>CM024551.2:28480427-38480427 GCA_014182405.2 Eucalyptus sideroxylon | reverse complement strand
ATTTAGTTAAAGGACCTGCCAGTTGTGAAAATCCTTCAATAAACCTCCTATAATAACCAGCCAGTCCTAAGAAACTCCGTATTTCAGTAGGTGTTGTCGGTCTCGGCCAATTTATTACCATCTCAACTTTTGCCGGGTCTACTGCAATTCCTCCTCCTGATACTACATGCCCTAAAAATATTATCTGGTCCAGCCAGAATTCACACTTACTAAATTTGGCATACAGCTTATGCTCTCTCAGAGTTTGCAAAACTATCCTCAAGTGTTGTTCATGCTCTTTAGGTCCTCTCGAATATATCAGGATGTCATCAATAAAAACAATCACAAACTGGTCTAAATAAGGCTTAAATACCCTATTCATTAGATCCATAAATGCAGCCGGTGCATTTGTCAGTCCAAATGGCATAACAAGGAACTCGTAGTGTCCATAACGAGTCCTAAACGCAGTCTTAGGGATGTCTTCTTTCTTAATTCTTAGCTGATGGTATCCCGACCTTAAGTCAATCTTAGAGAAGACCGAACTTCCCTGGAGTTGGTCAAAAAGATCATTAATTTTAGGCAAAGGATATTTATTTCTAATGGTTACTTGATTTAGCTGCCTATAATCAATGCACAAGCGCATCAATCCATCTTTCTTTTTCACAAACAATACTGGTTGGCCTAATGAATCCTTTGTCAAGCAACTCTTGTAGTTGCACTTTCAATTCCTTCAATTCGACTAAGGCCATCCTATATGGGGCTTTTGATATAGGTCCTATTCCAGGCATTATTTCAATTTCAAACTCAATTTCTCGTTCAGGCGGTAATCCAGGCAATTCCTCAGGAAATACATCTTGAAATTCATTAACTACCCGAATTTCATCGAGCTTAGGCTCTTCCTTAGTATAATCTCTAACCATGGCCAGGTACCCTTGACATCCTTTGTCAAGTAATGCATGGGCTTCTATTACTGAAATAAGTGTACAAGTAGGTGGGTCGACCTCCCAAAAATTCACAACTAGACTGATTGGGTAGGGTAAATTGGATCACTTTCCTATAACAATCCATCTTGGCCCGATACTTATGAAGCCAATCCATTCCTATGATAACATCAAAATCATACATGGCCATTACGACTAAGTCTATTTCCATATCCTTTCCTCCCATTGTTATCTTACAATTTCCACACACCAGCGTAGACAATAACATATCCTTTAAAGGTGTAGAAACACAAAGAGGCGTCTCAAGAGGCGTAGTTTCTATCTTATTCAACTGTTTATATCTTTCAGACACAAATGAATGCGTAGCACCCGTATCAAACAATGCATATGCCTTTTTATCATTTATAAGGATCGTACCTAAGATAACATTTTTGGAAGCTTCCGCTTCCTCTTGGGTGATCGCATACACCCTTCCTTGTGTTGGTGGCCTCTGAGGATTCCTTGGTAAGTTTGGCCTAACAGCATTCCGCTGTGGCTATTGCACCGAGCCAATACTCACGTGCGACCTTTCTTGTGGGTAGTTTCTCTTAAGATGACCTATTTGTCCACAACTATAACATTTCGGTTGCCCATTGCAAGGTCCTGGGCCATGTCGCCCATTACACCTTCGACACTCCTCATTTTGATAAGGTGTCCTTTCCAAATTCAGACTACCCCTGCCCTTTCCAAAGTTCTCGAAATTGCCCTTCTTCTTAGGCTTCCAGGTTTGACCTTGACCTGTATAAGGTCTCTTACCCCGTCTCACATCACCAAAAGACAATGGTTTCTCATTCTCCGAATGTTCCCTTACCAACTCCTGTTCCACTAACTGTGCCCTTTCATAGATCTCATTATAATCTCTTATGTTCAAAGGCACCAGTTGTTTCCTGATATTAGTCCTCAACCCTTTCAGAAGCCTCTTAGCTTTCTCTTCTTGATCCTCAATTAGTCTAGGAGCATATTTAGACAGTTCAGAAAATCTTGCCTCATACTAGTCTATTGTCAGCTCCTTTTGTTCTAGTTGAACAAATTCTGCAATTTTCTTATCCTTAGCAAAGTCAGAAAAATGCTTTTTTTTTAAAGCTCTCACAAACTCTTCCTAGTTAACATCAGTACCTGGTGGGAAGATTGTGTCCCTCGAAGCTCTCCACCAAAACTTTGCATTTCCCTCAAGTTGGTACTTTACCAAAGTTATTTTCTCAGCATCATTGCAGTCCAACAACCTGAAAAATTTGTTCCATTCCATTAATCCAATGTTCCGCCTCCTCAGGACTTCCCATTCCACTAAACTTAGGTGGCTTCAGCTTCAAAAACTGTTCCACCAATCCTTGAGTACAGCGTTCTACTCCAGGTTGTTGCTACGCCTATCTTTCCATCAGATTTCCAATATTGGCCAATGCCTAGAAGATGTCTTCCATTCGAGGTTCAGCCCTTGTAGCAGAGGCTTTAGCTCTCGATGGATGAGCACTTCCAGCTTGCACCATGACTTTCCTGCAATTTCCAAGCATTGCCTCAGGAATAATCTAAGACTCATTGTCTCCATTCAAAGCAACTAGTACTACTACATAAGTAACATATACATGTTACCGGTACCTAAAGACAACTCAAAATAAACTACTAGGGATCTACGAGTGATTACTCATCACCCATTATTCATTGTTAATCGTTTATTCCGTTTTAATCCTATGGTGTGCATTGCCATCATGTTCCTCAATTACCAAATGAGGCTCCTTATCACTCCAATCTATAACCATTGCTCTGATACCAAAAACGAAACACCTAAGGTCGCCGGGATACCTTGGCTATACCTAATGAACGCCTAGGTCACATCAAATCTTAAAGAAGAACCTTAGTTCCTAATGCATTTGTTTTCATTTTTTTTTCATTTTAAACGGTCCCGGTGCATCTTATTTATGGAAGCATAATCAAGTCCTATTGATTCTCCCTCCAACAATCATGATACAACTGCACACCACTAAGCGCCATAGGAAAAGATAAAGCCAAATCACTTTTATTTACATATTTTCATGATGGATTTTCTTGGGTCGTATAACAAAAGAAAGGCCAAGACTTTTCACTACACTCGGCCATAACCCCAAAAAGAGACAACTCGACCCTCTATGTTGATCATGCAAAATCCTCCATCTACTAGTGTCGGCTATTGTCCAAAAAGTTGCAGCTCCTACTCCTCGCGCGCGGGCAGTCACACCCATTCCGGTGCGTCAGGCGGTGGCGGCGGCAACATTCCCCGCATCACTCCGTCTCGACGAACGTGAACAAATATGAACTCTTGTATGACCGGGCCCCCAGCCAGGCCCACATCATACATCACTAACGCACGAACCCAAATGAACGTCAGACCAGGAATGGTGGGATAGTCGATCTCCACACACTCGACCTCCACATCCAAAGGAAGGCCGTAAAAGACGCCCCGTGTGATAGCAGGGAGCGGCATCTTTCTAATCTGAAATGTTGGTCCTCGAAGGGGTGAGTACAGCCACTCACAGGTAAAGGACCCAATAAACCACTAAATGCATCACACAATACAATCATAACAATCATAGTATAACACATGTCATTCAAGCATCCATGCGCAATTTACCTTGAAGCCATGCATATGTCATCACATCACATGTATATACAACCTCGTGTAATCGTCGTCACCATGTCATACCACATGTACTATCATGCCATAGGTGCACATACATCCATGCACTTACCATCATCATATCCATCATCATGTGCACACATCCATGCACTCACCATCATCATGTCATCATGCCAGGTGCACATACATCCATGCACTCATCATCATCATGTCACATGTACCATCATGCCATAGGTGCACATACATACATCATCATGTCACACATACCATCATGCCATGCATCCATGCATGCATATACATGCCATACCATGCAATTTTCAATTTCCAAATTTTATTCTTTCATTTTGAACCGCCACATTTCTCTTTTTCCCGGGACCAGTATTTGCATCCCACATTTATCGCTCGCACCCCACCTGGCATCGCGAGGAACCTCCGGCACAAACCTCGGGCATCCGGCACAAACCCGCCAGGCATCTCGTACCCCAACTGGCATCACGAGGCATCCCCCGGCACAAACCTCCGGGCTTCTAGCTCCCCACGCTCCGGCATCTCGAAACTCCCAAGGACCTTCCGGCATTCAGCCATTTAAGGCCACCGAGCATCCGCCACTCCCTAGCTAGGCATCCCGACACTCCCGGGGCATCATCGGCTCACACCTCCAACGGCCTTCTCACTTATCATAGTTCACATTTTCAATTATAGCTCAATTTCAACATGGCATATGATATGATGGCAAACAAGATCATTTTCATCATTTGATTCTTATATGCATTTCCAATCATCATCATACATGCAGCAAGATACAACCACTTATGACAATACAATCCATGGGGTCCATACAACTTAGAATAATCCATACATCATGACTTTTTGAAATTTACCAAATTCCAGCTTGCACAATTTTGGAAAACATATAAATTAACTATCCATAAGATCTTCAAAAATCATAAAATTTGAACATGTGATAGACAAGACATAAAGGTAGCAATTCCATGAAGAACACATGCCCAAAAGAACTTCACACAAAAGATATAGCTCACACAATTCAGCTTGCAAAATTCGGACACATCAGATTGCGGGGTTCTTGAAATACTTCAATTTAAATACCCGAATGACCTTCAAAAATTATGAAATTTTACCAGGTGATAGCCAAGACATAAAGGTAGATTTTTCATGCAGACATCAAGGCCAGATTCGTCCTAGATAATTAACTATGGATGGTCAAAACCCCTGTTTCTAGTACCGAACAGTCCAGTTTAGCTGTCTCCGAAAAATCAAAGTTTCGCCTACTTATCTTTCTTCATTTCCTCTGAAATTTTGATATGTTTTGCCTCAATAGGTCCACTACAACTTTAATTAAGGGATCTAGGTGAGATTCTCAAAGGATAGTCACTTTATAGTTCACGAAGTCGCTGGAGTCCAGTACCATACTTCCAGATCTACCGTCTTCAAAAGAAAATCGTTTCACTAGGCTAAACTTGCTCGTTTTACCTCAAATTTGAGTATGTTAATCCTCAAGATGTTCTCTACAACTTTCGTGAAGAATTCAAAGTTAAATTCTTAGTAAAAAGTGACATGCAACACACAAAACCACCAAGAGGTCAACGAAACTGTTTCAGATCTAGCCTTTTCGTAGAGGAAGGGTTTCACCGCTTAAAACTCAGCCATTTTGTCTCAAATTTTAGTATGTTATACTTTGAGATGTTTTCTACAACTTTTGTGAAGAAGTCAAAGCCAAAATCCGACTCAAAACCCGCATGCAAGCCTCTACAACATTCTGGGTTAGGCGGCACACTCGAAAACAGCATGCTATTTCAAAAACAACACACTCTAGCTTCGGTTTCTCATACCCTAAACATCCGAGATTCACCACCACTCAAACACACAAGCAAGACACAACATGCAAGAGCAGAATATGGATCCCAACTTGCATTCAAATCGAGCAAACAATGGCACACGGGCGGCGATGGACGAGCGGACGAACGGGTGATGGACGAGCCGACGGATGAGCGGACTTCCTCCTTCACGAGGCTTCTACCTTTCTCTCTCTTGGTTCCTCACTCTCTCTGCAATCCTCTCTCTCTCTCTCTCTTGGCTTGGACGACAGCCCCCTAAACCGGTCACACTCTCCCTTTTATTCCCCCTTAATCACAATCATTAGCCATCATGAGAAGCCACCCACAATGGCCAATGAATGAAGTCCCCTTTTGCCACTTGGCAAGACCCATGCATAATGGGCTTGAAAGTGGGCTGGCCTCTCCTCCTTTCTCCTTGGTCGACGGCAGCCCTCTCCATGGGCTTCATGGGCCGGCCTTTTGGCCCATCAAAGGTCCACACTCTTGGGCCTAAGGCCCAAGCCTAATTAAATCAAATTTTAACCCTCTTTTTAAATACTAATTAAATCCTTGTTGAACCAAAGTACTATAGTGTAAAAAAAATTAAATAACTATACACTTGAAATCACAAATCCATAAATTCTAACCCACAATGCATATGGCCAAAGATAGATCATCCTTTTCCAAAATTTATCCATTAAACTTGGCCATAGTCCTTAATACAAGACATTAATTTGAGCACCCCTAATGATCGGTAAGGAATTCTAGGATGCCACAGCATGGTTTATTAACTATCTAAACGGGGCTTGGGAGGGTCCTTTGCAGGGTTTTGATAGGCCTACCGTTGAAACTGAGTATGGGGAGGTAGCTCACCCTATGGACATCGACATCCTGGATGGTGTCATGGAGAACCCGAAGCCCGAGGCTGAAGGGTTCAAAGCGTAGGTGGCCTAGGGCTTTCTTTTTGGTTATAGACTTGTAAATATGGACCCTTAGGTTAACCTGACTTGTTTATAGAGTGTGGTTTGAGAAAAGTGTTATCCTGCTTTTACTATCCCTATGTTTGTTTGTTGTCTGGGGTTTATTTAATTCGCTTCTGCATGTGCATAAAAAAAGGGTCGGCGACGCGTCCTAGGATGTCGCAAGTTTAGTCGACCATCAAGGGATGTTCACATGCTCGGGTTTAGGACGTGACATCCCTGCTTGAAGTGGCATTAGAGCTGGTTATTGTCTTGAGTGATAAGGTGCGATGGGTCATGGGGTAGTTAGTAGGAAAGACATTTTCCTTATGCTGATGCATGTGATTGATGGATTGATTATTTTGTGTGGGTCGCTCAAGTTTCTAATTTTGTGTTGAAATTGGAAAAACAGGTTCTATAAGTAGCGTCTATTTCTTGGGGTAGGATGTCGACTAGGGTCGGTGCCCGAGGTAGAGTGCCGGCTCAAGCTAGCCCGAGGGACAGAGTACCGCTGTAAGCTGGTACTAAGGGAGTAACACCGGGCGATCTTATGATAGATGGGGTCGTTTAGGTGTTGGAGACCTTGGGAAACATGATGGGACAGCAAGCACAAAATCAAGCTGCTGCTACCACCGCCGCCACTGTTGCCGCTGTTACCGCCGCACCTGCGGAGGTCCCACTAAGAGATGGGAATGGTGGGTTACGGATGCATAAGTTGGTAGAATAGTTTCTCAAGCTGAATCCGTCGAGATTCACGGGAGCAAGCGATCTCGAGGCTTCAACCCTCTGGATCTGAGAGCTAGAGAAAATCTTTGCACTATTGAGGTGTTATGAGGAAGACAAGGTAGTCCTGGCGGTCTACTAGTTGTAAGGGAATGCAAGCACTTGGTGGGAGGCCACTAGAGGAAGAGTGTTTCCCAAGGATATGGTTCTGGTGTGGAATGCCTTCATGGAAGTCTTCAATTAAAAGTATTTTTCTAATTGTTCTAGAGAGTAAAAGATAGCAGAATTCCAGCATCTGCGTCAAGGTCTGATGTCAGTAGATTAGTATGAGGCAAAGTTCCCCGAACTATCAAAGTATGCATTGAGGTAGATTGAAGACCCAGTGGATAGAGCGAGGAGGTTTAGAGATGGCCTCAAACCGGAGATCAAGGATCCGTTGGTGCTGCTAAATCTAAAGGATGACAACGATCTTTATGAAAAGGCACAGTAGATGGAGAGGAACTTGAATGAACAAGCCGTTGCATCTGGGTTGCGGTTTAGGTCAAGCGGAGATAGTAATTGGTTCAAAAAGAAGCCAATGATAAGAGGAAGGTATCCCATTCCATCCAACAGGAAGGGTGAGATTGGAAAATCAGCACTCAACCTGAATAGTGTGTGTCATTTATGTGGGAGAACACATGGCTTTGCCTCGTGTTCCACTAGGATGGGAGATTGTTTTGAATGTGGCCAGCATGGCCACTAGATTAAGGATTGTCCACGTAAGCCTATGGGATCATAGCCACCACAGATGGGATAGAATAGAGGGAGCGCGTCGCAAAACGCACTGCACGGTATGCTAAACAGGCCTCTAGTGCAAGGAAGGGTGTATGCTATCACCTGACAGGAGGTGGAGGACTCACCAGGTGTGGTTATAGTTACGGTCTCACTAAATAACCAGGTTGCTTATGCTTTATTTGACCTTGGAGCTACGTGTTCATTTATTGTTGAACAGTATGTTAAGCTGGTAGGACTGAGTCCAAAACCGTTGGGAATAGTCATTAGTATATCTACCCCGTTAAAGGATAAGGTGTTGTCTGCAATAGGGTGTCCAGGTTGCAAGTTAGTTATTGATGAGCGAGAGAAAATGATAGATTTGATTATGCTGGCCATGTTTGATTTTGATGTGATCATTGGCATGGGTTGGCTCACCAAACAATGAACTAATGTAGACTGTTATTGTAAATTGATTCAATTTAACCTATTAACGGGTGAAAGTTTTGAGTTTAACGGAAGTCGAGGAGGACCCTCGATTACTTTAATCTCATCGCTTGAAGCAACCCATTTGTTAGGTGTGGGTCGCTAAGGTTATTTGGCAACTATTGTGAATACGATAGTTGAGGAGCCGAAGATGGAGGACATTGCCGTGGTACAGAAGTTTTCTGACGTGGTTCCTAAGGAATTACCTAGTTTGCCCCCAAAAAGGGAAATCGAGTTCATGATTGAGTTGACCCCTGGGACAGAGCCAATTTCTAAAGCAACTTACTATATGGCGTTGTCAGAATTGAAGGAACTGAAGGTGCAGATGCAGGAGTTGTTAAACAAAGGATTTATACATCACAGTGCATCACCTTAGGGAGTACCAGTTATGCTTGTAAGAAAGAAAGATCGTTCCTTGCGCCTTTGCATCGACTATCAGCAACTCAAATAGGTGACAATCAAGAGCAAATATCCGTTGCCAAAGATTGATGACTTGTTTGATCATCTGCAAGGAGCATTGATATTTTTCAAAATTGACCCGAGGACAGGTTACCATCAACTAATGATCAATAAGAAAGACATACTGAAGATGGCTTTTTGTACACGTTACAGCAATTATGAATTCACCGTAATGCTATTTGGTTTGACCAACGCCCCAGTTGCTTTTATGGATCTAATGAACTGAGTGTTCCATGAATATCTAGATTAGTTCGTAATTACGTTTATCGATGACATCCTAGTGTATTTGAGAAGTGTAGAGGAGCATGAAAGACACTTAAGGATGGTACTTCAGACTCTATGAAAACATAAACTATACACTAAGTTCAGTAAGTGCAAGTTTTGGCTAACTCGTATAGCTTTCTTAGGTCACGTGATTTCGAGCGAAGGGATTTCCATGGACCCACCCAAGATTGAAGCCATGACAGAGATAAGAAGTTTCTTAGGATTAGCCGGCTATTACAGATGATTCATGGAAAGATTTTATGCAATGACCATGCCTTTAACTCGACTGTTGAAGAGGGAAGAGAAATTTGAATAGGCGGATAAGTGCGAGCGTAGTTTTCAAGAGCTTAAGCAGAAGCTGACTACTGCACCAGTGTTGATGATTTTTTCTAGTCTTGGAGGATACAAGATCTATAGTGATGCATTGTTCAGAGGACTGGGCTGTGTTTTAATGCGACATGGAAGAGTGGTTGCATACGCATCCTCTCAATTGAGGTCTCATGACTTGAATTACCTGTCACGTGATTTGGAACTTGCAGTGATCATCTTCACTTTGAAGATTTGGAAACACTACCTATGTGAAGAAAAGTTCTAGATCTTTACAGATCACCATAGCTTAAAGTACCTATTCTCTCATAAGGAGTTGAACATGAGACAGTGTCGTTGGATGGAACTTCTCAAGGACTACGACTGCGACATCCTATATCATCCTGGAAAAGCCAACAAGGTCACAAATTCATTGAGTTGGAAGTCATTGATGGCACAGATGGTGATTCAGGAGTGGATTCTGCTCAAACAAGCTCGAGATTTGGTTTTCAAATTTGAGGTATGCCACCTTTCAAGTCTCATGGCTACCCTCAGAATTGAATTGGAAGTGCATATAAGGATCAAGACATTACAGATGACAGAAATCCAAAAGATTCTACAAGAGGATACGGAAAAGAGAAAGGCTGGCTTCCAAGTTGTTGAGGATGGAGCACTAAATTTTCTTGGTTGATTGTGTGTACCTGATGATGCAAAGCTTGAGGAGATCTTGTCAAAAGCATATCGTAGCAGTTAAAGCATTCATCTAGGCAGTATGAAGATGTACCAAAAACTGCGTCAACACTATTGATGGACCGGTATGAAGATAGATATCGCCAAACATATCACCAAGTGTTTAATGTGTCAGCAAGTGAAAGCACAACTTTGCAAGCCTAGAGGACTTTTGCAACCTCTCAAGGTTCCTGAGCAGAAGTGGGAATATATCACAATGGACTTTTTAATGGGATTACCAAGGAGTCAGCAAGGTAATGATTCCATATAGATTGTAGTTGACAAATTGACGAAGTTTGCTCACTTTATCACAGCACGAAAATATTTTTCTTTGGACAGGTACATTGAATTGTACGTGTGACAGATAATTTGACTTCATGGAGTACCAATGTCAATTACATCAAATCGAGACCCGACGTTCACCGCAACCTTTTGAAAAAGTTTACAAACTACATTGGGAACGGAGCTGCAGTACAGCACGGCCTATCATCCGCAAACGGACTTGTTGTGAGCTTGTGATTGGACTTTAAAGGAAGCTAGGAGGAACAGCTTCATCTAGTTCAGTTCACCTACAACAACAGTTATCAGCAGAGCATTCGGATGGCACCGTTTGAAGTGTTGTATGTCAGAGCCTGCAGAATTCCAGTTTATTAAAATGAAGTTGGAGAGCGTAAGATTACTAGCCATGAGTTGGTCCAGTAGTCAATCGAGGCTGTTAAAGTTATTCGAGAAATGCTCAAGACCACTCAAAGTCATCAGAAAAGTCATGCAGATAGGTGGCGAGGGCCATTGGAATTCCAAGTTGGTGAACACATATTCCTTAAGGTGTCACCGATGAAGGGTACTTCGCACTTCAGCAAGAAAGGGAAGCTTAGTCCAAGGTACGTCAGTCCCTTTGAAATTTTGGAGTGGATTGAGACTTTGGCGTATCGTCTTGCATTGCCTCTGAGACTTGCTTAGGTGTATGACGTCTTCCACGTGTCAATATTGAGGAAGTATGAACCTGATCCAACCCACGTGCCCACGTGCTGAATTTTAAAGAATTAGACATGGAGGAGAGAGGGTAGTATGTGGATGACCGGTTTAGATAGTGGATCGAAAGGAGCAAGTGCTACACAACAAGACGATTCCCTTGGTTAAAGTTGTATGGCAACACCACGGAACAAAATGAGCTATGTGGGAAAGCGAGCAATCGATGAGACATCAATACCCCCAGTTTTTTGTCGAAGAATTGTAATGGTTCAAATTTTGAGGACGAAATTTTTATAAGAGGGAAGAGTTGTGACATCCTAAAATTCAACCCTGTCTCGTTTATATGAAATGGGCATTTCGTCGATGCGCTTATGGTCATTTTACTCTGAGTTGACCACTCACGAGTTAACTAATCTATTAGGTGAAGCCGTTAAGGGATATAAATGCGACATACTCGAGAATTTGATCGTAAATTGACTGCTCAACCATAAAAATCAGCAAGGGCCAATATGTCACCATCATAATTGCATTATGATTGAATATAGGTCGATTTGACAAAATAATGTAATTGAAGTGCTAGTGATTCCACATGATTGCGAAATTCGCATCAAACGGCACTAACCCAGTTTTCTATTGATTTTATACTCAATACACGTAATTGAAACCTTGCAATTTTTATGACAACTGAGAGTCCTCTACGAGTTAGAGATGCACAACGTGGATCAAAAATTATCGATCACGGGTCAAATGCATTAAAATCTCTAAAAGCTATCCGATATATTAGGTTGTACTAAAATTGCATTCGATCAATTTTAACCACGAAATTGAATTTGATTTCGAGAATCGGATGTTCAAACATGTCACGATTTATTTTTAGGACCTCATCTCCTCTTTCAGTGAATTTTCATCGAGTTCATGATTTTTCGGAAAAAAGTCAATTTCAGAGAAATTGGAAAAGAAGAGGAAATTCGTATGGGCCGTTTTGGCTACCAAATTGGCTTATTTTGTGAGAAATGAAGGAAATTAGCCATTGGAGGATGCCAAGACTTTTTGGGCTGAAGACTTTTCGGGCTAAGCTATCATGCCTCAATCCTCGAGTGCGCGCACATCCCTCGGTGGTCGATAAAAATTTGCGACATCCTAGGATGCATCACCGATCCATTCATTTTAATGCATATGCGGAAATGTATTAACTAATCCCCTGACAACAACAACTTGGGATAACTAAGCAGGACAACCAATTCGCAAATGCCACACTATTATAAACAATTTGGTCTGACTAGAAAAAGATCGTCTTCCAAAAAGAAGCTATCCTACAGCCTACTAGTTGGACACATTCACTGATTCTTCGAGCTCCACCTCCACAACCATCATCTAAGGACTTGAAAAGGTTAAGCCCACGATAGGGTGAAACAATATCTCAGCAAGTTCACCCCTTAAACCCCTATGAGGAGGAAATACACCTAGGGCAGCCTATATACACAAAATAAAGGACTTACCTCACCTCAGTTCCCTCCAGCACATCAGTACAATTCATATATCACATATGTGCAGTAATAACACTTGATCAATTGGAATGTCTCAATTCACGTCTCCATCAATTGTCATATCAATCAATCTATCACACAAAAGTCCCAATTATAAGACTAAATTGTTATGACAAGTCCCATACCGTGCCACACAATTTCATCCCTTAATCTAGCACGTTTAACTCAATCAATCATGCGTTCCAATTGATTACGGCCATACAAGCATGATCTACCCAGCACACAGAGATATGGCCACATAGGCACAATCTACCAAATAAATAGAAATACGGCCACAGAGGCTCAATCTACCCAACACATAGAAATACGGCCACACAGGCTCAACCACTCGCGCATCATCATGCATAACTTCTATGCATATCACAAATCAACCACATCACCAAATGGGCATGGTTCAACAAGTATAACATCAAGAACAAGTACCAAAACTTCCACCGACCCTAACCGGTAAAAAGTGACCACTCCCACATCTCCGAGTTTAAATCCAGAAACCTAACCAAATGAGTTCAGAAAATTTCCACATTTGAATATGTTGTAAATGACACATAAAATAACAAATTTTGTCAAGAAATCATTTTGAAACTCGAAACCTAAGAGTTGATAAAAATCCCTAGAATCCCGAAAGGTCAAAAATTTCAACACAATCTGAGATTCTATTTGCAAATGACAGAGATGATATCTCATTTTTCTAAATCCCTAAAAATCTTGAGAAAAATATATGTTATAGCTAAAGATGTCTAAAACATTTCTCGAGCAAGAAGCAACCTCAAAATCACAACATATTTTGGTCCACAAAAATGGCAAACGGCGAGGGTTCAGGAATTAGAACTGCTGAAAGTCCATTGATTTGGACTAAAACGACTTCAAAGGAGCTAATCTAACTAATTAGATTAACACTAATCCATTTTAATGCTAATCTAACCATTTTTAAGCTAATCTAAACAATCCTTAAGCATAATTAACCTCCTAAGCAAGGTTTAGCGAGTGAACTCACCGATTTAGGAGGCTGGTGAGTCCACAGTGATGGCAATGCGACGATACTGAAACTCAGGCTCATAGTAACACCAAGAGAGGTTAGGATGGGCCATAAAGTGGGCCTAGAAGTCTTAGCTCTTGCTGGAGTTTCTGCTTCTGTTCTTGGGCTACAAAGGCTTAATTGAGCTGCTTGGATGATTAGCACGGTGAGACGGGTTGGCGAGCGGCTATTGTGGGCGACGGCGGGACTTCCGATGACTTGAATGGCGAGGGAGGGGCTTAAGATAGCAAGCTGAGCTCGCTGGAATGGCAACCAAGTGTGGGATGAGCGCGCGGGACGCGCGGGCGACAACGCGGCTTGTAGGCGGTGCGACGATGCACAAACAGGCAACAAGGGGCTCTAGCAGCTGCTGCTGGCTCTTGGCTGGCTTCCTCTAGTTTTTGAGCTCTTAAATAGCTTCAATAATGGATAAAGCACTCCAAGGAAGAAGAAGAAGACAACTGCTAATGAGCGGCCACCACTTTCCTTCAAAGTCTTGAAATAATATCCAAAACACTCAAGCACTTGCCCCCACTTGTTGCTACCTTATCCTTGGCCATTTTCCTACACAAATCCTCCTCAAGAAGCCTCCTAAAGTGGCTGAAATGGTGCACCCCTCCAAGGCTACAAATTTGTGACATTTCCCCTTCAATTCCATTCAATTCTTGCTCAAATCAATCCAATTGAAGTCCAAACAAATCAGCCAAGGTGTCCACACTTAATCCATGATTTTTCCTCATCAATTAAACCAACTTGAATCTCAAAAATCCACCCAAAAATGGTCACTCGAATTTTTCGTTCCAAAACAACCTAACTATGATTTTCCGCCAAAAATCTTGGTTTGCAGAAAAATATTCGGAGGATGAGTTGACGTTCCTAAAATGAATCATGACATAGCAAAACTTTCAATTTCTAAAATCGGGTTCAAATTCACGGTTAATTTCATTGACTGGATTTTAACATGACCTAACATATCGGGTAGCATTTAGGAATTTTTCATGCAATTGACCCGTCGTCGATTATTTTTGAGTCACATTGTACATCTTTGACACATTGACAACTCTTGGTTATCGTGAAAATCTCAAGGTTTCGAATACAAACACAGGGTACCAAAACGACAGAAAACAACGGTCTAGTGCCGATCGACAGGAATTTTGCAATTAGGTGGAATCACCCACACTTAATCACATGGCTTTGTTGAATCGACCTATCTCTAGTCTCTAATTGATTTTTAACTGTGTCGGAATGATCCTTGCAGATTAGCATGGTTGAGCAGTCAATTCCCAGTCAAATTCTCAAATTTATTGTGTTTAGATTCCTTAACGGCTTCAACAGATAGACTAGTTATCTCATGAGTGACCAACTCAGAGAAAAAGGTTATAGGTGCGTTGATGAAAACCCGGACTCATTCAATTGAAAACATACTTGAAATTCAAGATGTCACATAAGCACTTGAGTGGCCTGATATTTTGCTTGGCTTACTATTGGCCCTTGCTTTGACTTAGTTTTCCTTCCTTCTCCCCTCTCTCCTTCTCCATATGCATGCAACTTCCCTCAGCTGAAGCCCCTCTGCCTTTCTTCTTCTTCTTCTTCTTCTTCTTCATTTCTTCAACTTGTTGTTGCACCATCTCCAATTTCCAGCATCACCACACTTCCACTCCATGTCTAGCTAACTAGGCTCAATTCCACAACGCCTCACCTCCACCACCGCATGTCCATTCCCCTCCGCTAGCCACTTAGCCATCCAACTGAGCCTTATCTATCCTCCAACCTCGCTGTTCACCTTAGCCGGCCACCAAATGGCTAGCGATAGCTACAGCTCCACGCACGACTACCCGTCCATCCAGTAGTCGTGCCTCACCACTCATCCAGCACCACCCTCAGCTACGCCACCTCAGCCTCGACCAACTTAGCCCTCAGCCACAGAATCGAACTTCCAGCTCCTTGGCTATGAGCCCCTTGCGGTTTTCATCCCCGGTCAGTCCTCCGTTGGAGACGCGGTAGCCTCGAGTCTTGGTCACCATCGTGCCATCGTCACCAGGAGCCTGCCATTATTGAATTATGGTGAGTTAACGCCCTAATCTTGCATTAAGATGTTAATTCAACTTAGTGGTTAGCTTAGTGTTGATCCTAGTACTAATCCTAGTGTAACTAGTTAGTTAGGATGGTTAGTTAGTTAGGTTAGTTTAGTTAGGGGTTAGTTTGGTTAGGTTATGCTACCCTAGGTTAGATTAGTTAACTTAGGTTCGTTAGTTAACCATGGTTAGTTAACTATAGTTAGGATAATTAACTATGGTTAGTTTAATTAATCGTGGTTATTCTATTAACTTGGATTTTTTTAATTAATTGCAATTTATTTAATTGATTATTATTAGCGTAATTTGTGACAGATTAGCCGTTTGGTAGAATTTTACGTTGATTCTCATGGTTGAATTTATATGTGAAATTGATTGCTTATACTTGCAATTGAGTGCGTGGTGATGATTATTGGTTATTATTGCAAATTTTGATTTTACAGTATTGAAATAGAAAAATACCGGGTGTCGATTTTTGACGCGAAAAGGTATTTTTATACTATATAAAATTATGGAATTTTGAAAGGAGGTGATACTATGTTTACAGGTTCAAATTAAATGTGTGACCACGCACAATTATTTTACTAAGAATCATTAATACAAAGAAAATGGACCAAGTTCATTATTTAAATACATGGTATTTGGATGCAAAACATGGTGTTCTTGGCCAAGTATGGATATGCGTGTGGTCACTATCGGAACCCGTCACCCGATGAGAGTTGGGGAGGCAATGCTTGATTAAGTTTGGATGCACTATGTCAATGGATGCCGGTCGCAGTGTAGGCTGGGCCGATGCTCCTTTATAGAATGCCGTCTAGATGTAGACGTTGACATGCCCGACGAAGTGAGACGACACCTGATTATGCCGGATGACCACCAACTGTTGAGTTGGCCATGGCCAATGGGTCGTAATAATTGAGACACACGTAAGTGGTTTTGATAGCTGTGCCTGATTATGGGGCAAAATTATGTGGCACGGAATGGGACATGTTATTATGGTTTTACCTTATAATTGGGACCTTTGTGATTGTTTAAGAATGAAATGATGTGTTCTAGTTATTAAATTCCGCTTGCTACATTTGTAAGTGCATATGTGATGAGCTAATGTGCAGGGACGTGTCGAGGCAAGGTAAGTTGTTTGTGACGCCTTTTTTGGCTGCCTCCAGGTGAATTTGCATCCTAATCGAGGTTTAGGGTTTTGACTCACTGAGATTTATCTCACCCTGTCGTGGTTAAATATTTTTCAGGTCCATAGTATGGAGAGGCTTCCTATTCATTTTAGGGTTCGAAGGAAATAGACTATGAGCCCTCCTACTTCCCTATTCTCGGGACCACCCAGACCCATGAGTTAGTTGTTACCACTATTTGGGTCGATGAGGGTCTCCGTCACTGGGTACCCCCATCGCTTCATAGTGTGGTTCATTAACTATTCTAACGGGGCTTGAGAGGGTCCTTTGCAGGCTTTTGACGAGCCTACTATGAAATCATGAATTTTCAACCTGTTTTCTATTGAATTAATCGAGCATTTCATTGATGCATCTATAGGGTTGTTCTTAGAGCCGATCACTCTTGAGATAACTAGACTATTTGGGGAAGTCATTAGAAAAATTTAAGGTGGTAGAGTTGAGAATTCGACCATGAACCGACTTCTCGATCGTGCTTATCTTTAAAGGCCATTATGGCACAGTTAAAAATCAATTTGAAATCAAAGATTTGTCTGTTCGACTGAGATGTGTGGCTAATCGTAGGTGACAACACTAAATTGGAAAATTCTAATCGATCGATACTAATTTGATTTTTATGTTTTTTGGTACCTTGTGTTTGTAAATGAATCATCGAGATCTTCACGGCAATCGAGAGTCGCCAATGAGTCGAGTGGGTTCATTGTGGCTCAAAAAAAATCGACCAAATGTCATTTGCCCTAAAAAGTTTCAACAACTACCCGGTAGCCTAGCTAACGCTAAAAACGCGGCGAATGGAAATTAACCGCCAATTTAAGTCTGACTTCATAAATTGAAGATGTTGTCATGTCACAATAGATTCTTGGACCCACGACTCAGTGTCGGAAGATTTTTTAGAGATCCCAAGATTTTTACAAAAAATGGATTAGGACGTCGCGGAAAAATAACAGAAATTTGGATCAGCTAAGTTGAAGGGATTTTCGACTTGCAAACCAAGCGACTTGGTGAATGGGAATTATAGAAATTATGTGAGCTTTTTCTACATCAAAATGGGACATCAAATTTGGGAATTCGTTGAGGAAATTGAAGACCAAAATGAGTAAATTCGAAATTAGAAAAAGGGCAGCGTTTTTGGGCATCAAAATGAGTTTATTTGTGAAGATAATACAAGAAAGTATTATTGGACAACTTGGATAAGTTTGAGGGGTTTAAGGGGACCAACACTCAATGGATGGATAAAATTTGTTGGCTCCCTCCTTCAGCAACTTCTCCAACAAGCAAGACCAGCCGCCTCTCCCCCCCTTCGTGCGACGCCCTCCACTTCTACTTCACTTTCATTTTCATTTTCCTCAGCATCTCTTCATCTCTCTCTATGTTCATTTTCCCTCGCGCCAGCACTCATGCTCTTTGCCCCTCTCTTCCACTCACCCTCACTCTCACGGCCTCATAAGCCCACAAACCGAAGCCTTTCGCTGACCGCAACACTTCGGTTTCCTCATGGCTTTACTTCAGCAAGCCAGCAGCTGCTTCTCCCAACTCTGCCATGTTCAGCCATCAGCGAAGTCACCCGAAGCCCTCTCTCTCTCGCTCAGCCCACGTCCCACCCATCCACCAAGCTGCCACACTCGGTCAACCATCTTCAAGGGAGATCGAGCAATCCTCCACCGAAGCCGTCCCACAAATCCTCTCCTCCTTTGCTTTGTTTCCCTGCCGCATGCCATCATCCCCCACGGCTGTGAGCTTCAAGTAGCCCATTGAAGACCTGACGAAGCAGCTCGCCCTCTCTCCGCTTGGTTTCTCTCCTGCCAGCACATCGGTCAACTCCTATGCACTTTGTGCCACCGTCATTGACCCATTTGCTCGCAGCTCCTCCACCTAAACAGCTTTGGTCTTGCTGTGCTAGCCAATGCTTGAAGCCCAAGCTGCCGCACGTTTTCTTCAGCCCACTCGTTTCATTTAACAGCCTGTCTTCAGCGTCCATAAGCCTAGCGTCTTCAGCATCCACGAAGCCAACCTGCTCTTGGCCCAGCTGCTCCTTGTTCGGTCCAGTAGCTCAGCCCAAGTTGGTTTAATTCAATTGAAGCCCGTTAATTCAACAGCTCAACTTCGGCCCAAGAATTCAACCTAGTTCAGCGAAATTTGAAGCCTAGCGAATTTATGAGGCCCAAGCCTAGTGTCTGCAGCAAGCCCAGTCTGCTGCAAGCCTAGCTTGACTCAGCAACAAATCTCAGTTGGACTGAGATTTGTTGTGCCAAGTTTAGGCCCAGTTCAAGGCCGTGGGTGTCGTCGCAAGCCCAAGTTCGGCAGCCGTCATGTCGTCGTTGCGGTGATCCGGTCTCCACTTTTGATCAAGTGAGTTTTGTTCACTAATCCCTTTTTAGTAGACTAATGATGCTTATGGGTTGGTTATATTTAATTAAGTGCAATTAGGTTGATTAGATTAGAATAATAAAATTAGGGATTTACCTATACATGTTTGGCAAATGGTTAGTATACTTAGCAAGTAGACAAGTCTTATTATTTATTGAACGAGTCATGGTAATTTTCCAAGCTCGTATCGGCTTCCAATCAAGCATTTTAGGCCTAAATTGGATTTTTTTGTATTTATTTATTAATTTTTTAAATTAATATAATTATTTAATTATTTTATGGAAATTAGGCAAGAATAGCCGACAACCAAAATTTTATGCTGATTGTCATGGTGCAGTCCGTTTATTTAATTGAGCTTTATTTTCTACTAAAATGAATTAATTGTGATTATATGATTATTTTCCTGAATGAATTAAATTGAATAATTAATTGAAAAATAACCGGGTGTCGATTGACAGCACCAAAAAAATTTTGGTGGACTATTGATAAGAGTGGGATTTATGGAAAGAAAATCTTAATATTTTAGCTAAGGTCGACCATGTGCCCACGCACGTGTACTTTTGTCATAAAAGAATAAAAAGGGACAAATTGATTGTATATGGCATCCGAGAATGTTGAGAACCCGAAATATTTACTTTTGAAGGAAAGGAAATTCGTCTTTGAATGGCCATAAGGACAATTCCACCAACGGACGCTTTATTTTATCTCTTGGACCAAACCTCCTATGTACATTGTCACGACCCTGTGCAACCTTGCCGATTTCTTTCTCCATGCAAGGGTTTCAGTCATGTACTTGTACATGAAGCAAATTGATTATGGGAATATTAATTGATTTCTATGGAAACCAAAATGCCTTATAATTGTGCATAAATTTTGGGCTTATTCTTTTAAAGATTATGGGCCATTTAATTTGGACCTTTGGCCACAAATTTTCAGGCCCAAGCAAGCCCAAGAAGCCTCCAAGGCCATCAACCAAAAAGGGGGGGGGAGGAACGGGATAGAGGAGGCGATGCTACCCTCCACTTGTCTCTTCCTTAATGCCACTTGTCTCCTGCATGCAAAATTAACAAAACAATTAACCAAAGAAAGGAAAAGCTTTCGGTTTGAGCAAGGGAGAGAGAAACCGAGAGAGTGAGCGGGCAAGCAAGTGGAAGTTCATCAACCTATGTCTTTGCATGCTGAAATTTTCTTGTGAAATGCTGGTATATGTGAGAAAATGCAGAATAAGAAGCTGCAATTAGATTTTTGAATGATAGGGATGAAGATCGAATGCTGAAATGTGGTGGATTGAAAGTGATGTTGCCGTTTTGTGTTGAATTGAACTAAACGAGTAATAGATTGAAGCTACTGGCCATTGCATGTGGTATTCGGGTCTTGCATGTTTCGAAAATTGAGTGTGAGATGGCTGTGTTGATCGAGCAAGGTAAGGAAAGGGTTGCCGAGGGAAAGGATGTGGTATACGTTGAGATGAGTGAGTTTAGAGATGAACATATGCTCTGAGCCGAGCTATGGGAGGGTTTCTCTGTTAATAAGATCTTGCTGAAAGTGTTCTTAGATGCTGTGGAAGAGACTTAAGGGGTTGTAACATAGATTGGTAGAGAAACAAATGACTTGATTGAATTAGGAATGAAGAAAATTGTATGTGCCGGTTCTATTTTCGAGAAAGTTAGATGGAAAGTCCTTTTAATTGTATCGCTTTGATTTATAATGATGAAAACAAGAAACCATTTTATTTAAATATTACACCCATTATATGGAGTTTGACATCTAGCTATAGCCATATGAATGTGAAAACATGAAGATATGAGTAAATCTATTGAAACCAATACTCAGTTTTGTAGAGAACAGCTTGACCTTTGATGATTCCGTGAATTTTTTGTAATTTTATAAATATAATTTGACTTCAAACCCTTAACGAAAGTTGTAGGACACATCCTTAGGAATAACATATCCAAATTCGAGGACAAATGAACAGGATTTAGTTTGTGTAACGAATTTTCTTTTGTAGGTACTGAATCTGAAAGTTACTGCAGAATTTTTTAAGGAAACAGCAAACTGTTGCTCTCTATACACAGAGAATTTGACTTAGTTTCCACTAAATTTCTTCCTTTTGTTCTCATCTATAACATATCAAAATTTCAGAATTTTCTAAGTTTATTTGGGAATTATTCCAAACTTTTTACCCGAACTGTGCCTCCTAATGATTAAGCTGTTTTGTTTCGAATTTGCTCAAATTGTCCCAAAGATGAATATATCTTGAATTGTTATATGACATGATGATACTAGCATTGGCATATTATGAAATATTGATATTTGATGAAGGATTCTTGAGACATCTTGTTATTGCATTGAAAGGTGTTTTTGGAAATTAAGTTGTTAATTGTTGCCGTTGGACCCTCGGTCCAACGATGCCCCAGGAGTCAGGATGCCAAAAGGATCAAATGAGTCGATGCCTTATGGATGCCTTGTGGCCCTAAGTGGTTGAATGCCAAAGGTCTTTCTTCGGGAGCTTCGGGATGCCCGGTTATATGCTAGTCGGTACATCAATCCAAAGGGCAGGGGTAACCATTCTCATGGTGAGCCTCGGAGGTATTCCTTGTGATGCTAGGTGGGGTATGAGATGCATGGAGGTGTGGTACGCTCTAGATGCCCAGTGGCCCTAGTGGCTGAATGCCGGAGGCTTTTGTGATGCCAAGGTCGATGCGAATGCCTAGAGGGATGCAAACATTGGTCCTCCCGGGGATGAAACATTTTGAATGATAAAATGGATAATTCTACTATATGTGTATGTGGTTTGGTTATAGTTTTAAGTTGTATGGTATGGAATGGAACATGTCATTACAGTTTGGCCCTATGATCAGGACTTGTCTAATTGGGCATGAGGTGTTTTGATCCTTTGAAACTGCATTTGCCATTGCATTGAAGAATTTCATGACTTTGATGTATACTTCTCCTTTGATTACCTATTTTTCTCTATCGTGCATGAATCTAGATATTGATGGTATTGCTTGATATAGTTTGATGAATATTTTACTGCTGATTGGTTGTACTCACTCCATTTAGGGACTAACATTTCAGATTAAAAGATGCCTCTGTTACTTGTCACTCGCGGTACTTTTTACAGTGTTCCAGTCGATGTTGAGTGCATGTGTTCAGAGCACATTCATGTCAGGATTCGAGGATTTATTTTCATCTAAGTATGGGTTCTAGTCATGTATGATGTCGGTTTACCTGATGGCCCCGTAGTTCAAGAGTTTTTGTCGGTGCACATTCGACATGATGGGATCATGTTAAGCATGTTGCCACCGCCACTAACCGATGGACCGGGCTGGGTGTGATCATGTGTGACGGGTAGCAGATGAAACTTTTTGCACTGTCGGCACTATCGATAGACTTTTGTATAGGGCTGAATGGAAAGGAAAGCTAGGGGAAGGTCGGGTTATCTTTTTTTATGTAGCCGGGTATAGAAAACCATGGCAAATTTTGGTGTACCAACATATGATTTCTATTAAGCTTATGTAAATAAAAGTGCTCGGGTTTATCTTATAAAATTGTCTCGTGGGTGTGCATTATTTCAAATATTTTGGGATAAGGAGATGTGATTTTTTTGCTTCCGCTATACATACATATATATATATATATATATATATATATATATATATATACTGCGCAGGGACCGATCTAAAGGATATAAACCCCAAGGATTTATAGACCTTCAGGTCTTGTAAGAGAGAGATAAGCGAGCTGTGACGACCTAAACGGATTGGGGGCTGTTCGAGGGGTGTCACGTTGTACGTTTGAAGTATCATGCGAAATACTGGCTCGCTGACCCTGTAGGTCAATTTGTAGATAGACGGTATCCCATACCTGCTCAGTGACCCTATAGGTCATTTCATAGACAGACGGTATCCAATGTCAACTCCGTGACCCTATAAGATGGACGACATGCCATAACGGCTCGGTAACCCGATGGGTAATTTTGTAGAATGGACGTTATGGTGAATATACTTGGTGACTTATATTTTATTTTGAAGAATGAATCGTATAAAATACTGACTCGGTAACCCGATAGGTTATTTTGAAGAATGGACAGTATTGATTGAAATGACCAAGTGATGGTTTGTTTGACATGTAAATCGACTAGGTCAATTGACTGATGCTTTGATTGGTAGCATTTGATTGGGTGCTTGTTTCAACTGTACTGATTTGCAGATGGAATCTAAGGCTAAGGTAAACCTTCTCACCCATGTGTGCTTAAGCAACCCATAGTCTATTGGTTTACTAATCGGGTCTTAGGGGGTAGAACTTGCTGAGACGTTGTCTCACTGGTTATTGAATAACCATTTTCAAGTCCTTAGATGGCATTAGCGAAGGATTGGAGACCCAAAGTGTGGAAGGGAAAACCTGATGAATTAACGACCTTATTGGACTAGCTAGTCATAGGGCAATTCTCTTTTGTTAGAAGTTAATTCCATTTTGCAAACTTTGTTTTAGAAACTTGTGGTTTAATCTTGGCTTAACAATTCAACTTGTATATATTTGCATTATGTTTGGCAATGTATATAAGTGTGGATGCTTTTAAAGTAAGAATTTGGAATCCAACTTTTCTATTCCATTGTTTTATTATCTGGGGATTTATAATTCCTTCCGTGTGTGCATATTAAAATGAAAAGGTTGGTGATACATAGTCTTGTTATATTGCATTTTTACATTCGACCAAGGTAAGTGATGGGTGCGTACTCGAGGATCGGGGTTTGACATCCCCTTTTTGTGGTATCAGAGCCAGGTTCAAGATTTGAGTGATAAGGAGCGATGGGTCTTGGGATAGTAGTAGGAAAGAATTTTAACTTTCTAACTGGTGCATGTCAGTGGTATTTGATTGGTAAAGTGTTTGTTCTTAAGATCACTCTATTTCTAATTCGATGTGGAATTGGAAGCAAGCATTAGTAGATAAAGACTGAGCCATGAGTGATCTAGAACCTATAACTCCTAGCAAAATGGCCGATAGGTCCGTGACTCGAGGTAGAGCATCGACCGGGATCAGTACCCGAGGTCGAGGTAGGGCACAAGCACAAGCCAATGCCAGTGGTGTAGCACCACTTCCGATTAATGTTGGGGAAGCAGCCCCAGGTATTCAGGGAACCATCAGGATGATCAAGCTCTAGATGCCATGAGAGATTTGATGGCACAGCAAGCCCAAGATCAAGCCGCTGCTTTCATTACCGCTGTTGTAGCCGCCACTTCTGCCGCTATTATTACCGTTACTGAGGCCACCCCCGCTGCAGCACTTGCCATCACCCCTGCTAAAGTTTTGTCAACAGTGGTGGCTGCTAGTAGGCCGATCCACTAGTTAGTGGAACAATTTATGAAGTTGAAACCGCCAAGGTTCATTGGTACCGAAGACCTTGAGGCCGCGTTTCTACGGATACAAGATCTTGAGAAGGCATTTGCACTTTTGATGTACAATGAAGAGGAAAAAGTGGTACTGGTTGTGTACCAACTTCAAGGTAACGCCAATATTTGGTGGAGAGCCACCAAGGACACTGTGTTATTGGAATGCGTGGTCCAAGTGTGGGACACATTCCTTGAAGCTTTTAATGTGCAATACTTCTCAAGTACTGCTCGGGAACAAAAGATAGAAGAGTTTCATCGTCTCCGTCAGGGGAGTATGACAATTGACCAATATGGGGTCAAGTTTGTAGAGCTGTCACAATATGCTCCTAGATTGATAGAAGACCCTAAAGAGAAAGCCCAAAAATTCAGAAGTGGTCTTCGTTCTGAATTGAAACAACCTTTACTACCTTTGGACTTGAAAGATTACAGCAAAGTCTATCATCAAGCTCAGATGATAGAGAGAGGTTTGAATGAACAAGCTGCATCAGCTAGACCGAGGTTCAGCTCCTATCGAGATGGGATTCATCAAGGAAAAAGTCCCATGCCTAGCAATAGATTCCAAGTTCCACCTAATAGGAAGGGTGGAATTGAAAAATCATGATCAAACATGAATGGTCTATGTCGTCTATGTGGAAGACGGCATGGTGCAAATCCGTGCCCAGCTAGGACAGGAGCATGTTTCGAATGTGGCCCACAGGGCCACATAGCCAAGAATTATCCAAGGAAATCAAGTAGGCAACCTTAGTTACCACTGCCACCGCAGATAAGACAGATAAGAGGGTATGCCCCTTAGAATGTGCCACAAGGAGGATAGCTGAGGCTTCCAATTCAGGACACAATGTATGCTATCACATAAGGTCAGGCAGAAGCTGCACCTGACGTGATCACATGTATGGTTTCGCTGAACAACAAACTTGCTTATGTTTTATTTGACTCAGGAGCAACTCATTCCTTTATTGCCGAGCAATATGTTAAGTTGTTAGGATTAAGTCCTGTATTGTTAGAGTCAGCAGTTTGCATATCTACACCATTAAAGGATGAAGTGATTGCTACTTTGGGTTGTTCTGCTTGCTTTGGGTTAGTCCTAGCCATGTATAATTTTGATTTAATAATTGGCATGGATTTCTATCGCAAGGCGATTCAGTTTAACCCGTTAGAGGGTAAGAGCTTCAAGTTTTTCAGTAATCAAGGAGGACCCTCGATTGTCCTGATCTCGTCGCAAGAGACAACTCGTTTGTTAGACAAGGGTTGTCAAGGTTACCTGGCAACTATCGTAGATACGACAATTGTGGAGCTGAAGATGGAAGACATTGCTGTAGTACAAGAATTTCCAGATGTTTTTCCAAAAGAATTGCTAAGTTTACTGCTAGAAAGAGAGATAGAGTTTGTGGTTGAGCTAGCACCCGGAACAAAGCCAATCTCTAAGGCTCCTTACCGGATGGCATTATCTGAGTTGAAAGAACTGAAGGTATAGATGCAAGAGTTACTGGATAAAGGATTTATACACCCTAGTGCATCACCATGGGGAGCACTAGTTATTTTTGTTAAGAAGAAAGATGGTTCGTTGTGCCTATGCATCGACTATTGGCAACTCAACCAAGTAACAATCAAGAACAAATATCCGCTGCCAAGGATTGATGACTTGTTTGATCAGTTGCAAGAAGTGTCAATTTTTTCAAAGATCAACTTGAGGACAAGATATCATTAGCTGTTGATTAGGAAGGAAGACATTCCTAAGTCAGCATTTTGTACTCGGTATGGTTATTATGAGTTCACAGTGATGCCATTCAGGTTGACGAATACTCCTGCCGCCTTGATGGATTTGATGAACAGGGTATTTAAGAAATACCTAGATTAGTTTGTGATCGTGTTCATCGATGATATTCTGGTGTATTCAAGGAGTGATGTAGAGCATGAGAGTCACTTGAGATTAGTGCTGCAAAAGTTGAGAGTTCATCAGTTATATGCTAAGTTTAGCAAATGCGAGTTTTGGTTGACTCATGTTGCGTTCTCAGATCATGTGATTTTCAGAGAGGAAACCTCTATCGACTCAAGCAAGATAGAAGTAGTGATCAACTGGCCAAGATTGACATCAATGATAGAAATCGGAAGTTTTCTGGGTTTAGCAAGGTATTACAGACGATTTGTGAAAGGATTCTCATCGTTAGCATCACCTTTGACAAAGCTCTTGAAGAAGGAAGAGAAATTCGTGTGGACAGACAAGTGCGAGGATAGTTTCCAAGAGCTTAAGGAAAAGCTAACTACCGCACCTGTGTTGACAATTCCATCTGGTCTCGGAGGATTCGAGATCTACAGTGATGTGTCATTTAGAGGATTGGGTTCTGTGCTAATGCAACACGGCAGAGTTGTTGCAGACGCCTCCAGTCAGTTTAGACCTCATGAGCAGAACTATCCGACGCATGACTTAGAACTCACAGCGATTATCATTGCGTTGAAGATTTGGAGACAATATTTGTGTGGTGAAAGATTCCAGATCTTCACGAACCACCAAAGTCTCAAGTATCTGTTGTCTCAGAAGGAGTTGAACATGAGACAACGCCGATGGATGGAATTGTTGAAGGACTACGACTATGATATTCTATATCACTTAGGAAAGGTGAACAAGGTCGCCGATGCTTTGAGTCGAAAGTCTTCAGTTGCTCATATATTGATTAAGGAGTAGAACTTAATCGAGAGAGCTCAAGATTCGGTATTCAAGTTTGAGGTAGACCACCTTTTGAGTCTAATGGCCGCCCTCAAAATTGAATTAGATGTCTAAGTCAGAATCAAGACACTCTAACCGATAGATCTTGATGTACAAAAGATACTTCAGGAAGACATGGAGAAAAGAAAGGCTGACTTTCAGGTTTCGGATGATGGAATACTAAGGTTCCGAGGACGTTTGGTTGTACCTGACAATGTGGAACTTAGAGAATATATTTTATCTGAAGGACATCGTAACAGCTACAACATTCATCCTAGAAGTACTAAGATGTATCAGAATTTGCGTCAACACTATTGGTGATCATGTATGAAGGCAGACATCGTCAAGCATGTCACCAAGTGTTTGACCTATCAGTAAGTAAAGGCCCAGCATTGCAAGTCGGGAGGACTTCTGTAACCTCTCGCGATTCCAGAATGGAAATGAGAACATATCACGATGAACTTTGTGACTAGACTGCAGATGAGTCAAAGAAGAAATGATTCAATTTGGGTAGTAGTCGACAGATTGACAAAGTCGGCTCATTTCATGTAGTTCGAAAAGACCTCAGTCTAGATAGACACGTAGACCTGTATGTGCGTCAAGTGGTTCATATGCATGGAGTGTCGCTTATGATAACCTCAAATAGAGACCCGAGGTTTAGTGCAGCTTTTTGGAAGAGTTTGTAGATAACCTTAGGTACGAAGCTTCAATACAGTACAATATATCATCCTCAGACGGATGGTCAGTCTAAAAGGATAATTCAAACCCTAGAGGACATGTTGAGAGCTTGTGTAATAGACTTTAAAGGAAGTTGGGAATATCAGCTTCACCTGGCGGAATTTGCCTACAACAACAGTTATCAACAGAGTATTCAGATGGTTCCATTTAAAGCATTGTATGACAGAGCATGCAGAACTCCAGTATGTTGGGATGAAGTCAAATTAAGGAAGATAATAGGCCTAGAGTTGGTCCAACAGTCAGTGGAAGCCATGGCAGTGATCGGAAACATATTAAAGACCGCTCAGAGCAGATAGAAAAGTTACATAGATAAGCGCCACAGATTGTTGGAATTCCAAGTTAGTGATCACGTTTTTCTGAAAGTGTCACAAATAACGGGAACATCGTGCTTTGGAAAAAAAAGGTAAACTGAGTCCGAGGTACGTAGATCCATTCAAGATTCTTGAGAGAATCAAGACCTAAGCGTATCATCTTGTGTTGCTACAAAGATTGGCACAAATGCATGACGTCTTTCACGTGTCAATGTTAAGGAAGTATGAGCCTGACTCGACCCACGTGCTCAATTTCGAGGAATTGGACGTGGATGACCATGTGTCATACATTGAATGCCCGATTTAGATTGTGGATCGCAAAGAGCAAGTTTTGCGTACAAAGACCATCCCATTGGTCAAAGTGGTATGGCAATACCACAGTACTAAAGGAGTAACATGGGAGACTGAAGAGTCGATGAGAGAATTGTACCCCCACCTTTTTGGCTTAAGTGTGTAAGGTTTAAATTTTGAGGAAGAAATTTTTATAAGAGGGGAAGAGTTGTAACATCTTGAAGTAATCGGTCATTTCATTGACGCGTCTATAAGGTTGTTCTTAGAGCCAATCACTCTTGACATAATTAGACTATTTGGGGAAGCCATTAGGGAAATTTAAGACAATAGACTTGAGAATTCGACCATGAGCCGACTTCTTGACTGTGCTTATCTTTAGAGGCCATTTCAACATAGTTAAAAATCGATTTGAAATTAGAGATATGTCTGTTCGACTGAGATATGTGGCTAATCATGGCTGACACCACTAAATTGGAAAATTCGCATCGACCGATACTAATTTGATTTTTCAGTCGTTTTGGTACCCAGTGTCCGTAAATGAATAATTGAGATCTCACGACAATCGAGAGTAGCCAATGAGTTGAGTGGGCTCATTATGGCTAGAAGAAAATCGATCATGGGTCATTTGCCCTAAAAAATTCCGAAAACTACCCAGTAGCCTAGGTCACACAAAAACGCACCAAATGGAAATTAACATCTAATTTAAGTCTGATTTCAGAAATTGAAGATTCCATCATGTCACAATAAATTCTAGGATGCACGACTCACTCTCAGAAGGTTTTTCAGGGATCCCGAGATTTTTACGAAAAATGGATTTGGACGATGCCAAAAAATAACAGAAATTTGGATCGACCGAGTTTGTTGACGAATGGGAATTGTAGAAATTATATGGGCTTTTTCTACATCAAAATGGGACATCAAATTTGGGAATTCATTGAGGAAATTGAAGACCAAAATGAGTAAATTCGGAATTAGAAAAAGGGCAGCATTTTTGGGCATCAAAATGAGTTTATTTGTGAAGATAGTACAAGAAAGTATTATTGGACAACTTGGATAAGTTTGAGGGGTTTAAGGGGCCAAACAATCAATGAAGCGATAGAATTTGTGGGCTCCCTTCTTCGGCAACTTCTCCAACAAGCAAGACCAGCCACCTCTCCCCCTTCGTGTGATGCCCTCCACTTCTACTTCACTTTCATTTTCATTTTCCTCAACATCTCTTCATCTCTCTCTTTGTTCATTTTCCCTCACACCAACACTCCCGCTCTCTGCCCCTCTCTTCCACTCACCTTCCCTCTCACGGCCATATAATGTTATAGATGAAGCAAAATATTTGTTTTTATGGGCTTTTTGCCTTTTCTATCATATTTGCTTTTAGGTTAAAAGTGATACCTTTATATTAGTGATGGCAAGACCCTAGCCATCAAGACATTGAAAAATGAAATAGAGAGGCAAGAAAAAGAGAGAAGAAAAAAGTGAGTTTTTTCTTGATGAGGGTTCTCAATCTTTTTGTGCCTTGCTCTTGAGAGAAGATCGTCGTTGTATTCCAACTTTTTTCGAAGTCTAGTGGATTTGCAGAGTGCCTCGTGCAGAGACGTAGCCCAAGTTTGGGTGAACTTCGATAACAAATTTTCTAGCATGTTCATCTAATTCTGTTCTTTTATTACTATATTTTGTCTGGTGAATTGTTTGCGAGCGTTATTTTTCTGGAATTAATGTGCGATTTCATAACAACTGGTATCAGAGCCTGTGTTGGCTAATTGAGAACATCGAGGGTTTTCGGTGACGTTCGACTGAAAGAAAATAGGATGGCAGAAAATAAAATCAGAATCGATAAGTTCAAATGGGAGGATTTCTAATGGTGGAAACTACAAATAGAGGATTATCTTTATCAAAAAGATCTCTATGCACCACTTGAGGGTTGGAAACATGAGATGGCGGAAGTGGATTTGACTGCAGAATCTGGATGGAAAATTCTTGATCGAAAGGCATTAGGTGCGATTCTTCTAGGGTTGACGAAAAAGACAACGTACCACATCGCGAAAGCAAAAACTGCAAAAGAAGCCATGGATATTCTAACGAATATTTATGAGAAGCTATCCACATCAAATCAAGTATTTTTGCTGAAGAAACTGGTTTATAGGAAGTTATCTGATAGAAGTTCTGTGGCAGAGCATATTAATAGTTTCATGCAGGTCAGGGGTCAATTGGAATCCGCAAGCATAAATTTAGATATGAAGCTTCAAGCTTTATTATTTTTATATTCTCTTCTAGAAAGCTACAATATCGCAGTGCAGGGAATTTCAAGCACCATGAAGGATGATTTAACTCTTGATGATGCTGTGAGTAGTATCATGGGTGAAGAAATGTGAAGGAAAGTCTCAGTTGGAGAAAAATTTTCTGCATCTACACCTTCAACGGCACTTGCAGTGGAGAACCGTGGAAGAAGTAAAAGTAGAGGAAATTTCAGCGGGCGTGGCAGATCACAATCAAGATGTAAGAGACAGGTTGCAAAAGATGAGTGTTGGTTTTGTCACAAAACTGGACATCGGAGGTTTCAGTGTGAAGCCTACAAAAAGAAGCAGCAATATGAGAATCACGGTGCTAATGTGGTTAGCAATGAATCTTTGCTAGATAACTTGTGTTTGTCTGCAGGGTTTAACTTGACAACAGATAAATGGTTTATTGATTCTAGTGCTTCTTTTCATTGCACCTCGCAAAGAGACATATTTGATGATTATGTCAGTGGAGATTTCGGACAAGTGGTTGTGGGAAACGGCCACATGAGTCCCATTGTTGGGAAATGAATCATGACTGTGAACATCTCAAGTGGAGGACGTCTAGTTTTTCGTGAAACTAGGCATATTCCAGAATTAAAGAAAAATCCGATTTCAACCAGTAAACTTGACCGAGAAGGTTTGGTAATAACCTTTGAATGCGGAGAGTGGAAGATAACCTCAGGGGTAAGAGTAGTAGTAAAGGAAAAGCGTACATGTACACTTTACCTTCTCCAATGAGGCAATATTAGTGATATGGTTGCAACTACAATGGCTACAACTAATTTATCTACTCTTTGGCATTATCGTTTGGGACATCTTGGTGAAAAAGATGTAAAGCAGTTACATTCGAGAAAATTACTCCCAGGTTTGCAAAAAGTTGAGTTAGATTTTTGTGAGAGTTGCATTTATGGAAAACATAAGGTTGTTAGTTTTCAATTGAATGAGCGACAAAATAAAGGCCAGAAGCTAGAGTTGGTTCATACTTATGTATGGGGACCTGCTTAGGAACTCTCTTATGGTGGTAAGAGATATTTTGTCACATTCATTGATGATGCAACAAGGAAGACTTGGGTCTATGCTCTTAAAGAAAAATCAGAAGTATTTGGGATGTTCAAAATGTAGAAGACCATGGTAGAAAAAGAGACAGGTTATCAGATTAAAGCTCTGAAATCTGATAATGGTGGAGAACAAAAGTAAGGAACTTGCAAAATATTTGAGTCGAGAAGGCATACACGGGCTAAAGACTGTTCCTAAAACTCCTCAAGAGAACGGTGTAGCTGAAAGAACGAATAGGACTTTTCTAGAATGTGCGAGATGCATAAGACTACACGCGGGTCTCCCACTACACTTATGGGCTGCCACAGTTGATACAATTGTTTATCTTATCAACAGAAGTCCATCTAGTGCGTTGGACGAAGAAATACCACAAGAACGGTGGTCAGGTAAAAAGATTAATTATTCACATCTAAAGGTGTTTGGTTGTATTGCATATGCTTTGATTGACAGGGAGGATAGGAAAAAAGCTTGATGCTAAGTCCCAGAAGTGCGTCTTTATTAGATACGGTAGCAACGAGTGTGGCTATAGGCTTTGGGATTATGAGAATAACAAAATCATCCGCAGTCGCAATGTGGTATTCCATAAAGAAAAGATGTACAAGGATCGTCAGACAGAGACAGAGCATAAGAAGGTAGTACAATCAAAATATGTTGAATTAGACATAATGCCCGTGAAGATGTTTCTAGTAGATCAAAGTTCACTTGAAAGAGTGGTTCAAGATGAACCTATTATCAGTAAAGAGGTAGTTCAAGAGGAACGCAGTGATTCGGAGCAAACTAACGACCTTGAAGTACCTATCTTAAGGAGGTCTACACGTTTGAGAAAGCCAAAGGTAATTTTTGATCCATCAGCTAATACTGTTCTAAGCCATGTCTTATATACAGATTCTGTCTCACTTGCAGTGGGAGTGTGCTATGAAAGACGAGATGAGCTCGTTACTTCGGAACAAAACTTGGGAGTTGACCAAGTTGCCCATAGGTAAAAAAGCTTTATTAAACAAATGGGTGTACAGGATTAAGAATGAAGCAGATTGTAGTATTAGATACAAGGCGAGACTTGTAGTCATGGGCTTTTCTCAAAAAGAAGGGATCGACTACTCCAAGATATTTTCACCTATAGTGAAAATGACATCAATTAGAGTTCGGCTGAGTATAGTTGCAGTGGAGGATCTTCATCTTGAGCATTTAGAAGTAAAAACAACGTTTTTACATGGTGACTTAGATGAAGAACTATACATGGCATAACCTAAAGGTTTTGAAGTCAGAGGTAAGGAGCACATGTTATGTCGCTTGAAGAAAAGCTTGTATGGCTTGAAACAAGGTCCGCGACAATGGTACCTAAAAATTGATGGTTTCATGCAAGAAAAATGATTTACACACTGTGAGTCTGATCACTGTGTTTATTTTCGCAAATATGATGATGGTGACATTGTGTATGTCTCTTTATATGTGGATGACATACTGGTGGCTAGTTCCAATATGAAGAGAATCGTTGAAGTGAAGAAGATTTTATCATCACAGTTTGCTATGAAAGACTTGGGAGAGGCCAAGAATATTTTAGGCATGAAAATCATTAAGGATAGGAAAAATAAGAAATTATGGTTATCACAAGAAGACTATGTGAACAAGGTGTTAAAGAGATTTAACATGGACAAAGGAAAACCGGTTGCGACTCCTCTAGCGAGTCACTTCAAACTTTCCAAGGATATGTGTCCATGCGCTCAGGCTTTGAAAGATGAGATGGCGGTAGTTCCATATGCATCAGCAGTGGGGAGTTTGATGTATGCCATGGTGAGCACAAAACAAAACATTGCACAAGCAGTGGGAGTTGTGACTCGATATATGCAGAACCCAGGCAGAGAGCATTGGAATGCAGTAAAATGGATATTGAGATATCTAGCAGATACTTCCAATTACTCACTTTGTTATGGTAGTACTTCTCTAGAGTTACAAGGTTATGTAGATGCAGATCATTCAGGTGATCAAGATAGTGGTAAGAGTACCATTGGATATGTATTTACAGTTGTAAGTACAGCAGTGAGTTGGGTATCTCAACTACAAAAAGTAGTGGCTTTATCGATGACAGAGGCGGAATATATAGTGATTACAGAAGCCTCCAAGGAAATCATATGGTTACAAGATTATATGGAGGAGTTACATCGAAAACAGCCAGTCAGTACACTGTGGAGTGATAGTCAAAGTGCAGTGCAATTAGCAAAGAATGTAGCTTATCACTCAAGGACTAGACATATCAAGAAGCGTTATCACTTTATCAAGTCAGCATTGAAAGATAATGAGTTAAAGTTACAGAAGATTGATGGCTCGAAGAATCCAGCTGACATGTTGACCAAGGTAGTAGACAGAGAGAAGCATATTTTATGTACTACTACTATTGGTATTACTCCATGTTGATTGATGAGGAGTATTGCAGAGGCACAAGTTTTTTAACTACTACTTTTTGAAGAAGTTGGATGCAAAGTTCCTTGGTGCTTCAGTATATTTGTCTTCAAGTGGGAGATTGTTATACATGAACCCAAATATTTGTTTTTAGGGGCTTTTTTGTCTTTTCTATCAGATTTGATTTTAGGTTAAAAGTGATACCTTTATATTAGCGATGGCAATACCCTAGCCGTCAAGATGCTGAAAAAGGAAATAGAGAGGCAAGAAAAACAGAAAAAGAAAAAAGTAAGTTTTTCTTTATGAGGGTTCTCAATCTCTTTGTGCCCTGATCTTGAGAAAAGATTATTGTTGTATTCCAACTTTTTTTCGAAGTCTAATGGATTCGCAGAGTGCCTCTGTGCGGAGATGTAGCCCAGGTTTGGGTAAACTTCGATAACAAATTTTCTGGCGTGTTCATCTGATTCTGTTATTTTATTACTATATTATGTCTGGTGAATTGTTTGCGAGCGTTATTTTTCTGGAATCGACATGTGATTTCATAACACATAAGCCCACAAACCGAAGCCTTTCATTGACCGCAACACTTCGGTTTCCTAGTGGCTTTGCTTCAGCAAGCTAGCAGCTGCTTCTCCTAGCTCTACCATGTTCAGCCATCAGCGGAGTCACTCGAAGCCCTCTCTCTCTACGCTCAGCCCACGTCCCACCGCATCCACCGAGTTGCCACACTCGGTCAACCATCTTCAAGGGAGACCAAGCAATCCTCCACTGAAGCCATCCCATGAATCCTCTCCTCCTTTGCTTCATTTCTGTGCCGCGTGCCATCATCCCCCACGCCTGTGAGCTTCAAGCAGCCCATTAAAGACCCGGCGAAGCAACTCGCCCTCTCTCTACTCGGTTTCTCTCCTGCCAACACATCAGTCAACTACTGTGCACTTTGCGCCACCATCGTTGACCCATTTGCTCACAGCTCCTCCACCTAAATAGCTTCGGTCTTGCTACACCAGCCCACACTCAAAGCCCAAGTTGCCGCACATTTTCTTCAGCCCACTCGTTTCATTTAGCAGCCTATCTTCAATGTCCATAAGCCTAGTGTCTTCAGCATCCACGAAGCCTGCCTGCTCTCGACCTAGCTACTCCTTCTTTGGTCTAGCAGATCAGCCCAAGATGTTTTAGTTCAATTGAAGCCCGTCAATTCAGCAACCCAACTTCAGCCCAAGAATTCAACCCAGTTCAACGAAATCTCAAGCCTAGCGAATTTCTGAGGCCTAAGCCCAGTGTCTGCAGCAAACCTAGCCAGACTCAACAACAAATCTTAGTTGGAGTAAGATTTGTTGGGCCAAGTTAAGGCCTGGTCCAAGCCCATGGGTGTTGTTGTGAGCCCAAGTTTGGCTGCCGTTGTGTCTCCGTCACGGTGACCTAGTCTCCGTTTTTGATCAAGTGAGTTTTGCTCACTAATCCCTTATTAGTAGACTAATGATACTTAGGGGTTGGTTAAATTTAATTAAGTGCAGTTAGGTGATTAGATTATATTAGAATAATTAAATTAGGGATTTACTTATGCATGTTAGGCAAATGGTTAGTGTACTTAGTAGGTAGACAAGTCTTATTAGTTATTGAACGAGTCTCGGTAATTTTCTGGCTCGTATCGACTTCCAATTAGGCATTTCGGGCCAAAATTGGATTTATCGTATTTATTTATTAAATTTTCAAAATTAATTTAACTATTTATTTATTTTTTGAAAATTAGGCAGGAATAGTTGACTACCAGAATTTTATGTTGATTGTCGTGGTGCAATCCGTTTATTTAATTGAGCTTTGTTTTGTGCTGAAATGAATTAATTGTGATTATATGATTATTTTCCTGAATTAATTAAATTGAATAATCAATTGGAAAATAATCGAGTGTTGGTTGACAGCACCAAAAATATTTTGGTGGACTATTGATGAGAGTGGGATTTGTGGAAAGAAAATCTTAATATTTTAGCTAAGGCCGACCGTGTGCCTATGCACGTGTACTTTTGTGAAAAAAGAATACAAAGGGACAAATTGATTGTACGTTCGAAGTATCATGCAAAATACTGGCTCGGTGACCCTATAGGTCATTTTGTGATGGACGACATGTCATAACGGCTCGGTAACCCGATAGGTTATTTTGTACAATGGATGTTATGATGAATATACTCGGTGACTTATATGTCATTTTGAAGAATGAATCATATAATATACTGACACGATAACCCGATAGGTTATTTTCAATAATGGACAGTATTGATTGAAATGACCAAGTGATGGTATGTTTGAAATGTAAATCGACTAGGTCGATTGGCTGATGCTTTGATGGGTAGCATTTGATTGGGTGCCTATTTGAACTATACTGATTTGTAGGTGGAATCTGAGGCCAAATAAGCCTTCTCATCCATGTGGGCTTAGGCAGCTCATAGTGTATTGGTTTACTAATCGGGTCTCAGGGGGGTAGAAGTTGCTGAGTCGTTGTCTCACTAGTTATTGAATAACCATTTTCAGGTCCTTAGATGGCATTGGTGAAGGATTAGAGACCCAAAGTGTGGAAGGGGAAACCTGAAAAATTGACGACCTTATTGGACTAGCTAGTCCTAGGGCAATTCTCTTTTGTTAGAAGTCAATTCCATTTTGCAAAATCTGTTTTAGAAACTTGTGGTTTAATACTAAATTAACAATTCAATTTGTATATATTTGCATTATGTTTGGTAATGTATATAAGTGTTGATGCTTTTAAAGTGAGAATTTGGAATCCTACTTTTCGGTCCCATTGTTTTATTGTCTGGGGATTTATAACTGTTTATGCATGTGCATATTAAAATGAAAGGGTTGGCGATATATAGTCCTGGGATATCGCATTTAAATTCGACCAAGGTAAGGGATGGGTGCGTACTTGAGGATCGGGGCGTGACTCCTGCCGTCGAAACCAAGGATGGGGAGGTAGCTCACCCTATGGACATCGACATCGCGGGTGGTGTCGTGGAGATCTCGGAGCCCGAGGCTGAAGGATCTAGAGTGTAGGTGGCCTAGGGCTTTCTTTTTGGTTATAGACTTGTAAATATGAACCCTTAGGTTTACCTGACGTGTTTATACAGTGTGGTTTGAGAAAAGTGTTGTCCTACTTTTACTATCCCTGTGTTTGTTTGTTATCTAGGGTTTATTTAATTCGCTTCTGCATGTGCATAAAAAAAAAAAATGGTCGACGACGCATCCTAGACGTCGTAATTTTAGTCGCTCGCCGAGATGTTCGTGCGCTCGGGGTTTGAGGCATGACACATGAGCTCTCCCAAACTTGTATCCCACGTGATAGCCAAAGGTGTCGTGATGCTACCTTGACTTTGCGCACGTCTTGATTGACAATTTTAAGGTTGAGAGGAAACCAAACGTAATGTGAATTTAAGGGTATTTTAACGTTCATAATAACCTTCTCAAGATGTACATCCACTAAAGTTGGCATAATTTCATTTTTACGGACTTCACCATCTTGAGTAGGCTAAATTATAATCATGAACCTTTTTCCAAAGATTCATACCCCTAACAACGGGTTTATTAAGTGACCTAATTGTTTAAGACAACTTAAATATAAGGGAGTCACCATTAGCCTTATTTTTGGGGGACCGGCTAGAGAACTCAATCAAGGAGTAGGAGTAGTCCCTTGATTCCTACACAATTAGATATCCAAGTTCGGGGACTTGCGTTATACTAATATTTCCATTAGCACCCTTTTGGTACCTAATAGTGTGTTGCATTACCTAAGGTGTCAATGCATTTATTTTTACCTTTTCGAGATCGTTCATCCTAAACTAAGTGATCATGCATGAATGGTCATTTTCGTGATTTATTTCTAAGAAAGATAAAAAGAAGCACACAATTGAATTGAAAGTACGAAACGGTAAATAAACAACCAAGGAAAGCACTAAATCTATAATACAATCCTTTAAAAAGAAGTAAACTCAAAAGGTAAGCGAAAAGGAAGAACCCACAACTCGTCAGGTATTTATACAGTTGGAATGGACATCAACCTTCCACCATCTTTGTGTCCCCTCCGTCTTTGTGATATTAATTGAATCCTAATCTAAGAACTATAGCTAAGTACAAATAATAGAAAGAGACACTCAAACACATTAACACAATCAAAAGCACGATATATGGTCAAGATCAATCAATCAAGTGACACAAAGCTCAAAATCAACTTAATTTGGGCCTCAGGGTCAACCTTTATAATTCATGCGAAGGTTCCTCTAAAGACCTACTTGGCTCATTTTATGACTTACAGCCATTATTGCTCATTTGTATTCTCACATTTCCAATAACCTTCGTAAGTCCCTAAGAAGACATTCTAAGTGACTTCCCAAGATTTTCCCCTCGTATCATGCCTTGCAACATACATCTAGAATTCACATGCATTGGCATGTATTAAATACATAGGTAGGCCTTTTAGACCTTATTTCTCAATCAATCAACCAAGTGAGTGAATCATCAGTGGGTCATTTATTACAAAGGCATGTGCCAATCCTGAACACAAACATTTCCAATGAATGACGTGATTATATACATGAGGGACACATGTGATAATTCAAAAATGGATTTGAAATCATCGATAATGGAAACTAAGTTTTTTTGAGACAAGGTGATGTCTCGACAATGCAATGCATTTAATTGTTAAGACTAGCCCAGAGCTCACATAAATGCACTCATAAGCATCGTAGACATTTTAAATACAATCCAAACCATGACTATTGCAATGTCAAATTAGAATTTAAGAAAGATTTGAAGACATTTTGGACTAATGATTATCTAGGCTATAGAACGCATTTAATTGTAAATGCACTCATAGGTATTTCAGATATTTTAAATATGGTCCAAACCATGAATTTTCCAAAGTTGAATCAAGTATTGTAAATGATTTATAATTGTTTGCTTTTGAAAACATCACATGAACCAAAGCCGTTTCAAGGTATGATTGAAAAGTCAAATGATTTAAAATCATTTGGCAATGAAGATCGAAGGATTTAAAACAAATTTTCATGATATGACATGGCCTAATTTCATACACAAATTATCCTAAAAGATCTAGATAAGCAATCACAGCAAAAAGTCTATAACAGAAAGTTCCAAACCAAGCACAGCAAGTCAGCAAAATTGGGTGGTATTTATTGATGATCTAACCATGAAAAATTTACCTAACATGCATAACATGATATGGAACAACTTTTATGGAGAAAGCTTCCCCAAAAGAGCTAAGCATGATTTTATAAAAATCTAAAAATGAGCAAGAATACATTAGGAAATTGCCAAATCAGCAGGACACCAAGTCATTTCAACCAAGGCTTACCCTACTAAATGAAGTCCAAAAATCATGAAATTTTACCATAACACAGATAAAAGAGTAGCAAACAAACGTTATCAAGAGTTCAATTCAATAATCCTTACCTAAAAATTGGTACAAAAATGGCAAAGGTCTATCTAAACAAGAGCAAAAACATGGTTCCGAATTTAATCCTAAGTGTGAATTCTAATCTAAATTAAGAAAAATGGAAAATGGGTCCAACAACGATCAATTTTCATGAAATCAATGGCATTTGAAAGTCTACATATGCTTTATGATTTCCTTAGAAGGGCTCATGTTCAATCAAGATCAACTCGGTGCTCTAAGGTTGAGATTTGTGAAAGTGTGTGCGTCAGCAATTAAAAACCAGAATTCAAGCATGCATTATTAAGTGTTTAAATCATTCATACAATGCACAAATGGCATGAAAATCACACATGACCTAGAATTGGATGCAACAAGTGATTAGGATAAATATCTAACCCTATGTCGTCATGTGAAATGTCAATGCAACATGATCTGAGACTTATAATGTCATATTCGAAAATTTCTAACTGCAACTATCCTAATTGTGGCATGATTTTCAAATATGAAACGACATTCAATCATGATGAACCATATGTGCATACAAAGCTTGTAACATGTAGTTCAATGCTCAAGAAGGCACTAATATGAGAATTGGTCTCTAAGAGGTCCAGACAACCATGAGAAATATGCACATAAAAAGACTTTAATCCAACCTTAAGATTTCTAATCATGCTTAATTTTGGTCACATAAGGAAGTGCTAAAATCTTACGAAAAATTTGATATACAGAATGGATGATAGCAAGCATTTTCCATTAAGAACTCAAAACCTAATTATGAACACACAAATCATAACGAAAATGGCAAAACAGGTATTCATTACTAAATAACCTAATTGCAGCAGCACCTATGTATGTTTGCACATGCAATTGACATACCAAATGGCGATAAAATCATGCAAATCATGCAAGAATAGAAAGCACACAGTATGTATTTCAATTCATAAAAATCATAAGGTCAAACAAGCTGATCTATATGTTCAATGTTGCCTAGTTGTGCCTCGGATTAGTGTAGGGCAGATTAACTTAGATTTGAGAGGTTTTGACCTACCAAAACTTGTCCAAAAAATCAGAAAAAAAAAATGCAAGACGTTCTCAAGACAATTTGGAATAAATCTTGTGTGACAATCTATCAAAAATCCATCACAGAAACCAAGACAAAAATAGTAAAATTATGAGGCGAACTAAGGGGGACAAATGATGGTCATTCGGGCCGTGCAACCCATCAAATCAAAGGTCTTGGAATGTGCTTTCTAGATTTGGAAGGTCCCAAATCGAAATAAGGCCATCTAAGGTCTCCTTTTAGGCCAAACAACAATCACATCTCAGAGATCCGAAAATTGCATATTTGCATCAAAATAAATCATTCAACCATATATCATCATCAATCCACATTCAACCTCTGTAAATTAATGATCTAGCCTAACAACAATCCTATCTAAGGAAGCTTTGGCCATTTCTTCCTTCCTGATATATTGTTCACCGTGTGCTCTCTACCAGGCGATCGGGGTACTGTTGCTGCACTTTCTGGTTTTCGCTGCTGCTCTTCTTCTAGCCGTTCGTTAGGGCCAATTTTTTGAGGGTTGCGTCGTTTGGCATCCCTCTTCGTCCTCACTGAAGCTTTTGCCCTGGTATGTCCTACAAATTCTGATATGTATCTTCGGAGCTAGGGTTTTTGTGGGATTCTTCTGGGTCTCGGCTACTTCATGGCCTCTCCATCTGCGGAGTTAGTTGGAGTGATGAGTAAGGCCCATTTAGGTGGGGATGGGTTGAGTGGACAAAACCCCACTGCCCTGTCCCAAAACCTCTCATCTTCGGTGGGTGCGGGTCTGTCGGGCCCTCTCAAAACGGGTCCAGCGGCTCCGATGGAAGACCGTAGGGGTTCTCGCAAAGGCCCGTAAAGTTTGTTTGGGGCTCGAGGCCGTAGCAGAGGTAGGTCTGCCTCCAAACTGTTGGAGAAATCTTTCCAGAATATTTTGAAGCTGACAAAACATTTCTTTCAGTCTAAGTCTGGATGTTCGGAGACCGTCAGTTTAAAGTCTGAAGACTTTGTACTCCCGAGACTCAAGACCCAAGACTCAAGACTCAAGACTCAAGACTCAAGACTTAAGACTCAAGACTCAAGACTTAAGTCTATTCTCACTGACAGTCTTTCTAATCCAGTGACGAAGGAAATCCAAAGCCGAGGTATATGGTTGAGGATTTGATCCTATCCTCTGGAATAGATTCTTTGGTTGGATAATCATTTCGGATTCTTTAATTCTTATCTAAGATCGATTGAAGATCCGATGGTCGACGAAATAATCTTGGAATGTTCTATTCTTGGAAACCAAGATCCCGATTGTATCGGCAAACAGATTGATGGGCTATCATCGATTCCTTAAATAGCTCGGATGATCTTCTTGATTGATTCCGTCCAACGGGTAGATTGGAGGAATTCCTTTGGTAAGTGCCAACGGCTATGATGGCATAAAGGAGTATAAAAGGAAGACGTTCTAGTTGTTTTAAGTGTGTGATCGATAGAAAAATTCCAGAGTCTGAAGAACCTTGATTGTTAGTCGAGACTGTTCGAGCGAAATTGTACACACAGAGAGTGTTTGTACTTGGTGACACCTTGAGCGAGTGTGGTAGATAATCTACACCTAGAATTCAAGGAAGATCAACACTGTAACAGCTCTTTGATTATAGTGGAATCCAGCCAATCGGCTGTCGGTGCGAGTAAGAGTGGACGTAGGCTTGAATCAAGCCGAACCACTATAAACCGAGTGCTCAATTCTCTCTTTCCCTTACTCAGTCTCACGATTGGTTTTTGATTATTGCTAATTCTTCAACTGTCTAAAGTATTGTGCAATCTTCAAAGAAAAATCTTTGTATACCTATTCACCCCCCTCTAGGTACTCATACTAGCAATTTCAATTGGTATCAGAGCTCGTGTTCTTACTTTGTTTGAAGTGTTTTACTTCAGAGTAAAAGATCCATGGCTAGTATGCTAGCACCGGGGCTGATGGAAGGGCAAAGCAATACCAGACCTCCCTACTTCGATGGAAAGGATTACAACATCCGGAAGAACAAGATGAAAGCTTTCCTACGATCAAAGGATCCTCCGGAATGGGACGTTGTGGAAAGAGGAATCACTCCTGCTGCTGCATCAATCTCTGAAAGAGGGAAAGACACTATTGAAACCAGCGGAATGGCTTAGGAAGAGATAAACAAGAGACAAACACTCGATGCAAAAGCAATTTACTCTTTATATTGTGCTTTATCTCCAACTGAATATAACAGAATATCTTCTTGTGTTACAGCAAAAGAAGTATGGGATAGATTACACATCACCTATGAAGGGACAGATCGAGTGAAGGAGACAGAATTAACATTCTCCTCGGTCAATATGAGGCATTCAAAATGAAACCAGGAGAATCTATAACCGACATGTTTAGTCGTTTTACAGATATTGTCAATGGTCTTGAGAACCAAGGACAAAAATTTCTGATCCCATGAAGGTGAACAAGCTTCGCGTGGACTCTCCAAGGATTGGAATCATATAAAGACTTCAATAAGAGAGACGCAAAGAATCATGCCATTATCTCGTAGACGAGCTGATTGGAACTCTTCGTCTTACGAAGTGGAACGAATTAATGAAGACGAAGATCCAAGAGGTAAGAAATCTATTGCACTAAAATCAAATGATGATTCGATGATGCAGATTCGAAGACGATATGGATGATGAGGAGCTCGCTCTCATGATAAGAAGATTCAGAAAACTGAATAGAAAAGGCAGAAGGTTCATCCCAAAGAAACAAAGTTTTCAGAGACAGCAGACCAAGTCTGTTGATGATGAGGAATCAAACAAAGATGTAGTTTGCTTCGAATGTAAAAAGAAGGGACACATCAGACCCAACTGTCCTCTTCTAAAAAAGAAAAGAGGAAAAGCTGAGAAGTTTCGAAAGGTTCTCAAAGCCGAAACCTGGAGTGATACAGAATGTGAAGAGAGTGATAATGAATATGCCAACATATGTTTGATGGCACATTCAGACTCGGACTCGCATGATTCCGGTTCGACTCGACAGTGAATTTGAGGTAAGTGACTTTAAAATTCCTGTCAAAGTCTCTAAATATATTGATGAACCTGTGTTTCAGTCTTAAGACTTCTCTCAAAAGAATTTCCGAACTTAAAAAGGAAAACTCAATTCTGAAACAAAAGGAAGTTATTTTAGAAGAAATAGTTAAAAGTCTAGACCTAAATGTTTCTGCTCTTAAAGAAAAAGAAGATGATCTTTTGAAAGAAAATGTTTTCTTAAAAACAGACTTATCAAATATTTCAAAGAAGTTTCGATAGGATCCGAAAAGCTTGAAAAAGAGCTTTCAGTTCAAAGACCCTATTTCAATAAGTCTGGGTTAGGCATGACAGCGGAGACAATTCCCTTGATTGATTTTCCTAAAGTTAAAGAAAGAATTAAGAAAAGACCATCAAGAGAAGCTTACAAAAATCACTTCAAGAAAGTTTTCGTAAAGCCTGTTGGTCGAAATGCTCTAAGGTGTTCAAAGTGTAATAGTCCAGATCATTTTGAAAAAGACTGTCCTATGGTTTGGAAACCTATTAAGAAAGCATGGCCCAATAATGCTTATCCTACTAACTCCAAAGGACCCAAGAAAATTTGGGTACCAAAGAAAGCTTGAGACTCTCACTTGAATGCAGGTCTCCTTCAAGAAAAAGATAAAATGGTATCTTGACAGCGGATGCTCAAGACACATGACAGGAGACTCAAAGTGCTTCGTAAAGCTTGTTCAAGTAAACGGCGGAAATGTTTCATTTGGAGGAAACGGCAAAGGAAGCATCGTGGGATTTGGAACTGTGAGAATAGGAAATCTCACAATAAGCAATGTTTCTCTAGTAGAAGGACTCAACTATAACCTTCTCAAAGCATTAGCCAATTGTGTGATACCGGTTTCAAGATCTCCTTTCAAGAAGGAATTTGCTATGGAATCAGTAAAGACTCTACTGAGTCTTTCATGGGTCGAAGACATGGAAACATCTACCTCTTAGACATGAAAATGAATGAATCACAATGCCTAATCTCAATTCAAGATGAAGCAGTCTTATGGCACGAAAGCTTGGCCATGTCAACGTGAAGCAATTAGCCAAAATCTCATCAAAGAGACTTGTTCGAGGACTACCTAAATTGCCATACCAAAAGTCGATTCATGCACTCCATGCATTCTCGGGAAAGCAGGTAAGAAATTCATTTAAGCCAATAAATCATGTCTCTACTAATCATGCACTACAGTTGCTTCATATGGATCTCTTCGGACCAACAAGAACCCAGAGCATTGGAGGTAAGAAGTATTGTCTAGTAATTGTAGACGATTACTCTCGTTTTACCTGGGTATATTTTCTTGCAAGTAAGTCAGAAACCTTTTCGTACTTTGAGAAGTTTGCTAAAAAGGTTCAAAATGAAAAAAAGGATGTGTTATTTCAAGTATAAGAACAGATCATGGAGGTGAATTTGAAAATCAAAATTTCACAAAATTGTGTGATGAATCTGGTTTTAAACATGTATTCTCCTCTCCATACACTCCTCAGCAAAATGGAGTTGTGGAAAGAAAGAATAGATCTCTTCAAGAAATGGCTAGAACACTTTTAATTGAAAGCAAAATTTCTTCACGATTTTGGGCTGAAGTGTTTCAACAAAGCATGCTATATCATCAATAGAGTCTTCTTAAGACCTACTCTTGAGAAAACCCCTTATGAACTATTCAAAGGTAAGAAACCTATTGTTTCATACTTTCATGTGTTTGGTTGCAAATGTTTTATTTTGAAAAATGCAAGTGATCGAGTTGGTAAGTTTGAAGAAAGATCAGATGAAGGCATCTTCCTTGGATATTCTACATCAAGCAAAGCCTACAGAGTCTATAACAAGAAAAGCCAGTCCGTGGAAGAATCAATGAATGTCAAATTCCAAGACTCAGCGCAAGATGAATCCAGCCAGACTCAATATGAAGAGTCTGAACTCACTCTAGACCTTCCAAAGTCTTCATCTCAAGAAGTATCTCAGACTCTGGAAGTCCAACATCAAGAAGCTCATGAAGATTCAAACAAAGAAAGAGATCATCAACCAATCAAATCAACCAAGAATCGGAAACACAAATCCAGTCATCCTAAAGATCTCATTATTGGCGAAATCAATGAAGGAATCCGCACAGATCAAAAAGGCATGAAGAGTCTAGTGCTGTTGCTCTCATCTCTCGAAATTGAACCAAAAAGCATAGAAGAAGCTTTATCGATGAAAGCTGGATCGAAGCTATGCAAGAAGAGCTCGAGATAGTTCAACATCAATGATGTCCGGGAATTGACATCTAAACCAAAAGGTAAAACTGTTATTGGAGCTAAATGGGTATTCAGGAACAAGATGAACGAAGAAGGAAAAGTCGTACGAAATAAAGCAAGACTCGTGGCCAAAGGATATACGCAAGAAGAAGGAATAGACTATGACGAGACTTACGCACCAGTAGCAAGGTTAGAAGCTATTCGTCTATTACTTGCGTTTGCTTGTTACAAAAATTTCAGGTTATTCCAAATGGATGTCAAAAGTGCTTTCCTAAATGGATTTATCCAAGAGGAAGTTTATGTGGAACAACCGCCTGGATTTGAAGACCCAAAGAAGCCGACTCGTCTTCGGGACCGAAAAGGCTCGTATGGTCCGAAGCAAGCACCTCGAGCTTGGTACGACAGACTAAGTAATTTTTTATTACAAAACGGATTTGTCAAAGGTAAAGTAGATACTACTCTGTTCATCAAAAAGGAAAACAAAAGTTTCTTACTCGTTCAAATATATGTTGATGACATTATTTTTGGATCCTCTAATGAAAGTCTTTGCAAGAAATTTTCTAAGTCTATGCGGGGACGAATTTGAAATGAGTATGATGGGAGAGTTAACATTCTTTCTTGGACTTCAAGTGAAACAAATGAAGGAAGGAACTTTCATCCATCAAGAAAAATATGCGAATGATCTTGTTAAAAGGTTTGGATTGGGAAAGTGCAAAAAGACCAACATACCAATGTCATGCTCTCAGAAGATAGACAAGGATGAAGAAGGGAAGAAAGTAGATCAAAAGCTGTACAGGAGCATGATCGGTTCACTTCTTTATCTTACTGCTTCTAGACCTGATATTTTGTTGAGTGTTTGCATCTGTGCAAGGTTTCAATCAGATCCTAGAGAATCACATCTCATTGCCGTGAAACGTATTATCAAATACGTTGCCTCATCTTCAAGCATCGGTCTTTGGTATCCAAAGAGAGGAGACTTTAATCTTCTAGGATACTCAGATGCAGATCTGGCCGGTTGCAGAGTCGATAGAAAGAGCACACGGAACTTGTCAACGCTTGGAAACGGGGAAGTGTCTTGGTTCTCAAGGAAGCAAAGCACCGTAGCTCTCTCAACGACGAAGCGAGTATGTAGCTCTTGGAAGCTGCTGTTCGCAAATTCTCTGGATAAAACAATAGCTACAAGACTTTGGCATTGAAGACTCATGCACGTAAATCAGATGTGACAACACCAGCGCGATCAATCTCACCAAAAATCCAATCCTTCATTCAAGAGCAAAGCATATTGAGATTCGACATCACTTGATTAGAGATCATATTCAAAATGGAGAAATCTCGATTCAATTTGTTGATTCGAAGAGTCAACTAGCGGATATATTCACAAAACCTTTGGAGAAAAATCAATTCGACTTTATTCGCTCAAGACTCAATATTTTGAAGCTTGAAGAAGTTAAAGTCTAGAGACTCACCAACTCTGAGACTCTGGTCTCTCAGACTTTAAATCATGAGACTCAATTATTCATGGCTAAAGACGTAAGTTGTTATTTTATCTCGAAAAGGTACGTTCTTTCATTCGAGATATAATTCGTGTGTGAAATTTGAAAACTTGTCTTTTTCAAGGAATTAATTTTGGCAGTTATTGATTTTGAAAAGAAGTGTTCGTACACTTTCCTTGTACCGATTAAACTTCTCTTTTCAAATCCGAGGTATATATATATATACAGTTTTTCTTCGCCCAATTTTCAAAACCCTAAAAGGCACTCTCCTCCCGTTACTGTTTCTACTTCTTGTTCGTCGTCGAGAAAGTGGTCATTTTTCTTGGGAAAAGCAAGTGAAGGAATCTTCCAATAGACAAAGAAAGATGTCGTCTTCGAGGAAATCATCAAGAATCGCAAGCAGGGGACCACAAAGAATGGAGAAGGGACCGACTCACTTCGATCTTACCGAGGAAGAAGACTTATCAAGTCGGTGACAAAGTCCGATTCGCTCTCCTCCACGTCATTCATCACCTCCCGCCCCACAAGGTGCAAGTCAACATTTGGAAGAAGAGATAATCGAGGAAGCCGACCCAAGTAAGAGTCCAAAGACCCTCATTTATCTATAAGCTTTATCGTGCGTTGAAAAGCTCGGTTCTTCATTAAAATATATAGATGACTTTCTTAAGGACAAAAATTATGGGAATGAATATCTTTTTTGCGGAGAATGGAGGAATTGGAAATTGCCCCTAAAGGAAGGGCAGAGGAGGCTCTTGCGAACATTCCCAGAGACCCTCGTTTGCCAGGACAAAATCTGATTGACGGGAACGATGATGACAAAATGTTCCTTGAATTTAAACCCAGAATGGGTGTGGCAGCAAAGGTGAAAGGAAATCGGATGGATTTGTTTAAATCCAAGGATCAGGAAAAAGTGTATTTCAGGCTGTTGAAAAGAGGGGTGATAAACCCTAGAAGTGTCGATTTTGACTTCTGGACACCATCAACGTGAACTTAAGAGAAAAGTTGAATTTGCTTCAACTCGAGACTTTTGCTCGACTCTACGGATGGGTATGCTCAACCGACCGCTTATTTCTATTCAAATCTTAGCTTTTGGATGCGAATAGAATTTCATTCGAGTGTTCGAGACCAAGTCCACGTAGTAGATGTGAATATGTTGGTGGACATAGTTGGAGTTGAACGGGGACGCTATCTCCCAATCAAAGTCTCACCGCTCGTACTACTGGATCTTGTGAAAGATAGGGACGTAGAGAAGAAAATTACCTATTCCAGAATGAATGCCATCAACATTGTGCTTCATAAGATTGTGATCAACTGTCTCAGATCGAAGTCTACGTCAAAGACTTCTGTGTCTCTTTCTGAAGCAAAGTTGATGTATGCGATCAACTCAGGACGGAAGTTTTCTCTCCCGCACACTATTCTCTTCCATATGTACAGAGCAATGTCAAAAGACAAAGGACAATTGCCTTATCCTGGTCTGGTGACCAAGATCTTCAGACATCTGAACATTGAACTGCCACACACTTTTTGTGTTCGACCGTGTGATAAGATGGTGGTTGGTTTGAAAATGTTAATGAAGATGCGTCTGCAAGAACTGTCCAAGGCAATGGAGAAATTCAAAGTGAAATCTCCAGTTCGCCCGCCTCAAAGAGAAAAGGAAAAGAGGTCATTGGTGCTCCATCGAAAAGAAGAAAAGAACTCTCATCCTTGAGGATGAAGAAGAAGATGAAGATGATGAAGATCCCTTTATCCAAGCACCGACAAGAACAAGACGTTCGTGTCTCATCCGACAGATCTTTAAGAGCGAGAGAAGAAGGAGAGCAGAACAGAGAGAAGAGGAAGAACGAGAGAGAGAAGGAGAAAGAAGTTGAAGAAGAAGGAGAAGGAGAAAAAGAAAAGTCTGCTGAAAATCTGGAGAGAAGGGAAATCAAGAGCATGATCATCACTCTTCCCCTTTCGATGTCCTAGAGACAGGGGGAGTTAGCAAGCAAGAGAGGTCTACACCTTATGCTGCTGTCAGTGAAGATCTAAGACAATCTCCAGAAGACCCAGGAGAAGTTCAGATCTCTCAATTGCCTGAAGAAGGTGATACATCGATTCCAAATCTGCCAGACTATACAGAAGCGCCATCGTCTGCATACACACCATCTGAGAAAGCCAATGCCAGTACACAGACGGATGATTCTGCAGATTTTCGTAGCATCATGAATATTCTTCTGGAAATGCGGAGCCGGATATATGTTCTGGACTGTGAAATCCAAGCTTTGAAGAATGCTGGACAAGCATCTTCGTCTCTCGGAGGATAAATTCAAAGACCTCGCTCCGCAACTTCAAGCCAATGCCAAGGGAGAAGAGGTAGCTCATCCGAGAGAAGACCCGAAGAAGCTCGAAGGAGTAGTCCGTCCATTGGGGATTTCCAGATCGTGCGCATTCCCAAGCGAGACATGACTCCTTTCTCACCCTTTTAATGCCGACAAAAAGGGGGAAACCAATTTGAACCAACATCTTTTAAAAACTTTGACTTTTGTGGTTATGTTTATTTTTGAGTATGACTTGAGAACTTGAACTTGGGTGTGAATTTGACTGAATTGACTGTGGATTGTGATGCTTGACTGGTTGCATTTATTCAAGTATTGTTATATGGTGTTTCTCATGAAAGACTAACCAATTTTCTGTGGATGCAGAGTCTGGTTGTTTTATTAATCTTTATAAGTTAGCCATATTGCTTGAGAAATGTTTTGCAGGTCAAAGTTGTTCAAATCTTCAAGAAAGTTTTGTCACCATCAAAAAGGGGGAGATTGTTGGAGAAATCTTTCAGAATATTTTGAAGCCGACAAAACGTTTCTTTCGGTCTAAGTCGGATGTTCGGAGACCGTCGGTTTAAAGTCCGAAGACTTTGTACTCCCGAGACTCAAGACCCAAGACTCAAGACTCAAGACTCAAGACTCAAGACTCAAGACTTAAGACTCAAGACTCAAGACTTAAGTCTATTCTCACCGACGTCTTTCTAGTCCAAAGTGACGAAGGAAATCCAAAGCCGAGGTATATGGTTGAGGATTCGATCCTATCCTCTCGGAATAGATTCTTTGGTTGGATAATCATTTCGGATTCTTTAATTCTTATCTAAGATCGATTGAAGATCCGATGGTCGACGAAATAATCTTGGAATGTTCTATTCTTGGAAACCAAGATCCCGATTGTATGGGCGAACAGATTGATGGGCTATCATCGATTCCTTAAATAGCTCGGATGATCTTCTTGATTGATTCCGTCCAACGGGTAGATTGGAGGAATTCCTTTGGTAAGTGCCAATGGCTATGATGGCATAAAGGAGTATAAAAGGAAGACGTTCTAGTTGTTTTAAGTGTGTGATCGATAGAAAAATTCCAGAGTCTCGAAGAACCTTGATTGTTAGTCGAGACTGTTCGAGCGAAATTGTACACAGAGTGTTTGTACTTGGTGACACCTTGAGCGAGTGTGGTAGATAATCTACACCTAGAATTCAAGGAAGATCAACATTGTAATAGCTCTTTGATTATAGTGGAATCCAGCCAATCGGCTGTCGGTGCGAAGAGTGGACGTAGGCTTGAATCAAGCCGAACCACTATAAACCGAGTGCTCAATTCTCTCTTTCCCTTACTCGGTCTCACGATTGGTTTTTGATTATTGCTAATTCTTCAACTGTCTAAAGTATTGTGCAATCTTCAAAGAAAAATCTTTGTATACCTATTCACCCCCCTCTAGGTACTCATACTAGCAATTTCACAAACGACCCCAACCCAGAGACCAGCTCGCCAGAAACTCGGAAAATCCCCCGGCTCGATCTTAGGCTAATGTCGCGAGAGCGGCAACCAAGGGATATCACTTAACGTTTATTCCCGACATTTGTAGACAATAAGGCCGTTGTCAACCTTTCCGAGGAGGTGCCGGAGGCTACTGATCCTAAATGGCATCAGTGCTTTGTTGGGTATTTTGTGGGGAAAAAACTTTCGTTTAAGCTCACGGCATCAGCCCTTAGTCATGCCTGGGGTTCAAAGCTTGCTGGGAGTAATGGCAAATGACCAGGGCTTTTATTTCTTTCACATCTCAAATGCGGATTTTCGGAGGAAGATTTTAGAGGACCACTCATTTACAGTTGCCAGGGTTCCCTTAGTCCTTCAACAATGGAAACCCTTGCTGGATGTGAAAAAGGATAATCACTCCCCTATCCCAGTGTGGATAAGGTTGAAAAACCTTCCCTTTGATCTCTAGTCGGCTCCAGCTATTAGTGCTATATCTAGTACAGTAGAGAAACCTCTCTATGTGGATCAACGGACTGAACAAATGAACATGATCTCCTTTGCAAGGGTGTGTGTGGAGATTTCTATGAATCAGCCTCGGTGTAGCTTAGTTGATGTAGTCCTCAATGGAGTCTCTCGTACTGTGGCCATTGAGTATGAATGGAGGCCATTATCGTGCCAAAAATGTGGCACGTTTGGCCATAGGTGTCCAACTCCTTCGATTACCTCTTTCCCTGCTATCCCGCCTAGTGACTCCCCTGTTGCTCAAGATCAGGGCCCATCCCCTGCTTCGGAAGTGGCTGGCGTCCCTAGTTGCTCTAACACTAGACGGAAGTAGGTCCAGGCCTTCGACAAGCCTGCTGCTTCTAAAATGGTTCCTATCCCTACTCCGGCGAATACAGAGCTCCCTCTAGGGCTTGAGTTGGGTTGGAAGCAGATAAGGGGAAAGAAGAAAAAGCCTTCCTTGGAAAAGGAAAATTTTCTGTCCATTCCGGTTCCTCCCAGTGAAGAAGGACAAATCCTGAAATTGAAGGATATAGCCTTAGGGAAAGGTGTGCCATCTACTTCAACTCAGAAGACCCAAAGAGCTTTGAGAAACCTTTCGAAGTCTGATGCTAGCCGCTCCATCCTAGCTGCGGAAAGGGCCAACCCAGCTGGTGATTTCTTAGTTTCAACCAACTCTGAGGAGGAATTGGATGGTTCGGCTAGCATAATTAGCAACTCAGATGAGGACAACCTACTCTCTCCTTATCCTCTCTCTCTCTCTCTCTCTAAAAGCTCCTCCTACTAATACTAAGGCGGAAACCATGTGAGATAAATTGCTGAATCTCAGTCTAGCTCCGCCCCTCGCTGCTCTCTTTGCTCCGGCAACCAGTCGGCGTAGGCCAAGCAAGAGGAGGTAACCCTCCCCCTTTCCCTATATATTTTATATATATGTACATAGGTTTTCGGAATAGTAAGGGTCTGGTTGACTCCATTAGGCAGGCAAAGGTTTGTAACCTGGTTCTTTCAAATGAGTTGTATTTGGTTGGTATGTTAGAGACAAAAGTCCTGGAGTCACTCTTCACTTCCATTTATGCGGGTCTATTTAGGGATTGGAGCTGGTTAGCTAATTACAACTATTCACCTAGAGGAAGGATTTGGGTTGGCTAGAACCCTTTGCTTCTTAATTTTGAAGTCTTCATGATCAATGATCAGGTGATCCATGGGAATTTAAAGTTTTTGATGTCAGGCGCTATTTGTTGTGTATCAGTTGTCTATGCTAAGCACACCTTCCCTTCCTGGAGATCGCTATGGCGGACATTATACTTAAGAGTATTGCTATGCGGGACATGGCTTGGCTAGTGGCGGGTGACTTCAACATTATAAAAGACCCGACGGACAGATTAGGTGGCACAGACACTTGGATCCCATGTTTTAACGAGTTTGGTCAGTGCTTAGCTTAGTCAGAGCATGATGATCTAAGGTATGTTGGCTTTAGGTTCACTTGGAAAACCTCTTCTGGAGCTAATCGGAAGTCAAGGAAGATTGGTAGGGTCCTCATGAATGCTAAATGGTGCCAAGACTTCTCATACTTGGAAGTTTCCTTCTTAGTCCCAGGTATTTCTGATCATACCCTTATGATAGTTAAAGTCTTGAACCTTGTTCTTAGGAGGAAACCCTTTAAGTTCTTTGATTACTGGATGAAGTATTTGGATTTTAGTACAATTGTTACTCAAGTATGGGAGGAACTAGGAAAATGTGTACCCATGTACAAACTAATTTGTAAACTCAAGTCTCTTAAAGGCCAACTCAAGCGGCTTAATAGAGAGTCATTCTTTAACATCTCTGCTAGAACTATAGAGGCGAGGATTGCACTAAAGATCACCCATGTTGGCCTCCGACGGGACCCGACTAGTGTTGCTCTTGTAGAATTCGAGAAGACTCAATGACGGATCTTTTCGAATCTCCGTTGTCAAGAATAGTCTCTTTACGAGTAGAAGTCCAGGATCAGGTGGCTTCAAGATGGCGATCGGAATACTAAGTTCTTTCATCAATATGTCAATAAAAGACAGATGAGGAACAAAATTATTTCGGTCATAGATACCTATGGTAACCAAGCTACTGACCCAGCTTTGGTGTAGTAGCAATTCATCACTTACTTCCACAACCTCTTGGCACCGTGGGCAGTGCAGGTGAGACCTACAGTTTGGGAGATTTAGGAAGCTATACGGTGTCCCCTAAAAGAGGACCAGGTTAGTATTCTTGCTCACCATGTCTCTAATTTAGAGAAACGTGATACTCTCTTCTCCTTACCTCAAGGTAAGGCACCTAGATCTGATGGCTTCACTATTGATTTCTTCAAGCACAACTGGGAGATGGTAGGACAATTGGTCACTGCAACGGTGAAGGACTTCTTCATCACAAGTAGGCCCTTAAGAGAGATTAACAACACCATCTTGGTATTGGTGTAAAAAGTCACTAATGCGGTGACGGTGGCTGATTACAGGCCTATCGCCTGTCGTAACACTATTTACAATTGCATCACCAGAGTTTTGGCCAACCGGGTGGCTACAGTTCTTCAAGATGTAATAAGCTCCTTTCACAATGTTTTTGTTAAGGGCCGACGGATCAGAGATAACATCTTTTTGGCCTAGGATCTCTTTATTGGATTGCACCTCGACCCTTATTCACCTAAGTGTGTAGTTAAGGTGGACTTTTGGAAAGCCTACAACATAGTGGACTGGGACTTCCTTGAGCTGGTTCTTCTTGCCTTTGGTTTTCCTAAGCACTTGACTCGACTCATCATGGTCTGTGTGCGTACTCCTAAATCCTCCATTGCTTTAAATAGGGAGTTACATGGATTCTTTGCTAGTGGTTGAGACCTCCGGCAGGGTGACCGTATATCCCCCTACCTATTTAACTTGGTCATGGAGGTTCTATCTGAAATTATCTATCTTCGTTCTATGAAGTTGGAATTCAATATTTTTTGGAGATGCAAAGCAACAAGCCTATCACATTTATTCTTTGCGGAGACATCTTCCTTTTCTGTGAAGCTAATATGCTTTTGATTTCTCTCCTCAAGAAAGGCCTTGACACCTTCTCCTCTTGGAGTGGACTGTACCCAAATTCAAGCAAAAGTGAGGTATTTCTTACAGGAGGATCGGTGTCTTCTAGGAATCAAATTCTTCTTGCGTTTGGGTTTTAAGAAGGGAACTTGCTGGTTTGATATTTTGGGGTTCCCATCATTACATCGAGGCTCTGTAAGGTGGATTATTGCGCTCTCATCAAGCACATTATAGCTAGGTTACAATCTTGGACCCATCGATTCTTGTCCTTTGCCGACTGCCTTCAATTGAGCAGGTCGATCTTTCATTTCATTCAAGCCTTTTGGGCTAGTGTCTTCATATTGTCTATAGTTGTTTTGGACCAAATTGAACAAATCCTAAGACAATTTCTATGGAAAGGCCTGGACTTGGGTAGAGGTGGTGTGAAGGTAGCCTAGGATGATGTTTGCCATCCCAAAGTGGAGGGAGGGCTTGGCATTTGTACGCTTAAGGAGTGTAATAAAGCAGCCAACTCAAGCATATCTAGGTCATGTCCTCAGGTAAGGAGTTCTTGTGGTGTAAGTGGATCCATTTGACTTTCTTAAAAAGGAAAAACTTCTGGGTTGCTAACAAGCCAACCTACTATTCGTGGACTCGAAAGAAAATTTTACAACTCAGGAGGGAATTTGGTAAATCTTTCCTTTGGAGGATAGGGGACGGTCTTTCGGTGTCTCTTTCACTCATCTACAGCTTCGGATTGTCCAAGTTGGCGACGGTGGCTGATCTCTTCTCCTCTTCGGGCCAGGCTATCAAATTTGTTTTCGAATCGTGGGAGCACCCCTTTCCAGCCCTTTCTCAAAACCCAAATCGTTTTCACTAGATGGAGAGCTCTTTAGGCCAGTTCACGGTAGCGTCGGCTTGGGAGGCCATTAGGAGGAAGAAGGTCGGGGTTCATTGGCATGCGTTCATCTGGAACAACTCCATTTTACCTCGATACCAAGTTAACCTTTGGCTTATTGCCAAGCGTAGAGTTCCTACCCAAGCTCTTTTATTATCTTATGATAGAATAGAGTGCGGTTCCTGTGCCTTTTGCAATACAATGCCAGATTCCATTGATCATCTATTTTTTGGTTGTCGTATTATTGCCAGCATTGCTTTCTTTTGGGCTGGTAGATACAATCTCCCATGGAGAAATAGGTCGTGGGCGGAGAATCTTCGTTGGGATAACCTTGCTCTCAGGAAAAGATTTTTAGAAATGTATTGCTCGTTTCTCCTTTGAAGCCCTCTGCCATATTATCTGGAAAAACAAGAATAGAATTCTCTTTAGAGAGCAGGCTCTTGTGATTTCAGCCATGAAGAACCACCTCTTTAATGTTGTCAGAGACAAGGTTGGGACTTTCGGGAATGTGGAGGATACAACAAGGAATAGGAGGTTTCAGCACAATTGGGGAATTGACCCAGTTATCTTCACTTCAGGAGAAGCTGATCCTCCAACTTAAAGTTGTAGCATAATTTCAATTTTGGTGCCTAGGGCTATCTTCTGCTGCCGCGGTGTTCTCCTCCTTGCGGTTTGTTGCTACTTGCTGCGAAGCCTAGCGGTTTCTCCTGTTCCCTTCTTGGCTAGCGTTTGATTGTACTCCCTTTTGGCTATCTATTTTCTGTTGTGTTAGAGTGTAGCCATTTGGCTTGTTGTATCTTTGGTTGGCTGTTCTTTTACATCGCGCCACCCTTCCACTCATAATGTCTTTGTCATTTTGAGTGTAAGTTTTTGGTGCCGTGATCGCTTTTGTATTGTTTGCTTAAAACTCAATATTTTCTTAATTTCACCCAAAAAAAAAAATCCTATCGAAGCATTTCATAGAGTCCTAGGTGCGAATCCCAGCCTTGGTCAACTATTCTAACCTCGTTTCATCAAATTCAAGCTTCGAAAACCAGCATTTGTGCAATTTCCTCGACTTTTGACGCAATTGCACGAATCGATCATTGTCAAAGCTTGATCAAACCTCCAAGCTCATGATCGGATACCTATGGACCATCAAAGAGTTGATCAAACTAGCAATTTAACCAAAAAGCCGAACTGATATTGAGCCTTTAATTAAGGCTTAAAATGCCAATTTGTCTTTCAATATAGCAATTCATGAATTGAATGCACGAGTAGATGAAGAATAACCCCTAGACCAAATGTCGTAAAAGGAACTACACCAAATTATTTTATTTTTAGTCAATTTATAACCTAAAATCAAAAAATTCGGAAAACATAGTTCTTAATCGAATTTTATGAAATTTTCGACACACAAATTAAATTGACACTAAAATAAAGTGTTTTGAGAATTTTTTACTTTTCAATTTTTCGGTAAAAGGTTTGACTAAAAGTCAATCATTTAATTGACTTTTTTAAAAGGCTGATTTGATTTTTGGTCAGGAAATGGGCTCCACCACAATTGGAAACCCAAATCATGATTTTTTTTAACATTTTTAACATGCAACTAAAAATCAGATGTCAACAATTGTGTTTGGGCCAACAATGTTCGTTCAACTCTTTGTAGACCATCTTTTTTGAGGGGGTGGTTTGGTAACTCTTTGTAGACCACTCAAGGTAGAAAAATTTTCAACTTTTGCATTTTGATAATTTTTCGACGCTATTATCCCGAAAAAAGGGCACAAGTGTAGGGAATTAAAGTTTGGATACACATAATTACTTCAAAAGTATATTTACCATAGAGAGTTTAATTTTCATTATACAGGACTAGAAAATTTATAGTATGTCTTAAACGGGAGCTGCGTTACGACCATTAATGCAAAGTAAACCTCAAATGAAATGATGTAAAATTCTTCTACGATGCTGCTGATTTCATAAAACAGCGAATGATACAAAATCGAAGTGAAAATAAACTAGAAAAGCTTTTTCATGCACAATTAGAAATAAAATTTAGGGCTCATTGAATATTTAATTTTGTATATTATTAAATAGACATGCACCAAAAATCTTTACTATAGATTTCTTCCCCAAAATACTGGCTCTCACATTGATATAGAAACGCTAGGGCACATCTTATTGAAAGGTCAAAAAGGCCGGCCTTGATTTTGACATTTTCATGAAAGATAGCTATACTTGCATTTATTGTTCTTGAGAACGATAGCCTCGAGATGAGTGATATGCTTGACGTATTAAACGGGATATGCTGATTGACAGCTATCAAGATAAATTGAAGACTACATAGCGCATGTAATCTCTCTACTATCTTTAGAAAAAATAAAAGGGTATCCTTTCACCGAGCGATATAATGTTAACATAAAGATTGTAAATCGTCTAGTTTGAATTCAGCAAATCACCCTTTTTAATACAATTTTTTACTCTCATGAATGATCTTAAAGGTCATGTGCCTACTGTTCAATCTATGGAATCTTATAAATGCTCCGTTCATGTCACGGAAAATATGATGTTTCTAAAAAATATTGTCTCGGCTTGATCCTTCGAGCATGTGTCCATCCATTTGCGGTCGATGAAATAGCAACGTCCCAGGTCGCATCGCCGACCCTTTCATATTAATATACACATGCGAAAGTAAATATATAATGCCCATACAACAACAACATGTGATAGAAAAGTAGGGCTCCAAATTATCAAACCAAAACAAACCTCTTATAAACAAACAGGTTTATTTACAACATTATGCTGTTTACAAATCATTAGCTCAACAAAAAGGGAACTGTCCTATAACTCACTACTCAGACACGTTCGCCGATTCTTCAGTCTCCACCTTCCCAGACTCCGGGGCTTCTGCTCCTTCACCAACACCATTTAAGGATATTAAAATGGTTACACAATAACCAGTGAGACCATGTCTTAGCAAATTCAACTCCACTAAGACCCGACTAGGAAAAAAGTATGCCCTAAGGTTGCCTAAGCACAAACATGAGTCGGAGGTCTTACCTTTACCTCTATTCATTTTGGCATTGTAAACCGATACCCGGTGATTATCCAATTAATTACTGAAATTAATTAGATCTAGGAATAATCTTCCAAAATCACAAATCACCCCAATTTAGCACAAATTACAAGTCAATTAAATAAATAGATCATACCACTGCAATCAGTATAAAATCCTTATCACCGCCTATCCCGGTCTTATTTTCGGAAAATAATTAATTCATTAAATAATTATTGAAATTAATTATTAAATGCAGAAAATGCATATTTAGGCCCGTAAAGCCTAATTATATGTTAGAGCGGGCCCAGAAAATTACTGAGGCTCGTTAAATAAATATGAGAACCTATTTACTCACTAATTGCATTAAACTAACCACCTAACATGCATCGATAATTAACTAATTCACTAAACCATTCTAACTATCCACTAAACCAAGCTTAACTTAAACTAATCAGCCCTTAAACGTCATTAACCTACTCAATGAGAATTAGTGAGTTAAACTCACTTGATTGACGATCCACTCGGATCAAAACGACAGGGACGCAGAGGCGGTCCACAAACTCCAAAGCGACGGCATCAAGCAGGGTCGGGACGAGCCTGAAAATAGGTCCTGATGCCCATAGCCTTCAGATTTGGGCCCGAGGAAGCTGCAACGGTGGCTAGTTTGAGCACGGCTCGAGCTAGATTCGGTGACCATGGGTGGTGCTGCGGGCTGAGATTGAAACGGCTATGAACCGGGCTGAGTTGCTGCTGGACTTGGAACGGGGCTGCCGTTTGGCTTTGGATGGGCTGGAATAGCTTTGGATGAGCCCGATTTTGTGGCAGAGACACTAACTAAAAGAGATGGAGCGGTGGAAGCCAAAGACAAATTGGTGGGGTTCAGTGGGGGCAGCAACGTGTGGGACAAATGAAAAATAATGCACAAGCAAAAGCGGGCTGGGCGTTGATGAAACTGGTGGGGCCGAAGAGTGAAAGGGACCGAGAGGGAGAGAAAATAAAGCTGAAGCAACAAAAAGGGGGGGTTTGACTGGAGCTGGCGTGCACCCGGAGAAGACCGAAGAAGAGAGAAAAGTTGGGCAGCTGGCAGTGATCAAATAGAGAGAGTGGAGAGAGAAGATTCATGTCGGTCAAGGGGAGAGAGAGGGATCATAGAGCATGGAGGAGTGTCAGCTTGGGGGGGGGGTAGAAACGTGAACAATTAGGAGAGAGAGGGAGAGAGAGTAGGGAGAGAAAGAAACCGAAGAGGGGTAGGGACTTGTCGGCTACAAAAGGAAAATGTGCAAAACAAAAGAAAATAAATAAAGGGAGGGGGACGTGCGGATTGGAGGACCAAAGGAGTGAAGGAACAATTTAAATAAAACACAAGTATACTTTTGCTCTACTTCACAACACGAACAATTGGTCATCCAAGGCCAATTTTAACATGAACTTGCACAATTTGATGTCCAGTTGCGAATCGAAATAAGACAGTCCCTCAAACCCCCAAATTTCCCTCAATTCCGAATTCAATTTCATTTTTATCGAATCGACATGAACAAACTTCTCCGATTGAGATTCGATCGATGTGGCAAAAACCCACAAAATTACCTCTCACCAAGTAGCTTATGCCAGAGGCCAGAATTCTCTTCAAATCGGTCAATCCAAATCTCCATTCGTTTTCCAAATCGTTCAAATCGATTTTCCATAAAAATCTCGAACTCACCAAAAATTCCTCAAAAGATGAGTTGATGTTCCTAAAATGACTTGTGATGTGACAGAACTTATAATTTCCGAAATCGAATTCAAATTCACGGTTAATTTAAATATGATGCGATTTTAGTGTAACCTAGCATACCGGATAGCTTTTATGGATTTTTGGTGCAATTGACCTGTGGTCGCTTTTTTTTCGAACCACATGTACCTCTTCGACACATTGGCGGCTCTCGGTGGTTGTGAAAATCTCAAGGTTTCAAATACGGACACAAGGTACCCAAAACAATAGAAAAGTTTAGTGCCGATCGATAAGAATTTTGCAATCAGGTGGTATCACCCACACTTTGAACAAACATCTCAGTCGAATTGACCTATCCCTAATCACTGATCAATTTTGACAATGCCGTAATGATCCTTACAGACCAACATGGTTGATCAGTTGATTTCTGGTCGAATTCTCAAGTCTATTGTGTTAAAATCCATTAACAGCGTTAGTTAATAGGCCAGTTATCTCGTGAGTGGCTAACTCTAAGAAGAGCACTATAGATGTGTCGATGAAAAGTCAAACTTATCCAATCAAAATTAGAACCTAAAAATTAGGATGTTACAACTCTTCACCTCTTATAAAAATTTCATCCTCAAAATTTAAACCTTTGCCAATCCTCAATAAAAAAAAAAAGGTGGAATTATCGTCGTCTCATTAGTTTTTCTTTTCCCCGAATGCTTCTTCAATCTTGTGGTGTTGTCAGACCACTTGACCAAGGGGACCTTATTGGTACACATAATTTGATATTTCTAAACCACAAGCTGAACCGAACTTTCCACGTACGACAATCAGTCGTCAATGTCTAATTCTTCAAGACTTAACACATGGGCCAGGTCAAGCTCATACATCCTCAATCTTAACAAGTGAAAGACTTCACGCACTTGTGCCAACTCTAGCATCAATGCAACACAATACACTATAATCCCAATTCTTTTCAGAATCTCAAAAGGACCTACATACCTTAGACTCAGCTTTCCCTTCTTGCCGAAGCGCAAGGTATTCCTCATTGGCGACATCTTCAGAAAGATGCAATCACCAACTGGGAATTCCAGCCCTTGATGCTTATCTATGTAACCATTATGACGATTCTAAGCGGTCCTTAATCTATCACTGATCACGGCAACTACAATCGCTGACTGTTGGACTAACTCTAGACTTGCGATCTCTAGTACTCTGACCTCATCTCAACCAACTGAAGTTCAGTACATTCTGCTCTACAATGCTTCCATAGGAACCATCTAACTGTTTTGATGAAACTAGAAACCTCAGTCTGATTTGATATAAATTTGTCATTGGCACTCTATGTAGACAAACTATTTGATACACATACAACTCTACATGTCTAAGTCCAGATCCTTTCCTACTACCAAGAAGCAAGTCAACTTTGTCAATCTGTTGACCACAACCCCAAATGGAATCATTACTCCTCTCACTCCTTCATAAGCCTGTCACAACATTCCATCACGATATACTTCCATTCCCACTCAGGACTCTCGAGTAATTGTAAAAATCCTCCCGGTTCGAATTACTGAACTTCCATTTACTAGCACGTTTGATATTTGCAACCTATTCAGCGATATCTATCTTTATATCGGTCTACCAATCGAGCTAACGCCGATTCTAACCTACTTTGTATTGTTTGGTCGAACACTGCAATTGCTATAGTGAATTCCTAACAAGGTCTCCTCCTCAAGTTCTATACCGTTTAACACCTATCATCACCCACGATACTTCAATGTTCCATCTTCCGAAATCTAAAAGCCAACCTTTCCCTTATCGGCATCCTCTTGCAGGATCTTATAAACATCTTGGTCTGTCAATTGAAGTGTCTACTTCTAACTTGAATATCCAGTTCAATTATGAGGGGGGGCCATAAGATTTGGAATGTAGCCTACCTCAAATTTGAAAATCGAATCTCGAGCTTTCACGAGTAAAGTTCATTCCTTGACTACTATTAGTGCAACTAAAGACTCCTAACTCAGCGCATCGACGACCTCGTTCACCTTCCCAAGGTGATATACAATATCACAATCACAGTCCTTCAAAAGTTCTAATTCCTCACACTGCCTCATCTTCAACTTCTTCTAAGAGAATAAACACTTGAGACTTTGATGGTCTGTAATGATCCAGAATCTTTCTCCACACAACTAACATCTCCAAATCTTTAGTGCGAAGATTAATGCTATGAGTTCTAAGTCATTCGTCGGGTAATTCAACTCATGAGATCTCAACTGACAGGATGTGTATGCAACAATCTTACCATGTTGCATCAGCACGCAACCCAGTCCTCTAAACGACGCATAACTATAGATCTCGTATCCTATAGAACTAGATGAAATGGTTAGCATAGGTGTGGTAGTTAGCTTTTGTTTAAACTCTTGGAAACTACGCTCGCACTTGTTTGTCCACACAAACTTTTCTTCTTTGTTCAGGAGTCGAGTCAACGGCAACACTAATGTTGAAAATCCTTCCATGAACCTTCTATAGTAACTTGTCCAACTCGAACGGCTTCTGATCTCTACCACTATTGTTGGTTTTAGTCCACCGATAACTGCTTCGATCTTGGTCGGGTCCATGGAGATTTCTTCACATGAAATCACATGGCCTAAGAATGCAACATGAGTCCACCAAAACTCGCATTTGCTAAACTTAACATATCATCCATGAGTCCTCAAATTCTGAAGTACCATTCTCAAATGTCTCTCGTGCTCCTCAACACTCTTCGAATATGCCAGAATATCATTGATAGACATGACCACGAACTAAACTATATATTCCCTAAACACTCGGTTTACCAAATCCATGACAGCAGCTGGAGCATTCGTCAAACCAAATGGCATTACAATACTCTCACAATAGTCGCCTCAAGTATGAAACGTTAAGTTCCGCACACCTTCCTTTTAATTCCTCAACTGATAATACTCTATCCTCAAGTCGATCTTTAAAGATATCGACACTCTTTACAACTGATCACATAGTTCGTTGATCTTCAGCCATAAACACTTGCTCTTGATCGTCACTCGATTGAGTTGACGATAGTCGGTGCATAAATACAATAAACCATCTTTCTTCACAAACGAAACCAGTGCTCCTCAAGGTGTACTGGTATGTACAAATCCCTTATCCAATAATTCTCGTATTTGCACCATCAGTCCTTTCAACTCAAACAGCGACATCTGGTAAGAAGCCTTAGAGAGTGGCCTTGTCTTTAGTACTAACTCGATTGCGAATTCTATCTCTTTCTCTGACAACAGGCCTGACAATTCCTACCACAACACATCTATAAAATCTTGGACTACTGAGATGTCCTCAATCTTCAGTTCTCCAATCTATCCTATCCACGACAAACACCAAGTAATCTTACCTCCGTCTAACATAGGGTTGCCTTCAAACGATGAGGTTAATGAAATCGAGGTTCCTTCTCAACTCCCAATGAACTTGACACTTTCACTTGCTAACGGATTAGATTGGATTATTTCATGTCAACAATTCACCACTATGAGGAGCTCTTTGAGTCAACTTTGTTTATCTGTGACGTCAAAGTTATATCTTAGCAACTAGTCGAGTACGACTATAGCTAGCAGTTCTTCTTCCTTCAGCTTTACTTCAACAATATGAACTTCTACTAACTTAACCCAAAACTCTGCTGCGCTACTCTAATCAAATCACCCCGAAAAAATTCTTCCGTTGATCGGTGCATGGTTAGTTCATTTCCAATCCTTTTCACCATCCTGGTGGCGTCCTATCTATGGTAGCAGTTTTTGTGCGCCCTTGGACTTTCCCTAACAGTCTCACACCTGATGGTCATGCTGGCTATATCTATAGCACATTCCCGTTATACTAGGACACTGGGTTGATCCGTGCTTCCTTCTACAAACTCGGCACATAGCTGGTGAGTCCTCTATCTCTTGTCAGGTGACAGCATACACTCTCTCTTGTACTGAAGGCCTATTCCAAACACCTCACGGTGTGTTCTATGATGCACTCCTTCTGATTTGTCCCATTAGCCTTCTAGGACCTTTCTTTTTTCTTTTTTTTTTTTCACCAGGTAACCCTATTGACTACACTCAAAACAAATTCTTGCCCTAGGAAAGACATAAGGCCGATCTCCGACATCACACACGGGAACAACATGCTCCATTTTGAGTCAATGCTAACCCGACTATGCCACCCTTCCTATTAGGCGGAATAGAATACTTTTCTCTCGACATCGATCTTCTCCCCGACTAATTTCCATTTCTGCCTTAATTGAATCTTGACTCAGATACAGTAGTCCATTCCTTGATCACAATTCCAGTTTGGACCTTGGCAAAGGCAGCAACAACAGCGGCTTGATCCTGAGCTTGCTAACTCGACAATTTCTCAATGAACACTAGCACCTAAATGATCTCGTTGAACCTAGGATCGCTCAGTGCTGCTACACTCTTAGTATCGACCAGCAGCAGTACTCTTACATTCGAGCTGGCCAAAGCCGGCGCTCTACCACAACTACCTCGGGCTTCGATGCTTGTCAGTGTTCTACGTGTAGTCGTAGAGACTATGGCCCTCCTACTAGGAGTCTTCAGCTCCTGATAACTCATGCTACAGGATCTTTATAGAAACTTGTTTTCTAATTCCAATACCATATTAGAATTTGAGTGACCCACACAAACAAGTTACCAATCAGCTATCAACCACATGCACCAGCATGAAACAAAAGTCATTCCTACAAACTATCCCATTACTCATCGCACCTTATCACTCCATTTGCTAACCTTGCTCTGATACCACTTAAACGGGGATGTCACCCCCCGATCCTCCAATGATGTACCCATCCCTCTTCAGTCGATTAAAAAGCGACGTCCCAAGATGCATTGCTGACCCTTTCATATTAATATGCACATGCGAAAGTAAATATATAATCCCTAGACAACAACAGGATGGGATAGAAAAGTAGTGCTCCAAATTTTCAAACCAAAAAGAACATCATATAAACAAACATGTTTATTTACAATATCAGGCTGTTTACAAAACATCGGCTTAACAAAAAGGGAACTGTCCTATGACTCACTCGTCAGACACATTTGCCGATTCTTCAGTCTCGACCTTCCTAGACTACAAGGCTTCCAGTCCTTCACCAACACCATCTAAGGACTTGAAAATGGTTATAAAATAACTAGTGAGACGATGTCTCAGCAAGTTCAACCCCCTTAAGACCCGATTAGGAAGAAAATATGCCCTAAGGCTGCCTAAGCACAAACATGAGTCAGAGGTCTTACATTTGCCTTTGTTCCTTTCTGCAAGTCAGTATATCTGAAAACTCAACCAATCATTTCAACACATCAAGACAGATCGAATCATCAATCAATCAATTCAGTCAATTACATGTCATCGAGACCATTCCCCAGTTGTCGTGACCAAATTTTCAGGTGTAAACCACCTAGGGTTTGGCTAATGGATTGTTAAGCCTAGACTTAACTTGGACTCTCCCAAGCCCATACCAATTCGCGACTTAGGTTCAAATTCTTAACATGCAAATGATTTTCAATTAGGAGTCGCCACTAATTTATTTTTTGGTGGGTCGATTAGAAACCCAAGTAAAGTAATGGGAGTTTTACTTTACTCTTACGAACTAGAGACTATGGGTACGGGAACTTGGTTACACTAGATTTCTCTAATGCCCTTTCGATACCATTCTTTTATTTTCAAAAATGTTTGGCAATCGGTTTGGATTGATTTTAAATTTATTTCCCTAACATGTGATGTGATCATGCGGGTGCACAATCCACCAATTTAACACCCAGATAAACAATAAATAAATTGCAAAAACTTACCTTAAAGTGACGAAAGCATCTGCAATGTTAAATTAAAATCCACATCAACAACCCTAGATATGGTTTCTAATTAACACGCAATTTTTTTGTTTTCACTTAATTAATGAAAGTTGTGCAATATGCAATGCAATGACATACAAAATTTTTAACTACAATGACATACAACATGCAACCTAACATGTGAATTATATGTCACGCAACGTTTATTAAATGACCTAATCTAATGGTAGGCAATTTTCAAATTAAATGGACCTAGCAATAATCACTAAATGACATGCATTTCATGAACCTAATTCTATATGACATGCGCATGATTTTTTGTATTTTTTTTTATAAAAATTCGTAATTAAAAATAACTAACAATAAAAATCTAACTAAAGTGAGATATTATCTATTTTAAGTTAGGAAATAAACTAATCCAAATCCTATCTTAACTTAGAAATTTATCTCGACATGCAATTTAATTCAAAGATATTATCTAATCTAGATATCATCTAAACATGCACTTTAATATAATTAGAAAAGAATCTAACTACTCTATCATGCAATTCTATCTAGGAAATCAATTCTAATCTACATGATATGCAAATGCAATTTTTTTGTATTTTGGAATAAATAAAGCAATTAAATGATAAAACACCAAATCATTCGCAATCACCAAAGGTATCATACATTGTTCAGATCAACGGATAATATCTCGCTAATAAAATAGATAAATTGATCTTAAGCCTTAAAGATCAAGATATCAATTTTATTCCCACTTGATTAATTATTTCATCTAAAGCCTTATAGATGGAATAAAAAATTGGCGTGCAGTTGCGAATTAGGTAAATAACCTTAATCAAGAAATACGTCTATCACTTATAAATGTGCATGCTATATTCTAATAGATGTATATTAGGCGGCGAATAAATTAGGCACGAGTATCTTACCTAAATTTGAAGATAATTTCCGAATTCGGGCCTAATGCGATCGGGATTGCAATTGGGAATGGCAGTGGGTGATTGGCTCACAGCAGCAGTTGCTCATGTTGGTGTGGACTTCTCGGCTCGAGCTAGTCAGTAGCTGGCAAAACTCACGACACGGCCGTTGAGGGTGATGCCAGCAAGGACAAGTGAAATCGGGCAGACTTGGGCGACAACAAACGCAGAAGACCTTTGGGATTATTGGGGCTCCTTGGTGCATGGACAATCACTGGAAAACCTGCACAAAGAAGAGCGATAAAGAACTCTCTGAATTGAAGTACGCTGAGAAACAAAGTAAAAATAATTTGCTGGTTTTTGCTAAGGGGCTTGCAGGCTTGTTTGTTCAATCTGCAGGTATTGGCATCAAGGCTTCGCAATATGCTTTTTCTATATTTTTTCCTTTTTGCTTGCATTAAGCGAGGCCACAAAAACCACAACTTTTGCTGTCTTCTTTCGTCGAGTGTGGACGAAGACCAAAAGATAGCAACGTCCACTGTCTTTCTTCCCCCTTCGCAAGGTCACGTGTGTTGCGCCCACTATTCTTTTCACTCACAATCTGGTATCTTTATGTTTGACTGAGTCTTCAACCCCACTCAATTTCTTGAAGACCTCATCCTATCCTCCCCTGGGCGTCCAGGACGTGCGTTGTCGGTGATATCTTAATCGCAGGCTTGTGAATAGCCGGGGAGGCGCCGATTGCGATTGTGAAAGTTACGTAACCTGCAAAAGAAACAAAGAAACAAAAATCGCCCAAAGCTAAATTGTGAGTCAATTAGCGGAACATGTATAGGTGCAACAAGCTGCTGTTGCCGATCGTCGGGCGAGGACTGGACACCGCAAAGTTGATGGATTTTTACGTCAATTTCTCCATACGGTGAAGACTCCTTTTGGCATCTTCTGCAAAGTGGTGAACCTCCAAGGAGGGGTGAAGCTCGCTCTTCAATGCTCTCAATTATGGCTGCCGTGCATTCTTTGAAGCTCTCTCTCTCCTTCTGGTGTCTTTTATCTGTGTGGCCTCTATGTATTTCCCCCCTTGAAGAGAGTCCACTTTCTTGGCTTTTATGCTTGCTTTCTTTTTGCTTCTTACGCATCTTCTTCTCTTTGAGATAATCTTAATTGATTTAAATCTTGCCGTGTCCAATTTCCTTTCCTCCGAGGAATGCTCAAAATATATTTTACTCTAACTTCTTTCCTTTTTGCTTGTGCCCATGGGTGCCTAAAGATGGTCTCGGTTATATTCCCCATGTTGACCGATCCCACTTCTTGTAATCTATATATTTTCCTTGCACGAAGAGGCGAACTTGCAGATCTTCTTTCATTTTCCTTTTCCCCCTTTATTTCTTTCCCATAGCTAAAAGATTCAGCCCCCACTCAAATATCATGTGCATTTCAATGAAATCTTTGCATGCATAACTTTAGCCATCAAAGGATAATGGGCTTGGCCAAATTTTTTTGTCAACTCACCAAATAGAAGCTCAGAACCATTGAGTCGAACACATTCGTCACCAATCCAAATAAATGCACCTAAAATTATATGCTATGCAATTAATTAATAATTTTTTTAGGGATTAAAAATTAATCCATAATTTTTAATGCGATAAATGACTAAGCGGGTCACCAAAATTTAGATGTCAACACCAGTCATCTCAATCAATACTACCTATAAGTCTAATCATACCCTGGACTACTTATTATAAGCCGATAATAGATAGTACAGATCGCCAGAAGTTGCCGCAATTATCAATATAGTATACTATTTACGCTCACCAGAAGCTACCGTAATTATTAATATAGTATACTATTTATGCTCACCAAAAGCTACCACAATTATATATTCTGATTGCTTGATCAAATCATCATTTTTATCGTTCCTGATAAACATACTCGTGTGTGGTTATATGGTCGGTCTTAGCCAAAATGCAATATTTTCTCACTTGAAAATCCCACTAATTTTACCGATCCATAAAATCTTTTCGGCATTGTAAACCGATGCCCGATGATTATCTAATTAATTACTAAAATTAATTAAAGTTTGGAATAATCTTCCAAAATCACAAATCACCTCAATTCAGCACAAAATACAATTCAATTAAATAAACAGATCACACCACTGCAATCAGCATAAAATTCCGATCACCGGCTATCCCGATCTATTTTTTGGAAAATAAATAAATAATAAATTAATTACATAAACTAATTATTAAATGCTAGAAAATGCATACTTAGGCCCATAAAGCCTAATTATATGCCGGAATAGGCCCGGAAAATTTATGAGGCTCTTTAAATAAATAGGAGAACCTATTTACTCACTAATTACATTAAACTAACCACCTAACATGCATCAATAATTAACTAATTCACTAAACCATTCTAACTATCTACTAAACCAAGCTTAACTTAAACTAATCAGCCGTTAAACGTCATTAACCTACTAAGTGAGGATTAGTGAGTTAAACTCACTTGATTGATGATCTACTCGGATCAAAATGACGGGGACGCGGAGGTGGTCCACAAACTCCAAAGCGACGGCATCAAGCGGGGCCAGGACAGGCCTGAAAATGGGCCTTGATGCCAACAGCCCTTGCTGAATTTGACTTCAGATTTGGGCCCGAGGAAGCTGCAACGGTGGCTGGTTCGGGCACGGCTCAGGCTAGATTCGGCGACCACGGGTGGTGGTGCGGGCTGAGACTGAAACGGCCATGAACCGGGCTGAGTTGCTGCTGGACTTGCTGGAACAGGGCTGCCGTTTGGCTTTGGATGGGCTGGAATGGGTTTGGACGAGCCCGATTTTGTGGCAGAAAAAGACATGAACTAAAAGAGATGGAGCGGTTGCAGCCGAAGACAAATTGGTGGGGTCCGGTGGGGGTAGAAACGTGCGGGACAAATGAAAAGTAATGTAGAAGCAGAAGCGGCCTGGGCGTCGATGAAACTGGCGGGGCCAAAGATTGAAAGGGAGCGAGAGGGAGAGAAGATAAATCCAAAGCAGCAAAAAGTGGGCCGGGGGGGAGGAATTTGATTGCAGCTGGCGTGCACCCGGAGAAGATCGAAGAAGAGTGAAAAGTTGGGCGGCTGGCATCGATCAAATAGAGAGAGTGGAGAGAGAAGAAGAATGTTGGTCAGGGGGAGAGAGAGGGATATTATAGCAGGGATGTTTGTTGAGGGGGAGAAACATGAACAATTAGGAGAGAGAGGGAGAGACAGAGAAAGAAACCGAAGATGGGGAGGGACTTGTCGGCTACAAAAGGAAAACGTGTGAAAACAAGAAAAATAAAGGGAGGGGGATGTGCGGATTGGAGGACCAAAGGAGAGGAAGGAACAATTTAAATAAAACACAATTATACTTTTGCTCAACTTCACAACACGAACAATTGGTCTTCCAAGGCCAATTTTAACATCGACTTGCACAATTTGACGTCTAGTTGCAGATCGAAATAAGACAGTCCCTCAAACTTCCGAATTTCTCTCAATTCTGAATTCTATTTCATTTTTCTCAAAATTTGATTTCTAAACAAAATTTCCCGATTGACGTCCGATCTGATGCGGAAAAAGCCAATGAAATTACCTTTCACCAAGTAGCTTACGCCAGAGGCTAGAAATCCCTTCAAATTGGTTAATTTGAATCTCCATTCGTTTTCCGAATCGTCCGAATCAATTTTCCATAAAATCTCAAATGTACCGAAAATTCCTGAAAAGATGAGTGAACGTTAATGACTCGTGATATGACAGAACTTTCAATTTCCGAAATCGGATTCAAATTTGCTGTTAATTTCAATCTGACGCAATTTAGTATAACCTAGCCTACTGGGTAGCTTTTAGAGATTTTTGGTGCAATTGACCTGTGGTCGATTTTCTTCGAACCACACGTATCATTTCGACACATTGGAGACTCTTAGTGATGGTGAAAATCTCGAGATTTCAAATATGGACATAGGGTACCCAAAACGACAGAAAATCGGTCTAGTGTCGATTGACAATAATTTTGCAATCAGATGGAATCACCCACACTTTGATCACACATCTCAGTAGAATCAACCTATCCTTAATCTCTGATCGATTTTGACAATACCATAATGACCCTTACAAACCAACAAGATCAAGCGGTCGATTTCTGGTCAAATTCTCAAATCTATTGTGTTAAAATTCATTAATAGCTTTACCTGATAGGCTAGTTATCTCGTGAGTGGCCAACTCCGAGAAGAGCACTATAGGCATGTCGATGAAAAGCCCAACTTATCCAATTGAAATCGAACCTGAAAATCAGGATATCACAAATATTTTCTAAAAAGTCGTTTAAAAAACATGAAAAAGTTTTTGATGTTAGGTATCGCAACCAAATTTTCAGGGTGTGAACTACCTAAGGTTTGACTAATGGATTGTTAAGCCTAGACTTAACTCGGGTTCTCCCAAGCCCATACCAATTCGCGACTTAGGTTCAAATTTTTAACATGAAATTGATTTTCAATTAGGAGTCGCAACTAATCTATTTTTGGTGGGTCGATTAGAAATCTAATGTTCTTTCGGTACCATTCTTTTTTATTTTGAAAAATGCTTGGCAAGCAACTTGAATTGATTTTAACTTATCTCATGCGGGTGCACAAACTAGCAATTTAACATCCAAGAAAGCAATTAAATAATGCAGAACTTATCTCAAAGCAACAAAAGCATTGCAATGTTAAATTAAAATCCACATCAACAATCCTAGATATGGTTTCTAATTAACAAGCAATTACTCAAGTTTTATTTTCTCTTTTTCAACAAAAATATAGTCTGTATGCAATGCAATGCTTCTAATCTAATATGAAATGATATGGCATGACAATATGTCCTAAACTATATGAATGAGTAAAAAAACTAATGATTTCTTAATGAACATGCAATAATTAAATATGCAATCTAAATTAACCAGAATGACTTAATTCTAATGACGTGCAATGCAATGCAATGCGATGACGTACAAAAGATGCCCTAATTCTATATGACAAGCGCATGATGATTTTTGTTTTTTATGAAAAATTTTGAAAAAATTAAAATTGCAACCTGAGTTTAAAGAAACTAGCATTCTAAATTGACTTTTTTATTTAAAAAAATTCGAAATTAAATTCCTATTCTAGATATGCAAGATTAACCCTAAGACGAGGAATATTCTAAAACGAACCTAATCCTAATTCAATTTTTTATTTTCTTTTTTTTTTAAAAAAATTAATTCAAACAACACAATAGCAAATCATGCAAGATATGATTGATATCCACAATTTGACGAATCATATCCCACGCTTGAGATCGGATTGGTCAATTTTAAATAAAACCGCGAATCAAATCTCGAGCGTGAGATCGGATTGGCGATTTTTCCGTGCGATTGCGAGTCTTTTTTTTAGCGTCAAATTGGACTATCAATCGCCCCAATTTAAAAAGATACTTTATATTTATGGATACGATAGCATCATTTAAAGATTTATACAAGATAGCAATTTCACAAATTAGGCAATAAAAATATATGAAGATCAATTTGATGAAAAATATTAACTAAATTGCAATATCACTCGGATACCATTTCCAAACTCAGAGGGACAACGAATCATGCGAATTGCAGTGGTGATGGCTCTGAGCTTGGTGGAGGACTCGCCGGAGCATCAGGGATCATCAATATCACTGGATTCGGTGGTGTCGAGCATTGATGATGGGTCGATAAATTTTTTATGGATGCCGGAAGTTCCAAGAGATGGGCCTGGCTCACGAAGGCTCTCTTGGACTTCAAACTGACATGGTCCTTTAGACCGGGTTCATGTGTCCCTCTGACTCAAATAACCTGCACGCACATAAATTCCACACCGCAAGCAATGGAAAATAAATCTTCTAATTTAAAGCCAGGCCTTCGCCGGGAATCCTTCGGTTTGTTGCTGTAATTATGTGAATTTTGAGGCTCAGATGGCGGTGGGCAGCGTGCGGCAATGTTGATGACAGCAAACAGCGACCGCGTCGACGGCGAGATGGAGCTGCAAAACACAAACTTCGATGGTGGTTCTTGACCGAGTGGACGAGTAGGCGCGATGGACGCCTCAACTTGGCTAGAGCAAAAAGAAGAAATGACCGCAATGAATTCGTGGACTATCCCTCTTGTGATGCTTTCTCTCTCCTTCAAGATCTCCACTTCACTTTCTTCTTCTTGGATCCAGATCACATTTTCTTCGCCTGACTCCCACCACTTTCACAATTTATATTTTTTATTTTCCCTTTGCACCATTGCAGACTCTCCACCGAATGGACTTCCTTTCAAGGTTGATTGAGAGCAAACTTCTTCTAGCGGCAAAGGTGAAGCGTGGCCCAAACGCTTGCTGGAACTTGTCGGGACAGCTTAAAACGTTGCGGAGCAGGCTCCGAGCAAGCTTGGATCACAGCTAGTTTTGGACGGAAATTTCAGAGATGCTCTCTGTTTGAGCGTCGGTGCTGGTGGCACGTCCGAATAGCAGCTTCGTCATTGAGGTTGGAGCTCGCGGCAGCAGGTGCTCAATGTCGCTGGGCTCTGAGGCGGAGTGTTTCGACCAAGGCTTGGCCGAAGGACCTCTCCTCTCTTTCTCACGTGTTTTGTTTCCCTCAATTTAGTGTATGGCCATGTCTTCAATTGTGTGGCCTCCTCCTGAAACCCTACGCGAAAAACCTTTTTATAGGCTGAAGATTAGGGTTTTATTTTCCTTTTCAAATCAACATCTACGAAGATTTCTTTTTCACACGCAATATCATTTTTTTATTTTCCACATCTCCTAATTTTATCACCTAAAGATAAGATTGCAACCAGATTTTCTTAAATTCCAGTAATCCACCGTAATATTATTTCAAATCTCATTTAGGTAATTTTTGTCATTAAAAGAAAACGGGCTTGGGTCAATTTACTTGCTTTGTGGGCTTAGTCCAACCTGCCAAATTAAAGCTTAGAACTACTAAATCAAATCCATTTGTCACTGACCAAATGTAAATGCAAATTAAGAAATAAATGCACCTAAAACTATATGCTATGCAATTAACTATTTTTTCAGGAATAATTAACCCCTAATTTTTTAATGCAATAAATGACTAAATGGGTCGCCAAAATTTAAGTGTCAACATTAGGTTGAAACTTGGAAATGAATTAGAGAATATTTTTGATATTACTAGTATGAGTATCTAGAGGGGGTGAATAGGTATACAAAGATTTTTCTTTGAAGATTGCACAATACTTTAGACAGTTGAAGAATTAGCGATAATCAAAAACCAATCGTGAGACTGAGTAAGGGAAAGAGAGAATTGAGCACTCGGTTTATAGTGGTTCGGCTTGATTCAAGCCTACGTCCACTCTTCTGCACTGACAGCCGATTGGCTGGATTCCACTATAATCAAAGAGCTGTTACAGTGTTGATCTTCCTTGAATTCTAGGTGTAGATTATCTACCACACTCGCTCAAGGTGTCACCAAATATAAACACTCTCTATGTATACAATTTCGCTCGAACAGTCTCGACTAACAATCAAGGTTCTTCAGACTCTGAAATTTTTCTATCGATCACACACTTAAAACAACTAGAACGTCTTCCTTTTATACTCCTTTATGCCATCATAGCCGTTGGCACTTACCAAAGGAATTCCTCCAATCTACCCGTTGGACGGAATCAATCAAGAAGATCATCCGAGCTATTTAAGGAATCGATGATAGCCCATCAATCTGTTCGCCCATACAATCGGGATCTTGGTTTCCAAGAATAGAACATTCCAAGATTATTTCGTCGACCATCGGATCTTCAATCGATCTTAGATAAGAATTAAAGAATCCGAAATGATTATCCAACCAAAGAATCTATTCCGAGAGGATAGGATCGAATCCTCAACCATATACCTCGGCTTTGGATTTCCTTCGTCACTGGATTAGAAAGACTGTTAGTGGGAATAGACTTAAGTCTTGAGTCTTGAGTCTTAGGTCTTGAGTCTTGAGTCTTGAGTCTTGAGAAAACAAAGTCTTCAGACTTTAAACTGTCGGTTTCCAAACATCCAGACTTAGACTCATAGAAACGTTTTGTCGGCTTCAAAATATTCTGGAAAGATTTCTCCAACAATCTCCCCCTTTTTTATGGTGACAAAACTTTCTTGTAGATTTGAACAACTTTGACCTGCAAAAACATTTCTCAAGCAATATGGCTAACTCAAAAAGATTAATAAAGCAACCAGACTCTGCATCCACAGAAAATTGGTTAGTCTTTCATAAGTAATACCATATAGCAACACTTGATAAAAATGCAACCAGTCAAGCATCACAATCCACAGTCAATTCAGTCAAATTCACACCCAAGTTCAAGTTCTCAAGTCATACTCAAAAATAAACATAACCACTAAAAAGTTTTAAAAGATAGTTGTAGGTTCAAATTGGTTCTCCCCCTTTTTGTCAGCATTAAAAAGGGTGAGAAATGAGTCATGTCTGCTTGGGAATGCGCACGATCCGGAAATCTCCAATGGATGGACTACTCCTTCGAGCTTCTTCGTGTCTTCTCTCGGATGAGCTACCTCTTCTCCCTTGGCATTGGCTTGAAGTTGCAGAGCGAGGTCTTTGAGTTTATCCTCCAGAGAGACGAAGATGCTTGTCCAAAGCATTCTTCAAAGCTTGGATTTCACGAGTCCGTAACATATATCCGCTCCGCATTTCCGAAGAATATTCATGATGCTACGAAAATCTGCAGAATCATCCGTCGTGTACCGGCATGAGCTTTCCGATGAAGTAAATGCAGACGATGGTGCTTCAGTATAGTCTGGCAGATTTGGAATCGATGTATCACCTTCTTCAGGCAATTGAGAGACCTGAACTTCTCCTGGGTCTTCTGGAGATTGTCTTAGATCTTCACTGACAGCAGCATGAGGTGTAGACCTCTCTTGCTCGCTGACTCCCCCTGTCTCTAGGACATCGAAAGGGGAAGAGTGATGATCATGCTCTTGATTTCCCTTCTCTCCATTTATCAGCAGACTTTTCTTTTTCTCCTTCTCCTTCTTCTTCAACTTCTTTCTCCTTCTCTCTCTGTTCTTCCTCTTCTCGTTCGCTCTTCTTCTTCTCTCGCTCTTCGAAGATCGTCGGATGAGACACGTAACGTCTTGTTCTTGTCGTGCTTGGATAGAGGGATCTTCATCATCTTCATCTTCTTCTTCATCCTCAAGGATGAGAGTTCTTTTCTTCTTTTCGATGGAGCACCAATGACCTCTTTTCCTTTTCTCTTTGAGGCAGACTGAACTGGAGATTTCACTTTGAATTTCTCCATTGCCTTGGAGAGTTCTTGCAGACGCATCTTCATTAACATTTTCAACCCTACCACCATCTTCTCACACGGTCGAACACAAAATGTATGTGGCGGTTCAATGTTCGGATGTCGAAGATCTTGGTCACGGACCAGGATAAGGCAATTGTCCTTTGTCTTTTGACAATGCTCTGTACATATGGAAGAGAATAGTGTGCGGGAGAGAAAACTTCCGTCCCGAGTTGATCGCATACATCAACTTTGCTTCGTAAAGAGACACGAAGTCTTTGACGTAGACTTTGGTCCGAGACAGTTGATCACAATCTTATGAAGCACGATGTTGATGGCCTTCATTCTGGAATAGGTAATTTTCTTCTCGACGTCCCTATCTTTCACAAGATCCAGAGTAGTACGAGCAGGTGAGACTTTGATTGGGAGATAGCGTCCCCGTTCAACTCCAACTATGTCCGCCAACATATTCACATCTACTACGTGGACTTGGTCTCGAACATGAATGAAATTCTATTCGCATCCAAAAAGCTAAGATTTGAATAGAAATAAGCGGTCAGTTGAGCATACCCATCCGTAGAGTCAGAGCAAAAAGTCTCGAGTTGAAGCAAATTCAACTTTTCTCTTAAGTTCACGTTGATGGTGTCCGGGAAGTCAAAATCGACACTTCTAGGGTTTATCACCCCTCTTTTCAACAGCCTGAAATACACTTTTTCCCGATCCTTGGATTTAAACAAATCCATCCGATTTCCTTTCACCTTTGCTGCCACACCCATTTCGGGTTTAAATTCAAGGAACATTTTGTCATCATCGTTCCGTCAATCAGATTTTGTCCGGCAAACGAGGGTCTCGGGAATGTTCGCAAGAGCCTCCTCTCGCCCTTCCTTTAGGGGCAATTTCCAATTCCTCCATTTGGGTCGGCTTCCTCGATTATCTCTTCTTCCAGATGTTGACTTGCACCTTGTGGGGCAGGAGGTGATGAATGACGTGGAGGAGAGCGAATCGGACTTTGTCGCCGACTTGATAAGTCTTCTTCCTCGTAAGATCGAAGTGAGTCAGTCCCTTCTCCATTCTTTGTGGTCCCCGCTTGCGATTCTTGATGATTTCCTCGAAGACGACATCTTTCTTTGTCTATTGGAAGATTCCTTCACTTGCTTTTCCCAAGAAAAATGACCACTTTCTCGACGACGAACAAGAAGTAGAAACAAAGAACGGGAGGAGAGTGCCTTTTAGGGTTTTGAAAATTGGGCGAAGAAAAGCTGTATATATATATACCTCGGATTTGAAAAGAGAAGTTTAATCGGTACAAGGAAAGTGTACGAACACTTCTCTTCAAAATCAATAACGCAAAATTAATTCCTTGAAAAAGACAAGTTTTCAAATTTCACACGAATTATATCTGAATGAAAGAACGTACCTTTTCGAGATAAAATAACAACTTACAGTCTTTAGCCATGAATAATTGAGTCTCATGATTTAAAGCCTGAGAGACCAGAGTCTCGAGTTGGTGAGTCTCTAGACTTTAACTTCTTCAAGCTTCAAAATATTGAGTCTTGAGCGAATAAAGTCGAATTGATTTTTCTCCAAAGGCTTTGTGAATATATCTCGCTAGTTGACTCTTCGAATCAACAAATTGAATCGATATTTCTCCATTTTGAATATGATCTCTAATGAAGTGATGTCGAATCTCAATATGCTTTGCTCTTGAATGAAGGATTGGATTTTTGGTGAGATTGATCGCGCTGGTGTTGTCACATCGATTTCGTGCATGAGTCTTCAATGCCAAAGTCTTGTAGCTGTTGTTTTATCCAGAGAATTTGCAAACAGCAGCTTCCAAGAGCTACATACTCGCTTACGTCGTTGAGAGAGCTACGTGCTTTGCTTCCTTGAGAACCAAGACACCGTCCTGTTTCCAAGCGAGTTGACAAGTTCCGAAGTGCTCTTTCTATCGACTCGCAACCGGCCAGATCGCATCCGAGTATCCTAGAAGATTAAAGTCTCCTCTCTTTGGATACCAAAGGCGATGCTTGAAGATGAGGCAACGTATTTGATAATACGTTTCACGGCAATGAGATGTGATTCTCTAGGATCTGATTGAAACCTTGCATAGATGCAAACACTCAACAAAATATCAGGTCTAGAAGCAGTAAGATAAAGAAGTGAACCGATCATGCTCTGTACAGCTTTTGATGTACTTTCTTCCCTTCTTCATCCTTGTCTATCTTCGAGAGCATGACATTGGTATGTCGGTCTTTTTGCACTTTCCCAATCCAAACCTTTTAACAAGATCATTCGCATATTTTTCTTGATGGATGAAAGTTCCTTCCTTCATTTGTTTCACTTGAAGTCCAAGAAAGAATGTTAACTCTCCCATCATACTCATTTCAAATTCGTCCCGCATAGACTTAGAAAATTTTTGCATAGACTTTCATTAGAGGATCCAAAAATAATGTCATCAACATATATTTGAACGAGTAAGAAACTTTTGTTTTCCTTTTTGATGAACAGAGTAGTATCTACTTTACCTTTGACAAATCCGTTTTGTAATAAAAACTTACTTAGTCTGTCGTACCAAGCTCGAGGTGCTTGCTTCAGACCATACAGAGCCTTTTTCAGTCTGAAGACTGAGTCTGGCTTCTTTGGGTCTTCAAATCCAGGCGGTTGTTCCACATAAACTTCCTCTTGGATAAATCCATTTAGGAAAGCACTTTTGACATCCATTTGGAATAACCTGAAATTTTTGTAACAAGCAAACGCAAGTAATAGACGAATAGCTTCTAACCTTGATACTGGTGCGTAAGTCTCGTCATAGTCTATTCCTTCTTCTTGCGAATATCCTTTGGCCACGAGTCTTGCTTTATTTCGTACGACTTTTCCTTCTTCGTTCATCTTGTTCCCGAATACCCATTTAGCTCCACAAGTTTTACCTTTTGGTTTAGATGTCAATTCCGGACATCATTGATGTTGAACTGCTCGAGCTCTTCTTGCATAGCTTCGATCCAGCTTTCATCGATAAAGCTTCTTCTATGCTTTTTGGTTCAATTTCAGAGATGAGAGCAACAGCACTAGACTCTTCATGCCTTTTTGATCTCGGTGCGGATTCCTTCATTGATTTCGCCAATAATGAGATCTTTAGGATGACTGGATTTGTGTTTCCAGTTACTGGTTGATTTGATTGGTTGATGATCTCTTTCTTTGTTTGAATCTTCATGAGCTTCTTGATGTTGGACTTCCAGAGTCTGAGGTACTTCTTGAGATGAAGACTTTGGAAGGTCTAGAGTGAGTTCAGACTCTTCATATTGAGTCTGGCTGGATTCATCTTGCGCTGAGTCTTGGAATTTGACATTCATTGATTCTTCCATGCATCGACTTTTCTTGTTATAGACTCGTAGGCTTTGCTTGATGTAGAATATCCAAGGAAGATGCCTTCATCGATCTTTCTTCAAACTTACCAACTCGATCACTTGCATTTTTCAAAATAAAGCATTTGCAACCAAACACATGAAAGTATGAAATAATAGGTTTCTTACCTTTGAAAAGTTCATAAGGGGTTTTCTCAAGAATAGGTCTTAGGAAGACTCTATTGATGATATAGCATGCTGTTGAAACAGCTTCAGCCCAAAATCGTGAAGAAATTTTGCTTTCAATTAAAAGTGTTCTAACCATTTCTTGAAGAGATCTATTCTTTCTTTCCACAACTCCATTTTGCTGAGGAGTGTATGGAGAGGAGAATACATGTTTAAAACCAGATTCATCACACAATTTTGTGAAATTTTGATTTTCAAATTCACCTCCATGATCTGTTCTTATACTTGAAATAGCACATCCTTTTTCATTTTGAACCTTTTTAGCAAACTTCTCAAAGTACGAAAAGGTTTCTGACTTACTTGCAAGAAAATATACCAGGTAAAACGAGAGTAATCGTCTACAATTACTAGACAATACTTCTTACCTCCAATGCTCTGGGTTCTTGTTGGTCTGAAGAGATCCATGATTAGTAGAGACATGATTAGTAGAGACATGATTTATTGGCTTAAATGAATTTCTTACCTGCTTTCCCAGAATGCATGGAGTGCATGAATCAGACTTTTGGTATGGCAAATTAGGTAGTCCTCGAACAAGCCTCTTTGATGAGATTTTGGCTAATTGCTTCATGTTGACATGGCCAAGCTTTCTGTGCCATAAGACTGCTTCATCTTGAATTGAGATTAGGCATTGTGATTCATTCATTTTCATGTCTAAGAGGTAGATGTTTCCATGTCTTCGACCCATGAAAGACTCAAGAGAGTCTTTACCGATTCCATAGCAAATTCCTTCTTGAAAGGAGATCTTGAAACCGGTATCACACAATTGGCTAATCTGAGAAGGTTATAGTTGAGTCCTTCTACTAGAGAAACATTGCTTATTGTGAGATTTCCTATTCTCACAGTTCCAAATCCCACGATGCTTCCTTTGCCGTTTCCTCCAAATGAAACATTTCCGCCGTTTACTTGAACAAGCTTTACGAAGCACTTTGAGTCTCCCGTCATGTGTCTTGAGCATCCGCTGTCAAGATACCATTTTATCTTTTTCTTGACGGAGACCGCATTCAAGTGAGAGTCTCAAGCTTTCTTTGGTACCCAAATTTTCTTGGGTCCTTTGGAGTTAGTAGGATAAGCATTATTGGGCCATGCTTTCTTAATAGGTTTCCAAACCATAGGACAGTCTTTTTCAAAATGATCTGGACTGTTACACTTTGAACACCTTAGAGCATTTCGACCAACAGGCTTTACGAAAACTTTCTTGAAGTGATTTTTGTAAGCTTCTCTTGATGGTCTTTTCTTAATTCTTTCTTTAACTTTAGGAAAATCAATCAAGGGAATTGTCTCCGCTGTCATGCCTAACCCAGACTTATTGAAATAGGGTCTTTGAACCGAAAGCACTTTTTCAAGCTTTTCGGATCCTATCGAAAACTTCTTTGAAATATTTGATAAGTCTGTTTTTAAGAAAACATTTTCTTTCAAAAGATCATCTTCTTTTTCTTTAAGAGCAGAAACATTTAGGTCTAGACTTTTAACTCTTTCTTCTAAAATAACTTCCTTTTGTTTCAGAATTGAGTTTTCCTTTTAAGTTCGGAAATTCTTTTGAGAGAAGTCTTAAGAATGAAACACAGTTCATCAATATATTTAGAGACTTTGACAGGAATTTTAAAATCACTTACCTCAAATTCACTGTCTGTCGAGTCCGAATGTGCCATCAAACATATGTTGGCATATTCATTATCACTCTCTTCACATTCTCGTATCACCTGTGTTTCGGCTTTGAGAGCCTTTCGAAACTTCTCAGCTTTTCCTCTTTTCTTTTTAGAAGAGGACAGGTTGGGTCCGATGTGTCCCTTCTTTTTACATTCGAAGCAAACTACATCTTTGTTTGATTCCTCATCATCAAGACTTGGTCTGCTGTCTCTCGAAAACTTTGTTTCTTTGGGATGAACCTTCTGCATTTTCTATTCAGTTTTCTGAATCTTCTTATCATGAGAGCGAGCTCCTCATCATCCATATCGTCTTGAGAATCTGCATCATCGAATCATCATTTGATTTTAGTGCAATAGATTTCTTACCTCTTGGATCTTCGTCTTCATTAATTCGTTCCACTTCGTAAGACCGAAGAGTTCCAATCAGCTCGTCTACGATAATGGCATGATTCTTTGCGTCTCTCTTATTGAAGTCTTTATATGATTCCAATCCTTGGAGAGTCCACGCAGAAGCTTGTTCACCTTCATGGGATCAGAAATTTTTGTCCTTGGTTCTCAAGACCATTGACAATATCTGTAAAACGACTAAACATGTCTGTTATAGATTCTCCTGGTTTCATTTTGAAGGCCTCATATTGACCGAGGAGAATGTTAATTCGGTCTCCTTCACTCGATCGTCCCTTCATAGATGATGTGTAATCTATCCCATACTTCTTTTGCTGTAACACAAGAAGATATTCTGTTATATTCAGTTGGAGATAAAGCACAATATAAAGAGTAAATTGCTTTTGCATCGAGTGTTTGTCTCTTGTTTATTTCTTCCTGAGCCATTCCGCTGGTTTCAGTAGTGTCTTTCCCTCTTTCAGAGATTGATTCAGCAGCAGGAGTGATTCCTCTTTCCACAACGTCCCATTCCAGAGGATCCTTTGATCGTAGGAAAGCTTTCATCTTGTTCTTCCAGATGTTGTAATCCTTTCCATCGAAGTAGGGAGGTCTGGTATTGCTTTGCCCTTCCATCAGCCCCGGTGCTAGCATACTAGCCATGGATCTTTTACTCTGAAGTAAAACACTTCAAACAAAGTAAGAACACGAGCTCTGATACCAATTGATATTACTAGTATGAGTATCTAGAGGGGGGTGAATAGGTATACAAAGATTTTTCTTTGAAGATTGCACAATACTTTAGACAGTTGAAGAATTAGCAATAATCAAAAACCAATCGTGAGACCGAGTAAGGGAAAGAGAGAATTGAGCACTCGGTTTATAGTGGTTCGGCTTGATTCAAGCCTATGTCCACTTTTTTCGCACCGACAGCCGATTGGCTGGATTCCACTATAATCAAAGAGCTGTTACATTACGGTGTTGATCTTCCTTGAATTCTAGGTGTAGATTATCTACCACACTCGCTCAAGGTGTCACCAAATATAAACACTCTGTGTATACAATTTCGCTCGAACAGTCTCGACTAACAATCAAGGTTCTTCGACTCTGGAATTTTTCTATCGATCACACACTTAAAACAACTAGAACGTCTTCCTTTTATACTCCTTTATGCCATCATAGCCGTTGGCACTTACCAAAGGAATTCCTCCAATCTACCCGTTGGACGGAATCAATCAAGAAGATCATCCGAGCTATTTAAGGAATCGATGATAGCCCATCAATCCTCGTTCGCCCATACAATCGGGATCTTGGTTTCCAAGAATAGAACATTCCAAGATTATTTCGTCGACCATCGGATCTTCAATCGTTCTTAAATAAGAATTAAAGAATCCGAAATAATTATCCAACCAAAGAATCTATTCCAAACGATAGGATCGAATCCTCAACCATATACCTCGGCTTTGGATTTCCTTCGTCACTTTGGATTAGAAAGATCGGTGGGAATAGACTTAAGTCTTGAGTCTTGAGTCTTAGGTCTTGAGTCTTGAGTCTTGAGTCTTGAGAAAACAAAGTCTTCAGACTTTAAACTGTCGGTTTCCAAACATCCGGACCTAGATCGATAGAAACGTTTTATCGGCTTCAAAATATTCGGAAAGATTTCTCCAACAATTTTTTGTTGTTTTCCATGAAAAATTACAAAAATTAGATTTTTAGTTATTTTTTATTTTTAGTTTCTTTCTTTTTCTTTTCCTTTTTCCATTGGTCGATAAAGAAGGAAAGGGAAAAAGAAAGAAAATTAAAAATTAAAAATTAAAAGAAAAAAATTAAAATTAAAAATTCGATTTTTAAATAAAAAATAGTATTACAAGAACAAATATTTCATTAATCAAGAACTTGAGCTCAAGCATCAGTGACTCATGCATGGCCTTTGTAGACTAGAGCTTGAGTATTGAGAACCCGAGCACGGCCTTTATAGATTTATTTTAAGGTGCCGAAGAGATGAGCTCGGGCATCAGGGGTGAGAGTTGGGGTCTTCAGCCTGCCCTAAACGCTAGGATCCGGAAACCAACATTGGAGTTTTCGTTCCTAAGTGTAGAGTTTCAAGTCCAAGAATTGATATTTGCTCATATTTTCACAGATGGTTTCCAGTTTTTCAAAGAGGGAAACCATTTTCCTAAATTTAAATATAGATTTTCTATTTTCCACCAATTTATTTTATTGAATGAACTAAATGCTGGAAAAAGAAGAAAATGTTCTTCCAGAAGATGTTCTCCGTGAAAAATGGAGCCAAAATGCATGTGGACAAAGTCACGTGGAGCATTTGCATGTTGAAAAGGAAACAAGGTGGTACCGAGTCACATGGACTACTTAGAGCTTGACCTTTAATGCCACCCAAATTAATCGACCACTCAATTCCATTTAGGAGGAGAAAGAAACACAAGCGTCCTTCTCTATCAACAAATGTGAAAGAAAGGAGCCCAAAATGACAGAGAACGTGAAACACGCCCATACGAAAACAGCTGAATAAGCTGAGGAAGGTCCGTCCACATTTGGATCTCTGAAGATGAACCTTGAGGTTTCAGCAAATGTGGGCCAAAATATAACACCAAATGAGGCTGAATTAATTATCAAATTTCACATTTAAAAAGAATTGTTTAGCTAAGTCTTTCCGTACTGATCATCAATGTGGATGTCATCATATTTTTAAATATCGTATACGAGTTAACAATGTGAAACTCTTTGCAAACCATGCACCTAAGTTTGAAGATTTTTCTGACTTTTGCATTTTGTCAATTATTCGAAGTCATTATCTCAAAAAACAAAAAAGGGTGAAGCCTAAGGAACTAAAGTTCGGCAACACGTAGTTACCTCGAAAGTGTACATACCACCTAGAGTTAACCCTTCCATTTTATATGAGTGGAAATTTAATAATGTGTCTTAAATGAGAGTCACATTCGGACCTTCAATGCAATGTATCACTCAAGCGAAATGTAGCAAATTCTTCTTCGATTGATTCATTGTCGGTTTCATGAAGCAACGAATGGCATAAAATTGACGCGAAAATGTCACAACTTGCCTAAAGTGAACGACAAAAAGGAAATCTAGTGGATTTAGTTTACTTTAAGTTATCAACATTTCTTATTTCATAATAACAATTATTTACTTCTTTACCAATTTTTTAAATTTACCAATTTTATTATGAGATATTATCAACATTTAGTTGCGTGTTTTACCAACTTTTTCTGATTAAGTTACCAACTAGTTTTCACTTACCAACTCTATTTAAGTTACCAACGTCTATTTTTATTTTTTATTTTTGTTTTTACTAACTATTCTTCTAAGTTACCTGCGTTATTTGTCTTACCTTCGAATAGGTTAAATTTGCATTATCTTTTGGAAAATTACAATCCTTATTTCAAGTGAGCGATTGTTGACTTTTCTCTAAATGATTTAACAAGTTTTGCATTATCAACCTTTACTTGTTATTGTTACCAATATATATTAATTTTTTAATTACTACAGAGAAAAACAACTTATTTTTTTACGAAATTTTATTTAAATTTCTTACCAATCAGCACCATAAATTTACCAATTATTTTGTGAAATTAGCGACCTTTATTTGAGTGACTTACCAACTTTTCTTTAATCAAGTTGCCAATGAAATTTGAGTTGCTAATTCTAATTTGAGTTACAACTAACTTTTATGTAATTCACTAATTTTTCTTATTGTATGCCAAAGTTCTTTGGAGTTACTAAAGTTTCATAACATATGACTTATTTGTATACAAGTAACTTCTTCAATGTTTATCTAGTAGATTGAAAATATTAGTCATCTGCGAACATAATAGCTAAGACTCAAAGTCTTTGCCTCAGCAGAAATGGATCCTAGGTTAGAGCTCATTGACTATCCACCGAATCAGATAAGACAATGCAGATATGAAAGTATGATATCTATACAATGTAATGGCTGAAAAAGACTAGTGATGGATGCACAATGTCATGCACATTCGAAGAGGGAAACGTACTAAAAAATTTCAAACCTATAGTATTGGTACCAATTTGGTCCTAAACCTTCCAATTGGGTCAATTTTGTCATAGATATTATCATATTAGTATCAATTCAATCCATCTGGCTAATTTTAGCTGATCGCCTTTAACATGGAAGCCGACTAGCCTATGAATGCTAACGTGAAAATCTTTTTTTTTAATTTTTATAAATTTTTTCCCTTCTTTTTTTTTTTCTTTTTTTCCTTTTCCTTTTCTTTTTCCTCTTCTTCCTCTTTTTCGATGAGGGCAATGAAGCCCTTGCCCAGCCTTACCATGGCCTAGCCACCGGCGAAGATAGCCTCACCTAGATCTAGGCGAACTAGCCTCACTCGCGGCCATAAGCGAGGTTGGGTGAGGATTGCAAAGCCCTCGTGAGCACTAGCAAAGGTCCGTGACCCACTACAAGAGAGCAAGGCCAAAAGGAAGAAGAAGAAAAAAACTAAAAGAAAAAAAAAGGAGAAAATAAAAAAAATTAATAAAAATTTGAAAAAAATATTTTAAAATTTCCATGTCATCATTTGTCCCTCGAGCCCCGCATCCATGTCAGCACTGGCTAGGTAAAATTTGCTAGAATAACTGAATTGGTATCAATGTAAAAACGTGTAGGATTAAATTTGTCTAATTAAAAAATTTATGACTGTTTTGGTACAAATGATATAAGTTTATGACTTTTTTGGTACTTTTTCGCATGCAAAGATAAACTCACGTGGAGCATTTGCCTGTTGAAAAGGAGACAGCGTACGTTCAGTCACATTGGACCCCTTTAAAGCTTGACTTTTAATGTCCCCAAATTATCTAACCATTCGCCCCCATTTTGATGGGATTCCTTATCTGTCAACAAATGCGAACGAAAGGAGGCACAAAATGACAAAGGGAACATGTAACACGCACATAAAGATACTGCTAATAAGCCGAGGAAGGTCCCCCCACATTTGTATCACTGAAGATGAACCGCAAGGTGACACAAAATAGGGCCCAAATATATAACTTGAAACGAGGCTGAATTAATCATCAAATTTGACATTTGAGAAAGATTGTCTAGCAAAGTCTTTCTGCAATTGTCATCTCCATCATACTTTTGAATATTGTGTTTGGGCCGACAATGTTCAACTCTTTGTAGACCACTTGAGTTAGAAAAATTTTCGACTTTAGCAATTTGATAATTTTTCGAAACAATCATCCGAAAAAAAAGGGCACAAGTGTGAGGAATTAAAGTTTGACTACACGTAATTACCTCAAAAGTATTTTTTATGATAGAGTTTAATTTCCATTTTAAAGGACTGGAAAATTTGTAGTGTATCTTAAATGAGAGTTGCATTATGACCATTAATGCAATGTACACCTCAAATGATATGTTGCAAAATTCTTCTACGATGCTGCTGATTTCATAAAGCAGCAAATGGCATAAAATCGAAGACAAAATAAATTACAAATGCTTTTTCATGCGCGTTTAGAAATAAAATTTAGGGCTCATCGAATATTTAATTTTGTATATTATTAAATAGACATGCACCAAAGATAATTAGTTGAACTTTAGAACATGGACTTAACTTGTATAATTAGATTTTCTCCGAAAACTATTCGATTATATCAATCCAACTGTGATTTTTTGGGGTTCCCTTGCACGTCTAGGTGAGAAAAATGCACCCCTGAGAAGAAAGCTCTTTCGAGGGAGCGAATTGCCAAAAACAGCCTATTTTCCATCAATTTCTTCCCCAAAATACTGGCTCCCACATCGACATAGAAACATTAGAGCACGTCTGATCGAAAGGGAAAAAAGGTCGGCCTTGATTTTGACATTTTCATGAAAGATAGCTACACTTGCATTTATCGTTCTTAAGAATGATGGCCTTGAGATGAGTGTTATGCGTGATGCATTAAAAGCGATATGATGGTTGACAGCTATCGAGATAAATTTAAGATTACACTGCGCATGTAATCTCTCTACTTTCTTTTGCAAAAATAAAAGGGTATCCTTTCGCCGAGCGATATAATGTTAATAGAAGATTGTAAATCATCGAATCTGAATTCAACGAGTTGCCCTTTTTGATACAACTTTTCGCTCTCGTGAATGATCTTTGAGGTCACACGCCCACTGTTCAATCAATGGAATCTTATAAAAGCTTCGATTGTTTCGCAAGGAATGTGACATTTCTAAAAAATATTTTTTAGATGTGATTTTTTTAGAAAAATAACTTTTCTTTTTTATGTTTTATGTTAGACCGATACTTGAAAATGGACTAGAAAATATTTTCCACTGTTTTCCAAGGAAAAATTACCAAAAAATCAGATTTTTGATTATTTATTTTTTTTTTTTTTTTTCCTTTTTCCATTGGCCAAGAAAGAAGAAAAAGGAAAAAGAAATAAAAAAAAAAAGAGAACAAGAGAAAAAAGAAAGAAAAAATAATTTAAAATTCAATTTTTTTTTTCTTAAATATTATTTTAAAAACAAACATTTCATTAATCAAGAACCGAGCTCAAGCACGAAGGACCCATGCATGGCCTTTGTAGACTAGAGCTCGAGTATTGAAAACCTAAGCACAGCCTTTATGGACCTGGGCTAGGGTGCCGAGGAAACAAGCACAGGGGCATCTTGGTAACATACGAGCTAAAGCTCGGACGGATTTGGTTTTACGTCACATTGATTGGATGAATGTAAAAGTCTCTTTTATAGTGAAGGATAATGCGATCTAGCTGCAAGAACTCGTCCTCCACGGCTTCAAACTGGCTATGCTTTGCTTAGTCCTTGGGATGAATAAGAACGCCCTTGAGGATGAGGCCAGACTTATAAATTTGGCACGTCTCGTGGAGGGCAAAAACAATCGTCCCCACGGTCTCCGCGCCCAACTTGAACTCGCCGGCACAGAGCTCTATCCATTTCTCCTTTGGCTTCCTCCCCAGATTCTCCGTGCGGATCTGTTTGGGCCGGTTTGGCACGTCGAGCTCGAGGTTCACCGGAAGAGGCCACTCGTTTGCATTTCCCTCAAGTTTGACCACGAATGCGACCTCATACTCAGTTTGGGGGGAGAGGGCACTTGTCTTGAATTCCCCCGGAACAAGAACCAAGATACCGTCAGCAATTGGGCGACGTGTATGTCCACACTGCCACGAAAACTGAACTCGAAGAATTTTAGTACTTTGAAAACTGCTATCTGATAAACGTGAACCAGATAAAACAAGCGGCTTTAGCCGTTATGCCACATCGGTTAGTGTACTAATTTCCTTGAAATCGATTAGATTAGGCGAAGTGATACCAGTTCTCTTTCACGGGGATCCACCTCCAGTAACGTTCGTCTTCGCCCCACGAAATTTCAAATGGCTTGGGAAGCAGCAGGAAGCAGTTCTTGTGGAGCTTGTTGTGGACCCAGAACTTCTGTTAAATCCACAGGGAGGTGATTCTTTTTTTCCCCTAGAAAATTAATCTTACTGGTGGTAAGACTTATGTTATTATTGCACATATGCATGAGGTGTGTCTTTCCAAGTTAAAGAAAGGAAACCTGAAATCGAATGAAACCCATGCGTTTGATAACATTATGTAAGTTCTCACTAACCCCTATTTCCTTTTGGAATATGATTTGTTGCTAACTTACTCTCACTCCCTAGATTGATTCAATTTATCGCGTGAAAGGTCCTTCAAGACCTCATGCAATCGATAGACCGAGCTGACCACACATGCTGCATTTAGTATCAATAGATAGATGGAGTCTAACGGGAGAAATTATATGGAACTTTGCCTGTGTATCGTTCTCCAAGAGCACTCCCTCATATACGACTTTGCACCAATCGGTGATGTTGACGGATGAAATGTTGGTTGGTGTGGTCGCTTTTCTCATGAGCGCTAAACTGTTGAGGGAAGGACACCGCTTCTCTTCTCTGCTTGTAGCTGAGGTTGAAGCACCATTTGTTGCAGCTCCTGCTTCCATTTCCTTTTCAGGATTTAGAGCACCTGTCGCAGTACATATCCATAAACTATCGTATACACAAAAGCGACAAGAAAAGATTGAGGAAAGTCTCATATTACTGATTCTAAGATGTACTTTGTTTTGAGTAGAAACATCGAACTCTTCGAGTAATCACAAGTTGCTCTGGTGAGCCATTGAAGGCTGTGCTTGCTATAGGGAGAAGAAAAACAGAGGATCAGAGGAAAGACACACGTTGTTCTATCATCCCGGGGGGTTTTTATATTGTTGCACTTCCAAACGTACGACGAAGAACAAGTAAACCACAGCAAGCAGGCATGTTGTTGCACGCGGACGTACAATTATTCATCCGACTCGGACTGTGACATCCCGAAATTTTGGAAAAATAAATTATTGGATGAAAAATTGGAGATTGGAAGAAAAAGAAAAATGATAACAATATTATTATTATTTTTCTCTCTCCTCTTTCTCCTCTCCTCTACACTTCCTCCTCCTTCGGCCGAGATTCCTCTTTCTCCTTTTTCTTTTCTCTCTCTCTCTCTCTCTCTCTCTCTCTCTCTCTCTCTCTCTCTCTCTCTCGTTTTCTTCCCCCTCCTGCGCACGCAATTTCCACCCCCTCACTTACGATAACTTCTTCTTCTCTCTTTCTTCTTTTTCTCCCTCTCTCTCCCACTTTTCCACCCCCTCACCTACGCCAACCCTTCTGCTACAATTTCCCTGCAGCTTCCCCTCTATTATTTTATTGTTTCTCTCTCCCCTTTCCCCTTCCTCCTCACGACAACCCCCTCCCTTCTTCCTCTTCTCTTCCTTTCTTTAGTTTCTTTTATGTTTTGCTTCCAAAACAGCATCGTGTGGCACCTATGACTCGCCTGAGGTTGCCACAGGTGATCTCTCTTAATTACTCAATCTCATATAACTTTACTTATCGATACCCTTGACTAGGGATTTTTTTTTTGGAAAGCGGTCCAAGCGCAACTTATTAGCGGAAGCATAAACAAGTCTCACCATCTCTCCCTTCAATAACCATAATGCAATACACACCAACTACGCACCATAAGAAAAGATAATGCCGATTCACTCTTATTTATACTTTCATGATGGACATCAAGGTCGATACAACAAAAAGGCCAAGATTTTAACTATACTTGGCCACGACCCCAAAAAGGACTCGATTCTACATCGAACATGTACCACCCTCCATCAACGAGTGTCGCCTATCTCAAAAAGTGTCAGCTCCCAACAGCTATACGCGCCATCATACCCAATCCGGTGCATCGTGTAGTGGTGGCGATAACATCCCTAACATCTCTCCATCATGTCGGACATGGACAAATAAAAACTCCTGGATGACTGGGCCATCAGCTCAACCCACGTCGTACATCACCAGGACACGGATTCAAACAAAAATTAAACCAGGAGCACCAACACAAACATGCTTAGTACACTCCACATCCACATTAGTAGGTATGCCATAGTAAGTATCGCGTGCAACTGGCAGCAAATGCATCTTTCTAATCTGAAATGTTAATCCCCAAAAGGGGTGAGTACAACTATTCAGCAGTAAGGATCCACCACACTACTCAATGCATCAAATAGAATAATCAAGAATAAAACACATATCATTCATGCATTCAAGCATACCTTACCTTACAGTCATGCATATATCACCATGCCATATGTGCATATACCAGCATGCACTCATCATCAAGCATTCATGCATATGTTCATGCCATATGTGCATATACCACCATGCACTCATCATCAAGCATTCATGCATACCCATGCGCACGATACAATCTCAATTTTTATCCTTCCAGGGACCAGTGTTTTCATCCCACAATTTATCACTCATATTCAACTTGGCATCACGAGGAACCTCCGGCACACACTCCGGGCATCTCGTATCCCAACTAGCATCACGAGGTATCCCCCCGACACACACCTCCGAGGCTTCCGGCACCCCCACACTCCGGGCATCTCGAAACTCCCGAGGACATCCAACACACACACTCCGGGCATCCCAACACTCCCGGGGCATTGTCGGCTCACACTGTGACATCCCAAATTTCATTGACCTTCATTAGTGTAATTAGATCATTAGGAACTTAGATTAATTAGATTGTGCCAGAAAGTGAACCTAATAGATCGTGAGAAACGTGTGGGCTTAAGAAGTAAGTGGGCCACACGAATTGGACTTTGAGAAATCTAATGAGAGATTATGGGCTTGGACTTGGCTTGAAGCGGGCCAAGGTTCGGAATTATTAGATTTATAAGTTTAGTGGGCCGGATCGTTGTAGATTGAGCATGTTGGGCCGGGAATGAATATTTAGGCCCGAATGATTTTATTATATAGATTATAGTTATGATAACTTGATTAATGTTTATAATGCTAATATCAATTTCTAACTTTACAATTTTGTGATGAATTCTTTATAGACTAACATTGACTAGTCGATATGTTATGCCATGACTTTGTATAATCACAAAAGGATTGAAATCAAGTTGAAACAAAAGGGAATAAATGGAAAAATATTAGAAATCAATGAATCAACTAATGACTTGGATTAGAGACTAATTAATTTTGAGTGACAAATTAAACTTGAGATAATAAACTTTGAGGCCACGACACCTCTCTTCTCTCTTTGTTTTTCTTCACCCATGGTTTTGATTCCTATGAACCGAGGCATGCAAACTTCAAGGAAAACAATCATTAGCAAACTTCATCATTGCACTAGCCTAGGGATTAGTTTGTAGACCTATTTACCCTTAAGCTTCGTACTCTCTTTCTCTCTCCATATAAAACCGAGAAACCCTCATCTTCATCTCCTTATTTCTTTTTCTCTCGGCTGAGCAGCGAAAAACCAGAAGCAAACTAGCGACTTCTCCTTCTTGCATGCTGATTTTGAGTGTTGATCTTGAAGCATCTCTGTGTTGTTTAGTAGTTGAAGCAAGGTAAGGAAAGATCTAACTCTAAATTGAAAGTTATCCATTGTTTCATCAAGGGAGCTTGAGGATCTAACCAAACAGTGATGGATATAGTTTGTTAGATTGAAGGTAGGAGCTATTGCATGTCACTCTTGAGTCTTGCATGTTTTGAAATCCAAGTGTGAGTATGCTGTCTTGTTGAGCAAAGTGATGAAATGGATGCCGAGTGTGTTGTTTTGGTAGAAATTGTGATAAGTGGCTTACGGATGCAACGACACTTCGAGCCAAGCTGTGGAATTGATCATTTGTTAGAGAAAGATATGCTGAAGTTGCTTTTAGTTGCTGTGAGTAAGCATTGGAGTATTTTAGAAGAGATTTGTGGATAGACAAGTTGTTTCGTTGAGTTAGAAGTGAGAAAATTTGTGTATCTATTCTGTACATGATAGAACATCTATAAGATCAAGTTATACACGTAGCTATAACCATATGACTATAAAAACGTAGAGATGGAAGTGAACTTAGTAAAACCAGTAAACTGTTTTGTGAGAAACGGTATGACCTTTACTGATTATACGAATTTTCTGTATTTACCTAGTTAGATTTGGATTTCAAATCCTTAATGAAAATTGTATAAAACATCTTAAGGAATGACGTGTCAAAATTTGAGATTAAACCGATAAGATTTGTCTAGTGAAACAATTTTTTTTGTAGATATGAAATCTGGACGTCGGTACAGGGTACTAGTAAAGATTATGGCAACTGTTACTCTTAATACAGTGAGAATCAGACTTAAGTTTCTTCACAGGAATTGTTATTCTATGTCTTAAATATAACATACTAAAATTTGGTAATATGTCAAATAGAATTAATATACCTTCTGTATCCAAAACCAAAACTGTACATTTTAGCTAGTAAACTGTCTGGACCCGAGAACATATATTAGACGAAGTGTTTTTTATATTAGGTCTTCGTGATGTACATGAGCCTAATAAACCTCATAATAGACGTTAGTCATATAAGAGTAAGTCTCATACATCATTTGAGATATAAATGCATATAGTCTTATGCGTGTACAATGAGTGCGATGCATAGTGCTTAATTATGGGATAAATATCTATTAGGAATGGGACATGACGTAATGGATTTTATCTTATAATTTAGACATGCACGTGTGCTAGGTTCATGAGAGTTAGATAGATACTTTAGAGTCTTTTATTTTTCATACGATAAATGCATTAATCAAAGGTGTGATGGTGTGAAACGTGTGCTTAAGATGAATGAACCCATTGGTACCGAGATACTGGTGATGCCCCCGGAAGTTTGGGATGCCCTTGCTGCGTGGTCTTGGATGCCTTGGTAGAGAGATACTGAGATGCCTCAGAGTGAGATGCCCTTGTGTGGTCTTGGGAGGACCTCGGTTGAGTGATGTCGGGATGCTTCGGAGTGAGATGCCCACAATTAGAGATATTGTGGAAGTCTGGTTAACGTACTTTCCGGAAGTGACTCGATCTGGCCGGTAGTGTCTTGGTTGTGACTGATTCAAGGGTGGATCATATGCTCACTAATTATAATTCTATTTGGCAAGTGAGTTCATCTATTATTGTTGCATGATATTTTGATGTGAGATTGAGTTTGTGAAGGGTAAGTATAGAAATGGATGCATATAAGGTGATTTCTTACATGAAGTAATAGTATTGTTTATGCTTGTGATATATTCTTTTAGCATCCTAAATTGTTTGATGATTCACTTGTAATCTTGATGTCTATGGATTGTTTAAGTTAGAGTTTTATCATTCTTTACTGGGCAAGGTTGTTTGCTCATACCTTACATTTTCAGATTGATAGCATGAATGTACCGCCAGTAGCTCGATATGGGGCGGTGGTGAGTCCTGATGTTTCTCTTCATGATGTGTATGATCCCAACATTGACATGATTTTCTCCAAATATGAGGCGACTTTATGGCTGGATGACGGTAGAGCTAAGTTGATATTGATGACGTTCGTTGCATGGTTTATCAACCATGAAAGGGAGATGTTCAGACCTTTACCCTTTGGAGCAGGAGGACCTGGAGTGGAGATGGACGGCGCCTAGATGCCTTGGATCATGTAGAGGCCGACTGACTTTTGTTTTTTTGTTAGATGCGGGCTAGTATGGGAACTCGTGGAGTAGATAACCTTACCCATATCCATGGCTTTTGTTGTGCCTTACTTTTGTTTTGTATATGATGTAAATATATAGGCGAAGAACATGGAATGAGTCCAGGTTGATAATTTTGTATGCCCCAATGATGATCAAATGAAAGGAAGCCTTTTATGATCTTGTCTATGTGCATTGCAAGATAACCTTATAATATAAACTTGAGATTTTAAATAATCCATGTTATACATGCTAACCTTCAATGGTAAATACTATATGTTATTCAAAGGAGTTTATTAGATTAATAAGATGTCAATAATAATTATAATTCTTCTTGTGCTTAGTATGTGACGCCCTGGGACGCCACACACCTCCGACAATCTCATTATTTTCTCAAGTTATATCTACACATATCTCAATTTCAACATGGTATTTGATGCAATAATATCAAAGATCTCAACCAACTTTTCATGCCATATAACATGCCATATGTCATCACATATGCAGCAAGATCAACCACTCAAAGTATTACATCACATGGATAAATTCATTTATTTTTCAAAACACATCAATGTTTCGGATAAATCAGAATGCAATCCTCTAATTAAAACTCCAGAAAAGTTAGTAAATGACATTAATAAATTTTGAAAACTTGACACATCATAGACGAGACCTAAAGGCCGATATCTCATGAATAACTCCATACCAAAAGAATCTCACACAAAATAGTATGGTCCATGCATCACAGTTTATCAAACTTCAATATTTCGGCTTGCACAGTTTCTGAAGAAATTTAAATTAAATACCCAAATGAACTCCAAAAATTCTGAAATTTTGACATGTTATAAGAAATTCCTAGAGGTAAATATCTCATGAAGAAATTGAAATCCAAATCGTTCTAGGTTAATATATATAGACGATTATTTCTCCCTGTCTCGGTGTTATCTTTTCCCAGATTATCATCTTTAAGAAGAAACTCATTTCACCGACCTAAATATTTTCATTTCTTCTAAAGTTTCAGTATCTTATTCCTCATAATATTACCTACAACTTTCATTAAGGACAAACGAATAAATTTTGACTGTATGATTTTCTAAAAATCACAAAATCATACTGGGTCGAGGTAACCTTTTTCCCAGATCCAGTTTCTTCAAAGAACAACCATTTCACCGACCTATTTTTGTTCTTTTCCTCTAAATTTTTTATATGTTCTACCTAAAGAAGTACACTACAACTTTTATTAAGATATCAAAGTGAGATTTTTACAAGAAAGTTACTTTACAGACCACGAAATCTCCAAAGGTCATCACAATGAATTCTAGATCTAAGTTCTCCAAAGAAAAATCATTTCTCTAACCAATACTTTTTTTTTCCTAAAATTTTAGTATGTTGTTCCTCAATGTTTTCTCTACAACTTTCATGAAGAAATCGAAACAAGATTCTAACTAAAAATTCACATGCAGCACTCAAACTCATGGATGATCGGACTGGTCTTTCCAGAAACAGCATGCATGGCCAACGAATCTCTCTCCAAAGCTCTGAAATTTCATCCCATCTACCACAACCAAGACTTGCCATCTACTTCACATACACATAGAAATGCAAGGGGTAGGTTTTAGGACTTCACTTGCCTTAAACTCAAGCACAAAAAACAACAAGAACGGCGGCAAAGCAGCGAACGGACGGCGGCGAGCTAGGCGGATGGTCCTCCTCCTTCCTCTCGCACTCTCGCTTCCTCTCTTTCCCTCTTCCTCTTTCTCGGACGACACACACACACACACTCTCTCTCTCTCTCTCTCTCTCTCTCTCTCTCTCTCTCTCTCTCTCTCTCTCTCTCTCTCTCGATTCCCCTTCATCATCCACCTCCCTCTCTTTTCTTTTCTTCCCCCACAATCATTTGCAATCATTTGATTGCATGAAGCCGCCCAAGGAAGCCAATGGGGGCAGCCACACTTGGCTTCTCCTCCATGCCACTTGGCAACTCACATGCAAAGTTGATGGGCTTCAAGGCTGGGCTAGTCTTAGGCCTTCATTGGCTAGTCGACCAAGGGGTTGGTGTGGGCCTAAAAATAAGCCCACCCTCTCCTATCCCTATTTCATTTAACCCTAATTTAAATTAACGCCTAATTTCAACTTATTAACACCTAAATTCTACTTATAAAGTGCACCACCAAGAATAAGATTTCTATGTAAATTGCACCTAAATAAAATCATTGGGTCACTTGTAGACACATCTCCATCCAAACAGTCATCATTACAATGCTCGGCCTTAAATTAATTGAAATTCATTAATTCAATGGCTAATACAAAATCAAACGGCATTTGCATTACCTAATCATGGTTCATGGTACTCCAGAGGTTGTCACGAGATCTTAGGATGCCACACATCGTGTGCTACTATTTTTGCCCCAAGCTAGCCATCACCTTGCGCCATGGCTGTGGGCCATCACTGTCCACAAGCCACCATCCACCGCCGAACAGCCGCACCACCCATCCGCGAGCCGTCCGTCCACCATTCATGCCAAATCAGAAACCACCTCTGCCGAGACCCATTTAGCCAAGTGCCTCCGTGACGTTTTGAACGTAACCGAGCGTAGCCCTTTCCACCGCCATTGCACTCATGTTGTCGGAATTGTCATTGGGTGAGTTTAGCTCATAATCCTTTGATTAGTGCCTAAACTTGCTTAGGATGTTGATTTAGACTTAAGCATGGTTTATGTTAGCTTAAATAGGGATTAGTGATAGTCTATAATAGTTAGATTAGTATTAGAATGGATTAATATTGTGAAAGCTAGTACAAGCACCTAGGGGAGGTGAATAAGTGCGAAAACAAAATTTGTAGAGTAAAGTATATAATTTTACTTTTAAACCAACTCTGTTTAGCAATAGATTATGAAAATGAAATTAGACTAATAATCAAATAGAGTTACGATCAAAGTAGAAGAGCTTAAGGAAGAGAATAAGAACACAGGGTTTATAGTGATTCAGCTTAATCCAAGCTTACGTCCACTCTTTCGCAATGACAACCCACCTGCTAGATTTCACTAAGAATCAAAAGAGTTGTTACAGTATAGCTCTTCCTTGATTCCACAGTGTAGAGACTCTGCTACACTTCCTCAAGGTCTCATAGAAGTATAAACTCTCTTTTGAGTACAAGTTTTCGCTTAACAAGCGAATTGACAATGAATAAGGAGCTTCAAACTTTGAAATTCTTCTATCGCGCACACACTCGAACAACTGGAACATCTTCCTTATATACTCCTCCATGCCTTCATACCCATTGGCACTTACCAAAGAGCTCTTCCAATCTACTCGTTGGACAGAATCAATTAGGGAGATTTCGAGTTACTTAAGGAATATGACGATAGCCCACAAATCATGCTCATCCATACAATCAGGGTCTAGGTTTCCATAAATAGAACCTTCCAAGTATGCTTCGCCAATCAACGGATCTAAATTACCTGAATTGAAATCAAAACAAATAACAGATTCGAAGATATTATATCCAGCCGAGAGATCTTCTTCAGTCGATAGAATCAAATCCTTAACGAAATACTCGGTTTTGGATAAGTCTTCTTCGATGGTTTAGAAACTGTGAATGAGGATAGAGTTTGAATCTTGAGTTTGGCGGTTCGGCGGTCTTTAGTCTTTGACTAAAGAGTCTGCGACTCTTCAGACTAGACTGATGGTGACAAAACTTTCCTGCAGATTTGGATACTTTTGACCTACAAAACAGTACTCAAGCCAACATGGATATCTCACAAAGATAATTGACTTAGTAAAGACAGCATTAAATCTACATCCACAGGAAATAAGTTAGTCCTGTAAATAAATAACTATCTTTGCCATGAAATACCAATAGTGCTTAAAGTAAACAGACGACCAAACAATCCAAATCCAAATCCAGTCAACCAAACAACCAAACAAAAGTAAAAAGTCATTCAAAAAGTAAGGTCAAACGAGAGTCAAGTCTCAAATCTGCACCAACTCTCCCCCTTTTTGTCAACATTAAAAAAGGTAGAGACAAAAAGATAATGCAATTATGGTTGCCTAGGAACACGAACAAGCTGGAATCTCCCATTGACTAGACAATCCCTTCCAGCTTTTTCAAATCCTCCTTCAGTTGAGCCACATCTTCACCCTTGGCATTTGCTTGAACTTGAAGAGCAAGGGCATGAACTTGATCATGCAAGGAAACTGAAGAGGCTTGACCTGCATTCTACAAGTTCTAAACTTCGCATCCCAGGGCATAAATGTAGCCTCACATCTCCATAAGAACATTAATCACTCTGCGAAAGTTTGTTGAATTATCAGTCTAAGTACTGGCCTCTGCATGATCAGTAGGAGTATTTACAGATGATGGCAAGCCAGCACGATCACTCAGATTTGGCGATGGAACCTCGTGACCTTTCTCTGGGAATTGAGAGGCATAGATGTATTCTGGATATGTAGGTGAATGACTAACACCTTCACTAGTAATAACAATTGAAGATGTACCTCTTTTCTCAGCAACTCCCCCTGTTTCAATGCCCTCAGGAGGTGAGAAGTACGCTTCATGCTCTGTTTCCTCTTGTTCACCTCTCCCTTCTTCTTCTTCTTCTTCTACAATCTTTTCTTCATCTGCTTCTTTTCGCATTGTTTCTCTCTCTCCACTCCTTTCCTCTTCTTCTTCTTTGACTTAATCCTCTCTCTCCTCTGTCTCTGGAACAACACTTTGTAGATTTCTCAGTGCAAGAGCAGAAATGGTAATATCATCCTCATCATCTTCATCCTCCAGAACGAGTGCTCTTCTTTTCTTGGATGGAGCTGTCATGGGCTCCTTCCCTTTCCATTTTGCAACTGAAGAACCTTGGTGAGACTTGACAAGGGTTTTCTCTTTCAATCGCTCCAAAGCCTTGTCCAGCTCTTTCAAACGCATTTTGAAAATCATTTTTAGTCCCACTATCATTTGATCACATGATCAAACACATAAAATCTTGGGAGGCTAAATATCGAAACATTTGAAAAGCTTTGTAACAAGCACTGAGTATGGTAGTTGCCCTATGTCTTTCACCATCGTTCTACACTTGTGAAACATGATTGTGTGAGGCAGAGATAACTTCTTGCTAGCGTTGATGGCATACATGAGCTTTGCTTCTGAGTTAGAGACATCGATCTTCAAGGTTGACTTGGGTCTAAGGAAATTGATCACGATCTTGTGAAGCAAAATATTAGAGGCATTTATCCTCAAGTATGAAATTCTTCCTTCAGCCATTCCATCCCGAACAAGCTCCATCGTCGCACTACCAACGGACACACTAATCGATTGGAGTGCCCCTCAATCTACTCCAATCACATCCGCCAATATGTCCATGTCAACAATATAGTCCTGATCTCGAACACTAAACGAAAATCTATTCGCATCCAAGAAACTTAGATTAGAATAGAAGTAAGTAGTAAGTTCTGGATATGCCTCTGTTGTCTCAGAACAAAAACACTCAAGCTAAAGCGAGTGAATTTCTCTCGCAGCTTCAATTCAAAGAATCAAGAAAATGGAAGTCTACACTTCTCGGATTAAAGTCGCTTGTGCTCCTCCGAGCGAAACAAATATGTCCTTTTGTTTCGAATATTCACCCTAACACCCATTCTAGACTTGAAATGAGTGTACATTTTGTCATCACCATTCCCATCAGGCTGACTAAGACCTCCAACACGTGGATCACTAGGACTATTCGCAAATGCTTGATCTACTAAACCCACAGGAGCAATCTCCAATTGTTCCATTGTTCGCAAAAAGTGGGTTTCATTTTGATACCCTTTATTTTTCAAAAATTCATCAAAATATTTCAAGGGAGTGCCTCCCCTCTTCAAGGTAGAGTAAAGCTTAAAGATAAAAGCGGGCTTTTGAGATCTTATGGGTTCTGCGCCTTCAATGATTTCTTTCTCCGCACTATAATCACTACCTTGAGGTCTAGCTTGAGGAGATTGACGCGGTTGAGAATGTTGTGGACTCTGCTGCTGTCTTGGGGATTCTTCTTCCTTGGTGAGATCAAAATGTGTAGGACCCTCACGCATGAGTTGTGGTCCTCTGTTCGCGATCCTTAAAGCCTTTCTTTGGGACGCCATTCTCACAGTCTTTGAGAGATTCCAAACTTGATTCGCGGAAAAAGGTGAGAACTTTGAAGATTAAACTAGAGAGTAAAAGTAAGAAAACGAAGGTCTATGCTTTTTAGGGTTTGTGAGGAAGACGATCAATATATAAAGCAGTTGAAAAGAGGCATCCGGAATGATGTAAAAGGAAAAATCAAAAATGTCTTTTGAAAAATAACTGTTTTTTTTTTTTAAAGAATAGATAACCGTCCTTTCAAAAATAACTCCTTTTTGAAAAGAAATGATTACAATAATTGCGAAAACTTGGGAAGATAATCGTACATTTTTTAGATTAATAACATCAATCAATTATAGATTAATAGATAATCGTACATTTTTGAGATTAATAAACATCAATCAATTACAGATTAATAGATAATCGTACCTTTTCGAGATTTTATTCGTGAGATAAATTTCTAAAAATTTACAGTCGTAAATCTTGAACTTCTGAGTCTGAATATAATTAGACTTTTATCCCTGAGTCTGAACTTCTTCAGACTTTAAGATATTGAGTCTGGAATGAATAAGCTCAAATCGACTTTTCTCCAAAGGCTTTGTGAAGGTGTCCGCCAGTTGATTCTTTGAGTTAATGAATTGAATCGAGACTTCTCCATTTTGAAAATGATCTCTAATGAAATGATGTCGAATCTCTATATGCTTTGCTCTTGAATGAAGACTTGGATTCTTTGTGAGATTGATTGTGCTAGTGTTGTCACATTTGATCTCAGTGCACGAATCTTCAATTCCAAAGTGTCTTAACTGTTTTTTTATCCACAAAATTTGTGAACAACAACTTCCAAGAGCCGCATATTCTGTTTCTATCGTAGAAAGAGCTACGGTACTTTGTTTCCTCGAAAACCAAGATATTGTCCTGTTTCCAAGTAATTGACAAGTGCTCGAGGTGCCCTTCCTATCAACTCTGCATCCTAATAGGTTTGCGTCTGAATATTCAAGAAGAGTAAAGTCTCATTCTTTAGGATACTAGAGACCGAGATTAGAAGTAGATGCAACGTATTTGATGATGCGTTTTGCAGCACTTAAATGGGATTCTTTGAGATCTGATTGAAATCTAGCACAAATACAAACACTAAACAGAATATCAGGTCTAGAAGCAGTAAGATAAAGAAGTGAACCAATGATACTCCTATATAGCTTCTGGTCAACTTTCTTTCCTCCTTCATCTTTGTCCAGCTTCAAGAAACTTCACATTGGTATCTCTGTCTTTTTGCAATTCTCCAAGCCAAACTTTTTAACAAGATCTTTAGCATATTTTTCTTGGTGAATGAAAATTCATTGCTTCAATTGTTTTACTTGAAGTTCGAGAAAGAAGGATAGTTCACCTATCATGCTCATTTCAAGCTCATCCTACATAGTCTTAGAGAATTTCTTGCACAGATTTTTATTAGGAGATCCAAAAATAATATCATCAACATAAATTTGTACAAGCAAGAAGTTTTTGCTTTCTCTTTTGATAAATAGTGTAGTATTTACTTTACCTTTAACAAAGCATTTTGGATTAAAAACTTATTTAGTTTGTCGTACCAAGCTCGAGGTGCTTGCTTTAAACCATATAGCGCCTTTTTTAATCTGAATACAGAGTCTGGTTTCCTTAGGTCTTTAAAACCGGGAGGTTGTTCCACATAGACTTCCTCTTGGATAAATCTATTTAGGAAAGCACTTTTGACGTCCATTTGGAATAACCTAAAATTCTTATAACAAGCAAAAGCAATTAATAATCTAATTGCTTCTAACCTTGCTACTGGTGCGTAGATCTCATCATAATCTATCACTTCTTCTTGCGTATATCATTTGGCCACGAGTCTTGGTTTGTTCCTTATGACTTTTCCTTTCTCGTTCATCTTGTTCCTGAAAACTCATTTAGCTCCGATGATAGATTTACCTTTCGGTTTAGGAGTCAATTCCTAGACATCATTGATCCTAAATTGCCTGAGTTCTTCTTGCATAACTTCAATCCAGCTTTCATCATTTAAAGCTTCTTCTATGCTCTTGGGTTCTATTTCAGAAATAAGAGCCACATCGCTAGACTCTTCACGTCTTTTGGATCTTGTATGAAATTAATGTTACCAATAATGAGTTCTTTAGGATGACTAGACTTGTGCTTCTAGTTGTTGGTTGATTTGTCAGACTGTTGGTCTTTTTCTTCATTTGATTCTTCAACGATCATTCGTTGTTGGTTTTCTGAAGTCTAAGCTGCTTCTGGAGATTTAGACTTTGTAGAGTTTGGAGTAGGTTCAAATTCTTCAGGTTGAGTCTGAATCGATTGATTTTATATAAAGTCTTGGAATTTGACATTCATCAATTCCTCCACAGATTGAGTCTTTTTGTTGTATACTCTGTAAGCTTTGCTGGTGGTTGAATATCCAAGGAAGATGCCTTTGTCTGATTTTTCTTCAAACTTATCAATTCGATCATTTGTATTTTTCAATATAAAACATTTGCATCCAAACACATGAAAATAGGAAATAATTGGCTTCTTTCGTTTGAACAACTTATAGGGAGTTTTCTTTAGAATAGGCCTTAAGAAGACTCTATTAATAATATAGTATGCTATAGAAACTGTTTCAGCCCAAAAACGAGAGGAAATGTTACTTTCAATTAAAAGAGTTCTAGCCATTTCTTGCAGCGATCTATTCTTCCTTTCCACAACTCCATTATGCTTTAGAGTATAAGGTTAGGAGAAGACATGCCGAAAACCAGATTCATTACATAATTTAGCAAAGTCTTGATTTTCAAATTCACCTCCATGATTTGTCCGTATACTTGAAATAACATACCCTTTCTCATTTTGAACTTTCTTAGCAAATTTTATAAATTAAGAAAATGTTTCAGACTTACTTGCTAGGAAATATACTCAAGTGAATCATGAATAATCATCCACAATTACTAAGCAATATTTCTTATCTCCAATGCTCTGAGTTATTGTGGCATCCCAAAATTCATGGCATACTCTAGTTACATTAAAGTCTATGAATAGGTGATGGAAGTACCATCAAGTTATTTTATGGCCATTTAATCCATAATTTGTAATAGGATTTATTGCCAAGCTTTTAAGGGATAATTAAGTGATAGGAAAGAAATCGCCGCTCGTGCTGTTCGTGAGGTCTAAAGGCAAGTTGGGAATCCACTTTCTACTCTTGCACCAAAGAACTGTTTGGAGTCAGAAACTTGTTTGAGCTTGCATGTGTGTTTAGAGTCAGATTTTGGTATCGATTTCTTCATGAAAGTTGTAGCTAACATTACTACAACATAATAAAATTTCGTGGAAAATGATGGATATTTGAGGGGTCAAACTCTCATCCTACGGAGATGCTAGATCTGGAAAGATTTTCGTATGAACTGTTTGAGTCAGAATGTTGTGAGAGCTTGCATGCATGTTTAGAGTTCGATTGTGGCTGTGATATCTTCATGAGAGTTGTAGCTAACATCTTGAGCTACAACATACTGCAATTTCGTGGAAAATAATGGAGATTTGAGGGGTTAAACTCTCATTATACGGAGACCCCAGATCTGGAAATATTTTACTGAACTTTGGTTGGGTTTGTGGTTGCATGTTGGTTTTTGTTGAGAATCTTACTTCGGTTTCTTCATGAAATTTGTAGGGAACATCTTAAAATACAACATACTCAAATTTGAAGTGAAAATAACAAGTATAGCTTGGTAAATCGACTAGATCTTGAAGACGATGATTCTGGTGATGTGTTCCGAGACACCCGAGACTTCATGGACTTAAATGATGACCATAATTTGGTTATTTGACCTAGATCTCTTCATAAAACTTGTAAAGGATACCTTGTTACATAACATACTCAAATTTCAGAGGAAACGAAAGAGAATAAATGGGTGAAATCTTAATATTTCGGAGATGTGTATTCTGGACGACGCGGTAGTGGTTCCAGAAGTTTCGTGGAGATGTGTAAATAAATAACTATCTTTGCCATGAAATACTAGTAATGCTTAAAGTAAACAGACAATCAAACAAGCCAAATCCAAATCGAGTCATAACCAAACAACCAAACAAAAGTAAAAAGTCATTCAAAAAGTAAGGTCAAACGAGAGTCAAGTCTCAAATTTGCATCAACTCTCCCCCTTTTTGTCAGCATTAAAAAAGGTAGAGACAAAAAGATAATAGAATTATGGTTGCCTAGGAATGCAAACAAGCTGGAAATCTCCTATTGACTAGACAATCCCTTCCAGCTTTTTCAAATCCTCCTTCAGTTGAGCCTCATCTTCACCCTTGGCATTTGCTTGAACTTGAAGAGCAAGGGCATGAACTTGATCATGCAAGGAAACTGAAGAGGCTTGACTTGCATTATGCAAGTTCTGAACTTCGCATCCTTCAGGAATGCCCCAAATCAACGGATACTAGTCACAGTGGAGGCTGGGCCAATGCTCCTATATCGAATGCCATCTGGATGTAGATGTTGCCGTGCTTGATGGTGCGAGACGATGCTCGGTTATGCCGGAAAACTATTATCTATTGCATTGACTGGGATCCATGTGATTGATCGATGTGTGCTATGTGGCACACTAATGTGCATGAACGCATGAGAATCATGGCATCTTGAGTTCTAGTCATGCATGAGTTGAGCACACTGTTTATGGCACGCATGCATGAATCGGTAACGCGTTTCACATATGCTTTCGTTGTGCTGAGAACAAAGCCTTGAGGGGTGGCCTGACTAAGATGGCAGTTCGTCCACGCCTTTACCTTAGACAACACGTTTGTATGGCAATGGCCAAGTGAGATTGCTTGTAACGTGATTCTTATGTGATTGACGAATTGTATCATCTAATGGCCATATGCATAGCTTGTATCGTGATGAGTAATTATATGCAGGGTATGGCATACTAGGTAAGGATGTACGCGAATTGACTATTGATTGTTGGTTGTTAATCTTGGTTTGTTTGTGGGATGATTTTGAAGAGATACCCCGAGTTGAGTTGGTGTACTAATCGGGGGATTAGGGGAAGAACTCGCTGAGATTCATATCTCACTGGTTATTGAATAACAATTTTCAGGTCCACAGTGTGAAGAACCGGAGCTTGAAGCGGAAGGGTCAAGAGCATAGATGGCTCAGTAGTCTTTTATGAGATAGACCTTCTGTATAAGCTTAAGGTGTTTATGAAAGTGTATTTGATTTGAAATTGGTTGTCCTACTTTTCTATCCCATATTTGTTATTGTCGGGGGATTAGTTAATTCGCTTTCTCCTATGTAATAAAATGAAAAAGGTCAACGACGAAACCTGGGAATGTCGTAAAATTCTATCGACCACCGAGAGATGTGCGTGCGCTCGAGGTTTGGGGCATGACACGGCCTTTTCCAAACTCATACCAATTCGCAACTTAGGGTTTAAGTTCTTGACATGCAAATGACTTTTATTATAGAGTCGCTACTAATCTATTTCTGGTGGGTCAGTTAGAAATCCAAGTAAAATAATGAGAGCATTACTTCACTCCTATGAACTAGAAATTAAAGGACTTTGGAGATTTGATTATGCTAAATTTTTCTAACCCCTTTCGGTACATTTTCTCTTTATTTTCCAAATAAATGTTTTGCAAGCAACTTACATTGATTTTAAATTACTCATAACATGTGAAGTAATTATGCCAGTGCGCAACCATTATTTAACATTCAATAAAGCGAAGCGGTAATTAAAGCACAACCATTATTTAACATGGGAGATGATCATACAAGTATGTGATTATTATTTAACATTCAATAAAGCTAAGCAATAAATAAATTTCGAGGATAAGAAGGAAACACTTACCTCATAGCAATGAAAGAGTCTGCAGTGTTAGTTAAACAATCACATTAATAATTTAAATGTGATATCTAATTAACACGCAATTACTCAACTTTTGGGATTTTTACTTATTTTAATGAAACATAATCTATGTTCAATGTAGTGCAATGATGTACAAAAATGCCTATAGTAAAATGACATACAAGATACAACCTAATGTGTAAATTACAAGTCATGCGACATTAATAAAATAACCGGGGCCAAATTGACATACAACTAATCCAATATGACATGTGATTTAATTGAATTGCTCTATATGACGTACACTTTAATTGAATGAACCTAGCATGCGATTACCAAATGATGGGCATTTTATGACCCTAATTCTACATGACATGCACATCACATTTTTTTGTATTTTCCATTAAATTTGAAATTAATCAAATGCAGTAATTTAAGCATGCAACCTATCATAGAAAAAGAATCTAACTTATTCTAAGATAATGTTCTTTTTGGTATTTTATGTAAAATTCGAAATTAGAAAATTACTGCATTTGATTAATTTCAAATTTTTAGAAAGATTATCTAAAATATCATCTAACTCATATTATGAATCAAATTAGGCCAAGTCCTAATATAAACTTGAAGGTTATCTCAACTAGATAATCCTCAACCTAAAATGCATTCCATCTAGAAAGAGCACCTAAGCTTCTTCTAAATAATTTTTAGAAAGATTATCTAAAATTAAATTAAACAAGTCTTATTCTAATATGCAATGTTATTAATTATAATTTCATCGTTTTGTGATTTTCATTTTAGGTAAAAATAGAAATAAAATCAAGCAACGAATAACATTCACCACCCATAATATCATCCACATCCATCTAAATTGACAAACAAATAAAATCGACGAATCACTCCTCAAGCATAAGATCGGATTGGCAATCTTCCGCACAATCACGAGCCGTATTTCGGGCATGAATCGGACTGTCGATCATTGCATGTTTTGAAATTAGGAAATTATTTGACTTTGTGGATACTAAAAAAATCTTTTGGATATGACAATACTGACAAAGATAATGAAAATCAATCAAATTAGATAACGAAATATTGAAACTGATATCACAGGAGATCATTACCTAATTTAAATATCGAGTTTCCAAATTTGAATTTGAATGATGGACATAGGAATCGCAATGGTGGATCACGATGGATGACTGGCAATCGGCGGCATTCATGGTGGCTCAATGTCGGCAGTGGTTAAGCCAAGGTTGGCTGTCAGATCAATGGGCTCAACACGTCCGGGGATCACAGTGGTAACAATGGCAGGGTAAACTCCATGATGGGTTGCCTCTCCTTTATGAAGTCCTCGCCCGAAGATGTGTCTCACGCTTGATGAATATTAGTAAATCTGTAAAAAAGAATAAACGTGGACTGGACCAACACTTGACTTGGTGGGCTTGGGGATAATCGGGAACCCACTAAGAATTCACGGCAAGGACTATCTCAGCCCAAACCCCGAGTGCGCGAATTCCCACGATGGTCGATTAATCACGACATCCTAGGAAGCGTAACCGACCCATTCATTCTGTATGTCTTTTGATTAAATGCATCCGGAAGCAATTTATATAAACACCCAGTCAACTAATAAAGAACAATGATAGTATACACAACAAGCATTTCTAAAATGCCACTTTGTTTTATACATTTGTTAATCCCAGGACATTTTATATTTACCAACTATTACAAAAACTAGTAGGGATCTACGGTTAACTTATACTTTCTAATGCGAGGCCAACCCCTCGTCTCCACAGAGACCCTGGACTGAACACAAAGGTTCTCCAAACTATGGGCCTGAAAATGATGAACATCGATGGTTTTAGATAAAAAATCTTAGTGAGTTAACAGATTAACCTCGACTAGGATGCAAATTCATCTTAGACGCAGCCCAAACACGCATGATATACGAACTTACCTTGCCTTGGCAACCCCTGCGCATTAGTAAATCAAATACCGTAATATTAATGCAATATTCATCAACAATAATTATAACACAATCCACAATAACCAGGTGCACTATCAAATATACATGTTCCAATTATTTTAACTCCTCAAGCCACGGTGATGTGGACATCGAGTCATATCAATGAGGTGGTGCTAGGGACCCAATGTCTATTGCTACTGGTTCGATTACTCAAGTGCGGGCCAAGCAATTCAGGCAAGCTATTGGCGTCATGGTTCATGATCTTTTATGTGGAGATGACCTTGGATCAAATCTTGGAAATCTTGGTGCAATTTGATTATATGGTCACCAAATGTTTGACCAAGTATATATATCTTATTGTTTAGGAATATTCTAGAATATGACGCATTAAATTTCTAGGGTTGGTTTTATGATTTGTGTGGCTGCTAGAAGGTCTATATTAAAGACTGACTGAATTTCTTTGGGATATATTTTTTTGGAGGAAAAAAGTTAAGAGATTCTCTTTGACTGTTCTTTTGAAGACTTGACCTTATCAAGATTCCCTTGTGATGGTTGATTAGACTTATCGAGCGAGATAGCGAATTCTTTCGCTCGTGGCATCTATAACATTGGTTGGTTTACACGTGTTCGTCAACAGGTCACGCTCATACCGAGGTTGCCAATCACAAGTTTGATTAGAGGTTGAGGTTCACAATTCGCACCATTTGGACCTTCGTAGAATGATCTTTCCACAACGATTCACATCATTTGGTATCAGAGCTTGCTTCTACAAGGTCTATTTATCTTTAATTTTCTATTTATATTCAGCAATTTGAGATTTATTGAGCTACGGTTTCAATTCTAGCTAATTTAGGGATCCGATTGTTTTTGTGCTTCCATACGTAGTTGTTTGCTGTTAGATGTATTTTTTTTTCTAGCATCTTAAATTGTATTTGAGTTCATTAAAAAAAAAAAAAAGAGAAAGTTCGTCAAAAAGAAAAGAAAAGAAAAAAAAACGCACAAAAAAGTGCGCACGAAAAAGTACAGATTCGGCAGAAAAATAGCCAAACAAAAAAAACCAAGGCGGCGACTCCTTTGTTAGTGGACCGAATTGAAACAAAAGTAGTAGTGATTTGCATTTCAATTGGAATTTCGAAAGTTGTACTTGTTGGTTTGAAATTGTTACTTGCTGAAACAAAGTTAGTAGCGATCTAATCTTATTTGAATAGTTTGATTGATTGTCGTGAGGGGGTTGAGAGACAGGTTTTGAGTCTAATAAAGAGTTTGTGAAAAGAGAATACGAAAGGGAAAAGACAAGAGTATGTGAGCTTAATTGAGGGTAGAAAAAACCTAGACTTGAGTTATACACGAGAGGAGTGACAAACACCTTGAGAGAAACACATGAGGGAGCGATTGGTGAGGATTTTTGTGACTAAAATTTACTTGCAGGTCTAAAAATATGTCGCGTGAAGAAAGCGTGAATCAAAGGGAGATTGACTCCATACGAAGGGATAAAGCGCTTGTGGAAAGCATCGAGCAATTGATTGCCGTAGTGGAGGAGCTTAGTGGCCGAATGATGGGGAATGACATGAGGGTTGATGGTGGCCAAGAGCTACCCCTGGGAAGGTCGCAATATCAGTGAGACACCTCTAGAACATGACCTAGATGGCAACAACATTATGATGATGATGAGGCTGACATGGAGGATGATCGAGATGCTCGATTTGGAAGGTGGAATGGAGGTCGAGGGTTTAGACACTGAGAAAATAATGAACTTGGCAATGTCAAGATGAAGATTCCTTATTTACAAGGGAAGAATGATCCTGATGCGTATCTAGAATGGGAGAAACGCATGGAGATGGTTTTTTATTGCCAACAATACTCCAAGCTCAAAAAGGTAAAAATTGTAGCTGTTGAATTTACTAATTATGCTATAATTTGGTGTGATCAACTTGTGACTAGTAGGAGGCCCAATGGTGAAAGATTGATAGAGACATGGGATGAGACGAAAGCGGTGATGAGGAGGCGTTTTCTACCAAGTCATTAACATCGAAATTTGTTTCAAAAGTTACAAAATCTCACACAAGGCAATAAGAGCGTGGAAGAGTATCACAAGAAGATGGAGATTGCCATGATCCGTGCTAATGTAGTGGAGGATCGTGAGGCCACAATATCAAGATTTTTGAGTGGTTTGAGCCGAGACATAGCAAGGGTGATGGAGCTGCAATACTATGTTGAATTGGAGGAATTGATGGACAAAGCCATCAAAATTGAGCGGCAATTGAAGTTGGACCAAAATCACAAGAGTGGAGGAGGTTCAAATCAGAATTGGAGATCCAATTGGAAGAGAGATGAGAAGCCAAATTGGAGAGGAAACAACACCAAAACCAAAACCTCAAAGGAGAAGGAGAAGGACGGTAAAGTTGGAATGAATCTAGCTTCAGGTAAAACCAAAAACCCTAACACTAGAACTTGTGAAATTAAATGTTTTAAGTGTTTGGGCAGAGATCATATGGTGAATCAATGCCCTAATAGAAGGGTGATGATCATAACTGAACAAGGTGTTATTGAGTCCGAAAGTGAAAGGGAAGAAGAGGATGATGAGATGCCACCGTTGGAGGATTGTAGTGATGGAGAAATAGCTATAAAATGAAACTTATTGGTGGTTAGGCATTCTGTTAGTGTACAAGTAAAGGAGGAGGAGCATCATCAACAAAGAGATAACTTGTTTCATACAAGATGTGTGGTGAATGGTGAGATTTGTAGTTTGATAATTTATGGTGGTAGTTGTGCAAATGTGACAAGTTGTATTATGGTGGATAAGTTGAGTTTGAAGAAAACAAAGCACCCTAGGCCTTATAGACTTCGATGGTTAAATGATAGTAGAGAGATGAAAGTGTCGAAGCAAGTTTGAATCCCATTTGAGATAGGGAGATACAAGGACGAGATAGAGTGTGATGTTGTACCTATGCAAGCGGGTCATATCTTACTTGGAAGACCATGGCAATATGATCGAAAGGTATATCATGATGGGTATACTAATCGTTATTCATTGGTAATGAATCAAAAGACTTATACCTTGGTACCACTGACACCTAGTGAGGTGTATCAAATCAGTTAAAGTTACAACGAGAAGCTGAGAGAAAGAGAAAAGGTGACAAATCCGAGGGCTTGCGTGGTATGTCTGAGACACAAGGAAAAGGTGAGGCCGAGAGAAGGACTGTGGTAAAAACCGAGGGAAAATAAGAGAGGAAAGAAAATAGGCAAAAGAATTTTTATGCAAAATTCAGTGAGGTGAGGAGAGCTTTAGTTCTAAACCGATTGATACTTGTACTTTTGTACAAGGTGGTTTTTTATTCTTACTAATGATCTTGACCCAAGTTTGCCTAGTCCAATTGTGTCTTTATCACAGGAATTTGAAGATGTATTTCCTGATGAATTTCCTAGAGGGATACCACCGATTCAAGGCATAGAACATTAAATTAACTTGATTCCCGGTGCACCATTACCTAATCGACCCGCATATCGAAGCAATCCCGAGGAGACAAAGGAACTTTAGCGGCAAGTTAGCGAACTATTGGAGCAAGGGTATGTAAGAGAGAGTCTTAGCCCATTCACTGTCCCTGTTTTGTTGGTGCCAAAAAAGGATGGAACTTGGTGAATGTGTGTTGATTGCTGAGCAATTAATAACATTATGATAAAGTATCAACATTCTATTCCTAGGTTAGATGACATGTTAAATGAGTTGCATGGTTCTTGCATTTTCACTAAGATTGATTTGAAAAGTGGCTATCATCAAATTAGGATGAAAGAAGGTGATGAATAGAAAACTATATTTAAGACCAAGTATAGATTATATGAGTGGTTAGTCATGCCATTTGGATTAACTAATGCACCGAGCACGTTTATGTGACTTATGAATCATGTTTTGCGTGCTTTTATTGATTGATTTGTGGTTATCTATTTCGATGACATCTTGATATATAGTCGAAGCCCTGATGACCATATTGAGCATGTGCAAGCTGTCTTGCAGGTTTTAAGGGCCGAGCAATTATAGGCTAATCTAAAGAAGTACTCTTTTGTTACCAACAAATAAGTATTTCTAGGATTTGTTGTTAGTGCTGATGGTATACAAGTTGATGAAGAAAAGGTCAAAGCAATTCGTGAAATGGCCAATGCCTAAGACCATAGGCATAGATTGGCGAGTTTTTATCGGCGATTTGTGAGAAATTTCAGCACCATTGCTGCACCTTTAACTAAGGTTATCAAGAAACATGTAGGTTTCATGTGGGGAGAAGAGCAAGAGAAAGCATTTAATTTGCTAAAAGATAAGTTGACTAATGCTCCTTTGTTATCTCTGCTGAATTTCAGTGTTACTTTTGAGATAAAGTATGATGCTTCCGGTATAGGAATTAGAGCCGTGTTGAAGTAAGGAGGGCGTCTCATAGCTTATTTCAACGAGAAATTGAGTGGAGCAATAATGAATTATCCTACCTATGATAAGGAGATGTATGCTTTAGTGCGAGCTTTGAAGACTTGGCAATATTATTTATAGCTGAAGGAGTTTGTGATCCACACCGATCACGAGACCTTGAAGTACTTGAAAGGGCAACAGAAGTTGAATAAAAGACATGCAAAATGGATGGAGTTCATCGAGACTTTTCCATGTGTGATCAAGTACAAGAAAGGTAAGGAAAATGTGGTAGCCGATGCACTTTCTCGAAGGTATGCAACTCTAATTATTTTAGAAGCAAATTGTTTATGTTTTGAGCATATCAAGGGCTTATATACTGATGATGATGACTTTGGGAGAGTATTTGAATTATGCGAACATACTACATTTGATAAATTCTATAGGCGTGAAGGTTATCTTTTCCGTAAAAACAAACTATGTTTCCCTAAGTGTTCTTTGTGTGAATTGTTGGTGTGATAAGTTCATAGTGGTGGTTTAATGGGGCATTTTGGCATTAATAAGACTTATGAAGTGCTACATGAACATTTTTATTGGCCACATATGAAGAGAGATGTCACACGTGTCTGTGAGAGATGCATTGCTTGTAAGCAATTGGAGTCTACAACTAAACCGCATGGCTTGTATACACCATTACCTATTCCAACGCATCATTGGACTCATATTTCTATGGAAGTTGTGTTAGGATTGCCTAGATCTAAGTATGGTAGAGATTTTATTTATGTGGTTGTTGATTGGTTTTCAAAGATGGCTCATTTTATACCTTGTCATAAAACCGATAATGCATCTCATGTTGCTAATTTGTTCATTAGAGAGGTTGTATGTTTCCATGCCATGCCTAGATCAATTGTTTCAGATCGAGATTCTAAATTTCTTAGTTACTTTTGGAAAACATTGTGGAAAAAACTAGGAACACAATTGTTATTTTCTACTACTTGTCATCCATAGATCGATGGTCAAACCGAGGTAGTTAATAGAACTTTAGGGGTATTGTTGCGTGCTATTATTAAAAAGAACATAAAATCTTGGGAAGATTGTTTGCCACATGTTGAATTTGCATATAATAGGAGCATGCATTCTGCTACTAAACTTACACCATTTGAGGTTGTCTATGGTTTTAATTCATTAACTCTGTTAGATTTAACCCCTTTACCTGTTGATGAGCATGTGGATTTAGATGGAGCAAAGAAAGCGGAATTTGTAAAGGCATTGCATGAGAAGACGTGCGCAAATATTGAGCACAAGACTGAGCAATATGCAAGGCAAGCCAACAAAGGCGCAAGAAAGTAGTGTTTGAACTTGGCGATTGGGTTTGGGTTCGCAAGGAGTGATTTCCTAAGTAGTGACATTCTAAGTTATTACCACAAGGGGATGGACCATTCGTGGTGTTGGAAAGAGTTAACAATAATGCTTATAAGCTTGATCTTCTAAGTAAGTATGACGTTAGTGCTACATTTTATGTTTTTGACTTGACTCTTTTCAATGCTTTACACGGGGGAGGGAATGATGTGGACATCGAGCCATATCGAGGAGGTGGTGCTATGGACCCATTGTCTATTCCTACTAGTTCAATTACTCGAACGTGGGCCAAGCAATTTAGGCAAGTTGTTAGCGTCATGGTTTGTGATCTTCTGTGTGGAGATGACCTTGGATCAAATCTTGAAGAATCTTGGATCTTGGCGCAATTTGATTATCTGGTCACCAAATATTTGACCAAGTCAATATATATATATATCTTATTGTTTAGGGATATTCTAGAATATGATGCATTAGATTTCTAGGGTTGGTTTTAGGGTTTGCGTGGCGGCTAAAAGGCCTATATTAAAGATTGACTGAATTTCTTTGGGATATATATTTTTTTTTTGGAGGAAAAAAGTTGAGAGATTCTTTTCTACTGTTCTTTTGAGGACTTGACCTTATCAAGATTCCCTTGTGATGGTCGATTGAACTTATCGAGTGAGATAACGAATTCTTTCACTCGTGGCGTCTATAATGTTGGTTGGTTGACACACGTTCGTCAACAGGTCACGCTCATATCGAGGTTGCCAATCACAGGTTTGATTGGAGGTCGAGGTTCACAATTCGCAATGATACACATCACATGGCCAATACAAAAGTCAATGGCCTTCCAACATAACCGGGCATCGTCCCCCCCATCGAGCACAGCATTGTCTAGAACTTTTGCCTAGATGGCATTCCATAAAAGAGTATCGGTCCGGCCTCAACTACAACTCGTCATCCGGGCCCCCATCGGACATCCAATAAAAATTGGGCATTGCCCCCAAACTCCTGTTGGGTGATGAGTTCGATTAAATGACCACTCAAGCACACCATCAACCAAGCCAATTTTTATCTACCAGTAATTAGCCAAGTACAAAAGAATTTGCGTTCAAATACCCAATTTTGGCAAATTTTCATACTTGAAATTCTAGTAAAATATTTGTACGTGGTAATGTATTTAAAATTAACCCATCAAACTTTGTATACATTCATTTTAAAACCCTATTATTTTATTTAGCATGTAAAATTCAGCGTCCAAATCCGACCCCTCAAAATTTTTCATTTTCTTGCCCATAAAATCTTCATTGAAATTGGCAATCAAAGCATATACATCAAACAACCAATAACATGGCATAACAAGCTCAAAACATCAAAATCATGCATAGGTCCATCCAATAAAAAAAGAATAAATTCTACTTAACGGCTAATCGATCATTAAATTACACTAATCATGATTAATTAAGCTACTCAAAATTAATTAGGCTAAGTTAGATTAATTAATGAAAAATTAATCATAATTAATTAAAATAATTACGATTAATTAAACAAATCATTATTAATCAGATAAATCACATTTAATTAAACTAAACTCAATTAATTAATCTAAACATGATTAATTAATTTAATCACAATTACTTAAACTAATTGCACTTAACTTTACTCTAAACCATCTTTAAACATAATTAAGGCTAAACCCAAATTAACTAACACTAACTATCATTATCCCTAAAATAACCTACCCCATAAACGTAATTAACACCCTAATCCGCGATTATGAAGTTAATTCATGGGTTTCTGGTGACGGCGAGCTTGTAGTGATAGCGGTGCTAAGAACATGATGCTCGTAGCTTGAATGGGAACTCAATGGTGGCAGCTCAAGCTCATGACTTCAACTTGTGTGTTTTTTGTGTGGTGATGATAGCAGACGGCGGTGATGGAATGGCAACAAAATAGACTTCTATGATAACCTGTAATATTGCAACGGACTTAAGTAAATAGAGTAAAGGGAAAAGAAGATTGCACATGATTTTTTTATGCAGCCCGCATTGAAGAACAACTCTCTCGACCAAGAAGATCGGCCCACATTCAAGCTCGACGAAACTGTGAAGCCGTATCAACTGTTGGAGAAATCTTCTTGAAGTGTTTTGAAGCTGACAAAACGTTTCCATCGTCTAGTCGAAGGTTTGCAGACTTTGCTATTTAAAGTCCGAAGACCTCCGGACAGCCGACTAAAGACTCAAAGTCTATCCTCATTGACAGTCTCTAATCCGTTGAAGAAAGGCTATCCAGAACTGGATGTTTCATTAAGGATATGACCTTATTGACTGGAGAAGATCTCTTGGCTGAATATGACATAATGGAATCCTTTGATTGATCGAGATTGATTTGAAGATTAAGGATTCGATGATTGGCAAAATATTCTTGGAAGGTTCTACTTATGGAAACCGAGATCCTGATTGTATGGGCGAACATGATTGATGGGCTATCGACATGTTCCTTTAATAGCTCGAATGATCTTCCTAATTGATTCCATCCAACGGGTAGATTGGAGGAATTCCTTTGGTAAGTGCCAACGGGTATGATGGCATGAAGGAGTATATAAGGAAGACGTTATAAGTTGTTCGAGGTGTGCGCGATAGAAGAATTCCAAAGTCTGAAGCTCCTTGTTGTTTAGTTAATTCCTTTGAGCGAAATCTTGTACGCAAAAGAGAGTATATATTTGTGAGAAACCTTGAGGAAGTGTGGTAGAACATCTGCACTGTGGAATCAAGGAAAACCTGTGCTGTAACTTCTCTTTTGTTCATAGTGAAATCTAGTCGGTGGGCTGTCAATGCAGAAGAGTGGATGTAGGCTTGGAATAAGCCGAACCACTATAAATCTTGTGTTCAATTTTCTCTTCCTTACTATTTATTTTACTTTGATCGTACTTCATTTTATTAATCAAAAGAGAACTTCCTTTCTATCATTTGCCTAGAATCTCTTCCATATCTCGAGAAATTATTTGTGCACCTATTCACCCCCCTCTAGGTGCTTATACTAGCTATCTCATCAACATCTTAAGTCCATTCTGAAATCTTGAAAGACACCTTGGGAGCTCGCATGATGCTTTTACTAGCTTATAATTTCCATGCTCTTTACTATTTCTCCTATTTTCAATGCTCTGCCTTTATTTTTCCTAGTTTCAACGCTCTATCTTTATTTTTCCTAGTTTCAACGCTCTATCTTTATTTTTCCTAGTTTCAACACTCTGTCTTTATTTCTTTGATGATATAAGCCAACCAATTCCTTCTACAAGACAGACGACTTTTGATAAATGAAAATTTTTGCTTGAAGCAAGTATCGTGAACCTTGTAGAGTTCATCTCCTTGAAAACCTAGAAGAGTTTTCACTCCATCCTTGAAGAGTCAGAGCTTTCCAAATCTACATCCTTGAAAGAGTTGCAGTAATCGATCTAGAAGAATCGGTGCCCCCTCAACTTCCTTGGAGGCCTAGAAGAGCAACCAATGAAGTTTCTATCTTTTCCTATTCTGTTCGTTACTTCTAACCCAATTTCGACTATTCTACAGTGCTTATTTCAGAAAACCTAAAACAGAGAAATTGTATATCCAGAAGTCCTTGTTCATTTGGCTTTGGAATCAGGTCAATCTGATTTGTATCTACAAAGATATGACTGTTCTCCTGAGCTCACGCAGTGCTAAAATTCCTGTTCGTCCTGTTTCCCGTGTGCGAGTCACTCTCCCGATCCTACTGTTTGAGAAAGCCTTCTGTTGGCTTGCATCATTTGGTATCAAAGCTTTGGAGGAGAGGAAAATGCCTCCAAGACAAGCTAGGCGTCGTGGTGGCGGTATCGTTCCCCCCAATGAATTGCACACACTTGCTGAGAATATGCAACAACAAATTGACGAATTGACATAAGAAGTTCAGCGTTTGAGGGCTGAAGAAAATAATTCTCCACCCCATTCCAAGACTGAAGATTCCCATGGTGACTCTTCCTCTTCAGAGAGTGTTCAATCTATTCACGGTCGGAGGCATGTTCGACATCGTTTACAACATATTCGTGAGCCAGATTGGGAAAAGGAAGTCAAGAAAGATGTTCCATAATTTATAGGTAATGAGTCTCTTGATGAAATTGTTGATTGGCTAACACTTGTGAATGAGGTGTTTGAGCATCGAAATGTTCCGGAGAATCGTCGCGTTGGGATCATTGCTATGCGATTCCGAGGCAAGGCAATTGCTTGGTGGAGACATGAAAAACAAATTCACCAAGCCATTGGCAAAGCACCAATCACTTTGTGGAGAAAGATGGAGCGAAAGATTCAAAAATATTTTCTTCCCAAAGGATATAAGAGAGAGCTTAACCAACAGTACCAAAATCTAAAACAAGGTACGCAAATGGTGGACCAATACACCAATGAATTCAATGAGTTGGTGATTCGTAACAATATCCAAGACCCGGAGGATGTTCTTGTGAACAAATACTTGAACGTTCTTCAATTTTACATTCAAGATGCCTTGGAAGTCCTTGACATTTAGGACTTAAGAGATGCACACCAATGAGCACTCAAAATGGAGTGCTCTTGTTCTTGGAGACAGCAATCAACTACTATGGCAAGTTGAGCCACTAAGAGCACCACTAGCACTGCTAAAGTTGCTGAGGCTACAACGCAATATGCTAGTAAGTCTTCTGCTCATCCCCATGTTTCGAAGGAACCTACTACATTTGAAATACGTTGCTATTCTTATGGGGAGTTGGGTCATCGTGCTGGCAATTGTCGAATCAATAAGAATCGACCAGCCGATAAAGCCTTCTTGGTGGATAATGATTTTGATGAGAATGCTAAGGATCCACTTGAAGAGGAGTTGAACAATGATGAAGAAGCTACGAATGATGAACAAATAGTGCATGCTGACACTGGCGAACTTCTTATGGTGAGGAAAATTTTTCTTACTCCTTGAGATGACACTGGAGATAGGTGGCTGCGTACCAATATTTTCCATTCTGCTTGCACAATCATGGGAAAGGTGTGACAATTAATTATTTACTCTGGTTGTTGTGAGAATATAATTTCTCAAGTAGCGGCAAACAAGCTGAAGTTGGAATTAAAAATGCACCCTACGCCTTATAAAATGTCGTGGTTGAAGAAAGGCACTAAGGTAACTGTTTCGAAACGATGCCTTGTTAATTTGTCCATTGGTTCTATTTATAATGACAAGATATGGTGTGATGTTCTGCCGATGGATGCTAGTCACAATATTCTTGGTTGACCATGGCAATTTGATAGGAGGACTACGCATGACGGTTATCAAAATACATATTCTTTTGAATTTGGAGGCAAGAAAATTACGTTGGCACCTAGTAGGGAACCTTTGAAAACTCTTGTAGTTGAGAATTCCTTCTCCCCTATGTTGCTTACAATGAAGGATATGAAGGATGCTTTGAAAGGAGTTCGTATCTTGTATATTTTGCTCAATAAAACAGGTGAGAAGAATGAAGTTGCCTCTGTCATACCTCATCGAGTTCAACCTCTTTTGGAAGAGTTCAAGGATGTCTTCCCGATGGACTTACCCAATGGTCTCCCTCCTATGAGAGATATTCAGCATCAAATTAACTTGTCCTTTCCTGATGAGTCCAACCGAACATGAGGAATTGCATCGACAAGTTATGAAGCTATTGAATAAGGGTTTTATAAGGGAGATCCTCAGTTCATGTGCCGTTCCAGCTCTTTTAGTGCCTAAGAAAAATGGTACTTGGAGGATGTGTGTTGACAGTAGAGTGATCAACAAGATCACCATCAAGTATCGATTTCCTATTCCTTGCCTTGATGATCTCTTAGATCAACTTTTTGGTGCAAATATATTCTCGAAGCTGGATTTGAAGAGTGGATATCATCAAATTAGAATCAAACCCAACGATGAATAGAAGACAACATTCAAAATGAAAGATGGGCTATATGAGTGGCTAGTCATGCCATTTGGATTGTCGAATGCACCATTTATGACTCAGGTGTTGAAGCCTTTTCTGGGGAGGTTTGTTGTTGTTTATTTTGATGATATCTTGATTTTTAGCAAGTCTACAGATGAGCACTTGTAGCAACTTCAAGAAGTATTATGTGTGTTGAGGCAGGAACAATCGTATGCGGCTCTCGACAAGTGCTATTTCATGGTACCACAAATCCTTTTTTTGGGGTTTCATATTTCGAAGAATGGCATTTCGGTGGATGATTCTAAGATCAAGGTGATTCGAGAATGGCCAACTTCAACAAATGTGCATGAAGTGCGAAGTTTTCATGGCCTCACTTTGTTCTATCGACGATTTATTACGCATTTTAGCACCATTGCGGCCCCACTCACCTCTTGCATGAAGAAGGGAGTTTTCGAATAGACGAATGCAGCTCAGAAAAGTTTTGAACAGCTCAAAGAAAATTGAGCACAGCCCCGGTACTTGCATTGCCTAATTTTGATCTTGTTTTTGAAGTGCGTTGTGATGCATCAGGTACTGGCATAGGAGGAGTTCTAAGTCAAGGAGGTCGACCCATCGCCTTCTTTAGTGAAAAATTGAATGGTGCCAAACTTTGTTACAGCACCTATGATATGGAATTCTACGCATTATTTCGCACACTTGAATATTGGTGGCCATGAGAGTTTATTTTATATACTGATCATGAAGATCTAAAGTATATTTCCGGACAACAAAAGCTTAATTCTAGGTGTGCAAAATGGGCTGAATACATCCAGGAGTTCACTTTCATTATTAAGCATAAGGCTAGAGCTCAGAATCAAGTTGTCGATGCCCTTAGTCAAAAGAAGAGTTTGCTCTCTACAATGCATTCTACTGTTCTTGCATTTGATTCTTTTCGGGAGTTATATCAAGAAGACCCCTACTTTTCCAACATCATTCCCGATGCACATGAAAAGAAGCTTGCTGATTTTACTATATGTGATGGTTTTCTTTTCAAAGGAAGCCATTTATGTGTGCCGGACTATTCTCTTCAGCAACGGGTGATCGATGAAGTTCACCGTGAAGGACATTTTGGGCACAACAAAACTGTACAACTCGTCTCAGCCAAACACTTTTGGCCTCATTTGAAACGTGATGTACATTGACATGTGATGAGGTGTTGACGTTGCCAAATTGGAAAGGGACAAGCTACAAAAGTTGGCCTTTATTTGCCCTTGCCAATTCCACATGCCCCATGGGAGGATATCTCTATGGACTTTGTCCTTGGACTACCATGCGCAAATAGAGGTATGGATTCGATCTTTATTGTTGACAATCGATTTTCCAAAATGGCACATTTTATTCCATGTTGAAAAGCTATGGATGCTTCGCGTATTGCCAACTTATTTTTCAAAGAAGTCTATAAGTTGCATGGCATTCCGAAGACCATTACTTCGGATTGGGATACAAAATTTCTTAGTCATTTTTGGCAACAACTATGGAAGAATGAGGCATCCTAAAATTTCATAGCAGCTCCTGAATGTACCATGAACCATGAATAGGTGAGGGAAGCGCAATTGAACTATATTATAGTCATTAGACCAATGAATTACAATAGATCAAGGCCAAGCAATGAATGGACAATTATTTTGTTGGAAATTATAACCTATGTCTATGAGTGATCAAGGATTGTACTAAGGGACAAATTCATAAGGAAAATTTTTATTCTTGGCCGTGCGCTTTATAAGTTGGATTTTACTTATTTATGTTACAAAGTTTTATGGCCATATGAATTTGCAATTATGTATTTACATAAGTGAGGATTAAATGGAAAAAATAGGAGACGGTTTGGGCTGATTTTCTTAAGGCCAAACCAGCCCAAAAACCAACCCACAACCCACCGTTTCCCCCCATTTGGTCGACCAAGCCCGGCCCAAATGAGGCCCATTAGCCTTGCATGAAGATGAACAAGTGGCGTGAAGGGTGCTACAAGTGGCGAGAGGAACTTATCAAGTGTCCATTGCCATGAAAACCTCATGATTACTAGTTAATCATGAGGGTGAAAGGAAGAAAAAGGGAGAGAAAAGGGGCAGATTGCACGAGGGGAGTGATCATGCGAGAGAGGGAGAATTCGAGAGAGAAGGAGAGAAAGAGAGAAAGTGAAAAAGCCAAGGGAGAGAGAGAGAGGGTTCGTGGGTGCTTCGGCGAGGGAAGAGGAAGACCAAGCCCCGCCGTGCGTGCGCCTAGCTGCGCCGTCGACCGTGCTATGTTCAAAGTCCCCGAGTTGCCGTTGCTTGCTTGATTATGTTGGATCTAAGGCAAGTAGAGTCCATTGATCTATACTTTGCTTGCTGTGATTGTGTGTGATGTATGGTGAATTTTGGAGGTGGTGGAGGTTAGAATTTTCGAAGTTATGGGAGTAGTGCCTTAGTCTAGTAATCTATTTTCTGGAAAAACAGTCCGGCCTTTGGTGATTTCGTGAGCTACATGCAATATTCTAGTTGGAATCTCACTTCGAATTCTAGTTCGAATCTCTCTTTGACTTCTTGATAAAAGTTGTAGAGGACTTCTTTAATATTAACATACTAAAATTTGAGACAAAGCGGACAAGTATTGGCTGGTGAAATCATTTTTCTTCAAAGATACTAGATCTGGAAAACTGATATGTTGATCCCTTACGGTTCTGTGAATTTTGTAAAATTATCCAGTCCGAATTTGATCTCATGTCCTTGATAAGAGTTTTATATGACATCTTTAGGAGCAACATACTGAAATTTGAGAATAAAATGACGAGTATTGATCAGGGAAATGATTTTTCTTTGAAGTGTTAAATCTGGAAATCGTTACTGAGGGTTAGGGGGAGTTTTGGTGAATTTTACCCCTATGTCTTGGCTAGGACATATCAAAATTTCAGAATTTTCTGAGTTGATTTAGGGTTTATACTGAATTTATGAATAAAACTGTGCAATGGTGATGTTCCTAAACTTTAAGTTGCGATGCATGGATTGTAGTGACCTGTACGAAGCTCTTTTGACATGGTGTTCTCCATGAAACTTTTTTCCCTAGATCTTTATATAACATGTTAAATTTTCAGAATTTATTCAGATTGTTTACTAATTTTTCCAAAATTTTTATTCAAGGAGTGCATTCTGCTTTGTCCGAAAATTTGCTCCATTTTCAAGAACAAATGAATTACTTTATGAAGTGTGATATCTTGGGTGTTATTTGTATTGCATATATGGTGGCATTTGGCATATCACATGGCATCAAAAAGGTTGGTTTAAACCTCTGACATTGTTGCATCAAATGTTAAATTGAAAATGAGATATATATGGGAATATGCATTGTGATGATGATAATACCGTCGGAGGTGTGAGTTGATGATACCCGGAGTGTGTGTGCTGGATGCCCGAAGTGTGTGTGCCGGATGCCCGAAGGTGTGTGCTGGATGTCTTCGGGAGTTTTGAGATGCCCGATGGTATATCGGTACATAATTCCAGGATATGCCTATTGGTATGTCGGTACGTAATTCCAGAAGGCATGGGTAACCATTTTTATGGCAAGCCCCGGCGATTCCTCGTGATGCTCGGTGGGATGCGAGATGCCCGGAGGTGTGTGCCGGAGGTTCCTCGCGATGCTAGATTGGGTGCAAGCAATATATGAGGGATGCAAACACTGGTCCCCGGGAGAAAGATGAGATCCTTTTGAATATCGAAAGGGGAATTGAATCATGCATGTGCGTGTGTGCATATGGCATATGATATAATTGCCTATGAAATTGAGTTGATACTATGTGGCATTGAGAATGCGATCATGAAGGCATGGAATGGATCTCATGAGAATATATATATGATTGTATGGGTGATATGGATCATGTGCATGTATGTGCATATGGCATGGGATATAATTGCCCATGAAATTGAGTTGATACTATATGGCATTGAGAATGCGATCATGAAGGCATTGAATGGATCTCATGAGATGTGGCATCCCAGAAATTCAAAGCCAAGCCATAAGGTGTGTTAAAGTCTCTAATTAGGTGTTAAATTTCCATGGCTTATGTTTTAGCCATTAGTCTTTTAATTTGATGATTTGTGCTTGTGATTGTGGAAATTTAAATCTAATAAGATTAATAATCTATGCTTGGCCATATGTTTTAAATTTCAATGAGCAAAAATATCCTAAGACTTTGGCCGAGATGAAAATTGGAATTCAAAAATATTTAAAGAAGAATTTCAAAAAAAAAAAAAAGAAGAGAAAAAGGGGGTTAAAATTCGAATGGGCCTTGGACCCATTGGCCTAAAGCTTGGTGGGCCAAGCTAGTCGGCCCATTAGAGCCCAAAGGAGACTGTCGACCAGCCCAAGGAGGAGTGGCCGGATGGCCCAACTCCAAAGCCCAAGCCAAAAATCAAATTTAAAATCCAATATGACAAGTGGCAAAGGGCAAGAGCATGCATTGGTTAGTTTTTAGGCAAAGCAATCATTATCAATCATGAGCTTTAGGGAGTATAAGAGGGGAGAAGAGAGAGAAGGTGGCCAGTTCTTTGCTCATTCGGCCGAGAGAGGGTGAGAGAGAGAGAGAGAAATCGCGAGAGAGAGGGAGAGACCGAGAGGAAGGAGGCGGAGCCGAGGAGGAGCCGCCGTGTGCTGCCGTGTCCCGCCGTCCTTACGCCGTCGTTTGGTCATCTTAGAGGCAAGTGGAGTCCTTAACTTCTCTTGCATGTTTGTTTCGTTGATTGCATGTTAGATTTTAGGTGTTTTAGTGCGAAAAACCGAGGTAAGGGTGGCTTATTTTCAAACCGTGTGACTGTTCTTGCTCGGTTTGTGGGAGTCAGTAGCTTGTTTGAGCTTGCATGTGTGTTTGGAGTGCGATTTTGGCTTCGATGTCTTCACAGAAGTTGTAGCTAACGTCTTTTACTATAACATACTGAAATTTCGTGGAAAATGATGGAGATATGAGGGGTTAAAGTTCTATTATACGGAGACCCTAGATCTGTGAAGTTTCCATTGACCTCTTTCTGGATTCTTGTTTGCATGTTGATTTTTATTGAAGATTTGACTTCGATGTCTTCACAAAAGTTGTAGGTAACACCTTAAACTACAAAATACTCAAATTTTAATAAAAAATAACAAGTATAGCTAGGTGAATCGGCTAGATCTTGGAAATGATGGTTCTGGTGAAGTATTCTGAGACACCCGAGACTTCATGGACTTAAATGGCGATCATACTTTGGTTATTTGACCTAGATACCTTCATGAAACTTGTAAAGGACACCTTGGTACATAACATACTCAAATTTCAGAGGAAACGAAAGAGAATAGATGGGTGAAATCTTAATCTTTCGGAGATGTGTATTCTGGACGACGCGGTAGTGGTTCCAGAGGTTTCGTGGGGTTGTATAAATTAATCTAAAAGAAATTTGGCTTGGAGTTCTTCATGCAAAATGCACGAAAATATCTTGGCTATCACCCTGTAATATTTCGTAATTTTTGAAGGCCATATGAGTATTTTAATTGAATTTATTTGGAAACTGTGCAATTCTGGTCATTATCCGAATATCATGTGCCATTTTGTGGAAATTGCGAAATTATGTGAAATTCAATTTAGCCATGAATTTTATATGAAATTGTCATCCTATTGGTTTGTTTAGTGATTGTTTGAATATTATGATTTTGGGAAAATCATAGATATTAAATTTAATAATTATTTATGAAAATAAATAAATATAATAATAAAATAATAAAATAATAAAATAATAAAAAAAATAAAAATGGGATTATTTTATTGGCCATGAATTCCATTGAATTTATTATGCATTGTTATATGACATTGGTGTATGTATGATCATAAATTATGATGCATGTGTGACTTATATGTCATGTAATAATGAGATTAAAAGGATGGTGAATGTGGAAAATGATATGTGAGTAAGAGGTTGTGGTGGAAAATGTGGCCGGAATGTACAGAGATGCATTGCCGGAGTTCCCTGGGAGATTCAGGATGCCCGGAATGTGGGGGGCCGGAAGCCTTGTCGGAGGTCTTTGCCCGAAAGGAACACCTCAAGATGCCAGGATGTGGGTGCGGGATGCCTGGCTAGAAGCGTAAAGGCCGGAAGCCCTGTCGAAGGTTTCTGCCCGAAGGGAATGCCTTGTGATGCTAGTTGAGATGCGAGATGCCCGAAATGTGGGGGGCCGGAAGCCCGGTGGCCATGGGATGGCTGGAATGCTGGGAACCCTGTCGGAGGTCTTTGTCCGAAGGGATGATGAAATTGATGATATGAGAGATGGGTGATGTGGTGATCAAACTTAAAGATAAAAGATGAAAAATGAACCCGTGATATATGATATGCATGATGATATGCATGATGATCACCTATGATATGATATATGATATGCATGATGATATAATTTATGATATGCATGATGATATGCATGATGATGATGATATGTGATATGATATGCATGATGATATGCATGATGATGATGATGATGATGATAATATGTGATGTGATATGATGATGCAAGATAGTGTGTGCCTGGCTTCAAGGTAAGTAATGCCCGCAATGCATGTAAAATTTGCAAGATGCATTGAGTTGTTATTGGATTTCCCTATCTACTGAGTGGTTGTACTCACTCCTTTTGGGGATAATATTTCAGATTAGCCAATATGCCGCTTCCTGCCGTCACGCGGGGTACATTTTACGGGATACCATCCGATGTAGAGGTCGAGTTTGTTGAGATAGACTGTCCCTCTGTTCCCGGACTGACTTTTATCCGAGTACGTTGTCTAGTGATGTATGACGTGGGCCTGGCTGGGGTTCCTGTTATTCAGGAGTTCATTTCTGTGCACGTTTGTCGGGATGGAGCGATGCGAGGGATGTTGCCGCCGCCACCGCCTGATGCACCGGGTTGGGTGTGAGATCCGCGCGTGATGAGTAGGAGCTGGATCTTTTTGATGTAGATAGTCAACACTTTTGATGGGGTTCGTATTCGTATGATGTTGAGGGTCGAGAGTTTCTTTTTGAGGTTTTAGGCTGGACATGGCAGGGTCCTAGCTTTTCCTTGTTTTGTACCGACCCGAAGGGAATCCCATCTTGCTAGATATATATATATATATATATATATATATATATATATGTAGGCAAAGTGTCGAAGTTGTTTATAAAATCCTGATGTTTAGCTGGTGTGTATTTGTATCATGGATTGGTAGGGAGATAGATGGTGATGTTTAATTTGCTTCCGCTATGAGTCGCATTGGGACCGATCGTTTAAAAAAAAATGCATGTGATTAACGACGCTTGTTTTAAGTACAAGATTGCAAAAGGAAATAAAGTGTAACATCGGTGCTGGTGACGACCCGAGAAGGGTTCGGGGTGTCACAGCTGCCCTTTTTGGCATCAGAGCGAATGGTTATAGGTGGACTGATAAGGAGCCTCATTTGGAATTGAGGAAACATGATGGCAATGCACACCATAGGATATAAAGCGAAATAATTGAATAACGGGTGATGACTATTCACTCGTAGATCCCTAGTAGTTTGTTTTGAGTTATTTTTAGGTGCCAGTAACATGTATATGTTACTTATGTAATAACAATAATTGCTTTGAGTGGGGGCAGTGAGTCTCAGATTATTCCTGAGGCAATGCTTGGAAATTGCAGGAAAGTCAAGGTGCAAGCTGGAAGTGCTCATCCATCGAGGGCTAAAGCCTCTGCTGCAAGGGCTGAACCCCAAATGGAAGATATCCTGCAGGCATTAGCCAATATTGGAAATCTGATGGAGAGGCAAGCGCAGCAACAGCCCGGAGCAGAACGCCATACTCAAGGACTAGTGGAGCAGTTTTTAAAGCTGAAGCCACTTAAGTTTAATGGAATGGGAAGTCCTGAGGAGGCAGAGCAATGGATTGATGGAATGGAACAAATTTTCCGACTGTTGGACTGCACTGATGCTGAGAAAATAGTCTTAGCAGAGTATCAATTGGAGGGAAATGCGAAGTTTTGGTGGAGAGCTTCGAAGGACATAATCTTTCCACCAGGTACTGATGCTAGCTGGGAGGAGTTTGTTAGGGCTTTCAATATGAAGCATTTCTCTGATTGTGCTAAGGATAGAAAGATTACTGAATTTGTTCAGTTAGAACAAAAAGGGTTGACTGTATATCAGTATGAGGCTAGATTTTCTGAATTGTCTAGATATGCTCTTAGATTGATTGAGGATCAAAAAGAGAAGACTAAGAGATTCCTGAAAGGGCTGAGGACTGACATTAGAAAGCAACTGGTGCTTTTGAACATAAGGGATTATAATGAGATTTATGAAAGGCCGCAGTTAGTGGAGCAAGAGCTGTTGAGAGAGCGGTCGGAATTTAAGAAACCGTTGAATTTTAGTGATGTGAAAAAGGGGAAGAGGCCTTATTCTAGTCAAGGTCAGACCTGGAATGTGAAGAAGAAGAGTAACTTTGGAAATTTTGAAGGAGCAAGGAGTGGTCTGAATATAGGGAAAGCACCCTATCAGCCTGGTATTTGTCAGAGGTGTAATGGGAGACATGGCCCAGGACTTTGTACTGGACAGCAGAATTGTTTTGGCTGTGGACAAGTAAGTCATCTTGGGAGGAATTGCCCACAAGAGAAGTCACAAGTGAGTGTTGGCTCAGTGCGACAGGGATATCAGAGTGCTGTTAGGTCAAACCCACAAGGGAATCCTCAGAGACCACCTGCGCAAGGAAGGGTGTATGCGATTACCCAGGAGGAAGCGGAAGCTTCCAAAAATGTTATCTCAGGTATGATTCTTATTAATGGTGAAAAGGCATATGCATTGTTTGACACGGGTGCAACACATTCGTTTGTGTCTGAAAGATATAGATGTTTGAATAAGATAGAAGTTATGCCTCTTGAGACGCCTCTTTGTGTTTCCACGCCTCTAAAGGATATGGTATTGTCTACATTGGTGTGTGGAAATTGTAAGATATCAATGGGGGGAAAGGACATGGAAATAGACTTGGTTGTAATGGCTATGTATGATTTTGATGTTATTATAGGAATGGACTGGCTTCGTAAGTATCGGGCTAGAATGGATTGTTATAGAAGAGTGATTCAATTCGTTTTACCTGATCAATCTAGTTGTGAATTTTTAGGAGGTCAGACCCATTTTCCTGTAGCTCTTATTTTAGCAGTAGAAGCGTGTAAGTTACTTGACAAAGGATGTCAAGGGTACCTAGCCATAGTTAGAGATTATGCCAGGGAGGAGCCTAATCTCGAGGAAGTTCGTGTAGTTAACGAATTTCAAGATGTATTTCCTGAAGAATTGCCTGGATTGCCGCCAGAGCGGGAAATTGAATTTGAAATTGAATTAATGCCTGGAATAGGACCAATATCAAAAGCCCCGTATAGAATGGCCTTAGTTGAATTGAAGGAGTTGAAAGTGCAACTGCAAGAATTGCTTGACAAAGGATTCATTAGACCAAGTGCTTCACCTTGGGGTGCACCGGTCTTGTTTGTGAAAAAGAAAGATGGATTGATGCGCTTGTGTATTGACTATAGGCAGCTAAATCAAGTGACCATTAAGAATAAGTATCCTTTGCCTAGAATTGATGACTTGTTTGACCAACTCCAGGGAAGTTCAGTTTTCTCTAAAATTGACTTGAGGTCGGGATACCATTAGTTGAGAATTAAGAAGGAGGACATTCCTAAGACTGCGTTTAGAACTCGTTATGGGCACTATGAGTTCCTTGTTATGCCATTTGGATTGACTAAAGCCCCGGCTGCATTTATGGATTTGATGAATAGAATATTTCAGCCTTATTTAGACCAGTTTGTGATTGTGTTTGTTGATGATATTTTGGTATATTTGAAAGGACCTAAAGAGCATGAGCAGCATTTGAGAATAGTTTTGCAGACCTTGAGAGAGCATAAGTTGTATGCTAAGTTTAGTAAGTGTGAATTCTGGTTGGATTGGATAATATTTCTAGGACATATGGTGTCAGGAAAAGGAATTGCAGTAGACTCGGCAAAAGTTGAAATGGTAGTAAATTGGCTGAGACCGAGGACACCTACTGAGATACGAAGTTTCTTAGGACTGGCTGGTTATTATAGAAGGTTCATTGAAGGACTTTCAAGACTGGCAGGACCTTTAACTAAGTTGACCCAAAAGAATGTGAAGTTTGAATGGAATGGAGAATGTGAAAGGAGTTTTCAGGAGCTCAAAAGGAAATTGACTTCGGCTCCAATTCTGACTATACCTACTGGACTTGATGGTTTCACAGTGTATAGTGATGCATCTCACAAAGGACTAGGATGTGTGTTGATGCAGCATGGCAAGGTTGTAGCCTATGCATCCAGACAATTGAAACCTCATGAGCTAAATTACCCGACGCATGATTTAGAGCTAGCAGCTATAGTGTTTGCCTTGAAGATATGGAGACACTATTTGTATGGGGAAAAGTTTGAGATTTATACGGATCATAAGAGTTTGAAGTATTCGTTCTCACAAAAGGAGTTGAACATGAGACAAAGGAGGTGGATGGAGTTGTTGAAGGACTATGACTGTGAAATAAGATATCATCCAGGAAAAGCGAATAGAGTAGCAGATGCTCTTAGTCATAAGTCGGCTATTTCCATAGCAAGTTAAAAGATAGCTAGTTTGAGAATGGCGGAATGGAAATTGTTAGAATCTGTAGCAAATTCAGAGTTCAAATTGGAAGTGGATTGTCTTACTGGTATGCTTAGTGCATTAAGGATTGAGCCAGAGATTTTCCAGAAAAATTAAAATTCTGCAAGAATCTGACCCAGAGATTTTGAAAGTGAAAGATGCTGTATCTTTAGGGAAAAGATCAGAATTTCAGATCTCTGATGATAGAATAGTAAGAAGTCAAGGACGACTTTGTGTTCCCGACAATGAGGAATTGAGGAAGGAAATTCTGTCGGAGGCACATAAGAGTAATTATAGTATCAACCCAGGTAGTACAAAGATGTACAGAAATTTACGTCAGCAATTTTGGTGGAATGGTATGAAGGCGGATACGGCTAAGTACGTATCTCAATGTTTGACGTGTCAGCAAGTAAAAGCGGAGCATCGTAAACCCGCAGGACTTTTGAGACCATTGGACATTCCAGAATGGAAATTGGAACATATAACGATGGACTTTGTGCAAGGATTGCCAAGGACATCAAGTAGTCATGATTCAATTTGGGTTATAGTGGATCGTTTGACTAAGTCGGCACATTTCTTAGCGATTCGCATGGACTACCCAATGGATAAGTATGCGGACATGTATGTAAGTCAAGTGGTACGCTTACATGGTGTTCCAGTGACCATTACTTCAGATTGAGATTCGAGGTTCACTTCAAATTTTTGGAGGAGTCTTCAAATTACGTTAGGATCTAAGCTTCAATTTAGTACTGCTTTTCATCCTCAGACAGATGGTCAATCGGAAAGAGTAATCCAGATATTAGAGGATATGTTAAGGGCTTGTGCAATCGATTTCAAAGGAAATTGGGATGAAAGGTTACATTTGGTAGAGTTTGCCTATAATAATAGTTTTCAGAAAAGTATAGGCATGGCACCTTACGAAGCATTATATGGAAGGAGATGTAGGACTCCTATCTGTTGGAGTGAAGTGGGTGAAAGGAAGTTAACAGGACCTAAACTGGTACAAGTTACCACTGAAGCTGTCGATATTATCAGAGAAAGACTTAGAGCAGCTCAGAGTAGACAGAAAGGTTACGCAGATAGACGTAGAAGGCCTTTGGAATTTAGTGTAGGAGACCATGTATTCCTTAAGGTATCTCCTATGAAAGGAATATCTCGATTTGGGATGAAGAGTAAGTTAAGACCTAAGTTTGTTAGACCTTTTGAAATTCTGGAGAGGATAGGGGATGTAGCTTATCGTTTAGCGTTACCTCATAAGTTAGAAAATCTGCACGATGTGTTTCATGTATCGATGTTGAGGAAGTACTAGCTGGATCCTAGTCACATACTCGATCATGAAGCCATCAAAGTGGATGAGAAAGTAAGGTACATTGAAGAGCCTGTGCAAATATTGGATCGAAAAGAGCAAATCCTTAGGACCAAAATGATCCCATTGGTTAAGGTATTATGGCGACATCATGATGTGGAGGAAGCCACATGGGAAAGTGAGGATCAGATAAAGGAAAAGTATCCCTATTTATTTCAAGAAGGCGCGAGTAGTGCTTGAATTTCGAGGACAAAATTCTCTAAGGAGGGGAGAATTGTGGCAAGAATTGTGGCATCCCAGAAATTCAAAGCCAAGCCATAAGGTGTGTTAAAGTCTCTAATTAGGTGTTAAATTTCCATGGCTTATGTTTTAGCCATTAGTCTTTTAATTTGATGATTTGTGCTTGTGATTGTGGAAATTTAAATCTAATAAGATTAATAATCTATGCTTGGCCATATGATTTAAATTTCAATGAGCAAAAATATCCTAAGACTTTGGCCGAGCTGAAAATTGGAATTCAAAAATATTTAAAGAAGAATTTCAAAAAATTAAAAAAAAAAAGAGAAAAAAGGGGGTTAAAATTCGAATGGGCCTTGGACCCATTGGCCTAAAGCTTGGTGTGCCAAGCTAGTCGGCCCATTAGAGCCTAAAGGAGGCTGTCGACCAGCCCAAGGAGGAGTGGTCGGATGGCCCAACTCCAAAGCCCAAGCCAAAAATCAAATTTAAAATCCAATATGACAAGTGGCAAAGGGCAAGAGCATGCATTGGTTAGTTTTTAGGGAAAGCAATCATTATCAATCATGAGCTTTAGGGAGAATAAGAGGGGAGAAGAGAGAGAAGGTGGCCGGTTCTTTGCTCATTCGGCCGAGAGAGGGTGAGAGAGAGAGAGAGAAATTGTGAGAGAGAGGGAGAGACCGAGAGGAAGGAGGCGGAGCCGAGGAGGAGCCGCCGTGTGCCGCCGTGTCCCACCGTCCGTACGCCGTCGTTTGCTCATCTTAGAGGCAAGTGGAGTCCTTAACTTCTCTTGCATGCTTGTTTTGTTGATTGCATGTTAGATTTTAGGTGTTTTAGTGCAAAAAACCAAGGTAAGGGTGGCTTATTTTCAAACCGTGTGACTGTTCTTGCTCGGTTTGTGGAAGTCAGTAGCTTGTTTGAGCTTGCATGTGTGTTTGGAGTCCGATTTTGGCTTCGATGTCTTCACGGAAGTTGTAGCTAACGTCTTGTACTATAACATACTGAAATTTTGTGGAAAATGATGGAGATATGAGGGGTTAAAGTTCTATTATACGGAGACCCTAGATCTGTGAAGTTTCCACTGACCTCTTGCTGGATTCTTGTTTGCATGTTGATTTTTGTTGAAGATTTGACTTTGATATCTTCACGAAAGTTGTAGGTAACACCTTAAACTACAACATAATCAAATTTTAATCAAAAAGAACAAGTATAGCTAGGTGAATCGGCTAGATCTTTGAAACGATGGTTCTGGTGAAGTATTCTGAGACACCCGAGACTTCATGGACTTAAATGGCGATCATGCTTTGGTTATTTGACCTAGATCCTTCATGAAACTTGTAAAGGACACCTTGGTACATAACATACTCAAATTTCAGAGGAAACGAAAGAGAATAGATGGGTGAAATCTTAATATTTCGGAGATGTGTATTCTGGACGACGCGGTAGTGGTTCCAGAGGTTTCGTGGGGTTGTATAAATTAATCTAAGAATAATTTGGCTTGGAGTTCTGCATGAAAAATGCACAAAAATGTCTTGGATATCACCCTGTAAAATTTCGTAATTTTTGAAGGCCATATGAGTATTTTAATCGAATTTATTTGGAAACTGTGCAATTTTGGTCATTATCCGAATATCATGTGCCATTTTGTGGAAATTGTGAAATTATGTGAAATTCAATTTAGCCATGAATTTTATATGAAATTGTCATCCTATTGGTTTGTTTAGTGATTGTTTGAATATTATGATTTTGGGAAAATCATAGATATTAAATTTAATATTTATTTATGAAAATAAATAAAATAATAATAAAATAAAAGGGGATTATTTTATTGGCCATGAATTCCATTGAATTTATTATGCATTGTTATATGACATTGGTGTATGTATGATCATAAATTGTGATGCATGTGTGACTTATATGCCATGTAATAATGAGATTAAAAGGATGGTGAATGTGGAAAATGATATGTGAGTAAGAGGTTGTGGTGGAGGATGAGGCCGGAATGTACAGAGATGCATTGCCGGAATTCCCTGGGAGATTCAGGATGCTCGGAATGTGGGGCGCCGGAAGCCTTGTCGGAGGTCTTTGCCCGAAAGGAATACCTCGCAATGCCAGGATGTGAGTGCGGGATGCCTGGCTAGAAAGGTAAAGGCCGGAAGCCCTGTCGGAGGTTTCTGCCCGAAGTGAATGCCTCGTGATGCTAGTTGAGATGCGAGATGCCCGGAATGTGGGGGGCCGGAAGCCTGGTGGCCATGGGATGGCTGGAATGCTGGGAACCCTGTTGGAGATATTTGCCCGAATGGATGATGAAATTGATGATATGAGAGATGGGTGATGTGGTGATCAAATTTAAAGATAAAAGATGAAAAATGAACCCATGATATATGATATGCATGATGATATGCATGATGATCACCTATGATATGATATATGATATGCATGATGATCACCTATGATATGATATATGATATGCATGATGATATGCATGATGATGATGATGATATGTGATATGATATGATGATCACACATGATACATGATATGCATGATGATATGCATGACGATGATGATGATGATATGTGATGTGATATAATGAGCACCTATGTTATGATATATGATATGCATGATGATATGCATGATGATGATGATGATATGTGATGTGATATGATGATCACCTATGATATGATATGATATGCATGATGATATGATGATGATGATGATGATATGTGATGTGATATGATGATCACCTATGATATGATATGATATGCATGATGATATGATGATGATGATGATGATATGTGATGTGATATGATGATCACCTATGATATGATATGATATGCATGATGATATGCATGATGATGATGATGATATGTGATGTGATATGATGATCACCTATGATATGATATGATATGCATGATGATATGCATGATGATGATGATGATATGTGATGTGATATAATGAGCACCTATGTTATGATATATGATATGCATGATGATATGCATGATGATGATGATGATATGTGATGTGATATGATGATCACCTATGATATGATATGATATGCATGATGATATGATGATGATGATGATGATATGTGATGTGATATGATGATCACCTATGATATGATATGATATGCATGATGATATGCATGATGATGATGATGATATGTGATGTGATATGATGATCACCTATGATATGATATGATATGCATGATGATATGCATGATGATGATGATGATATGTGATGTGATATAATGAGCACCTATGTTATGATATATGATATGCATGATGATATGCATGATGATGATGATGATATGTGATGTGATATGATGATCACCTATGATATGATATGATATGCATGATGATATGCATGATGATGATGATGATATGTGATGTGATATGATGATCACCTATGATATGATATGATATGCATGATGATATGCATGATGATGATGATGATATGTGATGTGATATGATGATCACCTATGATATGATATGATATGCATGATGATATGCATGATGATGATGATGATATGTGATGTGATATGATGAGCACCTATGTTATGATATGATATGATATGCATGATGATATGCATGATGATGATGATGATATGTGATGTGATATGATGATCACCTATGATATGATATGATATGCATGATGATATGCATGATGATGATGATGATAATATGTGATGTGATATGATGATGCATGATAGTGTGTGCCTGGCTTCAAGGTAAGTAATGCCTACAATGCATTTGAAATTTGCATGATGCATTGAGTTGTTATTGGATTACCCTATCTGCTGAGTGGTTGTACTCACCCATTTTGGGGATAACATTTTAGATTAGCCAATATGCCGCTTCCTGCCGTCACGCGGGGTACATTTTACGGGATACCATCCGATGTAGAGGTCGAGTGTGTTGAGATAGATTGTCCCTCTATTCCCGGACTGACTTTTATCCGAGTACGTTGTCTAGTGATGTATGAGGTGGGCCTGGCTGGGGGTCCTGTTATTCAATAGTTCATTTCTGTGCACGTTCGTCGGGATGGAGCAATACGAGGGATGTTGCCGCCGCCACCGCCTGATGCACTAGGTTGGGTGTGAGATCTGCGCGTGATGAGTAGGAGCTGGATCTTTTTGATGCAGATAGTCGGCACTTTTGATGGGGGTCGTATTCGTATGATGTTGAGGGTCGAGAGTTTCTTTTTGAGGTTTTAGGCTGGATATGGCAAAGTCCTAGCTTTTCCTTGTTTTGGACCAACTCGAAGGGAATCCCATCTTGCTATATATATATGTAAGCAAAGTGTTGAAGTTATTTATAAAATCCTAATGTTTAGCTGGTGTGTATTTGTATCATGGATTGGTAGGGGGATAGATGGTGATGTTTAATTTGCTTCCGCTATGAGTTGCGTTGGGACCGATCGTTTAAAAAAGAAAAATGCTTGTGATTAACGACGCTTGTTTTAAGTACAAGATAGCAAAAGGAAATAAAGTGTAACATCGGCGCTGGTGACGACCTGCGAAGGTTTCGGGGTGTCACATGAGAATATATATACATATGATTGTATGGGTGATATGGATCATGTGCACGTGCATATGGCATGGAACATGAATTGGCTTAATGAATGCATCTCATGGAGATATAAGCATGATTGTATGGATGATATGTGCATTTCACATGAAATTGTGGTTGTCTTGCTTGCATTGTGTAGTTTGATGGATCTTTATTGCTAGTGGTTGTGCTCACCCCATTTGGGGACTAACATTTCAGACTAGACAAGATATCTCTGCTACCACTGCCACCAATAGATGAATCGAGTGGTTGGATATGACTGCGAGGAGGAGGATAGCAAAGGAAGGAACTTTTGAATGCCGACACTAGTCGATGGACCTTAAGTATATGACTATTGGAAAAGATGTCGGTCATCTTTTAAAGTATAGCCAAGTATAGAAGACTACGCATTTTGATGTACCGATGAATGATGTCCATCTGGTTTAAGTAAATAAAAATGTTTGGCTTTTACCTATAAATGTTTAGTTGGTGTGCATCGTTTTCTAAATATAGGGAAGGGAGTTCATGGATGTGCTTCCGCCATATAAATTGCGTAGGGACCGATCTAAAAGATGTAAACCACCAGGATTTATAAATTAACATAAAATTCCTTGGTATCAGAGTATTATATTATCAGGCCAAGTGAAAGGTAAGCGCACTGTGGTGACCCTAACGGTTTGGGGGCTGTGTCAAGGGTGCCACATGTAATGGTATAAGAGTTATGGTCTATTAGGAGTGATAAGGTGCCTCAGATGGAAATGAGGATAGAATGATGCTCACCATAGGATACTAACTGGAATGGTTGACTAACTCTGAACAACGAGTGATGGGTATTCACCCGTAGATCCTTAGTAGTTTATTATGAGTTTCTTTTAGTTGCCAGTAACATGTTTATGTTACTTATATATAGTTGTAGTTGCTTTTAAATGGAGACATTGAGTCACAGATTATTCCTAAGGCAAATACTTGGAAACTACAGGAAAATCATGGTACAAGCTGGAAGTACTCATCCATCGAGGGCTGAAGCCTCTGCTGCAAGAGCTGGACCCCGAATGGAAGACATCCTGCAGACATTGGCCAATATTAGAAATCTGATGGAAAGACAAGCGCAATAACAACCCGGAGTGGAACGTCGCCCTCAAGGACTAGTGGAACAATTTCTGAAGCTAAAACCACCTAAGTTTAGTGGAACAGGAAGTCCTGAGGAGGCGGAACAATGGATTGATGGAATGGAGCGAATTTTCCGGTTGTTGGTCTACAATGATGTTGAGAAAATAACTTTGGCAGAGTACCAGCTAGAGGGAAATGCAAAGTTTTGATGGAGAGCTTTGAGAGACACGATCTTTCCACTAGGTATTGATATAAACTAGGATGAGTTTGTTAGAGCTTTCAATAGAAAGCATTTCTCTGATTGTGCCAAGGATAAGAAGATCATTGAATTTGTTCAGTTGGAACAAAGGGAGCTATCGATAGCTCAGTATGAGGCAAAATTTTCTGTGTTGCCTGGTATGCTCCCAGATTGGTTGAGAATCGAGAGGAAAAAGCTAAGATATTTCTGAAAGGGTTGAGGACTGATATTATGAAACAACCGGTGCCTCTGAATACTGAGATTTATGAGAGGGCACAGTTAGTGGAGCAAGAGCTAGTGAGAGAGTGATTAGAGTCTAAGAGACAGTTGACCTTTAGTGATATTAGATGGGGTAAGATACCCTATCCTGGTTAAGGTCAGACTTGGGATTCTAAGAAAAATAGTAATTTTGGAAACTTTGGAAAAGCCAGGGATGGCTTGAATATCGGAAGAGCACCCTACCAAGGTAATTTTTGCTAGAGGTGTGGTAGACAACATGGGTCAGGACCTTGTAATAGCCAACTGAGATGTAATGGATGTGGGCAAATAGGACACTTTAAGAGAAATTGTCCACACGATGGGTCACAGCCGAATGTCAACTCAGTGTGACAAGTGCAACAATATACTGCTAGACCAAATCCACCAAGGAATCCATAGAGGCCACAAGCACAAGGACAGATGTATGCGGTCACTCAAGAGGAAGCGAAAGCTTCCGAAAATGTTATCTCAAGTACGATTTCGATAGATGGATAAGAAGGCATATGCGTTATTTGATATGAGTGACACGCATTCATTTGTGTCTGAAAAATATAGATGACTGTGAGAAATAGGAACAAATCTTTATATATGCCTCTTCATATTTCTACATCACTAAAGGACATGTTATTATCTACGTTAGCATGTGAGATGAGTGAGATAACCCTAAGGGAATGAGATCTGGAAATGGACTTGATAGTGATAGTTATGTATGACTTTGACATCATCATAGGAATGAATTAACTCCGTAAGCAACGGACTAGGATGGATGATCTCCTGAGATAGTACTTACCCATGCGCTAAGATTAAAACCATGAGACTTAGTATGGGATAGGCTTAGTGGATAATATCTCTGTAAGTTACTCCCTATTGAAACGAGACCCTCTAGTGGATGTATAGTTCGGGTTCGAACCAAGCGAAAGCTTATGTACCTGTAACGACTCGGTCTGATGAGGGCGGGGAGCATATGCCGAGGTCAAAAGACTTGAGCAAGGAGTGGCTCCTGGCAAGCTTCTAGGATGGCAAAAGGGGGCAGGAATGAACTGAACTATGAACTGAACTAGGAAGGCAGTGTTTCTGGATAATTCTATCAGAGTGGTGCATCGGAAGCATGGTTAAGCTTGTAGAAGTCTTGGTTGTGAAAAGAAATTTGGATCAATGTGTTTGTGCATTGATTATAGGCAATTGAATCATGTGACCATTAAGAATAAGTACTCATTACCTAGAATTGATGATCTATTTGACCAATTGCAAGGAAGTTTGGTCTTTTCTAAACTTGACTTGAGGTCAGGATAGCATCAGTTAAGGATCAAGAAAGAAGACATTTCTAAGATTGCATTTAGGACTCGCTATGGATACTATGAATTTCTAGTTATGCTATTTGGATTGACGAATGCCTTAGCTGCATTCATGGATCTAATGAATAGGATATTTAAGCCTTATTTGGATCAAATTGTGATTGTCTTCGTTTGATGATATCCTAATGTATTCTAAAGGACCCGAAAAACATGCACATCATCTAAGGGCAGTGCTGCAAACAAAGCTTAAGAAGTGAATTATAGAGAGCGAATTATGAAATTGAGGATTAAGTTATGATCATTTGAGCTAAGTAGTGACTTCCTATTAAAGGATCTCATTGGAAGTCTTGATGCATTACATGGAACCATTTAGTATGTCTGGAATGATCTTGGAAGTCATGAGTTTGAGTGGTCATATGAGACACGAAATTATCGGTGGTTTATATGTTGGAATAATAAGTTTAATTGATGATGGTCAACTTTTAATTTTTGGTGATGATCTCAGTTTGAAAAGGGTATGTGGAAGTTCAAGTTATGGATATGATCAATTGTGGTGATACCCTCTCCAAGGTGAAGTGGTGGAAGTTCAAGTTATGGATTTGATGAGTGATTAGTCCAAGTGATGATCTTTTAGAGTGAGACATGAGATATACTTGATGGAAACCAGACGAGTTCTTATTTTGGTGGATTGTCGATCTTTGATTTAAATAAGTCTTGGTGGATTATCGATATTTGAACCAAATGAATGATGCTATATTTTAGGCTTGAATTCATGTTGCAGTGAAGGCGTAGTGAATGTCTTTGTTGGACTGTACTAGATGAGTTATTGGTGATGTCGATTTTGATGGTTCTAAACTTGAATTGATAGTGACAAAGGTATAGGAATAATTTGGCTAAATGGTGTGCTCAATTGAAACCATTAGATATTCCATAATGGAAATGGGAACATGTGACGATGGATTTTGTGCATGAATTACCAAGGACATCAAGTCTGCCCATTTCCTAGTAGTTCACGTGGACTATCTGAAGGGTAAATTTGATGATATATGTGTAAGCCAAATAGTACGCTTACATGGTGTTCCTGTAACTATCACATCGAATTGAGACTCAAGATTTACTTCAAACTTTTGGCGAAGTCTTTAGATCACCTTAGGGACTAAAGCTCTAGTTTAGTACTGCTTTTCATCCATAAATGGACGGACAAACGAAAAGAGTGATCCAAGCATTAGAGGACGTGTTAAGAGCTTGCATCCTTGTCTTTAGAGGAAGTACTAGCCTAATCCAAGACATAAACTCGATCATGAAGACATCAAAGTAGATGCGAAAGTGAGGTTCATTGAAGAGCCTGTGCAAGTACTGGATTGAAAGGAACAAATTCTCAGGACCAAGAAAATTCCATTGGTTAAGATGTTATGGCGATATCATGATGTGGAGGAAGCCACATGGGAGAGTGAAAATGAGATGAGGGGAAAGTACCCTCATTTGTTTAAAGAGACATAGGTGATGTCTAATTTCAAGGACGAAATTCTCTAAGGAGGGGAGAATTATGGCATCCTAAAATTTCATAGCAACTCTTGGATATACCATGAACCATTAATAGGTGATGGAAGCGCCATCGGACTATATTATAGTTACTAGACCAATGAATTACAATAGATCAAGGCCAAGCAATGAATGGACGATTATTTTGTTGGAAATTATAACCTATGTCCATGAGTGATCAAGGATTATACTAAGGGACAAATTCATAAGGAAAATTTTTATTCTTTATTGATTTATGTTACAAAGTTTTATGGCCATATAAATTTGCAATTACGTATTTATATAAGTGAGGATTAAATGGAAAAATAGGAGAAGGTTTGGGCTGATTTTCTTAAGGCCAAACCAGCCCAAAAACCAGCCCATAGCCCACCGTTTCCCTCCATTTGGTTGACCAAGCCCGGCCCAAATGAGGCCCATTAGCCTTGCATGAAGATGAACAAGTGGCGTGAAGAGTGCTACAAGTGGCGAGAGGAACTTACCAAGTGTCCATTGCCATGCAAACCTCATGATTACTAGTTAATCATGAGGGTGAAAGGAAGAAAAAGGGAGAGAGAAGGGGCAGATTGCACGAGGGGAGTGATCGTGCGAGAGAGGGAGAATTCGAGAGAGAAGGAGAGAAAGAGAGAAAGAGAGAAAGCCGAGGGAGAGATAGAGGGTTTGTGGGTGCTTCGGCAAGGGAAGAGGAAGACCAAGCCCCGCTGTGCGTGCGCCTAGCTTTGCCATTGACTGTGCTGTGTTTGAAGTCCCCGAGTCGCCGTTGCTTGCTTGATTTCGTTGGATCTAAGGCAAGTAGAGTCCATTGATCTACACTTTGCTTGTTGTGATTGTGTGTGATGTATGATGAATTTCGGAGGTGGTGGAGGTGAGAATTTTCGAAATTATGGGAGTAGTGCCTTAGTCTAGTAATCTGTTTTCTGGAAAAACAGTCCGACCTTTGGTGATTTCGTGAGCTGCATGCAATTTTATAGTTGGAATCTCATGTTGACTTCTTGATGAAGGTTGTAGAGGACTTCTTGAGGATAAACATACTATAATTTTAGATGAAACGGACAAGTATTGGATGCCGAAACCATTTTTCTTCAAAGATACTAGATTTGGAAAACTGATATGTCGATCCCTTGCAATTCTGTGAATTTGTGAAATTATCCAGTTCAAATTTGATCTCATGTCCTTGATAATATTTGTAGAAGACATCTTGAGAAGCAACATACTAAAATTTGAGAATAAATGGACTAGTATTGATTGAGTAAATGATTTTTCTTTGAAGTGTTAAATTTGGAAATCGTTACCGAGGGTTAGGGGAAGTTTTGGTGAATGTAGCTCATGATCTATAATGAATCTTACTTTGAGTTATGGAAAAAAAATTTAAATCTAGGTCTTGGCTATGATATATCAAAATTTTAGAATTTTCTAATTTGATTTATGGTTTATACCAAATTTATGAATAAAATTGTGCAATGGTGATGTTCCGAAACTTTAAGTTGTGATGCATGGACTGTAGTGACCCGTACAAAGCTCTTTTGACATGGTGTTCTTCATGAAACCTTTTTCTCTATATCTTTTTTATAACATGTTAAATTTTCAAAATTTATTGAGATCGTTTACTAATTTTCCAGAATTTTTATTTAAGGAGTGCATTCTACTTTGTCCGAAAATTTGCTCCATTTTCAAGAACAAATGAATTGCTTTATGAAGTGTGATATCTTGGGTGTTATTTGTATTGCATATATGGTGACATTGGGCATATCACATGACATCAAGAAGGCTGGTTTAAACCTCTGACATTGTTGCATCAAATGTTAAATTGAAAATGAGATATATATGGGAATATGCATTGTGATGATGATAATATCGTCAGAGGTGTGAGCCGACGATGCTCAGGGAGTGTTAGGATACCCGGAGTGTGTGTGCTGGATGCCCGGAGGTGTGTGTCGGATGTCCTCACGAGTTTCGAGATGCCCGGTAGTATATCGGTATGTAATTCCAGAAAATGCGTAGTGGTATGTCGGTACGTAATTCTGGAAGGCAGGGGAAACCATTTTCATGGCAAGCTCCGGCGATTCCTCGTGATGCTAGGTGGGATGCGAGATGCCCGGAGGTGTGTGTCGGATGCCCAAAGGTGCGTGCCGAAGGTTCTTGGCGATGCCAGATTGAGTACAAGCGATATATGAGGGATGCAAACACTGGTCCCTGGTAGAAAGATGAGATCCTTTTGAATATCGAAATGGGAATTGAATCATGCACGTGCGTGTGTGCATATGGCATATGATTGTATGGGTGATATGGATCATGCGCATGTATGTGCATATGGCATGGAACATGAATTGCCTTACTGAATGCATCTCATGAAGATATAAGCATGATTGCATGGATGATATGTGCATTTCACATGAAATTGTAATTGTCTTGCTTGTTGCATTGTGTAGTTTGATGGATCTTTATTGCTGAGTGGTTGTGCTCACCCCGTTTGGGGACTAACATTTCAAACTAGACAAGATACCTCTGTACCACTACCACCGGTAGATGGATCGAGTGGTTGGATATGACTGCGAGGAGGAGGATAGCAAAGGAATGAACTTTTGAATGCCGACACTGGTCGATGGACCTTAAGTATACAACTGTTGGAAAATACGTCGATCATCTTTTGAAGTATAGCCGAGTATAGAAGACTATGGCATTTTGATGTACTGATAAATAATGTCCATCTGGTTTAAGTAAATAAAAGTGTTTGGCTTTTATCTGTAAATGTTTAGTTGGTATGCATCGTTTTCTGAATATAAGGAAAGGGAGTTGATGGATGTGCTTCCGCCATATAAATTGCGTAGGGATCGATCTAAATGATGTAAACCCTCAGGATTTATAAATTAACATGAAATTCCTTGGTATCGGAGTATTATATTATCAGGCCAAGTGAAAGATAAGCACACTGTGGTGACCCCAACGGTTTGGGGGCCGTGTCATGGGTGCCACATGAAGGCTCCGATGATGGCTTGTTTGATGGCGAGCAACTTATGGACAGCGCGAACGCATGACAACGTGTGAGCACGAGCGAGTAGCAACTAGTGGACGAGCGGGCTCAAGTGGCGCAAGCGGTGGCTTCAGCAAACGGAAGGTCGTGCGACGGAGGAGGGCACTGTTGTACTCGGTTTTTTGATTTTTGGAGGCTTCAAGCTTGCTAGAAATTGAGGGGTCGACTAGATGGAGAAGAAGGGGGGGCAACAAGTCAAGAAGGTCCCCTCTGATGCTTCAATCATACCCCTTTGTGCCCTTGAAATGGACCCACCATGGCTGGTTGGCTTCCTCAACAATTTTCCAACCCGAAAGCTTCCCTTAGAAGGTAATGAGATGGTCCTAAGGTTGAGGGCATGGGGGGCTACGAATTTGCATTTGGTTTCTTCCAATTTCACTTCCATTCCCACTTGAATTAAATCAATTCAGCTCCGATAAACTACACCAACGAATCCTCAATGAAATTGACATTTTTCCTTATCAATAGAACCAACTTGCATCCTAAAAACGCGATAAAAACGGTCCCCTAAATTTTCCAGTAAAAAATGGCCCTATTTTGACTTTTTGCCGAAAATCTCAGTTTGCAGAAAAATTTTCGAAAAATGAGTCGATGTTGATAAAATGACTCGTGATATGACAGAACTTTCAGTTTCTGAAATCAGATTTAAATTCACGATTAATTTCAATTTGGCGTGATTTTAGCGTGACCTAGCCTACCGTATAGTTTTTAGAAATTTTTAGTGCAATTGACATGTGGTTGATTATTTTCAAGTCACATTATACGTCTTCGACACATTAGTGACCCTCGGTTGATGTGAAAATCTTGAGATTTCAAATATGGACACAGGATATCAAAACGATAGAAAAATCAGTCTAGTGCTAATCGACGGAAATTTTACAATTTAGTGGAATCACCCATGTTTAACCACACATCTCAATCGAACTAACCTATCTGTAATCTCTAATTGATTTTTAACTGTGTCGTATGATCTCTGCAGATGAGCACAGTCGAGTAGTCAATTCTTGGTCGAATTCTTAAGTCTATTTAAAATCCTTTAATGACTTCCCCATATACTCTAGTTATATCGTGAGTGATCAATTTAGAGAATAGCACTATAGGTGCATCGATAAAAGACTCAATTTATTTAATTGAAAACAGGACTGAAATTTCAGGATGTCACAACTCTTCCCCTAGTATAAAAATTTCGCCCTCAAAATTTAAACTATTACAATACTTTAAACAAAAAAGTAGGGGTACAATCGTCTCATCAACTCTTCACTCTCCCAAGTTGCTCTTTCAATGCCGTGGTGTTGCCAAATCATTTTAACTAACAAGATGATCTTAGTACACAGAATTTGTTCTTTTCGATTTACGATATGAACCGAGCTTTCCACGCACGACATTTTGTCGTCCATGTCCGATTCTTCAAAATTTAGCATATGGGTCAGGTCAGGCTTATACTTCCTCAACATTGACATGTGAAAGATGTCATGCACTTGCGCCAGTATTGGCGATAATGCAAGACGATATGCTAGGATCCCGATTCTCTCTAGAATCTCAAAGGGACCTACGTACCTCGGACTCAATTTTCCTTTTTTGCCAAAGCGCAGAGTACCGCTCATTGGTGACATTTTCAGAAAAAACGTGATCACCAATTTGGAATTCCAATGGTCGCTGACACTTATCTGCATAGCTCTTTTGGCAGCTTTGAGTGGTTTTTAACCTGTCCCTGATGATTGCAACTGCGTCCACTGATTGCTGAACCAACTCTGGGTGTGTAATCTTTCTTTCCCCTACTTCATTCCAACATACTGGCATTCTGTACGCTCTATCATACAACGCTTTGAAAGAAGCCATCTAAATGCTCTATTGGTAGCTGTTGTTGTAGACAAACTCGACAAGATGAAGCTATTCTTCGCAGCTTCCCTTAAAATCCAACACATAAGCTCGCAGCATGTTTTCGAGGGTTTGGATCATCCTCTCAGACTGGCCATTCGTCTGAGGATGATATGCCATACTGTACTGTAGCTTCATCCCTAAGCCAGCTTGCAAACTCTGTCGAAATGCAGCTGTGAATCTCAAGTCTCGGTTTGAAGTAATCATCATCGGCACTCCATATAGAGGAACAATCTGATGCACGTACAACTTCGTGTGCCTATCCAACTTGAGGTCTTTTCGTACTGCAATGAAGTGAACCGACTTTGTCAGTCTGTCGATCACTACCCAAATGGAATCATTACTTTCCTGACTCCTTGGTAAGCCAGTTACAAAATCCATCGTGATATGCTCCCATTTCCACTTAAGAATCTCAAGAGGTTGATGAAGTCCTCGTGGCTTATAATGTTGTGCCTTCATTTGTTGACACGTCCGACACATGACGACATGCTTGGCGATATCCGCCTTCATACCAAATCACTAGTAGTGTTGATGGATATTTCGATATATTTTTGTACTGCTAGGATGAATGTTCTAATTGCGACGATGAGCTTCTAATAAGATCTCTTCTCTAAGCTTTACATCGTTAAGTACACACAATCATCTTCAAAACCTTAGTGTTCCATCCTTATAAATCTTAAAGTCAGCCTTTCTTTTATCGGTATCCTTTTGTAGAATCTTCTGAACATCTGGGTCTGTCGGTTGAAGTAATTTGATCCTGATCTGAACATTCGGCTCAATTTTGAGGGTGGCCATAAGATTCGAAATGTAGCCTACCTCAAATTTGAAAACTAAATCTTAAGCTCTCTCGAGTAAAATCCATTCCTTAACCATCATCTGTGTGACTAAAGACTTTTGACTCAAAGCGTTGGCAACCATTTTCGCTTTCCCAGGGTGATATAGAATATCACAATCATAGTCCTTTAGAAGTTCCATCTAGTGACGTTGTCTCATATTCAACTCCACACAAGTAATGTCTGAATATTTTCAGAGCGAAAATGATGGCTGCGAGTTCCAAGTCATGTGTCGGGTAGTTTTACTCATGAGGTCTTAACTGACGGGACGCGTATGCAACAACCCTACCATGTTGCATTAGCACGCAACCCAGTCTTCTAAACAACGCATCACTATAGATCTCGTATCCTTGAAGACTAGATGGAATGGTCAGCACATGTGCCATAGTCAACTTCTACTTAAACTCATGGAAACTATGCTCGCACTTGTCTGTCCACAAAAACTTCTCTTCTTTCTTCAAGAGTCTAGTCAACGGTGACGCCAAAGCCGAAAATCCTTCCACGAACCTTCTGTAGTAGCCTGTTAAACCCAAAAAACTTCTAATCTCTATCATGGTAGTCGATCTTGGCCAATTGATCACTGCTTCAATCTTGGTTGGGTCCACAGAGATTCTTTCACCTGAAATCACGTGACCTAAGAATGCTACACGAGTCAACCAAAACTGCCACTTACTAAACTTAGCGTACAATTGATGAATCCTCAAGGTTTGAAGTACCAATCTTAGATGACTCTTGTGCTCTTCATCATTCCTCAAATATACTAGAATATCATCAATAAACACGATCACGAACTGATCCAAGTATTCCTTAAACACTCGGTTCATCAAATCCATGAAAGTAGTTAGAGTGTTCGTTAAACCAAATGGCATTATTGTAAACTCATAATTCCTTCCAACAATTCTTGCATCTTCACCTTAAGTTCCTTCAACTCAGACAGCAACATCTAGTAAGGAGCCTTAAAGATTGGCTCTGTCCGGGTGCTAACTCAATCACAAACTCGATCTCTCTCTGGCAGTACGCCTGGCAATTCCTTCGAGAATACATTTGGAAATTCTTGAACTACTGAGATATCTTCAATCTTCAACTCCTCAATTGTCGTATCCACGACAGTTGCCAGGTAACCTTGGCAACCCCCGTCTAATAAACGGGTTGCCTCAAGCGACGGTATTAAGGTAATCGAGGGTCCTCCTCGACTCCCAATAAACTCGAAAATTTCACCCTCTAACGGGTTAAATTGAATTGCTTTATAATAATAGTCCATCTTAGCACGTTACTTGGTGAGCTACTCCATGCCAATTATCAAATCAAAGTCATAAATGGTTAGGACTAACAAGTCTATCTTCCCCTCTCATTCACCAATTACTAACTTGCAACCAGAACAACCCAATGCAGACAAAACCTTATCCTTTAACAGTGTAGATATGCTAACCACTGACTTCAACAACTCAGGATTTAATCCTATCAGCTTAACATATTCCTCAGCAATAAAAGAATGAGTTGCTTCAGGGTCGAATAAAGCATAAGCAGCATCGTCGTTTAGTGAAACCGGAACTGTAATCACATCAGGCGCATCCTCAACCAGACCTCTTGTGATGGCGTATACTGTCCCTTGAGCTGGGGTCTATTCTATCCACCTTGCGGTGCATTCTGCAGCGAAAATCGTCTGATCTGACCCATCGTAGCAGTGGCAGTAACCGCTGTTGTCCTTTTGGTCTTCTAGGATAATCTCTTGCTATGCAACCCTGCTAGCCACATTTGAAACAAGCGCCCATCCTCTAGGGGCACTAGATTGAACCATGTCGTCTTCCACAAAAACGACACACCATTCTGACTTGGCCTTGACTTGCCAACCCCACCCTTCCTATTGGGTGGGATGTGGAATCTTCCTCCGGTCATGGGCTTCTTCCCATACTGATTCCCATCTCTCTATCAACTGGGCTCATTCATAAAGGTCGTGATAATTCTTCAGATTCAATGGCACCAGCGAGCTCCTCATGTGACATCCGGATTTTGTCGGACCTCGAATATGTAACTGTCCAAGACGAGTCAACAAATTTGTCATTGGACTACGTTGTTGACACCACTTACGACCCCGTTTCATCACCACTCTTGCCGTAACAAAAGATCATGTTCCGTCACGTTCTCATCATAGCTCCTCATCTAACTTTCTCGCTTAACGTAGTCGGTTATAAAGACATGTTAACCCCGAGCGGCCTCACAAATCAACGGAGTTGAAGACCTCGATTTCATATCACCCCGCCACCACTGTCCTTCTTAGACGGCCTCACCAACGGCCATATTTTTCGGCCATGTAGCTGCGTTGTGCATGCGAGAGGTGCCCATGAAGAGTCACACCCCTTTGGTGGTCAACAAATCTTTAGATGTTGACCAAGGGGCCACGTCCATGCATGTGGGGGAGGAGGTAGCTGCCGAAAATTCTGCTGAGGCCACGTCCTTCTCGAGCTGTTGACGTGCGCGTGCCCCTTTCCTTCTTCGGTGGACAGCAAATGAAGAACTTTGACCAAGCAAAGGCCACGTTCATGCATGAAGACCAAGGTGTCATGCACAAGGAATTCTCACGCCAAGAATTCAGCCACGTTCCCCTACGCACCTTTCGTTTAGCTGCCACAGAATTTTGGTTTATTGACTAATAAGTTGACCGATTGGTCAACCGGTGGAGGACGTCGGCGAAATGTGGCCACATTCTTGCATGAGACATGTGTCACGGGCCGATCGATCAACTCTCGATTCCCCGTGCGGCCTAAGGTTTCACCCCTTAAGCAACCTTTCACACTCGACTCACAACGAACTTCTAGAGAGAGAAACACTTGATGAGAGAGAAGCTCTGGATTTTCATATATGTTGTGAATGAAGTACAATGAGGGAGGACACCCCTTTATATACAAGTATAAGGCAAACCCTAACCGTAGATCTCCCTTAGATCTAACGGTGGAGATTGCACCTCCCTTTCTACCAACCACTTGCATTCATAGCCAACTACCAGCTATATGCATTTATGGCCAACTACCATCTACTCGCATTTATAACGTATGCGTACAAATATGGTATTCGCCCGCCCCTAGGAGAATACTATACATCTCGGGAACATAAGTCGAGGGTCATCACGAGTCACACCCGTGCCATAGAAACCTCTTGGACCTGCTAACTTTCTGGCCGTGACATTCTCGCCCACCTAATCAAGCGATGCCCTCGTCGCGTCTTCGGCATGGAAATCTTCTATGTCTTTCTTGAATTGCCAAAGACTCTCCTCGGGCTCCCAACTGGCTTCGCTCTCTAGAAGACCTTTCCATCGGATCAGGTACTCGCGCTTGGCCGCACAATACCTCTTTCATATGACTCGATCCGCCAAGATGCTCTCAACTTCTCGATCATACGAGGTCTTTGCTCTGAGCGGCGCTCGATGTGACTCTCCTCGATCCGGGTCTTCCTCATCAATTTGGAAGGGTTTGAGTATACTTATGTGGAATACCGGATGCACTTTCAACTTTAGCGGTAGTTCCAGCTTGTATGCGACCTTTCCCACCCGTTGTAGCACTCGAAATGGGCCTTCATAGCGACGGATCAACCCCTTGTGTACGTCCTTGTATCAAAGGACCACATGCAGCTTGGCCAACACTTGGTCTCCAACTTGGAACTCCACGTGCCGTCACTTCTTGTCTGCCCACTTCTTCATGCCCTTGGAGGCTTTGTGTAGACACGCCCGTGCCAAGTCCGCCTCCTCTTGCATGTTCTTGGCGAACTTCTACGCGAGCAAACTACTCCCTAGGTAACCTGAAGCAATGGTGCTCGGGGTGTTCGGTTGCTGCCCTGTTGCAACCTCGAACGGACTCTGGCTGGTCGACTCGCTCCGTTGCAAGTTGTAGGAAAACTAGGCTACGTCGATTAGCTTCGCCCAATTCACTTGCGTCGTGCTCACGTAGTGTCGGAGGTAGATCTCCAAGAGAGCATTGACCCGCTCTGTCAGACTGTCGATTTGGGAATGCAAACTTGTTGACATGTTCAGCTCCAACCCCAGCAACCTGAACACTTCGGACCAGATTTGTCCCGTGAAGCGGGGATCCCGATCGCTCACGATCGTTTGTGGAACCCCCTAGTACTTCACTACGTGCTTCATGAATAACTTGGCCGCTTCCTCAGCCGGGCAATCCTTTGTTGTAGGCACAAAGGTTGCGTATTTGGAGAACTGATCAACCACCACCATTAGAGTCCGGCACCCTTCGGACTTCGGTAGGTTGACGATGAAGTCCATGGAAACGCTTTCCCATGGACGAGATGGAACAGGAAGTGGCTCTAGCAAACCGGGCGACGACCGTTGCTCCAGCTTGTCTTGTTGGCATAACAGACAAGTCTTCACAAATGCCTCCACGTCGTCCCACATTTGAGGCCAGTAGTAGCGATCTTCGACGAGGGCCAACGTGCAGTGGATCCCTGGATGAACCGCCCACTTCGAGTCGTGGCACTCATGCAAGATCTCCTTCCTCAGCTTCCCATAGAGAGGCACATACAACCGCCTTCCCTTGGTGTAGAGGAGCTCGTCCTCGCACCAAAATTGTTGGGTTTTGCCTTCCTTGGCATACCTGATGAGGACTTCGGCTCTTGGATCATGCGCAAACCCCTCTTTGATGCGGCCGACCCATGGGTAGCTTGGTCAACTCATCGTGTGGCTCATTAGCTCTATCTTCCGACTCAACGCGTCTGCCACGGAGTTGGCCTTCCCCAGCTTGTACTCCAACGCGTAGTCAAATTCCGCTAGAAAATCTTGCCATTGAGCTTGCTTCGGACTCAACTTCTTTTGGGTCTAAAAGTAGCTCGTGGCTACGTTGTTCGTCTTCACGACGAACTTTTATCCCAGGATGTAATGTCTCCACATCCGAAGGCAATGCACCACCGCGGTCATCTCCTTCTCTTGGATGGTGTATCGACGCTCGGTGTCGTTCAGCTTTCGGGACTCGAACGCCACCAGATGTCCATCCTGCATAAGAACACCACCGATCGCATAATCTGATGCATTGGTCTCTACCTCGTAAGGTTTGGTGTGGTCGGGCAACGCCAACACCGGCTCCTCGGTCATGGCGGTCTTCAATCGGTCGAAGGCTCTTTGGCATCAATCCGTCCACTCCCACGCTTTGACCTTCTTTAGGAGGTCCGTGAGTGGCACGGTGATACTTGAGTAGCTTCGGACGAACCGTCGATAGTAGTTGGTGAGGCCCAGGAATGACCTCAACGCAGGCACCTTCGTCAGCGGCTCCCACTCGACGATTGATTGGATCTTTGCCTTGTCCATCCGCACACATCCTCCTCCGACGATGTGCCCCAAGAACGGAACTTCTTCTTGGGCAATGGCACACTTCTCGCGTTTAACGGACAGCTCGTTCTCGCGCAAGGTTTGGAAGACCTGCCTTATGTGCTCAACATGTTCTTCCAACGTCCGACTATATATGACAATATCGTATAGGTAAACCACAACAAACCTATTTAGGAAAGGATGGAGTACCTTGTTCATCATTGTGCAAAAGGTAGCCGGAGCATTGGTCAAGCCGAACGGCATAACCAAGAACTCGTAGGATCCGTACCGCGTCACGCAAGCTGTCTTCGGCTCGTCCCCCTCGGTGATCTGAACTTGGTAGTAGCCCGATTGAAGATCCAGCTTGGTGAACCACTGAGCTCCCCCAAGTTGATCAAAGAGATCCGCAATGAGCGGGATCGGGTACTTGTTCTTCACGGTCAGCTTGTTCAGCGCCCGGTAGTCGATGCACATCCGGAGTGACCCATCGTGCTTCTTTTGGAACAGGACCGACGCACCGAACGGGGCCTTGGATGGCCGTACATAACCAGCGTCGAGTAACTCCTTGAGTTGCTTCCTCAACTCTTCCAATTCGGGCGGCGCCATATGGTAAGGCGCTATAGCAGGCGGTCGAGCATCAGGCACTAGCTCGATCCGGTGATCCACCTCTCTCTTGGGTGGCAGTTTCTTCGGCAGCTCCGAAGGCATGACATACTTGAACGAGTCGAGGACTTGAGCTGCTTCCGTCGGGACTTTCTTCCCTTCACCCTTGTTGTCCTCGATCTTCAAGGCCGCCAGGAAGGTCACCTCTCCCTTCCTTGCTCCTTTGGTGAGTCGGATGGCCGAGATCATCTTCCGATCCCGCTCCAACTCACGATGGACCGGAATCACGCATTGGCTACCCTTGTCCAACACGCATATACATTCTGCAAAGGAAACTACAACAGCATGGATCTTACCTAGGAATTTAATCCCAACGACAATATCGTAGTCCTCAAGTGGAATTACCTCTAGAGTCTCCTTGCCTCTCCATGACCCGAGTTGTAGCTCCACGTCCCTTGCAACCCCGATCGCAGGGACTTCCTTTGAGTTCATGGTCTTTAGCCACTCGGCTCCATTCTCAACCCGTAGGTTGAGTTTCTTCATGGCCTCCTCCGAGATGAAGATGTCGGATGCTCCCTGTGTCCACGAGTGCACTAATCGTGGTCACTCCGATCTTCACGTCCGCAAACATCAAGCCCTTAGGCTCCTTCGCCTTCTTGGCCTTGATCGTGCTTAGGAGTCGCAGCGATCCCAACTGTGCTTCCTCCTTTGGCTCATCCTCTTTGCAAAGAGCGGCCAGCTTGGCTTTGTTCGGGCAATCCCGCGCCATGTGTGGACCGTCGCAAAAGAAACAGCTATATGAGCGTACCTTCCTTTGCCCACCTCCATTTTGACCCGCATTAGCCCGGTGAGGACGAGGACCATTCTGTGGTCTAGCTCCCGTCGGTCGATTGCTGAATCTACCCCGATCTCCCCCACTAGTGCCTCGGTCCCTTGGACGATTATCCGGTCGGGATGTGGAAGGCGACGCCTTGTACTCCACGAGCGACTCGGCTACGGTCATGGCCGTAGTGAGGTCTCCCATGTTGTACCGCTTTAACTCTTGCTTCATCCATGGTTTGAGACCACCCATGAACTGGTGAAACGCTTCGACTTCATTCATCGAGAGGATTTGGAGTAGCAACTCCGAGAACCGCTTGATGTAGTCGCGCACGCCACCCTTTTGCTCGAGACGCTTCAGCTCGTCACGAGCTTCCTCCTCCACATAAGCGGGAAAGTAGTTCCGTTGGAACTCTTCGACGAAACCCACCTAGGTCGCAATAGGATTCCCGCACCTATCATCCGACCGACGACGCTACCACAACAAAGCACTATCCGTTAAGTACATAGATGCAGTGTTTACCCGTGTTTGGTCATTGTTGATTCCCATGGCCTGGAAGTACCGCTCCATGTACCATAGAAAGTTGTCCACGTCCTTGGCCACCCACGAGCCCCGAAATTCCTTTGGCTTCGGTGTGTCCACCCGTGGACCTTGCACCGTGATCACCCCGTTCACGCGTGTAGCTTGTGCTTCAGCGAGCTTACCCGTAAGCTCCGCAATCTCCACGCGCATGGCCGCCATCGTGGCCTCAAAGGGTTCATACCGTTGGGCTAGTTCTTCCTGCAAGGTCCCCAGCAACTCGTGGCGGAGTTCTCCCATGCCAGTCTTGAGCTCTTGCACTTCCGCAACCAGCTCCTCCCTTCCGGCATCAACTCCATCCACGGTCTAGGTCAGGTCATCGACCGATCCTTGGACATTGGAGATGAACAGCTCTAGCTTCGCCATCCGTTGTGCAAGATCCCTCATAGGCTCCTTTGAACCACCATGGGTCCTCTTCCCTTTGATAATGCCCTTCTCGGTGTTCCGCCCACGATCGCGCATTCCTTACCCGGGACTACTGCCTCATCAGATCATGGATCAGCCATTGCACTTGCACTTAGATCGCAAATCAACTCTGATACCACTTGTCACGGGCCGATCGATCAACTCTCGATCAACTATCGATTCACCCGTGCGGCCTTAAGGTTTCACCCATTAAGCAGCCTTTCACACTCAACTCACAACGAACTTCTAGAGAGAGAAACACTTGATGAGAGAGAAGCTCTGGATTTTCATATATGTTGTGAATGAAGTACAATGAGGGAGGACACCCCTTTATATACAAGTATAAGGCAAACCCTAACCGTAGATCTCCCTTAGATCTAACGGTGGAGATTGCACCTCCCCTTCTACCAACCACTTGCATTCATTGCCAACTACCAGCTATATGCATTTATGGCCAACTACCATCTACTCGCATTTATAACGTATGCGTACAAATACGGTATTCGCCTGCCCTTAGGAGAATACTATACATCTCGGGAACATAAGTCGAGGGTCATCACGTGTCACACCCGTGCCATAGAAACCTCTTGGACCTGCTAACTTTCGGGCCGTGACACATGCAAGGTGTCTCATGCAAGAAATTGAAGAAGTGAGCTGTCTTCTTGTCTTGCGGCCACGGAAGGGAGAAAGAAACTTTGTTGACTGGGGAAGTCAACTATGAAGGAGCAACGTCGCCAAGGAGCCACGTCCCTTCCCCTCCCACTTGACTTCCAGTTCAATTGCCACAAACTCCTTGGATTGTCGACTCAATTTTCATCGGGCGGAATCCACGAATGCTGAAGAAATATTTCCTTCCGTTCTATCTCTCTCGACGCTCATCTTTCTCTCTTTCTCAGTGTTCTATCTCTCTCTCGGTGTCTACATTTCCCCTTGTTCGAGTAGCGTTGGCAACAGAGAAACCCAGAAAGCTTCACCTTTTCGCCCACGTTTTGGCCGCCAACCATCGACACGGTGCACCAGCTCTATCGCCACCAGCCTCGCTCTTTGCATGCTGCTCACAACCGACGACTGCTGCACCACCAGTCTCCTCAACGTTGCTTGAAGCTATCACTCGCGTTTTGCTTGCCATCGACGCCGATTGGACCTAAGGCAAGTTGAAGTCTACTAACCTATGTAATGTAGTGTTGTTGTTGTTTGAGGAAGTGTTGTTAAATTAGTAGAATATGAACTTTGGTATTGGATATGGGTTAGGTGATGACCGAGAAATTTGTGGTTAGGAAATTGAGGAAATGTTCGGGTTTCCTTTGTGTGATTTGAACTCTATGGATTTAAATTTGAACATAGATTTTGGGGACTACGGAATCTTGAAAATTTGCCCGTGAATTGATTTACATCCTCCCAAATTGTATCAAAAACTCTATTTACCATGGCACCGACCTCAAATATTTTAAGAAAACAGGCGGTGCTTTCAAATTTCAAATTCTATATCGATTTTGCTAAACCATAGAAAATTGGGTTGACTTTTGGACTTACTTTGTGAGTTTTCAAGTTTACTTATCATTTTGATAAATGATTTGTCGTAAGTGTGGGTACTATTCTCGGGTCACTTTTGGTGGATTTCGAAAATGCTGAAAGGTGAGTTGTGAACATGAAATTTTGAAAAGAATCCAGGGGATTTCAAATGTCGATGGTTTGAAAATGTTTTGGTATCGAAATGATTTGATGTGTCGTTGTTGCCATTGGACCCTCGGGTCAATGATGCCTCGCGGGTTGGTTGCCCATAGGATCGTAGTGCTGATGCCTTTGGATGCATTGGGACCAGTGAGCCCCAAAGGTTCCTTGGGAGAGCTAGGATGCCCGGATGTATGACGATACACGTTATGGAGGGTAGGGGCAGTCATTGATATGGCAAGCCCTTACGATTCCTCATGAAGCTAGGTGAGGTACGAGATGCCTGGAGGTGAGACATGACATGCTCTGGATGCCTGGTGACTGGAATATGGAACCGAAGGCTTTTGTGATGCCAAGTTGGGTGCGAATGCTTGGAGGGACGCAAACACTAGTCCTCTGGGAGAAAAATCTTTGAATTTTAAAATCCGATTATTTCGTTGAGTTACGCCATTTTGATAGTTGCACCTGATTATGGGACAAAATTGTGTGGCACAGTATGGGACATTTCATAATGGTTTGGCCTTATAATTGGGACCCATGTGATTGAAATGATGTGTTCTAGTTTTTAAACTGCACTTGCCATTTCATTAGAAAGCCCTACTAATTTTATGCATACCTATTCTTCTAGATTTTGTGTTTTGTGTATTTTGCATGAAATCAGACGATGATGATTCTACATAATATAATTTAGTATAGGAAATGGAGTTGTTGGATATGCTTCCGCCATATATATATATATATATATATATATATATATATATATATTATGCAGAGACCAATGAAGTATGTGATAAAACCCCCACATGGATTCCCTGAAGTCCATTGATTAGATTAAAAGGACATCCAGGACGAGGAAAGAAGTGTGGTGACCCTAACGGATTGGGGGTCATCAGGGGGTGTCACAGCGAATGGTATCAAAGCTTTGGTTTCTGTGGAGTGATGAGGTGTATTAGTAGAAAAGGAGGTTATAATGATGCACACATTAAGGCACTTTTCGGGATAGAACTGTGAATAATGGGTGATTGAGTTCACTCGTAAAATACTGGTAATGATTGCAAGTTACCTGTGCGTGCAAGTAACATTTTTATATTACTTAGGTGATCTTTGTAATGTGTGAACGTTACTTTTCTTTCTGAGTTGATTAGTCACACTGAGTCACTAATTGTCCGTGAGACAACTTTTGCCAAAGGAGTGGTAGACAACACAAGCCAGGACCCTACAACAACCAACTGAGATGTTTTGGTTGTGGACATAGAGGACACTTCAGGAGAAATTGTCCATAAGAAAGGTCACAACTGAATGTCAGCTCGGTGCGACAAGTGCAACAACGTGTAAGATAACCATAGGGAGACGAGATTTAGAAATAGACTTGGTAGTGATAGTTATGTAGGACTTTGATGTCATTGTAGGAATGAATTGGATCTGTAAGAAACAAATTAGGATGGATGATCTCCTAGGATAGCGACTACCCATGCGCCAAGGATAAAACCGTGAGGCTTAGTATGGGATAGGCCAAGCATATAATATCTCTGTAAGTTAGTCCTTATCCAAACGAGACCCTCTAGTTGATATGTAGTTTAGGTTCGAATCAGGCAAAAGCTGGTGGACCTATAACAACCCGGTCCTATGAGGGTGGGGAGTGGACACCGAGGCCAGAGTGCTTGAACTAGGAGCAGCTCCTGGCAAGCTTCTATGTGGCACCCCTCGATGGCCCCTGATCTATTAGGGTCGCCACAGTTCGCTTACCTTTCACTTTTCCTTATAACATATCACTCTGATACCATTTCAATTGCAGTGGGTCCATGCAACCATGGGGGTTTACATCTTTTAAATCGGTCCCTTGAACAGTTCATATAACGGAAGCATATCTAACAACTCCCTTCCCTATATTCAGAAAACGATGCACACCTACTAAACATTCATAGGTAAAAGCCAAACACTTTTATTTATATAAAGTAGATAGACATCTTTAGTCGGTACATCGAAATGCCATAGTTTTCTATACATGGCTATACTTCAAAAGATGACCGACATCTTCTCCAACAGTCGAATACTTAAAGTCCATCGACCAGTGTCGGCATCCAAGAGTTCCTCCCTTTGCTATCCTCCTCCTCGCAATCATATCCAACCACTTGATTCATCTAGTGGTAGCAGTGGCAACAGAGGGATCTTATCTAGTCTGAAATGTTATTCACCAAAAGGGATGAGTACAACCACTCAGCAGGTAAAGGACCAATAAACCACTCAATACATTATGCCATGCAATCATCACAATCATAGCATCACATGTCATACAAGTATCCATGCACAACATACCATGGCATCATGCACATGTCATCATACCTCATGTACATCATCTTCATATAGACATCACCATCATATCATACACTTACCATCATCATTCACATATGGTATCATCCTTGCCATGCATCCATGCGTATAACATCATCATCATATCACCATATCACATGTACCATCATCATTACCATGCATTCATGCATGTAACATCATCATCATATCATCATATCACATGTACCATCATCATTACCATGCATCCATGCACATCTCATCATCATATCATGCGTATATCATCATGCATAATTCAATTTCAATTTCATTTTGGACCGCCACATTTCTCTTTCCCGGGACCAATGTTTGCATCCCACATTCATCACTCGCGCCCAAACTGGCATTGCGAGGAACCTCCGAGCATGTATCCAAGATACAACCGGGCATTCGGCACCCCCACATTCCGGGCATCTCGTATCCCAACTGCCATCACGAGAAACCTCCAGAATTATGCCACTAGGCCACCGGGCATCCAGCCTTTACCCTTCTAGCCAGGCATCTCGCATCCCAACTAGCATCACGAGGCATCGCAAGGCATCACTCGGCACAATACCCGCCGAGCTTCCAGAATTATGTACCGACATACCACCAGGCCTCCCATGGAATTACATACCGTATACCACCGGGCATCCTGACACTCCCGGGGAATCTCCGGGGCTCGCCATAAAAATGGTTTCCCCTGCCCTCCGGAATTACGTACCGACATACCACCAAGCCTTCCTTGGAATTACGTACCGTATACCACCGGGCATCCGGACACTCCTGAGCCATCATCGGCTCACACCTCCGACGGTCTTCTCATCACCACAATGCATATTCTTATACATCTCATTTTCAATTTCACATTCATAATTATAACTCAATTTCAACAGGGCATGTGATGTGATGGCAACCAAGATCATATTCATCATTAAATTCATACATGCATCTCAAATCATTATCATACATGCAGCAAGACACCATCATCCATAACAATACACTTCTTGGAGTCCTTGCAATTTAAAATGGTCCATATTTCATGCCTTTTCGAAGTTTACAAAATTCTAGCATGTACCATTTTTAGAAAATATTTAAACTAAATATCCATATGCTTCTCAAAAATCATGAAATTAAGACATGTGATAAACAAGACAATAATATAGCAATTTCATTATCGTACATGCAGCAAGACACCATCATCCATAACAATGCACTTCATGGAGTCCATGCAATTTAAAATGATCCATATTTCATGCCTTTTCGAAGTTTACAAAATTCCAGCATGTACCATTTTTAGAAAATATTTAAATTAAATATCCATATGCTTCTCAAAAATCATGAAATAAAGACATGTGATAAACAAGACAATAATATAGCAATTTCATTATCGTACATGCAGCAAGACACCATTATCCATAACAATACACTTCATGGAGTCCATGCAATTTAAAATGGTCCATATTTCATGCCTTTTCGAAGTTTACAAAATTCCAGCATGTACCATTTTTAGAAAATATTTAAATTAAATATCCATATGCTTCTAAAAAATCATGAAATTAAGACATGTGATAAACAAGACAATAATATAGCAATTTCATGAAAAATACATGCCCAATAGAGTTCCACACAAATTCTTAATTCTCACAAATACAGCATGTAATTTCGGATGAAATCAGAATGCACAGTTTCCGAAATAATTTGATTAAAATATCCAAAAGACCTCTGAAAATTATGAAAATTTACCAGGTTATATCCAAGACACTAAAGTATATTTTTGATGAGGACTTCCAAGCAAAATTATTTTATATTATTTTCTACAGTCATACGAAGCTTTTGGATCTAATACCGAAACGTCCAGTGCATGCTTCTCCGAAATACTGAGTCTTCACCTACCTATTCATCTTAGTTTCCTCTGAAATTTGGATATGTTTTACTTCAAGATTTTATCTACAAGTTTTGTGAAGGGATTTAAGTCAAATATCCATAGTATAGTCATCATATGGGTCCATGAAGTCTCGGGTGTCCTGTACCGTGTCTCTAGATTTACCGTCTTCAAGAGTAAGTCGATTCACTAGGTTGTACTTGTTTATTTTACTTCAAATTTGAGTATGTTATATGTTAAGATGTTCTCCACATGTTCCATGAAGAAATCGAAGACAGATTCCTAGTAAAAATCAACATGCAACCACAAATCCACCGAAAGGTTAGTGAAATCGTTCCAGATCTGGTGTCTCCGTAGGATGAGAGTTTGACCCATCAAATCTCCATCACTTTGTACCAAATTTTATTATGTTGTAGTTTAAGATGTTAGATACAACTTTTATGAAGAGATAAAAGTCAAAATCGAACTCAAAACATGCATGCAAGCTCTCACAAAGTTCTGACTCAAATGGTTCATGCGAAAACATTCCAGATCTAGCATCTCCGTAGGATGAACGTTTGACCCATTAAATATCCATCATTTTGTACCAAATTTTATTATGTTGTATTTTAAGATGTTAGCTACAACTTTAATGAAGAGATCAAAGTCAAAATCTAACATGAAACATGCGTGCAAGCCTTCACAAGATTCTGGGTCGGGCGGTTCATACGAAAACAGCAAGCATCTCCAAGAACAAACCTCATGCACTTCGATTTCTAGCCTCTAAACATCCAAGAACTCAACCACACATGCAAGACACACATGCAAGAGTGGAAATCAATCCCAACTTTTCTTAAAATATTGTTGAAAGCTCGTGATGCTAGGTGAGGTGCGAGATGCCTGGAGGTGAGACATGACACGCTTTAGATGCCCGGTGACTAAAATATGGAACCGGAGGCTTTCGGGATGCTAGATTGGGTGCGAATGCCTAGAGGGACGCATCACTGATCCTTTGTGAGAAAAATATTTTGAATTTTAAAATCCGATTATTCTATTGAGTTACGCCATTTTGATAGTTCTGTCTGATTATGGGACAAAATTGTGTGGCACGGTATGAGACGTGTCATAACGGTTTGGCCTTATAATCGGGAACCATGTGATATAAATGATGTGTTCCAATTTTTAAACTGTGTTTGCCATTTTGTTGGAAAGCCCTACTAATTTTATGCATACATATTCTTCTAGATTTTGTGTTTTGTGTATTTTGCATGAAATCAAATGATGATGATTCTACATAATATAGTTTAGTAGATCTTTGGCTGCTAAGTGATTGTACTCACCCCTCGTCAAGACTAGCATATTACACAATATTGATGATGCCACCACTGCTAGAGGACGATGATAGGGGATCGAGTGGCATGGAGTGACCACGAGGGTAAGGATAGCAGGGAGAATTTTTGGACGTTGGCACTGAAGAATGGACTCTATGTAAATGGTTGCTGAAGATGTCGATTAACTTTTGAAGTATAGCCAAGTAAAGGAAACTGTGGCGTTTTGGATGTACCGAAAAACAATGTCCATCTAGTAGATATGTGTGAATAAAAAGTGCTTAGCTATTATCTATATGTGTGTTTAGTGTGTGCATCTTTTCTAAGTATAGGAAAGGGAGTTGTTGGATACATACACTTCTACAATATATATATTGTGCAGGGACCAATGAAGTATGTGATAGGACCCCCACATGGATTCCCTGACGTTCATTGATTAAATTATAAGGACATCCAGGACGAGGAAAGAAGTGTGGCAGGGGCCGTTAGGGGGTGTCACACCTCACTTCCGGTTTAAGCACATCTCTAAATCTTTTAGCTCAATTTACCGGATTCTCGACCAGTTCGGGGCCACACTGAGATATTTCAATTAATATCGCTTCATAGTGATCTACAGTCATGGAACCTTTGTGGCACCCCTCAACACAGCCCTCGATCCGCTAGGGTCGCCACAGCTCGCTAACTTTTCACTTGTGCTAATAACATGTCACTCTGATACCATTTCAATTGTAGCGAGTCCATACATCCCGGGGGTTTACACCTTTTAGATCGGTCCCAGCGCAGTTCATATAACGGAAGCATACTCATCATCTCTCTAACCCTTACTCCAACCAAATAATATAATGCAATACACACAACTACAATATTTCATATATATATGCATTTTAGGGCTGAATCACTTTTATTTACATAACTAAGATGGATTTCACAAGTCGGTACAACAAAAGGCCAAGACTTTAAGTAAACTCGGCTAAACCCAAACAGAACCCAACTATACATTAGATATGTACATCTATACATCAGCTAGTGTTGGCCATTCCAAAAAGTGTCAATCTCCACCAGTCACACGCTCCTATCACACCCATCCCAGTACATCGGCCGATGGCAGCAGCAGCATCTCCATCATCCTCCCATCTCGACGAACATGGACAGACAGAAACTCTTATACTACGAGGCCATCAGGTAAGCCCACATCATACATGACCAAAACACGGACGTGGATAAACACCATACCATGAACACCAACACAGGAGTGCTCCGAGCACTGGACCTCTACATTATATGGTAATCCATAAAATGTGCCACGAATGACAGGTGCTAGAGGCATTGCTCAATTTGAAATGTTAGTCCCCAAAGGGATGAGTACAACTACTCAGCAGTAAAGATCCATCAAACTACACAATGCAACAAGCAAGACAATCAAGATATCACAAGTAATGCACATATCATCCATGCTATCGAGCATACATCACCATGTGGTCGTGCATATATCACCATGCAGTCTCGCATATCTCATCATACCATCGTGGATATACCACCATGCAGTCATGCTTGTATTTCCATAAGGTTCATCCCATGCCATATGCACACACATACACATGATTCATATCATTCATACAATCATGTATAATCCCCATGAGATCCATTCAAGCCTTCATGATCATATTTTCAATGTCAAATAGCATCAATTTACTTTCATAAGTAGATCATACATCATGCCATATGCATACACCCATGCACATGATTCAATTTCAATTTTTATCTTTCACAAGGATCTCATCATTTTTCTTTCAGGGACCAATGTTTGCATCCCTCAATTTATTACTCGCACCCAACTTGGCGTCGCGAGGAACCTCCGGCACAAAACCTCTGGGCATCTGGCATAAACCTCCGGGCATCTAGCATCCCAACTAGCATCACGAGGAATCCCCCCGGCACAAACCTCCAAGGCTTCTGGAATTACGCACCGACATACCACTAGGCATTCCCCTTGGAATTACGTAGCGTATACCATCGTGCATCTCGAAACTCCCGAGGACCCTACGGCACAAACCTCCGAGCATCTCGACACTCCCGGGGCATCATCGGCTCACACCTGCGACGATATCATTATTATCACAACTTATAATCACACATATCTCTCATTTTCAACATGGCAGTTGATACAACAATATTAAAGGTCTAAACCAGCTTTTTGATATCATGTAATATGCCAAATGTCACCATATATGCAGTGCACATAACACCCACGATATCACCTTTCATAAAGCAGTTCATTGGTTTTTGAAAATAGAACCAATTTTCGGGTAAAACAGAATGCACCTCTTTAGTAAAAATTCTTGGAAAATTAGTAAAAAATCTTAATAAATTCTGAAAATTTAAAATGAGGTAAAAAACATCAAGAGGAATATATTTCATGAAGATTACCATGTCAAGAAAGTTTCAAATCAATTACATAGATCCATACATCATAGCAAAAGAAATTCTAGCGCCACTTTTGCACAGTTTTAGAAATAATTTCGATTAAGCCCTTAATGAACTCCGAAAATTCTGATATCTTAATATGTTATAGATAAAATCTAAATGTAAAAGTATCATGAAGAAATAGAAATCTAATTCCTTATGGATTAAATAATATGACTATTACAACTCACCCTAACCCTTGGCTAAATCTCCAGATTTAATCTCTTTCAAAGAAAATCATTTCCCCGATCAATCTTGGTCCGTTTATTCTCAAATTTTAGTATGTTTCTCCTCAATATGTCTTCTAAAACTCTTATCAAGAACACAAGATCAAATTCGAACTGGATACTTGCACGAAATTCACAGAATCACAATTGATCATCTTAACAGTTTCCAGATCTAGCTTCATCAAAGAAAAATGGTTTCATCGACCTATACTTATCCGTTTCCTTTCAAATTTTGATATATTACTCTCCAAGAAGTTCTCTACAACTTTTATGAAGAAGTAGAAGTGAGGTTCTAACTAGAAAATTACATCCAGCTCAAAGGTCGGACTGTTCCTACATGCAACAACTCACTTGGAAAAACTACCACCATTCATTCGAGTTTCCAACATTTCCAGCTCAAGCATTTCCAGCATTCAACATCACAACCACTGTAAGAAAAGGGTAGATCAATGGACTCTGCTTGCCTCTAATCCAAGCAAAAATCACAGCAAACACACGGCTAGGCAAGGCGGCTCAACGGCGGGACTAGGTGGCACGCAGCTCTCTCTCTCTCTCTCTCTCAATCCACCTCTCCTCTCTTTAATTTCTTTCCCTTCAATGATAAGCTAGTAATCATTACTTTGCATGTAAAATGACACTTGGTATGTCCCCTAAGCCACTTGTAGATTTAGCCATGCAAGCTGATGAGCTAGATGGGCTGGCCTCTCCATCCAGTCCCTCTCTTCCCATGGTCGACAGCCCATTGGGCTTCTTGGGCTGGTCGAACGGTGGGGCTATGGGCTTGTCTTAGGCTTAAAATTTCGGCCCACTCCCTCTTTTAATAATCTATTCTAAATCCCAACATATATAAATACCTAATTGAAATTTCTAGGGCCATAAAACTTGCAACATAAATCAATAAGATCCAACTTATAAAACGCATGGCCAAGAATAAAATTTTCCTATCAATTTATTATCCATTAAAAAGCTCGGCCTTAATCTTATTGTAAATCATGGGTCAAATGGCTACAATATAATTTGGTGGTGCTTCCATCACCTATTCATGGTTCATAGCACATCTAGAGGTTGTCATGAAATTCTAGGATGCCACAACCTTGGCGAAGGTGTTGAAATTATGCCATATTTAGTTCTCTAGCACTGTCAAAGAAGTTCTTGTTGTGGAAGATTTCAACAAAGGTGTTCCACTCTGGGATTACACATTCTGGGAATACTGCTCCTTTGGTGGCTCTCCACCAAGTATTGGTAATCCCTTACAATTGGTAGGTTACAAGGACTACATTCTCTGCCTCGATGCACATTAATAGTGCAAAGGCCTTCTCCAAGCCTTGGATCCATAGAGTTGCAGCTTTGGGGTCTCCTGCCCCAATGAACCTTAGTGGGTTTAGCTTCAGAAATTGTTCAACTAGCTTATGCATCGGTCTCCCAGCAATCACGTTCCTTAGTGAATGCTCAGCAGGTGTGGCGACGGGTGTGGTAGTAGTAGCGGCAATAGCAGTAACATCGCGATGGCATTAGCGGCAGCTGTGGTAGTGGTGGCTAAAGCGACAACATTCGTAGCTTGTATCTGAGCCTACTGATCCATCCTATTTCCCAGCATCTCCAGCACCTGCATGATCCCAGCGAACCTTGGATCATCAGGTGCTACTACCCCAGCACCAACAAGAGGCGATGGTACCCCACTTGTGCTAGCCTGAGCTAGCGCTCTACCATGGCCTTCTCAGGTACCAACCATTGTCAGCATCCTATCCCGAGTCACAGGCCCTGTAGTACGCTTTCTAGGAGTCCTCTGTTTCTGATCGCTCATGACTCAGTTTTCCACCGAAACCTATCTAGCAATTCCCCACTGAATTAGAAGTTGAGCAATCCACACAAACAAACAATTCTACCACTCAGCTATCACAGACAAGCACTAGCACGAAATAAAGGACATTCCTACTAACTATCACATAAACCATTGCACCTTATCACTCCAACCACTAACCTTGCTCTGATAGCCCTAAACAAGGATCTCATGCCCCGATCCTCCGAGCGCATGCCAATCCCTCTGTGGTCCACATCTCCGAACGCATCGCCAACCCATTCATTTTAATGTGCATGCGAAAGTGAATAATAAATCTCCAAACAACAACAAGATAGGATAGAAAAGTAGGGCCACATTTTTTTTCAAACCACAATACACTTATATACACATATCAAACTATGTCATATATAATACTAGCTGATATATACAAGGTCTGCAAAAATGGGGGGTTTATAGCACTATAGATGCTCTAATCATTTGAGTCTTCGACTGAATACTCTGAGGTCCCTGGATGCAAAAGACACGAGTCCACCACCGAACCACCAGGAGGATCTACCATGCCTTTTCGAAAAGCAACCTCCAGCATATACATAGGTATATTAGATTCCGGTATGCGACTCTCTCTCTGTCCATTCCGCTCATGACGGTACCATGATATGAATTCATGGGGTACCTTATGAGGAAAACCCGCATCAACCCAGAGCACGGACCTCACGTGTTCATAGACCCATCCCCTCGGGTTCCCATGAAGTGGAATATAAGATACTTGCTCTGCGACCTTCTTCGGCTGGCCAAAATGCTCGGGAGGAGTTATCATCTAAGGACCTGAAAATGTTATCCCACAACAGGGTGAGATGACATCTTAGCAAGTTCACCCCCTAAGTCTCGACTAGGAAGAAAATACGCCTCAAGAGCTGCCTAAGCACAAGCACAAGTTAGAGGACTTACCTTTACCTCCGTTCCTTCCTACAAGTCAGTACAATTCAACCACTCAACAAATCAATTCAACTCAAATCAAATCAAGTCATCAAATTAGATCAAGTCATCGATCAATTGATCCAGTCAATTCTATGCTATCAAGATCATCTCTCGGTTAACTCATTAAATACTATCTATAAAGTCCGATCACTTCAAGAATTGCTCACCCTAAGCTAAAGATAGATAGTATAGCTTGCCAAAAACTGCTAACAACGTATACTGCTCGCCCTAATCTAATATATCCAAGCCCACAGGCTAATATAGTATATTGCTAATGCTCACAAACACTGTGCGATACTTAATGCTCTCCAAAGCTATGCGATACTTAATATGCTCACTAAAGCTGTGCGATACTTAAAGTATACTGCTCACACTAAGCTGATATATCAAAGTCCTCGGGCTGATATAATATACTGCTAATGCTCACCAAAGCTATGTGATATTTATGGTATACTGCTCACTCTAAGCTGATATATCAAAACCCTTAGGCTGATATAACCATTCTATTCAATCAACCATTTTACCACTTTTTTCATATCCGATAAAAATAATCGTGTGTGAGTACACGGTCAGCCTTAGCCAAAAATATAATATCTTTACTTTATAAATCCCACAAATTATATAGTCAATAAAAACATTTTTTTGGCACTATAAACCATTGTCCAGTAATTTTCTAATTAGATATTGAAATTATTGAATTTTGGGATAAAAACCCAAAATTACAATCAACATGCAATTTGCACAATTTAGCACTCAATTAAATAAACCAACCATACCATTGCAATTAGCACGAAATTCCAGTCAATGGCTCTCTTGGTCTAATTTCTGGAAAAAAAAAATTAATTAATTAACTAATTACCAAAATTAATTAATAAATACCAATAAATGCAGCTTAGGTTGTAAAAGCCTAATTAAATAATGAGACGGGCCCGAAAATTTTTGAACCTATCTAGATAAATAATACGACCTATCTATTTGCTAATTACACTACTATAACCACCTAACATGCAATATCGAATGATTAAATTACTAATATGTTCTAACTAACCACCTAATCCAAGCTTAATCTAAACTAATCAATTTCTTCAACATAATTAACTCGCTAAGCAGAGATTAATGAGTAAACTCACCAATTTTGAATTCCGAAGAGTTCACGAGGATGGCCATGCGATGGCGGGTGACAAACTCCAAAGTGCGGGCACCAAGTGAGATTCGGAAGTGCTCGGAAATGGGCCAAATAGTGCACAGTAGTGCTAGAGGCTTTGATTCTAGACGGTGGGCCAAGGAGGAGACTAAGTGGCTGGTTAGGGCTGAAACAGTGAGGAACAGGCACCGGCTGCAGCGGCGAGACTTCCGGTGACTAGACGGTGATGTATGGTGGTGGTGCAAGCTTCGACGATGGCCTAGTGGATAGTGAGCAACCACTGGATGGCGCGGGACGTGGGACAGTGTGCAGGTGCGAGCGCGTAGCGGCTAGCTGATGAGCAGGCTCAGATGGCGCAAGCATTGGCTCCGGCGGACGGATAGCCATGTGATAGAGGAGGGGGCTGCTCTGCTCTATTTTTTGGTTTTTGGAGGCTTTAAGCTTGCTATCAATGGAGGAGTCAAATGGAATGGTAAAGAAGGGGGGACAACAAGTCAAGTGGGTCCCTCTAATGCTTCAATCCTACCCCTTTGTCCCCTTGAAATGGACCCACCATGGCTGGCTGGCTTCCTTGGCAATTACCCAACCCCAAAACTTCCCTTAGAAGCTAATGCGATGGTCCAAAGGTTGAGGGCATGGGGGGCTATGAATTTGCATTTGGTTTCTCCCAATTTCACTTCCATTCCCACTTAAATTAAATCAATTCGGCTCCCATAAACTCCACCAATGATTGCTCAATCAAATTGACATTTTTCCTTACCAATAGAACCAACTACCATCCCACAAACATGACAAAAATTGGTCCCCTAAATTTTCCGATCGAAAATGGCCCTATTTTGACTTTTCGCCGAAAATTTTGGTTTGCAGAAAAATCTTCGAAAAATGAGTCGACATTCCTAAAATGAATCATGACATGACAAAACTTTCAATTTCTGAAATCGAATTTAAATTTGTAGTTAATTTCGATCTGGCGTGATTTTAGCGTGACCTAACCTACTAGGTAGCTTTTAGAAATTTTTGGAGCAATTGACTCATGGTTGATTATTTTCAAGCCATATTGTATGTCTTCAGTACATTGGTGAACCTCGGTTATCGTGAAAATCTCAATATTTCAAATATGAACGTAGGGTACCAAAACGAAAGAAAAATCAGTCTAGTGCCAATCGACGAGAATTTTGCAATTTGGTGGAATCACCTACCTCAAACTTGAAAACTGAATCTCTCTCGAGTAAAATCGATTCCTTAACCATCATTTGTGCGACTGAAGGCTTCTGACTCAAAGTGTCAGCAACCTTATTTGCTTTCCTAAGGTGATATAGAATATCACAACCATAGTCCTTCAGAAATTTCATCCAATGACGCTGTCTCATATTCAACTCATTTTGAGAAAATACATACTTGAGATTTTGATGTTCAGTGAAGATTTGGAATCTTTCTCAACACAAGTAATGTCTCCAAATCTTCAGAACTAAAATGATAACTGTGAGTTCCAAGTTATGCATCGGGTATTTTTGCTCATGAGGTCTCAACTGACGGGACGCATATGCAACAATCCTGCCATGTTGCATTAGCATGCAACCTAGTTCTCTAAATGATGCATCACTATCCAAATGGAATGGTCAGCACAAGCGTGGTAGTTAGCTTCCGCTTAAGCTCTTGGAAACTATGCTCGCACTTATCTGTCCGTACAAACTTCTCTTCTTTGTTCAAAAGTCGAGTCAACGGCGACGCCAAAGCCAAAAATCCTTCCACAAACCTTCTGTAATAGCTTGCTAAACCCATAAAACTTCTGTCTCTATCACGGTTGTTGGTCTTGGCCAGTTGATCACTACTTCAATCTTCGTCGGGTCCCACGAAGATTCCTTCACCTGAAATCACGTGACCTAAGAACGCTACACGAGTCAATTGAAACTCGCACTTACTAAACTTAGCGTACAACTAATGAATCCTTGAGGTTTGAAGTACTAATCTCAATGAACATGATCACAAACTGATTCAAGTATTCCTTAAACACTCGGCTTATCAAATCCATGAAAGCACCTGGAGCGTTCATTAAACCAAACGGCATTACCCTAAACTCATAATGGCCGTATTGATTACAAAATGCTGACTTCGGTATATCCTCCTTCCCGATCCTCAACTGATGATACCCTGTCCTCAAGTCGATTTTTTAAAATATCGACGCTCCTTGTAACTGATCAAACAAGTTGTCGATCCTTGAGAGTGGATACTTGTTCTTGATCGTCATCAAATTGAGTTGACGATAGTCGATGCACAGGCACAACGGATCATCTTTCTTCTTCACAAATAGAACTGGTGCTCCCCAAGGTGATGCACTAAGATGTATGAATCTCTTATCCAACAATTCTTGCATCTGCACCTTTAGTTCCTTCAACTTAGACAACGACATTTGGTAAGGAGCCTTAGGGCTTGGCAATTCCTTGAGGGATACATCTGGAATTCTTGAACTACTTAGATATCTTCAATCTTCAGCTCCTCAATTGTCATATCCACGACAGTTGCCAGGTAACCATGGCAACTCCCGTCTAACAAACGAGTCACCTTAAGTGATGAGATTAAGGTAATCGATTGTCCTCCTCGACTCCAAATAAACTCGAAACTTTCACTCTCTAACAGATTAAACTGAATCGCTTTATGATAATAGTCCATCTTAGCTCATTGCTTGGTGAGCCACTCCATGTTATCAAATCAAGTCATACATGGCTAGGACTAACAAGTCTATATTCCTTTCTCACTCACCAATCACTAACTTGCAAATAGAACAACCCAATGTAGACAACATCTTATCTTTTAACGACATAGATATGCTAACCACTGACTCCAGCAACTCATGATTTAATCCTACTAGCTTACCATATTGCTCGGCAATAAAAGAATGAGTCGCTCTAGGGTCGAATAAAGCATAAGCAGCATGGTTGTGCAGTGAAATCGTACCTGTAATCACATGAGGCATATCCTCAGCTTGACCTCTTGTGATGGCGTACATTGTCCCTTGTGCTGGGGGTCTATTCTATCTACCCTACGGTGCGTTCTGCGTCGCAAATCCTCTGATCTGACCCATCGGTAGCGGTGGCAATAACTGCTATTGTCCTCTTGGTCTTCGAGGACAATCTCTAGGTATGGGACCTTGCTGGCCACATTTGAAACAAGTGCCCATCCTCCGAGGGCACGGGGTTGAACCATGTCACTTTTCGTAAAAACAACACACACCGTTCTGACTTGGCCCTGACTTGCCAACTCCACCCTTCCTATTGGGCAGGACATGGAATCTTCCTCTAGTCATAGGCTTCTTCCCATATAGATTCCCATATTGGTTAGATCTAAACTGCAATCCAGATGTGGCGGCTCGTTCATTCTAATCTCTCTCTGTCAAATGGACTCATTCACAAAGGTCAATATAATTCTTCAAATTCAATGGAACCAGCAGGCTCCTCACTTCCAATTGGAGCCCATCTCTAAACCTTTTAGCTCGGTTTACCAGATTTTCAACCAGTTCAGGGGCATACTATGGTAGTTTAATGAACTTCGCTTCATACGAATCTACAATCGTGGAACCTTGGCATAGGCATTAAGATTCTACCATCTTTAGTTCTCTAGCACTGTCAGAGAAGTACTTGTTGTTGAAGACTTCGACAAAGGCATTCCACTCTAGGATAACACCTTCAGGGAATACAACTCCTTGGGTGGCTCTCCACCAAGTACTTGCAATTCCTTGCAGTTGGTAGGTTACAAGGACTACCTACTCTGTTCGGTGCACATTAATAGTGCAAAGGCCTTCTCCAAGCCTTGGATCCATAGAGCTGTAGCTTTGGGGTCTCCTACCGTAGTGAACCTTGGTGGGTTCAACTTTAGCAATTGTTCCACCAACTTATGCATTGGTCTCCCAGCGACCATGTTCCCTAGTGGAACCTCAGGAGGTGCGGCGACAGGTGTGGCAGCAGCAGCATTTGCGGTGGCATTAACGGCAGCTATGGTAGGGGCGGCTGAAGCGACGGCACTAGTAGCTTGAATCTGAGCCTGCTGATCCATCATATTTCCCTGCATCTCTAGCGCCTGCATGATCCCAACAAACTTTGGATCATCAAGTACTACTACTCCAACAGCAATAGGAGGTGGTGCTACCCCGCTTGCGCTAGCCTGAGTTGGCACTGTACCACAGCCTCCTCAGGTACCGACCCTCGTTGGCGTCCTACCCAGAGTCACAGGCTCTATAGTATGCTTTTTAGGAGTTCCCTACTCTTGATCACTTATGACTTAGTTTTCTACTAAATCCTATCCTCCAATTCCCCACTGAATTAGAAGTTGAGCGATCCACACAAATAAACAATTCTACCACTCAGCTATCACATACATCCACTGGCATGAAATCATGTTTAAATTCGCGGTTAATTTCAATCTAGCGTGATTTTAGCGTGACCTAGCTTACCGAGTAGCTTTTAGAAATATTTGGTACAATTGACCTGTGGTTGATTATTGTCAAGCCACATTGTACGTCTTCGACACATTGGTGACCCTCAGTTGTCGTAAAAATCTCGAGGTTTCAAATATGGACACAAGATACCAAAATGATAGAAAAATCAGTCTAGTATCTATCGACAAGAATTTTGCAATTTGGTGGAATCACCCACGTTCAGCCACACATCTCAGTCGAACCAACCTACCTTTGATCTCTAATTGATTTTTAAATGTGCCGTATGATATTTGCAGATGAGCACGGTCGAGTAGTTGATTCCTAGTCGAATTCTTAAGTCTATTGCATTAAAATCCTTTAATGACTTCCCAAATAGTCTAGTTATCTCATGAGTGATTAGGTCAGAGAATAGCACTAAAGGCACGTCAATGAAAAACCCGATTTATTTAATTGAAAATAAGACTGAAATTTCAGGATGTCATAGTGAGGGGAGAGTGGCGTAAGAAGAAGAAGAGAAGAAGTTGGGTGAGAGTAAAAATGGAGGGAAGGGGCTATGACCAAGTTGAGGGGAAAAAGTGAGGAGAGAAGAGAAAGAGAGAAGGGAGAGAAAAGGGAGAGAAAGAAAGGGGGCTATTCTACGAGAGGAGGTGGTGTGAGGGAAGAGGAGAGAAAGAGAGATGAGGGAGAAGAAAGAGAGAATAAAAGAAAATAATAGGGAGGGGGAAAAGTGAGAGAGAGAAATAACAAAAAAAAAATGAAGGAAGATGAGGGGAGAGTGGCAAGAGGTGGTAGTATGAGGGGAAGGAGAAAGAGGTGAGAGAGAGAGAGAGAGAGAATGAGAAAAATAATATTTTTTCCAAAAAAAAATTATTCGCTAATTTACTCTCCTCCACACCTATTTCTTTTTATTTTTATTTTCTTTAAATTCAAGCTTTTGGCCAAAATTGCAACTTTGCCACCGTGTCCAAATTTTTCCTTTTCCAATCTACAATTTTTCTTCCGATAATTCATTTTTTCCAAAATTTCGAACTCATTGATAATTCAATGAACGATGAAATGATGTCCAATAATTTAATCTCAAAACCCTCGAAAGTTCGATACCCAAAATCAAATTAAATTTCATAGTTAAAAATAAATCGAACGCAACTTTAGTACGACCTAAATTAGTGGGTGACTTTTAGGGGTTCTCGCATGGCTAACTTGTGGTCGATAATTTTCGAACCACTTTTGTGCCTCTTCAAATCATGGATGGCCTTTGGTTGTCATGTAATCATAAGGATTCAATTACATATCCCATGCATAACATCAGTAGAAAATTGGTTTATCGTCGTTCAACACGAATATCGTAATTGTGTGGAATCATCCACGAACCGACTATGTACTTCCATCGAATTGATTTATAATTGTTCGCTAATTGACTTATAACAATGTAGTATTAACCCTTGTCGATCCTTATGGCCGAGCAGTCAATCCCTGATCAAATTTTCTAGTCTTTTGCATTTTAACCCTTTACGGCCTTACCCTATAGATTAGTTAACTTGCGAGTGATTAGTTCAAAGTAAAATAACCATAAGTGCATCGATGAAATAGCCATTTTATATATTTCGAAATAAGGCCAAATTTTGGGATATCACATTAGGTCTTGAGATGAACACGAGGAAAACAAGCAATTTCAATAGCTATTATGCAAGAAAATGGGGAAAAGGATTCCAGATCTGGACTGGTTGCAGAACTTTTAGATTTAGCCACAAATGCAAATCATTGCTCATGTTGGGAATCGTGATCCATTTTCAACCAAATCTGGAAACTACTCACTTTGTCGTGAAGAAAGAAGAGTCTTGGTGGTGGAGAAGACAATCATTGTGAAACTATGGGGGTGGAGACTCTCTATAAAAGGGTTAGAAATCGTTCTTGTAAGAGTGTGTGAGGAGCATGAAAATAAACTCCTTATCATGTAGCTCCTGCACCACATCTCCGCCAAACCATTTTGTTATGCTAGATAAAATATCTTTGTCCCATAAAACTTGCCCATATTCCTCAATGTGTCCTACCTTGTTCATTCCTACATCAACTACATTACACACAAATTCTCATTGATACCAAAATCATGCTTCAACACTCATCTAAATTTCAACAGTTTTCTAAGATTTGTAAGTGAAGCATAAAGGAGAAAGCCGAAGCAGGTTGCAGGTCCGTTAAACAACTACATTTGTACCTCAATATGTGATTCAACAGAAGGACAAGAGCCTTCTTCTCCGCTTTGCCAAATCATATGGCAAATCTTTTAAAAGGTAGTATGAAGAAGCCTCTTCCCAATGCCTTCAGATAAGATTCCTGAAGTAGAACTTCATATAAATGGAAGATTACAGAGAAAAGGCTACTTAAGCCTTGTAAAACTAATGTTCCATTCATAAATGCGTTTTGCTTATGTCTTCAGCGGCAAGATAATCTGATTAGCGGAACTTGCAACAAATTCATGTTTTTTCTCTTTTCAAACTCACATTCGCAGCGGTTTCATGCAGTTTCTCTAAGTTTCTATGCCATACATGAGAACAATGAAGATTCTATGTGAAAAGGCTAGCTTTTCTTTCTCCGGGCAGTAAAGATAGAATCAATTCGAATCAGAAGCATGAAAAAGGGCCCTTTTTCTTGGTTTAAAGAGCACTATCTTCTGTCGATCGTCCTTGATACCACTGACAGTTCACAATACACTTTCTAAGCTTAAAGAGTGGCATTTCATTTCAGCTTTAGTTGTGAAGTGCTGGCTATTGGATTTGAACTGGCTGGATTCCCGCCTAACTCCCTATGGGATTTGAGCTTTGTCCTGAACAGCCCTTTCTTTCCTGTTCGCCGGAGAGCCACTCTTTTTGCTGGGTGGGCTTATCAAATCTTCTATCTATTTATTTGAAAATAAAAAGGTCATTATGCTTCTCACTCCAGAATGACTCCAACCCCTTTGGATAGAGAAACTTATTTTCGAGTGATCGGGAATTGCTCACTGTGGGATTGATAAACTTAAAAGAGAGTGAAAGAGATCACCTTAGTTAGTACACTATAATCCTCATCAGAAGGAAAAGTAGAGCGGGCAGCCATCATAGAGAGTATATGTTGACAAAGTATTTCTCATCCAGCAATCACTAATTTTCCAGCAAAATGCGATTATACTTGGCACAGAAAATTGCTTATTGCCTTCAGGACAGAAGAAAAAGAAAATGCATCACGGGTGCCACTATTTTCTCTGTTTGAAGGCCACATGGCACAGAGCTGATACTGAAAGTGGTAAAAAAAAAAAAAAAAAAAAAACAAAGCAGGGGATCATTCCAAATTATCTTACGAACAGTAAGATCTCAAATGTTAGAGAACCCGTGCACCTTAAGAGTCCACAATTTTACAAAATGCTGATACTGAACTCCGGGGTCAAAAACTGAACTCAAAATTTGCCATTAATGTGGAGTGAAGTACCTCCTAGCAAAGGCTAAGATATTGTTCTTCAATTTCCTTTGCTTCTCTTCAAGATCAACACCTATCTACAAATGAGGAGAGCAAACTGAGGGAATCAGTATTATTAGTGGAATACCTAGGAAACTTAAGACGATGCATGAAGAAATAATTACTTTGCAAGTATACGGGAGTAAAAACTGGTAAATTAACTGTCACTCCAGACAAGTATAAAGGAAGAAGTGTGTGAGATATTAAATTGGAGTTGTGACGCACATTGGCATTGATCACCGTGACATCCCGAAATTGGCCCCGTCTCGGATACATGAAATGGTTGTTTCGTCGACGCGCCTATAGTCATTTTACTAGGGACTGATCACCCACGAGTTGACTAATCTATTAGGTGAGGCCATTAAGGAATATAAACGTGACAGACTAGAAAATTCAATCGGAAATCGAATGCTCGACCATAATAATCTGCAAGGGTCAATACAACACCGTTATAATCAAATTGCGATCAGATATAAGTCGATTCGATACGATTGCGATATTCGCGTCGAACGACAATAAACCGATTTTCTATCAATATTATACTTGTGATATGTAATTGAATCCTCGTGATTTTTATGACAACTGAAGGTCGTCTACGATTCGGTGATGCACAAACGTCGATCGAAAATTATCGACCACGGGTCAAACGCGCTAAAATCCCTAAAATCTACCAGATAGATTAGGTCGTACTAAAATTGTGTTCGGTCGATTTTAACCATGAAATTAATTCGGTTTCGGGAATCGGACATTCGAGTCTATCACAATTCATTTATTGGACTTCGTCTCATCTTTTTGCAAATTTTTGTCGAGTCCGAAATATTACGAAAAAATTGGTTTTCGAACAAAAAGGAAAATAAATGTGAAATTCTTAAGGGTTGAACAAATTCCACCCCCAAAAATGGCCTCACTTGTGAGGAAATAGAGGAAAAATGGCCATTGGTTGAGCACAAGACTTTTTTGACTTAATGATGAGGGATTAAATATTTGCGATTAGATATTTGCTAAGGTTTTTGATTGGCCATCCATTTGACTTCCATTTCTCTTTCTCTCTCTATCTCTCTATGGCGTCTTGAAATTCGAGCCTTTGAAGGATGAATGAACGTGAATTTCGTCAATGCATTGTTGGTTGATCTCACTCGGAATTGATCACTCCCGAGATACTGACCTTGAGTGGGAAAGGATAATGAGGAAAGAACTCATGTGACTAAAGAACTTGACTTGGGAAAACGACTTGACTTTGAGACTTGCGTAAGGATGATCTTGTAGATAAACATGCCGATTTCATGGATGACTAGAAGTCGATTTGGGGACATAATATAATGGGATGATGGGTGATTCTGTTTACTATTATCGAGCCTGTGAATGACCCTATGTTGATTCTCGATAATCGTGTACTTTAAAATAAGAATCTATCCTCCGCAATTTCATGTAGTCAAAGACGTCCATGTATTGAGATGTCTTGAACATGGTTTGGCACGAGTCAGTTACTTGTGAATCCTCGAAACTGGCTGTCAGTCTGAGTTGTACCAAAATAGCATTCTGGCGAAATTGACATGGCATGAGAACCCAAGATTAAACTTTGAATTTTAGGAACATCTAGGACAGATTATTGCATGATGCTACTTCAATAGTTGATAGTGCCAATTAAGCCGAGTATTAGGAAAAAAGACTTATGAACCGAGGAAACGAACCTATGAGGACGTGGGCCGGGCAAGGCCAATGTAGGCCTCATGCCCAAGGTGGGACAACCACCATGGTGGACCCAAGACAAGCATGTGAGCCCGTTGGACTCAACCAACCAGTTACCCTTATGAGCCCATTGTCTAACTTTAAACCATTTCAAGTTCAATGAATTCCCAAGCCCATTCCTATTCATTTCGTAGCCTATTTTTTGGGCCTGCCCTTCATTTCAACCCAAGGGTAGAATGGGAAATGTGCAAGGTGGAAATGACCATTTTGCCACTAGATATTTTGAGAAAAAGGCAAAAGAAAAGAGAGAAGATGATGTCATGTGCATGGGACTTGGAGCAAGCTTTGAAAGACCTTAATGAGGCCTTGACTTCAGCTCTCACTTCCCTCTCTCTCTCCCCCTTCGGCCTAAGAAATTCGTAGCCTTCTCTCCTCTTGTTTCCCTTCCCTTCCTTCTTTGTCTCCTGAAGATCTTCCTCCAAAAATCAGAGTTTTTCATTGCCTTCCCGTGTGAATCACCACCCGTGACACCCACCACCGTGCTTAGAAGGTCCAAACCACACACCCTAAGGTGTCCGTTCACCGAACGGAGCCACCGGCTGACCCACTGGCCGACCAAAAGTCACCACTAACTTGACCGCCTGTCCCTGCACTGCTTCACCATTGCAGCTATTTTCCTCCCATTCTGATCTAACCTTCGCCCAACCCAGACACCAACCCAGTCCTCCTTGACCCCTAGGTGCCGTAGGTTGCCGGCTAGCCACTCACCGAAGCTCCGGTTAGCCCGCTCAGTCCTTTTCCTCCTCTGGCAATTCAGTTTTTCAGAGTTGTAGTGAGAGACAAAGTTTGTTGATGTTGTTTTGACCTTGGGACCACCTTGAATCACTGTGGTTGAGGTCCCCGTGCGTAGCCTCCGTCGTCGCCATCATGTCTGTGTCTCCAACCCATTTAACGGGTGAGTTTAGCTCATAATCCGTCGATTAGTGCCTAAAATTGCTTAGGGTTAGTTTAGTTAGGGTTAATTCTGGTTTAGGAGGTTTTGCTTAAGTTGTATTAGTCCTAAGTTAGGTGGTTAGGTCGATGGTTAAAAGTGGCTTAGCTTAATCTTGCTTAATGTTGTTTATTGTGGCTTATGTGTTTAATAAAGCACATAAGCCACAATAAACAACATAAGCCTTAATAACTAGAACATGCCTAAGTGGTTGAGATAGTTGTGCCTTGTTATGGGCTAAAATTGTATGGCACGGTATGTGACGTGTCATAATGATTTTACCTTATAATCGAGATCCGTGTGATTGATTGATATATGAAGTGAAGTGTTCCGGTTATGAAATGTGTTTGCTATTTTAATATGTTATATGTAGCACACTAATGTGCAAGAGCGTATGAGAATCATGGCATGATTGGTTCTGATTATGCATGAATTGATCGCATTGTTTACGATAGGCACGCATGAATCGATAACATGCAAGGTGTGGTAATAGCTAGGTGAGATCGCTTGTGATGCGACTTATATGTGATTGCTGAACTGCATCACCTAATGGCCATATGCATTGTGTGTATTATGCTAAGATATAACGTGCGGGGTATGGCATACCGGGTAAGGTTGCATGCAAATCGACTCTTTGATCATTGGTTGGCCCTAGTTGTTGTTATTTGTTGGTTGTTGGTTTGTTTGTGGGGTGATTATGGAGAGATACCTCGAGTCTAGTTGGTGTGCTAACCGGGGGCTTAGGGGGGAGACTCGCTGAGATTTTGTCTCACTGGTTATTGTATAACCACTTTCAAGTCCTTAGAATGTCATTTCTGCCAATGAGTCTAGGATCCCTAAGGACTGGAATACTATTGTGATGCACCACCTTTTCCCGGGTTGGTCGCATCTTTATAAGAAGTATCTATCCACCATTTGGGTGGATGAGGGACTAGGGCAATGGATACCCCATCAGTTCCTAGCGTGGTTCATCCAGGATGGCGGTATGCTAATAAGTCCTATGCGAGGTTTGGACGAGCTGCACAGTAGGGGCCCCGAGGACGCCGACTGGGATCCCATGGTGTGGCACCCCTCGACAACCCCCAATCCGTTAGGGTCACCACAGATTACTTGTCACTCATCCTACTATATACCCAGTCTACTGACTTTTATGATTAAAATGGAACCACAGTTCATAGGGGTTGATCAATGGAATTCCTTACCAATTTTTTTTTTTTTGAAAGAAAGGTCCCAGCGCAGTTCATCAGCAGAAGCATAAACAAGTCTCACCATCTCTCCCTCTAATAACCATAATGCAATGCACACCAACTACGCACTAGAAAAAAAAATAAAGCCGATTCACTTTTATTTATATTTTCATGATGGACATTAAGGTCGATACAACAAAAATGCCAAGATTTTTAACTATACTTGGCTATTCCAAAAAGAGAACACGACCCTATACGAAACATGTACATCCCTCCATCAACAAGTGTCGGCTATCCCCAAAAAGAAAGCTTCAGCTCCCACCGGTCCTACATGCCATCACACCCACCCCGGTGCATCAAGCGGCGACGGCGGTAACATCCCTAGCATCACCCCATTGCGTCGAACGTGGACGGACAAAAACTCTTGGATGATAGGGCCATCAGCTAATCCCACGTTTTACATCAATACTCGAACTCGAACATACTCCAGACTAGGTATACTAATACAGGAATGCTCGGTGCACTCCACCTCGACGTCAGTAGGTATGCCATAGAAGGTATCACGCACAACTAGTGAAAGACGCAATTTCTAATCTGAAATGTTAATCCCCAAAAGGGGTGAGTACAACCACTCAGCAGTAAAGATCCGCCACACTACACAGTGCATCAAACAGACAATCAAGGTATCATGAATAAAACACATATCATTTATGCATTCAAGCATACCTTACCTTCCAGCCATGCATATATCAGCATTCCATATGTGCATATACCACCATGTACTCATCATCAAGCAGTCATGTATATATCACCATGCCATATGTACACATCCATGTGCATGATAGAGTCTCAATTTTATCTTTCCAGGAGACTAGTGTTTGCATTCCTCAATTTATCGCTCGCATCCAACCTGGCATCGCGAGAAACCTCCGACACACACCTCCGGGCATCCGACACACACACTCTGGGCATCTCGTACCCCAACTAGCATCACGAGATATCCCCCCAGCACACACCTCCGAGGCTTCCAGCACACACCTCTGGGCATCCCGAAACTCCTGAGGACATCCGGCACACACACTTTGGGCATCCGGCACCCATACTCTGGGCATCCCAAAAATCCTTAGGCATCGTCTGCTCACACCTCCGATAGTCTTCTTGTTATCTCAAATTATATTTATGGCACCCCCGAATAGCTAATGTCGCCACAACTAGCTATCACTCCTCCTAATGAATACCAGTTACATCTCTTAGCGGAAGTATCGTAGTTCATAGACATTTTTTTTTATAAGAGTTTAGCACAGCTCAATAGCGAAATTAAAGACGAGTCTCACCATCCCTCTACTCTCTTAGTGATGATACAATGCACACTTACTCCACATCGAAGGAAAACATAAGCCGAGCCACCTTTATTTACATCTTTAGGATGGACATCTTGGGTCGATACAACCAAAAAGCCAAGACTTTTAGCTAAACTTGGCCACAGCTCCAAAAAGAGACCTTGACCCTCTATATCGATCATGTATAACCCTCCATCTACAAGTGTTGGCTATATCCAAAAAACGTCAGCTCACACTCCTCACGTGGGCCATCACATCCATCCTGCCGCATCAGGCGATGGCGGCGGCAACATCCCCCGAATCACTCCGTCAAGGCGGATGTGGATCGAAAAAAACTCTTGGATGAGTAGGACCCAACCAGGCCCACATCACACATAACTAGCACCCGAACCCGTATGAACGTCAGACCAGGGATGGTGACACAATCAAGCTCCGAACAATTGACCTCCACGTCAGATGGAAGGCCGTAAAAGGTACCCCACATGACCGGAGCGAGAGGCCTCTGTCTAATATGAAATATTGGTCCCCAAAAGGGTGAGTACAACCACTCAGTAGGTAAAGGATCTAATCACTACTCAATGCCTCAAACAAACAATCATAACATCATAATAGAGTACATATCATTCATGCACCTAAACATAACTTACCTTGCAGTTATGCATATGTCATCATACTACATTTGCATACACCATCATGCACTCATCATTAAGCATTCATGCATATCCATGCCTTATGTGCACATACCACCACACACTCATGCACATCATATCATACAGCCATGTATACATATTACCATACCATGCATGATTCAATTTCCGCTTTTTATCTTTCAATTGAGTCACCACATTTTTCTTTCCCCGGACCAGTAACTTGCATCCCACATTTTATTGCTTGCACCCAACCTAGCGTCACGAGGAACCTTTGGCACACACCTCCGTGCATCCCGACACTCTTGAGGATATCCGGCACACACACTCCGGGCATCCGGCACCCACCTCTGGGCATCCCAACACTCCTAGGGTATCGTCGGCTCACACCTCCGACGGTATCCTCATTTATCATAATTGATACCCACATTTGTGTCTCAATATCAACATGGCACATAATGTAATGGCACAAGGTCAATTTCAGCTTTTGAAATTCGCAGAATCCAGCTTGCACAGTTTTAGAAAACATTTTTATTAAATACCCAAATGACATTAAAAAATTATGAAATTTAAACATGTGATAGTCAAGACGTAAGGGCAGATACTTCATGAATAACACTAGACCAAAAGATTCCCATATAGCTCAATACAGAACACGCATCACAGCACTACTAATTCTGTCCGTTCCAATTGCACAGTTTTGGAAACATTTTTGGTTAAATAGGCAAATGAACTTCAAAAATTACGAAATTTGAATATGTTGTTTTCAAGACACAAAAAAATATATTTAATAAAGAACACTTTTCCAAAAGAATCTCGCACAGAACGGTATAGACCACGCATTACAACATTACCAAGTCAGAACACATCAGATTACACAGTTTTAGAAAAATTTTCGATTAAATACACAAATGACCTTAAAAATTTATGAAATTAAACTATGTTATAGCCAAGACTATAAGGTAAATACTTCTGAAGACATCGTAGTCAGATTCATCCTAGGTGATGAAATATAGGCGGTTGAAACTTCAGTTCCCTGTACCGAAATTTTCAGATCTAACCATCTCCGAAAGACCACGATTTCACCTACCTATTCTTGTTTTTTATTCTCTAAAATATTGATATGTTAAACCTCATGATGTCCTTTACATCTTTTGTTAAGAAATCGAAGTGAAATTTCAACAAAAAGATAGCGTTACAGTCCATGCATTCATCAAAGGTAGTTACCGAAATCTCCAGATTCAGTCTTTCCAAAGAATAAAGATTTCACCCACTTATACTTGATTTTTTTGTCCAAAATTTGAGTGTTATACTCCAAGAATTCTTTAACAACTTTTATTTAGAAGTCAAATCCAACATCCAACTCGAACATCACATGCAAGCCACTAGAACATCCAAGGTCAAGCTATTTCTCAAGAATAGTTTACTGGACTAGAACCACCACACTTAAAACTTCGGTTTTTCACATCCTAAACATCCGATATTTGTCACCATTCAATCACATACACTAGGCACAACATGCAAGAGTAGATCAAAGGATTCCACTTGCCTCTAAACCGAGCAAACAACAAGCACCACGGCCATGGACGACGGACGCACGGCAGACGGTCAACGAGCGGCTCTCCTCCTTCCTCTCTTCCTTTCTCCCTTTATTTCTTCTCTTTCTCTCCTCTCTTTCTCTCTCGGACGAACTCCCTCTCTCTCTCACTTAATCCGGCATCATCTTCCCCTAATTTTTCTTCCCCATCATCATTAGCTATCATTAGGTCATGCATGGAGGACACTTGGCAGCTAGGAGGGAACACATGGCCTTCTTCATGCAAGATGGGCCTCTATCTTCGGCTGGGCTTGGGCCAGCCATGGGCCGATGGCAGCTCTCCTTCTTGGCTTCGTGGGCCAGTCAAGAATGGGGTGAACCAATGGGCTGGTTTGGGCCTTTAATTGTCCAGCCCATCCTCATCCTATTAATCCACCTAATCCTTAATTATATAAACACCTAATTGGAATTTATAATTCACAAAAATTTGTGACCTATCTTAATAAATTCCATTCCATAATTCACATGGCCAAAAATAGAATTTTCCTATCAAATAATTACCCACCAATAGCTTGGCCAAAAATCTCAATGCAAGACGTGAATTAGAGCACCTATAAGGATTTACAAGAAATTCTAGGATGCCACAATATTCACATACGAATCTCAATTTCATCATGGCATTTGATGCATCAATATCAAGAGTCTCAACAAAATTTTTGATGCCACACAACATGCCATATGTCATCACATATGCAGCAAAATTAACCACTCAAAGCATTTCATCACATGGAAAAAATCATTTATTTTTTATAACATATCAATTTTTAGATAAAATAGAATGCACTCATTTGGTTAAAACTCTAGGAAAATTAGTAAATGGTATAAATAAATTATAAAAACTTGACACATTATAAATGAGACCTAAAGGCAGATATCTCATGAAGAACACAATTCCAAAAGAATCCAACACAAAATAGTACGGTCCATGCATCAGTCTTGAAAATTTTAATACTTCAGCTTGCACAGTTTCAGAAGTAATTTAACTTAAAAATCGAATTGAACTCCAAACATTCTGAAATTTTGATACGTTATAGACAGGTCCTAAAGGTAAATATCTCGTGAATAAATAGAAATCCAAATCGTTCTAGATTAACAGATATAGATGATTATTTTCCCATGTTCTCGGTGTCGTTTTTCCAGATTATCTTCTTTTAAAGAAAACTCATTTCACCGATCTACATATGTCCGTTTCTTCTAAAGTTTCAGTATGTTATACCTCAGAATATATCTACAACTTTCATAAAGGACACACGATCAAATTTTAACTGTATGATTTTATAAAAAAATCACAGAATCATACTAGGTTGAGGTAGCATTTTCCCAGATCTAGTTTCTTCAAAGGACAACAATTTCACCGGCCTATTTTTGATCATTTCCTCTAAATTTTTGATATGTTTTACCTCAAGAAGTACACTACAACTTTCATTAAGAACTCAAAGTGATATTTTTGCAAGAGAGCTACTTTATAGTCCACGAATTCACTGAAGGTCAGCACAACAAATTCCAGATCTAATCTCTCCAAAGGAAAATCATTTCACCATGCAATCCTTGTTCGTTTTGTCTCAAATTTTAGTATGTTATTCCTCAAGATGTTCTCTACAACTTTTATGAAGAGATCGAAGCAATATTCCAACTAAAAAGTCGCATGCAGCTCACAAACTTGTGAAGGGTCGGACTGATTTTTCCAGAAAACAGCATGCTAGGCCAACGAATTTTTCCCCATAGCTTCGACCTTTCATCACATCTACCACAACCAAAATTCACCATCTTCTACACACACAACACAGCAAGCAAAGGGTAGGTTTTAGGACTCTACTTGCCTTGAATTTAAGCACAAAACAACGACAAACAGCGGGCAAAGCGGCGAACGAACAGCGACGAGCTAGGTGGATGATCGGCGGACGGACCTCCCTCCTTCCTCTCGCACACACAGCCTCTCCTTTCTCTCTTCCTTTCTTCCTTTCCTTTCTCTCTTTCCCGCCTCTCTCTCTCTCGGACGACTCTCTCTCTTCCTCTCCTCTTTCTCTCGCTTAATCCGCCCCCTCTCACTCTCTAATTTCTTCCCCATCATCATTAGCCATCATTGGATTATGCATGACTTGCTACACTTGGCTACTAGGAAGGGACACTTGGCATTTTTCCATGCAAGAGGGCTTCATTCGGCTGGGCTTGAGGCCAAATTGGTCGACGGCAGCTCCCCCTCTCCCTTTGGGCTTCGCAGGCCAAGCCCATGTGGCCGAATGGTGGGTGATCTTGGGCTAGTCTTGGCCTAAGAGTCTTGGCCCACTCTTCTCTAATTTAATCTACTAATATCTTCCACTTAAATAAATTCCTAGCTTACAAAAATAATATGGCCATAAGAGTTGAAGTCATAAATCCATAAATTCCAATTTATAACACACATGACCAATGATAGAATTTTCTTTCCTATCAAACCAATTATCCACTAAAAGCTTGGCCATAAATCTCATTGCAAATTATGGATCAAATAGCTACAAAATAACTTGATGGTATTTCCATCACCTGTTCATAGACTTTAATGCTTCTAGAGATTGCCATGAATTTTGAGATGCCACACATGGAGCTGGACCCTCCTAATGGTGCAGTAAAGAATCTTGCCAACACTTCACTAGTGATCAACTCGTATGCCTCCAACTATGACCTGACAGAGTCTAAGTCCGATGGGTTCGAGTGATAGTAGTGCTGAACTCAAGGGTTCTTTTTGTGTATAGTTGGATTAGCCTAGCCTAGTTTCTTTTTGGTCTAGCTTAGTGGATGGATTGGCTCTCTATTGGGCTTGTAAATCGGTAACGATCCCTTCATTGGTTAATCCAATAAAAATGTATATAAATGAGTAGTTGTTGTTCTTGTTGTTTATCTCTCTATCCCTATTTGATTGCTTGATTGTCTATTTAACTAGGGATGGTTCATTTTTTGCTTGCGCATAACGAAAGATTAAAATGAATGGTCATTGACAAGTCCTGGGACATCACTTTCTATTGACCAAGAGAAGGGCTTGTTGCGTACTTGAGGTTCAGGGCATGACACTCTCTCTCCTAATTCCCCCTCTCCTTGCATGCATGAGTTTCCCCTTCAGCCGACCACCTCCTCCTGCCATTTCTCTTTTATTCTTCTCTTCATCACGCTCATTTCTCCATCGCAGCCCACCATCACCTCAGTATCTCCATTTCCCCTCACGTTTTCTTCACCTAGCATACTATTCAATTTTTACTGCTGCCACAAGCCACCCCAGCCAGCTCCCTTCATGCCCTCACCCTCACTAGCATCTCCATACCTTCACTCCACTGTCTACGCCACCACCAGCCCGCAAACGACTAGCAACACCGCACACCTCCTTGGCCGTGAGCTTGTAGGACAGCCCCGCGTCCATCAAGCCTCCGTTCAAGACACAATTGTCTCAAGTTGTTGCCGCCATTGCGTCATCGTGAGCTCACCACCATCTTAATCCGGTGAGTTAACTCCCTAATCTTTGATTAGGCTATTAATTTCTTTTAGGGGGTGTTTAGATTAGTGTTAATCATGGTTAGATTAGTACTAAGAAGGATTAGTGTTAATTAAGTTGGATTAGCCTAATTATCTTCAGATCTGTTGACTTGACGCTTCTTGTTTGCTATTTTCGTGGGTTAAAATGTGCTACGATATTGGTGTGGCTTTCTTCTTGAAAAATTTTCTAAACATCTTCATGTATGACATATATTTTACTAAAGATTTAATGGATTTAAAAAATAAGATTTCAGCTTCGTTTCATGCAAGGCAGAATCTCGTTTTGTGCTCCAGTGACCTTTTGGTGCTTAAAGAATTTTTATCAAGTCTTAGGGTTTGATTTTCGAAAGAGTTTCTTCACTGTTCATCACATCTTGAAGTTTAATATAGTCACATTTTAGAGAAAACGGGCAAGTTTTGGATCTCGAACCAAACTGATTTTGAAAAGCAAAATTTCTGGACACGGACACAGTTTTGGTAACATTTTGGGAAATTTACTACTCTTATTCTAGGAAGATCTAGGTTAAAGTGTCTCATAAAAAAGTGTCCGTTTAAGTGTCCTTTCTAACATATTCAAATGAGAATTTTCTAAACCTGTTTGGTTATGTTTCTGGAATTAATCTTATAGACGTGCGAGTGGACCCGGTTTCTACCAATGAGGGCCAATTGTAGTTTCGTGGTTGTTCTTGGTGTTTTGCTTGCTAGAAAATGTATATTGTGTGATTTGGTTGATTGTGGGCACGTTGAAAACTCATGCGTGATATTATGTGAATGGTTGTTCTATGGTGATTATCTATTATTATTGCAAAAGATTGCCTTATGGGCAATTAATTCAAAAAACAATTAGATGTCGGGTTTGAACACCAAAACTTATTTGCTTAACAAAACAATGAGATTTTAAACTAGGTACATGCAAAGTTTGACGAATTAATGAGATTTTAAACTAGGTGCATGCAAAGCTTGATGAATTAATTTTGAGTACGTAAGTATCTACTAATTTCTTTCCAAAAGTTTTAAAGAACAAAAAAAGGAGTTACTCTAAATGGTTTCCAAAAAGGGTGGTTGGACAAAGAAATAAAAAAGAAACATGGTGTCAGGTTTGGATGCCAAGTTTTATGTGCTCAATAAAACCGTGAGGTTTCAAAGTACATGCGTGCAAAGTTTGACGGGTTGATTTCAAATATGTGACCCCGCATGAACTTATTTCTGAAAGCTTTAAATAAAATAAAAAGGAGTTGCCAAGTTGATTTTTGAAAATAGATTTTGGGTGTTCTTGGCTATATGATGGAATTATGCATAATTTTGATGGTTTATATGTACTATGATGTGTAATTAATTGTTTGATGGTAGTTATTGATTTTTAGTATAAAACTCGGTTTTAAGGGCTTTTAAATGGAAAAATGCCAGGTGTTGGTTTTTGGATGCCAACTTCTATGTACTATATAAAACCGTGGAGTTTTAAAATGAGAGCGTATTGTGTTTAATGGTTCAATTTAAATACATGATCACACACGATTATTTTACCGGGAATTTTTAATATGAAGAAAAGTGGTCCAGTTCATTATTTGAAAACGAGATATTTGAATGCAAAGCAAGGTGTTCTTGGTCAAGTATGTGCTCATGTGGTCACTATTGGAACCCGTCACCCACATCAATAGATGCTGATCACGATGGAGGCCGATCTGATACTCCTTTATGGAATGTCGTTTAGGCGGGTAGTGTTAGAAGTTGTTGTGCCTGACAAAGCGAGACGATGCCTGATTACGCCAGATGACCGCTAACTATTGAGTTGGTCGTGGCCTAAGGGTCTTAATAACTGGAACATGCCTAAATGGTAGTGATAGTTGCGCTTGATTATGGGGAAAAATCATGTGGCACGGTATGTGACGTGCCATGACGATTTTACCTTATAATCAGGACCCATGTGATTATTTAAATGATGAGAGTAATGTGTTCCAGTTATTAATTGCACTTGTGATATCTATAAATGCATATGTGATGAGCTAATGTGCAGGGGCGTACTAAAGTGAGGTAAGCTTTATATGGTGTGTGTTTAGGACCACCTTCAAGGCAAATTTGCGTCCTAATCAGGGTTTGGGGTTTTGACTCATTGAGATTTATCTCACCCTGTCGTGGTTAACCATTTTTCCAGTTCTTAGTATGGAGATACATCATGTCACGCCCCGATCTTCGAGCACGTGCCCATCCCTCAATGGTCGATTAAATTGCAACGTCCCAGGACGCGTCGCCAACCCATTCATTTTAATGCGCATGCGGAAATAAATAATTAAATTCCCAGATAACACGAAGATGTGATAGAAAAGCAAGGCCACAATTTTGAAAACCACAATACACCTTTATACACAACATACTAGGTCATTTACAAAACTAGTCTATACTCACAAAATCTACAAAAGATCAATCCTCAAAACAAAGATGTCCTATGACCAGCTAGTCGAACTCAATCGCCGATTCTTCAATCTCCACAAGGTCCATACGGGACGTCAGGTCCTCCACCACGCCATCGGGAGGGTCAGCTAAATCCTCGTTCCAAAGCAGCATCAACTACCACAGTGGGGATATCAAAAGTCAAAAGGGGACCCACCTTGAAACCATTGGGTCCATAGCGGAACCATGCTCTAAATCAATGAGGAATCCTATGAGGTGGATTCTCTTCGACCCAAATAGTGGTCACTACCAGTTCATAGACCAAGCGAATTTTGGGATCGGGGTAACTAGAAACCCACTCGGTAACTCTCATGGGATAGGCAAAACATTCAGGAGGATCCGCCATCTAAGAACCTGAAAATGTTGAGCCCACGATGGGGTGAGATAATGTCTCAGCAAGTCCACCCCCTAAATTTCGATTATGAAGGAAATATGCCTAAGGTTTCTTGTGCACACACAAGATAGATGACTTACCTTTGCCCCAGTTCCTTCCTATAAGTCAGTACGATTCATATATTTAAGAGGTGAGACCTTAAGGAAGTGTAGTAGAGTCTCTATACTATGGAATCAATGATGCGATACCATAAAATCCCTTTTAGTTCTTAGTAGAATCCAACCAGTGGGCTATCAGTGCGGGAGAGTGGACGTAGGCTTGGTCTAAGCTGAATCACTATAAACCTTGTGTTTCAATTCTCTTTCCCTAATCTCTTTACTTAATTCGCAGTCTTATATATTAATCTATAGCCTTTATATCTTCAACCTATTGTTTTCAGATAAGTCGAATTAAGTTGTTAAATCCTGCAAAAACTTCTTTAACACCTATTCGCCCCTCTTTAGGTGTTCATACTAGCATTATCAATTGATATCAGAGTTTGTGTATGTGGCATCCCAAATTTAATGACAAGCCGTAAGGTGCGTTGAAGTTCCTAATTAGGTGATAGAATTTCTTTTGGCTTATGCCTTAGCCAATTTGTCTTTTAATTTGATGATTTGTGTATTTAAATTTATAGATTAATAATTGGCCATGAGATTTATAAATTTAAATCTTAATAAACAAAGTGTCCCAAGACTTTGGCCAAGATGAAATTTGAATTTGGAAATATTTATAGAAGGAATTTCAAAAAAAAAAGGGAAAAAGAGGGTTATTTTTGGAATGGGCCTTGGACCCATTGGCCTAAAGCTTGGTGGGCCAAGCTTGTCGGCCCATTAGAGCCCAAGGAGAGAATTCGACCAGCCCAAGGGGAGTGGCTGGATGGGCCTAAGCCCAAGCCCATTCAAATTCAAATTAAAACCCAATATGACAAGTGGTAAATGGCAAGAGCATGCATTGGTTAATCTTTAGGCAAAGCAATGATTGCTAATCATGGGATTAAGGGGATATAAAAGGGGTGAGGAGAGAGAGATTGCCGGTTCTTTGCTTCATTCGGCCGAGAGAGAGTGAGAGAGAGAGAGAGAGAGTTCGAGCATAAGGGAGAAACCGAGAGGAGAGGAGGCGGAGCCGAGGGGTGTGCCGTTCGTTTGCCGTCCGATCGCCGTGTCCCGTCGCCGTTCATTGTGGTTTGTTCATCTTAGAGGCAAGTGGAGTCCGTAACTTCTCTTGCATGTTTGTTGTGGTGTTTGCATGTTCGGTTTTAGGTGTGATTTGTGCGAAAAACCGAGGTAAGAGTTGGTTATTTACAAACCGTGTGACTGTTCTTGTTCGGTTTGTTGGAGTCAGTAGCTTGTTTGAGCATGCATGTGTGTTTGGACTCCGATTTTGGCTTCGATGTCTTCATGAAAGTTGTAGGTAACATCTTAAACTACAACATACTCAAACTTGAAGAGAAATGAACGAGTGTAGCCTAGTAAATCGGCTAGATCTTGGAAACGATGGTTCTGGTGAAGTATTCCGAGACACCCGAGACTTTATGGACTTAAAATGGTGACCATACTTTGGTTATTTGACCTAGATCTCTTGATGAAACTTGTAAAGGACACCTTGTTACATAACATACTCAAATTTCAGAGGAAACGAAAGAGAATAGATAGGTGAAATCTAAAAATTTCGGAGAAGTGTATTCTGGACGACGCGGTAGTGGTTCCAGAAGTTTCGTAGGGTTGTATAAATTAATCTAAAAATAATTTGGCTTAGATTTCTTCATGAAAAGTGCACGAAAATGTGTTGGCTATCATCCTGTAAAATTTTGTAATTTTTGAAGGCCATATGAGTATTTTAATCGAATTTATTTGGAAACTGTGCAATTCTAGTCATTATCCGAATATCATGTGCTATTTTGTGGAAATTGTGAAATTATGAGAAATTCAATTTGGCCATGAATTTTGTATGAAATTGTCATCCTATTGGTTTGTTTAGTGATTGTTTGAATATTATGATTTTGGGAAAATCATAGATATTAAATTTAATATTTATTTATGAAAATAAATAAATATAATAATAAAATAATAAGGGATTATTTTATTGGCCATGAATTTCATTGAATTTTTTATGCATTGTTATATGACATTGGTGTATGTATGATCATAAATTGTGATGCATTTGTGAATCATATGCCATGTAATAATAAGATTAAAAGGATGGTGAATGTGGAAAATGATATGTGAGTAAGAGGTTGTGGTGGAGGATGATGTCTGGTGGCCGAGTGGCAAAATTCCAGAGATCCCCTGGGAATTTCAAGATGCCCGGAATATGGGGGGCCGGAAGTCCGGTTGTATCTTGGATACATGCGAGGAGGTTTCTCGCGACACCAGGATTGGGGTGCGGGATGCCTGGCTAGAAGGGTAAAGGCCGGAAGCCCTGTCGGAGGTTTCTGCCCAAAGGGAATGCCTCGTGATGCTAGATGAGATGCGAGATGCCCGAAATGTGGGGGGCTAGAAGCCCGGTGGCCATGGGATGGCTGAGTTTGCTGGGAACCCTGTCGGAGGTTTTTGCCCGAAGGGTTGATGATGAGATTGATGATTTTGAGAAATGGGTGATGTGGTGATCAAAATTGAAAGATAAAGATGATAATTAACTCATGACATGATGATGCATGATGATGATGACATGTGATGTGATATGATGATCACCTATGATAATATATGCATGATGATGATGTGTGATGTGACATGATGATCATCCATGGTATGATATGCATGATGAAATGCATGATGATGATAATGATATATGACATGCCATGATGATGATGATATATATGATGTGATGATGCATGATACGCATGATTACAAGGTAAATGATGCTTGCAACGTGTGATGATATGCATGATGCATTGGGATGTTATTGGATTTCCCTATCTGCTGAGTGGTTGTACTCACCCCTTTTGGGGATAACATTTCAGATTAGCAAGTATGCCGCTACCTGCCGTCTCGCGGGGGATGTTTTATGGTCTACTGTCTGATGTAGAGGTCGAGTGTGCGGAGATAGACTGTCCCTCTGTTCCCGGACTGACTTTTATCCGAGTATGTTGTCTAGTGATGTATGACGTGGGCCTGGCTGGGGGTCCTGTCATTCAGGAGTTCATTTCTGTGCACGTTCGTTGAGATGGAGCTATGCGAGGGATGTTGCCACCGCCACCGCCTGATGCACTGGGTTGGGTGTGAGACCCACACGCGATGAGTAGGAGCTGAATCTTTTGATGTAGATAATCGACACTTTTGATGGGGGGGTTGTGCACTTGATGTAGAGGGTTGATAGTTTCTTTTTGAGATTTTAGGCAGGACATGGCAGAGTCCTCGCTTTTCTTGTTTTGTATTGACCCGAGAAAGAAGGAGTCCCATCCTAAAAGAATATGTAAATAAAGTGTCGATGTTCGTTTATAAAATCCTGATGTTTAGCTGGTGTGTATTGGTATCATGGTTAGTAAGGGGAGAGATGGAGATGTTTAATTTGCTTCCGCTATGAGTCGCGCTGGGACCGCTTTTAAAAAAAAAATGCCTGTGATTAACGACGCTTGTTTTAAGTACAAGATAGTAAAGGAAATCAAGTGTAACACCGACGCTGGTGACGACCTGCGAAGGGTTCGGGGTGTCACAGTGTACTCAATTAATTGAAGTGTTTTTACTTTTGAGTTAAAGATCTATGACTAGTATGTCGGTTTAAGGTTTGGTTGAAGGCTAAAGCAATACCAGATCGCCTTATTTCGATGGAAAGAAATACAACATATGGAAAAACAATAAGGCATTCCTAAGATCGAAAGATCATCTGGAATAGGATGTGGTAGAAAAATGAATTATTCCTAAAGCTACATCAGTTTTAGAAAGGGGAAAAGAGGTTGCAGACGCTGGCGAGATGACTTAAGAAGAAATAACCAAGAGACAAACTATTGATGCTAAAGCAATTTATTCATTATATTATGCATTATCTCCTACTGAGTGTAATAGAAAATCTTATTGTGAAATAGCCAAAGAAGTCTGGGACAGGCTGCACATTACCTATGAAGGAACTGATCGAGTGAAAGAAATAAGGATCAATGTCCTACTCAGACAGTATGAAGCCTTCAAGATGAAGTCAGGAGAATCTATTACTAACATGTTTAGTCGTTTTATAGAAATTGTAATGGTCTAGAGTATCAGGGACAACCAATCTTAGGACTCATGAAGGTTAATAAGTTGCTACGTGGACTCTCCAAAGGCTAGAATTACGTAAAGACTTCGATAAGGGAAACATAAAGGATCATGCCACTTTTTGTAGACGAATTGGTTGGTATACTTCAGTCCTATGAAGTGGAGCAAATCAATGAAGAAGAAGATCACAAAGGTAAGAAGTCAATTGCTTTGAAATCTAACGATGATTCTGATGTTATAGAGTCTGAAGATGATATGGATGATGAAGAGTTAGCTTTATAATAAAGAGATTCAGGAAATTGGAAAAAAAGGGGAAGCAGATTCAATTGGAAGAAACAAAGCACTCAAAAGTTTCAAAACAAATCAACTGAGGATGATGAATCTAATAAAGATGTGATATGTTTTGAATGCAAAAAAAAAGGGGACACATCATATCCAATTGTCCCATGTTAAAGAAAAAGAAAGGGAAAGCTGAGAAATACATGAAGGCTCTCAAGGCAGAGACATGGAGTGATACTGAATGCGAAGAAAGTGATGAAGATTATGCTAATGGCAAAATCAGAATCAAACTCAAACTCTGAAATAGATACAGACTCAGACTCAAATAGTGAAATCAAGGTAAGTAATTTAAAAATCCCTACCAAAGTCTCGAAATACATTGATGAACTGTGTCTTAGTCTCAAAACCTCTCTCAAGAGGATTTCCAAGCTAAAAAGAGAGAATTCTACACTGAAGCAACAAGAAATTTTATGGAAAGAAAAGTTTGAAAGTTTAGATAAAATTTTTGTTACTTTAAAAGAAAATGCAAACTCTCTTTCAAAAGAAAATACGTTTCTTAAAAATGACATTTCAAATATTTCAAAAAGGGTTTTCAATAGGATATGAGAAATTAGAAAAGATTCTTTCAGTACAAAGACCCTACTTTAACAAATCAGGCTTGGGAATGACTTATGAAACTATTCATCTCTTTGATTTTCCAAAAGTGAAAGAAAGAATCAAACAAAGGCCTACAAAAACTTTTTACAGAAATCATTTTCATAAAGTCTTTGTAAAATCTGTTGGGCAAAGTGCTCTCAAATGTTCTAAGTGCAACAGCTCAAAACGCTTTGAGAAAGAGTGTCCTATGGTTTGGAGACCTGTTAAGAAGGAATGGACAAAGACTATTTATTGCACTAACTCCTCTGGACCCAAGAAAATGTGGGTACTAATGAAAGCTTGAGTTTCTTTTTTAATTGCAGGTCACTATAAAAAGAAAAAGGGTTAAATGGAATTTGAATAGTGGCTATTCAAGGCATATGACTAGAGATTCGAGTTGTTTTATAAATCTTATGCAAGTAAATGGTGGAAATGTCTCCTTTGGTGGAAACAGCAAATGAATAATTGTTGGATGTGGAACTGTAAAAATTGAAAGTCTCACAATCAACAATGTTTCCTTAGGGGAAGGACACAATTACAATTTGTTTAGCATTAGCCAATTGTGCGACACTGGATTCAAAATCAATTTTCAAGAAGGAATATGTTCGAGAACTAGTAAAGATCTTTCACAATCTTTTACTAGACGAAGACATGGGAACATCTATCTTCTCGATATAAAACCAGAAAAGTCGCAATATCTAATTTCAACTCAAGATGAAGCAAATCTTTGGCATCGAAAGCTTGGCCATGTCAATATGAAGCGGATTGCCAAGATCTCTTCTAAGAATCTCGTTCGAGGACTGCCCAACTTGAAGTTTCAAAAATGTGACTTATGCACCATGTGTATTGGGAAAACAAGTTAGAAGTTCATTTAAACCATTAAATCGGGTTTCTACTAATCGTGTTTTGCAGTTTTTGCATATGGATCTCTTTGGGCCAACCAAAACTAGAAACATAGGCGGAAAGAGATATTGTCTTGTAATCGTTGATGACTATTCACGATTCACTTGGGTTTACTTTCTAGCAAGTAAGTCTGAAGCCTTTTCTTACTTTTCAAAGTTTGCTAAGAAAGTTCAAAACGAGAAATAATATGTTATTTTAAGTATAAGGACAGACCATTAAGGTGGGTTTGAAAATTAAGACTTTGCAAAATTTTGTGATGAATTAGGTTTTTAGCATGTTTTCTCCTCTTCATACATTCCAGAACATAATGGACTTGTGGAAAGAAAGAATAGATCTTTGCAGGACATAACAAGAACTCTTTTAGTATTTCCTCTTATTTTTCGATTGAAGCAGTTTTACAGCATGTTATATGAAGCCAATTTTTTCTTACTTTCATGTATTTGGTTGCAAATGCTTTGTTTTGAAAAATGTAAATGATCAAATTGGTAAGTTTGAAGAGAAATTAGACAAAGGAATTTCCCTTAGATACAACCACCAGCAAAGCTTATAGAGTATTTAACAAAAAGACACAGCTTGTGGAAGAATCTACGAATGTCAAATTCTAAGACTCTTTGCAGAATCAATTGATTCAGACTCATTCTGAAGAATCTGAAATTGCTCAAATCTCTAGAAAGTCTACCTCCCTTGAAGTAGCTCCAATCTCTGAAATCAACAATGAACGAAAGCTAAAAAATCAACTGAAGAAGAAGATCAGCAAACTGTCAAACCAACAAGTAACTGAAAGCACAAGTCTAGTCATCCCAAAGAATTCATAATTGGTGATATTGATGAAGGGATTCGCATCAGATCCAAAAGGCAAGAGGAGGCTAGCGCTGTGGCACTTATATATGAAATAGCACCCAAAAGCATAGAAGAAGCTTTAGCTGATGAAAATTGGATTGAAACAATGCAAGAGGAACTCAGGCAATTTAGCATTAACGATATATGGGAGTTAACTCCTAAACCAAAAAGTAAATCCATTGTTAGAGCTAAATGGGTTTTCAGGAACAAGTTGGACAAAAAAAGAAAAGTGATTAGGAACAAAGTAAGACTCGCGTCAAGAGTGCATTCTTAAATGGATTTATCTAAGAAGAAGTCTATGTTAAACAACCTCTTGGATTTGAAAATCTAAAGAGACCAGACTCAGTTTTCAGACTAAAAAAGGTTCTCTATGGTTTAAAACAAGCATATCGAGCTTGGTATGACAAGTTAAGTAAGTTTTTAATACAAAATAGTTTTGTCAAAGGAAAAGTGGACGCTACCTTGTTTATTAAAAGGGAAGGTCAACACTTTTTACTTGTTCAAATTTATGTTGATGATATTATATTTGGATCACCTAACGAAAACTTGTGCAAGTAAAATAATTTACTTGCAGGACAAAAACTTGTCTAAGTCTATACAAGATGAATTTGAGATGAGCATAATGGGTGAACTGTCCTTCTTTCTCGGACTATAAGTAAAATAATTGAAGGAATGAATTTTCATTCATCAAGAAAAATATGCGAAAGAATTTGTTAAAAAGTTCGGATTGGAGAATTGCAAAAAGACTGAGATACCAATATCTAGTTCTTCGAAGCTGGATAAAGATGAAGAAGGAAAGAAAATTGACCAGAAGCTTTATAGGAGTATTATTTGTTCACTTCTTTATCTTACTGCTTCTAGACCTGACATTTTATTTAGTGTTTGCATTTATGCTAGATTTTAATCTGATCCAAAAGAGTCTCATCTAAGCGCCGCAAAACGCATAATCAAATACATTGCAACTACTTCAAATTTAGGTCTATGGTATCCCAAAGAATGAGACTTTACCCCCCTTGGATATTCAGATGCAAACTTAGCAGGTCGCAGAGTTGATAGAAAGGGTACATCTAGTACATGCTAATTGCTGGGAAACAGGACAATATCTTGGTTCTCAAGGAAGCAAAACACTGTAGCTCTTTCAACAACAGAAGCAGAGTATGTGGCTCTTGGAAATTGCTGTTCTCAAATCATATGGATTAAACAACAACTGAGAGACTTTGGAATCAAAGACTCTTGCACCGAGATCAAATGTGACAACACTAGCGCAATTAACCTCACAAAGAATCCAATTCTTCATTCAAGAACAAAGCATATAGAGATTTGACATCACTTTATTAGTGATCATGTTCAAAATGGAGAAGTTATGATTCAATTTATTAACTCAAAGAATCAACTAATAGACATATTTACAAAGTCTCTGGAGAAAGGCCTATTTGAGTCTATTTGCACCAGACTGACTATTATATCTCTTATCCAGTAAAGTCTGGACGTGCTTAAGACTCAAAGGTAAAGTCTAAAGGTGTTCAGACTCAAAAGACCAAGAGTTACGACTATAAGTGATTTATATTCCAATATTTTAAACTTGAAAATGTACGGTTACTTATTAATTGCTAATTGATTGAAATTATCTTTCCAAGTTTTTCTTTTTCAAAAAGGCAGTTATCAATTTTGAAAACACAATTATTTTCAAAAAGGGAAGTTATTCTTTTCGAAAATGTATTTTTTTTCCTTTTATGATGTTTCGTTTATCTCACTTCACTTGCTTTATATTTTGCCGAGATTCATCTTCTTCGTCTTTACACTGAAACCCTAGAATACAAAATTCATATTTGTTTTCACTTTCACTCTCGATTTGTCCAAAAGTTTTCATCTTTTTCAAGCAAGTTGGTGAATTTCTCCCTTGAAGCGACAATGTCTTCGAGAAATTTTTTGAGGATTGCAAGCAAGGGACCACGGCATATGCCTGAGGGTCCTACACATATTGACTTGACCGAGGAAGAAGATTATTTTCCACCACTGCGTTTGAGTCAGCAACAACTTTCTCAATAACGTCAATCTTCTCCACTGACTCAACCAGACGATAAAGTTAGAGAGGAGGCTGAACCTGTAAGAACGCTAACTCCCAAGGTTACTTTCAAACTTTACTCTAATTTGAAGAAAGGAGAAATGCCAATGTCTTTAATCGATGAATTTTTAAGAGATAGAGGGTACAAGAATGAAACCTTGTTCTTGCGGGAGTTGGAAAGGTTAGGAGTTGTAGAGAAAGGAACGGCTTAAAGAACTTTTGTGAATTTCCCGAGTGACCCATTCTATGGCACCGCAAATCAACCACAAGTTCTAGACGACGATGAATGGATGTTTACTCACTTTCAACCTAGAACAGGTGTTGCTGCAAATGTTGTTAGTGATGGTTCAAATTTTTTCAGATCGAAGAATCACAAGAGGGTTTATTCGAACCTTATGAAGAGAGGGGTTATGAACCTTAGGACTGCTGATTTTGATTTCCTCGATTCGATAAAAGTCAATATGTGAAAGAAGTTTACTCTACTGTAATCGAAATGGTTATGTTCTGAATCTATTGCTGCTTATCCAGAACTCACGACATACTTTTACTCGAACTTATCTTTCTTAGATGCAAACAGTTTTACTTTCACAGTGAAGGACAAGGAATTTTCGGTGGATATAAACACGTTGGCTGACATAATTAGCGTGGAAAGAACGAGTTTCCAACCAATTAACGTGTCTATTGCTCATGCTACTCTGTCATTGGTGAAAGATAGGGATGTTGAAGGCAAGATTTCCTACTCAACGATGAGTGCCTCTTACATCTTGCTGCACAAGATTGTGATCAACTGCATTCGTCCTAAGTCGACATCCAAGACTGATGTCTCTTGATTTGAAGCGAAATTGATGTGTGCCATCAATATTGGATTTTAAATTCTCTTTGCCTCACATCATCTTGTTTCATATGTACCGAACTGTGGTGAAAGATAAGGGACAACTTCCTTATTCTGCTCTTATCATGCATCTCTTCAGACATTTTAAAATTCACATTTCTACACCATTATGTTTGACAACCATCTCTCTAATGGTGATTGGTTTCAAAATTGTCACAGAGATGCGTTTGAAAGAGTTGAACAAGGTGTTGGAGCGTATGAAGGAGAAGTCTCCCGTCAAAGCAAAACAAGACTTTACTACAATGAAGAGGAAAGGCAAGGGGCCCATGGTTGCTCCAGTGAAGAAGAAAAGGACTCTCATCTTGCAAGATGAAGAAGATGAGGATGAATTGACTCTTTCAGCCTTAAGAAACTTAAAGAGTTTTGTTAGCTTTCATGAGACAAGAGAAGAGCCAAAAGAAGGAGGAAAAGAGAGAGAAGACATAGAGAAGGAAGATGAAGAATAGAGGAGGATAGAGGAAGAAAGAAGAGAAGAGGACGAAGAAGAGGAAGAAGAAGAGAGAGAAGAAGAAAAAGATCAAGGTCAAGAAGACTCTTTCAAGCCAACTTTGGCTGTCTCCCTGTCTAGTGATTCTGAGATGGCAGGAACTGGAACTGCTAATGCTCATCACTCTGAAGCTGAAATTGATAAAGAAGAAATCTTAGCTACTCCACTTAAAAGCAACAAAATAGGGGGAGCTGTTGGACCAAAAGGTATTTCTTCACCTATATTTGCTAGTGATGTAAGTCGTTCTGCAGCAGAACCAAAAAATGTGTATGCCTCGCATTACCCAAAAGATAGTCATGGTGGTCAATATGCTAAAGTTCCATCCATTCTCAAAATCCTTGGAATTGACTCGGCTGATCCTAGTGATGCTAAAGCTTAAACAACAAACATTTCAAAATTGCTGGAGATTCTATTGGACGTTAGGAAACATCAATATGCTATGGGATATGAGATGCAGGATCTCAAGAATGCTTTTAAGGCCACTTCAGTGTCTTTGCATGACCAGTTGAATGCCCTAAAGATTCAAGTACAATCTATTGTGCAGGGTGAAGATTTTCAGTCATTGAAGTAGAGTTTTGAAAGGCTTGAGAAGACAGTGCATTCTATGGGAGAATTCGAGCTTGTTCACCTTCCAAAATAACCATGATTTTAACTCTATTTTCAACCAACTCTTTTTCATGTGTTCTCAATTTTTTGTTGTTGACAAAAAAGGGGAGAGGTTTGATGCATATTTGATGACTTTTTGTTTGGACTATGGTTTTGACTGTTGGACTTATCTTTTGTTTGGTTTGGTTATGACTTGGACTAGTTTGGACTGATGATGCTTGCAAGTAACTTAAGCTATATTTTTTATTATGATAAAGATAGTTGCTTTTATAGGACTAACATGTTTTCTGTGGTTGCAGAATTGCTACTATCTTTATCCTAATCTCTAATGATCTTTTATAAATAATCTTAGTTTACTTAAGTGTTGTTTTGCAAGGCAAAATGTCCAAATCTACGGGAAAGTTTTATCACCATAAAAAAGAGGGAGATTGTTGGAGAAAACTTCATTATCTGTTTTGAAGTTGACAAAACGTTTCCATTAGTCTAGTCTAAAGACTTGCAGACTCTATCGTCAAAGTCTGAAGACCTCCAGACTCAAGATTTAAAGTCTACCCTCACTAATAGTTTCCAGACCAATGAAGAAAAGATTTATCCAATGAAGAAGACTTATCTAGATGCAAGTATATCTTTAAGGATTTGATTCATACGCTTGAAGGAGATCTCATGGCTGGAGATAGCATCTTGTGATAAATTATTCTTATTAAAATCAATTTGAATATTTAGATCCATTGATTGGCGAAATATAATTGGAAGGTTCTTCTTATGGAAACCTAGATCTTGATTGTATGGGTGAGCAAGATTGGTGGGCTATCATCACATTCCTTAAATAACTCGAGATCTTCCTAATTGATTATGTCCAACGAATAGATTGGAAAAACTCATTTGGAAGTGCCAACGGTTATGATAGCATGGAGAAGTATATAAGGAGGACACTCAAGTTATTCGAGTGTGTGTGTGAAAAAAAAATTCCAAAGTCTGAAACTCTCAATTCTTTGTTGTTACAATTTGTCGAGCTCAAAATGTACTCAAAAGAGAGATCAAATACCTATGAGACCTTAAGGAAGTGTAGTAGAGTCTCTACACCGTGGAATCAAGGACGTGACACTATAAAATCTCTTTTGGTTCTTAGTAGAATCTAGTCAGTGGGCTGTCAGTGCGGGAGAGTGGACATAGGCTTGGTCTAAGCCGAACCATTATAAACCTTGTGTTTCAATTCTCTTTCCCTAATTTCTTTACTTAATTCAATGTCTTATATATCAGTTTACAGTCTTTTATATCTTCGAGCTACTATTTTCATATAAGTCGAATTAAGTTGTTAAGTCTTGCAAAAACTTCTTTAACACCTATTCACCCCCCTTTAGGTGTTCATACTAGCATTATGAATAACTAGTTTATCAGGTGAAGCCGTTAATGAATCTAAACACAATAGACCTGATAATTCGACCTAGAATCGACTACTCAACCATGCCGGTCTACAAGGGACATTATGCGATAGTAAAAAATCGATCAAAGATTGGAGATAGGTTGATTCGATAGAGATATGTGATTAATGTGTAGGTAATTCCACTTGATTGCAAAATTTCTATCGAATGGCACTAGACTGATTTTTCTGTCATTTCTATACCTTGTGTCCGTATTTGAAACCTTGAGATTTTCATGATAATCGAAAGTCGTCAATGTGTTGAAGATGCACAATGTGGCTTGAAAATAATTAACCACAGGTCAAATGTGCTAACAATTTCTAAAAGCTACATGGTAGGTTAGGTTATGCTAAAATCGCGTCAAATTGAAATTAACTGTGAATTTGAACCCAATTTCATAAATTAAAAGTTCTGTTATGTCACGATTTATTTTAGGAATGTCGACTCATTCACCAAATAATTTTTAGTGAGCCCGATATTTTTACGGAAAATCAATTTGGACGATTCGGAAAAGAAAGGAAATTCGGAGGGGCAAATTGAGGGGATATTTGGCCTCCTTAGTGAGCTATTTGGTGAAGGAAAATTGTGGGAATTGTGTAGGCTTCATTCGTAGCAAAATTGCACATCAAATTGGGGAATTTGGTAAAGAAATTGAAGCTCTATTGAGGGAAATTCGTAGGCTTGATGGGGGCTGCATCATTTGGCACCAAATTGAGTTATTTGTGGAAAATATAGTGCAAGAAAGTATTTGAGGGACTCAAGGGATAACCATGAAGACTTTTGAGGGCAAGCAAATGATGAAATTGAGATATTTTCTTTGACTTGAAGGCCTTGGTCCCTCCCTCTCTCTCTCCCTCCTTCCTTTGCACGCCATCTCCCACCGCCCCCATCTGTTTCTGCTATCTTTCATTTCTTTTGCTTCGAATTATGCAGCCCACCATCGGCTGCCCATTTCCCCTCTGCCCTTGCCAAGTTTCTTCTCCATTTACCTGCCCCCAACCCTTCAATTGACAGCCCACTTCCATCTTCACGTGTAGCGCCTTCCCTGAGTCAGCTCCTCTCCAGCAAAGCCATGAGGTTAACTCCTCAAGCTCCCTCATGCCTGCTACTCCACCACCTATTGTTTCCCTCCACCAAATTTCCATCCGCTTGCCACACGTTTGTTTCCCCAGTCCATCTTTGCCAACTTCATCGAGTCAACCCACTCCAACAAAACCTCCCGAGTTGACTCTAGTAGCAATGTTCACGACACATCCCTACTAGCTTGCCTCCCACCTTGCACTATCCATTTCGTTGAAGTCAGTCCATAAGCCTAGCAGTCGACCCACACCAATGCCACAGCTAGTAGCTATTGGAGAAATCGTTCCAGAATATTTTGAAGCTAACAAAACATTTCCTTCAGTATATGCAGGTATCGCGGATCGTCTAGTCTAAAGTCGAAGACTTTCGACTACCGAGACTCAAGATTCAAGACTCAAGATTTGAGACTCAAGACTCAAGACTCAAGACTATTCTCATTGACGGTCTTTCGATCCGGTGACAAAGGAAATCCAGCCGAAGTATATGGTTGAGGATTTAATCCTATCGTCACGGAGAAGATCTTTTTGGTTGGATAAATATAACGGATTCTTTTGTTCGTATCTAGATCAATTGAAGATCCGATGGTCGACGAAGTATTCTTGGAAACCAAGATCTTGATTGTATGGGCGAATAGGATTGATGGGCTATCGTCAGGTTCCTTTTATAGCTCGAATGATCTTCCTGATTGATTCCGTCCAACGGGTAGATTGGAGGAATTCCTTTGGTAAGTGCCAACGGTATGATGGCATAAAGGAGTATAAAAAGGAGGACATTCTAGTTGTTTGAGACGTGATTGATAGAAAAATTCCAGAGTCTGAAGCACCTTGATTATTAGTCGATACAGTCTGAGCGAAATTGTATACACAGAGAGTGTCTATACTTGGTGATACCTTGAGCGAGTGTGGTAGATCATCTACACCGAGAAATCAAGGAAGATCAACACCGTAACATCTCTTTGTTCATAGTGGAATCCAGCCAAATTGGCTGTCGGTGCAAAAAGAGTGGACGTAGGCTTGAATCAAGCCGAACCACTATAAACCGCGTGTTTAATTCTCTCTTTCCTTACTTAGTCTTACGTTGATTATTACTCTTCGCAAATCTTTCAACTGTCTAAGTATTGCGCAAGTATACAGAAATTATCAAGAAAAATCTTTGTATACCTATTCACCCCCCTCTAGGTACTCGTACTAGCAATATCAATTGGTATCAGAGCCCGTGTTCTTACTTTGTTTGAAGTGTTTTACTTCAGAGTAAAAGATCCATGGCTAGTATGCTAACACCAGGGCTGATGGAAGGGCAAAGCAATATCAAACCACCCTACTTTGACGGAAAGGATTGCAACATCTGGAAGAACAAGATGAAAGCTTTCCTGTGATCCAAGGATCTTCTGGAATGGGATGTTGTGGAAAGAGGAATTACTCCTACTGCTGCATCAATCTCTGAAAGAGGAAAAGAAACTGTTGATGCCAGCGGAATAACTTAGGAAGAGACAAACAAGAGACAAGCACTCGATGCAAAAGCAATTTACTCTTTATATTGTGCCTTATCTCCAACTGAATATAACAGAATATCTTCTTGTGTTACAGCAAAAGAAGTATGGGATAGATTACACATCACCTATGAAGGGACAGATCGAGTGAAGGAGACCATAATTAACATTCTCCTCGGTCAATATGAAGCCTTCAAAATGAAACCAGAAGAATCTATAACTGACATGTTTAGTCGTTTTACAGATATTGTCAATGGTCTTAAGAACCAAGGACAAAAAATTTCTGATCCCATGAAGGTGAACAAGCTACTACGTGGACTCTCCAAGAATTTGGAATCATATAAAGACTTCAATAAGAGAGACGCAAAGAATCATGCCTCTATTTGCCGACGAGCTAATTGGAACCCTTCAGTCTTATGAAGTGGAACGAATTAATGAAGACGAAGATCCAAGAGGTAAGAAATCTATTGCATTAAAATCAAATGATGACTCTGATGATGCAGATTCTGAAGATGATAAGGACAATGAGGAGCTCGCCCTCATGATAAGAAGATTCAAAAAACTGAATAGAAAAGGCAGAAGGTTCAACTCAAAGAAACAAAGTTTCCGAGAGACAGACGAGACCAAGTACATTGATGATGAGAACCCAACAAAGATGTAGTACGCCGAATGTAAGAAGAAAGGACACATCGGACCCAATTGTCCTATTCTAAAGAAGAAAAGAGGAAAAGCTGAGAAGTTTCGAAAAGCTCTCAAAGCCGAAACATGGAGTGATACAGAATGTGAAGAAAGTGATAATGAATATGCCAACATATGTTTGATGACACATTCAAACTCAGACTCAGATTCTAGATCAGACTCAGACAGTGAATTTGAGGTAAATGATTTTAAAATTCCTATCAAAGTATCTAAATATATTGATGAACTATGTTTCAGTCTTAAGACTTCTCTCAAAAGGATTTCCGAACTTAAAAAGGAAAACTCAGCTCTAAAACAAAAGGAAGTCATTTTAGAAGAAAGAGTTAAAAGTCTAGACCTAAATGTTTCTGTTCTTAAAGAAAAAGAAGATGATCTTTTGAAAGAAAATGTTTTCTTAAAAACGGACTTATCAAATATTTCAAAGAAGTTTTCGATAGGATCCGAAAAGCTTGAAAAAGTTCTTTCAGTTCAAAGACCTTACTTCAATAAGTCTGGTCTAGGCATGACAGCGGAAACAATTCCCTTGATTGATTTTCCTAAAGTTAAAGAAAGAATTAAGAAAAGACCGTCGAGAGAGGCTTACAAAAATCATTTCAAGAAAGTTTTTGTAAAGTCTGTTGGTCGAAATGCTCTAAGGTGTTCAAAGTGTAAAAAGTAAGGATCACTTTGAAAAAGAGTGTCCTATGGTTTGGAAGCCTTTTAAGAAAGTATGGCCTAATAATGTTTATCCTACTAACACCAACGGACCCAAGAAAATTTGGGTACCAAAGAAAACTTGAGACTCTCTTTTAAATGCAGGTCTCCGTCAAGAAAAAGATAAAATGGTATCTTGACAGCGGATGTTCAAGACACATGACGGGAGACTCAAAGTGCTTCGTAAAGCTTGTTCAAGTAAACGGTGGAAATGTTTCATTTGAAGGAAACGGCAAAGGAAGCATCATGGGATTTGAAACTGTGAAAATTGGAAATCTCAAAATAAACAATGTTTCTCTAGTGGAAAGACTCAACTATAATCTCCTCAGCATTAGTCAACTGTGTGATACTAGCTTCAAAATCTCCTTTCAAGAAGGAATTTGCTATGGAATTAGTAAAGACTCTACTCAGTCTTTCATGGGTCGAAGACATGGAAACATCTACCTCTTAGACATTAATTTAAATGAATCACAATGTCTAATCTCAATTCAAGATGAAGCAAGCTTATGGCACAGAAAGCTTGGCCATGTCAATATGAAGCAATTAGCCAAAATCTCATCAAAGCAGCTTGTTCGAGGTCTATCCAAATTACCATATCAAAAGTTCGATCCATGCACACCTTGTATTCTGGGAAAATAGGTAAGAAACTCTTTTAAGCCAATAAACCATGTCTCTACTAATCATGTACTACAGTTGCTGCATATGGATCTCTTCAGACCAACCAGAAACCTTTTTGTATTTTGAAAATTTTGCTAAAAAGGTTCAAAATGAAAAAGGATGTCTAAAAACATGTGTGATGAAGCAGATCATGGAGGTGAATTTGAAAATCAAGATTTCACAAAATTGTGTGATGAATCTAGTTTTAAACATGTATTCTCCTCTCCATACACTCCTCAGCAAAATGGAGTTGTGGAAAGAAAGAATAGATCTCTTCAAGAAATGGCCAGAACTCTTTTAATTGAAAGCAAAATTTCTTCACAATTTTGGGCTGAAGCATTTCAACAGCATGCTATATCATCAATAGAGTCTTCCTAAGACCTATTCTTGAGAAAACCCCTTATGAATTATTCAAAAGTAAGAAGCCTATTGTTTCATACTTTCATGTGTTCGGTTGCAAATGCTTTATATTGAAAAATGCAAAAGATCGAGTTGGTAAGTTTGAAGAAAGATCATATGAAGGCATCTTCCTTGGATATTCTACTTCAAGCAAAGCCTTCAGAGTCTATAACAAGAAGAGCCAGACGGTGGAGGAGTCAATGAATGTCAAATTTCAAGACTCTATGCAAGATGAATCCAGTCAGACTCAATATGAAGAGTTTGAACCTGCTCCAAACCTTCCTAAGCTTACAACTCAAAAAGTATCTCGGACTACGGAAGACCAGCATCAAGATGTTCATGAAGATTCAAATAAAGAAAGAGATCATCATCCGAGACAAATCAACCAAGAATGGAAGCACAAGTCCGGTCATCCTAAAGATCTCATTATAGGCGGAATTAATGAAAGAATTCGCACCAGATCCAAAAGACGTGAAGAGTCTAGTGCTGTTGCTCTCATCTCTGAAACTGAACCAAAAAGCATAGAAGAAGCTTTATCTGTTGAAAGCTGGATCGAAGCTATGCAAGAGGAGCTCAAACAGTTCAACATTAACGATGTCTGGGAATTGACGTCTAAACCAAAAGGTAAAGCGTTATTGGAGCCAAATGGGTATTCGAAACAAGATAAACGAAAAGGGAAAAGTCGTACGGAATAAAGCAAGACTCGTGGCCAAGGGATACACGCAAGAAGAAGGAATAGACTATGATGAGACTTACGCTCTTGTAGCAAGGTTAGAAGCTATTCGTCTATTACTTGCGTTTGCTTGTTACAAAAATTTCAGGTTATTCCAAATGGACGTCAAAAGTGCTTTCCTAAATGGATTTATCCAAGAGGAAGTTTATGTGGAACAACCGCCTGGATTTGAAGACCCAAAGAAGCCAGACTCAGTCTTCAGACTGAAAAAGGCCCTGTATGGTCTAAAGCAAGCACCTCGAGCTTGGTACGACAAACTAAGTAAGTTCTTATTACAGAATGGTTTTGTCAAAGGTAAAGTAGATACTACTTTATTTATCAAAAAGGAAAACAAAAGCTTTTTACTCATTCAAATATATGTGGATGACACTATTTTTGGATCCTCTAATGAAAGTCTATGCAAGAAATTTTCTAAGTCTATGCAGGATGAGTTTGAAATGAGTATGATGGGAGAATTAACATTCTTTCTTGGCCTTCAAATAAAGCAATTGAAGGAAAGAACTTTCATTTACCAAGAAAAATATGCTAATGATCTTGTCAAAAGATTTGGATTGGAAAATTGCAAGAAGATTGATATACCAATGTCAAGTTCTCTGAAGATAGACAAAGATGAGGAAGGGAATAAAGTTGATCAAAAGCTGTACGGGAGCATCATCGGTTCACTTCTTTATCTTCTGCTTCTAGACTTGACATTTTGTTGAGTGTTTGCATCGTGCTAGGTTTCAATCAGATCCTAGAGAATCCCATCTCGGTGCTTCAAAACGTATTATTAAATACGTTGCTTCATCTTCAAGCATTGGTCTTTGGTATCCTAAGAAAGGAGACTTTAATCTTAAGGATATTCGGACACAGATCTGGCCGGCTGCGAGTCGATAGAAAGAGTACTTCAGGAACTTGCCGGTTGCTTGGAAGCGGGGACAGTGTCTTGGTTTTCAAGGAAACAAAGCACTTTGTAGCTCTCTCAACAACGAAGCGAGTATGTTGCCCTTGGAAGCTGCTGTTCACAAATTCTATGGATAAAACAATAGCTACAAGACTTTGGGATTGAAGAATCATGCACGAAATCAAATGTGACAACACCAGCGCAATCAATCTCACCAAAAACCCAATTCTTCATTCAAGAGCAAAGCATATAGAAATTCGACATCACTTCATTAGAGATCATATTCAAAGTGGAGAAATCTCGATTCAATTTGTTGATTCAAAAAGCCAACTAGCGGATATATTCACAAAGCCTTTGGAGAAAAATCAATTTGATTTTATCCTCTCGAGACTCAACATTTTGAAGCTCGAAGAAGTTAAAGTCTATAGACTCTCCAACCTTCAGACTCAGAAAGTTGATGACCGTCAGACTCAAATCTCTCAAACTCAAATCTTTCAGAAGTTGATGACTATAGACTGTAAGTTGTTACTTTATCTAAACTTGAAAAGGTATGATCTTTCGTTCAATTATTTTGTAGTCTCCGTGAAAATCGAAAAACTTGTCTTTTTAAAAGGATTAATTTTGGCAGTTATTGATTTCGAAAAGAGGTATTTGTACACTTTCCTTGTACCGATTGAACTTCCCTTTTCAAAACTGAGTTATATATATACGGTTTTCACCTTCAATCTTCAAAACCCTAAAAGCATTCTCCTCTCAAACTGGTTTCTACTTGAGTTCATCCTCGAGAAAGTTGTCATCTTTTCTTCGGAAAGCAAGCAAAGAAATCTTTTAGAGACAAGAAGAATGTCGTCTTCGAGGAAGTCCTCAAGAATCGCGACAATGGGACCACAGAGGATGAAGGAGGGACCTACCCACTTCGATCTCACAGAAGAGGAAGAACTATCGAGTCAGCATCAGAACCCGACTCATTCTCCACCACGTCACTCAACGCCTTCTACCCCACAAGGTGCGGGTCAACATCCAGAAGAAGAGATAATCGAGGACGCAGACCCAGTAAGAGTCCAAAAACCCTCGTTTATTTACAAACTTTACCGTGCATTGAAAAGTACTACGACTCCGATGAAATATGTGGATGATTTTCTTAAAGAAAAGAACTATGGGAATGAGTACATTTTTCTGAAGAAAATTGAGGATTTGGGAATTGCTCCCAATGGTAAAGCAGAGGAAGCACTCGCAAATATTCCGAGTGACCCTTGGATGTCGAGCCCAAATTTGACTGATGGGAACGACGATGACAAAATGTTCACTGATTTTCAACCGAGATTGGGTGTTGCGGCGAAAGTGAAGGGAAAGAGGATGGAGTTATTCAAATCGAAAGAACAGGAAAATTTGTTTTTCAGACTGTTGAAACGAGGGGTGATAAACCCTAGGAGTGTCGACTTCGATTTTCTGGATGCTGTGAATGTGAACTTGAGAGAGAAGTTTAGTCTGCTTCAACTGGAACGTTTTTGCACTGACACCACGGACGGATATGCACAACGATCGCATATTTCTATTCAAATCTTAGCTTTATCGATGCGAATAGAATATCTTTTAGTGTTCGAGATCAGGATTATGTGTTGGATGTCGACATGTTGGCGGACATACTTGGAGTTGAACGGGCACGATATCAACCAGTCAAAGTCTCAGTTGCTCGTGCCACAATGGACCTTGTCGAGGATAGAGATATTGAGGGAAAAATCATCTATTCAAGGATGCGTGCCATCAATATTGTGTTGCACAAAATTGTTATCAATTGCATTAGGCCGAAGTCTACATCAAAGGCGATGTGTCTAATTCGAAGCAAAATTGATGTACGCAATCAACTCGGGGAAGAAGTTCTCTCTCCCTCACACTATTCTCTTTCACATGTACAGAGCAATGTCGAAAGACAAGGGACAATTGCCTTATCCAGTGCAGTGACCAGGATCTTGAGACACATGAATATTGAACCTCCACACACTCTCTGTGTTCGACCGTGCGATAAGATGGTGGTAGGTTTAAAGATGTTGACAAAGATGCGTTTGAAAGAACTTTCTAAGGCAATGGAGAAATTCAAAGTAACGACTCCAGTTCCGTCTGCTTCAAAAAGAAAGGGAAAGGACGCCATTGGTGCCCCATCCAAAAAGAAGAGAACTCTCATCTTGGAGGATGAAGATGAGGAGGAAGATCTCACAATCACTGCCTTGATAAGGACAAGACGTTCTGTTTCACAATCAACAGAACAGTAGAAGAAACAGAGAGAAGAAGAGGAAAAAGACAAGAACAGAGAAGAAGAAGAGCAGAGAGAGAAGGAGAAAGAAGCTGAAGAAGAAGGAGAAGAAGAGCAAGAAAAGTCTGCAGCTGAATCTGGAGAGAAAGATACAGAAGAGCATGATCATCACTCTTCCCCTTTTGATGTCCTAGAGACAGGGGGAGTTGGTGAGCAAGAAAGGTCCTCACCGAATGCTGCCAATAGTGAAGGTCTACGACAATCTCCAGCAGCCCCAGAAGAATTTCAGGCTTCTCAATTGCCTGAAGAAGGTCACAATACATCAGAACCAAATCTGCAAGACTATACAGAAGCGCCATCGTCTGCATTCACTCCATCGGAAAAGAGCAAATGCAAGTACTCAGACGGACAATTCTGCAGATTTTCGTCGTATTATGGATATTCTTCTGGAAATGCGTGGCCAAATCTATGCTCTGGACTGTGAAATTCAAGCCTTGAAGAATGCTGGACAAGCATCTTGATTACCCCTGGAGGATAAAATGAAAGACCTCGCTCTGCAACTTCAAGCCAATGCAAAGGGAGAAGAGGTAGCTCAAGCGAGGGAAGACTTGAAGAAGCTAGAAGGAGTAGTCCAGTCCATGGGAGATTTCAGTTGTGCGCATTCCCAAGCGAGACATGACATCTTTCTCACCTTTTTAATGTTGACAAAAAGGGGGAGAAAAGTAATTTGAACCAAACCAACAACCAACTTTCTTCAAATTTCTTTGACTTTAAGTTTTTTTATGTTTGTTTATGACTTGAGCAATCTTGGGTGTGAACTTGAACTTTTGAATTGGCTGTGGATTTTAATGCTTGACTGTTTGCATTCATATCAAGTGTTGTTATATGGTATTACTCATGAAAGACTAACCAATTTTCTGTGGATGCAGAGTCTGGTTGCTTTGTTAATCTTTATGAGATTGCCATATTGCTTGAAAAATGTTTTTGCAGGTCAAAGTGGTTTAAATCTACGGGAAAGTTTTGTCACCATCAAAAAGAGGGATATTGTTGGAGAAATCGTTCGAATATTTTGAAGCTCGACAAAACATTTCCTTCGATCTAGTCTAGGTATCTCGCAGATCGTCTAGTCTAAAGTCTGAAGACTTTCTGACTACCAAACTCAAGATTCAAGACTCAAGACTCAAGACTCAAGACTATTCTCATTGACGGTCTTTCTGATCCAGTGACGAAGGAAATCCAGAGCCGAAGTATATGGTTGAGGATTTAATCCTATCGTCCTGGAGAAGATCTTTTGGTTGGATAAATATAACGGATTCTTTTGTTCGTATCTAGATCAATTGAAGATCCGATGGTCGACGAAGTATTCTTGGAATGTTCTATTCTTGGAAACCAAGATCCTGATTTTATGGGCGAACATGATTGATGGGCTATCGTCAGGTTCCTTTTATAGCTCGAATGATCTTCCTGATTGATTCCGTCCAACGGGTAGATTGGAGGAATTCCTTTGGTAAGTGCCAACGGTATGATGGCATAAAGGAGTATAAAAATGAGGACATTCTAGTTGTTTGAGACGTGATTGATAGAAAAATTCTAGAGTCTGAAGCACCTTGATTATTAGTCGACACAGTCTGAGCGAAATTGTATACACAGAAAGTGTCTATACTTGGTGATACCTTGAGCGAGTGTGGTAAATCATCTACACCGAAAAATCAAGGAAGATCAACACTGTAACATCTCTTTGTTCATAGTGGAATCCAGCCAAATTGGCTGTCGGTGCGAGAAGAGTGGACGTAGGCTTGAATCAAGCCGAACCACTATAAACCGCGTGTTTAATTCTCTCTTTCCTTACTTAGTCTTACGTTGATTATTACTCTTCGCAAATCTTTCAACTGTCTAAGTATTGCGCAAGTATACAGAAATTATCAAGAAAAATCTTTGTATACCTATTCACCCCCCTCTAGGTACTCGTACTAGCAATATCAGTAGCCCACGAAGTCAGCCCAACCTATAAGCTTCAACCTCGTCTAGCCAAGTCCAACGGCCCGTGCATCTCAGCCCCAAGTCCAGATCTGAACCCAGCACACATTGCCAACCCTTTTTATTTTATGCAAATGCAGAAGCGAATTAAACAAACCTTGGACAACAATAAACATGAGATAGAAAAGTAGGACAACCCAATTTCATACAAACACACTTTATAAATAGTCCAAGTCAGTCCTACAAGTCTACACATTAAGGTCTGCCCTAAAAGATTTACTGGAGAACCTCTACTTCAGATCCCTTCGACTCAAGCTTGGGATTCTCCACGACACCCTTCGGTATCTCCAAACTAAGGACCTAAATAAAAATTGTAAACCACGATGGGGTGAGAATAAATATCAGCAAGTCAACACCTTAAACCCCGATTAGGACTAAAATTCACTCAAAGGCGTCCTAAACATACACCACTTAGAACTTACCTCGCCACGACACTTACATGCACATTAGTGCATCTCATAAAACACATGCATACAGTAAATGCATTCAAGAACTAAAACACATCCTATCACTCATCAAACAATTCACAAGAATCCCGATTATAAAGCCAAATTATTATGACACGTCCCATTCTGTGCCACACAATTTCGTCCCATAATCAGGCATGGGTAACTCATATCGGTGGTTCAATCCACACCGAATATTCACTCTTAATATTCAAACTCAATGTCCCAATTCAATATTTTGGCTCCACATTTCAACTCAATACTCAATACTCAACGTTCTAGAGGTGCCCCCTCCCACGAAGTTCCGATATCGTGTGGCACTTATCCCCTAACCACAATAAGCAATAGCTCAAGGTACTAGAGGTGACTTTCACGAAGTCATGCTGTCGTGTAGCACTTAGTTCTCGACTATCATAAGCAATAGCTCAAGGTACTAGAGGTGGCTTCCACGAAGTCAAGTTATCGTGCTGCACTTAGTACTCGACTATCATAAGCAATGGTACAATGTTCTAGAGGTGGCTCATACAAAGTTTCACTATCATGCACACTAGTCTTTTACCTGTCACAACCATTCGGTTTTCTCAACACAACACATCCTCTTTCAATAGTCGCCTATAAAGCGATAACAATGAACCACGACCATGGCACAACCATTTGCGCATCATCACGCATAATTTCTAAGCATATCACAAATCAACCACATCACCAAATGGGCATGGTTTAGCAAGCATAGCATCAAGAACAATTACCAAAACTACTACCGATCCTAACGGGCAGAAATAGTCCACTCGCCCGTCTCCAAATTTAAACCTAGAAATCTAACCAAACGAGCTCAGAAAACTCCTAAATTTGAATATGTTGTGAAGGACTCATAAACGAACATTTTTCATGAGACACCTTAACCTAGATCCTTCTAGATTAAGCCTAGTAAATCGCTCAATCCAGTACAAAAATTGGGTCTGTTTCAAAAGAGTGTTTTCCACAAATCAGTTTGGTTTGAGTACAAAAACTTGTTTGTTTCATTTACAATTTGACTATGTTAAATTAAAAGATATGATAAAAAACTTTCATGAAGAAACCATTTCGAAATTTGAACCACAAGAGTTGGTAAAAATCCCTTGAATCCTAAAAGGTCACTAGTTCCAATGAAAACAGAGATTATGTTTGCAAATGATGAAGCTGAAATCTCATTATTTTAAATCTCTAAAAATACTGAGTAAAATATGTCATCACTAAAGATGTCTAAAACATTTTTCAAGAAGGAATCAACCTAAAAAATCGTAACACATTTTGATCCACAAAAATGGCAAATGGTGAGGGTCTAGAAATCAAAAATGTGAAAAACCCACTAAATTGGACTAATCCCTCCTCATTAGTGCTAATCTCACCAATTAGATTAACACTAATACATCCTAAGGCTAATCTAACCATTCTAGATTAACACTAATTCATCTTAGCACTAATCTCACTTAGCACTAATTTAACAAAGCTATTTAACACTAAACTAACCTCCTGAGTGTAATTAACAACCTAATCAAGGATTAGGGAATTAACTCACCGGATTTGCAAGCTAATGAGTTCACAGTGACAGCAACGCCAAGGTGGGCGAGACTCAAGCCTAGAGTGACGCCAAGGGAGGCCGAAAAAGGCTCGAAAAAGCCCAGTCAACCTCACGATTTGCTGCTGGCTTCACTTATGCTTTTGCTGGTCGAGGGAGCTGCCAGAGGCTACACGGTTTAGCTGGGATGATGGGATGGGCTGGCAATGGTGCGTGGCTACTCGATGGATGGAGGAGGAAGCTCGACGGGTTGGATAGGGGCCAAGCAAGCTTGAGACAGCAGGCTTGACTCGCGAGGATAGTGCGCAAGCAGGATGGGCGAGTGGGTGATCGGCGGGCGTGCTCAAGCAGCAGCAGCTGCTTGGACGGGCATACGACAATGGAGCTGGCTCAACTGGCTTGCTCTAGTTCTTTTGCTGGTTTTCTTGAGCTCACAACAACAACCATGAGAAAGCACAACAAGGAAGAAGAAGGAAGTGATCTGCTAGCCAGAGGGAGACCAAGATTCCCATAAGTCTTCCAAAATATCAAGAACACTTGAGTGGCTACCCCATATTGCTCAGCCTCATCCACAACAGCCAATTCCCCTTCAATATTCCACTACAAGCTTCATTTGATGTCTCAAATGTTGCACCCACAAGGCATACGAATTTCTAAGCATTTCCCTTCAATTTCAACTCAATTTCATTTTATTTGGCCTCAAATCAATGGCCAAAATGCCAAGGAGGAAGCCCACATCAAATTCCATATTTTTCCTCACCAAATGATCCATCTTGGAAGCCAAAGGCACACTCAAAAATGGCCATCCGAATTTACCGGTCCAATATCATCCAATTTTGATTTTTGGCCAAAAATCCGAACTTGCCAAAAATTCTTCGGAAGATGAGTTGGCCTTCCTAAAATAAATCGTTAGATTATAGAAATTTCAATTTATGAAATAATGTTCAATTTCGCGGTTAATTTCAACCGAGCACAATTTTAGCGTAACCTAACCTACTAGGTAGCTTTTAGGAATTTTTAGCTCATTTGACCCGTGGTCAATTATTTTTTAGCCACATTGTGCATCTTCGACTTATTGACGACTTTCGGTTGTCGTGAAAATCTCGATGTTTCAAATACGGGCACAGGGTACAGAAATCATAGAAGAATCAGTTTAGTGTTGTTCGACGAGAATTTTGCAATTAGGTGAATCACCCACACTCTAATCACATGCCTCTATCGAACCGACTTATCTTTGACCTCTAATCAATTTTGATGGTGATGTATTGACCTTTACAGATTAGCACGATCGAGCAGTCAATTTATGGTTGAATTCTCAAGTCTATTACTTTTAGATTCCTTAATCGCTTCACCTGATAGATTAACTATCTTGTGAGTGATCAACTCAAAGAAAAAGACTATAGGAGCATTAATGAAAAGCCCAATTTATTCAATCGAAAACAGAATAAAAAAATTAGGTTGTCACAAATCGTGTTTTGCAGCTCCTTCATATGGATCTTTTTGGACCAACAAGAATACAAAATATTGGTGGAAAAAAAGTATTGTTTTGTAATTGTGGATGATTATTGACGATTCACTTGGATTTTCTTTTTGGCAAATAAGTTTGAAACATATACTTATTTTTCAAAGTTTGCCAAGAAAGTTGAGAACGAGAAAGGTTATGTTATCTCAAGCATAAGGACTAATCATGGAGGAGAATTTGAAAATCAAGACTTTGCAAACCTCTGTGATGAATCTGGTCTTCAACATGTTTTCTCTTCTCCATATGCTCCAAAACAAAATGGAGTCGTAGGAAGGAAAAATAAATCGTTACAGGAGATGGCCAAAACTTTGCTAATAGAAAGTAAAATATCTTCTTGTTTTTAGGCAAAAGCAGTTTCTACTGCCTGTTATATAATTAACAAGGTAATTTTAAGGCCCATCTTAGAGAAGACTCCCTATGAAGTATTTGGCTGTATTTGGTTGTAAGTATTTTATCTACATCTCCTACTTTTAAGGGAAGAAGCTAAACATCTCCTACTTTCATGTATTTGGCTGTAAGTATTTTATCTTGAAGAATTCAAATGATCGATTTGGAAAATTTAAGAAAGATCAAATGAAGGAATATTTCTTGGCTATTCTACATCAAGTAAAGTTTATAATGTGACGACCAGAACCAGAGTTGTGACATCCCAGCAGTGCCACATACTAAGCGCAAGCGGAAATTCAACAGATTATCATCTTGACAGGACCTATTGGTTTCGATTATTGCACTATAGCATCCATAACTAATTGGTTAGCATGTATAACCTAAATATTTTACGATCTAATGCTTTATAACACATTATCACCTTGTAATAGTCCTATCACCTAGTATTAGACAATCTAACTAAGAACATATATAAGGATCATGAGAAGCTTCATTAACTTTCCTTTTAAAAACCATTCGAGCTTACATATATCGACTTGGATTACTTACAAATTCTTCACCTATGTACAACATATATTTGCATGTTCATAACAAAAGTGTAAGTAAACAGCCTGGGAAAAGGGTGAGAGGGGTTCATAACTTCACTATCCCCACACTAGCCCACGTCCATCCAAAAAACAAAAGACGTCTTCTCTAGCTTCATCATGATCTGGGTGCCAAAGCACATCCTGCCCCAGCTCTAGGTCCTCAAGCACTGAACTGAAGAGGGTCAAACAAGTCCCCTTCATGGTTTATGAACCAAGCAACGAACCTCATAGGAATCCAGTTTACCTTGTCATCATCCATCCAAAGCGTAGCCTTATATCTCGTGTAGGTCAGCTCGATATCGGGGTCATATACGTCGTGGAAAGAAACATCAATATATGCTATCACCCCATCATGAGCAATTGGTGGTACGTCCATACTAATGATCTAAAAAATAGAAAGGAATGAGCAATGCCCAATAAAGAAATAATAAGACCCTAAGCTAGACAATCAACAGTTGCCAAAGAAAACAAGAGAACACAACGAAATAGTTCAACATACTAAGGCAGGATTGTCACGTGTATAACTAAATGAATACTAAAAAGTCACATGAATGATCACTCCATAATAAACATGCTAAATGCACATGTATCCCTCATGCTCCTAATTTGAACTAAGATGAAATGCAACAGGAGCAGGCGAACTCACACGCCAAGTGGAATTTACATTAAAGTGTGTATATCAAAGTCCACCCTCGATCAGTTCACCCACCGAAATGCAAGCCAGCCCGATCGAGTCACTTCTAAAATCCCACATCCAAACTTCCACGATATTGCTATCATGGGCATCTCACTCCGAGGCATCCCAATATCACACAACCGAGGCATCCCAAGATCACTCAGCATGGAGCATCTCACTCTAAGGGATCCCGGTATCCCACAACTGAGGCATCCCTAATCACACATAGGGGCATCTCAACTCTGAGGCATCCCAGTATCTCACTCAACTAAGGCATCCAAGATCACATGGCATGGGCATCCCACTCCCCAGGGCATCACTGGCAACACAGTACCGATGGAAATCTCTTACTCATTTAGTTCACACATTTCACACATCAAACCTCTAAATTATATCATATCACAACATGCATAAGATCTCAAGAGTACACGATTTCTCCAAGTAGGATTCATGCTCACACAACATTTCATTCATGTCGCACTCATTGTACACACACGCCACAATTGGTAACCATACAATGACCGCACTTCGAATTATGGAAGAGGCATGCTCATGCACAAACTAACCATTATCACAAAACCATTAGACTCCCTATATTCCTTGAAAATCAGGTACAAGAGGCATAATATCCATTGCACAGTCTTGGATCAAGGTAGGATATAAGCTGACATGGGCAGTTTCAATCATAGAAGCACAAAGTGCAACAAATCTCATCAAAATGTTGCGAAATTTTAGTATGTTATAGAAAATACATAGATTAACATTTTTTGTCAAGAAAACTAAGCCTATTTCTCAATGTATAAAGAGCCATAATTTGCTGTCTTTACCCCTAAATTCTGCAGCAACTTCCAAATTAAGTGCCTACTGAAGAAGGATCATTTTATTACTCAACTCCTGACTGTTTGTTCTCAAATTTTGATATGTTGTTCCCAAAGATGTTTCCTACAACTTTCATAAAGAGTTTAAGGTCCAAATCCATCTAGAAAATTACATAAAATTCATAGAACTACCTAAGGTTCTGCTGTTTTCTAAAGGTCAGTTTGCTGTTCTAAGGGAGAATGTTCTCGCCCACACATTTTTGCAAGAAACTCTCTACAACTAGTTGTTGAAGCCTAAGATAGTTAGTACACTCTTAAGAAAATTAGTTCTTTCCTTTAACTACACCGCTAAAACCCCAAGTGATGCATAAACTAATAAGTTTTCCATCTCTATCTTTCCCAAACAGAACATCCCGAACCTCTATCCCCATCTACAGCTCAACCAAATTATTTAGTTCATCTACAACCTCTTTTAGTACCTCGACACCTCTTCGATAGTACCCAATAATGATCTCATTAGCTCTTCAACTACACATAGTAATCCACAGCTCAATTCAATGCTAGTATTCACGTCTCGACTCCCCAACAACAGCATGTAATGCTCATCTATTACTCAGCAAACGTCTACTCACCAGCTTGACCAACTTAGCTCCCTCGCACTTGGTTCTTTAACCATCCGAACCCCTATCATGACATGCAAAGACCAACAGCTTCATTTGAATGCCCTTCTAGCCTATTCCAACTCAAAACAGAAACATCAAACTTAATCCTCCACCATTCAGCATGCTCCGTAAATTCCCTTGACAAACATCTGATAAATTATAGTTTAGGATCTCATCATTTCCTTACTAGTTACTCGGCTTCACTGTTGGCTTACTGCTCTTCGGAATTTTGCCCTCAAATGCACGCAAAAAGAAGAAGAAGAAGAAGCTGAAGTTGCTGAGTTCTTCTTCTGTGCAGGTCACGAAAGAGAGAGGGGGAAAGAAGAAAATGGAGAGAGAGAGTTTTGGGTCTGTTTTTGGGGAGGAGAGAATGACGTGAATTCTAAGGGAGTTTAACTTGAGTGTGCAGATTTTTTTTTTTAAATCCCAAGGAGATAAGTAATCATTAGAAATGATTAATCATGATGTCTCCTCTGAAGCTTCAGGTTGGGGAGAAAATTGAAAGGGAAGAAATTGGTGTCGTGGCTCCCATGCACGCCTTATTCTTCATGGTCAACACCTAGCGCTAGTTAACTTCTAATCCATATCGTTAGTTAGTCTATTAGTTTCTGATGCTTTTTACATAGTTTCATTTCGAATCCACAAATTTTCGATCCACTCGTAACTATACAAATCTATGAGTTTGCACGAATCGAATTGATGCGTTAACATCTCAACACTAATCTACAAACAAGAATTTATCACGAGAAATTACTAAAGTTAGTGGTCAACAATATCATTTATAAGTTTTTAATAAAATTTCTAATTAAATCCCTCTTAACGGTAATCTATAAACTTAATCGAAAATTAAGGCGCTCGGGCCTAAATACCCGTCTCTAGCCCACCGGGCTCATGCCACGACATTTCACGGCCAACTAGACCTAATTCACGATTTTAAAGAACTTGACTCTTGGCCCTCTCCAAGCCAAGCCCAAGGCCATATCCTATCTTTTGGCCGATCAAGCTCATACTCGATATATTTGTGTGGCCCGTTAACTACTTAAGCCCATACTTTCCTCACGGCCCATCAGGCTTGTCTTTGACCCACTTTAAAAATAATCCAAGCCCTTAACAGTCCGATTACACTTATAGGGTCGGTAAAATTCAGGATGTCACATACAAGTCTTCAACAAGAATACTCAAACTGTTGAAGAATCTATGAATATTAGATTTTAGGAAAATATTCAGAACTAACTAGATCATACTTATTAGACTCAGCTTGAAGAGTCTGAACCCGTTTTAGACTCAATAAAGTCTAATTCCCTAGGAGAACGTCAATCTTCTAAAGATCAGGGTCGAGCAGAATAGGAGTTAGATGATTCAAAGGAAACAGATGATTGGCAAATCTCAATAGGAAATGACAAACTAAATAGCAACTGGAAGCACAAATCAAACCATCCCAAAGACCTCATCATTGGCAATTTAGAAGAAGGGATCCGCACCAAATCCAAGGCAAAAGAAGATCCTAGTGCAATAGCACTTATTTCAGAAATAGAACCAAAAGAAGTAGAAGAAGCACTATCTGACAAAAGCTGGATACAAGCAATGTAGGAAGAACTCAGACAATTCAACATCAATAATTTCTGGGAGCTAGTTCCTAAACCAAAAGGCAAATCTGTGATTGGAACAAAGTGGGTTTTCATAAACTAGATTAATGAAAAGGGAAAAGTAACCAGAAACAAAGCAAAGCTTGTTGCAAAAGGTTACACACAGGAGGGAGGGATAGACTATGATGAGACTTATGCACCTGTAGCTACGTTGGAAGCAATTAGCCTATTACTTGCATATGCGTGTTTTCATAATTTCAGGTTATTCTAGATGGATGTCAAGAGTGCTTTCCTTAATGAATTTATACAAGAAGAAGTCTATGTGGAACAACCACAAGGATTTGAAGATCCCATAAAACTAGACTTTGTCTATAGACTGAATAAGGCATTGTATGGTTTGAAACAGGCACCTCGAGCTTGGTATGAGAGGTTGTGTAAATTTTTGTAAAATAATGGTTTTGAGAAAGGGAAGGTTGACACAACCTTGTTTATCAAAAAGAAAGAAAAAGATTTTCTACTTGTTCAAATATATGTAAATGATATAATCTTTGAATCTTCTAACAAAAGTTTGTGTAAGAAGTTTTCAAAGTTGATGTAAGAAGAATTTGAAATGAGTATGATGGGAGAATTAACTTCTTTCAAGGTCTGCAAGTCAAACAATCAAAGAAAGGTACATTTATTTATCAAGAGAAATATGCCAAAGATGTTATCAAGAAGTTTGGAATGGAAAACTGCAAGAAAAGAGAAACTCAAATGTCAAGTTTTCAAAGCTTGACAAAGATGAAGGTGGAAAGAAAGTCGACCAAAAGCTATATAAAAGCATGATTAGTTCTCTTCTTTCTCTCACTACCTCTAGACTGGATATTTTATTTAGTGTGTGTATATGTACTAGATTTCAATCTAATCCCAAAGAATCGCACCTTAGTGATGTTAAATGTATTATAAAATATATTGCGACTTATCCAAAGCTAGGTCTGTGGTATCTAAAAGAATGAGACTTTACTTTACTTGGTTATTTTGATGCTAATCTGGCTGGTTGTAAAGTTGACAAGAAAAGTACTTCAAGAACATGTCAACTGTTAGGACAAATGTTAGTGTCTTGGTTTTCAAGGAAGCTGAATACTATGGCTCTTTCAACAAGCAAAGCAGAGTATGTTGCTCTTGGAAGTTGTTGTTCACAAATTATGTGGATTAGACAACAATTAAGAGATTTTGGAATAGAAGAATCATGCACTGAAATCGGATGTGACAACACAAGTGCTATTAATCTTACCAGAAAACCTATTCTTCACTCAAGAGCAAAGCACATTGAAATTCGACATCACTTCATAAGGGATCATGTACAAAATGATGAGATCAATGTTCAATTCATTGATTCAAAGAACCAACTAGTAGATATCTTTACAAAACCATTGGAGAAAGGCTTATTTAAGTCCATTCGAGAGAAGCTAAACATCACATTTCCATCTGACTAAAGTCTATGGATATGTAGACTCAACAGATCAACATAAAGTTTTTGCATAAATTTGAAAATCTTCCAGACTCAAGTAGTTATATTTTAAATTTTGGCATGTAAGTTTCTTTCCAAAATGAACAGGTATGTTTATTCTTAACTTGCCTTTTTTATTTTTTGAAATTGTAATTTCCTTGCTGATTTTTCGAATTTATTATTAGCAATTATCTTTTTGAATTTTTTGAAAAGGTATTTTCCTTTATGATGGTTCAATTGCCATATTTCAATTTCTTTAAATCTCTTCAAAATCTTCCTTACGATTGTAGTCTGTTTTCAAACCTAACTCTCAAACCCTCATCTCTCTTGAATTTCTCTCAAACTCTCTGCAAATTCCTACTCAATCCTACACAAACATGTCCTCGAAGTCCTCCAAGTTTGCTTCAATGTCGTTCCAAAGGAAATCTTCTCACATTGCTAGTCACGGGCCTCGGAATGTTCTTGAAGGACCAACACATTTTGATTTACCAGAGAAGATTCACCTTGGAGTTCTCCTTGGCTCTACAAATGAGGAACTTACTTAGGATGCAACCCCCATTTCAGTGAGAAGGCCTGAGGTACTTCTTAAACACTATAATTTTTGAAGAAGGGAGGAAGCCCCATGGACTTCATAAGTAACTTTTTAAAAGAAAATGGCTATGGGAATGAAACCCTATTTTTGTGAGCCATGGAAAATTTAGGATTAGTAGAACCTAGAACTACAGAAAATGAGTTTTCAAACTTTCCTTCTGATCCACATTTTGGGTCAGAAAATCAGCTAGAAAACAAAGATGATGATAAAAGGATTTTAAGAACTTTCCAACCAAAGATTGGTGTTGCGGTCAAAATTGCTGGAGAAAGGACGAAAATGTTTCATTCAAAAGAGCATAGGAAGGTTTTTCCTCAAATGTTGAACAGAGGAGTTATCAACCCTCGAACTGTGGATTTTGACTTTTCTAGATTCCATCAAGGTTAACTTGAGGGGAAAGTTTGCCAAACTTCAGTTGGAGAAGTTCTATGTAGAAACGTCGGAGGCATACCTCGAATTAACGGCATATTTTTATTCAAATCTGTCAATTTTGGATCCCACTCATATTCAATATACTGTGTGTGATAACGTTTTTGATGTAGATGTGAATTTGCTTGCTGACATTTTGGGTGTAGAAAAGAGTGGTTTCTTGTCCATTAATGTGTCCAATGCACAAGCCACAAAGTTTCTAGTATGAGACAAAATTCCTAGTGGCAATATTACTTACTCTAAATGCCTACTTCGAATATCTTACTACACAAGATAGTTATCAACTCCATCAGACCCAAGGCAGCCTTAAAAACTTATGTATCCAAATTGGAAGCAAAGATGATGTGGGCGATCTACAATGGTGTCACTTTTTCACTCCCTCACACCATCATTTGCATATGTATAGAACAGTCATGAAAGAAAAAGGACAATTGCCATACTCTGCATTGATAACCAGACTCTTCAGACACTTCCGAATAGAACCACCATCTCAGCTTCGCTCCAAAACACTTGCTCCAATGCAAATTGGACTGAAGATGATCTCAAAAATGCGATTGAAAGATCTCTCTAGAGCACTAGATCATTTAAAGAAAGAATCTATAAGCAAAATCAAGCAAGGATCTGTTGCTAAGAAGAAATGCAAGGGAAAGAGTGTTGTTTCAAAGTCACCAAAGAGGAAAAGATCTATCCTTCTGTAGGATGAAAGGAGGAAGATGATGATTTGACAATCTCTGCCATGGCCTTGCGTAATCTTCAAGGTTTTGCTGAGTCGAAGAATAAGATGAAGATGAAAGTGAGAAGGAACCGGAAGAAGAGAGTGATGCTAAAGAGACTAAAGTGAAAGAGACTAAGAAGATGACTTAGATGGAGATGCTAGTGTGAACCTAGAACAAGATGAGACTGACAAGGAAGGAGAAGATACTAGGGAAGTTGATGCCCCATAAATTGAGGAGATTGCAACTGATAAGCAAACTCATGCTAGAAAAGAAAGGTTCAAGAGGAAAAGTTACCTCTCAGCCTAAAGGCACCAAAATAGGTAGAGTAGGTGAGACAACTCCCATTGCTAAACGTACTGCTAGTGATGGAATCAGTCAATATCCTCCATATGCTAAAGATGTTTTCGCATCCCATTTCCCTGAAGTCTCACCTGAAGTTCTTGAGAAAGAAACTACTATTTGGGGGGAGCGAAGAACTACATATGTTTAGGTTGATGTTCCTTCACTTCTAGATAATCCACAGGTACAATTCATTGAAGCTAGTGCCAAAACAATATCGGAAGCAAACTATCCTCGGATAGTTGAACTCCTCTTGGAGATTAAGGCACATCAATATGCTATGGAGTTTGAAATTTATAAGTTACATACTGCTCTTGGTTCTACCTTAGAATTCCTTACAAGCAAGGTATAATCTCTTGACACTCAGGTTCAAACTTTGAATCAATAGGCTTCACAAACTATGGCAAAAGTGGAGGCTGTTTATCATCAGTGCTAAGATAAGCTTGAGAAGACAATGCAATCTTTGGAGAATTTCCGACTTGTTCGTGTTCCCAGACATCCCTGATCATTTTCCACTCAACCTCTTTTTACAACTCACTGATTTTATCTTTTTGTTGTTGACAAAAAGGGGGAGAGTTTATGCAGATTTAAATCTTTTGGCTTTTGGCAGATTAAATCTTTTGTGTTTTGAACTTAAACTTGTGGTGCTTGAACTTGTGTTTGAACTTTAATTGGTATTGGCATGTGTTTTGTAGTTCTGATGAGACTGATGTGTTTTGTGGATTCAGACTACTATATTATTCATCTATTCTTTATCATGTTCTACTAAATCATGTGCTGCTAAAGTGTTGTTTTGCAGGTTATAATTTCTTATTAAATCCACATGAAAGTTTTGTCACCATAAAAAATGGGGAGATTGTTGAGAAAACTCCTATTTGGTTTTGAAGTTGACAAAACTTTCCTTCTCTTATTCTTATTCTTATTTTTATTCTTATTCTTATTTTAAGGACTATTGGACTTTTATGTTATGTCGTTTATATCATGGAATGCTGTCAAAGTCTATTTTACATGAAAAGTCTTTCCCACTCTGACAAAGATCCAAACTGAACCAAGTCTATAATGAAGACATAGTCAGACTCAGGTTTATTAATCTTCCAACTATGATTTAGTACAATCAAGACATATTTGGTTTTATGGCAGAAGAATCTCACCTACATTTTCTAAATATATTCATGAAATCAATCATGGATTGGTGAAATCAATTTCGAATACAAGTTCCTTTTTTAGAACCATCTACTTTTGGAAACCTAGATTTTGTTTGTATGGGTGACCAAGATCATCGGATTTTCACCTCAATCTTCAAATGGCTATAAGATTTCCTTAATTGATTATGTCCAATGGATTGATTGGAAGAAATTCATCTGGAAATTGCCAATGGTTAGAAAGGCATGGAGGAGTATTTAAGGAGGTCATTCAGTTCATTTGAGAGAGGGCGTGAGAATTAAAATTCCAAAGTTTGAAGTTTTCAAAATCACTTGTTCTTCATCGATTGCACTTACAACTGTACTCAAAGAGAGAAAAACACAAAGGAGTGATTTACCAGAGAGAGAGAGAAACTCTTCACTAAGTGATTGTACTCAAATCGCTGTAATTCTCCTTTGATTCATAATGGAATTCAGCTAGAAGGCTGTCAGCATAAGAGAGTGGATGTAGGTTTTAACTAAGCCGAACCACTATAATTCTTGTGTACAATTTCCTCTTTCCTTAACTCCTTTAATTCGGTTGCTGCAATATTTTTTTGTGTTCTGCTAAATTCTAAAATATCATATTTGAGTCTAAATTGAAAATAGAATTTTGGTGTTAATTAAACCTTGTTTGAAGAAAATAACTTTTACTGCTTTTATTGGTCAAATTTGTTTTTACACCTATTGCTTAAATGATTTTCACTAAAGCTTTTGATCATTTGTAGAACTTTGTAAAAATATCTAAAATCTCATTTTTCAAACATTCATTTTCTTTTGTGTTGACACCTAAATTTTTACATAATTTTTAGGGTTAATTTTACAATAAAAAAATCACATGGCATATAGTTTAGGAAAATTTTATTTTTTGTTATATTTTGTTAAGATTTTTCACATATTTAGGTAATGTACATTGGGAGATGCACTTTTGCATAGAAAGGGAATTTTCTTGATGGAATATGCGAAAAATATTTCAGCGATATATTTAGGGGTATCGTGCTCAAGCAAAATTAGAAATGAAATATACCCTCAAGATACAATTTTTTTGGCAAATAAAAGGGGTCACGTATGGTAAATTGGGGGCATCCTTTCCGTCGGTAAAAAAAGAGAGCAAAAGGTGAAAAAGTGAGTGGAGAGAGGAAAAGAAAAAAAAAAAAAGAGAAAAAAAGAAAAAAGAAAAGCCCTCCCCTTGCGCGACTGTTCATCTTCCCTGTAGGGGAGGGCCTTCGCCAGCCCTATTGCCGTCGAACCCCGCCGTCACCATCATTGATCTCCGTCCGCGAGCGCTCGAGCTGCCAGTCTCTACTCGCGAGCCCCGTCGACATGCACCGCCCTGACGCCGAGCCCCTAGAGCCTCGACGACACGCCGCCGCCTGCTCTGGCCCGCGACCCACCACCTCCACCTCGTCTCTGCCCGCGCTTGCAACAGGAACCCATGGACGCCGCGCCAATCCCTGCCGTTGCAACCCACCTTTGTAGATCTGTCTCTGCCGTCAAATCCCAAGCCACCGGTGACCCGGAGTCGCAGCCGAGCCGAGATCCAGCCGTCGGAGTCCTTCCGCTTGCAAATTCGAGGTCCCTGACGACAGAAGGCTTGGACCCAGGTCAATGCTTCCCTTTCGCCAGTGCCGAGCCTCATCAAAGATCCAGATCTAAGGCCGTCCTCACTCCGTGCCACGACGCTCACCCCTCGATCCGGTTCTCTCACTGGACGCCGCGCCCAACAGCTCGATCCAAACGCTGAAGCTCCTCATCGTAGCCACCAGAAGCCTCCCATCATCCCTGCATCACCCCGCTGGCTGAAGCTTGTGATCTGAGTGCCCCGACGCAATCCCCGCAATGCGGGCTCGTGCCGACCAACGACAACCCCCCTGCCGGAGCCCGCGCTGGAACCCTAGCCGATGATCTCCCCTCATCGAACCGGCCACAAGTGTTATTTTTCTTTTTCTTTTTCAGAAAAAAAGAAAAGAAAAAATGAGAAAAGCAAAAGAAAATTTAAGTATTTTCTTTATCTTATTATTATTTTTTTATTTTTGCTATTTTATTTTATCTTTTTAGTGTAATTATTCCTTTAATGTGAACTTGAAATTAGTGATTGTCAATCCGATTTTTACGCCTGAAATCTGACTCGCAATTACTTAAAAAATTGTCAATCCGATCTCCCTCCTGAGATCCGATTCGTGATTTATGTGAAATTGGCCAACCCGATCTCATGCACGAGATATGGTTTGTCAATTTGGGTATCAATGTGGCTTGATTTGTTGTGGTGTTAGTTAAATTAGTTTGATTAATATATATATATATATATATAATGTAGTTTTAGGGTTTGCATGCTCATAATAAGAATTTTATTTCGAATTTTCAAAAAATAAAAAAATCAATTCAATTAATTTAGGTTGCTAGTTCATTTTTTAACTTGGATTGCATGTTTAATTATTTGGCAATTATTAATTTCGAAATTTAGAAAAAAAGAAAGAAAACAAAAAACAAAAAAAAACATCATCATGTATATATCATGTAGAGTTAGGGTAAATTTTGCACGTCATTGCATATTAGGATAAAAATTGCACTTAGTTTAATTTAGATAATTTTTTAATTTATTATAAGTTTAGGTACCTTTTTTAGATATATTGCAGTATAGGATTATTTTGGTTAAGATAATATTTTAGTTTAAATTAGGATGTGGCTCAACCTAATTCCTAATATAAATTAAATAGGATCTTAATCTAATTAGGTAATTTTTACATTTCACCTAATTTCGAATTTCTTGAAAAATACAAAAAAATGTCATAGGTTAAATTAGTTTTATTATTTAGGATAAAATGCATTCTTTTAGGAAAAAAATTGTCATATGCACGTCATTAGGGTTAGATTCATTAAGATGCATGTCATTTGGTATTTTTGCTAGGCCCATTTAATTAAAAATTACATGTTATTAGAATTAGGTCATTCAATTAACATTGCACTACATATTGCATGATTTTCATTAATTAAGCGAAAACAAAATAAAAATTGGGTGTTAATTAGAAACCATATCTAGGATTATTGATGTGGATTTTAATTTAATATTGCAGATGCTTTCGTTACTTTGAGGTAAGTTTTTGTAATTTATTTATTATTTATCTGGGTGTTAAATTGGTGGTTTATGTACCCGCATGATCACCTTATATGTTAGGAAAATAGACTTAAAATCAATCCAAAATGCTTGCAAAAACATTTTTAAAATTAAAAGAATGGTACCGAAAGGGCATTAGAGAAATCTAGTGTAACCAAGTCCCCGTACCCATAATCTTTGGTTCGTAGGAGTAAAGTAAATCTCCCATTAGTTTTCTTGGGTTTCTAATCGACCCACCAAAAATAGATTAGTGGCGACTCCTAATTGAAAATCAATTGCATGTTAAGAACTTGAATATAAGTCGTAAATTAGTATGGGCTTGGGAGAGCCCACGTTAAGTCTAGGCTTAACAATCCATTAGCCAAACTCTAGGTGGTTCACACCCAAAAATATTAGTCGCGACAGCTTGGCGACTTCGCTGGAGACTTGAGTTAAAACTCTTAGTGGACTTAGGCTAATTTTTCTTTTCTTTTGAAAAATGCTTTTGTTTGGTAGCGAGGATTTCAGGTACGTCCCTAACATTTAAGGTGTTAGATGTTTTTGCAGGATTGCAGGTATAAGGGGAAGTGTTTGCTAACCTTTGTTTTGCAAGGAGGTGTAGGAATGTATGGTTTATTTTCATGAACGAAGTGTTACTTGATATAAACTGTCGTGCATGCCTGCATCTAGCACTACACTATTGCACACACAATCTGCCGCCGGACTAGGGCCGCATAGGATCATTTAGGATGGTGTTGAGATGGATACCACTCCGACTGCATGCTCGCAGTACGAGTCACCCATCTCAATCTCGAAGTTTCTTTCATGGTATCAAGAGTACCCACCTCGGTCCGCATGCCCACGACCCGGGTCGGCTCTTTGACCAAGCCGGAGTCATGAGGACCCAACATAGTCCACAAGCCCGTGGCTAGTTTGATCATCCTTGTGGCTCCACCTTGATAAGCTTTATAGTTTAGAAATCAAGCCACTTACCATACGCATGTCTATATGATTGTCCATCATTGGTAAAGTAAGTTCTCTAAACTTTTGGCCTTTGCAATTTACTTACTTTATCGCATTATTTTGTCAGTCCATGGCATTAGCATTGTCCTGAGTCTTGATCAATATACTATGGGGACACCGGACATTCGAATTATTCTCCCTCCAAAGGAAGAGCTTAGCGCTTGGTGGGACAAGTTAGATCAAAATGGCCGTCAGTTCGTAGAGTCACATATTGGTTGACTGCTTCCATTGCTACGTATCAACATCCATGGCAGCCTCGTCCAAGCACTCGCCCACTGTTGGTGCCCCGAGACCTCTACCTTTATTTTTGGCGGTAAGCATGAGCTCACTCCCACCTTGGAAGAGTATAACATTGCCATAGGGAAGTCCTTGAAAGCTGAATTGATTAGTCCACCTATCAGAATAAATCCTATTATAGCTTTATCTGATTTTTTGAGAATTAAGGAAGATGATATAAGAAAGGTTTTAAAGGCTCACCGCAATACATGTCCTTTATCCTTCTTGAAAGAATGTTTTGAGAAAGGCACTTTATCTCAAATGCGAAGGGTTTTCCTTTTAACTTTCTTTGGGTTTATAGTTTTCCCTTACTGCAAGAATGCTATTAACTCTTTGATCGCTCAATTAGTTAAACAAGTGTTGGAAGGAAAGAATTTTGTAAACACTGTTCTAACTGAAAATTTCCTTTCCCTCACTCGGTTTAAAGGAGGTGGTGATAAGACATTCCATTCCTCTCCTGAACTTTTGCAAATTTGGTTTCTTTCTCATATAAAAAGGTTTGGCGGTCTAATGACTATACATGATGTTAGTAATTCCAATCACCCTATTATAAGATTTGAGAACAACCAAAAACAATCACCGGATTATCATTATTCTAGGTGGCTAGCTTTCATGAAAAAACCAACTTCCAAGGGTTTCCTATGGCATGCTAAATGGTTCCAAGTTCGGGTAGCAAGACTCTCGTGTGGAGGAGTTGGCCCAATCCCTCTATTGGGATTCATCGGAGCATTGGAGTACTATCCGACTAGAGTGACTCGTCAGTATCAAGTCGTGCAAGAGCTTCCCTCGGTGCTACAAGCGAATCCACTCCAAGTTAGTTTTGTTGATGGAAACTAAGGCCATGAAGATTCCATTCTCACTATCAAATCGATGTGGGACATGTGCCGTCCACAAAAACCCAAATGGCCCGAGGAGTTGAAAGACAAGGAAAAGAAGTACTATGTCTCGATTAAGTATATCCAACAACACAAGATTCCTTAGGAGCTGCTCCCGAAGATACTGGAGGTGCCATTAAAGATCACCAATCGAGCTGAGAATAAACGCCTCAAAAGATTTGCTGAAAAAGCTCAAGAGGAGAATAAACGATTGCGCCGAATGGTGTCCCAAGTGTATATTGATCAAGCCAAATGAAATGCTTGAATCAATCTTGCTATTTTCACTTCTAGATTAATGTTTAGGAAGTTGAGTCATTTACTTTCCTAGTTTTTATTTTGTTAGGCTTGTCAAAAGCTCCATTGATGAATAAAAGTTCTAGATCATTGCCATGGACCGTCATATTTCATATGAGATACTTATTTTTGTTCATTTCTTCAATATTAGGTGATAACGGATCCTCCACGCTCGCCTATTATCATGCGATTAAGAGCAAGAATGGCCGAACAAACCGAAATGCTTGATTATATCTCCGGTATGAAAGGCCAACTCCAACAGTTAGCTACCTTTATGGAGCTTATAACAACTCAAATCCAATCGCTGCAAGTGAATCCGGCTCCTGCACCCACTGTCCCTAAGATAGTCGTCCCGAAGCCAGCAAACAAGGCCTAAATGGGTGAGGATGACATGCCCGGGCTGGAAGATGATCCAATTCCGATCAATGTGGAAAAGGCTAAGCTTGTCAACATCCCTAAGAAGGAGCAGGATGAACACTTCGCGAAATAGGAAGAAAAGTTGAAACAATTGCAGGAGTCACAGAGTACACTCCCATTCGACTTGTCCATGTACGAGAAAGTCAAGATGCCAAAGAAATTTAAAATACTAGATTTTGAAAAATACGATGGTACTTCCTGCCCAAAAGCTCATTTGTAGATGTACCATATGCGCATGGCCCAATATGTCAAGAACGAGCCTCTCATGATCCAATCATTCCATGCAAATTTGACTGGGCCTGCACTGAATTGATATGTCATGAAAAATGTGAATCTTCTCGACACCTGGAATGAAGCGGCTGACGCATTTCTCAAACAATACAAGTTCAACATGGATATTACACCTTCCTGAGAGGATCTTGAGAGGATGGAGAAAAAGAAGAGCGAGTCGTTCAAAGAGTATGCTATGAGATGGCGAAATCTAGCAGCTCAAATCACCCCCAAGCCTACTGATAAGGAGCTGATGAAGTTGTTTATCAAAACTCTCCCATCCGAGTTTCGTATACGGATGGCCCGCACGTACGTTGAAAACTTCAATCAGCTTATTCATGTGGGGGAATAAATCAAGGTGGGGAGAAGGGAAGGCCGGTTTACTGGGCCATCGAGTAGAAGATTCTTTGCCAAGAAGGATAAAAAGCCCGCTGAAGATGTGAATATGGTTATAGCGAAGAAAGTACCAATCGAGCCCCGAATATCCAGATGAATCAAAGGCAACAAGCTACCCAAGCAAGAAGACAGTTCACCCCTCTCCCTGGATCTCTATCCCAAGTGTTGGCAATCCTAAAAAAGAAAGGTTTGCTTACTAATGAGCCAAGGCATCCTAATCGTGAAAGCATCCGAGGCTACGACCTGATGAAGAAGTGTGATTACAACAACGGCGAATTGGGGCATTCATCTGATGAATGTTTCACACTCAAGCATAAGATCCAAAACTTCTTAGACACGAAGGCCTTCTCATTTCAAACTGCTCAACCGAACGTCCAGAAGAATTCTCTACCGGAGCATGAGGGTACGGTCAATGCTATCCTAGAACCACATGTTGAAGTTGAATCGAGTTACCACTCATTTGAGTTGGTATCCACCATATATGCATCTCGAGATTCACCACCCGCTCCTGAAGTTTCAAATGTTGCCGTTATGATGGGAAGGGTGACGATTGGGAATGGTTTTGTTCCTGGTAGTGACATTGAAAGAAATGGTCAGGGTATTCGAAGTCCCAATGAAGCCCCTCAGAGGTCCCATGCTGATAGATTAAGGTACCATGGAAGAGGTGGGGAAAGTTCTAGAGGACAAAGACAGATAAGGCAAAACCCGCCACCTAACCAAGGGCAAGGAAGGGAAAACCCATCACCCCCAAACATTCGTGAGACATTCCTTAGCCCCCCGGTAATGATGTAGAATGAAGCAGAAATAATAGACACCCTGGGGCAACCAAGCGGAAAATTCGACTATCTGGTGAAGTATACGGCCCCTCCTAGTTTCTACATTGATCCCCGCACCATTGTCCCAGATGGATGGGGTGGCATAGATGATCCGATGCCCCCGAAAACAAAGAACCCCGATGATGTATTGGAATGAATAACTGGTCTCTTTGATGACGTCTTCATGGGGACCATTAACGAAGAACCTCTAAAGGAGATGGGCCCTGGCCCACAAGAGTAACTCATTTACTGCTTTCTCACATTCCCCGCACGGGAATTTTTATCGCTTTCTAGGGCTTGTTTTTGATTTCTTTATCTTCGCTTCCCTTTTAGGGCTTGAAATTCGCATTTCCATTCTATAAATGTAATTGATTGATGAATATCAATAAAATTGCAAGTTTTATTTTGAGGGCATGATGAGGTATACCAAACCAGCCCGGTGATGATATCCAGCCGATAAAAGAAAAAGAAAATCCAAGGAGAATTTTTAGGCCTAAGCTTCATCATGCTTTCTCAGATCAAAATGTTTAAAAAAAAACGTTTTTGCCAAAATAAATTTAAAAGAAATAAAAAAAACAACAAAAAAAAACAAAAAATATAGATTACTTTGTTTGTCTTTCTAATTTATTTACTTCATGTTTCAGAGACAGTCTTATAGCATGCAAAGGTGTGAAGATGATCCAATCCAATTCCAGATTCTAGGGGAAAGTTTACCCCAAATTACATCGATCCATATGTGGTGAAAAAGGTACTTCCTAGGGGTGCGTTGATCCAAGCAGAGATGGATGGTCTTAATTTTTTCACTCCAGTTAATGCTAATGCTATTAAGAAATATTATCTATGATAGAATTTGCCATGTCATGTCTTGAATTGCAAGTATTTCTATGACTAATAAAATGTTTCAATCAGCTTAATTGTTCAACTTTGTCATAAATCTTGCATTTTTCTTCCTTGATGAATTGTGTGAGATAAATTGAATGTGTCGAATGAGATACTTGGGAATGATGAAAGGCAAGCCTTGTTCCATATACTATCCCATACACTAATCCTTGGTGAGTTTTGTGGAAGAGTTCCATGCCCACAAGGAATAGGGTGATCTCGCAAAGGGTACACTAACCAAGGTGACGAGAGGCAATTTCTTCTTTTACCCGAAACACTATAGGTATACCCATTATTTAGCCCTTTGAGTCCACACACATGAAGAGTTTTTAAATCATCCCTATCAAGGATCATCTCACATTGGGACAAAGTTTGAAATGAATGTTAGGAATTTTCTTTCTCACACTTGCATCAATCTTCGAGTATTGCTTTCGCGTTATAACTCGTATAATAGTTTAAAATGCCTTAGGATGATGAAGAGCAGTCATTTCTCTATCCTACACACTTTTATCCATTGCATAGCCCACTTGAGCTTATGAATTCATTTCATATTAAACCCAGTTGGTGATCATCCCCCACACTGGGGCAAGACAAAAACACTCAAGTAAGCATGAACTAAAATGCCGAAAAAATGGAGATTTTGTTAAAAAAAATGCAAAAATGGGGCATGAAAAAAGCAGTGTGCCTGGTAAAAGCAAGGCCAATGCCCAAAAGAAAAAATAAAAAAACTCAAATGCTGTTGCAATCAATGAGTGCAAAAAAAAAAAAAAAAAAAAAAAAGATCTCCGACAATGGAGAAGGAAAGTGGTGGAAATGTCAAGATGATCACCAACTTTGACTATCTAAACACTTTTTAAGCCTAATGATCCTTTCTTTTCACAACCCATGAACCAAGCCTACATTACGTCCCTTGCAAAGTCTCTTCAGATTATGGCACTTGAATTAACGTAAGAGTTCATATGCTTGAAAGCATCGCTAGAAGAAGTGCGAATAAGATAATTATTGCCTCATTTCATATATTTCTTGACTTGAAAATCCCAAGACAGTTACGAAATGTCATTTTTCAAATAACCTCGACTCAAAAGAGTCTCATTTGTTAAGCCGTTGACTAAGCCCACATTATGGTCCCTTTTAAAGACCTCTCAAATTGATGAGATCATACCACCTGCAAGATTGCTCAGACCCTTGTTTGACATGATGATGGTGAGATAGAGTGATTGACAAAATCCTGCATCAAATGTGAGGGTGAAATTGCCATTTTAATGAGGATGAGAGAAAAAGTCTTTTCAGACCAAATGATCCCTCATCTGTCACATTCATGACACTCGTGTTCATAATGGAAATTAGGTGGTGCAAGATTAATGGAAATCATCATGAACCTCCATTATATTGATGCATGTTTATGATTACAAATGCATGTTGCCTCTCCTACGACCATGTTTTACAGGAGACGTATCCTCGAAGATCGGAGATGTTACCAGGTAAGTATATCTCTATTCATACCTTGAATATTTGTCATTGCACAAGTATTCCCTTTTAAGCATACCAACACTCAGTTGAGTTGTCCCCCAAAGATTTCTCCCCAGATTCAATCTGATTAAGGCGACCGAAGAATGGTTTGGGTCCTAGCCAAGCAAAACCTCAATTTAGGCAACCGTAGAATGGTACGAGTCCTAGAAAAGCAATTTCCTCATTCAGGCGACCGTAAAATGGTACGGGTCTTGGAAAAATAATTTTCTTTGTCGAGGTGACCGTAGAATGGTATGGGTCCTAGACAACACCTATTCCTTATTCAGGCGACCGTAGAATGCTACAAGTCATGGAAAATGAATCCCCGTTTAGGCGACCGTAGAATGGTACGGGTCCTAGACAAAACCTTTCTACCGTACTGGGTGACCGTAGAATGGTACGGGTCTTGGGAAAGTAGTTCTTTACAAAACCTTTCTACGAACTAGGCGACCGTAGAATGGTACGGGTCCTGAGAAAGTAGCTCCTTTCTACCATACTGGGTGACCGTAAAATGGTATGGGTCCTAGAAAAAGCAGCATCTTCACAAAGTCATGTTACTATTCTAGGCGACCGTAGAATGGTACGGATCCTAGACAGGTAACACCCACTACCTCGAATTACTCTATTCTCCTCGAAGGTAAGTTATTTGAGGTAGGTTCATCTATCATTTGCATTCATATTTTCATACATCATATAATTTGCATTAAAAAATGGAATTCATTTTCCAACAAAAAATCATTCATTGCATGTGCATGACCAAAATTTAGGTCTCAATTTGTCTTTGAAGGCAACCTCTTCGAGCTCACCTTCAAAGAGGGGCAGCTGTTGACACCCAAACTTTTGCATAATTTTTAGGGTTAATTTTTTACTAAAAAAAAATCAGATTGCATATAGTATAGGAAAATTTTATTTTTTGTTATATTTTGTTAAGATTTTTCACATATATAGGTAATATACACTGGGAGATGCACTTTTGCACAGAAAGGGAATTTTCTTGATGGAATATGTGAAAAATATTTCACCGATATATTTAGGGGTATCGTGCTCAAGCAAAATTAGAAATGAAATTTACCCCGAAGATACAATTTTTTGGCATATAAAAGGGGTCACGTACGGTAAATTGGGGGGGGGTCCTTTCCATTGGTAAAAAGAGAGCAAAAGGTGAAAAAGTGAGTGGAGAGAGGAAAAGTAAAAAAAAAAAAAAGCCCTCCCCTTGCGCGACTGTTCATCTTCCCCGCAAGGGAGGGCCTTCGCCGGCCCTGTCGCCGTCAAACCCTGCCGCCGCCGTCACCAATCTCCATCCGCGAGCGCTTGAGCCACCGGTCTCTACCCACGAGCCCTGTTGACCTATGTCACCCCGACGCCGAACCCCCGAAACCTTGACAACACACCGCTGCCTACTCTGACCTGCGACACGCCGCCTCCGCCTCGTCTCTGCCCGCGCCTACAACAGGAACCCACGAACGCTACACCAATCCCTGCCATTGCAACCCACCTCAGTAGATCTGTCTCTACCATCAAATCCCGAGCCACCGGTCACCCGAAGTCGCAGCCGAGCCGAGATCCAGCCGCCGGAGTCCTTCCGCTTGCAAATCCGAGGTCCTCGATGACGAAGGCCTGGACCTAGCTCGACGCTTCCCTTTCGCCAGTGCCGAGCCTCATCGAAGATCCAGATCTGAGGCCGTCCTCACTCGCACCGCGACGCTCGCCCCCCCAATTCCGGTTCTCTCCTTTGGACTCCACGCCTAACAGCTCGATCCAAACGCTGGAGCTCCTCATCGCAACCACCGAAGCCTCCCACCATCCCTGCAGTGCCCCGACGCAATCCCCACGACGCAGCCCGTGCCGACCCATGACAACCCCCTCGCCGAAGCCCACGCCGGAACCCTAGCCGGCGATCTCCCTCGCCGGACCGGCCACCAACTTTATTTTTCCCTTTCTTTTTACGAAAAAAAAAAAAGAGAAAGCAAAAGAAATTTTAGGTATTTTCTTTATCTTAATTTTGTTTTATTATTTTTGCTATTTTATTTTATCTTTTTATTGTAATTATTCCTTTAATGTGAAATTGAAATTCCATGATATGAAATTGCCTTGAAATTAGTGATTGTCGGTCCGATTTTCGCACCCGAAATCCAACTCGCAATTACTTAAAAAATTGCCAATCCGATCTCCCGCCCGAGATCTGATTCGTGATTTATGTGAAATTGGCCAACCCGATCTCATGCGCGAAATATGGTTCGTCAATTTGGGTATCAATATGGCTTGATTTGTTGTGGTGTTACTTAAATTAGTTTTCTTAAATATATATATATAATGTAGTTTTAGGGTTTGCATGCTCATAATAAGAATTTTATTTCGAATTTTCAAAAATAAAATAATCAAATCAATTAATTTACGTTGCTAATTCATTTTTTGACTTGGATTGCATATTTAATTATTTGGCAATTATTAATTTCGAAATTTAGAAAAAAAGAAAGAAAACAAAAACACAAAAAAAAAATCATCATGCATATATCATGTAGTGTTAGGGTACATTTTGCACATCATTGCATATTAGGATAAAAATTGCACTTAGTTTAATTTAGATAATTTTTTAATTTATTATAAGTTTAGGTACTTTTTTTAGATATATTGCATTTTAGGATTATTTTGGTTAAGATAATATTTTTGCTTAAATTAGGATGTAGCTCAACCTAATTCCTAATATAAATTAAATAGGATCTTAATCTAATTAGGTAATTTTTATATTTCACCTAATTTCGAATTTCTTGGAAAATACAAAAAAATGTCATAGGTTATATTAGTTTTATTATTTAGGATAAAATGCATTCTTTTAGGAAAAAAATTGTCATATGCACGTCATTAGAGTTAGATTCATTGTGATGCATGTCATTTAGTTTTTTTGCTAGGCCCATTTAATTAAAAATTACATGTTATTAAAATTAGGTCATTCAATTAACATTGCATTACATATTGCATGATTTTCATTAATTAAGTGAAAACAAAATAAAAATTGCGTGTTAATTAGAAACCATATCTAGGATTGTTGATGTGGATTTTAATTTAACATTGTAGATGCTTTTGTTGCTTTGAGGTAAGTTTTTGTAATTTATTTATTATTTATCTGGGTGTTAAATTGGTGGTTTGTGTACCAACATGATCACCTTACATGTTAAGAAAATAGACTTAAAATTAATCCAAACTGCCTTCAAAAACATTTTTGAAATTAAAAGAATGGTACTGAAAGAGTATTAGAGAAATCTAGTGTAACCAAGTCCCCGTACCCATAATCTTTGGTTCGTAGGAGTAAAGTAAATTTCCCATTAATTTACTTAGGTTTCTAATCGACCCACCAAAAATAGATTAGTGGCGACTCCTAATTGAAAATCAATTGCATGTTAAGAACTTAAATCTAAGTCACGAGTTGGTATGAGCTTGGGAGAGCCTGCGTTAAGTCTAGGCTTAACAATCAATTAGCCAAACTCTAGGTAGTTCACACCCGAAAATATTGGTCGCGACATTTTGAAAGAGAATCGGCATTTTCTTTCAAACCATCAAAATCATTTTTTAGACTTTCAAATTTTTCTCTCAAAGAATTATCCTGTTGCTTGAGCTTTGAATTTCCTTCTTTTCGAAAATCCTTTTAAGAGAGGATTTGAGTTTCAAGCAAAGTTTATCTATATACTTAGAACATTTATTAGGAATTAATGATTTACCTCGATCTCCTTGTTAGATTAAGTCTGTGTTTGAGTCTAACTCTAATTCGAAGTATGATTCTGAGTGAGCCATCAAATAGATATTTGCAAACTCCTCTTCACTTTCCTCACATTCCCTGTCACTCCCTGAACCTCAAGCGTGCACACATCCCTCGGTGGTCGATAAAATTATTACATTTTAGGATGCGTCACCGACCCATTCATTTTAATGCACATGTGGAAGCGAAACAATACCTCTGACAGCAACCAACACAGGATAGAAAAGTAGGAAACAGTTTCACAACCAAAACACTTTTATAAACACACCGGTTTATATACAAAAGCTAGTCTATAGTCAAAACCCTACTAAAAAAGAATAGCCAACAAGCCTTCTAGGCACACGAATCCCCATCTAAAATCTTCGAGGCCTCTGGGGTTTTGGGTCCTCCATAGCACCATCAGGAGGGTCAGTTGTACCCTCGCCTAGAGCGACATCGACTATCATTGAGCCCATGGCAGAACGATGCCTTAAATCGATGAGGTACCCTCTGAGGTAGGCCTCATCGACCCAGACGGTAGTCACTACGAGCTCATAGACCCAAACTCCGTGGCCCTTGGGAATAGAAAATTAGTAATCAGATCGGTCACCCTCCTAGGCTGACCATAACGAACTGGAGGGGCTATCATCTAAGGACCTTAGAAGATTTGAGCCCACGACGGGGTGAGACAATATCTCAGCAAGTTCACCCCCTAAACCCCGACTAGGAAGGAAATATGCCTAGAGGCAATCTATGCACACAAGACAGAGGACTTACCTTGCACAGTTCCCCCTTACATGTCAGTACAATTCACGTAGTCAATCAATCAATGTGGCATCCTAGAATTTCTTGTCAACCCTTAGAGGTGCTTTAATTCATGTTTTGCATTAAGATTTTGGCCAAGCTTTTGATGGGTAATTATTTGATAAGAAAATTCTATTTTTGGACATGTGATTTATGGGTTGGAATTTATTAAATTGGGTCACAAAGTTTTGTGAATTATAAATTTCAATTAGGTGTTTATATAATTAAGGTTTAAGGTGGATTATTAGGATGAGGGTGGGCTGGACATTTAAAAACCAAACTAGCGCATAGCCCCACCCCTTTTTCGACCGGCCCACAAAGCCCAAGGAGGAGGAGCTGCTGTTGACCAAGGCTGGCCCAAGCCCAGTCGGATGAAGCCCATCATGTGCATGGGAGAATTGATAAGTGTTATTCCCCTAAGTCCAAGTGTCTTGCATGCAATCAAATGATTGCTCATCATTGAAGGGAAGAAAATAGGAGAACTGGCTTGAGGATGAGGGGGGAGTGTCAACCGAGAGGGAGAGAGAGAAATCGAGAGAGAGAGGGAGAGTGAGTGTGCGGGAGAAGAAGGAAGGAAGCCGTTCGCCACCGTTCGCCGCCGTCGAGTCTGCCTCGCCCTCTATTCGTGCTTGCCGTGTTCGCTCAATTTGGAGGCAAGTGGGATCCTTTGATCTACTCTTGCATTCTATGCTTAGTGTGTGTGATTGAATGGTAACAATTCGGATGTATAGAATGTGAAAAATTGAAGTTATAAGAGTGGTGCTCTAGTCTAGTGTACTGTTCTTGAGAAAAACAGCTCGACCTTGGATGTTCTAGTGACTTGCATGTGATGTTAGTTGAATTTTAGCTTTGATCTCTAAATGAAAGTTGTAAAGGACTTCTTGGAGTATAACATACTCAAATTTGAGACAAAAAAAGCAAGTACAAGTGGGTGAAATCGTTATTCTTTGGAAAGACTGGATTTGGAAATTTCGGTACTAGGAACACGAGTTTTAACCGTCCATATTTAAATACCTAGGGCGAATCTGACTTTGATGTTTTCATGAAGTATCAACCTTATGGTCTTTTCTATCACATAGTATAATTTTGTAATTTTTGAAGGTCACTTGGGTATTTAATCAGAAATGTTTCTAAAACTGTGCAATCTGATGTGTTCGGACCTTGTAAGTTGCAATGTGTGGACTATATCATTTTTTATGAGATTCTTTTCAAAACGTGTTCTGCATGAAATATATCTCCTCATGTCTTCCCTACAACATATTCAAATTTCGTATTTTTTTAAGTTCATTTGCCTATTTAACCAAAAATGTTTCAAAAACTGTGCAAGTTGAACTGTTAGAATAGTAGTGCTGTGATGCATGGTCTATACCGAATTATATGGCGATCTTTTGGTGTAGTGTTCTTCACAAATATCTACCTTTATGTCTTGAATATAACATAGTCAAATTTCATAATTTTTTAAGGTCATTTGGGTATTTAATCAGAAATGTTTCTAAAACTGTGCAATCTGATGTGTTCGGACCTTGTAAGTTGCAATGCGTGGACTATTCTGTTTTGTATGAAATTCTGGTGGTGTTGTGTTCTTCATGAGATAAATGCCTCTTGAGCTTGTCTATGATGTATTAAATTCTTAGAAATTATTAGGGCCAATCACTAAATTTTAAGAAGTGTAAATTAAAGGAACGGATTCCATTCATAAAATAATAGCATAATCCAGGAGTTTGCTTCATATTGTTATATTGTTTTTAAGTGATTCAATCTTGCTGCACATGTGATGATATTTGGCATTACATATAAAATCAAAAGCTAAAATTGACCTTGTTGCCATCACATCATGTGCCATGTTGATATTGAGACACAAATGTGAATATGAATTATGATAAATGAGGATACCGTCGGAGGTGTGAGCTGATGATGCCTCGGGAGTGTCAGGATGCCCAGAGGTGTGTGCCGGATACTCGGAGTGTGTGAGCCGGATGTCTACAGGAGTTTTGAGATGCCTGAAATGTGGGGGTGCCGGAAGCCTCGGAGGTGTGTGCCGAAGGATACCTCGGGATGCCAGTTGGGGTACGAGATACCCAGAGGTGGGTGCCGGATGCCCAAAGGTGTGTGCCGGAGGTTCCTCGCGATGCTAGGTTGGGTGCGAGCGATAAAATGTGGGATGCAATTACTGGTCTTGGGAAAGAAAAAAATGTGGTGACCCAATTGAAAGATAGAAAGTTGAAATTGAATCATGCATGGTATGGTGACATGTATGCATGGCTGTATGATATAATATGTATAAGTGCATTGCGGTATATGCACATAAGGCATGGATATGCATGAATGCTTGATGATGGGTGCATGGTTGTATATGCACCTATGACATGATGGTATATGCATGAATGCTTAATGATGAGTGCATGATGGTGTATACACATATGGTATGATGACATATGCATGGCTACAAGGTAAGTTATGCTTGGATGCATGAATGATATGTACTCTACTATGATGTCATGATTGTTCTGTTTGATGCATTGAGTAGTTTAATGAATCTTTTAACTGCTGAGTGGTTGTACTCACCCCTTTGGGGACCAACATTTTAGATTAGAAAGATGCCTCTCTCTCCGGTCACGCAGGGTACTTTTTACGGCCTTCCATCTAACGTGGAGGTCAAGTGTATGGAGCTTGATTGTGTCACCATTCCTGGTTTGACATTCATACGGGTTCATGTGCTGGTGATGTATGATGTATACGGGTTCATGTGCTAGTGATGTATGATGTGGGCCTAGCTAGGGGCCCGGTCATCCAGGAGTTCTTGTCTATCTACGTCCACCGTGACGGAGTGATACGGGGGATGTTGCCGCCGCCACCGCCCGATGCACCAGGATGGGTGTGATGGCCCGCGTGAGGGGTGGGAGCTGACGTTTTTCTTTTTTTTTTTTGAAGATAGCCAACACTTGTAGATGGAGGGTTATATGTGATCAATATAGGGGGTCGAGATCTCTCTTTTGAGCTATAGCCAAGTTTAGCTAAAAGTCTTGGCTTTTTTGTTGTACCGACCCATGATGTCCATCTTAAAAATGTAAATAAAAGTGGCTCAGCTTTATGTTTTCCTTCAATGTGTAGTTGGTGTGCATTGTACCATCATTAAGAGAGTAGAGGGATGGTGAGACTCGTCTTTAATTTCGCTATGAGCTGCACTAAACTCTTTTCAAAAAAAAAAAAATGCCTATGGACCTCGATCCTTCTTTAAATCCCTTTATATCAAAGACAAGTAACGGGTATCCAATAGATAGAGCAATAGGTATTTGTGGCAACCTTAACTGTTTGGGGGTGCCATAATCAATCAATTCCATTCAATCCATACAATCAATCGATCAATTAATTCAATTCAATACAATCGATAAATCAATCAATTCAATCCAATCAATACAATCGATCCTAGTGGTCCCGATTATAAAACCAAATCGTTATGACATGTTTAATGCCATGCCACACAATTTTGTCTTATAATCCAACGCATCAATTTCAATCAATCATACGTTCCAATTCAATTATTGCCTACACAGGCACAATATTCCGACACACGTCCATCTTCTAGTGTAGTCAAGCTTCGTCTCACTCTTTTGAGTACGGCAACATCTATCGACACACATCAGGGATAGCATTCTCGAAGGAGCATCAATCTAGAATCTACTGTGACCGGCTTCCGTTGTCTAAAGGCATTCCATATAGGGGCAACATTCTACCGACGCACATCGAGGACGGGTTCATTTAGCCATCACAAGATGAATCAATTCCGGCCAAGGACATTGTGCTTTACACCCAAATGCCTCATTTAAAATAATGAACTTGGCATATTTTTTTCGTATTAAAAACACCCGATAAAAATAATTGTGTGTGGGTACATGGTCAGTTTGAACCAAAAATTCAATATATTCGTTTTCAAAAATCCTACTATATAATATAGTACCTAAAAACATTTTTTGTGTTAAAAACCAACGCCCAATATTTTTTGATTAAATACCAAAATTTCACAATTTTGAAATAAATAACCAAAATTCTAATCACCACTCAATTTGTACAAATCAACACTCAATTGCATAAACTCAGCACACCACTATAATTAGCACGAAATTCCAGTTACTGATTATCCTGGTATAATTTCCGGATGGGTTCACAGACTATCCCAATATAATGAACTTGGCATATTTTCTTCGTATTAAAAACACCTGATAAAAATAATCGTGTGTGGGTACATGGTCAGTTTGAACCAAAACTTCAATATCTTCATTTTCAAAAATTCCACTACATAATATACCTGAAAACATTTTTGGTGTTAAAAACCAACGCCTAATATTTTTTGATTAAATACCAAAATTTCACAATTTTAGAATAAATAACCAAAATTTCAATCACCACTCAATGTGGACAAATCAACACTCAATTGCATAAACTAAGCACATCACTGCAATCAGCACGAAATTCCAATCACCCACTATCCTTTTATAATTTTCGAAAAATAATAAATAATTACAAAAATTACAAAAATAATTAAATAAATGCAAGTAAATACAATAAATGCTAACCTATGCTAGAAATGTTAATCTAACCACCTAAACGTGTGGCACCCCCCGACGGCCCCCGATCCGTTAGGGTCAACACGAATACCTTCCTTTCACTTTGTCTTGAAAGTTGATTACTCCGATACCCAAGAGTTATAATAAGTCTATAAGTCCTGGGGGTTTATATCTTTTCCATAGGTCCCTGCGTAGAAATATGGCGGAAGCACATCCATCAACTCCCCTTTCATCACTTTAAAACAATGCACACCAACAAAAACTTTTATAAGTTAAAGTCGAACACTTTTATTTACATAAAACTATATGGACATTTTTAGTCGGTACACCAAAATGACATAGTCTTCTATACTCGGCTATATTTCAAAAGATGACCGACATCTTTTCCAACAGTTGTATACTTAAAGTCCACTGATCATCGTCGGCATCCAAAAGTTCATTCCTTTGCTATCTTGCTCCTCGCGGTCACATCCAACCATTCAGTTCATTTGCTGGTAGCAGTGACAGCAAAGGCATCTTATCTAGTTTGAAATGTTAGTCCCAAAACGGGGTGAGTATAACCACTCAGCAGTAAAAGATTCATCAAGCTATATCAAGCGGTACCATCAATATCTAGACTTATGCAGGATAGACAAAATAAGGTAGTCGATGGATCAATTTACATCAAAATCATGAAATGCTTTAATGCAGTGGCGAATGCAATTTTGAAAGATTCAGATGCATCATGTCCAGTTACACCAGTCCCGATCATAGGGCCAAATGTTATGACACGTCCCATTCCATGGCATACAGTTTAGTTCCATAACCAAACCACACGAACTCTTAGTAGAACCATCATTTTTAACATTCAAAAGGTTTCATCCCCCCAGAAGACCAATGTTTGCATCCTTTTGGGATTCCGCACCCAACCCTAGCATCGCGGAAGCCTCTGGCACACACCTCCAAGCATCTGGCACATACCTCCAAGCATCTCGCACCCCACCTAGCATCACGATGAATCTCGGGGGCCTCCCATGAAAATGGCTACTCCGGCCATCCGGAATTACATATTGACAAGCATACTACTGGGCATCCCGAAACTCCCGGGGAAAAACCTCTAGGTATGTATTCAAAATACAACTAGGCATCGAGAGGACATCGACTCATTCGAACCTTTGGGCATCCCGACTCCTGGGGCATCGTTGACCCGAGGGTCCAACGGCAACAATTAACATCTTAATTTCCAAAAACACTTTTCAATGTAATGAAAAAATGTCTCTTGAGTCTCATCACATCTCAATATTGCATGATATGTCAATGCTAGTATCGTCATGTCGCATAACAACCCAAGATGCATTCACTTTTGAAATCAGTTGAGCAAAGTCGGAGTAAAACAGCTTAAAAAACCAAAATGTGCAGCTTTAATGAAAATTTTGAAATAACCACTAAATGAACTCAGAAAATTATGAAATTTGGATATGTTGTAAATAAGACCTAAAGGCAAAAATTTTATGGAGAACAATAAGTCATATTCATTGTATATCAAGAGCAATAATTTTGATAATCCTTACTAACACTTTGTAATAATTTCCAGATTTAACATTTACAAGAAAAATCATTTCACCAACCAAAACTTATCCATTTATTCTGAAATTTTGACATATTATTCCTAAGGATATTTCCTACAACTTTCATTAAGGATTCAAAGTCCAATTCTATCTATAAAATTACAGAAAATTCACATAATCATCGAAGGTCAAGCTATTCTCTACGAAACAACTTACTGTTTTCAATAGGTACACTTCTATCTTTATGTTTTTACATTCATATGACTATATCTAGATGTCTAACTCAATCTAGTACTCATCAAGTTCAATCCAACACAAAACAGCAACTTCACATTCAATCCTTCACAGATTGGCATTCAGTTTTCATCTCAACCCTTCCTCAAGTCTATTGCACTACACTAGACAGCAATAGCACCACATCACATAGATTGATGAACTTCTACTTGCCTCACTCCTAAGCTCAATCCACAAACCGAATGGGAAGCTCGCGGGTCTTTGAATGCGGCGCAACGGTGGTGAAGACGGGCGGCGTCGGCAGTGCACGAACGGAGGGGCAGTCTCTTCCCTCTCCCTTCGCTGCACAAATCCGCTTGGTTAATCCCTTTCTTCTCTCAAAACCGAGCCTTATTTTGTTCCCTCTAAATATCAATTAAGCTAATGATGATTTCTTGCATGTAGGGATTTCGGTCGATACAGTAGAAATGGACAGGTGGGGGAGGCGTGTCCACCGTTGAAGACCCCCTTGGCATCCGCTGGCAGCCCCACATCAAGCTACGTGGACGTCATTAGCCAAGCACGGTCAACAATTCCACACATTAGTTGACTAATTTGTCAACTGCATGTTAATCTCTTTGGTGGCTGCAGGAGGAACGGACAGCTGTTGAAGACGTGGCCATCCCCAAAAAGCTTCGATGGCCACCTCTCCTTCTGCATGCCATGACGTGTCCAATGGTGGGAGCCCCTTGGTCAACTATTTTCCACAATTGTTGACCGGTGAATTCCACTCCTCATTTGACGGGCTCAAAGTGCCACATGATGACTAATTTTCTTCATTGCTCTAAGACAAAAACTCTGTGACCGTGAGGATGAGATTGGTCACATGACCGTGCATGGTAGGTCAATGGACATGGGGGGATTCTTACGTGAATGGATGGTCGCGCATGGACGTGAATTCGTATGGTCGAATTCCGTTTCCTCGATTCTTAGAAATTCAATTGGTAAAAATCTAAATTCCTCAATTATTCCATATACACTCAAATAACATAGTAGTGTGGCATCACCGAAAGAAACATGTACATACATCAGTGGGGCCCAAAGTAGTGCCGAATATGATGTGGGTACGACAAGATCCAATCATCAGTGTCGATGACGAAGTCCAATAACAAATTCGTCAATCCGCGATGTGTCGTTATTTTCGTGAGGTTGGCAAAATATACGGTCGAAGTTGGCCTTATTTAACTTATGTAAGTTTCCTGACAAGACCATAATTTACTCGGCAATTAGACCATCGTTGATTGAAGTGCATTGGTCCAACAATAATATGAATCAAGGTTCATATATATATATATATATATAACACCAATGTCATAATCCGACGATACTTTCGTCACTTAATCTCGGACCGTCGCATATCCAAGGGTCATCACAATTCCTGGACGCCACAATTCTCCCCTCCTTAGAGAATTTCGTCCCCGAAATTGAACACCGCTCATGACTTTATGAATAAATGAGGGTACTTTTCCCTCATCTTCTTCTCACTCTCCCATGTGGCTTCCTCCACTTTGTTATGTCGCCATAATATATTAACCAATGGAATTTTCTTGGTCCTAAGAACTTGTTCTTTTCGATCTAGTACTTGTATTGGCTCTTCTATTTACCTCACTTTCTCATCCACTTTGATGGCTTCAAGATCGAGTATGTGTCAAGGATCCGACTGATACTTCCGCAACATCGATACATGGAACACATCATGTAGATTTTCTAGCTTAGGAGGCAATGCTAGCCGATAAGCTACATCTCCTATCCTTTTAAGTATCTCAAAAGGTCCAACAAATCTAGGGCTCAACTTACCTTTCATTCCAAATTGTGATATTCCTTTCATCGGGGATACATTAAGGAATACATGATCTCCTACATCCAATTCCAAACGTCTTCTATGCTTATCTGCATAGTCTTTATGTCGAGTCTTGGCTATCTTAAGTCTTTTCCTGATATTTTCAACAGCCTCAATAGTGACTTGTACCAATTCAGGTCCTGTCAATTTCCTCTCACCTACCTCACTCCAATAGACAGGGGTCCGCATCTCCTCCCGTACAATGCTTCGTAGGAAGCCATGCCTATACTTTTCTGAAAATTATTGTTATATGGAAATTTTACCAGGTATAACTTTTCGTCTCAACTCTCTTTAAAATCAATGATGCAAACTCTTAACATGTCCTTTAATGTCTGGATCATTCTTTTTGTTTGTTCATTCGTCTATGGATGAAAAATAGTACTAAATGGGGGCTTGGTTCCTAGGCGGTTTGAAAACTTCACCAAAGGCTTTGAAGTAAATCTCGTGTCTTGATCAGACGTAATTGTTACAAGAACGCCATGTAAACATACCACTTGGCTTACATATAAATCCGCAAATTTATCCATCTGATAGTTTATTCGAACTGCTAGGAAATGGGCAGGCTTAGTGAAGCGGTCTACTACCACCTAGACAGAGTCATGACCACTAGATGTCCTTGGTAATACTTGCACAAAATCCATCGTCACAAGATCCCATTTCCCTTCTGGTATATCCAATGGTCTCAATAGTCCCATGGGTTTGCGTTGTTCTGCCATCACTCCATTCCATTAGTGGCACTATTGAAGGGTTCCATAATTTTATTTATTTATTTTAAATCTCAAGATCGAACTGTAATAACTTGATCCTTTTTATAGTTTCAAGCTATATCCTAAGTGCAGCCAACAATCAAATTCAAATTTGAAGAATTTCACCTCTTGGCTCAATCGAGTACACCATTTAGCCGAATTATTCCTATACCTTTGTCACCATCAATTCAAGCCTAGAACCATCAAAATCGACACCACTAATAATTCATCTGGTTTAGTCCAACAAAGACATTCACTACGCCTTCATTGCAACATGGATTCAAGCCTAAAATACAATACCATTCCTTCGATTCAAATGTTGATAGCCTACCAAGACTTATTCAATTCAAAAATCGACAATCCACCAAGATGAGACCCTATCTAGTTTCCATCGAGTATATCTCAAGTCTTACCCTATGGGATCATCACTTCAACTAATTACTCATCAAATCCACAACTTGAACCTTCACCATTTCACCTTGGAAAGAGTATAATCACAATTGATCATATCCACTAATTCCACCGAACCTTTTCAAACTAAGATCTTCACCTAAAATTAAAAGTTGACCACCATCGATTAAACCTATTATTCCAACATATAAACCACAAATAATTTCATGTCTCATATGACAACTCAAACTCATGACTTCCAAGATCAACCTATACACACTAAAAGCTTCCACGTAATGCACCAAGACTTCCAAGGAGATCCTCTAATAGGAAGTCACTACTTAGCTCAAATGATCATAACTTAATCCTCAAATTCATAACTCGCTCTCCATAATTCACTTCTTAAGCTTTGTTGCAGCACTACGCTTAGATGCTATGTATGTTCTTTGGGTCCTTTAGAATATATCAGGATATCATAAATGAAGACAATCACAAATTGATCCAAATAGGGCTTAAATACCTTATTCCTCAAATCCATGAATGCAGCTAAGGTATTCGTCAATCCAAATAGCATAACTAGGAATTCATAGCATCCATAGCGAGTCCCAAATGTGGTCTTAGGAATGTCTTCTTTCTTGATTCTTAACTAATGGTATCCTAACCTCAAGTAAATTTTAGAAAAGACCGGACTTCCTTGTAGTTGGTCAAATAGGTCATCAATTCTAGGTAATGGGTACTTATTCTCAATAGTTACATGATTCAATTACCTATAATCAATGCACAAATGCATCGACCCATCCTTCTTTTTCACAAACAAGAGTTCTACAAGCTTAACCATGCTTCCGCTGCGCCACTTTGATAGAATTATTCCAGAAACACTACCCTCCCAGTTCAGTTCATAGTTCGGTTCACTCCTGCCCCTTTTTGCCATCCTAGAAGCCTGCTAGGAGCCGCTCCTTGCTTAGGCGCTCTGGCCTCGGCGTCCACTCCCCGCCCTCATCGGATCGGGTCGTTACAGGTACACCAGCTTTCGCCTGGTTCGAACCCAAACTACACATCCATTGGAGGGTCTCGTTTCAATAAGGACTAACTTACAGAGATATTATTAGCTAAACCTATCCCATACTCAAACAAAATAATGCAATGACTTATAGCCTCATGGTTTTATCCTTGGTGCATGGGTAGTCATTATTCCAGGAGATCATCCATCCTAGTCCGTTGCTTATGAAGCTAGTCCATTCCCATGATGACGTCAAAGTCATACATAGCTATCACTACCAAGTCCATTTCTAGATCTTGTTTCCTAATATCCATCCTCATGCCCTTCTGGAATCTCTTAACCTTTTCCTCCCAATCCTCAATCAATCTAGGGGCATACCTAGACAGCTCAAAAAGTTTCGCTTCAGGAACAATTAGCGACTCAGTGTCACTAATTAGCTAAGAAAGAAAAGTAACGTTCATATGTTACTAAAGTCACATAAGTAACATAAAATGTTACTGGCACACAAAGGTATCTCACATTAACTACCAGAGATCTACGAGTGAAAATCAATCATCCGTTATTCGAAGTTAGTCAACTATTCTTGGTTAGTATCCTATGATGTGCATCATTATATCCTCATTTCCAACTGAGATAGCTTATCACTCACAATAGAACATAGCTCTGATACCATTAAATTGTGGCACCCCCTGACGGCCCCCGATCCGTTAGGGTCACCACGAATATTGTCCTTTCACTTTGTCTTGAAAGTTGATTACTCTGATACCAAAGAGTTATAATAAGTCTATAAGTCCTGGGGGTTTATATCTTTTCCATAGGTCCCTGCGCAGAAATATGGCAGAAGCAAATCCATCAACTCCCCTTTCATCAATTTAAAATGATGCACACCAACAAAAACTTTTATAAGTTAAAGCCGAACACTTTTATTTACATAAAACTAGATGGACATTTTTAGTCGGTACACCAAAATAACATAGTCTTCTATACTCGGCTATACTTCAAAAGATGACCGACATCTTTTCCAACAATTGTATACTTAAAGTCCATCGATCAGTGTCGGCATCCAAAAGTTCCTTCCTTTGTTGTCCTGCTCCTCGCGGTCACATCTAACCATTCGGTCCATTTGCAGGTAGTGGTGATAGTAAAGGTATCTTATCTAGTCTGAAATGTTAGTCCCCAAACGGGGTGAGTATAACCACTCAGCAGTAAAAGATTCACAAGTTATATCAAGCAGTACCATCAATATCTAGACTCATGCAGGATAGACAAAATCAGTTAGTCGATGGATCAATTTACATTAAAATCATGAAATCCTTTAATGCAATGGCGAATGCAATTTTGAAAGATTCAGATGCATCATGTCTAGTTACACCAGTCCCGATCATAAGGCCAAACTGTTATGACACGTCCCATTCCATGGCATACAGTTTAGTCCCATAACTAGACCACACGCACTCTTAGTAGAACCATCATTTTTAACATTCAAAAGGTTTCATCCCCCCAGAAGACCAATGTTTGCATCCTTTTGGGATTCCGCACACAACCCTAGCATCGCGGAAGCCTCCGGCACACACCTCCAAGCATCCAACACATACCTCCAAGCATCTCGCACCCCACCTAGCATCACGAGGAATCTTGGGGGCCTCCCATGAAAATGGTTACTCCGGCCATCCGGAATTACGTACTGACAAGAATACTACCGGGCATCCCGAAACTCCCAGGGAAAAACCTCTGGGCATGTATTCAAAATACAACCAGGCATCCAGAGAGCATCGACTCATTCGAACCTTTGGGCATCCCGACTCCCGGGCATCGTTGACCCGAGGGTCCAACGGCAACAATTAACATCTTAATTTCCAAAAACACTTTTCAATGTAATGACAAAATGCCTGTTGAGTCTCATCACATCTCAATATTGCATGATATGCCAATGCCAGTATCATCATATCGCATAACAACCCAAGATGCATTCACTTTTGAAATCAGTTGAGCAAAGTCGGAGTAAAACAGCTTAAAAACCAAAATGTGCAGCTTTAATGAAAATTTCAAAATAACCACTAAATGAACTCAAAAAATTCTGAAATTTGGATATGTTGTAAATAAGATCTAAAGAAAAATGTTTTATGCAGAACACTAAGTCATATTCATTGTATATCAAGAGCAATAACTTCGATATTCCTTACTAACACTCTAATAATTTCCAGATTTAACATTTACAAGAAAAATCATTTCACCAACCAAAAATTGTGCATTTATTCTGAAATTTTGATATATTATTCCTAAGGATGTGTCCTACAACTTTCAATAAGGATTGAAAGTCCAATTCTATCTAGAAAATTATAGAAAATTCACATAATCATCGAAGGTCAAGCTATTCTCTACGAAACAGCTTACTGTTTTCAATAGGTACACTTCTATCTTTATGTTTTTACATTCATATGACTATATCTAGATGTCTAACTCAATCTAGTACTCATCAAGCTCAATTCAACACAGAACAGCAACTTCACATTCAATCCTTCACAGATTGGCATTCAGTTTTCATCTCAACCCTTCCTCAAGTCTATTGCACTACACTAGACAGCAACAGCACCACATCACATAGATTGATGAACTTCTACTTGCCTCACTCCTAAGCTCAATCCACAAACCGAATGGGAAGCTTGCAGGTCTTTGAATGTGGCTCAACGCCGGCAAAGATGGGCTGCGTCGGCAGCGCACGAACGGAGGGGCAGTCTCTTCCCTCTCCCTTCGCTGCACAAATCTGCTCAGTTAATCCATTTCTTCTCTCATAACCGAGCCTTATTTTGTTCCCTTTAAATATCAATTAAGCTAATGATGATTTCTTGCATGTAGGGGTTTCGGTGGATGCAGCAAAAATGGACAGGTGGGGGAGGCGTGTCCTCCGTTGAAGACACCCTTGGCATCCGTTTGCAGCCCCCACATCAAGCTACGTGGACGTCATTAGCCAAGCCTCGGTCAACAATTCCACACATTACAGCTGTTGAAGACGTGGCCATCCCAAAAAGCTTCGATGGCCACCTCTCCTTCTGCATGCCATGACGTGTCCAATGGTGGGAGCCCCTTGGTCAACTATTTTCCTCAATTGTTGACCGGTGAATTCCACTCCTCATTTGACGGGCTCAAAGTGCCGCATGATGACTAATTTTCTTCATTGCTCTAAGACAAAAACTTTGTGACCGTAAGGATGAGATTGGTCACATGATCGTGCATGGTAGGTCAATGGACATGGGGGGATTCTTACGTGAATGTATGGTCACGCATGGACGTGAATTCGTATGGTCGAATTCCGTTTCCTCGATTCTCAGAAATTCAATTGACAAAACTCTAAATTCCTCCCTTATTCCATATACACTCAAATAACATAGTCGTGTGGCATCACTGAAAGAAACATGTACATACATCGGCGGGGCCCAAAGCAGTGCCGAATATGATGTCGGTATGACAAGATCCAATCATCGGTGTCGATGACAAAGTCCAATAACAAATTCGTCAATCTACGACGTGTCATTATTTTCGTGAGGTTGGCAAAATATACAGTCGAAGTTGGCCTTATTTAACTTATGTAAGTTTCCCGACAAGACCATAATTTACTCGATAATTAGACCATCGCTGATTGAAGTGCATTGGTCCAACAATAATATGATTCAAGGTTCATATATATATATATATATAACACCAATGTCATAATCCGACGATACTTTCGTCACTTAATCTCGGACCATCGCATATCAAAGGGTCATCACAATTCCTGGACACCACAATTCTCCCCTCCTTAGAGAATTTTGTCCTCAAAATTGAACACCACTCATGACTTTATAAATAAATGAGGTTACTTTTCCCTCATTCCTTCTCACTCTCCCATGTGGCTTCCTCCACTTTGTGATGTTGCCATAATATCTTAACCGATGGAATTTTCTTGGTCTTAAGAACTTACTCTTTTCGATCTAGTACTTGTACTGGCTCTTCTATGTACCTCACTTTCTTATCCACTTTGATGGCTTCATGATGGAGTATGTGTCTAGGATCCAGCTAATACTTCCTCAGCATCGATACATGGAACACATCATGTAGATTTTCAAGCTTAGGAGGCAATGCTAGCCGATAAGCTACATCTCCTATCCTTTCAAGTATCTCAGAAGGTCCAACAAATCTAGGGCTCAACTTACTTTTTCTTCCAAATCGTGATATTCCTTTCATCGGGGATACCTTAAGGAATACATGATCTCCTACATCCAATTCCAAAGGTCTTCTACGCTTACCTGCATAGTCTTTCTGTCGACTCTAGGCTATCTTAAGTCTTTTCCCGATATTTTCAACAGCCTTGGTAGTGACCTATACCAATTTAGGATCGTCGCATATCCGAGGGTCATCACAATTCTTGGATGCCACAAAACGGGCCTAGAACAATAGCATGCTAATCCACATAAAATAGTACATCCTATCTAATCCTTAATTAATCTAATCTAACCACCTAACATGCATAATTAAGCAATTAAATCACTAATTTAATCTAACTAGCCACCTAATCCCTAATTAGCTTACACGAATCACCCCTTAAGTTTCATTAACTCCCCAAGTAGAGTTTAGCAAGTAAACTCACCGATTTTGCGATCTGATGAGTTAACAGTGACAACGACGCGGAGGCAAAAGACAACCAAGCCTGTTGAGACACCAACGGATGTTCGGACGGGCCTTAAAATGGGCCACAAGCTATTAGCTAAGGGCTGAGCTTCAGCCAATGCTTGTTGCTGGAAGGGACAATCCAAGCGGCTGGTTGGCGCGGAAATGGCGAGGAGGGTGGCTAGGCGATAGTAGTAGTTGATGGCGATGCTTTTGATGGCTGGAATGACGACGGTGGCGGCTCAGCTAGCTGGACAGAGGGCTTGATGGTGGCCTAGTCTCGCGGGAACGCGCGCATAAGCATGTGAGTTGGCACGCAACGGGCGAGGCTTCGAGCTGCTCAAGACTGCACAGCTGTGCTTGGACAAGCTTAGGTGCCTGTCGACGGCAAGGGGGTGGGAGTGCTAGCTGTTCTCTAGTTTTTCTTGACCTTGAAACCCATAGGAATGGAGAAAGGAAGCCAAGGGGCTGAAGATGAGGAGGAGGCCACCAAAATATCTAAACACTTGAGTTTCTTGCCCCACCACCCTTGGCTATAATCCTCAGCCAATTTGCAGCCTTGAAGCTTCCTTAGCAAGCCATCTAAGGGTCCAAATGTTGCACACCCCAAAACCTATGAATTGAGCTAAACTTGGCCTCCAAAAATTGAGCCAAGGTACCATCGTCCATCTCATGATTTTCCTCATTAATTGAACTAATTTGAATCCCCAAAAAAGGACCAAAAATGGCCCTCTAATTCGCAGTTAATTTCAATCTGATGTGATTTTAGCGTGACCTAATCTACCGGGTAGCTTTTAGCCTCGGCACCAAAAAGAGCCCACTCTCGCCATCCGGGAATCCCCATCTGGGAAGAACTAAAACTTTCCTTCTTAAAAAAAAGGGCAAAGAGAGCATGGCTTTTTCCTTCGACATAGAATCCCTCGCTTACATCCCACTTCGAGAGCTAGCAGGTTGAGAAAGAGATAAGGTATGTATGGCTGTTTCCTTATGGAATTGATTTAATTAGCATTACCACCTCTTTGCAATATCCATTCAAATTTTAGCACATTTGACCCATGGTCGATTATTTTCGAGCCACATTGTACATCTTCGACACATTGGCAACTCTTGATTGTCGTGAAAATCTTAAGGTTTTAAATACAGGTACGGGATATAGAAAATGACAGAAAAATCAGTCCAATGCCTTCGACGTAAATTTTGCAATCAGGTGGAATAACCAACACACTAATCACATACCTCTGTCGAATCAACCTATCTCCGATCTTCGATTGATTTTGACGGTACCATAATGACCATTGTAGATTAACATAGTCGAGCGGTCGATTTCTGGTCGAATTCTCAAGTCTATTGCGTTTAGATTCCTTAACGGCTTCATCTGATAGACGAGTTATCCCGTGAGTGATCAGCTCAAGGAAAATAACTATAGATGCGTTGATGAAAAGCCTAACTTACTCAATTGAAAACAGAACCTGAAATTTAGGATGTCACAACTCTTCTCCTCTTAAAAAAATTTCGTCCTTGAAATTTAAACCATTACACATCTTTAAACAAAGAGGTGGGGGTATTGTTATCTCATCGAATCTTCGCTTTCCCAGGTTGCTCTTTCATTGCCGTGGTGTTACTAAACCACTTTAACTAACGAGATTGTCTTGGTGCACAAAATCTGTTCCTTACGATCCACAATTTGAACCGGTTTTTCCACGTACGACACTCTATCGTCGACATCTAATTCCTCAAAATTTAGCACGTGGGTTGGGTGAGGCTCATACTTTCTCAACATCAACATGTGAAAAACTTCATGCATTTGCACCAGCCTCGGCAACAATGCAAGATGATACACTAGAGTCCTTATTCTTTCCAGAATCTCAAAGGGACCTACGTATCTTAGACTCAACTTCCCTTTCTTGCCGAAGCACGAAGTACCCCTCATTAGTGATGCCTTCAGAAAAACGTGCTCACCAACTTGGAATTTCAATGGTCTTCAATGCTTATCAGCGTAGCTTTTCTGGTGGCTCTAAGCGGTCTTTGTCCCTGATAACGGCAACAGCATCCATTAACTGCTGAACTAACTTTGAGCATGTGATCTTTCGTTCTCCGACCTCATCCCAACAAACTAGCGTTCTGCACGCTCTACCATACAACACTTCAAAAGGTACCATATGAATGCTCTGGTGGTAGCTAGTGTTGTAGGCGAACTCGACGAGATGAAGCTATTCCTCCCAGTTTCCTTTGAAATCCAACATGCAAGCTCATAGTATGTCTTTGAGGGTTTGAATTGTCCTCTTAGATTGGCCACCCATTTGAGGATGATAGGCCGTACTGTACTGCAACTTCGTTCCTAAGGCGGTCTGCAAACTTTTCTAGAAGGCACTGTGAACCTTGAATCTTGGTCCGATGTAATCATCACCGGCACTCCATGTAGACGAACAATATGACACACATACAATTCTACATGCCTGTCCAAATCAAGATCTTTTTGTATAACAATGAAGTGAGCCGACTTTGTCAGTCTATCGACCACTACCCAAATGAAATCATTACCCCTCTAACTTCTTGGTAGCCCGTCACAAAATCTATTGTGATGTTTTCCCATTTCCACTCGGGAATCTCAAGAGGTTGCAGAAGTCCTCCTGGCTTACAATGTTGTGCCTTCACTTATTGACACGTCAGACACTTGGCAACATGTTTGGTAATGTCTGCCTTCATACCAGACCACCAATAGTGTTGACGCGGATTCTAATACATCTTCGTACTGCCTGGATGAATGCTGTAACTACTATGATGAGCTTTTGATAAGATCTCTTCCTTGAGCTCTACATCATCAGGTAGACACAATCATCCTCGGAACTTTAGTTTTCTGTCATCAGAAATCTGAAAGTCAGCCTTTCTCTTTTTGGTATCCTCTTGCAGGATTTTATGAATTTATGGGTCTATTAACTAAAGCGTCTTGATCCTTATCTGCACTTCTGACTCAATTCTAAGGGTGGCCATAAGATTTGAAATGTAACCTACCTCAAACTTGAAAACCAAATCACGAGCCCTCTCAAGTAAAATCCATTCCTTGACCATCATATGTGCATCTAAAGACTTCCAACTCAGTGCATCTGCGACCTCATTAGCCTTTCTAGGGTGATACAAGATATCATAATCATAGTCCTTAAGGAGTTCCATCCAGCGACGCTATCTCATATTCAACTCCTTATGAGAGAATAGGTACTTGAAACTTTGATGGTCAGTAAAGATCTGGAATCTTTCTCCGCACAAGTAATGTCTCCTAATCTTCAGAGCAAAAATGATTGCTACAAGCTCTAAGTCATGTATCAGATAATTCATCTCGTGAGGTCTCAACTGATGGGATGCATATGGAACAACCCTACCATGTTGCATTAACACGCAACCCAGTCCTCTAAACGACGCATCACTATAGATCCCGTATCATCTAGGACCATGTGGAATCATCAACACGGGTGCGGTAGTCAGCTTCTGCTTAAGCTCTTGGAAACTACACTCGCACTTATCTGTCTACACAAATTTCTCTTCCTTCTTTAGTAATCGAGTCAACGGTGAAGCTAATGTTGAAAACCCTTCCATGAACCTTCAGTAGTACCCTATTAAACCCAAAAAGCTTATGATCTCTGTCATGGTAGTAGGTCTTGGCCAGTTGATAACTGATTCGATCTTGGATGGGTCCATGGAACGCCACACAAGTCAACCAAAACTCGCAATTATTGAACTTGGCATACAGCTGATGATTCCTCAAGGTCTGGAGTACCATCCTCAAATGCCTCTCATGCTCTTCAAGACTTCTCGAATACACCAGGATAATGTTGATGAACACGGTCACAAACTGATCTAGATACTTTTTAAAAACTCAGTTCATCAGATCCATAAATGCAGCAAGGGCATTCGTCAAACCAAACAAGATTACAGTGAACTCATAATGGCTGTATCAAGTACGAAACATTGACTTTGATATGTCCTCATTTCTAATCCTCAGTTAATGATACTTTATCCTCAACTCGATCTTAGAGAATATCGACGTTCCTTGCAACTGGTCAAACAAGTCATCAATCCTTGACAGTGGATACTTGTTTTTGATCATCACCTGATTGAGTTGACGATAGTCGATGCACAAACGCAATGAACCATCTTTCTTTTTCACGAACATAACTAGTGCTACCCAAGGTGATGCACTAGGATGTATGAATCCCATATTCAACAATTCCTGCATCTACACCTTCAATTCCTTCCACTCAGACAACGCCATCCGGTAAGGAGTGTTAGAGATTGGCTCTATCCCGGGAGCTAACTCAATTACAAACTCTATCTCTCTCTCTGGCGACAAGCTTGGCAATTCTTTTGGAAACACATCCAGAAACTCTTACACCACTATAATATCCTCAATCTTCAGCTCCTCAACTATCATATACACGATAATCACCACGTAACCTTGACAACTCCTGTCTAAGAAACGGGTTGCCTCAAGCGATGAGATTAAGGTAATCGAGGTTCCTCCTCAACTCCCAATAAACTCAAAACCTTCAACTGCTAACTGGTTAAATTGAATCGCTCTGCGATAGCAGTCCATTTTAGCTCGTTGCTTGGCAAGCCAGTCCATGCCAATTATCAGATTAAAATCATACATGGCTAGAACTATTAAATCTATTCTCCCCTCTCACTCACCAATCACTAACTTGCAACCAGGACAACCTACTACAGTTAACACTTTATCATTTAAAGGTGTAGATATGCTAACCACTGACTCTAACAGCTCAAGACTCAATCCTATCAACTCAACAAATTGTTCAGCTATAAACGAGTGAGTTGCACTAGGGTTAAATAAAGCATGAGCAGTGCAGTCGTTCAACGAAACTGTACCTGTAATCATATCAGGAGAGTCCTTTGCCTGCCCTTTGGTGATGGCATACACTCGTCCTTGTGTTGGAGGTCTGTTTTATCCACACTATTATGCAATCTGCGGCGCGAACCCTCTATTATGACCCATCAGTGGCGGCAGTGGCAACTACTGTAGTCCACTCGGCTTTCTAGGACAGTCTCTAGCCTAGTGACCCTGTTGGCCACACTTGAAACAAGCACCTGTCTTAAAATGGCATGGGGTTGACCCATGTTGCCTTCCACAAAAGTGACACACACCATTTTGACTCGATGCTAACTTTCCAACTCCACCATTCTTATTAAACGGAACATGATACCTTCCTCTGGTCATGGGTTTCTTCTCAAACCGGTTTCCATCTCTATTCGAATTGAACCTTGATTAAGATGAGGTGGCTTGCTCACTCAGATTTCTCTCTATCAGCTGGGCCCGCCCATATATCTTGTTATAATCCTTCAGGTTGAATGGCACCAGTGGATTCTTCAGCTCCAGTCGAAAGCTGTTCCTACACCTCCGAGCTTTGTCTTTAGCATCTTCCACCAATCTTGGGGCATACTAAGACAACTCACCAAATTTAGCCTCATATTGGTCCACGGTCATCATCCCTTGACGGAGGCTGTGGAATTCCTCCATCTTCTACTCTCAGGCACTACTAGAAAAATATTTGCCATTAAAGGCTCTGAGGAAGGCGTTCCACACTAAGACCACGCCTTCTAGGAATACCGCGCCTCTGGTGGCCCTCCACCAAGTACTAGCGTTACCCTACAGCTGATATACTACCAGGACAGCTTTCTCCTCTTCAATGCACATCAGCATTGCAAAGGCTTTATCTAGGTCTTGGATCTAGAGTGTTGTAGCCTCGAGATCTCTTGCTTCAATGAACCTCGACGGGTTCAACTTCAATAACTGCTCTACGAGCTTATGCATAGGCCTCTCTCTCTCAATAACCACGTTCCAAGGTGGAACTTTGGTAGGTGCAGCAATGGCTGTGGTATTAGTAGCGGCGGCGATAGCAACAATAGCGATAGTTGTAGCCACAGCGGTAATGGCTGCGACTTGATTCTAGGCCTGCTATCCCATCAAAGCTCCAAGCGTCTCTAGCGCCTACATGATCACATTGATCCTTAGATCACCAGGGGCTGCTACCCCAGCACCAAATGGAGGTGATGCTACGCCACTGGGCCATCGCTCTACCATGACCCCCTTAGGTAACGACCCTTATCAGCATCCTATCCCGAGTCGTTGGTTCAATGGTCCTCTGCTCCTAATCACTCATTATGTAGACTTTCTACGGAACCTGTTCCTAATTCCATACAAAATTAGAAATTGAGTGATCCCCACAAAATAATCTACCAATCAACTATCAATCGCATGCCTTAGTATAAAACAAAGGTCGTTCCTACTAACTAGCCCAAGAACCCATCGCACCTTATCACTCCAACTACCGACTAGCTCTGATACCACTCTAGGTGAGGATGTCGTGCCTTGAACCTTGAGTGCATGCACATCTCTCGGTGGTCGATAAAATTGCAATGTCCTAGGATGCATCGCCGACCCATTCATTTTAATGCACATGCGGAAGCGAAGCAATACCCCTAATAGCAACCAACACGGGATAGAAAAGAAAGAAATAATTTCACAACCAAAATACTTTTATAAATACACTAGTTTATATACAAAAGCTAGTCTATAGTCAAAAGCCTACTCAAACAAAAAAGTCAATAAGCCCTACAGGCACATGAATCCCCATCCGAAATCTCCAAGGCCTTTGGGGGTTTTGGGTCCTCCATAGCACCATCAGGAGGGTCAGCTATACCCTTGCGTGTAGCAGTGTCGACTATCACAATGGGGATCTCAAAACCCTAGAGGGGACCAACTCTATATCCACTAAGCCCGCGGCGAAACCACGCCCTAAATCGATGAGGTACCCTTTAAGGTAGGCCCTCATTGACCTAGACGGTGGTCACTATAAGCTCATAGACCCATACTCCATGGCCCCCGGGAACATGAAAATCAGTAATTAGCTTGGTCACCCTCCTAGGCTAACCATAACGAATTGGGGGGCTGCCATCTAAAGACCTGAAATGATTTGAGCCCACAACGGGGTGAGACAATGTCTCAGCAAGTTCACCTTCTAAACCCCAACTAGGAAGGAAATACGCCTCGAGGCAATCTATGCACACAAGACAGAGGACTTACCTCACCTCAATTCCCTCTTGCACGTCAATACAATTCATATACTCAATCAATCAATCAATTAATTCAATTCAATTATGGCACCCCTCGACGCGGCCCCCGATCCGCTAGGATCGCCATAGTTTGCTCACCTTTCCTTTGCCCTAATAACATGTCACTCTGATACCATTTAAATTATAATGGGTCCATAAATCCTGGGGGTTTGTATTATCTCAATCGATCCCATTGCAGTTCATATAACGGAAGTATACTCAACATCTCCCTAACCCGTACTCAACTAAACAATACAATGCAATGCACACCAACTACACTTTTCACACACACACACACACACACACACACACACACACACACACACACACATGTGTGTGTGTGTGTATATATAAGCTAATGCCAAATCACTTTTATTTACATACTTTGATGGACATCACAAGTCGGTACAACAAAAGGCCAAGGCTTTAACTAAGCTCGGCTATAACCCAAAAGAACCTGACTCTACATCAGACATGTACATCAATCCATCATCCAGTGTCGGCCATCCAAAAAGTGTCATCCTCTACTAAAAACCCACTCTAATCACACCTAGCCTGGTGCATCAGCCAGTGGCGGCGGCAACATCCCCATCATCATCCTGTCGTGACGAACATGGATGAACAGGAACTCCTGGACTACAAGGCCATCAAGTAGACCCACATCATACATAACCAAAACACAAACATGGATAAACACCAATCCACGAACACCAACACAGGGGTGCTCCGAGCACTCATCCTCAACATCAGACGGTAAGCCATAAAATGTACCACATGTGATAGGTGACAGAGGCATCTCTTAATCTGAAATGTTAGTCCCCAAAAAGGGTGAGTACAACCACTAAGCAGTAAAGATCCATCAAACTACATAATGCAACGGGCAAGACAACCACAATTTCGTGTGAAATGCACATATCATCCATGTAATCATGCTTATATTTCCATGAGATTCATTCGTTTAAGGCAATTTATGTTCCATGCCATATGCACGTACATGCGCATGATTCATATCATCCATACAATCATGTATATATCCCCATGAGATCCATTCAATACCTTCATGATCGCATTCTCAATGCCAAATAGTACCAACTCAATTTCATAGGCAATTTATGCATCATGCCATACACAAACACACATACGCATGATTCAATTCCCATTTAAAAATTTTCAAAAGGATCTCATTTTTCTTCCAGGGACTAGTGTTTGCATCCCTCATATCACTCGCACCCAACCTAGTATCGCGAGGAACCTCCGACACACACCTCCGGGCATCCGACACACACACTTCGGGCATCTCGCACCCCAACTAGCATTATGAGGAACCTCTGGCACACACCTCCGGGCATCCGGCACACACCTCCGGGCATCCGGCACACACCTTCGGTCATCCAACGGCATCAACTCACTTGACCCTTGGGCATCCCGACACTCCCGGGGCATCGTCGGCTCACACCTCCGACGGTATCATCATCATCACAATGCATATTCACATATATGTCTCATTTTCAAATTAGCATTTGATGCAATAATGTCAGAGGTTTAAACCAGCCTTTTTGATGTCATATGACATGCCAAATGTAATCACATATGCAGTACAAATAACACCCAATATATCACATCTCATAAAGTAATTCATTTGTTCTTGAAAATAAAGCAATTTTCGAATAAAGTAGAATGCACTCCTTTATTTAAAATTCTGGAAAAATTAGTAAAGAAACTTAATAAATTCCGAAAATTTATCATGTTATAAATGAGATCTAGAGAAAAAAATTTCATGAAGGACACAATGTCAAAAGAGCTTCGTACGAGTCACTACAGTCCATACATCACAGCTTAAAGTTTTGGAACATCACCATTGCACAGTTTTATTCATAAAGTCAATATAAACCCTAAATAAACTCAGAAAATTCTGAAATTTTAATAGATCATAGTTAAGACATAGAGGTAAAATTTTCATGAAGAAATTGAAATCAAATTCATTCTGTATTAAAATATATAATCAATTTAGTTCTCCCTACTCTCGGTACAGTTTTCTGGATTAATCCCTTTCAAAGAAAATTTGTTTCCCCAATCAATACCTGTTAATTTATTTTTAAATTCTAGTATTTTACTCCTCAAGATGTCATATACAACTTTCATCAAGGACATGAAGTCAAATTCCAACTAGATAATTTTATAAAATTCACGGAATCACAAGGGATCGGACTGTTCTTACATGCAACAGCTTGCTTGTTCTAGGAAGACTACCACCATTCACTCGGATTTCAGCATCCAACATCACATAAGTTGAAGGAAGCCAAGGGCTACAGCATCATGCCTCATCAATTCATTGAGGTACGAGATGATGCAATCGCGGACCTTTTGTCTCAGAACCAAGAATACAAGGGCGATGTGGGCGAATTGCTAGTGGCCCACAGCTTGGTCGACATTAGTCAATGCCTTTTTGCAGATCCCTTGTTCAGCTTGGAGTTGAAACTACTGGACCTGAGCAGGTTCTTAAAAGGTTCAAGAGAGCTACTGCTTGGCAAGGACAGTTCAAAGGCTTCAAGGCAGCAACTTCATAGGGAGCACAATGAACGGGCTTTTAAAGTCATTGAAATTGAACTGAGCCTCATCTACAACGTGTTCTACACAAAGGCAAAGGCAGTCCATACGAGCTGAGGCTTTATTTGTAGACTCGCCATCTCATTCTCAATATGTGTCTCCCTAGTGGTCTTCTCTTTGCAAGACAAGAGACGATACATGAAGGCGGATCAATGCTTGTCCTTCCTTTTGCTAGGATCGGCCATTTTCCTCGAGTTATACACACTGTCTCACATCCTTTTCTCCAACTAGTTCACCTGTTGGCTCATAAAGAACCAGCAATTAGTTGTCTTCAATTTTGTCAACCGAATCCAACCGCTCTCAAAAAGGTGCAGGTGGTCCAATTCCATCAGCCAATACAGCCTAATGAGGTGCTCCTTCAAAGAAAATGACTTCCGCTGGTGGAGATTCCTTAAGCTATTGCATGTTGAGGAGATGGGGGTGAAGTTTCTCCACCATGGCCGCAAGGACATGACAAGCTTTATCAAACACCTAATTGTTGCAAAGATCATAGGTAAGGAAGTGAAGGATGAGTAGAAACTCCCTTCCTCATGGATCGACAAGGGAGGCCACGTGTTGAGCACACATAAGTTGCTGGATCAGTTGAAATGGAGCATCAAGTTGGACTTTGACATGAGCATCCTAGTCTGGCACACAGCGACAGAGCTTTGCTACTACGCCGATAGCACACCGGACAGCATTGAGGAGTTAGATAGGAATACCCACTCCAGTGTTATGAGCCATTCCTTGATGTGTTTGCAATTGTCTCGGTACATGCTACATCTCCTAGTAATGTATCCTTCGATGTTGCTGGTTGGAATCGGAGTGTCAGGTTCCGAGACATTTATAAAGAGAGACCAAGAAGCACTTTGCCATGCGTGAATCCACTCCAGAGGGACCTGCTCATGGCCACAATAAGGGTGAGTGCATGTGCAAAGAGAAGGAAATAGACGCCTGGACAAGGAGAGAGTGTAATCCCAAGATTAGAGAGGCTTGCGATGCATTGCGCAGCCAAGTGAAGACCAAATTCAATCTGAGCGTGATGAAGGAGGACAAAGTCAAGCATGTGCTGTTCAATGGGTGTTGGCTCGCATCGAAGCTGGGGAGCATCTCACCCGAGGATACAAAGTGGGAAGTAATCAGGCAGGTGTGGGCAGAAATGCTGATCTACGCAGCTAGCAAGTGCAAAGCGATGGATCATGCTCAGCAGATGCGGTGGGGGGGCGGGGTTCTGATGGCTCATTACGGGCTAACCGACAACTTCCAGATGCCACACGCCCCAACAATAGCGAAGATAATAGTGAATTCCTGGTGAATAATGGTGATAATGGTGATTGAGGATCTGCAAATTAGTCAGATTTGTTATTTATGGGTTGTTAGCGTTCCAATTTGAGATGAGAATTGCTGTTTTCAGTGTCCCATTGATGTACAAGTGTGATATTCAAGAATTAAAGAGCACATAACAGTTCAACAGAAAATGTCGGACACCACTATCATCCAGTGGCTATGTTCAGTCCATAATCACTTTGAAAGAGTCGGAATTATGGATTGTTCATGAATGTTCGCGCATAATGATAGACATTTGATGCACTTGTTTGCATATTGCTCGAGGAAAGATAAGCCAACTGGGTTCCTCTGGGAAAGCACCTTTAGTAAAAAATTAACTTTAATTGGTTAAGAGAACTTGGGTCTCTCCTAAGAGATGTCCAATGAGATAGAATGGATCAAAAAAGATTTATAAGAAGGATAAAGTTATCTCATCGCATATAAACTCTCACGCATATAGGTAAAAATGAAATAGATTTAAAGTGGTGCAAAAGTTAATTAGTTAACAGGGGTGATCGTGGCGATGGTTCACGAATCCGACAGGGGGATAAAGTCCGGTAAATGTCGGAACAAATAAAACAAAGGTTCTTTTTTTTAGGTGAAATATTGCGGAAAGTGAGTGATCGAACAATATAATAGACAAAACCAAAAAAATAAATGGGACACCGGATGTATGTGGTTTGGTCATAAAGACCTACATCCACGAGGAAAGCAACGATGGATTCGCTATAGATTAAGCGATACAAAAAGATTACACATTCAAGTCACTCAAATACTTACGGTGTTTTCCAAACCCCAATTACACCAAAAACCGCAAGCAATGTTTAGCCCCACAATTTCTCGTGAAATAATCTATCAATCTTACAAATTAATTATACATGTAAATCTTACCACAGGATTTGATCGGCTATAAACACTAATTCTTCTCGGATGTAATTGCACAAATGAAAAACCCGCCAAGCACTCACTAGAATAACGGGGCTTCAATGCTCGTATCAACAACGGTGTTAACTGCAATATTCATGCAAGCAAGGCACGCCTAAGAGAAATCCTCGAATACATTTATATATGCCCCGCCAGAGAAAGTCCCAAAATTGGATTGGTCAAAGGAGTAGTTTTTTTTTTTTTTTTTTTTTTTTGGTAAGTTGGTCAAAGGAGTAGTTAACGCCTACTAGGATCAAGAAATCAAATCAGGTGGAATTCGGTCTTCACGTTTGCCGACTTCTAGTAGAGTTTGATTTTCTTATTTTTCCTTTTCCATTTTATTTATTTATATCCTCTATTGGCTGAGGAAGTTAACATGTGCATCCAAAATCCAAGTCAATGTTCTGACTTTCCCTTTTGATTTTCCATTGCCAATCTCCGCTTGAATGATAGGAATATTTCCTTATCTGCAAGTTAATTAATTTGAGATTTAAGTCCATTTAATGAGCTTAAACTTAAAACATATTTTAACAATCTCCATCTTGACTCGACGTTTGAGCCAAATCGCAATCGCTTCAGAAAAAATTCAAACTCTGTCGCTACTTTTCCATAGCCCCCAATGGTCTCATCCACCATCGATATTATCCAAGTCCAAGCCCGTGATATCCTAAATTTCATGTTTTGCTTTCGATTGAATAAATTGGGCTTTTCATCGACGCACAAATAGTTCTTTTCCTTGAACTGATCACTCACGGGATAACTAGTTTATCAGGTGAAGCCATTAAGGAATCTAAACCCAATAGGCTTGAGAATATCACCAGGAATCGGCCGCTCGACTGTGCTAATCTACAAGGGTCTTTATGACACCTTCAAAATGGATCAGAGACCGGACGATTTGGTAGAGGTATGTGATTAGTGTGGGTGATTTCACCTGATTGTAAAATTTCTGTCAAACGACACTAAATCGATTTTTCTATTATTTCTATACCTTGTATCCGTATTTGAAACCTCGGTATTTTCATGACAACTAAGACTCGCCAATGTGTCGAAAAGGTACAATGTGGCTTGAAAATAATCAACCACGGGTCAATTATACTAAAAATTCCTAAAAGCTACCCGGTAGATTATGTCACACTAAAATCATGTCAGATTGAAATTAACCGCGAATTTGAACTCAAGTTCAGAAATTGAAAGTTTTGTCATGTCGCGATTCATTTTAGAAACATCGACTCACCTCACGAAAATTTTTCTGCAAACCGGGATTTTTGGGGAAAATTCAAAGTAAGGCCGTTTTGGACCGAGAAAATTAGAGGACCGCTTTTGAGCGCACCATTGGGTGTGCACCTTGGTTGATTTTATGGGCATCAATTAGATTAAATTGGAGTTGAAATGGAATGAATTTGAGGGGAAATGGTCCAAAATTCATAGGACCAAGGGGTAGCCACTTTTGGACCTCTTCAATGGCTTCTGGGGGAAGCCTTGGGTGTACAAATTGGCTGTGGATGACAGCCTTGGCTGGTGGGGGCATGCAATGAGTTAATTGAGATATTTGGCTTGACTTTGAGGGCAAATGGGTCCCCTCTATCTTTAGCAGTCTTCTTCTTCTTCATTGAGCCACCTTTATCCATTTTAGAGTGTTTTGAGAGCTCAAAGTTGCAGAGAAACCAGCTCTCCCTTCCCCCTTGCTATCGACAGTTGCCCGAAGCCTTCAGCCATCGTCGCGTGCTCATATGCCGCCCGTAAGTTGTCTGTGCATCCCTAGCACCCACATGCTCATCTTGCGTTGTTTGCATGCCAGTCCACTGTCCCGAAGTCCCTGGTCACTATCGAAGCCCAGCCGAACCTCCATCATCACCGTCCAGCAGCCACCATCGCCCGTCTAGTGCCGTTCCAGCCGAGCCAGCCTCCCCTTCTAGCAGCAAGCAAAGGTTGAACCTCAGCTGTGGGATGAGTCTTCTAGGCCCATTTTTAGGCCCATTTTTAGGCCCATCCAGACCTCCATTAGTGTCGCTCTAGGCATGGTTGTTGCTTGCCTCCACGTCGCCATCACAGTGAACTCACCGGATCGTAAAACTGGTGAGTTTACTTGCTAAACTCTACTTAGGGAGTTAATGATGCTTTGGGGGTGATTATTTTAAGCGAATTAGAGATTAGGTGGTTAGTTAGATAAAAGTAGTGATTTAATTAGTTAATTATGCATGTGAGGTGGTTAGATTAGATTAATTAAGGACTAGATATGATGTACTATTTATCTATATAAATTAAGAAATTTTCTGGGCCCATTTAGGTGGTTAGATTAGCATTTCCAGCCTAAATTGGTATTTATGGCATTTAATTGCATTTATTTAATTATTTTTGTAATTTACTTAGTTATTTAATATTTTCCGGAAATTATACGGGATAGTCGGCCACAGGAATTTCGTCTTTGATTGAAGTGGTGTCTTAGTTTATGCAATTGAGTGTTTATTTATGTAAATTATGTGGTGATTGGAATTTTTGTTATTTATTCCAAAATTATGAAATTTCGGTATTTAATTAGAAAATCCGAGTGTCTGGTTTTGACACCAAAAATGATTTTAAATACCATCCATCATCTTCGCCTCTGCCAAGCCGCCAACTCCCTTGCATCTCCACCAACTCCCATCCTCCAGCTGCCACGAAGCCAAGCGGAACTGAAGCAGCCTCACGTTCGTCTCTCCCTCCTTCGTCCGGTTTCCTCACGCCACCAATGGTCCAGCCCATCTTCAGCCCACAAGCGCAGCAGCTGTCCACAGCCACAAGGCCGGCTGCTCCTTCACTAGCTTTCCTCATGTTCAGCCCAAATCCCCAGCTCAGCCCACGCAATCTTCTCAGCCCATCATTTGAGCTCAGTAGCCCGCAAGCCCAGCCGCAGTTCAGCCCTGAACCGAGCCCAACAGTTTGCTGCGGGCTTGCAAGCCCAGAACCATTCCCTTAAAGTTTGAAGATTTTTCTGACTTTTGCATTTTGTTAATTATTTGAAGTCATTATCTCGAAAAACAAAAAACGGTGAAGCCCAAGGAACAAAAGCTCAGCAACACGTAGTTACCTCGAAAGTATATTTACCACCTAGAGTTAACCCTTCCATTTTATAAGAGTGGAAATTTAATAATGTGCCTTAAATGAGAGTCACATTCTGACCTTCAATGCAATGTATCACTCGAGCGAAATGTAGCAAATTCTTCTTTGATGGATTTACTGTTGGTTTCATGAAGCAACAAATGGCATAAAATTGAAGTGAAAATGTCACCACTTACCTAAAGTGAACCACCAAAAGGAAATCTAGTGGATTTTGTTTACATTAAATTATCAACATTTCTTAATTCTTAATAACCTTTTATTTACTTCTTTAACAATGTCTTAAATTTACCAATTTTATTATGATAAATTATCAACTTTTACTCGTGTTTTACAAACTTTTTCTGATTAATTTGCCAACTAGTTTTCATTAACCAACTCTATTGTAGTTGCCAACGTCCATTTTTATATTTATCTTAATTTTTACTAAATATTTTACTGAGTTACCTACATTACTATTCTACTGAGTAACCAACTTAGTTTTCTTACTTTCCAATAGGTTAAATTTACAATCTCTTTTGGAAAATTACCATCCTTACTTCAAGTTTTGCATTATTGACTTTTATTTGTTATAGTTACCAATAGCTATTAATTTTTTAATTACTACGGCAAAAACAACTTTTTTTCCCAACTTTTATTTATATTTCTCACCAATCGATGCCTTAAATTTATCAATTATTTGGTGTTTCTTGCCAACTTTTCTTCAATCAAGTTGCCAACAAATTTTGAGTTACTAATTCTAATTTGAGTAACAACAAACTTTTATCTTATTCACTAATTTTTCTTATTTTCTGCCAATGTTCTTTGGGGTTACTAAAGTTTCATAACATATGACTTATTTACATACAAGTAACTTCTTCAATGTTTATCGAGTAGATGGAAAATATTAGTCATCTACGAACATAATAGCTAAGACTCGAAGTATTCGCCTCAGCAGAAGTGGATCCTTGGTTGGAGCTCCTTGACTGCCCCGCCGGATCAGACAAGACAATGCAGACATGAAACGACGAAATCTATACAATTTAATGGCTGAAAAAGACTAGTGATAGATGCACGGTGTTCATACACATGCGAAGACAAAGTCACATGGAGCATTTGCGTGTTGAAAAGGAGATGACGTACGTGCTCAGTCACATTGGACCCCTCAAAGCTTGACTTTTAATGCCACCAAATTATCTAACCATTCGACCCCATTTTGATGGGAATCCTTGTCGATCGTCAAATGCAAACGAAAGGAGGCACAAAATGACAAAGAGAACAATGAAATCCATACAATTTAATGGCTGAAAAAGACTAGTGATAGATGCACGGTGTTCATACACATGCGAAGACAAAGTCACATGGAGCATTTGCGTGTTGAAAGGAGACGACGTACGTGCTCAGTCACATTGGACCCCTCAAAGCTTGACTTTTAATGCCACCAAATTATCTAACCATTCGAACCCATTTTGATGGGAATCCTTGTCGGTCGTCAAATGCAAATGAAAGGAGGCACAAAATGACAAAGAGAACAGGTAACACGCACATAAAGATACATCTAATAAGTCGAGGAAGGTCCACCCGTGTTTGTATCACTGAAGATAGAACCACAAGGTAACACCAAATGTGGGCCAAAATATAACTTGAAACGAGGCTGAATTAATTATCAGATTTGGAATTTGAAAAAGATTGTCTAGCAAAGTCTTTCGGCAATGATTGTCATCATGGATGTCATCCTACTTTTGGGCCAAGCATAGAGTTTTGAGCCTAAGCATCGATATTTAGTTATATTTCGGAAGATGCTTTCCATTATTTTAAAGAGGGAAATAATTTTCCTAAATAAGTATAGATTTTCCATCTTCCGTTGATTTTTTTTTTTTTGAAGGAACCGAACATTGAAAAAAGAGGAAAATGTTTTTCCAAAAAATGCTCCCCGTGAAAAACGGAGCGAAAATGTACGTGGAGATAAAGTCATGTGGAGCATTTGCATGTTGAAAAAGAAACAAGGTGGTACCTAGTCAAATGGATCACTTAAAGCTCGACCTTTAATGCCACCCAAATTAATGGACCACTCAACCCGATTTAGGAGGAGAAAGAAAAACACGAAAACAGCTTAATTCACTGAGGATGGTCCATGAGGCTTCGGCAAATGTGGGCCAAGATATAACTCGAAACGAGACTGAATTAATTATCAGATTTCGCATTTGAAAAGGATTGTCTGGCTAAGTCTTTTTGTACTGATCTTCATTGTGGATGTCATCATTCCCTTACGTTTGAAGATTGTTCCGACTTTTGCAATTTTTAGTTTTTCGATGTCATTATTTCGAAAAACAAAAATGGTTGAAGACCACGGAACTAAAGTTCGGCAACACATAGTTACCTCGAAAGTATATTTACCACCAATGTGCCTTAAATGATAGTTAAATTTTGACCTTCAATGTAATGTATCGGTGGAGCAAAATGTAGCAAATTCTTCTTCGATTGTCGGTTACATGAAGCAACGAATGGCATAAAATATGAGTGAAAATGTCACGACTTACCTAAAGTGAACCACCAAAAGGAAATCTAGTTGACTTAATTTACTTTAAATTATCAACATTTCTTATTTCTTAATAACTTTTATTTACTTATTTACCAATGTCTTAAATTTACCAATTTTATTATGAAAAATTATCAACATTTAGCTGCATGTTTTTACCAGCTTTTATCTGATTAAGTTACCAACTAGTTTTTGCTAACCAACTTTATTTAAGTTACCAGCGTCTTTTTTTTTTTTTTTTTTTTTTTTACTAACTATTCTACATTATTTGCCTTACTTTCCAATAGGTTAAATTTACAATCTCTTTGAAAAATTACCATCCTAATTTCAAGTGAGTGATTGTTGACTTTTCTCCAATTAGTTTAACAACAAGTTTTCTATTATTGACTTTTACTCGTTATGATTACCAATGGCTATTAATTTTTTTAATTACTACGGCAAAAACAACTTACTTTTTTACCAACTTCTATTGATATTTCTCATCAGTTGATGTCTTAAATTTACCAATTATTTGGTGTGACTTAACAACTTTTCTTCAATCAAGTTGCCAATGAATTTTGAGTTACTAATTCTAATTTAAGTTACAACAAACTTTTATCTAATTCACTAATTTTTCTTGTTGTCTGCCAAAGTTCTTTGGAGTTGCTAAAGTTTGATAACATATGACTTATTCATATACAAGTTACTTCTTCAATGTTTATCGAGTAGATGGAAAATATTAGTCATCTACGAACATAATAGCTAAGGCTCGAAGTCTTCGCCTCAGCAGACATGGATCCTTGGTTGGAGCTCATTTACTGCCCTGCCGGATCAGATAAGACAATGCAGACATGAAACGACAAAATCTATACAATTTAATGGCTGAAAAAGACTAGTGAAAGATGCACGGTGTTCATGCACATGCGAGGACAAAGTCACATGCAGCATTTGCGTGTTGGAAAGGAGACGACGTACGTGCTCAGTCACATTGGACCCCTCAAAGCTTGACTTTTAATGCCCCCAAATTATCTAACCATTCGACCCCATTTTGATGGGAGTCCTTGTCGGTCATCAAATGCGAACGAAAGGAGGCACAAAATGACAGAACGTGTAACACGCACATAAAGATACAGCTAATAAGCTGAGGAAGGTCCACCCGCATTTGTATCACTGAAGATGAACCACAAGGTAACACCAAATGTGGGCCAAAATATAACTTGGAAAGAGGCTGAATTAATTATCAGATTTGGCATTTGAAAAAGATTGTCTAGCAAAGTCTTTGGGCAATGGTCCTCATCATGGATGTCGTCATATTTTTTGATATTGTGTCTGGGCTAAGCATAGAGTTTCGAATCCAAGCATCGATATTTAGTCATATTTCGGAAGATGCTTTCCATTTTTTCAAAAAGGGAAATCATTTTTCTAAATTTAAATATAGACTTTTGATCTTCCACTGATTTATTTTTTTGAATGAACAAAACATTGAAAAGAGAGGAACATGTTTCCCGAAAAATGCTCTCCGCGAAGAACGGGGCGAAAAGGTAGATGGACAAAGTCACGTGGAGCACTTGGAAGTTGAAAGGGAAACAAGGTGGTACCTAGTCATATGGACCACTTAAAAGCTCGACCTTTAATGACACCCAAATTAATCGACCACTCAATGCCATTTAGGAGGAGAAAGAAACACGAGCGTGCTTGTACGTCAACAAATGCGAAAGAAAGGAGTCCCAAAATTACAGAACCTGAAACACCCACAAACGAAAACAGCTTAATAAGCTGAGGATGGTCCATCCACATTTGGATCACTGAAGATGAACCATGAGGCTTCGGCAAATGTGGGCTAAAATATAACTCGAAATGACGCTGAATTAATTATCAGATTTTGCATTGGAAAAGGATTGTCTGGCTAACTTTTTGTATTGATATCATTGTGGATGTCATCATATTTTGGGTTAACAATGGGCAATTCTTTGCAAACCATTCCCTTAAGTTTGAAGATTTTTCTGACTTTTGCATTTTGGTAATTATTCGAAGTCATTATCTCGAAAAACAAAAAAAAAAAAAAGGGTGAAGCCCAAGGAACAAAAGTTCGGCAACACGTAGTTACCTCGAAAGTTTATTTACCACCTAGAGTTAACCCTTCCATGTTATATGAGTGGAAATTTAATAATGTGCTTTAAATGAGAGTCACTTTCTGACCTTCAATGCAATGTATTGCTCGAGCAAAATGTAGCAGATTCTTCTTCGATCGATTCATTGTCGGTTTCATGAAGCAACGAAGGGCACAAAATTTAAGTGAAAACGTCACGACTTACCTAAAATGAACCATCAAAAGGAAATCTGGTGGACTTAATTTACTTTAAATTATCAACATTTCTTATTTCCTAATAACATTCATTTACTTCTTTATCAATGTCTTAAATTTACCAATTTTATTATGAGAAATTATTAACATTCAGTTGCGTGTTTTACCAACTTTTGTCAGATTAAGTTACCAACTAGTTTTTGCTTACCAACTTTATTTAAGGTACCAATGTCTATTTTTATTTTTATTTTTGTATTTTTACTAACTATTCTATATTATTTGTCTTACTTTCCAATAGGTGAAATTTACAATCTCTTTCGAAAAAATACCATTCTAATTTCAAGTGAGTGATTGTTGACTTTTCACCCATTAATTTAACAAGAAGTTTTGTAATATCGACTTTTACTCGTTACGGTTACCAATAGCTATTAATTTTTTAATTATTACTGCAAAAACAACTTATTTTTTTACCAACTTTTATTTATATTTATCACCAATCGATGCCTTAAATTTATAAATTATTTGGTGTGACTTACCAACTTTTCTTCAATCAAGTTGCCAATGAATTTTGAGTTACTAATTCTAATTTGAGTTACAACAAACTTTTATCTAATTCACGAGTTTTTCTTATTGTCTACCAATGTTCTTTTGGGTCACTAAAGTTTCATAACATATGACTTATTTATGTTCAAGTAACTTCTTCAACGTTTATCAAGTACACGGAAGATATTAGTCATCTATGAACATAATAGCTAAAACTCAAAGTCTTCTTCTAAGCAGAAGCGGATCTTGGGTTAGAGCTCATTGACTGCCCTGCCGGATCAAATAAGACAGTGTAGACATGAAATGATGAAATCTATACAATTTAGTGGCTAAAAAAGACTATTGATATGTGACATCCTGATTTTCTGATTATGTTTTCGATTGAATAAGTTGGGCTTTTCATCAACGCACCTATAGTTCTTTTCCCTGAGCTGATCACTCACGGGATAACTAGTCTATCAGGTGGAGCTATTAAGGAATCTAAATGCAATAGATTTGAGAATTCGACTAGAAATCGATTGCTCAATAGTCCTAATATATGAGGATTATTACGACACTGTCAAAATCGATCAGAGACTGGAGAAAAGTCAATTCGACAGAAGTAGGTGATTAAAATGTGGGTAATTCCATCCGATTGCAAAATTTCCGTCAAACGGCACTAAACTAATTTTTTTGTCATTTCCGTACCCTATGCCCGTATTTGAAATTTCGAGATTTTCACAACAATCGAAAGTCGCCAATGTGTCAAAAATGTACAATGTGGCTTGAAAGTAATTGACCACGAGTCAATTGCACTAAAAATTCCTAAAAGCTACCCGGTAGGTTAGGATATGCTAAAATCGTGCCCGGTTGAAATTAACCGCGAAATTGAACCCGATTTAAGTTACGTCATGTCACGATTTTTAGAAAAGTTGACTCATCCTCAGAAGATTTTTTTCGCAAGCTTGAATTTTTGGCGAAAATTCAAAGTTGGGCCATTTGGACCGGGAAAATTAAAGAACTTGTAACATCCTGTTTTTTAGGTTCTGTTTTCGAATAAGTTGAGCTTTTTATCGACACACCTATAGTTTTTTTCCCTAAGCTGCTCACTCACGGGATAACTAGTATATTAGGTGAAGCCGTTAAGGAATCTAAACGCAATAGACTTGAGAATTCGATTATGAATCGATTGCTCAACCGTGCTAATCTACAAGAGTCATTATGGCACCGTCAAAATCGATTAGAAACCGGAGATAGGTCAATTCGACGGAGTTATATGATTAGTGTGTGGGTGATTCCACTTAATTGCAAAATTTATATCCAACGGCACTAGACTGATTTTTTTTTTTTTTTTTATCATTTCTATACCTTGTGTCCATATTTGAAACCTCATGATTTTCATGAAAATTGAGAGTCGCCAATGTGTCGAAAATGTACAATGTGGCTCAAAAATAATTGACCACATGTCAATTGCACTAAAAATTCATAAAAGCTACCAGTAGGTTAGGTCACGCTAAAATCGTGCCGAATTAAAATTAACCGCGAAATTGAACTTAATAAGTTTTTTCATGTCACGATTCATTTTAGAAACGTCGACTCACCTTCCGAAGTTTTTTCGACAAATCGGGATTTTTGGCAAAAATTCAAAGTAAGGCCATTTTGGACAGGAAAAATTAGAGGACCGTTTTTTAGCGCACTGTTGGCTGTCAAGTTGGTTCAATTGGCAAGGAAAAATGTTGAATTTGATGTGGGGAACTTGGTTGAATTTTTGGACACCAATTTGAGTCCAATTGGAGGAGAATTGAATCAATTTGAAGAGGGAAATTGTCCAAATTCGTTGCTAGGGGGTGCTGCAACTTTATGGACCATTTAGGAGACTTGTTGAGGAAGCCATGGAGAGGAAATTGGTTCAAGATGACAGCCTTGGCTGGTGGGGGCAAGCAATGAGCTCATTGAGATATTTAGCTTGACTTTGAGGCATTTTTGGGCTCCCCTCTTCAACAGTTCACTTCTTCTTCCTCTACTTCTCTCCTTTCTCCACTGTTGTGCATTTGAAAGCTCAAGAAAAGCCAAAGAAAACCCTCAACCAGCATCCCTGCCCGTCAACCGCCCGACGGACCCATCGCACACCCTTCGTGCCACCCACAAGCTAAGCCAGTGCCGTTCGCCCGTCCACGATTGTCTTGCCCTCTCGCACCATCGTCCGTGTCTGCTCGCAAGTCCTGCGAGTCACCTTGCTCTGTTCATCACCGTCCAGACAGCTGGAGTGGCTGTCGTTGCTTGCCTAGCCCCGCTGCAGCATCGTCGTTCCTCCCTGCCATTATTAGAAACAAAAGTTCCGCAGACTCTCTTTACCTCCTTGTCTAAGTGGCTAGTGAGGGATTGGAGATGGGTTGCAAATAATGAGTACTCTCATAGAGGGAGGATTTGGGTTGGTTGGAACCCGCTTCTTGTTATTTTTGAAGTCTCCTCGATGAGTGACTAGGCGATCCATGGAAACTTAAGGTCTATGGAGTCGAACGTGATCTGTTGTGTTTCAGTTATCTATGGCCAACACACCTCCCCAACTAGGAGACCTCTTTGGGATGACCTTATTCTTAAGAGTATTGATTTGCAGAATTCAGCTTGGTTTGTGGTGGGTGACTTTAATGCTATAAAAGATTCCGCAGACATATTAGGAAGATCAGACACTTGGATCCAGTATTTTGATGAATTCGGTCAGTGCTTAGATTGATCAGAGCTAGATGATTTGAGATACGTTGGCTTTTAGTTCACTTGGACATCTGGCTTTTAGTTCACCTGGACATCTTCTTCTAGAGCTTCTTGGAAGTCTAGGAAGATTGACGAGGTCATTGTGAATTCCAAAGGGAGCCAAGATTTCTCCTATTTGGAAGCTTCTTTCCTAGCCCTGGGGATTTCTGATCATTCACCTATGGTAATCAAAGTCTTGGACCCTGTTCTTCGCAAGAAGCCGTTTAAGTTCTTTGATTACTGGATGAAGCATTCGAAGTTTAACACTATTGTTAATCAAGTTGGGAGGAGCTGGCTGAAGGTGTACCCATGTACAGACTTGTGTGTAAACTAAAGTCCCTTAAAGGCCGCCTCAAGCAGCTCCATAGAGAGTTTTTCTCTAACATCTCTGCCAGGTCTTCAAAAGCGAGGGAGTATTTAAGGATTACCTAGGTGGACCTCCAACAGCACCCTACCAATGTGGTTCTTGCAGATTTGGAAAAGACTCAACGTCGGACCTTCTCGGACCTTTGGTTTCAAGAAGAGTCCTTCTTTAAATAGAAGTCCAGGATCAAGTGACTTAAGGATGGAGATCGAAATAGTAAGTTTTTCCATCATTATGTGAACAAAAGACAAATGAGAAATAAAGCTCTCTTGGTCATGGATACCTCTGGTAATCAAATCACTGACCTAATCCTGCTTCAGCAGCAGTTCGTTAATCACTTCTAGGATCTCTTGACGCCACGGGCTGCTTGTGGAGGGCCTTCGATTCGGGAGATATAGGAGGCTATTCGGACCCCCCTTAATGTTGACCAAGTTAGTTTTCTTACTCGTCCCGTCTCCGAGTTAGAGATTTGGAATACTATATTTTCTTTAGCTCGAGGTAAGGCTCCAAGCCCATATGGTTTTATTGTTGAATTCTTCGAGCACAACTGGGACACGGTAGGATAGTTGGTTATGACGGCGGTGAGGGACTTCTTCATCATGGGTAGGGTCTTGAGGGAGATTAATAATACCAGTTTGGTGTTGGTGCCAAAAGTCCCTAATGTGATTTCGTTGGATGATTATAGGCCCATTGCCTATTGTAGTACTATTTACAAATGCATTACTAAAGTTTTGGCCAATAGGGTGGCTGCGATTCTTCCAAGATGTGACTAGCCCCTTTCAAAGTGCTTTCGTTAAGGGTAGGCGAATTAGGGATAACATCCTCTTGGCTCCGAAACTTTTTGATGGTTTCCACCTTGACCCTTACTCACCTAAATGTGCAGTTAAAGTGGACTTTTGTAAAGCCTAGGACACAATGGATTGGGACTTCCTCGAGCTTGTCCTACTAGATTTTGGCTTTCCGGAGCATTTGACTCGCCTCATCATGATTTGTGTGTGAACCCCTAAATTTTCCATTGCCTTAAAGGGGAGCTACATGGTTTCTTTGCCAATGGTTGAGGCCTAAGGTAGGGGGACCCCATATCTCCCTACTTGTTTACCTTAATTATGGAGGTGTTATGAGGAATTCTTTTGCTTCAATCAACGAAGCCGGACTTCAAGTTTTATTGGAGATGCAAAGCTACGAATCTATTGCACCTTTCCTAGCGGATGATGTATTCTTATTCTGTGAAGCCGATATGCCTTCGGTAGCTCTCCTTAAGGATGGCCTGGACATCTTCTCGCCTTGGAGTGGGTTGTACCCAAACTCAAGCAAAAGTGTAATTTTCCTTGTAGGAGGTTCATTGTCTACAAGGAATCAAATTCTTACTGCCCTGGGTTTCCATGAAGGGAGCCTGCTGATCTGTTATTTTGGGGTGCCCATCATCACCTTGAGGCTGGGTAAGGTGGATTGCTACGCTCTAATTAACCACATTATATCAAAAGTACAATCTTGGACACATCGCTTTTTGTCCTTGGTTGGCCGTCTTTAGTTGATCAGGTCAGTTCTTCATGCGATTCAAGCCTATTGGGCTAGTGTATTCATATTACCCATCACTGTTTTGGACCATATCGAACGAATCCTGAGGCAATTTCTCTAGAAAGGCCTGGACTTTGGTGGAGGTGGAGTGAAAGTTTCATGGGATGATGTTTACCTCCCTAAGGAAGAGAGAGGTCTTGGTATCTAGAGGCTTCGTGATTGTAATAAGGCATCCATGTTCAAACATATCTAGCTCCTGTTCTCCGACAAGGAGGCGTTGTGGTCTAAGTGAATCCACTCGACCTTTTTAAAAATGAAGAACTTCTGGGTTGCTAAAAAGCCCACCTTTTGCTCGTGGGCTTGGAAGAAAATCCTACAATTCATGAGGGAATTCCATAATTCATTCTGTTGGAGGATAAGGGACAACCTTTCGGTGTCTCTCTAGTTTAACAACTGGCACCCTAGGGGTCCTTTGAACCTAATTTTCTCGGACTCTCTCATCTACAACTCTAGGTTACCCAGACATGCGTTAGTGGTAGATCTTTTCTCCACTTCTGACCATGATGTCAAAATTGTATTGTGTTGGAGAAATCTTAGTGAAGTGTTTTGAAACTAACAAAATATTTCCATAAGTCTAGTATGAAGATTTGCATACTCTACTATTTAAAGTCTAAAGACCTCCGGACAGCCAGACTCAAGACTCAAAGTCTATCCTCATTGACAGTTTCTAATCCGTTGAAGAAAGGCTATCTAGAACTGGATGTTTCATTAAGGATATAACTTTATCAATTGGAGAAGATCTCTTAGCTAGATATGACATAACAGAATCTTTTATTTGATCATTATTGATTTGAAGATTAAGGATCCGATGATTGGCGAAATATTCTTGGAAGGTTTTACTTATGGAAACCGAGATCCTGATTGTATGGGTGAACAGGATTGATAGGCTATCAACATGTTCCTTTAATAGCTCGAATGATCTTCCTAATTGATTACATCCAACGGGTAGATTGGAGGAATTCCTTTGGTAAGTACCAACGGGTATGATGGCATAAAGGAGTATATAAGGAAGACGTTCCAGTTGTTCGAGTGTGTGTGAGATAGAAGAATTCCAAAGTCTGAAGCTCCTTATTCTTAGTCAATTCATTTGTTGAGCGAAATCTTGTACACAAAAGAGAGTCTATATTCGTGAAAATCCTTGAAGAAGTGTGGTAGAGTATCTACACTGTGGAATCAAGGGAGAACTTTGCTGTAACATCTCTTTTGTTCATAGTGAAATCCAGCCGATGGGCTGTCAATGCGGAAGAGTGGACGTAGGCTTGGAATAAGCCAAACCACTATAAACCTTGTGTTCAATTTTCTCTTCCCTACTCTTTGCTTTACTTTGATCATAATTCATTTTGTTAATCAAAAGAGAACTTCCTTTCAATCATCTGCCTAGTATTGCTTTCATATCTAGAGAAATTGTTTTTACACCTATTCACCCCCCCTCTAGGTGCTTATACTAGCTATCTCATATTGGAGTCGTGGGATCACCCCCACCCGGTCCTTTCGCAAAGCCCGAATTGCTTTTGCTGGGTAGGGAACTCTTCAGGGCTGTTCACAGTTGCCTCGGCGTGGGAGACCGTTAGGTGGAAGAAGGCTCGAGTTCATTGGCATGCGTTTATTTGGAACAACACACTCACACCACGGTACCAACTTAATCTTTTGCTTATTGCCAAGTGTAGACTTCCAACCCAAGCTCTCTTACTATCTTATTGTAGAATTGATAGTGGTGCGTGTGCTTATTGCATTACCATGCCAGATTCCATCGATCATTTATATTTTGGTTTGCTGGCATTGCTTTCTTTTGGGCTGCTAGATGTAACCTTCCATGACGCAATAGGTCTTGGGGGGAGAACCTCCGCTGGGCCATAACCTTGCTCTCAGGCAAAGATTTTCATAAATGCATAGTCCATTTTCCTTTTAGCGCTCTCAGGCATATTATTTGGAAAAATAGGAATAACATCCTTTTTAGAGAGTAGTCTCTCGTGAATCCGGCCGTGAAGAACCATTTGATCCAACATTTATTTGATTAGTTCCGAATTACTGGCTATTTTAATAACTTCCACCTTATTTTGTTGAAGTTGTCCGCTCATATACAAAATTACTAACTTTATTCGTGTTACTAACTTGTCTAAAGATAAAATTCTCGTTTACTTCTACATGACTAGCTCTTAGTTGATCCACTTTTACCGAAATTTTAAAATGGATTCAACCTATCTAACTCACCCACTTCGAAATTTCGTACCCATCATCGGACGAAATTGGTCGTCTGACTATCTCCTACACATAGAGCTCCGCCCCCCCCGCGGGTTCCTCCTCCTCCCTCCCTCCTCCGCCTCTCTCTCTCTCTCGTTTTCGATTTCAACTTTTTGATTGGGTTACGAGACGGTTTGTGCTGAAGAGACGGTCCATCTGTTCATCGAGGACAGCCTATTCAACTGCACACCATGCTAACGATTGGTATGTCGCAAATCAATAAGAACTGAAGGCGTTTGATGTGGCGATACTTCTCAGTATCTAATCATTCACGGTCTATTTGATCCCTTCTTCGCATAGCTAAGCCATGAGTAGCATTTTGCTGGTTAACCGATAATACCTTGCCCTCTATTTACTGCTGCAGGCTGCGAAAGCTTGCTTTGTTTCATGCTCGAGTCATTACTTTCTATATCTCCATTGGGCCTTAGTTCTCACATCTGAATCATCATTCAGCATCGGCTCATTTGTTGTCGGCAAACATGTCTTGCAGTTGTTACCGGCTTGGTCCTCATGAGGACACGGAGGCTGTCAGAGGTGCTCTCTCCTTCGAACGACTCGTGGAAAGAGTGGGAGCTGAGAAGTGCGGTCTTCTTGAGCCTCGTCCTTCAAGTCTTCCTCATTTATCTCGGCGACCGGCGCAAGTACGTCCCACACACTTGGATTAGGATGGTCACCTGGTCGGCCTACCTATTGGCTGATTCGGTTGCGATCTACGCACTCGGCATGATCTCCAACATGATTAAGGAAATCAAGAATGACAAATCGGTGAACAAGATGGATCCGCACACAGAGCTAAGCACCTTTTGGGCGCCGTTTCTACTTTTGCACTTGGGGGGCCCTGATACGATTAGTGCCTACGCTATGGAAGACAACGAGCTCTGGCTCAGGCACTCAATGACGCTGGTGAACCAGACGTGGTTGACAGTTTATGTCCTGATAATGGCAAGGACTCGTCCTATCCTATCATTCCTTGCCATTCTTATACTGCTGTCAGGTTTGTATAAGTATGGCGAGAGGGTTTGGGTCCTCCGTTCTGCCAGCAATGAGCGCTTCAAGGACTCCCTCGCTGAATCTGAATCCCAGCGCAAGTATTCCAACAAGATTGTAGAGGAATGCGAGTTGAAGGAAGCCGTGGGCTACAACATCATGCCTCATCGAGTCATTGAGGTACGAGATGATGCAATCGCAGACCTTTTGTCTCAGAACCAAGAATACAAGGGCGATGTGGGTGAACTGCTAGTGGCCCACAGCTTGGTCGACATTAGTCAGCGCCTTTTTGCAGATCACTTGTTCAGCTTGGAGTCGAAACTGCTGGACCTGAGTAGATTCTTAAAAGGTTCAAGGGAGCTACTGCTTGGCAAGGACAGTTCAGAGGCTTCAAGGCAGCAACTGCATAGGGAGCACAGTGAACGGGCTTTTAAAGTCATTGAAATTGAACTGAGCCTCATCTACGACATGTTCTACACGAAGGCGAATGCAGTCCATACGCGCTGGGGCTTTATTTGTAGACTCACCATGTCATTCTTGATATGTGTCTCCCTAGTGGTCTTCTCTTTGCAAGACAAGAGACAGTACTTGAAGGCGGATCAATGCTTGACCTTCCTGTTGCTAGGATCAGCGATTTTCCTTGAGTTATATGCACTGTCTCACATCCTTTTCTCTGACCAGTTCACCTGTTGGCTCATAAAGAACCATCAATTAGCTGTCTTCAATTTTGTCAACCGAATCCAACCGCTGTCAAAAAGGCGCAGGTGGTCCAATTCCATCGGCCAATACAACCTAATGAGGTGCTGCTTCAAAGAAAATGACTCCTGCTGGTGGAGATTCCTTAAGCTATTTCATGTTGAGGAGATGGGGGTGAAGTTTCTCCACCATGGCCGCGAGGACATGACAGGCTTTATCAAACACCTAATTGTTGCGAAGATCATGGGTAACGAAGTGAAGGATGAGCAGAAACTCCCTTCCTCATGGATCGACAGGGGAGGCCACGTGTTGAGCACACATAAGTTGCTGGATCAGTTGAAATGGAGCATCGAGCTGGACTTTGACATGAGCATCCTAGTTTGGCACATAGCGACGGAGCTTTGCTACTACACAGATAGCACACCGGACAGCATTGTGGAGTTAGATAGGAATACCCACTCCAGTGTTATGAGCCATTCCTTGATGTGCTTGCAGTTGTCTCGGTACATGCTACATCTCCTAGTAATGTATCCTTCGATGTTGCCGGTTGGAATCGGAAGTGTGAGGTTCCGAGACATTTATAAAGAGACCAAGAAGTACTTTTCCATGCATGATTCCACTCAAGAGAGACCTACTCATGGCCACAATAAGGGTGAGTGCATGTGCAAAGAGAAGGAAATAGATGCTTGGACAAGGAGAGAGTGTAATCCCAAGATCAGAGAGGCTTGCGATGCATTGCGTAGCCAAGTGAAGACCAAATTCAATCTGAGCGTGACAAAGGAGGACAAAGTCAAGTATGTGCTATTCAATGGGTGCCGGCTCGCATCGATGCTGGGGAGCATCTCACCCGAGGATACAAAATGGGAAGTAATAAGGCAGGTGTGGGCAGAAATGCTGATCTACGCAGCTAGCAAGTGCAAAGCAATGGATCATGCTCAGCAGATGCGGTGGGGGGGCGAGCTCATAACCCATGTCTGGTTTCTGATGGCTCATTACGGGCTAACTGACAACTTTAAAATGCCTCACACCCCAGCAATAGCGGAGATAATGGTGAATTCCTGGTGAATAATGGTGAATAATGGTGATTATCTGCAAACTAGTCAGATTTGTTATTTATGGGTTGTTGGTGTTCCAATTTGAGATGAGAATTGCTGTTTTCAGTGTCCCGTTGATGTACAAGTGTAATATTCAAGAATTAAAGAGCACAAAACAATTCAACAGAAAATGTTGGACACCAATACGATCCAGTGGATATGTCACGCCTCAAACCTCGAGCATCCGCACATCTCATTGCGGTCGATAGAAAAATATGCGACATCCCAAGACACGTCGCTGACCCACTCATTTTTATTACCCATACGGAAGTGAAACAAATCCCCTGACAACATTTAACTTGGGATAGAAAAGCAGGCAATCAATCATAACCAAACACTCCTATATAAACGCATAGGTTTATATACAACACTAGATTGTCTACAAAATATACCGGCTCAACAAAAAGGAAACTATCCTAGGACCAACTAGTCAGACACATTCGCCGATTCTTCGGTCTCCACCTCCACAATTGTCCATGGCTTTGAGTCCTCCACGACCGCCGTCTAAGGACTTGAAAATGTTGAGCCCATGATGGGGTGAGACAATGTCTTAGTGAGTTCTACCCCCTAAGACTCAATTAAGAAGAAAATACGCCTCAGGGCGCTCTAGCCACACAAATAGAATAGAGGACTTACCTCGCCTCAGTCCCTTCCTGCACATCAGTATAATTCATATTCAAACAATGCTCGCACAAGCTAAAACTGTTGGAGAAATCATTCCAGAATATTTTGAAGCTGACAAAACGTTTTTTCGCCCAGATCCGGATATCTGCAGATCGTCAGTTTAAAGTCGAAGACTTTCGATCATGAGGACTCAAGATTCAAGACTCAAGACTCAAGACTCAAGACTATTCTCGTGTGAGTCTTTCGATCCAGGTGGCGAAGGAAATCAGGAGCAAGAAGTATATGGTTGAGGATTTTATCCTATCGTTTGGAGAAGATCTTTTGGCTGGATAATCATAACGGATTCTTTTGTTCGTATCAAGATCAATTGAAGATCCGATGGTCGACGAAGTATTCTTGGAATGTTTATTTTTGGAAACCAAGATCACGATTGTATGGGCGAACGGGATTGATGATGGGCTATCGTCGGGTTCCTTTTATAGCTCGAATGATCTTCTTGATTGATTCCGTCCAACGGGTAGATTGGAGGAATTCCTTTGGTAAGTGTCAACGGTATGATGGCATAAAGGAGTATAAAAAGGAAGACGTTCTAGTTGTTTGAGTGCGTGATTGATAGAAAAATTCCAGAGTCTGAAGCTCCTTGATTATTAGTCGATACAGTCTGAGCAAAATTGTATACACAGAGAGTGTCTATACTTGGTGATACCTTGAGCGAGTATGGTGGATCATCTACACCGAGAAATCAAGGAAGATCAACACTGTAACATCTCTTTGTTCATAGTGGAATCCAACCGAATTGGCTGTCAGTGCAGAAGAGTGGACGTAGGCTTGGATCAAGCCGAACCACTATAAACCGCGTGTTTAATTCTCTTCTTCCTTACTTAGTCTTACGTTGATTATTTCTTGTTGCGAATTCTTCAATTGTCTAAGTATTGCGCAAGTATACAGAAATTATCAAGAAAAATCTTTGTATACCTATTCACCCCCCTCTAGGTACTCATACTAGCAATATCAATTGGTATGAGAGCCCGTGTTCTTACTTTGTTTGAAGTGTTTTACTTCAGAGTAAAAGATCCATGGCTAGTATGCTAGCACCAGGGCTGATGGAAGGGCAAAGCAATACCAAACCACCCTACTTTGACGGAAAGGATTACAACATCTGGAAGAACAAGATGAAAGCTTTCCTACGATCCAAGGATCCTCTGGAATGGGATGTTGTAGAAAGAGGAATTATTCCTACTCTTTGCATCAGTCTCGAAAGAGGGAAAGAAGCTGTTGATGCCGGCGGAATGGCTCGGGAATAAATAAACAAGAGACAAGCACTCGATGCAAAAGCAATTTACTCTTTATATTGTGCCTTGTCTCCAACCGAATATAACCGAATATCTTCTTGTGTTACAGCAGAAAAGAAGTATGGGACATAGACTACATATCACCTATGAAGGAACAGTCGAGTGAAAGAGACCGAATTAACATTCTCCTCGGTCAATACGAAGCCTTCAAAATGAAGCGGGAGAATCTATAACCGCATGTTTAGTCGTTTTACGAGATATTGTCAATGGTCTTGAGAACCAAGGACAAAAAATTTCTGATCCCATGAAGGTGAACAAGCTTCGCGTGGACTCTCCAAGGATTGGAATCATATAAAGACTTCAATAAGAGAGACGCAAAGAATTATGCCTCTATCTGTCGACGAGTTGATCGGAACTCTTTGAGTCTTATGAAGTGGAACGAATTAATGAGGACGAAGATCCAAGAGGTAAGAAATCTATTGCATTAAAATCAAATGATGACTACGATGATGCAGATTCGAAGATGATATGGACGATGAGGAGCTCGCCCTCATGATAAGAAGATTCGAAAACTGAATAGAAAAGGCGAAGGTTCAACTCAAAGAAACAAAGTTTCCCGAGACAAGCAGAGACCAAGTACGTTGATGATGAGGAACCAAACAAAGATGTAGTTTGCTTCGAATGTAAGAAGAAGGGACACATCGAGCCAACCTGTCCTCTTCGAAGAAGAAAAGAGGAAAAGCGAGAAGTTTCAAAAAGCTCTCAAAGCCGAAACCCTGAGGTGATACGAGAATGTGAAGAAAGTGATAATGAATATGCCAACATATGTTTGATGGCACATTCGGACTTAGACTCGGATTCTGGATCGACTCGAACAGTGAATTTGAGGTAAGTGATTTTAAAATTCCTGTCAAAGTCTTTAAATATATTGATGAAGCGTGTTTCAGTCTTAAGACTTCTCTCAAAAGGATTTTCGAACTTAAAAGGAAAACTCAGCTCTAAAACAAAAGGAAGTCATTTTAGAAGAAAGAGTTAAAAGTCTAGACCTAAATGTTTCTGCTCTTAAAGAAAAAGAAGATGATCTTTTGAAAGAAAATGTTTTCTTAAAAACGGACTTATCAAATATTTCAAAGAAGTTTTCGATAGGATCCGAAAAGCTTGAAAAAGTTCTTTCGGTTCAAAGACCTTACTTCAATAAGTCTGGTTTAGGCATGACAGCGGAAACAATTCCCTTGATTGATTTTCCTAAAGTTAAAGAAAGAATTAAGAAAAGACCGTCAAGAGAGGCTTACAAAAATCATTTCAAGAAAATTTTGTAAAGTCTGTTGGTCGAAATGCTCTAAGGTGTTCAAAGTGTAACAGTAAGGATCACTTTGAAAAAGAATGTCCTATGGTTTGGAAACCTGTTAAGAAAGTATGGCATAATAATGCTTATCCTACTAACACCAAAGGACCCAAGAAAATTTGGGTACCAAAGAAAACTTGAGATTCTCTTTTAAATGCAGGTCTCCGTCAAGAAAAGATAAAATGGTATCTTGACAGCGGATGTTCAAGACACATGGGGAGACTCAAAGTGCTTTGTTAAACTTGTTCAAGTAAACGGCGGAAATGTTTCATTGGGAGGAAACGGCAAAGGAAGCATCGTGGGATTTGGAACTGTGAAAATTGGAAATCTCACAATAAGCAATGTTTCTCTAGTGGAAGGACTCAACTATAACCTTCTCAGCATTAGCCAACTGTGTGATACTTTGGTTTCAAGATCTCCTTTCAAGAAGGAATTTGCTATGGAATTAGTAAAGACTCTACTCAGTCTTTCATGGGTCGAAGACATGGAAACATCTACCTCTTAGACATGAAATTGAATGAATCTCAATGCCTAATCTCAATTCAAGATGAAGCAAGCTTATGGCACGAGAAAGCTTGGCCATGTCAATATGAAGCAATTAGCCAAAATCTCATCAAAGCAGCTTGTTCGAGGTCTACCCAAATTACCATATCAAAAGTCCGATCCATGCACACCCCGTATTCTGGGAAAACAGGTAAGAAATTCATTTAAGCCAATAAATCATGTCTCTACTAATCATGTACTACAGTTACTGCATATGGATCTCTTCGGACCAACCAGAACTTAGAGTATTGGAGGTAAGAAATATTGCCTAGTAATTGTGGATGATTTCTCTCGCTTTACTTGGGTATATTTCCTTGCAAGTAAGTCAGAAACTTTTTCCTATTTTGAAAAATTTGCTAAAAAGGTTCAAAACGAGAAAGGATGTGTTATATCAAGTATAAAAACAGATCATGGAGGTGAATTTGAAAATCAAGATTTCACAAAATTGTGTGATGAATCTGGTTTTAATCATGTATTCTCTTCTCCATACACGCCTCAGCAAAATGGAGTTGTGGAAAGAAAGAATAGATCTATTCAAGAAATGGCTAGAACACTTTTAATTGAAAGCAAAATTTCATCACGATTTTGGGCTGAAGCTGTTTCAATAGCCTGCTATATCATCAATAGAGTCTTCCTAAGACCTATTCTTGAGAAAACCCCTTATGAATTATTCAAAGGTAAGAAGCCTATTGTTTCATACTTTCATGTGTTCGGTTGCAAATGCTTTATATTGAAAAATGCAAAAGATCGAGTTGGTAAGTTTGAAGAAAGATCAGATGAAGGCATCTTCCTTGGATATTCTACATCAAGTAAAGCCTACAGAATCTACAATAAGAAGAGCCAGTCGGTGGAAGAGTCAATGAACGTCAAATTTCAAGACTCTACGCAAGATGAACCTAGTCAGACTCGGTATGAAGAGTCCGAACCGCTCCGAACCTTCCAAAGCTCACAACTCAAGAAATGTCTCGGACTACGGAAGACCGGCGTCAAGATGTTCATGAAGATTCAAATAAAGAAAGAGATCATCATCCAGACAAATCAACCAAGAATGGAAGCACAAGTCCGGTCATCCTAAAGATCTCATTATCGGCGAAATAAATGAAGGAATTCGCACAGATCCAAAAGACGTGAAGAGTCTAGTGCTGTTACTCTCATCTCTCGAAATTGAACCAAAAAGCATAGAAGAAGCTTTATCGATGAAAGCTGGATCGAAGCTATGCAAGAGGAGCTCGAACAGTTCAGCATTAATGATGTCCGGGAATTGACATCCAAACCAAAAGGTAAAAGCTGTTATTGGAGCCAAATGGGTGTTCAGAAACAAGATGAACGAAAAAGGAAAAGTCGTACGGAATAAAGCAAGACTCGTGGCCAAGGGATACACGCAAGAAGAAGGAATAGACTATGATGAGACTTACGCTCCTGTAGCAAGGTTAGAAGCTATTCGTCTACTACTTGCGTTTGCTTGTTACAAAAATTTCAGGTTATTCCAAATGGACGTCAAAAGTGCTTTCCTAAATGGATTTATCCAAGAGGAAGTTTATGTGGAACAACCGCCTGGATTTGAAGACCCAAAGAAACCAGACTCAGTCTTTAGGCGAAAAGGCTCTGTATGGTCTAAAGCAAGCACCTCGAGCTTGGTACGACAGACTAAGTTTCAATCAGATCCTAGAGAATCTCATCTCAGTGCTGCAAAACGTATCATTAAATACGTTGCTTCATCTTCAAGCATGGGTCTTTGGTATCCTAAGAAGGAGACTTTAATCTTCAAAAAGGATATTGAGACGCAGATCTGGCCCGGCTGCGAGTCGATAGAAAGAGTACTTCAGGAACTTGCCGGTTGCTTGGAAGCGGGGACGGTGTCTTGGTTTTCAAGGAAACAAAGCACCGTAGCTCTCTCAACAACGAAGCGAGAATATGTTGCCCTTGGAAGCTGCTGTTCACAAATTCTATGGATAAAACAACAGCTACAAGACTTTGGCATTGAAGACTCATGCACCGAAATCAAATGTGACAACACCAGTGCAATCAATCTCACCAAAAATCCAATTCTTCATTCAAGAGCAAAGCATATAGAAATTCGACATCACTTTATTAGAGATCATATTCAAAGTGGAGAAATCTCGATTCAATTTGTTGATTCAAAAAGTCAACTAGTAGATATATTCACAAAGCCTTTGGAGAAAAATCAATTTGATTTTATCCGCTCCAGACTCAACATTTTGAAGCTTGAAGAAATTAAAGTCTAGAGACTCTCCAACCTTCAGACTCAGAAAGTTGATAACCTTCAAACTCAAATATCATCAGACTCAAATCTCTCAGACTCAGACGTTGATGACTATAGACTGTAAGTTGTTACTTTATCTAAACTCGAAAAGGTATGATCTTTCGCTTAGTTATTTTCTCCGTGAAAAACTTGTCTTTTCAAAAGGTTTAATTTTGGCAATTATTGATTTAGAAAAGAGGTATTCGTACACTTTCCTTGTACCGATTAAACTTCCCCTTTTCAAAACTGAGTTATATCTATATACAGTTTTCACTTTCAATCTTCAAAACCCTAAAAGCATTCTCCTCTCAAACTGGTTTTTACTTCGAATTCATTCTCGAGAAAGTTGTCATCTTTTTCTTGGGAAAGCCATCAAAGAAATCTTTTAGAGACAAGAAGAATGTCGTCTTCAAGGAAGTCCTCAAGAATCGCGTCAAGGGGACCACAAAAGATGAAGGAGGGACCTACCCACTTCGATCTCACGAAGAGGAAGAACTTTCGAGTCAAGCATCGAACCCGACTCATTCTCCACCACGTCACTCAACGCCTTCTACCCCACAAGGTGCGGGTCAACATCCAGAAGAAGAGGTAATCGAGGACGCAGACCCTATAAGAGTCCAAAAACCCTCTTATATTTACAAACTCTACCGTGCATTGAAAAGTACTGCGACTCCGATGAAATATGTGGATGAGTTTCTTAAAGGAAAGAACTATGGAAATGAGTACATTTTTCTGAAGAAAATGGAGGATTTGGGAATTGCTCCCAAAGGTAAAGCAGAGGAAGCGCTTGCAAATATTCCGAGTGACCCTCGGATGTCGGGCCCAAATTTGATTGATGGGAACAACGATGACAAAATGTTCACTGATTTTCAACCGAGATTGGGTGTTACTGCGAAGGTGAAGGGAAAGAGGATGGAGTTATTTAAGTCTAAGGAACAAGAAACTTTGTTCTTCAAACTGCTGAAGCGAGGGGTGATAAACCCTAGGAGTGTCGACTTCGATTTCCTAGATGCTGTGAATGTGAAATTGAGGGAAAAGTTTAGTCTGCTTCAACTGGAACGTTTTTGCACTGACACCACGGACGGATATGCACAACTGACTGCATATTTCTATTCAAATCTTAGCTTTATCAATGCGAATAGAATATCTTTCGGTGTTCGAGATCAGGATTATGTGTTGGATGTGGACATGTTGGCGGACATACTTGGAGTTGAACGGGCACGATATCAACCAGTCAAAGTCTCAGTTGCTCGTGACACAATGGACCTTGTCGAAGATAGAGATATTGAGGGAAAAATTATCTATTCAAGGATGCGTGCCATCAACATCGTGTTGCACAAAATTGTCATCAATTGTATTAGGCCAAAGTCTACATCAAAGACTGATGTGTCTAATTCTAAAGCAAAATTGATGTACGCAATCAACTCTAGGAAGAAGTTCTCTCTCCCTCACACTATTCTCTTTCACATGTACAGAGCAATGTCGAAAGACAAGGGACAATTGCCTTATCTAGGTCTGGTGACCGGGATCTTCGAGACACATGAATATTGAACCGCCACACACTCTGTGTTCGACCGTGCGATAAGATGGTGGTAGGTTTAAAGATGTTGACAAAGATGCGTCTGAAAGAACTTTCAAAGGCAATGGAGAAATTCAGAGTGAAGACTCCAGTTCCGCCTGCTTCAAAAAGGAAGGGAAAGGAAGCCATTGGTGCTCCCACCAAAAAGAAGAGAACTCTCATCTTGGAAGATGAAGAGGAGGAGGAAGATCTTACAATCAATGCTCGATAAGGACAAGACGTTATGTTCCCCAATCAACGAAACAGCGGAAGAATCGGAGAAGAAGAAGAAGAAGAAGACAAGAAGAGAGAAGAAGAGCAGAGAGAGAAGGAGACAGAAGTTGAAGAAGAAGGAGAAGAAGAGCAAGAAAAGTCTGTCGCTGAATCTGGAGAAAAGAATACAGAAGAGCATGATCATCACTCTTCTCCTCTTGATGTCCTAGAGACAGGGGGAGTTGGCGAGCAAGAGAGGTCCTCACCTCATGCTGCCAATAGTGAAGGTCTACGACAATCTCCAGCAGCACCAGAAGAATTTCAGGCTTCTCAATTGCACGAAGAAGGTCACGATACGTCAGAACCAAATCTGCAAGACTTTATAGAAGCGCCATCGTCTGCATTCACTCCATCTGAGAAAGCCAATGCTAGTACACAGACGGACAATTCTGCAGATTTTCGTCGTATCATAGATATTCTTCGGAAATGCGTGGCCGAGATATATGCTCGACTGTGAAATTCAAGCCTTGAAGAATCTTTGGACAAGCATTTTCAGTCACCCCGGAGGATAAGATGAAAGACCTCGCTCTACAACTTCAAGCCAATGCCAAGGGAGAAGAGGTAGCTCAAGCGAGGGAAGACTTGAAGAAGCTCGAAGGAGTAGTCCAATCCATGGGAGATTTCAGATTGTGCGCATTCCCAAGCAGACATGACATCTTTCTCACCTTTTTAATGTTGACAAAAAGGGGGAGAAAGCAATTTGAACCAACCAATCAACCAACTTTCTTTGACTTTAAATTTGTTTGAATGTGTTTGTTTTTGAACTTGAGTGAACTTGGATATGAACTTGAATCTGGCGAATTGGCTGTGGATTTAAATGCTTGACTGTTTGCATTCATTTCAAGTATTGTTATATGGTATTACTCATGAAAGACTAACCAATTTTCTATGGATGCGAGTCTGGTTGTTTTGTTAAATCTTTATGAGATTGCCATATTGCTTGAGAAATGTTTTGCAGGTCAAAGTGGTTCAAATCTACAGGAAAGTTTTGTCACCATCAAAAAGGGGAGATTGTTGGAGAAATCATTCCGAGAATATTTTGAAGGCGACAAAACGTTTCTTTTAGTCTAGTCCGGATATCTGCGCAGATCGTCTAGTTTAAAGTCGAAGACTTTCGATCACCGAGACTCAAGATTCAAGACTCAAGACTCAAGACTCAAGACTATTCTCATTGTGTCTTTTCGATCCGGTGGCGAAGGAAATCCAGAGCCGAAGTATATAGTTGAGGATTTTATCCTATCGTCTGGAGAAGATCTTTTTGGCTGGATAATCATAACGGATTCTTTTGTTCGTATCAAGATCAATTGAAGATCCGATGGTCGACGAAGTATTCTTGGAATGTTCTATTTTTGGAAACTAAGATCCTGATTGTATGGGCGAACAGGATTGATGGGCTATCGTCAGGTTCTTTTTATAGCTCGAATGATCTTCTTGATTGATTCCGTCCAACGGGTAGATTGGAGGAATTCCTTTGGTAAGTATCAACGGTATGATGGCATAAAGGAGTATAAAAAGGAAGACGTTCTAGTTGTTTGAGTGCGTGATTGATAGAAAAATTCCAGAGTCTGAAGCTCCTTGATTATTAGTCGATACAGTCTGAGCAAAATTGTATACACAGAGAGTGTCTATACTTGGTGATACCTTGAGCGAGTGTGGTAGATCATCTACACCGAGAAATCAAGGAAGATCAACACTGTAACATCTCTTTGTTCATAGTGGAATCCAGCAGAATTAGCTGTTAGTGCAGAAGAGTGGACGTAGGCTTGGATCAAGCCGAACCACTATAAACCGCGTGTTTAATTCTCTTCTTCCTTACTTAGTCTTACGTTGATTATTTCTTGTTGCGAATTCTTCAACTGTCTAAGTATTGCGCAAGTATACAGAAATTATCAAGAAAAATCTTTGTATACCTATTCACCCCCCTCTAGGTACTCATACTAGCAATATCAAAAACTACCGACACACCCATCGGTCTATCAATTCAATCAATCCAATTGATATCATACGATCCACACATCTATCAATTCATACCATCTATTAAACCATACCATCTATTCGTCCATCAATACAATCACAGCTCACACAAGCTGAAATGAATGCAATGCTCTCACAAGCCGATATAGTTATATATATAGAGATGGTAGCTCACACAAGCTGATAGATAGATGATAGCTCGCACAAGCTAATAAACGAATCATTGCTCTCACAAGCTGATAAACGATCATGACTCTCATAAGCTAATAATGATGCTCACACAAGCTGACAAATGATCATCTAAGCTGATAAATAAAATTGCCCGCCACTGCTGCATAAACAATAACAAACTAGAGAACTGGATAAACAATTCATTCAGATCCACAATACAAATTGGTCATACAAACCAATTATAGTGCCAAAAGCCAACACTGAGTATTTTCAAGTTAAATACTAAAACTTCTCCAATTTCATTCAATTCCTCACTTTGGAATAATTAACCATAATCATCATTTCCACTCAATTTCTCAATTTAACATACAATTAGCACAAACTGACCGCACCGCTTTGCGATCGGCCGCAAAATTTAACGACCGACCATCTCAACACAATTTCCGAAATTATAAAATAATTAAATGTAATTTCGAAAATTAATTAATTAAATATTATATTATGGTAATATAATTTAATAAAATAATATTTAAAAATTAGAAATAATTAATTAATTTAAAATAATTAATTATGGCTTAAACTATATTACACTAATTTAAACATACAAGTAGCCCTAATTAAACATCCATTAAACTAATCAGAAAACTAATCTAATTAACATTTAAATAATCTAATCTAACCACCTAAACCTAATTAGACTAATCTAAACACCCTCTAAGCATAATTAACTTACTAAGCGAGGATTAGATGATAAACTCACCCGATTAAGGAGCTGAACAACTCAAAATGATAGGGACGACGTGAGGGTCGATGGTCTCCAAAGTAGGCCTACCATCCAGGGTCGGGAAGTTGACCAAAATGGGCCAAACCTTTGCTACAATACCCATTTTTTCCAACTCCTTGTTCGCTGCTGGTTGAGGCCGAGAAACGGCGGATCTGAGCCTTGGATGAGACGGAGAAGGACCGGGGAAGGTTGAGGGGTCGAACTAGACCAAGGCGAGGCCCAAATGGTGGCTGGAGGTGGTTGAAGGCTCTGGCATGAGCTGTGGCAGTAGCTACGACGCAGAGGCAAGCGAGAGGGAGACGATGCCGTGCGAAGCATTAACAAGCAGCAACAGCTATGCGTGGGGACAAGCGGCGACGGGTGGTGGCAAAGGCTCCTCCTGTGGCGTGCAAATTTGGACGGGGCTTCTCCGGTTGCTGCTGAGTCTTGAAGCCTTCAAGGCATACCCAAGAAAGAGGAGAGACAGTTGAACAACAGGGGGAGAGAGGGAGGCGGAGCAGCGGTGGCGATTCCAGCTTTGGTGAGCGATGACGATGGCGACAGGCGGCGACAGTAGCTCTAGCTTCAGTGGTCTTCAGCTTCTTCGATTTGCTAGTTCTTTGTACAGCAAGAAGACCAGGAGGAGAGAGGCAACGACGGGAGAGGGAGAGGGAAGGAGGAAACTGGTTCTCTCTCTCTTTCTCTCTCTTTGGCCCCACAAACATGACCCACCACCTAGTTGTCCTCCACTCACAATTTCTAGACCAATATGCCCCTTCTAGAAGCTTTTAAGTAGTCCAAAATGTTGGGTCCATGGGGCATACGAATTTGTTACATTTCCCACTTAAATCTTAATCAATTTCATTCAATTCTCAACCAAACAAATCCAATTGAAGCCTAGTTAAATCCATCAAGGTATCCTCATTCATCTCATGACTTTTCCCCGTCAATTTATCCAACTTGACAGCCAAAGCTGCAATCAAAAGCGGTCCTCTAATTATCTCGAACAAAAACGGCCTTACTTTGCTATTCCGCCCAAAATATCGGTTTGTAGAAAAATCTTCTGGAGATGAGTCGACGTTCCTAAAATGAATTGTGACATGCCAAAATCTTCAATTTCTGAATTCGGGTTTAAAATCATGATTAGTTTCAATCTAGCGCAATTTTAGCGCGTCCTAACCTACCGAGTAGTTTTTAGGAATTTTCAGTGTAAATGACCTGTGGTTGATTATTTTCAAACGACAAAGTGTATCTCAACACATTGACGACTCTCAATTGTCGATGAAATCTTAAGGTTTCAAATATAGACACAGGGTACTAAAACGACAAAGAAATCGGTCTAGTGCTGATTGACAAGATTTGTGAAATTAGGTGGAATCACTCACACTTAATCACATGCCTTTGTCGAGTCAACCTATCTCCAGTCTCTAATCAATCTGTGCCACAATAACCCTTGCAGATTAGCACGGTCGAGTAGTCGATTACTGGTCGAATTCTCAAGTCTATTGCGTTTAGATTTCTTAACGGCTTCACCTGATAGACTAGTTATCTCGTGAGTGGCCAACTCAAAGAAAAGAGCTATAGGCACAAAGATTAAATGCCTAAATTATTTAATTGAAACCAAAATTGTAAAATTATGATGTCACAACTCTTCCCCTCTTATAAAAATTTCTTTTTTGAAATTTAAACCATTAAAATTCTTCTTCAAAATGGTGGGGTATTGTCGTCTCATCAAATCTTCACCTTCCCAAATCCTTCATTCTGCCTAGTAATGCTATCCAATATCTTCGGTGCCGACATATCACTTCCAAATTTGTCCAGACCAACTCTTGATTCCAAAAAGGCTAAGCACTTGTCCAATTTTACAAAAATGAAAGTTGCAAAAATTTTGGTTCTTTTTATTTTTCCACGGAGCGGCTAATTGCCATGTTGGGGATTCAAACTCCTAACTTCAGACCGTTAGCTTCTTTCCCGAGTACCACTCGGCTAAAGGTGCTTGACGGTGTCTCGGATTTCTTTCTTTATCCATTTAAAGCCAAATTTTCTTAATTGATCTCAAACTTGAAATATTCCATTGTTTAAACAGTTCCGGCTCTTCTTTCTTAACAATTCGAGATGTCCCTATCATAGGCAACATTCAATTAAGAACATGATTCCCTACCTGAAATTTCAAAGGTTTCGACGCTTAACTGCGTAAATTTCCCGGCTGCTCTGAGCAATCTTTAATTTGTCACTGATATTTGCAACTGCTTCCACTAATTGCTGAACTGACTCTAGACGGTGACCTTTCATTTTCTGATCTCAACTCAACAACTGAAATTTTGTACACTCTGCTCTGCACTGATTAAAAAGGAATCATCTAACTGATCTGCTGAAACTGGGAACCTTTGGTCTAGACTTGATATAACTCTGACACTGACAGTCTATGCCAATGAATTATTTGATGCACAAACACCTCTGCATGCCTAATCAAAGCAAGATCCTTCCACACAGCCACAAGGTGGGCTGATTCCATCCGTCTGTCAATCGATCACTACCTAAAATGAAATTATTAACACATTGACTCCTCGATAGACCTATCACAAAAATCCATTGTGACGTGATACCACTTCCTCGTGGAGATATCGTAAGATTACAAAGGTCCTCTCAAATTGCAAAACCGTGCTTTCTCTTGATAGCACATTTGACACTTCCGACCTGTCAGTGATATCTGTCTTCATACCAATCTGCCAACCCTGATGATGCAAATTCTGACCCATCTTCGTACTATCTGGATAACTCTGAAGCTGCTACAACAAACTTCTGATAAGATCTCCTTTTTAATCTCTGTATCTTTAGGTACACACAATTATCCTTAGAAATCTGAAAATCAGTTTTCCTCTTTTCTGTATCCTCTTGTAGAATCTTTTGAATCTCTGAGTCTGTCCATTGAAGCATCTGATTCTAACCTAAATATCCAGTTCAATTCTAAGGGTGGCCATTGTGGCATCCTAAAATTTCATAACGATATCTAAATGCACTACGACCCATGAATAGGTGATGGAAGCGCCATCGGACTATATTATAACCATTAGACCAATGGATTACAATTAAACAAGGCCGAGCATTTAATGGACAATTGTTTTTGTTGGAAATGTATCCTATGTCCATGTGTGATCAAGGATTGTACTAAAGGATAAATTGATAAGGAATTTTCTATTCTTGGCCGTGTACTTTATAAGTCGGATTACCATTGATTAATGTTGCAATATTATATGACCATGTGAGTATTTGCAATTATGTATATATAAGTGGGGATTAAGGTGGATTATTAAGAGCAAGCGTGAGCCGGATACCAAAGGCCTAAAACAGCCCAAAGTAGCCCACATTCCCCCATCATTTAGTCAACCAAGGCCCGGCCGAATGAGGCCCATCATCCTTGCATGAAGATTGACAAGTGGCAAGAGAGATTAAGCAATTGTCACTGCCCCCATTGCTTCACCGGTGATCTCCATGCAAATCCAATGATCACTAGCTAATCATGAGGGTGAAAGAAAAAGAGAAGGGGTGGAGTGAGCGAGGGAGTGATCAAGAGAGAGAGAGAGAGTAACCAAGAGAAAGGGAGAGTGATCAAGAGAAAGAGAGAAAGCCCGAGAGAAAGAGAGAGTTCGTGAGGGTGCTTCAGCGAGGGGAGAAGGAGACTAGCCTCGCCATGCGTGCGCCAGCTGCCATCGTCAACGCCACCTAGCTTTGCCGTCGATCGAGCCGCATCCGGAGTCCTCAAATCGCCATTTGCTTGCTGTGTTTGCATGAACTTAAGGCAAGTGAGAGTCCATTGCTCTACACTTTGCTTGCTATGGTTGTGTGTGAAGTGTAATGGATGTTGGAGATGCTTGAGTTGTGATGCTGGACGTTGGAATTTTGAAAGTATAGAAGTAGTTCTTCAAGTTAGTAAACTGTTTCATGGAAAAACAGCTTGACCTTTGGCGACTCCATGAGTTTTCTGTAATTATCTAGCAGAAATTTGACTTAGTGTCCTTGATCAAAGTTGTATATGATATCTTGAGGATTAACATACTAAAATTTGAGAAAAAAACGGATGATTATTGGTTGGTTAAACTATTTTTCTCTGAAATTGTTAAATCTGAAAATCGTTACCAAGGGTTAGGAAGAGTTATGGTGATTATAGCTTTTGATCTATCATGAAACTGACTTTGAGTTCTTCAAAAAACGTTTACCTCTAGGTTTTTTTATAACATATCAAATTTTCAGAATTTTCTGAGTTGATTTAGCGGTTATACCGAATTTGTGAATAAAACTGTGCAATGGTGATGTTTGAAATTTTAAGGCTGTGATGCATGGACCATAGCGACTCGTACGAAGTTCTTTTGACATGATGTTTTTTCATGAAATTTTTTTCTCTAGATCTCATTTATAACATGTTGAATTTTCAGAATTTATTAAGATCATTTACTAATTTTTCCAGAATTTTAATTAAAGGAGTGCATTCTGTTTTATCCGAAAATTGTTTTATTTTCAAGAACAAATGATTTGCTCTATGAGATGTGATATCTTGGATTGTTATATATACAGCATATGTGATGACTAGATACTTTAGAGTCTTTTCTTTTGCATACGATAAACGCATTAATCAAAGGTGTGGTGGTGTGAAACGTGTGCTTAAGATGAATGAACCCATCGGTACCGAGATACCGGTGATGCCCCCGGAAGTTTGGGATGCCCTTGCTGCGTGGTCTTGGATGCCTCGATAAAGAGATACTGAGATGCCTCAGAGTGAGATGCCCTTGTGTGTGATCAAGGAATGCCTCAGTTGTGTGATACTGAGATGCCTCGGAGTGAGATGCCCCTTGCTATGTGGTCTTGGGAGGACCTTGGTTGAGTGATACTGGGATGCCTCGGAGTGAGATGCCCACAATTAGAGGTATTGTGGAAGTCTAGATAACGTACTTTCCGGAAGTGACTCGATCAGGCCGGTAGAGTCCCGATTGTGACTGATTCGATGGTGGATTTTATGCACACTAAATATAATTATTTGGCGAGTGAGTTCATCTATTATCGTTGCATTATATTTTGATGTGAGATTGAGTTTGTGAAGGGTAAGTATAGAAGTGGATGCATATAAGGTGATTTCTTACATGAAGTAATAGTATTGTTTATGCTTGTGATATATTTTCTTAGTATCCTAAATTGTTTGATGATTCACTTGTAACTTTGATGGCTATGGATTGTTTAAGTTAGAGTTTTATCATTCTTCACTGGGCAAAGTTGTTTGTTCATACCTTACATTTTCAAATTGATAGCATGGATGTACCGCCAGTAGCTCGATACGGGGCGGTAGTGAGTCTTGATGTTTCTCTTCATGACGAGTATGATCCCAACATTGACATGGTTTTCTCCAAGTATGAGGCGACTTTATGGCTGGATGACGGTAGAGCTGAGTTATTACTAAGAGCTGAGTTATTACTGATGACGTTTGTTGCATGGTTTATCAACCATGAAGGGGAGATGTTCGGACCTTTACCCTTTGGAGCAGGAGGACCTGGAGCGGGGATGGATGGCGCCTAGATGCCTTTGATCTTGTAGAAGCTGACTAACTTTGGTTTTTTGTTAGACGTGGGCTTGTGTGGGAACTCGTGAAGTAGATAACCTCACCCATATCCCTGGCTTTTGTTGCACCTTACTTTTGTTTTGTATATGATGTAAATATATAGGCGAAGAACATGGAATGAGTCTAGGTCGATAATTTTGTGTGCCCCGATGATGATAAAATGAAAGGAAGCCTTTTATGATCTTGTCTATGTGCATTGCAGGATAACCTTAAAATATAAATTTAGGAATTTAAATAATCCATGTTATACATGCTAACCTTCAATGGTAAATACTATGGGTTATCTAAAGGATTACAAGCTAGACAAGAAGATAATAATAATTATAATTCCGCTTGCGCTTAGTACGTGACGCTCTAGGACGTCACACACACGCAATTTTCTCTCTCTTTTCGACAAAGCATTTTCTCTCTAAAACACAAACGCACACCCACCTTTTCTGTTTTTCAATCCCTATTTTTGTCGCAAAAACAAACCTTTTAAATATAAAGATATAAACTGATCAACAACGGTTGCTAATCGATGGACGATCAGCAACTGTTGCTGATCATCCCCACTCATGCACGACTTCGTGGATGAGTTTCATGCATGCGTTTCGTGTGCATGCATGAAGCTTTATATATTATTTTATTATTGGTTATTAAAAGGTATTAATTAATTAATTAATTAAACAAACAAATAATTAATTAATCAATCCCTATAATCTTTTTATGTACAAATAGAATACATTAACATGTATCCACTTCGGGTATGCATGTGCATCATATGCAAATAGGCTCGTGACTATAATACAAATTAAATTAAATCTCATTTAATTTAATTTCAAATCAACACAATTCGATTGCAGTAATTGCAAATACATTTGCAATTATATTTCTCTCTTGTTCCACGTTATCCTAATTGTTTACGGTGTGTGACATCTCTAGGTTCATTACTAAGCTAGTAGTAAAACTTGTACTAACACATTAGTACTCCCACAAGAATTAATTGTCCCGATTAATCTTTGAGTCCTACAAGCCATGATTGACATCTAGCAATATGTCATGGCTACCCAGATAGTGTGAATGCTTTAAGAACATAATGAACCTGTCAACTTTGGCTACAGTGTAATTCAATCCCTCTGTCTTACTATGTCCCGATCAAACAAAGACCATGGAATATTTGTCAAGACATTAATTCGATCATATGCACAAATCTAACTGACATGCATTTTATTTGAGACGTAAACAATTTATTCTCAATTACAACCCCGGCTGAGGATTTCAATGCAATGTCACAATTAGATCGCATAGGACATCATTATCATACCTTGCATATAACAAAGAGACAGATTCCATATTGTGCACACGTGTAATTTTGTATATGAACAAACTATGACCATCAGGTATAAAGACGAATCAACAACCCGGTACTATGTGCATCCGTGAACTATAGTTATTCAATACACAAATTAACACTGTGCCTCAGGTCTAAAGATTATTTACACAAGACCAAAGCATGAACAATTAAACATTGACCACGCTAAAAGCTTCCATGTCGCTAATCGTTCCATATGCGTCACGTTCAATGAATTTGTCTAATACAAACACCTGTGTTCTAACTCAGGCATCATAATACCCAATGACATGTAACTTATCATTCCCTTAAGTATCCAATACTTAATGGCGAAGTTAAGAACACACTAGTCTCAACATGATTATTAATATACACTCAATAATCCATCAACTAAGAACGATTTAAAAGATTCAGTCTAACTATGAACCCATCACATATATATTCTCGACGTCTCAAGAATAGGTCTAGTTGTAACTGATCTTATGGAATCATTCATAAATATAAAATAATTGGACAAATGAATGAATACGTCATTGTTATTAGTTAAATAATAATAATAATGAAAGTACAATTGAAATCCCTAATTTGTAACCATTACATAATAGCTTTAGGGTATACATCCAATAGCGAGAACTGCAAATTACCTACCCAATGCTTTTGGAATTGCACGAAACAATCCATATTAACACTTCTATCTGATTCTCCAAATTCCGGTTTTAATGCCCAACCAATAAGTAGATTCACAATGTCCACAAAATGGGTGTGGAAGCATAAAGAAAACCGTAGTGAGATCAATGTTATAATGCCAAGAGGCTATGCAATAAACTCACGGAGGTTCTCTCATGTTCGAGTAGTCATCAACATGCTTTGAGAATTGATAGCGCATATCTTTCAATTCCAGTAACATGCCCAACATTAAGAAATTGGAGGCTGTCGAGTGCCAGTTCTGCTGTACCATTTCCAGCAATACGTTAGTGAGCAATGGTAATGACCAGCTAATGAACTTATCCACCATAGTACCAAGCATGACACGGTTGTCTTCCATTTGATGTTATGGGAATAGTAAAAGCTTTAGCGCAAAAGGCCTCATATGCCGCGACAACTAAGGGCCTGTTTGGCAAAAACTATTTATGTTCCTCGAAACAACTATTTATGTTCTTCTGTTCTAGGAACAAAAAAAAAAAAAAATAGGAACATGTTTGGTAAAAAAGAGTTTTCTCAAAAATAGATTTGGAACAAAAATAAGAAGTAAAAAAAAGTAGTTTCTTACTCCCGGGAACAATTTTTTCTTTTCTCTTCTCTTTTATCTTCTTCTCTTTTATTTCCTTCTTCCTTTTGGCTAGTTGCCAACCTCGACCATGGCTAGCGAGCGACCGTCGAGGGCTGGCAACCTCGCTGAAGCATCGCCGGCCCCTGGCAACACCAAACTGTGGTGAGGCTTGTCGACCTGAGCCTCGCCGAGTCATTGCCAGATTGACGTTGCCCAATAGTGGCCCGGCGAAGCCAAGCCTCATCCAACTTGCCTAGGCAAGGCAAGGCCAAGCCTTGCTAGCTAGGGCAAGCTCAGCCTCGCCAAGCCAAGGCGAGGCCGACCTCGCACCTCCTGGGCAAGGTCAAGACTTGCGGTGGCCAAACGAGCTCGCCAACCCTCACCTTGGCCTAGTGAGGCTCCAACGAGCTCACCAGCCCTCACCCCGGCCTAGCGAGGCTCCGACAAGCTCGCCCGCCCTCACCTAGCCAGTCGTCGACCATCGCCGTAGCTGGTGACTGGCCACAAACAAGAAAGAATGAGAGAAATAAAAAAGAAAAAAAGGAAAAATATAATAAAAATTAAAAAATTAAAAGAAATATCAAAATTATACAATTCTACCAAACACATTTCTATTATAGGAATAGAAATTTTGCGTAGTTATCAACCGTGTTCTTATACTGAGAAATTATTCCCGGAAATAGAAGAAAAAATCATTTCGATAAAAAATTGTTCCTAGTAACATAATCATTACCAAAGGCGTCCTAATTGTGTCTTAAATGTCGACCAAGTATAATATGCTCAAGAAGTTTGTTGACACCTAATTTTTTGTCTAAATTATTGCATATAGATTATCTAGGTGTTTAGTATAGTTTAAAAAAAATGGAAGATGTTTTTTCCTAAAAAAAAAAAAAATTAATTAATTACAAAAAATTAATTAAATGTAAAAAAGTTTAAAAAAAGATTAAAAAATAAAATTAAAAAAAAAAGCTGGGGCCAATGATCTAAATGTGACTAGCCAAGCCTAGGAGGTCAAATTGGAATTAAAATAGCAAATTGGGGCCAAAATGCAATTTCCAAAAGTTGAGGGACTAATTCGCAAATTTTGCAAAATTTCATTCGAGCCCTTAAATCATCATCTTAGCCCCCAATTAAGTTGAAATTGAACTTGGGCCAGGTCTAATTAAAGGAATTGGGCAAAAATGACCAAATTACATTGAATTGGGCATTTTCGGGCAAGAAAATGGCCAACTTTAAGGGACTCTCTTGCAAAATTGGGTGGAGAAAATTGTGAAAAATGGTCAATATCTTAAACTACTATAAATGAGGTTGCTAATTGATCAAAAATCGGGGTCAAATTGATGGATTAAAGCACTCAAATCAGCAGCCAAAACTCAGTCCATGAGTTGGTCTTAATTCGGAGTTGCTGAGTAAGTAATTTGGTGGCCCCACCATATCCTCCTCAGCTGCTCAACCAGCCCGATCTTTGCACGTGATGGAAAACCGTATATAGTAGTGCAAGTGGACGAAAATTGGCCAGGGATAAGTTGTTGACAGCACCGGAAAATCGCAGCAAAATCTGCACACTCAACAGCTGCAGAATTGAAAAAATTGGCTAAAGTCAAGAGAATGGGTGAAGTAGGCCTGTTGATAGGCTTGGTAGGTGGACAAAAGGCTGACCAAAAATCCTTTAATTCAGGGGATAAGATCTACGAAATGAGTTCTTTTCGGGCATGAGAGAAAGGGACGAGAGAGAGGAGAGGAGAGCTCGGAATCGTTCCCCAAACACACCTTCAGAAGCAACTCCAAAAAGAAAAAACCCAGAAAATCCAGACAGACCTTGAGAGAGAAAAGTGAGATTTTCACAACCCTTCGGCCAAAACTAGCCAAAATCATCAACTAGAGAGTGAAACTTCACTCAAAGATCTTTCCATCCATAGGTCGCACGTCCCAAATGGAGATCAGGAAGGCCTCCTAAAGCCCTCCGAAACAGTGCCCTCCTGGCGGGCCAAGAATGTCGGAAAATTTTTCTAAGTGTCGAGACTGGTTGGTCACGAGTGAGGAAAGCCAGTGTTTTTGAGAAATTTGAGAGACAAATGAGGAAAACCTTGACTTTTAACCCAAACTATAATACATATAGTTTGGCGTGGTGTCAATTTTTCCAACAAAATATGGGCTTGGGAGAGCCCGCGCCTAATCTAGGGCAATTGGTCCACATATTTAGGCAAATACCCCTAAACCCTCTTCCTTTTCCCCCGGACGGAAAAAAGGAGGTCGTGACAAAGTTGATCAAATGACTATAGCTTCTGCTATAGTGCTAGCGGTCTAATTCATAGATTGATTAGTTCATGAATAAAATAGGAATGGTGGTTGAGAAGTGAGCATAACAACAGTAAAGAGCAGCAAACTAAACCTCATCCCACGAAGCAAGGCTGGCTATATGAGTCCTTTTGCTCAATTTTGTATCAAGTCTAAGAATAGCATTCTCTAGAACGGCAGGAACTCAGTTATTGTGGTGCCTCTTAATTTAAGTTATCGCCCTTCGTACCGAGAGGTGCAAGACAAAGGCCAAAACTGCTAAGTTCTTGCATGAAGTGATATGTGAAAATCAAGATCATTCAATAGGTTTCAAGCTCCTACGGATTTTACGCCTTTGGAAAGAGTAATGATTGCATGGGGAGTTAGGAATCCCGCATTTGCGTCCGTTTAACCTATTAGATCATATTTCAGAGGACGGCCAAGAAAAGAAAGTGCGGGCAAGATGCCAAGATTTTTAGCTCAAAGCTCAACATGTTTGAATCTAGCATGACAAACTGGGGTTTGTCCCAATAGCCACCTTTCTATCATGGAAAGGGGGTGGAGGGTTCAAATCCGCACCTTCTTAGGGAAGGTTGGGATAGGGACGATTTAATTTCAGGAATGGGTTTCAATTTTCATGCTCTATAAAGAGGCAAGACAAAAGTTAAGAGGGAGAATTAGAGTAGGAATAAAGTAGGACCGAAAAAAAAATAAAAATAAAAAAATCTAGCGTGACAAGCTTATTGCAATCGCCAAACCATGACAATGACTTCCTAAGCACACATTTTCCCTTTAAAGATTGTTGTGCTCATCTTTTTGGGCCTCCAATTACAGCAAAACTCACCGAGTACAAGTAGAGAAAATGCAGGAAAACTAAGGAAGGAAAGAAGGAATGAAGCATGATTTCAACAGGCTCTATAAGACCCCTTTTCACCGGGTCTCAAAGGGTCTTTCCTACAGAAGGAAAAGAAACGCATGGCACAGTGGAACCGAGCTCAAATCCCGTACCCCACAATTCGAATAAAGCCCGATCGCCGGCAAAGACCTTAAACCAAAATATATTTTTCCATAAGAAAAGAATTCATCGGCTTTCCCAACTTGGCGCCATTGGAAATGGAAAGAACGAGCAGTAAAACCCGAAACCTCCCACCAACTCGGGCTGTTCAGTCCACAGCCCAAGGCCACTTCATTCCAATCTTCAACACAGCAAAAAGAGCCCAAAAGTAATTTTACGGGCCAAAAAATAGCGCGCTCTAGCGGGACTAGGTTTTTACTGCTTTTGACTTTTGAGGAAGCTCGCTTTCAGTAGAAATAGGCAAAGCTAAGCTTTTGTGATACTGTTCCACTACATCCCTTAAGCCTTTTCTTTCGGCACAACCAAATCTTTTATGATTTATTTTGGGCCTTCCAGTAAATGTACAGATAGATTTGGAACATCGCGTGAGTGTTGATTAAATTAGTTAGGCTGACATGGACTCTGTCTTTTGATTGAAGCCGGCAACAAAGTGGATCGAAATGGGTTTTTAGAAAAAGCAACGCCTTGTAAAATGGGCCATGATGGATTTTTTTAATGACATACATCTAACTTCTTTGGATTGGCCGAGATTAACGCTGTGCTGATTGTGCTCTTCGTCATTCCTCATTTCGAGCATCCCCCAATTTTCCCTTTCCACCGTGAATACATGGCGTCCATGGAAATGGACAGCGAGAAGTTTCCCAAAATGATATGTACGGCCCGAGAACTCCCACCACGAAATTCTTATTGAATGGAAATAGTTACCTAAGTTATATGAACGATAATTAATATTTTGATATTCTAAATATTATATGGATAGTGAGGAGAAAAGGTGAGGATTGTTTCGATAAAGTATTTACTTTACTTGTGTTTTGCTAAAAGCAGTAACAGCAGCAGCATAGGATTCCATCAGCATCGGACCCAGTGTATGTAGAATTGTAGGGATCTAACCCTGAGATCTCACGGTTGTCTAGGACTGAGGTTGCATACTTGCATGATCATGTACCGGGTGCTTTCAGATATCCACAATTTTGATTAAGATTTGACATGATAATGATTCCGGTAACAAATTAGTGTCTTTGTGCTTTTATATTAAAGAAAACTATTGCAGATGCTTTTGATAATTCTGTATGGGCTCATGGTGTATTAGTTGAATCAATGTATTGGTATACGTCTAGGTTAAATTATGATAATTTGCCCCTTTGCGGCTTGAGATGAAAAAAGCCATGATTCCGATACACTTTAATTTTCTTTTTCTTTTTTTGTGACCTGTGTAGATTTTGTGTCCAGTAATGCAAAAATCACGAAATTATGGCATCAATTGTCCTGTATTCAATCCATTCAAGTGGTTACAAAGTCCTTTCGGACTCAAAAGTTTATGACTAAATGGATAAAAAAAAAATTAGCACTAAATTTGCACAATTATAATAGGTCTAGGAATTTTTTTGGTAATTTTTCCTGATAAAATGAGCTACATAGCTGATGAACCCAATCCTCAAGCAAAATGGGCAATTGGGTTCGGTTTATGTTTAGCTCGTTTGTCGATTAAGGCTGCGGCTACACTCATCATCATGTCGCAACAGATTTATGGTATAATAAAACTTAGAAAAGAGGAGGATGAAATTGATTTTCGTTTTCTTTAATATGTAATTCTAAAGTGGCAAATAAATGAAATTGCGGCCCACACTTAAAATTCATTAAAACGTGCTCTCCCTCACTCTTCCTCAAGTGTTTATAAACTATGGCGATTTATGTATGGTTAAGGATTGGGAACGTGGATGTCGAGTATTCCATCATTTTTTTTCTACGTGACCATTCCAGGTTTCCTAAAATAATTTAGGGCTAAAATATGTAATTCAAGGTTATTATGTTTCCAAAAACTTCCAAAGCTCAAGAGGCTAAGGCAAGTATTTTGAAGGGTTTTATATTTCTTCACTTTCTGGACAAGTCCGAAATTGATTCCATGTGACTTGATGCCATGGCCGATATATCTTTCTTTTCGCATATGCAACTGAAAGAAGCTAAATTGAGAGAGAGTCAAATATTGGTCTGATTGACTGAATTATTGTGTTGAATAAAGTCGAGGATACCCATGTGACGACCCTCGACCCGTTGGGGCCGCCACAGCATTCCTTATCATTGCGCTTATTTCTACACGGAAGCGTGTATCGGCAATCGGCAAATTTCAACATAACTTCATCTACGCACATGAAATATAAAAGCAGGCACTTTTATTCTTAGACGACTCCTGTCGGTACATTAAGGCCAAAAAGTTCCCGTTTTTGGCTAACCCAAAATTTTGTCCCGACCATCCTACAGTCTATTCACACGGTCGTCTTCATATCATGTCCCGGTTGTCCAAAAATGCTACCATCCTCCCTAGGTCCTCAGCCTACTCAACCCTGCTTGAACCATCATCGTTGTCATCCGGAAGTGGAAGTGGCCCCACTGTACGCCCATTGATTTGGGCATACAGGACAATGAACTCCATTAGCACAGGGCCTGTAGTGAGACTAGCATCCACTCTCAGGATCACCGTGATCCGGATGAACGTGACGTCCGACAAGTCAAGGTCTACATGCTCCACCCGATCCCACCTAAGGTCAGTGGGGATGCCGTACAGCATGGTGGAAGATGCAAGCTGGTGTGGCATGGTCACGTCTCTTAAATATAATAATCCCACAAGGGGTGAATACAATCACTCAGCAAATGAAAGCCTATTAGACCATGTTACATAAGTCTACCACTACTCATTCGACGAGGCCTTAAACATGAAACGTGAGAAATCGAAATAACTTGAATTACCGTAACTCTAAAGGAATTTCACAAAATAACACACCAGAAAATCTGTTTCACAAAAGGAAATCCAGTTATATTTTATGGGAGATAAGGCATAATATAAAGAGTAAATAGCTTTAGCATCAAGAGCTTGTCTCTTGGTAATTTCAGTTTGTGTTATTTCTTCAGCATCTACAACTTCTTTCTCTCTATCTGAGGTTGATGTTGCTTTAGGATTTATCCATTTTTCAACAACATCCCACTCTAGAGGATCTCTTGATCTAAGAAATGCCTTCATCTTGTTCTTCCACACATTATACTTATTTCCATCTAAATAAGGAGGTCTAGTGTTGCTCTAACCTTCAACCAAACCTGGAGTCAAAATACTAGTGATGAAGGATCTTTAGCTTAGAAGTAAAACGCTTCAATAATTAAGTACACAAGTACCGATACCAATGGAAAGTGCTAATATGAACACCTAAAAGGGGTGTGAATAGGTGTAAAGAAAAATTTTCGCAAAACGTAGTAAAATATTTTGCTTTTGAATCTAAGTCTGAAGAACAATAGACTTTGAACGAGTTTGAACTTTAACAGTTAAATAGAACTAGGAACAAAGTAAAAAAGTGTAGGGAAGAGAATAAGAACACATAATTTATAGTGGTTCGGCTTAAATCAAGCCTACGTCCCCTCTCCCACGCTAACAACCTCCTGGTTGGATTCCACTACGAATCAAAAAAGAATTTACAATCTTGTGATCTCAACTTCACGGTGAAGAGTCTCTACTGCTCTCTCACGGAGTTACACTATAAGTCTTTCTCTCTTTTGAGTACAATTTAGAGCATGGTATATGGAATAACAAGAAACTAGGATGCTTCAGACTTTGGAATTTCTCTTTCACACACTCTATCGAATGACTGGAAATGTCTCCTTAAATACTCCTTCATGCCTTCTCGATCGTTGATACTTTCCAAAGGAATTATTCTAATCAACCCGTTGGACAAAATCAATCAAGGAGATCTCAAACCATTTGAAGATTGTGATGAAAGCGCGTTAATCTTGTTCGCCCATAATATCAGGATCTTGGTTTCCATAAGTAGATTCTTTCCAAAATTACTTGCATTCCGAAAAGATTTGACGTATCTAAATTGATTCCAATAAAGATAACCAATCTCGTAGGTGTTATTTCCAACCAGAAAGCCATATATTGTGGCACCCCGAAGCGCCTAAGGTCACCACAGATACCAAAAAAGAACCTTAGTTCCTAGGCATTTTTTTTTTTAACGGTCCCAGCACATCTTATTTGCATAAGCATAATCAAGTCTTACTAATTCTCCCTCCAATAATCATGATACAATTGCACACCACTAAACGTCATAAGAAAAGATAAAGCCAAGACACTTTTTTTTATGTATTTTCATGATGGATTTTCTCGGGTCAGTATAACAAAAGAAAGGCCAAACTTTTCACTACACTCGGCCATAACCCCAAAAAGAGACAACTCGACCCACTATGTCGATCATGCAAAATCCTCCATCCACTAGTGTTGGCTATAGTCCAAAAAGTTGCAGCTCCTGTTCCTCACGCGCAAGCCGTTACACCCACCCCAGTGCGTCAGGCAGTGGCAGCGGCAACATCCACCACATCACTCCATCTCGACGAACGTGAAAAGATATGAACTCTTGAATGACAGGGCCCTCAGCCAAGCCCACGTCATACATCACTAATGCGCAAACCCGAATGAATGTCAGACCAAGGATGGTGGGACAGTCTATCTCCACATACTCGACCTCCACGTCCAAAGGAAGGCCGTAAAAGACGCCCCGCGTGACAGTAGGGAGCGGCATCTTTCTAATCTGAAATGTTGGTCCCCAAAGGGGTGAGTACAGCCACTCAGTAGGTAAAGAACCCAATAAACCACTCAATGCATCACACAATACAATCATAACAATCATAGCGTAAAACATGTCATTCATGCATCCATGCATAACTTACCTTGAAGCCATGCATATGCCATCACACCACATGTACATACATCCTCATATAACCTTCACCATCGTGTCATGCATTTACCATCATGCCATAGATGCACATACATCCATGCACTCACCATCATCATGTCACATACGCCATCATGCCATAGGTACGCATACATCCATGCACTCATGCATACATGTTACCATATCATGCATAATTCAATTTCAATTTCCAAATTTTATTCTTTCATTTTGGGCCGCCACATTTCTCTTTCCCGAGACCAATATTTGCATCCCAAATTTATAGCTCGCACCCCACCTGGCATCGCGAGGAACCTCTGGCACAAACCTCCAGGCATCCGGCACACACACTCCGGGCATCTCGTACCCCAATTGGCATCACGAGGTATCCCCCGGCTCACACCTCCGGGCTTCCAGCACCCCCACTTCTTGGGCATCTCGAAACTCCCGAGGACCCTCCGACATTCAACCATTTAAGGCCACCGGGCATCCGGCATTTACACTCCCTAGCCAGGCATCCTGACACTCCCGGGGCATCGTTGGTACACACCTCCGACGGCCTTCTCATTTATCATAGTTCATTTTCACAATTATGGCTTAATTTCAACATGGCATATGATATGATGGCAAACAATATCATTTTCAGAATTTGATTTTTATATGTATTTCCAATCATCATCATACATGCAGCAAGATCCAATTCACTTATAACAACACAATCCATGGGGTCCATACAACTTAGAATAATCCATACATCATGCCTTTTTGAAATTTACCAAATTCCAGCTTGCACAATTTCGGAAAACACATAAATTAAATATCCATATGATCTTCAAAAATTATAAAATCAGGACATGTGATAGGCAAGACATAAAGGTAGCAACTCCATGAAGAACACATGCCCAAAATAACTTCACACAAAAGATATAGCTCACACATTCCAGCTTGCAACATTTGGATACAATCAGATTGTGCAGTTCTTGAATTATTTCAATTTAAATACTCGACTGGCCTCCAAAAATTATGAAACTTTGCCAGGTGATATTCAAGACCCTAAGGTATATTTTTGATGAAGACATCAAGGCCAGATTCGTCCTAGATAATTAACCATGGATGGTCGAAGACCCTGTTCCTAGTACCGAACAGTCCAGTTTAGCTGTCTCCGAAAAATTGAGTTTTCACCTACTTATCTTCCTTAATTTCCTCTGAATTTTTTGATATGTTTTGCCTCAAGAGGTCCACTACAACTTTCATTAAGGGATTTAGGTGAGATTCTCAACAGATAGTCACTTTATTGTCCACGAAGTCGCTGGAGTCCAGTACGATACTTCCAGATCTGTCGTCTTCAAAAGAAAATTAGTTTCACTATGATACACTTGTTCTTTTTACCTCACATTTGATTATGTTAGTCTTCAGGATGTTCTCTACAACTTTCATGCAGAAGTCGAAGTGAAATTCTCAGTAAAAAGTGACATGCAACACACAAAACCACCAAGAGATCAACAAAACAGTTTCAGATCTAGCGTTTTCGTAGAGGAAGGGTTTTCTCCCTTAAAACTCAGCCATTTTATCTCAAATTTTAGTATGTTATACTTTGAGATTTTTTCCACAACTTTTTTCAAGAAGTCGAAGCCAAAATTCGACTCAAAACCCGCATGCAAGCCTCTACAACATTCTGGGTCAGGCAGTATACTCGAAAACAAGATGCTGTTTCAAAAACAACACACTCAAAGCTTCTGTTTCTCACACCCTAAACGTCCGAGATTCATCACCATTTGAACACAGATGCAAGATACAACATGCAAGAGCAGAATATAGATCCCAACTTGGACGGACGGACACACGGCTCTCCCTCCTCTCTCTCGGGTCCTCACTCTCTCGGCAGCTCTCTCTCTCTCTCTCTCTCTCTCTCTCTCTCTCTCTCTCTCTCTCTCTCTCTCTCTCTCTCTCGGCTTGGACGACAGCCCCCTAAACCGGCCATTCTTCCTTTAATTTCCCCCTCAAAACCATTATTAGCCATCATTAGAAGCCACCCACAATAGCCAATAGGTGAAGTCCCATTTTTACCACTTGGCAAAACCCATGCATGATGGGCTTAGAGGTGGGCTGGCCTCTCCCCTCTCTCCTTGTGGTCGATAGCAGCCTTTCATGGCTTCATGGGCCGGCCTTTTGGCCCATCATAGGTCCACACTCTTGGGCCTAAGACCCAAGCCTAATTAAATCAAATTTTAACCCCTTTTTAATATTAATTAGATCTTTATTGAACCAAAGTACTATAGAGTAAAAATTAATTAACTATACACTTGATATCACAAATCCATAAATTCTAATCCACAATACATATGGCTAAAGATAGGTCACCCTTTTCCAAGATTTATCCACTAAAACTCGGCCATAGTCCTTAATACAAGACATTAATTTGAGCACCCCTAATGACTGGCAAGGAATTCTAGGATGCCAAATATATATCCTGTAAAAATCGAAGCTTTGAAGAGAGGAAGATAATCTTGAGTCTAATTTTGTCTTCATTCTTCATCGCGTTCAATTTGGAATTCATCAGAGTGGGTAGACTTCTGATGTAAAATAGACTTTAATATGAAAGTCTGGCAGTCTTCAGAATTTGACACAAAACTCTAGAAATCTTCAGAATAGACTTTAGACAAGTTTTGTCAACTTCAAAACATCAAAGGAGTTTTCTCCAACAGGTCATGACCGATCCATGATCTCTTGCCGATTGAACTAATTGATCCATGGCCAATGGCCCTTGATCGATCCTTTTAAGACCTTATGGCTAATCCTCACGGGGTCTGAATCGAGGATGTTACACATACTTTCCTGCAGGTCATTGAATATTTATCTCAAGAGCAATTAGTGACCCAATGTCACTAATCAACTAGGAAGGAAAAGTAACGCTCACACATTACTGAGATCATATAAAACATACAAATGTTACTAGCACGCTTGGTACTTCACAGCCATTACCAGTAACTTACGAGTGAAACTCAATCACCCGTTTTTCCAAAACAAACCAACCACATGTGTTTCAGGCCTAAACGTGTGTGATCACCATAACCCCTCATTTTACCACTAGCGCACCCTATCACTCCAGACAAAACCTAGGCTTTGATACCACTCACACTATGACAACCGTCGACCCATTAGGGACGCCATAGCATTCCTTATCATTGCGCTTATTTCGATATGGAAGCGTGTATCGACAAATTTCAACATAACTTCATCTACACACACCAAATATAAAACCAGGCCTTTTTATTTATTTATATTCTTAGACGACTTTAGTCAGTACATTAAAGCCAAAAAGTTCCCGTTTCTGGCTAACCCAAAATTTTGTCCCGACCATCCTGCTGTCTATTCATGATCGTCTTCATATCACGTCCTGGTTGTTCAAAAATGCTACCATCCTCCCCGGGTCCTCCGCCTACTCGACCCCGCTCGAACCATTGTCGCCATCATCCGAAAGTGGAAGCGGTCCCATTGTACACCCATTGAGCTAGGCATACAGGACAATGAACCCCATCGGCATAAGGCCCATAGTGAGACCGGCATCCACTATCAGGATCACCGTGATCCGGATGAACATGACATCTGGAAGTCGGGGTCAACATGCTCCACTTGATCCCACTTGAGGTCAGTGGGGATGCCATAGAGCATGGTGGAAGATGCGGGCTGGAGTGGCATGGTCACATCTTTGAAATATAATAATCCCACAAGGGATGAATACAACCACTCAGCAAATGAAAGCCTGTTAGACCATATTACATAAGTCTACCACTACTCATCCGACAAGGCCCTAAACATGCAACGTGAGAAATCGAAATAACTTGAATTACCGTAACTTTAAAGGAATTTCATAAAATAACACACTAGAAAGTAAATAGACATTCTAGACAATTCAATAATCGATTCAACTTTGATTCTAACTGTCGCCATCTTCCAGAGGGACTCGTGTTGTACCCCTCCAAGCATCTCGCATCCTACCTAACATCACGAGGACCTCTGGTTCCTTATTTCAGTCCCTGGGCATCTAAAGTGTGTCACGTTACACCTCCAAGCATTTCGCACCCCACCTGGCATCATGGGACCTCTGGGGCTCAATCACATTCCCCAAGCATCTAGAGGGCACCATTTTCACGCCCCTCTAGGCATCCCGACACCCAGGGCATCATTGCCACGATGGACTAACGGCATCAATATCAATTTCATCCATGGCGCAGCACCTATAGGTTAATTAATGCCATCCCACACATCTCCCGAACCACTATGGACGCATAAGACTGAAGTCCACCATCTAATCAGAGTTTGTACCATTCTATATTCTCAATTCCAACAACTCGCCTAAGGAATTCTAGCATCCAAACCCTAATCAAAACACGCTAAATCACCATAACATTATGATACTCACCAATTGACCTCAAATCCAAACAAGGTTGTAGTGGAACTAGACCAACCAACAACGACTCAACCATACAAAACCAGTACTATTATTATACAATCATTAGGACCCACAACTTCACGCCCAAACTAGTATCAATCGTGTCGACAGTTGTCACATGCACTATAAGGTGGATCAACACCGACTCTAGCTCAAACTTGCCTAGAACAACCACTGGGGTTTGCCTTAATGGCCACCCTTCCAATATGGAAGGGGGAGGTAGGAGGTTCGAATCCCCACCTTCTCAAGAGGGGTTGGGGTGGAGACGATTTCATTTTAGGAGTGGGTTTCGATTCTCACACCCTGCAAGAAGGCAAGGCAAAAGTTTGAGAGAGTGAGAGTTAGAATAGGAATAGAGTAGAACCGACCAAACAAAAAAAAAATTCTAGAACACACCCAATCACTCCCGTTCCGCCTAGGTGTTACACACCTCAAGCTCGAACAAGACTGAACTTGGACCAGACTGCCCAGCAGAATTCAACCTACGGAAAGCTCGTACCATCTACTTGACGATTAGCACCGTCCACCTCACAAACTCGAAGCAGTGCCGACCGTGCTGACGGCCGTCGCCATGCATGCCCGTCATTCAACCCAACCCCACTCAACTCACAAATAGACCTAAATCACAGTAGCTCGGAGTACTCAGACTCAAATTTTGGTTGTTCCCAGAATGGGAATCCAAGTAAGGCATCATCACACAATATAGAGCAACAAACCGCCACTTGCCTCAAATTCGCAAAATGCGAGCTGCGAGCGTGGTTGGTGGCGAGGCAACGCAACTGCGAAGTGAGCTGTGGGTGAAGCTGCTAGCAACGTGGGCTGAGCAACGGCAAAGGGGTGAGCTCTCCTAATCGGCAGCAGAGCTGAGGCGAGACGACCATGGAGCTGGGGGTGCGGTGGTTGGCGGCTAGCGGCACAAGGGAACAACCGAGCTAGCGAGGGGTTTTTGAAGACTCGCTGCAAGTGTCGCCGGAAATGGAGTGGATGCTGGGTGCCGAGGGAGATAAGAAGGAGCGGTCTTCCTTGTGTGCCTTGTTTCCTCCACCGGTTGACTAATCAAGTCAACAAATTCCTTCCCTTCGGTGGCAGCAAGGGGCGGAGACAGCATCCATGGCTTGGCCTTGGCATGAGACACCTGCCATCTTCATGCAAGGGACGTGTCTTCATGCATGGTCAAAGTCTACAGTTGCTGGCCGGAGAGGAAGAAGAAACGTGGCTGAAGCTGCTGTGGTCAAGGTCTTCATTTTTGCTGCGGAACGAGTGGTTGACATGGGGCAGCTTCGGGGTCAACATTTCTTGTTTTGTTGACTGCATTGGGAATTGTGGCATTTGAGAATCTCGACGACCCGAAATATTTACTTTTGAAGAAAAGGAAATTCGTCTTTGAATGGCCATATGGACAATTGCACCAATGGCCACATTCTTTTATCTCTTGGACCGGACCTCCTATGTACATTATTGCGACCCTGTGCAGCCTTGCCGATTTCTTTCTCCACGCAAAGGTTTCAGTCATGTACTTGTACATGAAGCAATTTGATTATGGGAATATTAATTGATTTATGTGGAAACCAAAATGCCTTATAATTGTGCAGAAATTATGGGCTTATTTTTTTAAAGACTATGGGCCATTTAATTTGGACCTTTTGGCCTCAAATTTTCGGGCCCAAGCAAACCCAAGAAGCCCCCTTAATTGTCGACAAAGCAAGTCAACAATTCTCTATTTTCTTCCTAAGTGTTGACTGAGAGGAGCCCAGCAACTGCCACGTTGCTTCCTTTTCGGCTGCCAGCAAGACCTTCAAGACCTGGCATGCGAAGGACACGTTCTACCCAGCTACCGCTCATCTAATTAACCACCGAAAATCCCCTCTTCATTGATTGGTTTTTAGCAAAACCAGCGGCTAATATGCTCGTGTAAGTGAGCTAAAGAGAGTGACCGAGCGAGCGAGTGAGAGAGAGTGAGTGATTGAGAGGCCCGTGAGCGAGAGAAGAGTGAGCAGCGAGCGGGTGCACGGCGTGAGGAAGGAGGAGGTCGCCCTTCCATCGAACACAAGCTGCCGCCATCAACGCCGCTTGTCTTTGCCGCCGTCGAGCTACATCACCGAACCGAACCCCTGTTTTGCTTGCAATTGAGCTAGAGAGTTAGGGGCAAGTGAAAGTTCATTGATCTATGTTTTGCATGTTGTGATTCTCTAGTGAAGTGCTGGTAGATGTGAGAAAATGCAGAATTTAGAGCTGCATGTTGATTTTAGATGAATGAGATGAAGCTAGACTAAGAAACTGAGCAAAAACATAGCATGTTTTGGTGGATTTCATTTTTGAATTGAAATGAGAACTCAAGGATCTAGCTATGGTGGATTTTTGGAAGTGAATGTATTTTGGTGTAATACACTTGTAAACACTTGGCTGTGGACATTCGATGCTGAGATTCAAAGAGTAGGAGTAGTTCTCTTTAAGACAGTAAACTGTTTTTGCAGAAGACAGTATGACTTTAGTGATTTCATGATTTTTCTGTAATTATCTAGCCAAAATTTGACTTCAAATCCTTAATGAAAGTTGTATGGCACATATTCAGGAACAACATATCAAAAATTTAGAATAAATAAACAAGGTATGACCGCCAAAACGATTTTTCCATGAAAATGCTAAAGCTGGAAGTTATTATAGAATGTTAGCAAGGATTACAGAAATTATTACTCTTGATACATAAGGAATTTGACTTGGTGTTCTTCATGAAACTTTTTCATTTAGGTCTTATTGATAACATGTCAAAATTTCATAATTTTCTAAGTTGTCTAGGTATGCTCCTAGGTTGGTTGAGGATCGAGAGGAAAAAGCTAAGAGATTCCTGAAGGGGTTAAGGACTGATATTAGAAACTAACTGGTACCTCTGAATATAAGGGATTATAATGAGATTTATGAGAGGGCACAGTTGGTGGAGGAAGAATTAGTGAGAGAGCAATCAGAATATAAGAAGCAAATGACCTTTAATGATGTTCGAAGGGGTAAGAGACCTCATCCTAGACAAGGTCAGCCCTGGGAATCTAAGAAGAGGAGTAATTTTGGGAATTTTGGAAAAGCAAAAAGTGGCCCAATTCTAGGGAGAGTACCCTACTAGGGTAATATTTGCCAGAGGTGTGGTGGACAACATGGGCCAGGATTTTGTAATAGTCCACTGAAATGTTTTGGTTGTGGACAGATGGGGCACTTTAAGAGGAATTGTCCACAAGAGAGGTCACAACTGAGTGTCAACTCGGTGCGACAAGTGCAACAACGTACTGTTGGACCAAATCTACCAAGGAATCGACAGAGGCCACCAGCACAAGGAAGGGTGTATGCGGTCACCTAAGAGAAAGCAAAAACTTCCCAAAATGTCATCTCAGGTACAATTTTTATAAATGGCAAGAAAGCATATGCATTGTTTGACATGGGTGCTACCCATTCTTTTGTGTCTGAAAGATATAGATAGTTGAGTAAGATAGAAACTACCTCTCTTGAGACGCCCCTTTGTGTTTCCACGCCATTAAAGAATGTGGTATTGTCTACATTGGTAAGTGAAAAATGTAAGATAACTATAGGGGGACGGGATATGGAAATAGACTTAGTCGCAATGGCCATGTATGACTTTGATGTTATTATCAGAATGGATTGGCTCCATAAGTATCAAGCTAAGATGGATTGTTATAGGAAAGCAATCCAGTTTGTTTTACCTAACCGATCTAATTTTGAACTTTACGGAAATCAGACAAACCCCTCTATAGCTCTTATTTCAATGATAGAAGCCCATGCACTACTTCACAAAGAATGTCAAGGATACCTGGCAGTGGTAAAGGACTATACTAAGGAAGAAATTTCATGAAGGACACTAAGTCAAATTCGCTGTGTATAAAGAGTAATCGTTTGCTGTTTCCTTCAAAAATTCTGCAGTAACTTTCAGATTCAGTACCTACAGAAGAAAATTCGTTTCACCAACTAAATTCTGTCCGTTTGTCCTCAAATTTTAATATGATATTCCTAAGGATGTTTCCTACAACTTTCATTAAGGATTCAAAGTCAAATTATATTTATAAAATTACATAAAATTCACAAAATCATCAAAGGTCAAGCTGTTCTCTACAAAGCAGAGTACTGGTTTCAATAGATTTACTCCTATCTTCATGATTTCACATTCATATGGCTATAGCTAGATGTCAAACTCCATCTAATGGATGTAATCTTTAAATAAAATGGTATATTTCCTTGTTTTCATCATTATAAATCAAAGCAATACAATTAAAAGAACTCTCCATATAACTTTCTCCAAAACAGAACTGGCACATACAATTTTCTTCATTCCTAATTCAATCAAGTCATTTGTTTCTCTACCAATCTATTTTACAACCCCTTAAGTCCCTTCCACAGCATCTAAGAACACATTCAGCAAGATCTTATTAACAGAGAAACCCTCCCACAGCTCAGCTCAGAGCATATGTTCATCCCTAAACTCACTCATCTCAACATATGCCACATCCATTCCCTCGGCAACCCTTTCCTTACCTTGCTTGATCTACACAGCCATCTCACACTCAATTTTTGAAACATGCAAGACCCGAATACCACATGCAATGGCCGGTAGCTTCAATCTATTACTCGTTTAGTTCAATTCAACACAAAACAGCAACATCACTTTCAATCCACCACATTTCAGCATTCAATCTTCATCTCTATCATTCAAAAATCTACTTGCAGCTTCCTATTCTGCATTTTCTCACATCTACCAGCATTTCACCAGAAAATTTCAGCATGCAAAGACATAGCTTGATGAACTTTCACTTGCCTCAACTCCTAGCTTGATCGGCAAACAAAAACAGAAACTTGGGGCTTCAAACGCAGCTCAATCGGCGACAGGGATCGGCAGCTCAGACACGGGCACGGGCGGAGGGCGGCCTTCCTTCTCTGCCCTCACTCGCTCAGACCGCTTGCTGCTCACTCTCTCTCTCTCTCTCTCTCTCTCTCTCTCTCTCTCTCACTTGCTCACCCGCTCACTCTCTCGGTTTCTCTCTCCCTTGCTCAAACCGAAAGCTTTTTCTTTCTTTGGTTAATTGTTTTGTTAATTTTGCATGTAGGTGACAAGTGGCATTAAGGAAGAGACAAGTGGAGGGTAGCATGGCCTCATCCATCCGGTTCCTCCCCCCCCCCCCTTTTGGTCAACGGCCTTGGAGGCTTCTTGGGCTTGCTTGGGCCCGAAAATTTGTGGCCAAAGGTCCAAATTAAATGGCCCATAGTCTTTAAAAGAATAAGCCCAAAATTTCTGCACAATTATAAGGCATTTTAGTTTCCATAGAAATCAATTAATATTCCCATAATCAATTTGCTTCATGTACATGTACATGACTAAAACCCTTGCGTGGAGAAAGAAATCAGCAAGGCTGCACAAGGTCGCGACAATGTACATAGGAGGTTCGGTCCAAGAGATAAAATAAAGTAGCCGTTGGTGCAATTGTCCATTTGGCCATTCAAAGACAAATTTCCTTTCCTTCAAAAGTAAATATTTCGGGTCGTCGAAATTCTCGGATGCCACAATTGCATGTGCATGGGTTGGAAGGAATTTGCATGGAACTAAATTTGACGACGTACAAATGAGAGTGAACGTTGGTCTCGCTTGTGGCGTTTCATGAATAAAATTTGAATGAGATGATAGACTAGAGGATGATTGAGTTGTCCAATGCAGTGGAGGAGTGACGATGAGGGGATGCCGCGAGAACGTGATGAAAGGTAACAGTCTAGTATGGTGATGGTGGTGACAAGACGGTGGCCGTACATGGTGCCAACAACGTAGTCCGACGACAACTTGTCGATGCGGCATGGATCATTACGTATTCGAGGCTCAGGCAAAGTCTGGATATCACAACCCATTTGTTATACCATATAGTGCCTTCCACTGCTTATAATCAAATGAATGGAAGAAGTCAAATTCGTCAGCTCAACCAAATAGTGATCGCTGTAGGTCTTTATTGCCGGTATTTTCTTTCATAAATAAATCATCGATCGTACCATCATTGGCCGTTTATGGTCTTCAATGCTTGAGTCCGTTTCTAATAAACCAAGAGTACTTGATTTTGATTTAATTGCTTTGGCAAAGAGGAGGACGTGGCATCCATTTTTGCGCGGTTTCTTCGTCGGTTTTAAAAATGGAAGGATTAGCCGCCAATAACTACCTTAACAACCGACAAACTAGGAAAGTCATCTGAAAGTAATCGTGGTCCTGAGATAGGAGTACAAAAGTCAAGAGAGAGCCGAATACCGAGTAGTCTGAGAGAGAGTTGAGAAGTGGAGAGAGAGCCAGATATTGACTAGTTTGAGAGAGTAGAGAAGTTTCTATAGAGAGGTTCAGTTGATGTTTCGGAGGTAGGAACTTATTAACAAAAAATGCTCGATAAAAGTTACAAAAATGGGGAAAGAGGAAAGGGGCGGTTTAGGCCGAACTGTTCAGCATCCTGTGTTTGATAGCACTTAATTTCCACCCATCACAGAGATGACGGGCGAGGATGATCCTGAATCTAATGCAGCAAGTATGTTCGCATAGTCTACGAACATTCTTATGACACGTAGATGTAATTCTTCCAAATTCGCGGAGATTTTTTTTTTTTGGGTAACCGAGGACTCCACCATGGACCCCCCCGTGCCCAAATGGCTCCTGAGGGTTGGGCCCCTATACCTCGGAGGAAACTAGTCTAGCAACCCACCGCCAAGGCCCCCCACTTAAATCGCTAGCAACTGTGGGTTCTCGACCTCTACAATGAGAGAGGGACTCTCAACTGATGCAGCTACCCACAAATGGGTAAAATTCGCGGAGATTTTTAACTCTTCATAACCAAAAAAAAAAAAAAGTTACAAAAGATCAAAAGACCTTTGTTTTCCATGCCATAATAATTATCTTCAAGACATGGAAGTGAACATTATCTTCTTCTCATAACTAGAAGCAATCGCCCATTCTTTTAGCTGAAGGCATTAATGTAAAATATGCAGGGCATACCATCAGTGCATAAACGCTGGGAAAGCATCTTACCCAAAGGAAGAGTCATTTATTTAGACAGACCAATGCGCACAACAATGCTGAGTTTTGACAACAAATTAAGTTGCACAATGGTGATGTGATTCACGCCATAGCTCTTATGCGCGAAGGAGACGGAGACAAGGAGAGAAAAGTACACGTTCGCATATGCACATAAAAATGAGAAAAAGCAAAAAGCAACCATAAATACCTCGTAGGTACGAGCAAAGCTATTTTCGAGTCCTGTCAACCAAGCTAGGTCCCCACTCGTTATTTTGATGGCTGGTTGACTGGTCAACACGACTTACTTCACCTTGAACAGGCCCAACATTCTGGAAAAGACATCTTCTTGGAAATAGTCCTTTTCGTATTTTGGTCTTTTTTGCCCATGCCCTCCTCCTCTGATTATGAGCGGAGCAGGAAAGAGAAGACATGCAAATCAGAGCAATCAAGTCCATGAGCCCCTTCTGTGAAATCAAACTTTGATGATTTCCTTATAAATAACATGAGAAGTCCCATCCCCACCATTCAAACCTTGTGAGAACGACGTTGCGTTCTCCCTCCTCCGCTAGAACTGCCAGAAGCCATGAGCCAGCCCGAATCGAATCCATTTCGCCCACTAAAACCCTCGCCCGGCCCCAATCCCAAGCCCGACGCTACCCCTCCCGTCCCTGGCCAAGCTCCCCATGCTCCGATCTCTGCCGTCGCCGCCACCTCCATGCCCGCAAGCATGCCTTCTGGATTACTGTCTGTTGGAGAAAACTCATTTACTGTTTTGAAGATGACAAAACATTTCCAAAAGTCTAGTCTGAAGACTTGCAGACTTAAGCATTATAGTCTAAAGAATTCAAGACTCTTCTGTCAAAGTTTGAAGACCGCTAAACTTTATTCTCAAAGTCTTCCCTCATTGATAGTTTCCAAACCGAAAAGTGAAGACTTATCCAGATGCAGGTTTATCTTCAAAGATTCGATCCGTACGTTTTTGGAAGATCTTATGGATGGATATAGCATCTTATTATTAATTATTTTTATTAAAATCAATTCGGATAATTAGATCTCTTGAAAGACAAAGTATACTTGGAAGGTTCTACTTATGAAAACCAAGATCCTAATTGTATGGGCGAGCAAAATGAGCTCTCATCACATTCTTAAAACAACTCAAGATTTCTTTAATTGATTATGTCCAACGAGTAGATTGGAAGAAATCATTTGGTAAGTGCCAACAGTCGTGAAGAAATGAAAGAGTATTTAAGGCAAAACTTTTAGTTGTTCAAGTGTATGCGTGAAAGAAAATTTTCAAAGTCTAAAGCTTTCTAGTTCTTTGTTATTTCAGTTGTCGGACTTAACTTGTACTCAAAAGAAAGAACAAACACTTGTGTGACTTTGGAAGAGTGTAGTAGAGCTTATACACTGTGAAGTCGAGGACGTGAGACTGTAAAATCTCTTTTGATTCATAGTAAAATCCAGCCAATAGGTTGTCAGTGCGGGAGAGTAGACATAGGCTTGACCTAAGCCAAACTACTTTAAACATTGTATTTCTATTCTCTTTCCTTGAATTCATTACTTTAATTCATTGCTTTATATAATTGTTTATAGTCATTTACATCTTCAGTCTATTATCTTCTAAAGGCAATTTAATTTCGTTAAGTTTTGCAAAATTTTCTTTTAACACCTATTCACCCCCCTCTAGGTGTTCTTACTAGCCCTTACAATTGGTATCAAAGCTTGTGTGCTCATTTTATTGAAGTGTTTTTAGTTCTAAGTTAAAAATCTATGGCTAGTATTTTGGCTCCAGGTTTGGTTAAACGCCAAAACAACACCAGACTTCCTTACTTTGGTGGGAAGGAATACAATATGTGGAAAAATGAGATGAAGGTATTCTTGAGATCGAAAGATCCCCTAAAATGGGACGTAGTAGAAAATGTGATTATTCTCAAAGTTACATCAACCTCAGAAAGAGGAAAATAAGTTGCAAACGCTAGCGAAATGGCATAAGAATAATTAACCAAGAGACAAGCTCTTGATGCTAAAGTCATTTACTCATTATACTTTGCTTTATCTCCTACTGAGTATAACAAAATTTCATCTTGTGAAACAGCAAAAGAAGTTTGGGACAAGTTGCATGTCACTTATGAATGAGCTGATCAAGTTAAAGAACCAAAAATTAATATCCTTCTTGGACAGTATGAAGCCTTCAGGATGAAGTTAGAAGAATCCATCACTGACATGTTCAATTGTTTTACAGAAATTGTGAACAAACTAGCATATCAGGGACAGCCAATCTCAAGACCAATAAAGGTCAATAAGTTGTTGCGTGGACTCTCCAAAGGCCGGAATCATGTTAAGACTTCAATAAGAAAAACTCAAAGGATCATGCCTCTCTCCGAAGATGAATTAGTCGGCATCCTTCAATCATATGAAGTGGAGCAAATCAATACGGAAGAAGATCATAAAGGTAAGAAATCAATTGCCTTAAAATCTAAACATGATTCTGATGATACAGATTTGGAAGATGACATAGACGATGAAGAGCTAGCACTAATAAAAAGGAAGTTCAAAAAGTTGAATAGAAATGGAAGAAGATTCAACTGGAAGAAACAAAGCACTCAAAAGTTTCAGAACAAATCAATTGAGGATGATGAGGTTAACAAAGATGTGATCTATTTCGAATGTAAGAAAAAATGGCACATCAGACCCAACTATCCTCTGTTGAAGAAAAAGAATTGAAGAACTAAGAAATATAGAAAGGCTCTCAAACAAAGACATGGAGCAACACTGAATGCAAAGAAAGTGATGAGAAATATGCCAATATATGTCTAATGGCAAATTCAAAATTAGACTCGAACTCTGAAACAAATTCAAACTCAAACAACGAAATCGAGATTAATAATTTAAAAATTCCTACTAAAGTCTCGAAATACATAGATAAACTTTGTCTTAGTCTCAAAACCCCTCTTAAAAGGATTTCCGAGCTGAAGAAGGAAAATTCTAAACTTAAGCAATAGGAAACTTGTTGGAAAGATAAGTTTGAAAATTTAGACAAAAGTTTTGTTAATCTGAAAGAAAATGTAGATTCTCTTTCGAAAGAAAATACCTTTTAAAAGAAAACATTTCAAATATCACAATAAAGTTTTCGAAAAGATCCGAGAAGCTTGAAAAGATTCCTTCGTACAAGGCCTTACTTTTGTGACATCCAGATTTTCAGTCTTGTTTTCTACTAAATAAATCGGGCATTTCATCGACGCGCCTATAGTGTTTTTCTCTAAGATTGCTACTCATGAGATAATTAAACTATCTAGGGAAGTCATTAAGAAATTTTAAGGTAATAGACTTGAGAATTCGATCAAGAATCGGCTTCTCAACTAAACTCATCTTTAGAGGTCATTATGACACAGTATAAAATCGATTTAAGATTAGAGATAGGTCTATTCGGCTTAGATGTGTGGCTAATTGTGGGTGACACCACTAAATTGGAAAATTATCGTCAATAGACACTAGACTGATTTTTCTAGTTTTGGCACCCCGTGTCCATATTTGAATCCTCGAGATTTTCACAACAACCAAAAGCCGTCAATTTGTCGAGTGGGTTAATTGTGGCTTGAAGAAAATCGATCACGGGTCACTTGTCCTAAAAATTTCTAAAAATTATCCGGCAGCTTAGGTAACACTAAAAACGTGTCAGAGTGAAATTAACTACCAATTTGAGTCCAATTTCAGAAATTGAAGATTCTATCATGTCATAATAAATTCTAAGAACGTTGACTCAGTCTTAGAAGATTTTTCTAACAATCAAGGCTTTTTGGGAAAAAATCGGTTTAGGACCGTTTTGTGCGTAAAAAGGCGAGGAGCGTTTTTTATTTCAAATTTGAGATGCAAGATGGATTCTTGGGTGAGGAAAATAATCAATTGAAGCATTGAGATGTCAATTGATTTTATTAAGGTCAAATGAGATTGAATCAAGCAAGGATCGGTATCCAATTGAGAGAAAATGCTTCCAAATTCGTGTGCCCCCACCAACCCACAACCTTTGGACCACTTCGGCTTCTAGAAGCGAGCATGGTTGGCGGATTGTGAGCCAAGGAGCAACACTTGGCCAAGGATGAACCTTAGGGAATAAGCTTGGAAAAATTTGGCCATGGTGGCCCCCAACTCTATCTCTTTCTCTCCCTCTCTCTTTGGCCAACCAACCCTCTTTCTCTCCTGCCATTTTTGCACCAACAAGAAGCCATTCCCACGCATAGCTATCCACCCGCGAGCCACTGCTTAGCCGTGTGCCATCCTTTCCTTGCTGTGCCTCAAGCCATCCAGCCACTTCTGCCATGCATCACAACCGCTGGTCGGCCAAGTCAAAGCCCGTTTGGCCACCGGTAAGCCCCACCAAGGCCCAGTTTTCCCTTTTCCACCTTTACCGATCAATTTCCCGATTTAAACCAAACATTTTGGCCATCGTTTCAGCAAGATCATAACAGAAATAGAGAGTTTTGCAGAAACTTCCAAGCCCATTTTGAGGTGGTTTTGGACCTCAAAAGTTGGCCCGCCTTTGGAGAAAAACATCCCTGGCGACGTTCCCGGCGATTCGATTCAAACGGATTGTTAATCGGGTGACTTTAGCTCACTAATCCTTACTTAGTTTGCTAATGATGTTTAAAGGTTGATTAGATTTAAGCAAGTGCAATTAGGTGGTTAGATTAGTTTAGAATAATTTAATTAGTGACTTAATGATGCATGTTAGGTAATTGATTAGTGTAATTAGTGTGGGAGAAATCTTCCTGGAGTATTTTGAAGCTGACAAAACATTTCCATCAGTCTAGTCTGAAGACTTATAAACTCTTTCATCAAAGTCTAAAGACCTCCAGACCGCTAGACTCAAGATTCAAAATCTATCCTCATTGACAGTCTTTAGTCCGTCGAAGAAGACTTATCCAGAACTGAATATTTTGTTAAGGATTTGATTTTATCGACTGGAGAAGATCTCTTAACTGGATATAGCATGCCGGAATCCATTATTCAAATCAAGATTGATTTAGCGATTGTGGAGCCGTTGATTGGCGAAGTATACTTAGAATATTCTACTTATGGAAACCGAGATCCTGATTGTATGGGCAAGCAGGATTGATGGGCTATCGACATGTTCCTTTAATAGCTCGAATGATCTTCCTAGTTGATTCCATCCAATGGATAGATTGAAGGAATTCCTTTGGTAAGTGCCAACGGATATGATGGCATAAAAGAGTATATAATGAAGACGTTCTAGTTGTTTTAAGGGTGTGCGCGATAGAAGAATTCCAAAGTCTAAAGCTCTTTGTTCTTAGTCAATTCATTTGTTGAGCGAAATCTTGGACGCAAAAGAGAGTCTATATCTTTGAGAAACCTTGAGGAAGTGTGGTAGAGTATCTACACTGTGGAATCAAGGGAAAGCTTTGTTGTAACTACTCTTTTGTTCAAAGTGAAATCCAGCCAGTAGGTTGTCAGTGCGGAAGAGTGGACGTAGGCTTGGAATAAGCCAAACCACTATAATCTATGTGTTCATTTTCTCTTCCTTACTCTATTTCACTTTGATCATAATTTGTTTTTGTTAATAAAAGGCGAACTTCCTTTCTATTGTCTATTTCATATTGCTCACTTATCATGAGAAATTATTATACACCTATTCACCCCCTCTAGGTGCTTATAGTAGCTATCTCAATTGGTATCAGAGCTTGTGTACTCACTTATTTTGAAGTGTTTTACTTCAGAGTTAAAGATCCATGGCTAGTATGTTGGCTCCAGGACTGGTAGAATGGCAAAGCAATACCAGACCGCCTTACTTTGATGGAAAGGATTACAACATATGGAAAAACAAGATGAAGGCATTCCTAAGATCAAATGATCCTCTGGAATGGGACGTTATAGATAAAGGAATCATTCCTAAAGCTACACCTATCTCAGAGAGAGGAAAAGATGCTATTGAGTCTAGTGAAATGACTCAAGAGGAGATAACCAAGAGACAAGCTCTTGATGCAAAAGCAATTTATTCTTTATATTGTGCTTTGTCGCCTACTGAATATAACAGAATATCTTCTTGTGTTACAGCGAAAGAAGTTTGGGATAGATTACATATCACTTATGAAGGAACCGATCGAGTGAAAGAAACCAGAATGAATATTCTCTACGAAGCCTTCAAAATGAAATCAGGAGAATCTATTACTAACATGTTTAGTCGTTTTACATAAATCATAAATGGTCTTGAAAATCAAGGTCAACCAATTTCTGATCCCATGAAAGTACACAAACTACTGTGTGGACTCTCCAAGGATTGGAATCACATAAAGACCTTAATAAGGGAGACACAAAGAATTATGCCACTTTCAGTTGATGAATTGGTTAGGACTCTTCAGTCTTATGAAGTGGAGCGAATCAACGAAGATGAAGATCCTAAAGGTAAGAAATCCATTGTATTAAAATCTAATGATGATTCTGATATCACATATTCTGAAGACGATATGGACGACGAAGAGCTTACTCTCATGATAAGAAGATTCAAAAAGCTGAACAGAAAAAGAAGAAGATTCAATTCAAAGAAACAAAATCTTCAAAAGCAACAGATTACGTCTATTGAGGATGATGAATCCAGGTAAAGATGTAGTCCGCTTCGAATGTAAGAAAAAGGGAAACATCAAACCCAACTATCCTCTCTGAGGAAGAAGAAAGGAAAAGCTGAAAAGTATCGAAAGGCTCTTAAAGCAGAAACCTATAGTGATACAGAATGTGAAGAAAGTGATGATAATTATGCCAACATTTGTCTCATGGCACAATCAGATTCAAATTCAAACTCCGAGACAGACTCAGATTCAAATAATGAAATCGAGATAAGTAATTTGAAAATCCCTACTAAAGTCTCTAGATACATTAATGAATTGTGTCTTAGTCTCAAAACTTCTCTTAAAATGATTTCCAAACTCAAAAGAGAAAATTCTGCACTAAAACAACTAGAAAATGTTTTGAAAGAAAAGGTCAAAGTTTTAAACAAAAATATTTCTACCTTGAAAGAAAATGAAGGCAATCTTTCAAAAGAAAATACATTCTTAAAAAATGATATCTCAAATATCTCTAAAAGATTTTCTATAGGATCTCGAGAAACTGGAAAAAAATTTCTGTTCAAAGACCTTATTTCAATAAATCTGGTTTGAGAATGACTGCGGAAACTATTTCTCTAATTAATTTTCCTAAAGTAAAGGAAAGAATTAAGCAAATACCTACAAGAGATGCTTACAAAAATCACTTCCAAATAGTGTTTGTAAAACCAGTAAGTCACAATGCTCTTAAATGTTCTAAATGCAATAGCTCAAACCATTTTAAAAAAGAATGTCCTATGGTTTGGAAACCCGATAAGAAAGTATGGGCAAAGACCGTATATAATGCTAACACCAATGGACCCAAGAAAATATGGGTACCAAAGAAAGCTTGAGTATCTTTTCTAAATGCAGGTCACTATCAAGAAAAAGGTTAAATGGTATCTAGATAGTGGATGCTCAAGACATATGACAGGAGATTCAAGTTGCTTCATAAAACTCATACAAGTAAATGGTGGAAAAGTTTCATTTAGAGGAAACAGCAAAGGAAGAATTGTGGGATTCGGAACTGTAAAGATTGAAAACCTCACAATCAGCAATGTTTCTTTAGTGGAAGGACTTAACTACAATTTGCTTAGTATCAATCAGCTGTGCGATACCGGTTTCAAAATCAACTTTCAAGAGGGAATATGTTCAGGAACCAGTAAAGACTCTACTCAGTCATTCATGGGTCGAAGACATGGAAATATCTACCTCTTGGATATGAAACCAGATGAATAGCAATGTCTAATCTCAATTCAAGACGAAGCAAACTTATGGCATAGAAAACTTGGGCACATCAATATGAAGCCCAAAATTTCAGCAAAGAAGCTTGTTCGAGGTTTGCCCAATCTGTCATACCAAAAGTCTGATCTAGGTACACCATGCATATTGGGAAAGCAAGTAAGAAATTATTTTAAACCAATAAATCAAGTTTCCATTAATCGTGTACTATAGCTCCTGCATATGGATCTCTTTGGACCAACTAGAACTCAAAGAATTGGAGGTAAAAAATATTGCTTAGTAATTATGGATGACTACTCACAATTTACTTGGATATATTTCCTGGCAAATAAGTCTGAAACCTTTTCTTGCTTCGAAAAGTTTGCTAAAAAGGTCCAAAATGAAAAAGGGCATGTTATTTCAAGTATAAGAACAGACCATGGAGGTGAATTTGAAAATCAATATTTTACAAAATTTTGTGATGAATCTGGTTTTTAGCATTTGTTCTCTTCTCCATATACTCCAGAGCAAAACAAAGTTGTGGAAAGAAAGAATAGGTCGCTTCAAGAAATGGCTAAAACTCTTTTAATTGAAAGTAACATCTCTTCACGTTTTTGGACTGAAGCAGTTTCTACAGCATGTTATATTATTAATAGAGTTTTTCTAAGGCATATTCTAGAAAAAAAAAAAAAACCCTATGAGTTATTCAAAGAAAAGAAGCCTATTGTTTCATATTTTTATGTGTTTGGATGTAAATGCTTTATATTGAAAAATACAAATGATCGAGTTGGCAAGTTTGAAGAAAAATCAGACAAATGCATCTTTCTTGGATATTCAACCACAAGCAAAGCATATAGAGTCTACAACAAGAAGACTCAATCTATGGAGGAATCAATGAATACCAGATTCCAAGATTCTATGCAAAATGAATCTATTCGAACTCATCTTAAAGAATCTGAACTTACTCCAGACTCTACAAAGTCTAAATCTTAGGAAGCAGCTCAGACTTCGAAAGACCAGCAACAAATGATTGTTGAAGATTCAAATGAAAGAAGTGATCATCAACTTGACAAATCAACCAGCAACTGGAAGCATAAGTCCAATCATCCCAAAGATCTTATTATTGGCGACATTAATGAAGGAATTCACACAAAATCCAAAAGGCGCAAAGAGTCTAATGCTATGGCTCTTATTTCTGAAATATAAGCCAAAAGCATAAAAGAAGCTTTATCTGATGAAAGCTAGATTGAAGCTATGCAAGAAGAACTCAGGCAATTCAGTATTAATGATGTCTAGGAATTAACTCCTAAACCAAAAGGTAAATCTATTATTGGAACTAAATGGGTTTTCAGGAACAAGATGAACGAGAAAGAAAATACCGTAAGAAACAAAGCAAAACTCGTGGCCAAGGGATATACGCAAGAAGAAGAGATAAACTATGATGAGACTTACGCACCAGTAGCGAGGTTAAAAGCAATAAGATTATTACTTGCTTTTGCTTGTCATAAGAATTTCAGGTTATTCCAAATGGACATCAAAAGTGCTTTCCTGAATGGATTTATCCAAGAGGAAGTCTATGTGGAACAACCACCCGGTTTTGAAGACTCAAGGAAACCAGACTCTGTATTCAGATTCAAAAAGGCTTTATATGGTCTAAAGCAAGCACCTCGAGCTTGGTACAGCAGGCTGAGTAAGTTTTTAATTCAAAATGCCTTTACCAAAGGTAAAGTAGACACTACTCTATTTATCAAAAGAGAAAGCAAAAGTTTTATGCTTGTTCAAATATATGTTGATGATATTATTTTTGGATCCCCTAATGAAAGTCTGTGCAAGAAATTCTCTAAGTCTATACAGGATGAATTTGAAATGAGCATGATGGGTGAGTTAACCTTCTTTCTCGGGCTTCAAGTGAAATAACTGAAGGAATGAACTTTTATTCATCAAGAAAAATATGCTAATGATCTTGTCAAAAAATTTGGACTGGAAAATTGCAAAAAGGCTGATATACCAATATCAAGTTCCTTGAAGATAGACAAAGATGAAGGATGAAAGAAAGTTGATAAGAAGTTATACAGGAGTATCATTGGTTCACTTCTTTATCTTACTGCTTCTAGACCTGACATTTTGTTTAGTGTTTGCATTTGTGCCAAATTTCAAGCAGACCCTAAAGAATCTCATCTAAGTGCTGCAAAGCATATTATCAAATATATTGCATCAACTTCAAACTTTGGTCTTTGGTATCCTAAAAAGGGAGACTTTACTCTTCTTGGATACTCAGACGCAGACCTAGCTGGATGCAAAGTTGATAGAAAGAGCACCTCGAGTACCTGTCAACTACTTGGAAGTAAGACAGTATCTTGGTTTTCAAGAAAGCAAAGTACAGTAGCTCTCTCTACAGCAAAAGCAGAATATGTAGCTCTTGCGAGTTGTTGTTCACAAATTCTGTGGATAAAACAACTAAGAGACTTTAGAATTGAATATTCATGCATGGAAATCAAGTGTGACAACACTGGCGCAATTAATCTCACTAAGAATCCAATTCTTCACTCAAGAGCAAAACATATATGTTGAAGAAATCTTTCCAGAATATTTTGAAGCTGACAAAACGTTTCTATTAGTCTAGATATTTGCAGACCGTCTGTTTAAAGTCTGAAGATTTTCTGATCACCAGACTCAACACTCAAGACTCAAGACTTAAGACTCAAAACTATTCTCATTGACAGTCTTTCTGATCCAGTAACGAAGGAAATCCATAGCCGAAGTATATGGTTGAGGATTTAATCCTATCCTTTGGAGAAGATCTCTTGGTTGGATAAATATAATGGATTCTTTTATTCGTATCTAGATCGATTGAAGATCCGATGGTCGACGAAATATTCTTGGAATGTTCTACTCTTGGAAACCAAGATCCTGATTATATGGGCGAACATGATTGATGGGCTATCGTCAGGTTCCTTTAATAGCTCAAATGATCTCCTTAATTGATTCCATCCAACGGGTAGATTGGAGGAATTCCTTTGGTAAGTGCCAACGGGTATGATGACATAAAGGAGTATAAAAAGGAAGACGTTTTAGTTGTTTGAGTACGTGATCGATAGAGAAATTCCAGTCGAAGCACCTTGATTATTAATCGATACGGTTTGAGCGAAATTGTATACACAGAGAGTGTCTATACTTGGTGATACCTTGAGCGAGTGTGGTAGATCATCTACACCTAGAAATCAAGGAAGATCAACGCTGTAACATCTCTTTGTTCATAGTGGAATCCAGCCAATTGGCTGTTAGTGCAGAAGAGTGGACGTAGGCTTGAATCAAGCCGAACCACTATAAACCGCGTGTTCAATTCTCTCTTTCCTTTACTCAGTCTTACATTGATTATTATTTGTCGCAAATCCTTCGACTGTCTAAGTATTGTGCAATTATCAAGAAAAATCTTTTATATACCTATTCACCCCCCTCTAGGTACTCGTACTAGCTATGTCAATTGGTATCAGAGCCCGTGTTCTTACTTTATTTGAAGTGTTTTACTTTAGAGTAAAAGATCCATGGCTAGTATGCTAGCACCAGGGTTGGTGGAAGGCCAAAGCAATACCAGACCACCCTACTTTGATGGAAAGGATTACAACATCTAGAAGAATAAGATGAAAACTTTCCTATGATCAAAAGATCCTCTAGAATAAGATGTTGTAGAAAAAGGAATTACTCCTACAGCTGCATCAGTCTCTGAAAGAGGGAAAGAAATTGTTGAGACCAGCGGAATGACTCAGGAAGAGAAAAACAAGAGACAAGCACTCAATGCAAAAGCAATTTACTCTTTATATTGTGCTTTGTCACCAACTGAATATAACATAATATCTTCTTGTGTTACAGCAAAAGAAGTATGGGACAGATTACATATCACTTATGAAGGAACAGATCAAGTGAAGGAGACCAGAATTAACATTCTCCTCGGTCAATATGAAGCCTTCAAAATGAAACCGGGAGAATCTATAACTGACATGTTTAGTCATTTTACAAATATTGTCAATGGTCTTGAGAACCAAGGACAAAAAATTTCTGATCCCATGAAGGTAAACAAGCTACTGTGTGGACTCTCCAAGGATTGGAATCATATAAAGACTTCAATAAGAGAGACGCAAAGAATTATGCCACTATCTGTCGACGAGCTGATTGGAACTCTTGATCTTATGAAGTGGAACGAATTAATGAAGACGAAGATCCAAGAGGTAAGAAATCCATTGCATTAAAATCAAATAATGATTCTGATGATACAAATTCTGGAGATGATCTGGACGATGAGGAGCTTGCTCTCATGATAAGAAGATTCAGAAAACTGAATAGAAAAGGAAGAAGGTTCAACTCAAAGAAACAAAGTTTCCAAAGACAAATGCACCAAGTCGGTTGATGATGAGGAACCAAACAAATATGTAGTCTGCTTTGAATGTAAGAAAAATGGACACATCAGACCCAACTGTCCTCTTCTAAAGAAGAAAATAGGAAAAGCTGAGAAGTTTCGAAAAGCTCTCAAAGCCGAAAGCTAGAGTGATACAGAGTGTGAAGAAAGTGATAATGAATATGCCAACATATGTTTAATGGCACATTCAGACTCAGACTCAGATTTTGGATCAGACTCAGACAGCGAATTTGAGGTAAGTGATTTTAAAATTCCTTTCAAAGTCTCTAAATACATTGATGAACTGTGTTTTAGTCTTAAGACTTCTCTCAAAAGAATTTCCGAACTTAAAAAGGAAAACTCAGCTCTAAAACAAAAGGAAAACATTTTAGAAGAAAGAGTTAAAAATTTAGACTTGAATGTTTCTACTCTTAAAGAAAAAGAAGATAATCTTTTGAAAGAAAATGCTTTTTTAAAAACTGACTTATCAAATATTTCAAAGAAATTTTCGATAGGGTCGGAAAAACTTGAAAAAGTTCTTTCAGTTCAAAGACCTCACTTCAATAAGTCTGGTCTAGGTATGACAGCAGAAACAATTCCCTTGATTGATTTTCCTAAAGTAAAATAAAGAATTAAGAAAAGACCGTCGAGAGAGGCTTACAAAAATCATTTCAAGAAAGTTTTTGTAAAGTCTGTAGGTCGAAATGCTCTAAGGTGTTCAAAGTGTAACAATCAGGATCACTTTGAAAAAGAGTGTCCTATGGTTTGGAAGCCTGTTAAGAAAGTATGGCCTAATAATGTTTATCCTACTAACACCAAAGGATCCAAGAAAATTTGGGTATCAAAGAAAGCTTGAGACTCTCTTTTAAATGTAGGTCTCCATCAAGAAAGAGGTAAAGTGGTATCTTGACAGCGGATGTTCAAGACACATGACAGGAGACTCAAATTGCTTCATAAAGCTTATACAAGTAAATGGTGGAAAAGTTTCATTTGGAGGAAACGGCAAAGGAAATATTGTGGGATTTAGAACTGTAAAAATTGGAAATCTCACAATAAGCAATGTTTCTCTAGTGGAATGACTCAACTATAACCTTCTCAACATTAGCCAATTATGTGATACTGGTTTCAAGATCTCCTTTCAAGAGGAATATGCTCTGGAATCAGTAAAGACTCTACTCAATCTTTCATGGGTCGAAGACATGGAAATATCTACCTCTTAGACATGAATCTAAATGAATCGTAATGCCTAATCTTAATTCAAGATGAAGCAAGCTTATGGCACAGAAAGCTTGGTCATGTCAACATGAAGCAATTAGCCAAAATCTCATCAAAACAGCTTGTTCGAGGTCTACCCAAATTACCATACCAAAAGTCCGATCCATGCACACCATGTATTCTGGGAAAGCAGGTAAGAAATTCATTTAAGCTAATAAATCATGTCTCGACTAATCATGTACTACAGTTGCTGCATATGGATCTCTTCGGACCAACCAGAACCCAGAGTATTGGAGGTAAGAAATATTGCCTAGTAATTGTGGACGATTACTCCTATTTTACTTGGGTATATTTCCTTGCAAGTATGTCATAAACATTCTCATATTTTAAAAAATTTGCTAAAAATGTTCAAAATGAAAAAGGATGTGTTATCTCAAGTATAAAAATAGATCATGGAGGTGAATTTGGAAATCAAGATTTTACAAAATTATGTGATGAATCTGGATTTAAGCATGTGTTCTCCTCTCCATATACTCCTCAGCAAAATGGAGTTGTGGAAGGAAAGAATAGATCTCTTCAAGAAATAGCTAGAACTCTTTTAATTGAAAGTAAAATTTCTTCACGATTTTGGGCTGAAGTGTTTCAAAAGCATGCTATATCATCAATAGAGTCTTCCTAAGACCTATTCTAGAGAAAACCCCTTATGAGTTATTCAAAGGTAAGAAGCCCATTGTTTCATACTTTCATGTGTTTGGTTGCAAATGCTTTATATTGAAAAATGCAAAAGATCGAGTTGGTAAGTTTGAAGAAAGATCATATGAAGGCATCTTCCTTGGATATTCTACATCAAGCAAAGCCTACAGAGTCTATAACAAGAAGAGCTAGTCTGTGGAGGAGTCAATGAATGTCAAATTTCAAGACTCTACGCAAGATGAATCCAGTCAGACTCGTATGAAGAGATCGAACTGCTCCCGCAGACCTTCCAAAGCTTACAACTCAAGAAGTATCTCGAGACTGGAAGACCAACATCAAGATGTTCATGAAGATTCAAATAAAGAAAGAGATCATCATCCAGACAAATCAACCAAGAATCGGAAGCATAAGTCCAGTCATCCCAAAGATCTCATTATCGGCGAAATTAATGAAGGAATTCGCACCAGATCCAAAAGACGTGAAGAGTCTAGTGCTGTGGCTCTCATTTCTGAAATTGAACCAAAAAGCATAGAATAAGCTTTATCTGATGAAAGCTGGATTGAAGCTATGCAAGAAGAGCTCGGACAGTTCAACATTAATGATGTCTGGGAATTGACAACTAAATCAAAAGGTAAAACTGTTATTGGAACCAAATGGGTGTTCAGAAATAAGATGAATGAAAAAGGAAAAGTCGTACGAAACAAAGCAAAACTCATGGCCAAAGGATATACGCAAGAATAAGGAATAGACTATGATGAGACTTACGCTCCTGTAGCAAGGTTAGAAGCTATTCGACTATTACTTGCGTTTGCTTGTTATAAAAATTTCAGATTATTCCAAATGGACGTCAAAAGTGCGTTCCTAAATGGATTTATCCATGAGGAAGTTTATGTGGAACAACCACCTGGGTTTGAAGACCCAAAGAAGCCAGACTCAGTCTTCAGACTGAAAAAGGCCTTGTATGGTTTAAAGCAAGCACCTCGAGTTTGGTACGACGGACTAAGTAAGTTCTTATTACAGAATGGTTTTGTCAAAGGTAAAGTAGATACTACTTTATTTATCAAAAAGAAAAACAAAAGCTTTTTACTTGTTCAAATATATGTGGATGATATTATTTTTGGATCTTCTAATGAAAGTCTATGCAAGAAATTTTCTAAGTCTATGCAGGATGAGTTTGAAATGAGTATGATGGGAGAATTAACATTCTTTCTTGGTCTTCAAGTAAAGCAATTGAATGAAGGAACTTTCATTTACCAAGAAAAATATGCTAATGATCTTGTCAAAAGGTTTGGATTGGAAAATTGCAAAAGACTGATATACCAATGTCAAGTTCTTTGAAGATAAACAAAGATGAAGAAGGGAAGAAAGTTGATCAAAAGCTGTACAGAGCATCATTGGTTCACTTCTTTATCTTAATGCTTCTAGACTCCGACATTTTGTTAAGTGTATGCATCTGTGCTAGGTTTCAATCAGATCCTAGAGAATCCCATCTTAGTGCTGCAAAACATATTATTAAATACGTTGCTTCATCTTCAAGCATCAGTCTTTGGTATCCTAAGAAGGGAGATTTTAATCTTCTGGGATATTCAGACGCAGATCTGGCCGATTGCAGAGTCGATAGAAAGAGTACTTCAGGAACTTGCCAGTTGCTTAGAAGCAGGACAGTGTCTTGGTTTTCAAGGAAACAAAGCATTGTGGCTCTCTCAACAACGAAGCGAGTATGTAGCTCTTGGAAGCTGCTGTTCGCAAATTCTATGGACAAAACAACAGCTACAAGACTTTGGGATTGAAGACTCTTGCACAGAGATCAGATGTGACAACACCAGCGCAATCAATCTCACCAAAAACCCATTCCTTCATTCAAGAGCAAAGCATATAGAGATTCGACATCACTTCATTAGAGATCATATTCAAAATAGAGAAATCTCGATTCAATTTGTTGATTCAAAAAGTCAACTAGCGGATATATTCACAAAGCCTTTGGAGAAAAATCAATTCGATTTTATCCGTTCTAGACTCAACATTTTGAAGCTTGGAGAAGTTAAAGTCTAGAGACTCTCTAACCCTCAGACTCTAAACTCTCAGACTCTAAATCCTCAGACTCAGACATTCATGGCTATAGACTGTAAGTTGCTATTTTATCTAAACTCGAAAAGGTACGATCTTTCGTTCAGTTATTTTATAGTCTCCGTGAAAAACGAAATCTTGTCTTTTCAAAAGGATTAATTTTGGCAGTTAATGTTTTTAAAAAGAGGTGTTCGTACACTTTCCTTGTGTCGAGTGAACTTTCCTTTTCAAAACTGAGTTATATATATACAGTTTTCTTTTTCACCCAATCTTTAAAACCCTAAAAGGCATTCTCCTCCCAATCTGGTTTCTACTTCGTGTTCATCTTCGAGAAAGTTGTCATCTTTTCTTGGGAAAGCAAGTAAAGGAATCTTTCAACGACAAGGAAGGATGTCTTCTTCGAGGAAGTCTTCAAGAATCGCGAACAGGGGACCACAGAGAATGAAGGAGGGACCTACCCATTTTGATCTCATCGAAGAGGAAGAATTATCGAGTCAGCAACAGAGCCCGATTCACTCTCCACCACGTCACTTAACGCCATCTACCCCACAAGGTGCGGGTCAACAACCGGAGGAAGATATAATCGAGGACACAGACCCTGTAAGAGTCCTAAAACCCTCTTTTATTTACAAGCTCTACTGTGCGTTGAAAAGTACTAGGACTCCGTTGAACTACGTGGATGATTTTCTTAAAGATAAGAATTATGGGAATGAGTATATCTTTTTGAGAAAAATGAAGGATTTGGGAATTGCTCCCAAGGGAAAGGCTGAGGAAGCACTTGCAAACATTCCAAGTGACCCTCGTATGTCGGGACCAAATTCGACTGACGGGAACGATAATGATAAAATGTTCAGTGATTTTCAACCTAGGATGGGTGTTGCTGCGAAGGTGAAGGGAAAAAGAATGGAGTTGTTTAAATCGAAGGAACAGGAGAATTTGTTCTTCAGACTGCTGAAACGAGGGGTGATAAACCCTAGGAGTGTTGATTTCGATTTCTTAGATGCCGTTAATGTGAACTTAAGGGAAAAGTTCAATCTGCTTCAACTTGAGCAATTTTGCACCGATACCACAAACGGTTATGCACAATTGACAGCATACTTCTATTCGAATCTTAGCTTTTTAGATGCGAATAGAATATCATTCAGTGTTTGAGACCAGGACTATGTGGTAGACGTGAACATGTTGGCGGACATAATTGGAGTTGAACGAGGACGTTATCAACCAATCAAAGTCTCAGTTGCTCGTGCCTCAATGGAATTTGTCAATGATAGAGATATAGAGGGAAGAATCATCTATTCAAGGATGCGTGCCATCAATATTGTGCTGCATAAAATTGTGATCAATTGCATCAGGCCCAAGTCTACATCAAAGACTGATGTGTCTAATTCCGAGGCAAAATTGATGTACGCAATCAACTCAGGGAAGAAGTTCTCTCTCCCTCACACTATTCTCTTTCATGTATACAGAGCAATGTCGAAGGACAAGGGACAATTGCCTTACCTGTGTCCGGTGACCAAGATCTTCAGACACATGAATATTGAACCGCCACATACACTTTGTGTTCGACCGTGCAATAAGATGGTGGTAGGTTTGAAGATGTTGACGAAGATGCGTCACGAAAGAACTTTCCAATGCAATGGAGAAATTCAGAGTGAAGACTCCGGTGCATGGTCTCGCTTCAAAGAGAAAAGGGAAGTAGGCCATTGGTGCCTCATCCAAAAAGAAGAGAACTCTCATCTTGGAGGATGAAGATGAGGAGGAAGATCTCACAATCTCTACCTTGATAAGAACCAGACGTTCTGTACCTCAACCGACGGAACTTCAGAAGAAACAGAGAGAAGAAGATGAGCAAGCCAAAAATAGAGAAGAAGAAGAGCAGCGAGAGAAGGAGAAAGAAGCTGAAGAAGAAGGAGAAGAAGAGAAAGAAAAGTCTGCAGCTGAATCTGGAGAGAAAGGGAATCAAGATACAGAAGAGCATGATCATCATTCTTTCCCTTTTGATGTCCTAGAGACAGGGGGAGTTGGCGAGCAAGAAAGGTCCACACCTCATGCTGCCAATAGTGAAGGTCTAAGACAATCTCCAGCAGATCCAGAAGAGTTCCAGGCTTCTCAATTGCCTGAAGAGGGACACGATACGTCAATACCAAATTTGCAAGATTATACTGAAGCTCCATCGTCTGCATTCACTCCATCTGAGAAAGCAAATGCAAGTACACAGACGGACAATTTAGCAGATTGTCGTTGTATTCTTAATGTTCTTCTGGAAATGCGGGGCCAAATCTATGCTCTGGACTGTGAAATTCAAGCCATGAAAAATGCTGGACAAGCATCTTCGGTTACCCTGGAGGACAAAATGAAAGACCTAGCTCTACAACTTCAAGCCAATGCCAAAGGAGAGGAGGTAGCTCAACTAAGGGAAGACTTAAAGAGGCTAGAAGGCATAGTCCAGTCCATGAGAGATTTTCAGATCGTGCGCATTCCCAAGCAGACCTGACTCCTTTCTCACCTTTTTTGATGATGACAAAAAGGGGGAGAAGCAATTTGAACCAACTTTAAACTTTGACTTTAAATTTTTTTTTTTGTGGTTATGTTTGTTTTTGAGTATGACTTGAGTAAACTTGGGTGTGAACTTGAATTTGACTAAATTGGCTGTGGATTTTGATGCTTGACTGTTTGCATTTATATCAAGTGTTGTTATATGGTATTACTCATGAAAGACTAACCAATTTTTGTGGATGCGAGTCCGGTTGTTTTATTAATCTTTATGAGATAGCCATATTGCTTGAGAAATGTTTTTGCAAGTCAAAGTTGTTCAAATCTACAGGAAAGTTTTGTCACCATCAAAAAGGGGGAGATTGTTGAAGAAATCTTTCCAAAATATTTTGAAGTTGACAAAACGTTTCTATCAGTCTGGATATTTGCAGACCGTCTGTTTAAAGTCTGAAGATTTTCTGATCACCAAACTCAGCACTCAAAACTCAAGACTTTAGACTCAAGACTATTCTCATTGACAGTCTTTCTGATCCAGTGACGAAGGAAATCCAGAACCGAAGTATATGGTTGAGGATTTAATCCTACCCTCTGGAGAAGATCTCTTGGTTGGATAAATATAACGGATTCTTTTATTCGTATCTAGATCGATTGAAGATCCGATGGTCGACGAAATACTCTTGGAAGGTTCTATTCTTGGAAACCAAGATCCTGATTGTATGGGCGAACAGGATTGATGAGCTATCGTCAGGTTCCTTTAATAGCTCGAACGATCTCCTTAATTGATTCCGTCCAACGGGTAGATTGGAGGAATTCCTTTGGTAAGTGCCAACGGGTATGATGGCATAAAGGAGTATAAAAAGGAAGACGTTCTAGTTGTTTGAGTACGTGATCGATAGAGAAATTCCAAAGTATGAAGCACCTTGATTATTAGTCGATATAGTTTGAGCGAAATTGTATACACAGAGAGTGTCTATACTTGGTGATACCTTGAGCGAGTTAGATCATCTACACCTAGAAATCAAGGAAGATCAATGCTGTAACATATATTTGTTCATAGTGTAATCCAGCCAATTGGCTGTCAGTGCAGAAGAGTGGACATAGGCTTGAATCAAGCCGAACCACTATAAACCGCGTGTTCAATTCTCTATTTCCTTTACTCAGTCTTACGTTGATTATTATTTTTCGCAAATCCTTCGACTGTCTAAGTATTGTGCAATTATCAAGAAAAATCTTTTATATACTTATTCACCCCCTTCTAGGTACTCGTACTAGCTATATCAATATAGAGATTCGACATTACTTCATTAGAGATCATGTTCAAGATGGAGAAATTTCGATTCAGTTTGTTGACTCAAAGAACCAACTGACGGATATTTTTACAAAGCCTTTTGAGAAAAATCAATTTGAAGCTATTTGTTCCAAACTCAAAATCTTAAAGTCTGAGGAAATTCAGACTCAGGACTGAAAGTTTAAAGATACCCAAACTTAGACGATCAAGTTTTTTCTTTTGTAAGTTATTTTACTTTATTATCTCTCAAATCTCATCTCGAAAAGGTATGATCATCAACCGTGTTTGATTATTGCTATCTTTAATTGACGTGATTATTGCAATGTTTCCTTTTCGAAAAATGAGTTAATTTTGAAATGACAATTATCTAATTTTTCGAAAAATGCAGTTATTTTTTAAAAGGCATCTATTTACTTTCTTTTATGACGTTCCGTATGCCTCTCTTTGACTGTCTTATATACTGTTGTTTCTTCTTCACTTTACTCTCAAAAATCCTAAGACAGCTCTGATCTTCCATTTCTGTCTTCTTCTCTTAGTTAATCTTCGAAAAGTTGTCATCTTTCTTGGGAAAGTCAAGTTTGGAATCTTTCAAAGACTGTGAAAGATGCCGTCTCAAAGGAAGTCTTCAAGGATCGCAAACAGGGGACCGCAATGAATGCGTGAGGGGCCTATGCACTTTGAACTCACCAAGGAAGAAGAGTTTTCTAGTCAGCAACAGATCCCACAACATTCTTAGTAGCGTCCATCTACTCCATCTAGACCACAGGATGTTGCTTGTCGAGAAGAGGAAGAAATAATCGAAGATGCAAAACCCATAAGATCTTTTAAGCCCTCTTTTATCTACAAGCTTTATCATGCTTTGAAAAGGGGTGGAACCCCTTTGAACCACATTGATGAATTTCTAAAAAACAAAGGGTACAAAAATGAAACTTTCTTTTTACGCACAATTGAACGGTTGGGAATTGCCCCTGCTAGGTCGGTAGAAGAGGCAATGGCAAATATTCCAATTGATCCACATGTTGGAGGTCTAAATCAGCTAGATGGGAATGATGATGACAAATTGTACAGTCAGTTTCAACCAAGAATGGGTGTTGCGGCAAAAATTCGGAGCAAAAGAACAGACTTGTTTCGTTCGGAGGAGCACAAACATCTATACTCTAAGTTGTTGAAGCGTGGGGTGATAAACCCTAGAAGTGTGGATTTTGATTTCCTTGACGTTGTGAATGTTAATTTGAGGGAAAAATTCAGTCTTCTTCAACTTGAATAGTTCTGTTCTGATTCTACAGAAGCCTATACTAAACTCACTGCATATTTCTATTCGAATCTTAGTTTCTTAGATGCGAATAGATTCTCTTTTAGTGTCCGAGATCAGGACTATGTGGTGGATGTAGATATGTTGGCTGATGTCATTGGGATTGAGAGAGAGAGATATCAACCTATCAATGTCTCCATTACTCATGCTACGTTGGAACTTGTTAAGGATAGAAGGACAGAGGTAAAGGTTTCCTACTCGAGGATGAGTGTGTTCAATATTCTACTTCACAAGATTGTGATTAATTGCCTCCGACCAAAATCTACTTCTAAGACTAATGTTTCAAACTTAGAGGCAAAGCTAATGTATGCCATCAGTGCTAGGAAAAAGTTTTCTTTTCCACACTCTATTATGTTCCACATGTATAGAGTAGTGGTGAAGGACAAGGGTCAACTTCCTTATCCATCTCTTGCGATAAAGATATTCAGACATTTAAATATTCAGCCTCCTCGAATTCTCTGTGTTCGATCGTGCGATCAAATGGTGGTGGGACTGAAAATGGTCTCCAAAATGCATCTGAAGGAACTCAACAAGGCTTTGGAGAAATTCAAAGAGAAAACCCCTATCAAGACTCATCAAATATCTTCGGTTGCAAAGAGAAAAGGGAAGGAGCCCATGGTTGCTTCATATAATAAAAGAAGAGCTCTCATCGTTGAGGATGAAGAAGATGAGGAAGACATCACCATTTCTGTAATGGTATTGAAAAACCTGAATCGTTCTATTCCAGAATCAACGGACCAACAGGAGAAAGACTTAGAACAGAGGATTGAAGGAAGAAAAGATTTGGAAGCAGAAGAGAAAGAAACAGAGGAGAGAGAAGAAATAGAGGAGGAAAGAATCGAAGAAGAAGAAGAGGAAAGAGAAGATCAAGAGGAAGGAGAGCATGAGGAACACTTTTCTCCACCTGAAGGCATAGAAACAGGGGGAGATTGTGAGAAAAGAGGAATGTCTTCATATCCTGCCACTAGTGAAGGAGTCAGCCGCTCTCCAGCAGATCCAAAGGACATCTATGCCTCTCAATTTCCTGAGGAGGGACATGATATTTCATCGCCCAATCTGTGTAACTATGCTAATTTGCCATCGTCTGCCTTTACTCCATCCGATCGTGCAGAAGCTAATACGCAGACTGATAATTCAGCAGATTTTCGCATAATTTTTTATGTTCTCTTAGAAATGCGGGGTCAGATATATGCTCTGGGATGCGAAGTTCAGAATTTGCAGACTGCAGGTCAAGCTTCTTCAACTTCTTTGAATGATCAGATCCAAGCCCTTTCTCTTCAGATTCAAGCAAATGCTAAGGGTGAAGATGTGGCACAACTAAAGGAGGACTTGAAAAAGCTGGAAGGCATTGTCCAGTCAATGGGAGATTTCCAGCTTATTCGTGTTCCCAAGCATTCTTGATTCCATTCTCTTCCCATCTAAACCTTTTTTATGATGACAAAAAGGGGGGAGAGATGTGATTTGAAACTTTGAACCTTAAACTTTTTGAACTTTTGGTTTGTTTTGATGTTTGACTTGACTTTTGTGTCTGGCTGTGGACTGAATTTGGGATTTGGATTTGAATGATTATATTAAGTACTATTGATATCTTATGAATGGTTTTACTCATATGCAAGACTAACCTATTTTCTGTGGTTGCAGATTCTAGTGTTATCATTAAGTTATTTATCTTTATGAGATATTCATATTTGCTTGAGTAATGTTTTGCAGGTCAAAGTTATCCAAATTTGAATGAAAAGTTTTGTCACCATTAAAAAGGGGGAGATTGTTGGAGAAATCTTCCTGAAGTATTTTGAAGCTGACAAAACTTTTTCATCAGTCTAGTCTGAAGACTTATAGACTCTTTCATCAAAATCTAAAGACCTCCAGACTACTAGACTCAAGATTCAAAGTCTATCCTCATTGACAGTCTTTAGTCCGTCGAAGAAGACTTATCCAAAACTGGATGTTTTGTTAAGGATTTGATTTTATTGGCTGGATAAGATCTCATGGTTGGATATAGCATGCCGGAATCCATTATTCAAATCAAGATTGATTTAGCGATTGTGGAGCCGTTGATTGGCGAAGTATACTTAGAAGCTTCTATTTATGGAAACCGAGATCCTGATTGTATGGGTAAGCAGGATTGATGGGCTATCAACATGTTCCTTTAATAGCTTGAATGATCTTCCTAATTGATTCCATCCAATGGGTAAATTGGAGGAATTCCTTTGATAAGTGCCAACGGGTATGATGGCATAAAGGAGTATATAAGGAAGACGTTATAGTTGTTTTAAGGGTGTGCGCGATAGAATAATTCCAAAGTCTGAAACTCTTTGTTCTTAGTCAATTCATTTGTTGAATGAAATCTTGTACACAAAAGAAAGTCTATATCTTTGAGAAACCTTGAGGAAGTGTGGTAAAGTATCTATACTGCGGAATCAAGGGAAAATTTTGCTGTAACAACTCTCTTTTTCATTAGTGAAATCTAGCTAGTGGGCTGTCAGTGCGGAAGAGTGGACGTAGGCTTGAAATAAGTCGAACCACTATAATCTCTGTGTTCATTTTCTCTTCCTTACTCTATTTCACTTTGATCGTAATTCGTTTTTGTTAACAAAAGGCGAACTTCCTTTCTATTGTCTATTTCGTATTACTCACTTATCACGAGAAATTATTATACGCCTATTCACCCCTCCTCTAGGTGCTTATACTAGCTATTTCAATTAGCAAGTAGAGATGTAGTTCAATTTATTGAATGCATCTCAGGATTTTTCCTGATCTGTTCTGGCGTCTAATTAGGCATTACGAGCCTAAATTGGATTTATTGTATTTATTTATTACTTTTTTAATTATTTATTTATTTATTTATTTTTCGAAAATTAGGTTAGGATAGTCAACAACCAAAATTTTATGCTAATTGTCGCAGTGCAATCCATTTATTTAATTGAGTTTTATTTTGTGAGAAATTTATTTATTGGTGATTTTAGGATTTATTCCTAAATTAAATAATCTTAGTTATTAATTGAAAAATAACCGGGCATCGATTAATAATTCTAAAATTGTTTGATGGATTATAGAAAAATTTGAGAGTTATAGAAAGGAAAATATCATATTTTGGCTAAGGCCAACCGTTTGCCCATGCATAATATTTTATCGGGTATGGTAAAAGATGAGGAGAATATTGTGAGACGTGGCTCGGTGACCATATAGGTCACCTTTGTTGGAGAAATTGTTCCAGAATATTTTGAAGCGACAAAACATTTCCTTGAGTCTAGTCGTGTATCTCGCAGATCGTCTAGTGTAAAGTCTGAAGACTTTCTGACTACCACACTCAAGATTCAAGACTCAAGATTTGAGACTTAAGACTTAAGACTCAAGACTCAAGACTATTCTCATTGACAGCCTTTCTGATCCAGTGACGAAGGAAATCCAGAGCCGAAGTATATGGTTGAGGGTTTAATCCTATCGTCTGGAGAAGATCTTTTGGTTGGATAAACATAACGGATTCTTTTGTTCGTATCAAGATCAATTGAAGATCCGATGGTCGACGAAGTATTCTTGGAATGTTCTATTCTTGGAAACCAAGATCCTGATTGTATGGGCGAACAAGATTGATGGGCTATCGTGAGGTTCCTTTTATAGCTCGAATGATCTTCTTGATTGATTCCGTCCAACGGGTAGAATGGATGAATTCCTTTGGTAAGTGCCAACGGTATGATGGCATAAAGGAGTATAAAAAGGAAGTCGTTCTAGTTATTTGAGCATGTGATTGATAGAAAAATTCCAGAGTCTGAAGCACCTTGATTATTAGTCAATACAGTCTGAGCGAAATTGTATACACAGAGAGTGTTTATACTTGGTGATACCTTGAGTGAGTGTGGTAGATCATCTACACCTAGAAATCAAGGAAGATCAACACTGTAACATCTCTTTGTTCATAGTGGAATCCAGCCAAATTGGCTGTAAGTGCAGAAAAGTGGACGTAGGCTTGGATCAAGCCGAACCACTATAAACCGCGTGTTTAATTCTCTCTTTCCTTACTCAGTCTTACGTTGATTATTACTCTTCGCAAATCCTTCAACTGTCTAAAGTATTGCGCAAGTATACGAAAATTATCAAGAAAAATCTTTGTATACCTATTCACCCCCCTGTAGGTACTCGTACTAGCAATATCAATTGGTATCAGAGCCTGTGTTCTTACTTTGTTTGAAGTGTTTTACTTTAGAATAAAAGATCCATGGCTAGTATGCTAGCACCAGGGCTAATGGAAGGGCAAAGCAATACCAGACCACCCTACTTTGACGGAAAGGATTACAACATCTGGAAGAACAAGATGAAAGCTTTCCTACGATCCAAGGATCCTCTCGAATGGGATGTTGTGGAAAGAGGAATTACTCCTACTGCTGCATCAATCTCGAAAGAGGAAAAGAAAGCGTTGATGCCGGCGGAATGACTCGGGAAGAGATAAACAAGAGACAAGCACTCGATGCAAAAGCACTTTATTCTTTATATTGTGCCTTATCTCCAACTGAATATAACAGAATATCTTCTTGTGTTACAGCAAAAGAAGTATGGGATAGATTACACATCACCTATGAAGGGATAGATCGAGTGAAGGAGACCAGAATTAACATTCTCCTCGGCCAATATGAAGCCTTCAAAATGAAACCAAGAGAATCTATAACTGACATGTTTAGTCGTTTTACAGACATTGTCAATGGCCTTGAGAACCAAGGACAAAAAATTTCTGATCCCATGAAGGTGAACAAGCTACTACGTGGACTCTCCAAGGACTGGAATCATATAAAGACTTCAATAAGAGAGACGCAAAGAATCATGCCTCTATCGTCGACGAGCTAATTGGAACCCTTCAGTCTTATGAAGTGGAACGAATTAATGAAGACGAAGATCCAAGAGGTAAGAAATCTATTGCATTAAAATCAAATGATGACTCTGATGATGCAGATTCTGAAGATGATATGGACGATGAGGAGCTCGCTCTCATGATAAGAAGATTCAGAAAACTGAATAGAAAAGGCAGAAGGTTCAACTCAAAGAAACAAAGTTTTCAGAGACAGCAGACCAAGTCTGTTGATGATGAGGAACCAAACAAAGATGTAGTCTGCTTCGAATGTAAGAAGAAGGGACACATCAGACCGAATTGTCCTATTCTGAAAAAGAAAAGAGGAAAAGCTGAGAAGTTTCGAAAAGCTCTCAAAGCCGAAACATGGAATGATACAGAATGTGAAGAAAGTGATAATGAATATGCCAACATATGTTTAATGGCACATTCAGACTCAGACTCAAATTCTAGATCAGACTCAGACAGTGAATTTGAGGTAAATGATTTTAAAAATCCTGTCAAAGTCTCTAAATATATTGATGAACTGTGTTTCAATCTTAAGACTTCTCTTAAAAGGATTTCCAAACTTAAAAAGGAAAACTCAGCTCTAAAACAAAAGGAAGTCATTTTAGAAGAAAGAGTTAAAAGTCTAGACCTAAATGTTTCTGCTCTTAAAGAAAAAGAAGATGATCTTTTGAAAGAAAATGTTTTCTTAAAAACGGACTTATCAAATATCTCAAAGAAATTTTCGATAGGATCCGAAAAGCTTGAAAAAGTTCTTTCAGTTCAAAGACCTTACTTCAATAAGTCTGGTTTAGGCATGACAGCAGAAACAATTCCCTTGATTGATTTTCCTAAAGTTAAAGAAAGAATTAAGAAAAGACCATCGAGAGAGGCTTACGAAATCATTTCAAGAAAGTTTTTGTAAAGTCTGTTGGTCGAAATGCTCTAAGGTGTTCAAAGTGTAACAAAGAAGGATCACTTTGAAAAAGAATGTCCTATGGTTTGGAAACCTATTAAGTAAGTATGGCCTAATAATGCTTATCCTACTAACACCAAAGGACCCAAGAAAATTTGGGTACCAAAGAAAACTTGAGACTCTCTTTTAAATGCAGGTCTCCGTCAAGAAAAAGATAAAATGGTATCTTGACAGCGGATGTTCAAGACACATGACAGGAGACTCAAAGTGCTTCGTAAAGCTTGTTCAAGTAAACGGCGGAAATGTTTCATTTGGAGGAAACGGCAAAGGAAGCATCGTGGGATTTGGAACTGTGAAAATTGGAAATCTCACAATAAGCAATGTTTCTCTAGTAGAAGGACTCAACTATAACCTTCTCAGCATTAGCCAACCGTGTGATACTTTGGTTTCAAGATCTCCTTTCAAGAAGGAATTTGCTATGGAATTAGTAAAGACTCTACTCAGTCTTTCATGGGTCGAAGACATGGAAACATCTACCTCTTAGACATGAAACTGAATGAATCTCAATGTCTAATTTCAATCCAAGATGAAGCAAGCTTATGGCACAGAAAGCTTGGCCATGTCAATATGAGGCAATTAGCCAAAATCTCATCAAAGCAGCTTGTTCGAGGTCTACCCAAATTACCATATCAAAAGTCTGATCCATGCACACCCTGTATTCTGGGAAAACAGGTAAGAAATTCATTCAAGCCAATAAATCATGTCTCTACTAAACATGTACTACAGTTACTGCATATGGATCTCTTCGGACCAACCGAACTCGAGTATTGGAGGTAAGAAATACTGCCTAGTAATTGTGGATGATTTCTCTCACTTTACTTGGGTATATTTCATTGCAAGTAAGTCAGAAACCTTTTTGTATTTTGAAAAATTTGCTAAAAAGGTTCAAAATGAAAAAGGATGTGTTATCTCAAGTATAAAAACAGATCATGGAGGTGAATTTGAAAATCAAGATTTCACAAAATTGTGTGATGAATCTGGTTTTAAACATGTATTCTCTTCTCCATACACTCCTCAGCAAAATGGAGTTGTGGAAAAAAAGAATAGATCTCTTCAAGAAATGGCTAGAACACTTTTAATTGAAAGCAAAATTTCTTCACGATTTTGGGCTGAAGTGTTTCAACAGCATGCTATATCATCAATAGAGTCTTCCTAAGACCTATTCTTGAGAAAACCCCTTATGAATTATTCAAAGGTAAGAAGCCTTTTGTTTCATACTTTCATGTGTTCGGTTGCAAATGTTTTATATTGAAAAATGCAAAAGATCGAGTTGGTAAGTTTGAAGAAAGATCAGATGAAGGCATCTTCCTTGGATATTCTACATCAAGCAAAGCCTACATAGTCTACAATAAGAAAAGCCAGTCTGTGGAGGAGTCAATGAATGTCAAATTTCAAGACTCTACACAAGATGAATCCAGTCAGACTCAATATGAAGAGTCTGAACTTGCTCCAGACCTTCCAAAGCTTACATCTCAAAAAGTATCTCGAGACTACGGAAGACCAGCATCAAGATGTTCATGAAGATTCAAATAAAGAAAGAGATCATCATCCAGACAAATCAACCAAGAATCGGAAGCACAAGTCCAGTCATCCTAAAGATTTCATTATTGGCGAAATTAATGAAGGAATTCGCACCAGATCCAAAAGACGTGAAGAGTCTAGTGCTGTGGCTCTCATCTCTGAAATTGAACCAAAAAGCATAAAAGAAGCTTTATCTGATGAAAGCTGGATTGAAGCTATGCAAGAAGCTTAGACAGTTCAACATTAACGATGTCTGGGAATTGACATCAAAACCAAAAGGTAAAACTGTTATTGGAGCCAAATGGGTGTTCGAAACAAGATGAACGAAAAGGAAAAGTCGTACGGAATAAAGCAAGACTCGTGGCCAAGGGATACACGCAAGAAGAAGGAATAGACTATGATGAGACTTACGCTCCCGTAGCAAGGTTAGAAGCTATTCGTCTACTACTTGCGTTTGCTTGTTACAAAAATTTCAGGTTATTCCAAATGGACGTCAAAAGTGCTTTCCTAAATGGATTTATCCAAGAGGAAGTTTATGTGGAACAACCGCCTGGATTTGAAGACCCAAAGAAGCGACTCGGTCTTGGGACCGAAAAAGGCCCCGTATGGTCTAAAGCAAGCACCTCGAGCTTGGTACGACAGACTAAGTAAGTTCTTATTACGAACGGCTTTGTTAAAGGTAAAGTAGATACTACTCTATTCATCAAAAAGGAAAACAAAAGCTTTTTACTCGTTCAAATATATGTTGATGACATTATTTTTGGATCCTCTAATGAAAGTCTATGCAAGAAATTCTCTAAGTCTAAGCAGGATGAGTTTGAAATGAGTATGATGGGAGAATTAACATTCTTTCTTGGCCTTCAAATAAAACAATTGAAGGAATGAACTTTCATTTACCAAGAAAAATATGCTAATGATCTTGTCAAAAGATTTGGATTGGAAAATTGCAAGAAAGACTGATATACCAATGTCAAGTTCTTTGAAGATAGACAAAGATGAGGAAGGGAAAAAAGTTGATCAAAAGCTGTACAGGAGCATCATCGGTTCACTTCTTTATCTTACTGCTTCTAGACTTGACATTTTGTTGAGTGTTTGTATATGTGCTAGGTTTCAGTCAGATCCTAGAGAATCTCATCTCAGTGCTGCAAAACGTATTAGTAAATACGTTGCTTCATCTTCAAGCATTGGTCTTTGGTATCCTAAGAAAGGAGACTTTAATCTTCCGGGGATATTCGAGACGCAGATCGGCCGGCTGCGAGTCGATAGAAAGAGTACTTCAGAACTTGCCGTTGCTTGGAAGCGGGGACGGTGTCTTGGTTTTCAAGAAAACAAAGCACCGTAGCTCTCTCAACAACGAAGCGAGTATGTTGCCCTTGGAAGCTGCTGTTCACAAATTCTATGGATAAAACAACAGCTACAAGACTTTGGGATTGAAGACTCATGCACAGAAATCAAATGTGACAACACCAGCGCAATCAATCTCACCAAAAATCCAATTCTTCATTCAAGAGCAAAGCATATAGAAATTCGACATCACTTTATTAGAGATCATATTCAAAGTGGAGAAATCTCGATTCAATTTATTGATTCAAAAGGTCAACTAGCAGATATATTCACAAAGCCTTTGGAGAAAAATCAATTTGATTTTATCCACTCCAGACTCAACATTTTGAAGCTCGAAGAAGTTAAAGTCTAGAGACTCTCCAACCTTCGACTCGGAAAGTTGATGACCGTCGACTCAAATCTCTCGGACTCGGACGTTGATGACTATAGGCGTAAGTTGTTACTTTATCTAAACTCGAAAAGGTATGATCTTTCGTTTAGTTATTTTATAGTCTCCGTGAAAATCGAAAAACTTGTCTTTTCAAAAGGTTTAATTTAGGCAGTTATTGATTTAGAAAATACGTATTCGTACACTTTCCTTGTACCGATTAAACTTCCCCTTTTTCAAAACTGAGTTATATATACAGTTTTCACTTTCAATCTTCAAAACCCTAAAAGCATTCTCCTCTCAAACTGGTTTCTACTTCGAATTCATCCTCGAGAAAGTTGTCATCTTTTTCTTGGGAAAGCAATCAAAGAAATCTTTTAGAGACAAGAAGAATGTCGTCTTCAAGGAAGTCCTCAAGAATCACGACAAGGGGACCACAGAGGATGAAGGAGGGACCTACCCACTTCGATCTCACGAAGAGGAAGAACTATCGAGTCGCATCGAACCCGACTCATTCTCCACCACGTCATTCAACGCCTTCTACCCCACAAGGTGCGGGTCAACATCCGGAGGAAGAGGTAATCGAGGACGCTTGAGACCCCGTAAGAGTCCAAAACCCTCTTATATTTACAAACTCTACCGTGCATTGAAAAGTACGGGACTCCGATGAAATATGTGGATGACTTTCTTAAAGGAAAGAACTATGGGAATGAGTACATTTTTCTGAAGAAAATGGAGGATTTGGGAATTGCTCCGAAAGGTAAAGTAAAGGAAGCGCTTCCAATTCCGAGTGACCCTCGGATGTCGGGCCCAAACTTGATTGATGGGAACGACGATGACAAAATGTTCACTGATTTTCAACCGAGATTGGGTGTTGCTGCGAAGGTGAAGGGAAAGAGGATGGAGTTATTTAAATCGAAGGAACAGGAAACTTTGTTCTTCAAACTGCTGAAACGAGGGGTGATAAACCCTAGGAGTGTCGACTTCGATTTCCTAGATGCTGTGAATGTGAACTTGAGAGAAAAGTTCAGTCTGCTTCAACTGGAACGTTTTTGCACTGACACCACGGACGGATATGCACAACTGACTACATATTTCTATTCAAATCTTAGCTTTATCGATGCGAATAGAATATCTTTTAGTGTTCGAGAGCAGGATTATGTGTTGGATGTGGACATGTTGGCGGACATACTTGGAGTTGAACGGGCACGATATCAACCAGTCAAAGTTTCAGTTGCTCATGCCACAATGGACCTTGTCGAAGATAGAGATATTGAGGGAAAAATTATTTATTCAAGGATGCGTGCCATCAACATTGTGTTGCACAAAATTGTTATCAATTGCATTAGACCGAAGTCTACATCAAAGACTCGATGTGTCTAATTCTGAAGCAAAATTGATGTACGTAATCAACTCGGGAAGAAGTTCTCTCTCCCTCACACTATTCTCTTTCACATGTACGAGCAATGTCGAAAGACAAGGGACAATTGCCTTATCCAGTCCGGTGACCAGGATCTTCAGACACATGAATATTGAACCGCCACACACTCTCGTGTTCGACCGTGCAATAAGATGGTGGTAGGTTTAAAGATGTTGACAAAGATGCGTTTGAAAGAACTTTCTAAGGCAATGGAGAAATTCAGAGTGAAGACTCCAGCCCGTCGCTTCAAAAAGAAAGGGAAAGGAAGCCATTGGTGCCCCATCCAAAAGAAGAGAACTCTCATCTTGGAGGATGAAGATGAGGAGGAAGATCTCACAATCACTGCCTTGATAAGGACAAGACGTTCTGCTTCCCAATCAACAGAACAGCAGAAGAAACAGAGAGAAGAAGAAGAAAAAGACAAGAACAGAGAAGAAGAAGAGCAGAGAGAGAAGGAGAAAGAAGCTTAAGACGAAGGAGAAGAAGAGCAAGAAAAGTCTGCAGCTGAATCTGGAGAAAAGGATACAAAAGAGCATGATCATCACTCTTCTCCTCTTGATGTCCTAGAGACAGGGGGAGTTGGAGAGCAAGAGAGGTCCTCACCTCATGCTGCCAATAGTGAAGGTCTACAACAATCTCCAGCAGCACCAGAAGAATTTCAGGCTTCTCAATTGCCTGAAGAAGGTCACGATGCGTCAGAACCAAATCTGCAAGACTTTACGAAGCGCCATCGTCCGCATTCACTCCATCCGAGAAAGCCAATGCTAGTACACGGACGGACAATTATGCAGATTTTCGTCGTATCATGGATATTCTTCTGGAAATGCGTAGCCAAATCTATGTTCTGGACTGTGAAATTCAAGCCTTGTAGAATGCTGGACAAGCATCTTCAGTTACCCTGGAGGATAAAATGAAAGACCTCGCTCTGCAACTGCAAACCAATGCCAAGGGAGAAGAGGTAGCTCAACTGAGGGAAGACTTGAAGAAGCTAGAAGGAGTAGTCCAGTCCATGGGGGATTTTCAGATTGTGCGCATTCCCAAGCAGACATGACATCTTTCTCACCTTTTTAATGTTGACAAAAAGGAGGAGAAAAGCAATTTGAACCAAACCAACCAACAACCAACTTTCTTCAAATTTCTTTAAGTTTTTTTTTTTTATGTTTGTTTATGACTTGAGCAATCTTGAGTGTGAACTTGAACTTGACTGAATTGGCTGTGGATTTTAATGCTTGACTGTTTGCATTCATATCAAGTGTTGTTATATGGTATTACTCATGAAAGACTAACCAATTTTCTGTGGATGCAGAGTCTGGTTGCTTTGTTAATCTTTATGAGATTGTCATATTGCTTGAAAAATGTTTTTGCAGGTCAAAGTGGTTCAAATCTACAGTGATTTTGTCACCATTAAAAAGGGGGAGATTGTTGGAGAAATCGTTCCAGAATATTTTGAAGCTGACAAAACATTTCCTTCAGTCTAGTCTGTGTATCGCAGATCGTCTAGTGTAAAGTCCGAAGACTTTCGACTACCAGACTCAAGATTCAAGACTCAAGATTTGAGACTTAAGACTTAAGACTCAAGACTCAAGATTATTCTCATTGACAGCCTTTCGATCCAAAGGACGAAGGAAATCCAGAGCCGAAGTATATGGTTGAGGGTTTAATCCTATCGTCCTGGAGAAGATCTTTTGGTTGGATAAACATAACGGATTCTTTTGTTCGTATCAAGATCAATTGAAGATCCGATGGTCGACGAAGTATTCTTGGAATGTTCTATTCTTGGAAACCAAGATCCTGATTGTATGGGCGAACAGGATTGATGGGCTATCGTCACGTTCCTTTTATAGCTCGAATGATCTTCTTGATTGATTCCGTCCAACGGGTAGATTGGATGAATTCCTTTGGTAAGTGCCAACAGTATGATGGCATAAAGGAGTATAAAAAGGAAGTCGTTCTAGTTATTTGAGCATGTGATTGATAGAAAAATTCCAGAGTCTGAAGCACCTTGATTATTAGTCGATACAGTCTGAGCGAAATTGTATACACAGAGAGTGTTTATACTTGGTGATACCTTGAGCGAGTGTGGTAGATCATCTACACCTAGAAATCAAGGAAGATCAACACTGTAACATCTCTTTGTTCATAGTGGAATCCAGCCAAATTGGCTGTCAGTGCAGAAGAGTGGACGTAGGCTTGGACCAAGCCGAACCACTATAAACCACGTGTTTAATTCTCTCTTTCCTTACTCAGTCTTACGTTGATTATTACTCTTCGCAAATCCTTCAACTATCTAAAGTATTGCGCAAGTATACAGAAATTATCAAGAAAAATCTTTGTATACCTATTCACCCCCTCTAGGTACTCGTACTAGCAATATCAACCTTTGCGTATAAGTCGCCTTAGAGAATACACGTAAATTGTTGAGTACATACATCACCTAGAAAAGCACGTGACTCGGTGTTTAGTATGTTACCTTGGTGAAAACAGTGCCTTAGAGAATGCACATGGCTCGGTAATTGATACATCGCCTTGGTGAATAAGTCGCCTTAGAGAAGGCATGGGGCTTAGTGATTAGTACGTCGCTTTGGCATATAAGATGCCTTAGAGAATATACGTGGCTCGGTAACCAAATAGGTCGTCTTGGCGTATAGGTCGCCTTAGAGAATGCACATAACTCGGTGACTAAGTATACTATCTTGTAAAATGCATAGTATGGGTTGAGATGACTAGGGAATGATCATGCTGACATGTAATCAACTAGGTCGATTGGTCAATGATTTGATCTGCTTGGGTGCCTATTTGAACTATACTAATATACAGGTGACCAAGGTAAGTCCTCTGACACGTGTGTGCATAGGCAGCTTGGATGATGTATTGGTTTATTAATCGAGTCTTAGGGGATAGAACTTGCTGAGACATTGTCTCACTGGTTATTGAATAACCATTTTCAAGTCCTTATATGGCATTGGTGAAGGACTGGAGACTCGAAATGTGGAAGGGGAAGCCTGAAGAATTGACGATCCTATTGGACTGGCTAGTCATAGGGCAATTCTCTTTTGATAGAAGTCGATTCCACTTTGCAGGCTCTGTTTTAGAAACTCGTGGTTTAAATCTGAATTAACAATTCGACTAGTATATATTTGTACTATGATTGGCAATGTATATAAGTGTGGATGTTTTTATGATGGAAATTTGAAATCCTACTTTCCTATCCCATTGCTTTATTGTCTGAGGATTTTATATGCTTCCTCATGCATATTAAAATAAGAATGGGACGGCGATGCGTCCTAGGACGTCACTATTAATTGACCAAGGTAAGAGATGGGTGCGTACTCGAGGATCAGAGCGTGACAACTTTAATAAATCTGGTTTAGGTATGACTCTAGAAACTATTCCTTTAATTGATTTTCTAAAATTAAATGAAAGAATCAAACAAAGACCTACAAAAACATTTTATATAAATCATTTTCAAAAAAAATTTATAAAACCCGTTGGCCGAAGTGCTCTCAAATGTTCAAAGTATAATAGCTCAGAATATTTCGAGAAAGAATTTCCCAAGGTTTGGAGACATGTTAAGAGAGATTGTGCAAAGACTGTATTTAATACTAACTCCCTAGACCCACGAAAATGTGACTACCAAAGAAAGCTTGAGTTCTTTTTATAATTGTAGGTCACTATCAAAAGGAAGATCAAGTGATACTTGGATAGTGGCTGTTCAAGACACATGATAGGAGATTCAAGCTTCTCTATAAAGCTTGTGCAAATAAATTGTAGAAAAATCTCTTTTGGTGGAAACAGTAAAGGAAAAATTGTTGAATGTAGAACTGTGAAAAATGAAAGTCTCACAATCAACAATTTTTCCTTGGTGGAATGTTTGAATTATAATCTACTCAACATTAGTCAACTGTGTGACACTGGATTCAAGATTAATTTCCAATAGGGAATTTGTTCGGGACTAGCAAAGATTTCTCTCAATCCTTTATTGAACGAAGACATGGGAACATTTATCTTCTAGATATAAAACCAAAAAACTCTCAATGTCTAATCTCCATTCAAGATAAAACAAACCTTTGGCATCGAAAACTTAGCCATATTAACATGAAGTACATTGCCAAAATCTCCACTAAGAAACTTGTTCGTGGACTCCTCAATCTAACTTATCAAAAGTCTAATCTATGCATGTAATGTGTTTTGGGAAAATGGGTTAGAAGTTCTTTTAAACCTACAAATCAATTTTTTGCTAATCGAGTTTTGCGGCTTCTGCATATGGATCTCTTTGGACCAACTAGAACACAAAACATTGGCAAAAATAGATACTGTCTAATAATCGTGGATAATTACTCTCACTTTACGTGGGTATACTTCCTAGCAAGTAAGTCTAAAGTATTTTCTTCTTTTTTTAAAATTTGCCAAGAAGGTTCAAAATGAGAAAGGTTATGTTATTTCAAGTATACGGACAAACCATAAAGGTGAGTTTGAAAATCAAAACTTTACTAAATTTTGTGATGAATCTGGTTTCCAACATATTTTCTCTTCTCCATATACTCCATAACAAAATGAGGTTGTGGAAAGAAAGAATAGATCTTTGCAGGAGATGGCAAGAACTCTTTTAATTAAAAGTAATATTTCTTCTTGTTTTTAGGCTGAAGCAATTTCTACAGCTTGATATATTATTAACAGAGTATTTTTAAGGCCTATTTTAGAGAAAACTCCTTAAGAATTATTTAAAGATAAGAAGCCAAATGTTTCTTATTTTCATATGTTTAGTTGTAAATGTTTTGTTTTGAAAAATGCAAATGATCAAACTGGTAAGTTTGAAAAAAAATCAGATGAATGAATTTTCCTTGGCTACTCAACTTCGAGTAAAGCCTACAGAGTATTCAACAAGAAGACTCAGTCTGTGAAAGAATCTATGAACATCAAATTTCAAGACTCTGTACATAATCAATTGGATCATAATCAACTTGAAGAATCTGAACCTGCTCCAGAGCTTACAAAGTCTACTTCCCCTGAAGAGGTTCAGACTTATGAAGAAAAACAACAAGCAAATCCAAAAGTTTCAACTGAAGTAGAGGATCAGCAAACCATCAGACCAACTAATAACTGGGAGCATAAGTCTAGTAATCCTAAAGAGCTCATCATTGGCAACATTGATGAAGGAATTCGCACCAAATCCAAAAGGCAAGAAGAATCTAGTGCTCTAGCACTTATTTCTAAGGTAGAACCCAAAAGTATAGAAGAAGCCCTATCTAATAAAAGCTAGATTGAAGGTATGCAAAAAGAGCTCAGACAGTTCAGAATCAATGATGTTTGGGAGCTAATTCCTAAACTAAAAGGTAAATCTATTATTGGAATCAAATGGGTTTTTAGGAACAAAATGGATGAGAAAGGAAAAGTCGTCAAAAATAAAGTAGGACTCATGGCCAAAGGATAGACGCAAGAGGAAGAGATAGACTATGATGAGACCTATGCACCAGTAGCGAGGTCAGAAATAATAAGATTATTACTTGCTTTTGCTTGCTATAAAAATTTCACGTTATTCCAAATGGACATCAAAAGTGCATTCCTTAATGGATTTATCCAAAAAGAAGTTTATATGGAACATCCACCTGGTTGATCCAAAAAAACTAGACTCGATTTTCAGACTGAAAATGCACTATATGCATTAAAGCAAGCACCTCGAGCATGGTATGACATGTTAAATAAATTTCTAATTCAAAATAGTTTTGTTAAAGGAAATGTGGATACTACTTTGTTTATTAAAAGAGAAGGTAAGGATTTTCTACTTATTCAAATCTATATTGATGATATTATCTTTGGATTATCTAATGAAAATCTGTGCAATAAGTTTTCTAAGTCTATGTAGGATGAGTTCGAGATGAGCATGATAGGTGAATTAACATTTTTTCTCAGATTACAAGTCAAACAATTGAGGAAATGATTTTTACCAAAAAGAAGAACAATTGAGGAAATGAATTTTCATTCACCAAGAAAAGTATGCAAAAGATCTTATCAAGAAGTTCAAATTTGAGAATTGTAAAAAGACTGATGTACCAATGTCAAGTTCTTCGAAATTGGATAAAGAAGAAAAAGAAAATAGTGTAGACCAAAAACACTACAGGAGTATTATTGGTTCACTTATTTATCTTACTGCATCTAGACCTGATATTTTGTTTAATGTTTGCATTTGTACTAGTTTCCAATCATATCCCAAAGAATCTCATATAAGCGCTGCAAAACGCATCATCAAATACATTGCAACTACTTCAAAGCTAGGTTTGTAGTATCCCAAAGAAGGAGACTTTATTCTTCTTGGATATTCAAATGTGGATTTAGTAGGTTGCAGAGTTGATAGAAAGGGTACTTCTGGTACGTGTCAACTGCTGAGCAACAAGCTTGTGTTGATTCTCAAGGAAGCTGAGTACCGTAGCTCTTTCAACAACAGAAGCAGAGTATGTAACTCTTGAAAGTTATTGTTCTCAAATCCTATGGATAAAGCAATAGCTAAGAGACTTTAGAATTGAAGATTCATGCACCAAATCAAATACAACAACACCAGTGTCATTAATCTCACAAAGAATCCAATTCTTCATTCAAGAGCAAAGCACATAGAAATTCGACATCATTTCATTGGAAATCATGTTCAAAATGGAGAAGTTATTATACAGTTTATTGACTCGAAGAATCAGTTGGCAGACATTTACAAAGCTACTGGAGAAAAATCTATTTGAGTCTATTCGCACCAGACTGAACATCATATCTCCTACTGGATAAAGTCTAAAGGTGTTCAAACTTAGATGTCCAAAAGTTGCGACTGTGAGTTATTTCTATACTAGTAATTTAACTTTTAAAAATTTGAAAAGGTACATTTACTTTTGAATCATTACTTACTTATCTCATTTTTAGTAATTTTCTTTTTAGTATTGAATTTATGGCAGCTTTCAATTTTCAAAAATGCAGTTTTTACTTTTTCCTTTATGACGATCCATATACCCCGTTTTATCTGCTTTATATACTATTGATTTTCTTCTTCATCATCGTCACTCACAAACCCTAGAATATAGAACTCCACGTTCTCACATTTTCTCTCTAGTTTAATCCAAAAAGTTCTCATCTTTTTCGCGAATCGAGTTCGAAGAATCTCCCTAAGACAGTGACAATGTCTTCTCAAAGAAAATCTTCTAGAATCATGAGCATGGGACCACAACATATGCGTGAGAGTCCTATGCACTTTGATCTGACCGAGGAAGAAGACTATCCATAGCAGCAACAGCAGCAGCAGCAGCAAAGTCAACAACAACATTCTCAACCGCATCACTCTTCTCAACCTAGGACTCAAGTTCCTCTACACCAACAAGCAAAGGAAGAATTCATCGAAAATGTTAAACCTGTAAGGACTCTTAAGCCCAAATTCCTCTTCAAACTCTATTCTACGTTAAAGGAAGGAGGAACTGCAATGTCTTTCATTGATGAGTTCTTGAGTGAGAAAGGGTATAGAAATGAAACTCATTTTTTGAAGACAATGAAAAGTATGGGCATTGCACCTGTTGGTGCAGCAACAAGGGCTTTTGCAAATTTTCCAAGTGATCCATGGTTTGGATCCTTTAATTAGCCGGAAGGGAAAGATGACGATGAAAAGATGTTCACACATTTTCAGCCTAGAATGGTCATTGCTTTGAATGTTTGTGGAGAAAGGACGGATCTTTTTCGTTCTAAGGATCATAAGAGGACTTACTCTAAACTACTAAAGCAAGGGGCGATGAACCCTAGAAGTGTAGACTTTGATTTTATTGATTCGTTGAAAGTGAAACTAAGGGAAAAGTTTGCACTCCTTCAACTCGAACGATTTTGCTCTAAGACGATTGTCGCATATCCAGAACTTACGGCTTACTTCTATTTAAATCTCTCATTTTTAGATGCAAATAGATTCTCTTTTACTGTTAGGGACAAGGAATTTGTGGTTGATGTGGACAATCTGGCTTATGTGATTGGGGTGGAAAGAGGGAGTTTCCAACCAATCAGTGTGTCTATTGCTCACACTACGTTGGAGCTTGTTCGAGACAGAATTGCTGAAGGCAAGATCTCTTTCCACAATGAATGCTTCAAATATCTTGCTTCACAAGATCGTGATAAATTGCATTCGACACAAATCAACGTCAAAGACAGATGTCTTAATCTCTGAAGCGAAGTTGATGTATGCCATCTACATTGGCTACAAGTTCTCTCTGTCTCATACTATCCTGATGCACATGTATAGAATAATGGTGAAGGACAAAGGAAAACTTCCTTATTCTGCTCTAGTTACTTGATTATTCAGACACTTCAACATTCAGCCTCTTAAGATTCTTTGTGTTCGAACCATTGCTCCAATGGTAGTAGGACTAAAGATGGTTTCCAAGATGTGTATGAAGGAGCTAAACAAGGATTTGGAGTGCATTAAGGAGAAGTCCCCTGTCAAGGCAAAGCAAGACTCTACAGCAGGAAAAATGAAAGGCAAGGAGCCCATAAGCTCACCTATCAATAAAAGGAGAGTACTCATCTTGTAGGATGAAGAAGATGAGGATGACATCACTCTCTCCACCTTTGCCTTAAGGAATTTACAGAGTTTTGTTAGCTTTCACGAGCCAAAGGACCAAGAGCACAAAGATCAAGAATAGACAGAGTAGGGAGATGTAGAAAGAGAGGAGAGAAGAACAGAGGAAGAGGAAGGAAGAATAGAGGAAGAAGAGAGAAGAAGAGAAAAAGAGAAAGGAGAGGGTCAAGATGACTCTCTTGAGCCCACTTTTGTTGTGTCATTGTCAGAGGATTCAGAAGAGACAAGAGGTGGGATTGCATGAGAATAATGGACACAACATCACCTTGGTGTTGCAGAAGAGCAAGAAGAAGAATGTTTTTCTCCACCTGAGAGTACAGAAACAGGGAGAGTTGCTAAGAAAAGAGGTACTTCTTCAATTGTTTTTACTAGTGAGGATGTTAGTCGTTCACTTGCCAATCCAGAGGATGTGTATGCCTCTCAATTTCCTGAAGCTAGTATTGAGGCATCATCTCCGAGTCTGGATGTTCCAGCTAAGGTTCCATCATCGGTTAACACTCTTCAATCTACACGTGCTAAATCTAGTACTCAAACAAATACTATAGTAGACTTTAAAAGACTGCTCGAGCTTCTTCTAGAGATAAAAGCTCATCTTTATGGGATGGAGTGTGAATTTCAGAACCTTAAATCTGCACATCAAGCCACTTCAGTTTCTCTGCACTATCAAGTTCAAGCCTTGAAGCTTCAAGTTCAAGACCATGCAAAAGGTGAGGATATTGAGACACTGAAGGACTCTTGAAGGAAGCTGGAATAGACAGTCTAGTCTATGGGGGATTTCTAGCTCGTTTGCATCCCCAAGTAGCTCTAATTTTACCAACTTTCTTTATTACAGTTTTTTCCACTTTTTGGTGTTGACAAAAAGGGGGAGGGTTTGCATATTTGACTTTGATTGATTCTGACTTATCTTTATTTTGGTTTGGTTTTGATAATCTTTTATTTTGAACTGACTTTGGAACTCTTGATTGCTATTTGATTTTGGAATCTTTGACACTTGTAGTAACCAAGTCTGTGATATTGATTGTGGCTGGATAGTTATTTATCTTGCAAGATTAACATGTTTTCTGTGATTGCAGAATCGATGATAACCAGGACCTAATCAAATTATTTCATAAGATATCACATTTCGCTTAAGTGTTGTCTTGTAGGTCAAACTTTTCAAAATCTGCAGGAAAATTTTGTCACCATCAAAAAGGGGGAGATTGTCGGAGAAAACTCCTTTACTATTTTGAAGATGACAAAACATTTCCAAAAGTCTAGTCTGAAGACTTCTAGACTTAAGCATTATAGTCTGAAGAACTCAAGATTCTTCTGTCAAAGTTTGAAAACTACTAGACTTTATTCTCAAAGTCTACCCTCATTGACAGTTTTTAGACCAAAAAGTGAAGACTTCTCCATATGCGGGTTTATCTTCAAGGATTCGATTCGTATGATTTTTGGAAGATCTTATGACTGGATATAGCATCTTATTATTAATTATTCTTGTTGAAATCAATTCGGATAATCAGATCTCTTGAAAGGCAAAGTATACTTGGAAAGTTCTACTTATAGAAACCAAATCCCGATTGTATGGGCGAGCAGAATTGATGGACTCTCATCACATTTCTAAAATAACTCGAGATCTCATTAATTGATTCTGTCAAACGAGTAGATTGGAAGACCTCCTTTGGTAAGTGACAACGGTCGTGAAGGCATATAGGAGTATTTAAGGCAGACCTTTTAGTTGTTCAAGTGTATGCGTAAAAGAAAATTTTCAAAGTCTAAAGCTTTCTAGTTCTTTGCTATTTCAGTTGTCAAGCTTAACTTGTACTCAAAAGAGAGAACAAACACTTGTGTGACTTTGGAAGAGTATAGTAGAGTTTCCACACTGTGAAGTCAAGGATGTGAGACTGTAAAATTTCTTTTAATTCATAGTGAAATCCAACCAATAGGCTATCAGTGCGGGAGAGTGGACGTAGGCTTGACCTAAGCCAAACCACTATAAACATTGTGTTTCTATTCTCTTTCCCTTAATTTCTTACTTTAATTCTTTCCTTTATATGATTGCTTATAGTCGTTTACATCTTCAATCTATTGTCTTCTAAAGGAAATTTAATTTCGTTAAGTCTTGCGAAAATTTCTTTTAACACCTATTCACGCCCCTCTAGGTATTCTTACTAGTCCTTACACCGTCTACCTCTCGGAACCAGGTCATATATTTTTTTTCTTTGGTCGATTGCTTCTCTTTTTTTGATGTGTCAATGTATTTACTTTGTGTAAATCTATGGTTGCTTTGTTTTATAGGGAGGTGACCGGTCCGGAGAGAGCCGACAGTGGAAGAGAAGAGAGAGATAATTGAAGAGTTTGAAAAGAAAGGAGATGTAATCTTCTCGAACCCCACCTATGTACCCCGCCGATGGAGGGATTAATGTCTTCGAAATTTTATGAGCTGATAATTCAGCTGATGGTTATGAAACAAATTTTATGAGCTGTATTCTCCCTGCAAATGCAACTCTTTGGCTGTTAATACTACGGATCAACATCTTCTCAAGCGCTGACAACAGTTCCCTCTGCATTTATCCGAGAATACTGGCAGTTGATATTTCATCCTTCTATGCTTGCATCATTGAGGGTGCCTCCATTTATTGCCTTTTCAGTATCTTAGATACCCAACACATGCGAATGCGCGTCCCCTCAACCATTATAAATTTCAAATACTGATAATGCTGATGGCTCAATCTATTCATTTTGTTGGAGTAAGTAGAGCTGAAACACGTGATTATTGGAGCACTCTGCTCTTGGTAAGAGTTTAATATTGTAAGTTTTAAGACCATTCGTGGAAAGGCTGGCTAACAAAATGGATTTTTGTATACTGTAAAAATTAATTTGCTATTGGCTCTGTTTCGATATTTTTTGAGAAGTAATGTTAGTTTAGCTAGATTTAGCCGCCTATTTTATGTGATGAAGTAGAAAAATCTTTGCATCATTTATTTTTCTCCTTTTCCATCTTCAACTTAAAAGCTATGGATAACCACTAGCAGTTACATTTTAGTTCTCCCTATTAAATGTGAGGATTACATATGCAGATTGTGAAATAAAACCAGATAATTCACAAAAGGCACACAAAAATAGAGGGCGAATCTTCTATTCTCTATGTCTGTAACCCATTTCCCGGCGATACATTTTGGGTGAGGGATTCAAAGATCCATGAGGACAAACATATTGCTAGCAATTACCCTTGTGAGTCTTATAATTGAAGAAGTCTATGATGAAGACAGGATTCCCCAAAATATTGTGATTGCCTTTCTGATGGGAGAATGGTTCCACATTAATTGTTGGGTTTATTCTGCTTTGATTTTATGTTTCCATTTTCCCTTAAGAGTTAGGACGGATGACCGGATGAGTCAATGTGTGCGTTGGTGATTCCTTAAGTGAGATTTTTTCTTTTGGCTCGACACTCAAGTGAAAGCTAATGATAATTGCATCTTTTATCAAAGACATAACTACGTATGACAAGAAAAAGCAGAAAAAATATTAGAAAAGGAAATATTGGTTGATGGCTAGCAGATTAGTAGGAAAGCAAGCAAGGAGTTCCTTTTGGCACAACAAAATGAGGGCTAAGTGGTTAATCTACATTATTTTCTTTCTGAGAGTCTTCATAACAGCAAACCCGTCAAAACAAACCTGCAAATTTTCAACCCCTCTCACAACCATCAATTCTGCAACACTAAAGCATTTGGAAAACAACAAAGATTTACTGTTCAAGCATCAAGAGAGTAGCCCGAGGATTGGTCCCAGTCATAGAGTTCTTATCGAACCATCAATGACTCAAGGGTGTATAAATTTACTGGCGTCAGATCCATTAGATTCTGAATTTCTGATCGTGAACATATGGTTTGGCTTGTTTTTTGGTTCCTTTTAAGGGCCAAGTTCTAGCTGATGTTTTTATGCCAGAGAAAACTTGGGTTACCGTAGGATTGAGACTTGGTAGTTCCTCCCATTCAACCTTGCGTTACCAAGGAATTGAACCTGGGAAGTCACAATAGCAAATTAATGGAAAATTTCTTTGTAGCCATACAAGCATGTAGTGCCAATTTGATGCTTGACCTTTTCTTCTGCTCCATAGATTATTAAAGATGCACGGTTCTCTGTATGCACTTGTAAGCATGCACGACCCCCAGCCTAATACCTCTCCTTATGCATGCGAACGTCTCTGGGTAACCTGATTGTCATTTGGGTATTCGTATTCTTCAAAGAGTTCTTTTGATCTTGCATTGCAAATTTGGATATGAAAAACATCTATGGGTTGGGAGTCATTCCTTCATGCTTTATAGAGAGATATTGTATAATCTTTTGCTTGAGACTGATTACTTTGTTTAACGTTACTTTTATACCAAAGATTGCCAGCTTGATGTTTGAAAAATGAGGTATTGCTGCAAGAAACTTGAAAAATCAGAATCACGTAAAAAAAAAAATAGTGGGCATTTGCTCAATACTTATAGAAAGCTAGTGATTATCTATCCCTCAATATTACGTTCTCCTTTATGCCAAAAATTGATTAATCGATCGAAGTATCATGGATATATGCTTTGTGCTTTAATTCTCACATTACATTGAATTAGGGAAACTTACTACAATAATCCCCAGCTTACTACAACCATCAGGCGGTATGCAATTCCTTATAGCTCAAAACCCAAAAAAGCAAATCGAAGAAAAGGCCAAAAGTAGAAAGTGAAAAATATGTACTTTCAACATGAGAAACAATCATCGAGAGAGCAACAATGTGCCTCAAGGATTTACTATCAATATAATTAAACTGCACATAGGTTCAACTTCCAGCCGCTTGAAGCCCAGTAAACAATCCCACTAGCAAGATGAGATATCACCGTCTAAGACCATTGACATTACCCATTCCATTGCCTTACAGGTTTACGGTGCAATAGTGAAGTCATTAAGGAAGAACAAAGGCATCGTACAGAAATAGATGGGCTAGCAGAAATAGAGAATGGAGTGGGCTTTTTTTCTCAAAAGAAAAACTTTCGTGGGCCTTTTCGGTTAATTCCAATTGGACCTTAAAGATGGCCCGTTTTTAGGGAAGGGTCCAGGCGGGTTTGGTCGTACCCGGTCAAGAGATCCGGTCCGAATTCTCTTTTATAATATTAGAATTTGTAAAAAAAAGTTATTAATTAAAAAATCATTAAATTAAAAAAAGAGATTAAAAAGGAATACTTAAAAATTCCGAAAATCATAAAAATAATAACAAATTCTGAAAATAAAATTCTTTAGAAAATTCGAAAATATTAAAAATAAAAAAATCCTAAAAATTCTCATAAAATCGAAAATTTCCAAAAAAAAGAAATTAGAATTCCTCAAAAGCTTAAACAATAGTTTTCAAGTAATCTTCTCTTAAAAAATGGGAGCCTTTGATCTAAGATTGTACTCAAAATCATACAAGCCCTTAAGGCTCTACTCGCTCAAATTTTGTACAAGTCCTTAAGGCTCTACCTTATGCTTTCAATGGTCCTTAGAGATAAATGCCATTGACTGCACACCATCAATATCATTATGACTTCCCTTTAGCTTATTTGGATTCACATTTGTTTATCTCTTAGTGTTAGACGCTTATTTTCCCTTGCAATTTATTTAATGCTTCATTTAATTGTTGATTGTTATTTTAATGATTGATCACCTACATGATCACTTCATATGTTAGTAGATTGGTTTAAAATTAATCCAAACTTCCTGACAAAAATCTTTTTTTTTTAAATGAAGATTAGGTATCAAAAGAGCACAATTGGTTAATTAGTTTAATCAAGTCTCCAATCTTAGATTCTATACTTGTGTAGAAAGTTAAGTATACGCCTTATTTGATTTCTAACCGACCCCATTAGGTTAGTAACGACTCATTTTTAGAAAATTCTCATAGTGGCAATTTAAAACCCAACATCGTGTGAGGTGGGCTTGGGAGGGCTCAGGTCTAAATCATGGGCCGTTAGGCCTATTTTCTAGGCATTACTCCTAAACCTATTTCTTCTCCCAATGGGTAGGTCACGACACATCAAATGACATATTTCCCATTTTCAACCATCATCTGTCTCGCCATCCAACAATGAATAGAAATTTTTCATATAACACATGAATAACAAAGTCACAAGACTTTCCTTATAATAAAACTACTATAAAGATATTCAAGCCAAACTGAGAAATGGTGTTAAAATACCACTTCCTCAAACTTTCTTCTTTAAGTTTCTTCTTTACAAAGGACTTACAAGTTACCTAATCGAGCCCCTTGCATCTTCAAGATGGCAGCTGCCTGCTCATTCATTTTGTCAATATCTTGGAAGATGGAGCATCATTGTTAATAATAAATCTCTTTCCGACTCAATGACAAGAGAAAGAAGTTATACTAGAAAGAGACGACGTGAATAGTACTTGAGAAAAATAACTCTATATTTCTTTAGATTACCACTTTCATCTCTCTCAATTCCTCAAGTTCCCAAGCTTTTAGGACTCTTTGCATTTGCAAGAATTATTCAATACAACCTCCATGGAAAAAGAATCATAGTGGTTGAGCTCAGACTAATTATAGGAGATGTCACCTTATCAACAATTTCTCTCTCCATACAAGATATTATCTGCTCAAAAGTTATCGTTTCAATTACCGCTTTCTTCATGATTTCTTCTACTTCATGTGCATACTCACAATGCGCTTCTAGCTCTTTTTCAGGTTTTTGTACTACCTAGTTATGATACCCACCATTTTCCATAACAATTCATATATAATAACTAGCAGTAGGATCTCGGTTCATAACTAGAGTAATATCGCCATACTTGATTATTTGCTATGAGTAAATCTTTCTTCTCGGACAATTTTACTTCCAAGCTCCTCTTCTCTGAGATTGCAACCTAAAAGACAAAAGAACTTATTCCAAAGAAACAAATGAAAAATAAAACACAATGATAATTAGGCAAATGAATGATACTTGAACAGCTATGTCTCTCTTGTCACAAGGGCTTTTAGCCTATCCGACTCTTGCTTTTCCAATCTCAAAGAATCTCTCAAAGCCTCCATTTCTTCCCGAAGGGTCACTTCTTGCTTTTGCTTTTCGCATAATTCTTCCAATAACTAATAACACAACAAACCATATGAATTTTTGTGGGAGTGAGAAAGAGAAAAATGGGAACGGTACCAAGAATAGATAGCATAACTAATAATGCATTCATATCATGCAATAGAAAAGCAGTACCATCATGCAAAACTAGTCACATAGAGAGCCTTCAATGCCCTTCAAAATATCCTTGAGAATGCTAGCAAATTAAATAGTTACTTGGGCTACTAATTAACACACAAGAATTTCACAAGATACGTGATGAAACATGTAGTCTTAATGCCAATTAAAAAGAAAAGGAAGAAAAATAAAGGGGGGTTACCAGCACACTTCCACCATACCCATGGAAAAGAGAAATGGGGCAAGGAAAAGAACTCATAGAAAAATGCCCTTAACTAAAGCACCAAATATATCTTTTATGGCGACAAAGAAAAACTTGCCCCAAGAATTGTGTTACAAAAAATTTACACAAGATTCAAAAATTTACAAAGACAAGATGGATTTAACTAAATGACAAGACTTAGAAAATTAGCTGGACAACCTTAACTGAGCATACTGTTCCACCAAACCTTAAGGGCCCCATATGCTTTTAGACAGTGAATGGCCTGCGGTGAGGCACTTCCATTGATGTGTCTTTTGCTCGCTAACTAAACCTAGCCTCATCAAAGCATCTATTGCTTTATCCATTGGCATGTCAACCTGCAGGGGGCTGAAATCCCTAAGCCACCGGGTGCAAACATTAATGTAGTAACATGAATTTCTAACATTTGTCTCCAATGCACTGGCGAGCATTTACCTACATTTACCGCTACTGTTGGTAATATTAAAGTAAGACAAAACAGAAGCTATTCATACAAACTACTAATTGAAGGAAAGGTGTCAAAGATCAACAAAACGCTCATATATAAGTGAGAAACTAAGGATAACGGGATAATTCACATTTTGGAGGATGTCATAGTCGAAGGAATCTCAGGAAACTAAGAATGATTTCTCTCCCTAATTTTTTGGCATAGACCATTACGGCCTTCCTCACTTGATACAATTACAGATCCAACAAATACAATTCCACCGTCAGTATATTATTAAAGAAGCTATTTAAGACATCCAAACCCCTTCTCCTTCTAAGTGGTTTATATTGTAAATGCAATTAGCAGTACTAAATTTTAACGTTCTAGAGTGGCATATTAAAAATCCAGATAACTCGAGATATGGTGGTAGAGCTTTATGTTGGGAACCCAACTTAATAGAAGTACAGCCAAATTTCTCGGTTGCTTTAGCTGTGAGAGAAACTACACAAGCCTCCTATCCCACTTAGTGGGGATCAGCTACACGCTCGCGAATATAGTCGGGTGTCTGCCATTATGTATAGATTTTTGGATCGGGTTTCCACGGTCGCAATTTGTCCAAGTGTTCGTATGTAAGAACAGAAGCATGCACTCTCATCTGAGCAGGAGCTTCTTCACATTCTTAATAACCTGATGTGTAGGGGAGTGTACTCCAGTGCACGTTGAGTCAAAGGAAAACAACTGCACAATTGGGTGCTTGCAATCGAAATGCATATACATATTGATTAAGAGAACACCTTTTAAGCAACCAGAAACAATGGCATGCTGCAAAATCATAAAATGTCGTGTCATCGGCACTGTACATGACTACCACCATCAAGTGCTTGGGGGATTCGATCCAGTTAAGGACGATGAAGGTGACGAGTAGAGATGAAGTCTTTACCGAGGCACATTGAGAAATCGAAGGGCTTCGTCCCGACCGTCAGAACGTCGTGGACTTCAAAAATGGGCATCCAAAAGGCGCCTCAGTCTCCTCGTCGTCGTCGGAAAGCCCATAGACGACCCCTTCTAGTTTTGAGGCGATAACACGAGAGAAGAGCTGCGACCTGGTTCCTCCTTACCAAACAAGTCAAGTGTTGGTGGTCGATCGAGAGAGAGATAGAGAATCTCTCCTTCGGGCATCATTATTTAATTAAACACTTCAGATATTTCCAAATTTTGTCATGTTTTATTTATCTGGAACACATTAAATATCCATATTGAAATATACCTCCTTCTGACGCCGTATCTTTTTCCCCTCATTTTAAAAATTCAATTCGAAATGGTATAGTTCTATTTGTTTTTAACGAGACTTTTCCATTAACAACAAATCGAACGATCAAACCTTAAAAGGTTTATACTTCGGACTCTTGACACGACCATTTAATCTTTTTGAGCTTCTCAATGCTTCAAAGATCGAATTTTAGATGAGAATCATATTGCAACTTTGTATTGTGGCCATCCATTTGGCTCAATTTTTCCCTTTTTTTTTTTTTTTTTTTTGTTTGGAAACCACAATAGCGATATATTATCCGCAATTAAAGTGCACTTCCGAGAAGATTCTTTGAAAATATAATGCATTGCTTTTATGTAGGGAAAAGTACCAAAAAAGTCTTAAACCTATTGCATTTGTACTAATTCAGTCCTAAACTTTTCAATTGGACCAATTCAATTCTAAACCTTTTTACATTGGTTCCGATTCAATCCATCTGGCCAATTTTGGCCTGCCAACGCCGACGTGGACATCGGCCGGTGACCAAACGCCGACGTGGCAATTTTTTTTTTTTTTTTTTTAATTTTTTTGAATTTTTTCCTTTTTCTTTTCTTTTTCCTTTTCTTTTCCGCCTTCTTCTTGGACTGTTCCGGTGAGCCTTCGATGAGGCTCACCAACCACTGGGCAAGGGCCTCAAAGCCCTCGCCTGCCACCAACGAGGGTCGTGGCCCTCGCCCGACCTCTTCCAAGGCCACCATTGAGGCGGCTTCAGCTGGATCTGGGCAAGGCCAGCCTTGCCTTGGCCTCACCGCGAGGCCGCCTTCAACCGCGGCCAACGAGGCCAAGGCGAGGCTAGCCTCACCCAGATCTGGGCGAAGGCGACCTCGCCCGCAGCCTTGGGCAAGGCCGAGCGAGGGCCACGAAGCCCTCGCTCGGCCGAATCGCAAAGAGAAGGTTACCTCGGAGGAGCTTGTTCATGACTGCTGCCAAGGAGAGGGAGACAAGAGACAATCCAAGGAGGGGTGCAAGGGTGGAGAGAGGACAGCGAGCGGTGAGTGAGATTGACTGGCGGAGCTAGAGGGAAACGGAGGAACCGGCGAGAGGAGGAGGTCTTTGAGGCCCTCGCATAGTGGCCGGCCGCCGGCGAGGGCTTCGAAGCCCTCACCTAGTGGCTAGCAAGCCTTGCCGGAACAATCCAAGAAGAAGGAAGAAAAGAAAAGGAAAAAGAAAAGAAAAGAAAAGAAAAAGGAAAAAATTCAAAAAAATTCAAAAAAATATTAAAATTGCTACGTCAGCGTCCGGTCACCGGCCAATGTCCATGTCAGCGTCGGTAGGCCAAAATTGACCGAATGGACTGAATCAATACCGATGTAAAAAGGTTTAAGACTGAATTGGTTAAATTGAAAAGTTTAAAACCGAATTGGTATCAATGCAATAAGTTTAGGACTTTTTTGGTACTTTTCCCCTTTTATGTACTTTCATGAACGTATACTATGGCCATTGAGTGTCGTTGGCAAGAAACTCAATTGCATCAACTCCGAGGTCTTTGTTTGCCGAGTCTTATTGCTATGTTGCGTATTGTATGACAAATCGAAATGAAGTGAACTTAATGAACGTTAGAATCACGACTAGTAATCGGAGCAACCAGCCATTAGGATGTATAAACGATGCTAGAAATTCCAACTTAATTTATATTAGCTTTATTTATCTTCTCAGTTATTGATTTCCTTAGCTCAAGCTGAGCAGTGTTATGATATCGAAATGTCCCATCACAACTCCTGTCCGATTGTTTAAACATCGCGATATTGCTTAAGGATGATCGTCGATTTGCTTTTGCCCCGATAGCGATGGCTACAGTGAACCAATGGACTGAAATTCCCATGTTTTTATCCATAAAAAAGCTGTTGCGTTAGAGTAAATGGAGTCAAGCTTGCATCGTGAGTTCCCGTTCGTGCTTTGATAAGGGAATTCCACATTTGCTATTTGGTGTTGGTGCATCCTGCGTTCAAAATGGACGATAAAGCATTTCACATACTACTACTAGCAAGAAAATGGCCCCACGTGATACACCTTAATCGAATTATTCGTACCTAATTTGCACCCACCTATATATAGTGAAAATCCAACGTTAGATTGATGAATAAGATTGGCACAAAGCTGAGCTGGAGGGAGTTTGGTAGTACGCATGAAATGAAAACAACCCTGAGTTTCAAACTTGAAAGCTTCGACTAGGGAAAAACACACGTCACATTTGTATAATGCTTGTTTGTTAGATTTCCCATCTCTTCTTCTTTTCTTTTTTTCTTTTAGATTTAGAGGAAGGGGACACAAAATGTTGTCCACGTCTAGGTAGCACGGACACGTTGTCCGTGCTTCCGTGTCGTGTCCAACACGTGTCGGAGCGTGTCGGACACGTCAACAAGCTCGGACACGGTCGGACACGCGGTCAACGCGTGTCGAAAATCCGACACACGGTCAACGCGTGCCCGACACGTTTCGACACACGTGTCTAGAAGATGATGAAGGGTGGAAGCGACGGTGAGGGAGTAGAGAGGAGGCCGCGACGGCGAGAGACGGCTGCCACTGTGATGCTGCGACGGATCCGACGAGGTTGCAGTTGCGAGGGAGAAAGGGCCAAAGGCGAGAGGAAGAGGAGAGGAAGGCGGTCGTGCGGCGAGCAGTGAGAGGCGACGAGCGACGAGCGGCGAGGAAAGGGTTTTGTGTGGCATGCGGCGAGCGGCGAGGAATGAGAAGAGGAAGAGTCGTGCAAACCTAGGATTTTTATGGGCCATCGCGTATTGGGGAAGGGAAGAGACGGACGGGTTTTTGATGGCCACTGCATATTGGGGAAGGGGAAGAGATAGGGACAGCCTGTCTGTCAGTGAAGGGAGGGAAAGAAAAATATATTTTGGGGTGGGGGGAAACGAACATGGTGGGGAGGGAAAGCAAAAAAAAAAAAAATTGGGGGGGAATGGACGAGGGAAAGAACTAGAAGAGGGTGGAGTGGACTTTAGTGGAAATTTTTTTTAATGGAAAAATAAATAAATGGGATTAAAATACAATTTCGAAAAAATAAAAATACTGAATTTGAATTTAATTAATTAAAAATAAAAATATTTATTTAATACATAACGTGTTGGAACGTGTCGGAACGTGTCGGAATTCTCTATTTTTTGAAAAATAACGTGTCGCGTGTCGTGTCGTGTCGTGTCGTGTCGTATCGCAATGTCCGTGCTACCTAGGTCCACGTACTATATAAACATACATATATAGGAGTCAGTCATTGAGTGTCCACCCCTATTTTGGGGCATTTGGAGCGTTAGAATTAGCAATATATATATATTGCAAAAGAGTCGATGTGCTTGCCTATATTGAAAGTTCGGCTTAGAACCATGAAGTGGTGAGAAATTTCAAAGGTAAAAAGCATAAGGCAATCCAGTTCCTAACATCTAGATTTTTCGATTTTAGCCAGATCTACAAGAACGGTTAAACCAAAAATGATGGGAAATGTAATGCTTTGCACGGTTGGTTGGCCAAAGTCAATCTGTGGGCGGAGAATTATCAGTCACGTACCGTGCAGAGTATCTCCCATCCCGTCCGATAAAATGGAGAGAATTCGGTGCTCGTCTTTCGATGTCTTGATGTGTAGTCTTTACAGTAACATTGCGACAGAAGTTCAAAGCGGTAACAAGTTAACAACCCACAAATCGCACTTCTGATATAGTAATAAATGTGGCACAATACATTGAAATAGACCTCGAACATCCCGGCGGTGTTGACTCACTTGAAACTTAAGATCATAGAAACAGAGTAGGGCAGAACAGAAAGGTACCCAATGCAATATTGTACCTCTTTCGGGGTGGGTTTTTCATTTACAAAAGGGCACAGAAAGATTGATGCCGAAAAAGTTTGGAAAAGAAAATCAAAATTCATACAAGCGAAAATGTTCCGATTGTCCCATGCCAAAGTTGCAGACCATCATCATGTGGGAAAATTTGGCGTTATTTGGCTCTCTTCCCATGAGCATCAAAAGAAAGATTTGCAAAAAGATTCAGCAACAAGATTCTACAAGGCATAAGGTGGAGGGCTATTTGCAGCAGGCAGCACTCCATAAGTAGCAATAGCTCTTTTCCTCACACCAAACCTCATTTATCGATTAGGTTACAATCATTTTACTGTAATATTGCGACAGAAGTTACAAAGCAAAATGAGCAAAATACTCGAATAAATCGAGTACGGAAATGGCTTTGGTGATAAAGTCTGCATCATTGGAGTTCAAAGATAACTGGATCACAGCTCTTAATTTCCTAGCTAGAAGTATAAGAGTTTGAAAGAGAATCCCCCAAGCAACTGACAATTTGAATCCATCTTCATTTGGCTCGGTCTTCATGAAATTATGTGAATCCAGTAAAGAGAAGTATAACGGGCTGCAATAAATCATGAAGACGAGAAAGAAACTCTGCAACTACTGCCTATGGAAGCTTTGGATGAGAGGGTTGAAGACTGCCAAGCAGATAATTCCCCTCAAAAGTCTTTTGCCGACAACACTGTCCTCGTAATAGATCAAATCCAATTGAAAAGGAGCCTTTATAGTATGCAAACCCTGATATCTGCAAACTTATGCCATGTAAAACAAAAGCATATTAGTTTGCCTACAGCCAACGGGCTGTGAAGTAGTAAAAACACATAGTGTTACATGAAATGACTCAAAGCTCAACCTATAATGCTAAGAAGAGAGGCAGCATCCATAGAGAACCTCTATTCAACAACCTCCAAGGCAGCATATAGCTTATCTCAGGACTCTTTCTGTCCTTTCTTCAATTCATGCATCTTATCCTCAAAGTATGACCTACATCCAACAGAGCCCATAGTTGAGACAGGTGTTCTTTAATTAATTTCAAAAAGTGTTGAAGTGCATAATCAAGTTTATAATGGGACTCCAAATGGGTTGCCACATCATTGGACATCCAATTTGAGGAACTATCTGTGGATGTTTTTGATCTGCCCAGAAGAACTTCAGAAAGCCCATCACTGAACATGCTCCAATGATTAGATCCCCCATCAAAACTTAGAGAAGAACAGTGCTCCATAGCTTCAAGCTAATACGAACAGAACCAAAAAGACCCACTAAGAATTATTGCAACAGAACAAATTCGTCCATAGATACAGAAAACTTAGCAATCCTCTTGCATATTCATAAAAGAAGCCGAGATATGACATTATTGACCTCTTATAACCCTTTATGAGAAGGAAAACAATACTTACAGGAAGCCCACGTTCTTTTCAAGGCAGTTACTGCGATCAGACATGCCCCCCTCCCAAAAACACGGCACTCTGCTCCCCAACAGCATTCTTCAAATGATTCTTAGCCACCAAACATGCTCAACAAAGATTTCAAGTAGTTCCTCAGCTGCCACTGCAAAAGAAAAAGATATTTATTATGGCTACCAGCATGTAATGTTGCATTTATCTTCACAACCAAAAACTAGAAATATGTGGAAGATTAGCTAGAACAATAGGACACCTTTAGAGGACTGGAAAGCCAGTAGTCACCCTTTTCAGTTGCGGAAGGAAGCATGAACTTTGCTATTAATTGATGCTCAATTGGTCCACCACACCCCTTGAAATGGCCACAGACAACTAGAGCAACCTGCTCATTCCTGTAATTCTTAATACAAACAGTCACTGCAGAAGAAATATCACCTCCAAGCAAGAAAAAAACAATTGCAAGCTCTAGCTGATGTCTCCCTAGCAAGACATATGCATTTTCTAGTGGACCAGCCTTCTCTTTCTCCTGTCATGGAAATGCAGATGGAAACAAAGACTCTAAAAGGGTTACCAGAGAAAAATATACATTCTATATTATCTCAAAAGACAAAGGAAATGAACAAAACAAGTAGAGCTTGAGAAATTCACTGACATTGCGAAATCATTGACACGACAAGAACTTCTTTCCTCTTCATTTAACTATCTATCCATAAATCAATGCCCTCAAATTGCAAATAAGTTCTGTCGCAGAGTACCTGAAAATTGCACAAGAGAAATCCAACTAAAGGCTTTACCTTCTCATCCTTGCTTAATTTAGACAGGCCAGCCTAAACTTGAAGTATGTTTAATGGTGTATATAGAAGTGCAGAGTCTTGAGGATTTTCTCTTCGTATATTGTGATCTTGCCAGCTTCTTCATATGCAATGAAACAACCTCCATCAAATAGCTGGAAGCAGCAAAACCTATATCGACTCTGGAGAACGTTATCAGAATTTTTATCTTCTGATAATGACCATGTGCCTTATAGAAGCGACAAGCTAACCTGGCTTATTAATGTTTTGAGCCTCTTTAAGTTCAAAAGATTAATAAGCCAGATCAACTCATCACTCCTATAAGGCATATAGCCACTACCAAAAGATAAAACTCTGATAACGTTCTCCAGAGCTGACATAGACTTATTAATGTTTCGGGTCTCTTTAAGCTCAATTCCTATAAAGCCTAATTTCTCATTTCTTTCTGACCCAGTGAGGTCAACAAGGCTTAATTGCAAAAGACTCGAAGTGTCACTTCATAATATTTACAAGTGAACACCAAACAAAAATAATAATATACCCTTCCTTGTCAAACAAAATTATTTCGTAAGTTGATAGCTTGACGACAATCGAAAGTACCAAATGTGACCTTGAACTTTCTACGTTCATTTGCGTCTTTGATGTGTGCCTTTGTTCCAAGGCCCTCTTAATTAAGCCAGTAAGGTCATCAACTGTTGAAATTGGTCAAACTGTGACATTTTCAACACATACCATGCCCTGCAAATTAAAAGTACCAAAATTACCACACGTGAATTGTAAAGTTGCAAGACTTTCCTTACGAACTATTGTAATGACATTCAAGCCAAGCCACACCGAGAAAAGGTTCAACAGGCAAACAAACCTTGTATGGTGTTAAAAAACTGCTTCCTCAAAGTTTAAATAAACCTATATGTATTCATTCCCAAAAGCACGAGAATCCAGGAAACCGCCTCTTTCAAGCTCACTAAAGCCATTACTTGTGATTTTACATTTATCTAGAATCGAGAGAGGTGGGATGCCCGGCAAGTGCTGGATTAAAGACATACAAGAACACGAAGCATTCGTGTCACCAAGTTTTATTCATCCCATCCAGATACTTTTTCTTTATACCACAAGAACAGGTTTCCAGCACTTCAATAAGAATGACAGTAACTGTAAGCATCTAATTATGTTGACAAGCAGGAACAGACCTGTCTGAAGTCATCCTTAGAGAGATTCTCCACCAACTTGGAGCCAACAGAAAAGAATCCTCGTCCTAAAGGACTGTAGGCAACAATTCCAATGCCAAGCTCCCTAGTCAACATTTTAAAGGAAAAGCAGAGTCAGAAGGAAGCTGTTGTTGCTGCATAAACAATTAACAGAGTGATATCCTACCTGCACGTTGGAATGATCTCTGCCTCCACATCTCTTGACCAAAGCGACCACTCCAATTGCACCGCTGTGATGGGATGAAGAGCATGTGCTCTTCTGATTGTTGATGCAGAGGCCTCAGATAAACCGATGTACTTTATCTTACCCTCTTCAATGAGCTTCTTTAGCTCTCCGATCTGTGCATATTCACATGACAAAACAACAACATCAAGATCTTACATGTTAAGATCCAGAAAATTATGCATGTCATTAGCTTTTTATGTGTCTAGATCCCTCAATTATCATGCATCTCAATGCGACAAAAAAGCCACAAGGTATTGAGTTAACGGAGGTAGATTTCTTGAATCTCTCACAGAAGAGAGCAAATAAAAGAAGTATTCCAAATACTTGTCATATTTCACAATATGTCAAGAATCAAATGTCTCCGCATAAAGTCCAGGAACAACTTTATATGTGATTCCCGTATATAAATTCAGGATGAACCCCAGAGCACTTTCATCTCAAAGGAAGATTTCAAATAATTTTCATGCTTGTTGACCCTTAACTTGTAAAAAGATGCCCACAAAACGAAAACTCAAGCCACTAAACTACTAAATTCCACAACCCCTTGAACAACACCGTGCCGCATCTTGAACTCTGCTATCAGCTGAACTTAAGTGTCATTTAACAAAATTCAACAAACTTGTAACAACATGACGATGCATCATCAACACCGATCTTATTTAGCAACTAATCATATGGCTCGGAGAAAGTCTCGAGAGAGGTGAAAGTTTGATAAGGGATCCATACAGTGACTTCGATGGGGACGCGAGTGTCAATACGGTGCTGGTAGTAGAGGTCGATGCAATCAATGTCGAGCCGCTTCAATCTGGCCTCGCAAGCCGCCCTCACGTACGCCGGATCGCCCCGGACCTCCCTCTTCCCGTCCGCGAAGCTGATTCCGAACTTGGTCGCCAATTCCACATGCTGCCTCACCCCTCCCTTCAGTGCCTGCTCAAAATCAACCCCGAAATCAGAAAACCAAGGCGCAGGATCAGAGCACACTGCTCGATGAAGCTAAATTCCGTAACACTATAAGCACATATAATTCATGCGGAGGCAAAACAGAGAATGAGAGAACCGACCTTTCCGAGGAGGATTTCGTTGGTGTGGGGGCCGTAGATGTCGGAGGTGTCGAGGAAGGTGACGCCGGAGCCGACGGCGTGGTGGATGAGGGCGATCATGTCGGTGTCGGACTTGGGAGGGTCGTAGAAGGCGGACATGCCCATGCAGCCCAGCCCCTGCGCCGACACCTCGAGGCCCTGCGACCCCAGCTTGATCCTCCTCACCGTCGTCGTCGACGCCGCCATTGCCGTCGTCTAGCTCGAGCTCGCTCGTTCCCTGCACTGCACCGAGACGATGGCGAAGGCGTCGGGCGAGCCGAGATTTATAGTAGGGGAGTGGCAATAGCTACGAAGTGTAGGAGTAGGAGGGGAGAGGTAGTGGCTGTGAAGACGCATGGAGGACGAGAAAATATCCTCCTCCAGTCGGTCGACGAAGCACAATTATTACGGCGTGCTTCGTTGGCAGGCTAAGGAGAGAAAATATTGGAAAGGGGGGTTTAACCCAACGGAGGGAAGGCATATGGGGAAAAGGCAATCAGCTTCGACGTCGACACGTGGCTCCCCCACGTAGGCGATCTTTCGTTGAGAAAATATTGGGTGGGTTTAACCCAACACGCGGGCATATGGGTGTCGGCCGATCGACACGGGCCCACCACGTCACGCTCGCGCCGCGTGTGGGGCCCACCACTCGCGCTCTCGCTCGCTCTCCCGCGAGCCCGAGCCCCCGTCGAATCGTCCTCTCTCTCTCTCTCTCTCTCCCCCTTCTCCGTTCCGTTCCGTTGCGGAGGAGAACAAAAAGGTCGCACAGCTGCTTCTCTTCCCCCTCCTCTGCTCTCTCTCTCCATTCTCGCCGACGAGCTCTCTCTCTCCATTCTCGACTTCGACGCCCCGCCGACGACGCCGCCTCCGCTTCCGCCTCCGCCCCCGACGCCCTCTCGCGACTCCGACGCCCCTCAAACCGGTTGCCTCCGACGCCGACGACGCCGCCTCCGCCTCCGCCTCCGCCCCTCAAGGTCGTGTTGCGGGTCCGCCGGTTGCCTCCGTCGTCCCCGACTCCGACGCCCCTCAAGCCGGTTGCCTCCGTCGTCCCCGACTCCGACGCCCCTCAAGCCGTTGCCTCCGTCGCCCCCGACTCCGACGCCGACGACGCCGCCTCCGCCCCCGACGCCCTTTCGTAATTTTTTTTATTTTTATGCTTCTTTCATTAGTCTTACAGTTTATTCGGTAACTCACACGACCATTCCAATCCTATTGGTGGAAATGCAGGTGAAGGTCGTGTTGCGGGCTGATATTTCGCCCGCTACATATGACAAGGTCGTCGTTATATCGGAGTTAATGTTGTCTTCCCTGCATTTCTATGTTAATGTTTTAGAATCTAATTGTGCGCATTGAAATTCTTGAATTCTTATTTTGTCGGTGATGTCCATGGCATCAGCGTGATATGGTTGTTATCTTTCGTTCCGCCAATGTTTCTATATTCGAAACACTTTTTTACCTCTCATTTAGAAACCGTTGATCTGTTCGCAACTGCTCATTCCCCACAGCTTCTACTTCATCTACCCAATTAATTCATTTACAGTTCAATCATTTAGAAGGAAAGTGATGGACTTCAACAGCGGGCCATCATTTATGCATAAGAATCTCCAGTTCAATGATCTATGCTATTTCTTTGTCAGGTGGTGGTAGCGGCCATGAGCAGCTCATTCATTCGGATTCGTGGGTGAAGGGATGCTAGCAGCTGCAATATGTGGTGATGTTTTTGCTTCTCCACCAGTTGATGCTGTTCTAGCTGTATGTTTTCTCATGATTATATGACTAAACAAGGAAAATGTCATGGATCTCTTGCTTTATGTTTTGTCTCCTTGTCTATGAGATTCATTTTGCTCTATTGTATATATTTTGGGGCATCCGAGCAGAATCGGTCCAATGGGGTGTCTACTTATTGTCAAGGTACTTCCTCTACTTTATCCTACCACCTTATAGAGTATTTTGGCATACATGGAAACTTGTGTATGCAAGGGAAAAACTAAAAATTTTGTAAACGGCACTTTCATTGCCACGGAAATTCCGGGAGTTTATGCAGTTCTAGCAGCCGCATAGACCACAAGTACTTATTTCCACACTTCTTTACTAAACGTAGCTAGCAGTTCCTCTCTAAAATACCCCACACGGCCCATGTAATTTCCCAAGTTGACAAAGCTGTACTCAAGGAGCAGTTATATTAAGTTGGTGCAGGCTATGGAATTCCTTCCCTTAAAATGTTAAAGGGTGCTTTCACTTTTTAAAACGAGAAATACAATATATATCAGCTACTAATTATTTTTTGTGCTTCTCGCATGATGACCTAAATGATAAGACATATTATTAGCATTCCCCATCGGTTTTCGCAAAGCAATTTTGCTGAAGCTTCAAGCAATAATCTTTAGCTCTTTTTACATTGGCTAATTGCAATTTAGTTTATCTGCTGTATACAGAATACAGGAGATGAGAGCATATGATGCATATGGAGGAAAAATTAAGTTTACTCTGGATTTACACACTTATTGCAACTTTATTTCTCAATCAAATTTGCTGACAGGAAGAAAGAGCCAACATGGAATGAGGAATTCACTTTTAACATTAAGCTCCCTTCGACTAAAAACCTCCAGGTTAAGCCTCTACCAGAGTGATATCCATTACTTCCTTTCCACTTTGCATCTGTGGACTAACTGGAGACCGAATTGCTGGCATGTTTAGGAAGGACTTATCCTAAAAATATGTGATGCTACTTTTGTAATAAATGAATGAACGCCATTTTGAGGGGGCCAACTGCTGCATCAATTTTTGGACTCCTCTTTTACATGCTAAGGAGATTTGCTCATTTGTTGCCTTATTTGATACAATCCCAAGTTGATTGTGCCATATATCTTGCATTAACATAACACGAAGCAAGCAACTCCACCATTTTGTTTTTTTGGGTACAAGTCCTTGCTGATTTTGGCGCTCAGCAAATGGATACAGCTATCCTTAAATGCATGAACTGAAGCTGAATAATTATTGATCTTTTTGTTGTTCACTGTGGTGTGGATGCTAGGTGGCAGCTTGGGATGCAAACTTGGTAACTCCACACAAGCGAATGGGCAATGCAGGAATCTGTTTGGAGCTTCTGTGTGATGGTGAGAATCATTGAATTTGTTGTCGATTTGTATTTTGAACTTTATTGTGCAATGCTGGTGGTGGTTTAGTTGGGTGGTTCAGAAGTCAAATAAATGAGCAATATACCAGATCAGTTTTTCTCCCGTGAAACATTATTTGATACTCTATGACCTTGGCAATGGATGAAATGACTATCATATGGAAATTGTACTTTTTCTTGATGAGCATGTCTGTTTCCAGGAGATTCACATGAAATGGTTGTGGAATTAGAAGGAATGGGTGGTGGAGGGAAGATACAGTTAGAGGTAAGTGTGGAAACATTTTTATATCAATCACATAGTTGGAAGCTCTCTTAAAAGGACGATTAGGATTTCTGTTTGAAGACTCTTGACTTCTTGAAATAAACATCTATATATGATTTGTAATTGTTCAAGAGAAGTTCCAATTAGAAGGTAGAGTTTTCGTTTAGGCCTATAGCTTCCAGCATCTATCCGTGAATCATTGAGCATTAGCAAGAGCTTTTTATTAACGTTTGCTTATTTGAGTACCTGGCAATTACTGTATAAGAGCTTTCTCCAAGATGTTGTAACATCGTTTCTCTTTTGTTATTATGAATCGTCGCTGGGTAAATCTTAGATGCTTGAAGAACCAGTTTACACCAATACGCTATGAACCCGGACATCTAAGTCCGCACACACTCCAGCTCAGCCTTTCCAATAGGCTAAACTTGCTTTATTATATTGGTGGAAAAGACGACATTGAAATACAAAGTAAACCTCTTATCTGTTTCAAAGACATGGAATCAATCATGGGGGTTGTTTGTCCATTTGATCTTGTATGTCAAAATCGAGTATCTACTGAGATGCATATGACACAAACACGCAGTGCTTGTATATTGTCTCACATGTATGAAGTGTGAATAAGAACTACTAATAAACAAGTTTAATAACAATCTTTCAGAAATCAGACAATAATGCTGGGAGGAGAAAAATATTTCCACTATTGGACTTTGGTAGGAATATTAGAGAATCCTATCCGAACCAGGCAAAATTGGTGATGAGTATCTGAATTCCATTTATGAGAATTCTAACCTTGGTTTCGTTATTGTGGATTTCTTTCCATGCTTTACTAAGATACCGTTATCGTCCTTCGCGTGTTATGCCGGAAAAATGAGCAAGCTCACCTTTGGTGATGCTGTTTCAGGTTAGATATAAAAGTCTTGATGAAATTGATGAGGGAAAGAAGTGGTGGAAGCTCCCATTTGTTTTAGAGTTCCTCGGGCAAAATGGGTTTGAGTCTACTTTGAAATCAATTGTTGGGTTCGATAGTGTGCCGGCTCGGCGGTTTGTTGAATATGCTTTTGGGCAGTTGAAATCCTTTAATGAGACATATCCTTGGAAGGATAAGCTTTTAAATAGTGGTAAATATGTAGCAGAAGGGGAATCGGTCAATGCCACCGCCGCACCCGAGAAGTCTTCATCTCGTAGATGTTCCATTGCTGAATGACCGAGCCCGAATGAAGAGAACATTGTTGTTGAGTCTTCCCTTGATTCAACTGGATTTGAGAATGCTAATGGAGAAAAAATGCTAGTTGGTGAATCCATACAGTTTGACAAACATTTCGGAAGAACTTTCCAGATGTTATCAATCGAAGGTTGTACGAAACTTGGTCTTCCCGTCCCCGAGAATGTAAAATGGGATGGTTTTGATGTACTAAATGAGATTGGCATGCAATCCCGGAAAGTTGCAGAAAAAGCTTACGTTGAATCTGGGCTTGCAACGCCGAGTAGAGAAGATATTGATGATTCCGCAGAGAGTGGGCCACTTCTAAGAAGTGCAATTCAGTCTTCAATTCCGGATATAAAAAAAGTGACACAAGATTTGTTGCAGCAAACTGATTCTGTTTTGGGGGCATTGATGGTTTTGACTGCGGCAGTTTCTCGGCTAAATAAGGAAGCGCGTTCTATGGAAAAGAATGATAATAAAATGAAAAGTGATGATTCTGTGTATTCTAAGAGTGAGAATCTTGCAGTCTCATCAGACGTATCATCATTGGATGAAAAGAAGTCGGAGGAGATGAAAACTCTTTTCTCTAGTGCAGAAAGTGCTATGGAAGCCCGGGCGCCGCTTGCCACTTCTCTTGGTCATCCTAGTTTTGTTAAGTCTGAATTTGAGAAAATTTGCTTCCTAGATAACGCATCCGCCGATACATGTGTATTGTCTTCCCGTATTGAGAAGTGCTTCCTAATCTACTTTTTCTCACACATTTTTAATTGGGGATGGAATCATGCATGAATGAAGTAAGGTTACTGCAGGCAGCAATGGGCGTGATTCTCGCACGAAGAAGATTAGTTGTTGCATTTAGAGGAACAGAACAAGTAATCAGCTTCACTATCTTTCCCTTGGCAACCTTATTTATGTGGTTATGAGGTAGATATTTATTTATTAATTTTTTTTACTATCTGTTATTCCCAGTCAAGATGGAAGGACTTGCGGACTGATTTGATGCTGGCCCCTACTGGGTAATGTGAAAAATCAATTAATTCACTAGATAGTCTTCTCTCAACATATATGCCATTACAAGTATTTTACTATTTTGCCTGTTAGTTGGTCATGTAGGAGCAGATCATCATCTCTATCTTAGCCTTAACAAGTACAAAATCAAAATTTGCAACCTTCTTTAGTTTCTCACTAGGAAAACGAATTGTAGCTTGAAGATTGTCCCACTCGATATGATGTTAGTCTTTTGTCTCATAATTTGCAGTGCTAAGCAATAATTTAGAATGTATGATTAGGCTTGAAACCAGTTCGTTACATTGAGCGGGGCTTATAGTTAATGATCCTATGATACCGGGAATTGGTGAGTGATATATGCCAATTGACATCTGTGTTTGCAGAAAGGTTTCGAGCAGTGCTCTTTTTGGTGTCTTCTTTTCTATGTGAAAAGATGTCCATGCTTGTTGCTTGTTTGAATTGTTCAAATCCACTAATTCTTTTGGTTGTTGCTTCTCGGTCTTTGATTATCTTTGCTCGTTGTTATTCGGGCAAATCTGTTCCGGCGACTCAAGCGTGAGCTGACGCGCTTCTTCAACCTTGTGGACTTCTTCGCAGTGTCATCTGCTGCGTTGCTGGGGTTCTGGCTCTGCTTTGATGCCGATTCTCACCAAGAACACCTACATTCCAGGTGAGCGCCGCTTCCGATTCCTTTCTCCGCTCACTCGCTCGTGACCGACCGGCCTGAAAGTGAATGTGCTTTCCTGGGAGATTCGAACTCTCTATCGAGTGAACGTACCTCGAGGTGTCGGCAGAGGTTTGTGCTGCTCGGTGCGCAATATTTGAAAGAGCGGTGGCGGCTTTAGGTTCAGAATTGATCGGTCAACCTTATTTTGCATGCATCCAACCAGGTCGACAAAGAAGTCTGCATGATCATAAAGGCTCATATGTATTAGCAAAGTGTTTTGTTCAGAGTTTAGATGTGGTTAAACCTGTAGGTTGACTGCAAAATTTGAAATCACAGACTTATCAAGGCTAATTTTTTTTTTGGCCAAAAATAGAAGCCCAATTTGAATAGTAAGTGTATTCTTCATTTTGATGAGAATCTGAACTTTCTATTAGAATTAATATACCAAGAGATAGGCCTGTATCTTCAATTGCCCTTTTCTTCAAAAGGAGTGGGGGTGTCAGAGGATGTTCTACAATTACAAATTCTTATGTTAGCTTGTTGACATGGCTTCTCCACCTTCTCAAAATCTGCAAATTACGTTTTCGCAGGAAGCATGGAAAAATTTTGAAACTGAAGAACTCCGATAGTTTATTGAGGTTGAAATGGTAAATTGCACGTCAGCAATTTGTGGCATTCACTTTTGCAAGCTGAGTTGCACCTGCCATATCTGTACTGCTTGAACTGAAGATCTTCATGCCGCAGGTTCTATATGGAAGGTACAGTAGACGATGGTGTAAATTTGTTCGTTTGTTGACATGGATCTTACGAGGTTCTGTTGTACTTGCCTCTCAAATGTACTTGACCTCATACCATTCTTGTGGATAATTAGCCTTCTCAATTCCTTCTCCGTGATATATTTATTTTGGTGTATCAGCCATAGCTCTTTTGCTTATGGCACATTATGTCAAAACATGAGCTTACAGAGTAGTGTTTTGTATTTTGTCTTTGGCATGTGTGACTTGCTGATTTGGGCCCGACACCTTGTTTCTTGGTTTGACCTTTTGGTTCATTTTATCAATGGTTTATACAAGAAAACGCTGTTGCCTCCTCGCCCTTGGGAGAGGTAAAAATTACTTTGAGCTGCAACTCTACCTGTGGAAGAGCAGACTTTCATATGCCTAGTATAGATGCAGTTCTAAAGTCAATGGATGATAAATATCTCCAATCTCAAAAAATCATTGACCCCAGTTTTTCTGTCTCGAAACTGATGAGAGATATGTGCCAATGCTTTCGGAGTTAGGAGGCGGCTCTGAGATGCATCAAGAGAACTATCAATCAATATGGACCCTACAGTTGATACCTTACAGATATCTGTTATGCAGGACACTCTCAATGTTGGAAGCCGTAAAACAAACTCCTTTGTACCCAATAATGCTTCCAATGGATCTCCTGATGTTCAAGGATCAATTGGGGCAGTTGCACCACGAATTCCAAGATTTCCGGGGTCTTTAGATGGTAGTAATAATCACTTGAAAATGAACAAAAACAAGACCACAATTGATTGTGCTTTGGAAGTCAAAGGAAGCTGTCGAAGAACATGAAGATGCTGATTCGCGTAGTCTGGTGGTTTTCTCGAAGAGTCAGTCAACTCCTACTGATCTGAGGTCTGTCCATGATGTTAATGACATAGCCAAAGGAGAAGAAAGAGTAAAAATACCATGGGTTAACAAGATTGATGAGCAGTACCGTGTCAAAGCAAATGTTTTATCAAACACTGAAACTGGGGTTTCAATATTGGTCAGGTCTTCAGATTGACATGAAAAAATTCATAGGACCAATTTAAGGTGTGGTTCTTAATTATAAGTGATGCTGTCCATTTGCTGTGTTGATTTAATCTTTCTCTATAATCAACCTAAAATATGTGCATAAAGTTGAGTTAGAAATTGTCTTTGTGAATGGTATCTAACGGGATACCGTGATCACTTCATTCTTTCGTTTGTTTTACAGACCTAATGGAGATTCTGGTACAACTCATGTGACCGAGGCTCACCCACCCTTGGACCATGTTTGGATGGTCTAGGAAAATTTTCTCACCAGATTGACTTGGATTATATTGGAGATCTCATGAATTACCTTAAAAAGCTTGCATGTTCTTGTGGAAAATTGGACAGTTCAGGAAAATGCGTACCGTCTCGGAAAGACTTGCCGTTGCATCATTTCTTTTAAAGTAATGAGGAACAATCTCGATGCTTTGAACGTTGATTTGCAAGATTTTTTTGTTTAGCTATACAACCTCATACTTGAATACAACCCTGGAAGGTTAGCACTTCTATGTCGGGTGCTCGGCACCTTGCTTTGTCAAGTTTGTTTTTTGAGGTCATGTGCTCATGCACTTTCAGTTACCAGATTTTATTATAAACCATAGCTCTAAATGCAGATGACTTTGTTCGGAGATGAAATAGTGATCTATTTCTCATGACGACAACACTTTTAACTGTAATTAATATCTCGATGTCCGGCGAGATCATTTCCTTCTTGTCAAGCTGGTTTTCTAGACTCATCTCGCTCATGCACTTTTGTTCACATGATTTTCTCTATAACGCAGTCCTAGATGTTTGTCTTTCTCCCTTTGTATGGTTACTCATTGATATCGATGGCTCAAGCGAGAGATCGGGTGAGGTGCTAGCTGAAGCTCTAAAGATGATGCTGTGCAATGATAGGCACTCACTTGACATGCGAAGGCTGCAGCGTTCATAAAGCGTTTAGCCACATTCTTGTTATGCTTTGACTCTGCAAAGTCCATGGCTGGTACCCTCTTGGTATCCCATGCCAATTATTTATTTCCTTGATACTAAGATTATCATTCTAATTGGTTACTTGTTTGCCCTTACTCGCAGCCTTAGTCACTTTAAAGCATCTCCTATTAAATGCCGGGTTTTGTTGGAAAATGATGCTGGAGGTGGCTCAAGATCGTGTCTTACATTGCGGTAAGCAATTTACTGCTTCCATGCAGAACCCTTAATTGATGCATGATATGTTGCATTTAAAATGGGGATGAAGGAAGTAAGGCTTAAAAGAGAAGTGTCTCCTTTCTCCGTGATGCAATTTTGGGTGCATAAGAGAGATGAACGCATGCTGTCAAGGTTCAAGAAATCTCGTCAGCCAAAGATGCCATGGCTAAATTAGAAAGTTCCTTCGCCTAGTGCTCAAGCTGGCCGGTATTACATTAGCGTCACTGAGCTACTGAATTTAAGGCCGCTCAAGGGATTGTGGTGAATAATTTATTTAGAAGAAAATTTATAGAATACCATTGAAAGAAAGATTATGAGCCCATGGTGGCAAAAAAAGAAACAAAATGATATGAGACTTTTCTATTTAGGGGATTGGAGAAATCTCATGAAGTTAAATTATAGTGAATTTGATTGTGTGGCACAGAAGACCTTGTAATACTTCAAATTACACAATGAAAGATCTCCCTTCTGTATCTTTATCTGTAATTTTTCACTTTGGGTTGTCAAAATCTGGTTTACTTCCTATATTCGAATGCAAGGCTGTTATTTCACTCATAGTTCCTATACCATGCTTATGAACAACATCAGTTTTAGGTTATATATATATGAAGTCGGCACGAAACAAGCGAATGCCATGCATACTTTCAAGCGTAGATCTACAGGGCATGAGAAATGACCTGAGTAGCCGGAGTAGTTTCTTACTAGACTAATAGTTTTTTGTCTTTGCTACAGTCTCAATGACCACTAGTATCAAATCTCGGGGAATTTTGGTCTTAGAACGAGATTGCGGTCAGCAAATACTTTTCATATTCAATGCTAACTTGTGATTATGTTACCGAACATTACAAGTTTTGAGAGGTACAGAATTTACACTAAATCAACATATATAAACACACTAAAGACAAGGCGATGAACTGAATCAAGATATCTCATTCACAAACGGTGAAAAGAAGTTCGCCAAAAAATCTCAATCTAGATGTCCAAAAGAAGGGGGAAAAGGGAAACAAGAAAACAAAGGATAAACAAAAAGATTGACTTGTCATTTCGTCCCCACTCAATCATGCTAATGACGCCAAACTACCGGACATTTGTCCAGGAAAATCTCAGCCCGCAAGAGATTTTGGTCAATTCATCAGGACCTCCAATATGAGTCTTCATCATTACAAACATTAGAGCGTGGGATGTATTTGGGAAACATCACAACATTTAAGCACAGAAAATGCACATTCCATGTAAAGAACAATGATCAAGAGATACGCGCAATCAAAATTAATTGAACATTATAAAAACGAGAAAAACTAGTTACATCACAACTTCAAACATCCCTTCGACAATTCTGTAGTCGAAGAAAGTTTCTTATTTATCAGAAAATCTCTGTAGCATACATGGAACATAAGTAAAAACTAAAGTAAACATAACCATCAACTAGTATTTCGAGTGCCTGTGACCAAAACCATCTGAAAAATGAACATCCTCAGAATCAGAGATCAACGCACTGATTATACGTATTGTACAGAGGTAGACACCAAAGCCGACTTTAATTGCCAGTATAATGTGCCAAAAAATACTTGTACCGAATTGCTCTGCATCATTGGCTCATGACACTTGAACAAACTTGTCTAAAGCGGATGTATCCAAAGCTGCAAACTCCTTAACAGCCCCAAGCACGGCAAGTCCAAGTTTTACAGCGTCATCATGAGTTGGTGCCTACAGCAGGTAAATTTTGAATTGAATTCTTAATCCAATAAAATCATTTTTATGGTAGCTTGTGTAAGAGATTCCTCTACCTCAATGTTAAGAGGAAGAACAGTATCATAAAGCGAGAGCCTCGAAGGAACCATCCTCCAAACCAGATACCGGACTCGTTTAAGCAAAGCAATCGACTAGAGATCAGCATCACATGCAAAATGCAAAGCTCACCCAGTGTCTTGCGCCATTCAGGGAGAAAAGAAGAGAGTAATTAACTAGATAGCATGATGAACCTGCATTTACTTTTTAGTAAAATACTCCTCTGAGGTCACTAGTTCAGATATTTTGGTAAGCACAGAGCATTTTGCTCAACTCATTGTGGACTATAATTTTGACTCTTCTTGTAGATACAAATCAAGAACCAACATGGACTCCATTGCGACGTTTAACTCTCCTTGCTCCCATCCCCAAGAGCATATGAACACGATAATACACAATATAAATAGCTGCTGAAATGATGAGGTCCAATCTATTAAGAATAACTTCATCGATTGAAAACTTACTCCTTCATAATTTACTGGAGCTTTCTGAAGCTTTGGGTCTAAATCAATAGAGTTCTCCAAGTGCTTTAACACTGCCTCTCCATAGTCTCGGAAAGATCTGTAACCTCTACACTATTAGGATCTTAGAGAAGGAAAAAGAAAACGACATTGCTAGAAACCAAGAAACAACGTACCCTCCCTTTGAGTCCGGATGACTCTGGTTGATCTTCAACCTCAATTCTACAGCAACGGCTGCTTCTTCTAGACCCTCTACCAAATCTGTCAAGACTCTCGCTGCCGCTACCCGCTCCCGAAGCTCGAGCTGAAGCAAGTTTGTTGAGAACTTTGACCTATAACAAAATGCTTAATAATTATGACTCAAAGCTTTAAGCTCATGCATTGCAGTTGGGGGCATTTAGAATTCATCTCTGCAACGTCAACGCTCATCTATTTCAAAAATTTTAATAGCAATTTCCATCTCAAATTGTACTTTATACAATTAAATCACCGAGATCATGCAATTCGAAATAACATTAGAATTAAGGATACCACTTCAAAAAAGTTTTACAACAAAATGCTACCATCGAAAAGAGTGATCAACTTTATGGTGACTCAATGATTCTAACAATCATCTCATTCAACTAACCAAATCATCTCGTTCAACTAACCAAAAGAACTATACATAGAAATTTAAATTAGCAATTGTTAGCAACCAAAGAACTAAAAAGTGAGCATCTATTATCAGGAAATTTTACAAACAAAAGAAGACCAGGAATCATCAAAAAGCACAATTGTAAAAGCTTAATACCTTAATTGTCCGATCTGCAAAGCAGTGCAGAATCATTAATTGCAAGGATCAAATGCGATAGATCTCACCCATCCCAAATGCCCACTTATGACCTTGCAAATACAAAAAGGAGAAAACAAAACACATAACAATCCAAGTAAGCGAGCAAATAACTACAGATACAATAACATGGACAAGACAGCTGTATGATAAATTCAAATGTATAATTATCACATGACACCATAACTATTACTGAAACAAAACAAGAACTTTCTTCTAGCTGCCAGAAAAATTAGGCCACATGACACCATAACTATTACTGAAACAAAACAAGAACTTTCTTCTAGCTACCAGAAAAATTAGGCCACAATTCTCACCCTGTAGTTCTTCCATGGAGGATGCCACACAGGACGTGGCCACCTGCTTGGAATTCTTTCCATAATGGCTGAGGTAGACAAATTCCTAAAAACAGAGTGAAAGCATGAGGCCAAAGCAGATTAAGTACCTTAGAGCAGAACTGAAGATGACTCAGTGATCCTTGAATGCATGAGTCGAATTATGAGAATCCATGAAACAGCTTTTCAGAAACCATTAAGAAATGTTCTAATGTTACTTCAGTGGATTGTGCAAATAGATGCATGTCAACATATTAAAAAAGTAACAGTAATATAAAAGTCCTATTTTGACCAAAAATATAGGATACATAGGTATTTGCCCTAGTTTGTCGATGCCTTTGAATAATTACAAAGCATGAGCAACTGATGCATGTGTCCAACGATAGGTGATGTAGAACAACTAGTCTAGATGCAGATTAGTTTCAGAGCGCAATTACAATGACCAGCAACCCCATGAAGAGTAAATTTCTTTAGGCTCGACAGAGAGTAATTCATAGAACCAAACCATTTAAAAATCAAAAACTTGCTAAATTACACAAATGTGATCTCTTAACTACTAAAAGGAAGAATTGCCAACACATGTAGACCTTAGCCTCTTCTGTTCAAGGTTTTTGTGTGTTTAAACCAAAAAAATATAAATATAAAAAATGTTCTTTTAGATTTAAGGTCTTTCCTATTGAAGAAAAGTCAAATTATGCGACCGATCGCCTTAAAGGGAAAAAAGAAGAAGCAGAAAGACACTCCAACAGACATTAAAATCGAATGCAATACAACATATTTACCTGTTTGATGATCCAGAAGCAGAGACAATAGCAGCGCCTTTTCCATGTAGACCAACATTGTTTCTGAAGAAGATGAATGAACATGAGCAACATTATGTCGAATGTTCTACTGAAAAATCTTTACAAACAAATTTAAATAAAATCCACAAAGAAAACTACAAAATTAAAAGAGCTGCAACACATTAAAAAAAAAACCTGGAAATCAGTAATACCACATACAGTGGCCAAAAATCTGAATGTTTTCTTTTTTGATAAGCAATTTAAAAAGCATAAAATGTGTGAGATATCTCAGTGAAGGTATGGAGGTAACTTGATTCTCTTGACCAAGGGATGGTCGTTTGAAAGAGAAGAAGGGTACTAACAATCCTTGAAATCGTAATGATGGACCAACAGTTAAAGCATTTTGAGACTTTTCCATTGGTGGAATTTTAGAACCTTCTGGACCTGCAAAAGAGAAAGGAGTTTATATCCTTTGGATGAACGACATCCTTTAAAAGTACACCAAGAGAAGAGCCACCATCTGCATACTCCACCTCCTAGTCACATTGCTCTGGGTGGTCAAATCTGTAGTCGCCTGAATGCAGGGACACGCAAATTGGGTCCCTGCAGATTACTAGGTCCTTGTTGGGTCGATAAAGCAGATGTGGCGTCTGCAATAAGAAAATGATGAGAAGTTATTAGCACTTATCACCCTGCATAACATCATGAGACCATTTGAAACAAACACCTGAGCAAAGTTTTAGGATTATCAACAAAAATTCATAGATTTGAGAAACAAATCATATGACATCTGAAAACTAATAAAATCTACCTGGGTGCATCGTACACAAGGAGCATCACATTGGAGTGATGTGAGGTCACTACCAGTGTCAGGATCAAGAAAGTAAGGCTTTGGTGGCTGCCCAATGAAGACAGTTGTGTTATATGACCTGAAATAGGCAGTTCACTTGATCATCAGTCTTGGCAAATACACAAGCTTTTATAATATTCAGATCTGATTATCACATGAAGAGAGGAGCATTATGCTTCAAAAGATTGAACAATCAATTAGCGAAGTGTGACAGACAAAGGGACACAAAATGAATGACAAGCAAAGTGAGAATGAAGTTAACAATTGAGAAACACCAAGCGATCAAGAAAGAGAAGAAAAGCACTGCATCGTTATGACATATAGAATAAAAATGTATGGAAACTGATAAAACACAACTTCCCCTCGAGAAAGAGACGCTTTAATGTGATGAAAACCATATAGAATCTTCCAAGCAATTTTCCCTTGGCGTGAAAGATTTAATCTGATGATCAACTTACTGAAACTTCAGGAATTCCTAAGTGGGGTGATAATAGTATCTATGGTCACCACTTAGGGAGACATAAGTCACTATGACATTGGATTGGATGAATCTTCAGGTCATCAAACAGCAATCCAACGTAGTAACAAGCCAAATTGTAAGAACTTTTTGAACTTTTGGAGGAAAAAAGACCTTTTCATATCACCAAAGACAGTTAAATGTGACAAGATGACCCATACTTTCTAAACGTGAACGGCACGCGAGAGAGTCACCCAGGCATTCGAGAATTCATTGAAGGAGCAAAAATGCAGGTGCATCACCCTCTCTCTCTCCCTCCCTCCCTCCCCCTCCCTCCCTCTCTGTGACTAATGAATGAAACGCCGGACTGAACTGAAGACAGGTCAAGAAGGGTACCCAGTTGGGAAAACATTGCCATGGAGTGGAAAGACAACGGATGACCCAACCCGATTGAGAACCAGTGACGATGATGCTGACCCAAAAGTCAAAGGCGCCTTTTGCCTATGCTCAGATCACCTCTGAAAGAAGAAGAAGAGGAGCAGGAGGACAACGATACACACCAGCTCGACACAATTATCAGCAACGCGACCAAACCCGCTTTCTCTTTCCCCATTCTTCCTGCCTCTCTCTCCCTCGTCGTCGTATTACAACTGACGAATAAGCAAGAAGGAAATGTTCTTGGAGAAACTCAAACCCGTCCCTGTTCTTGTCCAATTATTCAGACACAGCAGCAGAAAGACCAGGTCGAGGGCAATTATAGGGCCGGTTTCTTGCATGATGGAGCAAATGATTGGCGAGGATTTATGCTGATGTCTGTAGTAATTGAGGAACCATTTTCTCCAAGAAATCCAGGCTCCTACCTTAACTCAATAATCAATGGTAAATAGCTTTCATTGGTTGTCAAACTTGGACTCGCAAATGAACAATCAGCCACCAAGCGACATGCCTCTACAACTTTATAAACTCCCAGCACTGAGTTGCATTTTCTGTTTACTGATCAATATCATAACAATGCACGTAAAGCCTCCAAATCGCACTTTCACAATGCATAATTGACCAAAAATTCTATAATGTTCTAATCAAAATTATTGGTCAATGTAGCTTTACTGGTCCTGTTGAGCCAATGATTTCATTTTGTGATAAGCACTTAGCAAATAGGGAAAAACAATAGTCAATTGTATTTATCACTTTGTTTCACTGGATCGACAAAATTGAATGCAAAGTGACAGCGTGAGTTCACAGCAAGCGCTCGTTCAGAAACAGAAAAGACAAAACATCCGCACCATTTGAACATATAGCGATTAACTAATCCAACATTCTCGAAAAACCAAAAACTCTCCCATTCAAATATTTAGAAGTGCCTATAACCGCAGTCTTCTGACTTGAATGTCTTGACAAAATGGAAAGGAACTCATCAGCACAAAGATCCATATATAAACATCAAACGCGAGACGTTACTGTAGCGCATCAAACGAACAATGATTAGATAATAAGTAAAATACAACTATCAAAAGCAGCATGAGACCAATAATGCACTCCAAGTGTAAACGGATCAGTCTATAGACACAAACCATCACATCTCATGGTAAGAATACATGTCGAAGAGATAAAATGCAGATCTTGGATTCGCAATCCACTCTATGAGGCTAACCTTCGTGACGAAAGGACCGACAGGATAGTTGGCTGCGTTCTTCGGCAGGTCGTCGATGTCCCTCGCCGAAGCGGAAGCGGAGGGGCGTCGGCGTCGGAGTCGGGGGCGACGGAGGCAACCTGTGGAGGCGGAGGCGGAGGTGGAGGGGTGTCGGCGTCGACGTCGGCGTCAGGGGCGAAGGCGGAGGCGTCAGCGTCGGAGTCGGGGGCGTCGGAGTCGCGAGAGGGCGTCGGGGGCGGAGGCGGAGGCGGAGGCGGCGTCCTCGGCGTCGGAGTCGGGGGCGACGGAGGCAACCGGCTTGAGGGGCGTCGGAGTCGAGAATGGAGAGAGAGAGCAGAGGAGGGGAAGAGAAGCAGCTGTGCGCGAGAATGGAGAGAGAGAGCGGAGGAGGGGGAAGAGAAGCAGCTGTGCGACTTTTGTTCTCCTCCGCAACGGAACGGAACGGAGAAGGGGGAGAGAGAGAGAGGAGAGAGAGGACGATTCGACAGGGGGCTCAGGCGTCGCAGAGGAGAGCAGAGCAGGGAGCGTCAGAGTGGTGGGCCCCACACGCGGCCCGCGCGAATTTTGAACGCCTGACGCCCTCGCCTACGTGGAGCCACGTGTCGATCGCTGATTGTTTTACCCATATGCCTACGTGTTGGGTTAAACCCACCCAATATTTTCTCACTTATCTCAAAAATTTTCTCCCACAATTTCATCATCTATTGATAAAGATAAGATTACAATGCAATTTTTTTAATTTCCAAAAATCATCATAATATCACATCAAATCTTAATTTTTCACAAGATAATTAATTAAACAACGACAGACTTGGGTTAATTTTCTCCTTTCGTAGGCCTAGCCCAACCTGCTAATTTAAAACCTAAAACCACTAATTCGACCCATCCGCCATTGATCTAGTAAATAAGTGTAAAAAAATACAAATTAAAAACAAATGCGCATAAATCTATATGCTATGCAATTAATATTTTTTCAGGAATAAAATTAATTCTTAATTTTTTTAAGGCAATAAATGACTAAATGGGCCACCACAATTTAGGTGTCAACAATCCGCCTTTGTTTTTGTCGTTATGGAGTGTACAGTGAGGTTCCCACATAGGCGGATGGATGAGCGGGGCAAGTATTTACTCACTAAGGTTCAGAGGATGATGAGTCGACGACCAAGGGTGGGCTCCTCTCCTCGGAGTTGCTCTGGTGGAGGATCTGTGTTGAGGCGGCAACGCCTGATGGGGGCAATCACAAGAATATGTTGGCGATGGACACGAGAGGCAATGCGTTAAGGTCAAATAGGGCTTATTTGGGCAAGGCGTGGGATAGGATGGGTCCTTCTTTCATTGAGGTCACGGAGAGGCAGATGGCCAATACTAATCTGTGCACAAGATCGTTTGTCGCAATTGGTAGGATGGAAGCTCATGTACGTGAACATGAATAGCCAATTATGCACACGTGAAGAGATGCCACGTTTCGCCACGCATCCACGAACCGGGTGGCTACGCCCTCAACCTCGGCGTCTCTAGTTTCACTTCTCATGACAGCCACCTGTTTCCTCCATTGATCCAGCAGCGATACAATCCATGGTTGTCCATAGTAGATTGGATTTATAATTTATTATGGCGTTAATTCCATTAAAATTACCAAGTTGATACTCCCTAATGCATTTATCTCAAACTAATTACCGTCTTACAAGAAAATTACAAATCAGTACCTACACCTCAAATTTAAGTTTCGTCTCACAAAAAAGTAACCACTGACCCAAATCTATCTAGGGTTAGAATTTCATCCGATACATCAATGAAATGCATGCATAGCTACACACAGCAAACAATTGCAAGATGGATTTAATGTGAACAATCCAAACATGTCAACACCTACATATTTTAACAGAGCATGGGCTTGGTCAAGGTATCGGTTGGAGAATTTTTAGAAATAAAAAATAATTTGGAGCATGCATGTCAAAGTTACTGATTTCGAATATTTTGTGGGGCAAAAATTGATATAAAAGATTGCCTTAGTGGATGCGGGTCTTGAAGTAATGGGACCTACTCGCACGTGAAATGACAAATTTCATGTTGGGACATCATGTTGATACCTAAATTTTGCCTTTTTATGTAGGATTTAATTGCGTAGAAAAATAAAAAATTAATCTCTAAAAAAGAAGAAGTAAAAAGTAAAATAAATAATTTTTATTAAAACGCGTCGTGATTTCATTAAATTGCATTGCATATAGTCATCAGAACATTTGCATTGCTGGTGTTAAAAAAATTCGACAAAAATAATAAAAAGAGTTTAAAAAATATTAAAAAGTAGCAGGGCCGGGCTAGAGACAGCCAAGCCCGACCCCTTCTTCTTTTCCATTTCCTTCTCCCCATGTGGGCCGGCTCAGTCCATTCCTTTTTCTTTTCTTTCTCAGCCCAGCCCTCCCTCCTCCTCCTTTACCTTCTCTTGGACGCTAGCTGAGGAACGACACGAAGAACAGAAAGGAGGATGCACGCGATGGAGGACAGGGAGAACAGGGGGAGCGATCACCGGCCAATTAGTGGTCAGCGGTGACCAGCATCGATTGGACCGAGCGACCAGCGTTGGATGATGGCTTGGCGGTCCCCCAAACACAGGTGAGGGCTCACTGTGGTCTTGGTGTTGGTTCGGTGAAGATGGTGCAAAATGAGGAAGAAGCTTGGGGCAAGGGTAAAGGAGAAGAAGTCTAGAAGAGAAAAAGAGTAAAGAAACAAATAGTACAAGAAAGACAAAGAAAAATTAATTAATTAAAAAAATAGGTTTTAATCGATCGGGTGTGGTTAGGGGCGAGCGGCCTGAGGACTTAATTCATCTCTGTTCATCCCCGAGCGTTCAACCCTTAGTAAGAGACCAAGATGAGGAGTTGGGCCCAATTAGTTTTGATCGTTTTGGGGCTGTTTGTGATACTTGGGCTTGAAAGTTTATTTTGGGGGCGTTTGGGCTTCACTTAGTTTAGGATGGGCTAGTAGAAATAGAGAATGGAGTGGGCTTTTTTCTCAAAAGAAAAACTTTCGTGGGCCTTTTCGGTTAATTCCGATTGGGCCCTAAAGATGGCCGTTTTTGGGGAAGGGTCCGGGCCGGTTCGGTCGTACCCGGTCAAGAGACCCGGTCCGAATTCTCTTTTATAATATTAAAATTCGTAAATAAAATTTATTAATTTAAAAAATCATAAAATTAAAAAAAAAAAAGTGAATAAAAATAAATACTTTTAAAATTCCGAAAATCATAAAAATAATAACAAATTCGAAAATATTATAAATATTAAAAATCCTAAAAATTCTCATAAAATCAAGAAAATTTCCAAAAAAGAAAATTAGAATTCCTAAAAAGCTTAAACAATAGTTTTCAAGTAATCTTCTCTTAAAAAGTGGGAGCCTTTGATCTAAAATTGTACTCAAAAATCATACAAGCCCTTAAGGCTCTACTCGCTCAAATTTGTACAAGTCCTTAAGGCTCTACCTTAGGGTTTCAATGGTCCTTAGAGATAAATGCCATTGATTGCATACCATCAATATAATTATGACTTCCCTTTAGCTTAGTTAAGATTCACATTTGTTTATCTCTTTGTGTCAGACGCTTGTTTTCCCTTGCAATTTATTTAATGCTTCATTTGATTGTTGATTGTTATTTTAATGATTGATCACCTACATGATCACTTCATATATTAGTAGATTGGTTTAAAATTAATCCAAACTGCCTCACAAAAATCTTTTTTTTAAAATGAAGTTTAGGTATCAAAAGAGCACAATTGGTTAATTAGTTTAATCAAGTCTCCAACCTTAGATTCTATACTTGCGTAGAAAGTTAAGTATACGCCTTATTTGGTTTCTAACCGACCCCAACAGGTTAGTAACAACTCATTTTTAGAAAATTATCATAGTGGCAATTTAAAACCCAACATTGTGCGAGGTGGGCTTGGGAGGGCTCAGGTCTAAATCATGGACCGTTAGGCCTGTCTTCTAGGCATTACTCCTAAATCTATTTCTTCTCCCAATGGGTAGGTCACGACACATCAAATGACATATTTCCCTTTTTCAACCACCATCTCTCTCGTCGCCATCCAACAATGAATAGAAATTTCTCATATAACACATGAATAACAAAGTCGCAAGACTTTCCTTATAATAAAACTACTATAAAGATATTCAAGCCAAACTAAGAAATGGTGTTAAAATACCGCTTCCTGAAACTTTCTTCTTTAAGTTTCTTCTTTACAAAGGACTTACAAGTTACCTAATCGGGCCCCTTGCATCTTCAAGATGGTAGTTGCTGCACATTCATTTTGTCAATATCTTGGAAATGGAGCATCATTGTTAATAATAAATCTCTTTCTGACTCAATGACAGGAGAAAGAAGTTATACTAGAAAGAGACGACGTCAATAGTACTTGAGAAAAATAACTCTATATTTATTTAGATTACCACTTTCATCTCTCTCAATTCCTCAAGTTCCCAAGCTTTTAGGACTCTTTGCATTTGCAAGAATTATTCAATACAACCTCCAAGGAAAAAGAATCATAGTGGTTGAGCTCAGACTAATTATAGGAGATGTCACCTTATCAACAATTTCTCTCTCCATACAAGATATTATCTGCTCAAAAGTTATCGTTTCAATTACCGCTTTCTTCATGATTTCTTCTACTTCATGTGCATACTCACAATGCGCTTCTAGCTCTTTTCAAGTTTTTGTACTACCTAGTTATGATACCCACCATTTTCCATAACAATTCATATATAATAACTAGCAGTAGGATCTCGGTTCATAACTAGAGTAATATTACTTCCGAGCTCCTCTTCTCTGAGATTGCAACCTAAAAGACAAAAGAACTTATTCCAAAGAAACAAATGAAAAATAAAACACAATGATAATTAGGCAAACGAATGACACTTGAACAGCTGTGTCTTTCTTGTCACAAGGGCTTTTAGCCTATCCAACTCTTGCTTTTCCAATCTCAAAGAATCACTTGAAGCCTCCATTTCTTCTCAAAGGGTCACTTCTTGCTTTTGCTTTTCGCATAATTCTTCCAACAACTAATAACACAGCAAACTATATGAATTTTTGTGGGAGTGAGAAAGAGAAAAATGGGAACGGTATCGAGTATAGATAGCATAACTAATAATACATTCATATCATGCAATAGAAAAGCAGTACCATCATGCAAAACAAGTCATATAGAAAAGCAGTACCATCATGCAAAACAAGTCATATAGAGAGCCTTCAATGCCCTTCAAAATATCCCTAAGAATGCTAGCAAATTAAATAGTTACTTGGGCTACTAATTAACACAAGAATTTCACAAGATATGTACTTTATTGTATTGGTTGAATGAAACATGTAGTCTTAATGCCAATTAGAAAGAAAAGTAAGAAAAATAAACGGGGTTACTAGCACACTTCCACCATACCCATGGAAAAAAGAAACAAGGCAAGGAAAAGAACCCATAGAAAAATGCCCTTAGCTAAAGCACTAAATATATCTTTTATGGCAACAAAGAAAAACTTGCCCCCAGAATTGTGTTACAAAAAACTTACACAAGATTCAAAAATTTACAAAGACAAGATGGATTTGGCTAAATGACAAGACTTGGAAAATTAGCTGGACAACCTTAACTGAGCATATTGTTCCACCAAACCTAAAGGGCCCCATATGCTTTTAGACAGGGAATGGCATGCGGTGAGGCACTTCCATTGATGTGTCTTTCACTCGCTAACTAAACCTAGCCTCATCAAAGCGTTTATTGCTTTATCCATTGGCATGACAACCTGCAGAGGGCTGAAATCCCTAAGCCACCGGGTGCAAACATTAATGTAGTAAAACATGAATTTCTAACATGTCTCCAATGCACTAGCGAGCATTTACCTACATTTACCACTATTGTTGGTGATATTAAAGTAAGACAAAACAGAAGCTTCTGATACAAACTACTAATTGAAGGAAAGGTGTCAAAGATCAACAAAACGCACGTATATAAAGTGAGAAACTAAGGATAACGGGATAATCCACATTTTGGAGGATGTCATAGTCAAAGGAATCTCAGGAAACTAAGAATGATTTCTCTCTCTAATCTTTGAGCATAGACCATTACGCCTTCGTCACTTGATACAATTACAGATCCAATAAATACAATTTCACCGTCAGTATATTATTAAAGAAGCTATTTAAGACATTCAGACCCCTTCTTCTTCTTTACTGGTTTATATTGTAAACGCAATTAGCAGTATTAAATTTTAACGTTCTAGAGTGGCATATTAAAAATCTAGGTAACTCGAGATATGGTGGCAGAGCTTTATGTTGGGAACCCAACTTAATAGAAGTACAACCAAATTTCTCGGTTGCTTTAGCTGTGAGAGAAACTACACGAGCCTCCTATCCCACTTAGTGGGTGTTGACACCTAAATTTTGGCGGCCCATTTATTTAATACATAGAAAATTATGGGTTAATTTTATCCCTAAAAAAAATTAATTGCATTACATATAGATTCAGGTGCATTTACATTTTTTGCATTTTATTGGATCAGTGGTAAATGGATTCGGATTAGTGGTTCTAAACTTTAATTTGGCGGGCCAGACTAAGCCCACGAAGCAAGTAAATTGGCCCGAGCCCATTTTCTTTTAATGACAAGAATTACCTAAATTGAGATTTGAAATAATATTACGGTGGATTTTTGGAATTTAAGAAAATCGGGTTGCAATCTTATCTTTAGGTGATAAAATCAGGAGATATGGAAAATAAAAGAAAAGTGATATTGCGTGCGAAAAAGAAATCTTCGCGGATGCTGATTTGAAAAGGAAAATAAAACCCTAATCTTCAGCCTATAAAAAGGTTTTCACGTAGGGTTTCGGGAAGAGGCCACGTTAATATAATACACGGCCATTGATAGAGGCACATGAGAGAGAATAGAGAGGAATCGTAGAGGGCTTCAATCGAGACAAACCTGCGGCGTGGCAAGAGAGATGGTGCCAAGGGGAACGTGAAGAAACACGCCCATATCTCCCAAATTGTGGCTGCTGGACTTTGCTTCCACGTTGCTTTAGTCTTTGTTTGACATTCCATCATCAGTCTTGGTTCCAAGACAGCCAGAGCGCCACCAACAGCGGCTGCTTTTGTCCTGTCTTGCTCCACGTCGCACCTCCCATTACCTCAGTCCATCGTGTTCCAGGATTGCCAAGTCAAATCCTGATCAATTGACGTAATCGAGCTTCCAGAGATAGTCCAGCAGATCCAGGCGATCTCTCACGCCACCTCTCAAGTCCCTCGTCGTTCCATCCGTGACTCGTGTTCCCCTGCCGTGCTGAGTCGCAAAGCCCCGACGTGAGATGCTCCAAGTCATTCTTTGGCCCCACGCCGAGACGAGCTGCTGTCTTGTCAAGCTCGTCCCCGAACCAAGTCATCCTGTGAAGTTTTTGCTCTGTAGATTCGTTGATTGTAAGCCACGAGCCCCGCTAAGCACCACCACATCGGGTCGCGAGTAGCCGTTTGAGGATCGGAATTCGGAAGCCAATATTCGAATTAGGTAAAAATCTCATCTATTTTGATTTTCGATAATTCCGTTTCCTTATTTGATATATTCATTGATGCCCATAATGAAAATTTCCGATATGCTAAGATATGTGAAATCTCGAGTAGCCTTCTAAATTAGAAAATCTTCCTAATTTCACAACGTGCATATGATTGACGGTCTGATTTCATGCTCAAAATACGACCCGCAATCGCACGGAAAAATCACCAATCCGATCTCACGCTCGAGATACGATTCGTGATTTTGTCTAAAATTGGCCAATCCGATCTCGTGTGCGAGATACGATTCGTCAATTTATTTCCAAAATAAAATGGACATGGATAATATTTTGCTGGATTTGTTGCCGTGTTGTTCTTGATGCCTTTATTTGTTTGCTCCCATCAAAGAAAAAAAAACATTTGAGTTAGATTAGATGTATCTTAGGATATTATTTGTTTTAGGGTTATTTTGCATGTCTAGAATAGGAAATCTATTTATTTCGAATAAAAAATACTAAAAACATAAATTTAGGATGTTAGATTTTCGTTTCACTAATTTAAATTGCATGTTAATTATTTGCCAATCTTAACTTCGAATTTTTATCAAAAAAACAAAAACGATCATGCATATGTCATGTAGAATTAATGCATTCTTTGCACGTCATTGCATATTAGGATAAAATTTCATGTTTCATTTTAAGTTTAGATATTAGATAGATTGCATTTTAGGATTATTTGGGTTAAGATAATATTTTAGTTAAATTAGGATTTGGCTTAACCTAATTCCTAATGCAAATTAAATAGAATCTTAATCTAGTTAGATAATTTTCACATTTTTCCTAATCATGAATTTCATGAAAAATACAAAAAAAAATGTCTTTGAATAAATTAGTTCCATTCTTTAGGATAAATTGCATTTTTAGGAAAAATAAAAAAATGTCATGTAAACATCATTAGGGTTAGCTTCATTGAGATGCATGTCATTTAGTATTTTTGCTAGGTCCATTTAATTAGAAATTACATGTCATTAGAATTAGGTCATTTTAGTTAATATTGCATTGCATATTGCATGATTTTCATTAAGAAAGTAAAAAAAAAAAAAAGAAATTGCGTGTTAATTAGAAACCATATCTAGGATTGTTGATGTGGATTTTAATTTAACGCTGCAGATGCTTTCGTTGCTTTGAGGTAAGTTCTGCATTATTTAATTGCTTTATTGGGTGTTAAATTGGTGGTTTGCGCACCCGCATGATCGCCTCACATGTTAGGGAATTAGATTTAAAATTGATTCAAGCTGCCTACAAAACCTTTTTTTAAAAAAAGAAATGGTACCGAAAGGGCGTTAGAGAAATCTAGCGTAATCAAGTCCCCGTACCCAAATCTTTGGTTCGTAGAAGTAAAGTAAAACTCTCGTTACTTTACTTGGGTTTCTAATCGATCCACAAAAAATAGATTAGTGTCGACTCCTAATTAAAAAACAATTGCATGTTAAAAAACTTGAACCTAAAGTAACGAATTGGTATGGGCTTGGGAGAGCCCGAGTTAAGTCTAAGCTTAATAATCCATTAACCAAACCCTAGGTGGTCCAAACCTCGGAAAAATCGGTCGCGACAGTGGGGATCAGCTGTAAGACATAAAAATTAATATGCGGAAGCCAGGATCAATTGAAGACAAACCTCCAGCCATTGTTCTTGTTCGCGTTCGTCAGAAAAGCCTGAAATCAAGAAGGTAATATGCGCACTCTACTAACCAAATTTCCTCACGTACTGATGGTGTATTCTAAATGTGAGGATTTTGTGTTAGACCTTGATCACCCGTTAGAAAAGAACGTACGTCCCTATTTATACATCGTCTCCCATCAAGACGAACGGTTGTCACGAAATGGTACGAAGCGTGGAAAAATTTATGTCGAACAGTCACAACTTTTAAGAGAAAATGCGGGTCTAAAATGTGGGATCACAAAAAATAAATAACATTCTCCCACTTGATCCCATCATTTTCATCATACGGATCATTCAACTAATTCCACGAAAACTTTATGCTTAAAGAAAAGAAACAAAACACATGGATCATGGCGACATGTCCTCTAAGAGTGAGTAATACCTTCCATGTATCACAATGCATCTTATTTCTTTAATATTAGCCTATATGTGACAACATATCTTAATGAATAAACCTCATGTTTATTCCAGAATCAAGGATAAATGTTATTCTCATAAACAACAAAATATGTACACAAAAATTGAGAATCAACATTACAACTGAATAAGAGTTCCATACAACAAAAATCATTCATATGTCGATAAATCACATGATAGGACCTATTCCCATACTAGTTACATGATCCTTATACTTCATTGGTGGCATGCCTTTAGTTAAAGGATCGGCTATCATCAATTCAGTGCTAACGTGTTCAATGACCACTTTATTCTCCTTAACACGCTCCCTTATGGCTAAATACTTAATGTCGATATGCTTACTTCGACTGCCACTTTTGGCATTTTTAGCCATAAAAACTGCAGCTGAATTGTCACAATATATTCTTAATGGCCTAGAAATAGAATCAACAATTCTAAGCCCAACAATGAAACTCTTCAACCATACACCATGCGAGGTAGCCTCAAAACAAGAAACGAACTCAGCCTCCATAGTGGAAGTAGCAGTCAAAGTCTGCTTGGCACTTCTCCATGACACGGCTCCGCCAACTAACATGAAAATGTATCAAGATGTTGATTTTCGTGAATCAATGCAACCCGCGAAGTCCGCATCCGAATAACCGATCACTTCCAAGTTGTCAGTCCGTCTATACATAAGCATATAGTCTTTGGTACCTTGAAGGTATCTCAACACTTTCTTTGCAGCTCTCCAGTGGTCTAAACCTGGATTACTCTGATATCTTCCCAACATTCCAACAGCAAAAGCGATGTCAGGTCGAGTGCAAACCTGAGCATACATCAAGCTTCCAACAGCAGAAGCATATGGAATGTTGCACATTTGTTCCCTTTCTAGATCGTTCTTCGGGCATTGGTTCAAATTGAACCTGTCACCCTTCACAATGGATGCTATACTTTGTAAACAATCTTTCATCCAAAATCTCTCTAGGACCTTATTGATATAGGTTTCTTGAGATAGTCCTAAAATTCCTCGAGATCTATCTCTATGGATCTTAATGCCAATGACATAAGATGCCTCACCCATATCCTTCATGTCAAAACTCCTAGAGAGGAATTGTTTCACCTCATGTAGCAACCCCTTATCATTGATTGCAAGTAGTATATCATCCACATACAGCACAAGGAAACAAATTTTGCTCCCACTAACCTTCTGGTATATACATTGATCCATGACATTCTCTATAAAACCAAATGAAGAGATAATATCATGAAACCTGAAGTACCATTGGCGGGATGCTTGTTTCAAGCCATATATAGATTTCTTAAGCTTGCACACCAAATGCTCACCTTTACTAGAGGAGAATCCTTTAGGTTGTTTCATGTAAACCTCCTCCTCTAGTTCTCCATTGAGGAACGCCGTTTTCACATCCATCTGATGTAATTCCATATCAAAATGGGCAACCAATGCCAAAACAATACGAAGAGAATCTTTCTTAGATACAGGAGAAAAAGTCTCCATGTAATCAATTCCTTCCTTTTGAGTGAATCCTTTGGCAACAAGTCTAGCTTTATATCTTTCAATGTTACCCAATGAATCTTTCTTAGTTTTGAAGACCCATTTACAACCAATAGTCTTTGCACTATCAGGTAACTCAACCAAATCCCAGACTTTGTTAGATGCCATAGAACTCATCTCTTCCTTCATGGCATTGTACCACAAATTGGATTTATCACTATCCATGGCTTGTGAAAACGTTTCGGGATCATTCTCAGCTCCAATATTGTAGTCGAACTCTTGTAAATACACAATATAATCACTAGGAATAGCCGATTTCCTTGTTCTAGCAGATCTTCTCAATGTTGGATCAACATTCTCTTGAGGAGCATGTTGCTCAACTGGTTGTTCAACAGTTTACGGTAATTGCTGAACAACCTGGATCTACCGGATCAATATCGCAGGTTGTGGAACTTCAACAATTGGTTGTTCAATAGCCGGCTGAAGCGAAGGGGCATTATGAGCAACAACCAATCTTAAACTTGAGGTGGAAAGTTGAGTGTCCGATTGATCTTCCTTAGGAACATGATCCCTTGGTCGATCGCTCCCCTTTGGTCAAGTCATTTTCAAGAAATTTAGCATTTCTTGATTCCACAATCCTAGTGGTATGAGATGGACAATAAAACCTGTATCCCTTAGACCTTTCGGCATATCCAATGAAATACCCACTTATGGTCCTTAGGTCAAACTTCTTTTCTTGTGGATTATAAATTCTCACCTCAGACGAGCATCCCCAAACGCGCACATGATGTAAACTTGGTTTCCAACCTTTAAATAACTCAAAAGGTGTCTTTGGGACAGCCTTGGTCGGAACTCGGTTTAATATGTACACTGCCGTCTTAAGTGCTTCAGTCCATAAGAATTTAGGAAGTTTGGAGCTGTTAAGCATACTATGCACCATGTCTAATAAGGTCCGATTTCTTCTTTCCGATACGCCATTTTGGTCTGAAGAACCAGGTATAGTATATTGGGCAACTATCCCATGCTCTTAAAGAAACCTTGCAAATGGACCAGATGCTTGTCCATCTTCAGTGTATATACCATAGAATTCTCCACCTCTATCTGATCTCACGATCTTAATTTGCTTATTGCATTGTTTCTCTACTTCCGCCTTAAATACTTTAAAGGCATCTAATGCTTCATATTTATTATGAATCAAGTAGAGATACATATAACGTGAATAATCATCTATAAAGGAGATGAAGTATTTCTGACCACATGAGTTCATATCCGGACTACAAATATCCGTATGTATGATTTCTAATATTTCTGTACTCCTCTTGGCACATTTCTTTGACTTGTTAGTCTGCTTTCCATTTATGCAGTCCACACAAGTATCACAAAAAGTAAAATATAATGTACCAAGTACTCCATCATTTACTAATCGCTTAATTCTTTCTATGGAGATATGTCCCAATCTCCGATGCCACAACATAGAAGAATGTTCTTTCACAACACATTGTTTCATACCAGCTTTATCATGAACATGCATCGCATTATAATAGGCATTGTCTTGTAAATTAATTCGAAAAAGACCATCAGACAAAATACCACTCTCAACAATTTCAGATTTAAATGATAAACAGAAGTTTGAATCTGAAAAGTTAAAAGAGTATCCCAAAGGTACAAGTCTTGAAACTGAAATTAAGTTTCTAGAAAAACTAGGAACATAAAAGGTCTTTTCCAAATCTAAAACAAAACCACTATTGAGAACTAGTCTATATGTTCCAATAGCTTCCACATGCGAACGCATCTTGTATCCTGAATAGATGCTTTGTTCACTTCCCACTGGCTTCTAGTGGTTTTGAAAACCCTGCAAGGAATTCGAAATATGGATTGTAGATCCAGAATCAATCCACCAAGTGTTATGACTTACATCAGTCATATTAGATTCATAACAAACATAAAAGATTGGATTACCTTTCTTCTCGAGCCAAGCCTTAAATTTGACACAATCCTTCTTATATGCCCCTTCTGTCTACAGAAGAAACACTTGGATTCTTTCTTAATGTCAGCTTAGGGAGGTATTTTACATTTTCCCTTATGCTTGCCATAGCCCTTATTATTTCCTTGTGTTGCCAAATGAGCACTTTCTCCCAATTCCATAATCAGTCTTTCTTGCTCTTGAACACACATGGTCATGAGTTCATTAATAGACAATTTATTCTTATGTGTGTTATAAGAGATCTTGAAAGGTGCATACTGTTGTGGAAGAGTGTTCAGAATATAATACACAAGGAATGATTCAGATATCTCAACCTCAAGGTTCTTAAGCTGAGCCGCAATGTTCCTCATTTGCATGATGTGATCACGCACACCTCTAACACTAGTGAGTTTTAATGATGAAAACTTCATAATCAGGGTCATGGCATGTACCTTCTCAAAACTTTCAAACTGCGCATCTATAGCCTCCAATAAAGCCTTAGCATTGTTATGCTGAGAAACTGAACCACGAATACTATGAGATATTTTAGCTCTTATAAACATGGCACATACGCGGTTGGACCGCTCCCATTGGTTATAAAGAGTTATCTCAGCTGGAGTGCTCAAATCAGTAGGAGCATGTGGTTCGTCTTTCCTTATAGCATAGTCAATGTCCATCCACCCTAATTGAAGAAGAACTAACTCCTTCCAAACTTTATAGTTCTCACCATTCAATATAGGAACATCAAACTTAAATTCAGAGAAATTCACAGGTTGCGAAACTGCATATCAAATAATCATGCTTATGTCACAAAATTTGAGGCAAATATAAATAAATCATGTTTTACCAATGTAAACATGTCACAATATGAATCACATAACATAAAAACTACCTGTGGGCTAAGTTTTTAATTTAAATAGATTCATAATTACTTCATGAAGAAACTACCATATTATATGCCTTCTCTTAATCCTTGTGGGTAAATTAAGAAAAATAATATGATATTTCATCCTAATTAATCATATTAATATAAAGAAAATTCATGTGGGATAAAATTCATCATATTAATATAATTAATTACAATCAATGTCCATTTCTTAATATGATCCGGAGGCATTTAATATATAATTTAATTAATTAAAGATGCTGTGGCCACTCCTAATTAATTAAATATATGGACCATTGGACATTTAATTTCATGCATAAAATATTCATAAAAATGCATGAAATGACATAATAAATAAATACATCAAGGGCAGAACAGTAAATAAATAAATTGGCCAAGGGTATGATTGCAAAAAATTTAAAAATTGGGGCAAAAGAGTAAAAAGGAGCCGCGGGTGAGGGGTGACGGGCGCGTGCTGAGCACGTGCCAAAATTCCGCACGGGCGCGTGACCCGCACGCGCGCGGTTCAGCGCGCAAGCGTGTGCCTCGCACGCGCGCGGTTCAACGCGCAGGCGCGTGCAACTGCCGCGCGCATGGATCCCACGCACGCAATGGTTGCCGCGTGCGTGAGAGCGCGTGGCGCGTGGAATCCACACGCCTACAACCGCAGCGCGCGCGTGGGCTCCACGCGCCTTCTTCCTCGCGCGAACAGAAGCCTTTCTTCGCCGTTCCGCCGCGGTTTCGCCGGCCGTTTCTTCTCCGGCAGCCCATTTCAGACACAAATTAATAGTGGGTTTTGAAGAGAACGTCGGCACGACCACATTGGTAAAAGTTTTAGTGAAAATGATGAAGAAATAAGCCCCAAATCATAAGAAAATTCCCAAAAACACAAAACCTCAACCACAGAGACTTCCGCCACCCGATTAGCCTCCGGCAAACACCAATATACCGGAAAAACTCATGGCTAACGTTCCTCATGGCAGTGCGACCGAATGGGTCCAAAATCAAAGGGTGGGTCGTGCGGATTTTGCCCGGAATTTGGGAGTTTCTCTCTTGGCCTCAAAATGCCGAGTTACTGTTCATGTCTAAAATGCCCGAAAAATACACCAAAAATTCGAAAAAAAACAAGGCAGAGGCAATAAACACGCTCTGATACCAAATGTAAGACATAAAAATTAATATGTGGAAGCCAGGATCAATTGAAGACAAACCTCCAGCCATTGTTCTTGTTCGCGTTCGTCAGAAAAGCCTGAAATCAAGAAGGTAATAGGCGCACTCTACTAACCAAATTTCCTCACGTACTGATGGTGTATTCTAAATGTGAGGATTTTGTGTTAGACCTTGATCACCCGTCAGAAATGAACGTACGTCCCTATTTATACATCGTCTCCCATCAAGACGAACGGTTGTCATGAAATGGTACGAAGCGTGGAAAAATTTATGTCGAACAGTCACAACTTTTAAGAGAAAATGCGGGTCTAAAATGTGGGATCACAAAAAATAAATAACATCAGCTACACATTCTCGCGAATATAGTCGTGCGTCTGCCATTACATATAGATTTTTGGATCGGGTTTCCATGGTCGCAATTTGTCCAAGTGTTTGTATGTAAGAACAGAAGCATGCACTCTCATATGAGCAGGAGCTTCTTCACATTCTTAATAAGCTGATGTGTAGGGGAGTACTCTAGTGCATGTTGAGTCAAAGGAAAACAACTGCACAATTGGGTGCTTGCAATCAAAATGCATATACATATTGAGAATAAAACGAGATTCATTAAGAGAACACCTTTTAAGCAACCAGAAACAATGGCATGCTGCAAAATCATAATATGTCGTGTCATCGGCACTGTACATGACTACCGCCATCAAGTGCTTCGGGGATTCGATCCAGTTAAGGACGATGAAGGTGACGAGTAGAGATGAAGTCTTTACCGAGGCACATTGAGAAATCGAAGGGCTTCGTCCCGACTGTCAGAACGTCGTGGTCTTCAAAAATGGGCATCCAAAAGGAGCCTCAATCTCCTCCTCGTCGTCGGAAAGCCCTTGGACGACCCCCTCTGGTTTTGAGGCGATAACACGAGAGAAGAGCTGCGACCTGGTTCCCCCTTACCAAACAAGTCCAGTGTTGGTGGTCGAGAGAGAGAGAGAGAGAGAGAGTCTCTCCTTCGGCCATCATTATTTAATTAAATGCTTCGGATATTTCCAAATTTTGTCATGTTTTATCTATCTAGGAACACATTAAATATCCAAATTAAAATATACCTCCTTCTAACTCCGTATCTTTTTTCTCCTCATTTAAAAAATTCAATTCAAAATGGAATAGTTCTATTTGTGTTTAACGAGACTTTTCCATTAACAACAGATCGAATGATCAAACCTTAAAAGATTTATACTTCGGACTCTATATATGATTTTTCTAAAAGACCAAACCCTTCATTGAATTTTTTAATTTTTATTTGTTTAAAATTTTAAAAAATAATGTATGCAACTTTTTAAATATAAATTTTGACAATAATGCTAAAAAAATCAAATACATATATATAATTTAAAAAAAAAAAAAAAGACCAAATCATTCATCAATTTTTTTAATGTTTATTTGTTTAAAATTGAAAAGATAATGTATGTAAATTTTTGAATAAAAATTTGAAAATAATGCTAAAAAATCAAATACATACATATACATATATATATTTTAAAAAGGACCAAAATCTTCATCAGAATTTTTTAATTTTAATTTGTTTAAAATTGAAAAAAAAAAAATAATGTATGTAACTTTTTAAATATAAATTTTGACAATCATGCATAAAAAATCAAATATATAAATATTTTTTAAAAAGGCCAAAATATATTTAATTTTTTAAAATTTATATAAATTTGATTTTTTTGGCGTTATTTTGGCATTTGAAAAATAATAACGAAGGCAAAGTAAAAAACTTGAAGAATAAGTGATGATAGTTTTGGAAAAAAAAAAAATAAGTTTTAGTATTTGGCCAAATGCTAAAAGCTCAAAGCTAGTCTCTACTAACATTGGGCTTTCAGCTTACCCAATAATAACTTTCACTTGAAAGCTACTTTAAAATTGTTGTCAAACGGTCTAGCATTTTTTCAAGGGGCTTTGAAGGCTGAAAACTACTTGGGAATGCTAAACCAAACGCTCCTGTAGTCCTGTAAGGGGATATGTGTGGCTGCATCAATTATTTCGAGTGGACTTATATCATGACCTTTTTGGAGGCATATAAGATTAAGTGGACACTACCTTTATATTTCTATTGCTTCTCTTCCATATCTTAATGCGTTCATCCGTTCGCAATCTTTTTGGCAAGGGGAGTTTTCAAGTTGGAGTTGTTCTTACCATAAGAATATCCAACGGCAGCACCCAAGGTAAACATCCCTTTGGTCCTTCAGTTTTTGGGCTTAATCAGCCTTGGATTTGGTTGATGGTTCCTTTAAATTAGAACATAAAGCAAACTATCCACGGGTCGATGGCTAGAGGCATGGGCATTGCAGATATGCCAAGAAAATCTTTCTAAAGGTGAAACACTAGTTATAACTCATCTTTCCTTTGTTTCGCGTCTCTCAAAATGATGATAGAAAGAAAATACCTGCAATTGCTCGTATTTTCTTCAATGGAGAAGAGGCCTCGGTACTTCAAGTGAGATCAAAGATCTATACCTTGAAATGTGGAATACATTTCCTAGAATGGGCGAGTTGGGTATAATTGTGGGTTCCAACTTCTTACGTTGAGTGAGCTCGCTGAAAAATTATCTGGCTCGATGCCATGCACTTGTTTACTATAACGATATAGCAATTTCAAGGTATGAGGGTTAGAATTAATCATTGAAAATAATCTATGTGAATAAATTATTAATGAACATGATTCAACTTATTAATCATCACCATTTGAGCATCCTATTCATTCGAGAACAAGTGGATTTTTTTTTTTTTTTTTTTATCATTTTGGCACAACTAATGTAATGCCAAAACCTAGTAGCAAAAGATTTTGGCATATACAGACCCCATAACCATGTACGCCTCGCACGTATTCCCCGACAGGCTTGGTCATTAACTCAACCTGGCCGCCCCCATAATCCCCTGCATCGAAGAGGGTCCTGAAAACCATTCCTCCGCGAGCTCCATGTACGGCACGAGTAGCTCTGAAACGAATCGCACGTGCATAACCTAGACCTGTCAAAGGACACAAATTGCTCCACGTATAATGGTTACACAACCATTATAAAAGACTACTGTTGTTTTGATTAATGAAGAAATCCCATGCGAGTTGAATTACTAGCCTCGTGTTTAAAGAAAGTCTACGTGGTTCACTCCGCCTAGAGATTATACTACCTGAATACGTCGCTATAATAAGCTGAGAAGCGAAATTACCGAACATTTTAAAAGAAATGTTATATAGTTAATCATTGCCTTAAGTTGAACACTCTGATTAGATAGTGCCCAACCAGCTTTCCCGCATCTTGATTGTTGCACCTCCTCCGACGATTTTAAGGGGTACTCCCCCTCATCGACCTGGTGCATTAAGAATTTTATTGCTAGATTACTCCTAACAAGGCTTAAATGTAAGATTCCAAGAACAACAAATCTGACCAACCCATTTGGGTTCATTCAATTTTTATTTACTTTAAAAAAGTCTTACCTTTTTATTGGTATGGAATTCAAAAAAGGATAATTTGTTAGGTTATGTCAATCATTCATATTCTATTTCCATTCATATGGGTGGTCTATTGATTAAAACAGACTTGTTTAAAGATTGCATAAATTGACTAATGCTTTTTATTCAATCTAATATATTTTTTTAAATTGAAACTTTTGAAATTTTCAGAATAATTAAATGTTGACACGTAAATTCACATATATATTTTTCATAATATTTAAGATATTATACATTTTAGCAAATTTTTTTTTTTAAGGAGTACTCTTTTCTTTTATCTAAGGGTAAACAATCTAGTCTTAGGTTGTCCATTCATAACATTTTTGTCGTGACTAATTTGAAATTTGCATTTTATTTTGAGTCTTGGATGAGTCAAGGTCTAGTATGGCAAACACGAATAGATAGATCATGAATGGGCATTCACGGTTTATCTTAATGAATGGCTTCCAAGTTCCATATAAGTGATATCTACATATGATGAGACACGAGGTTTTGCTCGTTTTTAGTTCCCGGAAAAGTTTAGGTATCTGTGAGGTTGTGAACTCGCAATGCTGGGGGATAGGTTGCTGATTTTGTGGAATTACGGCATGAGGTTTCTGATTCTACAATTTTTGTATATAGCTCCTTAAAAACAAAATATGCATCGGCAATATATATACACGTGGTTTATTCTTTTTCATGATGCACTGATTGAAGTCCTATGCATCATTCAATGATCAGATGAAAAGGTTGAAACTGTGGAAGAATAACTAGGATACATACACCTATGAGCTTGATGAAGTTTTCATAGAGTTTGCGTCGTAAAATCACGTGTAAGAGGTCGCAGCAAAGCTGGTTGTGGAGTCGTGAACGTATAAAAGATTTTGATTGTTGTCTTAATTTCACCTTCGTATGAGCTTGCCTTTGGAGAATATAAGCAAGTGGAGAAACTTTTGACATTTCAAGCATTTAATATGCTTCCTCTTCTGTTATTTATAGTATCATTATTTAGAGAGATCCGTGATTTGATGGTGCTCTTGAAGGAGAAAGGAGTAGCATTCATGTTTACTCCATCGTTTAGGTCTAGGTCCTGTCCCAGCCGACGTCATTTTGATTTCTTTATTCTCTGAATCTTTAACCATTTTACGTTGTTTTTACAGTTTTGAGGAAATGGGTGTTCCTATAAAGCTGGACAAAAAGTGAAGCGTTGCTAGTGGCTGTTACTAATTGAAGCATTATCAAGTAAAGAAAGTCAAAGAACCTGTCATGACAATTTTGTTTTTTTTGCTGAGCTCTCTGTTTTAGGCCTCCAAATGGAAGAGTTTGATGGAAAATGCTATTTATTGATATATTATTTTACTTCATGACTCATGAACTCTTAGTCTTTGATTATACGATAGATCTGTGTTTGCTATTTTGGATGACTCTTAAAGGATTTATTTTTATGCTTGCTATGATCCATGGCCTTAAAAGACATTGAGAAAAGTCACGATTCATAAAGTAAAATAATGTATGAATTGAAATAGCATTTAATTTACGGAATACTGGTGTTATGACTAAAATTGGAAAAGAAAAAGGAAATAAAGATTAAGATTTATAGTTAAAAATCAACATAACTATGATTTATAGTTAACATTGATGCGGAACGACATTTATAAAATAGTCTTATTTCTTTTATCTCATCAACAAGTCCTAAAAAAACATGAATATACCTATAGATATTTTTGCTGCTTATACCATATAATGAATTCCAAAGTTCTTTTTACGTGAGAATTAAGTAATGGCTTATCATCTTCTACGAGTTTCTTCAGGCTTAACTAGCCGTGGTGTATCACAAGTCTCAAATACAATTGCATCCTCAACGTAGAAGATTGGCATTCCAATTGTAATTCACAAAAAAGTCTAAAAATCCCTCAAAATTGTCTAAAGAAGCAAAAATTATCACATTATTCGGGAAAAAACTCACATGGAGTAATTATTATAATTTTGGTGACATTTCTTATTTATTTATTGGGGAACAACATCGAACGAGAAAAGCCCTTGTCACACTCCGCTACTTCATCTCCTTTTGTCGGAAAAACACAATGTGCCAGGCTTTAAACCCTGTGAAAGCCCTCAAAATTGATCGGCATCAAACATCCAGAACCCGCCTTCTCCAAAGTTCAGTTTCTTTGTTGAAAGCGAAATCCAAGTCTCGAAATTTCTCTACTCTCTGTTCATCGGCGATGGCAAGCCAAAGTCAAGACCGGAAGCAATTGTCCCTCGATGCTGTCTGATCTCAGCAGCAGCGTAGAGGAGGTCTCCGAAGACATTAGAAGGCAAAATATACACTCATGATTTAGAGCCATAACACGACATTTCGCTGCCTTGACTAAGAGAAAAAATGATGGAAAAAGGAGATTTTGGATGAGCTCCATCTCCATCCAGCTGTATATGTTAGCCTTTTGGCAAAGAGCCTGGGAAAGAGCCAAAAAGCAAAAGTACAATGATTTTGATATCTGACAGGATCGAAACGAAACGCAGAGAGGGCCGTTCGCTCTCTCTCTCTCTCTCGTACTCTTTTTACAGAGCCAGCCAGGGAGAGCCAGAGAGAGGAGAAAATATTCAGTGGTTAGTAATCACCACGTCATCGGAGGATCTCCAGAGGAAGAGTCATTTATTTAGACAGACCAATGCGCACAACAACGCTGAGTTTTGACAACAAATTAATTCGCATAATGGTGATATGATTCACGCCATATAGCTCTCATGCGCGAAGGAGACGGAGACATGGAGAGAAAAGTACACGTTCGCATATGCACATAAAAATGAGAAAAAGCAAAAAGTGGCGAAGCAAAAAGCAACCTTATGCGAATCAGAGCAATCAAGCCCATGCGCCCCTTCTGTGAAATCAATCTCTGATGATTTCCTTATAAATAACACGAGAAGTCCCATCCCCGGATTCCCCACCATTCAAACCCTGTGAGAACGACGTTTACTATAATCTTTCTTGCGAGAGGTAATTTAGATTTATTTTTATGGAATGAATACATGATTTGAGGACCATCATCATCATGGATGGTCGATGGTATTTATAGTTTCTCGCTTAAATCCTATTCTCTATAATTAATGGCCGGTGGAATTATTATTAATTGATCATCACAATTTTATTAATGCTTACATTATCTCATTCACTAGCAATGGGAACACAAAATGTTGTCCAGATTTATTGGCTGAATAATTTTAGCCGGAGGATTTCAATGGCTACATTTCAAGATCTTACCTTTTGGGGGGCTTAAATTCGTAATATGCTGACTATGAAGCTCATCATAAATGATGGATCTCGAAACTAGCTAAGTCTTTGGGTTATCCCGATATTGACATTTCGAAGGTTTAAGACAATTTGAATCAATTGCATAGTCATGATCTGTAAAAGGGTTTTGATCCATGATCGTATCTCCAACGAGAGATTTTCAATTTTGTTTATCGGAACCTTGGGCTTCCTTTTTTACCTCTAAACTTCTCCGCGGATAACTCGTAGCTGCCAAGGTTCACAGTAATAGCTTAGTCTGCCGAGCAAGGACTTGTTTCTAGATTCATGGTAGAATAGAAATAGCACATCAATCTCCTTTTGGCAATAGCAGGTCACCCAATATAAAACATTATGTTAACCAGGTATGTCATTGGTTCAAAGATAACAATCACCTTTCTGGTCTGATCAATAAATCCCATCTGGCCCGGAAATTTTCCAAATGTCTTTTACATTGCAATCGCTTTGCTCTTATTAGAGCATACAATAGCATGGTGTAAGAAAATTATAGGCACTATTGGTATGGTCAGATCTACAAAAACGAAAACAGCAACCTTAGAGCTCACCCGGTGCAATCTGCATCTTGTCCGTGAGGAAAAGGCGAGGCTTTGAGACTCTTTCAGGAAAAGCATCCAGAATATCTCCCAGCCTCCTACATAAGAACATTAGAAGAAGTTTAGAATGACTGTGAAAGTAGCCTCAGCTTAAAGCAGTTGTTCCCCAATAAGAGCAAGCGCGTTTATTTAAAGATGCATACGTCAGTGAACTTTAAGAATATGCAAATGGATAAGACTCCGACCAATCCAGAACGGAAGCGAATCCCTTTAATGGTAGTTGGTATAAGAGGAAATTTACCTAACCAGGGAAGCTTTTCAAAAATAAAAGGCGGCAAAGTTGTCTCTAGCTTTCTTTAATGAAGTGCATGTCTTTAGTTTTTTTAAGTATAGTGCAAAGTAAGGTGACAAAGATAAGGACTCGCACATGCTATCCATATATCTGGAAACAACATGCCATAAGACTCCTAAGAAGTCCTTTCAAGGATTTTGGGGGAAGAAAGGGTTCATGCTGCATACATACAAGCAATGAAAGAAATGTATAAAAGCGGTGCCTCCCGTAAGGGTACATGGAGGGGTAACAAAAGATTCCAAATAATTATAGAACTATAAAATCCATAGTGATTCTTTTTCGACCCCTTCCAATGATGACATTGTGCTAGTAGATGAACATTATACAGAACTGAATGCAAAGCTAGAATTATAGAGGCTATTTAAGAATACAAGGGCTTTTGTTTACGTTAGTTAAAGACAAAGCAAGGAGCGCAATTGTATTATACAAACAGGTTCGAAGCAAAGCTATGGTAAAAATGGAAGATCAGTAGACACAAAAAGATCGTCCAATGTTGATGTTTCGTGCAAACAAACGAGATTGTCGAAAAGGACTACATTCGCGATTTATTCAGTCTTGAAGTCGAGAGAGTGGTCATATAACTATCCCTTGCCGTCAACAGAAAATTGTGGAAACAAAGAAAATAGTCTATACCCCATATAGGGAGCTGGTCGGGAAGACATTTGATGATAGAGAAACTAAAAGAAAAAAAGTCACGTGAGAAATGCACTTTCCAAAATAAAGAGAACATGGGAAATCCCCTCAACTCCAGTCCAAAGGAGTCATCAATTCGAAACCGACCAAGAGCTATATTATGGAAAGTACGTGGAACTTAAAGAGAGAGTCTTATTTATACAAATGGAAGTCTTTAATATGTCGCTAGGCAAATTTCTCAACCGACGATAGAGAAATCAAACTCTCTAGACAAGGAACCAATTGAATGCTATAGCGAGAATCGACTTCGACTCCAAATGCCTCAAACTTTTCACTTTCCAGGTTGTATAGAGCCCAATAAATGGGAGACTTGAAGCGTAAAAGCCATATTCATACTCCCTAGGAAGAAAACTTCTCCACAATTTGCAGACCCAACTGACCAATAACTCACAATGCTTCTCTCTGGTTTTATATGAGACTATATGTAGCCATAAGCCAAGTGAATCTGTCTTCGGTGTCTATCTTGGAAGGTCCATGAATGCGCAAGGAATTTGAGGACACCTGCCATAACCCTTGATGGTTTGACTCCTGCATCATACGCCACTAATAAACCGCTTCTGTATTTCTCCCAGTCCGGCATGTGAAAATATTAATCTTCGGACGCTCAATGCTAGTAATTTACATGGCATGCGCTGGCACGTGTGCGTGCTTAAAGATCTTTTGCGAAATATATATATATATATAATAAAATAAAGATCTTTTATAAATATATATATAGAGAGAGAGAGAATAAAGATTTGTTGATGTTGGATAAAAGTCGGAAAGAAACTATTAATCTCTTGATGCACAACAAACGAATTACTTAGGAATTTATGATGAATCACTGGCGAGTAATGAGCAGATATATCACTTTTGATAAATATACAACATTGAATATTTTTGTATAATTTTGGGATTAAATTGAATATTTACAAAAACTTTAGGGACTATATTATATTTGAGTTAAAATTTACAGATCATTTGTGCAATTGTCCCACAAACGAAAGAAATTTGCGGGATAAACCTTGATTTATGCAATGACTTGTCCTTCCGTGAGTTTTTGAAATAATTCCGTCAGAGATTTACCAAAAGACAAAGGGGGTGCTCGTGTGTATCCATTATGACCAAAAACACTTCTACAACGTCTCCGTCAGCATCTGCCCCTCCCCTGCGGAGATATGTAGAGGTCATATGGTAGCCACCGCTTCATCGCTTTCACATTGCAACATCCCAGAGACCACACTCGAAATAGGTGACAATTGAACTAATTAATTGATTCGGGAAAAATGAAAATGAAACCAGAAGTACATGTTTGATTGATGATACCGCTCCTTTTTTAACCTTTTCTATGGTTTGGGTAGCTCCGCAGCCTCCTTGACAGGCTCCGGGGCCTCCACCGCCGCTTCTTCGTTCTTGTCTTCTTATACGACAATCTCCTCCTCTTCCACCACCACAGTCGCCTCTCCAGAAGTTTCTGCCTCTGCAGGAGAAGCCTCAACATCCTTCTCATCAGTGATTATGAAAGTGGACACCTTCTCAAATACAAATAGCACGGGCCCCAATACCAAGGCTGGTCCATACTTCGTCTACGCTTCCGACACTGGCTTCAATCCAGGGAACTCTGCACAGCCGCTTGGAGGTGATCAACCCTGCCTACATACAATATCAGATCATTTATACTTGCTTCTCGCATAGATAAGGATGATACACGTGCGGAGAGATATGAGATACATAAGGATGAGGCACTTATACATATGATGCGGACACTGAATCAAATGAGGCATCGATGCACATGCTGATATAAGCTACATGTTATTAGGAAAAAAAAAAGTACGATTTTCACAAGCCCTTCAAGGAACTTGTTGACAGTGGTCGAGTTCTTCTTGAATCCTGCTTCCTTGGGCACCTTAACAAGACCCTGTTTGTTGCACGGCATACCAACCACGTTCGTTATTCTTAGGTTTTATGGATAGACGTAGGACCAAAGGTATTGGATCGAATGTTGAGGTTCCGCTCGTACCTTAACTTCTGTGGATGAAGCCTCATGTATCTCCACTACTTTTGGCTGAAGCCGTCTTCTTCTCCTCGAACTCCTTGTCTATCTCATCCCGTTCATGGAACCACGCAAATCAATAAACCTATAAACCTATAAAGATGTAAGTAATTATGCTAGCTAGCCTTAGAATTATTGAAGGACTTGCAATCCTCCGCAGCCACAGTCTTCTTTCCATTCTTCTCGAACACTTTCTTGATCTTCGGAAGAACCTTCGATGCCCAGTAACCCATGTCTCATTCGATGTTGTAGAAGATAGAATAAAGCCAATCTGACAAAAGTGAGTACGATGAACAGAGAAAAGTATAAACTTATCAACTTCAGAGAGGGTTGAGGGGAACCAGATGTTATTTGGTGAAGCTGCTGAGCTGAACTTACTCGTGCTGTTATGTCTCTCCTGGTGCTGAGTCTGAAGGAATTCGTTCGGCCTGGGATGGTAGGGATTGTTGTGGATTATAGATAGCCCTACTGTCCCTTCGAATCGAGGCACGTATAGAGCCCAACACAGAGAGAAAGAGTTAAGTTGAAATATTGTTGTATTGTGACAACACGACAAGAATAGTCGATGTGAGTACAACTCATGAACTCGAGTTGGCAAAACTATTATCAATGCTGGGTATGTCAAACTTTGACCCAAAAGAAAAAATGGATTATTACAAAAAATGATTTCTAAAATTTGGTTTAATGTGCAATGACATTCCCAAACTTTTAATTTGATTCATATCATTCTTGAATTTTAGCTTAATGTGCAATGTCAATTGTGAACTTTTAATTTATTCAATGTAATCCATACACTTTTGGTAAATATTTAATGTAATACTAAATTATTAAATCCCTATTTTTAATCTAGTCCCTGAATTATCTAATTCAGAGACTAACTTGAAAATTTACCCAAAATTCAAGGACCTTATTGAATAGTTTAAAAATTCATGAATGACACTATACATTAAGCTAAAATTGAGGACCACATCCCTAAGTTTATTTTCCTTTCCCTTGTCCTCCTTTGGTATTTATTACCTTTAATTTAAATGAAAGAAAAGAGTTTGGTGCAAAATGCCTGACAACCATTTGAACTATTCACCTTTCTAGGTGCAGATGCATTTTACGGTTCATTTTGAATGTAACATCGAGTAAATTGAATATTGTTGTAATGAGAATTGGCGACCAAAAAAGTTATTGTAATTGACATGGTACATTATCATGTCAACAATTTTTTATGATAATTAACTTGATTGATTATGTTGAAATTTTGCGCAAAAATTTATAACTAAATTGATATAATCGAAAAATTTATGATTGACTAAACAATTCCCCGGAATTTAGACAAGATTAGATCTATCTCCAAATTATTTTATAGACAGGCTTTCTAGTTAACTTTCAACTGATGAATTGATTGAGCGAGTATTTGCGAATATGCCATCATGATTTTGACATTATTTACGGACACACGTTTCACTTACCTCGAGTCGGGGCCTTTCACCAGTAAGAGTTTGATGACCTAATCTTGCAATTTTCTTGAACTCATGGTACTAGCTCTGATGCGGTTAAATGTGCTAAAAAAAAAAATTATTATTATTATTATTATTATTATTATTATTATTATTATTATTATTATTATTATTACGTAATTTAGCCGAAGCTTCGAGTTGGTGACAGCTAGAAATGGAAAAAGAAAAAATTACATGTGGAGTTGGCTATTGACGAACGAAGGGGTGAACTTTCCGTGGTCTAATCAACTTCCTAATGTGATCGAAACTTTGTCCTGGCTTCGGTTGTCGCTCGTCATAACTTATTGAGCTAGCCCACCGATTCCAGCTCCCCTAATCTCTAGGCGGCTGTCCTTCCTTTCTCCTAATTGAAGAAAGAAGCCGTGCGAGCGGAACACGACCTTATCATTAACGGTCAAGATTGCCCCGCGAAATACGCAAATGTTGGTGATATGTAAGTAAAATTCGCAGGATACAATTGTGTCAATTGCGGTAACACGCGAGCGAAATTCATCAATGCCATGGACGGATTGGGAGGCTTGGGTTGGGCCCCCCCAAGTAAACATCATCCGAACACTTCAGAAATTGGTCTAAGGAATGGGCCTGATCATGGAGCTTGGTGAGCAAAAGCCTTTCTGGACAATCCACCTACATTTCCAAGACCCGAAGCCCAGAGTTTGGGTGCGTTTTATTTCACTGGCAATTTCAATGAAAATCATTTTCAATTTCATTTGTTCGAAGATTCAAAGAAAACAACTCCCCACCATCTATAGAAAATGACAATTATTTGATTTGACTATCAAAAGGCACGACTAATAAGGAAAAAAAAAAGAATAAGTTAAGCACTTGAAATTTATTGAGCAAGGATATACTGCCAACAAGCACGGGTGGAAGAGCACTCAATAGAGTAGGTGATCTGCTATAAGTACGCAAGAACATATAATTGCTAAGGAGAATGGGCGCGATTCATTTTTGTCTCCTAGAAGGTCCCATGTTCAATATGAGAGATTTTAACATAAATGCACACAGCTCAAGGGGTGCCAAATCGGTGCCATCGGTATCATAGCCATCTCCCTTTGAGAAAGCAGAGTGATATGAAGAAGATCCTTCATTTCTTGAACTCTTTACTATACTCGGCTGTGTCTCACCTGTCATTTCACAAAAGAAGCCCCAAAGCAAGGCCTCTCACTATCTTCTTCACATAAGCAAATAGTTCATTCTCCTTTTTGACACATTCGAGTTGCTAATTGATCGTGCATGTGCCCTTGAAAGGTTTATTATTTTAAATTAGCCCTAACCATTTAAAAAGGAAAATAATGATCAAGACAGAGATGGGACTTTTCAAATTGTGCATGCACCTATAAAATAGCAGCATCCTTCGTATAGACTTGACAAGTGCGGCAACGGCAACCATGCAGCATCCATGCCACTCGTTTGGTATTAATACATCATTTATTCTCTTGAATAATCCTACAGACTCATCTTGATTTATAAAAATTTATTGAGCAAATTGTCTATGCTTGACGTTAAAATCTACATTGATGAGTGTAAAAATATTTTGAGTCCACTAAGATTACAAATGAAAGATACCAAATATTAGAAGAAGAGGAGGAGGAGGACGAGTGGAGGAGGAGTGGAGGACGAGAAGAAGAAATAAGAATAAGTTAAGCACCTAAATTCTATCAAGCAAAGGTATAGTGCCATCAAGCTTGGGTGGAAGAGCCTTCATAGAGTAGTCGATGCAGGAACTTTGTTTTTTTTTAGATGTAGGAACTTGGATATCGCCAACATTTTGTTATACAATTTTCTCACTAGCTCAATGCGCTTATTTAAGCTTGGTGGAGAGAGTCTATTGGCTAAATCAATGCCCTTGTATTTTAGGATTACCTTGCTGGACTTACTAGATCACTATTGATTTTAAGTAATGAAGTTGGTATAGTATCCTACAAACTTTAATACTTAACTTATATATATAATCAAAACACATAGCCCTCAACTTTTGGAAGTACAACATGTTTTTAAAGGTAAATTTCCCAGCAGAGTGGATCTGTTCTTGCATCAAATTCAAAACCCTCCCAACCTATAGAAAATGACAATTATTTGATGACTGTCAAAAGGCATGACAAATAAGGAAAAGAAATAAGAATCAGTTAAGCACTCAAAATCTATCAAGCAAGAGTATAGCATTGGCAAGCTTGGGTGGAAGAGCCCTCAATAGAGTAGGCAATGTGCTATAGGTGCACGAGAAATGTAATCACTAAGGAGAATGAGCATAATTCATTTTATCTCCTAGAAGGTCACATGTTTAGTATGAGAGATATTTACATAATGTATGTAGTTCATGAGTGTACAAAATTCGAGCCATCCCTATCATAGCCATCTCCCTTTGAGAATGCAAAGGGATACGAGGAAGATCCTTCATTTCCTAAACTCTCTACCATACTGAGCTGTGTCTCACTACAAGGCCTCTCATTCTCTTCTTCACATAATCAAATAGTTCCTTGTCCATTTTTGATACATTCGAGTTACTAACTGATTGTGCGAGTGCTCTTGAAAGGTTTATTATTCTAAATTAGCTCTAACCCTTTTAGAAAGGAAAAGAATGACCAAGAGAGAGATGTGACTTTTCTACGTGTGCATGCACTTACAAAATAGCAACATTATCCGTACAAACTCAGCACGTGCAGCAAATGTGCGGCACTCGTGTGGCTCGTGCGGTATTAATACATCGTTGTTCATTGTCTTGAATAATCCTATAGACTCATCTTGATTTATAAAAAAAAAAAATATTTAAGCAATTCATCTATGCTTGATGTTAAAATTCACTTGTGAGTGTGAAAGTATTTTGAGTCCACTTAAATTACAAATGAAAGATATTGAATATTAGCAGAAGAAGAAGAGGAGAAGGAGGAGGAGGACGAGAAGAAGAAGAAGTGGAGTAGAAGAAGAAGAACTAAGAATTAGTTAAACCCTTGGAATCTATCAAGTAAAGGTATAGCGCCAGTAAGCTCAGGTGGAAGAGCTCTCAATAGAGTTGTCGGTGTGCTATAGGATGCCAATGTTTTCTCATACAATTTCTTCACTAGCTCAATCCGCTCATCTAAGCTTGGTAGAGAGAGTTTATTGGCTGAATTAATGCCCATGTAATTTTAGGATTATCTTGAAGAGCTTCATCATTGGGCTCACTAGATAAGTATTGATTTTAAGTTATGAAGTTGGCATAGTATCCTACAAACTTTAATACTTAGCTTTCTATGGATTAATATCGCTTAAAAGTATATATACTATTGTAAAAACACATAGTCCCACACATTTTGGAAGTACAACATGCCTTCAAAGCTAAATTATCCAGCAAATTGGATTTGTTCTTGCATCAAATTCAAAACCCCCTCCTCCAACCTATAGAAAATGGCAATTATTTGACTTGACTATCAAAAGGCACCACTAATAAGGAAAAGAAATGAAAATAAGTTAAGCACCTGAAATCTATCAAGCAAGGGTATAACGCCATCAAGTTTGGGTGGAAGAGCTCTCGATAGAGTAAGCAATGTGCCATAGGTGCACGTAAACATATAATTAGTAAGAAGAATGAGTACAATTCAACACCCATGTAATTTTAGGATTTATCTTGAAGAGCTTCATTGCCGGACTCACTAGATCACTATTGATTTTAAGTTATGAAGTTGGTATAGTATCTTGCAAACTTTAATACTTAGCTTTCTATGGATTAATATCACCTAAAAATATACTATTATAACAACACATATTCCACACCTTTTGGAAGTACAACATGTCTTCAAAGCTAAATTTTCCAGTAGATTGGATCTGTTCTTGCATCAAATTTAAAACCCCTTCCCCCGAACCTATAGAAAATAGCAATTATTTGACTTGACTATCAAAAGGCACGACTAATAAGAAAAAAAAAATGAGAATCAGTTAAGCACCTGAAATCTATCAAGTAAGGGTATAACGCCATCATGCTCGGGTGGAAGAGCTCCCGATAGAGTAGGCGATGTGCTATAGGTACACGTGAACATATAATTACTAAGAAGAGTGAGCACGATTCATTTTATCTCCTAAAAGGTCACATGTTCAATATGAAAGATGTTAGCATAATTGCATGCAGCTTACAAGGATGCAAAATTGGAGCCATCACTATCATAACAATCTCCCTTTGAGAAAGCAAAGTGATATGAAGAAGATCCTTCATTTCTTGAACTCTTTGCCATACTTGGCTGTGTCTCACCTATCACGTCACAGAAGAACCCCCAAAACAAGGCCTCTTATTCTCTTCTTCAGACAATCATATAGTTCCTTCTCCTTTTTTGAGACATTTGAGTTACTAGCTAATTGTGCAAGTGTCCTTGAATGGTTTATTATTCTAAATTAGGCCTAACCATTTTAGAAACGGAAAAGAATGACCGAGAGAGAGAGAGAGAAATGTGACTTTTCTATGTGTGCATGCACCTACAAAATAGCAGCATCCTTTGTATAGGCTCGGCATGTGTGACAACCGTGTGGCTTGTGCGATATTAATACATCCTTATTTATTGTCTTGAATAATATTACGGACTCTTCTTGATTTATAAAAATTTATTGAAGTGGCTTGTCTATGCTTGATGTTAAAATCTACATTGATGAGTAGGAAAATATTTTGAGTCCACTAAAATTACAAATGAAAGATATCAAATATCATAAGAAGAAGAAGAGGAGGAGGAGGAGAGGAGAATAATAAGAAGAAATAAGAATCAATTAAGCACCTAAAATATATCAAGCAAGGTTATAGCGCTAGTAAGCTCGGGTGGAAGAGCCCTCAATAGAGTAGTCAATATGCTATAGGAGCTTGGATCTCACCAATGTTTTCTTATACACTTTCCTCACTAACTCAATAAGCTCATCTAAGCTTGGTGGAGAGAGTCTATTGGCTGAATTAACGTCAATATATTTTAGGATTATCTTGAAGAGCTTCATTGCTAAGCTCACTAGATCACTATTGATTTTAAGTAAGGAAGTTGGTATAGTATCTTGCAAACTTTAGTTCATAGCTTTCTATGGATTAATATCACCTAAAGTATACACACACACACATACATACTATCATCAAAACACATAGTCACACCTTTTGTAAGTACAACATGTCTTCAAAGGCAAATTCAAAACCCCCCTCCCCGCAACCTATAGAAAAAAATGGCAATTGTTTGACTTGACTATCAAAAGGCATGACTAATAAAGAAAAGAAATAAAAATCAGTTAAGTATTTGAAATCTATCAAGCAAGGATATAGTGCCAACAAGCTCGGGTGGAAGAGCCCTCGATAGAATAGGCAGTGTGCTACAAGTGCGCGATAACACATAATAACTAAGGAGAAGGAGCACAATTCATTTTATCTCCTAGAAGGTTGCACGTTCAGTATGAGAGATGTTAACATAAATGCATGCAGGTCAAGGGTGCAAAATTGGAGCCATCACTGTCATAGTGATCTCCCTTTGAGAAAGTAGAATGGTACCAAGAAGACCCTTCATTTCTTGAACTCTTTGCCATGCTCAATTGCGTCTTACTTGTCACATCACATAAGAACCCCCAAAACAAGGCCTCTCATTCTCTCATTTACATAGTCAAACAGTTCCTTCTCCCTTTTTGATGCATTCGAGTTACTAACTAATCATGCAAGTGTCCTTGAAAGGTTTATTATTCTAAATTAGCCCTAATCATTTTAGAAAGGAAAATAATGACCAAGACAGAGAGATGTGACTTTTCTACATGTGCATGCAGCTACAAAATAGTAGCATCCTACATACAGACTCAGCACGTGCAACAACTATGCGGCATCAGTGCGGTACTCGTGCAGCTCGTGCGGTATTAATACATTGTTGTTTATTGTCTTGAATAATCCTAGGGACTCATCTTGATTTATAAAAATTTATTGAAGCAACTTGTCTATGCTTGATGTTAAAATCTACATTGGTGAGTAGGAAAATATTTTGAGTCCACTAGAATTACAAATAAATGATATCAAATATTAGAATAAGAAGAGGAGGAGGACAAGGACGAGAAGGAGTGGAGCAAAAGAAGAAGAAATAAGAACTAGTTAAACACCTAAAATCTATCAAGTAAGGGTATAGTCGGCAATCTCGGTAGAAGAGCCCTCAATAGAGTAGTTGGTGTGCTACAAGAGCTTGGATCTCGCCAACGTTTTCTTATACAATTTCCTCACTAGCTCAACCTGCTCATTTAAGTTTGGTGGAGAGAGTCTATCGGCTGAATTAATGCCAATGTATTTTAAATTTATCTTGAAGAGCTTCATTGCTAGGCTTACTAGATCACTATTGATTTTAAGTAATGAAGTTGGTATAGTATCTTGCAAACTTTAATATGTAGCTTTCTATGGATTAAAATCACCTGAAAGTATGTATATGTTGTTATCAAAACACATAATCCTCACCTTTTGGAAGTACAACATGTCTTTAAAGGTAATTTTTTCAACATATTGGATCAGTTCTTACATCAAATTCAACCCCACTGCCCACCCATGAAAAATGACAATTATTTTACTTGACTATCAAAAGGCACAACTTATAAGGAAGAGAAATGAGAATCAATTAAACACCTAAAATCTATCAAGCAAGGGTATAGAGCCAACAAACTCAAGTCGAAGGCCCTCGATAGAGTAGGTGGTGTGCTACAAGTTCATGAGAACATATAATTACTAAGGAGTGTGAGCACGATTCGTTTTACTAAGGAGAATGAGCGCGATAAAGTAGGCAGTGTGCTACAGATTCGTTCTATACAATAAAAATGGACGGTTACAAGGTAGTACGACTGCATACCCTGAAACCTAACATGACCTATCGATAGACCTGATAAACAAATACGCAGCTCACAGCCTATCTCATGCTGACCTTTAAAATGAAAAACTTGGCTAAATTTCTTACTTCCGTTGGGCGAGCACCAATTTAATGCCCGGCCAACCCCTTTTTTTCAATTCATTTTTGATGAATTCCGTTTTATAAGTAACGTTAATTTGAAATTAAAATTTATAATACTAATAGGATAAATAAGAGCCAAAATTACTGATGGACGAAAGAAAAATAGTACAAAACTCATAGATAAAGTTATAAAGTAATATAACAAAAATCCCTAAATTTTGAAGGTTGGCGAGTGGTTCGCAGGCTATTCTCTTGAACGACTTTCTTGGTTTTTCTATTGTTAAGTTTGTGTTTGGAGGTAGTTATCGGCGGCTAATCCCTCAATTTTTTAAACCAAAGAAGAAAATACGCGAAAATAGATGCCGCGTTCTCCTCTTCCTGTCCCCAGCTGTAGTGATCTGCCGAGTATCGAACACCAATGGCGTTATTTTCATTTCCGGCTTTGTCCATTGATTTCCGCTTTGTATCAACGCGGAAAGCTTGGGCCAACAAACCATTTCCAGAAAAAGAAAACAGGGAGTTATCACCTGAAAAGGGAACACATGAGTAAGAAGTTTAGTAGGTTTTCGATATATTTCTTGTCATTGCTTGATACTTCAATTTTTTTATGTCATTGCTTTTTAGAGCTAGTAAATAAACTTTAAAAAGTTATCAGCTTTGACCAATGTTCATAAATGTGTTCTGAGTTCGATAAAAAAAAAAAAAAAAAACGTTTTAAGCATAGGTTCCATTCTAAAACATGCTCCTAATTTTGTTAATTACTATATCGTTCAACACTTGAGCATCGGAGTAGCATTCACAATCCAATTAGCAGTTGCGCTTTAATTTTGCCTATAGCCTTGGAGCATCCAGTACGGAGCATGCCAGCATTATGAACGTATCAATGGATCATTGATGCTTATCGCCCAGTAACGTTACGGCTTTTACAGGAAGAATGCATTTCATTTCATGTGATATTTATATCAAGTGAGCCAATGAAAGGGTCTTATCTCTAACAAAATACATTGAGAACAATGATAGTTTAACCTATCGGCACTACACACAAATATTTGACATGATAAATGCGTTATACGATGAAAGGTAGAAAATGCTACTATGGAAGGTAAGGATTCTGAAAATAACCCGGTTTACTTTGTAATTAATATCTGTGTTTTTCTAACGATTATTATATCTGCTGCTTGGTATAGCTTTCTCGATATATTTCAGCTATGAAAATAAGTGCTTTAGTTATGTATTTGGGTAGGCCCTCATAATCGCAGTAACCACGCCATATGCATGCCATTAGAGTTGAATCAGTTGATTGCTAATAGGTTATTCGATATAGTTTTCCCATATCAATTTCAACTATGAAAAAGGGCCGTCACTATCTTATAAGGTATTTGACAAATACTTCATAGCTGTAATAATAAACAACTTCTAAGAAATTGTCCCACTAGCTATTGGAGCTTTGAACATACACTACCATATACACTAGTCATAACACTTCACGACACAACTATGTATTATGCACAATTATATTGAAAGAACTCTAAAAAAACCACAAGTTAAAATACCTCATAGCACATCTGCAGTGGCATCACAACTACAACACAACCCTAACTTTACCAAACAGACAAGAAGTACCATATCACCCGACAAATTAGATACTTCAAGGTACAGCTTCCTCTAAATTGATCACTCATGTCAAAAGGGGTACAAAACTATATTTCAAGGCAAACGCTTCATGGGACATAGGTGAAGACCCAAAAAAGAACCAAGAATCACACTTGCAAAAAATATCATATACAATGCAATACATGGAAGGGACGGACCCACATAGGCCCAGGATTCTTTTCACAAATTTTTGCAAGCCATTATGCAAAATTCCATAGAATCACTATCGGTTCACCAACTTCCTAGCTATCCATAGAATCACTATCGCGTTCACCTTGCGATATCCCAGAGACCACACCCGAAACCAGTGACAATCGAACTAATTGATTGATTCCGGAAAAATGAAAACGAAATGAAGACTACACGTTTGATTCGCCAATATAAACAACTGAAGACGGAGATACAAGACGAAGAGGTGGACATACAACGAAAGAATAACAAATAAGCTTTTACAATGGTATCGCGTAAACCATGTGCACAGAGTTTCACTATAAATTATTTATGATACTGCTCCTTTTTCCCCATTTTTTTTTTTTTATGGTTTGGGTGGCTCCGCAGCCTCCACGGCCGCTTCTTCCTTCTTCTCTTCTTCGACGACAATCTCCGCCTTCTCTTCCACTGCCACAGTTACCTCTCCAGAAGTTGCTGCTTCTGCAAGAGGAGCCTCGACTTCCTTCTCCTCAGTGATTATGAAGGTGGACACCTTCTCAAATACAAATAACACGGGCCCCGATACCAAGACTGGTCCATACTTTGTGGACGCTTCTGACACTGGCTTCGATCCAGGAAACTCTGCACAGCCGCATAAAGGTGATCAACCGTGCGTGCATACAGAATCAGATCATGTATACTTGCTTCTTGCATAGATAAGGATGATACACATGCAGAGAGGTACAAGACACATGCGAATGAGGCGCTTATACGTATGATGCGGGCACTGAATCGCATGAGACATCGATGCATGTATGCTAATATAAGCAACATGTTGTAAAAAAGAAACTGTACCGATTTTCACAAGCTCTTCTAGGAACTTGTTGACAGCGGTCGAGTGCTTCTTGAGTCCTGCTTCCTTGGGCTCCTTAACAAGAGCCTGTTTGTTACATGGCATACCGAGCGCACTTGTTATTCTTAGGTCGTATGTATAGACATAGGACTATAGGTATTGGATCGAAGTGTAGACGTTCCGCTCGTACCTTAACTTCTGCGGAGGAAGCCTCATATATCTCCACTACTTTAGGCTGAAGCTCTGTCTTCTTCTCCTCGAACTCCTTATCTATCTCCCCCTGTTTCAAGGAACCACGCAAATCAATAAACCTATAAAGATGTAATTAATTATGCCAACTAGCCACGTTAACCAGGCTAGGGAAATTAACATATCAACCCTCAAGGGACCTTAGAATCATCAAAGGACTTGCAAGCCTCCGCAGCCGCAGGCTTGTTTCCATTCTTCTCGAACACTTTCTTGATCTTCGGAAGAACCTTCGATGACCAATAACCCATGTCTCACTCTCTGTTGTAGAAGATAGAACGGAAGCAAATCCTGCAAAAGTGAGTACGATGGACTTCGAAAAATATAAAACCAATCAAGTTCAGAGAGAGTTGAGGGGAATTAGATGTTATTTGGTGAAGCTGCTGAGCTGAACTTACTCGTGCTGTTACGTCTCTCTTGGTGCTGAGTCTGAAGGCGAATACGTTCGACCTGGGATGGGAGGGATTGTTGTTGTGGATTATAGATAGCCCTATTGTCCCTTCGAATCAAGGCACATATAGAGCCCAACACAAAGGGGAGAGAGAGAGAGAGAGAGAGAGAGAGAGAGAGAGAGATTAAAATACATGCTATCAAAGCATCTCTTCACGCAAGATGATAGAATAATGGACGGGTTTTTTGGTCTTGAAAATTCACAAGAAGTTGCTCACTTCATGATTGGTCGGTATCAGCCACCCAGTGCCGAAACGACCTCCGGAGCCCTCGCTTCAGGTATCTCGCTCGGGGGGATGGCGGCGAAAGCGCCAAGAGAAGACAGCTTGCAATGGCAATCAAGCTCGTTCATTCGAAGGTTGGCAATGTCGAACGCGGGGCCTACCTCCAACGTGGCCTGATGTCGATCTGTTAAAGATTGATTGAGAGTCAATGGAATCTCACGTGGCTTCGCTGGTACACAGCCCCAATTAGGCCGTCAATGACCCCCTGCCCTCCTCCCCCATTTTGATTCCCATAACACGACATCCAAATAATAGCTAAGCTACGTCCCACCACCTTCATAAACAATTTGATATAAAATGGATCGGCACATTATTGCCTATTTGTTCATATGTTCCTTTGCTCAGATGCAGAATCTCCATACGGCATCGGATTGGCTTTTCGAATGGTGGGTTTTCCCGTTTAGAAAGTGGACGCATTCATGCATGTTGTACATGAACCCCATACGACAGATTATCAAGTATACAGGTCAAGAAGTTTACAATACGTGCAATGTGATAATTCTTAAGAGGAAAATTTCAAGCACACTCGTTTATTGGTGGAAGAGGAGCTTTCGATAAGTTCAAGATAACGGTCCCAAGCAACCTAAGCATTCCATTTTAAAATGATACTTATCCACTCTTAGAAGAAACCGCAACCATCAAGGTGCTTTATGCACGTTATATTGAGATGACAGGTCTATGGTCATACATAAAGACAAGCAGAAGAGTGAATCCAACCTCCACCTTTGGCACCAACCCCCAAAACAAGCAGACGGGGAAGGGAATTGGCCATGAAATTCCCCTATTCTTGCTAATAGACTTCTCAGCGTTAAAAGCAAATCCTTGCAGACTTTCATTGTCGAAACTTTACCTACAGATTTCGTCAAAGTCTACCCCCAAGATATTCCGAACGCATAGCTGAGCCCCACTTGTCTTTTGTATGAGGGCTCTCAATTAGTAAGCTATTCAATATACTTTCGATGGTATGGTTGCTTCCAAACAAACCTCTTGATTGATTGTATCCATACATGCACCAATCTTATTACTAAACGATCATATAGGGATCTTAATGTGTCATCTGAATTGTTCCCCTCCTGATGATGAAGCTTAAACCCATCACGAACAACCTCAATCTCTACTATCTAGTTGTTTCTATTTTAGAGTTTGCGTTGATTTGATAATGCTATCACGACTTGCATGGAACTAGTGATTTGCACGAAACTGATAATTTACTCAAAACACGTGATTCTCTAATATTGTACGAGATTAGAGAAGATATTTTGTGTGCTCAATTTTAATTGACATTTCAGCTGTCTCCAGTTCAATTTCTCATTTTTATACACACTTTATTAAAATCAATATGCACCAAGTTATCACCATTTATTTTATTTGAGGAGGGAGAGGCAATGGCAGCTCTTAAACTTTTGCAAATTGTTTCTCAAGTCCTACGAAATTTATTTATCAAATCCTTGTACTCCCTTTTTTTTTTGGTTCGTGTTGGTTTCTTCAGGGACAAACATGCATTTGAAGAAAAAAGCTAACATGTGTTGCTATGTCAGTGCTAATCAGACCAGAAGGTGTATTTATCAAATTTTTTTCACACTTTTCGAATTTTATTTGAAGAAAAAAGCTAACATGTTTCATTTGAAAGGTAAACACGGAATTTAAGAGATCAAGAACCCAATACGTGGCAAAAAGATTTAAGAATTTGATTGTATATTTTGTAAAAGTTCATTGGTGACATTATACCATTTGATTACAAATGTTTCATTGGAGTTGCCAATTACTTTCTCTTTCCCGTAATTTTAGTTCTCTAACCTTGCTTGTATGATTAAATGAAATAGTTGCACCTTTGTTGCGCACTTTGGGCAAAGATATGCGGGGATTGCAAGAATTGATTTTAATAGAATTTGTACGTAGGGGCCTTCTCTTATCAATTATAGAAGAACAGAGATAATCTTATTGGAGAACGATTTTATCGACCCGCTTCGCAAATTACCCATAACACATGAGACAAAGTATCCAAAGTAATGTGCTAGTATCTTAAGCTTTACCACCCCTCTTGGACCTTGCATAATTTAGTTTGCGTCGAATGGTGGAAAAAGCCCAGAAGATAATTTCATTTAGTCAAACACTAGATTCCTTCTATACTTACCATTCAACTTGGTGCATCATCTTAAGACTCCTCTTATCCGGGATTTGACTAATTCGTCCGTGGCTCATTTAAGCCTGTCTCCATCACCGTGGGGGGCATAAGTGAAGGAGTCTGCGTCAATTGCTATTGCAGGAAACCCAAAAAGATAATTACAAGAAAGATGACGCACTTTGGCAATTGAGTACACAACTCCTCTCGACATGGACAGGCTCTGTTCTTAATTAATCCGGGTTGATTGATGTATTAGATTACAACGTACATTTTAGAGACAACTTTCTCCCTGTCCAAATTGGACAAAGTCTCATATTTTGATTAAGAGCCTATAATCCACTGAAAGTTACGACTTCTGTTCCCTGTCACCAATTAAAACCATGCCCTACTTAGCCCAATGTTTCATCATCTCTCTAATTGGTAACCCATCTCCTCACTCCACACATTCTCCCAAGCCTAAGTTCAGGTTCAAAAGACAAAATAATGGATGCATACCAAATTATGACAGGGCTTCAGGGAGAGTGAAAGAGTTGTGTACGCGGATGTCCACGTCTCCATTTTCGAAAGAGCTATTAAATCGAAACTGAACTGAGCTCCAAATTAACATATATTCGAAGCTCGAATGAAACCCGACAAGTGTGATTTATTAAGTCATTGGTTGGTTTCAGCTCCATATCATCATTGTCTACTTGGTCTAAGTATGCAAGAACTTCGCTAAACTTACAATTATGTACATATAACCTCTCGAACTCCACCAAAAAAACCGGAAAACAAGAACCCTTATATAATTACTATGAAGGAAATACAAAATTAAACTGACATGTCTTCAATAGTGGGATAAAGGTTCCTACCTTGCATGGCAACAAACAAGTCAGTACATTTAATGATGATCAAGACCAGGTGCTACGGTTAGGCTCGTGCTTCTTTGTAGCGATGTCGCTTAATTCTGTATTTAGTTACTAAAGGCCACAAACAACAAGAACCCAAGGGACCATAGATCAAAACATCACCGTTGCCCTCCATTCCATAACCCCGATCCAGCATCTATATGTTGGAGCGGGCAATTTCTCACTGTTCTGGCAAGCACCGGTCCACAAACTACAAGTATACAGATAGCAGATTTGCTGTGATATTTAGGGAGGCGTTGTGCTGTTCATCTAGTCTCTAGTTAGAGAGCAGCATGGTCATAGTTAGGAGCCACCGCCAAAATTCTGTCATTTCGATTAACAGCCTGTCTAGCACCTTCACCCTCTGCGGCAGCTTGGACACCATCGTCCAGAACTATTAAATAACCTTCTCTTCTTATCAAGCTCTGCATCACAAGAAAATCAGCATGAGAATGCTGATGAGAGCTGTTGATACTTCTGTAATAAATGGTAAGAGTTCTCAGCAGTTGCATCATACCTCTATGATAGTTTTGACTTTTTTGATTTCACTCGCTGCTTCCTTCTCTGAAATATCATTATTTTCATCAAACTGCTGATGGACATACCACATGATTAAGTCCCTTTGCCTCATTCCAACCAATCCATCCCCTGCAAGATATAAGGAAACAAATAAAACTACATCAATCTGCCAACAAACTTTAAATAGAGAAATTTCCCACCAGATCATTTATACAAAGAGCAGAGCATCAGGCAATATGTAACAACTGGTGGAAAAATCAATCTCCAACCGATGCACCTCTAGATCAACTTATATGCCCAGAGGAGAAACGATTACCTACCTTCTCGTGTTACAGCTTCTTCATGCTGTCTCAGGCGCATAATGAGGGCTTGTGTTACCCTTTGGAAATACTCATCACTGACCACAAGCTTTTCTCGTTGCTTGTCACCGGAACTTGCTCCAGTTTCTGCATTACCATAATCTAATTTTTGTGAGATCCAAAATACAATCAAAAGAATAACAAGCTAGTGGAGATTGAATACTCACTTGCATTGCTAAACTGCGTGTCCAACGCAGCATCTGTGGGTTGAGCATCATCTTGGGCAGGAGGATCAGGTCCATTACCACCGCTGCTATCGCCCAAATCACGATTACCATCTTGAAACTCAGATAGATCAATCTCAGTTGACTCCACACTGTATGGAGGGAAAACCAGGAACAAATCCCAAGAAAGGTTATGGCAATGGTATGTGAGATGGGTTGAGCAGTACATCGCTCGCTTAGAGGAGTGAAAGGCAGGGGACAACACTTAAATGTGAGGAGGAAATCTTAAAAGTTAGCTGAGATCTTGCCTTATTATAGATGTTTTCAACAGTTTCCTTGCTACATCAACATGGCGTGGTTGTACCTATAAGGAACATTATTTTTAATAAAATATTACTTGAAATTACCCAATGAAGGGACAAGGACCTCAAGAAAAGTACCTGAGTTTCCAAATAACTTCGAGCAATGGCCTCAGACAGCCTGATCAATGCCTCAAGTTGCCTGACAGTCATGCGGTAAGCAACTCTGCTACCAGGAGTTGTATCACCTCTTCGAAGTGCAACATATGACTCAACCAACACTTTTCTTGCTTCTGAGCTCAGCTGCATTAATAAGTCCAGTTAAAATGATCAAATATATACCTGCAGATACTTTTCTGTAAAACAAAGAACAAAGTCACTGCTGAAAAATCAGAAACAAACCTTTGGTTTCAAAGTTTTTGCATATGCAATGTAACGTTTCAGTTGGGCAGTATTAAATGCAGGAACAATAGCATCTTCACGTTTCTGATGAACTCTCACAATATGGTGGGCAATGTGGTAATCGATCTCATCATCTGGGTCATCAATCATTACATATACCAGATCGAACCTCGAAAGTATAGCTGGAGGTAGAGCTACGTTATACTGCGTACAGGCATAACTAAATTAGTCAAGCATCATAAGTCTACAATGATCGAAAAATGTCAATTAAGTAAAGTTCTAACTTCAAGGTTTCCAAAAATTCATCGTCTCACCTTGAGTGGTTTAGATTTGTCATAACGGCCCCCTGTCGGGTTGGCGGCAGCTAGGATTGATGTCCGGGCATTTAGAGTTGCCTGAATACCTGCTTTTGTGATGCTTATTGTCTGTTGCTCCATAGCTTCATGAATTGCAACCTTCAAAACGAAAGTCAATTTCAGCCCTAAGTACCAGATTTAAATGTGGCCAATGTCACAGAAGCAAGGAAGTGAACTCACCTGATCCCTGATGTCCATTTTATCAAATTCATCAATGCAACAGATTCCATTGTCCGCAAGCATGAGGGCACCAGCCTAAAATAATCATATGATCTCAGAAACCTGCAGTAATTCTTGCACCGGAGAAGCAACGAAAACAACTAAAGAAAAGAGAGACAGCTTCCCTTGTTCTGTCCAGTTGAACTTTATTTGTCCAAATTCAACAAAAAGATATTATCTTGACAAGAGAATGTAAGACAATTGAAAGAAGAGGCAATCAAGAAGATGCCAGTAAACACTCAATAACAGGTCAGGAATGTGAAAAGAGTGAAGCCAATTTCTCACATTTTTCAACAGAATCGTGCAAAACAACTCCTAATAAGCAGCTTACTTAAAGGGGATATCTGCCTCAACTCTGCATTTACAACTGATAAGAAAGAGTCCACAGTAAAATTCCTTACCACCAGTTACATTGGAGGAGATGAATAGGAAAGGCAAATCTAGGACCATAAACAGTCTAAGGTACATTCTGCTACTTCCAGAATACCATCAAAGATTTTGGTACTCCTATAATGAACAGATCACTACTTCATTTTGCACTTTACGAAGATGCTTCAACCATAATTGCACTGTGCATTCTGCAAGTCCACCTCCTATGAAATGGCTCTAAATAGAGATCCAATAGTCAAACTTGTGGCTTCCAAGTTGTTTCAGAAAAAATTACTGTTACAATATTATTGGCTTTTGTCACTATTGCAAGATCTCTAAATGAAAAGGCAAAAAGTGGATTTCTGCCTGAAGGACCAAGGAAGATCCATTTGCAAGCAAAACACAACTAAGAACTATTAGATTAGGTGAATGGTTGTCATTGTTGGTTGACAACATATCTCGCTAAAATTTTTCACAAGTAGCAAGTGTATAAACCCCCACCATTATCTAAAAGTATCCAGTGGTCCCACATACCCCACACTCTGTGATTGCACTTAGTTGCATACAGTTGATATTATGGAAAAGGTAGACCAGGGAGAAGTAACAGCATCTTCAACAAGAATTATCGCAAATCTGAAGTCACAGCAGTCAAACAAGGTGAGTGTTCTTTCCATCAGAAAGACCAAACTTTGTGACAAAGAAAGTAGTCCAATCTTTCCTTCAGTGGGTTCTTCAACTTCCAGCAAGGCACATGCTAGAATAGAAATTGAATTTTGCAGGCACAATGCACTGCAGCAGTTTAATTCTTCTTTTTCCAGGAAAGATGCAAAGACAGCATCGGACACTTTAATGCCAATAACCCATTTTGCATATACCATATCAAACCAAAAGATGTTCTAAAAAGAAAGAATAAGAAGAAGCTACCTCGATACAAAATTCCCCTGTTTCTGGTTCTTTGGCAACAGTTGCAGTCAACCCAGCAGCAGAGGAAGATTTTCCCGATGTGTATACAGATCTTGGGACTATGCCTGAAGTATATCTGAAACACAAGCGAGCACATAAATAAGTCCATAAATCTAATAATAAGCATGATCATAGGGTTGACGAATTGGATTAAAAAGGACAGCGTACTTGAGGAACTGGGATTTTGCACAGCTAGGATCTCCAACAATGCAGACATTGACATCCCCTCTCAGGTTGATGCCTTCGTGAGTTACCTTGTGAACGCCACCAACAAGCATAAGGAGAATAGCTCGCTTTATGTCTTGATGACCAAAAACTGTTGGAGCAATGCTATTGACGAGCTTATTGAAGAAATCAGGGGTATTCCTCATTCTCTGAATTTCATCAATCTCTTCAGCCTGTGACAGACACAGACATCAGAAGCTGCTGGGTCAGCTGTGACTACTGTAACTCGCCATGATTGCACAAGGTTGCAGGGAAAGCCCATTACAGGATAATGGTTCAGGTCAAATGATGTTTTAGCTACTTTGGAAGAATTCGAGTTGCATGGTACTACTAGAAGGGAGTTCATGTGACTTACAGAGTAAACTTGGTCTCATACAGACATAAGCTTTTTGCCTGCTATGTCAAAGATTTCTTCAACTACAACTATGCCAACTAAAGCACAGAATATTATTTCACTATCTTATATATTGGATTTTGGAACTACGGAAACCCCAACCAAATTACTTGTTTCTATCACAATCAATTGAACGAACCCATATACAGATAGATATTTTTATTGAATGAAGTAAAATGATTTAGCTACATTCTTACATCACATTATTGTTCACACTATCACTTAAAGGAAGGTTGTTCATTGGAGACGAACCATGAATTGCTGATTGTCATCTTCATCAGCACCCTTCTTCCTATTTCTAATGTCAATGTCTCTTCTACCATCCATAATCTGAACCGATGCAAAAAGAGGTAAAGTTAGCATTAGCAAATACTCTGTGCACAATTTGCTTAATTAATCAACCGATTCCCCCAGTGAGCAACCTGCACTGAATTGGCAATAAAGGCAAGCCGATAAGAGAGATCTCTCACGCCTAATGCTCGAAGACCTCTCACACCTTCCTTTCCAACAGATGATGGGTTGCGCTGTGAAGCTTCCTTGCGGCACTCTGCTCTCTCGCCAGGGGAAGCCAGGGCCAATATGTCAGGAATGACAACGACAGTACCGGTAAAAATGACCCTGAAATCATTCAAATGATCAAATTAATTCAGAAGAAGAAGCATCAAGAAGTACATGAATAAAAGAAGAAAGATTGACAAGCTAATTCTAGATAACTTCCTATGCTTAATGTGAGTAGGCAAATGTTCCATCACATTCAGTAGTTATCAGTTGATCTGCGTAAACAAGTAGTCTTAAGCATTGTGTTTCTTCAAGAAAAAGCAGTCCTAATTATTACACCAATTTTTTCTTTGTTCTTTTCTTTCTCACTGAAACTTGCACGTTTGCAAAAAGGCAAATTCAGATATGATCCACTCAGCTTCAAATGGCCTATGTAGGGGACACAAATTCATATACATAGCATTTCTTCCGACAAGTCAGACATGGCAAAGACTCTCACATCCAGCTTGACAATTGGCATCGACGATGGCCTAGAATTTACAGTAGAAGGAATAATTCTATCACAGCAATAAATTTGCAATCTTAATTAGCTACCACTATTTCAAATAGATTGGCACCGGTAAGACCACATAGTCTGAGATGAACGTTGTCCAATAGCTAGTTTAACCAGATGTATTCTGGAATGAAGATGCTGATATTCGTAGCTTCCATCGCAAAAGAATCAAACTCATCATATTCTTTCATGGTAAGAAATTACACGCTGAGATTGGTAGCTTCCTACTGTAGGATCACCTGCCTGTTACTTTTTGGGAAGAAAATAAATTCTGGAAGACTAAAAATTAGAGAAAGGATGAAACCGAAAAGATGACTGGACAATTAGGCCTCATAGCGACCCTGAAAAATGAGCGATTGATCCTTACGTGTCACCAGCTCTAGCCTGCTCAACTATATCGTGGCGGAGAATGACATCCATCGATCTGGGCAGGGATCCTGCAGGTATCTCTTTGGAGGTCTCCTGCATTCTCACCCTCTGCCAATCTGCGAATTTGCTCTCTTGGCGGAGCAATGCCCACTTCATCCTATTTTGGCATGTAGGATCCACACAGATTGAGGGCTGCAATTGAGCACGGCACCGCAAGGCTGATAAATAAATTACAAGGAAGAGATAATGCGAACTAGTGGAAAACACTCTCAAGGCATATTCTAGGCAACCTCAGTATACTTGAATTGTTGCTCCACATTTCTTATGACGCCTCCACAGTCCAAGCACTTGAATGTACCCTGGAGAAGCTCCGGCCGCACTTCACTCGTGCGAGTGACCACACCAGTCACCGATACAAGCTTCCCTATTTCTGCGGTGGTCAGTTCCCTCAACCTACAGTTTTAGATCAATTTAATCGTTTCAAGTTAATGAATTCGGGCAAACGAGAATTGACAGGCGCAGCAGAAAGGGCAGAGTAATTGGCTCTAAAAATTCGAACTTTACAATTGTTATGAGCAAGTAGAAATGAGGGAAGGAAAAAAAAAAAAGGAGACCTCTTGGCGAAGGGGAGATTGAAGAAGGCGATGTTGATGTCCTTGTGGGGATTATCGTCGGCGATGAAGGTGGGCTTCTGCTCCATGACGAACCGCTTGCAAGCATTCCTGAGGTACGGCTCGAACCTAATTGACAGCGCGCGCACACAACAGTCAAATACAGAAATTGAGGGAACAATCGAGGCGGCGGAACCGGAACGGAGGCGACAAAAAGACGGACCTCAAGAACTCGTCGGAGATGGCGGACTGGAGGAGGTCGCTGAAGAGCATGACGTGGGAGAAGTCGATGAAGATGGTGCTGGACTCGCTGGCCTTCATGGCGTCGATCTCCGCCGAGTAGTAAGGCGGCCCTCTCGAGTTCGGATCCACCGTAAAGCTGCGATTTTTTCAGTGGGTTTTCCTCATCATCGTCAATCGACAGCACGAGGCAAAGATTATATTCGTCGGAAGGGAATGGGAGGGGAAAGGGAAGGAGGGGTCACCTCTTGAGGAAGTCGAGGAAGACGTCCTCCACCTGGACGGCCTTGCGGTCGACGAAGTACGACTCCATTGGGGGGCGGCGAACGACGATTGAATTCCTCTCCCTCGTCCGCTCCGCCTCTGCAGATCAGCAGTTCGCCTCTGAGGGTTGGAATGATGGAAATGGAGGAAGGAGGAAGGAGGAAGGAGAAGGACGACGGAGTTTTGGCGGGAAGATACGGAGGGCCCTCCATGGGCTCCCGCCAAAAGATCACCTGATGGGCCTGGGCTTCGCTTCGCTTCTTGGGCTTTCTCTTTGCGGCCCATTTCTGCCTTTGAATCGATCCAACGTCGTGACTTTAGTCCCCACGCCAGCTTTAGATGCCGACGCGAAGCCACGACAAATCTCGGCTCGATCGATGCGTTAGGTTTTATGCTCACCCCTCATTTTCTTTGTATTGGATGGCCGTATATGATTAACCTTTGACTTGATTTTGACTAAATCTCGTCTCGGATGCGTGAAACCGATCGCGGGAAAGCCCCTAGCGGAGGTGCCGACGGGCGGGGATTGTATGCATGTGAGAAAATGGAAGATTCATCGGACCAGAAACAAGACTCCGAGCCCTTATAATATGCGAAGAGAGCGACCGCGGTGTTGTAATTCGCGGTGGTCCATGATTTGTATCGTCGCTAACGTTAGTACATCAGTTCAGCTTGTCAATCAGATCAGATGACGATTGCTAAGTGATATGATCGGCTGCATGAACTTGAACCAAACTCTCCGTGAAAACCGATCGCCAGGCTCATCGTATTTGGTTTCGAGGAATCGGCACAATTTCATACGAATGAGTGGCTCATGAAATCTCTCCTCAAATCGAAAAAGAAGCGACAGACGATACCCTTAGTTAACCATTTGCCTAATAGAACAGTACATAGTCCCATGGGCCGAGCAGCCAAACTACTACACACTCAAGAATCGATCTGCTCAGCTATTCTAATATAGTTTAATCAACTGCCTAGTCCATCCTCTAAGTAGCGCTTCACCCTTCAAGAACATTGGTCCGTGGTATAGTGTCGACAGACTCAGCATCTAATGTCGACAGGAACGACTTGCGCCTACGCTTCTGTTTGATGGAGATACCTGATGAATTTGAGAATTTCCGCACAACGTTCGCTCGCGGCATTTAGGTGGGAATAAACAGTATCAAGACTCGAGAATTTGTCAACAAGAAAAATTATAACTACAGGAAGTTCTTACGGCTATACGATCCACCAACCTTTCATCATTCATTCAGAAGAGGCTATTTTGTAATTTACGTGTAGGGAACGAGACTGGTCTTCTCCAAATCCGTCGTCCTGTTGTTGAATACGTGGAAAAGGTGATCGCACGCCTGCCTGGATGATGGCCTCTCTTGTGGGGCAGTTTTCGTGCATTGCAGTGCGATTTCAAGCACTTGAAAAGCTGCGTTCTCTTCCCTAGCTAAGAGAGGCCTTAATGCAGGGTCTATCAACTCTTCCCGAGCTGAATCTTGCGTCTCAATATGAGTCTCCACCCATCTGACCATGTCAATGTCTAAACCGAAAGATGCATCTGTTGGCATTTTCCCGCTGACGAGCTCCATCAGCACGATTCCCATACTATACACATCACTTTTCTCAGTTGCCTTCAAGGAGTATGCATACTCTGAGAGAAAGCAAAGCAGCAAGTAAGAACAGCCTGTACTATCTTTGCATATATTAGGTCGAATGAAAATTTAGATTGGAACATAATGGTGCAGACTTTGGCAGCATCAATTTTTTTAAATACCTGGAGCAATGTAGCCGTACGACCCCGCGAACCATGAATTGGACTCTGTGTCTAGTGATTCATAATTCTCCACCAGCGATTTCGCGAGCCCAAAATCACCTAGGTGTGCCTCCATGTTGGAGTCCAGCAACAAATTGCTAGATTTGATATCCCTGTGAACGATCTTTGGAGCACAATCATGATGCAGGTACTCCACACCTTGAGCTAAACCCAGCGCTATGCGTAACCTTGCTTCCCAATCGAGGCTCCTCTGCTTCTTTGAATTCGCTGACTTCTGATGCAACCAATCCCATAGACTTCCATTCTCCATGTACTCATAAATTAACAGATTGGAACCTGCTGCTTTGTTGCTGCAGTAGCCCATCAGTTTCACAAGGTGTCTATGCCGGACCCTGCCCAACGTCTTGACTTCCCTGACGAAGCTCTTATTTGACAGAAGATCTTCCCTCCACACTATCTTCTTAACTGCCAGCGTTTCCCCAGTAGGCATCTCAGCCCTGTAGACTTTACCAGATCCCCCCGAACCAATCATGAACTCATCACTAAGGTTGTTGGTGGCTTCCATAATATCTTCCCATCTAAAGTCTTGCTTGGCAGCGCCCTGGTGGAAGAGTAATCTCCGATGTGCCTGGGAAGAACTGGTGGAGGACACACATTTCACTTCGTTGAATCTTTTGAAAGCCTCTCGCCTGCGCTTCAAGAACAGGGCAATTCCAAGCACTAAAAGAGCAATAGCTGCCAAGGTCGACATTGCAGAGATGATCACGACTGCAGATTCACTCAGACGTGGCTGGTTACTGGATATGAAGCTGTTGCATGGGACAAGAGGACTCCCGCAGAGATGCAGGTTCCCTTGGAATGCATGAGCTGGCCACCGTGAGAACTGCTTCCCCAGTTTGCCCTGAAGCTGGTTGTAAGAGAAGTCAAGCTTGCCCAAGCTGCTCATTTCACCAACTTCCGAAGGAATTTCACCAACCAGCTGATTGTGAGACATATCGAGTGCTTCGAGTTTCGACAGCATGGCTATAGAGGGTGGGATTTGGCCACTGAGATTGTTGTGGCTCAGATCAAGAATGGTCTGGAGATTCTGGAGTTGTCCTAGTTCTACAGGAATTTTACCAGTGAAGTTGTTTTCCGAGAGTCGAAGCTCATAAAGCTTGCCTAACTTCCCTATGGAAGAAGGGATAGGCCCAGAGAGTTGGTTGCGGTCAAGGTTGAGGACGTTGAGTGAGCCAAGATCACCAATTTCAGCAGGGAGCGTTCCATTCAGTGAGTTTCCGTCAAGAGAAAGCTTCAACAGCTTGGAACATTCAGATAGCTGTGGAGGAATGGGGCCAGTAAAGCTGTTGCTCGAAAGCTTAAGTTCCCCAACTGAGGCAAGCTGCCAAGCCACGAGGGGACTGGCCCGGAGAGAAGGTTATTGTTTAGATCAAGGTGGGTCAATTTCTTGCACAAGGAGAGCTGAACAGGAACCGGTCCAGTGAGCAAATTTCCGGATAGGTCAAGCAACGAGAGCTCGCGGATCTTCCCCAAGGTCCAGGGGAGACTCCCATTGAATCGATTGTTACCTAATCTGACTCTTTCCAGGAAAGGCGAATTACCCAGTTTGGGAGGTATTTCGTGCTCAAACGAATTATCTGTGACATCGAAAGAAAGGAAAGAGTGCGAGCTACACAAGGCAGAGACGCTACCACTGAATCTATTTTTGGAAAGGTTGATCCTGGTCAGGTTCCTTAGATTGATGAGAGAGCCGGGAAGATTACCAGCGAGAGAATTGTTATAGAGCATGAGCTGCTTCAATGCCAGGAGATTCCCCAGTGTTGGGGGAATACCGCCAGACAGAGCATTGTCTGCCAAGTCCAGAATGATTAGTTGGTGGCAGTTGCCTAAAGCGGCGGGAATTTCTCCTACAAGCTCATTCTGCCTCAGGTGAAGGAGATTAAGTTGATCTAGCCTCCCAATGCTGTCAGGTATCCTCCCATTGAAGTGATTTCCAAAGAAATCGATCATTTGCAAGCTCGAGCAGTTTCCTATCTCCGTGGGGATCTCCCCGCTTAAGCGGTTGTCGTAGAGATACAGCACCTGGAGCTCGCCAAGCATCCCAATCTCATGCGGCAGGCTCCCCTCCAGATCGTTGTGGTACAGAGCCAGGTTCTGCAGGCTGCTGAGGTTTGCTATGGATGTAGAAATGTTGCCCGCCAAGCTGTTGTTGTGGAGATAGAGATCTGTCAGGGCGACCAACTCATATAGCTCGACGGGGATGACGCCGGTGAGCGTGTTGTTGGAAAGGTCGAGCTGCTTCAGAGCACTGCAGTTGCTCAATTGGGGGGGAATGGGGCCAGAGAGCTGGGCCTGAGCCAGAAACAGGTCCGCCAGATGAGTGGCATTGGAGCACAGGGCAGCGGGAATGGTGCCGGAGAGGTTGTTGTTGGAAAGAACCAGGGAAACCAGCTCCCCCATTCTCCCCAACTCCGCAGGGATGCTGCCGGTGAGCTGGTTCAACGACAAGTCCAAAGTCTCGAGCTTGTGCAGGCGGGCCAGGGATGTTGGGATGGGACCCTCCAGCTGATTCCCCAGCAAGTTCAAGTAGTGCAGCTCGCTTATCTCGCCAATCATGTCATCAATCTCCCCGGACAGGCTGTTGTTTGCCAGGTTCAGCAACTCGAGATTCCTAAGCCGGCCCAATTCCCTCGGGATGGATCCGTTGAGGCCATTGAGCCTGGCGGCAAACTGCGTGAGGCTGGAGCAGTTGCCCAGCTCGGGCGGGATGGGGCCGGTGAGCTGGTTCTCTTGCAGGTTGAGGTTCTGGAGCAGTTGGAGCTGTCCTAGCTGAGGAGGGATGGGGCCGGTGAGGCTGCATGAGGCCAAGCCGAGAGTAACGAGGTTCTTGAGGCCGCCGAAGGACGGAGGAATGGGGCCGGTGAGGGCAGGGTTGTCGCCGAGGCGGAGGACGCGGAGGGAGGAGAGGGAGCCGAGCTGAGGAGGGATGGACCCGGAGAGCTGGTTGGTGAAGAGGAGGAGGGACTCAAGGGAGGAGAGGTTGGAGAGAGCAGGTGGGATCGGTCCCGTCAGGCTGTTGCCGGAGAGGTCAAGGTGAAGCAGGTTCCGCAGGCGGCCCAGGGACGGCGATATCGATCCCGACAGAGAGGAAGCCGACAGGTTGAGGGCCACCACCTGTTGCTGAAGCTGATCACAGGACACGCCAGTCCACGTACAGAAATCCCGGTTGCTCGGAGACCAGTCGGACAGCACTCCCTGGTCTCCTTCCGCGAACGACGCCTTGGCCTCCAGAAGTATTCTCAGGGTCGTCTCGCCATGTCCCACCGCGCAGAACAACGCCAGAAGCGCGAGGATCACAGCAACCCAAATATCACGAGCTCCGCGAGGCATGAACAACATCGCCATTGCTTTCGCTCGGTGCAACGCGCGTCTACTTCACTATATGCGTCGGTAGCAGAGCATGGAACACGACCGTGCGTTCCCGCCGATGGTTACGGCCGAGTTAAGCGCTCCTGCTGTGACCGGTGGTTGTTGGCTGGTGGAGGAAGGGGGATGGGAAGGGGTGCATGGATTCGAGCGCTTGCATGCGTTGGAGTTGGAAAGAATTGGGTCTGTTTGCAGAGCCCTTAAAGACAGCCCTTTGCCTTGAAATCCCACACGGGCGCAGGCCTGCTCAGCTGTTAATGAACCGCCATGACTGACCACCGAAGGGAGGAGAGAGAGAGAGAGAGAGAGAGATAATGAGAACAGAGGAGGATGGGATTAATAAGGTCAAAGAGGGTCAGGCAGGATGGGTCTAATGTATGCATGCAGCGTGAAAAAGTCGTAATGAAATAATAGGAAAAGGAAGGGTTGCTACAGCTATCCAGTCAGTGACTAACTCCAAAACATGAAACCATATTTATAATATTATCAATTATTGATAAGCTAACAATCTAAATTATTATGAATTTGCACCAAGAGCGCGAGCCCACGCGGTGCTGATAATTGGGTTTCATTTGGGTTTTGGGACTCCAACGTCCAAGTCCAAAGAACAGAGAAAAGGAAAGACGCAGTGGTTGAATTGCTGATGTTCTAGTTCTTTGCTGCTTCTGAGTGTGTTAGCTCCTGGAGTACCGAAACCTCCGTTGGAAAGAGAGCGGTTGAGTTGCCGCTTTTCCCATTTCTTTAAACTTTGGCATGTACAGAATACCATAGAACGGTTTGAAAGGCTTCACCAAGTCAAAAGCAGACCCCACCACGTCCATATCCACAAACGATTCTTAAATGATTCTGGTGTGCGCGAGGTCGATGCATTTGAGCCCTTGATATTGAAGGGGTCTTGAGTGAGATCCATATGATCCGAGGGTCAGGATGCGCTGACCGCACATGCACCCGAAGCATCCTAAAATGTCTCACGTCGACGTCCTGTGATATTCCTTTAGTGTACCCTGCAGCAAACTTCCAAAGTCCAACAAACTCCAACTCCACCATGAATAGGCCCCCTCTCTTTATTGTCCTGCAAGTCTCTCCCCTTCATTATTCAGTGCTCACGACCATAATACCAACAAGTAACCTTTTCGAATTCCTGCTGGTTTCAGCTGCCTACTTAAACATTCTTTCTTCTTTTGTCCCTTTGATTGACTTCTTCTCTTTCTTTATCCTTTATCAAATCTTCTCCCCTTTGGACTCCCAGCTTATCCATTGTCTGAGCTACAGTCCCTTTGATGCCCCCCTCCAACGCCACTAAATAGCTATAGTTAAAAGCTGTGATCTGATACGAATCAACTATTGCTTGGTCTAGAAAGGTAAAATATTGTCTAGAAAAATGGCCTTTCCCAGAAATAGTCCAACCCAACTCAATTTGGCCCCGACAATTCCTATGGAAAATGCCAAATGCAAATCCTTTAGCCAGACTCACAAGTTCATCTCAAAATCATCATATCTTGAAAATCTTTCTCACTTCACCGGTCATAAAAATTCCAAAGTTTGTCTTACCAACCCCTTTTGTTAACAATTTTTTCCAAATAGCTGATTCTAATCTTTAGCTAATCTTTACCAAGGGTATAGAGCATGTCAAGAACTTTTTACACAAGTAGATAAGTTTCTACTCGGTGGCAGATACAAGATTAGACGAGGTGGGGAATTGCAACACCATTTGGGAAGTTGGACTGAACTGGCCTATCAACCAAGTATTAACATGAATTTTTCTCGTTACTAGGATTAACCCGAGCTTTTCACTCAGGAATCTGATTCAACTTTGGTACAACTATAAAGACACAGAACTGTGGTGATACAGTGGACAAGTAGCAGGCATATGATCAATCTCATATTGCTGATTTCAAAGGGAAACCATTTAATGAAAATAATAATAATTCTTAGTAAACCTTATATCATGTTGAGTAGGAATCAAACTTTGACACTTCACGCTAGCAAAAGGTCAGCTTCAACCATTACATTAAGCATACTAAATTGGTTATCATCTGGATTGGGCATATCGTCAAATAAAAATTTCAGGTCAAGAATGCTTGACCAGTAGATCTTTCTAGCTCAAAAGGTTCATCTTTCACTAATGTAAGGTCATCATAGTGTATTAGTGATTTGAATGACTGGGTTAAACAAAGGATGGACATGATACTATTCCAGCCAAAAAGAACAACAAAAGGCAATAAAGATCATTAGATTATTATTAAAGATAGGGGGATTTGGCTGGAGAGGATCAATCAAACTAGCCTCCATTTTGCTTTCAATTATGGATGGTCAGTGTAATCCAAGGAGTTAGGCTGGTGCATGATGGACTCCCATCCGTTTTTATAAGCACGGCGTGTTTGAATTGCCCCAAAATCACACGGTGAGGATTCTCTCAACTCCCGTGACGCCCTAATTAATGCCCAATCTAACCCGCCTTATCTTTTGTTCCGTTCGATGGGCCATGAAATATCATTAAGAAAAGCACAAATTCCACAATTATCAGCAATAGGGCAACCAATCCAAGATTCCGCTCCAGCCCATGAAGCATTGGAACTATCCGATACGTGGCCATCGGGTAGGGGCAACTGCCATATAAAATTGCCGTAGATGCTCGTTTCCAACATGAAAACGACAATGACGATGACGATGACGATGACGATGCCCCCAATGTTTCTCTAATATGGACGAGATTAATATCAGCATGACCCAGACACTTCAAGTAATTAGAATAGGAGAAGAAAATATGACCCCTACAAAGGAAAAAAAAATCCCCGAGGAGGATTTGTTTTGACTTGAGAAAGTACAAGAAAACGACTTCTTTCTTTCTTTATTCTTTCCATAAAGATTTAAAATCATGTATAAGACACAAACTTAACACGAAAGCTGTTAACGTTTGGCAGGAGAGATTTCTCATGAATATTCATTCACTGGCTGTTTTTTGTTCCAAAAGCAATAAAATTCACGCCAACATCATCGGAAAGAGACCATCTTCCTGTCAAGGGGTTGTACACAAATCCAGCCATCTCTTTGACCTGGACGAATCCAAGGATGGACGACCACAATTCAGCCAAAGTATATTGATCACATTAAAAATAACTGAGGCATGCGGAAGGATGGACAAGCATGCAATCGTGGCTTACACTGATAGAAGAACGTTGTAGGATCAACACTAGCTCTTCAGGGGTAAGGAAGCTCGACCACTGGTGTGTACCTTTCGGAAGCTGCAATGTTGAAACGGGAAGATGCATTGCTTTGTTAAATTTTAGATACAACCGAGAAGTGATGTCTCCAAGCTAAATTATTTTCACAGTTCATAGTAAATTTATCAACTGATCAACCAACCATTATATCTAGAGGCCAATGAAAGAGCTGAAAACTGCAAGTGAAACTGCTGAATTGGGAGAATCATCACCCAGTTTAAATTTTGCAGTTATCTATGCAATTTCACCAAGGAGATCCATTCATAAATATCTAGCCACTCAGGAGCTTCCTAACCCAGCAACAAAAGATGACTAGCTGCATCTCTTTCTTTTGTCTAGACAGATATGAATATTAACAGCCAAGGCAAAACAGACCATTGTCTCCAGTGCTATGTTATAATATAACATGCATTTTGAAATGTGTCAAGGAACGGCAGAAATTACTTATGAGTATAATCTTGCAATGGAATCAATAGTAGAGATGAAGACAGGGAGAAAGGAAAAGAAACATACCCAACGGAGGAGGTACTCAGCAGCAACAATAGCAGTAGCATAAGCTCTCATAGAACGGTTAATAGTTGAAATCACTATAGCTCCCTCAGGAATAGTCAATGCCGCGAGTGACTTACAGAACTCAGCAGGATCTGCTACATGCTCTATTACCTTTAGTCATTCAAAAGTGCACTTATATAAACCCTTTCATTATTTATCACATCCATAATAAAAAGATGTCCATCAAGCACCCATGCAAGAAAGTTAGATAGGATAGTGCTGCTGTAGCCTGAAAATTCATTCCATGATTAAGCAGAAAAGTAGAAGGAAGAGAAAGTAATGAAGAAAATCTGTCTCATCAAAAAATTTGAAAGATCTAAGTTAACATAAAAGAAAAAGATTTGAAAGGAGTTAGCATGTGATTTGGACAAAGAATAGATACCTCTAAAGAGATCACTGCGTCAAACTTCCTCTGTTCTTCAACAAGCTTTTCTGCCAATTATTTGAATCACATAAGTTTTCACGACTCATGTTTTGACTGATGTAATATTGTGAAATACATTACTCTATCTACAGTTATCCTCCTTTTTTCCTCCCTTTGCAAAGAAGAAAGGCAAGAGATATACAATCATGTTATGGTGATATGACTGCATGTGAGCCAAAAGACCCAAAACAGCACTTATACAGAAAAATTTCTAAGAGTAAGCCTCAGTCCATGCCCAAGTGCCTTGTTAAAGCCATAGCACTTCTACCATCCCTATATTATACTAGCATTTAACCCAATGTTCTCTGTATAACTGCTTTTGAGTTCTGAAATTATATACTCCAGATGTAAATCACCACTGTTATTTCAAAAGATATAGAATCCTGGCAAACAGTTACTATGACACTAAGGATAGTGATCCAAATACCTTAAGCAGCTAGTTAGAGACTTTGAAAAACGCAAGCTAATCTCAACCAAAGAGAGAACTACCTTTTTTTTTTGTCAAAAAAAGAAAGAAAGAGAGAACTACCTTAGAAAGAGAATTTTATGCATCTGAATACCAATATTTTGCCAACTACAGGACTTGCAAGAAGTAGCTGTTATATATTTTGGATTTATGGCGACATAATCATCAACCATGATGTTATTATTCGAAACTTCCAGCTAGGAATTCTTAATCATAAATTAGAACATCTTGGTCTTTGCATTTACAAATAATGATAACTATGAAGGGAGTCTTAGGACTGGACAAGTCAAAAACTTGACAGAAAAATTGAGTTCTCCTTCAGAGGGAAACAATCCAACTAAATCATGAAAATATGCATTAAATCTATGTGAATCACTACCAGAGGAAAATGCTTGAGCAAATTGTGAGATGAACATACCAGCTGTTGCACAGCAGTATTCAATCGTTGAAGTCACTGGATCCAAATCCTGTGTTGATAAAGAACATTACAAGTGTCCAGAAAAAGTTGAAAGTTGATCATGATCAGTAGCAAAAATTGCTTCAGCTAACCAAGAAATTACACTTGGTAATATCACTCAAGTCCAAATAATCATCAGGAAAAGAAAAATCTGTAATGAGCAATACTTATTTATGCCAGAACATTAAATGCCAACCAGGAAATCTGAAAAGGATTCACAGCATCAAGCCAGAACTTAATTGTCAGTAAAACTTATCACAGGCTTCATAGCGATTGACAGTGATAATCAAACAAGAACGATCAGAATACAAAAGGACTGGACAATAGTAAAGTGATTTGTGGATTCACAGTCAATCGCACAATCTGCCAGAAAATTCTTGATTGCTGGAGTAACTCATAGATTAAGAGACTATTTTCAAGCATTGATTGGTGGCAACTTCAAAGTATTTTAAAGTATCTAGCTCACTCTATATTACTCAGAATCTTCAGATTGTATGCTTCAGTCTGAAGCTTCACAAATAAACTGCATTCATAATGGCATCTGTAGGGTTTTTTTTTTGTGGATTTTACACTGAGAATTAGATGAATTCAATGCATGTACCTATTAAAAAATGTTTTTAGAGCTTCAAGAAAATCTTCTAATTTCTATAGAATCCATTCTGAAGTAACTCTATCAATAACAGAAGTTGATCATTGTAGTACTTATGCTGAGGAACTTCCATAAGAAAATGTTCATTTTGCGCTGGAGAAATGAGCATACAGCATGAATGCGTGCAATCTTGATGTTTTTGTCCACAGCATCCACACCTGTTACTGAAGCTCCCATCCTGGCCAACGGCTGAAAAGGCAAAAGACAACTATTAACCAATACACCTTTCCACTTGAACAATTGAAGATGGATTATGATGTCCAAATATACCGAATGAACTCAAAATGCAACATACTTGGAATTGAAAGCAAACCAAAATCGTGTTATTTCAGTAAAATGAGTACACCATCCTCTCTACCGACCAAATTCTAACCATAAATTACAATTGTAGTTCATACACCTTTTATGTTCCCATGGCAATGAAAGGGAACTCAATTTACAATTCACACCAGCCAGCACATCGGCAACAGTCAGTATACCGTACGATAGGTGATTAACTGGCCACTTGCATGACTAGTAACAACAAGGCAGATACATCCCCCTATCAAAATTATGATATCATTGGTAAATAAAAGCTTTCTTTACTTTGTTAAATAAATGCTGCTCCCTTCTTGCTTTTTTTATGACTCAAACCATCTGCATTAAATAAACTAAATACAGCACAAAACAAGCCTCGTGAGTGCAACAGTCCCCAAGTCAAACCCTCATGTTGCTCATTGAGCAAAACCAGCAGCCTTAATGGTTGGGGACCAGCATTTTTGCCAAAAAAGACATTTTATCAAACAAACCCAACATATGGTGTTGCATTCCCTCTGCCACATCACCATTGCTAATGACTTGTGTCCATATTCTTGATATTATTGTGATGGAAACTACCACAAAGTCCAGCTTCCGGCATTGAATGATAGAGATATCTAGATACAAGAACTATTGAAGAAATGTCACCATGGCCTAAGATGAACTCCTTATCACTACTATTTAAGTAAATGTTCACGTTGTAAAATAACAAAATCAGCCAATAGGATAGCATGTGGAATTGACAGTTGTACACCTTTTCAAGATAGAAAAAAGAAAAAGAAACCTAGACCTCGTTATTGAGTATGATACCGTTTGCAGCTGCATACCATATGACTATGACAGAACTAAGTGTACTAAAATCCTCCAGTAGAGAAAAGGAGACAGATTTAATGGCTGTAGGTGCATCATGATTTCGTTATACAAGCATAAATAAGACCAACAAACTCATTCAGTATTTGACACATTAAGCCTACAAACCCTGCTGTCTAGGACCTTCCAGAAGGTGGTTACTCCCATCTTCTATATAGCCATTCATCCAAAGTAGGAAAACAAGGAAAAGAACAGACTTCATACCTCTGAAAGAATTCCACCACCACAGCCAACATCTACAACTTTCAAACCTTCAAAAGGCCTTGCAGAGGATGGATCCTTCCTAAATCAAGAAAAGTCAGACAAATCTGCAAAATGTGGTTAGCAAGGACAAACTAATTGATTCTCATTCAAAAAAAAAAAAAAAATTATTGACAAAGAAGAACAGAGTTCAATGTATCTGATGGAACCCTTGCTAAACAACTGAGTTTCAAGTCCTAGAAGTCTATCAACTGAAATGATTGCAGAAATTGCAATATTATTGAAGTTTTGTCTCGAGCTAATGAGTTCGACTGAATGTGGCGAACTTGAAACCTCATCCCCGTTATTAGGCATGAAGCCATTATATGCAGTAATTAAACTTGATCGTGCAAACAACTTGCTAATAGCAAAGGATCACATTTGACATACCCGAAATGCCGACAAAGAGTGGAGCGAATGAAAGCGAGTCTCGTAGGATTCATCCAGTGCAGAGGCTTGAAAGGGCCTTCAGAATCCCACCTATTCACAGCACGCGGAGAGACCAATTATCATCACATTTGCACAAGAAATCAACGCAACTTCCGCGGCAATCTCGTAACTTGAAAGCTATAAAAACTACGCATTTCAAAGACTTTGAATTTCTAATAGTTCCAGCAAAATCGAGGAGCCTCGACTCTTTAACTAACTTCAACTAAGTTGCTTCAGCTGCTAAACGAGATGAAATGAAAAAAATACAGAAGGCGGCGCCACTGTGATCAATCGCAAATGTACAATGCCGAATTCAGGCGAACGAAAGAAAGCCGCCAAATCAGGAAAGTCACCGTTCACGAAAGATACGAATGGGCAATCGAGGAACTGACCATGTATCGGCGATGGCGGAGAACTTGGCCAGCTCGGGATCCTTCAGAGACGAGCGAACGGAGGAGCTCCCCGCATTATGCTCGAGCTTCCCGGAGCTTCCGGAAGGTTGCGGAGCCGGCGAGGCGGAAGCGGGAGGAGGAGAATCGCCGGCCGCAGCCGCGTCGGAGAGGAGCCTCGAAGGAGCGAAGGCAGCGAGGGTCGGCGAAAGCGGCCGCGGATATCCCAGACGAGCGGGGACGGCGCGAACTCGGCTCAGGAGCTTCGACGCCATGGCGATCTGCTACAGCGCGAGGCACTCGACGGAGGGAAGGGAAGGGGAGCGGAGGCGCGTCGTGTTCGTTGATGAGAGCTCAGAAGCGGTGGCGGCGAGGGATGTGCGGGCTGGTGTTAATGGGCCTCGTTCAGGCCCGTTTCCGTTATGGACTAGCCCAATGGGTTGTTTGATGCATACTGCGGTTGCATGAAGGGGCGTGGTTAGGGAAAAATAATATAAATAATCCTTGAACTATAATTTAACATGTGATATGCTACTTGAACTTTTAATTTATGCAATGTAGTCCATGAACTTAAACCCAATGTGAAATTTCACTCTTGAAATTTTAATTTGTTCGATGTGATCTTTGAGTTTTTAGTACATGTTCAAACTAGTCTCTTGACTATATGAATATGAATATGTTCAATGTTATTTTTCATAATTTAAGTTTGAGAACAACATTGAATATTCTCATATGATCTAGGGACTAATCTAAAATGTACCAAACGTTCGAGGATTATATTGAACAAATTAAAAACTCAATAACGATGTTATACATTGGGTTGTAGTGCAAAAGCCACATTGAATAAGTTGAAAATTCAGGGACTATATTGTATGTTATGTCAAAATTGGAGAACTATTTGCGTCATTATTAAAAGTGACTAACAATAACTCTCAAGGGGGGTTGAATAGGTGATTTCAATAAATGTTAATTAAATATAGTGGAATTCAAGAGTCAATATCGATATTGGGAGGATAAAGTAAAACAGAGTATGAATATAAGCAGGTTTAGGTCATATTGATGTTATTGAGTTCAGTTTATCTATCAAGCAATGAATGAGTATGATTATCAAGTATTTACTAGAGTTTAAAGTTTAGACAAGGGCAAGCAGATTTGATAACTGTCCATGCAAATTTTGGTAGAGGTGTTAAACCATTTCATAAATGGGCAGCTGGAAATAAGGTACCATGATGGGTTTTAAAAATAAAATAACTCAAATAAATGGGTCTTAAATGGGTACCCATTTAAGACCTATTTTAAAGATGGGTTGTGCAACCCATTTATTTTATTTTTATTTTTTTAATTTTTCTTTCTTCTTTTTTTTTTTCTTTCCTCTTCCTCCGGTTCTTCTGGCACGGCGATGGCCGGCGACCGGCCAAGCGACCTCGAGGCTTGCCGGATCGGCGAGGCTTCGACGGCGAGCCTCGAGCTCGCCGGACTGGGAGGCGGAGGCCTTCCGGCGAGGCTCGAGCCTTGCCAATTTGGCGAGACTCGAGCTTGCCAACGTCGGGCGAGCTCAAGCTCGCTTGTGGCCAACCGCCGCCGTCGTTGTGGCCGGCGGCCGACCAAAGAAAAAGAAGAAGAAGAAGAAAGAAAAAGAAAAGTTATATTTTAAAAATTAAAATAATTAAAATAATTAAAATTCCATTTTTTATAATAATTATTTTAAAAATTATAAAAATTGTCCATTAAATTTGTGTTGTATAAAATTATTTTAGCAATACCATTTTTTAAATATATATATATATATATAATAAATTAAGTTTAATTAAATGGTCAAGTATGGGTTGGGTATGGGTCGGGTCGGGTATGGGTCAAAATTTTTGCATTGCAATAAACGGGTTAAATGGGTCGATTTGGGTCGGACCGTTTATGACCCGACCCAAACCCGACCCGACCCACCCGTTTAACGGGTCTAATTATTGGATATGATCGATGGTTCTAATGAATATACTTTGACAACGATAGAGATAAAGATACTATAGACAAAAAAACATTGTTATTTTCTAAACTTGTTCGTGTAGATTTTTCAGTCATAAATAATCTTTTGGCGCAAGTATTACCTGAAAATATAAAACACGTCTTGTATTTATCAAGATCGATATAAGCTATGGATAGTGATATTAGGAGGTTTTCTTAACAATTACCTTGCATGGGCAATTATGCCAAATGGATATCTACTGTGGACATAAGTTCATCATTCATGTCAAGACTAAGATTAATGGTCTTCTTATAACCAGACCACAGAAGATAAATAAAAAGTATGAATCAAACTTAATATTGTCTCTAGATTTTCACTTAGTGTGGATCGTTATGAACACCATTTGAGATTTGGCAACTTACAATCGAGATTAGTTAGATTTAGTTTGCACTATCCAAATCAGAACAAGTGATTTGAAAGAAGAAAGATTGAGGATGAAGGTTGATGGTCGAACAAAACATTAGTTGCAATTTCAACCCTAAAAACAATCGTCGATTTCATTCACTATTGCAAGGACATTATCTCTCTCTCTCTCTCTCTCCCCAACTTTTTCATTAAATTATGTACTACTTGATCAGCATCAAATCACCAAAAGCCAATTAGTGACATGCATCTTTGATTTATTATAAACGCATACATAGTCCTCTAGTGAAAGAATGGAGAAAATCCTAAACATTTACACCCAATAATTTGGTACCTGCGTTAGCACGCGAGACTCTGATAGACAATATATTGGCTTTAGACTAAAACTACAACAACAGGATACAGCTTATTCGAATATCCCTCATTTGTCATGTTGCTCCTCCACAGCATCCAAAAAACCAGTGAGCCGACGTGTCTCTCTCAACTTGCAGTTATTTTCGTTAGAAAGAGAGCAAGCGCCCTGCACTTTCAATGCAATCGTCCGACTCTTCCTCATGGACTTCAGCCGGCGAACTTCACCAGTAGTCGCCACAAGAACATTTCCCATCCCTGAAATGATGGAATCTCCTCACATCCCTTAAAATGATCTCCCTCTCCTCTATCTTAGAGATAAACTTGGTAGCTGTATGACAGTCGTTGCAAACTCTGAGGTTCTTGGCAACTCTAATGGTCATTCCCGGAGGAGTGTTCAGGATCCCAAAAGCTATAGCGAGTTTCTCACTGTGTCCACAAAGTAAGGCCTCTTTTTCCTCCTCGTTAACATTGTGCAGAACGCAGGAAGTATCGGGCACGTATCCTTCTTTCCTCATTCTATCTGACAACGTCTCTAAGAATCGGTGGAGCTCCTGACTTTGCGGATGTGACGATTCCCCTGCTATAAACTTGTGAACCTCATCACCAAACTCAATCCAACTGCATCCAGGTTCTTTTCTTACTCCCCTTTCCTTCATCTTCCGCCTGATATCCATTGCCTTGTCCCAAAGTCCTGCAGAAGAATAAATGTTTGACAGCAGCACGTAATGGCTAGCCACATCCGGCTCCAACTCAAGGAGATTCGTAGCTGCGATTTCCCCAACCTCAAGATTTTGATGAATTCGACAAGCACCAAGCAAGCTGCTCCAGGCACCCGTTTTGTCATATTCAGAAGGCATGGAATCTATCAACCGAAAGGCTTCAGCCACTTGACCCGCTCTACCAAGTAAATCGACAACACAAGCATAATGATCTGGCAATGGTTCGACTCCATATTCATCTTTCATACGGTAAAACAATCGCATTCCCTCTTCAACCATTCCAGAGTGACTGCATGCGGCAAATACGGCGATGAAGGTAACTTCATTGGGCATCACCCCTTGACCTCTGGCTCCATCCTCCACCATACTTTTGAATAATTGCAATGCTTCCTCACCCTTGCCATGCATGCCATAGGCCATTATAATGACATTCCAGGTGATTATATTTCTAACTGGCATTTGGTCAAACGCTCTTCTCGATAAGTACAAGCAGCCACATTTTGCATACATATCTACTAATGCACTTCCCACTGCAACATCTAATGCTAATGAATTTCTGACGGCATAACCATGGATCTCCTTTCCCTTCAGAATAGCAGCTAGTGAAGCGCAACCCGGAAGCACTGTCATTAAGGTGACCGAGTTCGGTTTCCAAGAATGCTTTTTCATCATTGTACATATCCTCCTCCTTGTTAGCATCTTTTCCTCTACTCTGCATCTCCATTAACAAAGCAAGTGCACTTTCATGGCGTTCGGAAATAACAGATGCAGTGATCATTGTGTTCCAAGAAACTAAATCTCTGACTTCCATGCTGTCGAAGATGATTCTCGAAATTCCTATCTTCCCCATTCTGGCATACAAATCCATGAGTGCATTTTGCACATACATATCGCTTTGCAAGCCCTTTTTTATGACATGCCCGTGAATGCTCTCTTTGACAGAGAATGCTTCGCAGCGTGCACAAGCAGGCAAGATGCTTGCGATGGTGGTAGCATTTGAACTAAGCCCCCAAATTGCTTCCATCTCTAGGAAGAGCATCAAAGCCTCATGATCCTGTTGGTTTTGTGTATAACCAGCAATCATAGCATTCCAAACCCCAATTTGCCGATCAGATAAACTGTCAAAAACTCTACGACCGCTTTCAATCCGCCCGCAGTTGCAGTACATGTCAACTAAAGCACTGCCCACAAAAGAATTCCCAATCAAGGCCTCATTCCTCAAGGCATAAGCATGGATTTCCCTACCTGCATTTGTCATCTGCAATTGGGCACATGTAGGAAGAACACTAGCTATCGTCACTCCATCAGGTCTAATTCCATCACGAAGCCATGCGGACTAAGAGCATCAAAGCTTCCAAGAAGCATTCATTCTGGGCAAACGAGCTTATGATGGTGTTCCACGAAATCAAATCACGGTTTTCAAACGATTCAAACAAAGCCCTTGAGTCGCCCATCCTTCCCAACTTCGAATACATAGCCATTAAAGAGTTGCTGGTAAACGTTTTCCAATCCCCTTTCCTCAAACTATAAGCGTGAACCTGCTTCCCGAGCTTTAAGCCATCATCCACTTGCGGCAAGTTTGAGCAAGCAAGCGCCAGACTTACCAAAGTGAAGGAACTGGGCTCCAAATTTTCCGACACCATCGAACGAAAGCAATCCAATGCAAGAACCCACTCCTCATCCCGACAGAGTGCCGCGAGCATAGAGTTCCAAGAAACTTGGTCCCTATCAGGTATTCTGTCGAACAGCTTAAAGACGTTCCCGATATCCCCGCACTTGTCATACATGGTCAACAGGGTATTGGCAACGGTAACGGAAGATTGTTCATACCCAAGTTTAACGGCATGGGCATGGATCTGCCTCCCGAGATTGAGATCCCGGAGGCCCGCGGCGGCCTTGAGGACAGCAGGGAAAGCGAAGTGGTCGGGAGGGATACCGGCGAGAGCCATCATATCTCCGTAGGTGGAAATGGCTTCTCGGAAAAGATTTGACCTGGCTTGGGAGCGGAGGGACTCGATCCATGAAGAGCGAGGAGGGGTCGAAAGCGAAGGGTGCAGAGGAGGAGGAAGAGAAGCAGAGGAGGTGGGGAAGGTGTTGCTGGGTACTGGCGGAGGAGAGACGTGAGAAGGGTGGTGGTGGGGTGGGACGATGGAAGAGGAGGCGGAGACGGCGGGAATGGAGGACATGGCGGGGCGTTATTTACCGTTTGAGACGACGACGACGACCTCTGCTCTGGCTCTGCTCTGCTGTCAACTGGATGGATAACATCCGTCTCCATTTGAACCAGGAGACAAGACGAGCAAACCATTTGGACCGTAAGTTAAAGCGGCTAACTTGGGTATCACAGGCTCCGATTATCAAGTACATTTATACATATGATTGAAATATCCGACTGTATTCGATTTCTTTCCAACATCGTCCCCTGACCCTCGTAAACTACATACGTATCATTGCATTGTGTTTGCTTCCAAGTATCTTCTAACTACGTTGGGGAGTGAATATTATCGAAGCACTAGTCATGGTGATATCCGTTGGATCGATGCATCTGCCACATGGCCAAATCGACTTATAGCAATAGCCGACTCATATCCAAATCCAGAAAGTTGGTATTGTGTCTGCTTTTGCTGCCTTTCATTGGGAGTGCTTTACCTTTTCTCACTGAAAGTAGCAGCAGCAAAAATGATACATGATCCCAGCACACTTCCCAATCTGCTCGACCACAAATTTGATCCGTCCAGATTTAACTAAGAAAAGTTCTGACAATTTGCAAAAGAATTGTAACCGTATCCAAACCCGCAGAAATCAAATAATTTAACTTCCTCAATCCAACTTAGCTTGAAATTGAAAAAATCAAAAGCCAGGTGAACCTGAAAATGACATAAAGCCTAGACAGGAGATCCTAGGAGAGATCTCTATCGTCTCTCCGACATCATCCTCGCATTTGCGGGCTCTCAGGGCCTCATACAAGCAACTCTTCCTCCACATTGAGAGGTCAAAAAATCATTGATTATCGCATCTTCTCAAACAGAAAAAAAGAAAAAAAAGAGGATTACTGGGAAGCTGAGCCATTAAGTAGACGCCAAAATTCTCCGTAACAATTTCCATCACTCCATTCCACAAGTATAAGAGCTACATTCTCTCGCAATAGTGAGAAGCCAGTTGAAATGAAGGCAAAGATAGTACTACCAAAACAGCTACATCCACGCAAAGGCTTAAACAATTTAGAAAGCACAGATGCCTACTTATAAAATCATGTCTGTTTACAGAACAACAAAGAGGGGAAAAAATGCACCACGTGGCCTAAGAAAACCGGTTTAAGATTTTGCTCGCTATCGTTGAACTAAAAAGCAAAGTTATAGCTATACAAAGTCAGCACTCCTTTTAGGCCGAAAAAAAGGTCTCGTGGATGAACCTCAATTCATATCCTCCAGACAATGAGTTATTCCTCAAGATGCCCAAAAAGTGCTTATCACAACTCAGGAGTATAACAGGTCAAATTGGAATGATGTTCGGAGGCGCCAGCAAGGCTTAAGCATCCAACTTCAGCATTCATTTTCCAGATGCATGGATCATTAGTGAGAGTCAGATATCAGAATCATGAATCAGTACCATTGCACATAGTATAATCCATCCTGTGACCCAAGCCATGACCCCCAGCTCTCATGCTGCCCATGTGAGTATCCCATATGGTTTTGTCTGCCATACAACTCGCTTGGATATCCTTTGAACAAGTCAAAACAATCAAGTCAATGGGCATAATTAGTAATATACTCAAAAACCAACAGAACCATGGAAATTGGGCTTAATCTAAGTAAAGATAAGTTGTATTACTTTCAGTCGACTGGCAGCAAGAAACTAAGGGGACCGAAGTTGAAAATCTATCCTCAAACAGGAGTTTCCCAGACTTGATATTCCAGAGCCGCGTTAAGCAGTCCTCTCCACCTAAGGTCAAAGGCATGCTAAGGAAGTCAGTAGATTCTAGTGACGATTTTAAAATAAAAACATCCAGAGAATAGCTATAACCACCTGACAACAGAAATTTCTCTGATGGGTCCGTCCCAAGCTGTGTACGGGTATGGGAATTCACTTGCCCTTCATAGGACTGCACAGGTCCTTTTTTTATTTGACGATGATCATACAGATTGATCTGTTCATTAATGAGACAAATAATGTGAATGAATCTCTCTGGGAATGTGTAGCAGCCATTGTTCATATTAAAGTGTACAATGACCTATCAATAAGACCTCATACCACTCATATAGACATAAATTTCAAAAGATTACCAGACTGCACAGGAAAAGTAAACTATTTTACAGAGGTAAACAAATAAAAGTAGATAGATTATGGAGACTAACCGAGCCATCCATGGAACTCGCTAAGAAGTACTGGTCGTACAACTGGAGTGACACCAAACTAGTTGTTTCGAAGTAGGTAAATGTTAGCAAAGCATTGCATGAAACAAATCAAAACAATTATTTCAATGACATTAAAGGCAAACGAACCTGCAAATAGACTTCGGCATATAAGTTGTATTGGTTGGACATATTTTTCCAGAGAGCTGCAGGTATCAAATCCCAAGTTGCATTACCAACGACTTGAGAAACCCATGATGCATTCAAATAAAGACATCAAGACAAGGGAATTTTCAAAAAAGATTTAAATATGAAAAACAAAATGTTACAGGAAAGCCATTTACAAAAGCATAAGCAAAACGTATCACTTGACATTTTTCTAGTACTCTCCTGTACTCTGAGAAGAGATTCAGACAGCATGGATGCCAAAAATTATATAAGCCAAGTTGAGAAAGTAAAGATGAAAATAAAAATACTCTAGGCCAAGCCTGAAAAAACCACAAGAATCCAAGATTCTACAAGAGCTTAAGGCAGTTCTTGTCACAAATGTGGGTCGAAAGCCAACAGCTTTTCTGAATGGAGGGGAAGAAGATCGAAATAATGGCCATTCAGCACATCTACTTCATAATTCACATCATCAAGAAGATTTTACCTTTTTCCTTTTGCTTTTTTTTTTAAAAAAATCTCACAGGTCATGCACTTTGACTTCTTTTTAACCCAAAACATACTAATCTTTCATGATAGACAAATATCAGCGCTCAAATTTGCACATAGTCTTTTCATTATTTTTTGAAATTAGAATCATTAATTAAATTTGGGTGGGAAAGCAAATAAGTAATTTTCATTTCTAAAATTCTAAACAAAAGTGCCCTAACGATTACCTTAAACCATTGCTTTTGAGAATGCCCATGAAATTTTTCTGAAGGAGAGGAAGGTATCTGATGACTGATCAGTCCAGAAGAAGACACCCCTTGGTTTTGTCGGACATCGACTGTAACAATAGCCCCATTTCTGAATCCACACAATGCAATATTTCCCTTCAAGAAGGATTAAAGGTGTCAGCATCCAGAGAAAGGAGGAGACTGCTTATCCATTAAAGGCAAAAAAAGAAAAGCTTTTTTTCAACAAAAGATAAACATTGTGATTGCCAAAATAATAATCCACTAAAAAGAAGGAAAAGCACAAAACATCACGCTTCTATATCTTTGGAATCTTGAAAGACATGAAGAATTACCGACTGGTCAAATTGCAATGCCAGAACATCACTTTTACCACGACACACCCAGGATTTCACCCCATTTTCCAAATTGACCACCGCAGCTCCCAAATTCGTGCCTAGATATACAAAGGCACATATAAATAATGGAAGAACTAGCCAGAAAAAGTCCAAATTGAATTAGAAAAACATCCTTGCTTTAGTTTAATAGCTAAAGATTGAGCTTCATACGAACATGCAATGGTGAAAATGCATCCACAGTGCACAGAGCAAAACTTGGCACCAGGAACTAACTTATATTCTTAACCACAAGTTGAATAAGTGCTGCTAAGAAAAAACCCTCAAACATGAATCTAGAAGTAAAAAATAAAAGATAGGTCAAAGAAGAATTATGTATATCATTGGTCATGCAAAGGGATCAGCCAACCAAGAACCTGATCTGACATACTACAGTAGGTTCTTCATGCTTGAGCAATTGCTAAGTTCTCACAGTTTCAAAGATTCAGCAACTAATGGAAGCTTCCCAAAGAGGATAATATTTGTGTGTGCACTGGACGAGTGTCAAAAGAGAGAGAGAGAGAGAGAGAGACTTGCCAACAATTGCTCGACTGCCATTAGAAGAGCAATCTGCTGTCCATATGGTACAATGGAAAGAAGCAATATGACACTGCCTCTGCCCTAGGGTTGAAGCACGTAGAGGAAAATCAAAAGGTTCAGCTAGATTAAGGATATGAACAGAACCACCGGATCTATCTGAACCTAAAGTACTTATCCTGCATGCAGGTTAAGGTATCTCATCTTGAAAGAATGTCTTCATAAATCAAAACCACAAAATCCTAAACAAGTTTGTTTGCCGAATACAGAGAATGCTTTTTTCCTTTCAATTTGTTCAGAGTATTGAAACAAACTGGATGAATGACTATTTAAAATTGTTTCGAATAAGATGGTGGAAATCACAGTATTGCTAATCCAGATGAGATAATTAGAACTAAGGCACACCAGAGCTTTTAAATATGATCTTTTTGAATTTGGAGCAAACGAATCAAGAAAAAACCTGGAACATCAAAGTACAATGACAGTATAGAAAGAGCCTTTACCTATTATCAGCACACAAATTGGCTGCTTTAAGAGATTTGAAAGCAGAAAATTGTCACTTCAAAACAATGGTTCATAGCTTACTACAAATATGAACAACAAACTCGGGGAAAACAGCCAACGAATAGACCAAGATATTTAAATTAGCTAAGAACATAGATGACATGCACCTAGAGACTAATTTATTGTATCAAAAGAAAGAACCATTCATTTATGGACATTTAATTACTAGAGAGCAACAAAAGAATGAACATAACATTAAACAACAAAGAACATGACCCATTGAATAAACCTTTATTTTCAGTTCACAATGCCCAGCCTCAACATGTGAATTGGAGCATAAGACAGTGGGAAGCAAAGGTAAAGAGATCGCAAATCTAGTCATTAAGCAAAGAACATTAAACACGATCATTTAAATTCCAGAGAAGTGCCAAACACCAGATTGAAAGTCAAGCAAAGAAAAACAAGAAGATCAAGTGAGTATGTAATGATTATATAAATTGAGAAGGACAAGAGGCAAAATATCATGTAACTGTGACTAAAGAGTACAGCACATCCAACTGAGTAAAGGATACAGTGCATGTTGAAAATGATTGCCATCAACTGTAGTGGATCGCTTTCTTGGCATTTTAATGCAGGAGACGCCTGAAGGAAATTGTGCTGTTGGAGGTCTCCAAAGATGAACAGGGACTTTGCAATCTTCATGTTCTCTTTTAAGAGGCCACACATGTTCTGGCATGCAATCGACCCCATAATCAAAATGTCGGCCAACTTTTCCAACTTCACAAAAACTGCGAAAAGCACCAAACTTTCGATGCAATAGCTTGTAATAAGTTCATCTCATCTATTAAAAAAGATAGATACACATTTTGTCTTGATTTGAGATTCCATTGAGGCAATGACTTGGGGTTCTCTGAAGAGTAATAGAAGTTCTATTACTGAATGATCTTCATGCCACACACAGCTCAGCATTTGAACTTTCAGTCCAAAATCTCAAGTTTCTTGCACTCATCTATATTCTTGGATGAACATTTTAAGTAAAAAGCAATATCCTTATTCTTTCACATAGTTCTTTGTGTCTCTATCTAGCAAGACTATCTCTTCATATCCCAAAAGTTGCAAAACATCCAGAATAATTTTTCAGATTATGAATAGAGAAATATTTGAAAAGAATAATGAAGCAGCAACATCAGCCATGTACTCCACAATGTAAGGATTATATTATTAGATATAGCTAAGGAAAATGGCCACAAAAAGAACATAAAAGAAGAATGATGCGGCTCATTTTTTCTTTTCTTTTTTCCTTTTCAAAAATCCAAAACCAACAAACCAAGCTGTGCAGCCATTCATTATGAAATAGTGTCCTCAAGCAGGCGTGCATGGAATAACAAGGCAATAAATTGGCCATACTTTAGAGCAACTATGCAAAATCTACACCTAGATGGTTGTCAAGACAACAGGTATCTCAAGCAGAAAGTGCTCGAAAGTACAGATGCTCCATTGCAACTGATCTATAAGAACACAGAGGACTTAGATACCAAATTAGATCTTTAGCATCAATTATGTGGACAAGATTAAACAAAGATGGCCAGGTGAGAGCATATAGACAGTGATGTGAGAATGATGAGCGAGACTCAAAGAAGCCACTGAAAGATGTAGTAGACTAAGCTACAGAGTTCATAGGACATTTATTGCATTGACTTGTCAAGCAAGAAAAGAGCAAATTCAAATCGAAAAGAATCATTCTACATCAGCTTGACTTTAAAATTAAACTGACAAGACAATGGCTGACAATACTTCTGTGCAGACACATGTTCAGCATTCCAATTCCAAATACCCACGGAGCAAACTTGGAGGAAGGACAACACTAGCTTATTGCCCCGCAATTTCGATTGGGGATCAAAATATTCAGATATGGAGAGCATGGCGAGCAACACACCTCAAAGAGCCATTCATGCCCCCAGCCAGCAGGCCAACTGTTGCAGTTTCACCCTCTGGTGTCATTATATGGAGATGCATCTGTTCCAAAGCACCATCAGCCATCTTATCTGTCCCGTGAAATGCCCACACCTGCACAATGAAGCATAAAGGTAAAGCTGCGCTCTGGGTTGGTTGATAACAGGGATCCTATTGGGTTTAGATAGCCATGAAGGCAACTGCAGCAGGTCATATCATCTTCACAACAAACTTCACATCCCGGGTTCTTAATCAAGCCCTTTATAAAGTTGGAAAAAGAATGTTTCAATCAAGCATACTCTCATCCACTTAAGAAACTGCGTGCGACATTGAAGGCAGTGTGATTCACACCTGAAGGCCAATTGGTGAAAGAACAGAAGCAATAACAGTACCTGAGGATGGGAAACCTGAATCTTGAGGAACTCGTCCTGGAAATTACACTTGGCATGCTTCAACCATGAAGGATTGCCATTCAATTCCCTCATCTCAAGAAGAGTGGATGTTCGGCCCGAGACAGGTCTACCTGAAACCATTAGGGGGGAAAATCTAATCACGCAAACATTATGCAAGGGAAACTGGTTACTCCAATGCCATGACCGCAAAATCAAAACTTTTTTTTTCCTGAAATGAGAAAATCTCATGTAAAAAAAGCAAGAATGAAAGTACCCGAGCGGGAGTCGAGCTGGAGCTGGAGCTGGAGCTGGAGCTGGGGGTTTTGATTTGGAGCCGGGAATGGGGCCCTTGATAGGGAAGTACCGGTTCTTCTCCGCATCGAAGTAGTACCCCGGAAGCTCTGTTCCCACCACATTCCACAAACAACCCATCAACACAAAGAAAGGAGAAGAAGAAGAAGAAGAAACAGAATACCCAAGAAAGACCACAAAAGCCAGAGACAGAACCAACAGAATCATAGAGAGTTCCAGGACGGTACTGAGACGAACCTTGTGGCATATCTTGGCGAGGCAAGAAGAAGAAAAATTAACAACAGGGCTTTGCGTTGGGATTCCACCGCTAGCAAAACAACGACTTCTAGTCGGGGCCAAGCGGCGCGGTGCAGAGGACGACGATCCAGTTCTGGCCCAACGAACTGAAGAACGTTTGGAAAGGTCGCTCCTTTATATATATAGTCGATTTCCACGAAAGTTCTTTCCTTTTGCTAATAAAAATAAACACAAATGAAAAAGAATTAGACCGGGCGGGGAATTATCCATTTCCTGTTGCTACAGGGTAAAGCTCCCCTGGATCAGCTCAGCTCATCTCATCTCCGTTTGCTGCTGCTGCTCCTCTTCTTGGAGAATCACTGCTGGTGTGCTTTGTCAAACATGAGCTCTCTGTTCCTCTCCCTCAGCCAAACCACTTCTTGACCTCTTCCCTTCAACAGGTCCAACCCATCTCTCTCCCTCTCTCTCTTTCTGGGTATTGAATGAATTGTGGGCAGACACTCAAAAAGTCACCTTTTTTTACACGACAGTGGAAGCGTTTGCCTTGGGGAATACCACCGGCAAGACCCGGACATCACCTGGACTGCGACCGGCGAGCGTCTAACGTTGGACCCATAACGGCTGCTCTTTCCTTGGTGGACTCGCCTTCCTCGTTCCCCCTCTATCAGCCTCTTCCTGCCCAAGAATCTCTCTCCGAGGTAGCCCCCGACCCAGTTACCAACATTCATCTGTATGCAATGCTAGCTCTGCGTATCGAATTGTGAGGAAAAGAAGGAGCTTGCTGTTTCTTTTGTTTGCTTCTTCCATTTCCACTGCACACTTTCGAGGGTCTCTGTTTGCCTGCCTGTTTATCTCGAATTGCAGCAGAAGTTGCCCGCCATCTATTTGTAAGAAGTCTACATTACATGCATGTTTATGTCTTTTATTGCGATTAGGAAGGCCTAGAGGATTACGTTGACCGTCGTTCGTAAATCTAAGGGGATACAGTGATGCATGTCTACTTTCATTTGCTAATTGTGATTTCAACTCTGGATTGTACTCTACAGCTCGAACCAGCAGACCCCGACTTTTACAAGATTGGATATGTTCGAAGTATGCGAGCTTATGGAATAGAATTCAAGGAAGGGCCTGATGGATTTGGTGTCTACGCTTCCAAAGATGTTGAGCCACTGCGCCGTGCTAGGGTGTGTGGACTGTTTACTTCATAAGACATTTCGTTGAATCAATGACTGTGAATCTTCATGTGCTTGCATTCTTCGTCTTCTTCTTTTCGGTGTTTGATGTGAAATCTATTGTCATGCTGTTGTAATTTACAGTTGGATTCTCTCAAGGCTACTTTAAGATAAGGCATGATGGTCTTTTGCTTTTGTTCAGGTAATCATGGAAATTCCGCTGGAACTAATGTTAACCATTAGACAAAAGCCCCCTTGGATGTTCTTCCCAGATATAGTACCGATTGGTCATCCCATTTTTGATATTATTAACTCAACTGATCCAGAGGTAATTTGCTGCTGTTCTTATTCAGTGACATAAATGACCGTTTGTTCTAGTCTTGTGTTCCCAAAAACAGATGCTTCTGCAATTTTTTTTTTTGTAGCATGTATATCACTGACAAGATAATTACATGTGATAATTTACATGCAGACGGACTGGGACCTGAGAATGGCATGTCTTCTTCTATATGCATTTGATAATCAGGACAACTTCTGGCAGTTATATGGGGACTTTTTACCAGGTGCAGATGAGTGCACTAGCTTGCTTCTAGCAACAGAGGTCATTATTTTCTATTATTTATCTTTTCCTTTAAGCTTTGAATTGTTCTTCTATTTAGATGAATTTCTGAGTTCTTTAAATTCTTTAAGCAATGAGATCTTTTGAGTTACCTCTCTTTTCTTTTCTTTTTTTTTTCACTTGGACTTTGACAAGATTTTTGCCTCAAACTATGTAAACTCATGTAAACTCTATGTCAGACTTCCTGTCTCCATGAGTATCCGCTGATTTTAATCTTAGTGCAATATGTCTTGGTCATTAAGCTTTTGGCTGATGAAAGGCTGGAGCACTGCACATATGCATCTATTAACATATCGACATGGAGCTGTTACACTTGCTTCCGTATCTAGCATCATCTTTAACTTGTTTCTCTTTGTAGTTAGGTTTCTCTGTGAAATTCTTCAGGCATTCACACAACATATGATAAAATCATAATACTTCTGTGTGTCAAATATACATTCCGTTGTGATTTCTTAAGAATGTTAAGCTTGCTTTTCAATGTATATAAAGATGTTAAGAGGCTAAGCTATATGAATATTTGAATGTATTAGGTAGCTGTAATTTTGGAATAAATCTTATGGTGGTTCCATTGCTTCTAGTAATAATAACAGAAATGCTGAATTTGAATTGACAGATTTATTAAAAAAATTATTAATTCATTGATCTAAGATTGGATTGATTCTTATTTTAGTGCCATTTTTTTGGGGTTATTCTGCGGTTGAACAGCAAATGATGGCAATGACACTGGGACTGGCATTATCACTGAAATACTGCTGATAGCAGCCTCTATTGACGGCTAATAGTGTGACTTTTTAGCTCAGCACTATACTGGTGATTTTGGGAGCCGCAATGGCCACAACTGTATATTGTAGCCACTATAATGGACTATTAGGTTTTTGGGGAACACTCTGCTTCCTTCTCCAGCTTTTTCTTAGAATGTATCTTGCTCATTCATGGATTAATTGCTACAGGGTGATCTTTTGGAGCTGCAGGATCCAGCCCTTGCTACAACTATGAAACAACAGCAAAGGCGTGCCTTGGACTTTTGGGAAAAGCATTGGGTTAGTTGACCCATGCTGTCTGTATGTTCTTTAGTTATAATTTTGAATGGTATACTTTTCTCCTTTGCTGAATATTTATCTGTGGTCTTAACATCCTGTAGCATAATGGTGCACCACTCAAGATTAAGCGTCTTGCTCGCGATCCTGAGAGATTCACTTGGGCAGTGAGCGTGGCTCAGTCAAGAAGTATTGGCTTGCAAATAAGGATAGGCGCTCTTGTTCAGGATTCTAATATGCTAATTCCTTATGCTGGTTAGTTTTACACGCCTTCAAATGGTATTTATCTGTAATTTTCTCTATGTTACGAGATTCATTTGTTCACAGTGGAATTTGCTGTCTACTTTGAATTTTTGTATTTTGTCAATGCTGTATATGTTGTTGCATCTGTTGTATTCTCTTCATTAATTCCCACTTTTGTTAACAGCTGTCAGACTGACTTGACTTTATAAAATACCTTTGGTGGACATGCAGACATGCTTAATCATTCTTTTGAACCAAATTGTTTTCTACATTGGCGCTTTAAGGATCGCATGCTTGAGGTGATGATAAATGCTGGACAAAGGATAAGAAAGGGAGATGAGGTAATAGTTACATTTTTTTCTCTATGGCACATTCACCTTTCAACAAAATAATTTTTCTTGTAATTGTTAGAGGCAGGCCAGTGAATCTAAGTGTTAGGCACTGAATGTTTAAACCATCAATTAGTACATTTGGTAGAATGAACCAAGGCCTTGACATGTCATGGAATGTCAGATGGTATGGTGGTTTGGTTAATAATTATTCTTAGATGATTGGCATTGTTTTTTGCCTGCTAGCCGGAACCAACACTTGGTGATTCTGACATGTTAAATGTGAAGTTGCTTAAAATTTCACAGCTTATACAGTTCTGGACCTGGAGCAGCTACTTATGTCATTGCCTGTGGGGCAAAGGCTTTTTGAAAAAGTCATTTTTGTCCTTTAAATGAACAATGGGAATGGTGATAGACTGTAATTTGGTTGAGTCTTTCAATTTGACAGATGACAATCAATTACCTTGGCAGCCAGAAGAATAACATGTTCATGCAAAGATATGGCTTTTCATCACCTGTGGTAAGTTAATGCTTTGTGAATATATGATTTTCTTATGTTTACAAGCATCAATTATGCAAACTGCTTTACTGAGTGGCTTGTCTTTGTGCATGCTGCACCTGATATAACCTGATATAACATACAGTGAGGGTTATGCCCCATGGTCACCAGAGTGGTATTCATACATTCTCTGTCATGCCAATGGTTTTGTGCTTCATTTAGGACAACTTTGGCTAGCTAGCACTATTATTCTGGGAGTAACACCTTCTATAGGGTTCTAAACACACAGGCACTTTGGTGATATATCTTTCTTTAGAATGAAAACAGTAATTTTTTATTCAAAAGAGAATATGATCTAATTGAATGGAGTGATAGGATGGAACTCAAAAGTACATGTATAAAATGGTGTTTGTAGAAAGGTGACTGCTGATGCTCTGACACTGACAAATGAGGCAGAACCAAGGAAAATGCTATACCATGGTGACAGATTAATGAGAATTAAGCAGACAGTGGAGATCAGCCTGAAAAAACTTTTTATAATTGGTCTGTCATCCCTAGACAAACAAAGCATTGGTTATTTTGAGAGTTGATTCGTAATTGGCTCTTTTAGATACCATTCAGCCTTGGTGCTGGTTGCTTGCAAAAACTCATCAAGAATCTATAATTTTTTGAAAATGCAAGATTGATAGTAGAGGTGAAACAAAATACAAAACTCTAATGATTACCTCATCAGAAGATTGACATGAACACTCCAAAATAAGATGTCAACAATTTCAGCCAACTCCAGATGTTCTTCCATCACTACCCTTTGCTTTGGCTCTTTCATCATTGCTAGCAAGATGCCAAATATTTCATCCAATTCCACTTATCTTTGTGATTGAAGGTGTCTAAATGACTCTTGAACTTACAGTATTGCAAACTGAACAGCATAAGTCAGGAGTGAGGCTGTGGCTGAAGCTGTAGAAATACCTCTACATCCAAAGCCATCAATGGCCCTTAGCATATACTTAGTCCTCTTTGTCATCTGGAGAGCTTTCTTGCCAGGGTTGCTTGATCTTGTACGGTCTATTCGTGAAATATGGATCTGCCTGTGTTACTTTCAGTGTTGCATGGAACATATGGCGAATAATTTCTCGGCCTCTGATTTCAATTGTTTTAGACAGTAGTTATGCGTCTTGCCGGTTGTGAAGCGTGAGTGTGGTGATTTTTTTACTAATGTGAAATCATTCTTCAGTTTCCAAGTTGTACTTGCAGTAATTTAAGTATCTTTGCAGAGCTAACTCCTTGATACACGTTGCTTAATTGTGGCAGAATCCTTGGGATGCTATTGAGTTCTCTGGCAATGCTCGTATTCATTTGGATTCGTTCTTGTCTGTCTTTGACATAGCTGGCCTTCCTGATGAATATTACCATAAGAGTATGAAAAAGACCAATCCCCTCATCATTGTTTCCACTATATAACAGCACCCCAGGCATTTTACTCTGACATTATTGTCTAAATCTCGTAAACAGATCCAGATCATCTAGCCAATGTTGGAGGCACTTTCGTGGATGGAGCTGTTCTTGCAGCTGCAAGAGCACTACCCACTTGGTCAGATAGAGATCTGCCTGCAGTGCCCAGCGTGGAAAGAAAGGCAGCAAAAGAACTGCAAGAAGAATGCCAACGGATGCTTGCGCAATTCCCTACAACATTGGAGCAAGACCAGGAAATACTAGGTAAAGAAAATGTTAAACTAAATCTAGTTGCTTGGTTGATTAACTTGATTATCATTTGATATGCGTGATATCCACTTTAATGCTATTCACAGATTCCATGCCACAAAGTAGGACATTCGAAGCTGCAATTAAGTAAGTTTTTCTCATCTGAGCATCCCAGGAACTTCATGCTATTTGAGTACCCAAGTGTTGATATCTGTTCTTTCCAATGCTCAGTGACAAAGTATAACCTTTGATATTCGCAGGTATAGGCTTCATCGGAAGTTGTACATACAAAAAGTCATCCGGGCGTTGGATATGTATCAAGAGCTTCTATTGTTTTAGTCCGCACATTTTCAAATGATAGCACACCGAATCTTATGAGAGAGCAGTGGTCTACTCCAGTTTTGAGTGTCAAGGGAACTTTCCTTCAGTTGGGCACCGAACCATTACGTCATTTCCATTGAAACAATTTTTGTACCTAAGGAAAGTTCGTGACCCAATACTTAAAATTGCATCTCGATTTGTTCAAGAAAAATCATTCCCATTGACTTATCTTTGTGAGTAGTAAATGCAAAAATCGAGTCAATGAAATATCGGATGAAAAATTTATGCCCAATCAAAATTTGGTCAAATCTGTCTAAAAAACAAATAAATATGATTTTTCAAAAAAAAAAAAAATTCAAATTAACGAATTCAAAACATCAAGTCACAATTTTCATAAATCGAGTCACTGGGATTTAGGACAAAACAATTCTTAAAAATGATATCTCTTTACGTACGTCTTTTTTTCATTAACTTTATTTTTGTACCTACATGAAGTCCATCGCCCCATACTTAAAATCGCATGAAAATATTTTCAAGAAAAATTTCCTTTTCCTATTGACTCTATTTTTATACCTACAGAAAGCTAGTGACCTAATTGCTTAAAATCACATCTCAATAAATTCAACGAAAATTCATTCTCTCATTGACAGTCAATTTTTTGCACCTATAGACTTTTCGTAGGTAAAATCAAATCAATAGAATATCAAATGAAAAATTTATGTCCAATCAAAGTTTGGTCAAATTTGTCTAAAATACACTAAAATTTTTCCCAATTTGATGAATTAAAAACATTGTGTCTCAATTTTATTCATCCATTTTTTTTTTCAACAGAAGTACAATGTAAGTGTCAAAACTTGACATTGGGACATTTAAATGCCAAAAGCTCTGAAAGGTACACTTAGTGCCACTTTCTTTGAAAAATTGGACATTAAAGTGCCAACTCCGATGAAGGGTACTAAAAATCCAACGTGGCTTATTTTTACTAATATAAGCCATCTATGTGGCTTGCTGGAAAGATGAGTAAATAAAGAAGAGCCAAAATGACGTTATTTTGTCTCTTATTTGAATTTTAATATAAATATTAAATAAATAAATGAAAAAAGAGGAGATTGTAGAACAACGAAGGTTTGCAATCCCTAGTTGTCGGTTGGCCAAGGTTCGATAGCTTGTTGGCCCTTGGCCCAACTAGGCAAGGGCCAGCAACCCTCGTCAAATCTAGGAGAGGGCCACAACCCTTACCCCAAATCTGTGTGAGGGCTTTCAAGCCCTCGTCTTTGTTAGTCAAGGTCATTGGCCCTTGGCCACTATGGCCCGATGACCTTAGTTGACCCTCCCCCTCCTCCACCATTGTCGCTAGGTCGACGATAGTGGGGAGTTAGTGAGCAAAGGCTTGCACAGCCCTTGCGTTTTATGCAATTTACTCATTTTCTTTTTTTTAATTTTATAAAATAATTTAGTTTTAATTTTAATTTAATTAATATTTATATTAAACTTATAACTCAAGGCAAAATGATGTCGTTTTTGAATTACTAGTCATGTTAATGTGTAAAATGATGTCGTTTTCCACTTGTCTTGTCGGAATAATATCTTGTTGGCATTTTGGTCGAAATCTCTCACCATTGGTTGTTTATTGATCCATTTTGCTCAAATTTTAATAATTAAGTATACATTTCCAAACTTTTGGCACTTGTCCTCCGTGACGATAGTACAAAGAATTAACTATAGACACTAAGGGTGTGTTTGTTTGCACTTCTTTTTTCTATTTTTGAATAAATTTTTTTTTTGTTTTTTTGTTTCCGGGAACAAAAAAAGAACAGAAACGCGTTTGGGTGCATTTTTGTTGCAAAATTGTTTTTTTGTTCCCAAAAACACATCTGGAACAGAAATAAGAAATTAAAAAAAAAAAAAAAAAAGTTGTTTATTGTTTCGGAACAAAATTTAGAAACACTTTTCTTTTCTTATTCTTCTTTTTTCTTCTTTTTTTTTTTTTTTTTTCTTTGGTTGGTCGTCGGCCTCGACTAGGGCCGGCAACCAGCCGTCGAGGGCCGACCTCACTAGCCCCCGGTGAGGCCGAGCATTGCTGGCCCTCAGCGAAGCTCAGCCTCACATTGGCTAGGTGAGCTCGAGCTCACCCGGCTAGCGAGGCTCGGCATCATCGGGGGTCGGCGAGCTCGAGCTCGCCCAACCAAGGCGAGGTTGACCTTGCGCCGGGCTGGGCGAGCTTGATCTCGCCCAAATCCGACGAGGCTGAGCTCGCCTAGCGGCCGGTGAGGCTTGGCCTCGCCAAGCCACCACCAGTCGACGTCGCCTAGTGGTGGCCCGGCGAGGCCGAGCCTCGCCGGCGGCGGGCGAGTTCGGCCTTGCCGGACGGGCGAGCTCGAGCTCGGCCTCGCCTTGAGCTTGCCCGGCCAAGGCGGCCGAGCCTCGCCCCCTCACGGCGACGCTCGACCTTGCGGGGGCCGGCAAGCCTCGCCGTGGCCGGGTGAGGCCGTCGGCCGATCGCTAGCCATAGCCGAGGTCGATGGCCGGCCAAAAGAAAAAAAAATGAAGAAAGAAAAAAAGGAAAAATAAATAAGAAAATAGAAAAAATAAAATAAAAATATTTAAAAAATTAAAAGAAATAAAAAAAAATTATACAAATTTACCAAACGTGTTTCTATTCTTTTTATATTTCTGGAACATATTTACCAAACACGTTTTTTTGTTAAAAAATTATTCCCTGAAATAGAAACACTTTTTTTCTATTTATGTTTCCTAGAACAATTTTTAACGTAAACGTTACCAAACGCACCCTAAGCAATGCCAATAACAACCATGTTTAAATTTCATACATAAAAAAACTACTAACAAGTTTAATTTAATGATGTTTCTTCCTATCATCGAATTATCTCTTTATGTTTATGTGCATCATTTAGTTTGCTTAAAAATTCATAAGGTTTGAAAATACCTTCAATGCATCAACCACTGTTGTTGCATAGCATATGTAATTTCTTTAAAAGTGTTGTTGTCATATCATATGTAATCTCTTTAAAAGTTTCATTCAAAAATAATATTATGGTTGTCAACTTTAGGCCAATTAGAAGAGCTTCAATCTTCTCATGTTCGGGAATTGTATGCTTTAGGCCAGTCTTAATAGTATTTTTAAGAGCAAAATTTGGATTTTGGAATTAGTGTTGACACTAGAGGTGGCAAAATGGGTCATGGACCCATTTTGCATCCATATTTTTCACAAATGGGTCGAATGTGAGTTATGAAGTTGTAATGGGGTATAACCCACACTAAACCCATTTTAAGTTAAGTTTTATATGGGTCGAAAATGGGTCACATGTTCTAACCCATCTTCGACCCATTTTTAAAACCTAAAAAACAGCCCTTCGACCTTTGTCCTCCGCCGCTCGCCCTCGCCACTCGCCGCCGTGGCTTGCCTCCGCCACTCGCCGCCTCGGCTCGCCTCCACCGCTCCCTTGAAGGTCGCCGATGACCGGCGAGGCTCGAGCTCTAGTCGGGTGGGGCTCAATCTCGCTAGATCTGGTGAGGCCGAGTTCCCACTTGACGTTGGTGAGCTCGAGCCTTGCTAGATCCAGCGAGGCTCGGCCTCGCCGACGACTAGCAAGGCTCAAGCTCACGGGCATCGGGTGGGACCTCGACCTTGCCGGATATGGCGATGCTCGAGCTCACCGGCGGCGGGTGGGGCCTTGGCCTCGCCATATTGGTGAGATCGAGCCCCACTCAATGCTAGCAAGCTCATTCTCGCCTATGGCCGATCGCCGCTGTCGTCGTGGCCGGCGGTCGGCCGAAGAAGAAGAAAAAAAACAGAGAAAAGAGAAAATTTAAAAATAATTATTAAAAATTATAAATTATAAAAATTATATTTTTAAAATAAACATAATTAAAATTTTATTTTTAGTCAAATTAAAAAAATATATTTAAAAAGATAAAAATTCGATTTAAAAAAATATTTTAAAAAGAATTATAAAAATTTTTCCATTAAATTTGTATTGCATAAAAATATTTCTAACAATAAGTAGATTTTAACGATACGAGTCGGGTCGGGTATGCGTCGGGTACGGGTCGGGTCGGGTATGAGTTATTAGATTTACACTACAAGAATATGAGTCAAAACGGGTTAAATAGGTTAAATATAGGTCGACCCATTTTCGACCCGACCCACCCATTTGCCACCCCTAGTCGACACCTAGTCCCACATTATGAACATAAAACTTGGCAATTTAGTTGAAGGTGAAATCAATCAAGCAAAATAAAATTTAAACTTGTCAAGGAAGATAGAGTTTACAACTTTCAAGATTATTCCATATTTGTTTTAACTTGTGCAAAAAGCTCATCATTGAGCTCAAATCTCTTCACCATTTTTTTTTTATACAATTTGCTCACTAACTTAATCCGCTCATATAAGCTTGGTAGAGAGACTCTATTGGCAAAATCAACACCCGTGTACTTCACAATTATCTTGAAGAAGAAAATCCCCTTTTTCTATTGACTCTATTTTTATACATACAAAAAGCTAGTGAACTAATACTTAAAATCACATTTTATTATATTGAAGAAAAAGTCATTTTCTCATTAACTCAATTTTTGCACCAACAAGCTTTCCGTAGGTGTGACAATAAATGCAAAGAAAGTAGGTGCAATTTAGTCAATAAAATATTAGATGTAAAATTTATGTCCAATCAAAGTTTGGCCAAATTTGTTTAAAGAGCATACTAAAATTATTTTTAATTTTTTTCCCAACTTGATGAATTCAAAACATCATGTCTCAATTTTATATAACCGTTTTTTTAGTGATAAAGAGAAGAATTAATTATAGATGCTAAGGCAATGCCAATAATAACCGTGTTTGAATTTTATGTATAAGAAAACTACGAAAAAGTTTAGTTTAATGATGCTCCTATCATCAAACTATCTCTTTATATTTCTAGGCATCATTCAATTTGCTAAATAATTCATAAGGTTTGAAAGTACCTCCAATACATCAGCCACTATTATTGCCATATCAAATGTAATCTCTTTCAAAGTTTCATTCAACAAGAATATCATGGTTGTTAACTTCCAGCCTATTAGAAGAGCTTCAATCTCCTTACGTTGGGAAATTGTATGCTTTGGGCTAGCCCTAATAGTATGTTTAAAAGCATTCAAACTACTGAATGGAAGAATTTGGATTCTGAGATCAACGCCAACACCATGTCCCACATTTTGGATATACTCTAACTAAAAATCAACCATGTACTTATTAGGAGGTATTGAACACGCACATAAGTATATAAGCTCCTAAGCACTAATTAAGTGTTGTCTAAAATAGTTAAAACTTGGCAATTTAGCTAAAGGTGAAACCAATCAAGCAAAATAAAATTTAAATGATGGAGTTTACACCTTTCAAGATTATTCCATGTTTGACTTAAGTTGAGCAAAAAGCTCATCATTTAGCTCAGATCTCTTCACCATTTTTTTTTATACAATTTGCTCACTAGCCTAATCCACTCACATAAGCTTGGCAAAGAGAGTCTATTGGCTAAATTGACACATGCGTACTTCACAATTATCTTGAAGAGCTTTTGTCGTCGGGGAAATTGATATTTTTTACACCCTCTTTCCATTGACTCTATTTTTGTACTAGAAAAAGTTCATGATCTGATACTTAAACTCACATGAAGATATTTTCAAAATAAAAAAATCCCAATTTTCTATTGACTTTATTTTTATTTTATTTTTATACATACAGAAAGCTAGTGAACTGATGCTTAAAATCCCATTATATTAAAGAAAAATTCATTTTCTCATTAACTCAATTTTTGCCCCTACATCCTTTCTGTAGGTGTGACAAGAGGTGCAAAGACAATCGGTGTGAGAATTGAATCAATAAAATATGATGGAAAACTTATGTCCAATCAAACTTTGGCCAAATTTGTTTAAAGAACAAATTAAAATGATTTAAAAAAAAAGAATCCCAACTTGATGAATTCAAAACATCATGTCTCAATTTCATATAACCATTTTTTGTCAGTAATAAAGAGAAGAATTAATTATAGATGCTAGGCCAACGCCAATAACAACCGTGTTTGAATTTTATGTATAAGAAAACTATGAAAAAGCTCAGTTCAATGATGTTTCCTCCTATCATCAAACTATCTCTTTATATTTCTACGCGACATTCAATTTGCTAAAAAATTCATAAGGTTCGAAAGTACCTCCGATACATCAGCCACTATTATTGCCATATCATATTTAATCTTTTTAAAAATTTTGTCCAAGAAGAATATTATGATTATTAATTTCCAGTCTATTAGAAAAGCTTCAATCTCCTTACATTCGAAAATTGTATGCCTTGGGCTAGCCTTAATAGTATGTTTAAAAGCATTCAAAATAAAATTTAAACTTGTCAGGGAGGATGGAGTTTACACTATTAAGGATTATTCCATGTTTGATTTAACTTGAGCAAAAAGCTCATCATTGAGCTCAGATCTCCTCACCCTTTTTTTATACAATTTTCTTACTAGCTTAATTGGCTCATATAAGCTTAGCGGAGAGAGTCTATTGGCTAAATCAACATCCGTGTACTTCACAATTATCTTGAAGAGCTTTATTACTGGGGAAATTGATATTTTTCACAGCCTTCTTCCCATTGACTTTATTTTTGTCCATGATCCGATAACTTAAACTCACATGAAAATATTTTCAAGAAAAATCCATTTTTTTTCTGTTGACTATTTTTATACATACAGAAAGTTAGTGAACTGATGCTTAAAATCACATCATTATATTGAAGAAAAATTCACTTTCTCATTAACTCAATTTTTGCACCTACAAGCTTTCCGTAGGTGCAGCTATAGGTGCAAAGATAGTAGGTGCAAAAATTGAGTCAATAAAATATTAAATTGAAAACTTGTGTCCAATCAAAGTTTGGCCAAATTTGTTAAAAGAGCACATTAAAATGATTTTTTTTTTTAAAAATTTTTCCCAACTTGATGAATTCAAAACATCATGTCTCAGATTTTGTATAACCATTTTTTTTCAGTAGTAAAGAGAAGTATTAATTATATACACTAGAAAAATGCCAATAACAACCGTATTTGAATTTTATGTATAAGAAAACTATGAAAAAGTTTAGTTCAATGATGTTTCTCCTATCATCAAACTATCTTTTTATATTTCTACGTGGCATTCAATTTGCTAAAAAATTTATAAAGTTCAAAAGTACCTCCAATACATTAGCCACTATTATTGCCATATCATATGTAGTCTCTTTAAAAGTTTTGGTTGTTAACTTCCAGCCTATTAGAAGAGCTTCAATCTCCTAGCGTCCGGAAATTGTATGCCTTGAACTAGCTCATAATGGAGTTATCATATGCAATCTCTTTGAAAGTTTCATCCAAGAAGAATATTATGTTTGATTTAACTTGAGACTCATCATGGAGCTCAAATCTCTTCACTATTTTTTTATACAATCTCCTCACTAGTTCAATCCGCTCATATAAGCTTGGTGGAGACTAGTTCAATCCGCTCATATAAGCTTGGTGGAGAGCGTCTATCGGCTAAATCGACGCTCGTGTACTTCCAGATTATCTTGAAGAGCTTTGTCTCTAGGGAAAACATCTTTCTTTCCATTGACTCTATTTTTATACCTACACAACGTTCGTAACCTAATACTTTCAATCGCATGAAAATATTTTCAAGAAAAAATCTTTTTTCCTAATAACTCTTTTTTTATACCTATGAAAAGCTATTGTTCCAATGCTTAAAATCACAGCTCGATATATTCAAGAAAAATTCATTTTCTCATTACTCAATTTTGCACCTACAAGCTTTCTATAGTATAGGGCATTGATTTAGCCGATAGACTCTCTCCACCAAAAATGTCGAATCATGGACTTTTTATAGGTACAAAAATAGAGTCAATGGGAAGAAGCGCGTAAAAGATATCAATTTCCCCAGCGATGAAGCTCTTCAAGATAATCTTGAAGTACATGGGCAACGCGATAGACTCTCTCCGACAAGCTTATATGAGCGGATTGCTTTTTGCTCAAGTTAAATCAAACGCCGAATAATCCAAAAAGATGTAAACTCTATCTTGTCTGATAAACTTAAATATCGTTTTGCTTGATTGATTTCATCTTCAGCTAAATTGCCAAGTTTTAACTATTTCAGGCAATACTTAATTAGTGCTTGGAGGTCATATACCTATGTGGATGTTCAATGCCTCCTAGCAAAGACATGGTTGGTTTTCAGTTAAAGCATATCATAGTGTGAGACATGGTGTCGACACTGATTACATAATCCAAATTTTTGCTATGAGTAAATTTGAGTGCTCTTAAACATACTATTAAGGTTGGCTTAAGGCATATGATTCTTAGACGTGAGGAGATTGGAACTCTTCTAGTATGCAGGAAGCTCAAACGTAATATTCTTCTTGGATAAAATTTTTAAAGAAATTACATATGATATGATAAAAATAGTGGTGGATGCATTGGAGGTATTTTTGAACTTTATGAATTTTTAAGCAAATTGAATGTCGCACAGAAATATAAAGAGATAGTTTAATGATAGGAGGAAACATCATTAAATTAAACTTGTTTGTAGTGCTTTTATGTATGAAATTCAAACAACGCTGTTATTAGCGTTGCCTTAGCATCTATAATAAGTTCTTCTTTACACTACTAAAAGAAAATGGTTGTATAAAATCAAGACACAATTTTTGAATTCATCAAATTAGGTAAAATTTTAAAAAATCATTTTCATGTGTATTTTAGACAAATTTGACCAAACTTTGATTGGACATAAATTTTTCATTTGGTATTCTATTAACTGGATTTTACCTACAAAAAGCCTGTATGTGCAAAAATTGAGTCAATGTGAGAACGGATTTTTTTGAATATATACTGTTGCACCGACAAAAAGCCTATAGGTGCAAAAATTGAGTTAGTGAGAGAATAAATTTTTCTTGAACATATCGAGATGTGATATTAAGTATTAGCTTACTTGCCTTCCGTAAGTTTAAAAATAGAGTCAATAGGAAAGGGAATTTTTCTTAAAAATATTTTCATGTGATATTGTCATGGATTTTATTAAATAAAAACATAGATTCAATGGGAAGGAGGACATAAAAGATATCATTTTCATGAATTTTTTCGTCCACGTCCGTGACTCAATTTTTGGACATTGTGATTGATGTTTTGAATTAAAATTCTTTTTGAAAAATCATATTCATTTGTTCTTTTAGACAGATTTGACCAAATTTTGATTGGGCATAAGGTTTTCGACTGATATTTCATTGACTTGATTTTTGCACTTACTACTCACGAAAATCAAGTAAATGGGAATGCGGCATTGTTTTCAACTGGGGAAACTGGTTCAACCGATAGTTGAGAATAGTGTCGTAAGGTGTGTTAACTCAGCTGTGGGCATTTAACTCACATTCACTCACTCCAGGCGTGGGAGGCTACTATACCTGTCTATTCGGTAGTAGCCAGAACTGAAATTCTGACGTGGTATCTACCTTCACCACCATAAAGCCTCCTAATTTATTGTCTATCTTTTCCTATCTATCTTTATCTTCTCGATAGAGAGGGAATAGGAGGACTTCTGCCTGTTTCCTCCATGAGCTTTTTAAGGACCTGCTATCTAGTCCATTTTTCTTGAATATATCGAGATGCAATTTTAAGTATTGGGTAGCTTTCCTTGGCACAAAAATTGTTGTCGAGCGAGCCAATTGAAGAGATTGGAGAACAAGCTCTAGCCCTCGAGGGCCCATTAGCCCATGAAAGGCCAAGCCCAATCAGCTGTATCGTCGTCTTCCTCTTCTCCTTTCACAGCAAAACCTAAACCCTCTCTTCTCTATTCTCTCTCTGTTTTTGCTGAAACTGACGGAGCCAGTGCTCGACTTCCTCCGACTCGACGGGGGGGACGGGGTCTCCAGGTGCAGAAGTCGAGAGGTTCTTCTCATCTCCCTTCTCCGTTGCTCTTTCTCATCGTTCCTGTTTCGTACTGCTTCCCAAGTGGGTAAAGGAGATGGCTTTCTTGCTTATGCGTTTGCTTGTGATTGCATTGGTTCTCAGAGGGGGGGAGTGAAGGAGGATGAGTGGCGGCGGTGGGCTGAGGAGCTTAATTTCGACGGCGGTGACGACGGGGGTGGCGGAGGCGAAGGGGAGGATATTCGGGCACATCCTGAATCCCACGGGGCAGCGATCCCCACACAAGCTTCTCAGGCAGAAGCTCTTTGGCGAGAAAGTCGCGCAGTGGTACCCCTATGACATCAAGAAGGACGACCCTCTTGTCATGGCCCGTCAAGAACAAGAGTAATCCTCTCTCTCTCTCTCTCTAGCGGATATAACGAGATATGCATCTGTATGTTTATGTGGCGAAAGCATGCCGGACTTTTTGGTGTCTGGTTTCACTGAATTTAGCCTTTTAAAGATTGGATTGGTGCCTGAAAGTATGGTGCTGTTACCCAGTGAAGGAGGAGGGTTCCTCCTTTGATGCAATTATATTTTCATGGGAACAAACGTGAGATGGCTTATGAATGTGAGGATCTCAAGTGCACGATGAAGAAAATCCGAGAAATCATGTACATCGTGCAGTAACCAAGGAGTTAGCCTGGGATGATGGGAATGGTAGTGCTAGAATGTTAATCTACTTTCTCCACCTCAGTTGAGTAGGCAGTTAATTCAGTTATCACTGCCAGTTGGCTCCATGTACAAGCTTAATTTCTGCTGTTAAATGTGTGCTCGATCCATCTCTTCTGCTATGGTCCTGGACGAACTTTCTAACTATCAATGTGGCATCAAGGGGATACCTATTGTGTAAAAATCTTTAAGCTTTTTTACAGGATAAATAATGTAAGATGAGATTTCAACTATTTGCAGTAACTGTGTTTGGTGTTCAGTCTGCATTTCTCTTGCAAGTTCAAATGGAAGTTTTGGCCCATATTCTTTTTGAGTTCTTTCTTGAGCCTAATCGTATGCTGCAAGGAGGGATATCTCCAGTACAAAAGGAAGGTTCCAGGGTCAGTGCAGTTTTCTTTGGTTTTTCTGCTGAGTGTTTTGGGGGGGATCCTGGCTGCTGAATCGGTGTTGTGCTGAAATTATCTGTGGCCAGTGATACTTTTGCCTCTAGTCAGCGGAAGAAAAAAAAGAGAGAAGAAATCAATAATGGGATCACTTGCATTTTACAATATTAGATCATCCCTCGCTTATTTTCTTCACTTTATAAACTGTTTTTCATTCTGTCTACTGGAGCAAGCTTGCTAGCTAGGATAACATCTGATTTTGAAGTCTACTCCTCACGCAAGATAATGATAATTTTTGTATAATCATGCACTATGTACTATCTGACATTTTTTTCCCTTAACTCTTTTCCAGGCGCTTATCAAAGCTTGAAATGTTGAAGCGTCGTGGGAAGGGACCACCCAAGAAGGGCCAAGGAAGACGTGCTGTGAAGCGCAGCAAATGAAACTGGGATACTCACATTATTTGTGCACATTTTGACTCATTGTCAGTTAGAATTGTATTTTTGGCGGTTGATATTCTGTTTATCTAGCTCTCTTTTTTCTTCCCCTTTTGTAATGAAGATGTTTTGGCGAAATGAATGGGACATGTCATTTAATAGTATTTGAGTCATAATTTAACTTTGTCTATGTGACTTTATCCCATTAAAATCAGCCATTGTTCATCAGTTTGTCTGTTGCTAAGCACCATCGACTCTAGAGTGCTGGTATTTCAGCCTTCGGAATAGTGATTAAGTTAGGTTAAGTCTTACTTTCAACCTCCAGTATAGATTGGTTGGACATGCATCACAAACTCAGCTGAATTACAGATGTTGATAATCTTGTGTGGTTACCAGAAACATGTTGCTAATCCAAAGTAAATTTTCTCTCGTAATTCCAAGTCAATTTTCATGCTTTCATCAGTTACAAAATCCACTTCAGGAGCCAGCAGGCATATAGTCCAACAAAGGGGGCAAATCTCAGTGGAAGCATTTGGATTCGTTCTGTGTTTACAGACTTGGCATATCGGTTTGCATCCATCACAAGGAACAGGTAAACGATGGAAATGCGGCTTAGTCAAGTGTTGGTGTGCTGAGTGATTTAATGGAGCAACTGGGGTTTCCTATAGTATCAGTAAACCCAGAACATGCTGGGGCGATGGTGGAACGTGACAGTTGTCATGGTGCATCGTAGTTCTTATATTATGACCGAATGTAAATAGATGGTCCAAAGCTCAGTACAATAATACTTTTGAGATCAATCGATCGTTTGATTTGAACTTAGCGTTTCATTTGTACGCGTCTCCTGCGCTTATTTTGGGTATTCTCTGTGAAATGAGTATAGATAAGCTTCTCACCGACTGAAGAAAATTTGCTCGAAAGGCAGCTGCAAAATGAAAGCAGGTTATTTCTGGCAAAGAAGAGACAGATTCTTGCTATTAATTATCTAGAACTTGCTGAACTTTCTTCATAATATTATTGTAAGCCTAAACGGCGGATACATGTTTAGAGCTTGAAAGTGTGAGACCTTAAGGGACCTCCCCTACAGTATCGTCACTGCAGCAGTATAAATCAACCACCGAGTTCAGGATGGATTGGTGGAAAGAAACATGCAGGATGGATTGGTGGAAAGAAACATGCGCCTCCGGTGTCTTGCTCTTGCCATCGTCTTCATTGTCAGCCTGCTGAAGCAAAGTTTCTCCTCGGGTTGCTGTGGCGGATGTGCCACGTCATAGGTCGCATGGACTCCGACAAGAAGATAGTAAAGGAGCATCACTACGGTGCATATCCCGAATCGTACGAAAGCCTCGGCACCCAATGACCCCATTAGAAACAAATTCGTTGCTATAGACAGTGATGGAAGCCATGGGACGAGCGGAACTCCCCAAAATTTTGGCGTCCTCTGCTGTGGCAGGAAATAGTAAATCCCAGAAGTGCCCAAGAACCAAAGTGGTACAGTTACGCAATACCCAATCCAGCCTTTTGGGTTCAATCCCCAGTAAGCTGAAGTCCCCATAGAGGAAGCCACAATTATGAGCAAGAAAGCAACCAGCATCGACAGGTTCTGTGGAGGTGTTTGGTCTCGTACATAGTACCTCCTCACGAGAAGAGCGACTGCCATCATCATGAAAATGAACAGCGTGCTTACAGATAACAAGCTTGCAAGTACGTCCAGGCTGGAGAAGAAAGCGATGACAGCACTTGAGATTGTAATCAGAAGGGTTGCGTTGATGGGAGTTCCAGTTTTCGGGTGGACAAGGGCGAACCACGGTGGGATCATGTGGGCTCGCGCGATATGAGTGGTGTACCGTGCTTGGCCAAGCGCCCCGACGAGAAGAACTGTCGTCATGCCCTTGAGAGCACCGAGAGCTACCAGATACTTTGCCCACTTCATTCCCACACTTTGAAAAGCCAGAGAATAGGCTGCGTTCTCGTCTATTTCTGTGTACTTCTGCATCATGCTAAGCGCGAGAGCCATCAAGCAGTATATCACCATGATGATTGACATTGAACCGAGCAGTCCTAGCGGTATATCTTTCGATGGGTTCTTTGTTTCCTCGGCCATGGTGGCTATGTTATCAAATCCACCATATGCAAAATATACAATAGCCGCTGCTTGGAAGACCCCTTTAACTCCGTAAGGCATAAAAGGCGTCAAATTAGAAGTGTCTGCATGAATAAAACCTGCAATTATGACGAACAAAATTACCACGGTGTTGATTGCAGATGCTATCCAGTTGATGGACGAAGCGTGCCTTGTGCTGATCATTGCAATTGTGGCGGCAATAGCCAGAACAGCAACAGCAATCGGGTCCAGGAGATTGTAACCATCGTGAAGACTCGTATGTATGCGTAACGACTCGGAGGGACGGTTCAGTAAGCTTGTGAAGTAGGAAGTCCAAGCCCTGGCAACTGCTGCAGTCCCAACAATGCTTTCCAGGAGTATGTTCCCTGCTGTTATGAAGGCAGCGAAATCCCCTAGTTCTACTCTCAAGTAAGCAAAAGATCCACCGGCCACGGGAATTTCTACTGCAAATTCTGTGTAGCAGAAGACTGAAAGCATAGCAGACACACCCGATGCGACATATGACAGGACGATGGCCGGTCCAGCATGTTTATGAGCTTCTTGACCAGTGAGCACGAAAATGCCTGCTCCGATGACCGACCCGAATCCAAACCATGTGAGATCCCACCAGTTTAGGCAACGTTTCATGTCGTTCTCGCTCTGTTTCCGGAGCTCCCCGAGCTCGGTGATATCATCCGACCTACTTTTGATCCTATCCTTCAGCCGGAACCACGTCTGCCGCAACGCGGATCTGTAGGATCCCCAACTTTTAAATGATTCTTCTGGGAAGAAATCTTGCTTGCTCCATCTCCAGTAACTTCTTCCTCCAACCTGATCACTGGATGGTTCTTCGCTAGAACTTTTCATGGTTTCTCTAGACTGAGTTCTTGAGATGGAAGTTTGAGATACTAGTTGGAAGCTCTACTGGCCACTCCTGGATAGACGCGCCATTATTTGTAGGAGAAGATGCCGTCAAGTGTCTGATACTCCACGTTCATTCATCCAATCACTACTCGTCTCGTCTTGACCTTTTTGTCGACGACAAAGGCTGGGAAGGTATGACTAACAACAGTCAAGCAGGATTTTTCTGATCGTTGCCTAGTGAAATGTCCATATTCTGGATATAATAATGCATACTCCCGTTGTCTTGTGAGAGATTCTTTCCTATCGTAACAGACGGCGAAAGATTCCCTCGGTATCAAATCGACTAGAGACGCTTCATCAACTTGCAAGTTGCAGCGGACAAACCAAAACGTTTCCCCACTTTCTTTATTCCCCTCCCAGTCTCGCAGCCACAGCTACGTATCATAGCTTATCACTTTGGTTAGTAAGCGACCCCCTGTTGGAAAGTCTACTAGTTCATGGACAGCAAGTGAATGATTTTTCTCATCTTGAATTATGACAGTTTTCCTCATTTTTCTCATCGATATGAAGATTCCTAGACGGGAAAAGTTAAAAGCAGAAGTTCAAAATCTTCGGTATGGCACTCAGTGTAATACCACAATTTCTTGATTGCTCATTTAAGTCCTTTAACTTCTTTTATCTAACTTAAACTGATCATTTGCTCACTGACGTTGATGTGGTGCTAATTTTTTTTTTTCTTAAAAGCACATGGAAGTGATTTTATCATTACATTAACATCACGTCGATATTCTTGGTGAGTAACTTCAATGAACAAAAATCAAAATTAAGGAGCTTATATGCGTGATCCAAAAATTATAACACTAGATTGAGTGCCGTACAAATTCAAAACTTTTAGTATACTTTTCCAACCTTTAGTGAGATTACGGGTCCATGTCAAATTCCTTTTTAGCCTTTGAAGATAAATGAGTGTTCCTGTATTTGCAAGTAGATGATGTGAACCCGATTGCGCGCTCCATGGATGGAGTCAGAAAGAGTCGAATCCTTTTTGTCAAATGGTTTAGGGAGAAGAGTGGTGCTGGTGCTAGGCATTCTTCTTCCAGGGGACCACGGATCCGTAGAAATTTGGCTTTAGGCAATCAGTCTAACTTGGAAAGAGAGGTATATCAACTGACCGCCCGGCTCCTCCAATATTTCGCCTTTGATCGGGACAGCAAATTGTCCCGTCACGCGGACTTTTTGTCGACAACGATGACAAGGATGGCGATTTTGTCCTTTGAGAACTCCAAAGTCCTCGGTGTACATCACCCAAATCATCTTATTCTCAAATTTATTCCAGCTCCCTGATAAAGTTCATTAGAATGGCTCTAAACAACCTCATCTTCTCTCCCGGGGAAAAAGAAAAGAAACTGACAATAGACTAGGAAAGCGCCTTTTGTCTCTTCCCGCTCGAACACCAAGTAAACAAAGCCAAGTGATGAAAGTAAATTCTGGAGAAGCAAAGTCGAAACAAAGGAGCAAGGACCAGACCAGTTACTGGTGCAGTCATTGCACTTTATCTTTTTGCTCTTGTGATCACTCCTCGCCCTCGTTAGATTGTCTGTAGGCCTAGACCATTTACAAATCGCATATCTTTTAGAGAGGGTCATCCCCCTCGTTGGATTGTCTGTAGGCCTAGACCATTTACGAATCGCATATCTCTTAGAGAGGGTCTTGCTCTAATATCATTTATAGTGATCATGCCTGTTGTACGTGGGGGCTAAGCTCCTAAAAGGAATATTTTGAGTGACCACACAAGTAATTGACCATTTGAGCTGTATGTTTACTTGAAAAATGCACAATAGGACAAGTCCATTGAATATGAAATTTGGGAAGTGTCCCAACGCATGGCAAGGATGACGCCAAACTAAACTACATACCTGGCAAGGAAGTTTGCTCTGTGAAGTTAGAGATTTGACCACGTTTCCCTCCCTTCCGTTGACAAGCCCCTCCAAAGTAATCTTACCACTAGCACAGCAAACACGCCATCAGCATGGCACCAACCAGCACATATCTCGCGTCATCTCCAAGCATAGACTACAAGTTGGACATTAAGCCTGAGAGATGATTTATGGTCAGATCAAGTGTGTTCTTCCCAAACGGTTGATTTTGCATAATTTTTTATCTTCACAGCGACTGTAAGTTTATTATCCTTTGCTGACTTCCATTGAACAAGAGACAATTTTTTAGGACAAGATTATAGTCTGCCCTTGTGAGATACCAATCAGTGCACAAAGTGTCGTGACATAAAAAGAAAATGGCCAGAATGGAATCTCATGTAATTTCCTCTCTGTTACACAAGGTTCATCGAAATCAAGCTCAATAAATTGTTCCTTGAGACTGTAAGCTAAAGAAGGTGACAAAAGAATTTAGGGATGGCACCTCCTGCCAAAACCAGTAACAGAGATGGATATTTAAACAACAAGAGTCTCTTTGCAAAGAATAGGAGGAAACTACGATGGAACTTGCTCATCCCTGGACAACCAATCTTGTGCAGCCACCAGGTCAGGAAGCACAACTGCACCGGATTTCCTCCATTCCCTCGGCATCAGACGTCTTGAACCTGTCTAACAACAATGCATGCATTCCCACGCTCCTTGCGGGCGCATAGTCTTTGCGCATGCTGTCTCCTATGTGCAGCACTTCTTCTGGTGCAATATTTCCAGCCCTCTCAAGGGCAATCTCATAAATTCTAGGGTCCGGTTTCTCCACACCCTCTAGCCCTGAGAATACACCAAAGTCCCACTCGGACCCCTGGAATAGCAGTTCACCCTCTTTACTCAATGGTTTTGAAAATGCACTACTCTATCATGATTTTCTGTGCCAATAAGCAACTCAAATATATGATCGCGTGCATATGCATGACATTACAAAGTTAAGCCAAAGATACGCACAAAATTATCACACTACATGTACTTGAATCTACATGACCAATTATATTGTGCATGAAATGCACTGTCAAGAAAAAGCAAGCTAAATTAACTTATCCAATGCTGAGATAGGAAAAGAATGATATCCTACAGGAGCATTTGTGTGCCCAGCAAATCATAAATTCAGGCTTATCACAGGGTAAAGCTGAACTGCCAACATTGAAACCACGATTATATGTTGGTAATCTAACAATAGTCTGTCTACCTGGTTCAATCCCAAGGCTGGAAGAATCACATCCTTGTACCGGTACTCTGCATTGCTCACAATTCCAACTTTAAGGCCTTGCTGACGCAGCCACCTCAAGAATGGTTGGGAGTCTGGAAAGACGGTGTAAGGTGCAGCTGAACCGAAAGATGCATATATGCGTCTAAATATCTTCTCAAATGTCTCTTCATCATACTCATAACCTGCCTGTTAGCAAAAAAATTAAGATTAGTAACACATCCAGGCATAGGATTTTGAGGAGTAAATAGAACTCTCAAGCTATTAGCAGAATTCTTCAACTTGCAGTACTAAAATTACGAAATGTTGCAATCAGAATGACAGTTACAGCACTTTGATATATTAACCATTTTAAGTTATCAACAAATAACTGTACAGCTTCATACATTTAATAAGATAAACCTGGAACCAGGATTACATACTCAGACATGCAAAAGAAAATAGTAGTCTAGCTGTTAAGCAAGCAACTCACAGGGCTCCATTTCATAGGCTTGGCTATCTTACCTGGACAAATGAATTTCTCACGCAAGTTTTCCACCATACAATGTTTGGGCATTTTGGCAGCATATCCAAAGCATGGATATTTTTTTGCCATTTCTGTATATGCAAGTTTAAAGCCCTCATGGACGCGTTTATAGTCGGGACATGGAAGACCGACTGATTTGGCAGCCATGCAGTAATAGTCACCAAGCTCCCCTTTGTAGGCCATGAGTGTGCCAGTGACATCTACAGTGATGCATCGTAATTTGGATAGGATTTTCATTTGCAGATTCTCAATCGGGAGGATAAGGATTTAAGAGTAAATTCTGGAGTCCACCAAAATAAATTTGGACGACCAACTGTTAAAGTAACTTGAGTTCCCACACATCTGCAAAAAAGGATGAGTTGGATTAATCAGTAAGTAAAGGAACACTAACACCAATTTCCAATCTTAGATCTATTAAACATACAAAGATAGTGTCAATATGTTAGAATTTCATTCAAGCTCGTGAATTATGTTGTGCACAAGAGATAAATGATCTCTAAACACAGCTAGAGGGGTTGATTCAAAGGGTTTAAATATTAGTCTCGCAGATATCAGTGTCATACACAATATATGCAAGAGACTTTTCCAATTGTTTTCAGCATGATAATTGCAAAGGAAAAGCTAAGGCCTAAGTTTTCCATGCTTATTGCTCAAGCATTCAATCTACAACATGACACTGAGGGATTCAGCTTGGAAAATGTTAATGACAAAGGTTAACCCAGCAGAACGGACAGTCCTTTCTCGAATTTGGCTTGGATTTGATGATTTTGATCCACAACATCCTCCCTAGTTCTCTGAGCATGCCCATGTGTTGTGTGTGCAGTTGTAAAGTTAGATAAAAGCAAATTCTCAAGAAGCAAAAAGTAACATATGCCACGGCACATTTACCAAAAATGAAGGAAACTACAGAAATTATGAGCATAAAATCCCAACAATTAGATTGTCAGAAAAGAGGAAGCCTATCAATGCATCCTTACAATGAGAGAAAGAAACCCGAACAAATTATGAGTTAAAAGGCATAAAGCTAGGCAGTTGGATGACCTGCTTCTACTTAAGTAAACCAGGAAAAGAAATTGATAATGTTGCAACCATCACAGATCACTCGGTATCTCATCATGAGCACAGAAAATAGGACGTGCATAGGTAACTGGCTCTGGAATATTACATAGTCAAAGTAAAGACAAGACCCAGAAACATCCTTCAAGCTAATGGAATTAATTGACACACATACTACATATTTATCGTGAAGAATCCACATTTTGAGAAAAAGGAGTTCTTATCTTCCTTCAAACATCTATAAAAATTAAATATGATGGCACCGGCAAATGGAGCTACTGACACTAGCTTTCCCAACAGAGGCATGAAACACCGAGCAAAAACTCGGTGGCTAAATTTTTTATGACAGCACCAATGCTGATAACTCGGGAATCCTAGGCACTTAAGTTCTAGCCATACATCCCAAGAAATGAACTACTCGCCATTCTAACAAGAACTTCACTATCTCCTAAGAAAGCAAGCAGCAAACTAAAAAGATTGCCTTAAAACTGAAAATATGATTTAGGAAGACAAGAGTGCAGGGAATGAAAGACAAATCGCCATCTGCTTAAACAACAAAATTTTGTTGAGTCATCACAGAATCCATACCAACAGGTAAGATTCATAAGAAAGTGCACTTTTGTCAGCTGAATATATTTGCTCCGAAAGAACAAATCTTGTAAAGTGATATGACCAACAAATGAAGCATTGAGAAGACGGTGAACTCATTGAAAACACACAATGCTTAATCTTCGAGTCAAAAACTGTCTACCATCCGGCCAAAATGGCGATCAGTACTGAGGCATCACAATCAGCAGGATGCACAGTCGATTGACTTTTGGCACAACCACTGGAACGGCCCATATTAGTTCCTAGATCACTGAATGCGGGCATCCTCAGCTAGATCAACATCATAAAAGAGATGCAAATTGAGAAGCATCCGATTTTGTCGGGCAGAAAAGGCATATGATCAGGCAAAGAAATGTATTCTGATTCGAATCTTGATTAGACAGAAAGAAAACGGGGAGATTAGGGGCATACCCAGATGGCGGAGAAGCCGAAGGAGCTGAAAAGGAGACGACTTTCCTGCAATTCGCTTCGGACAAATCGACCATCCACGGCAAAGTTGGCTTCACCTACGCATTCGTCATGGCAGGCGGATGGGATTGAGATTCTTCATTTACTATGACCACAGCATGGCGTCCACTCCAATCCCAGGAAGAGAGAGAGAGAAATGTACAGAGATAATTACTCCCCAGGAATGCAACTTCTCATATTTTTAAAGGCTTCCCAGCAAAGGAAAAAAGGGTGGGGGGTGATTTTTAAATATTTCAACTGAGGGAGGAGAAACAGAAGGGAAGAAGGAAGGGAAGAGGGGATGATGGTGGATCAACCGATGTTGAAGAAGGATCGCGTTGGAGTCAATATATACCAAAGAAGGCAAAAAGTTAAAGATAAAAACATGGAGCCAAAAAACCAGGGACTGAGAGCCGGTGGTATCTCTGCCTTTCAGGACTCAAAACAGGATGTGGTTTTTTGGCCACTTCGATAGAGATAGAAAATCCAAAATCTAGGACTCCACCAGCAAGTCTGGACATCCTGGTACTTGTTACCGACACTATACCCCAGCCAGCCGACGACCGACCTTGAAGACCATGAGCTCCCCGTGTCCCGTGCAATTTTTCTTTCCCTCAATGATTTGCCCATTTTGGTTTCCTCTTCTGGTTTGCCGGAAATCTTTCGAAGCGAAACCGGGTTACTTAGGAGGAACTCTGTGGGTACCAGCCTCCCTCATTTCCGTCGATATTACCGGAAACCACCGCATTCAATTGTGGAATCATAGCATTTGACGATGTTCTTTTAGGTTTTCGGATCAACTTTCATTCTAGCTAGTAAATGAAATGTCGCACTTCTCTCCATCAAGTCGTGAATATCATAGGCACCTAACTGTCACAAAATCGAGCGCATATGGGCATAACCGATTGTCAAATGCGGTACATTACGTGACTCGGTGAGTTGTGTTTATGAAACTAGATCCATACAACTTTTGGGCCAATCAGGTTTTTCATTAGAGACTTCATACGACATAAGTTGAAATCTGCTTTCTATATCTAAATTAAGTTGTGCACAATTTTGCAAAGGGTAACATGTTGTAATTGTGAATGCAATCGAGCAGCCACGAAAATATAAGTGTAGCCTATTATATTCTTTGCAAATCTTGGAATTTCCTCGTCGGGTCCGACCTGAAAATGAATGATTATCCTCAATAGCCACCACCATAAATAATGAGTTTTAGTTGAGTGAATGATTGAATGCTAGTGCATTTACAGAAAGACTCGACGAGAACGGTAATTAAAGAATGTACACGGAAGAGGATAATGAATAAAATGAGCATCAGCATATGCTACACTATGTACAAGACATTTCTTCAGAGGTTACAACTTCTTATTTCGAGAAAAATAGTCGGCAATGCCAACGCTCCGTCTAGCTGAGTTAGCTTGCCGCTTCTGAGGACGAAGCCAGGCACGGACTTCTTCTTGGATTTCTGAAGGCAGTTCGTCAATTACAGAGGGATCAATCTCATCAACATTGTATTGCCACATGTCCCTTCTTTGTACATCTTCACCCAAGCTATCCCCATGAATAGAATTGCTGTTTTCTGTTAAAAGAAAAACCTTCTGAAGAGCTTGACATGACTTTGTCTAGATGAATGGACATGGATCTAATTTTACCTAAAGAGGAACGTATATTGGTATTGTCAGAAGATTGGGCAAGGACTTGACTCTGGATTGAGCAAGAAGGATCAACCCTCCTGAAAAATCTCAAGAGTGAAGGCGTTCCCTGCCACAGCATACCATGACATACACTAAGGAGTTAAAATCCATTAAATCATCTGCCTTAGATTATCGTGTGACTAAATGTTGGGATTGCAAATATAAAATGCCCAGGAGCGACTTCTACATGTTACTGTTCATCAGACAAGGGAAGGTAGCATCCCATAGTAAAACTAAATCACTGCATTTCTCCATGTCACAAGTCATTAAGCACCATGCATCTCCAGTCACTGTGCACTATATATTACAGAAATCAAAAAGATAATTTTCAAGTTATCATTTTCCCTCTATATGGTAAAAACAATTCTTTATCCATTCTCAACTTGCATTAACTTCAGTTATCGAAAATGCTTAATACAATTTACCAAATTAGTCCAACTGAGAGATGAAAGAAACAGAGGTCAACAAAGGTAGCATGGAAAGGTGAGTAGGACTGTGCAAAAGAAGAATTGCCAAGAAAAGATATGGGCATAATTGGTCGACATTTAAATCATCAGAATACAGAACAATTAACACATCAATTGTGTCGTGAGTAACAGATCTCGGGTTCATATGCATGTATGAACTTCAGCGTACTTGTGTGATAGTATTATAGAGCACGCATGAACATGACCTTAGTAGTAGAATTTTCATTTCCATATTTCGATTTTTTAATCCTACACTCAAGCACCAAAAGAAAGAGACTGCAAAATGCATTATTGAACAATCAAAACCAAGGTCTCATGACATTAGATGAAGTTTCTTGATTCTACACCACAGTGAAGTATGTAAAATAAATTGACAGTCTGAAATAGAAATCCCTTGCAATCATATCAGATGGGTTCCACCAATATCATTATTATATATTAAAGAAATGACTCAGGGAGTGGAAGTGCATGAAAGAACCTTGTCTCTCAGTGCGTTTCTTTTCACTTGTTGCTCTGAAGAAGGTCTTCCAGACTCAAACGTAGATTCTTTGCTGGAAACTTTACTTTGCAGCTCAGTCAGCTTTGGTTCTAGATGGGATTCTCTTCCTAGATTATACAAAGCCTTGAAATACTTGCGCAGGGTAATACTAGAGAAGCATTCTAAGAATTACAAGAGACTGACACCACGTACTAAGAAAGTACCTGAAAATGACAATGGAGTTTCCTGGCTGAAATCTGCTTTTTTCAATGAAGACATTGAAGAGTAAAATGGAACCTGCACATCAAATAATATGAAAAAAGACAATGGTCCCAGTTTTCCAATTATAACTGCCAGACTTGGAATTTTCGAAAGGCAAAAATGTTACAGTCAACAACTATTGTTAGCCTCAGAGAAGCAGATGCTCTTGATTTACAGCTATTATAGCAGTTAATTATCAAAGTAGGTTAGTCAGTAAATTTCTCATCCTAATTCATCATATAGGAATCACTAGTTGTTAAAATGCTGTTCGCATTCAACTCACAACTGCCCACAAATTCAACCTGCAGTAGGATCCTATATGAATTTCGACTTATTTCATCCTTTACAACAAGGTAAAGATTGATTGCATGATTTAAGGGGTGACAGTTTTAAGTATCATATTTCTGTTCCTCAAACAAGATAATGCCCGATCATCTTCATCAAAGTCAATTGTAAAAGAAAAGGAGAACATTGATTATGCATACCTCTAGTGAATTTGTACTCGTTTTACGTTCCATTGACTCCAAATCTGAGGATTCATTATTGACAGTGGCTTCCTCCTCTGGTAGTTTCGTGTGTTCGATTATATCCAAAGTCGAATTGCTTTCATTCTCTGAACAAAAAGCCAAGGCACATTCAGATTGATCAAGAAGTTTAACAGGTAAATAGAATGAAAGAAAAAAAAACTGTACTTTTTTAGCCATACAGTACCAGAAAATGAACAGGGATCTTCTAGCTCAAACTTTTCTTTTGCCAGCTTTGATGGAGAGCAAAGTCGATCGTGACCTTGGAAATATTTCATGATTGAAGATGTTCCCTGGAACAATGTTTATCATTAATTACATCGGGCAAAACTGCGACTTTTAAGTGGACTTCCTTAAAACTGAAAACTGATGTATCTAGCATAAACTTAAAAATACAGAAGTACAGACTGCAGTGGTGGGGGAAATACTCTATTTATTCAAGGATCAGACAGTTACTGCACAGAAAAGTCGAAGATGACATCCTCTCAAATGAAAAGGGAGGATTCATCACCCAAATGTCACTCGTGGTGAAGAAGCACATAAATCTGACTACCATCCAGAAATTTCTGGACTAACTGTAGTCAGGATAGTCAATGTTCACCAGACTATGAAGGGGCTAAATTTCTCAAACTAGAGGCAAAATAGATTGCCTAGTTAATAAAGGAAAACCAAGTAAATGTAACCTTAGGCCCCACCAGAACAAAAAGTAAACCTAACCTAAAATTGCTTATGAACTAATAATGTAGACTGGTGCTGACTCCACAGGATACGGAATAGATAATTTAAAAGATCTGCAGGCATCAAAAGCATGCATACCAGCTTAAAATAAATTTATCAGCTTTATAGACCAAAAACTTCTCAACTTACAGATGGTATATCAGATATTTTGCCTGCTGATACAGAAAGTCCTGTGATTCCCCATCCAATTTTTTTATTTCCTTGCATCTTAACCTCGAAGGGACCCAAATATTCACGTAATCCAGCTTGAAAGAGGTTCATTGCGTCTTCTTGCATCTTGGTAGTCCCATATCTTAAGGGACAAGATTTAGAAGGGAACTTCTTATGTGAATCTGAGTCACTGGACTGAAGGATGACATTGAGGTGCATCAAGTACCCATCAAAAGAACAACTTCTATAGTAATGCATGGCAGAATTGGTTGAAGCAAAGATATGGAGCTACCATGTATGCTCTAGCATGAAGAGTCAGTGTGCGGGCAATCCGTCTATTCTGATCCAAGTCAGTTTGAAGACGTTCGCTCAGCTCCTCACAGAGTTGATTAAGCCAGTGTTGCACCTAAAATAAAGCAAACAGATTGGTAAATTAACTTGCCCCCAACAGGAAAGCAACTTCGCCAAATTTCTAACATGGAATTACCAGAATTCACGTGGATCCCTGTAATGGATTTGCACAAAATTATAAGCCAAACCTTACCAAAACCAAATGCTACCAGGCAAATTGAGCTCCATAAATAAAATGGAACTTGTGGTAGGCAAAAATATTTTACAAGATACAGTAACTAAAAATCGAGCAAGTTTGTGTCTAAAATCGAAGGAAGCTACCAAACGAAAGCCAATAATCGAACTTTTTGGTTTTACCAGTAATAGTTTAATGATATGACAATGGCTCGCAGGCATGGTTATGGATTTTCGGGGTAGAGACAAATTCCACGAAACACAGTTCAAAAAATTTGAGGCTTTTATGTTTTTCCTTTGCAGAGGTAGTGAGCACTTCAAACAATTTAATCTCATAAATAAGATAATATGGTCTCACTGACAGTCATCCAAATGACAGAGTGAAGGAAAAGAAAAGCGCTATGTGCAGCAAAATTTATCTGATTAACTTATTTATCAATGTTCACAGAAAATTATGCAATCAAAGTAGATCTACTTTTTGGCTTCCAAGTTCAAAAGGTTAGTAATGACACCAATGGACCCTGCAGCGTGCAGTCAGCCCTAAACAAAGCAGTGACACAACAAACAATAACATGCATAGTTTTAGATTTCCAATAGGTGTTTCTAAGCCATGTTAATAAAAATAACAAGTCTGAAAGACAGAAAGCATAGGAAAACAGGGACAGTAATAGAGGAACAAAAAAATTGGCACAATCAAAAGCATTCCAGCACTAAAGAAAATTCATTAGTTGGATGCAGATTCTTCGATATGGTGGCAAGCCTCCAATAATAATGCCAAGCACTAACTGAATGAAAAAGAAGTACTTACAGAATGAAGCGTCTTCAAAGCTCGAGGACCAGGAAACGTCTTCCCAGAGCCATGACTCTTGGTAAGAAGGCGCCCTTCAACTTCTTCACCACTAATTCCCCTTGCGATATTCCACAGCCAGGTGCTAAAGTTGGTTTCAAACAGGGAAAAAAAAATTACAAAGAAGCACCTATCAAAACTAGTGGATCCATAATTACAACAGCATCTGATAGAAACAAATGCTAATGTTGAACCAGTGCTCCAGATTAGAATGTTCAAAGAAGAATATGACAAAATGATAAAGTAGCAGATGTAAAGTAAATTTGTTAATGCCTAAATGATTAGACAAATGAAAAGAAAAACTTCCCAATAAGGAAGCAAAATATTATCAGTCTATTTACAAGAAATTTGAAATTTGAATGAACAAAATCAGCTTATAAAACCATGATTGGCTTTTTCTATAGTAAGCAAAGAAGAAGAGACTCAAAAGTTGTAATAAAGCAGAACAGACAACTACCCAGTGTTTATGCCATAATATTCTTGTAGCTTTTGCTCTGAAAATTGCAATAGATCGCCAACGAAATTCACCCCCAACTCACTTTGCAAGGAACTCCCTAGCTTTCCTCCAAGTTGTTTCCTGCAATGTTTTTGTCGAAAGGGGGAAATGAAAGACTTGAAAGAAATATATTAGGAGGATCGCACACAAGCACAGCATACAAAATAAACTGAAATCTTCTGCACAAACAATAAACTGCTTCTAAGAATAGCCAGATAAAGACAGCAACACAAAATATTTAGGTGCTAGCTACTACATTGGAGAGTAGAATAGTTCATAGTCTTGTATCTAGGAAAACTACATTTTCTTGATTGGCAATGACTCGAGCAATCCTTGAACTGATGAGCAGGGCACGACAGTTTGTTGTGCAGGCTTGTTCATGGCACTAGCAAGCTTGGATAGCATCTGCTAAAATTTGAGTCATTAGATGCTGAGACTAAATTAAGTTATAAAAGGATGATGGAAGAGAAATCATAATTCCACCTTGTTGTGAGAAATTCCCGCTGAACATGTGAACTGAGTTTCCTGTAAAACTTGCATTCTGAGATCCGCAACAATGAGGACCCCACAAGCCAATAACTTTTCTCGATGATCAGCATCACTCCGACATAGCCACCCCTTCACATTTTCCTCCATGTCACTTCCATCCTGAATACAAGAGATCCCAATCCAGAAATGGTCATTGATGAAAAATAAGTCCATGGCAAGGGAAATAAAAAGGTTCAAGAACAAAGAAGAAGAAAATCCATAGCCTACCTCATGCTTAAGGCCCAAAATATGCGATTTCAGTGCTTCGCCATCAATTATTTCCAAGCTCTCTGGAGGGGTTTCTGCTAGCATAGTTTCAGCTGCATCGGTAAGGTCAAGATAAACCTCATCAATCGAAGCTCGTTCGCATCGACCCATCCTAGCAAGAATGGAAACCACCTATGAAAAAGGATGGGTTTGTCATCAAGCACACGTTCAGAGCTAGTTAACATCACATTAACTGTAAATTAATTACAAACTAAAGACATCACGGACCTCCGATCCCGCTTCCCGATAAGAATTCAAGTCAGCTTTACCGCGGGCAACTGGTACCTGGACCAGATGAATTTGCGGACAAACTGCTTTGGCTTCATCTCCTCGCATCGAGCTGAAAAGGTCGAGAATTTCAGTTTCCCACATCCGACCCAAGAAAAAAGCCTCAGAGAAAAGGCGAAAGAATTCTTCTTTTTTGGTTTTCACTAACCGCTTGATACCCAATGCACGGGCTTCGTAACCAACGGCGATCAAGGCCCCGCCTTTCCAAGAATTGTACTGCACGACGGCGGTCGGCAAGCCCCTGAGCTCCGGCTGCTTGCGCTGTTCCACTGCGAAGCACAGGGTCGTTTTACTCACAAAAGGGTCGCGGAAAGATCACTACTGAGCCAGAATCAGAATGAAGGAAGCGCAGCCCAAGCACTCATGGACAAGATTGATTGGAGAAGAAGGGCGGTGGGGAGAGAGAGAGAGAGAGACCTTGAACGTAGAAGCAGTCCATGTCGATGTGGGCAATGACCCTTCCATCTGATAATACAGGCTTCGCCACCGGCATCTCTTCTCCTTCTTCTTCTTCTTCTTCTTCTTCTTCTCCTTCTTCCTTTCGCTCCTCTGTTTTCCCTCCAACAATTCCTTCCAAAGAATTTGGTGGCGCAACCCTTCTTTTTTATTTTCCTTTTTTTTTTTTATAAATTCTTTTCTTTTCTTTTGATTTTACTTTTTTATAAAGGAGGTTACCTCCTTTTTGGTTTTTTCTTTCTCTTCTTTTGTTAATATCCTTTTTCACATTGGAGAAATATAAGTATGTATTTATCATTGCTTATAATTTTCTTTCCGGTTAGTAACGATTTCCATGAAGATAGTGACTTAATTAACAATTAGCAATGATCAATATATAACTCTTTAAATTAAGTAATAGATACTACGCTAACTGATTTTTTCTTTCTTTGGGCATTTGAAAATTCAATGTGTACTTTGTTAGTCACACTTATTGGATCTTGTTCATGTATTTTGTTTCATTTAATTGCAAGATTTTCATGGATCGTATGGACAACAAGAAGTACCAATGATTGTTTTATGAGTTGGAGGTGCTACATCATAATTTATAGATATGGTTGCATCCCATTCTTACAAGTAGATTCAACGCCACCAACAAACAAATTCAACTCCACACATACATACATTATCCGATTAGATAATACAAATTAATTACTTTGATGCCTATGTCATCGGAAAAATTATCAATATGTCTAGGGATGATTTATTGATCAATGAAAAACCAAGGTCCTAAATTATCATCCCACCATTAATTTGAGTACTGCAATGCCTTGGAAACGAACAGAAAGAGCTTTAAAAAATGAATGGTGCTTCCATTGCCTTTTGGAGCTGTATTATGTACATGACATTGAAACGGAAGATAGCCTTTTCTGTGAAATAAGGTATACATTGATTACCGCAAGAATTCAAAATTAGTAACACCCTTCATAGACGAAACATAAGATGGACCTTCACCATGATTGACCCTTATTAGAAACAAAACAAGGGGAAAAGAAACAACACAGCAATAGACTATAAGAGGCATTCCATCTTGAACTTTCTCCACCAAGTGTCACATGCGAATCTCCTCATAGGATTTTGCATTGCAGCGGCATCCTGTCCCGTTCTTGCCCACCACCTTTTCACAGCAGTGTGGATGCACAACAATTACCACCATTGACTGCTGCTTGTCACGAGTCTCCACAGCAATTACCATCATTGACTGCTGCTTGTCACGAAATTCATGATGTGACATGAAATAGGTGCAAATGGATCATGAAGAACTTTCCTTGTGTACCCACCATAAGGATGGCGAGGCAAAAAATCTGCTGTAGAAATCATCCTGATACAAATGGTGTCACTTTACCCTAACCTGGAGAATGAGATGGACATCCCTCTTGAAGATGGATCTTAGCTCTTCGTTTGCTTCAATCCCTATCGTTCTGCATAAGAACCAGCATAAGTTATTCCCGAGTTAGAATATTCTTGAGCTGAAGTTTAATTTGCATGTTTGAAGCAGAAATCAGCATGCAAGCCTCTAGAATCAAAACAAGAAACTGAGTGGCAAGAGCAATGTACCCTATCTTAGAGCCTTTCTTTCCAACCAAAATCTTGCGCTGACTTTGCTTGTGGGTAATGAGGTGCTGCTCAATCCTCAGAGAACCATCTCTCAACTCTTTCCAGCCCATCAAGCGATGCTCAATCTCATAGGGAATTTCCTACATAATCCAAGTTCATAGCCAAATAAAACTCATGTCCAGGAAACAGCTTGTAAGCAGAGGGTAAACTGCAAACCGTACCTGGTGTATGTAGTTCAACAACTTCTCTCTCACGACTTCCAAAGATATGTTTTTCATGACTTCCTCACTCATCTCCATTGGATCTTCATCCCAAGGTCTTTGAACTGCCTGTTTATTAAAAAATGATCACATGTAGTAATCAAATGGTACAGCTACTCCTGAAGGTTTTCTTGTAATTTTGCTTCAAGTTTTTCTGAAAGGCTACAGAACCAATTATCTTGCAACATGAGAATACATAAAACTGGAAGAGGAAATCAATTGATTTCCTTGGAAAGACTTAGCATGGAAGAAGCAGATATTTCAGCAACGACCTACTTTTCATGCCTCCTATAAAGTCAATTCTCCCATCTCTGAATGTACAGTGACTTTTCACCACTGGTCCATGAAATTTCTTTAAATGAAGTAGATGCTAGGTAGGCATCATGCACTTTCAGCAAATACATACTAGACCATTCTCAAGGCTTGAAGCAATCAATGTTAAATATATCATTCGTGCAAAAAGAGGTTGTTAAAAGGGACCCCAAATCTCTTGAGAAACCAAAATTCCGTGTAAAACAATCCCAAAGAAGCACATGTTTTTTTTGTCACCCCCATATAGCTAAATTTAACAGACTGCACTTCTCATACTTATCCCCATAAAAGAAATAGCTGAAATGTGTTAGTGCAATTGAAATCAATGAAGACTCACATGAATTGACAGACCATGTGAGAAGTGTGTTTGGAAATGGAATTAATGGATCACATATTAAATATATCTTATTGTAGATCAACAAGCATGATCACTTGCAAAAAGATATAAATGTAGATGGGCACAATAATGGCAGCATGAGGGAGGCAAAGAGAGTTCACTGCCCAAGAGATTGTGGTTTAGGCAGAAAGGTGAGGTTTATAAGAGCAGAGAGATTGATAGATGGATTGTGTCAGAGTGAGTGAAAAATTTCAAGAAGTTGGTGATACATTATGATTTCCTTTAGGAGCTTCAGCATTTGCCTGCTTTGGTTGCAGACTGAACTGCCTTAAACGATTGCCAAAATTCAGATATTACCCTGAACCAAAAAGAGATTTTTTTCTACGTAGAATTGTTAAACTTGAATTATTACAGATGATTGGAAAAACAGAGCCTTGCCTGCTCCATGAGATACTGAGAAAGATCTTTCACCCCAGAACCCTTGAGTCCAGATATCATGAAATACCTGATAATAGAAGCAAGAGCAATTGCAGTCATTAAGTTTTCCAAAGCACCCATGAAACACTCCTGATAACCTCTCTTTCTCTATTTTCTTTTTTTTCCCTTGCTTGCTAAATACTGTAGTAGTTTCTTTACAGTGACAGACAACACTAACCTGTCATAACCAGGAAGATCTTTAAATTGTTTTGCAACCTGCAGGAGGTCCTTCTTTTTCTCCACTAAGTCGATCTTGTTCATGCATAATACCCGCTTTTGTCCAGAGTGAGCTTGAGCTCCCATTCGTTCAATCAATTTAATTACCCTCATATCAGGTCTACATGGTTTAAAAGCATCAAGATCAAAGAATATAAGTGATAATAAAATAAAAAAAAAAGCTAAGGAGGAATTTACATTTCAGAGAATATAATCAAAAGACCTAAAAACTCCAGTATTTCGCTAAGCAACAGAACAACCCTAGCTCTAGCTCTATCTTCATTTAGTTCTTCTCATTTCATAATTAGAAAATGGAAAGAGACCTATGACCTATACTTGTCGACAGAACTAACTATGTCAGAGCTCAACAAAAGAATACAAATATTTGCTAAGAGTACATACAGGGTCATGGAAGTGGAAGATAATAATTAAGATAACTTTATGTTTCATACTATAGAATTAAAGAACCAAATCATAGCAACTCGACCAAATGGCTCCTAACTTGCAATAGAGCCTCAGTCTAAGTACAACCCACTCATGCCCATTTTATCCTAGGAGTTCTGGGTCTAACTTGCATATTTCCACCTTCATATTCCAAATAAACGACAAGTTCAAATCAAAACACAATTAAGGAACTCAAGCTTTCACATTTTAAAGTGCCATCACTAATAAAGCACGAAGCCAGCATATCATGCTATAAAAATGTACACTATTTCCCTGCTTTTGAGTATATTAATAATGGAAAGTTGATTGGATGTGTGATAGTAGAAAATGCAAAGACTATGCAATTATGGAACCAAACTACCCAGAATCGGTCAGATTCACGCTTGCTACGACAAAATGCTTAAAATTGTTTGATTAGATTCCTACTAACCCACTTTGGAAACTACAATAAGGGGGTATTGCGTGTCATATATATGTAATAAGTACTCACAAAACAAAAAAGTCATGTGCAACCAATTTTATCATTGGCATCAGCAGCAGAATATAACATGATCAAACTCCATGCCATGATATTTCTCTAATGGCAATGTAACAAAAGTATCTAATTATGTATGTTAAATCAAAGATAGACACGAAAACAACCAGATATTTAAAAATTTAACTTTGTGAATAATAACCTGGTAAGATGCCTGTGAACATCAAATAAGACTATGAGCACATCATAGAGTTTAACTGCACTCCAAGCACTTTCAACACGTGCTTTCAAGTCCTTATGGGGAAACCCACTGCAAGTCAACGTAAGGCCAGGGGTATCAAAGAAGCACTGCATTGAATTTTGAAGAAATAAGAGACCATTATAATGATGGTTTTATAAGATACAAGGCATTTGACAGCCTCAATCTACATCCCTCAGCAAATGGCGCTGACCTATGTTGACAATTATCATCATCATGGCAGATAAAAACAAGTTCATAATCAATTTAAGCTTAACGAGCAGAGACAAACAACTGAAAAATATTCAACGAGCATAAGTAAGTGCGTATTTGGCTGCACATAGTAAAAACAAAAGCAACTTCCCACCAGCAAAAATTTATACTATTATAAGAAAGTTCCACATCATGACTATAAAAATATGTCAAACGTGATTAATATTAAAAGTAAGGCTTGAAGTGTTTAGTGTCAAGAAAAATGTAAAATCTCCAACTCTAAAAGTTGAGCAACCTCAAAAAAGTGAAATTCATACCAAACACACCCCAAATAACACCAACGGTTTGACGAGGGAAACTCTACTATGGACTATGTCGGTCCATGCTAGTCCAATAAACAAACTATCTACAGCTGACTATTAGTAAGACCAGCATAGACTTTTTGCACATGCTGGGAATGAATGGCAACAAGTGAAATTATACACAAGATACGTGAGCATACATTAAAAGAAACATACTATTTGAGTATCTTCCTTTGTCATAACTCCTAGCACTTCATGAACAGTTGTATTTGTTTTCCGTGAGACAGCAGAAACCTTTGTTCCAACCTACAACAGAAAGTTAAAATTTTAAGTCATCTGTGGAGGGTAGAGGAAGCAGAAAATAGTGACAGCAGGTTGAATAACGAAATTGAAGGTACTCAAAAACTTTAATGGTGAGTTATTTAATTCCTCGAAAACTTCAAGAAAGAAGAGTCCTGTATGGAAGCTAGATTTGGACAACCAAGCTCCATGAGCAGCCCATGATTCAGAAAAAATAGAATATACTTCAATTTATATTGTAAGAGGGAACATAAGGCTCCTAAGCTCTAATTAACAATTATTACTTAAGAGATCTACTACATTAGTCAAATCAATGGACTGAATCCTTGATATTCATCACATGGTCGGTAACAAGGATCAGCCATTTAATTCCAGAACTCTGTCAGCTAAACTGTATTTTTCTTGGGATCTTAAGAGATCATATGGGTTCAATGTCTTTACAGTTTTCTAAGTTATGCTCAGTACACCATATTTACAAGACCATGTCTTAACAGTCATGACAGATGTCAAAGTTACAAGATTAACATGACAAAAACCCAGTACGGGAATTAGTGCAGACTCATTACAAGTAAAGATAAGCATAAGTTTGTTTCACTAGGAAACTCCCAACCAGAAGATGAATGCGGATGTCAATGGTTGGCAAAAAAGCAAGAGTACCTATAATGCAACTAAAATTCCAAATAGAAAAGGAAGTTTATAGGATATCCAGCTCATGCTCCAGCTAAGCAAAGACAGTACAGGTGAAGTGGTCCACAGACTAGCGGGATGAAGAAGACCTGCTAATCTTCAGGAGACTAGTAAACATAAGTGCTTATCCCTTTTCACTGGGCAAGTAACTTCCTTTAGAACATATATAAGCACGGACTGGCAGTCCAGCTACTAGCTATTTGCAATGAACCTACGAACACTTCTGCTTGTAGTGTGCAAATCCAAATACGTCACAAAACTTAATCTCAATCAGACACAACGAAATTCAGTTTGAACCACCAACTAAACTGACCTTCCACTAAGTTTCTCCTTTCCCTGATGAACTAGATTGAGGTTACTCAATGCTAAGTTAAAGAACCCATTCCTAAACAGCTCACCATCTCACGCACCTCGGAACACATCACAAAACGTCAACAATCGATCAAAAGATGACTAAATCAAGAGCGATCTCGGTCCAAAAGCTCCGTCGCATAGTTCCAAGAATAACTAAGCACATACAGCAACATCCTTGAAAATGCAGGAACCCATACCATATAATTAGTGAGAGCGGACTTCCCGGCATTGGGCGCCCCGATTATCCCGACTGCCAGAGACTTCTGATCTTCCTCCCTCACCGCCCTCTCTTCCTCGTCATCCTCCTCATCCGGAGCCGCCAAGGCGGCCTGGAGCAGCGCCTTGGCGAGCACTCTCCGCTTCTCCTCCTCCTCCAAATCCCCCTTCTTGTCCTCCTCCTCCTCCTCCTCCTCCTCGACCTCCAGAACCCTCACGGCCTTATCGCCGAACAACACCGCGTCAGCCCTCCTCCGGTGCTCGTGGCTCCAAGTGGGCTGCCGAGGGCGCGGCGGTCGGCGTCGGCGTCGGCGGCGGCGGCGGGGAGTGCGTAATCGGCGCTGTTGAAGACGGAATCGGAGTCGTTGTGGTCGGAGTCCTCCTGAGGCTGGGCGGAGTAGGGACGACGCAAGAAGGCGGCGGGGGAAGGGCGGGGGCGGTTATGGAGGGCGGCGAGAGTTCTGAGAGCTCGTAAAGTCTTCATCTTTTTCTTGTGGTTGCTACAGGAGGAGCTTCATGATGATGAATCTGAACTGGAGAAGGAGAAGGTGGGAAAACTCGAGAGGAAAGGAAGAGAAGAGAGGGGTTGTGAGATTTGTCGGTTCTCTTTTTGAAATCTTTTTGGCTTTTGGCTTGCTTGGTTGCTGGCTTCTGTTCTGAGGGTTTTAGGGGTTTTTCTTGCTGCTCTCCTCCTGCTGCTGCTGCCGCCTCCCTCCCTCTCTCTCTCCTCTCTTTTCTTTTGTGTGGCTTGGAGTCGTGCATTTTGTTTACATTTTGTTTGCATCAAAAGTAAAATCCATGGAGTCAAATAAATTATCCATGCCCAAATTGAAAATTAATGAGGGAATTTTTATTCATCTTTCTGGCCATAATATATTTGAGATCAAATCAAATATGACATCTCACACACTTATAAAGTTAATCAATTAATAAAGCGAATTGGGTACCACTTGTAACGTGTTTGGTTAAATGAAATCATCATTTAATGGATTGCACATTCAATCTTCAATCGAAATAATTAATATTTTTTATAAATTTTCTAATGTCATCTGCAATGTTTTAGCATGATGTTTGGTTAATTTTTGTACAATAATGTGACTTTTCCCTCTCACAACAAAACAATTTCACTTGTGTCTTTTTCTGAATCTCCGCTAAGACATCTCATTTGGGAAAAGAATTCACAGCAATTTTGCAAAGTATAAATAGCCGGGTCGAGGAGCAGGACCCCGGCCGACGACCCAACAAGGCGAAGCCATTTCAAAGCAGGAACAGCAGCGAGCGAGCGCATTATTTTCTCCTTCCGCTCGCTCGCTCGTTCCAAAGCTTGCAGCTTCAATGGAACGACGACATCCCCACGCGAAGCAAGCTCGTTGAGCTGATCCCCGGCATGCCCATCATCCATACCGCCGGACACGCGTTCAAGTCCAAGAAGCCCACCAACCTTTTTCCCCTGCTGCGTCGATGTAACCCCTCCTCCTCTCCCCTCCGCCGCCGCTGCTCCTCCTCCTCCTCAGCCCTCGCCGTCCCGACCCACGAACCCGTTTCGCCTCCCGAGCCCCCCGTTCCCGACCACATCTTCAGTTCCGGCGCCAAGTCGGGAACTTACACTCCGGGCGACTCCACATTCTATTCTCTCATCGACAACTACGCCCGGTTGGGCGACTTCGGTTCCTTGGAGGAGGTCCTGCGTCGAATGAAGCGCGAAAGGCGCGTGCTTGTCGAGAGGAGCTTCGTCAGCATCTTCAAGGCTTACGGCAGGGCGCGGTTGCCCGAGATGGCCGTCGATTTGTTCCACAGGATGGTCGACGAGTTCCAGTGTAAGCGGACCGTCCGGTCCTTCAATTCGGTCCTCAACGTTATTATCCAAAATGGGCTTTATCATCGCGGGTTGGAGTTCTATTCTTATGTCATTAGTTCTAGCCAGATAAATATCTCGCCGAATGTGCTTAGTTATAATCTGGTCGTGAAAGCCGCGTGTAAGATGGGAATGGTTGATAGAGCAGTCGAGCTGTTTAGGGAAATGCCTCTGAGAAGCTGTGTGCCCGATGTGTTCACGTATTGCACTTTGATGGATGGGTTGTGCAAGGAGGGTAGGATCGAGGAGGCGGTTTCCTTGCTGGATGAGATGCAAATGGAGGGTTGCTTTCCGACTGCCATGACTTACAACGTTTTGATCAATGGGTTGTGCAAGAAAGGTGACTTGAAACGTGCAGCCAAGCTGGTCGACAATATGCTTCTTAAAGGATGTGCTCCAAATGAGGTGACTTACAACACGCTCATTCACGGTTTGTGTCTCAGGGGGAAGTTGGAGAAGGCTGTAGACCTTTTGAATCGGATGGTTGCTAGTAAGTTTGTGCCCAATGATGTCACTTACGGAACAATTATCAATGGACTTGTTAGACTGGGACGAGCCATTGATGGGCTTCAGGTATTGAAATTCATGGTGGAAAGAGGATCCCGTGCAAATCAGTATGTGTACTCCACCCTCCTTAGCGGGTTATTCAAGGAGGGAAAGTTTCAGGAGGCAAGGAGATTGTGGCGGGACATAATTGAAGAGAGATGCGAACCCAATACCGTAATGTATAGTACTTTTATTGATGGTTTATGTCAAGAAGGGAAGCTGGAAGAAGCCGAGGAAATTCTGTTGGAAATGATGAATAAGGGTATTGCCCCCAATGCTTTCACTTATAGCTCATTGCTGAGGGGTTTTCTCAGGACAGACAAATCAGAGAAAGCTATTCTTATGTGGGAAGAGATGGAAAATAACAATGACTTTACCAATGCTGTCTGTTATAGCGTTTTTATCCATGGATTGTGTGAGATTGGAAAGCTGGAGAAGGCTATGATGGTATGGAAGAACATGCTTGCTAGAGGATTCCAACCTGATGTTGTGTCTTACACTTCATTAATTAAAGGCTTTTGTGATAAGGGAGAGCTCAAAGAAGGTCTGAAGCTATTTAATGAGATGCTCTGTCAGGGGCCCAGTTGTCTACCTGATGTCATCACTTATAACATACTTTTCAATGCATTATGCAAGCAGGGTGACATCTCCCATGCCCTAAATCTTCTGAACAGTATGCTGCATCAGGGATGTGATCCTGACTTGTACACATGTAACATATTCCTAAAAGCTTTAAGCGAAAAGTTAAATCCACCTCAAGATGGAAGGGAATTTCTAGACGAGCTAGTGCTACGTCTATTCAAACGCCAGAGAGTTGTGGGAGCATCCAGAATTTTAGAAGTGATGCTGCAAAAGTATTTGCCTCCAAAAGCATTTACTTGGGAAAAGGCTGTTCAGCAGCTTTGCAAACCTAAAAAGGTTCAAGCTGCAATTGACAGTTGCTGGAATGACCTAGTTTGCTGACATTTTCCTGGTGAGTGTCTTCTTTTATTACACTACATATTTGTCGGTTTATTTTTCAGAACTAAAATGTTTAATTAATATGCTCATCAACATGCCAAATTTTGGTTTGGTCAAAGCTAGATAAGCTGAGGGTTGTTAGCTGGAGAAACCATTTGAACGTTGTTGCTTCGATGTCATCAATATGATTTCAATGTGGCCTATTGTGCGAATCCACTAGTATATTTCAGCTATTCACTGACATTAGGTTAAGGAGGTCAATTGTTCGATTGAGGCTAACCTATTAAGACTGCCATGTGGACTGTTCTCTCTCTATATATCCAACAGCTTTCTTGGGCAAAGCAATGGGTGACACTATCCTATCATGTGTGCTATTGTTCCCCTCAGGAGACTGAGACCAACATTTGGAAGATCTCAAAGCTTTTGTTGCTTTATTTGGTGTATTGTTCTGTTAATCAAATACTGACTTTAGAACCATTTACAGGACTTCAAAACTGTGCATGATGATCATTTGCTGAATCTTCCTGAAGCACTATATCATGCTGAATAAGATATTGTTATATTGCTTTAACTCTGTGGATTGATGATTTGGATATCACTGATATCGGGGTGCCCACATTATTTTCTCTTGCTGCTCCTGTACACATATTAAATTTTCACTTTAGTAAATGCTTTCTATGTTTCATGGATGGGAACTATAGTTGGAGTTTCAGCATGGATCTGCTTATTTCAAGTATCTTACAGCAGAACTGGAGGGAAATATGTCAACAATCTCAAGATCTTGGTGCCTAAAGTTGGAAGATGCATGGATGCATCAGGAAAGGTAATGGTTGTTTGTGCAGAACAGCATTATCTTATTGCTTTTGATAATTGTTTGAATTATTCCTTCAGGAATTAAACTTTGGAAATGCTCTCACTCCTGCACGCACACAGAAGCACATTTGTACTACCTAGCTATTCTTCCTTCAAAACATCACAAGCTTACAGAGGTAGTTTTACCAGTTGACTGTTTTATCGTAACCATCCTTAATGCCAATGTAGTTTGAAGACCTTGGCACAAAAGCCAATGGAGATGACACAGGAAGTCAGGGGAAACATATAGTCAGAAATTGTGAGAGGGAAGTTGTTCAGCAAGTTTTGTCTGGTACAGTTTATATCATACCTTTTGCCTCTGGATGATCTTAAATAAATAGTCATTGGAATGTTGACTGATGTGATGATGTGGCCATTTTAGAAAATTCGATGTGCTATTGAGCATTGATTGGTGGGCTGGAAAGAGTTAGGAGATGGTTCTTTTAAAGATTGAGTAGCTAGTCAATTCCCACTAACATCATGCAATATTGTGGTTCGGAAGAAAGGCTCTAAGGCCAGGTACTATGTTCTAACTCGGTTTCTTGGTTTTTATATAAACCTCTGTATCGGTTTGTTCTGGTAGGTGATCCTGATCTTATGTCTTGTTACTGCTCTATCCATGCAAAGAGCATCCTTAACCTCACGGCATGCAAACTAAAAGAGGAGTTAACAGTTGAGATCTGCCTTTGTCCGGGATTTACTTCTTGTCCTCCAGGTTAGATTATGGTAGAAAAGAATTCAACATCAGGAACTTGTTACTCTACCCCTCTAGGCCATTGTTCCAGTCTTTTATGAGGCATGTTGTTTGTAGCGCAGTTGCCCTACTTGCTAATGTTGTGATGACAGAGCATCAACATACCCAGGAAGATGATGAATAAGGTTGGATGCAATGCAAGAAGGAGCTATAAGATGCACAGAAGCATGAGGGATGAGAAGTATAGAGATAGAGATCCTGTTCTCCCAGCCAAAATAGAAACTTCCTGCTCTGACTTGATTAATTTATTCTTTGCCAAAATGTCCATCATCTGTTTGAAGGCATTTCCTTCTTATTTCTTACAGCAATTGATTGTACCTCATCGATCACTACTGCATAGGAAAGCTTTCTCAGTTAGTTCTGTCTTTCACAATCATTTTCATAGGACAGTTCTCTTTTGCACTGATTCAGGTAACGTTTCATTCAGGCGGTGTAAGATCTAGACTTGCCGAAAGAAGAACTACAATGTAAATCTTTGTGGATGGAATAGAGGAAAAACCTTGAAAAATTGTACAAAAAGATTGCAGGGTCTTATTTGGACAAACAAAGACAGATGCATTTGCCATGTTCTATGCCCAGGTGGCCAAGAGAGACATGGAGGCAGAGCCCAAGAGGAGGGAGAGATTTGCACCCATCTGGAGCTTGAGATTCTGGAGCATGATGGGGTTCATGTAATCGGCTGCAATCAGATCCACGAGTGCCATGTATGTCAGTATCCCAGCCGATGCAGAGTTGAGCGACCCTTCCACGATGAGGGCGCTGGGCTTGCCCTCCCCATATATGCTTGACATACCCATTCCCACTCCAATTCCTACTGGCGTTGTGAGGCAGAAGAACGCCATCATTGCTGCTATTTTCCGGGACTTGAACTTCGCCTGAGAAATGCACCCTCCAAGTCCGATGCCTTCAAATAACTGGTGAAAGGTTAATGCTGCGACGAGAGGCTTGATGGTTCTAGGACTCTCAGATGCTCCTAGTGATACTCCTATTATCACTGAATGGACCACCACCCCCAATTCCAGTACCTGCAGTCCAATTCCATTCCAAGGTGCCAAAGCACGATTCAGACTCTTTGATTTAATCACCAAGAGACAACACTTGTTTTGTCGAAAGGCTAGAATATATTCTCAGCACCAGCTGCGGTGGAGCTTTCAAGTCAATGAAATGCTCATATCCCCACCAACAGCCTGCACGCAACATTATATATTTGTCTATCTGACCTCGTATCATTTATGTATATTGGATTATTCTTAGTTGCGATTGCCTTTTAATTAATGTGGCGGATTGTGTATCAGATATGTCAAAAAAATTGACAGTACGATGTCACAGATAATTCATCAAGGTCTTGATAAACTGGCATGATAACACATACATTTGACAGTCCCGTTCTACATGAATTTCGACCTTAGAAATACGCTAAGAGGATTGACTTTTTTTTCTTTTCTTTTCTTTTTTTGGGTTTTTCTGTAGGGGTTCCTAAAGGCTCAGCCCGTAACTTAAAAAATTTCGGCATTCCGGATTGGCTTAGAACTACACCAAAAGTTAATTGCTTGAACAGTCTATTACGATAAAATGAACAAATTCTGCTCATTTTCGAATGAATAATGAAAATATATATTGCTATTTCTTCTTTTTCAAGTACTCCTATTCGTACTTTAAAAATTACCTGGGGGCGTTTAACAGTAGATAATGATTTGGACATTAATTGAATCAAGAAAGTAAATAACTGTTGGTGTGTTTAGAATAACTTTCTCGTTTATCACTTGTTACCTAATTACGACATGACCTAGTTTTGAAACCCTGGGAACTTAAATGAACAAAAGCCACATTTTAATCCAACTCTTGCAGAAAGATTTTAACCTTTCAAATGGTGCCAGATCATTTCAAATAACATGCATCCAAGAAAATACGAACTGATATATGAACCAGGTTCTTCGTCTTAACCTGAGAAATGATGCGATGCCTCGTGAGCTGAGAGGACTTGGAGTCGTGGGCGGAGCCGTGCGCATGTCCATGAGTCGCATGGGTGTGCACGTGCACGTGCCCCTCGTGCATGTCCATCTCCTCGTCCCCCTTCCCCGCCGCAGCCGGCGGCGGCTGCAGCAGCTCGTCGGCCGCCTTCCCGAAATGCGACCGCTCGAAGTAGCTGGTCGCGAAGGTGTCGACCATCATCGTCCCGATCGCGGCGAGCATGGCGATGAAGCCGGCGAAGGGGAAGTTGTGCCAGGGGGTGTCGGCGAGGGCGGGGCTGGCAAGGCTGGCGAAGGCGTCGGGGAGGATGTGGACGAAGGCCGTGGAGAGGATGACGCCGGCGGCGAAGGACTTGACGAGGAAGAAGATGGGGTTGTCCGGGTGGAGGGAGGGGAGCTTCCTGCCCAGAATAGGAAGCGATACGCCGAGCAAGCTGGCGGCGAGGATGGAGAAGATGGCCGCCAGCTTGTACGTGAGAGCTTGGTGCTTAGCGCTACCGTAAGATTTCTCGAGATCAGGGAACTGGGTTTCGGTCGAGCTGTCGCACCTGCACTCGGCAGATGGAGCGAGCAGCGCGAGGAGCGCAAGCGACAAGAAGATGCACGAGAACTTGAGCTTCATCATCATCGTCATCATCATTGGCGTCTTCTTCTCTCTGGTTTCTTTTCTGGTTTCGAGACAGAAATGACAGTACTGCTGCTTCGGGAGTCGGGAGTATGTATTTAAGGGTCTCCGAGCGAGTTATGCTGCTTAGGTGGTACGTCCGGAGTCCGGACGACTGGTTTATTAAAAAAAAATTGATGTTTCAACCCTAAAAGAGGAAATGATGAAGGGGCCATATTCGTTCAAAACTCCTTTTGATGTCATCGGAGACGTTTTGTTCATAATAATTTGCCAAACATTCTTAAAAAGAAAAGAAAAAAATTATTATAACATATCATAGATTCGATCTTATATCTTATCATATCGCTACAAATAAATTATACCGTCCATTCAACTCGATAGTATAATCGTCTCCATTAAACCTAATAAGAAGACCTGTCTCGAACATGGCTAAAGCCGAGAGCAAGATTTTAAAGTGAATTTCGATCGTTCAAAACTCTTTTGATGTCATTGTAGATGTTATGTTCATGTTAATCTACCAAATACCTTATCAAAAAAAAAAAATAGAAGGAGAAGAAAAAAAATCACTATAATATATTATAGATTCGATTCCTAGATCTTATCATATTATTACGAAAATTACGAAAAAGTTACATTATTTACTGAATTCAATAATATGACTTGTTTCTCACCAAATCTGATAAGACAACCCGACTTGAACATAGCTATAGCTGGGGTTTTGAGATCCTTACGTATGAGTTCAAACGAGTGAATTTCGAGTGGTAGCTCCTTAACTTTAGATTCCTTAAATTAATGATGAAAAGAGGAAAGATCAAAGTGGCGTTGTGAGTGAGGAGTGCGGAAATATGGCGACATGCAGAGCCCATGCAGGCGGTGAGGAACAGTAGGGGAGGAGACAAGTGTGTGGGCCAGCCACCCCGGATGTCGACATTATGAGTTAAGACAGCATCCCTTAAATTCTAAGTGATAGTCGTTAAGAAAAAGTTTCCCTTAAATCTCTCTTCCCTCTCTCAAAAGGCCGCTCCTTTTTCGCTGCCGTCGTGCTGAAAAGGAGCTTAAAGTGACCGGCTGGTGGTGGAGGGCAAGCATCATCGCATCATCACGTTGCACTCCAATTACCACCACTCGCAGCCCCATGTCTGCATCGTTTCACACCCCACGAGGTGGTCTCGGACACATCATTTTACTATTTAGGATGTTGTGACAACATCGTAGACCGGTCTTTCCTCTGTTTTGACCCAATTACTAATCAGACGAAGTGGGTGAAGGGACGTGAAGGCCCACCTAACTCGTCAGTCTGAGAGATGAAGAGAAAATACGTAGAATAACCGCACCACTTCAAATTTCCAAATGAGTATCGTTTTTTACTTTTTTTTTTGTAAAGTTAAGTATCAAATGAGTATCGTTTTAGATCTAAGTAAATCCTTAAAAAAAAGTTTTATCTTAATTTAATCTAAATCTCGGACTTTCAGAATATAAATCATCTATAAAGTATTCCTTCCTTATTGGGATGATAAATAAATAGAAGGGAACTTTGAAATGTCACGTATATAGGTACCAATACGTTAAATTAAGGAATGTAATCCTTTCAGCTCATTTGAGTTACTAGGGAGGTAGGGCGGCCCTAACACGGAACGAAAGTTCCTTGCTTTGGTTGCACAACTCTAGAACGTTGAGTCGTCTTGGGAAACGAGTATGGTGGAACAAGATTATCAGGTTCTATACCTTGTAACCTACTCAATTGAAATTAGGGCGTGCATGGAAACGCTCCAAAGAAACGTTTGGAACACTTCTATATGGATTTTGTTCTCGGAAACAAAAAAAAAGAACGGAAACGCGTTTGCGTTTTTTTTTTTTTTTTTTGTTTTTGTTCTGAAACAAAATTGGAGCAAAAAAAAAAAAAAAAAACACACAAAAAAAGTTGTTTTGGAGAAAAGAAACACTTCTTCGAAGCTAAAAAAGAACAAAAATTTCTTCTCTCTCTTCTCTTTTCTTCTTCTTTTTTTCTTTTTTTCTTTTCTTTGGCCGCCGCCGGCCTCGCCATGGCCGTCGAGGGCCGAGGGCCGACGCCGTCAAGGGTCGGCGACCTCGCGAGCGTCGCGCCCCGGCGAGGCTCGGCCTCGCCCGCACAGGCGAGGTCGCCGGCCCCGTCGGCCGGTCGTTGAATGCCGTGGATCGCCCTGTCGGCCGGTGACCGGCCGTAAAAAGAAAAATAAAAAGAAAGGAAAAAATGAAAAATAAAGTAAAAATGTTTAAAAAATTAAAAGAAACAAAAAAAAATAAAATTTACCAAATGTGTTTCTATTCTTTTTTATTCCCTAACAAACGTTACCAAACGCATTCTTTTGTTCAAAAATTATTCCCCGGAACGAAACACTTTTTTTTTTTTGCTAAATTTTTATGTTTGATCAAACTTTTTGATTTATAAAGAAGGTAGGATTACAATATGATGAGTTGGCTCGAATCTATAAGCTTTGAATTGATGAAATAAGTGACGCTTGTTAACCATACTCAATGACTAGAACACGCACTTTTTGAAAAACTGATCATACGTGTCGTGTGAAAAGTCGAACTCCGTGTCTTTTTTAATGTAGTTGTATCTTTAATGAGGGGTCCGAAAGACTGCTTTTTATGCAAGATCCTACGGAAAGAAGGTGCTTCAGAAGTCCTTCCGATGGAGGAGATATGAGGAGAACCAACAAGGAAAGTTCTCGTCGCTAGTCCTACCATATTGCCATTGCAAAGCAACGGCGCTGGCCGTTCTCTTTTTCTGATTAGCAGAATCCTACACGGAACCCCCAACCACGAAAGTGATTTGAATAGCAGTACCAATGAGAATAAGGTCAAACACGACATGTTAAAGGTACACTTTTGATGCACGGAGAGAGAGAGAGAGAGAGAGAGAGAGAGAGTTTCAGTGCCTGGCATAGGTTCTAAGCTAAGTTCATCCAGCTTCAATGCTGGGGAACCCTATGCTTCGAGCACTCGTCTTTGTATAATGCTACGGAAGTAAAACGAGGCATCATCGCTTGCCTATTTGCCTACACTGCTCAAGCCTCACCTTGTCTTCATCACCTCCACCCTTAGTGCTATGCTCGCATTAATACCCCGCCATTCACTCTCTCTCTCTCTCTCTGAAATCTGTTTTTCTTAGATTTACCATATCTGAGCGTTTGTTGGGTACCACTTGGGATGTGATGTTAGCACTAGGTTCGTATGAATTGATATTAGAGCCATCCACCGTATCAAAAATTGCAACCGAGTGACGGGAGTTATGGCCCTCGTAGTGCTCCCAGTATTGTAGTGGCTTAGCCCACTTTGAAGGGATGAGATTCTGATAAGGGAGTTTGTACTTTGGTCTTCAGAATTCTCCTCCGTTCCAAGTTTAGTATTCACAATCACTCGTCTCTTTAGATTGGAAAACCATGAACTCATTTAGACAGACATCTACTGACCAAACGCCTTCACAGCAACACAGCAGCACATAAACTGAAAAGTAGCAGCAGAGACTTTGCTAAAGAAGAGATGGTAATCGCAGCTTTAGAAATCCTCTTGATTAATCAGATTGCACTGTACATGGTTGAAGAGTTCTTTACATGTGGGTTTCAAGGAAAGCCAAGACTGAGAGACCAGCAGCCCAGACATCATCGTCCAACACGTGCTCCTCTGGCGAATGACTCACACCTCCACGACAACGTACAAAGATCATTCCTACCTGTAGATACACATACATACCTCCACATAAGGTACCGGTTCTTCCTTTTAAATAATCACTGCAGACCAAACTGTGGGAAAGCACAAGGGATGCGGAGGCCATACCTTGGTTAGATGTGAGATGGCCATGGCATCATGTCCGGCTCCGCTCATAAGCACTGGAACTTCATCTAGGAACTGATTATCTGACATCCTCTTGAGCGCAGAGTCAGCTGCAAATTTGAGCTGTCGGCGCAACTCGTCATCACATATAACGGCACCTGCATCATGCTGTTCATCACCAAAACATAAGTAGCTGCATACATAGTAAAATAAATTAAAAGAGGAAATGCACAATGCAATTAGACATCCCACCTTGCGCTCGATGATGCAGGAAACAGAACGTCTGTCGCATATCTGGTACATCCTGTTAGATAATTCATAGATCACCGCTTCACGTCCCATATCATCTATTGCACGTATGTCCACCGTGAATACCACCTGCCACCGGGCAAATTAAATTGCTCCACATGAATCAAGAATTCTGAGCTATCTTTAGACAGCCTTGCCATAGTAACCAGAAGGCAGATGAACAATTTCTTACTTGGCCTGGAATGACATTACTTGCACTTGGCCACGATGATATCTCTCCAACAGTGCAAACAAGTGAAGTGGAAAGTGACTGCACTGTCGAATCCTTGCAGTGACCATCGAAGGAGAGAAAGTCTTCAGGACGTTTACAAAGACTTTCCAGTAACACAATGAGTTCAGCTGCAGCTGACATAGGGTCCTGACGCATAGACATTGGAACCGTACCAGCATGCCCCTGAGAACCTCTGACAGTTACCTGCAAAATATTGTCGGAAGGTAAAGAGCTTCACAGTCTATAATGTATACATTCTTCTGGAAGTGTCACTAACAAAACTCAATAACTAAACATAAGACATTGCACCCTGGCATATGAATAATCCCTAGGAATATGGCCCGAGAAGAGATTTTCCTAGGGTTAACTGTTGAAGAACTATTGCCTCTCATCATATTGACAAATTATGCAACTTAGATGGATGATATGAAGGCTAAGTGTGAATCCTATTCCCAATGTAATGCACACCATTAGCTATAGCAAAATCGTGTGAAGATATTACCTCTTATAGAAAATAGTAAACTCTCACAGGCATTAACCAATTCCCTTACGCAATAAGATCATCTAATATTAACTAATTAAACAGGGTGCATGGTTAATTTCAAACATCCACTATACCTTCATTCTTGTCTGTCCAGCAATTCCTTTCACCACACCGAGAGGCAAACCCCTCCATTCCAGTACAGGTCCTTGTTCGATGTGAACCTACAGGAGCAGAATAGACAAAATGAGAAGTTAGACAATGGCTGTACTCAGCTGCTTTAGTGAGGCAGAAAAGGAATATACCTCAACATAACCCCAAACAGAATCTCGGTCATACTTGAGGTTGTGTAAGTTTTCCTCACTGATTTGTATGGAGTTCTCTTTAAGAGCCCCTTGTACAGTTACACCACTGCATAAACATTGGAATAACTACATTGATAATGAATACAAAGGGTAAAAAGAAGAAGATGGGAGTTACTCAAGAAACCTTTTATCAGAAAATTGCAAGGCTGAAGCTGGCAATATTCCAGCAACAGCAGCACTACCTAGGAAGGTAGATTGGTATCTAACTCCCTCTTCATCACTAAAAGCGATTACCTAAAAAGTTCCAAGACGAAGGCAGATGCTTGATTAGATTTCAGATATGGTCAGTCCAATCATCGTTGAGGTAGCAACAGATACAGGAAATCAGTGACGACCTTTGGATAATTAGTTGGCTGCATTCAACGCAGAACTATAAACAGGAGAGCATGACTACTGGAAATAAATGATCTAATCAAGGTCTGTCTAATCAATCATGGAGTCAAAGAGTGAACTTCTTCTGGATTACCACCCATTTCTCTCTGGCACCATGAGATAGAATTTCGGTTTGACCTCTGAACTGAATATTTTGACAATCCCACTCAAACATATGTAATTTCCTACATGAATTGAATCATTGAAATCTGTCACCTCCAAGGAGATGTTTCTCCCACATAGTTAACCACAAATACATATAACATAATTTTCTAGCAATGACTCTGATTTCAGGTGCTAGATATCCTATTCCAGATAAACTCTTAAAGGATAAGACTAAAAAGAAAAATCCACACCTTCCAGTACATCCAGCAAATGTCAATTCTGGGCATTTGAATAATGATGCAAGAATGCTACTCTATAGGCAAAATGGTACATGGCCAAAGACATGAATGAAGCTTCAAGAACAATAAGCAGCAAAATTTTCATATACCTCAACAGGCCGCAATAGATTACCCAACTTTCCGCAGGCATTCAGAACCTTCAGTGCAGATATTGCTGAGACAACACCAAATGATCCATCGAATATTCCAGCATCAACAACAGTATCCTTTGTCAAACAAAGAACTATCGAATATTAGAACAAATGTTTGAGACATGTGTCCTGATGGTTACAATTTGTAGGAGCCACGTAAAGCTGATGTATAAAAAATGGTGCCTAAGTGTTAAACAGAAAAGAGCCTATTCATATATACAAAAGAAAATAAAAGCAAATACCAAGTGTGAACCGATCAAAATAGCCTTGGAACTTGCATTGATCCCATCTACTCGACCATGCATGTTGCCCATTTGGTCGATCCATCTAAATAGAGCACCAAGGTATCAGCAGAGTATCTCAATTTCAATAAGAGCAAGGGAGAGAAAAGCAAGAAGCTAACGTTCTCAAGCCGGCATCCTCCATCCACCCACGTATAAGATTCCCAGCCCTCACTGAAGCAGGGCTCATGAATGTCCTCTCAAGATAAGCCTCAGCATCACTGACCTGTTAATACGGCCACATCTATTAAACTTCTCATGGAGACCTCCACACTTATTCATAAGCAGAAGATTATTGCAATGTCATTGTCAACCAGTTCCTAGATAAGATCATTATGCAAAACTAGTAAATATTCGCTGTAAAGTCAGGATCAATGGATCGAGCTAGTAGATCATCAATCAGAGGAGCAAATTTGGTGAAAAATCACTTCCACTGAAAATTCAGAATTCAGATCGCATTCAAGAACCTAATTCAGTTTCTCCCAGCTAGCTGTCTTGGATGATAGCTTTTACGATAATAAGAGACCGAAATTCAGCAGAAAGTCAAGGACCCTTTCTTCCTTCATCTTTTTTCATGCTTCAAGACCAGAAAAACTTATTTTAACATTTTGCATCAAACTCATGCTTTCGAAAAGCACACTATCCAAGAAAAACGCAATCGCAAAAAGGAAAACCTTTCCAAGCTCATTGAGTCTAGCCACGGCCTCGTCCCTTAAAATCTCTGGATACAAATCATCCTTTCTGCTTTCAAGATTTTGAGCACTCCATGAACCTGTCCATGTCCATGATTTCCTCACTCATCAGAAACACCAAAATGCAGCCACACATGCTCCATCAAAGTTTAACAAGAATAAAATGATTTAAAAATCTGTAAATCCTTTCAACCGATGCTTCAGGGACGTGCAAAAGGACGTCCGCATTATTACAAACGTCCGAGTAAAAAAAATACATCCTCCCGAATGGTGAAAACGACTCTCAAGTCCTAGACAAAACATCTAAGAGCAAATACCAAATAGAAAAAGCATGAAAAGAATTGGTCAAAATCGGATATTTTTGTCAAAGGTGCGAACCTTTCATCTTTAAAAAAAAAAAAAATGCTCCTGACACGACGGTGATTGGAGGGAGAGAGAGGAGCAAAGCGACGCGAAAATTACCAGCAAATGCGAGGGTCGAGAGCAGAAAGAAGAAGGTAAGAGCGAACAACAGGCGACCCATGGCCAGGCTGTTTCCAAGACTCGATCTTGAAGGTCGAAAAAGGACTTCGGAAAACTGGGTGAGCGCGACTCGGAGAGGAAAGAAATCGCCCCCGCACCCAGTTTCCCGATATCACGACGGCCGGAGCGCTTCAAATCCACTCCAAGACCGTTCCTTTTCCCCTTTTATCTTCCAGGGGACGAACGTTCTCGAAATGGGTCTGGTTTATTACCCCGTCCGGCGCTGCAGAAACGGGAGGGAAGAGGAGGAGGACGAGGAGGATGTACAAGAGAAGCAGATCACGGAACGAGAGAGAGCACGAGAGACCAAGATGGCCACTCACCCTGCACTCGGTGGTGTGGCCCGTGACGATTCCTTTCCCGTGGGTCCCCCCTTGTCTTCCTTTGTCCAGATTCTCTGCCCGTGTCTTGTCCGCATATTCACCTTTTGGCTCTCGGCTTTTATACACTGCCCCCTGCCCATGCAACCCGCCACCCGTGACGTCCTCCTCCTCCTCCTCCAGTTCTCCTCCTCCTCCTCTTCCGGGGGACCTTTCTTTGCTTTCGTCACGGCATCGGCCGCCATTGGTTTGAATAGTAAGGGGCAAAACATGGCAGATTCACGTCCACTTCCTTCGGATATTACACAAATCTTGTTGATGGCGGCCGACGTAAGGGACGGGAGGAAAAAAGAAGGGACCTTGCGGGCCCCACGCCATGGCCATGTGCGCGCCACGTCACCATCCACGACCCCATTTATTTTATCAACTTCAATTGCGATCTTTCTTCTCTTTTTATTACAAATCCTGTCCAAGGGATTTTTGTTGTCTATGTCTATCCCCACGCTATGCTGCGAGATTGGCACTGCCACCTAGCCACTGCACGATTGTCTTACTGCTTATTCAGGAATGAATCCGAATAAGTGCCGTCTAGTGGGTTTCTGATCTGGATCTATGTTGCGCATCCAGGTCACTGCTTTGTCTCCCATGCTATGAATCATGCCTTCAGATGCGATTCACGACGCCATATAATAATTTAACCATATGGGCTGCTTTTCTTCATGGCGTTGGTGCGCTTGAGAACGTTTCTCGAATCTGAATTTGGGCACGCGAAGTCCCTCTAGCAAGAGCATCGAATGTTTGGTAAATCTTACAGAAGACTTTTGGGCTCGAATCTTACATTGAAAATGCTCAAAATCCCACAGTAAACTCCCACCCTGCTTTGACATTTCAGCTTTCTTGATAGACGACTTTAGTCCTATCAACTACACATATTTCCTCTTCTGCACTTAATAGTCAAAGGCGGGGTCACGTGACACAGGCGTTGCCTCCCTGTAACTATAGGGGCGGCGGCATTTCTCAGTTCTGAATTACCTGAGGACAGACATAGATAATTGTTAAATCACAAGTTCTAATTTTAACTTCAGTAGCATCTTGGTGCAAGCTGGTCATGGAACTATGTTCCACGGCTCATTTAAAGTCAACATAGCACGGCAGGATGTTGACCCTGGGGAAAGACAATCACAATTCTCAAGCACGGCAAAGAATCTTATAAGCAACGACAGCGATGTTGCCGCCGACGTGTTCATTTAATCAGCCGCCACTGGAATCCTGGTGTCTGTTCAAAGCCAACCCACTATCCGAGATTCATTGCTTCAACAAAGCCGCCGGCTTGGGAGGAACCGGGATTTACGTAAAGCTTCCCAGTTTGACGCAGAATCGGATTGCGAGTTGCTGCATGGAATTCAACCGGTATTGATGCAGAAGGCCCCATACAACTTGACATCACTCATAGTCTCTTCCATGGCGATGCATACGTTCTCCTGAAATCAACCAATGGTGTTACGGGCAGGGTTAACGTGTCGACAACGTGTTTCGCGGGCCTAACAAAGGAATCGGAACTGTACAATTGGATCAATCGAGTGGTCCTTCCGAGAAATTGATCGGGTTGTGGTTGAAAGGAACAATGCCAACGGGGATGAATGCGACATCAACAGTTGCTCGAGAATCTACTGGGAGGGAATGGGACATCATGGACAGTCGATTTACCTCAGTTCTTTCATTAATCATTGAAAGGCAGATTGAATATGATCCGATTGTTGGTTGTAGCAGAATGGAAGGATCAGTGGCTGAGAATAGATTTTAGTAGTACATCATCCTCGAGTATGCCATCTGGTCGGGGATGGTGAACATATGATTAGAAGCATCTAGCACATCGCCTTTCTCAAAAATAAAGCCAAAACTATGCGTGTTAACAAAATTCCATGTCATCCTCCACTTAACCATTTTTAAACTCATGGGTGATGGAAAATGACAAGGCTAAATAATAATAAAGGCATTAAAGTTGTGTCCCATGGCTTCACCGAAAAGATGATGAAAGCACAGTTCCGGAACGTGGATAGATTCGATGAGTGAATTGACAAAGGGTGTTTAGGGTTCACTGTTGATTTTGGATAAAAAAAAAAATGATAAAAAAAAAAAAAAGGGCATGAACATTGGAACCGTGGTCCCTAACATGTAAATCGTAGAAAATAAAGATCAAGATAAATTGCAGAAAAAAATGATGCGTTTGTAGTTTATTGGGGATATCCCTCTTACAAAAGTACAGTGTGGTTTTTTTTTTTTTTTTTTTTTTAGCCCACAATGACGATTACAAGCCGTTGCTAGGTTTTCACTGCTCAGTGGTTACATCGACTCCATCACCCTCGCTATTACATCGATGGTTACATTGAATCTACTACTCACGATTATATTGACTCAACTACCTTGACAATTATCGACTCCATCACTTGACGTCTAACAAGTGATGACCAAATTATCGACTACAACACTTGGACATTTTTTGGTATCAACATATGCCCCATTATAAAAGAATCAATTGATTCATCAATTATTCAATTCTTTTAAATTAAATAATCAAGAGTCCTTATATGCCCTTCAAATTTGACTTTCCCTGCTAAATTGTCTCTTTGAATTCTTTTCCTAAAGACAATACAATCAATTGTATTATGACTCAATGAGTGGTGCCACGTGCAATATTTTTTTGTTTGCCAAATCTTCTTTGCTTAGAATTACTTAGTCTTTGATTAATTTAATCAAGCCATCTTTCCAAGGACGTCGAAGGTTTTGTCCATTTTAATGATGTTGGACTAGTATATTTGAGTATCTTTAGCTCTAGCCATTATTGCTTCAATTTTTTTAGCAGATTTTAAGGCTGAACAAATGTAAGGATTGTTGGCAATTACTTTTATCACAGCAACTTCAGTAATATCATCTTGGTCAAGTTCATCGGCTAACTCATATCCTTACATTAAAATCACATTTTGTGTAAAGTTTTCATGTGGTCATTTATTTCTTTTTTAAGTAGTTGCTCGTACTTAGTCATTCTTGTCGTCAATTGGAATAAATCAGCAAAGTCTTGGCATTCAAAACTTTCTTTAATGTTGAATTTCAACCCACTAAAAGCCAAGTTTGTGAAATCTTTCTCTTAAAGAGGAGTGAGGCATCTATTTCTAGCCTTCTTAAATCAAGTAATTAATTGATCGACTGACTTGTTCTTATATTGATAGAGTCTTCCAAATCAGTAATTCATACCTCAGGTAAGAACAAAATTGATGGTGAAATTGTCTTTCCATCTCAGTTTACTAATCGACAAAATTGGATGGTATGTTAGTTTACCAAGTGAAATCAATTTTTGACAAAGACTAAGAAAATAACCTAAGTCTTATAAATTCATTTGTCCTTGCTCTACCACATTGGGCTATGAACACCAACATGCTTGTCCATTGTTCATCTTCTTTAGTAAAGATGACAAAGTCAAGTGTCTTGAAGCCTCTAGAAAAAGTTTGGTTATTGACCCACTCACATAGGTCTTATAACACCTTTATCTAACCCTAATTGTTGTCAAACTTCATCAAACTGTGTAGGGGTCAATTGTGGATTATATTAGCTATCTTACCCCCTAGGTGATGGTGATGGCTTTGCCAAATTATTTCTATTAATATTAATTGGCAAATTAGGTCTACATGGAATATTCATTGTTATCATACCCATGGAGCCACCAGCTTGTCATTCCTAATATTTGGCAGTTGACTAGCATGTCGATCAATTTGGTTTGCCAAATCACTGTTATTAATTTTGTTTTTTTTTTTGCTCGAAATTAATTTGCTTATTTTGACTGGCACTAATTTGATTATTTCCATTACTCTGGCCTTAATTAGAAGATTCAAACATAATTCTTATAGGGGTTGACTACTATAATTGACATTATTAGCATTAATAAATGGAGAGGGATTAAGAGTGTACTCTATTACCACTAGATTTGCTTGTAGTGGTTGGTTGAATGATCTCGGCCTTGATAGGGTATCATTGATAGTATTGATGACGATTGGCTTTAGTCAAGTGTATAACTCACAACATCATTGATCATATCATTTTGCTACTTTTCAAACATTTTTCTCATGGTCGACACCATGCCAAAATTTGGACTAACATTCTTTAACTGCTCTTCAGTAAGACGCCTTGAAAGATCAACTTCTTTGCGTCAATTTCCTTATGCTACTCTTTAGGTCACTGAAGATTCAAAGTGTGGAACAATCTCGTCACCAATTTGTGGTACTGGATTGTTAATGCCAGTAGCATTGTCGGATTCTAGTTGTTTTTTGGCTCTTGTCTTTGTCGTTGTAGTTTCTCGAATCAATAAAGATGTCCAAAATCAATAAAGGACCCTACGAAGGCTATGTAGGATCCTTTATTGAATTTGGACTTAAAAGTAATTAACAAAAAATAAAAGGCACAAGATTGGGAACAATTGTTTTGAGTAATGTATATTGCAAAAAAGTAGATAAAGATAAATTTTCAGAATAACCCACAATCAACTGTTGCAAACGGTTATTAAGACTCCACAACTTGATGGTTACATTGACTAAATTGCCTAAACGATTACAAAGGTCATATCAATTTCACTACTCATCAGTTACATCAACTCCACTAACTTGATGATTATATTGACTTTATTAGGCCCTATCAAGTTTCTATCAACCAAAATGTCAACAAAAACACTTGGATCATTTTGTGTGGGTGTACACTCTAAATCTTTCATGCACTTCGAATAAACAATTTGAGTTTGTTATATTATGAATTGATTTTGAGCTGATTATGTAACCCGACCTAGTTGAATGGATACCCACGTTTTAATCGCACAAAGAAAAAGGAGAAGTCCCCAGCCACTAAAAGACAAAAAGAAGGGCACACTTTTTATTGTATAATGCATTTTCTTCTCACTTGTGCGACGGAAAGGCCTTAGTAGAGAAACAGACAAAAGGCTTAGGTTGTTGTTTTCTCCATTCCTTAGTCTACAGTAGCCGCACCTAGGAGAAAACTGAGAAGGGATGGATGGGTTCTCTCTCTCTCAGCTCGACATGCCCACACGATGAACTAGCCATGATGGAGTGGGGCTTCTACAGCAACGTTGTAGCCGCAAGAGTGGGATTCCTTACGCAAAATGCCGCACGCACAGTAAAGGGACTCAAGAGCGGCCGTGAGTTGAGTTTATTTTGTTTGGTCGAGGGCGGACTTAAGTACCCAGTAATTTGTGCTGAGTTTTTTCTCTTCATCCGATTGTGTTATATATTTATAAATACTTCGAATTTGGATATAATTTAAATATATAAAATACTCGAACATGTGAACGATTATAACTTTGATTAGATTATGTGGCTATTGACTCACTTTGTAAATGTAAGTACCGGCATTTATATCGAATTTTGATATTTTTTATTGTTCCTCTTTTATTTTTTTCAGTGATTTCGCATTAACTTAATAGCAAGGTCCTAGTTAGTTTCTGTGTTAATATATTACAACAGAATCAAACCCTTCTCTGAGGAGGTTAACACGAAACAAACACTGAAAATCACCCTTTGAAACTGCTGAATATGTCTAATTTGGTTTAGTTTTTCTCTATAATAAAAATTTTATATGGGCCTGGCCCTGATTGGAATTGCTTGTCTGTTGTGGGTTTTGGACGCTTCATAGATTGTTACACAAGGTCATGAGCCATGGACAGGATGGACCCACGAGTTGGAATGGACTATACACAGTATAAATCAGATTAAAGATGCCAAAATGATGATTTCGATCATCTGTAAATACCAAAGTAATGGGCTTTTTTTTTTAGGCCCAAGTTAGTTAAGAATACTAGCAACTTCTCAGTTTGGAGACACAGTTGCATGTCGATTTTAGCGAGGGATTGGTAAGTGCTGACTCCGTCAACTGGTGTGTAGAAATCACCAGAGAAACTATGGAAAGAGGAAATGTTATGCAGGCTGCTGCTTGTGTTACGCTATGGTTAAATTAGGGTTGAAAGAGCTAAGGGCAATGCGCTTGAGACTGAACAACTTTGATTGTATGTTACAAACTCATTCTTCTATTTTGAACATTGAGGAATTGTTTTGACATCACTAACTCCTCAGAGGAAATAGGTAGCTGATTAAAATTAATTTGAGGATCCACTTAGCTATGACAAATCTATTAGCATCATCATGCCTAAATGAGTTTTATGAAGCCATGGCCAAGAGATTTCGTGTGATTACCGCTATTAGTATTAAATTTGCAGAGAAGAAAAAGAGACTGAGGCTAAAAGTTTCTCTTCGAACTGGATATTTCTTAACCTTATGTCCTCATTTCTGTTTTTGTCAAGAAAAGACATGTCCTTATTTCGTATTTCATATTGATGCTGTAGATCAAGTGTCGTGTAGTCAAGGTGAATCCCCTTTGGACGACCTGCTCCACATGCTCTTGATTCCAGTCCGTGGGGTTGCAGTGGACGAAGGGAGGTAGCTGAGAGTTTCGTGCCTGTCATGTGGCCAAGACAATTCGTAATCTTTCCTGTCAGATTATTCACAGCCAGGGTCCAACATTCACAATGTGAAGAGAGATTGCCGCTGAACTTCTTTTCTCTCGGCCGAAGGATTTGTGAAATGGACCAATTCAATTGATTATTTAACAGACCTAAGTAAGTACCAAATTTTGCATTTTCCCCATTACTTCAATTGCTAGAAAGCCATGAATTAATTTTAAGCTCCTCAAGTGCACTAAACAATTCAGTGACCCATCTAGTTAGATTACCCGCAAGAAATGCATTCCAGGCAATTGTAATCATCGCTGTGCATTTCAATTGAAAAAAAGGGAATGGAAAATTACAATGTCCAGTCATCGTTGACGTGGGGTTTGGTCATCGTTGACCATCCCACGTCACATGCTAACATGGACAACTTTACTTCAAATGACATTTTATGTGAATTGCCACGTGGTAATTTCTGACGATAATTGGCTAGAAAGACTATATTGGAAATTTAGGCAAAATTTTAAGAGTACATAGAAAAAATTGAAAATTGTATAACTGAATTAATAATTTTCCCCGTCCCACTACCATATAGCTTGAAGTTGAAATGAACTTCTATGAGCTAAGCAACAAGAAGTCATAGCCCCAACATGTATGCAATTTGGTAAGGAAAATATCCAATAAGTTATAAATCAGTTGCACTTTTCTGAATTTAATCTTAAACATTTTAATTTTATCAATTGAGTCCTAAACATTTTCACATTTTACTAATTGAGTTTATCCGACCAATATTAGCCAAAAATTGTTTATATGGATGTTAGCTATTCTACATTATACGGATAGCACTAACGTAAACAAATTTAAATAAAATCTTAATATATATATATATTTTTTAATTTAGTTTATTTATTTATTCTTTTTTTTTTTCTTTTTTTCCTTCCTTTTTCCTTCTTTGGTCGTTGAGCCTTGGTAATGGTCGATGACTAGCCAAAGGCAAGGGCCAATGAGATCAACCTTGCCAACTTCGAGTGAGCCTCACCTGCCCCTAGCGAAGATTGACCTCACTGTTGCTAGGCTAGCTCAGCCTCACCATGGTTGGGCAAGCAATGGGAAGGTAGACCTTCGATAGTGACTGGCAGGGCAAGCTTCGCTAGAGGCTAGTGAGGTCAACCTCACAACCCTTGTCTCTGGCAAGTCACCAAGCCAACGGCTAGAGGAAGAAAAAAAAAAAAGAGAAAGAAAATAAAATAAAATAATTGAGAAAAATATTATAATATTATTAAAAATTGTTTATATTAGTGTTGGTTGTATTACGTAGGATGACTGTCATTTATGTCATCGATTTTCGATCTAAATTGACCGAATGAACTCAATTGATAAGATGTGAAAATGTTTAGGACTGAATTAGCAAAAGTATAATATATTTAGGACTTTTTGGATTTCAAATTTGGTGGGGCTGGGCAAAACAACGATATTTTGGAAAACTTATGTATGGCCAAGTTTTGCAGTGCAAGACCCACAAGCACCGAGTCAAGTCTCGAGGTCCCTGTCGTTATCTTATGCGAAGACTTGGGTCAATGTTCATCTGTTTGCATTTCTTTTGAATAAATGAAAATACTAACGTGATTTAAATGAAATCAACCTTTCCTCTGCGTAAATCAAGCAACTTCCAGCTCACACATTTTAACGTTATGGATACTCAAAGTGCTATCATGGATAATACAGTATCAATTCAATTGTTTAGTATCCGTTTTTTCCTTGGAAAAATTAAGAAAAGTAACGCGGTGTCTGCTGAAGGATCGTTCTCTGTAATGAACAAAGAGGAAAAGGCTGACTTTTAAACTGACGTCAATTTCACTCGACCGATACCGTTCATATTACTCGCCTTCCACATTATCGTACTTCCACGAGATGTATATAAATGGAGAAATTATTAGATAGGTTCCTTATACTTTCACCAAGCGTAGTGAAGAATGGAGACCCCTTTCTAATTAATTATGAAAAAGGTTCTACATAAAGAGATTGGAAATGATGAAGTTCCCAAGAGGAGACAAGTATACCTATGCAGTCATTAGCAATTTTGGGTTGAAGGAGAATCAATTTAATCGCTCAGTCTAGTCCGCATGGGTTAGACCTTCGAATGGTGACGATATAAGGGTGTATTCATAACATTTCAAATCCTCTTTCATTTCATATGGCACTTCAGGCAAGGGATTGCACAGTTGAAAACCGCATAGCATACTGAGTACAACACGTTAATGAGCAAACTATAAGAAGGAAGTATAAACAGAGGGAAGAGATCACACAAAGCACAAGAAGTCTCATACACTCAAAATGAAATACTAAAGGCAGGGAAGAGGGCATAGGATTATGAATTACTTAGGTGCTTCTTGACTGTCTTAGTCTTTTCAGCTTGGCTACCTTCACTGCTATAGCAACATATGCCTCGTCTGTTGCTCGATCCACAAAACTGAAATATGCATGTCTCCAATCCTTCTTGAACTGCAAAACTCCAAAAAAACCCCAAAACCCAGTCGCAAATCCAAGCATCACAACCACATAGAACAATGCCTTCTCAAGCTTGTCCTCTTCATGAGAGATTTTCGATGCTTGAGGTGCTTCAGCACTTGGGCATTTTCTTTTAAGAAGATCGCCACAGAGTAGAGGATTGCCAGTGTAGATTGAAGGATCGTCGAGGGTTTGGATTTGATTGCCTTTTGAATTTGCCCCGTGAAGTTATTGTTCGACAAGTTGAGGTACTCTAGAAATGTTAGCGTTGAAATGCTTGGCGGAATTGTTCCTAAGAGGAGATTGTTGGAAAGATCAAGAGACTCAAGTGACTTCATGTCCCCAATGCCAATGGGAATGCCTCCAGAGAGAAGGTTGTGTGACAAGTTCAAACCATGCAATCCCGCAAGGAAAGTAAGTTCTTCAAGGATTGACCCAATCAAGTTGTTGCTCGAGAGATCCAAATTGACCACAAGGTCCAGAACAATTTTGGTGTATTCATTATATCTTCCCTTCATGATCTCAACCACATGCTCTTTATTCAAATCCTCAAACCTCGCCTAAAATCTAGCTAAACTGTCTTGATTGAAGGTTTTCATGCCATTCATATAGCCGAGGCAATGTGGAATCATTCCTGTCAAATTGTTCATTGCCATATCAAATATTTGCAATCCTAGGAGTGCGCAAAGTTGCGGAGGGATACTGCCACTAAAACTATTCTCTCGTAGCCTCAAGATTAGCAAGACCCAAAAGCTATCGTTGAACCATGTAGGAATGCTTTCAGAGAAGTTATTCTCACCAAGGTCTAAAATTACCAGACTTGTGCAGTAACCCAAAGCCAAAGGAAGCTCCCCATTGAAATGGTTTCCATTCAAGCGTAGGATATAAAGATCACTTAACGATCCAATTGAGCTTGGAATTACTCCGAACAACTTATTGAATGATAGAATCAAGTGAGATAAACGAGAGCCCTTCCAACAGTTAGGAATATTACCAGATAGTTTATTATTGCTAAGATCTAAATCAGTCAAATCTAACATGTCGCATAAGGATGATGGGATTGGGCCATTGATGAGGTTATCGTTGAGATACAGAGTCTTTATGCACATCTCACCAATATTGGCTGGAAGAGGTCCAAAGATCAAGTTGTGAGAGAGATCTAAAATGGAACAATTAAAAAATACGTTTGGCAAGGTCCCAGTGATTTGGTTGTACGAGAGGTTGAAGTGGCTAAACGTTATGTTGCCCAACCATTTAGGCAAAGCCCCAAAAATCGAGGCATTTGACAAATATACATCGCTAACTTCCACTTGTGTCTACATCCAATGGGGAAATGTTGTTCTGAATTTACAGGAATTCATCCGAATGGATCTAAGTTGAAAAGGTGGCCTCCAGCCCGGTTCTGCCTTAAAAGTCAGTTTATAATTGTTGCCAATATCCAAGTACTTTAGCCTCGACAAATTAGAAAAATGGATTTCCGAAATCACTCCTCCTAAAGCATTGTCGGAAAGATACAGAGCCAATAGATGGGAAAGCTCTCCAAGATTATTGGATATTGTGCCGTTCAAATGATTGTTGTCAAGACGCAAGTCTTGCAAAGCCCGCAATTGCCCTAATGACTAGGGAATATGCCCAAACAATCGATTATATGAAAGATTTAATGATCTCAATGATGACAACTGACCTAATGACGATGGAATGGTCCCATTCAATTGATTATGTGAAAGATCTATTGTTACCAAGTTTGGTAATTGTCCGATGACTCCAAGAATTGGACCTAAGAAGAAATTGCTATGAAGATCTAAGTACCTTAGGAGTGTGAAGCTCACCAACCAATTTGGTAAAGCATCGCTAAGATAATTATTGCACATCACTAGACTCTCTAAGTTGTTCTCAATGAATCTAGATGAATTTCCATGGGATGTCAAAGTCTCTTCTCTAATTTGGTTACCACACAAATTCAATGATTTGAGGTACTTCTTACTCTTCAGGAATGAGAATAAGCCTCCTTCAATGCTGAGAAAAAAATTTCCCTCAAGATTGAGAAGAACAAGGCTTGTAAGCTTGCCAAACAACATGGGAATCAAAGAGTTGAAAGAGTTTCGTGAAAGATCAAGATGCTGGAGAGAGGTCATGTTTTGAAACACATCATTTGTGATGGGACCTTCAAGGAAATTTGTTGAAAGATCAAGGTACTGAAGATGAACAAGAGAAGTGGAATTTGCCAAGCGAATAGAAGATAGATGAAAATTGCGAAGTCCACAAGCTGATAAGCTCAAATGTGATAAAGATGGGAGCATATTAATCACCTGCATGAGGTCTCCATGACCGGTAAAATTAAGACCACTCATGTCGAGATAATTAAGTGACAGAAGATAAGAAACCCAATGGGTGTCATCAACAAACAAATCTCCATGATCATCATGAAGGTCAAGGACTTCTAACTCAGTCAAGTTTCCCAATTGTCGTGGAACCGTTCCATAAAAGTTACCAAATGACAAATTGAGATACCTCAACTGTTTCATTGAACCAAGGAATATAGGTATCCCTCCATGTTTGAAATTGATCCCACTTAAGTCCAAATAGTTCAAGAATCTCAAGTTGAGCAAAGAGGAGTTCAACTTACCGATTGTGGAGAGCTTTTCTTCCATGGAATAACAAGAGTACCATTTTCACCTCTTATAGTTTGGGGTAAGAATTGGAGCTCAATGACATGACCATACACTCTATCACAAGTGACTCCTTTCCATTTGCAGCAGTCTTCGCCTTTCCAAGAAGAAAGGAAGTGAATTGGGTCTAAGAGATTCTGTTTAAATTGGAGTAGAACCTCTCTTTCTTGCTTTATGCAAATAGATGTTGAATTTTTGCATAAGCATACACATGAATTGTCTAAAATAAGCACTACAGTTATTAGTGCAAGCACTTGGAAACAAAATCTCCCCATGAACAACGAGGGAAAGATAAATCTATGCTTTAGAGAGTGGGTTTGAGGGTTCTTTAGTTGAACCCACATCACTTATATGGAGGGGCAGGGAGAGATTTACTTACGTGTATGCAGGTGTACCATTTCTAAGAATGCATATTTAGCTTATGTAAGGTCCTCATGTCATTATCATAATCAGGAAGAAAAGGAACAACCATTCTTGCGATTGGAGTTTGTAAGTTGATGACTAAACCCCATCTAGAAGAGTAAATTGACCCACTACAAGATTGGACAGGTCAACTTGGAGTCAAGAGCAACACCATTGAAGAGATTATGGAGAAATCTAACCCATTTTTGCAGTGCCGGACACGGACCAAGTCAAGTCTTTTGCTTCTCCGTCTAAATGTGTGTCTATAGACATACCGTCTGTCTCACGTTACCATCTTGACCAAGTTACCAATTTTGATAGTGATTTTAATTGGGGTGTTGAAGTTACAAAAAAGACAATAACTTTAAAGTGATAAACTAAAATCACTTGGTAAGCCAATTGAAGAAAAGTTGGTAAATCACTATAAAAGAAGAGATCTGAGAGGAAGCCTATACTTGAACCCATTGACAACCTACTTGATCAAGTTTTACTCAAAAATTTAAGTCATTGAGTTACAGCCAATTATGTATTATTAATTGCTTATTTTAACTTTATACATCTAGAGTGGGACTTCTTTATTTTACATCTCATACATGTGTACTTAGTAGTAATCTCATACAAAAAATGTTATTAGATTGTTAAAGCGACCAAAAAAACATTGGTAGATGACTTGAGTTGTCACAACCCAAATCCATGCCTAGAGTTCATAGCATGATTGGGCATCCTCTATAAAGGGGGGGGATGTACTTAAAGTTCTAAAATTTATCACGAAAGTGCAAATGAATCCTAAGATAATCAAAAAGTGCAATCATGTCTTAAAACTTGAGCACAATCAAATCCTAAAATTTGTAAAGAAAGTACAATTAATCTTTAAACCTTTCAAAAAGTGTAATTAATGAAAGGACTCAATTGGATTAATTTGATAAATTTGAAAACTTAATCGCACTTTTCGAAAGTTGTAGGGTTCAACTGTATTTTCATAACAAATTTTAAGACTTTCAAACCACTCATCCAAGAAAAATAAAAATTGGATGAAACCTTCAACCAATAAAGTGTTTTTAGAAAATATCAATTTAATAAAACCTTTCACCAAACAAATATAATAACAAAGTCTAGGGCAGTGTGAATTAATCAAAATGAGAGTTTCAACTAATTTCATTTAATATATTTTAATTGAGTAATCTTAAATAGAGTCCCATGCCACTCGAGATCGCTCTTTATATGACTCAAAATTAAGTTTCCTAAATTTTGTACCCTTAAATGATAATAAAAGTGGGGTGAGCAAAATCGTGGCTTGGTAAGCGACAATCACCACTCGTGTAGGATCAAATAAAAGATAATGCAGCTTTAGAAATGAGTGAGCATCCATATGTATTAAGATAATTGCGTTAATTGCATCTCCCATGTTTCAAATATGATGCATATATTCCTAACAAGTCATAAGGTATGAAGCCTATCATAAACACACAATATAGAATAACCATGTCAAGAAATCCTATGATCACTCTTCTATGGTGATTCAAAAAAACACATTAGCTGTGATTAATCTTCAAAAATCATGTCGGCCGTGATTAAATCTTAAAGCGCAACTAATCTATGCACAAGTAGGCCATATCATGTCTCACTACGTAGGTTCACAAGGAGTATCAAATCCACACCAAAATACAACATGCTGACATCAACGAAGTTACCACGATTGTTACTTGAAAACAATCACTCCATGAATGGCGAGAGTCAATGCATGCAAAACTACGCAACTAGGCTTTTACACCATTTTTTGGGGGGCGAGTTTGCTTTGTCAAGTGAGCCCTGGCATTCCAAGATCACACGAACAGAAGTTAAAAGGGGTGTATGGGTGTGTTCCTATCTCATAGGATATCCTACATCCATTATTCAAATGCCGTGTGAGAGATTGATACATGCATCTGATGCATTCAATAATTTCAAGAAATCTAATCATGGCTTTGATTTTCAATTCCGATTGAAAATTACATATCTCTTCACATTAAAGTTTGCAAGATTGAAAGTTCATGAATAACTCCAAGTTAAGTCGACATTGATCACTTTTCGATCATCATCTCTCTCTGTTTTTTTCTTTTTTGGGTGACGCAGCTGTCCCGATAGAGGAGTCATGCCTCACTTTCAAAGCTTGAGTTGAAAAAGAGCTGTTCGCCATTGCCTTCTGCTATAAGCTGACAACATCTACTCCCCCCCAGTCTTCATCACTGTCAAAAACCCGCAAGACCCGCAAGTGCCAGGTCTTGAGGTCCATGTCCTCATTATCCCAGATCCTCTTTTTCTCCAGATTTCTACGTGTCCATATTTTATCTGGTTTCACATGTTTACTTTTTGATAAGTAAATATCGTGTTATTCTTTCTAATCCCAGGTTGTTCTACAGACGTCCCTATTGAGCATATGATGTCCCAAAAGCCAGTACAAGACGAACAAAAATTAAGTCCTAAACCATCATCATACCCACTCGAACCATAACAAGATCCGAATTGCCCTCAAAATTTCCTGAAGTTTCCAACATACCAAAAAACACCAGACCAAACGGCAAGAACACTCTGCCCGTGACCCAACATATCCATCATGGATTTTTTAGTATTAACTCAGATTTCTTCTACACTGTACATCTGAGGGACATATACAACTGAAGAAAAGATGAAATGTGCAAGGGGGAAAAATAACAATACAGATCTAGGATATATTAATTACTCTAAAGTAAGAATAACAAGAGTGTTATAACTTTCTTACGGCCCTTACTTAAGGATCATAACTTTTACATTCACTTAAGTGTTACAAATTAAAAAATCGATTACTTAAATGTTATTGGTGATTTACCTCATCAAAAATCTGATGTGAATATAGATTATCTTATGTGACTTCACCGGCGCCGACATGACAATTTTAAAAATATTTTTTAAATTTTACTATTATTACTATTTTGAACTTTTTACTATTCTTTTTATTTTATTTTTTTCCCTTTTTTTTTTTTTTGTTTTTTTTTTTTTTGGCTGGTGAGGGTCACTAGTCGTGAAACCCTTGTCCAAGGCCTTTGCCACCAAGGGCAAGGGCTACTTCCCAAATATGGCCGCAAATGCTTGGGCAATGGCAATAGCCAAGGGCAAGGCGGACCTCTACTAGATTGGGAGAGAGTTTTACAGCCAACGAGGGCTCCTAAAAAAAAAAAAACAAAAACAAAAATAAAAAAAAAAATTTAAAATTTTAAAAAATTCAAAAAAATGTAAAAAATTCACCTAAGATGAATTGCCGGAAATTGGTACTCAAATGATCGATTTTACTCCGATATAGCACTTAAGTAGGTATCATATGAAAATTATGGCATTTATGCTATTCTTCTCCCCCATTACTCCACACAATCAATTCTCTAATGTATGACTATTTTAACACAAATCACACTTGTATCTCAACACATTAGCATATGCCTAAGAATAATCGCACCTTTAACAAAATGTTACAAACCTACCTTGAGAATACTCAAAATCTCGCAGTAACTCCCTCCCTCCTTCATTTCAGCTTTCTTGATGAACTTTAGTCCTATCAACTAGGCATGTTCCCTCTTCTGCACTTGGTAGTCAGCGGTGGAGTCATGCATCACTGGCGTCGCCTCGTTGGGTCGCGTGACCATGTAACTGTAGGGGCGGCGGCATTTCCCGGTTCTGAATTACCCGAGGACAAGCATAGAGAATTGTTACATCACTCGTTTTAACGGCAGTAGAATCTTAGTGCAAGTTGGTCATGGAACTATGGTCCATAGCTCATTTTAAAGTCAACATAGCACGGCGGGAGGTCGACCCTAGGGAAAGACAATTCTCAAGCACGGCAGTGAATCTTATAATCAACGAGAATGATGTTGCTGACGTGTTCTCAGCCGCCGCTGGAATCACGGTGTCTGGTTAAAGCTAAACCATTATCAGGGATTCATTGCTACAACAAAGCCACCGGCTTGGGAGGAACTGGGATTTACCTTCAGTTTGACACAATCAGATTGCGAATTGCTACAGGATTTTGCCGGCATTTGTTGAGGCTAAATAATATAGGCATTATATGTTATTTATTTTTCTTTTGTGATCCCACATTTAGACTCAATTGTTGCGACTATTCGACATGCTTTATACCCTTTCGTGACAACCGCTCGTCTTGATGGGAGACGATATATATAAGGAACGTACGTTCATTTCGACGGGCGATCAAGGTCTAACACAAAATCTTCACATTTAGAATACACCATCAAGACGTGAGGAAATTTGGTTAGTAGAGCGCGCCTATTACCTTCTTGATTTCAGGCTTTTCTGACGAATGCGAACAAGAACAATGGCTGGAGGTTTGTCTATAAACAATTCTGGCTTCCGCATATGAATTTTTATGTCTTACATTTGGTATCAGAGCGTGTTTATTGCCTCTGCCTTGTTTTTTCGAATTTTTTGGTGTATTTTTCGGGCATTTTAGACATGAATAGTAACTCGGCATTTTCAGGCCAAGAGAGAAACTCCCAAATTCCGGGCAAAATCCGCACGACCCACCCTTTGATTTTGGACCCATTCGGTCGCGCCACCATGAGGAACGTTAGTCATGAGTTTTTCCGGTATATTGGTGTTCGCCGGAGGCTAATCGGGCGGCGGAAGTCTCTGTGGTTGAGGTTTTGTGTTTTTGGGAATTTTCTCATGATTTGGGGTTTATTTCTTCATCATTTTCGCTGAAACTTGTACCCATGTGGTTATGCCGACGTTCTCTTCAAAACCCACTATTAATTTATGTCTGGGATGGGTTGCCGGAGAAGAAACGGCGGCCAAAGCGCGGCTGAAAAAGGCGAAAAACCGACGGAAAACCTTCTATTCCCGCGGGGAAGAAGGCGCGTGGGGTCCACGCGCGCGTTGCAGTTGCAGGCGCGTGGGGTCCACGCGCCTCCACGTGTGTGCCAACTGCTGGCGCGTGCTCGACACGCGCTTGCGCGTTGAACCGCGCGCGTGCGAGGCACGCGCCCGTGCACTAGACGCTCACGTGCTCGGCACGCGCGCGACTCTCCCTACCGCGGCTCCTTTTTACGATTTTGCCTCAAATTTTTTAAATTTTTGCAATCATGTCCTTGGCCAATTTATTTATTTACCGTTCTGCCCTTGATGTATTTATTTATTATGTCATTTCATGCATTTTTTATGAATATTTTATGCATGAAATTAAATGTCCAATGGTCCATATATTTAATTAATTAGGAGTGGCCACAACATCTTTAATTAATTAAATTATATATTAAAAGCCTCCGGATCATATTTAGAAATGGACATTGACTGTAATTAATTATATTAATATGATGAATTTTATCCCACAGGAATTTTCATTATATTAATATGATTAATTAGGATGAAATATCATATTATTTTTCTTAATTTACCCACAGGGATTAAGAAAAGGCATATAATATGGTAGTTTCTTCATGAAGTAATTATGAATCTATTTAAATTAAAAACTTAGCCCACATGTAGTTTTTATGTTATGTGATTCATATTGTGACATGTTTACATTGGTAAAACATGATTTATTTATATTTGCCTCAAATTTTGTGACATAAGCATGATTATTTGATATGCAGTTTCGCAACCCGTGAATTTCTCTGAATTTAAGTTTGATGTTCCGTCTTGAATGGTGAGAACTATAAAATTTGGAAGGAGTCGTTCTTCTTCAATTGGGGTGGATGGACATTGACTATGCTATAAGGAAAGACGAACCACCTGCTCTTACTGATTTGAGCACTCCAGCTGAGATAGCTCTTTATAACCAATGGGAGCGGTCCAACCGCGTTTGTGCCATGTTTATAAGAGCTAAGATATCTCCAAGTATTCGTGGTTCAGTTGCTCAACATAGCAATGCTAAGGCTTTATTGGAGGCCATAGATGCGCAATTTGAAAATTCTGAGAAGGCGCATACCATGACCCTGATTATGAAGTTTTCATCATTGAAGTTCACTAGTGTTAGAGGTGTGCGTGAGCACATCATGCAAATGAGGAACATTGCGGCTCAGCTTAAGAACCTTGAGGTTGAGATATCTGAATCCTTCCTTGTGTATTATATTCTGAACACTCTCCCACAACAGTATGCACCTTTCAAGATCTCTTATAACACACATAAGAATAAATGGTCTATTAATGAACTCATGACCATGTGTGTTCAAGAGCAAGAAAGACTAGTTATGGAATTGGGAGAAAGTGCTCATTTGGCAACACAAGGAAAGAATAAGGGCTATGGCAAGCATAAGGGAAAAGGTAAAATACCTCCCCAAGTTGACATTAAGAAAGAATCCAAGTGTTTCTTCGTAGACGAAGGGGCATATAAGGAAGGATTGTGTCAAATTTAAGGCCTGGCTCGAGAAGAAAGGTAATCCAATCTCTTGTGTTTGTTATGAATCTAATATGACCGATGTAAGTCACAACACTTGGTGGATTGATTCTGAATCTACAATCCATATTTCGAATTCCTTGCAGAGTTTTCAAAACCACCGGAAGCTAGTGGGAAGTGAACAAAGCATCTATTCAGGAAACAAGATGCGTTCGCATGTGGAAGCTATTGGGACATATAGACTAGTTCTCAATAGTGGTTTTGTTTTAGATTTGGAAAAGACCTTTTATATTCCTAGTTTTTTTAGAAACTTAATTTCAGTTTCAAGACTTGTACCTTTGGGATACTCTTTTAACTTTTCAGATTCAAAATTTTGTTTATCATTTAAATATAAAATTGTTGGGAGTGGTATTTTGTCTAATGGTCTTTTTTGAATTAATTTACAAGACAATGCCTATTATGATGCGATGCATGTTCATGATAAAGCTGGTATGAAACGATGTGTTATGAAAGAACATTCTTCTATGTTGTGGCACCGGAGATTGGGACATATCTCCATAGAAAGAATTAAGCAATTAGTAAATGATGGAGTACTTGGTACATTAGATTTTACTGATTGTGATACTTGTGTGGACTGCATAAAGGGAAAGCAGACTAACAAGTCAAAGAAAGGTGCCAAGAGGAGTACAGAAATATTAGAAATCATAAATACGGATATTTGTAGTCCGGATATGGACTCATGTGGTTAGAAATACTTCATCTCCTTTATAGATGATTATTCACGTTATATGTATCTCTACTTGATTCATAATAAATATGAAGCATTAGATGCCTTTAAAATATTTAAGGCAGAAGTAGAGAAACAATACAATAAGCAAATTAAGATCGTGAGATCAGATGGAGGTGGAGAATTCTATGGTAGATACACTGAAGATGGACAAGCACCTAGTCCATTTGCAAGATTTCTTCAAGAGCATGGGATAGTTGCCCAATATACTATGCCGGGTTCTCCGGACCAAAATGGCGTAGCGGAAAGAAGAAATCGGACCTTATTAGACATGGTGCGTAGTATGCTTAGTAGCTCCAAGCTTCCTAAATTCTTATGGACTGAAGCACTTAAGACGGCAGTGTACATATTAAACCGAATTCCGACCAAGGCTATCCCTAAGACACCTTTTGAGTTATTTAAGGGTTGGAAACCGAGTTTGCATCATGTGCGCATTTGGGGATGCCCGTCTGAAGTAAGAATTTATAATCCACAAGAAAAGAAGTTGGACCCAAGAACCATAAGTGGGTATTTCATTGGATATGCCGAAAGGTCTAAGGAATATAGGTTTTATTGTCCATTTCACACTACTAGGATTGTGGAATCAAGAAATGCTAAATTTCTTGAAAATGACTTGATCAGTGGGAGCGATCGACCAAGGGATCTTGTTCCTAAGGAAGATCATTCAGACACTCAACTTTCCACCTCAAGTTTAAGATTGGTTGTTGCTCATAATGTCCCTTCAGTTTAGCTGGCTATTGAACAACCAATTGTTGAAGTTCCATAACCTGCTGATATTAATCCAGTAGATCCAGTTGTTCAGCAATTACCAGAAACTGTTGAACAACCAGTTGAGCAACATGCTCCTCAAGAGAATGTTGATCCAACATTGAGAAGATCTGCTAGAACAAGGAAATCGGCTATTCCTAGTGATTATATTGTGTATTTACAAGAGTCCGACTACAATATTAGAGCTGAGAATGATCCTGAAACGTTTTCACAAGCCATGGATAGTGATAAATCCAATTTGTGGTACAATGCCATGAAGGAAGAGATGGGTTTTATGGCATCTAACAAAGTCTGGGATTTGGTTGAGTTACCTAATGATGTGAAGGCTATTGGTTGTAAATGGGTCTTCAAAACTAAGAAAGATTCATTGGGTAACATTGAAAGATATAAAGCTAGACTTGTTGCCAAAGGATTCACTCAAAAGGAAGGAATCGATTATACCGAGACTTTTCTCCTGTATCTAAGAAAGATTCTCTTCGTATTGTTTTGGCATTGGTTGCACATTTTGATATAGAATTACATCAGATGGATGTGAAAACGGCGTTCCTCAATGGAGAACTAGAGGAGGAGGTTTACATGAAACAACCTGAAGGATTCTCCTCTAGTAAAGGTGAGCATTTGGTGTGCAAGCTTAAGAAATCTATATATGGCTTGAAACAAGCATCCCGCCAATGGTACTTAAGGTTTCATGATGTTATCTCTTCATTTGGTTTTATAGAGAATGTCATGGATCAATGTATATACCAGAAGGTTAGTGAGAGCAAAATTTGCTTCCTTGTGCTATATGTGGATGATATACTATTTGCAACCAATGATAAGGGGTTGTTACATGAAGTGAAATAATTTCTCTCTAAAAGTTTTGACATGAAGGATATGGGTGAGGCATCTTATGTCATTGGCATTAAGATCCATAGAGATAGATCTCGAGGAATTTTAGGACTATCTCAAGAAACCTATATCAATAAGGTCCTCGAGAGATTTCGGATGAAAGATTGTTCACCAAGTATAGTATCCATTGTGAAGGGTGACAGGTTCAATTTGAACCAATGCCCGAAGAACGATCTAGAAAGGGAACAAATGTGCAACATTCCATATGCTTCTGCTGTTGGAAGCTTGATATATGCTCGGAGGTTTGCACTCGACCCGACATCGCTTTTGCTGTTGGAATGTTGGGAAGATATCGAGTAATCCAGGTTTAGACCCGGAGAGCTGCAAAGAAAGTGTTGAGATACCTTCAATGTATCAAAGGCTACGTGCTTATATATAAACAGATTGACAACTTGGAAGTAATCGGTTATTCAAATGCGGACTTCGCGGGTTGCATTGATTCACGAAAATCAACATCTGGATACATTTTCATGTTAGCTGGTGGAGCCGTGTCATGGAGAAGTGCCAAGCAAATTTTGACTGCTACTTCCACTATGGAGGCTGAGTTCGCTTCTTGTTTTGAGGCTACCTCGCATGGTGTATGGTTGAAGAGTTTCATTGCTGGGCTTAGAATTGTTGATTCTATTTCTAGGCCATTAAGAATATATTGTGACAATTCAGCTGCAGTTTTTATGGCTAAAAATGCCAAAAGTGGCAGTCGAAGTAAGCATATCGATATTAAGTATTTAGTCATAAGGGAGAGTGTTAAGGAGAATAAAGTGGTCATTGAACACGTTAGCACTGAATTGATGATAGCTGATCCTTTAACTAAAGGCATGCCACCAATGAAATATAAGGATCATGTAACTAGTATGGGAATAGGTCCCATTATGTGATTTGTCGACATATAAACAATTTTTGTTGTATGGAACTCTTATTCAGTTGTAATATTGATTCTAAATTTTTGTGTACACATTTTGTTGTTTATGATAATAACATTTATCCTTGATTCTGGAATAAACATGAGGTTTATTCATTAAGATATGTTGTCACATATAGGCTGATATTAAAGAAGTAAGATGCATTGTGATACCTGAAAGGTATTACTCACTCTTAGAGGACATGTCGCCATGATCCATGTGTTTTGTTTCTTTTCTTTAAGCATTAAGTTTTCGTGGAATTAGTTGGATAATCTATATGATGAAAATGATGGGATCAAGTGGGAGAATGTTATTTATTTTTCTTTTGTGATCCCACATTTAGACTCAATTGTTGCGACTATTCGACATGCTTCATACCCTTTCGTGACAACCGCTCGTCTTGATGGGAGATGATATATATAAGGAACGTACGTTCATTTCTGACGGGCGATCAAGGTTTAACACAAAGTCTTCACATTTAGAATACACCATCAGTACGTGAGGAAATTTGGTTAATAGAGCGCGCCTATTACCTTCTTGATTTCAGGCTTTTCTGACGAACGCGAACAAGAACAATGGCTGGAGGTTTGTCTATAAACGATTCTGGCTTCCGCATATGAATTTTTATGTCTTACATTATATATGTATGTATTTAGGACAAGAGGAACCAGCTTGTAGCCGACAGTCGCGCCGTAAACCCTCCGGTGATGCTAGCGTAGGACCCATCACCACGGTGTCACACTTAAAATACCAAGCGCCTCCACTGGATTTCGAACCCTTCACCTCTAAGCAAGGATTAGAGGGCTTTTATCCAGCGGAGCCACCACGGCTGGTGGTATATAGGCATTATAATTGTGTCTCAAGAATTCACCCAAAAAATGACGAAGTGCCTCTCTGGAATGTGGATAGATCAATGAGTGTGACAAAGGGTGTTTAGGGTCCTTTGTTGATTTTGGATAAAAACGTAAATGACAAGAAAAATGTAAAGGTATGAATACTATAAACAATCGTTTCCAGCTTGTAAATTGCAGAAAAGAATAAATAAAGATAAATTGCAAAAGAAAAGAAAATTAATTCTGTAATTACATGGGGACATCCCTCTTACAAAAAGTACCATGTGGGTTTTTTTTTTTTTTCTAATAGCCCACAATCGAGGGTTTCAAGGCGTAGCTAGAACTTCACTATTCAATGGTTACATCAATTCACTATGTTGACGAGTACATTGACAATTAAATTTACTCTACTACTCGATGGTTATCAACTCGATCACATGGACAATTACCAACTCAACTACTCAACCTCTAACAAGTTTCTAACAACCAAACTATCAACTACAACACTTGGACATTTTCTTGTGTCAACATATGCCCCCATTATAAAAGAATTGATTGATTTATTGACCATTCAATTCTTTTTAATTATATAATCAAGATTTATTATACAACCCTTTGTCATCGACAAATTTGATATTTCCCTATTGAATGCCTCTTGAATTCCTATACTTAAGACAAAACAATTAATTGTATTATGACTCAATGAATGGTGCCACTTGCAATATATATAAATCTTCTTTACTTAGAATTACTTAGTCTTTAGTTAGTTTAATTAGGCCATCTTTCCAAAGTATGTTGAAGGTTCCTTCTGTTTTATTAATATCGGACAAGTAAATTAAAGTATATTTAGCTCTATCCATTATTGTTTCAATTTTTATTATATTTTATTTTTGTAAATTTTAAGGCTTAACAAATATAAGGATTATTAGCGTGCATGACAAAATTTCTGGAATAGAAATCAATTTCTAACCAGAAATTGATTTCTCAATTTCTATTCCTTCGACAAGTTTCTCAGCAAAGAAACACGTTTGATAACGATTCAAAATTTATATTTCTAGAGTAAAAAATCGTTTGATAAGAGAATAAAATTTATATTTCTAGGAACGGCGACGGCTAGCATTCGGTGGCCAGAGTTTGACGTCCGGCGTTTGGCGATTGATGGTAGGTGGTCAGAGTCTAGTGTCTAACAGCCGACGTATGGAGTACAGCGTTCAACATCCAACATTCGGAGGCCAGCGACCGGCAACTAGCAGCGGGTGGCCAACGGTTGAAGTTCAGTGGCTGGCGACGGGTGGCCAAGCCAAAGTTCAACGGTCGGTGGCAGAGGGCCAACAGCCAGAGTCCGGATGCTGGCAACGGGTGGCCAAGCCGAAGTTTGGAAATCGGTAGCGGGGGGCCAACGGCTAGAGTCCGACGGCTAGCTACCGATGGTTGGCGCAAGGTGGCCAATGGCCAAAGTCCAAAGGTCGACATCTGACGGCCAGTGGTGATTAACGGGCGGTCGGAAGGGGACGTTTGGTGGTCGGCGGTGGGCCTCTAGTGTCCAGTGGTTGGCAATGAGCGGCCAACGATTGATAGGCGTCCAACATCCGACGGCCGGTGATCGATGACGAGTGGGTAGAGTCTGGTGGTTGATGAATGGCGTTAGTGGTCGGTGGTCGGTGGCGAGCGGCTAATGACCGGGGCCAATGGCGCACGGTCGGCGATCGACGGCGAGAGTTTAGCATCCCATGGGCGGTGGGTGGGCAACGAGCGATAACGAGAGTAAACGATGAAGAAAGATTTGATTTTTTCATTTTTTTTTCCAAAAATAGAAAAGCTAACAAAATTTAACTTATAATTTCTACTCCAAATCTATTTTTGGAATAGAAATTTGTTTCAGAAATAGAAAAATGAAATTGCGTTACCAAGCGGATTTTTGTTCCAAACTTGTTCGAGGAATAGAGAAATAAAAACGTTGTCATGCTCACCCTAAGCATCACTCTTATCATAGCAATTTCAATATTTTCGTCTAGGTTCATCTACTAACTCATATATTTCCATTAAAACTACATTTTGTGTAAAGTTTTCATGTGGTCATTTATCTCTTTCTTTGTTTAGTTGCTCATATTTAGACATTTTTGTGGTCAATTGGAATAAATAAGCAACGTCTTGGCATTCGAATCTCTCTTTAAGGTTGGATTTTAACCCCATTGATAGCCAAATTTGTGAACTATCTTTGAGAGCAAAGTGAAGAAGCTATTTCCTTCCTTCTTAAACAAAGCAATAAATTGATCAACCAACTTGTTCTTGTATTGATAGAGTGTCCAAATCGGCAATTAATTACTCAAGTATGATTCCATAAAATCGATGATGAAATTGTCCTTCCATCTCAACCTAGTAACCAACAAAATTGGGTGATAGATTAATTTAGCAAGTGAAATCAATTTTCGACAAAAATTAAGGAAATAACCTAAGTCTTATAAATTCATTTGTCCTTGCTGCACCACATTGGGCTGTGAACACCAGCATGCTTGTCGATTGTTCATCTTCTTCGGTAAAGATGACAAAGTCAGGAGTTTCAAAGCCTCTAGAAAAAGTATGGTGATCAGCCCATCCAAGATAAGGTTTCCTATTTATTGGTCTTATAACACCTCTATCTAACCCCAATTGTTGTCAAGCTGTGTAGAGGTTATATTGGCTATCTTACCCCCTAGGCGGTGAAGATGGTTTTGCTGGATTATTTTTTTAACATTAATTGGCAAATTAGGTCTACAAGGAATATTCACATTTTGTCATACCAATTGACCCACCGGCTTGTCATTTCCAATAGTGGAAAGTTGACCAGCATGTCGACCAGTTTGGTTCGCTAAATCATTGCAACAAATTTGGTTATTTTGACCAGGACTAATTTGATTATTTCCATTATTCTGGCCTTGATTAGAAGAAAGCCTTTGCATAATTCATATAGGGGTGGACCACTATAAACAACATTATTAGCATCAATAAATGGAGAAGGAGGAAGAACGTACTCTATTGCCACTAGATTTGCTTGTAGTGGTTGGTTGAATGATCTCAACCACAATAGGGTGTCATTGACAGCACAAAAATAATAGGCTTGGGTCCAACACATGACACACAATGTCAAGTCATATTATTTAGCTCGATAGCGTGTGAATGAAAATCATTCTATTTCAAAATCATTTTATGGCCAAACATAGATTATTATTATTTCTATTTCTATTCCCTTGATGAATTTTTGAACAAAACTACGTGTTTAATAATAATACAATAATTTTATTCCAAAAATAAAAATTCATTTGATAACAATACAAAATTACTTTCTCCTAAGTGGATAGTGGGTAATGGGCAGTAGGGGGTGGACGACTAGCTAGTTACAAGGGTGAGTAATGAAAATAGTTTTTATTTTCAATTTTGTTAGAAATAGAAAAATAGAAGTTTTTTACTTTTCATTTTTGTTGCAAACCTGTTTTTAGATTAAAAATTTATTTTATGAATAAAAAAATGAAATTATGTTATTAAATGAATTTCTATCTCAAATATATTTTTGAGAAAAATTTAAAAAGAAAAACAGGACCTTAAAAGACAAGAATGTCTTTTCATTTTACTTGTGGGGGCAAAAAGGTCTCAGTAGCAGGCCAGCAGCACATGGGAGAGGATTGAGAAGGGACGACTTGCACGATGAAAGTAGCCGTGATAGACTGGGGTTTCTTCAGCAACGTTGTATCCGCACGAGAATGTGGCATTCCTTCAGCCAAGTGCCGTGCGCACGGTGAAGGGATTCAAGCGCGGCCCCACACTGAATTCCTCAAAAGCCGTGGGTCGAGTTTCTTTTTGCTTGGTCGAGGACAAAGCTTCAGTATCCGGTAATTTGCACTGTAAGTTTTTTTTTTTACATCCAAATAAATTATGTATTTGCAAATATGCTGAATTTGGGTATCATCTAGATGTGAAAAATACTAGAGCAAGTGATTACGGACGCATTTGATGGGGCCAGCATCGCTTGGAGGGTCCAAGTTTGTGAAAAGGTAAGGCTTTACAGAGAGGATCTACTTATGCGTTTCGGGAAAATTGATCCGGTGGCTGCGCAGCAGCAGGAAAATGGTGTTCTTGAGGTAGAGGCAACGATTCAAGAACAGGGGTTTTGAGAGCATCCAGGGTTCAAGAGGGAGGTAGTTACTATGATCACCGGGAATTTTTTGCCAATTTGATTCCAATGTCAAGAAAATCTCATAACTTTTGTTTTTTAGTATGGTAATAATTTATGCATTTTCCAATTTCATTTAATTTATTTTCATGTCGGTGTTTTGTCGTTTAAGTTATCTGGTTGTGCAAATTTATAATCTATTATGTAATGTGGCGGTAACTTCAAGGATGTCTTTGCTCCAATTATTCGAGCAATTCATTATCAGAAGAACAATTACCAGCAAATAAGCCTTGTACAAGAATGATCTTACGTTAAACTTTGCATCCATTTGAATTGCTAGAATCGTTAGCTTTCTTTTTTTATTCTTATCATGTCACTTTTGATTTTTCTAGCTAATGAAACGAGAAATACATGATTTACATCAATCGATAAGCATAATACCAAGGATTGCGCGCCAACTCTACTAGCTCTATGAAAACATTGGAGTGCCCTGTGTTCTCTATTTAGTCGTTCATTTTGATAACATGCTTATGTATATTTGATACTCCTCTTTGAAAAGATTTACCTCACATCTTAGCAGCTAAAGACATAAAAAAAAAAAAAAGGAACACTCGAATCGAGCCGATTTCTCCCCAAAAATCTGAGGAGACTCAGAGGTGCTTGAGAATCCAGACTTAGTAAACATGATTCCAACTTTTAAAGTACAATTAAACTCTCATGTTGGATCATATCAACTAAACCTAACTCAACTCGACTGAGAATAATTCTTTTCATGGCTCTTTTTTGCTATCAATCCATCTACTATCCGAGCCGTCTCATATAAAATGAACAACTTGATCAATGGAAGCATTCTCCAATTCGGGAAATGTCGATCCATATAAATGCCACATATTTTTTGTGTGGGAAAGATTGACTTGTTGGCATGGTGATCTACATCAATTTTGTTTTTTTGGCTTTTGGCGCTCCTTGATTGATGGTAATTTCAAAGATTTATGTTTGACGAAAGTTTTGTTTTCGATGAAAGCAAAGTTAGATGGCCTTTCTAAAGCTATTTATATTAATGTGAGCTTATGATCTTCTAAACCGGAAACCGAGACAAGAGGAGCACAAGGACCAAGTCCACTATAGAGATCGAAACGACTATAAACAGTTGAAGGAGAATCTCTCTCTTTCTCTCTCTCTCTCTCTCTCTCTGAGTTGCAGGACAAAAGCCAGTCCACATTTGGTACCCATTTGATGGACACGCTCCTCGGTTGGGGTTGCGAAAGCAAGCAGATGAAACTTTTGTCAGCAGCATTGTTGTGCTTGTTTCTCATTCTCATGGTTGAAGAAGCATCTTGTTCCATGAGACTCCTCAAGCTCTCAGAGTTCCATGCGAAGCTCCATCAGAGAGAGGTCTACGGTCCCAAGGGAGACCTCGCTGCACCGGTTGCCCCACCCGGTCCGGATGGTGCCAAGAAGGTAAAGTGAGAACTCACCCTTTCAGTTTCTTGAAATATTTTTTCTCTTTTTTGGCCAGTGCCAGAGTTTGTCATGAGTTGAAGGCCAATGTGGGTGTTTTTGAGGAACGCGTGTGGTTGCTTGGTGCCTTATTTTTTTTCAGATGGGGAGGGTGTTCTATCCAGTGGGATATGGGGGTGATCCGACAGGGATACAAGAGAGCAGTGAGGCCATCCTAAGTGCTCTGTCTGATGCATTCCGAGTTCAAACTAAGCAGCAAATGCTGCCTGGGGTGTCTGACTTGGGTGGTGTGATCCTTGATCTGCAAGGTGGAACCTTCCTGGTCTCCAAGCCCATTAGGTTTCCTGCTTCTGGTGGAGGCAATGTCGTGGTCAGTCTCTCTCTCTCTCTCTCTAGACTGTATCTTCAGTGCCTCTCTCTTCCACTGTTTTACCTTTCTCGTGAGTTGGTATCACGTGGCAATGTTGCATTGTATGTCGCCCTATTCACGCCCTTGGAACTTTCATCAAGATTTAGGTGGAGTGAGTGGTCTTTCTCATTCAAAATCCACCACTCCCAAAGGTGTCGTCTTTGAGAATCAAGCATTTAAGGCTATTTACTCTCCCAACTGCAATTTGTCCATCACCAACTCCCTTCCCCAGATGAACCTCCAGTAGTTGGTAATAATAAACTTTTGCTTGCTGAGGATATCATCAAGTTCATCAATTCATTTGATTGAATTAAAAAATTCTGTTCACATTCACTGCTGCTTATAATACAATGTCGCTGATGCTGAATTAGATACAAGGGGGCACGCTGCGTGCCACAGAAACATTTCCCAAGGACCAGCATCTCGTTGAACTCTGGTCCCCAAATTCTCCGGGTGCCGATGATCAATCAACATCTTACCCCAAGAAGGTCCAGAATGACAGAATCTACTACGAGGACATAACTTTCAGAGACATCCTCTTCGATTCTAGTTTCCAAGGAGGAGGAATTTACGTGGTTGATTCGGCGAGAATTCGTGTAACGGACTGCTTCTTTCTTCATTTCACTACAGAGGGAATCCTAGTGAAGAGAGGTCACGAGACTTTGATATCGGGATGCTTCCTAGGACAGCATTCGACAGTCGGTGGTGATCCAGGAGAAAGAAACTTCACAGGCACAGCCATCGATCTTCAGAGCAACGACAACGCAATTACTGACGTCGTCATCTTCTCCGCTGCTGTGGGAATTGTTCTGAGAGGTCAGGCCAACATGGTCACTGGAGTACACTGTTACAACAAGGCCACATCCTTTGGTGGGATTGGAATACTGGTAAAACTGGCTGGAATATCGCAAACCAGATTAGACAATTGCTACATGGATTTCACAGGCATAGTCACGGAAGACCCCGTTCAGGTACACATTACCAACGGATTCTTCCTAGGAGACGCTAAAATAGTATTGAAGTCGATAAAGGGTCAAGTCTCGGGGTTGAATGTAGTGAACAATATGTTCAATGGCGATCCGCAACAGATGAATCCAATAGTAGACTTGGATGGCCAATTCCCTAATGTCAACCAAGTGGTGGTCGACAGCAACAATGCGATCGGAATGAGCTTAAGATCGACAGTAGGCAAACTGACGGTGAAGGGTAATGGGACCAAATGGATTGCTGATTTTTCATCTATATTACTCTTCCCGAACCAGATAAATCACTTTCAGTACTCCTTTTATGCTCAAGGAGAGGTTGGGTTCCTCAAGCATGCAGTAACTAATGTATCAAATAACGCGGTGGTCGTCGAGAGTGAGAAAGCAGTAAATGCCGTAGTTTCCGTTGTCGTCGACCAGTACAGCATGGCCGGAGAAGTTATCCAGTTCTAGAATAGAGGAGAGTAACGTAGTTCCACTCTGATTTCTTCTACTCTCATTTATAGTGCTGGGGTTCATCTATGAAGTGCCTCTGAGATACGAGGGGAGTTCTATTGTGATTTGAGAATGTAATGTAATACCCTTCTAGCATTAAATTTTTTCAACCCTTGGCAATATAGTTTGCAAGGAATGTTTGAGTTTCCGGAACATATGGATTATACAAAGAGTAAAACTGCATTGGATAAAATTCAAAACCTTTCTATTTAGTTGCTTAACTAGTGCCCATAAGGCACTCATCAACAACGTCCAATAGATTAAGACAAGTCATTAACAATGCTGGTCATGCTTTGGGATTCTTTCACAGGCCCGGCTTATCCACCTAGTCTATTGAGCTCCACTCTCCCGTAATAATAGCAAAAGACACCTTGGTCGAAGATGATAAAACCCACTTTCTGAAGATCTCTTGAACTCAATTAATATCATTTTTTCCATATGATGTCGACAAGATGTCGACAACCATTCTAGAATAATCATTTTTTCGTTTCGTTTAATCTTGGAACAATAAAACATTCATGTAAATTTATATCTTTTCCATCGACCAAGGCAGAATAGAACTTTAAAGTGAGGACCAGAAGCTTCGGAGTTGGTGCCAGCTTTGGACCTTGTATGATGCCTCAATATTATATCTCTGCGTGTGCTTATTTTAAATGGCCTAACCTCTTGGATATCCTCCTCCTCACCTCAGTATTCGCAAGCTACAAGATAAACCAAAGAGAAATCCTTGTCCAAAACCCTAAATGCACAAACAAACTTCCATATGTATACATCCTTCAGGAAACAACGTGACATCAACAGGAAGAAAGGCAACAAAGAGCTAGAAAAGATGAAATTTTTCTTATTGCGAAGAAAAAAGAAAGGTGCCGACAATAGCAGTGTGCCGGTATCCTCAGGCAGCCATTTTGACTTAGTTGACATTGTTCGCCTTTCAACATTAAAAGTGCTGACCTAAAGGAAGAAAAGTTGCCTAATGGTCGATGATGAGATTAACACATTTCTGCTAAGCAGTTATTATACGGCCTATAAACCGCAAAATATATTTTTCATTATTCCTACAGTTATTCCAATATAACTTTTGCTCCTCTTGTTTAGCTCTTCTATGACATGATACTAAACATTCTTACCATGTCCTCATTACCAACTCCAACAATTGTGTTCCTTGAGGGTTTTTGCTTTGAGAGTTCTCTTCATGAATAGCAAGCACCTCAGTCGGAAAGATATTGCTAAAGTAATGAGTACAGAAGATGAATGACAAGAAAACACACACCATTTCTAAACACAATCACAGTGTTAAATATAGTCAGATTTCCCCAAATTGGTATACACTCAGATGTGTCGAAGAGGACTTCTCCCTTTGCGATAGAAATGACAGAAAGCACCCATTGAGCACAAAGGCATGGTAAAGCTCATCAGTGCCACAAGGCAAGAGGTCCATCTAATACCCCCATACTCGTATCACTTTAAGAGCAGTCAAAACATAAATAAACCAACCTTTATCGCTTTTCTCTATCTTCTTCTTCTTCTCCCTCAACGTAGGATTCATCATCTTCACTGCTCTCTTCGCTGTAATTGTATTCATCAACATCATCACCTTCTTTGTCATTAATGAATCCTCTTATCTGCTGTCCAATTATTTGCTCCTGGATCCGGTCCCTAATTTTTGTCCCCTGATGATCATAAAGAAGGACCTGTCAGTATAGATAGATCATAGTCTACAAATATTTAAAAAAAAGGCCTCTATACAAGAAAGCTAGTTCAGTCAAAAGAATGAGAAAGAGAAGTTCACCAACCATTGTGTGGCAACGTTCTTCAAACATCTCTAGAAAACCAGCTATGAGCCGATCAGCATTCTCTACCCATAAGTTACGATGCATACCAGCAGTTTTTGCAACTGTTTGGATCTGGAAATCAGGAACAGGAACGTATAAAATATGGTCAACTCTGGTAAGTCATAAAATTCGTATGAATAATAGCAGTAATGTACTGAAACAGCATATCAGCACAAAGATGGAGCTTTCTTGAGCATCTTAGATATAAATTGAACATTACCAAATCATCCCTCACCTATCTTTTGCAATTCGTCACAAGGAGAAGTTACCAAGTGCTCACCCATGGGCATAAGTCATTCACAACCACGTATTTGTAAAAGTCCAGGATAGTTCCCATTTAGTATGTGCCATTCAAGCCATACATCTTCATATTGATATATAGCAAACCTACCTTTGCTTTTTATTGGTGAATTGTTACATAATATCAGCATCTAATACCTGAATGATACCTTAAGGCAAAAAAGGCAAAGACACTGTTTCCTTGAGAGCTACTTGTAGGGCCTATTTGATTAGTGAATGAGCAGCAAAATGGGAATGTATGGTCCTTGAAAGTATCAATCGGTGGAAACTCTGGATTGCCGAGTTGATAATCAAATACTAACCCAGCCTTCTAAACAAAGCATTTGATGCTCAAATTACATCTTTCAATAACATTGATTGTATTGTAGTGATTAAAAAATATTTTGAAATTGACTGTTTATGAGCCAAAAGTTTACAAACTCATCAAATAGTTATGCATATACCTTCTCTCCCACTCTTTCCCGCTGTTTCTTCACTTTCTCACGCAGCTTTTCTATGCCCATGTTCACTCTGAGTCGCTTTTCCTGGTACACGGCATTAAGCATGCACCATTAATGGAACATCAATCCCAGATTGTGAATAGCATGGATAAAATCTACATGTGAGAATCAAGATGACAAAGACATGCCTTCACATAGCTAACACCTAGATCCTTTCTGCTGTATCCCCGTGCAAGATTTCGCATCACATACTTGTTGTAATCTTTAATAATCCTCATGATAATATCTGATGTGGAAATCCCAGCCGTCCTCTTTGTTTCCTTGAATTTTCCCATGGACTTAACCTGAAAACAGAGATTGCACAAAATTAAATGAGATCGGCATTCAAGATAAACCAAAACAAACATATCAACATATTTAGCGGTGCAGAATTTTTCCAAGAAAGATGCACAAGAATATAAGGAAATTCAAGCTAGCACAGGGTGCTGGAGAAAGGAGCTTATGCTCAATCAAGCAGACCATGCACAAATGAAGACACAGGAATCAGGACTAAGAAGCCCCATCAAATGGAAAATGGGGTTTGGACTGCAAGGCCTTATTAGTCTCACTTTGACGGCACTTATCCTATTCCTAGTAAGTCAGGATGACAGAACTAGAATCTGGATGATCTAGATATTTGACCCTCTCCAGCAAAAATGAGCCAATCAGCAGAACAAAAAAGTGAGTGAGTATACTGAGTTTCCACCAATACGTCTGCTGAAGCAAAACTGAGAAATATACATCAATATTGAATTAAACTTACAAATTCATAGACATCTTTCCCAGCGCCACTTGCATCAGCATAACTACAATTTAAGATGAAGAGGCAACAATTAAAATTCCCAAGTCTTGACCCACATAACTATGGCATCAATATGGCTAATTCTCATTGTACCATCACAAATACAGCAAGATAAAATTCATATATAAGCCATTTAAGCTTTCACAGAAGGAGCAAAACCACACACCTCAAAATAGAAGTGATCAAGGCCACACACTTCAAAATAGAAGTCTAACATAATGCACAGTGGACAAGCAATGGTAGGTTCCCATTCTAAACCATACTAAATCTGATACTTATATGAGCTTGGATGATTAGGAGAGGAGTTAACTCTTACTCTTCACTTCATCCAAGTTCGAAATAATTGCATGTTTACTTTTTAAACGTTCAAATATCAAAGCAAGATGACTCTGTGAAGTAAATGAATTAAGGAATGTATGTCCTTGAAACTCATGAAAGACAAATGGTGCTTCTTCATTCTGAATAAGAAATGGCTCATAAAGGAGTTGCAATCAGCCATGAAGGTGTATGCTGCTGTACTGTACCCGCCACAAGAATGCTATCTTGGTTCAAAGCCAGAGTGTGGCAGGTCATGCTATTGGAATTGTCTGCTACCTTTACCTAATATTAGAAACATCTAAATCTATATGAACGCTTGTCCAAATCTCATGTCAAGCTAAGGTAGAATGACGTTATACCTAACGAATTATGTGTAACAGATAGCAAGAGAACTGAATGAATGACTAAGCAAAAGAGACACTCATCTAAATTTGTCTATATGTTTTAAATTGATGCCAAAAGTTTCTTCTGGATATTTGAGATTAACACCATAAAGGATCCTTAGATAATCATAGGATGTCAAAAAGACATTGTCTGCTTCACCCCCTCTGATCTTATGGCATATTTCCAGGATTGAGCCATCCATGAAGTAGTGCATGGCTTCACATGGAGAAACTAAGAAAACAAATTTCACCGATTCAAGTTAGAAAAAAGCCTATTCATCTTGGAAAAAAAAAAGATTGTTAAGAAAGTTACAATTGATATTCCTAAGCATTTAAGACAATCAGGCATTTGGGAATTTGAAGTTAATCATTAAAAAAACCAGATACACAAAACTTCTGCAAAAACTAGATTCAGATGGCGTATTCAATTATTTGACAGAAAACTTAGCAAAATAAGTCTTAGCAGGAAATGCACAACTATCAGTAACAAGGATACTATGTGTCTACATTGATGGGGGAGTGCCATCAGAGGGGGAAAGAATTGAACAACTAGAGAAAAACAAGGATGAACATTTCACGTTTGTGAGATTTGTCTAGACAAGTTTCAAGCAATCAACAACATTTACTTGGGCTGATTAACCTTACGGAAGAGAGTCATGTGCAACATAATCAATTTGGTGCTTGTCAAGGAACTCTGGTGTGATCACCCATGGAGCATCAGGAATGACTTCGTCTACCCACCTGCAGTAATAAAGAAACAAAAAAGTGCCACCTGAGGAAATAACGAATGATCAACCAATTTATCGTCTTGCCTAGGAGGAAGCCCTCCATGTTAACAGAAACAATACTTTGAAGAACAAGGGCAAAGAATGGGAAGTTATTCCTCCCTAGAATTCAATGTGTTTATGACAGTCAGAATGCTACAAGTTCAAACCAATTAGAAGAATAAAACATTCATACTTAATCCCTTCTCCACCACCACGGGGCAAGCATTTAAAAAAGCACAGACAAACAGAGCAGTAGGAAGTAACTAACGTATCAACTTGCCACAATCTCCAGAGGCAAAAAACAGAAACATTAAGCCTACTTGCAATGGCGGAGAGATTCGTAGCGCTCCTGTTCATTCATGACGGTCTTTCCCTTATACCTGTGGGTGAGCTCATCATTACAGCATCCAACGAGCAGGTAAGTATTAGGAAACCTACAAAAATACAAATCGAGGGAAGAACTCATGAACCGGGAAGACATTTGCAAAGGACCCAGAAGCACAAGACCACAAAGACCACAAAGACCACAAGATGGGTCCCGGTAGTCTTAGCAGCCGAACTTCTCCCATGCCAAGAACACCCAATTATAATCCACACTCGGATTATGAACTATGATCTGACAACCCATTTCAAAACACCCTACAAGACTACGAAAGAACAAGCCAAGAAGCGGATCATGTGCAGAAATGATATGAACAAACTCATGGGACATTATAGCACATGGGTACGAGCTGGTTGAGATGTACACCCGAAGCACATTAAGCAACGTCTGCAGACAGAACAGAAACATGCAAAGAGAGGGAAGGGAAGTACAGCTTCTTGGCCTGCTCGAGGGAACGGGCGTGCCCATAGTGGAAGAGATCGTAGATGCCGTCGGCGTAGACCCGGACGGGACGGTCCTCCGTGGCGTTGCCCTGCAGCTGCTGCTGCTCTTCTTCTCCCACGGCCATGGCCTTCCCTCCTCCTCCTGCTGCTTCTACCTTCTTCTTCTTCTTACTTCTTCGACAAAGCAACGTCGCTGCCACGCTCGTTTCTCACTCTCTCTCTCTCTCTCTAGATGGACGCGGAAAATGGAATATTCCTCTGCTCGTACGGTACTGCGTCGATTGACCGCTTTGACTCGGCTACTGCTTGCCTCCTTGGCCGTCCGATTTGTCACCGAAAGATCCCGTCCGTCCAGGCAACTTTAAAAGCACGCCCCCATTAACTGATAACTGACCAACCAACCTCTACCATGACATGACTACCTCATGATGGTCGAATAGTGAATTCTAGATTCGACTAAAGAAAATTTAGGCAATCAAGGAAAAATCATCTTAAAATAGGTTTCACTAATTTATTAACCGAAGAAGAAACTTACAATTATTTAAGTAAAACCCGAGAGATGTTGTGATCATTTAAGACTTTGAAAATTATAAAAATTTCAGGTAATTCATGGCTGGCAAAAGTACTTTACTAGTTGTCATTTATAAGAACTTAGGGGTAATTTACGAGGTCAAATACTGATGATAGGTTCTGTGGGATAAGTTAATTTGAGGTTAGGTACTGTAGTATTGGTAAATTACTCATCTTTCCAACTATGTAGCTATTGGCACTGGCACTACTTGAACAGAGAAAGTGCTAGCTGTCATTGAAGGCATAATTATAAAGAAAATGGCTCTGAATTATCACCACTTGACCTTATTTTCCTCTGATTTAGGCACAGTTGCACAGAAAACATGTTTGATTTTCTCCACTTTATATCCACAACAGTATCATGTAAAAGATACAGATGTGTTGCATTATACACTTTATTATTGGCCAACATTGGCGACAATGGTTTTCCAAAACATGATGCAATCTGAATCGATACTCGCAGTCGCAGTATTAGACAACGATGGATTGGATAATCTCACTCTCAGACCCTGTGAATAGAAAAGCAAAAGAAGGTATGACAAGTCAAGAATGGAATTGCAGATCGACTCGACAGACACCGTCCCTCGCATAAAGGGCAAAGCCAATGCATTTGCATCCCATGCTGAATCACACGATGTTGGACTCGAGACAACCCGACTGTCATTCGGCCGCCTGATCATTGTGCGGCAGCGGCAGCGGAGGCGGAGGCGGACCGCAAGTCCAAGGCTTATCGTAGGCTTCCTTCCCGGGCTTGGCAATCTCCACGTAAATCACCCTGCCCTCGAGTTTCTGCAGCGAAAGAGATGGAGGGTGGTGGGTGATGGATCGGGGAGAGTGGTCAGGGCAGAGAACGGAGGCAGAGGGGTTAAGGTACCTTACGGTCCATGTTCTCCAGGGCGAGCACCGCATCGTCCTGGCAGGTGTACTGAATGAAAGCGTACCCTCTCGACTGTTTCGTCGCTTCGTCCTTGGCCAATTTGACTGCGACCAAGAATCGATCAGAACCCACTACCGACAACAGAACATCCCGCGCGATCAATTCGGAACAAGAAAGGCCTTACCTTCAGCAACGTGTCCGAAAGTGGAGAACTCCTTGAGCAACCTGCTCTCATTCAGAGAATAGGGTATGTCTGGCGAAAGAAACAGAACCCGGACAGATAAATTCGATAAGCACGCTCGGTCTCTGATCGAGTCTATCATTGTAATCTACCTAAAGAGAAAGATGCGGTGGGGGGTGGAACAGTCACTTACTCCGGACCATGATTCGGCTGGCGAGAGGGTAGTCGAAGAAGGAGGCCCTCACTCTCAGCTTGCTCAACTTTCTCCTGAATTTTTCGGAGCTGGTGGAGCCATAGGTGGCAGGGGAGAGCGACGGAGGAATGGCGATTTGGGTTGGCGTTGCCCACATGGCTCGTCAGAGGAAATGGAGGCCACCGAAATTTTGGAGCTGCGCGGTTGCAGAGGGCACGAGAGCGAGAGAGATGGAGGTCTTTGTCTTTGTGGGTGAGAGCTCAGCTCCAAGTATTGCTGGGCTTAAGGGTTAAGCTGAGGCCCAAATTACAACAAGAAAAAAGTCTTCTTTTCCACCAAAACATTCACGGTTTCGATCTCTCGATTGAATGCAATACGCTCCAGTCGGTCCACTCGCTGCTCAACCGTTTTCCTCCGATCTGGTAGAAGGGGTCTTCCCAATCGGTGAATTATAAGTAATGTACAAAACTCGTATATAAATTCATACGAATCATGTGCATAATTACAATGCACTAATCAAAAGGTAATAATTGGAGGGGATTTCCTTGGATCTCGATCGGAGGAAACATGCCCGGTTTGATAAGAGTTCGATCCTTTGGGTTCATAACTCACATTTAAGCTACTTAAGTTCAAATAAGTGTCATCAAGTTATCAAGAGCTCATTGGAGCACTTGTCGACCTGTTCATAAATTGAGCCACGCCTACAGCAGACAACAATTTCCCAGGTCATAAGATATTCAAACATGTAAAAACTTAACCTAATATTTTTAGAGCATATCAAGTAGACTTGCCACTTAAAATAGTCTCATCGATGAAGTATCAAGCCATCGATCGAATACCAAGACTCAAGTGACATGAACTTGATGAGGGGGATATGAAATTCAGTCTTCTTAGGAGGGACTCCACAGCAATTTCCCAGGTCACAAGATATTCAAACATGTAAAAATTTAACCTAATATTTTCAGAGCATATCAAGTGGACTTGTCACTTAAAATGTCCCGTCGCTTAAAATATCAAGCCATCGATCGAACACCAAGACTCATGTGATATGAACTCGATGAGGGGGATACGAAATTCAGTCTTCTTAGGAAGGACTCAAGATTGTCATCGTGTGCAGAGCTTTCTTAGATTAGTTTCTGTCAAAAAAACTCATTTCACAGTGACTAAGTAGAATATTCTTGCATCAAGAATGCACTCTCACTTATAGCAGCGATGTAACAACCTAAAATATGAACGTCAGCAAATGCATATGTGCAGGACATGTATCGGTTACAGTTCAACATGTAGTACAGTAAGATCAGCTTCACAGCGTTCAATAAGACCACACCGCTTTTGAGAATATGCATCTAGGTTGTTAGTTTCCTCAATAGTTCTGTACATCTGAAGTTCAATCGATTGGAGGATTATCTAGATTGTAAATTGTCAAATCAAAACTCAAATGCAAGGTTATGACAACCAACAAGCCACAATGACACAAAAGTGAAGTACAGGAGTTGAACTAAAATTGCCAGGATGCATCGAAATTACAGATTTTGCTTCCATGAACAATCACTTCTCCTTCATCTGAGCTTGAATTATCTGGAAGCAGAGGGTAAGCCTTTTCTCTGTCTAAGATTTGAGTAAATGAACTTCTGCTAAAACCACTGACGACGTCCATCTGAATGGAACTTTTGAGTCTTTTATACCAATTCTCCCCACATAGGAAGGACAACAATACTTCTCCATCTTGAGGAGATCGATGAGTGTAATCAGTGAATATATGATCTCCCAGTGAAGATACGGGAGATGAAAAGCACATCAATCTCAAATCAGAATCACATTCAAGGGAGAGCATCAAACCATCAGTTAGAGGGTGATCATGTCTCTCAGTGAAGCCCTTGTTGATGAACTGATCCAGTTCTGGAGGTGAGAGCACTGCATATGAGTCATCAAAATCATGATCTTCAGCCTGGCAAGAATTATATAAATTGTGTGATAAAGAACAAGGAAGATCACTAAAAATTGCAATATCTTCCTTCCTGTTATATTGTGTTTCATGATCATGGTTGTGAAAGCTGGTTGAAGGAATTTTTGATGGACAAGACTGTAAAGGATAATGAGAAGAGACAGAGAATGCAGGTGATTCTCTCCCACCAAACCCGGATTCCAGAGTCTGTTGGCCATAATATGTTTCAAGATCATCATTGTGAAAGCTCATTGATTGGCATTGTGATGGCCAATACTGTGAAGGATAATGAGATGGGACAAATAATGCAGATAACTCGCTCGCAACAAACCCAGATTGTAGAGTCCGCAGGTCATAATGTGTTTCAAGATCATCATCGTGAAAGCTTGTTGGATGGCATAGCAATGGACACAATTTTGAAGGATAATGAGATGAGACAGAGAATGCAGATAATTCCCTCCCACCAAAGCTAGATTCTAGAGTCTGCTGGCGATCATTGCACCGGTACGTCAGCAATGCCGGTGCTGTAGTGAGCTCTCTACTTTGACGAACAAAGCATAAGTCTCTTTCATTATTCTTATTGTTGAGAACCCATTGCCCATCTGAATCACATGTCTCCTCTTCAATCAAGGATTTATTTGGAGCTTGGAACTCATCCTGGACAAACCAAATGAAATGGAGGTATATATCCAATATCGGATAGAAGCAGAATTTTTTGCATAGTATGGAGATGGAGCTCTTAGAATCTTAAATTGTCCATTGGTTACCTCAGATTCCGGCCAAGTAATGGCCTTGAAGGCAGCAACAGCTGGAAGATAATCTGGGATAATTCTTTCCATAGAATTTTTTAGCCACCCAGAAGATGGAGAACAGTCCAAATACTGTCCACCTTCAGCTTCCAGAAAGTCCCATGTGCAATTATGATTAAACTCTTTTAACTGAATACCAGACTGAGGGTAAGCATGCAGTTTAGAGCTCATGCTGGAGTCAAATTGCTTCCTATCAAGATTTGTAGAATCCTGTCAAACGTATTGGTTACTCAGTAACAGCAATTAGGAGATAACCAAATAACTATTCCACAAGACTAAAAATACAAGCATACATTGTCCTCATTGCTCATTGGGTTTAGGCGACTTAAGAGTACGGAGACAAAACCATACCTATTGGAAATTCCAAAAGTCCCCAATGAGAGTCATTCAGCCAAAAAGAAGAAACATACACTTATGAGCAGTGATGCTTCTTACCCCTTTGAGCAGAGTTCGTCAATTTCAGGAAAGGAGGTAGTTTTGACCCGCAAAAGTAGATTCTCCCTCTTCTTAGTAAAGACTTCACCACACTTATAGATATACGAGGTCCCTGAAGATAGTTTCAATTTTTCAGATAAGCAACTTGAGGTATTCTAAAATAACATGACCAACCTAAACATAAGAACATCTGCAGAGTGATAGATGTATTTAATAATTTAGATGGCCAAGGTGGAGGAGATGGAACAAGGAAACCGTAGACAATAACATCAGTATAGAAATCTTAGGGCAAGGGTGATTTCCTAAATGGGAACCACTGTGCTGAGGTAAGGAGATGGTCAAACAGTAATGAATGTCATGCCCGAAATGAAGATATAAAACAAACAAGAGCTTGCCCAAGGCTGTAAACCAGTCAAAGCAGTATGGGACTCAGTCATAAATAATGCAGTGTATTCCACAAAGAAATAACTCATGGAGGACGCTGGCAAGAATTTTATAACGCAGACCTGATTTTCTGGAAACACGTCCAACTGGAGATTGAAGTGAGGCAAAATTGTTAGGTGTAACATCCTGGTGAAGCAGTGACGACCCAGATTCCTTATGGACACTATCGGCCACATGGGCACTTGCTGAAAGAAGATAGAAATAGTTAGTACATTCTACATTACAAAGTGAGCAAGATAAAGTTTCTCAACCTACTGCTGGGATTGTGATCAGCTATGAACTTCATAGCTGGAGTGGCCTCATTTCGCATGGAACGGGAGCTAAATCTGTGACCTTTGTTCTCCTTCAATTTTTTGAAAAATGCGTACTCAGAGGTCTTCGGGACATCAGCTGCATGTCATGTTCATGCTTTGGTTATAAAATTGATTTCATCACGATTAGACACTAAACACTAGTGTATTTTAACATAATGAAGCAAAAAAAAAAACAATTATTGTATCTCTTCAGAGAGCAATCATGAACTTACATAATCGAACACCAGCTCCTTCTTGAGTTATAACTTCATCTTCCGTGAAGCCTAAGCAGTTATCCTCACAATGATCAGCAAGCCTAACTCTCTTTCTGCTCCCAATGTCTTAACAAAATAAAGAAAGCAAAGACTCTTCTTAGCTCATTCTCATAATAAGAAGTCTTGCTCTTCTGTCGTCGTGGCTCTAGTATGCATGCGCCGTAGATATACATTAAGAAGAAGGATGCTAGATTCATGGATGAGAGCCGACACCCGCCGCTAATTGCAAACCTATCCAAATACAATAACAGAACAAAATTCTATTCCTGATTAATTCACAAAACAAAAATACTTCCGCGATCGCTTCACGTTACGCCGCTCCGCAAGGAAACATCCCGACAGTAATGCGAGAAACGCACCGACTCTCTACCGATAACGAATCCGAAACCGACATTACCAAAGAAAACGCTGCGAAGAGCCCTAAGTCGGAGAACCAAACCAATTCACGAGCTTTGAACAGGCGAAGCCATTCGCATCCACGAATCGAACTTCGGGCGGGGAGAGCTATACCTTGACCCGATCGAGGGTTCATTACCGGGGACGAACGGGCGCCGGAGCTCCGAGATGAGCGAGAGCCAGCTCCGGCGGGAGCCCGCACGCGCGGTCGACTTCCGGCGCTCGTTTTCGGAGCAGCGATCTCCATGGTCGACCTCGACAACACAGTGATCCGATCCGATCCGATCGAAGAAGGATCAGATGATCGGCGAAATCGAAACTCCAAGCGAAGCGTCGGGATGCGATGACGGAGCGAGAAGGAGAAAGCGAGAGAGACGGAACATTTTGCGCGCCAAGACGGAGGTTTCGGTTCATAAAATGTGAAAGCAGCAATGTCGTCGCAAAAAGAGAAGAAGCATAATTAGTTTTAGTTTTATGGTTAAAATATTAGTATTTTTTTATGTGATGGCAGGGACCTTATCGACTATCCATTGCCAAATATTAATTTATATATGCACTTTTTTTTTTGTTTTGTTATAAGAGCAATTGCCATGTTACGGTAATGATCATTATCAAAAAAGGATGCTACTAAACTTCGAAATTCCAATTTGGGATACGTAGAATTGGCTTCTAGTGAAATTAATATAAGATAATTCAATTCCATTGCCATTGGTGGTCTAATTCAACAAATGAACTTAACTTTCCATGTACCAACTCTCTGCAAATTGTCTCTGAAGTCAAAGATTGAACAAGAAGGGTCTAGATTAATGAATGCGTGATCACCAAGGTGTCAGACTTCAAGAATAAAAAAAACCAAGTTTGACTTTGTCGCCCAAAAACTCTCAAAGAGCTCAATAAGAATCCAACCCATCGCAGATCAGGACTGGGAAGAAGAAGTTGGGGTTCATGGAGGGAGTCAAGTTGCTCGGAGCTTGGCCTAGTCTTTTCAGTAACAGAGTTATATGGGCTCTCAAGCTCAAGGGAGTGGAATACGAGTATGTGGAGCAAGATCTCCACAACAAGAGCGATGAATTATTGCGGTGCAACCCAGTTCACAAGAAGATCCCTGTGCTCATCCATGGAGGGAGACCCCTTGCAGAGTCTGCTGTAATACTGGAGTACATCGAAGAGAGTTGGCCACAAAACCCTCTGCTTCCTCGGGATCCTTATGAGAAGGCCGTGGCCCGGTTCTGGATCAAATTCAATGATGACAAGGTGTGTTACGAACATCGAAATGGAATTGTTTTCCGTGATAGATTTATTAAAATATTTCAGTCAAGATTTCTTTTCTGAGAACTAGGTCTGGTTCATGTCTCAAAAGCCTTGATCTTGAAGTGAAAACAGAATTTCCATGAAAAATGTAAGAAATTCTATCTAATTAGATCACGGTAAATCTTGTGATGTTATTCAGAACAAGATGACCCTAAAGAGCAACACAAGATAATTAAAGAAATCTATAAGCATGGTTAAATCCTCCTTCCACTATCTAACGATGAACATTCTGGGTGATGAAGATCCCAATTTTCGTCAAATTCGTTCAAAGCACAGGGGAGCAACAGGAGGAGGCAAAAGAAGAAGCCAAGAAAGTCCTGAAAACCATTGAAGAACATGCTCTTAGAGAGGAGGACAACTTCTTTGCTGGGGACAAAATTGGCTTGCAAGATTTGGTCTTTGGATGGCTAGCTTGGTGGCTTCAAGTCATGGAAGAAATGGCCGGCGAGAAATTATTGGAAGCTAGCGAATATCCTCGCCTGCACAGATGGGCGCAGAATTTCATAGCGCATGATGTGATCGGAAGCAACCTTCCAAAGCGTGAGGCCCTGCTTGCCTACTTCAAGCGCCTCATGGAGACTTCCATTGCGTCTTCTCCATCAGCAGTGTAGTCGTGTGGACCGAGTCTTGATGATGACTTTTACTTTCCGTGAGCAAGTTCTGCTAATAAATTTCCAGTCTCCGCGTGGATTTATGTAATGGGTAGTGATGGTCCTAAAATGTGCTTATGCATGCTATTTAAATATAGGAAAGTATGAGGTTGGTATGTCGAAAACTTGATTGACTGGCAGATATGAAATTACTAGAGAAGGAAATTGCATATTTGTCGCTATTGATGAGATTCATTATTCAGGTATGATGCGTTTTTCCTTTACGATTTGCGTCTAATCCTTCTAGTTCACTAATCCTTGACGCTCTCCCTATAAAATGCTATGCAACTAGAACTCTCAGGTCCACATGAGCAAGAAAACTTCTTAATGACCTCATACTTGAGGCTCTGCTTGCGGCACAGGCTCGAGTTTTATCCCAGTACAGCTTCATCGTTTCCGTAATGTAGAGTCAATGTCTTTTTTTCTCTATGCACTGTCCATCTTGGACTGCAGTAGTCGCAAATTAGAAAAGATGTGCCAGTATGCTCTTAGTCTCGAATACGGAAGTCTCCATGTCCTTGTGAGATTCGAGAATCTCAGTTTTGCGCATGTCTAAGCTGTCATGAAAATCATTCTGCTATTTAAGAAGACAAAAGGCCATGTGTTCAAGAGATAGCAGAGTAAGCAACCGATAATATATATGCGGACGCTCCACAGCACAACTATTCAGAAACTCATGTACTTGAACAAAACCAGCGAAAGAAGTACATTTGTGTTCAGGTTTGATAATAACAAATTGTATCAGGGCCTCATAATGGATGGATGGGCTCGATGAAGCAGGATGGGTGCTACCTGATAAAGGGAAAAAATCATGTGAAAATAATGATTTTATGATGTACGCAGAGGGGTTGCCCAGTTATCATTCTAAGTTGATAAAGTGTCCTCGCTGTCACTAGTTTACCTAAGGCTATACCTGAAATTTCTCGAAGTAGTTTTAATTTAACTACTTATAACGATTCTCTGATCCTATCGAAATACTATGTCTCGCAGTTTGGATCAGTTGCCAGATAATTTGCATCGACGCATAAACTTTCTGCATCAATCAATTATTTTGGAGCAAGTGCTGTCTTCCTTCAAAAACCTTTGCACGGAAGAGCAGATTTTTCTGCTTGGACTTTGACAGGTAATCCCAATGTAGCCAATATGTTGGTACTAGCAGAAGGCCGGGACACCAAGACTATTCATTTGACTCATTTCGATTATAGCTAGTGCGTACTAGGATGAGGTCAAGACTCGACTCATCTCTGCACATAAATCACACAACAGCATGACCACAATGCTCTAAAATTGAGTATCCGTGTGTAAAATCTAATGCCATACTATGAAATGACAGCTCCAGGGCACTGCAGGGCTTCGAGAACATGCATTCGAGTTGAACTGTTTGTCACCTATAAAAGGATTTCAGAGGTGATGCCGTGAAGTGATCGTTGATAATGTATATGTACTTCATGGTTCATGCAATGTCTTATGTATTGCTATGGAGTTTTATAGGATCCTGTCTGCACAAGCTCTCACACTTTCACCTTCATGGAATCGGGGATCTGAACTTTCTTGAAATGGAAAACTTCCGTTTGATAGTAACTAGGATCCTGGTTAGCTCGAACAGAGAAACAACATAAGAATGCAAAGTTAATTGTACCGAGTGTGATTGAGCTATTTGTACATTTTCCCCCTTTGTGGATTGGTAAGTTATGCTTGCGATGTCTTTTCACATGGTGGACAAGCAGGAATGCTGCATATATGTGATCACTTGCCGCTAATTTAGTTAAGGGATAAGTGCAATAGAAGTCCTAAAACTTATTAAGAAAATTCGATTGAGTCCGAAAACTTGTAAAAAATGTAATTAAGTTTTAAAACTTGTCAAATTGATTTAATTGAGTCCTAAAGTTAACACCATCAAACTTATTAACAGAAAATGCTGACATGTCACGAACATGAGCATTTTAAATAATTTTTCATTTTCCACATGGATTTTTTTAATTATTTTTATTCAAAATTAGATTTAAAAACTAAAAAGAAAAGCTAAAATTTATTTTTAAAACTGTTAAAAAAAAAAAAAAAAGCAGAGAAAATGAAAGCTCCTCCGCCACCGCCACCACCCAAAGGGGCCGGATGGGGGTGGTCGGCCACCTCCATCGCCGACCCTTTGGCAATGGGCGGCGGTGGCGGCAAAGCTGCCATTTTCTTTTTTTAACAGTTTTTTAAAAATTAATTTTTAATTTTTCTTCTTTAGTTTTTAAATCTAATTTTAAAAAATTGAATAAAAAATTATCTTAAAAAGCCAAGTGGAGGAAAAATAAAAAAATCATTTAAAATGCTATGTCGGTGCCAAGTTAGCATTTTCCGTTAGTAAGTTCGATGGTGTTAACTTTAGGACTTAATTAAATCAATTTGACAAGTTTTAAGACTTGATTGCATTTTTGTAAGTTTTAAAACTCAATTATATTTTCGTAATAAGTTTTAGGACTTTAATTATACTTATCTCTTTAATCAACCAAGGAATGCTAGCTTCACTAGTTTAACAATTAAACTAGTATTATCATCCAGCTATCACGTGTCTGAGATCATCAAAGTTAATAAGATGTCCTGGCTGGGGTGACAAAGTCTCTGATTTTCTTCAAAGTTTTTCATGCCACAAGGAAGCAACAAGAGGAGGCAACAAAAGAAGCCAAGAAAGTCTTGAAAACCATTTTGTTCCTAGTCTTCGACTTGGAAGTTTCATGTCCTCGCAAGAATTTCAGTTTCATGCACTAATGAATTGTCAAGAAAAACTTTATTTATTTTTAAATGTGCATTTAGTAATATTTCTGTTAAAAAATATTTTGTTCATTTCTATTCAGTAGATAATTTTTTGAGTAAAAGAGCACATTTGGTACAAACCTAAAATTTATGTTCTCAAAATAGAAAAAGAAAAAAGAATTTGATATAACCTCAATCTTTTTGTGAACGTGGAGTCTTTTTAAAATTTTTCTATAATTTTCTTTGATTCTTCTTCTTCTTTTTTTCCTCCCTTCTTCTTTCTCCTCTAGTCGATCGCTGACTATCACAGACAAGGGCCAGTGAGGTGGACCTTGCCAACCTCGCTAAGATCTATTAAGGTTGAACCTTGCCCAACCATAGTGAGATTTGCTTAAGGCTAGCAAGGTCCACCTCTAATTGGCCCTCGTCTCTAATCGATCGCCAAGACCCAACAACCGGCTAGAGGAGGAAAAAAACAAAAAGGAAAAAAAAAAAATGACCTTATTTCAAAAAAATTTCTTAGAATAAAAGGGCAATTTTTTTTTTTTTTTACTTTTTATTTCTATTTTAAATTTATTTCTTGGCATGACCCCCAGCCAACGACGGCCCTTGGCCTAGCTAGGCGAGGGTCAATCACCCCTATGAAACACCGACACTCTTCAATGATCAGCAAGCCTAACTTTCTGCTTCCAATTTCTTAACAAAATTAAGAAATCAAATACCCTTCTTAGCTCATTCTCATAACAAGAAGTCTTGTTCTTCTGTCGATGTGGCTCTATTATGCATGCGCCATAGATATACATTGAGAAGAAGGATGCTATATTCATGTACGAGAGCAGACACCCGCCGCTAATTGCAAACCTATCCAAATACAATAACAGAACAAAATTATATTCCTAATCTCACGCATGGAACTCCATAACAGATCAATGGAAGCCCCACAGGAAAAAGACAAGCAAAGAACTATGTTGGATTATAATGTCTCAGTTGCTGTTTTCTGTTTTGTTTTACTCTGTTTTCTGCTGTTTTCTGCTCTGTTTTACTCTGTTTTTCATTAAAAAAAACAGCCAAGTTCAATTTAGTTATTTATTTAGTGTTTTTGCTATTTTCTAGGAAGTTAATACAGTTTCCTTTAGAACAGACGTATGCAAGTTTATGTTCTGTTTCTCTGCGCTTCTCTTCCTCATCTGAAAAATATAGCTTCTGGTTTTCTATTTTCTTGTTTACTGTTTTGATCAGTAACAACAAACTAATACCTCCCGCAAATCAAAAAGCACTAACAGAAACAAATTCCGCGATCGCTCCACATTACGCTGCTCTGCAAGGAAACACCCCAACAGTAATGCCAGAAACGCACCGACTCTACCGACTTTACTGAAGAAAACGCTGCGAAGAGCCCTAAGTTGGAGAATCAAACCAATTCACAACTTTGAACAGGCAAAGCCATTCGCATCCACGAATCGAACTCAGGCGGGGAGAGCTATACCTTGACCCGATCGAGGGTTCATTACCAGGGCCGAACGGGCGCCGGAGCTCCGAGATGAGCGAGAGCCAGCTCCGGCGGGAGCCCGCACGCGCGGTCAACTTCCGGCGTTCGCTTTCGGAGCGACGATCTCCATTGTCGACCTCGACAACACAGTGATCCGATCGAAGAAGGATCAGATGATCGGCGAAATCGAAACTCCAAGCGAAGCATCGAGATGCGATGACGGAGAGGGAACATTTTGCACGCCAAGACGGAGGTTTCGGTTCATAAAATGTGAAAGCAGCAATGTCGTCGCAAAAAGAGAAGAAGCATAATTAGTTTTAATCTTATGGTTAAAATATTAGTATTTTTTATGTGATGGCAGGGACCTTATCGACTATCCATTGCCAAATATTAATTTATATATACACTTTTTGTTTTTGTTATAAGAGTAATTGTCATATTACGGTAATGATCATTGTCGAAGAAGGATGCCACTAAATTTTGAAATTTCAATTTGGGATACATAGGATTGGCTTCTAATTTTGGGCATCATTCATAGTGTGATTTTTTATTAGAGTAAGAGCAGGAGAAGCTTAATTTCCATCATAGGCAGAACAATGCCAATCTTTCCCTCTTTTTCACTAAAGAAATGTATTAATAGGTCAAAAGTCTCAATAAGACAAAAGTCAATTTACAATGGAGTCAAATTAAGCGTTTTGATTAATTATTTCGAATATATCATAATCCCATACGGTTCATTGAATTATGTGAAATTAGGTACTAACCTTATTCTTGAGCAATAGAGTAGAGAGGTGGTCCTTTTTTCTTGCATTTCACTTGTGATTTTCTTATAAAGGTCTTTATTCTTCTTTTATATATAAATGAACTTAACTTTCCATGTACCAACTCTCTGCAAATTGCCTCTGAAGTCAAAGATTGAACAAGACGGGTCTAGATTAATGAATGCGTGATCACCAAGGTCTCAGAGTTCAAGGTATAAAAAAAAAAAAAAAAAAAGTTTGACTTTGTCAACAAAAAACTCTCAGAGAGCTCAATAAGAATCCAACCCATCGCAGATCAGGACTCGGAAGAAGAAGGACATTGTTCTAATAAGCTGGGGTTCATGGAGGGAGTCAAGTTGCTCGGAGCTTGGCCCAGTCTTTTCAGTTATAGGGTTATATGGGCTCTCAAGCTTAAGGGAGCGGAATACGAGTATGTGGAGGAAGATCTCGGCAACAAGAGCGATGAATTGTTGCGGTGCAACCCAGTTCACAAGAAGATCCCTGTGCTCATCCATGGAGGGAGACCCGTTGCAGAGTCCGCTGCAATACTGGAGTACATCGAAGAGAGTTGGCCACAAAACCCTCTGCTTCCTCGTGATCCCTACGAGAAGGCCGTGGCCCGGTTCTGGATCAAATTCTTTGAGGACAAGGTGTGTTGCGAACATCGAAATGGAATTGTTTTCCATGAAAAATTTATTAAAAAATTTGAGGCACAATGGTTGCCCGTAACACCCGTAACAGTTTCGTTTAGCTACTGCACAAAAGTATTACATGGAGATTGTTGGTTTTTTGGTTTCGATAAGAATTATCTTCAAACATAGAGGTCACAGAAATTTTACCTAGAAATATCGGTTTCAATATGTTTCAGTCAAGATTTCTTTTTTGAGAACTACGTTTGATTCATGTCTCAATAGCCTTGATCTCGACTTTAGCTTGAAGTGAAAACAGAATTTTATTCAGAACAAGATGACCCTAAAGAGCTATATAAGATAATTAAAGAAAGCTATAAGCATGGTTAAATCCTCCTTCCACTATCTAACGATGAACATTCTGGGTGATGAAGTCCCCGATTTTCATCAAATTCTTTCAAAGCACAGGGGAGCAACAGGAGGAGACAAAAAAAGAGGCCAAGAAAGTCCTGAAAACCATTGAAGAACATGTTCTTAGAGAGGAGGACAACTTCTTTGCTGGGGACAAAATTGGCTTGCAAGATTTGGTCTTTGGATGGCTAGCTTGGTGGCTTCAAGTCATGGAAGAAGTGGTCGGCGTGAAATTATTGGAAGCTAGCGAATATCCTCGCCTGCACAGATGGGCGCAGAATTTCAGAGCGCATGATGTGATAGGAAGCAACCTTCCGGAGCGTGAGGCCATGTTTGCCTACTTCGAGCGCCTCAGGGAGACTTTCATTGCGTCTTCTCCATCAGCAGTGTAGTCGTGTGGACCGAATCTTGATGATGACTTTTTCTTTCCGTGAGCAAGTTCTGCTAATAAATTTCCAGTCTCCGTGTGGATTTATGTAATGGGTAGTGATGGTCCTAAAATGTGCTTATGCATGCTATTTAAATATAGGAAAGTATGAGGTTGGTATGTCGAAAACTTGATTGACTGGAAGATATGAAATTAACAGTGAAGGAAATTGCATATTTGTCGCTATTAATGAGATTCATCATTCAGGTATGATGCGTTTTTCCATTACGATTTGCGTCTAATCCTTCTAGTTCACTAATCCTTGACGCTCTCCCTATAAAAAGCTATGTAACTAGAACTCTCAGGTCCACATGAGCAAGAAAACTCCTTAATGACCTCAACTCGAGGCTCTGCTTGCAGTACAGGCTCGAGTTTTATCCCGGTACAGCTTCATCGTTTCCGTACTGTAGAACGATCGAGAAGTAAAGTCAATGTCTTTTTTCTCTATGCACTGTCCATCTTGGACTACAGTAGTCGCAAATTAGAAAAGATGTGCCAGTATGCTCTTGGTCTCGAATATGGAAGTCTCCATGTCCTTGTGAGATTCGAGAATCTCAGTTTTGCGCATGTCTAAGCTGTCATGAAAATCATTCTGCTATTTAAGAAGACAAAAGGCCATGTGTTCAAGAGATAGCAGAGTAAGCAACCGACAATATATATACGGACGCTCCAAAACAACTATTCAGAAACTCATGTACTTGAACAAAATCAGCGAAAGAAGTACATTTGTGTTCAGTTTTGATAATAACAAATTGCATCAGGACCTCATAATGGATGGATGGGCTAGATGAAGCAGGATGGGTGCTACCTGATAAAGGGAAAAAATCATGTGAAAATAATGAATTTTATGACGTACGTAGAGGGGTTGCCCAATTTTCATTTTAAGTTGATAAAGTGTCCTCGCTATCACTACTTTACCTAAAGCAGTACCTGAAATTTCTCGAAGTAGTATTAATTTGACTACTTATAACTATTCTCTGATCCTATCGAAATACTATGTCTCACTGTTTGGATCAGTTGCCAGATAATTTGCATCGACACATAAACTTTCTGCATCAATCATTTATTTTGGAGCAAGTGCTGTCTTCCTTCAAAAACCTTTGCACGGAAGAGCAGATTTTTCTGCTTCGACTTTGACAGGTAATCCCAATGTAGCAAATATGTCGGTACTTGCAGAAGGCCGGGACACCAAGACCATTCATTTGAATCATTTCGGTTATAGCTAGTGCGTTCTAGAATGAGGTTAATTAAGACTCATCTCTGCACATAAATCACACAACAGCATGACCACAATGGTCTGAAACTGAGTATCTGTGTGTAAAATCTAATGTCATACTATGAAATGACAGCTCCAGGGAACCGCAGGACTTCAGGAACACGCATCTGGGTCGAACTGTTTGACACTTGTAAAGGATTTCAGAGGTGATGCCGTGAAGTGATCGTTGATAATGTACATGTACTTCTTGGTTCATGCAATGTCTGATGTACTGCTATGGAGTTTTATAGGATCCCATCTGCACAAGCTCTCACAATTTCACCTTCATGGAATCGGGGATCTGAACTTTCTTGAAATGGAAAACTTCTGTTTGACAGTAAGTAGGATCCTGGTTAGCTCAAACAGAGAGAAACGACATAAGAATGCAAGGTTAATTGTACCAAGTGTGATAGAGCTATTTGTACATTTTCCTCCTTTGTGGATTGGTAAGTTATGCTTGCAATGTCTTTTCGCGTGGTGGACAAGCAAGAATGCTGCATATATGTGATCACTTGGCACTAATTTAGTTAAAGGATAAGTACAATAGAAGTTCTAAAACTTATTACGAAAATGCAATTGAGTTCGAAAACTTGCAAAAAGTGTAATCAAGTTCTAAAACTTATCCAATTAATTCAATTGAGTCTTAATATAAACATTGTCAAACTTGCTAACGGAAAATGCTAACATAGTGCGAACGTGACATTTTAAATAATTTTTCATTTTTCACATGGCTTTTTTAATTATTTTTATTCAAAATTAGATTTAAAAACTAAAAAGAAAAGCTAAAATTTATTTTTAAAAAGTGTTAAAAAATGCAAGCTCCTCTTAAAAAAATTATTTTTAGTTTTTCTTCTTTAGTTTTTAAATCTAATTTAAAAAAAATAAAATTGAATAAAAAATAATTTTAAAAAGCCACATGAAAAATAAAAAAATCATTTAAAATGTCATATTAGTACCAAGTCAGCATTTCTACTAGTAAGTTCAATGGTATTAACTTTAGAACTCAATTAAATCAATTTGACAAGCTTTAGGACTTAATTGCATTTTTTGCAAGTTTTAGGACTCAATTACATTTTAGTAATAAGTTTTAGGACTTCGATTGTACTTATCTCTTTAGTCAACCAAGGAATGCTAGCTTCACTAGTTTAACAATTAGACTAGTATTATCATTCAGCTATCACGTGTCTGAGATAATCAAAGTTAATAAGACGTCCTGGTTGGGGTGACAAAGTCCCTGATTTTCTTCATATTTTTTCATGCCATAGGGAAGCAACGGGAGGAGGCAACAAAAGAAGTGAAGAAAGTCTTGAAAACCATTTTGGGCTGCATGATAAAATTTCTGTTTCTTGATTTTCTTCGTTTCTCTCGTTCCCCGGAACAGATTTGGAACAAAAATCCGTTTGGTAACGCATTTGATTTCTCTATTTCTGAAATAGATTTCTATTCCGAAATAGATTTGAAGAATAAATCGAAGCTAAAATTTTTAGCTTCTCAGTTTCTGAATTAAAGAAATCAATTTCTGTTTCAGAAATTTTGTCATGCGCACCCTTTGTTCTTAGTCTCCGACTTGGAAGTTTCATGTCCTCACAAGAATTTCACTTTCATGCACTAATGAACTGTCAAGGAAAACTTTATTTTTTTAAAAGGTGTGTTTGATAATATTTCTATTAATAAATACTTGTTAATTTTTACTTGGTAGACAATTTTCTAAGCAAAAGAGCACATTTGGTACAAACCTAAAATTTCTATTCTCGAAATAGAAAAGGAAAAAAGCATTTGATATAATCTCAATTTTTTTTTTTCGTGAACGTGGAGTTTTTTTTTAAAGATTTTTCTAATAATTTTCTTGATTTTTCTTTTCATTCATTTTTCCTTCTCCTCTAGCCAATCGCTAACTATCATAGACAAGGGCTGGTGAGGTGGACCTTGCCAACCTCGCCAAGATCTGGTAAGGTTGAACCTTCCCCAACCATAGCAAGATTTACTTAAGGCTAGCGAGGTCCACCTCTAATTGGCCCTCGTCTCTAATCGATCACTGAGACCCAACGACTGGCTAGAGAAGGAAGAAAAAGGAAGGAAAAAACAAGAAAAGAAAAAAAAATTGACCTTATTCCAGAAATTTTTCTTAGAATAAAAGGGCAATTTTTTTTCTTTTTATTTTTATTTTAAATTTATTCCTTGACGCATGACCCCCCACGATGGCCCTTGGCGTAGCTAGGCGAGGGTCAGTGATCCCCTATGAAACACCGACAATCTTCAATCATCAGCAAGCCTAACTCTCTTTCTGCTCCCAATCTCTTAACAAAATAAAGAAATCAAATACCCTTCTAAGCTCATTCTCATAACAAGAAGTCTTGTTCTTCTGTCTTTGTGGCTCTAGTATGCATGCGCCGTAGATATACATTAAGAAGAAGGATGCTAGATTCATGTATGAGAGCCGACACCCGCCGCTAATTGCAAACCTATCCACATACAATAACAGAACAAAATTCTATTCCTAATTAATTCACAAAACAAAAATACTTCCGCGATCGCTTCACGTTACGCTGCTCTGCAAGAAAACATCCCGACAGTAATGCGAGAAACGCACCGACTCTCTACCGATAACTAATCGGAAACCCACATTACTAAAGAAAACGCTGCGTAGAGCCCTAAGTTGGAGAATCAAACCAATTCACGAACTTTGAACAGGCGAAGCCATTCGCATCCACGAATCGAACTTCAGGCGGGGAGAGCTATACCTTGACCCGATCGAGGGTTTATTACCAGGGCCGAACGGGCGCCGGAGCTCCGAGATGAGCGAGAGCCAGCCCCTGCGGGAGCCCACACGCGCGGTTGACTTCCGGCGTTCGTTTTCGGAGCGATGATCTTCATTGTCGACCTCGACAACACAGTGATACGATCCGATCGAAGAAGGATCAGATGATCGGCGAAATCGAAACCCTAAGCAAAGCGTCCGGATGCGATGACGAAGTGGGATGAAGCAAGCGAGAGAGACAGAACATTTTGCGCGCCAAGACGGAGGTTTCGGTTCATAAAATGTGAAAGTAGCAATGTCATCGCAAAAAGAGATGAAGCATAATTAGTTTTAATTTTATGGTTAAAATATTAGTATTTTTTATGTGATGGCAGGGACCTTATCGAATATCTATTGCCAAATATTAATTTATATTTACACTTTTTTTTTTTTTTTTTTTGGTTATAAGAGCAATTGCCATATTACAGTAATGACCATTATCGAAGAAGGATGCTACTAAACTTGGAAATTTCAATTTGGGATACATAGAATTGGCTTCTAGTTTTGGGCATCATTCATAGTGTGATTTCTTATCAGAGTAAGAGAGGGAGAAGCTTAATTTCCATCATCGGGAGAACAATGCCAATCTTTCCCTCTTTTTTCACTAAGGAAATGCATTAATAGGTCAAAAGTCTCAACAAGACAAAAGTCAATTTACAATGAAGTCAAACTCGACGTCTTGATTAATTATTCTAAATATATCATAATCCTGTACAGTTCATTGAATTTTGTGGAATTAGGTATTAGCCTTATTCTTGAGCAATAGAGTAGAGAGGAGGTCCCTTTTTCTTGCATTTAACTTGTGATTTTCTTATAAAAGTCTTTTTTCTTCCTTTATATATTTTAGGTGATCATGGTGAAATTAATATTGGATAATTCAGTTCCATTGTCGTTGGTGGTCTAATTCAACAGATGAACTGAACTTTCCATGCACCACCTCTCTGCAAATTGTCTCTGAAGTCAAAGATTGAACAAGAAGGGTCAAGATTGATGAATGCGTGATCACCAAGGTGTCAGACTTCGAGAATAAAAAAACCAAGTTTGACTTTGTCACCCAAAAACTCTCAAAGAGCTCAATAAGAATCCAACCCATCACAATCCAACCCATCACAGATCAGGACTCGGAAGAAGAAGGACATTGTTCTAACAAGTTGGGGATGGAGGGAGTCAAGTTGCTGGGAGCTTGGCCTAGTCTTTTCAGTTACAGAGTTATATGGGCTCTCAAGCTCAAGGGAGTGGAATACGAGTATGTGGAGGAAGATCTCCACAACAAGAGCGATGAATTATTGCGGTGCAACCCAGTTCACAAGAAGATCCCTGTGCTCATCCATGGAGGGAGACCCGTTTCAGAGTCCGCTGTAATACTGGAGTACATCGAAGAGAGTTGGCCACAAAACCCTCTGCTTCCTCGGGATCCTTACGAGAAGGCCGTGGCCCGATTCTGGATCAAATTCAACGAGGACAAGGTGTGTTACGAATATCGAAATGGAATTGTTTTCCATGATAGATTTATTAAAATATTTCAGTCAAGATTTCTTTTCTAAGAACTAGGTTTGGTTTATGTCTCAATAGCCTTGATCTCGACTTTAGCTTGAACTGAAAACAGAATTTCCATGAAAAATGTAAGAAATTCTATCTAATTAGATGATGGTAAATCTTGTGATGTTATTCAGAACAAGTTGACCCTAAAGAGCTACACAAGATAATTAAAAAAGCTATAAGCATGGTTAAATCCTCCTTCCACTATCTAACGATGAACATTCTTGGTGATGAAGATCCCAATTTTTGTCAAATTCTGTAAAAGCACAGGGGAGCAACAGGAGGAGGCAAAAAAAGAGGCCAAGAAAGTCCTGCAAACCATTGAAGAACACGCTCTTAGAGAGGAGGACAACTTCTTTGCTGGGGACAATATTGGCTTGCAAGATTTGGTCTTTGGATGGCTAGCTTGGTGGCTTCAAGTCTTGGAAGAACTGGCCGGCGAGAAATTATTGGAAGCTAGCGAATATCCTTGCCTGCACAGATGGGCGCAGAATTTCAGAGCGCATGATGTGATCGGAAGCAACCTTCCGAAGCGTGAGGCCCTACTTGCCTACTACAAGGGCCTCATGGAGACTTCCATTGCGTCTTCTCCATCAGCAGTGTAGTCGTGTGGACCGAGTCTTGATGATGACTTTTACTTTCCGTGAGCAAGTTCTGCTAATAAATTTCCAGTCTCCGTATGGATTTATGTAATGGGTAGTGATGATCCTAAAATGTGCTTATGCATGCTATTTAAATATAGGAAAGTATGAGGTTGGTATGTCGAAAACTTGATTGACTGGAAGATATGAAATTAACAGAGAAGGAAATTGCATACTTGTTGCTATTGATGAGATTTATTATTCAGGTATAATGCGTTTTTCCATTACGATTTGCATCTAATCCTTCTTGCTCACTAATCCTTGACGCTCTCCCTATAAAATGCTATGCAACTAGAACTCTCAGGTCCACATGAGCAAGAAAACTCCTTAATGACCTCAAACTTGAGGCTCAGCTTGCGGTACAGGCTCGATTTTTATCCCGGTACAGCTTCATCGTTTCCGTACTGTAGAACGATCGAGAAGTAAAGTCAATGTGTTTTTTCTCTATGCACTGTCCATCTTGGACTGCAGTAGTCGTAAATTAGAAAAGATGTGCCAGTATGCTCTTAGTCTCGAATATGGAAGTCTCCATGTCCTTGTGAGATTCGAGAATCTCAGTTTTGCGCATGTCTAAGCTGTCATGAAAATCTTTCTGCTATTTAAGAAGACAAAAGGCCATGTGTTCAAGAGATGGCAGAGTAAGCAACCGATAATACATATACGGACGCTCCACAGCACAACTATTCAGAAACTCATGTATGTACTCTCTGCCAAAACCAAATACCAGAAACAGTAGAGCATATTTTCCTACTTTGTCCATGGACGAAATCTATATGGTCGCACCCAAAAATTAACATTCGCATAGATCCGCAGGGAGTACAGACACTTAATGAATGGATTGCAGATTGTTTCAATAGAAATTACTCATTACCTGAACCAGAAACGGTGGCCTCTGTCTTTTGGCAAATTTGGAAGGCGCGAAATGGTTTTATATTTCGTCGCCAGCATTTGGACGCGACGCAAGTTGTCGATGAGGCCCTCGCCACCGCCAGAGCCGCTGGTTTATCCCATTGCAGATCATTGGGAACAGGAACAAGAGCAGCAACAGGACAACTGCAAATTAACCTTGGCGAACTGTGGAGACCCCCAGATCCGGGCTGTATTAAGGTGAATATAGATGGAGCTTTTCAACCTCACAGCAAAACAGGGACTATGGCGGGTATTTGCAGGAACCAAAATGGGAGGTTGGTCGACGGACTCACCAGAGATTTTGACGCCTCGACAGCTCTGCAAGCGGAGTTCATGGCTCTTACCATCACTCTTCACCATCTGCTAGACACCGGAAGACAACGAGATTCACTGATCATCGAGTCAGACAGCCTCATTTTAGTAGATTCGGTCAATGCCTCTACGCCATTGCCATGGGAAGCTCGGGCAATCGCTGCAGAGGCCGTCAGCCTCCTTTCCCGATTCTCATCTGCTAGGGTAACGCACTGCAAACGGCAAGCAAATTCTGTCGCGGATTGGGCCGCAAAGGCACATAGAAATGGGCTTCTCTCTCAAGATTGGGCCACCTCGCCGCCCTACTTTTTGCTTACCTTACTTTGTTCTGATGCTGTAGCGGCTGGGTGTGCTGTTTTGTAACTTCTCCCCGTTATGTTAATATATATCACCCTTTCGACCAAAAAAAAAACAAAATCAGCGAATGAAGTACATTTGTGTTCAGTTTTGATAATAACAAATTGCATCAGGGCCTCATAATGGATGGATGGGCTCGATGAAGCAGGATGGGTGCTACCTGATAAAGGAAAAAAATCATGTGAAAATAATGAATTTTATGACGTATGCTAGGGGTGAGCAGCGGTCTAGGGTCGACCTGGGACCGACCTCGGACCGGCCCAACCTTGTCGGTCCTGGTCCGGTTCCAAAGGGATTGGGTTGGTGGCCTAGGCCCGAAATTCGGGACCAACACTTTGTGCGGGTTGGTCCCGGTCCCAGAGTTTTGGGTCGGTCCAACCCCTGGACCAACCCCGTATATTATATTATATTATTTATAATTATTTTATATATTCAAACCTAAGTAAAATATCCGTTATATTATATTATATTGAGATATTCTATCAATAGCACTAATAGTAATTTCAATTTAAAACTTTTGTTGAGTATTAATTATGTATCATTTGTTTTGTTTTCAAGTGTTTAGAAGTTCAAGTGAATTAACAAGATGTGAAGTTATATATTCATAGTTTATATTAAGTATTTTGAACTTTTTATAATTTAATTGTATTTTACTAATGAATTTCAGTAGCACTTTGCTTTTCAAGTTGCGTCAAATGTTAGAAGTTTTTGAAGAGTAGAGTAGTATTGCAGTTACTACGGTGATTTGCTACATGATCAAATGCAGGAAAACGTTTTTACATATGGTGTTATGAATATTAAAGATAGATGATTACAAGAACTTTCCATCTTGTCCCATATCTCGATGAGCAGTTAGCAGGTACGAAAATTCTATTATCGTGTCATCTTAAATTTGTTAAATATGTATTGGTATTTATAGTTTAGTTGCACAATGCCGCATTGTTGATGGATGTGTAATTTGAATGTATAGATTTGCTTTTTTAGGGAGTATAAAAAATAAGACGAAAAAATTTATCGATCGGTCCCGGGTTGGACAGGAACCGGATCGAACCCATTGGGTCGATCCGGTCCTTGGTCCCAAAGCTCAATAGGGTCGGTCCTCGGTTCTAAAAATTGAGGACCGACACTGTACGGGTTGGTCCTAGGATTAGGGGGTGGCCCGGACCAACCCGGACCATGCTCACCCCTAACGTATGCAGAGGGGTTGCCCAGTTATCATTCTAAGTTGATAAAGTGTCCTCCCTGTCACTAGTTTACCTAAGGCCATACCTGAAATTTCTCGATGTAGTTTTAATTTGACTACTTATCACTATTCTCTAATCCTGTCAAAATACTATGTCTCGCAGTTTGGATTAGTTGCTAGATAATTTGCGTTGACGCATAAACTTTCTGCGTCAATCATTTATTTTGGAGCAAGTGCTGTCTTCCTTCAAAAACCTTTGCACGGAAGAGCAGATTTTTATGCTTCGACTTTGACAAGTAATCCCAATGTAGCAAATATGTTGGTACTAGCATAAGGCCGGGACACCAAGACTATTCATTTGACTCATTTTGGTTATAGCTAGTGCGCTCTAGAATGAGATTAAGATAAGACTCATCTCTGCACATAAATCACGCAACAGCATGACCACAATGGTCTGAAACTAAGTATCTCTGTGTAAAATCTAATGTCATACTATGAAATGACAGCTCCAAGGCACCGCAAGGCTTCGAGAACATGCATTTGGGTCAAACTATTTGTCACTTGTAAAAGGATTTCAGAGGTGATGCCGTGAAGTGATCGTTGATAATGTACATGTACTTCATGGTTCATGCAATGTCTGATGTACTGCTATTGAGTTTTATAGGATCCCGTCTGCACAAGCTCTCACAGTTTCACCTTCATGGAATTGGGGATATGAACTTTCTTGAAATGGAAAACTTCCGTTTGACAGTAACTAGGATCCTGGTTACCTCAAACAGAAAGAAACGACATAAGAATGCAACATTAATTGTACCGAGTGTGATAGAGCTATTTGTACGTTTTCCCCCTCTGTGGATTGGTAAGTTATGCTTGTGATGTCTTTTCCCACGGTGGACAAGCAGGAATGCTGCATATATGTGATCACTTGGTGCTAATTTAGTCAAGGGACAAGTGCAATAGAATTGCTAAAACTTATTAGGAAAATGCAATTGAGTTATAAAACTTGCAAAAAGTGTAATCAAGTCCTAAAACTTGTCAAATTGATTTAATTTAGTGCTAAAGTTAACACCATCAAACTTGCTAATAGAAAATGTTGACGCAACGCGAACGTGGCATTTTAAATAATTTTTCATTTTCCACATGGCTTTTTATAAATTTTTTTATTCAAAATTAGATTTAAAAACTAAAAAAAGAAAAGCTAAAATTTATTTTAAAAACTGTAAAAAAAAAAAAAAAAAAATGGAAGCTCCTCCACCACCGCCCATCGACGGAGGGGCCGGCGATGGAGGTGGTCGGCTGCCGACCCCTTCGGCAATGGGCAGCAGCGGCGGAGCTACCGTGTTCAATTTTTTTTAACGGCTTTTAAAAAAAATAATTTTTAGTTTTTCTTCTTTAGTTTTTAAATCTAATTTTTTTATTAAAAAATTGACTAAAAAATTATTTTAAAAAGCCACGTGGAAAATAAAAAAAAAAATCATTTAAAATGCTATATTAGTGCCAAGTCAACATTTTTCACCAGTAAGTTTGACGATGTTAACTTTATGACTCAATTAAATTAATTTGACAAGTTTTAAGACTTGATTGCACATTTTGCAAGTTTTAAGACTCAATTACTTTTTCGTAATAAGTTTTAAGACTTCGATTGTACTTATCTCTTTAGTCAACCAAGGAATGCTAGCTTCCCTAGTTTAACAATTAAACCATTAAACCAGTATTATCACTCAGCTATCATGTGTCTGAGATCATCAAAGTTAATAAGACGTCCTAGGTGGGGTGATAAAGTCCCTGATTTTATTCAAAGTTTTTCACACCGTAGGGAGCAACGGGAGGAGGCAACAAAAGAAGCCAAGAAAGTCTTGAAAACCATTTTGTTCCTAGTCTCCGACTTGGAAGTTTCATGTCCACGCAAGAATTTCAGTTTCATACACTAATGAACTGTCAAGAAAAACTTTTTGTTTTTTTAAGGGTGCATTTGGTAATATTTATGTTAATAGATATTTTGTTCATTTCTACTCGGTAGATAATTTTCTGAGCAAAAGAGTACATTTGGTACAAACCTAAAATTTCTATTCTCGAAATAGAAAAAGAAAAAAGCATTTAATATAACCTCAATTTTTTTTTTTTTTGTGAACATGGAGTTTTTTTTTTTTTTTTAATTTTTCTAATAATTTTCTTTGATTTTTCTTCTTCTTTTTTCCCTCCCTTCTTCTTTCTTCTCTAGCCAATCGCTGGCTATCATAGACAAGGGATGGTGAGGTGGACCTCGCCAACCTCGCCAAGATCTGGTAAGGTTGAACCTTGCCCAACCATAGCGAGATTTGCTTGAGGCTAGTGAGGTCCACCTATAATTGCCTCTCGTCTCTAATCGATCGTCAAGACCTCAACGATCGGCTAGAGGAGGAAGAACAAGGAAGGAAACAAAAATGACCTTATTTCAGAAATTTTTCTTAGAATAAAAGGGTAATTTTTTATTTTACTTTTTATTTCTATTTTAAATTTATTCCTTGGCATGACCCCCCAGCCAACGATGGCCCTTGGCCTAGCTAGGCGAGAGTCAGTGACCCCCTATGAAGCACTAACACTCTTCAATGATCAGCAAGCTTAACTCTCTTTCTGCTCCCAATTTCTTAACAAAATTAAGAAATCAAATACCCTTCTTAGCTCGTTCTCATAACAAGAAGTCTTGTTCTTCTGTCGTTGTGGCTCTAGTATGCATGCGCCGTAGATAAACATTGAGAAGAAGGATGCTATATTCATGGATGAGAGCCGATTGAAAACCTATCCAACTACAATAACAGAACAAAATTATATTCCTAATCTCGCGCATGGAACTCCATAACAGATCGATGGAAGCCCAACAGGAAAAAGACAAGCAAAGAACCAATATCTCCCACAAATCAAAAAGCACTAACACAAACAAATTCCGCGATCGCTCCACATTACGCTGCTCTGCAAGGAAACATCCCAACAGTAATGCCAGAAACGCACCGACTCTCTACCGATAACTTTGAACAGGCGAAGCCATTCGCATCGGCGAAATCGAAACTCCAAGCGAAGTGTCAGGATGCGATGACGGAGCATGAAGGAGCAAGCGAGAGAGACGGAACATTTGGCGCGCCAAGACGGAGGTTTTGGTTCATAAAATGTGAAAATAGAAATGCCGTTACAAAAAGAGAAGAAGCATAATTAGTTTTAATTTTATGGTTAAAATATTAGTATTTTTTATGTGATGGCAGGGACCTTATCGAATATCCATTACCAAATATTAATTTATATATACACTTTTTTTTTTTTTTTTTGTTATAAGAGCAATTGCCATATTACGGTAATGATCATTATCGAAGGAGGATGCTACTAAACTTTGAAATTTCAATTTGGGATACATAAAATTGGCTTCTAGTTTTGGGCATCATTCATGGTGTGATTTCTTATTAGGGTAAGAGAGGGAGAAGCTTAATTTCCATCAATGGGAGAACAATGCCAATCTTTCCCTCTTTTTCACTAAAGAAATGTATTAATAGGTCAAAAGTCTCAACAAGACAAAAGTCAATTTCCAATGAAGTCAAACTTAGCGTCTTGATTAATTATTCCGAATATATCATAATCCCTTACGGTTCATTATATTATGTGGAATTAGGTACTAGCCTTATTCTTGAGCAATGGAGTAGAGAGGTGGTCCTTTTCTCTCGCATTTAACTTGTGAATTTCTTATAAAAGTCTTTTTTCTTCCTTTATATATTTTAGGTGATAAAGGTGAAATTAATATTGGATAATTCAATTCCATTGTCGTTGGTGGTCTAATTCAACAAATGAACTGAACTTTCCATGCACCAACTCTCTGCAAATTGTCTCTGACGACAAAGATTGAACAAGAAGGGTCAAGATTGATGAATGCGTGATCACCAAGGTCTTAGACTTCAAGAACAAGAAACCAAGTTTGACTCAAGAAGAAAAACCAAGTTTGACTTTGTCACCCAAAAACTCTCAAAGAGCTCTATAAGAATCCAACCCATCACAATCCAACCCATCACAGATCAGGACTCGGAAGAAGGAGGACATTGTTCTAATAAGTGTGGGATGGAGGGAGTCAAGTTGCTCGGAGCTTGTCCTAGTCCCTTCAGTTACAGAGTTATATGGGCTCTCAAGCTCAAGGGAGTGGAATACGAGTATGTGGAGGAAGATCTCCACAACAAGAGCGATGAAATGTTGCGGTTCAACCCAGTTCACAAGAAGATCCCTGTGCTCATCCATGGAGGGAGACCCGTTGCAGAGTCCGCTGTAATACTGGAGTACATCGAAGAGAGTTGGCCACAAAATCCTCTGCTTCCTCGTGATCCTTATGAGAAGGCCGTGGCCCGGTTCTGGATCAAATTCAATGATGACAAGGTGTGTTGCGAACATCCAAATGGAATTGTTTTCCGTGATAGATTTATTGAAAATTTTGAGGCGCATTGGTTGCCTGTAACAGTTTCGTTTAGCTATTGCACAAAAGTATCACGTGGAGATTTGTTGGTTTTCTGGTTTCGATAGGAATTATCTTCAAACATTTAGGTCACAGAAATTTCAACTAGAAATATTGGTTTCGATATGTTTCAGTCAAGATTTCTATTCTGAGAACTAGGTTCGGTTCATGTCTCAATAGCCTTGATCTCGACTTTAGCTTGAACTGAAAACAGAATTTTATTCAGAACAAGATGACCCTAAATAGCTACATAAGATAATTAAAGAAAGCTGTAAGCATGGTTAAATCCTCCTTCCACTCTCTAACAATGAACATTCTGGGTGATGAAGATCCCAATTTTCGTCAAATTCTTTCAAAGCACAGGAGAGCAACAGGAGGAGACAACAAAAGAGGCCAAGACAGTCCTGAAAACCATTGAAGAACATGCTCCTAGAGAGGAGGACAACTTCTTTGCTGGGGACAATATTGGCTTGCAAGATTTGGTCTTTGGATGGCTAGCTTGGTGGCTTCAAGTCCTGGAAGAAGTGGCCGGCGTGAAATTATTCGAAGCTAGCGAATATCCTCGCCTGCACAGATGGGCGCAGAATTTCAGAGCGCATGATGTGATCGGAAGCAACCTCCCGGAGCGTGAGGCCATGCTTGCCTACTTCAAGCGCGCCAGGGAGACTTCCATTGCGTCTTCTCCATCAGCAGTGTAGTCGTGTGGACCGAGTCTTGATGATGACTTTTACTTTTCGTGAGCAAGTTCTGCTAATAAATTTCCAGAGTCTCCGTGTGGATTTATGTAATGAGTAGTGATGGTCCTAAAATGTGCTTATGCATGCTATTTTTATGTAGGAAAGTATGAGGTTGGTATGTCGAAAAATTGATTGACTGGGAGATATGAAATTAACAGTGAAGGAAATTGCATATTTGTCTCTATGGATGAGATTCATCATTCAGGTATGATGCGTTTTTCCATTACGAGTTGCGTCTAATCCTTCTTGTTCACTAATCCTTGACGCTCTCCCTATAAAAAGCTATGCAACTAGAACTCTCGGGTCCACATGAGCAAGAAAACTCCTTAATGACCTCATACTTGAGGCTTTGCTTGCAGTATAGGCTCGACTCGAGCTTTATCCCGGTACAGCTTCATCGTTTCCGTACTGTAGAACGATCGAGAAGTAAAGTCAATATCTTTTTCTCTATGCACTGTCCATCTTGGACTGCAGTAGTCGCAAATTAGAAAAGATGTGCCAGTATGCTCTTAGTCTCGAATACTGAAGTCTCCATGTCCTTGTGAGATTCGAGAATCTCAGTTTTGCGCATGTCTAAGCTGTCTTGAAAATCTTTCTGCTATTTAAGAAGACAAAAGGCCATGTGCTCAAGAGATAGCAGAGCAAGCAACGGACAATATATATATACGGACGCTCCACAGCACAACTATTCAGAAACTCATGCACTTAAACAAAATCAGCGAAAGAAGTACGTTTGTGTTCAGGTTTGATAATAACAAATTGCATCAGGGCCTCATAATGGATGGATGGGCTCGATGAAGCAGGATGGGTGCTACCTGATAAAGGGAAAAAATCATGTGAAAATAAGGAATTTTATGACGTACGCAGAGGGGTTGCCCAGTTATCATTCTAAGTTGATAAGTGTCCTCCCTGTCACTAGTTTACCTAAGGCCATACCTGAAATTTCTCGAAGTAGTTTTAATTTGACTACTTATCACTATTCTCTAATCCTGTCGAAATACTATGTCTCACTGTTTGGATCAGTTGCCAGATAATTTGCATCGACCCATAAACTTTCTGCATCAATCATTTATTTTGGAGCAAGTGCTGTCTTCCTTCAAAAACCTTTGCACGGAAGAGCAGATTTTTCTGCTTGGACTTTGACAGGTAATCCCAATGTAGCCAATATGTTGGTACTAGCATAAGGCCGGGACACCAAGACTATTCATTTGACTCATTTCGGTTATAGCTAGTGCGTTCTAGAATGAGGTTAAGACTCGACTCATCTCTGCACATAAATCACGCAACAGCATAACCACAATGGTCTAAAACTGAGTATTTTTGTGTAAAATCTAATGTCATATTATGAAATGACAGCTCCAGGGCACCGCAGGGCTTCGAGAACATGCATTCGGGTCGAACTGTTTGTCACCTGTAAAAGGATTTCAGAGGCGATGCCGTGAAGTGATCGTTGATAATGTACATGTACTTCATGGTTCATGCAATGTCTGATGTACTGCTATGGAGTTTTATAGGATCCCGTCTGCACAAGCTCTCACAGTTTCACCTTTATGGAATCAGGGATCTGAACTTTCTTGAAATGGAAAACTTCCATTTAACAATAACTAGGATCCCGGTTAGCTCGAACAAAGAAACGACATAAGAATGCAACGTTAATTGTACCAAGTGTGATAGAGCTATTTGTACATTTTCCCCCTTTGTGGATTGGTAAGTTATGATTGCGATGTCTTTTCGCGCAGTGGACAAGCAGGAATGCTGCATATATGTGATCACTTAGCGCTAATTTTATTAAAGGATAAGTGCAATAGAAATCCTAGAACTTATTACGAAAATGCGATTGAGTAACTTGCAAAAAAAAATGTAATTAAATTCTAAAACTTGTCAAATTTGTTCAATTGAGTCCTAAAGTTAACACAATCAAACTTGCTAACGGAAAATGTTGACATGGCGCGAACGTGGCATTTTAAATAATTTTTCATTTTCCACATGGCTCTTTTTAATTATTTTTTATTCAAAATTAGATTTAAAAATTAAAAGGAAAAGCTAAAATTTATTTTAAAAAAACTGAAAAAAAAAAAAAGAAGAAGAGAAAATGGAAGCTCCTCCACCGCCGCCGCCCATCGCTAAAGGGGCCAGCAACGGAGGTGGCTGGTTGTCGGCCCCTCCGGCGATGGGTGGTGGCGGTGGCGGAGCTATCATTTTCTCTTCTTTTTTTTTAACAACTTTTTAAAAATTTAATTTTTAGTTTTTCTTCTTTAGTTTTTAAATCTATTTTTAAAAAATTGAATAAGAAATAATTTTTAAATGCCATGTCTGTGCCAAGTTAGCATTTTCCGCCGATAAGTTCGACGATGTTAAATTTAGGACTCAATTAAATCAATTTGACAAGTTTTAAGACTTAATTACAATTTTTGTAAGTTTTAGGACTCAATTATATTTTCGTAATAAGTTTTAGGTCTTCAATTGTACTTATCTCTTTAGTCAACCAAGGAATACTAGCTTTTAACAATTAAACCAGTATTATCATCCAGCTATCACGTGTCTGAGATCATCAAAGTTGATAAGATGTCCTGGCTGGGGTGACAAAGTCCCTGATTTTCTTCAAAGTTTTATGCCACAGAGAAGCAACAGGGAGGAGGCAACAAAAGAAGCGAAGAAAGTCTTGAAAACCATTTTGTTCCTAGTCTCCAACTTGGAAGTTTCATGTCCTCACAAGAATTTCAGTTTCATGCACTAATGAATTGTCAAGAAAAACTTTATGCTTTTTTAAATGCGTGTTTAGTAATATTTCTGTTAATAAATATTTTTTTCATTTCTACTTGGTAAAAAAATTTCTAAGCAAAATAGCACATTTGGTACAAATCTAAAATTTCTATTCTCAAAAGAAAAAGAAAAAGCATTTGACATAACCTCAATTTTTTTGTGAACGTGGAGTTTTTTCTTAAAATTTTTCTTTAATTTTCTTTGATGTTTCTTCTTCTTCTTTTCCTCCCTTCTTCTTTCTCCTCTAGCCGATCGATGATCATCATAGACAAGGGCTGGTGAGGTGGACCTCACCAACCTTGCCAAGATCTAGTAAGGTTGAACCTTGCCCAACCATAGCAAGATTTGCTTAAGGCTAGCAAGGTCCACCTCTAATTGGCCCTCATCTCTAATCGATCGCCAAGACCCAACGACCGGCTAGAGGAGGAAGAACAAGGAAAGAAGAAACAAGAAAAGAAAAAAAATGACCTTATTTCAGAAATTTTTCTTAGAATAAAAGGGTAATTTTTTTTTTTTACTTTTTATTTCTATTTTAAATTTATTCCTTGGCATGACCCCCTAGCCAACGATGGCCCTTGGCCTAGCTAGGCAAGGGTCAATGACCCCCTATAAAGCACCGACACTCTTCAATGATCAACAAGCTTAACTCTCTTTCTGCTCCCAATTTCTTAACAAAATTAAGAAATCAAATACCCTTCTAAGCTCATTCTCATAATAAGAAGTCTTGCTCTTCTGTCGTTGGGGCTCTAGTATGCATGCGCCGTAGATATACATTGAGAAGAAGGATGCTATAATCATGTATGAGAGCCGACACCCGCCGCTAATTGCAAACCTGTCCAAATACAATAACAGAACAAAATTCTATTCCTAATCTCGCGCATGGAACTCCATAACAGATCAATGGAAGCCCCACAGGAAAAAGACAAGCAAAGAACCAATACCTCCCACAAATCAAAAAGCACTAACACAAACAAATTCCATGATCGCTCCACATTACGCTGCTCTGCAAGGAAACATCCCGACAGTAATGCGAGAAACGCACCGACTCTACCGATAACTAATCCGAAACCGACATTACTAAAGAAAACGCTGCGAAGAGCCCTAAGTTGGAGAATCAAACCAATTCACGAACTTTGAACAAGCAAAGCCATTCACATCCACGAATCGAACACGGGCGGGGAGAGTGTTGTACTTTAGCTAGTTAGCTAGTACGTCCATGATGGGGTGCGATTAGACCGCACCAATTGGACTTGATATGCTACGATGGAAAGGCACAAATGGAGGGGTACGAAGGGAGACGTATAAAAGGCTCCTGAACACAACCGTTGGGTTAGTTGGCCATTCATTTGCACCAAATTTCCTCTCAATTTCCATCAAAGAAGATTAAGGCGTTCCATTTCAATTTTGCAAGAACAATCGGTATTTACGCCATGGAAATCGGGTGTTTTCCTCGTGATTACATCCAGACTAACGTGAGGAAGTATCGTTCGTGATAAATTCGCAATTCAACGTTCGTTCCGGGGCCATTTGCTGTTTGCTCATCGGAATCAGGTAAGTCATCTTCCGCCGACTCGAATTTCATCATTGGTATCAGAGCCCGATCGTGATTTTTGCCTTGTTTTTCATCAAGTTTTCACATTTAAAATTTGATATTGAGATCAAGAGTTTGTATTCTACACTGCTTCGATCTCTGATGGTGGGAATTGCCCTATGAAAAACTCGAATTTGAACCGGAGCGAAGAATGGGTTCGGGGTCGCGTGCATATACAGGTTTTGGCCGTTTTTCGAAAGAATTTTTTGGTCAAAATAAATTTTTGAATATACAGGGTGAAAGTACTCGTCAAGACGAGTCCGGCGGTGGGTCGAGCGCCGCCAGGCGACACCGCACGCGCCCACATGCGCGGCCAGAAGCCGCTGCGCATGGGCGTCACGCGCGCCGGTCGAACCGGGCGCGTGCGCAATGCGCGCCAGCCGGTGAACCGGCACGCGCCGGTCGGTGGTGACGTCACCGTGACATCATCCAACGGTCGGTAACCGCCGGGATGACGTCATCGATGATGTCAGCGCCCGGCGGCGGTTGGCGGCGGTCACCGGCCGGCAACCCGACCATACCGACCGGAGACCCAACACGACCCGTTGACCCGACCTGACCCGTTGACCAGTCAACGGTCGGACCGGTCCAGCGGTCAAACCGGTCGGACCAGTCACCGGTTGGACCGGTCATCGGTCGGACCGATCGGACCGGCCAGGAGCCGTTCAACTCGCTGGCGCGTGCGCCACACGTGCCGCGCACTCAGGCAGCGCGTGGGGGCGCGTGCGAGCTCCGATTGGAGCGTGATCGGTCTCGTTTGGTTCGTATGGGTGTTCTCTACACAATGGTATAATTATTTATACTTTTGAATTTTATAAATGTATGAAAATGTGTAGGAAACCCTATGTACGCATATTTTTTGGGGTTTAATTCTATTTATTCATTTGTGGCTAGTATTTTCTTGTGATTAGGGAAATACAGTAACTAGCTTGTGTGCAAATGATATTGTATATGCTGTGTAGAGCTTGGTTCAATGATATGATATATATATTTTAATATACTTGCAATTTTCTAGTTGCTAGAAAATAATAACAATGGTAGGAAATCCATTACACGTTGAATTGCAATTTTGATTATAATTGAAGCATGATTGTTTTTTATACAATGATTATTGTCATGCTATTTTTATTTTTTTTGTGTTAATGGAAAAATGTATAAATTACATAAGATTATGTAATTATTTTTCCTAGTGAGAGTTCGTAGGTTGGTAGAATTTAAAATAGTTCTCACCTAGAACTTAAAATTTGTGCAAATTAAACTAATTAATGATAATATAACAATTGTATATAGAAGTTGATTGGGAACATTGTGAACTTTTGCTTTTGTGTCTTTTGTTAAATTATTATTAATTTAGTTTGTCTTTGCTGCAAATTAAATATGTGTGTTACTCTGTATAGTGTGCTATTATTGATTCTGTGTTTATTATGTCAATGTGTTATAGCAATTGATTATGGTTTCGGCATCCAAGACCATTGTGGCTGACCTCAATAAATGTGAGAAGCTGGACGGTGACAATTATGATATTTGGCACTGAAAGGTTCAGTACATCCTTGAGGAGCAAGAGGTTTTGAAAACCCTCAACCATACTATGAATGAACCTGAGCATGGAATTTCAGCTTAACACATGAGAGATTTGGAAGCTTATCAAGCTTGGAAAAAGAAAAATAGCATTGCTCGCATCACGTTGCTGAGCTATATGCAAGATGATCTCATGTGTGAGTTTGAAAGTTATGACAAAGCTCAAGTTATGTGGGTTGCCTTGAAAGATAAGTTTAGGGGTACATCTGCCACTAAGCTGAGGAGACTCACCAAGTTTGACACATTCCGAAAGCGCCCAAATGTAACGATGAGGCAGCATCTTTGGGAGATGTCAAACATAATCCGTGAGCTAAAGTCGGCAAGACACTCGCTTACTGATGAACAACAAGTTCAAGCTGTTATAAGGTCTCTTCCTGACAATTGGGAGCATATGAAGATCAATATGACGCATAATGAGAATATTGTCACTTTTGATGATATTGTGCGTCATTTGGAATTAGAGGATGAGCGCCTAGAGGCCGCGAGATCATCTACTCATGCTTATGTTGCTAAATCGAGTTCGCGCAAAGCTTCGGGCTTCAAGCGTAAGATGAATCTTCAGTTCAACAACAAAGGGAAGATGACTGATCAGACACCCAAGAGGGCTAAGACCTTCCGACGCAAGAAGCGTGGTGGGAAGAAGGACAAGGCCAAGATGGAGTGCCACAATTGTGGCAAGTTGGGTCACTTTGCTCGTGAATGTACTAAGCCGAAAAAGGTACCCCATTACTCCATTACTTTGAGTAATGCTTTTGTTTCTAGTACTGTAATGCTTGCTGAATCTTATCCAATGTGGACTGTAGACTCAGGAGCAACAGACCATGTAACTAGAGACCGAGAAGCATTTGTAGAGTATCGTCGGATACCGCCTGGAAGAAGATGGATATATGTTGGGAATAACTCGAGAGTTGAAGTGAAAGGTGTTGGTACATGTAAATTGATTTTACGTGGTGGTTGAAACCTATTCCTGCATGATGTCCTTTATACTCAAGATATTCAACCAAACTTGGTCTCTGTAGTTGTTCTTCTTAGCTTAGATTATGTATTGAATTTCCATGGTGATTGTGATGACATTTTGTATGAAATGGTTTATTATGGTTCAGGTCATGTAGCGAATAATTTTATGGTATTAGACATTGACTATGATCAATACAATATTAATGTTGATGGTTGTTTTTCTTTAATTGCGTCTTCTAACAATGTTGAGATTGATGCAAGTACTTGACATGCTAGATTAGGTCACATTGGATTGCAAAGAATGCAAAGATTAGCTAAAGAATGCCTTTTATGGTCACTCACTAATGTTAGTCTATCCGTATGTGAATATTGTTTGGCGGGAAAAACAACTAGAAAACCATTCGGTAAAGGGACTAGAGCTGAATTTCCATTGCATCTCATACATTCTAACATTTGTGGTCCTTTGAATGTGAGGGTGGGGCATGGAGCCTCATATTTCATCACTTTCATAAATGACTTCACACGTTTCGGTTATGTCTTTCTGATCTCCCATAAGTCAGAAGCATTAGACTTCTTTAGACGATATATAGCGATGATAGAGAATCAGTTGAGCAAAACAATAAAGGCATTGAGAACTGATCGTGGACGTGAGTATCTATCGGAGCAATTCAAGGCTCTTTGTGATGAAAAGGGAATTGTACGACAATTGACTATTCCTGGTACTCCACAACAAAATGGAGTAGCTGAGAGAAGGAATAGAACCCTATTAGAAATAGTTAGGTCTATGATGGCACAAGCAAATTTACCTATCTCCTATTAGGGAGATGCGTTATTAACTGTTGCCTATATACTTAACCGTGTGCCCTCAAAATCGATCACTTCCACCCCTTATGAATTATGGACTGGTAGGAAACCAGACTTGAGTAGTCTACGTCCATGGGGATGTGCAGCTTATGTTCATGATTCTTCCCATAAACATGGCAAATTAGGTCCTAGAGGGAAGAAATGTATCTTTATAAGATATTCCGAACACTCCAAAGGGTACGTGATCATAGGTGAACAAGCTGATGGAAGTGTGACCAAAATGGAGTCACGAGATGTCACATTCTTGGAAAACGATTTTCCTAGTAGAGGTGAGATTAATAAGGACTTCCAATTATATGAGATGGAAGATCCTGATAACACACCCACTGATGTTGTAGAGGGAAATGAAGATTTACTTCAACACACAAGATCTAGTGGGAGTGTTGCATCGCCTGATGAATTGAATTCAAGAGAAATTCAATTGCGTAAAAGTAATCATAAAAGTATTCCTCGTTGTCATTTTGAGATTAAAGGGGAAGCATTTATGATTGCTCAAAAAGACGATGCCGAGCCTAAGACTGTTCAAGAGACTCTCTCGACCTCTGACAAGAAAGAATGGAGAAAAGCTTTGGAAGATGAGATGGAGTCAATGAGGGCAAACCATGTCTGGGACTTGGTTGATCTACCACCAAATCGTAAAGCCATTGGAAACAAATGGGTCTTCAAGATTAAGCAAAGGGCATATGGATCTATTGAAAAGTATAAGGCTCGCCTTGTGGCAAAAGGCTATACTCAACAAGAGGGTATAGATTATGAGGAAACTTTTTCACCAGTTGTAAGGTTTGCCTCAATACGCCTTATTCTAGCCATCGTTGCACATTTGGACCTTGAATTATATCAAATGAATGTAAAGACGGCATTTCTCAATGGAGGATTAGATGAGGAAATCTATATGAAACAACCAATAGGTTTCATAGCTAAAGGTCGAGAGCATAAAGTTTGCAAGCTTAATCGCTCAATATATGGCCTTAAGCAATCATCTAGACAGTGGTATATTCGTTTTCATCAAGCAATCATAATAACTTTTGGTTTCACGATGATCGAAGAAAATCACTGTGTATATGTCAAACGGTCTAAAGATAAATTTGTAATTTTATCACTTTATGTTGACGATATTCTGTTGGCTGGAAATGACAAAGTTTTGGTTATCACCATAAAAGAATGGTTGTCCTCCAATTTTGAGATAAAGGACATGGGAGAAGCTGCTTATATATTAGGAGTTAAGATCGAAAGAGATTGATCAAGGAAACTCCTTACTTTATCACAAGAGTCTTATATTATGAAGATTCTTGAGCGTTTCAATATGCAGCATTGTAATCCCATTGATACCCCCGTCATGCAAGGTGAAGGCTTAAATACTGAGATGTGTCCTAAGACTCCAGAAGAAATCAAAGTGATGGAAACTGTTCCTTACGCTAGTGTAGTCGGAAGTTTGATGTATGCTATGATGTGTACTCGACCCGACATATGTCATGCTGTGGGATTGGTGAGCTGATATCAATCAAATCCCGGTCAAGCACACTAGAAAGCAGTGAAAAGGATCCTGAGATACTTGAAGGGCACTATGGACTATCGACTTTGTTACTAAGGGAATGATTTACGCTTATTAGGTTATTCATATGCCGATTGGGGTGGAGACCTGGATGAACGTAAATCAACTTCTGGATATGCGTTCTTGCTCAATGGAGGTGCAATTTCTTGGAGTAGTAAGAAACAGACATGCACGGCCTTGTCTACGATGGAGGCAGAATTTATTGCATGTTCTGCTGCAGTGTAAGAAGCAGTATCGCTAAAACGTTTCTTGGAAAAGTTAGCCACTGTCACTGAAGTTTCAAAACCGGTGATAGTTTATTGCGATAGTCAAGCAGCCATTGCCTATATGAAAGATCCAAAGTATCATGGAAGGACAAAGCACATTGACATAAAGAATAACTTCAATACATTTATAGCGCAGAAAGAAGTGATCCTGCAATACATTTCAACCAATAGAATGGTTGCTAATCCATTTACGAAGGCTATTCCTAGAGACATATTCTTGACCCATAGGATGTCACTAGGATTGCGTAGAATATGATATATGTTATTGTAGAGGATCATTAGTTTATGTATTTGTGGACAAATGTATTGTACTTGTTTGTTTATTAGTGATTTGATGTTTTATCAAAAAGTACAAATCCACTATGAGACTAGCACAAACACACATATATTATTGAAAAGTATGTCAGCAGGCAATGATTGGCTCACTCACACGAGCAATTGCCTCAGGTGCTGTAGTTAGCACGTTGAGATGAGACGTTATGTACAAATAAATGCGAAGAGCAAGTTTGGTACATAAAATATGTTGCCTTGATTGGAGTCAAGATGAGGTATGTAATTGGTTTATAACAAGACCGAACATGATAATCCCACAATCATGTATGCTTGAAAGATGTCGGATGCGAGTACTTAATTGGGTGCTATAGAAAGCGAGCTGATATAGCACTCGGGCTAAACATGAGTACGTGAGAAGCACGTGACTATGTTTAGGCTAAGATCTGTATGGTGGATATATTTGATGATTGACATACGCTCTTATAGAAAGAGTAATCCACTATAGCATGTAATTCATACTACATGTGCATTGTACGACCAATAAGGGAAGATGAGTAAAATTATCCATGTTTACTCATAGTGTGAGTCCTTGAGGTAATTTGTATTTTACCTCAATTATGTGCCCTATGTTACTTCTGACTATGTTCTCGAAGAGAAAGATCAATGTTGCTACTTTAGCCTGTTACGGGCGGTCATGAATAGATATGGCTAATGGGACATGTCTAGAGAAGCAGTTGTTCTGAAATTGAGAGAGACATGAGTGCGAATGAAGACTATTGTTGTTTTACATTTATCATATGTATTTACTGGTCGATCAATTATATCGCCCTATGTGGTTGCGGATATAATTTTAAATACATGGTGTTTTGAGAATAGTCAAGTATAGCCTTTAAGGGATAGGTATACTTGGATTGATGTAACAAAATATGTCTGGGGCACTACGAGACATTGATTGTTTATTTATTTTCGGGGTTGTAGCCATTATGCCATCCCTAACAGGTGCATAATTTGAGCTCCCAAGTGCAGGTGTACTCACTGGTCGCACGGCTTATTTGCCAAATTGAATCGTTTTGTAAAATTGATGAATGTTGAATACATTATATTCTTGATAGAGCGCAATCAAGCCCATCATGTTCGAGTGGGAGATGTTGTACTTTAGCTAGTTAGCTAGTACGTCCATGATGGGGTGCGATTGGACCACACCAATTGGACTTGATATGCTACGATGGAAAGGCACAAATGGAGGGGTACGAAGGGAGACATATAAAAGGCTCCTAAACACAACCGTTGGGTTAGTTGGCCATTCATTTGCACCAAATTTCCTCTCAATTTCCATCAAAGCAGATCAAGGCGTTCCATTTCAATTTTGCAAGAACAATCGGTATTTACGTCGTGGAAATCAGGTGTTTTCCTCGTGATTACATCCAGACTAACGTGAGGAAGTATTGTTCGTGATAAATTCGCAATTCAACGTTCGTTCCGGGGCCATTTGCTGTTTGCGCATCGGAATCAGGTAAGTCGTCTTCCACCGACTCAAATTCCATCAAAGAGCTATACCTTGACGTGATCGAGGGTTCATTACCAGGGCTAAACGGGCGCCGGAGCTCCAAGATGAGTGAAAGCCAGCTCCAGCGGGAGCCTGCACACACGGTCGACTTTCAGCGTTTGTTTTCAGAGGGACGATCTTTATTGTCGACCTCGACAACACAGTGATCGATTGAAGAAGGATCAGATGATCAGCGAAATCGAAACTCTAAGCGAAGCGTCGGGATGCGATGACGGAGCGGGAAGGAGCAAGCGAGAGAGATGGAACATTTGGCGCACCGAGACGGAGGTTTCAGTTCATAAAATGTGAAAATAGAAATGTCGTCACAAAGAGAGAAGAAGCATAATTAGTTTTAATTTTATGGTTAAAATATTAGTATTTTTAATGTGATGGCAAGGACCTTATCGAATATCCATTACCAAATATTAATTTATATATACATTTTTTTTTTGTTATAAGAGCAATTGCCATATTACGGTAATGATCTTTATCGAAGAAGGATGCTACTAAACTTTGAAATTTCAATTTGGGACACGTAGAATTGCCTTCTAGTTTTGGGCATCATTCATAGTGTGATTTCTTATTAGAGTAAGAAAGAGAGAAGCTTAATTTCCATCATCGGGAGAACAATGCCAATCTTTCCCTCTTTTTCACCAAAGAAATGTATTAATAGGTCAAAAGTCTCAACAAGACAAAAGTCAATTTACAATAAAGTCAAACTCAGCATCTTGATTAATTATTCCAAATATGTCATAATCCCGTACTGTTCATTGAATTATATGGAATTAAGTGTTGGCCTTATTCTTGAGCAATAAAGTAGAGAGGTGGTCCATTTTCTTGCATTTCACTTGTGATTTTCTTATAAAAGTCTTGATTCTTCTTTTATATATATATTAGGTGACCCTGGTGAAATTAATATCAGCTAATTCAATTCCATTGCCATTGTGGCCTAATTCAACAAATGAACTTAACTTTCCATGTACCAACTCTCTTCAAATTGTCTCTGAAGTCAAAGATTGAACAAGAAGGGTCTAGATTAATGAATGCGTGATCACCAAGATGCGTGATCACCAAGGTGTCAGACTTCAAGAATAAAAAAACCAAGTTTGACTTTGTCCCCCGAAAACTCTCAAAGAGCTCAATAAGAATCCAACCCATCACAATCCAACCCATCTCAGATCAGGACTCGGAAGAAGGAGGACATTGTTCTAATAAGTTGGGGTTCATGGAGGGAGTCAAGTTGCTTGGATTTTGGCCCAGTCCCTTCAGTCACAGAGTTATATGGGCTCTCAAGCTCAAGGGAGTGGAATATGAGTATGTGGAGGAAGATCTCGGCAACAAGAGCGATGAATTGTTGCGGTGCAACCCAGTTCACAAGAAGATCCCTGTGCTCATCCATGGAGGGAGACCCGTTGCAGAGTCCGCTGTAATACTGGAGTACATCGAAGAGAGTTGGCCACAAAACCCTCTGCTCTCTCGGGATCCTTATGAGAAGGCCGTGGCCCGGTTCTGGATCAAATTCATTGAGGACAAGGTGTGTTGCGAACATCGAAATAAAATTGTTTTCCATGAAAAATTTATTAAAAATTTCAATGGTCAAGATTTCGTTTTACTGCACAAAAGTATTACATGGAGATTGTTGGTTTTTTGTTTCGATGAATTATCTTCAAACCTTGATCTCGATTTTTAGCGGTTTCAATATGAGTCAAGATTTCTTTTTGAGAAACGTTTGATTCATGTCTCAAATTCTCGACTTCTAATTAGATCAGTGAAAATCTTTTGATGTTATTCAGAACAAGATGACCCTAAATAGCTACACAAGATAATTAAAGAAAGTTATAAGCATGGTTAAATCCTTCTTCCACTATCTAACAATGAACATTTTGGATGATGAAGTCCCCAATTTTCGTCAAATTCTTTCAAAGCACAGGGGAGCAACTGGAGGAGACAACAAAAGAGGCCAAGAAAGTCCTGAAAACCATTGAAGAACATGCTCTTAGAGAGGAGGACAACTTCTTTGCTGGGGACAAAATTGGCTTGCAAGATTTGGTCTTTGGATGGCTAGCTTGGTGGCTTCAAGTCCTGGAAGAAGTGGCCGGTGTGAAATTATTGGAAGCTAGCGAATATCCTCGCCTGCACAGATGGGCGCAGAATTTCAGAGATCATGATGTGATAGGAAGCAACCTTCCGGAGCGTGAGGTCCTGCTTGCCTACTTCAAGCGCCTCAGGGAGACTTCCATTGCGTCTTCTCCACCAGCAGTGTAGTCGTGTGGGCCGAGTCTTGATGATGACTTTTACTTTTCGTGAGCAAGTTCTGCTAATAAATTTCCAGTCTCCGTGTGGATTTATGTAATGGGTAGTGATGGTCCTAAAATGTGCTTATGCATGCTATTTAAATATAGGAAAGTATGAGGTTGGTATGTCGAAAACTTGATTGACTGGAAGATATGAAATTAACAGAGAAGGAAATTGCATATTTGTCGCTCTTGGTGGTGTTGGCATTAAGGATGGCTGTGGGATTCTTCTTTGATGCTCTTGATCTTCTTCTGATTGGCTTTGATCGACTCTTGGTGCTGCTGCTGCTGCTGCTGCTGCTGTCGCTATTACTGGCGGGGTTGGTGGGATTTTGATCGACGTTGTCGCCAGAGCCCATGTTGGCGACAATGGTGGAGTCAACAATTTCAGCCTGTGGATCAACGCTCTGCCGGTAATACTAAGCCCACTAAACGCACACTGATATTTCAGAACCTCCATGTGGAATTCGTATTAAAAAATGTTAAATGCAAAAAGTTCGCATCTCATTCTGTTTTTTAATCAATCATCTCCAATTACCTACATGTTTTGCATCGGTAGGTTCTACATACATTTTCGGGTCTGCATATTTGAAGAACAACTATATCAAATTAATTATATACGCAATTTTATTATTGTCTCATTCTAATAAAAAGCAAACCATGGTCATGTTCCCATCATTAGATGTTTTCTTCCCCAACCTGTTCACCTGCTATGAAACTTTAAACTATAGCAACTTCGGGAACAGACATAGAAGCAACATCAAGCGTGTAAAAGCATAAGAAAAGAAAACTAGCTCTATTATATACAAAGATATTCTAAATCTGAGAGAGGAAATATTCAACACCAACCTGCCAAGATGTTACATTCAACTAGAAATTAACATGGGATTTTAAACTTGTTGAGGCATACTTTAAAAAAGCTTACAGTAGGGACATACATACCGTATAGCATACCTCAAATTTCCCCATCGAGAAAAAGAGGTGTCCAAGTGTAGGGACACACATACAGTAGGGACATACGTACCGTATGTTTAGTAGACCGAGAAAGAGTAGAGAAGCGGAGAAAGAGCCAAATACCGAATAGTCCGAGAGAGCAGAGAAGTGGTGTACTTTACCATAATTTTGGCTTATTTTATTCTATATTAGCGTCATAAACTTTAATTTTAAATTAAGGTTGCTAATAAAACAAAGCTTATTAGAAAAAAAAAATCACAAAAATGGGTTGGCCGTGTTTGGAATTTATGCCCGCAACGCAGACTTAAGAAATTTAGCCACGCTCGCCATTTTTTGGCTTATTTTATCCTTTTTCATTTTTTTTTCTTTTTTTAGGTGAATTGTCGGTAGTTTGTTTGTAAAACAAACGAAGAGATACATTGTCCCACGTCGAAGAAATATGACTGCACATATGAACGAGTTTTGGCACTAACTAATAATCATTATTTTTTATTGGAAAATTCGAATTTATTTTTATTAAAAATTTGTTTTCTATTTTTTAATAATAATAATTTTTAATGATTTTCTCAAATTTTATGATTTTTCATTTATTTTCGAATTTTCTAGATTTTAATTATTTCCTAATATTTTTTATCATTTTTTGGATTTTTAACAATTTTTAAAAATATTTTTCCGAATTTTTAAATTTTTTAATTGATCAATTACTATTATACCCAGGGAATGGATTCAGAGTGGATTTACCCGATCCAACTCGATGACCCGACCCAAACCCGGATCTAACCCAGTCGGATTACAAAACAAAATCTCTCTAATTCTTTTTTATTATTTTTCTTTCTTTTTCTCTTTTTGTCTTTTCCCTATTTTGTCCTAGTCCCTCCACCTTCTTCTTCCTTCCGCCACCTTCAGCGCCCGAAGCTTTCCTTCTCTGCAACTTAATCTTCTTCTCTTTTATTTTTCAAACCCATACGACCAGACACCGAACCATAACACCGGCACTTACACCGCCGCACCCGCCGGTCAGGACGATCGGCAACCACGAAATTTCACAAAAAACCCTCATCTAATCTACATTTTGAACACCAGAAATTCTAGAGATCAAACAAACACAAAGGCACTAAAGAATGGGTAGAGACGCTGGCTCGAACGGCCTTGAACTGTAGGGCTCGCCGGCATGGGGAGGCTAGCTCCGACGAAGGGAATTATGCAAGACCGGCTCAAACGGTGCAAAGTCACATGAAAGCACATCAAAACATGAAGGGAGCAAATGAAGTTCAACAATATATGAATAGTCGAACATTAAACTAAGATTCAAATGTCGATCGGATAAAATATATTTCGGGGTTTCATTCAGGCATTTATATAAGTAGTTAGCATGCATGACCGAATCTTCAAGATTTCCGACTCAATCGGGACTTGAAATGGGAGTAGCAGAGACTCGGCTAAAGATTTACTGGGGTCGGCGGGGTTGGAGCTCATGCGAACTAGTCAGACACGAGCTCCGGCCCAACGCGCCCCAAAAAGGGAGCGCCAACGGGAGAAGGGGAGGCCTACCTAGTTCCGAACGGCGAGCAACGAGCGGATCTCAGGCTACGGCAGAACGCTCGGTCTCACTCTCACTCTCGCTCTCACTCTCTGGGTCGCTCCCTCTCACTCGCTCAAAGCTCCCCTGAGCGGCCGGACCCTCCCCCTATCTCGCCGAAGACCCCCGAAAAACCTTTTGCTTTCTTCCTTTTAAGCTTGGGCAGCGATAGGTGTGCATGGCTTCTGCCAATCGCCAGCCTGTTGCGGCCCGACCTGCTACTCCCCGATCTTTGTACCTCCGTTGCTCTTCTTTTTGCAGAAGGCGCGAGCAACATGAAAGGAGGAAGAAGAAGAGGCGTGCGGGCTGGGCCTAGAAAAGAAGAGGGCCAGGCAAGGAGCATGGAGACGAAAAGGAGAAGAAAGAATAAACGAAAGGAGGCCGGGCCAGCTTGGCCCCGACTAGTCTCGTTTTTTTCTTTTCTTTTTCTTTTTTTCCTTTTTTCTTTTAAGTAATGGTTCTTTTAATTAATTCTTTTTCTTTTTTTATTTTAACAAAAAGGCTCTATTACTACCCATGCAAATTCTCCTAAAGTCTATATGTCATGCGACTTAATGGAAAATATTTTTGCTAGGGTTCAAAATTTAATCCCTAATTTTTTATGTGATTAATAAATAATTAAACAAGTCGTCAAAATTTAGGTGTCAATATCATAAATTTTGCTCATGCATATGTAATGATTCATATTTTGCGGGAAGATGAGTCCCATTTTATAACACAATATATTATGATGCATGTTAAAGTGAATGAAAACTTATCTTGGAACCACTCGCCCTGCCAAGAAAGCAGAGCAATTCAAGATAATCAGTGTTACACAGACCAAATGTCATTCGCCTAGAATAGTAACTGAGTTTGCTTATCTAGGACTAGAAATCTATCGTCAGGCGTAACGGCGAGATTGTTTTTCTTCCCATTTTTCTAGGGAATTGGAGAGTGCTTTTGCATAATACATAGCACATGCCGCCTATGCGGCCCGCACGCAGCCCTTTCGACGCATGTGGTCTTAATCCAACATTGTTTTTGTCCTAAATACCCATAGGCTCATCTTGATTTATAAAAATTAATTAAAGCAACTTATTTATGCTTGATTTATAAAGTATAGTTAAGGTTATATTTTGGTATGCGTTATAGACTATTATAGTTGTCATTAAACTTTTAAAGTGACTTTAAAAGTTTCATCCAAGAAGATTATTATGGTTGTCAGCTTCCACCTATTAGAAGAGATTCAATCTCTTCATGTCTTGGAATTGTATGCGTTAGGCCAGCCTTAATAGTATGTTTAAGAGCATTCAAAGTGCTCAATGCAAGAATTTGGATTCTAGATTAGTGTTGACATCATGTCCAACATTATGGACATACTCTAACTAAAATCCAGCCATGTCCTTGCTAAGAGGCATCGAACATGCATACATGAGCTCCCAAGTACTAATTAAGTATTGTCTGAAATAATTAAAACTTGGCAATTTAGCTGAAGGTGAAATCAATTAAGCAAAATAATATTTAAACTTGTCAAGAAAGATAAAGTTTACACCTTTCAAGATTATTTTGTGTTTAATTTAACTTGAGACAAAAGCTCATCAATGAGCTCAGATCTCTTCACCGTTTTTTTATACAATTTCTTTACTAGCTCAATCCATTCATATAAACTTGGCGAAGAGAGTCTATCGACTTAATCAATGCCCATGTACTTCAGGATTATTTTGAAGAGCTTCGTCGTTGCGGAAATTGATATCTTTTACGTCCTTCTTTCCACTTACTCTATTTTTGTACCTATAAAAAGTCCATAATCAGATACTTAAACACGCATGAAGATATTTTCAAGAAAAATTCATTTTTTTCTATTGACTCTATTTTTATACCTACGAAAAGCTAGTAAACCAATGCTTAAAATCACATCTCATTATATTCAAGAAAAATTATTATTCTCATTTACTCAATTTTTTTACCTACAGGTTCCGTAGATGCAATGGTAGGTGCAAAGATAGTAGGTGGGAAAATCAAGTCAATAAATTATCATATGGAAAACTTATGTCCAATCAAAGTTTAGCCAAATTTGTCTTAAGAACACATTAAAATGATTTTTAAAAAAATCCTAATTTGATGAATTTAAAGCATCATGTCTCGATTTTATACAACCATTTTTTTAGTAATAAAGAGAATAATTAACTATAGATGTTTAGGCAATGCCAATAAGAATCATGTTTGAATTTTATGCATAAGAACAACTTGAACAAGTTTAGTTCAATGATGTTTTCTCCTATCATCAAACTATCCCTTTATACTCTTTATATTTCCGTGTGGCATCCAATTTGCTAAAAAATTCATAAGGTTCGAAAGTACCTCCAATGCATTAAGCACTATTGTTGCCATATCATATGTAATCTCTTTAAAGTTTCAATCAAGAAGAATATTATGGTTGTCAGCTTCCGGCCTATTAGAAAAGCTTTAATCTCTTCATGTCTAGGAATTGTATGCCTTGGGCCAGCCTTAATAGTATGCTTAAGAGCATCCAAAGTACTCAATGTAAAAATTTGGATTTTGGAATCAGTGCCAACACCATGTCCCACATTATGGACATAATCTAATTGAAAATCAACCATGTTTTTGCTAGGAGGTATTGAGCATGCATATAAGTACATGAGCTCCCAAGCACTAATCAGGTATTGCCTAAAATAGTTAAAACTTGGCAATTTAGCTAAATTTAAAATCAATCAAGCAAAACAACATTGAAACTTATCAAGGTGAATAGAGTTCACACCTCTTGGGATTATTCAGCGTTTGTTTTAACTTGAGCAAAAAAATCATCACGGAGCTCAAATCTCTTCACCATTTTTTATACAATTTCCTCACTAACTCTATCTGACATATAAACTTGGTGGAGAGAGTATCAGCAGAATCTTAGTACTTTAAGATTATCTTGAAGATCTTTGTTGTTGGGGAAATTATATCTCTTATGTCCTACTTCCTATTGAGTCTATGTTTGTACCTACATCCATGATCCGATATTTAAAATTGCATGAATTTTCAAGAAAAAAATACATTTTTTTCTATTGACTCTATTTTTATACCTATGGAAAGCTAGTGACGTAATGCTTAAAATAACATCTCGATATATTCAAGAAAAATTCCTTTTCTCAATAACTCAACTTTTTCACCCACAGGCTTTCCATAGGTGCGATAATCGAGTCGATAGAACATGAGATGAAAAATTTATATCCAATCGAAGTTTGGTCAAATTTGTCTAAAGAACACATGAAAATGATTATTTTAAAAAAAAAATTGCGAATTTGATGAATTCGAAACATCATGTCTCGATTTTATACAATTTTTTTTTTTTTAGTAATAAAGAGAAGAGTTAATTTTATAGGCACTAAGGCAATGCTAATAACAACTATGTTTGAATTTTATGCATTAAAACACTATAAACAAGTTCAATTCAATGTTTCCTCCTGTATGCATCATTCAATTTGCTTAAAAATTCATAAGGTTTGAAAGTACCTCCTATGCATCAACCACTATTGTTGCCACATCATATGTAATCTTATTATGGTTGTCAACTTCTGGCCCATTAGAAGAGCTTCAATCTCTTCACCTCTAGGAATTGTATGCCTTGAGCCAGCCTTATAGTATGTTTTAAGAGCATTCAAAGTATTCAATGCAAGAATTTGAATTCTGGAATTAGTGCCGATACCATGTCCCACATTATAGACATACTTTAACTGAAATCCTTACAAATATTGAACATGCACATAAGTACGTGAACTCCTAAGCATTAATTAAGTATTGCCTAAAATAGTTAAAACTTGGCAATTTAGTTGAAGATGAAATCAATCAAGTAAAACAATATTTTAACTTGTTGGGAAGAATAGAGTTTACACTTTTAGGATTATTTTGTGTTTATTTACATTGAGCATTGTGCTCATCATGGAGTTTAGATCTCTTCAACGTCTTTTTATACAATTTTCTCACTAGCTCAATCCGCTCATATAAGCTTGGTGGAGAGAGAGGGTCTATCGGCTGAATCAACGCCCATATACTTTCAGATTATCTTGAAGAACTTTGCCTTTAGGGAAATTGATATATTTTACGTCCTTCTTATTACTCTATTTTTATACCTACATAAAGTCCATGACTCGATACTTAAAATCGCATAAAGATATTTTCAAGAAAAATTATTTTTTCTTGTTGACTCTATTTTTATACTTACAAAACGCTAGTGACCTAATGCTTAAAATCACATCTCGATATATTCAATAAAAATTCATTTATCATTGACTCAATTTTTGCCACAATAGATGCGAAGACAGTATATGTGAAAATCAAGTCAATAAAATATCAGATGAATGTGACGTCGGGGTGGTGGATCCACCACTAGCGTCATTCCAGGGTTTACCCGCCGGCTGCTAGTTGTACGGGGTTCTTGGGTATCAAAATATATATATCAAATGAAAAAGTTATGTCAAATCAAAGCTTGGTCAAATTTGTCTAAAAAACACATGGAATGAGTTTTTTAAAATTTTCCCAGTTTGATGAATTCAAAACATCATGTATGGTTTAAGAATTTGACTTAATGTGAAATTGAGGAAAAAGCCGCCAAATTAACCTATTTACCGTTTGAAGTATTTTGAAATGAACTTGAATTGAAGAAGAAATTATTTTTCAAAAAGAAGAATAAGAAGGAAAAAAAAAGAAGGAGATCTTTCCTATGATTCATAGGGATAACGTGGCATTTTTCAGGATTATCTTGATGAGCTTCGTTGCTAGGAAAATTGATATCTTTTACGTCCTTTTTCCGTTGACTCTATTAGTTAAAATCACATGAACATATTTTCAAGGAAAATTCCTTTTTTCTTATTGACTTTATTTTTATACCTACAGAAGGCTAGTGACCTAGTACTTAAAATCATATCTTGATATATTCAAGAAAAATTATTTTTTCTCATTGACTTAATTTTTACACGTACAGGCTTTTTCTAGGTGCAATAGTAGGTGCGAAGATAGTAGGTATAAAAATCGAGTTGATAGATTGAATTTCATGCGTAAAAGCACTACAAACAAGTTCAGTTCAATGATGTTTCCTCCTATCATCAAACTATTTCTTTATATTTCTGTGCGACATTCAATTTGCTTAAAAATTCATAAGTTTCGAAGGTACGTTCAATGCATCAGCCACTATTGTTGCCATACCATATGTAATCTCTTTAAAGTTTCATCCAAAAAGAATATTATGGTTGTCGGCTTCCGGCCAATTAAAAAAGCTTCAATCTCCTCACGTCTGGGAATTGTATGTCTTGGCCAGCCCTAATTGTATGTTTAAGAGCATTCAAAGTACTCGATGCCAACACCATGTCCCATATTATGGACATGCTCTAAGCAAAAATCAACCATATCCTTGCTAGGAGGTAGTAGCTATACATTTAGTTGAGATTACGATAGACTTTAAACAAATTAGAATCATTGAAGGCATAATTATAAAAGAAGATGAGCCATCAATTACTACCTCTTGACCTAATTTTGTTGTGATTCTCTCTTATATTCACAAACATAATGTGAAAGAAATAAAATGCGTTGCGTACTTTTTATGTCGGTCAATATTGGTGACAATGGTTTTTCAACGCACGAGGCGAATGCGAATCATTCTACCTGCGGAATAGGACAACGATGGTGACATCTCAGGCATTTTGAATAGAACCGCAGAAGAACAGAGATCGACTTCAAGTTCGATATACACCGTCTGTCGTGAAGGCAGAGCCGATGCATTTGACTGTCATTCAGCCGCCTGATCATCGTGCAACTGCAGCGGAGGCGGACCGCTGGTCCGATCCCGGGCTTGGCAATCTCTACATATATCACCCTGCCATCGAGTTTCTGCAACGAAAGAGATGGAGGGTGATGGGCGACGGACTGGGGAGGGGAGGGAAGAGAATGGAAGGAGGGGCGGGGCGGGGGCGGGGTGGTGAGGTACCTTACGGTCCATGTTCTCCAGGGCAAGCCCCACATCGTCTTCTTCAATAAGCACGCTCGGTCTCTGATCAATTCTATCTTTTGCAATCTACCTAACGAGAAAGATGCGGTGGGGATGGAACATTCACTTACTTCGGACCATGATTCGGCTGGCGAGAGGGTATTCGAAGAAGGAGGTCCTCGCTCCAATCTTGCTCCACTTTCTCCTGAATTTGTCGGAGCTGGTGGAGCCGTAGGTGGCACGGGAAAGCGACAGAGGAGTGGGGATTTGTGTCGGTGTTGCCCACATGGCTCATGAGCGAAAATGGAGACCACCGAACTTTGGAGCTACGCAGTCGCAGAGAAAACGAGAGAGAGAGAGACAGAGATGGGTGGGGTCTATGTGGGGGAACACAGCTCAAAGCATTACAGGGCTTCAAGGGTTAAGCTGAGGCCCAATTGACAAAGGGAAAATTCTTCCTTTCCACCGAAACATACAAGGACAGATGGAACGATTTCCAACATGACAAATATGAAAATGCATGATGGAACACCATCCCATTTTACATCAAGATATTGAACATTTCTGTGGAGATTACATTTATGATTTGAGATAGAGAAAAAGTCGAAGTTGGCAAAAGGTTATAGGACTAGATCTCCAGCCTTTAAGTAATACATAGAAGGGGAAGAAAAGCACGCATGCTGCGATGGAGCTTTATCTTTGTATGTGCGGCCCTCCACAATTTAACATACTCTTCTTCTTTGTTCTCTGGGTTTACCGTCTTCACATACTCTTAAGCTTCACTATACGATGACGCATCGATCCTCAAACTTCTTGTAATAGCATCTAGTTTAATGATAGATTATGAACGGATATCTATCACAAACTATTGTGATCAGCACTGCACTAGGCATCTAGAAATGAACGGAATACTTCAAGTGATGAATTTTGAAATCGATTAGTATTATTCATCCCTTCACAAAGCTTTCGGTTCTCACCTGTCAACACGGCGTGGGACCGAGAGATGTTGTTGAAGGTGACTTTTGTTGACTATTTTGAAATGATGCAAAAACTAGCTGATTTTACAATTTAATTCAAAAGCGTGATAAAAAAAAAATTACAAGAGAAATCAAAGATGAATGATAAAGCCACCAGAAATTTATCTGATTTAGTCTGAATGCCGAAACCTACTCTTCGAGATTACCAATCACCAAGTAATCCACCGTTGCTCAAGTTTTTCCCGATACTCAATCACGCCCAAAGCAAACCACAAATATTATTCCACAATTCCTCATAGAAAACTCAATCAAGAACTTATGCTCTTCTTGTTTGTTCTTGTGTTTGTTCACCCAGTAAAATCTTGTCATATATAAATAGATAATAGTTGAATCCAAAATAAGAAATCTCATTCTAATAAATATATTCAAATTAGGAACACTCAAAATAAGGAACCTGCTCAAATTGAATTTTTTTATGCGCTCAAAGTTGAGATATGTTCTGAACAATGACTAATCCTCTCAAAGGGAGACACACTGGTGTTTATGTTTGCTGATGTGGGAGCAGCAAGAATCTCAAACCACTCTCTCGTGAGATAATAATTTTGCCATCACACTTATCAAAGAAAAAGACCAAAAGACAAAGGATTCATACCATATGCAAATCCTACGGAAGCCGGAAGAGGCATATAAATAAATTACATCTTAAGTGCTGTAAAGAAAGACTGTGCAAAGACTTAAGATTCAGAAGAACCGATGTAGGTCTAATACACGCTAACTAAGTATGTTTTAGTTGGTCGACATCATTTTGGGTCAAGAATGAAGCTAGCTAGCTAGCTAAGCTGGGAAAGGGAGATCGTCCATGGGATACCCATTGAGGATATCCTCTGTAGCATACACGAAGTTACTAGACAGCGGCATGGTCGAAACAAAAGCATCATTAGTGTTGGTTACCTCATTGAATGAGGAATTAGTCATCCTTGCATACTCTGATTGATACTGGTGCAATTGCTGTGGTGGCTTAGCCTGTTGTTGGACTTGGACACTATAGGAATCATTGTTCCAAAGAGATGCACCTGCAGAAGAGACTCTGTGATGCTCGTGCCCAGAACCAACGAAACTCAAGTTGAGCGGGCCGCTGTGGTTGGTCGACCCAAAAGAGATGGAGGTGCTAGGGCAGCCAGTGAATTGCTGGACCAGGGCTCTGAAGTTGGTGGTGTTGGCATTGAGTATGGTTGTGGGATTCTTCTTTGATGCTCTTGATCTTCTTCTGATTGGCTTTGGTCGACTCTTGCTGCTGCTGCTGCTGTTGTTGTTATTACCGGTGCCATTGGTGGGATTTTGATCGACGTTGTCGCCAGAGCTCATGGAAGTGACAATGGTGGAGTCAACAAATTCAGCCTCTGGATCAACGCTCTGCTGGTAATACTGAACCCACTCACCACTAGTATTGTTGGTCATGACTCGATGATCTTGAGGATCTCTTCTTTATTCAACGTCTCATGCACTTGTGTAGAAAGGGATTAATTAATAAAGAGCAAGCCCTGCACTCTAAGGCATTATATGGTGAATTAGAAAGGGACAAAGTTGTGGTCAAAGGTAAGACATGTAAACTCTTTGACTATTCCTATGCGACTGAGAGAGATTGATTTAATGGCAAATGGGATCTGGATAACTATGTGAGGCTTCCAGGAAGCAACATCTATGAGGTCATCCCTTGTCTCTCCCTGCACTATCTTATGCTATTTGTGTTGGTACTTTTTGAATTTTTAGGGCTTTAGTCAGATTATTCTTGATCAGAAACCAGTGAGTCATGAAGGGTTTCAGGAACTTTTTCCATACTGAATTGAAACCTCGTTTCCTTAGTTATTAAGAGTTGGTGGAAGCTAGTAATCACGCAGCTAGCTTTTAGCGTACATGGAGAATCTTAAAAATGTCGATTTTCTCATTTAAATATCGCTTGCTACTCATCTATGCCTCGCCCTCTCTATCTACTTCCTAATCCTTTAAGTTTAAATGTAATAAACTCAATCTTACTGTTCATTTGACATTGTTGTTGCTTGCGATGTGTTGCAGTGCATTCATATCAGCAGTATATCATCTGCAAATAGAATAATTAAAGCTAAGCGTACAATTTCTTAAGAGCACTAATCACATCACACTTTGTTGATAACTTGTTATGTTTTTAATCAAACGCCTTTAAAAAGCCAAAATCCCATTTTTTATAAAAACTTGTGATGGCAGTGATTTGATTGCAATTATTAGGTTAAGTTCATATGTTGATGTACATAGTTATGTGCAACTTGCTACTAGTTACTCCTTCAAGTCACACATATACACAGCTTAACTTGTCGTCTAATTAAGGCACATAGGGTTATGTTGTCCCTTAATACACTAGTTCAATTAATCAAGGTCAAAGCATTATCTAGAAAGATGGAGGTGGTCCAAAATGACGCTGTGTAAACAAATAGGAGAGATTCTAGCTTGTAAAGCAAGCATGTTAGATATGTGATTTGACCATAGGGCTGCCCGCCTAATCCCGTTCCAAATCGCACCAAATCCTTTTAATTATAGACCTTTCAAGTCAAGTAAATTTCCCCCATCGCATTCTAGAGTTCAAACAAATCTTGGAATCTGTTTTCACATGTTTTGGGATCCTAATTAATTAAATAAATAAATCCTTCTTAATAATAAATCAATATTATATCAAGAATCGTGCAATGATAGTACAAATTACAATCAAATGGGCTCTTTGTACTTGCATTACCAAGACAACGTGGCAAAGACTTTCAAGTACGGAGTGACATATCACGTTATGATTGCGATGGCCGTGACATACGAAGGTGCATTTTTTAATAAGATATACAAAACCATTGACCCAAGCTCAATTCTCTGTTGAATGCTACGCTCCACATTTTAATAATAAATTTTCCCTTGTTCTCTTTTAGGGTTTTGATTTCTTTGCACCATTCTGGTCTTCGAACTTTAGTTTTGACAAGAATGTAAACGTGATGACCGGAGAGCCCAAGCTGACGCGAGGGATGACGCGATGAGGGCACTAAAATATGTCATCTGGAATCATAGACCTTTATGACCGTTCCTCGAGTCCGTCGACTAGGTCTCTTTCCCATTACCTCAATGCGTCGGTTGTTAGAAAGTCGGCTACTGAGAGTTTGGAGTTTGACGGGTTTTAATGCATTATTTCTTTTCGTGTTATGTATAATCGACACTTAAAAAATTGAATTATACCCTATTCATTGTGCTTGACAAGTGTTCGTTTGACAAGGCCCTTATTATCATTTAATGCATGAAATGGAATGGTCCAAGGGCGACCATTTGCACAATTATCGTTGGTAAAATCGATGTTGGCATCTTCGGGCGGAACGGTCAACTTCAAGAAAAGGATGCCGGAGGTTGAAGACTTTGAAGTTTTGATTTGACCACTTAGTGGTTCCCACCCTGCTGCGGTGCATGCTTTCTTCACGGCTTTTCTCCGAATGTGCTTCATCTGTTTGAATGTCCAGATACAATCCATTCCATTGCTTCTTGTGTTAATTTTGCGGATGGATCTAGCATGCCTGTCGCTTTAAAGACAAAAGGAGACCTGGGTCTTGGGCAGTGTTCATATCCACCAACCTCATCGAGTTTTGTGTGCAATGGAATCTCCCTGGTTTAAACAACCTGATGCTAACAATTACAACTAGGAAGCGATCGTGCAAACTTCTAATCGTCAGTCAGTCTACAATTCATAGGCAAACGGATGAGGGTCGAGTTGAGTTTACCATGAGATTTAATTGTAAGAAATTTTACCAGCTGCAACTGTCCTAAGCAATTTGTAACTCACGAATACGGATCTTAACCGATGTTCGCAGCTCTCCACGTTCTCGTTTGATATCTTAGTTGGTGGATGAGTTGAACCGAAAGCAGATGCACGATGATAGATTTGAGGTTTGTTTCTGAGGGAACTTGAGCAGTTGCAATTGCAGCAAACTGACTCCTCCGGGTGCAGGTATGGAAAGTTAAGCGCAGAGGAGCACAGAAAGGGTTAAAGCCAGATCTTTTCTTTATTCTTCTCATTTTCTGCAAATCAGCCCAAGGGCAAGCAGAACAGAAACCAAAAAGAAGAGAAAAAATTTACAGTATATATTATGCATGTGACATTTACATTCAGTGGGGTGGAAAATTACATCCCCATCATCATACAAGTGAAAAGAATATTCAAAAAGTATACAAAATTGGGATACTCATCTTCATTCACACACCTTGTATCCCATTTTGTGTCCTCACTCACTAAGCTGAAAATTACTACAACATTCTTCTCCCTGCAATTTCCTTTTTTTCCCTCCTTTAAAAATCCTCTGTTATTCTCCTTTCTAGTCTACTCTACAGTTATTTCCAGAATAGTCGTAAGTCTTGGCTTTTTGTATCTTCTAAGGAGTAAAGAAGAGCACACAACACTCACAGACGAGAAAGCCATGCACGCGCCAGCCACCCATGGTGGCAACACTATCCTCAACCAAGGGAAGAAGACCCCTGCGGCAACCGGTATTGCAATCACGTTGTAGGCCATTGCAAAGACATAGTTCCAGCGGATCCGTGCAAAGGTCTTCCTAGATAGATCAACGGCTGTAATCACATCTTCTAGGTTGTTCCTCATCAGAACATAGTCAGCAGCTTCTATTGCAATGTCAGTCCCTGCCCCAATAGCCATGCCCACATCTGCAGCAGCTAGAGCAGGAGAGTCATTGATACCATCACCAACCATAGCAACAATGCTCCCATCTTTTGGAATGAGCAAATGACTTCCGCTTTTCCTGCTGGCATTACCTCTGCCCTCACATCTTCTATGCCGACCTGTACATGGATGAGAAACATCAGACATTTAGCATCATGCACAGAAGGAGGATGTTTCCCATTAACAAGATAATTAGCCATCAAACACAAAATCTCTGATTTGTTTCAGACTTCATGTGAAGTTAAAGATCAAATTTCCCCAAAATAAAATAAAATAAATAGCACAAGACCAAATTATCCATGTCAAATCTCTTGAATGCTTTGAGAGTTTGAGCCAAAATACATGCACATATTGAGCTGCGAGAGAAAGTGAGAAGAAGTTATATGTATATGTATGGAATCCACTAACTCTGCAAACTCATGCAAACGCATTTTAAAACGCTGGATATAGTAGGCTGTACACACCTCCTTGGCAACAGCCCGAGCTGTCCTCCAGTTATCCCCTGTCACCATTACAGGACTAACACCCATCTTCTTGAGGCCTTCTACAACTACAGCAGCTTCCCTTTTCAGCGGATCTGCAACCCCTAAAACACCAATCAAGGCATCACCATATGCAACAAGAATGCCTGTTTTGGCACTTTCTTCAAGCTCCACAACAAAATTGTCCACATGAGTTGAAATGGCAATTCCACTTTCAGCCAACAGCTTCCGATTACCAACCTGTCAAAGTTGCATGTCCAACAAGCATATTAACATGCTATCGAAAGGCATACTATTGAGTTTTTTTTTTTTTTTTTTTTTTTTTTTTTTTGGGTCAAAGGCATATTATTGAGTAAAGCAGCAAAACTTTTAGATCTTCATTTCAGGAAACACACCAGCACTTGCTTCCCTTCGATAAAGCACTGAATTCCCCTTCCTGGAAGAGCAGAAAACTCAGTGACATCCTGGAGCCATCCAGAATTCATTGACTCCTTGGAGTTTAAAGCATCATCAGTTTCAGAAGGATCATCGAAGAAGTGGAAATGGCGTGCATACTCCACAATTGCTTTGCCCAGAGGATGTTCACTGCTAGCCTAGTTGAGATAAGTAACAAAAACAATTACAATGCAATGTTGAAAAAGAAGTCAAGAATATCAGCATAAAACGAATCATTTAAACTGCAGCCCACATCTTCAGAGAAGGCAATGCAAGCAGAGTTCTGCAGTTTGAGCTTGGGCACTTGAAAGTCTCTGTTTGAAGTCAGCTTTACCACATGGCTAAACAAGAATCTAAATAAGCTTTATCTTAGTGAAGCAGTTAGGTATCATGTTTGAAAGCAGTGATATGCTGATATAAAATGCATGCATAAGAGTACTAATCTGTCACCCAAACCATAATTTATGCATCCATGATTAGTAATATTCTATAGGTGATAGTAATTTTTCAAATGTTTTAGAAAGGCTGCTAATAAGTAGAATCTGTCCTAAAATAAACTCCAAATGTACATGTTCAAGATTTGATGCTCAGACAATCAGTTCAGATTCTCCATATGGTGAGGACATGATAAGAACTGATGTATATGTTCCTCCTCTATCTTGGCCATTTCAGTTTTCTAAATGTCTGCATCTGCAATCTCCATTTGAACAAACATACTGCCCATATGTGTGCATTACTCTCTTTCTCTTTTCTGTTCTCTCTCCAGGAGAAAATGGGGAGCAGGGACTTGAATAAATGGACAAAGAATACATAGTTACCTCTGCAGAAGCCACCAAATTGAGGAACTGTCCACGGTCCATCCCATTGAAAACTTTTGCCGTTGTGACAGTGGCTTTCCCCTGTGTAAGGGTGCCTGTTTTATCAAATATTACATACTTAACCTTCTGGGCTCTCTCCAAAGCCTCTCCACCTTTTATCAACACCCCATTGTTGGCACCAACCCCTGTTGCCACCATCACAGCAGTAGGTGTTGCCAACCCAAGGGCACAGGGGCAAGAAATAACTACTACCGATATTGAGAACATCAGGGCAAGAACAAAGTAATTGCTCTTATCTGGCAGCCACTCTTCTGGATAAGCTCCAAAAGCACCAGCAAGATACCTGTACACAAACAAAAAGGGCCTCAATGATTGTGCACACCTATCGCGCATTATCCAGTGGGAAAACTACATCAACAGTTCCTTGAGTTTGGTAAACTTTGCAGTTTGATCCCTGATATTTAATACTGAGATATTACTCTCTACAGTTCATTTTTGTGTGATTCTGATCTCTGACATTATTTGCATTGAACTTCGGTTATGATTATCCTGTGTTATGAAGATATGGGGTATAAACAGGTGATATTTGACTGTCTATAGTTATTACAACCATGTTGTGATTCAGCTAAGCCATGTAGAAGAATTATGAGCAAAATTAAATAATAATAGTGGTGACAGATCATTATTGCACAAAACTGATGTTTAAAGACTAGTTATCCAATTATAGAGTTGGTCAACTAGGGACTATAAAGGTGGTTTTCTCTTATCTTATCATATAGAAATTGCACCAAAGGTAGAACAAGTCAGGTGTTGTACTCACCAAGCCACAAATGTCAAAAATGACAAAGCAACAACAGTGGGGACAAAGATGCTTGCAATCTGCGAGAAGAAAGTACCAATTAATCCACAAACCAGAGAAACTGCAAGTCAACTACTTAAAACACTCAACATTATATGAAGCTGCAATCTGCCACCATAAAAGTCTATAATTCATAGAGCACCAGATAGCTTTATTATCAACCAATGCCCCCTCGATAGTCTGAAGTTGGCTCTAAAAAGAAAATGGCGCAATGCATGTAAGTGCTGGAATCACCAATTTAAAAGAGTGACCCAAAATCCTTTGAGTGCCATCACAGATAGTAGATTTTTTAGTTCTCTTTTCTACTTAAACTGCCATATACTACCCTTCTTTAACCCCCCCTTCCCTCATTCTTCTCAACATAGAAGACCACGCAAGCGAAGATAACCCCAAGACCACTAGAAATAAAATCTAAAGTAATAATACTTCATTAAATAACCAAAGTGGTTTTCCTGTCCACTCCAACATCCCACCGCCATCCCATCATCTCTCGTTCCTAGCACCAAACTACCATCTACATGTCAGATAAAAACACCTAAATTTGGGCATTGATTATCTTTTTGATCAGTTGAGATCCCGTGAGTCCCACTAGCACCGGGAAGAGCTAACATCTCCAAGTCAAAACTCAAATGCCTTCAAAACACCTATCAACTTCCAAGGAGCACTCCAAAGAGAGCAGTCCCAATCATTATTCATAATTCCAACATTATATCAAGCAAAAATATTGCTGAAGGATTTAGATGTCTCAATTTCAGACCTTCCCAAAGTCTGAGACCAAAGAGATGCAGTTGAAAATAAACCCGGAGTTGAATAAATGGTCGGTTTCACTTTGAGATGATATGTGTCTTCACATGCATTGGCACCTTGCCATTATCTTCTAGTTTCCATTTGATATGAGAGGGAGAGAGAGGAAAATGACAGAAAGTGAGTGCAACAGCATTGCTTTGTGTATAATTGTCTTCATCATTTATGTCGTGGCGAGGTTAACTGTTTCGAACCACATGCCATTTACACGACATGACCGTATCTGCTATTCGCACAAATTGTTGACATGCAGAACCAACGCCAAGGGATGATCCTAGGTACAATTCAGAACTCATAAATGACTCTGGACCTCATTACCTAGCATTCCAGGAATTCAAATGCTCAGCATATGACATTTAAAGACAGGAAAGCCAGCAAGCAAAAACCGACAGAATTTCAATAAACTGCATATAGAAGAAAGTTTCTCACTGTAAAAGAACTTGGTCCATCAGCACTACTATCTCCTCCAAAACCAAGTATTAGTGTCGGGATGAAGACATAATTTTCATGATGCTCCGAATAAACAATACAACACATTTAGAACGCTCAAATCCTTCCAGCATTGGTTTCACACAATGATTAAAGTACTCCGACACTGACTTCACACAACAAAAGGATTTGCAGAGTCTCAAAAAGGGCAAAAAAGTCAATCGCTATAAGTATTAAAGCTTTCCGGTATCCAGATTTATTAAAACGAGGAGAGTTAACAAATATGTTAGAACTTTGCCTCGTTAAAGTACTTACAAAATCGGCAAACTTCTGTATAGGAGCTTTGGACATCTGTGCCGTCTCAACCAAGCTAATGATCTGACTCAAGACTGCATCACTTCCTACTTTGGTAGCTCGCATGTGAAGGACACCATGTAAATTGATTGTACCTCCAATGACCAACAAATTGACCTCCTTTAGAACAGGGACAGATTCACCAGTTACCATACTCTCATTGACATAACTGGATCCCCATTCTACCGTGCCATCAGCAGGAACCTTTGTACCAGGCAGAACTTTCAATATGTCACCTGGCTGAATTAGCAAAGCATCTATTTCTCGCTCACTGATATACCTTCCACCTGCAACATCGATAATTTACTCCAATTTACTATAAAATAAAAAAATTCAATCTCCTAGTCAGAGAAAAAGAAAAAGGGTGCCACAATAATTAGGTTGAGGATCATATTTCTAAAGCTACTCTCAAATCAGTCGAAGGGAAGTACAATAACCTTTGTCCTTGACAAGCAGCAATGCTGTTGCAGGTGCAAGTTCCACAAGCTTCTTGATGGCATCAGATGTTTTCCCTTTTGCAAGAGACTCCAAGTATTTCCCCAACAGCACAAAAGTTATCAGCATGGAGCTTGTCTCAAAGTATGTAGGAGACCAAAAACCGGTAAGTGCACCATACAGAAGTGCACCAACAGAATAGAAATAAGACGCAGAAGTTCCCAATACAACCAGAACATCCATATTAGTTGAACCATTTCGAAGAGCTCTCCAAGCTGCGACATAGAAACGCCTGCCGATCACAAATTGCACGACGCTCACCAATGCCCACTTCAACCAATCACCCATTAAAAAAGGTCCACAACGCCATAGCAGCAGAGAGTAGACCATTGGTATTTGAGGACAAACTACCCGAATGATAAAGACCGGAATCTACAGCCAATACATCAAGCACAAACTGTTAAGACTTAAACAAACAACAAAAAGGATTAAGTTGGCAAGAAGGCTATGTCTAACATCTGGACCCTGAATTAATTCTTCACCCACATATTACTCTAAACATCCTTAGAATGAGTGATCCTGACATATATGCTAATGATCATTGATCAAGGAAGTAAAAATTCCATCGAAGTAGAAACAATGCATCCAAAAGGCGGAGCCTCCTCTTCAAGGCGACCACACAACAGAAACAGGAAGGTGAGAGCACATCTTTCTATTACTAGTGTTGTGGAGAGAGAAGGCAAAGAGGAAATGGAAGAAATACTCACACTTAAAAACAAGCTAGATGTGAAAAGCCGAAACATCTTAGTTGTTTCTTCAACATCTTTAGAGGTCATCCTTGAATATGGGTTCATGACATGTAACTTAAACTGGCCACTGCTCGCTCCCTCAATTGAGTCAACTAAGGAGCGGGAGGTCACAACTTCAGGATCAAAGAGAATATCAAGTTCTCCGGATGTCCTGTCAAAGCGAAACTGTCTAACACCCTTTAAGCTGCTTAGTATGCCTTCTAGAAAATGCACATCCATCACACTGAATACCCCCGCCACGCCAAGTATGATCTTATCCTGTTGACTACTTTGCACCAGTGAAGCTTCGAAACCAGCATCTTCAATCGCATTGACTATATCATCTTTACTGATTACAGCAGGATCGTACTCCACTTCACCTAATGATGTCGCCAATGCAACTACTGCTCCCTTGACACCAGGAAGACTTCTCAAGATGCCTTCAACAGAATTAACACAGGCTGCACAAGTCATTCCTCCGATAGTGAACTGCCCTAAGAGTGTTGTTTGCTGCTTTGTTTTTGAAGAATTTGGTTCAGGCAGAATCTCTGCCTCAAAGCCCGCATCTTCAATTGCATTCTTGATGTCTACTTCCTGAAATCACGATGTAGTCACAAAAAACTGTCAAAAATAAGGAATAAACAACTCAGCACTTCACAAATAAGCTACAAAAGCAAAATTAGACAATGAATAGGCTAGGTAATGTCTTCTGCAGATGTAAGTCACAATGAAGCATCTGCAGCCCACGTTGATTCAAAAAGAAGGGTTGACTATGGCTCGAAGTTAATCCCGATTGATTTGAAATCAGACCCATTATTGCAATTGTAAGGAAATCCGCGCCATTATAGGAATGTCCACATTGAAGTCTTGCCAACAGAATCAAGGCCAATGCAAAAGTTTAAACTTCCGCATTATGGCCGTAAAGAGAAGGGAGTCAAATTGTTGCTCCAACGATACTGGAAGAGATATAAATTACGTCTCGCAATATAAAACAGATGTGACCAGAATAGTTTAGTTTAGCAGGATAATGCACAAAATCCTACCTTGTCAATGTTAATGAAGCCCATCAGCAGAACAGATGGATAATCACAAAACCAAAGCAAAGAAAGATTCACGAAGGTTTCACCACTAATCTCTGTAACCCAGGCAAGCTGCAATGACAATGGAAATCTAGTTTCCGAAAAAGGGGTAATGCTAACTAAACCACAAGAGAACTACGAAGACTAGGACACTAACCGACAGTTGAAGTAGGAAATTTAACTAAACAAAGCTCGAAGGAGGCGATCCTCCTGCGATTGCTTGATCTAATAGTGAAGGATGCAAAGAGCAATCAAAATCGGCTTTTGATCGAATGACTGAGCTCGTGAGCCACTAGAAATCAACCAACTTCTCAAGCTCCCGAATCCACGAGCCATCTCCCCAACTTCCCAAAAGACAACACCGAGCAAAATAGAAGGAGCAAAAAACAAAGGAGCATCGACCGACCTTGACCAAACTAGGATCGTAGACGACGTCGGCCTTGTTCTGCAGCAAGGCCACGGAGGCCCGCAGGACGCCGTCGACGCCCCGGAGCGCCTCTTCCACGGAATTCGAACAGGCGGCGCAGGTCATCCCGGTCACCCTCGCCTGCACCCTCCGCATCCCCCCCGCCTCCCCGGCGCTCGCCGGCGCGTTTTCCTCGTACGAATCGAGCAGCCTGACGTCCTCGAGGTCGGCCCCGCCGCCGCCGCCGCCACCTTCCAGGTCGTCGGCGGATTTCCGGCCGCCGGCGCCGGAGAGGCGGGAGAGCTGGAGGTCCACGAAATTCGGCGCCATCGGAAAAGGTGCCGGAGCTTGGGGATCTCCGACGGGAATGCCGCCGGAAAAGGCAGGGCGGGGATCGAATCCTCGTGCGCGGAAATCGAGAGGAAGCTGCCGAGGATTCCGAGGAAGATGCAGAAGAAGGACCACCGCCGGAGCTTCGAAGGAAGGAGAAGACAGCGGTCGTTTTTAACGGAGGGGGAAGGACCGGTAGATGGGGGATTTACGGTTGTGCCCTCGGCGGTCGGGGGAAGGTTTTCCCCGCTTGTGCGTTTTGTGTAGTACGACCGGTGGCGGTCCTGGTGGGAGGGACTTGTACTGCATCAAAGGTTTTGCGGGTGATCGTCATATGATGTGGAATTGGTTTCGGTTGAGATATTGAAAAGTTGGTGAAAAACTCACCATTTTTTTTCTTTTCTCTTGCAAAGAAGCCAACTTAAGTATGAGAAAACAAAAAGGGCATTGTCGAAGTCATTAATCTCATGAATCGGAGTGCTCTCGTGAAGAATAAATAATTTGAAAACTATTTTTTGAAATATGATTGCTTATCAATTGAAATGATTAGTTGATGGAGAAAAATTTTTATTTGTTCGATAGTTTGAGAAAAGCGAATTCCTTTTTGTCAGAAGAGGAGTTCGTTTTCTCTCGATCTAAACTTGTTGTTTCCAATCTCGAAAAGCATTTTCTATAAATAGATTGGTTTTTTATTGTATAAAAATCGAGAAGTTAAGAAATAATATTTCAAAAAATAGCTTTCTTTTAAATAAACGGATCCTTATTTCAAGTTGAATGCCTTGAATGGAATATTATTCATGTTCCATTTTGAGCGTTCAAACTTACATAATAGCCACAAAAGGAAAATAAAAGGATGAACTTGAGGATGAATCCCCACAATTTGAGTTAGATTTTGATATCTCTATTTGGATTCTCTGCTTTTCGTTTGCAAAACCCTCTTTTTTGCGTGTTCCCAAGTGCAATTGTTTTGTTACTGTATTAGCAGGAACTGAATTTGTACATCCCGAGTTTTTAGCGTCTTCCGAAACGTATGGGAAAAAAAAATGTCTCGAAAAAAAAGAATGAATTTTGCTTAATAATTTAATGGTCTAAGCTTCTAGAGAGCTATGGTAGGGGTGCCCAGGAGGAGCTAATAATCTACACTAAAAAATAAAATTTCTCAAGGAATTTTTATAAATGGCAGGCCTGTGACATCGAATGAGAAGTGAGCAATTAATGCAGTCCACTATAGAAGCCGAAAAAGGAATCATTGGTGGGGATGAAAGAGAAAAAGGTTGGACTTGCTATTTTGGTAGGGATGGGATGTAATTGGAATAAAGAAAGAAAGGGAGGGATTTGTTGGAAAATTGGATGAGGGTTAGATGAGCAAATCCCACCTGACAAGTATTGTATTGTATTTTTTTTTTTTTTTTTTTTGCAGAAATGGGTCCCTGTCCTCGGACCTAACTGATGGAGACTTTGCGGTGGTGGTGTTGGGGTTGTTGCTTTGAAGCTGAGTCAACAACAACAATTTATTTGATAAAATTAAGGAAAAGACAAACGAAATTTGGGGTAATTTTGATTGTTTTGAGGAAGATGCTCGAAAGCCTTTGTTTGGGGGAGAAAACATGGCTTTGCCTTCAAGGAATGGGGACGTTTTTCCTCCTCCATTCCCCATGTTTTTCTCCACAGAAAAAGAGGAGCTGTTTAACTTGTAAAGGTCCCCTGAGCACAGTTCAGACCAGACTTTCAATCCATTTATTATATTAAAAAAAAAAAAAGGATAGAAAAAGTGAACATGGGCCATTGATGAAGTAATGGTTTGAAATGAACTATATGGATGGTGACCGTTCATTTGCTAAGTCAAACTATCCATGGTAATTTAATTTTTAAGATAATGCAAATATTACAAGAAATCCAAAACTGTCCCTTGTAATATAAATATCCCAAACTTTATTTAGTGTCGCCAAAACCTTAAACTTATCCATTGTCACATAAATATCCCTAACTTTTTTTGTATCACTAAAAAAACTTAAACTTATACATGTGCGACATATATACTATTCATTTCAATTCCATTTAAAATATATTTATCACACTGAGATAGGATTAGGATTTTTCGTGATACAATAAATAATTTGGGGAACTTGTGTCACAACGAGACAAGTTTAAATTTTTTAATGAAACAAAAAAAAAAAAAGTTTGGAGTATTTAAGTCAGTGATGAGCCTAGTTTTGGGTCTTTTGCACTATTAACCCTTTAAGATATTAGAAATAAGAAAGCAAATTATTATATTGTGATATAATTAAATAGTCTTTAGTCATGCGGTCAAGAGAATATCGATAAAAATAGTTTAGTTGAACGAAAAGGGTACGGTTCTAGAATTGCTGAATAAGCTTTCGGAAGGCTTCAATGTTAGAAATAGGAAATTAGAGGCCTTCAAAGAAAATATAACAAGAGCATCTATAGCCACGAAGGTATGATTTTATCGACAAATGTTGCATTTACTCATCTTAAATGTCTAAAAATTAGAAGCAAGGCGATTGTACTCTCTTTTGAAAAATTATAAAATCTCATATAAAAGAAAGGAAGGTACATTTATTAGCGCATAATGTGTGTCTGGGCACAATTATCGGTGCATTCATTATAATAATAACCTTAACAATTACAATAATAATTAATATAATAATCATTAACCACACACGTTTATTTTTATGGGCACGTGCCTGTAATTTGAGTGGGCCTGAGTCGGAACGACAGATGCCTCCAAACAGTCCAGGGCTGGCCACGTGACTCGCATGTCCTTCTATTCATTTGAATAATGCCGCCCAAAAAAAAAAAATGAAGAAATGCTGCATTTAATTAACGAAATTGATTTTTCTTATAAAGTAACGTAACTTCGTTCTCATTAAATTAGATTCTTCATCCACATGTTGTAATATCACGAAAATTATATAACATTAATTTGTAAATTAGATTCCTTAAACGGGTGTGTCAAGTTAACAATAATCCGATCCAAATTAATAATTTTCATGTGATATAAATCTAACAATCCATACCTAACCCAACTCTTATCAATTCCAATCTATATTACTAAAACACTTGAAATGAAAGTATAAAATGAATGAATATGAAATCAAATAAGAGTAAAAAGAATAATAAAAGTCGATTAAGTCTGAATAAATTGCAAATCCATTTAACATTCATATCATTTTGGGTTTTATTAATTCTAAACTTGTTTATAATCTATTTATTAAATAATTAGTCTCTATAATAATCAATTTCGTCCTATCCTCTTGATTTTCCCACGGGAAATGCTCGAAATGGAAGGGATCGAACCGACGGATAAAGGGCTTTTCTGGTATTACGGAAGATGCTGGGAGCGGCATTTCTCTCTTCTTTATACGACTAGTTTCGTCTGGGTCAGCGGCCGTCATCGTCGAAGGGCGTTTGACCGTTCTACCCTCCGAGGAAAAACATACGTTTTTCGTGCTGATCTCCTGACAAGCTCACGGCCCAAAGATATGTTCAAAATTGCTTTTTTCCACGTTTCTCTTTCTCTCTCTCTCTCTCTTTTTTGTCAATCCACGTTTCTCTTTTCAAGGCCGCAAACGCGTGTATTGGTGTATGTATAGTTGTGGGATCCCCTTTTACAATCACAATTATTAAAAAATTAAGATTAATATCAGGAACAAATTTAATCTAAACAAATTTTTTGACTATCAAAATCACAAATTTATATATCCATAAAATTTATTCCAAATCAATATTTTGATCATTAGAAATCCCAAATTGACATCTTTGTGACAAATTAACAATCTATTAACTCTCGTTAAATTGAATTAATATAAAAAACATAAACATATGCATTTGTGATAAATAGAGGGTAAAATCTAAAATTGGTACATTTGTCAACTACTATATATATATATATATTCAAATTTAGCAATTTAATGTTAAAAATTAATAAATAATAAATTTGTAACAAGTGTAACAGTTTTGGATTTTTAGTGGTCAACAAATTAATTTTAGTTAAATTGGTCACGGATCTATCAATTTGAGGTTTTTTGTGATACCTTTAAAAATATATGAAATTGGTCAATTTAACACATTCCAGCATCTAATGAACAAAAATTTGAGAAGGGACTTGCATATTCATGGTTGGACTAAGATAGTTGACGAGGCTTATAATGATTATGCAATATCAACAACTATTAACTACAAAATACCTAAGGGTGCATACGTTATGACATTGTGCTCTTTAGATAGTTTTATCGCATTAAGGGGGTTATTATACTTATCTTGTGATCTTACATTTCATCCTACATTTTTTGGATAGTCGGGATTCAATGTTGATCTCCAACGCCTATCATGAATCCAACAAGGTAACGAGGTGTCAAAGGAGTGGTTTATAATAGTTAAAGGCACATCGCCTAATTGTCAAACAAGTAAGTGTTTCAACATACACGTTGCCTATAAAATCATGGACACCTTTTTATTTTCCTTTTCTACGTACCTATGTGGTAGCAAAGCACTTTTTGCTTTCGGATTACAAAGCTGGTTAGTGGACTTTCCCTTTTTCATGAGTGCTCATTATCTACAAAGAGGATGGCATTGAGGCTGGAGTGCACATATCAAACGACACGGATTCATTATTATCATCATCATGATCATAAGAGAATGCGTTCCGAGGTGGCATAAGGATCATGCAGCTCTCTCCATCCTTCCGGAGCAAAGGCTTTGAGATCCAATGGCAAAGAAAGTGGGTCAAAAGCAAGATCACACACTGAAATTTAGGAGAGATCAAATCTGATGTTTTGTGGATCATGTTAAGAATCCTACTTTTAGTGGGAAGTTTTATCAATCATGCGAAGCTCTAAAGGATTTCATGGGCCAGCGAGGGAGAAGTGTTTGAGAAATGACATCGTTTCCACTTGCCCAAAAAGCAGGCAAGAGGAAAAGGTACAAAAGAGAGAGAGAGAGAGAAATGGACCTAAATTTCCATGTCACCCTGCACGGTCTCGACAACAAAATGGAACTCCAAATCCTCCCACCAAATTCAGCTTCTTTCTTCTTGTTCTGTCTTGGCGTGTGCCTGGCTTTTTCTGGATGAGCATACGCAAGAGGAAAGGAGACCACCTCGAATGGCCCCCACCACCCACCGATTCTCTTTTTGCTCAGCCCATGGTTTTCCAGGTGGACTGCATCTTCTGTCCGTCCCTACTACACGTTCTTCGCATCCCTCCCATCAAATTTCAATCAAATCGAGTCGGGATCTAATCCGTTCATTGGACTTGCAAGGCATCGGGCATGAGTTTCCAGTTAATCGCGCACTCTACATCTGTGCCCTAGAATTACATAAAAACGAGAATTCATAATTCCTTTTGGGTGACGGGGAAAGGTGACGTGCGGAATTTCTAACTAGGTCGATCTAGAAGTCCGGCGATGACTCGGTCCTCTCCTTTTGCTAATGTTGTCCAGTATTTTCAAACAGAAAACCTAAAAGCGCAAGGGCAATCTAGTCAGCTCGTAGACCTTATCGAAACTTTAAAACAAAAGGTAAGATTCTGTGCATAACAAAACTATGCCAACGGGCATATGCAAAATCTTATTAGGTCAAATCGACAGAAACAAGGACGAGGATTAAAGTAGGAAGAGTCAGTGGGGGTGGGAGCATATGGACGTCTAAATCAAAGACGTTTCCAATTTGGAAAATTGGGGTTGCCGGAAGGACGGGTGGGCGACTTCCCCCTTGCCTTCTTTGTAATTCACACCCCCCTTAAAATCTCTGGCCAACCACTCTTTGTTATCGTGGTCAACAACCAAATCCAACATCACCAGAAATTGGATTAGTTTTGTAAAGGTACGTGAACATCCAACCTCTCTCTCTCTCTCTCTCTCTCTCTCTCTTTCTATAAGCTCCTTCCTCCCAAATTGGATTTAGTTTATTTCCCATTCTCATGGCTGCATCCAATCCCAACACTCTTGTCTCTTGTCTTCCCAGTGTTCCTATCGAACTTGATATTAATAACTGCTACCGTTTGAAAAGGTATGGTGATTTCTCTTTCTACGGCTTATTGAATCTGATGAATGATACACCTCCTCAATGAAACAATTATTATGGGATAGACCTAATAATTGGACAAGCCTAACATGAGCTTGAGCTGGGCCCAACCCAAGGGGTAACATGCATTAACCTTGTCCAGGCCTACCCACGTCCGGGGTGCACGAGACCGGTTTCCGGAGCCAGCCCTGCCCAATTATATAGGCTAAAATTCTCTTAACATGATTTGGAACACATTATTTATCATGAAATGATAGGGAGTGTTGAGATGGGAAGAAAGAGTAAGGGTCGTGGGTTACTGAGCAAAGTCGAGTCGTCGATTGTGTAAATTGTTATGACGGAGAGAGGCACTAGATGGCGAGGAGTGTTGATCACGACTGGGATAGAAGCCATGGCTTTGACGGCTCGCATTGGCGGAGGAAGGCAGGGCTCGGCCAGGCTCACCCAAACGGGACTATTTCCTCGGCCAAGCCCACTAATTTGGTGGGCGGGCCCATTAGTCGCTAGGTCCGTTTGACTGCAAGTCGGCCCGGTTGGAGTTCAGGGCTCTTCCTGCTTTCCGCAAACCAAAGTTTCCTATCCACTGCACAACGTGCATTTGACCAACTGTGGACTCGTCTATATTTCTTCCTCTTTTGGGGAAGGGGGTTACAACATGAGGAAGGGTGTGAGAGTTGGAACCGGGTTCAATGCGCAAAATTCATGGTTCCCAGTTATGGACAGGCCTGCTCCTACTTTCTTGAAAGGCTGACGATTTGTAGCATTTCTGTTGGTTGCTTATTTTCCCTCTTTAAGAACGCAAAAACCAATGGTTGTATAGTGGATAGTTCCTGCCTCTTGGATGAATTGTGTATTCTGAATGGCTTAAATTCAATAAATTCACTTGGGCCAATGTTGCAATCTTAAGTTCGTCGAAGATGCACTTCAAGTCAGAAGAAAGTTCGATGGTGTGCTTGCCAAGATCCGAGGTCTGTTCTTCTTATGCTATCAGCTTCTTATTGCTTTATAGCTAGACACATGACACGGAAAGTGATGGGATCGCAGTTCTTGCCACTTGGAGGGTCCCCGAAATAAGAAATATCTTATGCTTTTGTCTGATTGAATTTGATAGATGAGTCTTCACCAGCAATTTTATACTTCACCGCAGCATGGTATGGTCCTTGTAAGTAATCTCAACCATCTAGGCATTTCTCAATGCCCTTCAGGCAGTTCTTCCTCTTGATTATCCTCTGTTACTCGAATTAAAAGATTATTTTAGCCTTGACATTAATCCGTGTCTTGCAGGCAGATTCATGTCCCCTGCCATCGAAATTGAATGAGAAGTACCCTCACGTGACTGCGTATAAAATAGACATTGATTCAGGTAATAACTTTGCTTCTTCTCTGGTTTCCACATGGTCCCTCTAGAACCATTTCATTAATCTCAGTGGAAGTTCTCCATGGTGATGCTAACGGCTTTCTCTTCTATGATAGAAATGCTTTCAACTCTTGGAAGCTAAAGTTGTCAATTTGTCTGCAGGAGGGCATTCAAGACAAATTGATGGAGCTGAGGATAGACTCTGTGGTAAGACAATGTTTATGCATGTAATTGGATGCTATCTTCAAGCAATGTATACGGTATTTTTAATGTCACTAACAAAGATAATCTGAAGATTGCTTTACTAGTTGATGCTGCAAATGGAGGAACATCAGAACTCAAGCTTGTCTTGGAAAGAAATTTGTGTCCGGAAGCCTCATTCTTATCTATGGAATAAAATTCTTGATTGTGATCTAAAATGTCTTGCATACTAATGGTGGTTCCTTCTGATAGTGTATATCTTGGTACGGAAGATAATAGCTCTTTTTTGTTATCAAACTGCTCGTACACCAAAACACCAATTCTTTTGCTCCAGTATGATTGCGTGCGCACAAATTGGGTAATATGCCTTTAGTAAAGTCCCCAAATAATATGCCATCAGATTGGGTAGTGGTTGCCAATTGCCTATTATAACCTAAGACCCAGCTTAACTTATGAAGTGTCAAATAATCATCTTCCAATATTGTTTTTATAAATTTCAGTTACAGAAACAATTACATGCTAATCTTAGAGAGTGTTTAACATTAATAGCTCAGAGGTAGATCATATAAAGTCATGAAGCATCATTATCGGTAACTATGCCCATAGTAGCCCTCTTAGCATAACTTGCTTCTCAAGGGAAAGAGAAGGTCCATTTTAATAACAGTTACCATCACCGTTAAGCAGGGATTTTCTATTGATATGTTCACTTTGCTTCTTCAATCTCTTCTTCTTAACCAAGTCACTCATTAGAGATCTGTGCCTAGACTCATTTATAGGTTGAAGCTCTAGATTAGGGCATGCCAGAGGTAAAATACGGTAGGCCGACTAATTATGTTGCTAACTCCTCAATGAGAAGCCAATATTGATGCTGTATTTTGATTACCTGCGTATGTCCTCACTCATGACCCATGAAAAAACAATTATGTTATGCAATTGCATAAAGTCTCAAATAAGTTAAACAAGAGGACTGGATGCAACTATTGCATGCAATATCAAGCAGTATAAGCTCTCAAAGTTTACAAACAGCACAAGGCACACGACCTTAAAAGATTTGATTTTCGAGGATAACCAATATCTTTTCAACAGGTACAAGTCAATATATAGTAGAATGAAAGAGAGAAGAAATTAGCTCGTATTGACCAGTGATAAAGAAGGTATAAGTTGGGAAAAAGTATTACAGTAACGTAAATAGAAGAGGGTGGAAACATACCAAAAGCTCAAAAAATGACTGCCAATCATGACCTTGAAAAAGAAGCTAACATTAAGTGATGCGTTTTTGTTCTTTCCATGAAGAATTACACAATTCCTTGAGCATTCTACACCTATGCACCAAAAAGTATTTCCTTTAACATGATAAAGCATTTGTAGGGAGAAGTACAAACAAAATTCTTAAGGAGCAGAAGTTCCCGATTCTCTTATGATTTTTTTTTCTTGCGACTGCATAATCGACAGTTTCAAGTTTGAAAATCAACTTCCCAATAGGAGGATTAGGAAAAAGCTGGCTTTTAAAAGGCTTAGCGAATGAGTGAGATAACACACATGCAATTCCCCATATAATAAGATTGAAATTACCCATTGTATGTCATACGCATGAACCTTGATTTCTTGCATTGTATCTAATCGCAGCTGATCATGCTCTAAAATAAATGAATGAGAACGTCCACTCCCAAAAAATCTTTACAGAAACGCTGCTCCAAGAACAAATTTAGCGACAAATCACACATTTTGAAGTGTAGACGTGTTTAGACCAAAAAAAAAGTGTCTGACGTGTATATTCTCTATGTTTCTATTTTCATCCTTCTAAGGGTCAAAGGCTCCAAAATATAGTAATGACTAATAAACGGATGCAAAGCTATTTACCAATATGGCTTCGGCCTCCTCAAAGGGTAAAAGAAGTGAATAAACTAAAATCTGTAGAGAGAGTCATTGTGACAGTCTTCAATAAACAGAGCCAGAATTTTCTGATATACTCCGTTGCCTTTCGATTTTAGCGAGAATTTTCTATATCAAATGCTTTTGAATGATACAACCCCGTATTCAGCGAACACACGGTCCACACAGTCCACACAGTCCACCAAGTTCAAAAAAGATGGTTCCTTTCCACAAGTCCAAGGCCTCAAACTAAGCAAAAACCAAGACCGAAACAAAAAAGCGCGAAAGGAGACAACTTCATAGCGCGAAAATCATCTACAAGGCCATAAACTAAGTTCAAAGGCTCTTGAATAACACGAACTCCGCATTCAGCGAAACCCGGTCCACACAGTCCACCAAGTTCAAAAAAGACGGTTCATTTCCGTAAGTCCAAGGCCTTAAACTAAGCAAAAACCAAGACCGAAACAAAAAAGGGCCAAAAGTGCGAAGATCATCTACAAGAACTCGCAAACCGACCCGCGCCAAAAGACCACTGTCCTACAAAAGACCACGGTGATCACGCCCTCCTCCTGGCACTGCCGTCCACGTTAAAAGGAGACGAGCAGGCATGCGCATTACACCCACCCGCAATGCGGCTCGAAACGTACACTCGACTTTTTGCCTCCCCAACGCCAAAAGGCAAAGAGGAAGTCGCGATTACCAGAGCAAGGAAGCATGCGAAGCCAAAAAAAAAAAAAAAAAAACTCGACTTCGCCTCCCCAACGTCAAGCCATGATCAGCGGGAGTGAGCAGTAATTAGACCATCCGACGTGCAATGCGGGCCTAATTCGCTTAAAAGAACAAAAAAAAACTTAAGTTAGGTCCAATTCCAAATCTTTTCTGAACTTTTCTTTTGCCTTAAAAAATCTTGAATTTTAAGTCCGATCTCAAATTCGCTTTGGATTTTGTTTTGTCTTAAAAAAAATCACCAATTTTCAATCCATCATCTTCCAACTTGACATGGCATTTCCATGTAATAACAAATCCACATTAATAAGATGACATGAAAAATCATTTCCGATAAGAAACCATTCTAGGATGTGAAAATTTTGGACAATTTATGATGATTTTTAAACAAAAGACTAATGGACACGAATTCGGCGCTAGAGTAACAATTGGTGATTTTTAAACAAAAGAAATTAAGAATAGAATTGGAATCGGATCTAAAGTTGGAATTCTTTTTCATAAATAAAAATTCAAAGTTGATTTGGATTGGACCTAAAGTTTTGTATTAAATAAAAAAAATTAAAGAAGAAGTTGGATTAAATATAAAGTTGAGTTTTTTTTTTTAAAGGAATTGGGCCAATCTTTATAGCCCTTGAACTTTGACATTTTTATACTCTGCCCCATCTCGTCTTGTTTCTCTCTAATGTGCGGGAAAAGTATCAAAAAAGTTTAAACTTATGGCATTGATACCAATTCGGTTTTAAGTATTTTAATTGAACCAATTCAGTCCTAAACCTAAACATTTCAATTGGATCAATTCAATCATAAACATTTTTATATTGATATCAATTCACTCCATTCGGCCAAATTGGTCGCCGGCGCGACGTGGACATCGAACAGCCAACAAACGTTGACATGACAATTTTGCAAATATTTTTATTTTATTTTATTTTTTCCAAATTTTTTAGTTAATTTTTTCCTTTTCCTTTTCCTTTTCATTTGCCCTTATTCTCCAGCAATGGTCCACAAGCCTTGGCGATTTTCAGATTAAGATGAGTTAATCTAGAGTTTGACTATTTAATTGTCATACGAAAAACTTTTTAAATTTCTGATAGAAAGAGACTTCGTTAAAGAAAAAGCTTTCAACGCTATCCAATATACCTTCTTTTTCTATATGTTTTTACGAATACTTTTTTTTTTTTAATATAGAAGCAACTTTTTTTTTGGAATTGCCATAAAAAATTTGAAAAAAAGTTATTCATTTCTCTACTTAAATGTGAAAGACATATATTGGTCAACTAGTTCCATTTATATATATATATATATATATATATATATATATATATATATATATATATATATATATATATATATATTTCTATCTATTTTCGTCATGCTATATTTATACTTGTAACAAAATACACCAAAAAGGGAAGGGTTCCTCAGATAGGCGATCTAAGAGTTTTCACTCCTCCTCCGTGGTTAAGCTATGTAGCCCAGCAACATCATCATTTTCTTTTGCTATTGCTAGTTGAAGCGGAGGGGCTTAGCTCGTTGATTGATTACAATAGCTTCGCGGTCGACTGACATTTTAACTAGGTGAGTGAATGCGTTGGGCAAGCGGAAGCTGATTCGATATTCGTGGACCGTTGGAGCTTTCACTTTCCTTGTCCCATTTTGGAACTAAAAGTTGAACTTCTCTTTCTGTTGGGTGGGGTTGCTTTTTCCGGCACATCTCTACCGCTAAAGGAAATGGCGTGCAGAAGGTGCTCCCTTGATGCTAGATTATATATGGTGTGTCTGAGTCTTTGAAAGCGAGTTTCGACATGCATGCAAATTAAAATGGAAATGTCAAAAGGAGAAAAAAGGGCTGCCCGTAGATAACCAAAAGCTGAGAATAGAGAATCATAATTATCTGCACATGCATGACAGCTGGAGATATATATATATAATTTTTTTTATAACAAAATCGGTTAGTTGTGTTTTCATCTGAGTTATCACGCATCTGCTTCGCATTATGGTAGGTTCACGAATGACTTCTCGAATGCTAATGAATAAGGTCAATACAAGGAAACTTGAGAGATGATTAGTGATGATGAATTAAAGCGAAAAATACACCAATAGGCAAAATCTGTTTTCACCAATGTGCTCATGACAATGGACTTTGTAAATGCAATTTTTTCGTCCATGGATGCTAGATATCATGACAATGTGCCCATTTCCTCATTTAGAATAAGATAGTAATGTCTGTGTGAGAAAGGAGAAAAGAATTAGCACAAAGAAAAAGGGTAAGGTAAGAGTAATTCTATATCAGGGAGCTAGTAGCTGCAATGATGTTTAATTTAGTATACTTTTCAAAGAACTTTTTGCTATTTATGTTTACTTTAAAATACGTTGAGTGTTTCTTGTTCGGGTTCGAATACCTCCCAAACAAACTAAAATACATTAGAATATGTGAAATGCAATAAATGAACTATCTCTTATGTACTTGTTTACGACAACATTGGCATCAGTTACCAACTATGATCGGGAAAGGGAAGTCAGCCTTGATGAATCACAGTCAATTTAGGACCGGCGGTACTAAAGAAAGAGTCACTAACAAAGTTCTCTAAAAGTGACTTTTATCTTTTTCCTCCTAAAGTCGGGCCTAACCAGCTCTCAAGAAAAGTAGGGTCATGGATCATGAGTTAGACGAATCAATTAGTTGATTGGCCAAAATGGGCCAAGAATGGATGGATTTCTTGGGAATCAGTGGATTGTCGCTCTCTTTTCCATGTCGCCTGTTTATTTATTGGTCTTTCTTGTCTCTCTTTTCCATCTACTTTGACTAAATTGATCCAAAAAGAAAAAGAATTGACTTCGACTCAGCTTCCTTTTCCTCTCGATACTCTCTTGGAACAGTCAAATGAGTTGGACCGGGTATGACTTGGATCGGGACGATGTCGAGTCATTAAAATGCTATTATCTAAAAGTAGATGAATACAAGATAAAAAGGGTAAATTTGAATTGGCATCATCCTCATCCAAATATGATCCGACCCACCCATTTTAAGGTACCTTCCTAGATTAGACGATATGGAATTCAAAGATCGAAACATAAAAGCATGAACAATTATGATATCGTTGAATTGAACTAGCATGAAACATATCTCAAGTTGCATTTTGGACACAACAATATGTGAGACAATGCTACCATTTTGGTCTTTTTGGTTCAAGATACGTGTCAAAGACTCTCATTTAAGCCATCCAAACAAAACCTTGAATGCTTTTAGGTTGTGGTTCCTAACAATGACGCGAACCACAGTCTCGAATTAGCATATTGAGTCTTTAATTGGCAAATTGCAGGTATATAGGAATTTGGCAAGGAGCTCTAGCTCATTGTCTCTATCTCTCTCGGCAAAATGATGGAAATGGGCAATCTTGCCTCGTCCTTAGACTTGGATCAACTCAGGGTCAAGGATCGCTAGTGCCCTTGGTTTAATAATGCTCATGTTGCGAAGCCAAGCGCATGGGGCTATAACCCGTGGATTCAACTTCCGAGCGTACGACGGCTTCAAGATGGCCATATCAAAGGCCACTTGGGTTTGCCTGGCGGCCCTGGTGACATGTAGAGGAGTATTTGGGAAGGGGTCCTAAGATACACGATCTAAGAGTTTTGGCTCCTCCACAATGTAAGTAACAGAGCTCATCAACATCATCACGGTCGGTTGCTTGTTGAAGTGGAGGGGCCATTGTTGTTTGACGAGGAGAAGAGGGGCTCTGCTCGTGGGAGTAGTGAACTTGCAGAATCATGAATGGGCCCAATCTACCAAAAGTTTGAAGAAGCAAGTCTTTGTTTATGATTTACCCCGTAGGAACGACTCAATTGATTGGCATGCGAAGTTTGGCGATGCGTCGGCTAAGTCATGAAGATAATTTAACTTAATCGAAGAGGTGCAACCAATCCTATATCAATAATTTGATGTCCGACAAATTATTATACACATGAAGTTTTTCTTAATATCACGGGCACATTTGTCCCCAATCACTCCAAGGGGTGGGGAGTAGCGGGTGAGGTACGTTAATTAATGAATCTATCTAAATATTTAACCACGTGCAATGCGGCGGAGTAAGCTATCAAGGGATGGTGATGGTGCAAGGTCTTCATCCATGAGCTTTAGAATACAGAAGGCGGATTGCACGTGGGGTCCATTGGTGGGAAATACTGACATGAAAAACTAATATCCTTAAATATCTATTAACTGTCCATAACGGAATTAAGGTGATCTTTTTTGGGAAGAAAATGTTATGAAAGCTGCAGGTTATTTCCCAAATTTAATCTCTCCTTAGTCGTGCCGCTTTAGTGACGATTTACTTATTTTTATTAAAGAAAATTACGTACTTCTTTTAAGATAAATTGATGATGCGGTCTCTTCACTACTAATTTTTTCTTTTCATCTCTAAAAAAATATTGCGAGCTTATCTTCGCAGGATTCGGAATTTGAAAAAATCTTGATTCCTTATAATGTGTGATAAAATTGGTGAAGGAATATTGCGGATGTTGATCTAAAACCCTAGTTCCCTCATCCATAAATAGGTTGCCACACTACAAAATTAAAGGGGCCACACAACATATATACACACGACCTCATTGAGGGGGGTTTTTTATATTTGTTTTGGGGTTTTTTCTCTCGGTTTTTCGAGGTAAAAAAATTGAAGACAAAAGAAAAAAAATTCTTTCTTCGGTTTTTAGGGTTTTTGGGGGGTCTTCCTTCGTTGCTTCGAGAGAGAGATACAAAGGGAAAAGCCTTTTAGGAGGGGAGAAAAGTGTTCTGCTGAAAAGGTTCTGCAGAAAAGTAAAAGGGCGCAGAGACAGAGAAGTCGTGCAGCAGGGGGACAAAAGGGGAAAAAGCAAAAGAAAGAGGAAAAATGCAGAGCAGAGAACAGAGGAGACTGTTCATCTTCCTCATGCCGCGTTTGGCTGTGACCTTCGAGCAGTATACCGATGTCGGATATGAGTCATTAACTATGTAGCACGGACACGGCCACATTGAGGGGGTTTTGTATTTGTTTTGGGGGGTTTTTTCTCTCGGTTTTTCGAGGTTGAAGACGAAAGAAAAAAATTCTTTCTTCGGTTTTTAGGGTTTGTGGGGGTCTTCCTTCGTTCCTTCGAGAGAGAGATACAAAGGGAAAAGCCTTTTAGGAGGGGGGAAAAGTGAGCAGAAGTTTTTCTTTCTGCTGAAAAGGTTCTGCAGAAAAGTAAAAAGCGAGCAGAGAGTGAAGTCGTGCAGCAGGGGGAAAAGGGGAAAAAGCAAAAGAAAAGACGAAAAAGCAGAGCAGAGAACAGAGGAGACTGTTCATCTTCCCCATATAAAACCGGTGCCGCTCCTCATGCCGCGTTTGGCTGTGATCTTCGAGCAGCATTGCCGAGAAGCCGAACCCACCGCATCGCAGCCACCGAACCCCCGCCCGTCCCCCGTGCCTGCCTCCGCCCTGCAGCCGGAGCCTGGTACCTGTTCGCCGCGTCAACACCGCCGGCAGCCGAAGCCCGCGACGCCCCTGTCACCGTCTTTCCGCCAGCACCGACGCCTGCTGCAGCCACGACCCAGCGCTTCTGCCGCCAGCCTCCGCCTTCGATCGACGCCTGCTGCAGCCCAACGCCAGAAGCAGCAGCCCCCTGCTCCGTCGTGCCTCAGTCCCTGTTCTGCCTCGCCGCTCTGCCACCGCGCCTCCCCGAGCACCACCTGCGAGCGCCAGCACCCGGGTCACCCGCGGCCCAACACCGCGTCTCCGCCTCGCCTGCATCCCGCTGGTCTTCGATCCCCTTCGCCGCCCGCTCGCCGTCTCTGATCCCCACGGCAGCTCGCCCCCTCGTGATACCAGCCCTGTCGCAGCGCCACTGCCTCGCCCCGCCGCGCCTCCTCCGCGAGCAGCCCGCGACGCCAGCCGCACCGTTGCCCCGCCGAAGCTCCGCCCTGTCTCCGCCGGTCTCTGCCGCTCCTGCAGCTAGACCCGACGCCTGCAGCGCCTCCGACCAGCGACCCGCCACCGCGCCTCCGCGGCACATATAAGAGGGGGAAGTCAAAGAATGAGGGCTTTTTTTTTATTGGGATTTTGGACGATCTCGAGCTCATTTTGAAATCTCTCTCCATTTCTCCACAACAAGCTCGCTCGAAAATTAAGCGCCTCCGTCGCCGCTACAGGTGCGTTGTCTTCATTTCTTCTTGCCGTTTTGCCTCTTGTATTTTTTTTTTTTTTTTTTTTATCTTTTGTTTACCGATTCATCTTCCACGAGGCGTTGTGGACGAGGGGGACGGGCTTGGCTCTGTTGAAATGGAGTGTTCGGCTTGGTTTTGAGTGGCGGGAGGAGATGTCTCTCCGTGTTTCGGATTAAGTTAGAGACTTTCGGTTTTGGCTTCTTCTTTTTGTTTTTTTGAAGTTGCGGACGACGAGGCGATTGCGAGCTGTCGATCTGGTTGTGGCGATGGGTACGCCCCATTAGTTCCGCTCCTTGAAGGAGTGAGGATGGCTTAGTGGTTTGGGGCGGGAACGCGTGAGGGCTTGGGCTTGGTGCTGGGTGGGGCGGGGAACTTTTAGGGTCTTCCGTTCTGCGTATCATGTGGTTTATTGATGAAGCTGGAAGTAATTCATCCTTCTTATCTTGCTAATCTGTGTTTGGATTAGTTTTCAGGTTGATTGAGATGCTTTTGAGCAAAAAGGTGTGGAACTTGTTGACGCATTTCCATCCTGTTATCTACTTTGAGAGCGGGGGCTTTTCTTTTTCCGGAAGCGTCAATCCTTCTCCTCAGACAGACTCGACCTAGCCACCTCGACCATCTCCATTGGACTCTCCTCGCACCGGGCGGCCATTTTCTCGAGCTTTGGTGACGCTGCTTCTGATGAGGTAAGCATCTCGCTCCCCCCATACCGCTCAGGACTACTTGTGCTTGCGCTCACACCTGAGTCGCCTAATTCCTCTCTTTTCTCTTTCTCCTTTCCGAATTTCTAGTGTTTCCCTGCTCAATAGAGGAGTCTTCTCTTCATGTCGCTGCATCTGATCATAAGCTAAGCTATGCTGCTGCTACTTTAGGTCAATAATTTCTCAAGGGGTAATATGATTTCTAGCGCTACTATTTTCCGGCGAGAAATTTGTAATCGCATAGCAGGATAACCTCAATGCATGAGTTCTTTCTGTCTTGGGCTATCTTTACTTTCTACTTATGAGTGCATGCTCACACAATACGATGTCTCAAAAATTATATGTTAATGTTCACCGATAGTTTTGTTGCATTCCTGTAAACAACAGCAGATTCTAAACAATATTGCATTCTGATTTGCTTGGGTACTTAGGAGATGGAGGAACTTGGGGGGTGGGGATTCAAAATTGAAATGTGCATAGATTTAGAATTTTCCCTCTATATCTCTCTCACAGAAATCTAAAATAATGCAAACTTCATACCAATTCCATTCTTCCCTCTTTCATTAGTTTTCCAAACAGAGCCTCGGAGGAGAATGACTTATCAAATGAGTCGGGGAAAACTCTTAATGTAAAATTTTTGCTTTATATCTGTCTCACAGAAATTTCAGAGTATTCCAAACTAAACACCTACTTCCATCGCCTCCTCTTTCATTGGTTTCCCAATCAGAGCCTTAGAGAACGACTTATCACATATGTTGGGGATAACTTCTGGTTTATTTGCTATTTTGTGGGTCATGAGGTCAGAGCTTCTTAACGTTTTTCTTGCTTGTGAAGGCACATTGAGTGTGATGCAGGCTCTATCCTCTGTGTCTGCATCATGTGTGTTCTGGGCCAATCAGAGGTTGTTCTTCCAATTCACTTCGCGCTATAGATTAGTTGGGGCCAAGAAGTGAAACCTATTTGACAAAGCTTATTTTTAACCAGGTTAAAGCTCTTAACCAGGTTAAAGCTAAACAACTCAAGCTCATTGCATGGGCATCGCCAGAGTCTAGAATACTGACTTTCTTTACCCTTTGGAGAGAGTGAGCAAGATCATTAATATCTTGGAGCTAAACAACTCAAGGATGGTGTAAGCCTTTTGTATTTTGGAAAATGAATTGGTCCTTCAACTATTTCCGATGCTTCTTTCTCGCTATATCTGTTTCAGCTGATATTTCTGTTATTTCATTCTAAAAGCACACTCAACCACATGATGTGTAAATCTGCAGCCTAAAATGGATGCCGCCTCCTCCTCTTCCCGTTGTAAGCCTCGGCAAGCTACTGAGAAGTGGATGCCAAAGGCGCCGTTTGCCTCTTCGCTCCTTTTGGTGATTCCCACCTCACATCGATACAGGAAGCTGGGGCGGACAAATCATCATCAGGAAAAGGAGGGGATATAACCTCAGAAAGCCACACAAGAGTAAGGTCAGCAAATTCTTGTCTTTCTTGATTCGTTCATTTCTTAAATAAAATTTTAGAAAGTTGTGGGTTTAAGGATGTGTTCTGAGCATAGTTCTATGGTAATACGTAGGCTCAGAATACTACGGGCCCGTTTGGTTCAACTTTGGGAAAATGCCCTTAGGAGAATGCAAATACCTTTGAGATAAAGGGTTTCTCGAAATGCTACACCGTTTGGTAAATTACAATCTCAAGTAGCTTTGAAAAATAATTTTAGCAAAGACACCGTTTGGCAAAACTTGCATTTCTAATTAGCTTTTGCTATTTTTTATTTTTTATTTTTTTAAAGTCTGAAAATAAAATTAGGTGGCCGGCGAATAGTCGGCCAACTGCTGGACGACCAATCTGGCCGCCGGACCGCCAGATTTGGCCATCGGACCGCCAGATCTGGCAGCCTGAGGTCGCGGAGGCTAGATCTGGCCGCCGGACCGCCAGATCTGGCCTCCCGATGGCCAGATATGGCGGCTGAGGGCGTGACCTCAAGCAGTGTCGCTTGGTCGCGCGACCTAGGCGACGCCACCTGAGTTCGCGCGGACCCAGGCGGCGTCGCCTGGTTTGCGTGCGCCAGGTGACGCTGCTTGGGTCGCGGGTCGCGATGCCGCCTAGGTCGCGGTCGTGGTCACCGGGGACGCGCGACCCCCGCGGTGGTGGTGGTTGCCGGAGAAGCCGAACTCTGAGGCGGCGGGGAAGAAGATGAGCCGAGCGGAGAAGAAGATGAACAGTAATGACGATGAACAGTGATTTTTGCATTTTTAGAATGCCGAATGCTGCTCCTCCCCAGCTTTCAGCATTCAGCCTTCGGAATGCTCATATTTGGGCAAAGGGGCTTTCAAATATTTTGCCAAACACTCAAAATTTCCCCCAAAGCCCCTTAAGAATGCCCAACCAAACACCCCCTACAATCGACACTTTGACACTAAGTTTTCATTATTGCTCTTTCTCAAGTGAGTGGAGAGGTTGAATTCTAGGGGACGAGCTACAATCGAAAGAGTGAGATTTGGAGGTTTGTTATGCCTACTAGAATAGATTATGGCAAGGACTTTAATTGCCTATTTTGTAGACAAATGGAATGATATAAAATTTGAACTTCCTCGTACGATTTCGCTTTCGTTGACTCCTTTAAATGTGGCATTAATTTTTAGCGTTTGTGTTACTGGAATCTTCGTAATAAGCTCTTATATTTATTCATACGAAAAAAAATCCATTGCATAAGATTAAGAAGAAGCTTAATGAGCCAAACAATGATTTGGATTTTATAATGTATTTTTTGCTCAACATTTGCCACTTTTCTCTTTCCAAATCCGACTCGAACAGTTGATAGTTGATTTGTGCATTTCCTTAAAAATTCAAAAAAATATTTAAAAATTGCCACGTCAACATTCGGTCACCGGCCGATGTCCACGTCATTGTCGGTAGGCCAAAATTGGCCGGATGGACTAAATTTGTATCGATGTGTAAAAAGGTTTAGAAATAAATTAGTCTAATTGAAAATTTTAGGATTTAATTGGTACCAATGCAAAAGGTTTAGAATTTTTTGGTACTTTTTCTAAGTGTCTAGAAAAACATTGAAAATATTGACATGAAAAAGTTATGCACAATGATGCATTTTGATATTGTTTGCAAACACTTTGCGAATGATATTAATTTTTGTTAATCCAAAATAAAGAAATTTCAATGGCATTTTACCAAAAATCCTTATTTTATGGAAAGTTTTGATATAATTAGATTCCATCTTTTGAAGTTCGTGAATAGTAATAGAACTGTCATTTCGTCTTCGAAAAGCTTTAAAGGGTTTTTTTTTTGTGATTTCATCTAATCATCTCATGATATGTATATGTATATAGTATAAAGATAAAAGAAAAAAAAAAAAGATTTGATGGTGATATGCACAATAAAAATGTACAAAAATTTACAAACTCGTGACTGTTTTAAAATGTTATCTATGTTAATTTTTTTAAAAAGATTTTATTGGACAATTAATCCATAAATTTGCTTTTAGTGCAATGGGCCTCTTAGTTTAGTCGGTCCAGCTCGACCTCCCCTCCTCCCTCCCTTTCTCTCTGTCGGCCTAGACCCTCACATTCGCTTTAGGTTTTTTTACTGTAGCACTTATTTGACACCTCTCTGCCATGTGCGCTGCCTACTTGACCCTTTGACTCGCTCGGATTCCACTCCCATCAACTCCCTACCGACTAGACCTTCCGATCCTCTCACTCGAGGTTTTACTATAGCTTCCACTCGTGACCAAACCTCTCGATCCTTCCACCCGAGGTTTTACTGTAGCATCCACTTGGATCGAGGTTAGCGTTCGAAGGTAGTGAAAGTGAAGGATGCTAATATGGTTCTTGGTTTTGTGAAGTCGTGCTCCACTTATTTAGGCGAAATAAGTTTTTCTCAATTTCCTTTGTAATTCATTTTTCTCTCGTTTAGATGACCATTACAAGTGCGTAATTTTAGGGTTTGCAGATGGGTTTTTTTTTTTTTTGGGTAAAAGGTTCTAATGGGTGTTTGTATGTCCATGGATAGTAATTGAAGCCTTGTGCCCGAGTTTGCCAATTTGCTTGTTGCTTTTAATTGTTTCTATTATCACTTATATGGTCGGTCCTTCTTTATTGCGGTGCTTCTTCGGCCTCTGCCCCAAAGCTTGTTGCTTCTTTAGCCTCGGTGTGGTTTCCTTGTCTATAAATCTAAAGAGAAACAGTCATGCAGAAGGACTAGCCATATAAGTGATAACAAAAACAATTAGAAGCAATGCACAAATTAGCAAACTCGGGCACAAGGCTTTAATTACTCTCCATAAACATAAGAACACCCATTAGAACCTTTTACCAAAAAAAAAAAAAAAAACACCCATCTGTAAACCTAAAATTATGCACTTGTAATGGCCATCTAAACGAGAGAAAAAAAGATAGTACAAATTACAAAGGAAATGAAGAAAAAACTTATTTCACCTAAATAAGTAGAGCAAGACTTCACAAAATCAAGAACCATATCAGCATCATTCACTTTCACTACCTTCGAACGCTAACCTCGATCTGGGTGGAAGTTACAGTAAAACCTCGAATGGGAGGATCGGGAGGTCTGGTTGGGAGTGGAATCTATAGTAAAACCTCGAGTTGGAGGATCGGGAAGTTTGATTGGCAGGGAGTTGATGGGAGTGGAATCCGAGCGAGTCGGAGGGTCAGGTAGGCAGAGCACGACAAGGGTTTAATGAGTGTTGCAATAAAAAAAACCTTAGAGCGAATGGGAGGGTCTGGGTCGGTAGAGAGGGAGAAAGGAGGGGAGGTCGGGCCGAGCCAACTAAACTAAGAGGCCTATTGCATTGAAAGCAAATTTATGGATTAATTGTCCAATAAAATCTATAAAAAAAAATTAACATAGAGGAGGGGAGTTTGTAAATTTTATTGTGCATATCACCATCAAGTCTTTTTATTTTTATCTTTTATCTATATACATATACGTATTATGGGATGCTTAGATGAAATCACCACAAAAAAAAAAAAAAGAAGCTCTTTAAAGCTTTTAGAAGGCAAAATGATAATTATGTTCCCATTCACGAAACTTCAAAAGATGGAATCTAATTATATCAAAATTTTGCATAAAATAAGGATTTTTGGTAAAATGCTGAGCATGTATTTCAAGCATAGTTTTATGGTAATACGTAGGCTCGGAGTACTACAATCGACGCTAAGTTTTCATTGTCGCTCTTCCTCAAGCGAGTGGAAAGGTTGAATTCTAGGGAACGAGCTGCAATCGAAATGGTGGGATTTGGAGGTTTGTTACGCCTACCGGAGCAGATCATGGCAAGAACTTTAATTGCCTATTTGATAAACAAATGGAATCCTAAGGATGAAAAATTTGAACTTCCTCATATGATTTCGCTTTCGTTGACTCCCATGTGGCATTAATTTTTAGCCTTTATGTTATTGGAAAGCGGGTGAAATTTGATGAAATACAAGAATTTTTGGAATCAGCTCTTATATTTACTCACACGAGAAAAATTCCATAGCATAAGATTGAGAAGAAGCTTGATGAACCGAACAATGATTCGGATTTTATAATATATATTATACTCTTCACATTTGCCACTCCTCTTTCCAAATCCGACTTGAACAGTTGATAGTCAATTTGCGTCCCTCCTTGAAAATGTGGATGGACATCGAGCACAAGCAAACCTCAAGCATATTCATTAATACCATCCACATTTTCAATTCTTTTCAATCTTATGCAATGGATTTTTTTTCTCCTGTGAGTAAATATAAGAGCTGATTCCGAAGATTCTTGTATTTCGTCAAGTTTCACCCGCTTTCCAGTAACACAGAAGCTAAAAATTAATGCCACATCTGAGTCAACAAAAGCGAAATCGTATGAGGAAGTTCAAATTTTTCATCCTTAGGATTCCATGTCTATTTGATAAAGTTCTTGCCATAATTTGCTCCGGTAGGCGTAACAAACCTCCAAATCCCACCCTTTCGATTGCAGCTTGTTCCCCAGCATTCAACCTCTCCATTCGCTTGAGCAAGAGCGACAATGAAAAGTACTCTGAGCTTGCGTATTACCATAAAACTATGTTTGGAACACATCCTTGAACCCATAACTTTCTAAAATTTTATTTAAAAAATGAACGGATCAAGCAATGAAAAGAATTTGGCCAACCTTACTCTTGTGTGGCTTTCTGAGGTTATATCCTCTATCTCCTTTTCCTGCTGATGATTTGTTTGCCCTAGTTTCTTGCACTGATGCGAGGTGGGAATCACCCTAGTTTCTTGCACTAATGCGAGGTGGGAATCACCAGAAGGAGCTGGAGAGGCAAACGGTGCCTTTGGCATCCGGTTCTCGACAACTCGCCGCGGCTTATGATGGGAAGGGGAGGAGGCATACGGTGCCTTTGGTTTCCAGTTCTCAGCAGCTTGTCGAGGCTTATGACGGGAAGAAGAGGAGGAGGCAACATCCATTTTAGGCTATAGATTTACACAACATGTGGCTTGAGTGTGCTTTTAGAATGAAATAATAGAAATATCAGCCGAAACAGACATAGCGGAAAAGAAGCATAAAAAATAGTCAAAGGGCCAATTCATTTTCCAAAATACAAAAGGCTTGCACCATCCTTCTGAGTACCATGCATCACATAACTATATTTTGAAACAGTTCAAATAAAAATTATACTGATACATAGGCACATAGTGGCGACCAATGTGTGACGTCATAGAAAATGTTGCATTAGCCAAAAAGGTAGCCAATGCAAAGAGGGTCTGTCTGTTAAAGAAGACTGAGAGGAGTGGACTCATATTGAGAGTGGTTCTCTAGTTTAATTTCTTTAAAATGGAACACAAGCCTTAAAAGCTCCAAGATATGAATGATTTTTCTCACTCTCTCCAAAGGATAAAGAAAGTTAGTATTCTAGACTCTGGCAATGCCCATGCAATGAGCTTGAGTTGCTCAGCTTTAACTAGGTAAAAATAAGCTCTGCCATATAGGTTTCACTTCTTGGCCCCAATTAATCTATAGTGCAAAGTGAATCGAAAGAACAGTCTTTGATTGGCCTAAAACACATATGATGCAGACACAGAGGATAGAGCCTGCATCACACTCGATGTGCTTTCACAAGAAAGAAAAACGTTAAGAAGCTCAGAGGATAGAGCTTGCATCACACTCGATGTGCTTTCACAAGCAAGAAAAACGTTAAGAAGCTCTGATCTCATGACCCACAAAATAGCAAATATACCGGAAGTTATCCCCAACACATTAGCAAATATACCATAATATGTCCAATGGAGATGGTCGAGGTGGCTAGGTCGAGTCTGTCTAAGGAGAAGAATCGGCACTTCCGGAAAAAGAAAAGCCCCCGCTCTCTTGCTTTCCATTCGCCTCTCCCCTTCTCCCTCTGAAGTCTCTCTCTCTCTAAGCGTTCCTCTTGCGATAGGGTTTTCTTTCAGCCGAGAAAGAAAAGATGCAGCCTTCCGTCTCTGTGTGAGGAGAGCTTCCAAAGAACCCCCAAAAAACTTTTTGATCCAGCCTTCCGCGATTCCCCGGAAACCAGTGAGCCCCCTTTTCCCTTTTCTTCAGTGAACGCGAACGCGAACGCTCCCTGTATTTCCTTCAAGCTTTCGCTCTTCTATGAAAGCTCCCTAGAACGGTCGAGTGGAATGCGGCGTCTTCGTTGGTCACTTTAGCTGGTTTGAGTCGAGTGGAATGGATTCCTTCTCACGCAAATTACTCAACATGCTCTCTTCTGGGCCAAACCAGGCCGGTCCCCCCAACGGCTGAGCTTTAGACGTTGCGCCCCACGCGCATGTGGGTTTGGAGCGGAGGAATTTTTCTGATTTGCGATCAACCTCATCAAACCATACCATGGACCCCACGTGAAATCCGCCTTCTGTATTCTAAAGCTCATGGACGAAGACCTTGCACCATCCCTCCCAACACTCCCACTCGTAGGTCGGCCTTTGACCTAAGACTAAATTATGAAAATATATAATTAAGAAGATAAATGGAATGTACACTAATTTTGACTTGGGACCTCCTGCTCTAATACTATAAAAAGTTTTGTAGAACCACCACCAACCATTTGAAAAATTTAAGTTTTTAATAGAGGTGGTGTTTAACATATAAATATTCGAACATCAACATCTTTGACGTCATGAAAGATTTTGGTTGAGTCTGTCTTGATCGCCTTATAAAGATGTCTTTCTTTTTTAAGGCTTCTTTTCCTCTAAAATCAGCATTAGACTCATCTAGCTGCCACTTTTAGGTTCTCTTGGCAATGTTAAAAAATGAAATACAGGAAAAATAGCAATAAGCATCTCTGTGAACAAGACTATCAGACCATAAATGACATTTCACTGCTCCTCCTATAGAAGTCTTAATCATATTCTTTCACTTGTATGGTGAACATACAGAGATAAAACCTTAATTAGTGTTGGAAGATCTTAGACTCGATTCTGATCTTAATTGATTCTAATAGATCTTAGATTAGAACAGTAAATAGGAAACTAGGGAATTCTGATTCTTGTAATTTTATTTTGCCTATTTTATTCTTTGACGCTTACATTATAAATGTACAATGTAATGTCATACAGAAAATATACAGAGAAAGTATTTTACCAAAATTCCATTCTCTTTTTCGTCATGGTATCGAGCGCCGCTTCCGGCCTCGCTTCCGCAACCTTCTGAATTGCCGTAGTCTTTTTTCTGGTCTGTCGCTGCATCTTCTTCCTGCACGAACAAACCGGCAAAGCAATTAGGAATTCAATCTAGATACCATGGCGAATGACAAGAATGTTATGAGTCCCTCAGAAGAAGACTCATCACCTCAGGATCAAACGATTACATCTTCTGATCAAATTGGATCGACTGAAGAAGGGCAAGTTACCAACAATGTCTCGGCTTCTGCTCCTGCTCCAGTACAGATTCCAATGCCGACTTACTGGCCTCCAGCCCAGTGGTACCTTCCTCAATGGACGACTGGATCTAGACAGAGATGGCCTCAGTACCCATATGGGACTGAACCGACTGATGATTCGGGACAAACTGTTCCGGGTCACAAACCCGGATTCATACCGGGATAGGGAATGGAGTCTTACCCGTTTCCACACGGAGCACCTTACCCTTTTCCGTTCAACGGCGGCCGGCCTGAACTTGGGGATCCGCTTTACACATCACCAGCGGATGGGCCGGAATTACGCTTGATCAGCCAGCAGCTCACCGGACCGGCGAACTATCACTCTTGGGCTCGGGATCTCCGGCGAGCACTTGTCACCAAGGCCAAGGAGGGCTTTATCGAGGGAACCGTCCCCTTCCCAACGGACGAGCGACTACAGAGGCACTGGCGACGCTGCAACCAACTGGTGCGCACTTGGATCGGGAACGCTTGGCGCCCGATGTTGCCGCCGGCCTCCCTCCGATCAAGACTCGAAGATTTTTCGGGAGAGCATACAAGAAATGTATGGAAAATCAGATAGGGCGAGAATTTTTTCTTTAACACAAGCCTTAGCCGAATTAAAACAGGGCAACCTCTCGGTCACCGCCGTGTTTAATCGGCTATCGGCCCTGTGGAATGAAATTGAGGCGGCTGAGGAGAAATTGGAGGGACTGGAGACGACCATTCGACAATACTACGCAATCAAAGAAAAGGAGAAGGCCACTAGATTTCTACTTACCTTGAATGAGTCGTACGCCGTGTTTCGTTCGCAAATCCTTGCGATGGAACCTCAACCAACGCTCGGCCGGATCTTCCAACTGGCCGTGCAGGAAGAGAACCAGTGGGTTGCCGCGACTGAACAAGTCCGGGTTGGTGAAGGAATGGGATTCGCAGCGTTCCCATCTGGGCTTGTTTTGACGGAAAACGTCGTCGGAGCAAGAGGAGTCTTCGGAGCTACAGGACAATCGCGGGGGAAGAGTCTCGCGGCTGCTGCGATGAAGAATGGAGAAGACAACCCTAGGTCTTCACGGATGGACGGCTGGGATCGAGGATATAGATCGGACGGTCCGGATAAAGGCGCTGGATCTAACGGCTGGGGCAGGAGCGCTGGATCAGACGGGCAGGATCTCTTCTTTGGAGTGGACGGCTGGGATCAACGCGCAAGATCGGACGGCTTCAATTTCGCGGGCTACTCCGCCGAATCGGACGGACGACACTTTGCCACGTCAGCACCAGTATACAAAGGATCCTACAGCACACGAAATGCCATGTCAGCAGGGAAGGTTAGTGAACAAAATTCAAAGGTTAAAAATAAATATTGTGAATATTGCAAACGTCCACACCATACTATCGAAACATGTTGGAAATTACATGGGAGACCCAATAATAAAAAGGAAAAGGAGGCATCGGTCTATCAGGTCTCTACACAGAAAAATTGTGGAACGTCTCAGCAAACTATCACCCAAGAACAATATGGAAATATTGTGCAAGCATTAAGCCAACTCAAGACCGGTGACACTGGTGCAGGATTCTCAGGTACCTTTTTCCATGAAAAGAATTCATTATCCATTGATGCATGGATTATCGATTCAGGCGCAAGTGACCACATAGTTTGTAATGAATTTCTATTTTCCCATGTCCATCGAAACACACAGTCTCCTGTTACGGTGCGTCTTCCAAATGGGAACATTATGAATGTTACCAAAATCGGCACCGTACATCTTAGTCAAAATCTTGTCCTTAGAAATGTCCTATACATCCCAGATTTTGAGTTTAATCTTAATTCTATCGCAAAAGTATGTATGGACAATTCCTACAAAGCCATATTCAATTCCAAAAATTGTGTCTTTCAGGACCCTTCGACTGGCAGCATGATGGGCTTGGGTAAAGAAGCACAAGGGCTTTATTTTTGGGTCAATTTTCCAGGAGATTTAGAATTATTGAATAAAAGCATTTATTGTAATGCGATCAGTTATAATAAAAATCTCCTTTTGCATCAACGATTGGGTCATAGTGCTCGATTTCCCCATCCAAAATGTCCCATATGTCCTTTAGCTAAACAAACTCGAGCATCTTTTCCTATTAGCACATCTCGAGCTCAAAATCCATTTTCCTTGATTCACATGGACATCTGGGGTCCCTATCATATCTCCCATCGTGATGGATCTCGCTATTTTCTTACAATCGTTGATGACTATAGTCGTGCCACTTGGCTATACCTCATGTAGTCAAAGAATCAGACATTTACTCATTTATCAAATTTCCTTTCCCTAATTAGGAATCAATTTGATAAATCTGTACATCGAATCTGTACAGATAATGGGCGAGAATTCTTCAGTTCTGATTGCACCACTTTGTTATCTACTCATGGGATACTTCATGAAAGTTCTTGTACTTATACTCCACAGCAAAATGGAGTTGTAGAAAGAAAACATAGACATCTCTTAGAAGTAGCTCGTGCAATTAAATACCAAGCTTCAGTCCCTGAAGAATTTTGGGGAGACTGTGTGGTCACAGCTGCCTATCTGATTAATCGCATGCCAAGTCGAATTCTTTATGGAAAAACTCCATTCGAGATGTTGTACAAAAGACAACCAGATAATAGTCATCTTAGAGTATTTGGTTGTTTATGTTATGCAACAACAGTGGGTCCTCGAGATAAAATGAGCCCCCGTGCGACACAATGTGTTTTTATGGGATATCCTGCTCTTCAGAAGGGTTATCTTGTCATGGAGTTTTCTACAGGGCATTTCTTCACCAGTAGAGATGTTGTTTTTCATGAAGACACGTTTCCTTTCAAAGAGAAGCTCCCTTCATCACAAGACAATTTATTAGAAAACAATCGGTTTCTTTTGTCTGATGAGGATTTGCCATTAGCTCCTGGTTTTCTAATGACCCCTGCATCTCCTATGACACCGGCACCAGTGGAATCCTCAAATCCGGAGAACGTATTGCCAGCTTCAACTGAGGAAGTCTCTCCATCTACTTCAGCAGTAGACACAACAAATATGGCTGATGAATCATCCATGGCCCCTGAGAATATGGTTGAGCTACCTCGTCGTTCTGGAAGACAAACTCGTTCACCCACATGGACTAAAGATTATATATGCTCCGTTGCAAACTCTTCAGGTACACATTATCCTGTTTCATCTTATGTTTCCTTCAATCGTTATCGGCGAGCATATGTGTTGTATTAGTCGAATTTCGAAGCACATGAGCCATCTTCATTCACCGAGGCAGCAAAAGATCTTAAGTGGCGGCGTGCAATGGAATCCGAACTTACTGCACTCATGGAGAATCATACTTGGGATGTTGTTCCTTTACCACCGCATCGAAAACCGATCGGATGTAAATGGGTTTACAAAATCAAGTTCAAATCGGATGGATCCATAGAACGCTACAAGGCTAGATTAGTAGCCAAAGGCTTTACTCAAAGAGAAGGCTTCGACTATCATGAGACATTCTCCCCAGTTGCGAAGGAAGTTACCGTTCGGTCTTTTTTATCAGTTGCAGCAATACGCAATTGGTCTTTGCATCAGATGGACGTCCACAACGCCTTCCTTCATGGAGATTTAGATGAAGAAATCTACATGGATCTTCCTCAAGGATTACGCAGACGGGGAGTATCGGGTATGTCGTCTTCGCAAATCCTTGTATGGGTTAAAACAGGCATCTAGACAAAGTGGTATGCCAAGTTCACCGCACGCACTAACAATGCAGGTTTCCAGCATTCCAAACATGATCATGCTTTATTTACACGAAATGAGGGAAGTTCATCAATTTATTTATTGATATATGTTGATGACATACTGGTTATGGGAAACAATGATTCTCATGTTGCAAGATTCAAGGAATATTTGCACTCCAATTTTCATATCAAGGATTTGGGACCTCCCAAATATTTTCTTGGCATTGAAATTGCCAGGTCTGATAAAGGAATCTCTCTCAGCCAAAGGAAATTTGTTTTGGAAATAATTTCGAAGCGAGATTATCGGGTTGCAAGCCAAAGTAATTCCTATTGAACATAATATCAAGCTGACAACACATGAGTATGATCTCAATTCTTCTTCATCAAACAAGGACCCTTTACTTAGGGATCCGTCAGGGTATCAACGACTTGTTGGAAAGTTGATATATCTTACCATGACAAGGCCTGATATATGCTATGCAGTACAAATACTCAGCCAATTCATGCATATGCCAAAGGAGTCACACATGAATGCAGCCTTGAAAGTAGTAAGATATTTGAAGGGATGTCCGGGGCTCGGTATATTTCTATCTCGTGAGTGTGATATGGGGATGACAGCATTTTGTGACACTGATTACGCTACCTGCCCAATGACTAGAAGATCAATCACCGGTTTTTGTGTTAAATTGGGAAAATCATTGATTTCGTGGAAGACAAAGAAGCAATCCACCGTATCGTTGTCATCACTGAATCGAATATCGAGCCATGGCGAAAACTACTTGCGAAATAGTTTGGATACGAGGACTTCTTTCAGACTTAGGAATACAGGTCAGTGGACCAAGTGAATTGTTCTGTGATAATGATGCTGCACTTAAGTTAGCAGCAAACCCAGTTTTTCACAAGAGAACGAAACATATAGAAGTTGATTGTCACTTCACTCGCGACAAGATCAAAGAAGGAGTTCTCGTGACAAGGGGCATTGGAACAGCAAACCAACCTGCAGACATCTTCACTAAGCCGCTATGCCAAAGACAACACAAGTTTCTATTAAGCAAGCTAGGTGTCCTCGACATATATAGGCCACCAGCTTGAGGGGGAGTGTTGGAAGATCTTAGACTCGATTTCGATCTTAATTGATTCTAATAGATCTTAGATTAGAACAAGTAAATAGGAAACTAGGGAATTCGATTCTTGTAATTTTATTTTGCCTATTTTATTCTTTGACTCTTACATTATAAATGTACAATGTAATGTCATACAGAAAATATACAGAGAAAGTATTTTACCAAAATTCCATTCTCTTTTCTGTCAATTAGCAATTTACTTCTTTACTTCCAATTAGATGTCGAAGGAGGCCAGTATATACAAATAATCAATCAGCAAGGAATTAATGAAAACTAAACAAGCAAGTCCGACTTTATTTGAAGATATTCAAAACCAAGAGTCCCTGGATTTTACATATAGGAGGCTTTTTCGGACAATAGCATGACTCGTTTGTATCAGGTGTTTTAGAAAAAATCCTGGCACATGGACATTCTAACAGACCTGATGTCATCAATGGCTCTGATATTTTCCTGTCATCAGAAGAGCAAATGTCCAGAAACAGCTTCCCAGCCTAATTTTAGTTATAAATGAAGAAATCATTTCATACACGTATGGACACACGCATATTCACATCATGATACATGGGTGATCGACAACCGATCAGCAGAAAGCAACGACTAGCTAGAACAAGATGACAAATCAAGAAAAATAACCTTGTGAGGTTGCCTGCGATGAATCATCAGACTTCCATAGACAATTGCAAGCAACACATAGTTTAGAGCAGACTGCGAAGTCGGCACATTGATTCCTGATGCTCGCAAGCACAGAAGAACGGCGGTGAGAATCAGAAAGAGAGTGAAGGCAGCAGAACAATAATTTCCAACTCGGTAGAGATGATGAACTAAAACATCCCGACAATATGTACACCCATGTCCATTTAATCATTAACATACCAAGCCAATACAAACATTATTGCAATTATAAATTATCCATTGATGAATGAATTGGACATATTGGATTACTTTCGGAAGGGGACGTGAACTTCCAACCTCTCTCTCTCTCTCTCTCTCTCTCTCAGCTCCTTCCTCCCAAATTGGATTAGTTTGTTCCCCATTCTCATGGCTGCATCCAATTCCATCACTCTCGTCTCTTGCCTTCCCAATGTTCCTAACTGCTATCATTTGGGGACGTACGGTGACTTCTCCTTCTATGGCTTATCGTATCTGATGGAATGATGCAATCCGTCAACGAAACAATTACCATAGGATAGACCTAATCGTTGGATGGGCCTAACATGGGCTAAGGGGAGACATGCATCAACTTTGTCCAGGCCTACCCAGGTCTAGGGTGCGCGAGACCCTTTTTGGAGCTAGGCCCGGCCAATCATATGGGCTAAAATTCTCTCAACGTGATTTGGAACACATTGTTTATCCATGAAATGACGGGGAGTGTTGTGATGGGGAAAAAGAGTAACGGTCTTGGGTTACCGAGCAAAGTCGAGTTGTCGATTGGGTAAATAGAGACTAGAGAGGCATGAAATGGCGAGGAGTGTTGTTGATCATGACTAGGACAGAAGCCACAGCTTCGACAGCTCGGAACGGCGGAGGAAGGCCCAGCTCGACCAGGCTCACCCAAACGGGCCTATTTCTGCAGCCAAGCCCACGAATTTGGTGGGCGGGCCCATTAGCAGCTAGGCCCTTGACGAGGTCTACTTGGTGGAGAAGGAGAGACAGAAAACCAGCGTTCCAAGTCCCGAATCAATCCATACTCCATAGCATGAAATATTGGTAATTCCAGGCCCAAAACTCATACAATGTATACAATCCCAATCCAAATCATGTGGCTGGATGTGCAACTAAATGAAACCATACAAAATTGGGCTAGACCAACCAATGTCCAAACGGTCCAGGCCCAACCAGACATATCGCACCCCAACTTCCGGCCCAAAGCATCTCCTTCCTGGCTTTGCTTTCCTTCTGGTTTTTCTGCACACCTTCATTCTCTCTCTCTCTCTCTCTCTCTCTTTCTCTCTCATCGCCACAATGAGGAGGTGCGCGGCTCTGCTCCGGCGATCGTGGACATCGAGCGGCCGCACGGGAGCCGGCGGCCTCCCTCGACGGCCCCAGTTCCCCCTCCCTCTCCCGGGTCATGCCGACGCCGCTTGCAGAGCCGTCGCTCCCAAGGCCGCCGCCGCCGCCGCCTTCGCCGCGCTCTCTCTTCCCCGGACCTTCTCCTCCGCTTCGTCTCCTTCGCCGGGTGCGCTTTCTGTCTCTCCTCCGCCCCGATTCATCAATACCCGCTTCGCTGCATTCCCGTCTTTTCCCTCGTTTTTTGATTGCTTCCTCAGTCTGCTTGTCGACGTGTGTCCCATTCTAGCATCGCCTTCGGCTATGCCCCGTTTGCGTGTCGGTACCGTTTGAAGAAATAACGCGACTTGCGACTTGAAAGATTGCATTTTGATTGCGAGTCGCCCAGTTGGAATTCAGATCTTTTCCTGCTTTCCACAAACCAAGCTTCCTATCCACTACACAACGGGCATTTGACTAACTGTGGACTCTTGTCTATATTTCTCCCAATTTTGGGGAAGGGGGTTATGGAATGAGGAAGGGTGTGATAGTTGGAATTGGATTCAATGTGCAAAATTCATGGTCCCCAGTTATGGACAGGGTTGCTCATGCTTTCTTGAAAGGCTGATAATTTGTGGCATTTCTGTTGGTTGCTTATTTTCCCTATTTAAGAATGTAAAAGTTAATGGTCGTATAGTGGATAGTTCCTGCCTCTTGGATGAATTGTGTATTCCGAATGGCTTAAATTTGATAAATTCATTCGGGCCAATCTTGCAATCTCAGGTTCGTCGAAGATGCACCTTATCAAGTCAGAAGAGCAGTTCAATGGCGTACTTGCCAAGATCCGAGGTTTGTTCTTCTCCTGCTGTTGACTCCTTATTGCTTTATGGCTATTGGACATGTGTGACACGGAAGAGATGGGATTGCAATGCTTACCACTTCGACAGCCCCCAAAATATGAAATTAACTTATGCTTTTGTCTGATTGATTTTGATAGATGAGTCTTCGCCAGCAATTTTGTACTTCACTGCGGCATGGTGTGGTCCTTGTAAGTAATCTCAACCATCTAGGCATTTGTCAATGTCCTCCAGGCACTTCTTCCTCTTGGTTATCCTCTGTTACTTGAATGGAAAAGGTTATTTTAGCCTTCACATTAATCTGTGTCTTGCAGGCAGACTCATGTCCCCTGCCATTGAAGCATTGAATGAGAAGTACCCTCACGTGACTACGTATAAAATTGACATTGATCAGGTAATATCTTTTGCTTCTTCTCAGGTTTCCCCGTAGTCCCTCTAGACCATTTCATTAATCTTAGTGGAAGTTTTCCATGGTGATGCTCATGGCTGTCTCTTCTATGATAGGAATGCTTTCTACTCTTGGAAGCTAAAATTGTTGTTTTGTCTGCAGGAGGGCATTCAAGAAAAATTGATGGAGCTGAGGATAGACTCTGTGGTAAGCCAATGTTTATGCATGTTTTTCAAGCAATGCATACGGGATGTTTAATTTCACTAACAAAGATGATCTGAAGATTGCTTTTCTAATTGATGCTGCAAATGGAGGAATGCTCTCAAAACTCAGGCTCTTCTTGGGAAGAAATTTGTGTCTTGATGCCTCCCTCTTATTTACGGAAGAAAATTCTTGATTGTGATATAAAATGTCTTGCAAACTGATCGTGGTTCCTTCTGATAGAGTTTATATCTTGGTACAGAGATAACAGTCTATTCTGTTATCAATCTGCTACCAAAACACCAAATCTTTTGCTCCAGTATGATTTCATGAGCCCACAGCAGTTGTTGCTTCATTCTATACTGTCCACATCTAGTGCTTTTCAAGTGCACAGCATTTGAACACACTTATCTGACCCAATTGACCTTTTATAATTTCTTGAAATGGATCTTTACTGGAGCAATATGGAGTTGGTCATTCTTTCCTTAGCCATTAGGAAAATATGTTTTAGTTATTTCTTTAATTGGAGCTATTACAGCTTCACTACAGCTGCCATCTTTTGAGTTTTTCATTTCATTTCATTTTATTTTATTTTATTTTTTTGGTGCTGGGGGTAAGAAATGGGGCTTGGTACAAAATCCTTGGTATGGAAAAAACAGACATGAGCAGTGTTCCTGGAAGTGCATGATACCCTGAAGTTGTACAAAAAAACCCGAAGGGAATTGAAGACTGAGTTTAATCAACTGGAGTCGATCAGGAAATGTTCAGGTTTACTCTAGTTCAGGTGGCCGTTTTTTTTTTTTTCTTTTGTTCTTGCTATAGGTTTGGTTTATGTCATAAGAAGCAGAAATAGTCGGACTTGGAGTTGAACTGAATTGTTGCTGCAGTTCTCAGTTGTATGTAGATTCTTCAACTTTGTTTCAAATCTGCGATGTGTTGTCTTAGGGCTGATGTGGTGCAGTTAGGGTCACAAAAGAGAATTTCAAAACTTAAAAAAGGGTCAGTTTGGGTTTGCACAGAAATTGATCCAGCCTCATTGACACCCATTAAATGAAGTGAGATGTGCTATGAGCTTGCCATGATGAAAAAGTTGGAGTCATCTTCATCGTTTTCTGACATTTTATGTCCTAAGCTATGCATTCCTTGAGAATATTAGCAAGAACCGTGTGGGAGTTAATTTTCTGTCTTTGGCTTCATTAAACTCTCATCTCCATGGTACCTTTTTGTATGAGAAACTGATTTTGTATTTTGCTGCAGCCAAGACTTCATTTCTTCAGCAAGGGGCAAAAGGTAGATGAAATTGTGGGGGCAGACATCGAAAGCTTGAAGCATACAATGGATAGGCTATATAAGTGATTTTCTTATGGCCTCTTGTGCCATACGGATTTGTTTGTGCATATGAGCTGATATAACTGCTCCTACCTATTGAGCCTTAGTGGCTGCCGCCCCTGCATAGGAGGGCATTGCCTTGTGCAGAGTTTGTCAGGTGATGGCCATATATTTCTCTGTCTGTGCTGCTCCCGAGACTTTTTGGACTTCTTGTTGTAATGTTTTCTGTTGGTCAGGGGTACCTAGTGTGATATAACACATGTTTTCTCATTGAAAGCCTCCGATCAAACATTTGGAACTATCTCTTGGTTGCCTCTTACATGCATGACTAGTGATAACTTTGCCTCATCTAACCATCTTATTAGAGACGCCTCATATATGGACATGGAAATACTAGTTTGTAGGGGTCCATAGTACGGATTGGACCCTAACCAAAACTTGTTGGTTTGGAATAGTTTTTACCCATATTGAAACCACACTTATCTTGCATGTTCCGTGTGGACGATTCAGGCCTCATTGCATTACTGGACTTTGAGAGAGTGCTGCAGCCTAATGTCATCTCTTGTGCTATTCTCTATTTTGCCCAGGCTTCTTTAGGTCAAAAGTTGGATTCCAAATGACGGGGCTTGTAAGTCCTTGGATTTCCTTTGTCCTCTTTGATAAGTATGGTAATCCCAACTTAGGGTGCAAATTGATATAAGACGGAGATTACGTCGAAATACACTTAGTGGGAGATCCTATGCAACAATTATCTATGGTCATGTAACTCTTGGTTCTGGAAAAATTATCTAGAAAGTTTTAAACCTATTATATTTTTGCTAATTTAGCCTGAAACTTTTAATTTTGTCAATTGAGTCATAAACCATTCTGAACAGGAATAAAAACAATGGTTATTTTGTCATTATCTAAATTGAAAATGCACTAAAATTTGGCTCCTTTCCGATTAGTTATGGTTTCAGTTCAGTTTTAACATCCCTATTTGTGTATACCTCTCCGTCTCCCCGAACATCAGAGCAGCCACCAACGATTGACTGTCACCGTTGCCGTTGTTTTTGGCTGACACAGTGTTGTCTGCCAGTGCTGGGGGAGGACGTTGAGGGTTGCGAAGAAGAGAGAGAAGCACTCATGGCTTCTTGCTGTTGACACCTAAATTTTGACTAATCATTTAGTAATTAATTGCATAAAAATTTAGGGATTAATCTTTAACCCCTAAGAAAAATATTAAAATTGCATCTCATGTAGTCGCATTTGCATCGGTACTAAGAGGACAACAAGAAGCAGGGGCTCGCGGTCGATTGCATACACAAATTCGGTGGAGTGTGGATTCGGGAGAAATCTTCAAAGAAGCAAAAGCAGCTCACAACATAGTATATAATATGCCCATAATATTATATAATATGTCAGCTTTGATGGCGCAATGAAAATTCACCGTAGAAGAAACCTCATCATTAATGCATGTACATACACGCACGAAATGGGGGATGTAAAAAAATCCTACAGGCGCCTGCAAGAAGATTTCCTTGCTGAAGAGTGGAGTGGGCGCCTGCAAGAAGATTTCCTTGCTGAAGAGTGGAGTGGTGGCCGAAAGAAAGGTCTGGAGAGGAAGATAAAAAATGGCAAAGTTCAGCTTAAATTCAGGAAAAGTTGCGGCTGCATCTTGTCACAATAAAGTTGGCAATGGACGGCCTATAAATAAGACCACAAGAAGCCGCGTCAAGGGGGAAAAGAAAATTCATTTCGGAGGTCTGTGAGGGGAGCGAAAAAGAAAAAAAGTTTTCATCGTGAAGGGCTTCTCTCCTCTTCTCTTTCGGTCAGACGAGTGAACGAAAGGAGTGTGTCAGAGAAAAATAAAAAAAGAATGTGAAGTCAGGGGGAAAACGAAAAAATTTGACTGAAGAGGTTTTGGGAGAGCTATTAAAAAGAGAGAGTCCGTAGAGAGACACGAGTGGAGAGATAGGAAAAGATTAAAAAAAAAGGAAGAGATGCTCGTCGAGAGAACCAAGGAAAAATGAAGTGAGGGGGAAGTGAAAGGAGAGGGGAGGAGATTAAAAGATAGGGGGTTTGTCAGAAAAAGAAAAAAAAGAAACAAATCAGGTACAAGAGCTGAACAAAAACATAAAAAGTACTCTAAAAAGAAAGAGAGAGAGAGAGAGAGGGAGAGTGGACGTGCGGCAGAGAAAAAAAAAGGGAAAGAGAAGCGCCCACTGTTCTTCTTATTCGCTGAACTTTCCTCCAGTTTCTGCTGCCCGCGTTCGTACCCACACTACCGCGCCCGCACCTCCGCGCCGCGCTTCCATCGCCCGCGAGATCGCGCCTCCGACACCCTGCCCCGCCTGCACCACCATCACCGCGCCATCGTCTCCCTCCTGCTCGTCGCTCCGCCGTCCACAGCACCCTCTCGCCGGACCACCGCCGCAGCAGCCACCCCCGCGCCACACCACGCGACGACCCCGACGCTGCTCCTGGTCCGCTCGTCGCCCACCGACAGCAAGCCTCGCTCCACTACCAGCAGCAGCTCGCGCCTCCGCCCGCTGATCCCCTCCGCCGGAGCTCCTTGCCGGTGTCTTTCCCCACCAAAGCTCTGCCGAGACCAGACCCGAGGCAGATCCGCCAACGTCGCCCGCTCGCCCTGCGTAGACCCGCGACGACCAGGTGCCCCCGCAGCTGCTACCGCCTCGCCTTGGCCGCTCGCCGCCCCGCGTCCGCAACGCCCAGCGCCCGTGCTCCGCCGCCCGCCGCCCCTCACCGGAACACCGGCGACCACCACCCTCGGCTACGTACCTCCACGAAGCTGCTAAGCCGTGCGTGGGAAAAGAAAAAGGAGACAAAAAAAAAAAAGAAGAAAAAAAAAACAAAAGGGGAACATTAGGTAGTTTTTTATTATTATTGTTTTATCTTCTTTTTTTTATATAGTTTATAGTTTGTTTTTATATATTTTTTAGTGTGATTATTCATTAACGCATGATTGAAATTCCAATGTAAAACAACCCCTCGATTTTCGCGCCCGAAATCCGACTCACGATCTCGTATAAAAATCAACAATCCAATCTCATGCCCGAGATTCGATTCGCGATTTAATTTAAAATTGACCAACCTGATCTCAGGCGCGAGATATGGTTCGTCAATTTTGGGTATTAATCTTATCTTGATTGAATTGGATATTTTGCATTTAAAAAAAAATTCAAAAAAAATGCAAGTTAGATTAGGGCTAGGGTTAGCTTATTTAGTTATTTCGTTTTAAAAAAAAAATGCATTTAGGGTATTAGTTTTTAAGAATTGCACGTGTCAATCTAGAATTAGACTTTTACTTCAAATTTTTATAACAAAAAATCCCAAAAAAATTAATTAATTTAGGATGCTAGTTTTTTAGGTTGCATGTTTAATTGTGTGCAAATTTTTAAAATTTCGAATTTTATATATAAAAAAAAAAAACAAACAAAAAAATCATCATGCATATTAGAATAAAATTGCATGTCTCATAAATTAATTTCAATTTTTAGGATAAATTGCACTTTTAGGAATAGAAATGTCATGGGCACGTCATGTAGGATTAGGCTCATTTAATTAAAAATTGCCCGTCATTATAATTAGGTCATTTTGATTTGCATATTTAATTATTGCATGTTCATTAAGAAAACACAAAAAAAATATATCTTAGTCACGTCATGTAGTTTAGAAAACATTGTCATGCCATTTCATGTTAGATTAGTAGCATGCATTGCATATTGCATGATTCTCATTAAATAAGTAAAAAAACCAAAAAAAAAGAAGAAGGGGAATTTGCCTGTTAATGAAAAATAATATCTAGGTCTGTTGATGTGAATTCTGATCTAACAATGCAGATGCTTTTGTTGCTATGAGGTAAGTCCTGCAATTTATTTATCGCTTTCTTGGGTGTTAAATTGGTGGTTTGCGCATCCGCATGATCACCTCACATGTTAGGAGGATAAATTAAAATCAATTCAAGCTACCTACAAAAACATTTTTGAAAATAAAAGAATGGTACCGAAAGGGCGTTAGAGAAATCTAGCGTAACCAAGTCCCCGAACTCACAATTTCTGGTTCGTAGGAGTGAAGTAATTCTCCCGTTACTTTACTTGGGTTTCTAATCGACCCACCAAAAATAGATTAGTGGCGACTCCATGATAAAAATCATTTGCATATAAAGAACTTAAACCCTAAGTCGCGAATTGGTATGGGCTTGGGAGAGCTCGAGCTAAGTCTAGGCTTAGCAATCCATTAGCCGAACCCGTAGGTGATCCAACCCGCTTCGGGGAGGTCGCGACACTTGCATTAGGAGTTGGAACGCGTAGTTGATGTCAAATTTTAGGTTCTGGGACACGATAAGCACCCGACGTTGCTTGGCAATAACGCCTTCGAGTCCGTCGACTTCCATTTCTTGAGTCGGCCAAAACTTAGTTTTCTTGCAGGGTAGACTGGGGGAAAGTGAGGAGTAGCAGTAGCAAGAGAGCTGCCCTGGCCTGGGGCAAGCCCAACCATTGCCGGGCCTCACTTGGGCTAGGGCGAGCGTTGATGAGAGTTCCACTAGCTAGATCTAGCGAGGTCAATCCTCGCCCATGCAAGGGTGGCCTTACTGGGCGTCACCTTTCTTCAAGCTTTGGCCTTTCTTCAGGCAAAGCCCGGCAATTCCAGATTGCTTTTGCAATTCACCGTGTGATCCTTTTGGGTAATTGTCGAATCTTGTGTTGAGCATGCGCTCGACCACCTTCGGATTCATGGTAATGACAATGCCGGGGACATGGATGTGACTGGTTGGGGATGGAGATTTTTTGAGTAGGCGAGTCTACCCGGCATTAAGGTCGTTGAACTCATTCACCCAACAAGACGTACGATAACCATTGCAAAATACGGCCTTGGCAAAAAGGTTTGTCTAAAAAATGAGAGAAATACATGGAAGATCAGAGATGAAGAGATGGTGGACAACAAAACTACGAGGAAGAAGAACCAAGAAGTTCGAAGCTTATGAAACAATGAGAACTCCATGGACCCCACAGATGATATTTCTTAAGAATAAGACAGAAAGATTCACATCGGGAAGGCAAAGTGAAGTGGGGTAGCTGCAAATTGGAGTGCAAGATCTCTTACTTAAAGACTACCCTAAGAGATAAATATTCTGCAATTCATATCGAAATATTATCAACAAATGTGAGGATGTTATTTGCTAACTGCCAAGGAAGCGTCTCCGTGGAAGTTGAACTGCTAACCACCTTACCTTCCTTAGTCTGATGACAAAGATTAGCTTCCATTTAGTACGAAAGTATGAGAAACATAAGCCTGAAGGGGCATCCTCAATGAATTCTTGATTGTGAGTCAGGTGATGGGTCTTGTTTGCTGTGTTTAACCCACAAACATGCCTGTGACGAGATGGAAGAGTCTTTTCTTTTTTGCCAAAAGTAGGAGTTAAGGTGTTGAATTGAAGTTCAATCACGTCCCTAAAGACCCAAGGAAAATGAGACATTAAGAGGTTGCAAGGAAGTTTCCTAAGTCACTTCGAAGTTGGCGAGACACATTGTGTAACATCCCGGGTCCCACTTGTGCGATATTGTCCGCTTTGGACACTGAGTCCTCACGGTTTTAAAACGCGTCGTCACAAGTTAAGGGGCACCCAAGCCTTATAAAGGCTCCCAGGAGCTCCTCCCTAAGCGATGTGGGACAAGAGGGAGAGGAATCCCTTCCCTTTCCCTTGCGCACGTCCGAGGACCGGAGGCGCGGACGCACCGCCATCCCTCCTCCCCGCGCACCGCCGCTCGGGTCGTCACACTCTCCCCCCCTTGGGAGCACAGCGTCCTCGCTGTGGCCCCACACGCTGTCGGGAGTCAGCTCTGATACCATTGTAACATCCCGGGTCCCACTTGTGCGATATTGTCCGCTTTGGACACTGAGTCCTCACGGTTTTAAAACGCGTCGTCACAAGTTAAGGGGCACCCAAGCCTTATAAAGGCTCCCAGGAGCTCCTCCCTAAGCGATGTGGGACAAGAGGGAGAGGAATCCCTTCCCTTTCCCTTGCGCACGTCCGAGGACCGGAGGCGCGGACGCACCGCCATCCCTCCTCCCCGCGCACCGCCGCTCGGGTCGTCACACATTGTGTTGGCTTTTCTATTGACGGGGTCTTAGTGACAATCTCCTCCAAATGTACCTAAAGTGATCAAAGCTTACAGCGCCAATTTACTGAGAAGTTACTCAAGCAAATCTCAGACTCCATTAATTCCCATATTTCTGAGCCTTGTTTTCGGGTCAACGATGAAACAGATCCTGGGCTTTGTTAAATGTTCAACAGGTGGAAGGAAAGCTTTTATTTTCCTCTCGACGTCTGTGTTTGCAAGCACTTTCATTTTCAATGACTGATCACAAATCTAATCAACGAACTCTGTAATTCTTGTTTGAATAATATAAAATTGATTGCTGAATTTAAGCATATGGGGTTGTTAGTGTTCATGGTAGGTGCCTGAAGAAGTATAATAAAAATATGCAAGAATTTAAGGAAGAAGAGCCTTTGAAGCATGAAGATAAAAAGAAATCGGGATAAGAATAGTAAGAGTGTCAAAATTTTTAATACGTCGCTCACTTGAGTGTCAAAACTTTTTTTTTTTTGGCTTACTTGAGTGCAATAGGAGTAAAATCGATCACTTGAGTGCCAATTCCGGTAAATCATCTTACTTAGAATTTATTATTTATTATTTATTTATTTTTGAATTTTTACCTAAAGAAATACTAATAAAATTCAAAATAAAAATAAAATATATTTTTTAAAATATTAAAAAATTGTTCACATCAGTGTTGGTGAAGCCACTTCGGATGACCATCGTCTACGTCGGATTTTCTAGCAAGGCAAATCGGATTTGACACTCAAGTGATCGATTTTTCAAATTTGTGGCATTAGAGTTAGCCAAGAAAAGAAATTGGCATTTAAATGTAGGGGTGATCGGGTCCAGGGTGGGTAGGGTTTAGACCTGGACCCTGTTCCCGATCCTGTTATAACCGGTTCTCTTTTTTTGGACCCTGTTCCCGACCCTGTTTACATTAGACCCTGTTCCCGACCCATCCTGTTTTTCCGGTCCGGGAATAGGGTCAACCCTGTTTATGTTGGAACCTATTTTGCAAAAATTAATGTACAGCACTCATATTTAAAATAAAGCGTTTAACACTCATATTGATCAGCATAAGCACATCTACCATTGTAGCAAATAATTTGTACCTCATAACATCACTAGAAAAGGAAAAGAGAGTATTTCATCACATCACAGGTATCCACTCTACCTCCATTGATCATTTGCTGTAAAGAAAAGGCAAAAAGAAGAATTGATCTTATTCCACTGCCCCATCAACGGACCAATCATCGCATCTCGACCACTTCCATGATATTTAAGCTGCAACAATGCCAACAATGGCATACACCAACTGCTGAAACCAGAAAAAAATAGAATGCAACAACTTGAGGCATTCGTTTTCTCACAAGAAAGATGTGCAATAACTTACCATTGGTGGTGGCAAAACACGAGCATCAACGACATCAAGTTCCTTTCTCACCGACATTCCAAAGAGAACTAAGATTATGCAAAATTTATTGACTGGAAAAAGATGGATACTTTCTCTTGTGGAAGACAACTAAGATTATGCAAAATTTGCAAATCACCAATGAAGCCACTAATTAATGTCATGTAATTCTATTCTTCTGTTTTCGTTGAGTTCCCATTTAATTTTTTTTTTAATTTCTGTTGCATTTGAGTCATGTTTTATGACGTCAAAAGTTACCAATCAACTTAATTCATAATTAAATTACTATGCAACAACACATACTAGGTCCGTCAACTCGCGCAAAGTAGCATCTTTCCACGTATAAATCTGAACCTCATCTTTGGGCTCTTTGCCTCTCACTGCAAAGTCTTCCTTGGAATGATGGCCCCTAAGCTGTTAAATTTAATTGACATTTAGCAAATGAGTAAAGTTTATAGTTTATGCCACCTCTGACAAACACCTCAGATAAATAACCCAACAAGGAAACCACCCCAACAGATGGTGAAAAGTTAGCAAGAATGTTGTCATCTTCATCCTTTCTATGTGAAATTAAAGTAATGTACATGCAAGAGACATCATGGAAAAGGAAACAAGGGATTTTCACAGCACTAAAGCTCTCAGTAGCAAACAATGACATGTAACTCATAGCTGGATCACCGTATATTCTCTGAACAGAGATGTTTATCAAATGGAAGAGCATCACCACACCCAGATATAAAACACGTGCAACCTGCCAAGCAACCATATTGGTGCTTGTGTCGAATGTAGTATTCAATTCTCATAGATGGATGAAAGAGAAAATGAGAATGTACTGCAATGGCCTCTTCAAGTCGCTGATGCATTTGCTTTTGTTTCTTTATTGTTTTCTGATGTGTGGACCGCAGAAAAAACTCACTGGTCACTTTTTTGCAAGAATCACACAAATCAAAAAGAAAGATGGATAATGACAATAGCAGTTATTTCATCATTGAGGAATGAATAACAAGTAATAGTTCAACCATGTACCAATTAACTTAGAAATGAAGCAATTTGCCAGCATCCATTATGCTATTCCAACAAGACTTGAACATGTTCTAGACAAGGATGAGGCCATTTTCATACATCTTCTTGCCCCTTCTCTATATTATTTTAAGATGCTAGCTTGTAACCAGAAAAATTCAACCAGATAGACAAAGGAATGCCCTTCCTTGGTTAACACTTCTCAATAAGCCATTAACTCTTGACACCTAGACAAGGACGATCGTTAAAAAAAATGATATCAATGGATTAAAGGAAACATTGAACTTGCTCAGCTTAGTCAAATTGTTACCGTGAGGCGGTGGTGCAAGCGCGAGGGGTGCGACGAGAGCAGTAGAGGCGGCGTCGGATGGAATCGGGATCAGCGCTCGGGCAGAGGGAGGCACGGGCGAGCAGAGGTGCGACTGCGGGTGCAGGCGTCGGCGGAGGAGTCTCGGCTATAGGTCGCGGACAGAAGGCGGGCAGGCGGGCGACGCTGGAGTTGCTATAGGGCAGAAGTAGGGGCTCGACTTCTGGCGGTGGCGCGGGCGACGCTGGAGTTGCTGCGGGGGCGAAGCGGGGGGCTCGGACGGACGGACTAAGGACGGGCAGAAGCAGGGGCTTGGCTTCTGTCGGTGGCGCCCAGTTTCGCAAAGGACGAGGCTCAAGCGGAGAAGCAGCAGCAGCTTCGCGAAGGGACGGGGCTCAGGCGGAGAAGCAGCAGTAGCTTCGCGGAGGGTTGGGGCTCAGGCGGAGAAGCAGCGGCGGTGGCGCCTAGCTTCGCAAAGGATGGGGCTTAGGCGGAGAAGGAGCAGCATCGGAGAAGGAGAGCAGCAATGGAGAAGGAGCAGCAGCTTCACGAAGGGGGTGAGACTCGTGAGAGAGAGGTAAAGATAGAAATTAGGGTTACGCGGTTTTTTTTTTTTGGGTGGCTTAACCGGTTCTCCAACCGGTTCCAAAACCGGTCCGGTCGAACCGGTTCCCGGGTGGGTAATCCCTCGGAACCAGTTCCCGGACCGGTTCAAACAGGGTTTGAGTTGTTGGAACCGGTTCCCGGACCGGTTTCAACCGGAACCGGTTCCCGACCCTGTTTTCCGGGTGGGCCGAACCGGGAATCGGGTTGACCCGGTTCGGTTGCACACCCCTATTTAAATGAGCGTCGTATAAAATTTTTGACACTCTTACTATTCTTACCTCTAGAAGGAAAGTGTGACATATAATTTCACATGCTTTGATAATCATATTTGGATTAATTTCTATGATCAAATCGCCAAAAGTCGGAGGTGTTAAGGTTAAGTTGATAGATTATGACGTGTACATTAGTAGTGTAGGACGATGATACTTAACTTGCTGCCCTATTATTTATAGAATAGAGCCAATATATTCAAAAATTCATATTTGATGGTATTCATGATTCAAATTTGATTGAATTGGGAATTTTCCTAATTTTCGATATCTTTCATTTGTGATTTTTAGTGAACTTAAATTTTTTTTTTTAATATCAAGCATAGATAAATCGCTTGAATAACTTTTTATAAATCAATACAAGTCCGTAGGATTAATCAGGATAATAAACAACGTTGGATTAATACTACACGAGTCGCACGGGCCGCATTTGTCGCATGGCTGAACGGGCGGCATGGGCCAAGTCTATACAGAGGACGCTGCTATTCTGTAGGTGCATGCACAAGTAGAAAAGTTAAGTATAAGCTCTCAGCAAGTTGGGTATGCAAATTTTGTGGTTGACTTTGATCTGCCGATGCCATTCAGCCTTGAGGATATGAACAGATCATTTCTTGTTCCTAATTCAAAATCTAGCCACAACAAAGTGCCAACTTTGGGATACACTTTTGCAATATCATAATCCCACAAAAATACAAAAGAATTAGATAAACAGCCATGGAACTAACAAATTCAAAGGGCACAAACCCCTCTCACTAAAAAGACATTGGAGGATCTACGCGTGAGTGAGAGAGAGAGAGAGAGAGAGAGAGAGAGAGAGAGAGAGAGAGAGAGAGCCCTGGTACCAAGTCTCGTAAGCTAATGTCTAACTAGAAAGCTCATAAATTCGTTCTATCTACTGTACAACAGAACAAGGCGGGGCTTGGTTAAAAGGCATCACGGCATTGGGTAACCTGCAAAGATTATGAATTAGGCAGCAGAGCGAATGATCCCAATTCTAAAACAAGAAGAAATGCAGGCAGACAAGCATGCATCACATGCATTTTGACTAACATAAGTAGAGAAGTCAACTCAAAAACTGCAAAACCAAAAATTAACACTTTGTTCAACAACAAATTCATTGCTCCTAGTCATTGCACAAGAGCCCAACAAGGTGGTTAACTATTATTGAGAAAAGTTCTATAAGAAAGCAGTCAAAGATATTCCAAGAATGTTCAGAGATCCATTAATGAGTAAATGGCAACGGGAGTAAAGGTGTCTTCAAACATATCCTTTTGATAAATATCACCAGTTTGCATCCTAATTAACACTTATACATCACACATCAAAGAAATAAAGGAAAAAAATTCAAAAAGTAACCACCTTATACGATGACAAGCACTCAGTCAAAATAGTTTAAAAAGAACTTAAGGAGTAAAGAATAGAACTTACTGAGGATCAACATGCAGTTTCTTGTTGGCCATTTTCTTGTTCTTGTATCGCTTTTTACCAGAATTCGTAGCAGGGATGGGCTGCTGTTCTGTACTCGAAGGAACAAAGGAGATCAACGGATTCGCCACTGCAGAGGATGCTACAGCCACTGCTCTTGGTATCTGGAACAAATGATGCGGTGTGGGTACCCTTTGAGCATGCCTAAAAAATAGTTGAACCGAGAATTTAATTAGCCGACCAAGAACCTAAACCTTCTCTATGCTAGGTATTTGAGATTTCATAATTGCCCCCCACATTCGCTCCAACAGGACATGAATACTTAGTCTCACGATATGCATCATAAAGTTTACAATTAGACTTAATCGTCTTCAAAAGAACTATTTTTCACTTGCTATCATATGCATTACATCCTTTATTAGTTGAATGGATAGATACGTGCATACTTTCAAAATAAAGTATAAAAAATGGGATACATATAGGAGTTGAATGGCAACACAGGCTACCAATTGGTCAGCCTACTCTTTGCTTTTACAAATATTGCCGGTGTAGGTCACACTTTTTTTTTTTTTTTGGTAACCCAGGGAACCCCCGCATGGCCGGCAGCCGAAGAGTAAACCCTGGGGAGGCATGTAGAAAACCACCATCCACGCACCTCGGGCAAGGCACCACACAGCGCTTCAACCTCTCTGCTTTGCAGGGGCTTCGAACTTGGTTCTCCAAAGGTCACACTATTGAATACCAAAGAAGATACAAAAACTGAAACTGCCCCTTGTGGCTGAATGGTGCTGTAATTTGGCATTTCCAAGTTCATCTTGGCTGCAAATAGACTTGCAAAAAATTGCGTCATGTGCAGTAATGAAATAACTAGTAAATTAGTTAAAAAAAACAGAAGGATGAATTAAGAATCAATATATAGCATCGAGAGTGTGAAGCAAACATCTTGTTTCCTAGTTACTATTGGTTGAAACAAAATGTAAAATATCAAAGATTACTCCCTAGTGTCTTATTATCTAAGTTCGAGGTAAGAGCAGTTGGAGTGTCAAAATTTTTGTATCAACCGCCAATTTTTTTTTTTTTTTTTTTTTATTTCACTCACTGAGTGTCAAATCTGACTAAACTCAATCATTTGAGTGCCAATTCCCGTAAATCATCCTACGTGGAATTTTTTTATTTTGATTTTTTTTTTTTTTTTTCTTTTATAAAATTCAAAATAATAATACAAAAATATTTAAAAACTCAAAATAATTTTTTTAAAAGATATATTTTTTCCTTTAAAAAAAAAAATAAAAAAAATGAAAATTATTTAATAATATTAAAAAGCTGTCCACGTTAGTGAAGGCGAAGCCACCTTGGATGACTTGTATCCACATCAGATTTTCCAGTGAGGCAAATCAAAATTGACATTAAAGTGATTGATTTTTTTTAAATTTGTGGCATTCAAATAAGCGAAAATTTTTTTGGCTTTCAAGTAAGCGCCTAAGTAGCACCGACATTGACATGCGACACGACACGACACGACACGATACGCCGACACGTCGTTACTAAAAAAACAGAGAATTCGACACGTTGAAACATTTTATATATTAAATATATATTTTTATATATACATAATAAATTATTATTTTTATGATTATTTCAGTCAAATTCATAAATAAATAAATAATTAAAAAATCCTAAAATGAATATACACTAAAAACATTAATCCGCTATTTATTAATATCATTCATTGTTTCAATTTGACAAATTCAACTTTATTTCAATGAGAAAAAATAAGCGATCCATATTTTGGACACGCATGTTAGATATGTTGGAAGATGAGAAAAAAAACTTAAGGCATGGGAAGTGGGAGTCAGAAGAGAAGAGAAGACTAGGTTTTTCTTGTTTCTTCATTTATTATTTTTATTATTGTGTTTTATATTTTTATTTTTATTATTATATATTTATATTTTCACCTCTCATTTATTGAATTTTTAAAATTGACCTTAATATTGGAATCACGTGTCAGAAACTTATATGTCAGAATTTAGACTCAAGAGTCAAAAGTGTTGAGAAAGTTAACTAGGTGTTGGATTTTTCGACACCTGTTGACCGAATATCGGAGAGTGTGAGAGAGTGTTGGACATGTGTTAAAGTATCCGACACAACACGAAGGCTCTTGGAGAGTGTCGGTATTTCATAGGTGAGCGCTATACAAAAGTTTTGGTACTCATACTATTCTTACCCCCCAAAATATGTCTTCGCAAGCACTTAAGTGAAAGATTATTAACCGATGAGTCACTCAAGTGATCATTTTGAAAATTATGATACTTAAGAGCTGCATTAGAAAGAATATGATTTAGAAGTTTGTTACGCCTACCACAACATACCATTGTGTAGACTTTAATAGCTGATTTGATAAGTAGATGGAGCTCTAAGAGACATGCATTTCTATTTGCTCGTGGTGAGATTTGGTGACTCCCTTAGATGTTGAATTGATTATGGGACTCTGCATTACTGGAAAAACGGTGATGCTTCAAGACGAATTGTATGGTATTTGGAATTAGGTTTTATATCTACTCCTAGAAATCAAAAAATTCAATTTAAAATTGCTTGAGAGGACTCTTGATCGGTTAGACAAGCAATGTATTGGATCTTATAATGTCTTTTTTGCTCCTCACATTTGCTACTCGTCTTTCCAAATCCAAGTCGAACCATCAATAGTTTATATGTGCCCCTCCTTAGAAATGAGGATGATATTAATGAAAATGCTTGGGGTTTGGCTTTGCTAGAGGATCTACAAAGGTGGATAACTGTGGGAAAGTGTGAAAGTAAGCAGTATGTTGGAGGTTGTCTTCTACTACTGCAGGTAATTTTCTATTTAAGTTTTCTACTAGTGAGAACGGTAAGAGTGCCAAAATTTTGTATGGCGAAATAGAAAGAGTAGGATTTGAGATTTGGTTATGCCTACCATAACATACCATTGCCAAGACTTTACTAGCTGATTTGATAAGCATATGGAGCTTCGAGAGGCATGCATTTTTATTTGCTCTTGGCGAGATTTCAATGACTCCCTTAGATGTTGGATTGATTATGGGACTTCGCATTATTGGAAAGTCGGTGGTACATTAGGACGAACCCGTATTTGATTTGGAATTAGGTTCTTTATCTACTTTTATCCTACAAAGATGTATTAATAACACACGAGCCACATGGATGTTGTAAGGTTGCCGCACATGCCAAGTCTGTATGTAGGATGCTACTATTTTGTAGGTGCTTGAACAAGTAGAAAAGTCCAATCTTTCTCTTCTTGGTTGTTCTTTTCCATTCTAAAATGGTTAGGGTTAATTTAGAATAATAAACCTTTCAAGGACACTTACACCATCAGTTAGTAACTTGAATGTGTCAAAAATGGTGAATGAATTGTTTGATTATATGAAGAAGAGAATGAGAGGCTTTGTTTTGTGGGTTCTTATGTGAAATGACAGGTAAGACACAGCCGAGTATGGTAGAGAGTTTAAGAAATGAATAATTTTCTTCATACCACTCTGCTTTTTCAAAGGGAGATGGATATGACAATGATGGCTCCAATTTTGCACCCTTGTAAGCTGCTCGCATTTATGTTAACATATCTCATGTTGGACAAGTGACATTCTAGGAGACAAAATGAATCGCGCTCATTCTCCTATGTTCTTGTGTGCTTGTAGCACATCACCTATTCTATCGAGGGCTCTTCCACCCAAGCTTGCTGGCACTATACCCTTGCTTGATAAATTTCATGTGTTTAATGGATTCTTATTTCTTTTCCTTATTAGTAGTGTCTTTTAATAGTCAAGTCAAATAATTGCCATTTTTTATAGGTGTTCAGGGGGATGGGGGAGGGAGGTTTAAATTTGGTGCAATAACAAATCCAATCTGTTGGAAAATTTACCTTTGAAGACATGTTGTACTTCCAAAAGGTGAGGATTATGTGTTTTGATAATAGTATATATATACTTTTAGGTGATAGAAAGCTAAGTATTAAAGTTTGTAGGATACTACACCAACTTCATTACTTAAAATCAATAGTGATCTAGTGAGCCCGGCGATCGATAATCCTAAAATACATGAGTATTCATTGAGTCGATAGACTCTCTCTACTAAGCTTAGATGAGTGGATTGAGCTAGTGAGGAAATTTTATAAGAAAACTTTGGTGAGATCCAAGCTCTGTAGCATACCGATTACTTCATTGAGGGCTCTTCCACCAGAACTTGCTGGTGTTATACCCTTCCTTGATAGATTTCAGATGCTTAATTGATTCTTATTTCTTCTTCTTTGGCTCCCCTTTTCATCCTCTTCCTCCTCGACCTCCTCCTCTTATTCTTCCAATTTTTGATATCTTTCATTTGTAATTTTAGTGGACTCAAAATATTTCACACTCACCAATGTAGATATTAACATCAAGCATAGACAAGTCGCTTCAATAATTTTCTATAAATCAAGATGAGTTTGTAGGATTATTCAAGATAATAAATAATGATGTATTAATACCACACAAGCCACATGGGTGTCGCACGGATGCTGCACAATTGTCGCACATGCCAAGTCTATATGTAGGATGCTACTATTTTGTAAGTGCATGCACAAGTAGAAAAGTCCCATCTCTCTGTCTTGGTCATTCTTTTCATTTCTAAAATGGTTAAGGCTAATTTATAATCAAAACCTTTCAAAGACACTTGTGCGATCAATTAGTAACTTGAATGCGTCAAAAAGGGAGAATGAATTATTTGATTATGTGAAGAAGAGAATAAGAGGCCTTGTTGTGGAGGTTTTTCTGTGAAATGATAGGTAAGACGCAGCCAAGTATGATAGAGAGTTCAAGAAATGAAGGACCTTCTTCATACCACTCTGCTTTCTCTAAGGGAGATGGCTATGACAGTGATGACTTCGATTTTGCACCCTTGTGAGCTATGCGCATTTATGTTAATATCTCTCATGCTAAACATATGACCTTATAAAATGAATCGCGATCATTCTCCTTAGTAATTATATGTTCTCATGCAATTGTAGCACACCACCTACTCTATTGAGGGCTCTTTCACCCCAGCTTGTTGGTGTTATAACTTTGCTTGATAGATTTCAGGTGCTTAACCGATTCTTATTTATTTTCCTCATTAGTCATGCCTTTTGATAGTCAAGTCAAATAATTGCCATTTTCTATAGGTGGGAGGGGGAGGGGGAGGGATTGAATGTGATGCAAGAACAGATCTAATCTACTAAAAAATTTACTTTTGAAGACATGTTGTACTTCCAAAAGGTGAGAACTATGTGTTTCGATAATAGTATGTGTGTGTGTACTTTTAGGTGATATTAATCCATAAAAAGCTAGGATTAAAGTATGTAGGATACTATACCAACTTCATCACTTAAAATCAATAGTGATCTTTAGAGTCTAGCGATGGAGCTCTTCAAGATAATCCTAAAATACATGGGCGTTGATATAGTCGATAGACTCTCTCCACCAAGCTTAGATGAGCAGATTGAGTTAGTGAGGGAATTATACAAGAAAACGTTGGCGAGATCCAAGCTCCTACCCGAGTTTACTAGTGCTATACTCTAACTTGATAGATTTTAAGTGCTTAACTGATTTTTACTTCTTTTTCTTTCCTCCTCCTCCTCCTCCTCCTCTTCTTCTTCTTCTTCTAATTTTTTATATCTTTCTTTTGTAATTTTAGCGGACTCAAAATATTTGCACACTCAGCAATGTGAATTTTAACATCAAGCATAGACAAGTCATTTCAATAAATTTTTATATATCAAGACGAGTCTGCAGGATTATTCAAGACAATAAATAATGATGTATTAATACCACATGAGTTGCACGGGTGCTGCACCGATGCCGCACGGTTGTCGCACGTGCCAAGACTATATGGAGGATGCTGTTATTTTGTAGGTGGATGCACAAGTAGAAAAGTCTTATCTCTCTGTCTTAGTCGTTCTTTTCCTTTCTAAAATGATTAGGGTTAATTTAGAATAATAAACCTTTCAAGGACACTTTTCCGATCAAGTGAATGAGGAAGGTTACTTGCAGTGGAGAACTCGGAATTTACAATTGATTGCGGAATTCGAAGAGAAGGGAGATTTCCTTTTTTCGAACCCTGCCTTTGAAGGATTTATCTTATCAACATTTTGCGGTAGCAATCTGGTAGATGTATAAGTTTATGTACTGTGATCTCCATAGCCATAGTCTAGGATTGGCTGCTGATATGTTTGTATTTTGTATACAGGCATATTTTAGGCAAGTTTCACAACCCCCTCTTCCCCTTTACGGGTGGAAAAAAAAAGAAAGAAAAAATAAAAAGCCAATATTAAATGAGGAAGTTCCTAGGATTCTCATTCTTTTTTGTTCAATTTGAGAAAAACCTTCTTCCTACTTGTTCAATGTTTGCCAGAATTGCTTATTCATGTGCTGCTCTAGCTAGAGTTTTTTCTAATGTAATATTCACATTGGTAGATTCTGATTTTCTTTAATAATAGGCTGAATTATTGCAATGCATTTATGCGGTATTCTTTATACTGGATCAGATTAATGGCCAAGTTCATCCGAGATCCTTGAAGTTTAAGGAGAACATCCATGGAAAACCCAAGTATGTCCATACTTACAATGGCTGGAGATTTTGACCTCTATTTCAGTAATTTGTTTAATGTTTATACCTTGTGGTAGTTGGCGAGGGACAATGATCAATGCCAGTGTGCATCATAGCTCCAATTTAATATGTCATACACTTCTTCTCTGTTGACTTATTGGTTTGTACTCCTGTATACTCGCAAAGTAATTATTTCTTCATGCGCCGACTTAATTGTCTTTGATAGTCCACTAATGATATTGATTCCCTTTGGTTTGCTCTCCTTATTTGTAGATAGGTGTTGATCTTGAAAAGAAGCAAAGGAAATTGAAGAATAATATCTTAGCCTTTGCTAGGAGACACTTCACTTCACATGTAGCGCAAATTTTGAGTTCAATTTCGGACCCCGGAGCTCAGCATCAGCATTTTGTAAATTGTGGACTCTCAAGGTGCACGGATTGTCTCTATTATTTGGAGATCTTACTGTTCTTATGATATTTTGGAATGATCACCTGCTTTGGTTTTTCTCTTTTTATCACCTTCAACATTAGTTTTGTGCCATGTAGCCTTTCAAACGGCGAAAATAGTTGTATCCATGATGCATTTTCTTTTTCTTCTGTCGTGAAGGCGATGAGCAATTTTCTGCACCATGTATTATCGAATTTGGATGGAAAATTAGTGATTACTGGATGGGCAATTTTTTGTGAACGTATACTCTGTGTGATGTTTCTTGTTAATCTGATGTATGGTGCGGAATTTTGGAGAAACTGCATGAAAACCGCTGTGAATGTGTGTTTCAAAAGAGGGGACAAAAAAATGAAATCATTGCAAGTTCTGCTGATCAGATCATCTTGCTGCTGAAGACATAAGCAAAATGCATTTATGAAGGAACATTAGTGTCGCAAGGCTTAAGTAGCCTTTTCTCTGTACTCTTCCATATATATGAAGTTCTGCTTCAAGGCGCTGGGAAGAGGCTTGTCTGCACTACCCTTTATAAGGATTTGCCATATGATTCGGAAAAGCTGAGAAGAAGGCTCTTGTCCTTCTGGTGAATCACATAATGAGGTACGAACATAGCCGTTTAACAGACCTGCAACCTGCTTCGGCTTTCTCCTTTATGCTTCGCTTACAAATCTTAGCAAGCAATGATTTGTGCCTGGCCAAATCTAAAGGTTCTGCAGCCAGTCCAGATCCTGGAATCCTTTTCTTCATTTTCTTACAGTATAGCCTGCTGAAATTGCCTGTTCTCCTCATGTTCGTCCTGAGTCCTAAAATTTAGGTCTGGATTATGGCAAATGCAATTGCAATATAGCAAATATTTTGATGGGCTTGTCATGCACTACATTTCATGCCTTGAGACTCATCTTCTATTTGTTCAATTGCAATTAGAATCTTCTAATTTACTCGAAAGGGTGTACTCTAACACGAAACTGTTGGAACACATATATGTTCTTCCTTCTTTACTTGAACGGGGTAGTCTCTCTCAACATGATATGATGCAGTAGAATACTAGCAGTTGATATTTTATCCTTCTATGCTTGCATCTCTGAGAGAGCCTCCATTTATTGCCTTTTTAAAATCTTAGATACCCAACCCATGCGTAGCAATGTGCGTCCCCTAAACCCTTATAAATTTCAAAGGCTGATAATGTTGATGGCTCATGCTATTCTTTTTGTTGGAGTAAGTGGAGCCGAAACACGTACGATTATTGGGGCACTCTTCTCCTGGTAAGAGCTCATCATTTTGAGTTTTAAGACAATTCGTGGAAAGACTGGCTAACAAAATGGATTATGTTATATTGTAAAAATCAATTTGCCATTGGCTCTGTTTTGATATTTGTGTAGAAGTAATGTTCGTTTAGTTTGTTTTAGCAGACAATTCTATGTGATGAAGTCAAAAATGAACTGCTGCTGAAGCTATGTTGATGAGATGTAGATTTACTTTGCCGAGTCCTTTGTATCTCTACCTGATTCAATATTGTTCCTCATCTAATGGAAGATTTCACGTTTAGTTTAAGCGACGCTTCTTTCACGTGACTTGAAATTTAAGAAATCTTTTGTTATTTTACTGATTTTATTACACTATAAGACAATTTCTTTTTTGGCTAGCTTAAGGGTTACAGAAGGGGGACTTTTATCCTTGAATATCTTGACGTCAGAACAAGCAATTTTCAAGACCAGAGAGACTTCAAAGATATTCCTGCGCAAGAAACAGGCTAAGCATGTCAAGGACTGAGTTGACTGGCACCCACGTCTGGCCTTTAGGGCCTCCTTGATGCGCAATAGTATCTGACGTTCCATAATTGTCATGATTATACGGAGCTTGGTTTTATAGTCACGGAAGAATGTCACAAATTATAAACCAAACGATGCCATATAAATCAGCTATGAAGAGCACTGTAATAGGGACAATTGGAAGTGTCAGAAGAACCAAGCATCAAGCCTCCTCAAGCATGGAACCACACTCTGATGCCAAAGCTGCGCGGCCCCTAAGTACCGAATTAAGAGCTGATTAGCCCAATGCTGGCTTCATATGCACAGTCCCTCATGGCAAGTATGGTGCTCTGCAACTCGTCCGCCAAGGGAGAAAACATACGATGTAATACCCAAACAAAAGGACGTGACTAATTTCAACACAAGGAAACACACAAAACTTGAAGCTGACTTTGCTTTGAGAGAGGCAATGCAAAGCTCGTTAATGGCAGAAAATAAACCGTTGGAAGCAGCTTCCATGCAGCTTTGTGCAAGCTTCCATTCTTGTTTGATACCTGAGCAAGAAAGACGGAAAACATCATCCTTCACAATGCAATTATAGTTCAAAATGCAGGGCATTTACAGAAAAGTGACAGTCATTTAAATGTGAGAATGGTAAGTGACATCCAATCTTGCCAAGTTGCTTAAGTTTGCTTGTTGCCATGCTCTGCAATCATTGCTTGTTGTCAATGGATGTTCTCCTCTTGGGACCCAGAAGATGCCATCTCTCGACGCTTTCAATTCCAGTATAGACATGCAAATTTTGATTATTTCCGATGCTCTCTCCCTTGCATCCCACCAGAATTGCCTTCTCCTACTTAGATGCTCATGGAACTCGAAGGAATTCTTGAAATTTTCCTGGAACTATTTCCAGCAAGACCAGACAAAGTTCTTTCAACAGCTTGCTTGCCCTCAATTGGCTGAGCTATTCTGGATTCAGCAGATTACTTTACTTCCGCACTTTTTGCCCGTTGAGATATAGAATAATTTGTTGCAGGTTGTCACCACTGAATAGCAATTTATGCGATGGGATCCGCCTATTATGTCGGGGTGTTGATAAAACATCATGCATCCATTCCATCTGGATAATCTCTAAGCACTCCTTCTTTACATTCTCCTTGAGTTCATGTGCCTGCGTTTTCATTAGGGATGTTGCTGACCTTGCAGCAACGAGCAGTTTCTTCAAGCATAAGCTGGAAAATTTTAATGGCCTCAAAGTCTTTGTGCAACTGCTCAAAGACTAATTCTTTCCTTGAACCATTCAATTGCTTTGAATGGTCATTCTTTTTCTCTAACTATGCCATAAATATAGGCAGCAGACGATCTTTCAAGTAATGACCAATATGTTTCTCGAGATGGAGCACAAGCCTTTTCCTCACAGCACTGACAAGCTGGTCAAAACTATGCATACATCATGAAATGAATCGAGAACACATATTTTCCAAAAAAACAGAAGGCATTTTTCTTCTAATAACCACTAAACTTTCAGACCTTCTTGCCCAGAACTTGTACAATCTGCTAGGAGCCATGATGCCTGCATGCAAAGCAGAAGCACAAACTGAAGACAGAAGTTTGTCCAGTGATTCTAATTCAATGGAAGGGATTGACTAATGTGGACAAGAGTGCTTTGCCTCTTAAAGCATGCCAGTCTATTTACTCTTCAGCATTCATTAAAGACTGAAAATGATGTTGGCACGAACTCAAGACACTTTCAACATCCGTTTCTCTCTTAATGAGAGAAGAAGTACGTTTGTTCCTCTGGTTCCATGATTGGTGGAGTTAGTCAAGTTGTGCCCCTCAAGATTTTCCAGAGATGATAATTCTTCAGCCTCTTCCCAGGAGAGATGATCCCTACACTTAAGAGATGCTTCTTCAACAGTCAACTACCTCTCAGTGATGATGGCTTCCTTAACAAAGTAATTCCGGCAAAAGAACGCTTCAAGTGCCATAACTTTGCCCAAAGGGACACTTAAGTGCCATAACTTACGAAAGGTACACTTAAGTGCCACATTTTAAGAAAAGTGGGACACTGAGTGCCATCTCCGGCGAAGCTGGCCGGAAATCATACGTCGCATTAAAAATTAATATCTCTCGCCGATGTGTCTCGCCGGAGAGCGAGTCAGCTCGAATTAACCCCAAACGACGTCGTTCGGGTGTTCGCCCAAAATAGACCCCTTAAATCAGCGAAACGCCGTCGTCTTCCCCATTTGCCCTAAATCTAAAACCCTAAATCGGGTAAAATGCTATTGAAGCGCTTGAGCCCTAATCCCGCATCTTAATTCGATTTGCCCCAAATTCTACCACCGAATATTGGAAATGGAGAGCAAGACTTTCAGCAGCGGCTCAAATTTCTCTCGTCGAAGCGAAGGAGAAGGCGAGCATTTTTGTTTCTGTGGGTTTCCAAGTCCAAGAAGAACATCGTGGACTCGAACGAATCCCGGGAGAAGATTCTATGGATGTGCCCGATACAGAGAAGGCTCGAAGTGCAAATACTTCAAATGGGTGGATGCGAAATTCTCTCACCGAGCCACAGAGGTGATATTGGACCTACTTGATGGATGTCATCAACCTCCATCTACGCTTGTGGACGACTTGGACGATGTTGACTCAATGCAAGCTCAAGCTCAAGCATCTTCTGTTAACCATTTGAAGAACGAAGTTGCAAAAATGAAAATTGAACGGAAGTGTTACCAAGCGTTTATTGTGTTGTTGTTTCTTTGTCTATCCTACTTTATGATGAAATGTAATGGACTGGAAGATGAGCAGAAGTTTCTCCAAGCGCCATAGTTGTAAATGTGTGGGGAAATGTACTTGTTTTGAATGAATGAATGAATGATTTGGAGAGTTTTTGCTTATTCTCAAATATAAATCAATGATGATGGAATGTATATTAGGTCGATGTGTTGTGGTGACTATTTTACTTGAATTGAATGTAAACCAGCAGCAAATGTGTAAACCAGCAGCTTCTCTGTTTTGCTGCAAACCACCATATACATAGAATAGACACGAGTAATTATTCGAGTACTATAAGTTGTATCTAGTGATCACTTAAGTGCCAGTCGTGATAGACAAAGAGTCATTTAAGTGTCAAGTTATTATTAAAAGGATCACTTAAGTGCCACTTGTTATTAAAAGTGAACACTTAAGTGCTAGGTTTTTTAGAATGTGATCGGTTAAGTGGCATTTTTTTGTACACATCGGCTACTACCAGCCACCACCACCGCCCACCCTGGCCATCTCCAGCCATCATCACCACCAGGCATCCCAAGCATCCACTTGAGCCACCACCAACCACCACTATGCTGGTGGTATGTTGCTGCATAAGTTGTTCTTACACCAGCTTGCATCAGCACTACCTGGTGCAAGCTGTGCATATTGCACATACATCTTGCACCAGGTGCAGCAAAAACCTCCAACCCAACCCACTACCACCAGGCTTTTCATCAGCAACCACCACCAGCCACACGAGCACCCCAGTCACCGTCATATATCCACCACCAGAAGTAGCAATAAGTTAAAGAAAAAAAAAGAAAAAGAAACAGGCATGCCAAAAATGATAAGCAACAACGGTTGTTCCATTGATTTTGAACATCTGTCTCACAAAGTCAATGACAAATGAGTACTCACAAACTCAACAAACTCAACGACAAAGTATTATAAAAAAAAAAAAACATCCTGAGATGTTTACAATCGACTCATCAGCCCCGCCCCACAAATCATATCACATCCCATTTCATCAATCATCAATATGCACAATGCCTCATGTTCGTGCTCGTTTTGATGGACTTCGCACTTGATTCATAATCCTTGCACTTTTTCTAACTGGACGTGAGACTTCTTCTTCAGCTGTCTTGGGATGCGTTGAGTCTGATGGAGCTGCAATTGTCCTACGCTGAACTGATTCAGAAGGAGCTGCAACTGTTGTTGGCTGAATCTTCTTTCTTGTTAGCGCAGGCAATGTCTTCTTCTTTGTTGGTGCAGCCGTTGATTCTTGAGTTCGGCCTTCAGAGATAAGAATCTCCGAACTTCTCCCAGGCTTCAAAAAGAAAACTCAATTATCAACAAAAGTGTGCACTATAAATTAAATTAAATGCAGCCTATAAAACTTACATTAAGAATAACAGTTCGAACGGTCATCCGTATAAAGGCCATAACCATATTGTTTAAGCCTCTTCCCAAGAGCCCCTCTTGTTCGAAGGGGAGCGTCACTTTGAGGTACTTGTGATTGGTTGCCTCTTCTTCTCGCATGTGATTTTTTTTCGGCTCTTGTGGCTGTTCAGCTACGAAGGGGCTTCTTCGGCCAATTCTTCAGCTAGGCGTCTTGTAGATGGCCTTCTTACAGGTGGCTCTTGATTTGGCTTTGGCTTTCTTTTGGTTGTTTTTCTAGTTACACCTTCGGTAGGCTTTGGTGGTGGCCCTTGTGATGACCCTTCTAGTGGCCTTTGTGATGATCTTTGTGATGGATCTTGTGGTGGCCCTTCGTTGGGCCCTCTATTAGCGATCGAGCTCTAGCTTGTTTTCTTCGAACCCGAGAAAAAGGCAAAGGACATCATAAATATAACATCGTGCATCAGGCCATATTAGAACGTAAATGAAAAGTAAACTCAAATCATTTAACTGACCGGGTATTTTTTTCTCTGTTGCTGCTGAAGAACAGTCGACTTAACTGGCCCTCTAGTTGTTTTAGCCAATCCTGCAGGTGGCTGTCTTTCACCTTCGGTTCTTTGAACATGCCCTTCATTTTCAAGTATAGTAGGGGCTTCGGCCAATTCTTCACGTGTCACCGTGACCTGACAAAGACAAAAACATTACATATATGTCACTTATATCTATGTACATATTCATAACAAACCATAAAGCAACATAAACACAATTGTCATGACTAACTGGGTTTATTGTCGTCGACTGAAGAACAGTCGAGTCACTTCGCCTTTCTGTTTCTCCTTCTCCAACTGTCCCTTCACTAGGCCCTTCGGCTGGCCTCAATTGTTCCTGCTGCTTCTTTAATTGACAACCCTTAATATTATGCCCTGCTATGTGGCGAAAGAGCACTTTACCGGTACACCCGTCCTATTCATCCTATGGTGACATGAGTCCTCTCCCTCCGTCATTTTCCTTTTTTTCTTTGGTCTTCCCATTCTCTTCTTTAGTGGCAAAGGTTGAGGTGCTTCGCGTTACGTTGGCTCCCAGAACTTGCTACTTCTAATTGGCTGCAACATAAATTGATACGAAGCAAGATATTTTGGTTTCTTGTACCAATCATGAAGGTAGTCTTCGTGTTGTGGCCCTTCAATTGAATTGCACATATGGCATGTGCACAAGGAATTCCACTGAGTTGCCATGCTCTACATGAACACTTCATTGTACCTAAATGGACAACATGCTTATCGGAACCCTTCATTATCTCATATCCTTCATCCCCATTCCAAATGGGATGACAATACCTACTTGCAGCTAAGTTGTCATCCAATTTCTTAGCAATCCTAGGACCATATTGCTTAGTCCACTTTGCAGTGTCATCTCTTTGTCGTGCAGCCGAGTCATGACCAAAACGCGTATGTCTTCAAGCATCGAGATAATTGATTTACATCTAGCATCTATTATCCTCCCATTGAATGCTTCGCAGATGTTGTTATCAATGTTATCACACTTGAATTCCTCGCTGAAGAACGCCCTACACCAATGCTTCGGGTCTGTTTGGAATAGTGCATCATAACCATCCTTTGTTAATTGAAGCATCTTTTCTTTGGCCACCCTAAAGTCAGCCATATTCGTGCTCTTTGCTAGCTGCCAAAATTGCGAATGCAACTTGTCCCCTTTATAGATCTTTGCCCAATTTGCGTATATGTGTCGCGCACACATTCGATGTTCAGCATAAGGCAACAGCTCAGCTATTGCGGGAACAAGTCCCTGCAATAATGGAATGTATATAAAAAAAAGTAAACAAATGACATGTTGATATCAAAAAGCAAACATTACCTTAAAATTTTATAAAAAGCAAACATTACCTTTTGTTGGTCGCTCATGAACGCCCACCCTGCCCCATTTGCTATCTCCAAATCGGTCATCAAATTTTTAGGAACCAGGACCAATTGTCCTTGTTCTCTACCTTCACAACAGCCCAAGCCGGGGAAACATTTGGTTGTTTGCATCTCTTCCAATTGCAGCCAGTAATTCTCCCTTGCATAAGCCCTTCAAAAAACACCCATCCAATCCTATAATCCGTCTACAACTAGATAAAAAACCTCGTTTGCATGCATCGAAACAAACATAGAGTTTATCAAACTTCGTCCCAACATCAGGAAGTGGTCTCTCCACGACCTCGAGATACACTCTACTTCCAGGATTTTGCAGCCTGCACTCCCAAGCATAGTCCCACAACTGTCCATATTCACCGCTGTATTGACCAATGAGTATCTTCATCACCTTTTGCTTCGATCTTTTACATTGATTCGTAGATATATTGATGCCTACCTGCTCCTTCACCAGCATCCTGAACTGAGTACTATTCATCTGAGGCATCAGCTTAATCAATTCAAAGAAGTGCTTCGATAACCATGCACTTGTTACTCTTTTATTCTGAAAATTAATGGAACAAGTATGTTCCTCTTCGTAGGCTCTAACTGGAAAGATCCAGTTTTCCTAACAAATGCGCCATAGATCTTCCATGGACAATTTTGCTGCGAACACCTAGCTCTTACAAAGGTCTTAGTGTTTCTAATGAAGTCAATGTTCCTTTGTGCAGCAATGGAGATCTTCAGTATAGCTTCCCTAAATTGTTTAGCATCATGAAATTTCATGCCTACCGACAAAGTGGGAGAGGCAACGAGATGGATCATAAGAAGGAAACTTACTTTTCCTTTTCCTTCTATAAATAGGTCCTTCATCTTCTTCAAGCTCATCCCGGGAAGTAGCATTCTCGACGCTTTCTTCATAGTCGGTCTCCTCGCCAAAGAGCACCAGCATCCGTATGGCCTTCGGGTATGTTTGGAACGTCCTCTGCTACTTGCAAAGCTGCAAACTTAGCTGTCAAAAAATCCCTTCACTGTATTCTTGACTGTACAAGCTCCTCGTTGTCGTCATCGCTTATAAAATTTTCAGCAGGCAACCTTCCATCATCATCATCATCACTTGATTCAGCTACTTCCCAATCTAATCCAGAGATTGTAACATCACCTATGTCATCATCACTTTGGTGAACTGCATCTGCACTTCTCTCATGTTCATCATATCTTTCCTGCCCTCCTTCGACCCTAACAGTACTACCTTGAATACCATCTCCTTCTTGTCCTACTTCGGCACTCTCTCCATCATCATCTTCATCCTCACTTTCACTATTGTACTCAACAAATATTTTTACCTCTTCACCATGAAGATAATGGTATAGAACATCCCTAAGACCATTATCATCTTCTAAGCATCTCAAACCATCTCTTAAGTCTTTCCCGGGAATACAATACAGCAGCTTCGAACTTTACAAGGCAAATAAGTGTTTATATCCCTAAGAAATCCTATATAAGATGCTTTCTTTATATCCACAAAGATGGTGCCCTCATTTCCACCCTCATACTCCCACTCATCCTCCCCAATCACAAATTCCCCATTGTAGCAAACTATAACAGCGACATAATCCTTGTCATGCGCCATTACTGCACTAAGAACAAGAAAAAGAATCATTAGTTTTTGGGACCACTAGACAATTGCACATGTGAGTCCCTCCACTCTCATGGACTTTAGTAAATAGAGGTCCCCACACTGAAAATATGCCCCTACATGACAGCCAAAAAGCCAAAAAAGAGGTCGGCACTTTAATTATTTGCCTTCCTTTTCCTTAAAATATTAAACAAAAACAGAGGTCCCCACAGCAATCACAGCCCAAGCATGTCTACTGCACTAAACGTGCGATGTGAGAGAATGTACATTAACTTAAGCAAATCAAAGCATATCATACTATAACATCAACTTAATCAAATCACAGCAGGATTATGTTCTTATTCAAGATTTTGGATTGATAAACATACCCTAAACAACAATCACAGCAGGGTTTTGAATTGATAAACATACCCTATACAGCAATCACAGCAGGGTGGTTTAAAGAAGACATACCCTATACAGCGTCACAAACAGGGTGGTTCAAGGCGAACCCTATATACTCTCACAAGCAGGGTGGTTCAAGAACTTAGTTTTTTTCTCAAAATGGCATTAGTCCCCTGCTTTACTAAGATGCTCGTAAGGAGATGCATAGATCACTGTCTAACAATCACATACTCGACATTAGCTTGAAAGACAAATTCACCAAAATAATGAGAAATCTGGTTTCTTTGTGTAATGTCAGCAAGTTTTAGTTGAAGTGTATTAACACAAATTCCATCGGAGCTGTAATAAAATAATTGAGCCCTAATTAAATAATCGAGCGAACCCTAATTAAATAATCGAGCCCTAATTTCATCATAGGGGAGGGGGAGAATGAGCCAAACCTGGACGACTGACAATGGCGACTGACGACGGCAACCGATGATGGTGAGCGGTGAGCGGCGACGGCGACCAACAATGGCGACTGACGACGGTGACCGATGACCAACTCTAGGCGTGAATGGCGACGGAGAGAAGGGCCTGTGATCTACTGTGAACGCGGACGGCGAGGAACGGCGTTAGGTCAGCCAACCCTAATTAAATAATCGATCGAGCCCTAATTAAATAATCGAGCCCTAATTTCATCAAAGGGGAGGGGGAGAAGGGATCGAACCTGGACGAGCGACGATGGTCAGTGGTGACGACGACCAACGATGGTGAGCGGTGAGTGGCGACGGCGACCAACAGCGGCGCGACGACGGCGACCGATGACCAGCTCGGGACGTGAATGGCGACGGAGAGAAAGGCCTTCGATCGACTGTCAATGCGAACGGGGAGGAACGGCGTTTAGGTCATTGCACAATGACCTAAACGATGTCGTTTAGTTCAACGCACTCAATCTGGATGAACGACGTCGTTTTTGTCGTCCACGTCGCCTTTAAAAAAAAAAAACATTTGCCACATCAGTAAAAGAAGTCGCCGAAAATCGCCGGAAAATTCCACGTATGCAATTTGGCCGGATTTTGGCCGGATTGGCACTCAAGTGATCCCTTTAGCTCCGATTTTGGCACTTAAGTGTACCTTTCGTAAGTTATGGCACTTAAGTGTCCCTTTGGGCAAAGTTAAGGCACTTGAGGGGTCCGCACGTCAAGTAATTCCATTCGAGTTCAATGATAGTTCCCCGCTCCATTTCAACTTCCAATGGCTGCTTGAGTGCAGTGTCAATGGTGCCACGAACTTTTCAGACTGATCCAAGTAAATCCGTCAACTCTGAATTGAATGTTCCTGATCACATTGGCTAAAACAACGTCAGACAATTGATCAACCAAGCTCTTAGAGGAAACAACATCGCTTTTGAAAATGGATGCCCAGTTTTCTTCAGAAAAAAGTTCCCGACTTTCCGTTATCGTGTCACTGCCAGGAACATCCCAGTCAGCAAATTGCCATATATCATTCACAATTCACCATCGATCAAGCATTTCTCTACTAGCTCTTCAAGTTCACCAAACAAAGATGAGGAATCATCCAAGACCTATTGCCATTCCCTTTCCCATTGACATCAGCCATGTCAAGAATCCTCTATTTCACATCATTATAAATAGATACAACAGTTAAGCTTTACAGAAAAAAGGCCTACTCTTTTTTCCGTGTTAATTGACAATGATGTCTCGCCTTGTTTGTGTCTTCATATTTAGATTGACCAGGATAAACCAGTGATTTTAAATCATCTTTCTTTTCTGTAATGAAAGATTTGCATGTCTTTCATGAAACTAGAGAGAAGACGGTCCCTAGCTTTAGATTCAGCCTCAGAGCCAACACAGTTCACTAGCTCAGCACACTCATCTTCAACTTTCCCTATCTCAGAGGCATGATTACCGACTTTTAGACACAGGTCATCATGAGCATGTTTGAACGAATCATGAGAATCATTTAACAGCTTAGATATCAATTAAGCTGCCTGACTTCGGGCATTGGAAATGATATCGGATGTAAGAACACCTAAACATAACTGCAAAATTTGAGCCAAGTTATGCAGCATGCTGGCCATGAGGTAATTTAGAGGAAAAATTCTCTGCAAAGCTAGAGAGTAAACTTGAATTGCAGTGAGAGATGATGACACACCATGACCTAATCAGCTACGAGCTTAGAGAGTTCCCTATCCAAAACAGTGCATTGCACTTATGTCAGGTCTGGAACAACAGTAAGTGGAACCTCAGACACCGGGACTGCTGATGAAAGGGACAAAGCTTCTCCCAGGATACTTAGATTACTCCAGGCACTTATTTCTGGTATGAGATGGCCCTGAAGAGCATCAATGATCCTTCCATGTTGCTCAATCCAGTTGGTTGCCCCTTGAGCTTTTTCAAAAGTCACGAGCCTGAATTTCAAAAGATGCACGTACTTTTTCCTTACTACAAGTTGCTTCAGCAATGATTGATACCATGTAGAATAAGGTCAGACAGCTCTTGATCAGCTCGACAGAATAAAACGAAAACGAGTTCATATTTGTTGAGCACATAAGAAAACATCTGGTACATAATTAACGAGCTCATAGTGGTGCAATAAATTGTTTACAGATATTATTGATAACCAGTGATTGCTAACTGCCCATAATACTATGAGGAGCACCACGCATTGCGGTGCACATGGTGGGAACATCACTCAATTCGGTCATGCCACCTGAAAGATAGATTCAGTAATGACACCTGAAGTAGTAAATAAGTAGCAGTCTAGCATTAAAATTATTTTATCTAATATTAAAAGAGAAAATACAAAGGTGGGAGAAATGTCACAATAAGTCGCAGTCATTTAATTTTTGTTATAACGATAAACAATTTCTTATCAATACTAGAACATGAATGACCCTCTTTAATCCGTTTAAGACTACACACGTTGCTAATAATAGTCTTCATAAATATTTTCATCGTAACATATCCAAATTAAACAAAACTAACAGTTATAGTTTATTGTGTGTTGATTTTTGTTCTTATAATGTACTTCAGATTTCTTCTACAAATTTACCATACATCTCTCGGGCATAACACTCTTTTTGGAAGATATATTTTTGGAAGATATATTGAAGCAATCTAACGTACAATCTAACGTACTTTCAGAATCAAGTGCATCAAGCAAGTGTGAAGGCGAGTTTCTCAAATTTCAATTGTCTAAACTTCAATTCTGGAACAGATACAAATACTGAGTCCAAATTGATAAGTACCTGCAGGAGAACTTGAATTTCTCAAACTCAAGATGTGAATAAGCTTAAGCTCAAACCAACTCCATGCCTTTCTCTCTTCACTTCCAATTGCTGCATCATCGTGAAAGTCTCCTCTAGTCCATTCTACAAGTGGATCCCAGACAAAATCCTCTAGTAGCATGTTAAAAAAGTGATCCATTTTAAAGAAAATTCTAGACTACACAAGATAGAAAAAGTTGGAGGAAACAAACCAGCAAAAAGTAGGCTTCGAAGACTCTCAAAGGCTGAAGAATTTTCTGGTACATGGGCAGCAAACCACGTGGACAGCAAAAAGCAAAGGAAAAGTCAACAATGGCTGCTTGACCGTGAAGAAAGAATGATCTAGAGTACGTGGGCAGCTGAGAGAATAGAAAAATACAGAAAAATGGAGAAAAGCTAGAAGTCCTCAATGTCGGTGGAGAATGGCGGTGACACGCCTATAAATAGGGGTTGGGTGTGTGTTTTAAGTGTAGAAAAACTACACACACTCCTTCCAAAATCCTTCCTTTGTAATACATACTTTCATAATAAAAGTTCTGTTTTTTTCAACTCATACACCCTTGTCTTTGTAGCCCATATTTCACACATACACACTTGCACACACACACGCTTCCGCAAAACACCAACAGTGGTATCAGAGCCATGTTCTTCGGTTGGTATTGGGCATTTGTCCTACCTACCCATTCCTAAAATTACCCTTTCCAAATACCCACTAACTAAACCATGGCCAACCCTACCTCATCATCATTTCCTATTCCCATTTTTGATGGGAACAACTATGATTTTTGGAGCATAAAAATGACTACATTTTTGATGGCTCAAGACTTATGGGACATCGTGGAAAAAGGTTGCGAGGCTCCACCAGAAGGTGCAAGTGTTTCGAAGGATCAACTACAAAAGGATGCAAGGGCGCTATACTTTATTCAGCAAGCACTCTCGGAAACCATATTTCCAAGAATTATTGGAGCGAGGACTGCAAAAGAGGCTTGGGATATACTACGAGAAGAATTTCAAGGATCGGAAAAGGTACGCACTATTCGCCTTCAAATACTAAGAAGAGATTTTGACAATTCAAAAATGAAAAATTATGAGACCGTACAAGAATATTGTGGAAAATTAAAGGAACTCGTTAATCAAATGAGAGCCTACGGAGATGGGATAACTGATCAAAGGGTTGTTGAGAAAATATTGGTGTCACTTACCAAAAAATACAACTCCATAGTTACAACTATAGAAGGAACTAAAGACTTGACGACCCTATCAATAAGTGAATTAATTGGCTCTCTAGAAGCATATGAGAAAAGGCTAATGGCACAAGATGAAGATTCGGTCGAAAGTGCCTTTCAGTCTAAAGTAAATATATGGTCTCACCAAACTAAAAATGATGGAAGGAGCTCATGGAAAAACAAAAGAGGAGGAGAAATTATAAAAAAAGAAAATTATCCACCTTGTGGCATTTGTAAGAAAACAAATCATTTGGAGAAGGATTGTTGGTTTAAAAATAAAAAACAATGCCGCTTTTGTAAAAGATATGGCCACGTAGAAAAGATTGTCGCTCGAAAACAAATAATCGAGCAAACTATGTAGAAAAAAAGAAAGTGAAGAGAATACATTCTATGCAGGCCAAGCGGCAAATGACAATAAAAATGAAACATGGTACATCGATAGTGGGTGTAGCAATCACATGACAGGGGACGAAACTATATTCACTCATATTGATAAGTCGGTGAAATCTCAAGTAAAGTTGGGCAATGGTGCATTAGTAGATGTCAAAGGAAAAGGCACCATCGCCGTGGAAATGAATAAAGGCTCAAAATATATACGTAATGTATATCTAGTCCCTCGTCTTGCACAAAATCTCTTAAGTAAATGATACAAAGTGGGTATTCTCTGTATTTTAATAGAGATACCTACATTATCTATGATAAATATAAAAATATCATTGTCTCTGTTAAGATGAAAAATAACAATTTTCCTATTCAATGGAAATTGGTCAAAGATATAGCCATGAAAGCTCAACTTGATGATTCATGGCTATGGCATCGAAGATTTGGCCACTTCAATTTTGCTGGATTAAAATTCTCCATCAGAAAAATATGATGAGAGATTTTCCAGCCATCACAGAAATTTCAGATGTTTGTGAAGGCTGTCCTCTTGGAAAACAACAGAGACAGTCCTTCCCATCTGGAGTTTCATGGAAAGCTAAGAAGCCTTTGGAACTTGTCCACACGGACGTGTGCGGTCCGATGAGGACACCTACACCTAGCCAAAATAAATATTTCATCCTATTCATTGATGATTACACAAGAATGACGTGGGTATACTTTCTTCGAGAAAGATCTGATGTTTTCTCTATCTTTAGAAAATTCAAGAACCACGTAGAGAATCAAAGTCCTAAGGAGTGACAGAGGCACAAAATACAATTCAAAGGAGTTTAATAAATTTTGTGAAGAAGAAGGAGTCCATCATTAACTAACTGTTGGCTATGCCCCAGAACAAAATGGAGTAGCTGAAAGAAAAAATAGAACAGTCATGGAAATGGCAAGGTCCATGCTAAAGGAGAAAGGCCTCCCCAACACTTTCTGGGCAGAAGCAGTTTATACTGCTGTATACCTACTAAATAGGTGTCCAACTAAAGCAGTTCAAAATAAAACTCCAGTCGAAGCATGGAGTGTACGGAAGCTTTCAGCAAAGCATCTCAAAGTGTTTGGATGCATTTGCTACGTCCACATCCCTGCTCAAAAAAGGAGTAAGCTAGATGAAAAGACAGAAAAAGGAATATTCCTTGGCTATAGTGACCAATCAAAAGGCTATCGGGTTTACAACCTAAGAACTAAAAACTAATGATTAGTCGAGACGTCTGTTGACACCCGAATTTTTGTCGACGTTTTAAACATTCAATTCGCAAAAGTTAAAAAATTGTTTGAAATAAAAAGACAAAAAAATTAGAAATAAGGAAAAAGAAGAAAAAGAAAACAAAAAGAAAAAAAAGATATAAGAAATAATGAAAATGAAAAGGAAAAAAAAAAAAAAAAAGAATATAAGAAATAACGAAAATGAAAAGAAAACAAAAATAAAAAATAAAAAATAAAAAAATATAAAAGGAAGGGACGCTCGGGGGTTCTACACATTTTTTTCGCACGGAATCTCTCTCTCCTCACACGGTGTCTCTCTCTCCTCACACGGTCTCTCTCTCTCTCTCTCTCTCTTTCGCTCGAGGTTTTTTTGCCGAGAAAACTCTCGCATTCTTTGGGGGGGGATTCGCGGGTGATTGGGATTCTCTCGGAGGCAGGGACTTTCTCTCTCGGACGCCCGCAAGCTCTCTCTCTCTTCGGGGTTTCGCACACAGAGGCTCTGGGGGAGGATTCTCGCTTGGGGAGGAGCGGGAGGTTAGGGTTTTCCTCCATCGGTGCGCGATTGGAGGTGTTTCCTCTATTCGGTGAGGAGTTTGCTCGGGGGATCCGGTTTCCAAACGATCGGCATCGGTAGCAGCGCGGCGGTAACGGCGGAGCTTGATTCGACCTCTTTCGTTCGTTATTAACGGCCGGCTCGCTTCGGTTCGACTTCGTGCTCCGAGCTCCGAGGATAGAGATCCGAAGCTCGATCGACGGCGGTTCTCTCTCGATCTCTACCTTCTTCAGACTCCATCAAACCTTAGAAGACAGAGCGATTGCCGATCGAAGAGTTGGAGGTGCGAGGCTCGGATTCGCGCCGAGTTTGGAGAAAGCTCAGCAACGATTTCCCTTTGAATCGAGTCATTTCCGAGGATTTTTCCTCTTAGATCTCGGCAAGTTTTGTTCAGATTACCGATTCGTTTTCTCTAGTAAAGTTTTTTTAGAAGTCATCTCAATCCTCCATTCCTTGCTGTTTTCTTTTGCTGGCGCCGAGCATGTATTTCCTCTCGTTGATTCAACCATTGAAATCGCCGATTCAATCGAAATCTCACAAGGAGTTTGGATCGGTCATTACTCGAAAATAGAGACAATCTTTTCAAAGTTCTTGAAGAGGCTGACTGATAAAGCTGTTGAGGTATGAATATCTGTGCTTGAATATGTCAAGACTTTCTTGTTGCGAAATTCTTCTAGAGCTTAAATCTTCTCAAATAATTGATGCCTTATGCGATTGACGGATGGATTATGATGAAAACGTGAGAAAGCAAGTTGTCACTGTTATTTGCAAGTGTGGTTTACTTGACTTTTGTTCAGCCTGATGTTCACTTTCTGTTGAATAGAATGTTTGATCCCGCTCAGGTAGTCTTCACAACCTGCAGATAGCATTATTTGTCTACTGCGTTTTTATTTGGTTTAACTGGCAAATCAAGGACAAATTCCAGCGGGTCCTTTCTAATGAAGAGTTGTCCTAGTAACAAGTATTAAAAAGATGCTATGGCCTCGTTCCCCCCTTTAGTTTTTTTTTTTTTTTTTTTTTTTTTTTTTTTTTTATGTTTTCATCAGTACAAATCAAGCTGTACAAGCTAGACATGCACCAGAAGAATGTTGACTCGTTTTAGTAGAAATTAGTCCTCTGCTGCTGCTGTGTTTTTTTTTTTTTTTAGAATTCCTTGTTCATAATATTGAATGCGTTCTTTGCCTGAAAGTTGTGAGTTCATTAGTACACTTCAATCTGGATTGATGTCTGGTATTTTGCCCTTTGATGAGTTTGTAGTTGTCGGTAGACTGGTATGAGTTGTGCTTGAAGTTCACCTTAGTGGAGAAACATTTCCTCAGCAGCATATGATTTTATATCAGGAAATGATTTTATATCCTTGGTGCATGTTGGATGATCTGGGAATCTGGTTTAGTTTTTGTTAGAGCCAGTAACAACAATGATGTTTGAGTTCGTCAAAGAAATACCTAAACCTGAAACTAAATGGAGGTTGGACTTCACTTCTCTTTTAGGCTTATTTTTCTTTACGTAGGTCATCATTCAATTACTTCCCGTTGCCTTGATAGATCTGGCTTATGAGAAAGAGTAGATGCTTAGGAGTATGATGAAAATATGTGGGTTTAGTGATCCATATTGGCTGATTTCCTATGCTTATTTTCTCTCTTTATCTTCAATCGACATGCTGTGCTTGCTGCCATCCATGATTGTCTAGCTCACCACGAATATACATGTTACATTGTGGTCACCTTGTTGTGTTTATACCGATGTGTGATGAGCTGTGTTGAGAATTGCGTCAATTCTTTACGTGTTTTCTGTTTTGACGTACTGCAACTTTCTGTTTTGGTTGAAACGAGGTGTTAGATAAGGTTTTTTGACTTCGAGCCCTTCTAGACATATAAAATACATTTCTAGAGCTTCGTTTTGATATGTCGCATGCCCTGAACAGACATCATCCGGTCATCGAAAAATACCGACAAAGTCTGTCAATTCTGCAGTATTTTTTTTTTTTTAGGTTGATTTGCGTTTTGACCTGCTGCAATTTTCTGTTTTAACCGGAACAAGCTGGAAGATGTTGTTATTAGGACTTAATGTCTTCTAGAGATTTGTAATAGGCTTCTCAAACTTTCCATTGACATATTATATGTGCGATTTGGCCATCATTTGCCCTGCCCTTTTCTTTTTTTAAATCGAGCTTTGAAATCTGGAATTTGGCTTGAACTGCAATGCTGTCTTTTCTGTGGCTAGTTGTTGTTAGTCTTAAGATGAGATAGTAGATTTGTCCAAATTGCTTTCAATATGTTGTAGAATGATGGTGTGACATGCTACTATGATCTTTTCTTGATTGATTTGTTCATGTTCTTAATATTTTTTTTAGAAATTCATGCGTTAGGAATCTTGAGGTGCTTCCTTCATGGAATGACATCTTTTATCAATTGTCTACAAAGCGGTTTTAGGTATCATGTGGGTTACACATTGATTGTTCCGTTTGCCTTAAATTCATATGTTGAGTGAATTCAATGGTGCATGCTTTGGAATAAGTGATCTTTAGTTGGTTCATTCATTGTTTTTGGTTGCTTGATGTGTTTGACTGTTTCTTTTATTTGTATGCACCTAGTCATAAATTTCTTAGATTAGGTTTAGATTAGGACCTTGAAGATGGAGAAGGCGTGAAGATGGTGGAGGTCGATGTCCACTCTGACCGTTACTCTGTAATATTCGTTTTTCTCCCGACATATGTCTCGGGTTCCTTGTGTTGTATAAAACCCGACGAGTTGCGGGTTTTCCCTTTTTTCCTTTTTTTTTTTTAATTGTGTTTTCTCTTTTATATTTTTAGAATTGCATGATTAGGTTTATTACTTTCTCTTGATTGTTTACTTCATGTCTTGCACTTTCAATTTCATTGATTGTTTTCTTTTTATTAGAAATAGAATAGCATGAAAATGATCAACCACGCATGATCACTTAAGCCTAGGAATTGATGATCCCGAAAATGTAAAAAGAAACGCATGGACATGTTAGGAAAAACACAACATACTGTTTAGGTACCGAAAGGGCGCTAATAGCAATATTAGCGTAACCCAAGTCCCCGAACCTAGATATCTGGTTGCGTAGGTGTCACGCCCCGAGTCCCGAGCGCGCGCGCATCCCACTGCGGTCGACCAAATACGACATTCCCAGGTTAAGTCGCCGACCCAATCTAATCTTTAATGCACATGCGGAAGCATATTATAAAACCCCTGACAATAAACTAAGGGATAGAAAAGCAGGAAACCAAATCACAACATAACGCTTTCATAATTCAACAGGATTACAAATAGAGGTCTACGGCCAAAAGTCTACAAAAGACTGGCTCTTAAAAAGGAATTATCCTACGACCTACAGGTCGGACACGTTCTCCAATCCTTATGACTTCACCTCTGCAACTCCTCAAGGCCAACCAAAGCTATCAGGCCGCTCCGTCCACCAGGGACCTGAAATTTTAATCCCACAACCGGGATGAGACGATGTCTCAGCAAGTTCAACCCCCTAAACCCCTATTAGAAAGAAAATACGCCCCAGGTGGCCTAACCACATCACACAGAAGACTTACCTCGCATTAGCCTTCATCTGTAGGTTAGCACAGTTTATATAATTCAACCACATGCAATTCTAATAACTCCACAACGGAGATACAATCACATCATCAGCACAGCTCAATCATGGGGATAGTCTCAGCGATCAATCGACTCGGTCGATTACATGTCATTCTAGTGAATCAATTACTACTTCCAATCTCGACCCTATAGGAAGGCTTAATAACCAGTGGCAATCACGGCCCCACTCAGTACGACCTTTAATTAGATGGTCCATCACGGCCTCACTGGGCACGACCTCTCATAGGTGGTCCATCCCGGCCTCACTGGGCACGACCTCTCATAGGTGGTCCATCATGGCCTCACTAGGCACGACCTCTAATAGGTGGTCAATCACGGCCCCATTAGGCACGACCTCTCTTAGGTGGTTCATCGCGGCCCTATTAGGCATGACCTCTTATAGGTGGTTCATCACGGCCTCACTAGGCACGACCTCCAATCGGTGGTTAATCACGGCCTCACTAGGCACGACCTCTAATAGGTGGTCAATCACGGCCAATCTCCCATCAATTCCCACACTTAGGGTTTTCTAAAGAATCCTCATAAATCGCAATCACACTCAATTCGCCACAACCAATCATCAATTTCAAATTCTACATGCACAGCAATGATCGGCACGAAATTCTGAGAGTTTAGGGTCCCGACGAAATTTTTGAATTTTAATAAATAATTAAATTTATTCTGAAAATCAATTAAATAATAATATTCATATTTTTCGCAACCCACATTCAATTTATAATATCCGACCATCGATTTCAAAATCCGAATACACAGCAGCGACCGGCACGAAATTCCGAGAATTTAGGGTCCCGACAAAATTTTCGGAATTTAATAAATAATTAAATTTATTCCGAAAATAATTAAATAATAATATTTTAATAATTTCGAATAATGATATATTATTAAATTATTAAATAATTTCGGAATATTCAAATAAATCAAAAGTAAATTCCTTTATGTCACATCAAGGCTTATATTAATATAAACCTTCATTTAGCCTTAAATTAAACTCACTTTAATCTAATTAAACACATAAATATAATCCACACTTAAATAAATTAAACTAACCACCTAATCACAATTAACATAAATTAAGCACACCTAAAGCATAATTAACCCTCTAAGCGAGGTTTAGTGAGTTAAACTCACCGGATTAACGAACCGAGCGGACCAAAACGACGGGGACGCCGAGGAGAACAACTTTCCTCAAAGTGGGCCGAGCATCCGGGCTCGGGAAGGCGGCCAAAATGGGCCAAATGTCCGCTGCATACCCATTTTTCTTGGCTGCTGTCCATGGCGGTTTGAGGGCTGATCCGGCGCCGGAATGGACGGAGGAACGGCGGAGAAGCGGCGGTTGCAGCTTGGCGGGCTAGGCGGCGGCTCCGGCGGGACTCACGGTGGCTAATCCGCGGCCTTGGCTGGCCGAACAGCCTCCTAGAGGCGAAGACAAGAGAGGACGACGGCGTGAAGGGGCTGAGACGCGCGGGCAGCACCGCGTGCTAGGACGGCGTCATGGCGACAGTTCCGGTGATGTGCGGCGGCGTCGAGTGAGCGGACGAGCAACTGGTTGCTGGACTCCGGACGACATCCCGGACGAGCTAACGAGGGCGGAGCAACGGCGCAAGCTGGCTGGTTACGCGGCGAGCGAGCACGGGCATGCGGCGACGACGACAACGGATTCCGGTGACGGGCGGGCTGGCTCGGCGGCAACAAACGGCGGAGCGGGCAGAGGCGCGTGCGTGCGGGTTGGGTGAGCTGCTGGTTCCGCACGCAGCTTTTTCCCCTCCTCTCTCTCTCCTCCCAATTTCAAAATGAAGAAGATGATGTTGATGGGTCTCCTTTCCAAGGGCAAATCTCCACCGTCCACGTGTCAAGATCTCAACCATTGGCCTCAACCACCATGACATCATCCCATGTCATCTTCCACTCACTCAAATCCTCCAGAACTTCTCTAATGGTTGCACTTTCATTTTCCGCCGGGGTCCGATTCTCGTACACTTAATTCAATCAATTCACAATCAATTCCATCCAATTGAAGCTCAATTAAATTAACCCAAGTGTCCTCGGCCTTCTCATGACATTTCCCCATCAAATGACCCAACTTGCATCCCGAAGATTCGATTAAAAACGGCCCTCCGACAATCCCGAACATAAACGGCTTTACTTTGCTTTTCGCCAAAAATCTCGGTTTGTAGAAAAATCTTCTAGAGATGAGTCGACATTCTTAAAATGAATTGTGAGTTGACAGAACTTCCAATTTATGTAATCGGGTTCAATTTCACGGTTAAATTCAATCTAACGCGATTTTAGTGCGTCCTAATCTACCGGGTAGCTTTTAGGAATTTTCTGTGCAATTGACCTATGGTTGATTATTCTCAAGCCACAAAGTGCATCTTCGACACCTGGGCGACTCTCAATTATCGTAGAAATCTCGAGGTTTCGATTACGAACACAGGGTACCCAAAACGACAGAAGAATCGGTCTAGTGCCGGTCGGCGAGGATATTGCGATCAGGTGGAATCACCCACACTCTAATCACATATCTCAGTCGAATCGACCTATTACTTATCTCTGTTCGATTCTGACAGTGTCGTAATGATCCTTGCAGATTAATACGGTCGAGTAGCCGATTCATGGTCGAATTCTCAAGTCTATTGCGTTTAGATTCCTTAACGGCTTCACCTGATAGACTAGTTATCTCGTGAGTGGCCAACTCAGAGAAGAAAGCTATAGACGCGGAGATGAAATGCCCGACTTATTTAATTGAAACCAGAATTGGAAAATCGGGATGTCACAGTAGGAATCGAGGGAACACTCCCGACCCTCGATTGGGTTTCTAGCCGACCCCCAAAGTTAAGGCTAGTGGCGACTCCCGTCTATTTTTAGGTTGTCATAAATAAGTAGATCGTATAAATAAATCCATTGTCACACGAGGTATGAGTTTCGATGAAACTCACTATGGTTTAGCATACTTGATGTGGGAATAACCCAAAGGATGAAGTGATGCCATCCTAATGGGTGAAGCGTACTATCAAGAGGGCTACCATGGTAAAAGTACCCTTAAATTCGATATCCACATTCGACTCCTTTTTTTAGGTGTATCGCTTATGTGGGTATGGATCGTGACATTCCGCTGTCACGCGGGGTATAAGCTTGGGAGAGCTCGCGATCTCGTGGAGGGAACTCATGAGAGGCTTGATCCAAAAGGCGAGGTGATGACGTCTTTTGGAATGCAAGCCGTGAGGGAACTTTCGTGATCAAGTACCCCTAAATCTGACCTTTCCCCCTTTTCTCTCCTTGCGATAATGAGGGATTCGAGGGCGGCGAGATCGGGTCGCGACAACGTCGAGTTCGATGAGAATGCTGCCTGGAATTAGGAAGACGAGAAGATCGTGAAGAAGTACATAACCTTGCCAGACACACCACCTGCTCAAGAGGAGTCAACATCACAAGAAGAAGAAGTACCAGATTCCACCACTCACGACGTAACTCCACCAAGCTCTCCAAGGGTAACACAAGAAGAATCTACTCCGAGTCTCCGTACTAAGGGTAAAAGCCCTTAGAAGAATTTATGACACATGCAATTTTGCTATTTTGGAACCAGAAAACTATGAACAAGCATCCAAAGATGAAGTTTGGATAAAAGCCATGGAAGAAGAGATCAAGATGATCCAGAAAAATGAAACTTGGGAGCTTGTTGATCGACCAGAAGACAAAGAGATTATTGGCGTTAAGTGGGTTTACAAGACAAAGCTCAATGTAGATGGATCAATGTAGATGGATCAATCTAGAAGCATAAAGCAAGGCTTGTGGCGAAAGGATACTTGCAACAACCAGGTATTGACTATACTGAAACTTTTGCTCTCGTCGCCCGCCTTGATACTATTCGAGCACTCATAGCCTTAGCGGCACAAAAAGAATGGAAGATCTATCAACTAGATGTAAAATCAGCATTCCTAAATGGATATCTTCAAGAAAAAATATACATAGAACAACCACAAGGCTTTATTCTCAAAGGCCAATAAGAAAAAGTCTTAAAGCTTAAGAAGGCCCTATACGGGTTAAAACAAGCACCACGTGCATGGTATAGTAGAATCGATGAGTATTTCATCAAGCAAGGATTCAGGAGGAGTATGAGTGAGCCGACACTCTACATCAAGACCCAAGGTAAGTCCGACACTCTCATTGTCTCTCTATATGTAGATGATCTTATATATACAGGAACCAATGAGACAATGATCCGAGAATTTAAAGAAAAAATGATGAAGACATTTGAAATGACGGACTTGGGCTTGATGAACTATTTCCTCGGTATTGAAGTCAATCAAGATGAAGGAATTTTCATCTCGCAAAAGAAATATACCGAAAATCTCCTAAAGAAATTCAAGATGAACAATTGCAAAATAGTGGCAACACCACTTGTAATGAATGAAAAACTATTGAAAAAAGATGGAGCTGAAAAAGTCGATGCCTCCCTCTATAGAAGTTTAATTGGGAGTCTACTATATCTTACTGCTACACGACCAGATATTATGTATGCGACAAGTTTACTATCACGGTTTATGCAGAGTCCAAGTCAAATTCATTTTGGAGCTACCAAGAGAATTCTTAGATATTTACGAGGAACTATAGATTACGGCATTCGGTATTGCCCAAGTATTAACACCAAGCTTATTGGCTACACTGATAGCGACTGGGCTGGTTCAGCTGATGATAGGAGAAGTACTACTGGCTATGCCTTCACACTAGGTTATGGAATATTTTCATGGATATCTAAAAAACAAGACTCAGTGGCACAATCCACTGCAGAAGCAGAATATGTTGCGGTTGTTACAACTACTAGTCATGCAATATGGCTTCGAAGAATTTTAGAAGACATTGGAGAACCACAAATGGAATCAACGCCAACATTTTGCGACAACAAGTCTGCAATTGGAATATCAAAAAATCCAGTTTTTCATGGAAGGACAAAATATATTGATATAAAATATCACTTCATTCGTGAAGTGCAAAGCAAAGGAGAGATCGAGTTGAAGTATTGTAAGACTAAAGATCAAATTGCGGACATATTTACTAAAGTACTACCAACAGCAAAATTCGAGACATTGAGAAACATGCTTGGAGTATCACAAAAATGGATCAAGAAGGAGTGTTAAAAAAGTGATCCATTTTAAAGAAAATTCTAGACTACACAAGATAGAAAAAGTTGGAGGAAACAAACCAGCAAAAAGTAGGCTTCGAAGACTCTCAAAGGCTGAAGAATTTTCTGGTACATGGGCAGCAAACCACGTGGACAACAAAAAGCAAAGGAAAAGTCAACAATGGCTGCTTGACCGTGAAGAAAGAATGATCTAGAGTACGTGGGCAGCTGAGAGAATAGAAAAATACAGAAAAATGGAGAAAAGCCAGAAGTCCTCAATGTCGGTGGAGAATGGCGGTGACACGCCTATAACTAGGGGTTGGGTGTGTGTTTTAAGTGTAGAAAAACTACACACACTCCTTCCAAAATCCTTCCTTTGTAATACATACTTTCATAATAAAAGTTCTGTTTTTTTCAACTCATACACTCTTGCCTTTGTAGCCCATATTTCACACATACACACTTGCACACACACACGCTTCCGCAAAACACCAACATAGCATCAGGATTAGCATCAGGATTATGTCTTTATTTTTCTTGATGGAACCAAGAACTGCTTCACAGCTCACTTTAAAAGTCCCTTCTGCTCCAGTCTTCCCTAAAGCTGCTTCAAACATCTGTGTTAGTCGGAAAGGAACAATTTCCAGGATCTTAAGTCTAAGCCCTTTATCAAAGCATATATTGTAATCAATATAAAGTATATATCAACTATGGAAATTCACCAGAATATTATCTAGATGTCTATCTCTGAGGCGTAGAATGTGGCCGACCATGCTCCTGGCTGCAACACTTCCAGAGTACGCAAGAGGGGAGGATAGCATTGCTGAAGTTACAACTTCAAATTAAATAACAATAATAGTTTCAAGTAACATTGAGAAATGTTGGTGTCTGCAACTACATTACTAGCATCGTCAGAAGATCACTTCAACTATAGTATACACACTTTATCCCTGAGAGCAAAATACTACCAGCAAATAGAATCACATGATTTCAACTTTTAATTGAATGCCTTGTATCCTTCACTAGCACACCACAGCTCCTGATACAAAAGTTGCCGAGGCACTTCTTGCATGAGATCCATAAGAACTTCATGCTTGACATCATGAGGCCAATCTTTTTCGAGATATTACTCTCTGTATGTTTTTTTTTCCTTTATTTTTAGTGTTGGTATGATCTTACCGTAAAACATATCACTTGGGCGTGAAATAGGTGGAGGAATTGTCTTGGGTTTCCGGTGCCAGTGGATGGCAGTATAGTTGTTTGATCTCGGGCTTGCCAACACTGTACACACTTATCACATTGTCAACCCACTAGATAAGACCGGCCCGACCACTGATTGGACTCACTGAATAATGGCTAATACCAACCAAATGGCTACGAGTTGTACGAGATGAATGTAATAAGCTATCAATAGCATGCAAAAGCTGCATTATTCTGGCAGCATGGCGTAAATTTTCACTTCCTTTCAACGGATAAGGGTAGTTTTGACCATCTGAACCAATGATGTTGATCTTTTAAAGGTTTGGTCTTTGTTGATATTATGGTTACTTGTTCGGAAAGGAAGGAATAGTGACGCCTCCATCTACTTGAGAAAGCGCAACCAGTGTCTCATGAATAGGCATAGGTGATGTTGCTAGTATGAGTACCTAGAGGGGGGTGAATAGGTATACAAAGATTTTTCTTGATAATTTCTGTATACTTGCACAATACTTAGACAGTTCAAGGATTAGCGAAAGATAACAATCAATGTAAGACTGAGTAAGGAAAGAGAGAATTAAACACGCGGTTTATAGTGGTTCGGCTTGATCCAAGCCTACGTCCACTCTTCTGCACTGACAGCCAATTTGGCTGGATTCCACTATGAACAAAGAGATGTTACAGTGTTGTTTTTCCTTGATCTCTCGATGTAGATGATCTACTACACTCGCTCAAGGTATCACCAAGTATAAACACTCTGTGTATACAATTTCGCTCGGACCGTATCGACTAATAATCAAGGTGCTTGAGACTCTAGAATTTTTCTATCAATCACGTCCTCTAAGACAACTAGAATGTCTTCCTTTTTATACTCCTTTATGCCATCATACCGTTGGCACTTACCAAAGGAATTCCTCCAATCTACCCGTTGGACGGTATCAATCAAGAAGATCATTCGAGCTATAAAAGGAACTCGACGATAGCCCATCAACTGTTCGCCCATACAATCAGGATCTTGGTTTCCAAGAATAGAACATTCCAAGAATACTTCGTCGACCATCGGATCTTCAATTGATCTTGATATGAACAAAAGAATCCGTTATGATTATCCAGCCAAAAAGATCTTCTCCAGACGATAGGATAAAATCCTCAACCATATACTTCGGCTTTGGATTTCCTTCGTCACTGGATCAGAAAGACTGTCAATGAGAATGGTCTTGAGTCTTGAGTCTTGATACTTGAGTCTTGAATCTTGAGTCTGGTGATCAGAAAGTCTTCAGAATTTAAACTAGACGATCTGCAGATATCCAGACTAGACTGAAAGAAACGTTTTGTCAGCTTCAAAATATTCTGGAACGATTTCTCCAACAGCCGTAACGATGGTGGAATTTGCCGGGGGATTGGAAGAAGAATCCTACTAATATTGTCTCGAAGGAGTGATAATGGTTTGGCAAGCAGTAGTCGCAATTAAGATAGACACTAACAGTAGGACTAGCTCGCAAACGTATTCATCGCAGATGGCGGAAAAAACTTGCGTATTTCTCAAAGACAGTTAGTTTAGTTCCATCCTGAAAAAATTGTGATAGAGAGAGGGTTGGAGCACAATGTCTTGTTTGACATCATTTACACCTCTAGACAACATCTCGATTGCCATTAGGAAAGATTTCTATATAATATCTTGATCATCATTAGGATTCACTTCGAAGATTTTTAGAGCCGTCTTATCTTGGAAGTTCTTCGCATTTGCATTCATATGGCCAATAGCTTGATGATATAGAGAAATGTAGGGGGCACAAAATGAAGTACGATACTTTCAATTTGAATCACCGCTTTGCCATGAGCATTACTATTTTACCCAAAGTGAGCTCCTAACGTAGTGATTATTTCATGATCGTATCGGATTGTCCTTGTTAGCTTCCATTTCACTAGCTTCTATCTTGTACAATATGTTTGGATGGACTGAATTCAAAAGAAGGAAAGAGATTTTGCTAATTAATAGAAAATGTAAAAGAATAGAAAAGAATGATTAGGTGGGAGACATTATGATGAAAAGAGTTGGAAATAAATTATTCATCTAGTATAGGGAACGATTTTAATCATATCTTTTCTCTCCATTAAATAAACTGTAAACAAGATGATCTCCGTATCGCTCCTTTGTTTTCCTTCCCTTTCCTCTATATCGTCCAACAAAAACAATGGTAGACCAAATAAAATTAACTCAAATTCAGAGCATCGTGAGCTTAAGATATTTTTCCCACTAGCAGTTTTTGAAATGGAACTGTGAGCTTGTTTTGATATTTAAAAAAAAAAAAAAAAAAAAAAACCTAAGAATAAGCACTAGCACTGATAATTTAAGCGTTGAATACAGAATGAAATTGTTCAGTAAATTTAAATAAAAAAATACTATATTTACGTTTTAACAATATAATTGGGAAGATTGTAATTACTACTCATTACACTGATTACTAGATTAAGTGAACTTAGACTAGATTGAGTCTTTTAAGTCAAATGCTAATTAGGTTATCAAAAATGTTTAATTTTATCTAGTGCTAAATTTTTCATTTCCAGCACTTAACTGGATTTTCGAACAGCCCCATATGTATATATTAAATTAATCGAGAACAATTGAAACTATCTTACTATGAGTATTTGACTTTATTTTTTTTTATAAGCAGTACTTTTTTACCTGATTTATACATATGAAGTCTATTAATACTGTAGAGAAATAAAATGATTAGAGCAATCACTGAGGAAACAAACGAAGAAAAAAGAATGGATCAACCAGTAAAACTGTATTAGGATAGAGCCCGCACGGGAAATTTGTCAAAAAAGAGAATTGGAAGTAGCAGATTGGGAGGGAGGGAGTAATATTCATCCCTCCTAATTCCTTTACTTCTCTCCACGAAATGAAACCAAATACGGTGATACCGTTCAAATCTCCCCGCTCTGAATGTTTCTAAAACCTTGTATATTCAACCCATTATCATAACGTTTCTTTTCTAGATTGGGCTAGGTCGAAAGACTTCCCGCTTTGCATTTTGTGGGTGTATGCGTCCGGCATTTGTATTTGCCAGCTGCAACTCAGTGCTTTTCATCTTTACTGAGTCAATTACGAAGTCGAATTAGGAGAAAAGCTATTCGAAGTCTCGACTTCAAGCAAGAATAAAAGGTAATTAGGAATTAAGAAATTAATAGAGGAGTCCATTACACGAGACTGAAAAAAGAGAGAGCCTATTTCTTGCAAATCTCAAGACTAGAAACATAGATTATCTGCATACGCGACAAGTATAGCTGAAGTAAAAAATACCAGCGGGATTATTTCCAGCCCTACATTCCTAGGATGTTGCCTGGGTGCCTCCTTGTGGCATCGATTCGGTTTACAACTCTACGATAAATTATCCTCACGTATACGGGGAGACCCAACACGGCCACAGTCAGAAAATAATAAAACATCATTACCGAAATTCCTCCAGCCTTCTGGGATTCCGGGAATTCGGCTGCAAAGGTCACAAGGAAGGCGAAGCCGAAGAAGGATAGAGAGAAGTAAACTATGAAAGTGTAGGGCAACAGTGTGCTAGCGGTGACCCAGATTGTGCACATGGAGGCCCAAAAAACCGTGCCGTTGAGGATCGTGAATAGATATAGCATCAGACCGTTCATGGTCATGTTTCCGACGTGATGGGGTTTGCCAGTAGCATTGCTGCTGGTATTGGCGCTAACGACAGTGGAATTGGCCGGGGGATTTGTAGAGTTATCCTGCCAGTATCCTCCTGGAGGAGTGAGCGCGGCTTGGTAACTGGCAGTCGCAACTAGCGTAGATATTATAAGAATTATGCTGCGAGCGGATTCATTTCGGATGCCCAAAAACATTTTGCACTTCTCATGAACAGTTAGTTGCGCGCTAAAAAACTGTGATAGAGAGAGTTGGGGAGTTGCACATCTTGCCCGACGTTCTAGACGGCGTAACCTCTTTGTAAGATCTTGATCACCACCTGGATCTTGGAAGATTTCCAGAGCTGTCTTATCCTGGAAGTTCTTTGCGTTCACATCCAAATATCCAATCAACAGCTTGAAGATCTGGAAGAAATGCAACGGAAACAAAAAGAAGTATGTACTCCTTCAATTTTGTGCACAAAGTGAGCTCATGCCCTATAAGTTTGAATAGCGCTAGTGACGCAATGACGGATTATAAAAAAAAAAGAAAAACTTATTTATCGAATACCATCATTTCAACCAATGTGACGAAGTCCTTAACCTTTTCAAAAGTTTGCTTTAATCGTTTCACCTGAATTTATTTATGTGATAGCAAGATATTGCCCATGTGAGTTGTAACATAGGCAAATTTGCAAACTTTGATCACGTGAATGAGTATGATTTTTCATAAAAGTTTAGGATATAATTATGAGTTTTTTTTGGGCTTTGAAGAGAGTACTATCTTATTTTATGCGTAAGATTCAATTGATCGGGAAATAAATTTTTCTGTCCACAAAGTGATTATTTTATGTTTGTGTGGTACGTTCGGATGGACTGATGTCAAAAGAAGGAAAGAGATTCTCCTAATCAATAAGGAAAAACAAAAGAATAGAATAAAATGAATTAAGTTATTGCTGTGATAGATAGGAGAGATTATGATGGAAGGAGTTGGAAGGAAATTATTCATCCAAAACCATCCAACCGAGAGAGAATTAGACCTTTAGAGCTCATTAAAATTGAGTTTTGTAGGAGTTTGAAGGGGAACAGTTTTAATCGTACTTTTTTCTCTCTATAAATAAACTGTAAACAAAAGATCTCCATATCACTTCTTTGTTTTTTTTTTTTTCCCTTTTTCCCTATATGCTCCAACCAAAACATTGTTTAGCAAATTGGAATGTGTTGAGATATGGTTCATACTCTCTATCGACATGATAGCATTTGGATCCAAGGGGCTCAATGGGGATTGTAGGGTGTAGTGCCCCCTCAACGTCAAAGGATTTTTATAATTTAAACTCATATTTTATTGATAGTTTGGTTTGGGCTCATCAATAGTTATTGGATTTATATATTCACTTTTTCTTATAAATTGAAGGATGTATCATAGAGGTGCTAGGTGTTAATATAGTACAATCCTCAACCGAACGTAATCCTAGTTTAAGGGTGGAGCAAGAGAAAATTTTACGTTTCAAATTCTCTTTTTCACTTTTATTATTCTTTTTTTTTTTTAGAGATTGTGCGATGAGTCCTAACAAAATGAACTCAAATTAAAAGCATCATGAGCTTAAGATGGTTTGGATGATAAATTGTGGCCCTCTTTTTCATGTCGCTGATTCATTTATTAGATTCTCTGCCATATATGTATTTTGACTCAACCGAACCAAAAATAAATTGCTTTGACTCGGCTTCCTCTTCTCTTGATATTTTCCCTATAAAAACTGTTGATCGTGTTGGGTCTGGGTTGGGTATAGATTACCAAAATAGTTTTATATAAAATGTGTTCATATGGGTTAAGTTGGTTCATTTAAGTTTGATCCACCTAAACTCAATCTGACTCTCCTGTTTGATCTGTCTATCCCTAATAAAATTATGTCAAATTCAATAATCGAACAACAAAAGCATAAACAATAAAAAAATAATAATAAGTGAATTGAACCAGCATGAGTGAACTATACCTCGAGTTGGTTTTCAGATGCAGCAATATGTAAGACGGTGTTACCATCTTGGTCTTTCCATTCCAAGATACCTATTTGATACACTCGCTTAAGCCATCCAAATAAAACCTTGAATGCTTGAAGGTTGTGATTCTTGACGGCAATATGAACCACAGTCTCGCATCGACTCGTCAAGTCATAGATGGACGAGTTGCAAGCGGCTAGGAATTCAGCCAATAGCTCCAGTTCCATGTCTCCTTCTTTCCCAGCCACATAATGCAAAGGGGTGATCCCGCATCGTCCTCGGACTCGAATCAACTTGCGGTTGAGAGTCATTAGTGCCCTCGCAGTTTCATAGTGCTCATGGTGCAAAGCCAAGTGCATTGGGCTATAACCTTCTAGATTCAGCTTCCGAGCAAATGATGGCTTCAAGATGGCAATTTCCATGGCCACTTGGGTTTTTCCAGCCGCTGCAGCAACATGGAGAGGAGTATTAGGGAAAGGGTCTTTACAGGCACGGTCTAAGAGTTTTGGCTCCTCCACAATGAACCTATGGAGCTCATCAACATCATCGTGTTCCATTGCTTGCTGAAGCCGGGGGTCCATTGCTTTGACGAGGGAAATGTAGAAGAAGAGAGGCTTTGCTCTTTGTTGGTCGATGGAAGTGCGAGTACCAAATTTGCAAAATCATAAATAGGGCCGCAGTCAACCAAAGTTTAATTAGGCGAGTCTTTGTTTATGATTTATCCCCTTCGAACAACTCAATCGATTGGGGGGCCTTTCTTCGTCAGAGAATTTGCATGCGAAGTTTCACAGTGAGTCAGCCAAGTCATGAAGATCATTTAAATTAATCAAAGAGGTGCAATCAATCATTCCCATGCCAATAATTACGGTCTGACGAAATACTTTTTGTTTTATTTAATGTTGTTGGGTGTCATTTTATCCCCAATTACATGAAGTCGAGGGGAGCAATAGCAGCTGAGGCTGGCTCGATAAATCCCAATTATACCCGCCCTGGCATTGAATAGGGTGTGTAACTGAATTGGTTCTATCCGGAACACAATGAAAACAGGTCTGCTTGCATAACATTTTCTGACAAAGTATTCTCTAATTTTCCATTAAAATATTTTGGGGTCCATCAATGGTGCTAGAAAAAAGAAATACATAGGATTGAACAAATATTTTTCGATAATTTTCTCTAGACAATAATTGTCTCAACCTGATCATTTTAATGGCGAACCATTTAAGAACCTGATACTATGGTTCCATTAAAACGATCATTTCCATATCGAGGCTTTGTTAAGGTTCCGTTTAAAGAACCTTATATCGTGGTTACATCAACTTAAGATTTTTCAAACTTTATACTATTAAGTTGCTAAACCTGACGACATGTGCTATAATCACTCTAGTAAAATTTGTAGGTGATTGTCTCGAAGACCGAAGACCACGTCAATCAAGAAAATATACGTAGGGGCTATTTTTTAAAAGGTTTACTTTCCTCTTTTTATTCTCATTCTTAAATAAACACAAAAATATGATAAGAACAAGATGCGTCTACAAACACTAACTAATTGAAAATTCAATATATATATATATATATAAAACACACGCCCACTAGTCAAGTCGAAGTTTCTTGGGAATGTTATGTGACAAGGGGAAAGTGAAATTGTATGTCTACAATCTACATGACGGAAAACATTTGTAATGCTGACTGCTAAGAGAAAAGGACATACGCTAATAAAATCATCAGATGCTGATTTCTTCTTCCTTTTTCTTTTATAAATTGTTTCCTGGTTTGTCTGCAATTGGACCAACCCTACACCATCAATGGTGGGAAGTGATACTTCCCGAACAAAAGACCCCGGTCCAGAAATTACAAGGGCCCTTCAAGGCGTGTTTGCCTCGTGAGTGCTGGTACATGTTCTTTGAATTCAAAGACGCAACCTCGCCAGACGAAATACAAATTGATTAGTAACTTCCGAAAAAAATATTTTTTGGATTTTTCGGCGTTCGTTTTATGAAAAATAAACTAATCAGGAAAACATTTTTCATCGACAGTAAAAAAAAAGTCTTTAAAAGTGAGGAAAATGTTCCTCTTTCTTCTCACTTCTAAAACAAACATTTTTTGTTTCACCAGACCTTAACCTTTTATTTTATTAATTTTAAAAATGGAATTTTTAATTATTTAAAATTTTTCTTTTCTTTTTTCTTTTACTTCTTCTTCAGCCATTCTGACTATAGTGACAGTTAATGATCAGCCACAAGCGAGGTCACCAAATTTTGGCGAGGTCAAGCCTCACCTCACTAGAGGTCGGCGAGGCACAAGATATTTCAATGGATTCCACGAGCAAATTAAATGTGATAGACAATAACCACCACTTATTTTTTATAAGTTTATTGTATGTAACGAGCAAGGATTTTCACTTATGTTCGTACGTTTCGACCAGTTGAAAAATGCCAACAGCACTTCTTTCAATATTCAAGAAAATTAGCTGCTTGCGTTTTTTCGTGGGACAAAATATGATTTCAATCCTCTCTCATCTAATATAGCCTATCATTAGCCTTTCCGTGGGACAAAATATGATTCAACATTAGTATTACGCTAAAAGGATAGCAAAACCCAGTACTAAATCTTCATTAACTTCTAGTGCCCTGGTAAGCCAATCTTTCGACTAAGGATTTAATATTTGAATATTATTACACTTCCTCGTGTGTAGTTTGGAAATTTGACCTTGTTGGAGAAATCTTTCCAGAATATTTTGAAGCTGACAAAACGTTTCTATCAGTCTAAGTCTGGATGTTCGGAGACCGACAGTTTAAAGTCTGAAGACTTTGTATTCTCAAGACTCAAGACTCAAGACTCAAGACTCAAGACTCAAGACTTAAGTCTATTCTCACTGACAGTCTTTCTAATCCAGTGACGAAGGAAATCCAAAGCCGAAGTATATGGTTGAGGATTCGATCCTATCCTCTCGGAAAAGATTCTTTGGTTGGATAAATATTTCGGATTCTTTGATTCTTATCTAAGATCGATTGAAGATCTGATGGTCGACGAAATATTCTTGGAATGTTCTATTCTTGGAAACCAAGATCCTGATTGTATGGGCGAACAGGATTGATGGGCTATCATCAGATTCCTTAAATAGCTCGGATGATCTTCTTGATTGATTCCGTCCAACGGGTAGATTGGAGGAATTCCTTTGGTAAGTGCCAACGGCTATGATGGCATAAATGAGTATAAAAGGAAGACGTTCTAGTTGTTTTAAGTGTGTGATTGATAAAAAAATTCCAGAGTCTGAAGAACCTTGATTGTTAGTCGATACAGTTCGAGCGAAATTGTATACACAGAGAGTGTTTATACTGGGTGACACCTTGAGCGAGTGTGGTAGATCATCTACACCTAGAAATCAAGGAAGATCAACATTGTAACATCTCTTTGATCATAGTGGAATCCAGCCAATCGGCTGTCAGTGCAGAAGAGTGGACGTAGGCTTGAATCAAGCCGAACCACTATAAACCGCGTGTTCAATTCTCTCTTACCCTTACTCAGTCTTGCGATTGAATTTTTAACTGTTGCAAATCCTCTAACTGTTTAAATATTGTGCAATCTTCAAGAAAATTTTTTATATACCTATTCACCCCCCTCTAGGTTCTCGTACTAGCTATATCAATTGGTATCATAGCTCATGTTCTTACTTTATTTGAAGTGTTTTACTTCAGAGTAAAAGATCCATGGCTAGTATGCTAGCACCAGGGCTGGTGGAAGGGCAAAGCAATACCAGACCACCCTACTTTGATGGAAAAGATTACAACATCTGGAAAAACAAGATGAAAGCTTTTCTACGGTCAAAGGATCCTCTGGAATGGGATGTGGTGGAAAGAGGAATTACTCCTACGCTGCATCGTATCCGAAAGAGGGAAAGAAACCGTTGATACCAGCGGAATGTCTCAAGAAGAGATAAACAAGAGACAAGCACTCGATGCAAAAGCAATTTACTCTTTATATTGTGCTTTGTCACCAGCTGAATATAACAGAATATCTTCTTGTGTTACAACAAAAGAAGTCTGGGATAGATTACATATCACTTATGAAGGGACAGACCGAGTGAAGGAGACCAGAATTAACATTCTCCTTGGTCAATATGAAGCTTTCAAAATGAAACCAGGAGAATCTATAACTGACATGTTTAGCTGTTTTACATATATTGTCAATGGTCTTGAGAATCAAGGACATAAAATTGCTGATCCTATGAAGGTGAACAAGCTACTGCGTGGACTCTCCAAGGATTGGAATCATATAAAGACTTCAATAAGAGAGACGCAAAGAATTATGCCATTATCTCGTAGACGAGCTGATTGGAACTCTTGAGTCTTACGAAGTGGAACGAATTAATGAAGACGAAGATCCAAGAGGTAAGAAATCCATTGCATTAAGATCTAATGATGATTTCGATGATACAGACTCAAGAAGATCTCGGACGATGAGGAGCTTGCTCTTATGATCGAAGGTTCATAAAGTTGAATAGAAAAGGAAGAAGGTTCAACTCAAAGAAACAAAGTTTTCAGAAACAGCAAACCAAGTTTGTTGATAATGAGGAAACAAACAAAGATGTAGTTTGCTTCGAATGTAAGAAAAAGGGACACATCAGACCCAATTGTCCTCTCCTGAAGAAGAAGAAGAAGAGAGGAAAAGCTGAAAAGTCTCGAAAAGCTCTCAAAGCCGAAACCTGGAGCGATACAGAGTGTGAAGAAAGTGACGAGGAATATGCCAACTCGTGTCTCGATGGCACAATCGGACTCGACAGTGAATTTGAGGTAAGTGATTATAAAATCCCCTGTCAAAGTCTCTAAATACATTGATGAATTATGTTTTAGTCTTAAGACTTCTCTCAAAAAGATTTCCGAACTTAAAAAGGAAAACTCAGTTTTAAAACAAAAGGAAAACATTTTAGAAGAAAAAGTGAAAAGTTTAAACTTGAATGTTTCTACTCTTAAAGAGAATGAAGATAAACTTTCAAAAGAAAATGCTTTCTTAAAAACTGATTTATCAAATATTTCAAAGAAATTTTCAATAGGGTCGGAAAAACTTGAAAAAGTTCTTTCGGTCAAAGACCTTACTTTAATAAGTCGGGTCTAGGTATGACAGCAGAAACAATCCCTTTGATTGATTTTCCAAAAGTAAAAGAAAGAATTAAGAAAAGACCGTCAAAAGAGGCTTACAAAAATCATTTCAAGAAAGTCTTTGTAAAGTCCGTAGGTCGAAATGCTCTAAGGTGTTCAAAGTGTACAGTCAAGATCATTTTGAAAAAGAGTGTCCTATGGTTTGGAAGCCTGTTAAGAAAGTATGGCCTAATAATGCTTATCCTACTAACACCAAAGGACCCAAGAAAATTTGGGTACCAAAGAAAGCTTGAGACTCTCATTTGAATGCAGTCTCTGTCAAAAGAAGGTAAAGTGGTATCTTGACAGCGGATGCTCAAGACACATGACTGGAGACTCAAATTGCTTCATAAAGCTTATTCAAGTAAATGGTGGAAAAGTTTCATTTGGAGGAAATAGCAAATGAAGTATTGTGGGATTCGGAACTGTGAAAATTGGAAATCTCACAATAAGCAATGTCTCTCTAGTGGAAGGACTCAATTACAATCTTCTCAGCATTAGCCAATTGTGTGATACCGGTTTCAAGATCTCCTTTCAAGAAGGCATATGTTTTGGAATTAGTAAAGATTCGACTCAGTCTTTCATGGGTCGAAGGCATGGAAACATCTACCTCCTTGATGTAAAACCAAATGAAGCACAATGCCTAATCTCAATTCAAGATGAAGTAGTCTTATGGCACAGAAAGCTTGGCCATATCAACATGAAGCAATTAGCCAAAATCTCATCAAAGAAGCTTGTTCGAGGACTACCTAAATTGCCATACCAAAAGTCGATTCATGCACTCCATGCATTCGGGAAAGCAGGTAAGAAATTCATTTAAGTCAATAAATCATGTCTCTACTAATCATGTACTACGTTGCTTCATATGGATCTCTTCGGACCAACAAGAACCCAGAGCATTGGAGGTAAGAAGTATTGTCTAGTAATTGTAGACGATTACTCTCGCTTTACCGGGTATATTTTCTTGCAAGTAAGTCGAAACCTTTTCGTACTTTGAGAAGTTTGCAAAAAAGGTTCAAAATGAAAAAGGATGTGCTATTTCTAGTATAAGAACATATCATGGAAGTAAATTTGAAAATCAAGATTTTACGAAATTCTGTGATAAATCTGGTTTTAATCACATGTTTTCCTCTCCGTATACTCCAGAGCAAAATGGAGTTGTGGAAAGAAAGAATAGATCTCTTCAAGAAATGGCTAGAACACTTTTAATTGAAAGTAAAATTTCTTCACGATTTTGGGCTGAAGCTGTTTCAACAGCATGCTATATTATAAATAGAGTCTTTCTAAGACCTATTCTAGAGAAAACCGCCTATGAATTGTTCAAAGGTAAGAAGCCTATTGTTTCATACTTTCATGTGTTTGGTTGCAAATGCTTTATTTTGAAAAATGCAAATGATCGAGTTGGTAAGTTTGAAGAAAGATCGATGAAGGCATCTTCCTTGGATATTCTACATCGATCAAAGCCTACGAGAGTCTATAACAAGAAAAACCAGTTGTGGAGGAATCAATGAATGTCAAATTCCAAGACTCAACGCAAGATGAATTCAGCCAGACTCAATATGAAGAGTCTCGAACCCGCTCTAGACCTTCCAATGTCTTCAACTCAAGAAGCATCTCGGACTGGAAGTCCAACATCAAGATACTCATGAAGATTCAAATAAAGAAAGAGATCATCAACCAGGCAAATCAACTAGTAACTGGAAGCACAAATCCAGTCATCCCAAAATCTCATTATTGGCGAAATCAATGAAGGAATCCGCACCAGATCAAAAAGGCGTGAAGAATCTAGTGCTGTGGCTCTCATTTCTGAAATTGAACCAAAAAGCATAGAAGAAGCTTTATCGATGAAAGTTGGATCGAAGCTATGCAAGAAGAACTTAGACAGTTCAACATCAATGATGTCCGGGAATTGACATCTAAACCAAAAAGTAAAACCGTTATTGGAACCAAATGGGTATTCAGGAATAAGATGAATGAAGAAGGAAAAGTCGTACGAAACAAAGCAAGACTCGTGGCCAAAGGATACACGCAAGAAGAAGGAATAGACTATAACGAGACTTACGCACCAGTAGCGAGGTTAGAAGCTATTCGTCTATTACTTGCGTTTGCTTGTTATAAAAATTTCAGGTTATTCCAAATGGACGTCAAAAGTGCATTCCTAAATGGATTTATCCATGAGGAAGTTTATGTGGAACAACCACCTGGTTTTGAAGACCCAAAGAAGCCAAACTCAGTCTTCAGACTGAAAAAGGCCCTGTATGGTTTAAAGCAAGCACCTCGAGCTTGGTACGACAAACTAAGTAAGTTTTTATTACAGAATGGTTTTGTCAAAGGTAAAGTAGATACTACTTTGTTTATCAAAAAGGAAAACAAAAGCTTTTTACTTGTTCAAATATATGTAGACGATATTATTTTTGGATCATCTAATGAAAGTCTATGCAAGAAATTTTCTAAGTCTATGCGGGATGAGTTTGAAATGAGTATGATGGGAGAGTTAACATTCTTTCTTGGACTCCAAGTAAAACAAATGAAGGAAGGAACTTTCATTCATCAAGAAAAATATGCGAATGATCTTGTCAAAAGGTTTGGATTGGGAAAGTGCAAAAAGACCGACATACCAATGTCATGTTCTCGAAGATAGACAAGGATGAAGAAGGGAAGAAAGTAGATCAAAAGCTGTACAGAGCATGATCGGTTCACTTCTTTATCTTACCGCTTCTAGACCTGATATTTTGTTGAGTGTTTGCATCTGTGCTAGGTTTCAATCAGATCCTAGATAATCACATCTCATTGCCGTGAAACGTATTATCAAATACGTTGCCTCATCTTCAAGCATCGGTCTTTGGTATCCAAAGATGGGAGACTTTAATCTTCTAGGATACTCGGATGCGAGATCTGGCCGGTTGCGAGAGTCGATAGAAAGAGCACACGGAACTTGTCAACCGCTTGGAAACGGGACAAAGTGTCTTGGTTTTCAAGGAAGCAAAGCACCGTAGCTCTCTCAATGACAGAACCGAGTATGTAGCTCTTGGAAGCCGCTGTTCGCAAATTCTATGGATAAAACAACAGCTACAAGACTTTGGCATTGAAGACTCATGCACGAAATCAGATGTGACAACACCAGCGCGATCAATCTCACCAAAAATCCAACCCTTCATTCAAGAGCAAAGCATATTGAGATTCGACATCACTTCATTAGAGATCATATTCAAAATGGAGAAATCTCGATTCAATTTGTTGATTCAAAGAGTCAACTAGCGGATATATTCACAAAGCCTTTGGAGAAAAATCAATTCGACTTTATCCGTTCAAGACTCAACATTTTGAAGCTTAAAGAAGTTAAAGTCTAGAGACTCACCAACTCTAAGACTCTGATCTCTCAGACTTTAAATCATGAGACTCAATCATTTATGGCTAAAGACTGTAAGTTGCTATTTTATCTAAAAGGTACGAATTCTCATTTAGTTATTTTATCTAAATTTGAAAAAGGTACGATCTTTCTTTCGGTTATAATCCGTGTGAAATTCGAAAACTTGTCTTTTTAAAGGGGATTAATTTTGGCAGTTATTGATTTTTGAAAAAAAAAATGTGCGTACACTTTCCTTGTACCGATTGAACTTCCCTTGTCAAAAACTGAGTTATATATATACGTTTCTCTTCGCCCAATCTTCAAAACCCTAAAAGGCACTCTCCTCCCCGATCTTGTTTCTACTTCTTGTTCGTCGTTGAGAAAGTGGTCATTTTTCTTGGGAAAAGCAAGTGAAGGAATCTTCCAATAGACAAAGAAAGATGTCGTCTTCGAGGAAATCATCAAGAATCGCAAGGGGGACCACAAAGAATGGAGAAGGGACCGACTCACTTCAATCTTACTGAGGAAGAAGACTTATCAAGTCAGCGACAAAGTCCGATTCGCTCTCCTCCACGTCATTCAACACCTCCTGCCCCACAAGGTGCAAGTCAACATCTGGAAGAAGAGATAATCGAGGAAGCCGACCCAGTAAAAGTCCAAAGACCCTCCTTTATCTATAAGCTTTATCGTGCGTTGAAAAGCTCCGGTTCTTCATTAAAATACATAGATGACTTCCTTAAGGACAAAAATTATGGGAATGAGTATCTTTTTCTGCGGAAAATGGAGGAATTGGGAGTTGCTCCTAAAGGAAGGGCAGAGGAGGCACGTGCGACCATTCCCAGTGACCCTCGTTTGCCAGGACAAAATCTGATTGAAGGGAACGATGATGACAGAATGTTCATTGAATTTCAACCTAGAATGGGTGTGGCAGCAAAGGTGAAAGGAAATCGGATGGATTTGTTTAAATCCAAGGATCAGGAAAAAGTGTATTTCAGGCTGTTGAAAAGAGGGGTGATAAACCCTAGAAGTGTTGATTTTGACTTCCTGGACGCCATCAACATGAACTTAAGAGAGAAGTTGAATTTGCTTCAACTTGAGACTTTTTGCTCTGACTCTACGGACGGGTATGCTCAACTAACCGCTTATTTCTATTCAAATCTTAGCTTTTTGGATGAGAATAGAATTTCATTCAGTGTACGAAACCAAGTCTACATGGTAGATGTGAATATGTTGGCGGACATAGTTGGAGTTGAACGAGCACGTTATCTTCCAATCAAAGTCTCACCTGCTCGTACTACTCTAGAACTTGTCAAAGATAGGGACGTAGAGAAGAAAATTACCTATTCCAGGATGAAAGCCATCAACATTGTGCTTCATAAGATTGTGATCATCTGTCTCAGACCAAAGTCTACGTCAAAGACTTCTGTGTCTCTTTCTGAAGCAAAGTTGATGTACGCGATCAACTCAGGACGGAAGTTTTCTCTCCCGCACACTATTCTCTTCCATATGTACAGAGCAATGTCAAAAGACAAAGGACAATTGCCTTAACCTAGTCTGGTGACCAAGATCTTCAGACACATGAATATTGAACCGCCACAAACATTTTGTGTTCGACCGTGTGATAAGATGGTGGTAGGGTTGAAGATATTAACGAAGATGCGTCTACAAGAACTTTCCAAGGCAATGGAGAAATTCAGAGTGAAATCTCCAGTTCAGTCTGTCTCAAAGAGAAAAGGAAAAGAGGCCATTGGTGCTCCATCGAAAAAGAAGAAAAGAACTCTCATCCTGGAGGATGAAGATGAAGATGAAGAGGATGAAGATCCCACTATCCAAGCACTGACAAGAACCAGATGTTCTGTGTCTCAACCGACAGAACTTCAGCAAAACAGAGAAGAAGAAGAGCAGAGAGAGAAGGAGAAAGAAGCTGAAGAAGAAGGAGAAGGAGAGAAAGAAAAGTCTGCTGATAAATCTGGAGAAAAGGGAAATCAAGAGCATGATCATCACTCTTCCCCTTTCGATGTCCTAAAGACAGGGGGAGTTGGCGAGCAAGAGAGGTCTACACCTCATGCTGCTGTCAGTGAAAATCTAAGACAATCTCCAAAAGACTCAGAAGAAGTTCAGGTCTCTCAATTGCCTGAGGAAGGTCACGATACGTCAGAACCAAATCTGCAAGACTTAACAGAAGCGCCATCGTCTGCATACACACCATCTGAGAAAGCCAATGCTAGTACACAGACGGACGATTCTGCAGATTTTCGTCGTATCATGGATATTCTTCTGGAAATGCGTGGCCAGATATATGCTCTGGACTGTGAAATCCAAGCCATGAAGAATGCTGGACAAGCATCTTCAGTCTCTCTAGAGGATAAATTCAAAGACCTCGCTCTGCAACTTCAAGCCAATGCTAAGGGAGAAGAGGTAGCTCAACTGAGGGAAGACCTGAAGAAGCTCGAAGGAGTAGTCCAGTCCATTGGGGATTTCCAGATCGTGCGCATTCCCAAGCAGACATGACTCCTTTCTCACCCTTTTTAATGATGACAAAAAGGGGGATAATCAATTTGAACCAACATCTTTCAACATTTTTAAATTTTTGAACTTAGGTGTGAATTTAAATTTGACTGAATTGGCTATGGATTTTGATGCTTGACTGGTTGCATTTATATCAAGTGTTGTTATATGGTATTACTCATGAAAGACTAACCAATTTTCAGTGGATGCAGAGTCTGGTTGTTTTATTAATCTTTATGAGTTAGCTATATTGCTTGAGAAATGTTTTTGCAGGTCAAAGTTGTTCAAATCTACAAGAAAGTTTTGTCACCATTAAAAAGGGGGAGATTGTTGGAGAAATCTTTCCGAGAATATTTTGAAGCCGACAAAACGTTTCTATCGCCTAAGTCCGGATGTTCGGAGACCGACGTTTAAAGTCTGAAGACTTTGTATTCTCAAGACTCAAGACTCAAGACTCAAGACTCAAGACTCAAGACTTAAGTCTATTCTCACCGACAGTCTTTCTAATCCAAAGTGACGAAGGAAATCCAAAGCCGAAGTATATGGTTGAGGATTCGATCCTATCCTCTCGGAAAAGATTCTTTGGTTGGATAAATATTTCGGATTCTTTGATTCTTATCTAAGATCGATTGAAGATCCGATGGTCGACGAAATATTCTTGGAATGTTCTATTCTTGGAAACCAAGATCCGATTGTATGTGCGAACAGATTGATGGGCTATCATCGATTCCTTAAATAGCTCGGATGATCTTCTTGATTGATTCCGTCCAACGGGTAGATTGGAGGAATTCCTTTGGTAAGTGCCAACGGCTATGATGGCATAAAGGAGTATAAAAGGAAGACGTTCTAGTTGTTTTAAGTGTGTGATTGATAAAAAAATTCCAGAGTCCGAAGAACCTTGATTGTTAGTCGATACGGTTCGAGCGAAATTGTATACACAGAGAGTGTTTATACTTGGTGACACCTTGAGCGAGTGTGGTAGATCATCTACACCTAGAAATCAAGGAAGATCAACACCGTAACATCTCTTTGATCATAGTGGAATCCAGCCAATCGGCTGTCAGTGCAGAAGAGTGGACGTAGGCTTGAATCAAGCCGAACCACTATAAACCGCGTGTTCAATTCTCTCTTACCCTTACTCAGTCTTGCGATTGAATTTTTAACTGTTGCAAATCCTCTAACTGTTTAAATATTGTGCAATCTTCAAGAAAATTTTTTATATACCTATTCACCCCCCTCTAGGTTCTCGTACTAGCTATATCAGACCTAAGTTTAAAACATGAATATATGTGTAAAGAGGCAAATAGAGTTCTGGAAAAATTTAAATTCTAAACCTACTACTATGATATAATAAGATTTTGTAGGACCACTATCAATTATTATAAAAACTTAAAATATCAAATGAAAATATTGTGGTCTGTGTGTGCTCAAGCAAGACCAGCCCCATAATTCCAGTGATGTTCATCCAAGGGAGCGAAAATTGTGGATGAAGATACAATTATTTTGGCCCAAGTAAGAATCTAATTGATCGCAATTCAAGAATTCGATGAGTTTCATTTTCACATATGCTTAATACATTCAAACTCGTGCTTCGCAGGTGGATCGATCATTTATTTTCTTCTTTCTTCAGGTATAACAAAAATATGATGACATGATGGACCAAAAAATCATGCATCGAACTAAGTCAATCCCTTTGATCTCAGTGAAAAGCATCCCATCCACATCGACATCGACATTGTGGAATTCTTGGAAATAACTTCCTTGTGACCTGAATAGGAGCTAAAAACTTAAGCTGATACGCTCGTGAAGGCGCCAAAAGCCTGTAATTGTCCGGGCTAACTCTTTGAATTCAACGTTAAAATTCTCTCGCTTAGAGAAACATGCGAAATCCACCCGAACACGAAGGGGTCATTTCGTTGTGCTCTTCATGCATCCTCCATCGTATCAAGCTCCACAAAGCACTGCACAGATCACCCATTTCATGGTCTGAGAAAGCTCCAATTGGTGCATGTAGTGTCTAATCTTCTCATTTGTCAAAAGACATCCTCAAAAGTGGCGAGGCAAAGCATTTTAGTCAATGAGTTTTAGCCGAACTCATGTTTACATTACCCTATCGTCTGTGACTGCCATGACCTAAAGTAACAAATCGGGAGGCGTTCCTTAGTTTACTTCTTAGGCAACATGCCATTTGAATCCGGAGAAAAACCAGCTCACACGGTAGCGAAATCAGATGGCCACTGTAATAGTTCACTTGCTTTTAATGTCAAAGCTTATATGTTAGAATAGGAAGTCCCCACTTGAACGCTGTATTAGGTACAAGTTTCGTTGAAACGCGGCAATTGCCTTTTCGAACTGGAGTTGGTTTTGATATTTCCACATTAAAGTTCAAATTGGACCTTGACCATGAATAGAGAGGACTTAGAGGGAAAATCCATCGTTGCTTGAAACACGGCAGTTGCGAACGGTGAAGTCACCTGGGAAACTTCCTTGCAACATCTTAGGATACATTTGATAACGCTCCTTTTTTTCTTTTTCTTTTTTGTTTTTTTGTTTGCATCTTTCATGTCTCATCTTCTTCGGGCCTTTAGGGACATGGTTATACTTTCTAATATTAAATTCCTACTTTCGGCGGAGAAAAAAGTAAGGAAATTCCTACTCTTGTCATCTCCATCCCGTCCCACCATCCTCAAATCACACGCCAAGTTAAAAGTCGACAATTAAACCGAAAGATGCCCTTTTGAAAAGTAAGCTCCTGAAATTCTACGGTCCAATCTCACTTTCTGGTCAAAAAGCAGTTTCCACTGTGTGGTCATCAATTAGATTTGCTTGGCATCTCTGTCATCTCCAATATTTTCAAACTAATTTGGATGTTTATTTTCATGGAGGACTTGGTTCATCATAAATTTGGAAATTATTGGAATTGTCAATAATATCATTTTTATCTTTTTATTAAATAATATTGGAATAATTTTTTTGGGTGAAATATCAGAATATATGCAACTAAAAGTGAGATAATATCATTAACTAATTTGGGATTTGTTTTATTTCCATTCATTCGATCACCGATTCAATGAATTTTATGTTCACTAAGGCATAATATAAGTATCTTATGTCGATTTTATGCTATGTTATTATCTTTTTCTCGTTAAAATTCTGTGATTGACTTTTATCTTCGCAAAAGTTTCCTTTTTCAATTTATCACAAACACCGCAGTGACAAGAAAGGTTAATGAATATATTCCCTAATTCACGACAAAACATTGATTTTCACCTCGTGTTTTTGGCCAAATATAGCTTGTGAAAGAGAAATTTCGAATGAGTCTTAGCTGGAGCTAATACATTGATGAAATTATACTCATGCATTGCTTTGTCGACATTCAATTCAAACAGCAAGCGAAATGAATGTCTCCGTGCACGAGACCAAAGAGGAAGACTCGACACACTCAAACATAAGAATAGTTACATAAGCACGTGGATGCAAATTCCGTTATAGCAGATACAGAATTGGTGGATCTGTATCCACCTAGCTACGGTGAGCAAGAAAAATTGCACCTTGTTGTTACACTTAGGGTCTCTTTGTTTCATGAAAATGAAAGATTTGAAAAATATTTTCCTAAAAGTAATTACTTATATCATTCATAAAAATGAATGAATGGAATTTTTTCTCTATTATTCATGCAAATATTTAGACATAAATTATAGCCAATATTGAAAATAGCTTTTATTGACTAATCATTTCAAGAGATGTAATAGATCATTTTTTAGAAAAATATTTTCTAAATCATTTATTTTCCATGAAATAAACGCAGGCTTATATAAACAAAAAAAATGGTAAGTGTATTGGAAATACTAAACTTATTATGAAAGTACAACCAAGTTCTAAAACTTGTAAAATACGCAATCAAATTCATGTCATCATTTTTTGCTAATTTAGTCCTAAATGTTTTGTATTTATGCTAATTCAATCCATCCAACGACTTTTGGCTTGTTGGTGCTGACATGGACAAATGTTAATAATAGCGACCGATTGTAGGAAGAAGGAAGAAAGAGAAAAAACAAGAGAGAAAGGAAAATTAATAATAATAATTAAAATTTGTCAACATCATTGTTAGCTGGACGATCAGCACCAGTTGGTGTCCATGTCAACGCCGGTTCACAAAAATTGGCTAGATGGACTAAATTGACACAAATACAAAATGTTTAAGACTAAATTAGCGAAAAAAAAAATGGGATTTATGACTGAATTAGCACAATTTATGACTTTTTTGATAATTTTTCCCCTCGGAGGAATAATAGACCGTGGAGGTGATACTTGAAGGCATGTTATGCTGTTTTTATATGGATCTCTTTGGACGAGAGATTATCCATTTGGAGATCAATAAGACTTCGGTCCATCTATACGGTGAAAAATCATTTTAAGGAAATATTTTCAGATTTGCTGATGTTTGGATGATTAAAAAGTAATAGATGGACAAGAATGTAAGAACATGGAGATGACATACATGGCTCGACCGCAAAGCTTTGTCATCCACTATTCTTTTCTTCCATTATTTCTCATTAAAGAGTCACATTCATCAGCGTTGGCCTTATTGCGAAATTGGATGGATTCCGGCTTAAATGAAATTTTACTTTGGTGTCCTGATTGTAACATTCAATTAGTGAAATTTGCTAACATGGTTCAGGCACATCATAGGAATGTATTTGACTGGTTATATTAAACAGGAGGAAAGTTTCGATTAAGATTCGTTTCTCCATTGCACCTACGATCATTCTAAATGTAGTTTAGATCTGCAAAGGGGTTGCAGATAATTGAACTGATTTTAAGGAATTAAAAAAGATGAGTCCATTACATGCAACTAATGAAAAGAGTCTAGTCGTTGCAAAATTCAAGACGAGAAACATAGGTCATATGCAGTCGCGACAAGAATAGTTCAAGTAAATCATTTGTTTGATCCTTAGCTCCTACGAAGTTGCCGACTCGTCTCCTTGCGGCATTGATTCAGTTTAGTGTAGGATATAATTCACATAAAACCTGATGCGGAAATTCATAACAAATCAAGGATCTTTGATCTTCATGATTCTCACAAATAGACGAAGACATACCTTTATCCATAACGCTGCGCTTGAACTTGATCCAAAATAAGAAATCCGATTTCTCTCCCTTAACCCACTAAATCTTAATGTATTCAATTGATGGAGGAGAGAATACGTTCTTTCTGTTTTGTTGTTCGTATATGGGTGGAGAGAGGACCGGACTCAATATATACGTTCGTTGAAAGGGTGCCTTCCATCAAAGCGATATACCCTTTCGTTTTATTAGAGTCGTACCTTCTCGTAACCAATAATTATTTATAGCATTTCAATAATTATTAAACCATATAATAAATCACATAATATGGGTCACAATAATTCTTACATTCTCCCACTTGGCCCATATGATTCTCCTTTCATGGTTTAATAAAGACTATAATGTGCACAATAAGATTATGCTATAAAATTTCATTAAACTGGCAATCACATAATAATTACAATTAAGTAAAGAAAACTAATGCGAGTCATAGCGGTTGTATGTCATTAATCGACATAATCCCTTCTATGTACTACAACTATAGCACTTTACTTAACATGATCCATAAATGAGAAGTACAAGTAATAGTCCAACCATAATGTTTCTTTAGAAACTATCCTGTTTAACATTCATCTATTTCCATAATGTATACTAAATAGAAAACAGGAAATATCAGAAACATGTAAGTGAGCTCAAAGTGTCAAATACATAAACTTAATACAAACATAATACAAACACTAATGACGTCCAATAATACCCATCCTTTCAATATGCTCATTAAATGTTTTGGGCGGCAGTCCTTTTGTTAAGGGATCTGCTATCATAAGATTGGTGCTAATGTGCTCAATTGACACTCTTTGTTTCTGAACTTCTTCTTTGACAGACAAGTATTTGATCTCCATATGCTTAGCACCCTTAGAATACTTGTCGTTCTTAGAGAAGAAAACTGCTGCAGAGTTATCACAATAAATTTTCAGCGGCTTGGCAATACTGTCGACGATCACAAGTCCTGAAATAAAATTCCGCAGCCATAATCCATGAATTGTGGCCTCAAAGCATGCCACAAATTCAGCTTCCATAGTGGATGCAGCAATAACTGATTGCTTCGCACTCTTCCATGAAATTGCCCCTCCAGCTAGAAGAAACAAGTAACCAAATGTTGATTTTCTTGTATCGACACATCCGGCTAAGTCTGAATCTGAATATCCAATCACCTCAAGATGATCAGATCTTTTATAAGTGAGCATATGATTCTTCGTTCCTTGCAGGTATCTAAGAACCTTCTTTGCAGCTTTCCAATGATCCATTCCAGGATTACTTTGATATATCGCCCAAACATTCCGACAAAAAACCGATGTCCGGGTCGGTGCAAGTTTGTGCATACATTAAGCTCCCCACAACAGATGCATAAGGAATATTATTTATTTGTTATCGTTCCAATTCACTTTTCGGACATTGCATAAGGCTAAATTTATCACCTTTCTGAATTGGAACTATTTCTGCTGAACATTTACTCATATTAAATCTCTCTAAAATTTTCTCAATGTAGGCTTTCTGAGACAATCCTAATAATCCTTGTGATCTATCACGGAATATTTCTATTCCTATCACATATGTTGCCTCTCCCATATCCTTCATTTCAAAATTCTTAGAGAGAAATTTCTTGGTTTCATGTAACAAACCAAGATCATTAGCAGCAAGCAAAATATCATCAACATACAGAACTAGAAAAATAAACTTGCTCCCACTAATCTTCATATATATACACCGATCAACGGTGTTTTCCTTAAATCCAAATGAAGTTATGGTATCGTTAAACTTAAGATACCATTGTCGGGAAGCTTGTTTAAGTCCATATATTGACTTCTTTAATTTACATACCATGTGTTCCTTTCCTTTAACTGAAAAGCCTTCGGGTTGGTCCATATAAACTTCTTCCTCTAAATTCCCATTAAGAAAAGCGGTTTTAACATCCATTTGGTGTAACTCCAAGTCATAATGAGCCACCAAAGCCATAATGATTCTAAGTGAGTCCTTCTTAGAGACGGGTGAAAATGTCTCTTTATAGTCAATGCCTTCTTTTGAGTAAAACCCTTTGCAACAAGTCTAGCTTTATGTCGTTCAATATTGCCTTTTGAGTCGCGCTTGGTCTTAAAGACCCATTTACACCCGACCTTCTTACATCCTTTAGGCAATTCAACAATATCCCAAACCTGATTTTGATGCATGGATTTTAACTCTTCTTCCATGGCATTAAACCATTCATTAGAATCTTCACATTCCATGGCTTGAGAAAATGAATCTGGATCATTTCCAATTCCTAAGTCAATTTCTGACTCTTGTAGATAAACCATATAGTCATCAGAAATAGCCGACCTCTTTTCTCTTTGAGATCTCCTTAATGCTATTTCTTGTGACTCGGTTATTGGAGGTTCATTATTGACATCTTTAGAAGCTTTGGGTATAGGAACTTCTACCCTTACTTCTTGAATGCAAGCATCACGCATTCTTTCACTCCCACTGATGTCACCATTCTCAATGAACCTAGCATTTCCAGATTCAACAATTCTTGTACTATGATTAGGACAATAAAATTTATACCCTTTGGATTTCTCTGCATAACCAATGAAATAACCACTGGTCGTTCTTGAATCCAGTTTCTTTTCATGTGGATTATAAATTCTTACTTCTGCTTGACAACCCCAAACATGCAGGTGTCGTAAACTAGGTTTCCTTCCGTCCACAGTTCAAATGGAGTTTTTGGAACTGCCTTACTAGGAACCCTATTTAATAAGTACATAGAAGTCTTTAAAGCATACATCCACAAAGATAAGGGTAAAGATGAATGACTCATCATACTCCTAACCATTTCCATTAAAGTACGGTTACGCCTTTCGCTACACCATTTTGTTGTGGTGTACCCGGCATTGTGTATTGAGCACAAATGCCATGTCTTTCAAGGAATTTAGCAAATGGACCTGGACATTGTCCCGATTCATCATACTTTCCATAATATTCACCGCCTTTATCAGATCTTACTATTTTCACTTTTCTATCTAATTGCCTCTCAACCTCTTTAATATATACTTCAAGTACATTCACTGATTGAGACTTATCATGCAATAGATAAATATAACCATAACGTGAAAAATCATCAATAAAGGTTATGAAATAGCTTTCCTTACCAAAAGATGGAACATCAAAAGGACCACATATGTCGGTATGTATAATTTCAAGAAGCTCTGTGCTTCTTGTGGCACCTTTCTTAGTGTGCTTTGTTTGTTTACCTTTAATACAATCAATACACACTCCAAGGTCAGTAAAATCCAAATTTGGAAGAATTTCATTCTTCACTAATCTTTGCATTCTTTCTTTGGATATATGACCCAACCGTTTATGCCACAAGTAAGCAGAATTTTCATTCACCAAACTTCGTTTAGTGCCAACATTATGATGCAAGGTCATTAATGTCTCAACAAAAGTATTATCAAGTCTAAATTTGTAGAGACCATCACATAAAGTTCCAGTTCCAATAAGAGTATCACTCTTAAACAAACTAAAAGATCCAGATCCAAACTTACAATAAAATCCCGCCACATCAAGTCTTGGCAAAGAAACTAAATTGCGAGAAAATGTAGGTACATAAAGGGTTCGAAACAAATCCAAATAATGCCCAGTATCTAAGATCAAACGATAAGTGCCAATGCCTTCAACTGGAGCTTTGTCTCTGTTCCCGTAATCACATAACTTTCATTTGGCTTTATAGTTTGGATCGTAAGAAATCCCCTGCATCGTATTTGACACATGAATGGTGGCACCAGAATCAATCCACCAAGTATTATAAGGAACTTCAGTAAAGTTTGATTCAAAACATACTAAAGCACAAGGCTTACCTTTCTTTTCGAACCAAGCCTTACATTTCAGACAATCTTTCTTCAAGTGTCCAATTTTGTTGCAAAAATGACACTTAATAAGATTGTGTTCCTTCTTGTGGATTTGAGAAGCCTTCGAAGAGTCATTCAGGATGTGTAGTCCTTTCTTCTTGCTCCTTCCACCTTTCCTCTTAAAATTCCTTCGAACTCCTTGATGACTTGAGAGAAGAACAGAATGAGCCTTTTGATTCTTTATCCTTGTTTCCTCTTGAACTAGCATACTGGCCAATTCGTTTACATTCCACTTATCCTTTATAGTGTTGTAATTCATTTGAAATGGCCCATATTGCTCATGAGGTAAGGAATTAAGTATAAATTGTACTAAAAAGTACTCATCCACATTCATTCCCAAAGTCCTTAACTTTGCTGCTAAATTGGTCATCTCAAGTATATGCTCATGCATAGTACGCGAACCATCATATTTCATGGTGGTCAGTGTGCTCATCAGTGTACCAGCAAGTGACTTATCAGCAGTTTGAGAACGTTCTTCCACAAATTTCATAAATTCCTTAGCATTGTTAGTCTTGGGAAGAGAAGTCTTTAAGTTGTTTGCAACTGTCATCCGCATGAACATTAAGCTCGGTCTGTTCGATCTTTCCCAAGCTTTATGGAAAGATTTTTCATCATTGCTACTTTCATCGTAATAGCAGCTGGTTTCTCAGCTTGAAGCGATAAATCAAGATCCAGGACACCTAAGTGAAACCGGACTTGCTCACTCCAATCAGGAAAATTTATCCCATTGAATAGGGGAACAGATGAGGCGTGCGAATGGAGTGAAACAGGTACAGATACTGCAAATGTGCAAGAAAATACTCATACATTAATGCTTTGAGAATATCAACTAATTAGATTCAAACTAAACTACACATGCACATCATAGTTCTCCTTTGGGCGATCCTATGATATACAAAAATATATAAATCATAATGATGCTAATGACTTTTATTTGATAATTGTAAATATATCTTATTAAAATTTATTTGTTATCTTTGGATATACAAACAAATTTAACAAGTTATATTAATTATCAACCATCATGTTCATGAATTATAAGAAAATAATTAACCTTTGGGTTAATCCCTAAGTTCTTATAATAAATGAACTTCAATATACCCATAACTCCAATAATGATATAAAACATATCAATTTCATGTATAGCATCAATTAATCATGGGTAATTGAATAAAATAATTTACAATATCAAAATTCATAAAACTTTAAGATTCGGCCACTTTGGTGACTAACAAACCTTTCATAATATGATTTTTTTTTTTTTTAATATTGTAAAATACAAATATTTACCAAATTTGCACACAAGGACAAAAACTTAACCAAAGCATAAGGGTAAAATTGTAAAATCCTAATTCCCTAAGGGCAGAATCATAAAATTATAATCCAGGGGCAAAATGGTAAATTACCAGCAATGGCAGAACTGTAATTATTAATTAAACAAGGGCATAACAATAAATAAATTGCGTAGAAGGACAAAATGGGAGTTTTAAAATTGACACAGGGGCAAAAGCGTAAAAAGGAGCGCGCGGAGACGTCAGGCACGTGCCCCGCACGCTCCCGTTCGGCGCGCAGGCGCGTGCAACCGCGCGGGAAGCCCGTGCACGTGGATCCCACGCGCGCAGCGCTTGCGCGCGCGTGAAGGCACGTGGCGCGTGGGTTCCACGCGCCTGCAACCGCAGCGCGCGTGGAGCCCACGCGCCTTCTTCCTCGCGCACGTACGCGATTCTTCGCCGTTTTTCGCCGTTCCGCCGCGGTTTCGCCGCCCGTTTCTACTCCGACAACCCATCCCAGACACAAATAATTAATGGGTTTTGAAGATCATGCCGGCACGACCACATGGGTCCAAGTTTCAGAGAAAATGACAAAAATTTGGCCCCAAATCAAACCAAAGTTTCTCAGAACGCAAAACCTCCACCACCGCCGCTTCCGCCGCTCGATTAGCCTCCGGCGAGCACCGATATGCCGGAAAAATCATGGCTAATGTTCCTCATGGTCTTGCGACGGTGTGGGTCCGAAATCAAATGGTGGGTCGCCGGATTTTGCCCGAAATCGAAGAGTTTCTACCTTGCCCTCAAAATTCCGAATTCCTCCATTTTTGTCTTTAAAATTCCGAATTACTCCATTTTTGTCATTTTCCACTCGCACACACATACAGTAACTTTTCTTCACTATTTTAGTCCATGAAAAAACGATCAATCATTCGGATTTTCCTTAACAGAATCTTCCAGAATATTTCAACAACAACAAATGCTACGAACAGGATCATTCAACAAATCATCATGCATAAATCATAATATTTATTTAAACGGAAAAATCATGAGATCATAAACCAAATGCTCTGATACCAACTGTAGGATATAATTCACATAAAACCTGATGCGGAAATTCATAACAAATCAAGGATCTTTGATCTTCATGATTCTCACAAATAGACGAAGACATACCTTTATCCATAACGCTGCGCTTGAACTTGATCCAAAATAAGAAATCCGATTTCTCTCCCTTAACCCACTAAATCTTAATGTATTCAATTGATGGAGGAGAGAATACGTTCTTTCTGTTTTGTTGTTCGTATATGGGTGGAGAGAGGACCGGACTCAATATATACGTTCGTTGAAAGGGTGCCTTCCATCAAAGCGATATACCCTTTCGTTTTATTAGAGTCGTACCTTCTCGTAACCAATAATTATTTATAGCATTTCAATAATTATTAAACCATATAATAAATCACATAATATGGGTCACAATAATTCTTACATTTAGAACTTGGGTGTGATTTAACCACACACGCAAGGAAGAGGCAGCAACAAGGTGCACAACTAGAGCTAGGAGCCATAAAATACCGCTGTGGTGAGTCCTCCGACCTCAACGGATATCAGGAATTCGACTAAAAGGCAAGTAAGGTAGGCAAGGCTGAGAATGCACAGAGGGAGGCTGCAAAAACCATGCTATTCAGGACCGTGAAGAAATGTTGGTTCGAGCTGATGAGACTGAGATCTGTCTGGTAAGAGGCAGTCACAATTAAGGTAGACGATCAAAGATTATGTCAAGAGCATGTTCATCTCGGATGCTGAAAAAACATGCGTGCTTCATCGCTTAAACCATCTAAACAAAAATTTTATGCTTTGAGAATGTGATCCGATATCCTGCTATCATTATTTGGTTTTAGGATGTATTTAATTGAAGGCATTTGCATGCTTAATTTGAAGAAAAGTACAAAAGACGGTAAATTACAATATCAATTAATGTAGTCCACATTAGAAAAACTCTTACAGTACAAACATAGTTGTTTAACAGACCTGCAACCTGCTTCGGCTTTCTCCTTTATGCTTCGCTTACAAATCTTAGCAAGCAATGATTTGCGTCTGGCCAAATCTAGAGGTTCTGCAGCCAGTCCAGATCTCGAATCCTTTTCTTTATTTTCTTACAGTATAGCCTGCTGAAATTGCCTGTTCTCCTCATGTTCATCCTGAGTCCTAAAATTTAGGTCTGGATTATGGCAAATGCAATTGCAATATAGCAAATATTTTGATGGGCTTGTCATGCACTACATTTCATGCCTTGAGACTCATCTTCTATTTGTTCAATTGCAATTATAATCTTCTAATTTACTCGAAAGGGTGTACTATAACATGAAACTGTTGGAACATATCCATGTTCTTCCTTCTTTACTTGAACGGGGTAGGCTTTCTCAACATGATATGATGGAGTAGAATACGAGCAGTTGATATTCTATCCTTCTATGCTTGCATCCCTGAGAGTGTTAAAGCATATAAGCCAAAGTCGAAAACAAATGCTGGAGATCAAGAGCCAAGCTCGGATGGAAACAAGGAAAATGAAGTAAAGGAGTTCAAATTAAAGTCAAAGTTAGATACCGATGTTCGGGAGTTAAGTTCGGCGCAAAAACGGGGAAGTAAGGCAAGGCGGCGCTGCTGGTTTGGGAAGTGCAGTAACAAATGCTGGTGCTAATGATTCAATCAAGGATGGAAACGATAAACTCAACTCTACTTGTGAGGATAAAGAAAAGAAGAACAAAGAAAGCATGAATTACATCAACAACACGTGCTCATTGAATAATAGATATTCAGTTTTAAGTCAAAACTGAATACTTTCCGTGTTCTGTTATTTTCCCTTCTTCTGTTTTCATTTTTGTTAAAACAGTTGTACAAGTTTTGTTTCTCGCTCGCATATAAATACTGAATGTACAAAGAACGAATATAAAAAACACTTTATGAAGTTTACTCTCTCTCTTTCTGGAGAGCAAGAGAACCAAATACAGAAGCTCAAGATCATTCCTTTTTCTTTGAGTCTTCATCTTTGTCAAGCTCGTTTCTTCATCTCCTCTGTTTCTCCTTCCTGTTCGTCTATTCTTCACATGGTATCAGAGCACTTTATCCTGGAGAAATCACCTCGATGCTGCATCAATACGATTGAATCTACAGCAACTTGGAGTCAGGATTCAAAGCTTCATTGATCTGTGAGTAAATGATTCTCATTCTCATCTAGATCTACATCATAAATAGGTGTACTACAACGATACTCCTAAACTAGCAAGAGCCTGAGTTTACAAGCAGAACTGTTTGAAGATCTGGAAACAAAGAATGGCAGCAAGAAGCTTGAAATATCCATTCCCTATTCATGTCAATATCTCGAATTTCGTTACCATCAAGCTAAGCGAGGAAAATTTCCTTTTATGGCAAGATCGGTTTCATAGATTCTTAAGGAGTCAAGACTTGTTTGGGTTTGTTAATGGAGAAGTTCTATCACCTGCTAGAACACTACAGGTCGAAGAAGGGAATCAAACAATTGAGATCCCTAATCCTGATTATAATGATGGATCAAGACAGATCAGTTAGTGTCCTCCTGGATTAGTGGTGCTGTCTCCGAAAACATACTCAGTCTAATAATTGGTCTAAACACAGCATATGAACTGTGGCAGACCTTGCTCAATCGGTTTACTCAAAAATCTGTGGCAAAGGAGTTTGAGTTAAGGGGAAAATTACAAGCCTGTCAGAAACGTGATAGATCTTTATCTACATATCTCAGAGAGTTTAAGTCTGTATGTGATCAATTGAATGCAATAGGGAAACCGGTGGATGAGCTAACAAAACTATTCGGTGTTTTGGAAGGTCTAGGGTCTGAGTATGAGAGCTTTAAAACAACAATCTATTGTTTAAAGCCACAACCTGAATATGATGAAGTAATTTCACATTTGGAAAGATTTGAAACAAGGCTACAAAACTACTCCTCGAGTCAGGTCAATCCAAATTTAGCATACTATGGCCAAAGGAAGAATGAAGCTATACACAAAGAGGAGTTTAACAGAGATTTTGTACAGCAAAATAGTAGTCTTGGAAGTACAAGAGAATATAGTCGAGGAGGAAGAAGTTTTGGAAGAGGAAGATCATTCAATAACAGATATAGAAACTATGGTTATCCTGGAAGAAATATGAATTACAGAAACAATACTTCGAACTATGAACAAGGCAAGTCAACGGTTTAACCAGCTTAATACCTCCTCGCTTTGGGATGCGGTCGGGGTTTCGCAGACAATATAATGGCTCAGCTCAAAGGTATACAGATACCAAGACCTATCCTTCCTCAAACTTCACTCTCCATAAAAATGCTCAGATGGAGAAATCAACGAAAACACTCGACCGGAGTGTCAAATCTGCGAAGACCAGGTCATGATGCACTTCACCGGCTTTGGTATCGTTTCGATAATTCATACCAAGCGAGAGGAAGTTCCAATAGCCTTAGCAGCCCTACACATCGAAGATTCAAGTGGAAATGAGTGGTATCCAGACACGGGTGCAACAGCTCACATTACTGACCAACTCGGTATTCTTCATAATCCTTCTAGATACCATGGAACTGATACAGTGATGATTGGAAATGGATCGTGCTTGCCTATCATCTATACTAGTGATACATTGTTGCATACTAAAGTGGATTCATTACCTCTGAATGATGTGTTAATTGTTCCTGATATAAAGAAGAATCTTCTATCTGTATCGAAACTAACGGATGATTATCCATGTTCTTTTGTTTTTGATAAAATTGGTGTATACATTAAGGACAATTACACCAACACAACTCTGCTGCTTGGAAGGAAGGTTAAAGGATTGTACCGAGTTGATTCTCACACCACAAAAGCATTTCTAACTCAGAGACACAGAGCTCTAGGAGAGGATCTATGGCATCAGCGTTTAGTTCACACCAATCTGAAAACACTGCAGTACCTGCAAAATCAACAACACATTTATTGTAACACTCGAATACAGAATATATGTCGAAGTTGTCAAATTGCAAAACATATTGCTCTACCATTTCCATTGTCTGAATCTGTAACATCTACACCTTTAGAAAAGGTGCACTGCGATATCTGGGGACCTTCATCAGTCATTTCATTTCAAAACTTCAAGTATTATGTCATCCTTGTAGATGATTTTTCTCGGTTCAGCTGGATTTACCTGATGAGAGCAAAAGCAGACTTCTATGACGTCTTTATTCTGTTTCAGAAACAGGTCGAAAATCAACTTGACTGCAAAATCAAGACCTTCCAATGTGATGGTGGAGGTGAATTTGTTAGTCACAAGTTTCAGACACATTTACACAGCCATGGCATTAAACAACAAGTGTCCTGCCCTCATACACCAGAACAAAATGGTGTTTCTGAAAGAAAGCATCGCCATGTTGTTGAGTTAGGTCTAGCTATGCTCTATCATGCTAAAGTTCCTTTAAAATATTGGGTTGATGCCTTCCTGACAGCCATTTATATCATCAATATGCTTCCTACACCAAAGCTACAGATGCAATCACCATATAGTAGACTCTATCAGAGAGAACCGAGCTATGATCATCTCAGAGTCTTTGGCTGTGCTTGTTTTCCTTGTCTCAGACCCTATGCTCAACACAAGCTAGATCCACGGTCTCTTACCTATATATTCATTGGATATAGCGAACGTCACAAAGGATATAGATGTCTTGTTCCTACTACTGGTCGAATATACATAAGTAGACATGTTATCTTTGATGAAAGGTTCTTTCCTTTCACTAAGACCCGTGTGATAGAGAACACATCCTATACAACACTATATCGACTATGGACAAAAGAGGTAAAATTTATGGATCCAGTAGATCGAAATGATATCTCTTCATCTACACAAGATTCTATACAACAACTGCATAATAATGGCATCAATCATTCTACTTCATCATGTTTACCTCCTGAAGAACAGGACAACCTTACTTCCATTACAACAACACAGGCTGAAGTTCCTACTCATCAGGATCATTACTTTTCACAAGATCAGGAAATATCTAGCTCTATAACTCATCCTGAAGCTATTCACTTGGGTGGAAACAATATCAACCATGCTCCTACTAGTTCTACTTCACACGGTACACCTACATCTCACCATATGCAGACTCGGTCAAAATCTGGAATTATTAAAACTAATCCTAAATATGCTTGTCTTGCTGAATACAAAGTACCTGCTGAACCTAGATCAGTTCAGTCAACATTAGCCGATCAAGGATGGTACACAGCTATGAAAGAAGAGATGGATGCTTTACATCAGAATCATACCTGGATTTTAATTCCTCGAACAACTGACATGAATGTGATCGGCTGCAAATGGGTGTTTAAAACCAAATTAGCATCTGATGGAAGTCTTGACAGGTTAAAAGCTCGTCTTGTAGCTAAAGGATTTCACCAAGAAGAAGGTGTAGATTTTACTGAAACTTTCAGCCCAGTTGTTAAACATGCTACAATTTGGTTAGTCCTATATGTAGCCACGATGAATCAGTGGCCTATTCATCAACTTGACGTCAAGAACGCATTCCTACATGGCACATTGATCGAAACAGTTTACATGGAGCAACCTCCACGGATTCATACAAATCACAAACACCTAATCATCTCGTGCCTCCTCAAGAAATCTCTTTATGGTCTTCGACAAGCTCCTCGTGCATGGTTTGATAGGTTTAGTACCTTCTTACTTGAAAATGGTTTTGTCTCGCAGCTCAACCGATCCCTCTCGTTTATTCTTCACAATGAGACAAGACACGATACTTCTCTACTTGTATGTGGATGACATTGTCTTAACGGGAGCTCACCCTCATTACTTTCAAGTTTAATTCATTCTCTAAGCCTTCGGTTCCACATGAAAGATCTAGGATATCTTCACTACTTCCTTGGCATTGAAGCTAAACGCAACTCTACTGATCTGTTTCTCTATCAAACCAAATATGCAATCGATCTTCTAACTCGGGCTAAATTGCTTGATTGTAAACCAATCTCTACTCCACTATCTCAGAGACCATATGTCTTGCAATCTGATTCCATTCCCTTATCTAATCCTCTTGAATATCAAAGTCTTGTTGGTGGTCTTCAATATCTAACATTGACTCGTCCTAATATTGCCTATGCTACAAACATGTTATGCCAGAAAATGTAGCAACCGACTGTTGCAGACTTTCATAACCTAAAGAGGGTTCTGCGGTATGTTAAAGGAACTATCGGCTGTGGTATCTTTCTTCACTCTCGAAGCTCCAAACAACTTTATGGTTTTTCAGATGCAGACTCGGCTGGTTGCACAGAGACTAGACGATCTACAACTGGCTTCTGTACATTCCTCGGCTCTAATCTCATTTCTTGGACAACAAAGAAACAGCCTATCGTTAGTCGATCTTCTACCGAAGCGTAATATCGTGCCCTTGCCTCTCGCAACCGCGAGCCGACATGGATCAGCTTTGTTCTTCGTGATATTGGTCTGTCACTTTCTTCACCAACTCGTTTATTTCGTGATAATCGCCCGCTATTGCTCTTACCGCTAATCCCATTTTACATGCCCGCACCAAACACATCGAAGTTGACTTTCATTTTGTACGAGAGAAGGTTGCTTCGGCTCTCTCAATGTGTGTTATATTCCAAGCACTCACCAGCTTGCTGATATTTTCACAAAACCTATCTCACGATTTGCTCATTTTGACATTCGTACCAAATTGGGCATTGGTTCTTTACCCCTTCCCAATTTGCGGGGGGATGTTAAAGCATATAAGCCAAAGTCGAAAACAAATGCTGGAGATCAAGAGCCAAGCTCGGATGGAAACAAGGAAAATGAAGTAAAGGAGTTCAAATTAAAGTCAAAAGTAGATACTGATGTTCGGGAGTTAAGTTCTGGTGCAAACAGGGGAAGTAAGGCAAGGCAGACTGCTGGTTTGGGAAGTGCAGTAACAAATGCTGGTGCTAATGATTCAATCAAGGATGGAAACGATAAACTCAACTCTACTTGTGAGGATAAAGAAAAGAAGAACAAAGAAAGCATGAATTACATCAACAACACGTGCTCATTGAATAATAGATGTTCAGTTTTAAGTCAAAACTGAATACTTTCCGTGTTCTGTTATTTTCCCTTCTTCTGTTTTCATTTCTGTTAAAACAGTTGTACAAGTTTTGTTTCTCGCTCGCATATAAATACTGAATGTACAAAGAACGAATATAAAAAACACTTTATGAAGTTTACTCTCTCTTTCTGGAGAGCAAGAGAACCAAATACAGAAGCTCAAGATCATTCCTTTTTCTTTGAGTCTTTATCTTTGTCAAGCTCGTTTCTTCATCTCCTCTGTTTCTCCTTCCTGTTCGTCTATTCTTCACAGAGAGAGCCTCCATTTATTGCCTTTTTAATATCTCAGATACCCAACCCATGCGTAGCAATGTACGTCCCCTAAACCCTTATAAATTTCAAAGGCTGATAATGTTGATGGCTCATGCTATTCTTTTTGTTGGAGTAAGTGGAGCCGAAACACGTACGATTATTGGGGCACTCTTCTCTTGGTAAGAGCTCATCATTTTGAGTTTTAAGACAATTCGTGGAAAGACTGGCTAACAAAATGGATTCTGTTATATTGTAAAAATCAATTTGCCATTGGCTTTGTTTTGATATTTGTTGAGAAGTAATGTTCGTTTAGTTTGTTTTAGCAGACGATTCTATGTGATGAAGTCAAAAATGAACTGCTGCTAAAGCTATGTTGATGAGCATTAAAATGCACGTAGATTTACTTTGCTGAGTCTTTTGTATCTCTACCTGATTCAATATTGTTCCTCATCTAATGGAAGATTTCACATTTAGTTTCAGCGACGCTTCTTTCACGTGACTTGAAATTTAAGAAATGTTTTGTTATTTTACTGATTTATTTACACTATAAGACAATTTCTTTTCTGGCTAGCTTAAGGGTTACAGAAGGGGGACTTTTATCCTTGAATATCTTGACGTCAGAACAAGCAATTTTCAAGACCAGAGAGACTTCAAAGATATTCCTGCGCAAGAAACAGGCTAAGCATGTCAAGGACTGAGTTGAGTGGCACCCACGTCTGGCCTTTAGGGCCTCCTTGATGCGCAATAGTATCTGACGTTCCATAATTGTCATGATTATACGGAGCTTGGTTTTATAGTCACGGAAGAATGTCACGAATTATACACCAAACGATGCCATATAAATCAGCTATGAAGAGCACTGTAATAGGAGCAATTGGAAGTGTAAGATGAACCGAGCATCAAGCCTCCTCAAGCATGGAACCACACTCTGATGCCAAAGCTGTACGGCCCCTAAGTACCGAATTAAAAGCTGATTAGCCCAATGCTGGCTTCAAATGCACAGTCCCTCATGGCAAGTATGGTGCTCTGCACCTCGTCCGCCAAGGGAGAAAACATATGATATAATACCCAAACAACAGGATGTGACTAATTTCAACACAAGGAAACACACAAAACCTGAAGCTGACTTTGCCTTGAGAGAGGCAATGCAAAGCTCGTTAGTGGCAGAAAATAAACCGTTGGATGCTGCTTCCATGCAGCTTTGTGCGAGCTTCCATTCTTGTTTGATACCTGAGCAAGAAAGACGGAAAAGATCATCCTTCACAATGCAATTATAGTTCAAAATGCAGGGCATTTACAGAAAAGTGACGGTCATTTAAATGTGAAAGAATGGTAAGTGACATCCAATCTTGTCAAGTCGCTTAAGTTTGCTTGTTGCCATGCTCTGCAATCATTGCTTGTTGTCAATGGATGTTCTCCTCTTGGGACCCAGAAGATGCCATCTCTCGACGCTTTCAATTCTAGTATAGACATGCAAATTTTGATTATTTCCGATGCTCTCTCCCTTGCATCCCACCAGAATTGCCTTCTCCTACTTAAATGCTCATGGAACTCGAAGGAATTCTTGAAATTTTCCTGGAACTATTTCCAGCAAGACCAGACGAAGTTCTTTCAACAGCTTGCTTGCCCTCAATTGGCCGAGCTATTCTGAATGCAGCAGATTGCTTTACTTCCGCACTTTTTGCCTGTTGAGAATTAGAATAATTTGTTGCAGGTTGTCACCACTGAATAGCAATTTATGCAATGGGATCCGCCTATTATGTCGGGGTGTCGATAAAACATCATGCATCTATTCCATCTGAATAATCTCTAAGCACTCCTTTACATTCTCCTTGAGTTCATGTGCCTGCGTTTTCATTAGGGATGCTGCTGACCTTGCAGCAATGAGCAGTTTCTTCAAGCATAAGCTGGAAAATTTTAATGGCCTAAAAGTCTTTGTGCAACTGCTCAAAGACTAATTCTTTCCTTGAACCATTCAATTACTTTGAACGGTCCTTCTTTTTCTCTAACTATGCCATAAATATAGGCAGCATATGATCTTTCAGGTAATGACCAATATGTTTCTCAAGATGGAGCACAATCCTTTTCCTCACAGCACTGACAAGCTGGTCAAAACTATGCATACATCATGAAATGAATCGAGAACACATATTTTCCAAAAAAACAGAAGGCATTTTTCTTCTAATAACCACCTAACTTTCAGACCTTCTTGCCCAGAACTTGTACAATCTGCTAGGAGCCATGATGCCTGCATGCAAAGCAGAAGCACAAACTGAAGACAGAAGTTTGTCCAGTGATTCTAATTCAATGGAAGGGATTGACTAATGTGGACAAGAGTGCTTTGCCTCTTAAAGCATGCCAGTCTATTTACTCTGCAGCATTCATTAAAGACTGAAAATGATGTTGGCACGAACTCAAGACACTTTCAACATCCGTTTCTCTCTTAATGAGAGAAGAAGTACGTTTGTTCCTCTGGTTCCACGATTGGTGGAGTTGGTCAAGTTGTGCCCTTCAAGATTTTCCGGAGATGATAATTCTTCAGCCTCTTCCCAGGAGAGATGATCCCTACACTCAAGAGACGCTTCTTCAACAGTCAACTGCCACTCAGTGATGATGGCTACCTTAACAAAGTAATTCCATTTGAGTTCAACGATAGTTCCCCGCTCCATTTCAACTTCCAATAGTTGCTTGAGTGTAGTGTCAATAGTGCCACGAACTTTTCAGACCGATCCAAGTAAATCTGCCAACTCTGAATTGAATGTTCCTGATCACATTGGCTAAAATGACGTCAGACAATTGATCAACCAAGCTCTTAGAGGAAACAACATCGCTTTTGAAAATGGATGCCCAGTTTTCTTCAGAAAAAAGTTCCCAACTTTCCATTATCGTGTCACTGCAAGGAACATCCCAGTCAGCAAATTGCCATATATCATTCACAAATTCACCAACGATCAAGCATTTCTCTACTAGCTCTTCAAGTTCACCAAACAAAGATGAGGAATCATCCAAGACCTATTGCCATTCCCTTTTCCATTGACATCAGCCATGTCAAGAATCCTCTTTTTCACATCATTATAAATATATACAACAGTTAAGTTTTACAGAAAAAAGGCCTACTCTTTTTTCCGTGTTAATTGACAATGACGTCTCGCCTTGTTTGTGTCTTCATATTTAGATTGACCAGGATAAACCAGTGATTTTAAATCATCTTTCTTTTCTGTAATGAAAGATTGCATATCTTTCATGAAACTAGAGAGAAGACGGTCCCTAGCTTTAGATTCAGCCTCAGAGCCAACGCAGTTCACTAGCTCAGCACACTCATCTTCAACTTTCCCTATCTCAGAGGCATGATTACTGACTTTTAGACCCAGATCATCATGAGCATGTTTGAACGAATCATGAGAATCATTTAACAGCTTAGATATCAATTAAGCTGCCTGACTTTGGGCATTGGAAATGATATCAGATGTAAGAACACCTAAACATAACTGCAAAATTTGAGCCAAGTTATGCAGCATGCTGGCCATGAGGTAATTTAGAGGAAAAATGCTCTGCAAAGCTAGAGAGTAATCTTGAATTGCAGTGAGAGATGATGACACACCATGACCTAATCAGCTACGAGCTTAGAGAGTTCCCTATCCAAAACAGTGCATTGCACTTACGTCAGGTCTGGAAAAACAGTAAGTGGAACCTCAGCCACCAGGACTGCTGATGAAAGGGACAAAGCTTCTCCCAGAATACTTAGATTACTCCAGGCACTTATTTCTGGTATGAGATGGCCCTGAAGAGCATCAATGATCCTTCCATGTTGCTCAATCCAGTTGGTTGCCCCTTGAGCTTTTCCAAAAGTCACGAGCCTGAATTTCAAAAGAAGCACGTACTTTTTCCTTACTACAAGTTGCTTCAGCAATGATTGATACCATGTAGAATAAGGTCAGACAGCTCTTGATCAGCTCGACAGAATAAAGCGAAATGAGTTCATATTTGTTGAGCACACAAGAAAACATCTGGTACATAATTAACGAGCTCATAGTGGTGCAATAAATTGTTTACAGATTATATTGATAACCAGTGATTGCTAACTGCCCATAATACTATGAGGAGCACCACGCATTGCGGTGCACATGGTGGGAACACCACTCAATTCGGTCATGCCACCTGAAAGATAGATTCAGTAATGACACTAAGAAAATAATGACTCATGAAGTAGTAAATAAGTAGCAGTCTAGCATCAAAATTATTTTATCTAATATTAAAAGAGAAAATACAAAGGTGGGTAGAAATGTCACAATAAGTCGCAGTCATTTAAGTTTTGTTATAACGATAAACAATTTCTTATCAATACTAGAACATGAATGACACTCTTTAATCCGTTTAAGACTAGACACGTTGCTAATAGTAGTCTTCATAAATATTTTCATCATAACATATCCAAATTAAACAAAACTAACAGTTTTAGTTTATTGTGTGTTGATTTTTGTTCTTATAATGTACTTCAGATTTCTTCTACAAATTTACCATACATCTCTCGGGCATAACACTCTGTTTGGAAGATATATTGAAGCAATCTAACGTACAATCTAACGTACTTTCAGAATCAAGTGCATCAAGCAAGTGTGAAGACAAGTTTCTCAAATTTCAATTGTCTAAACTTCAATTCTGGAACAGATACAAATACTGAGTCCAAATTGATAAGTACCTGCAGGGGAACATGAATTTCTCGCACTCGAGATGTGAATAAGCTTAAGCTCAAAGCCAACTCCATGCCTTTCGCTCTTCACTTCCAATTGCTGCATCATCGTGAAAGTCTCCTCTAGTCCACTCTACAAGTGGATCCCAGACAAAATCCTCTAGTAGCATCAGGATCATGTCTTTATTTTTCTTGACGGAACCAAGAACTGCTTCACAGCTCGCTTTAAAAATCCCTTCTGCTCTAGTCTACCCTAAAGCTGCTTCAAACATCTGTGTTAGTCGGAAAGGAACAATTTCCAGGATCTTAAGTCTAAGCCCTTTATCAAAGCATATATTGTAATCAATATGAAGTATATATCCACTATGGAAATTCACCAGAATATTATCTAGATGTCTATCTCTGAGGCATAGAATGTGGCCGACCATGCTCCTGGCTGCAACACTTCCAGAGTACGCAAGAGGGGAGGATATGCAGCATCGCTGAAGTTACAACTTCAAATTAAATAACAATAATACTTTCAAGTAATATTGAGAAATATCGGTGTCTGCAACTATATTATTAGCATCGTCAGAAGATCACTTCAACTATAGGATACACACTTTATCCCTGAGAGCAAAATACTACCAGCAAATAGAATCACATGATTTCAATTTTTAATTGAATGCCTTGTATTCTTCACTAGCACACCACAGCTCCTGATACAAAAGTTGCTGAGGTACTTCTTGCATAAGATCCATAAGAACTTCATGCTTGACATCATGAGGCCAATCTTTTCGAGATATTACTCTCCGTATGTTTTTTTTTTCTTTATTTTTAGTGTTTGTTAAAAAAGAGATCCATTTTTAGAAAATTTTAGACTACACTAGACTACATAAGACAGAAAAGGTTGGCAGAAACAAACCGGCAAAAAGCAAGCCTAGAAGACTCTCAAATGCTGAAGAATTTTCTGGTACGTGGGCAGCAGAACACGTGGACAGCAAAAAGGCCAAAGAAAAAAGTCAACAAAAGCTGCTGAGATTAGAAAAATAAAGAAAAATGAAGAAGTCCCAGAAGATCCGTAGAAGTCGCACAAGCAGCAAGTTTGTAATATTATATTACTTTTTGTACTCAATGTCGGTGAAGGAAAGGCGGTGCTCACGCCTATAAATAAGGGTGTGGTGTCTGTTTTAGGTAGACGAAAAAACACAAAATACTCCCTTCTCTTGTAATATCAACTTTCATAATAAAAGTTTTTTTTACATATACTCTCTTGTCATTGTAGTCCACTTTTATTCACATACACACTTGCACAAACACTCATGCTTCCGCAAAAAAACACCAACAGTGGTATCAGAGCCACATCTTTGGTTGGTATTGGGCATTTGTCCTACCTACCAATATCCACAAACTAAACATGGCCAATTCTACCTCATCCTCATTTCCCATTCCCATTTTTGATGGGAACAACTATGACTTTTGGAGTATAAAAATGACTATATTCTTGATGGCCCAAGACTTATGGGACATCGTGGAAAAAGGTTGCGAGGCTTTGCCAGAAGGTGCAAGTGTTTCGAAAGATCAACTACAAAAGGATGCAAGGGCGCTATACTTTATCCAGCAAGCACTCTCGGAAACCATATTTCCGAGAATAATTGGAGCAAGGACTGCAAAAGGGGCTTGGGATATACTACAAGAGGAATTTCAAGGATCGGAAAAGGTACGCACTATTCGCCTTCAAACTCTGAGAAGAGATTTTGAGAATTCTAAAATGAAAAATTATGAGACCATACAAGAATATTGTGGAAAATTAAAGGAACTCGTTAATCAAATGAGAGCCTATGGAGATGGGATAACTGATGAAAGGGTTGTTGAGAAAATATTGGTGTCACTTACCAAAAAATACAACTCCATAGTTACAACTATAGAAGGAACTAAAGACTTGATGACCCTATCAATAAATGAATTAATTGGCTCTCTAGAAGCACATGAGAAAAGACTAATGGCACAAGATGAAGATTCAGTTGAAAGTGCCTTTCAGTCTAAAGTAAATATACGGTCTCATCAAACTAAAAATGGTGGAAGGAGCTCATGGAAAAACAAAAGAGGAGGAGAAATTATAAAAAAAAAAAAAAAAAGGAAAACTATCCACCTTGTGCTATTTGCAAGAAAAAAAAATCATTTGGAGAAGGATTGTTGGTTTAAAAATAAAAAAACAATGCCGCTTTTGTAAAAGATATGGCCACGTAGAAAAAGATTGTCGCTCGAAAACAAATAATCGAGCAAACTATGTAGAAAAAAAAAATGAAGAGAATACATTCTACGCAGGCCAAGCAGCAAATGATAATAAAAATGAAACATGGTACATCGATAGTGGGTGTAGCAATCACATGATAGGGGACGAATCTATATTCACTGATATTGATAAGTCGGTGAAATCCCAAGTAAAGTTGGGCAATGGTGCATTAGTAGATGTCAAAGGAAAAGGCACCATCGCCGTGGAAACGAATAAAGGCCCAAAATATATACATAATGTATATCTAGTCCCTCGTCTTGCACAAAATCTATTAAGTGTGGGCCAAATGATACAAAGTGGGTATTCTCTATATTTTAATAGAGATACCTGCATTATCTATGATAAATATAAAAATACCATTGCCTTTGTTAAGATGAAAAATAACAATTTTCCTATTCAATGGAAATATGTCAAAGATATAGCCATGAAAGCTCAACTTGATGATTCATGGCTATGGCATCGAAGATTTGGCCACTTCAATTTTGCTGGGCTAAAAATTCTCCATTAGAAAAATATGATGAGAGATTTTCCAGCCATCACAGAAATTTCAGATGTTTGTGAAGGCTATCTTCTTGGAAAACAACAAAGACGGTCCTTCCCATCTGGAGTTGCATGGAAAGCTAAGAAGCCATTAGAACTTGTCCACACGAACGTGTGCGGTCCGATGAGGACACCTACACCCAGTCAAAATAAATATTCCATCCTATTCATTGATGATTACACGAGAATGACATGGATATACTTTCTTCGAGAAAGATCTAAGGTTTTTTCTATCTTCAGAAAATTCAATAACCACGTCGAGAATCAAAGTGGCCAAAGAATCAAAGTCCTGAGAAGTGACAGAAGCACATAATACAATTCAAAGGAGTTTAATAAATTTTGTGAAGATGAAGGAGTCCATCATCAACTAACTGTTGGCTACGCCCCAGAACAAAATGGAGTAGCTGAAAGAAAAAATAGAATCGTCATGGAGATGGCAAGGTCCATGCTAAAGGAGAAAGGCATTCCCAACACTTTTTGGGCAGAAGCAGTTTATACTACAATATACCTGTTAAACAGGTATCCAACTAAAGCTGTTCAAAATAAAACACCAGTTGAAGCATGGAGTGGACGAAAGCCTTCAGCAAAGCATCTCAAAGTGTTTGGATGCATTTGCTATGTCCACATCCCTGCTTAGAAAAGGAGTAAGCTAGATGAAAAGACAGAAAAATGAATATTCCTTGGCTACAGTGATCAATCAAAAGGCTATCGGATTTACAACCTAAGAACTAAAAAGCTAATGATTAGTAAGCTAATGATTAGTCGAGATGTCGAGTTCGACGAGAATGCTGCTTGGAATTGGGAGGATGAGAAGATCGAGAAGAAGTATATCACCTTGCCAGACATACCACCTGCTCAAGAGGAGTCAACGTCACAAGAAGAAGGAGAAGCACCAGATTCCACCACTCATGACATAACTCCACCAAGCTCTCCAAGAGTGATGCAAGAAGAATCTACTCTAGAGTCTCCAGTATTAAGGGTAAAAGCCCTTAGAAGAATTTACAACACATGCAACTTTGCTATTTTGGAACCAGAAAACTACGAACAAGCATCCAAAGAAGAAGTTTGGATAAAAGCCATGGAGGAAGAGATCAAGATGATCGAGAAAAATGAAACTTGGGAGCTTGTCGATCAACCCGAAGACAAAGAGATCATTGGCGTCAAGTGGGTCTACAAGACGAAGCTTAATGCGGATGGTTCAATCCAAAAGCATCAACAACCAAGTATTGACTATACTGAAACTTTTGCTCCCGTCGTTCGCCTTGATACTATTCGAGCACTCATAGCTCTAGCAGCACAAAAAGAATGGAAGATCCATCAACTAGATGTAAAATCAGCATTCCTAAATGGATATCTTCAAGAAGAAATATACATAGAACAGCCACAAGGCTTTATCCTCAAAGGCCAAGATGAAAAAGTTCTCAAACTCAAAAAAGCCTTGTATGGGTTAAAAAAAGCACCACGAGTATGGTATAGTAGGATTGATGAATACTTCATCAAGCAAGGATTCAGGAGGAGTATGAGTGAGCCAACACTCTACATCCAGACCCAAGGTAAGTCCGACACTCTCATTGTCTCTTTATATGTAGATGATCTCATATATACAGGAAACAATGAGACAATGATCCGAGAATTTAAAGAAGAAATGATGAAGACATTTGAAATGACGGACTTGGGCTTGATGAACTATTTCCTCGATATTGAAGTCAATCAAGATGAAGGAATTTTCATCTCGCAAAAGAAATATGCAGAAAAGCTCCTTGAAAAATTCAAAATGAGTAATTGCAAAATAGTGGCAACACCACTTGTGATGAATGAGAAACTATTGAAAAATGATGGAACTGAAAAAGCAGGCGCTTCACTCTACAGAAGCCTAATTGGGAGTCTATTATATCTTACTGCTACACGGCCAAATATTATGTACGTGACAAGTTTACTATCACGGTTTATGCAGAATCCAAGCCAAATTTATTTTGGAGCAGCCAAGAGAATTCTAAGATACTTACAAGGAACCATTGATTATGGTATATGGTACCAACCTAGTGCAACAACTAAGTTGATCAATTATACTGATAGCGATTGGGTAGGATCATCTGATGACAGGAGGAGCACCACTGGTTATGCATTCACATTAGGTTTTGGAATATTTTCATGGATATCTAAAAAACAAGACTCAGTGGCACAATCCACTGCAGAAGCAGAATATGTTGCGGCTGCTACAACTACTAGTCATGCAATATGGCTTCGAAGAATTTTAGAAGACATTGGAGAACCACAAATGGAATCAACGCCAATATTTTGCGACAACAAGTCCGCGATTGCAATATCAGAAAATCCAGTCTTTCATGGAAGAACGAAACATATTGATATAAAATATCACTTCATTCATGAAGTGCAAAGCAAATGAGAGATTGAGCTAAAGTATTGTAAGACCGAAGATTAAATTGCGGACATATTCATTAAAGCACTACCAACAGCAAAATTCGAGACATTGAGAAGCATGCTTGGAGTATCACAAAAATAGATCAATGAGGAGTATTAAAAAAGTGATCCATTTTTAGAAAATTCTAGACTACACTAGACTACACAAGACAGAAAAAGTTGGCGGAAACAAACCGGCAAAAAGCAAGCCTAGAAGACTTTCAAATGCTGAAGAATTTTCTGGTACGTGGGCAGCAGAACACGTGGACAGCAAAAAGGCCAAAGAAAAGTCAACAAAAGCTGCTGAGATTAGAAAAAGGAAGAAAAATGGAGAAGTCCCCAGAAGATCCGTAGAAGTCACACAAGCAGCAAGTTTGTAATATTATATTACTTTTTGTACTCAACGTCGGTGAAGGAAAGGCGGTGCTCACGCTTATAAATAGGGGTGCGGTGTCTGTTTTAGGTAGACGAAAAAACACAAAACACTCCATTCTCTTGTAATATCAACTTCCATAATAAAAAGTTTTTTTTACCTATACTCCCTTGCCATTGTAGACCACTTTTATTCACATATACACACTTGCACAAACACTCATGCTTCCACAAAAACATTAACAGTGTTGGTATGATCTTACCGTAAAACATATCACTTGGACGTGAAATAGGTGGAGGAATTGTCTTGTGTTTCCGGTGCCAGTGGATGGCAGTACAGTTGTTTGATCTAGGGCTTGCCAACACTGTACACACTTATCACATTGTCAACCCACTAGATAAGACTGGCCCGACCACTGATTGGACTCACTGAATAATGGCTAATACCAACCAAATGAGTACGAGTTGTACGAGATGAATGTAATAAGCTATCAATAGCATGCAAAAGCTGCATTATTCTGGCAGCATGGCGTAAATTTTCACTTCCTTTCAATGGATAAGGGTAGTTTTGACCATCTGAGCCAATGATGTTGATCTTTTAAAGGTTCGGTCTTTGTTGATATTATGGTTACTTGTTCGGAAAGGAAGGAATAGTGAGGCCTCCGTCTGCTTGAGATAGCGCAACCAGTGTCTCATGAACAGGCATAGGAACGTCAAATGATGATAAGAGAGCAAGTTGTGGAGCTAATTCTCCCAAGGAAACTGAAGACTTCCTCTGACAAGATGTTAAAGATACAGAAATGGTATCAGATGGCTGCCGCATATCTGCAAGTGAAGCAGCAGATTTTGGAGGATTCTCAAACGTCAAATATTGCATTTTTCTGCTGTGGAAGCATCTTGTTAAGTGGACGCTTATTTGCCCAAGAAGATTTGCTTCAACCCAGAAGCAGTGGATTGCATGATGGTAGAAAAACAAAAAAGCGGGGCTAGTAGTCTTCGAAGAATCAAAGAATCACCTCGTTAGTGCTGCCCTACACTGTGAAAGAGAGCAAAGGGGAAGATGAGAAAGAACTATAGTGGGATAGGGTGAAGGTGAGAGGAGAGGGAGAGAAAAGGATGGTTGCGCATAGAGGAGATTGGGATTAGGGTTTCAATTCAACCCTTGCTTTGATAATATGTCATAAAGTCTAATCCAAAAACTTAAACTAATAGGTAAAGAGAGAAAGTATGAATATAAAGAGCATTTATGACTTGTTGTCAAATGATATATGATAATATTTCAATACCCCTCTCACATACAAAATGGGTTATGAGTGACACGTGAAATTTTAGTTATGCACATTTGCGATACTGACTTTAATACCATGTTGAGAGATAAAAAACTAAACTGAATGTTTAGTTGGATTGATGTGACCCCAAATTATCTTTTTATAGTAAAGCCAAAAGGCTAGAATTATAATATCATCCTTATTACAGCCACACATAAAATAGTAAGAAATAGACAAATATGCCCCTATTGGCCAAATGCTCTCAACGGGAAGGTTAGAGATAATTGAATTCAAGTAGTTAGACGCGATTAATAAAAAGAGTCCAATTCTTGCAAACCTCAAGACTAGAAACAGAGAACATATGCACTCACGACGAGGCATAATTAAAGTAAATAATACTTGCGAATTATTTCCGATCCTTTGTTCCTAGGAAGATGCGGACGCCTCTCCCTGTGGCATCGATTCGTTTTAGAACTCGGACGTGCATTCCCCACACGACCACGGGGAGAAACAGTGCAGTGGCCAGCAAGGAGCCGTAAAATCCCTCAAGCATTCGCTTTGCGACCTCGTTGGAATTCGGGAATTCGATCAGATGGGAAATGAAGTAGGCAAGGCCGAGAATGGACATGGATAAGTACACCATGAAAGTCTTGGGAAATTCAGCAATAGCGATGGCCCAGATTGTGCCAATGGAGAAGAAAAAAGCCGTGCCGTTGAAGACCGTGAACACGTACAGGCTCGTGCCGTTCAGGATCATGTTCCCGGCTGTATGCGGTTTTTCCATGGCAGTGCTGTTGGAATCGGTGGCAACGACAGTCGAATTGGTGGAATCCTGCCAGTATCCTCCTGGAGGACTGAGAGCGGCTTGGTAAGTGGCGGTCGCGATTAAGGTAGACACTAAGAGGATTATGTCGCGAGCGGATTCATCTTGGACACCGAAAAAGTACGCGCACTTCTCGCCGGCAGTTAGACCTTTGCTAAAAAACTCCGATAGAGAGAGGGTTGGAGTGAAAAGTCTTGCGAAACATCCTTGAAGACGTAACCTCTTCACAACATCAGGATTGTGATTAGGATTCGCTAGGAAGATTTCCAAAGCCGTCTTATTGTCGAAGTTCCTCGCATTTACATTTGTATGCCCAATTAACAGCCTGATGATCTGGAATAAATGCAAAGGGAACAATATGAAATATGGCTTGTTGAATTTGTATTATATAAAGATGGATCAATACGGTTTAAATGGCTGAATTTGGGCCAGAACCATTTTCAACCCACCTAAATCTGACTAGACCCACATTTTCGACAGGTTTATTCTTGGATTAGATTATCTCGAATTCAAGGATAGAACAATAAAAGCACGAGCAATCATGAAATTTATGAAATATACCTCGAGCTGATTTTTAGAAGCAGCAATATGTAAGACGTTGTTACCATCTTCGTCTTTCCAATTCAATATCTTTGTTAGACGATGTCACCTAAGCCATCCAAACAAAACCTTAAATGCTTTGGGGTTGCAGTTTTGGACGGCAGTGTGAACCGTGGTCTCACAGCGGCTCGTCAAGTCTTCGATGGATGATCCGCAAGCAGATAAGAACTCGGCCAAGAGCTCCCTCTCACTATCTCCTTCTTCGCTGGCAACATAATGCAAAGGGGTGTATCCGTCTCGTCCTCGGACTCGGATCAACTTGGGATCAAGGGTCATCAATGCCCTTGCGGTGTGATAATGCTTGCATTTCAAAGCCAAGTGCATGGGGCTATAACCATCTGGATTGAGCCTCCGAGCGAACCACGGCTTCAAGATGGCCATCTCCATGGCCACATGGGTTTTCCCCTTGGCCGCGGCAAAGTGTAGCGGGGTGTCCGGGAAGGGTTCCTTAGATAGGCGATCTAAGAGTTTTCGCTCCACCGCAATTAATCCATGTAGCTCAGCAACATCATCATTTTCTATTGCTAGTTGAAGCCGAGGGTCCATTATTTGAGCAGGGAAGTGTAGGATCTGAGGGGCTTTGCTCTTTGATTGATCACAATAGCTTCGCAGTCGAGTGACATTTTAACTAGGGGAATGTATGCGTTGGGCAAGCGGAAGCTGATTCTGATATTCGTGGACCGTTCGAGCTTCACTTTCCTCATTCTATTCTGGAACTGAGCTTTGAACTTTTCTTTTTGTTGGGTGGGGTTGCTTTTTCCGGCACGTCTCAACCGCTAAAAGAAATGGCGTACAGAAGAAGGTGTTTCCTATATATATAGTGTGTTTGAGTCTGTGAATGTAAGTTTTGACATACATACAAATCAAAATGGAAATAAAAAGGAGAAAAAGAGATGCCTGCAACAACAAAAAGCTGGGGATAGAGAATCGTATTTATCTAGACTTGCACGATAGCGCTAGAGATATATTTTTTTAGTAGAATCGGGTGGTTGTGTTTTCATTTAAATTATCACACATCTGCTAATGACACGAGAATTTACATTATGGTAGATTCGCGAACAACTCCTTGAATGCCAATGAATAAGTTCAATACAAGAAAACTTGGGAGATGATTAGTGATGCTGAATTAAACCGAAAAATACAACAATAGGCGAAATCTGTTTTCACCAATGTGCTCATGACAATGAACTATGGAAAAGATCATTCTAACATGCCCATTTCCTCATTTAGAATAAGATAATTAATGCTTGTGTGAGAAAGGTGAAAAGAATTAGCACAAAGAAAGGGGTAAGGTAAGAGTTATCCTATATATCAGGGAACTAGTAGCTGCGATGATATTTAACTTAGTATACTTTTCGAAAAAACTTTCTGATAATTGTCTACTTCTAAATACGTTGAGTATTTTTTGTTCGGACGCCTCCCAAATAAACCAAACATATCAGAATTTGTGAAATGCATTGAATGAACGATCTCTTACGTACTTGTTTGCGACAACAACGGTATCACTCACCCTCGAAGCTCGAAACTAAGATCGAGAAAGGGAAGTCAGCCTTGATGAAACACAGTCGATTTAGGACTGAAAGTACCAAAGAAAGAGTGACTTTCTTGCCCCCCAAATTTCTCAGGAAAAGTAGGGTCGTGGATCATGAGTTAGACGAGTCCATCAGTTGTTTAGCCAAAAGGAGAAAGGAACCAATGGATTCCTCGGATAATAGCTGTGAATTGCTAACCTAGGGGAGGGAGGGAATAAATGGAAAGGAAGCTCGTGGAACGCTTGGCTAATCGACTGAGAATGGAATCTTGGGAAGACTAATTTTGAGAGGTGGAGCATCGGAAAAGTGAAAGCAAAAGGGGAAAGAAAAAAAAGGGATGATAAAAATGAGAGTGAGAGAGGGAGGTTCAGAAAAAAGAATGCATGAGTGCTCAACGAAATGCGATTTAAATCCTCAGGAAATGCAATGAACCATATTTCTATGTGTGGACGGGAATGTAATGAATGCAGAATTATCTAAATTAGCTATTTTCAGCCGAAGATCAAGCTCCGCCGCGATCAAGGAACTAGAAACTTGAAGTAATTTTCTTTAGAAATGCATGTTTGACTTGTTGGCAAATTCAGGTGTCAATTTCAGTAGCAAGATATCATGCGTTAGTGTTTTTGAGTTTTTTTTTTTTTTTTAGTCCTACTCTATTCTTAGGGTGCGTTTAGGAACCACTTTTGGAAAAAGCCTTTAGAAAAATGCAAAGACCTTTGACTTAAAGGTGTTTTTCAAAATGCAAACTGTGTTTGGTAAATTATACTTTGAAAACTCTTTGTGAAGTGCTTTGAGCAAAATAGTGTTTGGGAAATTAGGAGTTTTGTGATAAAAAAAATTATCAAAAGAAAAATTAAAAAAAAAATGACCAGCAAGGGCAGCGGCCGTCAGCAACCTCCGGCGACCGCCGGCGATCTCTCGGCGACCTCGGATCGGGCCGGCGAGGTCACGCGACGCTGTCGCGGCTTCCGGCGACCCCGAATCTAGGTCGCGGGAGGCAGGTCGATCGCGCAAAGGTCGGTCGCGCGGTGAGGTCGCCGCGAGGACTGCGACCTCCGGCGACTCCGCAACCTCCAGCGGACCCTCGGCGGAGGTCGCCCGACCCTGAGGCTCGCGGCGTTCCGAAGAAGATGAATAGTGCTCATACAAGGGCACGCGCCGGAAAAACGAAAAATTCATGAGGACAATTTTGGAAAAAAAAAAAAAAAAAAAAAAAAAAAAAAAGATGAACAAAGTGAGCTCCCAAAGATGCCGAGAATGCTGAAAAGCCTTCCAAGTACTTGCTTTCCCATTAAGAGACTTTGAAAGCTCGTTCCCAAACACCCATTTTTTGGCCCAAAGGGCTTTTGATGCCCAAAGCCCCTTCCAAAGTTACTCCCAAACGCACCGTTATTCTACACTCACTCTTAGACTTTTGCCCTGCCTCTTGCAGGGCGTGAAAGTCGAAACTCACTCCTGAAACTTACGCTTCCCCACCCCATCCCCTCTGAGTTCACCTCCCTCTTCCAAGTTGGAAGGGTGGCCACTGGAGCGAATCCCAGTGATTAGTGTTTTCGACTTATGACTCAGTGCCTTTTGTTTTCACCATGTCAATTTCAGAAACTGAATTCGGAAAAAAGCTATTTGAAGTCCCGACTTCAAGCTAGATTAAAGGTCTTTAGGGATAAATAGATTAAAAGATGAGTCCATCACATGCAACTGATAAAAAGAGTCTATTTCTTGTGAACCTCAAGACCAGAAACACGGATTGCCTGCACACTTGACGAGAATTTAAGGTAAATAATACTTGCAAACTATTTCCGATCCTTTCGTCGCAGGAAACTATCGGCGGGTCTCCTTGTGGCATCGATTTGGCTAAAAACTCAAACATGTTTTTCCCACGTGCAAAGGGAGATGCAACGCGGCCGTAAACAAGTTTAACCGAAATGCCATTACGAGGAATTCTACTAACTTAGTGAAGGTTTCCAGGATTCCGTTTGCAAGTGATTCAAAGTAGGCAAGGGCGAGAATGGCTATGGAATTGGTCGGGTCCTCCACGTGTACTCACGGCGGATCGAGAGCAGCTTGGTAAGCGAGAGCCACAATTGAGATAGACAGGAGAAGGACTATGTTGCGAAGGGAATCATCTTGGATGCCGAAACAACGTGCGTACTTCTCAACCACGGTTAGTTCCATACTAAAGAACTGTGATAGAGATAGGGCAGGAGTAAAACGTCTTTCTCAACGTGCGTAACGTGTTTGCTACATCTTGATTGCCACTAGGATTCGCTTGGGAGACTTCTAGAGCTGTCTTATCCTGGAAGTTCTTCCTATTTATATTTGTTTAACCAATCAACAGCTTAATGATCTGGAGGAAATGTAAATGGCACAAAATGAAGAATGTTTACCTTCAATTCGAATCACTTTGTCGCAAGCATTACTATAGTGCACAAAGTGAGCTCGTGCTATATAAGTCTGAATGATGTTAGTAATGCAATGACCAATGTACAAAGGGAAAAAATTTACTAAACCTTATTTATTAGATTCAATCATTTTAATTAGTGTAAGGAAGTCCTAAGTCTTCTAACAAGAAAATGCAATTTAGTCCTTCCACTCGAAATTATATATGCGATAGCTAGTAGTTGCTTATGTGAGTTTTAACATAGGCGAATTCATGGAAATTGTGACTTGAATGACCGTGATTTTACATAAAAGTTTTGGAGTGTAAGTCACACCTGCCGAAAGATTTAGGATTAATTTACACATGATTTTCTTTCTTTCTTTTCCTATGAAGCTAATAGGATTAGTTACGACCATATTAAGTTTTGGAGTCGGTCTATAATTTTTCTAGAGAAAGCACGTCATAGAGGAAAAAACATCGATTGATTTATCATTTTGGAAAGTGTTTTTGGAATATGTATTGACCTGTGTATATTGGTGCAAATGAAACTGCAAAACAATTAAATTGCTTTAAGATGATGCCGTGTTGTGCAATAAAAAAAAAACTGAAATTAACATTTAAAATAGAATACTTTATATAACATACAACATCCATGCCAAAAGAAATTTTCATGAATGGCCTTATCTTGATTTGATTGTTACTAAGAGTGTAAGTACTTAAAATCTTCAAATCAAGAGTGCATAAGACCGCCTGTTTGAAATTATCCGTGCATCGACAACATACACTCTAATATTTCTTTAAAATATTGTTGGTCTATCAATCTTGCCAGAAAAAAAGAAATATATGGGATCAAAGAAAAAAATTTGAAAAAATTATTTTGTGACAATTATTGATGGTTTTTAATTTAGGAGAATGGACGTAGGCTAAGTGGAAGGCCGAACCACCATATATTTTCTTACAATATCTTCAATCTTTTCAACTCTTCTATTATGTTTGAAAGGCCATCTACATCTGCATAACTATTTTCCTTCTGCAAAAGCTCATCCGCTAGATATTTACAAAATAGTTCCAATTTTCTTAAAACAACCGATTTACCTCCCTCTTGGGCGTTTTATTAGCCTTATCCCACTTCGGACGTTCATGTTTTCAAGTTGCGCCTGATGCTTTTCGTTTCCACGGCATCATTTTATGAAATTAAATTAGGAAAAATGTTATTCGATGTCCTAACTTCAAGGAAGATTTAAGGTCTTTAAGGATTAAGGAATTTATAGATGAGTTCATTACATGTTAATCATAAAAAGAGTCTATTTCTTGCAAACCTTAAGATTAGAAGCATGGTTCATGTGCACTCATGACAGGAATAGATAAGAGCGAACAAATACTTGCAGATTTTCTGAACCTACCATTGCAGGATGTGTCCGACAGGTCTCCTCATGTTATCGATTGTATTCAGAACTCGAAAGTGCTTGAACCATATGAGAAGGGGGAGAAACAACGCGAGGTACAATGATTCTATACAGTGTATTGTATTTACGTTACGTTGTGAAAATTCATACGGTTCCAGGACTCCGGTTTGAAGGGCATTAAAGGAGGCAGCGGCGAGAATGACTGAAGTCCAGGATATCATCCTCGCATTGGGCACTAGTGTCATAGCGGTGGCCCAGATTATGCCGATGGAGGCACAAAAAGCGATGGTGTTGCAGGTCGCGAAATTATACAGCCGCCGGCCGTTTAGGATCAGGTTTCCGGCTTGATGCCGTTATTGGCAGTAATGACAGTGGAATGATACTGGCGCCCGACACGTTCATAATTCAATTTTCTATATGCATTTTCAGCCTTGCCTCTGTACTTGCCTTATAATCGAATTCCTAATATCCACTGAGGTCGTACGACCTATCCTAGCGGGATTCTATGGCTCCTTGTTGTGCGCCGTGTAGTTGCTCCCCTTCTATGCGAGGGTAAAGCACATCCAAGTTATGGAGCTTAGCGATATCATCATTTGCTACTGCTGGTTGAAGCCAAGAGTCCTAGCCTTTATTTCTTCTTTTTTGGCCGGACTCTTGTCCATTGTTTGACCAGGGAAAAGTAGGAGCACATGGCAAAACCTTGAGGAAGGGTGTCCATCAATCGGAGATCAAACCATTTCATCAGCCGACAGCAACACCACTCCACCAAATTTTCAGCGAATGGTACCGGTGAACTTTCTGATTTTTTAATTGTAGGAAGTTGACAACAAGTTTCCTTGTGGCATCAATTAGGTTTAGAACTTGCATATGCCTTACCCACAAAGTAGATTGTCAACGGTTCAGTTCGATTCGGACTTTCAAGAAATCCAAACTGATCCAAACCGAACTGATAGAGAGAGCAGCTGAACCGAATTGCAAACTGAATACAAACCAAACCGAAAATCCGGTTCCGTTTGGTTTTCATTTTCTTGTCTTGCTTACTGAAACCAAACTGAGTAAGGGATGAGAAAGAAAAGAGAATTTAAGTTGGGCATTTAACTTTTGTTGAGAATTTTAGTCCAGCTCATAACCAAATCAAACCAGAAAAAAGAACAATCATTTTGCCATTATCCGAACCGAAAACTGAATTGAACTGAAAATGTACAAAATTACAATTTGGTTCGCTTCTAACACCCCTAACCAATGCGGGTAACACCACATGGTTCCACGAGTCCATTAGAAATCCCACTCCGATACGTTCTATGGACCCAGTAGGCTTCGGGAATTTGATTTGAAGGGTAATCAATGTAGTAGGCAACGATGAGAATAAATACAGACAAGTAGACGATACGAGTGTCGGGCAATAACATAACAACAGTGGCTTAGATTGGCGCCGATGGAGGCGAAGAAAGCCACCATGTTGAAGACTGTGTAATGTATAACTGCCCACTGTTCAGGATCGGGTCTCCAGCTTAATGTGGTTTTTCTATAGCAGTGTTGCTGGAATTGGCCGTAACGACGGTGGAATTTGCCGGGGGATTGGAAGAAGAATCCTACTAATATTGTCTCGAAGGAGTGATAATGGCTTGGCAAGTGGTAGTCGCAATTAAGATAGACAGTAGGACTAGCTCGCAAACGTATTCATCGCAGATGTTGGAAAAAACTTGCGTATTTCTCAAAGACAGTTCCATCCTGAAAAATTGTGATAGAGAGAGGGTTGGAGCACAATGTCTTGTTCGACATCATTTACATCTCTACGCAACATCTCGATTGCCATTAGGAAAGATTTCTATATAATATCTTGATCATCATTAGGATTCATTTGGAAGATTTTCAGAGCCGTCTTATCTTGGAAGTTCTTCGCATTTGCATTCATATGGCCAATAGCTTGATGATATAGAGAAATGTAGGGGGCACAAAATGAAGTACGATACTTTCAATTTGAATCACCGATTTGCCATGAGCATTACTATTGTACACAAAGTGAGCTCCTAACGTAGTGATTATTTCATGATCATATCGGATTGTCCTTGTTAGCTTCCATTTCACTAGCTTCTATCTCATACAATATGTTTGGATGGACTGAATTCAAAAGAAGGAAAGAGATTTTGCTAATTAATAGAAAATGTAAAAGAATAGAAAAGAATGATTAGGTGGGAGACATTATGATGAAAAGAGTTGGAAAGAAATTATTCATCCAGTATAGAGAGATTTAGAGCTCACTAAAATAGGAGTTTTGTAGGGGTTTGAAGGGGAACAATTTTAATCATATCTTTTCTCTCTATTAAATAAACTGTAAACAAGATGATCTCCGTATCGCTCCTTTGTTTTCCTTCCCTTTCCTCTATATCGTCCAACCAAAACAATGGTAGACCAAATAAAATTAACTCAAGTTCAGAGCATCGTGAGCTTAAGATAGTTTTCCCACTAGCAGTTTTGGAAATGGAACTGTGAGCATGTTTTGATAAAAACCTAAGAATAAGCGCTAGCGCTGATAATTTAAGCGTTGAATACAGAATGAAATTGTTCAGTAATTTAAAAAAAAAAATACTATATTTACGTTTCAACAATATAATTGGGAAGATTGTAATTACTACTCATTACACTGATTACTAGATTAAGTGAACTTAGACTAGATTTAGTCTTTTAAATCAAATGCTAATTAGGTTATAAAAAATGTTTAATTTTATCTAGTGCTAAAATTTTCATTTCCAGCACTTAACTGGATTTTCAAACAGCCCCATATGTATATATTAAACTAATCGAGAACAATTAAAACTATCTTACTATGAGTATTTGACTTTTTTTTTTTTTATAAGCAGTACTTTTTTACCTGATTTTTTCATATAAAGTCTATTAATACTGTAGAGAAATAAAATGATTAGAGCAATTGCCGAGGAAACAAACGAAGAAAAAAGAATGGATCAACCAGTAAAACTGTATTAGGATAGAGCCCGCCCGGGAAATTTGTCAAAAAAGAGAATTGGAAGTAGCAGATTGGGAGGGAGAGAGTAATATTCATCCCTCCTAATTCCTTTACTTCTCTCCACGAAATGAAACCAAATACGGCGATACCGTTCAAATCTCCCCGCTCTGAATGTTTCTAAAACCATGTATATTCAACCCATTATCATAACGTTTCTTTCCTATATTGGGCTAGGTCGAAAGACTTCCCGCTTTGCATTTTGTGGGTGCATGCGTCCGGCATTTGTATTTGCCAGCTGCAACTCACTGCTTTCATCTTTACTGAGTCAATTACGAAGTCGAATTAGGAGAAAAGCTATTCGAAGTCCCGACTTCAAGCAAGAATAAAAGGTACTCAGGAATTAAGAAATTAATAGAGGAGTCCATTACATGCGACTGAAAAAAGAGAGCCTATTTCTTGCAAATCTCAAGACTAGAAACATACACGCGACAAGTAGAGCCGAAGTAAATAATACCAGCGGGATTATTTTCGACCCTACATTCCTAGGATGTTGCCTGGGTGCCTCCTTGTGGCATCGATTCGGTTTACAACTGCTTGATAAATTGTCTTCACGCAAAAGGGGAGACCCAACGCGGCGCACATCAGAAAACAATAAAATATCGCTACCAAATTTCCTCCAACCTTCTGGGATTCCGGGAATTCGGCTGCAAAGGTCCCAAAGAAGGCCATGCCGAAGATGGATACAGAGAAGTAAACCATGAAAGTGTCGGGCAACAGTGTGCTAGCGGTGGCCCAGATTGTGCACATGGAGGCCCAAAAAACCGTGCCGTTGAGGATCGTGAATAGATATAGCATCAGACCGTTCATGGTCATGTTTCCGACGTGATGGGGTTTGCCAGTAGCATTGCTGCTGGTATTGGCGCTAACGACAGTGGAATTGGCCGGGGGATTTGTAGAGTTATCCTGCCAGTATCCTCCTGGAGGAGTGAGCGCGGGTTGATAACTGGCAGTCGCAACTAACGTAGATATTATAAGAATTATGTTGCGAGCGGATTCATTTCGGATGCCCATAAGCATTTCGTACTTCTCATAAACAGTTAGTTGCGCGCTAAAAAACTGTGATAGAGAGAGGTGGGGAGTTGCACATCTTGCTCGACGTTCTAGACGGCGTAACCTCTTTGTAAGATCTTGATCACCACCTGGATCTTGGAAGATTTCCAGAGCTGTCTTATCCTGGAAGTTCTTTGCATTCACATCCGAATATCCAATCAACAGCTTGAAGATCTGGAAGAAATGCAACGGAAACAAAAAGAAGTATGTATTCCTTCAATTTTGTGCACAAAGTGAGCTCATGCCCTATAAGTTTGAATAGTGCTAGTGACACAATGACGGATTAAAAAAAAAAAAAAAACTTATTTATCGAATACCATCATTTCAACCAATGTGACGAAGTCCTTAACCTTTTCAAAAGTTTGCTTTAATCCTTTCACCTGAATTTATTTATGTGATAGCAAGGTATTGCCCATGTGAGTTATAACATAGGCAAATTTGCAAACTTTGATCACGTGAATGCCACCCAAGTGGAGTACGAGTTTTTTCATAAAAGTCTACGATATAATTATGAGATTCAATAACATTTTTTTGGGCTTTGAAGAGAGTACTATCTTATTTTATGCATAAGATTCAATTGATCGGGAAATAAATTTTTCTGTCCACAAAGTGATTATTTTATGTTTGTGTGGTACGTTCGGATGGATTGATGTCAAAAGAAGGAAAGAGATTCTCCTAATCAATAAGGAAAAACAAAAGAATAGAATCAAATGAATTAAGTTATTGCTGTGATAGATAGGAGAGATTATGATGGAAAGAGTTGGAAGGAAATTATTCATCCAAAACCATCCAACCAAGAGAGAATTAGACCTTTAGAGCTCACTAGAATTGAGTTTTGTAGGAGTTTGAAGGGGAACAATTTTAATCGTACTTTTTTCTCTCTATAAATAAACTGTAAACAAAAGATCTCCATATCACTCCTTTGTTTTTTTTTTTTCCTTTTTCCCTATATGCTCCAACCAAAACATTGTTTGGCAAATTGAAATGTGTTGAGATATGGTTCATATTCTCTATCGACATGATAGCATTTGGGTCCAAGGGGATCGATGGGGATTGTAGGTTGTAGTGCCCCCTCAACGTCAAAGGATTTTTATAATTTGAACTCATATTTTATTGATAGTTTGGTTTGGGCTCATCAATACTTATTGGATATATATATTCACTTTTTCTTATAAATTGAATGATGTATCAAAGCGGTGCAATGTGGTAATATAATGGAATTCTCAGCTGAAGGTAATCCTAATTTAAGGGTGGAGCAGGACAAAATTTTACGTTTCAAATTCTTTTTATCGCTTTTACTCTTTTTTATTTTTTATTGTGCAACGAATCCTAACAAAATGAACTCAAATTAGAAGCATCACAAGCTTAAGATAGTTTGGATGATAAATTGCCGCTCTCTTGTTTTCATGTCGCTTATTCATTTAGTAGATTCTCTGCCATAAGTACTTTGACTCAACAATAAATTGCTTTGACTCAGCTTCCTCTTCTCCTGATTTTTTCCCTATAAGCTGTTCATTCTGTTGGGTCTAGATTGGGTATAGATTACCAAAATAGTTTTATATAAAATGTGTTCATATGGGTTAAGTTGGTTAATTTAAGTTTGATCCACCTAAACTCAATCTGACTCACCTGTTTGATAGGTCTATCCCTAATAAAATTATGTCAAATTCAATAATCGAACAACAAAAGCAGAAACAATAAAAAAAAAAAATAATAAGTGAATTGAACCAGCATGAGTGAACTATACCTTGAGTTGGTTTTCAGATGCAGCAATATGTAAGACGGTGTTACCATCTTGGTCTTTCCATCGCAAGATATTTGCTCGATACACTCGCTTAAGCCATCCAAATAAAACCTTGAATGCTTGAAGGTTGTGATTCTTGATGGCAATATGAACCACAGTCTCACATCGACTCGTCAAGTCATTGATGGACGAGTTGCAAGCAACTAGGAATTCAGCCAATAGCTCCAGCTCCATGTCTCCTTCTTTCCCGGCCACATAATGCAAAGGGGTGATCCCAGATTTTCCTCGGACTCGAATCAACTCGGGGTCGAGGGTCACTAGTGCCCTCATAGTTTCATAGTGCTCGTGCTGCAAAGCCAAGTGCATTGGGCTATAACCTTCTACATTCAGCTTCCGAGCAAATGACGGCTTCAAGATGGCGATTTCCATGGCCACTTGGGTTTTTCCAGCCGCTGCAGCAACATGGAGAGGAGTATTAGGGAAAGGGTCTTTACAGGCACGGTCTAAGAGTTTTGGGTCCTCCACAATGAACCTGTGGAGCTCATCAACATCATCGTGTTCCATTGCTTGTTGAAGCCGGGGGTCCATTGCTTTGAGGAGGGAAATTTAGAAGAAGAGAGGCTTTGCTCTTTGTTGGTCGATGGAAGTGCGAGTACCGAATTTGCAAAATCATAAATAGGGCCGCAGTCAACCAAAGTTTAATTAGGCGAGTCTTTGTTTATGATTTATCCCCTACGAACAGCTCAATCGATTGGGGGGCCTTTCTTCGTCAGAGAACTTGCATGCGAAGTTTCGCAATGAGTCAGCCAAGTGATGAAGATAATTTAAATTAATGGAAAAGGAGGTGCAATCAATCATTCCCATGCCAATAATTACGGTCCGACGAAATACTTTTTTGTTTTATTTAATGTTGTTGGGTGTCATTTATCCCCAATTACATGAAGTCGAGGGGAGCAATAGCAGCTGAGGCTGGCTCGATAAATCCCAACTATACCCGCCCTGGCATTGATTAGGGGTGTGTAACTGAATTGGTTCTATCCGGAACACAATGAAAACAGGTCTGCTTGCATAACATTTTCTGACAAAGTATTCTCTAATTTTCCATTAAAATATTTTGGGGTCCGTCAGTGGTGCTAGAAAAAAGAAATACATAGGATTGAACAAATATTTTTCGATAATTTTCTCCGGACAATAATTGTCTCAACCTGATAATTTTAATGGCGAACCATTTAAGAACCTGATACTGTGGTTCCATTAAAACGATAATTTCCATATCGAGGCTTCGTTAAGGTTCCGTTTAAAGAACCTTATATCGTGGTTACATCGACTTAAGATTTTTCAAACTTTATACTATTAAGTTGCTAAAACTGACGACATGTGCTATAATCACTCTAGTAAAATTTGTAGGTGATTGTCTCGAAGACCGAAGACCACGTCAATCAAGAAAATATATGTAGGGTCTACTTTTTAAAATGTTTTCTTTCCTCTTTTTTTTTTTTTTTCTCATTCTTAAATAAACACAAAAGTATGGTAAGAACAAGATGCGTCTTCAAACACTAACTAATTGAAAATTCAAAAAAAAAAAAAAAACACGCCCACTGGTCAAGTCGAAGTTTCTTGAGAATGTTATGTGACAAGGGGAAAGTGAAATTGTATGTATACATGACGGAAAACATTTGTAATGCTGACTGCTAAGAGAAAAGGACATACTCTCATAAAATCATCAGATGCTGATTTCTTCTTCCTTTTTCTTTTATAAATTGTTTCCTGGTTTGTCTGCAATTGGACCAACCCTACCAAAGACCCCGGTCCAGAAATTACAAGGGCCCTTCAAGGCGTGTTTGCGTCGTGAGTGCTGGTAAATGGTCGTCGAATGCAAAGACGCAACCTCGCTAGACGAAATACAAATTGATCAGTAACTTCCGAAAAAAACATTTTTTTGGATTTTCAGCGTTCGTTTTATGAAAAATAAACTGATTAGAAAAACATTTTTCATCAATAGGAAAAAAAGTCTTTAAAAGTGAGGAAAATATTCCTCTTTCTTCTCACTTCTAAAACAAACACTTTTTGTTTCACCAAACCTTAACTTTTTATTTTATTAATGTTAAAAAATTGATTTTTTTAATTATTTAAAAATTTTCTTTTCTTTTTTCTTTTACTTCTTCTTCAACCCGTTGCTGGCTAAAGTGATAGTTAGTGATCAGCCACAAGCGAGCTCACCAAATTCTGGCAAGGTCAAGCCTCACCTCCCTAGAGGTCGGCGAGGCAAAGATATTTCAATGGATTCCACAAGCAAATTAAATGTGATAGACAATAACCACCACTTATTTTTTATAAGATTATTGTATGTAACGAGCAAGGATTTTCACTTATGTTCGTACGTTTCGACCAGTTGAAAAATGCCAACAGCACTTCTTTCAATATTCAAGAAAATTCGCTGCTTGAGTTTTTTCGTGGGACAAAATATGATTTCAATCCTCTCTCGTCTAATATAGCCTATCATTAGCCTTTCCGTGGGACAAAATATGATTCAACATTAGTATTACGCTAAAAGGATAGCAAAACCCAGTACTAAATCTTCATTAACTTCTAGTGCCCTGGTAAGCCAATCTTTCGACTGAGGATTTAATATTTGAATATTATTACACTTCCTCGTGCGTAGTTTGGAAATTTGACCTAAGTTTAAAACATGAATATATGTGTAAAGAGGCAAATAGAGTTCTGGAAAAATTTAAATTCTAAACCTACTACTATGATATAATAAGATTTTGTATGACCACTATCAAATAAAAATATTGTGGTCTGTGTGCGCTCAAGCAAGACCAGCCCCATAATTCCAGTGATGTTCATCCAAGGGAGCGAAAATTGTGGATGAAGATACAATTATTTTGGCCCAGTAAGAATCTAATTGATCGCAATTCAAGAATTCGATAAGTTTCATTTTCACATATGCTTAATACATTCAAACTCGTGCTTCGCGGGTGGATCGATCATTTATTTCCTTCTTTCTTCAGGTATAACAAAAATATGATGACATGATGGACCAAAATTCATGCATCGAACTAAGTCAATCTCTTTGATCTCAGTGAAAAGCATCCCATCCACATCGACATCGACATTGTGGAATTCTTGGAAATAACTTCCTTGTGACCTGAATAGGAGCTAAAAACTTAAGCTGATACGCTCGTGAAGGCGCCAAAAGCCTGTAATTGTCTGGGCTAACTCTTTGAATTCAACGTTAAAATTCTCTCGCTTAGAGATGTAACACATCGCCTAGGGAGGGAGGTCTTGATTAGCTTATAAGGCTTGGGTCCCTCTAACATGTGTAATGCGTTTTAAAGCCGTGATGGAAAAGACCGTGGCTGGGATGGCGGTTCGTCCGCGCCAAGGCGGGTGACCCAAAGTAGACAATATTACACAGTGGGGCCCGGGATGTTACAAGTGGTATCAGAGCCGACTCCCGACCGCATGTGGGATCACAGCTCGAATGCTGTTCTGATGCCCGTGGGGCCACAACAAGGACGTTGTTCTGTTAAGAGGTGAATAGTGTAACAGCCTCCTCTCTTGTCCCACATCGCCTAGGGAGGGAGTCTTGGACTAGCTTATAAGGCTTTGGTCCCTCTAATCTATGTAACGCGTTTTAAAGCCGTGAGAGAAAAGACCGTGGCTGGGATGGCGGTTCGTCCGTGCCAAGGCGGGCGACCCAAAGCGGACAATATTACACAGTAGGGCGCGGGATGTTACAAGAGAAACATGCGAAATCCACCCGAACACGAAGGGGTCATTTCGTTGTGCTCTTCATGCATCCTCCATCGTATCAAGCTCCACAAAGCACTGCACAGATCACCCATTTCATGGTCTGAGAAAGCTCCAATTGGTGCATGTAGTGTCTAATCTTCTCATTTGTCAAAAGACATCCTCAAAAGTGGCGAGGCAAAGCATTTTAGTCAATGAGTTTTAGCCGAACTCATGTTTACATTACCCTATCGTCTGTGACTGCCATGACCTAAAGGCACAAATCGGGAGGCGTTCCTTAGTTTACTTCTTAGGCAACATGCCATTTGAATCCGGAGAAAAACCAGCTCACACGGTAGCGAAATCAGATGGTCGCTGTAATAGTGACTGCCATGACCTAAAGGTACAAGTTTCGTTGAAACGCGGCAATTGCCTTTTCGAACTGGAGTTGGTTTTGATATTTCCACCTTAAAGTTCAAATTGGACCTTGACCATGAATAGAGAGGACTTAGAGGGAAAATCCATCGTTGCTTGAAACACGGCAATTGCGAACGGTGAAGTCACCTGGGAAACTTCCTTGCAACATCTTAGGATACATTTGATAACGCTCCCTTTTTTTTTTTTTAATTCCTTGGAACAAAAATCCATTTATGTAAATTTTTGTTCCCGGGAACAAATTTGTTCATGAGAATAGATTTGAAACAGAAATAAGAAAAAAAATTACTTCTTTATTTTTGAAAACAATTCAAAAATCAAATCCAATTTTTTTTTTTTTTCTATTTTCTTTCCTTTCTTTTTCTCTTCCTCCTCTCCTTCCCCTAGCCAATCGCCGACCTCAGCAATGTTGGCGATTGGCCAAATGAGGCCTGATGACCTCGCCGAAGCCTCCTTGGCCTCCGATGAGGGTGCCCCGAGCCTTGCCATGCTTGGGTGAACTCAGCCTCACCTTGGCTGGGTAAGGCCAAGTCTCGTCTGACAATCAACGAGCCTTGTCGGGAGCCAACCGAGGCTTGGCCTTGCCGGGAGCTAGTGATCTTGCAACAAGGTTGTCAGCCAAAAAGAAGAAGGAGAAGAAGAAAAGGAAAAAAGAGAAAAGAGAAAAATATAATAGATTTATTTAACTTACCAAAAAATAAATAAATTTATTTATTTAAAAATTAAAATAAATTCTAAGTCACCAAAATATTTAGGATTGTACAAAGCGCGTTTCTATTTTGAAAATAAAAATTTTATATAATTACCAAATATCTTCTTTTATTCAAAAACTTAACTAAAGAATAGAAAAAAAAAAATTATTTCGAATAAAAATTATTCTAGATAACCGAAAAATATCACATGCATCCTTCATGTCTCATCTTCTTCGGGCCTTTAAGGACATGACTATACTTTCTCATATTAAATTCCTACTTTCGTCGGAAAAAGAGGAAGGAAATTCCTACTCTTGTCATCTCCATCCTGTCCCACCAACCTCAAATCACGCCAAGTTAAAAGTCAAAAATTAAACCAAAAGATGCCCTTTTGAAAAGTCTAGGATGCCATTGGGAGTGGCTTTTCCAAGCCGCTTTGAACTAAAAAAAATGATGTTTTAGTTCAGGCAAGTATGAAGTTGCCTTAGACATTAAGTAAACCTTTGGAAGACTAAAAAGTCCAGGCAAGTATGAAGTTGCCTTAGACATTCAACCTTCTCGGAATGCTAAGAGAGAGAGTAAAACAAAAATTTTCTTCCCAATATATCCCTACTAACATTTAGTTTTTTCAATTTTGCCCTCGTATATGCCTATTCACCTTATTCTCCATTAAGGTCGGCTAGCAAGGTTGCGTGGGGCTGCAAGAGGCCGGCAACGAGCTAGAAAGAGGCCGGCGGTGAGGCTAGTGTGGTCGCGACGACTATTGTCGGCTAGTCACGTGACCTCAATGAGTCACGACAACCTCCCGCCCTACGATCCAGATTTGGGTCATGCGACTTTTGCGAAAGGCCACTTGAGGTCGCGTGACCAAGCGGCCCTTGTCGAGGTCGCGCAACCTCCAGCGACCTAGATCCGAATTACGGGACCCGCTGCGTCGTGTCATCCTTTGGAAGGTCGCCGAGACTGCACCATCTAGGTCGCGACAACCATCGCGCGGTCCAACGCGATGGTCGCTACAACCTATTTGAGACGGGAGCTGGATCTACTGGGTCGGGAGCGAGCGGCCAAATTTAAGAAACTCAACAACAAGAATGAAATTGGAGAGCTACCCAGAACGAGAGATTGAGAGAGCGAGAATGTGGCAGCGGGAAGTGAACAGATCTTGCAGGAGATCAGAGCCTGGGATCTACCGGAATTGAGCGGGCTCCGGGTAGCCGCAACCTACGCTCAAGGTCGTGCAATGGCAACCATGACCTAGATCACGTGGCCACGAAGACATTTGCGTGGAGGTCACGGTGCAGCGGGTCGCGCGACCCTCCGACAAGGATTGTCGCAGCCTTGATCGCGATCTAGTCGTATGATCTGGGCCATGGCGACCCTTGCCGGATCATTTGCCCTTCTCCGACAACCGCCTACCCTTGGCCAACTAACTCTTCTTCTTTTTTGCTTTTTCTTAATAAAAAAAGTCTTTTGCAAATATGATTTTTCTAAATACTGTTTTACTCAAAAATATTTTACAATGAACTTTGACAATACAATTTATCAAACACAATTTACTTTTTAAAAAAAAAAAAAAAAACCTTTAACTTAACGGTCATTTCATTTTCCTAGACACTTTCTCTAAAAACCTTTTCAAACGCGCCATAACCTCCTGAAATTCTACGGGTCCAATCTCGGTCAAAAAGCACTTTCCACCGTATGGTCATCAATTAGTATTTTCAAACTAATTTGGATGTTTATTTTCATGGAGAACTGGGTTCATCATAAATTTGGAAATTATTGGAATTATTAATAATATCATTTTTATCTTTTTATTAAATAATATTGGAATAATTTTTTTGGGTGAAATATCAGAATATATGCCGTTAAAAGTGAGATAATATTATTAACTAATTCGGGATTTGTTTTATTTCCATCCATTCAATCACCAATTCAATGAATTTTATCTTCACTAAGGCATAATGTAGTTATCTTATGTCGATCTTATGCTATGTTATTATCTTTTTCTCGTTAAAACTCTGTGATTGACTTTTATCTTCGCAAAAGTTTCCTTTTTCAACTTATCACAAACACCGCAGTGACAAGAAAGGTTAATGAATATATTCCCCAATTCACGACGAAACTTTGATTTTCACCTCATGTTTTTGGCCAACTATAGCTGGTGAAAGAGAAGTTTCGAATGAGTCTTAGATGGAGCTAATACATTGATGAAATTATACTCATGCATTGCTCTGTCGACATTCAATTCAAACCGCAAGCGAAATGAATGTCTCCGTGCACGAAACCAAAAAGGAAGACTCGGCACATTCAAACGTAAGAACGGTTACATAAGGACGTGGATGCAAATTCCGTTATAGCAGATACAAAATTGGTGGATCTGTGTCCACCTAGCTACGGTGAGCAAGAAAAATTGCACCTTGTTATTACACTTAGAGTCTGTTTATTTCACGAAAAATGAAAGCTTTGAAAAATATTTTCCTAAAAGTAATTACTTATATCATTCATAAAAAAGAATAAACAGAAATTCTTTTCAATTATTCATGCAAATATTTAGAAATAAATTGTAGCCGGTATTGAAAATAACTTTTATTGACTAATCATTTCAAGAGATATAATAGATCATTTTTTAGAAAAATATTTTTCAAATTGTTTATTTTTCATGAAATAAACGAAGCCTTAGATAGACAAAAAAGAAGAAGAAGATAAGTCCACTAGAAGTACTGAACTTATTATAAAGTTACAATTGAGTTCTAAAACTTGTAAAAAGTGCAATCAAATCCATATCGACATTTTTTGTTAATTTAGTCATAAATGTTTTGTATTCGTACCAATTTAGTCCATTCAGTCAATTTTGGTTTGCTAGTGCTAACATGGACAAACAAGAAGGAAGGAAGAAGAAAAACAAGAGAGAAAGGAAAAAAAAAAAATTTGTCCACATCATTGTCAGCTGGTCAGTCAACGTCAATTGGCGTCCATATTAGCGCCAACTCACCAAAGTTGGCTAGATAGATTAAATTGGCACAGATGCAAAATGTTTAGAACTAAATTAGCATAAAAAAATGAGTTTGTGACTGAATTGGCACAATTTAGGACTTTTTTGGTAATATCTCCCTTGGAGGATGAATAGACTGAGGGGGTGATACTTGATGGCATGTTATGCTCTTTTTCTATGGATCTCTTTGGACGAGAGATTATCCATTTGGAGATTAATAAGACTTAGGGTCCATCTATACGGTGAAAAATCATTTTCAGGAAAATATTTTCAGATTTGCCGATGTTTAGATGATCAAAAACTAATAGGTGGACAAGGATGTAAGAACATGGAGATGACATACATAGCTCGACCATAAAGCTTTGTCATCCACTATTCTTTTCTTCCATTATTTCTCATTAAAGAGTCACATTCATCAGCGTTGGCCTTTTTGCAAAATTGGATGGATTCCGGCCTAAATAAAATTTTACTTTGGTGTCCTGATTGTAACATTCAATTAGTGAAATTCGCTAACATGGTTCAGATACATCACAGGAATATACTTAACTGGCTATATTAAACAGGAGGAAAGTTTCGATTAAGATTTGTTTCTCCGTTGTACCTACGATCATTCTAAATGTAGTTTAGATCTGCAAAGGGGTTGCAGATAATTGAACTGATTTTAAGGAATTAAAAAAGATGAGTCCATTACATGCAACTAATGAAAAGAGTCTCGTCGTTGCAAAATTCAAGACGAGAAACATAGATCATATGCGGTCACGACAATAATAGTTCAAGTAAATAATTTGTTTGATCCTTAGCTCCTACAAAGTTGCCGACTCGTACACACGCATGGAAGAGGCAGCAACAAGGTGCACAACTAGAGCTAGGAGCCATAAAATACCGCTGTGGTGAGTCCTCCGATCTCAATGGACATCAGGAATTCGACTAAAAGGCAAGTAAGGTAGGCAAGGCTGAGAATGCATAGAGGGAGGCTGCAAAAACCACGCTATTGAGGAGCATGAAGAAATGTTGCTTCGAGCTGATGAGACTGAGATCGGTCTGGTAAGAGGCAGTCACAATTAAGGTAGACAATCAAAGATTATGTCGAGAGCATGTTCATCTCAGATGCTGAAAAAAACATGAGTGCTTCATCGCTTAAGCCATCTAAACAAAACCTTGAATGCTTTGAGTGTGTGGTCCGATATCCTGCTATCATTATTTGGTTTTAGGATGTATTTAATTGAAGGCAGTTGCATGCTTAATTTTAAGAAAAGTACAAAAAATTGGGATTTACATTTAGCTGTAAATTGCATGATTAGGGCTAGTTCAATCCGTGTTTAATCACAGCTCATCACAATGGAACGTAGCATGATGATCACTTCAGATTTTTTCAAGGGAGCGTGCTTCATTTAATGTAAAGACTAACCATTCTTGAACAGAAGAATGGATAGATAACCGCATTATACAGACGCAAGTCCCATTGCAATTGCACCTTGTTGTTACGTCTAGATAGACAAAATAAAATAAAATAACAAAGGACAATAATACTCGATGTGAGGGCTGTCAGTACCATGATATGGCCGTGGGATTATATTTGTAATAAATTATGATATAACGTAGCAAGGGTAGTACTTGGAGGAGCTTATTATATATGGGGTAATAGTACTAAGCTGGAAGGGAATGAATTTACTCAGGAGGAGGGGATTTCTAGAAAAGAGGAGCCCTACTGGGAGCTCCTTCGGTTAGAGACAGAACACTCCCAGGGAAGACTACTCCTCTTGTATTTCTGTTCGACCATTGCCGTCGTCGTCTGATGAGCATCACGTGAAACTCCTGATGTTATATGTATTGCTCATGGCCTCACTACGAGTGTAGGATCTTGAGTTATGATCTAGGCGTGACTTGGCCATGATCAATCTACACTTTCGATGTACTTTTCATTCCTAAATTTTCAAAGTTTCGCGCATTTGTGAAATCTGCCCCAATGAAAATGTATAGGATGCTCGATGGATCTTCACCTCAATCAACAAATCATCCATATATACATAGAGTTTAAACAGCCATTTGGATCTAAAAAATTAAACTGTTAATTAAATGCGTGATTCTATATATTCGAATCTTGTAATAGCTTCAAAAATGTTCATCGATTGATTGTATGTATGTCATTTACCTAGCTTACTTCAATGATGTCGAAGAACAAGTACGAGGCACTTACAAAGAGTTCAAAAATGTCTTTAAACGCATCAGATTAAGACCCTTTGCAGTTACCTTAGTTAATTAGTCAAAGCAAGACCATATACGGATAGAGTCAAAGGACATGCTGAGGTCAGTTCACAGATGCGTGGGGTAATGAAGAGAAGAAACGAGCAGACCAAAGGACTCTTTCAAATGACAGGGCATATGACTTGAGTTGATCTACACTCTCGCCTGAAACTTATAATATTGGTCAGTGGAAATGTACAGGGCCGACGAAAGTCGAGAGGAAGAAGAGCAGAAGAACCTTGCATTGGAGAGAGCGGAAATGGGAGGGTTCTCGAAGGGTCCTGTCACAGTCGAAACAATTGCTCCAAGGGCCCTTGTAGTATCTTGGATATCGTTTTCTCCCACTTTAAGTACTAAAATTTGGTAGGAAGAGATACTTAAATGTTGAAAGTTAGGAAATTGATATTTAAGTGTCACATTTTTTGAAAAGTGGGAACACTTAAGTGTCAGATCGGCGAATCTCGTCGAAATCCTACGTGGCAATTTTATTATTATTTTTCTCGCCTACGTGACTTGCCGGAGAACTGACTCAGCAAAAAAAAAAATGCAAAAACGACATCATTTTGGTGCGAATTTGAATTTGAATATAAAATTTAATTAAATTTAATTATAAAATTTATTAAATAAATTTTAAAAAAAAAAAAAATAGAGGACGGAGGAAGAAGGCAGCTGAGGGCTAAGCTCTCGCTACCACCACCTTCCCGCCGTCGCCAGGAAGAGCCGATGATGGTGGGCAGAGGGTTGACGGGGTTATTGGCCCCTAGTCATGGCCTGGCTACCCCGGCCAACCGGCGGCGAGGGTCATGGCCCTCCCACAAATCCGGCGAGAGTTGACAGCCCTCGCTCGGCCAGGCCAAGGGCCGTTGCCTACTCGAGCAAGTCCTCATTGCCCATTGGCCGAGGTTGCCAGCCCCAGCAAGGGCCCTAAGACCCCAACCGACCCTCCCCTCACCATTGTCAACCTTTCCCAACAACGGCAGGGACGGCAAGGAGGCGGTGGCAGCAAGGGCTTAGCCCTCAACCGCCTTCTTCCTCCCTCTCTCCCTCCCTTTTTTTTTAAAAAAAAATTTTTAAAATGTTTGAAATAAAATTAAAAACCACATTTAATTTAATTAATTCTTATATTAATTATTTACTAAGTTAGAAGCAAGATAACGTCATTTTTGCATTTATCTAGCCACGTTAACGTGCAAAATAACGTCATTTTGCACTTACCTAATCAGAAAATCCTAATGTCAATATTTTGATCGAATTTTCTCGTCATTGACACTAAAATGATATATTTTACTTTGATTTCAACATTTAAATATCACTTTTTAAATTTTTAATATTTAAATATATGTCTGTATCAAGTTTTAATACTTGACACTCCTTTTCCACCGTTGGTGGTGCAGGGCTGCTTCAATTGCAGACAAACTAGAAAAGAAGCAGATGCAGATTTGGGAAAACGAAAAGGAGGAGATATCAGCGTCAAATGACTTCATTGGTGTATGTACCTTTCACGGTCATCCATAAAAATGTCCTCGTCACCATTTTTCGGAAGTTACCTGAATAAAAGATTAGTCAATGAGCTTTCCGAGATCGTCCGGTCGAACCACATCATGGTACACATGTCTTCTCACCTGTCACATGACCACCGACCCTCAACCTTGATTGGCTCAACTCCCGTAGTGACATGACTTGGGCTCAATGGCTAGTCATGCAAAGAGATCTCCACGACAATAGCTAACCAGACAGCAATGTACATGGACTGATGTGCAATCCACAGTGGTTAGAAAGGTCGTCCGTCACAAGTCTGCAGAAAAAAATTGTCTCTTTACAACTAATCACTGCACAATTTGATGGAAAGTTTTCCGATTTTGCAGGCTCGAGCAGCAGGAGGTGAGAAAAGAGACAAATGTTACAGATATTTGGAATATTTCTCAGAAAAATTTATGATATTTTTCTTGATTTTTCATATTTAGTGAGGTTTTCTATGTCTTCTTCTAATTGTGTATTTAGTTGATCGATATGTTTCTAAATAGTCATATAATAAAACGTATAAATAGACTTATTGACTCTTTATCAGAATATATCAGAATGTACGGAAGTTTCGCATTTTTCTCCTTGGCATTATATATCTCTCAAAATCAGCATTCCTAGGAAGCCGGGGTAGTACATGAGTTAATGAAATATTAATGAACCCCTTGTATTTTCTTTCTATTGCTGTAGAAGTATCGAACCCTCATGCAATTAATTAATGAGAACAAATTTTTAACAGATAAATGAAGAGAGATGAATTTGGAATTTGAGTATATAAGTTGCTTTTTTTAGCAACAGCTCATGGGGAGCTTCTTCTTAACATCCTGGACGATGAAATCTCTTCGCAACATCTTTGATCACCACTAAAATTTACTTGAAGATTTCCGGAGTTGTATCAACTTGAAAGCCCATTTACATACATATAGCCAATCAACAGCTTAATGGTCTAAAAGAAATGCAATGACAGACAAAATGAAGTATGAATTACTAAAATTGTATTAAATAAAAATAGATCAATATAGATTAATGAGTGTATTTGAGTCGAACTCATTCTTGACCCATCCAAATCTAATCATCCTACTTGTTTGATATGTCTATATTGTTGAGATATGGTTTACACTCCTCATCGATAGGATGACACAATGATCAGGGGTCTAGGGCTGCCTTGACGAGGGTTCTAGGGGATGGTGCCCCTGCAATGCCAGAGGACTTTCTAGTTCAAGCTTATATTTTATTAATAGTTTGGACTTGAACTCATGAATGACTATATATATATACCTCTTGTAAATTGAGGAATGTAACAGAAATGTGTGATATACTAATTATAGTGGAATCATCAGTTAGACATAAATTTAATTTAAAGTAAACTAAGATAAAACTTTGCGTCTCAAATTCTTTTTCCCACTCCCACTCTTTCTATCTCTCTTCTTCTTCTTCTTCTTCTTCTTCTTCTGCTTCTTCTTGTGATTGTGTGGCGAATCCTAACATATTCCTATATTAGATTATGTCCAATTCAAGGATTGAGTGATTAAAGAACGGACAACCATGAAATCAATGGAATATACATAGGCTGCTTTTCATGTGCAACAATATGTAAAACATTGATACCATCTTGGTCCTTTTAGACTATAATTTTTACAAAATGGACTTGCTTAAATCTTCGAAACAAAATCTTGAATGTTTTGAGGTTGTGGTTCCTAATAGCACGTGGTTCCACTTGTTTTGGCTTGTCAAATCTTCCATGGGCCATCTGCAAGTGGATAGGTTTTCGGCCAAGATCTCCAGCTCATGTTCTCTTTCTTTACTTCTTGTAACTTCCCACTTATATCCACTTCCATATGTAACCACTCATTTTCTCCTACTTTTTCAATAAATGGCACAAAAAGCAAAATCCCTCTAATATCCTGCGTAGAACGTGCATTGAACGTGCATAGAATATTAACATCGTTCTCTTATTACTTTTTACGAATATAATTGAATAGATAGCTATATTTGTTCAATTACAAATAAAACCTATGTTAAGTTGCAAACTTCAAATTAAAATAAGCATAATTATAATTAAGAACATGCATTGTTGAGTATTAAAAGACAAGTAGCTGATAATGTACATCAACATATGTCTATGCACACTCATTTACTAAACATGCTAATCGGATTATTTCATATTTTGGAGTTCATTTGACAATTGAGTAAATTCCACAAATTATTCCTTAAGGTTAACGTAGTTGGTTGGATTATTGGAGCATTGTAACTCAAAAACTGAAGGTCGCTCATTTGAATCTTATGATGCTTTGTACAAAATGCTTTCAGTCAAGATGTTTGTGCAATATCGGTCAAAGATATCTAGTTTTAATCGATTCATGAGATTTGTAGAATGTTTGATGAATATTTAGATAGATGGTATTCATGCTCGTACATTTAGATTATGGAATAGAAACATGATAATTGAATCCTAACATGTTATATTCATGAAAAGTGTCTACATTGAATAAGTAATTCATAATCAATTACCTACCCTAAATCTACTAATGCTTTGATGAAATTCTAATCGAGTAGGGTAGTCTTGAAGTGAGAGTTTGGGGCACGTGGTATTTCCGGAAAGACCAAATATACCGTCCTCATGCATGATGTGGAGCAGAATGTACGTCCAGCCTGCAACTTCTCGTGCATTATTGCAGCTATGCAAAAGAATAATAATAGAATACAAGAAGAAGTGTTGAGAATCTGACAGCACCATGTGATGCCGTCTGACTCTTCCAATGGGTCGTATGGTCCTTATCACATGGCGGGAAGGGCAACACCCAGCTCGCCAAGTGGCACCACGGGAGGTAACTGTGGAACCTGCATCAAGCTCATCTACCACCCCATATTCATCCACAGCGGTGAGAAAATTGTGGGATGAGGATCCACTTATTTGAGCACCGTTAGAACCGTGGCCTTCTTTTTTTACCTCTTGTCGGAACTCTGATTGAGTTTCATCTTTGTTTTTTTTATTTATCGCAAGCACCATTCACAACGCAAACATTGATCTGCGCCTCGGATATTTGGCCAGACATAGATGGCGTAGGAGAAATTATTGAGTGAGTCTTGACTGGAGATTTATGCAGCGATGAATTTGTTGACATGCATTTCAAACGTGCATGAAACTAAAAAAGGAAGACGATGGATACAATGACCGCGTTATACATATGCGAATTCCATGACATTGGATACAAAATTGGTGGGTCTGCATCCACCTGAGCTATGGCGAGCAACGGAAATTGCACCTTGTTGTTACATATAGATAGACAAAAAATGGAGAATATTACTCGACACGAGTGCTGTCCGTACCATGATTTGGTCGTGGGATTATGAAGGCAGTAACTTATAATGGAACGTGGTGGGGAAGTACTTGGACGACTATATTATATGTGGGGTAATTAGTACTAAGCTGGAAGTGAACAAATTGATTCAGGAGGGGGGGGATTTCTAGGAAAGAGGAGCCCTATGAGGAGCTCCTTTTCTCCTGTTGCTCAAAGACAAAACAATCCCAGAGATGAGTTTATTACCACTTCTTTTGTTTTTCGTTTTTACCGTTGTCGTTGTTCTCGTCGTTGTCATTTGATGGGCATCATGTGAAGCTCCTTCTGTATTGCACTTGGCTTCACTACTTGTGCATGACGTTGAGTTATGGTCCTTGTACTGATAATCAAGATGATGCATTAAGTGGTGATCTTCGTTCAGGAGCGATGAACTTGGCGTGGCTTGGCCATGATCGATCAACACCTCGGATGAGCTATCCATTCTTAAATCCTCAAAGTTCTGAGTGACTGTAAAATCCGCCCCATCAAAACTGTAGAGGATGCTAGACAGATCTACGCCTTGATCCAACAGATGATCCACCTATAGAGAGAGTTTAATCAGTCGTTTTGACCTAAAAGACTAAGTTGTTAATTGAATGTATGATTCGATATATTCAGATCCCGTAGCAGCTTCAAACATGGCCGTCAGTCAGTTTTTATGTTTGTCTACCTAGTCACTTCTATGAACTCGAAGAACATGCACTAGCACTTATAGAGTCTCAAAATGTCTCCAGCACGCGAGGTGAAGATCCTTCGCGGTTATCTTAGTTACTTAGTCAAAATAAATGTTACATGGATATAGTTAAAAGACATGCTGAATTCAGTTCACAGATGCGTGGGGTAATGAAGAGAAGAAAGAAGCTGAGAAGGACTCTTTGAAATGACTAGGCATAGGACTCTAGTAGGGTCCACACTCTTACCAGAAACTTGCAATGTAGATCAGTAGAATGAACATGGCCAATGAAAGTCGAAGGAAGAGAGTAAAAGAACCTTGCATTGAAGAGAGCAGAAGTGGAAAGGTTCTTGAAGGGTCCTGTCACAGTGGAAGCAAATATTCGAAGGGCCCTTGTAGTTCCTGGACTGGGGTCTTTGGTTCAGAAATATCACTTTCCCACCGTTGATGGTGTAGGGCTGTTCCAATTGCAGACAAACCAGGAAACACTTTATAAAAATCGAAAACTAAAAAAGAAGAAATCATTATCTAATGATCTCATCAATGCATGTCCTTTTCTCTTCACGGCCATCCATTCCAAGGGTTTCGTCGTGTCCTGTAGATTCGATTTTTGGAAGTCAAAGTTTAGTGTTACCTGAATATGGGAACAGTCAATGAGCTTTTCTAGATCGTCCAGTCGAACCACATCATGGTACACGTATCTTCTCACCTGTCACATGACCACCAACGCAGATCTTGACTGGCTCAATTCCCATATTCACATGACTTGGGTTCAATTAAACACGACTACTAAGGCTATTCATGGAAAGAGATCTCGAAGACAGTCATTTGATTGTTTAATTGCTTCATCAGGAGATCTTTCGAGGAGGTTAGGAGCAAAGAAAATTATAAAAATGATAACATGGTATCTTTGTCATCAACCAGACAGTAGTATGTATAAAACTGCGGTGCTAATGAGGTTGTTCCATCATAGGTATGCAGAAAAAAAAAATTGTCTCTTCATAGTAAATCGCTGTAGGATTTGATGGTAAGTTTTCTGGTTTTCCAGGCTCGAACGAGAGGTGGACAAAGACAGGCAACCAACCTTCCAAGGGAGCCAGTAGGAGATGAATTCATGATATGTTAGTAGACCCTTTGTGCTAAATTCTAATAATTAATGAGAACAAATTCTTTGAGAAATAAAATGAAGAGAGATGAATATGGAATTTGGGTATAAAAGTTGTGGCAAATTATATGGGAGGTCAAACTTCGAGTTTCTTAAAAGTTGTGCTAATTTCTAATAATTAATGAGAACAAATTCTTTGAGAAATAAAATGAAGAGAGATGAATATGGAATTTGGGTATAAAAGTTTTTAAAGCAACAGCTCAGGGGGAGCTTTTGCAGGGAAAAAAGAGAGTAGAAGATGCGTCTTCCATAAATGGTAAGAAAACCTACGCAGAAGAGGGTGAAGCCAAATGGACCTATGTTCGTTTTGTGCGACTTAACTGGTTCAAGAGGTCAAATTTGAGATTGACCAACGATTCACGGAAATTGGTCTTGGAAGCAAGTTTAGAATGATCAAGTATGAAGGACTGATTAGCTCTAGCTATAGTAGATAGAGAAAGTAAAAGAAGTTTGCTATAATGAACAAGTAACATCAGTATTAAGTGCGAAAGTAGAGAATGAATATCAGAAGATGCATGGCATGGCAAGGATGTGTGTGTGTGTGGGTGTGTGTGGGTAAGAGAGAGAGAGAGAGAGAGAGAGAGAGAGAGGAACCTGAAGGAGAGGGTGAGAAGGGTGGGAGGGGAGGCAGTGAGTGCAGAGGCTGAAGCAGCAGAGCAAGCAGAAGACATTCTTCTCACTCTTCCTCCTATCCTGGTGCACCGCACAGCTCCCAAAGAACCTCTCTCCCATCAGCCCCTCCAGCCACCCCGGCCTCTCCATCATTCCACAACCACCTCCTCTTCCACGTTCCTCAATTTCGATGATCCAGATTGGCAGCGAGGACGGCGAAGACGGCGAAGATTCCCAACACTTCCACAGACACAGAGAGATTGATTTTGGTGTGCAGTAGTTTGACTATGTACATGTGTTTTTATGGCGGGAAGAGAGCCCAAGCCCACCTCCCTCATGTCTACTTCTTTGTTTCACCAACATATGACTCATCCACGTCATTCGGGTAAATTTGGCGACTAGAAACCAATCATACAATTTCCTTAGACATGAGTGCAAGAAGGCATCTCAATCCTTCACGTCTCATAATTTGGTGTTCTAGATTACCACGAGCACACGGTTGTATAAACGATCGATCTATTTTCATAGCACTTTTTTTCTCATCAATTCTAATTATTTATCATGAAATACGCAATTGTCTCAATGGACTAAGCAATACATGAGTAGAAACCTAGAGTGGCCTCTCATAATATGTAAATCGCTTACATATTATCGGGTGGCGAATCAAACTTATATCCAGCGTTTAGTCCATAGTTGACAAATGAATTTGTTTGTTAACTGCTAAGTCAATCTTAGTATATTCTATGTTTATAGTTTGCTGTTTATTACGTGAAAAACAAGGTTTTTTTCTTTTTCTTTTTCTTTTTTTTTTTTAATCTTTTGGAGAAGTAACCTAACTTTTACCGTTCCCCAAATTGAGAACATGGGATAGCGACTCCCCCTCTAAAGGTAATTTATAGCTCTTAAGCACTTTCAAGGACATCACGAATTTATTTCTGATGTGATTTGGCAGCTCAGCTCACAAAAAGATATTTGAATCTTGATGACGAGACTAATGAGGCCATCACAAGGATGTCGGCGATAAGATTGATCAAACATCAGCGAATGACAACGAGGGAGAGACCAGCAATTCATGAGATAACTACTCTAAGGAACAATTGAAGTATATATGAGATTACGACAGACAAAGGATAATAATGTTTCTGTTGAATATGAATCATTGTGGCTACTCTCGAGAATAAAGTTTGATGGATGAAAAACAAAGACCAACGACAAGTGGTGATGGTCTGAGTTTTAGAGTAGAAACAATGATACCAAAGCATGGTTCCTATTTATTTTTTTCTTGATAGCGAGAAGAAAAATAAAATTAGGGTTTTAACTTAGATCTCTTTCTTAGTGACTGATATTATATAAATTTTTGTAGGACTAATAATTTGGACTCATAAGTGAAGGTATAGCTTAATAGTTAAATATTTTATTGGTGAAAACCTAAGTTCTCATTCAACTTGAGTTGAGGACACATACAATCGTGTCATCCACACCAAACGCCTCGAATTCTGAGAACCTGTAAGCTGTAACATGCCTGAAATGTCCTGTTCTTCTGAACTTTCTCTAGGATTCTCCCCAGGTTCTCTTTTCCATTTGTTTTCTAGTCAGGATTTGTATCCATACTTAATTCCTCGAATTCCTAGAAGAGGTGTTGGATGACTCAAACCACCAGACTCTAGCATTTCTTTGTCCATTGTTCTTGAGAAGCGTGCTTTGTTTTTATTCATTCTCAAAGCAATTTGCTGGTGGCTTTTTATCCTAGTGTTTCCCAAGGATGATCAAAGTGTTTTATGATGAGATTCGCTATTCCGGTTCTTCATAATATAAGGAAATACTACAAGAAAAACTGGAGTAATTCTGAAAAGCTCTTGGTCACAGGAAGTGTCAAAAGGCCTGTAATTGCAATCAACTTCCATGATCCTTCCTTCTATAAGGACAAATATTATAAGGTAAAATTGTGCCAAATATCGATCCGCAAAAGGGGTTCAAGGGGTAGTAATCGTTAAATGTTCCTCTGGGATTTAAGTATGTGATGACCATAAAATGAAATTGTGCGTTACTTGTGAACGTCAGAATCTCTCTCAATCATAAATATCATTGTCTAAAGGGCACGCCCTAGACAAGCAAAGAGGGCAGCACTAACGACTGACTTCAGCCACCTGAAATTTGCTTTCTCACTAATGGTTGATTGTAATCTCATTTACATAGTTGCTCCCGGCAACACCTTCAAAGAAAAGCACTATAACCTAAATGAATTAACATATACAATCATGGAAGATTGCCCCAGGCTTACTACACTCCCCTTGTTAAGCAAGTATTAACAAGCAGCTCATGATTGGTCCTGCACAAGAAGTGTCATATTACAGGAAGCAACCTCATCACCTTTAAAAAAAAAAAAATTACACAATGACTTGATTTACATACCTCGCAAACCACCTTGAGCATCAAAACAACCAGGAAGAGTTTGTGACGTATAACAAAGATGGCCCTGAAAGCATAACATGAGCATGGTTAGCCAACCACAGACATAACTGAGATCCACCAATTGGTATCTAAAAGAATTACTACTTTCCATTGATTGAAGTAGTGCAATTGATAAACAGAATGGACAGAAACAACAGTGCTTTTTCCACTAAAACTGAAATTCTCACCGACAGAACATCCTAAGAATAAGCAGTCGCTAATCATGAAATAAGACAACTAGGCTCGACTACTCGCTTGACCAAAGCACACGAAAGTCAAGTGAGTAAGGTTGAAAACACCATCATCTAAACAATGCTCCATACCAGTCGTTCCATGGTATGTTCATCGTTGTGGTAATTGATGAGACTGATGACTACCGCTTTTAACTGTCCCTGCAAACAAAATAAGAAATAAAACACTATAAATTGTAAGTAGATTCAATATACTAAACAAAAGGATAACAACTGAGATGTGATATACCATTCCCTGCCCAACATGCTAAGGACCAAAATAGCCATCAAGAGCTGGAGCTCTTGAATCTAGTGTTTCCTATAAAGATAGAAGTCAACACCCAAACTGCGAAAACAGCGAAGATTCCCACGAAATGAGTTGTACTAGGTCGGACCATCCCATCACATCATTATTGTTGCTATTCAGTTACTCCATATGATGCCTCGCATGGTTTCCTGAGCATCATAGCATTCAAGTGCTGGTGCTTCTAAACTTGATGATCCCTAAAAAGAGCACAAAACACATGCTGTCACGCCTCACGTATATCACTGACCAAACAAAAAATATAGTTAGCTATGCCAAATCTAACTATTTGATGCCAGCTATTATTTGTCCCACTAGCAAAAAACTCTGTTTGTCTTTGCTCCTAGAAGTTACATGATTAGGCCCTTTGAGAAGCATTTTTCCCTTAAAGGTTTTAACAAACAAAGAAAAGTTACATCAAAGAACGTTACAGCCATGCAATTATCAAACCTCTCCCTCTTTTGATGAGCTATTCTTCTTATCTCTCTTGGATGTTCTGTTGCCTTTGTTCACATCTTCAAGGTCCTGAAGACCAAGACGTGGAGAATTGGAATCCATTGACTGGGTTGAATTATATATGCTCTCACATTTTCTTAAAGCTTCTTCAAGTGCAGCAGATGCAATAGCATAACTCTCTTGAGATAAAGATCCTTCATCACCTAAATAATATGCCTGTCGACACAAATCATTGTAGCGGTCAATCCTGGACAGAATAATAGATGAGCTCTGTCTCGACAACGCTATACTCTTTGCATCCTTTGTCCACCGTCGCAGTATATATTGGGATGGGATATTATGCGCACCAGATATCTGCAGAACAATCATCGCGTGTCTACAAAGAAAACCGTTCAATTCAAATGAGCGGCACGAGCAAGAAATGTCCAATGTTCTTTCACTTCGACCCACAATAAGATCTCGGTTCTCCTCGAAATCTTGAACCTTGAAGCTTTGGATGTCTCCATCTTCACTTTCTTTCCTGGGGTGACAAGCAACAGCTCCTAAGACCTCAACCTGAAACTTTTTGAATACTGCATGTGTATATGTAGCTGCCATTTGCTTCCCAAAAGGTGACGGGGACTTCAATCCAGGCTGCCTATGCCAAGATTCGAAGTCTGCTTTTGCTTCCTCTTCATACTTCTCTTGTAAAATAGTTTTGTATTGCTCCAAGAACTCTTTGAACGTAGTTTTCCGTTGCACGTGCTTGTCAAGGAAAGAAATTGTACTGTCTGACCGTTGCACTGTAGACATTCCTGCCAAAAAGATGCCTTTCATGTATGTTGGGGCCCACCGATGACGATCTTCATATGCCGAATGGAACCATGAATTATCTCCTAGATTGAATATATCAACTATTTTTCTCCATCTCTTCTCAAACTGTTCAGCTGTACATGACTCGGAGATGCATTTGTGGAATTTCTCCGTGAAATTGCCATCTTGCTTAATCGTGTAACTGACCTTCTCTGGGACCTTACTTAAAATCTGCCATAAACAGAAACAATGTTGAGATTCTGGTAAGACCTCAGCAATAGCTTCTTTCAGGGCTTCCTCTTGGTCAGTGAGTATGACTTGTGGAGCATGTCCACCCATTGCTCTACGCCAGGCCCGCATCAGCCAAACATACGTTGATTTGGTCTCATCTGCCAGAAATGCACACCCAAGCAAGAAGGACTGACAGTGATGGTTTACACCAATAAAAGGAGCAAATGGTAACCTGTATTCGTTTCTTATGTATGTAGTGTCAAAGAAGACCACATCACCAAAATTTCCATAGTCAATCCTGCCTTTGGCATTGACCCAGAAAACATTCCTCAGACACTGTTCCGGACTCAAGTCTATGGCATAAAAGAAGTTTGGATTCTGGTCTTGCATTAACATAAAATGATTGAGCATAAGCTGAATATCTCCTTCATCTAAGCGCAAATGCTGATCATTCTTTGGTTGACTCCTAAGGCCACCTTTCTGGCTTTGACTTTTCTTACACCCACTGGACTGTCTAGTCATTGAATCATACATCTTCTTAGTTCTTGCACAGATAGCATGCAGAGTATCCCCATGGCTATCACCTTGATCTGAGTCTCTATGACGCCTGAAATAATATGCTTCATTGGGAAATATTTCATGATTATGCTCCTTTATTAAACTATGAATCACCCATCTTCCATCTTTCCTCCGTTTCACATGCATGCCAGCCTTACAATCTGTCTTTGACCCAAATCGATTAGTCCTACCTCTCTTTTTCTTGACAGGAATTGCCATGATGTCTGTAGTTGAAATTGGTTCTGCCACTGCATCCACTGCAGGCTCCCGCTTGTTACCATACCTAGTACATGCAAATTTTGCATCAATAAATTTGCCAGATATTCTTGAGCGTCGGCTGGCCTTTATTATGGCGGCAAAGCCCACTGACTTTGCATACTCTCTATAGAAGGAGAAAGCCTCCTCCTTGGATTCGAACTCCATGCCATCATGGGGCTCTGTATTTTTTGAAGAATTTCCACTGACACCCTCTGTGGCATAATTTATTTCCCTATTGTCTGATGACCTCCTGCCCACATTTGGGCCATCTTTCTCCCTCTCGACTTCAGAGACCATTGGAGGATCTATTACATGGCCATCTCCAACATGCCCTTCATCACCGCAGTGAATGGTATCTCCATTTGCATTTAGCAAAGTAGCTTCCTTATGGCGTCCTCCTAAAGGCTGTCCCAGATCTATCCTCATGGAGAAGCTATTTTTATCTTGAAGAACTCTTTTCGATAATACAACTGAAACTGTTAAAGGAAGAAGGAACTATGAACTTTTGATGTAAAGACTACTATGAAACTACCAAATTGTCCAGAGACCATCAATTAGAATTTGCATCAGTTTTTGACCAAAGTGATCCTAATTGATTCATCCAGAAGAGTAGCTACATATTGGAAAAAGGATGAGTAAATATCACTACGTCAGATTCACAAACAAAAGTGAATAACTCTTATATATCAAACTATGGCAGATGGACAATTGACGATTTAGGGGAAGTATCTAATTAGATTAAAAATTTCATAAAAGTTACAAAAGGTTATTTTTTGCATAAGTTGCACCAATATTGAGTGAGGGCCCCCTCTTCCCACCCAGTCCACCAATATCATGTCACAAGTTTTTTTCCTGACATCAATGAGTGTTCGGGACTCTTTGAGCACCCGACTACTCCGCAGAGCGTGTCTGTCACCCGTTCAACACACGCCAGGTGATAACTGGAAGCACATGGGTCTGTGCACCTAGGAGTAGCCCCAAGAAAATGCTCAACCATAGTAAATCAAACTGAAGCCTTGAGTGAGGAGGATGAACACACTTACTACTCGAAGGTCGTGTCATGTCATAAGTTGAAAAGCTTATACAGATTAGAAACTGACCCGACACATTGTGATTCCAAACCCCACCCGCATGACTTTTTCATCACGCTTAGAGCAGGTCCAACTTATTTCATTTTTGGGTAACTCTCTACTTACGATGCACAAAAAGTGCTGTAATGAGCTGTTTATATGGATGAAACATATCGAAACAAACATTTTTCAATCTACTTGAAATTCAACAAAGCCAATCAGGCGCATATCAACATGGCATTAGAGCAATCTTCCGAAAATGCAAGGAATGTCCCCAATTCAGCAAAAACTCAACTCTGCAAAGCATTGGCTGCAAAAGCATTCGCGAGTGGTAGAGGCTAAAAGAACTGAACTATCGACACAGCAGACTCAACAACACTGATCTTACTTCCAACGCAATCAACACTTCGTTCCACCCTCTCGTCTTCCTAACCTTCGCCAAATTATAGACTACAACGCACGCTCCTCAGGCTTTGGGATTCATAACGAGGAGACCCAGGACGACCAAAGCAACGAACACGCAGCGGCGTTCAGCAAATTCGACTACCGAAGAGCAATTAGCTCTCTCTCTCTCTCTCTCTCTCTCTCCAGACTACTTCACATCATCAGTTCCGCAGATCAAACACGACACGCAGCAAAGGAACGGAGAAAGCGAAGACCATGGAAGGAGACGTACAAGTTCGCGAATTGAGCTGCTGCTGCTGCTGCTCGGGGAGGGAATCGAACGCCCGCCGGAGCTTCTCCCGGCCGAATGCCGGCGACTTTCCCTCGGACTGGGCGAGAACTGCTGAGATTGCGATGTCCGACGTCGGAAAAAACGAACTTTGTCAAGTCAAAAGCAGCAGAACACGGAGAGAGAAGAGCTGCAGTAAATAGTGATGTCGCCATTTGGGCCTCGCTGGGCTCTCGAGGCCCATCGAGAATGCAGTCGGCCCAATCTTCCCAAAAATGGAGTTGTTCAGGCCCAGATTTCGGTGGATTCTTACATGAGGATGAGTCCCTTCTTGCACGTACTCCCTTTTTTAGTTTTTTCATGATTATCTAAGGGCAATATTAGAAAGAAAAAAATTCAATTAATAATTAGTAGAGTAATTATTGGGTACACCTTACGTCAGTGTCCCTTCTTGCATGGGTTTTCTCTCCAATTCATGAAAAAAATTACACGCGGGTTATTTTTATTCGCCATCAGATTGGCGAGAGCGATAATTACAACTCTCGAATTAAGGATAGGATATAAGACCGCCTATGGTAAAGTGTTCTTTACGTCGACGTTGTGTGTCGGTTTTTTCCTTGATAATAATGAGAAAATTTGTCGGCACGTAGCTTTCGAGCGACTAAGTTGGGTCATTTTTGTCTGGTGGTGATGATGGTGCGAGTGCGACCTTAGCTAAAGGTAGAACCTGCCTTGGTAGTGAACTTAAAATGAGGGAGGGTTTTGTGCGTGCCATCGTGCGCTTTTTGTCCTTTTAGGTTGGTAAAGGAATTCTCTTTTTCTCGAGCTTTCTGCGGACATTTCCTGCGTCTTGCTCATCAGCCGTACGCCTCCCCACTTAATAATAATAATAATAATAATAATAATGCTTAATCAGTGCTGACTCGTTTTAGCCAACGGTTTTATGTTCGTGTAATGCAACACGGCGCCGACGGCCAGATGTTCAGTTGCATCGACCTGTGAGAAAAAGAAAATTTTCACGGACTTAGTAAAACTTGATTAACGAAACGCGTGGAATTGTGTAAGATACAAAATTATCTATGATTGGACATCACTCGCTTTGGACGGTGGATGTGATAAGCCACCACCAGGCGCTTGGTGACTACAACATGATTAGAACATGATCATCATTTTTGTGAATTGAATGGCATTTTCATTAATTATTATTGGCATTGCTAAAATGACCCAAGATGAATTCATTAATGTTCAAACAAAAGTGGATAATTTGATGAAGGTAATAAATGGTAAGTTTGGTTTGGTTTTGCAAATGAGTCTTGGGGAAATGCAAATGCCTTTGACCTAAAGCTCATCGGGGAAATATGCAAATTGCATTTAATAAAAAAAATTCTTTACAAAGCTACTTTATCCTAAGTAATATTTGACAAATATTTTTTTTGCAAAGAGCTTTTTGGTCTATTATTATTATTATTATTATTATTATTATTATTATTATATAAATCAAAACCCTTTGCCTAAGGGTAAGGCTATCAGCAGAGCCAAATCTAGAGTTGATGACAATCACCAAGGACATGTGACCCCCCAGCAATGGTCGTTCAACCTTAGGCCTCGTTGCTTGGGTTGTGATACCTGAGGTTGTGCGACCTAGGTGGTTATCTCACTACTTCATTGCCCTCTCGCCAACCCTTCGCTAGTCCGATCTAGCCTCGCCGGTCATCCTTTCTAAAAAATGATGAACAATAACAAGGGACAAAATTGAAAAATTGAATAATTGATGAAAGTAGTTTTGGAAGAAGATAATTTGTTTCAATGGTTAGTCAAAAGCTGAAAGCTTAATCTTTCTAAAAAATGGCTTTGAGCTTTCTTTAAGGTTTTTGAAGAAATTTCTTAAATAAATTTAAAGATTTAACAATGGGCTTTCGGCTTTGGGAAAGCTGAACCGAACCGAACGCGTCCAAGTAGTGTCAGATTTTGTAAGCCCAATCCATATCGGCCCATGCCCATGTCCGGGCCCGGCCCGTACCGACCCGCGAAGCGGAAGACCGCCCCTATGTACACGCGGTGACGCGAGCGTCCAGCCCCGGTCAACTCCCCTCTTGGACACGCGCGGGCTCAGCGCGTCCTCTTCACGACCCTTTGCTTAAACCCAGGTAGTACGCCGACTTCTTACGGTAAAAAGAGAAATATCCCAAATCCCAAAAATCAAAATCCCGATTTCAGCGCCCCCCCAAAAAACAAATTTTAATCACGCAAAAACACCCCATAAAAAGCCATTTAGATCAAAACTTGAATGAATGAATAATAAATATATAAGATAATAAGGAAAATAAAGAGAGGGGGGAAAAATACAGTAAGCGCACTACTGTATTTTTGAACAGTGGGAGATCAATCAGAAAGTGCATCCCCAAAAAAAAAAAAAAAAAAATAAAATTAAGAAAAAGTGGGGGAGGGGAGAGAAATTCCGGAAGAGAAAGACTTGCAAGGGAGAGAGAGCTGTTTCCATTGCCAGTCTCTCTCTTCTCTCTCTCTAACACTGAAAAACCAAGAAGAAGCCAAGCCCCTTTTCTTGAATTGGAAGCTGGGGGACGATGGGATCCATCCCCGGCACGGCCGAGCCCCTCTCAGGTACAATCTTGATCCTCCGATTCGCCCTCCCCGTTGACCAAGTTTGAATCTTTCCACCTTCTTTGAGCTCGATCCGTGGGGTCCCCTGATGGGTCTTCACCGCCTGGGGCTGCGGAATTCTCGGGGTCGTCGTGGAGTGGGTGTGGAGTTGCTGATTGGGTGTGTTGGATTCGATGCTCTAGAGCTCCGCTTAGGGTAGCTGTGTGCTCGATTGTTCGGTTTCTCGATGTCTGAGTGAGCTCGGATGATGGGCGATTGTCGAGTCGAATCCGTTCTTGATTCGGAGGGGATCGCGTCGCCGGGGGGTCGAGTTTTCGCTTCGCTGCTCTTTCGTTTAGTGGCGATCGGCATCGGATGTTGAACTGTTGGGCTTTTGGTGGGATCAGTCAGTGAAGTTATCCCCTTTTTTATTCGACCCGTGCTAGATAATTCAGGGATCCGTGATCTTTGGCTTGATGTTATGGTTCTTCTTTGAAACCGGGTGTCTTTCTGTTTTGGGTTGGATCCGACCATTCATGATCCTGTGCCTTGGAAAATGATAATTGGAATCCGAGGCTCACTGGAATGAAATGCCAGTTTGAGGTGGTTCTTTCCCAAATCGATTGTAGGAGGTGTACACTACGAAGGATGAGTTTATGATTTTCGATTAACTATTTTGACGTGAGCCCCTTCTTATCTTTTTTTTTTTTTTTTTGCACCATCATTTTAAGATTCGACAAACCATTCGAGGAGTTCTCTGTCTTTACTGTATTAGTGAACACTTTGCTTTCTCGGGTTGATTTTCTTTTTCTTCTTTTTTTGAGCTAAAAAAAACTAAAATGGCTCTTCTCCATTTTCGATCTCAAGATTTAGTGCAAGTTTCAGTACCTTGTTAATTCCATTAATCCTTGGCATGAGAAGTAGGCTTATAAAGCATGCATTGCAGTTAGCTGGATCTGAAATTCTTCTTTGTATGTGCTAATAGAGATGAAGGTCAGGAGTATGGCTTTGGATGCTCCCCTGGTAAAATGAGTTGAATGGAGAGAAATTTCGAAAGAGGGCCAATGAACCAGCAGAAGGGCCATGAACAGTTTCGATATGCAAATATAGATCCTCGAAATCCAGGGCTTGGCTCTACTAATCAGAGTTTCTTCCATGATCCAACGAGTACTATCAACACCAATATGCGACCTCCAGATTACAACATGTCTGCTGGAGCCAGACCAGTTCTGAACTATTCAATTCAGACTGGTGAGGAGTTTGCGCTTGAATTTATGCTCAACCCCAGGCAACAGCTCATTCCACCAGCTCAAAGGGATCCTAGTAGCACATCGGGCTATATGGATCTAAAGGGCATCCTTGGTATATCTCATACGGGTTCAGAAAGTGGGTCAGACATTTCTATGATCAATTCAGTAGAAAAGAGCTTTGTACCGGAATTTGAAAGAAAGAGCTCCTTGGCTAATGAAGAGAGAAATTACCACGAGTCCTTGCGGTCTGTACCAAGATCCACCTCGCGAGGTAGTAGTAGTAGACTCATTGATAGTTCCCTTTCGGGATCTGGCGATTGTACATCTGCGCGAGTGAAGTTCCTCTGCAGCTTTGGTGGTACGATTTTGCCCCGCCCAAGCGATGGAAAGCTTAGGTATGTTGGCGGCGAGACTCGAATTATTCGGATAAACAAGGATATTTCTTGGCAGGAACTTACGCAGAAAACTTTGGCAATTTGTAACCAACCTCACACTATAAAGTATCAACTTCCAGGTGAGGAACTTGATGCGCTGGTTTCTGTATCTTGCGATGAGGATCTTCAGAACATGATGGAGGAATGTAATGTGTTAGAGGATAGAGGGACTCAGAAACCTAGGATGTTCCTTTTCTCCGATAATGATCTAGAGGATGCTCAGTTTGGCATCAGAAGCATTGATCGGGATGCCGAGGTCCAATATGTGGTTGCTGTGAATGGCATGGATTCAGGTTCTAGAAGGAATTCAATTGCTCTAGCAAGTGCCTCTGGCAATAACTTGGATGAATTAGTAAATCTAAATCTTGAAAGAGAAGCCGGTAGATTAGCTGGGGCTACAACTGATCCTTTCAGAGTAGATGCACCTACGTCCAGTGTTCAGTCTTCTCAAGTGGTGCCGACAAACTCAGCTAGCAATTATGAGTCTAATTCACACTCTTACCAGCGGCAGAGAGTTAATCATGGAGAAGCTAGCCAACATGCTTTATCTGCTCCTCAACATGCTGAGAGTTTCTCGGATTTGGAAGGAAAGGGAACTATTTCCTCATCTGTCCAGTTCTTACCTGGCCAAGGATCTACTTCTTCTAATTTCGTGCCACATGTGGATAATGTAAATGCAATTCCTCCCACTGTAAATCCAGTAGCAACGGGAGGTTTGAATGAAGAGCATTTAGTCAGTGGCCAGCGCGCACAGGATATAGAAGCACCTGCAAGGGACACCAAACTGAAAAGAGACAGCTCAGGGAAGAAAACAAATGGACCAGATAAAGTTCAGCCCCTAGAGAAGGAAACTAAATTTGAGGAATTGAAAATGAAGAGAGAGGGCTCTATGCAGAAGATAGACGAGACTCAGATTGAGAACACTGTTTCCTCTAAACCCAGTGAGGGCCCTGTCACAGGATACACCCACCGGGAAGACGCGTCTGGTGCTAAAATGGCCCCTGAGCTAAAGAGTCCCTTGCCCAAGGCAGTAAGTAAGAGGCCTCAGGAAACTGTACAGAGCTCAATTGACCCTGGAGATGCAAGGGAAGGGAAGAAGAATCATGAGGATGACCCCTTCTATGCATCGGGTGGAGCATTCATGGGTAATGGGGGATCTGAGGCAGATCCAACTGAGCTGGGCTACATAGAGCCACCTTCGATGCCCCAGCGAGTATTTCATTCTGAACGAATCCCAAGGGAGCAGGCAGAGTTGAGCCGTTTGTCAAAATCTGATGATTCTTTTGGATCTCAGTTTCTGATTACTCAAGCACGGATCTGATTACTCACAGTCAACCGCAGAGGCAATTGAGAAGCTGCATGATGCAGACATGGCTTCTCAGGCTGAGCACTTTAAGCAACTTCCAAGGCATGTAGAATCTTCTTCTTCAGACAATTTCAATATGGACAGGCATATGGCTGAAGAGGTGCTTGAACCAATGCCGCGGAAAACTGAATCAAGACCTCTAAATTCTGCAGATGACCACAGAATGACCCAGGACAAAGAGAAGTACAAGGAAATGATTGTTGGGGCTAAAGATGCAGCTGGTCCTCAACATCAAACATCAGGTCGAGTAATTCCTGGTTTGCACGCTGACAATTCATCCTTGAGGCCATCTGAATATCTCTGGGATGAAGTAACACCAAACAAGACCAGTGGAAAAACAACAAAGGCTCATGCACAGCCTTTGACACAGACTGTCGAGCCTTCAGTTAGCGTTAGCAACCCAGAGCATGGTGATATATTAATTGATATTAATGACCGTTTTCCTCGAGATTTCCTGTCTGATTTATTCTCAGTGGCAAGGCGTTCTGAGAATCTCTCTGATGTTAATCCTCTGCATAGTGATGGAGCAGGGTTGAGTTTGAACATGCAAAATCATGAGCCGAAGCATTGGTCTTACTTTCGAAACTTGGCTCAAGACGAGTTCGTTAGGAAGGACGTTTCTCTTATGGACCAGGATCACATTGGCTTCTCAGCTCCACTTGGAGAAGGCGAAGATAGAGCTCCCATTGACTACAGCTATCCGCCTGTAAAAGCTGATGGAGTCCATGTGGGTGGTATGGAGCCCAGGCTTAACTTTGAGGAGGATATTACCCAAGTGTCATCTGGTGTCATTGGTACAAATGTGAGTAATGTCCATCCAGACTATGGCACTTCCCAGCCCAAGGGGACTGAAAGTATGTTGGATGTAATTCATCCTACCATACCGGAAATGGAATATGAGGTATACACAATTTAAGATCCATGTAAGCCACCAACTGGCAGCTTGTGAATGTCATACCTTTAAATGTATGATACTTTTTGTGAATTTTCAGGATGAAAAGTCAGAAGCTCCTAATATTGGTCAATCCATTGCCGATCTTTCTTTGGGTGACTTGGATATCAGTAGCCTGCAGGTATGATGCTATTCTTTAGTTCTTCGATGAGATGCAGTACAGAAAATATCTCATTTCTCTGCTTGTGGTTTAATAGTAATGTCTATCTTAAAACATATCTTAGGGAATTTTTCTCAGGTCAGACTTGCTGGTTCCACCTGTTGCACTGAGAATTAGCTCCAGTCTTGTTGTTTCATTGTTAAACAACCTTTGCAGATCCATAACTAGATTTCATCACGTTTTGGTCCAGTCAATCTGGTCAGTTCCTCATAGCTAATCATAAATAATTGACTAGATGATTGATAGAAGCAATATCCAAATTCCAAATCTGCCCCCTGTAGAATCTTCATGAAGTAGAATAAGTTCTTCGGAAGATCAGAGAAGAACAACTTCTTCCTCCGTAGGGATTGGGCATTAGTGGACATTTTTCATTCTTCACTTGGTCCTTATTAGTGTTTCCAAAGTCAACACCTAACCAGTTACCTTTGGAGTCGCACTCACATGGGCCTATAAATTCACTTTCTTATATAAGATGAGTCTGTCAATAGTTTGATAGAAGTATATATAATTAAGCCAGTTCAATCGGATCACAGCTTGAAATGTTGAGGTAGAGAAATAACCTATTTATCGGAAAAGACAAAGGAAAGGGGAAAGAATGGCACATGAGATGGAGCAGGGATTGAACCCCTGCCATATTGGGAAGTTGAGGGGATCTTTACCACTTGGACATAGCACTTCCTCATTTAACAAGCGCAAGTTATTTTGTTTTGGAGAAACAACTGACCTCGCTAACTGATTTGTCAAAAGAGGGAGCTTAATGTGCTTGTGTCACGCAACGTGCTTTACTCAACTTTTGTTTCAGCTGCCTGCTATTCTAAGTATAGATATGTGAGTATCTTATGACGTTATCAAAAGCTGAACCCACAGTTCAAATGAATTTTCTTCGGTTGCACTGATTGGATAAACCACAAAAACCTCCTCAGTTTTTCTTCTGGTCTTGTTTCGAAGCATTGAGATATTTTTCTTTATAGTATTGGCCGCTGAGGGACATCTTTATAGTTCAGATCATTATTATGGTTTTTTTTTTTTTTTTTTTTTTTTGGGACAGAAGATAGGAAACTATGGCTGCTTTTGTAATTGAAGGGAAAACAGAGATTGCTTTTTCGGAAAATTTATTTCAGTCTGAAGTATTATGAATGTTCAGTTCCAACAGTTGTATTTATTCTAATTCAGGCAAATCTGTCACTTGATATGTTGTTTGCTAATCCTGCTATGATAACGTGATAGAATCCAATTCTGCCAGAATACTGTAGACGGAAATTGAATATTTTACATGCAAGCCACACTAACCTTTTCTTGTTATTGTGAACATTCATATGTTGAAGGATCAGTTTTGCTTATCTTCTCCACGCAAGTGGAATCTTTGTGAATATTGTCTTCAATTTGTTCCAGAAGGTGTGAAAGTTGAATGCTGGTGGGGAATTATTTAGGTGCTGAAATAGAGTATCCATATATCTTGAAGTTCAATGAGATGACTATGAATTGAGTGGACGTTAATTTCAGTTCTGTTGCCAATGTCATCTCTCAAAACTCAAGTCTACTAGTTTATCACCATTAGCAACACTATGATATAATTTGTTACATTAACGTAACGGCATATCATTATTGTTAAGCAAATTACTAGCTGGCAGTTTAGACATCTATAATGCTTATTCCTGTGTGAGCATCACTAATATAATGGTCAGAGTGTCAAAATTCCCCGTATAATCTACAGTTTTTGTTGTCCGAGAACATACTCTTTCTTCGAACAGAAAGAAAACCTTGGGGTTTGTCAATGTTTATTGATACTTTTATTTGGCACTGTATCAGATTATAAAGAACGAAGATCTGGAAGAACTGAAAGAATTGGGTTCTGGCACATTTGGGACTGTTTACCATGGGAAATGGCGTGGAACGGATGTTGCAATAAAGCGCATTAAAAAAAGCTGTTTTACTGGTCGTTCATCAGAGCAGGAGAGATTGGTGAGCATTCTCTTGCTTACTAGTCTGTTCTTAGTAGCTACACTTTCTCGTCTGTGATTTTTATGCCCTTAACAAGGGAGAACAGGGAGAACAGGACATCTTGTCTTTTTATTTCTACATTCAAAATAATTATGTCTTATTATTCTTTTAGACAGTGGAGTTCTGGAGGGAAGCTGATATTCTCTCAAAGCTTCATCATCCCAATGTGGTGGCATTTTATGGGGTTGTTCAGGATGGCCCAGGAGGAACACTGGCTACAGTGACCGAATACATGGTTAATGGTTCTCTAAGACATGTTTTGCTTTGTAAGGACAGGTAATCCAAATAAACGTTTGTAAGGTTTTCTACACTGTTGCACTGGTCCGAGGGAGATATAATTTTTCACCGTTCTTCTCAATGTTTTGTGAACACAGGCTGCTTGATCGTCGTAAGAGGATTATCATTGCTATGGATGCAGCATTCGGAATGGAATATTTGCACTCAAAGAACATTGTACATTTTGATCTGAAATGCGATAACCTGCTCGTCAACCTGAAAGATCCAGCACGTCCCATTTGCAAGGTGATTTAATAAGTTCAGCTCAATATTCATGAGGTTTGTTTAGTTTGATGAAAGAGGTTTATATCAGTTGGTTGCCTTAACTTGTGCAGGTTGGTGATTTTGGCTTGTCAAAAATCAAAAGGAATACTTTGGTTACTGGTGGCGTCCGGGGAACCCTTCCATGGATGGCACCTGAGTTGTTAAACGGTAGCAGCAACAAGGTCTCTGAGAAGGTATGGGTGCAATTTTTCCGTTGTTCATCAATCGGACTTTGTCCAGCAAATTGTCTACTTTACCTCCCAAAGAGGATATCTGGGCTACACGTACTGTGCTTTTATATCCTAGTTGATTACTTTACTCATTAAACTTTAAGAAGAACCTTGGTCCAGTAAGGACTCTTATTCAAGTTGTAAAGTCCATCTTCACCAAAACTTGTTAGAAACGTTAATGTTTTGACAAATATAAGCTTGCATGATTTTGTTGGGTGCTTTAGACCTTCTGTACCGAATAAGTTTCCTACTGTCTGTTTGCTTTCGAAGTCTCACAGCAGGGACATGTCTCTTGTTCGTGATGTCTTTCTTTCTTGTTTTCAATCATGGACAGGTTGATGTCTTCTCCTTTGGCATTGTCCTTTGGGAGATTCTCACCGGCGAGGAGCCTTATGCCAACATGCATTATGGAGCCATTATAGGTGTGTGGAAGTGGAATATGTATATCTCACATATGACTTTCTATAGAATGTGTACTGGCTTAGCTCTGAATACCAACTTCTAAGTTGATTTGGGAGTGCCTTGCATGGGTTGAGAGTGGTGGTCCTCTGTGTAGCTCTGTGTTGGTGTAGGAGACTCCCATCATATATAAATTTCACTTTCTGTAGACCTTTGTCGCGGAGAATGTTTAATTCTTCAAGACGAGACACTGAGAAACCAATATGACATCATATTTTGTAGTTTGATGGGCTCTGTGGTATTTGCAGGTGGAATTGTAAATAACACGCTGAGGCCCCCAGTGCCAAACTATTGTGATCCTGAATGGAGATTGCTAATGGAGCAGTGTTGGGCCCCGGATCCTGTGGCCCGTCCATCCTTCACAGAGATCGCTCGACGCCTGCGTGCTATGTCCACATCCCAAGCCAAACCACCTACAAACCAAGTCTCCAGGTGATGGATATCGAAGATTGAAAACTCGGCCTCTTTTTCTTTTTGGTTGTTACCATTATTAATCACCATTTGTAATGCCACGAGGTGTTTATAGTGGGCACTCTACAGAAAAGTGTGTATTGTACGGGAAGCAGAGATGGCCTTTGTTCAAAATGCCGGACTGTTGGGTATTAAAGGTGTGTGCATGGCTTGAATGTGTAATAAGACCTTTGGAGAAACCATTCTCTGTACAACTATTATTTTTGTTTATAGTAAGTACAGTTGTCAAATAAAATTATACCCATTTTGCCTTTTACCCTCTCGTTCAAGGTCCATGTTACTACAGCCGTGATGCATCACTTCCATTGCAAGTTATTGAGAGGCAGTGGTATTGCAATTCTAAGACAGAAAAAACAGTCACCATCTCAATCAACATGGATGAGTTTCTGTTTTGCACCTGACCCACCTAACTCAAGAAAGTCTTTCGAGACACAGTGATGGCTGTAATCTTCAGTTGCAACAGACAAATTGGTTTGAGTTTTATAATACAGTGAAGCAGAACTTGCTATCTGTGTGACCTGACTCAGGATGGCAAATTATAATGTCCAGTGAGCCCTGACTGCGAAAAATCTTTTTACGGTTGAGCATATCTAATGAAACTACGGGTAATTGGTCCAAACGACAACATGGATTTTTCTGTATTAGTGCATAAGGATTTTCGAAAAGCCTATGTTCGAAATGCTCATCACTTGAAGGGTTGGCGCTGAGAATGTTATTTACCCATCACATTGCAAAAGAATTATCATACATAAAATATCTGGCCAACATTCAAGAGACTCTCATGAGGAACATTAAAAATCGCACTATTTTCCCTGCAGATCTTCCTGAGGAATGCATATACATAATCAACAGTAATCTTCTTGTAGAATCTGGATTCCCTGCTCGCCCTCACAACCGTATTACCCAATATGTGCACCACCCCTGCATCTCTACAACTAGTTAAAAACTCTAATTCATCTGTTTCAGTACGGTTGCCCACCTGTCCAGACGACATCGTCATACTATTCGGCCGTGATGGTGGAGATTTTTCTGGCATGATGGAGTCCATTGATGAAATCGTGAGGTCCACATCGGAAATAGTAGTTTTGGCATTCTTAGACAGAAAGGCATCTCTCGATTTCTCAGTTTGCTGACCATATATGCTATAATCATCTGAGTCCGAACACCCTTCCATCATGGACTCAAGCCGAACGAAGAGAAAAAGACTATCAAAGAGCTTCCTTTCAAAATCATCATCTTTCTTACGAAGGTCTTTGTATCCATACCTTGCAACGCAGCGGAACATATGAAAATTCTTGGGTCCAATCCGCTTCACGAGGAACCTCTCTTCTTCAGGAACCATGTACACCGGAAGATCTTTAATACAGACAAAAACTACAACAGAATGCATGGCTGGAAGGTTAGTGATGAAGTGGGAAAAGATGCGAGGCACCCCACTTGCAAGTTCTGTGTATACAAGCCCAATGCCAGGGACTCGGACCAGTCCTAAGCTGGGGCCCAGCCCAAGAATCCAGGCCATCGAAACCCGACTATGCATCTCAAACTCATATTGCTTGACCGTGCCGTAGTGCCAAACATACATGATCAGAAGAAATGCTGCAGCAATAACTAGTGGAACCCACCCGCCCTGATTTATTTTGAAGAGCACGGCAGAGAAGTAAGTACACTCCACTATTAGTGACAGGCCAGTGAAAAGTAGGACGAGAAGCCAATGGCAGTGCCACACTAAAATCATAATCAGAACCATGAGGGCTGTGGTTGCCAGCATAACTATTACAACAGCTGTCCCTGTCATGGAATGTGAAATAGAAATTAGGAGATATAAGGTTGATGCAGGCAATTGATGTCTATAACATTAAATTCAAAGGGAGTCATGGAGTTCCTCCCACAGAAATTGCCACACTAGGATCACTTGACCATCTCTACTACCATTCACCCAAGCAAGGTCAGCAAATAATAAAGATGGGACAGAAGGGCTATGAGACCAGGCTCCAGATATCGTTTTTCAGTAGCTTGCCAGCTCAATTTATAGCTTTAGCATGCTAAGGAACACTTAAAAGGGTGACCAGTCTACTCTTCCAGGTACATGATTGACTCTACTATCTTATACCCAGGACTATGCTCCTATCTCTTTCTGGTTTACTTCTGGGGCAGCATTATTAAATTCTACAAGACAAACACCTAAATAAGAGAAAATTGAGGTTTTGTTATTCAGATCATTAACACATCTAGGCATTTTACAAAAGAAACTATCTGGCTGAGGGTAAGGCTTACCATATGCATTTCCAATTTGACTTTGGTTTTCAAAGCCAGCAGTGACAGCAATGCAGAGGATCATCAAAATCCAGTTTATATCAGGAATGTATATCTGTCCAAGAAAATTCTTTGATGTATGTATGACTCTGACCCTAGGAAAGCAACCTAGTGCGAGTGCCTGCTTGATTATCGAAAACGTAGCAGAAATCGTGGCCTGGCTGGCAATTATAGCAGCTAAAGTTGCGACAACAAATACTGGCCAGTATATGCTATCTGCAAAATAAGAAGTAATCAACCTACATAGGGATGGCTTTACTACCCAAGAATATATTATAAATAAAAATATTTGCAAGTGCAATGTCTTTGCACAAATCAAATAAACCATTTGTGAAGGAAAAGAAATTTTGAAAAATCTTGAAATGCATAAAAGAGATCTGTTGACAGATAAACTTCCACTAGAACATGATTTACACAATGATATTAAGAAGTAATCAACCTACAAGGGAATGGTTTTGCGAATATATTATAAATAAGAATATTTGCAAGTGCAACATATTTGCACAAATGAAATATACTATTTGCCAAGGAAAAGAAATTCTGAAAATCCTGAGATGCATAAAAGACGAGTGCAGTATCGTTGACCAATAAGCTTCCGCTAGAACATGATTTACACAATACACAAACAAAAAGGACCTTAGGCATTACAGCTGCCACTTGATCCAAACGATACATAAACTCTCTAGATGCATAAAAGAGGAGAGCACTTTTGTAGACCAATAAGCTTCCACTAGAATATGATTTAAACAATACACAAACAAAAAGGACCTTAGGCATTACAACTGCAATGTGATCCAAACGTTACAGAAATTCTCTTCGATTTGGCCATAAATGAGTAGAAAAATGACTTCTGCGGATATGCACATTTCCATGCCTCGTGTCTCATTTCTATGCTTGGGGGATTTAACTAACTGTTTTTGTATCATAACCTTCAGAAAATGCCTCCACTGATCATACAATTGTCACCACTTCCTTGTTATATAGAAAAAATAAGTCCACTTGAAAAATAACAATTGAAAGAAAGCTATCAGTTCAGTTTAGAAACTGAATGAAGTGGAAGACACGCTTACCAATTCCTATGTAGTGATTAAGGCCATTTACAATTGACTTTACCTCTGCAGCCAGTGGTTCAAACAATAGTCAAAACGTGACACCTTAGTAAGTACACACATTTGAGAGGAAGGGAATAAAATCCAAGAACTATGTGCATCTTTTTGTTTAATCTTTATTTTTCCCCCTAATGAAGTGGTGTCAGATGCATAACCTCCAATGTAGTAAGACCATCTCTATTGCTAATACAAAATACACTACCGATACTGATGGAACCAGCATTATCCTTGTTCAGAGGTATCATTTCTCAATTGCTGAAAAATCAACAGAGATTGCACATAAGTAGCTTGGTAGCAAGATAATGCAATTAAATCATGTTTTACCCGCTATCAAATTAAGCTTTAGTTGACACGGAACAGAGGCACCCAAAAGGAGGACTCTCTTAGTGACAGTCCTCTTTTGCTTGAAATTCTTAAGCCAGAAAAAACTTTGAAAAGATAAACATGTTAAATCAGCAAATAGATCAACTGGTTTAGCTCTTTCATGTCATAAGACATGCAAACATTGTGATGAGCCATCTCCTGCCAAAACTGAACAAGTACCTGGGATAGATTTATAAAATGCATCAATGACGTGGTCCTCGTGCTTCATTAGATAGGCCGCTTGCCCAGAATAGGCTAAAAGAAGGGAAGGAAAGACAACAACTGTAAAAGCAATCTGCACGGCCAAAACTGGAAAATGGCCAAGATCAGCATAAAGAGCTTCAGTCCCTGCAACAATAATCACAAAAAAGATAAGCACGACTCCACCAAAAGCTTTTCATTGAGAAAGAGGTGAATCCAACCTGTGATACAAAGCATGACGCCTCCAAGTGAGGTCCAACGATCTTTTCCTCCACGTTTGAGGTATCGATATATGTAAGCAGGAGAAAAAGCCCGAAGAACACCCGCATCATATTTCCAAATATTATAGATGCCAATTCCTCCAATTAAGAGGAACCAAAGAAGCACAATGGGTGCAAAGAGCCAACTAACTGTGTCCGTTCCATAGTGTTGCATGCTGAACAGAACTACTAATACTACCACAGCAACAACCACGACTACTTCTGCACCAGAGGAAAAGAACTAAGTGAGTACATAGAAATAATCAAAGGTTCTTATCTGCCAAAAAGTTTAGATTCTTGGGGATATACTCACTGCCGCTAACGTCGGGATGGTTTACCTTGATTCCTCCAGCTGCAGAAAGAACTATTCCATACTGTATTGTTAGAATTATCTTAAGCAAATACAATCAGATAAAGAGGAAACAAACAACGCCTAAAAACATCACTGCTTACCAAAAACAAGTTGTTCACAGAAAAACAAAAGCATCTATGACACATCTCGGGCAGGGAAAAAAGAAATTAAGGATGGAAGATGCAAGTGATAATTGTCCTATCCGCTCATCCCTTAGCAAGCAATTTGCAGTTTTCTCCATATGAAGGTCATCTCATCAAAAGTATGACAATTTAACCATGCAGGCTTATTTCATTTTTTGCCTGAAAGAGCACATGGGATTTCCATCACTCACATAGACCATCACAACTCAAATCTCCACCAAAGATTTGAGAATACCGACAACAGTTACGTGATTGACAATATCAATGGACTGAGCATGAACAGTGCATCATCAAGAAAGATTTACATTGGTATTCCACAGATTCTAAGTATTTTAAAGATCTCTCAGATTAATTAACTCCATTTGAAATGTTCTTGAAAAATAAAACATGCAAAGCTACAACCTAAAAGACTTCATACAAGAATCTAGTTGAGGCACTGACTCTTCAGGTCACAACTTCTGGTTACAACTAAAAACCAAACAACACACACATCAGTTTCTTGTCCAGCGGTCGCATATTATCGTTGCTATTGACTAAACAAACATAATATGCTACTCCTAATGTTTCAGTTGATAACCAATATTAACCAGAAGAGAAATTTATTAAGTAAGGAAATTAAATGCACCATGTATAGCTGACATCTATATAAAGATATGAATAACTGGTACCTGATATGGCTGGAGTAAGAATTCCATCCCCAATCACCATGCATGTGCCAACAAGGACAAGAATAAGTAACACATTCTTCCTCGAAGGACATCTTTCCAACCAATTCTTGGTCTTAGCCGCAAACGACTGTTCATGGAATGCGGAACGACTGTAAGTCGTCAGCTCCTCATCAGTTCGATGTTGGTTGGGAATAGTTTTTATTTTTGCATGTCGACAAAGCAAGGAGTAAAGAGCAAATGTTCCACCTATGCCATTAGGACAAAAGTTACGCCTTGACAAATCCTATGAGTAAAACCTACATCACAAGCACAGGCATTTACAGTTTTGGTTGGTGAAGCTCAATATGAAAATTTTGGGTGAGACTCTCCATGTTGCTAGAAGAATTTGGTTATGCAAAAGAAACAAAAGCTACTGATTTATGGACTGTGACGCTTTCATCAACATAAAGTGTAGATTAACATTTTATGCATCTGAGAGATTCCAAAAAGATACATAAGAAGAAAAATTGAAGGGGTAAGTACAGAAGGGATATGAGTTTACCTTGACCATTGTCATTAGCTCTACAGACAATAAATACATATTTGATAAGTGGGATAAGTGTCAGAGAGTATATAATTAGAGAAAGAGCTCCCATAACATCCTCCGGATCCTTAACTCCCTGCGGGAATGTATTATAGAAGACGTACAAAGGAGACGTGCCCAAGTCTCCATAAACAACCCCAAGACTCTGGAATGAAAGCCGAAGAAGCAACAGAGCAGAAAATTTCTGAAAAAAAGGAGGAAGTATTGAGCACACAATTAGATTCGAATGATTGTTAGCCCCTAACCTAACAGGTCACCAAATATACCAGATCATTATTAGTACCTGCCGAATGTAACGTAAAAGCACAATTACGAAGTACCACAGCCATAACACGTTGCAAATATTGACATAGAGCCATAACATATTGTACAGGGGACACAAAGTCATGATCTGAAAATTTACATCAAATGAATTTGCAGTAACTTAAGCTTTACCAGAAGGAAATCACTGCCTCATAAAGAAGTATTGAATGCTCAAACTTGGCCTATGCAAGAAGAGAGAGAGAGAGAGAGAGAGAGAGAGAGAGAAAGAAACAATACCTTCTCTCTGTACATGTTTCTCAGCCTACCAGCCTCCTCATCCATGGGCTGATCAAGCTTCTGATCCAAAACCCACATACTTCCCCTGTTATCATTCTCTTCATCAATTTCAGTTCCCGAATTCATGTCTGAAACCGATTTCATACAATCAAGTTCGCCCCTTTCCACTCCAATGGCTTCTTCAAATACACGGACAATCGATGGCAGCCGCCCAAATCCAAGTATCTAAAAACTAACAACCAGGCCAACTGGAACTCTAGAAGCGCTGACCTTTCACTCGAGTTCAACGCTAGAATTGAATCAGCAAATGCATGCAAATACACCCAGAAAAGTCGACCCACAAATCAAGAGGCCGAATCACCACACGCAATGCAGTAACCTTGGCTGGAACTGAGCTCCGGCTCTACATCTAATTTGGAAAATAGCAGGAACACCGCGCATGAACAATCGGAGAGCTAACAAAAGCAGAAGATTCAGAGTTATAACGAAGACCCACCGAGGGAATCAACATAGGAGCGACATCAAAAGGGCCAAACGGACCAATCAAGAACAGACGAAGGAAGCAGGCATGCAAAACCTCAATCCCCGAAACAATAAACCAGAAGAAGGCAAGAAAAGGAGGGGAGAGAAAAGATTGCTCTTTTGCATCAAACTGAACTACCAAGCAGTCGGCTTGACCGTGCCTACACCTCGGTAGCTGAATCAAACCATAAAAAAAGAAAGAAAAGGAACCAAGTTCACAACATTTCAAGCATGCCCAAAGACACAGTCAGCTTTCAAGAAAAGAAAAAAGAAGAGGAATCAAGAAAAGAACAGATGGGCAGTGAAAGTAAGCTCGGGCGCCCCACTTGCGAGAAAACCCGTGAAAGAAATTCCACCAGAAAGAGTTTGCCAGAACTTGGCAGACAAAGACTGAATTAGGTAGACGCAGAACCTGAGAGAGAAAGGGAAATTTCTTTATCATTTCTTCCAGACCGGCATCGTAGGATTGGTGATACAGTGTTGGATCTACGTGCACCCATAATTATAATATTGAAAGAGATCTTTTTTGTCTTAAATTAATGTTGTATGGAAGTATAAGGATGAGAACACCTTTTGTTGCTATTAGCATGGGAGGATTCACTGGGCTGCTACCATCCGGGGAAGGTGATGTGCCATTTCTTTGCTTTTTCTGTGTAATGGGTCAATTCACGATGGAAACACATCTTCTTAATTTCGAATTTTCCTCGATTATCTCATCAAGATGCATGTATAAGCCCTATTAGAAAGTTTTATATTAGTATTCAAATTGATTTATAACTTATTGATTTAAATTTTTAAGTGACTGTTTATCTAGTTGAATAAATTGATTGGGTTAGACTTTGGTTCTCTCTTTTGACGATCTTCTCTAGACTTCTACTGCACGCTCTCAACAATTGATGTCTACCCTCATAATTCGATCCGAAGGGAAGAAGATGATTCAGATTGAGATAAATTAATGTAGAACGATACTTGAATTAAAGGAGAGAAAAATCAACACTTACTCACAATTGAGGGTGCAATTGTTGAGATGAACATTTAATTTCCGTTAGGAAGTCCCCATTGAAGAATTTGTGTGGTGTGGAGCCGTTAGTGTATCGAGGTTGATTTATAACTATAACTCGGTAATTTAAACTTTTAAGAGATGTGAATTTAACTAAATAAGTTAACAGGTTTGGATTTGAACTCTTTCTTGAGAATTTTTCTAATGAAAGGTTTTGTACTTTTATCATACTCGTCCAACATTTCTCACCCTAGAAAACCAGAATCGGTCAATTTTCTTGCAAGCCACACAAGGAAACAAAGAAAAACCTGAAAAAAAAAAACAAAAGAAGGCCAACCATTTCCAAGGGTAACAAAGACAATTTGACACTCACCTAATTACGCAAAAGTGACATATGGTCACAGATAACACATTTTCACCGATAAAAATGTGGGACATTTCCTTTCTCTACCAAAGACATAGAAAAGAAATCCATCTATATATCTCAATCCCCGATTCATATCGTGAGCGTAATTTATAGAAAAAGGAGCATTGAATATGTATTAGGTCAATATTTCGAGATGGGGTAACAAAGGCAATTTGACACTCACCTAATTACGCAAAAGTGACATATGGTCACAGATAACACGTTTTCACCGATAAAAATGTGGGACATTTCCTTTCTCTACCAAAGACAGAAAAGAAATCCATCTATATATCTCAATCCCCGATTCACATCGTGAGTGTAATCTATAGAAAAAGGAGCATTGAATATGTATTAGGTCAATATTTCGAGATGGGAGTAACAAGGGCAATTTGACACTCACCTAATTATGCAAAAGTGACATATGTTCACAGATAACACGTTTTCACCGATAAAAATGTGGGACATTTCCTTTCTCTACCAAAGACATAGAAAAGAAATCCATCTATATATCTCAATCGTTGATTCATATCGTGAGCGTAATTTACAGAAAAATGAGTATTGAATATGTATTAGGTGAATATTTCGAGATGTGTGCATATTTATATAATAATTGCTTAGCAATCACCCAATGATGAAACCTTATACTAAAAAATAAACAAACAAATAAATAAATAATCCTTATTCTATTGCACACGTGATCCGCTGCTCCTGAACGTATTTAATATCCTGCCCTTCCAATTAAAAACTTCATCACGTCCCTCGCTAGGGATTATCTTCCCCAATTATTTATTATAGGAACTTAGAACACATTCAAGCCGAGATTTTAAAATGCGGAAAGAATACAAACTTTTTTACAACGTTTGCCCGCAAATTTCGCTTGATTGTGATATTATATTCTTTAAGAATTAGTCAGAGTCAAAAGGAGCCTTGGCTTGATAATAGGGTTTTGTCATATAAGTTCCTTGAGGGCCTTAGATTATTCCAGCATTAGGAAATTGAGAAGAACACGCTTCCGCTTCCGCTTCAGATAGCAGTAGATACCATTTTAAAATAAGTTTTACAACTAACAACAAGTACCGCCCAAACTCACTTTTCAGTAAAGAGCACCCCAGGAGAGCACTTATGCAATAAATAAAGAAGGGACATTACAAATGTCATTATAACGTCTTCTTTTTTATGATATGCACATAATTGAAGGCGATAAGGAGATAACCGCTTAGCAAATATATTGATTGCGAACATGACTTCAACTATATATTAGACCTATTAATTGTGAATATTGCTTATTTTTCTCGATTATGCAACTCAGCGAATTTCACCGAATGGGAAGCTTTTTTTTTCTTTTTCTTTGTTTACAAAATGTATAGAATAAAAAGCAGGCAATAGGTTTACAAATATTCCGAGGAGCAAGCAAGTACAGGAGCAAGTACAGGCTGTTCAGCGGAACTCGCTTAATCTTAGACCAAAGATTAGATGCGCAGTGCTCGAAATTTCCATCCGAAAGTCAACCACAAGTGAAATAGTTGACCGGGCTTGTGCTGCACGTGCTTATCCTTTGATTAATAGGGTTTGCAATGTTGGTGGAATGGATGAACTTTCAGCTTTAGGACTTCGTTACATCCCAATCGCGACGGACGTGGGCCGTTCATGAGACGTTAAGTCCTCATCCTACGTGCGGTGCAGCTGCGCCTCTTCTCTGGTTCCCCACTTTTCAGCAACTTTTTTGGGTGACACGAAGGGTCGCCATCGGATCGAGCGATGGCTGTCGTTGGTTGCCGATGAAGACAAGCCGGGCCTCTCGAGATGTCAAGGCCGAGTCTTGATTGGCGCCAATCGAGATCCGACGAGTGTTCAGCAGAGAAGTGAGTCAATCACGGACAAGTTGCATTATCTATCGACTTTTACTCGATTTATGGATGACGTAGATGGTTGACGTGAGGGGTGTGATGTGCAGGCTATTCCCCAGAACAACGTTACTATACATATCAGAACCGCATCGATCTTGTGCGATAGACATTCTACATTGCAGAGCTGCTTCTGGTTGAAGGGAAACCATTTCAACGGCAAAATAACTTCTTTTTTTGGTAGTTTGAGACGTCCATGCTTTCCATTAGTGGACAACATATGCTGCCCACCGACTTTTTTTTCTTTGGAAAAGTCATGATTATTACCTATAGTTTTGCAAAAGGAACATGTGCTACATTAATAATGTGTCGCTGAAGTCCAATCACTGAATCTACAGGAGCACGATTGTCCCCAATATTATGGAGATGGCCTTTTGCTAAAGCTCAATCAATGAAATTCTATTTATTAGGATATACATGTAAATTGAGTTAGAGAAGTTCATATCTATTTCCACTACTTAAAAGTCCGGGCTTTGCCTTGAATCATCATAGACTTGAAATCTTTCATGTATAATATATCTAAAGATTAAACTATAGCATTATTACCAAAATTATCTAAAGCCATGGTGGTCAAATGTATGTATTTGTCAGACTAATCAGCTCTTTTTCTAAAAGCACATGTCAAAATGGAAGCTCAAGGAGAAGAACGACTAGTGGAAATAGCCTCTTCTTTAAGCTATTCTAATTAAAGTTAACTTTTTCCTGCTTAGTCAATGTTGTGGCTCACCATTGTTAGTTGGATGGCATCCCACTCATCGCCAGATGAGTAATTTAAAATCCACGCTGGCGGCTGGCTGGTGCTGTAGCACTGCAATGATGTTCTCAGCGCCGTGATTTCTGCAGAAAATGAAAGGCCCTTCCCCATCTTGTTGGAAGAAATCATGCTTTCAGAAGCTCAGATCAATTCGGAATTGTTTCTGGCATGTCGACACTTAACTATTCTTGGTCAAAAAAGCTGCTTGGATAAAATTTACGTGAGTATTTACATGACCGCGATCCTTTTTAACAAGGGGTAAGCAAAAAAAAAAAAAATCAAATCCAAAACCGGCTCATTCTAGAAGTTTTAGGTTTCAGGTGTGAACCACTCACTTAAATTAGACCGCACCGATAATTCATTTTAATTCTTATCATTACAAAATGGTAATTGTCCACAAAAAGGTTTTTATACCTTGTTCTCTTGTTCCTCCCGATTTTGCCCTAATTGCGTAATTGCCCATCTCTCTGCTCACGCCTAGTCGCTCAAAAATTACCCATCTCGCTTCTCATGCTTAGGGCCCGTTTGGTTCAACTTTGGGGAAATGCCCTTGGGAGAATGCAAATACCTTTGAGAGAAAGGGGTTTTCTGAAATGCTAGGCTGTTTGGTAAACTAAAACTGAAAAGTGCTTTGGGGAAATGCAAAACTGTTTGGTAAACTTGCATTTGAAAAGCCAACCATTTAAAATTAAGTGTTTTAGTTTTAGTTTTTTTAAAATTGCAAAAAAGAAACAATGGGTATATAACATTTTACATTTTCATGTTGGGAGTAATATAAAAAATACATATTAGTAAACTTATTAAAAATTATATTAAAAGAATTTGATTATATATTAAATGCAAAGCTTAACTTTTAGCCTAAGGTTATTTTAGGTTTGTTTTTAACTTTGAATATTTTTTTTAATTATTGTAGTATTAATCATCTTCGTTAATTAATGATCAATTTAGTGTATTGATAAAAAGTTGGGCTATTGATTGTCAAAAGATTAAAATGATATTAAAAAAAAAAGTTGAACTTATTCGATGGATGGTGAAGCGATCGATTATATAGATGCTAATTTTTTTTAGTAAGCACCACATATAAAAAAGAGAGGTCCTAATTAAGAGAAATAAAAGCAAGTTCTTCTCATACAAATTTTACTAGAAAAAGTCATTTCATGATAGTAAAATGATAATATATATCTGGAAAAAAGGAAATACGTTATACTTAGTATTACAAACTTCAACGACTTTGTAAACTTATGACTATTTCATCACATAAAAGTGCCATGTCTAGAGATGCATACGAATTTGAAGCACCCACCCCTTCATTTGCATCATTATGGTCAACTGAATATCCATAATCGGGATCCAATTTTGTTTGTTCAAAATCCGTATCAGGCACATTATTTCTCCGGATATAATTGTGCAAAGTCATTGCCGCTACCACAATTTGCACTTGCTTTTCATATGGATAACTTGGCATATGAGTTAAAATCCTTCACTTCTGTTTTAATACACCAAAGGCCCGCTCAATTGTCGAGCGTAGCGAGGAATGGGCACGATTGAACACTTCTTGATATCCCGTAGGTGAAGGGCCTTCTTGAAACTCTGGCAAATGATATCTAACTTCTTTATATAGCCCCAAATAGCCAGTAGGATTTGGATATCCAGCATCTACTAAGTAATATTTACCTACATACATATATATATATATATATATATATATATATATATATATATATTTATATATTGTAAATTTAGTCAACATATGCCAATTAGATATATGAATGTATCTAAACCATTGACTAACATACCTGGAGGAGGATGGGGAAAATTTGCGTCACGTCTTCCAATAGCTTCATAAAAGATATGGGTATCATGAGCTTATCCATCCCAACCGGCCCAAACATAGACAAATTCCATATTAAAATTACATATGGCTAACACGTTTTGAGTTGTTGTTCCTTTTCGACCAATAAACCAAATTTGATCATACTTAGGCACAACTGCTGGAATATGTGTGTCGTCAATAACTCCAATGCAATCCTTAAAATATGGATAAAATCGCCGATCCTTCTTGATCTTCTCTGGAACTTTTCTATATTGTGGATCAGTTGGTTGGATCAAATTTTTTCCCATATCACATACTTTATCTAAAACTAAGTTGAAGTGCCTACTTATGGTTTCCCCGGAGCGTTGAAAACGCTCTTGTGCTAATCTATTACCTATACCATGTCCTAGAATATGAAGAAACATACCAACCATTTCTCTAACATCAGTATTCCTAGATCCTTGAAGGCCATAATGTGTTACTAAATCATGCGTTAAATTGTCAAATACAATCTTATTCATTCTAAACATATTGTAGCACCTTATCGGATTAGCATCTTCGTCAATCAATTCTTTTAACCATACATAACCTGTATATGTTGAGGTCACACAAGGTTGTTTGCAAAGGTTGGTTACTTGATAAAGAATTGCAGCTTCAGTGACTGAGATAAGATCCCATAATTCATTTTCATCTTGCTCATGATTTGTCCTTGTATGTGAATCATCCATAACTGCTTCGAGTAACAAATTATAAAAAAAAAAACAATGTATTAACCATCACATAAATCATCAATAATTGTTTCAAGTAACAAAATATAAAGATAAACAATATATTAACCATCGCATATATGCAAACTATCATATTAAGAAAATACCAATTGAAAACAATTCTAACATCAAACATTAATTGAAATTAGGTTCACAAAGGCTACAAATAAAGATCCATAGATGGAAACAAAATGGAATGACTAAGTTTCAAACATAAAAACAATAAGATGCTAACATCCTCCTATCTACGAAGACTTGATTCTTTTCTCATCTCATATTTGAGATACTTTACTTTCTTTGTATTATCCTTTAAGTTCATGAAAACTTGCCTATTGTCTATCTTTTCCTTTAAATGAGAAATTGAAAAAAAGTACAAGTCTTCGTCTTCCACAATCTCAGGTATGGAATCCAATATCTCTATAAGGTCCTCATAAGGACCGACTAAACTGGTTGCATTGGATGCAGCACTGGTAGTACTCCTACTCTCAACAACTGTAAGCAGCCTGTTAATTTGCGATCCGAGCTCCTCTCTTGTGCTCAATTTCTTATCTTTCTTTCCTCAAGCTTGCATCTTTGAAGTCTGTGTGGTTCTCTTACGAGTTTGAGTTCCAGTTGGTTCATCCACGTGATCCTCAAAGTTTTTATTAGTAGACCCTACAACATCATCGATACCAGGTTGTGTGGTCTCCACATCATTATCAACACATAAACCTTGTCCAGGATTCCATGTGATTCCTCTAGTAGCAACTGTATCTCTAAACATCATATCTAACTTTACTTCAAGATCAGGATGTATGCCTTTCATCCTAAAAGCCTTAAACTTTGGATTAGCTTGTTATAATGAAGCATTTGCATAAGTTGCATCATTAAGTGTGAGATTAACATGAAAAAAAAAAATTGAGGAAAACCTGAATTTTACGCTCCCACAATTCATCACTCGCATCAATGGTTTTCTTCCTTGAATCCCATCCTAATCCAGTTTCCTTGTAAAGCAATGACCTCCATCTTTTCCATTCTTCCTTGAGGTTATCCCACTTACTCTTCATTTTTTGTTTATTATATTTTTTACCCGTTAGCTCCTCAAACTTACTAATTATGACTGTCCATCCATCTCTTTTGTTGTTTGCAGGACGATTGCCTTTTTCAATTTGTTCGATGCACAAATTACAAAAGATTTCTACATCTTTTGAGCTCCAAAATGCCTTTTCCTTTGATGAACTCATCTTCTAGTAAAGTGACATAAACAAATTTAAGAGACACAAACAAATAAGATCAACCACTTAGGCCCTCTCTTATTAAAAAACTAAAAGATATTCACTTAAAGAAAAGAAAACTAACATTGAGAAAAAATAAGGACACGCAAAAACATTATACTTGCATAAAAAATCCTTGATGGTTCGTCGGTTAAACTCTTTTACATACTCACATTAAAGTACTAGATTACAACAGCACTTTGTTAAGCACTCCCAAAGTTTCCATTTCAAGAGATTCTCTTATTTCTCACCTAAGTAAGTCCTTTGCTAAACCCTAAACTTCTTTCACCAAGTACAGCATGACCTATTGAACACCGCAAATAACCAGCACATACTGAAAATGGATTCCAGGCGTAAGCCAATTAAACTATAGCTAATACATTATGAATAAGACATTATCCTTGATATAAACCAGCAAAAGCATTGCATAACGTGCTGCAAATCATAAAGAATGCACGTGAATAACGTGCTGCATATCAGATTGACAGAAAGAGAGATGGACAAAGTCAACAGATGCAATATATTAGTTGTATCATATATTTATGACAGCAAAAACAATAGGCAGTCCAAACTCTCTTAACTTTAGATCATCAACATGATATATGTACACCTCAGACCAATAAAGAATGCACACTCACATTAAAGTACTAGATTACAACAGCACTTTGTTAAGCACTCCCAAAGTTTCCATTTCAAGAGGTTCTCTTATTTCTCACCTAAGAAAGTCCTTCGCTAAACTCTAAACTTCTTTCACCAAGTATGGCATGACCTATTGAACACCACACACAGTAGCAGCTCTCTCAAAGCTCTGGTCACATTAGACTATAGCAACAAGTGGTTAGTACTTTCACCTTCTTGCTTGCCCATAAACGCCAATTAATATACACCTTACCCCCTTCTAAGATTTTCACCAGTTCAAACTGCTCCTAAGAAGCTTCACATGCTAGAGTTTAGCTTCCAAATAGGCATGTAAATGAATTATCGCAACTATGTAGAATGATGACCAGGAAAAAGAACAGTGAAAACTTGCAATTTTGGGACCAAGTGAAAGCTTTGCCTACGGTAAAAATTGGTACCCATGCGATAACAATGCATCAATCAAAGCAAGCAAGATCGTAGACCAACCTGTTGCAGGGTGTGTCGGGGTCGGAATGTGAACGAGATCGGAGCACAGGGAAGCCAAGTGATCGCACCACGTCCGAGCTTCGACCCACCCAGACTTGGTGCCACACAGCAACTCGTCCTCGCCTTCTTCGGTCAGGCGTTCCTGAGAGAAACGAATTCGCACATAACAGAACGAAAGAGCCCAAAATTCAGCTAGCAAACTCCACCAAGCACACACCCATCGCACACCCAACCCTATGTGAAATTCAAGAACCGAAAAACCGCAACACTCCTAGATCAATCGAATTCCAAACGAACCGACAACGCCGGTCCGACCCCAATCACGCGGTTCCAGCGCAGACCCAAGAAAAACAGAATCATACCCACGAAATTGAACAAACACCTGAACGGACGAACAAGAACAGGGGGAGAAGAGAGAGGGATCGGGTGTGCGAGAGAGAGAGAGAGAGAGAGAGAGAGAGAGAGAGAGAGGGAACAAACCAGTTGCAGGGTGTGTCGGGGTCGGAATGTGAACGAGATCGGAGCACAGGGAAGCCAAGTGATCGCACCACGTCCAAGCTTCGACCCACCCAGACTCGGCGCCACACAGCAACTCGTCCTCGCCTTCTTCGGTCAGGCGTTCCTGAGAGAAACGAGTTCGCACATAACAGAACGAAAGAGCCCGAAATTCAGCTAGCAAACTCCACCAAGCACACACCCATCGCACACCCAACCCTGTGTGAAATTCAAGAACCGAAAAACCGCAACACTCCTAGATCAATCGAATTCCAAACGAACCGACAACGCCGGTCCGACCCTAATCACGCGGTTCCGGCGCAGACCCAAGAAAAACATAATCATACCCACGAAATTGAACAAACACCCGAACGGACGAACAAGAACAGGGGGAGAAAAGAGAGAGGGATCGGGTGTGCGAGAGAGAGAGAGAGAGAGGGAACAAACCGAGAAGACCGAAATAGCGTTTACCATCCAGCGACGTAAAGAGGGAGGAAGAGAGAGAGAGAGAGAGGGGCATACCAGGTAGAAGAGAGGAGAGAAAAAGAATCGGTGAGAGCGGATGCGATGCTGCGAAATCGGCGAGAACGGATGCTGCGAGAATCGACGAAAAGAAAAGAGCTTCGCGTGATGGACTGTAGAACAGAGGAGAGGAAAGAGCGTCCAGTCGAGAAGGTAGGGTTTTGTTTTGGGGTAGGGTAAAATTGGAGTTTTAACAAAATTTTGAGGGTATAATGGACAATAAACAAAAATTTATTAAGCCTCCCATCAGCATGCCGAGAATGCTGAAATGCCCAAAGCAGGTCCCCACCTGCTTTGGGCTTTCAGCATTTCAAATGCAAACATTTTACCAAGTAGCATTTGAAAGCCGAACCAAACACCCTTAAATTTTTCCCAAAGGGCTTTGGGGGCTCAAAGCTCCTTGGGAAAGCTGAACCAAACACCCCCTTAGTCACTCAATACCTCTCGTGGCTTGCTCTAGGCACTAGCAGCCTTAGTCGTTGCTCACAACATGAATTGCCCTTCTCGTAGCCTTGCTTGTTCACAAGTCACGACTCTTGTCGCTCCTCTTGCAACCTCGCTTGTCGTTTCTTTCTCTAGTGAATTCGAAATCCTAATTGCCATGTGCCTCTTTTCTAGTTTCTTCACTCAAGTCTCGCGTCTCTCTCATGCAACCTTGTCCGCCGCTTATGATGCTAATTGCTCCCTCTTCTATTTCTCTGTTTTTGCTTCGCATGTACTGTGGTGCTACCAATGATGGTTGTCGATGAGAAAATACGAACTGAAGTGCTGTAACGCCAAAGCAAGAATACTCATGGCTGGTTCCTGAACTCACTCGGGAGCCGGTGGATTGATTCCCAAATAGGTCCAGGAACTGGTGGGCAATTCTTGGTTCCTAGTTTGTTGAACTGGCTTTTCATGAGTAGTTTTCGATTTCAAGGTTACCCTAAAACCAATCACTCCTACTTTCAACCCCTTTTAATAGTAAGAAAACTGACTCAAAAAATTGCTCTTTCAGGGATGGAAATTGGTTCCGAAACTGAATTGAGTCACTTGAAAACCGATCCAAGAACCGAGTTGTCGAGCAGGACAATCTCGACGGATCTTCGCACGTTTCCGAATTGACCGGAACGCGTACACCATAGATTTTGGAGCCAAACAAGTGGGAGCGACGATAGTCAGCAGACGGGAGGGCCGACGTCTACCCTGCAGAGCTACTTCTGGTTGAAGGGAAACCATTTCAACAGCAAAGATTTCAGATGTCCATCCTTTCCATTAATGCACAAGATATGCTGCCCACCGACCTTTTTTTTTTCCTGTTCAAAAGTCATAATTAGTATCTATATTTTCCAAAAGGAACATGTGCTGCAGTAATAATGTGCATCGCTGAAATTCAATCACTGAATTTGCTGAAGAACAATTCTACCTATCATTATGGCCTTTTGCTAAATTTCAATCGATGAAGTTCTTTTTATGTTAAAAAAGTCTCACATCAGAGATCAATGTGGTGTTGAGCAACTAACATATGCTAATTGGTAGGGGTTAACATAGTTTCAAGGTAGAACCTGTAACTTGAAAAATGGACTAGTAGAACCTGTTGATTCTAGGTTCCAAAAATTGGAGAACCTGTTTTAATGGATAGGCTCTAGGTTTTAGATTGATGGAATTTGTAACTTAGAATCTAGAACAAGTTTTTGTATTTTTTTATCTATATTTTCATGCAATCTTACATTATTCCATGACGTTCGATCATGAGTGTAAAATTTAAAACAACTTTTTGTATTCTTTTATTAATATCTCCGTGCAATCTTGTATCATTCCATGGCATTCAATCATGAGTGTGAAATCTGGAACAACTAGTTTGACTTTTCATTTTATGACTGAAAGTTTTACTTCACTAAGGTTTTTTTTTTTTTTGTCTAAATATAACTTATGGTCATTGAATTGTAGCAATAAATAATGGTTATTAAATGTGATAATTCATTGCAATCGTTCAATTAATAATGCATGTGGAACTTTGATAGACCTTGAAACTTATGATAGGGTGGGTTCTAAGTTTCAAGATATATAAAAGGGAAAATGTCACAAATGGTCCCTATACTATTACCTAATGTGCAATTTGGTCCCTGAACTTTCGATTGGCTCAATTTGGTCCCTAAACTATTGATAAATATCCGATTTGGTCCCTGAACTTTTAATCGGCTCAATTTGGTCCCTGAACTATTTGATAAATGTTTGATTTGGTCCCCGAACTTTCGATCGGCTCAATTTGGTCCCTAAATTATTGATAAATATTCGATTTAGTCCTTAGTTCTGTTTTTCCTTTTTTATTTTTTAAATAATTTTTAATTTTTTTAATTTTTTATTTGCTTATTCTCTCTTCCCTCCGCCGGCGAGGGTCGCCTCGCCGGACGCGGCGAGGGCGGCCCTCGCCGGCGTCGAGCGAGGGGCTCCCTCGCAGATCGGCGAGGGAGCCCCTCGCCGGCGTCGGGCGAGGAGCACCCCGGCGGGCGAGGGAGCCCCTCGCTCGACGTCGGCGAGGGCCGCCCTCGCAGATCCGGCGAGGGAGCCCCTCGCCGTCGCCGGCGAGGGGTGCTCCTCGCCGACGCCGACGAGGGCTCCCTCGCGGCCGGCGTCGGGCGAGGGAGCCCCTCGCGGCTGGCGTCGGGCGAGGGGCTCGCTCGCCGGATCTGCGAGGGAGCCCCTCGCCCGACGCCGGTGAGGGAGAGCCCCTCGCCCACTTGCGAGGGACGCCGGCGAGGGAGCCCCTCGCCCTCGCCCTCGCCCGACGCCGGCGAGGGGCTCTCCCTCGCAGACGCCGGCGAGGACGGCCCCTCGCCGGATCTGCGAGGAGAGCCCCTCGCCGGCGTCGGGCTGCGAGGGGCTCCCTCGCAAGATCGGCGAGGGACGCCGGCGAGGGGCTCCCTCGCCGGCCGCCCGGCCCTCCGCCGGCTCCGGCGGGAGGGAAAAAAAAAAAAAAAAAAAAAAAAAGGGAAAAAAGGGAAAAAAAGGAAAAAAAGGAAAAAGAAAAAGAAAAATAGTAATGAAGGACTAGATCGGACATTTTATCATAGTTCGGTACCAACTTGAGCCGATCGAAAGTTCGGGACTAGATCGACATTTTATTAATAGTTCGGGGACCAAATTGAGCCATTCGAAAGTTCAGGGACTAAATTGGACATTTTATCAATAGTTCAGGGACCAAATTGAGCCAATTGAAAGTTCAGGGACGAAATTGGACATTGAGTGAAAATATAGGGACTATTTGTGTAATTTTCCCTATATAAAACAAGTTCCAAATTCCAAAAAGGAACCCATTCCAATGGATAGGTTTCAAGTTCCAATGGAACTTGTACGGAATCTAGAATTGCTCACTCTTGCTAATTAACTCATAATTAATTAATTTAAGCTTTTGAGTGAAGATGAATCTAACTAGATATATTAATGAGCTCGTATTTAGGCTTCCTCTTGCTGATTTTTCCAACAAAAAAAAAAATTATCGAACTTTTGTTACATGCTCTCAACAAATGATATCATCCCAATGCGTATTTATAGGGCAAACTTCTGCCGTACATATTCCCAACCACTATTTCCACTACTGAAGAGCTCGGGAGCTTTGCCTTGGGTCATCATAAAACTGAAATCTTTCTCGCATAATATATCTAAAGATTAAACTATAGTTTTCTTACCAAAATTACCAAAGCCATAGTGATCAAATGTGTGTATTAGTCAAATTAATCAGCTTTTTTTTCTAAAAGCACATGCCAAAATGGAGTTTCGAGGAGAAGAACGACTAGTGACATGGGAAATAGCCTTTTCTTTAAGCTATTATTATTAAAGTAAACTTTTTCCTGCTTAGTCAATCTGATTCGTTTCTTGCAAAGACTAGATTAGGCTGACCATGTTAGTTGGATGGCATCCCACTCATTGCCAGATGTATAACTTAAAAGACCACGTTGGCGGCTGGGGCTGTTGCACCAGTCTATCGCAGAAGAATTCAGCAACCTTGATTTCTGCACTAAATGTAAATGAAAGGCCCTTCCACATCTCTGTTGGAAGAGATCATGGTTTCAGACGTTCGGATCAATTTGGAATCATTTCTGGCATGTCGACACTTACCTATCCTTGGTTATAAAAGGTGTATCCTTTGGTTATAAAAGGTGTTTCGAAAAATTACGTAGGAGCATTGATGCGAGAACGACCCCTTTTAACCAGGGGTAAGCAAATAAAAAAATCGTCCGAATTGAGAACTAGCCCGTTTTGGGAGGTTTCAAGTTCCAGATGTGGACCCACTCACCAAAGCTGGACCATTCTAGGAGGTTTCAAGATCCGAGTGTGGACCCACTCACTTGAACCAGACCGCACCAATCGTTCTTTTTAATTCTTATTATCACAAAATGGTAATTGCCCATGATCGGGTTTTTGTGCCTTGTTCTCTTAATTCCATGTATCGGTCGATTCAGCCCAATTCCTCTCGATCTTGCCCTAATTGCGAAACTGCCCATCTTGCCCCTCATGATCAATCACTCAGTACCTCTTGCAACTTGCTCTGGCCACTCGTAGCCTTGCTTGTCGCTCACAACATGAATTCCTCTTCTCGTAGCCTCACTCGATCGCTATTGTGAAAAATAAGCCATCGAACAATAAAATAGATATAATAAGAAAATAAATCAAATAAAATTTACATACAATCATTTGACGTTTATGAAGAGAGTAGTGACAAATTCCATTATAAATCAAACGATATAATAAGGTTACGTGTTTGAGTTACTTAAACACTTTCAATGTTTTCCAAACCCCAATTATATCAAATAATGCATGCAGTCCTCACGAAAGAATTATACACAAATTCTTACTATAAGAATTTAATTGGCTTCAACACATTTAATCAATTCCTCGGACAAAAATCCTTCGAGAAATAACTCCAATTGGATGTAAAGCAAATTCACAAACGCCCTCTGAACACACATCAACCAACGGCCCCAGAAAGCTCCTTAATCTAATATAGCCATATAAAACCTGCAGAAGCCGGCTGCAACATGGAATAGGATATATGATACTTTCGGTCTACCATTTCCAACTTTCCTTCTTCTTTTTTTTTTTTATAATTTATTCTCTCTTTTTTCTTGGCTGACTTAAATTACTTTGCGAATAAGTTCCATGGATTTCGAAACAAGAATTTATCCAATATAAAGTCCAAGCTAATATTACTTTCCATTCTTGATCCCATCTTCAACATGGAAATAGTAATCATAATTTTTAAGATGCCATTGACCTTTATTTGCAACTCAATTTGAATCAAGTTAGTTTAATGGCTCAAATTCAAGACATATTATAATATTCACAAGTCACAATACTTGTCATTCCTGTTCTAGCCTTGCTCGCTCGTGCTACTTATTATTTCATCTCCTGTAAGCTCAAAATCCTAATTGCCAAGTGCCCCTTTTCTAATTTCTTTACTCAAGTGTCATGGCCAAGAGGTTTCCGAAGGTGAAGGACTGTACCATGATGCGAAGGACCTCCTGCGCTCAATGGGATTCCCAACAAGTCTCCTTTCTGAAGTTTCCAAAGGCGGGCGACATCGTCATTACGTTTGATTCTAGAAGACTATCTTTATTTATATCAGTAGACGATAGTTGCCATTAATGTCGGTAGTTGAAGCGATGCGATCTCATCCGCTAGATAAAGTCTAGATCAACGGATATAATTCGAGAGCCTCAAGTATAAAAATGGGTGTCATTTCTTTTATTTGGATCCATCCAACATTTCATAATACAAACCTCTTTAGTTCCTCTCTTTAGAAGCTTTCTCTTTCTACGATTCGGGTGCGCAAGCGATTGTGTGATCGAAAAGTACCCGAGTCGCCTGTTGCTCCCTTTTCTATTTCTCTATTTTTCCATTTTATGAATTGCCGTGATGATCGGCGATGGTCAATGATGAGAGAATATGAACTGGAGTAGTCGTAATGCAAAACAAGAGTTCTCATGGGAGGTTTCTGGACTCACTCAGAAATCGGTGGGCCAAGAACTAGTGGGCGATTCTTGATTCCTAGTTTGTGGAATCGGTCCTTCATGGCTCTTTTCCATACGGAAATCAGTTCCCAACCCGAATCGAGCACATGAAAACCGATCCAAGAACCGCTGGTCGAACAGGACAATCTGGACGGATCCTCGCACGCTTCCGAATTGACCGGAACCACGTACACCATAGATTCTGGTGCCAAACGTGTGGGAGCGACGAAAGTCAGCAGACGGCAGGGCCGGTCGTCTCTCCAACCCTGTTTTGTCCCGTAGTGCAATGCAGCAACCCAAGAAACAAGAATCGAGCCGGCCACGATTCTTGCCCGATCCGGCAACGGAGAAACACCATCTTCCTACCTACCGGAATCGTTCTTCATTCTTTCCCATTCATCGTCTTCCCCGAGCGTGACGGGAGCCAAAGGGTTGTAGTTGTTCCGTATGGAGTCTCCGTTCAAGCCCGACGTGTTGAAGGGCAAAGTGGCGCTGCTGACCGGAGGTGGGTCGGGCATCGGCTTCGAGATATCGCGCCAGCTGGGCCTCCACGGAGCCTCCGTCGCCGTCATGGGCCGCCGCAAGCACGTCGTCGACTCCGCCGTCGCTGCCCTCCACCTCCACGGCATTCCCGTAACTAAAGATCTCCGTCTTTCTTTGTTCAAACGCTTCAAACGCTTCCCTTTCTTTTCCGCTGTTTGATGATTGAGTCTCTGGTGTGGTGTGGTCCCCGTTGCTGCAAGGCAATCGGAGTGGAAGGCGATGTTCGGAAGCGAGACGACGTTGTCAGAGCCCTGGAATCGACCGTCAAGAGCTTCGGGAGGCTCGACATTCTGGTGAATGCTGCCGCCGGCAATTTCCTCGTCCCAGCCGAGGATCTGTCTCCCAATGGGTTTCGTACAGGTCTTGTTCTCTCTCTTGTCCCCAGTTGTTGCCCGTAACATGTGGGGAAAGTGAATCAGATTGAGATTTGGTTAAAGATTCTACTGTTTTCCTTTTTCTTTTTGTGATTATGCTAGTCTATTGCTATGCTTTCAGTGGTTGTGCAGATGAGGATTGAGATTGGTGAGGTGGGAATAATTGAATTAGATTATATGATCTGTTTTTTTCCTATGATTGGTTTCTGCAGTCATTGACATTGACTCGGTTGGCACTTTCACGGTGTGCCACGAAGCGCTCAAGTATCTCAAGAAAGGCGGTCCCGGAAAGGAGCCCTCTTGCGGGGGCACGATTATAAATATCAGCGCGACCTTGCACTACACGGCGACTTGGTACCAGATCCATGTATCTGCTGCAAAGGTCTGTCTGTGTTCTGTTCAGTATTTTCTTGTTATTCACAAAGTTCTGGCTCAAATTGTATTGGCGTTGCTTACTAATTGAGCTTTTCACAGGCGGCTGTCGACAGCATTACGAGAAGCTTGGCACTGGAATGGGGGACGGATTATGATATAAGAGTCAATGGGATTGCACCCGGACCTATTGGTGACACGGCAGGAGTAAGCAAACTTGCACCCGGCGATGCTCTGAGCAGCAGAGAGCAAATGCCGCTCTTTAAGCTCGGGGAGAAATGGGACATTGCCATGGCTGCTGTCTATCTGGCATGTGATGCAGGTTTGTAATCTTTTCAAACTCCTTGAACATGTCTCAGGTTCACCCTTTTGGCTTGGTTTCCCTTGTTAAATTCACTGCTATAGTGCCTTCCTTCAGCTTTGTTTTGCTGGAACTCTTTGTTTCGCGATTGTTAAAATTTCATTCCTGAAAATCTTGTTGCATTTGAAATCTCACTTGAGATGCTTACAATGTTCTTATTGTGTTCCTGCTATACCAACATAAGTTAGATAGAAGGAACAAATTGATGTCCATGAATATAAACTACAGATCGAACTGCCAAATCAGGAAAGAAAGCTGAATATTAATCTGGGCCTCGGAAAAGAAAATTGGTCTTTGAGCTGCTTCTGTCTGCCATCTGTTTATAAGTGACACATTGGTTGGCATTTCAGTGCTGTGATGGAACTCTGTCAGCCGCTTTCTAAACCATTCTCTCCGTCTTCGTGCTGTTCAGTTCCATCCGAGTGCTTTCATATTTCTCTGTTGCTACTCCTTGATGCATTCATGAATCTTCTTGCTTCCTGAAAATGAGACTTAGGATTGCAAGTACCGACTCCTTGTCTCAAATCGGACTGATTCATAGTCTAATAATTGAACAGCAAAAAAACTCAAGTTGTTTGCTCAAGGGACGATGTATGACTTGAAATTACTGCTTCTATGTAATGAGATGATGAGATATTTCGTGCCAAAGGGCACCAACCCTTGCATTAGAGAGTGCCAAAAAGGAACGAGCTGGTGTTGATCATGCATTTTCTGGTAATGACAGGGAAGTTCATCAACGGAACGACATTGGTAGTAGATGGAGGATCATGGCTGAGCGCACCGCGCCATATTCCCAAAGACGAGGTGAGGCGACTTTCCAGAGCAGTGGAAAGAAGGTCCAGAGATGTCGCAGTTCCTAAGAGCAAGCTGTAGATCGCAAACACTTCCTCGGCATGGGGATGCCTCGTTCCTTTAATCTGTTGGCGATTGTAATAGCAGTGGATAACATTTCTAGGCAGGACTCATGCCATCGTACTGTCAAAAATTGAATCCTAGCATTCAGGGGAGCAAAACAGAGCTTCCCAATTCCATTTCCTATTCATTAAGTGTATGGGCCTTAACATTGGTCAGGTTCTTGATGCCAAGGCCCAATAGGGAGAGGCCCAAGTGGCCACTGGGTTCGGCCCATTTCACCAGTGAAATGATAGCATCTTCTTTTCGCTGATGGATTAAACTCTTATCTCATCTCAATCTCATCCTCGAGATTTAGACATGTATTTTCACTTCATGATGTGCCATTTCTGATCATGTTACAAACTGAGCCGTTGCGGTCTAGGACGGTATGAATGAGCATAGTTGAGTGGACACGGCTTACTACTGGAGGTCAAGTCATATCGGCTATTCAAAAGTCGATCCATTAAAAGTGTTTCGCGTGCTTGAGCTGGATCCGTTTCAATTCGATTCAATGGTCATAGCACATATCCAGATTTAAGCTCGAGTTAAGCCTGATCCTGAGCTCAAGCTCGACCCTAGAAAGAGCCTCCTCATCATCATTCGATTCCTCCATCGCTTGTTGGCTAAGTAAGAAGGAGGCACCGGCCATGAGTATTACCTAGGAAATGTTTTGCGATTTTGACCAAATTGTGCAGACTTTTCCATATCAGGTAGAGTTGACATCGATTAGAATACGTGCCTCGTGTTTCGACAGCATACACCAATTTTTTTTAATATGCATAACTGATATCTTCATGTCCGATTTAATTTAATTTGTACGACGGTGAGTTGACCATATCATTATGAATTCATTTTTCCATATGATCCGACTCCCAGTGAGTTTCGAGACTGGAGCACCCGGGGTCTGTCCTTTGCCCCTTTGAAAAGCTTTCAAAACTTATTTATATTAGCAAAGATAAGATACCTTCTCAGGTATGCCAGAAGATGAATTAAGCAAATTTTTCCATAACACGCGGACCACGCAGGCTAGCTTACGTCATCCATCTTTCTGTCATCATTCAACGTTGTTGTTCACCTCGGAAGGAACGTGGAATATGCTTTTTTATCGGAGAGCCAACGCCCCAAATCCAAGAGAAACAATCTATACTGGAGAGGTGTCAGATTGGGCATGCTACTTAAGTCATTTTCTCAAAGGACTCTTCACTACAGAGTCCTCTTCACTGCTTGGACACTGATAACTTGCACATAAGTAGTCGGAACCGAGTTCAAGCATTAGAGTCTCAGGTCTTGCTTTGATGGACCTCAACCCGAGCACTAGGAATCAGGGCATGGATACCAGGGTTTGAGCCTGGGCCCAGCCTCGATAGGCCCAAGTGCGAGCACGAAGGTCCTCGGCCTGACCTCGATGAATCCAAACACAGCCTTTGTGGACTTGAGGCAGGGTACTGGGAGATCCAAGCTTGGGTACCGGGACTGTTGCATGTCCACTTCATTTAGGTGCACATAATGACCATCAAGGAACCACTTTTGGATACATTAAATCTATGATCCGGCCCTCAGTCTCCTAAAAAAATGTGTGGTGAAGGCTTAATTTGGTGAAGATAATCTTGAACCTCAATCGCCCCACAGCTTTCAAAACCACTCGAGCAAATGAAATAGATCATCTCACTTGGGGGCTGGTCTCGATTTCTAGTAAAGTGATTGCTTCTCTGCCCACTTTTCTGGTTGACGATTTATAACATCACTAATGTCGAAGCTCTTTCAATGATGACTAATCTCTACGCACTTGGTGTACAAAGAGCTATGTCCAATGTCCATATCCTTTGTCAAGACAGACAGATCATGTTCTACGAAACTCTCGAATTTAACTCCTGTTTCGTGCGTGTTCGGATCCATTAAATTTCGTACACAAGACCGAACTCAAATTTAATTTTCGCCTGGTTGACTAAAGTTTGAAAATTATACACGTTACTTTACATGACATTACTCATCTTCCCAGAACAAAAACAATCGTATCCTAGTCTATCAAATGGTTCCGACATTGTTGTCATACCCACGTTACTCATTCGTGGATTTTCTGCAAAACTTGTCCACATTTAATTTCATGATTATTTTTTTGCATTCTAGATAGTGAAACGGCTATTTTGATGGGATGTGTCATGTGCACCATCACCAAGGTCCTTGCTTTTTGTGCTTCTTTCTCATTTTATTTTTCTTTCCCTAGATGGAAGTTGAACAAAAAAAGGCATGGCTTTTTTAAGGAATGAAAGTGATGTCTGTGCACATTCAATGTTGTCATAATAATAATAATAGTAATAATTAATGTCATGATGCACAGGTAATTCATGAGAATATTCAATTACTCTTTTTCGTACTTTCAGATTAAGTTGTATAAACTATTTAGGTTCTAACATTTTCACAAGCCTCTCTAGGAGAGCGTTGTCATTGTCCAGATAATCACGATCAATATTTTCATGGGCAATTACTCAAAAAAAAGTCTGAAGATCTTTAGAGATTCATCAGTTCGCGCTTACTAATAATATTTTTAGTTATCGTGTCAGACTCATCATAATAATCTAAAATCGTCACATGAGTTGACCCGTGAATTGCGTCTCAACAGATGCTTCATCATGCTTTTTTTTTTTGCTATAAAGTAGATGACATTGTGGCCCTTCACTTATATAGCATAGCTTTCGATTTTGACTTTGTGCCACCGGATACGAAGTAATATAGTAATACATATAAACTATTGCATTGGCCACTTTATACGAATTGCAATTCAAGAATATGTAGGAAGCTTCCTTATATGCAGCCATGTTCTCATAAGATGGGTATTTTGAAGATCGATCAGCATCATTGGAAGTTATCTTTCACCAAATCAATCCAAATTGCTCCTTAATTCGAGTTATGAAATAAAAACGTACAAGATATCATATGTATTACCATCTTACGATTGCAAAATATAAAGTGATGCTCATTCTTCAAAAAAGGGATTTTTTTTTAAAATAATTTTTTTGCTTAATGTGGTCATTCATTTTCTAATTCATCTTTGGCAGACTAAGAATAGGAATCGTTATCTATATAATCCACATATTTCCAACAAGTGGCTACTTTTTGTGAACTATTTTCCTTTTTTCATTTGCTTCGGCCCCTTTGCTTCAGCCAAACTTGCAAATCTGCATTAAGTATCCCTCACTTCTATATGAATAAGACCCTCTAATTCGTCAAGTTTTCTCTATCTTTAACGTGTTACCGACATCTTCACGTTTAACAATCTTTCTTTAAATCTATCGCTTTAAGCTAGCTGCATTCCTCAAAGCCTTTCCATTGGAAACAAAATCACTTGTTGCTTTCATTTAATGAATTTGAAGCTTTGAGGCTAGGGCCGTGCGTCTGTCCTTTTTGAATATTTTCAAGATTCATTCCGGAAAGGTTTGATTTTCTAGGGTTTGTTTTTCCAAGTATTTATTTATATTATGGTGGACACATGGGTGACGTCGCCTTGCTATCGTCATTCCCGCTGTCGTCATCATTGAGCAGGTTCCAATTACGAGGTGAAGAGTCGCAGTAGATTCGCATGCTTGTGACATTCGAGGTAAATTTTGTATCACCTGGCCAGGTATTCCATAAAAGCAATTGTCTATGATTATAAAAAAAGATATTAAGCGTAATTAATAAGGAAATTCATCATAATACAAATGAAAAAAAAAAATCTTGCCAAGAATAGTTGCAACTTCCTTTTTTTTCCCTTTAAGATTGTTGTAAGAGAATTTACTTCCTTTAACAAAAAGATGGAATTTATTGCATTGTAATTGAAGATAAAATCTTCATACCTAAGTTGTAGGAATGATGCAAACCTTGCATATCCTAGACAGGGCTGGATTAGTTATCAAACATGTGAACTACGGAATCAATGCGTTCGATCATATCTCTTGATATATGTCTTAATATTGATTGTGAAAATCACATATTTCATTTAGAAAAGAGAAACATGATAATTTTGTGAAAAGATCTTGAATTACAGTGCTGCTCAAGCAGATAATTAGACAGATATTTAGCATCTAAGTCTCATTTGATTTTATCCATGTTAAATTTTGTTTGTCCTAGGAATGTTCAAATAAAGGAATGTCAAAGCAACTCAGGGCAAAGTCTTTACCCATTTTTTCATGCCATTCTTCTTTGTCTACAGGGTAATTAAAGAGAAACGGCATGGGTTTTGGGAATAAATGTGATAATGATGATGATTATGATGATAATAGAAATGTCAAGATGAAAACGGCCCAAATGATCAAGATTAACATTCATGTGGACAATGACTCTTAAAAAGTGTGATGAGTCATTCTTTATTGACAAAACTTTTGCATATAAATATGTAAAGATATACTATTGCCATTCTCAATATTACTTTATGACCACATAATATGTCATGTGAATGGTCAGACAAAAAAAATGTAGATCTCTATGTATCTATCTATAAGCATTTATTAATGATATTTCAGTCGTTATGTGAGATCCATTATAATAATATAAATTCTTCATGAGCCAGTGTGTAACTTACACCTCAAAAGAAGCTTAATCAATATATATAATTTTTAAAAATATATATTGGCCCTCCATCTTGTTTAGTACAACTCTAAATTTCTAATTTCTGTCGTCGAACTATGAATTGCAATTTAAGAATTTATTGGAAACTTCCTTATATGTATGTAATCATGTTCTTCTAAGATGGATCTTATGAAGAGAAATCTGTATCATTGGAAGTTGTCCTTCACCAAATCAATCGACGCTGCTGCTGAATTTAACCCATGACTTGTTATTTCGGTTTCAAGTTACAAAGAGCTATAGATACCTTTTCTCTTTTTCTATTTTGTTTTTCAAAATTATATTTCCAAGAAGTGGCCACTCTTTTTTTTTTTTTCCTTTGCTTTGACCAAACTTGTAAATCCAAATTAAGTGTCCTCCGTCCCTATTAAAATAAGACCATCTTATTTGTCGAGTTTTTCCTATTTTTAATAATATACCAATATTTTAATGTTCAATAAAATTTATATCAATTCATCTCAATAAGTTAGCCATATCCCTTAAGATATTTCACGTTATAAAGAAAGAAAGTCACTCATATCTTTCGTTTAATGAATTTCAAGGTTGAGGTAAAGGGCCGTGCTTGTCTTTTTTGAAAATTTTCAAGATTTATTCCAGCAAGTTTTAATTTTCCAGGGTTTTTTTCTTTTTAAGTAATTTATCCATAATATGGTGGACACGGGTTATGTCCACCTTGCTACTGTCACTTTCGCTGTCGTTAATCGTTGAGCAATTGTCGTCATAATATGGAGAAGCAATTGCCAATGATTATAAAATGATATTTGAATCGAATGCTTTGAGAAACTTATTAAACGTATTTAATAAGGAAGGATTTCATCGTATTATAACAAAGAAGAAAATTGCAACTTTCGTTTCTTTTGATTTCTGAAAAATTAATGTAAGAGCATTTCATTTTTAGACAAAAACTTAGAAAAGGTGGGACTTATTGCATTGTAGTCGATATGAAATCTGCATGCTTAAGCCATAGAAACGATGCAAACCTACCGTATCTCTAGACGAGGCTTGATTAGTTTATTAAATGCGTGAGTTATCGAAGTAATATATCTAATCATTTCTCTTTTATACACCATTCATTAATTTTGATATTAATTGCCAAACTCACCTTTTTAGTAAGAGAAAAAGATATGATTTTTCGAGTACTTCATTCACTTTTTGATTTTTTGCTTATGCTAGAATATGAGGTTAAATTTCAAGATCAATTAGTAGTGGATTAATAAGTAAACACTGTAGCATCCAAATATACACTATTTTTAATACCCGCAACTGACATCTTGATGTTTGACCCGGTATTTCTTATATCACGATGATTATGAGTTGGCTATGTCATTATAAATTCATTGTATTTTCTATATAATCCGGCTCGTCCACTATGAGTTCCGAGACTGGAGCAACAGGGTCTGTCCTTTGCCCTTTTTAAAAGCTTCCCAAACTTATTTATCTTGGCTAAGATACTTTTCAGTATACCATAAGATGAATTAAACTATCCTTTCGTCATCATCCAACGTTGTCGTTCACCTCGAAAGGAATATGGAATATGCTTTTTTTTATCGAGCAGCGAAATCCAAAAGAAACAGTCTTTACTGGAGCGGTGTCAGATTGGGCAGTTTCTCAAAAGGACTCTACTCTACACAGTCCTCTTTCTGGAGGCTTATTATTATTATTTTTTGGGGTAAAATTTTCTGAAGATGGAGGGCCGTTACGTCTTTAGCAGTGTCCAATACTCACACTCACACGTCGCTAGTAAAAAATGAAAATGAAAATAATAGAAAAATTTGTATTCCTAATGGAAGACACGTACGATCTTGACTTTAAGACTCCATCTGTTTTCACAAAAAAAATCACGAAATCATTTTCCAAAAAGATAATAATTTCTTTAAGTATTAGACTGAAACCTAAAAATGGACTAAAAAGTATTTTCCGTCACTTAATATGGGAAATCTGATTCAATATTCTCAAATAATTATACACTATTCTAGTATTGGTAATTTGCGCATGGGCAATAATGGAGGAGGATATGTGCATTAGAGTCTTAGGTTTGGTCTTGATGGACCTCGACCTTGATAACGGCATGTGAACCTAGGTTTGGTGCCCAACCTTGATAGGCTCAAGTGCTAGCACGAAGATCTTGGGCCGAACCTCAATGGATTGAAGCATGACCTTTTGTGGATGTGGGCATAGCCTTTATGGACCAAGCATATGTGTCATGGATCTGCACTCGGTTATTGGGACCATCAAATGCTCACTTTGTTGATTAAGTGCACATAATGATTGTCACAAGACAACTTTCACTTCATTATATCTTTGATTTGACCCTCTAATCTCCTTAAATTTTTTTTTTTTTGTGGGAAGATAATCTTGAACAGTGATCACAAAGGTCTTGGGCTCAATCTCAATGGACCTAAGCTTGGCCTTTATGGATCGGGGCATAGCCTTTGTGGACCTGGGCATAGGCATCAGGGATCCAGCTCGGTTATCGAGACCATGACATGCTCACTTCGTTGATTAAGTGTAGATAATGGTTGTCAAGGAACCACTTTCAAATTTATTATATCTTCGATCTGGCCCCCAATCTACTAATTTTTTTTTTTTGTAGTGAAAATAATCTTGAACTGTAGGCATGAAGGTCTTGGGCCCAACCTCAATGGACTTGAGCATGGCCTTTGTGGACTTAGCCATAGGTTAGGGATCCAAGCTCAGTTATCAAGATCATCACATGCTCACTTCGTCGATTAAGAGTAGATAATGACCATCAGAGTTCATTATATCTTCGATTTGGCCCTCAGTTTCTTTAATTTTTAAATTTTTTAATAATTCTTAATTATTATTATTTTTTTTTTTTGTGGTGAATATAACCTTGAGCTGCATTGCCCCACAGCTCACTTCGTGGCTGATGTCGATTTCTAGCAAAAGGAACCGCTTCTCTACCCACCTTTCTGGTTGACGATTTATGACATCAATAATGTTGAAACTCTTTTAATGTACAAAGTGCTATGTCCATGTCTTTTGTCAAGACAGACAAATCTTGTTCTATGAAACTCTCGAATGTAACTCCTCTCTTTCGTGCGTGTCCTGACCCATTCAAATTAAACAGAAGACCGAACTCGAATTTAATCTTCACCCGGTTGACTAAAATTTGAAAATTATGCATGCTACTTTATCTAATATTACGCGCCTTTCCAGAACGAAAACAATCATATCCTAGTTTATTAAAAGAGTTTCCGACATTGTTGTCATACTCACGCGTACATATCTGTGTAACTTAATTTCATGAATAATTTTTTGTTTTCTAGATAGTGGCACGACAGTTTTGACGGGACACGTCATATGCACCATCACCAAGGTCATTGATTTTCGTGCTTCTTTCTTATTTTATTTTTCTTTCTCTACATGGAAATTCAATAAAAAACGGAAAGGTTTTTTCGGGAATGAATGTGATGTCTGTGCACATCATCATCACCATTAATCTCATGATGCAAAGATAGTTAATGAGTATATTTAATTACTCTGTTTCATACTTTCATAGTAAATTGTATCAATTATTTAGGTTCTAACATTTTCACAAGTCTCTCTCTAAGTATAGTTATTGTTTGAATGATCAAGATTAATATTTATGTGGGCAATGAATCTAAAAAAGAGTATATTGAGATGTTGTTCTTGAGATTTCCGTAGACAAATCAACACATTACAAAGATGGTCATAATAAAAAATGTAGATCTCTAAAAATTCATCAGCTAGTGCTTATTAATGATATTTTAGTTATTATGTCAGACCCATTATAATAACATAGAGTCATCACGAGCTAACCCATGAATTGCGCTTCAGAACATGTTTAATCATACCCATTTTTAAAGTAGATTACATTGTGATCCTCCATCTATACAGCACAACTTTCAATTTCCTTCTTTATGACATTGGATACGAAGAAGTAATATAGTAATACATATAAACTATTGCATTGGTCACTTTATATGAATTGCATTTCAAGAATATGTGGAAAATCTTCCTTATATGCAGCCATGTTCTCATAAGATGGAAGATCGATCAGCATCATTGGAAGCTGTCTTTCGCCAAATTAATCCAAGTTGCTCCTTAATTGAAGTTATGAAATAAAAATGGACGAGATATCATACGTATTACCATCTTACTGCTGCAGAAGATGAAGTGATGCTCATTCTTCAAAAAAGGGATTTTTTTTTTTTTTTTTTTTTGCTTAAACTTGTGGTAATTCATTTTTGGCAGACTAAGAATGGAATCATTACATATGTATTCCAACCAAGAAAAAGAAGGAATAGAACTCATTATATTTCTAACAAGCGGCTATTTTTTGTCAACCATTTTCATTTTCAACTTTGCTTTGGCCAAACTTGCAAATCTACATTAAGTATCCTCCACTCGTATTAAAAATAAAACCCTTGCTTTCATCGAGTTTCTCTATCTTTAACGTGCTACTTTCATTTTTTAAATTCGTTGCTTTAAACTAGCTACATCCCCTGAAGCTTTTTCATAAAAGAGAAAACCACTTGTCGCTTTCATTTAATGAATCTGAAGCTTTGAGGCTAGTGCTGTGCGTCTGTCCTTCTTGAAAGTTTTCAAGACTCATTCCAGCAAGGTTTGATTTTCTAGGGTTTGCTTTTCCAGGTATTCATCCATAAAATGGTGGACACATGGGTGAGGTCACCCCGCTATCGTCACTCCCCCTGTCGTCACCATTGAGCTGGTTACAATTACAAGGTGAAGATTCGCAGTAGATTCGCATGCTTGTGAGATTCGAGGCAAATTTTGTATCACGTGGCGAGGTATTACACAAAAGCAATTGCCTGTGATTATAAAAAGACATTAAGCAAAATTAATAAGGAAGCTCATCATAATATAATGATTTTTTTCCAGAATATTTGCAACTTATATATATAAGGAAGCTTATATATATCTTTAAGATTGTTGAAAGAGAATTTATTTTCTTTAACAAAAGATGGAATTTATTGCATTGTAATCAAGATAAAATCTTCATACTTAAATCGTATAAACGATGTGAACCTTGCATATCCCTAGGCAAGGCTGGATTAGTTTATCAACCTATGGAATCATTATGTTTGATCGTTTCTCTTGCTATATGCCATTTCTTAATATTGATTGTAAAAATCACATATTTCATTAAGAAAAGAGAAACATGATGATTTCGTGAAGATAATCTTAAATTGTAGTGCCACTTGAGCAGATAATTAGACCGGTTATTTAGCATCTAAGTCTCATCTGATTTTGTCCATGTTAAATTTTGTTTGTCCTGTGAATGTTCAAATAAAGGAATGTCAAAGCAACACAGGGGAAAGTCCTTACCCATTTTTTCATGTTATTCTTCTTTCTCTTGACAGTAATTAAAGAGAAACGGCATGGGTTTTGGGGAATAAATATGATAATGACGATGATGATAATAATAGTAATGTCGAGATGAAAAATGTCCAAATGATCAAGATAAACCGATTTTTTGCATCTAAATATGCAAATATATTATGGCCATTCTCAATATTACTTTTTGCATCATATTATTTCGATCGGACCAAACTACATGTTGGGAGAATGGTAAAAAAAAAAAGATGCAAACTTTAAGATATTTATATGTCAGTGTTTATTAATGATATCTCAGTTGTTATGTGAGATCCATTATAATAATATATATTTGTCAGGAGCCAATGCGTAAGTTGCGCCTTAAAAGAAGCTTAATCAATAATTTTTTTGAGTACATACTGGCCCTTCATCTTGTGTAGCACATCTCTAATTTCTAATTCCTCAATGCAATTCAAGAATTTATTGGAAATTTCCTTATATGTAGTGTAGCCATGTTCTCCGGAGGATGATCTTATGAAGAGAAATCCGTATCATTGGAAGCTGTCTTTCACCAAATCAATCGACGCTGCTGCTAAATTCAACCCATGACTTTGTTATTTCGGTTTCAAGTTATAAAGAGCTATAGCTCCCTTTTTTCTTTCAAAATTGTATTTCCAAGAAGTGGCAAACGTTCGTGAAGTATTTTCTCTTTATTTTTTTCCTTGCTTTGACCAAACTTGTAAATCAAAATTGAGTGGCCTCCACTCCTATTAAAATAAGACCCTCTTATTCGTTGAATTTTCTCTATTTTTAATATGATACCGACGTCTTAACGTTCAATAAAATTTATATCAATTTGTCCCGTTAAGTTAGCTATGTCCCTTAAAATGTTTTACGTTATAGAGAAAGAAATTCACTCATATCTTTTGTTTAATGAATTTCAAGATTGAGGTTAAGGGCTGTGTTTGTCTTTTTTGAAAATTTTCAAGATTCATTCCAGCTAGTTTTAATTTTCTAGGGTTTTTTCTTTTCAAGCAATTTATCCATAATATGGTGGACACATGGGTGACGTCACCTTGTTACAGTTACTTTCGCTGTCGTCAGTGATTAGGTAATTGCCAATGATTATAAAATGATATCAGAATCGAGTGCTTCAAGAATACTTATTAAACTAGTTAGTAAGGAAGGGTTTCATCATATTATGACAAAGAAGAATCGTGCCTAGAAAATTGCAACTTTCATTTCTTTTGATGTCTTAAAAATTAATGTAAAAGAATTTTTTTGACAAAAACCTGAGAAAAGGTGGGACTTATTGCACTGTAATTAAGATGAAATCTGCGTAGTTGAGCCATAGAAAGGATGCAAACCTACTGTACCTCTAGACGGTACGAGGCCTGATTAGTTTATTGTGTGAATTGTAAAAAAGTGACAAATCTAATCGTTTCTTTCGTTATATACCATCCGTTAATAATTAATATTAATTGCCGAACTCAACCATTTATAAAGAGAAAAAGAATGACTTTTCGAGTGCTTCATTCACCTTTTGGTTTTTCGCATCTGCTAAAATATGAGGTTAGTGGATTCATAAGTAAATATTGTAGCATCCAAATATACAATATTTATAGGTCTTCACATTTATAATCATCTTTTCTAGCATTGACACCATCAAATTTAAGCTAAAAAAATAATCCACCGGCCAAGCATGTTGACTATAAATTAATGATAGTCCATCCCTAGTTCTTTTGTCAATCTCTAGGATCTACTTTTTACAATTGAATTATGTATCTAATTGGTGGCCTTGCTCTGTTAGGGGCATTCACACGGAAGCTAGCTATCTCCTCTTTTGTCCTCTAATTTGGCATAATGCTTGTTAATTATCTATATCCAATCCAACATGGGATGTATTCTCTTTATAGAGAATTAGAATTCCTTGACTATAGAATATAAAACAAAGTAGTGATTCTAATGCCGTGTCAACAACAGCTAGTTTTCATTGGTACAAGACTACTATCATGTGACTTTTCATGAATATCTGAAAAAAATTATATTTGACTCTAGCTCGATATGAAGCTAGAGTAGGTAGCACATGCCTACTTGTATATCGCAACATCTTCATATGATTCACTTTAAAGTTTGTATGGAATCCTCATCTATAAATGTAGTATTTGTATATGCGTAATTTTGGCTTTATGACGGTCAATTAACATATTATGGGAGAAAAGCCAAGTATCTTTCCATACAATGTTTTTGGGCTAGTTAGGTCCGAAAGGACTATAAAATTCTGGAAATGATATAAACTAATCACTATTATGGAATGGAAAGGAGAGCAAATTTGTTGGTTAAGTGTTGGAGATATAATTGTAAATTAGGGGTGGAGCCCAAAATCCATATAAATACGGGATATAGCTTAAAAACTTAATAAATTACTTTCTTAAATAGGGATTTAGAGTGACCAATGTAATTGTATGAAATTACTACCTTTACCTTATTAAAAGCATATCTCCCACATGCACACACTCTCTCTCATACACAATGTAACTCCTATCATTTTTGCGATTTGAGAGGTCAATCTTGAATATGCACAGGTGAAAAAGTTACTTCAGTGTAGCAACTTATGGAATTCTCTTTACTTGTTATAGGTTGACTCGATCTAAGCCAGCTTCGGTAGTGGTAGTAGCTTCAAAGGAATTGGTAGTATGTCTTGAATAGAAAAAACATTCTTAAGGAATTAGTAGTATGTCCAAGAGCTTGAGCAATTATGCGAAAGGCTTGACTTTCTGATTCTTATCATATTGATAGAAAGAATGGAATCCTCTAAATTCTATTGTTTATTCATTGGATTCCATATGCCTCGGTTATATTCCGATATTTGGCTTCTGTTTCTACTTTTCATTGAAATAGCCTAAAAATTCAAGAATAGGATCGAACCACTCCTCCTTTTCATTTAATTACCGACTAAACTTACCTTTCAATTCAATTTAAAAGTACGACTTCAACTAGAACAAATAGAACAATCAATCGAATGACTATAGCCAAGGTAAGGGCTTGTTCATAATCCCCCTTCAAATAACTTGCTTGACCTATTGAGGTAGCGGTGGTCAACTACTACTAAATACTTAGACCATATTTGAACCAAAAAGACGCTTATTATATATATTTTTTCGTTTTCCATTTCTCGGGATAACTCGACCACAATACCAAGAAAAAAAACATTAAATTCAAGATAAAAATTATATGAGCTGCCCTATCGGGTCCCTAATTCTGTAGAAGCCAAATGCATTCCGTTTAATCATCTTTGCCGACCCCCTTATTAGAGTGAATTATTTGAGTTCGTCCTTCGTTTAACAGGTTCACTATATCCTATTCCTTTCCATGTCATCCTTTGAGAGAGAGATAGAAAACTTGCTTTTCCCTGAACGGCAGGGTGTTCAGCGTTGGCAAACTATCCGTTTCTCGCTGGAGAACGTTCAATTTCAGACCATCTATTTAGTCCGGACACAACTGCTGCTAAGTCATGCTCCATTCGTTTTGTGAAAAATGTTGCATTTCTGAAAATATTTTCCAGAAAAATGTAAGGTATCTTCTGGTATTCGGTTGAAACCTAAAAATGAAGCAGCAAATATTTTTTGCAGTTTGGTAAGAAAAATCTTTTCCTTTATGCACTATTTTTCAATAACTTTTTTCTTATTTTATTTTTTTAACCAATTTGGTCCCAAGGTAAGGAATAACTAGTTAAACCAAAGGATGTGGTCAATACAGCTAGAACCACACCTGGGCGTTGCTCTCCTATGCGCTATTCATGGCACTATCATAGAAAATACTTTATTTGAAGACGGTGATGGAGAGGTCTTTCTTTCATATCTTTTGAGATCCACCCTACAATATGGAGTCAAAAAGCCAAAATAAATGATTGGGAAGATCAAAGAAAGAACAACTTCTTCCTCCGTAAGGAATTCTTCCAAATTGTCGATGGACGCTCCTATTGCAGTTGTAGTCTCTAAAGGATAAGAACCAACTATGTAGCACCTATATCGAGAATTCAAGTATTGTATATGTCATTAGTTCAATCTTTGGTAGGAACCACCCTCAATAATGAACTTGCAAATTGGATGTATTTATCATAAAGAGATTTGTTATGCTTGACCCTGCTTTACCTTAATTGTTATTTTAACAAGTAAAAGTTATGTCTTGCTCCAAGTGGGGGTAGCATTTCTCTTCTACATGTCCATGGAGTTTTGAAAAATCCAAATATTTTTTTTTTTAAAATCTAATTTTAAATTATTTTTATTTTCTTTCTTTTTATCTTCTTCTTCTTCTTTGGTTGGTCAATGACCATGGTAATGGCTGGTGACTGGCGAAAGGTGAGCTTAAGCTTGTTAACGTTGGCGAGTGGTGAGATTAAGGCCTCAGGCTTAGCTAGATTGGCGAATCAGGCGAGCGACGAGATTGCGAGAGGTGGATGAGCTCAAGGCTCTCTTGTTGTTGGTTGCTGGTTGTTGTCGTGGTTGGCAATTGGCCAAGACAGAAGGGTTAAAAAAAAAAAGAGAAAAAAGAAAAAAGAAATAAATATTCAATTTCTTTAAATGGAAAAAAAGAAAAAAAAAAGAGAGATGGAAATATAAACATAGGTGTGAGATAAGAGAAGTTGAGTAAGGAAAATGTTTTCCTCATCTTGAAAACTGAAAAAAAAATTTCTCCTATTTTAGAAAACTTTTTTCTGTTGATGGAAAACTTTAAAAAATCTTGAAAACATTTTCCTGAAAGTTATTTTCTGTGAAACGAACGAAGTCTTAGTGAAGTTGCTACTCGTACTATGTCATGGTGCCAATGAGGAACCCCAAGACCAATGCTACACACTTAACACATGCCTATTCATTGCAAACTAGTCAAAGTTCCTCTGAGATCGATCATAAATTGCGGAGTCTGAACTCGTAAGCTTTTCCAATTCATTGCAGACCAGTCTAGATTCCTCGAGATCGATCGTAAATTGCGGAGTCAGAACTCGTAAGCTTTTGACTTGCAAACCAAGCACTGAGCCATTCGGTCAATCGCCATCTTGGTTTCTCACTGAAGAGTTATGCAAAGCTTGCTCAAGAAATAAAGTACACAGGATGTACGGATAAACTAGCCTTTGGAGCGAAACGTGTTCCGCATGGCGACTTTAAAGAACTGCAGTCAACTGGGCCAGCAAATGAATCAACCCCCAACTTAACATTATCAATCTTACATAATTAAGATAACTTGTTGCCTTGGGTTTTCAAAAGTCGTCGACTCGACGTACGAAGCCTACATTAACAAATATATAATTAACCAAAAAAATTTGATCTCTCTTATTCAATTCAGTAGGCCGTACCTTGAATCATTTACGACAAAATTTTAAAGTCTTTTAGGGTCCAATCACCCAAAAACTTTGTATGGAGATATACTTTGGCTTCTATCCATACTGACGCTGCATAACTTGTACTAGACAGTAATTTACCGTCATAAAGTCAAACTAACACAAAAAAAGAAAAAGAAAAAAGAAAAAAAATGTAAATGAGAACTAGAGGCAAGCTTGAAATGAATATATGAAATCGTTATGGTATGAAAGTAGCCATGTGCTACCTACTCTAGCTTCACATCGAGCAAGAACCACGCATATTAATTTTCATGATGGTACGCATGTATCAATGAAAATTAGCCATTGCTATCTCGGTGTGATATTGCTACTTTTTATTTTTAAATTTTTGGAGGTTGAAAAGATTTGAACTTCGAACTTTTTACTTTGATGTATGTGAGATTTAATAAGACTATTATTGACCGTTTTATAAGCATAAACTATCAGACAAATGAATAGTCTAATATTTAAATACTCTATTAAGTTCTAATTTTGGATGCAGAGAATACATCTCATATTAGATTGGATACATATAATTAACAAGCATATGCTCAATTAGAGGATAAGAGAGTAGACAGCTAGCTCCCGTGTGAATGCTTCAGCAAGCGAGGACACCAATTAAGTATAAATAGGTGAATGGTAAAAGGTAGATCCTAGAGACTAGACAAGAGAACAAGGGATGGGACTCTCGTTAATTAATAGCCAACATGCTTGGCCGCTGGATGTGTTTTAAGTCAATTTAATGGTGTGGAAGGAGAGGGAGAGGTTCAATTTATTTTTAGTATAATAATAAGAATTCAAAGACGTAATAAATTATTAGATACCATAAATGCTAACTCCGAAATGGATATAAACAATATAATTTTTCGTTTATGAACTAATATTGAAAATATTTAAATTATTTTTATGCTGAGATAAAAAGTATTTCTAAAATATAGATGAGTTACAATTGAATTGTAAAATAATGAAGAGAGAAAAGAAGGATTAGGGAAGTAAATTAGGGTCTAAATATTTTGTTGCCTTTCTTAAGAAAGCACCATAAAATTTCTTGCAATGAGAAAAGTCCAATTCTAACAATTTACCACTCTTAATGTGAGAGTCAAAGACCACTTAAAGAAGGCTCTGTTATAATTTATTTATGTAGATATGTGCAGATTAAAACCTTTCTCGCATAAAATATAAAACCAAACTAATATGAATGTATGATATAAATATATAGCAACAAAAGATGATTATAAATGTGAAGATGTAAAAATAGTAAACGTGGATGCTACAATGTTTAATTATCTATCTACCTTGAATTGATCTTAAAATATAATTTCACATTTTAGCAGAAGGCAAGAACCAAAAAGTCCACAAAGCGCTCGAAAAGTCATGACCTTTTTTGTCCTTAAATTAAATGGGTGGTTAGCTTACACTGCAATGATTTCCACCGTTTCTAAGGCTCTTGTTAAAAACAATATGCTCTTACAACAAATCAAAGTCGCAATTTCGTCGGCAAGATTTCTTTTTTGTGTTACTATGATAAGATCCTCCCTTATTAATTAGGTTTAATAAGTTTTCTCGAAGCACTCGATACTAATGTTCTTTTTATAGTCAGAGGCACATTGCTTCTCCTTAAAGAACGTTGAACCAAGTCACCAGGACCAGACAACCGTGTTGTTCTCTATTTATTGTTTAATGGATACAGTTCGAAAGTAGGAATGGCAGGCCTACCTGGCCACGGCTGAGCAGTATCATTGAACACAAGAGTCCAAAATTTACCTCGAATCTGACGAAAGATGTGAATCTCCAGCAAGTTTTCACCATTGGATTCTCTCTCGTAACCCGCTCAATGATGACCACAACGAATGTGATGTGACGACAACGGTGGCGTTACCCCTGTCTAGAGCCCATGGTGAATAAATGCCTGGAAAAAAACTTTCGGAATTAAAACTCACCGGAACGAGCGTTGAAAAGTTTCTAAAAGGACGAACGTAGCCCTTAAGCTTCGAATTCATTAAATGTAAGAGATGAGTGATTTTTTTTCTTCCTTCCATAAACACTTTGAGGGATGTAGCTAACTTGACAGAATTGACAAATATATATTTTCTTAAATGTGAAAATGTCCGTAGCATGTTAATGATATAGAAATCTCGATGGAGATAAGGGGGTTATTCTAATGGGATTGGAGGATACTTGGTTTGGATTTACAAGCTTGGCCAAGACAAAGGAAAATAAAGGAAGATCATTGACAAAGATTAGCTACTTATTGGAAATAAAATGCATCTTGGGTGGAATATAGAGATAATGATTCCATTCTTAGTCTGCCCAAAATAAATTAAAACATGAATGACCATAAGTATAGGGAAGAGATCACAAGAATCCCTTTTTAAAAAAAATGGGCATCACTTTTATTCCGCAGTTGTAAGATGACTTTTTTTACCGTAAAACATAGTTGGGCTTGTAAAACATCTACCTCAAGAATGCACTAAAATGGACTTTATATACAAGTATGATATCTTGTGTGTTTTCATACATTGTCATAGCATTTTATATCATGAAATCGAAATAACAAAGTCACAGGTTGAGTTCAGGAGCAACTTCGCTTGATTTGGTGAAAGACAGCTTCCAACTTCGCTGGATTTGGTGAAAGACAGCTTCCAATAATGCTGATGGACCTTCAAAAGGCCCACCTTACGATAACGTGGCTGCATATGAGGAAGCTTCCAACATATTCTTGAATTGCGATGCATATAAAGTGACCAAATAGTTTATATATTTATTATTGTACTACTTCATATCCAGCGCCAGAAAGCAGAAATTTAGAATTGTGCTACATAAGACAGTGTGTAACTTTAAAAGAAAAATAATGCACGGGTAAGCTTATTTTGATGCCCAACTCATGCATCGGCTCATGACAAATTTATTATTATAATGAGTCCCACATAATGACCGAAATATCCGTAAAAAGCGTTGACTTATTAATATCTTGAAGTTTACGTTTTTTTGTTTGTCCATCCTCGTAAGGTGTTGTTTGTCTGAGGAAAATGATGAGATCGATAAGATAAACTTGAAAATGGTAATAATAAATGTTCGCATATCCGTATGCAAAAGTTCCATAATAAAAAAACATCTTGCCACATTTTTAGGAGCTGTTGTCCACACAGATATTAATCTTGATTTGGACATTGTGCATGAGAGAGACTGTGTGTGAGACATGCTTTTAGATAGAAAGAATCGGTGAGAATGGATCGATTTATTAAAACTTCTCGTATGGAAAATTTATGCTAGAGATAGTGTTTGAACGTACGAGAGAGTAATTCAATACATCTACATGGTCCCTCCAAAGTCATTCTTTCAGAAACATTTATGTTGAAAGAGCAGCTCAAAATCATTAATTAAACTTTTAAGCTATATCCCAAATTTATATTATATTTGTCATCTCTACAATAACGTTGTGAGCTTTAAAGTAAATATTTTGTCGAAAAAAGTGAGAAAGGTAGAAGCGTGCAAATTGTTTTTTTCCTTTTCTTTATCAGAAAAAAAAGTAGTACATATTTCTAGGATGGATGCACGATACCAAATCCAGTTCCAGCTGATCAATTATTCTGCAAATACTTTTATGAAGAACGTTATTTTTAGTCATAAATGTGCGTATCTTACGATAAGCAAAAGAGAAAACCCTAGTTTCACTCTTATGACGAAAAGAGAACAAGAAGAAGGAAAATAAAAGGACAAGTACCTTTGTCGGTGGCAAGTGAAGTGATGTAAGCGGCCTCAGGTCATCATGGTGTTCATCGGACGATAATGTATGTTCTTCCCACGCGTTTTGTATAGTCAACTTGCTCAGAGGTTCTTGGAAATGAGCGGAAAAGACACATGCAAAATTATCGTACACCGAGTTTGAAATTAAACGAAGTAACTTGTTCTTTACTTTTTGGGTGTGTATCAGTGATTTCTTCCACGTATTGACTGTAATATTTATATATAATAAGAGAGTTTTCTTCCACTCCTTAATGACAGCGAAAGTCAAATAATGAATTGTTATGACCAATTGGTTGTGAAAACATGGCACATAATCAGTAGAAGGGGATTATAAAATGACGGTAAATAGGTGCGGAACCTGATAATTTGAACCTTTAAGTTACTAAGAATTTGCCAAAACATAGTTTCATGAGCTGGCTAGCATTTCTCAACAGATTTCTTCCACTCCTCAATTTGCTATTATGCCCTTCGTCGGCTGCTCTACATTAGGAGAAGTATGTAGGATAATATACAACTCTTGTGAAGTTGACACACCTTAAGGATGCTGGTCTCGACAGACTTGCCTGAAAGGTTCAGCAGTGTCTGTATTTGATCACCAAGTAGGCTTGGCAGACATTGTATCAACTGTCGATGACTCGAACTAGGAAGATTCATCATAAGGGCAAAGATAGTAGCTAATTAAATTGAAGACGGATGTGATAGGTAAATTGCAGGGCTTTGACATAAATTTTATGGGGATTGGAGATTAGTTTGATTTTGTCTGATGCCTTGATGGACTATGATGTGTAGCTCAATTCCTGAGAAATAAAACTCTTGCTTGCCTAGCAAACAAAAGAAAAGAAAATTAAAGGCTTCATTTGATTTGCATAGAATAAATGTTTTGGAAGATATTTTCCTAAAAATTGTTACTTATATCACGTGAAATAATTAATCAATGAAAATACTTTTGTTATTGACAGTAGTTTATATCAAAATACTTTTGTGTATGATGGAAATATATTTTTTTCATTAATTTTTGTAGATAATATAAATGATCATTTTAAAGAAAATATTTCTTAAATCATTCATTTTCTATGAAACAAACACACACTAAGGACACGCATGGCAATTCTCCTATTCTTTTGTTTTTTTGTTCTTTTACTCCTCGGAATAGAAAAAGAATAGAAATTTGTTTGATAATGTCAATTAATTTTATATTACCCAAAATAGAAAAATGGCCAAGGAATATATTTGGAATAGATATAAAAATTAGAAAAAATTAATTATTAGCTCCTAGGAACAATTTCTTAAAATAAGTCATTTTTTTCATTTTTTCTTTCTTCTTCTTCCTTGCTACCGTCCATTGGCCGTTGCCAACCACCGATTGGCAACAAGGAAGAAGAACAAAACAAAAAAAGAAAAACATCTTAAAAAATTAAAAGAAATTCTATGTTACAAAAAAATTGTGAACCTTACCAAACGCATTTCTACTTTTTTCTATTCTGAGAATAGAAATTTGTATAGATACCAAATGCGTGCTTTTACTTAGATATTGCTCCAAGGAGTAGAAATAGAAAAATGCTATTTCTAAAATGAAATTATTCTTTGAAATAGAAATATTACAAAATATACCCTAAATTACTTGACATTATTCCCATATGCTCTAGTCTCTCCAAAATTTTCATTAGTTTTTCCATTTATAATTTATTTGTACACTTATTCAAGTCTTATACCAAATTTAAGCGCATATGAATAGAGAAGTGTTATAGTAGCATAAGAAAGGTTGAATTGAGCAGTCATTTAAATGTTTAAAAGCTTTTTTTTTTTTTCTAGTTTTTTTTTTCTAAAAACTTTTGGATTATATTACAGGGCATGATTCCTCACGGTTTCTCTATATTATGACTGCATAATTTCAAGTCTTCATATATAGGGAGTCTCCTAGTCACAAACCCTTTGCCAGAACAGTTCTCTGTACCATCCTCATATGGAAAAAAAAAAGAATGGCTAATGAAGTCAAATTGAAATTGAATGTTTAATTTATTGTGGAGAAAGCGCGACTAAAGACTATTTCACATTGTGACCCTCCATCTAGTGTTTGAAGAGAACAGCTTCCATAAAATAGGAATCCGTGTAAAAAGAAGGGGCAAAACTTTGTTGATAGCTTCCGCCTCGTGTAGTCGTCGGCCTATTCCAGCACTCCACATGATTTCATCGTTGTGTAGAACCTTAGTAGCCTTTGTCTTGGAAAGAGTCTTAACTCTATAAAATGCTGAGTGTTTACACCAAGAGATTGTGAATCATGTGATTCTCTTAATTTCAACATAAATGCGGAGCTTTTGTGGAATAGACAGGGTGAATCCGATACATGGAAATCAGTCTAAGATTCATACCGCTGAATCAGAGTAGGAAAAACAAGGATCAACCCAAATGTCGGACAAGTAGACATATTGCACATTAAATTAATTGTGTAAGGGATTCACCTTGCTTTCGACCAAAACGGCATCCTTTTGAATGAACTAGAGACGATGGGCTAGCGCGGTGCATCGAAATCAGTTTAAGATACATACGATGGGATCTTAGCCAAAAGAAAACCCAAAATCTCAAAATCAGACCAAAAGTTCTGCATGGTACTATTTCGCAGTTGCCTCATTTGTGAAAAAAGGGTTTTTTTTTTTTTTTTTTTTTTTTTTTTTTGGGTAGCTATCCAACTGAAAAATTCAAAATGGGAATTGACTTAAGAAATTTCTTGCCAAGTCTCCTCCTCGTCCCGGTTCGAGTTTTGGAACATTACGAAGGGGACCATATCCGGTTGGTCCGTCAATTCATCGTGTTTAAGTTAGGAGCGTGAAACACATTTGGAAGATTCCATTGATGCTTCACTTCACACTTCCACGCGTTAAGTCAGCTCTTGACTCGGAGGAGATCAGGTACGCCCACCACTTCAGTTCGTTTGCTAGCACCAGTTTCTACTATTCCAATGTGAAGGGTTGAAATTAAACGATTTTGGACAGATGCGACAGCCTTGCATTTTGCCAAATTTTTTAGTTTGAAAGTTCGGATGCTTAGACATCGGGCGTGATGTTATAGGGGAAGTTTATGTTTGACTTTCTCAAACATTAGCAAGTGGGAAAGAGATATTATTTTGGACAAACAAGTGGGAAGAAGCCGATTGAAATAACGGGTAAATACACCTTAAGCGAGCTTATTTCTCGTTTGATTAAAATAAAGGGGAAGTAAGATGCACGATTAGCCACGTCTTCAAGAACCTCGCAGCAAGTTGGCTACATGAAATACATATAGTAAGGTAGTAATTTCTATGTTAGCTTATTTAACCGCTAATAGGCAAAATTCATGATGAAAACAGCACGTGCTTGATAGATGTATGTCCAAAAGTTAACGCTTGTAATGACTAGATGGGATAGTGAAGAATAGAAGAGGAAAATTACCTAGCAAATAAATCGTTGGATTCTCGTAACTCTGATGAGATGGAGATCATGCTCGATTCCACGGCTATTGCTCCGGTTCCAAAGATCGCCAATGCTTCAAAGATGACGGATTCTAGGCCCATTTCTTGCTGCAACGTGGTCTGTACGTCCACGCCTACGATTCTTGCTAATCCATTGAAAAGACTCTCTTCCCCTTTTTTTTTTGTGAGTTTAAGTCAATGTGCCTTTATCGAAGGAAGCAACATTATTTATCTCTATGGGAAAATTATATCTTTTCCCCATATTTTTTTTTTCTATCAGATAATTTCTTAAGAAACAAATTAATTATACCGGGTATGGTATTTTATAAGGATGTCCTTGTTTTTGGTGGTTCCCTAATGGGGATGTTTCCTTAATCAATTTATTAGCAATGTGACAGGTTACATCATTTAAGAGTGACTAGTAGTCATTTGACACCTCAATTTGTAGTATACACGCTTGGTATACTCGTTGTGTCCGAAAAGATGGATCATCTACTTGCATTAAATCATATCTCGGAGAAAGCATTTATATTTGCAAAGTCCAATTCTTATAATAAAATGGCCAATTAAGTGATGACGTCATTATTTGATGATAATGTCAACACCTCTAGAGCAATCGTTATAGGGGCAGTCCAGGAAGACCCCTAAATTTCGAGTGGAAAATTACAGTGACGTGTGTGAACATAGAAAAAGGAGGTCTTGCGGAGAAATTTATTTTGTCCTCTCTTTGGAGATATGGTTTGCTATGCAACAAAATCCCACTTTTTCACCGTCACGGAACCGGACCTTCTCTTGCTATTATATGCCTTTTGACGGGCTCAAGTAAACCCTGGACAGCTTTTACTGAAGAAAGGAAACACGTGCCAGATCTCGGCTCACTATAAATCGGTGTTCTGAGGCTGTTTTTGGATGTGGGTCTAACCAAGCAGTCACGAAATCTCAGAGAGAGTCATCATGGCCGAGCTTGGGGTTGTGTTGGATGAAAAAAGGAGGTTGAAGAAGGGCGCTTGGAGTGCGGAGGAAGATCAAAAGCTCACTGCTTACATCAAGAGGCATGGCATTTGGAATTGGAGCCGAATGGCTGAACCAGCAGGTAACCCCAATAACACATGATATACATATGTTTGACCCACCATCTTTGTGTCACTGTGATTTTAATGTCTGTTTTGAGATGGGAATGGTTCCCAGAAACTGAATCAATCAATTTTTTGGACTAAACTGGTGCATTTGTGATTGATTCAGGACTGAGAAGAAGTGGGAAAAGTTGCCGACTTCGGTGGATGAATTATCTGAGGCCCAACCTTAGACATGGAAATTTCACCAAAGAAGAGGTGGAAACCATCATCAAGCTTCATGAATTTCTGGGAAACAAGTAAGCAGATTCACTATAACAAATGCAGCGGATTAAGTTTATACAGCATCTCGATTTTCGATGGATTCCATCTCTTAACTCGTCTCTTCCGTTACAGATGGTCTGCAATCGCATCAAAACTCGACGGAAGGACGGACAATGAAGTGAAGAATTACTGGAACACACGCTTGAAGAAGCAGTTCAAGGGAAAATCGTCGCAAAAGCCTAGAAAATCCGAAGCTGCAAGGGTGTGTAACAGTGTTGACGCCAATCATGAGAGTTCATCTCAAGAGGAAGCGGGAAGCTCAACTCCCACCTCAACTCCAGTGCAATTGTCGAATCTCGGAGATTTTACCGGAAATCAGACATCAAGCCCAGAGAACTTCGGCTCACTGAGCTCTAATCAAGCCATCGGAGTCCTTGGGGACAAGGGAAACTCCTTCGACAACAATCTGTGTTCATCATATGTGGATGATGAAGTCCAAAGCTATTTGTGGGCACAAAACTTTTCAGTCGAAGATGCATACATGGTACAAGATTAGGTGCTTTGTTCATGGACTCGACGGCTACTCTATTGTATCCTGGGTGGCCTCTGGAGACGGCCTCTTCTGCTTCCTTAGAAGATTTCGCCGTTAATTTGTGGGAAAATTGAAGACCATCCATTCATGCTCACAGGATGCCTAGTATTTATTTGTTGTTATGTTTTGAATACTAGTATTTGTTTGAACGTACAGAATGGTAGTTCATGCCCTAATAAAGTGGAGGAAGTATGATTCTCTACAAGGTCGTGAAGCTCTAGCTACGCAAGTTATGTAAACTGAGGACTGAAGCTGTCATATTGTATACCAAATGATGGTCTTCTGAGAGTTTCACGCTATTAGATTTTGAAGATTGAGAATGTAAACGTCATTTCCTTCATGTAAGATCAGTATGTACGAGAGATTCAAAGGAAAAAGATAGGAAATTATCTCATGTTCATATATCTATTGGCTTAAAGAATTAGAGCCAACTACTTAACAAGGTAAACTCCCAAGATATTGAGTGAGTTAACCAAATATTGAATTACACGGTGAAAGGTACGTTCATTCGCAACACTTGCTTCCTTAACTTTTACCACAGAACAAATCCTTGTTATGGCATCTATAAATTATATGCCCTCTGATTGAATCACAACAGCTTACTTCAATTTTGCCCCTCTCCCCTCCGAGAATCATTTGGAAGAACCAAAACCAAAATAGCGGTATTTGAATTGTCTTTCATTCTAAGGTATAACTTGTATCCATGCATGTTAGATCCAATATGATAATATGATCAAAGGCAAAACCTTTTCATGATATTATGCATGGATCGGATATATCGTGGCAAAAGCATTTGCCATTCGTTGGTTATTAAAGGCATCCCAATCGGATAAACTCACTATCGATGCAGTTGAAACTTGATACGTACATATGACAAATTAAGGCAATCTTTAATACTGAAAAAGACCTTGAAAAAGTTTAGATCCTAAAAATAGACTTGTTGATTTAGATGACATGTACGGCTATCCTCAAGAACAAATCTCACAACCTGGCCTTGAAACTGTGGCCTATTTAACTCGGATGGGCCAGCCGATTAGTGAACAAAACAGAACCTAAACTGGAGCGGAATCAAAGCAAAATCAAGTTAATTAGCTCCTAAACGGGACTTTGGGGTTTTGGGGGCGTAGACCAGAAGGACTAAGTGAAACGTTCCGTTCAACTTCAATCGATTAATCGCAAAGCGACAAGTCTCCCATAGGGACGTAAGAGGGGGCATCAGCAATGATGTTTGCCTGACGCGCCCGTTCTCTTCGGAGACTACCCTTGAGACCTCGTCTGGTCCTAAGCAAACCGTACCGGGTCCATCATTGATTCCCCAGCTGATTCTGAATTGGTGGGGGCTGTGGAGTTTAAATTCATAACTGTTTCCATGTAGCCACGTGCTTTAAACTTGCTCTAAGGTTTCACCGTCCAAACTTGCGTTCCGTTCTGTCCACAGATTATTGGTCTTGGGGGCGTTGACTTGACTCTTCATGTGTATTGTCTCCGGTCAATGCAGACCCAGATGAACACTCTAGGAATTCTTTTTCTTCTCCAAAATAGAAAATCATTATTTTTGCTTGTCAAGAAATTAAGTGATAAAAAAGGACCATCCATTTAAATTATTGATCAGCATAACCCAGCAGCATTATTGTTTCAGTAGGCGACACGAGATCAATTAGTATATTTTAATAATGGGAGATGAAATTATGAAATTAGTCCTGTTTATAATGAGTAGACTTGGATCCCTTGTATTTGAACTTATCGAGTTAGTTTGGGTTGTCCATCCCACAATTAAAAATTAAAAAAATTCCAAATTCATTTCAAATTTGCTCTCGATAGATATTAATTTATCTTATGTAATCGTGGAAAATCTTTTTAGAACCCTAAATATCCAGTTGGCAACTTATGACAACCAAAGTTATGTTTCATTGGTCAGTTTTGACAAGTTTGCATGAGAGGAGACATCCTCATTTTACATTTAAGTTGTTGTCAATGATGACGATATTTTAGTAGAGCTCCAATAATATACAGAAAAATGAAAATTTGTAACCACGTAATACACGTAGTTATTTTTTTTTTTTTGAGCAAAACGTAATACACGTAGTTTGCGAAGTCAAAATGATAAAGAGATGATAAGATTAGAGCAATTTCTATTGGTGAATTAATTGAAGAAAAGACCCCCAAAAAAGACCTCTCCTTACGAAATTCCATCTAGGCTACGAATGCTTAACTAAGACAAAGCTTCATCCTAAAAGTCAAAGTTTCATGTCACATCAACTCTTTGATTAAAATTCATATGAGGCGGTATATAAGTGGACACGATCTTCCTGAAGTTTAGATGATATGTTTATCTTTAATAGAAATATCATAATCGAATACGAACTTCGCAAAGGCGTTTTTCGTTTTTATTCAAGCTGAAAATTATCACTTTGGACGTAAGCGATAGCACCAGCAATGACTTGTCAATTGAAAACCCTAGTTAGCTACCTTTCTAAAAGCCATTTGCTCGGAATGAATTCCTGTGGACTTCGACGTAATTGTACTTAGTCATTAGGAAACTTTATTGCAAGATGGGATCATAAGTAATTGTACTTAAATATTCTTATAAAGTTGCCAGCTAATTCTGAATACATGTGTGGTCTGTAGAATCGGTTCCTCGTCTTCTTTGTTGTCATGTGCATGAAATGTCCTTGTTCTTCTAGAAATTTCACCACAATTAATGATGCGAGCTCGTCTTCTTTGTTGTTATTTGCATGAAATGTCCTTGTTCACTAGAAATTTCACCACACTCAACGACGCGAGCTCATACATAACAATCCAAGACCGGTCAATTTGGAAATCATTGAACAAAATTTGGGTGAAATTCATTTTCAATCTCATCTCATTATTTAATTCGTGATGAACGGAGAACGTCGAATTTCTGTCGTTGGGACTAGAAAATTTCTCATTTTTTCGGTAAATGAAAATCGATAGTCAGATGGCTTTCAAAGTTGATGTACGGGGTGGGATTGCTTTTTGTTTCCCAATTTCTTTCTTTTGAACAAAGGCAAGGACATTTTTTTTTTCCGAAAATAGGAGTTTATAAAATCCAAGATTGCAAGTCGCTTTTGTTATATGGTCCTACCTAGTGATTAGTCAATTTCTGCTGAGCACATGGCTGACGTAGGCACTGTTCTTGCATTACTTGCCTTTGGACAACGTTATCACTCCAAATTATATGCATGCTTGGACAATTTTGTTTTTTAGGTCAAAGTCGCTTTTTTAGGTGGGCACTATTTCCGCCTCCTATATCACTAAATCCATCCAATTTCACCAAAAAAAGAAAAATTGTCCTCAATCATTCAATTGCAATGCAAATTGGTGGTCCCAAATTTAGTTACTATCCTTATTTTTTTAGTTTTTTTTTCCAAAAAAAGAAAAATTTTTATATCTATATAGAATCTACTTACCATATTAAGAATTTCACATGTTTAGGTTTTGTTTATTTTATATTTTTCATGTATATTAAAGGTACTATGTTTATTTTATTTTATTTTATATTGTTAGATACTACTACCATAAAGATGTTCGTTTTGTTTAAAAGACAAATTTTCAAGAAAATCTAGTTCTTTTCTATGTCATTGAGCAAATATATGGATAAACTATTAAGTAGAGTATAAAACAAATTTAAAATAGACAACTTTTTTACACATTGACTTGTTTATAAATTTTCACTTTTGTTATGTATATCACCATTAAATCACTTCTTATTGATTTTCTTTTCCACACAGATACAAACAAGGGGACGATCACATGAAGAAAAAAAAACGTCTTTGAAGATTTTCCATAATAAAATCACATAACATTCTCCAATGTGAAACTTTAGAAGATAAAATTAATTAAATCAAAACATTGCATAGAATAAGAATTTTTTTTTTGAAAATGACATTGAAATATCATTATTTATATTGACAAAAATTAATATCATCCATGAACTCTTTATGAAAAAATATCAAAATGCCCTATTGTATATAATGTTGTTAGTTTATTCTTAGATATTCCTCTAATGACATATATGCTCTAGGAGAAAATCACTAAAAAGCCTTAAATCTATTTCACATTTGTCAATTTAAGTCTAAATCTTTTAATTGCGCCAATTGAGTTTAAACGTTTTTGCATTTTGTCAAATTAGTTCATCCCGTCAATTTTGGTTGGATACAGTAAATTCATTAATATAGTAAATAAAGAGACTTGGTGTATGTGTTCATATATATAATCTTTTTTTCCCAAACTTTTTTTTTCCAACAAGAAGTCACTTGCAAACCTTAATCTGTCGAGCCTCCCGAGGCTTATGGGAATGGCCAATCCCACAGATGAACTCTTTCTAAGGATGTGTATAAAAGATGGTTCAAGAGCTCAGTGCTCAACGAGATGAAAATTCTAATGAAGAAGAACGAAAGCTTGCCAAGAGTATTGTGGGGGAACATGCTGACTACTTCCTTCAAATCTTTAAGGTCTTCCTCGCAGATCTCCACTCCACCAGACAACAACGTAAAATGAGTCATGAATATTTCCATAAAGTTTCTGTGGTAGATGAATTGAGAATGATATCAGTCCAACTCCATTCATCTACAAGGTGCTCCATAGAAAAGCATTGGCCAGACATTCCAAGTGGAGCTACATTTTCTGCTTCACAGCCTTCACCGACGCGGTAATTGCTTCTGTCCTATTCAAACTCCTGGAGAAGCATCAACTGAAGGAACTCAACATGGAAAGTGCTCATTTCCTTTTTATCTAAAGGATTGCTTTTGATGTGGTAACTCTTTTCATGTTCGTTTTTTCTAATTGGACTATTGCCAACTAAAACACCAAGTTATTCTTGCGAATGTCGATTAATTAGCTATTCCTCCTATAATTTTTAAAAAACAACGAATAATCACTTTGTGGTAAATAGATTTGAAATGAAATAGCTATTTCTTACAAACCAAACATTCAGCTTTCATGCAATGACATACATTTTTTTGGCGGGGTAATTTCACTCGATTATAAATAGCCTAATCCGACTCTTCCTGATGCAAGCATAAAATATGACTTCGCATATTCTAACAGGCATTATATCAATTATTTTGCAATCGGATCAATTATAAAGATGTAGATAGATGGCATCCAAGGTTGATGCCCAGATGCGACTTGCCTTATTCATAAATGGGACGGCATTAAGCTAATCAACAATACACAGAGAGCCAGATAAATATGAGGATGTGCTAAATTAGGAAGTATCGGGGCGTTACTAGACCTTGTCAAAATGGATTTGTGACATTTTTAATTTTTATTTGATGGGTTAAGTTGTTATATGAATTAGTTATATTCAGTAAATGGATTACAAATGATTTTAGCATAATAAAGCCTTAAATAATATGAATCTTAAATGAATTTGCAACTTTTTAAACCCAACTCACTTTTAAAACTCTCTTTCACTTTCTATCTCCCTCACTTGATCTAGTACTCGCTCACTTGATGCTCCCTTCAATTTGGATATGAATTTTTCCAGATTGAGTTAAAATATGGAAGAGTTTTTACAAGCACCCAACCATCGTAGATCGCATAAAAATGGGTAAAAAAAAAAAAAAACAAACGCATCATTAAGGCTGGACCATTTTTGAACCCAATCCAACCTGCCCATTTGATGGGCATAGGCATTACCAATGCTCATCAAGCAATTCACAAAACAATTTCAAGAGATGCAGGATTATCAGTAAGAATTACAAATCAGCTCCAAAATTCAGAATATGTTCACTTTCCCCAATTCTAGAGCCACAATGACCCGCAACCAAGAATGCACCCATCAAAAGTTATGACCACATAACTCCATCACGCCACATTAAGTAGCACAATCAATGCTAAATTCCATCTGCCAGAGTCCGCTTTGAAGTGCTGATGTACAGAACTGCAATAAGTCATACTAATTAGGCATGGTCCAAGTCAGCAAAGTAATGATTTAACAAGCAGAAATTCTGAATTCATCATTACCATTATTTCCTCGAATAAAAGCATCTCCATAATTGTTTTTCAGCTGCCCATTGACGTACTCTTCCGTCTGTTCCATTGCTATGTTCATATATCCATCCAGGCAAGCCAGAATACCTGCACAAAACTCCAGCACATAAGAACATTTGAGAATACCGCACAACTTCAGACAACAAAAGACAGTGTTTCTAAACTAATCATCAGCACGGCCTGCATATAGCATGGGATGAAGAACATGCTTGTCAGGATCACTGCAGATCCATTAGTTTATCATCATCCAACTCACCTCTCCTCCAGGTCTTACGCCACAACAACTTAGGTTTAAAAAATTACTAGAAGTTGACACGAAAAGGCTTGGTCAGAGGCACATACTGCACAGACACCAGGTTTTTCTCTATTACGCTTTACTACAAATGGTAAATTGAGAAGCCCACATAAAGGGTATTACCCATAATCCTCCCATTTTCATGAGAAGGCGATTGGGATGGATCAAATGGCTTTCAAGCAACCAAATCTTAATTCCATGTAAGTTTGCTAATTTATCATCAAACACCCTGCTTCTTTCCTTCTCTTTCTCTGCGCTTATTCTTCTTCCCTCTCTCAACAATCAAAAGGAAAACCATGAAGTTTGAAAGCCAGATTTTTTTGTATATTCTCATTCTATCAAAGACAGGTTTTGGGTATCTTGTGATCGAATAGCAGCACGTATGTGCAAGATTCATGTTTTTATGGTTTTCCAAAACAAACATGAATATCATGTGTGGTCACCATTTGATCTGCCAAATATCCATAACAATAGTTGATTTCATGAACAAAACATTTTTCTTATGTTAGCTTTCCCATCTAGTCATTGTTGATAGATGAGAAGATGAGTTGAACATCAGAGCCCCAATTTTACCACTGATCTCTTTTTAACAGTGAATACCATGAACATTGTTAGAAAAAGAGACGGTTATTATATTTAAAAGACTGAATGTAGTTTCCCTCCAGATGACGGAAAAGAAAATGCTTAGTGACTTACATTGAGACCACAATGTACATGGCAAGACCAACTTAACTGCTCATTCGTTGCAGCATGATGTGGGGTTGCAAATGCCTTCAACAGTTTATGACAATAGCAATGTTCTTCTTCATTTACTTCAGTTTGACAGGTAAGGTTCATTTGGTTTATAATTCTGCTTGAAGTTTGAGGCGAGCAAGTTGCCACTTCGCTCATACGAGTTGCCGAGAACTCAAACCATAGATCATCCCCGACTAATTAAAGTTTGAGACAAGTAGTTAAAGTTACATAGGATTTAGTACAATCAGTAAATATGAGGACAGAATTAATCTCAAACTCAGCATTATCCAGCTACATCGAGAAAATCTTTGTTGAAGGATTCTCCAAATACACAGAGACCGTGTTGAGAGAAGTACCTCGATAATCAACGCCAGAATTCAATTTGACGACGACTGGTCTCCCGCGGATAGATTTCAGGAAATCCGCAGGGGTTTTCGTGGTGGTCGAGCCTTTCTCTCCTCCTCCGCTCATCCTCCTAATCCTCCACTGGTGCTTCCTCTACCTGAAACAGGAAGATCGACAATGTAACTTAATCAATGGAGAAGAAAAAAAAAGTGGCGCACTAATTTATAGGGGTGAGCAGTTCAGCTTCAGTCCAACTTCCACCTGAAACTTGGAACCTACCCATTGAAACTGGTTCCCAGTTTTTGGACTCATACCCACAGTCACTGCCCACTTTAGCACCAGGAATCACGTTTGCCTTTTCCTTTTTTACTTTTATTTACATAAAAATTACCCATCTTTCTCCTTCAAAATAGTTAGGTTCACAAGGACAGAACCTGCTCTGTTAATCCACTATGTTCAAATTAATCTAGGATCAAAGTCTTGATGGCATGCAACTGACATGATAATTTCCACAATTCTCATGTTAAGTGATATTTTATGATCATGTTCACCCACATTCACAATTGAAATGAAAGGGTAAAACGTCATCTTACTTTTCCTCTTTAGCATATGAAAGTCTGTTTCTCCAGATTTGCTTCCCCCTACATCCATTCTTCCAGACAACTACAAGGAAAATCATTTTCTTCACAATTTTCTTTACCTCCCAAAATACTTACTAAACAAAAGTGTAACAGATTAAAGATTGGCAAATAAATGACCAGCACTGCTAATTGGCATCCATGCCCACCATTGAGGACCGACTAGAGAGAGAGAGCGAGAAAATAGAAGGGTGGGGGTTGACTGTGAGCAACAAGCGACACTGAGAGACTAAATGAGCGTGATTCCGAGACATGAACACTGAAACCGGCAAAGACTTGGTTTGCGCATTTCGTCGAACACGTGGTGAGCAGCTTCACGGAGGTGCTCATATAATCAAAGCTAAGCGAGAGATCCTAGATTGTCGCCGTACATGAACTGGGCATCGGCGAAATAACATCGAACTGGATCGGATTTTGCTCAAACAAGAAAACGATGTCTTCAAGAATCTCTTCTCAATCGAAGGGGGAAACGGAGACGGATCATTCGGATCTCACCTCGAAGACGTAATTAACAGTTTGCCCACCAGAAAATGGGAGGAGCTGAGGCCCTTTCGCTCGCTGGTGATCTTGGCCCGCGAAGAGATCTCGAGCGAAGCCTGAACTACAGAGATAATGCGAAGAAGAAGAAACCCCAAGCTCGAGCTAAAGGCATCATCACCATTGAGCCTCGGATGGCAGTTTTGTAATTTTGCGAACCAAAGAAAATGCATTAAGGTGGTCATCATCAAACTCGTCAATTCCACATCAGCGCCTTCCTAAAAATTGTTCTGTAGAAAATGTTAATATTTCATCAATTTTCATACAAGAAAAAAATTCATTTTCATTTTATTGATGCCCTTAACTTATGTTGGCGACTCAAATGTACTTATCATTAGAATCCCAATGAGACTGTGTAAGAGTAGACTGAGTATTTTTTATGAGTTATCTCTAGTGAGATTATGTGCTCAGAGAGCAACGGCATGGAAATCCTTAGAATGGGCATTTTTTGACAAGACCTCAATGCGCTCTTGTCGGGACTATAATATGCTATAAGGTAAATAGACTAAACTTTTTGTTGGAACAAAAAGAATAATGGTAACTTTTGAAAATTGAAATGAGTTCATAATTGGAGGGAGAAATTGTTCTCAAAATGCTTTATGATGGCTTACCTATATATGATACTCACCCCCTATCTTTATATAAGGTTTCATTTGTTTAATGGAAAATAACTTTTGGGAAAGTGTTTTTCGAATTTTTCGACGCTCGTTTAATAGAAAATGATTTATTAAAGGAAAACGTTTTCCGCTAATGAAAAAAATGCCTTCAAAAGTGGAGAAAATATTTTTCATAATTTCTTCTACCTCTTATTATTTCTTTGAAACATATTTTCCTTTTATTTTTGTGTTTTCACATGGCAGCGGAGGAAGGAGGAGGAAAAAGAAGGAAAAGGAAAAAAAAAAAAAGAAAAAGAATAAAAATTGAATATTATAAAAATAAATATAATTAATTTTTAATAAAATATATAAAAATTAAATTAAAATTTTTTGGTCAATCAAAATGTTAAACTTCATTTTTTATGTAAAATTTCCCAAAAAATCAAATTAGATAATGAATAATGAAAAATATTTTTCACTCAAATTTTAGATTTTCGCTAAATTAGAAAATATAGTCATTTAAAAAAATGATTTTCTAAAATATATTTTTGAAAAAGTGATATTTTTTGCAAAATGAGAGGACTCTTACAGGAGAACTCCACACACACATTAGATGAGCCGTGGAGTCCTCCGTCACTCCTTCCAGCAACATCAAATGAAGCAACAAAAAAGTCCACAAAGTTAAAAAAAAAAAAAAAAAAAAACACAAACAAAGTCAAATGAAAAGACCTACAATAAATAAATGAAGACAAGCGTGTGGAGAACTCTATAATGGGCTTTTCTAGCCTTCTCTGTCTTCATGCTGCTAAAGGTTTCCTTCATTAAATGATTGAAGCTTTTTTGTCTTCAGTCTTCTTCAAGTGTCTACCATAAATCATGCTTCCCCGTTTTGTTTTAATTATTCTTCTGACAGCCACCGTAAATCAAGGCATTATTTGAAGAATACTAACAACCAAATCTAAAGCTTAATAGCTAACGCGCTCAAATCTTCAACAAACAACCTCCCTTAAAATTGATTTTTGAATTCAATAAGATCGAGCATCATCTTTAATTATTTGAACAAATCCACCTTTAATGATTTTGTCAAAATTTTTGCATTTTGATCTTTTGATCCGTAAAAATTAAACTCTATCTCATCATTTTTTTACTTGCTCTGATATAAAAAGTTGGAACTTGGGCATCCTCTCCCTGCCCAATTCTAGCAACAACCTTATCATGAGCTATTCTGTTGCTTCATTGCGTTCTTCGACCATCACCACCACTTCCACTGGACTTACACGAATGGCAAACGCTTGCCCAATTGAACAAGTTGAGAATCTCTAGTCACTTATGCTATCCCTGACATGACATTTTGAGCCGAATGTACTCTTTTGGCAGCACTTCCTTTCACATACTAAGCACTTTGTTTCGTTTGTTCTGTTGCTTTTTTTGGACATTTGGATTTGTGATGTTCGTATTTATCACACTTAAAACACTTGACTTTTGATTTGTCATGTGTTTCATATTTTCTAATAAGATTTAAATTTCTACCTCTACCTCAGCATCCTCTTTAGCCTTGATCGCCTTGATAGCCTCCTTGACTTGATGGAGCGAATCAACTCTATAATGCTTGCTCAAGATTTAAATTAATGGACTTTTGATTCATTCTTTGCTCATGTGAGCTCAATGAACCCATCAATTGCTTCAATGTTAGGGTTGACACATCTTTTCCTTCCTCAATCCCTATGAAGACATAGTCAAATCTTCCAATCAAAGACGTCAAGAATTTTTCCATGATTCGTACATCTTGGAGTTCTTTACCATTAACCCTCAATTGGTTAACGATGGTTTATATTGGGATTGATTTGGAGTCCTTCGTGCATATAGACTCAAAATCACCTTGGAGTGTTTGAAGCTACACTCATTGGACACAATCATTGCCTTTGTAGGAATTTTGCAAAATATCCCAAGTTACTTTTGTTGGAGAAATCTTCTTGAAGTGTTTTGAAACTGACAAAACGTTTCCATCAGTCTAGTTTGAAGGTTTGTAGACTCTGCAATTTAAAGTCTGAAGACCTCCGGACAGCTAGACCCAAGACTCAAAATCTATCCTCATTGACAGTCTCTAATCCGTTGAAGAAAGGTTATCCAGAACTGGATGTTTTTATTAAGGATATGACCTTATCGACTGGAGAAGATCTCTTGGCTAGAAAGACATAATGGAATTCTTTGATTGATCGAGATTGACTCGAAGATTAGGGATCCGATGATTGCTTAAATATTCTTGGAAGGTTCTACTTATGGAAACCGAGATCCTGATTATATGGGCGAACATGATTGATGGGCTATCGACACGTTCCTTTCATAGCTCGAATAATCTTCTTAATTGATTCCGTCCAACGGGTAGATTGGAGGAATTCCTTTGGTAAGTGCCAACGGGTATGATGGCGTAAAGGAGTATATAAGGAAGACATTCTAAGTTGTTCGAGGTGTGCGCGATAGAAGAATTCCGAAGTTTGAAACTCCTTATTGTTTAGACAATTCCTTTTAGCAAAAATTTGTATACAAAAGAGAGTCTATATTTGTGAGAAACCTTGAGGAGGTGTGGTAGAACATCTACACTATGGAATCAAGGAAAAGCTATGCTGTAACTTCTCTTTTGTTCATAGTGAAATCCAGCTGGTGGGCTGTTAGTGCGGAAGAGTGGACGTAGCCTTGAAATAAGCCGAACCACTATAAACCTTGTGTTCAATTTTCTCTTCCTTACTCTCTTTACTTTGATCATACTTTATTTTGTTAATCAATAGAGAACTTCCTTTCTATCGGTTGCCTAGAATCGCTTCCGTATCTCGATAAATTGTTTGTGCACCTATTCACCCCCCTCTAGGTGGTTATACTAGCTATATCAACTTTTGTGGTTTCTACACTCGATATTGTTTCAAATATCATTTCCTTTATTGCTTGAAAGATCGCATGCAATGCTTTCTTATCTTTCTTCTGGGACTCCGCCAACAAATCTTTCTCCTCCTTTCTTAAAGCCTTGAATGCTTCCACATCGGCCACTTCGTTGTAGCCATTTTCAACCAGATTCCACAAATCTAGCAATTTGAAGAGAATCTTCATCTGGATGGACCAATTGTTGAAATTTTTTCCGTTCAACTTTGGAAGTTGCTATTGAACGGAATTGGTGGATGTCATTTCTAGCTTTGATACCAAATGTTGAAACCAAAAAGAGTAATGACAACTTTTAAAATTTAGAATGAGTTCACAAGTTGGAGGGAGAAATTGTTCTCAGAATGCTTGATGATGGCTTACTCATCTATGAGAGTGCTTGTATGAACAAAATAAAGGAGTTAGGGAAGAGAATAAGAACACAATATTTATAGTGGTTCGGCTTAATCCAAGCCTACGTCCACTCTCCCATGCTAACAGCCTTCTTGGCTGGATTCCACTATGCAATCAACAAGAGATTACAACTTTGAGTGCAAACACTTAATAGTAGATCACACTATCTCACTAAGACACTCTTTTGGTATTTCTCTCACGATTACAAACGTTTAAGCTCTCAAGAGACAAGTATTTGATCAAAAGTCGCTCAGACTTTGGAATTATAAATTCTACGCTCCGTCTCTTACTTGCTCATTGGTCTATGATCTCCTTAAATACTCCTCCACTTCCAAACTACCCGTTGGACAGCATCCCGAAGAATCGTCTTCCAATATACCCATTGGACAGCTCTGTATCTTGAAGATTTGGTAGCCGTTGAGTGACAAAGGTAGAATCCCAAATTGATTCCGATCGCCCATACAAACGAAATCTTGGTTTCCATAAGTAAAGCTTCTTCGTATAGAAAGTTCTTGTCTTCAAGATCCAATTGTCAATCAATTAGATTGAATCAATCAAATCAATCTTGATGTGGAATCCAAATCAGATCACTAGCCGTTATATGATTGGGCTTGAGTTACATTCTATCGAGTTTGGATGTAAAGTCTGAGAGCAATAGACTTTACAATCTGAGTCTGTAGACTTTACAATCTGGGTCTAAACATATCTGCTTCTGAATAGATTTAGCTTTAAGGTCTCGTACCCGGTTCGGCTTCAAAGATAGAGTCTGTCTTCGGTTCAGCTTCAAAGCATAGAATCTGTCTTTTGGTTCATCATTCATGTTCGTATGGAATTAGTCGAGTTGAGACTTCGATGTAGAATAGACTTTGACACTAAAGTCTGGCGTCTTCGAGACTTTGAGTCTTGAGTCTGGCAGTTTTCAAACTTTGTCACAGAAGTCTGGAAATCTTCATAATATACTTTGGACATGTGTTATGTTCAGTCTTCTGGTCGTCTTCGTACTTTGACAATATCATTTACATGTTCTATCATCTGCATGGTCTATTACTCAACCATCAAACATGTTAGTAGCCTTTGATTTATTTTGTCATCTTCAAAACATCATAAGGGATTTCCCTAACAATCTACAATATAGATATAAAGTAAAAATCTATAGATATAATTTTCTAAGGTAAATAGATTGGGCTTTGAACAAGCATTGGATGATGTTTCTCCAGCTTTAAGTTTCTTTCGGTTTGAATTATGGTTCAATGGTTAAAAACAAGCGTTTTTTTTTTTTTTTTTTTTTTGTCCTTGCCTATTACTTGTACCAACGCATTGCATACATACCACGTCAATGTAAAAACGAAAAGTTGCTAGTGGGCTTTTTCTGCAGAGGATTGACAGTTAAGTGGTGCTTTGAAATAATATGACCAAAGAATTGCGGGTTCCTATTATTGATAAAACCGGTAAATATCTGGGAATTCCCTCGGACTAGGGAGAGTCGAAAAAACAAATGTTTGCATGGATCCTCGGGAGAATTAGTCAAAAATTAGAAAGTTGGAAGGAGAAGTTGCTATCTAAAGCAAGGAAAGAAGTTTTGCTGAAAACATTGATTCAAGCACTTCCTCAATATGCTATGTCAGTATTAAAATCTAAGTATCAATTTGTAAGGCCATTGAACAGAAAATTGCTTCTTTTTGGTGGAAAACTAATGAAAAGAAAGAAGGTATTCATTGGACGAGATGGGATATCTTGAAAATTAGGAAAGATCGAGGTGGTATGGGTTTCAGAGATCTTCTCTCTTTTAATAAAACAATGTTAGGAAAGCAGGCATGGCGATTGGCACAACAACCATCTTCTCTTTGGGGCAGTCTATTCAAGGGGTTATACTATCCCTACACGGATTTTTGGCATGTAGCAAGGGGAAGTAGACCTTCATGGGGATGGAGAAGCCTGGTCCTAGGGAGGGATTCTATAGCTCCCAAAATCACGTGGAAAGTGGGAGATGGAACAAAGATTAAGATCGGGGAGGATAAATGGCTACATAGAGGTATTATTGAGGGTCTAGTGCATGTTAATGAACCTTCTCTAGTGTTTGAAATTATAGACAAAGAGCAAGGGAGATGGGATGAACTCAAAATAGCAGCACACTCTGATGAAAAATTAGCTGAAGAAATTCTGACTATCCCCATCAAGCCACAGACATAAATGGATCAAATTGTATGGACTGGCACGCAGGCAGGCAAATATACAGTGAAGAGTGCATATAACTACATCAAGGAGGCTAAAGCACAAGTTTAGGAGAATCAGCCAACAACTTCCTTCCAACCTTCCCCCTTACTCTGGAAAGACATATGGAATTTGCACACCCCGCCCAAGATAAAAATATTTCTGTGGAATTTATGTAACAATGCTCTCCCAACAAAAGAAAACCTATTTGGAAGGAAAATATTACCTGACCCCATCTGCCCATTATGTAATCTTGAGAAGGAAACGGTTGAACATCTATTCTTGCTGTGTCCATGGACAAAACAGATTTGGAACAAAGAGCTGCACATTAGAATTTCATGTCAGGGCTTGACGAGGATAGAAGAATGGTTTTGTCAACTAAAAAAGAAGACAACGAACCCTCCAAACCTGAATATGGTGGCTGTAACATTGTGGAATATGTGGAAGGCTAGAAATTAGGCCGTCTTTTGGGGTAGAAAACCAGCAGTGTTGGCTATTATCAACTCGGCATAAGCGCTCCTCAAAATTTATCAAAGGTGGAATCAAAGGAAAGGTGGATCTCGAGATAGTGGTGTAGTCGAATTTGCAAATGGAGGACCAAGCACAATGATAAAAGAGAATAATGCAGAGCTGAGACAGGGGAAGACTCAAATGCAGGAACAAAGAGTAAATGTTGGACTGTGTGTGACATCCCGATTTTCCGATTCTATTTTCAATAAATTAAGACGGGCATTTCGTTGGCACGCATATAGTTCTTTTCCTTGAGTCGGCCACTCATGTGAAAACTAGTCTATCGGGTGAAGCCGTTAATAGTTTCTAATGCACTAGACTCGAGAATTTAGCCAGGAAGCGACCTTTCGACCGAGCTAATTTACAAGGGTCATTACGGCACAAATAAAAATCGATTAAAGACCAGAGATAGGTTGACTCGACAGAGGCGTGTGATCGAGTGTGGGTGATTCCACCGGATTGCACAATTCTTGTCGATCGGCACTGGATCGACTTTTCTATCAATTGGGTACCTTGTGTTCGTATTTGAGACCTTGAGATTACCCCGACAACTGAAAGTCGCCAATGTTTCAAAGAAGTACATGGTGGCTTGAGATGATCAACCACATGTCAAATGCATGAAAATTTCTAAAGGCTACCCGGTAGGTTGGGCCGCGCTAGTATCGTGCCAAAGTGAAATTAACCATGGAATTGAGATCGAATTCAGAAATTAGAAGTCTGGGTTTGTCACAAATCATTTTAAGAACATTGACTTATCTTTGGAAGATTTTTCATGCAATTAGAGTTTTTCAGCAAAATAATTAGAGAATGGCTAATTTGGCTTGAGAAATTAGTAGGCCCGCTTTTGGTCGTACTTTTGGGATTTAAGTTGATTCTATAGACAAGTGAAGATGTGAATTAAAGTGTTGTGACATTGGATTAATTTTATGGACTTCAATTTTGGACTCAATTGGAAGTGGATTGATTATGATTGAAGAATTTAATGTACAAGAATTGGACCCCGGCGGAAAATGAAAGTACAACCATTGGAGAAGTTGTGGAGGATTTGAGTGAGTGGAAGATGACATGGGATGATGTCATGGTGGTTGAGGCCAAGGGTTGAGATCTTGACACGTGGACGGTGGAGATAAGCCCAAGAAAAGGTGACCCATCACCATCATCTTCCTCTTTGAATCAAGGGAGCTTGTTGGATTTTGAAAAAGAGGAGAGAGAGAAGAGCTTGACCAGTTGAACCAGCCAGCCCGACGCCCCCCCTTCCGCCCATCCATCGCAGCCGTCGCCGTTCGCCGGAGCCGTCGCGGTCGTCGCTCGTCCGTGTGAGGAGGCCCACACGCCGCTCCGCCGATTCGCTCGCCTATTTTCCGCCTTCGTCCGCCCGTTCCAGCTCGTCGCTCGCCATCCCGCAGCCGCCCGACACCGCTGCACGTCGCCGGAGCTGCCGCCTTGCCCGCCCGAGCTGCCGACGCCCTTCTCCACCGTTCCCGCGCCCAAACCGCCGTCGTGCAGCCTCCGTTCGACCTCAACCAACAGCCAAGAAAAATGGGTATGCAGCGGACGTTTGGCCCGTTTTGGCCACCTTCCCGAGCCCGGATGCTCGGCCCGCTTTGAGGAAAGTTGTTCTCCTCGGTGTCCCCGTCGTTTTGGTCCGCTCGGTTCGCTAATCCGGTGAGTTTAGCTCACTAAACCTTGATTAGAGGGTTAATAATGCTTTAGGTGTGTTTAGTTTATGTTAAGTGTTTTTAGGTGGTTAGTTTAATTTATTTAAGTATAGATTAGATTAATGTGCTTGATTAACTTAAAGTGAGTTTAATTTAAGGCTAAATGAAGGTTTATATTAATATAAGCCTTGATGTGACATAAATGGATTTACTTTTGATTTATTTAAATATCTCGAAATTATTTAATAATTTAGTAATATATTATTATTCGAAATTATTAAAATATTATTATTTAATTATTTTCGGAATAAATTTAATTATTTATTAAATTCCAAAAATTTTGTCGGGACCCTAAATTCTCAGAATTTTCGTGCCGGTCGCTGCTGTGTATTCGGATTTTGAAATTGATGGTCGGATATTATAAATTGAATGTGGATTGCGAAAAATATGAATATTATTATTTAATTAATTTTCGGAATAAATTTAATTATTTATTAAAATTCGAAAATTCCATCGGGACCTTATACTCTTAGAATTTCGTGCCGATCGCTACTGTGTATTTAGAATTTGAATTTGATGATTGATTGTGGCAAATTGAGTGTTGATTGGGATAAATAAGGATTTTATTCATAAAAACCCAAATGTCGGGTTTTGATGCAAAAATTGGATTTTAATGATTATATTAAATAGTGGGGTTTGAAAAGTGAGATATTGGCTTTTTGATTCGAAATTAGCATGTCCCCACACACGTGAGTAATTTATGGAATATTTTTAATATGAAGAAAAATGGCCGGGATCACTATTTTAAGTGGAAGCGTTGAGTTAAATGCAAAGTGTCTCGGGACCAAGTATGATTTGGCTGTGTGATAATTAAGAGGAGTCGTCCTAGGCTGTTGAGCCGGACTTGCCCCTATATGGGATGCCCATGCGGTGGTTGCGGGTCGCAGTAGATTCTGGGCCCATGCTCCTTCGGGAATGCCGTCGACGTACTGACGAAACCGCGCTCCATGGGGGGAGGCAATGCCTGGCTATATGCAAGTAGATAGCCGAACAGCGAGTAGGCTATGCCCTTGTGTGGTAGTGAATAATAATTGGAATGCGTGCTAAGTGCGATTGTGATTTATATGAAAGTGATGACATTCCAATTGTTTGAATTATTATTATTATTACATGTGATTGAGTGATTTGAATTGTACTAACTTGCAGAAAGGAACTGAGACGAGGTAAGTCTTCTGTGTGATGTGGCTAGGCCACCCGGGGCGTATTTTCTTTCTAATAGGGGTTTAGGGGGTTGAACTTGCTGAGACATCGTCTCATCCCGATTGTGGGATTAAAATTTCAGGTCCCTAGATGGCGGTCGTGGAGGACCCGAAGCCTTAAGTCTGGAAATGTGGAGACTGAAGTATCGGTAAACGTGTCCTGCTAGTTGCTTTTAGGATAGTTCCCCTTTCGTTGAGCTGGTCTATTTTGTAGACAGTCCGGAGTTGTATTCAAACCTATGTGTTGTAAATGAGTGTTTGGTATTGTGATTGATTGCTTGCTTTTCTATCCCAAGTTAAATGTTGTCAGGGGGTTTGTTTTGCTTCCGCATGCATAATAAAATGAATGGGTCGGCGACGTATCCTGGGATGTCGCATATTTGATCGACCGCAGTGAGATGTGTGCGCGCTCGGGGTTCGGGGCGTGACACTGTGAATCAGGGTACATGAGTTGAGAGATAACATGAGACCAAGCTTGTGCGGAGAGATGAGTTCATGTAGGAGAGAGGTGTTGAGCACAGGAGGGGAAGATAGTAGAACACAAGGACGAGAGAAGCAACCGTGCCCAAGCGCCTCTAACGCGCAACTGAGTAGTGCAGCCGAGTGTGAAACAGAGGAAGTAAGAACCAGTAGGCAGAATGGCGAGCTGTGAGGAGCCGAAGAGCACGATCGATTCCTTCACACATCTGGGACTCGGCAAGAAGCATGCTGGAGGACCCACGAAGAGGGTAGATCTGAAACTCGAGAAACAAAACTCTCCCAACTCAGCAACGAATTTTGTAGAAAAATCAGTAAAGCAGAGAGCGAGGTAGAGAAAGGACTGACCAGTGGGAGAAACGGAGGCCAGCAAACCCGAACCAGATCAGAGCACACCAAGAGGAACAGCAGATTGGGAAGGAACGCAAGTGCAATGAATGGAGAGTGGTGCTCTAGGCTAAGTGATGAGCTGCAACGAAACCATCGAGCACCGGAATTGGAGGGATACGATGGTTCAAGGGGCATAGTACATGCTGCTCACCGGAAAACCCTTGAAATTGACAGATTTGGAGCTCGCCCAAAAAAACCCTCTCAGACATGGATTCCACCGCTAGAAGTAGCTTTGAAGATCAACATAGATGGAGCATTCTTACCTGGTTCGCTGGAGAGTTCTGTAGCCTGCATCTGCCGTGATTCGGAGGGGAGAATGGTGGGCGGAGAGGCAAAGACGATTAGAGCCTCCTCCCCTTTAATGACTGAAACCCTAGCACTTTGGGAAGCCCTCACCTTTTACTATCCTAAAAGACACGAAGTACTTCACTTTGAGTCTCACAGTTCACAACTTGTTCAAGCCATGACCAGTTCAGAGCAGTTCAGTTGGGAAGTTCAACCTATTATCAACAAATGCAAGGAAAAATTGCAGGCCTTTTCACATGTTTAGATAGCCCATTGCTCTAGAGAGGCCAATTGTGCTGCAGATTGGGTAGCTAAAGCCCATAGGAACAACTACTTATTTTTGAATTGGGTTTTATCACCTCCACAAACTTTATGAGACATTTTGGGTAATGATGCCCCCTTAATGGGCGCTTCATCTTATATTACGTAATGAAATGCTTTAAAAAAAAAAAGTGGTGCTTTGAAAGCTGGAATGCTCGAGGACATAGAAATGATGTTATAGAGGGGATCCATATTTGACTTTCCCAGTTATAGATGATGTTCTTTTGGACGACAAAGTGGCGAGATGCTAATTGAAATGAGGGGTGATAGACCTTAGGCTACCTTGCTTCGTTTAACTAAAATGAGGAGAATTAAGATGCACGATTAGTCATTTCGAGGACCTCCAGCAAGTTGCCCACATGAAATACATAGGGGAAAAATATTAACACATTCAGGATGAAAGTAGTAGGTGCTCGATAAATGTCTATCAAGATGCATCAATTGTAATAACCAGATGGTAGTGAATTCATCTTTTAAAATCCGTACTAATTTTCCTTTCGAATTGTAGAAAAGAAAATTACTTAACAAACAGCCTTTGGATTCTCATGATTCCGATGAGATGAAGATCAGGCTTCATCCTCCAGTAACCTTTGGATTCTCATAATTCTAATGGATTCTTGGCACATCATTTGCAGCGACTATGCAAGTGTAGTCCTCTATTTTTATTTCAGGGTTCTCAACAGTTCAAGCCAGTGAACTCTACTAGAAGTAATTTGGTTCCAAGATCATCAATGCTTCAAGGATGATGGATTATAGGCCCATTGCGTGCTGCAATGTGGTGTGCAAGTCTACTATTAAGATTCTCGCTGATCCACTGAATATTGTCGTCTTCTCTCGTGAGTTTAACTCAATCAATGTGACTGACCAAAAAAACAAAAAGTCAATCAATGTGCCTTCATTAAAGAAAGAAAAATTATTCATCCGCTCTCTCTCATATGGGAACATTATATCTCGTTCCTAGGTTTTTTATCAGATAATTTCTTAAGAAATAGGTCCACTCATACTGAGCATGACATTTAATAAGCAAGTCCTTGTTTTTCATGGGTCCTCGAATGGGGATACTTAAAAAATTTCCATCAACGGAAGAGGTCATACCATGAAGAGTGACGAATTGTCATCTGACAACTCAATTCACTGTACTTATGAAGCACATACGCATGCACGCTTGTTTGATCTCTACTGTATTCATCACGCCATAAAAGATAAACCATAAGATAAACTTCTACTGCATTAAATCATACCCCAGAGAAGACATTCATATTTGCGAAGTCCAACTCTTATAATAAAATGGCCCAGTATGTGATGACGTCATAATTTAATAATGTCAACACTCAACACATGTAGATTAATTGGTATATGGGCAGTCCAGAATACTCTTGCATTTCCAATGAGAAATTCCAGCGACGTGTGTGAACATGGAAAAGGAGGTTTTGCGGAGAAATTTCTCTTGTCCTCTTTTTCACCGACACTGAACCGGATCTTCTCTTGGTATTATATGCCTTTTGACTGGTTCAAGTAAACCTGGACAGCTTTTACTGAAGAAAGGAAACACGTGCCAGATCTCGGCTCACTATAAATTGGAGTTCTGAGGGTTCCGGTTTTGGATGTGGGTCTAATTAAGCAGTCACGAGCACTCAGAGAGAATCATCAAATGGCCGAGCTTGGGGTTGTGTTGAATGAAAAAAGGAGTTTGAGGAAGGGTGCTTGGAGTGCAGAGGAAGATGAAAAGCTCACTGCTTATATCAAGAGGCATGGCATTTGGAATTGGAGCCGAATGGCTGAACCAGCAGGTAACTCCACCTAGACATGATATACATATGTATCACTCACCATCTGTGTCTCTGTGATTCTAATTTCTCTTTTGGACTAAACTGGTGTATTTGTGATTGATTCAGGACTGAGGAGAAGTGGGAAAAGTTGCCGACTTCGGTGGATGAACTATCTGAGGCCCAACCTTAGGCATGGAAATTTCACCAAAGAAGAGGTGGAAACCATCATTAAGCTTCATGAAGTTCTGGGAAACAAGTAAGCAGATTCACTATAACAAATGCAGTGGATTAAGTTTATACAGCATCTCTCGTCCAAAAAAAAAAAGTTTATACAGCATCTCGATTTTCAGTGAATTCCATCTCTTGACAAGTCTCTTCTGTGACAGATGGTCGGCAATCGCATCAAAACTTGTCGGAAGGACAGACAACGAAGTGAAGAATTACTGGCACACACGCTTGAAGAAGCGGTTCAAGGGAAAACCGATGCAAAAGCCTAAAAAATCCGAAGCTGCAAGGGTGTGTAACAGCGTTGACGCCAATCATGAGAGTTCATCTCAAGAGGAAGAGGGTAGGTCAACTCCGACTTCGACTCCAGTACAATTATCGAATCTTGGAGATTTTACTGGAAATCCGACATCAACCCCATATAACTTCTGCGCATCGAGCTCTAATCAAGCCATCGGAGTCCATGGGGACAAGGAAAAGTCCTTTGAGAACAATTTGTGTTCATCATATGTGGATGATAAATTCCAAGGCTATTTATGGGCACAACACTTTTCTGTGGAAGATGCACACAGGGTACAAGATTTAAATGCTCTGTTCATCGACTCGACGACTACTATATTGTATCCTGGGTGGCCATTGGAGACAGCATCTTCTTCTGCTTCCCCAGAAGATTTCACCTTTAGTCTCTGGGAAAATTGATGACCATCCATTCATGCTTACAAGATGCCTAGTATTTTTGTCGTTATGTTTTGAATTCTAGTATTTGTCTGAACGTATAGAATGGTAGTTCATGCCCTAATAAAGTGGAGGAATTACGGATCTCTGGAAGATTGTGGAGCTAGCTATGCAAGTTTATGTAATTGAGGATCGAGGCTGTCATTATTGTATAACAAAGGATGGTCTTCTGAGAGCTTCATGATATTAGATTTGGAAGGTTTAGAATGTAGACATTATTTCCACCATATAAAATTAGTAAGAACGAGAGATTCAAAGGAAAATGGAAGGAAACCATCCCATGTTCATATATATATTGGCTTAAAGAATTACAGCCAACTTAACAAGGTAAACTTCCAAAATAGTGGGTGAAAGTTTACCTGATATTGATTTTGACAGTGAAATGTACATTCATTCGCAACAATCCTTCCTTTAACTTTTACCTCATAGCATTAGATAAACTAACTTTCAACATGTGTAGCTCGCGCAATCAACTTCATACATACAGACGACACATTAGGGCCTTACTGAAAAGGATTTTGAAAAAGTTTGCAACCTACAAATGAATTTGTCAGTTCAGGTCACATGTTGGGCAGTACTCGAGAACAAATGTCGCAACCTGGCCTTGAAACAGTGGCCTATTTAATTCGGATGGGCCAGCCGATTAGTGAACAAAACAGAACCCAAACCGGAGCTTAATTAAGCAAGATCAAGTTAAATAGATCCTAAACGGGACTTTGGGGTTTCGCAGATCTGAACTCAGGCGGGTGTTGACCAGGAGGACTAAGAGAAAGTCCTGTTCAACTTCAACCGATAAATCGCAGAGCAACAAGTCTTCGTCGGGCGGTCGCCATCACATATAGGACGTAAGAGAGGGCATCAGCGATGGTGAGTATTGGACCCGCCCGGAAACTTGACTGTAGAGCTCGCTAGACCCCCAAGCAAACAGTTTCTATGTCGTGATGTGCATGGGACTTTGCTCTAGGGTTTCTCACGTGCATTCTGTCCTCAGATTATTATTGATCTTGCCGGGCGTTGACTCGATTCTCGATATGTATTGTCTCCGGTTGACGCGGAAACGAAATACGCTGGGATTGAAGATTTTTCTCAAAAACAGAAATATAAGTTCAAAAATTTGATGTATTCGAAGATGTATTGAAGAAACAAGGACCATTTATTTAATCTATCATTGAGCATAACCCAGCAACATTATTTTTTTCAGTGAGCAAGAGAAGATCATTAATACGCTGGGAGTTTAAGAACAAAGAATTATGTAATTATATCCGAAAAATGGTGTATCGATTAGTAAATTTTAGTACTGGGGTACGATCTCTTATTACAAATGAGACAATGAAATTACTCCGATTCTTTTCTTTCTTTTTTTTAATTGTTATCTCAAGAACGGATTCAAGTCTTCAAGAGCCACGATGGCGTGAACCCTGGGCTTGATGATGACTTGAACCCAACACCGCGTCCCGTTTTCCAAAGACTTTACTCTCCAATATGTTTTTCCACAAGCAATGGAGATCCTAATTATAATGAGTAGACTTGGATCCCTTGTACTTGAACTTATCGAGTTAGTTCGGGCTCTCCATCCACAATTTCAATTTAAATAAATTCCAAATCCGTTTCAAATCTGCTTCTGATAAATGTTAACTTATGTAATTGTGACTAATCTCGTTTAAAGTCCTAATTAGCCAACTGGCAACTTTTGACAACCTTTGTTATGTTGCAGTTCTGCCAAGTTTGCATGACATGAGACATCCTCAATTTGCATTTAAGCTATTGTCAATGATGTCGACATTTTAGTAGCACTCCAGAAATATAAAAAAAAAAAAAAAGTAAATATATTACCATGTGATACACGTAGTTCACGAAGTCAAAACAGCGAAGAGATGATAAGATTAGGGCAATCTCTATCACTAATTTAATTGAAGACAAGACATCGAAAAAGACCTTTCTGTATAAAACTTCGTCCAGGCTGGTGATGCTTAACTAAGACAAAGCTTCACGGTTTGATGTGAAATTAACTCTTTGATTAAAATTCATATTAGACGGTGTATTACTGGGGACAATCTTTCTTAAGTTTAGATGAAGTGTTTATCTTGATGTTAATATTATGGTCGAATGCGAATTTAGCAAACATGTTTTCAGTTTTTATTCAAGCTAACAATTCTCACATTTGACGCAAGTGATGGCACCAGCAATGGCGTGTCTAATGCATAATGAAATCCAAGGACTTTTTTGTCTCTTTCGTTCTTTTTCTAACTTTTCTGAAATTTGCAGTCTCTTTAATTAGAAACTTCATTACAGATGGGATCATGAGTAATCATATTAAATCATTATTATAATGGTGCCAGCTAATTCTGAATATGTGTGGGGTCTGTAGAATCGATTCCTCGTTTTCTTTGACATCTTGTGCATGAAATGTCCTCGTTCCTCTAGAAATTTCATCACTCAACCATACATGTTCATACATGTCATTCTTTCCGACTAAGGCCGGTCAATGCGGACGCATGTGAAGCATAGGAAGAATTGTCGAACAAAATTTTAGTATTCTTGCCAATAAATTCAGCTGAACTCGTTTTTCAAACCTATCTCATTTTACCAAAAAAATCCTAAACCTATTGTAATTATGTCAATTCAGTCATTCTGCTCAAATTTAGTAGGCTGGTGGTGACGTTGATGCTGCGACAATATTTTAATATTATTTTTTTTTTTCGAATTTTTATTAATTTATTATTATTATTTTTATCTTTTTGGTTTTTGCTCTCCTCCCTCCTTTCAGAGACCAGCCAGAAGGGAGGGCCGGTCAGGCCCGATTGGGGCAAGCTTGCTCATTGTCGCTTGGCGAGGGTCGCCCAACCACTAGCAAGGCAAGCCCTTGCCAAATCGGGCAGGGGTGAGCCCCCTTGTCGAATCCACTTACGAAGGATTGGCAAGCTCGCCCTCACCTACAACCCATCCACGCACGTTTCTTGATCCGTCATGGCCGCGCTCACCTACGTCTGGATGTTGCTGATCTTGAGCATTCGTCAAGGCTTTCTCTCTCGGCCCTACGTCCATGGCCGCCACTGAGTCGGCGAGCTGGCTCTTCGCGTCCTCCAGCTACCTCGCGCAGTCCGGAGAGTGTCCTTGGAGTGCGCGTCATTCGATCTCTTGACCAGGTCCCGCACGAACACGGAAGGGCTGGACATCTCGTTGAAAGATGGCTTATGGATCGGGCTCGACGGAGCTGTTGAGGGAGAATATGCTCGCTAAGTACGAGTCCTAGTGCTGGGTCACGCTGCAGACTGCCAGGATTGACTGGGCCGAGCTGGATTTGAGAGACCGCCACTTCGATTCCTCGGTGTGCGACTCTCGGATGAGGGCTTCGACGAGGAGGCCCATGGTCATGGTCAGCAGAACGATCGACGAGACAGTGAAGGCGACGGTCAGAGTTCTCTTGGTTGCTTTGTGGTGCTGCGGGATCGGAGCTTCGGGGCTGTTTAGTTTGCCAGGAGGGCGAGCTTGTCAATCCCTCGCCAATGGATCCGGCAAGGGGGCTCGCTCTCGCCTGGCAACGACGAGGCAAGCTTGCCCTAGTCAGACCTAGCCAGCCACCTTAGTCCAGCTACTGGCCCTCCTCTCTGGCTGGTTGCTGGAAGGAGGAGGGGGAAGAGAAAAAAAAAAAGAAGAAGTGAAAAAGATTAAAAATTTAATAAAAATTCGAAAAAATAAAATAATATCGAAATATTGTTGTACGCGCCGGCTGGTCAAACCGATTGGCCAAATTTGGTAAAAAAGACTAAATTGACACAATTTTCAAAAGGTTTATGACTTGATTGACTAAAATAATAAGTTTAGGATTGAATTGTCATAATCGTAATAGGTTTAAGATTTTTTTGTTAATTTTTCCATCTTATTATCTCATTATGTTCATAGAAATCATTCCATGTCCTTGATATTGATATGGGAAAGGGCATAATTTAGATTTCGTGATGAACGTGGGAAGGTGGAGTTTTCGTCGTTGGGACGTGGAAATTTCCTATCTTTCGATAAAGGGACCCAATAGTCAAAGAGCTTTCAAATTGATGTACGGCGTGGGGTCGCTTTGCTTCCCAATTTCTTCGTCTCTTTCTTTTGAACAAAGGCAACTTTCTTCAGAAAACAGGAGAATATGAAACATGATTGCAAGTTGCTTTTTGTTATATGGTCCTTCCTAGTGATTAATCTATTGCTGCTGAGCACGTGGATGACGTAGGCAGTGTTTTGGATTACTTGCCCGTGGACAACGTCATCTCTCCAAAAACTTTGCACACTTCGACCATTTTTTTTTTTTATCAGGTCAAAGTCGTAATACACGCACGTTTCGTTAGGGGTTATTTTAATCGATATCGCTAGGTTTTATCCCACTATTATATTGATTAGGATTGTGCATGGGCCGGTCTGTGCGAGCTCTTGAACAAATTTTGGCCCGGCCTAAGACATTTTGGATGAAGCTTTAGCCCCGATCATTTACTTTTATACTAATGATCTCTATCTCTGTAGCTTTTGAATGATATTGGGCAAATATTTAGAATGAGAATGACGTATTTGCAATATTAATTTGCAGTCTATTGCATTACTTAATATATCGATTGTATTTAGTAATCTTAGTGTGCCTTGTAAATATTTATTTTTTTCTTAACCATGGGAAAGGTTCTTCATATACTAGATTGTGGTTAATCTCTATTGGGGTAATTGTATCCCGACGCATGCAAATAGGATATAACTATCAAAGCGCACATGTTCGTGTCTTGGAAATTATAACTTAATCTGATTCATTACATGATCATACTAAAGCTGCTAATAAGACATCTGATTGCATTACTTAATATAGCATATTAGCAAAAGTTGCCATTGCATAGCTCTCAGAAACTTCTTTTTTTTTTGGTAACAATAAGAATATATTACTGAGCTTAGGACAAATGTACAAAAGGTGCCAAAAACTTACACTCTAGTTGCATAAAAAACAGGAAGAGTGGAAGGGGGTCGCATACAAGCCAGACGGCAGTACAAGAAAAGAAAACCACAAAGCAACAGGCACAACACCTCCAAACCAAACCTCCCCTCACACTAGGGGAAGACTACTGAAAAGCGCAACTCCCGACAGCTCAAAACACCAGAGGATTAGTGAAAACTGACGGGTCAAAACCCCATCCTCTTTGAAGGCGACGATTCCTTGGAGTGTCAGGGACATTCTTATATGTAATGGCCTTATCTTTGACCACCTTAAACAGGTGGTTCTTGAGGGTAGGAATAGCTAAGGTATCTCCTCGAAATATCATGCCATTCTTTTTCTTCCAGATTAGATGACACAAAGCTCCAAAGGAAAACCGGGCGATGCTATGAAAGAAATCCTTACCCGCAAAAAACTTCATAGCCCAGTAAAGGTTGTCCACCCATGTGCCATTTCTCCATGGCAAATTGCATCTAGAAGCCCAGAAGTAAACTAGAGTAGCTGAGGTGTTACATTCGAAGAAAAGGTGGTCAATAGAGTCTGGCTGGGACTTGCAGAAGATACAGACTGAGTGATCAATCCTGCCAAAAGCAAGAAGACGCACTTGTGTCGGCAATCGATTCTTGATGATGAGCCACATCAAAAATTGAAAACAAGGAGCCAAGGCCCCATCCCAGACAAAAGGAGCCCAGGGGACTCAAATCTTCTTGACTCTGATGGAGTTCCAAGCAAAGGCGACAGAGAACAATCCCGAAGGGTCTACGTGCCAAACAAACCGGTCATAGGCCGAAGAGAGGGTCAGAAATGAGAGACCCCATTCCTCCAGTCGTAATCTGGTGGAAGTAGTTGCATGAGAGTAGAGAGTCGCCACCACCGCATGCATAGGAAGGTCTGGGTCATTCAAGAAGGAGTCAAGGACCAGTGAATAGAGAGGGCCTCAAGGCATCCAATTGTCGAACCATAATGAGATTGACTGCCCATTCCCAACTTCCCAGGCAAACGACTGCCTAAACCCACTACGAAGTTGAAGAATTTTCTTCCAGCCCCAAGAGCAAACAGATGGTTAAGGGGCTACCCAAAAATTATGTTTCTTTAAGAAATTCGAATGGATCCACCGACACCACAAAGATTCTTTTTCTGTAAAGAGGATCCAAATATATTTAAGCATAAAGGCTTTGTTGCAATCCTTCATAGACTGTATACCCAAACCTCCTTCATCCTTAGGCACACAAACATCCAACCAAGAAACTTTAGCCCCCCCCCCTTTATCGGGGGAGCCCTTCCACAGAAACTGGCGAAGAATGCTTTCAATACCTAAAATGATCGAGGACGGCAAAGTAAACACACTAGCCCAAAAGGCTTGAATCGAGTGGAGAACTGACCTTATAAGCTGGAGCCTCCCGGCAAACGATAAAAATCTATGAGCCCAAGATTGAACTCTAGCCGTAATACGGTTAATCAACTGAAGGCAATCCGCCTTACCCAACCTTGATGAGATTATCGGCACCCCTAGGTAACAAATCGGAAGTTTGCCTTCTCGAAAACCAAACTCTAAAAGGATACTATTCCGCAACAATGGCGTCCCGCCCGACAAGAAGATATCATATTTACTCTTGTTGGGAACTAGTCCACTCCATGATGAAAAAATGTCCAAGCTTCTCTTGAGAATTACTGCCGAATTCCAATCCGCTTGGCAAAAAAGGAAAACATCATCAGCAAAATATAGATGAGAAACCTTAGGAGCCTTGCACCTCCAATAGAACTTGAACTCCTTGACAGAAGTCCTTAGGTTCAAAATCCCAGAGAAGATTTCCATAACTAAGGTAAAGAGATATGGTGACATCGAGTCTCCCTGCCGAAGACCTCTACCTCCAGGAAAGAATCCGTGGAGCTCTCCATTAATAGAGATCGAGAACCTGGGTGTACGCACACAGACCATAATCAACCGGATAATCCACTGAGGAAAACGGAAAGCTTTAAGAGTAAGTTCCAAGAAATCCCAATCAACTGTATCATAAGCCTTGCGAAAATCTACTTTGACCGCACATTTTGGAAGATATGGGTCAAGGTGGAATCCGACAAACAGTTCTTGAGCAAGCAAAATATTATCTCTGATCCTCCTTCCCTTGACAAACGCATTTTGGGCTGACAAGATCCTGAAGGACCGCTGCAATTTGGTTGGCTAAAATTTTAGTGATAATTTTATAGACAGTGTTGCAGCAAGCAATTGGTCTAAAGTCATTAATTTCACAGGCATTCGGCACTTTGGGAACAAGAGCCAGAATAGCTGCATTCACTTCCTTAAGGAGGTAACCCGAGTAGAAGAAGTCTTTAACAGCTTCAAGGACTGAGGACCCTACTATGTCCTAGTTATTTTTGAAGAATTCGGCTGTGAATCCATCACGGCCAGGGGCTTTGCCCTTAGCAAGCGAAAACAAAGTATTCTTAATCTCAGAATCCGAGACTGGTGAAGCAAGCAAACATACCTGGTCATCCGAAGAGGCTTCCGAATAAGTGATGTCAATTCATGCAACGCAAGCTTCGTTAAACCCGAATGCGGATCAAGGAGATCCGAGAAAAAAGATGCAAAAACTTGCGGCACCAAGTTGGGGTCCGAAACAACCGAACTTGAATTGTCTTTAACATAGAGAATTCGGTTGTTTAGATGTCTGACTTTGACAAAGTTGTGGAAGAATTTCGTGTTTCGATCACCCTCTTTCAACCATCTAACTCTGGATTTCTGCTTATAGAAGGATTCTTCTTGGCCCCGAAAATCTACAAAAGTCCGACGCTGGCCTTTCTCCAATTTAGTAAGAGTGATATTATTGGGATCCGAGTGCAGAAGAAGCTGGGTAGAACGCAAGGCCTCCCTTGCTTCTAGTGTCCTCATCGAGATGTCTAAAAAGGCTTCAAGGTTGAGTGCTTTAAGGCGGCACTTTAGGATCTTCATCTTGGAAACCAGCTTATACATGGGCCTCCCACAAACATGGCTGTCCCACGCTTGACGGACTGTATCACGGAAGTTAGGGTGATCAGCCCAGAAATCAAAATATTTAAAGGGCTTCCTTCTTTTACTCGGATCAACAACCCTAACTACCATAGGGGTGTGGTATGAAATTCTGTGATTAAGAAAAGACGCCTCCGAAAAGGAGAAATCCATTCTCTATTTAGTGTTGACCAACACCCGGTCAATTTTCCGCATTTTCCTGCTTGACCCCGAAGAAGTGGACCAGGTAAAACAAAGACTCGTGTACCTAAGGTCCTCAAGTTCCGTTTGATCAAGGCAGAGTCCAAAGTCATCGAAGCAAGGAATCCAAGAATTAGAGCTCCCGAAGCGATTCGTAGGATCCTTAATTGCATTGAAATCGCCCGCAACGAGCCAAGTAGTATCTTGAAATAAATCATCACAAAGAATAAGGTCAGGCCACAGAGGCCTACGACGCACGAAAGTGTGCTCCCCATAGACAACAGAGATGCAACACATAAAGTTAGAAGAAATCCCCTTCAAACGCCCATGGATGGCTTGGTCATTTAGAGAAATCAACTCAAAATTAACGGAATCCGAGTTCCATCCAATCCAGATTCTGCCACGCGGAGAATGATCATAATTCGTGAGCCAGCTCCAGCCTCTCAGGAGGGTAGACGAAATAGAAACAAACAGCGGCTCAGGGACTTTAGTCTCAAAAAGGCCAACAAAACTAAGACTATTAGAAGCAACAAACTTTCTAATCTCAGCCCTTCTAATAGGGTTCATCATCCCTCTGATATTTCAAAATCCAAAAACATGAACCAAGGAAAGAAGAGAACTACCTCCGCTTGGAGGACTTGCGACTAGCTTTAGTAGCCTTCGGGACCACTGGTAGCGCCGGTCCAGGCGGGTCAGGATGTAGTTGGAGAAGTTGGTCTTATATCCCAAACCCAGTAGATCCTGAAAGAGCTCTAGGAGAGGGAGGCTTGCTTGGGATCTCATCCTCATCGCTAGACGAAGCAAAACCAGTGTCAAGCTCTCAGAAACTTCTTTATAACACTTTAGACCACAAAATAGTTCTTATTTCAATGGTTGGTGGTGTCTCTTGACTTGACCGGGTGAGGGCCGGCGACCCTCACCGTTGATTGGCCAGGGCTTGACAACCCTGGCAGACTTTACCCCCACCATCGTCGATCCTTCTCACTAATGGTGACAAGGCAGTGACGAGTGCTTGCACAGCCCTCATCATTCTGCCAACTTCCTTTTTATTTATTTATTTATTTTAATAATTAGTTTTAAATTTTATTTTAATTAATATTTATATTAAAATTCAAATTTAAGGTTGACTTAGCTCTCCGACAAGTCAAGGCAAATATATTAATAAAAAATTGTCACCTAAGATTTCCAACCAAGGTCGCCGGAATTTAAGTGTTTATTCACTATGATCAATTTAAGGCTCCGTTCATTTCGCAGAAAATGTGGTGTTTCGGAAAATATTTTTCAGGAAATCATTTTCCAAGAAAATGTAATTATTTCCCGATGTTCGAATGAAATATGAAAATGAAGTGGAAAATACTTTTTGTTGCTTGGTAAGAAAATCTTTTCCTTCATATACTTTTCTTAAGTTATTTTATGTTTTAAAATGGATTTTTCATATTTTTTAAAAATCGATTTTTAGTTATTTTAATTTTTAAATCTATTATTATTATTTTTTCTTTTTTTTTTTCATTTCTTTTTTCTTTGTTTTCCATCTCCTTCTTTCTTGGCCGGTTGCAGATCACGGCGATGCCCTCGGCCCGACCATTGGTGAGCCTCAAGCTTGCTGACAAGCACGGTGCTCACCGCTCACCGATTGGCGAGCATGAGTGTCGAGCTCGAGGCTCACTAGATCAACGAACACAAGCTTGAGATCGATGAGCTTGAGGTTCGCTTGGCAACGGCTCGCGACTAGCCAAGAAAAAAAGAAGATGAAAAAAATAAAAAAAAAAAAAAAAAAAAAAGAAAAAGAAAAAGAAAAAAAAGAAAATAAAAGAAAATAAATAGAAAAGAAAAAGGAAATTCAAATAATAATTCAAATAAAAAAAGAAAATAAGAAGAAGAAAGGGGAGAAGGAAGTGAGGATTTGTAGAGGTGTGAGATAAGAGAGATTAAATAAAGAAAATATTTTACACTTTTTAAAAGTGGAAAATATTTTCTCCTAATTTAGAAGATTTTTTTCTTTCCATGGAAAACGTTTTCCTCAAGGAATTCATTTTCTGTGAAACAAACGCTAAAAAATCCAAAAAACATTTTCTCGAAAATTATTTTCCGCGAAACGAACGGAGTCTAAATTTAAGTATCCTGAATCCCCATCAGGATCGCACAACGGACGTAATTGATGGCACCAGCAATGACGTGTCTAATGAAAACCCTAATTTTCCACCTTTCTAAAAATTCTTTGTTTGGAATAAATTCCCATGACTTTGGCCTCTCTTTCGTTCTTTCTTAATTTGCAGGTCTCTTTCATTTGGAAACTTCATTAGGGATGGGATGGTAATTGACCACAACTATTTTAGCAATACCATTTATATATAAAAGAAATAAGCTTTCTTAAGTTTAGTTAAATGGATCGGGTATGGGTCGAGTATGGTTGGGTCGGGTATGGGTAAAATTTTTTGCATTGCAATAAATGGATCATAAACGGGTTAAATGAGTCAATTTGGGTCGGACCATTTATGACCCGACCCAAACTCAATCCAACCCACCCGTTTAACGGGTCTAACCACAAGTCAATCGATTTTTATGATATTTCCAGCTAGTTCTACGTGTTCATCGTTTTCTTTGTCGTTATGTGCATGAAATGTGCTTAGTCCTCTAGAATTTCACATACTAGACGACAGTACCAGTTCCTAGATACTGTAGGGCCCTGGAATTAGTTCTTAATATAATCTCTCCGACCAAATACCCGTCAATGCGGACCAATGTGAAGCCCGGGAAAAATTGTTGAAGAAAACTTTAGTAGTCTTGCTAATAAATTCGGCTAAATTTGTTTTTCAAACCAAATCTTATGTCTAATTATGTTCATAGAGATTATTCCACATCTTAAGTATTTATATGCAAATGGGACTGTTTGTGGTTCGTGATGAACGTGGGAATGTCAAGTCTTTGCCGTTGGGACACAAGAATTTTCCTTTTTGTTTATAAGTAAAATATTAGTCAAATGGATTTCAAACTTGAGGTACGGTGGGGTTGCCTTGTTGCGCAATTTCTTTGTTTTTTTTTTAACAAAGGCAAGGACTTTCTTCCGCGAATAGAGGTCTGTCAAACCCAAGATTGCTAGTTGCTTTTATTATATGGTCCTAGTGATTAATCTATTGCTGCTGACCTCATGGATGACATAGGCAGCCTTTGGATTACTTGCCTGTGGACAGCACCATCATGTCAGCACTTGGATAATTTTCTTATGAGGTGAAAGCCCTAATATTCGCATGTTTTGTTCACTAGATTTTATCCTAGTATAATATCTTAGGGCCATGCATGGGCCGGTCTAGGCGAGCTTTTGAATGAAGCTTTAGCCTGGATTATTTACTTTTGTAATGAACATCTTTATCTCAGTAAATGATGCTGGGTGGATCTAGAATAACACCGTGTATTTTCAAATTTTCATTTGCAGCCTACTACATCCTTAGTATGTCGATTTTATTTAGTAATCGTAGCTTACCTAGTATTTCTTTATTATTTCTTAAGCATGCGTAGAGGTTCTTGATATATTAGGCTATAGTTAATCTCTGTCGAAGTGATTATGTACCTCGATAAATGCAAATTGGATATAACTACCGGAGCACACATATCCATGCTCATGGAATTTATAACTTGATATGATTTATTACAGTCATACTGAAGCTTCTAATAAGAGATATGGTTGCATTACTTGATGTAGCCTAGTAGTAAAAGTGGCCGGTGCGTAGTTTTCAAAAACTTCTTTACAACACTTTACACCACAATTAGTTCTTAATTGAGTGGTTAGTTGGCTCTCGTTTCAACTATGCTTTTTGGTGTGTTGACACAAAGAATCATTTATTTATTTTTTAGTGGAATATTTAAACCCCTTACCCTTCATAGGAATAATAGTTCTTGTCGTATCATGGCTTGGATATAAAATGCCCCACTTGATTGAAAAATTGGAGCCTTTCAAGGCATTGCTTTTTGATGCAGAAGTCCAAATACCAATTCTTCTTGCGTATTTATAGGCGGAATACGCACGTTTCTTATATCCACAGTTTTTCAATGATCTCTACAATAATAAGGTTAATGGCAGGACGTTCTTTGTCATGATTGCATCTGAACAAACCGGAAATTTCGTTTTTCTCCGTCACAGCTCCTTCTGATTAGGATAGTCTTAGTCGGGGGCATGGGACGATTCGCTAATTAAACTACAGGTTGGTTCTCTCCATATAGAATATCGATGGAGAACAATATGGATAATCATTGATCAGATAGGCGGTTACACATGGGGTTTCACATATCTTTATATGATCCATATGCCTAAGAAGATGACTAGTCAAATTTTACTGGTCCAATAATGCCTATAGCTGCACGTGTGAGGATGTACTTGTGTTGGATTAAGTGACGTGCATGAAGCGATTGAATTATAACTAAACAAAAGTTTAACCTTTTGAAAGAACGTGGATTTAAGTGAATATGTTAATGAGCTTACTCGTGTTCCATCTTGTTGATCTCCTCATCATCTATAAAAATAGATGAAAGGAGGGTCTCGATGTTTCTCCTAACATAAATTCCAACATTGTCGACCAACATGGGTAATGATTTGATTTGTTTTTTCTTTTACCACATTGCTTGATTGCAGATTCATTGGGGGTAATGTGCTCGACTTGGTTAGCACTTTTAGGCCTAACAATAGCATTCAAGTCATCAAATCGTCCAAATGACTCGAGTGAATCGATGAAAAAGGACTTTCTGGCACACTTTTCCCATCCTCTAAACCATCCCGAGCCTCTGATTACTGGAGTCGTTGGTATTGGATCGTGAAGTCCAGACACGCTTCAAGTAATTTGGCAAGACATTCCATTTTCCCACTGTGATTTACGTGGATTTTGGCAAAGTTGTTGTCGTTGGAAACTCAATGGTTTTAATTAGTGATTGAAGTTTGATTGAGGATGATAAATACCGATAGAACTGTTAAATATGACTTTGCATAAAAATGAATGGATTCTACTAAACCTTGAAGACTCAAGGACTTTGCAAATTTTGAATTACTAAATAATACGGCAACAGTAGATCAGAAATAAGTAAGGAAATTGCATGAAACTTTATAGAATTAAAAAAAAATAAAAAAAGAGGTCACATTCTTGGAATATTTGCTCGCTTGGTAATTGAACTGTACATAAATTGCTTAATGGAGGTGATTGGAGTGCGTAAAGAAGATAAAAAGCTTGCAGATTATGGCTAGAAATCTTTTATAAACAAATATGAGTGCTGGATTTAGGGCACCTAATCTTATTCAAAATTCATATACAAACTTAGCTAAAATCTAATAGAAATCGATCACGAGGTTAATTTTTCCGTCTACATATCAATAAGTCAAAATCTAATTTGCACTTTGTGATTCTTGGTGTCTCAATTGCTCGTCCTTGATTGATGCCCAAATTGACTGTGTATTGAAAATGGATCATTCTAATTTTCGTTTTGATCTTTCTCCACAAGAATCTCAAATTGTTATGACTTGTGCACTACTTTATGAATGATTTGCAACCCCTCTAGACTCCCAAGCTATGGTTATCGTTCATTCAATGGATACATCTTGCCTCAATCTTTAACTATTGTGCATGCTTTGAATCAGTTGCTCAATGTTGCGTATCATGGACTTCGCTTAAACTTTGCCTACTAGATACTCATGATCAATGAGCTCACTAAACATTTTATCAATGGACCTTATGGGTCAACTACATTGTCATTGCCTTTATGTTTGATGAGCTTGTCAAGCTTTTATTCGATTGCCCTTATAAGTTTAGTGTAGTATGACTGCCTGATTTTCAGTACAAATTCTTGGCTTGGAGTCAAACATTTATTTACTAATTTTGTGTTACCAATCCTTGTTTGAATTAGCTACTGATATTTATTTGTTTTTTTTTTAATTATCAACTTTTGTCATCTCTAACAAAAAATTTTCTTTTATTGTTTACCTACTTCTATTTAACTTTCTCACGATAGCTTAGATATAACAATGGTTATATCAAATTATCAACCTCTATAACAAGTTTTCTCGGATTAAATTACCAACTAGTTTTGGGTATCAACTATCATTTGAGGTGGGCAACAACATTTGTTTGTTTCGTCTAAAATTTAGAATTTCTTGTTAAGTTTCCATTTTTATTTGCCTTGCCAATCTACTTTTTAAATTTACCAACTCCTTGTAGAAATTACCAGAGTGATTAATCGCCAGCTTTTCTTCAACTAATTTACCAATAATTTGACATTAGCAACTGTTATACCAACATCTATTTTTTTTTTTAAAATTATTGTCTTCATTTTATCTTTGACAAAAGCAAATCTCTAATCTTTTGCCAACTATAGAATTATCAACATAATTTTTTGTGAGACTTACCAACTTCTCTCTGATTAAATTATTAATGGGTATTGTGTTACAAACTCTCATTTGAGTTATTTATCAATTTTTTCTGATTATGGTTCAAGCAAGTTTTGTTTATAATTCTACATTGGTAGGTACTCAAATGAGAGTTTGCAATCTAAAACTTCTTAGTAATTTAATATTTGATAAAAGTTAGTAATTCATTCTACTCTAGGTTTGTTCTTTCATATAAGAAATAGTAAATTTGAATCATTTGTTAGGTAAATAAAAGAATTTAAAACCTATCATAAAAAGTTAGTAATGTTTCATAAATTGTGGTAAGTTAGCCCCCTTTCAATGCACTCAAATTATACATACAAATTCGATTCTTATCCCTAAATCCTCTAGTGATATTAGAGTCCAAGCATCACTTTATATCATAGACGTCTTTATTTAGTCATAAATTCAATTGTGGCATATGTGGACTATACCTTTGAGATGGAGTATTCATTGCTTAACTATATGGTTATAAGATTCCTATCTACTGGAATATGTACAAAGACATGGCCCCTACAAATTCAAACTAGAGAACCTATGACCATAGAAAAGACAAGCAGGGACATACATTATGCTGTGGGGCCAGTTCGCACATGACCCCTTGTGATGGTGCTCAAGATGCATGAACGGATCCACTTTCCAGGAAGAGTCCATGCCCCTTTCCTCGAAATTATCGGACTTAGAAAATTTCAGGCCAGGACATTGAATATTATGGTCTCTGCATACACGTGCCAGATATGGAAAAGTCAGAGGAGGACCACCATGTACTTATAAGCACCTCGAAGTGCGAGCTGCATTATTCAGGCCAAGAAGAGACTCTGAAAACAACATTTTTATCAGGTCTCTGAACTGATCAGCATCGATCAACAGGATGGCCAGGTATCCGAGGAATGACAAAAGCAACAATAAGACAGCGGTTAAAAAGGGTGCTTGGAGTGCCGAAGAAGATCAAAAACTAGTGGCTTATATCAGGAGATATGGCATTTGGAATTGGGCTCACATGGCCAAACCTGCTGGTCTGTGATGCATAAATCATGTTCTCGTTTGCTTCCCTTCATATGTGTCTAGTCTTTCTGATTTTTGTGGGAATATGTTCGACTAACCCTACTCTTGAATCATCATATGCGTTAATTCCCAGGTTTGGCAAGAACTGGCAAAAGTTGTCGTCTCCGTTGGATGAACTATCTGAGGCCCAACATCAAGCATGGAAACATCACCAAAGAAGAGGAGGAGACCATCATTGCGCTGCACCGAGTTCTTGGAAATCGGTAATTAATTACACTTTAATTGAAAGCAAAGTTACGATCTTAATTAAAAGCGCTAGCTAATTAATTGCCTCTTACTGATGAAAATGTCTTATATTTCTTTGTTTCAGTTGGGCTGCGATTGCAGCTAGGCTTCCAGGAAGAACGGACAACGAAATAAAGAACTACTGGAATACTCGTTTGAGGAAACGGGTCTCCGAGGAGTTCAGTTTGCAGAACACATGCAATGATGTATATCTCCATACTGATGGAAAGGACATCTCATTCCATCCCTTGAATGATAGTCCGAATGCAACAAACCTTGGACTTGACTATCAAATCCCTTCCACAAATGCAGATAACTCTTGTCCTTCCGTTGGAGTCCATGATGAGAAACCATGGAGCTATGATAGGTGCGCATTACAAGAATATGAAAATGGTGAAAGAGAAAGCTTATGGAAGCAAGTTCTTGCAGTGGAAGATTTTTACATAGAAGAAGATTTCGAGCGTATGTGCGCCAACTCAGGAACTAATACTGCCCCTTCTTACGGTTGCACGCAACCTGAGCCTACATACTTTGCTAGTTGCTATGATGATCTTGTCCTAGATTTGTGGGGGGAATCATGATGATTGTCATTAAATTAATCTTGATCTCGGAGATGGACTGCAAAAGTATGGTTTAGGTTACCGCAAAGTTTCTGAAGGTGATAAATGTTATGCGGCTATGAATTCCTCAAATCGTGAAATAGCATGTTTATCTGCCATATGAATGTTTTTGGACGAATGAGATGATTTAACAACAGATTTGGTGATGTACTTATGCTCGTAGATCTTCTTCTCTATTACTCATTTTGCTTTGCTGTCCCTTTCCTGTATTTTGATCTTTATCTTGTGAATTATTTCCATGGTTCATTATCTTCAGCAGTTCTCCTGTCTGAACTCTCTCTCTCTCTCTCTCTCTCTAGGCTAGAGTGGCAGAATAAAGTAAAGCCATCGAGTACTCTGAAATAGTCTAGCATCACGAGTTTGGGCCATGTTCAAAAGCAGTGCTGTCTTCTTGAAAAGAGAACGATTCTTCTCAAACTTGAGAAATTGAGGAAGTTAGTAAAAGGTTTATAAAACAACCTGATGCTATTCCCATAAATGGATATCATCACACATTCGAAGACATCTGGAACAAGTAAACGGGTCTAGTGGGAGTGCCAATGTAATTTCAATAATGAACATAAGGGGCGCCGCTGTATTTATGCTAATAAGATTTATTTGCCTAAGTCTTCTTCTCGGAAGATGCAGAAGGCCCTACTTCCATGTCCTGCTTCCACCTTTTCCCTTCGTCTTATGAAACCCTTGAATGTGTGCCACGTGTTCATTAAACCCTAACCTTATAATCTGTCCCCTCCTCAATCTGCCTTGCCAAGCCAAGAAAACCGTGTCATGTTTCAAGGACAATACCCTCTCAAAATGTTTGTATTATTGGGAGGGTGAATCAGAAGTCTGATACCATCTTCCATGCTCAGACCAACTAAAATATATTAATATCTCCGATCTCTTTCTCCAAAATTGAATCAAGGAGGTTCCCAATTCACCAAACAGATTGACTTGGATACCATTCGTTTGGAGTGCTCATCAAAACCCTGATATCATTATCTAGGAAGATCACCAGAAAGGAGACTAAGCCTAAGCCTAAGCCTAAGCCTATAAACATATCCAATTAGATTCACTATACTCAAAAACTTAAACCAATGAGTCATGCATAAACTAAGATATAAAAATTACTCCAAATCACATTATTCTCCAACAAAACTTTTTCTTAAACTACTCACATGTGCATTTAAACATGTATCACATTTGATTGGACAACACAAACTATGGACTCTTCCACACTTTAATAGGAGGGCATAATTCCATTGCTCTGTGCTGATAAATTGATTGATGGTTGCAAATCAATTGCAGTAATGGAGTAGATTTTTTTGCTGTATTATAAACACATAAAATAATAAAAAATACTGAATTTATTATGATTATCATCTTAAAAAGAACTTCGCTATTTTGTGTATGGAACCTAGTTCGTATAAGAAAACAGCAACAGGCTTCAGGTTGTCATTTTATTAGGCAATATCATGTCATATGAGCGAAATAGGAAAAAAAGCCCAAAAAAGCCCTAAATCTATTGCTCTTTTACCAATTTAGTCTTAAACCTTTTAATTTTACCTATAAATCCAAAAGTTTTTCACAATTTGCCAATTGAGTCCATGTGGCCAATTTTGGTTTGAAATTGTTGATTTAAACACTAGCTATCATACGTGATATAACTGACATTAACATGGATAATTTTCAATAATATTTTGATATTTTATTAATTATTTAATAATTTTCTTTTCTTTTTTTATTTCCTTTTTTTGGTTCAAAGGGTTGGTAGCTTGGTTGAGGGCCAGTAACCTTTGCAAACCACTAATCGAGGACCGGCAACCCCTGTTAGCCCTTTGGCAAAGGCCACAAAGTCCTTGGCAACTATGTGTGACATCCCGATTTTCCAATTCTATTTTCAATAATTTGAGACAGGCATTTCGTTGGCAGGCATATAGTTCTTTTCCTTGAGTCGGCCACTCATGTGAAAACTTTTGGGTGAAGTCGTTAAGAAATTCTAATGCATCAGACTCGAGAATTTGGCTAGGAAGCGACCTTTCGACCGAGCTAATCTGCAAGGGTCATTACGGCACAAATAAAAATCGATTAAAGACCGGAGATAGGTCGACTCGACGAGGAGGCATGTGATCGAGTGTGGGTGATTCCACTTGGATCGCATAATCCTTGTCGATCGACACTGGACCGACTTTTCTATCGATTGGGTACCCTGTGTTCGTATTTGAAACCTTGAGATTACCCCGACAACCGAAAGTCGTCAATGTTTCAAAGATGTACATTGTGACTTGAGATGATCAACCACATGTCAAATGCATGAAAATTTCTAAAAGCTACCTGGTAGGTTGGGCCGCGCTAGTATCGTGCCAAAGTGAAATTAACCGTGGAATTGAGATTGAATTCAGAAATTGAGAGTTTGGTGTGTCACAAATCATTTTATGAATATTAACCCATCTTTGGAAGTTTTTTCATGCAATCAGAGTTCTTTGGCAAATTAAATCCGAGAATGGCTTTTTTAGCTCGAGAAATTAGTAGGCCGCTTTTGGTCGCGCTTTTGGGATTTAAGTTGGTTCTATGGACAAGTGAAGATGTGAATTAAAGTGTGGTGACATTTGATTAATTTTATGGACTTCAATTGGACTCAATTGGAAGAGAATTAATGGGAATTGAAGAAATTGGATGTACAAGAATTGGACCTTGGCGGAAAATGAAATTGCAACCATTGGAAGAGGTTGTGGAGGATTGGGTGAGTGGAGTGTGATGTCATCCATGAGGTCATGAGGTGGGCCATTTTTGGTTGGATTAAAGAAAAAAAGAAAAAGAAAAGGGAGTGGTCCCATCTCTCTCTCTCTCTCTCTCTCTCCTTCCTCTCTCTCTCCTCCTTCCTTCTCTCCCGTGTGACTCCTCCATCTTCTTCTTCTTGCTTGCTCGCTCGACGGAACCGAGCAGACCAGCGGAGCCGAAGAAGTCGCATGCCTCCGCCGTTCGCCGTCACCGCCCGTCCGCACGCGAGCCTGTGCCGCCCCTCCACCCGCTCGCTGTCGCTCAGCCCGTGCCACTGTTGCCCTCTCTCCTCCATCTCTGCTGCAGCTCGGCGCACCCAGCAGATCTGAGAAGGCGTCGAAGCTGGTTGTAGCCCAGTCGGACCGCCGTCGCGCACCCCTCGCATGCCGTCCGTCGCTCGCGCACCTCCAGCGCGTCACCGCTGTTCGGCCGTCGTTTCGGTCTCCTTCTCGCCCAGCTCGTCGTCCCGAGCTGCTGTTTAGCTCGTGCAGGAGCTGCCGGAGCCGCTGTGGACCGCCGTACACCCTCGCCTCAGCCGCCGGAAGTCCCTCGGCCTATCTCGGCCCTTGTGTGCCTCAACCGGCGCCGGATCCGCCCTCAACCCGCAGCGGACAGTAGCTGGTTTTAGTGGGTATGGTAGCCCGTGTTTGGCCCGTTTTGGCCGGCTTCCCGAGCCCGGATGCTCGGCCTGCCTTGAGGAAAGTCGATCCTCGCGTCGTCCTCGTTGTTTTGGTCCACTCGGCTCGCTAATCCGGTGAGTTTAGCTCACTAAACCTTGATTAGACGGTTAATTATGCCATAAGTGTGCTTAGTCTAAGTTAAGCAAGTTTATGTTGATATTTTAATTTATTTAATTGTGATTTGGATTAAAAGGTTTGTTTAATTTAAAGTGTGTTTAATTAAAGGCTAAGATAGTTTATTTAATAATAAACCTTGATGGGACATAATAGGGTTTTAGTTTTGAATTATTTAATTGTTTCGAAATTCTGGAAATTATAATATTATATTATATTCCGAAATTATTAAAATATTATTATTAAAAAAAAACGGAAAAATTATTTTTGACCTCGGTTGCTCAGAATTTCGTGCCGATCGCTGCTGTGCATTCGGATTTTGAAATTGATGGTTGGATATTATAAATTGAGTGTGGATTGCGAAAAATATGGATATTATTATTTAATTAATTTTTGGAATAAATTTAATTATTTATTAAAATTCGAAAATTTTGTCGGGACCTTATACTCTCGGAATTTCGTGCCGATCGCTGCTGTGTATTTAGAATTTGAATTTGATGATTGATTGTGGCAAATTGAGTGTGATTGTGATAAATATGGATTCTTTTTATAAAGTCCAAAGTGTCGAAATTTATGGGAGAGTTGGCCGTGATTAACCACCTATTAGAGGTCGTGCCCAGTGGGGCCGTGAATTGCCACCTGATAATGGTCGTGCCCAGTGAGGCCGTGAATTGCCACCTGATAAAGGTCGCGCCCAGTGGGGTCGTGATATGCCACCTATTAGAGGCCGCGCCCAGTGAGGCCGTGAATTGCCACCTAATAAAGGTCGCGCCCAACCGGGCCGTAATCTACCACCTTTTTAAAGGTCGTGCCGAGTGGGGCCGTGATGCCACTGATTCTAATTTTGCCGGGTGGGGCCGTGATTAAGAGTAATGATTGATTTGCTGAATTGACATGTAATCGACCAAGTCGATTGATCGCTGAGACGATCAAAGTGGTTGAATTGTCTTGATGATGTGATTGTGCCATGGTTGTTTGGTTATCATAATTGTACGTGGTTGAATTATATAAATTGTGTTAACCTGCAGATGAAGGCTAATGCGAGGTAAGTCTTCTGTGTGATGTGGCTAGGCCACCTGGGGCGTATTTTCTTTCTAATAGGGGTTTAGGGGGTTGAACTTGCTAAGACAACGTCTTATCCCGGTTGTGGGATTAAAATTTCAGGTCCCCGGTGGACGAAGCGGCTAGATAGCTTTGGTTTGCCTTCAGAAGTTGCAGAGGTGAAGTCACAAGGATTGGAGAACGTGTCCGACTTGTAGGTCGTAGGACAGTTCATTTTTAAGAGTTGGTTTTTTGTAGACTATTGGCCGTAGACCTCTGTTTGTAATTCTATTGAATTATGAAAGTGTTATGTTGTGATTTTGTTTCCTGCTTTTCCATCCCGTATTTTATTGTCAGGAGTTTTATAATATGCTTCCGCATGTGCATTAAAGATTTTATTGGGTCGGCGACTTAACCTGGGAACGTCGCATTTGAATGACCATGGTGGGATGTTGGCACGCTCGAGGTTCGGGGCGTGACACTATGAGCTAGGGTCATGGCCCCTTGTTGAGGCTGGCAAGGGTGATGTCGTGGACCACGTTGTGGCTACTGAGGGCCACCAAAACTAACGAGGGTGTCAGGAACCCACGTTGTGGTTGGTAGATGTTGCTAGCCCTCAAACAATGGCCGACTCGAAACAAAAAAGGAAAAAAAAAAAAAAAACAAAAGGAAAGAAAGGAAAAGAAAAATAAAAAGAAAAAAATTCAAAAAAATACCCATAAATTTTTAAAATTATTTATGTCAGCACCGATCATGTCAAGTAAGATGACCAATATTGACTGGACTGTTACATTAGTGATTTTCCGCCAATTTTGGCCAAATGGACTTAATTGGCAAAATTTGAACAAGTTTAGGACTTAATTGGTAAAATTAAAATGTTTAAGACAAAATTGACAAAAGTGCATTTTTAGGATTTCTTGGACAATTTTGTCGAGTGGACAAAATATGAGAAGTCAAAGTTACTATCTAAACTGGTTATTTACACTTGACGGGAGATTAATCAATACAAGAAGTCTAAACTGCTTGATTAAAGCCTGTTCATGAAATTCTCGATTTGTTTCTTGTCAAAGTTGATGGGCTAGGAAAGAGATATTACATGCCATCGAGGAAATATACTCGATAAGTCTCGCAAGAGTAAAGAAAATATTCTATCGTCCCTTTTAAAAACAAAATGGACAGCTAAAGTCGACAACGTCCAGTGAATTTTTTCGTAAATATATAAATGTCATTAATCATGTGAAGTACAGAATGTAAGAGTTTTCCTAATGTGGACTAAATTAATTGATATTGTAATTTACTGTTTTTACGGTTACCATAAAACAGGGTTGGTCTAAAGAGAGATAGAAGGTTTCTTAATTAGTCTAATATGGGCTGGCTAGTGTGGGCCGAGTTGAGCCTGGCCCGTAATGAGGGGAACTGGCTGGAAACTCTATAAATAGTGCTCAAGTCTCTCCTCTAACCCTAATTCTCACATGTATCCTCACCTAAGGGGCGTTTACCTAACGCTAAACGTGAGGGGTTCTCACATGTATCCTCACCTAAGGGGCGTTTACCTAACGCTAAACGTGAGGGGGCCGCCTCATTGAGCCAGTGATACGGAGGGCAATAGAGGAGAAGGACTTGATGCGTGGATCCCCTTAATATATGTGGGTAATCCTTTTCTGCTTCCGCTTTATGTTCGATGGATCCTAAAACAGGTGCGTTAATCTTTCTACTCAATTATGCATGTTCTTGTTCTGGTTATGGAGATCTTGGGGTTGCGCAATTTGCGTCCAACATGTGGTATCAGAGCAACCATAACCCTAGAACTCGAACGCAATTGGTTTTGCCCTAATTTGTGATTTTCGAGATTTTTTATTCAATAAAAATTAAATTAAATCACAAATTCGGACTGGGCTCGACGAGACGAGCAAGACGGTCGGCGGCGCGTCGCCGGGGGATGCCGCACGCGCCCCCACGCGCGGCCACGTGCCGCCTGGGCGTCGAACGCGCGCCGCGCGTGATCTCCACGCGCCTCGCACTCAGGCGGCGCGTGAGAGCGCGTGAAGTGTCGGATCAGCGCGTGGCTGGCGGCGTTGGACTCGTATGGTGATTTCCTATCTTGTGGTATATTTATTTTATATCTTTGATAGTTTTATGGATGTGAAAATACATACGGAACCCTAAATACGTGTATTTTTAGTGTACTTTTGCGTATTTTTCTTATATTTTCTGTGATTTTGGAAATATAAGTGTTGGGTTATAGGTATGTTATCACATAAATATTATAAAGGTGTGATTCATAAATAAAAATCAAACTTTATTGTGAACTGAAGCTGGCTTAATGAGATACAATTCATAGGAGATTGTATTTGAGCTATGTATTGAGCTGATGAGAAACAATAAAGATTATGAAACTTTTGTTACTCAAGTATACTCCTTTACACACTGGTAATTTTTGAATGATAAACAACTTAAGGACTCGTGACCAAACTGATGTACTGATTAACACATCTGTTGAATGTGGGTAATGCATGTCAATTAAGTTACTGCATATTGTACATGAATTCATCCGGTCACTTGTTAATGTCTATCAAGTTGAATATTTTTTATGGTTAAGGAGTATGACAACATTTATGCAGAGCAATAGTATCTACTGTTAAATTTTAGATATTTGGTTCTCTGGTTTGACTCAATTAATAGGCCCTTTGGGTGAAGTAATGATATTTGTTACCTAAAATTGATTAATAAATCAATTGTTGGCCTTGGAGTTATTTTTGCCTTATGAATTCATGAGTAATAATAGATCAGCTGTCAAGCTTGTCGATTTGGTGTACCCTATATTACTATTGATGTTAATTTGTGAGAGATATTATAGATCAGCATTCTTTTTATGTTGTTCTGGTAATATGTAATTGGGGTGCATAAGAGATGTTTTATTCTCTGTTATGAGAAATTTCTTGTGTTACTGTGATCAATTATCTCATTGGAATTTGTCTTTCAGGTTCGCTATATATAAATGAATAAAGCAATGTAATTAGCATGATATGTGATTTTGGTGAAATGATGCCCCTATCACTAAAGTTAAAATCACATATATATGGTGAATGTGAGGAGTAAAGCCTATATCCCTGGTATGAGAGAATTTCAATGATTCAATTGAGTAGTGACCGCCAAAGTGGCACGCTTGATTGGGTTTGAGAAATTTCGGTCTCGTATGATGATTGGGATGTCTCCTGGTCTAATGCGTAATCATATTCCCAAAGGAGGTGATTGTGTATTAGTTCATGGAGGGATACATGATAGTGTGGTGGAGGAGTGACTGATTATAGTGATTCATATGCCCAAATGTGATGAATTCACGAAGAATTGGAACATATTCTCATAACCCTTATCATGTGGGGAGTGTACAATTGCATGTCATGTATTCTGCCCAAAGGTGATTATGTGATTTTGCATGTAACTCTCTGGATGTGTACTTGTACGTCAAGTTACACAATGCTCACATGATGCTAATTATATATTGCTTGTTTTTCAGTCACCTTTTCTGTAAATGGTAATTCCGTCATCATTGAGATTTTTTACTGCTTCAAATTTTAAGTTGTGGACATATGATTTGTTGCTTGAGAAAAGAGCAATTGAATTTGCTTATTGTCCATGAAGCGTTCCATTCTGGAACACTTGAAAAGAGGTTTGCCTGTGGACTGCACTGCTATAAGATGAAGGAAGCCTTAGTTGCTTGAAATTATGTCTTGTCTGATATTGAAATTAGGACACATCTGCAAAAATTGTGTTTAAATCCTAATGACATATACATATCGTATATGATTAAAAAGGTTGTCAGGTTTAACAATGGCAATGAGTATTTTGGCAAGTATGACAATGCGAAATAGCTTAAAGGGTCATTTGTCAAAAACTTGGTAGATTCTGGGGTGGTAGTTTAATTACTATACCTGAAAATTCTGACAAAAAGATTTGGGCGAAAGGCATAAATGCACCATATTGAACATGGTGATGAGTATGATTAGTAAGACTAATTTATCTGGTCTTTTGTGGGCTGATATTATGAAAGCAATTTTTTCATATACAAAAGGGGTATTGATTTTATGACCCTAAAGAAGGTATAAGAATTATGGAATCACATACTCTAAAGTTTCTAAATATTGACGTAATTGTAGAGGATAGCTACTCTCAGATTATTAAAGATAATAGTATGATGGAGGTTACTATGTTTTTGTCTTTATCTATACAGATAATTATGAAATCTCCTGTACCATAGACTAAACTTGTTGAGGTTTAAGGTACTATTCTTGATATAGTTTATAATGAAATTTCTTAAACCTCTCAAGTGCAAAATGAAGTGGTTGCAGCTTTATTAAGAAGATTTGTTAAGGAAAGACGATCAGTTATACCATCAGACTATATAGTCTATTTGTGAGAGCATGATTACAATATCCACTATATGGTTGATGTAATGACATATTTATAAATGTCGTTTCTTATTCTCAATTAAGTATGTGATTAGATGCCATAAAAGGCGATATACAATTTATGAAACATGTTTGGAAACTTACTGATTTGTCTAAAGATCACAAGTTTATTAGTTGCAAATTGGCATACAAAACTAAAAGAATTTCAAACAAAGATTGTGGAATTTAAAGCCAAATTGGTAACTAAAGTTTTCACTCTGAAAGAGGGGTGGATTGTTTATATTGAAGAAATAACTATTTCTTTAAAAGATTCTTTCAGAGTGAATGTGGCATTAATAATTTATTTTGATATAAAGTTACGCCAAATAGATACAAAATCTATATTGTGCAATTGGATGATTTTGCAGCAGATTCAAGTAAACTTGTGTGTAGACTGAAAAGTTCTAATTCATGGTCTTAAGCAAGTTTTCAGACAATATTATTAAAGTTTTATAGTGTTGTTATTTTGTTCAATTGGGAACAAAGTAATTCAATATACTGCAAGGTTAGTGGGAGGAAATTTATTTTTTCTCATACTTTATGTACATGATATTTTGCTTACAAGTTGTGACCTTGAGATAATACTGAGATCTGTAAGGATTGTTTTTGCCATATTATATTAGATTTTCTCGGAGGACATTTGCTGATTGTATATTGAATATTTTCAATATACATCATTGCAAGCCAGGAATTGCTCCTGTTGTTAAGGGTGATGGACTAAATCTATCACATTGTCCTTATTTAGATATTGAGAAAATCTAATTAAATGGTGTACCTTGTGTCGTGCACTTAAAAGTATAATGTATGCTCGAATTTGCATTAAACTAAATGTTGTCTTTGTGACGGGACTTCTAGGCAGATATCGGTCAAATCCAGGACATGATCACTGGGTTGCTGTCAAGAATGTTTTAAGGTACTTAAAGAAGACAAGAGATTATATGCTAATTTATAGCCATGTTCAATTCTTACAGTTAGTAGGGTATTTAGATGTAAACTTTGCTGGCTATTCTGATGACATGCAATCAATAACAGAATACATATGTTAGCAGTAAGTGCAATAAATAAAGTCTTATGTCATCTTCTGCTATGTAAGCAGTGTTAGTAACATTCTTTTAGGCTGTTACTTGGGCTTTTAAGCTCCAAAACCTCATGACGGAATTGATCGTTTTAACTTGATGGATAGACCCATACGGTTGTATTGAGATAACAAATTTGTAGTATTATTTATTTACTATAGATGTCTCAAGGGGTCTAAATATATGGTGGTAAGATATTTTTTGACCATAAAGAAACGGTACAGAAATGTGACTTATAATATAACATATTTTCACAGATGATGTGGTTGTAGATCCACTAACTAAAGGCCTACGCCCATGTGTATTTTAGTAACATATCGTTAACATGGGCTTAGGAGTATCTTCGGATACTGTTGTTTAGTGGGAGCTATTTTGGCTTTATCTCGATAAAGTTCACATCTCGTGGTTCGTTACACTTAGTAACGGTTTGATATGTATCAACTTTTGCATTCAATAAAATATTTTTGAATGTATTGTTATTATGTTGAATACATATTGATAAAGTCTCAAGGGATTGTATAAACCTTGAGTGAAGGCTAGGGCATCCGGGCATCCGGTTATTAGCCTTGTGCATATGTCTTGTAATACATAAAGAAAGGTTAACCATAAGGACAAGACATATGTGGGTTCATTGGAACCATAAAGCATTCTCTTGTGGCACAAGTTTTTGTGACACCTAAGGTAAGAGAATGGTGACTGACAAATGAGATTTCTCTATGAGAGACGTTATCCATTTGACACACTACCATATTGAATCCATATCAATAAAGTTGAGAACATTCGTGACCATGGAAGGCTCTGTGTGTATACACGCAGTTACCGCCATGATTCGGTGTTTAAGACTTTATGGGATAGGATTGACTATTAAGAATTATCTCTGGACCAAATGTGCGCACATACGGTACGATTTCAATTAATATAGTCCAAGTGGGACTATTACAAACACAATTATGCGAGAATATGGAAGTAGGAAGCCTCCACATGGATGGCAACAACATAATAACTTGGGAGATTCTACAATTCAGGAAAAGTGAGGCCCTACCCTTCCCAATATTACATATTCTCGCCAAAAGAAGATTTATCTCAATCGACTTAATTTGAAGACATCTATGATTGCGTTCCATTCAATCGCAATACATGGGCGCAAAGAAGGATATCTCAAGGAGCTGCATTTTCAAATTCTTGCCCTTTGTAGCTCTCATCATCCAATGAAGTTGAAAATCCCATCCTCCCAAAGAACGTTGGATACCATTTTGTGTGAGGATACTTTGCCATATGTTTCCAGTCCAGTTACACCTAGAAAATAAGTGAGTTATGTCTTCTATACTGGACATACATAACTTACGTTAAATATCAACTGAAGGGTTTCATAGTGATATGGTCACTGCTATCAATAATCTATTTTGAAAATAATTCTAATTGACCTCATCTTCTCCTCATAGAACAATTTCGCAGATCCATGCCCTTCATTTTTCGCACTCTTCTTTCTTTCCCAAACAAAAGCAGTCAAATCAGTGGCAGAAGAACAGGCTTTCTTTGTATTCCAATTTGAGCGAGGCTAGTGGTACAAGACAACGCATGTACATAGGATTAACATGCGAAAACCTAGGTAGTGATGAAGTTATGGCATCTTTGGGGAAGCAAATTTGCCATGCTTCTCAATAAACAAACCGTAATCCCAGACTATCTGCATTTGTCTGATGAGTGAATCAAGTCACATGATTCGCGGAACACAAACTTGAGGCTAGAAACTGATGGATTTCTCTAGGTAGAAGACCATAGACTTTTCAAAATGTATTCTTTAATATTTATATAAAGACATGTATATCGCAGTTACAAAAGTTTGCTTGATTAGTTGAGGTCTTTTATATACAACCCCAAATTTCCACATGTGCTTTCTATCCATGGACTTTGACCTCTCTTAGGTACTTCCTCTTTCCTGTCTCCTCCCCTCTAAACTCTTGACGGGAATAGTAGTCCGTCAATCACTTTGATTCCCCACTATTTCCCGTTCACCCTCGGCGGGCATGTACTCATCTATGTTCGATTTGGGTGTGGCTGCGTATATACTCATCAATTAGTGGATCCCCAATACTTATAATCAGACCCATTAAGACATTTGATCATATTATCATAGAAATTTATCTATGAAGTTAAGGTTTTACATAAACTGACAGAAACCTCAAAATTTTCTACGGACTTGTTTTAGGTGGCATCCTGAACTCGAGCAAGGCAATTCTTTTTCTTCATCTCTTTACCAATGGGCCTAAACCTTTGAACAAATTATCAATATAGTCATTTTGGTTAATTTTAACAAAAAGTCATTGACGTAGTGGTCCAGTTAGTGCCACCTATCCTACATGACATGGCTATGTGGAGTGAATGGTGCTGACGTGTACAAATTTTTAACTTTCTTTAAAATTTTCTTATTTTTTTCATTTTATTTTTATTTTTCTTCACATTGCCAACGAAGCTGTTGTCCATGGCTGCGAAGCCTACGAGCGAGGGCTCATGACGCCCTCGCCCACTGCCAGTAGTTGGTCACTAGTGTTCTTGACCAGTGGCTGGTAGCCTCCCTGGCCTTGTGAAGAAAAATGAAAAAAAGAAAAGAAAAAGGATAATAAGAAATAGAAATATTAGAAAATTAACAATTTTCCTTGTCAATGTTAACTGTGCCACATAGAATAATCGATGCTAATAGGACCACAATGTTAGTGATTTTCAATCAAAATTAGTTAGAAGGATTACATTGGTAACTCATTAAAAATGTTTCTAACTAAATTCATAAAATATTTACAATGTTTAGACTAAGTCTACATAATTGAAATGTTTAGAACTAAATTAGCAAATTGTCGAAAATTTTATGATTGAATTGGTACAACTAGAAAATTTGGGATCGAATTAAATACCGTACAATAGGTTTGATATTTTTAGATAATTTTTTGGTGCCCTTGGTTATCTTCATTGCATAAAAATAAAAAATAAAAAAATAGACTGATCTTGTACAGTGAAACTTTTCCCTCCTTCAAGAGATCCTAGACATTTGTCCAGTAATATGATGCTTTTGCCAGGATACATTTTAATTTTGTCGCGCACTTTCCAAAGTGTGGTAAATAAACAACTTTTGAATCGCTTTCATACTTGCGGTACGCTTCGTTGTCTTTTTCCATGACAGCATGATAAAATCTAGACAGCAAGTGGCCTTATCTTTTATTTCATTTGGTCCTACTGATTGAATTCAATCTCTGCTGAAGACATGGATGACGGGAGCAGATTTGTCTTACCTGCCTACGGGTTGCGTCATCATAAAACAAATCAGCACTCCAAGATTGTATCTTTAAATTATTGAATGAGAGGCCGCAGCCCCATACATTCACGTGTCATAATTGATATTTAGGTCATTAACTAATGAGAAGTCATTCGACTCACTTCATGATGTCATAAGTTAATAATTTATGAAAGCCTGTTTTTGTTGTTTAGGAAATTGCCTCATGTGAACTTTGCCAACAACATTGAATTGCCATCTAAACCTAGTTTCATGATGTTTTTCCATGTAATGCAGTTTCAGTCATGACCGATACATGTATTAATATAGCTTATCTCCTTTTAGAGGGAAAAAAGGTTGTCTTTCTGACCTAATTAGTGGTTTATGAGCAGCTCAAGATTGAAAAATTAGTGGCAGGTAGAATACTAGCCAGGCACAAGAACTTTGGAAACCAAAAAAATGTAAGTGAATTTGACACAAGCAAACCACAATGATTTATGTGGCTTGGTGATTGACTTATTTATAGGCCAAGTGATACACAATCGTTATGTCATATTAGAATTAGAGATGGACACAGGCCGTGGATCACATTTATTGTGCCCATGCCATAAGGTGCTGCAATTTCCACTCCCGCCTCGTGCCCAGTGCAAGGCACAGCAGCGGCCCTAGTTTACATTAACTGGACAAAATAAAATTCTCCCTTAAGAGTACCTCTATTTGGGGGGAAACTAAAGACAATATCCACGGATTCCTTATGAAGGTATTGTTCCAACATGACCATAGTGAGGAGAAATCAGAAAGAGAGATGCAGATATGTGGTACGATGGCAAGGTCCCACTTCGAAATGAAGATGAAGAGAGAGAGAGAGAGAGAGCGGGGTAGTGGACGGTGAGATGGCGACAGGCGAAGGTAGAGAATCGTTATTTCAAAGAGATTGGAGGAGGAGGAGGTTAATCATAACGAGAAGAGTGAGAAGAAACTAGAGTAAAACTTTTGCCAATCTTTCCTGAACCTCAACTATCATGCCCCACCAGTCGCTTTATAGGGTTCAGGAAATCCCTGGTTAGTGTATATAACTGATAAAAAAAAAAAAAAAAACATAGGTAGGATAAGGATTCTCGGCCTACCCCAATCTTAATATGTTGGATCGGGTTAAAAGTTTCATGTCGTACAACCAATGGATTTAGGATTTGGGTACAAAAGTTTCTTGTCAGACGGATTTGAGATGGGTTCAGCCAACCAAATCCTATCTCTCTCCACTAAACTCCAAAAATACTAGATTTCCTCACTGATCATAATTTCAAACATGATACATGACAAAACTCCAACCGTTTCACATTGATTGCAAGGCAGCTGTATAGCACCGTTGTCTTAAGGTTTGCATGGGGCTTTTACATATGCTGTGACTCTGAAAAACATACTCTGTTGAATTACGGAAGTCATTGGAAAGTATGAAAGTGGTAAACATGAAAGTCTTGGTCGCGCCTTAGAATAGACGTTTCTCTTGATGTTCTTGATTAATTCCCTTACTGGTCGTACATGAGCTGTCGTCTCCTGATTTCTCAATATTTTCAAGAAAAGGATGGTCTACTGAACGTTTGATTGGGTTTTGAAATCAAATGCACGTGTTCAAAAATTAGAGAAGAAAGAGAGTAACACAGCAATGTTTTTCCAGCTTTGCCCGTTGACCACATCCATTAGGGGTGTGAGTGTGAATATTATGCACTTTCTTTCTTTCCTTCTTTCGTTCCGTCCAAGAATAAAAGCGTGTTGAAGGGAATGGTATGGTCAATATTTCAGAATTTGGGACCCTTCATCAGATCGGAAGTTTCCAATGGTATTTGGTGCGTTTTATGACTGGTGAAGAAGATGTATTATTTAACTTCACTGCTGACAAAGGATCAATATATCTTGGTTATAAGACACTCTACAATAATTGCAAATTCTTGTTTTTTTTTTTTTTTTTACAAGAACAAAATTAGCTTCTGCAATTGCATCCTAGGTTTTACTTATCTGAGTGAGGTGCTCTCTCTCTCTCTCTCTCTGGCATGTGCAAACACACAACGAGTAACCGGTCTTTCAGATCTATGAAATTAACAATTAATGCTGCGTTCTGATGTATATCCCAACGTTTAATTATTTGAAGAGTACTTGCTGTTAAAGATTGGGCTGGAACTAAGCATGTCTTGTTAATCAATAGAAGCCACGATTTCAATACGTATGATGTCCTTTAACCCTTCAAGAGAGTCACTCCTTTCACAAATTCCACTAAAACGATGATAAAAAATAGGTAATACAACACTTAAGCAATCTCAAAGCACATATTGATATACTTTTTATATGCTAACCACATTCCAATCAACGTGCTGACGTGCTTCGTGCAATATTTGCACCACAACGCCATAACAATCTTTCTCACAGCCAATCGTATATCAAATACAAGCACATCATATTTTTTTGGGTAGAATACCGATATAAATGAAAGTTTGGTGCATTTAGGGAATGAAATTAAAGGATAATGACAAGACCATAAGTCGTTCCAAACTACGTTGATCAATAACTGACATTAGTTACCTGGATATTTTCTTGCCTGACTCGTTCAACGCTAAAAAAGATAAAGGCGCCCTACAAAGTTGTATAGCACTCTCGAGCAGGTATATTCGCACGATGTGTAATTGACTTCGCAGCTAGCTTTCCATTTAGTTCATTTAATTAATCTATTCTTTTAATCATTATCGGCCTCCATCACCGGAAAAGTTCTTTTCACCACATAAAGAATGGCAAACTTTCGTCTAATTTCAAACTTGGTGAATTGGTCTGGGTCGTGCTTTCGCACCAATATTTAAGACCATAGAGAAATGATGTGTTAGTTTTAAATTGTTTGTGGAATTTATTGTCAGCAGCCGAATGCGCGGATGGGATAGGCTGGTTTTCATCACTTGCCAAAATCAATATACATCTGTTTCACACAGACATCACGAAGATACCATGCTCTACATTCATTGTATGCGCAAAATATATAATTTATATATTTTAATTTTTATGATATTATAATAGTACCTCTCGTTTTAAATTCTTCGAGGGAGAGTAAATGAAACCGGAAAAAGGTATGTTCTAATTAATTTCAAGGAAACAAACCCATTCGTTGCCGGAGAGATAAAAAAATAAAAGATGAATTGGGCAGATGTTCACGCTAAAAGTTTTAGATCAATGAATTGTCCTAGTTAAGTAAAGGGCTTTCCTGTATATAGTTGTAACTAGAGTATATCTCCTATGGCAAGTGACCTTTTATATTTGGATGTCCAATACTGGGGTCAGTCCACACTTTACCATGGATGCTAAACATGCGCAACTTATGGTGCTTCCTGGAAGAGCAACTACCCAATTCCCTTGGAATTATCTGCTCATTAATTATCCATGAAAAAACAAGTTTTGCGATATTTTATTTTCCTGCTTAATCACTCTTTTAATTAAAAGTATTCTCAATACCAACTAGCTGATTAGGATGATCCTCTTGTGTTGTTGATCATCAACATGAGACCTTTGATTTAATCATAAGTAAAATTATCGTTTCCCTTTTTTGGGGTCGTCCATAGCAATTATCTAGGGAAAATGAACACTAAAACGATTCATATGGCTCATCTTTCACTAAAAATAGAGCTGGCATTTGGTGGCCTAAACACGTTGGGAATGTAGAAACTAGAAAGAATGAAAGAAGCACTATTAGGACTAGTTGAGGATAACTTCTGAATTGTAGTACCATGGTCACCCTTTCGACGGCCTTCAACGGGAACAATATTAGATATATACAAAAGTCAATTTTTATAGTTAATATGTCTGAAAATTTTATGAAATCATTGAGGTACTTAAAAGTTAATTAGTAGATTATGTTAATTTACGTTGGTAATATAAATACTTTTTACTCCATTATCAATCCCCTGAGAAACAAGATAAAATAACCAATTGAACATCTCTCTTTTTTTTTTTTCTAATATAAAATTAGATGTACTTAACCGATTGAATTATATTTTAAAAAAGAAAATTCCCATTGCTTGTGGCAAATTGTTCATCGTACGGTCAAGCAAGGATCAGATTGCTAAGACGAGTCGACCTTGGCCAGATTTTCTTTGCTCGGAAAAAGGATTGATCGGAAGACGCCATGTAGGTTCGAGCTAGCTAAAACATTGAGCAACAAAAACCTTAATAGATAGAGGGTTACCATATAGTTAAAATCCTCCAGTGGGAACAGAGACTATTTATATTTTGGATATCAAATAAGAGTGGGGTCAACATCCACTTTACTATGACGCTAAACATGCACAAAGACATGCTGTTTCCTGGAAGAACAAGTACCCATTTCCCCTTGTAATTTTCTGCTTTTAATTATTCATGAAAAAAGCCTTGCGGGTCAAGCTTTGAAGACATGTGCAAGGTACCGAACGACTATAAATCCAAGTGACCCTCTTTGGAGAGGAATAACTCCATTCAAAGCCGGCGAGGGTTGGAAACTGCGCAATCTCTGGTGCCGATGGCCAGGTATCCCAGGGTTGACAAAATCAGCAGCAGCAAGACAGTGAAAAAGGGTGCTTGGAGTGCTGAGGAAGACCGGAAACTGGTGGCTTATATCATGCGATATGGCATTTGGAACTGGACGCACATGGCCGAACCTGCTGGTGAGTACGTGATATATTGAAACTTTTATTTTCTGGATCCAATTTCTCTTCATCGAACGAGTTCTATGTGGGTTTGGATCTTCCGGATTCAAGAGTATAGCATCCTCAAGAGTCAAGTAACTGAGTGGCGTATATATGGATCCAAACCCCGGAGCAGCGGTGGATCAAGATTTTATAAAAAAATTCATATCATAATCACTAGCCCTAGTTTTGCATTTGTTATTATCATCAGGCTTGGCAAGAACCGGAAAGAGTTGCCGACTTCGGTGGATGAACTATCTGAGGCCCAACATCAAGCATGGCAACATCACCAAAGAAGAGGAAGAAATCATTATCAAATTGCACAAAGTTCTTGGTAATCGGTAGGTTGGTTGGTATTGTACGACATACATGAACTTTGGGCAATTTGTGCTTAAGAATATGTTCTATTCTCATGATTAAATCATTTTCCCCAGTTAACTTGCAATTGACCTATGTTTCTGCTTGGGCATGTAAATAACTTCGTATTATCTTTATACCCCAACCCGAGGCAGGAGTGAGGTAATCACTACTGTAAAGTATCTAGAACCGTAAATTAGAATCAAGCATTTCATATGGTATGTATATATTTCTGATTCTATCAACAAGCAAGAACACATTGTCATTGCTATTCATGATGAGCTAGGTTTCTAATTTATAGTTTTTCCCCTTGCAGTTGGGCCACAATCGCAAGTAGGCTTCCAGGAAGGACAGACAATGAGATAAAGAACTACTGGAATACTTGCTTGAAGAAACGCTTCATCCAGGAAAAGTTGGAAATGCCAATTACATGTGATGTAATAGTTAACTTCAATCCAAATAATAACTTAACCCACCAAATTCCATCTATTTGCATTCTTCATCCTACAGAAGCAACAAATCTTGGATCCCCCCAGGATATTCCAATACTAGATGCAAGCAGCTTGTGCCCATCTTATGAAGTCCATCATGGTGACAAAACCCAAGTGGATCACTGGCACTCACAGGGCAATATAATTGGAGAAGATGCAAACTTGTGGGAACAATTGATTTCTCTGAAATATTTTAGCACAACAGAAGATTTGGAGTGCATGTGCCAGAACTCTGGAAGTATATCGCCTTCTTCTGAGGGTACCTCCTCCAATCGTATGTATTTTGGTGATTCCTATGACGACTTCACCATAGATTTATGGGGAAACAGATGGTAATGTGGTTGATAATTGTCGCAATCGTGGATCTCCTCAGTAATGTCAGTTTTACTTTGTTTTTCATGAGGCTTGCTTTTTTCCCCTATGTAGTAAACTTTGTTGTGCGTCTATCTAATAAAGTTTCCACTGGGTTGTGTATAGTAGCCTATCCTGTCTATCAGTAAGAGTGGACCAATGAAATAATGTTGTACTATCCAAAATCAATCTATGGTGATAATTTGTCTGGTTTAGAGGTCAACTCTCCTTTACTAATCATATATGATCTTTATTGTGGAGCTTCATGCTTTATCAGAACCATGTGAGAATATGTATTCTAAATTTCTTGTTTGTTCTTTAAGTAGTGTTGTCTTACTTTTATTCCTTCTGATATAATTTCTTCCAGAATGGTGTTTGAGGTTTTTGCTTCTGTTGTGCATTTGAGCTTTAATAGCACTTGTTCAAAGTAATTTGATTGCATAAGTATGATTGGAACAAATCGAGAAGAAGTTAGTTATGCTAAATTATGTTCCTTGCAAGTAAATTACAATCTCTCCCAATTGCTGACAATAATAAATTTGAATGGATATGTACTTAATAAGATCTTATCTATCTCTCAACCAATTCTATGATGGTATAGCATTGAACTAAAATGTTTTGCCTTGCACACTACTTCTTGATATGCCAGGGCTTTACTTGCTTTTACATTTATACACAATCAACTCTCAGTATACATTTGTATATACAGGCAAAACTCTTGCGAGGTTGAGCCAAATCGCATGCTCATGTTTCAGTTTTATCCAGTATTTGCTTTCTATGATCACTTTAGCAAGTCTTTAATCACAACAAATCTCTAACTTTGTATATATCTCCTAGAAAACTTGCTTCTATCCTCAACTCTAGTAATTGTTTTCTCCACTAACTAATTTCGGAGCACCCTACTTGCATGAAGAGGCATTATCGTATTGATTGAGTGTTGGTATGCATTTACTTCATTATACCTCATTCCTTAGATAACTTTGGTTCCTTGTGGCAACCGCATGATCCAACGACTAAAATGAATTACTAGAGTATGTATGTTCTGGATTTACGCAATTAAGATTCGTTGCTTAGATATTCGGTTGTTATACTTTTAGCTTAGCTTTCGGAGCTAACTAATTTCAACAGTAAGTAGCAGGTAAACTTATTCTATTCAATCAAGCTATATGACATCTCAATAATCCTGGAAATCAAGTTGGGTTCCACCAGAATAAGTCCTCATCAGTTCTCCTATTGTGAATTGATTGTAAAAGACTTACATGAGGACATGGCTACTACGGGTGAGCAGGCGCCCCGCTTTGAATATGTTTTTCGGCTCAGCCATAACAGGCTGGACTTGGAATTTCCAGGCTAGGTTCTATTGTACAAGAAAAGGCTCCGATTGAACTCAATTGGTCTGGGTCAAGCCAAGTTGGGCCTAGTGCGAATTTTCCTATGTTTTAAAATTAAAAATGGATTAATATATATTTTTAAATCTCTAAAATCACTTTTTGACTAGTGTGGACCGACTCGTTTGCTTGATTAGCTTTATCTAGTATATGGTGAGTTTGAAAATTATTCTGTGTCTATTATAATTCAAAGTTACTAGTAGGTGAATTGCACTTGGGACATGATTTATTGGTTCAAAAAACAGATTCAAGAATATAGCTTTTTAAATGGATAGTCTTGGATCATGAAAAGAAGATGTGACTCTTATATAATAATAGACGTAATTTTAACAAAAAGGCACAACGCTAACACTACATTTTGAAGGGTAATAATCTCCACTGAGGAATAAAGTACAGGAGGAGCATATTAATCTCAATTACAACATTTTGTTTGACGGGTTCATGCACCACGATCGCCACAATCTTCCACAAATGATGACAACCGCAAATGACGTCGACCTAAAAGCCCTAATATTCACACGTGTTTTCTAGTTCTTTGCAAATTCCATGGACTTTGACGGCTCTTCCGTTCTTTCTCTCCGCTGTGCCGTCTCCTTCATCGGAAACTTCATTGATGTGACTCGCACTCCGTCAATCGCTCTGATTCTCCAACTAATCTTACCGTCCATGTGCATGTATTATCTACTTGTCGTTACGTGGGATCAAGTGCCTACAACTACTTATTTAACATACTTTCGAAGAATCCTGTCTTTTCCCACTAGTTAGTCTTACCTTGCACCTTCTCTCTAGTTCCCTAAAACCACAAACACCTCGAATTCCCTTAGATTCTCTCGGTCTGAGACTGACTACGACCACTGAATTCCGTAGTGATAGCATGGGACGACGTTCTCCAGCTGGTTGACCCATGTTTCACGTGGATGGGTTCAACGATTGAATATAAACTGGTGCAGTTGCGAAACCTAAATCCCCACGCGTAGATGTTGTCTGGTCTTACTTATTTATGTTGCCCAACACGAAACCCTGTTTCAATTCTCAAAAACTTGTGAGAAGTCAATGACCGAAGATTGTAAACAGCAATTGCCAAATTAATAACAAGTAAAAACCATCCCATTACTTGATTGATTTTGCTCTCAACATCTTGCCTTTGAAGCCACCTTTTAAGTACTTACCACGAATCTGACCAAAAAGAAAAAGTACTTACCACAAAACAAAAGGTTGGACGTAAACAGGATATAACTCGAGAATATCAAATAAACCTTAGTCTATTATTATATAACACGTTTTATGAACAAATCAATAAGGTATGATAGACTCATCCTGATATGTGATCAAAATCAATCATAGGTTAAGAAATGCATGCAAGCTTGTTTGCTATGGGACCCATAATGAATTTTGCTATTTTCAAAATGTGATACATTATGACTAAGCGGAAGCGACGATTTGAGTAAGAAATAAATTGCAAAAATAAATTGTAATACAACGGGTTTACATGATTCGGTGGTATGCCCACTATATGCGGAGAGATCACCGAGATAGTTCCATTATAATTGGCAAAGATAAAATTAGAATCGTTCAATCACACTCACTCATAATTGTTTCTTAATCCTAGATTAAACCCAAACCCTAAAAATCAATCACAAGACAGGAGTTTTCTTACACTCTCATTCTCTTGGCTTATTGCTATCAATGCTTTATGCGTCTCCCGTGAGTTTAGACTCATGTTAAGTATACTCGGTCTGCACCCAAGACCAAACTCAACAACATATATATTTTTTGCAAATAAAGTATAAGTCCTTCTCCGACGTGAACATGAACTTCATCTTCAATAAAGAAAAAAGTCTGGTGGAAGTTAATTTTCCGTTTGGCATCACCGATGATCCTGTTGGCCAGAGTCCAATTTAGCCTTTCCTAATATGGCTTGGATTTCTTTGCAATTCAATTATGGATCAGATTTAAAAATAATAGGATTAACTTCAAGCTTTAATCAACAAATTTCCACTTTGGGAGAAGTCCAACTTCATCCTTGTGATTGTCTTATTTTCCCAAGCCTCTATAGCCTCGTCACCCACTGCAGACTTTAACCAAGTTGAACAGTACCGGAACTTGGTCAATGGGAGAGGCTTCGTCAAAATGCGTGTCGGATTATTTGTCGTGTGCACTTTCTCGAATGGATACAGTTTCTTGTGACATAATATCAATTACAAAATTGTATGTGACGTGATTGTGTTTCATTTGCTTGTGATACACATGATTTTCGATCAAATGTAGAGGTGTCAAAATGGGTCTTAAACCCATATATGACCCATTTAAATCATAAATTGGCCATATATGGGTCACTTGTTTTTGACAAAAAGTAGTTAAATGGGTTTACTTTGATAGGTGGGTTTTAAGTGGGTTTTAAATGGGTCTTAAATGGGTTTGGTTTTAACTTTTAAGTGGGTTTTAAGAGAGAGACTCTCTTCTATTTTTAATTTTACAAAAATGTTTTTTTTTTTATAAATACCAAAATTATAATTATTTTTATTTTATTTTATTTTATTTTTTCTTTCCTGTTCTTTTCTTTTATTTCTTCATTTTTTTTTTCTTTCTTCTTCCTCCGGTTGCCAGCACGGCAATGGCCATCGACCGGCTAGGCGAGCCTCGGGCTCACTGGCATCGAGCCCGCCTCACTTGATGCGAGCGAGCTCGAGCTCGCCAGATCTGGTGAGGCAGAGGCCTCGCCGACGCCTGGCAAGGCTCGAACCTCGCCGATCCGGCGAGACTTGAACTTGCCTACGTCGGGCGAGGCTTAAGCCTCGCCAAATCCGACGAGGTGCGAGCTTGAGCTCGCCTAACGCCGGTGAGCCTCGCCGGATCCGGCAAGGGGCGAGTTCGATCTCTCCCAACGCCGGCGAGCCTCGAGCTTGCCGGATCCGGCGAGGCTCAAGCTCGAGTCTTACCAAAGCGAGGCTGGAGCCTTGCCCAACGCCAGCGAGCTTAAGGCTCACCCGTGGCCGACAGTGGCCATCATTGTGGCCGACGGCCAGCCAAAGAAGAAGAAGAACCAAAAAGAAAAAAAGAAAAATATATTTTAAAAATAAAAATAAAAATAATTAAACAATTAATTTTAAAAAAATAAAAATATAATTCGATTTTTAAAAATAATTATTTTAAAAATTATAAAAATTGTCCATTAAATTTGTGTTGTATAAAACTATTTTAGTAATACCATTTTTAAAAAAAAAATAATATATATAAGAAATAAGTTTGGAAGTTTTTAGTAATATAATCTTAAAAAAAACATAATAATAAGTTTTCCTAAATTTGGTTAAATATGAAAATGTTTTATTAATATGGGTCGGGTCGGGTCGGGTCGGGTCGAAAATTTTACATTAGGCTTAAATGGGTCATAAATAGGTTAATAGGTCAATTTGAATCGACCCATTAATGACCCGACTCAAACCCGACCTGACCCACCCGTTTGACACCTCTAGCTCAAATGTATTTCATTTTGATTGTTGCAATAAATAACTATATTCTCCTACATCAGTCCTTGATTACGGAACTAACCCCTGAGCCAATTGCTTTTTTGATTGTCTCGATTGACATCATGTACTCTGCTTTAACGTCAGCAAAGCAGCTAAATATAATAATTGCCTTTTTTTGACTGACAACCCAGAAAAGTGAACACTTAACCAATTAAGGACCTCCGTCCATCTAAGTGACCGGTAAAATCTAACACATTATATTCAAATTTAATTTCGAATGTGGAATCTTCTCAATAGTTTAACTAAAAACTCTTTGATGCATCGAACCTATCAGAACAAAGTTGTTCTAAAGGTTGCACCTACCGGAACAAAACTGTTCTCCAACTACCATTTCACTTTAATGGTCAACCGAACCAAAGGTCAATTGACAAACCTATGTTTTCTCATTCTTTCTATTTCTCCTCCAAGCCATAATGTATAAACAAATACAATGTAAATATAAAAATCACCCATACTAAAACTTATTAGTAAGTACATCACATGTATACACAACACACGGGGTTGCCATAGGCGACAGGTGGTGGTGGCTTGAACTGAGGGCAGAGAGAGAGAGAGAGAGAGTTGCGAGTGGTGTAGGCTGTACTGTAGGGGCTGCTTGATGAGAGAGTTGAGGAGGAAAAAGGGGGGAAAAGGCTCGGATTGAAAGGAAATAAAGTAGAAAAACAGGGACAGACAAAGTGAGCAACCACCGACACATGTAAAGTGTTAACCACTCTAGAATATATATATATTTACACATGTGTATGTATATAAATTTCTATTCATAATTGTAGAGGAGCTTAATTCATCGATTAAATAAGCAATTCATATGCGTACCTCTATTTTGACCATGTACTCTCTAGGTCGAGTCGCTTTCAAGATTAGCCATACGCTTGGTCGCCTTTAATGTATGAAATGAAGGTCCAACTAGTGAATAATTTAGTATCTGCTGAACGCAACGATGACATGAGCAGATTTGGAATTACTTGCCTTGTGGCAACCTCATCAGGAAAGACAACGCAATGCAACGCTCCCCGGTATTCTCCTAATCTTTTAATGAGGCCGCGGCCTCAATACATGCACGTTCCCGAATTGAATTTCAATTGATTATATCAGAAGTCGTTTGACTCATGTCGGAAGGTATATCTGCAATGAACCGGGCCAAGTCCTGCCTAAACAATCCATCTCCCAATCAAGTCAATACAATATCGGTGTTTTCAAAAAGAAAAGTCTCACCTACATGACATCAAAGCAAACTTTTAGCCTCTATGCTCTTCACCTCCACCTTCAGCTCCTTCATATCCGCGCTGCATGTTTTTGCACTCCTTAATAATAATGGAGTTTTGAACATTCGACAAGACAATACATAACCTCTTAATTATCTTTTTGTCTGGGAAATCCTAAGCCTATTGTATTAGTGTCAATTTAGTCCTTAATCTTTTATTGGTGTCAATCTAATCCTAAACATTCTGACCTAATACCAATTCAATCATTCCAGCTAATTTTGGCAGGATATTGTTGATGTGAACATCAAGTAGCCTACGTGGTACCACGGGCGTTAACATAAATAATTTTTAATAACAATTTATAATTTATAATTTTTTTTTTCCTTTCTTCTTCCTTTTGTTGGTGACTAGCCATCAGCCATAGGCGATGGTAAGGTGAGGATCAGCCTTGCCACCGGCTTAGGCGAGGGTGAGCCTTGCCTACCTGGGGGGGGGGGGGCGCGGGCAACGATGACTCTCACCTAGGCCAACTCGCCCTATCGTGGCTAGTCTTCAGCAAAGGGACGAAGAAAGGCCAAAAAAAAAAAAAAAAAAACAAAAACAAAACAAAACAAAGAAAGGAAATATATGTCAGTGTTAGCAATGCCATGTAGGTCGATCGGTATTCATGTTAGCAATATCTAGCCGAAATTAGTCAGAACAACTGAATTAACCTAGGTCAAATTTTTTTGGACTAAATTGACACCAATAAAATATCTAATATTAAATTGGCACCAATCAATAGGTTTAGGACCTTTTTGACACTTTTCCCTTTTCCACCCAAAAGGAAAATTTGCCCCAAAAAATTCCTATCATATTTTGTTACCTGGGATGTATGCATGGGTTCACGACGCGCTACACACACATCGGTGCTTGCTTGCGTGCATAATTACATAAGTACTTTTGCTTGGAGATACAATTTTTAATTCAAGTAAGCCACACAGATTCAGCTTCTACAAGCAGCAATCGTATTAAATTCATATTAACAGCTATATTACACTGATATATTTACTTTAAACACAATTCACCTCCTCCTTTGGCAAACACGCATCTATCCACTTCACCTTGGCACACTTAGTTTTCAGATTGGCATTCGCAAAATTTCTCAGAATGGACAAAATTAGACAGGGCCAAAAAGGAGCTTCCCATTAGATCTTAAAAGATATTCTTCTTTATGTTTCTTTTATATTCTACTCTTCAGTAGTTTTTTTTTTTTCTTTTTAAATCATAAGTACAAAAAGAGAAGAAATTTCAGAAGTCACCTATTTAGGAAATGAGGAATAATTTTGATAGTATTAGTAAAGGGACCCTCCCTCTCCATGAGTCAATGCTTTGGTTACCCTTCTAGATCTGCCGTACTAGACACCAAAATTAAGGCCGCCGATTGCGAAGCTGAATTGCGGAAGTTATTGGGGGAAGTCTGAAAGTGGTACATACGCAAGAAAAACTAGCTTTTCACTAGCCGTCGTGGTCTCCTTGTGGACTGTCCTTTCAAAGCTTCTGATTTTCCAAGAAGTAATATTTAGGACCACGGATCGCGGTCGTTCGTGTACTTTGTGCCTTGGCATATTGACCATATTCGATGGGAGACTCTGTGTGAATGGGAAGCCTGTTTGTTGATGTTGGCAGTAGTTTGAGCGTGTTGAAGGCAAGTAAGGGTCAATATTCCACAATTTGGACCTTTCATCATCAGAAATTTTTTTCACTTTTCTGTTTTGTCTTTGCGTTTCTTGCCCTCTTATCTTAGAAAACATAAAATAAGCAAATGCATCTGGGGTTCCCTTGTAAGAGTGAGGTTCTCTCCATGAAGTAAATAAGTAATAAGTGAGACTTTGCATGCTATCTTATCCCGGTTCATATCTTAGGGAACCAATGAAGCTGAGCAAATTCTAATGAACAACTTTGCGAAATGGAATGAACAGACTTATATTTTCCAATGAATTAACTTATTGGACTTTCTAGTGGAACACCGGATTTTTTTTCTTCCTGAAGAATTTCGTTTTCGGGTTTAAAGTTGGATTATATGCATGTGTCGACTAGACGGGAGATGGGAGTGGTGGTGAGTCAAACATCACACACCACCGGCCACAAATTAATGACCACTATAGTCTTTAACCTAAAATAACACGATCGGAAGAATCTTCTTACACAAACAAGAACTCACAAATTTTTTTTAACAAAATTACCTCTAGAATAGTAACACGATCAAAAGAACAAGCACTGTTTTTTGGTGCAACCTATTAAATTCGATGCCGATCAAGCACATCATCCTATAACATGGACTCTAGAAAGCAAATAATTTGACAGCGAATTGTACGCAATATATGGATATTCTCAGTGATATTTCTATGATTGCCATGGTCCAATTACCATATAAAACTCACGCCAATTAGACTTTCCTTAGAGCCTAGCACATATCATATTTGATTCTTCGTATCTGTAGCCATATTACACACTTCAACAGACTAGGCTTACCAATTAAAACCTTCCTTGATTATTATTTGGTTTTTACGCATCCTGTTGATTAGCCGAATTTAGCGCGAGCATATTAGGTTTCGTAAAAGGGTTGATCGGAGGATGACCGGATGCACTAAATTCAAGACAACTAAACTTTATTGCAAGCACGAGATATTCCAAAATAAAGTCACCTGGCTAGTTCTATCCTGACTTGTTCCACATTAGAAAAAGCTAAAGCTATTCCACAATGTTCTGCGACTCTCTTGTGCAGCTATTACTTTGCACTATTGTGCTTTTGACTTCGATACTAGCTTTCCATTCACTGTTGGGGAAATTTGATTGTTGAAGAAGATGGAGAAGTAGTAGTAAATCCTTGATAATTTGATGCAGGATGGCGAACATTGTCTTTAAGGTATTATTTGCCTCCAAAATTGTTGTTGTTGGGTTTAGAACAAATATGCCTTCAAGATATACACCAAAGCCGCATAGAAAAGAGTTCAGCAATTACTTAAATCTCTCTTGGAATTTCTTCTGGAATTTGTGTTAAGATTGCATGTATGAAAAGAGAAGAAACGATAATTTTGAAGAAGAAGCACACTAATGAATGATTGTGATTATTATGAATAATATTTAAATTGGTGTCTATTCAAAGAAACCAATCAACACATCTCTTGGGAATATGTAACTTATCCCCAACTGTATCACTCTTCATGTCAAGAGTCACTTCCTTTCATAATTAATACCCTTTTTTTAGGACAAAAGTCACCTCTTTTCATAACTAAAAGTCACGTTTTCTTTAATCAAGAGTCATGTCTTATCTTAACCAAGAGACATCTCTTTTACGATAATAAACTACTTCAACATTTACTTCATTGGATTAATTTGTTCATGATCATTGTTGGCCTCCACAGGCCAAAAAAAGTAGTCTGTCACATTAGAGAGAAGGCAAAACCTTCATCCAATTTCGAACTCGGCGAAGAATTGGTGGGTTGCTTTTCTCACCAAATTTCAAGAACATAGTAAAACCTATTGTTATGTCAATTTGCTTATGGAATTTCTTTCTTCTTCTGCTGATTGCATAGATGACATAGACAGGTTTACTTCAAGTGCTGAAATCAAACATACATCTGAAGACACGAGTATTATATATTTCTTTGATTACTGTCTACATGCATTCTACGGGCAAAATATAAAAAGCCCAGCTGGCCGATCCATGTTTCACGTAGGCAGTATTTGGAGTACTTGCATGTGGACAACATCATCGTTTCAGCATATTTGCACACTTGGACAATTTTCCTATGAGGTCAAAGCTCCAATATACACACGTCTCATTAGGAGGTTCTTTAATTGATATCACTAGATTTTATCCTAGTATTATATTTTTGGGCTGTGCATGGGCCGGTCCACACAGGCTTTTCACCAAATTTTCGCCCGGCCCGAACATTTTGCCCTAGGACATTTTGGATGAAGCTTTAGTCTAGACCATTTTTACTCTTGTACTTAGTAAGTTTGAATGATGTTGGGTAAGTCTAGAGTAACACCATGTATTTTCAAACTTTCAATGGCAGCCTGCTGCCACTTAGTATGTCAATTTTATTTAGTAATCTAGCTTACCTAGTATTTCTTTAATATTTTTTAAGCATATGTAGATGTTCCAAATGTACTAGATTATAGTTAATCTCTATCTGAGTAATTGTGTAACCTGATAAATGCAAGTCAAATATAACTACTAAAGCACATATGTTTGTGCTCGCGGAATTGATAACTTGATATGATTTATTACATAGTCATACTGAAGCTACCAATAAGACATATGACTGCATTACTTGATGTAGCTTAGTAGTAAAAGTTGCTAGTACGTAGTTCTCAAAAACTTATTTATAACACTTTAAACCGCAATTAGTTCTTAATTCAGTGGTTGGTTGGTTCTCGTTTCAACTGTTCTTTTTGGTATGTTGATGTTGCGACCTACCTTTTTCGTCTGGAGAGGAAAAGACATAGGTTCAGGAGTATTGCCTAAAGGGTATGCCTAAGGTACTCGATTAGACACTGGCTCTCTCAAGCCCTTATCTTGTGCAATGTTGAGGTATTCGATAGTAAGTCAAATTAACACTTTGACAGTTTTCTAAAGAGGAGTAGTCATTAGCCTATAGGGATTGGCTAAAAATCAAGTGAGGCACGAGACTGTACCTCCCTTCCCACTTGTTGTGACCCACCCCTCACGGTGGAGAGAAATAGGTTTAGAGGTACTTGCTTATAAAGCGTGGACTCTCCCTTAGTCCATACCTTGCATGACATTGTTTTTCCTAATCTACCTATTAAAAAAGAGCCTCCACTAGCCATTGTTGAAGGTCAGCTAGAAACCTTAATCAATAGGTGGTCTTGATGCATCTACAACCAAAGATCTCATGATTGGAGACTTGATTACCCTAGCTATTTAACTAGAGGCCTTTCACTACCTAAACATTTTCAGATTTTTTTTTTTTTTTTTTAAATAGATAAACTAGTTCTAAAATAGAATTAACACTAAAAATCTAATAAAGCTACTTCAAATTTGATTTCTAAGCTTTTTCCAAAATTTTTAAATTTTTTAGGAATTTATTATTATTTTAATATTTTAATATTTTTTAATCCGAAAATGGGACCCAGGCTGGGCTATTAAGCCCAGTCCGAATATGCGCTTAATTTAGACTCTCGGGCTTGGACCAAGAACTTAAAACATGAGAAGCCAGAACAAAAATGGGCTTTATCTATTGGAGCCCAATCCGACCTTAACCAACCCGAGCCTACACCTGAAAAATATCAAGGTAAGCCCAAGCCTATCAATCTGACTTTAAGCCCACATCCACCAGAGCCTAAGCACGCCCCATCCCACTATGAACAAAAACCCAGCTCGCTTTTCTTCTTCTTCTTCTTCTTTTTTTTTTTTTTAATTCTTTTTAATTTTTTTGGTCGGAGCCACCGCTGGCCATTAGCTAGCTAGAGGTTTCTAATGCTGCCGAGCCTCTTTCCAGCAAGAGGCAAACACACCTCGACCAACTCGAACGGTGCGAGACAAACCGCCGAAAGACAATGAAAATGCTAAAGGGGACATCGAGACAATAATATTATCACAGGTTATGCAAAAAACAAAGAGTTAAGCTTCGGTTCAAGGATTCGTTTTAGGCCCTTCAATGAGGCATTTCTTCGAACATGCGGTGTGCACCAGCTAAAAGAGGAGTCCAAACTCATTTGGGGATCATGTTCGGGCCAACGTTAACATACAACATACAAGAAATATTCTAGACCAATTCAGAAAACCATCACTCACAAGAATTAATTCTTTTTTTAATTTTCTATGGGATAAGTGCATTAAAAGTTCTAAAACTTATCATGAAAATGCAATTGAGTCCTAAAATATTCAAAAATTGCAATTAAGTCTTAAAACTTGTCACGAATGTTCAATCAAGTTCTAAAACTTTCAAAAGATTCAATAAAGTCCTAAAACTTGTCTCAAAAGTGCAACTGAGTCCTAAAACTTTAAAAAATGCAATCAATTGAAGGACTTAGATTGAACCACTCGATAAGTTTTAGAACTTAATTGTACTTTTTGAAAGTTTTAGGACTTATTGCACTTTTTAGAAGTTTTAGGACCTAATTGCACTTTTTAAAAAGTTTTAGGACTTAATTGTATTTTCATGACAAATTTTAGGACTTCCAATACACTTATCCCATTTTCTATTTATTTGAAAAAGTTAAAATAAGGAAATATTAAAATAAAATAAAAATTAATAAGTACAAATAACATTTAATGCTTATGTGATGCGAAAATAGTTTTTTTTTTCTAGGGCCCAATTGGTCCCTAATTTTATTTAATTTAAATCTAAATATTTAGTCAAAATTTGGGAGTCAACATTAGTCATAAAGTTTTTCATAATTTGTCAATTAAGTCCATTCGATCAATTTTGATTTGAAAGCACTAACATAGATATCCGTTGTCCTAAATGCTATAGTTGACACATATATGAATAATTTTTAATAATATTTTTTAAATTTTTTATTAATTCTTTAACTTTTTTCTTTTCTTTCTTTTTTCCCCTTTTTTGTTTCAAACGGTTAGCAACTTGACGGAGGGGCAACGACCTCCCCAACCACTAATCAAGGATTGGCGACCCTTGTCGGTCCCCAAGTGAAGGCCGCAAAGCCCTCGTCGACTACGAGAAAGGGATCGCAGCCCCTCTCTATGGTTGGAAGGGGTGTCCCAAACCCTTGTAGTCGCAACCCTAAGTGTGGTTGGCGAGGGCCTAGGCGAGGGTCGCGATGCCTTCACCTTGCCAAATCTAGTGAGGGTGTTGTGAGCCCTCACCTAGGGCCTTGTTGGCCACAATGAGGACGTCATAGCCCTTGCCCACCATCGTTGTGGTTGGTGAGGGCTTCGTGGCCCTCAAATAGTGGTTGGTAGAGTTTGCCACCCCTTAACCAATGGTCGGCAGCCTCCCGGGCCCTTTGAAACAAAAAAGAAAAAAGAAAAGAAAAGAAAAGAAAAAGGAAAGGGAAAAATAAAAAATTCTAAAAGATAGCTAGAAGTTATTAAAATTTGTCAATGTTAATGCTGATTAAGTCATGTAAAATAGCTGACACTGACTGGACTGCCACGTTAGTAATTTTAAGCCAATTTTGGCCGGATGGACTCAATTGGAGAAACTTGAAGAAATTGTTTAAGACTCAATTAGTAAAATTAAAAAGTTTATAATTGAATTTACAAAAGTGCAATAGATTTAGAATTTTGGAACAATTTTTGCAAAATATGAGAAGTCAAAGTTATCCTCTAAACTGGTTAATTAAACCTAACATGAGACTAATAATACAAGAAGTACTTATCTAAACTGCTTGATTAAGTCTGTTCACGCAATTCTCGATTTGTTTCTTGTCAAAGTTAATGGGGTAGGAAAGAAATATTACATGCGGTTGAGGAAATTTACTCGATAAGTCTCACAATAATAAAGAAAATATTCAATTGTTCCTGTTCGAAACTAAATGGACGACTGGAGTCAACAACTTATGGTGATATTTTTTGGTAAACATGTAAAATGTCAATAATGAGATGAAGTATGGAAAGTTAGAAGCATCTCCCGGCATGACAAACATAGCTAATTATGCAAGAATATGGAGGTAGGAAGCCTTCGCATAGTTGCCAACAAAATATTAGCTTGAGAGGGTCTACAATTTTGGAAACTTGAGGTCCTACCCTTTACAATATTACTTATCCTAGCCAAAAGAAAATTCATCTCAATTGACTTATTTTGGAGACATCTACGATTGCGCTCCATCCATATACAATGCATGGTCGTGAAGAAGGATATCTTGAGAAGCTGTGCTTGCAAATTCTTGCCTTTTGTGGCTCTTATCATCCAAAGAATTTCAAAATCCCATCCTCCTGAAGAATGACAGTATGCCATTTTGTGCAAGGATATTTCACCATATACTTCAGTTCCAGTTACATATAAAGAATAAATGAGTTGTGTCTTCTATACGGGATATATTTAAGTTATATTGAATGTCAACTAAAGGGCTTCATAGTGATACGGCCACTATTCTCGGTAATCTATTTTGGAAAAATTCTAAATTGACCTCATCTCCTCCTCATAGAGAAATTTCTCAGATCCATGTCGTTCATTTTTCGCACCCTTCCTTCTTTCCCAAACAAAAGCACTCAAATAATGGGGCAGATGAATAGACTTTCTTTGTATTCCACTTTGAGTGAGGCTAGTGGTACAAGACAATGCATTTACATATGATTAACATGCGAAAACCTAGGTAGTGATGAAGTTATACCATATGTGTGGAAGCAAATTAGCCATGCTTCTAGAAAGACAGAGTAATCCTAGACAATCGGCGTTTATCTGACGAGTGAATCAAGTCACATGATTCGTAGAACACAAACTGAAGGTCAGAAAATGCTGGATTTGTTTAGGGAGGAGACAATAGACTTTTCAACCTATAATCTTTAATATTTATGTAAAGACATACATGTCGCAGTTACAACAGTTTCTTTGACTAGTTGAGGTCGTTCTATACAACCCTAAATTTCCACGTGTGCTTTCTATCCATGGACTTTGACCTCTCTTAGGTACTTATAATCGGACCCATTGAGACATTTGATTATATCATCACAGACCATTATATATAAAGTTAAGCTTTTACATAAACTGACAGAAACCTCAAATTTTCTATGGACTTGTTTTAGGTGGCATCTTGAACTTGAGCAAAACAACCACTGACAATTCTTTTTCTTCTCCTCTTTACCGGTGAGCCTAAACTTTTTCACGAACTATCACTATAATCATTTTGCCTAATTTTAACAAAAAAATCATTGACATAGCAGTTTAGTTAGCACCATCTATCCTATGTGGTGTGGCTAGTGCTAATGTAGACAAATATTTAATTTTCTATAATTTTTTTTGAATTTTTCTTTTTTATTTTATCTTCATTTTTTCTTCACATTGCAGCCAAATAAGGTTGCGAAGCCTTTGTAGGTCACAGTGAGGGCGGGCAAGGGCTTGTGACACCCTCGCTAGCCATAGTGAGGGTTGCGACCCTCGCCTACTTTTAGCAGTTGGTCACTAATGCTTTTGACTAATGGCTGGCAGCCTCACTGGCCTTGTGAAGAAAAAAAGAGAGAGAAGAAAAAGGATAATAAGAAAATCACTAGTGCCCTTGACCAATGGCCGGCAGCTTGATTGGCCTTGTGAAGAAAAAATAAAGAAAAGAAAAGAAAAAGGATAATAAGGAAATCAATAAAAAATTAGAAAAAACAAAAAAAAAAAAATATTCATATCAACATTGGCCGCGCCATGTAGGGTGGAAAATTAGCTAAAATGATTTTATTGGTAACTTGTTAAATGTTTATAACTAAATTGATAATTTTTTAAAAATGTTTAGAATTAAATTGATACGATTAAAATATTTATGATTGAATTGGTACAACTAAAATATTTAGGATTGAATTAACTATTGTACAATAGGTTTGATATTTTTTTTAATAAATTTTCGGTGCCCTTGGTTATCTTCATTGCATAAAAAAATTAGACTGATTTTGTACAATGATTCTTTTCCCTCCATCAAGAGATCCCAGAGATTTGCCCAGTAATGTCATGCTTTGGCCAGTACACATTTTGATTTTGTCGTGCACTTTCCAGATTGCGGTGAGTAAACAACTTTTGAATCGCTTTCATGCTTGCGGTAGGCTTCATTGTATTTTTCCACTACAGCAAGATAAAACCAAGGCATCAATTGCCTTTTCTTTTATTTCATTTGGTCCTACTGATTGAATTCAACCTCTCTGAAGACATCGATGACGGAAGCAGATTTGTCTTGCTTGCAGCGGGTGGGCGGCATCATAGAACTAATCAGCACTCCAAGATTTTATCTTTAAATTATTGAATGAGAGGCCGCAGCCCCATACATAACGTGTCGTGATTGATATAAAGGTGATTATATAATGAGAAGTCATTTGACTCACTTCATGATGTCGCAAGTTAAAAATGCATGAGAGCCTGTTTTGTTGTTCAGGAAATTGCCTCGTGTGAACTTGCCTACAAGATTGCCATCTAAACCTAGTTTCATGATGTTGTCATGCACCGATACATGTATGAATATAGCTTATCTCCTTTCAGAGGGAAAAAAAGGTTGCCTCTCTGACCTAATTAGTAATTTATGAGCAACTCAAAAAGGAAAAAATTGTGGCTGGTAGAATCTAAACTAGGCACAAGATTCTCGCAAATTAATATATATATATATATAATATGAGTGAATCTGGCACAAGCATAACACAATGATCAATGGCTTGGTAATTAACTTATTTATACGTGAATTGGTACAAATTCGTTATGTTGTATTAGAATTAGAGATGGACACAGGCCATAGATCACATTTTGTGCCCATGCCATAAGGTGCTGCAATTTCCACTCCCGCCTTGCGCCCAATGCAAGGCATAGCAAGGGCCCTAGTTTCCCTCCCTTTAAGGTAAAATGGTACCTTCCGTGGCTTCATCCATCAACTGGACAAAATAAAATTATCCCTCAAGGATACATCTATCTAGGCGAAACTAAAGACAATATCCATGGATTCCTTATGAAGGTATTGTTCCAACATGGACGATAGTGAGGAGAAATCTAAAAGAGAGATGCAGATCGGATTCAGATCGGTGGTACGATGGCAAGGTCTCACTTCGAAATGAAGGAGAGAGAGAGAGAGAGAGAGAGGACGGCGAGATGGCGACATGCCAAGGTAGAGAATCGGTAAGGACGTCAAAGAGATTGGAGAAGGAGAAGCAGATCGGACTCAGATCGGTGGTACGATGGCAAGGTTTTACTACGAAACGAATAAAGAAGGAGAGAGAGAGAGAGAGAGAGAGAGAGAGAGAGAGAGTGGACGGCGAGATGGCCACATGCCAAGACACAGAATCGATAAGGACGTCAGAGGGATTGGAGAAGGAGGGGGTTTATCATAATGAGGAGAGGGAAGAAAAAAGTCAAGTAAAACTTCGGCCGATCTTTCCTGAACCTCGACTATCATGCCTACACCAGTCGCTCTACTGGGCTTAGGAAATTTAGTGTATATGACTGATAAAAATAAGGAAAAAAATAGGTTAGGAATAGGATTCTCGACCTACCCCAATCTTAATATGTTAAATCGCGTTAAAGGTTCGATGTCATACGACCGATGGATTTAGGATTTGGGTACAAAAATTTATTGCCAGACGGATTTGAGATGGGTCAGCCAACCAAACCCCATCTCTCTTCCACTAAGCTCCAAAAATACTAGATTTTCGCAGGGGTCATAATTTTAAAGGTACGGTAAAGATGATACATGACAAAAGCTCCATGTTGATCGCGAGGCAGCTGTCTTGCACCATTGTCTTAGGTTTGTATGGGCTAGCTACATACATCTGTTGTGGCTCTGATAAAAGAAAAGAAAACAGAATCTCCACGGTAATGGTAAATGGTTGAATTTACGGAAGTCATTAGGAATATAAAAGTGGTAAACATGAAAGTCTTCGTCGTGCCCTAGAATAGACGTCTCTCTCTGTGCTCTTGATTAATTCCATCAGTGGTCATACGTGAGCTGTCGTCCCATGATTTCTGAATATTTTCAAGCATGGGATGGTCTACTGAACGTTTGTTAGGGTTCTTGAAATCAAACGCACGTGTTCAAAAAGTTAGGGGGAGTAATACAGTAATGTTGTTCCAGCTTTAACCATTGACCACATCCATTAGGGGTGTAAGTGTGAATATTATGCACTTGCTTTCCAAGAATAAAAGTGTGTTGAAGGGAATGGTATGGTCAGTATTTCAGAATTTTGGACCCTTCATGGAAGTTTCCTATGGTATTTGGTGTGTTTAATGACTGGTGAAGAAGATGTATTATTTAACTTCACTGCTGACAAAGGATCAATGTATCTTGGGTATACGACACTCTACATCAACAGTTTATTCCAAACCCTTGTTTGTTTCCAACAACATAAATTAGTTTTTGCAATTGCATCCTAGGTTTTACTTATCCGAGTGAGGTGTTCTTTCTCTGTCTATCTGTCTGTCCGTCTCTCTCAAACACACATAACACATAATCAGTCTTCCAGATTTATGAAATTAACAATTAATGCTGCGTTCTGATGTACATCGAAAAGCTTAATTATCTGAAAAGTAGTTGCCATTAAAGATTGGGCTAGAACTAAGCACATTTTGTTAATCAATACAAGCCACGATATGTGCGATGTCCTTTAACCCTTCAAGAAAGTCACTCCTTTCACAAATTCCACTAAAATAACGATAAAAAATAGGTAATGCGACACTTAAATAATCTCAAAGCACACATGTTATACGTTTTATATGCTTCCCACAGTCCAATCAACGTATAGATGTGCTTCATGTAATACTGGCAACAACGACGCCGTAACAATCTTTCTTAGAGCATATCAACCAATTATAGCACTATCAGATTTAGAAGATTTATAATCTTATCTTTAAAAGTTATCGATCAAATATGGTGCTATCAGATTTGGAAGATTTGGAATCTTATCTTTGGAATGTATTTCTTTTCTTGCAGATAGATATTCTAGAATGTATTCTTGGGTATATAAATACCCATCTAAGCTTAATGGAAATACACAACAATTCCCATCTCAACATGGTATTAGAGCCATCTAAGGCTACTTCCACTTGAGGGTGTGTATCGACTAAATATAGCGCTATTAGATTTGGAAGATTTAGAATCTTATCTTCATAAGTTATCAATCAAATATAGTGCTATTTGATTTGGAAGATTTGGAATATTATCTTTAGAATGTATTTCTTTTCTTGCATATAGATCTTTTAGAATGTACTCTTGGGTATATAAATACCCACTCAAGTTTAATGGAAATACACAACAATTTTTGTCTCAATGGATGTATCAAATACAAGCACATCATATTTTTTGGGTAGAATACTGATATAAATGAAAGTTCTGTGCATTTAGGGAATGAAAATTAAGGATAAAGACATGAATATTACCTGCATATTTTCTTGCTCGACTCAGTCAACGCTAGAAAGGCTAAAGGTGCTCTAGAAGGCTGTATAGCACTCTCGAGCAGGTACTACTTTGCACGATGTGCTCTTGACTTCGCAGCCGGCTCTCCATTTAGTCCATTTAATTAATCTGTTATTTTATCGTTATTGGTATCCATCATCGGAAAAGTTCTTTTTCACCACATAAAGAATGACAAACTTTCGTCTTATCTCAAACTTAATGAATTGGTCTGGGTAGCGTTTTTGCACCAATTTTCAAGACCATAGAGAAATAATTTGTTAACCTTTAATTTTTTGTGGAATTTATTGTCAGCCGCCGAACACACGGATGACATAGGCTGATTTACGTTAGTTGCCAAAGTCAATACACATCTGTTTCACAATGGATATCACGAGTAAACCATGCTCTATATTCATTGCATGCGCAAAACATATATAATATTTCTTTTTTAAATTTTTATGATATTATAATATCACCTTTCATTTCAAGGAAACAACCCCATTCGTTGCCAGAGAAAAAAAAGAATTGGACAGATGTTCATGTTAAAACTTTCAGAGCAATGAATTGTCCTAGTTAAGTAAAGGGCTTTCCCGTATATAGTTGTAATTAGAGTATGTCTCCCATGGCGACATTTTATACTTGGATGTCCAATAGTGGGCTCCGTCCACACTTTACCATTGATGCCAAACATGCACAACTTATGGTGCTTCCAGGAAGAGCGAGTACCCAATTTCCATTGGAATTATCTACTTGTTGATTATCCATGAAAAAACAAAGTTTTATGATATTTTATTTTCCTACCAAATCACTCTTTTAATTAAAAAGTATTCTACATCCCAACTAGCCGATTTGGATGATGGTCTTGTGTTATTGATCATCAACATGTGACATTTGGATTAGTCATAAGTAAAATTTTGGGGTCCTCTATGGTAGTTATCTAGGGAAAATGAATAATAAAACGATACTTATGACTCATCTTTTCCTAAAAAAGTTTAGTATCGGCCATCAAACGAGTCAAACTTTGCCAGATTTTCATTTCTTGGAAAGAGAATTGATTGGAAGATGCCAAGAAGGTTCGGGCAATTTCTTGGAAGAACAAGTACCCATTACACTAGTAATTATCTGCTTTTAATTATTCATGAAAAAATCCTTGCGGGTCAAGCTTTGATGACACGTGCAAGGTACCGAACGACTATAAATCCAAGCGACCCTCTTTGGAGAGGAATAACTTCATTCAAAGCCGACGAGGGTTGGAAACTGCGCAATCTCTGGTGTCGATGGCCAGGTATCCCAGGGTTGACAAAATCAGCAACAGCAAGAACACAGTGAAGAAGGGTGCTTGGAGTGCTGAGGAAGACCGGAAACTGGTGGCTTATATCATGCGATATGGCATTTGGAGCTGGACTCACATGGCCGAACCTGCTGGTGAGTACGTGATGTATTGAAACTTTTAATTCCTAGATCCAATTTCTCTTCATTGAACGATTTCGATGTGGGTTTGGATCTTCCGGATTCAAGAGTATAGCACCCTGAAGAGTCAAGTAACTGAGTTGCTTATACATGGATCCAAACCCCAGAGCATTGCTAGATCAAGATTTTATAAAAAATTTCAACTCATAATCACTAGCCCTAGTTTTTAATTTGTTATTATCATCAGGCTTGGCAAGAACCGGAAAGAGTTGCCGACTTCGGTGGATGAACTATCTGAGGCCCAACATCAAGCATGGCAACATCACCAAAGAAGAGGAGGAAATCATTATCAACTCGCACCAAGTTCTCGGTAATCGGTAGGTAAATTCGGAGTATGCAGGATGATTCTTGGTTGACATTGTACGACGTACACGGACTTTGGGCAATTTGTGCCTCAAAATATGTTCTATTCTCATGATTAAATGACCTAATTGGCATGCTACTTCAATCCATCTGCTTTTCCTAGCTTATAGATACCACAGATCCAGCAAATTAACTGAGGAATATACCTATGTTTCTGCTAGGGCACGGAAATAACTTTATATTATCGTTATACCACAACTCGAGGAATGAGTGGGGTAATCACCACAGTAAATAATCTAGAACCCTAAATTAGAATCAAGCACTTCATATTGTGTGTGTGTGTCTATATATATATCACATCGTCATTGCTATTCATGATGAGCTAGGTTTCTAATTTATAGTTTTTCTTCTTGTAGTTGGGCCACAATCGCAAGTAGGCTTCCAGGAAGGACGGACAATGAGATAAAGAACTACTGGTATACTCGCTTGAAAAAACGCTTCATCCAGGAAAAATTGGAAATGCCAATTGCATGTGATGTAATAGTTAACTCCAATCCAAATAATATTTTAATCCACCAAAATCCATCTACTTCCATTCTTCATCCTACAGAAGCAACAAATTTTGGATCTCCCCTGGACATTTCAACACTAGATGCAATTAGCTTGTGCCCATCTTATGAAGTTCATCATGGTGACAAAACCCTAGTGAATCGTTGGCACTCTGCGGGCAATATAATTGGAGAAGACGCAACCTTTTGGGAACAATTGCTTTCTGTGAAAGATTTTAGCGCAATAGAAGATTTGGAGGGTATGAGCCAGAACTTGGGAAGTATATCGCCTTCTTATGAGGGTATGTACTCCGATCGTGTGTATTTTGGTGATTCCTACGACGACTTCACCATAGATTTATGGGCAAAGTGATGGTAATATGGTTGATGATTGTCGCAATCGTGGATCTCCTCAGTAATGTCAGTTTTCCTTTGTTTTTCATAAGGCTAATTTTTGCCCCTATGCAGTAAACTTCGTTGTGCGTCTATCTAGTAAAGTTTCCACCGGGTTGAGTATAATAGCCTAGCATGTCTATCAGTAAGAGTGGATATATGAAATAAATGTTGTACTATCCAAAATCAATCTATGGGGATAGTATTTTATCTGTTTTAGAGATCAACTCTCCTTTATGAATCATATATGATCTTTATAGTGGAGCTTCATGCTTTATCGGGACGATGTGAGAATATGTATTCTAAATTTCTTCTGTTCTTTAAGCAGTGTTGTCATACTTTTATTCCTTCTGATACAATTTCTTTCAGTTGGCGTTTGAGCTTTTATGCTGCGGCTTGCGCATTTTAGCTAAAATAGCACTTGTTCAAAGTAATGGTGATTGCATAAGTATGATTGTAATGAACAAATCAAGATGAAGTTTATTATGCTAAAGTACGCTCTTTGCAAGTAAATTAAAGTCTCTCCCAACTGCTGCCAATAATAAATTTGAATGGAAATGTACTTAATAAGATCCTATCTATCTCTCAACCAATACCATGATGGTATAGCATTGAACTAAAATGTTTTGCGTTACAGCCTACTTCTTGATATGCCAGGGCCTCACTTGACTATTATGCTGTGTACTCTAACCTACAAGCAAATTACCTAAAACTTGCTTTTACATTTATACACAATCAACTCTCACTGTACATTTGTATATATAGGCAAAACTCTTGAGAGTTGAGCCACATCGCATGCTCATATATGAGTTTTATACAGTATTTGGCTTTCCATAATCATAACAAATCTCTAACTTTGTATATCCTAGAAAATTTTCTTTTATCCTCAACTTTTTAGTAACTTTTTGTATTCCACTAAGTAATTTTGGAGCACCCTACTTGCTTGAAGAGGCGTTATCTCATCGATTGAGTGTCGGTACACATCTACTTCATTGTACCTCCCTCCTTAGATAACTTTGGCTCTCTATGGCAACGGCATGATCCAACGACTAAAAATGAACCACTAGAGTATGTATATTCTGGATTTATGCAATAAAAATTCGTTGCTTAGATATTCAGTTGATATACTTATAGCCTAGCTTTCCGAGCTAACTAATTTCAAGTGTAAGTATTGGTTAAACTCATTCTACTCACTCAAGTTATATGACATCTAAAGAATCCTTGAAATCAAGTTGGATTCCACCATAATAAATTATCATGAGTTCTCCAATAGTGTAAAAGTTGGTATTTTTTTTTTCAATATAATTGATCATGAATTGATTGTGAAAGGTATACATGAGTACTTGGCTACTACGGGTGAGCAGGGGCCGCTTCAAGTATGTTTTTTTGGCTCAACCCTAATAGGCTGCACTTGGAATTTCCAGGCTAGGTTCTCTGTACAAGAAAAAGGTTCAGACTAAATTATGTTGGAATATAATACGCGAAAACGACAGGATCTTATAAATTATATCAATGCAAAATTACCAAAGAAATAAACAAGAAATAATAAGAACATTGAAAATTTACATGATTTGGTCTGAGTATTTATACCTACGTTTACGAGAATAGTTAGTAGCGAATAATCCACTATAATTGGATAATCAAGATTTATAATTTCTCACACTCTTAAGTGTTTCTCATATTTAAATTTAAGCCAAAACTAAAAGTGTTTAAAAATAAACAACTCATTTAGATGTAAATTCACGGTATAAAATTCCGCGCATTTAAGCTTAAAGTAAAATGCTCTACGTACACCAAAATAAGAACTAGACGTCGGTCTCTTCTTTACGTACGTATACCTTCGCGTTCTTTATCTCTTCAAGGCTTGTGCGGCGTCTGGATCTGTGAACGTGCGGCTCTTTTTTTTTTTTTTTAATCTCGTAGGGCTTCTACGGCTCGTCCTCTTCTTTTCCTGCTTTTTATATGTGTGCGCGCCCAAGGTCAACAATTTGACCGGGGCCCACTTACTTTAGTTTTCAACGTGAACAAGGGTTGTTGCAGCAGAAAGAAATCCTTATTTTATCTTTTATTTTATTTCTTCTTTTTATCTTGTAGTGATAGGTTAACTTCATTCTTTTGTTTCCTTATTTATTTTGCACGTCCGAAAAAAAAAAAGTCTAATAAGAAAAAAGACTTCTTCTTCTGATTTGTAATTCACTTGAAAAACTTTCCTCAACAAAATTCAATTTAACCAATTATCATACGAATTCAAACTTGAGACTATAATTTAACAAACTAAATGGTTCTAGATCAAGCCGAATCACGCTTAACTCGAATTTTCCTTTGTTTTAAAATTAAAAATGGATTCATTATTATATTTTCGATGTCAAAATTAACTTTTTGACTAGTATGGACCAACTCATTTGATTGATTAGCTTTATCTAGTATATGGTGACTTTGAAAATTATTCTTTTTTTAAAAATTATAATTCAAGGTTACTAATAGGCAGCCACATGCATTGTACGTAATTAAGATTTTCATCTTTCTTTAGGACATGATCATTGGTTCAAAAAACAGATTCAAGAATATAGCTTTTTGTATGGATAGTCTTGGATCATGAAAAGATGTAACTCTTATATGGATAGACTTATTATTTGAATAATAGACGTAACTCTAAATAAAAAGGCACAACCCTAACAAAAACATTTTGAAGCATAATAATCTCCAATGAGGGAAAAGTACACTAAGAGCATATTAAACTCAATTACAACATTTTGATTGACGAGTTCATGCAGCACGATTGCCACGATCTTCCACAAATGATGGCACCAGCAATGACATCGACCTAAAAGTCTAAGGTTCACACGTGCTTTCTAGTTCTTTGTAAACTCCATGGACTTTGACGTCTCTTTCGTTCTTTTCTCACTCGTTAGTCTTACCTTGCAACTTCTCTCTAGTTCCCTAAAACCACAAACACCTTGAATTGCCTACGATTGTCTGAGACTGACCACGACCATTGAATTATTTATTGATAGTATGGGACGACGTTTTCTAGGTGGCTGAGCCATGTTTCCCGTGGATAGTTTCACCGATTGAATATAAACTCGTGCAGTCGCGAAACTTAAATTCCCACGTGTAAATGTTGTCTGGTCTTACTTATTTATGTTGCCCGACACGAAAACTGCCGAAGATTGTAAACAGCAATTGCCGAATTAATGACAAGTAAAAACCATCTCAATACTCGATTAATTTTGCTTTCAGCGAAACAGAAGGTTAAATGTAAAAAGGATAGAACTCCAGAATATCAAATAAACCTTAGTCTATTACTATATATTACGATTTATGAAGAAACTAAGCTACGATAGACTCATAAATGATATGTGGTCAAAATCAGTCATAATTTAAGAAATGCATGCAAGCTTGTATTCTTTCTATGTGATCCAAAATGAATTTTTCTATTTCTAAAATGTGATATATTACAACTAAGCAGAAGCGTGACGATTTGAGTAAGAAATAAATTACAAAAATAAATTGTAATACAATGGGTTTACTTGATCCAGCGGTGTGCCCACTATATGGGGAGATATGTTTGAGATGGTTCCATTATAATTGGCAAATATAAAATTATAACCACTCAATCACACTCACTTATAATTGTTTCTTAATCCTAGGTTAAACCTGAATCCCAAAAAATCAATCACAAGATAGGAATTTCCTTAAACTCTCCCTCTATTGGATAATTGCTATTAATTCCTTCTGCATTTCCCGTAAGTTTACACACATGTTAAGCATACTCAATATGCACCCAAGACCAAACTCAACAACATATATTTTTTAGCAAATAAAGTATAAGTCCTTCTCCGATGTGAAAATGTACTTCATCTTCAATAAAGAATAAAATATCCTGTGGAAATTAGTTTTCCGTTTTGCATCAACCACAATCCTGTTGGCCAGAGTCCAATTCGGCCTGGATTTCTGTTATGCGATTCAATTATAGATCGGATTTGAAAACAATTAGGATTCATTTCAAGCCTTAATCAATAAATCTCCATTTTGCGAGAAGTCCAACTTCATCCTCGCCACTGTTGTCCTACCCTAGCCTCTATGCTCATCACCTCCTGCTGACTCCAACCAATTTGAACAGTACCGGAACTTGGTCAATGGGATGGGCTTCGTCAAAATGTCTGTCTGATTATTTGTTGTGTGCACTTTTTCCATTGAATACGGTTTCTCATGACATCATATCAATTACAAAAATGTAGGTGACATCATTGCGTTTCATCCGCTTGTAATTCACATGGTTTTTAGTCAAATGTATTGCACTCTAATTATTGCAGTAAATAACTATCTTCTCCTACAAAAATCCCATATTATGGAATTTAACTCCTGAGCCAATTTCTTCTTTGATTACGTCGATTGACACCATGTACTCTGCTTTAATGTCAGCAAAGCAACTACATATTATAACTGCTTTTTCCCCCTGACAACCCACAAAACTGAATACTTAACCTGTCAAGGACCTCCCTCCATCCAAGTGACCAGCAAAATCTGAATCCAACACGTTAAATTCAAATTTAATTTCAAATGTGGCATCCTCTCAATAGTTTAACAAGAAACTCTTTGATGCATTGAACCGAAAAAAACAAAGTTGCTCTAAAGATTGCACCTATCGGAACAAAACTATTCTCCGAACACCATTTCACTTCAATGGTCAACGTTTGACAAACCTTTTTTTTTTTTTGTCAAAAAAAGAGAATAATATTTAAATAGCAGAAATATTACACCTTAGCGTTTAAACGAAACAGAAGCAAACGCGTCCGCCGCGACCAAAGCAAAAAAGGAGGAGGAAAAATAATCCAATTTTGGGCCAAATCTGGTCGTCCATGGGCCTTAGCGCCCAGTCAGCGACTGAATTCGCTCCTGTCACAGGCTGTAGACGGAGGTTCGAGAAAAGGGGCAAAATCGATTGGAGCTCGTCGAACAGCGGCCGTTCCTCCCATGGTGGTTGCCTTCGCGCTTGAAGAACTTCAATCAGCTGCTAACTTAGCCGTACTCTTGGTTGAGTCGCATTAAAGAAGAATCGCATCCTCTTTTGACCGTATATTCTCTAAGTTGAGTCGCTTGCTAACTTAGCCGTACTCTTGGTTGCCTTTAAATGTATGAATTAAAGGTCCAACTAGGGATTAATTTTTAGTGTCTGCTGAGCACACTGATTACTTGAGCGGATTTGAATTACTTGCCCGGTGGCAATTTCATCATGAAAGACAACGCAATTCAGCACTCCCTGATTTTCATCTAATCTTTTAATGAGGCCGCAGCCTCAATACATGCACGTTTCCCAATTAATTTTTAATTGATTACGTCAGAAGTCGTTTGACTCATGGCATTAGGTATATCGGCAATGAACCAGGCCAGGTCCTGCCAAAACAATTGGCTCCCATTCTAGTCAACACAAACCTCGGTGTTCTCGAAAAGAAAAGTCTCACGTACTTGCGTACTTGATTTCAAAGCAAACAATTAGCCTCCATGCTCTTTACCCCCACCTTCAGCTCCTTCATACCCACCCTGTTTGTTTTCACACTCATTAATAATGGAGTCTTGAACATTCGAAAGGACAATTCATAACCTTTTAATTATCTTTGTGTCCTAAAATTTTTTTCCCTAATTAATTCCTAAACATGCACGTTTCCCAATCGAATTTCAATTGATTACATCAGAGGTCGTTTGACTCATGTCGCAAGGTATATCTGCAATGAACCGGGCCAAGTCCTGCCAAAACAATCCGGCTCCCATTCTAATCAACACAAACCTCGGTGTTCTCGAAAAGAAAAGTCTCACGTACTTGATTTCTAAGCAAACGATTAGCCTCCGTACTCTTTGCCTCCACCTTCAGCTCCTTCATATCCACCCTGCTTGTTTTCACACTCCTTAATAATGGAGTCCTAACCATTCGATAAGACAATTCATAACATCTTAATTATCTTTGCGTCCTAAAATAAAATTTCCCTAATTAATTCCTATCATATTTTGTTACCTGGGATGTATGCATAGGTTCACGATGCGCATCCGTGCTTGCTTGCGTGAGTAATTACATATTTAAGTTTTTCCTGGAGACACAGGTTTTAATTCAAGTAAGCCACAAAGATTCAGCTTCTACAAGCAGCAATCGTATTAACTTCATATTAACAATTATATTAAACTGATAGTTTTACTTTAAACTCAATTCACCCTCCTCCTTTGGCAAACACACATCTATCCACTTCACCTTTGCACACTTAGTTCTCAGATGGCATTCTTAAAATTTCTCAGAATGGACAATATTAGACAGGGCCAAAAAGAAGCTTCCTATTAGATCTTAAAAGATATTCTTCTTTATGTTTCTTTTATATTATATTCTTCAGTAGTTTTTTTTTTTTTTTTTTTTACTTTTTAAATCATAAAGTACAAAAAGATACCCTCCCTCTCCATGAGTCAATGCTTTAGGGCGCACTTGGTAACGTTTTTGTTCAAAAATTGTTCTAGATAATAGAAATAGAAAAAAATATTTTTGTTCCGGGGAACAATTTTTGACCATAAAGATGTGTTTGGTAAATTTGTTCCGGGAATAAAAAATGAATAGAAACACCTTTGGTAAATTTATATTCTTTTTGTATTTCTTTTAAAATTTTAAAATTTTAATTTAATTTTTCCTTTTTTCCTTTCTTTTTTATTTTTTCTTCTTTCGACCGGTCGCCGCTGACGGGGTCGACAGCCTCACCCAGCCATGTTGAGGCTTGCCAGCCCTCGGCGAGGCACGGCCTCGCCTTGGCCGGGCGAGCTCGGGCTCAACGGATTTGGACGAGCTCGAGCTCACCCTGACCATCGGCAAGGCTCGGGCTCGCCGAATCCGGGCGAGCCCAAGCTCGCCCAGCCAAGGCGAGGTTGAGTCTCGCCAGGGGCCGGCAACGCTCTGGCGAGGTCACCGACCCTCGATGGCGTTGCCAACCCTCGACGGCCGGTCGCCGGCCATGGCCGAGACCGGCGACCGGCCAAAGAAAAAAAGAAGAAAAAAGAAGAGAGAAGAAACAATTTTTTGTTCGGAAGTGTTTCTTCAAAAGTGTTTTTGGAGCAATAAACAATTTTTTTTTGTTTCTTATTTATGTTCTTTTTGTGTTTCGGGAACAAAAAAATCTGATTTTGAACAAAAACGCAAACAAACGTGTTTCTATTCTTTTTTGTTCCGTGAGCAAAAAAACAAAATTTCTATTCATAAACAAAAAAGAAAAAGAACGAAAACATGCAGCGCCTTAGTTACCCTTCTAGATCTGCCGTACTAGACTCCGAAATTAAGGCCGCTAGATCTGCCGTACTAGACTCCGAAATTAAGGCCGCAGGTTGCGAAGCTCAATTGTGGAAGTTATTGGGGGGAAGTATGAAAGTGGTAAATATGCAAGAAAAACAACCTCTTCACTAACTTCGTGGTCTCCTCGCGAACTGTCCTTTCAAAGCTTTTGAGTTTCCAAGAAGAAATATGTAGGACTACGGATCGCGGTCGTTCGTGTTCTGTGTGCCTTGGCATATTGACCACGTTCGATTGGAGACTGTGTGTGAAGAGGAAGCATGTTTGTTGATGTTGGCAGTAGTTTGAGCGTGTTGAAGGCAGTTAGAATCAATATTCCACGATTTGGACCTTTCATCATCAGACAATTTCTCTCTGTTTTGTTCTGTCTTGGCGTCTCCTGCCCTTTTCTCTAATAAAGCATAAATAAGCGAATGCATCTGCGGTTCCCTTATCCGAGTGAGGTGTTCTCCATGAAGTAAATAAGTGAGCTTTTGTGCGCTCTCTTATCCTGGTTCATATCTTAGGGAACCAATGAAGTTGAGCAAAATCTAATGAGTAAGTTTGTGCAATGGAATGAACAAGTTTATATTCTCCAACGTATTAACTTATTGGACTTTCTAGTGGAACAACGCTTTTTTTTTCTTCTTCTTCTGAAGAAGAATTTTGTTTGCGGGTTTAAAGTTGGATTATATGCATGTGTTTACTAGATGGGAGATGGGAGTGGTGGTGAGTCAAACATCACACAATTACTCACCACCGGCCACAAATTAATGACCACTATAGTCTTTAACCTAAAATAACACGATCGGAAGATTTTTCTTACAAAAGCAAGAACTCACAATTTTTTTTTAACAAAATTACCTCTAGAATAGTAACACGATCGGAAGAATAAGCATTGTTTTTTGGTGCACTCCATTAAATTCGATGTCAATCAAGCATATCATCATATAGCATGAACTCTAGAAAGCAAATAATTTGACAGCCAATTGTAAGCAATATATGGATATTCTCAGTGATATCTCTATTATTGCCATGTTCCGATTACCGTATAAAACTCAACGCCAATTAGACTTTCCTTAGAGCCTAGCACATATCATATTTGATTCTTCGTATCTGTAGCCATATTACACACTTCAACAGACTCGGCTTAACAATTAAAACGCTCCTTGATTATTATTTGGTCTTTATGCATCCTGTTAATTAGTCGTATTTAGCACGAGCATTTTAGGGTTTCCTAAAAGGGTTGTTCGGAGGATGACCGTATGCACTAAATTCAAGACAATTAAACTTTATTGCAAGAACGAGATATTCCAAACTAAAGTGACGCAGAAGAGTTATATTTAACTGGCTAGTTCTATCCTGACTTGTTCCGCCTTAGAAAAAGCCCACACTGTTTTGCAGCTCTCTTGTGCAGGTCGTACTTTGCACTATTGTGCTTCTGACTTCGATGCTAGCTTTCCATTTACTCCACTGGATTAATTTGTTCATGATCATTTTGGCCTCCACAAGCCAAAAGAAGTTGTCTGTCACATTAGAGAAAGAAGGCAAAACCTTCATCCAATTTCAAATTTGGCGAAGAATTGGTGGGTTGCCTTTCTCACCAAATTTCGAGAACATCGTAAAAGCTATCGTTATTTTAATTTGCTTATGGAATTTGATTCTTCTGCTGATTGCATGGATGACATTCGTAGACACGAGTATTTAATATTCCTCCGATTACTGTCTACATGCATTCTACGGGCAAAGTATAAAAAGTCCAGCCGGCTGATCCATGTTTCACGAAGGCAACATTTGCATCGCTTGCATGTGGACAACATCGTCGTTTCAGCATATTTGCACACTAGGAAAATTTTCTTATGAGGTCAAAGCCCCAATATGCACACGTTTCATTAGAAGGCTCTTTAATTGATATCACAAGATTTTATCCTAGTAGTATATTTTAGGGCTATGCATGGGCTGGTCCAGGCGGGCTTTTGACCAAATTTCGACCCAGCCCGAACATTTCAGCGTAGGACATTTTGGATGAAGCTCTAGCCTAGACCATTTACATTATTGTACTATCTTAGTAAGTTTTGAATGATGTCGGGTAAGTCTAGAATAACGCCCTCGTATTTTGAAAATTTCATTTGCAGCCTACTACACCACTTAGTATGTCGATTTTATTTAGTAATTGTAGCTTACCTAGTATTTCTTTGTTATTTTTTAAGCATATGTGGAGTTTCTTCATGTACTAGATTGTAGTTAGTCTCTGTCCGAGAAATTGTGTACCCTAATAAATGCAAGTCGAATATAACTACCGGAGCACACAATTTCGTGCTCACAGAATTGATAACTCGATATGATTTCTTACATAGTCATATTGAAGCTTTTAATAAGACATATGATTGCATTATTTGATGTAGCTTAATAGTAAAAGTTGTTGGTACGTAGTTCTCAAAAACTTCTTTATAACACTTTAGACCATAATTAGTTCTTAATTCAGTGGTTGGTTAGTTCTCATATCAACTGTGATATCCTAAAATTTGACCCCTTTCAAAATATATGAAATTGTTATTTCATCAATATATTAATAGTTAATTTACTCCGACTTAATCACTTATGAGTTAACTAATATATTGGGCGATGCTGAAAAATGGTTATAAACGCAAAAAATCAAAGTGTTCAATTAGGGATCGACCGCTTGACCATAAGGATCAATAAGAATCAATACTATGTTGTTATGAGCCAATTAGTGAATGGATATAAATCGATTTGACAGAAGTATGTAGTCGGTTCGCGGGTGGTTCTGCACGATTATGATACTCACATCAAGCGACAATAAACCGATTTCCTATTGATCTTGTAGTTAGGGTATGTAATTGAACTCTTGTGATTACATGACAACTGATGGCCATTCATGATTTGAAAATGCACAAATGTGAATTGAAAATTATCGACCACGAGTCAATCGCATGAAAACCCCTAAAAGCTATCTGATAGTTTAGATCATACTAAAATCGCATTTGATTGATTTTAATCATGAAATTTAATTCGATTTTGGGTATCGAACTTTCAAGAGTTTCGAGACTAATCTATTCGATGTCGCCTTATTCATTTACGAATTATCGGTAAGGGTAAAATTTTCGGAAAATGAATAATCGGATAAGAAGGAAGAAAAGCCAGGCCAAGCCAAGCCCATTTCAAGCCCAATTCAAGCAATCAAGAAGAGATGGGAAATAGGCTAAATATCATTTGATTGAATAGTTGACCCAGCTCCTTGTTGTTTGAATAGGCCCAAGGGCTGTTGGCATTAAAGAAAACGAAAACAAAAACAAAAATAAGTGTAGGAGAGGATTTTTAGGGAAGATGATTTTTAGGGAAAAAATATTATATATATCTTTCTCTCTCCCCCTTCCCCTCATTACCCCCCCAAAGTGGCCAAACATCCCCTCTCTCCTTTCTCTTTTTTTTTTCTTCATTTTTCCTCTTCTTCATCATGATCACCACCAAAGCCCCACATTCACTGCCCCTTTAGCCACTATCCACCGGCCGTCCGTCAAGCCACTGTCCCGCCTTTGTTTTGCCATTTCCATCACCGAAGCACCACCACCGCAGGTGCACCATTGCCCAAGCCAAGCCCAAGCTTGGCTATGGGTTTTGAGGAGCCATCCCTGTGTTGTTCGTGTTGCCATTCATGTTGGGAACTTCGTGTTCTCGACACCATCACGCCGCCATCACCATACCGTGAGTTATCTCTTAATCCTTGATTAGGTAGTTAACTAAGTTTAGGGATAGGTTTAGTTTAGGGATAATGATGGTTAGTGTTAGTTAATTTTGGTTAATGATGGATTAGATTAAGGCTAATAGGAATTAGTTTTAATTAAGAGCAATTAGTTTAAAGTAATTGTGGTTATGTTAATTAATCATAATTAGTTTAAAGTATTAGTGGGCAGGTTAATTAATCATAGTTGGTTCAAAGTAACCGTGGTTAAGTTAATTAACTGTAGTTGGTGTAAAGTAACCGTGGTTAGTTTAATTAACAGTAATTAGTTTAAAGTAACTGTGGTTAGTTTAATTTTAATCGTTGTGTAGATTAATTAATTATTGTGACATCTTGAAATTCGACTCCGTTTCAATAAAGTGAAATGGGCATTTCGTTGACGTGCTTATGGCCCTTTTTCTCTGAGCTGATCACTCACGAGTTAACTAACCTATTGGATAAAGTCGTTAAGGGATGTATCAGTTGTAAAATCCCTAAAAGCTACATAATTGGTTGGATTTGGCTAAAATCACGTTTGATTGATTTTTAATCATGAAATTGAATTCGATTTCGGGAATCGAATTTTAAGCGCGTCATAATTCTTATTTTTAGGATCCTGTCTCATTGTCCGTCAAATTGTTGACGAGTCTAAAATTTCAATAAAGAAATTATCGGAAGAAAATTGAAGACCAAAAGAAAATAGAAAGGGAAAGAGAAATGAAATAAAATAAGTATAAAGGAAATATTTTATTTCTCTCTCCCCCTCTCTCTTCTTTTCTTTCTTTTTCTTTCTTTTCTCTTTTCTCTCTCTCTTCTCTCCCCTCTCCCTTTCCCCCTCGTGTGATTCCCCCCACCGCCTACCTTCCCTCTCTCTCTTCCCTTTTGACCGGTCAATACTTATCTCCCACTTCTCTCTCTCTCTCTCTCTCTCTCTCTCTCGCACTCTCTCTCCTTTTCCCCTCCGCACGTTCAAGCAAGCGAACGAGAAGCAGAAGCTCGAGCAGAAGCTGCAGCTCGCCGCTCGCTGCCATCCCGCCGTCGCACCGCATGCCCGCGCACGCCGCTCGTCCGCCGTTCGCCGCCCGTGCGCCACTTGCGCCTGCCGCCCCTCCCCCACGCAATCCAGCTCTACTCAACTTTGTTCAGCCCCCGTCCAGCCACCTCCGGCCACCGTTTGGCTCCGCCAGACCTCCCCGACATCCCCTTATCGTCCGCTGGCCTCCCCTCGCCGCCCTAGCCGCCGAACGAGCTTCGTCCAGCCAAGAAGTGGCTGGAAAAATGGGTTTCTAGCCCTATTCAAGGCTCGTTTTGGGCCGTTTCTGGGTTCCGAACCCAAGCTGTGCTTTGGGAAGTTTTGTTCCTCGCGTCGTCCCCGTCGGATTGATCCGATTTGCGCGCGATTCCGGTTAGTAATCTCACTAATCCCTGATTAGTTGGCTAATTATGCTTAAGGATTGTTTAGTTTTATTAATTAGGTTTAGGTGATTAGATTAGTATGGATTAGTGTTTATTAGTCAATTGTGATGCGAATTAGACAAATTGAGTGTGCATCTAGCAAGTAGATGTGATCTACTATTTATTGAAAGTATCTCGGGATTTTTCCCGACCCTTAGTGGGCTCCAATTAGGCTTTTCGGGCCTAAGGGGAATTTTTAGTATTTAAATATTAATTTTCGGAATTAAATTAAATAATTATTTATTTTCCAAAAATTCAACTGAGATGGCCCGAAACCGGAATTTTATGTTGATGACCATGGTGAAGTCCGTTTATTTAATCGGGCTTTATTTTGAGCTAAATTGATTTTTAATATTAATTATTTAATTTTCGAAATTAATAAATTAATTAATTATTTTTTGGAAATTAAGATTTTGATGGCCGATGACCGAAATCTCGTGTTGATTGTCATGGCGCAGTCCATTTATTTATTTGAGCTTCACATTGCATGGGATTAAATAAATTGTGATATTTTGGGGATTTACCCTAAATTGATTGGAATTGATTGAGATTGAATTGTTGATTGGTAAATGGCCAAGTTTGTTATTTAGCATTTATAATGCTTTGTTGAGTTGATTTAATTATTTGATTGAGAATTTGTTGGGCATTGGTTGTCAGTTTTGAAAGTAGATTGGTAATCACTTGAAAGAAAATACATGGGCTCAGTGAATTGGAATATCACCTGGAGAATGCACGTGAATTCAGTGATTGAATATGTCACATTGGCGAAAAGGTCGCCTGAGAGAATGCATGTGGCTCGGAGACTTGGTATGTCCTCCTGGAGAATGCACGTGGCTTGGTGATAGGATTTGGCATCTAAAAGGGCACGTGGCTCGGTGATCTGATATGTCGCTTTGGTGCACTAGTGCCTTAGAGAATGCACGTGGGCCCGACATTCCGGAATGGCATCTAAAAGGGCATGTGGCTCGGTGAATTGATGCATCACTTTGGTGAGATAACACCTAAGAGAAGGCATGTGGGCCCGGGCATCGTAAAAAGGACACGTGGCTCGGTGATCTAATGCGTCACCTTGGCAAATGAATGCCTTAGAGAATGCACGTGAGTCTAGTATTCGGAAATAACATCTAAAAGGGCACGTGGCTCGGTGACTTGATGTATCACCTTGGCGAAGAGGTCACCTTAGAGAATGCACGTGGGCCCAAGGTTTGAGGCACGTAGCTTGGAGACTTGGAAGGTCATCCTGGAGAATGCACGTGACCTAGCTTTTAGATACTCCTCAGTGGAAATTGATTTGTGTGACATGTAATCGACTGGTTCGATTTGTTTTGAGTAAATGGGTGCCTATTGTGAATTGTATTGACTTGTAGGTGGGATCTGAGACCAAGGTAAGTCCTCTGCCCTGTGCGTGATTAGGCAGCCTATAGTATAATGGTTTATTAATCGGGCTTAGTGGGGTAGAACTTGTTGAGATGTAGTCTCATCCCAGTTTGGGGAAAACATTTCAGGACCCCGATGAGGAGCTGATGAGGAGGAGACTGAGAAGGAGAACTCGGAGATGAAACTTGAGGAGAATGATTTTTGGAAGAAGAAAATAATCCTGAGAGGGGCCTTGAGTATGGCCCAGATGGACTGAGATTCTATCTTCTTTTGAGATCTCCATTTTGATGTGAATAGAGACATAGTGAATAGTTGCGAAGTGTTCTGGTTTGTGTTTTGTATAAAAGTTTAGTTATAAGTTTCAATATAAAAATATGGCCCTGCTTTTCTATCCCATTGTTTTATTGTCTAGGGATTTTAACTGCTTCCGCATGTGCTTAATAAATGAAAGGGTCGGCGATACATAGTCCTGGGATATCGCATTATAAAATCGACCAATAGAGAAGGATGTGTGCATTCCCGAGAATCGGGGCGTGACAATTATAATTAGATTAATTAAATAAATAATCACAATTAGTGTACATTAATGATGAATTAGTCATTAGGTAGAATTTTCTACTTGATTTTCCGAATGAATTTATGCATAATTATGACTGTTTGAGCTTGTTATGCCATGTTATTGATTGCCCAATTATAGTTTTTAATTATTATTTGTTTTAAGAAGGTTTATTTGGCAAGAAAATGATATATTTTGAGGTGTTGGGTTTGGGCATCGTGTTTTATGTGTTAAATGGGACAAAGGTGTTTTAAAATGAATGTATGTAAAATTTGGAGGGTTGATTTTAAGTACATACCATGTGCGATTATTTTACCTGAATTTTAAGTGTGAAAATTTGCAAAAAATTGTTATTTGAGCACAAACTCTTTTGCACTAGGCTAATTGATTGCAAATAAAATTGGCTTGAGTGTTGACGTGCTTGAGTGGTCACTTAATCGAACCTGTCACCCAACGGGAGTTTAGGGACAATGCCCGATATTTATCGGATGCCTGACGAGGATCTGGATGCCAAGTTGCAGTTGAGGTTGAACCGACACTCTTTATGGAATGTTGTATAGGTAGGGGTTCTAGAAGATGCCGTGTCTAATGGGGTGGAACGATACCAATCATGCCGAAAGACCACAAACCCTTATGGTAGCCATGGCTCGAGGGGTTGTAATAATTGGAACACGTGTGATGACTTTGTGCGTGAGTATTATGGAATGCATTATGATTATTTATTATATTTGTTGTATACTATTGGCATATGTGAATTGTTATATGCAGGGATGTACCAAGGCGAGATAAGGATGTTACAGGTTATTTGACAGCTTTAATATTTGTCTTTGGGGGTCAATTGCCTAACCATATCTATATTTAAGGCAAAGCAAGTGTTGCTTTGTTTGTGATGTATCATCGATATAATGTTGCATGTTTAGGCTACCTTTAAGACGATTAACGTCATAGTCGAGATTTAATTCGTTGATTCGCTGAGATTTATATCTCACTTCATTGTTGTTTATTATTTTTAGGCCTATAGTATAGAGAACCGTCATGTTCCATTCAGGGTCTCTTGGAGACGAGAAATTGTCCTAGCGTTAGTGAAGTTTAAGTTAACCCTGACCTACTATTGGCTTTTGTTGGGTGGTTGGAAGTTGCTGATGTAAGGCTTGTAATTATTAAACTTCTGAGGTTTAATAAGTTTATAAATAAAAGTAATGCTTTTGGGAATGTTTGTTGTGTTGTGTTTTTACAATCCCTTTTCATTGAATGACTAGGTGTTTATATTAAATACTTTTGCTTGCGTTTAATCGAAAGATAAAAAGGATGGGTCAGCGATGCATTTTGGGATGTTACATTTTATCAACTGTCGTGGGATGTTCACGTGCTCGGGAGTTTGGGCCATGACATCAACTGTCACGCCTAGAACCCCGAGCGTGCGCACATTTCCACTGCGTTCGATCAAATATGCGACATCTCAGTATACGTCACTGACCCATTCATTTGATTACGCATGCGGAAGCGAAACAAATCCCCTGACAACATTTAACTTGTGATAGAAAAGCAGGCAATCAATCACAATACCAAACACTCATTTACAAACACATATGTTTAAATACAACTCTGGACTGTCTACAAAATAGACTAGCTCGTCAAAAGGGGAACTATCCTAAAACCAATTAGCAGGACACGTTCACCGATACTTCAATCTCCACCTTTCCAGACTTAGGGCTTTGGGCTCTCCACAACCGCCATCTAGGGACCTGAAATTTTTAATCCCACAATTGGGATGAGACGATGTCTTAGCAAGTTCAACCTCCTAAACCCATATTAGAAAGAGAATAAACCCCGGGTGGCCTAGCCACATCATACAGAAGACTTACCTTGCCTCAGTTCCTTCCTGCAGGTTAGCACAATTCAAATCACTCAATCACAGATAGTAATAGGAATTTAAACAACCGGAACGCATTCACTTTCATATAACCAACAACCACGGGGGTCCTGATTATAAGACTAAATCGTTATGACACGTCCCATTCCATGCCACATAATTCCGCCTCATAATCCGACACATCAACAACACTCAGCATGCATTCCAATTGTTATTCACTGCCACACAAGGGCATAGCCTACTCGCTGTTCGGCTATCTACTGGCATATAGCCAGGCATCGCCTCCCCCCTTGGAGCGCGACTTCGTCAGTACGTCGACGGCATTCCCGAAGGAGCATCGATCCAGTCGGCCCAGCCTCTACTGCGATCGGCATCCACCACGTGGGCATCCCTTATAGGGGCAAGTTCGGCTCAACAGCCCAGGACGATTCCTCTTAGTTATCACACAGCCAAAGCATACTCGGCCCCATGACACTTTATATTTCAATTAATGCTTCCACTTAAAATAGTGATCCCGACCATTTTTCTTCATATTAAAAATATTCCAGAAATTACTCAAGTGTGTGGGGACACGCTAATTTTGAATCAAAAAGCCAATATCTCACTTTTTCAAACCCCACTATTTAATATAATCATTAAAATCCAATTTTTGCATCAAAATCCGACACTTAGGTTTTTTATGAATAAAATCCCTATTTACCACAATCAACACTCAATTTGTCACATCCATTCATCAAATTCAAATTCAAATTCGAAAGGCACAACAGCAATCGGCACGAAATTCCGAGAATTTAGAGTCCCAAAATAAATTTTCAGAATTTATTAAATAATTAAATTTATTCCGAAAATTCATTAAATAATAATATCCATATTTTTCACAATCCACACAATTTATAATATCTAATCATCAATTTCAAAATATGACTACACAGCAGCGATTGGCACGAAATTATGAGCAACTGGAGACAAAAATAATTTTTCCGATTTTTTTATAAATAGTAATATTTTAATAATTTCGGAATATAATATAATATTATAAATTCCAGAATTCGAAATCATTAAATAATTCAAAAATAAAACCCTATTATGTCACATCAAGGCTTTATATTAAAATCAACATACTTAACTTTAAACTAAACCCATTTTAACTTAATTAAACATCATAATCTAATCCTCAACCAAATAAACTAATCTAACCACCTAAACTTACTTAACTTAGACTAAGCACACTTAGGGCATCATTAACCGTCTAATCGAGATTTAGTGAGTTAAACTCACTCGATTAATGATCTGAGCGGACCAAAACGACGAGGACGACGAGGGGATCGACTTTCTCCAAAGCGGGCCAAGCATCCGGGGTCGGGAAGCCGGCCAAAATAGGCCAAACGTTCGCTGCCATACCCATTTTCTGCAGCTGCTGTCCACTGCTGGTTGAGGTCGAGAATGGGTGGATCCGGGCTTGGATGAGATGGAAAAGGACCGGGGAAGGTTGAGGGGTCAAACCGGACCAAGGCGGGACCCGAACAGTGGCCGGAGGTGGCTGAACGGCTTTGGCACGAGCTGATGCAGCAGTGCGACGCGAGCTGAGGTGGAGCGAAGAGGCGAAGACGGCGCGACGGCGGGCTGGCGAGCGCGCGCGGGCGGCGCGGGACGGACGCACGGCGGCGGTGGCAATGACGGCGTGCGAGCAGGTGGCCGGCCATGGCTGCTCCAGCTTGTTCTCTACAAATTTTTCTGGTCTTCGCACAATGAAGATGGAGGAGAGAGGCAACGAGAGAGAGGGAGAGAGGAGAGAGAAGGATGTGGGCCATTTCTTTTCTTTTTCTTTTTCTTTAATCCAACAAAAGTGGCCCACCATGACCTCATGGATGATGTCACACTCTACTATCTCCCACAACCTTTCTCTAATGGGTTCATTTTATTTTTCCGCCGGGGCATGAAACTTTGTACATTAATTTCTTCCATTCCCTTCAATTCTTTTCCAATTGAGTCCAATTGAAGTCCATAAAATTAATCCAATGTCACCACACTTCAATTCACATCTTCACTTATCCGTAAAACCAACTTAAGTCCTAAAAGCAAGACCAAAGATGAGCCTACTAATTTCTCGAGCCAAATTAGCCATTCTCTGATTATTGCTGAAAAACTTGGCTTGCATGAAAAATCTTCCGAAGATTAGTTAATATTCCTAAAATGATTTGTGACACACCTAGACTTCCAATTTCTGAATTCAATCTCAATTTCACGGTTAATTTCATTTTGGCACGATACTAGCGCGGCCCAACCTACCGGGTAGCCTTTATAAATTTTCATGCATTTGACTTGTGGTTGATCATCTCAAGCCACAATGTATATCTTTGAAACATTGGCGACTTTCGGTTGTTGAGGTAATCTCAAGGTTTCAAATACGAACACAAGGTACCAAATCGATAGAAAAGTCGGTCTAGTGCCGATCGACAAGAATTGTGCGATCTGGTGGAATCACCCACACCTGATCACATGCCTTGTTGAGTCGACCTATCTCCGATCTCTAATCGATTTTTAATTGTGCCGTAATGACCCTTGCAGATTAGCTCGGTCGAAAGATCGCTTCATAGTCAAATTCTCGAGTTTGATGCATTAGAAACTCTTAACGGCTTCACCCAATAGACTAGTTTTCACATGAGTGGCTGACTCAAGGAAGAGAATTATATGCGTGCCAACGAAATGCCCGTCTCAAATTATTGAAAATATAAATGGAAAATCGGGATGTCACATCAACTATCCTTTTTGGTATGTTCATGTTGCAACCTACTTTTTCCATCCGAAGAGAAAAGAGATAGATTTAGGAGTATTGCTTAAAAGGTGTGCCTAAGGCACTCAATTAGACGCAGGCTCTCCCAAAACCTTACCTTGTGCAATGTTGGAGTATTCAATGTTAAGTCAAATTAACACTTTGATTGTTTTCTAAAGAGTTGTCACCAGCCAATTGAGGTTGACTAAAGACCAAGGTGAGGTATGAGATTATACCTCACTTATTTTCTATTAATTTATATTCCTACTCAACTAAAGAATTTAGGGTCTAAGACTTTATTACACTACATAATCAACTAGTACCCTTTTGGTACCTAACCTTTTTCAATTGCTAACTAAAAATATTCAAGCAACTTTCTTGCTAATCATGAGTCCTAAGGTTCTACGCTTAACTAGGCTAAAGGGAAACCACAACCAATGTATTAAAAAGTGCACACTCAAATACGTAATAGAAATAGAAATACACAAACAACAACTTAACATTAGTTTCTAAGAGCATATGGTAGCCTATTGTAAATCTCTAAAGGCTTGTTCAATTGAATAAAGAAATTTTTTTATTAGAGATTTTCGCACATTGAAAAAGCTACTCAAAATATAAATTCTAATTTTTTCCTAATTTTTGAAATAATAAATTTATTTGAAAATTTTTCAAGTTTTTAATTTTTTTAATTCTATATATATATATTTTTAAAAAAGTAATTTTTTTTTTCACCTGTCTTCTTCAAAAATGTGTATAGAAAGAACGAAAGAGTTGATAATTTTTTTAATTCTATATATATTGTCACTAGGACCCATTCATTTTAATACACATGTGGAGGCAAATAAATAGATCCCCTATACAGTAACAGCTTGGGATAGAAATGCAGAAAACAAATTCACAACCAAAACATCTTCTATATAAACACTGAGTCAAGTACAAACTTCTACAACCAAAAGACTTCAAAAGACCAGTTCTCAAAAGAAACTGTCCTATTTGACTCACACTCAGCTTTGTTGACACCCAAAATTTTCGTCGACATTTTAATCATCCATTGTTTGCAAAAAAAAAAAAAAAAATAAAAGATAATAATAAAGAGCCAAAAAGAAAACAAAGAAAAGGAAAAAAAAAAAGAAAAAAAGAGAGAGAGAAAACAAAACAAAACAAAAAGAAAAAATGGAACGAAATGAAAAGCAAAAGAAAAATTAGAAATAAAGAGAAAACAAAAAGAAAACAAAGAAAGAAGAAAAAAAAAAGAATATAAAAAGGGGGTTTTCTCTCTTTCGATAGGGGATTTTTTGGCTGGCTCCCGCACTTTCTTCATCAGGATCTCTCACTCCCGCGGAGCTAAAAAGGGGTTTTCTCTCTTTTGATAGGGGATTTTTCTTTGGTCACCACACCAAAAAAAAACCCTAGATCGAGGATCCTCCATCGTGAAGCTTTCTCTCTTTCTCTGCACTCAACTCGGATCCCAAATATTGAAGTTCTTCTCATCGCGGTGGAGATTCGATTCGCACGCCACCGTTACAGCAATCCGGTCACCAACCGTCGCATTCTTCGTCTCCACCATTGCCTCCGGTACTGAGATCTGGAGTTGATCTCTACTCGCGATCAGTTTTCGTTTCTTCCATCGGGAGTTCCCCCGCTCGGAGGTTTGTGCTTCTGGATAGATAGAGTCGAAGAAGATGGAGAATGAGAAGAAATCGTCGGTGATGTTTATGGCTTCGAAGATGAAGAGCTTGAAGCAGTCGTTGGCCTCGCTATGCTGATGATCTTCGCGCTTGGCGTATTCCCATCCCCGATCGGTGACAGCCGCAGCTAAATTTCCTATATCGGTCAGTGCAATCGTGACTGTGATAGAACGGACGAACGCTCTCAGCTCAGACTCTTTCTCGGAGGAAAAATGGCCGAACGGTTTCTCTCTCTCTCAGACGTTCTCTAGATCTCACACGCTCTCTGGGACTCAAGCTAACTCTTTTGCTCGGGAATTCTCTTTCCTGCTCTAATTCTCTTTTTCTTACAGACACTCGATCGCTCTCGCCCAGATCTAGCTTCATCAGGATCGGAGATTCTCTCTATTCTGACTAGTTAAGGATCGCTCTCAGAAATTAGTAACTCTCTCGATTGGAGGTTCGCTCTCTGGACGATTTCTCGGGTCTTATCTCCTGTCTGGTGCCGCGAGCTAGGTAAATACACAATAATCCTATGTGCTGCTTGTTTCCTCAATCCCATCATCAGTTGGACATCATTGTGGTTCGATATGGAGATAATGTTAGATACTACTGTGTTGATTCATGTGTGAGTTTCCACAATTGCAGTTGTCAATACAAATACTTCATTACGATCGCCCTTAATGGCCTCAAACCTCTAAAAGCTTAGTCAACATTAGGAACATGATGAAACAATCTAATAGTGATGCAATGTCATGAATGCATTTTAGCAATCTGGTGAGAAAACTGAGTGCATGACAAACCGCCTGCTATGTCCATGAATTGATCTTTTGATATACTTCATCCAGCAGTAGTCCCCCCAAAATAATCAAAGGAACCTAGATATTGTGGGGACTTATAATTATAAACTGTCATCAGTCATGAGCTGTCCTGAGTGAAATATTCTGGAAGAAAATGTGCATTCTTGTCATACTTAAGAGGGTATGTACCATTCGGCCAAAAGACATACGCTCCAGATGCCTAAAAAAAACTGCCACAGTTATACAGGAATATCTATAAGATGAAGAAACTTTTGTAGATGTTCCCTTAGATGGCAACCATTGATAAAAAGATATAGCTGAAGATCCACACTTCCATCATCTGCAGAAAAAAAATGGTTGTATGTTTGCCTTGCTGCTCTGTTCTACTTTTGATGGACCTTGATCTCTTCTAGGATTTTGTAAATTCACGTGCTTTTAGTTGCAATATATAATGAAACGCTGTCTTTGATTTTTGAAGTTGATTCAATTATAGAAATGCTGTCTTTTCTGTGGCTAGTTGCTGTTAGTCTTAAGATGAGATAGTAGATTTGTCCAATTGCTTCCAATATGTTGTAGAATGATGGTGTAACATGCTACTATGTTCTATTCTTGATTGACTTGTTCATGTTCTTGAACTTTTAGAAATTCACGTGTTAAAAATTTTGAGAGACTTCCTTGTGAAATTTGTTCCTATAATGCTGATTTCACATGATTTGCATATCAATTGAACTCAACTTTTCTTGTGATTCGCATGATAAAAATCTGTCATAAAAATGAATTTCATAATGCCCGTTTTCCCTTGTCAAAGCTGACCTCGTCATTTTTCTATGATTTTATTGTTAAGGAATTATAAGATTGGATCCTTAACAAAAGTTGTTTGTCTCTCTTTTGTTCACGCTGTAGTAAAATTTCATATTCTTCAGATTTTCTTTTTAGGTCAAATCACCATTAATGTGTCACAACATCCCGTATTTTGCTGCAATTCGGACGTAATATTGTGCATTCTTGAATTTTCTCTAACTTCTATGTAGCTCACGTTAAAAAAAAAAATTGCCATAAAAGTTGTTACCATGATTGGGTGTGCATTTGATTCTAACTTGCGGTTAGTTTGGTTATGAATTGATGTCATTTTGATCAAAAAATTCTCATACGTGCTTGTGATAAGATATGGCTTCAATTTCATGGCAATTTGTCATCAAACAATCACAATTTATAGTCTCATGTGCTCTGTTACAATTCTGATTGCATGCTGGAAGTTATGGATTAAGCATTGATTAGATGGATATACATGTAGCATGAACATGTTCAATGATGCATATTGTTTGGTGAATGATCTTTTGTCAGCTAATTCATTTGTTTGATTACCTAAGGACCAAGGTTATATGGCTTGGATGCCTGTCATATTATATGCTTTGCATGTGATCATTTGATGAATGATTTTGGTGCGACGCATATCAATGCTGAACTTCAGGATATCACTCAAAACTTGACTTTCACATTGTACTTTTTTTAAACAATTAATTTTGATATGATGTATTGTTTTCTTTTTGGTTGCTTGATGTGTTTGATTGTTTCTTTCATTTGTATGCATCTAATCATCTAGATTTCCTATATTAGGTTTAGAAAAGGATCCTAAAAGTGGAGAAGAAGTGAAGATGGTGGAGGTCGATGTCCACTCTAACCGTTATTCTGTAATATTCATTTCTCTCCCGACATATGTCTCGGGTTCCTTGTGTTGTATAAAACCCGACGAGTTGCGGGTTTTCCGTTTTTCCCTCATTTTTCTTAATTGTATTATCTCTTTTATTTTTTTTTTAGAATTGCATGATTAGGTTTAACTGCTTTTCTTGATTGTTTACTTTATGTCTTGCAATTTCATATTCATCGTTTGTTTTCCTTTCATTTTTTAGAAATAGAATATCATGAAAATGATCAACCACGCATGATCACTTAGCCTAGGAATTGATGATCCTGAAAATGTAAAAAGAAACGCATGGACATATTAGGAAAAACACAACATACTGTTTAGGTACCGAAAGGGCGTTAATAGCAATATTAGCGTAACCCAACTCCTCGAACCTAGATATTTGGTTGCGTAGAAATCGAGGGAACACTTCCGACCTCGATTGGGTTTCTAGTCGACCCCCGAAAATGAGGCTAGTGGCGACTCCTGTATATTTTTAGGTTGTTAAATACCTAGACTGTATAAATAAATCCGTTGTCGCGCGGGATACGAGCTTGGGAGAGCTCGTGATCTCGTGAGGAAACTCTCGTCATCAAAGTACCCCTAAACCCGACATTTTCCCTCCTTGGATACTTTTCGAGGGGCGGCGAGATCGGGTCGCGACAGGCTTGGCGACTCCGCTGGGGACTGGTTACTAGGCTAAGAGGACTTGAAGCCATTTAAAAATGATTGTTGTGTTTTAACTAACATGTCTTATGTAGGTCGCCTGCATGTCAAAGTCGCGTGGAAAATCAGGTTAGTCGCTAACCTCATGTTAAATGGTTTTGCAGGTGGGAGTCATAAGGGGAGGTGTACTTGTAAACCCCTTGTTTTGTAGGTGGTATGAGGATGTATGAATGTTTGTGTGTTTATATTGAAGTGCTGGATGTTTAAATTTAAATGCATGTTTACAAGCTTTAGCACGACATTAAACACACAACCGCGGTCTAAAACCCTGATCGCCCAATTTAGGATCTTAGGAGGGTTTATGGGTGGAATCTGCGAGTGGATGCTCGTGGTAATCCACTAGTTACATAAACCCGCTCATCCCAACCAATAAAGATAGCACTGACCGACGATAGTAGTGGTGGGTGAACTATTTTTATCTTTTGGGAGGAGGACCTTGAGCCTTTGGCACCCTCACCTTAGGCGTCGAAACCTCACAGTTTCATGCGACATGTGATTTGTGCTTGCCATGTGTCTGGTAGGTAAGCTATCTTTTACTTTCCATATTTCAATTATGCAATTTAATATTTCAACGATGATATGTTTTAATCATGGGTGCCCCTTTTAGGTCTAGATTAGATGGGTAGACCTGAAGTTGACGTGATCCCTGTGCTTGGGAATCTCAAGACTTTATGGGAAAATCTCGAACCAAGACATCAAGACTACGTGGAAAAGTGCATAGGCTTCCTCCCGACTTTATTAAAAGTCGAACCACGAATTGCAATGGTCAAATCATTGGCTTATTTTTGGAATCCCGTGACTTCTATGTTCGTGTTTAATCAATGTGAATTGACCCCTACAATTGAGGAGTTCCAAAAAGCCATTACATTAGGTAAAGCTTCTTTAGGTTTTGTCACTCCTTCTATTGGCCAAAATCCAATCTCTCTTCTAAGTCAATTCCTCTATGATAAAATTGAGGCTATTCTTAATGGAAACTCTCATGCCATGCCTTATAATTTCCTCGAAAAACATTTCCGTAGCCTTGAGCCAAAATCTGGGAACCAAATTCCTCGTGTCTTCCTACTCATATTCTTTGGTTTTGTGATATTCCCATATACCCGAAAAACAATGGATCCTTTAGTCACACACATTGTCAACCAAGTGTGCGCATTTAATTGTTTCACACATATGATCCTTGCCAAACTTTTGTGTCTCTTAATCGGTTTAAAGCAAATGGTCGAGGTACTCTTAGAGCCCCATTAGGACTTCTCCAAATTTGGCTCTTTTCACATATCAAAGAGTTTGCCCCTCACATGAAGATTATTGATGTCACAAAACATCATCATCCAATTCTTAGATTTTCCCAAAGAAACGAATCCTTTCCATCATGGTCTTTCTCTATGTGGTTCCATTTCCTCAAAAATCTCAACCATAGCTTAATTCAATGGCATGTTCAGTGGCTTGGGAATCCCGAGGTGCGCCTTTTTAGTGGAGTTGACAATCCACTTCCCCTCGTGGGATTGACGGGTTTAACGTCATATTACCCTTTAAGGGTACTTCGCCAATATCGTGCGCTTCAAACGATCCCGCCAATCCTCAAGCTGGGGTTATATCGTATTGATTATCATGATAAAGTCATCAAGGAAAACCAAATTGACCACATCAAGGCCGTAATTCAAGCTGCTATTGGGATTTGGTACTCCCATTCCTCGCATTATGTCGTTGCCATCGATGAAGCTTATTTGGAAGGAGAGATGAAGACTCATCGAGCTACCATCGATTACATACACCGTCAAGTAGAACTTGAGCTCGAGGTTCAGTTGCTGGATATTCCTGAACCTCAAGGTTCTTGGCGAGTTCATATTCAGGAGCAAGAAGACAGTGTATTAATCGATGAGGAACGCTTGGCCCATGAAAACAAGCGTCTCTGCACGATCCCACCTAGTACTTAGGTTTCCATTTCATATGCTTTTCTTGTAAAGGGATTTCCTTTGTGTTTCCCTCATTTCTATTAAGATTTACTTGTATTTATTTTCATCTTCCATGTAAAAATCACATGTAAAATTGAACTACTTTGTAAGCTTCAAGAAAGCAAGGTTCTGTTTCCCTTGTAATTGTTCAACTGAAATGAATGAAATTCATGAACATTTTCATGTAACTTTTAGAAAAGGGGCATTCTGATTAAACATTTGTCATCGTTCCTTTTCAATTGTATAATTTCTTTTGAAGAAATTTTGATAAGAGGATGTTATATGATACTGGGTCATATACACTTCTTATGATCATTTTATCTCAAGAAAATATAAAATTGACTAGGATTTGTATTTTAATGGTTTCTTTTGATTGGTACTAATCTAAGTCTTTTTCTTTTACAGGAAGTTTTGAAAAAAAAACGGCTGAAGAAAGATTTGTTATACGAACTCGTCGCCAAACAAAGATGGAAAACGAAGATACCCGAGCTCATGTCATTAATATGGAGAATCAAATGGCACAGCTGGTGACATTATTGGCCGATCTCTCTAGCCATGTCAAAAACTTGACATCTACTTCTAACATGAATATTCCTACCGCTCCCCCTGAGGTACCGGTAGTAGAGCCCGTGGCAAAAGGGCCTCCATCTAAAGAGGTTTCGACTTCACACTTCGATGAGGAGAATTCAAGGCGCCTAGCAAAGATCGAAGAATGCCTTTGCATGCTGCAAGGTTATCAGTTATAAGGGCTTGATAAACTGTCACCCTTTGCTAAAGTTACGGTTCCTGAATTCTATAAGGAGCCGGAGTTCACAAGAAAATACGACGGCATCGGATGTCCTAAGACTCATTTGAAGTACTACCTGGGCAAGATGGCCCGTTATTTAGATAATCCCCTACTCTTGATCAATTCATTTTAGGACAGCCTGGTTGGTCCTGTGTTAACTTGGTTTATAGAGTTGGACATGGAGAAAATCCATACTTGGGAAGATCTCGTTGATGAATTCCTTCAGCAATACAAATTCAGTATTTAAATCGCTCCAACTCGAGAAGAATTGGTTTGAGTTGAGAAAAGAAGAACCGAATCATTTAGGGCCTACGCTCAAAGATGGAGGGTCACTGCATCTCAAGTAAAACCGCCATTGTTTGAGAAAGAGACCATGAAGTTGCTACTTCAAGCTATGCCCCGTGATTTTTTCGAAAAGATGTACAACCATACTTGTATGAACTTTGCTACATTTGTAGAGTTGGGAGAACACATTGAGGGAATCATGCGAAAAGGAAGGTTGTCTGAGAACACAAATCATCGATATACCCCGAAGAGGGATAAAGAATCGACTGTGGAGATCGCCTATGTACAAAATTCCTTTTCTCAGAAGCCGTATAATCCTCAAATTCATAAACCCTCCATAGAGGTAAGGGGTTCTTCCAGAAACTTTGAGCATAAAGGGAAGGCCCCTCAAAGGCAATTTACTCCATTGCCTAGGCCCATGTCCCAACTACTTCCAATGATGATTGAAAATCATCTTCTCGCAAAAGAAATCCCAAGGAATAATCCGCCAAAGTTTGCCAGATTCGACCTTAATAAAACAAGTGAGTATCATATGGGTGAAAAAGGTCACCATGTAGATAATTGATTTGTGCTCCGTTACAAGATCCAGAATTTGCTAGATAAAAAACTGCTCGCCTTTAAGGATTCAGCACCGAATGTCCAACAAAATCCTTTTCCAAAGCATTCTGAAAATGTCAACATGATTTATGGGGATGTTGACGAAGATATACCCCTAATGGATATCCAGGAGATGAAACAGAGCATGCCATTTGATGATCATCAGTTGAAAGGTCACATCGTTCATGATAAAGAAGACCTTATTTCAATTTTGCCAAAGGATAAAGAGGTCTACTCCCATAGCAAAGAAGAAGATGAATACAAAACTTCCCATTCAAACCATGAATTTGTGAGGAAAGCCCATGAGAAGGGTGAAGTGGTAGACACCTTGGGACAACCAAGTGGAAAATACGACTTTATAGTCAAGTATACTCCTCCTCCAAGTTATTTCCAAAACTCTAAAGACATCGTCCCTAGTGGATGAGGAGAGGAATTCAAGGATGAATTCATGGCTATGATTGAACCCGTTGTGATTGATCTGACTAAAGGAAAAATCCCATGTGGGAGTGATACAACTGCTAAGAGTGTCATTGAAGTCGGCTCATTGGTTGATAATTTTGGAGCCATGAAGATCTCAAACACGGGTTTTGGTCCTATTGTGATCGAGTTACCACCAGAATTAGGTGAATGTTCCAACACTAAAGTGATTCCTACTTTTGACACTAGGGCGGTCCCTTGGAATTATAATACAAGTGAAATCAACGCCGTCACTCGATTGGGTCGAATCTACCCACCACGTGAAGATGAGGAAAAAAAAGCCGTAACTGATGAGGAAGCTGAACAACTCCTCAAAACACTCAAGACAAGTGAGGCTGAAGTGATTGACCAATTGCACAAGATGCCTGTGTAGATTTCTCTATTGGAGCTTTTCAAGACCTCTGAAAAGCATAGAAATGCTCTCCTCAAAATTTTAAATGAAGTTCATGTACCCGAGGCCATTGGAGAAGTACAATTGGAGGAGTTCGTGGGTGCTATACTTTTAAGATATCAAATTACTTTCTCTGAGAGAGACCTCCCCCCTGAGGGCCAAGCACACACTAAGGCATTATACGTGTCCGCTCAACATTTTGAGGCAAAGATTTCAAAGGTCCTGATCGATAATGGCTCTGTCTTGAACATTTGTCCTTTGTCCACCCTTCTTAAATTAGGGATAGGAATGGAAAATGTCTCTTCTCCAACGATTCCTGTTCGAGCCTTTGATGGGATAAAGAGAGAAACAATAGGGGAAATCGATTTACCACTGACGATTGGCCCTATTACCATGATTCAAAAGTTTCAAGTACTTTGGATATCCCGAGCAATTTTAGCCTGCTATTGGGGCGGCCTTGGGTCCATGCTGCAGGAATCATTCCTTCTAGTCTTCATCAAATGATGAAACTTCCTATCGATGGAAAGATTGTGACTATCCGACGGTGAAAGAGATGTGGAGACTTTCCATAACACGGCCATACCTTTTATTGAGCCCGAGGTCAAGGGAGAATCGAGCTATCACTCGTTTGATATGGTGTCTGTCATTCATGTGCCTATTGGATCGATTATCAGAAAGCCTCGGTTCTCAGAGGCCTCATTGATGGCAAGTAGAGAACTGCTCAAGAATGGTTTTGCTACGGGGAAAGGTTTGGGTAAGTTCACCCAAGGCATGCCAAATCCTATTAAGGTGGTCAAGATCAACAAGCGCAAAGGCCTAGGTTATCAAGGCGACCGTAAGGGTCAAGGTAATCGCAAAGGCCCAAACATCAAAGGTAAAAGCTACCAACGTCTCTTGCCTTCACCTTTGAAAGATTTCTTTCCTGGACCACCGAAACTCTTACAAGAAGAAGAATCCAATATCTATCACTTTGCCAATTGGTTCGAAGATGGTTTAGTCGGCACTATTAGTGAAGATGAAGAGCCTACAATTCCCACTGTGTAAGGGATGTTTCTAGTTCTTGCATTTAATTTTTGGTTGTATTCGATTCATTTCTCTCATACGAGGGAATTCTATTCATTTCTCCCCTGCGAGGGAATTCCGTTCATTTCATTCATCTATGTTTGCAATAATCTAGATCATAAACTTTCTAGATCCAAGATGATATACGTTGTAATGCAATTTTCACATATCAATAAAATTCATGTTTTGTTAATAGATGTGTGAGGCTCAAATTAGTCCTATGATGATGCTTTGAGGCCTGAGCCTCCACACGATCTATAGTTTGTTTTAGTGGAACGAAGACGTCCAATGACATGAGGATTAGTTCCCAATAAATTTTTCAAAACAACAACTTGAATTTGAAAATAAATTTTAAATGACATTTACATTCATTGCATTCGTTTATATGTATATATACTAACCATTTTTCAATTGCATCTCAGGCATGACATTTTACATCACGATAGTCATTTACATGGCTCGGATTCGCATTCAAAAGATTTTGACGAACCCGATTATTCCGGTTCAGAGAATGAAGATGATCCTCGAAGTATTGAAAAAGAATGGCTCAGACATGAAGAGTCCAAACCTCCTACCACCGAACAGCTGGTCACTGTAAATGTGGGAGATTCAGACAACCCTAAAGAAACTAAGATTGGGGCAGGTCTCTCTCAAGCAGATGCCAATAGACTAATTGGGCTTTTGAAAGAATATTGAGATATTTTTGCTTGGTCGTATGCCGATATGCCGGGTTTAGATCCTGAGATCGTGGAACATGCATTACCACTTGATCTTAATATTCTGTTGAGGAAGCAGATTGAAAAAGAAGTCATGAAACTCTTAAATGTTGGTTTCATTGAAGTCACCCAATATGCGGATTGGATTGCTAATATAGTCCCAGTTATGAAGAAGGATGAACGAGTTCGAGTATGTGTTGATTACCGTGATCTAAATAAGGCAAGCCCTAAGGATGATTTTCCTCTGCCACACATTGATGTTTTAGTTGACAAGATCTTGCTGGATTTGAATTGTTCTCCTTCATGGATGGATTTTCTGGTTATAACCATATTCGAATGAAAGAGGATGATAAGACTAAAACTTCATTCATCACCCCGTGGGGAACATTTTGCTACAAAGTTATGCCCTTTGGCTTAAAGAATGCAGTGGCAACATATCAAAGAGCCATGGTGACACTATTCCATGACATGATGCATAAGGAGATTGAAGTTTATGTTGATGACATGATTGCAAAGTCAAGACAAGGTGAATATCATGTTGAAATCTTAATAAGATTATTTGATCGATTGAGGAAATTCAATCTGAGACTTAACCCCGCAAAATGCATATTTGGGGCGAAGTCTGGGAAGCTTCTTGGATTTATGGTTAGTAACAAGGATATCGAGATAGATCCCTCTAAGGTGAAGGCCATATGCGATTTGAAACCTCCTTTTACTGTTAAAGAAGTCCGAAGCTTATTGGGAAGATTGAATTATGTTGCAAGATTTATCTCTCAATTGTCAGAAACTGCTAAGTCATTTTTCAAGCTATTAAAGAAGAACGCTAAGGTCAACTGGGATGAAGAATGTCAGAAATCATTTGAAGAACTAAAGAGATATCTTTCGCAATCTCTTGTACTTGTACCACCTATCCAAGGTGTGCCTCTGATCTTGTATCTCACCATTCATGAGGAGTCTTTAGGAGCCATGTTAGCACAAAAAGGACCAAGGGATGGAATAGAACATGCCATATATTACCTCAGTAAGAAGTTTACTACTTCCGAGATTCAATATCTTAAGGTGGAAAAGACCTGTGTAGCCTTGATTTGGGTTTTACACCGACTGAGACAGTACACTTTACATCACCACATCCTTTCGGTGACTGAGAATGACCCGATCAAATATCTTTTGGAAAAGCCTGCATTGGTTGGAAGGCTAGCTAAATGGCAAATATTATTTTCTGAGTTTGATATTCAAAGCATGGCACAAAAGTCTATCAAAGGGCAAGCTCTAGCTGATATGTTAGCCGAAAATCCCGGGAAATATAATGATTGGGATGAAATCGATGAACATATTTATTTGGTCTCGCTTGATAAGTGGACCATGTACTTTGATGGTGCAGTTAACCTTTTTGGTTCTGGCACTGGGGCAGTTTTAATATCCCCGGAAGGTCAACATTATCTAGTAGTTGCAAAGCTGGTATTCCCTTGTACCAACAATATTTCTGAATATGAAGCATGCATCATTGGCTTGCAATTAGCCATCGATATGAAAGTCAGAAAGCTTCAAGTTTATGGTGATTCTGCACTCATCATCCACTAGACGGAAGGTGAATGGAAAACACGGGATGTAAAATTAATCCCTTACCATGAATATCTCGAAGACTTGGTCAAGGAATTTGATGAGATCTCTTTTGATTATTTGCCGAAATCACAAAATCAGTTTGCTGATGCCTTGGCAACTTTATCTTCGATGTTGCAAGTAATTGATGGTTTGAGCATCGATCCTTTGCAAATCGACGTTTTGAAAAAGCCTGCTTATTGCTTGATGATAGAAGAAGAACCTGATTGTCAACCCTGGTATTATGACATCATGAATTACCTTCGAGAAGGCAAATTCCCCCAGGGGAGTCAAGGCAATGATCAAAAATATTTGATGAAGTTGGCATTTAAATTCTTCCTCAGTGGAGGAGCCCTCTATAAAAGGTCTTTCGATTCAGTTTTACTAAAATGTGTGGATGCATAATAGGCTAGGACTCCTGATGAAAGAAATACATGAAGGAGAGTGTGGTCCACATATGAACGGTCATCTCTTGGCTAGAAAAATTATGAGGCTCGGTTACTATTGGTTGACCATGGAAGCCGATTGTATTCAGCATGTGAGGTGTTGTCATCAATGCCAAGTCTATGGGGACAAAATCAATGCTCCTCCTAATGAGCTACATCAAATGTCCGAATCCTGGCCTTTTTCAATGTGGGGCATTGACACCATCGAACTGATCAATCTTAAAGCATCGAATGGACATCGTTTTATCTTGGTAGCCATTGATTACTTCACCAAATGGATTGAAGCCAATTCTTATACTCATGTTACTGCAAAAAGCGTAGCAAAGTTCATCCGTTGTGATATCATCGCTCGATATGGAGTTCCTGAAGCGATCATCACAAATAATGGATCAAACTTGAACAATAAAGTGGTGGATGATTTACTTGGAGAATTCCACATTCGCCATTTGAATTCTTCTCCTTACCGCCCACAAATGAATGGAGCTGTGGAAGTGGCAAATAAGAACATCAAGAAGATTTTAGCCAAAACGGCAGAAAATTATCGTGATTGGCATGATTGGTTGCCATATGCTTTGTTTTCTTATCGAACTTCAATTCGTACTTTGACTGGGGCAACACCGTTCTCATTGGTTTATGGGATGGAAGTTGTATTACCCGTGGAAGTGGAAATTCCTTCACTGAGGGTACTTTCTCAAATCAAACTCTCTGAAACTGAATGGGTTCAACAAAGATTTGAACAACTTAATATGATTGATGAAAAGAGGGTAAAAGCCTTATGCCATGGACAAAGCTATCAGAAGAGAGTAGCTAGGTCATTTAATCGCAAGGTTAGACCAAGATATTTTGAGATCAACGATCTTGTCTTGAGGAAAGTTTTACCTATCATTCCAGATCCTCGTGGGAAGTTTACTCCAAACTATGAAGGTCCATATATTGTAAAGAAAGTGCTACCTGGTGGGGCACTAATCCTTGTAAAAATGGATGGTCATGAATTGCCAAGACCTGTAAATGCTGATGCTGTCAAAAAGTATTATCTATGAATAAAGTGAAAGGCCTTTGAGCCATTTTTGAATTGAATCTGAGCCATTTTAGGATGTTTGCATCATGCATTTTCATGCATACATATTGCATCTGCATGTTTGTTCATTTTGCAGGATCTCTGATGAAGATTCTACCTATCCGCAAGAGGTTCATCTCAAGAATGCAAAACTTTCAAAAGTGTCCATTCTTCTTTAAAACTTAGAAGTGACCTTATCCTTTAGAATGCCAAAAGAGTTGGTTAGAATTCTAGAAGTACAGTTAGAACTCTAGAAATGAACCCATGTGCTAAGCAAAGCCTGTTCTGGTTACAAATTTTGTCCAATCTTACTTCCAAAAAATCTCCCGAATAGGATCAAGGAAACATGTCATTTCAGACAAAATTTTATTATATTTTCATTTCCCCAAGGAGTTGAATTTAACCAAAGTGTGCTTTGGAAAACCTGAAAAGGATTGTTAAATATGCCAAGTGGTAGTGCCTAAAATGATGAGAGGCAACCCCTTTACTAAACACGTCATCATATACTTTCTGAGAGAATTGAGTGGAAAGAACCATGTCTTAGGGCATAAGATTCATTCACAGTGAATACATGAGTTGAAATGATTAAGGTATTTCATTTCTCAATCCCCAAATACTATTGATATCCCTTGCAAGCCACTTTGAGACAAATAGGGAGCATTTCCAAAATAACCCTGTCAAGAACAACCCCACATTGGGGCAAAATATGGGGTTTTGGTTGAAAATTACGGAGCAAAAGATTAAGAAAGATTTTATTGCTTTCACTTACATCAATCTTCTTGTGTTAGCTTCAGGTGATTTCTTATTGAAACTCGAAGCATCCCAAAGTGACGAAGAGCATTCCGTTCACTACCACAAACACACTTATCCATTGCTTAGCCAATTTGAGCCTTATGCAATTCTTCATAACCCCAGGTGATGATTATCTCTCCACACTGTGGCAAGGCACATGATTTACCAACAAAATTGAGAATATTGGTAATGTTTGTAAATGCCACTTGAGAATCCTAGATACTCAAAAGAGAATGAAAACTAGGGGGCATGAAAAAGCAGTGTGCTTGGTAAAAGTAAGGCCAATGCCCATGAAAAAAAAAGCAAAGAAAAGCAAGAATGCAAAAAAAAAAGAGCGAAATCCATGATCATGCAAAAGATCATTCGTTGAAAAACAAAAGAAATATCTTGCAAGAGAAAACATGTATTACAAGCAATATCATTAGAACAAAGAGTGAAGCTCTCATGTCTCAAGACAAATTACCTAAAGGACTCTCGAGATAGGATAAATTTCAAGAGTCGAATTTTTGAGAAGTCGTGTGATGGTAATGATGCCAAGATAATCACTCACTTTTTAACCCTTTGATATATGAAATTTTTTCAAGCCTTTTTAAGCCTCACCAGAACCAACACTACAGCCCTTATCCGAAGTCTCTTCCGAGTGGGATGGTTCGAGTTGAAATGAGAATATCACATAGGAGCTACCGCTAGAAGGAGTGGAAGCAATCCTATCTTATCTTATCTTCAAGGTTCTTGACTTGTAAACCTTAAGAAGGTATTGATTCAATATTCATTTCTTAGCCTCAAAATGCATACCCTTTGTGTAAGCCCATGACCGAGCCATCATTACGGTCCCTTCAAAAGACCTTTTGATCAATGGATTGTATTCACTGTGAACGTTTCCGAAAGCCATAGACATAGGTTTAGCGAGACTTCTCCAGTGAGATTAAACAGCTTTCCCATATCAATGGTTGGGAACAAAAGCCCTTTTTGAGAGTCAGTGTGAAAGACCTTTTTTGATTAGGATATTTCCACTTGGCATATTTGATTTAACCCATAGATGGTTAATCAAATCTCATTTTGTTAAAATCTTCTCTAAAAGGATTTGACAATCAATGTTATTTCGCAAGATTGGTTCTCCAGCAATTTTGAAAATCATACCCGGTCGAAGCCCGTTATTGCACGATAAGACCCTTCTCCTGGTCAAAGCCTGTTATTACATGGTAAGACCCTTTTTCCTGGTCAAAGCCCATTATTACATGATAAAACCCTTCTCCTAGTCGAAACCTATTTTTACACGGTGAGACTTTTCTCCTAGTCGAAAGCCGTTTTTACACGGTGAGACTTTTCTCCTAGTCGAAAGCCGTTTTTACACGGTGAGACTTTTCTCCTAGTCAAAACCCGTTTTTGTACGATAAGACTTTTCTCCTAGTCAAAACCCGTTTTTACACGGTGAGACTTTTCTTCCAGTTGAAACCCGTTTTTACATGGTGAGACTTTTCTCCTAGTCAAAATTCGTTTTTACACGGTGAGACATCACATCCAGTCAAAACCCGTTTTTGCACAGTGAGGCATCACATCTAGTCAAAATCCATTTTTACACGGTGAGACCTTTCTCCCAGTTTAAACCATAGGTTAATGGTTATCCTTAAACCATTCCTTTTCCATTTAGTGATTTCATTGCCTTCACTCTATTCCATGAGAGAGAGAAACAGAGACAAAGTAAATAAACCCCAACAAGAGTTCATATACCTTGATGAGCAAAGGTAAGTATCAGGTACATCCTAACCAACCATCATTGCTTTTGTCATTTTCTATTTTTCAAAGCCGAGTCGACTAAAAATTTCAGGTATCAATTTTGTCTTTGAGTAGAACCTCTTTGAGCTCCCACCCAAAGAGGGACAGCTGTTGACACCCGAAATTTTCATCGACATTTTAATCATCCATTGTTTGCAAAAAAATAAAAAATAAAATTTAAAAATAATAAAGAGCCAAAAAGAAAAAAAGAAAAGAAAACAAAAAGAAAAAAATGGAACGAAATGAAAAGCAAAAGAAAAATTAGAAATAAAGAGAAAACAAAAAAGAAAACAAAGAAAGAAGAAAAAAAATAATATAAAAAGGGGGTTTCTCTCTTTCGATAGGGATTTTTTGGTTGGCTCCCGCACTCTCTTCATCAGGATCTCTCTCTCCCGTGGAGCTAAAAAGGGGGTTTTCTCTCTTTCGATAGGGGATTTTTCTTTGGGTCACCACACCAAAAAAAACCCTAGATCGAGGATCCTCCATCATGAAGCTTTCTCTCTTTCTCTACACTCGACTCGGATCCCAAATCTTGAAGTTCTTCTCATCGTGGCGGAGATTCGATTCACACGCCGCCGCTACCGCAATCCGGTCACCAATCGTCGCATTCTTCGTCTCCACCATTGCTTTAGCCTGTTGCCTCCGATATTGAGATCTGGAGTTGATCTCCACTCGCGATTGGTTTTCGTTTCTTCCGTTGGGAGTTCCCCCGCTCGGAGGTTTGTGCTTATGGATAGATAGAGTCGAAGAAGATGGAGAATGAGAAGAAATCGCCGGTGATGTTTTTGGCTTCGAAGATGAAGAGCTTGAAGCAGTCGTTGGCCTCGCTATGCTAATCATCTTCGCGCTTGGCGTATTCCCATCCTCGATCGGTGACAGCCGCAGCTAAATTTCCTATATCGGTCAGTGCAGCCGCGATTGTGACGGAACAGACGAACGCTCTCGGCTCAGACTCTCTCTCGGAGGAAAAACGGTCGAACAGTTTCTCTCTCTCGAGGACGTTCTCCAGATCTCACATGCTCTCTGGGACTCAAGCTGACTCTTTCGCTCGGGAATTCTCTTTTCTGCTTTAATTCTCTTTTTCTTACAGACACTCGATCGCTCTCGCCCGGATCTAGCTTCATGAGGATCGTAGATTCTCTCTGTTCCGACTGGTTTAGGATCACTCTCAGAAATTAGTAACTCTCTCGATCGAAGGCTCGCTCTCTGGACGATTTCTCGGGTCTTATCTCCTGTATGGTGCCGCAAGCTAGGTAAATACACAATAATCCTATGTGCTACTTGTTTCCTCAATCCCATCATCAGTTGGACATCATTGTGGTTCGATATGGAGATAATGTTAGATACTACTCTGTTGATTCATGTGTGAGTTTCCACAATTGCAGTTGTCAATACAAATACTTCATTACGGTCGCCCTTAATGGCCTCAAACCTCTAAAAGCTTAGTCAACATTAGGAACATGATGAAAAAATCTAATAGTGATGCAGTGTCATGAATGCATTTTAGCAATCTGGCGAGAAAATTGAGTGCATGACAAACCGCTTGCTATGTCCATGAATTGATCTTTTGATATACTTCATCCAGCAGTGGTCCCCCCAAAATAGTCAAAGGAACCTAGATATTGTGAGGACTTATAATTATAAACTGTCATCAGTCATGAACTGTCCTGAGTGAAATATTCTGGAAGAAAATGTGCATTCTTGTCATACTCAATAGGGTATGTACCATTCAACCAAAAGATATACGCTCCATATGCCTAAAAAAAAAAAACTGCCACAGTTATATAGGAATATCTATAAGATGAAGACTCTTTTGCAGATGTTCCCTTAGATGGCAGCCATTGATAAAAATGATTTACCTGAAGATCCACACTTCCATCATCTGCAAAAAAAAAAAAAATGGTTGTATGTTTGCCTTGCTGCTCTGTTCTACTTTTGATGGACCTTTATCTCTTCTAGGATTTTGTAAATTCACGTGCTTTTAGTTACAATATATAATGAAATGTTGTCTTTGATTTTTGAAGTTGATTCAATTATAGAAATGCTGTCTTTTCTGTGGCTAGTTGCTGTTAGTCTTAAGATGAGATAGTAGATTTGTCCAATTGCTTCCAATATGTTGTAGAATGATGGTGAAACATGCTACTATGTTCTATTCTTGATTGACTTGTTCATGTTCTTGAACTTTTAGAAATTCACGTGTTAAAAATTTTGAGAGACTTCCTTGTGAAATTTGTTCCTATAATGCTGATTTCACATGATTTGCATATCAATTGAACTCAACTTTTCTTGTGATTTACATGATAAAAATCTGTCATAAAAATGAAATTCATAACCCCCGTTTTTCCTTGTCAAAGCTGACCTCGTCATTTTTCTATGATTTTCTTGTTAAGGAATTCTAAGATTGGATCCTTAACAAAAGTTGTTTGTCTCTCTTTTGTTCGCGCTGTGGTAAAATTTCATATTCTTCAGATTTTCTTTTTAGGTCAAATCACCATTAATGTGTCACGACATCCCGATATTTTGCTGCAATTCCGACGTAATATTGTGCATTCTTGAATTTTCTCTAACTTCTATGTAGCTCACGTTAAAAAAAATTTTTGCCATAAAAGTTGTTACCATGATTGGGTGTGCATTTGATTCTAACTTCCGGTTAGTTTGGTTATGAATTGATGCCATTTTGATATACGTGCTTGTGATAAGATATTGCTTCAATTTCATGGTGATTTGTCATCAAACAATCACAATTTATAGTCTCATGTGCTCTGTTACAATTCTGATTGCATGCTGGAAGTTATGGATTAAGCATTGATTAGACGGATATACATGTAGCATGAACATGTTCAATGATGCATATTGTTTGGTGAATGATCTTTTGTCAGCTAATTCATTTATTTGATTACCTGAGGACCAAGGTTATATGGCTTGGATGCCTGTCATATTATATGCTTTGCATGTGATCATTTGATGAATGATTTTGGTGCGACGCATATCAATGCTGAACTTCAGGATAAACTTCAGGATATCACTCAAAACTTGACTTTCACATTGTACTTCTTTTAAACAATTAATTTTGATATGATGTATTGTTTTCTTTTTGGTTGCTTGATGTGTTTGATTGTTTCTTTCATTTGTATGCATCTAATCATCCAGTTTTCCTAGATTAGGTTTAGAATCAGATCCTAAAAGTGGAGAAGAAGTGAAGATGGTGGAGGTCGATGTCCACTCCGACCGTTATTCTGTAATATTCGTTTCTCTCCCGACATATGTCTCGGGTTCCTTGTGTTGTATAAAACCCCACGAGTTGCGGATTTTCCTTTTTTCCCTCATTTTTCTTAATTGTGTTTTCTCTTTTTTTTTTTTAGAATTGCATGATTAGGTTTAACTGCTTTTCTTGAATGTTTACTTCATGTCTTGCAATTTCATATTCATTGTTTGTTTTCCTTTCATTTTTTAGAAATAGAATATCATGAAAATGATCAACCACGCATGATCACTTAGCCTAGGAATTGATGATCCCGAAAATGTAAAAAGAAACGCATGGACATATTAGGAAAAACACAACATACTGTTTAGGTACTAAAAAGGCGCTAATAGCAATATTAGTGTAACCCAATTCCTTGAACCTAGATATCTGGTTGCGTAGAAATCGAGTGAACACTCCCGACCCTCGATTGGTTTTCTAGTCGACCCCCGAAAATGAGGCTAGTGGCGACTCCTGTATATTTTTAGATTGTTAAATACCTAGACCGTATAAATAAATTCACTGTCGCGCGGGATACGAGCTTGGGAGAGCTCGTGATCTCATGAGGAAACTCTCGTCATCAAAGTACCCCTAAACCCGACATTTTCCCTCCTTGGATACTTTTCGAGGGGTGGTGAGATCGGGTCGCGACAGGCTTTAAGTCCTCCACCCTACGGTCCTGAAAAGTTAAAGCTCACGATGAGGTGAGATATAAATCTCAACGAGTTCATGTTCTAAACTTTGATTAGAAGGGTAATACGCCTTGAGGCATCCTAACCACACAATCATACAACCACGAAGACTTACCTCATCTTAGATCCTCCCTGCATGTTAGCACAATTTATATCACAGACAGTAAGAAAGCATGAGCAACAACAAAGCTCAATCAATTGGAACGCCACATTCAATTCCAACCAAACATAGAGGTCTTGATTATAGGGCCAAATCGTTATGACACATCCCATACCGTGTTACACAATTTTATCCCATAATCCGACGCATTCAACTCAATTAAACATGTATTCCCAGTTTTGATATTTGCCTCGAAGGCACGGCCTACTAGCTGTTCGGTGATCTTCTAGCATAGCCAGGCGTTGTCGCATTCCATTGAGCATGGCTATGTCTTACCTAGATAGCTTTCCCCGAAAGAGCATAGGTCCAAAATCTACTGTGACCCGCTTTCGTTGTCCAATGGCGTCTCATATAAGGGTAGCGTCTAGCTTAACAGCTTGGGACAGTTTCTCTTAACCATTCATACACCCATTCAATTCTTGGCCAAGACATCGTGCTTTACACTTCAAATGTCTTAATTAAAATAATGTGCTTAGCTCCTTTTTTTTTTTTTTTGTATTAAAAACACACGGTAAAAATAATCATGTGTGGGTACACAGTCAGATCGAATCCGAAAAATTCATATCCTTATTTTTGAAATCTCACTGTTTTATATAGTATATAAAAACTAATTTCAGTGTTAAAACCCGACACTCGGGATTTTCTGAATAAATATGAAATTTCACAAATTTTGGAATAAGTGACCAAAATTCCAATCAACACTCAATTTGCACCAATTAACATCCAATTGCATAAACTAAACACATCATTGCAATCAACACGAAATTCCGGTCACCTCACGGTCTAATTTACGGAAAATATTAATTAATTAAATAATTACCAAAATTAATTGAATAATGCAATTTAAATACCAAAAATGCTAACTTTGGCCGGAAATGCTTAATTAACCGCCTAAAAGGGCCAGGAAAATTCTCGAACCTATCTAGATAAATAATTCATCATATCTAGTCCTTAATTAATCTAATCTAACCACCTAACATGCATAATTAAATAATTAAATCATGAATCTAATCTAACTAATCACTTAATCCATAATTAACCTAAACTAATCACTCCTAAGTATAATTAACTCCTTAAGCAGAGTTGATTGAGTAAACTCACTAGATTAGCGAGCCGGTGAGTCCACGGCGACGCGGAGGTGGGTGACAAACCTCCTAATGACGATGCCAAACAAGGCCAGGAAAGGCCTAGACAAGCCTCTTGAAACTCTTAGTTGGGCTGAATTGGTTTCTATTCTTGGCTTGTAGGGGCAAAACCATGCTGCTTGCATAGCTAGAATGGCAAGATGGGGCGGTGGGCTACTATTGTGGGCGACGGTGGGACTTCCGGTGGCTTGGACAGCAATGTACAATGGCTGGAAAAGTTGGATAGTGGCTCAGGATAGCGAGCATGTGGCGAACGTCAAGCGGGGAGGCGAGACGAGCAGCTAGGCTGGCGCACAATGCGACGATGAGCAACGGGCATGGCAAGGGGCTCTGGCGGGCTTGGCAGGTGTGCGGCGGCTATAGGGAGGGCTGCCGATTTCTCTACAATTTTCTAAGCTTCAAATGGCCTCAACAATGGGGAAAGCAAGTCTCAAGAAGGAAGAAGGGGCTGCTGAAGATAGAGGGGGCCCAAAGGCCACAAAAGTCTTCCTCTATATCCTTAAATACTCAAGCACTCGGCCCACCACCTTGGCTATCTTCCTCAGCCATTTTGTAGCCACCAAAGCTTCCTCAACAAGTCTCTAGGTGGTCCAAATGTTGCACACCCCAAGACCTATGAATTTTGCACCACTCCCCTCCAATTGGACCTAAATTGGAGTCCATAATTCTGTTCAAGATGTCCACACTCCAATTCACATTTTTCCTCATCAATCCATCCAAGTCGAATCCCAAAAACACGATAAAAAAACGACCATTGAACTTTTCAAGTCCAAAATACCCTTATTTTGAAAATTTGCCGAAAATCTCAGTTTGCAGAAAAATTCTTGGAAGATGAGTTGACGTTCCTAAAATGACTCGTGACATGATAGAACTTTCAATTTCTGAAAATCGGGTTCAAATCAACGGTTAATTTCAATCTAGCGCAATTTTAGTGTGACCTAACCTATCGAGTAGCTTTTAAGAATTTTTAGTGCATTTGACCCGTGATTAATTATTTTCAAGTCATATTGTACATCTTCGACACATTGGTGATTCTTGATTATCATGAAAATCTTGAGATTTCAAATACGGACATAGGGTATGAAAATGACAAAAAAATCGATCTAGTGTCGTTCGACAGAAATTTTGCCATTAAGTGGAATCACCCACACATTAATCACATACCTATCTCTAATTTCTAATTAATTTTAATGGTGCTGTAATGACCATTGCAAATTAGCATGGTCAATCAATTGATTCCTAGTTGAATTCTCAAAGTTATTGCGTTAAAATCTCTTAATGGCTTTACCTTATAGGCTAGTTATCTTGTGAGTGGCTAACTCAGAGAAAAGAACTATAGGCACGTTGATGAAAAGCCCAACTTATCCAATTGAAATCAAAACCTTGACTTTTTAAGACTCAAAGGATGACTATTGTTTCACTAGGGATTAAATGGCTTGAGTAATCAATAAAAAGAATCTTTTGGCACACTTTAGTGGTAGTGGCAAACTTAGATGGTGGTCTTCCGTCCTTTAAATGTTAGGATCACATGTGAATAAGTTTTGTTAGAAATGTAATACCCTAGGTCTCCACTGTACACATATTGTCCGCTTTGGATACTAAGTCTTCATGATTTTGTTATTCTTGGGGTAGCCCATACTACCCCAAGAAAACGTGTATGTATAGTTAGAGGAATCATTGCCTTATAAGGTAGCTTAGGACTCCCTCCCTAGGCGATGTGGGACAAGAGAGTGACCCCTTCCTTGGGCATGTTCGGGGACTGAGGCATGGACGCACCGCCATCCTTCCTCCCCACGCATCGTAGCTTGGGCTGTCACACTCTCCACTCCTTAGGAGCACAACGTCCTTGCTATGGCCCCACACGTGGTCAAGAGTTGGCTCTGATACCACTTGTAACACCATGGGTTTTTACTGGACACATATTGTCCGCTTTGGACACTAAGTCCTCACGGTTTTGTTCTTCTCGGGGCAGCTCGTACTATTCCAAGAAAACGCGTATGTACAGTTAGAAGGCCCATTGCCTTATAAGGTAACCCATGACTCCCTTCCTAGGCGATGTGGGATAAGAAAGGAACCCCTTTCTTGGGCACGTCTAGGGACTGAGGCGTAGACGCACCACCATCCCTCTTTCTCACGCACTGCTGCATGGGCCGTCACAAGAAAAGTCTCATATTGAATAATTGATGTGGTGTCGAGTAGTTAATATATTCTAGTTAGCCCATAACTCATTATTTTAAGCTTTTGAGTAAAGATAGATCTAATTGAATATATTGACAAGCTTGAATTTAGGCTCTCTCTTGACGATGTCTCTGGAGAAAGGTATCGGGCTTCTATTGCGCACCCCTAACAAATGGTATCAAAGTTGATGATTGTGGCTTTTGAGGTAGTGGACGTTGTGGTTTAGCAATGCGGGCTCATAAATTGGTGAAGAAGAATAATTGAATTAGGGGGGGGTGAGCCTAACGCTAAGCTCATACGTGGGGGAGAGATTATTAGGATAAACGTGTGAGTAAGTTGTATTGAAAAAAATCCCACATTAGAGAATTGATGCGGTATAGAGTAGTTAATATATTCTAGTTGGCACATAACTCATTGGCTTAAGCTTTTGAGTGAAGGTGGGTCTAACTGTTTATATTGACAAGCTTGGATTTAGGCCCTCTCTTGACAATTTCCCCGGAAGAATGTATTGGGTTTCTGTTTTGCACTTCAAACACTAAACTATCCCAAGCCTCAAAGACTCTTTATCAGTAGAACTCCTAATTATAGGAGTCATTGATTTTGAAATCTTGAAGTCCATACACGCTTCTAGTAATTTGACGAGACATTCTATTTTTTCATTATGATGGCCAAAAGATATGTTACGTGGATTGTAGCAAAGTTATTGTCACTCAAAACTCAATGGTTTCAATTAGTAATTGAAATTTAATGAGGATGAATGATACTAATTAAATTGTTATATATGACTTTGCATGAAAGTAAATGGATTCTAATATGCCTTGAATACTAAAGAACTTTGCAACATTTGAATTACTAGTATGCATAGACAGTAGATTCGAAATTGGTCAGGAAATTTTATTGAATAAAAATAAATTGTTTATATTCTTGGAATATATGCTCGCTCGATGATTGTAACATCAATTGCTAAATGGAGATGACTGGAGTGCGTAAAGAAGGTAGAAAGCTTATAGATTATGACTAGAATGCTTTTATAAACAGATATAAATGCTGAATTTGAGGCACCTAATCTTATTTGAAATTCAAATTCAAACTGAGCTAAAATCTGATATAAAATGATTTGTGACGTTGAAGTCAAAATCTACTGTGCTCTTTGTGATTATTTGTGTCTTAATTGCGTGTGCTTGATTGATGCCCATGTATTTGTAAATGGGCCATCCTAGTTTTTGTTTTGATCTTAATCTACAAAAAGCTCAAACTATTTTGACTTGGGCACTACTCTATGAATGATTTGCAATCGCTCTAGACTCTTGAGCTATGCTTATTGTTCGGTCGATGAAGCCTTCCGTCTCAGTTTAACAATTGTGCATACTTCGAATCAATCACTTGTTGCTATAAATTACGTACTTTGCTTGAACTTTGCCCATTAGACACTCATGATCAATGAGCTCACCAGAAATTTCATCGACTGCCTAATGGGTCGGCCGCATTGTTATTGCCTTTGTGTTTGATGAGCTTGGCAAGCACTCCATCAATTGCCCTTATGCTTTAGAGGTATTATGCAGGCTTGGTTTTTGGTCCAAATTTTTGGCTTGGTGTCAACAGTAGTTACCTTCTAGATTTGTGTTACCAATCCTCGTTTGAGGTAGCTACTAATGTTTATTTTGTTTTCTCAAATTATCAACTTCTCTCATATCTAACCCAAAAAAAAAAACCTCTTGTTGTTCAACAACTTTTATTTAACTCTCATCGATAGCTTAAATATACCAACTGTTATATGAAATTATCAACCTCTGTTTGTTTAGATATCAACCTTTCTCGGATTAAATTACAAACTAATCTTGGGCATCAACTCTCATGCGAGGTGGTCAACAACATTTGGTTGTTTCGTCTAAAATTTACAGAACTTTTTGTTGAGTTACCATTTTTATTTGCCTTGCCAATTTCACCTAAAATTTTACGACTTTTTAAATTTGCCAACTCCTTCCATTCCCAACATCGATTAGAGTATTAATTGCCAACTTTTCTTCGACTAATTTACCAATAATTGGACATTAACAACTCTTACACCTACATCTATTTTCTTTAATTATCGTAATCGTTTTATCTTTGACCAAAAAAAAAAAAAAAACTCATCATCTTTTACCATCTATCATATATAGTTATCAACATTCTTCTTCTTCTTCTTCTTCTTCTTCTTCTTATTTTTTATTTTTTATTGAGACTTACCAACTTTTCCCTAATTAAATTATTAACTAATTTTGTGCTACAAACTCTCATTTAATTTGTCTATAAGTTTTTTCCGATTTTGTTATGAGCTAGTTTTGTTTATGGTTGTACGTTGGTAAGTACTCAAATAAGAGTATGCAACCTAAAACTTCTTGGTAATTTGATATTTGAGAAAAGTTAGTAATTCATTCTAATTTTAGTTTGTAATTTAATATAAGAATTAGTAAATTTGAATCACTTGTAGGTTATGTAAATAAAATAAATTATAAGCTATCATAAAAATTTAGTAATTTCATAAATTATGGTAAGTTAACCCCCTTTTAATGCACTCAGATTACACATACTAATTCGTTCCTTATCCCTAAATACGTCCGGTGATATTGGAGTCCAAGCATCACTATATATCATATACGTCTTTAAATAGTCATAAATTCAAATGTGGCATCTGTGGACTATACCTTTGAGATGGAGTATTATGGGATTAATTACATGGTTACAAGATTCCCATCTACTGGCATGTGTTCAAATACATGGTCCCCACAAAGTCAAATTAGATAACCAATGACGATAGAAAAAGATATGCCCAAACATAAATTATGCCGCGGGGCCAGTTCACACATGACCCCTTGTTGTGGTGCTAAAGATGCATGAACAGATCCACTTTCCAGGAAGAGCCAGTGCCCCTTTCCTCGAAATCATCGGACTTAGAAAATTTCGGGCCAGAACATTGAATATTATGGACTTTGCATACACGTGCAAGATACGGGAAAGTCATAGGAGGACCACCGTGTATTTATAGGCACCTCAAAGAGGAAGCTTCATCATTCAGGCGAAGGAGAGACTCTGAAAGCAGCATTTTCATCAGGTCTCTGAACTGATCAGTGTCAAGCAACGTAATGGCCAGGTATCCAAGGAATGACAAAAGCAACAATGAGACAACGGTTAAAAAGGGTGCTTGGAGTGCCGAAGAAGATCAAAAACTAGTGGCTTATATCAAGAGATATGGCATTTGGAACTGGACTCACATGGCCAAACCTGCTGGTCTGTGATGCATAATTCATATTCTCGTTTGCTTCTCTTCATTTATGTCTGGTCTTTCTGATTTTTGTCGGCGAATGTTCGACTAACCCTGGTCTTGAATCACATGCGTAAACTCCCAGGTTTGGCAAGAACTGGCAAAAGTTGCCGTCTCCGTTGGATGAACTATCTGAGGCCCAACATCAAGCATGGAAACATCACCGAAGAAGAGGAGGAGACCATCATTGCGCTGCACCGAGTTCTTGGAAATCGGTAATTAATTACACTTTAATCGAAAGCAAAGTTACGATCTTAATTGAAAGCGCTAGCGAATTAATTGCCTTTTACTGATGAAAATGTCTTATATTTCTTTGTTTCAGTTGGGCCGCGATTGCAGCTAGGCTTCCCGGAAGAACTGACAATGAAATAAAGAACTATCGGAATACCCGCTTGAGGAAACGGCTCTCCGAGCAGAAGTTTTGTTTGCAGAACACATGCAATGATGTTAATCTCCATACCGATGGAAAGGACATCTCATTCCATCCCTTGAATGATAGTCCGAATGCAACAAACCTGGGACTTGACTATCAAATCCCGACAACAAATGCAGATAACCCTTGTCCTTCCGTTGGAGTCTATGATGAGAAACCATGGAGCTATGACAGGTGCTCATCACAAGAATATGGAAATGGTGAAGGAGAAAGCTTATGGAAGCAAGTCCTTGCAGTGGAAGATTTTTACATAGAAGGAGATTCGAGTATATGTGCGCCAAATCAGGAACTAATAATGCCTACTTTTACGGACTTCGCTAGTTCCTATGATGATTTTTTCCTAGATTTGTGGGGGGAATCATGAAGATTGTAATTAAATTAATCTTCATTTCGTAGATGGACTGGAAAAGTATGGTTTATGTTAATGCAAAGTTTCTGAGGGTGATAAATGTGGTGCAGCTATGATTACCCCAAATTGTGAAATAGCATGTTTATCTGCCATATGAATGTCCTTGGACGAATCAAGATGATTTAATAATTGACTTTGCTTATTTTGCTTTGTAAAAATTTTCCCGTATTTTGGCCTCTTTCTTGTGAATTCTTTCCATGGTTTTGCAAGACATCCTACTTTAGCATTTCTCCTGTCTCTGTCTCCGTCTCCGTCTCTCTGTCTCTCTGTCTCTGTCTCTCTCTCTGTCTCTCTCTCATGTTTAGGTTAGAGTGGCAGAATAAAGTAAAACCATCGAGTACTCTGAAAGAGTCTAGCATCGCACGGTTTGGGCCATGCTCAAAAGAAGTGCTTTCTTCTCAAACAGAGAATGATTATACATACACTTAAGAAATTGAGGAAGTTCTTTAGATAATTATTTGAAAAAAAATGATGTTATTCCTATAATAGGGGTGTCGCGCCCTTCCCCAAGATAAAATACCGAAATGAGGTTAATGAATTGCTAAGGTTATACTTAACGTGGAATCTCTCAAGGCCATACCAATCACAACTTTGGGATTTTAGTTCGATCAATTAAATATGTAATTTGATTCGTTCAATAGTTGCCACTAATTTATTCTAGGTTGATGAGAAACTCAAGAAAAATGTGGTAGTACATTTTACTTCTATGAACTAGAGATATCGTGGATATGGAAAATTGATTGCGATAGATAAATTTAACATCCTTTCATTACCTTTTTTCTTTATTTCAAAAACATTTTTGCATGTTGTCTCCGTCAATTTTAATTTTAAACCACTAAAATGTGATTGGTAAATTATACGAGTGCACAAATAATAAAAGTAGCACTTAATAAATCAAAGTAATAAATAAATTGTTCAAAATAGGACAAAAACCTCAATATGTTAAGCAAAGCAAAAGCGGACCTTTATTATCATCCAATGCACCAAGTGTTCTACAAGATGTTAACTTAAAAAAAAAAAAAAACAATGCATGCATTCTCCAAACATGATTTCTAATTGCAATGATTATTAATTCTCTTCATATTTTTCTTTTTTGAGGGATGCAATTTTAATCTAAATTATTTAAATAAAAGTGATTATGTGAATGCTAATGTAGCGTGCATTGATGATCTAACATGAAATCCTAGATGACATGCATACTATGATGCAAGCAACATGCAATTCTAATAATACAAAATAGGATCTATTATAGAGTAACCCTAATATCTATACTAGGTATGAGATTTTTGTGTCTTTTGGAAATGAATTTCTATGTCAGCTCAAACGTATTATTGTATTTGAAATTAGGTAAAAACTAAGCAACTAGGGATATTTTTTTAATTACTTTTACTCTTAATAGAATCTTCCATTCACCTTGTTTGGGGATCTTCGATTCTATACTTAGTCTTCAACCTCTCATGCTTGGGAGTCCTCTGTCTCTTGTGATCGGGGAGCTTGTGCTCAAGACACTCGGCTTGAGACACTCAAACGGCTTGCTTGGGAGTTTTCTATCTCTCGATTATCATGAGAAATTTTGAATGGAGGGTCAACGAGGGTGGCTTTAGGACTCAAAATAAAAGTTAGTGATTTTTTATGAGACAAAAAAAGTTTAGGTAGAATTGAAATTACTTCTAAAGTGGAAGGTTTTTATGGGATAAAAAAAATTTAGAAACTAGACCTAAAATTAGAGGTTTTTGAGGATATTAGGGCTAAAAAAAAATTAGTCTGATTTTGTACAATGATTTTCCCCCCATCAAGAAATCTCAAACACTTGTCCAGTAATGTTTTACTTTTGCCAGTACACATTTATTTTGTCGTACACTTTCCAAATTGGGGTAAGTAAACAACTTTTGAATCGCTTTCATACTTGCGGTACGCTTCGTTGTCTTTTTCCACGACGGCATGATAAAACGAAGGCAGCTAGTTGCCTTTTCTTTTATTTCATTTGGTTCTACCGATAGAATTCAACCTCTGCTGAAGACAGGGATGACGTGAGCAGATTTGTATTACTTGCCTTCGGGGTGCGTCGTCATAAAACAAATCAACAATGAGAGGCCGCTGCACAATACGTTCACGTTTCCTAATTAATAAAATTGTATGAGAGCCTGTCTTTGTTGTTTAGGAAATTGCCTCGTGTGAACTTCGCTTAAAAGATTGAGCTGCCATCTAAACCTAGTTTCATGATGTTTTTTTCATGCAATGCAGTTTCAGTCATGCACCGATAAATGTGTGAATTTAGCTAACTCCTTTTATAGGGAAAAGAACGTGGTCTTTCTGACCTAATTGTTGGTTTATGAGTAGCTCGAGATTGAAAAATTAGTTGTAAGTAGAATACTAGCTAGGTATTGTTAAGAAAAGTCAGCAGAAGAACAAAAGCAAGGAAAAAAGAGGCCTCTCGACTAATGCTATCATCAATACCAGGAAGAACAGAGGAAGCAAGACATACAAGAGTGATAAAGAGAAAACATATGCAGAAGAAGAAGAAGAATATGTACATATTGTCGAGAAGAATGAGAAGAAAACTGGTTATGAAAATTCTGCATAAAGCTGTTAGTTTTGATTAGTCTTGGCTAGTTAATCTAGAATAGTTTGGTACTGAAAGTTAGTCAAAGTTTGTTTCAGTTAGTTACTTTTTTCTTCAACTGAATTCATAACTGTAAAACAGAATTTCAGAGTTAGTCCTTGTATATAAAAGGCTAAGCTCTCAATTGTACGAGATCAAGGAAATGAGAATAGAAAGAAAGTTCTTCATCTCAAGATCTCTCTACAGATTCTTTATCTTGTTTTCTTCTCTGCACATAAACTTCTTCTTGTTAAAGAAGTTGACTTGAAGACGGATGTTAAAGAAGCTGACTCGAAGACTGTATCTGTGACAATGCATAAAGAATCGAAGAAACATTTGAAGAGAACTCAAGACTGACTTGAAGATTGCTCATCACACGTGTCTGCAGAGCTGGAAGACTTAAAACAAAAGTAAATACACGTGTTATAATTCATTAGAGCGGTTAGTCTGTTAGATGTAAAACCAAAGTTGTTAAACCGGTGTTGAGTCGGTTGATTCGTTTTTCATCATCTTCCTTGAGTATAAAACTACAGAGGAGAGAAAAGATATAAGTGTAGAGAAAAGCGAGAAGGAAAATTGCAGAACAGATAGAGAAAGCTCTCGTTGAATGTATGAGTTTTGTTCCCATTGATTCAAGAAGAAAAGAAATCCTTCCTCTTCATCTTGTGTTTTCTGTTCTTTGTTCTTCATTCTCTGTTCTTTGTTCTTTGTTTTCTCTGTTCTTCGTTTCTTCACATGGTATCAGAGCTTTCCTGAGAGCTCCGGATTTCTCTGCTATACTATTCGAAATCCTATAAAGTTCGTGTGATCTAGAAGATAGTAAGAAGATCAAGAACAGAATCTGGTTTCTGTTTGAAGAGTAGTCGAGAATTCGTATTTTCAAGAGTTTCTGGAAATACAGAATGGCAGCAAGGATACAGAAGTATCCATTTCCAATTCATGTCAATATAGCAAACTTTGTTACAATAAAACTAGCTGAAGATAATTTTCTGCTTTGGCAAGCGCAATTTCATAGGTTCCTGCGCAGTCAGGATCTTTTTGGATTCATCAATGGTGAAACGCCACCACTAGCTCAAATGATGCAGATTGAGATTGAAGGAAGTGAAACAGAAGTGGTGAATCCTGATCATACAGATTGGATGAAGACCGATCAGCTAATTTCATCTTGGATAAGTGGAGCAGTATCTGAGAACATCTTAAGCTTGATCATTGGGCTAGAGACATCATATGAGGTATGGCGAGACTCTTCTTAATCGGTTTACACGAAGTCGGTAGCAAAAGAATTCGAACTTAGGGGAAAATTGCAAGCATGTCGGAAAAGAGATAGATCGTTGAATGTGTATCTTCGAGAGTTTAAGTCTATCTCGTGATCAACTTAATGCCATTGGGAAACCTGTTGATGAGATAACCAAGATGTTTGGTGTTCTCGAGGGATTAGGTTCAGAATATGAAAGCTTCGAACAACAATGTATTGCTTAAAACCTCAACCAGATTATGATGAGGTTATATCTCAGCTCGAGAGGTTTGAAACCAGGCTACAGACATATTCTGTGAATCAATATAATCCTAATCTAGCCTACTATGGCCAAAGAAAGTCGGCTGGAATTGTGCAAAACTCTAACTTCAGAAATCAAAGAGGAAATAGTCGAGGTGGATATGGTTATGGCAGGGGACGTGCAGTGAATATTAGAAATCATGGTAATGACTATGTTGAAATAGGAAGAAATCAACACTACAGGATGAGTAACTCGAATCTAAATAAAGAAGATCAGGTTAACAAGTTGTCACACAACTAGTCTAACTATGGACAAGGGTTTAGACCATATGTAAATTCTTCCCAAAAGTATCAAGCCACTAAGTCTTATCCACCACAAAGTGTAGCATCTGGTCAGAATATGCAGAATGTGAAAATAGCAAGTAATAGTCCATTAGAATGCCAAATTTGTAAAAGGCCAGGTCATACAGCACTTCTATGCTGGTATCGCTTTGATAATTCATATCAAGCGGATGAAATACCAACTGCACTAGCAGCAATGCATATTGAAGACTCACATGGCACTGAATGGTATCCAGATACAAGAGCCTTAGCTCATATCACTGCAGACCCTGGTATGCTTCAATATTGTTCTTTATATAATGGTACTGATACTGTTATGATAGGAGATGGTTCTTGTTTATCAATCTCCTGTGTTGGTGATGGCTTATTGCATACTACAACTAGCTCATTACCGCTAAATGATGTTTTGCTAGTACCGGAAATAAAGAAAAACCTACTGTCTGTTTCAAAGTTAACAGATGATTATCCCTGTGCTTTTATTTTTGATTATCGAATATTTTGCTTTTATTTTTGACAAACATGGGGTATACCCAAGACCCAAGACTCAAGAAGGACAAGTCTTAAGACTCAAGACTCAAGACTTAAGTCAACAATACAACAAAGCCGAGGTTTATGGTTGAGAGGCTAGGAAACAAAGTCAAGGGACTATATCAAGTTGATCCAAAAGTCAAAGAAGTTTTCTTCACTCAAATTCAAAAAGAAGTAGGATAAGACTTATGGCATTGATAGAAAGGCTGGCACATATTGTTATTTGAGTTTAAAAATAGTGAAGATCATCTACACCTAGAAATCAAGGAAGATCACCGTAACACCTTTAATTCAATGTAATTCAAGAACTCAAGGCCTATGTAGTAGTTGTCCTCGATTGATATTTAAGAGTTCAGCCTTACCCTTTCCTATTCGACTATACATCTAATACTCCTCTAGAAAAGATACATTGTGATGTTTGGGGACCCTCACCAGTTCAATCCTTTCAAAAATTTCTAAGAGATACTATGTCATTTTTGTGGATGATTTCTCAAAAATTTCGATACTATGTCATTTGGCTGTATCCAATGAAATCCAATGAAACAAGTCTGAATTCTATGACATCTTTATCATGTTTCAAAAGCAAGTCGAGAATCAGTTTGATCATAAGATAAAAATCTTTCAGTGTGATGGAGGAGGTGAGTTCACCAGCAACAAAGTTCAAAATTATCTACAACAATGTGGAATTAAACAGCACATTTCCTGTCCTTATACACCAGAACAGAATGGTCTATCTGAAAGAAAACATCGACATGTGGTGGAGTTAGGACTAGCTATGCTATATCATGCCAAAGTACCCTTAAAATACTGGGTAGATGCTTTCATCACAGCAAATTACATCATTAATCTGCTTCCTGCTTCAAAGCTTCATATGGATTCACCCTACAGAAAATTGTATCAACAAAAACCAAGCTATATACATCTAAGGGTCTTTGGATGTGCTTGTTATCCTTGTCTCAAACCATATGCACAGCATAAGCTTGATGCAAGGTCTCTTATATGTATTTTTTTGGGATATAGTGAAAAACATAAAGGATATCGATGTCTTCTACCCACTAATGGACATATCTATGTAAGTCGTCATGTGGTGTTTGATGAATAAGTTTTTCCCTTTACTAGTCGACTACCAACTAAGTATCATCAAGGTACAAACTTGTACAAACAGTGGATAAATGGAGTAACCTTTCTAGACTCTATAACTACAGAACAAGTTCAGTCTATGTCCAATGAACAGATGGGGTATTTGCAAGATACTGGATTAATACAGAATTCTCACACTCATGCATCACAAATGCATGCTGAGGAACCAATAGGTTCTATGCCAACATTGCCAGAGGTTGATACTGATCAAGTACAAGGTAGTTCTCCAGACAATACACACTCTACTGAATTACTACAAGTGCATACTGAGGAACAAATGTGTTCTATGCCAACACTGATAGAGGTTAATACCGATCAACCACAAAGCAGTTCTTCAGACAATACACAAGGTATTTTTTCTGTTCATCCTATGCAAACCAGATTAAAATCTGGAATAGTCAAACCTAATCCTAAATATGCATGCTTGGCCGAGTATAAAGTTCCTCTTGAACCAAAAACAGTCAAATCTGCACTCGCAGACAGAGGATGGTATCAAGCAATGCAGGATGAAATGGATGCCTTATACACAAACCAGACATGGGAATTGGTGCCTCAAATTGATCACATGAATGTTATAGGGTGCAAGTGGGTGTTTAAGACTAAACTTACTGCAGATGGTAAGCTTGATAGACTTAAAGCAAGATTAGTAGCTAAGGGGTTTCATCAAGAAGAAGGTATTGATTTTACGAAACCTTCAGCCCTGTCATTAAACATGCTACTATTCGAATTATTCTTTCTGTGGCAATGACAAAGCATTGGCCAATCCATCAGCTTGATGTTAAGAATGCCTTCCTACATGGCACTTTAAATGAAACCGTGTATATGCAGCAGCCACCAGGTTTTATACACCCTCAGAAGCCTCATCATGTATGTCTGCTTAAGAAATCCTTGTATGGACTTCGTCAAGCACCTCGAGCCCGGTTTGATAAATTCAGTATCTTTCTTCTTGAAAATGGCTTTTCTTGCAGCACCATGGATCCTTCATTATTTGTCTTTCACCATGGCTCAGACACAATATTGTTATTGCTTTATGTAGATGATATTGTGCTCACTGGAAGTTCACCTCACTTACTTTCCAACTTAATTCATCTACTCAGCCTTCAATTTCATATGAAGGATCTTGGGCTTCTGCATTATTTTTTAGGAATTGAGGTTAAACAAACCACACAAGATTTATTTCTTTCTCAGACCAAATATGCTCTTGACTTACTCACTCGAGCTAATATGAAAGATTGCAGACCTGTTTCTACTCCTCTCTCATTACGGCCTGCAGCCATGATAACTGATGATATCCTATAACAACATCCCCTTGAGTATCGAAGTCTTGTGGGTGGACTTCAGTATCTCACTATAACTCGTCCAGACATTGCTTATGCCACTAATCTTCTCTATCAAAAGATGCAGCAGCCTACATTAGGTGATTTTCACAAGCTCAAAAGAGTTCTTCGATACGTGAAAGGCACTTTGTTACTCTTGGACTAACCATTCATTCCAATAGCTTCATGCATTTGTATGGTTTTGCTGATGCGGATTGGGCAGGATGTAGTACTACCAGGCGATCTACTACTGGTTTTTGTACATATCTTGGCTCCAACCTCATTTCTTGGTCAGCAAAACGGCAATCTACAATCTCTCGTTCATCGACAGAAGCTGAATATCGAGCCTTAGCCTCAAAGCAACAGCTGATCTTACATGGGTTAGTTTTGTCCTTCGGGACATCGGCATTGGCTTATCTGCTCCAACATCTCTCTTTTGTGACAACAAGTCAGCTATTGCTCTCTCACTTAACCCTGTTCTACATGCTCGCACAAAGCATATTGAAGTAGATTTTCATTTTGTCCGTGAAAAGGTTGCTTCTGGATCCTTGATTGTCTCGTATATTCCCAGTGCTCGTCAACTTGCAGATATTTTTACAAAATCTTTACCTCGCTACCTACATTTTAGTCTTCGAACCAAATTGGGCTTGGGGTATTTACTCCCTCCCAATTTGCGGGGGGATGTTAAAGAAGTTGACTTGAAGACGGATGTTAAAGAAGCTGACTCGAAGACTGTATCTGTGACAATGCATAAAGAATCGAAGAAACATTTGAAGAGAACTCAAGACTGACTTGAAGATTGCTCATCACACGTGTCTGCAGAGCTGGAAGACTTAAAACAAAAGTAAATACACGTGTTATAATTCATTAGAGCGGTTAGTCTGTTAGATGTAAAACCAAAGTTGTTAAACAGGTGTTGAGTCGGTTGATTCGTTTTTCATCATCTTCCTTGAGTATAAAACTACAGAGGAGAGAAAAGATATAAGTGTGGAGAAAAGCGAGAAGGAAAATTGCAGAACAGATAGAGAAAGCTCTCAGTTGAATGTATGAGTTTTGTTCCCATTGATTCAAGAAGAAAAGAAATCCTTCCTCTTCATCTTGTGTTTTCTGTTCTTTGTTCTTTGTTCTCTGTTCTTTGTTCTTTGTTTTCTCTGTTCTTCGTTTCTTCACATGGTATCGGTATGACAACGTTGCAGACCATTAATTTATGTGGCTCAGTAATTGACTTACCCTAAAGGCAAATTGGTACAAATAAATTATGTTAGATTAGAATTAGAGATGGACATAGGCCGTAGATCACAATTCTTTTGCCCACGCTATAAGGTGCTGCAATTTCCACTCCCACCTAGCGCCCAATGCGAGGCATAGCGGCGGCCCTAGTTTCCATCCCCGCAGGGCAAAACGGGGGACTTCATCCATCCGCTGGACAAAATTAAATTCTCCCTTAAGAATACCTATATCTTGGGGAATTGAAAACAATAGCCATTTATTCTTTATGAAGATACTGTTCCCACAGGATGATAGTGAAGAGAAATCTGAAAGAGATGAAAATCGGAGGTACGATGGCAAGGTCTCGCTTGGAAATGATAAAGCAGAGAGAGAGAGAGAGAGAGAGAGAGGTGGTGGACGGTGACATGGCGACTGGTCAGAGCAAAACTTTCGCCCAGATTCCCCACTAGTCGTTCTACAGGGCTTAGGAGATCCTTGGGTAATGTGTATGACTGACGAAAATAAAGGAAAACACAGGTTATGATACGGGTTCTTTGACCTACAAACTTGTTAATATATTCAATCGTTTCTTGAGACTGATTAAAGGTTCCGCCTTCAGACTCGATACATATTTGGGATTGGTTTTGGTACAGAAGTATTCTTGCCAGTCGGATTTGAGATGAGGGTAGATAGCTTCTGTGGGGCCCAGCAAACATGTCAATTTAAAAAAAAAAAAATCAAAAAGCAAACGAAGAAAAGGAGGGTGCTGCTCGTTCATGTGAGAGTGAAAAAAAAAAAAAAAGAGTTCTTACCGTTATAGAATGGGGAAAAGAAGAAAAAGGGGGTGCGGCCCGGCTGCCCTAATTCGAAGGCCAAAAGTTGTCTGAATAGGCTAAGTCAAATTTCAGTATATCATTCGTAAAATTGAGGACTATGAGTTGATCAGTTTTGTGCGTTAAAAACCTTCTCCAAACCGTGTCTCATTTTCTCCAATCTTGATTATGGTTCTTGCTCTATATGTGTTAATTCATCATTGTGGTGATGAAATATTGTCGTATTGTTGATATTTAGCCTCTACTATTTAATTAGATATTGTTAAACTGTTGTAGGGTTCTCCCCAACACCAACCAAACCAATCTCGCTTCCACTAAACTCCAAAATAGAATATTTACTTATGGATAATAATTTCAAAAGGTGCGGTGAAGATGATGCATGGCAAAAACTCCAAAAGTTTCACATTGATTACAAGTCACATGTTTTGCATAACTAAGGTTTGCATGGGCTGGCTACTTACATTTGTTGGGACTCTGAAAAATCGTCTGTTGAAATTACGGAAGTCATTGGGAAGTACGAAAGTGGTAAAGATGAAAGTCTTCATCATGCCCTAGAACAGACGTGTCTGTTTATGTACTTGATTATTTCCATTAGTGGTCAGTGGTCAAACCTAAGCTCTCGTTTCAAGATTTTTGAATATTTTCAGGAAAAGGAAGGTCCAATGAACGTTTGTTTGTGTCCTGGAAATTAAACGCACGTGTTCGAAAAGTAGCAAAGAGAGTAATATAGTAATGTCGTTCCAGCTTTGCACGTTGACCACATCCTGGAGTACAAGCGTGTTGAAGGATTGGGATAGTCAATCTTTCAGAATTTGGAGCCATCATCAGATGGGAAGTTTCCTGTTGTATGTGGTATGTTTCATGACTAGTGGAGAAGATGTATTATTTAACCTCAGTGCTGACAAAGGTGCAATGTATCTTGGGTGTAAGACGCACTACAACAATAGTCCATTTCAAAATTTTGTCTTTTCCTAGGTCTCTGATCAATCATAAATCATCGTTGGCAATTTCATCTAGGTTTTACTTATCTGAGTGAGGTAATGCAACACTTAATTAACCTCAAAGCACACATGTTCATACGTTTTATATGCTTCCCACAGTCCAATCATCGTCCAGATGCACTTTGTTTAATACTTGCACCCCAACACCATAATATATCACATATTGCCCCCGGATCCATAACTTGCAGCATTTTACTTTGGAAGACTCTACCAATGCAGTATAAAATCATATTGTTTTGGGTAGAACATTAATACAAATGAAAGTTTGGTGCATTTAGGGAATGAAATTTAAGGATAATGACATGAACATCAATCATTCCAAACTTCATTGATCAATAGTTGACATTAGTTAACTGGATATTTTCTTCCCTGATTCCTTGAAACGTTAGAAAGCTGAAGATCCTCTACAAAGTTATATAGCACTCTGCAGGTATTACTTTGCACAATGTGCTATTGACTTCGCAGCAAGCTTTCCATTTAGTTCATTTAATTAATTTTTTTTTAATCATTATTGGCCTCCGCCACCGAAAAAGTTCTTTGTCACCACATAAAGAATGGCAAACTTTCGTCTAATTTCAAACTTGGTGAGTCGGTGTTGGGTCGCCTTTTCTCATCAATTTTCAACCGTTTGTGGAATTTATTATCATCCGCTGATCTCACCAATGACATAGGCAACTTTACTTCACTTGCCAAAATCAACATAGATCTGTTTCAGACTAGGGATACTCTCTTATACATGGATTGAGACGAATAAATCATGCTCCCCATTCATTGCATGCGCAAAAGATGTATATGTTTATTTTTAGTTTTATTTTTTACTTTTCTGAAATTATAATATTACCTTTCATTTTAAATTCTTTGAGGGAAAGTAAATGAAATAAGAAAAAATATGTTCCATTAAGTTCAAGGAAACACGCTCATTTGTTGCTGGAGAGAAAAAAAAAAAATTTCATTGGACAGATGACATGCTAAAACTTTTGGAAAAGTTATCAAAAAAGTCCTATTATAATTGTGACAATTTACTTCCAAATCATTTTTTTTTTGGTCAATTCAGTCCATTCGGCTAATTTTAACTGGCTGGCATTGATGTGGATGTGGCTTTTTGGCTAACACTAACGTGGACAATCTTAAATAATATTTTATTTTTTGAATTTTTTACTATTTTATTATTTTTCCTTTTCTTGTTGTTATTCCTCTTCTTCCTCCTTTTCCTTTTTTCCCTCACAATGGTTGGCAAGGTTGGGCGACGGCCATGAAGCTCTCACTGGCCGTTGGTGAGGGTTGTGGCCCACACCTAGCCTCCCCATGGCCTAAAGGTGGCCTCACCCTCAGCTGGCAAGGCTATGGTTGCCTTTGCCTGAGCCTTGGGCAAGGCCTAGGGATCATCACCCTTGCATGCCTCTATGGAAAAAAAAAAAAAAAGAGGAGAAAGAAGAGGAAAAAGAAAAATAAAAGGAAAAATGCAAATATATATATATAGTTAACAATTATCCACATTAGTATTGCCCAGTATTAGCTGATGTTCATGTCAACACTGGTCGGCCAAAATTGATCGAATGAATTGAGTTGGCATAATTATAGAAGGTTTAGAATTAAATTGGCAAAAAAAAAAATTATGATTGAATTAACATAATTGCAATAGGTTTATTACTTTCCTAGTAATTTTCCGTAAAACTTTTAGAGCAATGAATTGTCCTAATTATGTAAAGGGCTTTCCCGCATATAGTTGTAGCTTGAGTATGTCTCTTATAGAAAGTGACATTTTATACTTGTATGTCCAATAGTGGGGTCAGTCCACACTTTACCATTGATGCTAAATTTGCGCAACTTATGGTGCTTCTAGGAAGAGCAAGTTCCCAATTTCCATTGGAATTATCGCTCGTTGATTATCCACGAAAAAACAGTGTTATGATATTTTATTTTCCTGCTAAATCACTCTTTTAATTAAAAGTATTCTCCATCCCAACTAGCCGGTTAGGATGATCCTCTTGTAATTATCTAGGGAAAATGAATACTAAAATGATAGTCATGACTCATCTTTCGCTAAAAAAAGCTAGTATCGGCCATAAAACGAGTCGACCTTTGCCAGATTTTCACTTCTTGGAAAGACAATTGGTTGGAAGAAGCCAAGAAGGTTCGAGCTAGCTAAAACATTGAGCAACAAAACCCCAATAGATAAAGAGTAACCATATAGTGGAAATCCTCCAATGGGAACAGGGACCATTTATATTTTGAATATCAAACAATAGAGGGGTCAACACCCAATTCACTATGATGCTAACTATGATGCTAAATATGCACAAATACATGCTGTTTCCTGGAAGAGCAAGTACCCATTTCCCCTTGTAATTATCTGCTTTTAATTATTCATAAAAAAGCGCCTCGCCCAACAAGCTTTGAGGGCTCGTGCGAGGTACAGGACGAGTATAAATCCATGCGAACCCTCTTTGGAGAGGAACAGCTTCATTCAAAGCCGACGAGGGTTGGAAACTGCACAATCTCTGGTGTCGATGGCCAGGTATCCCGGGGTTGACAAAATCAGCAAAAGCAAGAAGGCAGTGAGAAAGGGTGCTTGGAGTGCTAAGGAAGACCAGAAATTGGTGGCTTATATCATGCGATATGGCATTTGGAACTGGACTCACATGGCCGAACCTGCTGGTGAGTGCGTGATGTATTGAAATTGTCAGAAGACCAAGAAAAGGAATCGAGAAACAGTAGAAGGAACGCAAGGGAAGAAATTGTTGTATTGATTGTATATTTCTGTTGTGTACAAAGGCTGTATTTAATTACAAAGAAAGAGATTAATAAAGGAAAAGAAATATTATTCTATCTTTCTAATCCTAAAATAAATAAGATTCTTCGTCTATCAAAGATTTATATACAATTTGAATCATATCTTCCAACACTCCCCCTCAAGCTGGTGGCTTGTAGATATCCAAGATACCAAGCTTGCTCAGAAGATATGCATGTTGTCTTTGACAAAGAGGTTTAGTAAATATGTCCGCTGGTTGCTCTGAAGTCCTGATTCCTTTTGTCTCGATTATTCCTTCTTGAATTTTCTCTCAAGTAAAGTGGCAATCGACTTCTATGTGTTTTGTCCTCTCATGCAGCACAGGATTCGCTGCAAGCTTTAAAGCTGAATCATTGTCGCAAAAAAGTGTAGTTGGTCCTTCAATTTTAGCTTCAAGATCCTGAAGTAAACCCCTTAGCCAAACTATTTCACAAACAGTCTTCGCCATGGATCGATATTCAGCTTTAGCTGAAGATAGAGATACAGTAGACTGCTTCTTTGTCTTCCATGAAAGCAATGATTCCCCAAACTTGATGCAATAACCGCTGATGGATCTCCTGCTCATAGGACATGTGGCATAATCTGAATCACAGTAGGCCATCATTTTCATGATGCATTTTCGAAAAAGGAGTATCCCCAATCCTGGATATGTCTTCAAGTATTTCACAATCTTCAATGTTGCATTCATGTGAGATTGTTTCAGACTATGCATAAATTGGCTGAGAGTCTGAACTGCATAGCAGATGTCTGGCCTGGTCATAGTTAAATATATAAGTTTCCCTACCAGTCTCTGATATCCCGACGGATCTCTCAATAATGGATCATCAGAAGAATAGGAATTGCCAGAATCATAGTCAACAGATGTCAGCCTAGCATTCTACTCAATAGGGATAATGACTGGCCTACAACCTAATAATCTCGTCTCTGATATGATTTCCATTATGAATTTTCTCTGACTGAGAGAAATTCCCCGATCTGAGCGGGCTATCTCAATTCCAAGAAAATACTTAGGTGGCCTTAGATCTTTGATGTGGAAAGTGGAATGCATATGCTCTTTAAGTTTCTTCACAGCAGAATCATCATTTTCCATGATAAGAATGTCATCCACATAAATCATCAAATAGATAGATGACATACCTTTTGTCTAGGTGAATAGGGCATAGTCATGTTTGGACTGTTTGAATCCAGCAGCCATAAGTGCGTTAGTGAATTTGGCGTACCATTGTCGAGAGGCTTGCTTCAGTCCATAAAGAGATTTACGGAGACGACATACCTTGGTCTCCCCCTGTCTCCGTAATCCTGGTGGAAGATCCATATAGATTTCTTCATCCAGATCACCATGTAAGAAGGCATTATGTACATCCATTTGATGTAACGGCCGGTCACGGAAGGCAGCAACTGATAGGAAGGATCGAACTGTTACATCCTTTGCAACAGGCGAAAAAGTTTCATGATAGTCAAAACCTTCTCGCTGAGTAAATCCTTTGGCTACCAACCTAGCCTTATATCTTTCCACAGAACCATCTGCCCTGTACTTGATCTTGTAAACCCACTTACATCCAATGGGTTTTCGATTATCAGGCATTGTCACAACATCCCAAGTATGATTCTCCGTCAAGGCATTTAATTCGGCCTCCATGGCTTTTTGCCAACGAGGATCGTCTTTAGCCTCAATATAGCTAGAAGGTTCTCGTTCTTCAAAAATTCGACTCATGCAACATAAATGTTCTGCTGATAGCTTATCAAATGAGACGTAAGACGAGATAGGATAACGAGTACCTGACGATCTGGAAGAACCACATATGTAATCCTTTGTCCAAACTGGTGGACGAGCTGCTCGACTGGAACGCCGTGGAATTCCTTGTTGCACTGAATAGGGCTCTTCTTCAGCAGATGTTGATCCTGAATCTTCAGTGTATTGAGCTGGTTCTTCTATATGAGGCTCTTCAGTGGAGTGACTCGTAGATGTCTCGATAGGCAGTGTAGATGATTCACCAGTTGGCCCTTGAAGAGGAGTAGCGAGAAATGTACTTTCCGGAATAGTATCTTCTTCAAATAAGAATTTTGAATTTCCTAGCTTCTCATCTTCAGTGGAAGAAATAAGAGTTTGGAAAGGAAAAATATCCTCATGAAAAATAACATCTCTGCTTATGAAAAATTTTCCTGTGGATGGTGCATAAATCCGAAACCCCTTCTGCAAGGTGGGATATCCCATAAATATGCACTCACTAGCTCGTGGTGCCATCTTATCTTTGTGCCCCATTGTAGTGACATAACAGAGACACCCAAAAGTTCTAAGATGACTCAGATTTGGTTTCTTTCCATATAACATCTCAAATGGCGTCTTTCCTTTCAGAATACGTGAGGGCATGCGATTAATCAAATATGCTGCTGTAACTACACAGTCTCCCCAAAAATTCTCAAGAATAAATGCTTGAAACTTGAGGGCACGTGCTACTTCTAAAAGGTGACGATGTTTCCTCTCAACAACACCATTTTGTTGTGGTGTATAAGTGCAAGAGCTCTCATGCAGGATTCCATTCAGTGAAAATAAAGAAACACACTCACTATTAAAGAACTCCCTTCCATTGTCAGTTCTAACCCGACAGACTGCTCTTCCAAATTGAGTCTTAGACAAGGTAAGGAATGTTCGTAGGTGAGTAAATACTTGATTCTTGGATTGCATGAGGAATATCCATGTCACACGAGAAAAATCATCAACAATTGTGAGAAAATATCTTGACCCATCATGATTCTCAGTATGATAGGGTCCCCAAACATCAGCATGAATCAACGAAAAAATACTATCTGTTTGGGAATTGCTTTTTGGAAAAGGAGCACGTGTTTGCTTTGCCAATGGACAGATAGGACACTGAGGACAAGGGAATAAGGCACTATGTCCCAATCTTTTATGATGAAGGAAATTCTTGTCATTGATAACATAGTTATACAATGAGTTATTGAATTCAATAGACGACAAATTAAAATTGCTAGGAAAATCCATCCAAATATAGAGCCCTTGATAAGCTTTACCCAAGCCCATCAGTTTGCCAGTCGAAAGGGCCTGGAAGAAACAATTATCTGGAGTGAATAGGACACGACATGAATTTTCTTTAGAAGCTTGATTAACTTATATGAGGTTGAATTGAAATTCAGGCACATAAAGCACATTTCGAAGTGTAATGAGGGGACTAAGATTCACGGTGCCAGTCATGACAACTTGTGTGGAATTTCCATTTGGAAGTTGTACTAATATAGGAAAGGATAATTTTTGGATTTTAGCAAAGAAACCTTATCACAGACTATGTGATCACTAGCACCTGAATCTATAATCCATGCATTCTTCGAAATTGAATTCATCAAGCAATAAGATGTACCTGTGAAACTCCCAGCCTTATCAGATGCATCTAACCCTTTCAAAGCCCTCATCAGTTCCTGATACTGCTCATGGGTAACTGATTTTTCTGTTGGTTGACTCAGTGCCTGAAAAACCTGTGAAGATTTTCCTCGTTCTTTTTCTCCAGGTTTCCCATGTAGTTTCCAACAGTTTTCAATTGTATGATGCGGTCTTTTACAATAATCACAATACAATTTACCTCTTCCTTTTTTGCTATTGGATTTTGAAAGGAATCTATTGTTGGGCTGGAAAATTTGGGCTGAAGTGGGCCCATACAGTGCTTCTGGTCCAGTGGGCTGGATTCCTCGCGGCCCATGTTCGAGCGCTTGAAGCTTTCCTCGCGGCCCGTCGACTTTGTGGGGCCCATATGCGCTAGCGAAGACATCTTGTGGGCCGTCCGAGAAGAGCCCAGTCGTTGGCCAAGAAGGACCGTCTGATCGTCCGCCAAGATCTGAGCCGTCCATTTGCTCATTTAAATATGAGCTAGGGTTTCGGCCTCCAGACGAAATCGTCCCCTTTCCTCCTTTGAACCTAGGGTTTCTCTGTGGGGGGCGATAATGGCCTCTGGCGGCCAGAGCCATCACCTCGCTTCCTCTTCCAGAAGTCGCCGTCCTCTACTGGCTCTCTTCCTGGACGGCGAGCTAGTAGATCTGGCCAAGATTCAGCATGGGATCCATTGTTAGGATCTGAGAACGAAACGAGAGGTACGTTTCGTTTAAGATTAGGAGAAACCTAATCGCTTTTTCTCTCTCACGCATGATCTTGTACTGCTGGAGAATCGGTTCGGGCCATTCAAATTTTTCTTCGGCCGATTCCATTTCGTTCCAAAGTGCCGACAGCTTATTGTAAACTGTCGCGACGTTCATATTCCCTTGCTTTAGTTCTGAAATTTGCTGTGTTATGGAAAAGATCCTGACCTGATCTAGCTTTCCATACATTTCTTTAATATTATGCCACATCTCTTTCGTATCTTCTATTGGGGGAAGCCCCGCTGCTACTTCGAGTGAGATACAATTCCCAATCTAGGTTCTAACGAGTTGATTACATTTTCTCCAAAAACAAGCCATTCGCTCGTCAGTTAGGACCGGAATCGTTCCATCCAGAAAGCCTTCCTTATCCTTTGTTACCAGGGCACGCCGAAGTTCCCGAGACCAAGTCGAATAATTCTCTGGACCTGTCAATTGCTGACTGATCAGTTTCAGTTCTGGTCCGTCGATGTTCGTCGTGTACAGAGGGTCGCCGGGCTCCGGCCGTCCTCCGGCAGCAAGGATCTGGTAAGGAAAAAATCTAGGTGAAAAAGATGGGTAGGTATTTGCCCCTACATTTGTTCCGTCTTCTTGACCCGCATTAAAGAAATTTTGATGTTGGGGATTCGCTCCCCCTGAATTGCTAGATCCGCCCGTCTGCTCCGGGCCGAAGGTAGAGCCTGCCCCACTTATGGTTGATGCGCCTCCGTCGGTCCGCAAGTTGCTTTGATTCCCCGGCTGTGATGTATATGGGTTTATCCCATGGATCCATGGATATGGCATCCACTGGTAAGGATGGCCCGAATAGGGCTGCCCCAGGTTGAATTGAGCCGGAAAATTCTGCCATTGCATGTGTGGAGGCTGGATCTGGCCTTGGCTGAGCTGTTGCCCTGCCACAATCGTCACAACGGTTGAATCTGGATTGTGCGTACTCTGTGGCATTGCATCCCTCGCTGGTTGGTCGTTTGGTTCAAAGGTGAGAGCTTCCGATGTATTCATTATCAGAGAAAAATTCTTCGAGAGAGATTGATTCCTTTTGGCAACTGTTTTGCAGGATACAGTTCCTCAAGGCAATTGGGAAAGATAGATGCGGAAGCTATACCAGAATCACAGGAAGCTCTGATACCATGTCAGAAGACCAAGAAAAGGAATCGAGAAATAGTAGAAGGAACGCAAGGGAAGAAATTGTTGTATTGATTGTATATTTATGTTGTGTACAAAGGCTGTATTTAATTACAAAGAAAGAGATTAATAAAGGAAAAGAAATATTCTTCTATCTTTCTAATCCTAAAATAAATAAGATTCTTTGTCTATCAAAGATTTATATACAATTTGAATCATATCTTCCAACAGAAATCTTTTAATTTCTAGATCTAATTTCTTTTCATTGAACGAGTTCTATATGGATTTGGATTTTCCCGATTCAAGAGTATATCATCTTGAAGAGTCGAGTAACTGAATGGCCTATATAAGGATCCAAACCTCAGAGCAGTGGTGGATCGAGATTTTATTGAAAAATTGCACCACTAATCACTAACCCTAATTTTGAATTTGTTATTATCATCAGGCCTAGCGAGAACCGGAAAGAGTTGCCGACTTCGGTGGATGAACTATCTGAGGCCCAACATCAAGCATGGCAACATCACCAAAGAAGAGGAAGAAATCATTATCAAATTGCACCAAGTTCTTGGTAATCGGTATGTGAATTTGGAGTATGCAGCATGATTCTTAGTTGATATTGCACGACATACATGGACTTTGGGTAATTTGTGCTTCAGAATATGTTCGATTCTCATGATTAAATCATTTTCCCCAGTTTATTTGCAATTAACCTAATTGGCATGCAACTTCAAACCATCTGCTTTTCCTAAGTTATAGATACCACAGATACGGAAAATAAAATGAGGGAAGTACCGGTGTTTCTGCTAGGGCAGGAAAATAACTTTGTATTGTCATCATAACACAACTCGAGGCATTTCATATTGTATGGATATATCTGATTCTACTAACAAGGAAGAACACATTGTCATTGCTTTTAATAACAAGAAAGATTTTTAATTTATAGTTTTTCTTGTTGTAGTTGGGCCACAATTGCAAGTCGACTTCCAGGAAGAACAGACAATGAGATAAAGAACTACTGGAATACTCGCTTGAAGAAACGCTGCGTCCAGGAAAAGTTGGAAATGCCAATGGCTTGTGATATAAAAGTTAACTCAAATCCAAATAATAATTTAACCCACCAAAATCCATCTATTGCCATTCTTCATCCCACAGAAACAACAAATCTTGGATCTCCCCGGGATATTCCAACACTAGATGCAAGCAGCTTGTGCCCATCTTATGAAGTTCATCATGATGACAAAACCCTAGTGAATCGCTGGCATTCACAAGGCAATATAATTGGAAACGATGCAAACTTGTGGGAACAATTGCATTCTCCGAAAGATTTTAGCGCAATAGAAGATTTGGAGGGTATGTGCCTGAACTTGGGAAGTTCATCGCTTTCTTCTGAGTGTATGTACTCGGATGGTGTGTATTTTGGTGATTCGCAAGACGACTTCACCATAGATTTATGGGGAAACTGGTGCTAACATGGTCAGATATTGCTGCAATAAGTGATCATCGTGGACCTCATTTGTAATGTCAGTTTTCCTTTGTTATTCATAAGGCTAGCCTTTTTCCCCTATGGAGTAAACTTTGTTGTGCATCCATTAAATAAGGTTTCCACACTTTTGTGAGTTATAGTGTAGCATGTCTATCGGTGATCGTGGACAGATGAAATAAATGTTGTACTATTTGAAAAATCTGTTCTGTGGTGATAATACTTACTTTTATTTAGAGATAAACTCTCCTCTGTTAATCATGTATGATCTTTATAATAGTGGAGCTTCATGCTTTTTCAGAAAGATGTGAAGAATATATGATCCAAATTTCTAGCATGTTCTTTGTATAATATTCATATTTTTTCTTTTACTATGGCGTTTGAGCTCTTTTTTTTTTTTTTTTTCCTTTTTGGTGTAAATATGTGAATATTTTTAATTAGATGAGATACCAAAGCTTAGGGGAATCCCCTAGCATTTCACAGAAACTATATGCGAGAAGATTGAGGAAGGAAGCCTCCATATAATAGCTAATAAAACATTTGCCTAGGAAGGCCTACACTTTTGGTAGAGTGATGTCCTATCTCTTACAACCTTTTGAATCCTAGCCAACAAAAGATTAGGCTCAACCTACGTCTTGCGAAACCATCTGTGGTTGTGTTCCATCTAAATGTAATAAATTGTCGCTAAAAAAGATAGCCTAAGGAATCTCACCTCCAAGTTTTTGCTTTTGGACGCCCCAATCATCCATTGAAGTTCTAAGTTCCAACCTCCTACATAACACCAAATTCCATTTTGTGCCAAAATACTACGCCATACACTACTTGTCTAGGTGCACTAAAAAAATGAGTGATTTCTATCTTCTATACTAGCCATACAAAAGTTACACTTAGTATATACTTAAGATAACTACCATGATATGACTATTGTTGTCGGTAGTCTATCTCTACAAATGAGCCAACTAATAAAATTATGCTTGCTACTACTGTTGGTCCAAATTAATTGATACCCATCCATGGTTGGTCCCTCTTGTCTAAATTCCTTGTATATCTCTTTGTAATAGTATGTTTGGCTAGAGATAATAGGCATAAAAGCAAGTCTTAGCTTGAGAATACATTGCCAACTCCAAGCCATACTACCCTTCATGTCGAGTTGCGTAATGGGAGTACCTCTGTCTTTAATATGATGAACCCGAGTACTACATAGGGATGAGGATGGAAGATTGATGATGCTCCAATGTGATATCTTGAAATTTGGCCCCTACTTCGAAATATATGAAATGGTTATTTCATTGATGTACTTATGGTTATTTTACTTTGAACTAATCACTCTCGAATTAACTAATCTACTAGGTGAGGTTGTAAAGGGTTAAAACGCGAAATACCCAAGAATTTCATCAGGGATCAATCGCTTGATCATAAGGATTGATAGAGGGTCAATACTACACTATTATAAGTTAATTAGCGAATGAATATAAATCAATTCGACGGAAGTATGTAGTCAATTTGCGAGTGATTATGCATGATTACAATACTTGCGTCGAACAATAAAAAAATCGATTTTCTATTTATCTTGTACTCATGATATGTAATTGAACCTTCATGATTACATGACAACCGATGATCGTTCACGATTTGAATATGCACAAACTTGGATTGAAAATTATTGACCATGGGTCAACCATGAGAGAACCCCTAAAAGCTACCCAATGGTTTAGGTTGTACTAAAATTGCATTCGATTGATTTTAATCATGAAATTTTATTTGATTTTGGGTATTAAACTATGAGAATTTTAAGACTAATCTATTGGATGTCACCTCATTATCCGTCGAATTATCGACGAGTTTGAAGTTTTCGAAAAATGAATTATCATATGAAAAATTAGAACCGAAAAGGGAAAAACTGGACCTAGTGGCAAGGTTGTAATTTATAGGCCAAGATTTTGGTTTAAAGAAAAGTGGGAAAATAAAAAGATATTTATGGGGACAAAAGACTTGGCATGGAGGGTTTTAGGGAGGAGTTGGTGAAGGGTGATGGGAGTTTTGGAAAAAAATCTAGGGAAAATCCCTTCTTTCTCTCTCTCACTCCCCCCTCTCTTTTCTCTCTCCCTTCACTCCTCCTCCTCCTCCTCCTCCTCCTCCTCCTTCTTCTTCTTCTTCTTTACCTTGCTTGGTTTCTTCCTTGCTGCCCCTCACTCATCATCTCCACCACCATCACCACCCTCACCATCATCTATGTCATCCCGCCACCCGCATCCCCATCTTGCTACCCTCATCACCACCACGTTGCTGTTGCTTGTGCCACCCATCTGTCAAGCCACCCACGTTACCACCACTTGCCCCTAAGCCACTGTCACCGCCACTATCCACCTAAGGAGCCACCACCGAACACCCAAGCTCAAGCAATGAGTTTGAGCCGCCACTACTGTTGCCATTGTCAAGTCTCCATTCGAGTTGCGAGCATCACGTTCTCGATGCCGTCGCATCGTTGTCGCCATGAGCTCACCTGGAAAACCTGTGAGTTAATTCCTAATCATTGATAAGGTAGTTAATTATGTTTAAGGGGTAGGTTAGTTTAAGGATAATGCTGGTTAGTATTAATAAAAATTTTAGCCATAATTGCAATTAAGGATGGTTTATATTAAAGTTAAGTGTGATTAAAGTAATCATGATTCGCCGTAATTAAATGTGATTTGTTTGATTAATCGTTATTATTTTCATTAATAGTAATTATTTTAATTAAAGAAAATTACTTTTTAATTAATTATAGTTAGATTAAATAATTGAGTTTAGTTTAATTAATCATTATTAGCCTAATTAATTGCGATTAGTGGAATTAATTATGGATTAGCTGTTAAGTAGAATATTATGCTTGTTTTAATGGATAGATTTATGTATAATTTCAATTTATTGAACTTGTTATGCCATGCTATTGACACGTGCCCTGTATACTATTTCCAAAGAATGTTTTTTGGACAAGAAAATAGTGAATTTTGAGGTGTTGGGTTTGAATGCCGAATTTTACATGTTAAATAGGGTAATGAGGTTTTAAAGTTTGACGGGCTTATTTTAAATACAAAACCATGTACGAATATGTTACTGGAATTTTAAGTGTGAAAATTTGTTAATTGGTTATTTGAACGTAAACTATTTTGTACTAGGCTAATTATTGGCAAATAAAAATTGGCTTGATTGTTGATGTGCTTGTATGGTCATTAATTGAACCCATTACCCAATAAGAGTTTTTGGACAATGCCTGATGTTTATCAGATGCTTGGCAGAAGTCCGGATGTTGAGTCATGATTGAGCTCGAACCAATGCTCCTTATGAAATGCCATCTAGGCAGGGGTTCTAGATGATACCGTGCCCGATGGGGCAGAACGATGTTTGGTCATGTTAGAAGACCGCCGACTCGTGTGTTGGCCATGGCCCGATGGGTCATGTGACATCCCGATTTTATAATTTTAGTTTAAATTGAATAAGTCAATCATTTTATCTTCACGTCTATAGCTCTTTTTTTTGAGTTGGCCACTCATGAGATAACTAGTCTATCAGGTAAAGCCGTTAAGGAATCTAAATGCAATAGACTTGAAAATTCAATCAGGAATCGACTGCTCGACCATGCTAATTTGCAAGGGTCATTGCGGCACAGATTGATGAGAGACTAGTGATAGGTTAACTCGACAAATGCATGTGATTAAGTATGGGTGATTCCACCTGATTTCACAAATCTTGTTGATCGGCACTAGACCGCTTCCTCTGTCGTTTTGGTATTCTGTGTCCGTATTTGAAACCTTAAGATTTCTACGACAACCGAGAGTCGCAAATGTGTCGAAGATGCACTTTGTGGCTCGAAAACAATCGAGCATAGGTCAATTGCACGAAAAGTTTCTAATAGCTACCCGGTAGATTAAGACGCGCTAAAGTCGCGTCAGATTGAAATTAACCGAGAAATTAAACTCGATTTCATAAAAGTTCTAACATGTCACAATTCATTTTAGGAACGTTGATTCATCCTCAAAATATTTTTCTACAAATCGAGATTTTTGATAGAAAAGCAAGATAAGGCCGTTTTTGTTCGAGATAGTCAGAAGACCTTGATGGATTTAATTGGGTCATTTGGATTTGACAGGGAGAAGACATGAGATAGACGAGGACACCTTAATGGATTTACTTGGAGTTCAATTGGATTTGTTTGGTTGAGAATTGAATGAAATTGATTGAGATTGAAGTGGAAAATGTAACAAATTCATATGCCCCATGGACCCAACATTTTTGGACTACCTAAGGGCTTCTAGAAGAGGCATATTTGTCTAGAAATTGTTGGTGTAACGACCTAGGCCCTACTATGTAATATTGTTCGCTTTAGACACTAAGTTCTCATAGCTTTAAAACGCATCACACAGGTTAAAGGGACCCCAAGCCTTATAAACTAGCTCAGGTCTCCCCCCTAAGCGATGTGGAACTAAAGAGGACCCCTCCCCTTCCTTAGGCCATCACACTCTCCACCCCTTAAGAGACAACATCCTTGTTGTGGCCCCCACATGCGGTTGGGAGTCGAGTCTGATACCATTTGTAACAACATGGGCCCCACTGTGTAATATTATCCGCTTTGGACACTAAGTCTTCTAAGACGCATTACACAGGTTAAAGGGACCCTAAGCCTTATAAACTAGCCTAGGACTCCCCCTTAAGCGATGTGAGACTAGAGAGGACCCCTCCCATTCCTTGGGCTGTCACACTCTCCACCCCTTAACAGAATAACATCCTCGCTGTGGCCCAACCCACACGCGGTTGGGAGTCGGCTCTGATACCATTTGTAACGACCTGGGCCCCACTGTTTAATATTATCTACTTTGGACATTAAGTCCTTACGACTTTAAAACGTGTCACACAGGTTAAAGGGACTCCAAGCCTTATAAACTAGCCCAAGACTCCCCTCCTAAGTGATGTGGAACTAGAGAGGACCCCTCCCCTTCCTTGGGTTGTCACAGTTGGTGGAAGACAACTCACATGGTGGGCCATGTTTGAGAGACAAAAGAGAGAGAAAAGTGGTCCCCTTCTCCTTCTCTCTCCTCCCTCTCTCTCTTCCGTCACTTCTCTCTTCCACCCCTTTACTGTGGAACGCCTCTACAAGCCGAAGACCAGCGAAGCCAGCAGCATAGTCAGAGCAGCCGCACACCATCGCCACTTGTCATCCAAGCCTCTCACGCGCACCGTCACAGCACGTCGCTGCTATGCCCGTCTCCAACTCCGCCTCCATCTCGCTGGCTCCTCTATTTCAGATTTGGTGAAGCTTAGTCGGAATCGTCCAGCCCACCTTTGGCTACCGTGAGACCCCACCATTGGCCACAAGGCACCGCTGCAGCTCCTCTGCTTCCCTCTTTCCCTCCACTTGCCCTCGACTTCTTCTTCCTCTTTTTTGTGTTGTTTGAAACCCAGCGGCAAGCTAGAGAAACCCTCGTCGCCATTGCACGCTGCCGCTGGACCGCATGTCGTCGCCGTTCGCCGTCTCGTGCGCCACCTCTGCTTCGTGCTCGCCCACGCTTGCTTGACGCCCAGTTGTCTCTGTCTGCCTCTTTCCTCGCCTCCAAGAGGTTGTTCAGCTAGCACCGGCCGTGGATCAGCCACCTTTGGCCACCGTGTGCCCCCACCTTAGTTCGCCAGAGCTCCGCCTAGCCCTTGCCACCATTGCTTGCCTCAACCAACCATCGTTTCCTCCTCCGTCGACACTAGCACAACAGCTGGAAAAATGGGTATCGCAAAGGAGGTTTGGCCCGTTTTGGTTGGCTTCCCGACCCCGAAAGGTTGGCCCGCCTTGAGGAAAGTCGATCCCCGCGATGTTCTTGTCATTTTGGTCCATTTGGTTCGTTAATCGGGTGAGTTTAGCCTCCGAAACCTTGATTAGAGGGTTAATGATGCTTTAGGGAGGTTTAGTTTAAGTTAAGTGAGATTAGGTTGTTAATTTAGTTTGGTTAAGTGTGAATTAGATTAAGGGGTGTGATTTGTTTAATGTATGTTTAATTAAGGCTAAATAGATGTTTAGATTATTATAATCTTGATTAGACCTTAATTTTTTATTTTTGAATAAATAAATGTTTTGAAATTATTTAATTATTTAATAATATTTTATATTATATAAAATTATTAAAGTATTATTATTGAATTAATTTTCGGAATAAATTTGATTATTTATTATTTTCGAAAATTATTCTGGGATCTTAAATTGTTAGAATTTCGCGCTAATCGCTGATGTGTATTTATATTATGAATTTGATGGTTGGATATTGCAAATTGAGTGTTGATTGTAAAAAAAATGTGGACTATATTCAGAAAATCCTAAGTGTCGGTTTTTGATACCAAAATTGGATTTTAAGGATTATATTAAATGGTGGGGTTTGAAAAAGTAAGATATTAGTTTTTCTGGTTCGAAATTAACGTGCCCCACACACATGAATAATTTCTTGAACGTTTTCAATATAAAGAAAAGAGGCCAGGATTACTATTTTAATAGAAGTCTTGAGTGAAATGCAAAGTGTCCTGAGTCGAGTATGGATTTATTATGTGACAATTAAGAGGAATTGTCCTGAGCTGTTGAGCTGGACTTGCCCCTATATGGGATGCACCATACAACGGATGTGGGTCATAGTAGATTATGGGCTCATACTCTTTTGGGAACGACGTCAATGTAATGACGAAGTTGTGTTCCAAGGTGGGGAGATGATGCCTGGCTAAATGTCAATAGATAGCCGAACCGCGAGTAGGCTATGCCCATATGTGGCAGTGAATAATAATTAGAACGCATGCTGAGTGTTGTTGATGAGTCGGATTATGGGACATATCATAACTATCTGGTCTTATAATCAGGACTCCTGTGGTTGTTGATTATGTGAAAGCGATGCGCTCTAGTTGTTAAGTTCTTATTATTACCTATGATTAAGTGATACGGATTGTACTAACCTGCAGGAAAGAATTAAGGCGAGGTAAGTCTTCTGTGTGTTGTGGCTAGGTCACCCTTGGGTGTATTTTCTTTCTAATAGGGGTTTAAGGGGTGAACTTGCTGAGACAATGTTTCACCCCGCTGTGGGCTTACATTTTCAAGCCCCTAGTGGACAGAGTGGCTAGCTTGTTATGGTTGGCTTTGTGGAGTTACAAAGGTGAAGTTGAAGGATTGGAGATCATATTCGACTTGTAGGTCGTAAGACGGTCCCTTTTTATAAGCCGACCAGCTCGTGATTGATTGCCTGCTTTTCTATCCCAAGTTAATTGTTGTTAGGGGATTTGTTTCGCTTCCGCATGCGTAATAAAATGAATGGGTTGGCGATGTGTCTTGAGATGTCACATATTTGATCGACCATAGCACACGCTCAAGGTTCGGGGCGTGACAGGTCATAATAATTGAAGCACATGTGAATGATTGTGATACATTACGCTTGATTATGGGGTAAAACTGTAAGGCATGGTCTGAAACGAGCCAAAATAAATTTTACCTTATAATCGGGACCTGTGTGGATGCTTGGTGCATGAGAGTTATGTTTTCTAGTTATTGACCATGCTTGTTATATTGATAATGGTATATATCATGTACTCATATGTAGCGATGTGCCAAGGCAAGGTAAGATTATATGTTGGTGCATGTTTAGGCTGCCTCCAAGACAAAAAAAATTACGTTTTAATTGAGGCTTAGGCTGTTAACTCGTTGAGATTTATATCTCACCCATTTGTTATTGACTATATTAGTACGGTAACCATCGTGTTTGGTTCGAGATCCTGTGGAGACAATGAGTTGGTCATAAATTAACCCTAGACCCCTACTGGTTTTTGTAATTATTTGTAAATATGAAACTTCTTGGGATTAACAAATATATAAAACAAAGTGACAATTTGGAAATGCTTGTTGTGTATACTATCCCTATTCTTTGTTGGTTGATTGGGTGGTTTTATAAATTGTTTCCACATACATTTAATTGAAAGATAAAAAGAATGAGTAGGCGATGCATTCTAGAACGTCACATTTCTAATTGACCGTCGAGGGATGTTCACGCGCTCAGGGTTTGGGGCATGACATTCAAAGCATGCGATCCATCAATAATTTATATGACATCCTGAAATTCGACCCCATTTCGATAAAGTGAAATGGGCATTTCGTCGACGTGCCTATGGCCCTTTTTCTCTAAGCTGATCACTCATGAGTTAACTAACCTATTGGGTGAAACCGTTAAGGGATGTATCAGCTGTAAAATCCCTAAAAGCTACCTAATTGGTTGGATTGAGCTAAAATCACGTCTGATCGATTTTTAACCACGAAATTGAACTCGATTTCGGGAATCGAATTTTAAGTGCGTCATAATTCTTATTTTTAGGATCCTGTCTCATCGCTCGTCAATTTATTGCAGGTCCAAAATTTCAATAAAGAAATTATCGGAAGAAAAATTGAAGCCCGAAAAGAAAATAGAAAGGAAAAGGAAAAGAGAAAAAAAAAAAATATTATGTATTTCCTTTTCTTTTTCCTCTCTCTCTCCCTCTCTTTTCTTTTTCTCTTTTTTTCTCTCTTTTCTTTCTCTCTCTCCTCTCTTCTCTCTCCTCTCCCCTCCCCCTCGTACGAATTGCCCCCACCGCCCACTTTCTCTCTCTTTCTTTTTACTCTTTGACCGGTCAATGCCTCTCTCTCTCTCTCTCTCTCTCTCTCTCTCTCTCTTCTTCTTCTTCTTCTTCTTCCTTCCCGCACACGCTCGAGCGAACCAACAACAGGAAGCTCGGCAGAAGCCGCCGTTCGCTGAAGCCGCCCGTCCTACCACCGCACCGCTGCTCGCACGCCCACGTTAGCCGCCCGCCGCCGTCCCGCCGTCCGTGCGCGCCTAGGCGTCCCTCTCCCGCTCGGCCCAGCCCTGTTTCACCCCTGTTCCGCACCGACCAGCCCCCGTCCGGCCACCTCCGGCCACCGCCTAGCCCAACCGGACCTCCCCCGCGACCCGCTCGCCCTCCGCTGGCCTCCCCTCACCACCCTAGCTGCCGGAGCGGCCCCGATCAGCTCCGTCCAGCAGACCCACGAAGTGGGTTTCCAGCACTTCGGGCCCGCCTTTGGGCCGTTTCCCGGCCCCGAACCCGAGCCGTTCTTTGGGAACAATCGTTCCTCGCGTCGCCACTGTCGAATTGATCCGATTTGCGCGCGATTTGGTGAGTAATCTCACTAATCCAGGATTAGTGGCTAATTATGCTTAAGGTTGGTTTAGATTTAATTAATTATGTTTAGGTTGTTAGATTAGAATAAATTAGCAATTATTAGTCAATTGTGATGCGAATTAGATAAATTGAATGTGTAATTAGCAAGTAGACGTGGTCTACTATTTATTGGAAGTGTCTCGGAATTTTTCCGGACCCTTGGTGGGCTTCAATTAGGCTTTTCGGGCCTAAGTGGATTTTTTAGTATTTAAATATTAATTTTCGGAATTAAATTAAATAATTATTTATTTTCCGAAAATTCAACTGAGATGGCCTAGAACCGGAAAATTATGTTGATGACCGTGGTGAAGTCCTTTTATTTAATCGGGCTTTATTTTGAGCTAAATTGAATTTTTAGTAATTAATAATTAATTTTCGAAATTAATTATTTATTTATTTATTTTTCGGAAATTAAGATTTTGATGGCCGACGACTGAAATCTCGTGCTGATTGTCGTGGCGCAGTCCGTTTATTTATTTGAGCTCCACGTTGTATGAAATTGAATAAATTGTGATATTTTAGGGATTTACCATAAATTGATTGGAATTGATTGAGATTGAATTGTTGATCGGTAAATGGCCAAGTATGTTATTCAGCCTTTATAATGCTTTGTTGAGTTGATTTAATTATTTGATTGAGAAATCGTTGGCATTGGTGTCGGTATTGAAAGTAGATTGGTAACCACTTGAAAGAGGCACGTGGCTTGGTGAATTGGAATGTCACCTGGAGAATGCACATGAGTTCAGTGGTTGAATATGTCACCTTGGCAAAAAGGTCGGCTGAGAGAATGCACGTAACTCGGAGACTCGGTATGTCATCCTGGAGAATGCACGTGGCTCGGTGACAGAGTTTGGCATCTAAAAGGGCACATGGCTCGGTGAATTGATGCATCACTTTGGTGAGATAGCACCTAAGAGAATGCACGTGGGCCCAGGCATCTAAAAGGACACGTGGCTTGGTGATCTGATGCGTCACTTTGGTAAGTGAGTACCTTAGAGAATGCACATGGGTCCAGTATTCGGAATGGCATCTAAAAGGGCACGTGGCTCGGTGATCTGATACGTCACTTTGGTAAACGAGTACCTTAGAGAATGCATGTGGGCCCCGTAAAAGGACACGTGGCTCGGTGGCTTGATGTACCACCTTGGTGAAGAGGTCGACAGAGAATGCATGTGGGTTGAGGTTTGAGGCACATGGCTCGGAGACTTGGAAGAGGTCGCCTAGAGAATGCACGTGGCCTAGGTTTAAATATCCCAGTGGGGATTGAATTGTATGACATGTAATCGACTAGTTCGATTTGTTTGAAATGAATGGTGTTTATTTAAATATCCCCTTGCAGGTGGGATCTGAGGCCAAGGTAAGTCCTCTACCCTGTGCGTGTTTAGGCAGTCTTTAGTGTAATGGTTTACTAATCGGGCTTAGTGGGGTAGAACTCGCTGAGACGTAGTCTCATCCCAGTTTGGCGAAACCATTTCAGGACCCCGCTGAAGAGCTAAGGAGGAGGAATCCGAGAAGGAGAACTCGGAGGTGAGATATGAAGAAAAGGATTTTTGGAAGAAGAAGATAGTCCCAAGAGGGGCCTTGAGTATCATCTGGATAGTCCCAAGAGGGGCCTTGAGTATCATCTGGATGGATTGAGATCCTATCTCCTTTTGAGATCTCTTTTTGATGTGAATAGTTATGAAGTGATTTGTGGTTTGTATAAAAATTTGGTTATAAATTTCAATATGAAAAATATGACCCTGCTTTTCTATCCCATCGTTTTATTGTTTGGGGATTTTAACTGCTTCCGCATGTGCTTAAAAATGAAAGGGTCGGCGATACATTGTCCTAGGATATCGCATTATAAAATCGACCAAGTGAAACAGATGTGTGCGTGCCTGAGGATTGGGGTGTGACATCCAGTTTAAGTGGTATCAGAGCGAAGTTGAAGATTGGAGTGATAAGGAGCGATGACCATGGGATAGTTAGTAGGATGGCCTTTAAATTTATGCTGGTGCATGTCTGTGTTAGCTGAGTGCTAAAATTGTTTGTTGTTTGGATCGCTCTGTTTCTAACTCGGTGTTGAATTGGAAACAGGTGTTAGTTGAGTAAAGCTACACCATGAGCGATCAGGAGCCGAGAACTCCTGCAAAGAGGACCAGTAGGGCCGTTATTCGGGGTAGAACTCCGGCTCGTGTCGTAACCTGAGACGGACGTGGTCGAGCGCTAGCACAGGCTAGCGCGAGTGGAGTGAATCCACCTGTTGTAGATGTCGGGGTAGCAGCCCCTAATGATCCCAGGGTGGATGGGATCTTGCGTGTTTTGGAAGCAATGGGTAATAGAATGGATCAGCAAGCCGCTACGGTTGAAGCCGCTGCTCAGGCCACTGCAATTGCTGCCGCCGCCGCCGCCACCGGAGTTGCCCCTGTAGCCGCACCTGCTGCGGCGCCTATAGTCGCACCTGCCATTGGTCCAGCCGACGTGAATGTTGAAAATCTGCCGGAGATAGTGGTTGCTGCAAGACCAATCCATAAGTTGGTGGAGCATTTCCTAAGGTTAAATCCGCCAGTTTTTACCGGGTCTTGAGATCCTGAAGTTGCTTCTTCATGGATTCAGAAACTCGAGAAAGTGTTTGCACTGCTGATGTGCAACAAGGCTGAGAAGGTAATGTTAGCAACTAACCAGCTGGAGGGAGTTGCAGACACTTGGTGGATGACTACCCGTGAAATGATCTTTTCGAAACGTGCTGTTCAGGACTGGAACACTTTCCGCGAAGCCTTCAATGATAAGTTTTTCTCTGAGACTGCTAGAGAGGTGAAGATGGCTGAATTTCAACGTCTTCGCCATGGTTCTCTATCTGTTGATGAGTATGAGGCAAAGTTCGCTGAACTTTCGCGATATACCCCCGAGTTAATTGAGAATCTTATGAACCGAGCAAGGAGGTTTAAAGATGGATTTAGGCAAGATTTGAGAAGTGCCTTAGTCTTTCTAGATCTGAAGACTTATAATGACATATATCGGAGAGCTCAGAAGATTGAGAAAGATCATAATGATAAAGCTGCCTCATTTGGATCGAGGTTTAGCTCTCACAGAGACAACATCCGCCAATGAAAGAGGCCGGTGTTTGCAAATAGATTCCAAAGCCCGCCCAGCAAAAAGAGTGGATTTAATAGGTCAGGACCTATTAGGAATGATGCATGTCGCTTATGTGGAAGAAGACATGGGACAGCACCGTGCCTAGTTAGGACGGGTGCATGTTTTGAATGTGGCCAACGGGGCCACATGGCCAGATTTTGTCCTAAGAAGCAAAAAGGACAACCTCAATTGCCGCAGCCGCCACCGATGAGACAGATAGGAGGGTATGCCCCTCAGAATGCACTGCAATGAGGACAGCAGAGACCTCCAGCTCAAGGCACTGTGTATGCGATTACCCAAGGTCAGGCAGAAGCTGCACCTAGCGTGATTATAGGTACGGTCTCGCTCAACGACCAACCTGCTTATGCTTTGTTTGATTCGGGAGCAACCCATTCCTTCATTGCCGAGCAATATGTTAGGATGCTAGGATTGAATCCTGTATTGTTGGAATCGGCAATTTGCATATCTACACCCTTGAAAGATAAAGTTATTGCTACTTTGGGATGTTCGGGGTGCAAGTTAGAGATTGGTGAGCGAGTGGGGAAAATTGACTTGTTAGTCCTAGTCATGTATGATTTTGATTTGATAATTGGCATGGACTGGCTCACCAATCAACGAGCTAAAATGGACTGCTATCGCAAGGCGATTCAGTTTGACCCATTAGGGGGTAAGAGCTTTGAGTTTGTCGGGAATCGATGAGGACCTTCGATTTCCTTAATCTCGTCGCCAGAAGCAGCTCATTTGTTAGACAAGGGTTGCCGATGGTACTTAGCGACTGTCGTGGATACGACAGTTGAAGAGTTGAAAATGGAAGATATTGCAGTGGTACAGGAGTTTCCATATGTCTTTCCAAAGGAATTGCTAGGGTTACCGCCAGAAAGAGAGATTGAATTTGTAATCGAGCTAGCACCAAGGACAGAACCGATCTCAAAGGCACCTTATCGAATGGCGTTATCTAAGTTGAAGGAACTGAAGGTGCCGATGCAAGAATTGCTGGATAAAGGATTTATTCGTCCTAGTGCATCACCTTGGGGAGCACCAGTTCTATTTGTTAAGAAGAAAGATGGTTCGTTGCGTTTGTGCATCGACTATCGGCGGCTCAATCGTGTAACGATCAAGAACAAGTATCCATTGCCGAGGATAGATGACTTGTTTGATCAACTGCAAGGAGCGTCAATATTCTCGAAGATCGATTTGAGGACAGGATATCATCAGCTAAGGATTCGAAAAGAGGATATTCTTAAGTCAGCATTTTGTACCCGGTATGGTCATTACGAGTTTACAATGATGCCATTCGGATTGACGAATGCTCCAGCTACCTTTATGGATTTGATGAACAGAGTGTTCAAGGAATATCTAGATCCATTTGTGATCGTGTTTATAGATGATATCCTGGTCTATTCGAGAAGTAATGAAGAACATGAGAATCATTTGAGATTAGTGCTTCAGACCTTAAGAACACATCAGTTGTATGCTAAGTTTAGCAAATGTGAGTTTTGGCTGACTCGTGTTGCGTTCTTAGGTCATGTGATTTCCGGAGAAGGAATCTATGTCGACCCGAGTAAGATAGAAGACGTGATCAAGTGGCCGAGACCAACATCAGTGACAGAGATCAGAAGTTTTCTAGGGTTAGCAGGTTATTACAGACAGTTTGTGGAAGGATTCTCATCGATAGCGTCGCCTCTGACAAAGCTCACAAAGAAAAATGAGAAGTTCATATGAACAGACAAGTGCGAGTGTAGTTTCCAAGAGTTGAAGGAAAAGCTGACTACCGCACCTGTGCTGACGATTCCATCTGGTCCTAGAGGATTCGAGATTTATAATGATGCATCATTTAGGGGATTGGGTTGCGTGCTGATGCAACATGGCAAAGTTGTTGCATACGCTTCCCAGCAATTGAGACCTCATGAATTGAATTATCCGACGCATGACTTAGAACTCACATCCATCATATTTGCGTTGAAGATTTGGAGGCATTACTTGTGTGGGGAAAAGTTTCAGATCTTCACGGACCATCAGAGTCTCAAGTATTTGTTCTCTCAGAAGGAGTTGAACATGAGACAACGGCGATGGATGGAATTGTTGAAAGACTGTGACTATGATATTCTATATCACCCGGGAAAGGCGAACAAGGTCGCCGATGCATTGAGTCGGAAGTCTTCAGTGGCACATATCTTGGTTAAGGAGTGGAACTTAATCGAGAGAGCTAGAGATTCGGAATTCAAATTTGAGGTAGGCCACCTCTCAAGTTTTATGGCCACCCTTAGAATTGAGCCGGATGTCCAGGTTAGAATCAAGCAACTTCAATCGACAGATCCGGACGTACATAAAATTCTTCAAGAGGATACTGACAAAAGAAAAGCTGATTTTCAAGTTTATGATGATGGGGTACTGAGGCTTCGTGGACGTTTGGATGTACCTGACGATGTAGAGCTTAGAGAAGAAATTTTATCTAAAGCACATCGTAGCAATTACAGCGTTCACCCTGGAAGCACTAAGATGTATCAGAATTTGCGTCAACACTATTGGTGGTCAGGTATGAAGGCGGACATCGCCAAGAATGTGGCCAAGTGTTTGACTTGTCAGCAAGTAAAAGCTCAGCATTGCAAGCCGGGAGGATTTCTACAACCTCTCGCGATCCCAGAGTGGAAATGGGAGCATATCACGATGGATTTCATGACTGGACTACCAAGGAGTCAAAGGGGAAATGATTCGATTTGGGTAGTAGTCGACAGGCTTACAAAGTCGGCTCACTTCATTGCAGTTCGAAAGGACCTAAATCTGGATAGACACGCAGACCTGTGTGTGCGTCAAGTAGTTCGTATGCATGAAGTGCCAGTTACGATAACATCTGATAGAGACCCGAGATTTACTGCTGCTTTTTGGAAGAGCTTACAGAGTGCTTTGGGTACAAAGCTTCAGTATAATACGGCATATCATCCTCAGACGGATGGCCAGTCTGAAAGGATGATTCAGACTCTTGAAGATATGCTGAGAGCGTGTGTAATAGACTTCAAAGGAAGTTGGGAGGATCAGCTTCATCTGATGGAATTCGCCTACAACAACAGTTATCAGCAGAGCATCAAGATGGCTCCATTTGAAGTGTTGTATGGCAGAGCATGTAGAACTCCAATGTGTTGGGATGAAGTCGGAGAAAGGAAGATAACAAGCCCAGAGTTGGTTCAGCAATCAGTAGATGCCGTGGCAGTGATCAGAGACAGATTGAAGACAGTGCAGAGCAGGCAGAAAAGTTATACAGATAAGCGTTGAAGGTCTTTGGAATTCCAAGTTGGTGATCATGTTTTTCTGAAAGTGTCACCAATGAGAGGAACTTCGCGCTTTGGTAAGAAAGGCAAACTGAGTCCGAGGTACGTAGGCCCGTTTGAGATTCTTGAAAGAATCGGAAACCTAGCGTATCGTCTTACGTTGCCGCCAAGATTGGCGCAAGTGCATGACGTCTTTCACGTGTCGATGTTAAGGAAGTACGAGCCTGACTCGACCCACGTGCTCAATTTTGAGGAGTTGGACGTGGATGACCGTGTGTCATACGTTGAAAGCCCGGTCCATATTGTCGATCGTAAAGAGCAAATTTTGCGTACAAAGACCATCCCGTTGGTCAAAGTGGTCTGGCAACACCACGGCACTGAAGGAGCATCTTGGGAGACTGAAGAATCAATGAGACAGTTGTACCCCCGCCTTTTTGAACAAAGTGTAATGGTTTAAATTTCGAGGACGAAATTTTTATACGAGGGGAAGAGTTGTGATATCCTGAAATTCGACCCCGTTTCGATAAAGTGAAATGGGCATTTCGTCGACGTGCCTATGGCCATTTTTCTCTGAGCTGATCACTCACGAGTTAACTAACCTTTTGGGTGAAGCCGTTAAGGGATGTATCAGCTATAAAATCCCTAAAAGCTACCTAATTGGTTGGATTGAGCTAAAATCACGTCTGATCGATTTTTAACCACGAAATTGAACTCGATTTCGGGAATCGAATTTTAAGCGCATAATAATACTTATTTTTAGGATCCTGTCTCATCGCTCGTCAATTTATTGACGGGTCCGAAATTTCAATAAAGAAATTATCATAAGAAAAATTGAAGCCCGAAAAGAAAATAGAAAGGAAAAGGAAAAGAGAAAAAAAAATTATCCTTTTCTTTTTCCTCTCTCTCCCTCTCTTTTCTTTTTCTCTTTTTCCTCTCTTTTCTTTCTCTCTCCTCTCTCCTCTCCCCTCCCCCTCGTGCGAATTGCCCCCACCGCCCACTTTCTCTCTCTCTCTTTCTTCTTCTTCTTCTTCCTTCCTGCGCACGCTTGAGCGAACCAACAACAGGAAGCTCGAGCAGAAGCCGCCGTTCGCTGAAGCCGCCCGTCCCGCCGCCGCACCGCCGCTCGCATGCCCACAACAGCCGCCCGCCGCCGTCCCGTCGTTCGTGCGCGCCCAGGCGTCCCTCTCCCGCTCGGCCCAGTCCTGTTTCGCCCTGTTCCGCACCAACCAGCCCCCGTCCGGCCACCTCCGGCCACCACCTAGCCCCGCCGGACCTCCCCCGCGACCCCCTCGCCCTCCGCCGGCCTCCCCTCGCCGCCCTAACCGCCGAAGCGGCCCCGATCAGCTCCATCCAGCAGACCCACGAAGTGGGTTTCCAGCACTTCGGGCCCGCTTTTGGGCCGTTTCCCGGCCCCGAACCTGAGCCGTGCTTTGGGAACAATCGTTCCTCGCACCGCCGCCGTCGGATTGATCCGATTTGCGCGCGATTTGGTGAGTAATCTCACTAATCCAGGATTAGTGGCTAATTATACTTAAGGTTGGTTTAGATTTAATTAATTATGTTTAGGTTGTTAGATTAGAATAAATTAGCAATTATTAGCCAATTGTGATGCGAATTAGATAAATTGAATGTGTAATTAGCAAGTAGACGTGGTCTACTATTTATTGGAAGTGTCTCAGAATTTTTCCGGACCCTTGGTGGGCTTCAATTAGGCTTTTCGGGCCTAAGTGGATTTTTTAGTATTTAAATATTAATTTTCGGAATTAAATTAAATAATTATTTATTTTCCGAAAATTCAACTGAGATGGCCTAGAACCGGAAAAATTATGTTGATGACCGTGGTGAAGTCCGTTTATTTAATCGGGCTTTATTTTGAGCTAAATTGAATTTTTAGTAATTAATAATTAATTTTCGAAATTAATTAATTAATTATTTATTTTTCGGAAATTAAGATTTTGATGGCCGACGACCGAAATCTCGTGCTGATTGTCGTGGCGCAGTCCATTTATTTATTTGAGCTCCATGTTGTATGAAATTGAATAAATTGTGATATTTTAAGGATTTACCATAAATTGATTGGAATTGATTGAGATTGAATTGTTGATCGGTAAATGGCCAAGTATGTTATTCAGCCTTTATAATGCTTTGTTGAGTTGATTTAATTATTTGATTGAGAAATCGTTGGCATTGGTGTCGGTATTGAAAGTAGATTGGTAACCACTTGAAAGAGGCACGTGGCTCGGTGAATTGGAATGTCACCTGGAGAATGCACGTAAGTTCAGTGGTTGAATATGTCACCTTGGCGAAAATGTCGCATGAGAGAATGCACATGGCTCGGAGACTCGGTATGTCGTCTTGGAGAATGCACGTGGCTCGGTGACAGAGTTTGGCATCTAAAAGGGCACGTGGCTCGGTGAATTGATGCATCACTTTGGTGAGATAGCACCTAAGAGAATGCACGTGGGCCCAGGCATCTAAAAAGACATGTGGCTTGGTGATCTGATGCATCACTTTGGTAAGCGAGTACCTTAGAGAATGCACGTGGGTCCAGTATTCGGAATGGCATCTAAAAGGGCACGTGGCTCGATGATCTGATGCGCCACTTTGGTAAACGAATACCTTAGAGAATGCATGTGGGCCCGGGCATTGTAAAAAGGACACATGGCTCGGTGGCTTGATGTACCACATTGGCGAAGAGGTCGCCTTAGAGAATGCACGTGGGTCCGAGGTTTGAGCCACGTGGCTCGGAGACTTGGAAGGCCGTCCTGGAGAATGCACGTGACCTAGCTTTTAAATATCCCCCAGTGGGGATTGAATTGTATGACATGTAATCGACTAGTTCGATTTGTTTGAAGTGAATGGTGTTTATTGTGAATTGTACTGACTTGCAAGTGGGATCTGAGGCCAAGGTAAGTCCTCTGCCCTGTGCGTGTTTAGGCAGCCTTTAGTATAATGGTTTACTAATCGGGTTTAGTGGGGTAGAACTCGCTGAGACGTAGTCTCATCCCAGTTTGGGGAAACCATTTCAGGACCCCGCTGAAGAGCTGAGGAGGAGGAATCCGAGAAGGAGAACTCGGAGGTGAGATCTGAAGAGAATGATTTTTGGAAGAAGAAGATAGTCCCGAGAGAGGCCTTGAGTATCATCTGGATGGATTGAGATCCTATCTCCTTTTAAGATCTCTTTTTGATGTGAATAGTTATGAAGTGATTTGTGGTTTGTATAAAAGTTTGGTTATAAATTTCAATATGAAAAATATGGCCCTGCTTTTCTATCCCATCGTTTTTTTGTCTGGGGATTTTAACTGCTTCCGCATGTGCTTAAAAATGAAAGGGTCGGCGATACATTGTTCTAGGATATCGCATTATAAAATCGACCAAGTGAGACGGATGTGTGCGTGCCTGAGGATCGGGGCGTGACAATTTATTCCAAAGTTTCAGATCAAGCAAGCTAGTCCTCCCTCCCTTTTTAGTGAGCACACTACATTCCATGCAACTATCGCGTTTGAGCTTTAATGCCACTAGTTGGGCATTTTAGCTCTAATACCACTTTAACGAACCAATCAAAATACGTGCTATGCTAGTACAATACATTATTCTCTCATTGATGTTTAAAATGCTGAATTTGAAGAGATATGTACTTAATAAAATCATACCTATCTCTCAACAAATACAAGGCAGGTATCGTATTGAAATAAAACGTGTTGCTTTACAATCTATTTCTTAATATTCCAAGGCTTTACTTCACCATTTTGGGTGTTTACTCTAACCTACAAATACAATATCCAAAAGCTTGCTTTTCACATGGACACACTATCCATTCTAAATGTACATTTTTGTACTTAGGTAAAGCTTGCATGAGGTTAAGCAACGTCGTACGCTCATGTACGAGTTTTATCCAATGATTTACTTTTTAGGTTCACCTTTAATGCTAACAAATCTTCAACTTTGTATCTATCTACCAAATAGTTGCTTTTATCCTCAACTTTAGTAATTTTTTTTTATCCTCCACCAAGTAATTTTGAGCACCCTGCTAGCATGGAGGCGTTACTGCATGAATTCAGTGCATATATGGATCTAGTTCACTGTACCACATTCCTTGAATAACTTTGGGTCCTTGTGGCAACGGCATGATCTAATGACTAAAATGAACCATCAGTGTATTTATGTCCTTGATTTCATGCAAGAAAATTTCATTGAATAAATTTTCAGTCGCTATAGTAATAGGTTAGCGTCCCAAGCTAAATATTTTGAAGAGTAAATATTGCCTAGATTCAGTCTGCTCAATCAAGCTTTACATGTCAAGAATCCTTGAAAATAAAATCAGATTCACACTAGAATTGTGAAACTTGTTAAAAAAAAAATTTCCAATATGACGTGTCATGAATTAATTGTAAAAGACATGTACATGCGCACGGGTTAGGCAAGTGGGCCCTCAAGGCACTTTTTCTGCTCTGGCCCAATGGGCCGGGCCTGGAATTTCCATGCTAGCCTCAATTGTAGAAGAAATGGCTCAAATTGACTTAACTAGTCTAGGCTGCTCAAGTTGCGACTAGCTTGAGTTTTTTTTTTTTCTTTTTTTCTTAAATTAGAAATGGTTTAATTATTATTTTTTAGATAACAAGTACGGACTGATTAATTTGATCGATTAGCCTTGTCTGGCACAGTGAGTCTGACAATTGTTCTTTATATATATCAATTCAATGTTACTAATAGGTAGCCACGCATGTTACAAATAATAAAGATTTTTATTTTCATTAGCACATGATTATTGGTCTAAAATAGATTCAAGAATATAATTTTTTGAATGAATAGTCTTTTCATGCAACTCTTATATGAACAAACATATTACTTGAATGAAAGACTCAACTCTCAATAAAAAGGCCCAACCCTACCAATACACCTTGAAGAGTAATGAAGGAAAAAAAAAAAACCACTAGCAGCATATTAATCTCGATTACAATATTTTGTTTGACGAGTTCATGCAGTACTGTCGCTACAATAATCCATAAATGATGGCACCCGCAATGACGTGTACCTAAAACCTTAATTTCCCACCTGTGCTTTTGAGTTCTCAGCAAAATGCATGAACTTTGAACGGTGCTCTCTCTCTCTCTCTCTCTCTCTCTCTCTCTCTCTTTCTCTCTCTCTCTGCTATTTGTCTCTTTTATCGGAAACTTCATTGATGTGAATGGTGCTCGGTCAATCACTTTGATTCCCAACGCGCAAAAAAAGAAAATCACTTTGATTCCCAACTAATTTCATCGCCCGTGTGCATGTCCTATCTATGTTGTCGTTATTTGTACTTAGGTGGCAAAAACTACCAAATTGACAATTCTTACCCCAAAAAAAAAAAAAAAAAAAAAAAAAAAAAAAAACCTACTAAATTGACATTCTTTCGAAACATCTTCTGTCTTTTCCCACTAGTAACTCTTACCTTGAAGCTTCTTTCTAGTTCACAGGAGCCACAAAGTCATCGAATTCTCAACATAATTCTTTGCACGAGACCGACTACAAACATTGAATTACGAATTGACAATATGGGATGAAATTGTCCAGCTGGATGATCCATGTTTCACATGGATGGATTGAGGAATTGTATAAAGACTGGTGCAGTCGCAGAACTGAATGAAAGTCAAATACTCTAAACAAAAAATGCCAAATCAACACTCGGTAAAAGTCCTTCCCAAATATGAGTGATTTCGCTTTCAACATCCAGTCTTTGAAAGCCAACTTTGAGTTGACTTATCATGTTACAGAAGATTGGATATGAAAAAGATAGAACTCAAGAATCCGAAATAAACCTTAATCCATTAGTATATATTGCAAATTATCAAGAAATTGTGATACAATAAGCTCATTGTATGAATGTCAAGTGGTCAAAATCAATCACAAGCTAAGAAATGCATGGGCACGAAAACTTGTACTTTGTACGGGGGAATTATATCAAGTCTTTATATTTCTATATGTGATTTATCACAAATAACATGGAAGCATGAACAAATTAAATGATCTGAGCAAGATATAAATTGCAGAAATAAAATTTAAACACAAAGGATTGCGTGGTTCAGAGGTGTGCATACTACTAAGGGAGAGATCGATGAGATGGTTCCACTATAATTTGTAGAGATGAGACTTAAATCACTTAGTCGCACCTACTAATAATTATTTCACAATCTTAAATTAAATATAAACCCACAAGAATTAATCACAAAGAAAGGAGTTTTCTTGTGTTCTCACTCTCTTAATCTTTTCCTTATAGTTTTAACACACATTAAGTGTACTCAATATAGCGCTGGAGACCGAACTTCATATATATATATATATATATATATATATTTGTGGGATGGGTACGCACCAAAGAAAACAAATATGAGCCCTTATCCAACGCCAACATGGACTTCATCTTCAATAAAGAAAGAAGTCTTGTGAGAAATTAATTTTCCTTTTTCCATTACCCAATTTCTCATTGGCAAGAGTCCAGTTGTGGACTTTACTAATGTGGCCCATGTTCCTTGCGATTCAATTTTGGGTTAGTTTTCAAAGCAATCAAAATTAACTTTGACCCATAATCAACAAACCTCTACCATGATAGAGAAGTCCAACTTCATCCTCATCGATGATTGATCAGTCATTGTCTCTCCCAAGCCCATCTAGGCTTCTCGTCCACTTCAAACACTGACCAAGTCCGAATAAAATTGGAACTTGATCAATGTGATAGGATCGTTGGCATGTCTGCCAAATTAACTACCGTGTTGCACTTTTTCAATGAATGCAAATCTTTCTGACACAATCTCAGGTATAAGATTATACTTGACATCAATGTATGTTGTTTGGTAATGATACAATTAAGTTTTGACAATATGTGTTGCACTCTGATTGTTGCAGTAAATCACAATCTCCTACTACAATAATCCTCAACCGTTGAACAAACCTGTGATCCAAATAGATTCCTCGATTGTCTTAGTTGATGCTACACACTCTACTTTAGTTGTCGGCAAAGCAATTACCGGCTATAGCTATTATCGTAGGCAAATGATATAAAATACTTTCATAGATATGAGCAGCCAATAACACAAGTAGTAAAATGTTAACCTCTCAATAAAATAAATACTAAGGTGTAACTTTATCTCATAATGTTAGAGGATCGTAATTTATCGATTAAATAGCAATTCATGCATATACTTTTTTTAAAAATATATATAACATAAAGAAGTATTGCTTCCTCTTCTGACCGTGTACTCTCTCGAAATTGGGTGTGGACTAAAGGTTTTCTTTCTTATATTTTTGGTTGTGGTAGGGCAAACAGGTTGAGTTCGCTTTCAAACTTGCCGTACGCAAGGCAGAGATAGTTGCCTTTAATATATGAATTGATGGTCCGACTAGTGATTGATTAAGTCTCTTTGCTGAACTCATCGATGACGTCCGAAAATTTGGATTTCTTGCCCAACGTCATCAAGAAAAACAAGCACGTTTCATAATTGAATTTCAATTGATTATACGAGAAGTCGTTTGACTCGTCTTTGAAAATGATTTGCCTCGTTCAACGCCTCCGAAACATCTTCGGACTCCGGTTCTTCATCCTTATCTGTGATGTATGCATAGGTTCAAGACGCGTTGCTTGCATGCTTATGCTTCCGAATTTGCATATCTAAGTAATTGATTTAGAATAACTTATCTAAGTCACCAATTGTAAAATCTAAAAATAAGACACATCTTTGCGGTCTTTAATGATGGAAATTTCTATATAGAATAAGTTAACAAATAACCTTGTAATTATCTTTGCATCCTAAAGGGAATCCACATCCACTTATAACTAATTGCTTTCATATTTACCATTTGTTCAATCTATCTATAAGTTAGGAGCTTATTCAAGATAACGAGCCAGCATATGAAGCTATGCTTGGGTGTGTTAGGTGTAATCCATATTAGCTTGTGCCGAGGAGCCTTTCTTGCATGAGTTCTAATGCTACTCCATGCACTATTGACAGAAAAATTCTTTGAAGAAGTCGCCCTCCAATGCACCTGAGCAGACTAACTGGCATTGGGAGACACCACAAGTATCCAGCTTCCACAAGCAACAACCGCATTAACTTTATCATTACAGTTTTACTCCCTTGATGCATCTGATTTAAACCCATTCACCCTCCCCCTTGGCAAAAACAAATCTATCCACTTCTCCTTTGCACACTTAGTTCTCAGATTAGCATTTTTTAAATTTCTCAAAGTAGACAAACTTTTCTTTTTGTTGTAATCTCCCACCTTTTTATATCTTAAAAGATAATTCTTCTTTTATTTTTCTTTTACATTCTATTCTTCAGTATTTTTTAGTTTGCGTCATAAAAGAGCACTTACATAAAAGAAATTACAAAAGGGAAAAAATTTCAAAACTCCCTTAACCATCAAAACACGAACAGTTTCGAGAGTATTAATAATTGAGGTACTCTCCCTCTCCATGAGTCAAACTCTAGTCGATCTTCTAAATTTAATGTACTAGAAACCCAAAAAAGAAGAAAAAATTAAAGCTCCAGATTCTGAGTAATCGGGGAAGTATGGAAGGGGTAAACATGTAAGAAACGACGCCCCTTCGTTAACTGTAGTGGTCTCCTTGTGAACTGTTCTTTCAGAGTTTCTGAGTTTCCAAGAATTAGTACGTGGGACCGCGGATCGCGGTGTTTGTTACTGCTCCGAATCTTGAGTATCCGCGGGAATTTTGAACACACGTTTTCAAAAGGAAAAGACACAGATATAATCATGCGTTGTGTTCTGTGTGCCTTGGCATATTGACCACATCTATTGGGAAGTTGTGTGGGAATACCGTGGACTTTTCGGTTCCCTCCAAAGGGGAAGCATGCTTGTTTACATTGGCAATAGTCTAAACGTGTTGAAGGCCAGTAAGAGTCAATATTGCACAATTTGGACCTTCCATTATCAGATGAACTTTCTTTCTTTTCTTTTGTTTCGATCTTTTTGACCTCTTTGGCTCTCATTATACATAAATGAGTGGATGCATCTAGGTTTTTGCTTGTCTTGACTGACGTGCTCTCTATCAAGTAGATAAGTAAATTAGCCTTTGCGAGCTCTCTTATCCCGGTTCATTTCTTAGGGAACCAATGAAGCTGAGAAAAATATTTAGAACAACTTCGCTTCTCGTTAACAAGCTTGCAATATGCAGTGAAAAGTTCATGGTTTCCAACGTATTAACAGAATGGACTTTTCTAGTAAAATGCTGCAAGTTCATTTATTTAGAGAACTTCGTTTTTGTGCTTAATGTTTGTATTGCATACATGTATTTACTAGATGGGAGCGGTGGTAAGTCAAACATCAAAAGAATAGAACAAACCTTAATTGTTATTGTGATAAATTGGCCTAGAAAGTATTTGCCCTTCATGTTGGTTAATCACCATAAGCCACAAATCGATAAGCACTATTGTCTTTAAACTGAAAAAACACTAGGCATAATCTTCCTTGACAAGCAAAAACTCACAAAACTAAATTCTATAAAGTAACCCTAGAATGGTAACACGATCGCAAAGATAAATGCTTTTCTGGTGCACTCCATTAAATTTGATGCCGGTTAATCGCCAAATCACTAAAATCATCTGTCTCTCAACAATGGATAAAAGTGCCATAAAACATTCTCTGTAATATCTATATGATTGCCATGGCCCAATTACCATCCAAGACTCAACGTCAACTAGTCTTTCCTCAGAACCCAGCACACTTTAAGAGACTAGGGCTAAAATTCAGAGACTCCAAACGCATTGAATTCAAGGCAATGAAATTTTGTTGCATTCAATGTAGGAGATATTCCAACATAAAGAAACCAGAAGTGTCGCATTTACCCGGTTATTTCTATCCTGACTTGTTCCACCTTTAGGAAAAGCTAAAGCTATTCTGCAATGTTTCACAGCTGTCTTGTGTAAGTATTACTTTGCACTATTGCGCTTTTGACTTCGCTGCTAACTTTCCATTTACTTCATTTGTTTATGACCATTATTGGTCTCCACGAACCGAGAAAGTTGGGTCACAATAATATAGAGAAAAGGCAAACCCATTGTCTAATTTCAAACACAGTGAGGAATTGGCGGGTTGCCTTTCTCCCGATGTTTCAAGAGCATCGAGAAAACTATGGTTATCTTCACCCACTGCTAGAATTTCATTTTCTTCTCTTGATTTCACACTGTTATTATCTATTCCTCCGAATACTGTCTTTATGCATTCTATGCATGAATGAAAGACTTCTCCCTTCTCCAAGTCACATATTTTCATCGCTTCCACATTGTTAAGCCTTTGACATGGAACTCCATCGCCAAAAAGACTACTAATCGCAACTTGATCATCCATTGACTCTCATCCCACGATTGATCTGCTTGTAATAACAGAAAAGTTGTGTGAACTTTAGTGTGATGCAAACCACCATTGCACACACGTCTCCAATACCGCCAAAAACACACTTAAAAAGCTTCAATTGAATTACCTCAAATTAATTACTTGTCAATTTGGAATTCATTATTGCTTACAATCAAAAGTGATTCGCAATCAACAGAAATTAAACTGAATCAGCTCACATCAAAAACATGTCAAACTAGAATTAATAACTGGTTTTTTGATTGTGCCGTTGTATGAGTTTGGATATTTCTGCATAGAACTTTTTCTTTTCCTTCTTCATAACAATGCGACCATGGACAATGAAATACAACACTATCAATTAGCTTCTTTTGTTTTTTCTATTTTTGATAACCCAACCCAGAAGGATGACCATAACTAATAGGTATGCAGAGGGGAACTAGTATAGTGTTAGGATTAGTAGCACAATAACAAGGAAATAGACAGTAAAAGCAAGAAAGAGAAATCAAGACATAAGGTTTTATCACTCAAATCAATTAGTTATTGAGTTGAAAGCATGGAAACAACCTTGTCACCGAGTCAATTTCTAATAACCTAGTTTGACGAGGGCTAGGAGTGATGACTAAGTGAGAGGCTTCAAATAACAAGTGGTTTTGAGGAAGCTTCCAGGATGGTAAGTGGAGGTAGGGAGGACTGAATGCCACGTCGAATATAAGTAACTCTAAAAATGAACTTTTGACCATGTTTAGGGTTGGAACTTCAATTTTAAGCATGCTCAAGTGAAAGTGCTACTTGGGATGGTGACCTCATGGGAAAGTGTATACTTGTATGCCAAAGGACAAAGCTATAAAATTTGGTATGGGATGAACTAAAGTAAACAATATCTCGAGTAACATAGTTCACAATGCACACATTTAAGGGAAATAGCTTCTTTAGCCATGATTCTTCATTCATATTTTATCTGCGCATAATTTCCTAAAGAACCCTATCGATTAAATGGTGGAGGGGGACACTCTCATCGAACCAGAAATCAAAGACGACACAGGCCCAAGAGTCATTTGTTAAAAAAGCTCTCATGACATACACCTAAATACGGAATTAAAGTAAATTATATTTTGGGCTGGGCGAAGTGGGATCTGTTTGTTCATTCAATGTTGCTTTATATTTTCACAGATTAATCACTTTTTCATAGCATTATCCTGTCACAACTAGACAGTAATGAACTCGTTGCGTTATTGATACTCTTGTCATCGTTAATATTTTCCTTTAGCATATTCTTCAATAATAGAGACACGAGTTAATCGCAAGTAAATTACGATTTCTATTGTACTATGTCACTTACAAAATAACCATTCACTGATAAAAATAAAAAAAATTGGTGTTAGTAATAAAAAAAGAAGTGATGATTTTACCCACCCCACTGTGGACGCGTTGATTCGGGTGTTCCTGTTGAGAAATCAAGTGGATGTGCAAGTAAAATAATCACTTTATTTTATATAAGTAATATTGCAAACTCTTTTACACACCACTCTCATATACATCTCACACCTCACATGAACACAATTTCTTGCACACACCCACTCACTCTTTCTCACCTACTCCCACCCACTCACACACTCACGCACACACCCCACACTTTATGTACACACACTCCTCACACTTCTTACACAAGACCCCTATCACCCTACCTCTCAACTCTCACGTACAAGACACACTTCCTCCTATTTATAGGCTGCAAAGTCGGTGGAGTCCTTCAAGCTCTCAACTTGCCGACTTTAAGCAGTCAACAATTGTGGGCTGCATGTTTTCCTTTGACTTTCTTCTGCAGCAACCTGCGACTTCTAGAGGACAAGAGAAATCTAGAGAGAGGGATCCGGAGAGCTCTAGAGAGAGAGAGAGAGAGAGGGATCTAGAGAACTCTAGGAGAGAGAGAGGCGGTGCTTTTTCAACAGTTCCCCCTTCTTCCGGTTGGGGGGAGTTCGAGTCACCACGGTCGCATTTGCGTGACTTAAGTGTGGCACTGTGGGAGGTAGGTCCCTACACTAGCGTTGCCATGGGTTTACGTCGCCAGCTGCCGGCTGTACGGCGGTTCTCGAGTCATAAAAAAAAAAAAAAAAAACTAATAATTTAGGCTTTAGAGAGACTTTTACTAAAACTATTGTTATTTTCATATTTTACAGCATTTATAACTTGGCTCCATTTAATGGACATATCTGAGTTTTATTTAAGTTTGAAAGTAACTCTAGAAAAAAAAATTGAATTGGAAAAAATGTTCATGCTAAAAATATAGACAATGACAATCTATCATGAATAAGAGCTGTCTACAGTATTTGTTGGGACTAGAGTATTTTTTACCTTGGGAAGAGACTTTTTATATTTGAATATCCTAATAGCGTGGGGGTCAGTCCACACTTTAAAATTTGATGCTAAGGATGCACAAAGACCCACCACCAAACGTTTTAGACTTTTATGCTGCTTCCAGGAAGAGCAGACCCCATTTCCTCCTTGGACCTGTCTGATTTGATTTTCCATGAAAAAGCCCTTGAATACATGTGCGACGTGCAGGACAAGTATAAATGCAGAAGTCATCCGCAGGAGGGCAACACCATTCAAAGCCAAGAGAGCTGAAAAAGCATAAGCTCCCTGACCCATAATCCCTAGTATCGATGGCCAGGTTTCCCAGGGTTGACAAGAGCAACAGCAAGAAGACAGTGAAGAAGGGCGCTTGGAGTACGGAAGAAGACCAGAAACTGGTGGCTTATATCAAGAGATATGGCATTTGGAACTGGACTCACATGGCCGAACCTGCCGGTGTGTGTTTGTGTTACATTGTTATCTCTCTTTTGTTTCCTTTCTGTTATCATTTCAAGAAACGGTGTTTTTATGTGGATTTGAGTCTTCTTGATTAAGGCCAATCATCCCGTGGAAAGGGATTGAGCACTGTCTACAGAGATCAAAACGTGTCTTGGTGGATCAAGATTTTCACATTGAAAATTTCACCACATAGATCACTAACCCTAGTATTGGATGTGCATTTGCTCAGGTTTAGCGAGAACAGGAAAGAGTTGCCGGCTTCGATGGATGAACTATCTGAGGCCCAACATCAAGCATGGAAACATCACCCCAGAAGAGGAAGAAATCATTATTAACTTGCACCGAGTTCTTGGTAACCGGTGAGTAAATGTACTCGTATAGCATGATTCCTGATCGATATTGATAACGCGCATGATTGGGGAATAAAATTAAAACGGTAATACAGAGAAAGACAATAACTGGAGTGGTAAGAGGGGTAATCCCCACAATCAAGAACCTAAAACCGTACGTTAACTACTGAGTCTATGATTCTACTAACAAGCACGAATACATTGTCATTGCTCTCTGTAAATAATTGGATATCTAATTCGCAATTTCCTTGTTGTAGTTGGGCCAGCATAGCAAGCAGACTTTCGGGAAGGACGGACAATGAGATAAAGAACTATTGGAATACTCGTTTGAAGAAACGTTTTCTCATGGAAAATTTGCAAATGCCAACCGCATGGGATGTGAAAGTCAACTCCAGTCACAATGATCCTTTATCTTGCCAAGATTCATCAATTGCGCTTATTGATGCTACAGAAGCACAAAACCTTGGATCTGCTTGTGGAATTGATCGGGTTGATGAAACCCTAGTCAATGGCTTGATCTCACTGGACAACAAAATTGACAAAGTAGAAGAAAACATTTGGGAACAACTGGTTGCACTGAAGAATCTTTGCATATTAGAAGATTTTGAAGGTACATGCTCAAACTCAGGAACTAAATCTCCTGCTTCTGAGTGTATGTACTCTGAGCCAATTTATTTTGGCGAATCCTACGAGGACTTTCTCATAGATTTATGGGGAAATTGATAATGATAATTTGCTCAAAATTTTGTCGCAATATATGATCCTTGCGGTATTCCTCTGTAAGGTCAGTTATCAGATTTGTAAGACTAGCTCGTTCCTGCTATGGAGTTAAGTTCGTCTAAAAATGTAGGTTTGTGAATTATAGCATGTATCCCAGTGACAAAGGAGACATGTAATAAATGTTCTTGCAATATTGAGGATCATTTCTATGGTGATAAATCCCTTGTTTTGTGTTAAGATGTCAACTCAGCTCTTTGCAGCTGATTGTATTCCGGTCAAATTTATAAATTTGACGTCTGTAACATCTAGTGGTACTTCATGCTCCATTAAGAAAATCAGCAGTGCATGTAATCTAATGCCAATGGATGGGTTCGTATATATATCGCTATTGGTTTTGTCTCAGTATATTTTTTCAAGGTACGATAGTTGGAGCTCTAATGCCACTTGGTTGGTTGTTTAAGCTCTAATATTGCTTATTACTTTATGGTGATGGCATTTAATCAACTATAATCATCATCAAAATAGACTTGCACTCAAATGCAGTTTAAGCAAAATCCTTTCCAGATTAGCAAGGAGAGATTGAATGGATTTTGCGACATCTTCAAGAAAAATATCTCCTGGTGTGTTTTTGTACCCCAACTTATGTTATGCCGGGGATAATAAGTTGCATTATGTTGGGTTCTTATTAACGTTGCCAAGAATAATCGGATGTTAAAGATTCAGAGTTACTGCGTGTAAAGCTGTGCAAAACAATTTTTTGGGCCATCACAAGCATCTGTGCTATAATTGAGGCATTTGTTAGAGCTAACCTGATGGTTTATGTATGATAGACTTGTAATACAATCTTAACAGAAGGCAAATCAAATATCTTGCCTTGCAGACTGCTTCTTAATAGCTCATGATCTCACTCCACTATACTGTATACTCTCTCTGTCTCTCTCTGTCTCTCTGTCTCTGTCTCTGTGACAGAGGCAGATGAAGGGGTGCGAAAGGTGAAAACATCCCTGGTATGAGTAAGATGGCAGTGGTGGTGAGTTTGGGAAAGACGGTGATGATGGCAACTCCAGTACTGATGGCGACGGTAATGAGTGTCTGATCAATTAGGGCGCGCATGGTAAAATTTCTGAAACAGAAATTGATTTCGGCCGAAATCAATTTCTCAATTTCTATTCCCGGACAAGTTTCGAGCAAAGAAACCCGTTTGATAACGACTCAAAATTTCTATTTCTGAAATAGAAATCCGTTTGATAATAGAAAAAATTTCTATTTCTAGGAATAGAAATTGATTAGATAACAACATAGGAAATTCTCAAATATAAAATAATAGCCGAAATAATACTAAAATAATATAGAAAATCCTCAAATACAAAAAATAATCGAAATAATACTAATACATTAGAAAAGTTGAAAATACAATTTCATGGAATTTATATTACATGTGCTTACGTTTCCTATTACGTAATATTTTCTTTCGAAAAATAAACAACGTGGCAAAAAAAATTGAAATTCAATTGTAGTGAATATGTCGTTGTGTTTTTGCCGAAATTGATTTCACATTAATCAAATAAGTCTAATGATAGCCATGATTATAATAGTCTAATCTCCTAAAAAATCCTAACTTCAAGTCTAATTCCAATTTCTTTCCAAATTTTGTTAAAAATATCCTCACCGTGTTAAAAAATCGTCACCAATTTTTTTTCAAAATTATCAACACTAGGATTAATTAAAAATTTATTATCAAAATCTATATTTTCATCAACACTCTTACAAGAACAACATATTTCTTATTAGATCTCTTTTCCTTATAAAAGAAAAATCGGATGAAACCCTAATGATTTGACCCATTTTTACCGCCTTAATATGAAGTTTATGATTAAAAAAATAGTTAGCCAAATAGAGTCGTTGGCTGGCATACACGAAAGAGTAGGTGAAGAAAGACTCATTAGATATGAATATGACCAATTGACTATTACCATGCATAAAATCTCTTACGTGCAACAAATGAAGCCTTGTTCATTCAATTCTCACCATCTAGCCCAATGGTTAAGATTTTCAATCAATATTGATTAGAATGATTATATTAAAAATTATTAAAATATTTTGGACTAAATTAACTATTTCTATTTCTATTTCAATATTATTGATCTAAAATATTTTGGACTAAATTGAAAAGTTGAGAAAAAAAATTTCTATTTCTATTTCTATTTCAGAAATTGAGAAGCTAAAAATTTCAGCTTCTGATTTCTTCGATTTCTCTATTTCTGAAATAGAAATCTGTTTCAGAAATAGAGAAATCAAATTGCGTTACCAAACGGATTTCTGTTCCAAACCTGTTCCGGGGAAGAGAAACGAAAGAAATTGAGAAACAGAAATTTTATCATGCGCGCCCTTAGAGTGTGGTGTTTTTGTTTTGTTTTGACGTGAACGATTGTAAAAGAAATAAATATAGATGTCACTATCTAATAATGATCAAACGTGTAATCAAAGACTAGCACCAAAACGGAACACTCGATCTTAATTACAACAGAGTCGCATTCATGAATGCTGTCATCCCTTCATCCATGTCCGTTGCATTCAACCATAATCAATTTACCCATAAATCTATAATGAAAACATCATAGGATTCAACAGAAAATACAAGCTCTGGCTGAATAAAAAAAATGGATAGGAACCCCAGACTCAATGAACATACCCTCGAATCTCTCTACAATGTCTAGATCTTTCAGAGGAAGAGACTGCTTGGATACACGTTCTTGCCCTTCACTTTGGTCAAATTGTTTTGTCATCATCACCTGCAAAGGAAGCCTAAGAGTTATCTGCATCATGTGTTTGATAAGAATGTCGATGGTTTGTTGCCGTTTTGGCATCAATACTTCAAATAATGGCTAGATCATGGTGGGGTGTATAGTCCTTAAGGGAATCAACTTTGATCTCAGGTGTCATCATGATTGACTCTTAAGGAAGTGTTTTTTCAACCGGGTGTTCCAATAGTTCTTGATTTCATTGTCCGTTCTTCCATGAGGTCTAGCTGCTATCGTTGCCCATCTGTTACAGGAAAAATGAAAGGCACCTGAAAAATGCCTGCCCTTGAGGTCAATTATCTGATGGCTCGAACCCATCAAACATAATGAACACATATCTTATCCTCTAGTTTGGCTGAGTTACTAGACAAGATCTAGTGATTGCATGAACTGACCTCCTTTTATCCTCTAGTTTGGCCTCACCAGCTTCACCAACCTTTAGTGAGGGCTAGAAGAGGCCACCCTCCCTTGATTCAGCGAAGGGACCTCACCCGGGTGAGGTCCCTCTTCAGCCTCTAATGAGGGTTCAACGAGAGTCCCCTCACCAGATCTAGTGGGGGGCCTCGTTGGCCTCCGGCGATGGCAAGGGACAGCCTTACCTAAAGCCGGCAAAGGCGGGTGAGGGCTGGCATTGCTTATGGCCAGTGAGTGCGTCCCGGCCCTCGCCCTCGTTGGCAGCTGATGACCTCCGCCGACCATCAAGGAGGCTGGTGATTGGCGAAGGGAGTCGTTGATTAATAAAATATTTACAAAATTTTGGGTAAGGAAATGATGTCCTCTCGCCGGGGCGCGGGGGGGGCGGGGGTGGCGCGGCGAACGATCGAAATCTAAGATGATATTTTTAATTATTTTTTATTAATCAGTCTGACTCTCCACACGCACGAACCGACAAAGATTAAATTCAACCTGGAAATGGGATGGTGGAGATGCCTTATACCGTCGTTTTCGGAAGTTCAACCGAATATATCTAAACTAAAAAGGGCGGCTACTTAAACCAAGAAGTAATGTTGTTAATTTAGATAAAGCCATGGTGGTTCACATGTCGTTTAATCCTTACTAAAAAGAATAATTAATACACAAAGATATATACGGCATCTGGGCGAGTATAATCTATCTAGCTAAGTTGTATTAAGCATTTTGGCCTCATTAATCAGGAAACGTTGGATGGGAGAAGGGGACTATTTGATGTGCGCGAAAGCTGGTCCCGACGCCACCCAATCATTATGCCAAAAAGGAAAAATAAATGCTAATCGCAAGCTATTAAACAGGTGCTTGCACGAGGTAAAGGTTTCAAAATGTTAAGCCATGAAAAGAGGGGATGGATGGGTTCACGCACCTCACTCATTCATACATACAGATAAGAATAATATGGTAAATATAAAGGTGAAGTTCTTTATATTTCAATATTAAAACAATGAACAATACATGAGCCTATTTATAGTTTTTATTAGATGATTAGCTAAGGTAACATATTAATTAAGGATATGCACAATTAAATAGAGATATATACGTGATTTTAAGAGATATGAAGAATCGAGAGAAACATTTTAATTATCTCTAACAAAAACAGTTATATATATATGGGTTCTCAAATAGTCAAACAATAAGTTGAGGATGGAACTAAATGCTCTTGGTATATCGACACTCGAAATGCGTGTGCATGTGTGTTGCATGTAAATGAAAGATGAATTCGAATGTAAAAAATTAATCTGAAACATATTGTCGCAAGGTAGGAGAAAACGAGAAACGATGAATATCGAGTCCCTAACGACTTTTTCGAACTTCTAATACCGGGGATCTATGAACTCCCTCCTAGGTCATGACCCAATTAAGTCGTAAGCTTCGCCGGGACAAGTAAGCCACATGGATTTGGTAGCACTCTGCGGACGGAGGAAATTGAACTTGCGATATGGAGTCACACGCCCAAGCCCATCTCTATACCAATCCTACATCTTAAAGCTGGTATCTTCGAAGTTAAGTCTATGTATTTGATGGAAGAAGGAATTTATCACTCCCCAAATTTAATAACTTTTCATTTGTCGTAACATTTTCCAATTTACTATCGCATTTAATCGATTTAAATGAACTTGGACCGAACATGGTTTAAGCAGTTTGGACATCACACTCCTTCATCCAATTATCATCCGATTCCCAAGTAATTTGAAAACTAGATTATGTCGAAGATTTTCGTAAATAATGGAGTTGGACTTAAACGGCCAACCAAGGTAATGTGGAGAATTTGTTGTTGAGATGAGCCGTCTTATTGTAAGAAATTAGAAGGAAGTTATATTATCTTGGGGCAAATTCTAGCAAATAAGCAACCAGTAATTCCATAAAATATAGATGTAAAAAAAAAAATACCGAATTGCTATACAAAACTTTTGTTAGACACATGAAAGGACAGATCGATCACATAAGACCATTGTTGACATTTCTAAAATTTTAAATGGTAAATGATTTCGTGGTTTAACTTAAGTTGCTATAATACTCCTCATCAAACCTTAGATTTTTGCCTGTGATTCAAGCATGAATATACATAATATGGAAAGAAGGGCCTTAAAATAATTGAATTTAGATTTTCCTGATTTGATATTATGTAAAATTTGGTGTGGCTACTACCATTTATTTCAAAAGCTTAAGCTACTAAATAAAGATGTAGCTCGATATTTTATGATTCCAACACATGACATCTCTAATCTCAACCTGAATAATGCACCTTTTTTATCATGACCGGATGGAAATCTAGTTAGATACATGAAAGTTGGCTTGAGATACCATCTTCAATATACAAGAATTATAAAAGAAAAAATTTATGTAGGATTATGCGTTTCAACTTAAGTTGAGTAAATCAATTTTAAGTATGAAATTTTAGATATTTGATTATCCAAAGAGAAAAGATAATCTGAACAAATATGTGAAATCATAACTGTAAGCGCTTCAGTCACTACCATCTACATTATAATATTTTAAATAGTTAAGATAGTAATAAATAGAAAAAGAATATTTAAATAGTTTATTCAAATGTCTTATATTCGAGACGTAGTTCTCGTTATGGGTGATTTAGTCACATCGCTTCTTAGCTGTGGATCCTACGTATTCAAATGGTGACAATAACATCGCTCCAACAGCTATACTACAGCTGTTCATCATAAGCTAAGGTGCTCTGCTTTTTTGGTGGGAAAGACATAGATAATGTGCGCACATCTCCCCATAAATCTTGTCAACTTGCTATAGTGGGACAAATAGATTATGTTTCCATATTAGCACGTGCATACTTCATCATCGTTTACACGCGTTTGGATCAATTTGGGGCACTCAAAACTTTCACAATATATAAATATTGACACAAATCTCCACAGGCTTTAATTAAATATTAATTTCTTAATACGACGAGATGTAGTTTCATTGGATTTGCCTCAGAGCATAATAAGAATCTTTTCTTTCAACGAGCATTCTATTCCGTCAACGTCCAATTGGACTAACTTGTTCATTATAAACAGAATGGTTCCAAAACTAAACCAGCATCATAGACAGCCCAAATGTTCATGTGTCGACAATATCTAAGACTCTTCATAGTAAAGCGAAAAGAAAGATAGAGTGAAACTATAACAACGCTATGTCAAGACAAAGTCATAAGGTGATAAAAGCGTGCTTGACAGACCATTTCGTAAGATTTTCATGGTCTAGTTCGTCTGCTGGCATGGAAGGAAGAGGCGCCATAATTGTCATTAGTTGATTGCTCACTAGTCTCTAATATCACCAAAATTTTGTTCATCTTAGACGATTGAGTATATTATGAAGAGGCCAAAGAGAGTAAGGCTTAGTGTGACCTTAGATGACCAAAGAGTGTAGTCACAACAGAGAATGGTCAAAAACCTAAATGCATTTCATACTATGAAAAGTGAGGTGCAAACATTCAACCACTAAGACCTCGGTTTGGATAACAAACCGTGCAAATCTATCGCGTAGGAAAATGAAACAATGATAAATCCTTTTCACAGAATGCCTAATTCAGGAAAATGGCAAACAACCGAGTGAAATCTTTGGGGGCATTATTTCTTAAAGGTTTTTAAAATTAGGAATTAAAATGAACTCTTTTAAGACTAACTCGTATTGTTTCTGTATTTCTTTATCCATTATTTATTTATTTATTCTAGGCAAAATAGTAACTGGAAACCTATCAGTTTGGCCAGTAGCATAGATTCACTTATAAATATTTCTGTGGAACATTTACAAGCTTAGCGCTTGCGGCTATTATCTTAACCTTTTATTCTTATTCTCTGTATTTGATTTTTGTTAGCTATACCTCAAATCACCTGATTTTTTTGGGGATTGTTATTCAAAAAAATAAATAAATAAACACTTGTGGACGATTAACGTTATTGGAGATTATAGAAACATTTTTTTTTTTTAGAAATATGTAAATTTGAAGATATTTTCTCATTGTAGAATGATGATCTATAAATATATATATATTTTTAAGAGAGAGACAGGCAAAATGGGTTCTCAATATATAATAAGGTGATAAATTTAGTCGTGAATATTGGTGAAAGAGACTATACGCCAATTAATTTTGCAAAACCCTGCCATTGATGTTGACCAGAGAATTATTTAATCAAACGTGCCTGAAATAGAGCTGACCTAAACCTGAAAATTCTCCCAGGGTGCGAAGGCTTACTATAACCACGTTGATCACCGTAAAAGCTCCCAAGATTGACGAGGTTATCCGTGAAAAATTAAATGGGAAAATTATCTAAAAAGTCTTATACATATTGCACTTTTGCTAATTTAGTCCTAAACCTTTTTAATTCTTACCAATTGAGTCCATTTGGCCAATTTTGGTTGGAAATTGTTGACAAAGACGGCCGGCACTAACGTTGCAATTTTTTTTAATAATATTTTGAAAATTTTATGATTTTTTCTCCTTTTTTTTCTCCTTTTTTTCGCTTTTTATTTTATTTTATATAGCTTTCTTTCCTAGTTTTTTTTTTTTTTAGCAAGGGCCAGCCAGGGTTGCCGATCAAACCTCACTAGCCATAGGGAAGGGCTGGCGACCCTTGTTGGTCATAGGCAAGAGACCCTCGTCGAGCCTAAGCGAGGGCCGTTAGACCCTTGGCCCTAGGTGAAGGCATTGGGCCCTTTGCCCCTCACCAACTCTAGGGAGGGCTTGCCTGCCCTCTCCGGCCCCAAGCAAGGGCTCCGAGTGAGGTTGCTGCCCTTGCCTAGGGCCGCCAAGCTCTTACTTGGGGTTGACAAGGGTCGGTCGGCCCTCACTTGTGGCCGGTGATAGTTGGTCGGCCACCCTCACCAATCAAACCCCAAACCCCCAAAAAATCTAAGAAAAGTAAAAAAAAAAAAAAAAAAAAAAAAAAAAAAACAAACATAAAAATTCAAAAAGTTATGAAAATATCATTAAAATATTATTAAAAATGTGTCACATCAACACTAGCTATCTATGTTGATAAATTCCAACGAAAATTGGCTGGATGAACTCAATTAGCAAGAAGTAAAAATGTTTAGGATTAAATTGGTAAAATTGAAATGTTTATGACTGAATTGACAAAAGTGCAAAAAGTTTAGGACTTTTTGGACAATTTTCCCAAAATTAAATCCCGATTGTAAATAAAATATAAAGAATAGCAACTTGTATCTTGGCTTTTGCATACTTAAATGCACCATAACATCATTGCACGTGCCAAAAGAGGGAAAACCATTGTTTATGAATATGTGGATATCGGATAAAGAACATCAACTGTCTGAAGTGGTATGCCTCGACAAGTTGCATGGTTATTTAACTGGAAAATTATGGATATACTAAACTGCATGAGAGCTGATTGCTGGGATATGTCCGTAGCAACTAATTGTAAAATACCAGAAAAATTGAATATAAAGAGGAATATGCATTTCTAGTTTTAGTAATTCCACTAAACGAAAAACCTAACAACATCGGATGCTAAGCTCGTGCAAGGTAATAACCCATCATGTTGATAGTTCATGCGTAACCAAGAGAGATGAAAGATAAACACATCCGTGCACAATTGATTCGGACTCATTGTTTTCTTTTTTACTTGTAAATTTGCAACGTTCAGATTTGATTTTTTTAGGGGTGAAACTTTCAAAACCCTATTCCAACGTACAAATATTGATATTATAATGGTTTACAGTAATTTTTTTTTTTTACAAAATTAAACGGGATTTCTATATTTTTTTTTTAAAATTTCGAGGAAAAGTAAAGAAATAGAAATAACAAATGATATCTTGAACTTTCCTGAGTGGCATTTGTCCCTATGGTCGTGATAGTAGGTAAAACTGTCTTGCCTTATCGAGGGAGGGTGCACTGCTTGAGCTCTTGAAAATGGGCAAATCGACAGTGTTTCTTCTTCTTTGCTTTTTTTTTTTTTTTTTTTTCAAGACAAAAGCAAAGATAATTCTCCAAAACCGAACGAACATTCAGCATTGACAAAGGCAAAGATAATCCTTCTACAGTCACTCGAGAAATTATTTTCCGGGGAGATGTACAAATTCAATGATAAAATAGGTCTAAGTTATTTGAAATTACTACAAAATGAAAACTCAGGACACAGTTACAACCGGGGAATCATTCGTCAAGAGATCATCGCAAGTCCGATGGAAGTACATCAACCGAGCTCTCATAGATAGCGGGCCATTATACTTGTGTTCCGTTCTCGACATGATATTATATTGCATCTCGATGACCGAAATGAAACGGGAAATGGGACTGAAGACTAATCTCTGTGTGTTCACATTTTCACCTAGAGAAGCAGAGAAATCTAATACGATCAATTATTCTACTATTGTCGTATTTGTCCAACGTAAATTAATGCGCGTTCGTTGAATGTCCTTTGGTCCAAAATCAGCCGCCCACTAAATTTCTATTACCAATATCTTAATCTTTCTCCAGTCTATATCAAACTAACAAAAGGAACATACATATAAAGACATGAAAGGTGTAGTTCAACTAATCGTTTACCCCCGATGGAAATAGTACTAGAAATTCCCCTTCTAAGATTTGCATGCTCAAAAAAGGAAAGTCAGTTAGATATGCCCTAAACACAAACCTTAGACATCCCCGCGTCGAAGCATAAGTAGTATGAAGACACAAAGCTGCGTCACATGACAACCTTACGTTTTTCTTCGAACGAACGTGAATAAGACCAGAATTTGCAGGTTTATAAAATGTCTCTTCACACCTAGGGTTTGTTCATATCTGCCATTTGGTCCTAAGGGGGAGAGAATAACGAGAATAGCCAAACTTCAAGGCCCTACAAGTTTCACAAATTGCATTTTTGTAGAAACTCTTGATACCTACGTCTCGTCAATTCACTGCCCATTATAACGGTCCCTCGACGAATGATTCTCAGGCGATAACACACAATAGCAACCCACATTTCAATGTAATGCATCTATCGCTGATATTCTATGGACTATTGGTAGCGTATGATTTCATCATGTGAAGTAATTTATGTGTTATCGCTTCTCTATCCAAGTGAAAAAGTTCCTTATCACAGTAGAAAGAAGAGCAAACTTTTTCAAATTTCAAACTTGGCGTTAACTTTGGAGAAAATAAAGTAGATGTTTATTCAGATATATAGGGACTTAATTAAACTATCGTTTCTTAAGAGCATATGGCTGACCAAGGCCAGTTCACATCACCGGCCAAAACCACTTTACGTAACTTTTTACATTGCAGACGTCTAACTTCGAATTAAATTAACGGGAGTAAAGATACAGGATAAAAAAGATCTACTCTTCCTATATAATCACTAGGGTGGTAATGAAAAAAAGTCAAGCTACTAGAACTTGACTCAACTGCTCTTTCAACTCAGATCATTTAATCGAGTTTTGATTGGGTTAAAATAGCTTCAGTGTCAAATGAAGTTAAGTTTCAATTCATAGTAATTAACTCCAGTGGGTTTTAGTCTAATCAGATAATTAATTTTAGTAGTTTAGATAATTTAGGTTTGTCATCCTAAACTTAAGGCAAATAACGTTTTTGAGAGTCCATTGCGGGCCTCCCAATTTATTGACTGCCAGAATGGACGCTCTTGGATTAAACATCCTTTGAAAGAAAAGATAGATTAGCTAGTACGAAAATCTTGAGTTGGTAAAGATTTTCTTCCACACGTTGAATTGTTTAGAGAAATTGTGGAACAAATATCCACCCATCCAAAAGTTTAAGACAAGAGATGTAAAAAATGCAACTTATTATTTGATCTCTGTTCGACTTTCAAGGATGAAAACTTGCAGTACAGTGCATGGGATAAGGACTGCAAGTAATTCTGTCCCAAGTATCAGTGGATCGCAAAACAATGCTTCTTTGGAGGGGATCGATACATCTGGAAATGGGTAGTTGGAGATGCGTGCACTGTGTTTTGTCAATCAAGCACGTGAGTTTATCCAAACCCAAGAGCTCCAGGACAGTGCACGTGATAAGGACTGAAAAGGACGGCTAATTCAACCTAGAAGCATTTTATTGGAAATTTATAGATAGTTTAATTTAAAGGGCCGTTAATATAAACAATCAATGAATCTAATCAGACATCTGGAAGGATATAATTCTACAAGAGATACTGTATATTTTTTGCAACAGTAGAAATTAACAAAGGCGACTTGTAAAGAAACAACTCATGTCAGAGGATAAGGATTTGAAATTAGACGCGCAGAGGGAGAAAAAATCGTTTTTTTATTGTCCACTTGTCGTTAATCCGATAGAACAATTCTGGCCATCCATAGATCGTGACTCCTGACGACCTTGAAGCAGCCGCCAGGCCACATATAAAAATTCAACCGAATGGAATAATAAACCCAGAGTAATGATGGGGACCTCATCAGGAACCCCAGGTGCTCAAGGATCCAGGTGAATTAGGAATTCACCAACACCCGGTCCATGAAATAAAACAACCCCATGCAAACTGGGTTTTAAATTATCCGATTCGGGAGGAAAACAAATATTCGTGGAGATATGCCTTGAAGCCTTGAAGTTTGTCGTTCTATTTCATATAATTAACAAGAATTTTCTACTAGGGTTTTGTGATGTATCCTATGAAGCATCGACACCCTCCAAAAGTTTTTGTATCGTGTCGGACACTTCGACACGTGTAAGCCACTCTTCGACACTCTCGGATACTCTCCGACACAAAGTTGACTAGGTGTCTATCCGACACCTGGTCAACTTTTTCAATACTCTGCGACATTTGAGTCAAAATTCTAGTATACGAGTTTTCGACATATGATTCCAATATAGATGTCAATTTTAAAAATTCAATAAATGAAAGGTTAATATATATATATATATATATATATATATATATATATATATATGTGTGTGTGTGTGTGTGTGTGTGTGTGTGTGTGTGTGTGTGTGTGAAAAAATAAAACACAATCATAAAAATAATAAAAGGAAAAAGAAGAAAAATCTAGTTTCCTCTTTTCTTCTGATTCTCACTTCCTATGATACACAATTCATCCCTTAAGTTTTTTCCTCCTCTTTCAACATATCTAACATGTGAATCTAGAATATCGATCGCTTGTTTTCTCTAAGTTTTATGAATTATTGAAATAGAGTTAAATTTATCAAATTGAAACAATGAATGATATTAATAAATGGCGAATTAATTTTTTTAGTGTATATTTATTCTAGGCTTTTAAAATTATTTATTTATTCATGAATTTGATTCAAATGAATTTGATTGAAATAATCACAATAATGATGATTTATTGTACATATATAAAAATATATATTTAATATATAATGTGTCACAACGTGTTGGAATTTTCTATTTTTTGAGAAACGACGTGCCGACATGTTATATCATGTCATGTCACATGTCCTGTGTCGGTGTCGGTGTCGATTCTACTTAGGATGTATCTTCTCCTTTTAACTGTGTTAGTGATCTTATGCAAGTAGGCATCCCTCTATATGCTCACCCATATATGCAGGTATATATTGGGAATGAAAGTAGTAACATAGATAGCTAGGTAATTATGTAACTCTCCAGTGGAAAAGACCAGTTCTTCACCATATGATTCATGTCAAACAAATGTATATGGATCAAGGGTAAATGGACATGATAGTATTGATGAAGCCATTATTTATTCAGCATATTTTTTTTTCTCATTTTGTTCCGTGACAATAAATCTTCGAATGGATTCCCATTCCAAGTGTCTTTCTAATTGTTTGCATTGCTAAAAAAGAGAATAGTTTTTATCGGCGATGGTGAACGACAACCGGTGGCTGGTGACTAACAACCGAAGAATGGTGGCAGAGTTTGGCTACCCACAACAAAGTCCAATGGCCGGTGATCATCTCTGGTGACCAATGACCAGAGCTTGCCAACAAGCAGCGGAGGTTGGCTGTCACGCCCCGAACCCCGAGCGCGCCAACATCCCACCATGATCATGCAAATGCGACATTCCCAAGTAGTGTCGCCGACCCCATTCATTTATTAATGCGCAAGCGGAACGTATTATAAAAACCCTGACAATGAAATACGGGATAGAAAAGCAGGAAACAATTTCACAACCAATCACTTACACAAACCAACGAAGTTACAAACGAGGGCCTACAACCAAAAGTCTACAAAAGATCGACTCTTAAAAATGAACCGTCCTATGACCTACAAGTCGGACGCGCTCCCCAATCCTTATGACTTCACATCTGCAACTCCTCAAGGTCAACCAAAGCTATCTGGCAACTCCGTCCTCCAGGGACCTGAAATGGTTATTCAATAACCACTGAGACAACGTCTCAGCAAGTTCAACCCCCTAAACCCCTATTAGAAAGAAAATACACCCAAGGGTGGCCTAGCCACATCACACAGAGAACTTACCTCGCCTCAATTCCTTCCCGCGAGTTAGCACAATTTGTATCACATAATCTCGGGTAGTAATAATAATTCAAACAATTGGAACGCCATCACTTTCATATAAATCACGATCGCACTTAGCACGCATCACAATTATTATTCACTGCCACACCATAGCATAGCTTACTCGCAGTCGAGATATCTACTAACATTACGACATTTCTAGAAGAATAAAGGTCCGGTCGGTCTCGCCACTCTGCGACCAAGCCACGTCGTTCTATCGACAGCATTTCTAGAAGATTTAAGGTCCGTCGGTCTCGCCACTACTGCGACCAAGCCACGTCGTTCTATCGACAAGCATTTCTAGAAGAATAAAGGTCCGGTCGGTCTCGCCACTACTACGACCAAGCCACGTCGTTCTATCGACAGCATTTCTAGAATAATAAAGGTCCAGTCGGTCTCGCCACTACTGCGACCAAGCCACGTCATTCTCTTGACGGCATTCTAAAAGAATAAGGATCCAGTCGGCCTAGCCACTACTGCGACCCGAGCCTTTCAACCACCACACGACAATTCGATACCGATCCTTAGATACTTTACATTTCACTCACATAATCCAATTACGATATTAGCCATTAACAATCCAATTTCAATGCCGAACTCGACACTTGGGATTTTATGAATAAAACCCATATTTATTGCAATCAACACTCAATTTGCCACAATCAATCATCAAATTCAAATTCTAAGTACACAGCAGCGATCGGCACGAAATTCGAGAGTTTAGGGTCCCGACGAAATTTTTGAATTTTAATAAATAATTAAATTTATTCCGAAAATTAATTAAATAATAATATTCATATTTTTCATCATCCACGCTCAATTTATACTATCCAACCATCAATTTCAAAATCCGAACACACAGCGCTAGCCGATCGGCACGAAATTTCGAGAATAGGGGTCAAAAATAATTTTTTTCCGTTTTTTTTTTAATAAATAATAATATTTTAATAATTTTGGAATATAATATAATATTAAAATTTCCAGAATTTCGAAACAATTAAATAATTCAAAAGTAAAACCCTATTATGTCACATCGATGTTTATCATTAAATAAACTCACTTAGCCTTTAATTAAACATGGTTTAAATTAAACAAACATCTTAATCTAATTCACAATTAAATAAACTAAACTAATCACCCAAGCTTACTTAACTTAGGCTAAGCACACTTAGGGCATAATTAACCGTCTAATCAAGGATTAGTGAGTTAAACTCACCCGATTAACGATCCGAGCGGACCAAAACGACGAGGACGACGCGAGGATCGACTTTCCTCAAAGCGGGCCGGGCATCCGAGCTCGGGAAGGCGGCCAAAACGGGCCAAAACCCACTGTCATACCCATTTTTCTGCACTCTCTGTGCACGGCTGGTTGAGGGCGGATCCCAGCTCGAATTGAAGCAACAACGGACCTAGATGGATGGAGGGGCTGAACAAGACCTAGGCGGGGCTTCACGGTGGCCGGAGGAGGTCGGGGGAAGCTCCGGCGAAGCTCCACCAGATCTGAAACGTTGCTGGAACAGAGGGCTGAGCAAGGGGGAGGCCGAGGTAGGCGGTGCACGGAACGGCGAACGGCAAGGCGACGTGGGCCGAGAACGGCGTGTGGCGGCGGTGAACGGCTAGCTTCCGTCGAGCTGCTGCACGTACGAGCTTTTCCCCCTCCTTTCCGCCGGTTCAAGCATGAAGAAGATGAAGATGGAGTCGCACGAGAGAGAGAGGAAGAAGGGAGGGAGGAGAGAGAAGAAGGGGGGCTCTTTTCTTTTCTTTTTCTCTTTCTTTTATTCAACAAAAATGGCCCACCATGACATCATGTGATGTCACATTCCACTCACCATTTCTTGACAAATTTGCCCCCTTCTAGAAGCTTTAAGGTAATTTAAAATGTTAGGTCCATGGGCATACGAATTTTGAAACAATTGTCTTCCATTAATCACTTGATTTACTTTAAATCCATCTCAATTGGCCTCAATGCTTCCATTAAATATTCTCCTCATCCAATAGCTCATCTCGCATCTCAATTTTGTATTCCATTTTAATCCCCGGCTCCAATTGCATAAAAATGACCTGATTAATTCAATTGAAATTAATACCGAAAATTCTGGATGTCACATTGGCAACCGCTGACATCGGCTGGGGGAGGTGGCGGTGATGGGTAGTGGAATTGACTTTTGGTAGTTTTGGGGTTATAAAAATGTGACGTTAAATCACAATTCTCGCTATAGCTAGACAATCGAAAATGCATTCTTGAAAATTATCGACAAATGAGTAACCCTATCACCAATGCACCAAGTTCGAAGCCTCTCTAAATCTTGCTTGTCATAAGATGATGCGACAAAAGATTTCCCCTAAGTAGCATATGCACTTCAAGCTGCAGAACTAAGAGCTGCTCCACCGAAGTATACACACTTAGGTTTCTTGGCTGTAATCAAATTATCTTCATGTGGACTCCAATTTCTATTAAATAACAAAAGTTACAGGAGAGCAAACAACAGGTGAATCGCCATTACTAAATCATATAAGGTCTCTTTAATCCTTTAAAGGAACTTAGGTCGAGCCTTTATACTTGGCCTGACATGTAAATTATCACTCTAAAATCCGGAGTTCCACTTGTGACTCTCATTAGGAAGTATCAAGATGGATGGTTTTTGCTATGGATGATCACTTTTTTTCGGTGATGAGTACATAGAACGGTAGGCTTCCACAATACAAGTGAAGGTATGAGAGGAGTTGTCATTGAGAAAAATTTGATGCGGGTTGGAACATAACAGAAAGGTCGTAAACTTGTAAAACAATAATAAGAGGAATTTTGCTGTGGTGAAAAGTTCTAGAGGCATATAACTCGCATTGTCATATGATTATTGATTAATCATCCTCAGCGAGACATATTTCCTTTCCAGGTTGAGTGTTGCTAGGTTCTTACATGAAGCACCATGCACAATTTATCTTCAAATCTATCAGAGTTGCGAATATTTCACTCAAAATAGAGGATAGAATATTATTTGTAAACAATAACGTTTGTTATTTATATATATGCTTCATTTTCCTAATGATCAAAGACTTACAAAAGTAATATGAATTTAGAAAATTTGATTTCTAATTATTTATTTATACAAATTACCCGAATCAGATTAGTGAAACTCTAAATATAACTATATTCTAATCAAACAAAGATAATAGCTAGCAAATGGGAATATGTCTCATTAGCTTTTTGTTTAGTTAGACACATTGATCCTTATAGAGAATTGAGATATATTAATCCCGCTAGATAAAATACTAAAAGAGAAAAGTTTAGTCTATTAAAATGCCTAGATACTAAAACGATGACAAAAGCTACTGCAAAAAACGTAATTACAGCTTCGCACCGTGGACTAAGGTGTTTGCTTGTTGGTGAAAAAGAAACAGCAGTGCATATGGCCCCGTTTGGTTTAGCATTTCCAATGGGCATTCAGCCTCGAAAGTCATTTGGGAAAAAATTTAGGTGTTTAGTTCAGCATTTGGAGGCGTCATTGGCCAAATGTTAGCCTTTGAAATGCTGAAAACCCAAAGTATGTGGGGACTTGCTTTGGGCTTTTAGCATTTCGAAAATGCAAGTCAACCTCTACTATTCATTCGTTGACTTCTTTTTTTAAACCGATCATCTTCTCCACATCCCAACCGCCGTTGATCGGCGACGAGTTTCATTAGATTTTATTTTTATTTAAAAAAATACTAAAAACCCTTTGCAAATGTTGGGTTCACCTTTTTTTTTTTTTTTGTCATTTTTATCTTTTGACAATCAATAGCCCAACTTTCAATCAATACACTAGAATGATCATTAATTAACAAAGATGATTAATACTACAATAATTAAAAAAAAATTATTCAAAGTTGAAAACAAACCTAAAAGAACCCTAGGCCAAAAGTTAAGCTTTGCATCTAATTTATAATCAAATTCTTTTAATATAATTTTTAAATAAATTTACTAATATATATTTTTACATTACTCTCAACATGAAAATGTAAAATATTATATATTCATTGTTTCTTTTTTGCAACTTTAAAAATACTAAAACTAAAAACTTAATTTGGTTACACTAAAGGACTTTTCAAATATATGTTTACTAAACAGTCTTGCATTTCCCTAAAGCACTTTTCAATTATAGTTTATCAAACAGTTTAGCATTTCGGAAAACCTGGTATTTGCATTCTTCCAAGGACATTTCTCCAAAACCGAACCAAACAGGCCCATAATGTGCACGCAATTCCCAATACATGTGGTCCTCTTACAATGTTGCTTTCACATTAATGAGGTTATAGTTTCATCCGACAGCTCATTGGTTTGGTCAACTTTGTGGTGAAAACTTAGTTTATTCTGCAATTTAGAACGTGCCTTTTACGTTAATTGACAGGATAGATAAAGTCGTTCCACCATCATCACATTAAAAAAATGTGAAGGTTTGAATATTTATTTTGTCGATATGACAGCCTTTGATTTTATCAGATTCTCTGAAACAGAATAAAAGAATCTTTATATTTTAAATTATGATTATTGAAGTGATTTCTTTGTTACGGAATTAAGAAATGTAGATTGACAATTAAGCAAGACAACTCGAATGATGAAGGGGAAGTGACAAACGACCTGCAAAACCAACCCACAGTTTTTAGGTTTCCTAGGGTCTCGTCACTGCAAGTTTTTGTGGACATTGTTTTGATCGAAAAGTTGATGACCCTCCAAGTGCAGTTTATCTTGACGGAATACATCATAAAAGTATGAAAAATCATTATTATTTATGGATAAGTCAGTATGAAAAATCGTTAAAAAGAGAGAACTTAGAGTCGCTTAACACTAGGGTTCCCTAGGTATATACAAAGTGTTTTATAAAGATTCTTATCCGAAATTCTTTATATTAATTAGTGGGTTGATCTAGTAAAGTCATTGATATCGAACCAACAAATGATTGTGAGCTACATTGGATTTTATATGGTTAATTTCTACATTTGTATACCAACCAAAAAAAGAATCTCTAAATTCCGATAGCGTTGCCCAATTTCAGCAAAAAAGAACAAAGTGAAACAGAAAAAATCCGAAAGTTTCAATTTTTTAAAAATTTTTACAAAAAGCCCTCAAAACGGCAAATCTTCATAGGTATTCAAGCATGTTCCAATTACATCTAAAATTTGTTAATCACGAGTAAAAATTTTGTGAAAAAAATATTGCTTATAATAATAGGTTCCAGAAATTTTTAGAAGTTCCAACATTTTATTTTCTAAATTTCTTCACTTTAGTATACTTTAAGTACCTTATGATATTACTTTCTTGTCTCACTTTATGTCCAAATTTTTTTTCATCTCAGGCTATCGGTAGACTATTCTAACTTATGACAATTATACCCATATTATCTAATTGAATTTGTAAACGAATTTATTCACCGTCAATTTGATAGAAAAATATGAAGCTTGCTGCATTGGGATTTATAAGATTTGAAGAAATAGATCTCCAAACGGAGTGAGTGAGTCATAATTTTGCCCCAAAATTTTCCCGTATTGTCTTATTAGGGTTAAGACATTCGTTCACTTGCATATTATTATATAAATATCTATAGAAAGAAAATGAATAGTCATTAACGAAATAGGTGAGTATGAAATAAACAAAGAAACAAGAAGCCAGGTAGCAGATCTTTTGACCCCCTATCGGCGAGGAGGGGAAATAGAACTACCGGGAGAGGTTGGAGTGGGTAAAACAGTATTCATTATGGAGTCGATTAACAACAATGTTAAAGCTCGTGGGTTTAGCCGTATTTGGAGTAGCAGGGGAACATATCCCGTCTATATAAAGGATTACGTATAGGCAAATTGAAACCGTCGTTTCTAGTAAAGTATCACTACTGACTCTTTTTGCAGCTTTTGTTGCTGGAACAAGGTGGTTTTTTTTTTTTTTTGTTGGTGACTCAGGGAACCTTCACACGGTTGGCAACCGGAGAGTAAACCCTGGGGAGGTCCGCAAGAAACCACCACCCATGTACCCCGGGCAAGGCATCACATAGCGTTTCAGCCTCCCTACTTCTCAGGAGCTTTGAACCCGGTTCTCCTCGGTGGAGAACACAAGCTCTACCCTCTACACTGTTGCTACCACCTTTATCAAATTATTTGATCCTTCTCGTTAAGGGACTTGTAAAAAGAGCATATGACTTCCTTTGAGGATAAGCCCATGTTCTCTTTCTATTTTGTACTGCCCATAATGCAATGGTATTCAAGCAAGTCAAGGGGCACATGCTTTTAGAGCATTGGTCACCCACGCCACGACTTTTGATGGATTTTCACTTCTCGAGAACGTCCTTCGATTTTTCCAATGACCATAATCTGTTGTTTTCAGGAGGAAGAGAGCGTCTTGTCCAACCGCCTTAGCCTCGACGTGCGGGTAAATAGAATCCAACAAACCGAATCCGCCACCTCTATTTTTGTTAACTTACGGTCGGTAAAAAGAGTTTTACCGTTCATTTGTATGGAAAGTATTTCCTTTTCCTTTCTCCCTTTATTTATTTTTTTTGGGAGAATTATGTAAATGCATCCGATACTTCAACCTCGAGTTAATATCAAGACTACACAAAATCGTCCCATTCAGGCAGGCGTCAACAAGACTTGTGAGAAGAAATCGAACATAGAACAAGATCTGTATATGAAAGAGATTTTAACTCTTGAACAATCAATGAGAAATACCTCGGCTCAAATGTATTCATTCTTCTGAAGTTCAAGATCATGCTTTACAAGACTTCACCATTCTCGAAAATACAGAGGTGAAGAGAGAGAAGTTGCAGACGATTCCAAGAGGAACAAAGTTTTACAAGAATGAAAAGTAAGTTCGCTAATCTCTACTCTCATTCTCTTATCCTTTTATACTAGTGCAGGTAGTTCAAGTACTTCTGTTACAGATTTGTTATAACAGAATAACCAATATAGAAATATGCGAGAGTTCTTCTAGCTGTGCATATCCTTTAATCTTGCTTGATCATCTTCTGTTTTTCCAGATTCAGATGCCATGGATCGCCAGCTCATCATTCACTTGGATCGCCAGCTCACAACCTTCTTCTGCTCCAGTTTCTTCAGCTCACGACTTTCCTCTGCTCTAGCTTCCTCTGTTCCAGCCTCCTCTGTCTCAGTTACTTCGTTAAGTTTGGTTCTTCTACTATTACTAGCTCCTGTGTTTAACTGCTCTTTTGATATCTGTTTAATCCTTCTAACATCCCCCTTCAAATTGGGAATGGGTAGAGCACAAATTCCCAATTTGGTTCTCATATAAGAATGCACACTACGTGTCAGTGATTTGGTGAAAACATCAGCTAATTGGTAAGCACTTCGAATGTATCTGACTTGTAAAGATCCTGAAGATACTTTTCTCGAACAAAGTGGAAATCGACTTCAATATGTTTGGTTCGAGCGTGTAAAACAGGATTCAAAGTGAGAGAGATGGCTGACTTATTATCACAGTACAAATGAATAGGAGGATGAAGGAAACAGCCTATATCACGCAAGACAAAACTAACCCAAGTAAGATCGGCAGTGGCTGATGCAAGAGCACGGTATTCAGCTTCAGTAGAAGATCTGCTCACTGTAGGTTGTTTCTTTGCTGCCCAGGATATAAGGTTAGATCCAAGATATAGACAAAAACCAGTTGTTGATCTTCTGGTTTCTGTACACCCCGCCCAATCGCATCCGAGAAACCATAGAGATTCATGGTACTGTGAGAATGAAGGAATAAGCCAAGCTTGATAGTACCCTTGATATATCGCAAGACTCTTTTTAAACGGTTGAAGTCTGCAATTGTAGGTTGCTGCATTCTTTGGCAGAGTATATTAGTAGCATAAGCAATGTCTAGTCTGGTTAATGTGAGATATTGCAGACCTCCAACTAGACTTTGATATTCAGTAGGATGGGTCAAATGTATAGTATCATTGATTAGAATAGGTGGTTTTAATGCAAGAGGAGTTGAAACTGGTTTGGAGTTAAGCATATGAGCTCGAGTGAGAAGGTCTAGAGCATACTTGGTTTGACATAAGAACAGGTAATCTGAAGTTCGTGTAGCTTCAATGCCGAGGAAATAGTGTAAAGACCCTAAATCCTTCATATGAAAATGAATACTCAGAGAATTAATAAGAGTAGAAATCATTTGAGGAGAGCTTCCAGTGAGAATTATATCATCTACATACAATAATAAGAGAATGGTTCTTGTTTCGGTATGCGAGAATGAATAGGGAAGGATCGGTAGAGCTGCAGAAAAATCCATATTCGAGCAGGAAGCTGCTAAACCTATCAAACCAAGCTCGAGGAGCTTGTCGAAGTCCATAAAGGGATCTTCGAAGAAGACAGACATGGTGAGGCTTTTGTGATTCTTTAAATCGGAGGCTGCTCCATATATACTGTTTCACTTAAGGTTCCATGTAAGAATGCATTTTTGACATCTAATTGATGTATTTTCCATTGTTTCATCATAGCTACTGATAGAATTATTCGGATTGTTGCATGCTTTACTACAGGGCTGAAGGTTTCTGTGAAATCAAGACCTTCTTCTTGATGGAAGCCTTTAGCTACAAGCCTTGCTTTGAGTCTATCCAGGCTTCCATCAGATGCGAGTTTTGCCTTGAACACCCATCTGCATCCGATAACATTCATATGATCATTTCTAGGAACTAAATCCCAGGTTTGATTCTGATATAAGGCATCCATTTCTTCTTTCATTGCTTGATGCCATCCTTGGTCTGCTAATGCTGACTTTACTGATTTTGGTTCGATAGGAACCTGATACTCAACTAGACATGCATATTTGGGATTTGCTTTAATAATTCCAGATTGAAGTCTTGTTTGCATAGGATGAGTTGAAGAAGTACCTTGCATCCGTTCGGTTTCAGAACTGATTTGTATTTGTTACGTATTAGCATTTGATGTTGAGATAGTCTCTTGACTTGTAGGTATTTGTTCCTCTATGATTGGAGATAACAGATGCAATTCGGTAACTCCAGAGACATTATTAAGATCATTCTGCATCTTAGTATCAGATACCATCTGGATTTGTGTTTGACTTGCAGGATTACCTGTACTGAGCTCATTGTCCTGCATTACTGAAGTTGTTTGAGTGGATCTGGTATGCTGCAAATGCTCCCTTGATATATTGTCTTGTGATCGATCTGCTTAGTAGAACTGGAAATAGAAGATAGTACTCCTTTTATCCCTTGTTTGTATAAATCGACCCTGCGATATTCGGTATGTAGAGTATGAGAGAAGGGAAAAACGTTCTCATCAAATATGACATGTCTGCTGATGTAGATTCTTCCATTTGTAGGTAAGAGACATCTGTACCCTTTATGCTTCTCACTATATCCAAGAAAGATACATGTAAGTGATCTTGGATCAAATTTATGCTTTGTGTAGTGCGAGACATGGATAACATGCTGAACCAAAGACTCGAAGATAAGAATAGTCTGGTGTCTTATTGTAGAGCTTATAATGAGGTGAATGCATATGTAGTTTTGTTGAGGGCAGAAGATTGATAATGTGAACTGCTGTTTTGAATACATCTACCCAATATTTCAGTGGTACTTTAGCATGATACATCATTGCTAGACCCAATTCAATGACATGTCGATGCTTTCTTTCTGAGACACCATTTTGCTTTGGTGTGTGAGGGCAAGAAATATTCTGCTTAATTCCACATTTTTGTAGATGAGTTTGGAATTTACTACTAGTAAACTCACCTCCTCCATCACTCTGAAGGATTTTGATCTTGTGGTTCAGCTGATTTTCTATAAGTCTTTGAAACATAATGAATATCTCATAGACTTCTGACTTTTGTCTCATTGGATATAACCAACTATACCGAGAAAAATCATCCACAAAAATGACATAATAGGAAAATTTCTGAACAGATTGAACTGGTGAAGGTCCCCATACATCACAATGTATTCTTTCTAATGGAACATTCGAGATATGTTCTGAGAGATGGAAAGATAAAGCTGAGCTTTTGGTTTTGACAGCTACTACATATATTCGAGCTTTAGAACTAAAATGAATGAGTTGTTGTTTATGTAGAGTCTTCTTTGTTTTAAGGCTGGTGTGAGCAAGTCTTTGATGCCGATATCCTCTCCAACCTCTGGCTGAGTTTGTGTGAAGAAAACCTCGCAACTTTAGGTTCCACCTGGTATAGTCCCTTGACTTTCCTTCCTAGCTTCACTTTGTTGTATGTTTGTGATTGTCCTTCACATATACCCCATTTTTATCAAAAATAAAAGAGCGGGGATAATCATCGGTTAGTTTTGATACGGATAGAAGGTTCTTTTTGATTTCAGGGACTATTAATACATCATTCAGAGGTAATTTGCTATTTTCTATGTTCAATATTCCATTACCAATGCATGAGATTGACAAATGAGATCCATCTCCTATCATGACAGTGTCAGTACCATTATATGTTCCATAGTTTTGAATCATACCAGGTTCTGAGGTAATGTGTGATGTAGCCCCTGTATCAGGTACCATTCGAGCCATATGGTTCTTCAATGTGAGCTGCGACAATGCGGTTGGTATTTCCTCTACGCCGGTATGAGTTATCAAACTGTACCAACATCCGAGTCTTTGTATGGCCGATTTCTTACAAATCGACATTGCGGTAATCCATTACTCATAGGTTTTGTAATCTGTGTTTGTCTACCACCATTCGGACTTTGTGGTGAATAAGACCTAACACTTTGATATCTTTGTGCGGGATTGGAATATGGTCTGAACCCTTGTCCAAAGTTAGACCAATTATCCTTGTTAACTGACCTTCTTGAGTTGAATTCGGGGTATTCATTTTGATCGTTGATTCCTTCACTTACGTAACATTGTTTCCATATTCCCTTCGAGTGAATGATTGTCCTCTACCATAGTTAGCTTCTCCTCAAAAATTTTCTCATTGATTTCTAGGATTAACTCTCTGCTGACTTGTTCTAATTCTTCTTTGCCCATAATAGGCCAAGTTGGTATTATACTCATTCTCTTTGAGTGAATATGTTTGTAATCGGGTTTCAAACCTTTCAAGTTGTGAAATTACCTCATCATATTCTGGCTGAGGCTTAAGACAATACATGGTTGTCCCTGAAAGTTTCATATTCAGAATCTAGCCCTTCGAGTATGCCAAACATTCTTGTTATATCATCAACAGGCTTTCCAATTGCATTTAACTGATCGCAGATGGTTTTGAACTCACGAAGGTATTCGCTTAGTAATCTGTTTCTTTTCTTGCAGACTTGAAGTTTTCCCCTCAACTCAAACTCCTTTGCAATAGATTTCTGTGTAAACTTATTTACAAGAGCCTGCCATACTTCGAGTGAGGTTTCTAAGCCAATTATCAGGCTTAGAATATTCTCTGATACCGCACCACTAATCCAGGATGATATGAGCTGGTCAGTTTTTATCCAATCCAGATGATCAGGATTCATTATTTCTCCGATCCTTTATCGTATCATTTGCGTTGGAGGTAATGTTTCACCATTAATAAAGCCAATCAGATCTTGGCTTTTCAGAAATCGATTGAATTGGGCTTGCCATAACAGAAAATTCTCTTCATTCAACTTGATAGTAACGAAATTAGCTATATTCACATGGATAGGGAAAGGATACTTCTGCACTCTAGTTGCCATTCTTATATGGCCAGAAACTTTGAAGATTTGAAGAAACAATCCAGTAGACTTTGAAGATAAACTATCTAAGAAAACACCAGAATCTTTATACTATCTTGCAGCAAGAACATATCAGATCTATTACTCCCAGGCATTTAAGCTCTAATACCATGAGAAGAAATCGAACATAGAACAAGATCTGTATATGAAAGAGATTTTAACTCTTGAACAATCAATGAGAAATACCTCGGCTCAAATGTATTCATTCTTCTGAAGTTCAAGATCATGCTTTACAAGACTTCACCATTCTCGAAAATACGAGAGGTGAAGAGAGAGAAGTTGCAGACGATTCCAAGAGAAACAAAGTTTTACAAGAATGAAAAGTAAGTTCACTAATCTCTACTCTCATTCTCTTATCCTTTTATACTAGTGCAGGTAGTTCAAGTACTTACATTCTGATTTGTTATAACAGAATAACCAATATAGAAATATGCGAGAGTTCTTCTAGCTGTGCAGATCCTTTAATCTTGCTTGATCATCTTCTGTTTTTCCAGATTCGAGATGCCATGGATCGGCTCATCATTCACTTGGATCGCCAGCTCACAACCTTCTTCTGCTCCGGTTTCTTCAGCTCACGACTTTCCTCTGCTCTAGCTTCCTCTATTCCAGCCTCCTCTGTCTCAGTTACTGTTGGAGAAATCTTTCTAGAATATTTTGAAGCTGACAAAACGTTTCTTTCAGTCTAAGTCTGGATGTTCGGAGACCGACAGTTCAAAGTCTCAAGACTCAAGTCTCAAGACTCAAGACTCAAGACTCAAGACTTAAGTCTATTCTCACTGACAGTCTTTCTAATCCAAGTGACGAAGGAAATCCAAAGCCGAGGTAAATGGTTGAGGATTCGATCCTATCCTCTCGGAAAAGATTCTTTGGTTGGATAAATATTTCGGATTCTTTGATTCTCATCTAAGATCGATTGAAGATCCGATGGTCGATGAAATAATTTTGGAATGTTCTATTCTTGGAAACCAAGATCCTGATTGTATGGGCGAACATGATTGATGGGCTATCATCGATTCCTTAAATAGCTCGGATGATATTCTTGATTGATTCCGTCCAACGGGTAGATTGGAGGAATTCCTTTGGTAAGTGCCAACGGCTATGATGGCATAAAGGAGTATAAAAGGAAGACGTTCTAGTTGTTTTAAGTGTGTGATCGATAGAAAAATTCCAGTCGAAGAACCTTGATTGTTAGTCGATACGGCTTAAGCGAAATTGTTTACACGAGAGAGTGTTCATACTTAGTGATACCTTGAGCGAGTGTGGTAGATCATCTACACCTAGAAATCAAGGAAGATCAACACTTATGTAACAGCTCTTTGATCATAGTGGAATCCAGCCAATTGGCTGTCGGTGCGAAGAGTGGACGTAGACTTGAATCAAGCCGAACCATTATAAACCGCGTGTTCAATTCTCTCTTTCCCTTACTCGGTCTTGCGATTGATTTTTAACTGTTGCAAATTCTTTAACTGTTTAAATATTGTGCAATCTCCAAGAATTTTTTTTACCTATTCACCCCCCTCTAGGTTCTCATACTAGCTATATCAATTGGTATCAGAGCCCGTGTTCTTACTTTATTTGAAGTGTTTTACTTCAGATTAAAAGATCCATGGCTAGTATGCTAGCACCGGGGCGATGGAAGGGCAAAGCAATACAAGACCACCCTACTTTGATGGAAAAGATTACAACATCTGGAAAAACAAGATGAAAGCTTTTCTACGGTCAAAGGATCCTCCGGAATGGGATGTGGTGGAAAAGGAATCACTCCTACTGCTGCATCGGTATCGAAAGAGGGAAAGAAAGCTGTTGAAGCCAGCGGAATGTCTCAAGAAGAGATAAATAAGAGACAAGCACTCGATGCTAAAGCAATTTATTCTTTATATTGTGCTTTGTCACCAACTGAATATAACATAATATCTTCTTGTGTTACAGCAAAAGAAGTTTGGGATAGATTACATATCACTTATGAAAGGACGGAGGCCCGAGTGAAGGAGACCAGAATTAACATTCTCCTTGGTCAATATGAAGCCTTCAAAATGAAATCGGGAGAATCTATAACCGACATGTTTAGCCGTTTTACAGATATTGTCAATGGTCTTGAGAATCAAGGATAGAAAATTTCTGATCCCATGAAGGTGAACAAGCACGCGTGGACTCTCCAAGGATTGGAATCATATAAAGACTTCAACAAGAGAGACGCAAAGAATTATGCCTCTATCTGTCGACGAGCGATTGGAACTCTTGAGTCTTACGAAGTGGAACGAATTAATGAAGACGAAGATCCAAGAGGTAAGAAATCCATTGCATTAAAATCTAACGATGATTCGATGATACAGATTCTGAAGAAGATCTGGACGATGAGGAGCTTGCTCTTATGATTAGAAGGTTCAGAAAGCTGAATAGAAAAGGAAGAAGGTTCAACTCAAAGAAACAAAGTTTTCTAAAACAGCAAACCAAGTTTGTTGATAATGAGGAACCAAACAAATATGTTGTTTGCTTCGAGTGTAAGAAAAGGGACACATCAGACCCAACTGTCCTCTTCTGAAGAAGAAAAGAGGAAAGCTTGAGAAATCTCGAAAAGCTCTTAAAGCCGAAACCTGGAGCGATACAGAGTGTGAAGAAAGTGATGAAAAATATGCCAACCTGTGTCTGATGGCGCAATCAGACTCAGACTCTGGATCAGACTCAGACAGTGAATTTGAGGTAAGTGATTATAAAATCCCTGTCAAAGTCTCTAAATACATTGATGAATTATGTTTTAGTCTTAAGACTTCTCTCAAAAAGATTTCCGAACTTAAAAAGGAAAACTCAGTTTTAAAACAAAAGGAAAACATTTTAGAAGAAAAAGTGAAAAGTTTAAACTTGAATGTTTCTACTCTTAAAGAGAATGAAGAAAAACTTTCAAAAGAAAATGCTTTCTTAAAAACTGATTTATCAAATATTTCAAAGAAATTTTCAATAGGGTCGGAAAAACTTGAAAAAGTTCTTTCGGTCCAAAGACCTTACTTTAATAAGTCTGGTCTAGGTATGACAGCAGAAACAATCCCCTTGATTGATTTTCCTAAAGTTAAAGAAAGAATAAAGAAAAGACCGTCGAGAGAAGCTTACAAAAATCATTTCAAGAAAGTTTTTGTAAAGTCTACGTTGGTCGAAATGCTTTAAGGTGTTCAAAGTGTAACAGTAAGGATCACTTTGAAAAAGAGTGTCCTATGGTTTGGAAGCCTGTTAAGAGAGTATGGCCTAATAATGCTCATCCTACTAACACCAAAGGACCCAAGAAAATTTGGGTACCAAAGAAAGCTTGAGACTCTCATTTGAATGCGGGTCTCTGTCAAAAAGAAGGTAAAGTGGTATCTTGACAGCGGATGCTCAAGACACATGACAGGAGACTCAAATTGTTTCACAAAGCTTATTAAAGTAAATGGTGGAAAAGTTTCATTTGGAGGAAATGGCAAAGGAAGCATTGTGGGATTCGGATCTTGTGAAAATTGGAAATCTTACAATAAGCAATGTCTCTCTAGTGGAAGGACTCAATTACAATCTTCTCAGTATTAGCCAATTGTGTGATACTGGTTTTAAGATCTCCTTTCAAGAAGGCATATGTTCTGGAATTAGTAAGGATTCGACTCAGTCTTTCATGGGTCGAAGGCATGGAAACATCTACCTCCTTGATGTAAAACCAAATGAAGCACAATGCCTAATCTCAATTCAAGATGAAGCAGTCTTATGGCACAGAAAGCTTGGTCACATCAACATGAAGCAATTAGCCAAAATCTCATCAAAACAGCTTGTTCGAGGTCTACCCAAATTACCATATCAAAAGTCCGATCCATGCACACCCTGTATTCTGGGAAAACAGGTAAGAAATTCATTTAAGCCAATAAATCATGTCTCTACTAATCATGTATTACAGTTGCTTCATATGGATCTCTTCGGACCAACAAGAACCCGAGCATTGGAGGTAAGAAGTATTGTCTAGTAATTGTAGACGATTACTCTCGCTTTACCTGGGTGTATTTTCTTGCAAGTAAGTCAGAGACATTTTCGTACTTTGAGAAGTTTGCTAAAAAGATTCAAAATGAAAAAGGATGTGTTATCTCTAGTATAAAAACAGACCATGGAAGTGAATTTGAAAATCAAGATTTCACAAAATTGTGTGATGAATATGGTTTTAAGCACGTTTTCTCCTCTCCATACACTCCTCAGCAAAATGGAGTTGTGGAAAGAAAGAATAGATCTCTTCAAGAAATGGCTAGAACACTTTTAATTGAAAGTAAAATCTCTTCACGATTTTGGGCTGAAGCTGTTTCAACTGCATGCTATATCATAAATAGAGTCTTCCTAAGACCTATTCTAGAGAAAACCCCTTATGAATTGTTCAAAGGTAAGAAGCCTATTGTTTCATACTTTCATGTGTTTGGTTGCAAATGCTTTATTTTGAAAAATGCAAATGATCGAGTTGGTAAGTTTGAAGAAAGATCAGATGAAGGCATTTTCCTTGGATATTCTACATCAAGCAAAGCCTACGAGAGTCTATAACAAGAAAAGCCGTCTGTGGAGGAATCAATGAATGTCAAATTCCAAGACTCAACGCAATATGAATCCAGCCAGATTCAATATGAAGAGTCTGAATCCGCTCTAGACTTTCAAATATCTTCAACTCAAGAAGCATCTCAGACTCTGGAAGTCCAACATCAAGATGCTCATGAAGATTCAAATAAAGAAAGAGACCATCAACTAGGCAAATCAACTAGTAACTGGAAGCACAAATCCAGTCATCCCAAAGATCTCATTATTGGCGAAATCAATGAAGGAATCCGCACCAAGATCAAAAAGGCGTGAAGAATCTAGTGATGTGTCTCTCATTTCTGAAATTGAACCAAAAAGCATAGAAGAAGCTTTATCGATGAAAGTTGGATCGAAGCTATGCAAGAAGAACTTAGACAGTTCAACATCAATGATGTACGGGAATTGACATCTAAACCAAAAGGTAAAGCTGTCATTGGAGCAAAATGGGTATTCGGGAACAAGATGAATGAAGAAGGAAAAGTCGTACGAAACAAGGCAAGACTCGTGGCTAAAGGATATACGCAAGAAGAAGGAATAGACTATGACGAGACTTACGCACCAGTAGCAAGGTTAGAAGTTATTCGTCTATTACTCGCATTTGCTTGTTATAAAAATTTCAGGTTATTCCAAATGGATGTCAAAAGTGCATTCCTAAATGGATTTATCCATGAGGAAGTTTATGTGGAACAACCACCTGGGTTTGAAGACCCAAAGAAGCCGAAGACTCGACTCTTCTTGGGCCGAAAAGGCTCTGTATGGTCTAAAGCAAGCACCTCGAGCTTGGTACGATAGACTAAGTAAGTTTTTATTACATAATGGTTTTGTCAAAGGTAAAGTAGATACTACTTTGTTTATCAAAAAGGAAAATAAAAGCTTTTTACTTGTTCAAATATATGTAGACGATATTATTTTTGGATCATCTAATGAAAGTCTATGCAAGAAATTTTCTAAGTCTATGCAGGATGAGTTTGAAATGAGTATAATGGGAGAGTTAACATTCTTTCTTGGACTCAAAGTAAAACAAATGAAGGAAGGAACTTTCATTCATCAAGAAAAATATGCGAATGATCTTGTCAAAAGGTTTGGATTGGAAAAATGCAAAAAGACCGACATACCAATGTCATGTTCTCAGAAGATAGACAAGGACGAAGAAGGGAAGAAAGTAGATCAAAAGCTATACAGGAGCATGATCGGTTCACTTCTTTATCTTACTGCTTTTAGACCTGATATTTTGTTGAGTGTTTGCATCTGTGCTAGGTTTCAATCAGATCCTAGAGAATCACATCTCGTTGCCGTGAAACGTATTATCAAATACGTTGCCTCATCTTCAAGCATTGGTCTTTGGTATCCAAAGAGGGGAGACTTTAATCTTCTAGGATACTCGGATGCGATCTGGCCGGTTGCGAGTCGATAGAAAGAGCACTTACGGAACTTGTCAACTGCTTGGAAACGGGGACGGTGTCTTGGTTCTCAAGGAAGCAAAGCACCGTAGCTCTCTCAACGACGAAGCGAGTATGTAGCTCTTGGAAGCTGCTGTTCGCAAATTCTATGGATAAAACAACAGCTACAAGACTTTGGCATTGAAGACTCATGCACGAAATCAGATATGACAACACCGGCGCGATCAATCTCACCAAAAATCCAATCCTTCATTCAAGAGCAAAGCATATTGAGATTCGACATCACTTCATTAGAGATCATATTCAAAATGGAGAAATCTCGATTCAATTTGTTGATTCAAAAAGTCAACTAGCGGATATATTCACAAAGCCTTTGGAGAAAAATCAATTCGACTTTATCCGCTCAAGACTCAACATTTTGAAGCTTGAAGAAGTTAAAGTCTAGAGACTCACCAACTCTGAGACTATGATCTCTCAGACTTTAAATCATGAGACTCAATCATTCATGGCTAAAGACTGTAAGTTGCTACTTTATCTAAAAGGTACGAATTCTCATTTAGTTATCTAATCTCGAAAAGGTATGATCTTTTGTTCAGTTATAATCCATGTGAAATTTGAAAACTTGTCTTTTTTAAGGAATTAATTTTGGCAGTTATTGATTTTGAAAAGAAGTGTTCGTACACTTTCCTTGTACCGATTAAACTTCTCTTTTCAAGTCCGAGGTATATATATATATATACAGTTTTTCTTCGCCCAATCTTCAAAACCCTAAAAGGCACTCTCCTCCCGATCTTTTGTTTTTCTACTTCTTGTTCGTCGTCGAGAAAGTGGTCATTTTTCTTGGGAAAAGCAAGTGAAGGAATCTTCCAATAGACAAAGAAAGATGTCATCTTCGAGGAAATCATCAAGAATCGCAAGCGGGGACCACAAAGAATGGAGAAGGGACCGACTCACTTCGATCTTACTGAGGAAGAAGACTTATCAAGTCAGCGACAAAGTCCGATTCGCTCTCCTCCACGTCATTCAACACCTCCTGCCCCACAAGATGCAAGTCAATATCTGGAAGAAGAGATAATCGAGGAAGCCGACCCAGTAAGAGTCCAAAAACCCTCATTTATCTATAAGCTTTATCGTGCGTTGAAAAGCTCCGGTTCTTCATTAAAATATATAGATGACTTCCTTAAGGACAAAAATTATGGGAATGAGTATCTTTTTCTGCGGAAAATGGAAGAATTGGGAATTGCTCCTAAAGGAAGGGCGAGAGGAGGCTCTTGCGAACATTCCCGAGAGACCCTCGTTTGCCGAGGACAAAATCGATTGAAGGGAACGATGATGACAAAATGTTCCTTGAATTTAAACCTAGAATGGGTGTGGCGGCAAAGGTGAAAGGAAATCAGATGGATTTGTTTAAATCCAAAGATCGGGAAAAAGTGTATTTCGGTGCTGTTGAAAAGAGGGGTGATAAACCCTAGAAGTGTCGATTTTGACTTTCGGACACCATCAACATGAACTTAAGAGAGAAGTTGAATTTTCTTCAACTTGAGACTTTTTGCTCGACTCTACGGACGGGTATGCTCAGCGGCCGCCTATTTCTATTCAAATCTTAGCTTTTGGATGCGAATAGAATTTCATTCAGTGTTCGAGACAAAATCTACGTGGTAGATGTGAATATGTTGGCGGACATAGTTGGAGTTGAATGGGGACGCTATTTACCAATCAAAGTCTCACCTGCTCGTACTACTCTGGATCTTGTCAAAGATATGGACGCAGAGAAGAAAATTACCTACTTAAGGATGAAGGCCATCAACATTGTGCTTCATAAGATTGTTATCAACTGTCTCAGACCAAAGTCTACGTCAAAGACTTCGTGTCTCTTTCGAAGCAAAGTTGATGTACGCGATCAACTCTGGACGGAAGTTTTCTCTACCGCACACTATACTCTTCCATATGTACGGAGCAATGTCAAAAGACAAAGGACAATTGCCTTATCCTGGTCTGGTGACCAAGATCTTCAGACACATGCATATTGAACCGCCACAATCATTTTGTGTTCGACCGTGTGATAATATGGTGGTAGGGTTGAAAATGTTAATGAAGATGCGTCTGCAAGAACTCTCCAAGGCAATGGAGAAATTCAAAGTAAAATCTCCAGTCTAGTCTGCCTCAAAGAGAAAAGGAAAGGAGGCCATTGGTGCTCCATCGAAAAAGAAGAAAAGAACTCTCATCCTGGAAGATGAAGATGAAGATGATGAAGATCCCACTATCCAAGCACTGACAAGAACCAGACGTTCTATGTCTCAACCGACAGAACTTCAGCAGAACAGAGAAGAAGAAGAACAGAGAGAGAAGGAGAAAGAAGTTGAAGAAGAAGAAGAAGAAGGAGAAAAAGAAAAGTCTGCGATGAATCTGGAGAAAAGGAAATCAAGAGCATGATCATCACTCTTCCTCTTTCGATGTCCTAGAGACAGGGGGAGTTGACGAACAAGAGAGGTCTACACCTCATGCTGCTGTCAGTGAAGATCTAAGACAATCTCCAGAAGACCCAGAAGAAGTTCAGGTCTCTCAATTGCCTGAGGAAGGTCACGATACGTCAGAACCAAATCTGCAAGACTTAACAAAAGCGCCATCTTCTGCATTCACACCTTCTGAGAAAACCAATGCTAGTACACAGACGGAAGATTCTGCGGATTTTCGTCGTATCATGGATATTCTTCTGGAAATGCGTGGACAGATATATGCTCTGGACTGTGAAATCCAAGCCTTGAAGAATGCTGGACAAGCATCTTCAGTCTCTCTGGAGGATAAATTCAAAGACCTCGCTCTGCAACTTCAAGCCAATGCTAAGGGAGAAGAGGTAGCTCATCGAGGAAGACTGAAGAAGCTCGAAGGAGTAGTCCAGTCCATTGGGGATTTCCGGATCGTGCGCATTCCCAAGCGAGACATGACTCCTTTCTCGCCCTTTTTAATGCGACAAAAAGGGGAGAACCAATTTGAACCAACAACTTTTTCAATATCTTTTAAAACTTTAGTGGTTATGTTTATGTTTGAGCATGACTTAAGAACTTGAACTTGAGTGTGAATTTTGACTGAATTGGCTGTGGATTGTGATGCTTGACTGGTTGCATTTATTTCAAGTGTTGTTATATGGTATTACTCATGAAAGACTAACCAATTTTCTGTGGATCCAGAGTCTGGTTGTTTTATTAATCTTTAGGAGTTAGCCATATTGCTTGAGAAATGTTTTTGCAGGTCAAAGTTGTTCAAATCTACAAGAAAGTTTTGTCACCATCAAAAAGGGGGAGATTGTTGGAGAAATCTTTCTTGAATATTTTGAAGCTGACAAAAGTTTCTTTCAGTCTAAGTCTGGATGTTCGGAGACCGACAGTTCAAAGTCTCAAGACTCAAGTCTCAAGTCTCAAGACTCAAGACTCAAGACTTAAGTCTATTCTCACTGACAGTCTTTCTAATCCAAGTGACGAAGGAAATCCAAAGCCGAGGTAAATGGTTGAGGATTCGATCCTATCCTCTGGAAAAGATTCTTTGGTTGGATAAATATTTCGGATTCTTTGATTCTCATCTAAGATCGATTGAAGATCCGATGGTCGACGAAATAATTTTGGAATGTTCTATTCTTGGAAACCAAGATCCTGATTGTATGGGCGAACATGATTGATGGGCTATCATCAGATTCCTTAAATAGCTCGGATGATATTCTTGATTGATTCCGTCCAACGGGTAGATTGGAGGAATTCCTTTGGTAAGTGCCAACGGCTATGATGGCATAAAGGAGTATAAAAGGAAGACGTTCTAGTTGTTTTAAGTGTGTGATCGATAGAAAAATTCCAGTCGAAGAACCTTGATTGTTAGTCGATACGGCTTGAGCGAAATTGTTTACACGAGAGAGTGTTCATACTTAGTGATACCTTGAGCGAGTGTGGTAGATCATCTACACCTAGAAATCAAGGAAGATCAACACTGTAACAGCTCTTTGATCATAGTGGAATCCAGCCAATTGGCTGTCAGTGCAGAAGAGTGGACGTAGGCTTGAATCAAGCCGAACCACTATAAACCGCGTGTTCAATTCTCTCTTTCCCTTACTCAGTCTTGCGATTGATTTTTTAACTGTTGCAAATTCTTTAACTGTTTAAATATTGTGCAATCTCCAAGAATTTTTTTTACCTATTCACCCCCCTCTAGGTTCTCATACTAGCTATATCAGTTACTTCGTTAAGTTTGGTTCTTCTACTATTACTAGCTCCTGTGTTTAACTGCTCTTTTGATATCTGTTTAATCCTTCTAACAACTTGAACCAGTAGAGGGCAGATTAGCCATGATTCAGCTTTCCAACTCTCATCCATTCTTCGATTGTCCTTTTTCAGAGAAAGCCTGGAGTGATCTTCCTAGTCCAGGCAGTTGTGCATTTGAAGGGTACTTTGTTTGTCAGGAAGCTTCTAAAGCTCGCGTACGAAGACTCTTTCTGCTAGTTGAGGACTCAAAGTTTGGTAGATGAAGTGTAGATGCTTCATCTGTTAATAGTTTTTTTAGCTGGTAACTTTGTTGTTTTGTGAAGTTTTACCCCTTCTGCTCATCGGGGTTTGCTTAGAATATATTAGTTTCGTGCTAATAAAGGTATATAAGCAACTGAAAAAATAGTAAGTAGAATATATTGTGTGCTTTATACCCTTGATACACATGGACAAACCCCGCATGTTATATTTGGAAGGATATAGTAGGATATAGTAGGTTTTCTTATATCCCGTATATTGTTGGATAAAAGACAGGATGTCATTACAAGCTTGTTATATCCTACTGTAATCGGTGTTTCTTATGAATAAGATGCAGGAGGCTTAAAAGTAAGCAGGCTGATAACATTGTTTGCATAAAACCGTGTCACAGCCATGTGACCCCTGCAAGATGCCTAAGGATGGTGACCACCTCCTGATCATCGTATACAAATCTAGGATCTCACAGACATTGAACATTGCATCAGAAAAAATCGACCCAGGATTTTGTATAAACTTACTAAGAATTCAATCAAACCGTAAGCACATACTAAGACGAATTATAGATGTCCATTGGAGAGGTAAAGTATATTTTAAAAGTAATGACAATGCCCTGAAAAACTTAAATATCTTTAGGAAATTAAAGAAGAGGTTGTACAATTATTAGAAACCGAATCTAGGCCCAACTTTCTTTTTTCTTCTGTTTATCATGAATTATATTATTTAGGGGTTAAAAGTAGGGTTAGTATTACTAAAAACCCCAAGCTAGTACATTCATGACAAATTTGTCCTAAATTAATTTTTTGACTATCAAAAACTTCAAATTAGTATATTTACACTAAATTTATGAAAGAATAATTTTTTGTGCACGATTGAGTGAAATTATGCTTTCAAAGTTGATGGCCGAAAAAGCAAACCGTTCATGCTTTCAAAGTTGACGTACGATGGGTTGTCTTTCTTGTAAAATTCTATAAAACCCTAGCTAGGCTTACAAGTTGCATTATTTTATTGCCTTATGATTAAATTATTCTCTCCTTCGCTCATTGATGACTTATGCTTTTTTTGGATTATATTGTCTTTTGCAGCGTCATTAGACAACTTTTGCACACTTCGAGGTTTTTATAATAATCATAATTGATGCTACAATCCTGCTTCTCGCACGTTTCATTCTTCACTATCCATTTGCTCATATCACGAGATAGCTTTCAAAGAATAATAAAATCCCTGCAAATCCTCTTTGTTTTTAGATTTTCCTTTTCTTTATTCCATAAAGATTGATCAGCAAGCTATGGAAAAGGTGTCTTACCTGATGAGCTTTCTAAATGAAGTTTAATTATTTGTTGATATTCTTTGGTTGATACAACCACCAATAATCATTCTGTATTTATATGACATGCCTTTTGATCTTATTTCTTAATTTAATCTATTATCTAATGGGACGAGGGATAACTGCAATTTTGGTAACTGCTTCCCACCTTTTTTGTTTCGCATAGGTACTTTTGATTTAATCTTTTTAAAGATATTTTTATTGGTGGAAAGATGTAATTTATAAAAATGTAACTAATGGAACTACCATGTACCGATATGTTGCTTTTATCCTTTTCTTCTCAGCATATTTAACTTTCCCTTTGTTTAAACATATCTCAACATTTAGATACCAAGTATTGGATAGCTTAATAATTTGGGGTTTCAACACGACAGGGGTGATGTTAATTAACATTTACCAAAAAAGCAAACCTTCACTTTTCTAGAAGTAAAAAGCCATGTTTTAACTACTTCCTTCAAAATGGCATTTAGATACCTAAGTTGCCATCGACTCAATATGTCATACAATGAAAAAAAAAATCTAATTTTGAGTGTTTCAACTATTTTAGCATAGAAATAATCGATATTTGATCCAAAAAAATTTTAAATCTATTTAATCCTTAAAAATTGCATCTCGGTAATATAGGTTATGAAACTGAATAAATCAAACATTAATAATAGATGCATTGCATATTTGTACTTAATATACTTAAAAATCATTGATGGATGCATGCATGACAGAGATATACATAAACAAACTTCATTTTTTTCTTAAATTAAATTGATATTTAACCTTTACCTATAACTTTGATATACATATACAAATAGACAAATTTGAATAGAATATTCATGATAATATTGGTAAATCTTATCTTCCAAGAACAATAAATATCATGGATATATTGACTTGACAAGATATTGTCCATACTACTTGTATACAATATATAGAAAATAACTTGACAAGAGTTTATCTCATTTGAGTGTTATAACTTTTTTTTTTTTTTGCACATTTATTGAGCATCACAAATTTGAAAAATCGATCACTTAAGTATTATCAATGATTCACCTTATCGAAAAATCTAACATTGACACTAGTCCTCCTATGTGACTTTGTCAGCGTTGACGTAGACAAATTATTATTTTTTTGAATTTTTATTTTCTTTTTTATTTTCCATTTTTTTAGGGCTAGCAAGGGTCATTAGCAACCTTCATTAGCTCTGAAACCCTCACCTAGATCTAGTGATTTGCAGCTGAGGGTGAGGTGGCCCTTGCCTAATTTGTGCAAGATTTGCTAGTGACCCTTACCAACCCTAAAAAAGGGAAAAGAAAAACAAGAAAAAAAATAAAAAAATTCAAAATTTTAAAATTTTTAATTTTTTAAAGAAAATTCCACATCATATGGGAAATAAAAAAAAATCCACATAAGCTGATTTGCTGGAATTAACACTCAAATGATTGATTTTATTCTGATGTGGCACTAAAGTAAGCAAAAAAAAAGTTATAATATTCAAGTGAGTGCCGTGCATAAGTTATGGTACTCTTCCTGTTCTTCTCCCAACTTAAGGTCATGTTAGATACAATGTTAAAATGTTAGATGCAAACCCACACATGAACTTAAAAAGTCTCACGACAAGCACATTTTTTTTTTCGGTAGTGACAAGCATATACTTGAACATTTTTTTATTTGAGGTTCAATAATCTCTACTATATCTAAATAAAACCAAGAATAATTTAAAAAATTTCAAACTTTTCCCCAAGTATTACAATGAAGCACATGTAAGCCATCATGACGAATTTTTACTGATGATCTCCAAGTAATGAATAAAATCACAACGTAAAATTTAACAAGTTAGTTTGAAGGTGATTCCTATAGTTACATTTTTAAAATCGATTCTTTCCAATTTTATAAATTAGAAATTCCTGTTTCTAAAATAAATGAAATCTTCTCACTTTTATCTCTTTCTTTAATTATTTAAAGCTTTTGTCACCACTTTTTCTTTTTTCCCTCGTGACGGGTTCTCTCTTTTGCTAGGTCATAAATGGATAAACAAGAAAAGATCACATAGCTAGTCACAATAAACTTTCTCACTTTCTTACGAGCACCTTTTCAGATTGAAACTTTATAATTCAAGCAAGACTTGTCCTTCCAACTTTCGAAGAGTCGTTGTATGTCAAAATTTATTTGACGGTTCATAAATTGCAATTCCACCACAAACAATACAAGTTATAAGCTTTGAGCTTTGAGAAAATTCTACCTTTTTAAGAAAATAGATTGACCTGGTGTTCTATAAAGTGTGCTCAATGTGATACCTCCATTATATTTCTCATCAAGAAATTCAAGAAGATAGCTGTCCTCTTCACAAGCATGCAGTTGACACATGGGTCCTCTATTATATAACATTTATTGATGATTGCATAGAAGTTTAATGGATTTAGGTACAATAGATTAGCATAGCAATACTGCTTCCTCCAAAATAAAGCTAGATATACTAATACTTAGTGGGTTATAAAACTTTATTTACTAAATGATGCGTGGGTGACAGAATCCTGTTGGAGGATTAAAATGTGAAACACTAATTCAATGTCCTCTTCTGGCTTGACATATCATTTAATAAATCTATTTTTCAGAGATCGTCTTATCTCCAGCATTACTCTTTATTAAATCCCATTCACAAAATCGTTTTACTAATTATTAAGTGCCCATATACAGTTTGACTGTGAATTTACTTTATCGGTTTTGTTCATCAATCCAGAATCCCTAATAACACGCAATTTTTCTTATATGAGGTGATCGCTTTATCTTTATAGAAGGATGAGAGAAAGACCAATCCTGTGCACTTTTTCCCCCTTTCGTTGAGGAAACTATTGTTAGAATTCATTCTAATAAATCAAGCTAACTCTCCTTTTATGTACCATGATGTTATGTTAAAAATTACATGATTTTATGCAATGCCTGGCTAATCTTTCGACCTTGACAATAGTAATTATGCATCTTTGACGTACTTTGGCAGCTATTATAAAGTAGGAATCAATACTTGTGAACCCTGATCTATTAAGACCTTCATCTTCTTGAGACATTTGCCTTGTTGACCTTTTGGGAAGTGTTTGATTTACCCAATCCCTCGTTTGGACTTCGCATCAGCCAACTAAATAGGGTAATTCCACTTACCGATTTCTTGAAGCTTTCCCTTGTTGACTTAACAGAGACGAGTAAAGTAAACATTGACCATGCCTCGTGAAGTCAGATTTTATACTAAGTTGTGTAGTACTTCAGCTTCTTTCCGTGTTTTTCCTTCGGGTTCCTCCCTTTTGTGGCAAAAATCTGTTAGTAATTGCGTATTCTTGTGAAGAATTATTGAAGAAAACAATTCAATGATACTCGCTGTGCAGTGACATAACATAGAAAAGAAAAAGATTCTCATTGTCACGTAAGTGAAACCCTAAGAAATTGTAGGACTTCATATGCTCTGATCATCAATTATGTGGAATCTCTTTCTATTCATGCCCTTTCACGTTGTACTTGGACCAGCTAATAAAGTAAGTGATAGAGGGAGAGACGCACGTTGCGAAAATGACTTTAAAAAAATTCATAGGGCAAATTGATCAGATCTATTGGGAGACGGGTGCACAATCTTCTTCTTTTTCATTTGTTTCCATCAAGGAAAAGCTCGTAAGTTAGTTTGTACTGAACAGCTCGGGCGTCGGTGGCAAGATGCGCTTTTGTCATCGTTTCAGGGCTTAGGATTTCAGCAAACTTTTCTCTCGATTTTAGTTTCAGTATTTTATCCCAAGCTTAAAAAGAATCCATCTCCATCTAGTCAGCGGGTGCAATGTACCTAGGGAATAAGACATTAAAAAAAAAAAAATCTATTCTTTCTTGGCATAGCCATTCTCTATGGCGGACTAAAATAATGGTGTGCATTATATTGATTAAAGTGGCGTGTTATCTAGGGTTTCACTTGTTTGAGTTGGCTGTTCCATCTCTATAGATTATAAGCTAAAAAAACATTTCATTAGTTTATGCCTCTTGTTTCACAGTCATCGAGAATAACAGACAAATCTGTCTATTTGTTCTATTATATTGCAACTTGTTCCCAGAAAGTTGTTCTCCTTATGCTACCATATATAATTCATATAGATTCAAAATATAGATCATTTGGACAATTGTGGTTAGCTACTTGTCTATGAGTGAGCTAATAAAGGAGCAATATATCTCCGAGTATGACATATGATTGAAAGAGATAAAAACTTATAGGAAAGGCTAATGACCTATGCCGTTATAAGTGTCTTCCACATAATGTTCTTTAGGTTTTTATTGCGTAGATACCTCACGTCTGAGGACTGGCCTGGCCCGGAAGCCAAGGGAAAACCTTGGTATGGTTTGCTTATGTTGCTGAGAAAATATCCGGAGCACTTTGTCATCAACACGAGGTCAAAGGGTCGGGTGACGTTAGAGTTTGTGTCATTGGTCTCTCTGCTCTCATAACATGATAATGAGAGCTGGTTCTTGCGGGGGCAGCTTCTAGATTTTCTTTTGTCAGTCTGATCTGGTGTACTTTTTACCTGTGATCTTAGTACTTATGGATGGTGTTGAGCTTGTCACAATTAAGTCGTTCTGTCTTAGGATTACTTTTAGTCTTTCCTTTTGCTAGCTTTTTGCTGTAAAGGATGTTATTTCTTCGTAGTTAGATATCATCTATTCTTTTGCCTTCGATATCGCAATACTAAGCCTCTTTTTAGGGGTAATTTAAGCTTGAGGAGGAATCTTCGGGACGAAATGAGAGTATCGATTCTTTTAGGTCTTCTGAAATGACTATCCCCCCAGGACTGGTGACCGAATCAATCAATGAAGACGAAAGTTAAAAGATTTGCTGGAGTAGATATAAACCCCCAAAGAAGTAGAAGGCTCTATAATTATTTAAAAGCCGAAACCAGCAACGTTGCTCAATAAGTGAACTGCTAGCATTTTCCAGTTACCCAGAAAGAAAATCTTCTTTTCCACAAGCTAAAACGTGGAAAAACTTCAGCACAAGCCATGTGGAGGATTCATGATCATCCTGCCTTGAATCACCTCACCACAAAAATCAGTCTTCCCTTTAAAAGTTAATTTGAGCTGCACAGGTTCCCCTAATTTGGAAGCCTTAGTTATAAGTACCAATAATATACCGAATGAAAACCTTATTTAAAACTCTATAATGAATGATTCGGACTTCTAAGAATTCATCAATTATGACCTTAGTTTTTAGCAAGTCCAAGGACCATAGGAAGAGATGTGCATAGATGAATCTTCTATGCTTCCTTACTATAGCGTTGCCCCCATTTTCTCTCGTTCTTCTTACATTTTCCTAACATATCAAAAACCAAATTGTATTGAATGTTCAAACTATCAAGGAGGAAATTTCTTAGTATTTTTCGATCCGTTAGATCTAACACACGTGAAGCTCAGTATGTAATGTAATTGTGAATGTATTAATACATAAGTCACAAGCAAATTGGATTAACGAGCACAATAACGAGAATATGAACTAGAGTTGAACCCTTGATGAGTTATAAGATTATGTTAAGCGATTATTATTTCAAAGGCATATGAGAGTCGGAATATTTATTTCAACCGTATTTCTTATTAATAAAATCCGAGCATATTCCTCATTAAAACAATCTGAGCGATGTAATGTCCATCCAATTAGCTCTTAGGCAGAGGGTATCCAAACTGATGATGCCAAAACATACACCAATCAACTCTGCTCCAACTTATGAAAATCACATCATGCTACCTTCTTGAAAATGCAAGATGCAACTTGCCTTAAAAAAATCAACGCGAAAACCTTTTAAATTTGGAGGACTTTTGAAAACACGTGTATGTGGGACCAACCCCAGATGTAAATTGAGAGCAAGTCATCGAGCCACCCAGGACATCATTTAAGCCTGAGAGTTAATCGCACAGCCACACTACTCCTCTCCCTGTTTCCTCACAAAGTCAAAGCTACCTCAAAAATGGTGAGACATCCACTTAAACCCAACAAGAGCAACAATACAAGAGTAAAGAAAGGCACCTGGAGTGCAGAGGAAGATCAGAAACTCATTGCTTATATCAAGAGATACGGCATTTGGAACTGGATTCACATGCCCAAACCCGCTGGTATGAAATATTGATGTATTGATCTTGTTTTTCGCTGATCTCCGTATCTGCTTTTGCTGGGTACAATATCAAACCAAGTCTTGGATATGCGTGTGAATGACTCAGGTTTGGCAAGGACAGGGAAAAGTTGTAGACTTCGGTGGATGAACTATCTGAGGCCTAACATCAGGCATGGAAACATCACCAAAGGAGAGGAAGATATGATTATAGACTTGCAACGACTTCTTGGAAATAAGTAAGTTCACACTTATCACCTCAGTGAAATCCTATAAAAGATCAAAGAAAAAATCACATCTGCAAATTTATGTAGCCTCACAAAACGGAGAAACTACTATCTTTTTGTCGCCATTGCATAAAACACTTCATTTCTTTTGTCAGAAGCCTCTTCCACTTTCACAATGATAGACTACAGGTATATATGTAGTACAAGCACTGCACGGAAGTAAGTTTGAATCAGTAGACAAATCATTGATTCTTGGTTATATTCATTTACCGCAGATGGGCGGCAATAGCAGCTAGACTTCCAGGAAGAACTGATAACGAAATAAAGAATTATTGGAACACCCGTTTGAAGAAACGTGTTGGGAATGGGAACAAGTTGCAAATTTCAACCTCAGGTGATGTTAAAGTTAAGCCTTCTCTTCTCACTATTGATACTCCGAAAAAAGAACTCATTCCAAGAATGAATGCAAATAGCTTCTGCACCTCTTATGGAGTTCACTATGATGACAAAACCTTGGAGAATAGGTGGTATTCACCATCCGACGTGACTGGTGAAGAAGAAAGCTTGTGGGAACATTTCCTTGCGCTGAAAGATTTTCAAATTGCAGAGAATTTCGGTGGGATGTTCATGCAATCGGGAGCTAAGGCCCCTGTCTTTGTGTGTATGCAACAGGAGCTCGTGTACCACAGTGGTTCCTATGAAGATTTTATGATGGATTTATGGGAAAAATGATGATCGCTGAAGGTACTCAGATGAAGAGGTGCCATATAATTACTTGTCGTTTCCTGTTAACTTCCAAGGAATGGGAAATTGATCTCATGAGCGTTGTGTTTTCTGCAATTGAGCATCAGTGTTGTCTTTTTCCATCTCGTGTATTTATGTTATACTACGTCTCAAATTTGAGTTTGTAAAGGAAACTCAATCCAAGTATGTTCCTTATTTTAAGTGGCTTCCCAGTTTGATTACTCTTGAAAGGGTTTTCTATTGTGGTTCCAACTCTTTCATATATAAGTAGTCTTCTTCTTGAATTGTATCCAAAGAGGTGGTTTTTTTTTTTTTTTTTTTTTTTTTTTTTTGGGTGAGTTACACTCTGAAGCAATCCTCGATGTGTTTTTGGCCGTGACAATAAATTGTGTGCTGTGCTCGTGAATTACATCTTGGTAGTTCAAAGTTGTGAAAATCTTGTGTCAAGATTTTACATAATTCTTTTATGAGATTTAGTGATTTTTTTGCAAGAAATTATGAAGACTACAGTGTAATTGAGGATTAAGAAATACTAAAAGTGTTTGAGTAACGAGAGTATTTTTATAATCTCCTTTGTAATACTTGATTTATAGTGGAAACAATTATTGCTCTCATCATGAATAAAGGTTATACCGATTGGATGATGTAAATTTGATATTTAATTTATTTTTCTTATTCTATTATCTTATTGTTAGATTGCTCTTTTTTTTTTTTTTTTTTTTTTTTTTTTGGGTGACAGTTGGTATCAGATCCACACTTGACTTAGTTGAAGCAAATCAATAGTGAGGGAAGAAGGTAAGTAAAAATCAACATACTTGATGGGAATGATTTTGGTTTATGAAATATGCAAATTGGGGATTTGCACTAGAGAAATCTGGTCTTAATCCTACCAGGAAAGAAGCCAGAATTGATGAGGCAATTTATGAATGCATATTTGATATGCCAGTAAAATTCAAGTGTCAACATATATTAAACCCAATTATTTGCATCCGTCCATGGGGAATAGTCAATCTGGGGGCCAAGTTTAGATGTCTAGTCTAATAAAGAGATTCCTTATTTATGTAACTTTAATTGAATTCTTTACTAAATTTAACATGTCAAGTCAAAACCAATTAACATTATCAAACATCTAGTCTCATTTACTGTTAAACTTCTTGGAAACTTCCTTTTGCATTTTCACTAACTGGGACATCTCCCTCACTTGAATATGTTTTCTACATATATCGGCTTCATATAATGTAAGCTTACCTTTCGATTACTAAACTAACACTAACTGCTCTTAAGGAACTGATGTTAGTGAAGTAATCCGGTATATATTGGTTATCCATGCCTTCACAAAGGATGATTTTCCATTAGCTAGCATCAGGATCTATGGTTTTGACTTTGGGTCAATACGTTGCATTGCTATATAAGACTTTTGTTAGATGCGTGAAAGGACAAGTCAGGCGTTGCGGGTCCTATAGGACAATTGTTAGCTTTTTAAAAGTTCAAACTGTTAGACAAAATTGTGATTTAATTTTTAATTATTCTAATACTCCTAATTACACGTAAGCTAAAACCTTTTTGCCTAAGATTAAAGCAGAAAAATGTTAATATGAAAGACAAATAGGAGCCTAGAAATATCTAAACTCCAGATTTTTTTCTTTGATATAATTTAAATTTTGTCACGATTAATGTATTTTTTTTTTTTAAATTAAACTATTAGATAACGATGTGATTTAAAATGTTCTAACACTTGCCACCTTCAAGCTTAACTTGAATAACCTATTCTTATTTATTGGATCTGAATGCAAATATAATCAGACACATAAATGGGATATTACTTTCAATGTATAAGAATTAACCAAAAATAAATAGATCATAGACTAGGTTATTCTATCTATATTTAAGTTGAGTCAGTCAATCCGCAAGTAGAAAATTTTGGACAAAACAATCTAAGCATGTGATATCAGAGATATCAACGCTTCATCCGCTACTGTCTATATTATAAGTAGGAATATATGTATTGTTTATTGGTAATTGAGTCATATGGATGGTTTCGTAGCCGTTGATAGGACGTACTAAAATGGTGACTATGACATCTCGCCAGCAAACTATAGTGCAGCTGTTTATCATAAGCTAACATGCTTTGTCTTTGGGCAGGAATTAAATAGATAATGCACACACTTTTCCCGATAAATTTTGTCAACTTGTTACATCTCCATTTTCAAACGTCTATAAATCATATTCATTTAAACTTGTTTGGATGGATTATTACTTTTTGTTTAATCTAAGTTTAACGGGGCACGCATTAATTTGTTAACCTGAAAATCCGAAAAATTTCATATGGTACCTATAATATAAATGTTAACACGTATATTCACATGCTCTAATTAAACAATGGTGGGTTAATATGATGATTCCTAAATTCATTGAATTGGTTTCAAAGGATAAACAGAATTTCTCTGTTTTCTGAGGAGCATTTTATTTCATAAACGTGCAATCTCTTTGACTTATTTACAGAAAATGAAAGGGATTCGAAACTAAATCAGCAGCGTAGACAGCCCAATCGTTCATTCCCAAATTTTGTCTCGATGACAAATAAAACTTCCCATGGTAAAGGAAAGAGAAAAACAAAGTAAAATTATAACCACGATGCGTCAGGACAGAATGATAATGCGGTGATGATTTTGCAGCTGTAGCTCGTCGTCTCCCTCGCGAAATGATTTTTAGCCGTAAAACTCAAAAGCAATGTACATTTTAACGTACTGCATTTAAACCTGATATGCTATATACCATGTTGACAGCATTGATCTCATCATCTGAAGGAATTTATGTCTTACAAATTGTATATGTAAGCGAAAGAGTCTCATACAACCGCTAGTTGCCTTGTCGACTGTTGAAGCAAAGTGTATAGCATTATCGAGACAATCAAGGAAGCTATTTGGCTCAAAGGTTTGTCGAGTGACCAGGACTGTGACAGGAGAAAAATGTTGTTTGTTGCTTCAAATTGATTTTTCCCTTGTGGAACATTTCTTTTTTTACCCTCGGAAGCAATCCTCTGTGATCCCTCAACTCAAGGCACATAAAGATTATAAAAGTCCTTCGCCGGCCTTCCAGTGTATTGACTGCCAGATCAGACATTCTTGGATTAACCACTCTTTGAAAGAAAAGGTAAATTAGCTAAGACTGAAATCTTGCAATTTGATTAAAGATTTGTTTTCCCATGTTGAATCGTTCCAAGAAATTGTGGAACAAATATCAACCTATGCAAAAGCTTAAAATAAGTTGTGTAAAGACGACCTTCAACGGTAGTATGTATCTTGAGTGTACGTGAGCCTAATCTCAAAATAAGTTACTGTTTTGAGAGTTCCTTTGTGAACTTACTGTTGCTTGTGTAGAAGCACAAGTACATGAAGCTGGGGATTATATAAAGCAATTCTTGGAGAATATTTAAAGAGTTAAGATATCGAAATTGTCTTTTTTGGTCTTCCATGGTAATTTTGAACTGGTAAGTTCACTTGAGTTTTGATCCTTGCAAGTAGACCGGAGACCAAATAATGTAGATTTCAACGTGTTTCGTCAGTCCACACCATCTTGCAGATACTTGATAGGTTTCGCCATTTATATATAATCAAGCGTCTGTCGAAAGCATTCAGTGGATCACAAGACATAATGGGTTATTGGAGATTTGTGCACTATGTTTTTTCAATCAAGCACGTGAGTTTATTCAATTTTATTCAATTTCAAGAGCTCCAGGACGATGCATGTGATGAGGACTGAAAGGTACGGCTACTTTAACCTAGAAGCGTTTTATTGGATAAAGCCATTGAATAATAGATAGTTTATTCTAATTGGTTATCAATATCAGCAATCAATGAATCTAACAAGACATCTGGAAGGGTATGATATTGCAAATGATGCTGTAGATTTTTGGTAACATTAGAAATTAACAAATGCAACCTGCGGTGCTCTTCCTCTGTGCAGCTGCTTCCTTGATGGTTCTTCACTTTTGTCGTTGGCGGATGCAGGCGTAGATTTTGGTTCATCTGCTCTTCAGTGGCCTCCTGCTGCTTCCTTTTCTTTTGCCATTGTTTTGGCTGTTTTTGCTTCTTTAGACCCACTCCTGCGGTCCTCTTTTGCATTCAACACCTTTCTACTAACCGACTTGTTGTCTTATTGAGTGTAAGTTTTGTGGTGTTGGATCTTTTGTAATTGTTGGTTAAAACTCTATATATTCTTACCCTTAAAAAAAAAAAAAAAACCAATGCAACCTGGGAAGAAACAATCATGTTAGAGGATAAGGCCTTGAAATTAGGCACGCAGAGAGAGAGAAGTCATCATAAGTTTATCGTCCACTTGTCGTTAATTCGACAGAAAATTTGTGGCACACGCTAGGCTACAATATAAAAAGTCAATCGAATGCAATAATGAATATGTAATCATGATGAGGACCTCATGAGGAACCTCAGGTGACGAAAAATCAATGTGAATTTGGATGCACCTACACACAGTAGATGAAATAAAACAACCCATGCAAACTGGAGATCCGATTTTGGATGAAAACAGATATTCGTGGGCATATGCTTGAAGTACTTGCAATTCGTCATTCTGACCCATATGATTAACTGGAATTTTCTGCGAGGGTGGGTTTTGAGATGTATCTTTTCTTTTTAACTGTGTTGAGTGATCTCATGCAAGCATGCATGCCCATACAGGCCCACCCATATACGCAATTATATATTGTGAATGAAAGCAGTAACACAATGGGTAGGCTATATGTCACTCTCTAGTGGAAAAGGCCAGTTCTTCGCCATGTGATTTATGTCAAACAAATGTATATAGAACAACTGTAAATTGACATAATGGTTTTGATGGAGCCATTAAAGCGGATTTCATTCAGCGTATTTTTGTCTTGTTTAGTTCCATGAAAAAGAATCTTCAAATGGATTCCCATTTCAAAAATCTCATTTGTAATTATTTGGATTGCAAAAACATTGGGTCTTCAACGAGAGAATACTTCCCATCGGCGATGGTGAACGACAATCGGTGGCCAGTGACTAATGACTAGGGAACTGTAGCAGAGTCTGACTACTGACAACAAAGTCTGGCAGCCGGTGACTGTCGCCAGCAATTGGCAATCGGCACTTGCTGAAAAGTAGTGGAGGCCGGCAGCTGGTGATAGCGGCGGGGGGCGGCACCGGCATGGGTGATGGAATTGAGTTTTTGATAGTTTTAGGGTTTAAAAAAATGTGAAATGGAATCTCAATTCTAGCTATAGCTAGATAATCCACAATGCATTCTAGAAAATGAATTGACAAAAGGAAAACCCCATCACCAGCGCACCAAGTTTAAAGCTTCTCCAAAATCTTGCTTTTCATTAGATGATGACGGGGACAGATTGCCGCCAATGATAGCAACTGTTCGAACACAATTTTCCTTATCATAGCATACACACTTCAAGCTACAGAACTAAGAGCTACTCCACAATAATACGATCCACATTTAGCTTTCTTGGCTATAGTTAAATCATTTACACGAGAGCACCAATCTCTATTAAATAATAAAAGTTACAGGAGAGCAAATAATAGGCGAATCGTCACAAATCTAATTTTTGTAAGTTCTCTTTAAGCCTTTAAAGGAACTTAGGTTGAGCCTTCATACTTAGCCTGGTATGACTTATGACTCTCATTTGGCAGTATCATGATGGATGCTTTTTGCTATGAATGATCACTTTTTTTTGGGTGATGAGCATTTAGTATAGCAAATCTCGTGAGCTTGGCTTCAATATATTATGCCTACAAGTTCGGACTTTGTACTTTCTTTTGTTGTTTGTCAATACAGATTTTTAATTAAAAAAACCGCCAAAAAAAAATTCTGACATAAGCAGAGAGGAAGGAGTCTCCTTGATCACAGCACATTTACTTTGTGTAATTTAAAAAAAGAAAAAGAAAAATTAGGCCCAATATTTTCCAGAATACAAGTGAGGATGTGAGATGAGTCATCCTTGAGAAAATATAATCCAGGTTCGAACATAACAGAAAGGTCGCAAACTTGTAGAACAATAATAAGACTGAATTTTGCTCTGGTGAAAAGTTCTATAGGCATATAACTCGTATTGTCCTATGATTAATGATTAATCATCCTCTGCCAGACATATTTTCTTTACTGGTTGCGTGTTGCTTGCTTCTTAGATGGAGCACTAAGCATAGTTAATCTTCAAATCTATTAGGGTTATAGATATTTCACTAGAAAATATAAATCAAATATCATTAGTAAAAGAGATAATACCCTAAAAAACCCCAAACTAGTACATTTGTGACAAATTTATCCCAAACTATTTTTTTGACCATCAAAAACTCCAAACTGGTATACTTTTGACAAATTTATCCCAAACTGGTACACTTGTGACAAATTTACCCTATGTTAGTTTTCGTTAAATTTTATTCTCAAATTATTAAGTTAAATGACACGTGACAATTAACCACTTTACCAATTTAGGATTTTACGTTCCGTTTGTCACAGTTCACAATTTTTATGATTTTTTTGTGGTATTAATCCAATTTAGCATAGGGTATATTTGTTACAAATTTACCAGTTTAGGGTTTTTTGCAGTCGAATAAATTAGTTTGGGGTAAATTTGTCATAAATGTACCAGTTTATTGTTTTTTATAATCAGTCGGGGTAAATTTGTCACAAATTTACCAGTTTGGGGTTTTTCATTGTCAAAAAAATAGTTTTGGGTAAATTTGTCACAAGTGTATTAGTTTGAGGTTTTTTAAGGTATTAACCCTTAATAAAAAGTAAATATTGTTGTGTGGATGTACTCTTCATCATTCCTAAAGCATAAAGACTTAATAAAGTAATGTGAATTTAAAAATTTGATTTCTAACTTTTTAGTTAGACAAATCATCTAAAATTAACGAGTGAAACTCCAAATATAATCATATTCTAATCAGATAAAGATAACAACTGGCAAATAAGAACATGCCTAGTTAGCTCTTATCCCAGTTAAATACACATGATTCTTGTTTGGGGGTTGAGATATATAGGTCTTGCTAGATAAAATACTAAAAGAGAGAATTTTATTCTGTTAAAGTGTCTAGATACTAAGACGACAAAAGCTACAAAAAAACAACGCAATTATAGCTGTCCTCCACGCCCTACGGTTTTTTTTTTTTTTTTGGGTGGGGGAAAAAGCAGTGGATTAGGTGCACGCTATCACGCCCTGTCGATCAAATGCGACATTCCCAGGTAGTGTGACCCCATTCATTTAATATTGCGCAAGCGGAACGTATTATAAAACCCCTAAAAATTAAATACGGGATAGAAAAGTAGGAAGCAAAACCACAACATATCACTTTCATAATTCAACAGAATTACAATCAAAAGCTTACAGCCAAAAGTCTACAAAAGACCGGCTTTTAAAAAGGAATTGTCCTACGACCTACAAGTCGAACACGATCTCCAATCCTTATGACTTCACTTCTCCAACTCTTCAAGGCCAACCAAAGCTATCTGGCCGCTCCGCCCACCAAGAACCTGAAATGGTTATTCAATAACCACTGAGACAACGTCTTAGCAAGTTCAACCCCCTAAACCCCTATTAGAAAGAAAATATGCCCAAGGGTGGCCTAACCACATCACACAGAGAACTTACCTCGCCTCAATTCCTTCCTGCAGGTTAGCACAATTTGTATCACACAATTTCAGGTAGTAAGATAATTCAAACAATTGGAACGCTATCACTTTTATATAAATCACGATCGCACTTAGCACGCATCCCAAATATTATTCACTGCCACAAAATGGCATAGCCTACTCGCAGGTCAGATATCTACTAACATTACGCCATTTCTAGAGGAATAAAGGTCCAGTCGGTCCCGCCACTACTGCGACCAAGCCACGTCGTTCTATCGACATCATTTCTAGAAGAATAAAGGTCCAGTCGGTCTCGCCACTATTGCGACCAAGCCACGTCGTTCTATCGACAGCATTTCTAGAAGAATAAAGGTCCAGTCGGTCTCGCCACTACTGTGACCAAGCCACGTCGTTCTATCGACAGCATTTCTAGAAGAATAAAGGTCCAGTCGGTCTCGCCACTACTACAACCAAGCCACGTCATTCTCTTGACGGCATTCTAAAAGAATAAGGATCCAGTCGGCCTAGCCACTACTGTGACCCGAGCCTTTCAACTAGCACACGACAATTCGATACCGATCCTTGGATACTTTACATTTCACTCACATAATCCAATTACGATATTAGCCATTAACAATCCAATTTTAATGCCGAACTCGACACTTGGGATTTTATGAATAAACTCCATATTTATCACAATCAACACTCAATTTGCCACAATCAATCATCAAATTCAAATTCTAAATACACAGCAGCGATCGGCACGAAATTTCGAGAGTTTAGGGTCCCGACGAAATTTTTGAATTTTAATAAATAATAAATTTTATTCCGAAAATTAATTAAATAATAATATCCATATTTTTCGCAATCCACCCTCAATTTATAATATCCAACCATCAATTTCAAAATCCGAACGCACAGCAGCGATCGGCACGAAATTCTGAGCAACCGGGGTTAAAAATAATTTTTTTCGTTTTTTTTTTTTTAAATAATATTTTAATAATTTCGGAATATAATATAATATTATAAATTCCAGAATTCGAAATCATTAAATAATTCAAAAATAAAACCCCATTATGTCACATCAAGGCTTTATATTAAAAATAAACATACTTAACTTTAAATTAACCACACTTTAACTTAATTAAACACCTTAATCTAATCATCAATCAAATAAACTAATCTAATCACCTAAACTTACTTAACTTAGACTAAGCACACTTAGGGCATCATTAACCGTCTAATCAAGGATTAGTGAGTTAAACTCACCGGATTAGCGAGCCAGCGGACCAAAACGACGGGGACGACGCGAGGATCGACTTTCCTCAAAGCGGGCCGAGCATCCGGGCTCAGGAAGGCGGCCAAAACGGCCCAAATATGGGCTGCCATACCCACTTTCTGCAACTTCCGGTTGAGGCCGACGGAGGCTGCTCGGCGGCGGCTCGGGCGCGAGGAACGGCGGAGGGCGGCGGCAGCCCGATGGTGGCTGGCGGCGACGGACGGCGGCGATGGAGGCTCCGATGGACGGCGACAAGCGGCGGACGGAGGCTGGAGTCGCGGGGCCGAGCGCGAGCCGACCGGCCGGGCGCGCCGCCGCGCGGACGCACGGCGGCAGCGACGGCTGTAGCGACTCCGGCTGGTCTTCGGCGGCGGGCGACGACGAGCAACTCGGGATGATGAAGGAAGGCGGCTGGGACACGCGGATGAGAGCTGGAGGCGGCGCGACGACAAGCGGCCGCGGTGCGCGGGCGACGCGCACGGACGACAGCATCGGCGAGCTTCTCCGGCGAAGCTGGCGGCGTTGAGCGGCGAAGGGGCGGCGTCCAGGCGGTCGGCTTGGCTGGTCCGGCCACGCATCCTCCCCCTTCCCTCTCTCTCTCCTTCCCAAGGTTGAAGATGATGGTGATGGCCCCTTTTTGGAGATTAAATCTCCACATTCCACTTGTCAAATTCTTCTTCACTTTGGCCAACCACCATGACATAGGGTGATGTCATTTTCCACTAAAATTCAAATCCTCTACAACTATCTTCAATAGGTCCATTTTATTTTTCCGCCAGGGCCTAAAACTTGTGCAACAATTTCTTCAATTCCACTTAATTCTCTTCCAATTAAATCTTAATCCCACTTGAATTAAATCAAATTGACCCTCATTAATTCATTCAACACCTCATTAATCAAATTGGTATTTTTCCTTACCACTGTGGCGTATTTGCATCCCAATTTCACGATCTCCGGCTTCAATTGAACGAAGACGGCCCTATTTATTCAGTCGAAATTAAAACCCGAAAATCCGGATGTCACACACGCATATCCCGATACATGTAATCCTCTTGCTATGTTGCTTTCATGATAATGAGGTTATAATTTCATCCCAACAGCAAGTTGATTTGATCAACCATTCCGTGGGAAACATATATTATTTGCATTTTAGAACGTGCGTTTTATGTTCACCGGTAGAAAACATAAGTTGGTCGGCCGTTGTCGCATTAAAAAATTTATTAGAAACTTTTTGAATTAGATTTAGTCAATACGACAGTCTGTGATTTCATAGAATTCTCTAAAAAAGATTAAAATAATCTTTCTATGTTTTTATTGTCATTGTTAATGTGATTTCTTTGCTAGAGAAAAGATTGACAATTAAGCAAGATGACTCAATTGATGAAGAGGAAGTGCCAAACGATCTACAAAACCAATGCACCATTTTCAGCTTTTCTAGGGTTTGGTCACCGTAAGTTTTTGTGGGCATAGATTTGTTTGAAAGTCGATAATTCTCCGAGTGCAGTTTATCTTGAATGGACGTTTCTTGTATAGAAAAGGTTCCTCTAATCCGTCTTGTGCTGCGAAAGATGGAAAAGCATAAAAAAAATTTGCAAAATAATTATTTTTGGATAAGTCAAGAAAAGAAAGGGTTGGAAATTCGCATAACATTCATCACCAATTGTGATAATTCAACGACTGCTCAAGATGATCATAGTAAGCTGAGCCGGAAAGGAGGAATAACCACATTGAAGGGTCGTTAGAAGGGTGTTGTGTTTCACGCACATATTGAACTGACGATTATATGTGATAGAGGGTCGTGTTGACCTAGCTCTAGACAAACTAGACCATAATGCTAGATTGGTCAAAAAGAGTTTACAGTCCAAGTACGGAGAAGATGAGAATACGATGAGGATGAAAGAGACGTCTTATGTACTTGCATTTATATAAATATATGTTAGATTAAGGAAATTGAGGTTGCTATGCTATGTCACTGCATGTGTCACTACCATTTTATGTTCAAAGGCCATGTCATCTAAAGACCAAAGTTGAAGAATTTTATCTTCAAATTCACGCAAAATAAACACTGTCAACATTTGGGTGCCAAAGAGAAAACATTCACGTGTACAAATGACAGTGACATTCTTTTAACCATCGTAAAATTTTAATTCGTGTTGTATTATTTATTTAGTACAACAAAATCATTTAAAATGTCAATTCTTCTATAGTTTTCTCTATTAAAAAAAAACAATCTAAGAAATTAAATTCTCTTTTTTGGCTGAGCCACGAAAAGTATAGGTTATTTTGATGTCTTAGACCGTAGATTCAATGCTTTTTCTGAAGAAATGCTGTATCTAAACAAGAAAAAATTATCTGAGCACATCTGAATTTTAACATTTTTATTTATGAAATAAGTTAGTATGACAATACGAAAAAGGAAAAAGAAGTGAGAGAAAAATGTATTTTGGCTTAAATACATATATATTCAGTCAAGATCTTCCTTCTTAAAACCCAAAAACTTATAGAAAGAATGGACGCGTGTCTATGCTAGTTCGACAGGATCTTATGTGATTTCCTAAACCTACGCAAAGGTTGTGTACTGTGTTGTGACCTCCCTTTTGGGCGCTCTCTTATGTGTAAGCGCGTGTGGAGGTTAATGGCTCACTAAATGTTAGACTTAGCTCACGCTCTCCCAAACCCATCAATTCATGACTTATGGTTCAAGTTTTTAATCTGTAAGTCAATTTCATTTATGAGTCGCTACTAATTGATTTGAGATAGATCGATTAGAAATCCAAGTAAAATATGGGAAGAAATACTTTACTCCTATGTAACTAGAGAAACTAGAATTAACGACTTGATTACATTAGTTAATCATTTATACCCTTAGGATACCTGATCTTGTTTAAACATCAAGTAAAATATTTATGCAATATTTTCTACCAATCGCATATTTTAAGATTCAATTCTTAACTAGATTAAGGAAATAGAAATCCATGCATTACAAGGACACAATTGGAATAAGTCAATATTTGTGTCCAAGAACTTAAACGTGATTTTTTTTCAAGGTTTTTAAGGATTTTCTATGTATTTGTGGGAAAAAAAACTACTTTTTGGCTTTTTCTGATTTTTTGGGAAATATAAGCTTTTCAGATTTTTTGGATATATATATATATATATATATATATATATTTAAAATATATTATTAATATTAAAGTAGTAATATTATATTATGTCATAAAATCAGGCGGATCCGGGTCGGACTCCCATGTTTGACCCGAGGCTAGATTGACTCGGGACCGCCAGCCGGGGTCTTTGGTAGGAATGGGCTCCACAAATGAGCCCAGCCCTACAACCCATTCTCTAAAGAAACATAAAAAGCCCGGCCTGCGTTCTCCATACCCAGTAGCCAAAAACCATTACTCAGCTAAGACCCGCGTGCCCAACCTAGCTTGAACCCTACTTGCGCCTCTTAAGAAAAAGAAATGAAAAGGAAAAGGAAAAAAAAAATAACGAACAATAAAATTAAAAAATTGCAAAATTTGTTAATGTTAGCGCTAGCCATTTGGCCATAACACATAAGACAATCGGTGTTGACTAGATCATTACATTAGTGATTTCCAATCAAAATTAGTTAAAAAGTTTAAATTGGCAAATCAATAAAAATTTTAAAACTAAATTGATAAATTATCGATAGGTTTGGAACTAAATCGATATAATTAAATAGTTTAGAGCTAAATTGGCAAATCTTCAAAAGATTTAGGACTAAAGTGGCATAATTGAAAGGTTTAATATTGAATTGACCAATGTACAATAGGTTTAGAGCTTTTGGGATGATTTTCCCACAAAATATATCCGTAACTTTCCTTTTTCTTTTGATCAAGAATTCTATTATATAATGGTCAAATGTATTTCAATGGGATTATGCTCTCAAAGTTTTAAGTCAATTATGCATTCAAAGTTGATGGCCGGAAAAAAAACATCGGGCTTTTATAGTTGACGCACGTTTTGTTGTCTTTCTCGTAAATGTCTATAAAACCCTAGCTGGTCTTACAAGTTGCATTATTTTGTTGTCCTATGATTAACTTAAGCTCTGCTGCGCTCATAGATGACCTATGCAGCGTTTGGATTACATGTCACTGGCAACGTCATTAGACAACTTTTGCAGATTTCCAGGTTTTTCTAATAATCAATTCTTGATGTTGCCGTCCAATTTCGCGCACGTTTCATTCTCCATTATCCATTTGCTCATATCGTAAGACAGCTATCACAAAATAATATAATCCCCGCAAAACCTTTTTGCTTTTAAATTTTCCTTTTCTTTATTCGGTGAAAGATTATGAGTTAGCTATGCTGAAGGTGTCTTACCGGATGAGCTTTCTATTGGAAATTTATTGATTCATTTATGTCCTTTGGTTGATACAAATTCATATTACATGCTTTTGATCTTTTTATTTTATTTTATTTTATTTTATTTAATCTATTTTCTAATGCTTTTTTTTTTTTTTTTTTTTCGCCAAAGATACTCTTGATCTAATCTTTTTAAAGTCATTTTGTATTGGTATAAAAGATGTAATTTATAAGTTTTCGGAAAAAGGATAATTGAATAGATTTTCTACTGAACTACCATTCACCACCATATTGCTTTTACCGATCTTATTATTTTATCATCTTCTTTTCTTCTCAACATGCTTAACTTTCCGTCGGTTTAAACATATATGGACATTTGGGAACTAAGTATCGAATAACTTAATAATTTAGGTTTTCAATAAAACAGGGTCCATTTTATTTTGGGTCCATTTTATTTAACAGTTACTGGGTAATCTATCTATAGATGAGTCAATTTAATATATAACTTATTACACAAATAATATGTGACATTCTAGATTTTCAATCCTGTTTTCTATTAAATAAATCGGGCATTTCATCGACGCGCCTATAGGGATGTTCTCAAAGCTGATCACTCTTGAGATAACTAGACTATCTAGGAAAATCAGTAAGGAATTTTAATGCAATAGACCTGAGTATTTGACTAGGAATCGGCTTCTCGACCGTGCTCATTTTTAGAGGCCATTACGACACAGTTAAAAATCGATTTGAGATCAGAGATAGGTCGTTTTAATGGAAATGTGTGGCTAATCGTGGGAGACATCACTAAATTGGAAAATTCTCGTTGGTTGGCACTAGTTTGATTTTTCTGTCGTTTTAGTACCTTATGTTCGTATTTGAATCCTAGAGATTTTCATGACAACCAAGAGTCGCTAATGTGTCAAGTGGGTTTATTGTGGCTTGAAAAAAATGGACCATGGGTCATTTGCACTAAAAATTTATGAAACCTATCCGGTAGCCTAGGTTACGCTAAAAACACACCAAATTGAAATTAGCCGCGAATTTGAGTCCAATTTCAGAAATTGAAAGTTCTGTTATGTCACAATTAATTCTAGGAACGTTGACTTAGTCTCAAAAGATTTTTCTACGACCTGAGACTTTTTGGGAAAAAGTCGTCCTAGGGCCTTTTTGTTCAAAAAATGCCAAGGATCATTTTTTATCGCAAATTTGTGAAGCAAGTGGGTTGTATAGGTGAGGAAAAATATCGATTTGATTGAGGACTCGACAACAGAATTTATTGAGGCTGAATCATGTTGATTTAAGCATGAACAAATGTCCAATTGAGAGGAAAAAAATTGAAATTCGTATGCCTATGGTTTTAGACCATTTCAAGAGTTGTAAGAAGTTTCTTGGTGGTTGAATTGCAGCCAAGGAAGACAACTTGGTGGAGAATGGTCAAGGGAGACCATTCAAGAGAAAAATTGGCCATGGTAGGCCCCCTTGTCCCCTCTCTCTCTTCCCCCTTCACCTCATCTGGTCGATTAGCCTTCCTCCCTCCTTGGTGTGCTATTCGAAGACCTCAGTAGCTGAAGAAGACCACTGGAGAGCCGTCTGAAACCCCGAAGCCGCACGACGCCACCGTGGCATTCCCCGCCCCTAAGCCAGCCCGACGCTGCTCCACCTTTGTCATGTGTGCCTCCACCTCCCTCTCACCCTCACGCTATCCCAGCCACTATCTCGTGGCTTGTGGAGCTCAACCGGAGCTTGTGCTCCACCATTCCACCGCCTGTTTGCCTTGCTTGGACCATAAACCGACCCCTGCTGTCTTTGCTAGTCCATCGCCACTCTTGCTGCCCCAACCAGCTTTATTTTCTCTATTTTGTAGCTCAAAATAGAAGCTAAAACAATGGGTATTCAAGACACTGTTCAGCCCATTTTTGAGGTGTTCCGAGCCTCGAAAGCTAGACTCGCTTTAGAAAGTATCGAGCCTCGTTGCATCCTTGATGTTTTGAACCGTTCAGCTTGCTGAACAAGTGAGTTTAACTCATTAATCCTCGCTTAGTAGGTTAATGACGCTTGGGGGTTGATTAGATTAATTAAGCATGATTTAGGTGGATAGATTAGATTAGATTAGTTAATTTAATTATCTGTCGATGCATGTTAAGTGGTTAGTTAGTGTATTTAGCAAGTAGACACGTTATATTAGGCATTATGAGCCTAAATTGGATTTATTGGCATTTATTTAATATTTTCCGTAATTAATTAATTATTTTTTTCAGAAATTAAACCGAGATAGCCGGTGACCGGAATTTCATATTGGCTATTGTGGTGCAATGTATTTATTTATTTGAGCTCTAAATTGTGTTGAATTGATTTAATTGTGATTTTAGGATTTTATTCGTAAATTTTAATTAATTTTGCTAATTCATTGGAAAATTACCAGGCGTCGGTCCACAGTGCCAAAAATATATTTTTGGACTGTTGAAAGAAGTGGGGGAATGAAAGTGAAATTATTATATTTAGTTAAGGTTGACCACCCAAAAGCTATATGAAAATTTTGGACTGATTTGAAAGAAGCAATCGGGTACGGGGGAATGAAAGTGAAATTATTATATTTAGTAAATCAAATTTTAAGGTTGATTTGGGGTGGGTTGATTAGAAACCCAAGTGAAGTATCGGGAGAAATACTCACTCGCGCAAACAGAGAATTTAAGATTGGGGACTTGATTACACTAACTAATCACATAGCTATTTTAGGCTTTTGAAAATAATTTTTAAAAATATGGATTTTCTAATTTTTTGGACACAAAAGGATTTTTGTATTTTTTTTGGGAAGTCTTTTTTGAAAATAAAACATTTTTGATTTTTTTTATTTTTGAAATAAAATATTATTTATTTATTTAAAAATTTATTTTATATTAAAATAATATAAAATCTGACCCGGGTCGGATCCGCGGGTTGGGTCCAACCGGCCGTCGATCCGAATGAGGACGGGCCGCGTTGCGGGCCCGACTGGATTTTTCCACATTTTTCTTTATATAAAAATTCAGCCCACACACACGGAATTGGGCCTACTTCACAAAAGGGTGCAGCCCAACAGCAAACCGGCCCACGCGTGAAGGCCCATCTCGGAGAAACCCTACTTGGATGCCAACCCAGCCCGACCCGGTTCACAGCCGCGACCCGGCTTGCGGATTCCTACCCGGCCGCGACCCGATTCCCGAAAAACCCTAGAGACGTGCGTGGATCCGCCCGACTTCAACTTAGTCTTGAGCAATGAACCCGTCTCGGCCTCGAACTCGGGCCTCCGAGCACCACCTTGACACAAATCGGGTGTTCACCGGGATTTCCATCAAACACCTAGCGGGCACCGGTTGAGGAAGACAAGTGCGAGCGCTTCGGGCTCGGGACCGCAACAATGAGTTCCGAGCGGGCGACGGCGGGATCGGGGGGGAGGCAAGCTACGAACGATTGGGGGCCGGAATTCGAAGCCTATGGGCGATATGACACAAAAAGGAAGGGCGGGCAACCCTAGCTTAGATGCGGCGTCGGGTTGAGAGTAGTACGGAGCCCCGATCAACCTCCTCCGAAGTCTCTCTCTGGTGTCCCTTTGACGACGGAAATGTGAGCTATACTCCCATCTATCTCCGCTCATCCGGCGTCGCGCCCCCGTGTGTTGCAGAGCGGACAAAGGAGGAAGAAGACCGAAAAGGGCTGGGCCGAAGGAGAATGAAAGTGGGCCGTAGAGGCCCATGCGGAGGGGAAGAGAGGGAAAAAATGGGCTGCTTTTTGTTTTGTTTTTGCTTTTTTTTTTCTTTTTTTTGCTTCTTTTTTTTTTCGTTTCTTTTTTGTTTATTATCCGAAAATCAAAAAAAATAATAAGAAAATAGAGCCTAATTTTAGGCGTCAACATATACTATACCAACCCATGGACGATATGGCAACTTAGCAGAGAGCAGTATATCTTATCAACTTAGATTGAGCAATGTCAGTACACTATATCAGCCTATGGGCGATATGACGGCTTAGTTGAGAGTAGTATACCCGATCATCTCGGAAGTGAGCTATACTATCTATCTACCAGCTTAGCAGTGAGCAATCCTGATATAAGCAGACTTTATAGATAGTATGAGATGAGCCGACCAAGAAAGGGTCGTGATGACATGTAATCAATTAGGTTAATTGATCAATGATTTGATATGAAGTTATGAATTGGTTGATTGGTGTGATTTAAGATGTTTGTAAATGATATTGACTTGCAGGGTAGAACTGAGGCCAAGGTAAGTCCTTTGACCCGTGATGTACTTAGGCAACCCTTAGGGTGTATTTGCTTCCTAATTGGGTCTTAGAAGGTAAAACTCGCTAAGACGTAGTCTCACTCGTTGTGGAACAACATTTCAAGTCCCTAGATGGCAGCACCTCCACCTCCTCCCGGAGGAAATCACTAAGATAGGTTATTACATTCCGATACACCCCCACCTTAAATGATTGGAGTATGTACTGGTGAAATCCAATGTTTGGATTAATGTGGGTGAACCCGAAAAAGTACCCCATAAGTATTGGTCATGGTATCGTCACTATCATGATGGGCGAAGGGAGGGCTCTATGCCGAAATCTGATGTACCTCTATAAGTTTTGGAGGTTGCCTTTAGTAAAGGTACAACAGACTTTAAGGGTGGAGTGGTAGAGGACACGAAGGATCCCAAGCTTGGTGATGATCCTAACTCTCCAAAGTGCTCAGCCATAGACTCTAGCTAGAGTATGGAAGAAGGAGAGATTGTCAAGGAAGAATAGGACCTAGAGGAGGACCTAGAAGAGAATCTAGGAGAGGGTTGAAACCCCCCTATCTATAGACTTTGTTTGTGAACTTGTTGTTTAGAACTTAGCTTAGTAGTTTACTTTATATATATTTGCACTATGGTTTGCAATGTATATAAGTGTGATGGTTTTACAGGTTTGAAATTTTTAGTCATACTTTCCTATCCCGTTGTTTTACTGTTTGGGATTTTATATCTGCTTCCGAATACGTATGAAAATGAAAAGGGTCGGCAATACGTCATGGGATGTCGTTATTTAATCGATCAGTGAGGGATGGGTGTGAGCCAAAGATTGGGGCGTGAGTTCCAATCACATTGTAGAAGGTTAAGATTTATCAACATGAGCTTCGTATAGGATACAAAAGCAAGAGTTCCTTCTCCCAAACCTCAGGCCTAATTCCCAGTTACAAATTGTCCAACCATTGTTCGACAAAAAGAAAAGATATCTAACATTCAATGATGATATAACCTAAAGGAGAGTCAATTGTGGATGTTTGACAAGTGAAAAAGAAAGAGATAAACTATTTGGTGCTCCATGATATTTATCTTGCTTGAGCAAAGTTCAGTGTGATACATAATCTAATGAGCTGTATGAACCGGTTAAGTATAATGGTTACCCTCTTTTATACTACCAAGAGTGATATGATTGAATTAGATAATAGAAAGCTCAGGGTATTTATGTGCTTTAGCTCTTTGCATGATATGCTTTTAGGATCAACTTGCATCAACTTCACATTAAGTAAGTCACACTTTATCAATTCTCCATCAGCGGAAGACAAAGCTCTGCCATGACATTAAGAAGTTCAAACTTTTGTCTAATTTTAAACACGCCGTGTATTGTGGGGTTCTTTTTCTAGGACAATTACCAATTCATTCCTAAACCTATTATACGGATGACAATTTAGGTCTAGAGTTTTCAATTTTACCAATGTAGTCCTAAAACATTGCATAGCAATTAGCCAAAAAGAATATAGTAGAATTTCACGTAAAAGTTTAGAATTGCATTGGCAAAATTGAAAAGTTTAGGACTGAATAGGCATTCATATAATATTTTAAAATCTAATTGGGTAATATCCATTCTTTGTTTGAACGAACTTAGAGGGAAGAAAAACATATACATTTAATGAGACAAATGCCTAACGAATTTTGGCTTCTTTTATTTCACAGAAATTTCACATTTTCGAAAATGTTTTTCCAAGAAAATAATATTATTTTCTAGTATTTGACTAAAATCTAAAAGTGAATTAAAAATTATTTTCCATGGTTGGAAAAGTAAAGATTACTTTTATTTTTTAAAATACACATGCATGATTCATGTGATATAGGGACAACAAACGCTAGCTACATTATCATATTTCAATTAAAAATTTATAGAATCTTGTAACATAAATACTTTTTGTAGATAATAAGTAGTTTATTTCTTCTCTTATGGAACTTGTGCTTAGGTGCTTAGGTTCCATGCCCAGCCTTTGGGTACTTAGGGTAAGGCGTTGGGGTCTTGGACTTAGTCTTGAGGGACTCGAACCAAGCCATTAGGTTCCCAAGCACTTGGCTATGATAGTCAAAGACTTGGGCATAGGCACTGAGGTCTTGGGGCCAGCCTTAAGGGACTCAGGTTCGGCTACCAAGGTCCTAGACCCAAGTCCTAAGGACCTTGGCTAGGGCATTGAGTACTAAACCCCAACCTTAGAGGGCTTGGGCTCAACTTTCAAGGTCCGAGTTGCAAGATCTTGAAGCCTATGAGCTTAATGAGATGGATGACATAGTAGATTCTGAAACTGAATTTGAAGTATCATCTGAACTAGTCTTAAGAAGGTCCACACGGTTGAGAAGACCACCTGGGACGTATATGTCATTTGCTAGTTATGAGAATTGTACTTTGACTATTATAGATGATAATGCAAGTACTGTCAAGGAAGTAAGAAGTGTGGAGGATGCCAAATAGTGAAGAAAGCCATGAAAGATGAGATTTACTCACTAGATAAAAACGGACTGTGGAGTTTGGTAAAACTACCTATAGATAGAAAGGCAATTAGTTGCAAATGGGTGTTCAAGAAAAAATATTTGCAAATAGAGAGATAAAACAATACAAATCTCATTCAGTTGCGAAGGGATACTTGTAGATAGAGGGAATCAATTATGGTGAGATCTTTTCTGCATTACTAAATTGAATTCCATGAGATTTGTCTTATTTGTAACAATTGCATACAATCTAGAGGTAGAGTAACTTGATATGAAAACAACATTCCTCCATGGTGACTTTGAGAAGGATATTTACATGAAGCAATCAAAAAAATTGTGGTCAAAGCAAAAGTAGATTTTGTTTTCAAATTGAACAAGTATTTGTATGGCCTGAAGCAATATCCAAGAATGTAGTATCGGATGTTCAACTCATATGTCTTGAAGTTTGTCTTTGTTTGTTGTGTTGTTGATAATTGTGTCTACTTGAAAAGGTTACAGGATGATTTTGTTATCTTAACCTTATATGTTGATGATATGTTGCTAGTTGAGAATAGTTTAAGAATGATAAAAATTGTGAAAAGACTATTGGCAAAATAATTTGAGATAAAAGATCTAGGCCCAACAAATTTCATCTTGAGCATGTAGATAAGAAATGAGCGCGAGAATGGGAAGTCTTGGTGTAAAAAGAAATATGTTGAAAGTATCTTGATGAAATTCAACATGGTAGGCTATAAACTAGTGAGGACCCTCATGTTTATAAGTTCCAAGTTACTAGTATTCCAGTATCCTAAGACTAAAGAGAAAGCTAAAGAGATGGCAATAATCTTATATGCAAGCGTAGTTGGGAGCTTGATGTATGCCATGATGTGTACTTGTCCAAATATTGCCTAAGCCATAGAAGTATCAAGTAGATATATGTCCAATATGGGGAAAAAGCACTGGATGGCAGCAAAGCAGATACTTTGCTAGCTTCATGGTAAATCTGACTTTGAGCTATGCTTGGAAGGCACAAAAGCCTCAAAGGGACAACGAGGATATTGATTGGGGAGATGACAATGATAGTAGAAGATCAATTAGCGATTATGTTGTTTCTTTATTTGGTGGGGCTGCAAGCTAGATGAACAAGAGATAGAACATAGTTGCATTATATACTATTGAGGTAGAGTACATGGCCCTTACTCATGTAGCCAAGGACATGATTTGGCTATGTAGATTGTGTAAAAAGCTTGGTTTCATAAAATGAGTGAAGATTGGTGTGATAACCAGAGTGCTAAATTTTTGGCTAAGAGTCATAGATTCCATGCAATAACAAAGCACGTCAACATACAATATCATTTCATATGAGATAAAGTGAAACAAAAAGTTGTAGTGCTAGAGAAAGTTAACATAAAGGTAAATAGTGCATATTTTTCAACCAAAGTGAGTGTGAAAAGTTTGGATGGTGTACAACTATGTTGGGTTTAAAGAAGCATGTGAAGTATTCATCAAGCGGAAAAATGTTGAGGTGTGGTTCATACTCTCCATCGACAAGATGGCAACGCTTCCATGACACCAGAGGACTTTTATAGTTTGAACCTATATTTTATTGATTGTTGAGGTGTGGTTCATACTCCCCATCGACAAGATGGCAGCGCTTCCATGACACCAGAGGACTTTTATAGTTTGAACCTATATTTTATTGATAGTTTGGACTTGAGCCCATATACAGCTATTGGATATATATATATATGTTATCTTTATCTTGTAAATTGAGGAACGTATAAAGAAGTGTGATGTGCTAATTATAATAGAATCCTCAAGTAGGACATAGCCCTACTTTAAGGGTGAATTAGGATAAACATTGCGCCTCAATCTCTTTCTCATTTTAAATCTCTATTTTCTTTGTAATTGTGCCACAAATACTAACGTTTGACACCCATGTTCTGATATAGCTAGTATAAGTACCTAAAGGGGGGTGAATAGGTATATAAATGATTTTTCTCGATAATTGCACAATACTAGACAGTTGATAGATTTGAGACAAACAATAATCAAAGTAAGACTGAGAGAAGGGAAGAGAAAATTGAACACGCGGTTTATAGTGGTTCGGCTTATTTCAAGCCTACGTCCACTCTTCTGCATTGACAGCCTATTGGCTGGATTCCACTATGAACAAAGAGATGTTACAGTGTTGTTCTCCCTTGATTTCTCGGTGTAGATGATCTACCACACTCGCTCAAGGTATCACTAAGTATAGACACTCTTTGTGTATACAATTTCGCTCAAAATGTATCGACTAATAATCAAGGTGCTTCAGACTCTGGAATTTCTCTATCGATCATGCACTAAAGCAACTAGAACGTCTTCCTTTTATACTCCTTTATACCATCATACCCGTTGGCACTTACCAAAGGAATTCCTCTAATCTACCCGTTGGATGGAATCAATCAAGAAGATCAGTCGAGCTATTAAAGGAACTTGACGATAGCCCATCAATCCTGTTCACCCATACAACTAGGATCTTGGTTTCCAAGAATAGAACCTTCCAAGAATATTTTGTCGACCATCGGATCTTCAAACGATCTTGATTACAAATAAAAGAATCCGTTATATTTATCCAACCAAGAGATCTTCTCCAAAGGATAGGACTAAATCATCAACCAAATACTTTGGCTTTGGATTGCCTTCGTCACTGGATTAGAAAAACTGTCAATGAGAATAGTCTTGAGTCTTGAGTCTTGAGTGCTGAGTTTGGTGATTTGAAAGTCTTCAGACTCTAAACAGAAAGTCTGCAATTATCCAGACTAGACCGATAGAAACGTTTTGTCAGCTTCAAAATATTCTGGAAAGATTTCTCCAACAATCCCCCCATTTTTGATGGTGACAAAACTTTCCTATAGATTTAAACAACTTTAACCTGCAAAACATTACTCAAGCAATATGGCTATCTTATAAAGATTAATAAATCAACCAGACTCTGCATCCACAGAAAATCGGTTAGTCTTTCATGAGTAAGACCATACAACAACACTTGATATAAATGCAAACAGTCAAGCATCAAAATCCACACCCAAGTCAATCAAATTCAAGTTCACACCCAAGTCATACTAAAAAACAAACATTCAAACACACAAAAGAAATTTAAAGTCAAAGTTTAAAGAGTTCAAATTGCAATTCTCCCCCTTTTTGTCATCATTAAAAAGGTGAGAAAAGAGTCAAGTCTGCTTGGGAATGCGCACAATCTGGAAATCTCCTATCGACTATACGATGCCTTCCAGCCTCTTCAAGTCTTCCCGTAGATGAGCCACCTCTTCTCCTTTGGCATTAGCTTGAATTTGAAGAGCGAGGTCTTTCATTTGATCCGCCAAAGTAACAGAAGATGCTTGTCCAGCATTCTTCAGGACTTGAAGTTCACAGTCTAGAGCATAGATTTGACCCTGCATTTCCAGAAGAACATCAAGGATACGACGAAAATCTGCTGTATTGTCTGTCTGTGTGCTTGCATTTGCTCTCTCGGGTGGAGTGAAGGCAGACGATGGAACTTCGGTGTAATCGAGTAGATTTGGTGTTGACGTATCATGTCCTTCCTCAGGCATTTGAGAAGCTTGAAAATATTCTGGATTTGCTGGTGAGCGACTCACACCTTCACTGTTGACAGCATGTGGTGTAGTCCTTCCTTGCTCGCCATCTCCCCCTGTCTCTAGGACCTCAATTGGGGAAGAGTGATGGTCATGCTCTTCAATGTCTTGATTCCCTTTCTCTCCGGCTTCATCTGCAAACTTTTCTTTCACTGCTTCTCCTTCTTCTTCAGCTTCTTTCTCTTCGTCTTCTTTCTCTTTCTCTTGTTGCTCCTTTGCTTCTCTGTTCTTTGCTTGTCCTTCTTCTTCTCTCTGTTCTTTTTCCTCTGCTTCTTTTCCTTTCTTCTGTCGTTCTGTTAATTTAGGTACAGAACGTCTGGTCATTTTCAATGCAGAGATAGTGAGATCTTCCTCTTTATCTTCATCCTCAAAGATAAGAGTTCTTTTCTTTTTGGATGGAGCACCCATGAGCTCCTTCCCTTTTTCTCTTTGATGCAGAAGATACTGGAGTCTTCACTTTGAACTTCTCCATTGCCTTATTAAGCTCTTTCAGACGCATTTTTGTTAGCATTTTCAAACCCACAACCATTTTGCCGCATGGTCCAACACAAAGAGTATGTGGAGGTTCAATGTTCAAGTGTCTGAAGATCTTGGTCACAAGACCTGGGTAAGGTAATTGGCCCTTGTCCTTCATCATTGCTCTATACATATGAAAGAGAATGGTGTGAGGGAGAGAGAACTTCTTCCTTGAATTGATCGCGTACATCAATTTCGCCTCGGAGTTAGACACGTTAGTCTTGGATGTAGATTTTGGCCTGATACAGTTGATCACAATTTTGTGAAGCAAGATGTTGATGGCACACATTCTTGTGTAGGTAATTCTTCCCTCTGTATCTCCGTCTTTGACAAGCTCCAGTGTGGCACGAGTAATCGAAACTTTGATCGGTTGATAGCGTCCTCTTTCAACTCCAATTATATCTGCCAACATGTCCACATCTACCATAGTCTTGGTCTCGAACACTAAAGGATATTCTATTCGCATCTAAAAAGCTAAGATTCGAATAGAAGTATGCTGTCAATTGCGCATAACCGTCTGTGGTATCATAGCAAAATTGCTCAAGTTGAAGCAAATTGAACTTCTCCCTTAAGTTCACATTAATGGCATCCAAGAAATCAAAATCAACACTCCTAGGGTTTATCACCCTCGTTTCAACAGTCTGAAGAACAGATTCTCCTGTTGCTTCGATTTAAACAAATCCATCATTTTTCCCTTCACCTTCGCAGCAACACCCATTCTAGGTTGAAATTCAATGAACATTTTATCATCATCATTCCCGTCAGTCGGATTCAGTCCTGATACACGAGGGTCACTTGGAATGTTCGCAAGTGCTTCCTCAGCCTTTCCTTTGGGAGCAATTCCAAAATCCTCCATTTGTCACAAAAAGATTTATTCATTCCCATAATTCTTATCTTTAAGGAAATCATCTACGTAGTTCAACGGAGTCCCAATGCTCTTCAACGCACGATAGAGCTTGTAAATAAAAGAGGGTTTTTGGACTCTTACAGGGTCTACGTCCTCGATTATTTCTTCCTCCGGTTGTTGACCCGCACCTTGTGGGGTAGATGGTGAAGAGTGACGTGGTGGAGAGTGAATCGGGCTCTATTGCTGACTCGGTAAATCTTCCTCTTCGGTGAGATCGAAATGGGTAGGCCCCTCCCTCATTCTTTGTAGTCCCTTGTTCGCGATTCTTGAAGACTTTCTCGAAGAAGACATCCTTCCTTGTCGTTGAAAGATTCCTTTACTCGCTTTCCCAAGAAAAGATGATAACTTTCTCGAAGATGAACACGAAGTAGAGACATGATTGGGAGGAGAATGCCTTTTTAGGGTTTTGAAGTTTAAGCGAGAAAAACTGTATATATATAACTCAGTTTAAAAAAGGAAAAACCAATCGGCTCAAAGGAAAATGAACGGACGCCTCTTTTAAAATCGATAACTGCCAAATAGAGGTTAATCTTTTTGAAAAGACAAGATTCCGTTTTTCACGGAAATTATAAATTAACTGAACTAATGATCGTACCTTTTTGAGATTGAATATAATAATAACTTACAGTTTATAGCCATGAATATCTGAGTCTGAGGGTTGGAGAGTCTTTAGACTTTAACTTCCTCAAGTTTCAAAATGTTGAGTTTGGAACGGATAAAATCGAATTGATTTTTCTCCAAAGGCTTTGTGAATATATCCGCTAGTTGATTTTTTGAATCAACAAATTGAATCGAGATTTCTCCATTTTGAACATGATCTCTAATGAAATGATGTCGAATCTCTATATGCTTTGCTCTTGAGTGAAGGATTGGATTTTTAGTGAGATTGATTGCGCTGGTGTTGTCACATCTAATCTCTGTGTATGAGTCTTCAATTCCAAAGTCTTGTAGCTGTTGTTTTATCCATAGAATTTGCGAACAGCAACTTCCAAGAGCTACATACTCTACTTCTGTTGTTGAGAGAGCCACAAGTGCTTTGTTTCCTTGAAAACAAGACACCTGTCTTGCTTCCAAGAACCGGCAAGTTCTCAAAGTGCTCTTTCTATCAACTTTGCAACCGGCCAGATCTGCGTCTCGAATATCCTTAAGATTAAAGTCTCCCTTCTTAAGATACCAAAGACCGATGCTTGAAGATGAAGCAACGTATTTAATAATACGTTTCGCAGCACTGAGATGGGATTCTCTAGGATCTGATTGAAACCTAGCGCAGATGTAAACACTCAACAAAATGTCAGGTCTAGAAGCAGTAAGATAAAGAAGTGAACCAATGATGCTCATGTACAGCTTTTGATCAACTTTATTCCCTTCTTCATCTTTGTCTATCTTCAAAGAACTTGACATCAGTATGTCGGTCTTTTTGCACTTTTCCAGTCAAACCTTTTGACAAGATCATTAGCATATTTTTCTTGATAAATAAAAGTTCATTCCTTCAATTGTTTTATTTGAAGACCAAGAAAAAATGTTAACTCTCCCATCATACTCATTTCAAACTCATCCTGCATAGACTTAGAAAATTTATTACACAGACTTTCATTAGAGGATCCAAAAATAATATCATCCACATATATTTGAAGAAGTAAAAAGCTTTTGTTTTCCTTTTTGATAAATAAAGTAGTATCTACTTTACCTTTGACAAAATCATTATGTATTAAGAACTTACTTAGTCTGTCGTACGAAGCTCGAGGTGCTTGTTTTAAACCATCCAAGGCCTTTTTCAATCTGAAGACTAAGTCTGGCTTCTTTGGGTCTTCAAACCCTGGTGGTTGTTCCACATAAACTTCCTCATGGATAAATCCATTTAGGAAGGCACTTTTGACGTCCATTTGGAATAACTTGAAATTTTTATAACAAGCAAACGCAAGTAATACTTGAATAGCTTCTAACCTTGCTACTGGTGCGTAAGTCTCATCATAGTCTATTCCTTTTTCTTGCATATATCCTTTGGCCATGAGTCTTGCTTTGTTTCGTACGACTTTTCCTTTCTCATTCATCTTGTTCCTGAACACCCATTTAGCTCCAATAACAGTTTTACCTTTTGGTTTATATGTCGATTCCCAGATATCATTAATGTTGAACTGTCTGAGCTCTTCTTGCATAGCTTCAATCCATCTTTCATCACATAAAGCTTCTTCTATGCTCTTTGGTTCAATTTCAGAAATGAGAGCCACAACACTAGATTCTTCATGCCTTTTGGATTTGGTGCGAATTCCTTCATTAATTTCGCCGATAATAAGATCTTTGAGATGACTGGACTTATGCTTCCAAGCATTCTTGGTTGATTTGTCTGGGTTGATGATCTCTTTCTTTATTTGAATCTTCATGAACAGCTTGATGCTGGTCTTCCGAGTCTGAGATGCTTCTTGAGTTGTAAGCTTTGGAGGGTCTAGAGTAAGTTTAAACTCTTCATGATGAGTCTGACTGGATTCATCTTGCGTTAAATCTTGAAATTTGACATTCATTGACTCCTCCACAGACTGGCTCTTCTTGTTATAGACTTTGTAGGCTTTGCTTGATGTAGAATATCCAAGGAAGATGCCTTCATCTGATCTTTCTTCAAACTTACCAACTCGATCTTTTGCATTTTTCAATATAAAGCATTTGCAACCGAACACATGAAAGTATGAAACAATAGGCTTCTTACCTTTGAATAACTCATAAGGGGTTTTCTCTAGAATAGGTCTTAAGAAGACTCTATTGATGATATAGCACGCTGTTGAAACAGCTTCAGCCCAAAATCATGAAGAAATCTTACTTTCAATTAAAAGAGTTCTAGCCATTTCTTGAAGAAATCTATTCTTTCTTTCCACAACTCCATTTTGCTGAGGAGTATATGGAGATGAGAACACATGCTTAAAGCCAGATTCATCACACAATTTTGTAAAATCTTGATTTTCAAATTCACCTCCATGATCTGTTCTTATACTTGAGATAACACATCCTTTTTCATTTTAAACATTTTTAGCAAATTTTTCAAAATACGAGAAGGTTTCGGACTTACTTGCAAGGAAATATACCCAAGTAAAGCGGGAGTAATCGTCCACAATTACTAGGCAATATTTCTTACCTCCAATGCTGGGTTCTGGTTGGTCAGAAGAGATCCATATGCAGCAACCGTAGTACATGATTAGTAGAGACAGGATTTAATGGCTTAAATGAATTTCTTACCTGCTTTCCCAGAATACATGGAGTGCATGGATCAGATTTTTGGTATGGTAATTTGGGTAGACCTCGAACAAGCTGCTTTGATGAGATTTTGGCTAATTGCTTCATGTTGACATGACCAAGCTTTTTGTGCCATAAGCTTGCTTCGTCTTGAATTGAGATTAGGCATTGCGATTCATTTGGTTTCACATCCAGAAGATAGATATTTCCATGTCTTTGACCCATGAAAGACTGAGTAGAGTCTTTACTGGTTCCAGAACATGTTCCTTCTTGAAAGAAGATCTTAAAACCAGTATCACACAATTGGCTAATGCTGAGAAGATTGTAATTGAGTCCTTCCACTAGGGAAACATTACTTATTATGAGATTTCCAATTTTCACAGTTCCAAATCCCACAATACTTCCTTTGCTGTTTCCTCCAAATGAAACTTTTCCACCATTTACTTGAACAAGCTTTATGAAGCAATTTGAGTCTCTTGTCATGTGTCTTGAGCATCCTTTGTCAAGATACCACTTTACCTTTTTCTTGACGGAGACCCGCATTTAAAAGAGAGTCTTAAGCTTTCTTTGGTACCCAAATTTTCTTGGGTCCTTTGGTGTTAGTAAGATAAACATTATTAGCCCATACTTTCTTAACAGGTTTCCAAACCATAGGACACTATTTTTCAAAGTGATCCGGACTGTTGCACTTTGAACACCTGAGGGCATTTCGACCTACAGACTTTACAAAAACTTTCTTGAAATGATTTTTGTAAGCCTCTCTCGAGGGTCTTTCCTTAATTCTTTCTTTTACTTTGGGAAAATCAATTAAGGGAATTGTTTCTGCTGTCATACCTAGACCGGACTTATTGAAGTAATGTCTTTGAGCTGAAAGAATTTTTTCAAGTTTTTCGGACCCTATTGAAAATTTCTTTGAAATATTTGATAAGTCAGTTTTTAAAAGGGCATTTTCTTTCAAAAGATTATCTTCATTTTCTTTAAGAGTGGAAACATTCAAGTCTAAACTTTTAACTCTTTCTTCTAAAACGTTTTCCTTTTGTTTTAGAGTTGAGTTTTCCTTTTAAGTTCGGAAATTCTTTTGAGAGAAGTCTTAAGACTAAAACACAGTTCATCAATGTATTTAGAAACTTTGATAGGAATTTTAAAATTACTTGCCTCAAATTCACTGTCTGAGTCTGATCCAGAATCCGAGTCTGAGTCTGATTGTGCCATCAGACATAGGTTGGCATATTCATTATCACTTTCTTCACACTCTGTATCACTCTAGGTTTCGGCTTTGAGAGCTTTTCGAAACTTTTCAGCTTTTCCTCTCTTCTTCTTCAGAAGAGGACAGTTGGGTCTAATGTGTCCATTTTTCTTACATTCAAAGCAAACTACATCTTTGTTTGGTTCCTCAACATCAACAGACTTGGTCTGCTGTCTTTGAAAACTTTGTTTCTTTGAGTTGAACCTTCTTCCTTTTCTATTTAGTTTTCTAAATCTTCTTATCATGAGAGCAAGCTCCTCATCGTCCATATCATCTTCATAATCTGTATCATCAGAATTATCATTTGATTTTAATGCAATGGATTTCTTACCTTTTGGATATTCGTCTTCATTAATTCGTTCCACTTCATAAGACTGAAGAGTTCCAATCAGCTCGTCGACAGATAGTGGCATAATTCTTTGCGTCACTCTTATTGAAGTCTTTATGTGATTCCAATCCTTGGAGAGTCCACGCAGTAGCTTGTTTACCTTCATGAGATTAGAAATTGTTTGTCATTGATTCTCAAGACCATTGACAATATCTGTAAAACGGCTAAACATGTCAGTTATAGATTCTCCTGGTTTCATTTTGAAGGCTTCATATTGACCGAGGAGAATGTTAATTCTGGTTTCCTTCACTCGATCTGTTCCTTTATAAGTGATATGTAATCTGTCCCAAACTTCTTTTGCTGTAACACAAGAAGATATTATGTTATATTCAGTTGGTGACAAAGCACAATATAAGTAGTAAATTGCTTTTGCATCGAGTGCTTGTCTCTTGATTATCTCTTCCTGAGTCATTCCGCTGGTTTCAACAGTTTCTTTCCCTCTTTCAGAGACTGATGCAGCTGTAGGAGTAATTCATTTTTCTACAACGTCCCATTCCAGAGGATCCTTTGATCATAGGAAAGCTTTCATCTTGTTATTCCAGATATTGTAATCCTTTCCATCAAAGTAGGGTGGTCTGGTATTACTTTGCCCTTCCATCAGCCCTGGTGCTAGCATACTAGCCATGGATCTTTTGCTCTGAAGTAAAACACTTCAAATAAAGTGAGTACACAAGCTCTGATACCAATTGATATAGCTAGTATAAGTACCTAGAGGGGGTGAATAGGTATATAAATGATTTTTCTCAATAATTGCACAATACTAGACAGTTGATAGATTTGAGACAAACAATAATCAAAGTAAGACTTGTTGGAGAAATCGTTCCAGAATATTTTGAAGTTGACAAAACGTTTCCTTCAGTCTAGTCTGTGTATCTGCAGATCGTCTAGTGTAAAGTCTGAAGACTTTCTGACTACCAGACTCAAGATTCAAGACTCAAGATTTGAGACTTAAGACTCAAGACTCAAGACTATTCTCATTGACAGTCTTTCTGATCCAGTGACGAAGGAAATTCATAGCCAAAGTATATGGTTGAGGATTTAATCCTATCATCTGGAGAAGATCTTTTTTTGGTTGGATAAATATAACGGATTCTTTTGTCCGCATCTAGATCAATTGGAGATCCGATGGTCGATGAAGTATTCTTGGAATGTTCTATTCTTGGAAACCAAGATCCTGATTGTATGGGCGAACAGGATTGATGGGCTATCGTCAGGTTCCTTTTATAGCTCGAATGATCTTCTTAATTGATTCCGTCCAACGGGTAGATTGGAGGAATTCCTTTGGCAAGTGCCAACGGTATGATGGCATAAAGGAGTATAAAAAGGAAGTCGTTTTAGTTGTTTGAGTACGTGATTGATAGAAAAATTTCAGAGTCTGAAGCACCTTGATTATTAGTCGATACAGTCTGAGCGAAATTGTATACACAGAGAGTGTCTATACTTGGTGATACCTTGAGCGAGTGTGGTAGATCATCTACACCGAGAAATCAAGGGAGAACAACACTGTAACATCTCTTTGTTCATAGTGGAACAGTGCAGAAGAGTGGACATAGGCTTGAAATAAGCCGAACCACTATAAACCATGTGTTCAATTTTCTCTTCCCTTCTCTCAGTCTTGATATTGCTAGTATGAGTACCTAGAGGGGGGTGAATAGGTATACAAAGATTTTTCTTGATAATTTATGTATACTTGCGCAATACTTAGACAGTTGAAGGATTTGCAAAGAGTAATAATCAACGTAAGACTAAGTAAGGAAAAAGAGAATTAAACACGCGGTTTATAGTGGTTCGGCTTGATTCAAGCCTACGTCCACTCTTCTGCACTGACAGCCAATTTGGCTGGATTCCACTATGAACAAAGAGATGTTACAGTGTTGATCTTCCTTGATTTCTCGGTGTAGATGATCTACCACACTCGCTCAAGGTATCACTAAGTATAGACACTCTTTGTGTATACAATTTCGCTCAAAATATATCGACTAATAATCAAGGTGCTTCAGACTCTGGAATTTCTCTATTGATCATGCATTAAAGCAACTAGAACATCTTCCTTTTATACTCCTTTATGCCATCATACCCGTTGGCACTTACCAAATCATCCAATTTACCCGTTGGATGGAATCAATCAAGAAGATCATTCGAGCTATTAAAGGAACCTGACAATAGCCCATCAATCATGTTCGCCCATACAACCAGGATCTTGGTTTCCAAGAATAGAACCTTCCAAGAATATTTCGTCGACCATCGGATCTTCAAACAATCTTGATTACGAATAAAAGAATCCGTTATATTTATCCAGCTAAGAGATCTTCTCCGAGGATATGACTAAATCTCAACCAAATACTTCGGCTCGGGATTGCCTTTCACACCGGATTAGAAAACTGTCAATGAGAATAGTCTTGAGTCTTGAGTCTTGAGTGCTGAGTCCGGTGATTTGAAAGTCTTCGGACTCTAAACAAGGTCTGCAATTATCCAAACTAGACGATAGAAACGTTTTGTCAACTTCAAAATATTCTGGAAAGATTTCTCCAACATGTTCAAGCTCCTAATGGCTACACTTGAGAAACCTTAGTTGTGATATCCTGAATTTTCAATTCTGTTTTCAATTAAATAAATCGTGCCTTTCATCAACGTGCCTATAGTGTTATTCTCAAAGTTGATCACTCCTGAGATAACTAGACTATCTAGGGAAGCCATTAAGGAATTTTAAAGCAATAGACTTGAGAATTCGATGAGGAATCGACTATTCGACCGTGCTCATCTACAAAGATCATTTCGGCATAGTAAAGATCAATCGGAAATCAGAAATAAGTCGGTTCGACTGAGATGTGTGGTTAAACATGGGTAATTCCACCAAATTGAGAAATTCTTGTCGATCGACCTAGACTGATTTTTCTGTCGTTTTGGTATCCAGTGTCTATATTTGAAACCTTGAGATTTTCACAACAACCGAGAGTCGCTAGTGTGTTGAAGAGGTTCATTGTGGCTCGAAGAAAATCAACCACGAGTCAATTGCACTAAAAATTTCTAAAAGCTACTCGGTAGACTAGGTCACGCTAAAATCGTGCCAGATTGAAATCAACTGCGAATTTGAATAAGATTTCAGAAATTGAAAGTTTTGTCTTGTCACGAGTAATTTTAGGAACGTTGACTTATTCTCCGAATTTGAATCTGATTCAGAAATTAAAAATTTTGTAATTTGCTGAGGAAACCAGTTAGATAGGGTAGGACCAAGGTCAAGGGGACAAAGTGATAGGGAAGACCAAGGTGGCCCCCTCCAAAGCCAAGTTGTCTCCCCCTTCCTCTCTCCTTATAGACGGTCGACCATTTCCCCCCTTCCAATAGCTTAAGAGCTTCAAAAACTTGTAGAAACCATAGCTAGCCTTCTCCTTCATCGTGCAGCCCCGTCCGACCACTTGATCATTGTCAGATTGTCATCATGCCTAGCCGCGAGCCTACTCACTCGTTGCGCATCATCACCATCTTAGCTGCGTCATCTGGCCTTGCTCGCTCGTTTAACGGAGGCCACCATCGGAGCTTCCTCCGTTGCCGTACGCCACCGCCTTTGTTCGTCCAAGGCACAACAGCCTCACTGTGCCCGTTTTCGCCTCAGGCGATCACCGGAGCAATCTTCTCGATCCCTGACCAGAACCGAATAGTGTGGGTATTTCCAGCACTGTTTTGCTCGTTTTTGTGGCCTTTTGGACCTCGAAAGGCGCACCCGCTTCAGAGTTTGTCGATCCTCTCCACATCCCCATCGTTATAGTCTGAGCGTATCGTTAATTAAGTAAGTTTAACTTACTAATCCCTGCTTAGTAAGTTAATGATGCTTAAATGTTGATTAGTTTTAGTTAAGTATGGATTAGGTGGATAGTTAGGATATATTAGTAATTTAATTAATTGTTATTGCATGTTAGGTGGTTAGAGTAGTGTAATTAGAGCCTAGGTAAGTTTTAGTATTTATCTAGAGTGGTTCAAAATTTTTCCGGGTCTGCCTCTACTTTTAATTAGGTTTTTCTGGCCTAAGTTGTATTTATTGGCATTTAATAATTAATTTTCGAAATTATTTAATTAATTATTATTTTCCAAAATTTAGATCAAGATAGTCGGTGACCAGAATGGCCAGAGAGAGGGTCCCATACCGGAATCTGAGGTACCTCTGTATGTGCTGGAGGTTGCTTTTGGAAAAAGCACAGGAGATCCCCCGGAGGTTCGATGGTAAACCCAATAGACCCGGATCTTGCAGATTCGGGAACTCCAATGTACTCGGCTAAAGGCTCAAATGAGAGTGAGGAGGTGGAGGAAGAGGACCTATAGTTTTTATGAAACCCCTATTGTTTTGCAGACCTCATTTGTATATATATATATATATATATCGAATAGTTGTATAAGACTTGGTTGATATGTATATATTAAGGTGTGGTTTGATTTTGAAAAGGAAAATTTATGACCCTACTTTTATATCCCATCTTGTTGTTGTTTGGGGATTAATTACTCACTTTCGCATGTGCATTAAAATGAATGGGTTGGCAATGCGTCTTGGGACGTCGCTATTTAATCGACCGCAGAGGGATGGGCACGGGCTCGGAGGATCGGGGTGTGACATTAGCTCCTGCAATCAAGCCAAGTTCCCTTGAGACCAAGCCCAAGACCTTAGCACTTTACTCAGGTCTTTAGCAGTCGTGCCCAAGTCCTCGAAACCCCAACAGCCAAGCTTAGGTCACTCATGACTAGATGTAGCACCCTAGCTCTTGGGCTTAAATACCCTTAGGCTAGGCCACGACCTATGTGTTGAGTAAAATTCCCTAATTGATTTTGAAAATTGACAAAACTTTTTTTAATTGTCTTTTGATTATGATAGTAAGCCTTTCTAGGAGGAAAATTTGATATATATCATCATACGTTACTCATCAGACTCAAGGATGTAGTGAAAATCTTATCCTTAATATTGATATTAACAAAAAAAGGTTATTGATCCAACCTTGTGCTAACGGTTAGAAGACTGGTGTGGATTTCCTCCCTTATATGTGTTGATTGCCGGAAAGGAAAATATTGAATACAATCTTACATATTTAGAATATCTCAATCCATCAATAGAACAATCAACCAAAGAAGGAGTGTTCTCGAAAGGAATGACTCATGGAAACCCCATATGCTATATGGGCAGTAGATCTTACAAGAAACTTCATTCTTGGCAATCTAGAAACGTTGAGATCTTCCTTTGGAGTCAAGTTCAACGGATTGATTGGATGGTTGATCCTCAGAGTGGGTGTCCAAGATCAGAGGAGAATTATAGGAAGTCGTACCACTAAAGGATAAAAGAAGAGAACATAGAAGTTTTGAATTCTAAAGTTCACTAAAGTCTTATCCTAAATGCTTTCATCTTATGTGAGCTATTCATTGTAATGTCTTAAAGGTTGTAAGAGTGAGATATTTCACACAAGCTTGAGTAGTGAATACTTAGTTCTTATAACCTCTAATTGATTCATCATGGTAGAATCCAACCGATAGACTATCAATGCGAGAGAATTAACGTAGGCTTATCAAAGCCAAATCACTATAGTTCTATTGTGTGTAATTTCTCTACTTCTTAAACTCCTATTCCATACTTTATTGCACATCGGTAAGATTTGAACACCACACAATTTGTCACTAGATGTTGTCCTATTGCAATATCATCTTAACTTTGTTTTAATTCTACATTGTTAGCTATTGATCTCCCTTTTAGTGATAGATATAGCCCTCACACTAAGCACCCTAGCTCGAGTTCCATATGAGAAAAAAGTAAATTGTTTACCATTTATAAAAGTACTTATGGTATGAAGATTTAATCAACAAAACTTCATTTAAATTTGATGCTATACGATTGTAACCCTTATATCACATGAATAGTGCATGTCTCTTTAGAAATATCAAATCAAATTTCCCTCTCCAAGTGATGAGTTTGGGACACTTAGAGTGCCATAACTTGGCACGGGAGGACACTTAAGTGCCATAACTTCAAAATAGTACACTTGAGTGCCGGTTTCTAAGTTAAATCGAACACTTAAGTGCCATTTTGGCGAAAATCCGGCCAAATGGCTGACATGGCAATTTTCCGGCGAGTTTGGTCCAAAACAGCGTCATTTTGCATGTTGACGTGGCGAGAAAATGCAAAAACGATACCGTTTCATGTCGACGTGTAATTAATAATATAAAACTTAATTAAATTAGATTTAAACTTAATTTTTTTAAATATTCTAAAAATTTAAAAAATTAATTTTTTTTTTAAATTTAAAAAAAAAAAGAAAAAAAAAGTGTGAGGTCAAAGGGGGCGGCTAAGGGCTGAACCCTCACCGCCGCCGCCTCCCCACCATGGCCGGGAAGGGCCGATGACGGAGGGGGGAGGGTCGGTTTGGGTCACTCGCCCCGGCCGACCCGGCAGCAAGGGCCGCGAGCCCTCGCGAAATCGCAGCGAGGGCCATGACCCTCGCCCTGATCGGGTGAGGGCTTGTGGGCCCTCGCCGCCAATCCACCGGCCTTGCCGACCCCTGGCCAAGGCCTGGCGACCCTAGCCGACCCTCCCCACTCCGTCGCCAGCCTTTCCCGGCGGCGGCGGGAGGCGGTGAGAGCCCACGACCCTCGCCCCACGCGAGCCCTCCCTAGATCCGGGGTGACGGTCGCGGCTTGCACCCAAATCTGGGGCGAGGGTCGCGGCCCTCATCTAGATCCGGCAAGGACTCGCGGGCCCACACCACCTCCCCGCCGCTATCGGGAAGGGTCGGCGACGAAGTGGGGGGATCGGCTGGGGTCGCCGGGCCTTGGCTAGGGCTGGCGAGGGCCCACGAGCCCTTGCCCGGATCTTGGGCGAGAGTCGCGGCCCTCACCGCGATCCGGCATGGCTTGCGGCCCTCGCCGCCGATTGGCCGGGGGTCGGCGACCCTGGCCGACCTTGCCCCCTCCATCACCGACCCTTCTCGGCGATGGCGGGAGGGGGCAGCGGCGAGGGCTTAGCCCTTAACCGCCCCCTTCCACCTCCCCTCCTTTTTTTTTAAATTTTTTTTTAAAAATTTTTATAATATTTTAAATAAAATTAAGTTTAAATCTAATTTAATTAATTTTTATTTTATTATTGACACATCGACACAAAACGGCGTCGTTTTTGCATTTTCTCGCCACGTCATCATGCAAAATAACGTCGTTTTGAATCAAACTCGCCGGAAAATTACCACGTCAACCATTTGGTCTGATTTTTACCACAGTGGCACTTAAGTGTACCATTTTGAAGTTATGGCACTTAAGTGTCCTCCCGTGCCAAGTTTTGGCACTTGGGCTGTTCTTCTGCCGAATAATGCCACTTCATTTTCATATTTCAGCCGAGACACAAAAAGTATTGGGAGCCTTCATTCAAAGAGTTGAGACCGTGAGACAAAACATTCTTTCTTGCAATTGATTTTTGTGGTTCGGGTTTAATCTAGAATTAGAAAACAATTACAAGTGAGTATGATTGAGTGGTTGTAATCTTTTCTCTGTCAATTATAGTAGAACCATCTCGTTGTAATATATATATATATATATATATATATATATATATATATATTTATATATATATATATATATTGTTGATTATATTAGAGCCATCTCATTAATTTCTCTTGAAGAGTATGCACACTGCCAAATCACATAGATATGCCATGTTCAAGTTTTATGTCCACAATTTATTTCTTACTCCAGTTATTTTACTTGCTTGCGTTTCCATGGTAACTGTAGTGGTATTTTTGTGATTCCCACTCTTAAGACTTCGCCATAGATTTTTATGGGGAAACTTATGATCATACTCTCGAAGCGGCGATTCATATCTCTTGTTGGATCGTTTGTTGCAAGGCCAGCTTTTCACTGTAAGGCTACAACTGTGAAATATATTGACTGTCAGATCGAACGTTCCTGGATTAACAATTCTTTAAAAGAAAATATGGATTAGCTAAAACTGAAATCATGCATATTGGTAAAGATTTGCTTGCACACGTTTAAACGTTAGAAGATATTGTGGAAACAATATCGAACCTATCCTAGAGCTTAAAATAAGAGGTGTAAAGGTGACTTTTTTTTAGAGTTATTTTGTGTATTTAATGTTGCTTCCGACGAAGCAGAAGTATATGACAGCGGGGAGTATAAAAGCATTTCTTGGAGAATATGTCAAGATATCGAAAATGTCTTTACGGTCTTCTATGATAATTTTAAAATGGAAGTTTCAGTTAGGCTTTTAGATCCATGAAAGTAGACCAGAGACAAAACAATATAGATTTCAAAGTGTTTTAGTCAGTCCACACCATCTTGCAGATACTCGATACATTTCGTCCGTATATATATATATAGAATTAAACTTCTGTCCCAAGTAGCAGTGTAACACAAGACAGTGCTTCTTTAGAGGGGATCAATACATCTGGAAATGGGCTGTTAGAGATGCGTGCACTGCGTTTATTTAAGCCCAAGAGCTATGCGACAATGCATGTGATAAGAATTGAAAGGAACGGCTACTTTAACCTAGAAGCGTTTTATTGGACAAAACCACTGATTACAGAAAGTTTACTCTAATTGGTTATTAATAACAAGAATCAATGATCTAATCAGACATCTGGAAGGATATAATTCTTTGAAAGACGCTGTCTATTTTTGGCAACATTAGAAATTAACAAAGGCAACTTGCATAGAAACAACTCATGTAAGAGAATAAGGCTGTTGAAATTAGAAGTGCGCAGAGAGAAACCTTCATATTTTTTATCGTCCACTTGTCATTAATCCGACAGAAAAATTGTGACCACGTACAAATCGTGATACAACCTTTAATTTTGGCACACGCTAGGCTACCTATAAAAACTCTACCAAGGGAATAATATATCCGGGATCATGATGTGGACCTATCAGGAACCCTAGTTGCTCAAGGATAGGTGAATTTGGATGCACCTACACCCAGTCAATGAAATAAAACAACCCCATGCAAACTGGCTATTCGAAATTATCTGATTCGGGATGAAAACAAGTTTTCATGGAGATATATATGCCTTGAAGTTCTTGTAATTTGTAATTCTAATTTGCGTGATTAACTGGAATTTTCTAATGGGTTTTTGTGATGTGGCGTCCCTTTTTAACTTTACGAGTGATCTCACGCAAGCATTCACCGCATGCATACCTATATAAGCCCACCCATATATGCATCTAAATATTGTGAATGAAAGTAGTAACACAGATAGCTAGGTAATTATATAACCCTCTAGTGAAAAAGACCAGTTCTTCACCATATGATTCATGTCAGACAAATGTATATGGATCAAGGGTAAATGGACATTATGGTTTTGATAGAACCATCAATGCACACTTAACTTTCTTGGTTATAATGAAATTATCTTCATTTGCAAACCAATTTCTAGTAAATAACAAAAGTTACAAGAGAGCAAACAATAGGGAATCGTCACATAATTAAACCATATTAGTTCTCTTTAATCCTAAGGAACTTCGGTCGAGCCCTAATACGTAGCCTGATATGTCAATCATCACTATAAAATTCAGAGTTCCACTTGTTATTCTTATTGGGAAATTTACCAAAAAAGTCCTAAGCTTTTTGTAATTTTGCCAATTCAGTTATAAATAATTTTTTTTTGTCAATTTAATCATAAATATTTTGCAATTGTTCCAATTCAATCAATCCAACCAAATTTGGCTTGACAGACGATCGACAATTTGGCCAATTTTTCTAATAAATTTTTAGTTTTTCAAATTTTATTTATTTATTTATCTATCTTTTTTCCCCTTCATTTCTTCCTCTTCAAATTGGTTGCCAAACCTCAGCAACTGGCCAAAGGCAAAGGTTAGCGAGGCTTGACCTTGCTAGCCAATGGCGAGTCTCGCCCTTACTAGCAACTAACAAGGTGTCCGGCCGATGTCCAAGTCAGTGCCAGCTAGTTGAATTTGGTCAGATGAACTAAATTGACACAATTACAAAAAGTTTATGACTGAATTTGCAAAAAAAAAAAAAAAAAAAAAAAAATTATTACTGAATTAGTAAAATTGTAAAAGGTTTAGGATTTTTTTGGTAATTTTTAACTCTTATTAGACAATATCAAGATGGATGGTTTTTGCAATGGCCAATCACTTCTTTGGGTGATGAGTAAGCTTAAATATATTATGCCTACATGTTCGGACTTTGACCTTTCTTTTGTTACTCGCGAATGCTGATTTTTAATTTAAAAAAAAAACCGAAAAATTACGAACATAAGCAGAGAGTGATGATTCTCCTTGATCACGAACATATATTTGTATATTTTTTTTTTTTTTTTTTTAAAGTAGGCCCATTATTTTCCAGAATACATGTGAGGATGTGAGGTGAGTTAGCCTTGATAAATAATCCAGATTAGAATATAGCAGAAAGATCTTAACTTGGAGAACAATAATAAGAGTGAATTTGGCTCTGTATCAAGCATAACTAGTGGATAGTTCCATAGGCATGTAAATCATATTGTCCTATGATTGATGATTAATCATCCTCTGCGAGACATATTTCCTTTACTGGTCGAGTGTTGCTTGCTTCTTGGATAACGCAGTAAGCACAGGTAATCTTCAATTCGATTAGGGTTGCAAATGTTTCACTACAAAATTATTTGTAAAATGTAAAATCTTTTGTGTATATAATCTTTATCGTTCCTAAAGAACAAAGACTTAGGAAAGTATATGAATTTAGAAAGTTTGATTTCTAATTATTTATTTACACATATCATCTTAATCAAATATGTGAAACTCCAGATATAACCGTATTCAAATCAAACAAAGATAATAGTTGGCGAACAACAATAAGCCTAGTTTTTAGTTAGCATAATATTTGGTATATATATATTAAAATTAATTAGAGATTTTTTTTTTGCCTTTTCTATTAAGCAATACTTCGTATAAATATTTGTACCGTACAATGAACAATACAAGCAACCAATTACGATTTTCTAAAAAACCAAAGAAAAGATTTACTGACATAAGCAGGGAGGGATAATTCTCTTTTTCACGAGCATATTTATCTGTCTAATTTGGAAAGAAAAATGTAGGCCCTATGTTTTCCAGAACAAATGTGAGGGTGTGAAATGAGCATATAATAGAGAGGACGTAAACTTGTAGAACAATAATAAGAGTGAATTTGGCCCTGTATCAAGCATAAATAGTGGATAGCTTTATAGGCATGTAACTCATATTGTCCTATGATTAATGATTAATCATCCTCTGCTGCGAGACATATTTCCTTTACTAGTTGAGTGTTGCTTGCTTCTTGGATGACGCAGTAAGCATAGTTAATCTTCAGATCGATTAGGGTTGCAGATATTTCACTAAAAAATATGGATAGAACATTATTTGTAAAATCTAAAATCCGTTGTGTATATGATCTTCATTGTTCCTAAAGAACAAAGATTTAGGAAAGTAATCTGAATTTAGAAAATTTGATTACTAATTTTTTATTTATACAAATCATCCGAATCAGATGACTGAAGTCCAGATATAACCGCGTTCAGATAAAACAAAGACAATAGTTGGCAAACAATAATATCCTGGATTGATCTTCGTAGGGAATTAAGATATATTGGTCTGGCTGAATAAAATACTAAAATAAAAAAGTTTAGCCTATTAAATGTCTAGCTACTAAAATGATGACAAAGACTTTTGCAAACAACGAAGTTACAAGCTGGCCACCATACACAAAGGTGTTTGTTTTTTGGTGGAAAACAAAGCAGTGGACAAGGTGCACGCATCTCCCAGCTCATGTCGTCCTCTTGCTACGTTGCTGTCACGGTAATGAGGTAATAATTTCATCCCAACGGCAAGTTGATTTGGTCAACTTTTTGGTGGAAAACATAGAATATTTTGCATTTTGGAACGTGTTTTTGATGTTGATTGATAGAAAACATAAGTTGGTCCACCCTCATCGCATTAAAAAAATTATTACAAATTCTTTAAATATTGATTTAGTTAATATGACAGGCTGTGATTTCGTCGGATTCTCTTAAAGAAAAAAAGAATCCATCTATTTTTTCACTATGATTATCAATATAATTTCTTTGCTATGCAAGAAGAAGTCTAGATTGAATCTAGCTTGATAATCGAGCAAGACAACTCAGACGATGCAATCGACATGTGCAATCATCATAGGTCTACAACATCGAAGCACAATCTTAACTTTTCTATTTATCCGTCGCTACAAGTTTTGTGGACAGTAATCACGTTTGTAACTTGATTATTCTCTTAAGTGTTCCTTTAATTTGTCTTGTGTTTGCGAAAGATGGAAAAGCACCATAAAAGTATGAAAAGTTGATAACTGTTTTCTGGATTAGTCAGTATGAAAAATCATTAAAGCGAGAGAACTTAGAGTCGCTTAACACTAGGGTTTCCTAGGCAAACAAACTGTTTACGACTGTTGTGAGAAACTCTAGGTATCAATGAATGTTTTAAGTGATTAATATAGGGACAACAAATGATTGTGAGATACATAGGATTTTATATGGTTAATCTTACGCTTCGTATAACGTTGCTTGCGTTAAAATAAAATACAGAAAAAGAAAGTATGAAACGGAGAAAAACACAAAAGTTTAATTTTTTTTTTTTAACATTTTCACAAAAAGCCCTTACAATAGCAAAGCTCCATTAGATATTCAAGCAGGTTTCCTTAATAGTGCATGGATGCACTGGCTAATACATCTTATTTGTGTGCATTACGAGTAAAGGTTTAGTAAAAAGTCTTTGTCCAGGTAACACTTCCTACAAGATTTCAATGAAAGAGGTTGAATAGAAATTACAAAGCAGGTTGATGGAAAAAAAAAAAAATGCATTGCATAGTAATCCTAGGTTACGGAAGCTTTAGAAGTTCCAACTTTTTATTTTCTAAATTTCTTCAGTTTGTAATTACATAAAAATACATGACATACTTTCTTGAATCATATAATGTCCAAAAGTTTTTAAATATCAGCTTCTCCTTAGACTTTTCTAACTTACATCAATCATACCCAAATCGTGGGCATTTGAATTTGAATAATTCAAGGTATCAAAAATAAAAGGGTGCTGTGACCCACAAAATGTGGGACATTAAAGCATGACCTGGTCAGTGACATGTTATGTAAGGACCTGGGCCTCCGGCCCTCATGGCTTTAAAACGCATTACACAGGTTAGAGAACCCAAGCTTTATAAACTAGCCCAAGACTCCCCCCTAAGTGATGTGGGACAGGAGACGCGCCCTCTCCTTGCGCACGTCCGGGGACCAAGATGTCACGCCCCAATCCTCGGGCACGCACACATCCTTCTCACTTGGTCGATTTTATAATGCGATATCCCAGGACAAAGTATCGCCGACCCTTTCATTTATTAAGCACATGCGGAAGCAGTTAAAATCCCCAGACAATAAAACGATGGGATAGAAAAGCAGGGCCATATTTTTCATATTGAAATTTATAACCAAACTTTTATACAAAACACAAACCAATTCATAACAATTCACTTCAAAAGAAATTCTCAAAAGAAGATAGACTCTCAATCCATCCAGGCCATACTCAAGATCTCTCTCGGTATTATCTTCTTCTTCCAAAAATCCTTCTCCTCAGGTTTAATCTCCGAGTTCTCCTTCTCAAACTCCTCCTCTTCAGCTTCTCACCGGGGTCCTGAAATTTTTTTCCCCAAACTGGGATGAGACTACGTCTCAGCGAGTTCTACCCCACTAAGCCTAATTAGTAAACCATTATACTAAAGGTTGCCTAAACACGCATAGGTCAGAAGACGTACCTTAGCGTCAGATCCCACCTGCAAGTCAGTACAATTCACAATAGGCACTCAAGTAATCATATCACTGATTGAAGCATCGATCAAATCGACCTAGTCGATTAAATGCCAACAAGACTACTCACGGTCATTTCCATTTAGTCAATCAATTCACAACATCAAATCAAGACAATGATCAATCACATTGAATCACACTCAGATCAAATCATCGATCAATCGACCTAGTCGATTACAAGTTAGTCGAATCATTTCTAGGTCATTCACTCCATCCCACATAACCTCCAATAGTACACTTAATCATAGAGATCCATCAATGCTCTCGGGCGTCATTTTCGCCAAGGTGACATAAGTAACAGACGGTCTACGTGCGTTCTTTAAGGTGCCGTTTTCGCACAGTGATATTCCTCATCACCGAACCACGCCCGTCATAGGTCACAAATCACTGACAGCCTACATGCGTTCTTTAAGGCGCCGTTTTCGCACAGTGATATTCCTCATCACCGAACCACGCCTGTCACGATTCATATGTAGTCTACGTGCGTTCTTTAAGGCACCGTTTTCGCACAGTCATCAGCATAAAATTCCGGTTCCAGACCATCTCAGTTGAATTTTCGGGAAATAAATAATTAATTAATTAATTTCGAAAATTAAATAATTATTACTAAAAATTCAATTTAGCTCAAAGTAAAGCCCGATTAAATAAACGGACTTCACCACGGTCATCAGCATAATTTTCCGGTTCTGGACCATCTCCCTTGAATTTTCGGAAAATAAATAATGATTTAATTTAATTCCGAAAATTAATATTTAAATGCCAAAAATCCCACTTAGGCCCGAATCGCCAAATTGAAGCCCAATTAGGGGTCTGAAAATTCCCGAGATGCTTCCAATAAATAGTAGACCACGTCTACTTGTTAATTGCACAATCAATTTATCCAAATCGCATCACAATTGACTAATAAATGCTAATTTATTCTAATCTAACAACCTAAACATAATTAATTAAAACTAAACCAACCTTAAAGCATAATTAGTCAACTAATCCGGGATTAGTGAGATTACTCACCAAATCGCGCGCAAATCAGATCAATCCGATGGCGGCGACGCGAGGAACGACAAGCTCCAAAGCACGGCTCGGGTTCGAGGCCCGGAAATGGCCCAAAATGGGCCCGAACCAGCTGGAAACCCATTTCGTGGGTTGCTAGACAGGGCTGGCTAGGGCGGTGAGGGGAAGGCCAGCGGAGGGTGAGGGGACGCCGGGGAGACTACGCGGTGGCCGGACGGAGGTAGGCGGTGGCCGGAGGTAGCCGAATTGAGATGGACAGAGGTGGAGCAAGGGTGAGGTCGCACGGGGGAGGACGGCAGCGAGCGGTGGACGCGGGGGCGTGCGCGGCATGCACGGGCGGCGGTGCGGTGGCGGGACGGGCGTTCGGGAGGCGGTGCGGGCGGCGACGGCTTCGGCGGGCTCCTCCTCTTCTGTCCGCTTCTGGTTCGGTTTTGTTTGCACAGCAAAAAGAGCCGAGGGAGAGAAGGTGCGAAAGAGAGAGATGAGAGAGAGAGAAGATGAAAGTTTGACTGGTCAAATGGGGAGAGAAGAAGAAGAAGCCAAATTGAATTTGACAAGTGGGTGTTCGGTTGGTGGGTAAAACGCACGAGGGGGAGGGGAGAGAAGAGAGAAGAGAGAGAGAGAAAGAGAGAAAAGGGAGAGAGAGAAAAGAATTTAAATAATGATCTTATTCTTTTTCTTTTCTTTTCTCCTTTCCTTTCCTTTTCTATTCGGGCTTCATATTTTTCTTCCGATAATTTCTTTCTTGAAATTTCTGACTCGTCAATAAATTGACGAACGATGAGACAAAATCCTAAAAATAAGAATTATGACGCGCTTAAAATTGGATTCCCAAAATCGAGTTCAATTTCGTGGTTAAAAATCGATCAGACGTGATTTTAGTCCAATCCAACAAATTGAGTAGCTTTTAGGGATTTTACTGCAGATACGTCCCTTAACAGCTTCACCCAATAGGTTAGTTAACTCGTGAGTGATCAGCTCGAGAGAAAAGGACTGTAAACACGTCGACAAAATGCCCATTTCACTTTATCGAAACGGGGTCGAATTTCAGGATGTCACACAAGATGCGGACGCACAGCCACTTGGGCCGTCACACTCTCTCCCCCTTGGGAGCACAACGCCCTCACTATGGCCCCACACACGATTGGGAATCGGCTTTAATATCATTTGTAAGTACCCGAGCCTCCCACTGTGTAATATTATCCACTTTGGCTTTTGGCCCTCACAGCTTTAAAACACGTTACACAGGTTAGAGAACCCTAAGCATTATAAACTAGCCCAAAACTCCTTCCTAAGCGATGTGGGACAAGAGATATGACATCCCAAATTTTCAACCCTATTTTATATTGAATTAATCGGGCATTTCATTGACACGTTTATAGGGTTGTTCTCAGAGTTGATCACTCTCGAGATAATTAGACTATCTAGGTAAGCCATTAAGGATTTTAAGGCAATAGACTTGAGAATTCGACTATGAATCGGCTTCTTGACCGTGCTCATCTTTAGAGGTCATTACGACATAGTTAAAAATCGATTTAAGATCAAAGATAGGTCAGTTCGACTGAGATGTGTGGCCGATCGTGGGTGATATCACTAAATTGAAAAAAAATTGTCAAACAGCACTAATTTGATTTTATTGTCGTTTTGGTACCCTCTGTCCGTATTTGAATTTTCGAAATTTTCATGACAATCGAGAGTCGTCAATATGTCGAGTGAGTTCATTGTGGCTCGAAGAAAATTGACCACAAGTCATTTGCCCTAAAAAGTTCTGAAAACTACCCGGTAGCTTAGGTCATGCTAAAAACGCCGAATGAAAATTAACCGCCAATTTGAGTCCGATTTCAGAAATTGGAGATTCTACCATGTCACAATAAATTTTAGGACCCACAACTCAGTCTCATAAGATTTTTCTGCCAATCAAGACTTTTTTAGAAAAAGTTGGCTTAGGACCGTTTTTGTTCAAAAATGCCGGGATTGTTTTTTATTTCAAATTTGAGAAGCAAGGTGGATCCATGGGTGAGGAAAAATGTCAATTGAAGCATTGATATATCAAATGAAATTATGAGGGTCAAATGAGGATGGATTGAACAAGATTAAGCAACCATTTGAAACCAATTACTTACAAATTCGTGTACCCTCTCCCCTAGCCATTTTGGACCACTTCACATGTCTAAGAGGAGGCCTTGGTGGCCTAAAGACAGCCAAGGGATGTTGGCTTGTTGGACAAGCTTAGAGAAGGGACATTTTGGTGGAAAATTTGGCCAAAGGACCCCACCAAGGCAAGACTTACCCTACACTCCCATCCCTCTCTCCCTTATTGACGTCCACCCCATCTCTCTCTCCCTCCTTTCTTGTGCGAAACCAGCAGCCACCAGAGGAGAAGCCGGAGCCCCAGTCGTGCCAGCCAGCCATCGTTGCACATCCACACCGCTGTCATTGTTCGCGACCCCGCTCGCACGTGCCACCAACCGCATGCTGTCCACCTTTGCTCACCTCCTGCTCTACCGTCCAACTCGCTGTAAGGGGCTGTGGAAGCTCGCCAAAGCCCATCCAACCATCGTAGACCGCCCCTTTCAAGCCACAGAAGCCTCTTTGAGCCTTGCCGTGCCAAACCAGCCTTATTTCCTTTGTTTGCAGCTAGAACAAGGAGTTGAGAAGTGGGTTTCATAGCCACTTCCAAGCCCATTTTGAGGTGATTGTGGACCTCGGACCTTAGGCCCGCTTTGGAGTAAAATGTCCCCTATGACGTTCCCAATGTTTCAATTCGAGCGAATTGTTAAACATGTGAGTTTTGCTCACTAATCTCTCATTAGTATGCTAATGATGCTTAGAAGTTGATTAGATTTAATTAAGTACAATTAGGTGGATAGATTAGATTAGAATAATTAAATTAGGGATTTACCTATGCATGTTAGGAAAATGGTTAGTGTAATTAGCAAGTAGACAAGCTCTATTATTTAATGAATGAGTCTTGGTAATTTTCTGGGCTTGTCTCGGCTTCCAATTAGGCATTACGGGCCTAAATTGGATTTATTGCTATTTAATAATTAATTTTCAAAATTAATTAATTAATTATTTATTTTTTGAAAATTAGACCGAGATGGTTGATGACCGAAATTTTATGCTGGTTATCGTGATGTAGATTGTTTAATTTATTGAGTGCTAGATTGTGTTGAATTGATTTATTAATGATTTTATGATTATTTTCCTAAATTAATTAATTTTGAATAATTAATTGAAAAATAACCGGGCGTTGGTTGACAGTGCCAAAAATGTTTTGGTGGACTACAGAAAATAGAGATTTGTGGGAAGAAAACTATTATATTTTGGCTAAAGCCGATCGTGTACCCATACATGATTATTTTTATCGGATATGGTAAAAATGACAAATTGATTGTACAATTAGAATTACCATATTATATATCGGTTTGGTGACTCTATATGTCATTTTGGAGAATGGACGACATGCCATAACGGCTCGGTGACTCAGCATGTCATTTTGGAGAATGGACGTTAAGATGAATATACTCGGTGACTTAATATGTCATTTCGGAGAATGAATCGTATAAAATACTAGCTCGGTAACCTAATAGGTTATTTTGAAGAATGGACAGTATTGATTGAAATGACCAAGAATGGTCTGTTTGACATGTAAATTGACTAGGTCGACTGATCGATGTTTTGATCGGTAGTGTTTGATTGGATGCATGTTTGAATTGTACTGATTTGCAAGTGGAATCCGAGGCCAAGGTAAGTCCTCTTACCAATGTGTGCTTAGGCAACTCATAGTGTATTGGTTTCCTAATCAAGTCTTAGGAGGGTAGAACTCATTGAGACGTTGTCTCATTAGTTATTGTATAACCATCTCAAGCCCCTAGATGGCAGCACCTCCACCTCCTCATCCTCCTATGCATTTTGGTATTCCCGAAGAGATCTCAAAAGTAGCATACCACTTCCATATTCATAACTACCCCGAGAGACTGGAGTACATATTGGTTAAATTGATCGTTTGGGTTGACGTGGGTAATGATGCCTTGAGACTCCAGGAGTATTGATCGTTGTACCGTCACTACTATGATGGGCGAAGAGAGGGTCCTATTCCGGAAGGTAGTGTGCCCTTGTACATATTGGAAGAGGCGTTCGGAGAAGGGATGGTAGATCCTAAGGACGGGTCGGTAGTGGATGCAAGAGACCCTAAGCTCGAGAGTGATTACAACTCTCCCAAGCCATCACCAATAGACTCCAACTAGAGTATGCCAAAAGAAGAGGGTGATCAAGAAGAGATATACCCAGAGGAGAATTGGGAGGAGGAACCCAAGGAGGTGGAACTGGAGGATGAACCTAAGGTAAATCTTGAGGAGGAAGAACTCGAGGAAGAACCTAAAGAAGAGGAGGAAGAATCTAAAGAGGAGGATGGTCCAAAGGAGGATCTAGAGTATGACCCGAATGAGGACTGAGATCCCATCCTTTTTGCGAACCTAAGTTGTGGACTGATGTATGATAGATCAAAATTCTGCGAATAGTATTGTATTATATACCATGAGGTTTGCTTTGTATAAAAGTATGGTTGGTTTTTTAGTTGTGAAAAATACGGCCGTACTTTTCTATCCCATTGTTTTATTGTTTGTGGATTATTTTATGCTTCTGCATGTGTATTAAAATAAAAGGGTCGGCGATGCGTTCTGGGACGTCGCTATAAATCAACCAGGTGAGGGATGGGCACATGTTCGAGGATCGAGCCATGACAGGAGACGCGCCCCCTCTCTGCGCACGTCTGGAGACCAAGGCGTAGACGCACCACCATCCCTCCTCCTCGCGCATTGCCGCCTGGGCCGTCACATGTAATCCCAAGAATGATGAGTTCAATCATGTGTTCAGCATACATTAAACTAATATGATGGCCATAAGAATAAGAGGAAACTTGTTGCAATGAGTTTTACAAAGTTTTCAAGAAATACACTTTGATAGGGGATAGCAATTCCATGTCAATTGAACTTAGACAAATACAAGAAAAAGAAAAGAGCGGCCTTATTTTCGCCCTATACATCATTAAATTTATTTCATTGTTGAAATCACCCTCAATCATTCACTTACAATTTAAAGTGGTGGTCCTATTTCTTTCTTTATTTTTTATTTTCACTTACATTTAGAATCTAGTCATCATCATTAAGCATTTCACATATTTTGTTTTGGTCTATTGTGGGTATCCCATTTATGCTAAAGGTACTATGCCTTCTTTTCTATTTTAAGTTTTTAATTCTGTAGAAATAAGTATCTTCGAAAAAAAATTCCACAAAAATATATATCAAATCTCTTCATTTACAACATCAAAGAATTTGTATTTTTTTTTAATTATTTCTTTTTACTATTGGTAAGATACTTTTACGCAAAGTATGTAAGACATTTGTAGAAGTTTCTAGGAGTACACTAAAAACGTCAATGTGAAAGTATAATGAGGCATCGTGATATTTTTATTATAAACACTTTATGGATGCTATTAATTTCTGTCAATCCAAAATGATGACATTTCATTGGCATTTCACACACACGCGCACATGTATATGTGTGTGTGTGTGTGTGTGTGTGTGTGTGTGTGTGTGTGTGTTGTGCAGTGTGACATCCCGATTTTCCAATTCTATTTTCAATAAATTCATATGGGCATTTCATTGACACGCATAAAGTTCTTTTCCTTGAGTCGGCCACTCATGTGAAAACTAGTCTATCAGGTGAAGTCGTTAAGAAATTCTAATGCATCAGACTCGAGAATTTGATCAGGAAGCGATTTTTCGACCAAGCTAATTTGCAAGGGTCATTACGGCACAATTAAAAATTGATTAGAGATCGGAGATTGGTCAACTCAACAGAGGCATGTGATCAAGTGTGGGTGATTCCACCAGATTGCACAATTCTTGTCGATCGGCACTAGACTAATTTTTCTGTCGATTGGGTACCTTGTGTTCGTATTTGAAACCTTGAGATTACCACGACAACCGAAATAGGCCGATGTTTCAAAGATGTACATTGTGGCTTGAGATGATCAACCACAGGTCAAATGCATGAAAATTTCCAAAGGCTACCCGGTAGGTTGGGCCGCACTAGTATTGTGCGAAAGTGAAATTAATTGTGGAATTGAGATCGAAGTCATAAATTGGAAGTCTGGTGTGTCACAAATCATTTTAGGAATATTAACTCATCTTTAGAAGATTTTTCATGTAATCAGAATTTTTCGGCGAATTAAATCAGAGAATGGCTAATTTGGCTCAAGGAATTAGTAGGCCCGTCCTTGGTCATGCTTTTAAGACTTAAGTTGGTTCTACGGACAAGTGAAGATGTGAATTGAAGTGTGGTGACGTTGGATTAATTTTATGGACTTCAATTGGACTCAATTGGGAAAGAATTGAATGGAATTAAAGAAATCAATGTACAAAGTTTCATGCCCTGGCGGAAAAATAAAATGGACCAATTGGAAAATGTTGTGGAGGATTTGAATTAGTGGAGTATGACATCACCTTAGGTCATGGTGGTTGGGCCATATTAAAGGAGAGCTTGACAAGTGGCAAGTGTTGATTGGTCCTCAAAAAGTGAGGAGGTCCCACCACCTTCTTCAACCTTGAGAAGAGAGAGAAAGGGAGGGGGGGAGAGGATGCGCGACCGACCAGCCTCCCCTTCGCGCGACGCTTGACCGGCCGCCCCTCCGTCCGCTTGTCGCCATCCGCCGTTCACGCTTGCCGTCGCCAGCGCCGCTCGTCCACTCGTTTGGTCGCCGGCTAGTGCTGCTGCATCGGCCGCGCCTTCGTCCGCCCACGCGACCAAGCCCCGTCGACCAGCCGCTGCCCTTGGTCGTTCACTATCGCCGGAGCCTCTTTTGTTGTCACCGTCGCCGTCCGACACCGCCTCGAGCAACCGTCGCCTCTTCCTCGCCATTCCTCCGTCGATCGAGCTTGAATCCACCTCCTCTCGGCCCGAACCAGCAGCTGTAGAAAATGGGTATGGCAGTGGACGTTTGGCCCATTTTGGCCACGTTCCCAAGCTTGGATGCTCGGCTTGCCTTGAGAAAAGTCGATCCTCGCGTCATCCTCGTCGTTTTGGTCCAATCGGTTTGCTAATCCGGTGAGTTTAGCTCACTAAACTTCGCTTAAAGGGTTAATTATGTTTAGGGTGTTCTTAGTTTAAGCTAAGTAAGCTTAGGTGGTTAGTTTAATTTATTTAATTACGAATTAGATTAAGATGTTGGTTTAACTTAAAGTATGTTTAGTTAAGGTTAAATTGATGTTTATATTATTATAATGGTGATTTGACATAAATGAATTACTTTTGGGATCAAATAAATATTTCGAAATTGTTTAATAATTTAATAATATTTTATTATTCGAAATTATTAAAATAATATTATTTGATTATTTTCGGAATAAATTTAATTATTTATTAAATTCCGAAAATTTTGTCAGGACCTTAAATTCTCAGAATTTCGTGCCGGTCGCTGCTGTGTACTCAGATTTTGAAATTTAAGATTGGATATTATAAATTGAGTGTGGATTGTGAAAAATATAGATATTATTATTTAATTAATTTTCGGAATAAATTTAATTATTTAATAAATTCGAAAAATTATTTTGGGTCCTTAAATTCTCAGAATTTCGTGTTGATCGCTACTGTGCATTTAGAATTTGAATTTGATGAATGGATGTTGCAAATTGAGTGTTGATTGTGATAAATAGGGATTTTATTCACAAAAACCCAAGTGTCGGGCTTTAATGCAAAAATTGGATTTTCAATATTACATTAAATAGTGGGGTTTGAAAAAGTGAGATATTGGTTTTTTGGATCGAAATTAACATGCCCCCCCACACACGTGGTTAATTTATGGACTATTTTTAATACGAAGAAAAGTGGCCAGGATCACTATTTTAAATGGAAGCATTGAGTGAAATGCAAAGTGTCCCGGGTCGAATATGAATTGTTGTGTGATAATTAAGAGGAGATCGTCTTGGGCTGTTGAGCTGGACTTGCCCCTATATGGGATGCCCACGTGGTGGTTGCGGGTCGCAGTAGATTCTGGGCCCATGCTCCTTCAGGAATGCCATCGACGTACTGACAAAGCCGCACTCCAAGGTGGGGAGGCGATGCCTGACTATATGCCAGTAGATAGCCGGACTACGAGTATACTATGCCCTTGTGTGGCAGTGAATAACAATTGGAATGCATGTTGAGTGTTGTTGATGTGTTTGATTATGGGACCGAATTGTGTGGCATGGAATGGGACGTATCATAATGATTTAGTCTTATAATCAGGACCCCCGCGATTGTTGGTTATATGAAAGTGAATGTGTTCCGGTTGTTTAAGCTCTTATTACTGAATATGATTGAGTGATATGAACTGTGCTAATCTACAAGAAGGAACCAAGGCGAGGTAAGTTCTCTATGTTGTGTGACTAGGCCACCCTTAGGCGTATTTTCTTTTTAATAGGGGTTTAGAGGGTTGAACTTACTGAGACATTGTCTCATCCTGGTTTGGGGATTACAATTTCAGGTCCTCAGTGGACGAAGCGGCTAGATAGCTTTGGTTGACCTTGAGAAATTGCAGAGGTGAAGTCATAAGGATTGGAGAACGTGTCCGACTTGTAGGTCGTAGGACAGTTTCTTTTAAGAGCTAGTCTTTTGTAGACTTTTGGCTGTAGGCTTCTATTTGTAATTCTGTTGAATTATGAATGTGTTATGTTGTAGTTTTTCTTCCTGCTTTTCTATCCTGTATTTCATTGTCAGGGGTTTTATAATACGTTCCGCTTGCGCAATAATAAATGAATTGGGTCGGCGACACTACCTGGGAATGTCACATTTGCATGACCATGGTGGGATGTTGGTGCGCTCGGGATTCAGGGCGTGACATCCTCGTTTAAGTGGTATCAGAGCATGGTTTGAGTATGGAGTGATAAAGTGCGATGAGTCGTGGGATAGTTAGTAGGAAAGTCTTTTAATATGCTGATGCATGTGGTTGATAGCTGTTTGGTAATGTATTTGTGGGGTCACTCAACTTCTAACCTAATGTTGGAATCAGAAAATAGGTGTCTATAAAGATCTTGTAAGATGAGTGACCAAGAGTGGAGAACTCCTTGGAGGAGGTCGGTAAGACCTATACCTTGGGGGTAGGATGTTGACAAGAGTTGGTACCCAAGGTAGAGCGTAGGCTTAGACCAGCGCGAGAGTGAAGGTACCGCCGCAAGTCGGTACTGAGAGTGTAGCAGCACCAAGGAATCCTAGGTTTGATGGGATCATTAAGGCACTAGTGTTCCTTGGAAGCTTGTTGGGTCAATAAGTTCAGGACCGAGCCGCCGTTGTTGCCATTGTTTCTACCGCTGCTAGTGTTGTGATCGTTGTTATTGCCACGCTTGTTGAGGCCTAATCTGGAGTTGTGATTGAGGATCAAGCCACTGTATTTGAGTCAAGGTTCAGTTTAGACAAAGACAGAAATCGATTGGGGAGAAAGACCGATGTCAGAAGAAAGGTACCCTGTTTCACTCAACCGGAAGAATAGAATTGGAAAGTCAGAGCTCAACTCGATAGATGTGTGTCGTGTCTGTAAGAAAAGACACGGATCAATTCCGTATTGTAAGAATGGAAGGACTTGTTACAGGTGTCGCTAGTAAGGTCATTTGATCAAAGATGGTCCGTATAGATAGATGGAGTCACAACTGTTTCTGCACCGCTGTCAATAGAAAAGAACAGAGGAAGCATGCTTCGGGACATTTAGTGGGGTACTTGGAACGGATCTCAGTGCAAGGAAGGGTGCATGATGTTCCTTGATGGGAGGTAGAGGACTCTCCGATTGTGTGCCAAGTTTGTGGAAAGGAGGCATGAGTCAGCCTAGTGTCAGAGTAAAAAGGGAGCATGATTTGAATATGGCCAGCACAGCCATCAGGTTAGGAACTACCTGTGTAAGTTTAGGAGAGCGTAAGCACTGATTGTTACTGCAAATAGGACGCCACTAGGATGGCTAGAGGAGCATGAAGGGATCAATCATGCATCAATCAAAAGAAGAATGTTTTTGAGGTGTTTTATCAGAGTAGCACAACAGGATTTTGAGTGAAGGTTGTGGAGTTTTCCGTTGTTGTAATAAAGTAATAAGAAGATGCGTCTCTAACTATAGTTGTACTTGATGGGTTTGCTTATGTATGACTTGGAAATCATTTATGAAAAGGTTTAGCTCGAGGAGCTTTCTGCTGTTATGAATCGTAGCAGTGATATAATTCAGTTTGTTCAGTTAGCATATGAAAGTTTTGAATTACTGAAAGTCAGAAAGGATCTTCGATCCCTGTTATTCGTCACTGAAGATGACCTTGGTTCTAGTTGTTGGTTACCAAATCTACATGACAACTATAATGGATGCGTCAGTTGAGGGGCCGAATATGGGGAACATAATCGTGGTACAAAAGTTTTCTAAGGTATTTTCTGAAGAATTGCCAGGTTTGTTGTCAGGAAGAGAAATAGAGTCGGGATTGAATTAGCACCTAGAATAGAGCCAGTCCTTAAGGCTCCTTACCGAATGGTGTTACCCGAGTTAAAAGGACTGAAAGTGTAGATGCACGAATTATTGGATAGGGGATTCATACGTTCTGGTGCATCACCTTAGGGAGCACTTGTTCTATTCGTGAAGAAGGGAGTTGGTTCGTTGTGTTTGCATGTCGATATTCCTCAAGATCGACTAGAGGTCAGGGTATCATCAGTTGAGAATCAAGAAGAAAGACATACCGAAGTTAACATCTTGCGCTCGATACAATAGTTATGAGTTCACTGTAATGCCGTGTGGTTTGACGGATATCTTAGCTATTTGTTTGGGTCTTATGAGCGGAATGTTTAAGGGTACTTATATCGGTTGTAATCGTGTGCATTGAAAGTTAACCTGGTGTGTTCAAAGATTGCTGATGAGCACGAGAGACATTAGAAGATGATACTTCAAACCTTGAGGACTTTTGAATCTTACACTAAGTTTAGCAAGTGAGAGTTTTAGATAACTTGTATTGTGTTCCTAGGTCACGTGATTTCAGGAAAAGAAATCTCCGTAGACTCCGTCCAAGATTGAAGCAGTGAACAGTTGGCTGAGATTGACTATAGTGATAGAGATTAGAAGTTTCTGGGGATTAGCAGGATATTTCAGACAGTTCATAGAAGGGTTTTCAGCGTTAGCGTCACTGTTGACAAGACTACTAATGAAGGAAGAGAATTTCGTGTAGACAGGTAAATGCGAGCGTAGTTTTCAAGGGCCTAAGAAGAGGCTGACTACCGCACTTATGCTTACTATTCCATCTGGTCCAGGAGGGTTAAGATCTATAGTGATGCGTCATTTAAATGATTGGGTTGTGTGTTGATACAACATGATAAAGTTGTTGCATATGCGTCCTGTCAGTTGAGACCTCAGGAGTTGAATATGAGACAGTGTCGCTGGATGGAACTCATTAAGGATTATGACTATGATATTTTGTATCACTCTGGAAAGGTGATCAAAGTCACAAATGTACTGAGTCAAGAGTCCTTAGTTGCATAGTTGGTACTCAAGGATTGGATCTTATTTAAGAAAGTTCGAAATTCGATTTTCAAGTCTAAGGTAGGCCACCTTTTAAATCTTGTGACCACCCTCATAATTGAACCGGATATTCGGGTTAAAAGCAGACGTTTCAATTGTTAAATTGGGATGTTTGAGAAATCCTGTAAGAGAATACCAGTAAGAGTTAACTTTCAGATTTTGAAGATAGAATCCTAAGGTATCGTGGGTGATGATGGGTGTCAGACAATAAGGAACTTGAGGAGAAGACCTTGTCAGAAATTCACTATAGCAGCTATAGTATTTGATAAGATAATTCGAAGTAGGTTAGAATTATGACATCTCGATTTTCCAATTCTGGTTTCAATTAAATAAGTCGGGCATTTCATCTTCGCGTCTATAGCTTTCTTCTCTGAGTTGGCCACTCACGGGATAACTAGTCTATCAGATGAAGCCGTTAAGGAATCTAAACGCAATAGACTTGAGAATTCGACCAGGAAACGACTACTCGACCGTACTAATCCACAAGGGTCATTATGACACAGACCGATTAGAGACCGGAGATAGGTCGATTCAACAGACCGATTTCACCTAATTGTATAATTCTTGTTGATCGGCACTGGACCGATTTCTCTATCGTTTTGGTACCCTGTGTTCGTATTTGAAACATCAAGATTTCTACGACAATCGAGAGTCGCCAATGTGTCAAAGATACACTTTGTGGCTTGAAAATAATCAACCACAAGTCAATTGCACAGAAAATTCCTAAAAGCTATCCGGTAGATTAGGACGCACTAAAGTCGTGTCAGATTGAATTTAACCGTGAAATTGAACGCGATTACAGAAATTGGAAGTTCTGTCAAGTCACAATTCATTTTAGGAATGTCGACTCATCTCTAAAAGATTTTTCTACAAACCGAGATTTTTAGCGGAAAAGCAAAGTAATGCCATTTTTGTTCGGGATTGTCAGAGGGCCGTTTTTAATCGAATCTTCGAGATGCAAGTTGGATCATTTGATGGGGAAATGTCATGAGAAGGCCGAGGACACATGGGTTGATTTAATTAAGCTTCAATTGGATAGAATTGAGTGAGAATTGATTGAATTTGATGTACAAATGTATGAAATTCGTATACCATGGAGGGAGAGCTATTTTGCACCTATTGGCAAGGTTGTGGAGTAAGATTAAGGAGAGAGAGTGGATGATGTCATGTGATGTCATGGTGGGGGCAAAGCAAATGAGGTTTAGACAAGTGTTGAGCTCTAGTGAGCCACCAAGGAGGCCCCCTCTTCAGCAAACCATCTTCTTCCTTCATTCATGGCTTTCTCCATGGTTGAGGCTTAGGAAAAGCTCAAGAGAACCAAAGGAAACCGAGCTCACCAGCCCCTCCATCATCGCACACCCGGAAGGCCATCGTCGGCCGTTTTCCTCCCTTGTTTTCCTCTCGTTCCAGTTTCTGCTCCAGCCGACCTTTCGCCAAAGATCCAAGTAAAAAGTTAACTTCACGGTTGAATCAGCAAACGAGCTACCCATCACCGCGAATAAGACATCTAGACCGTTCCGAAGCACCTCGCCGCTCGCCGAAACGATTCTCCGGCCGTCCCGTACGGCCTCTCGAAGCCGCCGCTTGCCAAACCGTCCGAACTCGCCCGGTTCCGCCCGATTCGCGTTTTCTTGTTGTTTCGCCCCTTTCCGACCCTTCCTTTGCCCATCCCAACCTCTTACAAGATCCCTAAGAACCCCGGAAGACGCCGGTTGCCAACCACCCGCTTGCCGGAGCTCCGATCGGCCCGTTTTCGCCGTTGAAGTCGCTGGTTTCTTCTCTGCAATTCAGCCCAGATCAGAAGCAGAAGACAGCAAGAAGTTCCAGATTTCGAGGCCCATTTTTAGTGTTTTCCCGGCCTTCGTTGGTGTTGCCACTTTGGGGTTTATCGACCGCCTTGGCGTCGTGGTCGCCGTGAACTCACCGGCGCGCAAAACCGGTGAGTTTATCCTCTAATTCTTACTTAGTGAGTTAATGATGCTTAAGAGGTGTTTAGATTAGTCTAATTAGGTTTATGTGATTAAATTAGATTATTTTAATGTAAATTAGCTTAGTTGTATGATTAGTTTAATGGATGTTTAATTGGGGCTAATTGTATGATTAAATTAGTCTAATCTTGTTTAAGCCCTAATTAATTATTTTAATTAATTATTTCTAATTTTTAAATACTATTTTATTAAATTATATTATTATAATATAATATTTAATTATTTAATTTTCGGAATTAAATTTAATTATTTAATAATTTCAAAAATTATGCCAAGATGGCGGTTGTTAGAATTTCACACCGATCGCAGCAGTGCGGTCGGTTTGTGTTAATTGTATGTTTAAATTGAGAAATTGAGTGATATTGATGAAGTTGTGGTATTTAACTTGAAAATACCCAGTATTGGCTTTTAGTACCGTAATTGGTTTGTATGACTAGTTTAAACCGTTGGTTATTATTGGATTGAATATCCAGTTCTATGGTTTATTATTGAATGATCAGCTTTGGCAAGCATTGGTTTATATATATATATATGTATCCGCTTAGGTGAGCAATTATGATATACATATATATTGCGGCAGCTTCTGGTGAGCTATATATATATATATATTGCAGCAGCTTCTGGCGAGCTATTATATTATCTATCAGCTACAGCTTTGGAAAGCATATGTCTTATTAACGACTGGTTTGATAGATGGTATGAAAAGATAGATAGTATGATGGAATTGAATCATTGTGAATGATTGGATTGATTGAATTGATAGACCGGTATAAGTGTCGGTAGTTTCAGCTTGTATGAGCATTGCTTGAATATGAATTGTACTGACGTGCAGGAAAGGGATTGAGGCGAGGTAAGTCATCTATCCTATTTGTGTGGCTAGAGCGCCCTGAGGCGTATTTTCTTTCTAATTGAGTTTTAGAGGGTAGGACTCGTTGAGATGTAGTCACATCCCGGTTGTGGGATAATATTTCAGGTCCCTAGATGACGGTCGTGGAGGACCGAAAGTCTTGGAGTTCGGAAGGTGGAGGCTGAAGAATCGGCGAACGTGTCTAACAAGTTGGTCATAGGACAATTCCTTAGTTGTTGAGCCTATCTATTTTGTAGACCATCCAGTGTTGTATATAAACCTATGCATTTATAAGAAAGCTTCTTTGGTTATGATTGATTGCCTGCTTTTCTATCCCAAGTTAAATGTTGTCAGGGGATTTGTTTCGCTTCCGCATGCGTATTAAAAATAAATGGGTCGGCGACGTGTCCTGGGAAGTCACATTTTCATCGACCAGAGTGGGATGTTCGCGCGCTCGGAGGATCGGGGCGTGACAAGAATCGACATCAAATCGGTTGGTAGACCGCTATGAAGATAGATATCGCCGAACAAGTTGTAAGTGTTAGATCTATCAATAAGTGAGAATTTGGTAATGTAAGCCAGGAACGCTTTTTTCAAGCACGTGAGAGAGTCCTGTGTGGGAATGGAAGTATAACATAATGGAATGTTATGACAGGCTTATTAAGGAGTCGGGGAGAGTATTGATTCCTTATGGGGTTGTGGTTGACAGATGAACCGAGTCAACTCCCCTTAGTACAGTACGAAAAGATCTTGACTAGAATAAGTATACCGAAGTGTACATATATCATATAAGGCATCTGTATGGAGTGCTAGGAATGAATTGTATTTCAAATCTAGATCAGACGTTCCAAGTTGGCAGAGCTTCCAAATGGTTCTTTCTTAAGTAGTGCATAGCAGAGAGTGCAGAATTTCAATTGCTGAGATGAAGTTGGAGAAAGAAAGATCACAGGCCAGGGTCAGTACAGTAGTTAGTGATTGCAGTTGCCAAGATCAGTGTCAAAGTTATATAAGATCTTGATCAGAGGTTCCCAGTTTCAATAGATCAGTTAGATAGTTTCTTTTTAGTCAATGTAGAGTAGAGTGTACAGGATTTTAGTCGGTTGAGATGAGATCAGAAATCAGAAAATCGCAAGTCCGAGTTTTTTCAGAAATCGTATTCGTCGTAATTATCGAGGCAGTTTAGAGACTGCTTAGAATCGCTAATTTAGCTTCGTAGAATTGGTGTTGAAAACCTTTGGAATTTTAAGTGGGCAAGTGTTTAGTATTTTGAACCCGAAGTGGTTTGGGCAAGATAGCAGTGATCTGGCAGCATTGGTATAGAAGGAGTAACCTGAGAAAGAGAAGATTATATGAGACAACTGTACCCCCACCTTTTTGTTTAAGAATTAGTAAAGGTTTAAATTTCGAGGACGAAATTTTTATAAAAGGTGAAGAATTGTGACATCCCGATTTTCCAATTATATTTTCAATAAATCGAGATGGGCATTTCGTTGGCACGCATATAATTTTTTTCCTTGAGTCGGTCACTCATGTGAAAACTAGTCTATTAGGCGAAGCCGTTAAGAAATTCTAATGCATCATACTCGAAAATATGATCAAGAAGCGATCTTTCGACTGAGCTAATCTGCAAGGGTCATTACGGCACAATTAAAAATCGATTAGAGATCAGAGATAGGTCGACTCGACAGAGGCATGAGATCAAGTGTGGGTGATTCCATCAGATTGCACAGTTTTTGTCAATCGGCACTGGACCGACTTTTCTGTCGATTGGGTACCATATGTTTGTATTTGAAATCTTGAGATTACCCCGACAATCGAAAGAGGCCAATGTTTCAAAGATGTACATTGTGGCTTGAGATGATCGACCACAGGTCAAATGCATGAAAATTTCTAAAGGCTACTCGATAGGTTGGGCCGCGCTAGTATCGTGCCAAAGTGAAATTAACCGTGGAATTGAGATCGAATTCAGAAATTGGAAGTCTAGTGTGTCACAAATCATTTTAAGAATATTAACTCATCTTTAGAAGATTTTTCATGTAATTAGAATTTTTCGGCGAATTAAATTAGAGAATGGCTAATTTGGCTCGAGGAATTAGTAGGCTCGTCCTTGGTCATGCTTTTAAGACTTAAGTTAGTTCTATGGACAAGTGAAGATGTGAATTGAAGTCTGGTGACATTGGATTAATTTTATGGACTCAATTGGGAAAGAATTGAATGGAATTAAAGAAATCAATGTACAAAGTTTCATGCCTCGGTGGAAAAATAAAATGGACCCATTGGAAAATGTTGTGGAGGATTTGAATTAGTGGAGTATGACATCACCTTAGGTCATGGTGGTTGGGCCATATTAAAGAAGAGCTTGACAAGTGGCAAGTGTTGATTGGTCCTCAAAAAGTGAGGAGGTCCCACCACCTTCTTCAACCTTGAGAAGAGAGAGAAAGGGGGGTGGGGGGAGAGGATGTGCGACCGACCAGCCTCCCCTTTGCGCGACACTCAACCGGCCGCCCCTCCGTCCGCTTGTCGCCATCCGCCGTTCACACTCACCGTTGCCAGCGCTGCTCGTTCGCTCGTCTGCTTGCCGGCTCACACCGCTGCCTCGGCCGCGCCTTCGTCCACTCGCATGACCAAGCCCCGTCGACTAGCCGCTACCCTTGGTCCTTCACTGTCGCCGGAGCCTCTTTCGTTGTCGCCGTCGCCTTCCGACACCGCGCCGAGCAATCGTCGCCTCTTCTCCGCCATTCCTCCGCCGATCGAGCTCGGATCCACCTCCTCTCGGCCCTAACCAGCAACTGTAGAAAATGGGTATGGCAGTGGACGTTTGGCCCGTTTTGGCTGCCTTCCCCAGCCCGAATGCTCGGCTCGCCTTGAGAAAAGTCGATCTTCACGTCATCCTCGTCGTTTTGGTCCGATCGGTTCGCTTATCCGGTGAGTATAGCTCACTAAACCTCGCTTAAAGGGTTAATTATGTTTAGGGTGTTCTTAGTTTAAGCTAAGTAAGCTTAGGTGGTTAGTTCAATTTATTTAATTGCGAATTAGATTAAGATGTTGGTTTAACTTAAAGTATGTTTAGTTAAGGTTAAATTGATGTTTATATTAGTATAATGGTGATTTGACATAAATGAATTACTTTTGGGATTAAATAAATATTTTGAAATTTTTTAATAATTTAATAATATTTTATTATTCGAAATTATTAAAATACTATTATTTAATTATTTTCGGAATAAATTTAATTATTTATTAAATTCCGAAAATTTTGTCGACCTTAAATTCTCAGAATTTCGTGCCGGTCGCTACTGTATAGTCATATTTGAAATTGATGATTAGATATGATTAGATATTATAAATTGAGTATGGATTGTGAAAAATATAGATATCATTATTTAATTAATTTTCGGAATAAATTTAATTATTTAATAAATTCCGAAAAAATAATTTGGGAACTTAAATTCTCAGAATTTCGTGCTGATCGCTGCTGTGCATTTAGAATTTGAATTTGATGAATGGATGTGGCAAATTGAGTATTGATTGTGATAAATAGGGATTTTATTCACAAAAACCCAAGTGTCGGGTTTTAATGCAAAAATTGGATTTTTAATATTGTATTAAATAGTGGGGTTTGAAAAAGTGAGATATTTGTTTTCTGGATCGAAATTAACATGCCCCCACACAAGTGGTTAATTTATGGACTATTTTTAATACGTAGAAAAGTGGCCGGGATCACTATTTTAAATGGAAGCATTGAGTGAAATGTAAAGTGTCCCGAGTTGAATATGAATTGTTGTGTGATAATTTAAAGGAGATCGTCTTGGGCTGTTGAGACGGACTTGCCCCTATATGGGATGCCCACGCGGTGGTTGCGGGTCGCAGTAGATTCTGGGCCCATGCTCCTTCGGGAATGCCGTCGACGTACTGACGAAGCCGCGCTCCAAGGTGGGGAGGCGATGCCTGGCTATATGCCAATAGATAGCCGAACTGCGAGTAGGCTATGCCCTTGTGTGGCAATGAATAACAATTGGAATGCATGTTGAGTGTTGTTGATGTGTTGGATTATGGGACTGAATTGTGTGGCATGGAATGGACACGTGTCATAACGATTTAGTCTTATAATCAGGACCCCCGCGATTGTTGGTTATATGAAAGTGAATGCGTTCCGGTTGTTTAAGCTCTTATTACTGCAAATGATTGAGTGATATGAACTGTTCTAACCTGCAGGAAGCAACCGAGGCGAGGTAAGTTCTCTATGTTGTGTGACTAGGCCACCCTTGGGCGTATTTTCTTTCTAATAGGGGTTTAGGGGGTTGAATTTGCTAAGACATTGTCTCATCCCGGTTTTGGGATTACAATTTCAGGTCCCTGGTGGATGGAGCGGCTAGATAGCTTTGGTTGACCTTGAGGAATTGCAGAAGTGAAGTCATAAGGATTGGAGAACGTGTCCGACTTGTAGGTCGTAGGACAGTTCCTTTTAAGAGCCGGTCTTTTGTAGACTTTTGGCTATAGGCTTCTGTTTGTAATTCTGTTGAATTATGAAAGTGTTATGTTGTAGTTTTGCTTCCTGCTTTTCTATCCCATATTTCATTGTCGGGGGTTTTATAGTACGTTCCGCTTGCGCAATAATAAATGAATGGGGTTGGCGACACTACCTGGGAATGTCGCATTTACATAACCATGGTGGGATGTTGGCACGCTCGGGGTTCAGGGCATGACATGCAATGTTTGATAAATTAAATTTCATCTTTTAAAGTTTCACGTTGGTAAATATAACCGTGATTTCATATTGGTAAAATTTTAAAGGGGTTTTTTTTTTCTCAATCCTATCATCCCGTTAAATGTATCTATACATAAAAGACAATTGATAAGAAAGAGTATGATAGTGATATGCACAACTAAAGTGAAAGTTTATAGACAAGTCATTGTGATAAAAAATTTATTTCTTCAAAAAAGAAAGATTTTATTTGACAATCAATCCATTTGCGCGACAATGTTAAAAAGAATCAAGTTTTTTGAAAATTTCTTTTTGACAAAACAAATTTCTATGGAAGTAAAATCTAACACTAAAAAGAAAATATAGGGCGCGTTTGTTGTATTTCTGTTCAAAAAGTGTTCCAAGAAATAGAAATAGAAAAACTATTTCTGTTCAAAGGAACAATTTTTTTTATCAAAAAGACATGTTTGGTAAATTTGTTCCGAGAATAAAAAATGAATAGAAACACGTTTGGTAAAATTTTTATTATTTTTATTTTACTTTTCCTTTTTTTTTCTTTCTTTTTTTTTTTCTTCTTTTGGCCGGTCGCCGGCCATGTTGAGGCCAGCGACCGGCTAACGGGGGCCGGTATCCTCGCCCAACCACGGCGAGGCTCGCCTGCCCCCGGCGAGGCCGAGTGTCGCCGGTGCGGGCGAGGCTCGGCCTCACCTTGGCTGGGTGAGCTTGGCCTCGCCCAGATTCGGCGAGGCCGACCATTCGCCGGCCCCGGGCGAGGCTCGGCCACGCTGGATCTAGGTGAGCCCGAGCTCGCCCTAAGCCTCTCCTGCGCTAGCGACGCTCAGCCTCGCCGGATCTAGGCGAGCCCGAGCTCGCCCAACCAAGGTGAGGCCAAGCCTTGCTAGGGGCCGGCGACGCTCGGCCTCGCTGGGGGCTGGCGTTGCTCTAGCAAGAAAAAAAGAGGAAGAAAAGAAGAAAAAAAAAAAGAGAAGAAAAAAAGAGAGAAAATTTGTTCTTCAAAAGTGTTTCTGGAACAAAAAAATAAATTTTTTTTGTTTCTTATTTCCGTTCGAATTTTGTTCCGTGAACAAAAAAACAGATTTTGAACAAAAACGCAAACAAACGCGTTTCTGTTCTTTTTTTGTTCCCGAGAACGAAAAAACAAAATGTTTGTTCATAAACAAGAAAAAAGAACATAAGCATGCACGCCCATAGTGTCCACAATATGTAAAAACAAAATATGCAAAATTCTTAATTAAGACTGTTAGATCTTACATAGAAATAGAAAAAGTAAGAAAAGAAGGAAAGTAAATAAATTTGCAGCATTAGTTTAAATTGCAATTAAATGATTTGAGGCAAATTTGTCTTTTTGTTAAAAATTTGGTGGATTTAGCCATATAATGGATGGAGATAGCGTCGTAAAAAGAAAAACTGTTATTCTTTTAAAAATAGAATTAGGACAATCACAATCTCATTTTATAAATTTTTCAGAGCTACGTTTTGCTTTACTAAAAGTTTTGAAATTCTCGTTCATAGTCTATTTGTGCGACCAACTTTCCCATAAATTTTGCAGAATCTATTTCATTGTTCTATAGACGTTGTCTATAATATATGACATAATGAGAATATGACCTCCTAATTTAATTGGAATGTTAATAATTTTTTTTGGAATGCTAATATGGAGATATCATTAATCGGATGACATACACAGGCTTAGGGACATCCCCAGCATTGCCAACATGCTAATTATGCAGTGATATTGAGGTAGGAAGTTTGCACAGAGTTGCCAACAAAAATATTTGCTTGGTAGCGTCTACAATTTTGGAAAAGTGAAGTCCTACTTCTTACAATTTTACGTATCCTAGCCAAAAGAAGATGCATCTCAATTGACTTATTTTGGAAATGCTTGTAATTGTGCTCCATCCAAATACAATAAATGGTTGCTAAGAAGGACTCATCAAGTGCATCAACAGGGCAAGGAACAAAGCTGACATATCCTTGAGCAAATAGAAACAGATCATCTGTGAAGCATAGGTGGATAATTCTTTGCTATTTGCAATGCCAATGGAACTTAAATGAAGTGTAGCAATTTTTCCACCAATAATTCTATTGAGAATTTTAATAGACAGGGCATTGATATGAAGCAAGTGGATTAGCTGGCCGTAGCCCATTGGTGCTTGCAAATAATCAATCTGTTCAAAATTGAAGTTGATTGAGAATCTCAAAGTAGTAATGCAATGAGATATCATATCGACCCAATATTGAAGGGTATCTTGGCTTTAAGAATATCGAGAATGGCCTCCCATTTCACCATGTCATATGCTTAAATGAGATCAATTTTTATTCCCACCAATTTACTTTTGTCGCCTTTATGGTAGGAGTGCAAGAGTTCTTGGCACACTACAGAAATCTTTAGTTTTCATTGTTTCCCTTAAAACTATTATCTTAATAATTAAAACTTAAGGATATAACTGATGATTATTAATAATTTTGAGAAAGTCAATCAAGACTCCGAAAAAGCAGGAACCTCTATTGCCATCCGATTAGTATATATAGGCAAATTAATTTCATATTTGCATGCATTCCTAAAGATATGTTAAGGTGAAAACTCAAATACTTTATTTTATAAGCTTAAAAAAACAAATAGTTCCTTCACATCCTAACAAGGTAACCTAGTAATTAACAAGGGGCGTTTCGTCCTCTCAATAAACACCAGAAGATAGGATCATTAATGCTGTTTGTTGGGCACACCTGATATTCAATTAGCAAGTAAACAAAAGAGAAAATTATTTAAAAAAAAAGTCTTAAACTTATTGTATTTGTCCCTATTCGGTTCTAAAACTTTTAACTTGGTCAATTTAGAGCTAAACTTTTTGCCAATTTACCAATTGAGGTAAAAAACCTTAGGGGAATCCCCTAGCATTTTAAAGAGACTAATTATGTGAGAAGATGGAGGAAGGAAGCCTCCATACAAGAGCCAATAAAATATATGCTTGGGAAGGCCTATGCCCTACGTCTTACAACCTTTTGAATCCTAGCCAATAGAAGATGAGGTTTAATCAGCTTGTTTTGAAACCATTTGTAGTTTCGTTCCATCCAAATGCAAGAGATAGCTGCTAAGAAAGATAGCTTGAGGAGTCTCACCTTTGAGTTTTTGCCCTTGGTGTCCTCAATCATCCATAGAAGTTCTAAGTTCCAACCTCTTGCAGAATACCAAATTCCATTTTGTTCCAAAATGCTACGCCATACACTACTTGTCCAAGTGTGCTCAAAGAATAAGTGGTTTTTGTCTTCTATACCAATCACACAAAAGTTATACTTAGTATCTACTAAAGACAACCGTCGTGATATGGCTACTGCTATCAATAGCCTATTTCTACAAAAAAAAAAAAAAAGAAAAAAAAAAAGCCATCCAATAAAATTATGCTTGCTAATACCATTGGTCCAAATTAATTGATGCCAGTCCATGGCCAATCCCTCCTATCCAAATTCCTTGTATATCTCTTTGCAACAGTATGTTTGGTTAGAGATAATAGGTGTTAGAGCAAGTATTAGCTTGAGAATACATTGTCAACTCCAAGCCATACTACCATTTATGTTGAGTTAATGGGAATACCTCTGCATTTAATATGACCAACCCAAGTACTCATAAGATGAGGATGGATGATTGATGAGGTTCCAAAGCATACGACCCATCAATACTTTATCCAGAGTTTCAGATCAAGCAAGTCTAGTCCATCCTCCTTTTTTAGTGAGCGTACTACTTTCCATGCAAAATTGTGGGATCTATGAATTTTGGCGTTTCCTTGACCATAAGAATTACCTAATCTTCTTTTCAATCTCATAGATAGTTTGCTTTGGGAGGAGAATCCTTTGCATCCAATAAGTGCAAATGCAAAAAAGTACTGATTTTGCAAATTGAGTATTTTTAGTCAATTTTGATAAATAAATAAAAAAAAAATCACTGACGTTGGCATCGATCGTCTTATATGACATGATCAATATTGACATAAACAACTTTTGTAATTTAAAAAAAAAAAAGAATATTTTTTTCTTTTCAAATTTTTTTGCATCCTTAACTTTTTTTTTTTTTTTGTGGCCGACTAGGTTGTTGGTGAGGCCCTCGTCAATCACAAAGGCCCTAGGGCAAGGACATTGCAACCTTGTCAGTCACAAGCAAGGGCACAACGACCCTCACTAGACTTGGCGGTGGGCCTTTGCAACCTGGTCGGCCATGGGCGTGGTGTCCCTAAATAAAACTCTATACAATATGAAATTCAAAAAATAATTTGTTTATCTTATTATTAATCAACGATTTCATATATAGCTAGAATGAGGGTCAAGCATTAGCTGTGCCTATCACTCCCCGATCCTCAGGCGTGCGCCCATTCCCACATGGTCGATTAATAGCAACGTCTTAGGACGCATCGCCAACCCTTTCATTTAATATGCATACGGAAGCAAATATAGAATCTCTAGAAAATAAAACAATGGGATAGAAAAGTATGACTAAAAACTCGAACTTGAAAACCAACACACTTATATACATATATAACAACTCGGTCATATATGTACATATACAAGCCACACTAAAAAGTCGGTTCCTACACAAACAGGTTCAAAGCAACAAGTCATCAGTTAGGAGAGGGGGTCTCTATCTTTATCTGGTTCATACTCGGGATCCTCCTCCGGATCCTCCTCCAACTTCTCTCCATGTTCTTCTTCGGGGTCCTCTTCAGGTTCTTCCTCCGGCTCTCCTCTTGGTACTCCTCCTCTTCAACAACCTATCCTTTTTCCATGCTCTAGCTGGAGTCCACTGCTGATTGCTCTGGAGAGTCGTGATCATCACCCAACTTGGGATCCTTCGCATCAATCACCGATCCATCTTTAGGGTCTACGGTACCCTTACCAAAAGCAGATTCCATAATGAACCAAGGTACATCAGATTCCAACACAGAACCCTCCTTTTGCCCATCATGATAGTGGCGATACCATGACCGGTACTTATAAAGCACCTTATCGGGTTTGTTCATGTCAACCCAGACGGTAGACTTCCCTAGTACATACTTTAGTCCTTCGTGGTGAGAATGTATCGGAAAATAATAACATATTTCTGTAATCTCCTCCGGTATACAAAAATGTACAAGAGGAGGGGGAGGTGCTGCCATCTATGGACTGAAATGTTGTCTCACAACGAGGTGAAACTACGTCTCAACAAGTTCTACCCCCTAAGACCCGATTAGGAAGCCAATATACCCTAAAGGCTGCCTAAGCACAACACAAGTCAGAGGACTTACCTTAGCCTTAGTTCCATCCTCCAATTCAGTATATATATCAAATATACACAATCGCATCATATCACCCAATCAGATCGAATTATCGATCAATCGACTCAGTCGATTACATGTTACCACGGCCTTTCCTTGGTCGGTACATTTAATACTATTTATAAAGTCCTATTAATTCAGGATTGCTCACCCAAAGCTGATAATAGATAGTATAGCTCGCTCAAAGCTGATAATATAGTATATTGTATATATGCTCGCCCAAAGTTGATTGATTAGGGCCCTCAGGCCATCATAGTATACTATATATGCTCGCCCAAAGCTGATAATACATGCTCACCCAAACTGATAATTTAAAGCCCCCAGGCCAATATAGTATACCATTTTCACCATATAACCATTCATCATTTTTATCATATCCGATAAAAATAGCCGTATGTGGGTACACAATCTACCTTAGCCAAAATACAGTATTTTCACCCTTGAAAATTTCACCATTTTTATGGTCCACCAAAATATTTTTTGGCGTTGTAAACCGACACTCGGTTATTTTTCAATCAATTACCTAAATTAATTAATTTAGGAATAAAATCGTAAAAAGACAATTAGATCAATTCAACACAATTTAGAGCTCAAATAAATAAATAGACTGCACCACAATAATCAGCATAAAATTTTTGTCATCGACTATCCCAACCTAATTTTCGAAAATTAATTAATTACGAAAAATATTAAATAAATGTCAATAAATCGAATTTAGGCCTATAATGCTTAATTGGGCGCCAAAACAGACACGGAAAAATTCTAAGGTTCGTTTAATAAATAATAATGTACATCTACTCGTTAAATGCATTTACCATTTGCCTAACATGCATTGATAAGACACTAATTTAATTGCTCTACTATAATATATCCATCTAATCACACTTAATTAAATGTAAATAACCCCTAAGCATCATTAGCCTACTAAGCGGGGTTTAGTGAGTAAAACTTACTTGTTTCGCAAGCGGATTGGATCAAAATGACGAGAACGTCACATGGCTCGACTTTCCTCAAGGCAAGCCTAGCAACTAAGGCTCAGGACTACCTCAAAATGAGCCTTGAAGCTTGCTGGAAACCCACAAACTCAACCTCTGTCTTAAGTTGCAAAACCAGAGAAAACGGGGCTGGTTAGGGCAGTAAGGCTTAGGAAAGGCAGCGAGGACGGTTGGGTCCAAACCAGGGCAGACCGGTGGTGAAGGGAGCTCCGACGGTGGCTGGCACGGCTGGATAGTGACCCTGGACACACGAACAAAAGCTGCTGGACAACGGTGAGGCACGGCGAGGTGCGACAGCGTGCGTGCGCGCGATGAGGGCGAATGGCGGAGGCGGTGGTGTCATGTGGCTCCGGCGGCTGCTTACTAGCTTCGGCAATGATGCTGGCTTCCGTTGGCTTCTTGCTAGCTACTGGAGTGCGAAAATGGAGGAAGGTAGAAAGGAAAGCTAATCGGTTGCTTAGTGAGGAAGAGAAGCGGACAAGGGTTTCACCAATGTCCAAATTTTCCATTCCATGCTCTCCCTTGACCATTCTCAGCCACCAGCCCTTCCTTGGCCTCCATAAGGCCACCAATGCTCCCCCTTGCAACTTGAAATGGTCCAAAAGACTAAGCAATGGGGGGCATATGAATTTCCTTTGATTTCCTCTCAATTTGCCATCAATCCTTCTTTGAATCAACACAAACCATCCTTAATAAATTCAATTAACACCTCAATTATCAAATTGGTATTTTTCCTCACCAATTGATCCACCTCGCATCTCAATTATGTGATAAAAAACAATCAATGGCTTTTTCGAACTAAAACGGCCCACTTTTTCCAAAAAGTCTTGGTCTATAGAAAAATATTCTGAGACTAAGTCGACGTTCCTATAATTTATTGTGACATGACATAACTTTTAATTTCTGAAATCATATTCAAATTCACGGTTAATTTCACTCGGGTATGTTTTTAGCGTGACCTAGGCTACTGGGTAGTTTTCAGAAATTTTTAGTGCAAATGACCTATGGTCGATTTTCTTCGAGCCATAATGAACCCACTTAACACATTGGCAACTCTCAATTGTTGTAAAAATCTCGAAGATTCAAATACGAACACAGGGTATCAAACCGATAGGAAAATCAGTCTAGTGCCGACCAACGAGAATTTTCCAATTTAGTGGTGTTACCCACGATTAGCCACAAATCTCTATCGAATCGACCTATCTCTAATCTCAAATTGATTTTTAACTGTGCCAGAATGGCCTCTAAAAATGAGCACGGTTGAGAAACCGATTCCTGATCGAATTCTCGGGTTTATCGCATTAAAATTCCTTAATGGTTTCCTTGGATAGTCTAGTTATCTCAAAGGTGATCAGCTCTAAGAACAACCCTATAGGCGCATCGATGAAATGTCCGATTTATTCAATAGAAAACAGGACTGAAAATCTAAGATGTCACAATGCCACGTAGGAAGAGCGATGTTCATATTAGAGATTTTCAACCAAAATTAACTAGAATGACTCAATTGGAAAAATGTCAATTATGATTGACTTAGTTAAATTAAAATATTTATAACTACAATAAGTTTAAAACCTTTTTTGAATTTTCCCATAACATATTGACCAAAGTTCAAAAAAGTTAGGTGGTTAGCATTTTCTTTGCTGGTCAAGAAAAGAGAGTTCAAAATTCGCATGATATTGATCATCAATTGTTTCATAATATTTGTTTGGAACATAAGTTAGTGACACACAATTTCCACCAGAGATATTGTGATTATTCAACAAATGTTCAAGTTGATCATAGTAAACTAAGAAGTTTGCAAATTTCCAATGGATCAGGAGTCGTAAAGGAAGACTAATTATGGTGAAGGGTCATTAGAAGGTGTTGTGTTTCTAGCACATCGGGTTGGTGATTACATATAATAAAAGATCAGGTTGAACTAGTTCTGGACAAACTAGACCATCTTGCTAAATAGGGGAAACAAGTTTTACTGACCAAGTATTTAATGGATGAAGATATATTGAGAATGAAAGACACGGTTTATGCTTGTCACCCCCCGATCCTCCGAGCGCGTGCCCATCCCTCTGCAGTCGATTAAATAGCAATGTCCCAAGACGCATCGCTGACTTATTTATTTTAATGCACATGCGGAAACAAATAATTAATCCCCGGACAACAATAAGATGTAATAGAAAAGTAGAGCCATAAAATTTTCAAACCACAACACGCTTATATATACATATATCAAGCCATGTCATATACAATACCAATCTATAAAAACAAGGTTTGTAAAACAAGGGAGTTTCATAAAACTACAGATCCTCTTCCTCCTCCTCATCCTCATTGGAGCCTTTAGCTAAATACACCAAGGTTCCTAGATCCGACAAATATGGGTCTACCACCGAACTACCGGGAGGATCTGCGGTGCCTTTCCCAAAAGCAACCTGCAGCACATACACAAGTATCTCAGATTTCAGTATTAGACCCTCTCTCTATCCATCCCACGCACATTGGTACCATGATCTGAATTGATGGGGTACCTTGTGGGGTAAAGCCTCATCAACCCAGACCACGGACCTTATGAGCTCATAGCCTCATCTAAGGCTCCCATGAAGCGGGATGTAAGATACCTGCTCTGTAACATTCTTCGGTTGTCCAAAACGCTCGGGAGGAGCTGCCTTCTAAGGACCTGAAAATGTTATCCCACAACAGGGTGAGACGATGTCTCAACAAGTTTACCCCCTAAGACCCGACTAGGAAGAAAATACGCCCCAAGGCTGCCTAAGCACAAGCACAAGTCAAATGACTTACCTTCGCCCCAATTCCTTCCTGCAAGTAGTACGATTCACAAATGCATTGAATCATATCAACCAATCAAATCATCACGTCAGATCGAGTCATCGATCAATCGACTCAGTTGATTCCATGTCATCAAGACCATCACTCGGTCAATCCATTCAATACTATCTATAAAGTCCAATCATATTAAGGACTGCTCACTCTACGCTAAAAATAGATAATATAGCTCGCGCTAAGCTAATAAATAGTATACTGCTCAAGCTAAGTTGACATATCAAACCATCGGGCTAATATAGTATACTAATAATGCTCACTAGGAGTTGCTAAGGTATACAGCTCTCGCTAAGCTAATATATTATACCATCGGGCTGATATAGTATACCGGTATACTACTCTCACTAAGCTAACATATCAAACCATTGGGTTGATATAATATACCCTTTATGCTCACTCTAAACTGATAAAGTATACTGGTCACGCTAAGCAAATATATCAAAGATCCCATAGGCTGATATAATATACTATTCTCACCATCTGAAAATGCCACCATTTTTATCATTCTTGACAAAAATAATAGTGTGTGAGTACACGGTCGATCAGCCTTAGCCAAAATACAATATTTTCCCTTTTGAAAATCTCACTAATTTCAATGATCCATAAACACATTTTTGGCACTATAAACCGACACCTGGTATTTTCTAATTAATTACCAAAAATATAAAATTTTGGGATAAATACCCCAAAATTGCAAATCACATTCAATTTGCACAATCTAGCAATCAAATGAATAAATCAATCACACCATTGCAATCGGTACGAAATTTCGGTCACCAACTATCTCGGTCTAATTTTCGGAAATTAATTAATAAAATACAAATAAATAGCAAAAATACAAACTTAGGCCGGAAACGCCTAATTAAAAGTTGAGACAAGCTCGGAAAATTTCCGAATCTATCTAATTAAATACTACGGCTTATCTACTTGCTAATTGCACTAATCTAACCACCTAACATGCATCAAGGATTAACTAAATCACTAATCCATTCTAACTAACCACATAATCCTAGTTTAGCCTAAACTAATCAACCCCTAAGTTTCTTAACTTACTAAGCATGGATTAGTGAGTTAAACTCACTTGATTAGTGATCCAACGGGCTCACTTTGACGGGGAAGCGGAGATGATCGCAATCTCCAAAGTGGGGACACCAAGCGGGGTCAGGAAAGGCTTGGAAACGGGCCAAACAGTGAACTGGAGACCCACTAGCTTCGGCTTCTATTCGATGGTTGAAGGAGCTACTCTGGTGGTCAGTTGAGATGGAAATGGCGAGCAAGGACCGGCGGAGGTAGCAGCAACCAGGCGGGTGGCTTCGGGCTTCAACGGACAAGCTGAGCTCCGGCAAACTCCACATGGGCTCAGGCAGCCAACTGGATGACGAACAAGAAGGAACAATGCAACGGGGCTCACGGGACTCCAGGGACAACGATGGCAAACGGTGGCAACATGGTGGCTCCAGGCAGGCTTGCGGCTTGCTCGGATAGCTACTAGTTGGTTTCTGGGTTGAGGAGCTTTGAACAATAAGGGGAAGGGAGGGGGGTCGACGGATGACGGAAGGAGGAGAAGAGGGAGGGGACAACTTGGCTTGTGGGGCCATTTGGTCTTCCATCTTATCCACTTGTTGCCTAGAGATGGTCCCACCTTGCCCAGCTGGTTTCCTCAACAAATTCCAGCAGCCAAATCTTCTTCTAAAAGCCTTGGAGTGGTCCAAAAGTCATGGACCAAGGGGGGCTACGAATTTCACAACATTTTTCCTCAATCCCACATCAATTGCCTCTTGAACTGGTGCAATTTGGCCTCTATAAATTCCACCATCGCATCTTCAATCAAATTAGTATTTTTCATCGCCAATAGATCCTACTTGCATCCCAATTTCGTGATAAAAAACAGTCCTCTGAATTTTCTAAACAAAAACGGCCCTATCTCAACTTTTCGCCAAAAATCTTGATTTGCAGAAAAATCTTCGGAAGATGAGTTGACGTTCCTAAAATGATTTGTGACATGATAGAACTTTCAATTTTTGAAAGTGGATTCAAATTCACAGTTAATTTCAATCTATCACGATTTTAGCATGATCTAAGCTACTGAATAACTTTCAGAAATTTTTAGTGCAAATAACTCGTGGTCGATTTTTTTCGAGCCACAATGAACCTCTTCGACACATTGGTGACTCTTGGTGATCATGAAAATCTCGAGATTTCAAATACGGACATAGGGTACCAAAACAACAAAAAAATCAGTCTAATGCTAATCGACAATAATTTTTTTCAATTTGGTGGAATCATCTATGTTTAACCACACATCTCAGTCAAACCAACCTATCTTTGATCTCTAACTGATTTTTACTATACCGTAATGATTTTCTACATATGAGCACAATCGAGCTATCGATTCCTAATCGAATTCTCTAGTCTATTGCATTAAAATCCCTTAATGACTTTCCCAAATAGTCTAGTTATCTCAAAAGATTAGCTATGAGAATAGCACTATAAGTGCATCAATAAAAGGCCCAATTTATTTAATTGAAAACGGTATTGAAATTCCACGATGTCACAATGCTCTGGATTCATACAGATTTATGTTAGATTAAGGAAATTGAGGTTGCTATGCTGTGTCACTACATGTGTCACCACTATCTTGTCTTTAAAGGTCATATCAAATATATAGAGGCTGAAGTGGAAGATATTATCTTTAAAAGTCACATAAAATAAACTCGTAAATGTTTTGATGCCAAAGATGAAACATTAACTGTTCCGAGCCATAAATAATTGTGAAGGATTGCGTAATGACATTTATTTACTTGTAACCATTCAAAAAAATTGTTGAGATGATTTTCAATTTATTATCTACATATTAAAAGTCTAGCCAAAAAAATTTATATTAATAAGTGAAGAGAGGTAATTAATCAAGAGATAAGGGATATTACAACGCCTCCTTTCACATGCAAGGCAGATTGTCAATGACACATGAAATATAATGAACAGGGTGGACGTATATGCGAAATAAACTGAGGCAAAACCTAGGTTCCTTACCATATTAGAAAGTCAGACAAAAATACTCAAGTTAATAAGTGAAGGAAGTCTCTCTCTCTCTCTCTCTCTCTCTCTCTCTTTCTCTCTCTCTCTCTCTCTCTCTCTCTCTCTCTCTCTCTCTCTATCTCTCTCTCTCTCTCTCTCTCTATATATATATATATATATATATATATAGCATATAGACTCCATAGTCAAGCAATGTTGGATATTTAACACTGCCCTCAATTTTCAAATCCTCATATTATCTTATAGTTTTCTATTTGGAAAAAAAAAAAACAACCAAAGAAAATAGAATTTTTCTTTTTTTGGTAGTAGCAGTGAAAAGAATAGTTTAATTTGACGTTTTAAATCCTAGTTTCAATGCCTCCTTTGGAGAAATACTAAACTAAAACAAGAAAAATGTATACTCAAATTATTCGAACACATCAGAGTTCTTACTGTCATTTTTCTATGAGTGGCCATGCAGATTTCAATAACGCGTGCATCTATCTTTTTATCTTGAACACTTAGATACCTCCATCAACCAGTCACATTTTTTCAAATTAAATCTTAGAGAAAGTGAGTGAGTCATGAATTTTTGAAGTTTCCCCATAATGTCTTCTTAGAATTAAGGTATGTCCACGCATACACAAGATTAAGTAATTATGTATAGAAGAAAATATAGTTACATATGTAATAGGTGAATATGAGATAAACTATGAAACATGATTTATGAAAATCAAGTTATATGCGAATTAGGTGGATATGAGATAAAATAATGAAATATGAATTCGGGGAGTAGATCTTTTTGTCCCTTATTAGCGTGGAAGAAAAATAGGACTATCAAGGAGGCTAGAGTGGGAAAACTAATATTAATTATAGAATTGATCAACAACGTTATTAAAATTCATGAGGGGTATCCATATGTGGAGGAGCAAGTAAAAGTACTCTTACAAGACTTGAGAAAAGAGCATCTGACTTCGTTTAAGTATAAGCCAATTTTCTTATTTCATACTACCCATAATGCTATGGTAATTTAGGAAGTCTAATAATGAGAAGAGAAAAAAAAAAAAAAAAAAAGTGAGTTTTGCCTATGAACTTGTTAGTATGAGCATACGATAGAAAGAAAGTTTAAGTTAAAAAAGTTAGGCAATTATATATTCCTCATCAACTTTTAGGGAACATGTCAGGCACGCCTATAGGATTTTCCAAACCTCCAAAAAGTCGGTGAATTGTTTTTTTTCGTATATCAACTAATTGCTCAAAGGGCACATGCTTGTATAGCATTGGTTCACCCGTGCCACAACTTTTGATGCTGTTGCACTTCTCGAGAACGCCCTTAGATTTTTCCTACGACTATAATTTGTTCTTTCCAAGAGGAAGAGAGAATCCTATCCAACCGCTGCCACTCATGCGGGTAAAAGGAGTTTTAGGGTTTGTTTATGTAGAAGTCTTTTATTTTTCTTTTTCCTTTTCTTTTGAAATTATGCAAATGCATTCGAAAGTCTAACTTCGGATAAATATCATGACTCCACGAAATCGCTCCATGCAGGCGTCAATCAACTTCAGCCACTAGAGGACTAATTAGTCGTTTACAAAGAAAGTTTGGAGTCACCTGCATAGTCTAGGCAGTTGTGCATTTGAAGGGTGATTCGTTCGTTTAGAAGCAGCTGAAACTAGCCTGTGGAGAATCTTTTTTGCTAACTTCGGGAATCGAAGTCACTGTATATGCTTCATTTGTTATAGTTTTCTTTAGATGGTAACCATGTTGTTTTGTAAATTTTTTAGCCACCATAGCCTATCTGGCTTTGTATCGATCATATCCGTTTGGTGCTAATAAAGGTAACTAATTTACAGAAAAAAAGAAGAAGAAGAAAACAGAGAGTAGATAATATTGTGTATTTCGTACATGGACAACCCTTTAGTTATATTTGGAAGGCTTTCTTATATTCCGTAAGTTGTTTGGTCCAGATGGGATGTCCTTATCGGCTTGTCATGTACTAACAATGGAATTAGTGCTTCTTATGTATAGGATGAGAGTGCTAGTATGAACACCTAGAGGGGGGTGAATAAATGTTTAAACTAAACCTTGGCAAATATATGCGGAATAAAATAAACTTCAAACAAAGGAGTTAGGGAAGAGAATAAGAACACAAGATTTATAGTGGTTCGGCTTAATCCAAGCCTACGTCCACTCTCCCACGCTAACAGCCTTCTTGGCTGGATTCCACTATGCAATCAACAAGAGATTACAACTTTGAGTGCAAACACTTAGTAGATCACACTATCTCACTAAGTCACTCTTTTGGTATTTCTCTCACGATCACAAACGTTTAAGCTCTCCAAAGACAAGTGTATGATCGAAGGTCGCTCAGACTTTGGAATTATAAATTCTACGCTCTATCTCTTACTTGCTCATCGGTCCATGATCTCCTTAAATACTCCTCCACTTCCAAACTACCCGTTGGACAGTATCCCGGAGAATCGTCTTCCAATATACCCATTGGACAGCTCTGTATCTAGAAGATTTGGTAGCCGTTGAGTGACAAAGGTAGAATCCCAAATTGATTCCGATCGCCCATACAAACGAAATCTTGGTTTCCATAAGTAAAGCTTCTTCGTATAGAAAGTTCTTGTCTTCAAGATCCAATCGTCAATCAATTAGATTGAATCAATCAAATCAATCTTGATGTGGAATCCAAACCAGATCACTAGCCGTTATATGATTGGGCTTGAGTTACGATTCATCGAATCTGGATGTAAAGTCTGAGAGCAATAGACTTTACAATCTGAGTCTGAGTGCGATAGACTTTGCAATCTGAGTCTGAACATATTCTGCTTCTGAACAGATTTAGCTTTAAGGTCTGTACCCAGTTCAGCTTCAGCATAGAGTCTATCTTCTGGTTCTTCATTCAGCATAGAGTCTGTCTTCTGGTTCATCATTCACGTTCAGTCTGGAATTAGTCAGAGTTGACAGACTTCTGATGTAGAACAGACTTTGACACTAAAGTCTAGCAGTCTTCAGACTTTGACACAGAAGTCTGGAAATCTTCAAAATATACTTTGGACATATGTTACGTTCAGTCTTCTGGTCGTCTTCACACTTTGACAATATCATTTACATGTTCTATCATCTGCATGGTCTATTACTTAACCATTAAACATGTTAGTAGCCTTTGATTTATTTTGTCATCTTCAAAACATCATAAGGGATTTCCCTAACAATCTCCCCATTTTTGATGATGACAAAACAATCTCTGAATATGCAGATTTGTAAACATGCTTTTAAAAATATTAATTTAAATCAAAGGATATCAGAAGATAGCAAATAGATTGAGCATAACAATATATAGAAAAATAATCGTAGCTAAATATTATGCAATAAATAATATCAACCAATCAACACATATGCACATTCATATCTTCTCCCCCTTTTTTGTCATAATCAAAAAGCTATAATAATAGATTCACGTAGAGAGAATATAAAATGACATATAATTTCCAAAAAAATCAGCTTTTATAAAACAAGTCGAATATTAAAGATATGCAATATAGCTCACTTCGATCATATATATCAGCAAATATCCAATAAAAATCACGGATGCATCATGAAATTCACGTACACTTTTTGTCATAATAAAATGATAATATCAATAAGAGATTTGTTAATGACAAAAGGTAATAAAAGATGCACTAACCGGATTTTTTTGAACAAATTCTGACACATTTACCTTTCATTCCATTCATAATAAGATCACGATCAATCCAAAAAGATTTTTCCATAATTGATCAAAGCTCCCCCTCAATTTGTTGCCTTTTTGAGATGATCACGATTCTTTTTCTTTTCTTTTGGATTTGATTTCTCCCCTGTGATCATGACAATATTTGCGAATAGAAACAATTGTTGCTTGTGCATGTTGAACATAATATTTTTCCAGTATTTCCTTTGTAGCAACAACATCTGCAACGATCACTTGCATTTTGAAATTCGAGGCAAAAATTTATTTTCTTCAATCAAGCTCTTCTCGAATTCAACCTGCATAAACTTAACAAACTTTTTCCACAAATAAGCTGTAATAATATCCACGTAATATATAATGCCCTTAGCATATATAAAATTATCAAATATTAAAATTCAGAACTATTCAACCTTTCGTATGACACATAAGGGATTTCCTCAATAAGCAAAAATTTTACACCAGGAATAGAATTTTGAACCTTCCAAAAGATAGTATAGAATCTCATGATTTTCTGATTGAGCTTTCCAAAATCATATGGAAGATTCTTTTGTGACCTGCAAATTCTTGTATAATAGATAATAATCTTTGCAAAAATGTCACGTAATATCTTCCTTTGATTTGCGGATCAAACTTGCTAGATATAATATATCTTCTAAGAATATAGCAAGAATATCCATGAATATGCAGTAATATCTTTCAAGATCAAAGAGATTTCCTTGAGCATAAATTTCAGATATGCATTTTGCAAAAGGAAAATAGATATTTCTGTCACGTGCCAAAATTGCAATACCTTATATTTATGACAAAAGATATTCGCAATATAATAAACAATCATCCAAAATCATGATAAATGCACGTAGAAATTTGCAAGGCGGGATGATAAAAAATTTCTCTTACCCAGGTATATGTTTCAAATATACCATTGATAAAAAAAAAAAAAATCATTACCAATCTTCGTAGGAGATATTTTTCTGATTGCACCAAAATTTGCATAGATTCGCAATCATCATTCCCTTAAAGAATTTCCTGCAATCAACTCATTTCCTTTTTGGTATCCATCAATTTGGATCCTTCCTTGACGTTAGAGTAAAATAGAAAATCTCCATAATCAAATATTCTTTCTTAATTCATCATAACAAAGTATTCAAAGAAAGAATATTATGCACAATGATATTTTGAAAAATAAATTCTCACTTAGTCATAGTACAATAAAACCAGGGAGAATAAAATCTTTGAATATCTAAGAATATCTTGCATCATCACGTAAAACAGATTTTCACTTTGCAAAATATGATTAAATCTGAGAGTATAAAATTAGACAAAAAAATAATCTGAATTATCTCAAATAATCACACGTACTAAATCAAATCTCAACTCACAAATCACAAAAACAAATCATACGATTCTTTCTTCAATAAAGCAAAATATGATCATTATAAAATCTCAATCAACCAAGAATATATCGAATATCAAGTATAATGAGAATTATTGCCCAAATCAAATTGAGAATAAAAAATTCCTTACCAAATCCTCTTTCTTCTTTCTTCTTTATATCCTGCAAAAATAACTCATCTTTTCTTTGGTACCCATTTTTTCTTGGGTCCATGAGAGTTAGCAGAATATGCTGCTTTTATCCAATTTTTCTTAATAGGTCTCCAGACTTTAGGACAATCTTTCTCAAAATGTTCCAAATCTCCACAATTTGAACACTTAAGGGCATTTAGACCAACAGGTTTTTAAAATATTTTGAAAATGATTTTTGTAAAAAGTTTATGAGGTCTTTGTCTAAGTCTCTCCTTAACTTTAGGAAAATCAATTAGAGAATCATTTTCCTTAATGAAACCAAGTCCCGACTTATTATAGTAAGGAACTTGTATAGAAAGGATATGCTCTAATGTTTTTGATCCATTTGAAAATCTTGTTGAAATATTTGAAAATTCTTTCTTCAAAGAATCATTTTCTTTGACAAGTAAATCTCGACTTTCTTTTGATTGTAGAAAATCTTTTTGCAAAATTTCAAAATTTTTTTTTGAGAAAGATCTTGTTGCCTAAGCCGAAAATTTTCCTTTTTAAGTTTGAAAGATCCTTTTAAGAGAAGATTTGAGATTTAAGCAAAGCTCATTTATATACTTTGAAACTTTGAGAGGAATTTTTGAATGACTTACCTCATTTCCTCATTGGATTCTAAGTCTATGTCTAAGTCAGACTTTGATTTCGAGCCTGTGTCTGAGTCAAGACTTTGATTTTGAGTTTGTGATTGAGTCAGACTCAGATTCTGAATGTGCCATAAAGCATAAATTTCCCTGCTCATCATCTTCTTTTATTGTTCTTTTCTGACCATTCTGCTTGTATTTTCTTCTATCGAATTTCCTTCCTTTTCTACTCAATTTTTTGAATTTCTTGACCATAAAGGCAAGTTCTTCATCGTCCATGTCATTTTCTGAGTCTGTTTCATCAAAAACAGCATTAGATATTAAAGCAATGGACTTCTTACCTTCGGGATCTTCATCGTTGAGTTGTTCCACTTCATAGGATTGAAGAGTGCCGATCAATTCATCAACGGTGAGTGGCATAATCCTTTGAGTCTCCCGGATTGAGGTCTTGACATGGTTCCAATCTTTTGAGAGACCTCGCAAGAGTTTGTTGACCTTCATTGGGGAAGAAATTGGCTGACCTTGATATGCTAAACCATTTACAATTTCTGTAAAACGATTGAACATATCTCCAATCAACTCTCCTTGCTTCATCTTGAAGGATTCATATTTGCCAAGCAAGAAGTTTACTTTTGTCTCTTTTACACGATCGATCCCTTCATATGTAACATGAAGTCTATCCCAAACTTCTTTTGCTGTTTCACATGAAGAGATTTTATTATATTCAGCAGGAGGCAAAGCACAATATAAAGAATAAATAGCTTTTGCATCAAGCGCTTCTCTTTTGGACATCTCCATCCGAGACATAGGAGCGGGGGTTTGGTTTCTTTGTCTTTGCCATTCTTATTTGATGTGGACGCAGCAATGGGGTTGATTCCTCTTTCCACAACATCCCATTGCAAGGGATCTCTGGATCTTAGGAATGCTTTCATTTTGTTCTTCCACACGTCGTATTTCTTTCCATCAAAATATGGTGGCCTTGTGTTGCTTTGCCCTTCCATAAGTCCTGGTGCCAACATACTAGCCATAAAGAATCTTTAGCTCAAAAGTAAAAACACTTTTATAAACCGAGCACTTGGCTCTGATACCAATTGAGAGTGCTAGTATGAACACCTAGAGGGGGTGAATAGGTGTTTAAAATAAATCTTGGCAAATATATGCGGAATAAAATAAACTTCGAGTAAAACAAAGGAGTTAGGGAAGAGAATAAGAACACAAGATTTATAGTGGTTCGGCTTAATCCAAGCCTACGTCCACTCTCCCACGCTAACAGCCTTCTTGGCTGGATTCCACTATGCAATCAACAAGAGATTACAACTTTGAGTGCAAACACTTAGTAGATCACACTATCTCACTAAGTCACTCTTTTGGTATTTCTCTCACGATCACAAACGTTTAAGCTTTTCAAACACAAGTGTATGATCGAAGGTCGCTCAGACTTTGGAATTATAAATTCTACGCTCCATCTCTTACTTGCTCATCGGTCCATGATTTCCTTAAATACTCCTCCACTTCCAAACTACCCGTTGGACAGTATCCCGGAGAATCGTCTTCCAATATACCCATTGGACAGCTCTGTATCTAGAAGATTTGGTAGCCATTGAGTGACAAAGGTAGAATCCCAAATTGATTCCGATCGCCCATACAAAAACGAAATCTTGGTTTCCATAAGTAAAGCTTCTTCGTATAGAAAGTTCTTGTCTTCAAGATCCAATCGTCAATCAAATTAGATTGAATCAATCAAATCAATCTTGATGTGGAATCCAAACCAGATCACTAGCCGTTATATGATTGGGCTTGAGTTACGATTCATCGAATCTGGATGTAAAGTCTGATAGCAATAGACTTTACAATTTGAGTCTGAGTGCGATAGACTTTGCAATCTGAGTCTGAACATATTCTGCTTCTGAACAGATTTAGCTTTAAGGTCTATACCCAGTTCAGCTTCAGCATAGAGTCTGTCTTCTGGTTCAGCTTCAGTATAGAGTCTGTCTTCTGGTTCATCATTCACGTTCAGTCTGGAATTAGTCAGGGTTGACAGACTTCTGATGTAGAACAGACTTTGACACTAAAATCTTCGACTTTGAGTCTTGAGACTTTGACACGACTTTGACAGAAGTCTGGAAATCTTTATAATATACTTTGGACATATGTTACGTTCAGTCTTTCTGGTCGTCTTCACACTTTGACAATATCCTTTACATGTTCTATCATCTGCATGGTCTATTACTTAACCATTAAACATGTTAGTAGCCTTTGATTTATTTTGTCATCTTCAAAACATCATAAGGGATTTCCCTAACAGAAGGATTTGCAACAATTAATAATCAACGTAAGACTGAGTAAAGGAAAGAGAGAATTGAACACGTGGTTTATAGTGGTTTGGCTTGATTCAAGCCTACGTCCACTCTTCTGCACTGACAGCCAATTGGCTGGATTCCACTATGAACAAAGAGATGTTACAGCATTGATCTTCCTTGATTTCTGTTGGAGAAATCTTTCCAGAATATTTTGAAGCTGACAAAACGTTTCTTTCAGTCTAGTCTGGATATCTGCAGATCGTCTAGTTTAAAGTCTGAAGACTCTCGATCTCGAGACTCAAAATTCAAGACTCAAGATTCAAGACTCAAGACTATTCTCATTGACAGTCTTTCGATCCAAAGTGACGAAGGAAATCAGAGCCGAAGTATATGGTTGAGGATTTAATCCTATCCTCTGGAGAAGATCTTTTGGTTGGATAAAGATAACGGATTCTTTTGTTCGTATCTAGATCAATTGAAGATCCGATGGTCGACGAAAGTATTCTTGGAATGTTCTATTCTTGGAAACCAAGATCCCGATTGTATGGGCGAACATGATTGATGGGCTATCGTCGGGTTCCTTTAATAGCTCGAATGATCTTCTTGATTGATTCCGTCCAACGGGTAGATTGGAGGAATTCCTTTGGAAAGTGCCAACGGGTATGATGGCATAAAGGAGTATAAAAAGGAAGACGTTCTAGTTGTTTGAGTACATGATCGATAGAGAAATTCAGTCGAAGTACCTTGATTATTAGTCGATACGGTCGAGTGAAATTGTATACACAGAGAGTGTCTATACTTGGCGATACCTTGAGCGAGTGTGGTAGATCATCTACACCTAGAAATCAAGGAAGATCAACACTGTAACATCTCTTTGTTCATAGTGGAATCCAGCCAATTGGCTGTTGGTGCAGAAGAGTGGACGTAGGTTTGAATCAAGCCGAACCACTATAAACCGCGTGTTTAATTCTCTCTTCCCTTTACTTAGTCTTATATTGATTATTACTTATCAAATTCTTCAACTGTTTAAGTATTGCGCAATTATCAAGAAATTATCAAGAAAAATCTTTTATATACCTATTCACCCCCTCTAGGTACTCGTACTAGTTATATCAATTGGTATCAGAGCTCGTGTTCTTACTTTATTTGAAGTGTTTTACTTCAGAGTAAAAGATCAATGGCTAGTATGTTAGCACCAGGGCTGGTGGAAGGGCAAAGCAATACCAGACCACCCTACTTTGATAAAAAGGATTACAACATCTGGAAGAACAAGATGAAAGCTTTCCTACGATCAAAGGATCCTCTGGAATGGGACGTTGTGGAAAGAGGAATCACTCCTACTGCTGCATCAGTCTCTGAAAGAGGGAAAGAAACTGTTGAGACCAGCGGAATGACTCAGGAAGAGATAAACAAGAGACAAGCACTCGATGCAAAAGCAATTTACTCCTTATATCGTGCCTTGTCTCCAACTGAATATAACAGAATATCTTCTTGTGTTACAGCAAAAGAAGTATGGGACAGATTACATATCACCTATGAAGAAGATCGAGTGAAGGAGACCAGAATCAACATTCTCCTCGGTCAATATGAAGCCTTCAAAATGAAACCAGGAGAATCTATAACTAACATGTTTAGTCGTTTTACAGATATTGTCAATGATCTTGAGAACCAAGGACAAAAAATTTCTGATCCCATGAAGGTGAACAAGCTATTGCGTGGACTCTTCAAGGATTGGAATCATATAAAGACTTCAATAAGAGAGACGCAAAGAATTATGCCCCTATCTATCGACGAGCTGATTAGAACTCTTCAGTCTTATGAAGTGGAACGAATTAATGAAGACGAAGATCCAAGAGGTAAGAAATCCATTGCATTAAAATCAAATGATGATTCGATGATACAAATTCGGGAGATGATATGGATGACGAGGAGCTTGCTCTCATGATAAGAAGATTCAGAAAACTGAATAGAAAAGGTAGAAGGTTCAACTTAAAGAAACAAAGTTTCCAGAGACAGCGAGACCAAGTCTGTTGATGATGAGGAACCAAACAAAGATATAGTACGCCGAATGTAAGAAAAAGGGACACATCAGACCCAACTGTCCTCTTCTAAAGAAGAAAAGAGGAAAAGCTGAGAAGTTTCGAAAAGCTCTCAAAGCCAAAACCTGGAGTGATATAGAATGTGAAGAAAGTGATAATGAATATGCCAACATATGTCCGATGGCACACTTAGACTCGGACTCGGATTCTGGATCGACTCGGATAGTGAATTTGAGGTAAGTGATTTTAAAATCCTGTCAAAGTCTCTAAATACATTGATGAACTGTGTTTTAGTCTTAAGACTTCTCTCAAAAGGATTTCCGAACTTAAAAAGGAAAACTCAGCTCTAAAACAAAAGGAAACCATTTTAGAAGAAAGAGTTAAAAGTTTAGACTTGAATATTTCTGCTTTTAAAGAAAAAGAAGATAATCTTTTGAAAGAAAATGTTTTCTTAAAAACGAACTTATCAAATATTTCAAAGAAATTTTCGATAGGATCCGAAAAGCTTGAAAAAGTTCTTTCAGTTCAAAGACCTTACTTCAATAAGTCTGTTCTAGGTATGACAGCAGAAACAATTCCCTTGATTGATTTTCCTAAAGTAAAAGAAAGAATTAAGAAAGACCGTCGAGAGAGGCTTACAAAAATCATTTCAAGAAAGTTTTTGTAAAGCCTGTAGGTCGAAATGCTCTAAGGTGTTCAAAGTGTAACAGTCAGGATCACTTTGAAAAAGAATGTCCTATGGTTTGGAAGCCTTTTAAGAAAATATGGCCTAATAATGTTTATCCTACTAACACCAAAGGACCCAAGAAATTTTGGGTACCAAAGAAAACTTGAGACTCTCTTTTAAATGCATGTCTCCGTCAAGAAAAAGGTAAAGTGGTATCTTGACAGCGGATGTTCAAGACACATGACGGGAGACTCAAAGTGCTTCATAAAGCTTGTTCAAGTAAACGGTGGAAATGTTTCATTTGGAGGAAACGGCAAAGGAAGCATTGTGGGATTTGGAACTGTGAAAATTGGAAATCTCACAATAAGCAATGTTTCTCTAGTGGAAGGACTCAACTATAACCTTCTCGGCATTAGCCAATTGTGTGATAATGGTTTCAAGATCTCCTTTCAAGAAGGAATTTGCTATGGAATTAGTAAAGACTCTACTCAGTCTTTCATGGGTCGAAGACATGGAAATATCTACCTCTTAGACATGAAATTAAATGAATCACAATGTCTAATCTCAATTCAAGATGAAGCGAGCTTATGGCACAGAAAGCTTGGCTATGTCAATATGAAGCAATTAGCCAAAATCTCATCAAAGCAGCTTGTTCGAGGTCTACCCAAATTACCATATCAAAAGTTCGATCCATGCACACCTTGTATTCTGGGAAAGCAGGTAAGAAATTCATTTAAGCCAATAAATCATGTCTCTACTAATCATGTACTATAGTTGTTGCATATGGATCTCTTCGGACCAACCAGAACCCAGAGTATTGGAGGTAAGAAATATTGTCTAGTAATTGTGGACGATTATTCTCGTTTTACTTGGGTATATTTCCTTGCAAGTAAGTCAGAAACCTTTTCATATTTTAAAAAATTTGTTAAAAAGGTTCAAAATGAAAAAGGATGTGTTATCTCAAGTATAAGAACGGATCATGGAGGTGAATTTGAAAATCAAGATTTCACGAAATTGTGTGATGAATCTGGATTTAAGCATGTGTTCTCATCTCCATACACCCCTCAGCAAAATGGAGTTGTGGAAAGAAAGAATAGATCTCTTCAAGAAATGGCTAGAACTCTTTTAATTGAAAGTAAAATTTATTCATGTTTTTGGGCTGAAGCTGTTTCAACAGCATGCTATATCATCAATAGAGTCTTCCTAAGACCTATTCTTGAGAAAACCCCTTATGAATTATTCAAAGGTAAGAAGCCCATTGTTTCATACTTTCATGTGTTCGGTTGCAAATGCTTTATATTGAAAAATGCAAAGATCAAGTTGGTAAGTTTGAAGAAAGATCATATGAAGGCATCTTCCTTGGATTTTCTACATCAAGCAAAGCCTACAGAGTCTATAACAAGAAGAGCCAGTCGGTGGAGGAGTCAATGAACGTCAAATTTCAAGACTCTACGCAAGATGAATCCAGTCAGACTCGGTATGAAGAGTCGAATCTGCTCCGACCTTCCAAAGCTCACAACTCAAGAAATGTCTCGAGACTACGGAAGACCAGCATCAAGATGTCATGAAGATTCAAATAAAGAAAGAGATCATCATCCGACAAATCATCTAGATGCTTGGAAGCATAAGTCTAGTCATCCCAAAGATCTAATTATCGGCGAAATTAATGAAGGAATTCGCACCATATCCAAAAGACATGAAGAGTCTAGTGCTGTGGCTCTCATTTCTGAAATTGAACCAAAAAGCATAGAAGAAGCTTTATCTTATGAAAGCTAGATCGAAGCTATGCAAGAAGAGCTCAGACAATTCAACATTAATGATGTCTGGGAATTGACATCTAAACCAAAAGGTAAAACTGTTATTGGAGCTAAATGGGTGTTCAGAAAAAAGATGAATGAAAAAGGAAAAGTCGTACGAAATAAAGCAAGACTCGTGGCCAAAGGATACACGCAAGAAGAAGGAATAGACTATGATGAGACTTACACTCCTGTAGCAAGGTTAGAAGCTATTCGTCTATTACTTGCGTTTGCTTGTTACAAAAATTTCAGGTTATTCCAAATGGACGTCAAAAGTGCTTTCCTAAATGGATTTATCCAAGAGGAAGTTTATGTGGAACAACCACCTGGATTTGAAGACCCAAAGAAGCCAGACTCAGTCTTCAGACTGAAAAAGGCCTTGTATGGTTTAAAGCAAGCACCTCAAGCTTGGTACGACAGACTAAGTAAGTTCTTATTACATAATGGTTTTGTCAAAGGTAAAGTAGATACTACTTTATTTATCAAAAAAGAAAACAAAAGCTTTTTACTCGTTCAAATATATGTGGATGACATTATTTTGGATCCTCTAATGAAAATCTATGCAAGAAATTTTCTAAGTCTATGCAAGATGAGTTTGAAATGAGTATGATGGGAGAATTAACATTCTTTCTTGGTCTTCAAGTAAAGCAATTGAATGAAGGAACTTTCATTTACCAAGAAAAATATGCTAATGATCTTGTCAAAAGATTTCAATTGAAAAATTGCAAGAAGACTGATATACCAATGTCAAGTTCTTTGAAGATAGACAAAGATGGAGAAGGGAAGAAAGTTGATCAAAAGCTGTACGGGAGCATCATCGGTTCACTTCTTTATCTAATTGCTTCTAGACCGACATTTTGTTGAGTGTTTGCATCTATGCTAGGTTTCAATCAGATCCAAGAGATTCCCATCTCGGTGCTGCAAAACGTATCATTAAATACGTTGCTTCATCTTCAAGCATCGGTCTTTGGTATCCTAAGAAGGGAGACTTTAATCTTAAGGATATTCGGACGTAGATCTGGCCGGTTGCGAGTCGATAGAAAGAGTACCTCGGGAACTTGCCGGTTGCTTGGAAGCGGGACGGTGTCTTGGTTTTCAAGGAAACAAACACTGTAGCTCTCTCAAAACGAAGCGAGTATATAGCCCTTGAAAGCTGCTGTTCACAAATTCTATGGATGAAACAACAGCTACAAGACTTTGGGATTGAAGACTCATGCACGAAATCAAATGTGACAACACCAGCGCAATCAATCTCACCAAAAATCCAATTCTTCATTCAAGAGCAAAGCATATAGAGATTCGACATCACTTCATTAGAGATCATATTCAAAATGGAGAAATCTCGATTCAATTTGTTGATTCAAAAAGTCAATTAGCGGATATATTCACAAAGCCTTTGGAGAAAAATCAATTCGATTTTATCCGTTCCAGACTCAACATTTTGAAGCTCGAAGAAGTTAAAGTCTAGAGACTCTCCAACCTTCAAACTCAGAAAGTTGATGATCATCAGACTCTAAATCTTTCAGACTCAGACATTGATGATTATAGACTGTAAGTTGTTATTTTATCTCAACTCGAAAAGGTATGATCTTTCGTTCGGTTATTTTGAAGTCTCGTGAAAAATGAAAACTTGTCTTTTCAAAAGAATTAATTTTGCAATTATTGATTTCGAAAAGAGGTATTCGTACACTTTCCTTGTGCCGATTGAACTTCCCTTTTCAAAACTGAGTTATATATATACAGTTTTCATTTTCAATCTTCAAAACCCTAAAAAGCATTCTCCTCCCAATACCATTTCTACTTCGTGTTCATCTTCGAGAAAGTTGTCATCTTTTCTTGGGAAAGCAAGCAAAGGAATCTTTCAGCGACAAGGAAGGATGTCTTCTTCGAGGAAGTCTTCAAGAATCGCGAACGGGGACCACGAGAGAATGAAGGAGGGACCTACCCATTTCGATCTCACCAAAGAGGAAGAATTATCGAGTCAGCAACAAAGCCCGATTCACTCTCCACCACGTCACTCAACACCATCTAACCCACAAGGTGCGGGTCAACATCCGGAGGAAGAGATAATCGAGGACGCAGACCCTGTAAGAGTCCAAAAACCCTCTTATATTTACAAACTCTACCGTGCGTTGAAAAGTAATGGGACTCCGTTGAAATACGTGGATGATTTTCTCAAAGATAAGAATTATGGGAATGAGTATATCTTTTGAAAAGATGGAGGATTTGGGAATTGCTCCCAAAGGTAAAGCGAGAGGAAGCACTTGCGAATATTCCCAGTAACCCTCGTATGTCGGGACCAAATCCGGCGATGGGAACGATGATGATAAAATGTTCGGTGATTTTCAACCTAGAATGGGTGTTGCTGCGAAGGTGAAGGGAAATAGGATGGAGTTATTTAAATCGAAGGAACAGGAGAATTTGTTCTTGGATCTGCTGAAAGGAGGGGTGATAAACCCTAGGAGTGTCAATTTCGATTTCTTGGATCTTTGTTAATGTGAACTTAAGGGAGAAGTTCGGTATGCTTCAATCGGAACGTTTTTGCCGATACCACAAATGGTTATGCACAAGCGATGCGTATTTCTATTGAATCTCGGCTTTATAGATGCGAATAGAATATCATTCAGTGTTCGAGACCAGGATTATGTGTTAGACGTGGACATGTTGGCGGATATAATTGGAGTTGAACGAGGACGTTATCAACCAATCAAAGTCTCAATTGTTCGTGCCTCAATGGACCTTGTCGAAGATAGAGATATCAAAGGAAAAATCATCTATTCAAGGATGCGTGCCATCAATATTGTGCTGCACAAAATTGTGATCAATTGCATCAGGCCCAAGTCTACATCAAAGACTGATATGTCTAATTCCGAAGCAAAATTGATGTACGCAATCAACTCAGGGAAGAAGTTCTCTCTCCCTCACACTATTCTCTTTCACATGTACGAGCAATGTCGAAGGACAAGGGACAATTGCCTTACCTAGGTGGTGACCAAGATCTTGAGACACATGAATATTGAACCGCCACACACACTTTGTGTTCGGCCGTGCGATAAGATGGTGGTAGGTTTAAAGATGTTGACGAAGATGCGTCGAAAGAACTTTCCAAGGCAATGAAGAAATTCAAAGTGAAGACTCCAGTTCCGTGCGCTTCAAAGAGAAAAGGAAAGGAGGCCATTGGTGCCTCATCCAAAAAGAAGAGAACTCTCATCTTGGAGGATGAAGATGAGGAGGAAGATCTCACAATCACTGCCTTGATAAGGACCAGACGTTCTGTTCCCCAATCAACAGAACATCAGAAGAAACAGAGAGAAGAAGAGAAGCAAGATAAGAACGAGAGAAGAAGAAGAGCGGCGAGAGAAGGAGAAAGAAGCTGAAGAAGAAGGAGAAGAAGAGCAAGAAAAGTCTGCAGCTGAATCGGAGAGAAGGGGAATCAAGATACGGAAGAGCATGATCATCACTCTTCCCCTTTTGATGTCCTAGAGATAGGGGAGTTTGCGAGGAAGAAAGGACCACACCTCATGCTGCCAATAGTGAAGGTCTAAGACAATCTCAGCAGACCCGGAAGAATTTCAGGCTTCTCCATTGCACGAAGAAGGACACGATACGTCAACACCAAGTCTGCAAGACTATACAGAAGCGCCATCGTCTGCATTCACTCCATCTGAGAAGGCAAAGGCAAGTACACAGACGGACAATTCTGCAGATTTTCGTTGTATCATGGATATTCTTCGGAAATGTGTGGCCAAATCTATGCTGGGACTGTGAAATTCAAGCCATGAAGAATCTGGACAAGCATCTTCGATTACCACTGGAGGAAAAATGAAAGACCTCGCTCTACAACTTCAAGCCAATGCCAAAGGAGAGGAAGTAGCTCAACTAAGGGACGACTTGAAGAGGCTAGAAGGCGTAGTCCAGTCCATGGGAGATTTCCAGATCGTGCGCATTCCCAAGCGGACGACTCATTTCTCACCTTTTTTTTAATGATGACAAAAAGGGGAGAAGCAATTTGAACCAACCAACCAACCAATTTTTCTTTGACTTTAAATTTATTTTTGTGGTTGAATATGTTTGTTTTTAGTATGACTTGAGTGAACTTGGGTGTGAACTTGAATTTGACTGAATTGGCTGTGGATTTTGATGCTTGATTGTTTGCATTTATATCAAGTGTTGTTATATGGTATTACTCATGAAAGACTAACCAATTTTCTGTGGATGCGAGAGTCCGGTTGTTTTGTTAAATCTTTATGAGATAGCCATATTGCTTGAGAAATGTTTTTGCAGGTCAAAGTGGTTCAAATCTACAGGAAAGTTTTGTCACCATCAAAAATGGGGAGATTGTTGGAGAAATCTTTCAGAATATTTTGAAGGCGACAAAACGTTTCTTTCGGTCTAGTCTAGATATCTGCAGATCGTCTAGTTTAAAGTCTGAAGACTCTCTTATCTCCAGACTCAAAATTCAAGACTCAAGATTCAAGACTCAAGACTCAAGACTATTCTCATTGACAATCTTTCGGATCCAATGACGAAGGAAATCCAAAGCCGAAGTATAGGGTTGAGGATTTAATCCTATCCTCTGGAGAAGATCTTTTGGTTGGATAAAGATAACGGATTCTTTTGTTTGTATCTAGATCAATTGAAGATCCGATGGTCGACGAAGTATTCTCGGAATGTTCTATTCTTGGAAACCAAGATCCTGATTGTATGGGCGAACAGGATTGATGGGCTATCGTCAGGTTCCTTTAATAGCTTGAATGATCTTCTTGATTGATTTTGTCCAACGGGTAGATTGGAGGAATTCCTTTGGAAAGTGCCAACGGGTATGATGGCATAAAGGAGTATAAAAAGGAAGACGTTCTAGTTGTTTGAGTACATGATCGATAGAGAAATTCCAGAGTCTGAAGTACCTTGATTATTAGTCGATACAGTCTGAGCGAAATTGTATACACAGAGAGTGTCTATACTTAGCGATACCTTGAGCGAGTGTGGTAGATCATCTACACCTAGAAATCAAGGAAGATCAACACTGTAACATCGCTTTGTTCATAATGGAATCCAGCCAATTGGCTGTCAGTGCAGAAGAGTGGACGTAGGCTTGAATCAAGCCGAACCACTATAAATCGCGTGTTTAATTCTCTCTTCCCTTTACTTAGTCTTATATTGATTATTACTTATCAAATTCTTCAACTGTTTAAGTATTGCGCAATTATCAAGAAATTATCAAGAAAAATCTTTTATATACCTATTCACCCCCTCTAGGTACTCGTACTAGTTATATCAATTTTTAGGTGTAGATGATCTACCACACTTGCTCAAGGTATCACCAAGTATAGACACCCTCTGTGTATACAATTTCGCTCAAACTGTATCGACTAATAATCAAGGTGCTAGACACTCTCTATGTAGACTCAAAATGGAATTTCTCTATCGATCACGTACTCAAACAACTAGAACGTCTTCCTTTTTTATACTCCTTTATGCCATCATACTCGTTGGCACTTACCAAAGGAATTTCTCCAATCTACCCGTTGGACGGAATCAATCAAGAAGATTATTCGAGCTATTAAAGTAACCTGTCGATAGCCCATCAATCCTGTTCACCCATACAATCAGGATCTTGGTTTCCAAGAATATTTCGTCGACCACTGGATCTTCAATTGATCTAGATACGAATAAAAGAATTCGTTATATTTATCCAACCAAGAGATCTTCTCCAGAGGATAGGATTAAATCCTCAACCATATACTTCGGCTCTGGATTTCCTTCGTCACTGGATTAGAAAGACTATCAATGAGAATAGTCTTGTGTCTTGAGTCTTGAGTCTGGTGATCAGAAAGTCTTCAGAATTTAAACAGACGGTCTACAAATATCCAGACTAGATTGATAGAAACATTTTGTCAGCTTCAAAATATTCTGGAAAGATTTCTCCAACAATCTCCCCCTTTTTGATGGTGACAAAACTTTCCTGTAAATTTGAACAACTTTGACCTGCAAAAACATTTCTCAAGCAATATGGCTATCTCATAAAGATTAATAAAACAACCAGACTCTGCATCCACAGAAAATTGGTTAGTCTTTCATGAGTAATACCATATGACAACACTTGATATAAATGCAAACAGTCAAGCATCAAAATCCACAGCCAATTCAGTCAAATTCAAGTTCACACCCAAGTTCACTCAAGTCATACTCAAAAACAAACATAACCACAAAGACAAATTTAAAGTCAAAGTTTAAAGTTGGTTGGTTCAAATTGCTTCTCCCCCTTTTTGTCATCATTAAAAAAAGGTGAGAAAGGAGTTAGGTTTGCTTGGGAATGCGCACGATCTGGAAATCTCCCATCGACTAGACTATGCCTTCTAGCCTCTTCAGGTCTTCCCTTAGTTGAGCTACCTCCTCTCCTTTGGCATTGGCTTGAAGTTGTAGAGCTAGGTCTTTCATTTTATCCTACAAGGTAACTGAAGATGCTTGTCCAGCATTCTTCATGGCTTGAATTTCACAGTCCAGAGCATATATTTGGCCCCGCATTTCCAGAATAACATCTAGAATACGACGAAAATCTACAGAATTATCCGTCTGTGTACTTGCATTTGCTTTCTTAGATAGAGTGAATGCAGACGATGGAGCTTCTGTATAATCTTGCAGATTTGGTGTTGACGTATCGTGTCCTTCTTCAGGCAATTGAGAAGCCTGAAACTCTTCTGGATCTGCTGGAGATTGTCTTAGACCTTCACTATTGGCAGCATGAGGTGTGGACCTTTCTTGCTCGCCAACTCCCCCTGTCTCTAGGACATCAAAAAGGGAAGAGTGATGATCATGCTCTTCTGTATCTTGATTCCCCTTCTCTCTAGATTCAGCTGCAGACTTTTCTTTCTCTTCTTCTCTTTCTTCTTCAACTTCTTTCTCCTTCTCTCGCTGCTCTTCTTCTTCTCTGTTCTTGGCTTGCTCCTCTTCTTCTCTCTGTTTCTTCTGAAGTTCTGTCGATTGAGGTACAGAACATCTGGTCCTTATCAAGGCAGTGATTGTGAGATCTTCCTCCTCATCTTCATCCTCCAAGATGAGAGTTTTCTTCTTTTTGGATGGGGCACCAATGGCCTCCTTCCCTTTTCTCTTTGAAGCAGACGGAACTGGAGTCTTCACTCTGAATTTCTCCATCGCCTTGGAAAGTTCTTTCAGACGCATCTTCGTCAACATCTTCAAACCTACCACCATCTTATCGCACGGTCGAACACAAAGTATATGTGGCGGTTCAATATTCATGTGTCTGAAGATCTTGGTCACCAGACCTGGATAAGGCAATTGTCCCTTGTCCTTCGACATTGCTCTGTACATGTGAAAGAAAATAGTGTGAGGGAGAGAGAACTTCTTCCCTGAGTTGATTGCATACATCCATTTTGCCTCAGAATTAGACACATCAGTCTTTGATGTAGACTTGGGCCTGATGCAATTGATCACAATTTTGTGCAGCACGATATTGATTGCACGCATCCTTGAATAGATTATTCTTCCCTCTACATCTCTATCTTTGACAAGTTCCAATAAGGCGCGAGCAACTGAGACTTTGATTGGTTGATAACGTCCTCGTTCAACTCCAATTATGTCCACCAACATGTCCACGTCTACCACATAGTCCTGGTCTCGAACACTGAATGATATTCTATTCGCATCTAAAAAACTGAGATTCGAATAGAAGTATGTTGTCAATTGCACATAACCATCTGTGGTATCGGTACAAAATTGCTCAAGTTGAAGCAGATTGAACTTCTCCCTTAAGTTCACATTAACGACATCCAAGAAATCGAAATCAACACTCCTAGGGTTTATCACCCCTCGTTTCAGCAGTCTGAAGAATAGATTCTCCTGTTCCTTCGATTTAAACAACTCAATCTTTTTTCCCTTCACCTTCGCATCAACACCCATTCTAGGTTGAAAATCACTGAACATTTTATCATCATCGTTCCCGTCAATCGAATTTGGTCCCGACATACGAGGGTCACTTGGAATGTTCGCAAGTGCTTCCTCGACCTTTCCCTTGGGAGCAATTCCCAAATCCTCCATTTTTCTCGAAAGATATACTCATTCCCATAATTCTTATCTTTAAGAAAATCATCCACGTAGTTCAACGGAGTCCCAAAGTATTTTCAACGCACGGTAGAGTTTGTAAATATAAGAGGGTTTTGGACTCTTACGAGGGTCTGCGTCCTCGATTATCTCTTCCTCCGGTTGTTGACCCGCACCTTGTGGGGTAGATGGCGTTGAGTGACATGGTGGAGAGCGAATCGGGCTCTGTTGCTGACTTGATAATTCTTCCTCTTCGGTGAGATCGAAATGGGTAGGTCCCTCCTTCATTCTCTGTGGTCCCTTGTTCGCGATTCTTGAAGACTTCCTCGAAGAAGACATCCTTCCTTGTCGCTGAAAGATTCCTTTACTTGCTTTCTCAAGAAAAGATGACAACTTTCTCGAAGATGAACACGAAGTAGAAACCGGATTGGGAGGAGAATGCCTTTTAGGGTTTTGAAGATTGGATGAAAAAGAAAACGTATATATATAACTCGTTTTGAAAAAGGGAAGTTCAATCGGCACAAGAAAAGTGTACGAACACTTCTTTTTAAAATCATTAACTGCCAAAATTAATCCTTTTGAAAAGACAAGATTTCGTTTTTCATGGAGATTATAAAATAACTGAACGAAAGATCATGCCTTTTCGAGCTTAGATAAAATAGCAACTTACAGTCTATAGCCATGAATGTCTGAGTCGACTATTTAGAGTCCGAGAGATTAGAGTCTCGAGGGTTGGAGAGTCTCTAGACTTTAACTTCTTCGAGCTTCAAAATGTTGAGTCGGAACGGATAAAATCGAATTGATTTTTCTCCAAAGGCTTTGTGAATATATCCGCTAGTTGACTTTTTGAATCAACAAATTGAATCGAGATTTCTCCATTTTGAATATGATCTCTAATGAAGTGATGACGAATCTCTTTATGCTTTGCTCTTGAATGAATAATTGGATTTTTGGTGAGATTGATTGCGCTGGTGTTGTCACATTTGATTTATGTGCATGAGTCTTCAATCCCAAAGTCTTGTAGCTGTTGTTTTATCCATAGAATTTGTGAACAGCAGCTTTCAAGGGCTATATACTCTGCTTCTGTTGTTGAGAGAGCTACAGTGCTTTGTTTCCTTGAAAACCAAGACATTGTCCCGCTTCCAAGCAACGGCAAGTTCCTGAAGTACTCTTTCTATCGACTCTGCAGCCGGCTAAATCTGCGTCTGAATATCCGGAAGATTAAAGTCTCCCTTCTTAGGATACCAAAGACCGATGCTTGAAGATGAAGCAACGTATTTAATGATACGTTTTGCAGCACTGAGATGGGATTCTCTAGGATCTGATTGAAACCTACCACAGATGCAAACACTTAACAAAATGTCAGGTCTAGAAGTAGTAAGATAAAGAAGTGAACCAATGATGCTCCTGTACAGCTTTTGATCAACTTTCTTCCTTTCTTCATCTTTGTCTATCTTCAAAGAACTTAACATTGGTATATCAGTCTTTTTGCAATTTTCCAATCCAAACCTTTTGACAAGATCATTAGCATATTTTTCTTGGTAAATGAAAGTTCCTTCCTTCAATTGCTTTACTTGAAGACCAAGAAAGAATGTTAATTCTCCCATCATACTCATTTCAAATTTATCCTGCATAGACTTAGAAAATTTCTTGCATAGACTTTCATTAAAGGATCCAAAAATAATATCATCCACATATATTTGAACAAGTAGAAAACTTTTGTTTTCATTTTTGATAAATAAAGTAGTATCTACTTTACCTTTGTCAAAACCATTCTGTAATAAGAACTTACTTAGTCTGTCATACCAAGCTCGAGGTGCTTGCTTTAAACCATACAAGGCCTTTTTTTCAATCTGAAGACTGAGTCTGGCTTCTTTGGGTCTTCAAACCCAGGTGGTTGTTCCACATATACTTCCTCTTGGATAAATCCATTTAGGGAAGCACTTTTGACGTCCATTTGGAATAACCTGAAATTTTTATAACAAGCAAACGCAAGTAATAGTTGAATAGCTTCTAACCTTGCTACAGGAGTGTAAGTCTCATCATAGTCTATTCCTTCTTCTTGCGTATATCCTTTGGCCACGAGTCTTGCTTTGTTTCGTACGACTTTTCCTTTTTCATTCATCTTATTTCTGAACACCCATTTGGCTCCAATAACAGTTTTACCTTTCGGTTTAGATGTCAATTCCCAGACATCATTAACGTTGAACTGTCTGAGCTCTTCTTGTGTAACTTCGATCCAGCTTTCATCAGACAAAGCTTCTTCTATGATTTTTGGTTCAATTTCGCCGATAATGAGATCTTTAGGATGACTGGACTTATGCTTCCAGTTACTGGTTGATTTGTCTGAATGATGATCTCTTTCTTTATTTGAATCTTCATGAACATCTTGATGCTGGTCTTCCAGAGTCTGAGATACTTCTTGAGTTGTAAGCTTTGGAAGGTCTGGAGCAGATTCAGACTCTTCATATTGAGTATGACTGGATTCATCTTGCGTAGAGTCTTTAAATTTGACATTCATTGACTCCTCCACAGACTGGCTCGTCTTGTTATAGACTCTGTAGGCTTTGCTTGATGTAGAATATCCAAGGAAGATGCCTTCATCTGATCTTTCTTCAAACTTACCAACTCGATCTTTTGCATTTTTCAATATAAAGCATTTGCAACCGAACACATGAAAGTATGAAACAATGGGCTTCTTACCTTTGAATAATTCATAAGGGGTTTTCTCTATAATAGGTCTTAGGAAGACTCTATTGATGATATAGCATGCTGTTGAAACAGCTTCAGCCCAAAAACGTGAAGAAATTTTACTTTCAATTAAAAGAGTTGTAGCCATTTCTTAAAGAGATCTATTCTTTCTTTCCACAACTCCATTTTGTTGAGGAGTATATGGAGAGGAGAACACATGCTTAAATCCAGATTCATCACACAATTTTGTAAAATCTTGAATTTCAAATTCACCTCCATGATCTGTTCTTATACTTGAGATAACACATCCTTTTTCATTTTGAACCTTTTTAGCAAATTTTTCAAAATACGAAAAGGTTTCTCACTTACTTGCAAGGAAATATACCCAAGTAAAATGGGAGTAATCGTCCACAATTACTAGGCAATATTTCTTACCTCCAATACTCTAGGTTCTGGTTGGTCCGAAGAGATCCATATGCAACAACTGTAGTACATGATTAGTAAAGACATGATTTATTGGCTTAAATGAATTTCTTACATGCTTTCTCAGAATACATGGTGTGCATGGATCGGACTTTTAGTAAGGTAATTTGGGTAGACCTCGAACAAGCTGCTTTGATGAGATTTTGGCTAATTGCTTCATGTTAACATGACCAAGTTTTCTGTGCCATAAGCTTGCTTCATCTTGAATTGAGATTAGGCATTGCGATTCATTTAGTTTCATGTCTAAGAGGTAGATATTTCCATGTCTTCGACCCATGAAAGAGTGAGTAGAGTCTTTACTGATTCCAGAGCATATTCCTTCTTGAAAGGAGATCTTGAAACCAGTATCACACAATTGGCTAATGCTGAGGAGATTATAGTTGAGTCCTTCTACTAGAGAAACATTGCTTATTGTGAGATTTCCAATTTTCACAGTTCCAAATCCCACAATATTTCCTTTGCCGTTTCCTCCAAATGAAACTTTTCCACCATTCACTTGAATAAGCTTTATGAAGCAATTTGAGTCTCCTGTCATGTCTCTTGAACATCCACTGTCAAGATACCACTTTACCTTTTTCTTGACGGAGACCTGCATTTAAAAGAGAGTCTCAAGCTTTCTTTGGTACCCAAATTTTCTTGGGTCCTTTGGTGTTAGTAGGATAAACATTTTTAGGCCATACTTTCTTAACAGGCTTCCAAACCATAGGACACTCTTTTCAAAGTGATCCCTGACTGTTACACTTTGAACACCTTAGAGCATTTCGACCTACAGACTTTACAAAAACTTTCTTGAAATGATTTTTGTAAGCCTCTCTCGACGGTCTTTTCTTAATTATTTCTTTTACTTTAGGAAAATCAATCAAGGGAATTGTTTCTGCTGTCATACCTAGACCAGACTTATTAAAGTAAGGTCTTTGAACTGAAAGAACTTTTTCAAGTTTTTCGGATCCTATCGAGAATTTCTTTGAAATATTTGATAAGTCAATTTTAAGAAAGCATTTTCTTTCAAAAGATTATCTTCTTTTTCTTTAAGAGTAGAAACATTCAAATTTAAACTTTTAACTCTTTCTTCTAACATGTTTTCCTTTTGTTTTAGAACTGAGTTTTTCTTTTTAAGTTCGGAAATTCTTTTGAGAGAAGTCTTAAGACTAAAACACGGTTCATCAATGTATTTAGAGACTTTGACAGGAATTTTAAAATCACTTACCTCAAATTCACTGTTTGAGTCTGATCCAGAATCTGAGTCTGAGTCTGAATGTGCCATCAAACATATGTTGGCATATTCATTATCACTTTCTTCACACTCTATATCACTCCAGTGTTTCGGCTTTGAGAGCTTTTGAAACTTCTCAACTTTTTCCTCTTTCTTCTTCTTCAAAAGAGGACAGTTGGGTCCGATGTGTCCATTTTTCTTACATTCGAAGCAGACTACATCTTTGTTTGGTTCTTCATCATCAACAGACTTGGTCTATTGTCTTTGGAAACTTTGTTTCTTTGAGTTCAACCTTCTACCTTTTCTATTCAGTTTTCTGAATCTTCTTATCATGAGAGCAAGCTCCTCATCGTCCATATCATCTTCAGAATCTGTATCATCAGAGTCATCATTTGATTTTAATGCAATAGATTTCTTACCTCTTGGATCTTCGTCTTCATTAATTCGTTCCACTTCATAAGACTGAAGAATTCCAATCAGCTCGTCGACAAATAGTGGCATAATCCTTTGCGTCTCTCTTATTGAAGTTTTTCTATGATTCCAATCCTTGGAGCGTCCCCGCAGTAGCTTGTTCACCTTCATGTGATCAGAAATTTTTTGTCCTTGGTTTTCAAGACCATTGACAATATCTGTAAAACGACTAAACATGTCAGTTATAGATTCTCCTGGTTTCATTTTGAAGGCTTCATATTGACCGAGGAGAATGTTAATTCTGATCTCCTTCACTCGATATGTTCCTTCATATGTGATATGTAATCTGTCCCATACTTCTTTTGCCGTAACACAAGAAGATATTCTGTTATATTCAGTTGGTGACAAAGCACAATATAAAGAGTAAATTGCTTTTGCATCGAGTGCTTGTCTCTTGTTTATCTCTTCCTGAGTCATTCCACTGGTCTCAACAATTTCTTTCCCTCTTTCAAAGACTAATGCAGCAGTAGGAGTGATTCATCTTTCCACAACGTCCCATTCCAGAGGATCCTTTGATCGTAGGAAAGCTTTCATCTTGTTCTTCCAGATGTTGTAATCATTTCCATCAAAGTAGGGTGGTCTGGTATTGCTTTGCCCTTCCACTAGCTCTGGTGCTAGCATACTAGCCATGGATCTTTTACTCTGAAGTAAAACACTTCAAATAAAGTAAGAACACGAGCTCTGATACTAATTGATATAGCTAGTACGAGTACCTAGAGGGGGTGAATAGGTATATAAATGATTTTTCTTGATGATTGCACAATACTTAGACAGTTGAAAGATTTGCGACAATTAATAATCAACGTAAGACTGAGTAAAGGAAAGAGAGAATTGAACACGTGGTTTATAGTGGTTCGGCTTGATTCAAGCCTACGTCCACTCTTCTGCACTGACAGCCAATTGGCTGGATTCCACTATGAACAAAGAGATGTTACAGTGTTGATCTTCCTTGATTTCTAGGTGTAGATGATCTACCACACTTGCTCAAGGTATCACCAAGTATAGACACTCTCTGTGTATACAATTTCGCTCAAAATGTATCGACTAATAATCAAGGTGCTTCGGACTGGAATTTCTCTATCGATCACGTACTCAAACAACTAGAACATCTTCCTTTTTATACTCCTTTATGCCATCATACCCGTTGTCACTTACCAAAGGAATTCCTCCAATCTACCCGTTGGACGGAATCAATCAAGAAGATTATTCGAGCTATTAAAGGAACCTGACGATAGCCCATCAATCCCGTTCGCCCATACAATCAGGATCTTGGTTTCCAAGAATAGAACATTCCAAGAATATTTCATCAATCACCGAATCTTCAATTGATCTAGATACGAATAAAAGAATCCGTTATATTTATCCAACCAAGAGATCTTCTCCAGAGGATAGGATTAAATCCTTAACCATATACTTCGGCTCTGGATTTCCTTCGTCACTGGATTAGAAAGACTATCAATGAGAATAGTCTTGAGTCTTGAGTCTTGAGTCTGGTGATCAGAAAGTCTTCAGACTTTAAACAGACGGTCTGCAAATATCCAGACTAGACTGATAGAAACGTTTTGTCAGCTTCAAAATATTCTCAAAAGATTTCTCCAATAGAAAACACTTAAGATAAGAGTGTTTGATTGACTCGAACATGGTTAGAATCTCAATTAAATCACTTGATCTATGATAGAATTCTATATTGTTTTCTATGTGGATGTAAGTCACATCATATGAATCACGTAAATCTAATGTCTAATTTACTTATTATGTTTCTTTTATTGTTCGATTACATGTTTCCACATCAGATTCTTTGATTAGGTTACCCATTAAAAAGTTCAAGAAAATAGTTGTCATCTGCATGAACCTCTCGCTAACACATGGGTCTCCTAAAAACACTTCTATTAATTATTGTATAGAAGTAAGGTTGGTACCATAGATTAGCCTAGCAATACTCCTTGGTATGAAATTAAATGTACGTTTGTTTCAGTAAAAGTTTGAGGATATAGGAAAATATTTTTCATTAAAATCATTTTTAAGGAAATTTGTTAGTTTTCATTTATTTTATAGTTTAGAGAAAGTGATTTCTTTATTGCGAGAATGAGAAGTTTTTTTTTTCCCAATCTAAGCTTATTTTCGTTTCATGGAAAATGTTTTCCATAGATTTACTAGCTTTCTATCATCCAAATACCAAAAAGCCGAAAAACAATGTGACATCCTGAATTTTCAGTTCTGTTTTCAATTGAATAAATCAGGCATTTCATCAACACGCCTATAATGTTATTCTCAAAGCCAATCACTCATGAGATAACTAGACTATCTGGGGAAGTCATTAAGAGATTTTAATGCAATGGACTTGAGAATTTGACTCGAAATCGACTGCTCAACCGTGCTAGTCTGCAAGAGTCATTACGACATTGTCAAAATCGATCAAAGATTAGGGATAGATCGATTCGACTGAGATGTATGATCAAAGTGTGAGTGATTCCACTTGATTGCAAAATTCTTGTCAATCGGCACTAGATTGATTTTCTGTCGTTTTGGGTACCCTGTGCTCGTAATTGAAACCTTGAGATTTTCACGATCACCAAAAGTTGCCGATGCGTCAAAGTGGTAAAGTGTGGCTCGAAGAAAATCGATCACGGGTCAATTGCACTAAAACTTTCTGAAAGCTCCCGGTAGCCTAGGTCATGCTAAAATCACGTCAAATTGAAATTAACCGCGAATTTGAATTCAATTTCAAAAATTGAAAGTTCTGTCATGTCACAAATCATTTTAGGAGCGTCGATTCACCTTTCGAAGATTTTTCTGCAAACCGAGACTTTTTGGGAAAAAAGTCGAGGTAGGGTCGTTTTTGTCTAAAAATTATTGAGGACCGTTTTTGATCGCGCAATTAGGATGCAGGTGGGATCAATTGGTGAAGAAAAATACTAATTTGATCGAGGACTCGACAACAGGATTTATGGGAGCCGAATTAAATTGATTTGAGAACCAATTGGTGTCTAATTTGAGGGGAAATCTTGTAAAATTCGTAGCCCCCCACCACCTATGGCTTTTGGACCATTTCAAGAGTGCAAAGAGGAGCCTCGGTGGCTGAATTTGGTTCATGGAAGGCAGCTAGTGGTGGAGGATGGTTAAGGGGACCAATAGATGAGGATAAAAGCTTGGTGGCCCCCTTGTCCCCTTGTCTCTGCCTCTTTCTCCCTCAACCAACTGCTTTCTCCATTGTTGAGGTTTAGAGAAAGCTTGGAAAACTAGAGGAGTCATCCAACAAGCCAGCCGAAGCTCCCCCTTGCTTGCACGCTCACCGAAATGCCTTCGCAAGCTAGCCGAAGCTAGCCACTGGTCTGCTTGCCCTCACGCACTAGTCCACTCGTCTAGTGTCTGTGTGCCGCCGTTCTAGCAAGCTTTGGTCACTGTCTAGCCGTGCCACCACCACTGTATGTTGCCGGACCTCCACTGGAGCCCCACCGTCACCTCTCTTGTGACAACCCATATTTTCATTTCTGTTTTCTATTGAATAAATCGGACATTTGATCAATGCACCTATAGGGCTATTCTCAGAGCTAATCACTCTCGAGATAACTAGTCTATTCAATGAAGCCATTAAGGAATTTTAAGGCAATAGATTCGAGAATTCGACCAAGAATCGATTTCTCAACCGTGCTTATCTTTAGAGGCCATTACAGCATAGTATAAAATCAATTTGAAATCAAAGATAGGTCGATTCGACATAGATGTGTGGCTAATCGTGGGTGACACCACTAAATTGTAAAATTCTTGTCGACCGGCACTAGACTGATTTTTCTATCGTGTTGGTACCCTATGTCTGTATTTGAATCCTCAAGATTTTCACGATAACTGAGAATCGCCAATGTGTCGAGTGGGTTCATTGTGGCTCGAAGAAAATTGATCACAAGTCATTTGCACTAGATTTTTTTGAAAACTACCCGGTAGCCTAAGTCACGCTAAAAACATGCCTGAGTGAAATTAACTGCAAATTTAAGTCCAATTTCATAAATTGAAGATTTCTTCATGTCACAATAAATTCTAGGAACGTGGAATCATGCTCAAAAGATTTTTCTGCAACCCGAGATTTTTTGGGAAAAAATCGGCATAAGATCGTTTTTGTTCATAAAAAGACAAGGATCGTTTTTTGTTACAAATTTGGGAAGGAAGTGAGTTATATTGGTGAGGAAAAATATCGATTTGATCAAGAACTCCACAACGGGATTTATTGAGGCCAAATTGGATTGAATTGAGAGTGAGATCAAGTCCAATTGAAGCAAAAAATTGTGAAATTCGTAACTCCCCCCTTGCCTAGCCAAAATGAACCATTTCAAAGGTTGTGGGTGAGCATTGGTGGCTCATTAAGAGCCAAGAAGCCATACTTGGCCATGGATGATCAAAGGAGACAAGGGAATGGAAAAATTAGCCAAGGTGGCCCCCCATGCTCCATCATCTTCTCCTCTCCCCTTGTGACTGGCGACCAGCTCCATTTCCTCCCTCCTCCTTGCTATTTGACATCCAGCAAGAGCCAGAGAAGCCACCAGAGCAAGCCAGCAAGCCACCACCCTTGCCGTCACGCTGTTCACGCCACCACTCGCCGCTTGCTGCCCCCGCGAGTTCGCCTAGCCCCGTGCACATTCCAGCCCTGTTCCACCGTTCCAACAGCTTCCTCAACTCATGACCGAGTTGTTTGGCCCGCCCCCAACCTCCGTGAGCCTCCAATTGAACCCCGTTTAACCCTTTCCACCTCTGCCGATCAATTCCCGCTTAAATTGAGCTTGTTTCTGCTCTGTTTCAGCAAGAACAAAACAGAAATTTAGTGGGTTTTCCAGCAAGATCTAGGCCCGTTTTGAGGTGGTCCCAAGCCTCGGTTGCTAGGCCCGCCTTGAGGAAAGTCAAGCCCCGCGACGTTCTCGTCGTTTTGCACCGAACCGTTCGTTAAACAAGTGAGTTTTACTCACTAATCCCTACTTAACAGGCTAATTATCCTTATGGGTTAATTAGATTAATTAATTATGATTAGGTGAATAGATTAGGGTAGAGTAATTAAATTAGAGCATTATCAATGCATGTTAGGCAAATGGTTAGTGACATTAGCAAGTAGACTCATGTTATTATTTATTGTCAGGTCTTGGAAATTTTCCGGGTCCGTTTCGGCTCCCAATTAGGCATTACGGGCCTAAATTGGATTTATTATATTTATTTAATATTTTCCATAATTATATAATTAATTAATTATTTTTCAGAAATTAGACTGTGATAGCCAACGACCGTAATTTTATGCTAATTATTGTGGTGCAATCTGTTTATTTATTTGAGCTGTAATTTGTGTTGAATTGATTTAATTGTGTTTTTAGGATTTATTCCTAAATTAATCAATTTTGGTAATTGATTGGAAATTAACCGAGTGTCGGTTTACAATGCCAAAAATATCTTGGTAGACCATATAAATGGTGGAATTTTCAAGGGTGAAAATACTATATTTTTGCTAAGGCCGAATGTGTACTCATACACGGCTATTTTTATCAGATATGATAAAAATAATGAATGGTTATATGGTGAAAATTGTATACTATATTGGCCTAGGGGCTATAAATTATCAGCTTTGGGCGAACATATAAATAATATACCATATTATCAGTTTTGGGTCAGCACATATTATCATATTTGGGCAAGCATATATAGTATACTAAATTGGTCTGGGGGCCTTAATTTATCAGCTTTGGGCGAGCATGTATACAATATACTATATTATCAATTTTAGGTGAGCTATTCTATATATTATCAGCTTTGGATGAGCAGTCATGAATTAATAGGACTTTATAGATAGTATTAAATGCACCGGCCAGGGAAAAGTCGTTGTGACATGTAATTGATTGAGTCCATTGATCAATAATTTGATCTGACTGGGTGATGTGACGTGATTATGTATATTTGATATATATACTAAATTGCAGGATGGAACTGTGGCCAAGGTAAATCCTCTAACTTGTGTTGTGCTTAGGTAGCCTTTAAAGCATATTGGCTTCCTAATCGGGTCTTAGCGGGTAGAACTTGCTGAGACGTAATCTCATCCCGTTGTGGGATAACATTTTAAGTCCCTAAATGGCAGCACCTCCCCCTCCTCCCATGCATTTTGGTATACCAGAAGAAGTCATAGAAGTAAGTTATCATTTTTTGATACACCCCCACCCTAAATGATTAGAATATGTACTAGTGAAGTCCACCGTCTAGGTTGACGTGAATGAACCCGATAGGGTGCCATATAAGTACCGGTCATGGTATTGCCATTATCATGATGGGCAAATGGAGGGCCCTGTGCCGAAATCTAATATACCCTAGTTCGTTTTGGAAGCTGCTTTTGGTGAAGATACAACAGACCCTAAAGATGAATAGGTGGTTGATGCGAAGGATCCTAAATTGGTTGATGATCCCAACTCTCCAGAACAATCAGCAGTAGACTCTAGTTGGAGCATAGAAGAAAGAGTGGTCTTTGAGGAGGAGGAGTGCCCGAAGGAAGAACCTAAAGAGGACTCAAAGGAGGATCCCAAGGATGATCCGAAGTATGACCCAAATGAAGATTAAGACCCCCACTCCTGTTGGATGAATTGTATCTATTGAACCTGCTGAGTAGAAACTAACCTTCTAGTGTGGCTTGTATATGTATATATATGACTGAGTTGTTATATATGTATATACGTGTGTTGGTTTTCAAGTTTGAGTTTTTAGTCCTACTTTTCTATTCCATTTTTTTATTGTCTAGGGATTATTTTATATGATTCCGCATGCGTATTAACAAGATAAGGTCGGAGATGCGTCCTGGGATGTCATTATTAATCGACCAAGGAGAGATGAGCACGTGCTCGGAGGATTGGGGCGTGACATCCCCGTTTAAGTGGTATCAGAGCAATGGTTAGGAATTTGAGTGATAAGGTGCGATTGACCATGGGATAGTGGTAGGAAAGACCTTTAAATTCATGATGGTGCATGTCTGTGATAATTGTTTGGTAGAATTGCTTGTTGTTTGGATCACTCTGTTTCTAATTCGGTGTAAAATTGAAAGCAGGCTTCAGTAGTTAAAGTTGAGCCATGAGTGATCAAGAGCCTATAACTCCTGCCAAAAGGATCGGTAGGGACATAACTCAGGGTAGGATGCTGACTAGGGTCGATGCCCAAGGAGGCCGCGGTAAAGCGCTAGCACAGGCTAGCGCTAGTGGCATAGCACCACCTCCTATTGGTGTTGGGGTTGCAACCCCAGGTGATCAAGGAACCATTGGGATCACCCAGGCTTTGGACACCAAGCGAGAGATGATGGGGCAACAGGCCTAGAATCAAGTTGCCACCTTTGCAACCGCCGTAGAAGCCGTAGCCACTGCCACTGCCAATGCTGTCGTTACTGCCGCAGCTGCTATCGCACCTGTCGCCGCACCTACTGCTGCACCTGTTGTCGCGCCTGCCAATATTCTAGTCGAGAACATAGAGGTTCAGAGAGAAAGACCGATCCACAAGCTGGTGGAGCAATTTTTGAAGCTGAGCCCGCCAAGATTTTCGGGTACTGGAGACCCCGAGGCTACTTCACTTTGAATCCAAGATTTGGAGAAGGCCTTTGCACTCCTGATGTGCACAAGGGCAGAAAAGATAACCTTGGCAGTATATCAATTGCAGGGCAATGCCAACACCAGGTGGAGAGCCGCCAGAGAGACAGTGTTTCCTAAAGGAGTGGTCTCGCTGTGAGATGCATTCCTCAGAGCGTTCAATGAGCAATACTTTTCGAGGAATGCAAGACAACAAAAGATAGAAGAATTTATGCGTCTTCGTCAAGGGTCGATGACTGTTGATCAATATGGGGTCAAATTTGCAGAGCTATATCAGTATGCTCCAAGACTGATTGAAGACCCTAAGGAGAAGGCTCGAAGATTTAAGAACAGCCTTCGACAAGAGTTGAAATAGCTGTCGGTGCCGTTCAACCTGATTGAAGACCCTACTTTTTTATCCCATTATTTTATTTTATGGGGATTATTTTATATGCTTCCGCATGCATATTAACAAGACAGGGTTGGCGATGTGTCCTGAGACGTCTCTATTAATCAACCAAGGAGAGATGGACACGTGCTCAAAGGATCGGGGCGTGAGATGGACATGTGCTTGGAGGATCGAGGAATGAACATCAACCATGGGTCTTCAAGTCAGATTATATGACACGTTGTGTAATACTGAGCTTCTTTCCAAATTTGCCATGGGATTCCTTCCTTTTATGGCAGAATCTGTTAGTAATTGTGTATTTATGAGAAGCATCACTGAAAAAAAAAAGCTATTGAATGATACTCGCTTTGCTGTGACCTAAATAGAAAAGACAAAGATTCTCATTGTCATGTGAGTGAAACCTTAACAACGGGCAGGACTTCATGTGCTCAGACAATTGTTTATGTGGACTCTCTTCGTAATCACCCTTTGCGTTGTAAACTGTACCAACTAATTCCTTTAGTAATAGTGGGAATAAGACGCACGTTGCAAAAAAGACTTAAAAAGAATTATGTGCTGTTTCTTTATGTCAAATTGACCAGATCTATTGGGAGATGTGAGCACAGGACCTTTTTTTATTTTCGTTTCCTCCGAAGAAAAGCTTGTGATGGTAAGTTTGTAATGGACAGCTTTGAGTGTTGGTGGCAAGATGTGCTTTTGTCGTCATCTAGGGTTTAGACATTTGGGCAGACAAACTTTTCTCTCGATTTTAATTTCAGTATTTTATCCCAAGCTAGAAACAAATCCATCTCCGATTGGTCATTAGATGCAATGTACATAGGGAATATGACATTAAAAAAATTATTTTTTTTGGCTCGCCATTATCTTTGACGGACTAAAATAATGATGTGCATCACATTGATCAAAGCAATGAGTTATTTGGGGTTTCACTGATCTGATTTAGCTATTCCATCTCTATCTTTGAATAGATAAAAAAAAAAAAAAAAATTAATTTATGATGCGTGTTTCACAGTTCTCGTGAATAATAGACAAACGTGTCTATTTGGCCTATTGTACAACAAGCTGTTCCCAGCAAGTTATTCCCTGTATGTAATTATATTATAGTCAGAAGATATATTCTAAAAAGAAAAATCATCTGGGCAACTATGGTTAGTTACTTGTATACGAGATAAACAATCAGAAAAGGCGAACTAACAAAAGAAGAATTTATCTCCAAGAACGATATATCAATGAAACAGATCACAAACTTATAGGAAAGGCTAATAACCTAGTAATTGGGGTATCTCTATAAATCGGCACACACACACATATATATTCATATTTTTATGAGTCCCATATTCTTGATATAATTATAAAGTAAGTTCACTAAACAAAATTTCAGTTTGCTTTCATCATGGTTAAGTCCTACGCCATGAGAAGTGTCTTGCACATATGTTCTCAAGATTTTAACTGGATACACACGGTCCATGCAAAGTTTAGTGTCTAAGACTTTCAAATGTGCCCTAAGTGTATAAAGGTGAAAAGACAGCCTCCAAAAGAATATGTCCCTCCTATCTCTAATAACCTAAAGAAATTATGCAATTCCATTCATCTGGAAGTGGAATTATTATCGTCTATCTGTGGTTCATCAAAGAAGCCACCAAGCAAGTGGTTCATTAAGAGTGTAACGAGGCGTACGAGTTCTCCAGATGGTCAACCACTATAATGACCTATAACTTCAGAACCTTTATTTGAAGTTTTACTGCAAGATTTTTAAGCATCTCCATTAAATATGATTAAACCCTGAATTATGTGTGTTTACTACTATGCCAGGTGCCCCTTATTGGTCCATTTCTTGACAGATTAAGTTTTTTCAGAAAAACAGCTTGTCTAACATAATATCAGAGCACAAATCATTGGTTCGAATCTTGCCTCTCCCTTTCAAATTTGTCTTGCGTTTTATTTGTGTTATTCTACTTGTTATCCTGTCTACCGGTCATGTTGGCATATTTTATAGATTTATGTTTTAGAAAGATTGGTCCGTCTTATCCATCTTCATGCGCTATTTGACGTTTCTGATTGTAGAACCACCCCCCCCAAAAAAAAAAAAAAAAAAAAAACTAATTAGGACTATCAACATCTTGGGTTATTTTCACTCGATTATGATCAGGGTGTTTGAACTTGAGCCTGTGAAGACTGATGGATTAACTGTTTCAAGATAGTCAAGGAGGATTTCCATTCAAAATCATGAAGCTACAAATGATCCAAAGTACACGAGACATTATGGTGATCCAATTTAGAGGCCCTTGACAGAAAGAAAGTAATGCGAGATCACTGCACACTTCAAACCATCAGTTAAGTACTCGGTCTCTCTTGAACTAATATTATTTTTCAACGAGTTATTCTCTTATCTCACGCTGACAGACAAAATCCGACAATTCTCCGTAAAAAAGAAACTAATCTGAACACACAGCTAACAAAACCAAGTAAGAAACAACCTTCTTTACAAAGCCTCAAACCTAGCAGCATCTAGGGAACCTGAACCTTGTCCTTTAGGCCAAGCAGCGACTTTGTACTAACAGCATATCGAAAATTACTAAACACTTTTGGACCTATTCATTTCTGAGTTGGAATAAGAAGTTGTTGCTATATGAATGCACTAATCAGGGAAGTTTGATATTTCATTATAGTCAATGTGACTAAAAAGAGAAGGCCATCTATGGAAGCCAAATATGACAAATATGGCATTTAATGCTACCATATAATGAGCACTTAATGTTTACATTGGACAAGCATAAGAGACGGTATTGAATGTGAATGTCTTAAGTTGACTTTTTTTTTTTTTAATTCTTTACCATAAAATAAAGAGATCAGACTTATGGACATCCCAATGTGACATCCCGATTTTTTTTTTCTCAATTTTATTTTCAGTCAATTGAGTCGAGCAATTCATATGTGCATGTAGTTCGTCTCTCAGAGTTGGCCACTCACGAGGGAACTAGTCTATTGAGTGAAGTAATTAAGGAATTTTACCGCGTCAGACTTGGGGACTGATCATTCTCAGGTCGGATGCAAGAAAATTTCCCCAAAAGCTACTCAATGGATTGGGCGCGCTGAAATCGCACCAAATTGAATTCAACCGTAAAAATTGGAATTGAAATTAGAGGTTGGAAGCCCGGTTATGTCACACATCTTATTAAGATCATGGGATAATTTTGTGGATTTTAATTGGACTCAATTAGAAGAGAACTGAAGAATAATGTACAAAGTTTAAAAATTGGTATGCCTCGGCAGAAAAGGAAATTGGACCCATTGGAGAATTGTTGTGGGAATTATGAAGTTAATGGAATGTGACATCAGCTTATGTCATGGTTGAGGGCAAAGCAAATGGGGTGTTGACAAGTGTCAAATGCTCATTAGCCCCAAAAAAGCACCTCTCACTTCAATCTTCATCTTCTTCCTTGGGACTTGGAGAGAGAAAGGGGGAGGAGAAGGGAAACCAGCGATCGTTTCTCCCTCTCCGTTCGAATTCGCCCGCTCGGCCTCCCATTTGCTCGTCGCCGGAGGTCCAGCCATCACCATTCATCCGCGCCACTCCTTCGCCCGTTGCACCCAGCCGCGAGTCCAGTCGTTGCTCTGTCGTTGGCTCGTGTCCTCTAGCCGTTCACCTCGTTGTTCGTCAGCCACCGAACCACCTGGGAGTCGCCGGAGCCTCCTTCACCGTCGCCGTGAGCCACCGCCTGGACAGCCGCGCCTCTCCTTCGCCCTTACCGCCTCTAGCCGTCGCCATTCTTCCTCCTCTCGGGCCTCGTTGTGCAGCAAGAAGGAGTGGGTCTCACAGCCCGGTTGAGGCCTGTTTTGGCCATCTTCCCAGCCTCGAAAACTAGGCCCGCCTTTGGAAAAGTCGATCCCGACGTCGCCCTCGTCGTTTTGGTCCAAGCGGCGAGTTAATCAAGTGAGTTTACCTCACTAAACCCTAATTAGAGTGTTAATAATGCTCTAAGTATGTTTAGTTTAAATTAAGTAAGTTTAGGTGGGTAGATTAGTGTATTTAATTATAAGTTGGATTAAGAAATTGGTTTATGTTAAAGTGTTTTTAATTAAGGTTAAAAGAAGTTATTTAATGTTAAGCCTTGATGGGACATAATAGGATTTTAGTTTTGAATTATTTAAATGCTTCGAAATTCTTGACAATATAATATTATATTATAATCCAAAATTGCTAAAAATAATAAAAAGAGAAAAAAGAGAAAATTTATTTTTGACCCCGATTACTCAGAATTTCATGCCGATCGATGCTGTGCATTTAGAATTTGAAATTGATGATTGGTTGTGGCAAATTGAGTGTGATTGCGATAAATAGGGATTCTTTATAAAAATCCTAAGTGTGGAAATTAATAGGAGATTGGCCGTGATGGACCACCTATGAGAGGTCGTGCCTAATAGGGCTGTGATGGACCACCTATGAGAGGTCGTGCCTAATAGGGCCGTGATGGACCACCTATGAGAGGTCGTGCCCAATAGGGCCATGATTAACCACCTATTAGAGGTCGTGCCCAGTGAGGCCGTGATGGGCCACCTAATTAAAGGTTGTGCCGAGTGGGGCCGTGATTGCCACTGATTGTTAAACCTTCTTATAGGGCCGTGATTGAGAGTAATGATTGATTTGTTAGAATGACATGTAATTGGCCAAGTCGATTGATCGCGGAGACGATCCACGTGATTGAATTGTTCTGATGATGTGATTGTGCCTTAGTTGTGGGGTTATTAGAATTGCAAGTGGTTGAATTATATAAACTGTGCTAACCTACAGATGGAGGCTAAGGCGAAGTAAGTCTTCTTAATGTCGTGGCTAAGCTACTCTGGGGCGTATTTACTTTCTAATAGGGGTTTAAGAGGGGTGAACTTGCTGAGACAAAGTCTCATCCCGGTTTGGGAAAAATATTACAGGACCGTAGATGGCGGTACCCCCAGAGATGAGTGGCCTACCGACGGAGATTGACCAGATGACAGAGAGTGCTCTTGACCCTGGGAGTCCTTGGGTCTATCAATTGGTTAGGACCCTTATCTGGGTCCAGGTGACTGTGGATAATAGAGTACCGTACATGTTTAGGGCTTGATTTCGTTCCGGAGTCGATGGCGTTAAGGTTGACCCTCTGGATAGCATGGATATTCCGTTGGCTGTGATGAACGCCATTTTGAGTGAAGGCGTGGCGGATCTTCCTGGCGGTGGAGTGATCAACGCCTCGCCCCCGGCCTCTTGGGGGACAGATCCTGAGGATGTGGGATCGTCGAACGGGGCTGACGAGTAGTCTTAGGACTGTTCCTCTTTTTGGCGGACTGATCCATATTATGTAGACTCACCCTTTTTTATGCACATAAACTCTGACCCATTTTTGGTGCATATAGTCTCTGGATCCTGTTGGTGTATGTAAACCCTGGATTGATAATGATGTATGAAAGTATGTTTGATTTTGAATTGATTTTTCCTGCTATCCTATCCCGTATGTTTTTGTCAGGGGTTTCTTAGCACGTTCCGTATGCGCATAATAATTTTAAAAATTGGGGTCGGCAACACTACTTAGGAATGTCGCATTCACATGACCATGGGGGGTTGTTCACGTGTCTCGGGGTTCGGGGCGTGACACCCAACAAGAGTCGTTTGAGTTCCAAAGAAAACCCTTATTTAAACCTATAGAATGAATGATTTTGAACATTTAAGAATTCATCATTATGACTTTAGGTTTTAGAAAGTCCAATGATCATAGGAAGAGACATGCATAGTCGAAGCTTCCTTACTATCCCTTTTCTCTCGTTTTCCTTACATATTTTTAATATACAACAAAATCAAATGTCTCAATTGTTCAACCTATCGGGGAAAAGCTTCTGAGCATTCGCTCTTTCCTTTTAAGCCTAACACGTGTGAAGCACAATATCCAGATGCGAACGTATCAACAAGATGGATTAACTAAGTTAAAAACATATTGTAAAATAGTGAGATTCCAACCCTTGATGATATATGTGACTATTTAATTCAGAGGCATACGCAAGTCAGAAAGCATTGTGTATATCAAGCATGTCTTATTAAAATATTATGAGCGCTGGAATCTTTTTGCAGTTGGCTCTTAGGCGGAGGGTTTCCAAAAATGCCAAAACTTACGCCAGTCAACTGCTTCCGACCAGTGAAAATGTCTTTCTTTTTACAAGTTGCCTGGAAAACCAACTTGCTTTAATATATATATATATATATATATATATACCAAAGCGAAAGCCTGTTGAAACATGTGGGCTTTCGAAAAGATGTATATGTGGGACCAACCCCATGTATAAATGGAAAGCAAATCTTGGATGTACTGAGAACATGATTTAAGTAAATGAGTTAACGCACAGCCACATTTCTTCTCTCTCTTCCCTCACGAAGTCAAAAGCTAGCTCAAAAATGGTGAGACGCCCAGTTACACCCAACAAGAACTGCAATCCAACAGTGAAGAAGGGCGCTTGGAGTGCAGAAGAAGATCAGAAGCTCATTGCTTATATCAGGAGATATGGCATTTGGAACTGGACACACATGCCCAAACCTGCTGGTATGAAATATTCGTGTGCTGATCTTGTTTTCCACTGATCTCTGTATCTGGATTGGTTGGGAATAATATCAACCCTGGTCTTGAATATGCGTGTGAATACTTAGGTTTGGCAAGAACTGGGAAAAGTTGTAGACTTCGGTGGATGAACTATTTGAGGCCTAACATCAGGCATGGAAACATCACCAAACAAGAGGAGGATCTGATCATCGAGTTGCATCGCCTTCTCGGAAATAAGTAAGTTTGCACAACCATCACCTCAGTCAAAACGTGACTATATTTAGAGAAAATCACCTCTGCGAATTTTTTTAGCCTCGCCAAGCGGAAAATTTTAAATCTTTTTTACCGCCGTTGCATAGAACACTTAATTTCCTTTGTCACAAACGACTTTGACTCGACAATGTAGACTACAGGTATTTTCTTGATTAATTGTTGTTTTGGCTTGTTTATTTTCTTTTTTTTTCTCTTTTTTTTTTGTTCGTAAGAAAACCTTTTTTCTCGTATGATCCTTGGCTCAAATTAATCACATTGAATAAAAGGACATATTTGCTCTCTCTCTCACTCTCTCTCTCTCTCTCTCTCGCGCGCGCGCGGGGGGCATGCGTGTGGGCGCGCGTAAGTTTTTACTTGTACAGAAATGTACGATTCTTGATTGAGTTTCCCTATTCTAGATGGGTGGCCATAGCAGCTAGACTTCCCGGACGGACTGACAATGAAATAAAGAATTATTGGAACACCCACTTAAAGAAACGCGTCGGCTATGGGAACAAGTTGCAAATTCCAACCGCGTGTCATATTAAAGTTAAGCCCTATCCCAATGGCAGTTCATCCCATCAAAATGCATCTCTTCCCACTATTGATACTCCAAAATTAGATCCCTACGTTGTACCACCAAATGAAATTCTGACAGTGAGTGCAAATAGCTTCTACACCTCTTGTGGAGTTTACTGTGGTGACAAAACCTCGCAGAATAGCTGGTATTCACCGTGCAGCGTGATTGGAGAAGAAGAAAGCTCGTGGGAACAATTTCTTGCGCTGAGAGATTTTGAAAGTGTAGAGACTTTCTGTGGCACGTACATGCATTCGGGAGCTACAGACCCTGCCCTTGTGTGCATGCAGCAGTATCTCGTGTACCACAGCGATTCCTGTGAAGATTTCAGCATGGATTTATGGGGAAAATGACGATTGCTGAGGGCACTTGTACGCAGATGAAGAGGTGCCATATGATTGCCGGTAGTTTCGTGTTAAGGGTGTGGTTCATTCTAAGGATGGTATTTCAGATTTAATAAATCTAGGATGCATCTTTAACTTCAAAAGAATGTGAAATAATGTAACGAGCATTGTGTTTTCTGCAATCGATTATCAGGGTTGTCATTTCTGTGTAGTGGATTTATTCGAGTTCTGTGGAGAAATGATAAATTTATAATCACGATTCCATGGGCGTTCTCTTAGAAATATTGCATGTTGTGAGATGATCAGTTTCCTATCTCAGTAACCATTCATTAGCTAGCTATCGGATTGTCAAAAAAGTAGCAATTGAAAAGGTTTGAATGGCTTTGACTTCAAATTATATCTGAAGATTTCTTTCCAACCTGCAATGCTTCGGAAAGCTCCATCGCTCTGTTCAGTGCAGTTTTTGAACTCTGGCAACATTAATTCTTTACTCCCGCTGGAAAGAAGCCATTTAGATTAAGCAAGTTGATTGGAATTTGCTCAATAGACAAGCATTGATTATCTTTTACCATGTCTGGCTACTTGGATCCCACACCCTAGTCATTGGCACTCGGGCTCAGTCCCATTAACTCTAGGCTAGAGTTCCTAGTGGCCGTGCTTGAATTCCATTGGCTAGAAAGAAACCAAATTAGATAAAGTAAGATGATTGGAATTTGCTAGATAGACAAGTGTTAGTTATCTTTACCATGCTTGGCTACCTAGCTTCCACACCCTAGCCACTAGCGCTTAGGCTCAAACCCATCAACTTTGGGCTAGGGTTCCTAGCAATTGTGCTCAGGTTCGAGTGGTTGGGCTTGAGAAATCTCCGCTCATAGAACCGAGACCCTGGGGTGAGGCTTAAGCCCCTCAAGGCCAAGGCCTAGTCACCAACACCCCAATTGAGGTCTTTGGCAAACCCTAGACCCCTAGCTCAAGCCCCTCAATACCAAATTAAAAACCTTGGTACTCATGCTCAAGTCTTGGGCGATCATGCCAAAGTCCCCAAGACCCCAATGGCAAAGCCTAGGTCACTAGTGACTGGGTGTCAAACCCCTCAATCGACCCTAGTACCCTAAGGGCTAGGCTCAGGACCGATGCATCCGAGCTCCAATTCCATAAGAAAAAGAAAGAAATTGTTTATCATCTACAAAAGTGCTTATATTATGAAATCAATCAATAAAAATTTATTTGATTTGTGATGATATAACATGTGTAAATCTCATATCCCACAAATTGTGCATTATTTAAGTAAAATATAAGTTAATTTTCCTCTAAAAGCGAAGGAAAATAATTTCCTATTTATTTTCATATTTCAATCACATGAATATTGTCAATTATCTAAAAATGAATTTTTGAAAATATTTTCCAGAAGGGAAATGTTATTTCCACCCTCAATAAGATAAAACACACCCCATTTTCACAAAATATATATATATTAATTGGCGTCAATCATTTAATTGCAATTCACAGTGGCCCCAAAATTTTCCATTCTCCTTTTTGTTAGTTTTTCTATTTTGATGTAGGATCTAGTTATCATAATTAAGAATATGACATGTTCTGATTTTGTCTAATATGGGTATCTCATGTATATTAAAGAGGCATATTGAAGGCTCTATGTTTCTTCTTTATTTTTAGATTATACTTCTGCAGAAATCAGTCTTGTCATAGAGAGAAATTTCCAAGAAATGTAATTCTTTTTTACATTGTCGAGCAAATTTCTGAATTAAATGTCTGGTAGCATTTTGAAAAAATTCCAACATAAACAACTTATTAATACAATGGTGAGCTTCACAGATTCTTTCCTAGTGGAAGAGGGATCAGACAAGGCGATCCCATGTCACCTTATCTTTTTACTCTGGTGATGGAGATTTTCACAGGCATTCTTAACCTACAAACCAACCAACCTACTTTCAAGCTTTTTCGGAGGTGCAAACCGACTCGGCTATCTCATTTATTCCTTGCGGATGACGTCTTGCTCTTTATTGAAGCAAATATGCCTATCTCTCCTCAAGGCCGGTATTAATAGGTTCTCTCACTAGTGTGGCCTAATTCCACATCTACACAAGAGTGAGATTTTCTTTTCTGGAGTTTCCCCTGAACCTCGTAACCTCTTTAAGGAGTTCCTTGGTTATTAGGAGGGCTCTCTGTCGTTTTGGTATTTAGGAGTTCCCGTAATTTCATCTAGGCTACAAAAGGCCGATTGCTCTTCTTTGGTTAATATAATCACGTCGAGGGTGCAGTTGTGGACACATCATTTGTCACGCCCCGAACCCCGAGACATGTGGAACAACCCACCATGGTCATGCAAACGCGACATTCCCAGGTAGTGTCGCCGACCCCAATATTTAAGATTATTATGCGCATGCGGAATGTTTTAAGAAAACCCTGACAAACTCACGGGATAGGACGGCAGGAAGGATTAATTCAAAATCAAACGAGCATAATTCCATACATCATTGACAATCCAAGTCTTACATACATCAACGGGATCCGGAGGCTATATGCACCAAAAATGGGTTAGAGTTTATGTGCATCAAAAAGGGGTCAGCCTACATAACAAGGATCAGTCCGCCAAAAGACAACCAACCACCCTAGGACTACAGGTCATCCCCATTCGACGATCCCACATCCTCAGGATCTGACACCCAAGAGGCCGGGGGCGAGGCGTTGATCACTCCACCAGTAGGAAGGTCCGCCACACCTTCACCCGCATGGCGTTCAACACTGCCAGCGGAATATCCATGCTATCTAGAGGGCCGACCCTAACGCCATCTGCTCCGGAACGAAACCAAGCCCTAAACATGTATGGTACTCTGTCATGCACGTTCACCTGGACCTAGATGAGGGTCCTAACCAACGATAGACCCAAGGACTCCCTGTGGTCGGAGCACTCTCCGTCGTCCGGTCGATCTCCGTCAGTAAGCCACTCATCTCTGGGGGTCTCGCCATCTACGGTCCTGTAATATTTTTCCCCAAACTGGGATGAGACTTTTTCTCACCAAGTTCACCTCTCCTAAACCCCTATTAGGAAGTAAATACACCCCAAAGTAGCTTAGCCACGACATCAAGAAGACTTACCTCGTCTTAGCCCTCATCTGCAGGTTAGCACAGTTTATATAATTTAACCATGTGCAATTCTAATAATTCAACAATGGAAGTACAATCACATCATTAGAACAGCTCAATCACAGGGATCGTCTTAGCGATCAATCGACTCGGCTGATTACATGTCATTCTAGTAAATCAATTACTGCCCCCAATCTCGACCATATAGGAAGGTTTAATAACCAGTGGCAATCACGGCCCCACTCGGCACGACCTGCAATTAGGTGGTAGTTCACGGCCTCATTAGGCACGACCTCTAATAGGTGGTCCATCACGGCCTCACTAGGCACGACCTCTAATAGGTGGTCAATCACGGCCCCATTAGGCACGACCTCCCTTAGGTGGTTCATCACGGCTCTACTAGGCACGACCTCTCATAGGTGGTTCATCACGGCCCTACTAGGCACGACCTCCAATAGGTGGTTAATCGCGGCCCCATTGGGCACGACCTCTAATAGGTGGTCCATCATGATCAATCTCCCATCCTTTTCAACTCTCGGATTTTATAAGAATCCCTATATATCGCAATCACACTCAATTTGCCACAATTAATCATCAAATTCAAATTCTACAATCACAAAGAACGATCGGCACGAAATTCTGAGCAACTAGGGTCAAAATAAATTTTTCGAGTTTTTTTTAATAATATTTTAATGAATTTCGGAATAAGATATATTATTAAATAATCCAAAAATTTCGAAGCATTTATTTAAATCATAAATAAACTCCTTTAAGTCACATCAAGGTTTATTTAAAAATAAACATACTTAACCATTAAACTAAACAACATTTACCTTAATAAATCCTCTTAATATAATCCATAACTAATTAAGCCAATCTATCCACCTAATCGCAATCAACTTAATTTAAACATACTTAGGGCATCATTAACTCGCTAATCGCGGATTAGTGAGGTAAACTCACCGGAATCACTTTCCGACGAGTCTCCGGCGAAGAGCACGACGACGCCAACGACAAACCTACACGGATCAACATCAAATGAGCACTTATAGGGGACCAAGAGGAGCTCGGAAGATGCTAGATCTTGCTGGTTTTCTTTCCAGCAACTAACCGGCTTGAAAGGGGCGGCAAAACGGCGGCGAACGATTGGAGAACGGCGGAGGAGAACCGGCGACAGCTTGTGCAGCAACCGGCGGAGGCTGGAGCAGGCGGACGGCGGCAACAGGCGGGCGACGAACGGCGACCAGCAGCTCGGGCGAGGAGAAGGCGACGACGGAGACGCGAGGAACTCGCACCCGGGGCCTCACACGCGGACGAGTGGCGAACGACGACAGCGTGCGACGGCAGGCGAGACGGCGGTGGCGGAGACGCGACGAAGGAGCGGATGAACCAGCTGCAATTCTCGTCGGATTCTCTCTCTCCCTCCCCCAATTTTCGAATTTCCCTTCCCAAGGTGCTAGAGGTTGAAGATGAAGTGGATGGGACACCCCCACTTTTGGTGAGCCAATTGGCTTGTGACACTTGTCAAGCTCTCCTTAATTTTGGCCTCCACCATGACATCACCTACTGATGTCACTCTCCACTAACTCAAATTCTCCATAACATCTTCAAATAGGTTCAATTCATTTTCCGCTGGGGTCCAAGTTCTTGTACACTCAATTACTTCAATTTCCATCACTTCTCTTCTAATTGAGTCCAAATTAAAGTCCATGAATTAATCCAATGTTCCTAATAAGATTTGCAACACCCTTTGACATTCAAATTTCAGAATTCAATTTCAATTTCACGGTTAATTTCACTCCGGTGCGATTTTAGCGAGCCTAGTCCACTGAGTAGCTTTTGGGGAAATTTTCTTGCATCCGACCCGAGGGTGATCAGTCCCCAAGTCTGACGCGGTAAAATTCCTTAATTACTTCACTCAATAGACTAGTTCTCTCGTGAGTGGCCAACTCTGAGAAACGAACTATATGCACAGATGAATTGCCCGACTCAATTGACTGAAAATAAACTTGAGAAAAATCGGGATGTCACAACTCTTCCCCTCTTATAAAAATTTCATCCTCGAAATTTAAACCATTACACACTTTGCTCAAAAAGGTGGGGGTACAATTCTCTCATCGACTCTTCAATCTCCCATGTTGCTCCTTCAGTGCCATGGTGTTGCCAGACCACTTTGACCATTATGATGGTCCTGGTGCGCAAAACTTGCTCTTTGTGATCCACAATCTGAACCGGGCTTTCAACGTATGACACTTTCTCATCCACGTCTAATTCCTCGAAATTTAGAACGTGAGTCAGGTCAGGTTCATACTTCCTCAACATCAACACGTGAAAGACGTCGTGCACCTGTGACAACTTTGGCGGTAGTGCAAGACGATACGCCAGAGTCCCTATTCTTTCCAAAATCTCAAAGGGACCTACGTACCTCGGACTCAGTTTTCCCTTTTTGCCAAAACGGGAAGTACCTCTCACCGGTGACACCTTCAAGAAAACGTGCTCACCAACTTGGAATTCTAATGGCCTTCGATGCTTATCGGCATAACTTTTCTGACGGCTTTGAGCGGTTTTCAATCTATTTCTGATAACTGCAACTGCCTCTATTTCGCCTGAACCAACTCTGGACCGGTGATCTTCCTTTCTCCGACCTCATCCCAACACACTGGCGTTCTGCATGCTCTGCCATACAATGCTTCAAAAGGAGCCATTTGAATACTCTGCTGATAACTGTTGTTGTAGGCGAACTCGACCAGATGAAGCTGTTCCTCCCAACTTCCTTTGAAGTCCAGGACACAAGCTCGCAGCATGTTGTTGGAGAAATCGTTCCAGAATATTTTGAAGCTGACAAAACGTTTCCTTCAGTCTAGTCTGTGTATCTACAGATCGTCTAGTGTAAAGTCTCGAAGACTTTCGACTACCGACTCAAGATTCAAGACTCAAGATTTGAGACTTAAGACTCAAGACTCAAGACTATTCTCATTGACAGCCTTTCTGATCTAGTGACAAAGGAAATCCAGAGCCGAAGTATATGGTTGAGGGTTTAATCCTATCGTCTGGAGAAGATCTTTTTGGTTGGATAAACATAACGGATTCTCTTGTTCGTATCAAGATCAATTGAAGATCCGATGATCGACGAAGTATTCTTGGAATGTTCTATTCTTGGAAACCAAGATCCTGATTGTATGGGCGAACAGGATTGATGGGCTATCGTCAGGTTCCTTTTATAGCTCGAATGATTTTCTTGATTGATTCCATCCAACGGGTAGATTGGAGGAATTCCTTTGGTAAGTGCCAACGGTATGATGGCATAAAGGAGTATAAAAAGGAAGTCGTTTTAGTTGTTTGAGAACGTGATTGATAGAAAAATTCCAGAGTCTGAAGCACCTTGATTATTAGTCGATACGCCCGAGCGAAATTGTATACACAGAGAGTGTCTATACTTGGTGATACCTTGAGCGAGTGTGGTAGATCATCTACACCTAGAAATCAAGGAAGATCAACACCGTAACATCTCTTTGTTCATAGTGGAATCCAGCCAAATTGGCTGTCGGTGCGAAAGAGTGGACGTAGGCTTGGATCAAGCCGAACCACTATAAACCGCGTGTTTAATTCTCTCTTCCCTTTACTTAGTCTTACGTTGATTATTACTTAACGCAAATCCTTCAACTGTCTAAGTATTGCGCAAGTATACAGAAATTATCAAGAAAAATCTTTGTATACCTATTCACCCCCCTCTAGGTACTCATACTAGCAATATCACATGTCCTCAAGAGTCTGAATTGTCCTCTCAAAGCGGCCATCCCGTGGGTGATAGGCCGACTTGTCTGCGCAGCTTCGTTCCTAATGCGGATTGTAAGCTCTTCCAAAAGCGGCGGTGAACCTCGGGTCTCGGTCCGAAGTAATTGTAAGCGGCACTCCATGCATACGAACCACTTGACGTACATATAGATGCGCGTCTATCCAAACTCAAGTCTCTTCGAACCGCAATGAAGTGAGCCGACTTGGTCGGCCGTCGACCACTACCCAAATCGAATCATTCCCTCTCTGGCTCCTCGGTAGTCCCGTCATGAAGTCCATCGTGATATGCTCCCATTTCCACTTTGGGATCTCAAGGGGCCGCAAAAGTCCTCCCGGTTTGCAATGCTGAGCTTTCACCTGCTGACATGTCAAACACTTGGCGACATGCTTGGCGATATCCGCCTTCATGCCATACCACCAAAGTAGTGTTGACGCAGATTCGATACATTTTGGTACTACCAGGATGAATCTTTGTAATCGCTACGATGCGCTTCTGACAGAATTTCTTCTCTAAGCTCCACATCGTCAGGTACAACCAATCGTCCTTGGAACCTCAATGTTCCATCCTCAGAAATCTGAAAGTCAGCCTTCCTTTTCTTTGCATCCTCATGCAGGATTTTCTGAACATCTAAATCCGTCTGCTGAAGCGTTCTGATTCTGACCTGCACTTCCGGTTCAATTCTAAGGGTAGCCACAAGATTCGAAAGGTGGCCTACCTCGAACTTGAAATATGAATCTCGCGCTCTCTCTATTATGCCCCATTCCTTAAGTACCATCTGAGCAACTGAAGACTTCCTACTCAGTGCATCAGCAACCTTATTCGCCTTTCCTGGGTGGTACAAAATCTCGCAGTCATAGTCCTTTAAGAGTTCCATCCATCGACGCTGTCTCATATTCAACTCCTTCTGAGAGAATAGGTATTTGAGACTCTGATGGTCAATGAAGATCTGGAATCTTTCTCCGCACAAATAATGCCTCCAAATCTTCAGGGCAAAGATGATTGCTGCAAGTTCCAAGTCATGAGTCGGATAATTCAACTCGTGAGGTCTCAACTGACGGGACGCATATGCAACAACCCTACCATGTTGCATTAACACACAACCTAATCCTTTAAATGATGCATCACTGTAGATCTTAAACCCTCCTGGACCGGATGGAATAGTAAGTACCGGTGCGGTAGTTAGCTTACGCTTAAGCTCTTGAAAACTACCCTCGCACTTGTCCGTCCACACAAATTTCTCTTCTTTCTTTAGAAGTCTCGTCATTGGCGATGCTAATCTTGAAAACCCTTCTACAAACCATATGTAATACCCTGCTAAACCCATAAAGCTTCTGATTTCCATCACTGTCGTCGGTCTTGGCCAGTTGATCACTGCCTCAATCTTTGTGGGGTCCACTGAGATTCCTTCTCCAGAGATGACATGACCTAGGAAAGCCACACGAGTCAGCCAAAACTCGCACTTACTAAACTTGGCGTATAACTCGTGATCTCTTAAGGTCTGAAGCACTATCCTTAAGTGTTTTTCATGATCCTCAGTACTCCTTGAATACACCAGGATGTCGTCGATGAAAACAATTACAAACTGATCTAAGTACTCTTTGAACACCCGATTCATCAGGTCCATGAAAGCAGCCGGGGCATTTGTCAATCCAAACGGCATCACAGTAAACTCATAATGGCCGTATCGAGTGCGAAACGCCGACTTTGGCATATCTTCCTTCTTTATTCTTAGCTGATGATACCCCGTCCTCGAGTCGATCTTAGAAAATATCGACACTCCTTGAAGCTAATCAAACAAATCATCAATCCTTGGCAACGGATACTTGTTCTTAATTGTCACCTGGTTGAGTTGTCGGTGATATTTCTAGTATGAGTACCTAGAGGGGGGTGAATAGGTATATAAAAAAAATTTCTCGAAGCTTGCACGATATTTAAACAGTTAATGATTCAATCGCAAGAGTTAAATATCAATCGAGAGGCGAGTAAGGGAAAGAGAGAATTGAACACTCGGTTTATAGTGGTTCGGCTTGATTCAAGCCTACGTCCACTCTTTCGCACCGACAGCCGATTGGCTGGATTCCACTATGATCAAAGAGATGTTACGGTGTTGATCTTCCTTGATTTCTAGGTGTAGATGATCTACCACACTCACTCAAGGTCTCGCCAAGTATATACTCTTTTCGTTTACAATTTCGCTCGAACAGTCTCAACTAATAATCAAGGGTCTTCAGACTCTGGAATTTTTCTATCAATCACACACTTAAAACAACTAGAACGTCTTCCTTTTATACTCCTTTATGCCATCATAGCCGTTGGCACTTACCAAAGGAATTCCTCCAATCTACCCGTTGGACGGAATCAATCAAGAAGATCATCCGAGCTATTTAAGGAATCGATGATAGCCCATCAATCTGTTCGCCCATACAATCAGGATCTCGGTTTCCATGAATAGAACATTCCAAGATTATTTCGTCGACCAACGGATCTCCAATCAATCTTAGATAAGAATTAAAGAATCCGAAATGATTATCCAACCAAAGGATCTTTTCCAGAGGATAGGATCGAATCCTCAACCATAGACCTCGGCTTTGGATTTCCTTCGTCACTGGATTAGAAAGACTGTCAGTGAGAATAGACTTAAGTCTTGAGTCTTGAGTCTTAGGTCTTGAGTCTTGAGTCTTGAGTCTTAAGTCTTGAGTCTTGAGTCTTGAGTCTCGAGAGAGCAAAGTCTTCAGACTTTAAACTGACGGTCTCCGAACATCCAGACTTAGACTGAAAAGAAACGTTTTGTCGGCTTCAAAATATTCGGAAAGATTTCTCCAACAATCTCCCCCTTTTTGATGGTGACAAAAACTTTTCTTGAAGATTTGAACATCTTTGACCTGCAAAACATTTCTCAAGCAATATGGCTAACTCATAAAGATTAATAAAACAACCAGACTCTGCATCCACAGAAAATTGGTTAGACTTTCATGAGAAACACCATATAACAACACTTGAATAAATGCAACAAGTCAAGCATCATAATCCACAATCAATTCAGTCAAATTCACACCCAAGTTCAAGTTCTCAAGTCATACTCAGAAAACATAACCACAAAAGTCAAAGATTAAATAAAAGATGATGTTTGTTCAAATTGGTTTTCTCCCCTTTTTGTCGGCATTGAAAAGGGTGAGAAAGGAGTCATGTCCGCTTGGGAATGCGCACGATCTGGAAATCCCCAATGGACTGGACTACTCCTTCAAGCTTCTTCAGGTCTTCTCTCAGATGAGCTACCTCTTCTCCCTTGGCATTGGCTTGAAGTTGCAGAGCGAAATCTTTGAGTCTATCTTCCATAGAGACTGAAGATGCTTGTCCAGCGCTCTTCAAAGCTTGGATTTCACAGTCCAGAACATATATCTGGTTACGCATTTCCAGAAGAATATTCATGATGCTACGAAAGTCTACAGAATCATCCGTCTGTGTACTTGCATTGGCTTTCTCAGATGGTGTGTATGCAGACGATGGCACCGTTGAATGGTCGGCAGATTTGGAATCGATGCATCACCTTCTTCGGGCAATTGAGAGACCTGAACTTCTTCGGGTCTTCGGAGATTGTCTTAGATCTTCACCGACGGCGCCAGGAGGTGTAGACCTCTCTTGCTCGCTAACTCCCCCTGTCTCTAGGACATCGAAAGGGGAAGAGTGATGATCATGCTCTTCATTTCCCTTTTCTCCCATTGTCGCAGACTTTTCTTTTTCTCCTTCTTCTTCTTCTTCAACCTCTTTCTCCTTCTCTCTCTGTTTTTTTCTTCTTCTCTTTCGTTCTCCTTCTTCTCTGTTCTGCTGAAGATCTGTTTGATAAGACACAGAACGTCTTGTTCTTGTCAGCGCTTGGATAGTGGGATCTTCATCATCTTCATCTTCATCTTCTTCCTCCAGGATAAGAGTTCTTTTCCTCTTTTTCGATGAGACACCAATGGCCTCCTTTCCTTTCCTTCTTGAAGCGGCATCGGACGGGGAGATTTCACTTTGAATTTCTCCATTGCCTTGGAGAGCTCTTGCGACGCATCTTCATTAACATTTTCAATCCAACCACCATCCTATCACACGGTCGAACACGAGAGAGTATGTGGTAGTTCAATGTTCAGATGTCTGAAGATCTTGGTCACTGCACCAGGATAAGGCAATTGTCCTTTGTCCTTTGACACACATTACGTACATATGGAAAAGAATAGTGTGCGGGAGAGAAAACTTCCGTCCCGAGTTGATCGCATACATCAACTTTGCTTCGAAAGAGACACGAAGTCTTTGATGTAGACTTGGTCCGAGGTGATTGATCACAATCTTATGAAGCACAATGTTGATGGCTTTCATCCTGGAATAGGTAATTTTCTTCTCTACGTCCCCATCTTTGACAAGATCCAGAGTAGTACGAGCAGGTGAGACTTTGATTGGGAGATATCGTCCCCGTTCAACTCCAACAATGTCCGCCAACATATTCACATCTACCACGTAGACTTGATCTCGAACACTGAATGAAATTCTATTCGCATCCAAAAAGCTAAGATTTGAATAGAAATAGGCGGTCGGTGGAGCATACCCGTCGAAGAGTCGAGCGAAAGTCTCAAGTTGAAGCAATTTCAACTTTTCTCTTAAGTTCACGTTGATGGAGTCCAGGAAGTCAAAATCGACACTTCTAGGGTTTATCACCCCTCTTTTCAACAGCCTGAAATACACTTTCTCCTGATCCTTGGATTTAAACAAATCCATCCGATTTCCTTTCACCATTGCTGCAACACCCATTCTAGGTTTAAATTCAAGGAACATTTTGTCATCATCGTTCCCGTCAATCGATTTTGTCTGGCATACGAGGATCACTGGGAATGTTCTCAAGAGCCTCCACTTTGCCCTTCCTTTAGGAGCAATTCCCAAGTCCTCCATTTTCCGCAGAAAAAGATATTCATTTCCATAATTTTTGTCCTTAAGGAAGTCATCTATATATTTTAACGGAGAACCGAGAGGCTTTCAACGCACGATAAAGCTTATAGATAAAGGAGGGTCTTTGGACTCTTCTTGGGTCGGCTTCCTCGATTATCTCTTCTTCCGGATGTTGACTTGCATCTTGTGGGGTAGGAGGTGCTGAATGACGTGGAGGAGAGCGAATCGGACTTTGTCGCTGACTAGGTAAGTCTTCTTCCTCTGTAAGATCGAAATGAATCGGCCCTTTCTCCATTCTTTGTGGTCCCCTGCTTGCTATTCTTGATGATTTCCTTGAAGACGACATCTTCCTTTGACTATTGGAAGATTCCTTCACTTGCTTTTCCCAAGAAAAGATGACCACTTTCTCGACGATGAACAAGGAGTAGAAACAGTATCGGGAGGAGAGAGTCTTTTTAGGGTTTTGAAGATTTTGGGCGAAGAAAAAGAAAGCTGTATATATATATGTACCTCGGATTTGAAAAGAGAAGTTTAAAACGGTACAAGGAATGTGTACGAACATATCGTTTCAAAATCAATAACTACCAAAATTAATTCCTTGAAAAATTTTCGAATTATATCTAAAAGAGAATTCGTACCTTTTCGAGATTAGATAAAATAACTAAACAAGAATTCGTACAGCAACTTACGGTCTTTAGCCATGAATGATTGAGTCTCAGGATTCAGAGTCTTTAGAGTTGGTGAGTCTCTAGACTTTAACTTCTTCAAGCTTCAAAATGTTGAGTCTTGAGCGGATGAGGTCGAATTGATTTTTCTCCAAAGGCTTTGTGAATATATCGCTAGTTGACTCTTTGAATCAACAAATTGAATCGAGATTTCTCCATTTTGAATATGATCTCTAATAAAGTGATGACGAATCTCAATATGCTTTGCTCTTGAATGAAGAATTGGATTTTTGGTGAGATTGATCGCGCTGGTGTTGTCACATCTGATTTACGTGCATGAGTCTTCAATGCCAAAGTCTTGTAGCTGTTGTTTTATCCATAGAATTTGCGAACAGCAGCTTCCAAGGGCTACATACTCGCTTACGTCGTTGAGAGAGCTACGGTGCTTTGCTTCCTTGAGAACCAAGACACTTTGTCCTGTTTCCAAGCGGTTGACAAGTTCCGAAGTGCTCTTTCTATCAACTCGCAACCGGCCAGAGATCGCATCGAGTATCCTAGAAGATTAAAGTCTCCCCTCTTTGGATACCAAAGACCGATACTTGAGGATGAAGCAACGTATTTGATGATACGTTTCACGGCAATGAGATGTGTTTCTCTAGGATCTGATTGAAACCTAGCACAGATGCAAACACTCAACAAAATATCAGGTCTAGAAGCAGTAAGATAAAGAAGTGAACCGATCATGCTCTGTACTGACTTTTGATCTACTTTCTTCCCTTCTTCATCCTTGTCTATCTTCTGAGAGCATGACATTGGTGTGTCAGTCTTCTTGCAATTTTTCAATCCAAATCTTTTGACAAGATCATTAGCATATTTTTCTTGGAAGATAAAGGTTCCTTCCTTCAATTGCTTTATTTGAAGACCGAGAAAGAAAGTTAATTCTCCCATCATACTCATTTCAAATTCGTCCTGCATAGACTTAGAAAATTTCTTGCACAGACTTTCATTAGAGGATCCAAAAATAATGTCATCAACATATATTTGAACGAGTAAGAAACTTTTGTTTTCCTTTTTGATGAACAGAGTAGTATCTACTTTACCTTTGACAAATCCGTTCGTAATAGAAACTTACTTAGTCTGTCATACCAAGCTCGAGGTGCTTGCTTTTAGACCATACGAGCCTTTTCGGTCCCGAAGGCGAGTCGGCTTCTTTGGGTCTTCAAATCCAGGTGGTTGTTCCACATAAACTTCCTCTTGGATAAATCCATTTAGGAAGGCACTTTTGACGTCCATTTGGAATAACCTGAAATTTTTGTAACAAGCAAACGCAAGTAATAGACGAATGGCTTCTAACCTTGCAAGCGGTGCGTAAGTCTCGTCATAGTCTATTCCTTCTTCTTGCGTGTATCCCTTGGCCACGAGTCTTGCTTTATTGCGCACGACTTTTCCTTCTTCGTTCATCTTGTTCCTGAATACCCATTTTGCTCCAATGACAGTTTTACCTTTCGGTTTAGATGTCAATTCCCAGACATCATTAATGTTGAACTGTCTGAGCTCTTCTTGCATAGCTTCGATCCAGCTTTCATCAGATAAAGCTTCTTCTATGCTTTTTGGTTCAATTTCAGAGATGAGAGCAACAGCACTAGACTCTTCACGCCTTTTTGATGCAGTGCGGATTCCTTCATTGATTTCGCCAATAATGAGATCTTTGGGATGACTGGATTTGTGTTTCCAGTTATTGGTTGATTTGCTTGGTTGATGATCTCTTTCTTTATTTGAATCTTCATGAGCTTCTTGATGTTGGACTTCCAGAGTCTGAGATGCTTCTTGAGTTGAAGACCTTGAAAGGTCTAGAGTGAGTTCGAGACTCTTCATATTGAGTCATTTGGATTCATCTTGCGCCGAGTCTTGGAATTTGACATTCATTGATTCTTCCACGGACTGGCTTTTCTTATTATAGACTCGTAGGCTTTGCTTGATGTAGAATATCCAAGGAAGATGCCTTCATCTGATCTTTCTTCAAACTTACCAACCCGATCATTTGCATTTTTCAAAATAAAGCATTTGCAACCGAATATATGAAAGTATGAAACAATAGGCTTCTTACCTTTGAACAATTCATAGGGAGTTTTCTCAAGAATAGGTCTTAGAAAGACTCTATTTATAATATAGCATGCAGTTGAAACAGACTTCAGCCCAAAACCGTGAAGAAATTTTGCTTTCAATTAAAAGAGTTCTAGCCATTTCTTGAAGAGATCTATTCTTTCTTTCCACAACTCCATTTTGCTGAGGAGTGTATGGAGAGGAGAATACATGCTTAAAACCAGATTCATCACACAATTTTGTGAAATCTTGATTTTCAAATTCACCTCCATGATCTGTTCTTATACTTGAAATAGCACATCCTATTTCATTTTGAACCTTTTTAGCAAAATTCTCAAAGTATGAAAAGGTTTCTGACTTATTTGCAAGAAAATATACCCAGGTAAAGCGAGAGAAATCGTCTACAATTACTAGACAATACTTCTTACCTCCCATGCTCTGGGTTCTTGTTGGTCCGAAGAGATCCATATGAAGCAACTGTAATACATGATTAGTAGATACATGATTTACTTGCTTAAAAGAATTTCTTACCTGCTTTCCCAGAATGCATGGTGTGCATGAGTCAGACTTTTGGTATGGCAATTTGGGTAGTCCTCGAACAAGCTGCTTTGATGAGATTTTGGCTAATTGCTTCATATTGACATGGCCAAGCTTTCTGTGCCATATGCTTGCTTCATCTTGGATTGAAATTAGACATTGAGATTTATTCAATTTCATGTCTAAGAGATAGATGTTTCCATGTCTTCGACCCATGAAAGACTCAAGTAGAATCTTTACTAATTCCATAACAAATTCCTTCTTGAAAAGAGATCTTGAAACCGGTATCACACAATTGGCTAATGCTGAGAAGGTTATAGTTGAGTCCTTCTACTAGAGAAACATTGCTTATTGTGAGATTTCCAATTTTCACAGTTCCAAACCCCACGATGCTTCCTTTACCGTTTCCTCCAAATGAAACATTTCCGCCGTTTACTTGAACAAGCTTTATGAAGCACTTTGAGTCTCTGTCATGTGTCTTGAGCATCCGCTGTCAAGATACCATTTTATCTTTCTCTTGACGGAGACCTGCATTCAAGTGAAAGTCTCAAGCTTTCTTTGGTACCCAAATTTTCTTGGGTCCTTTGGAGTTAGTAGGATAAGCATTATTGGGCCATGCTTTCTTAACGGGTTTCCAAACCATAGGACAGTCTTTTTCAAAATGATCTAGACTTTACACTTTGAACACCTTAGAGCATTTCGACCAACAGACTTTACGAAAACTTTCTTGAAATGATTTTTGTAAGCTTCTCTTGACGGTCTTTTCTTAATTCTTTCTTTAACTTTAGGAAAATCAATCAAGGGAATTGTTTCCGCTGTCATGCCTAACCCAGACTTATTGAAATAGGGTCTTTGAACTGAAAGCACTTTTTCAAGCTTTTCGGATCCTATCGAAAACTTCTTTGAAATATTTGATAAGTCTGTTTTTAAGAAAACATTTTCTTTCAAAAGATCATCTTCTTTTTCTTTAAGAGTAGAAACATTTAGGTCTAGATTTTTAACTTTTTCTTCTAAAATAACTTCCTTTTGTTTCAGAATTGAGTTTTCCTTTTAAGTTCGGAAATTCTTTTGAGAGAAGTCTTGAGATCGAAACACAGTTCATCAATATATTTAGAGACTTTGACAGGAATTTTAAAATCACTTACCTCAAATTCAGCATGCGAGTCGAACCAGAATCCGAGTCCGAGTCGAATGTGCCATCAAGCATATGTTGGCATATTCATTATCACTCTCTTCACATTCTCGTATCACTCCAAGTTTCGGCTTTGAGAGCCTTTCGAAACTTCTCGGCTTTTCCTCTTTTCTTTTCGAAGAGGACAGTTGGGTCCGATGTGTCCCTTCTTTTTACATTCGAAGCAAACTACATCTTTGTTTGGTTCCTCATCATCACAGACTTGGTCTGCTGTCTCGAAAACTTTGTTTCCTTGGGATGAACCTTCGCCTTTTCTATTCAGTTTTCTGAATCTTCTTATCATGAGAGCGAGCTCCTCATCATCCATATCATCTTGAGAATCTGCATCATCGAATCGTCATTTGATTTTAATGCAATAGATTTCTTACCTCTTGGATCTTCGTCTTCATTAATACGTTCCACTTCGTAAGACTGAAGAGTTCCAATCAGCTCGTCTACAGATAATGGCATGATTCTTTGCGTCTCTCTTATTGAAGTCTTTATATGATTCCAATCCTTGGAGAGTCCACGCGAAGCTTGTTCACCTTCATGGGATCAGAAATTTTTTGTCCTTGGTTCTCAAGACCATTGACAATATCGTAAAACGACTAAACATGTCGGTTATAGATTCTCCTGGTTTCATTTTGAAGGCTTCATATTGACCAAGGAGAATGTTAATTCTGGTCTCCTTCACTCGATCTGTCCCTTCATAGGTGATGTGTAATCTATCCCATACTTCTTTTGCTGTAACACAAGAAGATATTCTATTATATTCAGTTGGAGATAAAGCACAATATAAGGAGTAGATTGCTTTTGCATCGAGAGCTTGTCTCTTGTTTATCTCTTCGAGACATTCCGCTGGTTTCAATAGTGTCTTTTCCTCTTTCAGAGATTGATGCAGCAGCAGGAGTGATTCCTCTTTCCACAACGTCCCATTCCAGAGGATCCTTTGATCGAAGGAAAGCTTTCATCTTGTTCTTCCAGATGTTGTAATCCTTTCCATCGAAGTAAGGAGGTCTGGTATTGCTTTGCCCTTCCATCAGCCCCGGTGCTAACATACTAGCCATGGATCTTTTACTCTGAAGTAAAAACACTTCAAACAAAGTGAGAACACGGGCTCTGATACCAATTGATATTTCTAGTATGAGTACCTAGAGGGGGGTGAATAGGTATATAAAAAAAATTTCTCGAAGCTTGCACGATATTTAAACAGTTAATGATTCAATCGCAAGAGTTAAATATCAATCGAGACCGAGTAAGGGAAAGAGAGAATTGAACACTCGGTTTATAGTGGTTCGGCTTGATTCAAGCCTACGTCCACTCTTTTCGCACCGACAGCCGATTGGCTGGATTCCACTATGATCAAAGAGATGTTACGGTGTTGATCTTCCTTGATTTCTAGGTGTAGATGATCTACCACACTCACTCAAGGTCTCGCCAAGTATATACTCTTTCTGTTTACAATTTCGCTCGAACAGTCTCAACTAATAATCAAGGGTCTTCAGACTCTGGAATTTTTCTATCAATCACACACTTAAAACAACTAGAACGTCTTCCTTTTATACTCCTTTATGCCATCATAGCCGTTGGCACTTACCAAAGGAATTCCTCCAATCTACCCGTTGGACGGAATCAATCAAGAAGATCATCCGAGCTATTTAAGGAATCGATGATAGCCCATCAATCTGTTCGCCCATACAATCGGGATCTCGGTTTCCATGAATAGAACATTCCAAGATTATTTCGTCGACCAACGGATCTCCAATCAATCTTAGATAAGAATTAAAGAATCCGAAATGATTATCCAACCAAAGGATCTTTTCCGAGAGGATAGGATCGAATCCTCAACCATAGACCTCGGCTTTGGATTTCCTTCGTCATCCTTTGGATTAGAAAGGCTCGGTGAGAATAGACTTAAGTCTTGAGTCTTGAGTCTTAGGTCTTGAGTCTTGAGTCTTGAGTCTTAAGTCTTGAGTCTTGAGTCTTGAGTCTCGAGAGAGCAAAGTCTTCGGACTTTAAGGCGGCGACGGTCTCCGAACATCCAGACTTAGACTGAAAGAAACGTTTTGTCAGCTTCAAAATATTCTGGAAAGATTTCTCCAACAGTCGGTAATCGATGCACAAGCGTAATGAACCATCTTTCTTCTTCACAAACAATACCGGTGCTCCCCAAGGTGATGCGCTTGGGCGAATAAATCCTTTATCCAACAACTCTTGCATTTGCACATTTAGCTCCTTAAGCTCTGACAAGGCCATTCGGTAAGGAGCCTTAGAGATTGGCTCTGTCCCAGGGGCTAATTCAATCACAAACTCTATCTCTCTCTCTGGCGGTAAACCCGGTAATTCTTTCGAAAACACGTCTGGGAACTCTCGTACCACTGCGATATCTTCAATCCTTAACTCCTCTACTGCCGTGTCTACGACAGTTGCTAGGTAACCTTGGCAACCCTTGCCTAACAAGCGGGTCGCTTCAAGCGATGAGATTAAGGAAACCGAGGGCCCTCCTCGACTCCCAATAAATTCGAAGCTCTCACCCCCTAACGGGTTAAACTAAATCACCTTGCGATAGCAGTCCATTTTAGCTCGATGCTTGGTGAGCCAGTCCATGCCAATTATCACATCAAAATCATACATGGCTAGGACTATCAGGTCTATCCTCCCCTCTCGCTCACCAATCACTAACTTGCAATCAAGGCAACCTACCGTAGCTAGCACTTTATCTTTCAACGGAGTAGATATACTAATCACAGATTCCAACAATTCCGGAATTAATTCTACGAATTTAACAAATCTTTCAGCTATAAATGAATGCGAAGCTCCTGGATCAAACAAAGCATAAGCAGGTTGGTCGTTCAACAAGACCATACCTGTGACCACATTAGGCACATCCTCCGCCTGTCCTCTGGTCAGCGCATAAGTCCTTCCCTGAGCTGGAGGTCGGTTCGATCCACCGGCGGCATGATCGCGGTGCGAATCCTCGTTGCGGCCCGGCGGTGGCGGCGGCAAAGAATCGAGGCTGTCTCATTTGTCTCCTAGGACAAACCCTAGCAATGTGACCCTGCTGGCCACACTCATAGCAAGCACCCGTCCTAGGTTGGCACGAGGCTGAGCCATGTCGCCTTCCACACGAACGACATGCTCCATTAAAGCTCGACGACGGCTTCCCCACTCCACCCTTCCTATTGGGCGGAACATGGTACCTTCCCCCAGGCATCGGCCTCTTCCCAAACCGATTATCACCTCTACTTGAATTGAACCGCGACCCAGATGCGGCAACTCTCTCATTCTGATCCTTCTCAATCAGCTGGGCCCGCTTGTAAAGATCCTTGTACTCCTTCAGATCTAATGGAACCAAAAAGCTCCTCACCTCCGATCTAAGCCCATCTCTAAACCTTCGAATTCGGTCTGCCGGTTTCTGGACTAATTCAGGGGCATACTGCAACAGTTCAGCAAACTTCGCTTCATATTGATCGACTGTCATTGTACCTTGCCGAAGGCGTTGGAACTCCGCCATCTTCAACTCCTTAGCGCAATCAGAAAAGTACTTCTCATTGAAGGCCTCTAGAAACGCATTCCACTCTCGAGCTACACCATCAGGGAACACTATCCCTTTATTAGTCTTCCACCATGTGGCTGTGGTCCCCCTCAACTAATAGGCCGCCAGCACGACCTTCTCTCCCTCAGTGCACAGCAGCAATTCAAAGGCATTCTCTAGTTCCTGAACCCATAGTGCTGCAGCTTCGGGATCTCCCGCTCCCGTGAACGTTGGTGGGTTCAATCTCAGAAAGTGTTGTACCAACTTCTGCCTAGGCCTCCCAGCGACCACATCCTCAAGTGGAATTTCCTCCAGTTCCTCTTCTGGCTCGGCAACCGGTGCGGCGGCGATAGCGGCGGCGGCATTAGCGGCAACGGCGGCATTGGCGGCATTAGCGGCGTTGGTGGCGGCGCGCGATAGCGGCGGCCTCTTTGGTCTAGTCTGTTACCCATCATCTCAAGCATCTGCATGATCCCAACAAACCTCAGATCCTCAGGAGCCACTGCATCCTCAGAAGGTGACGCTACACCACTCGCACTGGCCTCAGCCTACGCTCTTCCCAAGGCATTTCGGGCACCGACTCTCATCGACGGCCCACCCCGAAACACGGGGCCTACTGCTCTCTTCCTAGCAGCTCTTGGCACTCTGTCACTCATGCTACAGGCTCAATATAGATGCCTATTGGCGAATTCCAATACTATATTAGAATTTGAGTAACCTTTCAATCAAGCTAACAAACAACTAGCAATCACATGCATTAGAATATGAAAAGTTCTTCCTACTAACTATCCCGTGAATCATCGCACCTTATCACTCCATACACAAACCATGCTCTGATACCACTTAAACGGGGTTGTCACTCCCCGAACCCCAAGACACATGGAACAACCCGCCATGGTCATGCAAACGCGACATTCCCAGGTAGTGTCGCCGACCCCAATATTTAAAATTATTATGCGCATGCGGAACGTTTTAAGAAACCCCGACGAAACTCACGGGATAGGACGGCGGGAAGGATTAATTCAAAATCAAACGAGCATAATTCCATACATCATTGACAATCCAAGTCTTACATACATCAACAGGATCCGAGGCTATATGCACCAAAAATGAGTTAGAGTTTATGTGCATCAAAAAGGGTCACCTACATAACAAAGATCGTCCGCCAAAAGACAACCAACCACCCTAGGACTACGGTGTCGGCCCCATTCGACGATCCCACGTCCTCGGGATCTGACACCCAAGAGGCCGGGGGCGAGGCGTTGATCACTCCACCAGTAAGAAGGTCCGCCACACCTTCACCCAGTATGGCGTTCAACACTGCCAGCGGAATATCCATGCTATCTAGAGGGCCGACCCTAACGCCATCTGCTCCGGAACGAAACCAAGCCCTAAACATGTATGGTACTCTGTCATGCACATTCACCTGGACCCAGATGAGGGTCCTAACCAACTGATAGACCCAAGGACTCCCAGGGTCAGGAGCACTCTCCGTCGTCTGGTCGATCTCCGTCGGTAGGCCACTCATCTCTGGGGGTCTCGCCATCTACGGTCCTGTAATATTTTTCCCCAAACTGGGATGAGACTTTTTCTCACCAAGTTCACCCCTCCTAAACCCCTATTAGGAAGTAAATACACCCCAAAGTAGCTTAGCCACAACATCAAGAAGACTTACCTCGTCTTAGCCCTCATCGCGAGTTAGCACGGTTTATATAATTCAACCATGTGCAATTCTAATAATTCAACAATGGAAGTACAATCACATCATCGAACAGCTCAATCACGGGGATCGTCTCGGCGATCAATCGACTCGGCCGATTACATGTCATTCTAGTAAATCACCACGCCCCCAATCTTGACCCTATAGGAAGGTTTAATAACCAGTGGCAATCACGGCCCCACTCGGCACGACCTGCAATTAGGTGGTAGTTCACGGCCTCATTAGGCACGACCTCTAATAGGTGGTCCATCACGGCCTCACTAGGCACGACCTCTAATAGGTGGTCAATCACGGCCCCATTAGGCACGACCTCCCTTAGGTGGTTCATCACGGCTCTACTAGGCACGACCTCTCATAGGTGGTTCATCACGGCCCTACTAGGCACGACCTCCAATAGGTGGTTAATCGCGGCCCCATTGGGCACGACCTCTAATAGGTGGTCCATCACGATCAATCTCCCATCCTTTTCAACTCTCGGATTTTATAAGAATCCCTATCTATCGCAATCACACTCAATTTGCCACAATTAATCATCAAATTCAAATTCTACAATCACAGCAACGATCGGCACGAAATTCTGAGCAACTAGGGTCAAAATAAATTTTTCGAGTTTTTTTTTTAAATAATATTTTAATGAATTTCGGAATAAGATATATTATTAAATAATCCAACAATTTCGAAGCATTTATTTAAATCATAAATAAACTCCTTTAAGTCACATCAAGGTTTATTTAAAAATAAACATACTTAACCATTAAACTAAACACCATTTACCTTAATAAATCCTCTTAATATAATCCATAACTAATTAAGCCAATCTATCCACCTAATCGCAATCAACTTAAGTTAAACATACTTAGGGCATCATTAATCGCTAATCGCGGATTAGTGAGGTAAACTCACCGGAATCACTTTCCGACGAGTCTCCGGCGAAGAGCACGACGACGCCGACGACAAACCTACACGGATCAACATCAAATGACCACTTATAGGGGACCAAGAGGAGCTCGGAAGATGCTAGATCTTGCTGGTTTTCTTTCCAGCAACTAACCGGCTTGAAAGGGGCGGCAAAACGGCGGCGAACGATTGGAGAACGGCGGAGGAGAACCGGCGACAGCTTGTGCAGCAACCGGCGGGAGGCTGGAGCGGGCGGACGGCGGCACGCGGGCGGGCGACGAACGGCGACCAGCAGCTCGGGTGAGGAGAAGGTGGCGACAGAGACGCGAGGAACTCGCACCCGGGGCCTCACACGCGGATGAGCGGCGAACGGCGACAGCGTGCGACGGCGGGCGAGACGGCGGCGGCAGAGACGCGACGAAGGAGCAGACGGACCACCTGCAATTCTCGCCAGATTCTCTCTCTCCCTCCCCCAATTTTCGAATTTCCCTTCCCAAGGTGCTAGAGGTTGAAGATGAAGTGGATGGGACACCCCCACTTTTGGTGAGCCAATTGGCTTGTGACACTTGTCAAGCTCTCCTTAATTTTGGCCTCCACCATGACATCACCTACTGATGTCACTCTCCACTAACTCAAATTCTCCATAACATCTTCCAATAGGTTTAATTCATTTTCCGCCGGGGTCCAAGTTCTTGTACACTCAATTACTTCAATTTCCATCACTTCTCTTCTAATTGAGTCCAAATTAAAGTCCATGAATTAATCCAATGTTCCTAATTAGATTTGCAACACCCTTTGACTTTCAAATTTCAGAATTCAATTTCAATTTCACAGTTAATTTCACTCTGGTGCGATTTTAGCGCCCCTAGTCCACTGAGTAGCTTTTGGGGAAATTTTCTTGCATCCGACCCGAGGGTGATCAGTCCCCAAGTCTGGCGCAGTAAAATTCCTTAATTACTTCACTCAATAGACTAGTTCTCTCGTGAGTGGCCAACTCTGAGAAACGAACTATATGTATAGATGAATTGCCCGACTCAATTAACTGAAAATAAACTTGAGAAAAATCGGGATGTCACATCATTTTTTCTCCTTTGCGGGCCGGCCGCAACTTATCAAGTCAATTCTCCATTCCACCCAGGTCTTTTGGGAAAACATCTTTATTTTGCTGAGGTTAGTACTTGATAAAATTGAACAAATCATGCGGCAATTCCTTTGGAATGGTTCGGATGTAGGTATGGGAGGTGCCAAAGTCGCTTGGAATGATGTGTGACGTCCCGATTTTCAATTCTCTTTTCCTTGAGTTGGCCACTCATGTGAAAACTAGTCTATCAGGTGAAGCCGTTAATAAATTATAATGCATCAGACTCGAGAATTTGACCAGAAAGCGATCTTTCGACCGAGCTAATCTGCAAGGGTCATTATGGCACAATTAAAAATCGATTAGAGATCGGAGATAGGTCGACTCGACAGAGGCATGTGATCAAGTGTGGGTGATTCCACCAGATTACACAATTCTTGTCAATCGGCACTCAACCGACTTTTCTGTCAATTGGGTACCCTGTGTCCATATTTGAAACATTGAGATTACTCCCGACAACCGAAAGTCATCAATGTTTCAAAGATGTACATTGTGGCTTGAGATGATCAACCATAGGTCAAGTGCATGAAAATTTCTAAAGGCTACCCGGTAGGTTGGGCCGCACTAGTATCGTGCCAAAGTGAAATTAACTATGGAATTGAGATCGAATTCAGAAATTGGAAGTTTGGGTGTGTCACAAATCAATTAGAAATATTGATTCATCTTTGAAAGATTTTTCATGCAAGCTGATATTTTCAGCAAAATTAATCAAAGAATGGCTAAATTGATTCGGAAAATTAGTAGAGCCACCCTTGGTTGTGCTTTTGGGACTTGAGTTGGTTCTATGGATAAGTGAAGATGTGAATTTTAGTGAGATGACTTCGGATTAATTTTATGGTCTTCAATTGGACTCAATTGGAAGAGAATTGATGGGAATTGAAGAAATTGAATGTACAAGAATTGGACCCCGGCGGAAAATGGAATTGCAACCATTAGAATAAGGTTGTGAGAGATAGTGGAGTGTGATGTCATCTTAGGTCATGGTGGGCCATTTGTGTTGAATTAAAGAAAGAGAAAAAGAAAAATAAATGGCTCCTCCTTCTCTCTCCTCCCTCTCTTCATCCTCTCTCTCCCGTGCGACTACTCTCCATCTCCATCTTCTTCTCCAGCTTTGAAACCCAGCAACCGGAAGCCAGCAGTCGTTGCAGCCACCGCCAAAGCGAGATCCGCCGCCGCCTCATGCTGCCGAGTTGCTCGCCGTCCGCTCGCACCATCACCCCCACCACCGTCGCCCTCTCTCCTCCATCTCCGCTGCAACTCGACGCACCAGCAAATCTGAAGACGCCGGAGCAGCCCATGGTCCAGCCGAACCACCGTCGCGCACCCCCTCGCGTGCCGTCTGCCGCTCGCGCGCCTCCAGCGTGTCACCGCCGTCCTGGCCGTCATCCCGGCCTTCCTCTCGCCCAGCTCGCCATTCCAGCGAGCTGGTCAGCTTGTCCAGCCCACCTCCGACCACCGTGAGGCCTCGCCTGGCCGCCGCCTCACCCGTCCAAGCCCCACCGGTCCTTCTCCGCCATTCCTCCGCCCGTACCAACACCAAAGCAGCCCTCCGTCGGCCTCATCCAGCAATGAGATGGAGTTAGAAAATGGGTATGGCAGGTCGGTTTTGGCCCGTTTTGGCCGCCTTCCCGAGCCCGGATGCTCGGCCCGTTTTAAGGAAAGTCGATCCTCGCGTTGATCTCGTCGTTTTCGTTCGCTCGGCTCGCTAATCCGGTGAGTTTAGCTCACTAAACCTTGATTAGAGAGTTAATGATGCTTTAGGTGTGTTTAGCTTATGTTAAGTGTTATTATGTGGTTAGTTTAATTTATTTAAGTGTAGATTATATTAATGTGCTTGATTAACTTAAAGTGGGTTTAATTTAGGGTTAAATGAATGTTTATATTAATATAAGTTTTGATGTGACTCAAAGGAATTTGTTTTTGATTTATTTAAGTATTCCGAATTATTAAATAATTTAATAATATATATTTATTCGAAATTATTAAAATATTATTACGTAAATAAATTTCGGAATAAAATTAATTATTTAATAAATTCGAAAATTATCTCGAGACCTTATTTGCTCAGAATTTCGTGCCGATCTCTGCTTTGTGTATTCAGATTTTGAAATTAATGGTTGGATATTATAAATTGAGTGTGGATTGTGAAAAGTATGGATATTATTATTTAACTAATTTTTGGAATAAATTTAATTATTTATTAAATTTCGAAAATTTCGTTCGGGACCTTATTCTCTCAGAATTTCATGCTGATCGCTGCTGTGCATTTAAAATTTGAGTTTGGTGAATGGATGTGGCAAATTGAGTGTTGATTGTGATAAATAGAGATTTTATTCATAAAAACCCAAGTGTCGGGTTTGGCATTGAAATTGGATTTTTTTATGGTTAACATTGTAATTGGATCATGTGAGCGAAATATAAAATATCTAGGGATCGGTATCAAATTGTCGTGTGCTGGTTGAAAGGCTCGAGTCACAGTAGTGGTTAGGCCAACTGGACATTTATTCATTTAGAAATGCCGTCAACAGCGTGACGTGGCTTGAGTCGCAATAGAGGTTAGGCCAACTGAATCCATACTCCTTCGGGAATGCCGTCGATGTAATGACGAAGCCACACTCCAAGGGAAGGAGGCGATGCCTAGCATTAATGTCAGTAGAGAGCCAAACTGCGAGTAGACTATGCACTTGTGTGGCAGTGAATAATAATTGGAATGTGTGCTAAGTGCAATTGTGATTTATATGAAAGTGATGGCGTTCCAATTGTTTGAATTATTATTATTACCTGAGATTGTGTGATTCAAATTGTGCTAATCTGCATGAAGGAATTGAGGCGAGGTAAGTTTTCTGTATGATGTGACTAGGCCACCCTTGGACATATTTTCTTTCTAATAGGGGTTTAGGGGGTTGAACTTGCTGAGACATTGTCTCATCCCAGTTTGGGGATTACAATTTCAGGTCCCTGGTGGACGGAGCGGCTAGATAGCTTTGGTTGGCCTTGAGGAGTTACAGAGGTGAAATCATAAGGATTGGAGAACGTGTCCAACTTGTAGGTTGTAGGACAGTTCATTTTTAAGAGCCGGTCTTTTATAGACTTTTGGCCGTAGACCTCTGTTTGTAATTCTGTTGAATTATAAAAGTGTTATGTTGTGATTTTGCTTCCTACTTTTCTATCTCGTATTTCATTGTCAGGGGTTTTATAATAAGTTCCGCTTGCACAATAATAAATTAATGGAGTTGGCGACACTACCTGGGAATGTCGCATTTGCATGACCATGGGGGGATGTTGGCGCGCTCGAGGTTCGGGGTGTGACATGATGTGTGCCTCCCGAAGGTTGAAGGAGGCCTGGGTATTAGAAGATTGCGCGAAAGCAACAAAGTAGCTATGGTTAAACACATATGGTTCTTATTCACGGATAAGGAATCCTTGTGGTGCAAATGTATTCACTCTACCTTTCTGAAGAATAAGAACTTTTGGTTAGTTGCTAAACCAAATTTTTGCTCCTGGTCGTGGAAGAAATTGCTGGACCTTCGACACAACTTTTGCCAGTTTTTTTGTTGGCGTGAGGGAAATGGACGCTCTATATCCTTCTGGTTTGACAATTGGCATCTAAGGGGCTCTTTAAATCTTCTTTTCTTTGATGTAGACATCTATCACTCTATATTACCTAGGCAAGCTTCAATTGTTGATTACTTGTCTTTCTCTGATGCAGCATTCGGAGTTTTGGACGAGATTGCTTCCTGGAATGAGGCCCTACCATTTCTTAATCATGACTCGACCATTTCTATTGGCTGGGCCACCCTCTGGGGTCTTCTCTACCGCTTCGACCTGGGACGTCATTTGGCCGAGAGGGTAGTCCATGCCTTGGGCCCCTTTGATTTGGAATAGGTCGCTGATCCCCCAGTACCTATTTCTTTTGTGGCTGATCACTAGAAATAGATTGCCCACTCGGGTTATGCTTCTTACCTAAGGCAGAATCTCTAATGCAAATTGTGCTTTTTGTTCTTGTCATCCTGACTCCATCGATCACCTTTTCTTTGAGTGTCGTACTACTAGGGCTCTAGTTATTTTTTGGGCTTCTAGATTTAATTTTGCTTGGCGAAATAGTTCATGGAACCTTCAGTGAGCTATTAAGTATTTATCTGGATATTCCTTCCACATCACTCTCACTCGGTTTGCTTTTGGAGCCTTATGTAATATCATTTGGAAGGAAATGAATAATATCATTTTTCGTGATTGGACTCCCTTCGTGCCGACTATGAAGAAACACTTTGACAAGGTTGTTAGGGATAAGGTTTTGACGTTCCATCAGGTACCTAATACCCATACCAATAGAAGATTGCAGCAAAGCTGGAGCCTCAACCTGTCTATTTTCTCAGATTGAGCCATGCTTTTGCTTCTGTTTTATTTACCTTTGCCGAGGGTGTGCCCTTTGTATTTTCTATGTCGAGGGTTGTTGCTTTGTAGTTTTCCCTTTTCTCGTTCCTTTTAGCTCATCACCCTTTCACTCTTTTGACTTGTTTGTCATATTGAGTGCATGTTGGTGCCTTGTTACTGTTGTTGTATAGCGTTTTGGTTGAAAGCTAATACAATTCTTACCTTACCAAAAAAAAAAAAAAAAAAACAACTTATTGATACAATCACATGTTTATAAACTTTTATTTTTATCGTGCTTATCAATATCATACTTTTTTCTTATCATGTAAACATGGCTTCTCGGATGAAAAATGATTAAAAGAAATCATCTTTAAAGATTCTCCTCAACAAAATCATAGTTACGTTCTCAACATGAACATGAAATTTAAGTAAATCAAAGCTTTGCATATGACAAATTTCTGTTAAAATGCCGATGAAATTTCATTCATGCTGTTTACTTAAAATATCAAGATGCCTCGATGTGAATAACTTTTTATCATTAATGTTTTTAATGTATTTTAAAATACTTCTATGGCATCTTACATATGTGTAAAAAGTGTTTCTCCAATAGTAAGGAAAAAACGCAAGTTATTTCAATGTAATAAATAAAGTGACTTTATATTTTTATTAGAGAGATGCAATTAATAAATAAAAATTCATTAGGAAAGAGAGCTATAAGATAGGAGGGAGGAAGAACGGATAAGTTGCTGTAAGAGTAAGTTAATCAGAGATGTGCAAATATGGAAACTATTATGACCGATTTGGTCATTCTTAGAAAGAAAAATGAGTGGATTCACTCATATATGAGATGGAAATAACCCCATTTTTTTTTAAAATGTCAATTTTTTTGTAAAATAAATGGAGTCTAAAAATTCATCAACTTCAAACATTCGCATTTTACGAAAATACATGCTTGTAATAAGATAACAGATGTGTCTTACTTTATAAAAAAATAATAATAATAATAATAATAACGATAATTTTAAATAGTCAAAAAGGAGTTGGCCTAGATGACAAAAGTGTTTGCTTCTCTCTTTAAGGTCTTAGGTTCGAGTCTTGTGAAAGTACTGTAAAAATAAAATCTTGAATCCACAAGATTGATATGAAGAGTGCGCCCCGAGCTTCGAGTTAAATTTACAGGCGTGAATGCGGAAGATATACGAGAAGGATCTACTCTTCCTCTGTAATCACTAGGATGATAAAGAAAGTAAGTCGAGGCACTAGAATTTGACTAAACAACTATTAGAACTCAGACTAAATTAATCGAGTTTTGATTGGGTTCAAATAGTTTCACTATCAAATGAAGTTAAGTTTCAATTCAAAGTAATTAACTCCAGTAATTTCTAGTCTAATTAGGTAATTAGTTTAGATAAATTTAGGTTAACCAAACCAAATAAATCACTTAAATGGTCTTCCAAACTCTTAACTTTTGCTGGCCAATTAGAACCTGTTAATCACTAGGGTTTGCCCCAGTGGTCACCCTTTCAATTTAGAAGGAAAATGTGGAGGGTTTGAATCATCACATTCTCAAAGGGGTTGGGGTGAATACGATTTAATTTCAAGTATAAGTCTTAACTCTCACACTCTATAAAAAAGACAGGATAAAAGTCTGAGAGTGAGAGTTAAAGTAGAACTAATCAGTTTGGGACGAGAATCGTGTTTGGTAAATTTTTGTTCCGGGAACAATTTTGGACAAGATTTGAGAAAAAAAAAAAAAAGTTAAAACCTATTGGTTTGCTGATTTGTGAAGTTGGACATATGACTAACATGGAGATTTATTGATTGTGACTCAAAGTTAATCAAAATTGTTTTGAAATCCGACCCATAATTGAATTGCAAGGAAACCCATCCCATGTTAGGAAAGTTTGATTTGAACTTTAGCCATAGGATCGTGAGTGATGAAAAAACAAAGGGAACTTAACTTCTCACGAGACTTTCTAACATCATGCGTATTGGGTAAAGATTTGCTTCCACATGTTGAATTGTTTGAAGAAATTGTGGAACAAATACGAACGTATCCAAAAGCTTAAGACTAGAGGTGTAAAGGTGACACTTATTTTATTATCAAAGCCTGCAAGGTGCTTTTAATATGTGTTTTCCTTGCATTAAGCATTATTTGTTGACTTAACTTAATTTAACAATTAAGTGAATGCTATTGTCTAAAGGACAAAAGAGATGCTACATATTTTTGCTCTCTTCCTGACTTTTTTTTTTTTTCATTTTCATCTTTCGAAAAAAAATAATACTAGGTGGTAGCTCATGTCTTGTGTATTAACACGAGTTTGCCCTCCTATATATGTTTGACCATAACTTACGATATTGTTCGTTAACCTAAAAAAGAAAAAGAAAAACTTTCAAAGGAAAATATTGTACCAAAGGGAACAGTTCACCACCTTTATTTTTCCATGGTCTAATATTGTAATAGATATTGCGACCTCTAAATGGTAGTTTGTCTCTTGAATAGTACATGAGGCTAATTCTGAACATTCTTTTTTTTCTTCTTCTTTTTTCTTTCCATACAATCTCAAACAATTGAAAAATTACTCTTTTGAGAGTTTATTTGTGTGCTTACTGTTGCTTCTATGGAAGCAGAAGTATATTCCAGCTGAGTACATAAAGCATTTTTTGGAGAACTTACGATATCGAAAAATAGCTTTGGGTCTCTCTGATTTTTTTGAAATGGTAAGTAGATTAGATTCTGACCCGTGAAAGAGCAGATATGTGTGTGTGTGTGTGTGTGTGTGTGTGTGTGTGTGTGTAAGCTTCTGTCCCAGGTATTCGGGCTTCGTAAACAGAGCTTCTTTAAGCGGATCAATACATCTGGAAATGGGCTGTTAGAGATGCGTAAACTCTGTTTTTCCAATGATGCACGTGAGTTTATTCAAACCCGAGAGCTACCGGACAATACATGTGGTCAGGACTGAAAAGGACGGCTAATTTAACCTAGAAGCATTTTATTGGAAATTTAAAGATAGTTTACTTTAATGGGTTGTTAATATCAACAAGCAACGAATCTAGTAAGACATCTGGAAGGATATAGTTTAGCAAAAGTGGCTGTATATGTTTGGTAACATTAGTAATTAACAAATGCAACTTGCAAATAAACAACTCATACCAGAGGATAGGGCTTTGAAATTAGACATGCCAAGAAAGGAATGATCATTTTTTTATTGTCTAGTTGTTGTTAATCCGACAGAAAATTGTGACCATGCACCAACTTATAATTGTGACTCTTGGCAATATTTTAACTTTGGCATAAGCTAGGCTGCATATAGACGCTCATTCAAATAAAATAATAAATCTGGAATCATGATGTGGATCTCATGAGGAACCCTAGATTGTCAAGGATCAAGGTGAATGTGGATGCACCTACACACGTTTCATGAAGAAAAACAACTCCATGCAAACTGGATTCTTAAAATTAACCAATTTGGAATAAATAAATAAAAAATATTCGTGGAGTTATCATTTGAAATTCTAGCCTCATTTAGTTCCATGACGAGAAATCCTCAAATAGGTTCTCATTCTAAATTTCACATTCCTCATTTTTAATTATTTGGACTACAACAGATTTTGGTCTACAACGAGAGAATATTTCTCATTGGCGACTGTGAACAACAACTGGCTGCCCGTGACCGACAACTGAAGAACGGTGGCAAAGTCTGTCTACCCGCAATAAAGTCCGGCGGTTGGTGATTGTCTCCAATGACTGGCAATTGTTGACGATCAGCAGAGGCTAGCAACCAAAGGTCGCGGTGGAGGCAGCAGTGACGGACGGTGGAACTGTGTTTTTGATAGTTTCATGGGTATGAAAATGTGGAATGGAATCTAAATCATAGTTATAGCTACAAAAATGACCGGTATCTATTTTCCAGTTAAAATGTTGGTAATCAGATTTTACCCCTTTTTTTGGGAAGCCAATAAAGCCACCTAGGTTGTTGGGCCTTAATAGCTAGCCTGATATGTCAATTATCACTTCAAAATTCGAAATTCCACTTGTGACGGTCATTATGAAGTGTGAGACTTCCCATAAAAGATTACCCTATTTGGTTATGAGTATTTAGAATAGCAAATCTCGTGGATTTGGCTTCAAGATAGTATGTCTACAAATTCGGACTTTGGACGTTTTAGTATTGTTTATCAATAGTAATTATTAATAAATAAATAAAAGAGGAAATTGCACAAATACGGGCTCAAATAATTGATAATAGCAAAGAGGGATGATTCTCCTTAATATTGAGAATATACACTTTCGAAATTTTGTAAAAAAAAATGGCAGTTTTCAATACATGTGAGGATCTGAGATAAGTTGTCCTTGAGACTCTGGTCTTATTCACTTATAGTACAGTGTTATCAGATTTCTTTGGTTTTCTTTTTCTTTCACGAAATCCTATCAGGACGAAACATAAATAAGAATGCAGCCATCTCGTATATAAATGAAATAGGAAAAAAAAAAATCAAACAGGAAAAGAAGAGTGAAGTTTTCTCTCTGTCGAGCATAAATAGTGAAAAAAGTTCTACGGGCATATACACGAACGACAACCATTGTTAGAGCAAAACAACTCACATTAGTATACATGCCTTTTAATTATTATTGGAAAAGGATGCATTTTAGTATGTAACATCTTTGACACTATCCTCATACAAATATATAGGCAGGAGAGACTTATTGAAAAGCATCAGGTTTAATACAAAAGAGACAATCTTTAAACCCATCGCTAATACAAAAGAGACATGTCCATTGATGGAAGGTGAATATGATGAATCTAAGACCCTTAAAGCTTTTCATCAGGTTTACTTTTTGATAAAAATTTTAATAAAAAATCCTATTAAAATATCTTTAGATAATAAAAAGTTCACATATCTATAGATATGTGAACTAACAACATTTGGAGCAATTTATAAGTCTATATATGGATTCGTGACTATGGTATGCCATAGTATTTTTCATATACTTTTTCATTATATCTCATATGCGTTTAAATTAATTTTGTGAATGATTTTAGCTATCACTTCAACAATAAAACAACTAAATAGAATCGGCTCTCTGATTTTCTTCATAGTTCCGTGCTTAATTTTGTACTAAGTAAAACTATTTCCTTGCGTCTCTTCTTGTCTTATTTTTTCAATCATCCCCTACTCTTTTAAATCTAAGTTTTCACCATACTCAAATATCCTGACCAGAACATAAGCAAGCCTTCTTTTTTTTTCTCCGTGTGATCAAAGTATCTCCAAAGAATCCCTTCCATCTTATCCTTAATCATTCATCATCCTTTGCGTGACATATTCCCGTATACTTAAAGCGAAGAGATTAGTCTATTAAAATGTCTAGATGCTAAAATGACGTGAAAGCTTCTGCAAACAACATAAGTACAGCTGTCCACCATACATTCAGGTGTTTTTTTGGTTTAAAAAAAAAAAAACAGAGGATAATGCGTTCGCATCTCTCAATAGACGTGGTCCACCAGCTATGTTGTTTTCATGATAATCAAGTTAATTATTTCATTCCAACAGCAAATTATTGTGGTCAACTTTTTAGTGGAAAACATAGATTATTTTGCATTTTACAACGTGGCTTTTATATTCAATGATGGGAAATATAAGTTGTTCCACGGTCATCGTCACATTAATATATATATATGTTGCAAATGCTTTAATTATTAACTAAGTCAATATGACAGTCCGTGAATTCTTTGGATTCTCTCAAAAAGAATATAAAAAAAAAAATCTTTGTTTAACGATGATCATCAATTTGATTTCTTTGTTGTATAAACAATCAAGCACGACAAACGATCTACAAGATCAATGCAGTCTTGGCTTTTCTAGGGTTCCGTCACAACAAGCTTTTGGTGGCAATAATTTTGTTTGAAAGTTGATTAACTCTTCTAGTGCAGTTTATTTTGAAGCAATACTTTTTATATCGAAAAATTATCTTGATTTCTCTAATTTGTCTCATGTTGCAAAAGATTGAAAAACATCGATTTGACAAATCATTATTTATAATAAGTCAGTGCAAAACATTGTTGAAACGATAGGAAACATTGTTTAAACGATAGAACTTTTAGGCACTTAACGCTTTCTTAGGTGTACAAAGTGTTTCTTAAAGAGTGTTATACGAAATTCTATGTATCAACTAATGAGTTGTTGTACTTCAGTCATCTATATAGAGACAACAAATAATTGTGAGCTACAAAGGAGTTTCTATGGTTAATCTCTACAATTCGTATAGTGTTCTTTGAGTTGAGTTAAAATCGAAAGTGTGAAATGGAAAAAGTCCCGAAATTCAAGTTCTTTTTACAAAAGTTTTACAAAAATCCCTTTAGAAAAGCAAACCTCCATTATATATTCAAGTATGTTTCATCGATAGTGCATCTAATTTTTGTTTATCGTAAGTAAAAGATTTGTAAAAATTCTTTGTACATGCGAAGTTTCTTATAAGATTTCAATGAAATAGGTTAATAAGCATGTTGAATAAAGAAAATATTGTTTGTTAATCCTAGGTTACAGAAGTTTAAGGAGTTCCAAGTTTTTATTTCCTAACTTTCTTCGATTTGTAATTGTATAACTCTACAATCAAAGTAAGAAATAGCATTATCTTCCGCAATGAAAGATTATACCTCCCGGCTTTAAAGGACCTCCTTCGTAAAGCTGTCAATGATAAGGCTTTATCATTTCCCAAGGTCCCGGACAACCCCCGTAATAGAAGGCTTCAACTTAGTTGGGGCATCCCCCCTACCATCTTTGATTGATTTTGCTTATTGGCGCCCTGTTGCGGCCTGGTTTCCCTTCTCAGTGCCTCTCCTCTTCTTCTCCTCTTTATTTCTTTTCCTTGTGCGGGCCACTATGTTGTGTGCTCTTTGCCCTTGGCTGCTGTTTGGCCATCTTTGCTGCTGTTTTTATCTGCATTGTATCTCTCTTGCAGCTCTCCCCCCCCCCCTTCTTTCTTTCCTTTCCCTTGGCCCCGGCCCCCTCCCACTCATTTGGATTTGTTGTCCTGCTGAGTGTGAGTTGGTGCCGGGTCCCCTCCCTTTGCTGTACTTCTGTATAGCTTTTGTGCAATAGTCTATATACCTATTACCTTTTACCAAAAAAAAAAAAAACTCTACAATCAAATTACCATATGATATTACTTAATGTCCAAATTTTTTGTAACTTCATTTGAATTCATAAGGTATCAAATAAGAAGGGTAGTTTGAGCCAAAACATGCGGGACTTAAGAGCTTGAGCAGTGAGTCTGCAATGGAAGAAGATCATGATAATAAAATGGGGAATATTATTATTTTATATTCAGAAGTGCATGTCATTAGGGCTACGCCCTCGATTTATCAACAAAAAAACAGGTTCAGATGGGTAAAACGTTTTGTAACGACGCTGGCCACTGACATGTAATCCCCAGAATTATGAGGTCTTTCATGTGTTCAGCAATAGCATACATTAAACTAATATTTATGTCCATTAAGATAACCTGAAACTTGTTGCGTTGGGCTTTACGAAGCCTTGAAGAAATAGATCGCATTGCCCCCCACGAATTTGACAGGACACCAGAAATTTTCCTCATCGCAAGAATTAAAAGTATATTATAAGTTTAAAAAGATCTTGAGTTAAATAAAAGTCAAATGGGGTAAAATCAAAACTTTTTTTTTTTAAAGTCCATCTAACATTAAAGCTTGGCTGCAAACCACCTACACTTTCCAAAAACTTTCATATTGTGCCGGACACTTGACACGTAGTCAACAGGTGTCGGTAAATCCAACACATGAACAATTCTCCTGAGATAGTTTGACACACGAGTCTCGAATTTTGACATGCGATTCTGGGTACTTACATGGTCAATTTTGAAGATTTTCAATAAATGAATGATCAAAATGTAAATATAAAAAAAAAATAATTTGATAAAGGGGGAAAGACTTCTTATTATATTTGATGGTGAAATATAAATTGTTTTTTTCAACTTATTATTAGATATTAAAATTAATAGTGGAATATGGATTGCTTTTTTTCTCCAAGTTTTACGGATTATTGGGATAAAATGTAGTTGAATTTATCAAATTGAAACAATGAATGATATTAACAAATTGTGGATTTATGTTTTTTTAGCATAAATTCATTCTAGGCTCTTTTTATTTATTTATTTATTTATTTATGAATTTGAATCAAATTAATTTGATCGAAACAATGATAAAAATGATAATTTATTATGTTTATAAAAAAATACATTAATATGCAACATATCCCAATATGTCGGAATTTTCTATTTTTGAGAATTGACGTGTTGTCGTCTCATGTCGTCTCATGTTGTCTCATGTTGTGTCATATCGTGTATCAATATTAGTATCGGTACTACTTCGTTGCTAGGGAGTATCCACATGTGTGACCCTTTTTTCTTTACTCTATACAATATTTGAGTTTAGATTTTACAATAAGAATTAGGATACTAACGTATACTTTCACTTTTTGAATTTTTCATAGCTGCATTTTCCTTTTTTACAATTTTTAAATTACAAATTTTGGAAATTTTCTTTGATAGTCGCATGGATGTTGTCTATAATCTATTACATACTGAAAACATGGCATCCCGATCATGTGGGAATCTTAATCCATTAATTTTCCTTCTTCCCCTAAAAGATATTATCTTAAATATTAAATCGTGAGGATAAATCTGACAATCTCAATAATTCTGAGAAAGTCAATTGAGATAAGTATAAATAGATGGGTAGCATGACTAGTTAATGTCATTATATGTCTGGCGACGAGTTGAATATTCGGTATGCCATGTCATGATAAATAAAAAAAGAACGGAGTTCATCTGCATCCTAACAAGGTAAACCCAGTAACTAATGAGTGCATTTCATCCTCTCAATGTATGCAAACGGATAGGATCGTTGACGTGTTCCAGGCACATCTGAATTCAACAGGTAGGTGACGAAAGTTCCGAGAAGTTTATGTGCTTAGAATTTTCATGGCCGGTCAAGAAATTGCCGCTAGAGGACCAAAATTTGATGTGGTGATTATTCAAAGACTGTTCAAGGTTGATAGTACTTAACTGAGCCGGAAAGTAGGACTAACAACGGAGAACGGTCGGTGGAAGGTGTTGTGTTTCACGGTCATATTGAACTGACGATTATATATAATGGAATATTGGGTGGAACTAGTTCCGGACAACCTAGACCATCATGCTAGGTAGGGAAACAAATTTTGACTTACGGAGAAAATGAGGACAAATTGAGAATGAAAGTTACGTCTTTTGTTCTTGGATTCATATGAACATATGATAGATTAAGGAAATTGGGGTTGCTATGCTGTGCATGTTTCACCACTATTTTGTTTTCAAAGGTCATGTCATTTATATAGAGACTAAATTGGAAGATTTTATAAACACGTTCATATTTAGGTGCCAAAGTAAAAAACGTTCACCGTAGCGAGCCTTAATTAATCACGGAGAATACGGAACTGCCGTGGTGTCACTTTTAACCATCGGAATAATTTGTTGAGGTGACTTTTTGGTTCAATATCAGCCCTCTACTTCGGATCCTTATAATATCTTCTTCTTTTTTTTTTTTGGAAGACAATAAAAAATAGATTTTTTTCGAGCTGAAGCAACGAAACGAATAGTTTATTTTGACATCTTATACCCTAGATTAAAAAAAAAAATTGTTTCATGTATATTTAAGCATATATAAATTCTTACTTTAATTTTGTTTAGTGGCCTTGCAAGTTTGAATAACCTTGAACACTTTGATACCTTCATTAACGAGTTGCATTTTGTCAAATTAAATCGCAAAGGGAGTGAGTGAGTCATAACTTTTTGAAGTTTTCGCATAATGTCCTCTTGGGGTTCAGAAAATTATGCACGTTTAAGCATCAAATAGGGAAGAGTGAGGTATAGAATGAAAGGGTAAGTTAGGAAGTCCAAAAGTGAGAAGAGAGAAATATACTAAGTCATTTCTTATGAAATGAGTTAATATGACTGTGCAAGAGAAAGAAACATGTCCCGCATATCCAAAATCGAATAAAAAATTTATAGAGAGCATGGACGAGTGTCCATGCTAGTTTGTGTATTTGTTATATTTTGTATATTTATTAACTGCTCGAAGAGCACACACGCTTGTACAGCATACTTTTATTAATATAATGGCCGAATGTTAATTCACTGACGCCACAACTTAGATGTTTTTCCCTTCTCGAAAATGTCGTTAGATTTTCCCTATGAACATAGCGTGTCCTTTTTTAAGAGGAAGAGACAATCTTGTCCAACCGATTACATTCGTCTCTTCTGTCTCTGTTTACCGTCGGTAAAAGGAGTTTTGGGACAGTCTGTTTATATAGAAGTCTTTTATTTTCCCTTTCTCGCTTAATTCTTTTCTTGTCTCTTTATCATTGTTATTTTTCATCAATGTTGTAAATGTATCCGAAACTTCAACCTCGGATTATATCATGAGTACACGAAATCGTTCCATCCAGGCAGGCGTCAATAAGCCTTCAACCAGCAGAGGACAGCTAAGCTATAATGTGGCTTTCCAACACTCATTTAATCTTCGGTTAGACGGTTCTGCATCTGAAAGGGTAATATCTCAGTTAAAGCTTCTGAAGCTAGCCTATGAAGACCTCTTTTTGCTAAATGCAACGTCTGTTATAGTTTCCTCTAGCTGGTAACTATCTGGTTTACAAAGTTTTAGCCCCGTAGCTAATCTGGGTTTGCAGTTTTATTTTTTTTTTTTTTTGGGTCTGATGGGTTTGTATCTTTGCATTGACCATGTGAGTTCTGTGCTAATAAGGGTTGCTAACTTACCTGAGAAAAGGAAAACTAGAAGATATCGTGTGTTTAGTCCACCTGATAGACATGGCCGACCCCATATGTCGTATTTGGAAGGATACTGCAGGCTTTCTAATATCCTGTATATCGTCGAGAAAAAACAGGATGTCACTAAGGGCTTGCTATATAATACTGGAGTTAGTGTTTCTTAGGCTGATAGAGATGTTTGCTTCCGACTATCTCACAGCCATGCGGCCACCCCAAGATGCCTAATGATGGCGACCACCCCTCAATCATCATTCACAAATCTAGGATCCCACACAAACTGAACATTGTATCAGAAATGATCGAACTCAAATCGTGCCAAAGCATGAAATTCCTATTACACTTTTTGTGCCTTTAAATATTTTTTTTTTATTAAACTTGCTAAAAGTTCAAGAGCAGATACCAAAAAAAAAAAAAAAAAAAAAAATCAACCTCGCCTACTGTGACACAAATAGCCTAAACTTTTTTTCATGTTACCAAAAATCCTAAACTTACTCATCATGACACAAATGCCTCAAACTTTTTAGTCTCATGAAAAAATCCAAATTTATAAATATGTAATATATGTACACTCTATTTTAATTCCATCCATAGTACATTTGCCATATTGGTATAAGTTCAGGGATTTAGTTCAGGGTGTTTGTATCATAGTAAGCATAATTTGGGGTATTTTGTGATATTATTTCAAAATTCAATGAGTACTTATCTGCATTATTGAGATGAATTGCAGATATTAGAGACAAAAAGCGTAACTTCAAGATTTATGAAGATACCCGGAAAGTATGCACTCACAGATTTTTAAATTCGCATTAATTGAAAGCCAACCTAATCAATCAAGTGTCCCCTCAACTTGCCTTTCTTCTGATCATGAATTCTCTCGTTTATTTGTTAACGATATATAATGGAATGATGCTTTCAATATTGATAGCCGAAAAAAATAATAATAAATAACCCACGTTTGGTTGTCTTCCTTGTAAACTTCTATAAAACCCCAGCTAGGCTTACAAGTTGCATTAGTTTGTTATGTCTTATGCTCTGCTTCGCTCATAGATGACTTCCGCATGGTTTGGGTTACATGTCATCGGCAACGTCATTAGACAACTTTTGCACACCTCCATGTTTTTCCAATAATCAATTATTTTTTATGATGAAGTCCAATTTCATGCTCATTTCATTCTCCATTCTCCATTTGCTCCTATCACGAGATAGCTTTCATAAAATAATAAAATCCCAGCAAAACCTCTTTGCTTGCAGATTTTCCTTTTCTTTATTCCATGAAAGATTAATCAGTGAGCTATGGTAAACGTGTCTTACCTGAAGAGCTTTCTATTGGAAGTTTATTGATTCATTGATATCGTTTGTTGATAATTCATACGACATGCTTTTGATCTTATTTTCTTTATTTAATCTGTTACCTCCGCCTCCAACTTTTATATACATACGCTAGACATTTTAATAGAATATTTATGATGATATTCGAAAATCTTGTCTTTTCAGAGCAATAAAATCTTGTGGATATGGTAACTTGACAATATATTATTTATACTCTATGTATACAATATATAGATAATAATTAGATAAGATTTTCTCTTTTTAACTTAACCTTTATCGCCAAGGTCGAGAGTTCAAAACCCGCAGCTGCTAACGCTGTAAGTTAGGGGCCATGATAGTGGGGTCTTGTGCTAACCTCCCCCGAGGTATAGTCGCCATTAAAGTCCAAAGGTGCCACCGGGTGCTAGAGGACCTTGTGACCCCAAATAGCGTAAGTGAAAGGGGGCTCAAGTAGATCCTTGGTCATCATAAAAAAAGGAAAAACAAACAAACATGGATTTATGTTTAACTTAGAAGTCATGTTAGACAGAAACATTGAAAAGTTACAAGGCAAACCATAGACGAACTTTTGAACAAAAAAGAAAAAGCATATATGAACTCAACGAGTCGCGCATCAAGCACATATATGAACATTGTTTCTATTTGAGTTTCAATAATCTCTACTATATATGTAAACCCAACAATTGAATTAAAATCTCAAACTTTTTCCGAACATACTTTGATGAAACCCATGTAAGTTGTTGCAATGAATTGTTAACGAGGATCTCCTAATACGAATAAAAGCATAATTTAAAATAAACAATATTATCTTAAATTTGATTCCTAAGCATATTTACACTTTCTCTAATTGAATCTTTCCTATTTTATAAATTAGAAATTCATGTTTCTAATATAAAAGAAATGTGCAAATCATTGTCTCTTTCTTTACTTATGTTAAGCTCTTTTGTACCATTTTTTCTTTCGCACTCGCAAATTTTTTTGGGTTAATATTCTGAAAAACCCCAAACCCGTACACATGTGACAAATTTACCAAAAACTATCCTTTTTATCATGAAAAACTCAAAACTAGTACGCATATGACAAATTTATCTCGACTGATTATAAAAAGTTATAAACTGGTACATTTATGACAAATTTACCCCAAAATAATTTATTCGACTACAAAAAAAACCCCAAACTGGTAAATTTCTGATAAATATACCATCCGCTAAATTAGATTAATACCACAAAAAAAAAATCACAAAAATTATAAACTATGACAAATGGAGCGTAAAATCCCAAATTAGTATACCGGTCAACTACCATGTGTCATTTAACTTAATAATTTGACAATAAAATTTAACGAAAACCAATATAGGGTAAATTTGTCACAAGTATACCAATTTTGAATAAATTTGTCAAAGGTATATCAGTTTGGGATTTTTGATGGTCAAAAAAATAATTTGGAGTAAATTTGTCACATATGTACCAGTTTGAGGTTTTTCAGGGTATTAACCCAATTTTATTTTCCCTCTTTTGCTAGTTTATAAATAGATAGACAAGAAAAAATGGCATAGCTGGCGTAATAATAACTTTCTCGCTTTCTTAAGAGCGCCCTCATTGCCACTTTATAAGTCAAGGAAGACTTGTCCTTCCAAATTTCCAAGAATCATCATATGGCAAAAATATCTTACACAAACAGTACATGTTAAAAGTTGAGCTTTAAGAAAAGTTTCCCTTTTCACGACAACAGATTGACCCAGTCTTCTATGAAGTGTGCTCAATACGATTCCTCGATTAGATTTCCTGTTACTAAGTTCAAGAAGATAGCTCTTGTCTTCACAAACCTCTAGCTAACACATGGGTAATTCTCTTAACCAATTCTACTAATTATTATATAGAAGTTTAATGGAGGTAGGTTTAATAGATTAGCCCAGCAGTACTGTTTTGTTTAAAATAATGCTAGAGATACTAATACCAATTAACGAATATATTCACAAAATGATGCGGGTGCGATAAAATCCTATTGGAGGATGACATGGTTTTATGCAATACTTTTCTTGTAAATAATTTAACCTTGACAAAAAAAAAAGAAAAAAAAAAAGAAATTGCTTGTCTTCCACGTACTACGGTAGTAATTATTATGTGTGAAGTTATACCTTTGAACCCTAATTCCCTGAGAACTTTATCTTAGTGAGACATTTGCCTTCTTGACCTTTGAAGTTTTTTTTTTTTAATCTTGTCCCTTGTTTGAACTTTGCATCAGCCAACTACATAGGCAAGAAAAGAGGATGTCAAACTTGTCGTTACACTTCCTATTTCTTGAAGATTTCTCAGTTTGGCATAACGAAGAGGAATAAACACTCGGCGGCTTCTCCTTTTGGTGCTTGCGGTTCTCCTGCTTTGTTGTTGGTTGTCTAGGGAGGTTTGGTCTTTCTCGGCCCTGCTTGACTTTTCTCTCCTCGGTCTCTTGCCTGTTGTTTAGGCTGATGTTTGCTTTGGCCGCTCTTGCGGTTTTCTTTTACTTCCGGCACCCTTCCACTCATGTAGACTTGTTGTCGTCTTGAGTACAAGATTTTTAAATGGTGGCTCAAAGCTCTATAAAAATTTATTACTTCCGACAAAAAAAAAAAAAAACATTAACCACTTGAAGTCAGAATATATAATAAGTCGTGTAGTGCTTGAGCTTCTTTCCAGATTTTGCCTTCGGGTTCCTTCATTTTAGGGCAGAAATCTGTTAGTAATTGTGCGCATACGAGGAGAATCAATGAAAGAAAATAATTGAATGAAACTCTTTGTGCTGTGACCAAAACAGAAAAGAAAAGATTCTCATTGTCCTGTGAGTGAAACCCTAAGAAATTGCAGGACTTCACATGCTCAGACAATTAGTTATGTGAAACCTCGTCGTAATGATGTCCCTTTGCGTTGTTCATTGGACCAGCTAATTGATTAAGTGATAGTGGGGAACAGACGCACGTTGCAAAAGTGAATTAAAAAGAATATAAGTGCTGATGCTTCACGGAAAATTGACCAGATCTATTGGGAGATGTGTGCACACATTGTCTTCGTCTCGTTTCCTCCAAAGAAAAGCTTCTCAGTTAGTTTATAATGAACAGCTTGATTATTGTTGGCAAGATTCGCTTTAGTCACCGTTTTAGGGTTTAGACATTTCAAGTGACGAACTTTTCTCTCGATTTTAGATTTTAGTATATTATCCCGGGCTAGAAAGAATCCATCTCCAATTGGTCATTAGATGCAATGTGACAGGGGAAAAAGACATTAAAGAGAATCAATTCTTTTCTGACATAACCACTGTCATCAACGGACTAAAATAAAAGTGTGCGTTACATTAATTAAAGCACCATGTTATCTGAGATTTCATTTATTTAAGTTGGCTATTCCGTCTCTATAGATAATTAGATTTAAAAACTTGTATTAATTAATGTCACACATTTCACGGTTCTCAGGAATAATAGATAGATGTCCCTATTATTATACAGAAAGTCGTTGCCCTTATGCTACCCTTTTATTCGGATATTCTTCAACAGATAAAATGATTTGGACAATTTTGAGTAGCTACTTGGGTATGAGATAAACCATCAGGAAAGGTGAACTAATGAAAGAACAATACATTCCCAAGGATGATGTATGACTGAAAGAGATCACAAACTTACAGTAAAGGCTAATGACCTGGCCAATGGGGATATCTCTATAAATCGACGCATATGTTGAAATATATCTCTATTTTCTCGTGAGCACCATATACATAATTTGTTCGGCATTACACTCATAAAGTAAGTTCGCTCAACAATTTCAGTTTCCTTTCATCTTGAGGTGGACACACGATCCTTGTAAACTTTAGATTCTGGGATTTTGAAATGGACCCTAAGTATTTAAAGGTGAAAAGACAGCCTTGAATACAATATATGCCACCTATCTAAATTATCTTTTGACGTGTTTAAGTTCTCGACCTTAATTTATCCTCTGACGAGTTATTCTCTCCTCTCACCCCAACATATAAAATCTGAAAAATCTCCATCTATAGTTTTTTGCCATATTGGACCTCTCTTCATTGCTCAAAAGCAAAGGACGGGTGTGGAACAATCAATTTTCATGTCCAACATACCATGTCATAAGGCAACGTAAAGCCAATCTGAACAGACGCAGCTTATAAAACCAAGCGATAAACAACCTTCCTTACAAAACAACAAAAAAATAAAAGAACAACAAAACCTCACACCCAGTAGCATCTAAGGAACCTGAACCTTCTCCTTTAGGCTAAGCAGCAACTTTATCCAAACTGCGTACTTAAAATTGCTAACCAACCTTCGACTTATCCATCTATTTTGAGGTGGATTCCGCATGAACTGTTAAAGTATTTATAAGAAGTTGTTGTTAGATGAATGAACTAATCAAGGTAGTTTCATCTTTATAGTTGTCCATGTGACTAAACTGTGCTATCATGATGGCTCTAAGAAAGAAAAAGACCATTTATGGAAGCCAAATATGAAAAATCAGCATTTTATGCTACCATATGATGAGCATTTACAGAGACAATATTGAATCACGCTTTCCTCTAACATATTAACTTTAAAAATAGTTGTTAGTCACTCTGGCAAAACTCCACATGCACATCCATTAAGGCTTCGTTTGTTTCGTGGAAAATAAATGATTTGAAAAATATTTTCTTAAAAATGATTGCTTATATCACCTACAAAATTGATTCAATGTAAAATATTTTTATCATTCATGAAAATATTTATACATATTATTATCAATAATGAAAATATTTTCCATTAACTAATTATTTCAATCGATACAAATGATCATTTTTAGAAAATTATTTTTTAAATCATCAATTTTCCATGGAACAAATAGTCTCACTCAATATAGGCACCTCCCTAGGCGATCTTAAAGGCATACTCCCCATGTTGGCCAGGTGCATTCACAATTTTACGAGTGCTCCAACAAGGCTTGAACCTGAAACCATAAGGAGAGAAGCAAACTCATTTACCATCTTACCATCAAAACCAACACCTTTTTGGCTCTTTTAAATTATTATCATTTTGCATTATATAGTAATGCACATCTATTCATCTTATTCCGAGATTTTCATAAAATGTGAATGTTTGAAGTTGACAGTTTCTTTTAATTTGCCATACCGTATTCTAAAAGATCTGACTTATGGGCGTCCCAGCAAGAGTAGATTGAGTTCCTCATAAAGAAAAATAAATATAGGACATTAACGATATCTATGGCTATATATCTAGAAGCGTAACGCATTAGATACAAATAATGTACGGAATAAAGACCTTAATTAGACCTATATAATAAATGATTGGGACATCTAAGAATTCATCCTCATGACTATAGGTTTTAGAAAGTCCAATGATCATAGGAACCAACATGCATAAATGAATTTGCAATGTGTAAGATTTTATGGAGGCCATTATTGACTAATTTAAAATCACATGTATGTTGTATTAGAAGCTTGGAAATATTTGAAATTAAGACCAAATGCACTAATACCATGCGAGAGTTTGTAAAATCATTGTCAACCATTCTTAAAATTTTAACATGCTAGATAGAAGTGTGGCTTAATATTTAAATATTTTAACCCAATGCTTCATTACTATTGCATCATTCCCTTGTCTCTCTGTTTTCTTATATATTCTTAATAAACATTTAAAAAAAAAAAAACTAATTTGTATCTAATGCTCGAACCATCAGGGAGGAATTTTCTTAGCATTCTTCATTAAGCCAACACATATAAAGCATAATATATTGATGTGTAAGTCACAAGCAAATTGGATTAACTAGCGTAATAATGAGAAGATGAAATATTAGGATTCAAACTCTTGATGAGATCTCATATTATGGTAAGTGACTATTTATTTCAAAGTATACGCAATTAAAAGTATTCTCCGTCTAAGAGTCAATAGAATGGAGATTTCGTCGTTCGGAAATTTCAAATAAGAAATAAGCTTTACTTCCAAACAGTACAAATGACATCATGTCACAAGTTGGTTGGAAATTCAATTTGATTTAAAAAAAAAAAAAATCAGTGCGAAAACCTTTTGAATTTGGTGGAACTTAGAAAACATGTACATGTGGGACCAACCCTAAAATTATATGGAAAGCAAGTCTTGGAGTTCCTGACATTATCATTTAAGCCAGAGAGCTAAAGCAGAGCCGCATTACTTACTCTCTCTTCCCTCACGAAGTCAAAAAGCTAGCTCAAAAATGGTGGGACGCCCTCTTAGACCCAACAAAAGCAGCGATCCAATAGTGAAGAAGGGCACTTGGAGTGCAGAAGAAGATCAGAAGCTCACTGCTTATATCAGGAGATATGGCATTTGGAACTGGGCTCACATGCCCAAGCCTGCTGGTATGATATATTCATGTGCTGATCTTGTTTTTCACTGATCTCTGTATCTGGTTTCGTTGGGTATAATATCAACCCTAGTCTTGAATATGTGTGTGAATGACTCAGGTTTGGCAAGAACTGGGAAAAGTTGTAGACTTCGGTGGATGAACTATCTGAGGCCTAACATCAGGCATGGAAACATCACCAAAGAAGAGGAGGATCTGATTATCAAGCTGCAGCAACTTCTCGGAAACAAGTAAGTTTGCACAATCATACCTCCGTAAAAACCTGATTAAAGATTAGAAACAATCACCTCTGCAAATTTATTTAACATTGCGAAGCAAAGAAAGTACAAATTTTGAATGTTGCATAAAACACTTTGTTTCTTTTGTCACAAACAGACTTTCGATTCCACTATAGACTGCAGGTATTTCTGGATTTATTGTTGTTTTAAATTGTTGCTTTGTCTTGTTCCTTCTCTTTTTTTTTTTTTTTTTTTTTGTAGGTGGGTTTTTTGTTTTGGTGTTGGGGGGTGGGGAAGAAAACCCTTCGTCTCATATGATCCTTGGCTCAATGAATAGCATTGACTAAATACGCACAAAGAGAGTGCGAATGCTCTTCAAACAGTGGAGAAAGGTGGAACATCTATGTATTCAAAGATTTCAGAGAAAGAAATGAAAAGTAACTCCCAGAAAGTCAAAGTTCGATGGCTTCCGAAACAATTATTGCATAGCTTGATGGGAATTGACTAGCCTTGTTAAGGGCGCGCATGATAAATTTTTACTTCTCTATTTCTCTGTTTCTGTTATCTAGAACAAGTTTGGAATAGAAATCCATTTTGTAACGCAATTTTTAACTTCTCAGTTTCTAAAATAGAAAGAAATTTTGCGTGCCAGCTACCAACTGTGTATAGCTTCTTCCAATTAATTGGTGTGTATATATATGAAAGCTAGTATTAACAGATGACTACTATCAAAATGATTAAGCAAAAGTTGAGCATGAAATCTATGAGAGAGATAGAGACAGACAGACAGACAGACAGAGAATAATTAAGCGAAATTTGAGCATGAGATCTGTGAGAGTGAAAGAGATAGAGAAAGCATATATACAATTAGGACGTTTTTATGTATATAATTATAATACTTGGACCACATGAACATAAGTTCGTACATGTATGATTCTTGATTAAATTCTCCTCGCAGATGGGCGGCAATTGCAGCTAGACTTCCTGGACGGACTGATAATGAAATAAAGAATTATTGGAACACCCGCTTGAAGAAACGTGTCGGCTACAAGAACAAGTTACAAACTCCAATCGCTTGCGAGATTAAAGTTAAGCCCAATCATAATGGTTCATCCCATCCATACGCATGTCTACCCACCATCGATACTCCGAAATTAGAAGCCGGCATTGGATCTCAAAATGAAATTCCAACAATGAGTGAAAATAGCTTCTGCACCTCTTATGGAGTTCAATATGATGACAAAACCTCAGAGAATAGCTGGTATTCGCCATGCAGCGTGACTGAAGAAGAAGAACGCTTGAGGGAACAATTTCTTGCTCTGAGAGATATTGAAATTGAAGAAAATTTCTGTGGCATGTACATGCATTCGGGAGCTACGGACCCTGCCCTTGTGTGCATGCAGCAGGAGCTCGTGTACCACAGCGGTTCCTGTCAAGATTTCATAATGGATTTATGGGGAAAATGATGATTGCTGAAGGCACTTGTGCGCAGATGAAGAGGTGCCATATGATTTCTGGTAGTTTCCTGTTAAGGATCGTGGTTCATTCTGTGGATGATCTTTTGGATTTAATAAATCTAGGATGCATCTTTAACTTCCACAGAATGTGAAATAAGGTAAAGAGCATTGTGTTTTCTGCAATTGATTATCAGTGTTGTCATTGTTGTCTAGTGGATTTATTCAAGTTCTCTGGAGAAATGATAAACTCATAATCACGTTTCCATATTCTTTTGCAAATATCGCATGTTGTGAGATGGTCATTCTTCTATCTCAGTAACCATTTATTAGCTAGCTTTTGGGTTGGCAAAAAAGTAGCAATTGAAAAGGCTTGAATGGCTTTAACTTCAAATTGCATCTGAAGATTTCTTTCCAACCTGCAATGCTTCAGCGAGCTCCATCGCTGTGTTCAGGTAAGTTTTTGATCTTCAATAACACTAATTCTTTACCTTGCGACAAGATCAAACCATCAGTACAGATGCGTAGTTCATTCTGTTTTAAAGTAGTTTCCTGGAAAAGAAATTACCACTTCATCTTTCAAAAATTGCTCTGAATTAGAAGGAGGAGCCCATATACACTATGCAGTTTTCTGAAAAAGATTGGTGAATTTAATCAAAAGGTGCTTATCTAATGGACCTTAACCTCATTCCCTAAATTTGGGGTGATTAAGGCTCACCACTACGAGTTGTTCGATGACTGTTTTACCATCAAATTGTCAATGACCGATGATATTTAGTTTCATTGACCTAGAACAAATGACACAAAAAATAAAACTTTCATTTACCTTTCTTTTGTCACTCTTAACCACCTTCGATTTCCCAGACCCGGGTCTTGCTGTAATTTGTGGAGCTCTTGCAAATGATTATCACTTTACAACTTTAAACCAGTAACCAGGCTGCAAAAGAACCTTATGAGCTGAGTGCTGCTTCCATTTTCAAGTGCAATCATCCTTCTCAAGGTGTATGGTCTGAGATCCTAAAACTACAATGTCTTTAGATGCCAAAAGCAACATAAATTTTTTACACTTATGAGCCGAGTGCTGCTTTCCAGACGACCAATTCCAAAATTTTTCACATCAGACAAAGTTTCTGTTTATTTTGTGATCTCCCACCGTAAATAAACATTTTTAAATTTTCCGTCAGACAAGGCCATCCATCAAACCTTAAATTATATACTTCTTTATAATTGTTCCATATTCTGTTCTTCAGTAGCTTTTTTATGTTATGTATAAACCAGAAAAGGAGCACTTCCATTAAAAAAAGGGACAAAAAAATTCGAAACTCACCAAACCAACAAATCATGAAAATCTTGAGGGTATTATTACTTGAGGTACTCTCCCCCTCCGTGAGTCAATAACTTGGTCAACCTTCTAGATTTGACATGCTAGAAATCAAACCCAAAAAAAAAAAGGATTGATTACGAGGCTGATTTAAGGAAGGAAGTTTGTGGGGGGAGTAGCAAAGTTTCTGAGTTTCCGAGGCAAGAAAGAGTCAATATTCCACAATTTGGACCTTTCATAATCAGACGAACTTTCCTCTCTTTTTTCTTTTTTGCTGTTGCTTGCCTTCCTCATCTATCTAAAAAAAATGAGCGAATGCATCTACGTTTTACTGCATCAAGTAAATAAATAAATTAGCTTTTGCGAGCTCTCTCATCCCGGTTCATTTCTTATGGAAACAATGAAGCTGAGCAAAATGTAATTAACAAGTTTGCAATATGCAATGAACAAGTTTATGGTTTATAAAAAGATGAAAGTTTTGATTTTTCCAAATCATCGACCCGACTAAGCACTGTTCATCCTCTGCTCTCAAAGCTGTTCGCGGCCCTACTGTTCACCGGGAGTGGCTGTTGCTGGTTCCGGCCACTTCAGCCGGCCGTTGAGGCTCTTCTTCGAAGCCGACCTCCACCCCTACCCGATCTACACTTCCTCTGAGCGATTTCTCTCGGTATGTCTCCTGCTGTTAGGAATCGCTTGCTGTGTTTTTAGGGATTTTGCTTATGGGCTTCCTCTGTTCGTATGGCGTCTTCATCCTCCACGCCGGCTGGCATTTTGGGCAAAGCCCCTCAAGATGTCCCCAAGGATGATTCTCCTCCTCCCCCGTCCATCCCCCCCTGCTCGGTACTCCTCCGTTGCTCGTGGTGCCCGACGTCCCTCCCGCAGCAGAGGTCGCAGCAGAGCCCGGAAGGCTCGCGCACTCCTGGGCTCTCTTCCTCCCTCTCCTTCGGCCATTAATGGCCCTATCTCCACCTTGATTCGTCCTTCTAAGGATAAAGGAGTTGCTGTGGGTAGTTCCCCTGTTGTCCCCTCTCGTCCGGCTCCTCCTCAGCGCGAAACAGGGCATGATTTGCCTCCATCCAACGCGGGTAAGCGAGCTCTGACCCACAAAGTTCCTTTCTCTGTTGATGCTCAGCCCCCGACACGGTCTTGGGCTGCTGTTACTCGCTCAGCTACTAAGGGTTATAGTCTCTCTTATATTCCGCCTGCTGTGGTTGATAACAAACCTATTGTTCAAATCTCTGAAGAGATATTGCAAGCTGCCCACCCTAAATGGGATGAATGCTTAGTTGGTTATTACATAGGAAAGAGGCTCCCTTTTCATTTGACAGAGGATGCGCTCAAACATGCCTGGGGTGACCATCTAGTTCAAGTTATCGCAGCTGACCTGGGCTTTTACTACTTCCATATTCCTGACAAAGACTTTAGAAGGAAAGTGCTGGAAGGGGTGCCAATCACCGTTGCTAAAATACCCCTTATTCTCCAACAATGGCACCCAATGATGGAGCTCAAGAAAGATTGCCACAAAACAGTTCCTGTTTGGGTTCGACTGAGAAATCTCCCTGTCAACTTGTGGTCTACTTCGGGCATTAGTGCCCTTGCGAGTGTAATTGGTAAGCCTCTCTTTGTAGATAACCGCACTGAACAGATGGCCATGGTTGCCTTTGCCCGTATCTGCATTGAGATTAATGCTGCGAGCTCATTCCCTGAAGTTATTGACTTTATGCTGAATGGTGAGCCTCGTTCGGTGGATGTCCATTATGAATGGGTGCCAACTCTGTGTCCGAGTTGTTGTTCTTTTGGCCATAGATGTGCTGACCCTAAAGCACCTGGCCCCCCTAAAGCTGGTTCTTTAGCAGACAAGGCTCCCTCCAGTGAATGGCGTCAAGTTGGGGGAAAGCGAAATCGTCCCTGTCCTTTGGATGTCGCTCCGCCTACCTCTCGTTCTACTGAGCCCCCTCCCGTAGAATTGAAGTTCATTTACCTCGCACCTCAAATAATGAAGCCTGCTGTGATTCCTCCGGTAAATGTTGGTGACGAAGCCCCCCTCCCCCTAATCTTATCCTCGGCACCTCCCTAGCTCCTTCACAACCTGGTCTACCACAGGCGCCTATTCGATCGATCCTGGAGTCATCATCATCATCAGATAATGAAGTTGTGGATGACATTAGTTCTGGAGGAAGTGATCCTGACTCCCCTCTTGGGGTCGCGTCTTCCATCCTTGAGGAGTCGTCCCCTCTCCAGCTCCCTTCTGAACCTATTGTGGCTGTCCCTAACCGCCAAAAAGGTAACCCTCGTCCTCGGAGCCTAAAGCCAATGACCTCCTCGGTGAAGAAGCGAGGTGGCAAGAAACGGTAACGCCCTTCTTCCTTCTCTCTATGTTTTTTGGAGTTTGGAATATTAGGGGCCTCGGGTCCCCCTTAGCAGTTGAGATTAGAAATTTTGTCGAACCAACCACCTTAGTTGTGTTGGTATTTTGGAGACTAAAATTTCCCCTGCGGCGTTTCCTCTTGTCTCGAATGCTCTCATTCCGGGATGGTGTTGGAGCGCTAATAATGATCACTCACCTAGAGGAAGAATCTGGGTGGGTTGGAACCCGAAGTCTGCCTCTTTTGCTTTATCTGCCTGCTCTTCTCAAGCTATCCACGGCCGTCTGATTTGCCTGAACAGCGGTATTTCTTTTATCATCACTGTAGTGTATGCGGAGCACTCCTTCACCTTGAGAAGACCCCTATGGGCTGACTTAATCCAGTCTAGTTTCCAAGCTGTGGACTCGCCCTGGATTATCGCAGGAGATTTCAATGCCATTCGTTCTTCGTCTGATAGAGCAAATATATCCAACTATTGGATACCGGCGTTTAATGACTTTGGCGATTGTCTTAATCAAGCTGGGCTAGATGATCTCAGATATGTGGGGAACAGATTTACATGGTCAGCTTCCTCGGGTCCTTCTCACAAACTAAGGAAAATTGATAGGGTGTTGACTAACTTGACCTGGAACACTATTTTCTCCTTCTCTGAGGCATCGTTTCTCCCTCCTGGAGTCTCTGATCATTCTCCTATGATGGTTAGGATTTTTCCTACTCCCAACACCCGTAAGCCCTTTAAATTCTTCAATTTTTGGATGACCCATCCTTCCTTCTTTGATCTTGTGACTCATGTGTGGGACTCCCCCTTCCCTGGAATGCCGATGTACATTCTCTGTTGTAAGCTGAGGGCTCTTAAATGTAGGCTTAAACTCCTAAATAAAGAGGTTTATGCGGACATTTCAGCTAAAACAGATGAGGCTAGGAGATTGCTCTCCCTGGCCCAAGAGGCCATTCAACTGGACCCTCACAACCAGGATCTGGCGAATGAGGAAAAGGAACACCTTCGGGTTTTCTCCGAGTTGCGCCTCCAAGAGGAATCATTTTTTAGACAGAAATCCAGGATTCGTTGGCTTAAAGAAGGAGATCTAAACTCTAAATATTTTCACCACTCTGTCAAGCGAAGCCACCTCCGAAATAGAATTCTATCAATCTACAATGGGGACACTCTGGTTTCCGATCCTGCTGAGGTTCATCAGCTTTTTGTCTCTCATTTCCAAGCTCTCTTGGCGGCTTCCCCCCCTTCCTATGTGCCTACAATTGAGGAGATCAGGGAAAATCTAAACCATACCCTTGATGATAACTAGATTTGGACTCTCTCTCAGCCTGTCACGGATAAAGAAATCCAAGATACCCTCTTTTCTCTTGCAAGTGGTAAAGCTCCGGGCCCAGATGGGTTTAATGTAGACTTCTTCAAGCGGTCTTGGGAAATTATTGGCCCTTCGGTCTTATTAGCGGTTCGGGACTTCTTTGCTTCTGGTCATCTTCTTAAGGAGATTAATTCAACCATCCTGACCTTAGTCCCGAATGTCCCAAATGCTTCGTCTCTCAAAGACTTCCGTCCCATCGCTTGCTGCAACACAATCTACAAGTGCATCACCAAGATTATGGCTAACAGGTTAGCCATTGTGCTACCTTCGATCATCAGTCTACCTCAGAATGCTTTTGTTAAAGGTAGACGCATTAGTGATAACATTATGCTAGCCCAAGAATTGTTTGTTGATTTTCATCACGAACCCTACCGGCCTAAATGCATCATTAAGGTCGACTCGCAAAGCTTTTGATTCGGTAGACTGGAACTTTATTGAGTTAACCTTATTAGCCTTTGGGTTTCCTCCTAACTTCGTCCATCGAATGATGACTTGCATCCGGTCCCCCAAATATTCTATCTCCCTTAATGGTGAGCTTCACGGCTTCTTTTCAAGTGGACGAGGATTCGGCGGGGGTGACCCTATGTCCCCTATTTATTCACTCTCGTTATGGAAGTTTTTCTGGTATTCTTAACACCCAATCTGGCAAGCTGGGTTTTGATTTCTTCTGGAGATGTAAAGCAACCAGGCTCTCTCACCTCTTCTTTGCAGATGACGTTCTATTATTCTCGGAAGCTAATATGTCATCTTTGCGGCTTCTTTTGGATGGAATTCATTCCTTTGCTAGATGGTCGGGGCTTAATCCTAACCTCAACAAAAGTGAAATCTTTCTTTCGGGTGGCCCCGAATCTCTAAGGAATGCTCGGTGAGTACCTCTGGATTTCAGCTGGGCTCTCTCCCTTTTAGATACCTTGGTGTACCTATTATCTCTTCCAGATTGGGCAAGGAGGCATGTGTTTCCCTAGTGAATACTATTACTTCTCGTCTTCAATCTTGGACAAACCGGTTTCTCTCTCTGGCCGGCAGATTGCAGCTAATCAAATCTGTACTTCATTCTATCCAGGTTTATTGGTCTAGTGTTTTTATCCTTCCCGCCTCAATCTCTAACCGAATTGAACAGATTTTTCGGCAATTTCTTTGGAGAGGCCCGAGCTTAGGGGCTGGAGGCGCAAAGGTGGCATGGGTGGATGTCTGTTTACCTAAGGAGGAAGGCGGTTTGGGTATTAGATCCCTTCGGATAAGCAATATTGCTATCATGCTCAAGCATCTATGGCTCCTTTTCACCGATAAGGAGTCGCTTTGGTCTAAATGGATTCACTCCATCTTCTTAAAACATAAAAATTTCTGGATTGTCCCAAGACCTACCTATTGCTCTTGGGCTTGGAAGAAGCTCGCTTGGCCTACGTGACTTGATCCAACATCATTTTAAATGGCGAGTTGGTAATGGGCTATTTGTCTCTTTTTGGTTTGATCACTGGCACCCTCGTGGTCCCCTCTACAAGCTGTTCTCTGACCGTGAAATCTACTGCTCTGGTATATCAAGGCTTGCTACGGTTGCTACTGCTTTTTCTGCCCTCCCCCCATCTTCTTCTGTTGCCTCCTCTATTAGTAACTGGAATGATCCCCTTCCAACCCTCAATGAAGACAGTGACCGTCTTCTATGGCTTGGTCATCCTTCAGGAGTGTTTTCTACTGCCTCAGCTTGGAGCCTTCTAAGGCCGAGGGATGTTGTGGTCCCGTGGTCGAGATTTATTTGGAACCCCTCCTTACCTCCTCGATATCAAACCCATCTATGGCTAATCGCCCGCAATCGTTTGCCAACCCAGGTATTGCTTTTAGCCCACGAGAGAATCCCTAATGTTACTTGTGCCTTCTGTTCTTCTATGCCAGACTCGGTCGATCACCTTTTCTTCGGATGTTCTATCTCTAATCACCTAGCATCCTTTTGGGCGGCTAAGTTTAACTTACCTTGGAGGAATCAAGCTTGGAGCGACAATCTTTTATGGGTTATTGAGCACCTTTCTAATGCATCTTTCCACCAATCCTTGGCCCGCTTTGCCTTTGGCACCTTATGCTATCTCATCTGGAAAGTAAGAAATAGTATTATTTTCCGCAATGAAAGATTATACCTCCCGGCTTTAAAGGACCTACTTCGTAAAGCCGTCAATGACAAGGCTTTATCATATCCCAAGGTCCCGGACAACCCCTGTAATAGAAGGCTTCAACTTAGCTGGGGCATTCCCCCTACCATCTTTGATTGATTTTGCTTTTTGGCGCCCTGTTGCGGCCTGGTTTCCCTTCTTAGTGCCTCTCCTCTTCTTCTTCTCCTCTTTAGTTCTTCTCCTTGTGCGGGCCACTGTGTTGTGAGCTCTTTGCCCTTGGCTTCTGTTTGGCCATCTTTGCTGCTGTTTTTAACTGCATTGTATCTCTCTTGCAGCTCTCCCTCCCTTCTTTCTTTCCTTTCCCTTAGCCCCGGCCCCCTCCCACTCAGTTGGATTTGTTGTCCTGATGAGTGTGAGATGGTGCCGGGTTCCCTTTTGCTGTACTTCAGTATAGCCTTTGTGCTTTAGTCTATATACCTATTACCTTTTACCAAAAAAAAAGTTTATGGTTTACAGGGATAAGTGTATAAAAAATTCTAAGATCTATCACATAAGTGCAATTGAGTCTTACGTATATGTCTTTCCTTATGACTCTTTTCTTATTATTTTCAATCATCTTGTGTTCTTTGTAAGCCAAGTTTTCATCATACTCAAATATCTTGTCTGAAAAATAAGCAAGCCTTTTTTTGTCAAGTGACGATAGTATCTTTAACTAAGTTCTTTGATCTTATCCCTAATCATTCATTATCCTTTGTGAGATATATTTCCTCCACTGGTTAAGTTGTGCTTGCTTCTTAGATAAAGCACTAAGCATGGTTACGCTTCATATCATTTACCGTCACGGAATTTCACCAAATATTACACATCATACCTTATTTGTAAGAAACAAAATTTGTAGTGTCTAGGTCTCTTCATCATTCTTAAAAAATAAAGAATTGAAAAGGTAATATGACTTAAGGAACATATGATTTTAATTCATTTAGACAGATTATCCTAATCAGAATAGAGTAATTTCATATTTAACCATATTCTAATAAAATAAACATAACGTATTTTGATCTGGCAATATACTTTTTTGTTATTAAGTTGTACTGTATATGGGGATCCTTAAATGAATTGAATCATATTGGTCTCGCTGGCTAATAAACTAAAAGAGAAAGTTTAGTCTATTGAACGTCTAGATACTAAAGTGGTGACAAAAGCTTCTGCAAATTACGTAATTACAGCTGTCCACCATGCACTAATGTGATTGTTTTTGGTGGAACCAAAGCTGTGGATAATGTGCACGCATCTCCCAATGCATGTGGTCCACTTGCTATGTGTTTTCATGATAATGATGTTAAACTTTCACTGCAATAGTTGGTTGATTTGGTCAACTTTTTGGTGGAAAACATAGAATATTTTGCATTTTAGAACGTGCTTTTTAATGTTCATCGACAGGAAACACAAGTTGGTCCTTCATCATCGCATTCAAAAGGACAAAAGAAGAATTGATCCAAACACTTTGAATAGTAATTTACTTTGAATATTGATTTACTCGATATGACAGACTGTGATTTCATTGGGTTCTCTGAAATTCAATTAAAGAATCTTTCTACCGTAACAGTCAATGTCAATGTTATTTCTTCACTATAGAAGAAATAAATATAGATTGATTGAAGCTTAACAATCAAGCAAGACAATTCAAATGACAATGACACACACAATAGGAGGAAGCGTCAAACTATTTACAGAATCAATGCATGGCCTTAGATTTTCCATGGTTTGCCAAGTTTTTGTGAACAACAATTTTATTTGGAAGTCGATAATTCTCCTAGTGTAGTTTATCGAATGGATATTTCTTACCTAGAAATATTCTATGCTGCGGAGAGATGGAAAAACATCATGAAAGCATGAAAAAAATAATTTTTTTTTAAGTCACTACGAAAAATCATTAAAACGAGAGAACTTTAAATCGCCAAATATTGGGGTTTACTATGCGTACAAAGTGTTTTCTAATGTTTTTCGTACGGAATCTATGTGTCAAACGATGAGCTGTTGTACTTAAGTCATTTATGTGGAGACAACAAACTTTGGTGAGTTGCATAGGATTTTATATGGTTGATCTCTACATTTCGTATAGCGTTGCTTGGGTTAAGCCAAAAAGAAAAATATGAAATTCTGAAGCTGAAAAAAAAAAAAAAAAAACCCCAAAATTTTGTCTCTTTCCATTAAAAAAGTTTTACAAAGAACCCTTACAATAGCAAACTTCCATTAGATATTCAAGCATGTGTCCATCAATAGTGCATGGATGCACTGGCTAGACATTTATTTTGTGTTCATTACGAGTAAAAGCTTTGTAAAAAGTCTTTGTGCATGTAAAATTCGTTATAAGATTTAGGGCTACATGCACTGGCCAGTACATCTAATTAGGGCTACGCCCATTGATTTAGGAACAAGGTTCAAATGTGTAAAACGTTTTGTAATGACGTCGACCACTGACAAATTATGAGGTCATCTATGTCTTCAGCATATAATATTCCCACTAGATGAAGATGAAACTTGTTGAATTGGGTTATACGAAGTTTCCAAGAACGAGACCCCATTGTACCACGAATGTGATAGGTGATGGCGATTCTACATCAAGTGAACTTGATGGATAAAGAACACCAGAAAATTCTCCTGATTGCGTTCATGAATAAAATTTATTATAAAGTTAAAAAGATCTTGAGTTAAATAAAAGTCAAATTCAACGTAACAGGGAAAGATAAAAGCCAAATATACTACTTCCAATTCCACGGCGGATGGATAAAGCCACTTATGACATTAATTACCGCTGGGGAGTTAATTTCGCACATATGACCTCTTTTTTTTTTTTTTACTCGGTACTTTTTTCAGTTAAAATTTTACAAATAGCATTAGGGTAATGACATATTTTTACTTTTTAAATTTTAAAGAGCTACATATTTCTTTATTAAAATTTTCTATTTTAGTCTATTTGGTGAAAAGCTTTGACAAAAGGCTTGGAAAATTTCTTTGGTGATTCTATGGAGGTTGCCTATAATCCATCACATAGTGAGAACATGGCCTCCGAATTTTTTTAGGGATCTTAATCTTTGAATTTTCTTCGTTGCACTTGTGGATATTTATCTTAACGATTAAAATGTGAGAATAAACTTGATAATCTCAATAATTTTGGGAAAGATAAAAAATACCATGACTATATAATTTCATTGTTTGCATGCAAACATGGAGATAAGTCAGGTAAATACTTAAATACGCCATGTCATAAATAAAAAGAAAACCATACTTCATCTATATCCTAACAAAGTAACCCCAATATATATTGAGGACATTCGTCCTCTCAGAGTGCACAGAAGAATTGGATCGTTGATGTGTTCCTGGCACACTTGATGTTCAACGAGCAGGTGAACGATATCTTGACGAAAGTTCAGAGAAGTTACGTGCATAGAATCTTCTTCGCTGGTCAAGAAAAGTAGAGTCTGAAATTCGCTTAGTATTACTCATCAATTCTTTGCTGGGAACGTAAAGTCAGTAGCGCACAATTTCCGCCGGAGGACCAAAGCTTGATATGGTGAGAATTCAACGACTGTTCCAAGTTGGTCATAATAAACTGAATACTATGCAAATAATCAATGAATCAGGAGCCGGAAATGAGGACTAGCCACAGCGAAGGGTCGTTAGAAGGTGCTGTGTTTCATGTACATGTTGAATTGACGGCAATAGAATATCGAGTTGAGATAGCTCCAGACAAACTAGGCCATAATGCTTGATAGGCAAAACAAATTTGGCCGACCAAGTACGTAGAGGATGACAGCACATTGAGAATGAAAGGGACGTCTAGTGTTCTTGGATTCATAGGAATTTATGTTAGATTAAGGAGATTGCTATGCTACATCACTTCACGTGTCACTAATATTTTGTGTTGAAAGGTTGTGTCATATATATAAAGACAAAAGTTGAACATTTTATCTTAAAAAATAACCCAAAAGAAACACATTAACAATTAGGTGCCAAAGAAAAAAATGTCCATTATAGCGACCCACAAATAATCATAAAGGATATAGAAATGAGGATGATTTCTTTTTCATTATCTGTAAACTATAATTTGTTGAGAAGATATTCTGCCCAATATTTTTGAATCCTCGTACTATTTATCTAGTACATTAAGGTCAGTGAGGGCGCGATGACAACCATTCTGTTCAGAAATAGTTTTGGGCAGAATGTAAATGATTTTTCATTTCTATTTCTGTAGAAGAGTTTTAAGCGAAAATAACCGTTTAATAACGACACAAAATTTCTATTCTAAAAATAGAAATTCGTTTGATAACGACACAAAATTTCTTCCTTCGAACGGCGGCGGCGGCGACGACGACCGACGACCTTTAATATAAAAAATAAAAATAAAAATGATTTAGTAACAAAAAAAATGAATAAAATAAAATAAAATAAATCATAAAAAAATAAAATAAAAATATCATTTTATTTTAAAATTAAAATATAAAAATAAATTTATTTTATTTATTCTATTTTATTTTATTTTACGAATAAATTTATTTTAAAATGAATAAAAAAATTATTTGGCAAAACACTCGAGGCAAATGAAAATTTATTATTTTTATCATAAATAAATTATTTTAAATAAATTAAATAAATTTATTTTATTTATTCTATTTTATTTTATTTTACAAATAAATTTATTTTAAAATGAATAAAAATAAAAAATAAAAATAATTTTATTTGGCAAAACACTCAAGGCAAATAAAAAATAATTTTACTTTTAATAAAAATATTTATTTATTTATCATAAATAAATTTAATAAATTTATTTTTAGTAAACTAAAAATAAAATGATAAATAAAAATAATTTATTTATTTTAATAAATTTATTTTTATTTTTATTTTGGGCAGAGAAGAGGCGTACGAGGGAGAAAAGAGTGAAATTAGGGTTGGGAGAAATCAGAAATTGATTTATGGAGAAATCAGAAGTAGAAAAATTCTACTTCTAATTTCTCCTTCATTTCTATTTCTGGAATAGAAATCTATTCTAGAAATAGAAAATTTGATAAGCGTTATCAAACAAGTTTCTGTTCAGAAATTGGTGGTGGAACAGAAAAATCATTTTCGGAACAGAAATATTTTTTATCATGCACCCCCGAGCTGTCAATTTTTCCTTGGTTTTCTATCCAGAAAAAAAAAATCAAAGGAAATAGAGTTTTTCTTTTGGCCGAGCAACGAAAGGCACAGTCTATTTTAATGTCATAGACCTTAGATTCATTTCTTCCTCTAGAGAAATTATAATTTAAAACAAGAAAAATGTATACTTGAATTACGTGAACACAAATGAATCTAACTCTCTTTTTTCTTTTTGTGACTATGCACGTTCGAAAACACACTTATCAATGTGTCTAATCTTGAACACTTTGATACCTTGGCTAATGAGTCACAATTTACCAAATTAGATCTCAAAGGGATGTGATTCATGATTTTGCCATGACACAAGTGCATATAATTAGACAATTACGCATAAAAACAAAATGAGTGATTATGTATGAAATAGATGAGTATGAGATAAAGATTGCAAAGATGATTTAGCAAGTCTAAAGTAGAGAGAGAGAAAAGAAGCGACTAATCATTTACAAAATGAGTTTGTATTATGATACAAGAGAAAGAAAGAAAGGGAAATTCAAACAATTTTAAAATGAGACAAAAAGTCTTTTGATTTAGATATTATATACAAGAGTTAAAACGGGCTAAGATCTTTTTCATCAACTTGGAAACTTGCGAGGCGTGCACAAAACCAAAAATGGTATAGAAGCAGTGGACGCGAGGCGACGCTAGTTCCATATGATCTTATAGGATTTTCCAAGCCTCCAAAAAGTTCGTGTATTGTAATTTTCACGTATATTATCTAAATGTTCAAAGGCCGCGTGCTTGTAATGCATTGGTTCACCAACGCCACGACTTTTGATGGATTTTTACTTCTCGAGGACGTCCTCCGATTTTTCCTAGGAAAAATAGTTTGCTGTTTTCAGGAGGAAGAGATAGTCTTGTCCAACCACCCTAGCCTCGACGTGCGGGTAAAATAGAATCCAACAGACCGAATCTGGCGCTTTTGTCTTCGTAAACGCATGGTCGGTCAAAAGAGATTTAGGGTTTGTTTATATGGAAATTTCTTATTTTCCTTTCTTGCTTTATTTATTTTCTTGAATTGTGTAAATGCATTCGAAAACCTAAATTTTAGGATGAATCATAAATGTCCATTAGAGAAACAAGCATACATTTAAATTAATGAAGATACCCGGAAAGCAATCACTCAAATTTTTTTAAGTTCTTATTAAATATTTCTAACCTAATATTAACGATTTGAGTTCATTTTTAAATTGCTCAAATTTTTCTCCACCTATACTTTTCCGTAGACCAGCATGTGTGCTCTTATGATGTTATCGTTACAATCAATCAGACAACATCAATCTTATGTGAATTTCTGCTCTCCCTATTCTCTCCTTCGGTTTTTCAGAAAAATCGAAAACAAGACAGGTTACTAAACGTATTATCGGGCCAGAGGGAAATAACACAAAAAGTTTAACATTCTTTAGAAGCTAAATGTGCCATCAACTTTATTTTTTCTTCTGATTGTGATTCTATTATTAGGGTTGAAACTGCATCGATGGAATTACACTTTCAAAGTTGATGGCTGAAAAAACAAATCCCGCTTGCAAAGTTGGTTGTCTACCGACCAAAAAAAGAAGTTGGTAGTCTTTCTTGTGTACATTTATAAAACCCTATCTAGGCTTGAAAGTGACATTACAGTATTGTTAAATTCATATTAAATGTTTCCAATCTAATAATAACAATTTAAGCTTCTTCTTTTTTTTTTTAATTGGAGCGAATGTCTCCAACTTATTTTTTCCACACACCAATATATGTTGCTCTTTCCACGTTATCATTAAAATCAATCAGGCATTATGAGTTTTGAACAAATTTTTGCTTTCTCCCTATTCTCTTTTTCCTTTTTTTATGAAAATTTGACAACAAGACAGGCCACTAAGCGCAGTTCTAATCCACTTGAAATAAAAGAAAAAGTTGCAACTTTTTCAGTATCAAATACACCCTCAACTTTCCTTTTGCTCTGATTTTGAATAAAATTATTTAGGGGATTTGCTAATATAACAGCTTTTGGACTACTATGAGAGTAACAGCATATTGTGAGTTACAAATTCTAGAATGAGTGGATCCAACAACAATTTCTAATTATTTATTATTTATTTTTTGGCCCAAAATAGGTTATTATTCTCATTAGTAAATTAAAAATAGTCACATAAGCATTTCTCAATTATTTAGTGGTTAAAGGTGTATTAGCGGGATTATACTTTCAAAGCTGATGGGCAAAAGGAAAAATTATTCTTGCTTTCAGAGTTGATGCACGTTTGGTTGTCTTTCTTGTACATTTTCATAAAACCCTAGCTAGGCTTACAAGTTGCATTATAGTATTGTCTTTCTCGTAAATTTATGTAAAACCCTAGCGAGGCATACAAGTTGCATTATCTTATCGGCTTATGATTAAATTATGCTCTGCTTCGCTCATAGATGACCTAAGAATGGTTTAGATCACATGTCATCAGCAACATCACTACACAACTTTTGCACACTTTGGGGGTTATTCTAACAATCAATTATTGATGCTGCAGTCCTGCTTCACGCACGTTTCGTTCTCCATTATCCAAGAAGGTACGCCGCTAACACTTTTCAAATTTACAAGGCAACAAAGTGTGGAGCAGGACTGCAGCATAATTTCGTTCTCCATTATCCATTCGCTGATATCACCATAATTTAAAAGTTAACAAGATAATTTGAAGGGGGTTACTAAAAACATTTATTTTTTCTAAATTTGAATCTTTCTAATTTTATATATTAGAAATTATTTTTTCTCAAATAAAAGAAACCTTCAAACCTTTATCTCTTTCTCTAATTATTTAAAGCTTTTTTCACCAATTTTTTCCACTCGTGATTTGTTTTGTCTTTTGCTACTTTATAAATAGATGGAGAAGAAAAAACCACATAACTAAAAGTCATTGTAACTTTCTTACTTTTTAGGAGCACCTTTCATATTGCCACTTTATAGGTTGAGCAAGAGTTGTCCTTCCAACCTTCGAAGAGTCGTCATATGTCAAAATTTATTTGACAGTTTGTAAAATGCAAGTCCAGCGCCAACAGTACCTGTTATAAGTTTTGAGCTTTGAGAAAATTCTACCTTTTCAAAACAATTGATTTGTTGAGATGCACATGTGAGTTACATTATATAGTCTTATCTCAAGAATTGATGTGGTGGAGAATAGTTAATATATTAATCTATAATTCATTAATTTAAGCTTTTAAGTCAAAATGAGTCCAACTTGATTTTTTATTTCCTTGAAATTAACTGGGGATGTTGACAAGTTTCAACTTGGGTTCTTTCTTGATAATCTTTCTGAGTATAGGTGTTGGGCTTGTGTTGTGCTCCCAACAAATGCTATTAAAGCCAATGATTGACAAGAGAGGTGGTTTTGGGCAGCCTTCATGCTTTGTAAAAGTCTCATAATAGGGAATTAATATGGAATGGAATAGTTAATATATCATATTTGACCATTACTTATTAGGTTAGTTTTTTAGTGAAGGTTCCAACTGGTTTGTTAATGAGCTCAAACTTGAATTTTCTCTTATTGATCCCTCAATTATAGGTATCAGGCTTTTATTGTGCTCCCAACAATATTAAACCAAGGAAACTCAAGCTTCCGTGCGCTCCCAACAAGATTGCCCAGTGTTTACATAGTGTGCTCAATATGATTCCTCAATTGGATTTCCTGAAAAGAAGTTCAAGAAGATAGCTGTCATCATCACATGGGTCATTCTCTTAAATAAAATTTTTATTAGCTACTCCTTGGAAGTTTAATGGAGGTGGGGACAATAGATTAGGCTATCAGTACTGTTTTTCTTTAAAATAATGCTAGAGATACTAATACTAGTTAGTGAAATTTATTTACAAAATAATGCGGGTGCGACAGAATCCTATTGGAGGATTCCATATGAGACACTAGTTCAATGCGCTCTTCTAGTTTGACATATAACTCAATGAATCTACTTTGTAAGCTAATCGTATCTCTAGCATTACTCTTTAGTCTTTACTAAGACCCATTCACAAAATCTCGTGACTATATAGTTAATCGACAACTCCTGTTGGGCATTCACATATGGTCCTATTTGTTTAAATACCCATATACAATTTGACTCTGAATTTACTTTCATTTTCCTTCTTGACTTTGGGGCGTGTTTGATTTATCCTATCCCTTGTGTGGACTTTGCATCAGCCAACTAAATAGGGCAGAAAAGAGGTTGATTATTTCTTGAAGCTTTTCCATGTTGAATTAACAAAGAGGAACAAACAGTAACCATGGGTCGTGAAGCCAGATCTTGAGCTTCTTTCCAACTTTTTCCTTCGGGTTCCGTCCGTTTATGAGAAGAATCACTGAGAAAAAAAATATTTGAATGATACTCGCTGTGCAGCGGCCAAAATAGAGAAGAAAAGGATTCTCATTGTCCTGTGATTGAAACCCTAATTGCAGGACTTCATGTGCGCAGACAACTGATTATGTGGAAACTCTTCATAATCATGCCCATTCACGTTGTACGTTGGACCAACTTATTAATTAAGAGATAGCAGAAATAAGACGCACGTTGCGAAAAGGACTTAAAAAGAATTTATGTGCTTTTCTTTAGGTCCAATTGACCAGATCTATGGCGAGATGTGTGCACATTGTCTTCTTTTTGTTTCCTCCAAAGAAAAGCTTGTCAGATAGCTATAATGAACAGCTTGATTGTTGTTGGCAAGATGCGCTTTAGTCATCATTTTAGGGTTTGGATATTTCAAGGGACAAACTTTTCTAACTTTTCTCTCGGTTTTAGATTTCAGTATTTTATCATAAGCTAGATAGAATCAATCTCCATTAGGTCATTTGATGCGATGTACCTGGTGAATAAGACATTAAAGATGAATCGATTCTTTTCTGGCACAACCACTCTCTCAGGTAGACTAAAACAATGATGTACATCACATTGATTTATGTGATGTGTTATCTGAGGTTTCACTTATCTGAGTTGGCTATTCTGTCTCTATAGATAATCAGATAAAAAATTTCATTAATTAATGTTGCGTACTTTGCAATTCTCGAGAATAATAGACAGACATGTGTATTTGTTTAACTATACAATAACTCCCCTATGCTACTCTATTAAATTCAGATACATTTGAAAAGATAAATCATTTGAACAATTGTATGAGTGAACTAACAAAAGAACAATATATCTCCAAGGATGACATATGATTGAAAGAGATCACAAACTTATAGGAGAGGCTAACCACCTAGCCAATGGGGAACGTTATGTGGACCTTGCTTCTAATGGCATGGGACGAAATAGGTTGAAAGCAAACTGAAATTGTTGAGTATACTTACCTTATGAATATAATGCCGAAGTCTGTGATCTCATTGGCTAGGTTATTAGCCTCCTTATCAAAAACAAAATATGCTTTATGAAAGAACAAAGCCTCACACTCAGTGGCATCTAAGGAACCTTAACCTTGTACTGGCCAAGCAGGAACTTTAAAATTCGTTCGCAGTTGGTCCCACAAAACTTGACATGCACCTCCACTAGCTCATGATAGCCACAAGAAAAGATCACAAAAATTTGAAAAATTATAAATATGTGGTTTCGGATAGATACCAAAATTATGAGCTCCTTCTCAAACCAAAGGCCTATCCAGTCATAGAAATTCTATCATCTTTTTACCAAAATCCAAAAGATCCAACTTTCTGTAAAGGACAGTCAATTGTGGGTGTTTAACAATTAGAAAATAAATAATTAAATAATATTTACATTTATCTTGCTTGAGTAGAGTTCAGTGTGATTATAATCAATATGTTTTATGGCCCAGTTAATTATGATAGTTTCCCTCTTATGACTTTAGTTATTTGTGCTTGATTTATTTAATCCTACCTAGCAGATTTGGTCGAATTAAGTAACAGAAAGCTAAGGGTATTTATGGGGAAAATTTTCCAAAAAATCCTAAACCTATTACACTTTTGCCAATCAAGTCCTAAACATTTCAATTTTGCCAATTTAATCTTAAACATTTTCACTTTTTGCCGATTCAGTCCATCCGGCCAATTTTGGCCAAAAAATGCTAACATGGACATAGGATGTGCCACATAAGACTACTTGTGCTAACATTGATAATTTTTAATAAATATTTTAATATTTTTTTGAATTTTTTTGAATTTTATTATTTTTCTGCTTTTTTTCCTTTTTTTCTTTTCTTTTTGGCTTTTTTTCTTGGCCTTTTCTGGTGGCCGGCTGTCACCATGGCCAGTGCAAGCCATCGGAAAAGGCCAAGAAAAAAAAAAAAAAAAAAAAAAAAAGGAAAGAAAAGGAAAAAGGGAAAAAACAGAAATAATAATAATAATAATTCAAAAAAATATTAAAATATTATTAAAAATTGTTCACGTTAACGCCAGCAGAACCCCGTGGCACAACCGGCATCCACATTGTTAGCATTTTCTAGCAAAAATTGGCTGGATGGACTGAATCGGCAAAAAGTAAAAATGTTTAGAATTGAATTAGCAAAGTTAAAAGGTTTAGAACTGAATTGGTAAAAGTGCACTAGATTTATAACTTTTTAGACAATTTTTTTGGTATTTATATGCCACTAGCTCTTTGCATGATATGCTTTGGGATCAATTTTTAATCTACTTCACATTAACTAATTCATGCTTTATTGGTTTGCATCAGCGGAAAGAAAAACTCTGCCATAATATTAAAAAATTCAAACTTTTGTCAAATTTCAAACACGTACATGCAGCGATTGAGGAATTTAATATCCTTTGATGGAGGCATGGACCGGATATTTCCTATGTGTACCGGATCACCTTTCTAACTACAATTTACAAATCTTTTCACAATACACGGTGTACGTTATTGGTTAATAACACTCATACACATACTCACTCACAGTTAGTCGCATTATTTATAAATAAATTTCATAAACCAGATTTCTATTTTTAGTATTATTTGTTACAGTTTTTCTTCTAGATTTGCTTATAAAATATATCTTTTTTTTTTCTTTTGATCAACATGAAATGGCGCTCATTATTCTTTGTCTGCCTAATATTTTGAAGTCTTACTCCCTAATATTAGTTGCTTAATAGCGATTACTGTTAGTTTAGTAATCGGTCCAAAAGGTAAACTAACACTATATGAAGCTGATCTCTATATCACGAACATATTCAAGTTAAGGGAGACGTCCCGGTAAATGAAGATGCAAAAGGAGGTTTCCAAGAAGTGAAACACATATCTTCTCTTGGTGCCAAAACACTAAAGATATGTTTGAAATTAAGTGAGAAAAACATACAAACATTTAACACTTAATGAGACTAGACATTTGATTACATTAGTTGGTTTTGACGGTTTAGTTTAATTTGCTTTACCGTATAATAAAGAGATCGGACTTATGGGCATCCTAGCAAGGGTAGCTCGAGTTCCTCATGAAGAAAATAAATATAGGATATGAACAATATATATGGCTATATATCTGGAAGCCCAAGTCATAGATACAAGAAATATACAGTATAATGACCTTATTTAAACCTATCTAATGAATGATTTGGGACACCTAAAAATTCATCCTTATGACTCTAGTTTCTAGCAAGTCCAATGATCATAGGAAGCTACACGCGCAAATGAATCTTCGATGCTTCCTTACTATAGCGTGGTCCCCTTTTCTCTGGTTTCTATTACATACTCTTAATAAACACCAACAACTTACTTGTATCTAATGTTCAAACTATTGGGGAGGAATTTCTTCGATTCTTTGTTTGAGGCTAACCCATGTGAAGCACTATTTGTTGATGTGAATGTATCGATATATAAGTCATAGATAACTAGTATAATAACAAGAAGATGAAAAAATAGAATCTAAACCTTTTATGAGATATATAATATTATATCAGGTGATTGTTTATTTTAAAATCATACAAAGTTAGAAAGTATCACGTATATCAAGTATATTTCTTATTTAAATTTTTTGACGGATGGAATCTCTCAAGCTGAGGGTTTTCAAACTGAAGAGGCCAAAATATACACCAATCAACACTGGTTCCAACCAATGAAAATGACACCATGTCACAAGTTTCTTGGAAATTCAATTTGCTTTAAAAAAAGAAAAAAAAAACAGTGTGAGAACCTTTTGAATTTGGTGGACTTTTCAAAACATGTGCATCTGGGACCAACCCCAAATATAAATAGAAAGCGAGTCTTCGAGTTCCTAAGAACATCATTTAAGGCAAAGAGTTAATAGCAGAGCCACATTACTTCTCTCTCTTCCCTCACTAAGTCAAAAGCTAGCTCAAAAATGGTGAGACACCCACTTAGACCCTGCAAGAACTACGATACGACGGTGAGAAAGGGCACTTGGAGTGCAGAAGAAGATCAGAAGCTCATTGCTTATATCAGGAGATATGGCATTTGGAACTGGACTCACATGCCCAAACCTGCTGGTATGAAATATTCATGTGCTGATCTTGTTTTTCGCTGATCTCTGTCTCTGGTTTTGTTGGGTATAATCTCAACCCTGGTCTTGAATCCGTGTGTGAATAACTCAGGTTTGGCAAGAACTGGGAAAAGTTGTAGACTTCGGTGGATGAACTATCTGAGGCCTAACATCAGGCATGGAAACATCAACAGAGAAGAGGAGGATCTGATTATCAAGCTTCACCAACTTCTTGGAAATAAGTAAGTTTGCACAATCATACCTCTGCAAAAACCTGATAAAAGAGTAGGGAAAAAAAATTCACCTCTGTAAATTTATTTAGCATCACGAAGAGGAGAAGCACAATTTTTAAATCACCATTGCCTAAAACACTTCATTTCTTTTCTCACAAACGACTTTCGATTCCACAATGATACACTGAAAGTATCTCTGGATTAATTGTTGTTTTGGATTGTTGCTTAGTCTTTTTCCTCTTCTTTTGGAAGAAAACCCTTCTTTCGCATGATCTTTGGCTCAAATGACTGCACAAAATCACACTGGCGCATGTACGTTTATACGCACCAAGAGAGTGCTAATGCTCTTCAGAAAAACATCTATGAACACACAGATTTCAGAGATAGAAAATCAAATATAACTCCTAGAAAGTCAGAGTTTGATGGCTTCGGAAACAATGATTGCATAGCTTGATGAATCGACTAACCATGTTAAGCTACCTTTGTCTTCAAATACGGAAGCTAGCATCTACAGAAGATGAATATTATCCGAATGATTAAGCAAAATTTTAGCGTGAGATCTGTGTGTGTGTGTGTGTGTGTGTGTGTGTGTGTGTGTGTGTGAGAGAGAGAGAGAGAGGTATAGTACTTGTACTACACGAACATAAGTTCGTACTTGTAAACAAATATATGATTCCTGATTAAATTCTCCTCGCAGATGGGCGGCAATAGCAGCTAGACTTCCTGGACGGACTGATAATGAAATAAAGAATTATTGGAACACTCGCTTGAAGAAACGTGTCAACAACAGGATCAAGTTGCGAATTCCGACTACATGTGATATTGAAGTTAAGCCCGACCGTAATAAGAGTTCATCCCATCCACGTGCATCTCATCCCACCATTGATACTCCGAAATTACAACCCGAGATTGGATCTCAAACTGAAATTCCAACAGTGAGTGCTAATAGCTTCTGCACCTCCTATGGAGTTCACCGTGATGACAAAACCTCGGAAAATAGCTGGTATCCACCATGCAGTGTGATTGAAGAAGAAGAAATCTTGTGGGAACAATTTCCTGCTCTGGGAGATCTTGAAATTGTAGAGAATTTTGGTGGCATGGACATGCATTTGGGGGCTACGGCCCCTGCCCTTGTGTGCATGCAGCAGGAGCAAGTGTACCACAGCGGTTCCTGTGCAGATTTCATCATGGATTTATGGGGAAAATGATGATCTTTGAAGGCACTTGCACGCAGATGAAGAGGTGCCATCTGATTTACTTGTAATTTCCTGTTAAGGGTCGTGGTTCATTCTAAGGTTCGTCTTTTGGATGGAATAATCTAGGATGCATCTTTGGCTTCCAAAGAAAGTGAAATAATGTCATGAGCATTGTGTTTTCTGCAATTGACTAACGGTGTTGTCATTTCTGTCTAGCAGAGTAATCGTGTTCAGTAGAGAAATGATGAACTTATAATTACAAATCCATGCATGTTCTTTTACAAAGATTGAATGTTGTGAGATGATCAATCTGCGATCTCAGTAGCCATTCATTAGCTAGTTGGATTGGCAAAGGTATAGCCATTGAAAAGGTTTGAATGGCTTTCCCTTCAAATTACATCTGAAGATTTCTTTCCAACATACATTGCTTCAGCAAGCTTAACTGCAGTGTTCAGTCTGATCCTCAGTGCCGCTACTTATTTACCTGACACCACGATCAAACTCTCACTACAGATGCATGTCCTATTTTGAAGTAGTTTCCAGGAAAAAAATTGCCACATCATCTTTCAAACATTGCTCTAAATTAGGAGGATCTCATATTTTTTGTGCAGTTTTAGGGAAAAGATTGGTGAATTTAACCAAAATGCGCTTGGCTAATGGATCTTAAACGTCATTCCCTAAGTTTGGAGAGAGAAGGTGAACCACAATGAGTGACTAGATGCTTTTTTCTCCGTCAAATTGCCAATGACAGATGACAGTTACATTGATCCAGGAACACGTGAATTTGTGGAGCTCTTGCGAATGATCATTAATTCACAATTTTACGTCGGTTTAAACAGGCTGCAGAAGGATCCTGCGAGCTGTGTATTGCTTTTCATTTTCGAATGCCATCATCCTTCTCAAGGTATAGTTATTGCAATGCTGCATTTTGTTCAGGAATTCGGTGTTTATGGAGGTTATCAAGGTGGTGAGGTAATATTAGTCAACATTTCTGAGTTGTTTTGATGGTAGTTTAACAAGGTTCCTTTATTTACATGAGTCGTGTCATTTTCTTTTGACTTTGGCATATTCAAGGAAAAATTATTGTAGACGCTGATTAGATAATCATTTGAGTAACACATCAATAAGAACGGCCACATAAAGTTTAGAAATCAATTTTTTGTCATAAAAATATAAAACATACAATTTCAAAAAGCAGTCGATTTTCTTCGCAAAATTACAAATAAAGGGCAAACCATCGGTTTTCTAGTCATGTAAGGTACACATAAATCAAATAAAGAAAAGAAGATAAGTGTTGGGTTGACTCACAAGCCCGATACCTTTACCCAGAGATTATCGAAAGGTAATTCAAATCCTTACTAGTTTACATATTCAGTTAAACACTACTCTACTCAAAATCTCTGGTTAAAATATTATGAGCATTTTTTCGGATCTTAAAATGCATGTTTATGTTTGTGCATCTTAAAATGCATGTATTTTTAATCTTTTTACGATCAATTAGTATTTTTTTATTAGTCGATATTTATAACAAGTTATTACATAGTTGTCAACATACATAATTAATTACTAGTAATCACCTCTTTACATATTACATGCATCCATTTAAGCTTTCATCCAGTTAGAGCAAAAGATAATAATTTCTAAATAATCTTGGATATTACGATTAAAAAAAAAGTAATCTGGAGAGAAGCGGAAGAAAATGAAGTTTTTAAGTAAACATAGAAAGAGCTGTGAGATACAATCAGACATACGAATTCACTAAGCTAAATTCGCTTGTATGAACTCACTAATTGCTATGCAACCGATCGCAAGCGATCCATGAACGCAAGCAAATTTTACATAACTTACTAAGCCTCCTCTTCGTTTATGCGCACGCTCTCTTCTACTTATATGATATCGGACCGGACCGAGATACAGCAAATCTAGGCAGTGGAGTCGGACCTCTTCTCTCCGAACTCGAACCCTCCGGAACTTTTACCTTTCTGCTCGAGCTATAACCCAAAGGACCAGAGCGCCGCACATTCCTGTGCATGCTTTCAGTACTATGGAGGCTCCCACCGTCAGTATCGAAATGGTGGTCCTGGCTGTGAGATGAGGACCCTTTGAAATAACCCGAGTCATTAGCACTGTATTGAGGAGTCGAGTCACCGCGCAGCGGCCTTGATGCTGGAGAAGAGTGTGCCAGTGATACAGCAGGTGAATGGCGAGGCGACGAGCTTAGCAATGCCAGAGGTGTTGACGGAGTATTTCCGTAGTATTGGCCATATATGGAATGAAGAATGGTGTAAGGAACATGGGCTTCCAGAGAACTCCTTGGAAGGAACGGCGAGATCTCGCAAAGTTGATCCAGGAATATGAGTTTAGCCACCAGATGAGATCTGCATAGAGTTCAAAATACCATAAGATGCCAGCAAACGCCATCCAAATAGAATCTTAAGCATATCTTCCAGAGAAGTCTGGTTGAAATCTTAGGATCTCTTTCCTTAGAGCTTGCAATATAGAATTACCCATCGAATTATCATGTCAAAGGATTATCATACCAACTCCTCTGCTGATGCAACCAAGAGTTGCATGCAAAGGCTTACATAGAGATTGGAAAGTACAAAGCAGACAGCCCAAAAGACACCAGACATGCAGACCAATGGCTGCTTTAACATTGTTTATTAATCCCACAAAAACAAAGATTACGTAGAAACACCTACATCTACCTACATAATGACAGTATTGCTGTGATGTGCCCATGTGACCTTGTGTGCTTGTCCCTTCAATGAGTTCACCATAAACATTCTAGCATTGCGGTGAACTCAGAATGACTTAACATATGTGGAACATATGGTATAGATAGAAAAGATGTTACATACCGGTTCATTTCATTCCAGGACTCTAATACAATCCCAGAAGAGAATTTGACAAAAAGTTGCATTGAAGACCTTATACTTGCTTCAGCAGAGAGGCGACTCTGTATGTCAGCATCCCCACCAACATGGCCATTTGAGTAAGACTGTCTTTGCTGGTGTTCGCGCTCCATCCTAATATACTCACTTCCTGCAATTACTGCATTAATGCACCTGCCAGTGGGATGCCAGATCAACAATTTCATTGACTAAGCTACCGAACCTCCACCAGGCAATGTATTTATCACAAATTATATATTCAAAATTTAAAAGTTCACAATAAATGCAGAAAAATCACTCATACTAAAATAAAATAGAATAACAGCGGAAAGCAAAGAATAAGAATCGATAGAAATAGTATATTCCCTGGCACCACACAGTCCATGCATTCACCAGCAACAAGAATTAACCTCATAAGACACCTCAAAAGACTAATATGATGATTGATCCTTATACAGTCCAGCCAAAGTATCAAATAAACAATTTATTATTCTCTCAACTCCTCTATAGGACTGATTTACTTTTTTTCTTTCGGGAGCAACTTTCAAACCAAATTGTCCCATAGTTCAGCTTGTCAGTTTGATTTAAAGATATCAATCTAGATAACAGCATGGAAGAGATTTTGGCTGAAATAACTATCATATAGGTAACTGCAAGGGCCAAGTGCTCCTAAGCTGAAACAACGCACATATAAGTCTGGTGTTTGTTAAACATAACAAAAGTCAAATGAATTAACAGTAGACTAGGTTTGCAGATTTAAAAGACAGTATACAGGGTACAGAAAGCAACCTTGCCAAGCAATGAATGTTGTTGTTGAAGCCACCAGTCTCAATATTGAAAGCAGTCATACTCCAGACACCGGATGTCATGAAGCTGGCAAACAAGTATGGCAACAAGCTCCATGAACCATCATTTGCACCACCAACTTCTTCCATAATGGACCTTACCCACTCAGAATCATGATCAGCAGCAACGCTCATACTGTTTGCCACCCCTCTTACCCTTCTGATTTCTTTCTTTTCTGGTATTTCATCAGGTATATGTTTAACTATCCCACCAAGTAATGAGTATATAAGCGGTGCACCTTCTTCAAGCACAGTTCCAGCTGCTTCAGCTAGTAGCCCATCAAATGCTAGGGCTTGACCCGCCTGAACACAGAATCCAATCAAAGTGTCCATATCCACAATCTGTTTTAAACAGCCGTCTCTTTCTATTCGATCACCGGAGTGCATGCTACCAGCAACAGTCTCCAGGATCTCACGGTTTGACCTCAGTGACGTGTCAATGCAATTTAACAGTGCTGCAGTATGTTCCTTCATCATCTTATCTAGGCGGTCAACACCATAGCCACCAAATATGCGAACAAACGCTCGTAATTCTCTTGGATCAGTGACTGACTCAGCAAAATATCCTCCAACAGGTCTAGTGCTCTTGAAGCAATTATGAATTGGAGCAAACAGGATTCCAGCACCAGATGTATCCTTAACTATATTCTCGATATACCAGTTGCATACGGCCTCAGTTGCAGATCCTGTATGTTGCTCCACTGGTTTCTCAAACAAGTGCAGAGAAGAAACAGGTCCAGCAAACACTTCTGTGAGTAGAACTTCTCGAATACCCTGAGTAAGGTCCATGCTGATGTGCTGCTCTGCTAGGTGGACTATGCTGATATGTCTTCGAAGCAGGGATTCCATGATGCTGGGACGATTCAGATCATTATCAGTTTTCAGTAGAGAAAGCAGTCGCCTCCTGAAGTTTCCAAGGATACATTCTCTCATGTACTGCACATGTAAGTAAATTTAGGGTAATAAAAACATATTCCTACATGTCTGCGATTCATATTTAAGAGTGAACTATTGCCACTTAGCTCATGGAAACTATATAACTATACAATTTCTACAATTTGACAAACTGCAATAAATTTGCAGCAGTAACATATCAGAAACACTCAGAAAACATATCAACCATACACAAGGACTACTATTTAAGGGTTGAATTAACTTGCAAAGGGAGTTACTGAGCATATTGCCCATGATAGGATAAGACTCTAGTGGTGAGATACAGTCAAAGCACATGAAAAACTTAATGCAAGGCAGCACCATAGCTTATCATACAGTATTGTGCATTTGGTGATTGCATATTACAACTGACAAGTCAACCATTGCATTTTCTGGAGTTTGTTCGAGCAAAAAGAGAAAGAAGAAGAGTGTTGTGAGGAAGTAGAAGGTGATTAACATTAATTGCTCCTAAGGGAAGAAGTTGGTATGCCTCACCTCTCTTAGAACAAACACATGGTTTAGAACACAAATTGGTTCCATATCATTTAAGACTGAGCATAAATTGGTCAACCTCTGCATTGCAGCTTCTAACCTGTAGATGAGACGACAGAAATTACCTTATTATACAGTCGGCACACTCTTTCTTTTGAAAGAATAAAGAACACAAATAGAAGGAAAGAAAAAGGCCGGTCTTACAGAAATTTCTTACATTTTAATAGAATTAGTGTTCTCAGGATAGCTTTCATGCCCTGGCAAAAGAAAACCTATAGCTCCTTTCGGAGATTTAGCTGAAGGGACTGCAACTCTTGTTGCATAATTCATATAAAAAGCAGCTTGCTCCGGAAGAAGCTGAGAATATTCGCAAGTTCAGTTATGTAATAATGATATGCAGGAAGGTTTCTACATGTACAGCATATGGTACCTGAGTCTCTAGAGCACCAAAGCCCCCTTCTGAATCAAGAATATTAATTAATCCCTCTAATCCTCCCATAATTGATTCTATGAGGGATTCAACATAAAGAACTGCATCTCGACCAATTTTAGTGACCTGTCAGAGAAGAGAGTAATGTTGCAGTTATCCTTTTTCCCAATTTTTTGCCAATTTTTCTCCCCCAACAAATTTAAATCATGAGATACCAAATTAAAGTCAAATTTGAAGAGCAATAAAACTAATCTTTTACTCATCATCCAAGAGAAAATATTCAGATAACAAAACATACTGAAAACAGAGTGGATTCTTCCATACATAATTTCTCTAAGGTAAACATTCACCAATGATTCTATGTGCAATGTTATGCCTCATTTATTCACACTCGGCAGGCTAATGAGAAAGAGATAAAGACAGAAGTTGATTATAATCTTTGAGGTTAGATTATGTCTAGGGTTACCTCTTCAGCAACAATTGGAGAAGCACATTCTGGGAAGCTGCTAGCAACTCCCAGCCAAGCACAACAATGCTGAGGACGTCCTTCTGGTCCAAACATAGTGTTTCTAAATACCTTTTCCAATAATAACACGAGATTAAATCACAACTGCACAAAAGTTACGGTAATAAGGAGTCAAAAGGTCGTAGAAAGCTGAACTCACTGCGGTAAGGTGCTGATGGTAGAAATAGAGCTTTTTAAGACTTCCATGCTTTGATAATTGAAGCTCCAGTTCATCAATACACCTAAATTATCAAATTTACTTATGTCATTTGTCTCCAATTTAAGCATCAATATAGGACTTCCACTTTTTTGCCCATGGAAATCTTGGAGTGATGAGCTTAAGGTAAACTTATGCTGAAGAAACTTAATGGTTGAGCCACCAAAATGGAATTTTCGTTAAGATGAAACTGCAACAGCTTTTTGATATTTTATTATATTTTGGATGGATGAAAGTGCTGCAGGTTTATTACTTTGATCTGCAAACCTTAGGGAGACTGGCAGATCCTTCACCAGTGTGCACATGCAAATTCACAAAATGGAAATACAAGTATAAAGTCTAGACGTACAATAAAGTGCAGAAATTTCACTGTAAGTAAAAGAGGAACTGCAAACTGATGTTTGATGTTGTAGTATATGTCAAGTTCTTTCCCAATCAAATTACACTCTTCAGACATTTTGTCCTGTAAACTCAGTTCTGCATGTAATTAATGCTTCGATGATATTCTTATTCTATCGCAATTCTGAAATATAGTTTGATGTGGATCTCCAAATTTATGTTGAAAATCATGCACCACATTACCTTGCCAAAATGCTTTTATCTTCCCACAAAATGAACTTCAATTAGAGTTGCAATTGTAAGCAAGTACCTGGACCAATTGTACGCTGCATTCCCTTCAGACAGTAAACCTTCCTTCCCCGTAGAAACAGTAGCTTTCTCCAAGTGTCTTATGTTTATTGATGACCGTGAAGATGTGACAATCATCAATATCGACAACCAATCCTTTCGGAATTCCTGATCAGTAATGATAGAACATTATTTCGTAAGCAAGCAATGCGTTAAGTATGAAGTTATTAGAAAAGGATCTGGAAGACTAAGAGACAACAAAACTCAAAATTGGAAGGTAGTGTTGATGTAAGTTGGCAACACACTGCAAAATCTATCAATGTGATGCTCATGACTTTCAGAAAGTTCTTAAGAGTTCTTACTGATAGGTCACACGTTATGGCAGAAATATTTTCACCCTGAGGTTTTGGTATATTTTCAAGGTGTTGAACAATCTGCTGAAAGAGTCCTTTCAAGTTTGGACCCAGATCAAGAGCCACCATTCCTGGAGTACCCAGTAGGAACCGAATTCTACCGGCACATGAAGATAGATATGATAACGCATACCCTCGTATTGCTGCACAAACATTGTAAATTGATTTACACAATGCTCATGTGACCAATAAAACAGAAAGTTGGTGCACTGAGAAAGCAAAAAAAGTGAGATTTCTGTCACAAGACATCATTAATTATCTCAAAAGCCAGAAGCATAGACCATTTATCTTGAAACCATAATGTACAAGGTGCATAAAAGGATCGTTTTCCATGAGAAAAATTTTAGAACTTAGTCAATATGGCATATTAAACAGAGATATCTAATCTGCCCTTTATAGAAAAGATTCTAAAAGAGAATCCAACCTGCAATGTACTTTCGCACCAAGCAGCACAAGCGGTCCATTCCATCTAGTAAAAACCCAATAGTCGGATCACTTGGATCCTGCAACAACATTCATAATGCTTAAAATTAAGCTAGCCTGGTAAAACCTGGGAAAGAAAGCTACTCTTAACTGATGCTACAAGGCATAGGTTAATATAAGAGTAAAGACAACTTACTATTTCTACTGGCACCACACGAGTGCTTTTCGACTTTGAGGATACAATCCCCGCATGCTGGAAGTACCAAAGAACCTCAGATTGAGCTAGAGCCAAGGCAGAAAACACCATCTGCAGGAAAGAACCAACAGACCAAGAAGGATAAGGTAAGCATCAATATTGCCCATATAATGAGAATCAGAGCTAACCTCACTTATTCTAGTTGGCACCCCAAAAAATGGAAACAGCAACAAACAAACAGAGTATAAAGCTTGGCTAATCAATAGCCATACCATGTCCTTACAAAAAGTAGACAACCTATATATCACATTGTATATCCCAATAACCCACGGTTTTGTTTGCTTGCAGGGACACTCTTGTTTTTCTTCTGAAACTTACCCAACACTTCTTTCAATCATTGTCCCATTGAAAAATATAACAATCCTGATGTTATTTTACATCATCCTCTTCTTGGTCCTAGTGGGCTGAGATTGATGATGTATAGTCCACATTAACAATTATTCAACAATGAAATTTCTAGACTAAAGAAATGATTGTAAGATCACTCAGGCCACTAGAACTAAAACAACTGATTTAGGCCATCTCAGAATTTTGAAATTTAGTTGTCCAGCAGTGACAAATGAAGGGATGCCAGAGTCATTTATACCATGATAAGAGGCCCAAAGCCATGATGTATCAAAAGGAACCCAAAATTTTTACCTGTATGTTTGGCGCTAATAAACTAGGCTGATCAGTGAAGAACAGCACCATTCTTCCGATCTCTTGTTTTAACAGTATTCTTCTTTCACGGTGGATAGCATCACAAGAGAATAATGCTTGCTCATGCACTTCACTGCAGCAGTCAAAAATGTATAATCATCAGTTCATATTCCAGTGATGCACATGGTAGCACTAAGAAGGTTAAAAACAGAGTCCTCAGCGATCCTGGCCCTCTCAATGTTTCAGAAAGTGATCCAATGAACCTGTATGAAAGAGGAACATCTGCCTACTTAACGTACATCATCCCACAGTCTTACCCCACAATATCTACACCGAACAGGAGTGTCCAAGGGTATGGTTGTCAGACACAAGCACAACAATCAGCAGCAAAGCTGCTGATTGTGCATAGATGCTCACCTGCCCTTACAAGGGAACTCAATGTCTGTAACTAGTAACCTATAAGATGAACCTTTGAAATATGGTTTAAACATATCACTTAGTGATAAACACAAATTCTGCATCCTGCTCTAGAGGATCAACAATATTGATCACTCCTCAGCATTCTGAAATGGGTAAGAGCAGCTTGTTATTTTTTGAAGTTCATGTTTCAAGACATTGAGAATTAGCAAAGTACAATAAATTCGCACAGAAGAAGAAAATAGATGTACAAAATGTATCTTTTCACATTCCAAAAGCACAACTTACGACTTGATAAGTCCCTTGAGCATGCGCATTTAAAAAGTATTCTTTTATGAATAAGGTGAAGTAAATAATAAGTATTATACTCGATCTAGGAAATGTCCAGTAAAACAGGCAAGGACCCAGCAGTAGCATGTTGACAGTGAACTCCTTGTGCATTTTTTATATCAGAATTGAGAAATTTATTTATCAGTTTATACGGCTTTCCTTCTTCCACGTGTCATATTATAGCTAATTATTGTAGTAGTTTAACTGTACCTGATCATTTTCTCAACCTGCTTGGCAACGCTATACTCCAGATCTGCTTCTTTTTGCTTTGTACGGCCAGATTTTGCCATCTTCTTTGATTCTAGTATCCTTGGTAAGACATACAATTGGTAATCTTCATGCAATAGCACGAACTGCAATTTTTAAGAGTAAGTTCAAAATCAAAAGAGATAAAAGAAGAATCCATCTCCATAACGGCCATTCAGACTCACCTCATCCCTGAACAGTGTGAGGATCAAATTTTCCTTCAGTACTACCTGAATACCAAGTGTGAAAACAAATAAGACACCAAGTAAGATGATAATTTAGCAACATGAATCTACCAGAAAATCAGACCCAAAAGGAGTGCCCATCAACCAGAAACTTTGTTGTTGATAATCTGTTTTTCTAATCATGTAAGGCCCCAAACAAATGGAAATCGGCAGTTGACGAAGTCAATGCAAAAATTGCAACTCTCAGCAAAAGTACTAGAGGGATTTAATGTTACAAGTACCTTACGAATAGCTTGAAACATTCGAAACTCTACATCAGAACATTATAAAAAGAACTTATTTTCATGCATACGAGGCTTCAGGTAGAAGCATTGCACTTTAGGTGGAGTAGTACCAAACATTTGTACTACAGTATCCCCCAATGACACTATAGTTCAATGTTCAAAATACAGCTATTACTAGAGCTCGACTCCTTTTTTTTTTTTTTTTTTTTAATTTATTCAAGTTTGAGTAACTCAAGTAACAGTTAAGTCAAGCTCCAGCTTGATATTAGTGGCACATAACTTGCAAGCCAAATAGATTAGTGGTACTTATCATGTATTCTAACAATGTTTATACATTCGCATATTTAAAAACATATCGATGTGATTCTTATTGTCCTCACAAAGGTCGAATTTGCATTCAAACTAAACTCAATGTTAGATTGAAACTATCATTTGACAATCATGTAGCTAATGTGGTTTTCTGAACAACATGCATCATGCAAAACGAAAATTCAGCACCACAAACTTCACGCGATTGTTTATATTAGTTTAGGCATGCAAATTCTTCAAGTCTGTTGTAATAGAGATGCAGCACTTGCTTAAATCATTATTGCAGGGGTAAAATGGAACCGCAAATTTTCAGAATACCAGAGCAATATCAATGCTTGTAACACGAAGCAGCTCATCAGGGCAAACAAGATAACCCAGCAATACCCACTCCCTATAGGAAGTAACATTTGCAAGGTCTTGTGCTCTCTGCATGTAGAATTTGCAATAAGAGAGAGAAAAATCAGGTCAACCGAAATTACAATTTACGTTAAAAAGCTTCATTCTAATCAAAGTGAGACATACCATTGGGTGAGCAGAATTGGTTAGTATATCTGGGTATCTCGGGTGATATGGACTTAAGAAACCCTCATTCCTTAGTTTCCTGGTATCTGTAGAGAGAAAAATTATAGGACCTACAGCCTCTAACACCTGGAAAAGGAAAATAAAGGTATAAATTGCACAATATATGTAAAAACCTTAGAAATTAATAACAGGGGACAAGCCCCCAAGAAAACCACTGGCGACTTTGGGTTCATCTGAGATTCCAGTATCAAGTTGCATGTTGCATCCATAAGTAATACATATTCTCACGAATTCAATGCTGGAAAACTTTTCATATTACCCATACTGAGAACTAACAACAAACATTTTTCTGTTGATTTGGCAGGCAGAAAACTACTATGCAAGGATGCAATTGAGATATTATGTAAAATGGCAGGTCAGCAAGTGATACTAATGCTATAATCTAAGATTCTAAATGACCAGTGGCATCCATCAAGAGGGGGGGAAAACCTGAAGAAAAGAGATTAATCATGAGATCTCCATGGTGAGATAATAGGGGATAGATCTATGTTATAAAGGCATCCGCAACTAGAAGGCCAATTAAGATGTGGCTAGTAACACTAGGACTCTATAAGATAAGAAAAGCCCAAATATGTGACTGACCTCCCCAATGCGTGGGCTGACAAAATTTAGGTCCTCTTGCAGTCCTCTCAATGGTGGATCATAAGAGTCTATGAACTGCACTAACCTGTATTTCAGATAGAGATTAGAAAGTATGAAGATGGTAGATTCGCCATGCAAGGAAACTGATACGATCAGGATACCATTGCTAGTCATGCTCAAACTAAAGCTGAAAAAGTTAGGATCCACCTTTTAAACAAATATAACAATCATGAAACTTTCACAATAAACACTCATTCATATGGAAAAAGTTAAGGTCCAAATTTGAAGCCTGGGTCTTATGGGAGTTTATTCTGGTTATTCTGCTTCTGCTTCAATCATAGTTTTTAACCTGTTTTGTTACGTGCGCAATGCACATGTTGAGTACCAAATGAGAGATTAATCTTGACGTAAATGGGAGTGTCAAGATAGCCCCAGTGTCCTGCCTATTCAGAGCTTCTTCTTTCAGGTCAACTTGTATGATCATCATGTATGGTAAATTCTGGATCAAACATGCCTTATTTCTTAATACGGTAATTAAAAAGAGATGGAGAAAGCAAATTCTATGTATTTAAGTTCCCTGTACTATAACAATAACATTCACGTACATATATTGCATTAAAATTGAATCAATATCAAATAAAAGAGTAGTCAACAATATTCTTAATATAGCTCCAGATGAAGTAAGCATAAATAGAGTCAGAAAAGTAAGATGATCACTCATTAACTACATCAAAGATTGGCATTGCCTCTGCTTCATTAACTTATTCTGATGTATATGTATCTTTCCTAGATACACTGCAGATGCGACATATAAATCCAGCACAGGCAGACTGGAGGAAAAACTGAACCTTAGTCAGCAGCAATTCTATCTGTTTTGGTTCCATCAGATACTGATATCTTTTACCAAATCATCCTAAAGTCGCATTGACAAGGCAAAGACAGAATACATGCCGGACAAATTGTGGACTTCAAAGATTAGATTAAAGATAATCTTTCAGTATTAACCCGAAAATAGTGCACCCAAGTGCCTTATGCCAGCCCTTAGGACTCTACAAAAAGGAAAAATAACTTTTGCCAAGTCCTGTACTAATTACTACTTCCCTTCACGCAATTATGATTACCTCCAGCCCTTTGTGTGAGTCAAGGCAACAAATTAACTTTTGCTAAGTGAGGAATCAGGCAGGTGTAAGAATCAAACCAATCATAAATCCACAGCGACTATAGTTAAATTACATTCTATAAGAGAGAAATGTTGGGGAATCAACAAATAGTGAAGGTTCCAACCTATAGTAAAAGTCACAGTCTCGCTCATTTCTTGCCATTGAGTGTACGAGGTTGTAAGTTTGCAGCATCATTTTTCTGGGTAGCTGTAATAAGATAAAAATAAGATTCATATAAAAAGGGACATTTCCAGGAAGAAAAACATATAAGTTCGCAATATATAATCAAGTAAAGTAAATCGAGCAGGGAATATTGATAGCTAACACAAAAGAAAACTTGCCTTCTCAGAGAAGAGATTGACGCGGACAAAAGAACAAAAGAGATCCATAAAAGCATGCAAAATAAGTGAATTCTGATGTGGCTGCAAAAGACTGTCCCAAGTTATCAGAGATTTCAGAGAAAAATAAAGAAACCAGAGCCGTCATTCTATTTTATAGAAATTGCCATATCTGAGAAATCAAAAAGCAATAAGACTCTGGATGAGCCTACAAAGGCCACTATCGAACCAGACCCAACAATAGATTTGTGAAACATGGAAGTAAAAACCAACTCAGCACCATACCAGCAGGGTAATGACTGTACTGCTGAGATCCAGAATAAGTCGCAGAGCCTGTTCTCGATATGCCATCAAGTCCAGAAGGAGCTGACCCACAAAAATTGCCAGGTAAGCTATCGATACATCATAGTCTAACAACAAACTAACAGATCTTGCAAGAGTGTTTTAGTAGCAATTCCACAGCTATCAATACTAGAGCTCGATTTCTTCATAGAACAATGCACAGTGGCAAGACCTTGTGTCATGGTTCAGTGGAGAGATTAGGTAAACAAGCCTAACAAACTCAGTGCAGAGATATGCTGATTCTTAGAAGTAATAGACAATATACAGATAAAGCGTAAGGCATAGCGGGTATAAGAGATATCTTATTTGCAATAAGAAAAACATCTTTATCTTCCCAATATCAGTTGTTGAACCCAAAAATGAAATGAAGTATAAAGATATCCTACCTGAATCCATGGTTCCAAATTTTGCAGATGAACTTCAGCATCATCGTGCAAGGCATCCAAGGCAACTTTGTCAACCTGTGTTCATGTTCTCCAATCATTCGCTAAAATTTATGGTTTCAGTGGACCGGCCTTCAGCATTTAGGGAAAGTTAAAAGGAAAAGAATACCAGGTCTTACACGCTCAAGCTGTAGTTTGCTGAAATGTTCTGGAAACTTCTTCGAAAGCAACAAACATATTCTCGGATGACCAGGCAACACGCCTGCTTTCCAGAACGATTCTGTGTACAGATGATTGACAGGATCTGGGAAGTCAAGAATCTGGTTTAGTCTATACATTTTGGCCATGAGGCCTTCCGCAACTTCGTTAAGTTGAACTACCCACTGCATGTTTAGACCCTTCTGGGATCCACTTGTGCTCTGGACCTGTTCATCATGACCCACATTCCTAGAGGCCCTGGCTGTGGCAGGAGAAGTCATATCAGAGCCAAGGTACTCAGTCCATCTCAAGGGACCTTCCCATTCTCTCGACCTAGAGGAAGTGGATGACATCGATATATCTTGGTTGGGAAGATGCTGACGCGATTTCGCCATCAATAACTACACCAAATGACTGCAATGAGGCATTTAAATTAGCGGCACTTGCAGGCAATTCGATCGTTTTTTGCAAAGGGAAGGTGGCTAGAAATATCATAGGTAAAAATTGTGCCAAAGTGCAAATTAGGAGGAGCAGGAACTAAATTAGCAAGTAAAAGAGCAAAATTCTCGCGCGACTGTGGTCAAGAAGCTATGAATTAATAAACCAAGCATACTAGGTGCGAAAGCAAGCAAGACACAGAACCACAGTTCTTCCAGCACAAAGTCAGTATAATTCCCAAAAATGCTCCCAAGGAGAGTGCTCAAAACACGGGCCGGTGCGCAAATGGGGAGAGAGAGGGAGAGAGGGAGCACAGAGAAATGGACTCCAATCCCCTCGAATTTTCGGAAAACTCACTTCTAAGCTTGCATCGCAGGAACGACAAAGCACGAACACTCGAAGTGAAAAAACCTAAGGTTCGACATTTCAGCCGCTCGTTCGTGCACAACCCACAAAAAGCATGAAAACGACGACGACGACGACGACGACGACGACGACAGTTCCCAAAAGCTGACATTCCTACGGTTTAGCTAAGCTCAGCATCTCCACTCCTCAATTAACCATTCCGCGCGGGAGCAGAGCCAGTACGGACAGAGCCGGGGGGGGAAGACGTACTCAAAGATAGTAAGCATCAACAACACAAGCAACACGAACGATCGCGAGAAGCGGCGGCGGCGGCGCTCGCCTTCCCGAATTCAGTGACTCCACTTCCTAATCATAACCAATCGCGACGCGACCATTTCCAGGAGCGAGCTTTGAGCGAGAATTGCTGCTCGCCGCCGGGTCGCCGGAAGCAAAGAAAAGGAGGACCGACCTCTTGCTCAGAGATCCGCCGGAGACGAAGAGCCCGGGAATCGGCGGCGAACCGACATTCGCCGGAGCTCGGAGGAGAAGAATGCGCGAGCTTTTGGCTTCAGATCTGATACAGAGAGAGAGAGAGAGGGGAGGTTTAGAGAGAGACAGGAGGGGAGTGGTTTACTGAAAGAGTTGGGAGCAGGTAAATTCCACACGACCGAAGGAGAAGAAGAAGAAGAGGAAGAAGAAGAGAATGAGAGTAGGAGCGCGTTAAAATTAGGAGACGCGAGTGGACGGGACGCGCCCAGGGGAGCAAAATACAGGCATGCACGATACAGGATGGCTGGCACTGGCAGGCAATTCGTGTTGGTGTTCCATAATAATCGTATTCGTAATTCGTATTTTAATTTCGTATCTGCAGACCGTATGCTTTGTATTTGATTTATCAAATTCCAATTTTTCATTTTATATATCAATTTGTGCCAATTCGCATCGATATAAAAAGTAAAAGTATTATGTCGTATCATATTATATTTGAATTTTTCTTATGTAATTAGTGATTTATCTCGTATTGTGCATATGGATCATATTCAGCATTGCTAACCCTAGGATCAGGGCCTTATTTGCATATCATAGTAAATTTTCCACATTAAAAGGATATGGATGACTTATTAATTTTGATGAGTATACAGTAAATTAATGTATTTTGGCCAAAGCCTAATCATTTTTGTGGAGCTAATCATCAACTTCACATTTCATGACATCATTGGTGTAACATGCTCTATACATATAATCACTCCTTTCTCCCTACAAATCATGTAATGACCCTTTTCCGTACACATTAGAAAATCATGAAATTGCTCATTGTTTGTAGCTCATCAATATGATCCTACATAGATAGAAAGACATCCTAAGACTTCGAAAGCACCTCAACTCTTCCCTAAGGCATTATTTATGTTTGTGAAACAAGTCATGGACCAAATAACTACATTAGCCCCACAAATACATGTGAACATTGAACACCTAGCTCGATTCGATTTTCTTAGCTTTTCATCATTTTCTCGTGAAAAATATTAAGTTAACCTCATGATGCAGTAGATTTTTTATTTGAATCTACTGCACCTCTCACCCAAAGTAACCATTTATGCCTAAGAATTTGTTGACATAGCCACCCTCCATGAACAAGGACCAGATGATTTACATGCGAGGTTATTTCAGGATTAATGGAAGCAAAATTTCAATGCTTCAATTCCCATTTTTATCTTCTTTTCATTATCTTTTTTTTTTTTTTTGCACCCTTACACCATCCTTCTTGGTTACTAAGAAAAGTAAACAAAATTGAAATGGATCATTCATACCAAAGAGCACAAAATAAGCTATGATGAACCCCAAGTGAGTGGGATGCACGATCACCAAAATCCCTTGTTGTTGATCTACAAAGCATGAAATATTTATTCCCTCACAAGTCATTGACTTCTTCTTTATGGAAGTGGGGTTTGATGGGATCAGTTCATTAGGACATGAATAAGGAACAAAAGAAAACATACTTAGCTTAGACATCAAGCCAGCATGATTGCCTCTTCTCACTGCACAAAATGTGGCTGTATTCACCTATAGAACATAGACATGTTGGTCCCCTGTAGCCATCCTCTCTTTTCTCAAAGTGAGCTTCAAAGTGAAGTCATTTCTGTGGAGCACTAATCCTGGAGAAAACCCTGTTTCCGTTTTTGTCCTTTTCCCCCTTTTGATTATTCATCTCACGCAACTCATGACGCAACTCATGACATGCCTCTTACATCAAATTGCAAAATGGCAATGATAAGAAATGTGTTCATCACATGACTCACCATGGTTTTCCCTTCTTGAGATGCAAGTGGATGGGGAGACCTCGAAGAGGGTACTTTTTCCTGCTGGTCAACCTTTGATTTACTTCCTTGAGAAAGAGGAAAGTGTCATCTCGAAATTGACGTATCAACTTCGATGACAATGACCCGACCTGCTTGGCGCAAAAGACAAAAGGTGAGGACCCTCCCCAAAAAATGACGCTTGCTGATTTCACTAGCCACCAATGTGCCTTCCTTCAATGCTTCGGATGCTGCTACAGCGGTCCTATTAGGGCATAAGACTTATGGGGATCATCTTTTTTGGATGAAAATAGCGCGATAACTATCTTTATCGTACAAGGCATTATTACATTGTTCGGTCTTAAAAGAAAGTACAAGGTATTAGATACCGGAGAACATTAGCTGAAACAATGCTTTTTCAAAGAATGCGCAAGTAAGAGAGAGGCCTTCACATGTTGCATAGATTGCAGAAATGTGACTGCCATTAAGTAATTCAGAGAAACCATCCAGCTTTCATATGCAACCTTGGTTTCGGATCTTGAAGACCAGCCAAATAAGTGAGATTACACCTCTCTAACTCTCTGAAACATGTCATGCCCATTTTCATTTGGAAAAGCAGGCATCTATGAAGCTTGGATATTTTATTTATCAAGGAGAGCTCTGTCTCGGCATTTATCCTAAGCAATGAAGCATCCGCTCATTCGTTTTACTTTAAGGTGTTATCCAGGACACAAGTGGAATGGGTGGCTTGGGCTTCTTTGTTTATTCCACCAATATTGCTTGGGTTGTCAAGACTGTCCCTGCAATGGAGACTGAGCTTTATAATGTTTGGGTCGACTCCACTATGGTATTGCCATCCGCTCCCGCATGAGTTGCATTGGCTTTTGCAGGAGCAAGGAGCACTTGCAATTGCAATCCATAATTGACCACCTATAAGAACAGAGAAACCTTCAGAAGAACAACAGCAAAATGCTAGAAACGATCCTCGATTCGATGCATTGGGGTTTATTGATTGAGGTCCCCAGTACAGGTGTTGGGATCTCAGGCTGAGGCGCTTGAAGTCAGGCATGGGCATTAGGTCCTCAGGTTTGCTTTTTGTGGACTTAGGATCGCCGCTTGTGTTCATGCCTAGAAGTCAAGGAGCCAAGCTCGGAACCTTGAAACCCGAGCCTAATTCTCTGGCTACCCATGCGCAAGTCATTAGCACGTAAATACTATAGATCTATATAGAAAAATTAAATTAGAATTTCTTTACGGAACAACATAAAATATTTTCCAATTTATTTTCAGATTTCAACCAAACACTTCGCTTTCCTATAAAAAATTTCCCTAATATTTTTCAAAAATATCATTTTTTTTTCACCAAATAAACGGAGCCTAATCGATGGACCTATCTGCTCATGTTCTCTAACAAGTATGTAGAGCACAATGAACTTAATTTATTTGTTTATTTTTTGGTCGAAACAATTAACTTGGCCATGGTTTGAGTCAGCGCATCCTCAGAGAAGGCACAAATCTCACTACACACCTATCTAGATATATTTTATAGGGGAAAAAGAAATAGTATAGACGTGGTTTAATAACAATTAGAGAGAGTCTGCTAGGACCTGCATTCACTGATTCCGGACGTGGCAACGTAGCCTGAGCATTAAACTCATATGGGGCAATCACATTATTTACAAAGCTCAGAATTTTGCTTACCCGCATTTTCTTCTAAATTATTTTTGGTATTAATTCTCTTGGTTCTGAGCTTAAACCCGTCGCTCTAATCTCTCTTTCTCTCAGCCTCTCTGGTAATAAAGCCCTACGTGGAGCACCATCTTTTCCTACCTCTTCTCTTCTTTGGGGGAAGAAATGGTGGATTGTCTTCCAGTGCTAAAATTGCCATTGGCCTATCATCTGCTGTTACCCTTCATCGTGCTGCTATCGATGCTATTCATTTTCTGCATCAAAATAAGACGCAATGACTATGACTTTGGTTTACCTCAAGAGCCGATGTGCGAGTATCATCTTTGAACACTCCTTACCTGCACAAGTAGGTTTGATAGTTAATATGCCTCACTATCAGATTCAGACCTAGTGCTGTAGTTCACTATAATCAAGAAGGTTTTAATATCCTGGGTTATAGGCATCGGTGATCGGAGCTCTGGCGGTGACGGCGACCGGGGCAGCAGCAGGGGCGATGAACCCTGTTCCTTCTTCTTCTTCCTTTTCGTTTTCTCTCGTCCCCCCCTCTTGCTCCTTTTTGCTCTCTGTTTCTCTCTCCGTCTCTCTGTTGCTGCCCCTGTGTTGCTGTGCTGCTGCCTCCTTTTCCTTCTCTCCTCTTGCTCCATTTTGCTTTCCTCTCTTCTGCAGGTCATCGTGCGAGACAGGCTGGAGGAGGACTAAGGCTGGCATGGGCCGGGCCAAAAGGGAAACGGTCCTGGGCCGTGCAGGGTAAAGAGAGGCGGGCGGCGGGCCGGGCCAATGCCAGCTCCGGCCTGACCCGACCTCTAGGCGTTTTTTCTTTTTCTTTTTCTTGTTGTTTTGTTGTTCCTCTCTTTTGTTGTTTTGTTGTTTGTTTTTTTTTTCTCTTTTTCTCTTCTCTTTTGTTTTTTAGTGACTAATTCTTAATTTTGTCTACTATTGAGTCATAAATAAAATTGTAAAATATAGATGTCAAAAAAAAAAAAAACAAAGAATTTATATTTAAAAAAATACACCATCCATTTATTAGATAACTATTTTAATATAATATCTCTATCAAGATATGTACAATCAATAAAGATATTCGTGCAATCTTAAAAGATACAGATAATCAAATAAATTTTCAAAATATATCTTAAGAAAACCCTACTTCTATCATCTTCTCTCAACTTTGAGCTTCAGTATGAATTTGCCTTCCATTGAGTGCAGTACCTTGTGAGTGAGTGTTCTTCCCTCTGTTTAAAAGCTAGGTGAGGCTCCCTCCTGTCGCTGGTTCTGTGATTCACGTGCTTGCTAGTAGGGCCACGGCGAAGATGGCGGATAAGAGCGAGGAGAAACTGAGAACTAAGGAGGTCGACGAGGTGAGTGGGAGAGATGGTGAGGCGGTTTCGCCAAATTTGCCCGTCGGCATCATCACCGACATACTTGTCAGGCTACCCGTGAAGGACCTGCTGCGATTCAAGTGCGTCTCCAGGCCCTGGCGTTCCCTTATCTCCGACCCTTCCTTCGCCAGTTTGTTCCTGGCTCGTTCCCTCGCTAGTCCGGCCGTCGCCTCCCTCGTTTCCATCTCCTACCCGAGCCAACCGGACCCGTCGCTTTGCCAGTTCTTCAGGTTGGACCACCAGACGGGGCTCTCCGCTCTTGTACCTCTGCCGGACATGCCCCCCTCTGAAACCGCGGAGATCTCAGAAGGCATCCATGGCTTCATTTGCATCGACGACGGGGGTCTCACTTGCGTGTGTAACCCCAGCACCAGGGAAGTCGCAGCCCTCCCTCTCACCAGCCCTGATTTCCCCGACGATCTCCAGGGTGAGATCAGCAGCTTCGCCACATTAAGTTATGATTCAGCCTCGAAACAGTACAAGGTCCTCAAGACGTGGATTCTGTACAGCCCATACGGTGGTGTAGCAGCTGCTCATAAGGTTCTGACGCTAGGTACTAATTCATGGAGGACAGTGGACGATTGCCCTATTAAGTTTCCCTGGGATGATTGCATCAGTGAAGAAGGCGCTATACATATCTTGACACGTGACTCGATGAGGGGGAACATTGTTGGCACACTCGATCTCGCGAGTGAGAAGTTCAGGATGTTATTGCTTCCTGAAGGTGTCCGCGCGGTTAAGGTCGAGCTGAAGCTATTCAGAGGGCATCTGGCCTTGCTAGAGTGCCGACGCCTTTGGGACGACAACGCCATAACGATGTATGTTCTGGATGATTACAGGAGTCGGGCTTGGAAGGAGCTGAGAATGGTGCTGCCCCGTAGTTGGAAGGAGGGCCTAGGTTTTCCTCATAGATCATTACGCATTAGCATTCCACGCAACGGCTCCGGCTACATTTTGCTCATCCCCACAACTATATACAAGCAGTCTGAGGCGTATTTGTTCTCTTACAATGTCGAGAGCAAGAGGATGACGAAGGTTCAAATCCATGGTCCCCTTTTTCACAGTTTTTATCGGTATAGGGCTCTTTCCTTGGAATGCAGACCTTTTGATTTGGTAGACAACATATTGTCATTGAATCATGTTTAACTCGTGAAACAGATTCAGTCGGAACTTCACGTGATTATATCCTAGTAGTATACTATGGGAAGAGAAAGTCGCATTACTGATCATATGTTGTTATCATCGTCGGAAGTTCAATGCACATAAGATCACCTCGTATTCTTACTGTACTGGAACATGTTATCTGACTTGCAGCATCCAAAGTGCACTACATGCTTTTGTAGATCAACATCCGATCATCCCTGCAGATTAATATGCACTGTGACTGTTATATCGTGAATTTTTCGTTTCTTCTGCAGTCACAAACAATGTCCCTGTTCATTAATTTTTCAAATCTTTATGTACATGTGCAATCCGCGTTCACTCTCCTGCTAGCATCAAACCATAGTTGCTAGTTTTAGTATTTCGCTTGCTTGTGCTCTCTCGTTAGCTTTCACATTCATTGTGATAAACATTCTTCTAGCCCATCGACAAGTTCTTTCCTCTGTTTTTAAACAAGTTCTTTCCCCATTCGGACGAAAGAGAGATTGCTGTCCATTTTTTGCCTTGCCATCAGATAAAAGTTGTCTTAGGTCCTGGATACGCACATCTCCGTATGTATGTGTTTCTGGAGAAGCAAGTATTCAGTCGAAAAGCAGGGGAGTTTAGAGGCAGGTCATGGTGTTGAAGCCCCTTAAAGATGTCGATTTTCAATGAGAGCGATCTCAATGAACAAGATTGATTTTCGCATTTCATCTAAGCGGCTCTTCCACTTTTCTATCGAGATGTTGTCTTCTGCCAATCAAAATCTCATCAGGGTAATCAAGCTCTTTATTCAATTTTCGGTTCCTAAAAGCCGTCATACACCTGAATTTATAAAAAAGCATTACTACGCTGCTGTCTGACGACTAACATGCATAACAATTCAGTTGTATCATCATCTTTAAGTAAAACTTCTGTCGAGGAAAACTTCTACTACGTCATTCTCCTTGACTTGTCCTAGTCATCGCCATCAGCTTGCTGTGAATTGGATGCCGCCTAGTTGCAGATGGATTGAAATTAACGCAGATGGTAGTGCGTTTCAAATCCGCATTGCCTGCGGCATTTTGCATGATGTTGAGGGTCAATGGCTATCATCTGGGCTTTACCAAAAAAAAAAATGGCTATCATCTGGGTTTATCTTCCAGTGCTAAAATTGCCATTGGCCTATCATCTGCTGTTACCCTTCATCGTGCTGCTATTGGTGCTATTCATTTTCTGCATCAAAAGAAGACGCAATGACTATGACTTTGGTTTACCTCAAGAGCCGATGTGCAAGTATCATCTTTAAACACTCCTTACCTGCACAAGTAGGGTTGATAGTTAATATGCCTCACTATCAGATTCAGACCTAGTGCTGCAGTTCACCCTAATCAAGAAGGTTTTAATATCCTGGGTTATAGTTGGACTTTTTCTGCAACAGCGAATTAACACCAACTCTTGTTTCAAAATTGGATTTTATGTTGACTATTGGTTTCATTCTCACCGAAATTTCTTTTACAGCGCTTGCTGCTAAGAGAAACCGATACCAGAGGTGGGAATCACTGATGCTCCTTGAAATGGAAAGCTGACATGCCGAAGGATTGCCCTCCCTTTCAGTCCCAACTATTAGAATTCTTGCAAAGTGAAGAGTAATGAAGATTGACCGTGTCCTCTCCCCAAAAGGGAGTCTGCCGGATCCAGTTATATCATAGGCCTAAAAATGATGCAAACGGCTTCGCTGCTTTAGAAAGATGAATTGCTTCTCTTCAACTTTGGAGCAAATCCCACGAAAATGGGGTCATAATATGTCAAATTGCTCGTGTAATGCACTGCATCATAATCTCACATTGATGATCACTCGACATAGTTCACTGTTTCCACGAAGATGGGTCATAAAATGTCAAATGGCTTTGTAAAACAAAGTTTTATATGGTCCACCTTTGTCACATGGATATAGGATCTGAAGGCTTTCGGCCTAACACTGTTCAATATGTTAAGACTTAGCCCAACTTATTGCTCTCTCTCTCTCTCTCTCTCTCTCTCTCTCAACTTGCTATTCAAGCAATTCCAGAACTTCACCTCGGTTAACGTGAGACTGAGCCCAAATATATGGGTCCGACTCAGAAACTTCACACGTCTGAGCACTTAACCAGCATGATGAGAACTATCATTATACATCACGCATCGTTTCTCTCCTTCCATATATAGAAGATGGCAACATGCCAGGAAGGTTTAAGCAAAATCTTAACAAAAAAGACCCAACTAACTGAGTAAAAAGCCATCACCAAATCAACTTTAACCATGCCTCAAGGGGAATGCCAAACCTATGACCGTTCTTTACTAAATCATGGTCTAAAAGAACATTGGTCTGAGACATTCCATCCTTCCACCGAAGCTGACTGGTTATTACTTATGGAAGCAGGCAGACTTCTCCTTCAGTCTGTTTGGCAATACTTATTTATGGATTTGTCAGGAGTAATGCAACAAGAAATGGGTCGAAAATCAGGCATTTCGACCTTCCTCAGCTACTCAGATGTGCTAAAGAGATCTAAGACAGCAGAGGTAAAATCATGCCCCACAATTGACAAAGCGTCCTTGCTAAACCGAGTTAGAAAACCGTGAGGGCCAGGGAATTCATCCCCACTCATTAAACACAGCACCTCTTCAACCTCCCAAATCAAATGACAGGTTGAGTCAAAAGATTTATTTATTGCTCAAGCAACCTGAAGTCCGGAAGATAAGGTAGATCATCCAATTAGCAACAAGAGGTGCTCGTTGCAGTCAACGGGTACAGCTGGAAAATATTTATGTGCCCCACAACTCTTTTGTTGACCCAAATGAACTAGAACAAGTAGTTGAAGCAAAATTGTTCTGATAAAAAACATCCCCGTCCCAATATTTCTCCACCAATCCATTTGATAATTATCAACCTCGGACGAGAGATTAGACCTCAGAGAACCAGTGTTCTTTTAAAAGGCTCCAGGTCTAATGTCCGAACACATTACTAAGCAATTTTCGAAACAGTATGCCAGTTTGATATCATTCAACATTGTTTAGTTTGGAAGAGAACAAAAGTCGTGCAATTGCCCAGTGGAAGAGCGAAGAAGGTAGGGATCTTAAGCTACTCCAAATATTAACAATATCGCTAGTTTAAGAAGAGAGTGAAATCTTGTTAGACCACTGGTTTGATAAAGAGTGCAGTTTGATTGAATTTGCCTTGGATCGCTGAAGATTCACGCAGAAACTTCGGAAATATGGAATCCGGTGCCGGCTCCAACGGTTTTCTTTCGTTAAATCATTATCAGGTGTGCAATAATTAGCCCAACTTGATGGTACGGTACCTGCAAGTGGAAGCTCGCTCGGGGACAAGGTCGAAAACTAGATTGGGACGAAAAGATTGCCACTTGCTGAGAAGGTGGTGACATGCATCCCTATATTTACGCTGAATTTGTTATTGTTCATATCTGGCCTGCGTCCTTAGGGAAAAAGTTTACTCCTTTGTCTCGCTTTTTGTTTTTTTTTAATCTATAATTACCATCGCATTAAGAGTTGAAATTGTTCACATGTAGCCACTCAATTCATGCGTCTTTAATAGCTTCCCCAAATACATCAACTTAATCAAACGATCACTCGGTCTTTTTTATTTATTTTTTTATTTTGAAAATTCGATTCCTTTGCATTCATACCTAGCCTACACATGACCCGCATGCACGTAATGTTTGCCTCAACACTAGTATATTCCAATGCAATAATGCTTAGTATCCATTTTAGTGGACAAGTTAATGACATGTTCATCATGAAGTCAACAATGAAAAATACCAAAAACCTATAAATTATTTTATGGTGATTATGAACGAGGGACAAGAGATGTAATATATAAAACATGATAAGCTTATTGTATAATTTTCTTGACTAGTAAAAGACCTATATTTTGGGGCCCCCGAAATACACCAATTGAGTCTTGGACTTGTTTTAGAAAATAATTTTTCCTGCTCCAAGAAAACGTGTAACATCAACTACTTGCCGACTCATGAAGTTGTGGATCAAATCCATGCATAATAGATCTCAAAGTATGATCCATATTGATTCCTTACTATACATTGTGCATGAACACATGCACATAGGCCTGCATGCACATAGTGTGTGTTCTGATACATAGGAATTTCATACTATACACGTAGTTGGCAACTAGAAGAAGCAGCAGCAATACCGCTGAGGTTTGACAGAGAGAGAGATAGGTTGGATTCCGGAACGCAAGACAGCAAAAAAAACCATCGATCTCGACAAAAAGAAAAAAAAAAAGGGGGGCCATTGGCAGACAATGAAAAAGACTCAAAGTGGCCACATTATCACTACCGTTTGTCTCCCGCCGTGGCTTCGGAAGCCATGTTGGCACTAACCGATAGCTCCCACGTCACTCTCGAGGTCTGCTTCATCTTTTGTTTCTGCAAGTAGAAAAGGGGACCCCCTTTCAAAAGAGATGGGAAAGTGTCGTTTCGAAAATGGAAAGGGAAATGAGTGCGTGCCAAACTAAAAATGGGCCTTCCCATCACTTAAAGAGGAGATGATTAGGATGTTCATAGGATTCTTCACACGGCATCTTCATTTGTTATCATTTGTTGTTTTGTCATTCATGAACCGGGTACTTATGGTCAAGCTTCAGCCTTAGCCATTTTTTATTCTTAGCAAATACTTCTTCCAAGTGAATTTCCTTCTGAGAATCTTCCAGATGTTTGTGCCATTCAATTATGCACGAATATACTATATGTCATTGCACCTTTTTTTTTTTTTTTGCCCGAGTAACCATAAACGTATTCAACATTTGAGTACTCGTGGTTATCCACGTTCTTCCTTCCAAGTCCTGTTGCTTGTGCGGACGCTTGTTTACAGAAATTTTTAAATATATGTAGGTCATCCAGGTGATTGATTGATAATACCCAAGCAACCATGTTTGGGTCCAAGTATGCTTTTTTCAATCTCTGAGTAAAAGCACGATTGATAACCATTCTAGACAGAAATTGATTTCTAGAAGAGAAATATATTTTTCTATTTCCATTTTTGGATGAGTTTCTAAGCAAAAATTGTATTTAATAACAATGCAAAATTTTTATTTCTACCATAAAATTTCATTTGATAACAATATAAAATTTCTCCTTCCCAAAGGGCGGCGAATGGTGCCGGTAGCGACTGGCAGCGATGGCATATGGATGCTCTAATGAGAAAAGATTTTATTTCTCATTTCTATTCCAAAAATAAAGTAAAAAATTTTCACTTCTCCTTTTTGTTCTAAATCTATTTTTGGACTAAAAATTTATTCTAGAAATAGAAAAAAAAATTGCATCATCAAACAAATTTATATTCCAAAAACAAGTCTAGAATAAAAAAAATTATTCTAGAACAGAAATAAAATGGTTGTTCATGCGCGCCCTAAAAATAATAATGGGTATAAATCCTATCTTTGTATTAGCATTTGCATTTTAGTCACATTTCATTGCATATTAAAAAAAAAAAAGGATGTGGATTTCTTGAGGTCTATATTTCCAACAAAAAGATTCATTATTTATTATTGCATTGCATAGTCAAAATTTATGTATCATTTATCTTTGAACGAAACATCTTCGAGCTCTCATTCAATAAGGTAGCTATCAACACTTGAATTTGATAATTCATTTAGATATCCATCACAATGAAAAATTAGGGGCCAATCTTGACCCTTAAATAAAAATATTAGTTAAATTGCATATAGATATTATGAGCATTTTAATCAAGCCCATAAGCGATGGAGGTTCCAAGCTTAATTGAATTAGTTGAACTAAACCCATAACGAGAAAAATCAAATTGATCCCATCAAATCGACCCCATCAAATCTTCACGGTGGCCGAAAATTTGTAGATAGTGGGTGCCGAGTTGGAATTGATTTATTAAAAGTAAACTTGGAGAGCAATTAAAGTGATATTATCACAATTTATATCAAAAGAGATAATAGGAGAATTTCCTATTGTTAAAGATGGTTATATCTTTTAGAGCCCAATATAGGAAAGTAAGGGATTTTGATCTTAAAAGATCTGTACACTTACACCCATAAATATGTGATTTGAGGGTTCACAAAGGAGGCTCTCAACCAAGGTTAGACATATATATATTGATTTGGGTCTCTCTTTTCGACGGTTCTCATATCATGTAAATAGATAGGATCTTCAAAAGAAAGGGAGAAAAAAGAAAACAGCTAAAAGATTACAGTTATACAAAATTCATAAATGAAAGAGTACATGGCATGTCTTTGTTTATAGAGCATGAGGAGATACCAATAAAACTCTTAATTTCCTTATTTAACCGCCTACTAACCTATTAATCATCATTACTGATCGACATGTAAGTAAGGAGGATGGTCATAGGTGGGAATATACTCGTCTGGGATCCTCCTTTGATCAAAACCGGGAACATCAAAAACCACTGAACCCAATACAGAGCCCACTGGCTCGAGCTCTCGGTTTTTATATCAACTTGACAAATAGGGGTCCCCCACCCAGATTGAGAAATCTCCCCCTCAAATTTCCAGAATTCTCCTCCTCCTCTTTTTTCTCCCCTAACCGGAAAATGAACTAGTGAAACTAATTTGGATCGTAGAAGTAGAGGTGATGTGGGCAAACATCACCCCTCAGATTCGTAAACAAAGAAAATCACGTGAAAGACCGGATTAAAATCGACAACAACGAAGTTTGTTCTATCAAAAGAGCATTCTTTCCACTAGTGGCGTTGAGATAGAGACGAGTAATGCATATTTGCTCGAAAATCTGGCACCATGATTAGAATGGTATTCCGGACTCGAACGCCGAGCAGCCCGAGGGTAAAAGCACGCCCTTTTAATGACCTCTTCGGCATCTTGTTCCTGTACTTCCATCTTTTTCTAAACCAAATTTGTTTGTCTTCTTTTATTAGCCGCGCGCAATCATGGACACATGACACGGACTCATGATACTTTTCCTAGCGTTAGGCCATTCGAACATTCAACTAAGTAAATGAGCGGATCAAACCACGAGTCCATCGAGCCCAAAATTGATGGTCCAGATTAAAATTTCGAGGTTGTATTGTGGGGGAATTCAAAGTGTCCGAGGTGAGAAAAATGTTACAAATAAGGAAACAAGCGAGGATAAACCCCGCCTACCTTTTTTCGGTGAAGGACATAATTGAGCAGTGGGTTATTCCTAACCCTCTACTATCTGGAGGGTCCTGCTGGTGTCGCGGAAGCTGAAGATGGGGCTGCACCTGCTTTCTTCGGAAGCTACTTTAGCGGTGGGCTCGTTCCTATCTACCAATCTTTGAGTTGGGATCCTCTACCCTTCTCCCTATTCACCGGCATCCTTTTCACACTTGCCTTGTTCCTTGTTTTGTTGTGAGGGTTTCCCTGTTCTCCCTTTCCTTGTATCCGCTGTGTTGGTTGCTTTTAGCCGCTGTTTGGCTTGTTTCTACTCCTGTGCAGTCTGTGGCTCCCTCCCCCCTTCCTTGGTACCATTCCATTCACTCTGACTTGTTTATTTTCGTGAGTGCAAGTTTTTTATGCCAGGTTTTTGCTATATAGCTGTATAGCTCTTTGGTTTAAAGTCAATATATCTCTTACTTTTTACCAAAAAAAAAAAAAATCATCTACTGCTGGCCCCAAAGAAAATGTCAATGTTGGTCGGATCTATGAAGGGATGTAATTTTATTTGCCAAGATTGACATGAGACAAAAGTAAATCTAGCTAATAAGAACAAAAGGGATATTAGATCGAGAGGAAAAATTCAATTCATGCCCCATAAGACTTTGTGACAAAGAAGGGAAGAAATAGTTGTCTCGATCCAGGTTCACTGAGAAATTAGTTAGAAATATAGAATTTTCGCATTGAAATACAAAATGAGCTTATAAATTATTTTCCATCAGTATCTAATCTCAATCATCAATGATCAAAGTTGTGGTCCAAGGGTTGTGAGGCTTCCTAGTCAAAGCTAATGGACCCAAATGATAGTATGTCCACCCTAGAAATCGAAGTTTCAATTGTTTTGTAGAAAATGAATGATTTGGAAAATATTTTCTTAAAAATAATCGTATGCATCAATTGCAAAAATGAATGAATGAATGAAAAATGTTTTCATTATTCACGAAAATGTTTAGACATAAATTGTTTTTTTTTTTTTTTTTTGTCGAAAGACATTAATTGTTGTTGACTATAAAAAAATTTGTCCGTTGACTAATTATTTTAAACTATACAAATAATCATTTAAGTGATTATTCATTCTTTATGAAATAAACAGAGCCTCAAAGCCTCAAACCATACCATTGACTCCCTCAACATGTCCACTAATGCCTTTCCTGGATAAACATGGAAGATTTTTTATGGAAAGTTTTTTGTTTGGAAGAAAAAGATAATGCCGGGAAGAAGGAAATGCCATGTCGGGGTTCAGCATTCAGCCCCGGGGTTCAGCATTCAGCCGGGGGGAGATGAACTTGGCAAAGATGAGGGTCCCCCTACTTATTGCCAAATATAGTTCTCGTCATGTGAACCCCCATATCAACTTGGAAATGTGGAATCGTAGTCTCATTTTAGACCTTTTGTGTTGTCTGTATATTGCTGTAGATGATGGATCCAGTTACATCACATGGAATTCACACAGGATTCATGCAGACAACCTCCGGCGACCTTTAATTTGTATCATTATATCTCGTCTATAAATGGAAGTTTCCTAGTTCCTTGCATAATCCATCTCTTGGAGTAGTTGACCACGCTAGTCGACGCCCACGCCTTCATAATGAACACCCGCGGAAAGTCCCTCCATTTATATCCCCCTTATAGTTGTCCCTCCAATCTTCCATAGCCACCATCTTATCCTTCTCTCTCTCTCTCTCTCTCTCTCTCTCATACCAAAGAATAGATAATGGATGGTAACATCATCTGCATAGACGAGCTCAGCTCAACAAGCGACTCCAGTGTTATTCCACTGCCGTCGAAATCATGGCATCCACCAACGCCGCCGCAGAGCCTCTGCCGTCTTGGCAGTGGCTCAAGCGTGACATTGGACTGCGAAGGCGGCATCAAGGCTGAGTCAAGGAAGCTGAACTCATCCAAGTACAAGGGCGTCGTCCCTCAGCCGAACGGCCGCTGGGGCGCACAAATCTACGAGAAGCACCAGAGGGTGTGGATCGGCACCTTTAGTGAGGAGGATGAGGCCGCCATGGCCTACGACATCGCCGCAAAGCGCTTCCGTGGCCAAGAGGCCTTCACCAACTTCAACCAGAGGTCTAACACTGAAGATTGCGATCTTGAAGCCGCTTTCCTGATTTCTCATTCCAAGGCGGAGATCGTTGACATGCTTCGGAAGCACGCGTACCATGAGGAGCTCGAGCAGTGCAAGAGAAGGTACGTCAACGCAAATGGCGATGGCAAAAGGATGAGTATGACGGAAGCCCTAGGAGATCCATCTGGGCCGGGTCGGGCCGCAGCAGCTTGTCATCTCCTTTTCCAGAAGGAGGTCACGCAGAGTGACGTAGGGAAGCTGAATCGATTCGTGATTCCAAAGCAACACGCAGAGAGGCACTTCCCCCTGCACAACCGCTCGAGCCCTACGACTCCGAAGGGCACTTTGCTGACTTTCATAGACAGTGGAGGCAAAGTGTGGAGATTTAGGTACTTGTATTGGAATAGCAGCCGCAGCTACGTTCTGACGCGGGGTTGGAGCCGGTTTGTGAAGGAGAAGAGGTTGAGGGCAGGAGACATCATCAGCTTCCACCGGTCGGCCGGGCCAGAGAAGCAGCTTCATATCAATTACATGAGGAGGAGCGGGCTCAGTCAGGCCAGGCCAGTCCATCGGGTCCAGAAGGTGAGGTTGTTTGGGGTCGACATCTTCCAAGTGTCGGGGACAGGTGGTGGCGTCAACTGTGGTGGTCGTTGAAGGGGAAGGAGAATGATCGAGGTGGAGTTACTGTAATTTGGATGCAACGAGAAGCAGATAGTGATTAGAGCATTATGACAGTCTCTGTGCCTGTTATTTTTTTATTTGTTGGGCTTCACGATGTTGGTCGATTCCGAAGATGGAAGAGATGGGATTAGGACTTGGGAGAAGATAGATAAAAATACGCGCGGAAAAATTTTTTTATATTTTTTGTGTCTCTTGTAATGAAGAGTACGTAAGGTATTTATTGACCTTATAAGGTTACTATCTAAAATAACAAGATGTTACAATATAAACTGTAATCAATTACGATTAATCAAGGACATGTGCAATCAAAAGAGATATAGAGAATTTTTTAATTATTTCTAACATCCTCAGAAACTTAACGTGGCTTAAAAGAAGTTAACTGAATTTTGAGAAAAGATTAAAAAAAAAAAAAAACCATGGTGAATGTGTCTTAGTGAAGATATTGGTGATCTGAATAAAAACAAGACAAACATTGTCATGAAGCTGTATAAAAGTGATAGTCTATTTCAATATGCTTGGTAGCTTATAGAAAATATTTTGAAAACATCAACACGTATAAAGGTAAAATTGAAAATAAAAAAAATTCACAACGAAAGCAAGAACACTCATATATGTATCTTCAAAATATTGTTTGTGCATTTTAATGAGAAGTATGTAGAAATGAAAAGGATGCTAATCACATTACCCTTGTACCGTATGCAAAAAGTTTGGTTTTGACATTCTTCAAATCTAAACTGCAAACATTTGATCTCCTCATAACATTGGTTCTAACATTCTTCAAATGCAAACCACAAGCATATGATGTTCTCATATCGTTGCTTGAAATATTCTAGTTCTGATGTTCTCCATTCCAACCCTACAAATGTCAAACATCTAGTTCAAAACACTATCAATCTTGTGCTAGAAAGAAAATCAGAGTGTTCATCACTACAATTGTGCTAGCAATTGATCTTTTGTATGACTGATTTGATTGATCTCTTTCATCTCACTCGATCATTGAGTTATAGTCTTTTAGTCATCTCTTTGGCTCATTAACTTTGAAACTATTTCAGAGCATATTAATTCGGCCAAAAGTCTAAACTCGCTTCAGACTCTAAATCTAGACATTGATCCTAAAACCATTGCAAAGCATTAATTCGGGCATTAATTATGTAACTATTATATAGTATTATTCCAAGCATTAGTTTTATAACCTTTACAAAAGCATTAATTTTGTAAGTGTTATAAGAGCTTTAATTTGCTCTTAAGTTTGAAACCATTTCAGAACATTAATTTGGTTATTTGATTTTGAAATCGTTTAAAATCATTAAACTGCTCATTAATTTTGAAACCGTTTCAAATCATTAATGAACCCATTGATTCTAAAACCATTTTAGATCATTAATTTGGTCATTAATTCTGAACCTATTTCAAATTTTTAATTTAACCATTAAATTTAAAATTGTTTCAAACTTTAATTTGGACTCATTTCAAATCATTATTACGGCTATTAATTTTGAACTTGTTTTAGATCTTTAATATGAACATTAAGTTGGAATCTGTTCCAAATCTTTAATTATGCCCGTTGATTTTGAAGCCATTTCAGAACTTTGATTTCAGCCCAACTCAATCTAACTACTGCAATTGCATACACATTTCAAGCATCATTTTGAATCGGTTATAGTATATGGCATCTCTAGGTTCATCACTAAGTTGATAGTAGAACTTGTACCAATACATTAACACAATCAAGAAAACCGATTGTCCCCATCAATCTCTATTTCCTACAAACCATGAGTGACATCTAATAATATGTCATGGCTACTCATACATTGTGAATTGTCAATAACATAATGAATATGTTAGCTTTAGCAACTATGTAATTCAATCATTCTATCTCACTATGTCTTGATCAAACAAAGACTATAAAATTGTTTGTCAAAGTTACTAATTTGATCATATGCTCAATTATAGTTGATGTATAGTTCTATGAGACATAAACTATTTCATTCTCGGTTACAATACCGATTGAGAGTTTTGATTAAATTATACAGGACATCAATCTTCTATGTTGTGTGTGTATGTATGTATGTATAATAAGAAGATACCTACACTTTCGGGCACCAAAATAATTTTTTTCACGTGATAATACAACTATTGAGTCTTAGACTTGTTTTAGAAAATAATCTTCCATGCTCCAAGAAAATGCATCACGTCGACTATTTGGTGACTCAGGAAAGTTGTCGATCGATACATGCATAGAAAAAATCTCAAAGTATGATCCGTCTGACTCCTTACTGTACGTGCTCGTTTTGCATATATACATACAAGTCCACATACATGCCCATATACCTGCAGGTATACGGTGTTTTATTTTGCAGGAATTTCATAATATACCCGTAGTTGGCAACAAATAGCGCCGACGTTTGACCGAGAGAGATAGGTTGCATTCCGGAACAGAAGACAACAAAAGACGATCGATCTCAAATGGGACATTGGCAGACATCATGAACGACTCAAAGTGGCCAAATTACCTCGACCGTTCGTCTCGCGTGGTGACTTCGGAAGCCATGTTGCCACCAAAGAAGTCCCATCCAAGTCCCTCTTGACGTCTGCTTCATCTTTTGTTTCTGCATGTAGAAAAGTGGACACCCTTGACGAGAGATGGAAAAGTCTCGTTTCGAAAAAGAACAAGGAAATGCGTGCGGAGTTTACGTACCAAACTAAAATGCTTCGCCTGGCGTCTTTGTTTGTCGTCTTGTCATTCAAAAACCGTCTACTTATGTAGCTAAGCAGCCCGCCCCCCGCCAAAATCCTTCTTCCAAGTCAATTCCTTCTGGGAATCTTCCAGATGTTTGTGACATTCTATAATGAATGGAAATGTACGCGCAGATAAGGTGCACAACCTAGGTTTAGTATCTTGACCGTCTAAGTGCAGACATTAATCCTGTATTAGGGCCATATATCTATATTTTGGCTCGTGTGTTACCTGATCCCTTAAATTAGCATGTCTCTTTATTTTTTCAATCTTACTAGATTCATCATCCTGAGGCCCAAAGGTACCTACATAAGATGGGTTGTCATCATAGAATTAAAGAACCCTTTGATGAAAAATACAACGTATATTTTCATGTCATTTAGTGAATAAGTCTTAGCAAACACCCAGGAGCATAAAAAGTCTTGCTTTCGACCAATTTTTGAACTCATTACCTTGGTTTTGAGAAATTTTCTCAAACTAACTAGTTGTAACAAATAAATAATTGCATGTGCATGTTATTTACTTCTTAAGCTCTTGTTACATTTGATCATTCACTCTCTTAGCATCATATTGTTCATTGGCAAGAATGAGAGTCGTTCACCGTCAAACATGGGGTGCATGTTAAGACTCAATCCAATAGATATAACATATTGCTACAATTTGGAAGAAAATTACCAAAAAAAGTCATGAATTTATTGTGAGGATATTAATTCATTCATAAACTTTTTAATTTGAATAATTAAGACATAAACCTTGACCATTGGCCAATGTAGCTCTTCAGGCTAATTTTGGCCAAAAATCACAGACATGAACGTCGGCCATCCTATGTGCCATGGTCATGCTAATGTAGACATCTTGCAATTTCTTTATTTATTTTTTAAAATTTTTCATTTTTTTTTTTTTATATTCTATTCTTTTCTTTCTTTGCTTTTTAGTTTTTTTTTTTTCTTTTCACTATGGCTGACAAAGGTCGCCAGGTGATCTGGGTGTATGATTTAAGTGTGGCTACTGAGTGCCTCAAGATACTTCATAGTAAGACTATGATTATGAGTATTCTTTTTAAGTTGTATGCTTTTGTTGGTCAGCGAGTTCTCCCGTACATTCGAAATGCTTCTTGCTAATTTAAGGATTTTTATTGGGAGGCGTGCACTTCCTAGCATAACTATAGAAGGAAAGGATCACCTTATGAATGGAAAACTCATATCAATCCAAGGGGTTTGTTGATCTTATTAGATAATTACGGTTGCCCCCCTCGACCGATTTATGCTAAACAAAGAAGTTACCGTATTTTTGGAGGCATCATCATCAAATCAGAAAAATTTTGCATATAGATTCATAATCATACACCTAAATCATCCAAATTCAAGATTCCTCTCATGCACGATTGTATGATTGCGTGGTGGACATGATATGTTGTGTTAATCGTGAGTCATATCGTAAGTCATCTCCAACTTTACAAAATAACAAATTTATCAATCTTTAGACCGTAGTTTAATGCCCACCCAGAGTTTTGAGGCTTGTTAGGCACAACATTGGATAAGAGCCAAATTAATAACCTATGATCCTTAGCAGCTAATGTGCTTAGCTTAATATATTGTCTAATTAGACTCATTTTATTAAAAGAAATTAATAGTGTATCACCATTTCCACATCAAACCTTCAAAAATTAAAAAGGATATGACAGCTCACATACTGTACTGAAGTGGAGGAGTTAAACAACTAAAATATATTATTGTCAGATACTGAAATTTACTTGTAAATGTGCCAAGATATTTAAGAGAGGTAGAAGGGAAAAAAAAAAACTCAGAACCTCCATCTTCTGTTGGAAGCACGCGGCAGTCAACACTTTTACTCGGGAAGATCGCTAAGTCAATCAACGTATACAGTTATATCTACTTTCATATATAAACTTAGGCTAATGAATTTTGGGATAGTGAAAATATATTTACCACTCCGCAGCATGACAATTCTCTAATGTATGACTTTCTAACACAATTCATACGTGCATTTCAATATTTTTACTCCATATTGTAGTTAAAAAAACTCAAGATGCCTCCATTATAAAGCATAAGAAATACTAATAAAACTTTTATTTCTTTATTTATGACCACTAACTAACTACTGACTAATAATATTCATTAATATACTTCAAACACTCTCCCCGAGCCAAAACATTCTACTTATAAATGATAGGTGCAACTTTCTTCTAAAGTTTGCGGCCAAAGTGCCATGAGCCTTACACTAGACAAGGGATATGAATACATTAAATTAGCTTTAAGACAAGTGTTTGACCAGAAGGTTAACACCTCTTTTCTCATACAATCTTGATAGAAACGTGTGGAAATCGAACTAGAATTGCATCACCTGATGGCGCTCAACTTTGGCCGCTACATAAAGATGTGCTTGACTCCAATGTTTACAGTTGCCTGGAAACTTGATGGCGACTTCGCTCCTCAATGGTGCTCGCAATTGAAAAGTAGTATCACAACGAATGACATTCATGGTAGGCATTGTTTAGGGGAAAATTGTCCAAAAAGTCCTAAACCTATTGCACTTTTGTTAATTCATCATAAACTTTTCGATTTTGTCAATTGAGTCCTAAACATTTTCACTTCTTATCAATTGAGTCTATTCAACCAATTTTAGCTAAAATTCATTGATGTGGAAGCTGGAAGTGCCACGTAAGACTGTCATTGCTGACGTGAACATATTTTAATAATATTTTAATTTTTGAAAAAAAAATTATCATTTTTTCTCTTTTTTCTTTCTTTTCCTTTCTTCTTCTTCTTCTTATTCCTTTTGCCAATGGCCAACCACTAGAGGCCAGCCACTAGTCATGCCAAGCCTACTAGCCTAGCTTGCCACAGGCGAGGCACATTAGTCGAGGCCTAGCGAGGGTCGGCCTTACCTAGGCCAAGGCAGCTTCCATGAGCGTCCCTTGGGCATAGGCGATGCCTAACAAAGTCGCCTTGACTTGGGCAAGGGCCGGCCTCACTAGATCTAGCATGGGAGCCCTCACTAGGACTTGCCCACCCAGGTGAGGCCTCGTGAGGGTCAAGCCTCCCCCAAGTCAAATCGGGCGAGGTCGAGCTTCATCGAGTCTCGCCTCTCGTTTGTAGCAAAAGAGGCTAGTTGACCCAACGTGGCTGGCGACAGCCATCGGGAAAAGGAAGAAGAAGAAGCAAAAAGGAAAAGAAAGAAAACAAAAGGAGAAAAATATATATAAAAAAATTCAAAAATATAAAAATATTATTAAATTTTGTCCGGTCGTATTGTCAGTCCTATGTGGCACCGCTGACGTCTACCTTAGTGATTTTTGGCAAAAGTTAGTTGGATGGACTCAATTGGTAAGAAGTGAAAAAGTTTATAACTCAATTGATAAAATTGAAAAGTTTAGGATTTTTTGGACAATTTTTTTGCATTGTTTAGTGTTGTGCACAAGTGGGTGCACAAGTGGGGAAGTCTTTGAAGATGAGATGCTAAGATTGGAGCACTACGTAGAAAGTTTTCCTTTATCTTGTTTGAGGGATTTTTTTTTTTTTTTTTTTTTTTTTTTTTGAGGAATTGAAAGGAGAAAAATCACAAAACGAAAGCTAAGACTAAAACTAGAAAACAAACAAGGGCAGCAATTTGATTTTGACTGATAAGCAAAACTATGACAACGAGCGAGAACGATGCACCGCACAATGAAGCTCGAGATCAGAGAGGGCTCGACTAGTAGCGGTCCAGATCGGATGACAAGAGTTGCCAATTTATGTTCTTTCTTTGCATGGCCCACCCCCAAAAGAAGGAAAAAGAAAAAGAAAACACTCTGTTCATTACTTTCCCCATGGAAAGGATGTTCATCACTAAAATTGCTTGCCAGTCCATAATTGACGCCCACAAAGATTAATCATCATTACTGTTCGACATGCTAGTGAGGAGGATGAGGACACGTGGGAATCTCTACTCTCGTGAGGTCGCCTCTTTTGATCAATATAAAGAACATCGAAAAACCATTGAAACCAATACAGAACCCACCGACTTGATCTCTCGGTTTTTATCAACTTGACAAATTGGGGTGCCCCACTTAGATTGTGAAAATCACGTAAAAGACGGGATCAAATCGATAACGTGAAAGACCAGATCAAATCGATAACGACAAAGTTTGTTCTATCATGAGAGCATTCTTTTCACTAATGACGTCGAGACAGACACAAATAACGTATATCGCTCGAAAATCGGGCACCACATGATTAGCATGGGATTCTAGGCTCGAACACCGAGCAGCCCACCCTCAGCATCTTGTTCCTGTACTTACCATCTTTTCTAAGCAAATTTTTTTGTCTTCCTTTATTGACAGTGTCCGACCACGGACACATTACACGGACGCAAGATACTTTTCCTTGAGCTAGGCCATTTGAATATCCGACTAGGTACATGAGCGGATCAAACTACGAGTCCAGATTAAATTTCGAGGTGATGTCATGGGGAGTTCGAGGTGTCCGAGGTGAGAAAAATGTTAGGTATAAGGAAACAAGCGAGGATTAACCCCCGCCTACTGCCGGTCCCAAAAGAAAAAGTCAATTTTGGACGGAACTATGAAGGCATTGAATTTGATTTGCCAAAATTGACACGAAACAAAAGTAGGCCTAGCTAATAAGAACAAAAGAGATATTAAATCGAGAGGAAAAAATCAATTCATGCCCCGTAAGACTTCACAATGAAGAAGGGACAAAATAGTTTTCTCGATCCAGGTTCTCGAGAAATTAGTTAGCAATATAGAATTCTTCACATTACAATACAAAATGAGCTCATAAATGATTTTCTATTAGTATCTAACCTCGATCCTCAACGATCAAAGTTGTGGTCTAGGGCTCGTGAGGCTTCCTAGTTGAGGCTAAAGGACCGAATGATAGTATGTCTACCTTAGAAATTGAAGCTTTATTTATTTCGCAGAAAATGAATGACTTGGAAAATATTTTCCTAAATATGATTTTTTGTATTGATTACAAAAATAAATGAATAAAAAAATAAAAAAAATAGTTTTATAGTTCATGAAGATGTTTAAACATAAGTAGTTGTCTACAATGAAAACCTTTTTTGCATTGGCTATTAATTTCAAGTTATATAAATGATTATCGTTAGACAAAAATTTTATAAATTATTCGTTCTATGCAGAAAAAATGGAGCCTCAAATCACACGACTGACTCCACTCAATATGTCCACTATTGCTTTTCTGGATAAACATGGAAGATTTTTTATGGGATGTTTTTGTTTGGGAGAAAAAGATAATGCCGGGAAAGAGAAATGCCATGTTGGGGTTCGGCATTCAGCCGGGGGGAGATGAACTTGGCAAAAATCAAGGTCCCACTCTTTACTTCCAAATATAGTTCTCGTCATGTGAATCCCCATATCAACTTGGAAATGTGGAATCCTATTCTCATTTTAGACCTTTTGTATTGTCTGTATAATGTTGTGGTAGATGGATGATAGAACGAGTTACAACCTCCAGCGACGTTCAATCTGAGGTTAGGACCTTTGAGAGAGAGAGAGAGAGAGAGAGAGAGAGAGAGAGAGGCACGCACACACAATGGCTGGCACAACCAAGGCAAGCGCAGCAGAAATGGCACTGGTTTGCCGCCCGCAGAGGATGGAGCATCGGGGACGGAGCAGAGGGGACAGAGAAGAAGAAGAAAGAACAACAGAGAAGACGGAAAAAGTTAATAAAAAATTGGAAAGGATGACACATTCCAGTCGTTGAATTTCAATATCTCAAAATCCTTTTATGTAGAGGATCCTAGTGATACATACGAATACCTTGGATGCATGATATTAATATATCCAAAACCCACTTATATCCTATAGTATTGTACAAATCTTACATTGAATTGCAGTGACTCGAGGAAGACCTGATAAAATATAAAATAAAATAAAATAAAAAGATTCTTTGGATACTATGATAATAATAACAACAGCAGTGGTAATATTTACTTGAACAATGAAAGCAGTCCACTTAAAAGAAAGTACAAGGTATAAGACGCTGGGAACATTGGCTAGCAATGCTTTTTTCAAACAATATGTACGTGAGAGAGAGGTTTTCACATGTTGCACATATTGCAGAAATGTGACTGCCATTAAGCAATTCAAAGAAGCCATCCCAATTTCAATATCAAACCTTGGTTTCTCCAAGATGAGCTCCATTGAGAAGAGTCTATCTTTCCTACTTGGTTCCAGGCCATGGAAATTGGTCACGATCACAACATAGGTCGAGCGGGTCAGGATTGATTGACTCGAAACAAGGCTTTAACAACCACCTCTCTTGAAGACCAGCCAGATAAGTGAGATTGCACCTCAATTGTTCCCCGAAACATGTCATGCCCATCTTCATTTGGAAAAGCACGCATCCATTAAGCATGGATATTTTTTTATCAAGGAGAGCTCTGACTTGGCATTTATCCTAAGCAATTAAGCATCCGCTCATTCATTTTACTTTAAGGTGTTATCCCAGACAAAAGTGGAATGGGTGGCTTGGGCTTTTTTTGTTTTCTCTACCAGTATCGCTTGGGTAGTGAGGACTGTCCCTACAATGGAGACTACTCTCTGGAGGGCGCACTTTGAAACCTTGCATGGATCTATGACTCCAGCACTGAGAAAATCTTCATATTTGGCCGGCATTGCATTGTAATCAATTTCCCAACTGCATGTTTGGGTTGTCTACTCTACAGTATCGCCATTTGCTCCTGCATTAGTTGCAATGGCTTTCGCGGGAGCAAGGAGTACCTGCAATTACAAGCCGTAATTGACCACCTATAAGAACAGAGAAACCTTCAGAACAACAGCAAAATGCTTGGAACGATCCTTGACTCGATGCATTCCACTTAAAAAAAAAAAAATCTGTCAATAAATGAATTCCAATTTGTTGACTATTACCTATCAAATCTTCCTTTTGGAAGATAGAGGAGCAAAATAATTAACTTGTTGATATTGGAAGACCCAAAAGAGAAAAACTAGAATATATTACCCTAAAGCCCACAAGTCAGTTGTTAAAATAGTTTCCTCAGGCCTATAGTGCCCAAGCCCAGGTCCACGAAGGCCGGAAGTTGAGCTCAAGACCCCATTGCCTCCCCTCCCCCTCCAACATGGTCATCAAGGACCCAAGCTTGGGGCTTGGGTGCCAGAGAACTAGTCCGAGGCCTAGCCTCAATAGACTTGGGCACGAGCATTGGAGACAAGGGCACCGGTACCAAGGTCATGAGCCTAGCTTCAATGGACCCAGGCTCGAGCACCGAGGACCTAGGCTCGAGTATTGGGGTCCCGAGTTCGACCTCCATAATTCGGGGCAAGGGTGCTATGGCCTAAGGCCGAGCCTCAATGGATGCCAAGCTAAGGTCCAAAAGCTGGGCAAGCCTTGATGTACCTAGCCTAGGCATTGGGGTTTGTTGACTAGGTCCCTAGTCTAGGTTCTCCGATCCCGAGCTGGGGTGCTAGGGAGTCGGGCAATGGCACCAAGTCCTTAGGTCCAATTTTCGTGGACTTAGGACTCATGCCCAAAGCCAGGGATTTGGGCTTGGAACCCCCAAGCCCGTGCCTAATTCCTCGGCTACCCATGCATATGTCACTAGTGACCAAATAGCAACAGTCTATTTATAAAAAATTTAAAAAAATTAGAATTTCTTTACAAAACAACATAAAATATCTTCCAGTTTATTTTCAGATATAAGCTAAACACTTCATTTTCCTATAAAATGACTTCCCAAATACTTTTAAAAATATCATATTTTTCATTAAATAAACGAAGCCTAACGGATAGGCCTATATACTCATGTTCTCTTTCAAGTCTTAGCCATGGTTTGACACAATACATCCTCAAAAAAGGCTCAAATAATCACCGCACGCCTATACTGACGATTGCCGGAGGATGCTCATTGGACCAAAATAGGTATATGGATGAACACCCATTTGGTCAAGATCCAATGACCTCAGTTTCCTTCAAACTACTCATGAGAAATTAAATTACATACAACACGATGCACAGAGAATTTTGAACTCGATGAATAAGTGTAATAATCTTTACCTGAGGAAATTAGGGGATCTGAAATTTCAAGGGCTTTGTACATCTTTAGTTCTTCACACGATGTGCTGAAAACAAAACATTTTGGGAACTTGCAGACCTTAATTACAGCAACTCCCCCAGGAAGATCGGCAATTCTTTCTGCATGCTTTCATGAATGGTATGCACGGTCGATTTCAGCTAAATCCTTCTTAATCTGTGAAATCCTTGCTTGGATTTCAACTTTAGGAGAAGGATCGGTAACGATGGTAGCTGAGTTACTCCTAATGGTTTACTTTTCTAGCAATGCCAAGCTGATTTGAGGTCACACACGCGAGAGTTAGACCAAAGTCTCCAGAGAGAAAATTAGCACCTGATGATATTATTACAATGTTTAATTGAACCAAAAGACCAAAAAAAAGAAAGCAGAACATGCGGGTTTGAATAACAGTGCTTCTTGAAGGAGCTTAAGACAGCAGACCAAAAAAGGTTGCCACGCTTTACAAGTTCCCCTGTCAATAAAGCAATGTCCATTGTCCAAATCCTGGACATTGCAGGAAAGCTACATTAAGCAAGCCCCTTCCATTTTGTGCACAAGTGTTTCCAGCACTTGCCTTGAGATATCCTCTGCATTGATTAGCAAGGGGACGCTTAATTGAGTTGCCTTCTCTAGCAAAGGAATCAAGTCCTTGACAACTGAAATCTTCTGAGCAGTTACAAGGACTTTGGCCTTCTCAACCTCCACGAGAGGTCTAACTTAAGTGAAGAAATAGTATAAAAGGAAATTTTTCATTGAAAGATGGGTGCGCATTCGATAAGCTCGGGATCTGTTGATGCGAGTGATGGAAGACTATCCCTCTGGGAGACAGACTGTAGTAATATGGAAAGCTCTTGAAAGAGTTCTTTCCGCATTTGAAGGAGACAATCATCCCACTCCATATTATCTCAAACCTAAAGCAAAATTCACAACCTTCATTCCTTCTCGAACTAGAACAAAGGTTTCAGAAGAATAGGATGACTCAATATAAGATTACTCCATCATGTCCAATCCTTTCCTACAGCACCAGCGATCATTCTTCCAACAAGGTCATATTTTTCCGCAGGGATTGATAACACAGGTGCAACATGCTGAAGTAATTTTGGAATTTCGTCATGAATACCCCATCTCTTGGACAAATTGCAAAAACAGAAAAATCGATCGAGAACCTTTGATATAATCACTCCCTCTTACGAGGGAGGCTCTTTTCCTTCAAAATACCGACCAATTCTTTTACAGTCTTACCCATTTTTTATAAAGCTGAAATTCCTACAGTTCAGCTAAACTCAGCATCTCTGTTCCTTAATCTACCATCAAGCGCGGGAGACGAGCCAGCAGGGAATACGCAAATTTTGAAGAATCAAACTTCGAAAGATAGTAAGCAGCATCGACAAAAGCAAACGAGCTACCGCAGCGGTGGCACTCTCCTTCCAAGTTCAGTAACTCCACTTCCTTATCATAACCAATCGCGACGCAACCATTTCCAGGAGCGGGCTTTGAGCAAGAATTGCTCACCCCCGACTCACCGGAAGCAAGGAAAGGAGGACCGACCTCTTGCTCAGAGATCCGCTGAAGACGAAGAGTCCAGGGGAACCGACATTCGGCCGACGCGCATGCAATCTCTCTCTCGCTAACGCGCGCGCACACTTTCTGCAGCAGGCAGGGAGAGGAGGAGACGTTCGGAGTAGAAGACGAGAGAGAGTGGTTTACTGAAATAGTTGAGAGCAGGTAAATTTCCGCTTAACCGAAGAAGAAGACGAAGCAGAAGCAGGAGAGAGTGCGAGTGGGAGCGCGTTTAAATTGGGGGACGCGAGTGAACGAGGCGCCAGGGGCAAAATACAGGCATGTGTCACGGGCCGATCGATTGGGATCGTGACCGCGCGGCGACTCGGGCACTTTAGGATCGGGATGGATCGCCGAAGCACCTAAGCCAAGCCTTTCACAGTCGAACGCTCACTCGCTCGCCTTACCCGGATCGTAGAGAGAGAAAGAATCTAGAGAGAGGAGCTCTGGAAAGAAGACTTGCTTTGTATTGCGGAAGTAGTGGATGATTACAAGTGAAGGAGGACACCACTTTTTATAGTTGAGGGCCTCGGATTACATCCATCGATCTAGTATTCTACGGGCGGACGAGATCGTACCGCCTCAACTACTGGCATAAGTGCCAACTACCGTCTACCAACATAAATAAACGGAACGGAATACCGTAATCTAGCTAAATGACTGCTTCGCCCGTTCTTGCAATGTGGCGAGAAGGTTTGGAGGGAATCCAAGGGAGAGCAGGAGGTCCACGGGCGAGTTGGGGTCGACTCTGGGGAACCTCTCGGGTCGTTCATCTTTTGGCCCGTGACATTCTCCCCCACTCATTCGAGCGACGTCCTCGTCGTTCTCAGCTCGTCGGGCAGCCTTGCGGGCTTTGGCGCGAGCCTTCTTGTTCTTGTTGCGCTTCGCTCGGACGCTCATGAACGAAGGACCACAACCTTCGATGATGAAGTCGGACGCACGCGGTTCGGTCTTCGGCTTGGACGGAACACGCGGCGCACACTCAACTTCGGGGAAGAGCGCTTGGATGGGCATAGCGTTCGTTGGAGTCGGATCCAACTCAACCTTCGGCTTCACCTCGGACAGCTTGTTGATGCGCATGACGGCCTTCAAGCTCTTGTCGAGGCGACGGATCGACGCAATGGTCTTGGTGTCGACCACTCCTTTGATCATGGGGATCATGGACGGGCATTTTTGATCGAGGAGCATCAAACACTTGGTCCTCATGTCGATCATGGCTCCCACACTATCGAAAAATTGCATTCCGAGTATGAGATCATAATCATCAAGAGGGATTACCTCGAACGCCATTCGGCCCTTCCATCCACCAATCTTGACGTCCACGTCGGGTGTTGATCCTACGCCATGGAAGTCGCCCGAATTGATCGGCTTGTACGACTTCTCGGATGGCTCGATGGGAAGTCTCAAGGTCTTCGCAACCTCGGTCGACATGAACATGTTGGATGCGCCGGTGTCGACCAAAGCGTAAAGCGTTAGGCCGCCCACTTCGACCTCCACGAAGAACATGTCGGTGTTTGGAGTGATCCCCTTCTCCTTTGGTCGGCGATCGGGCTCGGGCCGAGTTGATCATCTTCACAGCCCCAATCCGGATCTGCCGTTTGTCTTCTTTTTGTGCCTCTTTCTCTTCCTCAATGGCAAGGAGGGCGTTGAGGCGTCCCTTCTTCGGGCACTTTTGAGTCCAGTGCGGACCTTTGCAGAGAAAGCAAGGAGAGGGTGGAGGTTGATCGAACTTACTCGCGTAGTCGATCGGTGGTCGACCTCTTTGGAAGGACGGCTTGGAAGACCCTTCTCCCCACGTCTTGGCTCGGCCGCTTTGATCGGGCACGCCCGGGAGTGTTTCTTCCTTCGTCGTCGGGTCGATCCGACCTCCAGTCTCTTGCTCGGTTGTTTCTCGGTTCAACCCTGGTGAGGTCGACGAGTGACTCGGCCATGCTCAGCGCACGCGCCAGACTACTCACATCCCGCCGCTTCAGCTCAAGTTGTGCCCATGGTTTGAGTCCATCCATGAACGCTCCGAAAGCCTCCTCTTCGCTCAGGTTGTGAATCTGGAGTTTGAGCTCCGTGAACTCCTTCACGTACTCTCGGATCGTACCTCTTTGCTCGAGGCGATGGAGCATGCTACGAGCTTCTTGTTGAGCGAACTCGGGGAAGAAGTAGTCGCGGAATTCCCTCACGAAGTCGTCCCACGTGTTCACGGGATCAGCGTCGCGCCTACTCTCATCGCACCTATTGCGCCACCACAGCATCGCCGTATCAGACAGGAACATGGAAGCGGTTCGTACCTTGATCGACTCGTCTTGTATGTTGACGGCGCCGAAGTCTTGCTCCATGCTCCACACAAAGTTGTCCACCTCTTGGGCGGATTGGTTGCCTTTGAACTCTTTTGGCTTCGGGACCTCGATCTTGGTCACCGTTTGAGCAGGCGCCGCACCATTCGTGATGCTTAACTTGCATAGGGCGAGCTCGGTCTTGAGCTCTTGGATCTCGGCCTTCATGGCTTCGACCTCGTCCCTACACGGGCTTACCTCCTCGATTATTTGGACGCGCTCGTTCAAACCATCGATCGATGCTTCGAGAGCTTCGTCCTTGTCGAACAATGGAGCCGTGGCTTGGTTGATGCCGGTCGTGAAGTCTTCACGGATTGAGCCTTCAACCTCCATGATCCGGTCTCGCACATCGTCAAGACCTTCCATGAGCTCGAACACAGCAGTCCGGACCTTCGCGATCTTCTCATCGAACGTGGCCGCAGCATCCACCGACTGATCTCTCTTCTTTGCTTTGCTGCGCGTGTCTATGCCAGGCGCATTCTCTCCAACCACAGCTGCATCGTGGCTCGACATTCTTTCAAACAGTTGGTGCTCTTCAATCTCTTGGAAACGAATCTCTCTTTAGCTCTGATACCACTTGTCACGGGCCGATCGATTGGGATCGTGACCGCGCGGCGACTCGGGCACTTTAGGATCGGGATGGATCGCCGAAGCACCTAAGCCAAGCCTTTCACAGTCGAACGCTCACTCGCTCGCCTTACCCGGATCGTAGAGAGAGAAAGAATCTAGAGAGAGGAGCTCTGGAAAGAAGACTTGCTTTGTATTGCGGAAGTAGTGGATGATTACAAGTGAAGGAGGACACCCCTTTTTATAGTTGAGGGCCTCGGATTACATCCATCGATCTAGTATTCTACGGGCGGACGAGATCGTACCGCCTCAACTACTGGCATAAGTGCCAACTACCGTCTACCAACATAAATAAACGGAACGGAATACCGTAATCTAGCTAAATGACTGCTTCGCCCGTTCTTGCAATGTGGCGAGAAGGTTTGGAGGGAATCCAAGGGAGAGCAGGAGGTCCACGGGCGAGTTGGGGTCGACTCTGGGGAACCTCTCGGGTCGTTCATCTTTTGGCCCGTGACACATGCACGGTAGGATGGCTGACAGAATTCGCGTTACCGTACCGTAAATGCATTCGTATTTCGTATTATTTCCGTATGTGTAGTCTGTGTTGTTTTGTATTTGATTTGTCACATTCTAATTTTGATTCTACATGTGGAATAACAGAATTGTGAAGAAAAATATATATCACTAAGTAATTCATGCCAATTCACATCAATACAAAAATTAAAGGTAAAGTATTGCGTTGGATTCAAATATTCCTATATAATTCGTGTTTTATCTAGTATCATGCAAATGGGTCATATTCAACATTTTCTGCCCTAGGGTTGGGCTGTATTTGTGTATCGTTGCACATTTTCCACGTTAAAAAGATAAGGATGACTCACTAATTTTGATGAATATACAGCAAACCAATATGTTTTGGCCAAAGTCTAATAATTTTTGTGGAGCTAATCATCAACTTTACATTTCATGACATATTGGCATAACATGCTCTATAGATATAGTCACTCCTTTCTCCCTGCAAATCATGTAATAACCTTTTCGTACACTTTAGGTGATCATGAGGTTGTTCATGGTTAATAGCCCACATATCTTTTGTAATAATCTATGTGGCTCTACATAGATAGAAAGACACATCCTAAGGCTTCAAAAGCACCTTGACTCTTCACTAGGGCATTATTTATGTTTGTGAAACAAGTCATGGATCAAATAACTACACCAGCCCTACAAATACATGTAAACATTGAACACTCTACTTCTAGCTTGGTTTGATTTTTTCAGCTTTTCATCATTTTCTCGTGAAAAATATAAAATTAACCTTATGACGCAGTTATTTCCTATTCGAATCTACTGCACCTCTCACCCAAAGTAACCATTTATGCTCGCGAATTTTTTGACGCAACCACCCTCCATGAACAAGGACCGAATGATTTACATGCGAACATCTGTTGAGATCAGTGGAAGCAAAGTTTCGATGCGTTGAGCATCATTTTTGTCTTCTTCCCATTACTTTTTATTTATGTTTGCACCGTCACACCATCCTTTTTGGTTACTAACAAAAGTAAACAAATTTGGAATGAATCAATCATATCAAGGGCCAAAATTATGTAAGGATGAACCCCAAGTGAGTGGGATGCACGGTCACCAAAACCCTTGTTGCTGATCTACGAAAAATGAAATATTTATTCAAGTCATTGACTTCTTTATGGAAGTGGAGTTTGATGGGATCAGTTCATTGGGACATGAAATGAGGAAGGGGAAAAAAAAAACATACTTGGCTTCGACATCAAGCCAGCATGATTGCATTCTCACTCGCAAAATGTGGCTGTATTCACCTATAGAACATAGACATGTTGGTCCCTTGTAGCCATCCATTCTCCTCTCAAAATGAGCTTCAAAGTGAAGTCATTTCTATGGAGTACTAACCATGGAGAAAACCTGTTTCATTTTTTCTTTTCCCCTTTTGATTATTCATCCCATGCAACTCATGACACAACTTATGACATGCCCCTTCGTTTGACCTACCTTTTTTGTCGAGAAGAGGAGAAAAAAAATATAGATTCATGGGTATTGCCTGATTCGAGCCAACATCCCTTGATTAGGCGTAAGCTTTCCCAAGCTCATACCTCAAGTGATGTTGGATGTCATTTTTTTAGTTCTTAACAACCTAAATATTTTTAAGAGTTGCCACTAACCTATTTTGGTCGGCTAGAAATCAATCGAAATACGAGAGTGTTATCTCAATTCCTAAAAAACCAAAGAATCCGGGATTGGTGATTTGATTATACTATTATTTATTAGCACCCTTTCGATACCTCTAACTTAGAAAGTCCTTGCTTAAGTTGTCACTTAGTCTTGATTCCCAATATAGTCCTAAAGGCATCAAAGTTGCCAAATGATCATGCAAATGTTTTTGTAGGGTTCATTTTCATCAAAGTCTAAATTAATCCTAACGTATTCTAGGAAAGCGATAAACAACCAAGTTATTGAAAAGCAATACTGCAAGTAAACAATCAAGTGTTAAGATGAATTTCAAAGTAAATGCGAAAAAGAAAACCTAATACAAGCTGAGCAAAGAATTTATATGGCCATGTTGTAAGCCCCAGGACATGATCCCCATGAGCTAAATTCAAATTGAGTTTAATATCTTTTCTAAAGGACCAATTTACCAAAAAGGACTCAACTATGTCAAAGACAACCTATAAAAGGAAAACTGATCCAAAGATTATATTAAAATTATAAAAAAAAAAATGCTAAATCTACTACCAAAGCCCCACAACTAGGTCAAGAGCCATTTCTAAGTTATTTTCTGAATTATCGAATTTTAGAATTTTTTTTAATTTTTTAGTCTTTTTCTAAAAAAATAAAATAATATTAGAAGTAAAGATCAGATGTGGGCTCATGGATGTGGACTAGTGATATCAACAGGAACAAAAGAAGTAGGCTCAATGATTCAAGCCCAATCTATCCACGACCTGGACCGAGTCCAAATTCAGTAATCCTTTCTACACCCCCTTTCCAAAACATGGAGACCTCCCTTCTTCCTCCTAGAACATGAACTCGTCAACCACCCGCTTGGAGAAAGCCAACACCGATCACTGTTCACTCCAGTACCAGCACCAACATCGTTCATCATCACCAGCCACCGGTGTCTCATGTTCACAATCACAGAACAATGAGTTTATAGAGAATGGGTACCAGAGAGACAAACCAAGATAGACGTTTCAAAGTATGGACGCTCCGGCCGTAGGCTCCCAATGCAAAAATGGTGCATGGAAGCCAAAGAGAAAAATACACGTTCAGGTCGGTATCATTTTCATTTATACAGGGACTGAATTTTGACACTTTTGTTTACGCAGTCATCGAACCAAGGATTCTTACCTTGCTGAAAGTGGCTTGGACCACGGCCAACGGACAGGTGGGTTCAAGAAGGCTACGAATTTCGCCACTAAAAGAGACACGAACTAGCAACGGGGACACAATCAAGTAAGAGAATCACCGGTTAGCTTGGCCAAAGAGCAGAGCTAGGTAGGCGGCAGCGAACTTTGGCTATGAAGCTTGTCGGGATCTCGGAGATGTGGGAATCGGGAGAGGGGGAATCATGCAAGCCAGAGGAAGGCCAAGACGCTTCTTTTTTTTTCTTTTTCACAAGAGGAAAGACGCTGGAGATGGGTCGTCGAACAGCATTGGTGGGTGACGTCCTCAAGCTTGTGGAAAAGTCACCGCGGATTTTGTATTTTGGAAAATGTTTTGGCCCTTTGACTATTTCTGATGCTTCTTTCCCGTTATGCTGTTTCAGTTGATATTTTTGTTATTTCCTTCTAAAAGCACACTCAGCCACATGTTGTGTAAATCTGCAGCCTAAAATGGATGCCGCCTCCTCCTCTTCCCGTTGTAAGACGCCAAAGGCACCGTCTACCTCCTCTTCTTCCCATCGTAAGCCGCGGCAAGCTGCTGAGAACCGGACGCCAAAGGCGCCATCTGCCTCTCCGACTCCTTCTGGTGATTCCCACCTCACATCGGTGTAGGAAGCTGGGGCAGATAAATCATTAGCAGGAAAATGAGATGGGAATATAACCTCAGACAGCCACACAAGGGTAAGGTCCGCAAATTATTGTCATTTGCTTGATTCGTTCATTTCTTAAATAAGCATAGTTTTATGGTAATACGCAAACTCGGAGTACTACGATCGACACTAAATTTTCATTGTTGCTTTTCCTCAAGCAAGTGGAGAGGTTAAATTCTAAGGAATGAGCTGCAATTGAAAGAGTGGGATTTGAAGATTTATTACACCTACTAGAGCAAATTATAACAAGGACTTCAATTACCTATTTGATAGACAAATGGAATCCTAATAATGAAAAATTTGAACTTTCTCATATGATTTCACTAGCTCCATTAAATGTGGCATTAATTTTTGGCCTCAGTGTTACTGGAAAACAGGTGAAACTTAACAAAATACTAGAATTTTCGGAATCAGCTGTTATATTTACACTCACGAGAAAAATTACATTGCATAAGATTGAGAAAAAGCTTGATGAGCCAAACAATTATTCGGATTTTATAATTGTTTGCTATTCAAATTTGCCACTCTTCTCTTTCCAAATCCGACTCGAACAATTGATAATCGATTTGCGCCTCTCCTTAAAATTATGGATGGTATTAATGAATATGCTTGGGGTTTACTTGTGCTGGATGATTTAAAAAAGTGGCTAAAGGCGAGAAAGTATGGAAGTAAGCAATACGTTGGAGGTTGTATTTTTTTTCTCAAGGTAATTTTCTATTCAAACTTTCTAGTTCATCATGAACATGAACATTATCATTATTATACTACACCTGCTTTTTTTTTCTCTTCTTTGTTCTTTTTTTAATTCTAAATTTTCCACATTGGCACAATTGACGTCTTGATTTCTACTAATTTGAGCAGATTTGGTCTTATGAACATATTTCTACTAATTTGAGCAAATTTGGTCTTATGAACATATCGAACGTGGCTCGACCTAACATTTGAAGTAATTGCTTGACTTTTTACCGTGCATACTGATGGGAACGCTGTGAGAAATATGATATAAAAAAAAAATCAAAGAAAAATTTGAAGATCTAAGTGTTGATCAGGTGAATAATATTTATTATATCGATTACATCTATTCAGAGCTTGTCATCTAAACTAGCAATAACATTTGTTAGTGAAAATTAGCTTGATAGAATTGCTTGTTGTAGTCATTTCTTATTTTGAATGGCATTTCTTAAGTTGTTCACTCCGTGTGCATTAGATAATGGAGGAGCTTTAGCCAACTTCAATTGAGTCGAAAGTCGATATCATTAAAGAGCTTTTGGATTTGGAGGCATGAGTGGATAAATCCCAAAAGATAGGTCCACAATCAGGAATGTCAAATCTTCCGATGGACAATGTGAGTTATATTTCCTTCCAATTTCTTTTCTAGGATTGCATATTCTATAATATCATGTTTCCATCACTACATTTTTTCTTTGTTTGAGTTATTATAATTGAAATTATAATTTTCTCGTGGGTAAAAAGCTCATGAAAATGAAACCGCAAATTGTGGATTTGCAAGATATCAATGCAGAAATAGAATCTGTGGTAAATAAATTAGAGAAAACACATATTTGCAGGAAGCTTCCAATGCATCAAATATATGTGGTTTCTGCAGAAATAGAACAGGGACAGATTCACCAGTTACCACACTCTCATTGATATAACTGGATCCCCATTCTACCGCACCATCAGCGGGAACCTTTTTACCAGGCAGAACTTTCAATATGTCACCTGGCTGAATTAGCAAAGCATCTATTTCTCGTTCACTGATATAAATTCCGCCTGCAACATCCATAATTTACTCCAATTTACTATAGAATAAAAAAATTCAATCTCCTAGTCAGAGAAAAAGGGTGCCACAATAATTAGGTTGAGGATCATATTTCTAAAGCTACTCTCAAATCAGTCGAAGGGAACTACAATAACCTTTGGTACTTGACAAGCAGCAATGCTGTTGCAGGTGCAAGTTCCACAAGCTTCTTGATGGCATCAGATGTTTTCCCTTTTGCAAGAGACTCCAAGTATTTCCCCAACAGCACAAAAGTTATCAGCATGGAGCTTGTCTCAAAGTATGTAGGAGACCAAAAACCGGTAAGTGCACCGTACAGAAGTGCACCAACAGAATAGAAATAAGACACAGAAGTTCCCAATACAACCAGAACATCCGTATTAGTTGAACCATTTCGAAGAGCTCTCCAAGCTGCAACATAGAAACGCCTGCCGATCACAAATTGCACAATGCTCACCAATGCCCACTTCAACCAATCACCCATTAAAAAGGTCCACAATGCCATAGCAGCAGAGAGTAGACCATTGGTATTTGAGGACAAACTACCCAAATGATAAAGACTGGAATTTACAGCCAATACATCAAAGCACAAACCGTTAAGACTTAAACAAACGACAAAAAGGATTAAGTTGGCAAGAAGGCTATGTCTAACATCTGGACCCTGAATTAATTAATTCATCACCCACATATTACTCTAAGCATTCCAACCTCTCTGGAATGCGAAGGTTCCATCAACCTCCTGACAAAGTCACTTCCCATTGCCTCCCACCTGAATCCTCCGGACGGATATTTTGATTAAGCAGTCCTGAGATTGTTGGAGCAAATTTTGGAGGAATGTACTGCAATTGGAAAAACATCTATTGTAAAACAGAGCTTATTCTTACAACAGAATCAAAGCGACAAACTATGATCATGCCTATCCAGATCAAATTTCGGGAGAAAGTTGGCTCTACGAGCATCACATTACTGAAATATTGCATATCAAGTTAGCCCAACTAAAATCATCTGAGCACTCGATAGGCAATAATCTGAAACAAAAACAAATCATAAATGATCCATGTAATTGCTAACACCGTGACTTATTCAGGTCATGTAGATGTGGAAATATAAAGGTCAACTACCTGAAGTATATGCCTACTGCGAAATGTCGATCAGATTAACTAACAGCGGTATACTCCAAAGGCAGGGTTTTGAAAAAGGACACCTTCCCTCTCTTCGAATTCCTTAATCACTTGCAAGTTCCGAGTTATCCACTCCAAGTCACAGTCCTATAAATCAAAGCAACCATAAATTTACACAAAGTGAATATATTGACATAAAATAGAAGCAATTGAATAACCTACACTACCTGCTGAACTCCATAGGCAGGGTTTGAAAAAAGGACACCTTCCCTCTCTTCGAATTCCTTAATCACTTGCAAGTTCCGAGTTCTCCACTCCAAGTCACGGTCCTATAAATCAAAGCAACCATAAATTTACACAAAGTGAATATATTGACATAAAATAGAAGCAATTGAATAACCTACACTACCCGCTGAACTCCTAGGAGGGTCACAAGATGTAGACGGTAATTCAAAATCCACGTCACATACCTCTAGGCAAAATGGATAATTTGTAGATGACGAGGAAGCATTCGGTGCATCAAATATATGTGTTGTCTCCATCTTATCTACCACATCTTCCATTTCTGCATCGATATCCTGTAAATCCACAACTTGCCATTTCATTTTCATGAGCTTTTACCCACGAGAAAATTCTAATTTCAATTATAATAACCCAAACAAAGAGAAAATGTAATGATAGAAACATGATATGCAATCCCAAAAAAAAAAAAATTGGAAGGAAATATAACTCACATCGTCCATTGGTGGCTTCAAAAACTCTTTGATGATATCGACTTCCAACTCAAGTGAAGTCGGCTCAAGCTCCTCAAATATCTAATGCACACAGAGTGAACAACTTAAGAAATGCCATTTAAAATAGGAAATGATTACAACAAGCAACTCCATCCAATTAATTTTCACTAGCAAATGTTATTGCTAGTTTAGATGACAATAGATATAATCAATACAATAAATATTATTCACCTGATCAGCAGGTAGATCTTCAAATTTTTCTATGATTTTTGTACTATCATGTCTCTCACAGGGTTCCCATCGCCGCGGGGAAAAATGTTACTTCGAAAGTTAGGCCGAGCCACGTTGAAATGTTCAAAAGACCAAATCTGTACAAATTAGTAGAAATCAAGACGTCAATTGTGCCAATGTGGAAAAAAAAAATTGCATACAATGTTGTATAATGTTCATGATGAACTAAAGAGCTTAAATAAAAAAATTACCTGGAGAAAAAATAGACAACCTCCAACGTACTGCTTCTTTTCATGCTTTCTCGCCTTTAACCATCTTTTTAGATCATCCAGTAGAAATAAACCCCAGGCATAGTCCTTAATACTATCCGTGTTTTTCAGAAGGGGCACAAATCCACTATCTACAGTTCGATTTGAATTTGGAAAGAGGATTGTAGCAAAGGTGAAAAGCAAAAAATACATGATAAAGTCTGCATCGTCGTTTGGCTCATCGAGCTTTTTCTCAATCGTACGCAATGGAATTTTCGTATGCAACGGAATTTTTTTTGTGCGAGAAAATGTATGTGTTGATTCTGGATATCTAAGTTCCACCGGTTTTCCAGTAACAGGGAGGCCAAAGATTAAAGCTACATCTAAGGGATTAAGTGGAATCTTGACACAAGGGAGTTCAAATTTTTTATGAACAACGTCCCATTTGTCCATCAAATAAGTGATTAACTTTCTTGCCAAAGGCTGCTTTGGTAAGCATAACACACCTCCAAATCCTACTCTCTCAATTGCAGCTCGTTCCCTAGAACTCAATCTCTCCACTCGCTTGAGGAAGAGCGGCAACAAAAACCTTGTGTCGATCATAGTATTCCAAACCTGGGTATTACCATAAAACTATGCTCAAAACACATCCTTGAACCCATAACTTTCTAAAATTTTATTTAAGAAATGAATGGATCAAGCAATGACAAGAATTTGCTGACCTCCTTACTCTTGTGGCCTTCTGAGGTTATATGCCCCAACTTCCTGCACCGATGCGAGGTGGGAATAAGGAGCTGGAGAGGCAGACAGCGCCCTTGGCGTCCGGTTCTCGGCAGCTTGCCGAGGCTTACGACTGGAAGAGGAGGAGGCGGCATCCATTTTAGGCTGCAAATTTACACAACATGTGGCTGAGTGTGCTTTTAGAATGAAATAACAGAAATATCAGCCGAAACAGACATAGCGGGAAAGAAGCATCAGAAATAGTCAAAGGGCCAATTCATTTTCCAAAATACAAAAGGCTTACACCATCGTTCTGAGTACCATACAGCACCTAACTATATTCTGAAACAGTTCAAATAACAATTATACTAATACCATAGGCACATAGTGGCGACCAGAGTGTGACATCATAGAAAATGTTGCATTAGCCAAAAAGGTAATGGTAGCTAGTGCAAAGAGTCTGTCGGTTAAAGAAGACTCAGAGAAGAGGACTCATATTGAGAGTGGTTCTCCAGTTTAATTTCCTTAAAAAGGAAAACAAGCCTTAAAAGCTCCAAGATATGAATGATCTTGTTCGCTCTCTCCAAAGGATAAAGAAACTCAGTACTCTAGACTCTAGCAATGCCCATGCAATGAGCTTGAGTTGCTCAGCTTTAACCAGGTAAAAATAAGCTCTGCCAAATAGGTTTCGCTTCTTAGCCCCAACTATTCTATAGCGCGAAGTGAATCGGAAGAACAGCCTTTGATTGGCCCAGAACACATGATGCAGACACAGAGGATAGAGCCTGCATCACACTCAATGTGCTTTCACAAGGAAGAAAAACGTTAAGAAGCTCTGACCTCATGACCCACAAAATAGCAAATAAACCGAAAGTTATCCCAACACATTTGATAAGTCGTTCTCTAAGGCTCTGATTGGGAAACCAATGAAAGAGGAGGCAGGGTGTTTAGTTTGGAATACTTTGAAATTTCTGTGAGAGAGATATAAAGCAAAAATTTTACATGAAAAGTTCTCCCTGACTCATTTGATAAGTCGTAGACATTTGAGAATTTTAAAAACTGTGCAGAACATAGAAAAAATTGATGATTTGAGCGCAAGCACCAGTAGTCCTAAGTGGTATGGGGGGAGCGAGATGCTTACCTCGTCAGAAGTGGCGTCAACGAAGCTCGAGAAAATGGCCGCCCGGTGTGAGGAGAGTCCAATGGAGATGGTCGAGGTGGCTAGGTTGAGTCTGTCTGAGGAGACAAGGATCGGCGCTTCCAGAAAAAGAAAAGCCCCCGCTCTCAAAGTAGATAACAAGAGGGAAACGCGTCAACAAGTTCCACACCTTTTGCTCAAAAGCTTCTCAATCAACCTGAAAACTAATCCAAACACGGATTAGCAAGATAGGAAGGATGAATTACTTCCAGCTTCAACAATAAACCACAACAGACTGAACTGGCAATTGTGTTACAAGAAATCAGAGGATAACTCATGATTGAGACAGGCAAGAGTTGCCACTAAATCAGAAAGAAAAATGTAGAAGAAGAGGAAAAGTGTAATCAAACATAGATAGGATGACAAATCAGCATATCATCATCATCATCAAAAGTTTGCAAAATAAAAACTAATTTTCCACGATAAAAATCTAACCGACAGAACCTCTTAGAGGAATCTATAATGTGAAATGGCTTGCAAAGAACTGTAGAATTTAATTTAAGCATATTCTTTCTTATGATTAGCAAATAAGTAATTCGCTAGTCCCAAGGTACAAGAGGTGCGGACACATCTGTTCAGAAAAACAGATCTAGAAAGCCAGGACTCCAAGCAATGCAGCATATTTCACCTGGTAAGCATCTCTTCCAAAGTATTCAAACGGAAGAGAACATTCTCAGTGTTGACCGACGATATGACGAGACAGTATGGCTGACAGTATGACCGGCAATTTTCCATGCATGGTACTCATATCAAATACGAAACCAACTATAACGGCACCACACTCCTATTTCTCTTGATCCAAACAACATGTCGATCGAGCACAGGAGGGCTAATCAGCATGCTCAACACAAACCGCAGTCCCTTGGAAATTTTTTCATTCAAACACACATTTGAATTCGCCGAACCCAAAAAAAAAAAAAAAAAAAAAAGCCAAAACCTAAAGTCAAGCCGAACACTCCATTTCAACAGAGCCAATCCCGTCCCCTCGTCCACAACGCCTCGCTGAAGATGAATAAACAATAAGAGAGGCGAAACGGCGAGAAGAAATGAAGGCAACGCACGCACTTGCAGCGGCGGAACTTTAAAAAAAAAAAAAAAGAAGCCAAAACCTAAAAAGTCTCTAACTTTATCCGAAACACGGAGAGACATCTCCTCCCGCCACTCAAAACCAAGCCGAACACTCCATTTCAACAGAGCCAAGCCCGTCCCCTCGTCCACAACGCCTCGCGGAAGATGAATCCGTAGACAAAAGAGGCGAAACGGCGAGAAGAAATGAAGGCCACGCACGCACCTGCAGCGGCGGCAGAGGTACAGCCGATTCAGTCGCCGGCGGCGGAGAAGACGGAGAGGATTTCAGCGATAATCGGAGCTCGAGATCGTCCACTTTCCCAGTCCGACAAAGGGCGGGAGAGAGAGAGAGAGCTTGTCTTAATTTTCCTTCTCTTTTTTTCTTGTCGTGAGATGGTTGTGAGATTAAAATGTCGTTTGTTCCAAATAATAAAAAATGGGTTTCTTTTTTTTCTTTTATAGATGAAAAGATAAAATCAATAGTCGAGACACCGCGTCATCTATTTATCTCAAAAGAAGTACGTAATTTTCTTAAATAAAGATAAGTGAATCGTGGGCTAAAGCTGCACGGCTAAGGAGAGATTAAATTTGAAAATAACCTGCAACTTTAATAACATTTTCTTCCAAAAAAGATCACCTTAATTCCGTTACTGCACGGCTAAGGAGAGATTAAATTTGGAAATAACCTGCAACTTTAATAATATTTTCTTCCAAAAAAGATCACCTTAATTCCATTATGGACAGTTAATGGATATTTAAGGATATTAGTTTTTCATGTCACTATTTCCCACCAATGGACCCCGCGTGAAATCCGCCTTCTCTATTCTAAATTTCATGGATGAAGACCTTGCACCATCACCATCCCTCGATAGCTTATTCCGCCGCATTGCACGTGATTAAGTATTTAGATAGATTCATTAATTAATGTACCTCACCCGCTACTCCCCACCTCTTCGAGTGATTGGGGACAAATGCGCCCGCGATATTAAGAAAAACTTCATGGTTATAATAATTTGTCGGACAGCAAATTATTGACATAGGATTGATTGCACCTCTTCGATTAATTTAAATTATCTTCATGAGTTGGCCGACGCATCGCCAAACTTCGCATGCCAATCGATCGAGTCGTTCTTACGGGGTAAATCATAAACAAAGACTTTCTTCAAACTTTTGGTTGACTGGGCCCATTCATGATTCTGCGAGTTCACTACTCCCACTCCCAACCATCATCCACGAGCACAGCCCCTCTTCTCCTCGTCAAAACAACAATGGCCCCTCCACTTCAACAAGCAATCGACCGTGATGATGTTGATGAGCTCCGTTACTTACATTGTGGAGGAGCCAAAACTCTTAGATAGTGTATCTTAGGACCCCTTCCCAAATACTCCTCTACATGTCACCACAGTTGCCAGGCAAACCCAAAGTGGCTTTTGAATTGGCCATCTTGAAGTCGTCATACGCTCGGAAGCTGAATCCACAGGATTATAGCCCCATGCGCTTGGCTTCGCAGCGTGAGCATTATCAAACCACGAGGGCACTAGCAACCCTTGACCCCGAGTTGATCCAAGTCCGAGGACAAGGCAAGATCGCCCATTTACATCATTTCGCCAAGAGAGACAGAGACAATGAGCTAGAGCTCCTCGCCGAATTCCTATATGCCTGCAATTTGCCAATTAAAGACTCAATATGCTAATTCGAGACCATGGTTGGTGTCGTCATTAGGAACCACAACCTAAAAGCATTCAAGGTTTTGTTTGGATGGCTTAAGCGAGAGTCTTTGACATGTATCTTGAACCAAAAAGACCAAAATGGTAGCATTGTCTTACATATTCTGTGTCCAAAATGCAACTCGAGATATGTTTCATGCTAGTTCAATTCAACGATATCATAATTGTTCGTGCTTTTATGTTTCGATCTTTGAATTCCATATAGTCTAATCTAGGAATGTACCTTAAAATGGGTGGGTCAGATCATATTTGGATGAGGATGATGCCAATTCAAATTTACCCTTTTATCTCATATTCATCTATTTTTACATAATAGCGTTTTAATGACTCATATCCGACATCATCCCGACCCAAGCCATACCCAGTCCAATTCATTTAACTGTTCCAAGAGAGTATCGGGAGAAGAGGAAGCTGAGTCGAAGTCAATTCTTTTTTCTTTTTGGATCAGTTTAGTCAAAATAGACGGAAAAGAGAGACAAGAAAGACCAATAAATAAACATGCGACATGGAAAAGATAAACCAGTAAAGGAAACATTGGATATGAAGTTATGTGCAAATAAATTTGAAAAGATAAACCGGTAAAGAAATCTGAAAATGCATCAAATGTTTGGAGAAGGCCGACATGTTGGCATGTAAGGCGTCGTCTATGATTGAGTCCAACAATGAAAATAAGTAAGAAAATTGTCCAAAAAGTGCTAAACTTATTACAATTTTGCCAATTCAGTCATAAACATGATAATTTTGCAAATTGAGCTTTAAATATTTTCATATTTTGCTAATTAAATCCATTCAACTAATTTAAGTTGAAATTTGTTGACGTGAATATCAGCCATCCCATTTTGGCATGATCAATGCTAACGTAGATAATTTTTAATGATATTTTAATATTTTTAAAATTTTTAAAATTTTTCCTTCTTTTTTATTTCAACTAGGCCAACGATTGTCGAGTGGGCCTTGCCGGCCATGGCCCTCAGCAATGAGGCTTGCATCGGCTAGTGCCAAGCCCCCAATTGAGAGAGAGAGAGAAGAAAAATATGGAATAAATATTTTTAAAAATTCAAAAAAAAAATATTAAAATCGTTCACATTGGCACCGGCCTGTCACGTAAGACGGCTGGCCGAATGGACTCAATTGGCAAAAGTTGGAAAATGTTTAGGATTTAGTTGGTAAAACTGAAAATTTTAAGACTGAATTAACAAAAATAAAAATGTTTATGATTGAATAACAAAGGTGCAATAAATTTAGGTTTATGATAAAAATAAGTCGAAAAGGTTTACGACGAAAAAAAGCAGTATGCAGCCCCATAAAAATGAGTTGAAATTTGGGTTTGAGTTGAACCCATTTAGATCCATTTTCAGTTGGTTTTTGTCTCTTACAACTTTCTTTAATTCACTTGTAAAATTGTTTTGGCCTAAACTCACTTGTAAAATTAATTGCAGTGGCCCATTTTAAACCCCATTTAGAAATGCATTTTCCAAAGTGCCGAGATGCAAGAGTTCCGAGATTTTCAAAACCACACAAGATCGAAAAGAGGTGAAGGATCAAGAAAGTTTCTGACCTTTGCTCCCTTGTATAAGTACGGATGGCTGTTTATATATTCGCCGAGTTCTAGGGAACAGCATTCCACCATGCACGCAGTAGAGATAGAAACGTCACTCTCGCGTTTTCAGCGCAACACTTCAGAAACAATTAGAAGCCTTCTTAATTTATTATAGGAAGGATTGTAGAAAAGTAATAAGTCATCTTATTCTAGCCACCAACATAAGATGGACATTGCCAATCGCAATATAAAAGACGTTGGGTGTCAATGTTTCTCGACGCGAATTCCAACGTGAGTCCCGCAAATCCTCTAATTGCTTTGCTCTATTAAAAAGTTTGAGATAACTATTTTCTTGCTTTGCAGTTATGGCTAAATAAATGGATCTGATTATCAATCAAATCAAGCTCAGTTTTCCACCGAGAGATAATCCAAATTCGAATATCCCTCGCCAAGCTCGTTCGTTGATTATCATATTCCAAGGCACTTAGCTTTACTGAGTGAGTGACGGCCTTAACTTTAAGCTACTAGCCTTTGGCTCGGATTCGTCAAGTCCCTTTGGTCGATTCGCTCGGTTGGTTTTTCCTTATCTTCCTTAACTTCAAACTTATTCTAGTTTGAGAAATGAGGCACTGGCCTAGCACCCTAGCTAAATAAGAAGAGGAGGCATTCCTCATTCGAAAAGAAGGGGTCCTTGTATAGGGTTCCAAGCCCACAAACCATGTACTGAAAATAAGTTCTTCCCGTGTCCTTTGAAAGCTTGAATGTCCTTATTAAAAACATTAGCACTTTATATATCTTAGAGTAATAATTTGCTCCTTACGTATCTACCCTAATGTGTGTTATATTATTCTACTTAGACATTCCATTGGATCGGTACGTTTTTTCTTTTTATCCAGATAAAAAACTTATTTCCTTTTTACTAGGGCTTCTTATGATTCTGATTGTTTTAGATTCACTATACTAAGTTCAATGACTCTTGGATAGCAATTGGAATAAACTATAAAGAAAACCAATAGCATTGTTCATGTAAGATTAATCCATTAACTTAATAATATTTTTTGGTGACCTTATAAACAGCAAACCTTCATTGAATATTTAAAGCATTCGCATTGAAGATTCTACCCCCAAGTCTACATTCCTAACTCCAGCACTACTCGACATCAGCTATCCTTTATCTTCTCTCCCACACAAACGTGTTCTCTCCTCTCCTTCCCTCTCTCCCTCCGGCTCAATCCCCTTCAACCTTCACGAGAAGAGATTATTGCAGTTCCCGCTCGAGCCAAATTATAATGTTCCGTTTCAGAATTATACTTCTTTCTATGTTACTAAATTTTATAAGTATTGATAAATATAAACAAACTGCTGGTATAAGAAAATGACCGCATAATATTTTTTCCAAATAAATTTTTAGTAACTTAACAATACTTTTTGAAGGTATTATCATAGACAGGAAAATTTCAAAATAGTCATAAACCTATTGTATATATGCCAATTCTATTTTAAACTTTTTTAATTTGGTAAATTTAGTTCTAAACATTTTCTTAATATTCTGCCAATATAGTCCTTTCGGACAATTTTAACCAAAATCGTTAACGTGAACGCTGTCCTCCCTGCAGTACATTCTGCGGTACATTCCCCCTGATCTGACCTAATGGTGGTGGCAGTGGCAACTGTTGAGGTCTCCCCCGTCTCCGAGGACAATTCCTGACTATGTGACCCTGCTGGCCACATTTAAAATAGGCACCCGTCCTTTGGGGGCACTGGTTCGCTTGATGTCGCCTTCCACAAGCATGATATAACTCAATTCAATTCGACCCAAACTTGCCAATTCAACCCTTTCGGTTGGGTAGGATTTGAAATCTTCCTCCGACCATGGGCCGCTTCCCATGTCAGATTGCATCCCTATTTGCATTAAATCTCGACCCAGACGTGGCGGCTCTCTCATTTTGATCTCTCTCGATCATCTGGGCTCTCTCATATAAATCATTGTAACTCCTCAGATTCAGCGAAATCAATGTACTCCTCAAGTCCGGCCTGAATCCGTCTCTGAACCTTCTCACTCGATTCGCTGGATTCTGAATTAGTTCAGGAGCATATTGTGATAGTTTAGGGAACTTCACCTCATATTGATCTATAGTCATAAAGCCTTAGCGAAAGCATTGAAACTCTGCCATCTTCATCTCTCTGGTAGTTTTTGAAAAGTATTTGCCATTGAAAGCCTCAAGGAAGGAGTTCCACTCCAGGATGACACCTTCTGGAAATACTACTCCTTGGGTGGTTCTCCACCAAGTATTTGCAACTCCATTTAGTTGGTAAGTTGCAAAAACTACCTTTTCAATTTCATTGCATAGCAATAGTGCAAAAGTCTTCTCAAGTCTTTGGATCCATAAAGCAGCAGCTTCAGGATCTCCTGCCCAGTGAACTGAGACGAATTTAACTTCAAGAATTGTTCCACCAACTTGTGAATCGGTCTCCCAGTGACTACAAATCTTGGCGAACATTCAACGGGTGCGGCGACAGGTGCAGCGACAGGTGCGGCAGCAGGGCCGGCTTCAGTGGCGGCGGCAACAACAGCAATAGTAGCGGTTGCAACGGCAGTGGCTTGATTTTGGGCCTGCTACCCAATCAAGTCTCTCATTGCCTCCAACGACTGCAAAATCCCGTCTACTCTGGGTTTGCTACCCCAGCACCATCAGGAGGTGGCGCTACCTGTGGCGCTACTCTACTAGCGCCAGCCTGTGCTGGTGTCCTACCCTTGCCTCCTCTGGTACTGACCTTGGTCGGTGTCCTAACCCGAGTTACTGAAGATAAAGTCCTCTATCTAGGAGTCATCGGCTCTTACTCACTCATGGTTCAATCTTTTACTGAAACTTGCCTCCTAAATCCACATTGGATTAGAAGCTGAGCGATCCACACACAACAAGCAACTCTACCAATCAACTACCACCGAAATGCACTAGTCATGAATTTAAAGGCCAATTCTACTTACTATCTCATATCCATCGCACCTTATCACTCTAATTTCTAACGACCATGCTCTGATACCACTAAACTGGGATGCCACGTCCTGATCCTTCGAGCCAATGCCCATCCTTGCTTGGTCGATATAATAACAATGTCCCAGAACGCATCGCCGATCCATTCACTTTAGTACGCATGCGGAAGCATATAAATAATCCACAGATAATAAAACAATAGGATAGGAAAGTAGGACCATAAATTTTTCAAACCAAACCAACCTTTTATAAACACATAGGTTTATTTACAACATCAGGTGACTTACAAAAATATCGGCTTAATCAAAAATGGACTGTCCTATGACTAACGGGTCAAACAGGTTTGCCGATTCTGTTTCCTTCACTTCCCCAAACTCCGGGACTTCAAGTTCTCCACGAACACCATCTAAGGACCTGAAAATTGTTATACAATAACCAGTGAGACAATGTCTCAGCAAGCTCTACCCCCTAATACCCAATTAGGAAGAAAATATGCCCCAGGGGCTGCCCAAGCACAACCACGAATTAGAGAGTTTACCTTGGTCTCAGTTTCCTTCCTGCAAGTCAGTTCAAATAACAGATATTGACAATCATAGCATCCAATGAAACAGATCGAACCATCGATCAATCGACTCAGTCGATTACATGTCATCAAGACATCTTCCCGGTCATCTCAACTATTCAATCTCAATTCTTACTCACGGCTCAACAAGCATAATCTACCAAATTCTTGGCTAAAAATCACAATCCAAAGGACACTACCTATCTTTAGGTGATAATCACGACCTAATGGGCACAACCTTTAACAGGTGGCAGATCACGACCCGGTTGAGCACAACCTCTATCAGGTGGCAAATCATGGCCCAGTGGACACGACCTCTATTAGGTAGCGAGTCACGGCCCGATTGGATACAACCGATCCCAAATTCGGTGGCGAATCTTGGCCCAACTGGCACAACCATACTTCGGCGGCTTTCTAAGTCCACTCACAACCTCTCACGGTCATTTTCCCATCAAATACCAACATTTCTCAATTTTGGGATATTCCGCCATATTCACTAATCACACTCAATTTTCACAAATCGGTACTCAATTAGATAAACAAAAAAACACCACCGCAATCAAGCACGAAATTCCAGGTCACCGGCCATCCCAGTTGAATTTCCGAAAAATAAATAACTAATTAAATAATTATGGAAATTAATGAATAAATACCAATAAATACACTTAGGCTTAGAAAAGCCTAATTTAAAGTCGAGATGGGTCCGGAAAATTACCAAACCACTCTAGTTAAATACTAGACCTTGTCTAGGCTCTAATTGCACTAACTATCCACCTAATATCAATCAGTAAATAATTAAATTTACTAATCTAATCTAATCTAACCACCTAATCCATATTAACCTAAACTAATTAACCCCTAAGTATAATTAACCTACTAAGTGAGGATTAGTGAGTGAAACTCGCTGGTTTAATGCGAAAACCAGATTACCGCGACGGCGGCCGAAACTTGAATTGTGGCCGCGCCAACGGGCTTGGACCAGGCCTAGAATTGGTCTTGCTTCGCGGGCTTGGGCTCGGAACTGGACTGGGCTTGATCTGTCTTCCAAGACTGGGCTTGGCTGTGCAGGCTTCAAGTGGTGGGCTGAGAAGAAAGCTTCATGGGCTGCTGAACCGGGCCTAAAACATTGGACTGGAAAAGAATTGCGTGGGCTGAATCCACGAGGGTTGGACTGAGCTGAATTCGCTGGGCTCGTGGACTTCAATTTGGCCGAACGTGCTGGAGAGGAAGCGTGGACGACGAAGCAGCGACGTTGATGGTTGGGGCAGAGACGAACGGCGAGTTCGTCGCGGGACGTGGCAGAATCGAAGCTGGGAAGATGCGTGGCTGCAGCAGGTGAGCTTCGGTGGTCTTCGAGAGGCGCTGGAGTTGACCGAAGAAGCTGGAGATTTGGACGCGTGGGCTCACTGCTTCGGTGGCCGAAGATGAATGAAAGTGAAGAGTAGGGAAATTCGGTGGAGAGGATGGTGGTCAACAAGGAGGGATTTGGATGGGTGAGTGTTGACTTGCAGGGGACAAAAGTTGGTGGAGGTGTGGGCTTCGATCGTGGGAAAGACGCACGGCAAAGGGAAGTTGATGGAGAGAGGAAATGAAAATTGAAGATGCAGGGAAAATGAAAACAAAATAGAAGCCAACGGAGAGGGGGAATTGATTGAGCGAAGAGGGTGACGGTGGGGGCGTGCATGAGGGAGAGGCCAGCTAAGAGGGAAAATAATAGTCAACAAGGCTTAGCCATTACATTGAATACTTGGTCCCGCCAATCCTCAATCTCATCCTCTATGTCTCCCCCCATCAATTTCAAGCATAATATCTCACAATTGAACCAAATTGAAGCTAAAATTCAGCCCTCCTATGAGCATACGAATTTTATAATGTAAGCTTCAATTTCTTCTCTGATTTCCTCAATTCAATGTCCAATTTCGATGAAGAAAAATCCCGTGTAATTTTCTGTAATTCCCCAACACTCAAAAGTTTGGCTTGGAAGTCCAAATTTCCTTTAATTTGGCCCATCCGAATTCCCGTTATATTTCCACAACGTCCGAATCGATTTTCTGTCAAAATCTCGAAATCTCTGAAAATTCTTGGGAGGACGAGTCAACGTTCCTAAAATAGTTCGTGACATGATAGAACTTTCAATTTCTAAAATCGAGTTCAAATTTGCAAAACCAAGTAATAATGATCTTAAGTAAAAAAGCTAGGTGTAAAGAGAGGAATGGTGCTTTACTCCAAAGGATACAAGTGGCCTCAAAAGTGGCTTAATAAAAGTAGCCAAAATGAGATATTTTGATTGAAATGTGAGAGAACTCCTTGTTGTCCAAGTAAAAGAAATGAGTAATTGAGAGCATTAACGGGCTAAAGTTGAAAGAGATGATGTAATGCATGATATCAAGGTTAAACTAAGTTCAATGTCACAAACTAAGGATGTGGGGCTTAAAATACCTAGTGGAAAAATGAAGAAAGAGTATTTAAATTAAAAATGGACAAATGGCTCACTTGTATGGTTTCCAAATTAGATATTTTGTTAAGTTATTAAAGAATCTTGAAAATCAATACATAAATAAGGAAATCAATGTCCATTTCAACCATGGATAAATTAGAAAAATATTTTGAGCCTTAATAAAAACATTAGTGAAAAATAACGGATGCCAAGAAAATCTCAATTTGGTAAATTTAAAACTTGAATATTGTCAAAACTGCAATTTGAGGACTACAACTAATATGGTGGTAAATTAATTATTGCCACTCAACATTGTTGACAAACATGTCAACACCTATCAATTTAATCTCAAAAAATAGCACTTCGGTGACTACAACCTTGGAAAATCATCCTAAATACTATTAATGAAAGTCGAAAATTATGGACGGCACATATGCATTTTTATCATTTGCAATAGTCTTAACTGGTGCACTTAAAGAACTTGTTGACTAAACCTATTAAGATTTTTTTATGGGACTATTAAAATATAATTTTAATATGTAGCATATACGGTTGCAATATAAAGATAATTTCGTGCCATACTTTAATAAATACTAAGTATCAAGTTGGTATATCCAACTTACGCTGTGTTTGGCAATCTTGATAAAATTCAAGAATATGATAAAATTATCCTATCCTATGTTTGATGTCTATTTAAGATAGGATAAATGGAGATATCATGGGATATAGACTAGATAAAATTATGCATTGGGGGAAGTGGGATAAAGGTGGATATGATTTCTAGCATCTATAATGGGGAAGTTATTTTTTTTCGAATGACAGACTTTTTAAATTAACAAAATTAAAATTATATCTCAATATAAACAATATTTAAATTCTAACATAAGAAATTCAAAATAACAAAAAAAAATAACAATTTAGTTATTTTAATTTAATCTTATTTTCATTTGTATATATTCGAATTTAATTATATTTTAAAAATTATTTCAATATATATAAATATATTTATATTTATTATATATTTTAGGTATTTTAGTATTTTACGTATATTAGTAAAAATTACTATTAAATGAAATTTTATTAGAGAACAATGGGAGGGGAAAAATAAAAATTAAAAAATTAAAAGAGAGGAAAATAAAATAAAGTAAGCAAGAGTGTCACAAGAGATAGTTATTTTTCTTGATGGACAAGTTTTTTTTTTTTTTTAAATTAACAAAATTAAAATTATATCTCAATATAAATAAAGGATGCCTTAAGCTCCACTCGTTCTCTTGTGTCTTACGTGCCGGGCCAGGTTGCTTGCAAGGCTTTGCTTAGCTGACTAAGCGTCGGGCTTTCAGATCTTAGCACTACCAACCTAAACTCTTTTCTTCGACACCTAGTTTAGCAATTAAGTCTCGTTTGAGTTTGTTTTCAGCCACTCTATTTATCCTCATGACGACGGGCTCCCTCTCCTTTCCCCTGCCCCTGCTGTCACGGCATTCTAATAACTTGAAGTTCCCCGCTCGTGCTCCCGTCGAGTGAAGCCCATAGCAAAAAAATAACAATTTAGTTATCTTGATTTAATCTTTTTTATTTTATTTTAATATATTCGAATTTAATTTAATTTTATATAATGATTTCAATATATTAATATAGATATATTTATTATATATTTTAGGTATTTCAGTATTTTGGTTATATTAGTACAATCTACTATTTAACAAAATTTTATTAGAGAATGATGGGAGGGGAAAAATAAAAAAGAAATTAATTAATAAAAGAGAGGAAAATAAAATAAAAAACCAAATAAAATAAATTAAGTAAGAGTATCGCGAGAGATTTTTACCATCTCATTTTATAAAATTTTTGGTTCATTTTTACTAATGTGTCATTTATACCAAACAATATACATGATATGATATGAATATATCCAACTTTATTATTGCAATCACCAAATAGTGGATATGATTTATCAAAATCCCATAGATTTCATATTTTATCTTATTCAGTTATTTCATGATTAGAAATTCGGACGACCAAATGTAGCCTTAGAGGTTTTGAATTGGATTTCTTGGGTTTCCTTTTTAATCATCTATGAGTTTCATTCTTTAATACAACTTAACACCTTCATCATTAAATTGATTTTCTCATGAAAAGAAGCGTTTTTAGATATCAATATATTATGATGCGGATGCGACTGCCTAGGAATTTTCTATAACGTTCAGATAAGTCAAAACGTGGTCAACGAGCCAGGAACAAGAGATTTGATGATGATTTACGCCAAAATTTTCAAGAAGATATCAAGATGCAATGGATATTTTATAATAGGAATTTATATATAGTTTTGATATCTTCTTTGTATTTACTCTTCGTGTCAGTCCTTTAAATCTCCTTGGTCCTCGTGCCAATCCAATCTCCTTGGCCCTCGTGCCAGTCCTTTAAATCTCCTTGGCCCACCTCTCGATCCTCACGGCCCCAGACCTGGCCCAACTGTGCGAACAACTCAGGTTCAACCTCGTCACCGTCATAATTTTTTCGTAATTTTTTCGACTCTCGTGATATTTCTGGTCACTCTCAACTTCATGAACCAGCCCAACAAAAGTCTACCTTGTCGACTTCGCCTGCTATAGGCCCGACCCAGCCCAGATATGTACCAGCGAGACCTTCATGGAGCGGTCGGAGCTCACGACCGCCTTCACCAAGGAGAGCCTTGCTTTCCAGCGGCAGATCCTCAAGAAGTCCGGGCTCGGGCATGGGACACACGTGCCTGAGGCTGTGCTCCAGGTCCCACCGAACCAGTGCGCAAGAGACATATGAATTAAAGAAATACATGGATTCAAGAGATACATGAACTAAAGAGACGTATCTCATTTTGCTAATTTTCATTGATCCATTAACGCACTATAATTACAACACAGAGAAGAATCCATCACAAGAACCTATAATAAATCTGGCCTTGTTGTCCAAACCAACGAGAGCTTGTTCCAGGACAAATTAGAGTTTAGGCATTGAGGATGATTGAGGGGAGGGCGATGAGCTAATGGCTTACACCTCGGAGCTTTGTCTTCCACCATTGCCATGCTTGACCACGAGCACGAGATCTAGGTCTCAAATCAAGCATGAGCGTCAAATCATAGATTGCTTGCGCTTGATCAAGGGCTCAAATCGATCTCCATCTGATGACGAAGGTGTTGGAGTTGCGGTCAAGGACAGTCGTGAACGAGCTTGAGGGCGTCAATGGGCAGTTTGGCGGGGAGAGAATAAAGGACTTTAGAGGAGGAGAGAGTAAGATGGAGGCGTGAGGAATTACGATGAAAAAAAAAAAAAAAAAAAGAGGGAAAGAAAGAAAGAAAACAAAAGAGAAGGGGAAAAATAAGAAAATTTTTAAAATACCAGGACGAAAATACCCAAGACTATATAAGATTTGACCTTTATAACTATATATCTTTATTTGAGATTAAGTAGGTCACTTTATATTCTTATATGAGATAAAGTGCACCATATGACCTCTTTTAAGAAAATGACTCACTTTAAACCCTTATATGCAATTTTCTCCTAATCTTAGCAATAACCGTATAATAACTCCTCTACGCTCTCCATGCACTCTCTATAAATCCACCCCAAACACTCCCCAATGTTCCTCATGCATTGCTAAGACCCTCTCTCTCTCCGTGTGCCATTTCCCCCGTTTGCTTTTGGAACTCCAAGTTCTCGTCCTTTGTTATTCTTAGGAAACGCCTCTGAAGAAGAGGCACAAGAAACCTCCGAAGCTGCAAAAATCTTGGTTTTTTGGCAGAAATGGCTGCAGAAATGGCCGAGCAACAAGAACAGATAAGTCTGCAAAACCTAAGCCAAGCTTTCCCTATCTCAGTCGAACCTCAAAGCCAAGACTCGGACAGACCATCGAACCCCAACCTCCCAAGCTTCCTGTCGTCAGTAAGGCTCAAGTACGTCAAGCTCGGCTACCACTACCTCATCTCCAACGCCATGTATTTACTGCTCGTGCCACTCCTCGGCATCTCCTCAGCCCACATCTTGACCCTCACGGCCCGAGACCTGGCCCAACTCTCGGACCAACTGAGGTTCAACCTCGTCACCGTCGTCCTCTTCCCTGCCGTCATGGTGTTTCTGGTAACTCCCTACTTCATGACCCGACCAAGCAAAGTCTACCTTGTTGACTTCGCCTGTTACAAGCCCAATCCGGCCCAGATATGCACCGGCGAGACCTTCATGGAGATCTCGGAGCTCACGACTGCCTTCACCGAGGAGAACCTTGCTTTCCAGCAGACGATATTTGAGAAGTCCGGGCTCGGGCAGCGGACTTACTTGCCCGAGGCCGTGCTCCAGGTCCCACCAAACCTATGCATGGCAGAAGCACGGGCAGAGGCTGAGGCCGTGATGTTCGGGGCCATCGACCAGCTGCTGCCCAAGACCGGGGTCAAGGCTAAGGACATAGGGATCCTCGTTGTGAACTGTAGCTTGTTCAACCCGACACCGTCCCTGTCGTCAATGATCGTGAATCACTACAAGCTCAGAGGGAACGTGTTGAGCTACAATCTTGGTGGGATGGGTTGCAGCGCTAAGTTGATTTCTATCGACCTTGCTAAGCAATTGCTACAGGTTTGGCTTCTTCTCTCCCCTCTCTTTTCTATTCTTCAAAGTATAAGTTTGATAATAGGAACTTTTTATGAATAACACCCTCAATGATATCGAAGCAAACAAAGAATGAAAACTTCCATTGACCAATAAAATGTTATATATAAGTTGGGTAGTAGGAATTTTTTTCTTAGGTTCACTAGCAAATAGCATCCATTTTGGCTACGCTTGGTAGTTAAGATACAATTTATGATATGATAAAATTTATTCTATCCTACGTTTGATGCATAAGATAAAGTCGGATATAAGGAAAAAATAGATTGGATAAAACTATCATATGGGAGAGGTGGGATAAATGTAGATAGGATTTGTAACATCCATAATAGGAAAGTTATTTTTCTTGAGTAACAAATTTCTTAAATTAACAAAATTAAAATTATATTTCATATAAATAATATTTGAATTCTAATATAATAAATTCATAATAAAGAATAACAATTTAGTTATTTTCATTTAATCTTATTTATATTTATATATTCAAATTAATTCTATTTCACAACATAAAATAAATATATAAATATAAAATCTATTTATATTATTACATATTTTAGGTATTTTATTATTTTAGGTATGTTTGTACAATTTACTATTTAACAAAATTTCATTAGAGAATGATGGAAGGGGAAGAAAGAAATAAAAAAGAAATTAATTAAAAAAGAGAGGAAAATAAAATAAGAAAAACAAATAAAAATAAAGTAGGCAAGAGTATTGTGAGAGATTTTTACCATCTCTATTTATAAAAAAAAAAAAATTTGTTCATTTTAACTAATATGCTGTTATACCAAACAACATACATGATATAATATAAATATATTCGACTTTATTACTGCGATTATCAAACAATAGATATGATATAACAAAATTTTTGGATTTCATATCTTATGCTATCTAGTCTCATCCTCTTTAGAAATCTGAACAATCAAACATAGTATTTATGTTGATAATGTGTCATGTGATTTAAAAGGAAAATGTTTAGCTAGCCATATTGTAAAGCTTGGAAAATGGATGACCAATCCTGAGCCACACATTTTAAATGAGAGAGAGGGAGAACTATGTCTTGCTTTGAAATTTCCATGTATTGTGTTTGAGAAAGGAAATTTTTGTGGATATCCTTTGACTGTTACACCGTGAGACGGTGATGCTAGCACCATTCAATTTAAAAATATTTCATAAAATTAGAATCATGACAAAAAGAAAAAGAAAAAGAAAAAGAGATGATTAAGTGATAGTTTTTAATCTAATGTGAAAATAACAGCATGTTCTAAACCACAAAAATCCATCAACAAATAATTATAAATTATTTTGGGATCAAATCCTTTAAAAATTTATGGCTCAAAACAAATTATTATTTACATAGTAGCCCCAAGACTGTTATGTTAATAAAGTGATAAAAAAAACTTTATTTAGGTTGTGTTGACAATAAAATTTTAGGTAATTACTTTCCTTAGTTTACGCTTTGGTTGGTACAGAAGTAGGAGCTAGTGAGTGGTTTGAACTCGAAACCCTCGAAACCTAGATGTCGTTGAACAAAATGATCCATTGATAAGTCAACCCAAGATTTATTATGCCACAAAATATAACTAGATTTGAAATAAGACTTTTCACGTTTATGAATTCGATATATGACAACGAAATTGAACAATTTAAGCTTTGTACATTCTCAATTTACTATATGCTTTATCTACTAGGTACTCAAAATTCTAAGTTTTCTTACTAGGAGATTCAGTTTATGTCTCAACAAAATTAAAGTTCAGCCAATGTTATTACTTCTCTTATGGGTTAATCACTAGGTACATCATAACTCTTATGCCCTGGTGGTGAGCATCGAGAGCCTCACCCTCAATTGGTATCTCGGCAATGACCGGTCGATGCTCATCTCAAACTGCCTCTTCCGAATGGGTGGGGCAGCCATCCTCCTCTCCAACCGATCCTCTGACCGCCGCCGCTCCAAGTACCAGCTCATCCACACTGTGCGCACCCACAAAGGCTCGGATGACAGAAGCTATGGTTGCTTGTTCCAACGAGAGGACAAGAAGAAGAAGATCGGCTTGTCGCTATCGATGGACTTGGTGGCGGTCATCAAGGAAGCCATTAAGACCAACATCACGACCCTTGGCTCGGCAATGCTCCCAATGTCAGAACAGCTCCGATTCTTCATGACCTTGGTCGCAAGGAAGGTGTTCAAGATGAAGATTAGGCCATACATTCCCGACTTCAAGTTGGCCTTTAAGCATTTTTGCATCCACGTTGGAGGCCGACCTGTTCTTGATGAGATGGAGAAGAGCCTCGAGCTCACCAAGTGGCACATGGAGCCATCACGAATGACTCTATACCGATTCGGGAACACCTCAAGTAGCTCAGTGTGGTATGAATTGGCCTATTTGGAAGCCAAAGGAAGGATTAGGAAAGGCAATAGGACATGGCAAATCGCATTCGGGGCCGGATTCAAGTGCAACAGCGCAGTTTGGCAGGCATTGAGGACCATCGACCCGGCAAAGGAGAACAACCCATGGATGGACGATATTCACGAGTTCCCCGTCTATGTTCCATAAGCGTTGTCCATCGATCTAACGCGAAATAAGCGCTTCGCTTGGGATTTTGCCAATATAGGCAAAGTTGATTCCGAAGGATATGCAAATCCTTAATTATTTTGCTGCCTTGTGCTCATAAGCAAGCATCATTCCAAATCTTATGGTTACGTAGGTATTTAAATATGTCGAGAATTTTCTGATGCTCATGGTTATCTAAATACTTGAATATGTCAAGTATTTGCGATTATCCAAGTGCCTCCTCTCCAAGCCCTATCGCTTGTGTAAGTGCATGTTTACACAAATTTTCAAATACTTATGGTTATCTAGGTATTTGAAGGTTTTATGTATTTGTGATAATCTAGATGTTGATATTTGAATTTTAATCAACAAGTTAAGCATTGCTTTAAAAAAAAAAAAAAAAAAAAAAAAAAAAAAAAAGGGTTAATTAGTTTTTTACCCTATCGGGCGACCAACCTGGTGTGATACGTTACTTGATTGACTCGCAGTACCTTCTCCACCCATGGTTAAGTCAAGATCCTTCTCCACTCAAGGCTTTGTTGCTATCCCTAGCAATTTCGATGGGCATGGCAATTATGCATCGTTCAACATGTTACGTCCAATCATCAAGTTCCGACCGGTACTGATGTGGTAGGAGTGCCTACTGTCCCTCTCGCAAGAAATTATTACGTATTGGCTCTCGCGCTCCATATTAAATTGGTGACGATGTGGCTATACCTTATCAAACCGTTGTTTCCCCAGTTGAGTAAATGATTCAACGCCTCCCGACCCAGAAAAGGGCATCCATTCAATGCACACGCTCATCTAAGGAATTAATTGTCCTATGAATTAGATGCTGCTCGCTCTCTCTCAAATATACTCTGCTTTTGCACGGCATTTTACTATGAAATTGGAAAAAATTAATAAGGTTCCCCAAAGCAATTGCTAACTATCTTTAATTGTACTTTTGAATTGAACATTTTTATATTTGAAGTAGGTGATTTCTGGAAATGTTCACCATTTCAAATTTTATTACTGTTTTGGTTTTTTTTATTTTTTTTTTTATTTTATTATTTATGTACAAGTTCCTTTCCTTCTTTACAAGAGAACACGGGCCAACCTCCTGGGCCCGGTCCATATATGTAGGTTAGACTTAGACCTAATGGGTCTGGGCCACGGATACTAATGGGCTCTCAGTTCAAGCCTTTCAAATATAACCAAATTAGGCCCATTGTACTATTCTTTTTTTCTTTTTCTTTTCTTTTTTTTTGTTTTTTGTATTCTCTCCCCTTGCGCTCTAATGTGATCAACGCATTATAATTATTATTATTATTATTATTGGGTTTTATTATTTATCTATCTCATACCAATTTTTATTCTTATTTTCCTTTTCTCCTCAAACCATCATCTTTTTCCTGTATATTAAGAAATCCATTTTACTTACAAACTAACCTCCTCATCAATGATCAACACATCCAAGCATTAGACTAGGTGCCACCACTGTCCACCTCCAGTCATCCAATCGCCACTGTCATTAGTCGAGCTTAGTAAAAAAATAGTGACATCAGCTCTCGGACATCCCTCTCCGACGACCAAATCCAAACACCACAATTATTCACACCCATATGGATAGGCAGAGCACAATTTCAAATCAAACATGCACGATTCGGGGAATTCTCAACATGTTCAAAGAATCCTCAACAAATAATTTTACTCATTCACAAAGGAATATGTCTAGTAAAAATTGCACCATAACACAAGTATAAGATAATAACATATTTACTCCATCACAGAGAGTAGGGCAGGTTTAGTTGCCGAAAAAATGAACATAAGAATTAATATTGCAAAATTTTGATCCAATTTCATATAAGACCCAACCACATCTAGCAATGAATGAAAGAATAGAATATACAAGCGAATATGGACAGAAATCAAACCAATATTAAGGGTATGTTTGTTTTACGAAAAACTTAATAATATATGAAAATGCTTTCCGGTAAACCATTTTCCAAGAATATGTTTAATTTTCCTTTATTTTGTGATATATGATCGAAGATATTTTCTATTGTTTGGATATTATTAGAAATGATTTCAATCTTATGACTTTATTTCATGCAAAAAAAAAGGTTTGAATTTTTAATTTTTAATTTTTTTGAAAAATTCTTTTTTTTATTATACTAATTTTCTCTTTTTATTTTTATATTTAATTTTTTAAAATGGAATTTTATTTTTATTTTTATTTTTTTTCCTTCCTTTTCTTTTTCTCCCTTCCTCCATGTTTGTTGACTAGCAACAACCATGAGCTTAGACTCACCTGGATCAGCTAGGTCTCGAGCTCACCGGCCCACATGTTGGTTGTTTGAGGTCGATGGAGGAAGAAAAAGAAAGAAAAGAGAGAAGAAGAAAAAAAAAGAAAAAGAAATAAAAAATAAAATAAAATGAATAATAATTAAAAAATCAAAATTTTAAAAATTTATTAGGAATTTGATTTTTTTATTAAAAAATCATTTTTATAAGAAAAAAATTTCATTAACCAATGACCCTAAGACTAGGAAAATATTTTGGAAAACGTTTTTCGGTTCTTTCAAAGAGGAAATCATTTCCCCGAATTTAAACTTTGGTAGGAAAATATTTTTCGTTGACTAGAACATTTTCCTTGGACTCATTTTTCTAAGCGAATTAATTGTCGGAAAATGAGAAAAAACATTTTTCATGAAACAAATGCACCCTCAATGAATGAGACTTTTGGCCAACTGGGGATGAATTAAGAAACTCATCAAGTGATATTGGAAAAAATCTATATATGCATCACGATTTGAGCAAGCCATGAACATCTGTGTATTTCAGTTTTACAAAACCCATCGACAATCTAAATCAAGAATTAAGGATCTCAAGTGAGATATAACAGCTTCGAGGTCCTTCACCGTGAAACGTAGCAACATAGAGCACTTCAATGCTCTTTCGAAAATGAGGCCTGGGGGATGACCAGAGTCCACGAGAAATCATCAGCCTGTTTTCAATTAGAGTCTACAAGTAATCATCAACCAAGATTCAACTTGTTAAAAGCTCTCGGCCACAAAACAGCAGGTGACAAGAGAAGGCAAGTCACAATTGTGGACACGACGAAAATGACAAAAATGGCGGTTTTGTCAGGGCTAATATTGATGGAGGTGAGTAGAGATCGAGATTGACAAGATGACTCTCCATAATTATTGTCCTGTCTAGTCCATTCAATGGGTAGTGTGTATGTGTGAAGAGAATTACTAAAACAATCGTCAATCTATTGCAATTATGTCAATTCAGTTCTAAACATTTCATTTTTAGCCAATTGAGTCATAAATTTTTGTATTTATGTCAATTTGGTCTATCCATCTAATTTTAGCCAGCCGGTACTAATGTGTATTAAAATACACATGTGATTTGTGTTAGAAAAGTTCCACATTGAAAAATTTGTGTGATGCTTGGTAGTTAATACATCATAATCGGCCCATGACTCCTTAGCTTAAATTTTTAGTAAACATGGATACATGTTTGAACTTGAGCTCTCCCTTGATAGTCTCCTTAGTTGAAGATATTGGATATTTGTTGTGGGCTCCTAACAACATGTGCAATTTTTATTAATATTTTGATTTTTTTTTAAGATTCTTTTATTTTTTCTCTTTTTTTCTCATTTTTGTTTTGCTCTCATCATCTTCATCCTCTAGCAGGTCGCTACCAACAACTTGGCAAGTTGGCCCTACTAGTAATAGTGAGGACAAGTCCCGCCATGCCTAGACAAGGCTCAAACTCACTAGCCACTAGCGAGGTCGACCTTACTAGTGGCTAGGCGAGGTCAAGCCTCACTAGGGGCAAGTGAGGCTCACCCTTGCCTTTGGCCGGTCGCTCAACCTCGCCCAGGCACTAGCTAGAGGATGAAGATGAAGGGAAGTAAAAAAAAAAAAAAAAAAAAAAAAGGAAAGAGGAAATAAAAAATTAAGAAACAATTAAAATAGTATTATAATTTTATTAAAAATTATCCACATCGACATCAATCATGCTGCATAGGACAGCTAACATCCACATTAGTGTTGGATGGTCAAAATTGATTTAATAGATTGAATTGACATAAATATAAAATGTTTAAAATTCAATTGTAAATATATATATGACTGAATTAGCACGATTCCAATAGATTTGAGACTGTTTTGGTAATTTTCCCGGCATGTGCATATTGTTGAATGAGCCAAATCCCATTAAATGAGAGGCCAGCCCTGGTTTTTTTTTTTTTTTTTTTTTTTTTTTAGTGGGCCTCTTTGGTATCCTCAATTGACCTCTTTTCTTTGATGGGCTAGCCTTTATTTATTTTTTTTTATTGAGTCGCTTCATGGGTTTTTTTTTTTTTTATCCACGTGAACTTGCCAATTAAATTCTTTTTTGATATCCCCCAAGCTTAATTTGAGCATGAATTGAGGTTTAAGGAAAAGTTTAGTAGTCAATCTAGGTCTTGTGAGATGGCCTGCTGTAATGGTCCAAATTGCCTTTTTTATTAGTACCAAAAAAGTCTTAAACGTTTAATTTATACCAATTTAATTCTTAATCTTTCAATTGGATTTATTTAGATTTATTTAATCCTAAATATTTTCACATTAGTATTCATTGAGTTAATCTAACCAATTTAGGCTGAAAATTGCTAATATAAACACTAGCCTTCCTACATAGGATGGGCAACGGTAATTTGAATAATTTTAAAATTTTTTTTCTAAAAAACAATTTTTAATTAGATTTTTAATTTTTTTCTTTTTTTTTATTCCTTCTCTTTTCTTTAGCCAATGATTGGTACTCGACCATGGCTGACAACTAGCAATAAGCGGGGTCTAATGAGGGTGTCGTGGCCCTTGTCATCCACAAGTGAGGGTTGCCCTCGCCGGCCATGGTCGAGTTTGGGCGTAGGCCAAAGGGAAGAGGAGGGGAAAAAATAGAAAAAAAGATTATTTTTAAATGGTCAATGTCATGGAAAATCCTAAATCAATATATTCATGACAAATTTATCCCAAATTAATTCTTTTGGCATAAAAAAATTTCAAATGGGTACATTTGTGACAAATTTATCATTCACTAATTTTTGCTAAATTTTACCGTCAAATTACTAAGTTGGATGACACGTGTCAATTGATGAGTGTACCAATTTTGGGTTTTACATTCTATTTGTCGTAGGTGTACCAATTTTATGATTTTCCATTGTATTAATCTAATTTAACACAAATTAACAAATGGTAAATATATCACAAATGATTGGTTTGGGTTTATGGTGATTAAAAATTTTTTTTTGGTTAAATTTGTCATAAGTATACAAATTTATGATTTTTCATAGTATTAACCCAAAAAAACAATAAAAAAATTCAAAAAATTATTTAAAATTTTTTAAAATTATTTACATTAGCATTAATTATGCCACATAAGACAATCAACATTCATGTTAGCAATTTCCAGCCTAAATTAACTAGATAGATTGAATTGATACAGATATGAATTGATCAATTTAAAAGCTTAGGACTAAATTAATACTAACACAATAGATTTATGATTTTTTTGGGTACTTTTCTCCATTTGTATTCGTTATTTTGTCCTTTTTACTATTTATTTATTTGTTAAAATATGAGCTCAATTATTGACTAAAATTCAGGTGTCAAAATCTCATAACTTCAAGCATTGGCTTCAAATTTAATAAGAAATACTAAGAAACTCTTCTTATTAGAAAACTAATTGTGATGAAGATTCTTTTTCGAGGATACTTATGACAGCCTCTCATGTCGATAAAATTGATAGGATATGTGGTTATCAAATAAAGTCTTCTGCTAACATATGTTCTCACTAGTTTGCCAAAGTTCAATTTAGGCATTGTTCATGTATTTTTTGGAGATATACCAATGTTATGAACACAACTTCATTCTAAAGCTAGAGCGTGACTAATGATTGATGAAATTAATGACTAACAAGAAATTAGAATTAACTTATTTAAATAATTTTATAATCTTTTACAATGACCAAAATTTATTATTATTCAACATTCAAAACTTTTATTTTTCGAAATTGCTTTATAACTTTTCTTATATATTTTTCTGATAAAAAAAAAAGCCACAATTCCACCCCAACCCTTACCCCAACATTTATTTCACTTTCTTTCCATCGTTTCTTCCTCCCACTTTATAGCCTCCCTTATTTATTTTTTTGATAAAAAATAAAAATCCCTCAAAGTCCACACCAACCTCCACCCCACCCCCCCCCCAACAAACTTATTTCACTCTTATTTCTCTCATTTTTCTATCACCCCCCTTGTTATTTCTTTCTTAAAAATTGAACACCTACGCTTCTCTTCTCTCTCTAGAAAGAATAAATCATAGCAATGTCTCATCAAAATCTTATTTTTAATTTTTTGAGTTTCATTCCCTTCAAAAACCCTAGCCCTGGCATTTTCCTCCTCCTCGCACGACCCTCCTCCTCTCAATTTTTTCTATCTCTCGATTGCCTCATCACAATTACTCACCGTCTCACCTCCGGCCCTCCTCTTTTGTAAGTGTAGTCTCATCACCGACCTTCCATTGTAGTCGTGGTCCTCTCTTTGGGTCGTCTCGATCTTTGCTCTTCCTCTAGCCCTCTTTCATTGTTGTGGCCTCATCCCCTTTGCTCCCTTGCCCTTGCATTATTCAATGATCCTCTCTTTCAAACACGCGTGTCGGTACATATCAAGAAGAATTGACTATTTGTTGGAAAATTGACACGTGTTGATCTTGTGTCCGAGTATGTTGGACACGACACGGAGGCTCCGGCAATATGTCCGTGTTTCATAAATTGTACCTAGAGAACCTCCTTTAATTCTACTTCTTAGTCAACTGCATCAACATTATGTCATCCCATGCTTTCTCCCATTTTAACCCCTAAAACTCTTAACACTCTACCCCCACATGTCACAGCACGTTACACTATGCACTAAATAATCTCTAACAATCCAAACACTCCAATTCCGTCACCATCACTGCGCCTTAGTTGCAAATCAACAACACCAAGTAATCCCTATACGGGTAGTAAAACTTTTCCTCCTCCAAAATCCCAGCCTCGCACAATGCTTTGCCCTAAGATTCAAACACAGCTGGAGTGAGTATCAACCAACAATACTTCGACCCTAGAATGCTATCACAGTTTGAAAAATGGCAATTTATGTGTGTCACATTATTGTCAAGCTTTAAAGTTATGTACTTAGCAACGCAATGACATGAGAAAATAAGTTATACCAGCGATAAATGACATGAAAAGTATCTAGGTAAAAATAGTATTCAATATAAACAATGAGGTGAAAATTAGCTACCCCATTCATCTTCTCAATTCCTCAAGTTCCTTTATATTATCTTATAGGACAGCTATCTCTATATTTCTATCCGAAAGGGCTGCCTTGGATATATACAGTTTCTTTTTAAGTTCAAACACTCTAAGCTCCAACAGCTTCCTTTCTAGAATTTCCTTTTGCAATTGCAGGAACTATTTAAGACATCTTCTAAGGAAAAAAAAAATCAGAATGGTTGAGTTAAGATTGATTATAGGAGATGTTACCTCATCAACAATTTCTCTCTTTAGTCTAGATATTATCTACTACAACAATGCATTTTCATTTATTGTGTTCTTCATGTTTTCTTCTGCTTCATGTGCCTTCTCACCACACGCTTTTAGCTCTTGTTGAAATTTTTGTAAAACCTAATTATAATATCCACAATTTTCCATAAAAGTTCATATATAATATCTAGCAGTAGGATCTTAGTTCATAACCAGAGTAATCGATCATCATACCTGATTATTTACTAAGAGTAAATCTTTTTTATGCAGTACTCTTTGATGCTTGATTGGTGAATTTGGTCAATTTTGCTTCCAAGCTCATCTTCTCTGAGATTGCAGCCTCAAAGGCAAAAGAACTTATTCAGAAGAAACGAATAAAAAATAAAATACAATAATAATTAGGCAAACAAATTGTACTTGAAGAGTCATGTTTCTCTCTCTTGACACAAGGCTTTTAGCCCATCATGATTAGTGTTATTTCAATTAAGTTTTGTTTATTCAATCTCAAAAATCTCTTAGAGCCTCCATTTTTTCCTAGAGGATCACTTCTTACCTTTGTTTTTCATGTAATTTTTCCAGCAACTAATAACACGGCAAACCATATGAATTTTAGTGAGGGTGAGAAATAGAAAGATGGTAACGGTAGGGTATGGTACCAAATATAGATAACATAACTAACAATGCATTCATAATGCAATAAACAAGCTGTTCCATCATACAAACTAGCCACATGGAAAGCCTTCAATGCCATTAAAAATATCTTTGAAAATATTAACAAATTACATAATTACTTAGATTGGAAATTAACAAACTAAAATTTTGCAAGATAATACATTTTGTTGAAAGAAATATACCTCAAAAGCTATAGTCTTAATGCTAATTATAAAGAAAAGAATGAAAACAAATAGGGATTACTAGCATGCTTCCACCATCCCCATAAAAAAGAGAGATTGTGGAAGGAGAATAACTCATATAAAAAAGCTAAGCACTAGATATACATTTTTGTGACAATAATGAAAAACTTACTCTAATTATTGTGTTACAGAAAACACAAGTTTGTGGTTAATTATTGTAGATATGATGTTTAGTTGTTTACATTATCAACATTCTTCTAAGGATCTTCCAGAGTTTTAAATAAATGTTGTACACATTTTTCGTAAACTTTCACATTATGTGGTTTTAAATTGTCAAAAGCATCTACATTTACAAAACCATTAGCTATAAACGTAGGCCCAAAAAATTGCAACTTCATGAAATCTTTAACTTGTGGATGAAGAACAACACAAATTTATTTACCTTGCATGAAAATGAAATACAAAAATTTAGTCTACTTTTAAAACAACGGATTTCATAGAAACTTGAAAATATATAATTTATTAGAAAAAGTAAATACATAAAAGAAGTCATTGGAACTTGTTTCGTTTCAAAATCAAATGATTGAAAATCTTATCTATCTTTCACTAGAAAAGACACGAAAATATTAGTGTAATTAAACTCATGTATACGTTTTATAAAAACGCAAGTATCCTTTTGGAACTAGGCAAAAATAATAAACCCATGTACAAGTAGAGGAAAATCAAGAGAACATTATAACGAAAAAAAAAAGAGTTGATTTTGAGCATTAATATAATATAAAAGTAAGTAGATCTAATCTAACGCTTATGGATAAACAGAACAATACGCTTTATAGTCAAGCATCCAATTGAATCATCAATCTTGCACACATTAAAGAGTACCAAATTTTCATAAAAAAATGTTCACAAGATCCGCAAGAATCTTAGCATTGCATTATCTTTTGTAAAATGCTCTTATGCAATGGTCAATAGTTATAAAAAATAAGTAAGAATGTAAAATAAGATTTTGATGTATATTATATGCGCAAGCTAAGTACTATCAAGATAATCAAACAATGGTCTATTATGCGGAGAAAAGAAAAGGAAAGTGACCCATTCAATTCGAGTTAGTAATCAAGTTATAAAGTAACTATCACTATTGATCGATATCACAAGAAACTATCAATTTCTATTGTCTCTTTGCTCTGGTAATTGCAATTTGTTGATGGAGAAATCATGCCATAAGGGAACTTCAATCACCCAGAAGATTTAAATCCCAAAGTGAAGACTCGTCAAGTGGGTAAAAAACTCAAGACACAGAAAATCCATTTAAAATTCCAATTAGCTTATTCATTCAAAAATACGTAGGTTAACTAGAAAATGAAATGTCGGCAATACATACATATATAATGTGCAGTATAGATTTAATGAGAAATGATATGGAAAAATTATTGTTCAAGTATATGTTTTAAGGTTTCCAACTAATTTTGGCCAAAATTTGCAATGCGGAAGCTGCACAACGTCATTGCTTCCAACAGGATAATTGCCCAAACTATAATTATGCTGCAACTATTATGAAGTAGCAAAGACTTATCAATAAAAGAAGATGCAACATTTTAAACATAAACTAACAATTACTCCAAAAGCTAAAAGGTAATATAATTGTTGAATGTATAATAGAACATAAGACAATTATACAAACATGAGATCTATTATAGTTCCATCAGACTACAAAAAAATATTCTTTTTGAATGTCAATTTGCAGCACAAAGTATCTCATTTATTTCAATCTTTTGTTACTTTAAATTTAGTTAGAATGTCTTTGATGTATTTATTGCCATTTAACTCGATATATTCTCTAAATAACCAAAAATAAATATCTAACAACTTTAAATAATCATGCTTGAAAAGTAATAGTTGACTAAGGGGATTTAGAACTAGTAACTACTCTGTAAGGCTCAAAATTATTAAAATTAGAGTATGTTGAAAGTTTGATAATTCCCATAAGTTCCTAAATAGTTACAAAATTATATCATTATAGTGCTAACAAATTTAGACGAGGAAAAAGATAAGTGAGCACAAAAATAAGATTCACTTCCATCAATAACATGCATGATTAACTTAAATTTACGATGATGAAATGAGAATGTGGTCAAGTTGGTGGTTAATTATTATAGGTAGAATGTTTAGTCGCTTACCTAATCAACATTTTTTGAGAATCTGAATATTGCATACATTTTTCGTGAACTTCCACATTATGTGGTTTTCAATTGTCAAAAGTATCTACAATTACAAAACAACTAGCTATGAACGTAGGTCCAAAAATTGTAACATCATGAAATCTTTAGCTTATGGATGAAGAACAGTACAAATTTCTTTATCATGCATGAAAATGAAATACAAAGATTTAATAGTCTACCTCTAAAACAACAGATTTCATAGAAACTCAAAAATATGTGATTCATTAGAAAAAAGTAAATACATAAAAGAAGTCATTGTAACTTATTTCATTTCAAAATTGAATTGTTGAAAATCTTATTCATCTTTTATTAGAAAAGACGCGAAAGTATTAGTGTAGTCAAACTCATGTATACGTTTTAATTCATAAAAACGTAAGTATATTTTTGGAACTAGGCGAAAATAATGAACCTGTGTATAAGTAAAGGAAAATCAAAAGAACATTATAAAAAAAAAAATTGATTTTGAGCATTAATATAATATAAAAGCAGGTAGATCTAACCTAACGCTTATTGTTGACCAAAACAATACGCTCTACAGTTAAGCGTCCAATTGAATGATGGATCTTGCACACATTAAAGAGCATCGAATTTCCATAAAAAAGTGTTCGCAAGATCTACATGAATCATAGATTTGTGTTATTTTTTGTAAAATGCTCTTATGCAATGGCCAATAGTCATGAAAAATAAGTAAGAATGTAATACAAGATTTTCATGTATATTATATGTGCAAGCTAAGTACTCTCAAGATAACTAAACAATAGTCTATTAGGTGGAAAAAAGAAAATGAAAGTGGGCCATTCAATTTGAGTTAGTAATGAAGTTATAGAAGTAATTATCACTATCTCACCATTGACCGATATTACAAGAAAAATCCAATTCCTATTATCTCTTTACTCTAGTAATTGCAATTTGTTGAGGGAGAAATCGTGCTACAAGAGAACTCCAATCACCAAGAAGATTTAAGTCGCAAAATGAAGACTCATCAAGTGGGTAAAAACTCAAGACACGGAAAATCCATTTAAAGTTCCAATTAGCTTATTGATTAAAAAATACGTAGATTAACTAGAAAATGAAATGTTAGCAATACATGCATATATAATGTGCAGTAGAGATTTAATGAGAAATGATATGGAAAAATTATTACTCAAATATATGTTTTAGGATTTCCAACCAATTTCGGTTAAAATTTGCAATTCAAAAGTTGCACAATGTTATTGCTTCAAACATGATAATTACCTAAACTATAATCATGCTGTAACGATTATGAATTAGTAAAGACTTATCAATAACATAATATGCAATCTTTCAAATATAAACTAACAATTACTCCAAAAACTAAAATGTAATATAATAGTTGAATGCATAATAGAAGATAAAACAACTACGTAAACACGAGATATGTTATGGTTCCATCAAACTCCAAAAAAAATCTTCTTTTTGAATGTCATTTTGTAGTGTAAAATACCTCATTTACTCTAATATTTCATTGTTGTAAATTTAGTTAGAATGTCTTCGATATATTTGTTGTCATCTAACTCGATATATTCCTATAAACAACCAAAAATAAACATCTAAAAATTTTAGGTGATCATGCTTGAAAAGCAATAGTTGACTAAGGAGATTTGGAACTGGTAATTACTTCTTGGCACTCAAAATGACTAAAGCTATAGTATGCTGAAAGTTTGATAATTCCCCTAAGTTCCTTAAGTAGTTACAAAATTATATCATTGTAGTCCTCATAAGATTAAACGAGGAAAAAGATGAGTGAGCATAGAAAATAAAATACACTTCCATCGATAACACCCACAATTAACTTAAATTTATAATAATGAAATGAGAATGTTGCTAAATTGGTGGTTAATTGTTGTAGGTATGATGTTTAGTTGCTTACCTGATCAACATTCTTCTGAGGATCTTCTAGAGCTTTAAATAAATATTGCACACATTTTTTGTGAACTTACACATTAGATGGTTTTAAATTATCAAAAGCATCTACATAAAGTTGTAATCTCATGAAATCTCTAGCTAGTGGATGAAAAACATCACAAATTTCTTTACCCTACATGAAAATAAAATACAAAGATTTAGCATTTTACCTTTAAAACAACGGATTCCATTAAAACTCAAAAATATGTAATTCATTGGAAAAGGTAAATACATAAAAGAAGTCATTTGAACATATTTTGTTTTAAAATCGAAAGGTTGAAAATTTTGTCAATCTTTCACTAGAAAAGACATGGAAGTATCGATGTAGTTAAATTCATGTATATATTTTAATTCATAAGAACGCAAGTACCATTTTGGAATTAGGCAAAAATAATGAACATATGTATAAGTAAAGAAAAATCAAGAGAACATTATAAAAAAAAAAGAAAAGAGTTGATTTTGAGCATTAATCGTACGTATTAGGCCAACCTTATTAGTACGTGTAAGAGCATTCGAAATACTTAATGTAAGAATTTGGATTCTCAAATCAATGCCGTCACTATGTGCCACATCATGGAACATGCACATAAGTACATGAGCTCCCAAGCACTAATTAAGTACTGACTGAAATAGTTACAACTTAGCAATTTAATTGAAGGTGAAATCAATCAAGCAAAATAATATTTAAACTTGTCAAGGAGAATAGAGTTTGCACCTTTCAAGATTATTCCGAGTTTGTTTTGAAACTTGAGCAAAAAGCTCATCATAGAGCTCAGTTCTCTTCAACGTTTTTTTTTTTTTATACAGCTTCCTTACTAGCTCGATCCGCTCATCTAAGCTTGGTGGAGAGAGTCTATTGGCCGAATCAACGCTCATGTACTTCAGGATTATCTTGAAGAGCTTCATTGTTAGGCTCACTAGATCACTATCGATTTTAAGTAATGAAGTTGGTATAAGATCCTGCAAACTTTATTAATTAGCTTTCCGTGGATTTATATCACCTGAAATATATAAACCTAACCCTCACCTTCTAGAAGCACAACATGTCCTCAAAAGTAAATTTTCCAACATATTAGATTTGTTCTTGCATCAACCTTAAAAACTCCTCAATTTATAGAAAATGACAATTATTTGACTTGACTATCAAAATGCACAACTAATAGGAAAAAGAAATAAGAATCGGTTAAGCACCTAAAATCTATCGAGTAAAGGTATAGCATTAGTAAGCTTAAGTGGAAGAGCCCTCAATAGAGTAGTCAATGTGTTGCAGGTGTAGGGCAGCATAGAATTACTAAAGGGAATGAGCGTGATTCACATTTTATCTACTAAAATGTCACATGTTCAGTATGAGAGGTGTTAACATAAATGCATGCAACTCATTGGGGATGCAAAATTGGAGTCATCTCCCTCTCCCTCTGAGAAAGCAGTCTGGTATGAAGAAGATGTTCCATTTCTTGAACTCCTCAACATACTTGGCTGCTCTCATCTATTATTTCATAGAAGAAAACCCAAAACAAGACTTCTTATTCTCTTCTTCACATAATCAAACAATTCCTTCCCCCCTTTCGAGACATTCAAGTTACTAACTAATCATGCAAATGTCATTGAAAGGTTTATTATCCTAAATTAGCCCTCACTATTATAGAAAGGAAAAAGAACGACCGGGACAAAGAGATTAGACTTTTCTACTTATGCATGCACTTACAAAATAGCAACATCATTTGTACAAACTTCACACGTGCAGGAACCGTGCGACATCCGTGCGGCACTCGTACGCAATATTCTCCATGAGCCAAATTTTGAATCAAGTTCAATTTCTTTTCCACAAAAATCACTAAGATTGAACTACACCAAAGGTAACTTACTAAATCTGTTAAACTATGTGATAATTAAAAAGAAACTAAGCTTAATCAAATAATAAACTATGTGCTAATGGATTTTTTAATCCAAAAATAGGGGCCCTTGGGCCCAATCCAAATATGGATTGCAACTTGGTCTCTCATGGGCTTGAGTCATGGATATAGATTGGGTCATTATATCAAGCCCTTTCTTTTAAGTCATAAATGAACCTAGCCCCTTAAAGAACAAACTAATTCCACTCCAAAAAGCCTAAGCCAGTCCATTTTTCACTGGAACAAAACCCAAATTCCAAGTAAGAGGATTGCAAACCCAAAGCTCACATATCGAATTGCTCTTACTAGAACCAAGCCTAAAACCCCATAGATTTTAATATCCTATCCTCTTCCACATGCCCCTGCTTCATTTACTCTTCTTCCTTGACACAAAACAAGAAGTTGAAATGCAGCCAGCTAGCTGGCCAACCAGTTTGTCGGTCGAGGCGTTTAGTTCACATTGACAAATATGCTATTCAAGAAATGGAATCACAACAAAGAGAAGCACAAAAGACAAGCTACCTCACCTCTTGAGGATTCTTGGATGATTCACGTCAATTGATGCCAAGAAAATACACTAGAAGATGAGACAAAGAGAGAGGGTCGGTGGTGGTGGGTAGAGAGCCTTAGATTGATTGGGGGTTCTTTTGGGCGAGCAGAAGCTCCAGCGAAACCGAGCTCCTAAAGGAGTCGGAAGTCGAGGAGGGGTGGGGGAAGTCGAGTTGGCAAAGAGAAGAGAATGAAGGAAGTTGAGGATGGGTGGAGGAAGGAGGAGAAGGAAGTTGAGCATAAGGAAAACGAAGTCTGAGGAGGGCAAGGAGGTCTTGAGGAGGAAGTCTAAGGACGACGAGAAGGTGTTGGAAAGGAAGTCTGAGAAGGACAAGGGAACTTTTCATGTTCCCCTGAGATTCAGGAGGACCGATTTTGAACTTTTCATATTGGGTCCCACGCAATCATTAAACTTTTTTTCTTCTCATTTTCTCTATTGCTTGATTATGCACGGTGGATTAGCAGGGTTTATTCTCCCAAATATCGGCTTAATCCCACATGTGATTGGGATATTTGGAGACCAATTATATTTCAAATTACATAACCTACCCTAATCATGTTCTTCACTTTATTGAAAAAAGAAGAAGGTGAAAGAGGAGTAGAGGAAAAGTGGTGTCTTTTCGCCGCATAAACCCAAAAGGCCTGCCCTGTCCATTGGTGCTAAGGGAAAAGGTAGGATTCTCCAAATCGGGGAATTTGATGGGCAAAACAATAATTTAAATGGTTCCTACTACTGCTGCTCCTCTTAAACTAGATCCTTGCGCATTTGCTCATGTTTCAAACGAAAGCCACGGTAGCACGTGGTGTAGGGTTTATTTTATTTTATTTCATTGCTTTTTTTCTTTTCTTTTTCTTGTCGATGTGGCGTGCAAGGGTTTAAATTTGCAGCTTAGGTTTTTGTCTTGTCTTTCTTTTGGCTTCTTTTTCTCAAAATTAACGTTAAATTCTTCTTTTACGAATTTAGCTTATTTTGAATTTAATTTAATAAAATTTGTATTGAAAATTAGATTTGAATTGAAACGGCGTTGTTTTAGCCAAGTCGTATTATGTAAGGAGAGATAAAATATTCAAAAAAGCTACGTCGTCATTTTCAGTTAGCCAAGTTGAATGGAATTACGGAAGGACTCGATTATATCGAATTGACATGTTTTAAGATTCGATTGCATTTTTTATAAGTTTGTTTTTTCAATTGTATTTCTGTGACAAGCATTTTATACATATTCAAAGAAATCATAAACTTAGGCCTTGTTTGGCAACACTCCAAACAGTGACTAATTCTAATTTTTTGTTCCCAGAATCGGTTTGGGACGAGAATCGCGTTTGGTAAAAATTTTGTTCCCGGGAACAAATTTGTTCCCAGAATCAGTTTTGGAGTAGATTTGAGAATAAAAAAAAATTGATTCTACGTCCGAGAATCAAAAAAAGAATCAACACAATAAAACTCTTCTTCTTTCCTTCTGCCATCACGCGACCGTCGCCCGCTGCCACCCGCCGCCGTCCGCCGCCGCTCACCACCGCTGGCCGCCGGTCCGGCGAGCTCACTTGGCTAGGGCAAGGTCCGGCGATCTCGGCGGAGGCTCGCCGGCCGGGCGAGGTCCGGCGAGCTCGTCGGAGGCTCGCCTAGCCACGGGCGAGGTCCGGCGAGCCTCGCCGAGGGCCGGCGACACTTTGGTGAGGTCGCCGGCCGCAAGAAGAAAATAAAAATGGGAGAAAAAGGAACAAATGAAAAAGAAAAGGAAAAAGGTATTAAAAAAAAAAAGAAAAAAAGTAGAAAAAATTATTTAAAAATAAAAAAATAATTTGGAATAGAATCAATGGACACGTTATCAAACGCAATTCTATTCTAGAATCAAAATTTTAGACAGTTACCAAACACGTTCTTTTATTTAGAATTAGTTCCGGGAATAGAATCGAAATAATCATCTCTTTGTCGAATCGGTTCCCAGGAACAAAATCGTTGCCAAACGCGCCCTTATTGTACTTTCACTAATTTATTCCTAAACTTTTTCATTGTGCTTAAATCCTAAACCTTTCACATTTTTCCAATTGAGTCTATTTACCTAATTTTGGCCGAAAATCACTAAAATAGACACTAGTCAACCGGCACAAATGCCGGAAATTTTTTATTTTAAAATATTTTTATTAATTTTTTATGGGCGAGGACAATGAAGCCCTCACCAAGCGCAAACGAGGGTTGCAACCTTTGCCCATATCAAGGCAATGCCAGCCTTGCTATGGCCTTGTCGGCCACAGTGAAAAAAAGAAAAAAAAAGAAAATAATTTAAAAAATATAAAAATGATATTAAAAATTCTTCACACATAACAACAGGCATCCACGTCGCGATTTTCAGCCAAAATGGGTCGGATTGATTTATGTGATAAAATTAAAATGTTTAGAATATAATTAATATAAGTGCAATAAGTTCTGGATACTTTTGGTAATTTTCCCAATACGTCAAGAAGTGCCATGCATGGTTGCCCCCGTCCTTTCTTTCTCTTGGTCCCACCCTGCAAGATATGGCTCAGCCAAAAAAACATCCCCGGTGCATGCTTGATCTTTTAGTGAAGTCAAGCTTCCTAAAGACTAAAGAAATGGATTAATAAAATGGGGACTTCTACAATGGGCTAAGCCACCCAAAGCAAGAATGGGAAGTCGCATCCGTCCCATTGCAAGTACCTACAATGTCATGATCACATTGGTTTACCCTTTTTTCTTTGGTAGTTCAAGGGATGGTCGCTCCTCTAACAGGAAAAAGTATAAATATAGAAACTTCTCTGCCCCCATATATATATATAATATACTTATTTTGTTGGATTACATAAAACCCTAGCCTGATCAGAGTTTTCTTACCTCCGAGGTGAATGATTACTGCATTTTTATTGTGTGTATCCGATGCAGTGCCGAAAAACAATGTCTTATTTCTCTATGTAGTGGATTTGGGTTTCCGTAGGATGAGTGGGGGTGATCTTCCGCATTTTCCAGAACTCCAGCATCGGCAGCAAAGAATATGAGGAAGAGACAAAAGAGAAAAAAAAAAAGGGGGGAAAAAACATAGGAGTTGGCTGCCAATTGTTTTGTTTAGATGAATTAAGGGATGCCAAAATCTTAAATTAGGGACGAGCAAAGCGAAAAAAGAAGTCTCACTTCAGCTTCATATCTTAGAATTGCTTTTGACAAACCTCATTGCAAATTCCAATTTTCACACGAATTGTTAGAGTATCAACATTGCTTGCTTATGGGATTTGTGTACTCTTTATACGCATTGCTTCCCTCCATTTAAAAGTTGGAATTTTTATTTAAGGTTATTTAGCATGTGAAGCGCAGCCAATGTATTCGTGGAATTTTAGGAGTTGGTTCTTAATCTAGCAATTATAAGCTAGAGCAAGTTTAGCAAACGTAGGAAACCGAGATTAAGGAATGTTTTAGCAGGTCTCCATCTGAAGAGAAGAATCCACTGGTCCTAGCCCGTTCTAGGCTTCGCCTGTGATGAACGAGTGCAAACATGGGACCTGCATTGGGGCCCACTTGATTTCAAGTCGTCGCTTTGCTTTTCATTTTTCTAAGTTCATCGTATGATCATCCTCAACCTTAAAATCGACAGAACCGAAAAGTCTTCCTTCATCCAGCCCCGTCCCAATGCTTCTCAATATATAATCTCATTCACCACCAACGTTCCGCTTAAATCTTTTATTTTCTTCTGCGAGAAAACAGGCGAAAAGTTCTCAAACTATTATGGCAAAAAGCCGAATCCAGATTGGCCAACGTGGGGGCAAAACTGACTTTTTCCCCGCTCTCCGGAGGACAGTATCGTCGCGAACCGGGCGTGCACCTCCCCGCTGAGCCAGTGGCGCTGGATGGATACTGGGGCGGCGCTCGAGAGGTTCATTGCCCGCCGGCCCTCCGGGTTGATCAGGACCCAGCTCAGCCTCAGGCTGTCGCCGAGGTCGCCGCACTCGTCGCCGGGGCTCGGGAAGGGGACCGGCGTGGACACCGCTTCCTTTGGCTCCAGCATGTCGATGCGGAACGGGGAGCATCGGAACCACCCGGTCTCGGCGGTTTTGCTGAAGATGAGCTGCTCGCGGTAGCGAATGTCGATGGCCGAGATCATCTCCGACGGGCGGCGGCTAAGAAGGAGCAGTGGCCGCCGGGAAAGGTGGAGACGACGCGGGAGACGCGAGGCACGTTGATCGACGGCCAAGCGTAGCAGGAGATGTCGGCCAAGAGGCGGTCGTTGGATGAGAGCGCGCGGAGGTCAGAGGAGACGCAGGAGGCGGAGGCGAGGGCGGGGCAGTCGAGCCGAGTGAGGATGTGGGATTGGAGGATGTCGTGGTGGATGTCGGAGAAGGTGGTGGCGGCGGACGGCGGCGGAGTCGGGCCGGAGACGGGGCTGAGAAGGGGATGCATGGCGGAGTTCGCTTTGGGTCACTTCGAGAGAGTCGCGAGAGTCGCAGAAGTCAGGACACGGAGGAGGTTTTATATACCATTTTATATACCATACTAGCGAACACGAGAATTAGTAGTACTTTTCGTTTTTTTCAAAAATGCAACAATATTATAGTTTATTTGTTCGTTTACCCCTCCTTTTTTTTTTCTTTAATGTTTGAGTTGCCCTTCGTTGACCGACTGCTTTGCTCGGTTGACCGGGAGTTCTAATTTCTTTGACTTTAGTTTTGGGGAAGGATTTGACCGGGATTTTCGCGCCCTGACAACTGCATCGGACCGTCCATTTCTTTCATGTAAAATCTTGCAATCGCAGCCGTTAAATATTTACCGATTGTTTCGCAACGATCGCCACTGCAATCCGCGAATCATTTCCATTTCCCATCTGACAATACGACATGTCACCTTATCACTTGGTCACGTGGTCCTGTCATTTTTATATTTATGTCGTGTCATCATTTTAGGGCATTAAACGAGGGGCAAGGTGACAGACATTTTATAAATTATCGACGCACAACCGAAGAAATTAAGAAATTCCACAAAAATAGTTGTGAAATATAGTGTTGCTCAATGACATTAACGAAATCACGCTAAGAGCCTAGGACCTAGGAGGGCGACAGCATTCGCAAAGATCTCCTTAGGCCGGATGCCTCCGTGGTTATGTCCCATTATCACATAACCATCCAAATCATGTCATCATATCATGCTACTTGACATGTTATATCGATTATGATGTTGTTAATTAGCAACTTTGTTAAATAGTCAATGTTGGCGATATATCACTGTAAAAGGGAGAATCATCGTGCATCAAAACTAAAAATTGTAGATGATTTCTAGTGAATAAACTTTAGGAACTAACCAGTGGAAAATATGGCAATTATACAACTTTAGGATATCATGCATATTAGGCAATAGTTTCATTTTGATAGAAGATGACTATATGACTTTTTTTTAATGCCTAAGATTCAATTCTAGGGTCCTAAACCTGATTTCATATTTTGATCTTTTGTCCTCTTCACTGCAGCTCTCCCTATCTAACTAAAAAAAAAACAAATACACTTGAAAACCTGGTTGAGGTCCAATTATTGAGTTTTGTGACATCACTCAGCATGTAATTATCAAGAGGACTAATAATTGTGAGGTCCACTTGTACTGTTTCACATAATTGTACAATTAGGTGATTTTCGTGTTCACCAAATATCTTCAATGTGCCCAAACAATATACTTGAATGCCAATTTTAATTAATGAACCTCAATTATTTCATTTGAAATCACATAATTGGACCTTTTTTTTAACGACATAATTGATATAAAATAATTATGACGAGCCCATGAGGTACCACAAGATGTGGGCATTACATCTTCCACTGGGGAAATTGTTCAATTGGCTCTGTACTTATTGTATGGATATTAATTCAATTTTGAACTTCCAATTTTATTAATTTAGTACTAAATCTTTGCATGAAATTTCAATTTAGTCCTTTTTGACCAAGTTTTGCTATAAAATCGTTGATGTGGTGATGTGTCATATAGGATGGCCAAAGATGATTGGATCGTCACGTCAGCGAGTTCCGACTAAATTTGAGTGGAAAGACTACATCAGAATTCCTTGCAAATGTTTAAGATTAAACTAGTAAATTACAAATTATAGGATTGAATTGACATCAATAAGGTCTAGGACTAATTGATAATTTTCCCTCTTTCGTCTCTCATCGGGTGTCGTCATCGCCAATCATGGATGTCGATCCCTTCTCTCTAGCCGATGATCCAAAGCATCTTTGATTTGATATGTTTTGACTCCACACTGCGCTTTATGCACTAACTAGATATCCACAATAAAAAGATTATAAACAATGATGATATAAATATATTGATCATAGAATCATGACTTATGAAATATCAAATGAATGTGGCATGAATGCCATTCCACTTGATTTGACCTTATATCAAAACACAATTAGGACCTTTTAAAACATTAATGAAATGTCTAATATATGCTTTTCTCCCTTAAGAATCAGCAAACTTTGTGTTTGTTTCACCAAAAATGTAATGTTTTTGGAAAATGTTTTCCGGGAAACCATTTTCCAGGAAAATGGTTAGTTTTCCTTTGTTTGGTGATATGTGACTGAAAATATTTTATGGTATTTGGATCGCATTTGAAAAATAATTGAATGACATTTAACCTAACAATTGATAATAGTGTGCCTCTTACTTCTAAATTAATTTTTTGAGTCCATATTACTTAATAAATGGATTTTTCTTGATCAATTTAGTAAATCTAGAATTTGAACCTACAAAATGAAAAGGAAACCTAAATTCATACACTTTTTTTTTTTTTGAAAATGGACATGATTTCCGGTTACAATAGCAAGTTAAAACGAAAGGGAGGGGGCAAAGGAGAAGGGAGAGGGGAGGAGGAGTTAGGATTTACGCTCACAGGCAAAGAAAGAAAAGAGAATAAAAAATAAAAAAAAAAAAAAAAAAAAAAGAAAAAAAGAGATATAATAATAACAAATTCAATTTTTTTAATTATAAATTATTTTTAATAATAATTTTTTTTTTTTAAAAATTAAGCAAGGACTTTAAAACATTTTGGAAAACATTTTCCAATTATTTCAAAAGGGAAATCATTTTCTTAAATTTAAGCTTTGGAAGGAAAATATTTTCCATTGATTATAAAAACATTTTCCATTGACTCATTTTCCTAAATAAACCAAATGCTGGAAAACGAGGAAAACATTTTCCGGAAATTGTTTTTCGCAAAACAAACACACCCTAAAGAATGATGCTTTTTCTTGACATATTCAATGCATATCGGGAATAAGAGAATCGGGAATAAGCGAACCCCAAAAAAAAACTTCAAGCTATGCCCATCGTCTTTATCCCAAACCTTTTGTATCCACATGGAGATTTTCGTTAGATAATTTTTCAGTCAAAAAATGCTATATGTGGGCATGTCAATACCATTCCCTTTTTAGCATCTATGTAGACAAAACAGAATTTCAACGGAATAAATGCGTCGCACAATTACAAATTTGGTGGTTTTTCGTGTCACAAAAAAAAAAAAAGTTAGGTTAAATGTGTTAGCGGATAAATTTTAAGATTTTTTGTGGCTTTTGCCCTTATTTATTAATTTTTTTTACTAATAACATTTGCCTGCATGAAGCATTACGGGATCACTATCAATTTATTTGAGAATTTATGACGTAAATTTTCCAGCACATCTCCCGTGGTGCAGAGCGGGAATAGGATTGGGCATCGCGATGAAGTTTTAAAGTCCCTCTCTACTATATTTTTTTTCTTTGGTTTAAGGTTAGTTAACGAAGCAAATAAAAGGAATTGGAGACCTACGTGTAAGACCTCTAATTTTGATGCATCCCCAAAAAACACGAACCATTGGTTTTATTTAAAAAATTCGAAACGGTTGGGCAATGCACCACTTAAATATTTAAATGAGCTCATGAGAACCTAATGTAGAAGATGCAGCAAAGCAGGTGTAGAACTCATAATTTACTCGTAGTTAGTGATGTAGGTCATAAATGGATTGCCTTAGATTATAAAAATGGGTCGAGAATTATTATTATGAACGGTCTTTGAGGCTCACGACTTTAAGAGTCGATGATCGCGTTGACTTGACGGTCGAATGTGGTGTCATAATTTTAGTTGAAATCGTTAGCCTTATAAGTGGAACGCTTATGTCGTTCTTGACTCATCAATTTTGTTATCCATTATGCCTTGTTCCTATTTGCATCAAATACATAAAAATTTGTTGTCTCACGAATGGTGCCAAGATTCTTTACACGGGATGATCCGATATCAGTCTTTGACACGAAACAAGCATTACGTGTTCAAAGCTCTTACCGGTACCAATTACATGCTTCGAACCCATTATCCCGCATCGTTTCGTTTCCTTCTTGTGGATGAGATATCGAGTCAACAAACTCTAAGAGACAAGCTTAATCTACATAGCTTCTTCAGCTGGAAAGTTGTAATGCTAAAACCGAGAGAAGTTGATGGAGAGAGGGAAGGAAGCAGTCTTGACTCTTTCCAGCCGCAATCCACCACGAGTTGAAGCCGTCGATGGAGATGGAGTAGGAGAGAGAGGGTTCTCGTTGCAGACGCCACAGAGAGGCGTCCTTTCATCGAAGTTTCTTCGAGCGGGTCGAGGGCTTGTTGGAGGGAAAGGCAAAGGGGAAGGGAAAGAGAAGAGAACGTGTCACGGCGTCGTTTTGGAGATGACGCGACTGGCGTTTACCCAATTTTTATCGTGTGATTGAAGATTGACGCCCGACGATTCTCGTGCCCGAATTTGCTCCTGTTTTTTACGTATGCTAAGGGTGTTTTTCATTCCCCAACAAAGCATATCATCGTCCATGGTCGCCTTAAAAAAAGAACCTTGGCACCATTCGTGAGACAATAATTTTTTTTTCGTATTTGATGCGGATAGGAATAACAAAATCGATGAGTCAAGAATGACATAAACGTTCCGCTTATAAGGCCGACGATTTCAACTAAAATCATGACGACCCATTCATCGTCGAGCCAACACGATCACCGAGACTTAAAGCTGTGAGGCTCAAAGACCATTCATAACCATTCATGATAATGGTTCCAGACCCGTTTTTATAATCTAAGGCAATCCATTTATGACCTGCATCATTAAGTGCGAGTAAAGTATGAGTTCTACACCCGTTTTGCCACCTCTTCTACATTAGGTTCTTATGAGCTCATTTAAATATTTAAGTGGTGCATTATCCAACCGTTTCGAATTTTTTTAAATAAAACCAATGGTTCGTGTTTTTTTAGGATGCATCAAAATTAGACATCTTACACGTAGGTCTCCAATTCCTTTTATTTGCTTCATTAACTATCGTTAAAAAAAAAAAAAAAAATTATAGTAGAGAGGCACTTTAGAACTTCATTGCGATACCCCATCCTATTCCCGCTCTGCACCACAAGAGATGTGCTGGCAAATTTACGTCATAAATTCTCAAATAAATTGATAATGATCCCGTAATGCTCCATGCGGGAAAATGTTATTAGTAAAACAATTTAATAGATGAATATAAAAGTCACCAAAATCTTAAACTTTACCCACGGACACATTTACCTTAACTTTTTTTTTTATGACACAAAAAACCACCAAACTTGTAATTGTGCAACGCATTTATCCCCATTGAAATTCTATTTTGTCTATATGTACGCCAAAAAAGGAATGATATTGACATGACGCTTACGCATGACATTGTGTTGACTGAAAAATCATTTAATGAAATCTCAACATAGGTACAAAAAGTTCAAGGCAAATGCGGTGGGCATAATTTGGAGTTTTTTTGTTTTGTTTTTTGTTTTGGGTCACTTGTTCCTGATATGTATCAAATATGTCAAGAGAAAAACATCCTCTTTAGTCTTCTTTTAATTGGGAAGGGAAAAAGTCAGTTTTGCCCCCGCCTTGACCAATCTGGATTCATCACAGTTCGAGAGCTTTTCGCGTGTTTTTTCGCAGAATAAAATTAAAGATTTAAGCGAAACGTTGGTGGCGAATGAGATTATATCGAGAAACATTGGGGACGGGGATGGATTTGTTGGTTTGAGGATGAGGAAAGATTAAACGATGAATTTGGAAAAATGAAAAGCAAAGCGACGACCTAAAATCAGGTGGGCCCCAATGCTGGTCCCATGTTTGTCACTCGTTCATCGTAGCCGAAAACTAGTACGAGCTAGGACCAGTGGATTGATCTCTTCAGATGGAGACCAGACAAGACATCCATTATTCTCGGTTTCGTAAGTTTGCGAAACTTGCTCCAGCTCGTAAGTGAACGTGCGAGCCGCCTGGATAGATTAAGAACCAGCACCCGAAATTTCACGAATACATGGGCTGCACTGCACATGGTAAAAACCTAAAGCATTACGCGACTCTAAAGATATCAACATAAAAATTCCAACTTTTAAATGGAGGGAAGCAATACATGTGTGAATATAAAGAGTATACAAATCCCGTAAACAAGCGACGGTGATACTCTAACAATCCGTATGAAAATTGGAGTGTGCAATGATATTGGTTTAAAGCAATTCTAAGATATGAAGCTGAAGCGAGACTTCTTTCTTTTGCTTTGCAAATGGAATTTATACGCTCTCTTTTCGTATGCTTTGCTTTTGTCCATAATTTAAGATTTTGGCATCCCTTAAGTCATCTGAACAAAACAATTGGCAGCCAACTTCTGTGTTTTTTTTTTTTTTTCCTTTTTTCTTTTGTCTCTTCCTCATATTCTTTGCCGCTGGTGCTGGAGTTCTAGAAAACGCGGAAGATCACCTACTCATCTTGGGAAAACCAAAATCCATTACATAGAGAAATAAGACACTATTTTTCGGCACTGCATCGGATACACGCAATAAAAATGCAGTAATCATTCACCCCGGTAGTAAGAAAACTCTGATCAACCTAGGGTTTTATGTAAATCCAACAAAAGAAGCAAATTATATATATATATTATGTTGCAGCATTAACCCGAACATGAAACATCTTTTGACAATTCTAGCGATTAGAAATATGCATAATCAAACAATTTATGATGATAAAATTACTCAATTGAACGCTTTTCTCTCTATAACATAATCAAGTTGTCAAATCCAAACATGAGACATCAATCGTTTCACATTTGAATCAAAAAATGACATGCTAATTAAACACATTACACAACGTAATGTACGAAACATGCTTCTTAACTCCAAAAGAAATATTCGTGAGTCTTAATAAAATTTATGCAAATTATAAACAATAAAGGATGACACTTTTGGTCATCGAGGAAAATACTGTTGCAAAAATAAGTTGAGTTGCTACTAACTCCAGGACTGAATCAATATTCAGTGGATGGGGACGGGGGATCGTGCGTTTGGGGATTGTTCAACAACCTCGAAACCTCCTTCACGACCTCTTGCACAAGTACCGCTTCATGCCTGCCAATTGATAAATAAAATGGAACTAAGCTCTAAGTGGTATAAGTAGTTCTGTCTATTTTGGTGGGAATGATGAAAATAACGTACCCATTGGCGATATTTTCCGACACCCATCCTCTGGAGCAGCCAACCTCCTTGAGAGCTCGCTCCCACCGCTCATAAGTAATTTCATCGACCAGCTCCTTATGTCGAACCATGTACTTTCCAAACAAATGCAATATGTCTCGCACGTGTGACGTGTTCACTTTATAGAAGATGGGCAATATCGTTTGCCCTTTTGTTCTCTTGCATTCAACCATTTGAGCTAGGTCCTCGAGACACCATTGAGAGGACACATAATTGCTTGAGAGAATCGGAATGGATATTTTGCAGTGATCAATGGCATTGCCTATCTCATGAACAGCATCTTTACCTATGAGAGACGGATCGTTGTCGTTAAAAACTTGGATTCCTTCAGCCACGAGACTGGTGCGGAGGTAAGCAGCAAGGTTATATCGAGTATCGGCACCACGGAAGCTCAAGAAGACTTGGCATTTACTTTCCCTTCCTTTTTTCTCCGAAAAATAATGACTAACTGCAAGTGATGACGAGGGCAACGAGTCAGAAGTAATTTTAAAAAGAGCCAAGAAAACCCGTCTAAGGTCAACTTAGGGAATGGCTCAAATTGTACTGGAAGGATACCTGATTTTATGAACACGGAAGACCGTTGGATCCAGCTCCTCTCTAATTCACTCAAAACCTTTGCGACAACCATTTTTACCAGCTTTCCTTCATGCCTGCACAGGCGCGCGTGCGCGCACGCACACATGTATATAAAAGAAAGTTAGACATTGACGTCATACACGTGCAATTCAGATTCGCAGATACAGAGACATAAATACCCATTAGCAATGGCCTGTGACGTCCATCCTCTAATCCTCGTTAGAGAACACAGCGCTTCTACCCATTCTTGCGCTTCTTCTCGCCTGCACGGCATCATCTCATGTTCACGTAAAGCATCTCCAGAGCTACGCAAGTTACCGCCTTGGCGGCCTAAATCAGCAACATTCACTCTATAGAATACAGGGAAGACCGATTTGCCGTGATTACTGTGACATCGCATAATCTCGGTGAGCTCGAGGAGACACCATGTACTATGCACATAGTGTTCGGAGACGATGGGAATCATGATCCTACAAGTCCGGATGGCCTGGAGAACCTCTGGGCCAATCTGCTGATTGCCGACCGAGAGGGAGGCGGCCTCGTCTCTGAACACGCGGAGCCCAGTAGCCGAGAGGCTTTGTGGAGGAAGTCCGCGAAGCCGGTGCGAGTATCTCCACCCCTGGAGCTCAAGAACACGTCGTACTTCCGAGGGCCGCGCTTATCTTTTCCTTCTGGGATGATAGCAATCGGACAAGGGCACTCATTCTCCGTTTGTTTTTAGTTCGTAACTTCCCTTATATCCCTTTTTCTACGACGATCAAACTGTGTTTTCCTTCGAAGCTTTCTAGTCGAGGAGGACCCTAGCGAATTGAAGAGCTCGAAGCTTGTGCTTGTCTGTCGTGTTTAGCTTTCCTTCAGCACGCCATATCATTGAACACAAACTGAGACAAGGGCTTAGTTTTACCGGTGTTCTTGTCGCTCCGATCCCACAAGATGTGCTCCAAGGACGCCGAGTTCCCCAGGTTGGTGAAGGGAATTGAAGAGCTAGAGGGGTCCGGGGCCAGGGGTTCGCGGGAGAGGGCGATGAAAGAAGAGAAGGGAAAAGAAGCGAGTTTTAGGGTTTCTGCCCAACCTTTGGATTAGGGTTTTTGCCTCTTTGCTCCTCCGCTGAAAGCAGAGACACCGAGACACACGTGTGCATACTCTGGGCCCAAGAGCTGCACGGTCAATGTGTGCAGGTATCCGAGGCCCAATTTCGACCAAAAAAAAAAAACTCCGAGGCCCAATATTCAGTCTTCTGCACACATTTATCATAATCAGTGCATTAGTTCTAATTTTAGGGTTTCTGCCCAACAATCGGATTAGAGCTTAATTTGCTAGGGTCGTCTCCGGTGGGAACGCCGCGGCGACCACGGGAAAAATAAGTTTGTCCATTCAGTGGACCCCAAGTGGCCGTTTGACTTTCCTCTGCAGACTCTGCAGCCATTTATCATCTTGCCTCCTCTTTTACGTTCTTTATTCCTCTCTCTCCCGAAGACTATACACACACACACACACACACTTACTTATCTTTTGCATTTATGTTGCAGCATTAACCCGAACATGACACATCTTTTGACAATTCTAACGATTAGAAATATACATAATCAAACAATTTATGATGATAAAATTACTCAATTCTATCATCCTTCAAAACTGTCTCTAAACACGGCTCCCTACTTATGTAAATTTGTCAATCTAGTTCAAAATAAGTTCACATTACCAATGGCATTGTTCCTTGATCTACAATCCATACACTAGGTACTCACAAGCATGTGTGCGCGCGCACGTATGGGGAAAATTACCAAAAGTGTTAAAAACTTATTGCACTTATACTAATCATGTCCTAAACATTTTAATTTTGTCAATTAAATCCATCTGATCAATTTTGACTGAAAATTACTAACGTGGATGCCAGTTGTCATATGTGGAAATCTTTAATATCATTTTTATATATTTTTAATTTTTATATTATTTTATTATTATTCTTTATTGTGGCCGGCAAGGCCATAGCGAGGCTGGCGTTGCCTTGATCTGGCCAAGGATTGCAACCCTTATCTATGCTCAATGAGAGCTTAATTCCCCTCATCCATAAAAATATTTAAAAATAAAAAAAAATATTTGGCATTAGTGCTGACCAACTAGTGTCCATTTTAGTGATTTTCGGTGAAAATTGGTCCAATAAACTCAATTGGTAAAATGTGAAATGTTTAGGATTTTATTGGCACAATGAAAAGGTTTAGGACTAAAGTAGCGAAAATATGATAAGTTTATGATTTCTTTGAATCTCTCTCTCTCTCTCTCTCTCTCTCTCTCTCTCTCTCTCTCTCTCTCTATATATATATATATATATAATGCTTATCACAATTGAAAAATACAATCAATCAAATAAAATATGTCAAAAAAATCTTACAAAAAATGCAATCAAATCTTAAAACATGTCAATTCGATGTAATCGAGCTTAGTAATTCCATCCAACTTGGCTAACAAAAAATGACGACATAGCTTTTTTTTAATATTTTATCTCTCCTTATGTAATGATGATTGGGCTAAAACAACGCCGTTTCGATTCAAATCTAATTTTTAATTCAAAGTTTATTAAATTAAATCTAAAATAAGCTAAATTGTAAAAGAAGAATTTAACGCTAATTTTGAGAAAAAGAAGCCGGAAGACAGAAGAGACAAAAACCTAAGGTGCAAATTTAAACCCTTGCACGCCACATCGACAAGAAAAAAAAAAAGAAAAGAAATAAAATAAAATAAAATAAACCCCGTGCCATGTGCTGCCATCGCTTCCATCTGAAATCCAAGCTAAAAATCATTCGCAAGGATCTAGTTTAGAGGAGTAGTATAGTAGCCACCATTTAAATTACTATTTGTCCATTAGATTCCCAATTTCGAGAATCCTACCTTTCCCCTTAGCACTAACTAACAGGAGGCCTTTTGGGCTTAACATGTGGTGAAAAGACACCACTTTTCATTTGCTTCTCCTCCACCTTCTTCCTTTTTAATAAAGTGAAGAACATGATCAGGGCAGGTTATGTAATTTGAACCTTTAATTGGTCTCCAAATATACCAACATGCAGGATTAAGCCAATATTTTGGAGAATAAACCCAGTTAATCTACCATGCATAATCAAGCAATAGAGAAAAAGAGTAGCAAAAAAAAGTTTCATGATTGCTAGGACCAACATGAGAAGTTCATGATAGGTCCTCTCAAATCTCAAAGGAACATGCAAGTTCCCTCGTCCTCCTCAGACTTCCTCCTTAAGACCTCCTGGTCGTCCTCAAAGTCCTTGTCATCCTCAAACTTCCTCCTAAAGACCTCCTTGCCTTCCACAGACTTCGTCCTCCTTCTTGTACCCATCCTCGACTTCCTTCCTCCTCTTCTCTTTACCTGCTTGACTCTCCCTACCCTTCCTCGACTTTTGACTCCTTTAGGAGCTGATTTCATTAGAGCCGCCACCCGCCTAGAAGAACTCTTGGTCGCTCTAAGGGTATCTACCTACCACCATTGAACCTCTTTCTTTCTCAACCGCTAGTGTTTTTTCTCGGCATCAACCGATGTTGGATCATACGAGAATCCTCAAGAGGTGAGGAAAGTCATCTTTGTGCTTCTTTTTACTATGATTCTATTTCTCGAATGGCATATTTGTCAATGTGAACTAAACATCTCCACCACCCCTCCTTAACTTCTGACTCCTTCAGGAGCTTGGTTTTGCCACAGCCGCCGCCCACCTAGAACAACCCCGGGTCAATCTAAGGCTTTCTGCCCACCACCGTCGATCCTCTTTCTCTGTCTCATCCACTAGTGTATTTTCTCGACATTGATCAATGTTGGATCATCCGAGAACCCTTAGAGGTGAGGTAGCTCATCCCTTTGTGCTTCTCTTTGCTGCTATTCCATTTCTCGAATAGCATATCTATCATTGTGAACTAAACACCATGATCCACTAGCTAGCTATGTTTCGACTTCCTGTTTTGTGTCGAGGAAGAAGAGTAAATGAAGCGGGGCATGGCAAGAGGATAGAATATTAAAATCTATGGGGTTTTGGGCCTGGTTCTAGAAATAGCAATTGTATATGTGAGCTTTGGGCTTGCAATCTTCTTATTTGGAATTTGGGTTTTGTTCCAATGAAAAATGGACTAGCTTAGGCCTTTCGGTGCGGACTCGGTTTGTTCTTAAAGGGCTGGATTCATTCATGACTTAAAAGAAAGGGCTTGATATAATGGCCCAATCTATATCTATGACTCAACCCCACGAGAGATTGAGCCGCAACTCATATTCGAATCGTGCCCAAGGGCCCCTATTTTCAAATTAAAATATCCATTAGCACATAGTTTATAATTTGATTAAGCTTAGCTTCTTTTTAATTAGCACATAATTTAGCGAATTTAGTTAGTCACCTTTGGTGTAGTTCAGTCTTGGTAGACTATTCTTTTGGAAAAGAAATTGTAATTGATTCAAAATTTGGCTCATGAAAGATCTTGGGCACGAGTGCCACACAGATGCCACACAATTGTCGCACATGTGAAGTCTGTATGGATGATGCTGCTATTTTATAAGTGCATGCACAAGTAGAAAACCGTAGCTGCAAATTTAAACCCCCGCACGCCACATCGACAAGAAAAAGGAAAGAAATAAAATAAAATAAAATAAACCCCGCACCACATGCCACCACCGCTTCCATTTGAAACCCAAGCCAAAAAATCATTTGCAAGGATCTAGTTTAGGAGAAGAAGCAGTAGTAGGGACCATTTAAATTACTATTTTGCCCATTAGATTCCTCAATTTCGAGAATCTTGCCTTCCTCCGGGGCTGGCCTTTTGGGCTTTTCATGCAGCGAAAAGACAACACTTTTCGTTGGCTCCTCTCCACCTTCTTCTTTTTTAATAAAGTGAAGAATATTGTTAGGGCAGGTTATGTAATTTGAACATTTAATTGGTCTTTAAATATACCAACAACATGTGGGATTAAGCCAATATTTGGGAGAATAAACCCCGTTAATCCACCGTGCATAATCAAGCGATAGAGAAAAAGGGAAGAAAAAAAAGTTTCATGATTGCTGGGACCAATATGAAAAGTTCATGATGGAACCTCTCAAATTTCAAGGGAACATGAAAAGTTCCCTCGTCCTCCTTAGACTTCCTCCTCAAGACCTCCTTGCCCTCCACAGACTTTGACCTCCTCGCCCTCCACAGACTTCGTCCTCCTTCCGCTCGGCTTCTGACTCCTTCAAGAGCTCGATTTCATCAGAGCTGCTGCTCGCCCAAAAGAACGCTCGGTCGCTCTGAGGGTCTCTTCCTACCACCGCCGAAACTCTTTCTCTCTCAGCCGTTAGTGTTTTTTCTCGGCATCAACCAATGTTGGGGTTTTGGGCTTGGTTCTAGCAATATCAATTGGATATGTGAGCTTTGCGCTTGCAATCTTCTTATTTGGAATTTAGGTTTTGTTCCACTGAAAAATGGACTGGCTTAGGCTTTTTGGTGCGGACTTGGTTTGTTCTATAAAGGGCTAGATTCATTCATGACTTAAAGGAAAGGGCTTGATATAATGGTACAATCTATATCCATGACTCAAGTCCACGAGAGACTAAGCTGCAACTCATATTCAAACCGTTCCCAAGGGCCCCTATTTTCGAATTAAAATATCCATTAGCACATTGTTTATCTTTTTAATTAGCACATAGTTTAGCGAATTTAGTGAGTCACCTTTGGTGTAGTTCAATCTTGGTAGACTAATCTTTGGAAAAGAAATTGTCCTTGATTCAAAATTTGGCTCATGAAAGATCTTGGGCACCAGTGCTGCACGAATGCCACACGGTTGTCGCATGTGTGAAGTCTATATGGAGGATGCTGCTATTTTATAGGTTCATGCACAAGTGGAAAACCTAAGCTGCAAATTTAAACACCTGCACGCCACATCAACAAGAAAAAGAAAAGAAAAGAAAAGAAAAGAAATAAAATAAACCCCGCACCACGTGCCATCGAGCGCTTCCATTTGAAACCCAAGCCAAAAAAATCATTTGCAAGGATCTAGTTTAGGAGGAGCAGCTGTAGTAAGGGCCATATAAATTACTGTTTTGTCCATTAGATTCCTCAATTTCAAGAATCCTGCCTTTCCCCTTAGCACTAACGGATGGGGCTGGCCTTTTGGGCTTTTCATGCAGTGAAAAGACATCACTTTTCATCTACTCCTCCTCCTCCACCTTCTTCTTTTTTAATAAAGTGAAGAATATTGTTAGGGTAGGTTATGTAATTTGAACATTTGATTGGTCTCCAAATATACCGACAACATGTGGGATTAAGCCAATATTTGGTAGAATAAACCCCGTTAATCCACCGTGCATAATCAAGTGATAGAGAAAAAGGGAAGAAAAAGAAGTTTCATGATTGCTGGGACCCAATATGAAAAGTTCATGATGGGTCCTCTCGAATCTTAAGGGAACATGAAAAGTTCCCTCGTCGTCCTCAGACTTCATCCTGAAGACCTCCTCGCCCTCCATAGACTTCGACCTCCTCGCCCTCCACAGACTTTGTCCTCCTTCCTGCACCCATCCTTGACTTCCGACTCCTTTAGGAGCTTGATTACGTTAGAGCCGCCGCTCGCCCAAAAGAACCCTCGGTTGCTTGAGAGTCTCTGCCTACCACCGCCGAAACTCTTTCTCTCTTAGCAGCTAGTGTTTTTTCTCGGCATCAATCAACGTTGGGGTTTTGGGCTTGGTTCTAGCAATAGAAATTGGATATGTGAGCTTTGGGCTTGCAATCTTCTTATTTGGAATTTGGGTTTTGTTCCAATGAAAAATGAACTAGCTTAGGCTTTTCGGTGCGGACTCGGTTTGTTCTTTAAAGGCCTGGGTTCATTCAGGACTTAAAGAAAATGGCTTGATATAATGCCACAATCTATATCCATGACACAAGCCCATGAGAGACCAAGCCGCAAGTCATATTCGTACCGTGCCTAAGGGCCCCTATTTTCGGATTATAATATTCATTAGCACATAGTTTATCATTTGATTAAGCTTAGCTTCCTTTTAATTAGCACATAGTTTAGCGGATTTAGTGAGTCACCTTTGGTGTAGTTCAGTCTTAGTGGACTATTCTTTTGGAAAAGAAATTGTACTTGATTCAAAATTTAGCTCATGAAAGATCTTGGGCGCTAGTGTCGCACGGATGCCGCACGGTTGTCGCACGTGTGAAGTCTGTATGGAGGATGCGGCTATTTTATAAATGCATGCACAAGTGGAAAACCTAAGCTACAAATTTAAACCCCCGCACACCACATCGACAAGAAAAAGGAAAGAAATAAAATAAAATAAAATAAAATAAAATAAAATAAAATAAAATAAACCCCGCACCACGTGCCACCACCGCTTCCATTTGAAATCCAAGCCAAAAAATCATTTGCAAGGATCTAGTTTAGGAGGAGAAGCGGTAGTAGGGACCATTTAAATTACTGTTTTGTGCATTAGATTCCTCAATTTCGAGAATCCTGCCTTTCCCCTTAGCACTAACAGACGGGGCTGGCCTTTTGGGCTTTTCATGCAGCGAAAAGACAACACTTTTCATTTGCTCCTCCTCCACCTTCTTCTTTTTTAATAAAGTGAAGACTATTGTTAGGGCAGGTTATGTAATTTGAACATTTAATTGGTCTTTAAATATACCAACAACATGTGGGATTAAGCCAATATTTGGGAGAATAAACCCCGTTAATTCACCGTGCATAATCAAGTGATAGAGAAAAAAGGGAAGAAAAAAAAGTTTCATGATTGTTGGGACCCAATATGAAAAGTTCATGATGGATCCTCTCGAATCTCAAGGGAACATGAAAAGTTCCCTCGTGCTCCTCAAACTTCTTCCTCAAGACCTCCTCGTCGTCCTCAAACTTCCTCCTCAAGACCTCCTCGCCCTCCACAAACTTTGTCCTCCTTCCGCTCGGCTTCCTCCTCCTTCTTACACCCATCCTCGACTTCCAACTCCTTCAGGAGCTCGATTTCGCCAGAGCAGCCGCCTGCCCAAAAGAACCCCCGGTCACTCTGAGGGTCTTTGCCTACCACCGCCAAAACTCTTTCTCTCTCAATCGCTAGTGTTTTTTCTCAGCATCAACCGACGTTGGGGTTTTGGGCTTAGTTCTAGCAATAACAATTGGATATGTGAGCTTTGGGCTTGCAATCTTCTTTTTGGAATTTAGGTTTTGTTCCAATGAAAAATGGAATGGCTTAGGCTTTTCGGTGCAAACTCGGATTGTTTTTTAAAGGGCTGGGTTCATTCATGACTTAAAGGAAAGGGCTTGATATAATGGCACAATCTATATCCATGACTCAAGCCCACGAGAGACCAAGCCGCAACTCACATTTGAACCGTGCCCAAGGGCCCCTATTTTCGGATTAAAATATCCTTTAGCACATTATTTATCATTTGATTAAGCTTAGCTTCTTTTAAATTAGCACATACTTAAGCGAATTTAGTGAGTCACCTTTGGTGCAGTTCAGTCTTAGTAGACTATTCTTTTGGAAAAGAAATTGTCCTTGATTCAAAATTTGGCTCATAGAGGATCTTGGGCACGAGTGCCGCACGGATGCCACACAAGTGCCGCACGTGTGAAGTCTGTACGGAGGATGCTACTATTTTGTAAGTGCATGCACAAGTAGAAAAGTCTCATCTCTTTGTCTTAGTCATTCTTTTTCTTTTCTAAAGTGGTTAGGGCTAATTTAGGATAATAACCTTTCAATGACACTTGCATGATAAGTTAATAACTTGAATTGGACTTGGTGCTGCACCCAACAGCATCTAGCACATCGTCCTTGTTACCCTAAAAAATGGACTAGTTACAATTGCAAGGAAGTTATATTTTTATATATGCTCTAACAACGTTACTAGAAAATATTTCCAAACTAAGAAAATGGCAATGTCAATGCAGTACAACGATACAACAATAGTAAAATCTATATTACTCATCTTTGACACTTACTTGGAGTTCGAGAGAACCAACTTCCCCAAAAGAATCATCTTCCCTAGCTCTAATAGAATATTCTGTCTTGCTTCACAACTTGTCCATCTCTATTTCTTCGTGGGATTTTGGTGCCGATTCTAGTTCCTCATCTCCCTAGAAAAACTTCATTTGCAGAGGCACTTCCGCCCGTGGCTCTATCCTACTTGGTATCTTCCATGCAACTGCCGTGGCTCTGTCCTACTTGGTATTTCCCATGCAATTGCCTTCCCACCAGCATCATCTTTATTATCTCTGAATTTTTTAGCAAGATGACGGGAAAGCTTAAATTCTTTCGATCTACCATCGGAATTCTTCTAGCGAATATGATAGTCGCGGTTGCTCCTATGGTCTCTATTTCTTTTGTTGCTTTCCTTTCTCTCTTTTTGAAGAATCTTATCATTCTCCATAACAACTAGGAGATGGTGAAAAATGGAGAGAGGAGCTACATTGATGCAAAAATAGAGAGAGGACCGGCTTCCACTCTATATATAATATCTTTTTTTATAAGCATTTATTGCTTCTTTTTTTCTTTTTTTTTTTTAAATTAAAAAAATTTCTGTTTGTTGATTTTTTCTTTTTCTTTTTTTTTTTTTGGATTTTGCTAAGGCGACTAATTATAAAAATATTATAATCTTTAGTGTAGGTATATTTCCAAGAGCGTTGAACATCGCATGGTAAGCAATAGGGTGTCAAAAACCAAACCGAAAGCCGAACCAAATTGATAAATTCAGGTTTTTCCTATTTGGTTCTCGTTCAGTTTAGATATATTAAAAACCAAAACTTTTTTTAACTAATTCGGTTTTTATGAGTTCGGTTAGCTGAACCAAATCGATAAAATTTAAAAAAATTTATACCTTCTTTCACCTCACTTTCCTTTGTCAAATACCTTTTCATTTTATTTTTTCTTTCATTTAAAAAAACGATTTTTTAAACATTTTTTATTCTTTTTCCTTTTTGTTTTAGTGAGAACTAGGCAAGACGCGCCACGTGTACAAGCAAGCATCAAGATATATCGGGTCGAAGGGTCTAACATGTGGCAAGTTCATATGAGTTTTTCAAATTTTACTCGAATTGTTCGGTTAAGGAAATATAAGGAAGAGTTCAAAGCAAAACCAACCTACATGAACTGTTTGGTTAGAGAAATATAAGGAAGAGCCATAAGCAAACTAACTTGCACTTCAGAAACGCCCAACCATCAATCTTCTTAACATAAACACTATACTTAGGGCACCTCCTCCAATTCTGCTTCTTAGCCAACTATATCAACATTATGTCCTCCCTCACTTTCTACCCCTTCAACCCCTGATTCTCTCAACACTTCACCCCACATGCCACAGCATGTTACACTATGCAAAGAATAATCTCCGGCAATTTGGACACTCCAATTCCGTCACCACCACCGCGCCTTGGTTGCGAATCAATGACACATTCCGGTTGTTGAATTTCTTACTTTGAATATAAAAAAGATAGGTTCTTTGGATACTAAATAATAACAACCACAACAATGGTAATATTAACTTAAACAAGGAAAGCAGTCCACTTAAAAGAAAGTACAAGGTATAAGAAATTGGGGAACATTGGCTAAACAATGCTTTTTTTCAAACAATATGTATGTGAGAGAGAGGTTCACATGTCGCACGGTTGCAAAAACGTGACTGCCATTAAGCAATTCAAAGAAACTATCTGGCTTTCCATATCCAATCTCGGTTTCTTCAATTACGACAGCGCCGTATCTTGAAGACCAGCCAGATAAGTGAGATTCCACCTCAATTGTTCCCCGAAATAGGTCATGCCCATCATCATTTGGAAAACCACGCATCCATGAAGCATGGATATTTTCTTATCAGGGAGACCTTTGACTTGGCATTTATCCTGAGCAATGAAGCATCCACTCATTCATTTTACTTTATGATGTTTTCCCGGAGCACAAGTGGAATGGGTGACTTGGGCTTTTTTGTTTTCTCCATCCACATCACTTGGGTAGTGAAGACTATCCCTACAATGGAGACTAAGCTTTGTAGGGCACACTTTGAAACCTTGCATGGATCTGTCCCTCCAATACCAAGAAGATCTTCATATTTGGCTGGCATTGCATTTTAATCGATTTCCCAACTGCATGTTCGGGTTTTCTACTCTACAGTATTTCCATCTGCTCCTGCGTTAGTTGCAATGGCTTTTGCAAAAGCAAGGAGTGCCCGCAATTGCTAGCCGTAATGGATTGCCTATAAGAACTGCATAAAAGAACAGAGAAACCTTCAGAATAACAGCAAAATGCTCAGAACGATCCTTGACTCGATGCATTTCACTTAAAATGCCCAAACAATTATCAAAGACATAAGGCAGGTTATCAATCAAGAGAAAAACTATAACATATTTCCCTAAAGCCCACAAATCTATCGTTAAAATATAGTTTCCTCAAGCCTACAGTGCCTGAGCCCAGGCCCTGAGGTCAAAGCTGAGGATCTAGTGTCCTGGCCTCCATAGACCTGAGCATTGGGGACAAGGGCACTGGTACCAAGGTCATGAGCACAGCCTCAATGGACCTAAGCCCAAGCATCGAGGACCCGGGCTTGGGCATCGAGATCCCGAGTTCGACCTCCATAATTCAAGGCGAGGGCGCTAGAGCTTGAGGCTGAGCCTCAATGGACCCAAGCTAGGGTGCAAAAGCTGGGCAAGCCTCAATGGACCTAGCCCAAGCATAGGGGTTTGTCGATTGGGGTCCCTATATAGGTGCTGGGGTCGTAGGCCAAGGTAACCAAGGAGTTGAACATGGGCACCTAGTCCTTGGGTCCGGTTTTTGGGGACTTAGGATTATCACTTGGGCATGTGCCCAGAAGTCAGGGATACATTCCCAAGCTTGTGCCCAATTTCCCGACGATCCATGTGCAAGTCAGTAGTGCCCAAATAATAACAATCTATTTTAAAAAATCAAATCAGAATTTCTTTACAAAACAACATAAAATATCTTCCAGTTTATTTTCAAATATAAGCTGAACACTTTATTTTTCTATAAAATGATTTCTTAAATATTTTTCAAAAATATCATATTTTTTACGAAACAAAGGAAGGCTAACACTTATGTTCTCTCACAAGTCTTGGCCACGGTTTGACACACTTATGTACGTCTTCAAAAAAGGTTCAAATATCACCGCACACCTATAACGACGATTGCCGGAGGATGCTCATCGGACCAAAATAGGTAAATGCATGAACACCCATTTGGTCAAGATCCAATGACCTCAGTTTCCTTCAAACTACTCACTGAAAATTAAATTACACACAACACGATGCACACAGAATTTGATCTCGATGAATGAGTGTAATCATCTTTATCTGAGGAAATTAGGGGATCTGAAATTTCGAGGGCTTTTTACATCTTTAATCCTTCACGATGTGATGAAAACAAAACATTTTTGGATCTTGCAAATCTTAATTACAGCAACTCCCTTAGGAAGATTGGCAATTCTTTCTGCATGCTTTCGTCAATGGTATGCGCAGTCGATTTCAGCCAAATCATTCTTAGTCTGTGAAATCCTTGCTTGGATTTCAACTTTAGTAGAAGGATCAGTAACAATGATAGTTAAGTTACTACTGATGGTTACTTTTCTAGCAATGCCGAGCTGATCAGAGGTCACACAAGCGAGAGTTAGGCCATTGTCTCCATAGAGAAAACTAGCACCTGATGATATTATTACAATGTTTAATGGAACCAAAAGAACAAAAATAGTAGATTATGTGCTTTAATGATGGAAATACCCATCTTGTGGTTCGAATAACAATGCTTCTCCAACAAAGGTTACCACGCTTTACCAGTTCACCTGTCAATAAAGCAATGTCCTGCGCGACACTCTCTTTCCTTCTCCAAATCCTGGACATTGCACCACGGCTAACATTAAGCAAGCCTTCCATTTTGTGAATTGTGCACGAGTGTTTCCAGTACTTGCCTGGAGATATCCTCTGCAATGAGTTGCCTTCTCCAGCAACGGAATCATTTTCCTTGACATCTGAAAGCTTCTGAGTAGCTACAAGGACTTTGGCCTTCTCAACCTCCACGAGAGATCTAACTCAAGTGAAGAAATAATATAAAGGGGAATCTTTTATTGAAAGATGGGTGCGCATTCGATAAGCTCAGGATCTAATGAGTCATGCAATGGAAGACTTTATCCTTCAGAAGGCAGACTGTAAAAATATTGAAAGCTTGCAAAGAGTTCTTTCCACAGTTGAAGGAGACAATCATCCAACTCCATATTATCTCAAACCTAAAGCAAGATTCACCACCTTCATTCCTTCCTGAACTAGAACGAAGGTTTCAGAAGATGAGGACGACCCATAACGCAATGCTGAAGAAATTTCAATAAGAAAACAAAACCTGCCAGAATAGTATTGATATTCTTAAAAATCCTGGCATATATTATTGACAAGAAAATGCAAAAATCATCCAACTCCATGAGGTGGAATTCCAGTCCGACTGAGCACTTTTACAAGTGTGATGGTGGCTGTCCTGCGGAAAGACTAATATTCGAGTTCTAGTTTTCAGCATCCCTTGTCTCTCTTCTTTCTTAAATTTCTCCCCCTTTCTACTAATTGTTGGCGATATATGAAGCGAAATAGGTTTGGATACATTTAAGTATGGGTGTCAGAAAAGGGTCCAACCCATTTAAACACCCTTGGGTGTATTAGTGAAAAAAGTTGATATGACCTTGGTATCAATACAACATAATTTGCATTAGAGAAACACTCGTCATGCCTCTAGATTAGCACACCCTAAACATAACTTGCAGAGATCTTATGTATGGTACTGCAAAACGTTAATACACTCAAGATTTTTTTTTTTTTTTGTTTATCACGAGTTGAATTTTTTTGTCTATAATCATCCCATCGCAATAAAAAACTAACTTCATTGAGCATAATAATAAGGAGTACTTTGTGAATTACATCAAATCCATGGTGAAGAGTAATGACCAAAGCAACAGAGTAGAAAAATGAAGACGAGTCTAACAATTGAATCAGGAAAGCAAGACAGGTCAGTCTAGCTTGGAATGTCAAAATAAAAAGGTTGGAACATATAAGCATTTGTCCTCCTGACCAAAAGGAGAAGTTCATAGGCAAAACTCAAGCTAAAAGAGCACAGCTCTACACATACGCCTTCAAGATAACTCTCAACTCCAATGTTGCACAAATCTAGACCAGCCAGCTCCCTCATAACTAGTAGGCAGAAACACACTACCTCTCACTCTGTCCAAACGGCCACTACATTAATACCACTTCCAGCTCAACCCCAAAACAAATATAATCAGATGAACAAATAACGCCAAGATTAAAACAACAGAATCAAGAATTTCAAAAGAATTCCACACACCTCTTAGGTATCATCGTAAAAAAATCAGAATCAGCTAATTTATCAATCCCAGATTGAAGATCCTCTCGGAATCTATTTCCAACTTTTTACTTGTTTCTCCACAGATCCAATACCTACTATTTCCATTCAGATTCTGAACAGTGAACAGCGCCTCACTCTTCAATCTCAAACCAGAGAGAGTATAATTTTAAAAGGCCATCAAGAAATTGAGCGAAAGGAAAAAGAGGAACTTGCACTGAAGGAAGCAGGCAACCCATTCTCACTTCTCAGGGGTTGTGCTCCGCAGTGGGTTGTGTTCTGCCCGCCACTGCTTGTGTCTATCCAGTTGGCTTCACCCAGTAACAGCCGTCTCTCTTAGGCTCCCTTTCTAGCAGTCCTTACTCGTTTGAGATACTGGCTCTGCATTAGAGGAGATTCCTGTTTTTTTTTCCCACCCAAAACTGTGGCCAGTATACATTTCTCGCATCCTTGCCCATCCATGTCCCATGCCACCAGAAGTCATGGCATTGTCGTCAGCTCAGCACTAACCCTAATCTCCCTCGCTGCATCCACTCAGCCCGTTGCACAGCCGGTCTCTCCCCCACTCCTGTTTATGAGGAAATTTCCCTCAGTTGATCACCCATTCGTCATCCTTTGCAGAGCTGGAGGCCGGCTGGCCAAGTCGACTTAGTCAGCTTGGCAGAGTATGATGAGCGAGGATTAAGAAAGAAGAAGCTCGTCAAACCCGTCTCTCTAGTCTCAGTTCCATCTCCTTTGCATAGCTGGTGGCTAGCTTGCCACTGTTTGGCCAAACAGTGGGCAGGCCGGCATAGCCAGCTCGGCAAAGGATGAGCCAAGGATGCAGGAGGTGATTAGGGATAGTGAGGAAGAGATGGCTGCGGCGGCCCACTCCCGTTTTTGAGGACTTTCTCTAGGTGCATCTCCTTTGCAGAGGTGGCGGCCAGCTTGCCCACTTTTTGCAAAGGACGAGCGGCCCTGACCAGCAGCGGGCAGTGGCAAACGGCGACATGAGCGGTCCCTGCAAGGCGACCCGGGCGTTTTGAGCTGACAAGAGAGATCACGGCTGCAGTGAACATGGAGGAGCGCTGCCGGAGGAGATGTAAACTGGGCACCAGTAGAAGAGGAAAATAGCAAAGAACTTTCCCCCTTCAGCACAACCAGCAGGTCCATAACAGCCGAGAGAACTGCGCCAGAGGGGAGAGGATTGCCTTTGCTGGGTGAAAATGTACTGAACAGGCGCGCGGTGGACGAGGGGACACCAAAGGTCGCCGGGAGAGGACGAGCATGCATGGAGAGTTGAGTGACTGCGAGCTATGGCTTTCTTATTTATACACAAAAAACCATTCTAACTACATCCGTTGATTTCTCTGTGATCTAATGATATGGAGTGTCAATCTTCATCTGATCAATCCAACGGTAGAAATTCATTTGATCCAACTGTCATAGATATCGGCCCTCATTGGTTAAATTTAGTAGAGGAGATTTTGTTTATTAGATAGTTGAGGTAATTAATCTTCGTCAAATAAATTTAACATTACAAATCAAATTGCCTTGTTGATCTAAATAGCACCTTTGAATTCATGACTTGGCGAGTTTTTTTAATTCATGATCTGGTGAGTTTTCTTTTAGTAAGACGCTGCTGTAAATCAGATAGAGGAAAATGCATAAAACCTTCTCATTGTTTCTCAACATTCAGTTTTGGTCATCTACAATATTTCATTACAATCTGCTCTTTAAGTTTGTCTCCCAACAGCAACAATTTTTCATTCAAAAGTAGACGAAATATGCTTGATCAACACCAACCATCAACACGCAATACCTATGCCTACAGGCTTCTAAAACAATTTTTTAGGAATTTAAAAGTGTGATTCCTACAATAATCTTAGTCCTCATATTGATTAGTTTTTAAAATATCCTCGTAGCATTGTTTATTACAATTTTTGGTATTTTAATTTCACATTAAATTTCAATGACACTGGCTATAGTCTAAATACATTGTATTTGTATAGGGCTTTAGAGTTACTATCGATGACCTTGTTAGTAATAATTAAATGATTTTTTGTTTAAATTACTTAATAAAGAGATTTGAGATTGGCACTCGATACTAAACAGCCTCCCATAACTTCAATGGGTATAACGATCAATATGATGCGGGCTTGTAAATAATATTATAATTTAAAGATTCTGCATAATTTGTCTTTAATATTTGGAGTATGAAGTAGCGAGTTAAAGCTTTAGTTACAACATGTAAAAAGCATCTACTTTTTATCTAATGGTTGTTATATGACTCATAGTTATATAGATCTATACTCAAAATGAAATGTTAGGTTATCACACACGATGAGATTAATCTTAATAGGGTTTTCAATCAAATTGAGCACATATTTTCCCCACATGAAACATTTAAAATGTTTTACTAGGGGAAATCGATTGAGATGCAGCTTAAAGTTGCTGGATCAAGCACCGTGACTGACAAAAAGGTCATTGTTGGATTGCTGCATTCAGTCAATTCTCTGATAAAATATCAGAGGTACTATTATTCACGTTGGTAGTTTGGGATCTTGAACCTCAAACGAAAATTGTATGCTCCCAGAGGAACTGGTCTGCTTGTCCCTCTGAATCTGAATAGTGGATACAGTCACCATAAGCTTGAAATTAGTAAAATTCTTGTGATTAATTTCGACACTAACTTATACCCAGTACAAGGCATTACATTTTCCAGTCTCAAAAGAAAGTACAAGGCATTAGACTCCGGAGAACATCGGCTGAACAATGCGTTTTCCAACAATAGGTGTGTAAGAGAGAGATTTTGACGTGTTGCACAGATTGCAGAAATGTGACTGCCATTAAGCAAACCGGAGAAACTATCCAGCTTTCAATATCCAACCTTGGTTTCTTCAATTATGACGGCTGGATCTTCAAGACCAGCTAGATAAGTGAGATTACACCTCTCCAGTTCCCCGGAACATGTTATGCCCATCTTCATTTGAGCACGCATCCATGAAGCACGGGTATTTTTTTTATCAAGGAGAGCTCTGATTCGGCATTTATCCTGAGCAATGAAGCATCCACTTGTTCGTTTTACTTTAAGATGTTATTCCAGGCACAAGTGGAATAGGTGGCTTGGGCTGCTTTGTTTTCTCCACCAATATCGCTTGGGTTGTCAAGACTGTCCCTGCAATGGAGACTGCGCTTTGTAGTGCGCACCTTGAAACCTTGCATGGATCTATGACTCCAACACTGAGAAGATCTTCATATTTGCCCGTCATTGCATTGTAACCAATTTCCCAACCACATGTTCGGGTTTTCTCCACTACAGTATCGCCATCTGCTCCTGCATTAGTTGCAATGGCTTTTGCTGGAGCAAGGAGTGCCTGCAATTGCAATCCACAATTGACCAGTTATAAGAACAAAGACACCTCCAGAACAACAGCAAAATGCTAGAAACTATCCTACACTCAATGCATTCCACTTAGAATGCCCAAGCAATTATTGAAGACATAAGGCAGGTTATCATTCAAAAGAAAAGAAAAAACATAGTTTCCTCAAGCCCACAGGAGAGGGTGTTACACTGGTCAACTAAGAAAAGGTTGATGTAAAGAATTTGATGATCAGCAGACAGAATGCAAATCCACTCCGGAACCATAGCACACACACCCATATCAGGTAACACCAGCTTCTGGCCTTGTCTATTTTGTCTCACATTTATTGATTTGGCAATGGCAGCTACTCCTGCCACTTGAAACTTTTATCTGACATGCAACACCACCATTCCCAAGTCTTGCTGAACATTAAATATTCAAAATGGGTTTTGTTTTAAAAGCACAATGCTGTCTCAAGCTATTGATAAATAAAGTATAGACTAGTCGATAGATCTGCCTGCGCATATTCTAATACAAATATATAGAGCACAATCAACTTAGTTAACCTGGCCAAGGTTTGTCCCTGTATATCCTCAAAGCTGCCATTAACAACGCACAACAAGAGTGATGATTTGCTAGAGAACAAAGGCACCAGAGGAGGCTTGTTGGACCAAACTAGGTATGCATGAACAAAATTTGGTCAAGTGCCAACCACCTCAGTTTCCTTTAAATTACACACAAAACGATGCACACAGAGATGAAGCAAAAAAGTGGAAATCATACTGCTGCTACGACGTCAGAACCAATCTGCTCCTCTTGATCTTTCATCTTGCTCTTTATCGCAGAAATATACTCAGAAAGATGTATATAAGCTGCACCACCACCAGGTACTATTCCCTCATCCATCGCAGCAAATGTAGCCTGCTTTGCATCCTCTATTCTAAGTTTACGGTCTTCAAGTTCCACCTCAGTGTGCGCTCCTACCTAAATTGAATGCACATTGCTTAATATAAAACAGAAACAACAGTGAATCGCTTTCAGACTAGTAAACAATACAGAATTATGTATGTGCGATTCATTTATCTCGAGGACATTTGAGGGGATCTCAAATTCACAAGCTTGTACGTCTTTAGTTCTTCAAACAAGTTGCTTAAATAGACTATATGTGAGTGGAAATTGCCTCCAAAAGAATGCGTGATCTTGCAAACCTTAATTATAGCAACTCCACCAGTGAGTTTGGCAATTCTTTCTGCAAGCTTTCGGGAATGGTATGCGCTGTCAGTTTCAGCTAAATCCTTCTTAATCTGTGAAATCCTTGCCTGGATTTCAGCTTTAGTAGAAGGATCAGCAACAATGATTGTTGAGTTACTGCTGATGGTTATTTTTCTAGCAATGCCAAGCTGATCAGACGTCACACCATCAAGAGTTAGACCCAATTCTCCAGAGAGAAAATCAGCACCTGATATTATTACAATGTCAATGGAACAAAAAAATAGCAGAAAATGCGCTCTAATGATGGGAATACTCATACAGTTTGAATAAGAGTGCTTCTTTAAGGAATTTAAGACAGCATACAAACAAAGGTTGCTACACTGTACAAGTTCACCTGTCAATAAAGCAATGTCCTGCAGGACACCTTTCTTTCCTTCTCCAAATCCTGGACATTGCACGACAGCTACATTAAGCAAGCCTTGCATTTTGTTCACAACAAGTGTTTCCAGTACTTCCCTTGAGATATCCTCAGCAATGATTAGCAAGGGGACACTTAATTGAGTTGCCTTCTCCAGCAAAGGAATTATTTCCTTGACATCTGAAATCTTCTGATCAGTTACGAGGACTTTGGCATTCTCAAACTCCACGAGAGATCTATCCTGGTTTGTAATGAAATGAGGCGACATATAGCCCTTATCAATCTGGCAGGAAAAAAAAAAACTGACTTAAGTGAAGAAATCATCAAAGGGGAATTTATTATTGAAAGTTGTGTATGCATTCAATAAGCTCAGGATCTATTAATGCATCCAATTGGAAGACTTTATCAATTTAGGAGACAGAGTTTAGAAGATAGAGAGCTTGTGAAAGAGCATAAGAGATTATTAACTCTTTCCACATTTTGCAAGGAAACAATCATCCAACTCCTTATTATTTCAAACCTAAAGCAAAATTCACCACCTTCATTCCTTCTTCGATGACAACAAAGGTTTCAGAAGATGAGGATGACTCGATAGAGATTACTCCATCATGTCCAATCCTTTCTATAGCGTCAGCAATTATCCTTCCAACAAAGTCATCATTTCCGGCAGATATTGACGCCACAGCTGCAAAATGGTGAGAAAATTTCAGATTTTGTCATGAATAGCTCATGTATTGGACAAACACCCCCCCCAAAAAAAAAAAAAAAAAAAAAAAATCCATCACTAACCTTTGATATGATCACTCCCTCTTACAGGAAAGCTCTTTTCCTTCAAAATCCTGACCAATTCCTTTACAGTCTTATCCATTCCTTTTCTTATAGAGATTGGATTAGCCCCAAAAGAAACTGCCAACAGCCCAGATTTAATCATTGCTCGAGCCAGGATAATTGCGGTGGTTGTGCCATCACCAGCCAAGTCATTCATCCGGCCAGCTACCTGGAAATATATCCATTTGAGCAGAAAAATATAATTTTAAGAGTTAAGCATGAGAGCAAGCTTCTGGAGAGGATTAAATATTAACCATGAATGACCTCTTGGACTAACATTGCCCCGGCATTCTCAATTGCATCTGAAAGTTCTATTGCTCGGGCAATCGTGACACCATCATTTATTACTTTCAGAGATTCAGACTCTGAGAGGACAACATTGCGTCCTGAAGTAAGGAGAAATTAAATAAATCAATTAGGCCATAATGGTAGAATCAATCCTCTAATCTGGACACAACTGGAGAAAACATAAACCTATACTAAGGTCAGTTGAGGAATACTGATCAAACAAATTTACACTTTTTTGTTGCAAGGAACTTTCCAGTAAAATAGCTTTTTCGTACCACTCTAAAAATATCAATAACATAAAAAGAAAAACAATATCCGATTGAATAGTATTGATATTCTTAATAATTCTTGACTATGCATATATCAATGAGAAGAAAATTAATAAATCATCTGGCTCCAAAAGCCAAAGCCGACTGAGCATTTTTACAAGTGTAACCTTGGTTGTCCTCCTGAAGACTAACATTGGACTTCTAGTTTTCAGCATCCATTGTCTCTCTTCCTTTTCAACTTTCTCCTCCTTTCTATAAAGTGTCTACAACGTATGACTGAAATAAAGCATGTGTCGTAATGGGGTCAATCCATTTAAACACATTTGGGAATGTTGGTGAAAAAAGTCAATATGCCATTATCAACATGACACATTATAACCATCTACATATTGCTGTGTGACATATTGATGCGCATGATAAAACATTGTATAAATTTATTTACAAGAACCTGTTTTCAAAAAAAGTCAAACATGTTATGTTAAATGCTTAAAAACATGTAATCTTCGGATTTCAAGGTTGCAATAGGATCCTAAGTGGCATCAACACTATTATGCCATGACATTGAGCTGTCAATTATTTTAGTAAGTGCAAATGCCAAATGCTGAAATATTTTAGTAAAAAGTATTTCTTACAACATGCTATAGAAGCAATTTATATTGTTGGGTTCAACAATTTGGACAGTAGGAAATAGTAAATAGACCATGTCAAATTGACCCCAAATGCACCTTAAATACATATGAGTTAGTAAGTGTATTTCCAGAAAAGGTTTAGAGAAACACTTGTCATGCCTCTAGATTAGCATACTCTAAACATAAGTTGTGAAGATCTTATGTATGGTACTGTACAATATCCATATATTGAAGAAATTTCTTCTTCTACCATGTTCTGTCTACAATTATCTTCCATTGCCACCAAAAAACAACTTGTGTGTATGCTGTGTCAATTAACTATCTTCCGTGAATAGGATAGATAAGAATACTCCATGTATTACTTCTAGTCCATGGTGAAGAATAAGGACCGAAGCAACCGAAAAAGAAACCAAAGAAAAGAATAAAACAGGAATCAGGAAAGCAAGGCAGGTTAGTTAGCTTGGAATGTAGGAATTAAAAGTCCGGAACGTCTAGCATTGTCCCCTTGACAAAAGGAAAAGTTCATACACTAAACTCGAGCTAAAATACCACAATTCTGCACATACGCCATCAAAATAACTCTCAGCGCCAATGTTGCACAAAACTAGACCAGCCAGCTCCCCGACAACTAATAAGCAAAAACACACTATCTCTCCCTCTGTCCAAAATACTAATTCCAGCAAGGCAGGTTAGTCAGCTTGGAATGTAGGAATTAAAAGTCCGGGACATCTAGTATCGCCCCTTCGACAAAAAGAAAAGTTCATACACTAAACTCGAGCTAGAAGACCACAATTCTGCACATACAAATACGCCATCAAAATAACTCTCAACCCCATAATAAATAAATAATTAGATGAACAAATAGTTCCAAAATCAAAATGACAGAAACAGGGAATTTCAGAAGAAGAAATAGAAGAGCCCACAAACCTCTAGGTCCGATGGTAACAGAGACAGCATCAGCCAATTTATCAATCCCAGATTGAAAGAGCCTCTCTGCATTCCTTGCCGAAAGAAACCCTCTTTGGACCCGCTCTCACCACAAAGTTCCCAACTTTCTGCCCGTTCCTCCATAGACCCAACACCCTCCTGCTTCCACTCAGATTCTGGACAGGGAACAGCAGCGCCCAAATTCTTCAATCTCAATCCGAAGAAGTATAATTCGTAAAAGGGCATGAAGGAATCGAGGGAAAAAAGAAGAAAGTCAAAAGAGGAACTCACCCGAAAGAGCAGATTCGGAGGGAGGATTGAAGGTGCCGTAAAGGAGGAGGCGGACATTCTCAGGGGCGGTTCCTTCCTGGGTTTTTCGAGGGGTTTAAGGCTTTAACGTTGGGGGCCGCTAATTCCCACCCTTCCGTTAGCTTATTCACGCCCTTAATAAAGATTAAAATGGCAAAAATAGCCCTAGGTGATTCCGATAAGCCGCGAGGCGGGCGAAGCAAGCGCCGGCCGCGACGATGAGGAGGCGCGCTTCGAGGACCGGCGGCGAGGAGAGAGGGGAGAGAGAGGGGCGGAGACAGGATGGGTGGAGTTTTACGCGATATGGAATTTCAGTTAATCAAATAAACGAAAAAAATTTGTAAGATGATTACAAGGTAAGTGAAAGTCTGGCAAAGAATGATATATATATTTATATTCATATAACCAACATCATTTATTGTGAAAAGATTTAGTTTGTTGTTGCAGGTATTTTAAACCTGCAAATTAGCACGTGCATGGATTCTTTTAGCCAGCACAAAACAAAGGAAATGTGGATGGATTGCCCTGAAATATGCTGGCCTGCAATCGATTGCCCCGAAGTGGTCTAGCCCGTGATGGGCTGTCCCTGGTTAGGCTGGGCCTGGACTCTTGGCTCCTGGTCCATGATGTGTTCTTGTTACATAGGTTAACTCCTCTGGACTTCTTCCTTTAGAAGTCGATGAATGCTCCTTAGCCATGATATCAGTAAGGAAGAAAACGGTAAGAAGAAAATTGTTTTTTTTTTTTTGGAAGTGTTTAGATACTGATTCCTACCGGAGTGCTAACTTTGTTTTGCAGGTTTAGTGTTCCCACAACAACGAAGGTAAAAAGAAAAAAATGAAGGGCAGTTAGAAGGTGCGGAAGCTATATAAAAAGAACGCTCGCTCTAATACCATGTCACAAGTTGAGATGGAAGCGAAAAAAGTCGTGAATGGAAGTGAATGATGATTATATTTCTTTAATCTACGAGGATCAGATCTAATCCTAAGTTGATTCAACTAATCAATTACAATCAAAATAAATCTTCAGCATCTCTTGAAAATATTCTCCCAAATCAACATTATATCTTCCAAAGAGGGAGCCTAACTCAATTTTTAAATTTTCCAAATCGAACCCCAATCCCAAAAATCTTATTTTTGAATATCAAATTCATCTCCGACAAAATTAAATAAATAAATAAATATCAAATTCCCCAAATTCCACTGGACCCCTTCCTTTAAATTAAACCCTAGTCGCCGCTCACTTCCATATCGCGGCCACATGATCTTCTCCTTTCTCTGGAAGTTTGGAACCCAAGCCCTGGACGCCACAGCGTCTCCTTCAATTCGCTCTGAGCTCGTCGATTCCCTCAACCGACTTGGGAATCTGGGCGTTCACGGAGCAGATCACACACTCGAGCTTGTCGGATTGCAGCAACGAGAACGCTACCGTGATCACAACCGTCGGTATCGTGTTGCTAGGAGAATAACATGCAAATGTTTTATAAAAGCGGGTAGTCCCACAAATAAAAAAGGATTGCGTGATATTCGAGATTATTTTCCATTTCCGAGATGTCACAAATTTCAAACGCGTTTTACATATTTTTAGTTGTGTTTTGATACTTTTATCAATATCTTTTCCTTAATTTTGTTATTATATTTCAGTAATTTGGTTATTTTCTAGATTGCGACTTTCTTATAAATAGGTGCTAAAGGTGCCTAAGAAATTGTAATATGCACTTCTTTCGAGCATAACTTTCTCTGCGTCATTCGAGCTCTTTGATCCACTAGGTCCTCGACGAGAAAGCATGAAAGGAAAGCATACTTCGATCGGAGAATACAGAGAAGCGATCGGAGAATACAGAGAAGGGAGGAAAGCACACTTCGATCGGAGAATACAGGGAAGCGATCGGAGAATACAGAGAAGGGAAGTTACAAAATGAAGGACAACATTTGGACCACTAGCCCCGTCTGCTTGAGCTTCAACGATGATTTGCAATGCTCTCCGTGGCATTTCGTCATTCCGCACGGTATGCGCACCGTAAATGGTGATTGGCGTGCTGGCTGAGATGATGGATTGCCACGGAAAGCATTGCAAATTTGTCTTTCCTCTCTCTATGAATTTGAGATGCAGTGCAGGGTGGAAGTCTGTGGCCTTGAAGGAAGATTAGAAGATGATTTCACTTGCCATTGTTAATGGGTATGTATGTATTTATGAATTTATGAATCTGAATCTGAACTCCTGTGCACTTGGATGGGAATGACCTCTATATGTCTCTATGAATTGTGCACCTAACTTTGGATTTACGCACGCATGTGCACAGGAACGAAGGAAAGCTGGTGCAACTAGTGGTCGCAAAGGTTTGTAAATTCTCTTAAACTCAAAAAAGAATTTAACGAATTTTGCCACAAAATTTTCTGTCGGCTACAAAACATTTGTGAACAATTCTCTTGAATGACTGAACCCAACTCTTTTTTTTTTTTTTTGGGTGGGGTGGGGGTGGGGGACTTATTTATAAATCTCAAATTCCCAAGTTTTTTTGTGAAAAACTTTCACCTTAAGTCAATATCCTGGTCAATATTAAGGAGGTATCTTGGGGGATGACGTGATGCAGCCACTTTCTTCGGTCGCCTTCTCCTCTGCCTCGAACCCTAAGCCTTAGATGCCTCCAGCTCGCGCCATAGCCTCTCCTTCGATTCGCTAGGCTCCGTCGTCCGTTGGACGTCGGATGAAGGGGCAGAGCGAACGAGAAAATATTGGCTATAGCTCAGATGTAGCGGCGGGCGATGAGGCAGATGCAGAAGCAGAGCGGCGATGGCGGCATGGTTCGTCAGACGACGAGCTCCGTTGTCCGTCGGAGAAAGAGCAAAGGGCAGTGCAACGGGCGAGAGTTGAATGAAAAAAATGGAGAGAGAAAAAGTCCCATACTTCCATTCAAATTAATTGTGGGAGAGGAGGATCTCTGGTGGGGTCCGATTCTCAATTTCCTCAATACATTAATATTCACGTCAACATCAATATACCTCCGCTTTATTTCTCAATATTTCCTCAACTTAATTTCTACATCAATATAATCTACGTCAACATTAATATTCCTCTGCTTAATTTTTCTAGAGAGGAGAAATCTACGTCAACATCAATATTTCCTCCACCTAATTAATATTGACGCTGGAGAACGTATGACGTAGGTAGCCGGGGGTATAACAGTGGCGTGGCCGCCTAGTATATTTCATGAGAGCGTAGATAAGTTTGTCCCACGGCGGTCGCAGCCCCTTCTTCGCTCGCCTTTCTCCTCTTCCTGGAACCCTAGATTTAGATGCCTCCAGCTCGCGCCACAGCCTCTCCTTCGATTCGTCGGTTTCTGTTCATTAATTGTCTTTGTATAATTACATTGGTCCGATTTGTAATCCAAAAGATGAAAGGAAAATAGGAAATAATATACAGTAAATATACAGAGAATATGTAAAGAATTATATCTTTCCTATACATCAAGAAAATCACGGATTTACTCCATAATTAGAATCAGTGCCAGAACGAGAATCTTCGATCATATCTCCAACAACAAGCTTTGAGCTCTGAGATTTAGGTCGTCGACAAGAGAGCATCGAAGTGGAAAGCGTAGTTTGATCGGAGAGAGAAAAGAGAGAAGGCTAAATACAAACAAACATGAGTATGAGTGCCTTGTCTCTACGGCTAGCTGCATACGCCTCAAGATTCCAGAAGGGAAGACTAAGCGTGCCCCCTCGGAAGTACGACGTGTTCCTGAGCTTCAGGGGCGGAGATGCTCGCACCTGCTTCGCGGATTTCCTCTACAAAAGCCTATCAGCTACTGTATGAACGGCAACAATTGTGAAATATTGAATATGAAGATTCAATATGTGCTGAAAAAGCAAAAAGCACTAGAAGCTCTTGACCATGTTATGGAAGATCTTAAGGATGCCATGCGCCACCTTGAGCTGGTAGAGGACCGCTTGACGGCATTTGAGCCGAAAATAGATATTTTCAATGCTGGTTCTAGCTCATAAAGGGCTTTGAGCTCTAAGCGCAAACGTATTGATTCGTTCAATATGTGTGAATGCAAAGGATCAAGTCCTTATTGCAAGAAATCAAGAATTAACCAACAAGAGAGGAAAACGTCCTCAAGTGAAGAAAATGTCAAGGGTGAGATGTTACAATTGTGACAAGAGAGGTCACTATGCTCGTGACTGTCGTGAGCCAAAGAAGCTATACACCTCTTGTACATTTGAGAACTTTGCTTATGTGTCAAGTTCTGAAATATTGGCTGAATACAATCCTATGTGGACTGTAGATTCATGAGCGATAGACCATGTAGCGAAGGATAGAGAATCCTTCGTGGAATTCCGACGATACCAACTGGAACTAAGTGGATCTATATTGGCAATAACTCCAGAGCTGAAGTTAATGGGATTGGCACCTGCCAATTGAACATGCATGATGGACGCATCTTGATGTTCTACATGCTCTGGAGATTCGTCGAAATTTAGTGTCTGTCTTAGTGTTGGTTAAGCTTGGTTTTGGTATGAACTTCCATAATAAAGGTGTAGATTTGTGTTTAGATACAAACTACTATGGTTGTGGTCACTTACTGAATGGTTTTATTGTACTAAATGTTGACTGTGGTGATGTCAATATGTTATTCCATTGTTTCACGTCTTCTACCTTATATGATAATGATGTGAATATGGTGGCATGCTAGACTTGGTCATGTGGGCCAACAACATATGAATAGACTAGCCAAAGAGGGCTTGTTGGGCAATATTGAAAAAGTCGATTTGTCCATATGTGAGCATTGCCTAGTAGGGAAAATGACAAGGAAACCATTTGGAAAAGGTAAAAGAGCTGAATTTTCTCTGCATTTAATCCATTTGGGCGTCTGTGGTTCAATGAATGTGAGAGGAAGGCAAGGGGCTGTTTATTTCATCACTTTTTTTTTTATAGATGATTATACTCGAGTCGGATATGTCTATTTGATTTCTCATAAATCTAAAGCATAAGTTGTTTCAGAAGGTTTATGAACTTGGCAGAAAATCAATTAGACAATAAAATAAAGGTATTTAGATCCGATCGAGGTTGAGAATATTTATCTGATAAGTTCAGAAAATTATGTGATGAAAATGGAATAGAAAGATAGTTGTCTATTCCATATACTTCTCGACAAAATGGTGTTGTAGAGAGAATAAACAGAACCCTACTGGAATGGTTAGGTCCAAGATGGCGCATGCTAACTTACCTATCACTTTCTAGAGTGATGCGTTGTTAACTGCTGCCAATATACTTAACCGGATGCCTTCCAAATAAGTTATTTCCACTTCATATGAGTTATGGACAGTTAGAAAACCGAACTTAAGTTTTATTAAGCCATGGGGCTGTGCTGCCTATATTCATGAGTCCTCTCACAAGTTTGGGAAATTGGGTCCCAAAGAAAATAAGAGTATTTTCATGAGATACTGCGAACACTCAAAAGGGTATGTGTTCATAGGTGAGCAGGAAAGTGGGAGTATAACTGAATTTGAATCACGGGATGTCACATCCTTAGTGGATGAATTTTCTAAGAGGGGCGAAATAAGGGAAAATAACTCCCTATTTGAAACCTTGGATCAAGATAATGATGTCAGTGAAGTTCGTCCAAGTGGGTGTAATATGAGATGTAATGAATTGAATTCAACTCATTTTCAATTGCAACCACCTGATGTGACGACATCATCATTACCTAATCCAAGTGGGAGCATGACGGGGAATGATGTGCTAAGTGTACAATCTCCCATACGGTGAACAAGTCGCCAAAGTATTCCCCGTCGATGTATTGAAGGGGAAACTTTTATGGTTGCTCCACGAGATGAGGATGAGCCAAGAAATATTAATGAGGCTCTGAATCGCCCTAATAAGGAAAAATGGATTCATGCAATGAAAGAGGAAATTGAGTCAATGAAATCAAACCAAAGTTTGGGAATTGGTTGATCTTCCAAAAGGGACGCAGAGCTATTGGGAACAAGTGGGTTCTCAAAATAAAGCGAAAGGCTAATGGCTCGATAGAAAGGCATAAGGCTCGCCTTGTGGCGAAGGGGTATAATCAACAGGAATGAATTGATTATGAAGATACGTTTTCTCCTGTAGTGAGATTTACCTTGATTCGCATTATTCTGGCAATAATGGTTAGTATGGATCTTGAATTACATTAAATGGATGTAAAGACTGCTTTCCTCAATGGAGAATTAGAGGAAGAAACATATGGAACAATAAGCTGGTTTCATAGTGAAAGGCCAAGAAGAAAAGGTATGTCGACTTTGGGGATCGATATATGGCCTTAAGCAGTCGTCAAGACAATGATATATACGTTTTCATAATGCTATAATGGCATATGACTTTACAATGATAGATGATGATCATTGTGTATATATCAAAATATCCAATGATCAATTTATGATCATATCATTATATGTTGATGATATACTAATTGCGGAAGTAATATGGAGTTTGTCAATCTTGTCAAAAGTTGGTTGTCTTCCAATTTTGAATTGAAGAATATGGGATTGTAAACCCATAGACACTCCTATTGCAAAAGGTGAAGGATTGAGCCATAGATCGTGTCCAAGGACTCCACAAGAGAAGGAACAAATGAAACATGTTCCTTATGCTAGTGCTGTTGGGAGCTTGATGTATGCTATGATGTGTACAACACCCGACATATGCTTTGCAGTCGGAATGGTGAGCAGATACCAATCCAATCCAGGTCAAGCACATTGGAAAGCCATTAAAAGAATACTGAGGTATCTAAAGGGACTGCTGATTATACGCCGAGTTATTAAGAAAAAGGATGCAACTCAAAGGCTATTCTCGATGCTGATTGGAGAGGAGATTTAAATGAAAGAAAATCTACCTCTGGATTTGTTTTCTTACCGAATAATGGCACCATATGTTGGAGCAGTAAGAAACAAAAGTGTATAGCCTTGTCCACGATAGAAGCTGAGTTCGTGGTATTATCAGCAGCAGTATAAGAAGATGTTTGGCTTAAGAGATTTTTTGGATCATTTAGGTGTTATTGGAAGTGCTGCAGATTCATTGTTGGTTAACAGTGATAGCCAAGCAGCAAAAGTGTACACCAAAGATCCAAAATATCATGGCAAGACCGAACATATAGATACCAAGTAGAATCTTGTCAAGGATATGGTTGCACGAAAAGATGTGAACTTAGAGTACATATTACGCATGGAATGGTAGCAGATCCTATGATAAAGCCAATACCTAGAGATGTGTTTTGTGGCCATGTGAAACCTCTAGGATTGCGTAGAGACTAATGTACTGAATATTGTAATTTCCCTAAATGTTCACAATTTGATGAATTTGTGTTTTCATCATTAATGCCTATGAATCTTTGTTTGATCTTTATGCATCTTAATGCTTAGTGCATTACTTTAAGTTGAGAAGTATGTTGGACAGATATAAGATTAGCCCACTCACACGGGTAATCGCCTCATGCATCTTGTGTGTTAAATAGAGATGAGACTGTTTATAAGCTTATTATTTAGGTGATAATCGAGAGCTCAGGCTTAAAACACGTATGTCGCCTTAACTGAGTGTTAAGATGATGACATAATACTTACTATGTCCGAAAGTAAAATACCCCACATGTTTTACTTTATCTGTCTAAGATGCCAGATGCGAGTTCGATGAATTTTGTGAATGAGTAGATACGTGAACTCAAGTTAGACATTGGGTATGTCCGAACTATCATCCGTACGGTATTGAAAGGTGTAGACATACGCTCCATGGGAAATGAGTTAATACCGTAATACGTATTTCATACTACGTATGCATGAGACGACCAATAAGAGTGGCAAAAGTTTGATCTCAACTTTTATGTCGTGTGAGACTCCTGAGGAAGAGAGTTCCTCAATTTCTTAGTCCCCTCATGACTCTTAATTATTCTCAAGATTTCTATTTAGTGTTTCCTATCTTAGGATGTTGCCAATGGTCATGAGTGATTCGATCTAATGGGGCATTTCTAGAAAAGCAAGCTGGACTGAAATTGAGAGTTTGAAGGAAAGAGGAAGATCGATTTTGGAGAATCACATTATAGTTTTGTATTCACCGGTTAACCAATTATGACTGTCTTTGTGATAATCATAATTGCGAATACAATATATATATATATATATATATATATATATATATATATATATATTATTGTTTGAAAGAGATCAAGAGAGATATAAATGTGATCGATCGATCTAGGGTACTGCATACTAAATCTACTAGGAGTGTGATGCCCATTATGAGCTGCTATATATTCCTAACAGATGTATGGCAACGAGCTCTCAAAGTATGCTGGTCGCACGGATTATTCATCGGTATGAATGTTGAAGAGAGGAAAAGAGGATTCTGTTCGGTCCACCATGTTAAGTGAGAGTCTATGATGGATTTTTCTTTGATGTTGATGAGTAGGGCCTGTCCGCCCATGTTGGTTTTGGACCACCATGTGCGAGTGGGAGATGATGGATTTATGAGATGGGCTTAAGGCCCATCCGCTCAAGTTGGGCCCAAAAAGGCCCGGCCCACGGGAATAGGGCCCGTGGAGGGGGAAGGTATAAAAGGGAGGAGAGAGAGAGAGAGAAGACACCTCTTGGAAATTAGAACGTACATACGTTCCTCTCCCTCTCTCCCTCCAAGAAAAAGAAAAGAAAAACGCTCTCTTTTCTTCCAAAACGCTCAAGGCGACGCCGTTTCCCTTTTCAAGCCAAATTGACATCATCGAATCAGAATTTCTTCCTCGGTCTTCAGCATTGGTGTTTAATCTGTGGCTAACAAGGTACGCTCGAATCCGTGGTGTGCTTTACGATCGGTGATACGTGTTTTCCCGGGCTTCGTCTTCCGCATTGATTTAGGGGTTCGATTCAGTGTCGAATCCGTTTTTCGGGGATCCGTTATTCCCAACAGAGACAAAGCTAGATACAAACAAACATGAGTATGAGTGCCTTGTCTCTACTGCTAGCTGCATACGCCTCAAGATTCCAGAAGGGAAAACTAAGCATGCCCCCTCGGAAGTACGACGTGTTCCTGAGCTTCAGGGGCGGAGATGCTCGCACCTGCTTCGCGGATTTCCTCTACAAAAGCCTATCAGCTACTGGGTTCCGCGTGTTCAGAGACGACGCCAGCAATCAGCAGACTGGGCCAGAGGTTCTCCAGGCCATCAGGACTTGTAGGATCGTGATCCCCATCATCTCCCAAGGCTATGCGCAGAGTAAACGGTGTCTCCGCGAGCTCATCGAGATTATGGATTGCCGCACAAAGCACGGCATATCAGTCTTCCCTGTATTCTATAAAGTGAATGTTGCTGATTTAGGTCGCCAATGCGGTAACTTGTGTAAATTTGAAGAGGCTTTATGTGAACATGAGATGCAAAGCAGGCGAGAAGAAGTGCAAGAATGGGCAGAGGCCCTGTGTTCTCTAACGAGGATTAGAGGATGGATGTCACAGGCCATTGCTAATGGGTATTTATATCTGCCTGTATCTACGTATCTGAATTGGAAACCCTGTTCACTTGGATGGGAATGATCTGTAGGTCTAACTTTGTTTTATATCCTTAATATGTGCGTGCGTGCGTGCGTGTGTGCAGGCATGAAGGAAAGCTGGTGAAAATGGTTGTCGCAAAAGTTTCGAGTGAAGTAGAGATGAGCTGGATCGAACGGTCTTCCTTGTTCATAGAATCAGGTATATTCCAGTATTCTCTGAATATAGAGAAGCCCCGCCCTTGACTGGTTTCTTTGCTTTTTAAAATTACTCCTGATTCGTAGTCATCATCACTTGCAGCGATTCATTATTTTTTGGAGAGGAAAAGAAGAGAAAGTAAATGCCAAGTCTTCTTGAGCTTTCGTGGTGCTGATACTCGATATAACCTTGCTGCTTTCCTCTACACTAGTCTTGTGGCCGAAGGAATCCAAGTTTTTAATGATGACGATCCATCCCTCATAGGTAAAGATTGTGTTCATGAGATACGTAATGCTATCGACCATTGCAAAATATCCATTCCAATTCTCTCAAGCAATTATGCATCCTCTCCATGGTGTCTCGAGGACTTGGCTCAAATGGTCAAATGCAAGAGGACAAAAGGGCAAATGATATTGCCCATCTTCTATAAGGTGGACACATCGCACGTGCGAGACGTATCACATTTGTTTGGAAAGTACATGCTTAGACATAAGGAGCTGGTCGATGAAATTACTTATGAGCGGTGGGAGCGAGTTCTTAGGGAGATTGGGTGCTCCAAAGGATGGGTGGGTGCTCCAAAGGATGGGTGTCAGAGAATATTGCCAATGGGTACGTTTACTTTCTTCATTCTCACCAAAACCTTAACTGGACAGAACTACTAATACCTCCTACAGCGTACTTCAATTTAATTTGGGTGGCAATTGGCAGGCATGAAGCGGTACTTGTCAAAGAGGTGGTGAAGGAGGTTTCGAGGTTGTTGAACAATCCCCGAGCACATGATCCCCTGTCCCCATCCACTGAATATTGACTCAATTACAACAGGATTTTCCTTGCCGATCAAAAAGTGTCATCCTTTATTGTTTATAATTTGCATAAATTTTGCTAAGACTCGCGAGGATTTCTTTTGGAGTTAAGAAGCATGTTTCGTACATTATGCTGTGTAACGTGTTTATTTAGCATGTCGTTTTTGGATTCAAATGTGACACGATTGATGGATGTCTTGTGTTTGGATTGGACAAGTCGGCTCTGTTGTAGAGAGTCCAGTCAGCTTAATTAGTTGTTTGAAGTTGCTCTAAAGGATTTTCTAATTAAGTCTGGTACATCTTCCCTACCATAACTAGTCGAAAGGTCTGCTCGTTCCGACGACCGTAAAGCAAGAGGAGAAAATGAAGATGGGAAAACAGTTGCAATTTGCATCAACATATCTTGAAATATACTGCAATGTGCTGGATCACTGGAAGAGAATATCTCCGTGTTTTTGATTAGCTTTTTTCGTCTTTTCTAAAACTAGAATCTGATCATGCACGCATGGAAAAAGAAGCCATCTTCATACCTGGCTAACGTTGCTGAGAGGGGCTTTTTGATAGGAACTTTTTCATCGGAAGAGAGAGTGCAATGATTAGATCTGTTCAAGGATTTAGTATGTCGATCTCAATATGACTTGTTGCAAAAGTTGTAATTGTTTATTCCCATTAATGAGAAGAAACCCAGGAAGAGCCACACCTGAGAGTGTTCGGCTCCTTCACAGCACCTTCAATCCTGCCTCAGAAGCAGATCTTTCTGGTAAGTTCCCCCTTTTCTTTTGTTTTCCCTCAATATGTTCGTGCCTTTTTATAGGAATCATACTCTTTGGATTGAGATGGAAGAATTGAGCGCTGTTCACTGTTCATAATCTGAGTGGATATAAGAGGGGATCGATAAATTAGCTGATGCTGTTTCCGTTACTATAGGAACAAGAGGTGTGTGAATTCTTTATTTCTTCTTCTGAAATTGCTGTTTATATCTTTTTATTCTTGGAATCATTTGTTCATGTGATTATCTATCTATTTGGAGGGTTGAGCTGGAATTGGATTAATTTGGTGGCTGGTTTGACAGAGTGAGAGATAGTGTTTTTGCTTATTCTGGTCTAGTTTTATGCGACATTGGAGTTGAGAGGCATATGTGCAGAGGTGAGCTCGAGGATTGAGTATGAACTTTTCCTTTTGTGTAGAGGGCAATGGTGGATGTTCTGAACTAGGCGAAAAAGAGAAAATGAAGAATGAATTACTAAATTACTAACAGCTCCTAAATTTAGTTATTAATATATGTAATTTTACCGACTTTAGATATTACCATTGTTGTACGAGAAAGTCATTTTATAGATTCCATAAAAAATAACGACAAAATAGATTTCCATTACTCATTTGATCAGAAGAGGATCTGAAAGACGAAGAGAAAATAAAACTCAAAATTGGATGGCAGTGTTGATGTAAGTTGGCAACACACTGCAAAAGCTACCAATTTGATGCTTATGACTTTCAGAAAGTTCTTAAATCTTATATCTGACTATTGACAGTAGAAATAAAATGAATTCTCACAGATAGGTCACCCGTTATGGCAGAAATATTTTCACCCTCAGGTTTTGGTATATTGATAGGCTAAAGAATGTTACTAGGACACGTTAGCTGTAAGTTGTTTTGATTGAACATTAACTTGATCAATAGACGATTTCACATAATCAATAAGTTATTATGACATTTATAAAATTACTGACGCTATTATTTTGGCTTCGTGCAAATTAACGTTTGCTCTCAAGAGGAGCTCGTGGTACAAATCTTTGCCGGACAAGACCACATGCATGTGACGCCATGAATAAGGGCATTTTTGTCCAAAAAAGTCCAAACTTAATTTCCAAGTTTCCCAATTAAACCCTAATCCCAAAATCTTATTAGTTAATCATAAATTTCACCCCTTTAGACTAAACCGTAGTCGCCGCCTCCTTCAACTCAAAATCACCGCCTCCATCACCTTTGCTCGGCTTCTTCTCTTCCTCAAACCTAGCCCTAGACGCCTCCAACTCATGCTTATTCTCTTGTTCGATGCTTCAAGCTCTTCAATCCACTTTACCGATTTAGCAATCTCGGCATTTATGGAGCAGGTCACGCCCTCAAGTGTTGGATCAAGGGATGTAGTTTGTACAATCTGCACTGCTGATGGTTCATTTTTCATAATATAACATTTGCAACCAAAAGTATGAAAGTAAGATATGTTTGGCTTTCTTCCTCTAAAAAGCTTAGAGGGTGTTTTATCCAACAATGGATGTAAAAATGCTCTATTGATGATATAACATAATGTTGTAATTGCTTCAACCCGAAAGTGAACAAGAATGCTACTTGCAATCATCATTGAACTTGCCATGTCTTGTAGACTTCTGTTTTTTTTTTTTTTTTCCATTACACCATTCTATTGTGGAGTGTATGAAGTTGAGAAATTGTACTCGATTTCATTTTCCTTGCAATATTGTAGTTTTTGAACTCCCCAACATGATAGTCTCGATGCTTGTAATACTATAGCCTTTCTTGTTCTCAATCTTTCGTGCAATTTTCATGAAGGATTTGTATGCTTCATTCTTTTAAGCCAAGAGCATCACTGTCGCGACCTAACCCCTCTTGTGTAAGAGAGAGATTGTTAGATTTAGGGGTATTGTCAACTTTGGGCCAATGGCCTCCATTGACTTGGGCTCTCACAAGTTTATATCTCGCTCGACATTGAGTGTCCAAATTTTTAATCAATTAAGCACCTACAAATTTTGACTAAGGAGTTGCCACTAGTCTTTTTGGGATTGGCTAGAAACCCAATACGATACTAGAGAATATCTTACTATTTATGCAACAAGAGATTTTGGATTTGAGGACTTGATTATGTTAGCCCTAAGGCTAACGCCTTTTCGGTATCTAACCTAATCATGTGCTAACTAATGCCATAGAAGCCTATTAAGAAAATTCTAAAGTTCGTCCTAACTATTCTAAAACAAGGAAGTAACATTCAAATATTGAAAAGCGCAGTCCATTACAATCATAATAATTTTTTGAACTTTCGAATTTCAAATTCACGATCTTGTTTACATTACAACACCATAATCTCCTTTTATACTCCTCTATCACCAAGTTGACCATTGGATAATGTTTAGAGGATCATTCTTTCAATCAACCCACTAGGCATGAATACTTCAAGAAGATTTGATCATGGTTTGAATTACTAGATCGGAATCTCCCTTTGAATTAGTTGCCCATGCAACCAAAGCTAGTTTTCATAAGTGCAGTTTTTCGTTTGGAAAAAATTATATTGTTTTTGGACGATTGTCATTCGAATCCTCGCTTTGAGTGGATTTCTTTGTTACTTAACCTTTTAAGATTGAAAGAGATTCAGTATCGCCTCATGTGTGTCTTCGTCCACTCCAGCCTCTACGAACTATGGGACCTCGAAGAAGCGGATAAGCAAACAGGTTATACGCTAATTGGTGCGTACCGACTCCTCTCAAAGCACAACCCTCGAGCCTCGTGACCTTCATTTTCTTGCCCTCAAGTCACGTGAAAGATAACCATCACTTAAACTTAGATCTGTCAAATGAGAAGGTCGGGTCAAAAATGATTCAAGCCAAATAGACCATTTTGATCAATCTCGGCCATTTTCCATGCAATACAAAACCCGACTCATACCCATCATCGATCTGTATTATTAGAACACTTCCATTTTTAATCCAATTTAGAAAAATTTGTATCCAAATTGAGATGAAAGTACAAAATGAGCGAGCGCAAGGCACGCGAGGGCAAGAAAATGAAGAGTTACAGGAGTAAGTTGAGCCCAAGTAAGTTATAAATCCATTTATGTTCAATTTAATACCCATATTATGTTTAAACTTATTTATGACCCACTTACTAGATAAAAGTAATGCATATAACGACTCAGCCCATTGTATATGTGTTAAAAGAAGGGTCTATCACTTATATTAACAGGCCTACTTAAACTAAATGTGAAATGTTCCATTAGATGAGTAATGATATATGACTTAGGTACAGATACAAAAGACTCGCTAGGGTAAATCTACATGCAATTTTATTCTCATGAACGTAACTTAGCGGCAGTTCACGTAGGAGCTCTTTCTGGGCCTGATCTTGATCGACAGTCCCATGGAATGATAAGGCATGAGTTGGTGAGGGATGGCCTCCTCCGGCTCCAATTGCGACCAGTCTTTTCCTGTCGCCAGGTTGTGCACCACTGCGAGCGTCTCCACTCTCGCAAACTTTTTTGCCGATGTACGTTGCTTTTGTTCTTCTTTAATGACTTCACTGATTGCCTCGTAAACCTGTAAGGCGATGGAATGGGTAATGTCGATGGTCTCAGACGGTGATATCTCATCTTGCCCGTAGGATTGTCTACTGGGCTTCTAGCGGCTGGAAGTTGAACCTATGTGTAGTTTAATTATATTGATAGTAAATCCTTGAGGTACTGCAAAACAAGGGCACATTGTTGCTCTCTCTCGATGATTGTTTCTCATGTTGAAAGTACATATTTTTCACTTTCTACTTTTGGCCTTTTCTTCGATTTGCTTTTTTGGGTTTTAAGCTACGAGGAATTGCATACCGCCTGATGATTGTAGTAAGCTGGGGATTATTGTAGTAAGTTTCCCTAATTCAATGTAATGTGAGTATTAAAGCACAAAGCATATATCCATGATACTTCAATCAATTAATCAATTTTTGGCATAAAGGAGAAAATAATATTGAGGGATAGATAATCACTAGCTTTCTATAAGTATTGTGCAAATGCCCACTACTTTTTTTTACGTGATTATGATTTTTCAAGTTTCTTGCAGCAATACCTCACTCTTCAAACATCATGCTGGCAATCTTTAGTATAAAATTAACGTCCAACGAAGTAATCAGTTTGAAGCAAAAGATTATACAATATCTCTCTATGAAGCACGAAGGAATGACTCCCAACCCATAGATGTTTTTCATATCCAAATTTGCAATGCAAGATCAAAAGAACTTTTGAAGAATACGAATACCCAAATGATAACCAGGTTACCTAGAGACGTTCACATGCATAAGGAGAGGTATCGGGCTGGGGGTCGTGCATGCTTGCATGTGCATACAGAGAACCATGCATCTTTAATAATCTGTGGAGCAGAAGAAAAGGTCAAGCATCAAATTTGCACTACATGCTTGTATGGCTACAAGGAAATTTTCCATTAATTTGCTATTGTGACTTCCCATGTTCAATCCCATGGTAACGCCAGGTTGAATGGGAGGGACTACTAAGCCTCAATCCTATGGTAACGCAAGTTTTCTTTGGCATAAAAATATCAGCTAGAACTTGGCCCTTAAAAGGGACCAAAAAACAAGCCAAACCATATTTTCACGATCATAAATCCATAATCTAATGGATCTGTCGCCAGTAAATTTATACATCCTTGAGTCATTGATGGTTCGATAAGAACTCTATGAGTGGGACCAATCCTCAGGCTCCTCTGTTGATGCTTGAACAGTAAATCTTTGTTGTTTTCCAAATGCTTCAGTGTTGCAGAATTGATGGTTGTGAGAGGGTTGAAAATTTGCAGGTTTGTTTGGACAGGTATGCTGTTATGAAGACTCTCAGAAATAAAATATTGTAGACTTAACCACTTAGCTCTTATTTTGTTGTGCCAAAAGGAACTCCTCCCTCACTTTTCCGCTAATCTGCTAGCCATCAACCAGTATTTCCTTTTCTAATCTTTTTCCTGCTTTTTCTTGTCATATGTACTTATGTCTTTGATAAAAGATGCAATTATCATTAGCTTTCACTTGAGTGTCAAGCCAAAAGAAAAAATCTCACTTAAGGAATCACCAACACACACATTGACACATCCAGTCATCCGTCCTAACTCTTAAGGGAAAACGGAAACAAAAATCAAAGCATAAGAAACCCAACAATTAATGTGGTACCATTCTCCCGTCAGAAAGGCAATCACAATATTTTGGAGAATCCTGTCTCCATCATAGACTTCTTCAATTATAAGACTCACAAGGGTAATTGCCAGCAATATCTTTATCCTCATGGATCTTTGAATCCCTCACCCAAAATGTATCCCCGGGAAAAGGGTAGTCAGAAAGAGTAGAAGATTCGAATTCAATACATCAAGTTGGCTATTTCACAAAGCAAAATACCTCATAGAGCTCTTCCCTCTCCAAGAATTTTTGTGCTGAAAAGAAAAATACCTTTTGTGAATTATCTGGTTTTATTTCAGATGTTAGTATAAGCAATCAAATTCATATGTAATCAAAACCCTCAAAACATTTAATAGGACCTAAAAATTCCCACCAAGAAAACCAGAAAACAGAGAACTACAAATATAACTGCCAGTGGTTATCCATAACTTTTGAGTTGAAGCTGGAAAAGGAGAAAAATAAATGATGCAATGATGTTTCTACTTCATCACATAAAATAGGCAGCTAAATCTAACTAAACTAACATTGCTTCTCAAAAAATATCAAAACAGAGCCAATAACAAATTAATTTTGACGGTACCCCAAAATCCATTTTGTTAGCCAGCCTTTCCACGAGTTGTCTTAAAACTTACAATATTAAACTCTTACCAAGAGCAGAGTGCTCCAATAATCACGTGTTTCAGCTCTACTTACTCCAACAAAATGAATAGATTGGAGCCATCAGCATTATCAGCATTTGAAATTTATAATGGTTGAGGGGACGCGCATTGCTCGCATGTGTTGGGTATCTAATATATTAAAAAGGCAATAAATGGAGGCACCCTAAGAGATGCATGCATAGAAGGATGGAAATATCAACTGCCAGTATTCTCGGATAAATGCAGAGGAAAATGTTGTCAGCGCTTGAGAAAATATTGATCCGTAGTATTAACAGCCAAAGAGTCGCATTTGCAGGGAGAATACAGCTCATAATATTTGTTTCATAGCCACCAGCAGAATTATCAGCTCATAAAATTTCGAATACATTAATCCCTCCATCGAAGGGGTTCATAGGCGGGGTTCGAGAAGATTAAATCTCCTTTCTTTTCAAACTCTTCAATTATCGCTCTCTTCTCTTCCAATGTCTGCTCTCTCCAGGACCGGTGACCTCCCTATAAAATAAAGCAACCATAGATTTACACAAAGTAAATACACTGAGACATAAAAAAAAAAAAAAAAAAAAAAGCGACCAAAGAAGAATAAATATAAAACCTGGTTCCGAGAGGTAGACGGCAATCCAGAATGCGCGCCCGTGGGCATGGAGGTGGCGGCGACGCCGGAGAACGGAGCATGGGGAGCTTGGCCGGGGACGAGAGGGGCAGCGTCGGGCTTGGGATCGGGGCCCCAATGAGTTCATGCACTGATGGCTTGGGATTGGGGCCCCAATAAATTACTCTTCTTCTGGGTAAGATGCTTTTCCAGCGTTTATGCACTGATGGCATGCCCTGCATATTTTATATTAATGCCTTCAGCTAAAAGAATGGGCGATTGCTTCTAGTTATGAGAAGAAGAGAATGTTCACTTTCAGGTCTTGAAAATAATTATCAGAGCATGGAAAACAAAGGTCTTTCAATCATCTTGGCTTCCCACACTTCTTGACCAAAGTGTATATCTTTTTGTTAATGAAAAGATGCATCTGTTTTTTACTTTCATGTGAACAATGAGTTCACTGTAAAGTATACATATATTTATTAACAAAAGCATCAAGAAAACTTGAGACCCAAAGGAAACTAACGCCATAATTTAAGCAAAGACCCAATTTCGTGATTTTGGCATTACTGGACACAAAATCCACGTAGGTCGCAAAAAAATTAAAGTGTATCGCAATTATGGCTTTTCTCATCTCAAGCCGCAAAGGGAGATTTCTAGGGCAAATTATCATAATATAACCTAGACGTAAACCAATATATTAATTCAACTAATTCACCATGATCCCATACAGAATTATTGAAAGCATATGCGATAGTTCCTTTTAATATAAAAGCACAATGACATTAATTTGTTACTGGCATCATTATCATGTCAAATCTTAATCAAAAAGCATGTTAAACCAAGAACCTATCAGTCATAATTAGAAAATCAAGCATGCAATGCGCAATGAGAGAATTCTCCATGCCCAAGATAGGATCTGAGTTTCATGGTATAAGCCCTTCAGCATTTTCAAATGTAAACGCCTATCAATCAATGTACAAATCAACAGTCCCGATCTCCCTTGGATTAGTACGGATGACGAGCCCACGTCCTCCATGTGGCCCTCTCGTCCAAGCCTTAATTTTGCATTTAGGTCCGTGAAAATGATAGTCTGGGTCGAAACTGAGAGGAATCCAAGGAGCTACAAGACGACGACGACGTCGGAGGAAGGAGGCCTCGCCATTGTCGAAGTCCCTTCCGAGTGCTCCATCTCTCTCTCTGTATTCCCCGACCGCGAAGGAAATCGCTCGCTGTCAGAAGTCAGAAGCAAAGCACGCTCATTCTCTTCTTTTTCAACAAAAGTTTGAAAGGACGAAGTTGGGAGGTCGGTCCTCCTGCGCAGTCGTTAATCCCCTGCTCGGCACCTTATTGGGAACTACATGTGTTGGCCTATGGATGGGTTCTGGGGGAGGACCTTTGCCCTTTGACTTGGACTGTCGTCGGTCGACTTCGTTCGGAGGAAGCGGCGTACGCTGGTCGCGGGAGTAGGCGATCGTAAGGGCCGTTACCTTTTCTGGGCATCTTCGCTTTTTCTCGGAAACGAGGAAGGGAGAAGTTGATCATGGCTGGACTAAAGAGGACTTGTCAGACCGGGCTTGAATTACGCGAGATCAACGGTCACGATCTCCCTTGGATTAGTACGGACAACGAGCCCACGTCCTCCATGTGGCCTTCTCGTCCAAGCCTTAATTATGCATTTAGGTCCGTGAAAATAATAGCCTTAATTATTTGAAAGCATGTTAAACCAAGAACCCACCAGCCATAATTAGAAAATCAAGCATGCAATGTGCAATGAGAGAATTATTCATGCCCAAGATAGAACTTGAGTTTCATGGTACAAGCCTTTTAGCATTTTCAAATGTAAATGCCTATCAATCAATGTACAAATAAAAACCTATGTGGAAAGAAAAATAACAAAATAAACGATAGTAATTTCCTTTCCAGAAACATTGGAAAAGGACCGTACTTTCCTTCCATATGTTTTCGCTATATATCAATATCGGAGGGAAATCATTGTTTATATGCATTTTGTGATGCTTACAAATTCCAAAACGGTGCAATAGGTCATAAAATAGGGTTATTCCATGGCCAAATGAAAATTGCCTTGTTATATATGTGTCTGCTTTTAGGAACAAAGCACTAAATTATCCTTAGTCATAAACATGACCATTAGAAAACAAAGTGAGTTTTTTTGCTAGAAAGAAAACAAAGTGAGTTACTACTATCATATAGTTAAAACAAACATATTAAATTTCTCCAAAAGACCATAATAAAGAAGAGGGATCAGGCATCCGTACACTTCTGCATTGGCAAGAGTTAATTAGCGTTGAGAGTGCCTACTTTCCATGTTTACAGCTATATCTCACTGCTTCAAGAATCAAATAAATGATTAGATATACTTTAAGATTTTTTTTTTTTTTTTTGGTCAGATACTTTAAGATTGAAATGGCTCCATGATGCCCTTATTTTCATGCCGGCCAACGTACAAATATAGTCATAAATTAATCAGAGGATTAAACTTTCAGCAGATCGAAGCTATCACCACCTCTATCTTCATCAATGTAAGATGACGAAATCCTGGACAACTAATCAAAATCTCCAAATGAATCAAGAAATTATATGAAGATGGAAAGAACAAGACATGATATACTGATGTGTGAAGCAACAATATTGATGATGTTTCGATAAAGATGTGGATTTCTTCAAAGATTGAATCAATTGAAGAGCTAGCAAGCATTTCCCTAGGAGAGATGTATAGCTCCTCGATCAAACGCTCAATTGAGAGAATGAGATGATAAACGGATCAAATAGGTCACCGACTACATATGTACCATAATTTGCATGCCTCACAAATTCGACATTACTGGCTAAAATGTCCCCGTTAACCATAACTACATTAATTCGCAATAGAGACAGCTCAAGACCAACCGATTCGGAGTTATTATCCCTCAAGTACCATTCTGTTTTGGCTACGATAGAGAAATTAATATTTTATTATAAATGCTTGAGAAATAGTTCGCAAGTTTGCCTCCAAAAATGAACTCATCAATCTTCAATTCCTAATTCTTAGTTATTGAGAAATTTGACTTCCACTCGGTGCGTATCAATTTCTAAATGCAGTTACATTTTCTGGTGCTCCTCTTTCTTGTACATCGTTTCTATGTGCTGGAATTTTATTATTTTCCATTAAATTAATTACTACTTACCAAATGAAGGCGCTCCACTGAAATTCTAAATCTCCCCTGTACACATCATGTCTGCACCACACATCATACTTCCTTTAATCTGACGATGAGAAATTTCCAAGTTTCTATACAGAGGTTGAATTGATGTTTTGGAGGTAGGAACTTATTAACAAAAAATTCTCGATAAAAGTTACAAAAATGGGGAAAGAGGAAACGAGCGGTTCAGGCCGAACCCTTCAGCATCCTCTGTGTTTGATAGCACTTAATTTCCACCCATCGCAGAGATAACGAGGAAGGATGATCCTGAATCTAATGCAGCAAGTATGTTCACATAATCTATGAACATTCTTATGTCTTGTAGATGTAATTCTTCTGAATCTGCATAGAACTTTAAGTCTCCATAACTAAAAAATAATAATAATAAAAATAGAAAAAAGTTACAAAATATTAAAAGACCCTTGCTTTCCATGCTTTAATAATTATCTTCAGGACCTGGGAATCAACATTCTCTTCTTCTCACAACTAGAAGCAATTGTCCATTCTTTTAGCTAAAGACATTAATGTAAATAAGCAAGGTCATATCATCGCTGCATAAACGCTGGCGAAGTATCTTACTCAAAGGAAGAGTCATTTATTTAGACAGGCAAATGCCCAACAACGCTGAGTTTTGATAACAAATTAATTTGCATAATGGTGCGATATGATTCAAGCCATAGCTCTCATGTGCAAAGGAGACGGCGACATGGAAAGAGAAGTACACGTTCGCATATACACATAAAAATGAAAAAAAAAAAAAAAAAAAGCAAAAAGAGGGAAGCAAAATGCAACCATAACCAAATTTAAATGCCTCGTGGGTACAAGCAGAGCTATTCCTTTCAAACAAGCTAGGTCCACGCTGGTAATGTTGATGGCTGGTTGACTGGTCAACGTGATTTACTTCACCACCTGGAACAAGACCCAACGTTCTGGTTAGGGAGGCATCAGGTGCATTAACATCTTGGAGATGGAGAAAGTGAAAAGAGCCGGAAAAGTGGTCCTTTTCATCTTTTCATAACAAATACGAAAAGGATAAAGTCAGACCATTTCAGAGGGGCTCATTGAAGAGGATTTGTTCCCTGGCCGGTACAAGTGTTGGTCGAGTTCGGTGAGCCATGACCAATCTAAATCAAACTCTCACTATGTTTGTTGCCACATGAATGATTTGACCGGCTCATATAAGTAATGTTAGAGAGTTTGTGGTAAAAATCTAACAATTAAAAGAAAATGATGGATTTCCAAAGATGGGCTTGGTCATTGGTGCACAAACCGATTCCCTTCTTTATCATTATTTTGTACAAACAATCTTGCAAACTGAGATTGTGCTTCAGCATCAGGGGCTTGCGCGCTTGAGCTAACTATTGCACTAGTTGTGACTGAGGATTGTACACACTGGACCATCCTTTGAACCAGGCCAACGTCTCGGACTGTGACCCTTGGCAAGCATGGTTAAGACTTGTCTTGTCAAGAGAAGTAGGGATGGAGGGCAAATTGATTTCGATTGATTGCTGGGGATCAACAAAGGCAAGGATTATTAGGAAGTCTTGATTAAATGTGGTCAGAACGTTTGCAGGAATCATTGGTTGTCAAGCGTGGATATGAAGCTCTAAAGGGCCTTAGTCCTAGAATCTCTACTGAGAAATGCGGAGGCTGCTTATCTATGTGTTTATTATGTGGAGAATGCAATGAAGCGCATAATCTTATGTATAAAATCAATAAAATAACAAAAAGTTCTTTAGATTTCAAGTCATGTGAAAGAAGATTGTCATTTAAACTACAGATGAAATCTTTCATTAGATATGCAACAATATATGAATCAGGTTAAGATACAAATGACTCCACCGACTAAATCAACATGCTTCGACCAAGAAAAAAAAAATCTACATTTTAATGCTCATCAATGTAGTTTTAGCAGCAGTTCACTTAGGAGCTCTTTTCGGGCATAATCTTAATCTTGTCATGTTAAGTTAATCTTTTGGGTTAAGACACCACGTCACGTGCGAACAGGATTTAAGGAAAAAATTATATTACCAAGGACCATCCATGATGATGGTCTGTGAACGTGACCTCATTGGTTAATCTTATCTAGTAGGAGGATTTAGTTTTCCAACTAGGTCTTCATTAAATTGCTCTATGTATGGATTAAAAGAATAAGAATTGAACATTAATTTTGAGTAGCTAGGATAAAAAATAAGCAAAAAGACAAATGGTACAAAAACCTAATAATTTAAACCATAGACTTGAAATATATAGAGAGAGAGACCTATAGTTAGCAGTGCTCAATTTAGATCGTCATCACTTATGTGATATCTCTACTTATAAATCTTTAATAGTCGGCCAATAACTTCATTTTATGTGAAATCCCTAATACATCTAATTCATGTAAAAACATTATCAATATAAACAATGTAGTCCATACCTCTCATTTAACTCGACTAATGCAATGTGAATTTAAGAATCTTTATTCAAATGTTTACAATTTCTTTCTTTTATCCATTAACAACCACAATATTGTGACAAATTAGAATTGCCATCTAATAAAGTTAACTACCCTGTCAAATCTCACTTTGTTGGATAATGTTCGTTTATTCCACGCACTTACTTAACCATCGTAACTTATAATATTGAAACAATCTTCACATTTTCTTCTGGCTATCCATATAATATTTAGAATATCGAAATATTAATTATCGTCTGTATAACTTAAGTGACTATTTCCATTCAATAAGAATTTCATGGTGAGAGTGCTCGGGCAGTACACATCACTAAGCTATTTCGTTGATCACAGTTCGTGAATACATGGCGTCCATGGAATAGACAGCGAGTAAGTTCCCCAAAATATCATTGGCTACAAGCTACAGAGCGCATGACAAGGTTCTCCAGATGCGCGTTGTCCATTGTGCTTCAGTGCTCATGAAGAGAAGACCCAAATCAACAGCTGAATGTTGGATGTTGGACGGACGGTCAGGACACCGCGTGGGAGCGGACGGTTCCCATTCCGCTATTGGATTTGAAGACAAGCGGAGACCATCATTTTCTGAGGTGTGATGACCGATACCATTTCGAGCTCAAAGAAAACCGTGGCGCGCCGGATCGTCGAATTCTTACTTCGTCCACGTCGTAGCTTGATGGAGGTCCGATGCTGATAAAATCCTATGCTGCTGCTGCTACTGCTTTGAGCAAAACATGAACAAAGTAAGTACTTCCTATTCTAGGAGTGATCTTTAAATTGTCATTCAATGTCGGTAGGTTTTTCTTTTTGTCTCTTTCTCTCCCTCTTTCTTACTGTGGACTTCGAATATATTCGTTCAGTACGAAAGATGCTGGCACACTGGAGCAAGCTGCTGGGATGATGAAATCGGGGGAAAATATTTTTGAGATAAGAATTTTTGTCATCAAGAGGTTATAAGCAATATCGTGAGATGAAAATATTAACAAAAAATATCATGTTTTGTGTGACATCCCGATTTTTCTCAAGTTTATTTTCAGTCAATTGAGTCGGGCAATTCATCTCAGTGCATATAGTTCGTTTCTCGAGTTGGCCACTCACGAGAGAACTAGTCTATTGAGTGAAGTAATTAAGGAATTTTACCGTCAGACTTGGGGACTCGATCACCCTCGGGTCGGATGCAAGAAAATTTCCCCAAAAGCTACTCATAGTGGACTAGGCGCGCTAAAATCGCACCGAGTGAAATTAACCGTGAAATTGAAATTGAATTCTGAAATTTGAAAGTCAAAGGGTGTTGCAAATCTTATTAGGAACATTGGATTAATTCATGGACTTTAATTTGGACTCAATTAGAAGAGAATTGATGGAAATTGAAATAATTAAATGTGCAAGAACTTGGACCCCGGCGGAAAATGAATTGGACCTATTGGAAGATGTTGTGAGGATTTGAGTTAGTGGAGAGTGACATCAGCAGGTGATGTCATGGTGGAGGCCAAAATTAAGGAGAGCTTGGCAAGTGTCACAAGCCGATTGGCCCACCAAAAGTGGGGGTGTCCCATCCACTTCATCTTCAACCTCTAGCACCTTGGGAAGAGGGAGGAAATTTTGGAGGGAAGAGAAAGGATCCGGCGACGCCCCTCCAGCCGCCTCGGTCCGCCTTCGTCGCCCGCCCGTCGCCCGCCGTCGTCGCCTCCGCCGTCGCACGTCGCCGCCGTCCGCCGCTCACCCGCGTGTGCGGTCACGGGTGCGAGCCGTCGCGTCTTCTCGCCCGCCGCTGGTCTCGCCCGCCAGCTGCTGGTCGCCATTCGACCGCCGCCTCGCCCACCCGCCGCCCCGCCTCTCGCCGCCGTCGCCGTCCGTTCTCCCGCCGCCGTTTCTCCACCGTTCGCCGCCGTTCCGCCGCCCCTTTCAAGCCGGTTAGTTGCTGGAAAGAAAACCAGCAAGATCTAGTATCTTGGAGCTCCTTTTGGTCCCCTATAAGTGCTCATTTGGTCTTGATCCGTGTAGGTTTATCGTCGGCGTCGTCGTGCTCTTCGCCGGAGACCCGTCGGAAAGTGATTCCGGTGAGTTTACCTCACTAATCCGCGATTAGCGAGTTAATGATGCCCTAAGTATGTTTAACTTAAGTTGATTGTGATTAGGTGGATAGATTGGCTTAATTAGTTGTGGATTATATTAAGAGGATTTATTAAGGTAAATGGTGTTTAGTTTAATGGTTAAGTATGTTTATTTTTAAATAAACCTTGATGTGACTTAAAGGAGTTTATTTATGATTTAAATAAATGCTTCGAAATTGTTGGATTATTTAATAATATCGAAAAAAAAAAAAAAAAAAAAAAAAACTCGAAAAATCTTATTTCGAAATTCATTAAAATATTATTTTGAATGTGGAAAAAAAAAAAAAAACTCGAAAAATTTATTTTGACCCTTCGAAAATTTTGCTCGGGAATTTCGTGCCGATCGTTGTTGTGCTTGTAGAATTTGAGTTTGATGATTGGTTGTGGCGAATTGAGTGTGATTGCGATTTATAGGGATTCTTTATAAAATCCTAAGTGTTGAAATTGATGGGAGATTGACCGTGATTGACCACCTATTAGAGGTCGTGCCCGATGAGGCCGTGAAATACCACCTAGGAAAGGTCGTGCCCGATGAGGCCGTGAAAACCACCTACAAGAGGTCGTGCCCGATGAGGCCATGAAATACCACCTAGGAAAGGTCGTGTCCGATGAGGCCGTGAAAACCACCTACAGAGAGGTCGTGCCGATGAGGCCGTGAAATACCACCTATTAGAGGTCGTGCCCGATGAGGCCGTGAAATACCACCTATGAGAGGTCGTGCCCAGTGAGGCCGTGATAAACCACCTATGAGAGGTCGTGCCCAGTGAGGCCGTGATAAACCACCTATTAGAGGTCGTGCTCGATGAGGCCGGTCGTGCCGTCGTGGGGCCGTGATTGCCACCGGTTGTTAAACCTTCTATAAGGCTGGATTGAGAGCAATGATTGATTTCTAGAATGACATGTAATCGGCCGAGTCGATTGATCGCCGAGACGATCCAAGTGGTTGAATTTTCTGATGATGTGATTGTATCTCCGTTGTTGAAGTTATTAAAATTGCACATGGTTGAATTATATAAATTGTGCTAACTGCGAGATGAGGGCTAAGACGAGGTAAGTCTTCTTGATGTTGTGGCTAAGCTACTTTGGGGTGTATTTACTTTCTAATAGGGGTTTAGGAGGGGTGAACTTGCTTTGAGACAAAGTCTCATCCCGGTTTGGGGAAAAATATTACGGGGACCGTAGATGGCGAGACCCCGGAGATGAGTGGCCTACCGACGGAGATCGACGGTGCCGACGGAGAGTGCTCCCGATCATGGGAGTCCTTGGGTCTATGGTTGATTAGGACCCTCATTTGGGTCAAGGTGAACGTGCAAGATGTTAGAGTACCATACATGTTTAGGGCTTGGTTCCATTTTGGGGCCAGATGGTGTTAGGGTTGGCCCTCTAGATAGCATGGATATCCCACTTGGCGGTCTTGAATGCCATTTGGGTGAAGGTGTGGCGGACCTTCCCGATGGTGGAGTGGATGATCAACGCCTCCCCCCGCAATCTTGGGTGTTGATCCCGAGGATGGGATCGTCCAATGGGTCCGATGTAGTCCTAGGGTGGTTCCTTTCTTTTGATGGGATGATCCATGTTGTGTAGGCTAACCCTTTTTGATGCACATAAACTCTAACCCATTTTTGGTGCATATAGCCTCCGGATCCTGTTGATGTATGTAAGACTTGGATTGATGATGATGTATGGAATTATGCTTGTTTGATTTTGAATTAATTCTTCCCGCTGTCCTATCCCGTGAGTTTTGTCGGGGTTTCTTAAAACGTTCCGCATGCGCTTTAATAATTTTTAAATATTGGGGTCGGCGACACTACTTGGGAATGTCGCGTTTGCATGACCATGGCGGGTTGTTCCACGTGTCTCGGGGTTCGGGGCGTGACAACCCCGTTTAAGTGGTATCGAGCATGGTTTGTGTATGGAGTGATAAGGTGCGATGAGTCATGGGATAGTTAGTAGGAAAACTTTCGATATTCCAATGCATGTGTTTGGTAGTTGTTTGTTAGCTTGATTGAAAGGTTACTCAAATTCTAATATAGTATTGGAATTCGCCAATAGGCATCTATATTGAGCCTGAAGCATGAGTGACCGAGTGCCAAGAGCTGCTAGGAAGAGAGCAGTAGGCCCCGTGTTTCGGGGTGGGCCGTCGATGAGAGTCGGTGCCCGAAATGCCGTGGGAAGAGCGCAGCCGAGGCCGGTGCGAGTGGTGCGGCGTCACCTTCGAGGATGCGGTGGCCCCGAGGATCCGAGGTTTGTTGGGATCATGCGAGATGCTTGAGATGATGGGTAACGAGACTAGACCAAGCAGGCCGCCGCTTCGCCCGCCGCTATCGCCGCCGCCACCAACGCCGCTAATGCCGCCAATCTTTGCTTTGTTGCCGCTAATGCCGCCGCTAATCGCCGCCGCACCGGTTGCCGAGCCAGAAGAGGAACTGGAGGAAATCCCACCTGAGAATGAGGCCGCTGGGAGGCCTAGGCAGAAGTTAGTGCAGCATTTCCTGAGGTTGAATCCGCCAACGTTCATGGGGACAGGAGACCCCGAAGCCGCAGCCTTATGGATCCTGGAGTTAGAAAATGCCTTCGAGTTACTGCTGTGCACGGAAGCAGAGAAGGTCGCCCTGGCAGCCTATCAGTTGAGAGGGATTGCAGCTACATGGTGGAAGACTAACAAAAGGATAGTGTTCCCTGAAGGTGTAGTCCCAGAGTGGAATGCCTTTCTTGAGGTTTTCAATGAGAAGTACTTTTCGATTGTGCTAAGGAGTTGAAGATGGCGGAGTTCCAACGCCTTCGGCAAGGTACAATGTCGGTTGATCGGTATGAAGCGAAGTTTGCTGAAGCGTCGCAGATATGCCCCCGAATTAGTCCGAAACCGGCAGACCGAATTCGAAGGTTTAGAGATGGGCTTAGATCGGAGGTGAGGAGCTTTTTGGTTCCATTAGATCTGAAGGAGTACAAGGATCTTTACAAGCGGGCCCAGCTGATTGAGAAGGATCAGAATGAGAGAGCTGCCGCATCTGGGTCGCGGTTCAATTCAAACAGAGGTGATAATCGGTTTGGGAAGAGGCCAATGCCTGGAGGAAGGTACCATGTTCCACCCACCAGGAAGGGTGGAGTGGGGAAGCCGTCATCGAGCTTCAATGGAGCATGCCGTTTGTGTGGAAGGCGACATGGCTCAGCCCCGTGCCCTCTTAGGACGGGTGCCTGCTTTGAGTGTGGCCAGCAGGGTCACCTTGTTAGGGAGTGTCCCAGGAGACTGGCGAGACAGCCTCAGTTGCCACCGCCGCCACCACTGGGCCAGAACAGAGGATTCGCACCGCAGATCATGCCGCCGGGTGGATCGAACCGACCTCCAGCTCAGGGAAGGACTTATGCGCTCACTAGAGGACAGGCGGAGGATGCGCCTAACGTGGTCACAGGTATGGTCTTACTGAACGACCAACCTGCTTATGCTTTGTTTGATCCAGGAGCTTCGCATTCATTTATAGCTGAAAGATTTGTTAAATTGGTAGAATTAATTCCTGAATTGTTGGAGTCTGTGATTAGTATATCTACTCCGTTGAAAGATAAAGTGTTAGCTACAGTAGGTTGCCTTGGTTGCAAGTTAGTGATTGGTGAGCGAGAGGGGAGGATAGACTTGATAGTCTTGGCCATGTATGATTTTGATGTGATAATTGGCATGGACTGGCTCACCAAGCAACGAGCCAAGATGGACTGTTATCGCAAGGCGATTCAGTTTAATCCATTAGAGGGTGAGAGTTTCGAATTCATTGGGAGTCGAGGAGGACCCTCAATTTCCTTAATCTCGTCGCTCGAGGCAACCCGCTTGCTAGGCAAGGGTTGTCAAGGTTACCTAGCAACTGTCGTAGACACGACAGTAGGGGAGTTAAAGATTGAAGATATCGCAGTGGTACGAGAGTTTATAGACGTGTTCCCGAAAGAATTACCGGGTTTACCGCCAGAGAGAGAGATAGAGTTTGTGATCGAATTAGCCCCTGGGACAGAGCCAATTTCTAAGGCTCCTTACCGAATGGCCTTGTCAGAACTTAAGGAACTAAAGGTGCAAATGCAAGAGTTGTTGGATAAAGGATTTATTCGTCCAAGCGCATCACCTTGGGGAGCACCGGTATTGTTTGTGAAGAAGAAAGATGGTTCATTACGCTTGTGCATCGATTACCGACAACTCAACCAGGTGACAATTAAGAACAAGTATCCGTTGCCAAGGATTGATGATTTGTTTGATCAGCTTCAAGGAGCGTCGATATTTTCTAAGATCGACTTGAGGACGAGGTATCATCAGCTAAGAATAAAGAAGGAAGATATCCCAAAGTCGGCGTTTCGCACTCGATACGGCCATTATGAGTTTACTGTGATGCCGTTTGGATTGACAAACGCCCGGCTGCTTTCATGGACCTGATGAATCGGGTGTTCAAAGAGTATTTAGATCAGTTCGTAATTGTCTTCATCGACGACATCTGGTGTATTCAAGGAGTAGTGAGGATCATGAAAAGCACTTAAGGATAGTGCTTCGAGACCTTAAGAGATCACGAGCTATACGCCAAGTTTAGTAAGTGCGAGTTTTGGCTGACTCGTGTGGCTTTCCTAGGTCATGTTATCTCTGGAGAGGGAATCTCAGTGGACCCCGCAAAGATTGAGGCAGTGATCAACTGGCCGAGACCGACGACAGTGACGGAAATCGAAGCTTTCGGGTTTAGCGGGGTATTACGAGACGGTTTGTAGAAGGGTTTTCAAGATTAGCATCGCCAATGACGAGACTTCTAAAGAAAGAAGAGAAATTTGTGTGGACAGACAAGTGCGAGGGTAGTTTTCAAGAGCTTAAGCATAAGCTAACTACCGCACCGGTACTTACTATTCCATCCGGTCCGGGAGGGTTTGAGATCTATAGTGATGCGTCATTTAAGGGATTGGGTTGTGTGTTAATGCAGCATGGTAGGGTTGTTGCATATGCGTCCCGTCAGTTGAGACCTCACGAGTTGAATTATCCGACGCATGACTTGGAACTTGCAGCAATCATCTTTGCCCTAAAGATTTGGAGGCATTATTTGTGCGGAGAAAGATTCCAGATCTTCACTGACCATCAAAGTCTCAAATACCTATTCTCTCAGAAGGAGTTGAATATGAGACAGCGTCGATGGATGGAACTCTTAAAGGACTATGACTGCGAGATTTTGTACCACCCAGGAAAGGCGAATAAGGTTGCGGATGCACTGAGTAGGAAGTCTTCAGTTGCTCAAATGGTACTTAAGGAATGGGGCCTAATAGAGAGAGCGCGAGATTCAGATTTCAAGTTCGAGGTAGGCCACCTTTCGAATCTTGTGGCCACCCTTAGAATTGAACCGGAAGTGCAGGTCAGAATCAGAACGCTTCAGCAGACGGATTCAGATGTTCAGAAAATCCTGCATGAGGATGCAAAGAAAAGGAAGGCTGGCTTTCAGATTTCTGAGGATGGAACATTGAGGTTCCAAGGACGATTGGTTGTACCTGACGATGTGGAGCTTAGAGAAGAAATTTTGTCAGAAGCGCATCGTAGCAGTTACAGCATTCATCCTGGTAGTACCAAAATGTATCAGAATCTGCGTCAACACTATTGGTGGTGTGGCATGAAGGCGGATATCGCCAAGCATGTCGCCAAGTGTTTGACATGTCAGCAGGTGAAAGCTCAGCATTGCAAACCGGGAGGACTTTTGCGACCCCTTGAGATCCCAGAGTGGAAATGGGAGCATATCACGATGGACTTCGTGACGGGACTACCGAGGAGCCAGAGAGGGAATGATTCGATTTGGGTAGTGGTCGATGAGGCCCGACCAAGTCGGCTCACTTCATTGCGGTTCGAAGAGACTTGAGTTTGGATAGACGGCGAGATCTATATGTACGTCAAGTGGTTCGTATACATGGAGTGCCAGTTACAATTACTTCGGACAGAGACCCGAGGTTCACCGCCGCTTTTTGGAAGAGCTTACAATCCGCTTTAAGAACGAAGCTGCAGTATAGTACGGCCTATCACCCACGGGACCGATGGCCGCCCGAGAGGACAATTCAGACTCTTGAAGACATGCTTTGCGAGCTTGTGTCTTGGACTTCAAAGGAAGTTGGGAGGAACAGCTTCATCCGGTCGAGTTCGCCTACAACAACGGTTATATCGCAGAGTATTCAAATGGCTCCTTTTGAAGCATTGTATGGCGAGCATGCGAACGCCGGTGTGTTGGGATGAGGTCGGAGAAAGGAAGATCACCGGTCCGAGTTGGTTCGGCGGTCAAGTAGAGGCGATTCGGTTATCGAAATAGATTGAAAACCGCTCAAAGCCGTCAGAAAAGTTATGCCGATAAGCGTCGAAGGCCATTAGAATTCCAAGTTGGTGAGCACGTTTTCTTGAAGGTGTCACCGGTGAGAGGTACTTCCCGTTTTGGCAAAAAGGGAAAACTGAGTCCGAGGTACGTAGGTCCCTTTGAGATTTTGGAAAGGATAGGGACTTTGGCGTATCGTCTTGCACTACCGCCAAAGTTGTCACAAGTGCACGACGTCTTTCACGTGTCGATGTTGAGGAAGTATGAACCTGACCCGACTCACGTTCTAAATTTCGAGGAATTAGACGTGGATGACAAAGTGTCATACGTTGAAAGCCCGGTTCAGATTGTAGATCGCAAAGAGCAAGTTCTGCGCACCAGGACCATCCCAATGGTCAAAGTGGTCTGGCAACACCATGGCACTGAAGGAGCAACATGGGAGACTGAAGAGTCGATGAGAGAATTGTACCCCCACCTTTTTGAGCAAAGTGTGTAATGGTTTAAATTTCGAGGACGAAATTTTTATAAGAGGGGAAGAGTTGTGACATCCCGATTTTTCTCAAGTTTATTTTCAGTCAATTGAGTCGGGCAATTCATCTGTGCATATAGTTCGTTTCTCGAGTTGGCCACTCACGAGAGAACTAGTCTATTGAGTAAAGTAATTAAGGAATTTTACCGCGTCGAGACTTGGGGACCGATCACCCTCGGGTCGGATGCAAGAAAATTTCCCCAAAAGCTACTAGTGGACTAGGCGCGCTAAAATCGCACCGAGTGAAATTAACCGTGAAATTGAAATTGAATTCTGAAATTTGAAAGTCAAAGGGTGTTGCAAATCTTATTAGGAACATTGGATTAATTCATGGACTTTAATTTGGACTCAATTAGAAGAGAATTGATGGAAATTGAAATAATTAAATGTGCAAGAACTTGGACCCCGGCGGAAAATGAATTGGACCTATTGGAAGATGTTGTGAGGATTTGAGTTAGTGGAGATGACATCAGCAGGTGATGTCATGGTGGAGGCCAAAATCAAGGAGAGCTTGACAAGTGTCACAAGCCGATTGGCCCACCAAAAGTGGGGGTGTCCCATCCACTTCATCTTCAACCTCTAGCACCTTGGGAGGAGGGAAAGAAAATTTGGAGAGGAGAAAGAAATCCAGCGGAACCGCACCCCCTCCGTCCGCCTCGTCGCCCCCGCCGCGCACGCCGCTCGCCGCCCGCCCGCCCGCCGTCGCACGCCGCCGCCGTCCGCCGCTCGTCCGCGTGTGAGGTCCCCGGTGCGAGCCGTCGCGTCTTCGTCGCCCGCCGTCTCCTCGCCCGAGCTGCTGGTCGCCATTCCGCCGCCTCGCCCGCCGCCGCCGTCCGCCTCGCCCCGCCGCCGCTCGCCGCCGTCGCCGCCGCCGCCGTTTCTCCACCGTTCCGCCGCCGTTCCGCCCCCTTCAAGCCGGTTAGTTGCTGGAAAGAAAACCAGCAAGATCTAGTATCTTCAGAGCTCCTTTTGGTCCCCCATAAGTGCTCATTTGGTCTTGATCCGTGTAGGTTTATCGTCGGCGTCGTCGTGCTCTTCGCCGGAGACCCGTCGGAAAGTGATTCCGGTGAGTTTACCTCACTAATCCGCGATTAGTGAGTTAATGATGCCCTAAGTATGTTTAACTTAAGTTGATTGTGATTAGGTGGATAGATTGGCTTAATTAGTTATGGATTATATTAAGAGGATTTATTAAGGTAAATTGTGTTTAGTTTAATGATTAAGTATGTTTATTTTTTTAAATAACCTTGATGTGACTTAAAGGAGTTTATTTATGATTTAAATAAAAGCTTCGAAATTGTTGGATTATTTAATAATATATCTTATTCGAAATTCATTAAAATATTATTTTATAAAAAAAAAAAAAAAACTCGAAAAATTTATTTTGACCCTAGTTGCTCAGAATTTCGTGTCATTTCTTTGTGTATTTTGAAATTGATGGTCGGATATTAGAAATTGAGTGTGGTTTGCGGAAAATATGATTAATATTATTTATATTAATTTTCGGAATAAATTTAATTATTTATTTTAAAATTGAAAATTTTGTCGGGACCCTAAACTCTCAGAATTTCGTGCCGAGATTGCTTGTGCATGTGGAATTTGAGTTTGATGATTAATTGTGGCGATTTGACTGTGATTGCGATTTATAGGGATTCTTTATAAAATCCTAGGTGTAGAAATTTATGGGAGATTGGCTGTGATTGACCACCTATTAGAGGTCGTGCCCGATGAGGCCGTGAAATACCACCTAGGAAAGGTCGTGCCCGATGAGGCCGTGATAAACCACCTACAAGAGGTTGTGCCTGATGAGGCCGTGATTGACCACCTATTAGAGGTCGTGCCCGATGAGGCCGTGAAATACCACCTATGAGAGGTCGTGCCCAGTGAGGCCGTGAAATACCACCTATGAGAGGTCGTGCCCAGTGAGGCCGTGAAATACCACCCATGAGAGGTCGTGCCTGATGAGGCCGTGAATTACCACCTGATTACAGGTCGTGCCGAGTGGGGCCGTGATTGCCACTGATTGTTAAACCTTCACATAAGGTCGGGATTGAGAGCAATGATTGATTTGCTAGGATGACATGTAATCGGCCGAGTCGATTGATCGCTGAGACGATCCAAGTGGTTGAATTGTTATGGTGATGTGATTGTGCCTTCGTTGTTAAGTTACTAAAATTTCACGTGGTTGAATTATATAAATTGTGCTAACCTGCAGATGAGGGCTAAGCCGAGGTAAGTCTTCTTGATGTTGTGGCTAAGCTACTTTGGGGTGTATTTACTTTCTAATAGGGGTTTAGGAGGGGTGAACTTGCTGAGACAAAGTCTCATCCCAGTTTGGGGAAAAATATTACAGGACCGTAGATGGCGAGACCCCTGGAGATGAGTGGCCTACCGACGCGGAGATCGACCGGTCGACGGAGAGTGCTCCCGACCCCGGGAGTCCCTTGGGTTTATCAGTTGATTAGGACCCTCATTTGGGTCCAGGTGACGTGCATGAGATGTAGAGTACCATACATGTTTAGGCTTGGTTTCGTACCGGAGCAGATGGTGTTAGGGTCGGCCCTCTAGATAGCATGGATATTCCGCTGGCAGTCTTGAATGCCATCCTGGGTGAAGATGAGGCAGACCTTCTTACCGGTGGAGTGATCAACGCCTCGCCCCCGCAATCTTGGGTGTCGATCCCGAGGACGTGGGATCGTCCAATGGGGCCGATGTAGTCTAGGGTGGTTGACTTTCTTTTGGCGGACTGATCCTTGCTATGTAGGCTGACCCATTTTTGATGCACATAAACTCTAACCCATTTTTGGTGCATATAGCCTCCGGATCCTGTTGATGTATGTAAGACTTGGATTGTTGATGATGTATGGAATTATGCTCGTTTGATTTTGAATTAATTCTTCCTGCTGTCCTATCCCGTGAGTTTCTGTCAGGGGTTTCTTAAAACGTTCCGCATGCGCATAATAATTTTAAATATTGGGGTCGGCGACACTACCTGGGAATGTCGCGTTTGCATGACCATGGCGGGTTGTTCCACGTGTCTCGGGGTTCGGGCGTGACATTATCAAACTTTCACCTCTCTTGAGACTTTCTCCGAGCCATATGATTAGTTGCTAAATTAGATCGGTGTTGATGATGCATCGTCATGTTGTTACAAGTTTGTTGAATTTTGTTAAATGACACTTAAGTTTAGCTGATAGCAGAGTTCAAGATGCGGCACGGTGTTGTTCAAGGGGTTGTGGAATTTAGTAGTTTAGTGGCTTGAGTTTTCGTTTTGTGGGCATCTTTTACAAGTTAAGGGTCAACAAGCATGAAAATTATTCGAAATCTTCCTTTGAGATGAAAGTGCTCCAGGGTTCATCCTGAATTTATATACAGGAATCACATATAAAGTTGTTCCTGGACTTTATGCGGAGACATTTGATTCTTGACATACTGTGAAATATGACAAGTACTTGGAATACTTCTTTTATTTGCTCTTTTCTGTGAGAGATTCAAGAAATCTACCTCCGTTAACTCAATACCTTGTGGCTTTTTTGTCGCATTGAGATGCATGATAATTGAGGGATCTAGACACATAAAAAGCTAATGACATGCATAATTTTCTGGATCTTAACATGTAAGATCTTGATGTTGTTGTTTTGTCATGTGAATATGCACAGATCGGAGAGCTAAAGAAGCTCATTGAAGAGGGTAAGATAAAGTACATCGGTTTATCTGAGGCCTCTGCATCAACAATCAGAACCCATCACAGCAGTGCAATTGGAGTGGTCGCTTTGGTCAAGAGATGTGGAGGCAGAGATTGTTCCAACCTGCAGGTAGGATATCACTCTGTTAATTGTTTATGCAGCAACAACAGCTTCCTTCTGACTCTGCTTTTCCTTTAAAATGTTGACTAGGGAGCTTGGCATTCGAATTGTTGCCTACAGTCCTTTAGGAGGAGGATTCTTTTCTGTTGGCTCCAAGTTGGTGGAGAATCTCTCTAAGGATGACTTCAGACAGGTCTGTTCCTGCTTGTCAACATAATTAGATGCTTACAGTTACTGTAATTCTTATTGAAGTGCTGGAAACCTGTTCTTGTGGTATAAAGAAAAAGTATCTGGATGGGATGAATAAAACTTGGTGACACGAATGCTTCGTGTTCTTGTATGTCTTTAATCCAGCACTTGCCAGACATCCCACCTCTCTCGATTCTAGATAAATGTAAAATCACAAGTAATGGCTTTAGTGAGCTTGAAAGAGGCGGTTTCTTGGATTCTCGTGCTTTTGGGAATGAATACATATAGGTTTATTTAAACTTTGAGGAAGCAGTTTTTAACACCATACAAGGTTTGTTTGCCTGTTGAACCTTTTCTTGGTGTGGCTTGGCTTGAATGTCATTACAATAGTTCGTAAGGAAAGTCTTGCAATTTTACAATTCACATGTGGTAACTTTGGTACTTTTAATTTGCAAGGCATGGTATGTGTTGAAAATGTCACAGTTTTACTAATTTCAACCGTTGATGACCTCACTGGCTTAATTAAGAGGGCCTTGGAACAAAGGCGCACATCAAAGACGCAAATGAATGTAGAAAGTTCAAGGTCACATTTGGTACTTTCGATTGTTGTCAAGCTATCAACTTACGAAATTATTTTGTTTGACAAGGAAGGGTATATTATTATTTTTGTTTAGTGTTCACTTGTAAATATTATGAGTTGACACTTCGAGTCTTTTGCAGTTAAACCTTGTTGACCTTTAGGTTAGAAAGAAATAAGAAGTTGGCTCTATAGGAATTGAACTTAAAGAGGCCTAAAACATTAATAAGTCTATGTTGGCTCTGGGGAACGTTATTAGAGCTTTATCTTCTGGTAGTGGCCATGTGCCTTATAGGATCGACAAGTTGACGTGGCTTATTAATCTTTTGAACTTAAAAGAGGCTCAAAACATTAATAAGCCAAGTCAACTTGTCGCTCCTATAAGACATATGACCACTACTATAATACAAAGTTTTGATAACGTTCCCCAAGCTGACATAGATTTATTGATGTTTTGGGCATCTTTAAGTTCAATTCCTATAGAGCCCGACTTCTTGTTTCTTTCTGACTCAGGTTAAGAAGGCTTAGTTGCAAGAGGTTCGAAATGTTACTTCATAATATTTACAAGTAAAAACCAAACAAAAATTATTGCAATGGCTTGTGAGTGACTTGCTCAGAGGTAATGCGAAGACCCTGATGTTTGTCAATATATGATCGGCCAAGTCAAATTTGGATGAGACATACAACTGTTTGTCGTAAGTCCTTTTATTTATTTTGTGCTTTTTCGCTCTCATTGGATGATTGCATACTCATGAATTAATTATTTATCGGATTGTTTTCTAGTAAGAGCTGGGCATATGCAATTGTGATACGTAGATTCTTGAGCCATTACTGCCAATCATGATTGCAATGGCTTTCGAGTTTGTTTCTATTACCTGTATAGACTATTGGCCCAAGACTTGATGGCTTCAACTTCTCTAGTGGCTCTTGGTTTGTTGTAATCTCTTATATTACTTAAAATAATTAGTTAATAAAAAAATATTTTCTTTATCAATAACAATTCATGTCTGAACATTTTCATTAATTATGAAAATTTTCGTTTGTTTATTTTGATAAGTGATATAGGCAATCTTTTTTAAAAATATTTTTTATATTAATTATTTTTTGTGAAATAAACGAAGCTTTAATCAATGGAATTCCGACATGACAAGTGAAATGGAGTGAAGCGTGATTTGAGTTTCGAGCAATTATGCGATTCCACTCAATCAAATGAAGGAAAATTTTTACAGGATGATAATGAGGCAAGTGAAAGTCCTATGGTTCTCTTTGGAGGGCATATAGATATTGATATGCATACAAAGTGAGCGTAGACAACTAACAAAGGGTTGATCTAGTGGTTACCTGCCAACCATAGATGGACTTCACCGCCAATGGGCAGGATTTCGAATCATAATAAAAGACTTTGAGTAAGTACAAAGATCATTTGATAAATTATGCTTTAAGAAGTAATTTTGAGAGAAATGTTATTTGGTAAAAAATATATTTGAAAAAATTTTAAATGAGTAATATTAGTTTTTTTAAAATTTCATTTGTTTAAAATTTTAAAAGATATAGGCAACTTTTTAAATATAAAATTTGAAAATAATGCTAAAAATCAAATATATATATATATATATAAAGGACCAAATCCTTCTCTGGCAGGCCATGCGACCTAGCGAGGGCCGTCGGATGTCGTCCAACCTTAGGTGACCTCGATCGATGACTACCTATGCCAGATTTGGCTTGCCGATGGCCATAGTGTGTCGTTAGACCAGTGAAGGGTTGGTCCTTTTTTTTTTTTTTTATACAAAAAATGTGTATTTCTTTTTTGACATTTATATATATTTGATTTTTAGCACTTAAAAAAATAATAACAAGGGCAAAATCATAATTTTGAAGAATGGGTGACGGTAGTTTTGGAATAAAAAATGACCTTCGGCATTTAGCCAAATGTTAAAAACTCAATACTAGTCCTTACTAACATAAAGCTTTCAGCCTTTTCAATACTGGCTTTTACTCAAAAGGTATTTCAAAATAATTGTCAAATGATCCAACATTTCTCCAAAGAGCTTCTATTAGGAATGCTGAACCAAACACACCATTTGTTAAGAGGAGAGGAATCCTTGATGTTCTAATCCTCAAAGTAATTGTCCACTTGTTGATACATAAATTTTGATTAAAATATTTAGATTTAAATTACATTGAAAATGAAGGACCAATTTGGCCTTAACCAAAATAATTTTCACCTCACCTAAGTATTAGTTACATCTAATAGGTTTTATTTTTTATTTCATTTTACCTTATTTTCGGATAATTGTAAAAAAAAAAAGAAAAAGAAATTCAAAAAGGGGCCCACGAGGCTTCGCGTCCACCCGCCCTTTTTCCTCTTCTTCCACGCACGGGCCCGGGCCCGGGCCCATTCCATCTTTTATTTCCCTCGGCCCAGCCCCTTCTCCCTTTTCTTCTCCTCCTTCCTTCGTCCCTGCAGCTCGCGCGAACCTACGGCAGAGAGAAGAGGGTGGACCGGCGACGGAGGGGAGGGCTCGCAGGTGTCATCAATGCATGCGAACGGAGCAGCGCCAAATTCTGCGAGAAACCGTTACGGAGGGGATGTCTCCTTCAATGCCAAGAAGGCCTTCGCGGAGAAGAGGGGATGGGACACCGGTTCAGCGACACTGGGGCCGGTCGGCGTGCTAAGGACCGGCGGCCGAAACCCCCGGTCGACCGGAACCCTCCGGCCTATAAATAGGGCCGCTGGGAGCTTGATGAAGAGAGGCGGTGGACGAGAGAGAGAAAAAATCGGTGGGAGAGATTTTCAGAGAGAGAAATCGAGAGAGAGAGGCCGGGAGAGTGAGCGAGAGACCATGAGGCAAAGAGAGCGGAGAGCGAATCGACCCTCTGACGACCGCCCTGCCTTCACCGTAGTCGATAGACCACAGACGGCCCCCTTTCCCCGCGCCGAGCCTGGGTAGGTGTCGGTTCTGAGTTTGCGTCGGTTTTCGATTTGTCCGACTTGGGGGTCGGTTTCCCAAGGATCCCGGCTCGGGGATACGCCAGGCGAGCGGACGTAGCCCGATCTATCGAGCTCGTTCTCCGTCCGATGCCGCCGAGCCCTGTAGGGAGCATTGCCGACCGCCTCTGTTTGGGCTTCCTCGGTGCTCTGTTTCGGACCCGCCGGACCGGGCTGTTTTGTTTAGTTCGAGCGAGTTCGGATCTCCTTCGTTTGTGCGCTACGGTATTGGGGTCTAGTGTGTTGATCGCTTTGAATCTCAGCTTGAATTCGGGCTGGGTTGTATGCGTTTCTCACCCCGCAAATGATGCACGCTACCTGTTCGATGAAATTGCTCGAACCAGATCTCGCTTAGGTCTCCTCTGAGTTCGGGTCGGTTCTGGGCATTTGTTGGTCCTTAGACACGTCTGATACGTTTTTTCCTCGATTCTTTGCTTGATGTGTCGTTTCCTCGTGCATATTGTTTCTTTCGAAAGTGGGGGAGTGGCCGGTTGGTTCGGCAACATCGTCCCGGTGACTGGTGGAAACCCGGCGAGCGCATGTGTTCTAGCCGGTTGAGGAGCGTCGTGTGCATGGCTGGGGTCTGGCTGTTCTTGAATCGGCAAGCAAAACTTCGGCATTCTGGGCGTGCTCGAAGGGGACCACGTGGGGGTGAAAAAAAAAGGAGCAGGGGGAGTAACAAAAGAAGAAAGAAGGCAAAGTATAAAAGTAGAAAGAAAAAAGGAATAAAAAAAAATGAGAAAAGACAAAAAAGGGATCTCTCTTGCTAGTGGGCAGAGGCATGACTACTAAGGGCCTGTTTGTTAATGTTTTTTATTTTTGTTTATGAAAAAAATTTCCATTTTTTTTTTGTTAGGAAAAAAAAAATACAAAACGTGTTTGTTTGCGTTTTTGTTAAATCTATTTTTTTGTTCATAAGAACACATTTGAAACGAAGAAACACAAAATAAGAAAAACGTGTTTCTTTGTTTTAACAATTTTGAGAACAAATTTTTTCTCCTCTCTTTTTCTTCTCTTTTTTTCTTATTTTTTTTTTTTTTCTTTGGCCGGTCGCTAGCCCGGTCATGGGCGGCGACCGCCCGTCAAGGGCGGCGACGCCATCGGGGGCGGCGACCTCGCCGGAGCATCGCCGGCCCCGACGAGGCCGAGCTCGCCCGGCCATCGGCGAGGGGGCAAGGGCGGGCAAGCTCGGGCTTGCCACATCGGGCGAGCCCAAGCTCGCCCAGCCAAGGCAAGGCCGAGCCTCGCCAAGGGCCGGCGAGCCTCGCCGTGGCTAGGTGAGGCCGCCGGCCCTCGTTGGCCAGTCGTCGGCCATGGTCAAGGCCGGTGACCGGCCAAAAGAAGAAAAAAAAAAAAATAAGAAAAAGGAAAGAAAAATAAGAAAAATAAAATAAAAATATTAAAAAATTAAAAGAAACAAAAAAAATAACACAAATTTACCAAACATGTTTATGTTCATTTTTTATTCTTGGAACAAGTTTACCAAACGCGTTTTTATTCAAAAATTGTTCCGGAAGAAACACTTTTTTCTATTTCGTTTCCGGAACAATTTTTAAACAGAACCACCGCCCGCGGTGGAAGCGTTGGTTAGGGCTTGGTACCCCAAACGCAGGGGAAGGGTTCGAACCTCCGTGGAAGCGATGCTTCAATGCATAACGCGCGTCTTACCTGCGCTTGGGGGTCGGCGGTGGGGGCCCCGGCGCTCCCGGGGTTTACTCTCCCGCGAAGCGCGTTCGGAGGTTCCTGGGTCATCAAAAAAAAAAAAAAAAAAAAAAAAAACAATTTTTAAACAGAAATGTTACCAAACGCGCTTTAATTTGCTTGCCGTGGTACATGGCAGAGAATTACCGATACTAGAAAAAAAAAATATTAATAATCCAATAAATTATAAATTACCTCCTCTTAAATTTTGTCATTATTATATGTAAACTACCAACTCCTCTTAAATTTTGTCATTATTATATGTAAACTACCGACTCCTCTTAAATTTTACCATTGTTGTATGAGAAGGCCCTCCTATAATAGATTCCACTAAAATAAGGACCGAAAGATACTAATGCAACACTAAAATAACCTGAAATCACACCATCCCAAAACCATCACCAATCACAGTAATTACCTGGATATTCCATGGACTGACTTGTTCAACGTTGGAAAAGTTAAAAGTTATTCTGAAGTTGCATAGCACTCTTGTGCATGCCGTACTTTGCACGATGTGCTATTGAGTTCGCTGCTACATTTCCATTTACTTTTATTAAATCAATTTCTTTTTATCATTATTGCCCCCACCATTAGAAAATTCTCTGTCATCACATGAAGACTTAGGGCGCGTTTGGTAACATTTTTGTTTAAAAATTGTTTTAGAGAACAGAAATGAAAAAAAATGTTTCTGCTCCGGAGAACAATTTTTGAATTAAAAAACGCATTTGGTAAACTTGTTAGGGAATAAAAAATGAACAGAAACACGTTTGGTAATTTTGTGTCCTTTTTTGTTTCTTTTAATTTTTAAATATTTTTATTTTATTTTATTTTATTTTTCTTTTGGCCGGTCATTGGCCTTGGCCACGGCTGGTGACCGGCCGACGAGGGCCGGCGGCCTCGCCTTGGCTGGGCGAGCTCGAGCTCACCCAAATTCGCGCGCCGGCGAGGCTCGGCCTTGCCTTGGCTGGGCAAGCTCGGGCCATCGCCGGGCCGGCGAGCCTCGCCGTGGCGGGCGAGCTCGGGCTCACCGGATCTGGGCCGCTCGAGCTCGCCCAGCCAAGGCGAGGCCAAGCCTCGCTAGGGGCCGGCGATGCTCGGCCTCGCCAGGGCCGGCGACACTCCGGTGAGGTCGCTCGCCCTCGATGGCCGGTCGCCGGCCATGGTTGAGGCCGGCAACCGGCTAAAGAAAAAAAGAAAAAGGAAAGAAGAAAAAGAGAGGAGAGAAAAATTTGTTCTTAAAAATTGTTCGGAAACAAAAAACACGTTTTTCTTATTTCTTGTTTTTATTCCAAATTTTTCCTGGAAACAAAAAATAGATTTGGAACAAAAACGCAAACAAACGCGTTTCTGTTCTTTTTTTGTTTCCTGGAACAAAAAAAACATAAATTTTGTTTATAAACAGAAATAAAGAACGTTAACAAACAGGGCCTTCGTGAATCGGTGTGGGTTGCTTTTCTCACCAAATTTCCAAGAACATAGAGATATAAAATGCCAGTCTTTAATTGCGGAATTTATGGTCATCTGCTAATCGCATGGCTGACATAGGCATGTTTACTTCCCTTGCCATAATCAACATACATCTGTTTCCCAATCAGCATATTCTTTAAAACTTTAGACTCACGCGACTTTTTTTTATTGAATGCTAAACACGCGCAAGTTATGGTGCTTCCAGGAAATGCAAGTACCCGATTTCCTTTGGAATTATCTGCTTATATATTATCCATGGCAAAGCAAGCTATATAATATTTTACTTTCATGCTAAATCACCCTTTTATTGAAATATTTTCATGAATTCTTTATTTAATTTTCACACATGGCGAAGCCCGGCCATGTGTCACAGTAATTCTGATATCATATTAGCAAATATACAATATTCTGCTTCCATATTATATTGAGCGATAAGAATTTGTTTCTTGCTATGTCATGAGATAAGTGAATTAGCTAAAAAAAGGCAGTAGCCTACAGCGGAGTAGCGGTCAAGAAGGTCACCGAATCACTCAACGTTAGAATTAGTTGTCAACTCTAAGAAAAAGTGAAGGTCATGAAATAAGGTACCCCTAATGTACCGAAGGATTCGAAAAAGTGCGGCAAAGTGAGTGTACATGGCAGGATCATGAACAAATTGACAATTTGAACTATATAGGCAATGTTAAGATAAGTAATAGGATGATATACAAGAATACTGACTAGTTGATGATAGATTGTAGGATTCAAAAGAGGAGTCTTAACTTTGTCATCAAATTTCGCATTATTCTTAATGAGACTTGTAGCAATGTTGTTATTAGTGAGTCTTACTCGATAATGAGCAATTTTGTTATTAGTGTCTTGCTGCCTCCAAGCCTAGAAATAACTAAGCTACCCAAGATATTTCATTTTAAGTTATTGATTGAGATATTGCTATAGTTTTGTAATATTAGTATGATCATTGGCAATAATAAGCACGTTGTTCACATATAATAATAGTAGAATATAACCATGAAATATAAGCCGAACAGGTGGAGCATGGCCATTGGGACTGGACTTAAAAGACATTTCATGGTTGAGCTAAACTTGTACTACAATGCACAAGAAGCCTATTTCAATCTATGTAATGCTCAACGTAATTGACACATTCTATTAGAAATATGAGTGTCTCCACGAGCAGACTCTATATAAACTTCCTCGGTAATATTGCCATTGAGATTTGGATTTTAACATTTTTATGGAATAGAGACCAATGCTTAACAGAGGCAACACTGAGAAGACATTGAACATAAGTAACATGCGCAATAGGAGAAAAAGTCTCATCACATCAAAAATATTCTCGAGTGAAACTTTTTGCTACTAGTCAAGCTTTATAGCCTTCCACAGTACCATGTTTTAATCTTATGAACCTATGGACAACAACCAATAGTAGACTTTCTAGGAGGTAAATCAACTAAATCTCAAGTATGAGATTTGTCTAAACCTGCAATTCAAATACATTGCTTGTTGCTAAATAGGATCAGTATAAACTTTGTTAGGATTTAGTGCACAATTATGAGGAAATCAAAAGTAAAAGCAAGAAAGAGAATTCGAGATAGAAGGTTTTATCCTAATTTACTCTTAAACTAAGGTTACGTCTAGTATAGGATTCAACTATAATTAGCACCTTGCACATCTTTGTTATATCCGTCAATTACAAGAAAAATAGATTATATATACTATGACGTTGGAGAAAATGTAGAGAGATAGGAGGTAACATAAGTGAGAACTAAATTGGATAGGTTGCTCACCACTCATAGGAATCCACCTAAGAGATAAGAGCACAACAAGAAATCCTTCTTGTTTTCAGGCCAAAGGCTAAATGAATTGTCACTCAAAACAAGTTTGCATTCTTATTCATCTTAGCATGCTTATATAGACGAACTTGGAACAATTTTCCAAGCATGAGTAATTACTAAGACTCTTTGGGAAGACAAAGGACTCACAAATAAGGACTTTAGAAACTTTAAATGACATTTACTAGACCTTGAAAATATAAGAAATAAATATTGTTGGGTGCAGGTATCCAAGACTTGCTTGATCCATTGAATGTGGACACCCTTCAAAACACGCGGCTACCGAAATATTGGTATATCGATAACTATGCGATTGGTAATGCTTTTGTAGAACCGATATTAATTGGAATGCTCCGGCATCATACTCAGTAGCTATTCATGGGCTCATGCTCAAACTATCATTCTCGAGTGAGACCTTGTGCCTTCCTGTCGTGATAGCCATGTCATATTCCAGGGGTAACGTAGTCACAAGGACTTGATTGTATTTTTGCTCAAAGGTAGAGTAGTGCATTGGTTCAATTAAAAAGTTCAGGACTTGGTTGGAATTTGTATTATAGATTTAGGATTGATTGTGTGATTATGCCACAAACCTTAGTTGCCTTCAAGTCAACTTTACTAGTATTATAGCGCTGTCCAATTCATGTACAAAGTCTCAAAGCTCAGTAAGATTTCTCTACAGATGATTGACAATCTTCACAAGGGCAAAACTCTATGAACTTCACAAGCACAAAAAATCTGTGAAGACATGCAAGTCTTCAAATCATTTAAATACATCTTTTACATCGGCACAATAGACACGCACATGCACATAGGTGAACTCTGATCAATGTGTCATGCTTATTGAATGAACTTGACGCATATCATGTTGGTCTTTCTGTTGTGAGAAAAGATCATCAGACTTAGAATTTGAGGTCTCTTAGGTGATTTACATTTCCTTATCTAGCATTAATACAATGGACGGTGGAGTCGAACAATAACACCATGAGTGAATACTTTCGAGATATATATAAAGGAAAGTGGTGGAGATTTCACTCATGTAGTACGGTCTGGATGGGTGAAGTGGAGGAGTGTCACTGGGCTTTGAGTAACTAGGGAATAGCATCTAATTAGTCGAAGGAAAATTTTATGGGATGACAATAAGGTGAATGAATCTTACGGCACGAATTACGAGGAAAATACATCGTAAAATGCACACAAAATGATCGTCTGTGACATGCACGCAGAATGATCGTAGACGATGGACATGAGAATGCTTTATTTGATTAATAATTACACAAAAAAAAGGAAATGAATATATCCAAGAAAAATCGGTTTTAGCCAACTAAGGATAAAATGAGAGAATGTTGCTCACGGTGGATTCATCACGTCAAATTGAAGATTCTCGTATGCTTTGGTGAGGAGATATGAGCAAAAATGTGTAGACGAAGTTAGAAAGGGTTGAAAAGTAGTTAAAGGGACATGAAAGAAGACTAATGAAAACATAGAGCATTTAGAACCTCTAGAGAACCTAACATTGAGGGGGACAAAAGGAGGAAACTACCAACAAAGACATAAATTTATTACAATTGTATCAATGATTAATACCCTGAAAAACCCTAAACTAGTACACTTGTGACAAATTTATCCGAAATTATTTTTTTGACCATGAAAAACCCCAAACTAGTACACCTGTGACAAATTTACCATGACTAACCATAAAAAAACCATAATCTGGTACATTTATGACAAATTTACCTCAAACTAATTTATTCGACCGTAAAAAACTCTAAACTGGTAAATTTGTGACAAATATATCCTCCGATAAATTGGATTAATACTACAAAAAAATCACAAAAATTGTAAACTGTGATAAACGAAGTGTAAAATCCCAAATTGATATATCAATTAACCGTCACGTGTCATTTAACTTAATAATTTGACAATAAAATTTAATAAAAACTAACATATGGTAAATTTGTCAAAAATATACCGGTTTTGGGTTTTTTGTGTTCAAAAAAATAGTTTGGGGGCAAATTTGTCACAAATGTACTGATTTGGAGTTTTTTTTTTTTTAGGGTATTAACCCTTGTATCAATTCAACCCTAAACTTTTCTTTGGCTAATTTAGTCCTAAATTTTTTGCATTTGTATTAGTTTAGTTCATTCGGCCAATTTTGCCGGCCAATGTTGACATGGCTCTACCAACAACGACGTGACATTTTGAAATATTATTTCAATATATTTTGAATTTTATTTATTTATTTATTTAATTTTCCCTTCCCTTCCCTATCCTTAGCGTCGGCGAGGGTCGTCGGCCGACCGTCGTCAACCATAGGCAAGGGTTGTGACGCCCTCGCCAATAGTTGGCAAGAGCCGTAGTGTCTTCACCTGGCTAGATTTGGCAAGGGCGTCATGACCCTCACTAGATCTGGGCAAGCGAGGGCGTCGCAGCCTTGGCTTGGTCGCGGCGTACTTGCCTGGCTAGATCTGGCAAGGGCCACGATGCCCTTGTCTACCGCTAGTGAGGGCATCACAACCCTTGCCAATGCTAAGGGTAGGGGAAAGAGCAGGGAAAAAAATAAAAAAAATAAAAAAATATTAAAATTTTATTTTAAAAATGCCATGTCAACGCTGAAAATTGGTTGGATAGACTAAACTAATACAACTACAAAAAATTTATGATTGAATTGGTAAAAAAAATTATAATTAAATTGACATAATTATAATAAAATTATAATTTTTTGGTAATTTTTCTGAGGAAAAAATGTAGATCCAACAAACTCTTAAAATATGTTTCAAGTTTGATCTTGAAGGAAAAACCTGAATTTCGAAAATAAATTAAATTGAAATAAAAGGAGGGGCACGCAAATTAGACTTCTGGTTGGCGTCAGATTGTTAAAGATAAAGTCGGTCAACAACATTTGAAAGAGGATAAGTCCAATTTGGACTTGGGCTGACCGTATCTCACGCGGTTTCACTTCCGTGTAGAATTTGCCCACTGATCATCCCCTTGGAAGTATTTTATATATAAAATTTATATATAGGGTCGTGGGAATTTTGGTTGCGCCGGTTGTCGCGTGGGCAGCGTGGTTTTTCGTGCAGTTAACGAAACCTTGAAGAAACGACTTTGTACGTGGATTTCTCCGTTGACTTCGTATGATTACACTAATAAGTTGTTAGTAGTGAAGTTGATTAAATGCTTGTGATAAGAATTAGTACATAATTCCTTCATAAAATTAAGAGATTATTTAGCAAGAAATTATTGAGGGTAAACATTGCTCAAGTTATTGAGTGTAATTGAGGTTTAAGAAATAATAAGAGTGTTTGAATGATTTAAGTGTGTAATCTTTACTGTATCACTTGATTTATAGTAGAATTCATCGCTGCTCTCTTTATGGACATATATCTTTATGACCGAACTACGTAAATTTGATATCCAATTTGTTTTTTTATTTAGTCTATTTTATTGTTCGATTGATTGCTTTTCGCAATACTTCCATGGCCCCAAGCAAGAAAAGTCATAACGTCCTCTTGATTTTCTTGATTTATGCAATTAATAATTCAATTATTTGCTTTTGATAGACGAAGGCATCAACCCTTATCGTCGAAAGTGGGAACGGTTGCCGCGTCGTAATCAAGGCCTTCAAGTAAATCAGTTAAAATTTTGGGTCAAATTACGGCAAGCCTCATATTTTATAGGAAGATTAATATATTGATCACCCTTTGGATGGTCCAGAAGACAAATTCAAAGGAAAAAAAAAAATACGTGTAATATACTTAACGTCCTCACGATGAAGCCTTTGGGATTTGTGGGTTAACAAAAACTCAGATCCTAGGCAAGAGCATTCAAAGAAGGCATACTTAGATCCAAAAAGAGAAGAAAATGAATAAGAGAAAAGCATTGTATGGCTTAGCCACTGTTCCACCACTAGTCCCTCTGTCCGTGTACTCCTACAAAGCCCTGCAGAGGAAAAGATGCGTGTTCCCCAAGAACTACAATGTGTTCTTGAATTTCAGAGGCTTAGATACTCGCACTGGCTTTGTCGATTTCCTCTACAGCAGCCTGGTAGCTGCTGGGGTTCATGTGTTCAGGGACAACGACGCACTCCCAGTTGGCGAAGAAATAGGTCCGGAGCTCCTCTGGGCCATTAGAAGTTGTAGGGTTGCGATCCCCATCATTTCTGAACAGTATGCACAAAGTAAATGGTGCCTTCGTGAGCTCACCGAGATTATAGATTGCCACGAAGGGCATGGCATATCAGTCTTCCCTATATTCTATAAGGTGAATGTCGCTGATGCAAGACGCGGATCTGGTAAATTTGGAGAGGCTCTAATGAAACATAAGGAACAGGGCACGGCAGAAGAAGTGCGACGATGGGAGGAAGCGCTGCTTTCTGTAGCGGGCATTAGAGGATGGATATCACAGACCGTTGCTAATGGGTATGTATGTATTTGTGTATGTATGTGTGTATGCATTTACAATCTACGAATTGAACCCCTATTCACTTATCCGGAATCGCAGAGTTTGGGGAAGGAAGGCTGTACGACTAACTTTGGTTAACACACACACATATGTGGTGGACAGGAATGAAGGAGAGCTGGTGAAAATTGTGGTCGCTAGGGTTTTGAGTGAATTGAAGACAACGTGGATCGAACGGCTCCCTCTGTTTCCTATATTGATGTCCAATCACCATATAAGATCGTGTAAGTATTCTCTGTGTTCATCATGTGAGAGCTTTGGCCTCCCTTAATTCCATGTAAGGTCATAAGATTCGCATGGTTTATGACTACCAAGCTCGTGGCTTTTAAAAGTTACTTGGTCTTTTAAGATTTTCATATGATTCGTATGGGCTGCATCTCATCATCTCCCTTGGTGTGTCTTACTAGATCAGTGTATCATTACTATTTGAAGGAGAAAAGAAGACTGCGTCAATGCCAAGTGTTCATAGCCTTTCGTGGCTGTGATACTCGATATGGCTTTGCTGCATACCTATACATCCGCCTCGTGGCTGCAAAAATCAGAGTGTTTTATGATGATGATGCATCCATCGTAGGTAAAGAGGTTGGTAAGGAGCTTATAAATGCCATCGAGCACTTCAAGATATCCATTCCAATTCTCTCTCCAAATTTTGCCTCCTCTGCTTGGTGCCTTAGTGAGCTAAATTACATGCTTAATTGCAAGAAAGAAAAGGGGCAAAAGATATTACCCATCTTCTACAAAGTGAATCCCTCAGACATGCAACATTTATCACCTTGTTTTGAAAAACACCTTTATAGACATGAGGCATTTTACGGCAGAGATATTTCTGAGTGTTGGAAGCATGCTCTCAAGGAGGTTGGGTCCTTTAAAGGATGGGAATCAGAGAAAATCGCCAATGGGTACTTACTTTTATCATTCACATGAAAATCTTAAGTTGGTCCTATTTTTGGAAACTTCTTATACTACTCAAAGCTCACTTCAATTTTGTTTGGCGATTGACAGGCATGAAGTGGTACTTGTTAAACGGGTCGTCAAGGAAGTTTCAAGGTTGTTGAAGAATCCCCAAATGCAAGATGGCCATCTCCATCCACTGAATATTGACTCATTCCTGGTGTAAGTAACAACTCATTTTTGTCACTTGTGTTTCCTGTTTACAAGAGGATTTTCCTAGACCATCAAACATGTCATTATTTATTGTTTTTCATTTGCATTAATTTTCTAAAGACTGGCCAGAAATTCCTTTTGGATTCGGATGCAACACGGTTAATGGATGCCTCATGTTTGGATTTACAAGTCTATTCTGTTAGTATATAGGAAGAAGCGTAAATGAGAGCAGGGAGGCCAAGGGAATGAAGGCGGAGAGAAAATTGTCCAAACAATAGAAGGTCCACTAACCTTAATTAGTTATCTGAAGGTGCCATGAAGGAGTTGCTATTGAGTGGAAGTAAAATGTAATCCCCAAAATGCAGATTGCCACCTACTTAAGTCAAGTACATCTTTCTTACTCAGACTAGTCGAGCTCATTTTGGCAAAAAACAAGATGAGAAAACTAAAATGGAAACAGCTGCAATTCTTATTCATGACTTGAAATATACCACATTGTGCTGGATCACTAGAAGATAATATCTCCTATCTTCGCTTTCTAGTCTTTTTAAAACTAAACTCTGATCATGCACGCATGGGAAAAGGAGCCATTTGATACCGAGCTAAGTTTGTTGAGAGAGGCTTTTCCTTAGGAATGGAGAAGGCAATAATTAGATCTGTTCAATGATTTCGATCTCCATGTCACTTGTTGTAAAAGTTGTACATATTTGTTGCCCTCAATTTCTATAATATTTTATCATACTTTTTCTTTGGATATGCAAATAGGGTTATTTTACCACGTATTAGTTTTCTTATGGAAATAGAACAAGCCACTAGGAAAAAAAGAGTGTAATTTCTCTCCTTCATACAATTTTAGTGAAAACTAATATGGTTCCATCTTCCCATCCATTACAAGTGGGTATGTCATACTGTGACATGGGAGCAATTACGATAGAATGAGGAGCTACTACTGTTCAACTTGACAAACTCACATGACTTTAACTATCTTCATCTCTACGAAGAAACTTTTATTGAAGTCACCAAATGATTCGGGAAGATGAACTTTATCTCTTCAAATATCAGACACTGCTAGTTTCAAGTCAATCTTAATTATCATCCCATTCAATTATAATTGTTTTCATCATTGCATTGGAAACATCAAAACTATATTAGATTTGAATTCACTAACCTGGTGATCTTGATTAGTATAAATTCAGAATCTTTTCTGCATACAAGTCACGGAAAATGCTCATAACTTTCACCTTTTCAAACATTGAAAAATTTGTTCAATTCTAACAACTCCAGCAGCTTGCAACCTCTAAAAATCGAAACTCTATTGGATTATAAAAAAAAGATGACATCTACAACTTTACCTGTCTAGTTTGTCATCTCCCAAATATTGATTTTTTTTTTTGCATTTGGTATTAGAAACTAGCTATACTGCGAAATTAACCAGTTTAACTTATCCTTTGCCAAAGTAGAAACATCATGATCACATATTTCATTTCTTGACAGCTCGAAGTTGTAGGTCCCGGAGGATCACCAGGTGGGCATGGTGATGAAGACCATCCCCATTGTTCCAGGCTTCAGTTTTCTGTACGCTGTGGGTCCACCAAAGGCTAACTTGTTCTGTTTGTTTCTTTTCGTTCCTAGTTTAGAAGAACATTGCCTGGCAACAGTTGAGTTGCAACTTTGTTTTTGGTACTTTGGATGTGGAATATTTGCTCTCGGCACGTTGAATACTATTGTTAGGTCTTCCTTGGATTTGTTGATGAACAGATGCTATCCAAGGAATTTAATGAACAATTTGAGCTGTAAGTATATGCTTGTTGAATATGTTTCTGCATAGAGATTTACTCTTGCAATTAGAGGTAAAATAAGCAACAAATGAGTGATGATTGTAAAATTTCTTTGGTAACTTAAGAGTATCGCTGGTGTAGCAAGCGTACATTGACAGAAGTTTGAGTAATTACAGCGTTGGGTACCTCCCTTTTATGCAGGGGAAGCTTATATTGCATTTTAGAGTTCAAACTTGAATGCGAATTGTTACTTGTTAGCACTCGGCAGCAGTCCTGATAACCAAATAAATCAACGGATCGTTGTCCTCTGGCACTTTTTAGTCCACCGCAACTGCTTTGACTATAAGCTCTCTGGAAAGGAAGCCAGATCGACCGTTTTATTGTTCAGGGGTTAATTTATAAATACACATTTTTCGGAGTCTTCGTTCGTGTACTGACCGCACGAGGCAGCACCTCCCCGCTCAATTTTGAATTTTCTCCTGCATTTCTTTTCCCGAGGCTTCCTCCGGCACATATACCTTTTTATTCCTTCCATGGTGCATTTGAATAACCAAATTTTCAGCAAAAGAATTCCCACTCCTCCCCCCTCCCCCAAAAAAAAAAAAACAACCAAATGCAACATGGCGCCGCCCATTTTAGCATCGTGACATTCATCAATTTTCTTTTATTTGGGATGAGGATAGAGTCTTTTCACTAATTGATTATGTGCGTTAGGCACTAAACCGACCCTCGCAAAAAAAAAAACATTTGTTTAAAAGCGATCGTGCAGTTTAACCATCCTTTTTTGTACAAGAAGTGACGCAATAGCATTGCGTAAGTGTGGCGAGATTCATTGAACTTACACAATTCAAAGGTATCGTGTGAAAACTTGCTTCAGTATTATACGATTGGTTATAAGCCTATATTGGACGTAGTAAATAAAGTATTCAAATTTAACCTAGTGGGATCCAAATATATATAATATAAATGGCTGCAATATAATTGGAGTAGGAGGCGCTTCTAAAGTCACTATACATAGCTCTAAAAACAGAACACAGAATGTAATTGCTAATTACCAAATTCCCAGCAAAGAATTGTGTAATTCTTGCCGACGGTACAATGCACAATGTACAAAGGATTCGACATTCTTAGAATCCCAAGTGCCCATCGCAGGCCCATGTCTTGGCAGTATTGTTTGTCCATTAAATGCTTTTAACCCAAAGATGACTTCAACACTGATGAAGATGAAATAAATCTACATTAATAAAAAAAGTTCTCAGTTAAGAAACATGAACTTGGGTTCTTCACCCTTTCCGAACTATGATACTTGGTCGATGTAGCTCAAAATGAGATGGATCATCTTCTAGACAAAAGCCAAGTCATCAAAGAATCAGTTTCTGATAAGTTATAACACTCGGAGTCTGTCAAGAAAGTTGAATTGAAGTCACAAACCAATCTCGTGAAGATGAACTTCTTCTCTACTGCGAGTTTCAAGTCAATCTTGATTATCTTGCCCATTCAAATAACAGGCGAGTAATAGTTTCCATATGTAAATCGCAAACATCAAATTCTGTTAGATTTGATTCAACAAACCCGGTGATCTTGCCATTTAAAAATTCAAAATCATAGTCAGAAAAAGGGAGTGTGCTGTGCAGCGGCCATGAACTCAGTTATGCGGAAAATTCTACTGTCCCGTCCGATCAAAAACCGAAAGAAATTCCGTATCGGTAGGAATTTGAAGTTGCTGGCAATTTTCCAAACGTGTTGGTGAAAAAAAATTAAAAAACACGACTAATAATTTGCTTGCCAGGTCCACTGGCAGAGAATTACCAACACTATAAAAAAATTATTAATAACCTGATAAATTATAAATTACCAACTTCTCTTAAATTTTGTCATTATTATATGTAAACTACCAACTCCTCTTAAATTTTTACCATTGTTTTACGAGAAAGTCCTCCTATAATAGAGATTTCACTAAAATATCGACCGAAAGATAGTAACACGACACTTAAATAACCTCAAATTACACCATTCCAAAACCATCACAATCGTATTAATTACCTGGATATTCTCTAGACTGACATGTTCAACATTTGGAAAAGCTTAAGTTGTTCTGCAAAGTTGTACAGCACTCTTTTGCAGGCCTTACTTTGCTCGATGTGCTATTGACTTCACTGCTACATTTCCATTTACTTCATCTAATCAATTTTTTATATCATTATTGGCCTTCACCATCGGAAAATTCTTTGTCACCACATGAAGACTTAGCGAATTGGTGTGGGTTGCCTTTCTCCCGAAATTTCCAAGAACATAGAGATATAAATGCCAGCTTTTAATTTGTGGAATTTATGGTGATCTGCTGATCGCATGGATGACATAGGCACGTTTACTTCCCTTGCTAAAATCAACATACATCTGTTTCCCACTCGGCATATTCTTTACAACTTAAGACTCAAACGACTTTTTGTATCAAATGCTAAACTCACATAAGTTATGGTGCTAAATACCCAATTTGTCTTGGAATATCCATGCAAAAGCAAGTTGAATGATATTTTATTTTCATGCTAAATCACCCTTTTATTATAAATATTTTCACGAATTTGTTAAATTATTTTTTCACATGGCCAAACCCACCGGCGTGTTCGTGGTGTATTGAAATATTCTGTTTTATCGAACTAATTTCTTTTCAGCGAGTTCTGTTTTGGATCTTCTCCATTCAAAACTTATATCATCTTGAAAAGTAGCCGAATGTGAAGTAATTGAGTAGTGTATATACATGGATCAAAACCCTAGAGCAGTGGGGGATCGAGATTTAAATTTCAACACGTAATCAAAAATCTTAATCCTGCATTTGTTATAATCACCAGGCTTGGCAAGAACCGCAAGGAGTGGCCGACTTTGGTGGATGAACGATGTAAGACCCAACATTAAGCCCGAGTTGCTCTTCTCGATGCTGTTTTTATTTTAACAGAACGATTAGGGAAAATTCAAACCACGAGTCAAATTATGACAAGCCTCAAATTTTAGGGGAAGGATAATATTCTCTTCACCCATTGTAATAGTCAAGAAAACGAATAAGAAAAGTCAGCGTTATCACAATGAGGCCTTAGTATTTTGTGAGTAAACAAAAACGATGTTTGGAATCTTGAAAGCATCAAGTTTGGAGATAAAGAATAATGCAGAAGAGAGAATTTTGGGTAACTTTTTTAGAGTCCATAATGAAAAATATATTATGAGACGACTATATAATGTAATAAGATATTTTCAATTACAATCAATTAAGATCGATAAAGGGCACACGCAATTAAAGAAGGGAGATATGGAAAATCTTCTAGATATATCTCTAACATCTTTCAAACTCAAGATGATGTAGAAGAACACTCAGATCTGCTTTAGTGAAGACGTCAATAGTATGATCAACCGATAAAGTGGAGATGAGAGAAATAGTACCATGGAGCACATGATATTGTATGGAACAACAGTCCATTTAAATGAGCTTGATATATTAATGGAAACATCGTTATTTGTTATTTGGATAGCACTCTAGTTGTCATAGTAAATGAGTGTTCCACCATTATGATGGAATCTCGTGTCTTCTAATAGCCATACAGTAATTTTGAAAGCATAACAGCTAGACGATGATATTCTGCTTTCATACTAGATCTATTGATAAGAGTTTGTTTCTTGTTACACTTTAAGATAAGTGAGTTTCGTAGAAAGAAGCAGTAGCCTATAGTGAAGTGACGATCAAGAGGATCACTATATTTGTCAACATCAAAATTAGTTGTCAACTCTAAGGTAAAGTGAACAAAAAAGTGAAGGCCATGAAATAAGGTACCCTTTATGTAACGAAGAATTTGAAAAATTGACGCAAAGTGAGTGTACATGACGTGACCATGAACTAGCTGACAATGTGAACTGCATAGACAATGTAGAAACAAGAAGACATACAACAATGCCAACCTTCTGGCAATAATTTGTAGGATTCATACGAGGAGTCTCATTTTTGTCATTAAATTTGGCATTAGTCTTAGTGAGAGTTGTAGCAATTTTGTTACGAGTGAGTTTTTGTCACGTCTCGATTCTCAGGCACGCGCACGTCCCTTACCTTGGTTGATTTTAAATACGATATCCCAGGACTACTTATCGCCGACCCTTTCCTTTTCATAAGCACATGCGGAAGCAATTGTAAACCCCTAGATAGTAAAGCAATGGGATAGAAAAGCAGGGCCATAATTTTTCATAATGAAATTCACAACCTTACTTTTATACATGGCACAACCCATAGTATTTTACAATACTATCAACATAAGTCTGACCTAACACCTATCCATAGAAACACAAAGTTCACACAAAACGAGATGGGATCATAGTCCTCATCCAGATTGTACTCGGGATCATCATCCCGATCCTCCTCTGATTCCTCTTCACTAAGCTCATTTTCTTCAAGCTCCTCATCTTCTTTTGGCTCAACATCAGGATCATCCAACAGGTAATCCTCCTCTGGTTTCACATCAGGGTTCTCCTTCTTAGGTTTCTTCTCCTCGGGCTTCTCATCAGGGCCCTAAAAAGGTTATACAATAACCATTGAGATCACGTCTCATCGAGTTCTACCCCCTAATACTCGATTAGTAAACCAATACGCTATTTGGGCTGCCTATGCACACACGGGTCAGAGGACTTACCTTGGCCTTAGATTCTACCTCCAAATTAGCACCACTTAATAGGCACCCAAGCAATCACATTACAGATCGATATCTCGATCAATCGACCTAGTCGATTACATGTCAATCGGACCATTCACCTGTCACTTCAATTCAATAAATCAGTTCATGACATCAAGTCAAAGCAATGATCAATCGACCTAGGCGATTACATGTTAGTCGGATAATTTCTAGGTCATCTCACTCCACACTATATAACCTCAAATAATATACTTAGTCACAGAGCTACATTAATGCTCTTAGGCGTCGTTTTTGCCAAGATGATGTATATGATAGACAATTACGTGCATTCTTTAAGGTGCCGTTTTTGCCAATGATATCCTTCATCACCGAACCACGTATGTTCGTAAATCATGTATATTCTTTCTCTCTCTGGCGCCGTTTTTGCCAACGTGATGTACAATAAACACTTTATATGCATGCTCTCAGACATTCCAATTACTTTTGGCCACACTGGCACGATACTCGACACACAGAAATACGGCCACGCAGGCACGATCTACGCCCACGCAGGCATGTTCTACGCCACACAGGCATGATCAATTATCGTCACACAGGCCTAATATATATTCGGCAATTTACGTGCATTCTCTAAGGCATCCTATATGCCAAAGTGATGTAATAGTCGCTGAGCCATGTCACACATAATTTCTTCTCATCTTTTATCATACTCGATAAAATATTGTGCGTGGGCACACGGTTGGCCTTAACCAAAATATAATATTTTCATTTCCATAACTCCCACATTTTCTATAGTCCACTCAAACATTTTTGGCATTATCAACTGATATCCGGTTATTTTTCAATTAATAACCAAATATTATTCAATTAAAGAATAATTCTCAATTTCACAAATAATTCAATTTAGCCCAAAATAAAGCTTAATTAAATAAACGGATTGTGCCACGACAATCAGCATAAAATTCCGGTCGTTGGCTATCCTTGCCTAATTTCCGGAAAATAAATAAATAATTAAATTAATTTCGAAAATTAATAGATAATTACTAAAAATCCAACTTAGGCCCGTAATGCCTAATCGAAGCTTGAGACGGGTTGGGAAAAATCATGAGATGCATTCGATAAATAATAGTATGTCTCTACTTGCTAATTGCACAATTCAATTGCCTAACATGCATCACAATTATCTAATAATCACAAATATACTCTAATCTAACCACCTAATTGCACTTAATTAAATCTAATCAACCTTTAAGCATAATTAACAAACTAAGAAAGCATTAGTAAGCAAAACTCACTTGTGCAAAGCGAAGACCGGAACACGGCGATGGCAACGCAACGGCGGCCAAACTTGGGCTCGTGACGACACCCACGGACTTGGACCAGGCTTAAACTTAGCCTAACAAATCTCGGCCCAAACTGAGATTTGTTGCTGAAACGGGCTGGGCTTGAAGCGGGCTGAACGGCCTTTGAACTTTCGTGGGCTTCGCTGGCTTATTGGGCTGACTTCAAGTGAGCTGGAATTGGGCCTCAAAAACTGGGCTGTTGCACTTGTGGGCTGAAGACTGCTGATGATGGGCCGAGCAAAGCTGGATCATGGGCTGTCTTCGTGGAGGATTCGCTGGACTGTTGGGCCGAATTCATGCGGGCTCGTGGATGCCTGCTGGGAAGAAAAACCGAAGCAGCGAAGCTGAGGGCGGCGTGGACGCGTGGATGGGGTAGGCGTCGCGGACGAAACGACGATGCTGAAGCTGAGCGTTGACTGGCGCGCACGAAGGAGACGCGGCAGCAGCTTCTTCACGTCGGCAGCAAGGTCAGAGGCGGCAGATGGGCGTTGGTGAGCTGGTGTCGCGCGGAAAGACAGAGGCAGCGAATTCGTTGAGGCTGAGGGCGGCGTGACTGACGAGCTGGCGAAGAACGTCCGTGGAGATGGGATCCGAGAGATTGACTTCAGCGGCTTCTTCGGTGGCTGATGGCTTCAAACGTGGCAGCTGCAGCGGTCTTCGTTGATCTTCAGAGCTGGACAATGTACGAAGGAGCTGCGGTCAACGGAGAAGCTTCAGCTGGTGGATGGTTGACTCCATCTTCAAACGGTGTTGGCGGTCAGCTGAAGACACGAAGGAGGCAAGACTGGCCGAAGCTGGGGTCTTCGCTGGACGTATGAAGAAACGAAGATGGTAGGCGCGTGGAGAAGAAGCAGCAGGCTCGGTCGCGGATGGCAGCTTCGCAGGGGAAAACAGAAAGGAAGAAAGCAAAGCAGAAATAAAAGATTGAAGTGGATGGGAAGAAATGGGAGAAAAGTCCATGGTTATCTCCAATTTCATCATTAGGGTGCCCAACTAGTCTTTCAAGCTTATCTTCATGTCCCCTTATTTCTTTCTTCAGTTGGATTTTCCATGAAATCAATTTTTTGATGCAAAAATTTCCAGCCCTTTGTCCAAAACCGAATTTCACTCAATTAAATTCAATTTCTTTACTCAATTCCTCAAATTGAGGTCCGATTTCGATGAAAAAAATCCCGAACAATTTCCTATAAATCCCTAACACTCAAAGGCTCAACTTGGAAGTTCAAATTTCCTTTAATTTGGCATGTACAAATTTTCGCTAATTTTCCGCAACGTCTGTATTGATTTTCTGTAAAAATCCCGGAATCTCTGAAAAATCTTCGGATGATGAGTCGACGTTCCTAAAATAGCTCGTGATACTGCAGAACTTTCAATTTTTGAAATTGGGTTCAAATTTGCGGTTAGTTTCATTCAACGTGTTTTTACCGTGACCTAAACTACCAGGTAACTTTCAGAACTTTTCAGTGCAAATGATCCGTGGTCGATTTTCTTCTAGCCACTATGAACCCACTCGATACATTGGTAACTCTCGGTGGTCGTGAAAATCTCAAAGTTTCAATTACGAGCACAGGGTACCCAAAATAACTAAAAATCGGTATAGTGCCGTTCGACGAGAATTTTGACATCATGTGGAATCACCCACACTTTGATCACACATCTCTGTCGAATCGATATATTCCCGATCTTTGATCGATTTTGACAATACCGTAATGACCCTTGCAGACTAGCACGGTTGAGCAGTCGACTTCTGGTTGAATTCTCAAGTCCATTGCATTAAAATCTCTTAATGACTTCCCCAGATAATTTAGTTATCTCACGAGTGATCAACTCTGAGAATAGCATTATAGACGTGTCAATGAAAGACTCAATTTATTCAATTGAAAACAGTACTGGAAATTCAAGATGTTACAGTCTTGCTTGACAATAACTAGAGGAATTTGAAGCAACCTCTAAGCCTAGAAGATAGCTAAGTTATTAAAAATCTTTCATTTTAAATTGTTGATTGAGATATGGTTGTAGTTTTGTAATGTCGGTATAGTTATCGTCAATTTTGACCATGTCATCCACATATAATAGTAGCAGAATATACCCACGAGATATATATATATATAACAAATAGAGCATGGCCATTGGGATTGGATTATAAGCAAAGACATTTCTTGGTTGAGCTAAACTTGGAATGTAATGAAGGATGAGCTTGTTTCAATCTACATAATATTTGAAGTAAGTGATACACTTCACTAAATATCAGTATTTCCAGGAGTAGCCTCCATATAGATTTCCTTAGTAATATTGTCATTGAGATATGGATTTTTAACATCCATCTAGAATAGAGACCAACCCTTGATAGAGGTGACACTGAGAAGACTTTGAACATAGGTAAGATTTGCAATAGGAGCAAAAGTCTCATCACTGTCAATTCCATTCTTTTGAGTTAAACCTTCTATTACTAATTATGCATTATAGTGTTGAACAGTACCATGTACCATTGTTATAATCTTATACAACTATATAGATACAAAAGTAGACTTTTCAAGAGGCAAATCAACCAAATCTATGTGATTTGTCTAAAGCTTGCAATTTATCTAAGATAACTTGCTGCCAAATATGATTAATACTGGTTTCTCTAAATGTATGAGGCTCATGAAAAGAAACAACAGTAGAGTTACAATGGAAATTACATAGTCAAACAAAAAGGTTGACTTACACAGGTGGAGCGGGCAACAGGAGAAGGGGGAATGACCAAGGGTGGAAAATCAGTCGATAGTGCAATGGATTTACCGAAGTGGTACCACTAGAGAAAGCATTTAAAGAAGACATACTAAGATCCGAAAAGAGAAAAGACAAGTCACGAAAAAAGAAGAAAATGAATTCCCTGGCGATTGTTCTACCACTAGCCCATCTCTCCGTGTGCGCTTACAGATTCCTGCAAAAGAAGAAAAGCACGGCCCCTCAGACCTATGATGTGTTCTTGAGCTTCAGAGGTGGAGACACTCGAACTGGCTTCACCGATTTCCTCTACAACAGCCTGGTAGCTGCTGGGGTTCACGTGTTCAGGGATGATGATGCGCTCCCAGTGGGCAAGCAGATTGGTCCACAGCTTCTCTGGGCCATCAGGAGTTGTAGGATCGCCATCCCCATCATCTCCGAACAGTATGCACAGAGTAAATGGTGCCTCCGTGAGCTCGCAGAGATAATGGATTGCCACAAACATCATGGCAAATCAGTCTTCCCTATATTCTATAAGGTGGATGTTGTTGATGTGGGTCGCCAACATGGTAACTTTGGAGAGGCTATGCGTAACCTTGAGATGCAGTTCAGCACAAAAGAAGTGCTAGAATGGCGGGAAGCGCTGACTTCTGTAGCGAGGATTAAAGGATGGATATCAGCAACCATTGCTAATGGGTACGTACGTACGCACTTAATTGTTTAGGAATCTACGAATATATATCCGTCACAAATCTTAATCCAAACCCTTGTTCTCTTGGATGGGAGAGACCAGAATCACAGATTCAGGGGAAGGAAGTAGTCAAACGCCTAACTTTGATGTCACATGTTGAAGTATCATATGTCACATATCGCTTATTTACGGTGTATTTTTTTTTTTTTTTACAAGTGGTTTTCCTCCACTTATAAGTTAGGCTTCTGAGTTCAGAATCGTAACGTGATATTTAAGTCAGATTCTGCTTTATTTTACATGTGCAAACTCGTTCGTCAAATTTGACATTTTGCTTATAATCTAATTTCCTTGTGAAATGGGCTTGTCTATGAGGTCTGAAGGCATGAAGGAGAGCTAGTGAATACGGTAGTCGCAAAGATTTCGAGTGAATTGAAGACGACGTGGATCGAACGACTCCCCATGTTTCCTATATTGATATCTAATGATTACGCAAAATCAGGTATCTCCCAATTCCACTTGAGCCAAGCGCCAACTAGTAAATATTCTGTGCTCATCAAGTGAGAGCTTTGGCCTTCCCACATAGTGAAGGCATGTTAGGTTCACGTGTTTTATGACTTAGGCCGATTTCGTTCATTTAAAAGTGGTCTTCTGAATTTTTCGACTTCATCTTATCATCATCACTTTGGTTTGTCTTGCTGGATCACAGTCCATCGTTGCCTTTTGGAGAAGAAAAGAAGAGAGAGTAAATGGCAAGTGTTTTTGGCCTTTCGGGGCCCCGATACTCGAATTGACTTTGCCGCTTACCTCTACATCAGCCTTGTGACTGCAGGAATCAGAGTTTTTAATGATAATGATCCGTACCTCATAGGTAAAGATGTTGCTCATGAGATTCGCAATGCCATTGACCACTGTGAGATATCCATTCCAATTATCTCTAAAAATTACGCCTCCTCTCCTTGGTGTCTTAATGAGCTAGCTCAAATAGTTGAATCCAAGAGAATAAAAGGGCAAAAGATATTGCCCATATTCTATAAAGTAAGCGCCTCACATGTGGAACACTTATCTCATTTTTTTGGAGAGTGCATGCTTCAACATAAGAAATTGGTTGACACAAATACTTACGAGCGGTGGGAGGAAGCTCTTAGGGAGGTTGGGTCCTTCAAAGGATGGGAGACAGAGAAAATCGCCAATGGGTACATTTCATCATTTCCACCCAGATTTTAATTTCATCCTATTGCTGAAAACTTCTTGTTATACTCCTAAGAGCTTACTTCAAGTTCATTTGCAATTGGCAGGCATGAAGGGCTACTTGTGAAGCTAGTCGTTAAGGAGGTTTCAAGGTTGTTGAACAATCCCCGAGCACGTGATCCCCCCATCCCCATCCCCAAACACATCTCCCGTATGTGATTCCTATTTTACAAGAGGGTTTTCCTCAGTGATTAAATGTGTACTCGCTTATTTTTCGTCATTTGTATTATTTTTCTAAAGATCGTTGAGGAATTCTTTTGGAGCTAAAGAAATATGTTACCCATGCTATGTTGCCTAATCTATGTTATAAACATGCCGTTTGTGCGTTCAGATGTGACGCGATTAAAGAATGACTCATGTTCGGATCTGATAAGTCTAGTTTGTTACAGAGAGAGGAGATGTGAAAAGAAACAGGAATGAGGGCATGGAGACCAAGAGAACAGAAGGAGGAGAGAAAAATATCCAAAAAAATAAGATGGTCCAGTCACCTTAACTAAAGGAAAGTCCTAAATTCTATTATACAAATACAAATTCAATCATAAATGTTTTAATTTGATCGAATCATAAACCTTTTGACAATTTATTAATGTAGTCATTCTAGGTAATTTTGACTAGCAATTGTTGATGTGAATGTTGACCTTCTTAGGACATAGCTAGACGACGTGAATTTTTTTTTTTTTGAATTTTTATAATTTTTATAATGTTTTCTTTTGTCTTTTTTTTTTTTTGTTTTTGTTTCTTTCTTCCTCCATTGATCACTAGGCCTCGAGCAAGGTTTGCCCTCACTCTTGCCCAAGGCTATGTCGACTTTGCTGGCCTTGGGCAAGGCTAACCCTTGCTTGTGGCCAGTCGCTAGCCATGGCGATCAACATAGGAAAAAGCAAGAAAAAGAGAAACCATAGAAAAAGAAAAGAAGAAAAAGAAAAAAGTCACTAAAAATTCAATAAAGCATTGACGTTAGCGTAGACTGGCGTCCACGTCAACAATTGCTAGTCAAAATTGGATGGAAAGACTATATTGACAAATTGTCCACAATTTTAAGACTTAATTGTCCAAATTGAATGATTTTGGATTCAAATAATATTCATATAATAGGTTTAGGATTTTGTTGGTAATTATGGTTCTTAATTAGTAGTCCAAAAGTGCAATAAAGAATTTGCTATGGAGTTGAAGTAAAATGTAATCTCCCGAAATACATATTGCCTTGTAATCAATTCTAGTACATCTTCCCTACTATAATTAGTGGAAACGTCGGCTCGTTCCCACATAAAACAAGATAAGAAAATGAAAATGGGAAAACAATTGCAGTTTGCATCACAATGGCTTGAAAATTACTTCAATGGGCTGAGTCACAGGAAGAGATATCTCCTTTTTAGCATCTTTGTCTTTCTTAAAACTAAGAGATATCTCCTTTTTAGCATCTTTGTCTTTCTTAAAACTAATATTTGATTATGCCCGCCTGGAGAACGAACCCATTTGATACATAGCAAGAAAGGAGGGAAATTCTTGGATCGAAAGCAGGAACTTCAAGCGCTTCTGCAGTGTTCTACAAATCATGGTTTGAAAAGGGGGTGGGCCATCCAGCTGTCCACCTTGATTGTGCAGAAAATTCTACCGTGTTGTCGGATAAAAAATTCAAAAAGGATGTCAAGACAAGATAAGACCGATTATGAAACTTCGATTTCATTCATCCGCTTCATGGAAGATGGTTAAACTCCTAGAGATATATATAAGATAAGACCCTTGGAGATTCTACATTTCAGGGTCACGCGTTGATGAGCAACTTCAGTTATCATGAATGCTCCATGTCAGTGCATTGAGATGTGATTGTTAATTTTTAACCTTTTTATCTTACTTATCAGACAGAAGAAGCTGAAAACTCCGTGTTGGTGGAATTTTAAAGTTGCTGGTAATTTTCAATCTCACTGGGAAAAAAAGAGAGTAAAATATGACCAGCGATATGCTTGCCCAATAATCAACACTATTACAAATATATCAATAATCTAATCAAATAAAAAAATGATCATCTCCTTTTAAATTTTATCATTCTCATATGCAAATTATCAAACATTAAATTTTATTCCTTTTGATGAATCCAGCAAAATAATGACCAAAAAAAAGTAATACAACACTTAAATAAACCTCAAAGCACGCAATACAAAAATTATCCCATGTGACGTAAATTACCTCGATATTTCCTAGGTTGACTTGTTCAACGTTATAAAAGCTAAAGTTGTCGTACGAAGTTGTATAACACTCTTATGGAGGTGTCTCTAAGCTTTCCATTTCCTTCATTTAATTATTACTTTTTTTTTTATTGAATTTCCATTTACTTCATATAATTTATCTTTTTCTTATCCTTATTGGGCTCCACCATCGGAAAAGTCCTTTGTCACCACATAGAGAAATGGCAAACTTTCGCCTAATTTTAAACTTGGTGAATTGGTGAGGAAATTTCAAGACCACAGAGAAGTAGTATGTTAGTTTTTTTATTGTTTGTTGAATTTATTGTCATCTGCCGATCGCATGGATGACATAGACATGTTTCTTCACTTGCCAAAATCCACTTACGTCTGTTACTATACATTTATTGAATGCTAAACATGAACATATTATGGTGCTTTCAGGAAGAGCAAGTACCCAGTTTCACTGGGAATTCTCTGCTTATTAAATATCCCTGAAAAGCAAGTTGAATGATATTTTATTTCTTGCTAACCACTCTTCTAATTAAAACCATTCCTAATTTTGTTATTTTATTTTCTCACATAGTCAAGCCCACCGGCGTTTCTGATATATTGACATATTTTATTTCCCTGATCTAATTTCTTTTCAGTGAACAAGCTCTATGTGGATTTGGATCTTCTTCATTCAGGGCTATATTACAGCCGAATGTCCAAGGAAATAATAACGTAATGCCAGCTATCCTACACAACATAATTGGAATTAACGTTGACATATCTAATAATAATTTTTTTTTCTTTACTTTACTTTGTTTTACTAAGGGCCTAGACGCCCTTGATAGTCCAGGTTGAAAGCCACAATGCCCTTGCTTGATTTGGGGATCATGGCCTTGCCCAAACTCAGTATGATGGCCCAAGCGGCAGTGCGCGGGGAGAAGGGATGGCGGTGCATTTGCGCCTCGGTCTCCGGACGTGTGCAAGGAGGGGGTGTGTCTCCTATCCCACATCGTTTAGGGGGGAGAGTCCTGAACTAGTTTATAAGGCTTGGGTTTTCTAACCTGTGTAACGCGTTTCACATACGCTTCCACTATGTTGAAAACAAATCCGTGAGAGAGGACGGCGGTGGCCGGGCCTCCTAAGTGGACAATATTGGGCTAGGATGAGAGTGGCTGGGTTCACGCCTCTACCCCATACAACGCGTTTTAAAGCCGTGAGGGTCAAAGGCCTAAAGCGGACAATATTACACAGTAGGAGGCCTGGGTCTTTACAAAATGGTATCAAAGCTGACTCTCGTGGACAATATTACATAGTGGGAGACCCAGTCCTTACAAAATAGTACAGAATCGACTCCCGACCGTGTGTGGGGTCACAATGCCACAGTAGGAGGCCCGGGTCTTTACAAAATGGTATCAAAGCCGACTCTCGTGGACAATATTACATAGTGGGAGACCCAGTCCTTACAAAATAGTACAGAATCGACTCCCGACCGTGTGTGGGGTCACAATGAGGGCATTGTGCTCCCAAGGGGGGGGAGAGTGTGACGGCCCAAGCGGCGGTGCGTTCGTGCCTCGGTCCCCGGATGTGCATAGGGAGGGGGCACATCTCTTGTCCCACATCGCTTAGGAGGGGAGTTTTGGGCTAGTTTATAAGGCTTGGGTTCTCTAACCAGTGTAACACATTTCACGTACGCTTCCGTTGCACTGAAAACAAACCCGCGGACAAATATTGGGCTAGGATGATGGTGGCCAGGTTCACGCTTCTACCCCAGACAACGCGTTTTAAAGCCGTGAGGGCCAAAGGCCAAAAGCAGACAATGATCTAAGGCTAGACGAGGGCACTATGCCTTGTTAGCCTTGGGCGAGGGGCCATGCCCAATTGCTTGGCTGGGGAGGGTGTGGCAGCCCTCACAAGGGTTTGATTGGTTCTAGGCGCCTTGTTAGCCTTGGGCGAGGGGCCATGCCCAATTGCTTGGCTGGTGAGGGTGTGGCAGCCCTCACAAGGGTTGATTGGTTCTAGGGTGAATTGACTCTCACCTTGGAATTGGATCAGAATGGTCAATTATCAGTTTGTGGAATTGAAAATCAGCCTACTTGATCTTGGATTTGGTTCCTAGGTGGGTCCACGAACCAGCGTGATTCCACCGGCTTGGTCCGATTCCTAGGTGAGTCCACAAACCAACATAATTACTTTTCTTTTTCTTTTTTTTTTCCTATAGCCTGCAAGACTGTAAGTCTACTTATGACTGCAAGTATTAGCAAAATCTCTTTATCTGGATCGGACCCAGAAAACTTACATGTCATATGTGTAAAAGAGTTTGCAGGTATCTAGACATATTAATCATGATGAATATCATCCACCGGTAAGGTGCAAACTATATTATGAAGAATCCGTTGCTCTAAGCTAAACTACATGTTTATGCCTCTTAAAATTCCCTTATTTCGAGGAAATTCGTTCTCTGCAACTAAATAGAGTCGGAACAGAGAAATTCTTTCCACAAAGTGCCGAGGGGTTTAATCAAGCTGAATCCAAATCTCACGGGCAAAAAGATATCGCGGCTGCAAAGACGTTTTTTTTGTTTGAAGGAAAATTATATTTATTGCTCAAAATGATACATGACAAGTATACAAACTTCCGTAAAGCAAATCGAAGCACTGCAAAGCTCAAAATATTACTAAACAAAGCCAAATCAAGGAAATAAGGAAGATCAACAGAACACCAATAAGTTTAATCACATACTCATTCTATAACAACAATTTTGTCAAGCAAAATAGTTTGCAGTAGATCACTAGATCTTGCGTCATCATTAGTGATTAGCACATACTGAAAACTAGTAAAACATCCCACTCCACGGCAAATCGTACTCCTGAGGAAGACTAACATCAGACTTCTAGCTTTCCGCATCGTTGTCTCTCTTCTTTTGAAATGTCTCCGAAATTTTATGAATTGTTTGCGCTATAGGATGTGAAATGGGCGTGGATTAGACACGCATTTGTATCACAAATGTGTCAACCCACATAAACACGCTTGGGAATCTTGGTGAAAAAAGTCAACATGTTAGTGGTATCAACGCCACACATTGACATATTGATGTTTGACATTTCGATGTACATATAAAAACTTTTACTAATATATATAGGAAAACCTGTTTTCAAAAATTGTCAAACATGTCATGTTATAGGATTAAAAACATGTCACCTACGAAAGCAAATTTAACATGATTATATGTAGCATCAAACTACTATGTCATGAACATAAGAATTGTCAATACTTCTAATGAGTGCAAATGCTACATGCTAAAATATTTTACTAAAAACTATCTTCACAAGATGCTATAGAATCAATTAATAGAGTTTGTCTAATTTGTCGGTAAAATTGTCCAAAATTCCTAAACTTATTGTATGGCAATTAATTCAATCCAAAACCTTTCAATGGTGCCAATTAGTCCTAAACCTTTTAACGTTATTGTCATAAACCTTTCAATTGTGTCAATTTAGTATTAAATCTTTTGAAACGTTTTAACGATTTGCTAATTTAGTTTTTCTAGCCAACTTTGGCCGAAAATAGCTAACATGGCAGTCTAATAAGCTCTAGCCGTCTTATGTGGCACAATTAACATTAACTAGGACAATTTTTTACATTGTTTGTAAATTTTCTGAAGTTTTATATTTTCTTTCCTTTTTTTTCCTTTCTCTGTTGGTCGCCGGACCTCACCAATGGTTGGCAACACTCAACTCTCGCCAGCTATTGACACCTAATTTTTGGCGACCCATTTAGTTATTCATTGCATAAAAAAAAAAACACTAGAAGCATTTTTCATTTAATAGCATTAAGCCCACAATGTGATATTTTAATTGGCCTGGCATTGAATGGGTCTAAGCAGGGAGGCCAGGAACTTAATTAAATTTTCAGAGCTAAGCCTATAAGTAGGAAATTCGGCCAAAGCTTTCCATTTTTCCCCATGGATGAAATTCATATGTTATCAAGAGATGATTGCATTACTAGAATTGGAAGCTATAGGGACGTATATAGTGAAGTTTCGGCTACTATAAGAAGAGGAGTGAGAAATATTTCAATTTCTTGATATGAGTGGATTAGCATCTCCTTTGAATTTTTAAAAGGGAAAGCAATATTCAGTGCTGAAGGAGGTACCCAATCCCAAGGGACTCACTAATAAAAAAAAAAAAAAAATACTGTCTTGTGCAGGGGCGTGGGCGTGACAGGAGGGGAACACATTAGAGAAAAGGAAAGAGAAATTTATGGTTATTCCAGAACAGGAAGGAAGAGATGAAAAGAAAGAAAATGAAACACGAAACACACCAAGAGAGCGAGGCTCATCTACCATCCGCCCCATTCAGCGAGATTCCACCGTCGTAGCTTCATCTCGCCGAAGAGTGCCCTGTCACCGAGCTGAAGCCCCTCACTGAGATCCAGGTGATCCAGTCGTGTTTGGCGAGCATCAACAGCTTCTCAACGAGCATCATGCCTTGCAGGTCCGGCGAAGAGTCTCAGCGTCCTGGACTACTACGCCTCACACCTTGACGAGCCAAAACATTCTTGCAATCCCTCTTAGTAGTTAAGCTAAATTCATGAATGTCCTACCTGCATCTAGAATGTACATGTATGTTTAGATTCATATTTTCATGTCTAGTTCAATGTTTTGTAAATTAAAGAAATGTATCTCCTTGAAATATTATTTACATTTTTAATTTTTTTTAGAGTAATAGTCATATAACAAGCCTATATAAATGCAAGTCTTGTGATAATTTCTTAAGAAAAAGGAAAAAGAAAAAACGAAAAATCTTATTTGTCTCATTTGCTCTCTTGATTAGAGTCAACTTGAGTAAATTGTGAGTGTTTCCACCTTCAAATTATTCTATCAATCCCAGCGTCATTCTGACTTTTCGCTGCTCTTGGTTTCATATCGTCGATTGTGCGGGCATCGGCATACTTCCTGTCCATCCGTAGCCATACCGACGAAGCTTGGTGTTTCATTTTTCCTTTGCAGGTTTTTCTGGCACTTCCACGAGGCCAGCAAGTCCTTTGCCTAGTCTCCTTCAGTTTTCTCTTCCTGGCCGCGTTGAGTTTTCACCGTTACTTGCCTTGCTCAGAGTTTGCTAAGCCTCGCCAGCCATAAGATCTCGCTTCACAGTAACTTTCGCCGGTCGCTGTGATTTCCTTGCGTCTGGTCATCGTTAGATCAAGTCTAATTTAGGTAACTTCCCAAACCATGCCTAATTTAAATATGTCAAGTCACTTAATTTGAATGATATGATCCTGACTTTGATTTGTTTAAGATTTTTATTTAGGCATGTACTTATTATATCATGCATATAATTGAGAATTCAATTTTTAAGACTTAAGATCAAATTCCCAATTACCTCCGCGTCCTATTTTGGAATAGTGGAAAAAACTTGATTATGTTGGTTTTGATTATTATAGGTTGCTAACTCAGTAAATTTCCATATGGATAAGTAACTAGAAATCCTAAAACTTGTCACGAAAGTGCAATTTAAAATTGAAACTTTAAAAAAGTGCAATCATGTCCTAAAATTTTCAAAAAATGCAATCAAATCCTAAAACTTTAAAAAGTGCAATTAACATAAGAACTTGATTGAACCAATTTTACAAGTTTTAGAACTTGATGTGTTTTCCAAAAAAATTTGGGCTTAATTGCATTTTTATGACAAGTTTTAAGACTTAATTGCACTTTTTGAAAGTTTTAGGACTAAATTACAACAAATTTTAGGACTTTCAAACAATTACACATTTTCATATTATGAAAAATACCAAATAAAATAAAATAAAATTGCATTGCATGTAAGATAGATAGCATATCTTGGAGCCATGTAGTAATTAGGAAATTAACTAATTTAAAATATGATTTAATAAATATTATTTCTTAGTTTAAATTAGGTAATCATATATTTTAGGCAATTTCCTATTTTACTTTCAAAGAAAATAATAAAAAAATAACATGCATATATCATATAAAATTAGTTGTTTCATTGGCACGTCATCTCATTGCCATGTCATCATTACCCCCATCATCACATTGCCCTGTCATTAAATATTCATGTCATTCCATAATCACATTAGATTAATTCTCAATTTTTTGCCTATCATTATATTTAGGTTACATATAGATTGCATTTAGATTCATGTGACATGTCATTAGTTAAATTAGGATCACATAGACACAACTTAGATTAAATTGCATCTCATTATTTACATGAGAATCACATAAACAAAACTTAGAAATCATGTTTGGGTCATGCATACATTTTCTACAAACAATCTTGTAGAGCATTGGGGGTATTATCGGGGCAATATCACAATGAAGCAATGCTTTGCTTAATGCATGAGATTTTTTCTTTTCCCTTTTGGCAATTTATTTACTGCATTGATTTATTGAGTGTTAAATATTTTATTGTGCACCCACATGATCACATATCATATGTTAGTGGCTTAAGGTTAAAATTGGCCAATATTGCATGCAAATTATTTTTAAAATAAAGAGAAAACGTACCAAAAAAGAGTTAGATTGATTTATCTAGAATCAAGTCCTTGTATCATGAATCTCAAGTTCATTGGAAATACAATGCTCTCTCACATTTTACTTAGATGTCTAATTGACTCGTAATTTATTAATAGTGACTACTAACTAAATTAAATTAAAACCCCAATGTTGCAATTTGTATGAGCTAGGGAGAGTCTGCGCTAAGCCTTTGGCTTAGTAATTCATTAGCTTTCCTTTTAGCGGTTTACCTTTAAGAAGGTCATGATACTGGCCTTTGGTGAAATTCTCTCAAGCTTTGCCAATGCTTTGAACTAGCTTTGGTCACGCCGAAGCCACACCGGTGTTTCCTCAACATCTCTAGCATTCCTCTATGCCGATCGAGCCTCCACCTTGTTGGAATACTTCTGATTCTCATTGGAAGTCCTTTCTCAACGAAATTCCTCTAGTCTTCTGATTTTGATTGCTGCTTTAATTCAAGGTAGGCTCTCGAATTTTGATGGTTGAAACTCATAATATCATCCTATGAGTCCTACATCAATAATAGTTGCAAATTGATGAAGTATATCTTCAATCTATGGTTGATTGTTTAGGAGAGGATATGATGATGAGTTCTTGAGGAATCCTTGACTAGTATTAGCTCAAAGTAGAAAATTGGATTTGAAAGCATGCTTAGCACACCTCGGGAATATCCATGCTTGCTAGCGGTGACTTTGTTTTGCATATCTCAAGTTGATTTGGCTCTCTCTCGAAAATGTAGAGTTCTCTCTCTCAAAATGTAGAGTTCTTATCTGCGTTTGGGTAGTTTTCTGTTTCCTCTTAACCCTCATTTCCCTTCCTAATCCCCTCTGTCTCCTTCCCTTCATCTCAATACCCAGAATTTCATTCCAAACTCGATCTGGTCTGTACCCAGCTGAGATCTCCATCTCACCCTTGAAGTAGCCGCCTACTTCTCTTCCGTCCGCAATCCCTTCTCGCTTGTTACTTTTGTCGCCCATCAATTCACGAATTATACTTATGAAGCTCCAATTTTCTCCCCCAGTGTTTTTTGGGTGGCCCTAGTGACTGAGCTCTCTTCAACACCTCCCTCTTCGGAGCTTTGCATGTGGAATCAATTGCTATCTAACGACCGTTTTTAATTATGGAACCAACTCAACAACAGGAAGATGCCCGCCTTGCCGCGCTATGCAATAGACTTGGACGGCTCTGGTCTGAACAAGAAGTGGAAGTTTGGGATGAAGAAGTTGAGAGTGCTAGTATGAACACCTAGAGGAGGTGAATAGATGTATAAAATAAACCTTGGCAAATATATGCGGAATAAAATAAATTTCGAGTAAAATAAATGAGTTAGGGAAGAGAATAAGAACACAAGATTTATAGTGGTTCGGCTTAATCCAAGCCTATGTCCACTCTCCCACGCTAACAGCCTTCTTGGCTGGATTCCATTATGCAATCAACAAGAGATTACAACTTCGAGTGCAAACACTTAGTAGATCACACTATCTCACTAAGTCACTCTTTTGGTATTTCTCTCACGATCACAAACGTTTAAGCTCTCCAAAGACAAGTGTATAATCAAAGGTCGCTCAGACTTTGGAATTATAAATTCTACGCTCTGTCTCTTACTTGCTCATCGGTCCATGATCTCCTTAAATACTACTCCACTTCCAAACTACCCGTTGAACAGTATCCTGGAGAATCATCTTCCAATATACCCATTGGACAACTCTGTATCTAGAAGATTTGGTAGCCGTTGAGTGACAAAGGTGAAATCCCAAATTGATTCCGATCGCCCATACAAACGGAATCTTGGTTTCTATAAGTAAAGCTTCTTCGTATAGAAAGTTCTTGACTTCAAGATCCAATCATCAATCAATTAGATTGAATCAATCAAATCAATCTTGATGTGGAATCCAAACTAGATCACTAGCCGTTATATGATTGGGCTTGAGTTACATTCTGTCGAATCTGGATGTAAAGTCTGAGAGTAATACACTTTACAATCTGAGTTTGAGTGCAATAGACTTTACAATCTGGGTCTGAACATATCTGCTTCTGAACAGATTTAGCTTTAAGGTCTGTACTCAGTTCAACTTCAGAATAGAATCTATCTTCTGGTTCAGCTTCAGCATAGAGTTTGTTTTCTGGTTCAGCATTCACGCTTTGACAATATCCTTTACATGTTCTATCATCTGCATGATCTATTACTTAACCATTAAACATGTTAGTAGCCTTTGATTTATTTTGTCATCTTCAAAACATCATAAGGGATTTCCCTAACAGAAGTACCACCAGAGAAGCTGCAAGAATGCAAATTAATCTTAGTGGGTAAAATTTTGTTCAACCCATCCATCAATTTTCAAGGTTTTCAGAATATTTTAAAGCGTGTCTGGCGCAATGATCACTTACAAATTTCTCAATGCGAAGAGGGTCTTTATGTATTTAAGTTCAATTCAGAAGGGGAAAGGCAAATAATATTAGATAATGGCCATTGGTTGTTTGGAAACCATCTGGTGATTGTGAAACCTTGGGTGCCAAATACGCCTGTCCATTGCTACAACTTCACGACCTGTGCGTTCTGGGTGCAAGTTCTCGGGCTTCCTCTCGTGGAACGGGTTGGGACTGTTTACCCGATCTGACTTGCTGACCCAACACAAACCCGAATCCAACTCAGTAGGATTAAAAAAATGAATTTTTTTCTAATTTTTTTATTTTAAATTTCGATTTTTTCTTTCTTTTATTCTCTTTTGTCTTTTCCCTATTTTGTCCTATTCACTGCAACCTTCTCCTTCCTTCAGCCACCTTCAGCGCCCGAAGCTTCTCCACCTGCAATTTATTTTCCAGAACCAAGAATACTCGACGGCGCCGCCATCCGCTCTCACCGTGTAGTCATTGGTGCCCACGTTGCCAGAGCACAAAGGTTTACCTGGTTTGGGAACGGGCGTGTTCATCACCAGAAGGTCGCCGGCGGAGCTTTGACCGACGGTGAGCAGCTTCCCTTCTCGTCTAGAGATCTCGCCTAATGGCCGAATGCTCAACACTCAGCCGTGAACAGCATGGTGGCCAGCGGTTGCGCAAAGCTCCTCCAATGGCTGAACGTCCTTCTGCTCTGTTTTCTCTCGATCGAGCCCTTCTCCAAGGGCTGAACTCCCTCTCTCTATCTCCAGCCAGCTCAGCCTTTGTGCCCAGCTTTTCTCACGTCACTCTTGTGGTGTTTTCTTCTCACAGATGCCGGTTCGTGCAAACAAGGGGAAGAAGTCACCTTGGGCCAGGCCCCTTTTAGGCTTTTATGGGCTCGAAACAAAAGAAATAAAATGGGCTCAAAATAAAAGAAACGGAGATGGGCCCAATAAGAAAGAAACGAAGATGGGAGGGCCGAACGGGGTTAGACGGCTGAAAGTCCTAAGTGGGCCGGACACACCGACCCACACGACTTCATCATTTTTTTTTATCATTTTCATTTTTTTTATATTTTATATTTTTTTCTTTTTACCTTTTTTTATTAATTTTTATATATTTTTAAAATAAATGGATATTTAAAAACGTTAACAAAAATTCATGTGTCAATAGCTACCCAAGTGAATATGAAATAATCATCCATGATTATTGAGCAATACTTGTTTCCACCATGGCTAGTATTCCTTGTAAGTTCGAAAAGGTCCACATGAAGTAGCTACAATACTCAATTAGTAGAAATAGTATTTATAGACTCAAGAGAACTTGTGACTTGCTTACCTACTGTACATGCATTATAGACTTCATCCTTCTCATACCTCATTCTTGGAAGACCTCTTACCCTCCCTTAGAAGCTAGTTTAGAGGTTTGCTTTGATCTAATGTGAGCAAGTTTTCTATGTCACATCTCTTTACTTCTTTTTTTATGGAAAATAACCAATGAGTGCTTTCATTGTCAACGTTCAGCAGATAGATATTTCCATACCTTTTTCTTGAGAAAGTTTTGAGGGGTGTTTGCCTTTTACTTGTGCAAACACCATCTTTGAAGTTAATCTCGCATCCTCTATCACAAAGCTGACTTATGCTTATTAAATTGTGTCTTAATCCGTTGACTAAGGCAACATCATCAATGATTAGTTCTCCCACTTTGATGGTGTCTACTTATTATTCTTCCTTTGTCTTTTCCTCCAAAGGTAATGGATCCACCATCAACTTGTTTTAAATCTAGAAAGGCATTGGTACCTCCATCTACTGTTCAAATATCATTTGATTGACTTCTTTCCCTACATTGAAAAATTAGTTGTCTTCTTTGGTACCCACACAAACTTGGGTCCATCACAATTAGTGCAACTAAACTTCCGGTTCACCTTCTTTGATTTTGCTTTTGGCTTGGACACTCATGTTTTGAATGACCATCACCATTGCGGCTGGAATAGTTAGGAACTTTTTACTAATGTGTTTAATAAAATGTTTTCAAAGTTATCTTTTTAAACTAGAATGGGAATACGAGTTTTCTTTGAAATTGTTTCTTTAGTTTCGGAAATGGATTGCTTTCTTCTTCATTTCCCTCATGTCCTAAATCGGATTTGGTGTAATAAGGGATTTGAATTGAAAGGATGTGCTCAAGTATTTTTTAACCAAGAAAAAAATTTGAGCAAGCAAGTGAGATCTCTTTCTTAAGAGAGTCGACTTTGTCTTCAGCAAGTTTGCATTGCACAATACATCTATTGAGTTCCTTGCCTAAGTCATTAAGTACAACTTTGTGAGAAATGTTTTTAATAGGGAGTTTTGCGACATCCCTTTTCAAATTAGAAATATTTTTGGAAGCCTTTTTGTGTTCCTCAAAAACTTCTTTTAAAAATTCTTGCAATTCTTCGTAAGTAAGGTCATAATTTTCTACCTTGATTTCTTCATCGCTTTCAGAGTTACCCAAAAGGCATATGTTGGCACGATCAGCATCTTCATTGCTGCTTTTGCACTTGATGTCACTCTTGGTTTCAGCTTTGAGTGCACGCTTCTTCTTTTCAAACTTTCCTCTCTTCTTCTTTGAAGTTGACAATTAAGCTTAATGTGTCATGGTTTCAACATTTGTAGCAAACCACATCTTAAAAATTTGCTTAAATTTGGGGATTTTGCCTTTGGCTCAGTGTATAATTAACTTAAATGAAACGAGACTGATTCTAAGTAAAACGGCATCAGTTTGTCTAAAATTGTCCACGTCAAATTGCTGGCCGTGACATGTAGGACGGTCATGAGTGGCTAGACAGCCATGTCATAATTCTAAGGGTAACTTAGTTAGAAGGTCTTGATTGTATTATCACTCAAAGGTAGAGTAGTGCATTGGTTCAATTAAAAAAGTTTATAACTCAACTGGAATTTGTATAATAGATTTGGGATTGATTGTGCAAATTAACCATCAAACGTCATTCGCCTTCAAGTCAACTTTACTAGTATTATAACCCCGATTTATGTACAAAGTCTCAAAGCTCAATAAGATTTCTCTATAGATGATTGACAATCTTTGCAAGTTCAAAACTCTATGAACTTCACAAGCACAAAAAAATCTTTAAAACTTATTAAAAAAAAAAAAAATCTATAGCACAAAAAGATTGTGGGTTGCATCAAACGCATTCTTGTTCTTATTCTATTCCAAAATAGAAATTTTGTATAATTAACGAACGTGCTGTTTTATTAAAAAAACTGTTTTAAGAAATATAAATAGAAAAAAACTATTTCTAAAAAAGAAAATTTGTTTTTTAGAATAGAAATGTTATCAAATGCACTTGAAACATATCGTATTTGTCTTTCTGTTGTGAGAAAAGATCATCGGATGGACTTGGACCGGAATTTGAGGTCTCTTACATGATTTACATTTGCTTCATACAATGGACGGCGGAGTCGAACAATAACACCATGAATGAATACTTTTGATATATATATATATATATATATAAAGGGAAAGCGATGGAGATCTCACCCATGGAGTATGGTCTGCATGGGTGAAGTGGAGAAGTGTCTTTGGGGCTTTGACCAACTATGGAATGCCATTTAATTAGTTGAAGGAAAAAATTTATAGGATGATAATAAGGCCAATGAGTCTTACAGCATGAATTACGAGGAAAATATACTGTGACGTGCACACAAAAAGAGCGTAGACGATGGCCATGACAATGCTTTATTTGATTAATAACTACACTAAAAAAAAAAAAAAACTAGAAATGAATATATCCAAGAAAAATTGGTGTTACCCAATCGAGGATAAGATGAGAGAATATTGTTCATGGTGGATTCATCGTGTCAAATTGAAGACTTTCACATGCTTTAGTGAGGAGATACAAGCAAAATTGTAAGCGAGGTTAGAAGGGATTGAAAAGTACTTAAAGAAACGTGAAAAGAGGAGACTAATGAGAACATAGAGTATTTAGAACCTCTAGAAAATCTAACATGTGATCGGCATGTGGACACCGTGTCCATATGCCGATCACACGTTAAAAATAAAGTCTGTGAACAACATTTGAAAGAGGATAAGTCCGATTTGAACTTCAAACGCGGATTTCACTTCGTGTGGAATTCGCCCACTGGTGACTGACCACCCCCTTGGAAGAATTTTATATATAAATATATGGTTGTGGGAATTTTGGTTGGGCCCGTTGATGCGTGGGCAGCGTGGGTCTGCGTGCAGTTAATGAAACTTTAAAGCAACGACTCCGTCTGTGAGGTCTTGAAGCGCCCCTTCACGAGTGCTGAGCCGTGGATTTCTCTGTTGGCTACACCAAGAAATTTTTAGTGTTGAAGTCGGTTAAATGCTTGTGATAAGAATTTGTATATAATTCTTTCGTGAAATTGAGATATTATTAATGAAGAATTATTGAGGCTCAACACTGCATGATTTAATGGGTACAAATGAGACTTAAAAAATATCGAGAATATTTGAATGCCTCTCACGTATAATTTCCATTATATTACTTGATATATAATGGAATTTATCATTGCTCTTTCCATGAATATATGTTACTACGATTGAATCTGTTCAATTTATTTTCTTTATTCTATCTATTTTATTGTTCCAGCGTTCGCTTTTCGCAATACTTTCCACGGCCGGGCAAGAAAAGTCATCAAGTCTTCTTGATTTTCACCCCGTCCTTTGGACAAGCACCATCATTTCCTTGAACTTGCCCCAGGATTGGTTACCTGGGGATCGGCTTCACGAGGATCAGGCGTGTTGGCCGTCTTCTCTTAAAGAGAAGTTTGTGGCCGGTCCAGCAGTGGGGTTAGAATCTTTTTCAAGGCCTAACCTTTTATGGAAGACAGACACGAAGGGACTCCCACCCCAAGGCGGGTCCCTCCGCCCGTTTCTTTCTTTGAGCAGTTTAAAGACCTGCTCAGGTCTAACTAATAGACGAAGGCATCGGCCCTCATCGTTGAATGCGGGAACGGTTGCTGCGTTGTAATCAAGGCCTCCAAATCTTGTTAATCAAAAGACAGAAAAAATTAAAATTTTGAGTCAAATTACGACAAGCCTCAAATTTTATTGGAAGAATAATATACTGTTCACCCTTTGAATGGTAATAGGTGCTATAAACTCACCGTTCTCACGATGAAGCCTTTGGGATTTGTGGGTAAACAAAAACTCAGATCCCAGGCGAGAGCATTCAAAGAAGGCATACCTAGATCCGAAAAGAGAGAAGAAAATGAATAAGAGAAAAGCATTGTATGGCTTAGCGGCTGTTCCACCACTAGTCCCTCTGTCCGTGTACGCCTACAAAGCCCTGCAGAGGAAAAGATGCACGGCCCCTCGGAACTACGATGTGTTCTTGAATTTCAGAGGCTCAAACACTCGCACCGGCTTTGTCGATTTCCTCTACAGCAGCCTTGTGGCTGCTGGGTTTCACGTGTTCAGGGACAATGATGCGCTCCCAATCGGTGAAGAGATAGAGCTGGAGCTCCTCCAGGCCATCAGAAGTTGCAGGATTGCGATCCCCATCATTTCTGAACAGTATTTCGAGAGTAAATGGTGCCTTCGTGAGCTCACCGAGATTATGAATTGCTCTATAAAGCATGACACATCAGTCTTCCCTATATTCTATAAGGTGGATGTTGTTGATGTCCGTTGCCTACGCAATAACTTTGGAGAGGCTCTATTGAAACCTGAGATACAGGGCAGGCGAGAAGAAGTGGCGGAATGGGAGAAAGCGCTGCGTGATGTAACGTCTATTGGAGGATGGATATCACAGAACATTGCTAATGGGTATGTATGTATGTATGTACGTATGTATGTATGTATGTATGTATGTATGTATGTATGTGCTTGAATTTACGAATCTACGAGTCGAACCCCTATGCTTTTAGATCGGACTGGATGATGCGGAATCGCAGAGTTAGGGAAAGGAAGGCTATACGACTAACTTTGATTTACACACACGTGGTGGACAGGAATGAAGGAGAGCTGGTGAAAATTGTGGTCGCAAGGGTTTTGAATGAATTGAAGCCAACGTGGATCGAACGGCTCCCCTTGTTTCCGATATTGATGTCTAATCGCCACATAAGATCATGTAAGTATTCTGTGTTCATCATCTGAGAGCTTTGGCCTCCTCAACTCCCCATAAAGTCGTAAGGTTCGCATGGTTTATGACTACCGATCTCGTGGCTTTTAAAAGTTACCTGGTCTTTTAAGATTTTCATATGATTCGTATGGGCTGCATCTCATCATCTCCCTTGGTGTGTCTTACTGGATCACAGTGTATCATCACTATTTGAAGGAGAAAGGAAGACTGCGTCAATGCCAAGTGTTCTTGGCCTTTCGTGGCTGTGATACTCGATACGGCTTTGCTGCATACCTATACATCAGCCTTGTGGCTGCAAAAATCAGAGTGTTTTATGATGATGATAGCTGGATCGTAGGTAAAGTCATCAGTGATGAGCTTATAAATGCCATTGAACATTGCAAGATATCAATTCCAATTCTCTCTCCAAATTTTACTTCCTCTCCTTGGTGCCTTTGTGAATTAGAATCCATGGTTATATGCAAGAAAACAAAGGGGCAAAAGATATTGCCCATCTTCTACAAAGTAAATCCATCGGACGTGCGAAATTTATCCCTTTCATTTGAATCAAATTTTTTTATACATGAGGAGCGTTTCGGCAGAGATTGTTCTAAGCGTTGGAAGCATGCTTTCAAGGTTGTTGGGTCCTTTAAAGGATGGGAATCGGAGAAAATTGCCAATGGGTACTTACTTTCGTCATTCACAAAAAAAAAATCTTAATTTGGTCCTAATACTGGAAACTTCTTATACTGCTCAAAGCTCACTTTAATTTTGTTTGGCGATTGGTAGGTGTCACGCCCCGATCCTCAGGCACGCACACATTCGTCTCACTTGGTCGATTTTATAATGCGATATCCCAGGACAATGTATCGCCGACCCTTTCATTTTTAAGCACATGCGGAAGCAGTTAAAATCCCCAGACAATAAAACAATGTGATAGAAAAGCAGGCTATATCTTTCATATTGAAATTTACAACCAAACCTTTATACACGGCATTAGACAGAGCACTTCACAAACTATTCACAACTTCAGAATCTCACTCTATCTACACATATACAAAAGGGTTCATAAAGAGATGGGATTCAATACTCGTCTAAGTCATACTCGAGATCATCCTGATCTTCTTCTGATTCCTCTTCACTCGGATCATTCACTTCCTCAATTTCACCTGCGAGTTCTCATTCACAAATTCCTCCTCCTCGGCTCCTCGTCGGGATCCCGAAATGTTTTCCCAAACCGGGATGAGACTATGTCTCAGCGAGTTCTACCCCACTAAGCCCGATTAGTAAACTATTATACTAAATGCTGCCTAAACACGCATAGGTCAAAAGACGTACCTTAGCATCAGATCCCACCTGCAAGTCAGTACAATTTACAATAGACACTCAAGCAATCATATCACCGATCGAAACATCGATCAAATCGACCTAGTCGATTACATGTCAGTTGGATCATTCCCCAGTCGCTTCCCTTATTCAGTCTCAAATCGTACTCACAACTTCGCAAGCTTAGACTACCAAATTTCTTGGCAACAAATTACAGTCCCGAAGGACATGACCTACCTTTAGGTCACAAATTACGGCCCAATGGGCGCGACCTTTATCAGGTGGCGGATTACGGCCTTATCAGGCGCGACCCGTATCGGGTGGCAAATTCCGGCCTTCTCGGGCGCGACCCGTATCGGGTGGCAAATTCCGGCCTCTCGGCGCGACCCATATCGGGTGGCGGATTACGGCCCAACGGGCACGACCGATTCCAAATTCGGTGGCAAATCTCGGCCCAACTGGCATAACCATACTTCGGCGGCTTCCGAGGTTTAACTCACAACCTCTCACAGCCAAATTCTAATTGAATGCCGACACTGGTCAATCTTGGGATGAATCCCCACATACTCATCAACTCACTCAATTTTCATACGGTATTAACATACCGATGAGTCTTAGCCAAGAGTATATTCAAATCACTCTCACAATTCTACTCACTTCACAACTCAACAAAGCATTATAAATGCTGAATAACATACTTGGCCATTTACCGATCAACAATTCAATCTCAATCAATTCCAATCAATTTAGGGTAAATCCCCAAAATATCACAATTTATTCCATTCCATATAACGTGGAGCTCAAATAAATAAACGGACTGCACCACGATGATCAACACGAGATTTCGATCGCCGGCCATCAAAATCTTAATTTCCGAAAAATAATTAATTAATTAATTAATTTCGAAAATTAATTATTAATTATTAAAAATTCCATTTAGCTCAAAATAAAGCCAATTTAAATAAACGGCTGCACCACGATCATCAGCATAATATTCCGGTCACTGGCCATCTCAACCTTAATTTCCGAAAAATAAATAATTAAATAATAATTTCGAAAATTAAACAATTAACATTAAAAATTCAATTTAGCTCAAATTAAAGCCCGATTTAATAAACGGACTTCACCACGGTCATCAGCATGATTTTCCGGTTCCGGACCATCTTCCTTGAATTTTCGGAAAATAAATAATTATTTAATTTAATTCCGAAAATTAATATTAAAATGCCAAAAAATCCCACTTAGGCCCGAATCGCCAAATTGAAGCCCGATTAGGGGTCGGAAAATTCCCGAGATGCTTCCAATAAATAGTAGACCACGTCTACTTGCTAATTGCGCAATCAATTTAATTAAATCACATCACAATTGACTAATAATTGCTAATTTATTCTAATCTAACAACCTAAACATAATTAATTAAATCTAAACCAGCTTTAAGCATAATTAGCCACTAATCCTGAATTAGTGAGATTACTCACCAAATCGCGCGCAAATCGGATCAATCCGACGGCGGCGACGCGAGGAACGATTGTTCCCAAAGCACGGCTCGGGTTCGGGGCCGGGAAACAGCCCAAAAGCGGGCCCGAAAGAGCTGGATACCCACTTCGTGGGTATGCTGGTCGCGGCTGAACGGAGCCGTTCCGGCGGCTAGGGCGGCGGGGGAAGATCGGCGGAGGGCGAGGGGGTCGCGGGGATGGTCCGGCGGGGTTGGGCGGTGGCCGGAGGTGGCCGGGGATGGCTGGACGGAGCTGGAACAGAAGTGAACAGCAGCTGGGTCGGCTGGATCGCGCGGCCTGAGCGTGCACGGACGGCAGCGGGCTCACGGGCGCGGGCGGCGGTGCGGCGGTGTGACGAGCGGGACAAGCGGCGAGCGGCTGAGGGGCGAGCTGCAGCTTCTGGTTCGCTCGGCGTGAAGAAAAGAAGGAGAAGAAGAAAGAAGAAAAGGGGGTTCGGTCGAGCGTGCAGAGGAAGAAAGAAGAGAGAGGACAGAGGAGAGAGAGAGAAAGAGAGAGAGGGATAGGCATTGACTAGTCAAAAGAAAAGAAAAGAGAGAGTGGACGGTGGGGGCAATTCGCACGAGGGGGAGGGGGAGAGGAGAGAGAAGAGAGAGAGAGGGAAAAAGAGAGAAAAAGGGAGAGAGAAAAAGAAATAAATAATACCATTCTTCCACTTTTCCTTTTTCTCTTTCCCTTTCCCTTTCTATTTTCTTTCGCCTTTCGATTTTTCCTCCGATAATTTCTTTATCGAAATTTCGGACTCGTCAATAAATTGACGAAGAAATGAGACAGAATCCTAAAATTGAATTGTGACACGCCCAAATATTTGATTCCCAAAACCGAATTAAATTTCATGATTAAAATCGATCGGACACGATTTTAGTCCAATCCAACCAATTAGGTAGCTTTTAGGGATTTTACCGCGGTTATATCCCTTAACGGCTTCACCCAATAGGTTAGCTAACTCGTGAGTGATCATTTCGAGAGAAAAAAAGGACCATGGCACGCCGACGATATGCACATTTCATATGTTCGGGATGGGGTCGAAATTCGGGATGTCGCAGTAGGCATGAAGCGGTACTTGTGAAACTGGTTGTTGAGGAAGTTTTGAGGTTGTTGAAGAATCCCCAAACACAAAATGGCCATGTCCATCCACTTAATATTGACTCATTCCTGGCGTAAGTGACAACTCATTTTTATCACTTGTGTTTCCTGTTTTACAAGAGGATTTTCTGAGACCATCAAACATGTCATCATTTATTGTTCATCATTTGCATTAATTTTCTAAAGAATGGTGAGAATTCTTTTGGATTAAGATGCAACACGGTTAATGGATGTCTCATGTTCGGATTTACGAGTCTATTCTGTTACAAATAGAGAGAGTATATAGAAGGAAGGGTAAATTAGAGCGGGGAGACCAAGGGAATGAAAGGCGGAGAGAAAACTGTCCAAACAATAGAAGGTCCAGTAACCTTAATTAGTTATCTGAAGGTGCCACAAAGGAGTTGCTATTGAGTGGAAGTACAATGTGATCCCCGAAATCGAGACTGCCACCTAATTAAGTCAAGTACATCTTCCTTACTCAAACTAGTCGAGCTCATTCTGGCGTAAAACAAGATGAAAAAACTAAAATGGAAACAGCTGCAATTCGCATTGCCATAACTTGAAATATACCAAGATGTGCTGGATCACTGGAAGATTATATCTCCTTTCTTCACCGGATCGTGGCGAGGCTCGCGGCCCTCGCCCGACCGGGCTAAGGGCCACCGCCCGCTAGGGCGACCCCCGGCGGGAGGCGGCCCTTGGCCCGGTTGGGCGAGGCCCGCCGACCCTCGCCGGATTTGGGCGAGGGCTCGCGAGCCCTTGCCGCCTTGATCGGCCCGAGGTCGCTAGCCCCCGGCTGGGGCTCGGCGACCCCGCCGACCCTCCCCGCCGTCGCCGGCCCTTCCGTGGCGGCGGGGCGGTGGCGAGCGGCGGTGAGGGCTAATCCCTCGGCCCGCCTCCCCCTTCCTCTTTTTTTTTTTTTTTTAAATTTTTAATTTTTTAATATTTCAACTAAATTTAATTTCAAAATTATTAATTTAAAATATTTTAACTAAATTTAATTTTAAAATTATTAATTTTAAATATTTTAAATAAATTTAATTTAATTAATTATTTTATTTTATTTTATTTGCCACGTCAGTCAACACAACGCCGTTTTGGCTATGTCAGCGTGCAAAACGGCATTATTTTGAGCTCGGTTCACCGGAAAAGTGCCACGTCGACATTTTGGCCGGATTTTCGCCGGATTGGCACTAAAGTGATCATTTTTACTCCGATTTTAGCACTTAAGTGTCCCTTTGGCCAAAGTTAAGGCACTCTAGGGATCCGCGCATCGATGAACTTATCTCTTTAAATATCAGAGCACTATTAGTTTGAAGTCAATCTTGATTATCTTCGCCTATTCAATTGACAGGTGAATAATTGTTTTCATCCTTACATTGGAAACATTAAAACCATGTTAGATTTGAATTTACAAACTCGACGATCTTGATCCATAGAAACTCAGAATCTTTTTTGCATACGAGTCACAAGAAATGCTCATAACTTTCACCTTTTTAGACATTGAAAGTTTGTTCAATTCTAATTACTCCAGTAGCTTGCAACCTCTAAACACTAAAACTCTATTGGATTATAATCATAGATGACATCTACAACTTTGCCTGTTCAGTTTGTCATCTCCCAAATATTGAACTTTTGTTGCATTTGGTATTAGAAACTAGCTATACTGCAAAATTAACCAGTTTAACTTGTCATTTGCCAAAGTAGAAACATCATGATCATACGTATCATTTCTTGACAGCTCAAAGTTGTAGGTCCTGTAGGACTACAGGATGGGCGTGGTGACGAAGACCATCACCACCGTTTCAGGCTCCAGATTTCTGTACTCCGCTGGATCCACCAAAGACAGTTTTGTTTGTTTCTTTTTGTTCTTAGTTTAGAAGACCGTTGCATGACAATCGTTGAGTTGCAACTTTGTTTTTGGTACTTTAGATGCGGAATATTTGCTCTCAGAGCTATGAATATTATTGTTAGGTCTTCCCTGGTTTTGTTGCTGAACAATAATTCTCTCGTGACCCTATGCAAGGAATTTAGTGAACAATTTGAGCTATGAAGATATAATTGTTGAATATATTTCGGCACAGGGATTTACCTTTGCAATTAGAGGTGAAATAAGCCACAAATGAGTGATGACTGTAAAGTGTCTTTGGTAATTTAAGAGTATCACTAGGGTAGCAAGTGCACGTTGACAGAAGTTTGAATAATTACTGCATTGGGTACCTCCCTTTTATGCAGGGAAGCTTATATTGCATTTTAGAGTTCAAACTTGAAGGAGAATTGTCAGAACTCGGCAGCAGTACTGATAAAGCTGGTCTGGTCCCGGTCCCAGGTTTAATAGAGTTAATCCTTGGTCCGGAAAATTGAGGGCCAACATCATGCATGTTGATCCCTAGATTAGGTGCTGGATCAGCCCAACTCAGACTATGTTTACCCCTAATGGTGCATTAGAATAATAAAATTTTCAGCAAAAGAAATTCCCCCCAAACCAAGTGCACATGGCGCCACCCCCATTAGAATTTTGACATTAATCATTTTTCTTTTATTTGGGTTGAGGATCGAGTCTTTTGACTAATCAATTATGTACGTTAGGCACTAAACTGACCCCCACGAAAAACACTTGTTTAAAAGTGAATGCGCAGTTTAACCATCCTTTTAACAATAAGTGACGCAATAGCGTTGCGTCAGTGTAGCTAGATTCAATGTAGCTAGATTCAATAAGTGACGCAATAGCATTGCGTAAGTGTAGAGATTCATTAAACTTGGACAATCCAAAGATATCATCATTATCATATTTCCCTCGAACCTTCGTGCTTTTGTGAGGTAATCTGACCTCGATTGGATCGTTTTGTCTCTGACTGCAACAACACGCGAGAAATATTTCATTTTTCCTTTTTTCTTTTTCCTTTTTCTTTCCTTCTTCGTGCTTGAATCGCGTGACGTTGATTTTGTTTTTGATTTGTTGGTAATGTCTACCTTCTTTATTTACTCTATGAATCTTTAGGGGTGTCGTTGGCCAAAATCAGGTCCCATCGATCCCTCAATGCTGAAATATTTTACTAAAAATTGTTTTTCATGACATGCTATAGAAGCAATTTATATCGTTGGCTCCAACAATTTGGACAGTAGGAAGTAGTAAACAGACCATGTCAAATTGACCTCGAATGCATGCTAAATACGTATGAGCTAGTAAGTATACTTCCAGAAAAGCATTAGAGAAACACTTGTCACGCCTCCATATTAGCATATCCTAAACATAAGTTGCTTAGATCTCATGTATGGTACTGTACAATATCTATATATTAAATAAATTTTGTTCTTCTAATGAGGGAACCGCGCTCTCTCTATAATTATTTCCTGTCGCCACCAAAACAGCTCACTTGTGTGCTTGCGACTCGAGCTTGAAGACCGCGATTCTGCACATCGCCATCAGAACAACTCCCAACTCCAATGTTGCATAAAACTGGACCAGCCAGCTCCCCACAACCAATAAGCAAAAAACGCAATTAACTCTCACCTCGTCCAAAATACTAATTCCAGCTCCACCCCCCGCATTAAATAAATAATCAGATGAACAAATAGTCCCAAAATCAATTACGTTGAAATCAAAGGAGGGGCACACAAATCAGTCTTTTGGTTGGCGTCAGAATGTTCAAGATAAAGTCGGTCAACAACATTTGACAGAGGATAAGTCCGAGGACTTGGGCTGACCGTGTCTCACGCGGATTTGACTTCCGAGTAGAATTCGCCCACTGATCACTTCCGTGGGGGCAGAGTGAGTTTTCGTGCGGTTTACAAAACCTTGAAGCAACGACTCTGTAAGTGAGGTCTTGAAGCGTGTGTTTGACGAGCGCTTGACCGTGGATTTCTCCATTGGCTTGGTGTGACGACAGTAAGAAGTTTTTTTTTTTTTTTTTGGGTGACCTAGGGAACCCGCAAGGTTGGTAGCCGGAGGTAAATCACTGGGGGTGACACGTGCTAGCCATCACACATGTGTCACCGGGTAAATTGCCAAGAGTCTCAAAGCTAGCATTCTTGCAACGCAATTGCAAGAGCTTCGAACACTAGACCTCCTCGATAGAAGTCTAGTGTCTACCTAGCTGAGCCACCGCGGCAGGTGGTGACAGTAAGAAGTTATTAGCATTGAAGTCCATTAAATGCTTGTGATAAGAATTTATGTATAATTCCTTCATGAGTTGAGATTATTTAGCGAAGAATTATTGAGGCTTAATATTGCGTGAATTATTGAGTGTAATTGGAACTTGGAAAACATTGAGAGTGTTGGAGTGGCTCGAGTATGTAATCTTCTTTATATTACTTGATCTATAGTGGAATTCATCCTTCCTCTCCTTGTAGACGTAGTTCACTATGACCGAATCACATAAATTTGATGTCCAATTTATTTTCTTTATCCTGTCTATTTTATTATTCGATCATTTGCTTTTTGCAACACATCCCACAGCATGAGCAAGAAAAGTCATCGAGTCCTCTTGATTTTCTTGATTTATGCAACTAATTATTCTGTTATTTACTATTGATAGACAAAGACAGTGACCCTTAATGTTGAATGTGGGTACGGTTGCTGGGTAACTAAGGCCTTCAAATATTGTAAATCAAAAGACAAAAAAAAAAGTTTAAATTTTGAGTCAGATTACGACGAGCCTCAAATTTTATGGTAAGAATAATATGCTGTTTACCTTTTTAATAGACCAGAAGACAAATTCAAAGGAAAAACAATTACGTACAATATACTCTCCAGAAGACAAATTCAAAGGAAAAAACAATTACGTGCAATATACTCACGATAAGGCTTTTGGGATTTGTGGTAAACAAAAACTCAGATCCCAGGCGAGAGCATTCAAAGAAGGCATGCTTAGATCCTAAAAGAGAAGAAGAAAATGAAGAGAAAAGCATCGTGCGGCTTAGCGACTGTTCCGCCACCAGTCCCTCTGTCCGTGTATGCCTGCAAAGCTCTGCAGGGGCAAAGCTCTGCAGGGGAAGAGACGTGCAGTTGCTCGGAACTAGGATGTTGTTCTTGAATTTCAGAGGCCTAGACACTCACACCGGCTTTGTTGATTTCCTCTACAACAGCCTGATAGCTGCTAGGGTCCACGTGTTCAGGGACAACGACATGCTCCCTGTTGGCGAAGAGATAGGCCCGGAGCTTCTCCGGGCCATCAGAAGTTGTAGGATCACTATCCCCATCATTTCTGAACAATATGCACAAAGTAAATGGTGCCTTCGTGAGCTCACCGAGATTATGGATTGCCACGAAGAGCTTGGCATATCAGTCTTCCCTGTATTCTATAAGGTGGATGTCGTTGATGTAAGACGCCGATCAGGTAAATTTGGAGAGGCTCTGTCGCAACAAGAGAAACAGGGCAGGCGAGAAGAAGTGCTACGATGGAAGTATGCGCTGAGTTTTGTAGCGAGCATTAGAGGATGGATATCACAGACCATTGCTAATGGGTATGAATGTATATATGTATGTATGTGTGTATGCATTTACAATCTACGAATTGAACCCCTATTCACTTAGATGGGACTGAATGATCCGGAATCACAGAGTTTGGGGAAGGAAGGCTGTACGACTAACTTTGGTTTGCAAACATATATGTGGTGGGCAGGCATGAAGGAGAGCTGGTGAAAATTGTGGTCGCAAGGGTTTTGAGTGAATTGAAGACAACGTGGATCGAACGGCTCCCCATGTTTCCTGTATTAATGTCTAATCACCACATAAGATCGTGTAAGTGTTCTCTGTGTTCATCATGTGAGGGCTTTGGCCTCCCTTAATTCCACATAAAGTAATGGCTTATGACTACTCATCTCGTGGCTTTTGAAAGTTACTTGGTCTTTTAAGATTTTCATATGATTCGTATTGGCTGCATCTCATCATACCACTTGGTGTGTTTTACTGGATCACAGTGTATCATTACTATTTGAAGGAGAAAAGAAGACTGCGTCAATGCCAAGTGTTCCTGGCCTTTCGTGGCTGTGATACTTGATACGGCTTTGCTGCATACCTATACATCAGCCTTGTGGCTGCAAAAATCAGAGTGTTTCATCATGATGATGCGTCCGTTATAGGTAGAGAGATTGGTAGTGAGCTTTTCAATGCCATCAACCACTGCAAGATATCTTTTCCAATTCTCTCTGAAAATTTTGCCTCCTCTGCTTGGTGCCTCCATGAGCTAGGTCACATGCTTGACTGCAAGAAAAGAAACGGGCAAAAATATTGCCCATCTTCTATAAAGTGACTCCCTTGGATGTGGATATTCATCCCATTTATTTGGAGACCACCTTCATGAACATGAGAAGCGTTTTAGTAGAGATCAATGTGAGTTTTGGAAGCATACTCTCCAGGAGGTCGAGTCCTATAAAGGATGGGAATCAAAGAAAATCGCCAATGGGTACTTACTTTCATCATTAACATAAAAATCTTAATTAGTCCTAATACTAGAAACTTTTTATACTACTCAGAGCTCACTTAAATATTGTTTGGCGATTGTGTGACATCCCGATTTTCCAATTCTATTTTCAATAAATTGAGACGGGCATTTCGTTGGCAGGCATATAGTTTTTTTCCTTGAGTCGGCCACTCATATGAAAACTAGTCTATCGGGTGAAGCCGCTAAGAGTTTTTAATGCATCAGACTTGAGAATTTGACTAGGAAACGATCTTTCGACCGAGCTAATCTGCAAGGGTCATTACGGCACAATTAAAAATCGATTAGAGATCGGAGATAGGTTGAGTCGACAGAGGCATGTGATCAGGTGTGGGTGATTCTACCAGATCGCACAATTCTTGTCGATCGGCACTAGACCGACTTTTATGTCGATTGGGTACCCTGTGTCCGTATCTGAAACCTTGAGATTACCCCGATAACCGAAAGTCGTCAATGTTTCAAAGATGTACATTGTGGGTTGAGATGATCAACCACAGGTCAAATGTATGAAAATTTCTAAAGGCTACCCAGTAGGTTGGGCCGCACTAGTATCGTGCCAAAGTGAAATTAACCGTGAAATTGAGATCGAATTCAGAAATTGGAAGTTTGGGTGTGTCACAAATCATTTTAGGAATATTAATTAATCTTCGGAAGATTTTTCATGCAAGTCGAGTTTTTCAGCAAAATAATCAGAGAATGACTAATTTGGCTCGAGAAATTAGTAGGCTCGTCTTTGGTCGCGCTTTTGGGACTTAAGTTGGTTCTATAATCAAGTGAAGATGTGAATTGAAGTGTGGTGACATTGGATTTATTTTATGGACTTCAATTTGATTCAATTGGAAGAGAATTGATGAGATTTGAAGAAATTGGATGTGCAAGATTTTATGCCCCGGCAGAAAAATAAATTGCAACCATTGGAAGAGGTTATGGAGGATTGGGTGAGTGGAGTGTGATGTCATCCATGAGGTCATGAGGTGGGCCATATTTGGTTGGATTAAAGAAAAAAGAAAAAGAAAAGGGAATGGTCCCATCTCTCTCTCTCTCTCCTCCTTCTCTCTCCTCCCTCTCTTCTTCCTCTCTTCCGTGCGACTCCTCCATCTTCTTCATCTTCCTTCTTCGGCTGCTCGGTTCCGTGGAGACGAAGACCAAGGGAAGCAGCAACCGTCGTCCACGCCTCTCGCCGCCGTCGCCGCCCACGCGCCGCCGCTCGTGCACCCCGCCGTTCGTGCATCGACCGCATGCCCTCCGGCCCCTTCTCCTTCTCTGTTTCGTTTGAAGACAGCAAACGCAGAAGCAGCAACCCCGTCCCACCGAAACCGAAGCCAAGGCCGTCGTCGCCGTGCGCCGTCGTAGCTCCGCGACTACCTAGCCGCGCCGTGCACCCCCGTCCAATCGAGCTGCCGTCCACGAACCGCCTGGCCAACTGCTGTTCGGTGGTCTTGAGGGACGGTAGAGACCCACCGGAGCTCCCTCCGACCACCTCCGGCCACCGTGAAGCCCCGCCTAGGTCCGGTTAAGCTCCTCCGCCCATTCCCAACTCCAATCGGCCTCGAATCGGCCCTTTTCCGGCCTCAACCAGCATCGAGCAGAGAGGAGAAAAATGGGTATTGCAGCCCGCTCGTGGCCCGTTTTGGCCGCCTTCCCGAGCCCAGATGCTCGGCCCACCTTGAGGAAAGTCGATCCTCGCGTCGTCCTCGTCGTTTTGGTCTGCTCAGCTCGCTAATCCAGTGAGTTTAACTCATTAAACCTCACTTAGAAGGTTAATTATGCTTAGGGAGGTTTAGTTTATGTTAAGTATTATTAGGTTGTTAGTTTAGGTTAATTAAGAGTAGATTTGATTAAAGTAGTGGTTTAATTTAAAGTGTGCTTAATTAATGGTAAGTAGGTTTATTTAAAATAAGCCTTGATTTGACATAAAGGAATTTACTTTTGATTTATTTAAATATTTCGAAATCATTAAATAATTTAATAATATATTATTATTCGAAATTATTAAAATATTATTATTTAATTATTTTCGAAATAAATTTAATTATTTATTAAATTCGAAAATTTTGTCGAGACCCTAAATTCTCAGAATTTCGTGTTGTTGTTGATTTTGCTTGATAATTGGATATTATGAATTGAGTGTGGATCGTGAAAGATATGGATATTATTATTTAATTAATTTTCGGAATAAATTTAATTATTTAATAAATTCTGAAAATTATTTTGGAACCTTAATTTCTCAGAATTTTGTGCTGATTGCTGCTGTGCATTTAGAATTTGAATTTGATGAATGAGTGTGGCAAATTGAGTGTTGATTGTGATAAATATGGATTTTATTCATAAAAATCCAAGTGTTGGGTTTTGATGCAAAAATTGGATTTTAAGGATTATATTAAATAGTGGGGTTTGAAAAAGTGAGATATTGGCTTTTTGATTCGAAATTAGCGTATCCCCACGCGCGTGAGTAATTTCTGGAATATTTTTAATATGAAAAAAAATGGCCGGGATCACTGTTTTAAGTGGAAGCATTGAGTAAAATATAAAGTGTCCTGGGGCCAAGTATGCTTTGACTGTGTGATAACTAAGAGGAATCGTCCTAGGCTGTTGAGCCGGACTTGCCCCTATATGGGATGCCCATGCGGTGGTTGCGAGTTGCAGTAGATTCTGGGCCCATGCTCCTTCGGGAATGCCGTCGACGTACTAACGAAGCCACGCTCCAAGGGGGGAGGCGATGCCTGGCTATATGCCAGTAGATAGCCGAACTGCGAGTAGGTTATGCCCTTGTGTGGCAGTGAATATCAATCGAAATGCATGTTGAGTGTTGTTGATGTGTCGGATTATGGGATGGAATTGTTTGGCATGGAATGGGACGTGTCATAACGATTTAGTCTTATAATCAGGACCCCCACGGTTGTTGGTTATATGAAAGTGAATGCGTTTCGGTTGTTTAAGTTCCTATTACTGTCTATGATTGAGTGATTTGAATTGTGCTAATCTGCAGGAAGGAATTGAGGCAAGGTAAGTTCTCTGTGTGTTGTGGCTAGGCCACCCTGGGGCGTATTTTCTTTCTAATAGGGGTTTAGGGGGTTGAACTTGCTGAGACATTGTCTCATCCCGGTTTGGGGATTAAAATTTTAGGTCCCTGGTGGATGGAGCAGCTAGATAGCTTTGGTTGATCTTGAAGAGTTGCAGATGTGAAGTCACAAGGATTTGAGAACGTGTCCGACTTGTAGGTCGTAGGACAGTTCATTTTTAAGAGCCGGTCTCTTGTTGACTTTTGGTTGTAGGCTTCTGTTTGTAATTCCGTTGAATTATGAAAGTGTTATGTTGTGGTTTGCTTTCTGCTTTTCTATCCCGTATTTTATTGTCAGGGGTTTTATAATACGTTCCGCTTGCGCAATGATAAAATAATGGGGTCGGCGACACTATCTGGGAATGTCGCATTTGCATGACCATGGTGGGATGCTGGTGCGCTCGAGGTTCGGGGCGTGACATCCCCGTTTAAGTGGTATCAGAGCATGGTCTGTGTATGGAGTGATAAGGTGCGATGAGTTATGGGATAGTTAGTAAGAAAGACTTTTAATATGCTGATGCATGTGGTTGATAGGTGATTGGTAGTGTGTTTGTGGGGTCACTCAAATTCTAACATGATGTTGGAATTGGAAAACAGGCGTCTATAAAGAGCCTGTAGGATGAGTGACCAGGAGTGGAGAACTCCTTGGAGGAGGTCGATAGGACCTGTACCTCGGGGTAGGACGCTGACAAGAGTTGGTACCTGAGGTAGAGCGCAGGCTTAGATCGGTGCGAGTGTGAGAGTACCGCCGCAAGTTGGTACTTAGAGTGTAGCAACACCGAACGATCTTAGGTTCATTGGGATTGTTTAGGCGCTAGTGCTCCTTGGAAGCTTGTTGGGTCAGTAAGCTCAGGACCGAGTCGTTGCTGTTGCCGTTGTTTCTACCTCTGCCAGTGTTGTGACCATTGTTGTTGCCGCCTATTGAGACCCAATATGGAGTTGTGATCGAGGATCAAGCCGTTGTATCTGAGTCAAGGTCAGTTTAAACAGAGATGGAAATCGATTGGGGAGAAAGGCCGATATCAGAATAAATGTGCCCTATTTCACCCAACCGGAAGAGTAGAATTGAAAAGTGTTGCCTGTAAGGCCATTTGATCAAAGATTGTCCGTATAAACAGATGGAACCACAACGGTTTCTGTCACCGCCGTTGATAAGATAGAACAGAGGAATCATGCTTCGGGACATTTAGTGGGGTACTTGGAATGGACCTCAGTGCAAAGAATGATGCGTGATATTCCTTGATATGAGGTAGATGACTCACCGATTGTGTGCCGAGTTTGTGAAAAAGAGGCATGAGTCAGCCTAGTGTCAGAGTAAAAATGGAGTATGATTTGAATATGGCCAGCACGGCCGTCAGGTTAGGAATTGTCCACGTAAGTCCACGAGAGTATAAGTACCGTTACCGCAGATGGGACGTCACTAGGATGGCTAGAAGAGCATGAATGGGTCGATCAAGCATCGATCAAAGGAAGAATGTTTTTGAGATGTTTTTATCAAAGTAGTGCAACAGAATTTTCAGTGAAGGTTGTAGGATTTTCGGATTGGTAGTAAAGTAATAGAAATATGAATCTCTGACTATAGCTATACTTGAAGGGGTTTGCTTAAGTATGACTTGGGAGTCATTTATGAAAAGATTTGGCTCGATGAGCTTTTTGCCGTTACGAATCGTGGCAGTGATATAATTCAATTTGTTCGGTTAACGTATGAAAGTTTTGAATTACTGAAAGTTGAAGAGGAACTTCAATCCTTGTTATCCGTCACTGAAGATGACCTGGTTCTGGCTATTTGTTACTGAATCTTCATGGCAACTGTAATGGATGCGTCAGTTGAGGAGCCAAATATGGAGAACGTAACCGTGGTACATAGGTTTTCTGAAATATAATCTAAAGAATTGTCAGGTTTGTTGTCAGGAAGAGAAATAGAGTCGTGATTGAATTAGCACCCGGAACAGAGCCAGTTCCTAAGGCTCTTACCGGATGGTGTTACTTGAGTTAAAAGGACTAAAAGTGTAGATGCAGGAATTATTGGATAGGGGATTCATACGTTCCAGTGCATCACCTTGGGGAGCACTTGTTCTATTCGTGAAGAAGAAAGTTGGTTCGCTGTATTTGTATGTCGATATTCCTCAAGATCGACTAAAGGTCAGGGTATCATCAGTTGAGAATCAGGAAGAAAGACATACCGAAGTTAGCATTTTGCGCTCGATACGGTAGTTATGAGTTCATTGTAATACCGTGTGGTTTGATGGACACCTTAGTTAGTTGTTTGGGTCTAATGAGTAGAATGTTTAAGGGTACTTGAATCAGTTGTGATCGTGCTCAGTAAAGTTATCCTGGTGTGTTCAAAGAGTGCTGAGGAGCACGAGAGACATTTGGGGATGGTACTTCAGACCTTGAGTGCTTTTGGATTTTACAATAAGCTTACCAGATGCGAGTTTTGGGTGACTCGTGTTGCGTTCCTAGGTCACGTGATTTCAGGCGAAGAAATCTCCGTAGACCCTGTCCAAGATTAAAGCAGTTAACAGTTAGCCGAGATTGACTTCAGCGACAGAGATTAGAAGTTTCTGGGGATTAGCATGATGTTACAGAAGTTTTATGGGAGGGTTTTTACCGTTAGCGTTGCAGTTGATTCGACTACCGAGGAAGTAAGAAAAGTTCGTGTTGACAAATGAGTGCGGGCGTAGTTTTCAAGGGCCTAAGAAGAGGCTGGCTACCGCACTTGTGCTTACTATTCCATTTAATCCTGGAAGTTATGAGATCTGCAGTGATGCGTCGTTTAAAGGATTGGGTTGTGTGTTGATACAGCGTGATAGAGTTGTTACATAAGCGTCCCGTCAGTTGAAACCTCAGGAGGGGATTATGAGACATCGTCGCTGGATGGAACTCATTAAAGATTATGACTATGATATTTTGTATCATTCTAGAAAGGTGAGCAAGGTCGCAAATGCACTGAGTCGAGAGTCCTTAGTTGCACAGTTGGTAGATTGGATCTTACTCGAGAAAGTTCGAAATTTGGTTTTCAAATCTAAGGTAGGCCACCTTTTGAATCTTATAACTACCCTCAAAATTGAGCCGAGAGTACAGACCAAAATTGAAACGCTTCTATGAACAGATTCAGAAATTCAGAAGATTCCATAAGAGAATGCAAATGAGAGAGAGGTTGATTTTCAGATTTCTAAAGATAGGATGCTAAGGTTCTGAGGACGGTTGTTTGTAATTGACGATACAGAGATTAAAGAAGAGATCTTATGGGAAGCTCATCATAGCAACTTCAGCGTTGTCCAAACAGTACGAATAGATCTTGTTTTGAGTGTGTGACATTTTGATTTTCAAACTCTGATTTCGATTGGTTAAATTGGGCATTTCATCGACGCGATTACAGTGTTTTTCTCCGAGTTGGCCACTTACGAGATAACTAGACTAGTTGGGTGAGTTATTAAGGACTTTAAAGCAAATAGACTAGAGAATTCGACCAGGAATCGACTTCTCGACCGTGCTCATCTTTAGAGATCATACGGCACAGTTAAAAATTGAATTATGATCAGAGATAGGTCGGTTTGACTGAGATGAATGACCGATCGTGGGTGACTCCACTAAATTGGAAAACTCTCATCGATGATACTAATTTGATTTACTTTGTCGTTTTGGTACCCCGTGTCCGTATTTGAATCATCGAGATTTTCACGACCCTCGAGAGTCGCCAATGTGTCGAGTGGGTTCATCGTGGCTCGAAAAAAATCGACCATGGATCATTTGTCCTAAAAAGCTCCGAAAACTACCTAGTAGCCTATATCACACTAAAAGCGTGTCGGAGTGAAATTAACCGTCAATCTAAGTTCGATTTCAGAAATTGGAGATTCTGTCTTGTCACAAAGTGGGTACACCGAAGTGTGTGTATATCATATAAATCATATGCATGGAGTGCCGATGATGAATTGTATTTCAAATCTAGATCAGATGTTCCAAGTTGGCAGAGCTTTCAGATGGTTCTTTCTTAAGCAGTGTATAGCAGAGAGTGCAGAATTTCAATTGCTAAGATGAAGTCAAGGCAAGAAAGATCACATGCCGGGGTCAGTACAGTAGTCAGTGATTGCAGTTGCCGAGATCAGTGTCAGAGTTATATCAGATCTTGACCAGAGGTTCCCAGTTTCAGCTGATCAGTCAGATAGTTTCTTTTTAATCAGTGCAAAGCAGAGTGTTCAAAACTTCAGTTGTTGAGTTGAAATCAGAGAATGAAAGGTCGCAGGTCCAGAGTTGGTTCAGACATCAGTGATTCAGTAGCAGTTATCAGAGACGGTTTAGAGACTGCTCAAAATCGCCAGTTTAGTTTCGCAGATTTTGTGTTGAAGACCTTTGGAATTTTAAGTGGGCAAGCGTTTAGTATTTTGGAACCCGAAGTGGTTTGGGCAAGATAGTAGTGATCTGACAGTATTGGTACTGAAGGAGCAATATGGGAAAGAGAAGATTCGATGAGACAATTGTACCCCACCTTTTGTTTAAGAATTGGTAAAGGTTTAAATTTCGAGGAAGAAATTTTTATAAGAGGGGAAAAGTTGTGACATCCCGATTTTCCAATTCTATTTTCAATAAATTGAGACGGGTATTTCGTTGGCACGCATATAGTTTTTTATCCTTGAGTCAGCCACTCATGTGAAAACTAGTCTATCGGGTGAAGTTGCTAAGAGTTTCTAATGCATCAGACTCGAGAATTTGACTAGGAAGCGATCTTTCGACCGAGCTAATCTGCAAGGGTCATTACGACACAATTAAAAATCGATTAGAGATCAGAGATATGTTGAGTCGACAGAGGCATGTGATCGAGTGTGGGTGATTCCACCAGATCGCACTATTCTTGTCGGTCGGCACTAGACCGGCTTTTTTGTCGAGTGGGTCACCTGTGTCCATATTTGAAACCTTGAGATTACCTCGAAAACCGAGAGTTGCCAATGTGTCAAAGATGTACATTGTGGGTTGAGATGATCAACCATAGGTCAAATGTATGAAAATTTCTAAAGGCTACCCAGTAGGTTGGGCCGTGCTAGTATCGTGCTAAAGTGAAATTAACCGTGAAATTGAGATCGAATTCAGAAATTGGAAGTTTGGGTGTGTCACAAATCATTTTAGGAACATTGATTAATCTTCAGAAGATTTTTCATGCAAGCCGAGTTTTTCAGCAAAATAATCAGAGAATGACTAATTTGGCTCGAGAAATTAGTAGGCTCGTCTTTGGTCGCGCTTTTGGGACTTAAGTTGGTTCTATAATCAAGTGAAGATGTGAATTGAAGTGTGGTGACATTGGATTTATTTTATGGACTTCAATTTGATTCAATTAGAAGAGAATTGATGAGATTTGAAGAAATTGGATGTACAAGATTTTATGCCCCGGCAGAAAAATAAATTGCAACCATTGGAAGAGGTTATGGAGAATTGGGTGAGTGGAGTGTGATGTCATCCATGAGGTCATGAGGTGGGCCATATTTGGTTGGATTAAAGAAAAAAGAAAAAGAAAAGGGAATGGTCCCATCTCTCTCTCTCTCCTCCTTCTCTTCTTCCTCTCTTCCGTGCGACTCCTCCATCTTCTTCATCTTCCTTCTTCGGCTGCTCGGTTCTGTGGAGACTGAAGACCAAGGGAAGCAGCAACCGTCGTCCACGCCTCTCGCTGCCGTCGCGCCCACACGCTACCGCTCGTGCACCCCGCCGTTCGTGCATCGACCGCATGCCCTCCGGCCCCTTGTCCTCTTCTCCGTTTCGTTTGAAGACAGAAACGCAAAAAGGAAGAACCCCGTCCCACCGAAACCAGAGCCAAGGCTGTTGTCGCCGTGCGCTGTCGTAGCTCCGCGACTACCTGGCCGCGCCGTGCACCCCCGTCCAATTGAGCTGCCGTCCACGAACCACCTGACCAGCTGCTGTTCGATGGTCTTAAGGGATGGTAGAGATCCACCGGAGCTCCCTCCGACCACCTCCGCCGCCGTGAAGCCCCGCCTAGGTCCGGTTCAGCTCCTCCGCCCATTCCCAACTCCAATCGGCCCCGGATCGGCCCTTTTCCGGCCCCCAACCAGCGGCAGAGAGGAGGAAAAATGGGTATTGCAGCCCGCTCGTGGCCCGTTTTGGTCGCCTTCCCGGGCCCGGATGCTCGGCCCGCCTTGAGGAAAGTCAATCCTCACGTCGTCCTTGTCGTTTTGGTCTGCTCGGCTCGCTAATCCAGTGAGTTTAACTCACTAAACCTCGCTTAGAGGGTTAATTATGCTTAGGGAGGTTTAGTTTATGTTAAATATTATTAGGTTGTTAGTTTAGGTTAATTAAGAGTAGATTTTATTAAGGTGGTGGTTTAATTTAAAGTGTGCTTAATTAAGGGTAAGTAGGTTTATTTAAAATAAGCCTTGATTTGACATAAAGGAATTTACTTTGATTTATTTAAATATTCCGAAATCATTAAATAATTTAATAATATATTATTATTCGAAATTATTAAAATATTATTATTAAATTATTTTCGGAATAAATTTAATTATTTATTAAATTCTGAAAATTTTGTCGGGACCCTAAATTCTCATAATTTCGTGCTGGTCGCTGCTGTATAGTCGGATTTTGAAATTGATAATTGGATATTATGAATTGAGTGTGGATAGTGAAAGATATGAATATTATTATTTAATTAATTTTCGGAATAAATTTAATTATTTAATAAATTCTGAAAATTATTTTGGAACCTTAATTTTTAGTATTTTGTGCTGATCACTGCTGTGCATTTAGAATTTGAATTTGATGAATGAGTGTGGCAAATTGAGTGTTGATTGTGATAAATATGGATTTTATTCATAAAAATCCAAGTGTTGGGTTTTGATGCAAAAATTGGATTTTAATGATTATATTAAATAGTGGGGTTTGAAAAAGTGAGATATTAGCTTTTTGATTTGAAATTAGCGTGTCCCCACGCGCGTGAGTAATTTCTGGAATATTTTTATATGAAGAAAAATGGCCGGGATCATTGTTTTAAGTGGAAGCATTGAGTGAAATATAAAGTGTCCTGGGGCCAAGTATGCTTTGACTGTGTGATAACTAAGAGGAATCGTCCTAGGTTGTTGAGCCGGACTTGCCCCTATATGGGATGCCCATGCGGTGGTTGCGAGTCGCAGTAGATTCTGGGCCCATGCTCCTTCAGGAATGCCGTCGACGTACTGACGAAGCCACGCTCCAAGAGGGGAGGCGATGCTTGGCTATATGCCAGTAGATAGCCGAACTGCGAGTAGGTTATGCCATTGTGTGGCAGTGAATATCAATCGAAATGCATGTTGAGTGTTGTTGATGTGTCGGATTATGGGACGGAATTGTGTGGCATGGAATGGGACGTGTCATAACGATTTAGTCTTATAATCAGGACCCCCACGGTTGTTGGTTATATGAAAGTGAATGCGTTTCGGTTGTTTAAGTTCCTATTACTGTCTGTGATTGAGTGATTTGAATTGTGCTAACCTGCAGGAAGGAATTGAGGCGAGGTAAGTTCTCTGTGTGTTGTGGCTAGGCCACCCGGGGCGTATTTTCTTTCTAATAGGGGTTTAGGGGGTTGAATTTGCTGAGACATTGTCTCATCCCGGTTTGGGGATTAAAATTTTAGGTCCCTGGTGGATGGAGTAGCTAGATAGCTTTGGTTGATCTTGAAGAGTTGTAGATGTGAAGTCATAAGGATTTGAGAACGTGTCCGACTTGTAGGTCGTAGGACAGTTCATTTTTAAGAGCCGGTCTCTTGTGGACTTTTGGTTGTAGGCTTCTGTTTGTAATTCCGTTGAATTATGAAAGTGTTATATTGTGGTTTTGCTTCCTGCTTTTCTATCCCGTATTTTATTGTCAGGGGTTTTATAATACGTTCCGCTTGCGCAATGATAAAATAATGGGGTCGGCGACACTATCTGGGAATGTCACATTTGCATGACCATGGTGGGATGTTGGCGCGCTCGAGGTTCGGGCGTGACAGATTGGTAGGCATGAAGCAGTACTTGTGAAACAGGTTGTCGAGGAGGTTTCAAGATTATTGAAGAATCCCCAAACACAAGATGGCCATCTCCATCCATTGAATATTGACTCATTCCTGGTGTAAGTAACAACTCATTTTTATCACTTGTGTTTCTTGTTTTACAAGAGGATTTTCCAAGACCATCAAACATGTCATCATTTATTGTTCATCATTTGCATTAATTTTTTAAAGACTAGCGAGGAATTCTTTTGGATTAAGATGCAACACGGTTAATGGATGTCTCATGTTCAGATTTACAAGTCTATTTTGTTATAAATAGAGAGAGTACATTACGTATTAGTTTTCTTATGGAGTAGAACAAGCCACTAGGAAAAAGAGAGTATGTTATTTCTCTTCTTCATACAATTTCAGTAGGAAACTAACCTGGTCCCATCTTCCCATCCATTACAAGTAGGAATGACATAATGCGACATGTGAGCAATTACGGTAGACCGAGGAGCTACTACTATTGAACTTGACAAATTCACATGACTTTAACTATCTTCATCTCTATGAAGAAACTTCAATTGAAGTCACCGACTGGTTTGGGAAGATGAACTTCATCTCTTTAAATATCAAAGTACTACTAGTTCCAAGTCAATGTTTTATATTCGCCCATTCAATTGATAGGTGAATAATTGTTTTCATCTTTACATTGGAAACATCAAAACTATGTTAGATTTGAATTGAAAAACCCGATGATCTTGATCCTTAGAAATTCATAATCTTTTCTGCATACAAGTCACAGAAAATGCTCATAACTCTCACCTTTTTAGACATCGAAAGTCTGTTCAATTCTGACAACTCCAGTAGCTTGCAACCTCTAAACACCGAAACTCTATTGGATTATGATCATAGATGACATCTACAACTTTACCTGTCTAGTTTGTCCTCTCCTAGATGTTGAACTTTTGTTGCATTTGGTATTAGAAACTAGCTATACTGTAAAATTAACTAGTTTAACTTGTTTAACTTGTCCTTTGCCAAAGTAGAAACATCGTGATCACATGTCTCATTTATTGACAGCTCGAAGTTGTAGGCCCTGCAAGACCATCAGATGGGCATGGTGATGAAGACCATCCCCATTACTTCAGGCTTCAGTTTTGTACTCTGCTGGATCCACTAAAGGATAACTTGTTCTGTTTGTTCCTTTATGTTCTTAGTTTAAAAAACCGTTGCCTAGCAACAGTTGAGTTGCAACTTTGTTTTTGGTACTTTGGATGTTGAATATTTGCTTTCAGAGCTATGAATATTATTGTTAGGTCTTCCCTGGATTTGTTGCTGAACAATAATTCTCTTGTGACCCTATGCAAGGAATTTAATGAACAATTTGAGCTTTGAGGATATGCTTGTTGAATATGTTCGGCACTGAGATTTACTCTTGCAATTAGAGGTGAAATAAGTCACAAATGAGTGACAATTGTGAAGTGTTTTTGGTAACTTAAGAGTATGGCTGGTAGAGCAAACGTGCATTGACAGAAGTTTGAGTAATTACTACAATGGGCACCTCCCTTTTATGCAGGAGAAGCTTATATTGCATTTTAGAGTTCAAACTTGAATGAGAATTGCTAGTATGCGGTAGCAGTACTGATAAACAAAGAATCAAAGGATTGTCCTCTGTCACTTTTTGGTCCACCGCAACTGCTTTGACTAAAAGCTCTCTGTAAAGGAAGCCAGATCGATCCTTTTACTGTTCAGGGGGCGAATTTGTAAATTCACATTTTCCGGAGACTTCGCTTGTGCACTGACTACACCAGGTAGAACCTCCCCTGCTCAATTTTGAATTTTCTGTTGCATTTCTTTTTTTTTATTTTTCTATTGGATCATTTTGTCTTTGGCTGCAATAGCACGCGAGACATATTTCCTTTTTCCCTTTTCTTTCCTTCTTCATGCTCGAATCACGTGGCGTTGATTTTGTTTCTGACTTGTTGGTAATGTCTACCTTCTTTATTTACTCAACAAATCCTTAGGGGTGTTGTTGGCCAAAATCAGGTCCCATTGATCCCCAAATGCCGAAATATTTCAGTAAAAAGTATTTTTCACGACATGCTGTGGAAGCAATTTATATTGCTGGGTTGTAGAAAATAGTAAATAGATCGTGTCACCTTGACCCCAAATGAATGTTAAATACGTATGAGCTAGTAGCTGTACTTCCAGAAAAGGATTTGAGAAGCACTTGTCATGCCTCTAGATTAGCATACCCTAAACGAAGTTGCATAGATCTTATGAATCGTACTGTACAATATCCATATATTGAAGAAACTTCTTCTTGTAACGAGGGAACCACGTTCTGTCTATAATTATTTCCCACCAAAACACTTCACTTGTGCACATGCGGTGTCAAATAACTATTTTCCATGAATAGGATATATAAGAATACTCTGCGGATTACTTCAAGTCCGTGGAGAAGAATAAGGACCGAAGCAACAAAAAACGAAAATGAAGAAAAGAATAACAATGGAATCTGAAAAGCAAGACAGGACAGTCAGCTCGCCACGTAGGAATAAAAATTCGGAACATCTAGCATTGCCCCCCTTCACAAAAGAAAAACTTCATACACTAAGCTCGAACTAGAAGACCATGATTCTGTACATACGCCATCAAAATAAATCCCAACGCCAAAAGTTGCACAAAATTAGACCAGCCAGCTCCCTCACAACTAATAAGCAAAAAACAAGATATCTCTCACTCTGTCTAAACTACTAATTCCAGCTCGACCCCCACATAATAAATAAATAATCAGATGAACAAATAGCTCCAAATGAAGACGACAGAAACAAGGAATTTCAGAAGAAGAAATAGAAGCATCCACACACCTCTAGGTCCGACAGTAAAGAGACAGCATCAGCCAATTTATCAATCCCAGATCGAAGAGCCTCTCTGCATTCCTTGCCGAAAGATACCCTCTTTCGACCCGCTATTACCATAAAGTTCCCAACTTTTTGCCGGTTCCTCCATAGACACAATACCCTTTTGTTACCACTCAGATTCTGAACAGGGAACGGCGCCCTAATTCTTCAATCTCAACCGAAAGAGTATAATTCGTAAAAGGGCGTGAAGAATTTGAGGGAAAACTGAAGAAAAAGAGGAACTTATCGGAAAGAGCAGCTTCTGAGGGAGGATTGAAGATGCTGTGAAGGAGGCAGACATTTTCAGGGGCGGTTCCTTCCTGGGTTTTTCGAGGGGTTTAAGGCTTTAACATTGGGGCCGCTATTCCTACTTGATGTTTATAGAAGCCGCCGATTCAATCAAGATGGACCGCAGAGAAAACGAGATGCACCGGTTCAATCATTTTCGTCAAAAGAAAGAAAATGGGAAAATTGATGGAGATTTAACCCATGGAGTTCAGATAGAAGCAAGCAAAAGAAACTGTTCGAACTGATTCTAGGCAATTTTCGGAGGCCTTGGTCTGGTTTCCGGTTATATAAAATTAGAATTGGTGAATTTCAGTTAGATTCCCAATTTTAGGTGCGAAACTGCCCACTCTGGCCAAATAATTTTTTTTTTTATTTCTTAAAAACTACAAAAAAAAACCTAATCTATCTCCCATTTCAAATTTCACACCCACATGCAGACAGGCCGGAGTGGCACAACTCATTTCACTCACGCACGTGAGTAAGATGACAAGAACAAATCAAAACACAAAACTAATTGCTCATTTCAACCAAATTTTGCCACAAATTGGAAAAATCTCTGTGAAACCCTATAATTTTACCTGTAACTCACCAATTGTAAAAACGCCTTGCTTATTAAAAATATTTTCAGTTTCGTCTTGAATATTACCGATAAATTGTTAAAAAAAAAAAAAAATTGAACATGTCACTAGTTCCATTGTTTTCTCTTTCACTCGTAGTTTGGGGAAGAAGTGGACTCTAAAGGTACTACTAATTGAGGTGAGGAATCAAACTATATCGATTGTTTTCTAGATCATTTTGCAAAGCCTTTTTCCTTTTTATTTGATTTTTATTTGTTTTTCTTTCCCTTTTATTAAGAGAAAAACGTTCGGTTATTATATTAAGTGGATACGTACCTTCTATGGGAAACAACATATACATAGTGGTTGTCCAAGAAGGAACCATCTGGAAATTGGACCAAATTGGTCGGTTTAGGACCACTTGAGATTTTAGTGTCAGCGGGCATGCTGTTGGTAAATATTTACTACGAAAGGATGCAAATGAGAGGAAATGTTAAATATTCAATATATTCTGCATTGCAGATCGGCAAGAGATACTAGGGCTATTAACTAAGATTCTAGATGACAGGTTGCATCCAGGAAGGGAAGAAACTTGAGGAAAAAGAGCTTCATCATTAGACCTCCATGGTGAGATGACAGAGGGTAGAGCCATTATAAAGGGGAATTTTTAACTGAAAGATGGGTATGCATTCAATGAGCTCAGGATCTGTTGATGCATCAAACTAGAAGACTTTATCCCTTTAAGAGACAAAATTTAGAAGATAGACAGCTCGCGAAAGAGCATAAGAAATGAATAACATTCTCTCCACATTTTGCGAGGAGACAATAATCCAACTCCATATTATTTCCAACTTAAAGCAAAATCACCACCTTCATTCTTTCTTCGAATAGTACAAAGGTTTCAGAAGATGAGGATGACTCGATAGAGATTACTCCATCACGTCCAATCCTTTCTATAGCATCAGCAATTATCCTTCCAACAAAGTCATCAGGTTGACGCTATACCTGCAAAATGGTGAAATATTTTCAGAATTTCATTACAAATAGCTGATGCCTCGGACAAGGGCAAAAAAAAAGGAGGCAAAAAATCAATCAATAGCCTTTAATATGATCACTCCCACTTATAGGAAAGCTCTTTTCTTTCGATCAATAGACTTTGCCACATAACCGGGGTACTGAAGCGGGCAATCAGTTATGTAGACTTTGCTGTAAGGCAGCTAGTCTAGCAGTGGGATTTTCACCCATGCTTACTCATCCCATGTGCAGAAGGCTATTATACCTACCTACTTGACACTAACTAGAGTCGAAATCCTGACGTGGTGTTTACCTTCATCATTGTAAGGCCCCCTAATTGCCCTCTCTAATTTTTTTCTTCCCAAAGAGAAGGGAATATGAAGGTGATATTGCCGGGTCTCCCATCTTAGGGCAGATGTCCCGCCTATTTCTTCCCTTTGAGCAATCACTCCCTCTTATGGAAAGCTCTTTTCCTTCAAAATCGTGACCAATCCTTTTACAATTTTATCCATTCCTTTTTTAACAGAGGTATGTAAACTTAAAGTGCGAGAATAGAATCTTTAAGCCTATAAGCATGAAAGCAAGCTTTGGGGGAGGACGAACTATCAACCATGAATGACCTCTTGGACTAAGATTGCCCCAGCATTATCGATTGCATCTGACAGTTCTATCGCTCGGGCAATCTCGACACTGTCATTTATGACTTTCGGAGTTTTGGACTCTGAGAGGATAATGTTGCATCCCGAAGTAAAGTGAAACTAAATAAATACATTGTATAGTTGGAGGAATTGCTGATCAGGCAAAGTCATAGTGTTTATTATGAGGAACTTTTTCTTTAAAAGGGCATCGTCGTACCACTCTACATATATCAACATAGAAAGAAACACAAAATCTGCCCGAATATCTTGAAACTTGCCAAAACATATATTAATGATGAGAAAACTGGTAAGTCATCCAACTCCATAAGCCGAAATTCCAGGTCGAATGAGCATTTTTACAAGTGTAACATTGTTTGTCTTGTGGAAGACTAACATCGGACTCCAAGTTTTTGGCATCCGGTGTCTCTCTTCTTTTTGAACTTTCTCCTCCTTTTCACTAATTGTTTATGATATATGATGGGAAATAGGCTTGGATTAGACTTAAGCACGAGTGTCATAACATTTGGGAATGTTAGTGGAAAAAGTCAAATGTGTTACTGATATCGACATAACACTTTATACACATTAACATATTGATGTACGACATATTGCTGTATGTATCGCTCCCAGATAGAAGAGCCTCTTGCATGCCTTGCCAAAAGATATCTTCCTAGGACCTGATTTTACCACGAAGTTTCCAACTTCTTGCCCAATTATCTGTCGACCCAACACCCTCTTATTCCACTCAGATTCTGAACAGTGAACAGCGCCAATTCCTCAATCTCAATTCAAAAGTATAATCCGGGAAAGGACACGCAGAAATCGAGTAAAAACAAAAGAAAAAGAGGAATTTTGAGCAGCTGCTGAGGGAGGATTGAAGGGGCCGTGAAGGTGGCAGACATTCTCAGGGCGGTTCTTCCCGGTTTTTTTTTTTTTTTTTTTTTTTAGGGGTTTAAACTTTAATGTTCAATTCCGACCAAAAAAAAAAAACTTGAATGTTCAATCAAGATGGGCCGGAAAAAAAATTAAAAAAAATAATGCATCGGACCTCTTTATGGTCGGGTCAAATGGTCTTTCCTTGGGCAAGCGACAAATTTGCCCTACTTGTCTATGTTTTTCTCATTGTCTCGGATGATATGGTAACAAACTATTTAGAATCAAAAGGTTTCGGCCGAGTCAATCAAAGACGGAATACGTAATGAATAAGGTCAACAAGAGTAGAAGCTTAAACGACAATCTAAGAACATGGAGTACCAAGGAGAATGATGACTCTATTTTCCCCAAGGAAAAGGAAAATCAATGGAGATCTCATCCATGGAGTTCGTTTGGGATGGGTGAAGTACAGAAGTGTGATTTGGGCTTCCACCAACGATGGAATGCCACTTAAATAGCTTGAGGAAAAATTTTATAGGACGATAATAAAGCCAGCAAAATGTTATGGCACCGACCACGTGGCAACTAGTGACATGCACAACAAAATGAGTATAGATTATAAGAAAATGAGAATACTTCATTTGATCTCTAAATACACGATAAAAGAGAAGATACTAGACGCGGCTTTGCTGCCTGCCTCTACATCAACCTTGTGGCTGCTGGAATCAAAGTGTTTAAAAATGATGATCTGTTTCTTGTAGCTAAAGATGTTACTCATGAGATCTACAATGCCATTAACCACTACAAGATATCCATTTCAATTCTCTCTTAAAACTATGCTTCCTCTCATTGGTGCCTCAATGAGCTGGCTCACATGGTTGAATGCAATAAAATAAAGGAACAAGAGATATTGCCTATCTTCTATAAAGTGAAGCCCTCAGACATGCAAGGTGTATCTTCATTGTTTAAAAAAGTGCATGCATTGACATAAGGAGGTGGTTGATCAAAGTACTTATGATTGGCGGGAGCGAGATCTTTGGGACGTTGGGTCCTCCAAAGGATGGGAATCGGAGAAAATTGCCAATGGGTACCAGAACCTCAATTTGATTCTATTACTGGAAACTTCTTAAACTACTTATAGCTTACTTCAATTTTATTGACAATTGACAGGCATGAAGGGGTACTTGTAAAACAGTTCGTCAAGCAGGTTTCGAGGCTCTTGAGCAATCCCCAAACATGTGATTGCCCCATCCCCAAACACTGAACATCCCAACAACTCATTTTTGGCGTCTATCATCCCTGTTTTACAAGAAGATCTTCCTCGAAGATCAAATGTGTCCTCATTTGTTATTCATCATTTGCATTTTTTTTCTAAAAGATGGCGAGGAGTTCTCTTGGAGTTAAGAAACATGTTACGCATGTTATGTTGTGTAATTTGTTTAATAAACATGTCGTAGTTGGTTTCAGATGTGACATAATAAAGAGATGTCTCATGTTCGGATTCGACAAGTCTGTCAGTTACAGATAGAGAGAGGACGCGAAAAGAAGCGTGAATGATCGCAGGTAGACCAAGGGAACGAGAGGATTTGAGAAATATGTCCAAATAATATAAAGTCCACTCACCTTAATTAGCTGTCTGAAGGTGCCATAGAGGAGTTGCTACAGAGTTGAAATGTGATCTCCCGAAACACCGATTGCCTTTCTGGTTAAGCGGAGTACGTCTTCCTTATTATGACTTAAGTCCAAAAAATAGGCTCGTTCCAGCGTAAAACAAGATGAGCAAATGGGAAATGGGAAAACAGTGGCGATTTCCGTTAGCATAGCTTGAAAATATACTATAATGTGCTGGATCAGGGGAAGAGAACATGTCCTTCCTAGCTTTTTCGTCCTTGTTAAAACTAAACAGTGATTGTCGGCGCCAAGCAAAAGAAACTTTTTTATAGGAAGAGACAAGGCAACAATTAGGTCTGTTCAATGATTTAGCATGTCGATCTCAATGTGACCTGTTGCTTGTACACCTTTGTTGCCGCTAAGTTCTACGATATACAGTGGTGCTTTCTCTTTGGATACACAGATAGGAAGATTTGATTGCATATTAGGTCTGTAGCAGGACACGCCGTTAGGAATAAAAGATATTTGAAAAGGAAAAAATTGCATTTTCAATCTTCTTCAGTCAATTTCAGTAGGAAACTAATCTGGCAAGATCTTCATATCCATTCCACGCAGGAATGACATACTATGGCATGTGAGCAAATAAAATTGAACTTGATGAATTCACATATTTAGGTTCCAGAGCAATTATCTCACCATAAAGCAGCACCGTCTAGCCATGCAGATATTTGATTTCATACAAATTCAGTGGTGTAACTCAAATGGTATTCTCCTTTAGATCTCTCGGAAGCCAAATTCCTTCATTATGTGAGAGCAGAGTCTGTGGTGCCCTGCGGTTGTTCCGTTACCATCATCCATCACCTCAAAACTAGAGCAGTCATCCAGGTTTATCATCACTAATGTGGCCCCTTTCTGCAATATTGGTATTTCGGATCAGATAGCAAATGCAAAAGGATATGCCTGGTTCTTTGGCCGATTAATATGCAGAACAACTTTAGCTGATTAATATGCAGAACAACCTTATGGAGGCTATTGCACAATGAGCATAGGCATGGATCTTATTTGATCCGGAGTAGCTCCCTCCCAGAACATTTCTCCCCATGAGTCGTTACCCAAAGCAGTGCACTGCAACGAAGAAATCAGCCTCTAGATGTCTTATTTCAATAACATGCTGCGGAGAAAAGGAGTGCTGACTAACTGACTAAGCTTATGTGTATGCTTGGTCTCTAAATGTACCGGCAAATTCCATCAATATGTAGGTTTTAGGACTTTGAGGAAGGCGTAACCAAAACAAATTTATTGCACCCTTCAACTAGAAGTGCCAGAAAAGGATTTAACAAAAAGGACACGCCAATAAACCATGAGAGAAGAAGAGATGCCCCCATCAATCAGCTTGAAAATGTCGATTTTAGGAACTTAATGATTGTCAGAGGAATTCAACTATAACCTGTAATAGTCAGGATTTGGATCATTGGAAATTGCATTTGGAAACCATAATTTGCACATCCCACTCATTGTCTGCAGTACGTTTTCGTATCAAAAGTACATGCAATGCTTATCTGATCCAGATGCCTGTTTTCCACACACAAAAAGCATCTGTGTATCATCACTATTTCTGCAGAACAAGATCAAGACCATCCAGTTCATCGGCGCATCAGGAAAAGTACCAGAAGCTGTACACAAATGCACTTGAAACCCCATTGTGGCTTCTGTTGAAAGCTCCTCCTGCTTCACCAACCCACGCTACCGCCGAAGTAGCTGAAGTACACTTGATTGTGTTTCGCAGCTTATTAAATATCTTAACTATGCCATCAAGATATGTCCGATTACGAATCTTTTCGATGAGGTGCTGATCAGCCCCTACTCAGTGGAAAAACTGCCTCAGATCCAAGATGATTATAAGTAGTCAAAAAGTAACTAAAGAAGGCACCCAATCCGGGATTGTAGATGAAAAGAGCAATTGCATCAGAGGATTTTGGGTCTTGGCCAAGTATTCCTTGGACCAAAGTGCATTATAGCTTCCCCCTGGTGCGAGGATAAGAGGCTTGGGTTTGAAACTCTTGTTAATGTCTAAACACCAAGTTCTTGAGATAAATTGTATCAGGCACATACTGGTTCGCTGCTCTTCTTTACCAACTCCACTCCCACTCAATTCATTCCCTGAACAGCAGGGTCAGCATGTCCAAAAGTGTACACACAAAATTATCACCCACAAGTCAAGTTCATTCATGTATAGTGAAAACTTGCTTCAGTATTATACGATTGGTTATAAGCTTATATTTGAAGTATAAATGAAGTATTCAAATTTACTCTAGTGGATCTATATATATATATATATAGCTGCAATATAATTGGAGTAGGAGGCGCTTCTAAAGTCACTATACATAGCTCTAAAATCAGAATAAAGGATGTAATTGCTAATTACCAAATTCCCAGCAAAGAATTGTGTAATTATCGCCGACGGTACAATGCACAATGTACAAAGGATTCGACATTCTTATAATTCCAAGTGCCCATTGCAGGCCCATGTCTTCGCGGTATTGTTTGTCCATTAAATGCTTTTAACCTAAAGACGACTTCAACACTGATGAAGATCAAATAGATCTACATTAATAAAAAAAGTTCTCAGTTAAGAAACATGAACTTGGGTTCTTCACCCTTTCCGAACTATGACACTTGGTCGATGTAGCTCAAAATGAGAATGGATCATCTTCTAGACAAAAGCCAAGTCATCAAAGAATCGGTTTCTGATAAGTTACAACACTCGGAATCTGTCAAGAAAGTTGAATTGAAGTCACAAACCAATCTCGTGAAGATGAACTTCTTCTCTTTAAATATATCAGCACCGCTAGTTTAAAGTCAATCTTATATGTCTTGCCCATTCAAATAACAAGCGAGTAATAGTTTCCATATGTACATCGCAAACATCAAAATTCTGTTAGATTTGATTCAACAAACCTGGTGATCTTGCCATTTAGAAATTCAAAATCATAGTCAGAAAAAGGGAGTGTGCTGTGCAGCGGCCATGAACTCGGTTATGCGAAAATTCTACTGTCCCATCCAATCAAAAACCGAAAAAAATTCCGTATCGGAAGGAATTTGAAGTTGCTGGCAATTTTCCAAACGTGTTGGTGAAAAAAAACAAAAAAAACACGACTAATAATTTGGTTGCCAGGTACACTGGCAGAGAATTACCAATACTATAGAAAAATTATTAATAATCCGATAAATTATAAATTACCAACTTCTCTTAAATTTGTCATTATTATATGTAAACTACCAACTCCTCTTAAATTTTTACCATTGTTTTACGAGAAAGTCCTCCTATAATAGAGATTCACTAAAATATTGACCGAAAGATAGTAACACGACACTTAAATAACCTCAAATTACACCATTCCAAAACCATCACAATCATATAAATTACCTGGATATTCTCTAGACTGACTTGTTCAACATTTGGAAAAGCTTAGGTTGTTCTGCAAAGTTGTACAGCACTCTTTTGCAGGACTTACTTTGCTCGATGTGCTATTGACTTCACTGCTACATTTCCATTTACTTCATCTAATCAATTTTTTTATATCATTATTGGCCTTCACCATCGGAAAACTCTGTCACCACATGAAGACTTAGCGAATTGTTGTGGGTTGCCTTTCTCACGAAATTCCCAAGAACATAGAGATATAAATGCCAGCTTTTAATTTGTGGAATTTATGGTGATCTGCTGATCGCATGGATGACATAGGCACGTTTACTTCCCTTGCTAAAATCAACATACATCCGTTTCCCACTCGGCATATTCTTTACAACTTAAGACTCAAACGACTTTTTGTATGGAATGCTAAACTCGCATAAGTTATGGTGCTAAATACCCAATTTGTCTTGGAATATCCATGCAAAAGCAAGTTGAATGATATTTTATTTTCATGCTAAATCACCCTTTTATTATAAATATTTTCACGAATTTGTTAATTTATTTTTTCACATGGCCAAACCCACCGGCGTGTTCGTGGTGTATTGAAATATTCTGTTTTATCGAACTAATTTCTTTTCAGCGAGTTCTGTGTTGGATCTTCTCCATTCAAGACTTATATCATCTTGAAAAGTAGCCGAATGTGAAGTAATTGAGTAGTGTATATACATGGATCAAAACCCTAGAGCAGTGGGGGATCGAGATTTAAATGAAAGTTTCAACACGTAATCAAAAATCTTAATCCTGCATTTGTTATAATCACCAGGCTTGGCAAGAACCGCAAGGAGTGGCCGACTATGGTGGATGAACGATGTAAGACCCAACATTAAGCCCGAGTTGCTCTTCTCGATGCTGTTTTTATTTTAACAGAACGATTAGGGAAAATTCAAACCACGAGTCAAATTATGACAAGCCTCAAATTTTAGGGGAAGGATAATATTCTCTTCACCCATTGTAATAGTCAATAAAACGAATAAGAAAAGTCAACGTTATCACAATGAGGCCTTAGTATTTTGTGAGTAAACAAAAACGATGTTTGGAATCTTGAAAGCATCAAGTTTGGAGATAAAGAATAATGCAGAAGAGAGAATTTTGGGTAATTTTTTTAGAGTCCATAATGAAAATATATTATGAGACGACTATATAATGTAATAAGATATTTTCAATTACAATCAATTAAGATCGATAAGGGGCACACGCAATTAAAGAAGGGAGACATGGAAAATCTTCTAGATATATCTCTAACATCTTTCAAACTCAAGATGATGTAGAATAACACTCAGATCTGCTTTAGTGAAGACGTCAATAGTATGATCAACCGATAAAGTGGAGACGAGAGAAACCATGGAGCACATGATATCGTATGGAACAACAGTCCATTTAAATGAGCTTGATATGTTAATGGAAACATCGTTATTTGTTATTTGGATAGCACTCTAGTTGTCATAGTAAATGAGTGTTCCACCATTATGATGGAATCTCGTGTCTTCTAATAGCCATACAGTAATTTTGAAATCATAACAACTAGACGATGATATTCTGCTTTCATACTAGATCTATTGATAAGAGTTTGTTTCTTGTTACACTTTAAGATAAGTGAGTTACCTAGAAAGAAGCAGTAGCCTATAGTGAAGTGACGATCAAGAGGATCACTATATTTGTCAACATCAAAATTAGTTGTCAACTCTAAGGTAAAGTGAACAAAAAAGTGAAGGGCATGAAATAAGGTACCCTTTATGTAACGAAGAATTTGAAAAATTGACACAAAGTGAGTGTACATGACGTGACCATGAACTAGCTGACAATGTGAACTGCATAGACAATGTAGAAACAAGAAGACATACAACAATGCCAACCTTTTGGCAATAATTTGTAGGATTCATACGAGGAGTCTCATTTTTGTCATTAAATTGGGCATTAGTCTTACTGAGAGTTGTAGCAATTTTGTTACTAGTGAGTTTTTGTCACGCCTCGATTCTTAGGCACACGCACGTCCCTTACCTTGGTCGATTTTAAATGCGATATCCCATGACTACTTATCGCCGACCCTTTCCTTTTCATAAGCACATGCGGAAGCAATTGTAAACCCCTAGACAGTAAAGCAATGGGATAGAAAAGCAGGGCCATAATTTTTCATAATGAAATTCACAACCTTACTTTTATACATGGCACAACCCATAGTATTTTACAATACTATCAACATAGGTCTGACCTAACACCTATCCATAGAAACACAAGGTTCACACAAAATGGGATGGGATCATAGTCCTCATCCAGATTGTACTCGGGATCATCATCCCGATCCTCCTCTGATTCCTCTTCACTAAGCTCATTTTCTTCAAGCTCCTCATCTTCTTCTGGCTCAACATCAGGATCATCCAATAGGTAATCCTCCTCTGGTTTCACATCAGGGTTCTCATTCTCAGGTTTCTTCTCCTCGGGCTTCTCATCAGGGCCCTAAAAAGGTTATACAATAACCATTGAGATCACGTCTCAGCGAGTTCTACCCCCTAATACTCGATTAGTAAACCAATACGCTATTCGGGCTGCCTATGCACACACGGGTCAGAGGACTTACCTTGGCCTTAGATTCTACCTGCAAATTAGCACCACTTAATAGGCACCCAAGCAATCACATTACAGATCGATATCTCGATCAATCGACCTAGGCGATTACATGTCAGTTGGATAATTTCTAGGTCATCTCACTCCACACTATATAACCTCAAATAATATACTTAGTCACAGAGCTACATTAATGCTCTTGGGCGTCGTTTTCGCCAAGATGATGTATATGATAGACAATTACGTGCATTCTTTAAGATGCCGTTTTCGCCAATGATATCCTTCATCACCGAACCACGTATGTCCGTAAATCACGTATATTCTTTCTCTCTCTGGCGCCGTTTTTGCCAACGTGATGTATAATAAACACTTTATATGTATGCTCTCAGACATTCCAATTACTTTCGGCCACACTGGCACGATACTCGACACACATAAATACGGCCATGCAGGCACGATCTACACCCACGCAGGCATGTTCTATGCCACACAGGCATGATCAATTATCGTCACACAAGCCTGATATTTATTCGGCAATTTACGTGAATTCTCTAAGACATCCTATATGCCAAAGTGATGTAATAGTTGCCGACCCATGTAACACATCATTTCTTCTCATCTTTTATCATACTCGATAAAATATTGTGCGTGGGCACATGGTTGGCCTTAACCAAAATATAATATTTTTCTTTCCATAACTCCCACATTTTCTATAGTCCACTCAAACATTTTTGGCATTATCAATTGATATCCGGTTATTTTTCAATTAATAACCAAATATTATTCAATTAAAGAATAATTTTCAATTTCACAAATAATTCAATTTAGCCCAAAATAAAGCTTAATTAAATAAACGGATTGTGCCACGACAATCAGCATAAAATTCGGTCGTTGGCTATCCCTGTCTAATTTCCGGAAAATAAATAAATAATTAAATTAATTTCGAAAATTAATAGATAATTACTAAAAATCCAACTTAGGCCCGTAATGCCTAATTGAAGCTTGAGACGGGTTGGGAAAAATCCTGAGATGCATTCGATAAATAATAGTATGTCTCTACTTGCTAATTGCACAATTCAATTGCCTAACATGCATCACAATTATCTAATAATCACTAATATACTCTAATCTAACCACCTAATTGCACTTAATTAAATCTAATCAACCTTTAAGCATAATCAACAAACTAAGAAAGCATTAGTGAGCAAAACTCACTTGTGCAAAGCGAAGACCGGAACACCGCGATGGCAACGCAACGGTGGCCAAACTTGGGCTCGCGACGATACCCACGGACTTGGACCGGGCTTAAACTTGGCCTAACAAATCTCTGCCCAAACTGAGATTTGTTGCTGAAACGGGCTGGGCTTGAAGCGGGCTGAACGGCCTTTGAACTTTTGTGGGCTTCGCTGGCTTCTTGGGCTGACTTCAAGTGAGCTGGAATTGGGCCTCAAAAACTGGGCTGTTGCACTTGTGGGCTGAAGACTGCTGATGATGGGCCGAGCAAAGCTGGATCATGGGCTGTCTTCGTGGAGGATTCGCTGGACTGTTGGGCCGAATTCATGCGGGCTCGTGGATGCCTGCTGGGAAGAAAAACCGAAGCAGCGAAGCTGAGGGCGGCGTGGACGCGTGGATGGGGTAGGCGTCGCGGACGAAACGACGATGCTGAAGCTGAGCGTTGACTGGCGCGCACGAAGGAGACGCGGCAGCAGCTTCTTCACGTCGGCAGCAAGGTCAGAGGCGGCAGATGGGCGTTGGTGAGCTGGTGTCGCGCGGAAAGACAGAGGCAGCGAATTCGTTGAGGCTGAGGGCGGCGTGACTGACGAGCTGGCGAAGAACGTCCGTGGAGATGGGATCCGAGAGATTGACTTCAGCGGCTTCTTCGGTGGCTGATGGCTTCAAACGTGGCAGCTGCAGCGGTCTTCGTTGATCTTCAGAGCTGGACAATGTACGAAGGAGCTGCGGTCAACGGAGAAGCTTCAGCTGGTGGATGGTTGACTCCATCTTCAAACGGTGTTGGCGGTCCAAGGAGCTGAAGACACGAAGGAGGCAAGACTGGCCGAAGCTGGGGTCTTCGCTGGACGTATGAAGAAACGAAGATGGTAGGCGCGTGGAGAAGAAGCAGCAGGCTCGGTCGCGGATGGCAGCTTCGCAGGGGAAAACAGAAAGGAAGAAAGCAAAGCAGAAATAAAAGATTGAAGTGGATGGGAAGAAATGGGAGAAAAGTCCATGGTTATCTCCAATTTCATCATTAGGGTGCCCAACTAGTCTTTCAAGCTTATCTTCATGTCCCCTTATTTCTTTCTTCAGTTGGATTTTCCATTAAATCAATTTTTTTATGCAAAAATTTCCAGCCCTTTGTCCAAAACCGAATTTCACTCAATTAAATTCAATTTCTTTACTCAATTCCTCAAATTGAGGTCCGATTTCGATGAAAAAATCCCGAACAATTTCTTATAAATCCCTAACACTCAAAGGCTCAACTTGGAAGTTCAAATTTCCTTTAATTTGGCCCGCACGAATTTCCGCTAATTTTCCGCAACGTCTGTATCGATTTTCTGCAAAAATCCCGGAATCTCTGAAAAATTTTCGGATGATGAGTCGACATTCCTAAAATAGCTCGTGATACTGCAGAACTTTCAATTTTTGAAATTGGGTTCAAATTTGCGGTTATTTTCATTCGGCATGTTTTTAGTGTGACCCAAGCTACCGGGTAACTTTCAGAATTTTTCAGTTCAAATGACCCGTGGTCGATTTTCTTCTAGCCACTATGAACCCACTCGACACATTGGTGACTCTCAGTGGTCGTGAAAATCTCAAAGTTTCAATTACGAGCACAAGGTACCCAAAATAACATAAAATCGGTCTAGTGTCGTTCGACGAGAATTTTGGCATCATGTGGAATCACCTACACATTGATCACACATCTCGGTCGAATCGACATATTCCCGATCTTTGATCGATTTTGACAATGCCGTAATGACCCTTGCAGACTAGCACGGTTGAGCAGTCGACTTCTGGTTGAATTCTCAAGTCCATTGCATTGAAATCTCTTAATGACTTCCCCAGATAATTTAGTTATCTCACGAGTGATTGACTCTGAGAATAACATTATAGACGCATCAATGAAAGACTCGATTTATTCAATTGAAAACAGTACTGGAAATTCAGGATGTTACAGTCTTGCTTGACAATAACTAGAGGAATTTGAAGCAACCTCTAAGCCTAGAAGATAGCTAAGTTATTAAAAATCTTTCATTTTAAATTGTTGATTGAGATATGGTTGTAGTTTTGTAATGTCGGTATAGTTATCGTCAATTTTGACCATGTCATCCACATATAATAGTAGTAGAATATACCCACGAGATATATATGGAACAAATAGAGCATGGCCATTGGGATTAGATTATAAGCAAAGACATTTCTTGGTTGAGCTAAACTTGGAATGTAATGAAGGATGAGCTTGTTTCAATCTACATAATATTTGAAGTAAGTGATACACTTCACTAAATATCAGTATCTCCAAGAGTAGCCTCCATATAGATTTCCTCAGTAATATTGCCATTGAGATATGGATTTTTAACATCCATCTAGAATAGAGACCAACCCTTGATAGAGGTGACACTGAGAAGACTTTGAACATAGGTAAGATTTGCAATAGGAGCAAAAGTCTCATCACTGTCAATTCCATTCTTTTGAGTTAAACCTTCTATTACTAATTCTGCATTATAGTGTTGAACAGTATCATGTACCATTGTTATAATCTTATACAACTATATAGATACAAAAGTAGACTTTTCAAGAGGCAAATCAACCAAATCTATGTGATTTGTCTAAAGCTTGCAATTTATCTAAGATAACTTGCTGCCAAATATGATTAATACCGGTTTCTCTAAATGTATGAGGCTCATGAAAAGAAACAACAGTAGAGTTACAATGGAAATTACATAGTCAAACAAAAAGGTTGACTTACACAGGTGGAGCGGGCAACAGGAGAAGGGGGAATGACCAAGGGTGGAAAATCAGTCGATAGTGCAATGGATTTACCGAAGAGGTACCACCAGAGAAAGCATTTAAAGAAGACATACTAAGATCCGAAAAGAGAAAAGACAAGTCACGAAGAAAGAAGAAAATGAATTCCCTGGCGATTGTTCTACCACTAGCCCATCTCTCCGTGTGCACTTACAGATTCCTCCAACAGAAGAAAAGCACGGCCCCTCAGACCTATGATGTGTTCTTGAGCTTCAGAGGTGGAGACACTCGAACTGGCTTCACCGATTTCCTCTACAACAGCCTGGTAGCTGCTGGGGTTCACGTGTTCAGGGATGATGATGCGCTCCCAGTGGGCAAGCAGATTGGTCCGCAGCTTCTCTGGGCCATCAGGAGTTGTAGGATCGCCATCCCCATCATCTCTGAACAGTATGCACAGAGTAAATGGTGCCTCCATGAGCTCGCAGAGATAATGGATTGCCACAAACATCATGGCAAATCAGTCTTCCCTATATTCTATAAGGTGGATGTTGTTGATGTGGGTCGCCAACATGGTAACTTTGGAGAGGCTATGCGTAACCTTGAGACGCAGTTCAGCACAAAAGAAGTGCTAGAATGGCGGGAAGCGCTGACTTCTGTAGCGAGGATTAAAGGATGGATATCAGCAACCGTTGCTAATGGGTACGTACGTACGCACTTAATTGTTTAGGAATCTACGAATATATATCCGTCACAAATCTCAATCCAAACCCTTGTTCTCTTGGATGGGAGAGACCAGAATCACAGATTCAGGGGAAGGAAGTAGTCAAACGCCTAACTTTGATGTCACATGTTGAAGTATCATATATCACATATCGCTTATTTACGGTGTATTTAATTTTTTTTTTTTATACAAGTGGTTTTCCTCCACTTATAAGTTAGGCTTCTGAGTTCAGAATCGTAACGTGATATTTAAGTCAGATTCTGCTTTATTTTACATGTGCAAACTCGTTCATCAACTTTGACATTTCGCTTATAATCTAATTTCCTTGTGAAATGGGCTTGTCTATGAGGTCTGAAGGCATGAAGGAGAGCTAGTGAATACGGTGGTCGCAAAGATTTCGAGTGAATTGAAGACGACGTGGATCGAACGACTCCCCATGTTTCCTATATTGATATCTAATGATTACGCAAAATCAGGTATCTCCCAATTCCACTTGAGCCAAGCGCCAACTAGTAAATATTCTGTGCTCATCAAGTGAGAGCTTTGGTCTTCCCACATAGTGAAGGCATGTTAGGTTCACGTGTTTTATGACTTAGGCCGATTTCGTTCATTTAAAAGTGGTCTTCTGAAATTTTCGACTTCATCTTATCATCATCACTTTGGTTTGTCTTGCTGGATCACAGTCCATCGTTGCCTTTTGGAGAAGAAAAGAAGAGAGAGTAAATGGCAAGTGTTTTTGGCCTTTCGGGGCCCCGATACTCGAATTGACTTTGCCGCTTACCTCTACATCAGCCTTGTGACTGCAGGAATCAGAGTTTTTAATGATAATGATCCCTACCTCATAGGTAAAGATGTTGCTCATGAGATTCGTAATGCCATTGACCACTGTGAGATATCCATTCCAATTATCTCCAAAAATTATGCCTCCTCTCCTTGGTGTCTTAATGAGCTAGCTCAAATAGTTGAATCCAAGAGAATAAAAGGGCAAAAGATATTGCCCATATTCTATAAAGTAAGCGCCTCACATGTGGAACACTTATCTCATTTTTTTGGAGAGTGCATGCTTCAACATAAGAAATTGGTTGACACAAATACTTACGAGCGGTGGGAGGAAGCTCTTAGGGAGGTTGGGTCCTTCAAAGGATGGGAGACAGAGAAAATCGCCAATGGGTACTTTTCATGTTCACCCAGATTTTAATTTCATCCTATTACTGAAAACTTCTTGTTATACTCCTAAGAGCTTACTTCAAGTTCATTTGCAATTGGCAGGCATGAAGGGCTACTTGTAAAGCTGGTCGTTAAGGAGGTTTCAAGGTTGTTGAACAATCCCCGAGCACGTGATCCCCCCATCCCCATCCCCAAACACATCTCCCGTATGTGATTCCTATTTTACAAGAGAGTTTTCCTCAGTGATTAAATGTGTACTCGCTTATTTTTCGTCATTTGTATTATTTTTCTAAAGATTGTTGAGGAATTCTTTTGGAGCTAAAGAAATATGTTACCCATGCTATGTTGCCTAATCTATGTTATAAACATGCCGTTTGTGCGTTCAGATGTGACGTGATTAAAGAATGACTCATGTTCGGATCTGATAAGTCTAGTTTGTTACAGAAAGAGAGGAGATGTGAAAAGAAACAGGAATGAGGGCATGGAGACCAAGAGAACGGAAGGAGGAGAGAAAAATATCCAAAAAAATAAGATGGTTTAGTCACCTTAACTAAAGGAAAGTCCTAAATTCTATTATACAGATACAAATTCCATCATAAATGTTTTAATTTGATCGAATCATAAACTTTTTGACAATTTGTTAATGTAGTCATTCTAGGTAATTTTGACTAGCAATTGTTGATGTGAATGCTGACCTTCTTAGGACACGGCTAGCAAGACCGACATGAATTTTTTTTTTTTTTTTGAATTTTTATAATTTTTATAATGTTTTCTTTTGTCTTTTTTTTTGTTTTGTTTTTTTGTTTCTTTCTTCCTCCACTGATCACTAGGCCTCGAGCAAGGTTTGCCCTCACTCTTGCCCAAGGCTATGTCGACTTTGCTGGCCTTGGGCGAGGCTAACCCTTGCTTGTGGCCAGTCGCTAGCCATGGTGATCAACATAGGGAAAAGCAAGAAAAAGAGAAACCATAGAAAAAGAAAAGAAAAAAAAGAAAAAAGTCACTAAAAATTCAATAAAGCATTGACGTTAGTGTAGACTGGCGTCCACGTCAACAATTGCTAGTCAAAATTGGATGGAAGGACTATATTGACAAACTGTCCAAAATTTTAAGACTTAATTGTCCAAATTGAATGATTTTGGATTCAAATAATATTCATATAATAGGTTTAGGATTTTGTTGGTAATTATCGTTCTTAATTAGTAGTCCAAAAGTGCAATAAAGAATTTGGTATGGAGTTGAAGTAAAATGTAATCTCCCGAAATACATATTGCCTTGTAGTCAATTCTAGTACATCTTCCCTACTATAATTAGTGGAAACGTCGGCTCGTTCCCACATAAAACAAGATGAGAAAATGAAAATGGGAAAACAATTGCAATTTGCATTACAATAGCTTGAAAATTACTTCAATGGGCTGGATCACAGGAAGAGGTATCTCCTTTTTAGCATCTTCGTCTTTCTTAAAACTAATATTTGATTATGCTCGCCTGGAGAACGAACCCATTTGATACATAGCAAGAAAGGAGGGAAATTCTTGGATCGAAAGCAGGAACTTCAAGCGCTTCTGCAGTGTTCTACAAATCATGGTTTGAAAAGGGGGTGGGCCATCCAGCTGTCCACCTTGATTGTGCAGAAAATTCTACCGCGTTGTCGGATAACAAATTCAAAAAGGATGTCAAGACAAGATAACACCGATTATGAAACTTCGATTTCATTCATCCGCTTCATGCATGGAAGATGGTTAAATTCCTAGAGATATATATATATATATATATATAAGATAAGACCCTTGGAGATTCTACATTTCAGGGTCACGCGTTGATGAGCAACTTCAGTTATCATGAATGCTCCACATCAGTGCATTGAGATGTGATTGTTAATTTTTAACCTTTTATCTTACTTATCAGACAGAAGAAGCTGAAAACTCCGTGTTGGTGGAATTTTAAAGTTGCTGGTAATTTTCAATCTCATTGGAAAAAAAAGAGAGTAAAATATGACCAGCGATATGCTTGCCCAATAATCAACACTATTACAAATATATCAATAATCTAATCAAACAAAAAAATGATCATCTCCTTTTAAATTTTATCATTCTCATATGCAAATTATCAAACCTTAAATTTTATTCCTTTTGATGATTCCAGCAAAATAATGACCAAAAAAAAGTAATACAACACTTAAATAAACCTCAAAGCACGCAATACAAAAATTATACCATGTGACGTAAATTACCTCGATATTTCCTAGGTTGACTTGTTCAACGTTATAAAAGCTAAAGTTGTACGAAGTTGGATAACACTCTTATGGAGGTGTCTCTAAGCTTTCCATTTCCTTCATTTAATTATTACTTTTTTTTTATTGAACTTCCATTTACTTCATATAATTTATCTTTTTCTTATCCTTATTGGGCTCCACCATCGGAAAAGTCCTTTGTCACCACATAGAGAAATGGCAAACTTTCGCCTAATTTTAAACTTGGTGAATTGGTGAGGAAATTTCAAGACCACAGAGAAGTAGTATGTTAGTTTTTTTTTTATTGTTTGTTGAATTTATTGTCATCTGCCGATCGCATGGATGACATAGACATGTTTCTTCACTTGCCAAAATCCACTTGCGTCTGTTCCTATACATTTATTGAATGCTAAACATGAACATATTATGGTGCTTTCAGGAAGAGCAAGTACCCAGTTTCACTGGGAATTCTCTGCTTATTAAATATCCCTGAAAAGCAAGTTGAATGATATTTTATTTCTTGCTAACCACTCTTCTAATTAAAACCATTCCTAATTTTGTTATTTTATTTTCTCACATAGTCAAGCCCACCGGCGTTTCTGATATATTGACATATTTTATTTCCTTGATCTAATTTCCTTTCAGTGAACAAGCTCTATGTGGATTTGGATCTTCTTCATTCAGGGCTATATTACAGCCGAATGTCCAAGGAAATAATAACGTAATGCCAGCTATCCTACACAACATAATTGGAATTACGTTGACATATCTAATAATAATATTTTTTATTTTTTCTTTACTTTACTTTGTTTTACTAAGGGCCTAGACGCCCTCGATAGTCCAAGTTGAAAGCCACAATGCCCTTGCTTGATTTGGGGATCATGGCCAAGCGGCAGTGCATAGGGAGAAGGGATGGCGGTGCGTTTGCGCCTCGGTCTCCGGACGTGTGCAAGGAGGGGGTGTGTCTCCTGTCCCACATCGCTTAGGGGGAGAGTCCTGAACTAGTTTATAAGGCTTGGGTTCTCTAACCTGTGTAACGTGTTTCATGTATGCTTCCGCTGTGTTGAAAACAAATCCGTGAGGGAGGACGGTGGTGGCCGGGCCCCCTAAGTGGACAATATTGGGCTAGGATGAGAGTGGATGGGTTCACGCCTCTACCCCATACACCGCGTTTTAAAGCCGTGAAGGCCAAAGGCCCAAAGCGGACAATATTACACAGTAGGAGACTTGGGTCTTTACAAAATGGTATCAAAGCCAACTCCCGTGAACAATATTACATAGTGGGAGACCCAGTCCTTACAAAATAGTATCAGAATCGACTCCCGACCGTGTGTGGGGTCACAATGAGGGCGTTGTGCTCCCAAGGGGGGAGAGTGTGACGGCCCAAGCGGCGGTGCGTTCGCACCTCGGTCCTCGGATGTGCACAGGGAGGGGGCACATTTCTTGTCCCACATCGCTTAGGAGGGGAGTTTTGGGCTAGTTTATAAGGCTTGGGTTCTCTAACCAGTGTAACATATTTCACGTACACTTCCGTTGCATTGAAAACAAACCCGCGTACAAATATTGAGCTAGGATGATGGTGGCCAGGTTCACGCTTCTACCTTAGACAATGCGTTTTAAAGCCGTGAGGGCCAAAGGCCAAAAGCAGACAATGATCTAAAGGCTAGACGAGGGCACTATGCCTTGTTAGCCTTGGGCGAGGGGCCATGCCCAATTGCTTGGATGGTGAGGGCGTGGCAGCCCTCACAAGGGTTTGATTGGTTCTAGGCGCCTTGTTAGCCTTGGGCGAGGGGCCATGCCCAATTGCTTGGCTGGTGAGGGTGTGGCAGCCCTCACAAAGGTTGATTGGTTCTAGGGTGAATTGACTCTCACCTTGAAATTGGATCAGAATGGTCAATTATCAGTTTGTGGAATTGAAAATCAGCCTACTTGATCTTGGATTTGGTTCCTAGGTGGGTCCACGAACCAACGTGATTCCACCGGCTTGGTCCGATTCCTAGGTGAGTCCAAACCAACATAATTACCTTTTTTTTTCCTATAGCCTGCAAGACTGTAAGTCTACTTATGACTGCAAGTATTAGCAAAATCTCTTTATCTGGATCGGACCCAGAAAACTTACATGTCATATGTGTAAAAGAGTTTACAGGTATCTAGACATATTAATCATGATGAATATCATCCACCGGTAAGGTGCAAACTATATTATGAAGAATCCGTTGCTCTAAGCTAAACTACATGTTTATGCCTCTTAAAATTCCCTTATTTCGAGGAAATTCGTTCTCTGCAACTAAATAGAGTCGGAACAGAGAAATTCTTTCCACAAAGTGCCGAGGATTTAATCAAGCTGAATCCAAATCTCACGGGCAAAAAGATATCGCGGCTGCAAAGACGTTTTTTTTGTTTGAAGGAAAATTATATTTATTGCTCAAAATGATACATGACAAGTATACAAACTTCCATAAAGCAAATCAAAGCACTGCAAAGCTCAAAATATTACTAAACAAAGCCAAATCAAGGAAATAAGGAAGATCAACAGAACACCAATAAGTTTAATCACATACTCATTCTATAACAACAATTTTGTCAAGCAAAATAGTTTGCGGTAGATCACTAGATCTTGCGTCATCATTAGTGATTAGCACATACTGAAAATTAGTAAAACATCCCACTCCACGGCAAATCGTACTCCTGAGGAAGACTAACATCAGACTTAGCTTTCCGCATCGTTGTCTCTCTTCTTTTGAAATGTCTCCGAAATTTTATGAATTGTTTGCGCTATAGGATATAGGATTAAAAACATGTCACCTACGAAAGCAAATTTGACATGATTATATGTAGCATCAAACTACTATGTCATGAACATAAGAATTGTCAATACTTCTAATGAGTGCAAATGCTACATGCTAAAATATTTTACTAAAAACTATCTTCACAAGATGCTATAGAATCAATTAATAGAGTTTGTCTAATTTGTCGGTAAAATTGTCCAAAATTCCTAAACTTATTGTATGGCAATTAATTCAATCCAAAAACTTTCAATGGTGCCAATTAGTCCTAAACCTTTTAACGTTATTGTCATAAACCTTTCAATTGTGTCAATTTAGTATTAAATCTTTTGACGATTTCTTAAGTCAGTCCTAAACTTTTTAACAATTTGCTAATTTAGTTTTTCTAGCCAACTTTGGCCGAAAATAGCTAACATGGCAGTCTAATAAGCTCTAGCCGTCTTATGTGGCACAATTAACATTAACTAGGACAATTTTTTACATTGTTTGTAAATTTTCTGAAGTTTTATATTTTCTTTCCTTTTTTTTCTTTTCTCCGTTGATTGCTGCACCTCACCAATGGTTGGCAACACTCAACCCTCGCCAGCTATTGACACCTAATTTTTGGCGACCCATTTAGTTATTCATTGCATAAAAAAAAAAAAAAAAAAACACACTAGAAGCATTTTTCATTTAATAGCATTAAGCCCACAATGTGATATTTTAATTGGCCTGGCATTGAATGGGTCTAAGCAGGGAGGCCAGGAACTTAATCAAATTTTCAGAGCTAAGCCTATAAGTAGGAAATTCGGCCAAAGCCTTCCATTTTTCCCCATGGATGAAATTCATATGTTATCAAGAGATGATTGCATTAAGCTATAGGAACGTATATAGTGAAGTTTCGGCTACTATAAGAAGAGGAGTGAGAAATATTTCAATTTCTTGATATGAGTGGATTAGCATCTCCTTTGAATTTTTAAAAGGGAAAGCAATATTCAGTGCTGAAGGAGGTACCCAATCCCAAGGGACTCACTAATAAAAAAAATACTGTCTTGTGCAGGGACGTGGGCGTGACAGGAGGGGAACACATTAGAGAAAAGGAAAGAGAAATTTTTGGTTATTCCAGAACAGGAAGGAAGAGATGAAAAGAAAGAAAAAGAAACACGAAACACACCAAGAGAGCGAGGCTCATCTACCGTCCGCCCCATTCAGCGAGATTCCACCGTCGTAGCTTCATCTCGCCGAAGAGTGCCCTGTCACCGAGCTGAAGCCCCTCACTGAGATCCAGGTGATCCAGTCGTGTGTGGCGAGCATCAACAGCTTCTCAACGAGCATCATGCGTTGCAGGTCCGGCGAAGAGTCTCAGCGTCCTGGACTACTACGCCTCACACCTTGACGAGCCAAAACATTCTTGCAATCCCTCTTAGTAGTTAAGCTAAATTCATGAATATCGTACCTGCATCTAGAATGTTCATGTATGTTTAGATTCATATTTTCATGTCTAGTTCAATGTTTTTTAAATTAAAGAAATGTATCTCCTTGAAATATTATTTACATTTTTAATTTTTTTTTAGAGTAATAGTCATATAACAAGCCTATATAAATGCAAGTCTTGTGATAATTTCTTAAGAAAAAGGAAAAAGAAAAAACGAAAAATCTTATTTGTCTCATTCGCTCTCTTGATTAGAGTCAACTTGAGTAAATTGTGAGTGTTTCCACCTTCAAATTATTCTATCAATCCCAGCGTCATTCTGACTTGTCGCTGCTCTTGGTTTCATATCGTCGATTGTGCGGGCATCGGCATACTTCCTGTCCATCCGTAGCCATACCGACGAAGCTTGGTGTTTCATTTTTCCTTTGCAGGTTTCTCTGGCACTTCCACGAGGCCAGCTAGTCCTTTGCCGAGTCTCCTTCAGTTTTCTCTTCCTGGCCGCGTTGAGTTTTCATCGTTACTTTGCCTTGCTCAGAGTTTGCTAAGCCTCGCCGGCCATAAATTCTCGCTTCACAGTAACTTCCGCCGGTCGCTGTGATTTCCTTGCGTCTGGTCATCGTTAGATCAAGTCTAATTTAGGTAGCTTCCCAAACCATGCCTAATTCAAATATGTCAAGTCACTTAATTTGAATGATATGATCCTGACTTTGATTTTTTAAAGATTTTTATTTAGGTGTGTACTTATTATATCATGTATATAATTGAGAATTCGATTTTTAAGATGTAAGATCAAATTCCCAATTACCTTCGTGTCCTATTTTGGAATTGTGGAAAAAACTTGATTATGTTGGTTTGATTATTACAGGTTGCTAACTCAGTAAATTTTGATATGGATAAGTAACTAGAAGTCCTAAAACTTGTCAAGAAAATATAATTAAGAACTGAAACTTTCAAAAAGTGTGATCATGTCCTAAAATTTTCAAAAAGTGTAATTAAGTCCCAAAACTTAAATGTTTTGGGACTTAATTGCACTTTTTGAAAATTTTAGGACTAAATTACAACAAATTTTAGGACTTTCAAACAATTACCCATTTTCATATTATGAAAAATACCAAAAAGATAAAATAAAATTGCATTGCATGTAAGATAGATAGCATATCTTGGAGCCGTATAGTAATTAGGAAATTAACTAATTTAAAATATTATTTAATAAATATTATTTCTTAGTTTAAATTAGGTAATCATATATTTTAGGCAATTTCCTATTTTACTTTTAAAAAAAATAAATAAATAACATGCATATATCATATAAAATTAGTCATTACCCCATCATCGCATTGCCCTGTCATTAAATATTCATGTCATTCCAGAATCACATTAGATTAATTCTCAATTTTTTTCCTATCATTAGAATTAGGCTACGTATAGATTGCATTTAGATTCATGTGACATGTCATTAGTTAAATTAGGATCACATAGACATAACTTAGATTAAAATTGCATCTCATTATTTACATGAGAATCACATAAACAAAACTTAGAAATCATGTTTGGGTCATGCATACATTTTCTACAAATAATCTTGCAGAGCATTGTGGGTATTATCGGGGCAATATCATAATGAAGCGATGCTTTGCTTAATGCATGCGATTTTTTTCTTTTCCCTTTTGGCAATTTATCTACTGCATTGATTTACTGAGTGTTAAATTTCTTATTGTGCACCTGCATGATCACATATAATATGTTAGTGGCTTAAGGTTAAAATTGGCCAATATTGCATGCAAATTATTTTTAAAATAAAGAGAAAATGTACCAAAAAAGAGTTAGATTTATCTAGCATAATCAAGTCCTTATATCATGAATCTCAGGTTCACTGGAAATAAAACGTTCTCTCAAATTTTACTTAGATTTCTAATTGACTCGTAATATATTAATAGTGACTACTAACTAAATTAAATTAAAACCCCAATGTTGCAATTTGTATGAGCTAGGGAGAGTCTGCACTAAGCCTTTGGCTTAGTAATTCATTAGCTTTCCTTTTAGCGGTTTACCTTTAAGAAGGTCATGATACTGGCCTTTGGTGAAATTCTCTCAAGCTTTGCCAACGCTTTGAACTAGCTTTGGTCACGCCAAAGCCACACCGGTGTTTCCTCAACATCTCTAGCATTCCTCTATGCCGATCGAGCCTCCACCTTGTTGGAATACTTCGGATTCTCACTGGAAGTCCTTTCTCAACGAAATTCCTCTAGTCTTCTGATTTTGATTGCTGCTTTAATTCAAGGTAGGCTCTCGAATTTTGATGGTCAAAACTCATAATATCATCCTATGAGTCCTACATCAATAATAGTTGCAAATTGATGAAGTATATCTTCAATCTATGGTTGATTGTTTAGGAGAGGATATGATGATGAGTTCTTGAGGAATCCTTGACTAGTATTAGCTCAAAGTAGAAAATTGGATTTGAAAGCATGCTTAGCACACCTTAGGAATATCCATGCTTGCTAGCGGTGACTTTGTTTTGCATATCTCAAGTTGATTTGGCTCTCTCTCGAAAATGTAGAGTTCTCTCTCTCAAAATGTAGAGTTCTTATCTGCGTTTGGGTAGTTTTCTATTTCCTCTGAACCCTCGTTTCCCTTCCTAATCCCCTCTGTCTCCTTCCCTTCATCTCAATACGCAGAATTTCATTCCAAACTCGATTTGGTCGGTACCCAGCTGAGATCTCCATCTCACCCTTGAAGTAGCCGCCTACTTCTCTTCCGTCCGCAATCCCTTCCCGCTTGTTACTTTTGTTGCCCATCAATTCACGAATTATACTTATCAAGCTCCAATTTTCTCCCCCAGTGTTTTTTGGGTGGCCCTAGTGACTGAGCTCTCTTCGGCACCTCCCTCTTCGGAGCTTTGCATGTGGAATCAATTGCTATCTAACGACTGTTTTTAATTATGGAACAAACTCAACAACAGGAAGATGCCTGCCTTGCCGCGCTATGCAATAGACTTGGACGGCTCTGGTCTAAACAAGAAGTGGAAGTTTGGGATGAAGAAGTACCACCGGAGAAGTTGCAAGAATGCAAATTAATCTTAGTGGGTAAAATTCTGTCCAACCCATCTATCAATTTTCAAGCTTTTCAGAATACTTTAAAGCGTGTCTGGCGCTATGATCACGTACAAATTTCTCAACGCGAAGAGGGTCTTTATGTATTTAAGTTCAATTCAGAAGGGGAAAGGCAAATAATATTAGATAATGGCCATTGGTTGTTTGGAAACCATATGGTGATTGTGAAACCTTGGGTGCCAAATACGCCTATCCATTGCTACAACTTCACGACCGTGCGTTCTGGGTGCAAGTTCTCGAGCTTCCTCTCGTGGAACGGGTTGGGACTGTTTACCCGATCCGACTTGCTGACTCGACACAAACCCAGATCCGACTCAATAGGATTAAAAATATGATTTTTTTTTCTAATTTTTTTTTATTTTAAATTTCTTTTTTTCTTTCTTTTTTTCTCTTTTGTCTTTTCCCTATTTTGTCCTATTCACTACAACCTTCTCCTTCCTTCAGACACCTTCAGCGCCCGAAGCTTCTCCACCTGCAATTTATTTTCCAGAACCAAGAATACTCGACGGCGCCGCCATCCGCTCTCACCGTGTAGTCATTGGTGCCCACGTTGCCGGAGCACAAAGGTTTACCTGGTTTGGGAACAGGGGTGTTCATCACCAGACAATCACCGGCGGAGCTTCGACCGACGGTGAGCAGCTTCCCTTCTCGTCTAGAGATCTCGCCTAATGGCCGAATGCTCAACACTCAGCCGTGAACAGCATGGTGGCCGGCGGTCACGCAAAGCTCCTCCAATGGCTGAACTTCCTTCTGCTCTGTTTTCTCTCGATCGAGCCCCTCTCCAAGGGCTGAACTCTTTGCGTCCTCTCTCTATCTCCAGCCAGCTCAGCCTTTGTGCCCCAGCTTTTCTCACGTCACTCTTGTGGTGTTTTCTTCTCACAGATGCCGGTTCGTGCAAACAAGGGGAAGAAGTCACCTTGGGCCAGGCCCCTTTTAGGCTTTTATGGGCTCGAAACAAAAGAAATAAAATGGGCTCAAAATAAAAGAAACGGAGATGGGCCCAATAAGAAAGAAACGAAGATGGGAGGGCCGAACGGGGTTAGACGGCTGAAAGTCCCTAAGTGGGCCGGACACACCGACCCACACGACTTCATCATCATTTTTTTTTATCATTTTCATTTCTTTATATATATATATATATATATATATATATATATATATATATATATATATATATATATATATTATATGTTTTTTATTTTTACCTTTTTATTAATTTTTATATATATTTTAAAATAAATGGATATTTCAAAAACGTTAACAAAAATTCAGGTATCAATAGCTACCAAGTGAATATGAAATAATCATCCATGATTATTGGGCAATACTTGTTTCCACCATGGCTAGTATTCCTTGTAAGTTCGAAAAGGTCCACATGAAGTAGCTACAACACTCAATTAATAGAAACAATATTTATAAATTCAAAAGGACTTGTAACTTGCTTACCTAATGAACATGCATTATAGACTTCATTATTCTCGTACCTCATTCTTGGAAGACCTCTTGCCACCTCCTTCGAAGCTAGTTTGGAATTTTGCTTTGAGCTAATGTGAGCAAGTTTTCTATGTCACATCTCTTTACTTCATTTTTATGGAAAATAACAAATGAGTGTTTTCACTGTCAGCTTTCAGTAGATAGATATTTCCATACATTTTTCTTGAGAAAGTTTTTGATGGGTGTTTGCCTTTACGTGTGCAAATACCATCTTTGAAGTTGATCTTGTATCGTTTATCACAAAGCTAACTGATGCTTATTAAATTGTGTTCCAATCCTTTGACCAAGGCAACATCATCAATGATTTGTTCTCCCACTTTTATTGCGTCTCTACTAATTATTCTTCCTTTCTCTTTTCCTCCAAAGGCAACATATCCACCATCAACTTGTGTTAATTGTAGAAAGGTATTGGTACCTCCAATCATGTATCGTGAGTATCTACTGTTCAAATATCATTTGATTGACTTCTTTCCCTACATTGAAAAATTAGTTGTCTTCTTTGGTACCCACACAAACTTGGGTCCATCACAATTAGTGCAACTAAACTTCCGGTTCACCTTCTTTGATTTTGCTTTTTGGCTTGGACACTCATGTTTTGAATGACCATCACCATTGCGGCTGGAATAGTTAGGGAACTTCTTACTAATGTGTTTAATAAAATGTTTTTCAAAGTTATCTTTTTAAACTAGAATGGGAATACTGTCGCGACCCAAATTTTCGGGATTTACACCATCTAGGGTTTGGCTAATGGATTATTAAGCTTAGGCTTAACTCGGGTTCTCCCAAGCCCTTACCAATTCGCGACTTTAGGTTCAAGTTTTTTAACATGCAATTGATTTTAATTAGGAGTCGCCACTAATCTATTTTTGGTGGGTCGATTAGAAACCCAAGTAAAGTAACGGGAGATTTACTTTACTCCTACGAACCAGAGATTTGGGTACGGGGACTTGGTTACGTTAGATTTTTCTAACGCCCTTTCGGTACCATTTCTTTTATTTTGAAAAAAAGGTTTTGTAGGCAGCTTGAATTGATTTTAAATCTATTTCCCTAACATGTGAGGTGTTAATGCAGGTACGCAAACCACCAATTTAACACTCAAGAAAGCAATTAAATAATGCAGAACTTACCTCAAAGCAACGAAAGCATCTGCAGTGTTAAATTAAAATCAACATCATTAATCCTATATATGGTTTCTAATTAACAAGCAATTACTCAATTTTTGTTTTCTCTTTTTCAACGAGAATATAGTCCATATGCAATGCTATGCTTCTAATCTAATATGAAATGATATGGCATGGCAACATGTCCTAAATTATATGAATGAGTAAAAAAAAAACTACTGATTTCTTAATGAACATGCAATAATTAAATATGCAATCTAAATTAACCATAATGGCTTAATTCTAATGATGTGTGATGCAATGCGATGACATACAAAATTATTTTAACTAAAATGACATGCGACATGCAATTTAATATGCGAGCTATATGTCACGCGATATTTATTAATTGACCTAATCTGATGACGGGCAATTTCTAATTAAATGGACCTAACAAAAATCACTGAATGACGTGCATTGTATGAACCTAACTCTATATGACGTGCACATGGTTTTTATTCTAAATAAGCATGCAATTTACACTAATATGCAATGACGTATAAAAAATGTCCTAATACTACATGACATATGCATGATGACCTTTTTTGTGTTTTTATATTAATTTTGAAATTAAAATTTCACATAATTAAACATGCAATTCAAATAAAAAACTAACAACCTAAATGAATGCACTTTCTTTTTTTGGATTTTTTATTTAAAAATTCATAATAAGATTGCAATCCTAAATATGCAAGATAATAAATAAAAAAAAACCCAATCCTTATTCGGATTTTTTTATTTTCTTATTTAAAAAATTCAAAATAATATTGCGAATTTAACCCTAAGACTAGGAATATTCTAAAGCAAATCTAATCCTAACTCAAATATTTTTTTTTGGATTTTTCTTTTACAAAAACAAAATTGACCCAACCAACTTGATGACAGCAAATCAAACAAGATAAATTGATATCCAAAAATTGACGAACCATATCTCGCGCATGAGATCGGGTTGGTCAATCTTAAATTAAATCGCGAATCGAATCTCGGGCTTGAGATTGGATTGTCGATTTTTGTAAGGGATTGCGAGTCGGATTTCGGGTGCGAAAATCAGACTGTCAATCATATACACATTAGAAAAATTTCCTAATTCATGAGGGATCAAGGGATCTTTTGGATATGGTAATATTGATCAAACATTTAAAGAAAGATTGTAATATTACGAATTAGGCAACGAGATATATGAAAATCAAATTGATGGAGAGTCTTACCTAATTCACGATGTCACGCGGGTGACGTTTCCGAATTCGGATGGATGATGGGTCGCATAAATCATGGTGAGAAGGGCCGGCGATCAGTAGCATGCACGTTTGCTCGGTAATCGTCGGACGTGTTCCATAAGACCGAGTATTTGGAATTCTGTTTGAGAACTTCAGCTTCTTTTCACTTTGCTATCAAGCTTCGCCTTTTAAAAAAAGCTTGGACAAACCGGACAAACTTCACCGCCTCTTTTGTATTGGGAACGCCCTCTTGTGCCCATTGAAGAATTTGGCATCAGTTGAGTTGTTCAGAGAATCATCAAAGCGGTTGACGTCGAGGTGTGTATCGGGTTGAGCCGGACTTGGTCCTAGATGCTTCGCCCAATCTGTTGGATGTGAAGACAGATTTGCAAGTTTGGTGGAAACGTGCTGTTGAATGCTTTGGCCGTAGATCATCACTTGCAGGACTTGAGTCTGTGTTTAATACTATGGTGGGCAGATGGTTTGACTGCGTGGACTCAACCTTTCCAGTTGAACGAGTATGTCCTTTGTTCCCAGTTCTCCATATCTCCTGGTTCTACTCAAAAACCTGCAAAACAGAATATTTATCTAACTTGGTTCGGTGAGGACGCTGTAAATCTCGATGGTGCTTTATGTCATCATGATGGAGGGCACTGAGCAGCAATTCATTATGGTGATTGCGGCTAGAAGGAGTGATGTAGATCGGTGCGAGGAAGCAACTCGTGGGCGTCGCTCTGTGCAAGGCAGGAACAAAGCACCGTCGCTGGGAAAGAGTGGCAGCTTCACGGTGGCGTCTCGATTCACGCTCGGTGCTACGTTTATTCTTTTAGCGTGTAGAGTATCTGGTATCAGAAAGAAACGAGCTCCCCTTTCAATGTGGCCATGGATGCGTCGATGTCGCGGCTGCTCTCTCGCGGTTGTGCAAGCGACAGGATCAGAGAATTGCAAGTGTTGACCGGCACTGGTATAGAGGACTTGACCGAGGCTCTCCTCTCCAAGATCTCTCTCTTCTCTCGTGTGATCTCTCTGAAATTATCAATTTGCCGGCCACCACGATTTCTTCAAGGGGGCGTGATGCTCTCTCTTCAATGCTCTCAATCGTGGCTGCCGTATACTCTATGAATCTCCCTTCTTTCCCCCTCAAAAAGAGCCGTGTATTTTCAATATGTGCGGCCCCCTTAAACCCTACGTATGTTTACTTATTTATAGGGCACGGATTAGGGTTTTTAAATTTTCTAAATCCATATCCACGAATATTTCTTTTCGAAATGCAGTATTTTTTTTTTTTTTCCAAACGTAATATTTGCTTTTGAATTGAAATCTCACAAAGATATATCCGTAAAATATCTCCAGAATACGGCTTGGACCGATTTGCTTTTCTTCGTGGGCTTAGCCCAACTCATCAACTTAAAGTTTCTGAACCATCAATTCGAATCCATCCTCACCAACCCAATGTAAATGCAAAATAAAAAATAAATGCACCTAAAACTATATGCTATGCGATTAACTATTTTTTTAGGGATAAAATTAACCCCTAATTTTTTAATACGATAAATGTCTAAATGGGTCGCCAAAATTTAGGTGTCAACAAATACGAGTTTTCTTTGAAATTGTTTCTTTAGTTTTTGGAAATGGATTGCTTTCTTCTTCATTTCCCTCATGCCCTAAATCGGATTTGGTGTAATAAGGGATTTGAATTGAAAGGATGTGCTCAAGTATGTTTGAACCAAGAAAAAAATTTGAGCAAGCGAGACTCTTTCTTGAGAGAGTCGGCTTTGTCTTCAGCAAATTTGCATTGCACAGTACATCTATTGAGTTCCTTGCCTAAGTCATTAAGTACAACTTTGTGAGAAATGTTTTTAATAGGAGTTTTGCGACATCCCTTTTCAAATTAGAAATATTTTTGGAAGCCTTTTGTGTTCCTCAAAAACTTCTTTTAAAAATTCTTGCAATTCTTCGTAAGTAAGGTCATAATTTTCTATCTTGATTTTTTCATCGCTTTCAGAGTTACTCAAAAGGCATATGTTGGCACGATCAGCATCTTCATTGCTGCTTTTGCACTTGATGTCACTCTTGGTTTCAGCTTTGAGTGCACGCTTCTTCTTTTCAAACTTTCCTCTCTTCTTCTTTTGAAGTTGACAATTAAGCTTAATGTGTCATGGTTTCAACATTTGTAGCAAACCACATCTTAAAAATTTGCTTAAATTTGGGGATTTTGCCTTTGGCTCAGTGTGTAATTAACTTAAATGAAACGAGACTGATTCTAAGTAAAACGGCATCAGTTTGTCTAAAATTGTCCACGTCAAATTGCTGGCCATGACATGTAGGACGGTCATGAGTGGCTAGACAGCCATGTCATAATTCTAAGGGTAACTTAGTTAGAAGGTCTTGATTGTATTATCACTCAAAGGTAGAGTAGTGCATTGGTTCAATCAAAAAGTTTATAACTCAACTGGAATTTGTATAATAGATTTGGGATTGATTGTGCAAATTAACCATCAAACATCATTCGCCTTCAAGTCAACTTTACTAGTATTATAACCCCGATTTATGTACAAAGTCTCAAAGCTCAATAAGATTTCTCTATAGATGATTGACAATCTTTGCAAGTTCAAAACTCTATGAACTTCACAAGCACAAAAAAATCTTAAAAAATTATTAAAAAAAAAAAAAAAATCTATAGCACAAAAAAAGATTGTGGGTTGCATCAAACGCATTCTTGTTCTTATTCTATTCCAAAATATAAATTTTGTATAATTAACAAACGTGATGTTTTATTAAAAACTGTTTTAAGAAATATAAATAGAAAAAAACTATTTCTAAAAAGAAAATTTGTTTTTTAAATAGAAATGTTATCAAATGCACTTGAAACATATCGTATTTGTCTTTCTGTTGTGAGAAAAGATCATCGGATGGACTTGGACCGGAATTTGAGGTCTCTTACATGATTTACATTTGCTTCATACAATGGACGGCGGAGTCGAACAATAACACCATGAATGAATACTTTCGATATATATATAAAGGGAAAGCGATGGAGATCTCACCCATGGAGTACGGTCTGGATGGGTGAAGTGGAGAAGTCTCGTCGGGGCTTTGAGTAACTATGGAATGCCATTTAATTAGATGAAGGAAAAATTTTATAGGATGATAATGAGGCCAATGAAGTCTTACGGCATGAATTACGAGGAAAATATACCATGACATGCACACAAAAAAAGCGTAGACCATGGACATGAGAATGCTTTATTTGATTAATAATTACACAAAAAGAAAAACGAGAAATGAATATATCCAAGAAAAATTGGTGTTACCTAATCGAGGATAAGCTGAGAGAATGTTGTTCATGGTGGATTCATCATGTCAAATTGAAGATTTTCACATGCTTTGGTGAGGAGATACAAGCAAAATTGTAGACGAAGTTAGAAGGGGTTGAAAAGTACTTAAAGGGACGTGAAAGGAGGAGACTGATGAGAACATAAAGTATTTAGAACCTCCAGATAATCTAACATGTGATCGGCATATGGACAAAGTGTACACTGTGTCCATATGCCGATCGCATGTTAAAAATAAAGTCGGTCAACAACATTTGAAAGAGGATAAGTCCGATTTGAACTTCAAACGCGGATTTCACTTCGTGTGGAATTCGTCCACTCGTGACTGACCATCCCTTTAGAAGAATTTTATATATAAATATATGGTTGAGGGAATTTTGGTTGGGCCCGTTGATGCGTGGTTTTATATATTAATGCGTGGGCAGCGTGGGTCTGCGTGCAGTTAATGAAACTTTAAAGCAACGACTCCGTCTGTGAGGTCTTGAAGCGCCCCTTCACGAGTGCTGAGCCGTGGATTTCTCTGTTGGCTACACCAAGAAATTTTTAGTGTTGAAGTCGATTAAATGCCTGTGATAAGAATTTGTATATAATTCTTTCGTGAAATTGAGATATTATTAATGAAGAATTATTGAGGCTTAACACTGCATGATTTATTGAGTATAAATGAGACTTGAAAAATATTGAGAGTATTTAAAAGCTTCTGACGTATAATTTCCATTGTATCGCTTGATTTATAATGTAATTTATTATTGCTCTTTCCATAAATGTATGTCATTACGATTAAATCACGTAAATTTGATATTCAATTTATTTTCTTTATTCTGTCTATTTAATTGTTCAATTGTTCGCTTTTCACAATATTTTCCATGGCCTGGGCAAGAAAAGTCATTAGGTCCTCTTGATTTTCATGATTTATGCAACTAATAATTCCGTTATTTACAACTAATAGACGAAGGCATTGACCCTCATCGTTGAATGTGGGAACGGTTGCTGCGTCGTAATCAAGGCCTCCAAATCTTGTAAATAAAAAGACAGAAAAAATTAAAATTTTGAGTCAAATTACGACAAGCCTCAAATTTTATTGGAAGAATAATATACTGTTCACCCTTTGAATAGTAATAGGTGCTATAAACTCAACGTTCTCACGATGAAGCCTTTGGGATTTGTGGGTAAGCAAAAACTCAGATCCCAGGCGAGAGCATTCAAAGAAGGCATACTTAGATCCGAAAAGAGAGAAGAAAATGAATAAGAGAAAAGCATTGTATGGCTTAGCGACTGTTCCACCACTAGTCCCTCTGTCCGTGTACGCCTACAAAGCCCTGCAAAGGAAAAGAGGCACGGCCCCTCAGAACTACAACGTGTTCTTGAATTTCAGAGGTCCAGACACTCACACTGGTTTTGTCGATTTCCTCTACAGCAGCCTTGTAGCTGCTGGAGTTCATGTGTTCAGGGATGACGACACGCTCCCAATTGGCGAAGAGATAGAGCTGGAGCTCCTCCATGCCATCAGAAGTTGCAGGATTGGGATCCCCATCATTTCTGAACAGTATTTTGAGAGTAAATGGTGCCTTTGTGAGCTCACTGAGATTATGAATTGCTTTGTTAAGCATGACCCATCAGTCTTCCCTATATTTTATAAGGTGGATGTTGTTGATGTACGTCGCCTACACAATAACTTCGGAGAGGCTCTATTGAAACAGGAGATACAGGGCAGGCGAGAAGAAGTGATGGAATGGGAGAAAGCGCTGCGTGATGTAACGTATATTAAAGGATGGATATCACAGACCATTGCTAATGGGTATGTGTGTGTGTGTGTGTGTATGCATTTACGAATCTACGAATCGAACCCCTATGCTATTAGATCGGACTGGATGGTGCAGAATCGCAGAGTTAGGGGAAGGAAGGCTATACGACTAACTTTGATTTACACACGTGTGGCGAACAGGAATGAAGGAGAGCTGGTGAAACTTGTGGTCGCAAGGGTTTTGAATGAATTGAAGCCAACGTGGATCGAACGGCTTCCCCTGTTTCCTATATCGATGTCTAATCACCACATAAGATCATGTAAGTATTCTGTGTTCATCATCTGAGAGCTTTGGCCTCCTTAATTCCACATAAAGTCATAAGGTTCGCATGGTTTATGACTACCAATCTCGTGGCTTTTAAAAGTTACTTGGTCTTTTAAGATTTTCATATGATTCGGATGGGCTGCATCTCATCATCTCCCTTGTGTCTTACTGGATCACAGTGTATCATTACTATTTGAAGGAGAAAAGAAGACTGCGTCAATGCCAAGTGTTCTTGGCCTTTCGTGGCCGTGATACTCGATACGGCTTTGCTGCATACCTATACATTAGTCTTGTGGCTGCAAAAATCAGTGTGTTTTATGATGATGATATGTCCATCGTAGGTAAAGTCATTAGTGATGAGCTTATAAATGCCATCGAGCACTGCAAGATATCAATTCCAATTCTCTCTCCAAATTTTAACTCCTCTCAATGGTGCCTCCGTGAGCTAGAATCCATGGTTATATGCAAGAAAACAAAGGGGCAAAAGATATTGCCCATATTCTACAAAGTAAATCCATTTGGACGTGTGAAATTTATCCCTTTCATTTGAATCAAAATTTTTGATACATGAGGAGCATTTCGGCAGAGATTGTTCTGAGCGTTGGAAGCATGCTTTCAAGGTTGTTGGGTCCTTTAAAGGATGGGAATCAGAGAAAATTGCCAATGGGTACTTACTTTCGTCATTCACAAAAAAAAATCTTAATTTGGTCCTAATACAGGAAACTTCTTATACTACTCAAAGCTCACTTTAATTTTGTTTGGCGATTGGCAGGCATGAAGCGGTACTTGTGAAACTGGTTGTTGAGGAAGTTTTGAGGTTGTTGAAGAATCCCCAAACACAAAATGGCCATCCCCATGTACTTAATATCGACTCATTCCTGGCGTAAGTGACAACTCATTTTTATCACTTGTGTTTCCTGTTTTACAAGAGGATTTTCTGAGACCATCAAACATGTCATCATTTATTGTTGATCATTTGCATTAATTTTCCAAAGAATGGTGAGAAATTCTTTTGGATTCAGATGCAACGCTGTTAATGGATGTCTCATGTTCAGATTTACGAGTCTATTCTGTTACAAATAGAGAGAGTATATAGAAGGAAGCGTAAATTAGAGTGGGGAGACCAAGGGAATGAAAGGCGGAGAGAAAACTGTCCATACAATAGAAGGTCCAGTAACCTTAATTAGTTATCTGAAGGTGCCACAAAGGAGTTGCTATTGAGTGGAAGTACAATGTGATCCCCGAAATCGAGACTGCCACCTAATTAAGTCTAAGTACATCTTCCTTACTCAAACTATTCGAGCTCATTCCGGCGTAAAACAAGATGAGAAAACTAAATTGGAAACAGCTGCAATTCGCATTCCCATAACTTGAAATATACCACGATGTGCTGGATCACTGGAAGATTATATCTCCTTTCTTCACTTTCTTGTCTTTTTAAAACTAAAATCTATGCACGCATGGGAAAAGAAGCCATTTGTACCTAGCTAAGGTTGTTGAGAGGGGCTTTTCCTTAAGAACGGAGAAGGCAACAATTATATCTGTTCAATGATTCAGCATGTCGATCTCCATGTCATTTGTCGAAAAATTTGTTCATGTTTGTTGCCCTCAATTTCTATAATATTTGATTGTACTTGTTCTTTGGATATGCAAATAGGGTTATTTTACCACGTCTTAGTTTTCTTATGGAGTAGAACGAGCCACTAGAAAAAAAGAGATGACATTATTTCTCTTCTTCATACAATTTCAGTATAAAACTAATTGGATTCCATCTTCCCATCCATTACAAGTAGAAATGACGTAATGCAACTTGTGACCAATTACGATAGAAAGACGAGCTACTACTATTTAACTTGACAAATTCACATGACTTTAATGATCTTCATCTTTATGAAGAAACTTCAATTGAAGTCACCAACCAATTTGGGCAGATGAACTTAGGCAAAAGAACGCTTCAAGTGCCATAACTTTGGCCAAATGGACACTTAAGTGCCATAACTTACGAAAAGTATACTTAAGTGCCACATTCGAAGAAAAACGGATCACTTGAGTGCCACTCCGGCAAAAATCCGGCCAAAACGCCAACGTGGCGTTTTTCCGACGAAGCGCGCCCAAAACGACATCGTTTTGCACGTTGACGTGGCTAAAACGGCGTCGTTTTGGGCTAACGTGGTTAAAAAAATTTAAAAAATTAATTAAATTAATTTTGCAATTAAATTTAGTTAAAATATTTAAAAATAATAATTTTAAAATTAAATTTAGTTGAAATATTTAAAAATAATAATTAAAAAAATTTAAAAAAGGAAAGGGGGTAGGCGGGCCGAGGGATTAGCCCTCGCCCGCCGCCGTCGCCGACAATGGGGGAGGGTCGGCCGGGGTCGCCGGGCCCGGCCAGGGTCGGCGACCACGGCCGACCGGTGGCGAGGGCTCGCGGCCCTCGCCGGCCGGGCCAAGGGCCACCGCCCGCTAAGGCGACCCCCGGCGGGAGGCGGCCCTTGGCCCGGTTGGGCGAGGGCCGCCGACCCTCGCCGGATCGGGCGAGGGCTCGCGAGCCCTTGCCGCCCGGTCAGCCGGGGTCGCTAGCCCGGCCGTGGCTCGGCGACCCCGCCGACCCTCCCCCGCCGTCGTCGGCCCTTCCCGGTGGCCTCCCCCTTTCCTTTTTTTTTTTTTTTTTTAATTATTAATTTTTTAATATTTCAACTAAATTTAATTTCAAAATTATTAATTTAAAATATTTTAACTAAATTTAATTTTAAAATTATTAATTTTAAATATTTTAAATAAATTTAATTTAATTAATTATTTTATTTTATTTTATTTGCCACGTCGGTCAACACAACGCTGTTTTGGCTATGTCAGCATGCAAAACGGCATTATTTTGAGCTCGGTTCACCGGAAAAGTGCCACGTCGACATTTTGGCCGGATTTTCGCCGGATTGGCACTAAAGTGATCATTTTTACTCCGATTTTAGCACTTAAATGTCCCTTTGGCCAAAGTTAAGGCACTCTAGGGATCCGTGCATCGATGAACTTATCTCTTTAAATATCGAGCACTATTAGTTTGAAGTCAATCTTGATTATCTTCGCCTATTCAATTGACAGGTGAATAATTGTTTTCATCCTTACATTGGAAACATTAAAACCATGTTAGATTTGAATTTACAAACTCGACGATCTTGATCCATAGAAACTCAGAATCTTTTTGCATACGAGTCACAAGAAATGCTCATAACTTTCACCTTTTTAGACATTGAAAGTTTGTTCAATTCTAATTACTCCAGTAGCTTGCAACCTCTAAACACTAAAACTCTATTGGATTATAATCATAGATGACATCTACAACTTTGCCTGTTCAGTTTGTCATCTCCCAAATATTGAACTTTTGTTGCATTTGGTATTAGAAACTAGCTATACTGCAAAATTAACCAGTTTAACTTGTCATTTGCCAAAGTAGAAACATCATGATCATACGTATCATTTCTTGACAGCTCAAAGTTGTAGGTCCTGTAGGACTACAGGATGGGCGTGGTGACGAAGACCATCACCACCGTTTCAGGCTCCAGATTTCTGTACTCCGCTGGATCCACCAAAGACAGTTTTGTTTGTTTCTTTTTGTTCTTAGTTTAGAAGACCGTTGCATGACAATCGTTGAGTTGCAACTTTGTTTTTGGTACTTTAGATGCGGAATATTTGCTCTCAGAGCTATGAATATTATTGTTAGGTCTTCCCTGGTTTTGTTGCTGAACAATAATTCTCTCGTGACCCTATGCAAGGAATTTAGTGAACAATTTGAGCTATGAAGATATAATTGTTGAATATAGTTCGGCACAGGGATTTACCTTTGCAATTAGAGGTGAAATAAGCCACAAATGAGTGATGATTGTAAAGTGTCTTTGGTAATTTAAGAGTATCACTAGGGTAGCAAGTGCACGTTGACAGAAGTTTGAATAATTACTGCATTGGGTACCTCCCTTTTATGCAGGGGAAGCTTATATTGCATTTTAGAGTTCAAACTTGAAGGAGAATTGTCAGAACTCGGCAGCAGTACTGATAGAGCTGGTCTGGTCCCGGTCCCCGGTTTAATAGAGTTAATCCTTGGTCCGGAAAATTGAGGGCCAACATCATGCATGTTGATCCCTAGATTAGGTGCTGGATCAGCCCAACTCAGACTATGTTTACCCCTAATGGTGCATTAGAATAATACAATTTTCAGCAAAAGAAATTTCCCCCCAAACCAAGTGCACATGGCGCCACCCCCATTAGAATTTTGACATTAATCATTTTTCTTTTATTTGGGTTGAGGATCGAGTCTTTTGACTAATCAATTATGTACGTTAGGCACTAAACTGACCCCCACGAAAAAACACTTGTTTAAAAGTGAATGTGCAGTTTAACCATCCTTTTAACAATAAGTGACACAATAGCGTTGCGTCAGTGTAGCTAGATTCAATGTAGCTAGATTCAATAAGTGACGCACTAACATTGCGTAAGTGTAGAGATTCATTAAACTTGGACAATCCAAAGATATCGTCATTATCATATTTCCCTTGAACCTTCGTGCTTTTGTGAGGTAATCTGACCTCGATTGGATCGTTTTGTCTCTGACTGCAACAACACGCGAGAAATATTTCCTTTTTCCTTTTTCCTTTTTCTTTCCTTCTTCGTGCTTGAATCGCGTGACGTTGATTTTGTTTTTGATTTGTTGGTAATGTCTACCTTCTTTATTTACTCGATGAATCTTTAGGGGTGTCATTGGCCAAAATCGGGTCCCATCGATCCCTCAATGCTGAAATATTTTACTAAAAATTGTTTTTCATGACATGCTATAGAAGCAATTTATATCGTTGGCTCCAACAATTTGGACAGTAGGAAGTAGTAAACAGACCATGTCAAATTGACCTCGAATGCATGCTAAATACGTATGAGCTAGTAAGTATACTTCCAGAAAAGCATTAGAGAAACACTTGTCACGCCTCCATATTAGCATATCCTAAACATAAGTTGCTTAGATCTCATGTATGGTACTGTACAATATCTATATATTAAATAAATTTTGTTCTTCTAATGAGGGAACCGCGCTCTCTCTATAATTATTTCCTGTCGCCACCAAAACAGCTCACTTGTGTGCCTGCGGCGTCAAATAAATATCTTCCATGAATAGCATATATAAAAATACTCCATGAATTACTTCAAGTCCATGGTGAAAAGTAAGGACCGAAGCAACAAAAAAAAGAAAGTGAAGAAAAGAATGACAATGGAATCAGGAAAGCAAGACAAGTCAGTCAGCTTGGAATGTCGGAATTAAAAGTTGGGAACCTCTAGCATCGCCCCCTCGACAAAAGCAGAAGTTCGTACACTATACTTGTGACATCTTGATTTTCAGGTTCTGATTTCAATCGGATAAGTTGGGCCTTTCATCAACGTAACTATAGTGTTCATCTCTGAGATGGCCACTCATGAGATAACTGACCTATCAGGTGAAGCCGTTAAGGGATTCTAATGCAATAGACTTGAGAATTCGACCAGGAATCGACTGTTCGACCGTGCTAGTCTGCAAGGGTCATTGCGGCACAATTAAAAATCGATCAGAGATCGGAGATAGGTCGATTCGACTAAGATGGTGATCAAAGTGTGGGTGATTCCACATGATTGCAAAATTCTCTTCGAACGGCACTAAACCGATTTTCTGTCGTTTTGGGTACCCTGTGCTCGTATTTGAAACCTTGAGATTTTCAGGATCGTTGAGAGTCGCCAATGTGTCGGATGGGTTCATTGTGGTTCGAAGAAAATCGACCACGGGTCAATTGCACCAAAAATCCCTAAAAGCTACCCAATAGGTAAGGTCACACTAAAAGTGCGTTTGATTGAAAATAACTGCGAATTTGAATTCGATTTCAGAAATTGGAAGTCCTGTCGTGTCACGAGTCATTCTAGGAACGTCGACTCACCTTTTGAGGAAATTTCGGTGAGTTCGGGATTTTTCGGAAAACCGGATCGGACAATGCGGAAAATGAACGGAAATTCAGATTGGTTGATTTGAAGAGACTTTTGACATCTGGTGTAAGCGAATCGATGAATGGAAGTCGTTTGGGCTTTTTCTGATTTCAAATTGGACCTCAGCCGAATTTATTTGTTCAGGAATCAGATTCCGAGAAAATGAAATAAGAGTTGAATTTGAGAGAAATTCGGAGGTTTGAGGGATTGCCCTATCTTGGTCTTCAATGGGACGTCGAACTATGCAAGTTGATGAAGAAATTAACCCTGGGATGACCATTTGTCAAGGTTATTTGAGGTTGAGCTGAAATTTGAATTAATAGAATCTTGTTTAGAAATCTCCTTTTAATTTCAAAACCCCCCTTGGTTCTATTTGCGCACACCCCCTACGGCTGGTCTCCTCCTTGATTCTCTTTATTGACTTTTGGTCAATACTTATCTATCTCTCTCTCTCTCTTGCTTTTTATTTTCGCACGTTTCCTCTCCCTATCGTGGCCGACCGCCCCCTGCATCCTTATCTTTCTCTCTCTCGTTTGTCTCGCACGAAACCCTTGGCAGTCTTCAATTTCTTCTTTTCCTTTGACCGGTCTCCTCTTATCATTTTCTCTGTTTTTCTTCTTCCATACGTTGCCCACCGAAGCCTCTGCATCTCTCTCTCTCCGCTCAGCCCTCATCTCACGAAGCTGCTTCTCCACACTGCCACTCGGCCGCATCTGCTCTTTGTTTGGTCAATGAAACCAGCCGCTTCACCATCTGGTTGACTGAAGCCAGCGAAGCCGGAGCCGCACGCGTCTTCCCCAGCTCGGCATTGCTTCCTCTCCATCGCGTGTCTTCAATCCACGCTTGATCGGCCTTTGTTGCTTTTTGCTCGGCCCATCACCCCACGTCCGCTGTCCAGCCATCTTCAGTCAAACTAGTGAAATCGAAGTTGCTTCTTCAGGGAATTCGTTGACCCAGCAACGAAGCCGCGCATCCGCGACACCTCCATCGAAGGCCACCCCTCCACTTTGTCAGCCCACGAACAGCCCGTGTCTTCGTCCAGCAGCACGATCAGCCCATCTCCTCTTTCGGTCCAGCAATCGTGACCATCAGCAGCTCCTCTCAGTCACGCGTCTTCAACGCCACAGCAGCAACGTCCGAAGTTGCCATCCCAGTCAACACGGCGATTTCTCTGCTGGTCTGTAGACCACCGATTCCCCTCTTTCGTGGCCGCACAACCGAAGCAGCTCATGCGCCATCTTCAGTCCACGTCTCCAGCGAAACCATCTCTGCTGAGGCAAGTTTCGAAGCCCATCTTCAATCAGCAGCCCACAGTTTGGCCATAAGCCCAGCCCGTGAGCAAGAAGCCCACGCAGCAGTCCAGCAATTTCAGCCCATTCTCAGTCCATTGAAGTTGCTTTTCAGCCCACTTGATTCAGCCCATAATTCAGTGAAATCCAGCAAATTCTTTTGAGGCCCAAGCCCGCAAAGTCAGGCCCACCGAATCAGTGGACTCAGCCCAGCTTGAGCAGCGAGCTTGTAGGCCGATTTTGGCCCCGGTTTGACCCCGATTGGCGGACCCGCTTTGGACAGGATTGACCCTTGTCGCGTGCTCGTCGATTTGATCCGATCAAATCTTTAATCAAGTGAGTTTTACTCACTAAAGCTTTATTAGTTTGCTAATATGCTTAGGGTTGGTTAGATTTAATTAAATGCAATTAGGTGGTTAGATTAGGTTAGAACAATTAAATTAGTGACTTGAGGATGCATGTTAGGTGGTTAGCTATAGCCATTAGGGAGTAGAAATGCTCTATTATTTATTGAATGTATCTCGGGATTTTTCCCGACCCGTTTCGGGCTCCAATAAGGCAATATGGGCCTAAATTGGATTTTTAATGTTTATTTATTTATTTTTCGAAATTAATTATTTAATTAATTATTTTCCGGAAATTCAACGGGATGGCCGGTGACCGGAATTTCGTGCCGATTGTCGTGGTGCAGACCGTTTATTTATTTGAGCTCTACGTTGTGTGGAATTGAATTAATTGTGGAATTTTAGGAATTGTCCTAAATTGTTTGTTATTGAATATTTGATTGGTGCTTGGCCGAGTATGGGTATATAGCGCCAGTACGTTGATGGGCTATATAGTAGGGAGAATGGTGAGAGCTAACTGAGAACATTATTGGTTGAGACCAATCGGGTACGATGTTATTGGACATACGTGGTTCGGTGATTGGAAGTATCACCTTTGGCGAAAAACGGCGCCTTAAAAGAACGCACGTAAATGACTTATAGACAAACGTGGTTCGGTGATTAAGGAAATATCACTGGTGAAAACGACGCCTTAAAGAACTCACGGTGTTGTCTATAGCCGATGTCACCTTGGCGAAAACGGCGCCCTTGAAAGGACACGTGGTTCGGTGATCGAGGATATCCTTTGGTGAAAACGGCGCCTTAAAGAACGCACGGTGTCGGTGATCGGTATGTCATTGGCGAAAACGACGCCCGAGAAACACATGTGATTTGATGAATGAGTACACCACCTTTGGGAAATCGTGGTATGAGTGGGAATGACCTAGAGAGGGTCTAATCGACATGTAATCGACTTAGTCGATTGACCAGTGCTTGATCGGATGTCGTGAATTGTTTGAATATCTATGTTTAACCTTGAATTGCAGGTTGGAACTGAGGCCAAGGTAAGTCCTCTGACTCGTGTTGTGCTTAGGCAACCGTATGGCGTATTAGTTTATTAATCGAGTCTTAGTGGGTAGGACTCGCTGAGACGTGGTCTCATTGGTTATTGAATAACCATTTCAGGCCCTTGGATGCAGTAGACTTGAATTTTGAAGATCTCGAAAGTCCGGTGCGTGTCGCCGAAGGCTCCAATTGAAGTGTAGAGGATGATGGAGAGGAGGACAGGATCCCGTAGTTTGTAGAACCCCACTCTTGTTTGTAGAACTTATTTTTACATTGGCTTAATTTGAATTTGACTTAATAGTTCACATTGTATATATAAGTGCACGGGTTTGCAATGTATATATGAGTGAACGTTTTAAAGGTTTGAAATTTAATCCTACTATGTCATCCCAATGTTTTATTGTCTGGGGATAATTTATATGCTTCCGCATGTGTTATTATATCAAAGGGTCGGCGATGCGTCCTGGGACGTCGCTATAAAATCGACCAAGCTAAGGGATGTGTGCGTGCCTGAGGATCGGGGCGTGACATCCCCTTTTTGTGGTATCAGAGCAATGGTTAGGTATTGGAGTGATAAGGTGTGATGTCCTTTGGGATAGTAGTAGGGAGGGTCTTTAAATTCATGACTGGTGCATGTCGTGATAGCTGAGTGCGAATATTGCTTGTTATTTGGGTCACTCTATTTCTAATTCGGTGTGAAATCGAAAGGAGGCTCGAGCGATTAAAGTCGAGCTGTGAGTGACCAGGAGCCGATGACTCCTATAAGAGGGCGTAGCCTCGGAACTCGGGATAGAATGCCGACAAGGATCGGTGCCCGAGGTGGTTGGCGAGCGCCGGCTTAGGCCGGCGCGAGTGTAAAAGTACCACTGTGGGTTGGTACTCAAAGTGTAGCAGCACCAAGCGATCGTAGGTTCAGCGGGATCGTTTAGGCGCAAGTGTTCCCAAGGAGCTTGTCGAGCCAGTAAGCTCAGGATCGAGCCGCCGTTATTGCCATTACTGTCGTCAGTACCAGAATAACTGATATTGCCACACCTACCAAGGTTCAATATGGAGATGTGATATGAGAGCAAGCCGTTACATTCAAGACGAGGTACAGGTTCAGTAGAAGTGGAAATCAGTTTGGGAAGGAGCTTATGATTGAAAAAGTATGTCCTATTCCACCCATGGGATAGACAGGTCAGCATTGAATTAGAACGTGGTGTGTCATGGAAAATAGCGTGAATTGGCCTTGTGCCATGTTAGGATGGGTGGTTGTTCTGATCGTGATCGATAGGGTCATTTGGCAAGAATCGGTTCCAGAAGGTTGATGGGACCACAATAACAGTTGTCGTTATCATTGATGGGATCGCAAGTGCAATCGCCATCATTGAGATAAGATCAACGGGAGTGTGCCGTAGAACACGCCACATGAATTTTTGGGACAGATCCCAGTACAAATAAGTGTGCATGCTATCATCTGACAGGAGATTGAGAACTCGCCAAGTGAGTGCCAAAAGTATGAAACGAATGCATGGATTAATCCTATGTTTAAGTATGACTAGAATGCGCTTTGATGGTAGTCAGCACGGTCATCAGGTGAGGGACTATCAGTTAGAGTTCAAGAAGAACACCAACATTGCTACTACCGATGGAATGCCACTAGGATGGCGAAAAGGACAAGAATAAAACCGACCGTGCATCGAATGAGAAATAATGTCTTAAAGTAATTTTATCGAATGGTGCCTCGAATTTCAGGGATTAAGTTGTGGAATTTCAAAATGTGTGTTAAGGTGGCAGGAGAAGAACCATTGACTAGAGTTGTACTCGATTGGCTGTTGGTGTACAACTCTATCGTCAAGTGTGGAAAGAATTGGCTCTGGAGCATCTTGTGGTGATGAATTGTTATAGTGGAGTAACCCGTTTATTCCCAGTAGGTAGGAGTGCCGAATTTTATGGAGGGTCGCAAAGGGTTTTCGACTTTCTTAATCTCGTGACGTATGACAACCCGTTTGTTAGACATGGGTTGCCAAGATAGCTTGACGATTGCAATAGACAAGACAGATGGAAGAATAGAAAATTGAGGGCTCCTTAGTAGTCCAAGAACTTTTGAAAGCGTCGCCAAAGGGATCGTCAGGCCTGTCGTCAGTAAGTAAGATAGAATTTGGGATGGAGTTAGCACTCGTGACATAATCATTCTCTAAAGCTTCTTGTCAGTTGTTGTTGTCTGAATTGATAGGACCAATGGTGCAGATGTGAGGATTGATGAAGGAGGAATTCATGTATATCGGTGCATTACTTAAGGGAAACATCAGTCTCGTAGTGAGAAAGAAAGAAAGATGGTTCGTTGCAATTATGCATCAACTATAGTCGACTTAATCAAGTGACAATTGAGGATAAGTGTTCATTGTTAGAGATCGACGAATTGGGTGACTTGTTATAAAGAGTGTTGACGTCTTCAAGGATCGACTTGAGGACAGATTAGCGTCAGTTGAGAACCAAGAATGAGGTTATACTGAAGACAAGTTTTCGCACTTGATTTGGCCCTTGTGAAATTAATGTAAAGCCATTTGATTTGACGAACGCTCCAACTGATGTTGTAGATTTGACAAACCGAGTGTTCAAAGAATATCTAGATCAATGGTGATCGTGTGGTATAACGACATTCTAGTGTATTCATTAAGTGATGAGGATCATGAGAGCCACCTAAGAATGGGCATGTGATTCTAGGTGAAGGAATCTTCATGGACCCAGCTAAGATTGAATCGGTTGTTAGCGGACTTAGGAATCAGCAACAATGTCGAGATTAGCAAATCGTGTGGATTGGACAAGTTACTACAGAGGATTTGTGAGAGAAGCTTCAGCATCAGTACTGCAAAGGACTCGACTCCTGAAGAAAGAAGAAAAGTTCGTGTGGACAGATAAGTGTAAGTGTAGTGTCCAAGAGTTTAATGGAAGCTGACTACTGCGCCCGTATTGATTATTCAATCTAGTCGTGGAAGATACGAGACCTATGGTAATGAGTCGTTCAGAGGACTGGGTGGCATGCTAATGCAATATGGTAGGGTTGTTGCATAAGCATTCCGCCAGTTGAGACCTCATAAGTTAAAACCTCCAGCACATGAATTGAAAATTGGCAGCATTAGTTTTCGCTCTAAAGATTTAGAAACATAGTTGGTATGAGGGAAAATTGCACATCTTCATCATCTATTAAAGTCTCAAGTGTTCACTCTCTCAGAAGGAGTTGAATATGGAATGGTGTTGTAAATCAGAACCTTGAGAGGACTAAAGTAGTGATATTCGGTATCACCTTGGGAGAAAAGAAAAAAAAAAGTCTCTGATGCGCTGAGTCAAGAGTCTTTAATGTTGTATGGGTTGGTTAAAGTATGGACTTTACTTAAGAAAGTTCAAGATTCGGTTTTCAAATTTGAGGTAGGCCACCTTTCGAACCTTATGGCCATCCTCAGAATTGAACCGGATGTACATGTTAAAAGCAGACGTTTCAATTGACAGATTGGGATGTTCGAGAGATCCTGTAAGAGGATACTGGTAAGAGAAAGGTTGACTTTCAAATTTCGAGATAGAATACGGAGATATCGTGGGTGATGATAGGTGTCAGACAGTACGGAACTTGAGGAGAAGACCTTGCCAGAAATTCACTATAGTAGTTGCAGTATTCGACCAGACAGTATAAAATAGGTCTGAATCAGCATCAGTTCGATTGGTAGATCGCTTTGAAGATAATCAACGCCGAGATAGATTGCAAGTATCAAATGTGTTAGTAAGCGCGAGACTCGTAGTGCAAATCGGTAGGACTTTTATAGTCGCTTGAGAGTCCCAAGTGGAATGGAAGCATAGCATGATGGAATGTTAAGACAAGCTTATCAAGGAGCCGGGAAGAGTACTGATCCGTATGGGGTTGTTGCCAACGGATGAATGGAGTCAACTCACTTTAGTGCAGCACAAAAAGATCTCGATTGGAATGGATATACCGAAGTGTGTGTATATCATATAATTCATCGGCATGGAGTGCCAGGGATGAATTGTACTTCGAATCTAGATCAAATGTTTCAAGTTTGCAGAATTTTCAGATGGTTCTTTCTTAAGCAGTGCATAGCGGAGAATGCAAAACTTCAATTGCCGAGATGAAGTCAGGGAAAGAAAGATCACAGGCCAGGGTCAGTACAGTAGTCAGTGATTGCAGTGCCGAGATCAGTGTCAGAGTAAAGACCGCATGGAATTGCCAGAAAAGTTGAAATCGTGAGCTATGAAGGCCCTTAGAATTCCGAATTGATGATTGCATCTTTTTAAAGGTGTCACCAATGAGGAATGTCTTGCACTTCAGCAAGGAGGGAAAGCTGAGACCGAGGTATGTAGGTTCCTTAGGGATTCTAGAGATAGAATCAGGATCCTAACGTATTGTCTTGCAGTGTCGCCAAAGTAGGTGTAAGTGCATGGCATCTTTTCACGTGTTGATGTTGAGGACATATGAGCCTAACTCGACCCACGTGCTAAATCTTAAAAGAATTAGGCGTGGATGACAGAGTGTCGTACGTGGGAAGCCGGTTCAGTTGTTGATTCAAAAAGACCAGATTCTATGTACCAAGATGGTCTCCTTGTTTAAAGTGGTCCGACAACACCACGAGACCAAAGAGATAACGTGGAAAAGTGAGACTCGATGAGACGACAGCACCCCCCACCTTTTTGTTTAAGGATTGGTAAAGGTTTAAATTTCGAGGACGAAATTTTTATAAGAGGGGAAGAGTTGTGACATCCTGATTTTCAGGTTCTGATTTCAATCGGATAAGTTGGGCCTTTCATCAACGTAACTATAGTGTTCATCTCTGAGATGGCCACTCATGAGATAACTGACCTATCAAGTAAAACCGTTAAGGGATTCTAATGTAATAGATTTGAGAATTCGACCGAGGGAATCGACCTGTTCGACCGTGCTAGTCTGCAAGGGTCATTGCGGCACAATTAAAAATCGATCGAGATCGGAGATAGGTCGATTCGACTAAGATGGTGATCAAAGTGTGGGTGATTCCACATGATTGCAAAATTCTCTTCGAACGGCACTAAACCGATTTTCGTCGTTTTGGGTACCCCTGTGCTCGTATTTGAAACCTTGAGATTTTCAGGATCGTTGAGAGTCGCCAATGTGTCGGATGGGTTCATTGTGGTTCGAAGAAAATCGACCACGGGTCAATTGCACCAAAAATTCCTAAAAGCTACCCAATAGGCAAGGTCACACTAAAAGTGCGTTTGATTGAAAATAACTGCGAATTTGAATTCGATTTCAGAAATTGGAAGTCCTGTCGTGTCATGAGTCATTCTAAGAACGTCGACTCACCTTTTGAGGAAATTTCGGGGAATTCGGGATTTTCCGAAAAAACCGGATCGGACAATGCGGAAAATGAGCGGAAATTTATATTGGCTAATTTGAAGAGACTTTTGACATCGGTGTAAGCGAATCGATGAATGGAAGTCGTTTGGGCTTTTTCGATTTCAAATTGGACCTCAGCCGAATTTATTTGTTCAGAATCGATTCCGAGAAAATGAAATAAGAGTTGAATTTGAGAGAAATTCGGAGGTTTGAGGGATTGCCCTATCTTGGTCTTCAATGGGACGTCGAACTATGCAAGTTGATGAAGAAATTAACCCTGGGATGACCATTTGTCAAGGTTATTTGAGGTTGAGCTGAAATTTGAATTAATAGAATCTTGTTTAGAAATCTCCTTTTAATTTCAAAACCCCCTTGGTTCTATTTGCGCACACCCCCTACGGCTGGTCTCCTCCTTGATTCTCTTTATTGACTTTTGGTCAATACTTATCTATCTCTCTCTCTCTCTTGCTTTTTATTTTCGCACGTTTCCTCTCCCTATCGTGGCCGACCGCCCCCTGCATCCTTATCTTTCTCTCTCTCGTTTGTCTCGCACGAAACCCTTGGCAGTCTTCAATTTCTTCTTTTCCTTTGACCGGTCTCCTCTTATCATTTTCTCTGTTTTTCTTCTTCCATACGTTGCCCACCGAAGCCTCTGCATCTCTCTCTCTCCGCTCAGCCCTCATCTCACGAAGCTGCTTCTCCACACTGCCACTCGGCCGCATCTGCTCTTTGTTTGGTCAATGAAACCAGCCGCTTCACCATCTGGTTGACTGAAGCCAGCGAAGCCGGAGCCGCACGCGTCTTCCCCAGCTCGGCATTGCTTCCTCTCCATCGCGTGTCTTCAATCCACGCTTGATCGGCCTTTGTTGCTTTTGCTCGGCCCATCACCCCACGTCCGCTGTCCAGCCATCTTCAGTCAAACTAGTGAAATCGAAGTTGCTTCTTCAGGGAATTCGTTGACCCAGCAACGAAGACGCGCATCCGCGACACCTCCATCGAAGGCCACCCCTCCACTTTGTCAGCCCACGAACAGCCCGTGTCTTCGTCCAGCAGCACGATCAGCCCATCTCCTCTTTCGGTCCAGCAATCGTGACCATCAGCAGCTCCTCTCAGTCACGCGTCTTCAACGCCACAGCAGCAACGTCCGAAGTTGCCATCCCAGTCAACACGGCGATTTCTCTGCTGGTCTGTAGACCACCGATTCCCCTCTTTCGTGGCCGCACAACCGAAGCAGCTCATGCGCCATCTTCAGTCCACGTCTCCAGCGAAACCATCTCTGCTGAGGCAAGTTTCGAAGCCCATCTTCAATCAGCAGCCCACAGTTTGGCCATAAGCCCAGCCCGTGAGCAAGAAGCCCACGCAGCAGTCCAGCAATTTCAGCCCATTCTCAGTCCATTGAAGTTGCTTTTCAGCCCACTTGATTCAGCCCATAATTCAGTGAAATCCAGCAAATTCTTTTGAGGCCCAAGCCCGCAAAGTCAGGCCCACCGAATCAGTGGACTCAGCCCAGCTTGAGCAGCGAGCTTGTAGGCCGATTTTGGCCCCGGTTTGACCCCGATTGGCGGACCCGCTTTGGACAGGATTGACCCTTGTCGCGTGCTCGTCGATTTGATCCGATCAAATCTTTAATCAAGTGAGTTTTACTCACTAAAGCTTTATTAGTTTGCTAATATGCTTAGGGTTGGTTAGATTTAATTAAATGCAATTAGGTGGTTAGATTAGGTTAGAACAATTAAATTAGTGACTTGAGGATGCATGTTAGGTGGTTAGCTATAGCCATTAGGGAGTAGAAATGCTCTATTATTTATTGAATGTATCTCGGGATTTTTCCCGACCGTTTCGGGCTCCAATAAGGCAATATGGGCCTAAATTGGATTTTTAATGTTTATTTATTTATTTTTCGAAATTAATTATTTAATTAATTATTTTCCGGAAATTCAACCGGGATGGCCGGTGACCGGAATTTCGTGCCGATTGTCGTGGTGCAGACCGTTTATTTATTTGAGCTCTACGTTGTGTGGAATTGAATTAATTGTGGAATTTTAGGAATTGTCCTAAATTGTTTGTTATTGAATATTTGATTGGTGCTTGGCCGAGTATGGGTATATAGCGCCAGTACGTTGATGGGCTATATAGTAGGGAGAATGGTGAGAGCTAACTGAGAACATTATTGGTTGAGACCAATCAGGTACGATGTTATTGGACATACGTGGTTCGGTGATTGGAAGTATCACTGGCGAAAACGGCGCCTTAAAAGAACGCACGTAAATGACTTATAGACAAACGTGGTTCGGTGATTAAGGAAATATCACTGGTGAAAACGACGCCTTAAAGAACTCACGGTGTTGTCTATAGCCGATGTCACCTTGGCGAAAACGGCGCCCTTGAAAGGACACGTGGTTCGGTGATCGAGGATATCATTGGTGAAAACGGCGCCTTAAAGAACGCACGGTGTCGGTGATCGGTATGTCATTGGCGAAAACGACGCCCGAGAAACACATGTGATTTGATGAATGAGTACACCACTGGGAAATCGTGGTATGAGTGGGAATGACCTAGAGAGGGTCTAACTGACATGTAATCGACTTAGTCGATTGACCAGTGCTTGATCGGATGTCGTGAATTGTTTGAATATCTATGTTTAACCTTGAATTGCAGGTTGGAACTGAGGCCAAGGTAAGTCCTCTGACTCGTGTTGTGCTTAGGCAACCGTATGGCGTATTAGTTTATTAATCGAGTCTTAGTGGGTAGGACTCGCTGAGACGTGGTCTCATTGGTTATTGAATAACCATTTCAGGCCCTTGGATGCAGTAGACTTGAATTTTGAAGATCTCGAAAGTCCAGTGCAGTCTGCCGAAGGCTCCAATTGAAGTGTAGAGGATGATGGAGAGGAGGACAGGATCCCGTAGTTTGTAGAACCCCACTCTTGTTTGTAGAACTTATTTTTACATTGGCTTAATTTGAATTTGACTTAATAGTTCACATTGTATATATAAGTGCACGGGTTTGCAATGTATATATGAGTGAACGTTTTAAAGGTTTGAAATTTAATCCTACTATGTCATCCCAATGTTTTATTGTCTGGGATAATTTATATGCTTCCGCATGTGTTATTATATCAAAGGGTCGGCGATGCGTCCTGGGACGTCGCTATAAAATCGACCAAGCTAAGGGATGTGTGCGTGCCTGAGGATCGGGGCGTGACATCCCCTTTTTGTGGTATCAGAGCAATGGTTAGGTATTGGAGTGATAAGGTGTGATGTCCTTTGGGATAGTAGTAGGGAGGGTCTTTAAATTCATGACTGGTGCATGTCTGTGATAGCTGAGTGCGAATATTGCTTGTTATTTGGGTCACTCTATTTCTAATTCGGTGTGAAATCGAAAGGAGGCTCGAGCAGTTAAAGTCGAGCTGTGAGTGACCAGGAGCTGATGACTCCTATAAGAGGGCAGTAGCCTCTGGAACTCGGGATAGAATGCCGACAAGGATCGGTGCCCGAGGTGGTTGTGGCAGAGCGCCGGCTTAGGCCAGCGCGAGTGTAAAAGTACCACTGTGGGTTGGTACTCAAAGTGTAGCAGCACCAAGCGATCGTAGGTTCAGCGGGATCGTTTAGGCGCAAGTGTTCCCAAGGAGCTTGTCGAGCCAGTAAGCTCAGGATCGAGCCGCCGTTATTGCCATTGCGTCGTCGCACTGAATAACCGATATTGCCACACCTACCAAGGTTCAATATGGAGATGTGATATGAGAGCAAGCCGTTACATTCAAGACGAGGTACGGGTTCGGCAGAGAAGTGGAAATCAGTTTGGGAAGGAGCTTATGATTGAAAAGTATGTCCTATTCCACCCATGGGATAGACAGTCAGCATTGAATTAGAACGTGGTGTGTCATGGAAAATAGCGTGAATTGGCCTTGTGCCATGTTAGGATGGGTGGTTGTTCGATCGTGATCGATAGGGTCATTTGGCAAGAATCGGTTCCAGAAGGTTGATGGGACCACAATAATGATTGTCGTTATCATTGATGGGATCGCAAGTGCAATCGCCATCATTGAGATAAGATCAACGGGAGTGTGCCGTAGAACACGCCACATGAATTTTTGGGACAGATCCCAAGTACAAATAAGTGTGCATGCTATCATCGACGGGGAGATTGAGAACTCGCCAAGTGAGTGCCAAAAGTATGAAACGAATGCATGGATTAATCCTATGTTTAAGTATGACTAGAATGCGCTTTGATGGTAGTCGCACGGTCATCGGGTGAGGGACTATCGTTAGAGTTCAAGAAGAACACCAACATTGCTACTACCGATGGAATGCCACTAGGATGGCGAAAAGGACAAGAATAAAACCGACCGTGCATCGAACAGAGAAATAATGTCTTAAAGTAATTTTATCAGAATGGTGCCTCAGAATTTCAGGGATTAAGTTGTGGAATTTCAAAATGTGTGTTAAGGTGGCAGGAGAAGAACCATTGACTAGAGTTGTACTCGATTGGCTGTTGGTGTACAACTCTATCGTCAAGTGTGGAAAGAATTGGCTCTGGAGCATCTTGTGGTGATGAATTGTTATAGTGGAGTAACCCAGTTTATTCCAGAAGTAGGTAGGAGTGCCGAATTTTATGGAGGGTCGCAAAGGGTTTTCGACTTTCTTAATCTCGTGACGTATGACAACCCGTTTGTTAGACATGGGTTGCCAAGATAGCTTGACGATTGCAATAGACAAGACAGATGGAAGAATAGAAAATTGAGGGCTCCTTAGTAGTCCAAGAACTTTTGAAAGCGTCGCCAAAGGGATCGTCGGGCCCATCGTCGTAAGTAAGATAGAATTTGGGATGGAGTTAGCACTCGTGACATAATCATTCTCTAAAGCTTCTTGTCAGTTGTTGTTGTCTGAATTGATAGGACCAATGGTGCAGATGTGAGGATTGATGAAGGAGGAATTCATGTATATCGGTGCATTACTTAAGGGAAACATCAGTCTCGTAGTGAGAAAGAAAGAAAGATGGTTCGTTGCAATTATGCATCAACTATAGTCGACTTAATCAAGTGACAATTGAGGATAAGTGTTCATTGTTAGAGATCGACGAATTGGGTGACTTGTTATAAAGAGTGTTGACGTCTTCAAGGATCGACTTGAGGACAGATTAGCGTCAGTTGAGAACCAAGAATGAGGTTATACTGAAGACAAGTTTTCGCACTTGATTTGGCCCTTGTGAAATTAATGTAAAGCCATTTGATTTGACGAACGCTCCAACTGATGTTGTAGATTTGACAAACCGAGTGTTCAAAGAATATCTAGATCAATGGTGATCGTGTGGTATAACGACATTCTAGTGTATTCATTAAGTGATGAGGATCATGAGAGCCACCTAAGAATGGGCATGTGATTCTAGGTGAAGGAATCTTCATGGACCCAGCTAAGATTGAATCAGTTGTTAGCGGACCAGAATCAGCAACAATGTCAGAGATTAGCAGTCGTGTGGATTGGACAAGTTACTACAGAGGATTTGTGAGAGAAGCTTCAGCATCAGTACTGCAAAGGACTCGACTCCTGAAGAAAGAAGAAAAGTTCGTGTGGACAGATAAGTGTAAGTGTAGTGTCCAAGAGTTTAATGGAAGCTGACTACTGCGCCCGTATTGATTATTCAATCTAGTCGTGGAAGATACGAGACCTATGGTAATGAGTCGTTCAGAGGACTGGGTGGCATGCTAATGCAATATGGTAGGGTTGTTGCATAAGCATTCCGCCAAGTTGAGACCTCATAAGTTAAAACCTCCAGCACATGAATTGAAAATTGGCAGCATTAGTTTTCGCTCTAAAGATTTAGAAACATAGTTGGTATGAGGGAAAATTGCACATCTTCATCATCTATTAAAGTCTCAAGTGTTCACTCTCTCAGAAGGAGTTGAATATGGAATGGTGTTGTAAATCAGAACCTTGAGAGGACTAAAGTAGTGATATTCGGTATCACCTTGGGAGAAAAGAAAAAAAAAAAGTCTCTGATGCGCTGAGTCAAGAGTCTTTAATGTTGTATGGGTTGGTTAAAGTATGGACTTTACTTAAGAAAGTTCAAGATTCGGTTTTCAAATTTGAGGTAGGCCACCTTTCGAACCTTATGGCCATCCTCGAATTGAACCGGATGTACATGTTAAAAGCGAGACGTTTCAATTGTGAGATTGGGATGTTCGAGAGATCCTGTAAGAGGATACGGTAAGAGAAAGGTTGACTTTCAAATTTCGAGATAGAATACGGAGATATCGTGGGTGATGATAGGTGTCGACAAGACGGAACTTGAGGAGAAGACCTTGCCGAAATTCACTATAGTAGTTGCGGTATTCGACCAGACAGTATAAAATAGGTCTGAATCAGCATCAGTTCGATTGGTAGATCGCTTTGAAGATAATCAACGCCAGATAGATTGCAAGTATCAAATGTGTTAGTAAGCAGAGACTCAGTAGTGCAAATCGGTAGGACTTTTATAGTCGCTTGAGAGTCCCAAGTGGAATGGAAGCATAGCATGATGGAATGTTAAGACAAGCTTATCAAGGAGCCGGGAAGAGTACTGATCCGTATGGGGTTGTTGCCAACGGATGAATGGAGTCAACTCACTTTAGTGCAGCACAAAAGATCTCGATTGGAATGGATATACCGAAGTGTGTGTATATCATATAATTCATCGGCATGGAGTGCCGTGGATGAATTGTACTTCGAATCTAGATCAAATGTTTCAAGTTTGCAGAATTTTCAGATGGTTCTTTCTTAAAGTGCATAGCGGAGAATGCAAAACTTCAATTGCCGAGATGAAGTCGGGAAAGAAAGATCACAGCCGTGGTCGATACGGTAGTCGGTGATTGCAAAGTGCGAGATCGGTGTCGAGTAAAGACCGCATGGAATTGCCAGAAAAGTTGAAATCGTGAGCTATGAAGGCCCTTAGAATTCCGAATTGATGATTGCATCTTTTTAAAGGTGTCACCAATGAGGAATGTCTTGCACTTCAGCAAGGAGGGAAAGCTGAGACCGAGGTATGTAGGTTCCTTAGGGATTCTAGAGATAGAATCAGGATCCTAACGTATTGTCTTGCAGTGTCGCCAAAGTAGGTGTAAGTGCATGGCATCTTTTCACGTGTTGATGCGTCCTGGGACGTCGCTATAAAATCGACCAAGCTAAGGGATGTGTGCGTGCCTGAGGATCGGGGCGTGACAATACTCGAGCTTGAAGACCGCGATTCTGCACATACGCCATCAGAACAACTCCCAACTCCAATGTTGCATAAAACTGGACCAGCCAGCTCCCCCACAACCAATAAGCAAAAACGCAATGAACTCTCACCTCGTCCAAAATACTAATTCCAGCTCCACCCCCCGCATTAAATAAATAATCAGATGAACAAATAGTTCCAAAATCAATTAAGTTGAAATCAAAGGAGGGGCACACAAATCAGTCTTCTGGTTGGCGTCAGAATGTTCAAGATAAAGTCGGTCAACAACATTTGACAGAGGAGAAGTCCGAGGAACTTGGGCTGACCGTGTCTCACGCGGATTTGACTTCCGAGTAGAATTCGCCCACTGAACACTTCCGTGGGGGCAGAGTGAGTTTTCGTGCGGTTTACAAAACCTTGAAGCAACGACTCTGTAAGTGAGGTCTTGAAGCGTGTGTTTGACGAGCGCTTGACCGTGGATTTCTCCATTGGCTTGGTGTGACGACAGCAAGAAGTTTTTTTTTTTTTTTTTTGGTGACCTAGGGAACCCCGCAAGGCTAGCAGCCGGAGGTAAACCTTTGGGGGTGACACGTGCTAGCCATTACACATGTGCCACCAGGTAAATTGCTAAGAGTCTCAAAGCTAGCCTTCCTGCAACTTGAAGAAATTTATGCGCAAAGACTACGAAGTTAGAAGTCTTGAATGACTGAGAAGTAGAGAGCTCTTGAGATGAACATTTCTTTCTGTATTTTCTTCTATGCTTTACAAACACGAGAGTTAGCCTTTTTATATTCAATGGCTATCTCTAGAAACTACTTTACAGGTATTGAATCAGTTGAAGAGAAGGAAAAACTGATTAACTGAAGCAAACGAAACTAACTAACTTCTAAAACCGAAGAATACCAAACTATCTACTGAGACTTGCATCTTATACAGAGTATTTGAAACAGAGCTTTTTAGCTCACTTTTACAGATCATCACTTTAGCTCATGTAGTCTTCTTTCTCTTTCTTTGATGCTAGCTATAGCCCCTTTACTCCTCATTCTTCTTAGCAGCATTTATATTTTCTACTTCATCTTCTTCATACATTTTCTCTCCGTTGCTCTTGTATATCTTACTTCCCCTGTCTGTATTAGTCTTAGTAGAGCTTCTGTTCTTGCTGTTCTTAACATCCCCCTTCAAATTGGGAATGGGTGAGAAACCAATTCCTAATTTGATTCGTAGCTGATAATGTGCAAAACGAGGGAGAGGTTTTGTAAATATATTAGCAATTTGCGAAGTACTTGGAACATATTTCACTTGTAGTGACCCTAAGGAGACCTTCTCTCTGACAAAATGAAAGTCGACCTCAATATGTTTGGTGCGAGCATGTAAGACAGGATTGATAGTAAGAGAGATGGCGGATTTATTGTCACAAAAGAGCTGTGTTGGACGAGTCAATGAGCATCCTATATCACGAAGAACAAAGCTGATCCAGGTAAGTTCAGCAGATACAGAAGCAAGTGCACGATACTCGGCTTCTGTAGAGGATTGGCTGACTGTGGATTGTTTCTTTGTTGCCCAAGATATGAGATTGGAGCCAAGGTATGTACAAAAACCTGTTGTTGATCTTCTTGTCTCAACACATCCTGCCCAATCTGAATCTGAAAACCCATATAGATGAAGAGAGCTTCGAGAGTGAATGAAGACTCCAAGACTTATAGTCCCTTTTACATACCTCAAAACTCTCTTGAGTTTATGTAAGTCTGCTACAGTTGGTTTCTGTAATTTCTGACATAGTTGATTTGTAGCATATGCAATGTCAGGTCTTGTTAAAGTCAGATACTGAAGGCCACCTACTAAGCTTCGATACTCAACAGGATTGGAGAGTAGAGTAGAATCATTTATCAGAATAGTTGGTTTCAATGATACAGGGGTGGTGATTGGTTTGCACTCAAGCATATGAGCTCAAGTAAGAAGATCCTTGGCATATTTAGTCTGGCACAGAAATAGATGATCAAAGGTATTTTTAACTTCAATGCCAAGAAAGTAATGTAATGGTCCAAGGTCTTTCATATAGAACTGAAGACTTAGAGAATGAATAAGGTTGGAAAGAGACTGAGAGGAGCTTCCGGTCAGTATAATGTCATCAACATATAGTAGTAAAAGAATGGTGTCTATATCAGTATGATAGATGAATAAGGATGGGTCAGTTGAGCTGCAAAAGAACCCATATTCAAGCAGAAAATTGCTAAACTTGTCAAACCAGGCTCGAGGAGCTTGTCAAAGTCCATAGAGAGACTTCCTGAGAAGACATACATGATGAGGTTTCTTGGGATCTTGAAAACCAAGAGGCTGCTCCATGTAGACTACCTCATTCAATGTACCATGTAAGAATGCATTTTTGACATCCAGTTGATGAATTGGCCAGTGTTTCATCATGCCTACAGATAGAACTACGCGAATTGTAGCATGCTTAATGATTGGACTAAAGGTTTCTGTAAAGTCAATGCCTTCTTCCTGATGAAATCCCTTAGCAACCAGGCGAGCTTTAAGTCTATCAAGACTACCATCAGCTGCAAGCTTCGTTTTAAATACCCACTTACAGCCGATTATATTCATTTGATCAGTTCGAGGGATTAATTCCCAAGTTTTATTCTGATAAAGTGCATCCATCTCTTCTGTCATTGCTTTGTACCAGCCCTTATGTGCTAATGCTGTTTTGATTGTTTTTGGCTCAGGAGGTACTTCATATATAGCAAGACATGCATAACGAGGATTGGTCTTGATAATGCCAGACTTAGACCTAGTCTGCATAGGGTGAGTAGGTAGTGTACCTTGTGAATTTGTCTGATTATTTGAAGTAAGTTGCTCCATATTTGATCCCTCTGTTGTCTCAGTTGTTTGAACAGGTATTTCAACTTGTTGTGGAGAAAGAGAAGTTGCTTGTTCTGTGTATTCAGGTGAGACCAGTCCATTTGTTTGCTCGGCTATGGATTCTTGTTCCCAACTTGTATACTGAGAGGTTGATTGTTTTATATGATCTGTAGTGGAGGGAGCTAGGAACTGTTCTTCTTCTGTCCACAACTTATATAAGTATGTGTAGGAGGGATAAACTGTTGCTAATTTCTGAGAGAATGGGAAGAAATTTTCATCAAACACTACATGTCGACTAATGTAAACACGACCAGTAGTAGGAACAAGACATCGATATCCCTTATATTGATCACTGTATCCTAGGAAGACACAGGTTAAAGATCGTGGATCAAGCTTGTGTTGAGCATATGGTCGAAGACAGGGATAGCAAGTACAGCCAAAGGTTCTGAGATGGTCATATCTTGGCTTATGCTGATATAATTTGCTGTAGGGAGACTGCATCTGCAACTTTTGAGTAGGTAGAATGTTAACAATGTAGTTGGCTGTTACAAATGCATCTACCCAAAACTTAATGGAATTTTCGCATGGTATAGCATAGCCAAACCAAGTTCAACTATATGACGATGTTTCCTTTCAGGTATTCCATTCTGTTCAGGTGTATATGGACAGGATATATGCTGTTGAATGCCACAATTCTGTAAGTGTGTTCTGAATTTTTGGCTGATAAACTCTCCTCCGCCGTCACACTGAAAAGTCTTGATTTTACAGCTATGCTGATTTTCTACTAACTTTTGAAACACGAGGAAAATACTATAGAAATCTGACTTCAGCTTTAATGGATATATCCAACTGAACCGAGAGAAATTGTCAACAAAAATGACATAGTACTTGAAACTTTGAAAAGATGTAACTGGAGAGGGCCCCCAGATATCACAGTGAATCTGTTCTAAAGGTTTAGTAGCTGTAGAATTCGATAATGGAAAGGGTAGAGCAGTACTCTTGGCTAATTGGCAACTTCTACATACAGACTGTGGTTCTTTGTTGTATTGGATTAGATTTTTGTTCTTCAGATGCTTCAAAATATTCTGATTTGTATGAGCCAGTCGTTGATGCCAGATACTTTCTGCAACAATCCTTTGTCTCTGGGTGAAGTAGACTTCTGCAGCATGAGGATCTACTCTGTACAGCCCTCTAACCTTGTTCCCTATCTTCACAGCTTGATATATACACCAATTTTGTTAAAGATAAAAGAACAAGGGTAATCATCAGTTAACTTTGATACTGATAGAAGATTTTTCTTAATCTCAGGAACAATCAGCACATCATTTAGAGGCAAGGCATCAATTGCAGTATTCAGTATTGCATTACCAATGTATCTAACAGGTAAACACAGACCATTGCCTATCATGACTGTATCGCATTGTTATTTTTAGAAAGACTACGAAGTATACCAACATTAGGAGTAATATGAGCTGTTGCTCCAGTGTCTGGATACCATCCTTGATCATTTTTCTCCTTAATGTGTAGTGCTGCTAGTGCTGTTGGTATCTCCTCAGCTTGATAGGAGTTATCAAACCGATACCAGCAATGTAAGGCATCATGACTAGGCCTCTTACAGATCTGACATTCAAGTCGAGTATGTTCTGCTGCTTTTTCTATTTGCACCTTTCTATGAAGAGTTGAATTTGATGCAGGATATGACCTGGTATCAGAATACCTTTGTGCTGATGCGTTGTATGGTCTGAATCCTTGAGCAGGACCCAAGCTAGAGGAGGTATTGAGTTGTTTGAACTGCTGATTTTCTTGTTCATAGTTTGAGTTATTATTCCTGTAACTCATGTTTCTACCAGGATAACCAAAGTTCCTGTATCTGGCATTATATGATCTTCCTCTTTCATAATTTCTTCCTCCTCGATTATTTATCCTTGACCCTCTGAGGATAGTATTCTGTTGTATATATTCTCTGTCAGCCTCTTCTTTATGTATAGCTTCAGTTTTCCTCTGGCCATAGTAAGCTAGGTTAGGGCTGAACTGATTTAAAGAGTAATTCTGTATCCTGGCTTCAAATCTTTCTAAGTGTGAGATTACTTCATCATATTCTGGTTGGGGTTTTAGGCAATAGATTGTTGTTTTAAAACTTTCATACTCAGATCCTGGCCTTTAACTCCAAATAGTTTTGTGATTTCATCAACTGGTTTTCCTATGGCATTCAATTGGTCACATATTGACTTGTAATCCCTGAGATATGCTGATAAAGTTCGTTCACATTTCTGGCAAGCCTGCAATTTTCCTCTTAACTCAAATTCCTTAGCTACTGATTTTTGTGTAAACCGATTTAGCAGAGTTTGCCAAACTTCATACGCAGTATCTAACCCAATTATCAAGCTAAGTATGTTTTCTGATACAGCACCACTAATCAAAGAGGATACGAGTTGATATGTTTTTATCCAGTTGTTATACTCAGGATTAGGAACCTCAGAATTTTGACCTCCTTCTTCAACTTGCACTGTCTTCGCAAGTGATGGAATTTCCCCATTCACAAAGCCAAACAGATCTTGGCTCCTTAAAAATCTATGAAATTGAGATTGCCATAAAAGGAAATTATCCTCAGCTAGTTTGATGGTAACAAAATTCGAGATATTGACATGAATAGGAAATGGATATCACAAACTTCTTGCTGCCATTCTATTCTTTCCAGATCTTTGATCAATTCTAGTTGTAGATATGACTTCTACTGGTTTGCAGTACAATGCCACAAGTATACTGCTGATGAAGATTTAGATGCAGATGAGAAATACCGATTCACAGATCTTGATGGAAGATTCAGATATCTTCAGAGATCAATGAAGTTTCGAATCTAACTTCAATCTGATATGGATCCAAAAGACTTACGGAATATCTTCTGAGGAATCCAAAGGTTGAATGCACAATAGCAAGATGATTTCTTCAGGATGCAGACGGCTTTGATACCATGAAGAAATTTATGCGCAAAGACTACGGAGTTAGAAGTCTTGAACGACTGAGAAGTAGCAAGCTCTTGAGATGAACATTTCTTTCTGTATTTTCTTCTATGCTTTACAAACATGAGAGTTAGCCTTTTTATATTCAATGGCTATCTCTAGAAACTACTTTACAGGTATTGAATCAGTTGAAGAGAAGGAAAAACTGATTAACTGAAGCAAACGAAACTAACTAACTTCTAAAACCGAAGAATACCAAACTATCTACCGAGACTTGCATCTTATACAGAGTATTCGAAACAGAGCTTTTTAGCTCACTTTTACAGATCATCACTTTAGCTCATGTAGTCTTCTTTCTCTTTCTTTGATGCTAGCTATAGCCCCTTTACTCCTCATTCTTCTTAGCAACATTTATATTTTCTACTTAATCTTCTTCATACATTTTCTCTCCGTTGCTCTTGTATATCTTACTTCCCCTGTCTGTATTAGTCTTAGTAGAGCTTCTGTTCTTGCTGTTCTTAACACAACTTGCGTTGCAATAGCTTCGAACATTAGATTTCCTCGATGGAAGTCTAGCGCCTACCCAGCTGAGCCACTGCGGCGGGTGGTGACAGCAAGAAGTTATTAGCATTGAAGTTCATTAAATGCTTGTGATAAGAATTTATGTATAATTCCTTCATGAGTTGAGATTATTTAGCAAAGAATTATTGAGGCTTAATATTGCGTGAATTATTGAGTGTAATTGGAACTTGGAAAACATTGAGAGTGTTGGAGTGGCTCGAGTATGTAATCTCCTTTATATTACTTGATCTATAGTGGAATTCATCCTTCCTCTCCTTGTAGACGTAGTTCACTATGACCGAATCACATAAATTTGATGTCCAATTTATTTTCTTTATTTTTGTCTATTTTATTATTCGATTGTTTGCTTTTTGCAACACATCCCACAGCATGAGCAAGAAAAGTCATCGAGTCCTCTTGATTTTCTTGATTTATGCAACTAATTATTCTGTTATTTACTATTGATAGACAAAGGCAGTGACCCTTAATGTTGAATGTGGGTACGGTTGCTGGGTAACTAAGGCCTTCAAATATTGTAAATCAAAAGACAAAAAAAAAGTTTAAATTTTGAGTCAGATTACGACAAGCCTCAAATTTTATGGTAAGAATAATATACTGTGTACCTTTTGAATAGACCAGAAGACAAATTCAAAGGAAAAAACAATTACGTACAATATACTCTCCAGAAGACAAATTCAAAGGAAAAAACAATTACGTGCAATATACTCACGATAAGGCTTTTGGGATTTGTGGTATACAAAAACTCAGATCCCAGGCGAGAGCATTCAAAGAAGGCATACTTAGATCCTAAAAGAGAAAGAAGAAAATGAATAAGAGAAAAGCATCGTATGGCTTAGCGACTGTTCCGCCACCAGTCCCTCTGTCCGTGTACGCCTACAAAGCTCTGCAGGGGAAGAGATGTGCAGTTGCTCGGAACTAGGATGAGTTCTTGAATTTCAGAGGTCCAGACACTCGCACTGGCTTTGTTGATTTCCTCTACAACAGCCTGATAGCTGCTAGGGTTCACGTGTTCAGGGACAACGACGTGCTCCCTGTTGGCGAAGAGATAGGCCCGGAGAAGTTGTAGGATCGCCATCCCCATCATTTCTGAACAATATGCACAAAGTAAAATGGTGCCTTCATGAGCTCACCAAGATTATGGATTGCCACGAAGAGCTTGGCATGTTAGTCTTCCCTGTATTCTATAAGGTGGATGTCGTTGATGTGACGCCGATCAGGTAAATTTGGAGAGGCTCTGTCGCAACAAGAGAAACAGGGCAGGCGAGAAGAAGTGCTACGATGGAAGCATGCGCTGAGTTTTGTAGCGAGCATTAGAGGATGGATATCACAGACTATTGCTAATGGGTATGAATGTATATATGTATGTATGTGTGTATGCATTTACAATCTACGAATTGAACCCCTATTTCACTTAGATGGGACGGAATGATCCGGAATCACAGAGTTTGGGGAAGGAAGGCTGTACGACTAACTTTGGTTTGCAAACATATATGTGGTGGGCAGGCATGAAGGAGAGCTGGTGAAAATTGTGGTCGCAAGGGTTTTGAGTGAATTGAAGACAACGTGGATCGAACGGCTCCCCATGTTTCCTGTATTAATGTCTAATCACCACATAAGATCGTGTAAGTGTTCTCTGTGTTCATCATGTGAGGGCTTTGGCCTCCCTTAATTCCACATAAAGTAATGGCTTATGACTACTCATCTCGTGGCTTTTGAAAGTTACTTGGTCTTTTAAGATTTTCATATGATTCGTATTGGCTGCATCTCATCATCCCACTTGGTGTGTTTTACTGGATCACAGTGTATCATTACTATTTGAGGGAGAAAAGAAGACTGCGTCAATGCCAAGTGTTCCTGGCCTTTCGTGGCTGTGATACTCGATACGGCTTTGCTGCATACCTATACATCAGCCTTGTGGCTGCAAAATTCAGAGTGTTTCATCATGATGATGCGTCCGTTATAGGTAGAGAGATTGGTAGTGAGCTTTTCAATGCCATCAACCACTGCAAGATATCTATTCCAATTCTCTCTGAAAATTTTGCCTCCTCTGCTTGGTGCCTCCACGAGCTAGGTCACATGCTTGACTGCAAGAAAAGAAACGGGCAAAAGATATTGCCCATCTTCTATAAAGTGACTCCCTTGGAAGTGCGATATTTATCCCCTTTATTTGGAGACCACCTTCGTGAACATGAGAAGCGTTTCAGTAGAGATCAATGTGAGTTTTGGAAGCATACTCTCAAGGAGGTCGGGTCCTATAAAGGATGGGAATCAAAGAAAATCGCCAATGGGTACTTACTTTCATCATTAACATAACAATCTTAATTTGGTCCTAATACTAGAAACTTTTATACTACTCAGAGCTCACTTAAATATTGTTTGGCGATTGGCAGGCATGAAGCAATACTTGTGAAACAGGTTGTCGAGGAGGTTTCGAGATTATTGAAGAATCCCCAAACACAAGATGGCCATCTCCATCCACTGAATATTGACTCATCCCTGGTGTAAGTAACAACTCATTTTTATCACTTGTGTTTCCTATTTTACAAGAGGATTTTCCAAGACCATCAAACATGTCATCATTTATTGTTCATCATTTGCATTAATTTTTTAAAGACTAGCGAGGAATTCTTTTGGATTAAGATGCAACACGGTTAATGGATGTCTCATGTTTGGATTTACAAGTCTATTTTGTTATAAATAGAGAGAGTACATTACGTATTAGTTTTCTTATGGAGTAGAAGAAGCCACTAGGAAAAAGAGTGTTATTTATCTTCTTCATACAATTTCAGTAGGAAACTAACCTGGTTCCATCTTCCCATCCATTACAAGTAGGAATGACATAATGCGACATGTGAGCAATTACGGTAGACCAAGGAGCTACTACTATTGAACTTGACAAATTCACATGACTTTAACTATCTTCATCTCTATGAAGAAACTTCAATTGAAGTCACCGACTGGTTTGGGAAGATGAACTTCATCTCTTTAAATATCAAAGCACTACTAGTTCCAAGTCAATGTTGATTATCTTCGCCCATTCAATTGATAGGTGAATAATTGTTTTCATCTTTACATTGGAAACATCAAAAATATGTTAGATTTGAATTGAAAAACCCGATGATCTTGATCCTTAGAAATTCAGAATCTTTTCTGCATACAAGTCACAGAAAATGCTCATAACTCTCACCTTTTTAGACATCGAAAGTTTGTTCAATTCTGACAACTCCAGTAGCTTGCAACCTCTAAACACCGAAACTCTATTGGATTATGATCATAGATGACATCTACAACTTTACCTGTCTAGTTTGTCATCTCCTAGATATTGAACTTTTGTTGCATTTGGTATTAGAAACTAGCTATACTGTAAAATTAACTAGTTTAACTTGTTTAACTTGTCCTTTGCCAAAGTAGAAACATCGTGATCACATGTCTCATTTATTGACAGCTCGAAGTTGTAGGCCCTGCAAGACCATCAGATGGGCATGGTGATGAAGACCATCCCCATTACTTCAGGCTTCAGTTTTTTGTACTCTGCTGGATCCTCTAAAGGATAACTTGTTCTGTTTGTTCCTTTATGTTCTTAGTTTAAAAGACCGTTGCCTAGCAACAGTTGAGTTGCAACTTTGTTTTTGGTACTTTGGATGTGGAATATTTGCTTTCAGAGCTATGAATATTATTGTTAGGTCTTCCCTGGATTTGTTGCTGAACAATAATTCTCTTGTGACCCTATGCAAGGAATTTAATGAACAATTTGAGCTTTGAGGATATGCTTGTTGAATATGTTCGGCACTGAGATTTACTCTTGCAATTAGAGGTGAAATAAGTCACAAATGAGTGACAATTGTGAAGTGTTTTTGGTAACTTAAGAGTATCGCTGGTAGAGCAAACGTGCATTGACAGAAGTTTGAGTAATTACTACAATGGGCACCTCCCTTTTATGCAGGAGAAGCTTATATTGCATTTTAGAGTTCAAACTTGAATGAGAATTGCTAGTATGCGGCAGCAGTACTGATAAACAAAGAATCAAAGGATTGTCCTCTGGCACTTTTTGGTCCACCGCAACTGCTTTGACTAAAAGCTCTCTGTAAAGGAAGCCAGATCGATCCTTTTACTGTTCAGGGGGCGAATTTGTAAATTCACATTTTCCAGACTTCGCTTGTGCACTGACTACACCAGGTAGAACCTCCCCTGCTCAATTTTGAATTTTCTGTTGCATTTTTTTTTTTTTTTTTCTATTGGATCATTTTGTCTTTGGCTGCAATAGCACGCGAGACATATTTCCTTTTTCCCTTTTTCTTTCCTTCGTCATGCTCGAATCACGTGGCGTTGATTTTGTTTCTGACTTGTTGGTAATGTCTACCTTCTTTATTTACTCAACAAATCCTTAGGGGCGTTGTTAGCCAAAATCAGGTCCCATTGATCCCCAAATGCCGAAATATTTCAGTAAAAAGTATTTTTCACGCCATGCTGTGGAAGCAATTTATATTGCTGGGTTGTAGAAAATAGTAAATAGACCATGTCACATTGACCCCAAATGCATGTTAAATACGTATGAGCTAGTAGCTGTACTTCTAGAAAAGGATTTGAGAAGCACTTGTCATACCTCTAGATTAGCATACCCTAAACGAAGTTGCATAGATCTTATGAATCGTACTGTACAATATCCATATATTGAAGAAATTTCTTCTTGTAACGATGGAACTGCATTCTGTCTATAATTATTTCCCACCAAAACACTTCACTTGTGCACATGCGGTGTCAAATAACTATTTTCCATGAATAGGATATATAAGAATACTCTGCGGATTACTTCAAGTCCGTGGAGAAGAATAAAGACCGAAGCAACAAAAAAGAAAATGAAGAAATGTCGCGACCTCTTTTTTTCTCGGCGCCCGCAATCGGGTACGGGCGCCTAAGGAGGCTAATGGCTCGGCTGAATTTGGTTATGCCCGGACTCTCCCAAGTCCACCAATTCACGACTTAATGGTTCAAGTTTTTAACCTGTAAATCAAATTTTAAATTGGAGTCGCCACTAATCGATTTGGGGTGGGTTGATTAGAAACCCAAGTGAAGTATCGGGAGAAATACTCACTCTGCGCAACCAGAAATTAGGATCGGGGACTTGATTACACTAGTTAATCACTAATGCCCTTTCGGTACCTAATCTTGTTTAAACCCTAAGGCTTTTTGGATTTTTGAGGGGTTTTCCATGCATTTTGGGAGGAAAAATATTTTTGAGTCACTTTCTAATTTTTTTGGACACAAAAGGGATTTTTTTGGGAAAATACAAGTCTTTTGGCTTTTTCTGAAATTGTTGACATTTTTGGCTTTTTCATGAATTTTTGGCTTTTTTGGATTTTTGGCATATTTTGGAAAATATGAAATTTTTTTTTTTTTTCGGAAAATAAAATATTTTTTAAATATTTTTAATATTTTTGGAAAATAAATTATTTTTATTTTTTTTTTCGATTTTTTTTTTTGGAAAATAGAACATTTTTAACATTTTTAAATATTTTCTGAAAATAAAACATTTTTTTGATTTTTTTTTATTTTTCGAAATAAAATATTTTATTTATTTATTTATTTAAAATATTATTTTATATTAAATTAATATAAAATTGACCCGGTCGGATCTCGCGGGCCGGGTTCGACCGGCCAGTGGTCCGACTCGGATTTTTCGTCCCTTATTTATTTATTTATTTATTTTAAAAAAAACGACGCCGTGGCGGGCATTTAGGGACGCCTGGCCCGCCCGACGACCCGGTTCCGCAACCCACTCCGCGACTCGGCTTCCAAAGCCAAACCCTACCCGACCCGAATCCGCGTTGCGACTCCGGCCTCCGCCGCCTAGGGGTTTCCGGTCCGGGTGGGAACAGGGTTGACCCCTTATTTTCATTGGACCATGTTTTGCATAAAAATTAACCTTAGAAAAACAATTCTAGATAAGTTATCCGCTTAAACAAAAAGGCCGAACCAAGTACATCCTTCGACCAAACTCATTGGGAACATGTATAAAATTTAGACTCCTCTTGAAAAAAAACAACCAAGTATATAATTCGACCATCTCGCATCCCCATATCCCACAAAATACATCAAGTTTCTCATATTCCATATCAACCTTGTCCTTCATGTGCTCGATCTTCTTCTCCTTCTTCGGCCTTGCGTTCCACGTGGTACAAAATCTCTGACAAAAACCTAAAATTCATATATAAAGAAAAATCAACAATAATCCATACTCTAGGATTTAATAAAGTCTATTTACTTACCACAAAATTGGAGTTTCGACAAAATGAAGTTTATTTTTCAATGATAATGTCCTTGGTAAGACAATCCAAATCTATAAAAGAGAAAAAAGAAAAAAAAGAGAGATTAAATAAGGCATGCACTTAATAGATAGTTATGTGAATAAATTACAAAATACAAAGAAATATATATATATATATAACTTACCCGCCTCAAATTGTTCCGCATTCTCAATGCACTCTTCAACATTAATTGGCACGCGAACAGCTCTCAACCAATCTTGAGTACAAATTAAACCTTCCACCACTCTAGGAGTCAAAGAACTTCGAAAGCCATCAAGTACACGTCCCGATGTACTAAAAGCCGACTCTGAAGCAACGGTAGTCACGGGAATAGACAAAACATCTCGAGCCATCAAAGATACGATTTCATACTTTGACCCAGTAGTCTTCCACCACATCAAAAGATCAATATTAAGGATATCTTCACTTTCAGCTTCAAGATACCGATCAAGCTCAGATTTGTTTTCATCCAATACTTTTTCTTCGCATGGAGAAAGCTTTTGTGCCAAGCATCGAATTCACAATCATTGTCATCAATATCAACATTAGAAGCACTACTACTGTTACTCACACCTGAATCACCAAATTTTCCTTTACCAGAAGAGCCAACAAAAGATCGCTCATAAGATTTATACAAATTCTCCAAGGCGACCTTCACCTTATCATGCATCTCATCAATTTTTGCTTCATCATCATAGATTTGTTCAAAACAGAACTTTACATAGTTCAACTTCTTTGTAGGATCCAATGCAACCGCAATCAATGCCATCATATTAACTTTATCCAAACTCCCATAATACTTGTCAAACTTCTCTTTCATTTTTAAACCCATAGCTTGAAGCTTTGGGTCTAAAGAATTCGTCGCATTATTCAAATACTTGTACAACTTAGCTATCTCCTCAAAATAATGATTTGAAGTAACATATAAACTACCCGACATCCTTTTGGTTGCATCATAAAACCGTCTCAGAAATTTAGAAATAATGATGGCATTTTCCCAATCTTCATCTTCAGGAGGATCATTGTCAATTTCCCTTAAGAAATATAAATCTTCTTCTTCCATTCTTTTAAAAGCTTTCTTGAACTTTATGGCGGTGTCTAGCATCATATAAGTGGAGTTCCATCTAGTGGCAACATCAAGACAGACCGAACCATTGTATGCAATCCTCTCACTCTCAATGCAACCTTTGAATGTCTTAGCTCTAGCCGGAGAACTCCTTACATACCTAACCATGTTTCGGATGCGTGCAATAGAATCACGCACCTCATTCAATCCGTCTCTTACTATCAAGTTAAGTATATGAGCAGTGCATCTCATATGTAAAGCATCACCATTCAAAATCAAAAATCCTTCTTCTGAAAATTTTTCTTTCAAATAACTAACAGCCACATCATTTGAACTTGCATTATCCACTGTTATTGTGGACACCTTCCTTTCTATTCCCCAATCATAAATGCATTTCCCCACCATTTTACCAATCTCCTTACCCTTGTGACTATGCATCATCACAAAATTGATTATTCTTTTTTGCAACTGCCAATTTTCATCAATATAATGTGCAGTAAGACACAAATAGTTCAAGTTTTGAATGGAACTCCACATATCCGTTGTGAGTGCAATCCTAGATTTAAGCTTACCAAAGTAAGCTTTCAAACAAGTCCTTTCACTCAAATATAACTTCATACAATCTCTTGCCATTGTAAATCGTGAAAGATGATGGAAAAGAGGTTGCAATTCAGTAATAAAATCCCGAAAACCAACACGTTCAACCATGGAAAATGGCTGCTCATCAATAATAATCATTCGAGCAAGCATATGCCTACAACGTTCTTGATCAAACTTCCATGTCGTTAAGACACTATCACTAGTAGTGTTTTCCCCAACCTCGCCAACTACACTTTTGTCACGTGATGCAAACAACATTTGCTTTTTATCTGTGTGAGAATACTTTTTGCACTTTCTCAAGTGCTTCCACATAGTAGAGGTTCCATGATCAACATTATACACATAATCCATCCCGCAATGAATGCACTTCACCTTAACTGTTTTCTGTGTTTTCTCATCTATAATTCTCGAAAAATGATCCCAACAATTTGATTGATTAGCTCGCTTTTTACCCGAAGCAGTATGAGAATTAGGTACCCTCACCTTGTTTGTCGCGCCCATGGTTGCAGATTCCACTTCATCAGCTCCATGGAATGGCAATTCCATGAGTGGACTCATTTCATCACGTCCCTCTACTTCCATTGATATGTTTTGGTCTTGATCCATTGACTGAAAACTGAAAAAAAAAAAAAAAAACAAAGAAATATATATATATATATATAACATTAGGATTCCAAGTTTGCGTGGTAAGACTATAAGTAGACATTTAAACTAGTAGACCATAAGAAATCTTAGTAAAAATAAATTAAATCATATCGTGTACCAATTTTGTAAATTATGGCTACTTTAAATAAATGAAACATAGTTATTATTATTTTCCACATACTGTTCTTAATGTAGTTTGAGTATTTCTTTCGAAGTCTTAATGTCCATATTAAAGTCAACAGGGAACATGATCTACATTTAAAGCCATCCGCACAGATCACAATTTTCTCAGGACTGTAAGGAATGAACATACCTTAGTCCTTTCCTTCTGAGGATAAGCTGAATACCACTTTGTCAGCCTCACTTTACCCTGCCTACTTATGAGAAGCACGAAGTGAATCTGAAAATCAAGGACGAAGCAAAGCAATTACACTCAAAGCATGAGGTGCAATACGAATGCTCATATCTCCCATAATCATTCAACAACAAATCCACTCCATATGAAAACAGATATCAACGAGCAACGTCCTCAAAGATGCGATTTTTAAGGGTCCTACGCAAAATCATGACCAACCCATTAACACAAATGCCCCAATCTGCACCAGATCTAATGCAATTCACAACGAATTGGACTTAAGCTATCGGGGCTCGCCGGAGGATGACAAGATCTCACCAAAAGAATCAATAGTTCCACAGGATCACGCAACAACAATCGAATCAACATTCATTCCTCCTTCCAAGCTCGTTCGAGATCTCACATTTCCGCGGTCAATCGGCTCAATCTCTTGCGACGGCCAACGGAATTCAACTCAAAACTCAAAAGTCCATCAAGAGCAGAATGCAATGCGAGATTTACGAAGCTTCCCCGCGAATGGAAAAGCTAGAAAGTCGCAGAAGCAAGACATGGACAGCTCAGATCCGAGCTGCAAAACTGCAAGTGGAATGCAGGAAGACGAAGGGAGCAAACGATGCATACCATCTTTCAATGCGAGATGCCAGAGCGAGTTCGTTAGGCGACAAGTTCGTTGCTCATGTCCGTTTCAGAGAGAGAGAGAGAGAGAGAGAGAGAGAGAGAGAGAGAGATGGGAAATTCTAAGTTTTCCATTCTAAGTCACGTCCTCAAACTTTACAAAAATTCTGGTGTCAAAATCATAAAATCTTGCTTGGTGCAAGTAAAATAAGAAAAGCATTGGTAAATTTTGATAATTAAATATTGATCGGCAATTTATTTAGGTCCTAAATTTTAGGATGTGGCAAAAAGAAGACATTCATAACCAATTTGACAAAGTACTGTACTGAAGGGATGCATGAAAGAGCAATTATCACAAAAAAAATAGCTTCATATATGCATATACAAACCATAAAGTTGGGAGAAACTTGCATTGTCTGGCAGATTTTCTCTCCTCTCATGTCTTCATACAACGAGGACAGTATAAGTAATGTAGCTACTTCTTTGATATATCCAGTACACATTAAAAAAAAACTCCACAACTAGAGGCAAAAGACAATACAACCCCATCTTTTTTAGGAGATCAATGTCAAGAACAGTGTGTTCAAGTTTCAGACTCCCAAACCAATCGGGTAACACGGTGTAACAGATTCAATCTTTTTCTTTGCTTTTTTGGGCAAGTGAAATTGGATGCAATCTTTAAAGGTACCAAAAGTTACCTAGACCAACTACAGAAAGTTACATAGACCACTAACTTCACTTGACAAGGAATTGAATCATCAAGCAAATGCTAAGGAATCAAGCAATCGCTGCAACTTTGGTTTAGCAGTTAGGAGGTTTTGAAGAAACAGAAAAAAACGCTTAAGAATTTATTTTCTTCTTAAGCAGTTTAAAATGAATAAGAAGTTTCTGAATTTGCATCCTGAAATCAGTCAAAAAGTATTTAAATGCCTTTACTTGACAAAAATGATTTGCCCCGATCATGAAATTGCAACATCAATCCATTAATATGAATCAAAAGATACATGTAAGCACTAAGCAAGAAGATTATACCGGTATTAGCATAGAAAAATAAAAAGTAGATAGAAGTATCAATTACAGGCAGAGCATTAATCTACATTTAAATTCGTGCGACCTCCCTCTCTCTTCATTTCTTTCTCAATCTTTCATCATTCAACTAGAAAAACTGCAACTCGCTTCGAGGACTCGAACTGTTACAATCTGCACACCAAACATATCCCACTAGTGTTTTCTCTCCCTCGTTTCACTGAGCTTAACTCTAGTGATATTAACTCTGCCAATTCTATCATGAAGAAGCTTGATCACAAAGAGGAGCAGGACGCTCTTGTTGGGGCTAAACCGGAAACTCTATTGATTTTGATGAAATGCTTAAAAGTGTGTTGTGAATGCTGACAGACAAGATCAAGGAAGACACAGACATTGATTTGGATGGAGATTTAAGGACAATAAATAATGCTAGTGTGAAAAAATAATACAAAATGACTAATGTTACCTGATGGACAGCACAATCAGAGATTCAGAATGGCTTGGATCCAGAAAAACGAGAACGTAAGCACTCCCAAATCTGATTTAAAAAACAACAAGCTGTTGTTAACCATAAAATCGATATTCTAAATATAGCTTATGTATTGACCAAATGTGACAAGATGAGAGACAAATAGGTACTGCAGCAAGGGGCTCGGTGGGACGCGGCTTCAGCTGGTGTCAGCGAGCAGAGCAGGGGGGGCGTCGTTCGGGCGTCGGTAGATCAGCAGCAGGGGAGATTTGCGAACGCGAGATTTGCGGGGGTCAGCGACTTCGCGGCGAGGGGCGATCGAACGGAGATTTGTCGATCAAGGGCGTCGGCGAGGCAACAGCAGCAGGTGGGATGAGGCGATCGAACGGAGGCGGCGTCACTGCTCAGGTGCGAGCTCGGCGGGGCTCAGCGACTTCGTGGGCAAAACCGGTGGAGCTTGGCGGGGGTCAGCGGCTCAGCAAAGCTTCAGATGACCGGCGGAATGGCGGCGGTGGTGCGAGCGCGAGGGCGGTGACGACTGACGAGAGCGGCAGAGCGGCGTCGGTGCTTGGGTGCTTCGCGATTTAGGGATTTCGTTTCTGCAGAGATAAAGGAAAGGAGAAGAGAAAGACACAAACAGCAGATTAGGTTTTCTTTTGCTCGTGTGTTTTGGGGGCTTCAAACCGGTTCCCAAACCGGTTCCAAAACCGGTCCGAGCGATCCGGTTCCCGGGTGGGTAATCCCTCGGAACCGGTTCCCGGACCGGTTCAAACAGGGTCTGATATTTGGGAACCGGTTCCCGGACCGGTTTCAACCGGAACCGGTTCCCGACCCGTTTTCGGGTGGGCCGATCCGGGAACCGGGTTGACCTGGACCGGTTGCACACCCCTAATATGCGTAGCGGATTATATTTTTTTGAGACTTATTATCCTATGTAAAAAGAGCAATATAACATTATATATTCTAAGACAGATAAGAAGATACCTGTAGTTACTTACCGGGAGTGAGTGAGATAGGGTGTGAGCCCCGAGCTTGGCAAGTATCAAGGCGTCATCTTACCTGGTAATATGAGGAGATTGCTTTTCCAGGGCTCGAACCATTCTTTGGTCGCCTGTCGAAACAATCAATGATTTGTCTAGGACCCGAACTTTTCTTCGGTCGCCTTGACGGGAAATTGCTCCTCTAGGACCCGAACCATTCTTCGGTCGCCTGTTGGAGTAATTAGTGGTTTGTCTCGGACCCGAACCATTCTTCGGTCGCCGTGACGAGAAATTGCTTCTCTAGGACCCGAACCATTCTTCGGTCGCCTGTTAAAACAATCAGTGATTTGTCTAGGACCCGAACCTTTCTTCGGTTGCCTTGACGGGAGATTGCTTCTTCAGGACCCGAACCATTCTTCGGTCGCCTGTTGGAGTAATCAAGGGTTTGTCTCGGACCCGAACCATTCTTCGGTCGCCGTGACGGGAGATTGCTCTTCGGGACCCGAACCATTCTTCGGTCGCCCTGTTTGGAGTAATCAAGGGTTTGTCTCGGACCCGAACCATTCTTCGGTCGCCTATTTGGAGTAATCAAGGGTTTGTCTCGGACCCGAACCATTCTTCGGTCGCCGTGACAGGAGATTGCTCTTCCAGGACCCGAACCATTCTTCGGTCGCCTGTTTGGAGTAATCAAGGGTTTTGTCTAGGACCTGAATCTTTCTTTGGTCGCCTTGACGGGAGATGCACCGACCTTTCTCAGGGTATCTCATTTGTGGGTGCCTGATTTGTATCGAGGACACCAGTTGGTACCCGACCTTTCTCGGGAGATACGTCGACCTTTCTTAAGGCATCTGTTTGTTGGGGTGTCTGACCTCTGTCAAAGACAACAGCTGGTACCTGACCTTTCTCGGGAGGATGCACCGACCTTTCTCAGGGCATCGATTTGTGGGGCGTCTGACTTCTGTCGAAGACACCAGTTGGAACCCGACCTTTCTCGGGAGGATGCGCCGACCTTTCTTAGGGCATCAATTCTAGCATTCGCAGGTATCAAAGGAGTACCCGATTGCTTGCAGGTGTCGAAAGAGTACTTGAATGATCACAAGTACAAACTCTTGAAGGATACCTAGCATTCGCAAGTATCGAAGGGGTACTTGATAATTGAAAATACTGAGAACATACCTTGGATATTTGTGAAAGTGTCCCACCTCCTGGCAATTGGGAAATATCGAGGGCATACCTGGGATATTCGTGAAGGTCTCTCACCTCCTGGTAATTGGGAATATCGAGGACATGCCCCGAATATTCATGAAGGTCTCTCACCTCCTGGTAATTAGGAATATCGAGGACGTGCCTCGCATATTCATGAAGGTCTCTCACCTCTTGGTAATTGGGAATATCGAGGACGTGCCTCGCATATTCCTGAAGGTCTCTCACCTCCTGGCAATGGGAATATCGAGGGCGTACCTTGATATTTGTGAAGGTCTCCCACCTCCTGGTAAATGGGGAATATCGAGGACGTGCCCTACATATTCATGAAGGTCTCTCACCTCCTGGCAATGGGAATATCGAGGGCGTACCTTGATATTTGTGAAGGTCTCCCACCTCCTGGTAAATGGGAATATCGAGGATGTACCTGGGATATCCGTGAAGGTCTCTCACCTCCTGGTAGATGGGAATATCGAGGGCGTGCCCCGCATATTCGTGAAGGTCTCTCACCTCCTGGCAGTTGGGAATATCAAGGACGTGCCTTGGATATTCGTGAAGGTCTCTCACCTCCTGGTAGATGGGAATATCGAGGACGTACCTGAGATATTCGTGAATGTCTCTCACCTCCTGGTATTATAAACTTGAATGTGGTATGGGACTTACCTGGATAGCCACAGGTGTAGAAAGTACTGGAATACTTACAAGTATTTAATGATACAACCTGGGACCGTTCAGTTGGTCCAAGTGTAAGAAAGCATACCTGGGTAGGCGCAGGTACACAAAACAGTGGAATGCTTGAACAACTGCTATTATTTGGGGACAACTCAGGCAAGTTGAGTGTCATGAAAAGGGAGTACTTGGACATCGATGGGTATTTGACGATATGGGGATACCTAAACAGCAGTAGGTATTCAATAATAAACAGATACTTGGTCAGTCACAAGTATCAATACTCTGGGGACAACTCGAACAGGTCGAGTGTCAGGAAAAGGGAGTATCCGAATAGTGGCCGGTACTCAAAGACAAGGGGATACTTAGACAATTGCAAGCACCCAAACTCAAGGGACGACTCGAATAGGTCGAGTGTCAAGAAGAGAGTATGCTATTTGCACAATATGCACACATGATTGTATACACTATGAGTTCAAATGAGATTCATGCATGATAATTTTGTCGGTTTTGCATCTTTTGATTTCCATTGGGGAAGATTTTGAGAGACAACATTCATTTAGAATGTAGATGTCTTGAGCATGCCAAATGAGGGACTTTCAGTCGAAAGGACTTTTCACTCACTCTCATGGAAAAGGCTATCCCGACCATTGATGCAGGATTTATAGGGACCACACTATCTCACTGTCATCATGTCAACAGGGGTCCGAGTATTCTCGCAAACAGTACGATTTTACCAATGTGAGAGGTCTTTGTTGAAACCGCGATGAAATCTTGGCCAATGGCTCATCGAAGGGGACCATCGAGGTCGAAGTCGATGGATAAAAATGCCGCACGATCATCTCCGGATTTACAAGTCAAGAACCCTGCGAAAAGAGATAGAGTAATCTTGCTTGTACTTCTTCGAGCGATGTTTATGTACACATGAAATCCTACGTTAATTGAAGTGCCCTTAGTCTGAAGAGACTTTTACAATGGGAATGTAACGTAGTCTTGGCTTACATGTAAGAGGGTGAGAATTGGTGATTGCCTTGGCACTTGTCACCAGTCTTTCTTGTAAGATGGAGGTTCTATGGATCACAACAACTTTTCTTGGCTGCATTTTTTTGGGGGCATTGGCCTTACTTTTACCAGGCACACTTTGCTTTTTCATGTCCCTATTTTTATTCCAGTTCTTCATTTATGGGCATTGACCTTGCTTTTACCAGGTACACTGCTTTTTATGCCCATGTTTTTTTCATTCTTGTCGTTGGAGTAATCGGCCTAGGCAAGTTCAATCGAAGCACCGTTATTAGACTCTTGAGTCTTCATCTTGATAGGCACTGGCCGTGTCGCTTAAATGACAGTAACTTCTGTTTTGCCTCCATGTGAGGATGAAATTACAGACTCAATTGGGTTATACAATGAATACAAGTGCATAGAGAAAGAATTGCTCTTCGTCATTCTAGGGCACTTAAATTAACATGAGTGTTCATATGCAATAAGGACACCCGAAGATTGATGCAAGTGCGAGCAAGAAAATTTCTATCTCTCTTCTCACCTTGTGATGCTTACTTGCTTTCGACTTGCCCCAAGTGTGGGGTGGTTCTTTGACGGGAGCATAGCAGAAATTTGTCAGTGTATGGGGCTCAATGGGATGAGCGATGGAATGCCTCTCACTATTTTGGTTATCGTACCATTCGCGAGAGAACTCTTTACCATGCAGCCATGGAATCTTCTGCACTCATCTCACAAGTGTATAGATGGGGACTGTGTGTAGGATATGGCTTGCCTTTCATCATTCTGACGCACCTCATCCAGCATGCTCAATTTAATCTTGTATTCTTCACTTAGCTGTCTATTTTAATAATCCTCAGTGGAATCAGTGACTTAGACAGACAAAATCATCAAGCATAATTCATCTGGAAACGACATGCAACATTTTGAATATGACGGAGATTGAATTCTTCAAAACAAGTGAATGGTTTTGACTCAAAAAAAAAAAAGTCCATATCGACAACTTTAGGGGCTAACATAATGGTGTTTCCAAATATGTTAAATTTTGAACATCAAAAGGGTTATTTGCAAATGGGTGTCGATGGTTGTCCTTATTAAGTAGGGACATGACATAAGAAGGATCAGCCAGGGTTGGGGATCTGATCATGGATTTGATGGGCCTTTCTGCTTTTGCCCCTGCAGAAGAGAAGATGTACAAGTAGATCAATTGGTCTGGCTAAAATCAAATGTGAGTTGAGGCCTGAAGGATCTCTGTCATTTGCTTTGGCAATTACTCGGGACGCTATTTCGCTTAGGAGAGTTTGTCATGCCTCTTATTGATTTATTATCTTTGTTTTTGACAGTCAGGTAATCCTGCAACAAACAAGACATGCTTCTCATTGATTCGTTATCATTGCTTTTGATAGTCAAGTGATCCTACAACAAACAAGAGGGAATGTGTTAGTCATGAATTCTTTTCCAGAGTCAAATAACTGGAAGCGATACAACTTTACCCTTCACTGGTTTGCGGTTGATTGGGGGTAAACCTGAAGTGAGAGGGGACACGAAGTCCTATGTCCCTTGCTTCGTTAGGTCAATTATTCTCTAAATTGGCTCCTAGATGACATGTCTTTTTACACGAAGCCAGGTAATTTGATGTGGGTCATTTCCACGTACCAGCTTGGCCAATATTGATTTGCCAAACCTAACCATTGAGTCTGGTCTCGAGTTGTGATACTCCCTGTCAAATAGGGAAAATACGTCAAAAGCGGGTTCGAGATAGTGGGAGTATTGGAAACGATACCAAATTACCCTTCCCCGAGTTTGTATGCGTGCTAGCTCCTAAAGATATTTGAATGTCAATGATGGCCTCTTTATCTTGGCATAGTTCAATGTTTCCTTCAATTGGCCTTCCTCATTTGTGGCCACATATGCATGATTGCTGATCGTTGATTCATCTTCAACGCCTTCCTTCTGTGGAATTCCTTCTTCTGTCTTTAACTATAGCATCATTAACAGCATTGAGCAAAGTCATGTACCTCAAGATTCTATGGAATCTGAGATTAAAATCCCAAGCCTTGTGATGGCAACTACTCCTTGGAAGAACATGTGTCTGGAGTGAAGTTTTCTAGATTCCAAAGTCATTGTTCAAGGTGTGGGGCCATAGATCGCCTTGACCGTCTAGATTTTCTCTCTGCTGACAGTAATCACTTAAAAGGAAGAGGAGAACCTCCTTCCTTATGTTGAAGTTGATACTGTAACATCTAGCCGTTTGGGCGCGTCGTGCAACAAGATGGTCCTTTGGCTTAGGATGGAGCTGGGCTAGAGTGAGGCATGTCATGGATGCTTTGATCTCAACTCTATGCATGTACCTATTACGTTTCATCTTTTGTATCCTGTAAATAGAAGAGAAAGGACATCATTTCCAAATTATATTCAGAGAATAAGACTTACCCTCTTTTAGTGTAGGATGATTCTTTCTATTTGCCCCTGTTTTCTTGGCAGGGTGTCTTTGAATTTGGCGAGTTTGTCTGATGCGCTTGCTTCAAATGCCCCCTGTCACACTAAGTCAAAGGGGATGGGAATGATCTTCTGAGACATGAAGCGAATGAGTCAGAAAGACAAACACGGTTAAATTTATCATCTTGTTTTAACAAAAGCTCTTGGGTGATGAAATATTTTTTATTTTCAAAATACATCTTTGGGGGAGAAAAAGCATGAGGAAGCCCAGCCCTCAGTATTCTCCTTGGATGATATTTTCTTTTCATGGTTGGATAACATCACTGGGCCGGTTTGGGATACCGCATCATGCTTTCAAAATATTAGAACTGTACATTAGATTACTGAAATGGAAAATACAAAAAGTAGCACACTAGACAGGATAAGAAACATGAAATTATAAAAACAAGCAACACCCATGAAAACTCCTATGAAAAGGAGCACTTTGATAGTGCTGGTTTTGAAATCAAGCGCCTTTGAGTTCCTCGCCTCTAGTAGACTCGAAGTATTCGCATGAGAGGACCACTTCATTGAAGCTACGGAAATGCAACCCATGCAACCAACAGCGATGCTTGCGGGGTAAAGCTCCTATGAACAGCTTTATCATTTCTTCTTCGGCCAGCTGAGGGTAGGTTTGCATCATAAAAGCTTCCCACCTCCTTGCATATGCTTGAAAATCCTCCATTGGTCTTCTTCTAAAGTGAACCAAGTTCTGACAAGGTACTTCAGTCCCAATCTGGCTTTGATACTGAAGCAGGAATGCAGAAGACAGCTCATTCCAATCTCTCATGAGGCTGATATCTGCTGTGACGAACCATTGCAATGCAGACCCTGTAAGACTTTCTTGGAAGGCCTGAGTTGTGAATGACATCGGGCCATAGTACCGACTCATTTCAGCATGGAGGTACTGCAAGTGGGCCACGGGGCAAGTCGTGCCGTTATACTTGCGGAAATTGGGTATCCACATTTCTATGGGGGTCATGATCCTATCAGGGCAAGACAAGTTTGGTATGTCTTGATTAGACCACTGGTTTTCCCACTGCATATCTGTTGTATTGGTGAATTTTTCTGTTTCAGGGAAGTTGGATTCTACCGAGATTACCCCATTGCTTTCTTCTTGGTCAAAATTTGCGAATGAGGATAAAGTATTGAAGCTATCATCATGGTCAGAGGACAAGCTTAGTACTTCGTTAGGATCATAGCGGATAAAGACGTATGCTTCTTCTTCTTACGGGCCTTCATCTCCGGATGAGAGTAGGAAACAGTTATACGATGAATCGTCCGTTTCATCGTTGAAATAACGCTGGAAGTCCTTGGGATTGTATTCTAGGGTTGGGAAGTCTTCAGGATTGTACTCTAGAGGATAGGGGCCTTCAAGGCTACATTCTTGGGAATGCTCGAAGCTTTGGCACGGTGGCTCGTCGGTAGATGCTGAATCTATCTGCTTAGGCTTTCTTTTCTTGGCTTTTGGTCTAGACTTTTTGAGTAAGGCCCTTCGTTTTGCTAACTTGATTCTGTCAAGGGAAGTGAGAGACATTAGAGTTTCACTGTCTGATTCACTTTCCAGGTTGATAGGGGTTGGTATTCTTTGGACTCTAGCTCTTGGAGTAAGCTTGGGGAGTTGTCCAGTTGTGTCCCACTCTTGAACAGACTCTGTGTCTTTGACCTCGTACAAAGGCTCCTTACCTTTCCTAGTGGGAAATTTTCCAGTAACAGGATGTTGCTCAACTGCCCATTTATCATGCAAGGTTTCATTGACATGCTCCTCTCCTATCTCAGCGGCTAACAGCTCCTTGTGCTCCGCGATCATTGGCTCTTCGTAGGGCAAGGTGATGTCAGGGGTGATGTCAATATCGTATTCTTGATGGAAAACATGAATTAATTCCCTCCAGGTTTTAAGGGGACTAATCTTCTTGACAATGTACCATCGCAAGGCAGGGCCAGTCAAGTTCAATTGGTACGATTGAATCATCCTTCGGACCAAGTAGGCCTGTAAGTAGGTCTCTGGGCGGGAGGTATCAGCATACCTTTCGCATTCAGGTGCTTTGAGTTTTTCAGGGATCTCAATGCCGGCGTAATTGGAAAGGTCCATGGGATTCCGCCCTTGAAGTTGGTTTAACTTTTTCATGATCCTTTCAAACTGTCCATAGTACTGGCTATTTTCTGGCAAATTTGCGGGCGTCATGACGGTGTTTGAGGCAACTATAGAGTTGGGCTCAGCCTGAGTGGATTTCATTTGTCTCGAGAGTTGTTGAAGGACAATGGACATCTGTCCTACGCCGTCTTCAATGTTAATGAGACGATTTTGTACATCATTCGATCGGGTCCTATTGCATGAGGCCAATCACGGGCGATTGGTGGCCGGCGATTCATAATTACCTGTTTGTAGTGAAAACAATGAATGAGCACGAAAGTAAACAAAGATTGACCCATGGCAATGGTCTAACTACTTTTTTATTCATCAAAAGAGGATTTTATAGACCGCAGACTTCTAACATCTAGAACTTGAAATTGAAATGACAAAATAAAATACTATATATTAAACAAAAGTCCTTGAACAATGGGACAAAACTTTCACACTATTAACACTAAGGGGCACATGATTCCCAATTTATATGCGACGGGGAGCCTTGCTCTTGCGAGGATGCCTGCTTCCTTGGGCTGGCTCTGAGGTGTGCATCCAGTCCATTCCCAAATCCCTCTCCATGAGCTCTGCTTGCTCGTGTTGGCTACCCTCTCTGATTGAGTGAGGGACTGATGGCTTCCATTTTGTCGGGATACGATGGTTGTGGATGTAGGACATGGAGGCGTGGTGGGCTTTTTCATCTCCCTCAAGCCCTTCAGGTATCACAATCCTTTTGCGATGGCACTTGTCCCAAGTTTCCTCAGCAGTAAAAATTTCGAATTCATAGTCACGGCTTGTGTTGAAAAGAACTGGAGGGACCATCATCTTGAAAGGCGGTGGGATCTCCTGAAGGGCTCCAAATTGTCGTGCTACCTGATACGGGTAGTAGGGAATGGCGCCGGTGAGACCGAGCAACGGAATTGGGCGGGTGCGCATGTAAGCAAAGCGGGCCCTTTTTTCATGGAACCAACCAGCACACCATTGGAATGCCTCAGGAGCTGGGTTTCTTAGAAAGCTTACCCAATTTAAACAGCTTTGATTGGGAATGTACGGTCCTAAAACCATAAATTTTTGTAATGGATTTTCAAAAGCATTTGTTTCAGGCGATCGCATGAAGTCTCGAAATTCGCTTAGGTGAGAAAAGAACCAGACTTGTAAAATTTCAGGAGAGGCTCGCATGATTTTCTCCGAGTTGTCTTTAAAACGATTAAAAGACAAGAATGTTTCAGTTAAAATCATGTTGACATAATTCCCCCTCTTAAGATCGATCAACTATCCATGCCATCTTGGGAGTTATGGCATTTCTTTGATGGGGGAAGATGATGAGTCCGAAAAAAGGCTAGGAGGAAAATCTCACTTTTCGGGTCATAGGCTGATTTTGGAAACATGCATTCATAAATTCTAGTGGGCAGGTATTATGGTTGCCTTCAAGAATTTGTCTCATGACATGGATTTCAGTTCCTAAAAGTCGTGCTAACTGCGCCATGGGAGGGCGCCTATTGATGGCTTGACAAGCTTTTTCTCAAGAGGCATTCCAGATGATGATGCTGTATTCTTCCGGGGTTGGGGTTAGCTCAAACCTACCGAATATAAAAGTAATTGTCTTCGGGCACCAAAAATGTGCCATGGCTTGTATGACTTCGGGACGAACAAAGTGATTTGGATCAACGATAGGAGATGACCAATTTTGGCCTTCACGCGCTCTTGGGCAAACTGATCTAATTGGCCCCACCATCTGAAGAGCTCCACCTTGGGAGCAGGAATGAACTGGATATCGTCTTTCCCCATCGCACATAAACTGGGACTTGAAAAGCTTATCCTACATTGCCATGGGCCAAATAAAAAGACTGAGTAAAAGTAAAGAAATCACTTTTGCTTTTAAAGAAAAATGGCAAGCACAAAGACATGCGCATGGGACGTGCGGCTCGATTTCTAACTCAGAAGGCTTGATGAGATTAAAAAGGTATCCGCCCATCGCAGTCTCGCGTTAGCAGCATACCCTCCTAACCTCGGCTAAGAAATTCGGGGAAAAGAAAGGCAACCTCTACATCGCAGTCTCGCGTTCGAGGTCGTATCTTTCTTAACACCATCCTAGAAATCCTATGGCGGCCTGAGTCCCGGCGGCCGGGTTGTGTGTGCCATGTGTAGTGTTTAAAACAGTAAAGCATGCACAGCAGTTTATAATCACAAAATATTTTATTTTGACAGAATAAAAAAACTTTAAGCTATTACCCTGCACAAAAGAAGAAAAAAGTCAGCCAAGCGTTTAAACAAAGATAAAATGGCCTAAGTCCTCAAAGTCCCCAGCGGAGTCGCCAAGCTGTCGCGACCTTTTTTTTTTCTCGGCGCCGCAATCGGGTACGGGCGCCTAAGGAGGCTAATGGCTCGGCTGAATTTGGTTATGCCCGGACTCTCCCAAGTCCACCAATTCACGACTTAATGGTTCAAGTTTTTAACCTGTAAATCAAATTTTAAATTGGAGTCGCCACTAATCGATTTGGGGTGGGTTGATTAGAAACCCAAGTGAAGTATCGGGAGAAATACTCACTCCGCGCAACCAGAGAAATTAGGATCGGGGACTTGATTACACTAGTTAATCACTAATGCCCTTTCGGTACCTAATCTTGTTTAAACCCTAAGGCTTTTTGGATTTTGAGGGGTTTTCCATGCATTTTTGGGAGGAAAAATATTTTTGAGTCACTTTCTAATTTTTTTGGACACAAAAGGGATTTTTTTTTGGAAAAATACAAGTCTTTTTGACTTTTTCTGAAATTGTTGACATTTTTGGCTTTTTCATGAATTTTTGGCTTTTTTTGGATTTTTGGCATATTTTGGAAAATATGAATTTTTTTTTTTTTTTTTTCGGAAAATAAAATATTTTTTAAATATTTTTAATATTTTTGGAAAATAAATTATTTTTATTTTTTTCGATTTTTTTGGAAAATAGAACATTTTTAACATTTTTTAAATATTTTCTGAAAATAAAACAATTTTTTTGATTTTTTTTTATTTTTCGAAATAAAATATTTTATTTATTTATTTATTTAAAATATTATTTTATATTAAATTAATATAAAATTGACCTGGGTCGGATCCGTGGGCTGGGTTCGACCCGGGCCGGCGATCCGAATGAGGACGGGCCCGCGTTGCGGGCCCAACTCGGATTTTTTGTCCCTTTTTATTTATTTATTTTTAAAAAAAAAACGACGCCGTGGCCGGGCATTTGGGACGCCTGGCCCGGCCCGACGACCCGGTTCCGCAACCCACTCCGCGACCCGGCTTCCAAAGAAACCCTACCCGACCCGGATCCGCGTTGCGACCCGACCTCCGCCGCCCCCAAATCTCGCGGAACCCTACCCGGTTCCGAGACCCGAATCCGACTCGGCGACCCGGAAAATCGCAAACCCTAGGGTTTGCGAATCCGCAGCGCCGAGGGGAGGGACCGAGGTGCTTGGCGGCGACGGCGACTACAGCGGCGACGGCAACGGTGGCGGCGACGTTTTTTTACCTTCTCTCGAACGGAGACGGCGACGGCAACAACGCCAGATCGAAGGCAGCAGCGGCGTCGGGGTTTTGCACAGCAGCGGCGTCGGGGGGTAGGGCTTTCTTCCGCCCCTCTTCGCGAATCCAGAACCTCCGCACCTCTTCCGACCTCGCTTCCCTCTCTCTGTTCTTCCTTCGGCGGGGCTCGGATCTGAGGCCGCGAGCCCTCGGCCCCCCTGAAGTCTCTCAGTGGGGTGTCCAAGGGCTGCGACTCGATCCTCTCCCTCTCTCTCTCCGTGATCTCGCCCTCCGCCTCTTCGTCGGGGATGGAGGGCTTATTTATAGGCGCGGAAGCGGCCGGTCGGCGAGGCTTCGACCCACCGGTTGGACCGCCGTCCCATCCGCCATCATCGCTTCCTCCGGTCACGTCCCGTCGACGCCCCTGCTCCTCTGCTCCGCACGCAACCGTCTCTGCTCAAGCTTCTCCGGCGTCGCGCTTGCCCGCGCGTGCTCCTCAGTGATGCGAGGAAGAAGACGACGCTGAGGGGGCCGGGCTGAGGCGGAAATGGGCCGAGGGCCCATGTGGAGGCTGCTTCTTCTTTTCCGCTTTTGCTTTTCTATTTTTGCTTCTTTTTTCGTTTCTTTTTTTTATTATCCGAAAATCAAACAAAATAATAATAAAATAGAGTCTAATTTTTAGGCGTCAACAAGAAAATAATAACAATGGAATCTGAAAAGCAAGACAAGACAGTCAGCTCGAAATGTAGGAATAAAAATTCGGAACATCTAGCATTGCTCCCCCCTTGACAAAAGAAAAACTTCATACACTAAACTCGAGCTAGAAGACCATGATTCTGCACATCTGCCATCAAAATAAATCCCAACTCCAAACGTTGCACAAAATTAGACCAGCCAGCTCCCTCACAACTAATAAGTAAAAAACACGATATCTCTTACTCTGTCTAAACTACTAATTCCAGCTCGACCCCCACGTAATAAATAAATAATCAGATGAACAAATAGCTCCAAAATCAAAATGACAGAAACAAGGAATTTCAGAAGAAGAAATAGAAGCATCCACACACCTCTAGGTCCGACAGTAAAGAGACAGCATCAGCCAATTTATCAATCCCAGATCGAAGAGCCTCTCTGCATTCCTTGCCGAAAGATACCCTCTTTGGACCCGCTCTTACCACAAAGTTCCCAACTTTTTGCCGGTTCCTCCGTAGACACAATACCCTTTTCTTACCACTCAGATTCTGAACAGGGAACCCAAAGAGTATAATTCGTAAAAGCGTATGAAGAATTTGAGGGAAAACTGTAGAAAAAGAGGAACTTATCGGAAAGAGCAGCTTCTGAGGGAGGATTGAAGATGCTGTGAAGGAGGCAGACATATTCAGGGGTGGTTCCTTCCTGGGTTTTTCGAGCGGTTTAAGGCTTTAACATTGGGGGCCGCTATTCCCACTTGATGTTTATAGAAGCCGCCGATTCAACCAAGGTGAACCGCAGAGAAAACGAGATGCACCGGTTCAATCATTTTCGTAAAAGAAAGAAAAATGGGAAAATTGATGGAGATTTAACCCATGGAGTTCAGATAGAAGCGAGCAAAAGAAACTCTTTGGACTGGTTCTAGGCAATTTTCGGAGGCATTGGTCTGGTTTCGAGTTCTATAAAATTAGAATTGGTGAATTTCAGTTAGATTCCCAATTTTAGGTGCAGAACTACCCACTTTGGCCAAACAATTTTTTACAACTTTTTTTATTTCTAAAAAACTGCAATAAAATACCTAATCTATCTCCCATTTCAAATTCCACACCCACATGCAGACACGCCGGAGTGGCACAACTCATTTCACTCACGCACGTGAGTAAGATGACAAGAACAAATCAAAACACAAAATTAATTGCTCATTCCAACCAAATTTTGCCACAAATTGGAAAAATCTCCATGAAGCCCTATTATGTTACATGTAACTCACCAATTGTAAAAATGCCTTGATTATTAGGAATATTTTCAATTTTGTCTTGAATATTACTGATAAATTGTTTTAAAAAAAAAACTGAAAATGTCTCTGGTTTCATTGGCCCATCTGGGAATCGGACTAGATTGGTCGGTTTAGGACCACTTGAGATTTTAGTGTCAGCGGGCATGCTGTTGGTAAAGAATTACTACGAAAGGATGCAAATGAGAGGAAATGTTAAATATTCAATATATTCTGCATCGCAGATCGGCAAGAGATACTAGGGCTATTAACTAAGATTCTAGATGACAGTTTGCATCCAAGAAGGGAAGAAACTTGAGGAAAGAAAAAGAGCTTCATCATTAGACCTCCATGGTGAGATGACAGAGGGTAGAGCCATTATAAAGGGGAATTTTTAACTGAAAGATGTGTATGCATTCAATGAGCTCAGGATCTGTTGATGCATCAAACTAGAAGACTTTATCCCTTTAGGTGACAAAGTTTAGAAGATAGAGAGCTTGCAAAAGAGCATAAGAAATGAATAACATTCTCTCCACATTTTGCGGGGAGACAATAATCCAACTCCATATTATTTCCAACTTAAAGCAAAATCACTACCTTCATTCTTTCTTTGAATAGTACAAAGGTTTCAGAAGATGAGGATGACTCGATAGAGATTACTCCATCATGTCCAATCCTTTCTTCGAATAGCATCAGCAATTATCCTTCCAACAAAGTCATCAGGTTGACGCTATACCTGCAAAATGGTGAAATATTTTTAGAATTTCGTTACAAATAGCTGAAGCCACGCACAAAGGGCAAAAAAAAAAAAAAAAAAAGAGAGGCAAAAAATCAATCAGTAGCCTTTAATATGATCACTCCCACTTATAGGAAAGCTCTTTTCCTTCGATCAATAGACTTTGCCGCATAACTGAGGTACGGGAGCGGGCAGTCAGTTATGTAGACTTTGCTGTACGGCTGCTATGGGATTTTCACCCACGCTTACTCACCCATGTGCAGAAGGTTGTTATACTTACCTACTTGGCAGTAACTAAAGTTGAAATCTTGACGTGGTGTTTATCTTCATCATTATGAGGTTCCCTAATTCCCCTCTCTAATTTTTTCTCTCCAAAGAGAAGGGAATATGGAGGTGATATTGCCGGGTCTCCCACCTCAGGGTAGGTCTCCCACCTATTTCTTCCCTTTGAGCAATCACTCCCTCTTATGGGAAAGCTCTTTTCCTTCAAAATCCTGACCAATCCTTTTACAATCTTATCCATTCCTTTTTTAACAGAGGTATGTAAACTTAAAGTGCGAAAATAGAATCTTTAAGCCTATAAGCATGAAAGTAAGCTTTGGGGGAGGACGAACTATCAACCATGAATGACCTCTTGGACTAACATTGCCCCAGCATTATCGATTGCATCTGAAAGTTCTATCGCTTGGGCAATCTCGACACTGTCATTTATGACTTTCGGAGTTTTGGACTTTGAGAGGACAATGTTGCATCCCGAAGTAAAGTGAAACTAAATAAATACATAGTATAGTTGGAGGAATTGCTGATCAGGCAAAGTCATATTATTTATTATGAGGAACTTTTTCTTTAAAAGGGCATTGTCATACCACTCTACATATATCAACATAGAAAGAAACACAAAATCTGCCCGAATATCTTGAAAGCTCTTGCCAAAACATATATTAATGATGAGAAAACTGGTAAGTCATCCAACTCCATAAGCCGAAATTCCAGGAGCATTTTTACAAGTGTAACATTGTTTGTCTTGTGGAAAACTAACATCGGACTCCTAGTTTTTGGCATCCGGTGTCTCTCTTCTTTTTTAACTTTCTCCTCCTTTTCACTAATTGTTTATGATATATGATGGGAAATGGGCTTGGATTAGACTTAAGCACGAGTGTCATAACATTTGGGAATGTTAGTGGAAAAAGTCAAATGTGTTACTGATATCGACATAACACTTTATACACATTAACATATTGATGTGCGACATATTGCTGTATGTATCGCTCCCAGATAGAAGAGCCTCTTGCATGCCTTGCCAAAAGATATCTTCCTAGGACCTGATTTTACCACGAAGTTTCCAACTTCTTGCCCAATTATCTGTCGACCCAACACCCTCTTATTCCACTCAGATTCTGAACAGTGAACAGCGCCAATTCCTCAATCTCAATTCAAAAGTATAATCCGGGAAAGGACACGCAGAAAGCGAGTAAAAACAAAAGAAAAAGAGGAACTTTGAGAAGTTGCTGAGGGAGGATTGAAGGGGCCGTGAAGGAGGCAGACATTCTCAGGGCGGTTCTTCCCGGTTTTTTTTTTTTTTTTACTTTAATGTTCAATATTCCGACCAAAAAAAAAAAAACTTGAATGTTCAATCAAGATGGACCAGAAAAAAAATTAAAACAATGATGCATTGGACCTCTTTATGGTCGGGTCAAATGGCCTTTCGTCTCGGATGATATAGTAAAATAATATTTAGAATCAAAAGGTTTTCGGCCGAGTCAATCAAAGACGGAATACGTAATGAATAAGGTCAACAAGAGTAGAAGCTTAAACGACAATGTAAGAACATGGAGTACCAAGGAGTATGATGACTCTATTTTCCCTAAGGAAAAGGAAAATCAATGGAGATCTCATCCATGGAGTTTGTTTGGGATGGGTGAAGTACAGAAATGTGATTTGGGCTTCCACCAACAATGGAATGCCACTTAAATAGCTTGACGAAAATTTTTATAGGACGATAATAAAGCCAGCAAAATGTTATGGCACCGACCACGTGGCAACTAGTGACATGCACAACAAAATGAGTATAGACGATAAGAAAATGAGAATACTTCATTTGATCTGTAAATACACGATAAAAGAGAAGATAAAGTAAGATAAATCTAACTACAAAAAAAACAGTTGTTACGGTAAATGAGGATAAATCTAATCCAATAGCACAACTTTTTTTTTTTCCCCGTGAATCGCGCACGTAACAAGAAAATTCCTCGTTATTTGCAAAAACGGGGCGCTCAATTTCGGACTGGCTAAAAAAAAAGAAAGAAAGAAAATGGGAGGAATTTGGCAGAAGACAACAGAAGCGACAATAACAGAGAGGAGAGGGAGAAAAATGGCTACGTCTCCTACTTTGTCTTCCACTGTGGTGCGAATGTTGGAAGCATGGAGGCAAAGCAGAGGCCGAGCATACAAGCAATGACCTGAGTCTTAAGGGCTTCGAGTCTTGAATAAGAGAAGAATATGGATGCCTTCGCAATTGTAGCCATCGTTGTTGTACCAGTCGGTCTAGCCATGTACATACTGCTGATGCTGGGGTCCACGGGAAGACATCCTGGTAAATGCTGGGGTCCGATTTTTCACGGACGATGGGAATCCCCATCCTTTCCAGTAGTTATGCGGAGAGTGCATCGTGCCTCCGCGAGCTCACTGAGATTATAAATTGCCACGCTAAGTACCTAAGTCAGTCTTCCCTGTACTCTATAAGGTTGACGTCGGTGATATTCTTGAGCGATGTGGTATCTTTGGAAAGGCTCTAGATAAAAATGACAGGCAGTGCAGCTCAAAAGAAGTGCTAAAATGGGAGCGTGCGCTGACTTCTGTAGTGAGGATTAGCGTATGGATATCACAGACGACTGCTAATGGGTATGTTTGTATCTACGTACGTATGTATTCAAAAATGGAATGACCAATCCAGCGGGGAAGGAAGGAATCAAACTGCATATCGAACTTTGGTTTTACACATTCATATGTGGGCAGGCATGAGGGGCGTCTGCTGAAAATGGTGCTCGCAAAGGTTTCAAGTGAATTGAGGACAGTGTGGATCGAGCAGCTCCCTATGTTTCTTATCTTGATGTCTAATTACCACATAAGATCAGGTATCTTTCCATTCTAGTTGAGCCAAGCGCCTACCATCTGTAAGTATTCTCTTTGTTCATCATGAGAGAGTTTGGCCTCCCTTCAACTCCCACATAGAAACAGCATGCATGGTTTGTGTGGTTTCTGACCTAGACCAACTTCGTGACTTTCAAAAGTTAATTTGGATGTCTTTATGGATCACAGCATGTCTTTACTTGTCAGAGAAGAAAAGAAGGAAGTGTTCTTATCCTTTTGTGGTCCTGATACTCGACGTGGCTTTGCTGCTTGCCTCTACATCAATCTTATGGCTGCTGGAATCAAAGTGTTTAGCAATGATGATCCGTTTCTTTTAGGTAAAGATATTACTCATGAGATTTACAATGCCATTAACCACTACAAGATATTTATTCCAATTCTCTCTGAAAATTATGCTTCCTCTCATTGGTGCCTCGATGAGCTGGTTCACATGGTTGAATGCAAAAGAACAAATGGATGAGATATTGCCTATCTTCTATAAAGTGAAGCCTCGGACATGAGGTGTATCTTCATTGTTTAAAAAAGTGCATGCATCGACATAGGGAGCTGGTTGATCAAAGTACTTATGATCGGTGGGAGCAACATCTTTGGGAGGTTGGGTCCTCCAAAGGATGGGAATTGGAGAAACTCGCCAATGGGTACCAGAACCTCAATTTGATTCTATTACTAGAAACTTCTTAGACTACTTGGAGCTTACTTCAATTTTATTGACAATTGACAGGCATGAAGGGGTACTTGTGAAACAGGTTGTCGAGCAGGTTTCGAGGCTGTTGAGCAATCCCCAAACATGTGATTGCCCCATCCCCACACTGAACATCCCAACAATTCATTTTTGGTGTCTATCATCCCTGTTTTACAAGAAGATCTTCCTCGACGATGAAATGTGTCCTCATTTATTATTCATCATTTGCATTTTTTTTTTCTAAAAGCTGGCGAGGAGTTCTCTTGGAGTTAAGAAACATGTTACGCGTGTTATGTTGCGTAATTTGTTTAATAAACATGTTGTAGTTGGTTTTAGATGTGACATAATAAAGAGATGTCTCATGTTCGGATTCGACAAGTCTGTCAGTTACAGACAGAGAGAAGACACGAAAAGAAGCGTGAATGAGCGCAGGGAGGCCAAGGGAACGAGAGGATGTAAGAAATATGTCCAAACAATATAAAGTCCAGTCACCTTATTTAGCTGTCTGAAGGTGCCATAGAGGAGTTGCTACAGAGTTGAAATGTGATCTCCCGAAAAACCGATTGCCTTTCTGGTTAAGTGGAGTACATCTTCCTTATTATGACTAAGTCCAAAAATCGGCTCCTCCAGCGTAAAACAAGGTGAGCAAATGGAAAATGGGAAAACAGTGGTGATTTGCGTTAGCATAGCTTGAAAATATACTATAATGTGCTGGATCAGGGGAACAGAACATGTCCTTCCTAGCTTTTTCATCCTTGTTAAAACTAAACAGTGATTGTCAGCGCAAAGCAAAAGAAGCTCTTTTGTAGGAAGAGAGAAGGCAACCATTAGGTCTGTTCAATGATTTAGCATGTCGATCTCAATGTGACCTTTAGCTTGTACACCTTTGTTGCCGATAAGTTCTACGATATACAGTGGTGCTTTCTCTTTGGATACGCACATAGGAAGATTTGATTGTGTATTAGGTCTGTAGTAGGACACGCTGCTATGAATAAAAGATATTTGAAAAGGAAAAAATTGCATTTTCTCTCTTTTTCAGTCAACTTCGGTAGGAAACTAATCCGGTAAGATCTTCATATACATTCCACGCAGGAATGACATACTATGGCATGTGAGAAAATAAAATTGAACTTGATGAATTCACAAATTTAGGTTCCAGAGCAATTATCTCACCATAAAGCATCACCGTCTAGCCATGCAGATATTTGATTTCATACAAATTCAGTGGTGTAACTCAAATGGTATTCTCCTTTAGATCTCTCGGAAGCCAAATTCCTTCATTATGTGAGAGCAGAGTCTGTGGTGCCCTGCGGTTGTTCCGTTACCATCATCCATCACCTCAAAACTAGAGCTGCCATCCAGGTTTATCATCACTAACGTGACCCCTTTCTGCAATATTGGTATTTCGGATCAGATAGCAAATGCAAAAGGATACGCCTGGTTCTTTAGCCGACTAATATTCAGAACAACCTTACGGAGGCTATTGCACAATGAGCATAGGCATGGATCTTATTTGATCCCGAGTAGCTCCCTCCCAGAACATTTCTCCCCATGAATCGTTACCCAAAGCAGTGCGCACTGCAACAAAGAAATCAGCCTCTAATGTCTTATTTCAATAACATGCTGACAGAGAAAGGGAATGCGGAATAACTAACTAAGCTTATGTGTATGCTTGGTCTCTAAATGTACTGGCAAATTGCATCAATATGTAGGTTTTAGGACTTTGAGGAAGGTGTAGCCAAAACAAATTTATTGCACCCTTCAAGTAGAAGTGCCAGAAAAGGATTTAACAACAAGGACACGCTAATAAACCATGAGAGAAGAAGAGATGCCCCCATCAATCAGCTTGAAAATGTTGATTTAAGGAACTTAACGATCGTTGGAGGAATTCAACTATAACCTGTAATAGTCAGGATTTGGATCATTGGAAATTGCATTTGGAAACCACAATTTACACATCCCAGTAACTGTCTGCAGTACGATGTCGTATCAAAAGTAGATGCAATGCTTATCTGATCCAGATACCTGTTTTCCACACAAAAAGCATCTGTGTAGCATCACTATTTCTGCAGAACAAGATCAAGACCATCCAGTTCATCGGTGCATCAGGAAAAGTACCAGAAGCTGTACACAAATGCACCTGTGGCTGCTGTTGAGAGCTCCTCCTGCTTCACCAACCCACGCTACTGCTGAAGTAGCTGAAGTACACTTAATTGTGTTCCGCAGCTTATTAAACATCTTAACTATGCCATCAAGATATGTCCGATTACGAATCTTTTGGATGAGGTGCTGATCAGCTCCTACTCACTTGAAAAACTGCCTAAGATCCAAGATGATTATAAGTTGTCAAACGGTAGCTAAAGAAGGCACCCAATCCGGGATTGTAGATGTGAAGAGCAATTGCATCAGAGGATTTTGGGTCTTGGCCAAGTATTCATTAGACCAAAGGGCATTATGGCTTCCCCCTGGTGCGAAGATAAGAGGCTCGGGTTTGAAACTCTTGTTAATGTCCAACACCAAGTTCTTGAGATAAATTGTATCAGACACATACTGGTTTACTGCTCCTCTTTACCAACTCCACTCCCACTCAATTCGTTTCCTGAACAGCAGGATCAGCAAGTCCAAAAGTGTACACACAAAATTATCACCCACAAGTCCACTCATGTATAGTGAAAACTTGCTTCAGTATTATACGATTGGTTATAAGCCTATATTGGACGTAGTAAATAAAGTATTCAAATTTACTCTAGTGGATCCAAATATATATAATATAAATGGCTGCAATATAATTGGAGTAGGAGGCGCTTCTAAAGTCACTATACATAGCTCTAAAAACAGAACAAAAGAATGTAATTGCTAATTACCAAATTCCCAGCGAAGAATTGTGTAATTCTTGCCGACGGTACAATGCACAATGTACAAAGGATTCGACATTCTTAGAATCCCAAGTCCCCATTGCAGGCCCATGTCTTCGCGGTATTGTTTGTCCATTAAGTGCTTTTAACCCAAAGATGACTTCAACACTGATGAAGATGAAACAGATCTACATTAATAAAAAAGGTTCTTAGTTAAGAAACATGAACTTGGGTTCTTCAACCCTTCCGAACTATGATACTTGGTCGATGTAGCTCAAAATGAGATGGATCAGCTTCTAGACAAAACCCAAGTCATCAAAAAATCAGTTTCTGATAAGTTACAACACTCGGAATCTGTCAAGAAAGTTGAATTGAAGTCACAAACCAATCTCGTGAAGATGAACTTCTTCTCTTTAAATATATCAGCACTGCTAGTTTCAAGTCAATCTTATTTATCTTGCCCATTCAAGTAACAGGCGAGTAATAGTTTCCATATGTACATCGCAAACATCAAAATTCTGTTAGATTTGATTCAACAAACCCGGTGATCTTGCCATTTAGAAATTCAAAATCATAGTCAGAAAAAGGGCGTGTGCTGTGCAGCGGCCATGAACTCAGTTATGCGGAAAATTCTACTGTCCCGTCCAATCAAAAACCGAAAAAAATTCCGTATCGGTAGGAATTTGAAGTTGCTGGCAATTTTCCTAACGTGTTGGTGAAACAAAAAAATTAAAAAACACGACTAATAATTTGCTTGCCAGGTAGACTGGCAGGGAATAACCAACACTATAAAAAAATTATTAATAACCCGATAAATTATAAATTACCAACTTCTCTTAAATTTTGTCATTATTATATGTAAACTACCAACTCCTCTTAAATTTTTACCTTTGTTTTACGAGAAAGTCCTCCTGTAATAGAGATTTCACTAAAATATCGACCGAAAGATAGTAACACGACACTTAAATAACCTCAAATTACACCATTCCCAAACCATCACAATCATATTAATTAGCTGGATATTCTCTAGACTGACTTGTTCAACATTTGGAAAAGCTAAAGTTGTTCTGCGAAGTTGTACAGCACTCTTTTGCAGGCCTTACTTTGCACGATGTGCTATTCACCATCGGAAAATTCTTTGTCACCACATGAAGACTTAGCGAATTGGTGTGGGTTGCCTTTCTCACGAAATTTCCAAGAACATAGAGATATAAATGCCAGCATTTAATTTGTGGAATTTATGGTGATCTGCTGATCACATGGATGACATAGGCACGTTTACTTCCCTTGCTAAAATCAACATACATCTGTTTCCCACTCGGCATATTCTTTACAACTTAAGACTCAAACTACTTTTTTGTATCGAATGCTAAACACGCATAAGTTATGGTGCTAAATACCCAAATTGTCTTGGAATATCCATGCAAAAGCAAGTAGAATGATATTTTATATTCATGCTAAATCATCCTTTTATTATAAATATTTTCACGAATTTGTTAATTTATTTTTTCACATGGCCAAACCCGCCGGCATGTTCGTGGTGTATCGAAATATTCTGTTTTCTCGATCTAATTTCTTTTCAACGAGTTCTGTGTTGGATCTTCTCCATTCAAGACTTATATCATCTTGAAAAGTAGCTGAATGTGAAGTAATTGAGTAGTGTATATACATGGATCAAAACCCTAGAGCAGTGGGGGATCGAGATTTAAATGAAAGTTTCAACACGTAATCACTAATCTTAATCATGCATTTGTTATAATCATCAGTCTTGGCAAGAACCGCAAGGAGTGGCCGACTTAGGCGGATGAACGATGTAAGACCCAACATTAAGCCCGAGTTGCTCTTCTCGATGCTGTTTTTATTTTAACAGAACGATTAGGGAAAATTCAAACCACGAGTCAAATTATGACAAGACTCAAATTTTAGGGGAAGGATAATATTCCCTTCACCCATTGTAATACTCAAGAAAACGAATAAGAAAAGTCAACGTTATTACAAAGAGGCCTTAGTATTTTGTGAGTAAACAAAAACGATGTCTGGAATCTTGAAAGCATCAAGTTTGGAGATAAGGAATAATGCAGAAGAGAGAGTTTTGCGTAATTTTTTTAGAGTCCATAATGAAACATATATTATAAGATGACTATATAATGTAATAAGATATTTTCAATTACAATCAATTAAGATCGATAAAGGGCACACACAATTAAAGAAGGGAGATATAGAAAATCTTCTAGATATATCTCAACATCTTTCAAACTCAAGATGATGTAGAAGAACACTCAGATCTGCTTTAGTGAAGACATCAATAGTATGATCAACCGATAAAGTGGAGACAAGAGAAATAGTACCATGGAGCACACGATACTGTATGGAACAACAGTCCATTTAAATGAGCTTGATGTGTTAATGGAAAACATCATTATTTGTTATTTTGATAGCACTCTAGTTGTCATAGTAAATGAGTGTTCCACCATTATAACGGAATCCCGTGTCTTCTAATAGCCATATAGTAATTTTAATAGCATAATGGCTAGACGACGATATTCTGCTTTCATACTAGATCGAGTGATAAGAGTTTGTTTCTTATTACACTTTAAGATAAGTGAGTTACCTAGAAAGAAGCAGTAGCCTATAGTGAAGTGTCTGTCAACATCAAAATTAGTTGTCAACTCTAAGGTAAAGTGAACAAAAAAGTGAAGGCCATGAAACAAGGTACCCTTGATGTAATGAAGAATTGGAAAAATTGACACAAAGTGAGCGTACATGACGTGATCATGAACTAACTGACAATGTGAACTGCATAGGCGATGTAGAAATAGGAAGACATACAAGAATGCCGACCTTTTGGCAATAAATTGAAGGATTTGGAAGAGGGGTCTCATATTTGTCATCAAATTTGGCATTAGTCTTAGTGAGAGTTGTAGCAATTTTGTTACTAGTGAGTCTTGCTCGACAATAACTAGAGGAATTTGAAGCAACCTCCAAGCCTAAAAGATAGCTAAGTTATCAAAAATCTTTCATTTTAAATTGTTGATTGAGATATTGTTGTAGTTTTGTAATGCTAGTATGATTATCGTCAATTTTGACCATGTCATCCACATATAATAGTAGTAGAATATACCCACGAGATATATATGGAACAAATAGAGCATGGCCATTGGGATTGGATAAAAAGCAAAGACATTTCTTGGTTGAGCTAAACTTAGAATGTAATGTAGGATGAGCTTGTTTCAATCTACATAATATTCGAAGTAATTGATACACTTCACTAAATATCAGTATCTCCAGGAGTAGACTCCATATAGATTTCCTCAGTAATATTGCTATTGAGATATGGATTTTTAACATCCATCTAGAATAGAGACCAACCCTTGATAGAGGTGACATTGAGAAGACTTTGAACATAAGTAAGATTTGCAATTCCATTATTTTGAGTAAAACCTTGACTACTAATTATGCTTTATAGTGTTCAACAGTACCATGTACCATTGTTTTAATCTTATACACCTATATAGAACCAAAAGTAGACTTTTCAAGAGGCAAATCAACCAAATCTATGTGATTTGTCTAAAGCTTGCAATTTATCTAAGATAGCTTGCTGCCAAAGATGATTAATACTAGTTTCTCTAAATGTATGAGGCTCATGAAAAGAAACAATGGTAGAGTAACAATGGAAATTACATAGTCAAATAAAAGGTTGACTTACACAGGTGGAATGGGAAATGGGAGAAGGGGGAATGACCAAGGGTGGAAAATCAATTGATAGCGCAATGGATTTACCGAAGTGATACCACTAAAGGTATTTCATCATGATTAGGAGAAGACAACTCCAAATAAGAAGATTCCAAAAGTAGAGTGAAGTCTATCGCCTTTGAAGGATTAGTAATGGGGGGAATACTAGGAGAGGATTCAAAAGGACGGAGTGATGACAAAATTTTAAATTCCCAAAAGGTAATATGAAAAGACTTGTGAAAAATATTAGTGATAGGATTCTAACCTTTGTATTGTAGGAAAAAGGCTGATAAGAACAAATAAATTTGCCGGAGGCGTGCAAACGCAAGCATTGTCCTTAAGGATAATTCCGCCCCTCGGAGTGCGAAACTCGGTGCGATAGGCTTTTGACGGCTATCCTCCCAAGATACAATGGACCTTCTTCTATATTCCGCACTAAATATTAGAAGGAACAAAAACAATGTCTGTGTATAACCCAGCAAGAAAAAGGAAATGAAAGATTTAAAAAAAAAAAAAAAAACAGAATATTCTCTGTTTTCAGACAAAATAGAGCCGTTAAAAGAGCCGTTATAAAATAATGAATGATTTATTTGAGAAATGAATTAAACGTTACAAAACGATTGGAAAGCCGTTGTATGACCGTTAAGAAAAACCGTTAAAAATAATAATGGTCTTCAATGCGGTCATAACTATTATCGAAGTTATTATTATTAATATTTCAAAATATTATTGAAATATCCAACATGTATTTGTGTCTAAGCCTAGACATGGGGGGAAATTGTTATATATATATATATATATATATATATATATATATATATTAAATCATTTATTCATCTAACTGCTTAAAATTTTACATCTTCAATAAGAGAAAGCATGGAACGAAGACATACTTAGATGCCAAAGAATAAAAGAAGTAAGGAGCAAAGAAGAAAATAAATGACTCCGCAATTTGTTCTACCACTAGCCCTTCTGTCGGTGTATGCTTAGAGTTTCCTTCAGATAAAAACAAGAGCATCAAGTTTAGTCCTCGCTACAGAGAAATATTATTAGCTAGCGATGAAAAAAAGAAAAAACTTCAATCTTTAAAGAAGACGAAGTCAAAGTATAGTCAACTTTATAACGTCCTTGGAATTTCTGGGTAAACAAAAACGACTTGAATCTTGTAAACATCAAGTCATGAATAAGAGAAAGCATTTAAAGAAGACATACTAAGGTCCAAAAAGAGAAAAGACAAGTCACGAAGAAAGAAGAAAATGAATTCCCTGGCGATTGTTCTACCACTAGCCCATCTCTCCGTGTGCGCTTACAGATTCCTGCAAAAGAAGAAAAGCACGGCCCCTCAGAATTATGATGTGTTCTTGAGCTTCAGAGGTGGAGACACTCGAACTGGCTTCACCGATTTCCTCTACAACAGCCTGGTAGCTGCTGGGGTTCACGTGTTCAGGGATGATGATGCGCTCCCAGTTGGCAAGCAGATTGGCCCGGAGATTCTCTGGGCCATTAGGAGTTGTAGGATTGCGATCCCCATCATCTCCGAACAATATGCGCAGAGTAAATGGTGCCTCCGTGAGCTCACGGAGATAATGGATTGCCACAGACATCATGGCAAATCAGTCTTCCCTATATTCTATAAGGTGGATGTTGTTGATGTGGGTCGCCAACGTGGTAACTTTGAAGAGGCTCTGTGTAAACATGAGATGCAGTTCAGCACAAAAGAAGTGCTAGAATGGCGGGAAGCGCTGACTTCTGCAGCGAGGGTTAAAGGATGGATATCAGAAACCGTTGCTAATGGGTAAGTACGTACGCACTTAATTGTTTAGGAATCTACGAATATATATCCGTCACACATCTCAATCCAAACCCTTGTTCTTTTGGATGGGAGTGACCAGAATCAGAGATTCAGGGGAAGGAAGTAGTCAAACGCCTAACTTTGATGTCTTATGTTAAAGCATCATATATCACATATCTCTTATTTACAGGGGTTTTTTTTTTTTTTTTTAAATATATACAAGTGGTTTTCCTCCATTTATAAGTTAGGCTTCTGAGTTCAGAATCCTAATGTGATATTTAAGTGAGATTCTGCTTTATTTTGCATGTGCAAACTCGTTCATCAAATTTCACATGTCGTCTATAATCTGATTTCCTTGTGAATGGGCCTGTCTATGAGGTCTGCAGGCACGAGGGAGAGCTAGTGAATATGGTGGTCGCAAAGGTCTCGAGTGAATTGAAGACGACGTGGATCGAACGACTCCCCATGTTTCCTATATTGATGTCTAATGATTATGCAAAATCAGGTATCTCCCAATTCAATTTGAGCCAAGCGCCAACCATTAGTAAATATTCTGTGCTCATCAAGTGAGAGCTTTGGCCTTCTCACATAGTGAAGGCATGTAAGGTTCACGTGTTTTATCACTTAGGCCGATTTCGTGCATTTAAAAGTGGTCTTCTGAAATTTTCGACTTCATCTTATCATCATCACTTTGGATTGTCTTGCTGGATCACAGTCCATCGTTGCCTTTTGGAGAAGAAAAGAAGAGAGAGTAAATGGCAAGTGTTTTTGGCCTTTCGGGGCCCTGATACTCGATTTGGCTTTGCCGCTTACCTCTACATCAGCCTTGTGACAGCAGGAATCAGAGTTTTTAATGATAATGATCCGTACCTCATAGGTAAAGATGTTGCTCATGAGATTCGCAATGCCATTGATCACTGCGAGATTTCCATTCCAATTATCTCTGAAAATTATGCCTCCTCTCCTTGGTGCCTTAATGAGTTAGCTCAAATGGTTGAATCCAAGAGAATAAAGGGACAAGAGATATTGCCCATTTTCTATAAAAGTAAGCACCTCGCATGTGCGAAACTTATCTCATTTTTTTGGAGAGTGCATGCTTCGACATAAGAAATTGGTTGACACAAATACTTACGAGCGGTGGGAGCAAGCTCTTAGGGAGGTTGGGTCCTCCAAAGGATGGGCGACGGAGAAAATCGCCAATGGGTACTTTTCATCATTCCCACCCAGATTTTAATTTGATCCTATTACTAAAAACTTCTTGTTATACTAGCTTACTTCATGTTCATTTGCAATTGGCAGGCATGAAGGGCTACTTGTAAAACGAGTGGTTAAGGAGGTCTCAAGGTTGTTGAACAATCCCCGAACACGTGATCCCCCCATCCCCATCCCTAAACACATCTCCCGTATGTGATTCCTATTTTCCAAGAGGGTTTTCCTCAGTGATTAAATGTGTCCTCGCTTATTTTTCGTCATTTGTATTAATTTTCTAAAGATTGTTGAGGAATTCTTCTGGAGCTAAAGAAATATGTTACCCATGCTATGTTGCCTAATCTATGTAATAAACAAGCTGTTTGTGGGTTCAGATGTGACGCGATTAAAGAATGACTCGGGTTCGGATCTGATAAGTCTAGTTTTGTTACAGAAAGAGGGGCTGTGAAAAGAAACAGGAATGAGGGCATGGAGACCAAGAGAACGGAAGGAGGAGAGAAAAATATCCAAAAAAATAAGATGGTCCAATCACTTTAACTAAAGGAAAGTCCTAAATTCTATTGTACAGATACAAATTCAATCATAAATGTTTTCATTTGATCGAATCATAAACCTTTTGACAATTTGTTAATGTAGTCATTCTAGGTAATTTTGACCGGCAATCATTGATGTGAATGCTGACCTTCTTAGGGGCACGGCTAGCAATGACTTGAATTTTTTTTTTTTTGAATTTTTATAATTTTTTCTTGTCTTTTTTTTTTCTTTTTTTTTTCTTTCTTCCTCCACTGATCACTAGGCCTCAAGCAAGGCTTGCTCTCACTCTTGGCCAAGGCTAACGAGGGTCAACTTTGCTGGCCTCGAGCGAGGCTAACCCTTGCTTGTGGCCAGTCGATAGCCATGGCGATCAACATAGGCAAAAACAAGAAAAAGAGAAACCATAGAAAAAGAAAAGAAGAAAAGAAGAAAAAAGTCACTAAAAATTCAATAAAGCATTGACGTTAGTATAGGCTGGCGTTCACGTCAATAATTGCTAGTCAAAATTAGATAGAAAGACTATATTGACAAAATGTCTAAAAGTTTAAGACTTAATTGTCCAAATTGAATGATTTTGGATTCAATTGACATTCATATAATAGGTTTAGGATTTTGTTAGTTAATTATCCTTCTTAATTAGTTGTCCGAAAGTGCTATAAAGGATTTGCTATGGAGTTGAAGTAAAATGTAATCTCCCGAAGTACATATTGCCTTGTAATTAATTCTGGTACATCTTCCCTATTACAATTAGTGGAAACGTCGGCTTGTTCCCACCACATAAAACAAGATGAGAAAATGAAAATGGGAAAACAATTGCAATTTGCATTACAATAGCTTGAAAATTACATCAATGGGCTGGATCACAGGAAGAGATATCTCCTTTTTAGCATCTTCGTCTTTCTTAAAACTAATATTTGATACCTACCAAGAAAGGAGGGAAATTCTTGGATCGAAAGCAGGAACTCAAGCGCTTCTGCAGTGTTCTACAAATCATGGTTTGAAAAGGGGGGTTGGGCCATCCAGCTGTCCACCTTGGTTGTGCAGAAAATTCTACCGTGTTGTCGGATAAAAAATTCAAAAAGGATGTCAAGACAAGATAAGACCGATTATGAAACTTCGTTTTCATTCATCCGCTTCATGGAAGATGGTTAAATTCCTAAGATAAGACCCTTGGAGATTCTACATTTCAGGGTCACGCGTTGATGAGCAACTTCAGTTATCATGAATGCTCCCGGTCAGTGCATTGAGTTGTGATTGTTAATTTTTAACCTTTTTATCTTACTTATCAGACAGAAGAAGCTGAAAACTCCGTGTTGGTGGAATTTCAAAGTTGCTGGTAATTTTCAATCTAATTGGAAAAAGAAAAAAGTAAAATGTGACCAGCAATTTGCTTGCCCAATAATCAATACTATTACAAATATATCAATAATCTAATCAAATAAAAAATGATCATCTCCATTTAAATTTTATCATTATCATGTACAAATTATCAAACCTTAAATTTTATTATTGTTGCACGGGAAAGTCCTCCTTTTGATGATTCCAGCAAAATAACGACCAAAAAAGTAATACAACACTTAAATAAACCTCAAAGCACGCGGTGCAAAAATTATCCCATGTGACGTAAATTACCTCGATATTTCCTAGGTTGACTTGTTCAACGTTAGAAAAGCTAAAGTTGTTGTACGAAGTTGTATAACACTCTTATGTAGGTGTCTCTAAGCTTTCCATTTCCTTCATATAATTTATCTTTTTCTTGTCCTTATTGGGCTCCACCATCGGAAAAGTCCTTTGTCACCACAGAGAAATGGCAAACTTTCGCCTAATTTTAAACTTGGTGAATTGGTGCGGAAATTTCAAGACCACAGAGAAGTAGTATGTTAGTTTTTTATTGTTTGTGGAATTTATTGTCATCTGCCGATCGCATGGATGACATAGACATGTTTCTTCACTTGCCAAAATCAACATACATCTGTTCCTATACATTTATTGAATGCTAAACAAGAACATATTATGGTGCTTTCAGGAAGAGCAAGTACCTAGTTTCACCTGGAATTCTCTGCTTATTAAATATCCCTGAAAAGCAAGTCGAATGATATTTTATTTCTTGCTAATCACTCTTCTAATTAAAAGCATTCCTAAATTTGTATTTTATTTTCTCACATAGTCAAGCCCACCGGCGTTTCTGATATATTGACATATTTTATTTCCTTGATCTAATTTCTTTTCAGTGAACAAGCTCTATGTGGATTTTGGATCTTCATTCAGGGCTATATTACAGCCAAATGTCCGGGGAAATAATATCGTAATGCCAGCTATCTTACGTAACATAATCGGAACTAACATTGACATTTTTAATAATATTTGTTTAGTTGTTTATTTTATTATTTTTTCTTTTGTCTTTTCTTTACTTTGTTTTACTAAGGGCCTAGATGCCCTCGATGGTTCGAGTTGAAAGCCACAACACCCTTGCTTGATTTGGGGATCATGGCCTCGCCCAAACTCAGTGAGGGCAGCGACACCCTCACTAGATCTAGGCTAGGCGAGGGCACTATGCCTTATTAGCCTTGGGCGAGGGGCCATGACCAATTGCTTGGCTGGCGAGGGTGTTGCGGCCCTCACAAGGGTTGACTAGTTTTGGGGTGAATTAACTCTCACTTTGGAATTGGATTAGAAGGGTTGGTCATCAGTTTGTGGAATTGAAAATAAGCCTACCTGATCTTGGATTTGGTTCCTAGGTGGGCCCACGAACTAGCGTGATTCCACCAGCTTAGTCCGATTCCCAGGTGGGTCCACAAACCAACATAATTACTTCTTTTTCTTTTTTTCCTATAGCCGGCAAGACTATAAGTTTGCTTATGACTGCAAGTATTAGCAAAATCTCTTTATCTAGATCGGACCCAAAAAACTCACATGTCATATGTGTAAAAGAGTTTGCAGGTATCTAGACATATTAATCATGATGAATATCATCAACCGGTAAGGTGCAAACTATATTGTGAAGAATCCGTTGCTCTACGCTAAACTTCATGTTTATGCCCCTTAAAATTCCCTTATTTCGAGGAAATTCGTTCTCTACAACTAAATAGAGTCAGAACAGAGAAATTCTCTCCACAAAGTGCCGAGGGGTTTAATCAAGCTGAATTAGGTCCTGAGCAGGACCTTAAAAGGCTTTGACCACTGGGAAAGTCCAGGTAGAGGCGGGTTCAGGCCTCGAAAAAGATTCTGACCCCATTGCTCCTCCCGTCCACAACCCCTTACGGGGGTAGGGGCAGCCTGGATCCCCGCGATGCCTTCCCTCCTGAAACAAGGGGGTGTGGTACAAGGAAATGAAATGTCCAGGGGAAAACCTCCACAGGCAAAAGGACATCGCGCCTGCAAAGACGTATTTTTTTTGTTTGAAGGAAAATTATATTTATTGCTCAAAATGATACATGACAAGTGTACAAACTTCCATAAAATCAAAGCACTACAAAGCTCAAAATATTACTAAACAAAGCCTAAGCGAGGAAATAAGGAAGATCAACATAACACCAATAAGTTAATTCACATACTCATTCCATAACAACAATTTTGTCAAGCAAAATAGTTTGCGGTAGATCACCAGATCTTGCATCATCATTAGTGATTAGCACATACTAAAAACTAGTAAAACATCCCACTCCACTGCAAATCGTACTCCTGAGGAAGACTAACATCAGACTTCTAGCTTTCCGCATCGTTGCCTCTCTTCTTTTGAAATGTCTCCGAAATTTTATGAATTGTTTGCGATATAGGATGTGAAATGGGCGTGGATTAGACTCACGCATTTGTATCACAAATGTGTCAACCCACATAAACACGCTTGGGAATCTTGGTGAAAAAAGTCAACATGTTAGTGGTATCAACGCCGCTCATTGGCATATTGATGTTTGACGTTCCAATGTACATATAAAAACTTTTACAAATATATATAGGGAAACCTGTTTTCCAAAATTGTCAAACATGTCATGTTATAGGATTAAAAACATGTCGTCTACGAAGGCAAATTTGACACGATTATATGTAGCATCAAACTACCATGTTATGAACATAAGAATTGTCAATACTTCTAATGAGTGCAAATGCTACATGCTGAAATATTTTACTAAAATCTATTTTCACTAGATGCTATAGAATCAATGAATAGGGCTTGTCTAATTAGTCAATAAAATTGTCCAAAAGTCCTAAACTTATTGTAAAGCAATTAGTTCAATCCAAAACCTTTTAATGGTGCCAATTAAATTTAAACCTTTTAACAATTTATTGTTATAGACATTTTAATTGTGTCAATTTAGTATTAAATCTTTTAACAATTTATTAAGTCAGTCCTAAATGTTTTAACGATTTGCCAATTTAGTTTTTCCAGTCAACTTTGGCCAAAAATAGCTAACATGGTGGTCTAATCAGCTCTAGCTGTCTTATGTGGCACAATTAACACTAACTAGGCCAATTTTTTACATTGTATGTAAATTTTCTGAAGTTTTATATTTTCTTTCCTTTTTTTTCCTTCCTCCGTTGGTTGCCAGACCTCGCCAATGGTTGGCAAGGCTCAACCCTCGCCGGCTGTTGACATCTAATTTTTAGCAATCCATTTAGTCATTCATTGCATAAAAAAAACTAGAAGCATTTTTCATCTAATAGCATTAAGCCCACGATGTGATATTTTAATTGGCCTGGCATTGAATGGGTCTAAGCAGGGAGGCCAGGAACTTAATTAAATTCAGAGCGAAGCCTATAAGTAGGAAATTCGGCCAAAGCCTTCCATTTTTCTCCATGGATGAAATTCATATGTTATCAAGAGATGATTGCATTAAGCTATAGGAACGTATATAGTGAAGTTTCGGCTACTATAAGAAGAGTGAGAAATATTTCAATTTCTTGATATGAGTGAATTAGCATCTCCTTTGAATTTTTAAAAGGGAAAGCAATATTCAGTGCTGAAGGAGGTACCCAATCCCAAGGGACTCACTAATAAAAAAAAAAAAAATACTGTCTTGTGCAGGGGCGTGGGCGTGACAGGAGGGGAACACATTAGAGAAAAGGAAAGACAAATTTATGGTTATTCCAGAACAGGAAGGAAGAGATGAAAAGAAAGAAAATGAAACACGAAACACGCCAAGAGAGCGAGGCTCATCTACCGTCCGCCCCATTCCGCGAGATTCCACCGTCGTAGCTTCATCTCGCCGAAGAGTGCCCTGTCACCGAGCTGAAGCCCCTCACTGAGATCCAGGTGATCCAGTCGTGTTTGGCGAGCATCTACAGCTTCTCAACGAGCATCATGCGTTGCAGGTCCGGCGAAGAGTCTCAGCCTCCTGGACTACTACGCCTCACACCTTGACGAGCCAAAACATTCTTGCAATCCCTCTTAGTAGTTAAGCTAAATTCATGAATATCGTACCTGCATCTAGAATGTTCATGTATGTTTAGATTCATATTTTCATGTCTAGTTCAATGTTTTGTAAATTAAAGAAATGTATCTCCTTGAAATATTATTTACATTTATGATTTTTTTAAAGAGTAATAGTCATATAACAAGCCTATATAAATGGAAGTCTTGTGATAATTTCTTAAGAAAAGGAAAAAGAAACAACAAAAAATCTTATTTGTCTCATTCGCTCTCTTGATTAGAGTCAGCTTGAGTAAATTGTGAGTGTTTCCACCTTCAAATTATTCTATCAATCCCAGCGTCATTCTGACTTGTCGCTGCTCTTGGTTTCATATCGTCGATTGTGCGGGCATCGGCATACTTCCTGTCCATCCGTAGCCATACCGACGAAGCTTGGTGTTTCATTTTTCCTTTGCAGGTTTCTCTGGCACTTCCACGAGGCCAGCAAGTCCTTTGCCGAGTTTCCTTCAGTTTTCTCTTCCTGGCCGCGTTGAGTTTTCACCGTTACTTGCCTTGCTCAGAGTTTGCTAAGCCTCGCCGGCCATGCATTCTCGCTTCACAGTAACTTTCGCCGGTGGCTGTGATTTCCTTGCGTCTGGTCATCGTTAGATCAAGTCTAATTTAGGTAACTTCCCAAACCATGCCTAATTCAAATATGTCAAGTCACTTAATTTGAATGATATGATCCTGACTTTGATTTGTTTAAGATTTTTATTTAGGCATGTACTAATTATATCATGTATATAATTGAGAATTCGATTTTTAAGACTTAAGATCAAATTCCCAATTACCTTCGTGTCCTATTTTGGAATTGTGGAAAAAACTTGATTATTACAGGTTGCTAACTCAGTAAATTTACATATGGATAAGTAACTAGAAATCCTAAAACTTGTCATGAAAATGCAATTAAAAATTGAAACTTTCAAAAAGTGCAATCATGTCATAAAATTTTCAAAAAGTGCAATCGGGTCCTAAAATTTTAATAAGTGCAATTAACATAGGAACTTGATTGAATCAATTTTACAAGTTTAGAACTTGATTGTGTTTTCCGAAAATTTTTGGGCTCAATTGCATTTTTATGACAAGTTTTAAGACTTAATTGCACTTTTTGAAATTTTTAGGACTAAATTACAACAAATTTTAGGACTTTCAAACAATTACCCATTTTCATATTATGAAAAATACCAAAAAAAAAAAAATAAAAATACATTGCATGTAAGATAGATAGCATATCTTGGAGCCATGTAGTAATTAGGAAATAAACTAATTTAAAATATGAGTCTAATAAAGATTATTTCTTATTTTAAATTAGGTAATCATATATTTTAGGCAATTTCCTATTTTACTTTCAAAGAAAAAAATAAAAAAAAATAACATGCATATATCATATAAAATTAGTTGCTTCATTGGAACGTCATCTCATTGCCATGTCATCTATTGCCATGTCATCATTACCCCCATCATCACATTGCCCTGTCATTAAATATTCATGTCATTCCATAATCACATTAGATTAATTCTCAATTTTTTGCCTATCATTATATTTAGGTTACATATAGATTGCATTTAGATTCATGTGACGTGTCATTAGTTAAATTAGGATCACATATACATAACTTAGATTAAAATTGCATCTCATTATTTGTAGAATATCAGAGTCGCACAACTCTGATAACACTCTCACAAGAGACGCTCTTAAGGAATGAGATGAATACACTACTTTACTCACATAAAAGTCTTTTCACTCTCTATCTTTTGAAACGATTACAAGACTCGTTTATATATAGGCTTAAAACACGACTCTTGACATTCCTTAGATATATGAAAAGACATGTCTAAATAAATAGTAATAAAGACATTTTAATATGTGTGTCGAAAAGACTTCTCTCGGAAATTGAATAGTCTTTTGACCAAAACACGAAAAGTCACGAGAGATATGTGGTGATATCTTCAATACTCCCCCTCACCGACTACTCTCTCTCTAAGGATAGTCCTTGCGACCATACCAAGCTGAGCTCGAAACTCTTCAAACTTTGCAACTCCAAGACCTTTGGTGAAGATATCGGCAACTTGATCACCTGTCTCGATGTACTTCATCTTGATCTCGCCCTCCAACACTTTCTCCCGCAGAAAGTGATAATGGACTTCCACATGCTTAGTCCTAGCATGAAAAACCGGATTCTCTGCCAAGCTTATAGTGGATAGGTTATCACAATACAATATTGTCAAATAACCTATAGATTGATGAAGATCATCCAATAACTGCACTAGCCACGTGCTCTCCTGAGCTGCCATTGCTGCTGCTCTGTATTAAGCTTCTGTTGTAGACAAAGACATAGTCAGCTATCTTTTATTGCACTAGGATACTACTGCTGATCCAAGATTAAACGAGTATCTAGTAGTTGATCGACGTGTGTGTTGATCTCCAGCATAGTCGGCATCACAATGACCGACCAACTCACTCGATGATCCCTTTTTATACAAAAGCCCAAAATCAAAAGTCTTCTTTGCATACCTTAGGATACGCTTGGCTGCATCCAAGTGAGGCTTCCTTGGCTTCTCCATGAATCGACTCACTACTCCCATTACAAAGGAGATGTCAGGTCGAGTTATGGTAAGGTAAATTAGACTACTTACCAGTTGCCTATACATGGTTGAATCTTCTAGCTCTCGACCTTCTTTAGCACATAACTTTGCGTTCCCATCCAAATGGAGTAGATATAGGTTTGCAATCAAGCATTCCGAATTTTTTCAAGAGATCTCGTGCATACTTTTGTTGACATAGGAATAATCCTTCCTTTTTCCTATCAATCTCGAGCCCCATAAAGTGTTTTAGTTCTCCAAGCTCCTTCATCTAAAACCACACAGAGAGGTTGGCTCTAATTCAACATATCTCATCTTCATCATCTTCAGTAATGATGAGATCATCCACATAAACCAACACAACTACAACCTTTCCATCTTCTACCTTCACGATCAGGCTTGAGTCTGCTGGAGCTACATTATAATTGTTCTTCAACAAGAATTATGTGATCTTTCCATACCACGCTCTCGGGGCTTGCTTCAAGCCATGCAATGCTTTCTTTAACTTGCATACATATTCTAGATGAATTTTGCTCTTGAAGCCATCCGGTTGCTCCATGTATATCTCTCGCTCAAGTTCTTCATGCAGGAAAGCAATCTTCATATCCATCTGCCACACATTCCATAACTTGCTTGCTGTAATTGCTAATAGAATTCTAACAGTGGTAACTTTTGCCACCGGGCTAAAGGTCTCTTCATAATCAACTCCATATTTTTGCGAAAATCCTCGAGCCACTAGACGTGCTTTATATCTCTCAATTGACCCGTCTGGTCGAGTTTTAAGTTTATAAACCCATTTGCAAGAAATAGGACTTACCTCTTCAAGTTTCAATACCAAGTCCCATGTCTCCTTCTTCTTAAGTGCGAGGATTTCTTCTTCCATGGCCTTCCTCCATTCTGTACTCTTCAAGGCTTCTTCATATGTCGAAGGCTTGACCATGCCAACATCTTCAGTCAATGCTGCATTGGCATACTTGGGGTTCGGCTTCCTTTGTCTTGTCGATCTCCGAGGTTAAGGCTCCTCCTCTTCAAGTTCTTTGACCCGACTTAGTCGAAGTTCTTCTGTTGACCTTGGATGCTCACCAAATGAACTTGTTGATCTTGGTGATTGTGCTTTGACATCTTTTTCAACAAGCTGATTCTCATCGAATTCTTTCAGCCTTTCTTCGACCTCTTCGTTGAAATGCTGTGAATTTGGCAATTCGACAGCTTGAGATGACCACCAAGATGACATATCGTCGAACATCACATTCCTTGAGGTATAACACCTCCCTATTGTAGGGTCACAACACTTCCACCCCTTTCATTGATCATCATATCCCACAAATATGTAGCGGACTGCCTTCTTGTCGAATTTGTTGTGAAGATGATCAAGCACAAATGCATAACATACACATCCGAAAACTTTAAAGTGACTTACCATTGGCTTGCAATTCTATAACTTCTCGTATGGTGACATAAAACTAAGCCTTGCTTGTGGCAGCCTGTTAGTCACGTGAGCCATTGTCTTCATACATTTAGCCCAAAATCTCAATGGAACATTCTTCATGTGTAACATGCTCCTGCATGTCTCAGCTAGATGTCGATTCTTTCTTTCAACAACACCGTTCTACTATGGCGTATACGGACAAGTATACTATCGACGTATCTTGTACTCTTGCAAATACTTTGTAAATTCATAAGAAGTGTACTCCCTGTTATCAATGCGTAGGCAACGAATATTTTGTTTACTTCACTTTTGACCTTCTCCATAAACACTTTAAATTTGATAAATGCCTAAGATTTTTCCTTCATGAAATCAACCTAGACGTACCTAGAGAAGTCGTCGATGAAAGTGATCATATACTTGAATCCGCTAATAGATTGCTGCTTCACTGGACCAAACACATCAGAGTGAACAAGCTTGAGAGGCATCCGAGCTTTGAACGACGATTCCTCATACGGAAGTTGATGTGCCTTTCCGTACTGGCACCCAACACAAACCACATTTTCTTGCACTTCCAATTAAGGAATACCCCTCAGCATGTTCTTTTGCATCATCACCTTCAACTTGTGATAACTTACATGCCCAAGCCGCGCATGCCATAAATCATGTGCATCATTCCTTCGGGTTTTGTTTACGTATGCTATTTGAGCAAACATCACGTAAACGGACTCCAGCCAACATCCCTCCATGATTGATCGACCAGTGGGCTTCAAACTTCGGTACACCTTAACATCTCGTGGACCGAAGAACACATAATTACCCGAGTCTGTGAGCTAGGACACATACAACAAATTCTTCTTCATTCGTGGATGTGGTACACACTTTTCAATTCAACTTGCTGTGAATTGAACTGATGAGTTATCATCGTCTCGCCGATATGAGTAATCGGCAACCTCGAGCCGTCTGCAATAATAACAATACGTCCTCCGGTATAATTACACATGTTCAACAGCTTGCCTTGATCTCCAATCATATGACTCGAACACCTTGAATCAACAATCAAGTCATAATCATAATTAATCAACTTTTCACTTACAGAGAGTAATGCCATCGCATCGTTTAACTTGACTGCAGAAAAGGCAACGAACTCGTCTGACACTGCTATTGCAACAAACGTTTGGAAATCTCATTCATTATCTTCATCAAAATCATTCCTCTTTGATGATGCTATGACATTTCCTTCAACTTTCTTCACTTGACAATCTTTGGCAAAGTGGCCCTCCTTGCCGTAGACGTAACATCGTCCACTATGTCTTTTGCCATCGTTTCACTCGGCTCCCCCTGGTCGAAGGCTCCACTCTCTTGGACGCTTTTGCCATCCTTCACGAGTTTGTTGCTTTTACCATTCGACATGGCTTTTCCTGGACTTGCCATGTTTATTTTCAGCATCGGTTCGCCTCTAACCCTTGAACCCTCTTTTATCATTGAATAGGGCACTTTCTTCTTCCTTAATTGAAACCTTAGACATGTGACTATCTAAAGTCTCTTGGTTAGCTAGAATATTCTCTAGGTCAGTCAACGTCGGTTGAGTTGCCCATCCACGAGTAGTCGTAATAATACCGTTATACTCCGGCTTTAACCTGTGAATAATAATTCTTCTCATTCTTGTTTCTAAGATGGCATTAGCGGGATCCAACTTTGAAATTTCGTCACAAATAGACTTAACTTTAGAGAAATATTGAATCACCGTCATATTTTGTTGTGACATCAACAGTAGCTCGTTCTTCAACCTTTGTAGCTTGGCATCGTTCGACCTTGCGAATAACATTGCCAAGTTATCCCATGCCTCCCTGGGAGTTTGCGCACTCCTAATGTGCAGAAATAAATCATCTTCGATAGTTACATCAAGAGCGAAAAGAGCCTTACCCGCTTTGATCTTCCGTCTCCTCTGTTCATCATCGCCTCTAGGTGCCGTGGTGTTGCTGCCACCAACAATATCCCACAAATCCTGACCCATCAAATAAAACTGCATTCGGACACTCCAATTATTGTAATTGGAGTTGTTGAGCTTCTCGATGCCATTCGTCAAATTTGAAATATCAGCCATTTGACTTGAAATAATGCCTAGCACTACTTTAATAAACCTTGATCCTCGACCAATCGATCACACTCCCTGATTGTACACCGGTAGAACTTTGACGTATTCCGTGTGACATCCCAAATTTTTTATTCTGCTTTCAATTAAATGAGATGGACTTTTCATCGACGCGCTTATAGTTCAATTCTCCAAGCTGATCACTCATGAGATAACTAGTCTATCAGGTGAAGCCGTTAAGGAAATTAAATGTAATAGACTCAAGAATCTGACCATGAATCGGCCGCTCGACCGTGTTAATTTGCAAGGATTATTACGACACTGTCAGAATCAAACGGAGATTAGTAATAGGTCGACTAGACTGAGATATGTGATTAGAGTGCGAGTGATTCCACATGATTTCAATATCCTCGTCGACCAGCACTAAACTGATTCTTCTGTCGTTTTTTGTACCCTGTGTCTGTAATTGAAAACTCGAGATTTTCACGACAACCGAGAGTCGCCAATGTGTCAAAGATTATGGCATGGCTTGAAAATAATCAACCACGGGTCAATTGCACTGAAATTCCTAAAAGCTATACGGTAGATTAGGATGCGCTCAAATCGTGCCAGATTGAAATTAATCATGATTTTAAACCTGAATTCAGAAATTGAAAGATTAGTCATGTCACAGTTCATTTTAGGGGCGTTGACTCATATTCGGAAGATTTTTTTATGCAATTAGAGTTTTTCAGCAATTAATCAAGGAATGGCTAATTTGGCTCAAGAAATTAGTAGGTCCGCCTTTGGTCGTGCTTTTTGGACTTAAGTTGGTTCTATGGACAAGAGAAGATGTGAATTAAAGTGTGGTGACATTGGATTAATTTTATGGACTTCAATTTGGTTCAATTAGAAGAGAATTGAATGAAATTGATATTCAAGATTTCACGTCATGGCAGAAAATGAAATTGCAACCATTGGAATAAGGTTGTAGGAGATTTGAGATAGTGGAGTGTGACATCATCAAGTGATGTCATGGTGGGGCTAGAGTGCATAGGATCTTGACAAGTGGAGGATGAGAATTTGTTCTTCAAAAGGTGAGGTGTCACTTCACCAATAAACTCCATCTTCAACCTTGGATTTGCTTTTGAATTTGGAGGAAAGAGAGAGAGAACCGACCGAACCAGCTAGCCAGCCCCGACGACGCCCCCCTTCGCCCGCTCGTCGCCATCGCTGGAGCCGTTACTGTTGCAGTCGTCATCCGTCGCACACAAAGGCTCGCACGCACCTCGCCGGCTAGCTCGCAAGCTGCTCCGCCTTCGTCCCACGTCCTCTGGCCACCTTCAAAGTTGCACCGCCGTCATGAGTCACCATCGAGGCTAGCCAAGCCGCCATGAGCCACCGTCCAGGCACCCCTTCACCGTCACAAGTCAGCTGAAGCCATTGCTGCCTCTCTTGCCTGCACACTATTGTTCCACCTTCCTCACCTATGTCCACCTCTGCTCAACCTCCCAGCAGGTCGCCTGGCCACCGTGGGCTACCGTACAACCCATCGGAACCACCGTCTGCACCACCTGAAGCCGCTACTGTCCCTCCTTCACCGTTTCCAACAAGCCGAGTCCACCGAGCAGCCTTTTCGGTTCAAGGACAGAACCGAATATGGCAAGGCCTTGGAGGCTTCGAGGCCTACTTTTAGTGTCTTCCTAGCCTTAGTTGGTGTCGCCGCTTTGGGGTTTATTGACCGCCTCGGCGTCGTGGTCGTCGTGAACTCACCGGCACGCAAAACCGGTGAGTTTATCCTCTAAACCTCGCTTAGTAAGTTAATCATGCTTAAGGGGTGTTTAGATTAGTCTAATTAGGTTTAGGCGATTAGATTAGATTATTTTAATATAAGTTAGATTAGTGATATGATTAGTTTAATGGATGTTTAATTATGGCTAATTGTATGTTTAAATTAGAGTATTCTAGTTTAAGCCATAATTATTTATTTTAAATTAATAAATTATTCGAATTTTATAAATATTATTTTATTAAATTATATTATTATAATATAATATTTAATTATTTAATTTTCGGAATTAAATTTAATTATTTAATAATTTCGAAAGTTTTGCCGAGATGGCCGGTCGTCAAAATTTCGCACTAATCGCAGCAATGCGGTCAGTTTGTGTCAATTATATGTTAAATTAAGAAATTGAGTAGAATGATGATTGTGGCTAATAATTCCAAAAGTGTGGAATTGATTGAAATTGAAGAAGTTTTGATATTTAACTTGAAAATACCCAGTGTCGGCCTTTAGCACCGTAATTGGCTTATAGGACCAGTTTGAATCGATTGATTGATTGGTTTGAGGAATGAATTGGTTTATTATTGAACCATCAGTTTGTGTGAGCATTGGTATATCGACTTGTGAGAGCCATTATTATTTCTCAGCTTGTGCAAGCTACCATCTATATCAGCTTGTGAGAGCATTGCATCCATTTCAACTTGTGTCAACTGTGATTCATTAATGGATGGATAGATGGTATGAATTGATCGACGTATGAATTGTACTAACGTGCAGAATTGGACTGAGGCGAGGTAAGTCCTCAATTCTCTTTGTGTAGCTAGAGCACCTTGGGGTTTATTTTCTTTCTAATCGAGTTTAGAGGGTAGGACTCGCTAAGACATTGTCTCACTCCATTGTGGGATAATATTTCCAAGTCCCTAGATGGCAGATCCTTCAGAGCTTTTGGTAGACCAGTGAGGGTCACTAAGAAGATTTTTGACTATGCCAATCCCGGAGCCAGTGAATAGATTTGATTAGCTAGTCTTAGGACAGCTTAGTTTTTTAGGATTGATCTTCTATAGATCTTATGTTATTAGCCTAGTCCTGTAATCGAACCAATTTGATGTGTTTAAATGTATGTGGTTTGGTTTTGAAATGTGATCCCGCTTTTCTATCCCAATTGAGATATGTCTCGGGATTATTTATCCGTTCCACATGTGTAATTCATCGATTGGGTCGACGACGTGTCCTGGGAAGTCGTATTCCTATCGACCGCAGTGGGATGTGTGGGTGCTCGAGGTTCAGGGCGTGACATTCCAGTCCTCGACCGCCTACGCACAAACAATGGTCCTTGACCACTGTCTTCACAAACTACGCTCTGGAAGACTGACTCACATTCCCTGACAATCATGCTCTCGGTCTCAGATAACCTTGCTCTGATACCAATTGTAGAATATTAGAGTCACACAACTTTGATAACACTCTCACAAGAGAAGCTCTTAGGGAAGGAGATGAATACACTACTTTACTCACAAAAAAGTCTTTTCACTCTCCATCTTTTGAAACGATTACAAGACTCGTTTATATATAGGCTTAAAATACGACTCTTGACATTCCTTAGATATATGAAAAGACATGTCTAAATAAATAGTAATAAAGACACTTTAATATGTGTGTCGAAAAGACTTCTCTCGGAAATTGAACAGTCTTTTGACCAAAACACAAAGAGTCACGAGAGATAAACGGTGATATCAATATTATTTACATGAGAATCACATAAACAAAACTTAGAAATCATGTTTGGGTCATGCATACATTTTCTACAAACAATCTTGCAAAGCACTGGGGGTATTATCGAGGCAATATCATAATGAAGCAAGGCTTTGCTTAATGCATGAGATTTTTTCTTTTCCCTTTTGGCAATATTTACTGCATTGATTTATTGAGTGTTAAATTTTTTATTGTGCACCCGCATGATCACATATCATATGTTAGTAGCTTAAGGTTAAAATTGGCCAATATTGCATGCAAATTATTTTTAAAATAAAGAGAAAATGTAGAAAAAAAAGAGTTAGATTTATCTAGCATAATTGCGTCCTTGTATCATGAATCTCAAGTTCATTGGAAATAAAATAGTCTCTCCCATTTTACTTAGATTTCTAATTGACTCATAATATATTAATAGTGACTACTAACTAAATTAAATTAAAACCCCAATGTTGCAATTTGTATGAGCTAGGGAGAGTCTGCGCTAAGCCTTTGGCTTAGTAATTCATTAGCTTTCCTTTTAGTGGTTTACCTTTAAGAAGGTCATGATACTGGCCTTTGGTGAAATTCTCTCAAGCTTCGCCAACGATTTGAACTAGCTTTGGTCACGCCGAAGCCACACTGGTGTTTCCTCAACATCTCTAGCATTCCTCTATGCAGATCGAGCCTCCACCTTGTTGGAATACTTCTGATTCTCGCTAGAAGTCCTTTCTCAACGGAATTCCTCTAGTCCGCTGATATTGATTGTTGCTTTAATTCAAGGTAGGCTCTCGAATTTTGATGGTCGAAACTCATAATATCATCCTATGAGTCCTACATCAATAATGGTTGCAAATTGATGAAGTACGTCTTCAATCTATATTTGGTTGTGAAAGCTTTATTAGATGGGCTTAAGGCCCGTTCGCCCAAGTTGGGCCCAAAAAGCTCAGCCCATGGGAATAGGGCCCGTGGAAGGAGAGAGGTATAAAAGGGAGGAGAGAGAGAGAGAAAAACAAACCGTTGTTTTTAGTAAAAGAAAAGACGTACGTTCTCTCCACACTCTCTCTCTCCCAAAAGAAAAGACAGTAAGCATACGGCTTGTTCTTCCTCCCTTCAAGGCTTCATCGGATCGGATTGTTCAGTTTCTCTTCCTCCATCAACGTCGGTGTTTAATCTGTGGCTAAAAGGTACGCTCGAATCTGTGGTGTGCTTTAGGATCGGTGATGCGTGTTGTTTTCCTGAGCTTCGTCTTCCGCATTGATTTAGGGGTTTGATTCGGTGTCAAATCCAATTTTCGGGGATCCGTTATTCCCAACATTGGTATCAGAGCCCTAGTTCACGTTTTTCCCAATCAATTTGACGATTTTTGATTGATTTTTCGCAAAAGAACTTCGGCCGTACGGATCGGGGCAAAAATCCCGACACCCGAGCGCTTTTTGGCCATTTTTCCGAGTTTTCGTAAGTCAAAATCAAATTGTGATTGCATAGGAAGAAGGGCGACGTTGAGACGAGTCCGGCAATATGTCGACCGCCGCCGGGCGCCGCCGCACGCGCCCACACGCGCGGCTAGAAGGCGCTACACGTGGGCGCGACGCGCCCGAAGCGCTGGCATTGGCCAGCGCGTGCGGCGCACGCGCCGGTCGGCGAACCGGCGGTAACCGTTCGGATGACGTCACGGTGACGTCATCACCGACGACGTTTCGCCGGGCGGTCACCGGCCGGCGACCCGACCCGACCCGCGAACGCAGCCACGCGCCCGGCACGTGCTGGATGACGTCTGCGTGACGTCATCCCCGCACGCGCGAGGCACGTGCGGTCGGTCCACGCGGACGGTTTGACTGGCCCGACTGGTCCGACGTCCGATGACCGGTGACCACGTTGACCGTTGACCGTTGATTGATGACCGTTGACCGTTTACCAAAAAAAAAAAAGGGAAAAGAATGTTTTTCTTTTTCAATTAAGTCTATGTGGATTATAACGTGATCCCTTATTTGTTCTGCATTTGTTGCAGGAACTATGCCTCCCCTAAGGTTGCGCACACCTATTCGCGCAGTTACCGATGAACAAAAGGATAGGCTGTCTGAGTTGATAGCTGAGCTGACTGATCATCGATGGGAGAGAGGTGACTTAATTGATCATATCCTTGAAGTCAACAGGAAAATTCAACAGGTCATATGGAATGGTCGTCCTATGTCACAGTCAGAGATGGTGCGATTTTTCATGAACACTGTTGACACCTAAATTTTGGTGACCCGTTTAGTTATTTACTGCATTAAAAAATTAGGGGTAACTTTATCCCTGAAAAAATAATTAATTGCATAACATATAGATTTAGGTGCATTTGCATTTTTTGCATTTGATCAACGGCGGACGAGCTTCACCTTTACGAGTTGACAATTCAGTATTTTCAAATTATTCTTCCAATATTCAGTAATTATTTCATATATTCACATTAGGCGATATATTGCAGAAGATTGGAAGTTTAAGAATGAAATATCAAGAAGAATATCACACGTGGGGGTATTTTGAGCGATATATTCTATGTCCCAAGACAAGAAATATTTCATAATCAAAGGAGATTTCATGCGTGAGCTGAGAAAGGAAGTGAAATAATTCATGAAAATCAAGGTTATTCACCTATATAAGAGCCACGTACGGAGAAGATAAGGGAGGCTACACAATGGAGAATACACGGCCACAATTCTGAGACGAGCAGAGAATGGAGAGAGAGAGCGGATGTTCTGCGCATGAAGGAAAAATCGTGAAGGAGACCCGCCCCTGGCCAATCGAAGATCCGTTGCCCACTAAATCTTCAAAGTCAAATTTGCTACCGTGGAGATTCACGCCCATTCTCCATCAACATCACACTTTCATCTCCTTTCTCTCTCGGGGGAATTCGCGCACAAGTCCTCGATTGCATATGTTTTGCTGCTGTTTTGCTTCAGTGACGAATTGATGTTCAACATCTCTACAGGCATCCCTGACGCAAGCCGCATCTGTGTGGCCTATTAGGCCATCTGCTGTCCCAAGGCCTATTGCGACGAACCACCGCTGAGATGCAGCATGATTTTCCAGTCCCAAGCAAGGGCTAACGAGTTTCCAACAATCCCGGCGAGTCTCTTAGAAGGTTGCAGGTTCCTGTCGAAGTTGCCGTTGTTTTGAGGCTCGCAGTCCTGTCCAGTCACCATCAATGCTGACGGTTATCTTGAGAATTTTTTCAGAGTTTCTCTCACGACTAGCAGCGATTCACTCGAATCAGATTTTTTTTTTTTTTTTTTTTTTTTTTTTTTTTTTGTAGAGGCTTGTTTCTTTCATGCAGGCTTCCCGGTGAGACCCATTCTTGCTGATTCAGATGCAGCTCCTATTCTTGGCTGCACCCGTGAGAACACAGCCGTATCCCCAGCATGATCCAATGACGACGAGCCTCATCGTCAAGTCCCGGTGGCAATAAGAGTTGCCTCCCGCAAGAGTTGCCCTACATCAATCTAGCGACACAAGTCAAGAACAATTTGCGCAAGTCCACTTAGTTCTTTGCAGCAACCAGAAAATTTCTGCTCAGCCTCACCCATGGCCTCATCATCACCATCACATGCAGAAGACGCCAATTTTTGATAAAGTGGTGGTCAAAGTGGATTGCCCGGTCAAAGTATCAAGTCTTCAGTGGAAGCTCGGACAAATATAAATTCACGAAGGGACTTGAATACTGAGGGTCGAGGAACGCATCTAATTTGGTGGCTCACCAACAATCCCTAAGCTCAAAGGCTGTCGTCCGGTCCGCGGTTGCGAGTTGCCATCCCAATTTGGAAAAGTTATCGGTGCGATATCAAGAGATAGGTAAGATTTTTGATTGATTCGATTTTCTTATATTTTATTGTCCAACCCATGGGATCACGATTTATTTTGAATATTTGTTTGTTATTGCCATATCCAAAAATATTTTGAATTCTCATGAATTCGGGGATTAATCCCTAATTTCATAACGTGCATATGATTGACAGTCCGATTTTCACGCTCGAAATCCGACTCGCAATTGCACGGAAAATCGCCAATCCGATCTCACGCTCGAGATATGATTCGTGATTTTAAAAATTGGCCAATCCGATCTCATGCGTGAGATATGATTCGTCAATTTAGTTCCCGAAATTAAATGGACGTGGATGATGTCTTGCTTGATTTGGTGCCGTGTTGTTTTTGATGCTTTATTTGTTTGCTCCCGTAAAAGAAAAAATATTTGAGTTAGGATTAGGTTTGTTTTAGAATATTTCTTGTTATCTTGCATATTTAGAATAGAGATTTTATTTCGAATTTCAAAAATCAAAAATCAAATTAATTAATTTAGGTTGCTAGTTTTTTTTAAACTTGGATTGCATGTTTAATTATTTGGCAACTATTAATTTCGAAATTTCAAAAAAGAGGAAAAAGGGAAAAAACAAAAAAAAAAAAAAAAGTCATTATGCATATGTCATGTAAAATTAGGGCATCTTTTGCACGTCATAGCATATTAGGGTAAAATTGCATTTAGTTTAATTTTAGATTATGCTTTTCTTAATTTACCATAGGTTTAAGTATTTTATTAAAAGGATTGCATTTTAGGATGATTTAGGTTAAGATAATATTTTAGTTTAAATTAGGATTTGGCTCAACCTAATTCCTAATATAAATTAAATAGGATCTTAATCTAATTAGGTAATTTTCACAATTGATTTAATTTCGAATTTCATGAAAAATACAAAAAAAAATGTCATAGGTTAAATTAGTTTTATTATTTAGGATAAAATGCATTCTTTTAGGAAAAGATGTCATATGCACGTCATTAGGGTTAGATTCATTGAGATGCATGTCATTTAGAATTTTTGCTAGGCCCATTTAATTAGAAATTACCCGTCATTAGATTTTGGTCATTAGATTAATTTAGATTGCATATTTAAGTGTTACATGTCTTTAATTTCGAATCTCATGGAAAATACAAAAAATTATCTTTTAGAATAAATCCATCTCATACTTAGGATAGGCTACACGCTTATTTATGTCATATTGCTTAGGTCATATAGCTAAGTCATGTTGCCATGTCATATCATTTTATGTTAAATAGTGGCATGCATTGCATAAAGCATAATTCTCATTAATTAAGTGAAAATAAATAAAAAAAAGAAATTGCGTGTTAATTAGAAATCATATCTAGAGTTGTTAATGTGAATTCTGATCTAACAACGCAGATGCTTTCGTTGCTATGAGGTAAGTCCTGCAATTTATTCATTGCTTCATTGGATGTTAAATTGGTGGTTTGCGCACCCGCATGATCACCTCACATGTTAGGGAAATAGATTTAAAATCAATTCAAGCTGCTTGCCAAACATTTTTTCAAAATAAAAGAGAAAGGTACCGAAAGGGCGTTAGAGAAATCTAGCGTAACCAAGTCCCCGAACTCATAAATCTCTGGTTCGTAGGAGTAAAGTAAATCTCCCGTTACTTTACTTGGGTTTCTAATCGACCAACCAAAAATAGATTAGTGGCGACTCCTAATTGAAAATCAATTGCATGTTAACAAGTTGAACCCAAGTCGTGAATTGGTATGGGTTTGGGAGAGCCCGAGTTAAGTCTAGGCTTAACAATCCATTAGCCAAACCCTAGGTGGTTCACACCCGAAAAATTGGGTCGCGACAAACACTCTTCCACCTGAATGGCAAGATGTGTTGAATCGCATATGGGATGTCAACGGAGCTGCTTCCTATAAGAAAATTGTGATGGATTTTGTAAACGAATATTACTGTATTGTTTCAAGGGAAAAGATCAAGAAATTGAACAAAAGAGGATCTTTCCCAGTTCGTGTGCTGACTTTGTGTTAGTTGTATTGACTGATATATGTTAAGTATGATTTGTGGACATATTATGTAATAATTACTACCTAATTGTGTTAATTGAAAGCATTACTGTTTTTAATTGTATGTCAATTATCTGTTGCTTTCTGTTATTGCTGGTTGCTGTGGGTAATTAGCTGTGGGTAGTTTTTAGAAGTTTTTGTAGCTTCATAGAATTGATTTTGCATATGACAATCATATTAATGATAGTTTTAAGTTAGGATTTTTGGAGGATGATTGGAAACATAGTGACATTTTGATTATGAAGCCTTACTTGAAATTATTCATTAATATGATGGGTCTATGTAAATAGGAATGCATAAATGATAGGCATTAATAATTCGTGTATATTTATCTGATGTGTTCAGATCAATGGCTTCAGCCACAAAGAGCATAGTTGCCGAGCTGAACAAAGGTGAAAAGCTCAATGGAGACAACTATGAGATTTGGCAAATGAAAATCCAGTATGTGTTGGAAGAGCAAGAAGCACTTGAGGCTCTTGTCATGACCATGGTAGAACCTGAAGAGGGAACCACTGCACAGCACAAAAGAAACAAAGAAGCTTTTTTTGCGTGGAAAAGAATGAACTCTCTAGCTCGCATCACGTTGCTGAGCAGCATGGAAACTGAAGTCATGCGAGAGTTTCGGCGTTTTGATAATGCCAAGGAAATGTGGGAGGCATTGGCAACTAGATATTGTCATACTTCGGTGACTAGACTGAGGCAGCTCACTATCAGATTTGACTCTTATAAGAAGCCTCATAGTCAGACCATGAAGCAACATCTTAGAAAGATGTCAAACATGATAACTGAGCTGAAAGATGCTGGCCATGTCCTCACAGATGAGCAGCAAGTGCAAGTAGTGATTCGTTCCTTGCTTCAGAGTTAGGAGCATATGAAGGTGCACCTGACTCATAATGAAAATATCAAAACCTTTGAGGATGCAATGCGTCATCTTGAGCTGGAAGAGGACCGCCTGTTGGCGGCTAAGCTGGATGCTGAACTCTATTATGCTGGTTCTAGCTCAAATGGAGCTTCGAGCTCCAAGCGCAAGCGCCCTAACTGGTTTGATAAGGGGAAAGGCAAGGAAGAAGCAGGTCCTTCAGGGAAGAAACCCAAATTCAACCAACATGGAAGAGGGAAGTGTCCTCGCATGAAAAAAAGCTTGCAAGGGTGAAATGCTACAATTTTGTGACAAGAAGGGTTACTATGCTCGTGACTGTCGTGAGCCAAAGAAGGTATGCACCCCTTGTACTTTTCAGAACTTTGCTTATGTGTCGAGTTCAGTGTTCTTAAGCGAGTCTAATCCTTTGTGGACTGTGGATTCGGGAGCGACAGACCATGTAGCGAAGGATAGAGGATCCTTCGTGGAATTCCGACGAGTACCAATTGGAACTAAGTGGATCTATGTGGGAAACAACTCCAGAGCTGAAGTGAAAGGAATTGGCACATGCCAACTGAATATGCATGGAGGACGCACTTTGTTTCTTCATGATGTGTTGTATGCTCCGGAGATTCATCGGAATTTAGTGTCTGTATTAATGTTGGTTAAATTAGGTTTTAATATGAACTTCTATAGTGGAGGTGTGAATTTGTTTTTGGAGACAAATTACTATGGTTGTGGTTATTTTCTGGATGGTTTTATTGTATTAGATATTGATTATGTTAATGCTAATGTTTGTTATTCCCTTCTCACGTCTCCTAATAAATATGATAATGATGTGAATGTGTGGCATGCTAGACTTGGTCACATTGGCCAATAGCGTATGAATAGACTAGCCAAAGAGGGCTTGTTGGGCAATATTGAAAAAGTCGATTTGTCCATATGTAAGCATTGCCTAGAAGGGAAAACGACAAGGAAACCATTTGGAAAAGGAAAAATAGCTAAATTTCCTTTGCATTTAATCCATTCTAATGTATGTGGTCCAATGAATGTGAAAGAAAGGCATGGGGCTGTTTATTTCATCACCTTTATTGATGATTATACTCGATTCGGATATGTCTATTTGATTTCTCATAAGTCTGAAGCAATAAGTTGTTTCAAAAGGTTTATGAACCTGGTAGAGAATCAATTAGATAAGAAAATAAAAGCATTGAGATCCGATCGAGGTCGAGAATATTTATCTGATGAGTTCAGAAAATTATGTGATGAAAAATGAATAGAAAGACAGTTGTCTATTCTGTACAATTAAATAAGAAAATAAAAGCATTGAGATCCGATCGAGGTCGAGAATATTTATCTGATGAGTTCAGAAAATTATGTGCTGAAAAAGGAATAGAAAGACAGTTGTCTATTCTTTACACTCCTCAACAAAATGGTGTTGCGGAAAGAAGAAACAGAACCCTACTGGAAATGATTAGGTCCATGATGGCACATGCTAACTTGCCTATCACCTTTTGGAGTGATGCATTGTTAACTGCTGCGTATATACTTAACCGGGTACCTTCCAAATCAGTTGCTTCCACTCCATATGAGTTATGGACAGGTAGAAAACCGGACTTGAGTTTTATTAAGCCATGGGGTTGTGCTGCCTACACACATGAGTCCTCTCACAAGTTTGGGAAATTGGGTTCCAGAGGAAAGAAGAGTATTTTCATAAGATACTCAGAACACTCTAAAGGGTATGTGTTCATTGGTGAGCAGGAAAGTGGGAGTGTAACTGAATTTGAATCACGAGATGTTACATTCTTAGAGGATGAGTTTCCTAAGAAGGGCGAAATAGGGGAAGATCACTCCCTATTTGAGACCTTGGATCAAGACAATGATATTAGTAGAGTTCATCCAAGTGGGAGCATAATAGGGAATGGTGTGCAAAGTGTACAATCTCTCATACGGCGAACAAGTCGTCAAAGTATTCATTGTCGACGTTTTGACATTGAAGGGGAAACTTTTGTGGTTGCTCCACAAGATGAGGATGAACCAAAAAATATCAACGAGGCTCTAAATTTCCCTAGTAAGGAAAAGTGGATTCATGCAATGGAAGAGGAAATGGAGTCAATGAAATCAAACCAAGTCTGGGAACTGGTTGATCTTCCAAAGGGACGCAGAGCTATTGGGAACAAGTGGGTTCTCAAAATAAAGCGAAAGGCTGATGGCTCAATTGAAAGGCATAAGGCTCGCCTTGTGGCGAAGGGGTATAATCAACAGGAAGGAATTGATTATGAAGAGACGTTTTCTCCTGTAGTGAGATTTGCCTCGATTCGCATTATTCTGGCAATAGTGGCAAGTCTGGATCTTGAGTTACATCAAATGGATGTAAAGATTGCTTTCCTCAATGGAGAATTAAAGGAAGAAATATATATGGAACAACTTGTTGGTTTCATAATGAAAGGCCAAGAAGAAAAAGTATGTCGACTTTTGAGGTCGATATATGGTCTTAAGCGATCATCAAGACAATGGTATATACGTTTTCATAATGCCATAGTGGCATATGATTTTAAAATGATTGATAAGGATCATTGTGTATATATCAAAAGATCCAAGGATCAATTTGTGATCATATCATTATATGTTGATGATATACTGATTGCCGGAAGCAATATGGAGTTAGTTAATACTGTCAAGAGATGGTTGTCTTCTAACTTTAAGATGAAGGATATGGGTGAAGCTGCATACATTCTTGGAGTTAAGATTTCGAGAAATCGTTCGAAGAGATCGTTGTCTCTTTCGCAAGAAACCTATATAAATAAGGTTCTTGAACGATTTCGTATGCAAGACTGTAAACCCATAGACACTCCTATTGTAAAAGGTGAAGGATTGAGCCATAAACTGTGTCCAGGGACTCCACAAGAGAAGGAACAAATGAAACATGTTCCTTATGCTAGTGCTGTTGGGAGCTTGATGTATGCTATGATGTGTACAAGACCCGACATATGCTTTGCAGTTGGAATGGTGAGTAGATACCAATCCAATCCAAGTCCAGCACATTGGAAAGCCGTCAAAGAATGCGAGGTATCGAAGGGAACTGCTGATTTCAAGTTGAATTACCAAGGAAAGGATCTGCGACTTGAAGGCTATTCAGATGCTGATTGGGGAGGAGATTTAGATGAAAGAAAATCTACCTCTGGATTTGCTTTCTTACTGAACAATGGCGCCATATCATGGAGCAGTAAGAAGCAAACGTGTATAGACTTGTCCACGATGGAAGCTGAGTTCGTGGCATTATCAGCAGCGGTACAAGAAGAAGTTTGGCTTAAGAGATTTTTGGATCATTTAGGTGTTGATGAGAAAGCTGCAAATCCATTGTTGGTTAATTGTGATAGCCAAGCAGCTATAGCGTACACCAAAGATCCAAAGTATCATGGCAAGACCAAACATATAGATACCAAATATAACTTTGTAAAAGATATGGTTGCATGAAAGGATGTGAACTTACAGTACATATCTACGCATAGAATGGTAGCAGATCCTATGACAAAGCCAATACCTAGAAATGTGTTTTGTGGTCATGTAAAATCTCTAGGATTGCGTAGAGTTTGATATACTGAATTGTAATTTCCTTGAGTTGTTCACATTTATGAAATTTTATTTTTCATTGATTAATGCCTATGAATCTTTGTATGATCTTTATGCATCTTAATACTCAGTGCATTATTTTAAGTTGAGAAGTATGTCGGACAGATATAAGATTAGCCCACTCACACGGGTAATCGCATCTGTTTACTGTGTGATAAATAGAGATGAGACTGTTTTTAAGCTTATTATCTAGGTAATAATCGAGAGCGCAAGCTTAAAATACGTATGTCGCCTTAACTGAGTGTTAAGATGATAACATAATACTAAAGATGTCTTAAAGTAAAATAACCCACATATTTTACTTTATCTGTCTATGATGCCAAATGTGAGTTCTGATGAATTTTGTAAATGAGTAGATACGTGAACTTGAGTTAGACATTAGGTATGTCTGAACTATCATATGTACGGTATTGAAAGGTGTAGACATACGCTCCATGGGAAAGGAGTTAATACCGTAATACGTATTTCATACTACGTATGCATGAGACGACCAAGAAGAGTAGCAAAAAGTTTGATCTCAACTTTTATGACGTGTGAGACTCTTGAGGAAAATAGTTCCTCAATTTTTTTGTCCCCTCAGGACTCTTACTTATTCTCAAGATTTATATTTAGTGTTTGCTATCTTAGGGTGTTGCCAATGGTCATAAGTTGATTCAATCTAATGGGACATTTCTAGAAAAACAAGCTGAACTGAAATTGAGAGTTTGAAGGAAAGAGGAAGATCGATTTTGGAGAATCACATTGTGTTTTTGTATTCACTAGTCAACCAACTATGACTGTCTTTGTGATAATTATAATTGTGAATACAATATATATATATATATATATATATATATATATTATTGTTTAAAAGAGATCAAGGGAGATATAAATGTGATCGATCGATCTAGGGTACTGCATACTAAATCTACTCGGAGTGTGATGCCCATTATGAGCTGCATATATTCCTAACAGATGTATAGCAACGAGCTCTCAAAGTATGCTGGTCGCACGGATTATTCACTAGTATGAATGTTGAAGAGAGGTAAAGAGAATCATGTTCGGCCCACCATGTGCGAGTGGGAGATGAAAGCTTTATTAGATGGGCTTAAGGCCCGTCCGCCCAAGTTGGGCCCAAAAAGCTCGGCCCATGGGAATAGGGCCCGTGGAAGGAGAGAGGTATAAAAGGGAGGAGAGAGAGAGAGAGAGAGAGAAAAACAAACCGTTTTTTTAGAAAAAGAAAAGACGTACGTTCTCTCCACGCTCTCTCTCTCCCAAAAGAAAAGACAGTAAGCATACGGCTTGTTCTTCCTCCCTTCAAGGCTTCATCGGATCGGATTGCTCAGTTTCTCTTCCTCCATCAACGTCGGTGTTTAATCTGTGGCTAAAAGGTACGCTCGAATCCGTGGTGTGCTTTAGGATCGGTGATGCGTGTTGTTTTCCCGGGTTTCGTCTTCCGCATTGATTTAGGGGTTCGATTCGGTGTCGAATCCAGTTTTCGGGGATCCGTTATTCCCAACAGGTTGTTTAGGAGAGGATATGATGATGAGTTCCTGAGGAATCATTGACTAGTATTAGCTCAAAGTAGAAAATTGGATGCTTAGCACACCTTAGGAATATCCATGCTTGCTAGCGGTGACTTTGCTTTGCGTATCTCAAGTTGATTTGGCTCTGAATTTGATGATTAAACTTCTTGTATGCTCCAATTGGATTATCAAAGTGAATTTGAATTCAATTTCGACCCAGGAAATTCAAATTCGTTCATGTGCTGTGACGATTGTTCATGATATTTGATGATGTTGTTTGTGAGTGTTCTAAGCTTCTTTGAGTATGATCTGATGATTAGAACACGAGTGGCTGAGTTTAGATACATGATAGAGAGTTCTGGAAATTCGGAAACCTGTGAGGACCTCTCTGTTTTCACAAGATTTGTCTTAGATAACTTCGAAATTATGAGAAATGACCAACTAATGAAATGTTGTATTTGATAGATTATGAGCTATATAGTATGAGATAATTTACTAGGTCAAAGTCTATTAGAAAATTGAGCACAAAATTGGACGAAAACTGGAGTTGAATATAAAAATAATGAAGGAACGAGTCTTAGGAATTCGAAGATTAACAAGTCTTGACATCAAAATCTGTAAGACTTATGGACAGTAAAGCTGTGGGGGACATCCATGCTTTCCAGTTATTTACATTTTCATTCATATGGGAGTTTACCGGCTAGGTCAATATATTTTTCAAGGTACTGAGTTCGACTAGGTGTAGCTACAGAGTTATTATTGTGACACTAGGACGATTACTGTAGATGAACAAATTGCAGATGATTAAACTTTGAAAATTCATAGAGTAAGAACTCGTAAAGACCATTTGGATCTTTAAATCGGGAAAATTTCATTGGATTGCTTGTTCATTTCATATGTGAAACCAGAGTCAAAATCAGAATAAAAGTAGGACTTAGTTTGACAGTTTGTGGAAAACGCGTAATTTCACGTAGTCACGAGTCAAATCAGAAAATGTGATAAGCTGTGAAGTGGTAGAACACTCCTTGAACTTTTATACCGGGATATTTCTAGATATTCCAAAATGATTTGATATTTTTTCTTAATTTTCTTTTTTTTTTTAAATGGCTTGTTTAGGAGAAAAAAATGGACATTAGGGGCTACATTGCAAATTCTGTGCTTTTCAAGGCAAAATCAGGGAAAGTTGTTAGTTGAGAACTTGAGGTGGAATTCCTAAGCTTTCCAAGCATGAATGAATCACTTCATTAGATGTCATTTGGTCAATCTAAGGCTCTAGACTTTAACTCAGCATATTAAAGACTAAAAACGGAAAAGTTGATTTTTATGAGTTGACTACGACTTTCATTGATTGATATGCCAACCAATTGAAATGCGCTGAGCATAATCTCTTATTTAATTACTCATTCGAATGTTCATTGTATGTGTATCGGCGGGTAGTTTTTTTCTTTTGGGTCAAGTGGGAGCACTTAATTGGAAAATATTAACAAAGACCTTTATGGATTTTGCATAGTGGACGCCGGTCTTTTTTAATCCACCTAATCTCTCTAGGAATCGACAAATAGGCGGTGGTTGGGAAACTTCCATGTAAGTAAAGATCAAATATCTCTTTGAAAATCCATTCTTGCTTGTGTGAATCCTACGACTTAAATGAACTCTTTTAATTTTGTGTGTGAACATTGAGTGCGGTGCATTAATGAATGGATGACTTATGACGATGGAGGAAGCCGTGCCATGAAGGAGGAGCTTAGAGATTTCCTTCTGCTTTCGGTAGGATTAAAGTTAGTTTTAGAATTCAAATTCTATATTAAGCTTAGTTGTGGACATAGTCTTTAATTGAAATAATTTTAGGGATTTCGATAGTTTAATAACATTTAGACATAGCTTCAATTCATAAATTAAACATCACTCTCAAGATAATAAAAAATAAAAAAATAGCAATCAACTTAGCTTAAGTTAGGAATCACCTCAAATAATTGAATAGATGATATGGGAAACACTAGTTCGTAGGGAAAGATTGTTGAAATGTATGTGTGAGTTATGTTAACAAGTCTCACATTGGAAAATTGATGTGGTATGGGGAAGTTAATATATCATAATTGTTTCATAACTTATTAATTTAAGTTTTTTTTAGTGAATATGGGTCTAATTAGATATGTTGACGAATTCAAAATTAGGTCCCTATTGGTAATCTCCCTAGGTGTAGGTACTGGAATTCCACAGTGTGCACACTCCCAACATATGCATTTGTTTCGGCTACTGCCCAATTAGCGGAAGAAGAACACTTAAATTGCGTTTTGCAGCTTTTTAGATGTCTTAGCCGAAGAAGAACACTCAATTGTGTTTTTGCAGCTTTGTAAATGTCTTAGCTATGCCGTCGGATATTTCAGATTTAAGTATCCTTTCGCTGATCAGCCCCTACAAGCAGGAAAATTGTCTCAGATCCAAGATGATTAAGTAGTCGAAAGGTAAATAGAGAAGGTACCTGAACCGAGATTCTAGATGTGAAGAGTAATTGCATCTGAGGATTTCGGGTGCAGTTTAGATTGTAGATGTGAAGAGTAATTGCATCTAAGATTGTGGGTCTTGTAACTGCTCTCAAGAGTTGCTCTTGTCGGTTTTATTTTCTTTTTAACTGAGTGATCATGGAAAATTGAAACCACGAGCCAAATTGTGACAAGCCACAAATTTAAGGGAAGAATTATATACTATTCACCCCTTGAGAAGACAAGAAGACGACTTAAAAAATCATCAACAAGGATTAAACAAAAACAATGTCGAGTCTTGAAACTTCAAGTACGAATAAGAGAAGAAAAGTGTTTATTTAATCACTAAATTGAATTTTTAGTAATTAATAATTAATTTTCGAAATTAATTAATTATTTATTTATTTTTCGGAAATTAAGATTTTTAAAGATCCTTGGAGAGAGAATAATATACGAACAATGAAGAAAACGACCGCCCTAGCAATTGTTCTACCACTAGTCCCTCTTGAGAAGACAAGAAGACGACTTAAAAAATCATCAACAAGGATTAAACAAAAACAATGTCTGTGTCTTGAAACTTCAAGTATGAATAAGAGAAGGAAAGTGCGCTTAAAGATCCCTGGAGAAATAATAATATAGGCGATGTCTGTTTAGTTGTTCTACCACTAGCCCCTCTGTCTGTTTACACTTACAGATTGCTGCAGGAGAAAGAAGTGCGGTCCCTCGGAACTACGACGTGTTTTTGAGCTTCAAAGGCCCGGACACTCGCACCTGTTTCACCGATTTTCTCTACAACAGCCTAGTAGCTGCTGGGTTCCACGTGTTCAGGGATGATGATTCGATCCCGGTTGGTGAGCAGATAGGCCCGGAGAAGCTCCGGGCCATCAAGAGTTGTAAGATTGCAATCCCAATCATCTCCGAACAGTATGCACAGAGTAAACGGTGCCTCCGTGAGCTCACTGAGATTATGGATTGCCATGAAAAGCATGGCAAATCAGTCTTCCCTGTATTCTATAAGGTGGATGTTGGTGATGTCCGTCGCCAACGCGTTAACTTTGAAAAGGCTCTACGTAAACCTGAGATTCAGATCAGCCCTGAAGAAATGGAAAAATGGTGGAATGCGTTGACTTCTGTGGCGATGATTAAAGGATGGATATCACAGACCATTGCTAATGGGTATGTATACATGTATATACGAATCCTGACAGCCTGTGCACTTGTATGCAAATGACCAATATGAAATTGCAGATTTAGGTGAAGGAAGCAATCAAACTGGACGCCTAACTCGTTTTTACACATGTATGTGCGCAGGCATGAAGCAGAGCTGGTGAAAATGGTGGTCGCAAAGGTCTCGAGTGACTTGAAGACGATGTGGATTGAACGACTCCCTATGTTCGTAAAATCAGGTATGTCATAATTCCATTTGAGCCAAGCACCTACCTTTTCCAAGTATTCTTTGTGCTCATCATGCGAGAGCTTTGGCCATTCTTCAATTCCCATGTGGCGAAGGCATGTGAGGTTAGTGCGGTTATGACCTAGACCGATTTGTGGCTTTCAAAGGTTACCTCGGTCTTTTGGGAATTTTGGATGATTCGTCTTGCCAATATTTTATCATGATCAATTTGGTTTGTCTTGCTGGATAGCAGTGCATCTTCACTTTTCGGAGAAGAAAAGAAGAGAAAGCCAATACCAAGTGTTCTTAGCTTTTCGTGGCCCTGATACTCGACACAGCCTCGCAGCTTACCTCTACATCAGCCTTGTAGCTGCAGGAATCAGAGTGTTTAACGATGCTGATCCATCTCTCATAGGCAAAGATGTTGATCATGAGATTTGCAATGCCATCAACCATTGTAAGATATCAATTCCAATTCTCTCTGAAGATTATCCCTCCTCTCATTGGTGCCTTGATGAGCTTGCTCAAATGGTTGAATGCAAGAGAACAAAGAGACAAAAGATATTACCCATCTTCTATAAAGTGAGGACCTCGCATGTGCAAGACTTATTAGGTGTTTTTGGAGAAAAGATGCTTAAACATGAGAAGATGGTCGATGAATGTACTTACGAGCGGTGGAAGCTAGCTCTTAAGGAGGTTGGATCCTTCAAAGGATGGGTATCGGAGAGAATCGCCAATGGGTACTTACTTTCCTCATCCCATCAAAACCTTAATTTGATCCTATTACTGAAACCTTGTGCTGTAGTTTACTTCAAATTTTATTTGGCAATTGGCAGACATGAAGGAGTACTTGTAAAAGAGGTAGTCAAGGAGGTTTCAAGGTTGCTAAAGAATCCCCAAGCACATGAATCCCCATCCCTATATGACAAATTGACTTAACACTAGTGTTAGTAACAACTCATTTTTAGAATGTGATTCTTGTTTTACAAGAGGATTTGCCTCGATGGTCAACTGTGTCATCATTTGCATTAATTTTCTGATCGGTAAGGAATTGTTTTGGAGCTAAGGAACATGTTTCACATGTTATGACATTATGTAATCTATTTAATAAGTTTTTATTTTGTTATTAGTCTATGCTTCTTCTGAAGGTTGCTTGTATCTTCTACTTTATGTTGATGATATCCCAATCATCAATTATACTCCTCATTTATTACCATCTTTTATTACTCAACTCTCACAGGAATTTGGTATGAAAGATTTTTAACCACTTCACTATTTCCTTGTCATCGAGTAACATCACCGCTTTGGTTATATGTTTTTATTTCAAGTCAAGTATTTTAATGGCCTTTTGCACAAGTTTGAACTCATTAAGGCCAAGCCTGCGCCTACAACCTTGGCCTCAAAGAATCTATTGTTTGCTAATGATGGTGAACTTCACCTTTCCTAATGTTGTATCAATAGATAGTTGGTGCACTACTGTTTATGTCCATGACCAGACCTGATATTGTTTTTATTGTGGACTTGGTTAGTCAATTCCTAAATTAAACCATATTACATCAATCTCTAGGCTGTCAAACATTTATACTAGTATTTAGCTGTTGCATCCACTGATAGATTGCTCATTAAGCGGTAATGTCCTACTTCATTGACTGCTTATGCAAATGTAGATTGAGTAGGATGCTCCAATACTCGACGGTCCACCTAAAATATTTGTGTTTCTCTAGGCATTGATCTTGTTTCATGGAGTGTCAAGAAGCAATCTCTTGTAGCCCATTATTGTATAGAGGCTGAGTATCATTCTATTGCTCCTTATGTTGCTAAGAATTTTTGGATTTGTCATTTACTTGTTAAGCCGGGGGTTTCCCTTTTTTATTCTCTCACCTTTTATTGTGACAACATCTCCACCAACTATCTTGCTCTCAACCCTATGTTTTGTGCTCGTATCAAACACACGGAGTTGGATTTTTCACTTTGTTGGAGAGCCAGTTACTTTCGATGATCTACATGTTTGTTGTGTACCTATAACGGAATAGCTGATAGACATCTTCACCAAGGGACTATCTAGTCTGTGTTATGCATTATTGAGGTCCAATCTCTCATTTACTACCCCTAATTTGAATTGATGTATTAATGTATTATAGGGTCTTTCTCTAGATGTACCATGGTTGTAATTAATCACTCTTACAATCATACAATCCTAATTGAGGCTGAGCTGCAATAAATAATTTGTCGTTACTTTCTCTTTGACTCTAAACATTAACAATAGGTACTCTCACTTTGCGGTAAGTGGTCGGCAATGAGAGAGAGATGGAGATTGAAAAATGATTTGAAGACGATGAAGAAGTAGAGTCAACGGAGGGAAGGAGAGGGAGAGATAATTTGAAAAGAGAACACAAAATTTCATGCCAATAAATTTGTAACAGCTATAACATTTTATTAGCAATATTTAACAGCAATGATTCTTCTTTAGTATTTCATGTACAAGGAAAGATCTAGTAAAAGTGATTATAAGTTTTTGTAGAATTTGAAATTTCAATCTTATTTACCATTAGATACCTGAAAATCTTTTGAAATACGCAAATTTGAGCAGGTACCATCCTTTTTATAAATATTATGAATGTTTTTTTGCTCGTATTTAGAATTGTGGATGGAAATGGAAGGTACCTTTTTAATTTAGAATAAACAGACCACGAGGTACTTATATTATGTCAATCTATGAACTTAAAATCCTGTTAGATTTGAATCAACAAACCTGGTGATCTTGACGAGTAGAAATTCAGAACCTTTGCTGCATCCAAGTCACATAAATCCTCCTCTTTCACCCTTTTAGACATCGAAAGCTAACCACTGAAAATCTATCGGATTGCAATCAGACATGACATCCACAGCTTTATCTGTCTAGTTTTTCATCTCCCAATTATTGAACTTTGGTTTGATATGCCCAAAAGGATTTTGCGATTTCGACATCTGAGGTATCGAAGCTCTGTTAGATTCATTTTAATAATAAGTCTCCAATATCACTTTTCCCTATTTAAATATTCACCCTTCCTAACATCAAGATTCTGCTGGATTCAAGTTGCATTTACCATCGATTCGCCTCTTCGAAAATAGAAAATCTTCCATATTCATATTAAAGACCAACCCTCGAATCTCCGCTGCGTTCAAGTCAACTTTCCAAATGGTGTAGCGCTGTCTGATTTACATACAAATCATCAAAGCTTGGTCAGATTTATTTACAGATGATTGACAATCTCCGCAAGGGAAAAACTTCATGAACTTCATAAGCACAAAGAATCTGTGAACAAAGCAATTTCTCATATCATAAAATCAAACCTCTTTTACGGCGGCACAACACGCGCGCACATGGGCGATCTGTAATTATTGTGGAATTCTTGGTGAACTTTAAGCATCATTTTTTTTTTTTTGTCGCTCATGAGATTCATTGGGTTCTTGGATGTTGACGATCCGTGTACAATTCGGGTGGATCGCATGCTGTGCAATCCTAAGTGTCTCGATGGTTCATATAATGACGATGCCAGATAAGTTAATAACGATTAGCTGGCAAAAGTAAGAAAATAATACTCGGGTTGAAGAATCTACAATGAAAATTTCTATACGAAAGTCGGGGGGAAGAGTACAAACAAGTACAAGTGGAGAACAGGTGAAAGATTCCCCTTCTTAGAATACACTCACGGTAGCTATCTACCGACCACTTGTTGTCTTCTGATTATTTCTTTCTATTACTTCTATTCATTGGCTTGTGGTTGGGGAATAAAATAATTACATCACAAACCGACTCTCATAAAGTAACGTGGCTGACTTTTAGTATGCATCGCATAGGATTACACGGACTATTTCCTTTTTTTTTTACAAAGAGCCGATAAGAAAGAAAAAGAAACTGAGTCATATTCAAAATACTCAATCATAGATTATTGTACCACTCTTGAAATCAAATTTATGTACTAATCTTTATATTTTCTCATATGCCTATGTGGGAATATTGATTATATATATTTACATGGTTTATGGACCACTCTTGCCTATAATGGGCCACGACACAATTGTTTGCTCGTGAAAATACGCGAAGCGCGATTTATTAACAAATTCGGTGCTGCACTTGGTGCCCGCTAATTCTTCCCTCTTTTAAAACACAAGTGTATCGATGTTCAAATATATTACTCGTAAGTTGGCAAAAGTAAAGTAATGAAATACAGTTTGAACATTGATAATTTGCCTCTTTTAAAGTAGACTGTACGCAAGCCGTCATGTATGGAAATTTTTGTTGTATATAAATAGAAGAATAATTGGATGTTAGTTGACGGCCAAAAAAAAAAACAATGTTTGTGTAATGAAAAGACTGACAGACAACAAGAACTGAAAGAACACGGACTTATATCTCAAAAGAGAAAAGAACAGTTACGAACAATGAAGAAAATGAATGCCCTAGCAGTTGTTCTACCTCTAGTTCCTCTGTTTGTGTACACATACAGATTGCTGCAGCAGAAAAGAAGTGCGGCCCTCCAGAACTATGATGTGTTCTTAAGCTTTAGAGGCCCAAACACTCGCACTGGTTTCACCGATTTCCTCTACAAAAGCCTAATAGCTGCTGGATTGCATGTGTTCAGGGATGAGGACTCGATCCCGGTCGGCGAGCAGATAGGCCCGGAGCTTCTAGGGGCCATCAAGAGTTGTAGGATCGCAATCCCAATCATCTCTGAACAGTTTGTGCAGAGTAAATGGTGCCTCCGCGAGCTCACCGAAATAATGGATTGCCACAGAAAGCATGGCAAATCAGTCTTCCCTGTATTCTATAAGGTGGATGTTGGTGATGTGCGTCGCCAACGCACGAACTTTGAAAAGGATCTATGTAACCCTGAGATGCAGATCAGCACAGAAGAAATGGAAAGATGGTGGGATGCATTGACTTCTGTGGCGAGGATTAAAGGATGGATATCACAGACTATTGCAAATGGGTATGCATATACGTATATATGAATCCTGAAAGCCTGTGCAATTGTATGGAATGACCGATCCGAAATCAAAGAGTTAGCGGAAGGAAGTAATCAAACTAGATGCCTAACTATGGTTGTACTCATATATGTGCACAGACATGAAGCAGAGCTGGTGAAAATGGTGGTCGCAAAGGTTTCAAGTGACTTGAAGACTATGTGGATCGAACGGCTGCCTATGTTCATAAGGTCAGGTATGTCCCAATTCCATTTGAGCTAAGTACCTACCTTTCGGGAGTATTCTTTATGCTCATCATATGTGAGCTTTGGCCATTCTTCAATTCCCACATAGGGAGAAAACGTATGGTTGGTGCCCTATATGACCTAAACCGATTTCGTGGCTTTCAAAAGTTATCTGAGTCTTTTGAAAACTTTGAATGATTCGTCTTGGCTATATTTTATCATCATCACTTTGGTTTGTCTTACTGGATAGCAGTGCATTGCCAAGTGTTCTTAGCATTTCGTGGCCCTGATACTCGACACAGCCTAGCTGCTTACCTCTACATCAGCCTTGTGGCTGCAGGAATTGGTGTGTTTAATGATGATGATCCATCTCTCATAGGTAAAGATGTTGATCATGAGACTTGCAATGCTCTACATTAGCCTTGTGGCTGCAGAAATCAGTGTGTTTAATGATGATGATCCATCTCTCATAGGTAAAGATGTTAATCATGAGATTTGCAATGCCATTGATCATTGCAAGATATCCATTCCTATTATCTCCGAAGATTATGCCTCCTCTCGTTGGTGCCTTGATGAGCTTGCTCGAATGGTTGAATGCAAGAGAACAAAGGGACAAAAGATATTACCCATCTTCTATAAAGTGAGGACCTCACATGTGCGAGACCTATCAGGTGTTTTTGGAGAAAAGATGCTTAAACATGAGGAGATGGTTGATGAATTTACTTACGAGCGGTGGAAGCTAGCTCTCAAGGAGGTTGGATCCTTCAAAGGATGGGTATCAGAGAGAATCGCCAATGGGTACTTACTTTCCTCATCCCATCAAAATCCTAATTTGATCCTACTACTGAAACTTCTTACACTACTTAGAACTCACTTCAAATTTTATTTGGCAATTGATAGGCACGAAGGAGCACTTGTAAATGAGGTCATCAAGGAGGTTTCAAGGTTGTTAAAGAATTCCCAAACACATGATCCTTCATCTTTGTCCACTGAATATTGACTCCATCCTAGAGTTAGTAACAACTCATTTTTTGAATATGTGATTCCTTTTTTATAATAGGATTTTCTTCGACAGTCAAATGTGTCATCATTTACATTAGCTTTTTAAGGACTGTTGAGGAATTATTTTGGAGTTAAGAAACATGTTACGCATGTTATGACATTGTGTAATATGTTTAATAAACATATATCTTCTGCAAGTAAGTTTGTCCTTCGTCATTTCTCTATTCTTCTTCGCAAAGCAGCTTGTATCTTCTACTGTATATTAATGACATTCTAGTCATTAGTTATATTCCTCAGTTATTACCACTTTGATTACTCAACTCCCTATAGGAAATTACTATGAAATTTTTTGGACTGCTTCAATTCCTTATCATTCAGCATCATCACTATGATATGTTTTTATTTCAAGCAAAATATGTTGATGACTTTTTGGACAAGTGTGAACTCGTTAAGGCCAAGACAATGCCTACTATGTCACACCCCAAATCTTGAGCGTGTGCACATCCCTCGGTGGTCAATGAAATTACGATGTCCTAGGACGCGTCGCCAACCCATTCATTTTATTACACATGCGGAAGCAAATAACAAATCTCTAGACAACACAAATAAGGGATAGAAAAGCAAGAAACAAATTTCACAAAACACCTTATAAACACATTGGGTTTATATACAAAAGTCTACAAAAGATCAGCCCTAAAAAAGAAGCTATCCTACAATACACTAGTTGGACACATTCACCAATCTTTCGGACTCCACCTTTGTAGGCTCCGAGGACTTTGGGTCCTCCATAGCCCCATTAGGAGGGTTAGCTACACCCTCGCCCAAAGCGGTGTTGACTGCAATGGCGAGGATCTCAAAATCCTGAAGGGGGCCTACCCTGTACCCATTGAGCCCATGGTGAAACTACGCCCTGAATCGATGAGGTATCCTCTGAGGTAGGCCCTCATCGACCCAAATAGTGGTCACTACGAGCTCATAGACCTAGTGACTCTCAGGGATAGGGAAGTCAATAACTCACTCACTAGTAACCCCCGAGGCTGACCAAAACATTCCGGAGGAACCGCCATCTAAGGACCTAAAAAGATTAAGCCCATGACGGGGTGCGACAATGTCTCAACAAGTTCACTCCCTAAACCTCGACTAGGAAAAAAATACTCCTAGAGATAATCTAACCACACATCACAAAAGACTTACCTCGCCTCACTTACTTCCTTGCACGTCAGCACAATTCATATACTCATCCATATGCAGTAAATAAAGCTCAATCAATTTGAACACCACATCTCATATCTCAATAAACACAAGGGTCTCGATTATAATGCTAAATCGTTATAACATGTCCCATACCGTGTCACATGATTTTGTCCCATAATCAGGTGCGGTTAAGAAACTCAATCATGCGTTCCAATTTTATCACGACCAAATAGGCACGGCCTACTCGACATTCGGCGGTCTTCTGGCGTAACCAGGCATTGTCTCACCCCATTGAGCATGGCAACGTCTACATTAGACGGCATTCCCAAAGGAGCATCGGTCTAGAATCTATTGCGACCGGCATCCGTTGTCCAAGGGCATCCCATATAGGGGCAACGTCCACCCGACTCACATCGGGGACGGGTTCTCATAACCATCACATGCATCATCAATTCCGGCCAAGACATCGTGCTTTGCACTCAAATTTCTCAATTAAAATAGTGAACTTGGCCTATTTTCTTCATATTAAAAACACATGGTAAAATAATCGTGTGTGGGTACACAGTCAATTTGAACTAAAAAAACCGATATCATTCCTTTTAAAATCCCACTATTTGATATAGTATTTAAAAACATTTTCGGTGTCAAAACCCCACACCCGTAATTTTGAATTAAATACACAAAATCACAATCACCACTCAATTTGCACAAATTAATACTCAATTGCATAAACTAAGCACACCACTACAATCAGCATGAAATTCTGGTCACCGGCTATCCGGTATAATTTTCGAAAAATATTAAATAATTAAATAAATTACAAAAATAATTAAATAATGCAAATTAAATACAATAAATACTAACCTAGGCCGGAAATGCTAATCTAACCACCTAAACGGGCCTAGAAAATTAATGCACCTATCTAGATAAATAGTACAATCTAATTAGCCCCTAATCAATCTATTCTAACCACCTAACATGCATAATTAAACAATTAAATCACTAATCTAAACTAACTAACCACATAATCCCTAATTAGCCTAAACTAATTACCTACTAAACGTCATTAACTCCCTAAGCAGAGTTTAGCAAGTAAACTCACCGGTTTTAGGGGGCCGAGTGAGTTCACGGTGATGGTGATGGAGGCGAGCAAATAAACAAGCCTGCGGTGACACCAAGGAGGTCCAAACGGGCCTAAAAAGCCTCACAAGCTCTTAGCCCCACTATGGCTGAACTTTGGCCTTCTATTCTTAGGGAAGGCTAGAGAAGGGGCGGCTAAATGGCATGAGGGGATGGCTTGGCTGGTGAAAGATGGCGGTGGGCAAGGTGGCGGCGGTGGGCGGCGGGTGGTGGTGGCTTGCGGCTGGATGGGATGGTGGTGGTGGGTGGCTTGGACGCTTGGCGATGGCTGGGATGGTGGGGGACGTGACGTGCGGATGGGGGATGGGATGCGGGGCGTGGGTGGGGGATGGCGGGCGATGCTTGGGTGGCGAGCGATGGGTCGGGTGGCTGGGGGTGGCGGTCGACGATGGCAAGGGGGAGCTGCTTGGCTGGTTTCTCTGGTTCTTGAGCTCTCTAAACACCTCAACAATGGATAAAGGAGCTGAGGGAGAGGAAGAAGGCTGCTGCAAGAAGGGGGCCCAAAATGCCTCAAAGTCCACAAAATATCCTAAATGCTCATTGCCAATGCCCCACCACCCTTGGCTGTCATCCTCAGCCCTTTGCATCCTTCAAGCTTCCTTACAAGCTTCCCAAATGGTCCAAAATGTTGCTGCCCCCTGGACCTACGAATTTTGGACATTTGCCCTCCAATTTCATTCAATTTCTTCTCAATTGAGCTCAAATTGAACCCCCAAAAATTCAGCCAAGGTATCCACACTTAAATTCACATTTTTCCTCGCCAATTGAACCAACTTGACGGCCAAAAAAGGCCACAAAATATGGCCCTCTAATTTTCCCGGTCCAAAATAGCCTTACTTTGATTTTTCGCCGAAAATCTCGGGTTTGTAGAAAAATCTTTGGAGGATGAGTTGACGTTCCTAAAATGAATCGTGACATGACAGAACTTTCAATTTCTGAAATCGGGTTCAATTTCGTGGTTAATTTCAACCGGGCGCGATTTTAGCGTGACCTAACCTACCGGGTAGCTTTTAGGAATTTTTAGTGCAATTGACCCGTGGTCGATTATTTTCGAGCCACATTGTACATCTTTGACACATTGGCGACTCTCGGTTGTCGTGAAAATCTCGAGGTTTCAAATACGGGCACAAGGTACAAAAATGACAGAAAAATCGGTTTAGTGCCGTTCGACAGAAATTTTGCAATTAGGTGGAATCACCCACACACTAATCACATACCTCTGTCGAATCGACCTATCTCCAATCTTTGATCGATTTTTATGTGCCGTATTGACCCTTGCAGATTAGCACGGTCGAGCAGTCGATTTCTAGTCGAATTCTCAAGTCTATTGCGTTTAAATTCCTTAACGGCTTCACTTGATAGACTAGTTATCTCGTGAGTGATCAGCTCAGAGAAAAGAACTATAGGCGCATCGATGAAAAGCCCAACTTATTCAATCGAAAACAGAATCTGAAAATCAGGATGTCACAACTCTTCCCTCTTATAAAAATTTCGTCCTCGAAATTTAAACCATTACAAATCTTTAAACAAAAAGGTGGGGGTATTGTTGTCTCATCGAATCTTCACTTTCCCAAGTTGCTCCTTTTGTGCCGTGGTGTTGCTAGACCACTTTAACCAATGGGATTGTCTTGGTGTGCAAAACCTGTTCCTTCCGATCTACAATTTGAACCGGTCTTTCCACGTACGACACTCTATCGTCCACGTCTAATTCTTCAAAATTCAGCATGTGGGTCGGGTCAGGCTCATACTTTCTCAACATCGACACGTGAAAGACGTCATGCACTTGTGCCAACCTCGACGGCAATGCAAGATGATACGCTAGAGTCCCTATTCTTTCCAAAATCTCAAAGGGACCTACGTACCTCGGACTCAGCTTCCCTTTCTTGCCGAAGCGTGAAGTACCCCTCATCGGTGACACCTTCAGAAAGACGTGCTCACCAACTTGGAATTCCAAAGGTCTTTGATGCTTATATGCGTAGCTTTTCTAGCGGCTCTGAGCGGTCTTTAATCAGTCTCTGATAATGGCAACTGCATCCACTGATTGCTGAACCAACTCTGGGCTTGTGATCTTTCGTTCTCCGACCTCATCCCAACAAATTGGCGTTCTGCACGCTCTGCCATACAACGCTTCGAAAGGTGCCATCTGAATGCTCTGCTGGTAGCTGTTGTTGTAGGCAAACTCGATGAGATGAAGCTGTTCCTCCCTAGCTTCCTTGAAATCCAACACGCAAGCTCACAACATGTCTTCGAGGGTTTGAATCGTCCTTTTAGACTTACCATCCATTTGAGAATGATAAGATGAATTGTACTGCAGCTTTGTTCCCAAGGTGATCTACAAGCTTTTCCAAAAGGTAGCTGTAAATCTTGGGTCTCTATTTGATGTAATTGTCATTAGCACTCCATGTAGACGAACGATCTAACGCACGTACAATTCTGCATGCCTATCCAATGCAAGGTCCTTTCGTATGGCGATAAAGTGAGCCGACTTCGTCAGTCTATCGACCACTACCCAAATGGAATCATTACCCCTTTGACTCCTTGGTAAGCCCATCACAAAATCCATTGTGATGTGTTCCCATTTCCACTCGGGAATCTCGAGAGGTTGTAGAAGTCCTCCCGGCTTACAATGCTGTGCCTTCACTTGCTAGCACATTAGACATTTGGCGACATGCTTGGCGATATCCGCCTTCATACCAGTCCACCAATAGTGTTGACGCAGATTCTGATACATCTTGTATTGCTTGGATGAATGCTGTAACTGCTACGATGAGCTTCTGACAAGATCTCTCCTTAAGCTCTGCATCGTCAGGTACACACAATCGTCCTCGGAACCTTAGTGTTCCATCTTTAGAAATCTGAAAGTCAGCCTTTCTCTTTTCGGTATCCTCTTGCAGGATTTTCTGAATATCTGGGTCTATCAACTAAAGCGTCTTGATTCTAATCTGCACTTCCGGTTCAATTTTGAGGGTGGCCATAAGATTTGAAAGGTGGCCTACCTCAAATTTGAAAACCGAATCTCAAGCTCATTCGAGTAAAATCCATTCCTTAACCATCATTTGTGCAACTGAAGATTTCCGACTTAGTGCATCTACGACCTTATTAGCCTTTCCAAGATGATACAAAATATCACAATCATAGTCCTTTAGAAGTTCCATCCAGCGGCGTTGTCTCATATTCAACTCCTTTTGAGAGAATAGGTACTTGAGACTTTGATGGTCTGTAAAGATCTGGAATCTTTCTCCACATAAATAATGTCTCCAAATCTTCAGAGCGAAAATAATTGCTACGAGTTCTAAGTCATGCGTCGGATAATTCAGCTCATGAGGTCTCAACTGACGGGACACGTATGCAACAACCCTACCATGTTGCATTAACACGCAACCCAGTCCTCTAAATGATGCATCACTATAGATCTCGTATCCTCCAAGACCAAATGGAATTGTCAACATTGGTGCGGTAGTCAGCTTCTGCTTAAGCTCTTGGAAACTACACTCGCACTTATCTGTCCACACAAACTTCTCTTCCTTCTTCAATAGTCGAGTCAACGGTGAAGCTAATGCTGAAAATCCTTCCACGAACCTTCTGTAGTAACCTGCCAAACCCAAAAGCTTATGATCTCTGTCACTTGTCGTCGGTCTTGGCCAGTTGATAATTGCTTCGATCTTGGTTGGGTCCATGGAGATTCCTTCGCCTGAAATCACGTGACCTAGGAACGCCACACGAGTCAACCAAAACTCGCACTTACTGAACTTGGCGTACAGTTCATGATTCCTCAATGTTTGAAGCACCATCCTCAAATGCCTTTCGTGCTCCTCTAGACTTCTCGAGTACACCAGGATATTGTCGATGAACACGATCACAAACTGATCCAGATACTCTTTGAACACTCGGTTCATCAGATCCATGAAAAAAGCTGGGGCGTTCGTCAAACCAAACGGCATTACAGTGAACTCATAATGGCCGTATCGAGTACAAAACGCTGACTTCGGTATGTCCTCTTTTCTGATCCTCAGCTGATGATACCATGTCCTCAAGTCGATCTTAGAAAATATCGACGCTCCTTGCAAGCTGGTCAAACAAGTCATCGATCCTCGACAGTGGATACTTGTTCTTGCTTGTCACCTGATTGAGTTGACGATAGTCAATGCATAAGCACGACAAACCATCTTTCTTCTTCACGAACAGAATTGGTGCTCCCCAAGGTGATGCACTGGGATGTATGAATCCCTTATCCAACAATTCTTGCATCTGCACCTTTAGTTCTTTCAACTCAGACAACGCCATCCGGTAAGGAGCCTTAGAGATTGGCTTTGTCCCGAGGGCTAACTCAATCACGAACTCAATCTCTCTTTCTTTGGTGGCAGGCCTAGCAATTCCTTTGGAAACACGTCTGGAAACTCTTGAACCACTGCGATATCTTCTATCTTTAGCTCCTCAACTATCATATCCACGACAGTTGCCAAGTAACCTTGACAACCCCCGTCTAACAAATGGGTTGCCTCAAGCGACGAGATTAAGGTAATCGAGGGTCCTCCTCGACTCCCAATAAACTCGAAACTTTCACCCGCTAACGGGTTAAACTGAATCGCTTTACGATAGCAGTCCATCTTAGCTCGTTGCTTGGTGAGCCAGTCCATGCCAATTATCACATCAAAATCATACATGGCTAGGACTATCAAATCTATCTTCCCCTCTCGCTCACCAATCACTAACTTGCAACTAGGACAACCCATCGTAGACAACACATTATCCTTTAACGGTGTAGATATGCTAACCACTGACTCCAACAACTCAGGACTCAATCTACCAGCTTAACAAATTGCTCAGCTATAAACGAATGAGTTGCGCCAGGGTCAAATAAAGCATAAGTAGCATGGTCATTCAACGAGACCGTACCTGTGATCACATCAGGCGAGTCCTCAGCTTGTCTTCTGGTGATGGCATACACTCTTCCTTGCGCTGGAGGTTTGTTCAGTCCACCCCATGGTGCGATCTGTGGCACGAACCCCCTATTCTATCCCATCGGTGGCAGTGGTGGCAACTGTGGTCCCATCTGTCTTTTGGGACAATTTCTAGCCAAGTGACCTTATTGGCCACACTCAAAACAAGCACCCGGCCTAGAATGGCACGGGGCTGATCCATGTCGCCTTCCACAAAAGTGACATACTCCACTAAGGCTCGGCGCAGACTTGCCTACTCCACCCTTCCTATTAGGGGAATAGGATACCTTCCTCCAATCATGAGCTTCTTCTTATACCGATTTCCATCTCTATTCAAATTGAACCTCAACCCAGATGTAGTAGCTTGTTTGATCAGGTTCCTCTCTATCAACTGGGCCCGACCATATAGCTCATTGTAATCTTTCAAGTCGAATGGCACCAACGGATTCTTCAGCTCCGGTCAGAGGCCGTTCCTAAACCTCTGAGCTCTGTCTTCAGGATCTTCCACCAGTCTGGGAGCGTATTGCGACAGCTCACAAATTTAGCCTCATATTGGTCCACCATCATCATCCCTTGACGGAGGCGCTGGAATTCCTCCATCTTCTGCTCTCTAGCGCTGCTAGAAAAGTACTTGCCATTAAAGGCTCTAAGGAAGGCGTTCTACACCGAAACCACGCCTTCTGGGAATACTATGCCTCTAGTGGCCCTCCACCAAGTACTTGCATTTCCCTACAGCTAGTAGACCGCAAGGACAACCTTCTCCTCCTCAGTGCACATCAGCAGTGCAAAGGTCTTCTCCAAGTCTTGGATCCAGAGTGTTGCAACTTTGGGATCTCTTGCCTCGGTGAACCTTGGTGGGTTCAGCTTCAAGAACTGTTCCACCAATTTGTGCATGGGCCACTCAGCAACCACGTTCCCAGGTGGAACTTCAGCAGGTGCGGCTACGGTAGCAACGGCAACATTGGTGGCGGCAGTAGCAGTAACTATAGCAGCGGCAGTAGTGGTGGCGACTTGATTTTGGGCCTGCTGCCTCATTAAAGCTCTAAATGTTTCTAGTGCCTACATAATCCTATTGATTATGGGATCATCGGGTGCTACTACACCTACACTAACTAGAGGTGGTGCTACTCCACTTGCGCTAGCCTGAGCCTACGCTCTACCACGACCACCTCGGGTACCGACCCTTGTTGGCGTCCTACCCCGAGTCACTGGTCCAATGGTTCCTCTTTCTAGGAGTCCTCTGCTCTTGATCACTCATTATGTAAACTTTCTACAAAACCTGTTCCTAATTCCATACAGAATTAGAAACTGAGTGATCCCCACAAAACAATCTACCAAACAGCTATCAATCACATGCATCAGCATAATTAAAATGTTTTTCCTACTAACAATCCCATAACCCATCGTATCTTATCACTCCAACTACCAACCAGCTTTGAATACCACTTCGGGTTGGGATGTCACACCCCGAACCTCGAGTGCGCACGCATCCTTTGGTGGTCGATGAAATTGTGACGTCTTAAGACGCGTCGCTGACCCATTCATTTTATTGTACATGCGGAAGCGAATAACAAATCTCTAGACAACACAAACAAAGGATAGAAAAGCAGGAAACAAATTTCACAAAAACCTTTATAAACACACTGGGTTTATATACAAAAGTCTACAAAAGATCAACACTAAAAAAGAAGCTATCATATGACACACTAGTTGAACACATTTATCGATTCTTCGAACTCCACCTCTGCAAGCTTCGGGGGCTTCGGGTCTTCCACAGCCTCATTAGGAGGGTCAGCTGCACTCTCGCTTGGAGCGGCATTGATAGCAACGGCGGGGATCTCAAAACCCTGAAGGGACCTTCCCTATATCCATTGAGCCTATGGCGAAACCACGCCCTGAATCGATGAGGTACCCTCTGAGGTAGGCGCTCATCGACCTAGATAGTGGTCATAACGAGCTCATGGAGCCAGGGACTCTCGAAGACTAGAACGTCAATACTCCACTCACTGAACCCCCGAGGTTGACCAAAACGTTATGGAAGAACCGCCATCTAAGGACCTGAAAAGATTGAGCCCATGACGGGGTGAGACAATATTTCAGCAAGTTCACCCCCTAAACCCCAACTAAGAATGAAATACGCCTAGAGGTAATCTAACTATACATCACAAAAGACTTACCCTACCTCAGTTACTTCCCTACACGTCAACACAGTTCATAAACTCAACCGTATGCAGTAATAAAGCTCAATCAATTGGAATGCCACGTCTCATATCTCACACAGCCACAGGGGTCCCGATTATAAGGCCAAATCATTATGATACGTCCCATACCGTGCCACATGATTTTGTCCCATAATCAAGCGCGGTTAAGACACTCAATCATGTGTTCCGATTTTATCACGGCCCAACAAGCACGACCTACTCAACGTTCGGTAGTCTTCTGGCATAACCAGGCATCGTCTCACTCCATTAAGTATAGAAACATCTACATGAGACAGCAATCCCGAAGGAGCATCGGTCCAAAATCTACTGCAGTCAACATCCGTTGACTTAGATGATCTCATATAGAGGCAACGTCCACCCGATTCATATCAGGGATGGGTTCTCATAACCATTCATGCATCCATCCAATCCCGGCCAAGACATCGTGCTTTGCACTCAAATGTCCCAATTAAAATAATGTACTTGGCCCATTTTCTTTGTATTAAAAACACATGGTAAAATAATCATGTGTGTGGGTACACGGTCAATTTGAACCAGAAAAATTGATATCATTCCTTTTAAAATCCCACTATTTGATATAGTATTTAAAACCATTTTCAATGTCAAAACCCGACACTCGGTAACTTCTAATTAATTACCAAAATTTTGTAATTTTGAAATAAATACTCAAAATCATCATCACCACTCAATCTGTACAAATTAACACTCAATTGCATAAACTAAGCACATCACTATAATCAGCATGAAATTCCAGTCACCGGCTATCCCGGTATAATTTTTGAAAAAATATTAAATAATTAAATAAATTACAAATATAATTAAATAATGCAAATTAAATACAATAAAAGCTAACCTAGGCCGGAAATATTAATCTAACTACCTAAACAGGCCTAGAAAATTAATGCACCTATCTAGATAAATAGTACAATCTATTTAGCCCCTAATCAATCTATTCTAACCACCTAACATGCATAATTAAACAATTAAATCACTAATCTAAACTAACTAACCACCTAATTCCTAATTAGCTTAAACCAATTACCTACTAAACGTCATTAACTCCATAAGCAGAGTTTAGCAAGTAAACTCACCGATTTTGCGGGTCGATGAGTTCACTATGATGGCAACGCGGAGACGAGCGACAAACAAGCTTGCGGCGACATTAAGCGAGGTTTGGACGGGTTCGAAAATATCTCACAAAGTCTCAGCCCTTGCTGAAACTTTGGCTTTTGTTCTTGAGCTACAAGGACCGGTCGAAGGGGCAGAATGGCACAAGAAATGGCATAGTACGGGACGGCGGCGGGTGGTGGCAATGGGGCGGCGACGGCGGTGGAGGCATGGCTTCAAGTAGGCTTGATGGTTAGACGACATTGCACGGATGCGCAGGCAAGTGGGATGCTGAGCAGAGGACGTTGCAGGCTCGGGCGCCCGACAGGCGGATGAGTGGCAGTCAAACGGCTTCGAGCAGGCGGTCTACGGCAAAGGGGAAAGGCTGGCTAGTTTCCCTGGTTCTTGAGCTCTCTAATGGCTTCAACAATGGATAAAGCACTCCAAGGAAGAAGAAGAAGAAGAAGAAGAAGGTTGCTGCAACTAAAAAGGGGGACCACAAGCCTCCAAAATCAAGCTAAAACTCCTAAATACTCATCACCAAGGTCCCACCAGCCCAAGCCTCATCCATAGCAGCCATTTTCCCTTCAATCTTCCTAAACAAGCCTCAATTGAAGCCCCAAATGTTGCACCCCACATGGACCTACGAATTTTGAGCTCTTGCCCTCCAATTCCACTTCCATGCTTCTCTAATTGAGCTCAATTGATGCCCGAAAATTCCCAATAAGGTGTCCACACTTAAATCCACATTTTTCTTTGCCAATTAGTCCAACTTAAATGCCAAAAGTGCGCTAAAAAATGGTCCTCTAATTTTCCTAGTCTAAAGCGTCCTAACTTTGATTTTTCGCTGAAATATTGAGTTTGCAAAAAAAATCTTCGGAGGATGAGTCGACATTCCTAAAATGAATTGTGACATGACAAAACATTCAATTTCTAAAATTCGGTTCAATTTCACAATTAATTTCAATCGGGCGCAATTTTAGCGTGACCTAACCTACCGGGTAGCTTTGAGGAATTTTTAACATGTTTGACCCATGGTCGATTGTTTTCGAGCCACATTGTACATCTTCGATGCATTGGCAACTCTCGATTGTCGTGAAAATCTCGATGTTTCAAATACAAGCATAGGGTACAGAAATGATAGCAAAATTGGTCTAGTGCCATTCAACAAAAATTTTGCAATCATGTGAAATCACCCATACACTAATAGCATACCTCTATCGAATCAACTTATCTCTGATCTCTGATCGATTTTGACGATGCCGTATTGATCCTTGTAGATTAGCATGGTCGAGCAGTTGATTTCTAATCAAATTCTCAAGTCTGTTGTGTTTAGATTCCTTAATGACTTTACTTGATAGACTAGTTATCCCATGAGTAATCAGCTCAGGGAAATAAACTATAAGCGCGTCATTGAAAAGCTCAACTTATTCAATGGAAAATAGAACCTGAAAATTAGGATGTCACATACTACCTTGGCCTTGAAAACTCTTTTGTTCACTAACAATGGTGAGCTTCTCACTTTTCCGACATTTTATCAACAAATGGTTGGAGCACTACAATATGTGTCCATGACCAAACCCAATATTGTTTATGCTCTCAACTTGGTCAGTCAATTCCTTTGTTAAGCCATATTAATAGGCCTTCAAATACATATATCTAGTGTTTAACAGGCACATCCACTCACTTATTGCTCATTGACCAGTATCATCCCACTTCATTGACCGTTTATGCAAATGTAGACTAGGTTGAGTACTTCAATAATTAACGGTTTACCTCGGGTTTTTGTGTTTCTCTATGTGTTAATCTTGTTTCTTTATGCCAAAAAGCAACCCACTTAGCCTGTTTTAGTACAGAGGCTGAGTATCGTGTTGTTGCTCACTATGTTGCTAAGATTATTTGGATTTGTCATTTATTTCGTGAGCAAGGCCCCCCTTTCTATCCTCTCATTGTTTATTGTGATAACATCTTTGTCACCTATCTTGCTCCCAACCTAATGTCTCGTGCTGGATATTTCACTTTGTTTGAGAGCAAGTTACTTCTGACAATCTACATATTTGCTATGTGCCTACAACGGATTACCTGGTAAATATCTTCACCAAGGGACTACATAGTCTCCATTTCGTGTTATTGATATACAATCTCTCTATTGTCACACATACTTCAAATTGAGGTATTAATATATAATTTATATGTATCATGAGGTTTTTCCACAATTATGTTTCTAGTTGTATACCAATTGTTATTATTCACACTTATAATCATGTAATCCTAATTGGGGTTGAGCCAATTATTTTCTCTCTATCACTAAATATTAGCAATGGTATGCTCACTTTGCAGCAAATGGTCGGAGATGTGAGAGAGACGATGGGGGAGAGAGAGAGAGAGAGAGAGAGAGAGGAGAAGAAAGAATGACGAAGAAAGTTCTTAATTATTTAACTTTTGAAGGATTTGATCTAGCTTCTTTCTTCTTAAGTATTTTATGCATATATAAAAATCTGTTTACAATGATTTTAAATTTTCGTGAAATTTGAAATTTCAATCTTATTTACTAATAGACACCAGAAAATCTCTTGAAATGCGCAAATATGACATGTACCATCCTTTCTAAAAATACTAAGAATGTTTTTTTTTTTCCTCAAAGAGAACTATGAATGGAAATGGAAAGTACCTTTTTAATTTAGAATAAACAAACCCTGACACTTATATTGTGTCAGCCTATGAATTCCGAATCATATTAGGGTTGAGTCAATAAACCTAGTGATCTTGGCCTATAGGAATTCAGGGTCTTTGCTGCATTCAATGTTGAGCTGGGTTCACTCTCTTGTACGCGAAATCTAATGAAATATAAGCTCAAAGACCTGATTCATATGATAGTCCATATGGAGATATAATGGGAGGCTATATTTGGCCTCAATAAAAAGGCTCTCTATTATTATGTGGTAGCCGCAAAAGAATGATTAATGTAAGGTTAAAGCAAGAGAGAAAGAGAGCAAAAAATCTAGAAAGAGGGTGTCTGATTTGCATCAAGCTGACGATAAAAGGTCACTTTGTGCTCTCTCATCAAGTTTTTCTAGGGTTGAACCGAACCTGCATTTTAGTGGAATTTATTCTTAATCTCTCTTAATCTCTTATGAAGGTCATGTGTATTGTCAAGAACGGTGTTCTTGATATTATCATTACTATGTACCTCTGGTATTAGCTAAAGAAAAAAAAAAGTTCACCCAATTTTGTTGATAGTGAAGATTTTGGGTGAACTTTAGTACTTGAATTTTGATCTCCTCACACCGAGATGGTTGTCCACATAAAATTGCCTTGTATTTGTGTGTTTAGTATTTACAATGCTCTACTACATTGCTTCATATCAATTTTGCACAAAAGGAAAGATTGTTTTGTGCCATTGTGCTATTTTGATATTATATGGCTTGTCATTATTCGCCTAATATCCAAGTCACATAAAATCTTCATCACTTTCACCTTTTTAGACATCGAAAGCTAAACACTGAAAACTTATTAGATTGCAATCATAGATGACATCTTCAGCTTTACCTATCTAGTTTGTCACCTCCCAAATATTAAACTTTGGTTTGATATGTGATTATCAACTCTACCAAATTTCAGTCGTAGTGGCTTTAACTATTTTCATCTCTCCAAAGTTTTCCATATAGGAAGTCCGAAGAGTAAAGGGATTTTGCAATTTTGACGTCTGAGATATCGAAGCCCTGTTAGATTCAGATTAAGAACAAGCCTTTAGTATCCATTTTTACCTATCCAATTATTCACCCTTCCAAATATCAAGATTCCGTTGGATTCAAGTTACATATCCCATTGACGTCACCTCTTCGAAAATCTGAACTGTTCCATGTTCATATAAAAGACCAACTCAAATCTTGGTCGCCTTTAAGTCAACTTTCCAAGTGATATAGCTCCGTGCGATTTACGTACAAATTATCAAAGCTCGGTCAGATTTATGTACTGATGATTGACAATCTTCACAAGGGAAAAACTTCATGAACTTCATAAGCACAAAGAATCTATGAAGAAAAGCAATTCTTCAAACCATATAATAGAACCTCTTTTACAGAGGCACAACACTCGTATACGCACATGGGCGATCTGTGATTAGTATGGCGAACTTTAAGGAGCATGTTTTGGTCGCTCATCGAAATTATGGGATTATTGGAGGTTGACGATCCGTGCACAACTCGGGTGGGTCGCACCCAGTGCAATCCTAAGTGTCTCAATGTCATATAATTACAACGCAAGATAAGTTAATAATGAAAAGCTGGCAAAAGTAAATAATAATACACGGATTGAAGAAGCACGTTTCGTCTCTTTAGAATAGAGTCTACAATGAAAAGTTCCACACGGATGTTGGGCGGGAAGACAACTGAAAGAAAATAAAGAAGACAAGGAAGACAAGGGAAATCGGGAATGAAAAGGATAGAGGTTAGGAAAATTTTTGCATTTCTCTTCAATAATTTCTAATGTACAAGATTCTGTAGATATAGTACAAGATGTACATAATAAATGGAAATAATGTATTCTATGAATCAATCCAAATTTCAATCTAATCCCTAAGTGATTTAGTGCACAATCATAATCCGAATGGATCTCGGATCGTATATTTCGAGCATATCTTTTAATACTCCCCCTCAAGCTAGTGGCTTGTAGATGTCCAAGACGCCTAGCTTGCTCAATAGATATGCGTGCTGTCTTTGGCATAGAGGTTTGGTGAAAATGTCCGCAGGTTGTCCTATAGCTCCAATTCCTCTTGTCTCAATCATTCCCTCTTGAATCTTTTCTCGAGTAAAATGGCAATCTACCTCTATATATTTAGTTCTTTTGTGCACTATGGGATTCGCTGCAAGTTTGAGAGCCACATTATTGTCATAGAATAGCTTAGTTGGTCCCTTCACTCGCACTTCAAGATCTTTAAGTAGGCCTTCTATCCATATTATCTCACAAGTAGTTTTTGCCATAGCTCAATGCTCCGCTTCAGCTGAAGATAGTGATACGGTTGGTTGTTTCTTGGTCTTCCATGAAAGAAGTGATCTCCTAATTTAATGCAATAGCCGATGATGGATTTCGGCTCATGGGACAAGTCACATAATCCATGTCGCAATATGTTATCATTTGCATATTGCATTTCCTAGAAAAAAGTATTCCAAGTCCTAGGCACTTCTTTAAATACTTCACGGCCTTCTAGGCACTTCTTTAAATACTTCACGACCTTCAAAGCAACATTCATATGAGATTACTTTGCATTGTGCATGAACTAACTGAGTGTTTGCATTGCATAAGATATATCAAGTCTAGTCATAGTTAGGTATATGAGCTTTCCAATGAGTTTCTGATAACTTGACGGATCTCTGAGTATGGGATCATTATGTTGAGATATTCTCACATCATAATATGTTGTGGTTAACTTAGTATTTTGCTCGATTGGAATGATAGTCAGTTTGCATCTTGATAGACCTGCCTCTGATATAATCTCCAATATAAACTTTCGCTAACTCAGAAAAATTTCTTGGTCAGATCGGGCAATTTCAATCCCAAGGAAATATTTTGGTGCTCCCAGCTCTTTTATATGAAAAGTGGAATGTAAATATTCCTTGAAGCTCTCTATAGCAATTTTATCATTTCCCATTATGAGAATATCGTCAACATATATCATCAAGTAAATAGATAATATACCTTTAGTTCAAGTGAATAGAGCATAATCATGTTAGATTGATTGAAACCTGTAGTTGTGAGAGTATTGGCAAACTTGTATCACTGCCTAGAAGCTTGTTTCAAACCATAAATGGATTTACGGAGACGATATACTCTATTCTCCCATTGTCTTCGTAAACCCTGGGGAATATCCATATAGATTTCTTCATCCAAATCGCCATGGAGAAAAGCATTATCCAAGTCCATTTGATGCAAGGGCCAATCATGAATGGCTACAATTGACAAGAAGGAACGGACCATGATATCTTTGGCTACTAGAGAAAAAGAGTCATGATGATCTAAACCTTCCCACTAGGTAAAGCCCTTAGCCACCAATCAAGCCTTATAGTGTTCAATGGAACCATTGGCATGATATTTAATTTTGTACACTCACTTACATCCAATTGGTTACATCCAATTGGTTTTCAATTAGGAGGTAGTGAGGCAAGATCCCAGGTTTGATTGTTAGTCAAGGCTTGTAATTCTACTTCCATAGCCTTTTGCCACCGTGGATTAGTGGATGCCTCATCATAGCCAAATGGCTCCCTTTCTTCTGATATATGACTAATGTAGCATATATGTTTCGGCGATAGTTTATGAAAAGAAACATAAGATGAGATTGGATGCTAAATACAATTTAGTGTGGAATAAACGTAGTCCTTTGCCCATGTTGGTGGTCATGTAGCACGATTGGAACATTGTGGAGGATTAGCTTTTGGAGGAGAAGATACCTTAATAGTGGGTTTCGGTGAGGCTCCTTGAATTTCTTCATCATCAAGCATAATGTTCAATGTGTCTTCCATAGCATTCTTTGGAGGTGCATTCGTTTCCGAATTTGAAGTTGTTAATGGAGAAAGGATATTGACTAGAATATAAACAGAATTTGGAGACAATTCTTCCTCAAATAAGAAATGACGAGGCTTAGTCACAATGCCCGAATCTTCATTTGAAGATGCCCTTTCAATGAATGGAAAAATGTTTTCATGGAAAATAACGTCCGTGCTTGTAAAGAGTTCCTTTAGAATGGATCAAGAACCCGATATCCCTTTTGCAAGCTGGCATATCCCTTGAATATACATCATCAAGCACAAGGATCTATCTTGTCCTAAGGCCCTACTATGGTAGTATAACATAAGCAACCGAAGACTCTTAGATGCTCCGGTTCCTTTCCAAAAAGTAGTTCAAAAGGAGTTTGCCCATTGAGTGTCCGAGTGGGTATACGATTATTCAAATAAGTTACCGTAACTATTGGAGAAAACTTCCTTATCTATTTTAAAGTTGACAAAACATTTCCATCAATCTAGTCTGAAGACTTGTCGACTCTATCGTTAAAGTCTAAAGACCTCCAAACTCAAGATTTAAAGTCTGCCCTCACTAATAGTTTCCAGACCAACGAAGAAAAGTTTCATCTAATGAAAAAGACTTATCCAGATACAAGTATATCTTTAAGGATTTGATTCGTACGGTTGAAGAATATCTCACAGCTAGAGATAGCATCTCGTGATCAATTATTCTTATTGAAATCAACTTGAATAATTAGATCTGTTGAATGGCGAAGTATACTTGGAAGGTTCTACTTATGAAAACCTAGATCCTGATTTGTATGGGTGAGCAGGATTGGTGGACTATCATCACATTCCTTAAATAACTCAAGATCTTCCGAATTGATTCTGTCCAACGGGTAGATTGGAAGAACTCCTTTAGAAGGTGCTAACGGTTATGATGGCATGGAGGAGTATATAAGGAGGACGCTCAAGTTATTCAAGAGTGTGCGTGAAAGAGAAATTCCAAAGTCTGAAACTCTTAGTTCTTTGCTATTACAATTTGTCGAGCTTCAATTGTACTCCAAAGAGAGATTAAATACTTGTGAGATCTTGAGGAAGTGTAGTAGAGTCTCTACACTGTGGAATCAAGGACGTGTTACTGTATAATCTCTTTTGGTTCTTAGTGGAATCCAACTAGTGGGCTGTCAGTGCGGGAGAGTGGACGTAGACTTGGTCTAAGTCGAATCACTATAAACCTTACGTTCCAATTCTCTTTCCCTAATCTTTTTACTTAATTCACAATATTATATATCAGCTTATAATCTTTTATTTACTATTTTATCATAAGTTGAATTAAGCTGTTAAGTCTCACAAAAATCTTTTTAACACCTATTCACCCCCCTCTAGGTGTTCATACTAGCGTTGTCAGTAACAACACAATCTCCCCAATAATTTGCTGAGATAAATGCTTGGAACTTTAGCACACATGCAACTTCCAAAAGATGGCAATGTTTCCACTCCATTACCCCATTCTGTTGTGGGGTGTAAATGCAGGAGCTTTCATGCAAGATGCCATGGGATGAGAAAATTGAAGTGTAATCATGGTTAAAAATTCTCTCCCATTATCAGTATGGAATGGATTAATAGATTTTCCAAAAATTCTTGGACAAGGTAATAAATGTTCTTAAGTGAGAGGAAACTTAACCTTTTGACTGCATTAGAAAAACCCACGTGGCGCGAGAGTAATCGTCCACAATTGTAAAGAAGTAACAAGACCCATCACGATATATCCTATGGTAAGGTCCTCAGACATCCGCATGAATTAATGAAAGAATGTCATGGGCACAAGGATTGCTAGATGAAAAAGGGGTATGAGATTGTTTAGCAAGAGGGCATATGTGACATTGAGAATAAAGAAATGATGCACTATGACCCATTCTCAAATGCATTATAAAGTTCTTATCATTGGTAGTCATGTTGCACAATGATAATTTATTCAAGAAAATGCAGGACAAATCAAAATTACTCGAAAAACTAGTCCAGAAAATAAGTCATTTAGAAATATAACCCAAGCCCGTCAATTTGTCAGTCGAAAGGGCTTGAAAGAAGCAAGTGTTAGCATAGAAGAAGACTTGACATGAATTTTCTTTGCAAATTCTAGACACAAAAAAAGAGATTAAACTGAAACTCAGGGACATAAAGGACATTTTAAAGGGTGATATGAGGACTAAAATTGACTATTCCCATCATGTTGACATAAGTGATATTTCCATTTGGTAATTGCATGAAAACATGAAAATTCAAGTTCCTATTCATACTAGAAAAAAAAATCCTTTATCGTAGATGATATGGTCACTTGTTCTCAAGTCAATTATCCATGCCTTTCTTGAAATAGAATTTGTCAAGCAATGAGAAATACTTGAAAAACTCCTCCTTTGTTTGAAGTGACCAACTTTTGTAACATTTGCATCAGTTGTTGATACTACCCATATGTAATAGGTTGATCGGCACTTTGACAAGTGGCTCTAGTGACTTGATAAGCTGCTAAAAATTTCTTCTTTTTCCCTTTTTTCCCCAGGTTTTCCATGCAATTTCCAACAATTATCAATTTAATGATGTGGCCGTTTGCAATAGTCACAAAATGATTTGCCTTTCCCTTTTGAATTTTGCCCATAGTTCTTTGATGATGTGGCAAAAATCTAGCCATCAATGCCTTAATCATGGACTCATGTCCACCGTCTGATCCAACGACATATTCAGCCCCTTAAGGACCGTATGATCTATGCACGCAATTTGGGCTGCTCATTTCGTCCCTCTTAAGGGAATGATTCTCTCTACCAAACCCTAGCGCCCTTCTTCATTCTCTCTTGGCTTAGGGTTTTTGTGCCTGATTCTCGTCATTCGCTATGGGTTGCAAAGGCGATGCTTTTGTTGCCTCTTGCGTGTTCTAGCAACACAAATCGCTAGCTCTCCTTTTGAACAACCAATTGAAAAATTCTATCGATCGGTGGTACTAGATCCATGGCCAAAATCTATGAATGACAAGTAAGATTCGTTCAATATCAAGAGAAATCGGGTGACTTTCTCCCTTTCCTTGATAGATTAGTATTAGTTAAGTGTTGTTTATACCCCTCAAGTTTTTCTTCAGCCACTTTGAGATCATTTTATAATGACGATAGCTTGTTGAAGCAAGTCGTGACCACATATTCCTTTGCTTGGGCTCGCTAAGTTCCTGCATGAGAGAAAATATTTTTGTCCGATCCAATTTACCATACAGTTCTTTGATATTATCCCACATGTTTTTCATCCTCCGTTGGTGGAAGTCTGGCCATGACCTTTGGAGAGATGCAATTGTCGATCCATGTACAAACAAGTTGATTACATTTTCTTTAGTGTCAAGCCAAGTGCTCGTTGCAGGGAATTGGGATGGCTTTGTCAAGGAAGCTGTCTTTGTCCTTCATCACAAGAGCTCGTCGGAATTCTTGCAACCACCTAGAATAATTCTCCGGCCTAGACGGCGATTAATATGAATAGGGGGTCACCGGGTTCTAGACGACCAATGGCGGCTATGTTTGGATAAAGAAAGACTTAGGGTGAAAATCCTAGGTAGGGATTTGTTCCCATACCCAGATTACTCGACCTGGTTCCTTGCCCCGCATTAAAAAAATCGGGTAGGAATTTGTTCTCATACCCGGTTCATTTGATCCGATTGCCTGTCCCACATTCATTTGATTCGATCAATGGCCATGCTTGCCCCGTTTGCAGCTGGTGGGCTGCCATTGGGTTAGGCAAAGCTTTGTTGGCCCTAAATCCTTTGTGATGATGTGTTTGGGCTCCACCCAAAAAACCATGCATTAGGCTACATCTGAAAAGGTAGCCACTTGTGAGGATGGCCGCCATGGGCTGGCCCGCAATGGGCTGGCCCGGCATGGGTTGCCCTAGATTTGACTAAGCTAGAAAGGTTTGCCAATCCACATGTTGGGCTTGAACGATTTGCTCTTGAGTCCTAGGAACCTCAATAGTGGGGATCAGATCTTGGACTTCTGATATCTGAGGCGTGACTTTTCCTGGGATTGCTCATTTGAGGGCAATGGTAAGTTTTTGGTCATGAAGGTGGTAAAAAAAAATTCCCTTGTTCCTTTCTTTCTCCGAAATTGATTCCTACACCAGAGGAATAACTTTGTTTTGCAGGTTTTGAGTTCCTTGGTAGGCAATCGGCTAGAGTTAACGAAAGCCAAAAATTGGAGCTTGTATGCTCCAATACATTGAAAGTAAATAAAGAAGACAAGGAAGACAAGGGAAATCGGAATTAAGAGGACAAAGCTTAGGGAAAACTTTTGTATTTCTCTTCAATACAAGATTATGTAGATATAGTACAAGATGTACATAATAAATAGAAATAATGTATTCTATGAATCAATCCAAACCTCAATCTAATCCCTAATTGATTTAGTGCACAATCATAATCCGAATGGATCTTAGATAGTATATTTCGAGCATATCTTCCAACAAGTACAAACCAATGGAGAGCAGGTGAAAGATTCCCCTTCTTAGAATACACTGACAATAGCTTTCAACCGACCACTAGTTGTCTTCTGATTATTACTTTCTATTGCTTCTATTCATTGGCATGTGGATAGGGAATGAATAATTACATTACAAAACGATCCTTATAAAGTAATGTGGCTTGATTTTTAAGTATGCATTGGATATGGTTACACGGACTATTTTTAACGTTTAGCCGATAAGAAAGTAAAAGAAACCGTCTCATATTCAAAACACTCAAATAAGAGTTTGTTATATCACTTTTTAAATCAAAATTGGGTACTAATCTTTATAATTGCAAATGTGCCTATGTTGGCCCACAGTGGGACCGTTATAATTAATCATTTAGATCGTATGTATCTACATGATTTATGGACCACTCTCGCCTATTATGGGCGATGAAGGTCACTGAATCCGCGAGATTCTATTGATCTATTAACAAATTCGGTGCTGCACTTGGTAGTTGGTGCATCGCTAATTTTTCCGTCTTAGAACCGAAGTGTCTCAATGTTCAAATAAATTATTCATAATTTGGCAAAAGTAAAGTAATAATATACAATAATACCATATATTCGTTGAATGGCATTGTTTCTTTCACTGATAAATATGCAGATGACAAAACGTTTGATGGGTATTAGTTTCATCTTTTAATCTATCAGCCATGAAACCTCAAATTAAAGGGAAGGGAAGTTTGGAATAGCTGTCCGAACAGTACGATCTAATGTGCAGGATGGGTCATATTATAAATCAATGAGTGCAAAACTCTTTCGGAAAGGAAATGACTTCTAGAGCGTTTCTTTGAAATATTCTAGAAACATTGTAATTCTAATGAAGCGTTTCTTTGAAATATTCTAGAAACAGACAATAGAAGAGAAAGAAAGAGGTTGGAGGAACTTTCCATGCAAGGCATCGAGAATTCAATAGAATTACTCTTTGTTTCGTTCACCACCTGAATCGCAATTCCTCTCTCTCTCTCTCTCTCTCTCTCTCTCTCTCTGTTTTTTTTTTTTTTTTTTTTTTGACATTTGATCGTTCCGAAAAAAACTCTTAGCATACCTTGTTAATATAGAACAAATGTTTTTCAGCTATTCGCTTTGAACGATGAAAAACTCTTAGCATACCCAGCATAGAGATATTAGTCCTAGCAATGGGCATGTCTTTTCAGACCTGAAGGGAGAACCCGCTTGGGTAGTGGAAAAGGCTGACTCCTAGGAAAGACTAGGTAAAGCCGGTAACAGGGCTTGAAAAATATTTTGTTAACACTGGTGCGCCGCGCACACATCCCTAGTGGATGGCCGCACCCTCCTAGATGGCCGTGAAGCCGGCCCTCGGTCCATGGATGATGCCTGTACTTTTAACACTCAACAAAGCAAGCACCAGCAGCAGCAGCAGTAAAGTCATCATATGACCACCCTAACATGCTGCACACAACGTTTAATACAAAAATCACAACAGAAGCTACATAATTTTTATGCATGAATCAGGCAAAGGTACATGATTATTCAGGGTAAATTCATTGTTATACTCTCGATGATCATCACAAAGCACCGAAACAAGAAAAAAGGTAAATGGTTGAATGAAAACCGAGCAAACCTCAAAATTCCTGTTTTCTCTCTAGCCAGCCATGTATTGCTTAAGCTGACTTTTCCTGCTTAGCTGCAGTATTCTTGAGCTTCTCCTTCTACTCTCCACTCTGGACCCAAAAAACAGCCACGTCAACGAAAATAATTGGAAGTAGGAAGAGCAGAAATACTATCCGACGAGGCCTCACTTGGTGAATTTCTGGGGGAACGTGGGCCAATTGCTGCAAAAGAGAGAACGGCTTAAAGAACAGAATCCTATGCAATCTTCTCATCTCCACAATAGAAAATTTCATCATAAATCAGCCGACATAGGTTCATGTTGCAAGTTCCTCTATTCTATGAAAAACAAAATCATGACACAATGCCGTACGCTTGTTCTCAAAATCTTGCCGAAAGGGCAGAAGTTCATGCCAATATCGAGAAAATATTGGCGACGTTGCCAACGCAACAAATAAAAAGGGCCACAATGCGACACATGAAGTGGGCCCCAATTTCAGACTCTTTCTTCTCTCTCCTCTGTACGCTCAGTCTCTCTCTCCTCTCTCTTCTCTCGTCTCTCTCCCTCTCCATTCCAGAACGCATCTCTGGCTTCCGCTCCGGCCCCTTCCGCTATCTTCGTGGGGCCGCATCACTCGCCGTTGAGGAAGTCAGGGATGGAGCCCGTCGCAACGGGCCCGGCGACAGCAGCGGCCGCGTCGAAGAAGGGATTTAGAGGAACTCGCACGTGGCAGCCGGCGAGGGGGTTGGCAAGTGCACGTCCATGTCGCACGCGACGCACGGGGCGGCGGCGTCGGGCCTCCACGCCAAGGCTGCCGGCGTGCCCTCGCACGCCTCGCACATCCACGCACGCTTGTGGCGCGAGGCGAGCTTGTTGGTGCCATGGACGCCGGCGTTGCAGGCCAGGCAGAGGAAAGCCGCGTCCGCCTCCGCAGAACGCGGTGGCCTTGGCGGACCTGCAGTTGTCGCAAGGACTGGCGCTGGCCTGCCGCCCTCCTCCGAAGCTCTTTGCCGCCGCAGTTCCACCGAAACCCATCGCCCGCCGTTGCCAAATGGCTTTGCTGGAATCGCTGAACAAGCGAACAGCTTCTTTGTTGCTCTTGCTAGTGCGGTCGGGTCGAGAGAGCGTGCAGAGGAGAGAGAAGAAAGAGTCCGAAATTGGGGCACTTTGGACACGTGTCGTATCCTTGTCATCTTTCCTATTTGTTGTGTTGGGCCCTTAGACGTAGCCAATGTTTTCTCGCCAAAATATCAAGAGTGCCTTGACGAGATAGATGGAATTCCGGGCAGATGCTAGAGGCTGAAGTATTGTTCAACAAGAAAGGCAAAAATTGAAAGAAGCCTTTATTGGCCACTCTGCATCTTCCAAAATATTTCTTGCACCTGTGAGGAATTTTCATAGAAAGGACATTCTCATACCACTGTACATATATTAATATCATGAAAGAAAAATAACATCAGCCAGAATAGTACTGATATTCTTGAAAGTTATTGCCTAAACATAAATTATTGACAAGAAAACTCGTAAATCATCCCATTCCATAATTGTGTATAGATTCAACATTCAATTGCGTGATTTTTGTATATACTAAAGCTTACAATTCAAACTTTTCACAATAAAATTCAATTGTAAAATAATTTAATTGGCATTGGGAAATAGAACTAAAGAAAAAATGATGAAAAAGTCATTATATTTTTCTTGTTTAAAATCGTACTATTCTTGACTCCAAAGCATGATTATAATATTTGTCGTTAAAATTAAGAATCAACTTATTGATTGTGCATAAGTCAACGATCAAATGATGCAATTATAGGATCTAGGAAAACTTATTATTTGAATCTTGCAAAGATCGAAATCTTTTTTAGGTGAAGTCACATTGACTCAACTGTCTTATCTTGATCTCTAACAAATATTGACAGCTATTTACAAGAGGAAACCCCAAGAGTCAAAGGCATCTTGTAGCTGCCTCAAAACCTCTTGGATAACCATTTGAATCAGCACCTCTTCTTTCTTACGAATTGCCAAATAAAATTGTAGTACGAGAGGTTTACTGGATCAAATTAAGGTTTTGATGGGAATGATGAAAGTACGTGCCCATTAGCCACATACTGGATTCCCAATCTTTGCAGGCCCAACGTCCCACAAAGCTTCTTCCTATTCCTCATGGTCTTCTTCACCCTTTTGTTGGAGCAAGTACTCTTAAAATGAATGGCATAAATTCTATACTTATGAGGCTTTGTTTTGGCCTTATAAAATATTATAGCTTGTTCTGGCCCTTTGTGTTCCTCATCTCAACCATGAGCTCCTCGAGACACCAAGCAAAACTTGTCAACAAAATAGGAATAAAGATCCAACACTCCTGAATGGCGTGATAGAAGCTGCAAGTAAGATCATTACCTATCACACAATTATTGCATCTTTGATAAGTTTATTATCCAAATCTTTCAAGATAAGGTTCTTGTCATGCCCCGATCCTCGGGCACGCACACATCCTTCTACTTGGTCGATTTTATAATGTGATATCACAGGACTAAGAATCGCCAACCCTTTCGTTTATTAAGCACATGCGGAAGCAGTTATAAATCCCCGAATAATAAAACAATGGGATAGAAAAGTAAGACTATATTTCTCATATTGAAATCCTTGACCAAACCTTTATACATGGCATACAAAGTCTATTCACTAAACATGATTCAAAAAAGAGGATAGGATCTCAGTTCTCATCCGGGTCGTACTCGGACCATCATCAGGGTTCTCCTCCAGGTACTCCTCTTCGGTTTTTTTCTCCTCAAGCTCCTCATCAGGGTCCTGAATTGTTGTCCCACAATCGGGATGAGACTATGTCTCAACAAGTTATACCCCACTAAGACTCGATTAGGAAACCAATACGCTAACCGGCTGCCTATACACGCACGGGTCAGAGGACTTACCTTGGCCTCAGATTCTACCTGCATATTAGCACAGTTCAATAGGCACCCAAGCAATTACACCACAGATCAATATCTCGATCCATCAACCTAGTCGATTTCATGTCAATTCGACCATTCCCCAGTCATTTCCCTGATTCAATCTCAAATCGTACTCACAACTTCACGAGCATAGATTACCAAATTTCTTGACAACAAATTACAGTCCCGAAGCACACGACCTATCTTTAGGTAGCAAATTATGACCCAATGGGCGTGACCTTTAATAGGTGGTAGATTACGGCCTTATCAGGCGCGACCCCTATCAGGTGGCAAATTACGGCCTTAACAGGCGCGACCTTTAATGGTGGCAAATTACGGCCCAACGGGCGCGACCGACTCCAAATTCGGTGGCAAATCTCGACCCAACTGGCATAGCCATACTTCGGCGGCTTCCGAGATTCAACTCACAACCCCTCATAGTCAAATTCTAATTGAATACCGACATTGATCAATCTTGGGATAAATCCCCACATACTCATCAACTCACTCAATTTTCACACGATATTAACATACCTGATGGATCTTAGCCAAGAGTATATTCAAATCACTCTCACAAACTTCTCCACTTAACAGCCCATCAAAGCATTATTGACGCTAAACAATCGTACTCAGCCATCCACAACTCAGTTATTCACTCTCAATCAATTTAGGAATAGTTCCTCAAATTGCACAATTAATTCAATTTAGCGCAACGTAGAGCTCAAATAAATAAACGGACCGCACCACGACAATCAGCACGAAATTTCGATCGTCGGCTATCCTTGCCAAATTTCCGAAAAAATAAATAATTAAATAATTAATTTCGAAAATTAATAAATAAATACTAAAAATCCAATTTATGCATGTAATGCCTAATTGAAGCCCGCTAAGGGTCGGGAAAAATCCCGAGATGCATTTAATAAATAATAGTATGTCTCTACTTGCTAATGACTAAGTCTAACCACCTAACATGCATCATTAAGTCACTAATTTAATTGTTCTAAACTAATCTAACCACCTAATTGCACTTAATTAAATCTAATCAACCCTTAAGCAGCATTAGTCTACTAATCGAGGATTAGTGAGATTACTCACTTGATTAAAAGCGGGGACCGGATCACCGCGACGGCGACGCAACGGCGGCCAAAACCTGAACTTTCGACGGCGTCGACGGACACTCGGGCTGGGCCTACAAGCCTCGCAAGCCCACATAAATTTCTGGGCTTAGATTGAACTTTGGCCTCAGCTTGGGCTGATTTCAAGAGGGCCAAAAACTGGGCCGAATTGGGACTTCAAATGGGCTGATCTTGTTTGAAGATGGGCTGCTCTCTCTTGGGCTGAAATGTGGGCTGGGCTGAGCGAAAGATTTTGCGGATTGAATCCACCGGGCTGCGAGCTTCGGCGATGACGGGCCGAAGAAGGCACACGGAATGGAGTTGCTTTGGCGAGGATGGGCTTCTCGCGAACTGGGACGGCAGCAGCAACTTGCTTCGGTTGCTGCCGTGGTCAACGAGGGAGAAGGGAACGCTTGCTTGTTGACCGAAGAGGCGGAATCGTGGGACAGATGGCCACGAATGAAGGTGGAGAACAGGGCCTTGGGTCTTCGGTGGATGAAACAACCGATGGTGGTGCTGCAGCGTTGACCGAACCGAATGAAGACTTGGACGTGAGCTGGCGATGGGGATTCGGTGGATTGAAGCCGCGTGAGCTTCGGTGGTCAACAATCGGGAGAAGGGGCAGCTTCGTTTGACCAGCAGGGGACACGTGGAGACTTGGATGAAGACGATGGACTTCGGTCTTTCTGGCGTTGAGCTGGTGGAGAGATTCACGTGTGTTGTTCGGTCAACAGAGAGGCTTCAGTGCTTCCGGTTGTTGACTGAAGAGGACGCCTGGCAGAAGACGATTGATGGAGGAGCAGCTTCGCTTGGGCCAAGAGAGACGCGTTGAGAGGTAACGGACGAGGGCAGCTCCTTTGGTGGCTTCGGTGGACTTCGTGGACGCGTGCTGGACGAGGCAACCGCAAGGGACGTCACACGTGAAGCTGCTTCGTTTGTTATGGGCCGGTCGGTGAGTTCTCGGGCTGAAGCAACAACGAGAGGGAGAGAGAGATGAAGTTCCGGAGGGGCAGATTGGCGAGCGATGATGAAGACCGAAGATGGAGCGCCCGTAAAGGAGAAGCCAGCTAAGAGGAGGGTGAACTTAGATAACCTTTAGCCATTACATTGAATGCTTTGGCCCCACAAGCCCACAGTCTCATCCCCTATGTGTCTCAATCACTTTCAAGCACAATATTCCACCAATAAATCAATTTAAAATCCAAATTAATGCTGCCTGTCCTTCAAATCCGAATTTCACAATTTTTCGGGACATCTATTTCTTCGACAATTTCCCAAATTCAACGTCCAATTTGATGTAGAAAAAGTGTGCATAATTTCTATACGTCCCCTTCGCCTTATAACTCAGATTGAAAGTCGAAAATCTCTTTAATTCGGCTGATCTGAATTTATGTTAATTTTCGTGACATCCAAATCGATTTTTCTGTAAAAATCCCGGAATCTCCGAAAAATCTTCTGAGACTAAATCAACGTTCCTAAAATAGCTCGTGACACCACAAAACTTTCGATTTCTGAAATCGGATTCGAATTTACAATTAATTTCCATTCTACGCATTTTTAGCGTGATCTAGAATATCGGGTAGTTCTTAGAACTTTTTAGTGCAAATGACCCGTGTTCGATTTTCTTCGAGCCACAATGAACCCACTCGACACATTGGCAACTCTCGATTGTCGTAGAAATCTCGAGAATTCAAATACGGACACAGGGTACCAAAACAATAGAGAATTCAGCCTAGTGTCGGCCGACGAGAATTTTCCAATTTAGTGGTATCACCCATGATTAACCACGCATCTCTGTTGAACCGACCTATATCTGATCTCTAATCAATTTACGTCTGTGCCGTAATGATCTCAGTAGATGAACACGGTCGAGCAGCTGATTCCTGGTCGAATTCTCAAGTTTATTTGCCTTAAAATTCTTAATAGTTTCCCCAGATAGTCTAGTTATCTCTAGAATGATCAGTTCTGAGAACAGCCCTATAGACGCGTTAATAAAATGCCCGATTTATTCAGTAGAAAACAAGATTGAAAATCTGGAATGTCACTGTTCTATTGGAGAAAATTTAATTTGATATAATAGTTTTGGGAAATAGAGCTGAAGAACATTTATGAAGAAAAGTTAACATATTTTTCTTATTTTAAATCTTATTAACCCTAGACTCACTAGAAAAAGCATGGTGCTTAATCTTTATTGAACTACCTAATTTTCGTTATTCATAAACACAATTTTTTATATGTTGGATAAAATTAGGACAATTCCTTTCACATGTAGGAAAAATTTAATTGCACTTGATTTTTATCTTGTCACTTGACTCAAACTAGATTTGTAACTTGAATTGCGAAGTAAAGAAAGGAATCATTTTTCGATGAAATCACAATGACTCGATTGTCTCATTTTAATCGTGATCATTCATCGTGCTATAGCCCCGTGGGAGGTGAGGTGATCTCAACCATTCGTTATAAGATTGTGAAGCTGCTTCAAAACCACTTTGATAACCATTTGGACCAGTATCCCTTCTTTTGCCAAATAAAATTGGGAATGATGAAAGTCTATATCCATCACCCACGTATTGGAATCCCAACCTTTGCGGGTCCAAACATCTCTCAAAGCTTCTGCCTAGCTCAAAGGTGGGTTCGTCTTCCTCATCCTTATGTTGGAGGATATACTTCTGAAAAGAATGGGATATTATTCAGCCCTTATAAGACTTCGAGCTTATAAAAATATCAGCAGTATCTTCCGTCCCTTTTTCCTCGCCCCGACCCTCGAGATACCAATGATAGAAAGCAAAATTTCCAACGAAATTGAGATAAATTTCCAACACTATGACATGATAGAAGTTGCAGGTAGGTAAGATCATTACCTATGAGAGAAGGATGATCATTCCTGAACACACACCTGCAATCTCAAGGCCAATGTCGATGTCGAGGTGAGCGGCTAGACATCAAGGACACGAAAAGTCAAGAATACTTAATATCTTTTTCTTTTGTTCCCCAACAAAAAAACATAAACACTACAATTCAGCTAGAGAATTAAAAAAAAAAAATGTAGTTAAATGAAATGATGTGAAAAAAAAAATCAAAGTTTTTTTTCTTTTTTTTTTCCTTCTCTTTTTTTTCTTTTGTTCTTTTAGCGCTAGGCGCTAGGGGGCACCTGGCCTCCCCTGTAGCCGGTGGCTAGTTGCTAGCAAAATGAAGAAGAAGAAGAAGGAAAGAGAGAAAAAGAAAGACAAAAATCAGAAAATGATAAAATAATAAAAATATTATTTAAATATTATTAAAAATTATCTACATCACTACCAATGATAACACGTAAGTAAGCTAGCATCAACATCAATAATATCTTGCCAAAATTAGCTGAAAGGGCTAAGTTAGCAACAAAGACAATTTGACATTAATTTAAAAGCTTTAGGACTCAATTGATATAACTAAAATATTTAGGATTGAATTGATATCAACTTAAAAGATTTATGAGTGAATTTACACAATTCAGAACTAAATCGACACAAATTCAATAGGTTTAAAACTTTTTTTGATACTTTTCCTTATCTTTTATGTGGGTTTTAAAGGTGATCATTGGTTAAATGATATCCTCCTAGACCCAATTTTTAGGCCCATGGATATTGCAAACTCCTCTCAAATCTGCATTGGGACACGAAACTTAATCCGATGTACAGTTCCGAAGCAACAGACACAAAGATAAAATTGGATGGTGTGGACAAGACATTAAATTTCAAAGCTCAATCAGCTCGAGTAAGGTTCATATGTCCAGATAGACTCTTAATTGAAATCTTTTCACTTAATTTAAATCTTATGACAAATACACTTTAAAAAAAAATCCATAACACCCAAAATTTTCATTACATTGGACACATGAATTCAAAATTTATTTTTTTTTTATTACTTTTCAAAATTCAGATAGTACTTGAAATCTTGACGGATTTCCAAATAAATGTTTCAGGATTATTTTCGGGTGAGGACCTATGCCCTGTGCTGCACTTCCTTAGGTTTATCTGCTCTGAATTTCACTCTTAAGTTTTCCGAACATGATCCCTTCGAGGAAGTTTATAAGTCTCATTTTTCAGTCCAATCTGCACCATTTTTTCAAGCCGTGGTGCATCCGCATACTTTCCAGAATCTATCAATGACTTACCGCGTAAATCCGAATTGACTGAGAGTCCAAATCTACTCATAAGTCAAGAACACATTCATTTCCCATGTCAAATCATAAGAAATTATTATTATTATTATTATTATTATTATTATTATTATTATTATTATTATTAAGCAACTTATCATTGAACTGCAAAGCCGGCAACAACCCGTAGATACGCAGTTCCTTATTTCCTTGATCAAACGAGACCTAGATCATCGACAACCACCCCCGCCATTATCGTCAAACTTCTCGTTTGGGGAATGGGACAACCTGCTCATCACCATCGGATCCAAGCGCGCGATGAACAAGCGATTTCGCTCTGGCCTTGTGCTACATTGGGGAATGGGACTAGCTTGGTGCGAGGAACTCTCTAGCTTCATGTTGTTATATATATATTGGATCTAACAATCAAATCAACGTGAAATCACCAGAAAAATAGACAATAAATAATAAAAGACAACTGAGATTTACCAAATTCAGTCCTAGTATTAAAATATATTATATGGAAAGAGCCAACAGTAATTTATTCACTATAATCAAATAATTAAAATTACAATCACTCATAAATTTAAGTGATTTTCATACCTAAATTAAGTTTAAATGCGAAAATTACAAATAAGTAAACTCAAAACAGAAGCTTTAGGTACGGCCGAACCGAGAAGGCTGTTCACGTTCCCACGAGTTCTTTTTCTTCCCTTGCTGCAGGCTTTTTAAAGAAAAACTTACGCTTTTATCTTGTTTCCTCTGATTACTCCTTGGCCCCACAAAATAAAAATATATGTAGAGAATATATGCGAGCCAAGAAGCCATTCCCTCAAAAGAAATTTTCTGTGCAGCAATATCAAAAAGGTCCAAGAAGTCTTCTTTTTTTTTTTTTTTTTTTTTTTTTGGTGAAAAGAAAGGTCCAAGAAGTCGTTCCATTCAGAAAACTCAAAAAAATCCTAAGAGAGTAGAACATCAACTTCCACCGCCCCAAGAATCCAGATTTTAGCAGGATAAAAAGAACAGACTTTGTTTTTTTTTTATAACAAAATCAAATCCTCCAAACCGGTCGAAGTTCGTGCACGGCTCAAACTCAACACATAATTTAACACTTCACACTATAACTTGACTGTTTCACAAGGTTCTCAAGTGCAAATGTGTCGAACTAATGGAGAAAACTCCAAAGGTATTGGAACGCAATGAGAATGAGAAGAACATGCGGAGACCCTAGCTTTGGTGATCGCTTATCTGCTAGGGTGCTGATTTCAATAGTCATAAGCTGAAAGCTTATATCAATACCATGTACTGAGCAACCAAAATAAGAAAAAAAACGCTATTTTGTGTTTTGAACTCATACGGCAATATATATCTCACTGTCCTGAAAAACAAAGGAGAAAACAGTCAACATCTTAAGCTCCGTTATTTTCATGAAAAATAATTTCTGAGAAAACATTTTTCATATTTTCCGGTGTTCGTTTCATAAAAAATGAATTCCTTAAGAAAAACGTTTTCTATGAAAGGAAAAAAGTCTTATAAGTTAGGGGAAAATGTTTTTCACTTTTGAAAAGTGTAAAATATTTTCATCACTTGATCTCTCTTATCTCACACCTCTACAAGTCCTCACTTCCTCCTCCCCTTTCTTTCTTCTTCTTCTTTTCTTTTTTTATTTAAATTATTTTTTGGTTTTCTTTTTCTTTTTTAAATTGAATTATTTTTATTTTCTTTTTCTTTTTTTTTTCTTTTTTTTTTCTTTGTTTCCCATCTTATTCTTTCTTGGCTAGTCGCCGACCATCGCAAAACGAACCTCGAGCTCATTGATTTCAAACTCGCGCTCGTCGATATGGCGAGCCTTGAGCTTGATGCTCACGCTGCCAATTTGGTGAGCGGCAAGCCTCATGCTTGTTGGCGAGCTCGAGGCTCACTGGTGCCCGGTCGCGAGCCGTCGCCATGTCCGACAACCGACCAAGAAAGAAGGAGATGGAAAACAAAGAAAAAAGAAAAATAATAATAATAGATTTTAAAAATTAAAAATTTATTTTTAAAAATATGAAAAATCCATTTTAAAAAATAAAATAAATGAAAAAGAGTATATGGAGGAAAATATTTTCCTTATCAAACAACAAAAAATATTTTTCATTTCATTTTCAAGTTTTATCTTAACATCGGAAAATAACTATATTTTCCTAAAAAATGATTTCTTGGAAATTATTTTCCAGAAACTTCACATTTTCCGTTAAACAAACAAAGCCTTAGAGTTGATTGCAAATTCTAACACGGAGTATTGATTAATGTAATTGGCGTTGTCATGTTGGAACGCAAATTGAGTTTGTCTCGGTTAGTCGCGATCGAACAATCCACTTATGGTGGCCTGGTCAAACGAACTAACCTTAAATTATAATACTCTCCCCCTTTCATCCTAACTAATTGCCTCTTTTGTTTTTTTATTAAAAAAATGGACTTAATTTGATACATGGAAAATAGTTTAAGACATTGACTAATCATACTTTGAAGAGAAAAAGGAAACAGTAAAAAGAGTGCAGCATCTTCATTAAACAAAAGTCCGATATAGCAGTCCTTTATCTTGTTAAAAGACTCAGGACTCGAACGACTTTTCTTTTTAAAATCGAAATTACATATCACACGACATTTCTTTTAATGGAAATTGTGCATTGAGTTCCTCTCATTTCTCTTTTTTCTTTCTTTTTCCCTATGCTCAAACTTGTCCTCGATTTAAAAATGAATGGACAATGCCATTTGCAAATAATCTTATCTTGAAATGGCATCACATGCATGAATAATGCCATTTAATCATGTGTCAAGATAAGGAGGTGGAATAATTGTTCAAAATGTCATAACTTTATTGTACATATGTAAATTTAATTATGAACCTTTTCAATTACATCAATTTAGTCCAACTCAACTTATAGCCTTTCGTTTCTTGAATAATATTCCGTCAATATTTGGCCTTCAAATAGGAACCGTGAAATCCCCGCTCTCTTTGGTTTTCTTCTCCACTGTTCTCGGTGAGCTCTCCGTGCACTCTCTCTCTCCTCTTCACTTTACTTTTGCTCTGTCCTTATTAATGCTAGCTGGCCTCCACACGAAGGTGGACTCAGTCAACAAGGGACAATGCAGGAGCCATGCATTTTCCCCGTTTAATGTTTATCCGCTCGAGACTTTGACCGATAAATGCTCTGCGTGTGGATCAGACCTGCGTACGGACTCACATATTAATTTAACATTGCCAACGAAGAAATCGCGTTTTCCATGCACGGAGACTTCTATAGCTTGTTCTTGAATTTTCGTTGATACTTCTTCAAGTGAGAGTCTTCAAATTGAACTCGAATTCATCATCTTTTCTTATAGACATTTTCTGACGAGGAATTTTCTTAGCTTGTTCCACGATCTTGAGTCTTCATTTCTTCATGGCTATACGAGTAGTTTTCAAATCTGATTGAAAATGGAACACAATTTCCAATAATAATATACACAATGACTCAAATCTTGAAAGCATCAAGTCTTGGATAAGAGAGAGCATTGAAAGAACATAGACTTAGATCCAAAAAGAGAAGGGAAATTACCAACAATGAAGAAAATCACTGCCCTAGCAATTGTTCTACCACTAGCCCCTCTCTCTGTGTACACATACAGATTGCTGCAGGAGAAAAGAAGTGCGGTCCCTCGGAACTACGATGTGTTTTTGAGCTTCAAAGGCCCAGACACTCACACCTGCTTCACCGATTTCCTCTATAACAGTCTAGTAGCTGCTGGGTTCCATGTGTTCAGGGATAACGACTCAATCCCGGTTGGTGAGCAGATAGGCCCAGAGAAGTTCTGGGCCATCAAGAGTTGTAGGATCATAATCCCAATCATCTCCAAACAGTATGCGCAGAGTAAACGGTGCCTCCGTGAGCTCACCGAGATTATGGATTGCCACAAAAAGCATGGCAAATCAGTCTTCCCTGTATTCTATAAGGTGGATGTTGGCGATGTCCGTCGCCAACGTGTTAACTTTGAAAAGGCTCTACGTAAACCTGAGATTCATATCAGGCCTGAAGAAATGGAAAAATGGTGGAATGCGTTGACTTCTGTAGCGAAGATTAAAGGATGGATATCACAGACCATTGCTAATGGGTATGTATACATGTATATATGAATCCTGACGGCCTGTGCACTTGTATGAGAATGACCAATATGAAATTGCAGATTTAGGTGAAGGAAGGAATCAAACTGGACGCCTAACTCGGTTCTACACATGTATGTGCGCAGGCATGAAGCAGAGCTGGTGAAAATGGTGGTCGCAAAGGTCTCGAGTGACTTGAAGACGATGTGGATCGAACGACTCCCTATGTTCGTAAAATCAGGTATGTCATAATTCCATTTGAGCCAGGCACCTACCTTTCCGAAGTATTCTTTGTGCTCATATTGTGAGAGCTTTGGACATTCTTCAATTCCGATTTCGTGGCTTTCAAAAGTTACCTCGGTCTTTTTGGGAATTTTGTATAATTCGTCTTGCCAATATTTTATCATGATCACTTTGGTTTGTCTTGCTGGATAGCAGTGCATCTTCACTTTTCGGAAAAGAAAAGAAGAGAAAGCCAATACCAAGTGTTCTTAGCTTTTCGCGGCCCTGATACTCGACACAGCCTGGCAGCTTACCTCTACATCAGCCTTGTAGCTGCAGGAATCAGAGTGTTTAACGATGCTGATCCATCTCTCATAGGCAAAGATGTTGATCATGAGATTTGCAATGCCATCGACCACTGTAAGATATCCATTCCAATTCTCTCTAAAGATTATCCCTCCTCTCGTTGGTGCCTCGATGAGCTTGCTCAAATGGTTGAATGCAAGAGAAGAAAGAGACAAAAGATATTACCCATCTTCTATAAAGTGAGGACCTCGCATGTGCGAGACCTATCAGGTGTTTTCGGAGAAAAGATCCTCAAACATGAGAAGATGGTCGATGAATGTACTTATGAGCGGTGGAAGTTAGCTCTCAAGGAGGTTGGATCCTTCAAAGGATGGGTATCGGAGAGAATCGCCAATGGGTACTTACTTTCCTCATCCCATCAAAACCTTAATTTGATCCCATTAGTGAAACTTCTTTTTACTATAGCTTACTTCAAATTTTATTTGGCAATTAGCAGACATGAAGGAGTACTTGTAAAAGAGATCGTCAAGGAGGTTTCAAGGTTGTTAAAGAATCCTAAGTACGTGATCCCCTGTCCTTATATGCCAAATTGACTTAACCCTAGAGTTAGTAACAACTCATTTTTAGAATTTGCGATTCTTCTTTTACAAGAGGATTTGCCTCGATGGTCAACTGTTATCATTTGCATTAATTTTCTGACTGGTGAGAAATTGTTTTGGAGTTAAGAAACATGTTTCACATGTTATGATATTGTGTAATCTATTTGAATGTTTTTTGCTAGTCTTTAGAATTATGGAGGGAAATGGAAGGTACCTTTTGTTAATAAGAATGAACAAACCACGAAATACTTCTATTATGTCAATATATGAACTCAGAATCCTGCTGGTGATCTTGATGCTGGTGATCTTGACCAGTAGAAATTCAGAATTTTTGCTGCATCCAAGTCACATAAATCCTCCTCATTCACCCTTTTAGACATCGAAAGCTAAACACTGAAAATCTATTGGATTACAATCATACATGACATCCACAGCTTTACCTGTCTATTTTCTCGTCTCCCAAATGTTGAACTTTGGTTCGATATGCACAAAGGGATTTTGCGATTTCGATATCTGAGGTATCGATGCTCTGTTAGATTCAACTTAATAACAATCCTCCAATTTCATTTTTCACCTATCCAGTTATTCACCCTTCTGAATATCAAGATTCTGTTGGATTCAAGTTACATCCATCGATTCGCCTCTTTGAAAATAGAAAATCTTCCATATTCATATTAAAGACTGACCCTTGAATCTCCATCGCCTTCAAGTCAACTTTCCAAGCGGTATAGCTCTGTCTGAATTACGCACAAATTATCAAAGCTCTGTTAAATTTCTGTACAGATGATTGACAATCTTCACAAGGGAAAAACTTCATGAACTTCATAAGCACAAAGAATCTGTGAAGAAAAGCAATTTTTCAAATCATACAATAAAACCTCTCTTACGGCGGCACAACACGGGCGCACATGGGCGATCTGTGATAATTATGGCATTCTTGGTGAACTTTAACCATCATTATTTTGTCGCTCACGGATTCACTGGTTTCTTGGATGTTGACGATCCGTGCACAACTCGGGTGGGTCGCACCCGATGCAATCCTAATTGTCTCAATGGTTCATATAATAACGATGCAAGATGAGTTAATAATAATTAGCTGGCAAATGTAAATAATACCAGGGTTGAAGATTCCTACACGGAAGTCGTGCGGGAAGAGTACAAACGAGTACCAGTGGAGAACGGGCGAAAGATTCCCCTTCTTAGATTATTTCTTTCTATTACTTCTATTCATTGGCATGTGGTTGCGGAATCTGACTTTTTAGTATGCATCGCATATGATTACACGGACTATTTTTTTTACAAGGAGCCGATAAGAAAGAAAAAGAAACTGAGTCATATTCAAAACCCTCGGTCATAGTTTATTGTATCACTCTTTAAATCAAAGTTATGTACTAATCTTTATATTTTCGTATGTGCCTATGCGGGAATATTGATTATATATATTTACATGGTTTATGGACCACTCTTGCCTATAATGGGCCACGACACAATTGTTTGCTCGTGAAAATACGCGAAGCGCGATTTATTAACAAATTCTGTGCTACACTTGGTGCCCGCTAATTCTTCCCTCTTTTAAAACACAAAGTGTTTCAATGTTCAAATAAATTACTCATGAGTTGGCAAAACTAGTGAAATACAGGCTTGAACATTGATAATTTGCCTCTTTTAAAGTAGAATGTATGCAAGCCGTCATGAATGGAAATTTTTTTTTATATAAATAAAAGAATAAATGGATGTTAGTTGACGGCCAAAAGAAAAAACAATGTTTGTGTAATGAAAAGACAGAGACACACAAGGACTGAAAGAACACGGACTTAGATCCGAAAAGAGAAAAGAACAGTTACGAACAATGAAGAAAATGAATGCCCTAGCAGTTGTTCTAGCTCTAGCTCCTCTGTCTGTGTACACATATAGATTGCTGCGACAGAAAAGAAGTGTGATCCCTCAGAACTATGACGTGTTCTTGAGCTTTCAGAGGCCCAGACATTGCACTGGTTTCACACTTCCTCTACAACAGCTTAGTAGCTGCTGGATTCCAGGTGTTCAGGGATGAGGACTCAATCCCGGTTGGCAAGCAGATAGGCCCGGAGCTTCTTGGGGCCATCAAGAGTTTTAGGATCGCAATTCCGATCATCTCCAAACAGTATGTGCAGAGTAAATGGTGCATTTGCGAGCTCAACAAGATTATGGATTGCCACAGAACTTATGGCAATCAGTCTTCCCTGTATTCTATAAGGTGGATGTCGGTGATGTGCTGTCGCCAACGCATTAACTTTGAAAATGCTCTCTGTAAACCTGAGATGAGGATTAGCGCAGAAGAAATGGAAAAATGGTGGAATGCGTTGACTTCTGTAGCGAGGACCTGTTGCCAATGGGTATGCATATATGTATATATGAATCCTGAAAGCCTGTGCAATTGTATGAGAATGACTGATCCGAAATCACAGACTTAGGGGAAGGAAGGAATCAAACTAGATGCCTAACTTTGGTTATACACACAAATGTCCACAGACATGAAGCAGAGCAGGTGAAAATGTTGGTCACGAAGGTTTCAAGTGACCTAAAGACGATGTGGATCAAATGGCTCCCCATGTTCATAAGGTCAGGTATGTCCCAATTCCATTTGAGGTAAGCACCTGCCTTTCGGGAGTATTCTTTGTGCTCATCATGTGAGAGCTCTGGCCATTCTTCAATTCCCACATTGAGAGGGCACGTATGGTTGGTGCCGTTCATGACCTAAACCGATTTCGTGGCTTTCAAAAGTTATATTAGTCATAGGAATTTTGTGTGATTCTCCCTGGCTATATTTTATAATCATCACTTTGTTTTGTCTTAGCAGTCCATCATCACTTTTTGGAAAAGAAATGAAGAGAAAGTAAATGCCCAGTGGTTCTTAGCATTTCATGGCCCTGATACTCGACAGAGTCTTGCTACTTACCTCTATATCAGCCTTGTGGCTGAAGGATTCAGAGTTTTTAATGATGATGATCCATCTCTCATAGGTAAAGTGTTGATAATGAGATTTGCAATGCCATTGATCACTGCAAGATTCCATTCCTATTCTCTCTGAAGATTATGCCTCCTCTTGCATTGGTGTTCAAATGATTGCTCATTACCCATCTTCTATAAAATGATTGAATGCAAGAGAACAAAGAGACAAAAGATATTACCCATCTTCTATAAAGTGAGGACCTCGCATATGCGAGACCTATCAAGTGTTTTTGGAGAAAAGATGCTTAAACATGAGAAGATGATCGATAAATGTTCTTACAAGCAATGGAAGCTAGCTCTCAAGGAGGAGGGATCCTTCAAAGGATGGATATCAAACAGAATTGCCAATGGGTACTTACTTTCCTCATCCCCATCAAAACCTTAATTTGATCCTATTAGAGCTCACTTCAAATTTTATTTGGCAATTGATAGACATGAAGGAGTACTTGTAAAAGAGGTCATCAAGGAGGTTGTGAGGTTGTTAAAGAACCCCCAAACACATGATCCCCCATCCCTGTCCATTGAATATTGACTCAATCCTAGAGTTAGTAACAACTCATTTTTAGAAAATGTGATTCCTCTTTTACGATAGGATTTTCCTCGATGATCAAATGTGTCGTCATTTACATTGAGGACTGTTGAGGAATTATTTTGAAGTTAAGAAACATGTTATGCATGTTATGATGTTGTGTAATATGTTTAATAAACATATATCTTTTGCGAGTAAATTTATCCTTCGTTATTTGTCTATGCTTCTTTTTAAGGCAGCTTGTATCTTCTACTATATGCTGATAATATCCTAGTCATTAGTTATATTCCTCATTTATTACCATCTTTGATTGCTTGATTCCCGTAGGAATTTACTATGAAATTTTTTTGGACCACTTCACTAGTTCCTTATCATTGAAAATCATCACTATGATATGTTTTTATTTCAAGCAAAGAATGTTGATGGCCATTTGCACAAGTTCAAACTCATTAAGGCTAAGCTTGTGTCTACTACCTTGGCCATGATCACTATGTTGTTTGCTAAGGATGGTGAGCTTCTCGCTTTTTTGACATTTTATCAACCGATGGTTGGAGCACTACAATATGTATCCATGACTAGACCCAATATTGTTTTTGCTCTCAACTTGGTCAATCAATTCCTACATTAACCTATATTACTTCATCTCTAGGCCATCAAATGCATATACCAATGTTTAACTAGCACATGCTCTCACTTATTGCTCATTGACCGGTGTCATCCCACTTCATTGACTGCTTATGCAAATGTAGATTGGGTTGGGTGCTTTGATGCTCAATGGCCTACCTTGGTTTTTTGAGTTTCTCTAGGTGTCGATATTGTTTCTTTGTGCCAAAAAGCAACCCGTTGTAGCCTATTTTAGTGCAAAGGATGAATATCATGCTATCACTCACTATGTTGCTAAGATAATTTGGATTTGTCATTTACATCATGAGCAAAGGCCCCCTTTTTTAATCCTCACTGTTTATTGTGATAATATTTCTGCTACCTATCTTGCTCTCAACCTCATGTTTCGTGCTCACACCAAACACATCGAGTTGGATTTTCACTTTGTACAATAGATTAGCTAGCAAATATCTTCACCAAGGGACTACATAGTCTCCATTACAGGTTATTGACAAACAATCTCTCTATTGTTACACCAACTTCAAATTGAGGTACTAATATATAATTTATATGTATTATGAGGTGTTTCTATAATTTCATTTCTAGCTATATCCCAATTGTTATTAATCACATTTATAATCATGCAATCCTAATTGGGGTTGGGAAAAGTGCCAAAAAAGTCCTAAACCTTTTATTTTTGTGTAGATTTAGTCCTAAACCTTTTTACGTTGTGCCAATTTAGTCCTTTCCGGCCAATTTTGGCCGAAATTTGCTGACATGGCCTGATTGATGCTGATGTGGACCACTTTTAATAATATTTTAATATTTTTGATTTTTTTCTTTTTTCTTTTTGATTTTTTTATTTTTGATTTTTTTATTTTTAATTTTTTAATTTTTTCTTTTTCCTTTTGTCTTCTCATCTTCTTCCTCTAACCGGTCACGGGACCTCGGCAACCAGCTAGAGGCGACGGCCGGCGAGGTCAACCTCAACCTCGCCGGCCACCTCACTAGTGGCTGCGAGGGTAGCCTCGCGCTGGGCGGCGAGGCTCGCCCTCATTGGATTTGGCGAGGATCGAGCCTCGCCCATGGCTGACAAGGGCAAGCCCCGCCAGCTCAACGCATGGAGCATGGGGAGGAGAGTGAAGCCGACGGTGGCGAAGCTCGGCGAAGGAGACGACGCGGAGCACGAGCCAAAGTCCGCAGTGCCGCTTGGTGGTAGCGACGATGGCGATGACGACGACGAGGAAGCAAACGAAGACCTGAGCCTGAAAATCGTCGAGAAGGCACTCTTGGCGTGCGCCACGAAGCTCACCTCCACGCCGCTGGGTGTCGACATGTCAGAGGAGGACAACTATAGGCCTCGGTTCCGTAAGACCTCGAGGACCGAATCCGCCGCCTCCTCGTGCCAAGCTAGCAAGGCTTGCCCTCGCCCATGGCCGGCGAGGGCGAGGCTCGCCACGCAGGCCTTGAGGGCGACCTCACAGCCACTGGCGAGGTGGCCAGCGAGGTTGACCTCGACCTCGCCAGCCGTCACCTCTAGCTGATCACCGAACCTCGGCAACCGACTGGAGGAAGAAGATGAGAAGAAAAAAAGAAAAAAAATCAAAAATATTAAAATGTTATTAAAAGTGGTCCACGTCAACGCCGATCAGGCCACGTCAGCTGGCCGGCATCCAGTCAGTAAATTCTAGCCAAAATTGGCCCGAAAGGACTGAATTGGCACAACGTAAAAAAGTTTAGGACTAAATCAGCACCAAACAAAGGTTTAGGACTAAATCGACACAAAAATAAAAGGTTTAAGACCTTCTTGGCACTTTTCCCAATTGGGGTTAGAGCCAGTTATTTTCTCTTTATCTCTAAATATTAAAAATGGGTATGCTCACTTTGCGGCAAATGGTCGGAGATGCGAGAGAGACGATGGGGAATGAGAAATGATTTGAAGACAAAGTAGGAGAGAGAGAGAGAGAGAGGAGTGACAAACAGAAAGTTCTTAATTATTAAACTTTTGAAGGATTTGATCTAGTTTCTTTCAATCTTATTTACTATTAGATACCATAAGAGAGAGAGAGAGAGAGAGAGAGAGAGAGAGAGAGAGAGAAGAATGACAAACAGAAAGTTCTTATTTATTAAACTTTTGAAGGATTTGATCTGGTTTGTTTCTTCTTTAGTATTTTATGCATATATAAAGATCTGTTTAAAATGATTTAAATTTTTTGTAAAATTTGAAATTTCAATCTTATTTACTATTAGACACTAGAAAATCTCTTGAAATGCGCAAATATGACATGTACCATCCTTTCTATAAATATTAAGAACGTTTCTTTTTTCCTCATCTTTAGAAATATGGACAAAAATGAAAAGTATTGTTTTAGTTTAGAATAAACAAACCCCGAGACACTTATGTTATGTCAAACTATGAATTCAGAATCCTATTTGAGTGGAATCAATAAACCTTGTAGAAATTCAGGATCTTGGCTGCATTCAATGTTGGGCTGGGCACTCTCATGTAGAGGCAATCTAATGAAATACAAGCTCAAAGACTTAATTCATATGATAATCTGTATGTAGAAATAATTTGAGGCTTTATTTGGCCTCAATAAATAGGGTTTCTCTCTATTATTATGTGGTAGGCACAAAAGAATGAGTAACGTAAGGCTAAAGCAAGAGAGAAAGAGAGCAGAAAATCTAAAAAGAGGGTGCTATCCGGTTTTCATCAAGTTGACGATCAAAGGTCGCTTTGTGCTCCCTCATCAGGCTTTTTTGGGAGTTGAACCAAACCTGCATTTTAGTGAAATTTATCATTAATCTCTTACGATGGTCATGTGTATTGCCAAGAATGATGTTCTTGATATTGTTGTTGCTATGTACCTCTGTTATTAGCTAGAGAAGAATTTTGTTTATCCAATTTTGTTGATAGTGAAGATTTTGGATGAACTTTGGTCCCATAAATTTTGATCTCCTCACATCAAGACAGTTTTCCACATAAAATTGCCTTGTATTTGTGTCCTTAGTATTTACAATGCTCTACTACATTGTTTCATATTAGTTTTCCATAAGATGGGAGATTATTTTGTGCCATTGTGCTAATATGATATTATTGGGCTTGTCATTATTATCCCAACATCCAAGTCATAGAAAATCTTCATCACTTTCACCTTCTAGACATCAAAAGCTAAAGGTTTACCTGTCTAGTTTGTCACCTCCCAAATATTAAACTTTGGTTCAGTATGTGATTATCAACGCACCAAATTTCGGTTGCAGTGGCTTTAACTATTTTCATCTCTCCAAAGTTCTCCATATACAAAGTCCAAAGAATAAAGGGATTTTGCAATTTTGACACTGAGATATCGAAGCTTTGTTAGATTCAACAACTTAAGAACAAGTCTCCATATCGCGACTACACCAGTTTAAGGTCATCTACCCTAAATCTTTCTCTTGAAATGCAGAGAACTTCTCCTCTCGACATGCAGAGAACCATAAACCCTGTGTTTAGTTATTGCTTCTTCAACCTAACCCTAACTTCAATATCTACCACCCATCTTTGCATCTTCATCATCTTTTCCCTTTCCTAAGGGTTTGGGAAGTCGGTCTACACCTGGTCTTCCGAAGAATCGTTCTGCATGTCCTGTTCCTGGGAATTATCGATGGCTTCTCCTCTCATCGCTCCTGATTGTGCATTACCCACTTGAACAAGGTCTCTATTTCTTATGCGATTCCTCAGTGTTTGTTCGTTCTTCTCCCGCATCTAACTAGTGCACGGTACAATTTCATCTCCTCCATTCTTGCGGATGTCTTCTTTTACCTGAATGTGGCATGTCTGGACACACCGACTCTGCTTCTCTAGATGTATTGTACTAGTAGTCTTCCCTCGGCTCGGTTTTGTGACGCTGTTTATGTAAGACCGAATGGCCTCCGAGGCGGTCCCCGATTCTGTGCAACTTGCTGCCCTGTGCTCCAGACTAGGTAGGCTTACAACTGAACGGAACATCGATGAATGGGATGATGCACCACCTCCTGAAAAGTTGGAAGAATGCAGTTTATCCTTAGTTGGAATGCTCTTTTCTAACTCGTCCATCAATTTCCCTGCTTTCCAGACTACTATAAAATAAATAAATAAATAAATAAATAACATGGTGAACTAAGCGAGTTGAATTTACTCAACGAGAGGGTGGTCTATATGTCATCAAGTTTCAGTCGGCTACTGAAAAAAAGTGTATTTTGGATGGTGGGCCTTGGCTTTTTTCCGGTCATCTCTTTATTCTAAAGCCATGGCAACCCAATACCCCCTACATTGTTATGATTTTTCTACATGCGCTTTTTGGATACAAATTTTCGGCCTGCCTTTGGAATGGACCACTGAAACTCTGGTAACCAAGGCTGTGCAAGATATTGGTCGGGTCCTAGAAGTCCGACTTGACACGAATGAGGGACCTATTGCTAGAACGGGTCGTGTCCGGGTTGAGTTAACTCTACAAGACCCTCTTAGAACGGGCAAGCTGATTCGTGTTGCTGGGAAATTGCTGTGGCTGGATTTCCGATATGAGCGTCTTTCACATTTTTGCTACTCTTGTGGGAGATTGGGTCATTACGCCATGTACTGCAAGGAAATTCCCTATGATGCAGCTAAATTTGACACGAGAGACATTATGGTCTACGGTCAGTAGCTTAAGGCTGAACTTAAAGAACCTAGTCCTTTTTGGCAATATTTCTAAGCACCTCATGCTATATTAGATCAGCCCGAAGAATCTGTACCTGAGACGCCTCCGTCACAGCTGCTGAATGCTCCTCCTTTGCCCCCGGCCAGCCACACCACCACGGCCATGGTCCACCTCCCGGTCTCTCCAACATCCAATGTCCCTACAAGGAAAAACCAATTGCATTCTCAGATGGAACATATGGATGAAATTCCTACTCATACCGCTTTGATACCTGCTTCAGTTAAAATGAAGGGGCTTCAGCTTCCTACTATGGATACTCAAACCCCCAGGAAGATCAAGAATTCTAAGACGATATCTATTATGAGTGCTACCAAAAAACAGAAATGGTATACGCCTTATGACAAAAAAAGTTTACTGCTCTATAACTTGGATGAAGCAAACCTAATGGACACACCTGTGCTTGGCATTGAAGAAGACCGAACTCGGGCACCAGTAGTTGGCCCAACACAGTAGTGTGACACTCCCATACTTATTGCTGACAAGCAAAGTACACGAGCTGAGGTGGCTTGCCCTCAAAAGCCACCGCTAGCAAAATGAAAATGCTGAGTTGGAACTGTTAGGGTCTTGGGTCTACCCTGACAGTTCACGCCCTTCGGGCCCTTGTGGCTCGAGAACGCCCGAATCTCCTGTTTTTAATGGAGATAAAGAATGGTCCTGCAAAGTTATCAAAAATTCAAACACAGCTTAAATTTCCTCACTCTTTTTGGTTAACCCTATTGGTCTAGCAAGGGGTTTAGCTATCTTTTGGCATGCTCAACTCAATATCAGCATAGTTCATTCGGATCCTAATTTTATCGATCTGTTTTGCACTGACTTGGGGAACCATATACCTACTCGTATCACCTGTATTCATGCGCCAGCAGTGTTTAGGCTTCGGCAGCAATTCTGGGAGGTTCTTCGGCAGATTGTAGTAACTAACTCTTTACCGTGGCTCTATGTAGGAGATTTCAACGAAGTAATTTACCACTGGGAGAAAGTAGGGAAAAAGTTAGTTGATTTTCATCGTATGTCCTCTTTTTGCGAGGTATTACATGACTGCTCCTTGATTGATATAGAGAGCAAAGGCTATGCATTTACCTGGATAAATAACAGTCAAGGCGAAGATAGTATTAAGGAACGTTTGGACAGATCTCTGTGCAACTTTGAGTGGAGACTAGCTTTTCCGAATGCTGTTGTCAGTGCTCTTCCAGCGGTGGGTTCTAATCACAGCCCGCTCCTTCTGAATATTGTAGCTTCCCAACCCCGGCGAGCCCGCCCCTTCATTTTTTAAGCCTTTTGGCTCGAACTCTCGAATTGTAGCAAGGTTATTTCCAATGTTTTGCAGCATCCAACCAATACTCACCATGATTTATCATACCTCTTTAAAAAGGTCAGTCTCGCACTTTCCTTGTGGAGCCGCTGGACCTTCTTAAATGCTAACAAGAGAATCTGCGAACTGCAATATAAACTTCAACAGATCATCAATCAACAGGATATTCCCTATGACAGAAATGAAGTAACAACACTTAAATCAGAAATTCAGCAGCTTTGGCAACAAGAAGAGAAGTTCTGGGCTATGCGCTCGAGAATCAAATGGTTGCAATGGGGCGACAAAAATACTAAGTTCTTTCACGCCACTACCATTCAAAGAAGGCGGCGTAATCGTATTACGATGTTACTAGATGAGGAACTTGGCTGGGTTAGAGATGAAACTATATTAAAGGACAGGACTCAACTTTATTTCTCAAACCTATATCAATCCGTTGGGTTTCGTGATTATGGTCCAATCCTCGACCAGTGCCCCTGCTTAATCACCCCTGAAATGAATATGGCTCTCATCGCCAGGGTTACTAAGGCCGAAGTCCGTGTAGCCACCTTTCAGCTAGGAGGGAACAAGGCCCCGGGCCCGGATGGCCTCAATGGACTATTTTATCAATCCAACTGGGACACTCTAGAGAATGTAGTGTTCAATTCAATCTAGCAGTTCTTCCTTTCTAGTAAAATGCCCTTGGCTCTTAACCAAACTGCTGTTACCTTAGTACCAAAGATCCCCCTCCCACAGAGTCTCGAGGGATAAGTACACTAATGGTGCCATAAGTTGTGTACGACGCTCACTTTGGTGCCAAAAGTTTCCGCCGGATCACTTAAGTGCCAAATCGGAGAAAAAACGATCACTTTGGTGCCACCGGTAGAAATTCCGGCCAAAATGATTACGTGGCATTTTATTTAAAAAAAATCGATAAACCCTTTAAACGACGTCGTTTTCTGTCCTACTTAAGAAAACGACGTCGTTTTGCCGTCCTATGTGGATGGCTTAGGAAAAACGACGCCGTATTGCTTTGTGATTGAAATTAGGGTTTTTTTTTTGTTCATCCTCGCCGACCAAGCTTGCTCGGCCACCGTCGCTTGGCCACTGTGCTCGGCCACTGTCGCTCGGCCACCATTGCTCGACCACTATGCTCGGCCACTGTCACTCGGCCACCATCGCTCGGCCACCGTGCTCGGCCACCATCGCTCGACCAAGAAGTGATGGAAAAATAGGAGGCGAGGGCAGAGGAGGAGGAGGAAGAAGGGGGATTGAAGGTGCAGAGAGAGAGAGAAGACGAGGAGTGTGAGGGAAACAAGGAGGGCGTAGATGGAGATGGTAGATTGGGCTCTGTTCAAAGAGTCGCTGGTGCTGGTGTTGTTCTTCAAGGAAGAAGACACCGCTGCCATGGCTTCTCTCTCTCTGTTGGCTTGTTCTTCGGGGAAGAAGACGACATCGCCATGGCTTCTCTCTCTGTTGGTGTTGTTCTTCGGAGAAGAAGATGATGCTGCCATGGCTTCTCTCTGTGTGCTGGTGTTGTTCTTCGGGGAAGAAGACAACGCCGCCGCCATGGCCTCTCTCTCTCTCTCTCTCTCTCTCTCTCTCTCTCTCTCTCTCTCTCTCTCTCTCTCTCTCTCTCTCTCTCAATTTGGGGATTAGGGTTTCGACTTGGGGTGCCAAACGATGTCATTTGGTGGTTTACTTGCTGATTGGACTCTCCGGCAAGCCACATCGGTATAAGAAATTAATAAAAAAGGCCACGTCGGATTTCCGGCCAATTTCGTCGGCGTTGGCACCAAAGTGAGCGTTTTTCAAATTTTTTGGCACTTAAGTGATCCGACGGAAACTTTTGGCACCAAAGTGAGCGCCATACACAACTTATGGCACCATTAGTGTACTTATCTCGAGTCTCGACCATTACCGCCCTATTAGTTTATGCAATTTCGCCTATAAGATCATTTCCAGAGTCCTAGCTAATCGGCTGAAATCTATCCTGCCACAGCTGATTTCACCTTAACAATCGGCATTTGTTAGTGGGCGTCAAATACAGGACAATATTTTGGTGGTCCAGGAAGTTATCCATCAGATTAAAACCAGAAAACGTCGGCGTCACTTCCCAGCAATCATTCGTATGGATATGCAGAAAGCTTTCAACAGAGTTGAATGGGACTTCTTGAAGGCCTACCTACACAAGATTGGCTTCCATCCTCAATGGGTTCAGTGGATCTTCCAATGCATATCAACTGTATCTATCAGTATCAAGTTTAATGGTCAACAGTTGACTTACTTCCGCCCTACTAGAGGTATTTGTCAAGGGGATCCTTTATCCCCCTTATCTTTTCATCCTCTTGACAAATCTATTATCCAATCTCATTCATCGAGCCATCGACGTGGGACAGCTCACAGGTGTTAAACTTAACAGGTTTAGTCCTACCCTCTCTCATTTGTTCTTTGCTAACGATGCTATATTCTTTGTAAATGGCACCACTACTGACTGACATACCCTAGCAAGTATTTTGTCTCAATATTGTTTAGCTTCGAGTCAGTCTATCAATCGAAAGAAGTCTGGTATCTTTCTCAGTAAGGACTGCCCGAGCCATCTTAAAGCTAACCTAGTAAGTGAACTCAGAATACCTGTGCTGGAACGAATGGGCAGATATCTAGGCATCCCCACTAATTGGGGTCGATCAAAACGAGAGCTCTTTTCTTGGATCTTGGGTAAGGTGAACTCCAAATTGGAGGGATGGAAGGAGAATCTAATCTCAAAGGATGGCAAGGAAGTCCTTATTAAAACTGTTGTGCAGGCCATTCCCCAGTATGCAATGTCTGTTTTTAAAATTCCATTATCTATCTATAAATCTATTGAAAAATAGACTGCTAGATTCTGGTGGCAGAATGATTGTCGAAAAACGAGGATACATTGGAAACAATGGACTGTGTTGAAAGAGCCTAAGGCGAAGGGAGGATTAGGCTTTCGAGATTTGGCGGCTTTTAACAAAGCCATGTTGGGTAAACAGGCATGGTGTCTCATCCAACAGCCGTCCTCACTGTGGAGCAAACTATTTAAGGCACTCTATTTTCCTACACAAGACTTTTGCTACGCCCAGAAAGGAGTTCGCCCTTCTTGGGGCTGGCAAAGCTTACTGTTAGGAAGGGAGGTTATACTTCCTAATCTATAGTGGTCGGTTGGCAACGGCACAAATATCAACATCAGGCAGGATCGGTGGCTTCCTAGGGGTATTCTTGGTGGACCTCTGCAGCGTGAAGAACCAACAATGGTGGCTGATCTACTAGTCCCGAATTCGAATAACTGGGATATCGAGACTCTAAACACCTATTATGATGCATAAACAGTACATGACATACTTAGCATTCCAGTGCGACGAAACCTCATCAATGATAAACTAATATGGACAGCTACAACAAATGGCCAGCATACAGTTCACAGTGGCTATCATTCTATCAGAGGATCAGAAAGAGAGTCTCTGACCTTACATGCCTCATCGTCATATTAGGCGCCTCCTCAACTTTGGAAGCACATCTGGAAGCTTCATCTCCCACTGAAGCTCAAGGTTTTCTGCTGGAACGTCTGCCATAACGCCTTGCCCACAAAGGACAACCTCTATCGACGTCGTATCAACCTTGATCCTCTTTGCCCTCTTTGTCACACCCATCAACCGGAGACGATTGAGCATCTCTTCTTGTTCTGCCCTGGACATCTGACATATGGTCATACCCGTCAATCGGTCTTTCTTTCGCAGATGCAAGTATCCGCCGCATCGATGAATGGTTTGCTAGCCTTATTTTTGATAAAAAGCTCGTACCTACCCTGGAGTTTATTATAGTCGTCTGTTGGCAGCTCTGGAAAGCCAGAAATAACGCAATCTTCTTCAACCGTCACTTGGATCCATCCTCTATTGTTCTTGCCACCACAACCCAATTTCGTTCTGCTCAGCTCTCCCATTTCTCTTTGTTGCGACATAGTCACCAAGGCGACACTTTGGCTTGTTTCTGGCAATCTCCTTCTCTGGGGTCCCTTCGAATCAACATCGATGGGGCTTTCATCTCAGGTAACCTCACTGGATCTATTGCTGTCATTTGTCGTGACCATTCGGGGCTTTTGAAGGATGGATTTACCAGATCTGTGCAGGCCGCGTCCGCTCTGCAGACAGAAACACAGGCGCTTCTTTGTGCTCTCCGGTACGTGCTTCAGCTCCCTTCAGTGACTACCCCTTTGGAGATTGAATCAGACTGCCTTGTCTTGGTTGAAGCCCTCAACGGCTGGCAAGAGCCTCCATGGGAGATCCGCCCCCTTCTCCATGAAGTCGCTCTCCTCTGTCGCTCTATCCCTCTTTTGCAAATTAGGTTTTGTGCTAGGGTTGCCAATTCAGTTGCTGATTGGGCAGCACGTGCCCACAACAACGGCTGCCTCTCCCCTTCTTGGGCCGAAGCCCCCCCCTCCCCCCTTCTCGACTTGCTGTTATCTGACCTAATAGCTGCTGACTGTATTTCCTCTCTTTATAATTAAGTTTTATTTCCTGATCAAAAAAAAAAAAAAAAAGTCTCCATATTGCTTTTTACCGATCTAACTATTTACCCTTCCAAATATCAAGATTCCATTGGATTCAAGCTACATATCCCATTGATGTCACCTCTTCGAAAATCTGAACTTTTCCATGTTCATATAGAAGACCTACTCGAATCTCAGTCGCCTTCAAGTTAACTTTCCAGTGGTATAGCTCTGTCCGATTTGCGTAAAATTATCAAAGCTCGGTCAGATTTATGTACAGATGATTGACAATCTTCACAAGGGCAAAGCTTTATCAACTTCATAAGCACAAAGAACCTGGGAAGGAAAGCAATTCTTCAAATCATATAATAAAACCTCTTTTACAGCGGCACAACACACGCACACGCACATTGGGGATCTGTGATTATCATAGCATTCTTGGTGAATGGACGAACTTTAAGCATCATGTTTTTGTCGCTCAACAGAATCATGGGATTCTTGGATGTTGACGATCCGTGCACAACTCGGGCGGGTCGCACCCCGTGCAATCCTAAGTGTCTCAATGGTCTTATAATCGCGATGCAAGATAAGTTAATAATGAAAAGCTGGCAAAAGTAAGATAATAATACACGGGTTGAAGAAACAGGTTTTGTCTCTTTAAATTAGACTATATAATGAAATTTCCCACATGAAAGTAGTGTGGGAAGAGTACAAACAAGTACCAGTGGAGAACGGATGAAAAACCTTGGTTTTATTCGACCATCATTTGGGTGAAAGATTCCCTTTCTTAGAATACTCTCACAATAGCTTTCAACCGACCACTAGTTGTTTTCTGATTAGTACTTTCTAATACTTCTATTCATTGGCATGTGGTTAGGTAATGAATAATTACATTACAAATCAATCCTTATAAAGTGGCTGAGTATGCATCCGATAGGATTACATGAAAACTAACGGAAAGTAAATTTATGTACAAGTTTGGAATTTTTCGTGGCATTAACCCATTTTCTTTAAGAATATGCACTTTCTTTTTCTTCTTTTTTCTTTTTCTTTTGCTTTGGGCCCACCATTTAACTAAGTCAAATTATTACAGAAAATGCATAGAGAGAACTGAAATTCTTCTCCCCAAAAGGAAGATGAAAAGTTGGAACGTCTTATATTGCAATGAATATGTCCTCATTTCGTAAGAAGATGCACTCTGACCTCTCTCTATTTGATGGACTATACTTTCTTACGGACCAATGAATATGGCTTGATGCAGCCATTCCCATTTGTAGTCCAACTACCGTCATTAGCACGGGCACCATGTTTGAATACGAAAGCAGAATTCTATGGCTTGAATTTTTTTTTAAATCCTTCTATCGACTTTTGTGCGAGGGTTTAAAGGTGATCATTGGTTGGTCGATACCCTCCTAGGCCCAGTTATCAAGCCCGTGGATATCGCAAACTTCATTCAAATCTGCAGTGGTCAACCAAATCTAATCGGATGTACAGTTCCGAAGCAACGGGCACGAAGATAAAATCGGATGGTTTGTACAAGACATCTAATTTCAAAGTTCGATCAGCTCGAGTAAGTTTCGTCGTGTGTCTGGCTAGATTTTTAATTTTCATCTTTTTACTTAATTTAAATTTTCTGACAAGTACGCTTTGAATTTTTTTATCTGAAACATCCGAAATAATCATGACATTCAACAGGTGAATTCAAATAGTATTTTTCTTCATACTTTTCAAAATTCAGATAATATTATAAATCTTGACGGAATTATAAATAAACAGTTCCGGATTATTGTCGGGTGAGGGTCCTTTGCCCCGTGCTGCACTTCCTCAAGTGTATCTTCTCTAAATTTTACTTGTTAAGTTTTCCGAACATGATCCCTTCTAGGAATTTTACAAAATTCTTTTTTCAGTCCAATCTGCACCATTTTTTCAAGCCGTGGTGCTTCCGCATTCTTTCCAAAATCTATCAATTACTTACCGCGCAAATCCGAATTGACTGGGAGTCCAATTCTACTCACAAGTCAAGAACACATTCATTTCCCATCGCAACTCATAAGAAATTTCCATCATCATCATCATCATCATCATCATCATCATCATCAACTTATCGTTGAATTGCAAAGCCAACAACAACTTGGACATATGAAAGTCTCTATTTTCTTTGGGAAGATTTGTGGGATCATCACCAAATGAGGCCTAGATCATCGGCGCCCCCCTACCATTGTCGTCAATCTTCACGTTTGCTCATCACAATCAGATCCAAGCACGATAGACATGCAATTTCGCTCTAGCCTTGTGCTACATCGAGTAATGGTACTGGTGCAACGTGAGGCACTCTCTGGCTTCATGTTGTAATTTTTTATTTTAATGTTGTAATATTAACAAAACATATATTAGACCTTGCAATCAAATTAATGTGAAATCACCAAAGAAATAAATGATGAATAATAAAAGACAACATAGATTTACGTAATTCAGTTCAAGTATCACTATTTATTTTACAGGAAAAACTAGCAGTAATTAATCTACTATAATCAGATAATTAAAATTATACTCACTCATATATTCGAGTGTTTTTCATATCTAAATTAAGTTCAAATGCAAAAATTACAAATAAGTAATTCAATTTAACGTAAAACTCACGGTATAGATCACTGGATTTTCAAAGTCAAAGCAGAAGCTTTAGGCACGGCCGAACCGAGAAGGCTGGTCACGTTCCCACGACTTCTTTTTCCTCCCTTGCTGCAGGCTTTTTTTAACGCAAAACTTACGCTTTTATCTTGTTTTCTCTGATTACTCCTTGGCTCCACAAAATAAAAATATATGTAGAGAATATATGCAAGCGAAGAAGTCATTCCACTCAAAAAGAAATTCCTGTGCAACAATATCAAGAAAGGTCCAAGAAGTCATTCCACTCAAAAAAATCCTAAGAGAATAGAAAATCAACTTCCGCCGCCCCAAGAGTCCAGATTTGCGCTGGATAAAAAGACCAGGCTTATTTTTGTTTTAATAACTAAATCAAATCCTCCAAACTGGTCGAGCTTTGTGCACAGCTTAAACTCGTTAGATATAATTTAACACTTCATATTACAACTCAGCTGTTTCGTGAGGCTCTCGAGCGCAAATACATTGAACTAATGCAGAAAACTCCAAAGGTGTTGGAACGCAGTGGGAACCGAAGAGTATGTGGAGACCCTAGCTTTGGTGATCGTTTATTTGCTAGGGTGCTGATTTTAATAGTCAAAAGCTGAAAGCTTATATCAATACCATGTACCGACAGCAAGCAAGCAAGATAATAAAAAAACGCTAAGGTGTGTTTTGAACTCATACGGCAATGAATATCTCGCTGTCCTGAAAACCAAAGGAGAAACCAGACAGCATCTTAGAGTCAATTGCAAAGTCTAATAGGGAGTATTGATTGATGTAATTGTCGTTGTCGTGTGGGAATGCAAAATGAGTTTGTCTCGGTTAGTCGCGAGCGAACAACCCGCTGATGGTGGCCTGGTCGAACGAACTGACCTTGAATTATGATACTCTGCCCCTTTCATCCTAACTAAATGCCTCTTTCGCATTTTATTAAAAAAAAATGGACATAATTTGATACATGGAAAATAGTTTAAGACATCAACTAATCATACTTCGAAGAGAAAAAAGACAACAGTAAGAAGAGTGCATTGTCTTCGTTAAAAGATAGTCCGGTATCGGATGGAGGTCCTTTATCTTTCTAAAAGACTTTGGACTTGACTGACTTCTTTTTAAATCAAAATTGCATGTCACGCAACATTTTTTTTAATGGAAATTGTGCATTGAGTTCTCTCATTTCTATCTCTCCTTTTTTTTCCCTATACTCAAAATTGTCCTCAATTCAAGAATGAATGAACAATGCCATTGCCAATAATATTGTCTTGAAATGGCATCACATGCATGAACATTGCCATTTAATCATGTGTCAAGATAAGGAGATGGGAATTATTATCCAAAACGTCATAAAGTTATTGTATAGATGTAAATTTACTTATAAACATTTTAATCATGTCAATTTAGGCCAAGTCAATTTGTAGCTTTTCATCTCACAAATAATATAGCCAAATTTGAGCCAATTCCATTAATATTTGGCCTCGAATAGAAACGGCAAAATCTCAGCTCTCTTTGGTTTTTCTTCTCCACTGATCTCGGTGCACTCTCTCTCCTCTTCACTTCGGGCACGCGCACTTGGACGAAGCACTTTGACTTTTGCCCTTTCCTTTTCTGTGCTAGCTGGGCCCCACGTGAAGGGGGACTCAGTCAACAAACTCCTAGGGACAAAGCAGGAGCCATGATTTTTCCTCATAATGTTTATCCGCTCAAGACTTTGACCGATAAATGCTCTGCGTGTGGATCAGATCTGCGTACGGACTCCCGTGTTAATTTAACATTGCTAACGAAGAAATCACGTTTTCTATGAACGGAGACTTCTCTAGCTTATTTGAGGATTTTCTTTGATACTTCTTCAAATTAGAGTCTTTAAATTCAACTTGGACTCATCATCTTTTCTTATAGGCTTTTTCTAACGAGTAATTTTCTTAGCTTGTTTCCACGATCTTGAGTCTTCATTTCTTCATGGCTAAACGAGTAGTTTTCAGAATTTATTGAAAATGGATCTCAATTTCCTACAATAATATACACAGTTGACTCGAATCTTGATAGCATCAAGTCTTGGATAAGAGAGAGCATTGAAAGAGTACTTACTTAGATCCCAAAAGAGAAAAAGGGAAGCTACGGACAATGAAGAAAATGATTGTCCTGGCAATTGTTCTGGCCCCTCTATCTGTGTACGCTCACAGATTGCTACAAAAGAAAAGAAGTGCAGTCCATCGGAACTATGATGTGTTCTTGAGCTTTAGAGGCCCAGACACTCGCACCGGCTTCACTGATTTCCTGTATAACAGCCTAGTAGCTGCTGGTCTCCACGTGTTCAGGGATTATGATTCAATCCCAGTCGGCGAGCAGATAGGCCCAGAGATTCTCAAGGCCATTAAGAGTTGCAGGATTGCCATCCCAATCATCTCCGAACAGTATGCACAGAGTAAATGGTGCCTCCGCGAGCTCAAAGAGATTATGGATTGCCAGGGAAAGGATGGCAAATCAGTCTTCCCTGTATTCTACAAGGTGGATGTTGGTGATATCCATCGCCAATGCGTTAACTTTGAAAACACCCTAGGTAGACCTGAGATGCAGATCAGTGCAGAAGAAATGGAAAAATGGTGGAATGCGTTTACTTCTGTGGCGAAGATTAAAGGATGGATATCACATACCATAGCTGATGGGTATGTATATTTGTATTTATGAATCCAAAAAGCCCGTGTACTTATATGGGAATGACCGATCTAAAATCGTAGAGTTAGTGGAAGGAAGAAATCAAACTGGACGCCTAACTTTGGTTTTACTCGTGTGTGTGTGTGTGTGTGTGTGTGTGTGTGTGTGTGTGTGCAGGCATGAAGCAGAGCTGGTGAAAATGGTGGTCGCAAAGGTTTCAAGTGACTTGAAGATGATGTGGATTGAACGGCTCCCTACGTTCATAAGCTCCGGTATGTCCCAATTCCATTGAGCCAAGCACCTACCTTTCGAAAGTATTCTCTGTATTCATCATGTGAGAGCTTTGGCCATTCTTCAATTCCACATAAAAAAGCACGTAAGGTTCATGCGGTTTATGACCTAGACCGTTTTCGTGGCTTCCAAAGTTACCTTATTCTTTTGGGATTTTGGTGTGATTCGTCTTGGCTATATATTATCATCATCACTTTGATTTGTCTTACTGGATAACAGTGCTTTTTCACTTTTCGAAGAAGAAAAGAAGAGAAAGTAAATGCCAAGTGTTCTTAGCTATTCGTGGCCCTGATACTCGACATAGCCTTGCTGCTTTCCTCCGCGTTAGCTTTAAGCTTGAAGGAATCAAAGTATTTGATGATGATGATTCATCTCTCATTGGTACAAATATTGATAATGAGATTTATGATGCTATCAACTACTGCAAGATATCCATTCCAATTCTCTCTGAAGATTATGCCTCCTCTTCTTGGTGCCTTAATGAGTTAGCTCAAATGGTTGAATGCCATCAAACGAAGGGCCAAAAGATATTGCCCATCTTCTATAAAGTAAAGAGATCAAACGTGCGAGACCTATCAGGTGTTTTTGGACAGAGGATACTTAAACATAAGAATCTTGTTGATGCAACTACTTATGAGCGGTGGGAGCAAGCTCTCAAGAAGGTTGGGACCTTCAAAGGATGGGTATCGGAGAAAATCGCCAATGGGTACTTATTTTCCTCATGCTCATCAAAGTCTTAATTTGCTTCTTATACTACTTAGAGCTTACTTCAATTTTTTTTTGGCAATTGGCAGGTATGAAGGAGAACTTGTAAAAAGGGTGGTCAAGGAGGTTTCAAAGTTGGTTAAAGAATCCCCAAATACAAGATGCCCCATCCCATACACCAAATATTGACTCAATCCTAGAATTAGAAACAATTCATTTTTAGAATTTGCACTTCTAATCTTACAAGAAGATTTTCCTCGATGATCAAATGTGTCATCATTTGTAATAATTTTCTTTTGGAGTTAAGAACGTGTTACAAATGTTATGATGTTGTGTATTCTATTTAATAAAGATGCATATTGTGCCAGTAAGTTCATCCTCTTTCATTCGTTTGTGCTCCTTCTCGAGGCAGCCTATAACTTATATAGTATGTTGATGATATCTTTTGTCACTGGTTATACTCCTCATCTATTACTGTCTTTAGACCACTTCACTATTTCTTTGTCATTTAGAATCACTCTATGGTACATATTTATTTCAAGCCAACTATGCTAATGGCATTTTGCACAAGTTTGAACTCATTAAAGCTAAACCCGTGTCTATAGCTTTGGCCTTTAAAACTCTAATATTCGCTAATGATGGTGAGCTTCTCCTTTTTTTGACGTTGTCTTGATAGATGGTTGGTTCACTACAGCAAGTGCCATGACAAGACTTGATACTATTTTTGCTATGAACTTGGTTAATCAATTCTTGCATTAACCTAGATTACCTTATCTCTAGGCCATCAAATGTCTATACTAGCAATTAGCTCGCACATCCACTCCCAGATTGCTCATTGAGTGGTATTCTCCCACTTCATTGATTGCTTATGCAAAAATAGGCAAGACTAGGTGCTTTCGATACTCAACAGTCCACCTCAGATTTTTGTGTTTCTCTAGGTGTCGATCTTGTTTCATTGAGTGCCAAGAAACAATCCACCATAGCTCATTTTAGTATAGAGGCTGAGTGTTGTATCACTCACTATGTTTATTAGACTATTTGGATTCCTCATTTACTTTGTGAATTGGGGTCACCCTTTTTTATCTTCTCACCATTTATTGCAACAACATTTATGCCACCTATCTTACTCTCAACCTTGTGTTTTGTGCTCGCACCAAGCACATTAAGTCAGATTTTTCACTTCGTTCCAAAGCAGGATACTTTTGGCAATCTAAGAGTTCGCTACCTGCTTATAGCTGATTAGCCAGTACACATCTTCACCAAGGGACTACCTAGTCTGCATTTTGTGTAATTGAGATCCAATCTTTCAATTACTACACTTACTTCGGATTGAGGTATTAATACGTGATTTATATGTATTTATGAGGTCTTTCTATAATTATGTTTCTGACTGTACCTTGATTGTAGTTTGTCACTCTTATAATCACGAGAGAGAGAGAGAGAGAGAGAGAGAGAGAATTTGAAAAAAGAACAAAAAAATTTCAGGCGAATAAATTTTTAACAGCTTTAACATTGTGTTGGCAATATTTAACAGCATTAACAGCATCAAAATCCATCACCGGAATCAAGATGACTTCTACGACGGTCCTTTACATTAATTCGAAACATGCATGAAATCATACAATCATGACATGATTCATTCTCTTCTTGCACGATGTCAAAATCAGATAAAGAGAGATGTTAGAATGACAAAAAGAAAGTTCTTATTATTTAAATTTTGTAGGATTTGATCTAGTTTCTTTCTTTTTCAGTATTTTATGCATATATAAAGATCTTTTAAAATACGTAGATATGAGCATGTACCATCCTTTTTATATATACTAAGAAAGTTTTTTTCTCTCATCTTTAGAATTATGGAGTAAAAAATATCTTTTTAATTTAGATTAGAGAAATAATTGAGTGACAAATAATTGTTGTGTGGTCTAATTTGTTTAAAATTTGTGGATTCTCATAGTAATCCAAAAAAGTATTGTGCTAGTAAAGCTCTATTGAATATACAGACTCTGAGACACTTATTTCAACCTATGAATTCAGAATCCTATTAGATTACCCAATGATCTTGACATGTAGAAAATCAGAATCTTTGTTGCGTCCATGTCACAGAAAAATCACACCACTTTCACCTTTCTAGACATTGAAAGCTAAAAAATTAAAAAAGAAGACATTGAAATCTAAACACTGAAAATCTATCGGATTGCAATCATAGATGACATCTAAAGCTTTACCTGCCTAGTTTATCATTTGAACTTTGGTTCTATATGGGATTATCAATCTCTAATGTTCGTCTATTGGTCTTTCTTTTTGCCTAGTATTAAGCATGAAAATATTTAATTTGGGAGACATATGGGGTCTGGAAAAATTTAAACTCAAGACCTCCAATTCTGATATTATGTGAAATTTTGATGGAAACAATGCCAACTGTTTTAAAAGCTTAAACTATTAGATAAAAACGTGATTTATTATTTAGATATTTTAACATGTTTTCTGAAATGAAATGATGTCTAGAGCATTTCTTAAATATTCTAAATTCTAATAGAAGAGAGATTCTGACCAAAATAAATAAATAAAATATAAGAGAAAGATACCATAATGAAAGCCTTGGAGGACCTTCCTTCCCCCTTCACCGAAAATTCAATAGGATTACTCTTTGTTCTGTTCACCACCTAAATCGCAATTCTCTCTTCTTCTATTTTTAGTGGTCGTTCCATTTGTATAATTCTACGCTATGAACGAAAAACTCTGCTAGCATACCTCATCAACATAGGTATCTTACAAGGTGAATGTTTCTCACCTGTTCGCCGATAGAATTAGCTAAAAATGAAAACAGAAGCCCATAGACAATGCCTCAACTTTTTACACTCAACAAAACAAGCACCGGCAGGAGCAGCAAAATCACCATACGACCACCCTAACCTTCTGCAAGCATTGGCCACGCAACATTTGATACATAAATCACAATAGAAGCTACATAATTTTGATGCATGAATCAGGCATGGTATATGATTATTCAAGGTAAGTTCACCGTTATACTCTTGATGATCATCACAAAGCACCAAAATAAGAATAAAGGCAAATGGTTGAATGAAAACCAAGCAAACCTCAAAATTCCTGTTTTCTCTCTAGTCAGCCATGTATTGCTTAAGCCTACTTTTCCTGCTTAGCTGCAATATCCTTGAGGTTTTCCTTTTACTCTCCTCCCTGGATGGAAAAAAAACAGCCACATCAGCCAAACTAATTGGAAGTAGGAAGAGCAGAAATGGTATCCAACGAGGCCTCACCCGGTGCAAATTCAAAATAATATCAGAACTTCAAATGAACCCCAGCTTGTTAAGTTCTGGAGGCCAATTGCTGCAAAAAGAGAATGGCTAAGAAAACAGAATCCTACGCATTATTCTCATCACCACAATAGAAAATTTCAGCATAAATCAGCCAACATAGATTCATGGTGTAAGCTCCTCTATTCTACGAAAAACAAAACCATGACAACATGCCATATGATTGTTCTCAAAAGGTAGCTGAAAAAGCAGAAGTCCATGCCATTACCAGAGTGCCTTGATGTGATGGATGGAATTTTGGGCAGAAACTAGAGGCTGAAGTATTGCCTAACAAGAAAGGAAAAAATCGAAAGAAACTTTTATTGCACGCTCTAGTTTTGAGGTAGTATCTGAACTCTTAATCATCTTGGCATTGCTAAATATGTTATATCAAAGGCATCGGAAACATTTTCAGCATACAAGTAAAATGTGATAGAAAAATCAGCCAAAATCAGGCACTGTCAAAATGTAGGTGAGACTCTCCTGAAAGCTTCCACAGAACTTTTGCACTCTGCATCTTTCAAAATATTTCTAGCACTTGTGAGGAATTTTTCTTTGAAAGGGTAATACTCCACATATATTATGGCACTTTTCAGCTCTGCATCTTCCAAAAGGTTCCTAACACTTGAAGGAACATCTGCGAGGGTGGAAAGAAGACTTCAACAGGTCAATCAATCAAATCCCAAACACTAACATATCATGTAGGCATCGCGATGTGCAAGAAGAAACAGATCAGAATGAAGAATCACCGACATTTTCTTCTATGCACATGATTACCGTGTAAGACATCAAAAGAGGTGGATAATATTATATGTCCGTATATGACAAAGCCTCGTAATCAGCGTATGACAAGATGGGATAGTTAATGCACAAGCCTGTCATACAGAAAGAGAAATTGATCACCCTTAGACGTTGGAGAAGAAAGATAAATATAGCTGATTTGGATGGAAATATTTTCAGTTTTATGGCTTCTTGCCCACCAAAGCTCTTTCGATAATGGAAATTTTGGGAAACTCAGCAATTGACAAAAGCTATCTGCCTGGCTGCCTTGAGAATGCTTCTGCTGAGGCACAAGATGTGTGGGTACTATACAGGACAAAGACGTTTCAACATAAATATTGACAGTTACCATTTCTTTATTAGTTTTGAATGTTGATGTTTGTAGTGATAAAACATGCAGAAGGATGATCAGCATCAGTACTCTCACATTCCCAGTACTAATCATGCTTTAAATTGTACATTCACGGTCTTCTCGAGGAGTTTCATATGGCATGTGAGTATATTCCTTCCATAGTATCGTCTGGCAAAGTCAAGATCAGCTCATGGTAATTCTCGTGCCAATTAAAAACCATCCAGTCCTGTACTTTCCTCCCCAATCATATCATAACCAGCTCTACAAATCCCAATTTCACAAAGTTCTAGTACAAACCTAGAACAAAAATCACACATTATGTTCAGCAGCAGGCAAATTTGTCAATACTATGTCCCCATAATTTTTCATATTGAAAGCAGCGCTAGGTAAGTCCACCAAAGACATGTTGAAAACGCTATAAAAGGCAAGAAAAATTACTGTTGAGTTTCAATAGTCTTGCAGCGAGAGAGCTGAACCCATGCTGTGGAAACTTAGGGACCCCTTTCATGTATATAAACACAGGATTTTCCTTGACATCCCAAATCATAATAATAATGAAGTTAAGCAAATGAAGGGAATAGATGAGCAAAGTCATTAGGATCGCAGAACCTAACAAAGAACTAGATAACCGTGTCATGTCATGTCATGTCATGTCATGTCATGGAGCACCTACCTGTTCAACAAAATCCTTTAGAAAAATGGCAGAACACTGAAACTTACTCAAGGTTTGAAGTCATCATGCATGTCTGGGTCATTTAGTAAAGTAGTGAATTATCTCATTCCTCTTAGACTAAACAGTGTAGATACCTGCTAATAACAGTTGCAAAAGGGTAGTTAGCGCATTATTGCAAACACAAAGATAACATAAACTAAGCTAATTCAGACACTATCAGAAATAAGGCTTGAGAGTTAGTGGGACTAAAAACACATAACCAATAAAAAATGGCTTTTATCTCACTCGAGCACTACCTACACTATTCCTTTGATAAAGATATTTTAGAGTTTGTTTAAAATTTGTTACATTGGCAATGACTATGAAAAGAAGCTAAAGTTTGAAATAGGAAGTCACTGCCAAAAAAGCCAGCGTTGCACTTCCATCAGTGAAGCATCACATGAGCACCACAGTCGTGCTGGACAAGAAGCAACATGGGGTCCTTACAAAAATAACCTATGTAATTCTAATGAAGGCCTTCTGTGTAAAGAAAGGGTTTACATTGACTCCACTACTCAGTGCAACATCCCCTCTGGGCATTCCTATGTCAGTTCTCTTGTTTGCCCGGCAAACCTAGCTTCTACTCAAGATCTTAGGGCACACCTCAAAACCATCTTTAGACTTCAGAAATGAATCCTATGCACCTCCAGTCGTTCAATTATAACCAGTATAACTGCACCTTCCCCTAGTTCACACAGGAATAAAAGCTCACCATTCTATTAGAGCATCCTCCTGGGGACCCTGTAATGCCCTTGAGGAGTAGGTTCGATAAGGCTCTCACCATGATGCTTGCTGCAGTCCAGCTCAAGGTTATATGTTCTATGCACTAAACCCCCACACAACAGAATATCTATACACAACAAAGATTGAGGGCAGAGTATTAGTTACAACTCATACAATGGAACAAGGATATGTAATAATATATACAATCAAACAAGTAGCTCCACCAAAGTGCAGATAGAGTTTGTAAACAAGAGTCTACAGTCAACCCAAAGCTAATAGCAACTTTGCATCTGGAAGTGGCTTTTCAAGCTCGCGTCATCAGAACACCAATGCATTAATAAATCAGAATTTTGCAACTGAATGCAAATTAACTTAAACTTACATTATCATCAATACCATATAAAATATGCAGTGGAAATAACAAGGGACGAGCATGGTACGGGCAGACCTGTTCCACATCAGGGCTGGAACCTGAAAAGAATCTGGTGGGATGGTTCTAGAGAACCCAGAATGGAGAACCATACCAATCCCCTCTTCTTTAATGTGCAAAATCATAGCTCATTTCATACTAAAAATTCTTGATGCAAGAGCCAAAGCAAAAGCACCACACAAACAAGCACGAGAAAATCAGAAATTCATTCAAGTAATCAAGAATCCCAGGTCTCTCAATAGTAGAACCTCTACCCATTGCATTTGCCATAAGTCCCAGTCTCATTACTTTCATGAAGGACAAGGGGGAAAAACACCAATTTCGAAGGAAATAAGTGTAGCACACAGCAGAACGTGCTTGGGCAAAGAATGTTTTGAAGTTTGTGAGATCAACCTTTGTTTAAACTACCAAACCCCACCATCTATCAGGCCCCAATCAAAGCAAGAACAGGGGCTGCAGCCCCTGAATGGCATCAGCCACGCAACAAATTGGATTGCTAAAAGGCCGATCCAGAATTTTCTTTTAAAAAAAAAGAGAGAGAGAGAGAGAAAGAGAGAGAATAAAAGAAAAGAAACGCAAGGCAATTTAAGAAGGGTTGCGGAGAATCCAACAAGCATAAAAAAAAAAACGGTTGAAAAGAGGAGAAAAAATAAAACAAAAGGGAGGTCTCTCCCTCTCTCTCCCTCTCTCTTTCGCTCTCTCCCCCTCATAAAAACACACACTTCTTACTAAAGGGATGAAAAAGAAAAGAAGTCGCGAACAACAAAGAAGATGAATGCCCGTACGACCCTCACCCGACGTCCGCCGCTTCCAGATTCCGGCGTGGCCAAACGAGCGCCGTCCCTTTGGAACTACGACCTATTCTTTGAGCTTCGGCAGCAGAGACATTCGCGTCTACTCCCCCGATTTGCTCTCCAAAAACCTGCTAGTTAGTTGCTGGACTCCGCGGGTCCACAGACGAAGCCGCGCTCCCGGTCGGCGAGCAGATAGCGGGGCCCCGAGGTTCTCTACCGAGCCATCAGCCTTGTGGATGGTAAAGTTGCGATACGGAAGTCAATAGGTAAAAGTCACAGAGAAGCCTCTCCGTAGTGAAGTGAGTAAAGCTGTCTAATGTTCGACAACCCTGTCGAGACCTACAACCAATTACGCCGATTACTGGGACATTATTTTTGCCCATACCTTATGCTTCCTCCAACCAATTACTCCAGCATACGTAATTAATAAATTCATCTCCCCCATCGAGTTGGCCCAAAAAGATGCACCGCCTCATCTAAATGAGGCGTCCTTGTAGGCGACATCTGGCGCTTGGAAAGTACAAGCCGAGCACAAAATTCATATTTTCAGTTGAAGAAAAAGGACAGACCTTCATGATAGATTATAGAGGCTGGAGAAGTAGAAGGTGGAGTCAGTGTATCCCATTACAACCACATTCATGTTATTGGAGCTACATCCAGCTGGGGCCATTATTGGTCCGCTCGAACTAACATAGGCAATGTCCCTGCAGCCAAAATTAAACTCAATATGGCTTATATCTGGTGCCACGAGGAAGGTGGGTGGTGGATAAAATTCTCATATTGATAATGAAAAGCCACGATATTGACCGGTGTGCATCTCATCAGCATTGAATCTCTGCTGTGTACCATAAAACGGGACACCAACACTAAGAGAAGGAACGTGCTGTCTCAGGACCCAAAATGACAAACAAAATCTTTGGCCGCAAAAAAGATTGTTAAAAGTTATCCACAGCAATTCATTCCATTCTTTGTTACTTTATATCACAATGTCCCTTAGTGAAAAATCCCGATTGAAGTACAGGGGAAAATCTCGCATCAACCACATAAGTAAAAAGACAAGCCGTGCATCGATATTTCTATTCCCAATTTCCAGTACAATTTGCAGAAAGGAATTAAACAAGATAGTGATTGCTCAACAAATCTAAAGAGGTTACTACATACTAGGCATGGCCATTAAAGCAAAGAGATAATTCAATTGGATGAATGTTGCTCCTTCCTCCAACCTCCAGCAGCCAGGAGCATACGGTCCCTTCTAATGCGGCAGTAGCAAATCTGTTTACACAAGTGTCAAACTACGAGGCTGATATAGATGCAAGAGCATAAGGCGGAGGGCTATACAGCAGGCAGCACTCCATAAGCAGCAATAGCCTTTTTCCTAACCAAGCCCTGTTTATCAATTATGTTACAGTAATTTTATAGTAATATCGCGATAAAAGTTCGAAGCAGTGACAAGTTAACAACCCACAAATTGCACTTCCAAAACTCGACAGTAATAAATGTGGCACAATTCATTTAAATAGATCTCAAAGATCCAAGTGGTGTTGACTTGAAACTTACGAAGATCATTGAATAAGAGAAGTGCAGAACACAAGGGTACTCAACGCAATACTGTACCTTTTGCTGGTTGGCTTTTCTTTTTTTTTTTTTTTTTTTTTGGGGTGGTCGCTGGGGACTTCCCTCCGTGTGCTCTTTCATTGAGCGCACATCATACATTAATGAGAAAATATTTAGTGGTCACTAACCATCACGTCATCTGCTAACCCGGCATGCATACTTCATTAACACGATTTTTGCATAATTGTGCATAGATTTTCCTTGCAACATTCAATTGACACGATTTTTGCATCTACGGAAGGCTTACTATTCAAACTTTTCACAATAAGATTCTATTGTGAAAAAATTTAAATGACATTGGGAAATAGACCTAAAGAAAATACAATGAAAAAAGTCATTATATTTTTCTTGTTTGAAATCATACTGTTCTTGACTCCAAAGCATAAGCTTATTGATTGTGCATAAAACTTATTATTCGAATCTTGCAAAGACCGCAGCACTCTCGCGCTCCCAAATGGCGAGTACTCCTCTACCGTATGGTAGTTCCCATCTTCATCTTCATCCCAGGTAATCCTTCAATCCGAATACAGAAAACCGTAAATCATCATACACAATCACCCACCATGTTCAAACCCAATCCTCCCAATACCGAGATGTTCCAAAACAATACTTCCCCAAAATCAAAACCCTAATACCCATATACTCCAATCCCTACCCCTTCATCTCTCGTCTGAAATCCTCTGTGTTCGTAACCCACTTCGCTCAAACCTCACTCGGAGTTCCCCTCTATTGAATTTCCACTCTGAGCTCCCTGCAATCGGTCTCCCTGCTGATTCCAAAGTGGTGAGCCAGTAGCGTGAAGCCCCTCAAATCTGGAGACAGAACATGGCAGGTCACAATGAAGAAGAGAGGAGGGTCACAGCACTCTGTAAAAGCCTTGGAAATATGTGGTCGGAAGAGGATGTTGTTGAGATTACAGGTGATATCCCTGAAGAAAAACTATCTGAATGCTGGAAAACTTTATTTGGGAAATTTTATACTAAACCGAATGCGAACTTTACCGCTTTCTTTAATACAATGAAGAAAGTCTGGAGAGTCGATGATGTTACCTGTGCAATACTCGAACCGGGCTATTATTCCTTCAATTTCCAGTCGAAGCTGAGAAACAAAGAGTGTTAGATTTGGGGCCATGGTCTTTCTCTAGCAATTTACTAGTATTAAAGCAATGCGATCCCGACACTCCTGAGTTATGCTATGATTTTACATGCTGTGATTTTTGGGTGCATTTCTATGGCATTCCATATGGAAGAGTGACTTATGATGTCATTAGAAATATTGCAGTAAAACCAGGAGAAGTGATCGAGGTTAAAATAGAAACAAAAGGAAATAGCAACTATAAATTCGGGAAGGCAAGAGTCAAACTGAACCTGGAAATACCTCTGAAGATAGGTGTTTTACTTAATCTGGAGAGAAAGAGATTGTGGATAGAATTTAACTATGAACGTCTTCCGCATTACTGTTATTCGTGTGGAAAGATCGGGCATTATGCAACCTTTTGTAGCGAAATTCCCTATGAGCAAACAGGGTTGGCAGCGAACTTACCGGGAAGATATGGACATTGGCTAAGAGCGGAAGCTCGTGAACTCAGTCCATATGGGAAGATATTCTATGGCAAACAAGAGATAATACCGGATGAAGTAGAGTATGTGCCCGAGACACCAATCCATGCAGCTCCTGAGTCAAAACAGCACCAGCAAGATCAGAATCTAGATCAAGATGCAGAACAGGAGAATAGACAACAACATCAGCATATAGAATTATTAATCAGGGAGGAAAGAGGACCATAGAAGAGAGGAAGTAGTTGCATTGATGTTGAGTCTGCTATGGTCTTATACGAGGAACAACTCAAAGAGGCAGCGATGGATATGGAAGAGACACTACTAAGGGAAAAGAGGCTAATCAAATCCAAATCCAAAAACTCCAAGTCAATAAATGGTATTCTTCAAAAAAAAAAAAAAAAAAAGGCAAGCGTTTTTGCCCGTATGGTGCTCAATCTTCAAAAACTCCGAATATTGACAATACACAGTTGATGGAAACTCCCATTCATGTGGCGGAGGAATCAAATCAGTGGGCTTTGGTGGCTAGCCTTAATAAGCCACCGCTAATCCATAAAACTATTAAGCTGGAATTGTCAGGGGTTGGGCACACCCTTGGCAATTCAAGCTCTGAGGGTCTTAGTGACCCAGGAAAGGCCCAGTACTATCTTTTTAATGAAGACAAAAATCAAGAACAAAAAGTGCAACGCATACGGAGAAGACTGAGATACCAAAACAGTTTCGTGGTAGATCCGGAAGGATGTGCAGGGGGTTTAGCCCTCTTTTAGGATGAGCAAGGAGAATTACATACAGACTCTTGGTCAAAAAACTATATTATTGTCTAGTGCTTACTTAAGGAAACACAGCAACTGATGCATATCACCTTTGTACATGCTCCTAATGAATTCCAAGAAAGAGTGATGTTATGGGAGACTCTATACAGAATTAGTATCAGACACCACTTATCTTGGCTTTGCTTGGGGGATTTCAATGAAATACTGTACCATTGGGAAACTTACAGGCTTACTGCATTTAAGGACTTTCTCCTCCAATGCTTTTTAATGGACTTGGAGAGCAAGGGCTGCGCCTTCACCTAGAAAAACAACAAAACAGGGGAGCAATTAGTCAAGAAACGACTGGATAGAGCGCTATGTGATATAGAATGGAGGATAGCACATCCTAATGCTGATTGTTTAGCACTACCAGCCATTGGGTCGGACCATAGTCCGCTCCTGCTCTCATTTAACTGGAGAATGAAGAGGAAAAAGAGGGCTTTTAAATATGAGGCATTCTGGTCGGAAAATGAGGAATGTGGGCAACTTGTTAACAATACATTGGCTGAATTGGAATCCCAAAATTTGAACATGGTGGAGAAGCTACAGAAAGTGGCACAAAAACTAGAAAGTTGGAGTAAGAAAAGCCTCTGTAATGCAAAAATCAGAATCAATGAGCTGAAGAATGATTTACAAAGGTTGACAAATGATCCTCATACGAACAAAGAAAGCGAGACAGCGAAAAGCATAACTTAGGAAATTGAAAAACTATGGAGACAAGAGGAGATGTACTGGGATATGCGCTCTAGAATTACATGGTTAAAATGGGGAGATAGAAACACAAAATTCTTTCATGCGACCACGATTCAGAGGAGAGCTAGAAAAAGAATTACCTTGCTCAAAAATGCTGATGATGAATGGGTGAAGGAGGATCAGCCCTTGAAGGAAACAATAGCATCATACTTCAGTGACTTATACAAATCAGTGGGGCAGCGCAACCTACAACCTGTCATTCAACAAATTCCAACTTTAGTTGATGGGAATATGAATAAAAAATTAGTAGAACTAGTCACTATGGAGGAAATCATAGTAGTAATGCAACAGCTAGGGGCATCCAAGGCTCCTGGACCATATGGACTGAACGGATTATTCTATCGCAGTCATTGGACACACATAAGAAAAGATATATTCATCGAAGTGCAAATTTTTTTGAGACGGGTTACCTAAACCCTGATATAAACAGAACCCAAATCACCCTCATTCCCAAAACCCCCAACCCTGAAAAGCTTGAACAATTTCGACCAATTAGCCTTTGCAACTTTGCTTACAAAATAATCTCCAAGGTGATGACAAATAGACTAAAACCCATGCTACCAAGTATCATTACAGAAGAACAGAGTGCTTTAATAGGGGGAAGACAGATTTAAGACAATATTCTTATTGTGCAAGAAGTACTCCATAAGCTGCGAACTCGGGAGAAGAAACGTAAATTCCAAGTGGTGAGAAAGGTAGATATGCAAAAGGCCTACGACCGAATAGAATGAGATTTTCTTTGCAAATGTTTAATTAAGACGGGTTTCTACGAGAAGTGGTGCAATGGGTGATGCAATGCGTGTCAACTGTCTCATTCAGCATTAATTTTAATGGCGAGCCTCAGCCTTTCTTCAAGCCTACACGAGGGATTCGCCAAGGTGATCCTCTATCCCCTTACCTATTTATCCTAGCAACTAATGTCCTCTCCCATTTGATGAAAAAAGCAGTAAAGGATGGCACAATTCGGGGAGTTCAACTGAATAGTGGCTGCCCCATCCTATCACATTTGTTGTTTGCAGATGATTCCATCTTCTTCCTTCATGGTACTATAGTGGAATGTCAAAATTTGGCGGAAATATTACACCAATACTGCTTTGCATCAGGACAGGCCGTTAATCTAAATAAATCAAGCATTTTTTTCAGCAAGTGCTGCCCGATGAGTCTTAGAAAGAATATGGCAATAGTGTTAAGGGTCCCCGAGATAGACAAAACAGGGAAGTACCTAGGTATTCCTTCGGATTGGGGAGGCTCCAAGAAAGACGTTTTCTAGTATTTTTGGAGCTCCTTTTGGATTTTGGCTTGAGTGAATAAGAAGTTAGAAAGTTGGAAGGAAAATCCAATTATCCAATGGTGCGGGGAAAGAGATTTTAATTAAATTGATGTGACTTAAAGGGGTTTATTTATGATTTAAATAAAAGCTTCGAAATGGTGCAGGCTATTCCACAATATGCCATGTCTATCTTCAAAATCCCGGTGTCCATATGCAAAGCAATTGAGAAGAAAATCGCAAATTTTTGGTGGAAGAATGGAAAGAAATCTGCTAGGATTCATTGGAAGAAGTGAGAGATTTTAAAACTCAGAAAAGATGAAGGAGGCCTTGGCTTTAAAGATTTACTAGTTTTCAATGAGGCTATGCTAGGAAAGCAAGCTTGGTGCATTGCACAGCAACCTAATTCCCTTTTGAGTAGACTAATGAAGGGTTTATATTACCCAAATTGTGAATTCTGGAAAGCTAGAAATGGCTTAAGACCCTCATGGGGATGGCGAAGCATTATAGTGGGAAGGGACTCTATATGTCCAAATGTCATATGGTCCGTTGGGAATGGTTAGAAAATTTTGGTGCGGGAAGATAGATGGTTGAGCAGTGGACCAATTGGCGGCCCGGCTACGAGAGATGAACCTTAGAAAGTGGAAGGACTGATGGAGCAGGGGAATGGTGCATGGAACGAAACACTTATTCGAATGCTATTTGATGAACAAAGGTGAAGGAAATCCTTGCTACTCCTATCGGTTTACCCACAACAGAAGATAAAATTATATGGATACAAGGTAAAACAAGGGTATACTCAGTAAAGAGTGGCCATTTCACTACAAGGGGTCGAGCAGCAAAATCACATCAAAGAATAGCAACTTCCTCCCACCAAACAAAGCCAGAGCTATGGAAACATATCTGGCACTCTAGAACTCTACCTAAAGTCAAGCAATTTCTATGGAACGCATGCCAAAACGCACTACCTACAGTGGACAATCTTAACCAAAGAAAAATAGTACTTGATCCACTTTGCCCCGTGTGTAATCATGAAGCTAAGACAAGAGAACACACCTTGCTGTTATGCCCCTGGACAGCTCAAATATGGAAAGACAACTTGTTGGAAATAAAGATAAACAGGATCGGATTAACCAAGTTTAATCAATGGCTGTATACCCAGAAAGAAGACCCTCAAAGCGCACCAAAGTTTAACCAGATTGCGACTACCTTGTGGTGTATCTGGCAAGATCGAAATTAATTCATCTTCAAGAACAAACCCCTTCACCCGAAACAGACCCTACACAGAGCAGACTGCATTACAAACCACTTTCGAAACCTGGAACAAAAGGGCAAAAAAGGAGAAACAACGAGAGACTCACACGATTTGGTGGCAACCCCGCCTGCTGGCTCACTCCGAGTTAACATCGACGCCTCTTTTACTAGACACAAAGCGGGGACATCGGGTCTGGAAGAAGCGAACACGAGTCGGGAAGAAAACAAAGGACAAACAACAAGCAAAGCAGCCATCGCGTGTATTTGCAGAGACTCGCGGGGACGTTTAATTGACAAATTTTCGAAGCTGGTGGAGGCCGATTCGGCGAAACAAGCGGAAGCCATCTCTCTGTTGGAAACCCTAATTTTTCTATCTGACCGCATGAACGAAAGTCTTCAAGTCCACTCAGACTATCAGGAGCTCTGTCGGGAGCTCGTGTGGGGAGTTCTCTTCGTGGAAGACTTCAGTTGGAAGTTGCAGCCGACCTTGGACCGAATCAAGGAAACATTAAAAGCATTTCAGGGCCTGTCCTTGGCCCATTGCAGTAGAGAGACCAACAAACCCACGGACTGGATTGCCAAAGCCCAACGCGAGAATATCCTTCCGAGCAATTGGATAATTTATCCTCCGACAGCCTTATTAGATTTATTATGTGCTGATGTTCTTGATGTAATCGCTCCAAACCTTCCTAAGTAAATGAAATCAAACGTACTTTCGTCCAAAAAAAAAGAATCTTGCAAAGACTGGAATCTTTTTTCAGCGAAATCACATTGACTCAACTATCTTATTTTGATCTCTAACAAATGTTGACGGCCATTTACAAGAGAAAACCCAAGAGTCAAAGGCATCTCGTATTTCCTTGAACCAATCACAGATCCTGATCATTCAATGTGCAATAGCTTTAAGGCAGTCCCATGGGGGTTAGATGTTCTCAACCATGTGGTAGGGATTGTGTAGCTGCCTCAAAACCTCTTGGATAACCATTTGGATCAGTACGCTTTCTTTCTTATGAATTGCCAAATAAGATTGTAGTATGAGAAGTTTATTGGATCAAATTAAGATTTTGATGGGAATGATGAAAGTACGTACCCATTAGCCACATATCGGATTCCCAATCTTTGCAGGCCCAACATCCGTCAAAGCTCTATCCATTCCTCATGGTCTTCTTCATCCTTATGTTGGAGCATGTGCTCCTAAAATGAATGGCATATATTCTATACTTGCGAGGCTTTGGCCTTATAAAATATTACAATGGGCCCGTTTGGTTCAACTTTGGGGAAATGGCTTTGCATTTCCCCAAGTATTTTTGAGTGAATAGGCATTTTGTGAAGGCAAATGTGTTTGGCAACTCATTTTTTGTGTATATTTTGCAAAGCAACTTTGAGGTGAAAAGAAAAAGGAAAAAAAGAAAAGAAAAAAAGAAAAAAAAAAAAAAGGGAGGAGATGTAGCTGCGTGGAGAGGGGAAAATCATGGGGGAGCAACTAGTGGCGCTGGCGCTAGTGAGGAGGCGGCTGATAGCGGCGACGGCGGTTTGGGGGGGGGAGGCGGCTTGCCGAGGTTAGCAACCTCAAGCGACGCCTTAGGTCACACAATGACATCTCCTGAGGCCGCATGACCTCAGGCGGCATCACCTAGGTTGCTCAACCTCAAGTGTGACCCAAGGCAATGCCACCTAAAGTCGAGCGCCACGCCACCCGAGGTCGAGCGACCCAGGCGACACCACCTGAGGTCGAGCAACCCAGGCGATGCCACCTGAGATCGAGCGACCCAGGCGACGCCCTAGGTCGCCCGACCTCGGGCGAGGCTTCCCATCGGCCAGATCTGGCCCCCGCTCAAGGCTAAGCGCCACCCACTTTGGAGCTTGGCCGAGCAGTCCAAGGAAGAAGACAAACGATGTTTTTGAAGGCAAAAGGGGAAAATATGATTATCAGTAAGAGCAATATTGAAAAGAAAAAAATTCATTAAAGCTTAAGACTAGCATTTCGAAGGTCAGCATTTGGCTAAGGACACTTCTAAATACTGAACCAAGCACCTAAAAAATTTTCCAATGAGCTTTTGGGACTGAAAGCCCCTTAGAAATGCTAAACCAAACGGGGCCAGCATGTTTAGCCCCACTGTGTTCCTCGTCTTGACCATGAGCTCCCCAAGACACCAACAAGAGAAGGCAAAATTTGTCAACAAAATAGAAAAAAAGATCCAACACTCCTAAATGGCGTGATAGAAGTTGCAAGTAAGATCATTACCTATCACGCAATGATTGCATCTACAAAAAGCTTATTATTCAAATTTTTCAAGATAAGGTTCTATTGGAGAAAATTAAATTTGATATAATAGTTTTGGGAAATAGAGCTAAAGAACACTCATGAAGAAAACTTAACATATTTTTCTTATTTTAAATCTGATTAACTCTAGACTCACTAGAAAGCATGTGCTTAATCTTTATTGAACTACCTAATTTTCATTATTCATAAACACGATTTTTTATATGTAGGATAAAATTAGGACAATTCCTTTCACATGTAGGAAAAATTTGATTCACTCAGTTGTTATCCGATCGCTTGACTCGAACCAGATTTGCAACTTAGATTGTGAAGCAAAGAAAGGAATATTTTTTCGATGAAATCACAATAACTCAATTGTCTCATTTTAATCGTGATCATTCAACGTGCTACAGCCCCGTGGGAGGTGAGGTGGTCTCAACGATTCGTTATTGTGTTGCTGCTTCAAAACCACTTTGATAACCATTTGGACCAGTATCCCTTCTTTTGCCAAATAATATTGGGAATGATGAAAGTCTATAACCATTAGCCACGTCTTGGAATCCCAACCTTCGCGGGTTCAAACATCTCTCAAAGCTTCCGCCTAGCTCATGGGTAGGTTCGTCTTCCTCAAACATCTCTCAAAATATTGTTAAAAATTGTTCACATCAACTCTGGCGATGTCATATAAACGAGCCTGCATCCACATCAATAATATCAAGCCAAAATTAGCCAGAATGGCTAAATTGGCATCTGGCTAATTTTGGCATCAAGTCAAAACGTTTAAGACTAAATTGTCACTAATTCAGGAGCTTTAGCATTCAATTGACACTATTAAAAGGTTAAGGACTAAATTGGTACTAATTTAAAAGATTGAGGATTGAATTGACATCATTAAAAGGTTTAAGACTTTTATGACACTTTTTTCCCCATTTTTGTGTAGGTTTTAAAGGTGATCATTGGTTGGATGATGCCCTCCTAGACCCAATTGTCAGGCCCATGGATATTGACTCCTTTCAAAACTACAGTGACCGACAAAATTTAATCGGATGTACAATTTTGAAGAAACGAGCATGAAGATAAAATTGGATGGTTTGGACAAGACATTGAATTTCAAAGCTCGATTAGCTCGAGTAAGGTTCATCGTATATCCGTATAGACTCTTAATTTCAATCTTTGTATTAATTTAAATCTTACAATAAATACATATTATATATATCCAAAACACCTGAAATTTTCATTACATTTGACATGTGAATTCAAAATTTTTTTTCATACTTTTCAAAATTCAAATAAAATTTTATATCTTGAGGGAATTCCAAATAAATGGTTCAGGATTACTTTCAGGTGAGGGTCTTTTGCCCCGTGCTGCGCTTCCTCAAGTGTATCCACCACCACCATCATCACCACCACCACCACAGCTACCACCACTGCTACTACTAATTTTCATTACATTCGACATGTGAATTCAAATTTATTTTTTTTCATTCTTTTGAAAGTTCATATAATATTTTATATCTTGAGGGAATTCCAAATAAATGGTTTGGGATTACTTTCAAGTGAGGGTCCTTGGCCCCATGCTGCGCTTCCTTAGGTGTATCCATTCTGAATTTTACTACTACTACTACTATTATATTAACACAAAATATAGATATCGGATCTTGTAATCAAATCAATGCGAAATTACCATAAATATAAACGATAAATAATAAAAGACAACAGAGATTTACGTGATTCAAGTCGAATATCGATATTTACTTTATAGGAGGAGCCAACATTAAATAATTCACTATAATCAAATAATTAAAATTACAATGTGCTCATATATACGAGTGTTTTTCCTACCTAAATTAAGTTCAAATGCAAAAATTACAGGTCAGTATTTCAATTGAACCTAAAACTCAAGGCTTACATCACTGGATGTTCAAACTCAAAGCAGAAGCTTCGGGTACGGCCGAACCGAGAAGGCCGTTCACGTTCCCACCGACTTCTTTTTCTTCCCTTGCTGCGGCTTTTTAAAGCAAAACTCACGCTTTTATCTTGTTTCCTCTTATTACTCCTTGGCTTTACAAAATAAAAATATATGTAGAGAATATATGCGAGCCAAGAAGTCATTCCACTCAAAAAGAAATTCCTGTGTAGCAATATCAAGAAAGGTCGAAGAAGTCATTCCACTCAAAAAATCCTAAGTAAATAGAAAATCAACTTCCGCCGCCCCAAGAATCCAGATTTGCGCAGGATGAAAAGACCAGACTTATTTTTGTTTTAATAACTAAATGAAATCCTCCAAACTAATTGAGTTTCGTGCACGGCTTAAACTCAAGGAATAAATATTGAGTGGTCCGGGACCGCCACGTCAGCGTAGTCATTGGCGCCACATATGAGGGGAGGGGACAAAAGAGAGAAAGAGGAGAGAGAGCGTTAAAAGTGGGCCCCGGTTTTCGTCTTTTGTCTGCGCTCCCCATACATAGAAAATCACCACCCAATATTTTTCCAAACTCAAGACATAATTTAACACTTCATATCACGACTCGGCTATTTCGTGAGGCTCTCGAGCGCAAATGCGTCAAACTAACGCAGAAAAGTCCAAAGGTGTTGGAACGCTATTGTGTGTTTTGAACTCATACGGCAATGAATATCTCGCTGTCCTGAAAAGCAAAGGAGAAACCGGTCAGCATCTTAGAGTCCATTGCAAAGTCTAATAGGGAGTATTGATTGATGTAATTGTCGTTGTCGTGTGGGAATGCAAATTGAGTTTGTCTCGGTTAGTCGCGTGCGAACAATCCGCTGATGGTGGCCTGGTCGAACGAACTGACCTTAAATTATGATACTCTCCCCTTTCATCCTAACTAAATGCTTCTTTTGAGTTTTATTACAATAATGGACTTAATTTGATACATGGAAAATAGTTTAAGACATTTAATCATACTTCGAAGAGGGGTGCACTGTCTTCAATAAAAAATGGTCAATATCTATCTTTCTAAAAGGCTCTGGACTTGACTGCTTTTTCTTAAATCGAAATTGCATGTCACGCAACATTTCTTTTAATGGAAATTGGGCATTAAGTTCCTCTCATTTCTCTTTTTTCTTTCTTTTTCCCTATACTTGAAATTGTCCTCGATATAAGAATGAATAAACAATGTCATTTACCAATAATATTATTTTGATGCATGAACATTGCCATTTAATCATATGTCAAGATAAGGGGGAAAGATGTCCAAAAAGTCCTAAACCTATTGTCATTTTTTTTAATTCAATTATAAATCTTTCAACTTTACCAATTGAATCTAAACCTTTCAACATTTTGTCAATTAAGTTCATCCAAGCAATTTTAATCAGAATTTGTTGATGTGGATGCCGATCTTCCTAAGTAGCACTGTTAGCGCTAATGTGAACAAATTTTTTTTTTGAATTTGTTTATTATTTTTTGTATTTTTCTTTTTTTTTTTTTCCTTTTTTCCTTTGGCCAGTCGCCCAACATCCAACGATCCACCAGAGGCCACAATCGGCAAGGGTCGGCCTCACCAACCTCAGGTGAGGCTCACCCTCGCCAAAGGCCAAAGAGGGTTAGCCTCGCAAGCCTCAAGTGAGGTCGCCCTTGCTAGGATCTGGCAAAGGGTGACCTCGTTGGCCTTGGGCATTCTTGCCCTAGCCGGATCTGGCGAGGGCAAGCCTCGCTTGCGAATGACTAGGTCAGCCCTCGCTAGGGCCCTCGCCAAATCCCTACAAGGACGACCTCACTTGAGGCCCGTGAGGTTGACCTTCGTAGGCCTCTAGTGAGGTCGAGCCTTGCCCAAGGCAAGCAAGGTCGCCCCTTGCTAGATCTCGGTGAGGGTGACCTCGCCTGAGGCTGACCCTCGCCGATTGGGACCTCTAGCGAATGGGCGGCAACTAGACGAAAAAAAGGGAAAGAAATAAAATAATAAATAATAAATAATTTTAAAATTCGAAAAAAAAAAAAAAAAAAAAAAAAATTCCATGTCAACACTAGTGTCATGTTAGCAAATTCTGGCCAAAATTGGCCAAATGAACTCAATTGGAAAAAAAAAAAAGTGAAAATGTTTAGAACTCAATTGACAAAGGAAAAATTTATAACTAAATTAGTAAAAGTGTAATAGATTTAAAACTTTTTAGACAACTTTTCCGAAGATATAGATGTGGGAATAAATGTCCAAAATGCCATAAATTTATTATATACAAATGCAAATTTGATCTTAAATTTTTCAATCATGTCAATTTAGGCTAACTCAATTTATAGCCTTTCATCTCACAAATAATATATTTAAATTTGAATCAATTCTGTCAATATTTGGCTTTCGACAAGGAGCCGCAAAATCTCAATTCTTTTTTGTTTTCTTCTCCACTGTTGTCTCTGTCCTCTTCACTTCGGGCACACGCCCGAAGCATTTCCCTTTTCATTTTGATTTTTGCTCTCTTCTTTTCTATGCTAGCTGGCATGAAGATGGACTAAACCAGCAAACTCCTGGGGACAAAGCGGGAGCCATGCTTTTTCCTCACTTAATGTTTATCTGCTCAAGACTTTGACCGATAAAGGATTAGATCTGCGTACGGACTTTATCCGCTTAAGACTTTGGCCGATAAAGGATTGGATCTATTAATTTAATATTGCTAACGAAGAAATCACGTTTTCCATGCGCGGAGACTCGTCTAGCTTTTATAGGATTTTCTTTGATACTTCTTCAAGTGAGAGTCTTCAAATTCACCTCGGACTCATCATCTTTTCGTACAGACTTTTATGGACGAGTCATTTTCTTAGCTTGTTTCCACAGTCTTGAGTCTTCTTTTCTTCATGGCTGAACGAGTAATTTTCAGATTTTGTTGAAAATGGGTCACAATTTCCAATAATAATATTCACAATAATTGGAATCTTGAAAGCATCAAGTATAGATAAGAGAGAGCACTGAAAATATTAAAATATGTTTCGAGTTTTAGTATCCAAGATAAATTCAAGGAAAAAAATATGAAAGCTGAATATTTGTGGACGTGCATAAGATTTCCTATTTGGTGTTGGAGTTCCAAAGTGAATAGTTGGACCTTTAGTTACCGAACTTTCTTTTTCATTTTTCTTTTTTTTTTTTTGGGTCATAAGTTGCCAATTTGATAAGTCCAATAAAAGTACAGGATTTGTAGTTTACGGAAATCCATTTTATATATCATCCGTTCAAGATAACAACGAAATAGAAAAGTTTAGTGTTGACTTTGACCTGCACCATGATTGGGATTAACGCGTGTCAGGCAAGTTAGGAAATAGAACCCTATGAGAAATTGGCAAAGGAGGAACAAGGGCCTCACTTATATATAGAGAGAGACTTGTGGCCGCGAGTGGCTGATTGATCACAAAGAAGTGGCCTAGAAGCGCCGTTTCGCCATCGAGTGCTTGGGAGGGGTTATCTTCATTGTTCTTGTTTGTGAATAACATCCGGGAAGATTTAGTGTTCAAGCCAATTAAATCTTACGAGTTCAAGATCCGTTCATTCCTTCAAGAGATTGAGATTATTTCGTGAGCATTATCGCAGGGTAAACACTAAGTGCATTATTGAGTTTAATGGGGTTTGGGAATTACTTTAGGTGTGTTGTATCGCTTGATCTATAGTAAATCCATCGCAGCTTTCCCCGTAGATGTAGATTTTTACAACCAAACCATATAAATTTAGTGTCCGATTTATTTTCTTATTCCATCTATTTTATTGTTTGATCGATCACTTTTTGCAAGAGAGAATACTTACTTAGATCCCAAAAGGGAAAAAGGAAACTTAAGGACAATGAAGAAAATAAATGTCCTAGCAATTGTTCTTCCACTAGCCCCTCTGTCTGTGTACGGTTACAGATTGCTACAAAAGAAAAGAAGTGCAGTCCCTCAAAAATACGATGTGTTCTTGAGCTTCAGCAGTCCAGACACTCGCACTGGCTTCACTGATTTTCTGTACAACAGCCTAGTAGCTACTGGTCTCCACGTGTTCAGGGATTATGACTCAATCCCAGTCGGCGAGCAGATAGGCCCAGAGATTATCAAGGCCATCAAGAGTTGCAGGATCGCCATCCCGATCATCTCTGAACAGTATGCGCAGAGTAAACGGTGCCTCCGCGAGCTCAAAGAGATTGTGGATTGCCAGGGAAAGGATGGCAAATCAGTCTTCCCTGTATTCTATAAGGTGGATGTTGGTGATATCCATCGCCAACGCGTTAACTTTGAAAACACCCTACGGAGACCTGAGATGCAGACCAGTGCAGAAGAAATGGAAAAATGGTGGAATGCGTTTACTTCTGTGGCGAAGATTAAAGGATGGATATCACATACCATTTCTGATGGGTATGTATATATGAATTTATGAATCCGAAAAGCCTGTGCACTTGTATGGGAATGACCGATCCAAAATCGTTAGTGGAAGGAAGAAATCAAACTGGACGCCTAACTTTGGTTTTACTCTTATATGTGCGCAGGCATGAAGCAGAGCTAGTTAAAATGGTAGTCGCAAAGGTTTCAAGTGACTTGAAGATGATGTGGATTGAACGGCTCCCTAGGTTCATAAGCTCCGGTATGTCCCAATTCCATTGAGCCAAGCACCTACCTTTGGAAAGTATTCTCTGTATTCATCATGTGAGAGCTTTGGCCATTCTTCAATTCCACATAAAAAAGCACGTAAGGGTCGTGCGGTTTATGACCTAGACCGTTTTCGTGGCTTTCAAAGTTACCTCAGTCTTTTTTGTGTGATTCATGTTGGCTATATATTATCATCATCACTTTGGTTTGTCTTATTTGGATAACAGTGCTTTTTCACCTTTCGGACAAGAAAAGAAGAGAAAGTAAATGCCAAGTGTTCTTAGCTTTTTGCGGCCCTGATACTCGACACAACCTTGTTGCTTTCCTCCGCGTCAGCTTTCAGCTTGAAGGAATCAGAGTATTTGACGATGATGATTCATCTCTCATCGGTAAAGATATTGATAATGAGATTTATGATGCTATCAACTACTGCAAGATATCCATTCCTATTCTCTCTGAAGATTATGCCTCCTCTTCTTGGTGTCTCAATGAGCTAGTTCAAATGGTTGAATGCCATCAAACAAAGGGCCAAAAGATATTGCCCATCTTCTATAAAGTAAAGAGCTCAAACGTGCGAGACCTATCAGGTGTTTTTGGACAAAGGATACTTAGACATAGGAATCTGGTTGATGCAACTACTTATGAGGGCTGGGAGCAAGCTCTCAAGAAGGTTGGGACCTTCAAAGGATGGGTATCGGAGAGCATCGCCAATGGGTACTTACTTCCCTCATGCCCATCAAAGTCTTAATTTGCTTCTCATACTACTTAGAGCTTACTTCAAAAAATGTTTGCAATTGGCAGGTATGAAGGAGAACTTGTAAAAAGGGTCGTCAAAGGAGGTTTCAAAGTTGGTTAAAGAATCCCCTGACACACGATGCCCCATCCTGTACACCAAATATTGACTCAATCGTAGAGTTAGAAGCAATTCATTTTAGAATTTGTGATTCCTTTCTTACAAGAAGAATTTCCTCGATGATCAAATGTGTCATCATTTGCAAAAAAATTCTAAGCACTGATGAGGAATTCTTTTAGAGTTAAGAACATATTACAAATGTTATGATGTTGTGTAATTTAAATAAAGATGTTTCTTGTGCAAGTAAGTTTATCCTTTTTTATTCGTTTGTGCTTCTTCTCAAGGTAGCCTATAACTTCTTTAGTATGTTGATATCTTTTGTCACTGGTTATACTTCCCATATATAACTATCTTTAGACCACTTCACTAATTCCTTGTCATTTAGAATCATCACTGCTCTGATGGTACATTTTTATTTCAAGCCAAGTATGTTAATGGCCTTTTGCACAAGTTTGAACCCATTAAGGCCAAGCCCATGTCTATTGCCTTGGCCTCAAAAATTGTATTATTCGCTAATGATGGTGAGCTTCTCTTTTTTCGACATTGTCTTGACAGATGGTTGGTTCACTACAGTATGTGCCATGACAAGACTTGATACTATTTTTGTTGTGAAACTTGGTTAATCAATTCTTGCATTAACCCAAATTATCTTATCTCTAGGCCATCAAATGTACATACTAGCAATTAACTTGGTTAATCAATTCTTGCATTAACCCAGATTACCTTATCTCTAGGCCATCAAATGTACATACTAGCAATTAACTGGCACATCCATTCACGGATTGCTCATTGAGTGGTATTCTCCCACTTCATTTACTGCTTATGCAAATATAGGGCTAGCTGCTTCAATACTCAGCAGTCCACCTTGGATTTTTGTGTTTCTCTAGGTGTCAATCTTGTTTCATTGAGTGCAAAGAAACAATCCGCCAGAGCCCATTTTAGTAGAGAGGCCAAGTGTTGTATCACTCACTATGTTGATCAGATTATTTGGATTTGTCATTTGCTTTGTTAACTAGGGTCACCTTTTTTAATCTTCTCACCGTTTATTGTGACAACATCTACGCCACCTATCTTGCTCTCAGCCCTGTGTTTTGTGCTCACACCAAGCACATTGAGTTAGATTTTTCACTTTGTTCCAAAGCAAGATACTTTCGGCAATCTAAGAGTTTGCTACATGCCTACAGCTGATTAGCCGGCAAACATCTTCACCAAGGGATTACCTAGTTTGCATTTCGTGTTAGTGAGATCCAATCTTTCAGTCACTACACTTACTTCGGGTTGAGGTATTAATATGTAATTTATATCTATTATGAGGTCATTCTATAATTATGTTTCTAACTATAACTTGATTGTAATTAATCACTCTTATAATCACGGGAGAGAGAGAGAGTGTGAATATTTGAAAAAAGAACAAAAATTTTCGGGCCAATAAATTTTTAACAACTTTAACATTGTGTTGGCAATATTTAACAGCATTGATCCCACATCATCAAAATCCATCACTGGAATAGCTCAAGATGACTTCTACAACGGTCCTTTAACATTAATTTAAGCAAGCGAAACAACTTCGCATGCGTGCAATCATACAATCATGACATGATTCATTCTCTTTTTGCACGATATCAAAATCAAATAAAGAGAGATATTAGAATGACAAAAAGAAAGTTCTCATCATTTAAATTTTGTAGGATTTGATCTACTTTCTTTCTTTTCAGTATTCTATGCATATATAAAGATCTTTTAAAATACGTAGATATGAGCATTTACCATCCTTTTTATATATATTAAGAATTTTTTTCTCATCTTTAGAATTATGAAGTAAAAAATACCTTTTTAATTTAGATTAGAGAAATGATTGAGTGATGGTCTTTATTCTACTATAAAAATAACAGTCTGTTTTAAACCACAAAAAAAAAAAAATTATAAATTATAAATTATTGTGAGTTCCAATTTTTCAAGAATTTATGATTTGTAATAAATTTTTATTCTCATAGTAATCCAGAGATTATTGTGCTAGCAAAGCTCAATTGAATATACAAACCCCAAGACACTTATTTCAACCAATGAATTCATAATCCTATTAGATTACCCAATGATCTTGACACGAAGAAATTTAGAATCTTTGTTGCGTCCAACTCAGAAAAATCACATCACTTTCACCTTTCTAGACATTGAAAGCTAAACAATGAAAATCTATTGGATTGCAATCATAGATGACATCTAAAGCTTGATATGGAACTTTGTTTCTTTATGAGATTATCAATCTCTAAAGTTCTCCTATTGTTCTTTTTGTCTAGTACTAAGCATGAAAATATTTAATTGGAAGACAAATGAGATTTGAAAAGATCTAAACTCAAGACCTCCAACTCTGATACCATGTAAGATTTTAATGTTGACATTTTAAAAATTTAAGTTGTTAGATAAAAACGTGATATATTATTTAGATTTTTTAACACGTTTTCTAAAAGGAAATGATGTCTAGAGCATTTCTTCAAATATTCTAAATTCTAATAGAAGAGAGATTCTGACAAAAAAAAAAGATGCCATAACGAGAGCTTGGAGGACCTTCCCTCGCCCTTTAGTGAAAATTCAATAGAATCACTCTTTGTTCTGTTCACAACCTGAATCGCAATTCTCTCCTTTTTTTTCTTGGTGACCGTTCCATTTGTACAATTCCACGCTATGAACGAAAAACTTTGAGCATACCTCATCAACATAGGTATCTTACAAGGTGCATGTTTTTCACCTGTTCGTCGATAGATTCAGCTAAAACTTAAAACAGAAGCCCATAGACGATGCCTCAACTTTTTACACTCAACAAAACAAGTACCGGCAACAGCAGCAAAATCACCATACGACCACCTTAACCTGCTGCAAGCATTGGCCACTCAACATTTGATACATAAATCACAATTAGAGGTGGCAAAATGGGTCTTAGACCCATATATGACCCATTTATGATTTAAATGGATCATCTATTGATCGCTTTTCTTTTTAAAAAAAACTAGTTAAATGGATTTAAAAATTGAAGACTTAAGATAAATATATTTTAAATGGATTGGACTTAGAACCCATTTTCAATCAAAGCCTCACAATCTTTCTCTTCCCTCTTTAACTTAATAATTTTTTTTTAATAAAAATTGAAATTATAATTATTTTTATATTTCAATTTTCTTTTCTTTTCTTTTTTCTTTTTTCTTTTTTTCTTTCCCTTTTTTTTTTTCCTTTTTCTTCCTCCTTCCTTAATTGTTGGCCAACATGGCAATGGCCAACAATCAACCAAGTGAGGCTCAAAACTCGCCAATCTAGCAAGGCAAAGGCCTCGTCGACGTTTGGCCAGCCCCGAGCTCGTCAGCGTTGAGCAAGCTCGACCCTCGTCGATCTAGTGAGGCGGAGGCCTCTCCAGCATCTAGTAAGGCTTGAGCTCGTTGGCGTCAGGTGAGTCGCCATCCATCGTCGTGATGTCAACTGAAGAAGAAGAAAAATAAAAAAAAAAAAAAAAAAGAGAAAAATAAAATTAAAATTAAAAATTATATTCTTAAAAAATAAAAAAATAAAAATAAAAAATTGATTTAAAAAAATTATAAAAATTGTCCATCAAATTTATATTGCATAAAAGTATTTTAGCAATACCATTTTAAAAAAAAAAAAAATCACAAGAAATAAGCTTTTTAGGTTTAGTTAAATGCATCGGGTATTGGTCAAAAATCTTGTACTACAGTAAATGAGTTATAAACGGGTTAAATGGGTCGATTTGGGTCGGACCATTTATAACCCAACCCAAACCCAACCTAACCCACTCGTTTAACAAGTTTAATCGCAATAGAAGCTACATAATTTTGATGCATGAATTAGGCAAAGGTATATGATTATTCAAGGTAAGTTCACTGTTATACTCTCGATGATCATCACAAAGCACCAAAACAAGAAGAAAGGCAAACGGTTGAATAAAAACCAAGCAACCCTCAAAATTCCTGTTCTCTCTAGTCGGCCATGTATTGCTTAAGCCTACTTTTTCTGCTTAGCTGCAGTATCCTTGAGCTTTTCCTTTTACTCTCCACTCCGGATGGAAAAAACAGCCACATCAGCCAAAATAATTGGAAGTAGGAAGAGCAGAAATGGTATCCAACGAGGCCTCACCTGATGCATATTCAAAATAATATCAGAACTTCCAATGAATCCGAGCTTGTTAATTTCTGGAGGAACGTGGGCCAATTGCTGCAAAAGAGAGAACAGCTAAGAAAACATAATCCTACGCATTATTCTTATCTCCACAATAGAAAAATTCAGCATAAATCAGCCAACATAGGTTCATGTTTTAAGCTCCTCTATTCTACGAAAAACAAAACCATGACACAATGCCATACGCTTGTTCTCAAAATGTAGCTGAAAAAGCAGAAGTCCATGCCAATACCGGAGTGCCTTGATATGATGGATGGAATTTTAGGCAGAAACTTGAGGCTGAAGTATTGTCTAACAAGAAAGGAAAAACTTGAAAGAAGCTTTTGTTGCATGCTCTAGCTTTGAGGTAGTATACGAACTCTTAATCATCTTTGCATTGTTAAATATGTTATATCAAAGGCATTTCAAACATTTTCAGCTACAAGTAAAATGTGATAGGAAAAATCAGCCAAAATCAGGCACTGTCAAAAGGTAGGTGAGACTTACCTGAAAGCTTCCACAGAACCTTTGTGCTCTGCATCTTCCAAAATATCTCTAGCACCTGTGAGGAATTTTTCTTTGAAAGGGCATTCTCATACCACTCCACATGTATCATGGCACTTTTCAGCTCTGCATCTTCCAAAAGTTTCCTAAAACTAAAAGGAAGATCTGCAAGGGTGGAAAGAAGACTTCAACGGGCTCAATCAATCAAATCCCAAACACTAACATATCATGTAGGCATCACAATGTGTGAGAAGAAACAGATCAAAATGAAGAATCACCGACATTTTCTTCTATGCACATGATCCACTAGCACTTCGTGTGGATATGGACATTATTACTGTGTAAGACATCAAAGAGGTGGATGATATTATATGTCCATATATGACAAAGCCTCATAATCAGCATATGACAAGATGTGATAGTTAATCCACAAGCCGGTCATACAGAAAGAGAAATTAATCACCCTTACACGTTGGAGAAGAAAAATAAATATAGCTGATTTGGATGGAAATATTTTCAGTTTTATGGCTTCTTGCCCACCAAAGCTCTTTCAAAATGGAAATTTTGGGAAACTAAGCATTTGACAGAAGCTATCCGCCTGGCTTGCCTTGAGAATGCTCCTGCTGAGGCACGAGATGTGTGGGTACTATACAGGACAAAGACGTTTCGCCATAAATATTTACAGTTACCATTTCTTTATTAATATTGAATGTTGATGTTTGTAGTGATAAAACATGCAAAAGGATGATCAGCATCAGTACTCTCACATTCCCAGTACTAATCATGCTTTAAATTGTACATTCATGGTCTTCTCAAGGAGTTTCATATGGCATTTGAGTATATTCCTCCCGAAGTATTGCCCAGCAAAGTCAAGATCAGCTCATGCTAATTCTCGTGCCAATTAAAAACCAACCAGTCCAGTACTTTCCTCCCTAATGATATCGAACCAGATCTACAAATCCCAATTTCACGAAGTTCTAGTACAAACCTAGAACAAAAATCACACATTACGTTCAGCAGGCAAATTTGTCAATGCTACATCCCCATACTTTTTCATGGAAAGCAGCGCTAGGTAAGTCCACCAAAGACATGTTGAAAACGCTATAATAGGCAAGAAAACTTAATGACAAGTTTCAATACTCTTGCAGCTAGAGAGCTGAACCCATGCTGCAGCAACTTAGGGAGCCCTTTCATGTATATCAACACAGGATTTTCCTTGACATCCTTAATCATAATAAGAATGAAGTTAAGCAAATGAAGGGAATAGATGAGCAAAGTCATTAGGATCGCAGAACATAACAAAAAACTAGATAACCATGTCATGTCATGGAGCGCCTACCTGTTCAACAAAATCCTTTAGAAAAATGGCAGAACACTGAAACTTACCCAAGGTTTGAAGTCATCATGCATGTCTGGGTCATTTAGTAAAGTAGTGAAGTATCTCATTCCTCTTAGACTCAACGATGTAGATACCTGTTAATAATAGTTGCAAAAGGGAAGTTAGCGCATTATTGCAAACACAAAGATAACATAGAGACTAAGCTAATTGAGACACCATCAGAAATATGGCTTGAGAGTTTGTGGGACTAAAAACACATGCCCAATAAAAAATGGCTTTTATCTCACTTGAGCACTGCCTACACTATCCTTTGATAAAGATATTTGATAGTTTGTTTAAAAGTTGTTACATTGGCAATGACTATGAAAAGAAGCTAAAGTTTGAAATAGGAAGTCACTGCCATAACAGCCAGCGTTGCACTTCCATCAGTGGAGCATCACATAAGCACCACACTCGTGCTGGAGAAGAAACATAGGGTCCTTAAAAATAACCTACGTAATTCTAATGAAGACCTTCTGTGTTTCATCCCCCATGGGCGTTTCTATGTCGGTTCTCTTGTTTGCCCAGCAAACCTAGCTTCTACTCATGATCTTAGGGCACACCTCAAAAACCATCTTTTAACTTCAGAACTCAATCCTATGCACCTCCAGTCATTCAGTTATAACCGGTATAACTGCACCTTCTGCTAGTTCATACAGGAATGAAAGCTCACCATTCTATTAGAGCATCCTCCTGGGGACCCTATAATGCCCCTTGAGGAGTAGGTTCGATAAGGCTCTCACCATGATGCTTGCTGCAGTCCCGCTCAAGGTTATATGTTCTATGCACTAAAGCACCACACAACAGATTATCTATACACAACAAAGATTGAGGGCAGAGCATTAGTTATAACTCATACAATGGAACAAAGATATGTAATAATATATACATCCGAACAAGTAGCTCCACCCAAGTGCGGATAGAGTTTGTAAACAAGAGTCCACGGTCAACCCAAAGCTAATAGGAAGTTTGCATCTTGAAGTGGCTTCTCAAGCTCGCGTCATCAGAAAACCAATGCATTAATAAATCAGAATTTTGCAACTGAAAGCAAATTAACTTAAACTTACATCATCATCAATACCATATAAACCATGCAGTAATGTAGCTAAGGATGAGCATGGTATGGACAGACCTGTTCCACATCAGGGCTGGAACCTGAAAACAATCCAGTGGGACAGTTCTAGAGAACCCAGAACAGAGAACCATACCAAACCCCTCTTCTTTTATGTGCAAAATCATTTTTCATTTCATACTAAAAATTCTCAATGCAAGAGCCGAGGCAAAAGCACCACAGAAACAAAGATGAGTAAATCAGAAATTAATTCAAGTAATCCAGAATCTCTGGTCTCTCAATAGTAGAACCTCCACCCATTGCATTTGCAATAAGTCCTGGTCTCATTACGTTCATGAAGGACAAGGGGAAAAAAAACCAATTTCATAGGAAACAAGTGCAGGACTCAGCAGAACGTGCTTGGGAAAAGAATGTTTTGAAGCTGGTGCCATCAAAGTTTGTCTAAACTACCAAACCCCAGGCCGCCAACGTCCAACACAACCCCCACAAGCCCAACCAAAAAAAACAGGGCCCAATCAAAGCCAGAATAGGGGCTGCAGCCCCCGAATCGCATCAGCCACGCAACAATTGGATTGCTAAAAGGCCGATCCAGAATTAAAAAAAGAAAAGAAAACAAGGCAATTTAAGAAAGGGTTGCGGAGAACCCAACAAGCATAGAAAAAAGGGTTGAGAGAAGAAAAAAAGAAAACAAAAAGGGGGGTCTCTGCTTCTCCCTCTCTTTCCTCTTAAATGGATAAAAACACACACTTTTCTTTATTACTGAAAGGATGAAAAGAATATAAGTCGCGAACAACGATGAAGATGAATGCCACCGTTCGACTCTCACCCGCCGTCCGCCGCTTCCAGATTCCGGCATGGCCAAAAGAGCGCCGTCCCTTTGGAACTACGACGTATTCTTTGAGCTTGGGCGGCAGAGAAACTCGCCCCTACTCCCCCGATTTGCTCTCCAAAAACCTGCTAGTTACTTGCTGGAGTCCGCGTGTCCACAGACGAAGCCGCGCTCCCGGTCGGCGAGCAGATAGCGGGGCCCCGAGGTTCTCCACCGAGCCATCAGCCTTGTAGATGGTAAAGTTGCGACATGGAAGTCATAGGTAAAAGTCACAAAGAAGCCTCTCCGTAGTGAAGAGGGTAAAGCTGTCTAATGTTCGACAACCCTATCCAGACCTACAACCAATTACACCAATTACCGGGACATTATTTTTGCCCATACCTTATGCTTCCTCCAACCAATTACTCCAGCATTCGTAATTAATAAATTCATCTCCCCCATCGAGTTGGCCCAAAAAGATGCACCGCCTCATCTAAATGAGGCGTCCTTGTAGGCGAAATCTGGTGCTTAGAAAGTACAAACCGAGCACAAAATTCATATTTTCAGTTGAAGAAAAAGGACAGACCTTCATGACAGATTATAAAGGCTCGAGAAGTAGAAGTTGGAGCCAGTGTATCCCATACAACCACATTTATGTTATTGGAGCTACATCCAGCTGCGGCCATTATTGATCCGCTCGAACTAATCCCTGCAGCTAAAATTAAACCCAATGTGGCGTATATCTGGTGCCACGAGGAAGGTGGGCGGTGGATAAAATTCTCAAATTGATAATGAAAAGCCACGATATTGACCGGTGTGCATCTCATCAGCATTGAATGAACTCCGCTATGTACCATAAACTGGGACACCAACACTAAGAGAAGGAAGGTGCTGTCTCGGGACCCAAAATGACAAAACAGATCTTTGGCCGCAAAAAAGATCGTTAAAGTTTTCCGCAGCAATTCATTCTGTTTTTTGTTACTTTATATCACAAAGTCCCTTAGTGAAAAATCCTAATCTGAAGTATAGAGGAAAATCCTTTCATCAACCAGATAAGTAAAAAGACAGGCCGTGCATCGTTATTTGTATTCCTGATTTCCTGTACCACGTGCGGAAAAATTTTAAACAAGATAGTGATTGCTCAACAAATCTAAAGCGGTTACTACATATGAGGCATGGCCATTAAAGCAAAGAGATAATTCAATTGGATGAATGTTGCTCCTTCCTCCAACCTCCAGCAGCCATGAGCAAATGGTCCCATCTAATGCGGCTCAAACTTGGGTTTCCCTAGCCTCATTTTCCATCTATTACAAGCAGGAATGACATCATATGGCATGGAGCAAATACGGTCCCACCTTCTTCAATACATGTGGAGTTTTTGCTGCAGGAGCTATGAATATGATTCCTTGGATTCTAGTTGTTTCGCTGCAAGGAGCAATTTTTAACAAAATAGCTTGTTGAATATGTTCCGGTGCCAGTGGCTGTTGTTGACTCTAGAGTATTGCCGGTGTTGCAGGTATATGTCGACAGATGTTTGAGTAATTGCTTCATATCTGTGCACCTGCCCCTTTACGCAGGAGAAAGCTCATATTGCATGTCAGAGTTCATGCTTGTGTGACAATTACTAGTATAGGCATCACTGCTGATGATCAATCAAATCAGGGCATTGGCTTTTGGCTCCGGCGAACATGGATAGTTTCAATTAGTTCCTGGTCTAGATCTAAGCTATGGTTTACTATGGCGATGAAATTTCTGCCTTCTGTGCATATTTCAATAGACAGTGCTCTTTTAGAAAACTATGCAGCTGGACTGAGGGTCACACAATGATATGAAGCTTCACCAGGGCATGAAAACATACTTACCGATTTCCTTCCGCGGCATCCCATTCGACACGATATGAAGAGGCACGATGTACACAAAATATAGAGATGGTAATTCTTCTTGCCGAAAGGAAGACAGAAATTTGAAACGATTGATTTTGTTCCTCAAGGCAGAAATGAATGAGCACGTCCCCAACTTTTAAGAAGATGCACTCTTCTGTCCTCCCTCCTTCCTTTTGACAGTCTCTGCTTTGTAGTCTGACCATTGTCATTGGCATAGGCACTTTGTCGAAGCACCATAGGATTTAGATAAAGGGAAAGAGCAGAGAAAAGGAAAGGAAACAGGCTTCTGCTTCTCTTTCATTTGCCCTGTCTTCAATTACTAGAAATCGTCAAGACTATAATTCTCTCTCTTATAATCAATAATTTCAACTGGAAGCAAACACACTGTTAAAGAAGCTGACTTGAAGACGGATGTTAAAGAAGCTGACTTAAAGACTGCATCTGTGGCAATGCATCGCATCTGTGGCAATGCATAAGAAACGAAGAAACATTTGAAGATAGTAAATTCAAGACTGACTTGAAGAGAGAGTTTGCTCATCACACGTGTTTGCAGAGCTTGAAGACTTGAAACAAAAGTAAATACACGTGTTATAATTCATTAGAGCGGTTAGTCTGTTAGATGTAAACCCGAAGTTGTTAAACCGGTGTTAAGTCGGTTGATTCGTTTTCATCATCTTCCTTGAGTATAAAACTACAGAGGATAGCATAGATAGTTATGGCGAGAAAAGCAAGAAGTGTAATTGAAGAGCAAACAGAAAAAACTCTCAGTTGAATGTATGCTTTTGCTCCTTTTGATTCAAGAAGAAAAGAAATCCTTCTTCTACATCTTGTGTTCTATGTTCTTCGTTCTCTGTTCTCTGTTCTTTGCTTCTCTATTCTTCGTTTCTTCACATGGTATCAGAGCTCTTACATGAGTTAGTTTTGTCCTTCGAGACATCGGCATTGGCTTATCTGCTCCAACATCTCTCTTTTGTGACAACAAGTCAGCTATTGCTCTCTCACTTAACCCTGTTCTACATGCTCGCACAAAGCATATTGAAGTAGATTTTCATTTTGTTTGTGAAAAGGTTGCTTCTGGATCCTTGATTGTCTCTTATATTCCCAGTACTCGTCAACTTGCAGATATTTTTACAAAATTTTTACCTCGCTTCCTACATTTTAGTCTTCGAACCAAATTGGGCTTGGGGTATTTACTCCCTCCCAATTTACGAAGGGATGTTAAAGAAGCTGACTTGAAGACGGATGTTAAAGAAGCTGACTTAAAGACTGCATCGTGGCAATGCATCGCATACGTGGCAATGCATAAGAAACGAAGAAACATTTGAAGATAGTAAATTCAAGACTGACTTGAAGAGAGAGTTTGCTCATCACACGTGTTTGCAGAGCTTGAAGACTTGAAACAAAAGTAAATACACATGTTATAATTCATTAGAGCAGTTAGTCTGTTAGATGTTAAACCGAAGTTGTTAAACCGGTGTTAAGTCGGTTGATTCGTTTTCATCATCTTCCTTGAGTATAAAACTACAGAGGATAGCATAGATAGTTATGGCGAGAAAAGCAAGAAGTGTAATTGAAGAGCAAATAGAAAAAGCTCTCAGTTGAATGTATGCTTTTGCTCCTTTTGATTCAAGAAGAAAAGAAATCCTTCTTCTACATCTTGTGTTCTCTGTTCTTCGTTCTCTGTTCTCTGTTCTTTGCTTCTCTGTTCTTCGTTTCTTCACACACACATGACAGGTTTGTAGTACTCCTATATATCCGTTAAATAGCATTTTTTCCCCATAGATACAGTTGCAGAAGACGAATAACGACCAGAGAAAAAGTTTGAGTTTGGGAGCGATCTGGAGTTTCCAGATGTTCTTCCATAGTTGTTGTGGTGGTTGATATGATGAAGATGCTCTGTTGAATTTAGTAGTAGAAGCTGCCTGCCGAATAACACTATACGCACTTTTCACAGTAAACACTCCTTGAACTGTGCACGGCCAAATGACCTTGTCTGCCGTATATTCAGGTCTGATAGGTATCTTAAGAATTTCTGCAATAGTTTCACCATCAAAGAGACATTCCAATAAAGACATATTCCATCAATTAGTTTATGTATCAATCAGATCAGCAACCTTTTCAGGTTCTTGTGCAGCAGCTATTCCTCCTATTTTACCTTTAGGAAGCCAGTGGTCCTCTTGAATCCTAATTCCCGTTCCATCTCCTACCAACCATTGAAGCTTTGATAAATGGAATCCCTTCCAACTAGTATGCTCTGCCAACCCCAGGAAGATCAAGCACCTTTTAAAGTAGTTAAGAAGTCGTGAGAGTGGAAATACAGGCCTTTGAAGAGTGTACCCCATAAAGAATTAGGTTGTTGTATTAGTCGTGAGGCCTATTTACCTAACATGGCTTTATTGAAAGCCACGAGGTCTCGAAACCCTAGTCCTCCCATCTTCTTCCCAGTCTTCAGTACTTCCCAATTTTTCCAATGGATTCCAATTCTCCGGCTGCCATTTTGCCACCAAAAACGTGCAATCTTCTTTTCAATGGACTTGCAAAGCGAAACAGGGATCTTAAAAATTAACATAGCATATTGTGGGATTGCCTATACGACACTTTTTATAAGAATCTCCTTACCACCCTTAGAGATAAGTCTTTCTTTCCAACCATCAAGTTTGGCATTGACTCTCCTGAGTATCCAAGCAAACATGTCTCGTTTAGATCGTCCCCAGTCCGACGGGATACCAAGGTATTTCCCAGTTTTTGCTAGCATCGGAATTCTGATTTCCTGTGCTAAGTTATCCTTAAGTCTATCAGGGCAACCTTTACTAAAGAAAATGCCCGACTTATTCCGGTTGATAGCCTGTCCTGTAGCAAAACAATACTGGTTTAGAATGTTGGCTAGTTCTTGGCATTCCTGTACTAACCCATCTAGAAAGAAAATAGCATCATCGGCAAAAAACAAATAGCTTGATGGATGAGAGTAGTCATCATATTCGCCATAAGAATAAACAGATAGGGTGATAAAGGATCTCCTTGCCGAATTCCTTGTGTTGGGTGGAAGTAATTTAACTGTTCCCCATTAAATTTAACACTTATGGAAATAGTAGTGATGCATTGCATGAGCCACTTAACCCAAGTAGAATGGAATCCTCACTTGAGTAGATAGTCATTGAGAAAGTCTCACTCAACTCGGTCATATGCCTTTTTCATGTCCATCTTGACAATAGCTTGAAATTTTCTCTTTCGAGTTCTCGTCTTGAGCTGATGTAAACCTCTTGCACAATTAGGATATTGTCATGTATTTGACAGCCGCTGACGACTGCACTTTGCTCTATAGAAATGATGTTAGAAGGAGGGGTTTCAATTGGTTAGCGAGCACCTTGGAGATTATTTTATAAGCAAAATTACAAAGACTTATGGATCGATATTGATCTAGGCAATCTGGGTTGGGGACTTTTGGTATGAGTGTGATAGTGGTTCGGTTTAGTTCCAATGGCATCAATCCAAATTGAAAAAATTGATGCACCGAGGAGAAAACCTCGTCTTCTAATATATCCTAATGATGTTGGTAGAAGAGACCATTGAAGCCATTCGAACCTGGGGCCTGAGTTTTTCCCAGCTGGAAAACAGCCATTTTGACTTCCTCTCGAGTAACATATGAAATAAGTTGCATATTCATTTCATTAGTCACAACACACTCACATTTCTCAAGAATCGGCCCATGGTCATGATAGCCATCTAATTTGTAGAGCTTAGAGAAGAACTCCATCGTCATTTGCTTGAGGACTCGATCGTCTCTAACCCATCTTCGATCTTCATCGAGCAACATCCTTATTCTATTTCTATTTCTGTGTTGAATAGTAGTGGCATGAAAGAAACTAGTATTTCTATCACCCCACTAAAGCCAATTGATTCGAGATCACGTCACCCAGTACTGTTCCTCCTGCTGCCAAGCATTGTGAAGCTTATCTTTCAATTGATTTACTAGTTGTTTGTCATAGGAGCCATTACTTTGATTTGTCAATGATTGAAGTTGCTGCTGTATGGTTGCAATCTATTCATTTGCTTTAGGAAAAATGACTTTACTCTACTTCAAAAGAGCCCAACTAACCTGTTTTAATATTTTTGGCAGGTTATATCCCTTTACTCGAGCTGAAGACCAAGCCACGTTAATTACTTCCCAACAAGTCTGATTCTACAACCAGTAAACTTCGAACTTGAAGGTCTTACCATTGCTACCCTGTTGGGCATCAATATTAAGCACCAAAGGGCTATGGTCTGAACCCACTGCTGGTAAAGCGAAGACTTTGGCCTCAAAGAAATTGATCCTCCAATTCCAGTTACAAAGAACCTGGTCCAACCTCTCTTTAACCAATTCATCCCCCCCTCGGTTGTTCGTCAGATACACGCACATCCCTTATTTTCGATATCCACCAGTGCACAATCATGTAGGACTTCTCGAAGGGATTGCATTCGAGAAAAATCAGGAGGTCTCTTACCTACTTTCTCCCATTGATAGGTTATTTCATTGAAGTCTCCTGCGCAAACCCAAGGTAAAAAGTGTTGGATAATATGGCTTCGAAATGGGTTGAACAATAAAATCGGATCGAGTAAAACAACTCGGACTTTGAGGCGTGATATCACTTTCTTTAAGGATTTATTTGCCCCACAACGTTGCTAATGGTCACCGGCAAAAATCGTCCAGGATACAACAAAGTCTCGGACGAGAATACTAAATAGCAATTCTAGTATTTCTCCAGGGTCTCTCTAAGAAACAATCGAAAAATTGGCTGTTGCTTTTTCAGAAAGAAGACTCGAAAATGACCACAATTTTCTTTCCGAAAAATGAAAAGTATATATATGAAACAGTCTTGCAACTCTTCGTGAAAATTGTGAACAAACACGTCTTTAGAAAATTGTTCGGATAAACGAATGCAACTCTTCAGAAGAAGTCGAAAAACGAACAATTGCAATCCTTCGGGAAAGTTAAAAACTGAATAGGTAATTTTCCAAAGGTTGTCTTGAAAAGACACAAACAAAATTCGGAATAATTTTTTTTTAAATAGAATTTCGAATTTTCATTTATATTTCATTTCCGGAATTCTCAAATAAAAAGGCAACCTTTGAACTAAAAATAAAAAATAAAAAATAAAAAGCAAGGGATTAATGCTAATTAAACCGCGGGGCGCGCAAGCGTGCAAAGTGCTAAGTGCACCAAATAATCACGCACCTGCACGCGAGTATGGTGGGGTCCACCCCCACCTAATCACTCCTTTAACTACAAAAGGAAATCTCACATATTTAAACTGACCCACTTGCTCCCACATTTTCTATATGGGACAAAGTAAAAGGCACCCATTTTATTTTAACAAACAAAATTCCAACAAAAAGTTGATGAATGCAAGCCGTCGGAGTGCTGTCCATAATGGTTGGCGCGAGTGAGGAGTGGCTGGAGCATGTACACAAGTCAGTCGCATGGTGATTCCTCTCCCTATTTCTGTACATATGGTATCGATAAAGTTTTGAGTAGCTATTTTCACCCGTAGAGATATATGAGAATGCCAAAACATGGCCAAACCTCCAGTTATGCCTATTGATTTATGATATGGGAGTTAGTGAACTGCAGTCTTCACTGAATTCTTGAAAGAGCTAGCTCTCGATTCTTTGTTTTCATCAAAAAAATCACATACGGCTTCTCTTTGGCCACTAGGACTTTTAGGGCTTGAACCATCAGGGGAGAGCCAAGTCCCTGACAGTTCCAGCAGAGGAGCTTCATTTTGCCACCGATGGCTTTTTCGGGCAAGCCACCTCAGCCCAGTTGCTAACTTCATCAGCCATGAGGACATGAGTTTCTAGTAATTGAGTGTCGTCAACATTCGTAGAGCCATGAGAGCACAGGTCGTAGGGGTTATACCTCTTGAGTTTCTTTGATGTCCCTGTTTTAGTAGGTAGGTAAGAGGGTTTTGCTTTCTTAGTGTTGACAGCTGCTATTGTTTTATTTCGATGCCCTTTGTGCAGAACAGGTGTTGGAATCAAAAAGCCTTCTGTAGTAGCCGTCATGGGACAGGGCAAAGCATTTGAAGGATGTTGCTGCATTACAGCATCCACTGCTTCCACAAGAGGGATTTGTTGTTGCATTGAAAAGCTAGTGTCCATTGCTATGATAGAAATGCTTTAGTCCTTTTCAAGAAGTAACTGTTGGATGCCTTTCATTTTTTAGGAGAATAGGATCAATTCAGTAGTCACTGCTTTCTTTTTCTCTATTCCTGCCTGACAAGCTACCTTTTCAGTGGTTGCTACAGGTGGCAAAGCAGGAACTTTAGGTGTCCTAAAAGGGGGAGTTTCTAGGATAACTTCATCAGGGCCATCAGAGGGAAATTTTTCTTCATAGAAAGCCCGCCAGTACAAACTATCCTCTCTAACTTCAGCGCGCAACCACTAACCGAAAGCCATCTTATCCTTACCCGCCATCTTTGCTTCAATAAAAGGTATGTTCTGACAGTACATTGCATAATGCCCTATTCATCCACATGAATAACAAAACTGGGGAAGCCGTTCATACCGGAAATCCAGCCATAATGCTTTGCCTTCAATACAAATCAGCTGCCCTGTTTTCAAGGGATCGTCTAAATTAATTTCGACCCTAACACGACCCACTTTTAAGGATATGCCCTCCTTAGTATCAACTTTCACTTCCAGCATCCTCCCAACATGTTGAACTGCTTTGATTAACATATGATCTATGCACCACTCTAGGGGGAGGCCGAAAACTTGAACCCAGAATGTACATTTGGAGAAATCATACCAGTGTAGTGGAGTATTTGGCTTCCAAGACTGAAAGATCACCAAGTTACTTGAAAACAGCCACGGACCTCCCTCTTTGACCCTATTTTTATCACTTTCAACTTTGAATTTGGCCACATAGATACCCATTTCCTGTTGAGTGATTTCTACTTGTTCTGTGTGCCAAGTGTGCCTCATTGTATTATGGAATGCTTGTAGATTGATTGAGGGATTGGAGAATATCTTACCGACTAAAGTTCTCTAGCGTTCTTCGAGTTTTTCCAGGGATGGTGACTCATCCCAAACATCAATTTCCTGTTCGAACCATAAGCAGCCCAATCTGGTGCAAAAGGCAGCAAGGCGTGATGTCTCATCCTGATCGTGAGGGTCCATGATTAATTCCCAAGACATAATTTAGAGGAGATGAGGAGAGAAGATGACATGCAAAGATTATAACTGGCACTTCGATAAAGGGATTGACAACTAAGCTGGTTGATGGTTGGGAGAATTAAGCAAACAGGTTGAGAGCATGGTTTCCGGTGAAAAAGATAGAGGCAACCGAACTGATCTTGGAGATAAAGGAGAAGTTCCCGATTAAACCAGATTCAAAGATAGATAACACCAAGATAGAATCATCGCATCAGAGAATTGGGTATCACAGGGAGGATTCCACAAAATAAAATGCGAAAGAGCACAAGCCCAAGGAAGAAAATCATCTCAATGAGTGACTAGTCCTAGGCTGAAAACGCCATTGCATCGCAGAAAGGATAGGGGTTGAAACTGTTAATTAGGGTTTAAAATAGACAAAACACATATGAGAACTACCATTGTCGGTAGAGGAAGGCTCTGCATGTCGAGAGGGAAATTGTTTAAGAGATGATAGCAAATGCAAATGCGTTTGATTTATTTATTGCTCAACTTTGGGAAAATACAATTACATCTTCAAATGGCTTTAAAAGCCTTTAACTCAAAATAGGTCTGGAGGTCTTTTGTGAAGTTGCATTCTCAAAATGCAAGTCTTGACCCCTCGTTTATTGTTCATCTCCTGCAAAGACATTGCACGGAAAAGTCGATCAAAGGTCGACAATCGCTAGCCAAGAGGTCGCACACCGGCAACCGCCGCTTGACCTCAAGTAATGCCGCCTTGGTCACACCACCTCAGGTCTCAGGTGAGGCTGTCCGGCGGCTAAACTCCCAAAAAAATATGTAAAAACCTTTTTTTTTAATTTAGTAAAAGTCTTTTGCATATGTAATTTTTATCAAACGTCATTTAAACCAAAATTGTTTCTCAATACACTTTAAAATTACAATTTATCAAACGCTATTTGCATTTCGAAAAACCCCTTCAACCCAAAGATAGTTGTATTTTCTCAATGATATTTCCCAAAATTGAATCAAACGGGGCCATATTTGACAAGCTCGTGTAATTAGGAGCTCATTGAGATGATGGTGAATTGCCGCAGAACGCATGGCAAATCAGTCTTCCCACATTCTATAAGGTGAATTATGTTGACGTGGGTTGCCATCGCAATTAAATTTGGAGAGGATCTATATAAACATGCCATGCGGTACGGCCCATAAGAAGTGCTAATATGGAGGGAAGCGTGCAGACTTCTGTAGCGAGGATTGGAGGATTGGACATCGCAGAGCTTTGCTGATGGGTGTGTTATGTAACCTATAATGGTATAATAGCAGTCAAAACCCGTCATATTTCGTCAATAGCTGAACTCGCACTTAAAAAGGATCTGAACCGTGTCCCTTATAAATATTGGCAGTGGAGTCAAATTATGTTCTGTTTGCTGTTTTGGTGTGAAAGAAAGTTGGCTAATAGGGCATGGAAACATCCACTTCTCATTTGGGTGTGCACTTGGATGGAAAAGAAGGAATCAAACTGCAACTCTAACTTTGGTTATATATAATACATGGGCAGGCATGGTGGTCCCAAAGGTTTCAAGTGAATTGAAGATGATGTAGATTAAACAGCTCCCCACTTTCATAAGCTCAGTATCTCCCAATTTTGTTTGAGCCAAAGGCCTACCTACCATTCATAAGCATTCTCTGCGTTCATCATGTGAGAGCCTTGAGTGGTTTAAAGTTAATTTGGTCTTTCAAAATATTTCGCATGATAATTACATTTTATCACCGTCAATTTGGTACTATAGTGTATCCACACATTTTGGAGAAGAAAAGAAGTGAAATTAAATGGCAAGTGTTTACCACTAAAATATTCAATCCAAATTGGCTTCTTGAGGTCAATCTTGTGGATGTCGGAATCAAAGTGTTTAATAGTGATTGTCCGTCCCTCGCAAGTAAAGACATTGCTCATGAGATTTTATAATGCTATCAACATATATGTATTCGGATCGTCTCTAAAAAATTTGATTCCTCATATTCTTGCCTTGAGCTAGCTCAAATTGTTGAATGCAAGGAGAAAAATGGGCAAAAGTATTGCCCATCTTCTATAAAGCGAAGCCTGGCAACAGCAACACACATTCTCAACATAAGGATCTCGAGGACAAAAGCACTTAATCGGCACCATTTAGACTATAAATAAATAAAAAAAAGAAGAATTGATATCATTAAAAGGTTTGGGACTAAATTTAGAACTTTTTGATACTTTTCCCTACCTTTTGTGTGGGTTTTAAAGGTGTTCATTGGTTGGATGATACCCTTCTAGACCCAATTGTTAGGCCCATGGATATCGCAAACTCCTTTCATATTTGCAGTGGCCAACGAAATTTAACTTGATGTACAATTCCGAAGCAATTGGCACGAAGATAAAATTGGATGGTTTGGACAAGACATTGAATTTGAAAGCTTGATCAGCTCGAGTAAGGTTCATCATATGTCCGCATAGACTCTTAATTTCAATCTTTTTACTTAATTTAAATCTTACCACAAATATACTTTAAATTTTTTTTTAGCCAAAACACCCAAAATTTTCATTATATTTGACACGTGAATTCAAATTTATTTTTTTCAATACTTTCCAAAATTCAGATAGTATTTTATATCTTGAAGGAATTCCAAATAAATGGTTCAGGATTATTTTCGGGTGAGCGTCCTTTGCCCCGTGCTGCACTTCCTCAGCTGTATTTGCTCTGAATTATGCTTCGAAGTTTCCCGAACATGATCCCTTCGAGGAAGTTTACAAATCTCTTTTTTCAAACCATGGTGCTTCCGGATACTTTCCAAGATCTATCAATGACTTACTGCCCAAATTCGAATTGACTGGGAGTCCAAATGTACTCACAAGTCAAGATCACATTCATTTGCCATCGCAACTCATCAGAAATTATATCATCATCATCATTATAAGTAACTTATCATTGACCCGCAAAGCCAGCAACCATCTAGACGTATGCAGGTCTCTATTTCCTTGATCAGCCGAGACCCAGATTAAGTGCGACCGACCATGCAATTTAGCTCTAGCCTTATACTATGTCGGAGAACGGGACAGGCACGGTGTAAGGAACTCTGTCCTTCACGCCGCAACTCGCCTGTTTCGCGAGGCTCTCGAGCACGAATGCACTGAACTAACGGAAGAAACGCTAAAGGTGTAGGAAAGTGACGGAATGAGAAGAGTATAGACAGTTCCTAGCTTTGGATCACTTATTTGCTAGGGTGCTGATTTTAGTTGTCAAATGCTGTATTGATCAGCAGGCGAACAAAAAGAAAAAGAAAAACACTGTCATTTGTTTTGAACTCCTAGGACAATGAATGTCTCGTAGTCCTGAAAATCAAAGGAGAAAAGAGTCAGCATCTTAGAGTCGACCGCAAAGTCTAATACAGATTATTGATCGATGTAATTGTTGTTGTCGTCTGGGAAGGCAATTTGAGTTTTGTCTTGGTCAGTCGCGAGAGAACAATCCGCTGATAACGGGCCAGTCGAACAAACCGATCTGAAATTACGATATCCTCCCTTTCATCCTAACAAAATGCCTCTTTCAGAACTTATTATTTTATTTTTAAAAAAAATAATGGACTTAAATTTGATACACGAAAAATAGTTCAGGCCATTAACTAATCATATTTCGAAGAGAAAAAAGACAACTATAAAAAGAGTGCATTGTCTTCATTAAAAGATTGTTCTATATCGGATGGCGGTCCTTCATCTCTTTTTGGAATTTTCTTGACTCGATTAACTTATTTAGTGTTTAGCCCTTTATAATTTCCAGTCAAACCTCACTTTAGAAATTACACAAACTCTAACCACAAGAATTTAACTAGTTAAATCACTATTTGTAGTTGTGAGATTTTCAAGTGTTCTTTTCTTGCTCTATTTTTGCCTATTATTAAGTGTGGATTGGGGTCTGAAACTCAATCCTATTTTAATATTATGTGAGATTTTGTGAAATTACTATTGATTATTTTAAAATTTTAAGTTATTAAATAAAAGTGTGATTTAATATTTAATTTTTTTGTTGGCGGTTAAGAGAAGCCTCGAGGAAGCCTTCTCCGGTGGGTTGAAAACAATAGAAAGCTCACATGAGAGCTCCACCAATTCTTTCCCAATGTATGGTCCCGCTTGGAGAGAGTTAATGAATGGGACAAAGGAGGCCCACGCCTTTGATTAATTATTTGACTCATTGACCCCTTTACCCCAAAAAAATAAAAAATAAAAATCGCGGACTCCACTAATAAATATATAATATATGGGCCCCGTCTTCGGTATGAACCAAAGAAGTCTTTCTGCGTCAATAAATTCGGCATGCCAAAGATTCCAACATGCAGGATAATTTGGACATGGACAAGGCGGTCGAGTTCAGACATTCTCATTGGTCAAGTTTTGCTCAATGAGTTCAAATTCAAGACATATTTTCATAAAACGAATCAGGTAATTGTCAGGGAAAATGACAAATAATCACTGAATTTTAGCTCAAGTGCAGTGTAACCCATGAAGTTTTAATCTGTTCAATATAATTCATGAGCTTTAGATACATCTTCAAGTTAGTTCCTAAATCATAGAAAATATTTAATATTGTCTATAATCTTGAATTGATGGAAGAACTACATTAAACATTTTCATATAACCCTAGGATTATATTAAAAGTTTAAGAATCACATTGAACAAATAAAAAGTTTAAAGATCACATTATACATTAAACTAAAATTCAGATATCAATTATGTCATTATCCCTAATTATTAGTTTAGGCATATACTACTAGCGTCATAATCATTCCAATTTTGGGGTAATTGAATATCTCAAAAAAAAAAAGAACTAAAAGAAAGACAGAAGAAAAGACCAGCAATAGCATGGATGGCGAGAAAAAACGCATCCGCCGTTGTGTTAAGACGAAACCTTTCGGTTGCATAACTAACAAAGCGCATCTCCCTACTATTTTGTATGATCTTGACCGGAATCATCGGGAAACACAGCTACGTGGAAAGTAATTTCACCGTGAGGACCTCATCAAATCTGGGGATGGCGACCCTCTCTTATGGCCTGTGACTTCCGTTTGCCATCACCAAGCCCACCCCGACGGGAGGAGAAAAACATATAAATTTTTTATAAGAAATTATAAACATTATCCAAGCTAGTGTCAGTGTATTACATAGGATAATCGGTATTTATATTAGCAATTTTCGATTAAAATTGATTATAATGATTATAATAGCAAGTTGTCAAAAAAATTAAGATTAAGAAAGATTGAGGACTGAGTTAGTCATCACATGACTTAGACAATTATCTCATGACTTAACTGTCACGGCATGACTTGAGTTGACCCTGATGACTTGACTCCTGAAAGAACTCTAAAGTAAGAGAAGAAGACGTATGCCTCAGCGGTTGTTCTCCTTTTTTCCGCGAAGTTCACAGGTTCCTATTCGCCGGCTAATAGACAAGAAGACGAATTAAAGAATGGACTACTTTTCACGATGAGGCCTTGGTATTTGTGAGCAAGCAAAAACAATGAGTGGAAAGCATGTCTTTAAAGGAGAAGCCTTGAAAGAACAGATACTTAAATCTGAAAAGAGAAAATAGAAGTTACGAACAAAGAAGATAACTGCTCTAGCAATCGTTCTATTGCTAGCCCATATGTCTCTGTGCGCTTGCAGATTCCAACAGGAGAAAAGAAGCGTGGCCTCTCAGAACTATGATGTGTTCCTAAGTTTCAGAGGCGGAGATACTCGAACCGGCTTTACCGATTTCCTCTACAATAGTCTGGTAGCTGCTGGGGTCCACGTCTTCAGGGATGACGACGCACTCCCAGTCGGCAAGGAGATTGGCGCAGAGATTTTCCGGGCCATCAGAGGTTGCAGGATCGCGATTCCCATCATTTCTGAACAGTACGCACAAAGCAAATGGTGTCTCCGTGAGCTCACAGAGATTGTGGATTGCCACAAAAAGCATGGCAAATCAGTCTTCCCTGTATTCTATAAGGTGCGTGTCGTTGACGTAAGTCGCCAAGGCCGTAACTTTGAAGAGGCTCTATCTAAACATGAGAGACAGTGCAGCTCAGAAGAAGTGCTAGAATGGCGGAAAGCGTTGATTTCTGTAGCGAGGATTAGAGGGTGGATATCACAGACAGTTGCTAATGGGTATGTTATTTGTACGTATGTGTAAATTTTTGTGCGTCCGTATGTTTTTATTTACGAATCTACGCATCTAGAAATTGTGTTTAGTACAAACCCATTACGTTTGTGTCAATTTAGTCCTAAGCCATTTTGACATTTTACTAATTTAATTCCAAACCTTTTAATCATTTGATAATTTGAACTTCAATTAATTTTGACTAGAAATTGTAGACGTTGCGGGCGAATCAATACCAATCATCTTAAGTGCCATTGTTGCCCTGACATGGAAAATTTTTGCAATTTTTTAGTTACTTTTCTGATTTTTTTTTTCATTTTTTCCTTTATTTTTTATTTCCTTTTTCTTTTATCTATTTCCTTATTTCCCTCCATCAGTTGCTGGCCACCGACGAAAGCGAGGTCGGTGAGGGTATCCCAGCCCTTGTGGCCTATAGTGATGGTGAGGAGCCTTGTTAGGCCCTCACCAAATCCTAGAGGCTAGCGAGCAATGGAGGAAAATAAGGAAAAAAGAAAAAAGAAAATATCACATTTTTCTAACAAAATTACAAAAATCGTTCATGTTAACACCAATTGCATCACATAGGATAACTAATGCTAATTGGACCATCGCATCATCAATTTACAGTCAAAATTGACTAAAAAAACTAAATTAACAAATCGTCAAAAGATGTAACAATCAATTGGCAAAATGAAAATGATTATGACTAAATTGTCAAATATTTACAAAAAAAAATTAGAACTAGATTGACCAAAATTAAAGGGTTTAGGATTAAATTGGCATAAGTATAATTGGTTTAACACTTTTTTAGTAATTTTCCTTGAGAGTGACTAATTCAAAATGGCAGAGATAGGGGAAGGAAGGAATCAAACTAGACGCCTAACTTTGATTTTTTATATATATCTGTGGGCAGGCATGAAGGAGAGCTAGTGAAGATGATAGTCGCAAAAGTTTCAAGTGAATTGAAGACCACGTGGATTGAACGACTTCCCATATTCATAAGATCAGGTATTTCCCAATTTCATTTGAACCAAACGCCTAACTTGCGTGAGTATTCTCTGGATTCATCACGCGAGAGCTTTGGCCATTCTTCAATCCCCACATAGAGAAGGCATGTATGGTTCGCGTGGTTCATCTCCTACACCAATTTCATGGCTTTTCAAAATTACCATACTCTTTCAGAATTTCCCTATAATTCATTTTAATTATATCTTATCATCTTTACTTTGGTTTATCTTGCTGGATTGCAGTGTATCTTCACTTTTCAGAAAAGAAAAGAACTGAAAGTAAGTGCCAAGTGTTCTTGGCCTTTCGCGGCCCTGATACTCGACATGGCTTTGCCGCTTTCCTCTATATCAGCCTTGTGGCTGCAGGAATTAGAGTGTATGGCGATGATGATCCGAACCTCATAGGTAAAGATGTTGCTCATGAGATTTTCAATGCTATCGACCACTCCAAGATATCCATTCCGATTATCTCTGAAAGGTATGCCTCCTCTCACTGGTGCCTTAAGGAGCTAGCACAAATGGTCGAATGTAAAAGAACAAAAGGGCAAAAGATATTGCCCATCTTCTATAAAGTGAGGCCCTCATATGTGCGAGACATATCACATTGTTTTGGAGAGGACATGCTTCAACATAAGGAGCTAGTCGATGAAAGTACTTATGAGCAGTGGGAGCAAGCTCTCAAGGAGGTTGGGTCCTCCAAAGGATGGGTATCAGAGAAAATCGCCAATGGGTACTTACTTTCATCATTTTTGCCAGCACCTTAATTTGAGCTAATTAGTGAGAATTTCTTATATTGTTTAGAACACCTTAATTTGATCGGATTATTGAAAACTTCTTATATTATTTAGAGCTTAAGTTTATCTGGCAATTGATAGGCATGAAGGGATACTTGTAAAGCAAGTCATCAAGGAGGTTTTGAAGATTTTGAAGAATCCCCAAACACATGATCCATCATCCCCTCCACTGAATATTGATAAATCCTGGAGTAAGTAACAATTCACATTTAGCATATGTGATTCCTATTTTATAGGAGGATTTCCTTGATGATCGTCATCATTTGCATTAATATCTAAAGACCGGTGATCAACTCCTTTGGAGTTAAGAAACATGTTATGAGTCATATTATGTAATGTGTTTAATAAGAATGTCGTTGGTGGATTCAGATGTCACATGACTACCAGATGCCTCATGTTCGGATTTGACAAGTCTTACTTTACAAATAGAGAGAGAAGGATTTCCCCTTCTTCTTGTTGTTTTTGCCTCCTAGTGGCTATTTGCCTCTTTTTTATTGTGGTACCACGGCACCCCTACACTCTCTTGACTCTTTTGTCTTTTGAGTGTTTGTTTTGTTGGTGCCGGGCTTCCTCTCTTTGTATATTCGTTTGGTAAAATCGAGAATATAAAAGAAGCGAGGGAGAGCAGGGACACCAAGGGAACAGAAGGAGAGAAAAATGCCCAGACAATAAACAGTCAAGTCACCTTAATTAGTTGTCTGAAGGTACCACAAGGGAGTTGCTATTGACATGAAGTTAAATGCAATCTTCCGAAATACAGATTGCCTTCAGATTAAGTCTAGCACATCTTCCTTACTATAACCAATCAAAAACAAAATGGGAAAATGAAAATGGGAATGCATTTATATGCCTTGAAATATATTACAATGTACTCAAATCACCAGAAGAAATATCTCCTTTCCTAGCATTTTCATCTTTCTTGAAAACTAAAATCTGAATATGCACGCATGGAAAAAGAAGCCACGCTAATGTCGTTAAGAAGGAAGTTTTCATCGGAAGAGAGAAGGCATTGCACTTAAAATGCCCAAGCAATTATTGAAGACATAAGGCAGCTTACCATTCACAAGCAAAGGCAAAAATACAGTTTTCTCATGCCCACATGAGAGGTTGTTACACTGGTCCACGGAGAAAAGTTGCTGTCAGAATTTAATGATCGACAGTGAGAGGGCAAGTTCACTCCAGAACCATTGCGCACACCCCAATATCAGGCAATGCCGGCTTTGAGCCTTGCCTACGTTCTCACATTTGTTGGTCCGGAAATGGAAACTTCTCCTGCCGATCTGAACTTTTCAGTTGGCATGCAAGGCACGATGTTTTCTCAAGCTATTGATAACTAATTTATAGACTCATTCATAGATCTGCCTTCTCATGTTCTATTACAAATATATAGAGCACAAACAACTCATTTACTTTGGCCATGGTTTGTCATTTTACATCCTCCAAGGCCCCATTATCACTGCACCACAAGATTGACGATTTGCTAGGGATTAGAGTCGCCAGAGGATGCTCATTGGACCAAACTAGGTATGCATGACAACATTTGGTCGAGCACCAAGCACCTCAGTTTCCTTCAAACTACTCATTGGAATTTAAATTACACACAAAATGATGCACAAGAAGACATGAAAAGAAGCAGGAATCATACTGTTGCTATGACGTCAGAACAAATCTGCTCCTCTTGAACTTCCATCTTGCTCCTTATAGAAAGATGTACATATGCTGCACCACCACCAGGTACCATACTAAGTTTCCAGCATCCATCCCAGCAAATGTGGCCTACTCTGCATCCTCTATCCTAAGTTTCCAGTCTTCAAGTCCCACCTCACAATGCTAATGGAACAAAAAAACAGAAAGTAGAACATGTGCTTAAAGGATGGAAATGCTCATCACACGGTTTGGGTAAGAGTGCTTCTTGAAGGAACTTGACAGCAAACAAAGACACCATTCTTTCCATCTCTGAACCCCGGACATTGCACAACAGCTACATTCATCAAGCCTTGCATTTTGTTCATAACAACTGTTTCCAGTCCTTGCCTTGAGATATCCTCTGCAATTATTAGCAAGGGGACACTTAATTGAGTTGCCTTCTCCAGCAAGGAATCATTTCATTGACATAAGAAATCGTCCGATCAGTTACAAGGACTTTGGCATCCTGAACTCCGCAAGAGGTCTATCCTGGTTTGTAATGAAATGGCGCGACATATAGCCCTTATTTATCTGGCAAAAAAAAGTTCTACTTAAGTGAAGAGATCATACAAAGGTAAAAGTTTAATTGAAAGGTGGGTATGCACTCAATAAGCTCAGGATTTGTTAATGTAGGCAATTGGAAGACCTTATCCCTTTAAGGGACATATTTTAGAAGATAGAGAGCTGAATAACACTCTTTCCAAACTTCGGAAGGAGATAATAATCCAACTCCGTATTACTTCAAACCTAAAGCTAAATTGACCACCTCCATTCCTTCCTCGACTAGAAAAAGGTTTCACAAGATGAGGATGACTCAATAGAGATAACTCCATCATGTCCAATCCTTTTCTATAGCATCACAATTATTCTTCCAATAAGGTCATCGTTTCCAGCAGAGATAAATAACACAGCCGCAAAATGCTGAAGAAATTTAAGAGTTTCGTCATGAATAGCTCATCTCTTGGACAAAGCACAAAAACAAAAACAAAACAAAACAAAACAAAAAAATCAATCGATAACCTTTGATATGATCACTCCCTCTTACATGAAAGCTCTTTTCACGTCTTTTCCCGTCAAAATCCTAATCCTTTTACAGTTTTTTAAAGAGATTGGATTAGGCTCCAAATGAAACTGCCAACTACCTAGGTTTGAGCATTGCTCGAGCCAGGATTGCGGTGGCTGTGGCAACACCAGCTAAGTATTTCATGCGGGCAGCTATCTGGAAGTACATGCATTTGAGCGCAAAACTTGAATTTTGAGAGCATAAGCATGGGAGAAAGTTTCTGGGAGAGAAGTAACTATAAACCATGAATGATCCCATGGTCTAACGTTGCCCAGCATTCCTCATTGCATTTGAAAGTTATATTGCTCAGGCAATCGTGACACCATTATTCATGACCTTCGGAGTTTCGGATTGTAAGAGGACAACATTGCATTCTGAAGTAAAGTGAATCTAAATAAATCAATTAGGCCATAATGGAGTCCGTCCAGTATATCCGAATATAAGTGGAAATAACATAAGTACACTACGGCCAGTTGACGAATAACTGATCAGACAAAATTATATTGTTCTGAGGAATTTTCCTTCAAAAGGGCGTTTTTGTACCACTCTACATATAACAATAACATAAAAATAAAAACATAATCCGCCAGAATAGCATTGATATTCTTGAAATCTTGCCTAAACATATATCATTGAGAAGAAAACTGATCAATCATCCGACTCCATGAGCCGAAATTCCAATCCGACAGAGCATTTTACAAGTGCAACCTTCGTTGTCCGGCAAAGGGCTAACATCAGACTTCTACTTTTCAGCATCCATTGTGTCTCTTATTTTTCAACTATCTAGACCTTTCAACTAAATGTTTATGACTTACGATGAACATGGGTTTGGATAACACTTAAGCATGTGTGTCATAGATGGGTCAACCCATGCAAACACATTGGGGAATTTCAGTGATAGAAGTCAATATGTTATTGATAACAACACAACACATTATACACATTCACACATTGATGTGTGACATATTGATGTAAGTATAAAAAACTTTACCAATTTATATATGAGAACCTACTTCCAAGATTTGTCAAACATGTCATGTTAGACGCTTAAATACATGTTATCTTTGGATTTCAAAGTTGTGATATGATTATACGTGGCAACACACTATTATGCCATGAACATACGAATTGTCAATTATTTTAATGAGTGCAAATGCCACAAGCTAAAGTATTTCATTAGTAATTGCTTTTCCTAACATGCTATAGAATCAATTAATTTAGCTTTGTCTAATTAGTCATAACTTTTAAGTTCAACAAGCCTAATTTGGACAGTACCAATAAGTAAATAGACCACATCCAATTGACCCTCATTGCATGTTAGAGATGTATGAGCAACTGGACTTCTGAGAAACGCTTGCCATGCCTCTAGACGTTGTCGTGAACATATGAGTTGTCAATTATTTTAATGAGTGCAAATGCTACAAGCTAAAGTATTTCATTAAAAACTGTTTTCCTGATATGCTATAGAATCAATTAATATAGTTTGTCTAATTAGTTATAACTTTTGAGTTCAACAAGCCTAATTTGGACAATAGAAAATAAGTAAATAGATCACGTCAAATTTACCCAAACTGCATGTTAGATATGAGCAATTGTACTTCCAGAAAGCATTAGAGAAACACTTGTCATGCCTCTAGATTAGCATACCCTATATCTAATTTGCATAGATCTTATGTATGGTACCATAAACATTCATACATTGGCAAAATCTCTTTTTCTAACAAGGGGAGTGTGTTCTGTCTGTAATTATGTCCCATGGCAACCAAAAGAACTCTATCGCATGCACAGTGTCATATAACTATCTTCTGGGAATAGGATATCTCAGGATACTCCATGAATTACTTCAAGTCCATGATGAAGAATAAGGGCTGAAGCAACAAAGGAGACAATGAAGAAAAGAAAAGCAATGTAATCTGGAAAGCAAGACAAGTTAGTCAGCTTGAAATGTCACAGCCAAAAGTACAGAACGTCTAGCATTGCCCTATTTACAAGAGGAAAACTGCATACACAAAACTCAATTTAAAAGAGCACAGCTCTGCACATATGCCTTCAGGATAACTCTCAATTCCAATGTTGCAGAAAACTAGACTAGCCGGCTCCCTCATAATTAATAAGCAAAAACACAATATCTCTCAGTCTGTCCAAATGGCCACTAAATTACTCCAACTCCAGCACAACCCTCCATGATATATAAACAACTCTATAAACAGATAATCCCAAGATTAAAATGACAGAAACAAGAACTTCGGAAGAAGAAATAAAAGAAACACACACCTCTAGGTCCCATAGTAACGGAAACAGCACCAGCTAATTTATTAATCCCAGATTGAAGAGACCCTCTGCATTCCATGCCAAAAGATGTCTTCTTTGGACCTGCTTTTACCACATAGTTGCCAACTGTTTGCCCTTTTCTCCATAGATCAAATACTTTCCTATTTCCACTCAGATTCTGAACAGTGAACAACACCCAATTCTTCAATCTCAATCCAAAGGGTATAATTCGCAAAAGGGCGCGAAGAAATTGAGGGAAAACAAACGAAAAAGAGGAACTTACTGGAAAGAGCAGATTCAGACCAAACAATAAAAATACAAAATAGCCCATGGTGGGTCCCACAGTCCCACTTCTTTCTTTCACGCATTTAGCCAGCATAATCTCCGCCTCTCTCTCCTCCTTGCCATTTCCCATCTTTGTCACCATCTTCTGCCCCCACACAGCTTCGAGCTCCAAGTCTACGACTCCATGATTGCTTGGATCGAGAGTTGTTTAAGGAAGTCGACAGGAAGCTTGCAGTTGAGCACAATTCTCTCCCCACTGCTAGCGTTAACAGAGCAAAGACAGAACCCGTGAGAAAAAACTCTGCAAAAACCTAACAAAACCCCCTACAATCATAATCACAAATCGGAAATCACGACAGCATAACAGAAACCCACCAGAAGAAGAACAAAGCCATGGCCAATTTCTCCTACCTCTCCGACAACGACCACTCTGCAGTGGAAGACATTCTTCTTCTTCCACCAATGACTTTAGTGCAAGACTTGCTATAGCAGAAGTAATTACCCAAAAAAAAAAAAAGTCCCAAAACCCTTCCTCTACTAATAATTGACTGCCCGATCCAATTTATAATCTTCTTCTTTTTCTCTTTTATCCTATCATACATTTCAATTCTGGATGAAATAGATTAAATGGAGATTGAAGAGGAAAGACCCATAGCATCGCTGACAACATTGAAAATAAAATTGTTGATATATAAAAGGAACCAGTGGAGATGGAAAACAAGGCAAACGAGGTTGCAGCTATATACGACATGACATCTGTCTGAGAGTTTCTTTACAATGTGACCAGCTTGATGCTTCAACTGCATATTGAGCGCATATGCCTCCCTAGGTTTTGTAGGACTAGAGCTGGCTTTTATAATTTATTGGTCGTGCAAGTTAGCATTTCGTATTCCAAGAAACGATATAGTGGCAAGGAGGGAGTTTAATCCAACGATTAAGTGACTTACAGCGAGAGCAGGAGGCTTAGATACTAGTCATCACTCTTCAACACCAAATATTATTGACGCCTGACAATATTAGTTTGAGGATTTGCTGTGTTCTCATTTAAAGATGATTGGTGTTGAAGAGGGTGGGTAGTTTTGAGCCTCCCGTCTAAGTCCCTCAATCATTTAATTAAACCCCTCTCTTCCAACTAATATTTCATATCTTGAAATATCTGTATGCCGACCATAGAATACCTATATGCTGACTTGCACCAGTAATAAAATTAAAAAAACCAGCACTCGCCCCACACAAAGAGACCAAGTCCGCTCAATGTGCACTTGAAGTATCAAGCTAGGTACATTGTAGAGTGATTGCCATTTACAGTCACGTTGTTTGCCTTGCCTTCAATTTCTGCTAGTTCCTTTTACATATCAACGATTCTAGTTTCAATATTATCCGCGACTTGATAGGGTCTTTCCTCTTCAATCTCCATTTTGCCTAATTTATCTATAAATAAATAAATGGTTGAATTGTTACGGGCAATGGGAAAAAAGTGAAAGAAATCGATTATAAATGGCATTGAGTAGTCAATTGCCAATAGAGAGAGGGTTCTAGGACCATTTTTTTCTTATAGTTCGTTCTGCTATAGCAAGTCTTTCACCAAAGATTTCAAGGAAAATATCAAAAAATTGATAAACTGTTTGTAAAATAACTGCTAGGGAAGTGTTTGTTTCAAAGAAACTCCTGAAATTGGTGATTTGTAATCCTCCAGCTCGCTGGTGGTACAAATCTTCGCCAGAAAAGTCCACACGCTTGTCATGACATGAATAGGGGCATTTTTATCCAAAATCGTCTGAACTCAATTTCCAAATTTCCCAAATTAAACCCTAATCCCAAAATCTTATCCTTTAATCCCAAATTTCACTGCTTACTCTCGTTTAAACTAAACCATTTGCTGCCTCCTTCAACTCCCAAATCTCCACCTGTTGCCTTCGCTCGCCTTCTTCCCTTCCTCAAACCTAGCACTGCACATCTCCGGCTCATGCTTTGCCTCTCATTCATTGCCTCATGCTCTTCGATTCACTTCACCAACTTGGCAATCGCCACGTTCATGGAGCAGATCACACCCTTGAGGAGTGGACCGAGGGATGCCATCTCTGGATTCAAGTTACATGTCCAATTGTTGTCACCTCTTTGAAACTCTTCCATATTAATATCAAAGGCCAACCCTCAAACTTCAGTCGCCTTCAAGCCAACATTCCAAGTAATATGGCTCAACCAATTTATGTACAAAGTACAAACCTCATGTTCAAATGATTACAATCTTCACAAGGGCAAAAGATTGTAGTGCCATCGACCATCACATGATGACATCCCGATATTGTTGGAAAAGAATACCTCCTCTCTCACACGGTTGTATGCAAGAGAACAAAGGGGCAAAGGATATTGCCCACCTACCGTAAAATGAAGGCCTCGCAAGTGCAAAACATGGCAAGACATGGTGCAATGTGCAACCTATGAAAACCTCTCTGAAACACATTTTCTGCAACCTGGATAATGTGATCAAATGAAGGTTTTGGTGAAATGATAAAAGCAAGAACTCAAAAGCAGACTTAGCAAGAATTGCACGTAACCAAAGCAATGTAAACAAGATAATAATCACAGTGACAGCCGCGCTATCACCAACACTTTTCTTTTTCTTTTTCTTTTTTTTTTTCTTTTTTGGGGGGGGGGGTGGCGGCGGTTGCCAGCTATCACCAATACTTAACAGCAACAATTCACAGAATATCCACGGTATTAATGGCAACCATCGTGACCGGCCCGACCACGCTCATGACCTTACCCAAGTGAGACCGACTAACAACTCACTCACGACCTTGCCAACATTTACCAGACACACACTACGAAGGCACCAAACAAGACTCGATATGAGCGTACATCCAGACATGGAAGAAATCACCAAGACACACTTGAAATCAACAGCGGCAACCTCCGTAAAACGCAACACCGCGTAGGGACAAAACAGGGCGAGGCCACAAAAGGTTTGTGCAGTCGCGGGGGCTCCCTACCCGGCTAGGAGACGGTGGCTAGATGGCGAGCTCGAGACGAATCGAGCAATGGCCGACCGCCACAGCAATATCTTCCGAGTCGGGATCCTCAGGATATCGACTTACCGAAAACATGGCGTCGAGAAAGAAAGCCCGCGGGCGCCGGAGTCCGTCGAACGGCCGTGGCGGTGGCCGAGAAGGCCCAACCGAGTCGCTCTCGAATTCGGCCTCTCGCTCTCCTTCTCAATCCCACCCCCCACACCCGGCGCGCGTCTCTCTCCCGATATCTCTCTATTTTTCCCTTCTCTCGGCCCTCTCTCCTTTTAACGGCCACCGGCAGGCAGGCGCGCCTGGCTTCTGCCACCGCCAGCTGCCCTACCGGCCTGGCCCCGACCCGGGAATCACGCCCCTGTCCTCCTCCTGCTCTGCCTCTGCCGCTGGGTTCACTGTTCCTCCCGTACCAGCGTCGCCCCATTCGCGTGAGGGAAGGACAGGAAGAAGGAAATAAAGAAGAGGGCCGGGCCGAAAAGAGAAGGGAGAGGGAAGGACAGGCCAGGCCCAAGCGGAAAAGAAGGGACCTGGGCAGCCCGGCCCCGCCTCCTTTAAAAAAAAAAAAAAAATTAATTAGTTAATTTTTCTTTTTCTTTTTCTGCTTTTTATATTTTTCTAGTAAATTCTGTAAATATTAATGCAAATGCTCCAACATCTATATGCTATGCAATTTTATGAAAATTATTTTTGTTTAAGGATTAGAAATTAATTCATAATTTTCTACACAATTAAACAATCAATAAACAAGCAAAATTTATGTGTCAACGACTAGTTGAAGAAAATTTTTTATAAGATAATAATAAGGCTAGTGAAGTCTTAAGACATGGACTAAGGCTATATGCACACAAAATGAGTGTAAACTATCGGCATATCGGCACAATAATGTCGTAACTAATTCCATATAACCAATGCCATTTGAGTATCATAAGATTTGGTCCATTGTTATAGGTGTCTAAAAACTTCAATATTAGCACGAGCTTGATCTTAGTCAACAAAAAAAAAAAAAATGGGAAAGACGATTTTAGTTTAACTTGATATATTTATAAAGTTTGATATAAACATCTATTATTACATCATATTTCGATGTCTCCCCACTTAAGTAGAAGAATCGATCATACAAAATGATGCACAAATTAGCCTCTATAAAACAATGGACTATTGGAATGTCAGAAAAGAAAGTGGGGCATGTGACAACACTCCTTAATAATCACACGCCCTTTACACTAAAAAATGATATGTGCCTTGAACTTGAAGTGGGCCCTCATTAGTCTAAGCACTCGTTGCTACCTCAACGTTACTTATGATATAATTGAATTTACTAAAGAAATTACCAACCAAGAGGATCGGTCAGCGACCTCGCCAACCTAGGGTTAAAAAAAGTAGGTTAGAAAAAATAATATAATATAATATAATTAAAAAATTAGGAAAAAATTAAAATATTATTAAAAATGTCTACGTCAACGCCCACAGTACCACATAAAATGATCGGTGTCCACGTCAACAATTTCCAACTAAAATATGCTGAATTGACTTAATTAGAAAAATGTGAAAAAAAAAAATTTGAAATTCAATTGGCATAATTGGATTATTTTCCCCCCTAAATATGATTGGCATAGACCTTACGTATGGTTCTATAAAAAAAAAAATACTGATATGGTAAAGAAATTTCTTTTTCTAACGAGAGACCGTGTTCTATCTGTGATAATTTCCCATTGGCTTCGAACGTTGGTATAAAAAGTTCGAAACATTTAGCATTGCCCTCTTTACTGAAAAGCGAAACTCAAAAGTCAATCTAAAAGAGCACAGTCCGGACATACGATAAAAGACGAAATATATGATGAGTAATGTTGATAAGACTAGAAGCTTAAATGACATCAAGGCAAGAACATGGAGTACCAAGGAGTGAATGTTTTCGATATCTCGAACATTTTTTGCCAAATAAAAGGAAAAGATCGATGGAGATCTCATCCGTGGAGTTCAGACATAATGTTTGAAATGAAAAGGTGTGATGCGGGCTTTGAGCGACTATGGAATGCCACTCGGGGCAAACAAATATTGACAAGGACGCAAAATGAGCGTAGACAGTAAAGATGAGAGCGCTCCCTTGATTTGAGAACATGTGAGAAAAGAAAAGAAAAATTGGAAATGACTCTATCCAAGAAAAAATTAGGTATTACCCCAATCAAGGATATGACAAAAGAATGTTGTCCGAGGTGAGCCGATCATGTTGAATTGAAGATTTTGGGAAGATTCAAGCAAGATGCGCACACTATATTAGAAGAGGTTGAAAAGTATTTGTAAAAAAAGGATGTGAAAGGAGACTAATGAAAACATGGAGCATTTAGAGTATTTGGGGACGGCACAAATATGACGTAATGAAATTTCTTATAACTAACTCCATTTCGTGTGATAAGACTTGGTTTTTTTTGTATTAGGTGTTTAAAAAAGTATAATGCTAGGACGTGCTTGGATTCTAGTCTACATAAAATAAGGAAACGTGGGGAAGCACGCATTTAGTCTAACTTAGGATATTTTTAGAAGCTGAAGCAAACAATGCCTCATTTTTTTTTTGCACTAAACAAACCAAGCAGCAGGAGTGTCGAGGAGTTTATATGTTCAATTCAGCTGACGAACCCATAAGATGGAATGCATAATGAGTAAGCTCCAAAAGAGTAGAAGATCAAACGGCCCTTACTTAAGAACATAAAGTGTCGAGGAGCTTCGGCGTTCAATTCGAATTTATTTTGCCAAAAAGAAGAAGATGAAAATTAACAGAAATATCACCCAAAAAAAGAGTTGAGACAGGATGGATGAAGTGGAGAAGGGAAAGCCATTATGGAATGCTAGCGAAGTCCTATGACATAAAAAAAAAGTCTTTGGCATAGATTGCGGGGCAAAAGAATGCTGACACGCACAAAATTATTTGTAGATGATGGGCATAGCGGCACAAATAGTGACGGAAACGAAATTCTCATAAGCAACACCACTAAATACGATCAGATTTGATCTGTCACTATAGGGATTTAAAACTCACGACATCAGCACCGCATGTTTGGATTCCAGTCAACACAAAACAAAGTAAATGTGAGAAGGATGATTTTGTCTTTAACTTAGGATCTAGATCGCCGTTTGGTTCAATATTTGCAATGGGGTCTAGGACTCTAGTCTCTTGACCAAATGCAAATGCATTTAAATATTTCATATGATAACTACATTTTATCACCATTAATTTGGTACTATAGTGTATCCATACATTTTGGAGAAGAAAAGAAGAGAAATTAATTGGTAAGTGTTTTACGGCCAAAATATTCAAATCCAAATTGGCAGTCTTGTGGACGTCCGAATCAAAGTGTTTAATAGTGATTGTCCCCTCATAGGCAAAGGCATTGCTCATGAAATTCGTAATGCGATTGACCAGTGCAAGATATGTATTCGGATCGTCTCTGAAAAATTCGACTCCTCATATTCCTGCCTCAAGCTAGCTCAAATTGTTAAATGCAAGAAGAAAAATGGGTAAAGGTATTGCCCATCTTCTACAAAGTGGAGCTCACAACTACAACACATATCCTCAACATAAGGATCTCAAATGCGAAAGTACTTATGAGGGATGGGATATGCTTGTTGAATATGTTTTGGGATGTAATCTTGCAATTGGAGGTGAAATGAGCCACAATTCAGTGACAAATCTAAAGTGGCATTGGTAACTCTATGAGTAGCATTGTTAGTTTGCAGCATCTAATTTTTATTTTCCCAATTGCTGTAATAAGCATGTGTTGCAGGTCGCAAATTTGAAGTGGCATTGGTAATAGAATCGTAAGTTTGCCACATCTATTTTCCTAGTTGCTGTAATAAGATAAAAATAAGATTCATGTGACACAAGTCAATCATTTGAGATCAAAATGGTGTGACAACTTAGGTTTCATCGGATCATTTGGATCATTGGATCGCTTAAGCTAAGATTGCTCACTTCTCACCTAGATCCTAAAGAGAGAAGCTCTAGAAAAGAAAGGAAATTTGTATAATTGAAATGGCTTGGAAGATTGCAATGACAGGGAGAACACCCCTTTTTATATTAGTAGCCCTCTCATTACGACCATTGATCGATATTCGATCTAGCGGACGAGAACGAATCTTCAGCCTACCAACTACTACTAGCATTTATGCCGAGAGAATTCTAGAACACGGTGCAATTACTATCTCGCCTATCCCTAGTAACATTCCCTAAACCCTAGACGAACTTGGGCGATCTTCATCAACCATGCACTCTTCTGTCCTCCCTCCCTTCGTGCTTTGTAGTCAAACCATTGTCATTAGTATAGGCACTATGTCGAAGCACCATGGAGATCACTTCTGCATTCGAATGCAATTTGCTCAAGTCTCCCTAGTCCCTATAAAACTGAAGTATGAGATGAATATGGAAGAGCTACAGAGAAAAGGAGAGGAAACAAGAGTCCTGCTCCTCTTTCAATTGCCATGTCTTTAATTACGAGAAATTGTCTTAAAGAGCATAATCTTCTCTCTCTTATAATCATCAGTTTCTATTGGGAGCAAACAAACATATGACATGAGTTTATCATGCCCCTATATATCCGTTAAATAGCATTTTTTTCCCCAAAGATACAGTTGCAGATGACGAAACCTGCGTTAGTTCATCTTTTGATAAATCATACATGAAATCCCAAATGATGGAGAACGAATTTTGGAATAGCTGTCTGAATAATACAATCCAATGTGAAAATGACGTCTTGAGCGATGCTTTGAAACATTCTAAATCCTAATAGAAGAGGAACATACAACAGTGGAAACTTGGAGGACTTCCCCTGCCCTTCATCAAGAGTTCAACACAATCAATTTTTTTCCTGCTCACCACCTAAATCGCATTTTCATTTCTTTCTTCCAATTAGTACAAATTACTCAATATGAACAGAAAACTAGGGGCATACCTTGCCAACATAGATATCTAACAGAGGGTGCAAAATATTTTGTTGTTCATGTACGCTGATAGTCTCAGCTAAAAATAAATAAATAAATAAATAAATAAATAGATAGATAGATGATCATAGACAATGCCTCATTTTTTTGCACTGAAAAAAAAAAGCAGCGAGAGTAGCAAAATCACCATACGACCACTCTAATCTGCTAAATTTGATATATAAATAAAAAAATGTTGTTACATTATTTTGATGCATTGATCAGGTATAAGAACATAATTATTCAAGGTAAGTTCATTGTTACCCTCTCAACGGTCATCACGAAGCACCTAAATTGAAAGTAGGAAGAGCAGAAAGAAAAACATGGTTGAATGAAAACCTCACGAACCCCAAAATTCCAGTTATATCTACTCGGCCATGTGTTGCTTAAGCAGACTTTTCCTCATTGGCTGCAATATCCTTGAGCTTCTCCTTCAGCTCTCCACTCTGGACGGAGAAAAGGCCACATCAGCAAAATTAATTGGAAGTAGGAAGAGCAGAAATAGTATCGAAAGAACCTTTACCTGGTGCATATTCATAATAATATCAGAACCTCCAATGAACTCCCCCTTGATGAATATCTGGGGGAAAGTGGGCCAGTGGCTGCATAAGAAAGAATGGATAAGGAAACAGAATCGTATGAAATCTCATCTCCACAGTTGAAAAATTTGGCACAGATCAGCAAAAATAGGTACATGTTGCAAGTTGATCTATTCTATGAAGGATAAAATCCATGACACTATCGTACACTTGTTCTCGAAATGTAGCTGAAAATCCAGAAGTGCATACTAGTACCAAAGTGCATTGATGTGACGGTTAATATTCTAGGCAGATACTAGATTCTGTTCGACAAGATATGAAAACATCGAAGAAAACCTACACTGACTGCTATAGCTTTGAGGTAGTACATCAACACTTAATCATCTTGACATTATTAAATACGTTAAATGAAAGGCCTTTGAAGCATTTCGCATTTTCAGTGTACAAGAAAAATGTCGTCTGAAAAATCAGCCAAAATCACACACTGTCAAAAGGGAGGTGAGACTCACCTGAAAGCTTTCACAGCACTTTTCAGCTCTGCATTTTCCAAAATATTCCTAGCACTTAATGGAACATCTGCAAGGGTGGTAAGAAGACGTCAACAGGTTCAATCGATCAAATCCCACAATTTAACACATCATGAGAGAAACCGCAATATCTGAGAAGAGATAGATATTAATGAAATGGCTGACAATTTCTTCCATGCACAGCATTCACTAGCACTTGGTGTATTATATGACGTTATATCTGTGTAGGACATCAAAAGACATGGATAATATTATACTTCCATGTACAACAAAGCCTTGCATCAGCATATGACAAGCTGTGATAGCTATGCACAAGCCCATCATACAGAAAGAGAAATTAATCCACCATTACGAGCTGAAAAAATGAACATAGCTGATTTGGGTTAGATTTTTTTCCAATTTTACAGCTTCTTGCCCACCAATGCTCTTTCAATAATTGAAATCTCAGGAATCTAAGAATTTGACAAAAACTCTCCACCTGGTTTGCCTTCAGAATTCTCCTGCTGAGGCACAAGATGTGTAGGTACTATAGATGACAAAGAAATTTCAACATAATAATTTTCGGCACCATTTGTTTACTGGTAGAGCTGACTAAATGTTGATGTTTGAAGTGATAACACATGCAAAAGGATGATCAGCATCAGCACTCAAGTCTCATGCGTTACTCTAGTACATGGGAATGCAGTAGCTACGTAATCTCACATTCCCATTAGTAATTATACTTGGAATTGTATATCCACAGTTTTCTAGATACGTTGATTTCGATGGTGAGTATATTCCTTCAATAGCATTATCCAGAGAAGTCAAGATCAGCTCTATGCTAATTCCTGTACCAATTAAAAACAATCCACTCCAGTACTTTCCTCCCTAAATACATCATAACCAGCTCAGTGAAGCACATTTTGCAAAGTTCTGGTCCAAGCCTAAAACAAAAATCAGAAAATACATTCAACAGCCAAATTTGTCAGTGCTACTTCTCCATAGTCTTTCAAATTGAAAATGCCAGTAGGTAAGTCCACCAAAGACGTGATGAAAATGCTATAAAAGGAAAAACCCTATAAAAGGCAAGAGAACTTACTGTAATGTTTCAATACTCTTACAGCTAGAGAGCTGAACCCACACTGCGGAAACTCAGGGACCCCTTTCATGTATATCATCACTGGATTTTCCTTGACGTCCTAAATCATAAACTAACAAAGTTAAACAAATGAAGAGAATAGATTACCAAAGTAAGCAGGGCACAGAACATAACGAAGAACTGTATAACCATGTCATGTGATATCTCAGAGCACCTACCTGTTCAACAATATCTTTTAAAGAAGTGGCAGAGTCCCGAAACTTATCCATAGGTTTGAAGTCATCATGCGTTTCAGGGTCATTTGGTACAGTTGTGGAGTATCTCATTCCTCTTTGAATAAACGATGCAGATGCCTGCTAATAATGGTTGCAAAAGGGTTGTTAGCAAATATTGCATATATAAAATAACATACAGACTCAACTAATTCAGACATTATCAGAGATAAGGCTTGAGAGTTAGAGCGTCCAAGCACCTGACAAATAGCCAATGGCTTTTATCACAGTCAGTCACTCCCTTCGCTATCTTTTGAGAAACAAGTTTGAGAATTTATTTAAAAGTTTTTACATTGGCAATGGCTAAGAAAAGACACTAAAGTTTGAAATAGGAAGTCATTGCCAGTAATGGCCAGCAATACACTTCCATTGATGGAGCATCACATAAGCACAACCATCATGCTGGAGAAGAAGCAACTTGGGGTCCTTGCGGAAATAGCCTATGTAATTCCAGTTAAGACCTTTCGGAGTAAAGACGGAAAACGGTTACGGTGACTCAACGATTTACTTCGGTTTTCTTCTTTGCCCAGCTAAACTAGCTTCTACTTGACATCTTAGGGCACACCTCAGAAACCGTCTTTTATCTTCAAAATTTAATCCTATGTGCCTCCATCCATACAATAATAACCAGTATGACCACATCTTACGCTAGTTGATGCAGGAACAAAAGCTCACCATTCTATGAGAGCCTCCTGCTGGGGACCCTGTAATGCCCTTGAGTAGTAGGTTCGATAAGGCTCTTGCCATGATGCTTTGTGCAGCACAGCTCAAGGTTATATGTTCTACACACTAAAGCACTGCACCACGGAGTGTCTCTGCACAATAAAGATTATGTGCAGAGTATCAATTATAATTCATATAATGGATTAAAAGTTACGTAATAGTAGATAACATTCAAAGTCAGGATAGAGCTCATAAACAATAATCAACAGTTAACCCAAAGCAAATCGGAGCTAAAAGAGCACAGCTCTGCACATACGCCTTCAAGATAACTCTCAAATGCAATGTTGCACCAATCTAGACCAGCCAGCTCCCTTATAACTAGTAAGAAGAAACACGCTACCTCTCACTCTGTCCAAACGGCCACTACATTAATACCACTTCCAGCTCAACCCCCAAACCAATATAATCAGACGAACAAATAACACCAAGACTAAAACAACGGAATCAAGAATTTCAAAGAATAAATAAAAGAATTCCACACACCTCTTAGGCCTTATCGTAACAAAAACAGAATCAGCTAATTTATCAATCCCAGAGTGAAGATCCTGTCGGATCCCATTTCCAACTTTTTACTCATTTCTCCACAGACCCAATACCCTACTATTTCCATTCAGATTCTAAACATCGAACAGAGCCCCACTCTTCAATCTCAAACCAGAGAGTATAATTCGTAAAAGGCCATCAAGAAATTGAGCGAAAAGAAAAGAAAAGAGGAACTTGGACTGAAGGAGGCAGGCAACGCATTCCCACTCCTCAGGGGTTGTGTTCCGCCTGCCACTGCTTGTGTCTATGCAGTCGGCTTCACCCAGTGACAGCCGTCTCTCTTAGGCTCCCGTTCTAGGGGTCCTCTCTCGTTTGACAAACTGGCTCTGCATTAGAGGAGATTCCTGTTTTTCCCCGCTAAAACTGTGGCCAGCATACATTTTTGCAGTCTTGCCCATCCATGTCCCGTGCCAGCGGAAGTCATGGTACTGTCGTCAGCTCAGCACTCTCCCTGCTCTCCCTCACTGCAACCAATCAGCCTGCTGCACAGCCGTCTCTCCCCCACTCCTGTTTGTGAGGAATTTCTCTCGGTTGATCTCCCATTCGTCATCCTTTGCAGAGCCGGAGGCCGGCTAGCCAGCTCGGCTTAGCCAGCTCGGCAGAGAATGACGAGCGAGGATTAAGAGAGAAAATCGTCAAACCCGTCTCTCTAGTCTCCATCTCCTTTGCAGAGCTGGTGGCTAGCTTGCCCACTGTTTGACAAACTGGCTCTGCATTAGAGGAGATTCCGTTTTTCCTCGCTAAAACTGTGGCCAGCATACATTTTTTGCAGTCTTGCCCATCCATGTCCCGTGCCAGCGGAAGTCAGACTGTCAAAATCGTCAAACCAATCGTCCCCCACTCTGAGGAATTTCTCTCGGTTGTCTCCATCTCATTTGCAGCCAGCTGCCAGCTGGCAGAGAATGACGAGCTTGAAAATCGTCAAACCTGTTTGTCTCCATCTCCCAAGCTGGTGGCTAGCTTGGTGGCTAGGCCGCCGTAGCCAGCTCGGCAAAGGATGAGCCGAGGAGGCAGGAGAGAGATTAGGGAGAGTGAGGAAGAGACGGCACCGACCAAGCTGCGGTGCAGTGGCGAGCGGCCGCACCGCGCCTCTCCCCGCTCCCCCTTTTCTTAGGAATTTCTCTCGGTGCATCTCCTTTGCAGAGGAGGTGGCCAGCTTACCCACTGTTTGGCAAAAAGAAAAGTTCTTTTTTTTCCGTTTAGCCAAGCAGTGGCCAGGCCAGCGTAGCCGGCTCGGCAAAGGACGAGCGGCCCGAGAGACATTCGTCAGAAGGAGAGAGCTCGAGGAGGAGACGGCACCTTGCGCTTACCGACCGACCGACCAGCAGTGGGCAGTGGCAAACGGCAACAAGAGCGGTCCCCGCAAGGCGATCGAGGCGTGTTGAGCTGACAAGAGAGAGAGATCCCGGTGGCATTGAACATGGAGGAGCACTGGCTGAGGAGACGTAAACTGGGCACAGTTGAAGATGAAAAAAGCAAAGAACTTTCCCCCCTTCAGCACAACCAGCTGGTCCATAACAGCCGAGAGAACCATGCCTGAGGGGAGCGAGCTGCCTTTGCTGGTCTTAATGACCTGATTGCAAGGTTGGTGGCAGAGGAAGAGAAATTGAAGAAAGATAAATGACATATTGCTCTTTATGCTTCTAGTTCTGCTAGAGACAAGCGTAAGAAGGTGAAAACTTATACCCATAAAAACAATTCAGAAGTTGCTGGTTCTTCCAACAATAAAGGAAATTCTGAAGGAGCAGGTCCTTCTAACACTTTGGGCGGCAATCACCAAGAAGGATGGTGTTCTTTGCTACTTTTGTAGGGAGAGGACACGTGAAGAGACGTTGCAGTAAGTTTAAGGCTTGGTTGTCTAAGAGAAATAAGAGTGAGCCTAAAGGTAATGATTCTTTGGCATTTGTTTATGAATCCAATCTATCTGAAGTTCCGACCAATTCTTGGTGGCTAGATAGTGGTGCAACTAATCATGTTGCATTTACCATTCAGGGTTCATAAATCGAAGGACGCCAAATCAGGATGAATCAAAGCTCACTGTTGGAAACAACGTTGGAGTTGACGTAGAGTTCGTGGGAGATGTTATTTTAATTTTAGACTCTAGTTTTCGAATGGTGTTAAGAAACACTTTTTATATACCTTCTTTTAGGCGGAATTTAGTTTATGTGTCTTGTTTGGACATGTGTGGATATTCTTTTGAAATAAAGAGTAATACTATTTCCATGTTTTATGATTCAAATAAGATTGGGTGTTGCAATTTAGTCAATGGATTATATCAATTGAGTTTATCTCCCAACGACATGTACGTTGCTTATTCAGCTGAAAAGGTTGTTTCAAGAGACCTCTACCGTCTTATGCATTGTGGCATAAACGTCTTGGCTGTGGACCATACACAGCTACTTTGTGCAGAAATTTTTATTTCATCACATTCATTGACGACTATTCTCGATATGGATACTTATACTTGATTAAAGAAAAGTCCGAGTTGCTTAAAGGGCCGTTTGGATTCTAGGCAGTTTACTATGCCCGGTAGTCCCTGAACAAAATAGTGAAAGGCGGAAAATGCACTGAACAGACACGAGCAGTGGAAGAGGGAACACGAATGGCCGCCGCCGCCGGGAGAGGAGCAGCAGCAACAGCAGCATCGAGGGTGATAACCGGAGGGAGAGAAGAAGATGTACGGAGCGAGCTGTGTTTTTCTTATTTATACGTAGAAAAACCATTCTAATTACGACCGTTGATTCGTTTGTGATCTAACGGTGCAAAGTGTCAATCCTCGTATTATCAATCCAACAGTAGAAATTATGAGATTCATCTAAATAAGACTTTCATTCATATTGAGTACACATTTTCCCCGCTTGAAAAGTTGAAAATGTTTTGCTAGGGAAAACCGATCAAGATGTAGCTAAAAGTTGCTGGATCAAGCACCGTGACTGATAAAAAGGTTTTTGTTTGATTCCTGCATTCAATCAATTTTGGAAAATATCTAAGGTATTTGATTCATGTTAATAAATCAAGAACTTAAACTTCAAACGAAAATCATATGCGATGGTGTCATCTTGGAGATGACACAACCGGCGTTTACTCAATTTCCATCGAGTGATTGACGACTGACGATTCTTGTACATGAATTTGCTCATGTTTCTTACTCATGCTAAGGATGTTTTCCATTCCCCAACAACGCATATCATCATCGACAGTTGCTCTAGAAAAAAGAACCTTGGCACCATTTGTGAGACGACAAATTTTTATGTATTTGATGTGAGTAGAAACAAGGCATAACAGATAACAAAATTGACGAGTTGAGAACGACATAAGCATTCTACTTATAAGGCTAATGATTTCAACTAAAATTATGACACTCCATCGATCGTCAAGCCAATGTGATCATTGACTCTTAAAGTCGTGAGCCTCGAAGATTGTTTATAATAATAATTTTAGACCTGGTTTTATAATCTAAGGAATCCATTTATAACCTACATCACTAACTACGAGTAAATTATGAGTTCTGCACCTGCTTTGCTGCATCTTCTAATGTCATGAGCTCATTTAAATATTTAAGTGGAGCATTGCCCAACCGTTTCGAATTTTTTAAATAAAACCAATGGTTCGTGTTTTTTTGGGATGCATCAAAATTAGAGGTCTTACACGTAGGTCTCCAATTCCTTTTATTTGCTTCATTAACTAACGTTAAACCAAAAAAAAAAAAAAAATTATAGTAGAGAGGGACTTTAAAACTTCATCGCGATGCCCAATCCTATTCCCGCTCTGCACCACGGGAGATGTGCTGGAAAATTTACGTCATAAATTCTCAAATAAATTGATAGTGATCCCGTAATGCTTCATGCAGGCAAATGTTATTAAAAAAAAAATTAATATAAAGGGCAAAAGCCACAAAAAATCTTAAACTTTATCCGCTAACACATTTAACCTACTCTTTTTTTTTGTGACACAAAAAACCGCCAAATTTGTAATTGTGCAACGCATTTATTCCGTTGAAATTTTGTTTTGTCTACATAGACACTAAAAAAGGAATGGTATTAACATGACGGCCACATATAGCATTATTTTGACTGAAAAATTATCTAACGAAAATCTCCATGTGGGTACAAAAGGTTCGGGATAAATACGATGGGCATAGTTTGAAGTTTTTTTTTTTGGGTTCACTTATTCCCGATATGTATCGAATATGTCAAGAAAAAAGCATCATTCTTTAGGGTATGTTTGTTTTGCGAAAAACAATTTCTAGGAAAATGTTTTCTTCATTTTCCAGTTTTTGGTTCATTTAGGAAAATGAGTTAATGGAAAATGTTTTCATAATCGACAGAAAATATTTTTCTTCCAAAACTTAAATTTAGGAAAACGATTTCCCTTTTGAACGGATTGGAAAATGTTTTCCAAAATATTTTAAGGTCATTACTTAATAAAAAATTATTATTAAAAATAATTTCTAATTAAAAATTTTGAATTTATTATTATTATATCTTTTCTTTTCTTTTTTCTTTTTTTTTTTTTTCTTTCTTTGCTTGTGAACATAAATCCTAACTCCTCCTCCCCTCTCTCCTTCTCCTTTGCCCCCTCCCTTTCATTTTAACTTGCTATTGTAACCATAAATCATGTCCATTTTCAAAAAAAAAAAGAATGTATGAATTCAGGTTTCCTTTTCACTTCGCAAGTTCAAATTCTAGATTTACTAAACTGATTGAGAAATATCCATTTATTAAGTAATATGGATTCAACAAATTAATTTGGAAGTAAAATGCACACTATTATTAATTGTTAGGTTAAATGTCATTTAATTATTTTTCAAATGTGATCAAATACCAGAAAATACTTTTAGTCACGTATCACCAAACAAAGGAAAACTAACCATTTTCCTGGAAAATGATTTTTGGAAAACATTTTCCAAAAACGTTATGTTTTTGTAAAACAAACACACCTTTTGCTAATTTTTAAGGGAGAAAGGCATATATTAGACATTTCATTAATGTTTTAAAAGGTCCTCATTGTGTTTTGATATAAGGTCAGATCAAGTGGAATGGCATTCATGCCACATTCATTTGATATTTCATGAGTCATGATTCTATGATCAATATATTTATATCATCATTGTTTAAAATCTTTTTATTGTGGATATCTAGTTAGTGCATAAAGCGCAGGGTGGAGTCAAAACATATCGAATCAAAGATGCTTTGGATCATCGGCTAGAGAGAAGGGATCGACATCCATGATTGGCAATGACAACACCTGATGAGAGATGAAAGAGGGAAAATTATCAATTAGTCCTATACCTATTTTATTGATGTAAATTCAATCCTAAATTTTTTAATTTACTAGTTTAATCTTAAACATTTGCAAGGAATTTCGATGTAGTCTTTCTGCTCAATTTTAGTTGGAACTCGTTGACGTGATGATCCAATCATCTTTGGCCATCCTATATGACACATCACCACATCAACGATATTATAGCAAAACTTGATCAAAAATGACTCAATTGAAAGTTCATTGAAAGATTTAATACTAAATTAATAAAATTGGAAGTTCAAAATTGAATTGGCATCCATACAATAAGTTTAGAGCCAATTGAACAATTTCCCCAATGGAAGATGTAATGCCCGCATCTTTTATCATGGGCTCGTCATAATTATTTTATATCAATTATGTCATTAAAAAAAGGTCCAATTATGTGATTTCAAATAAAATAATTGAGTTTCATTAATTAAAATTGGCATTCAAGTATATTGTTTGGGCACATTGAAGATATTTGGCGGACACGAAAATCACCTAATTGAACAATTATGTGAAATAGTACAAGTGGACCTCACAATTATTAGTCCTCTTGATAATTACATGCTGAGTGATGTCACAAAACTCAATAATTGGACCTCAACCAGGTTTTCAAGTGTATTTGTTTTTTTAGTTAGATAGGGAGAGCTGCAGTGAAGAGGACAAAAGATCAAAATATGGAATCAGGTTTAGGACCCTAGAATTGAATCTTAGGCATTAAAGAAAAGTCATATAGTCACCTTATATCAAAATGAAACTATTGCCTAATATGCATGATATCCTAAAGTTGTATAATCGCCATCTTTTCCACTGGTTAGTTCCTAAAGTTTATTCACTAGAAATCATCTACAATTTTTAGTTTTGATGCACGATGATTCTCCCTTTTAAAGTGATATATCGCCAACATTGACTATTTAACAAAGTTGCTAATTAACAACGTCATAATTGATATAACATGTCAAAGTAGTGTGACATGATAACATGATTTGCATGGTTACGTGATAATGGGACATAACTATAGAGGCATCCGGCCTAAAGAGATCTTTGCGAATGTTGTCGCCCTCCTAGGTCCTAGGCTCTTAGCGCGATTTCGTTAATGTCATTGAGCAACACTATATTTCACAACTATTTTTGTGGAATTTCTTAATTTCTTCGGTTGTGCGTCGATAATTTATAAAATGTCTGTCACCTTGCCCCTCGTTTAATGGCCTAAAATGATGACACGACATAAATATAAAAATGATAGGACCACGTGACCAAGTGATAAGGTGACATGTCGTATTGTCAGATGGGAAATGGAAATGATTCGCGGATTGGAGTGGCGATCCTTGCGAAACAATCGGTAAATATTTAACGGCTGCGATTGCAAGATTTTACATGAAAGAAATGGACGGTCCGATGCAGTTGTCAGGGCGAGAAAATCCCGGTCAAATCCTTCCCCAAAACTAAAGTCAAAGAAATTAGAACTCCCGGTCAACCGAGCAAAGCAGTCGGTCAACGAAGGGCAACTCAAACATTAAAGAAAAAAAAAAGGAGGGGTAAACGAACAAATAAACGATAATATAGTTGCATTTTTGAAAAAACGAAAAGTACTACTAATTCTCGTGTTCGCTAGTATGGTATATAAAACCTCCTCCGTGTCCTGACTTCTGCGAGTCTCGTGACTCTCTCGAAGTGACCCCGAAGCGAACTCCGCCATGCGTCCCCTTCTCAGCCCCGTCTCCGGCCCGACTCCGCCGCCGTCGGCCGCCAAGACCGCCACGGCCACCTTCTCCGACATCCACCACGACATCCTCCAATCCCACATCCTCACTCGGCTCGATGGCCCCGCCCTCGCCTCCGCCTCCTGCGTCTCCTCTGACCTCCGCGCGCTCTCGTCCGACGACCGCCTCTGGGCCGACATCTCCCGCTCCGCTTGGCCGTCGATCAACGCGCCGCGCGTCTCCCGCGTCGTCTCCACCTTTCCCGGCGGCCACTGCTCCTTCTTCGCCGACGCGTACCCCCTCCCCGCCGAGGACACCGGCTCTCCTTCGACGGCGTATCCCCCTCCGCCTCCAGAACTCCGCCGCCGCCCGTCGGAGCTGATCTCGGCCGTCGACATCCGCTACCGCGGGCAGCTCATCTTCAGCAAGACCGCCGAGACCGAGACCCAGACCCAGACCGGGTGGTTCCGGTGCTCCCCGTTCCGCATCGACATGCTGGAGCCAAAGGAAGCGGTGTCCACGCCGGTCCCCTTCCCCAGCCCCGGCGACGAGTGCGGCGACCTCGGCGACAGCCTGAGGCTGAGCTGGGTCCTGATCGACCCGGAGGGCCGGCGGGCGATGAACCTCCCGAGCGCCGCCCCAGTATCTATCCAGCGCCACTGGCTCAGCGGGGAGGTGCACGCCCCGAGAGCGGGGAAAAAGTCAATTTTGCCCCCACGTTGGCCAATCTGGATTCGGCTTTTTGCTGCTGATTCATAACAGTTCGAGAACTTTTCGTCTGTTTTCTCGCAGAAGAAAATAAAAGATTTAAGCGAAACGTTGGTGGTGAATGAGATTATATATCGAGAAGCATTGGGACGGGGATGGGTGAAGGAAGACTTTTCGGTTTTGTCGGTTTTAAGGTTGAGGATGATCATACGATGAACTTAGAAAAATGAAAAGCAAAGCGACGACCTGAAATCAGGTGGGCCCCAGTGTAGGTCCCATGTTTGCACTCGTTCATCACAGCCGAAAACTAGAACGAGCTGGGACCAGTGGATTCTTCTCTTCAGATAGAGACCTGCTAAAACATCCCTTAATCTCGGTTTCCTACGTTTGCAAAACTTGCTCTAGCTTATAATTGCTAGATTAAGAACCAACACATGAAATTCCACGAATAAATTGGCTGTGCTTCACATGCTAAATAACCTTGAATAAAAATTCCAACTTTTAAATAGAGGGAAGCAATACGTATGCGAATATAAAGAGTACACAAATCTTGTAAACAAGCAAACTTGATACTCTAACAATTCGTGTGAAAATCGGAGTTTGCAATGATGTTTGTCTAAAGCAATTCTAAGATATGAAAAGTGAGACTTCTTTTTTCGCTTTGCTCTCTCTTCGTATGCTTTGCTCTTGTCCCTAATTTAAGATTTTGGCATCCCTTAAGTCATCTGAACAAAAACAATTGGCAGCCAACTTTTATGTTTTTCCCCCTTTTTTTCCTCTCTTTTGTCTCTTCTTCATATTCTTTGCCGCTGGTGCTGGAGTTCTGGAAAATGCGGAAGATCACCCACTCATCCTACGAAAGCCCAAATCCACTACATAGAGAAATAAGACACTGTTTTTCGGCACTGCATCGGATACACAGTAAAAATGCAGTAATCATTCACCCCGGTGGTAAGAAAACTCTGATCAAGCTAGGGTTTTATGTAATCCAACAAAAGAAGCAAATCATATATATATATATGGCAGAGAAGTTTCTATATTTATACTTTTTCCTGTCAGAGGAGCGACCATCCCTTGAACTACCAAAGAAAAAAGGGTAAACCTGTGATCATGACATTGTAGGTGCTTGCGATTGCATAAGTCCCCATTTTATTAATCCATTTCTTTAGTCTTTAGGGAGCTTGACTTCACTAAAAGATCAGGCATGCACCGGGGCTGTTTTTCGGCTGAGGGACCAAGAGAAAGAAAGGACGGGGGCCAACCATGGAGGGGGGGGGGGTGGGCCCAACCATGCATAGCACTTCTCGACGTATAGGGAAAATTACCAAAAGTGTCCAAAACTTATTGCACTTATATTACTTCTATTCTAAACATTTTAGTTTGGTCAAATAAATCCATCAGACCCATTTTGACTGAAAATCGCGACGTGGATGCCAGTCGTTGTATGTGAAAAATCTTTAATATCATTTTTATATATTTTTAAATTATTTTATTTTATTTTATTTTTTTCACTGTGGCCAGCAAGGCCATAGCGAGGCTAGCATTGCCTTGATATGGGCAAAGGTTGCAACCCTCGTCTACGCTTGGTGAGGGCTTCATTGTCCTTGCCCATAAAAAATTAATAAAAATATTTAAAAATAAAAAAATTCCGGCATTTGTGCCAGTTGACTAGTGTCCATTTTAGTGATTTTCGACCAAAATTAGATAAATAGACTCAATTGGCAAAATGTAAAAGGTTTAGGATTTAGTTGGTACAATGAAAAGGTTTAAGATTTAATTAGCACAATAAAAATGTTTAGGACTAAATTAATGAAAGTACAATAAGTTTATGATTTCTTTGAATATATATAACGCTTGTCACGGAAATACAATTGAAAAAACAAACTTACAAAAAAATGCAATCGAATCTTAAAACATGTCAATTCGATATAATCGAGTTCTTCCGTAATTCCATTCAACTTGGCTAATAGAAAATGACGACGTAGCTTTTTTGAATATTTTATCTCTCCTTACATAATGATGACTTGGCTAAAACAACGCCGTTTTGATTCAAATCTAATTTTTCAATACAAATTTTATTAAATTAAATTCAAAATAAGCTAAATTCGTAAAAGAAGAATTTAATGTTAATTTTGAGAAAAAGAAGCCAAAAGACAGATAAGACAAAAACCTAAGCTGCAAATTTAAACCCTTGCACGCCACATCGACAAGAAAAAGAAAAGAAAAAAAGAAATGAAATAAAATAAAATAAACCCTGGACCACGTGCTGCCGTTGCTTCCATTTGAAACGCGAGCAAATGCACAAGGATCTAGTTTAAGAGGAGCAGCAGTAGTAGGAACCATTTAAATTATTGTTTTGCCCATCAAATTCCCCAATTTGGAGAATCCTACCTTTTCCTTAGCACTAACGGACAAGGTGGGCCTTTTGGGTTTATGCGGCGAAAAGACACTACTTTTCCTCTGCTCCTCCTTCACCTTCTTCTTTTTCAATAGAGTGAAGAACATGATCAGGGTAGGTTATGTAATTTGAAATATAATTGGTCTCCAAATATCCCAATCACATGTGGGATTAAGCTGATATTTGGGAGAATAAACCCCGCTAATCCATCGTGCATAATCAAGCAATAGAGAAAAAGAGAAGAAAAAAAGTTTAATGATTGCGTGGGACCCAATATGAAAAGTTCATAATAGGTCCTCCCGAATCTCAGGGGAACATGAAAAGTTCCCTTGTCCTTCTCAAACTTCATTTCCAACACCTTCTCGTCATCCTTAGACTTCCTCCTCAAGATCTCCTTGCCCTCCTCAGACTTCGTTCTCCTTCTGCTTAGCTTCCTCCTCCTCTTTCCCCCACCCATCCTCAACTTCCTTCCTTCTCTTCTCTTTGCCAACTCGACTTCCCCCACCCCTCCTCGACTTGCAACTCCTTCAGGAGCTCGGTTTCGTTAGAGCTACTGCTCGCCTAGAAGAACCCCTAATCAATCTAAGGCTCTCTACCCACCACCACCGACCCTCTCTCTTTGTCTCATTTGCTAGTGTATTTTCTTGGCATCGATCAACGTTGAATCATCCAAGAACCCTCAAGAGGTGAGGTAGCTTGTCTTTTGTGCTTCTCTTTGTTGTGATTCCATTTCTTGAATAGCATATTTGTCAATGTGAACTAAACGCCTCGACCGATCGATTGGTTGGCCAGCTAGCTGGCTGCATTTCTATTTCTTGTTTTGTGTCAAGGAAGAAGAGTAAATGAAGCAGGGGCATGTGGAAGAGGATAGGATATTAAAATCTATGGGGTTTTAGGCTTGGTTCTAGTAAGAGCAATTGGATATGTGAGCTTTGGGTTTGCAATCTTCTTACTTGGAATTTGGATTTTGTTCTAGTGAAAAATGGATTGGCTTAGGCTTTTCGGAGTTGAATTAGTTTGTTCTTTAAGGGGCTGGGTTCATTTATGACTTAAAAGAAAGGGCTTGATATAATGACCCAATCTATATCCATGATTCAAGCCCATGAGACCAAGTCGCAATCCATGTTTGGATCGGGCCCAAGGGCCCCTATTTTTGGATTAAAAAATCCATTAGCATATAGTTTATCATTTGGTTAAGCTTAGTTTTATCATTTGATTAAGCTTAGTTTCTTTTTAATTTATCATTTGATTAATTTTAGCTTCTTTTTAATTATCACATAGTTTAGAGGATTTAGTAAGTTACCTTTGGTGTAGTTTAGTCTTAGTGATTTTTGTGAAAAAGAAATTGAACTTGATTCAAAATTTGGCTCATGGAGGATATTGGGCATGAGTGCCGCACGGATGTCGCACGGTTCATGCACGTGCGAAGTCTATACGGATGATGTTGCTATTTTGTAAGTGCATACACAAGTATATAAGTCTAATCTCTTTGTCTTGGTCATTCTTTTTCCTTTCTATAATGGTTAGGGCTAATTTAGGATAATAAACCTTTCAATGACATTTGCATGATCAGTTAGTAACTTGAATGTATCGAAAAGGGAGAATGAATTGTTTGATTATGTGAAGAAGAGAATAAGAGGTCTTGTTTTGGGTTTTTTTCTATGAAATAACAGATGAGAGCAGCCAAGTATGTTGGGGAGTTCAAGAAATGAAACATCTTCTTCATACCAGACTGCTTTCTTAGAGGGAGAGGGAGATGGCTCCAATTTTGCACCTCCAATGAGTTGCATGCATTTATGTTAACATCTCTCATATTGAACATGTGACTTTTAGTAGATAAAATGTGAATCACGCTTATTCTCTTTAGTAATTCTATGTTGATGTGCACCTGCAGCACATCGACTACTCTATTGAGGGCTCTTCCACTCGTGCTTGCTGGTGCTATACCCTTACTCGATAGATTTTAGGTGCTTAACCGATTCTTATTTCTTTTTCCTATTAGTTTACTTTTTGATAGTCAAGTCAAATAATTGTCATTTTCTATAGTGGAGGAGTTTTTAAGGTTGATGCAAGAACAAATCCAATATGTTGGAAAATTTACTTTTGAGGACATGTGCTTCTAGAAGGTGAGGACTAGGTTTATATATTTCAGGTGATATGAATCCATGGAAAGCTAATTAATAAAGTTTGTAGGATCTTATACCAACTTCATTACTTAAAATCGATAGCGATCTAGTGAGCCAAACAATGAAGCTCTTCAAGATAATCCTAAAGTACATGAGCCTTGATTCGGCCGATAGACTCTCTCCACCGAGCTTAGATGAGCGGATCGAGCTAGTGAGGAAGCTATATAAAAAAACGTTTAAGATATCTAAGCTCTATGATGAGCTTTTTGCTCAAGTTTCAAAACAAACTCAGAATAATCTTGAAAGGTGTAAACTCTATTTTCCCTGACAAGTTTAAATATTATTTTGCTTGATTGATTTCACCTTCAACTAAATTGCCAAGTTGTAACTATTTTAGGCAGTACTTAATTAGTGCTTGGGAGCTCATGTACTTATGTGCATGTTCCATGATGTGGCACATAGTGACCGCATTGGTTTGAGAATCCAAATTCTTGCATTAAGTACTTCGAATGCTCTTACACGTACTAGTAAGGTTGGCTCAACGCGTACAATTACAAGCCCAAGACATGTAATTCCAAGATGTGAGGAGCTTGAAGCTTTTCTAATGAATCAAAAGTTGACAATTATAGCATTCTTATTGGATGGAACTTTTAAAGAGATTACATATGATATGGCAACAACGATGGCTAATGCAATGGAGGTACTTTCAAACCTTATGAATTTTTAAGCAAATTGAATGTCACGTAGAAATATAAAAAGATAGTTTGATGTTTAATTGAACTTGCTCATATGCGTGAAATTCAAACATGGTTGTTATTGGTATTGCCTTTGCTTCTATAATTAATTATTCTCTTTACTACTGAAAAAAAAATCAGAAAAAATGGTTATATAATTACTAGCTATTATGCAGGACATTATATTTTTTTAGAACTCGAAAAAACATTTTTCAAAAGTTAAATACTAGGTAGCTAACCCTCATTCGTTGAAATAAACAACCATCAATTTTGAAAGTGCTAAATTTTTTTGATGATAATCACATGGTTAATTTGTAAATCAACAAAAAAATAGTGCCACAAAAATCAACCTCCTAAAATTATTTTTAAGTACCAAAATGTCCAAAATTCACCTGATCAGTCTATTTTTCTACATAGAGCTTAGAAAATTATTATTATGGGATAGATGCATCCCTTGATCTTATTGCCATTTGGCCACATTCTCATTTCATCATTGTAAATTTAAGTTAATCATAGGTGTTAATGATGGAAGTATGTTATTTTCTGTGCTTACTCATCTTTTTCCTCATTTGAGCTTGTGAACATTGCAATGATATAATTTTATAACTACTTTAGGAACTTATGGGAATTATCAAACTTTCAACATATTCTATTTAAGTCATTTTGAGTATCGCAGAATAGTTATCAGTTCCAAATCTCTTTAGTTAAATATTGCTTTTCAAGCATGATTACCTAAAGTGATTAGATGTTTATTTTTTGTTATTTATAGGAATATATCGAGTTAGATGGCAACAAATATATCGAAGACATTCTAACTGAATTTATATCAACGAAAGATTGAATAAATGTGGTATTTTGCGCTGTAAATTGATATTCAAAAAGAAGATTTTTTGGAGTCTGATGGAACCATAACATATCTCATATTTGTGCAATTGTCTTATATTTTATTATGCATTCAATCATTATATTACCTTTTGGCTTTTGAAGTAATTGTTAGTTTATGTTTGAAATATAGCATCTTCTTTTATTGATAAGTCTTTGTCACTACATAACAATTGTAGCATGATTATAGTTTGGGCAATTATTCTGTTGGAAACAATAACGCTGTGCAGCTTATGCATTGCAAATTTTGGTTAAAATTGGTTGAAAATTCTGAAACATGTACTTGAGTAATAATTTTTCCATATCTTTTCTTACTAAATCCCTATGGCACATTATATATGCAGGTATTGTTGACATTTCATTTTCTAATTAATCTATGTATTTTTTAATCAATAAGTTAACTGGAACTTTAAATGGATTTTCTATGTCTTAAGTTTTTTACCCATTTGATGAGTCTTCACTTAAGACTTAAATCTTCTTGGTGATTGGAGTTCCTTTGTGGCATAATTTCTTCCTCAACAAATTGCAATTATAAGAGTAAAGAGACAATGAGAATTGAATATTCTCTTGCGATATCGGTCAATGGTGAGATAGTGATAGTTACTTTTATAACTTGATTACTAACTCAAATTGAATGGCTCACTTTCATTTTTTTTCTCTACCTAATAGACTATTGTTTGGTTATTTTAGAAGTACTTAGTTTGTGCATATAATATACATAAAAATATTATCTTACCTTCTTACTTATTTTTCATGATTATTGGCCTTTGCATAGGAGCATTTTTCAAAAGATGACGCAAGACTAGGATTTTTGCGGATCCTGCGGACACTTTTTTATGGAAATTTGGTGCTCTTTAATGTGTGCAAGATCGATGATTCAATTGGACATTTGATTGTGGAGCGTATCATTCTGTCATCAATAAGCGTTGTGTTAGATTTACTTGCCTTTATATTATATTAATGCTCAAAATCAAAATAAACTCTTTTTTTTTTTTTTTTTTTGTTATAATGTTCTTTGATTTTCCTTTACTTATACATGGGTTCATTATTTTCACCTAATTCCAAAAGGATATTTGCGTTCTTATGAATTAAAACGTATACATGAGTTTAACTACACCGATACTTCTATGTCTTTCCAAGTAAAAATGACAAGATTTTCAACCATTCGATTTTGAAACGAAATAGGTTCCAATGACTTCTTTTATGTATTTACTTTTTCCAATGAATTACATATTTTCGAGTTTCAATGGAATCCGTTGTTTTAGAGATAAACTGCTAAATCTTTGTATTACATTTTAATATAGGGTAAATAAATTTGTGATATTTTTTCTCCATAAGTTAGAGATTTCACAAGACTACAACTTTTTGAGCCTACGTTCATAACTAGTGGTTCTGTAAATGTAGATATTTTTTTCAATTTAAAATCACCTAATGTGGAAGTTCACGAAAAATGTGTGCAATATTTATTTAAAGTTTTGGAAGATCCTTAGAAGAATGTTGATTAGGTAATCGACTAAATATCATACCTACAATAATTAACCACCAACTTGGCCATATTCTCATTTCGTCAATGTAAATTTAAGTTAATCATGAGTGTTATTGATGGAAGTGAATCTTATTTTTTGCTCACTTATCTTTTTCCTCGTCTGATCTTGTGATGATTACAATGATATAATTTTGTAACTATTTTAGGAAGTTAGGGGAATTGTCAAATTTTCAACATCATTTTGAGTGCCACATAGTAGTTAACAATTCCAAATCTCTTTAATCAATTATTGCTTTTCAAGCATGATTATCTAAAGTTGTTAGATGTTTATTTTTGGTTATTTAGAGGAATATATCGGGTTAGATTACAACAAATACATCGAAGACATTCTAGCTGAATTTAAAGTAACAAAATATAGGAGTAAATGAGGTATTTTGTGTTGTAAATTGACATTCAAAAAGAAGATTTTTTTAGAGTCTGATGGAACCATAATAGATCTTGTGTTTGTGTAGTTGTCTTATGTTCTATTATGCATTCAATCATTATATTACCTTTTAGCTTTTGGAGTAATTGTTAATTTATGTTTGAAATGTTGCATATTTCTTTATTGATAAATCTTTGTTACTTTATAATAGTTGTAGTATGATTATAGTTTAGACAATTATCATGTTGGAAGCAATAACGCTGTGTAACTTCTGCATTGCAAATTTTGGCCAAAATTGATTGGAAATCCCAAAACATGTACTTGAGTAATAATTTTTCCATATCATTTCTAACTAAATCTCTACTGCACATTATATATCTAGGTATTGTTGACATTTTATTTTCTAATTAATCTACGTATTTTTGAATCAATAAGCTAACTAAAACTTTAAATGGATTTTCTGTGTCTTGAGTTTTTTACTCACTTGACGAGTCTTGGACTTAAATCTTTTTAGTGATTGAGTTCGCTGTATCACGATTTCTCCCTCAACAAATTGCAATTACCAGAGCAAAGAGATAATAGGAATTTGATATTCTCTTGCGATATTGATTAATGGTGAGATTTTATTTTCATGTATGGTAAATAAATTTGTATTGTTCTTCATCCACAAGCTAGAAATTTCATGAGGTTACAATTTTTTTGGCCTATGTTCATAACTAGTGGTTCTGTAATATAGATGCTTCGGATAATTTAAAACCATATAATGTGGAATTTTATGAAGAATGTGTGTAATATTTATTTAAAATTTTGGAAGATTTTCAGAAGAATGTTGATCAAGTAAGTGACTGAATATCCTACCTACAATAATTAACCACCAACTTGTGTTTTCTGTAACACAATAATTATAGTAGGTTTTTCATTGTCACCACAAGAGATATATCTAATGCTTTAATAATGACTTTTTTATATGTGTTCTTTTTCTTTCCCAATCTCTTTTTTTATGGGGATGATGGAAGTGTGCTAGTAGTCCCTATTTATTTTCATTTTTTTCTTTCTGATTGGTATTAAGACTATAACTTTTGAGATATATTTCTTTCAATCAAATGTATGTATCTTGTGAAATCTTAATTACTAGCCCAAGTAATTATGTAATTTGCTAATATTTTTAGGGATATTTTTAAGCGCATTGAAAGCTCTTCATGTGTCTAGTTTGTATATCTAGCAATTTCTAACCCGAGATGCAAATTGATCTATACTTAAAATGAGACATGTAATTCTATTCTAAAATGCATGATGATTTTTTTATGGAAATTCGTAATTAAAAAACACCAAAAAAAAAAACTACTTGAGTGAAAATTAAAGGGACACGTTATCTCTTCTAAAGCATGCATTTTTACAAAAACCTATTATGCAACCTACAAAAAAACTAGCATCCTAAATTAACTAATTTTTCTTGGGATTTTTTCTGTTGTAAAAATTTAAAATCAAAAATCCTATTCTAAATTGACACGTGCAATTCTAAAAAAAAAACTAATATCTTGAATGTATTTTTGGATTTTTTTCTTTTAACAAACGAAATAACTAAATACGAGCCCTAGTCTAACTTGCATTTTTTTTTTTTTTGAAATTTTTCATGCAAAATATCCAATTCAATCAAGATAAGGCGAACCGTATCTCGCACATGAGATCGGGTCGATCAATTTTAAATTAAATCGCGAATCGAATCTCGGGCATGAATTGGATTGTCGAGTACGAGATCGGTCGGATTTGGGCGCGAAAATCAAACTCCTAATCCCGGGGGTTATTTCACATTGGAACTTCAATCATGCATTAATGAATAATCACGCTAAAAAACTATATAAAAGTAGACTATAAACTATATAACAAAAAGATAAAATAATAAAAAACTACCTAATGTTCCCCTTTTGCTTTTTCTTTCTTTTTTTGTTTTCTTCTTTTTCTTTTCCCACGCACGGCTTGCTCGTGGGTCACCGAAGGCAGCGTTCCGGCGAGGATAGGGAAGGTGGCTGTGGTGGTGGGTTGCTGCCGGTGGTGGTTCACCGTCAACCGGAGCTCCGGCGAGTGGCAACAAACACGGACCAGCAGCGGCAAAGTAGCAACCACCGCTGGTGCAGGAGAAGCAGAGGGCGTGCGACTCGCTAGCGTCGGGGTCGGGCTGTGGCGGTTGCAACGCAACAACAGCTTCTGGTCAAGCTCGTCGCGGGCTTTGTGGGGGAAAACAAGGCGCAACAACTCGGGAGAGAGAGAGCTGCTTGTCGCTGGCACGTGCAGGGATGGAGCAGCAAGGCACGGCTTGGGCCAAAAGCAGGACGGGGGTGACGACCTGGACTAAAGGGAACGTTGCGGGCGCAACAGGGTCGCCGGGGCTCCGAGGACGGCTTGTAGGGCTGGGATTTTGACGCCAAGGCAGTGCAGGCGAGCGGCGTTTTGCCGGTGCGGGACACGGGCGAGCAGAAGCGCGGCCGCGGGTGCAAGAGTCGAGGCGGTAGTGCAGCGGCGGCAGGAGGTGCAGGCGCGGTGACGCGGCGAGGGGGCTCGCGTACTTCTGCAGGTCGTGTTCGGGGGGGTTTGCAGCAATAACGGAGGAGCTCGTGGCGTCGGGTTGCTGGCGGAGGCTGGCGAGCGCGATGGAGGCGAGCGACGGCAGCAGCGGAGGCAGAGGGGGCGTCGACTAGGTGCAGCAGCAAGGGCAGAGGTGGTGGCGTCAGGCGGAGGTGCTTCTGGTGTCGCGGATGGGCAGAGGCGCGGGAGCAGGGGCGCGGTGACGGTGGCGCGCGAGGGCAGAGGCGCGGCGGCGGGCTCGGAGCTCGCCGGAAGGAGGAAAGAGGCGGGTGGGCGGCTGCAGCGCCGGGCGACCAGCAGCAGCGAGGAACTCCCGAAGAAGATGAACAGTAGGGGTCTTTTCCTGAAATTCTCCAGTTTGTTAATTACTAGTACAAGTAATTATGTAATTTGCTAATATTTTTCTTAGGGGTTAAAGGATAATTTTTTGCAATTAAACTAAATGATTAGTCAAAATTGAAATTCTTTTCTTTTTTATTAGCATTTTGAGGTTCATGTGTCTAGTTTGTATGGTGGAACTACTTGTCTATTACATTATATGAATGTATTGTTAGTTGTGCTATCTATATTTGGCATCATATCTTACTGTTACCATCTTTCTCTTTCTCATTCTCACTAAAATTTATATGGTTTGCCGTGTTATTAGTTGTTGGAAGAATTGCAGGAAAAATAAAGACAAGAAGTGATCCTCTAGAAAAAAATGGAGGCTTTGAGAGATTTTTTGAGATTGGAGAAGCAAAACTTAATTGAAATGACACTGACCATGATAGGCTAAAAGCTCTATGTCAAGAGAGAGACATGGCTCTTCAAGTACAATTTATTTGCCTAATTATTATTATGCTTTATTTTTTGTTCGTTTCTTCTGAATAAGTTCTTTTGCCTTTCGGGCTACAATCTCAAAGAAGAGAAGCTTGGAAGCAAAATTGACCAATGAAGCATCATAGAGTACTGCAGAGAAAGATTTACTTTTAGTAAATAATCAGGTATGGTGATCGATTACTCTAGTTATGAACTAAGATTCTACTGCTAGATATTATATATGATTTTTTTAATGGAAAATGGTAAATATTATAAATAGGTTTTACAAAAACTTTAACAAGAGCTAAAAGCGTGTGGCGAGAAGGCACATGAAGTAAGAGAAAACATGAAGAGCGCAATAAATGAAAAGGCATTGTTGGAGCAGAGAATATCTAGACTGGAGAGAGAAATTGCCGATGAGGTGACATCTCTTATAATCAATCTTAACTCAACCATTATGATTCTTTTTCCTTGAAAGATGTCTAGTTTTTACAATTATAAAGGGAAATTTTCAAGATAAATTTTAAATAAGAAAGGAAGCCCTCGAAGTTTAGAGTATCTAAATTTGAAAAGAAATTGTATATGTCCGAGGCAACCCTTTCGGATAGAAACACAGAGCTAGCTGCGTTATAGGATAATATAAAGGAACTCGAGGAATTGAGAGAGATGAAAGAGGTAGCTAATTTTCACCCCATTGTTTATATTGAGTACTATTTTTGCCTAAATACTTTTAATGTCATCTCTAGCTAGTATAACTTCTTTTTTCCTGCCATCGCGTTGCTAAGTACATACCAAAGCTTGACAATAATGTGACACGCCTTATTTTCTCTAGTCATTCCATCACCACCACCGCACCTTGGTCACAAATCAACAACGCCAAGTAATTCCAATACGGGTAGTAAAACTTTCCTCCTCCAAAATCCCAGCCTTGCATAATGCTTTGCCCTAGGATTCGAACACAGCCGGAGAGAGTATCAACCAACAATACTTCGACCCTAGAATGCTGCCACAGTATGAGAAATGACAGTTTATGCGTGTCAAGTTATTGTCAAGCTTTATAGGTATGTACTTAGCAACGCAATGATAGGAGAAAAGAAGTTATACCAGTGAGAGATGACATGAAAAGTATCTAGGCAAAAATAATACTCAATATAAACAATGGGGTGAAAATTAGCTACCTCTTTCATTTTTCTCGATTCCTAGAGTTCCTTTATATTATCCTATAGCGTAGCTAGCTCTGTGTTTCTATTCGAAAGGGCTGCCTCGGACATATACAATTTATTTTCAAATTCAAACACTCTAAGCTTCGAAGGCTTCCTTTTTTATTTAAAATTTCTCTTGAAAATTTCCCTTTACAATTGCAGGAACTATCTAAGACATCTTCCAAGGAAAAAAATCATAATGGTTGAGCTAAGATTGATTATAGGAGATGTCACCTCATCGGCAATTTCTCTTTCCAATCTAGATATTCTCTGCTCCAACAATGCCTTTTCATTTACTGCGCTCCTCATGTTTTCTTTTGCTTCATGTGCCTTATCGCCACACACTTTTAGCTCTTGTTGAAGTTTTTGTAAAACCTATTTATAATATCAACCATTTTCCATAAAAAAAAATCATATATAATATCTAGTAGTAGGATCTTAGTTCATAACTAGAGTAATCGAATCACCATACCTGATTATTTACTAAAAGTAGATATTTCTTTGCAGTACTCTATGATGCTTCATTGGTCAACTTGGTCAATTTTGCTTCCAAGCTTCTCTTCTTTGAGATTGCAGCCTAAAAGGCAAAAGAACTTATTCAGAAGAAACGAACAAAAAATAAAGCACAATAATAATTAGGCAAATAAATTGTACTTGAAGAGTCATGTCTCTCTCTTGACACAGAGCTTTTAGCATATCATGATCGTCATTTCAATTAAGTTTTGCTTCTCCAATCTCAAAGAATCTCTCAAAGCCTCCATTTTTTCCTGGAGGATCACTTATTGTCTTTATTTTTCCTGTAATTCTTCCAACAACTAATAACACGACAAACCATATGAATTTTAGTGAGAATGAGAAAGAAAAAGATAATAACAGTAGGGTATGGTACCAAATATAGATAGCACAACTAATAGTACATTCATATCATGCAATAAATAAGCATTTCCACCATACAAACTAGACACATGAAGAGCCTTTAATGCCCTTAAAAATATCCCTAAAAATATTAGCAAATTACATAATTACTTGGACTAGTAATTAACAAACTAGAATTTCACAAGATACATACATTTGGTTAAAAGAAATATACTTCAAAAGTTATAGTCTTAATGCCAATCAGAAAGAAAAGAATGAAAACAAATATGGATTACTAGCACACTTCCATCATCCCCATAAAAAAGAGAAACTGAGGAAGAAAAAGAACCAATATAAAAAAGTTCTACATTAGATATATCTCTTGTGGCGACAATAAAAAACCTACTCCAACTTGTGTTTTGTTAATTATTGTAGGTAAGATATTTAGTCACTTACCTAATCAACATTCTTCTGAGGATCTTTCAAAATTTGAAATAAATGTTGCACACATTTTTCATAAACTTCCATATGAGGTGGTTTTAAATTGTCCGAAGCATCTACATTTACAGAACCACTAGTTATGAACATAGGCCCAAAAAATTGTAATCTCATGAAATCTCTAGCTTGTAGATGAAGAATAATACAAATTTATTTACCCTGCATGAAAATAAAATCTCACCATTGATCAATATCGCAAGAAAATATCCAATTCCGATGGGATATGTTTGTTGAATATATTTTGGGATGTAATCTTGCAATTGGAGGTGAAATGAGCCACAAATAAGTGACAGATCTGAAGTGGCATTGGTAACTCTATGAGTAGCATTGTAAGTTTGTAGCATCTAATTTTCATTTTCCTAATTGTTGTAATAAGCATGTGTCGCAGGTCGTAAATTTGAAGTGGCATTGGTAATAAAGTCATAAGTTTGCCACATCTATTTTCCTGGTTGCTGTTATAAGATAAAAATAAGATTCATGTGTCACAAGTCAATCATTTGAGATCAAAATGGTGTGACAACTTAGGTTTCATTGGATAGTTTGGATCATTGGAACACCTAAGCTAAGATTGCTCACTTGCTCACTCACCTAGATCCTAAAGAGAGAAGCTCTAGAAAAGAAAGGAAATTTGTATAATTGAAATGGCTTGGATGATCGCAATGAGGGGGAGGAAAGCCTTTTTATATTAGTAGCCCTCTCATTACAACCATTGATCGATATTCGATCTAGCGGACGAGAACGAATCTTCCAACCTACCAATTACTGGCATTTATGCCGAGAGAACTCTAGAACACGGCGCAATTACTATCTCGCCTATCCCTAGGAACATTCCCTAAACCCTAGACGAACTTGGGCGGTCTTCATCGGCCATGCACTCTTCTGTCCTCCCTCCCTTTGTGCTTTGTAGTCCAACCATTGTCGTTAGTATAGGCACTATGTCGAAGCACCATGGAGATCACTTCTGGAATCGAATGCAATTTGCTCAAGTTCTCCCTAGTCCCTATAAAACTGAAGTATGAGATGAATATGGAAGAGCTATAGAGAAAAGGAGAGGAAACAAGAGTCCTGCTCCCCTTTCAATTGCCATGTCTTTAATTACGAGAAATTGTCTTAAAGAACATAATCTTCTCTCTCTTATAATCATTAGTTTCTATTGGGAGCAAACAAACATATGACAAGAGTTTATCATACCCCTATATATCCGTTAAATAGCTTTTTTCCCCCTAAGATACAGTTGCAGATGACGAAACCTGCGTTAGTTCATCTTTTGATAAATCATACATGAAATCCCAAATGATGGAGAACGAATTTTGGAATAGCTGTTTGCATAATACAATCCAATGTGGAAATGACGTCTTGAGCGATGCTTTGAAACATTCCAAATCCTAATAGAAGAGGAACATACAACAGTGGAAACTTGGAGGACTTCCCTGCCCTTCAAGAGTTCAACAGAACCAATTTTTTTCCTGCTCACCACCTAAATCGCATTTTCATTTCTTTCTTCCAATTAGTACAAATTACTCAATATGAACAGAAAACTAGGGGCATACCTTGCCAACATAGATATCTAACAGAGTGTGCAAAATATTTTATTGTTCATGTATGCTGATAGTCTCAGCTATAAATAAATAAATAAATAAATAAATAGATAGAAAGATGATCATAGACAATGCCTCATTCTTTTGCACTGAAAAAAAAAGCAGCGAGAGTAGCAAAATCACTATACGACCACTCTAATCTGCTGCAAGTATTGGCCGTGCAAAATTTGATATATAAATAAAAAATGTTGTTACATTATTTCGATGCATTGATCAGGTATAAGAACATAATTATTCAATTCATTGTTACCCTCTCAACGGTCATCACGAAGCACCTAAATTGAAAGTAGGAAGAGCAGAAAGAAAAACATGGTTGAATGAAAACCTCACAAACCCCAAAATTCCAGTTACATCTACTCGGCCATGTATTGCTTAAGCAGACTTTTCCTGATTGGCTGCAATATCCTTGAGCTTCTCCTTCAGCTCTCCACTCTGGATGGAGAAAAGGCCACATCAGCAAAATTAATTGGAAGTAGGAAGAGCAGAAATAGTATCAAAAGAACCTTTACCTGGTGCATATTCATAATAATATCAGAACCTCCAATGAACTCCCCCTTGATGAATATCTGGGGGAAAGTGGGCCAGTGGCTGCATAAGAAAGAATGGATAAGGAAACAGAATCGTATCAAATCTCATCTCCACAATTGAAAAATTTGGCACAGATCAGCAAAAATAGGTAATGTTGCAAGTTGATCAATTCTATGAAGAATAAAATCCATGACACGATGTCATACACTTGTTCTCGAAATGTAGCTGAAAATCCAGAAGTGCATACTAGTACCAAAGTGCACTGATGTGACGGTTAATATTCTAGGCAGATAATAGAGGCTGAAGTATTCTGTTCAACAAGAAATGAAAACATCGAAGAAAACCTACATTGACTGCTATAACTTTGAGGTAGTACATCAACACTTAATCATCTTGACATTATTAAATACGTTAAATGAAAGGCCTTTGAAGCATTTTGCATTTTCAGTGTACAAGAAAAATGTCGTATGAAAAATCAGCCAAAATCAGAGACTGTCAAAAGGGAGGTGAGACTCACCTGAAAGCTTTCACAGCACTTTTCAGCTCTGCATTTTCCAAAATATTCCTAGCACTTAATGGAACATCTGCAAGGGTGGTAAGAAGACGTCAGCAGGTTCAATCGATCAAATCCAAAAATTTAACACATCATGAGGGAAACCGCAATATCTGAGAAGAAATAGATATTAATGAAAAGGCTGACAATTTCTTCCATGCACAACATTCAGTAGCACTCGGTGTAGTATATGACGTTATATCTCTGTAGGACATCAAAAGACATGGATAATATTATATTTCCATGTACAACAAAAAGCCTTGCAATCAGCATATGACAAGCTGTGATAGCTATGCACAAGCCCATCATACAGAAAGAGAAATTAATCCACCATTACGAGCTGAAAAAATGAACATAGCTGATTTGGGTTAGATTTTTTCCAATTTTACAGCTTCTTGCCCACCAATGCTCTTTCAATAATTGAAATCTCAGGAATCTAAGAATTTGACAAAAACTCTCCACCTGGTTTGCCTTCAGAATTCTCCTGCTGAGGCACGAGATGTGTAGGTACTATAGATGACAAGGAAATTTCAACATAATAATTTTCGGTACCATTTGTCTACTGGTAGAGCTGACTAAATGTTGATGTTTGAAGTGATAACACATGCAAAAGGATGATCAGCATCAGAACTCAAGTCTCATGCGTTACTCTAGTACATGGGAATGCAGTAGCTACGTAATCTCACATTCCCATTAGTAATTATACTTGGAATTGTATATCCACAGTTTTCTAGATACGTTCATTTGGAATGTAAGTATATTCCTTCAATAGCATTATCCAGAGAAGTCAAGATCAGCTCTATGCTAATTCCTGTACCAATTAAAAACAATCCACTCCACTACTTTCCTCCCTAAATACATCATAACCAGCTCAGTGAAGCACATTTTGCAAAGTTCTGGTCCAAGCCTAAAACAAAAATCAGAAAATACATTCAACAGCCAAATTTGTCAGTGCTACTTCTCCATAGTCTTTCAAATTGAAAATGCCAGTAGGTAAGTCCACCAAAGACGTGATGAAAATGCTATAAAAGGCAAAAGCCTATAAAAGGCGGCAAGAGAACTTACCGTAATGTTTCAATACTCTTACAGCTAGAGAGCTGAACCCACACTGCGGAAACTCAGGGACCCCTTTCATGTATATCATCACTGGATTTTCCTTGACATCCTAAATCATAAACTAACAAAGTTAAACAAATGAAGAGAATAGATTACCAAAGTAAGCAGGGCGCAGAACATAACGAAGAACCGTATAACCATGTCATGTGATATCTCAGAGCACCTACCTGTTCAACAATATCTTTTAAAGAAGTGGCAGAGTCCTGAAACTTATCCATAGGTTTGAAGTCATCATGTGTGTCAGGGTCATTTGGTACAGTTGTGGAGTATCTCATTCCTCTTTGAATAAACGATGCAGATGCCTGCTAATAATGGTTGCAAAAGGGTTGTTAGCAAATATTGCATATATAAAATAACATACAGACTCGACTAATTCAGACATTATCAGAGATAAGGCTTGAGAGTTAGAGCGTCCAAACACCTGACACATAGCCAATGGCTTTTATCACAGTCGGTCACTCCCTTCGCTATCTTTTCAGAAACAAGTTTGAGAATTTATTTAAAAGTTTTTAAATTGGCAATGGCTAAGAAAAGACACTAAAGTTTGAAATAAGAAGTCATTGCCAGTAATGGCCAGCAATACACTTCTATCGATGGAGCATCACATAAGCACAACCGTCATGCTGGAGAAGAAGCAACTTGGGGTCCTTGCGGAAATAGCCTATGTAATTCCAGTTAAGACCTTTCGGAGTAAAGACGGAAAACGGTTACGGTGACTCCACGATTTACTTCGGTTTTCTTCTTTGCCCAGCTAAACTAGCTTCTACTTGACATCTTAGGGCACACCTCAGAAACTGTCTTTTATCTTCAAAATTTAATCCTATGTGCCTCCATCCATACAATAAAACCAGTATGACCACATCTTATGCTAGTGGATGCAGGAACAAAAGCTCACCATTCTATTAGAGCCTCCTGCTGGGGACCCTGTAATGCCCTTGAGTAGTAGGTTCGATAAGGCTCTTGCCATGATGCTTTGTGCAGCACAGCTCAAGGTTATATGTTCTACGCACTAAAGCACTGCACCACGGAGTGTCTCTGCACAACAAAGATTATGTGCAGAGTATCAATTATAATTCATATAATGGATTAAAAGTTACGTAATAGTAGATAACATTCGAAGTCAGGATAGAGCTCATAAACAATAATCAACAGTCAACCCAAAGCGAATTGGAGCTTTGCATCTGAAAGTGGTTTCTCAAGCTCATGTCACCATCGGTTAATTAAATCAGAACTTTGTAACTAAAAGTAATTTGATTTAAATTTGCATCATCATCATCATCAATACCATATAAGCTATCGTGACCGGACTGAGGCGCCGACCAAGACTCGACATATTGAACCACGACATATTGAACCACGGTGATAGAAAAAAAGAAGAAGAAAAAAACATATCTTGAGATTAGTGAAAAATCAACATTAAGGGAACTCTATCACTACACATTCGGAGTAACTCAAAGTCGGAAGAAAATGTGTACGAAATTGGTTCAAACATTTCATCAAACAAATGGTGTGCAGTGGATTGAAGAGAGAACGTTGAGCAATTCACATCCCGAGCGTACATTCAGAATTGGAAGAAATCACCCAAGACATACTTGAAATCAACACAGCAACCTCCGTAAAACGCAACAACAACGCGTATGGACTAACAAAAGGAACGGCTGTCGGTTTCCCGGCTCGGCCAAAACCGGCTCGAAGACGGTGGCTAGAGGACGAGCTCGAGACGAATCGAGCTATGGCCGACCTGCCACGCAATGTCTTCCGGAGTCGGGATCCTCGGGAAATCGACTCCCAAATTGAAGACAAAGCAACCGGGTCTGTCTTACCGAAGATATGGCGTCGGGAAAGGAAGCCCGGGGGCGCCGTCCAACGGCGGTGAGGGTGGCCGAGTAGTAGGCCCAACCGAGTCGCGTGTTCACTGTCTCTCCCCGTACCAGCGTCGTTCCATTCGCGAGAGGGAAGGACGGGAAGAAGGAGAGAAAGAAGAGAGCCGGGCCGAAAGCAAAAGGAAGAGGGAAGGACGGGCCGGGCCCAAGCGGTAAAGACCCGAAAGGAAAAGAAGGGACCGGGGCAGCCCGGGCCCGCCTCGTTTTTAAAAAAATAAATAAATAAATAATTCTTTTTCTTTTTCTTTTTCTTTTTTTTTTTTTAAAATATTTTTCAAATGAATTCTATAATATTAATGCAAATTCTCCGAACGTCTATATGCTATGCAATTTTATGAAAATTATTTTTGTTTAAGGGTTAAAAATTAATTTATAATTTTCAATGCAATTAAACCCTAAATGAACATGCAAAATTTACATGTCAACAATCAATTGAAGAAATTTTTTTTATAATATTATAATAAGGCTAGTGAAGTCTGAAGACATGGACTGAGGTGATATGCACACAAAATGAGTGTAAACTATGGGCATATTGGCACCAGCATGGCATAACTAATTTCATATGACCAATACCATTTGAGTATCATAAGATTCGGTCTTTTGTTATAATTGTCTAAAAACTGCAATATTAGCACGAGCTTGATCTTAGTCAACATTAAAAAAAAAAAGAAGGAATATATGGGAAAGATGATGTTAGTTTAACTTGATATATTTGTTAAATTTGATATAAACATCTATTATTACATCATATTTCAATGTCTCCCCACTTAAGTAAAAGAATCGATCACACAAAATGATGCACAAGCATGGGATTTGACAATCCAATCCGCTATAAAATTGCCCTCTGTAAAATGATGGGCTGTTCAGAAAAGAAAAGGGGGCATGTGACAGCACTCCTTAATAATCACATGTCCTTCACACTAAAAAATGATATGTGCCTTGAACTTGAAGTGCGCCCTTTTAGTCTAAGCAGTCGTTTCTACCTCGACATTACTGATGATTTAATCAAATTTACTAAAGAAATTACCAACTAAGAGGGTCAGTCAGCCACCTTGCCGGCCTAGGGTTAAAAAAATAGGTTAGAAAAAATAATATAATATAATATAATATAATAAAAATTCGGAAAAATATTAAAATATAATTAAATATGTGTACATCAACGCCCATGGTATCACGCAGAATAGCTAGCGTTCATGTCAATAATTTCTAGCTAAAATTGGCTGAATTGACTTAATTAGCAAAACGTAAGCAAAACGTGAAAAAAATTTAGAGCTCAATTAGTATAATTTAAATGTTTATAATTAAATTGACAAAAATATAATAGATTTAAGACTTTTTGGATAATTTTGCCCTCAGATATGATTGGCATAGATCTTACGTATGGTTCTATTAAAAAAAAATTACTGACATGCTAAAGAAATTTCTTTTTCCAACGAGGGGATCATGTTCTAAAAAGTTCGAAACATTCAGCATTGCCCTCTTTACTGAAAAGCGAAAGTTCACACTCAAAACTCAATCTGAAAAAGCACAGTCCGGACATACGCCTTCAAGATAACTTCCAGCCCCTCATAATAATAAAAAGTCAAATGAAAAAAAAAATCCAAGATTAAAATGACAGAAACAGGAATTTCAGAAGAAGAAACTGCATTAGCTAATTCATCGATCATGTTGAGGCTATAGAAGGGGTGAATAGGTTAATTTAGAAAACAATTTTTCAAGGAATAAATAAAGTTAAGTTTGATATAAGCAAAGACAGTTTGTTTAATGGCCTTTTTCTTGGGCAAGGGACTAAAATTTCCCTGCTAGTAGTGTATGTCTTTTCCTTTGTCTCGGATTGATGTGGTGCTGGCCGATGGAATCCAAGCGGGAACAAGGCCCTCATAATCTTTAAAAGAAACTTTAGAATTAAAAGGTTTTCAGAAGAGTCGATCAAATACGAAATTTATGATGAGCGATGTTGATAAGAGTAGAAACTTAAATGACATCAAGGCAAGAACATGGAGTATCAAGGAGTGAGTTTTTTTGCCAAATAAAAAAGGAAAAGATAGATGGAGATCTCAACCATGGAGTTTAGACGGGATGTGTGAAATAAAAAGGTGTGATCGGGGCTTTGAGCGACTTGGAATGCCACTCGGGGCAAATAAATATTGACATGGATGCAAAATGAGTGTAGATGGTAAAGATGAAAATGCTTCATTTGATTTGTGAGCATGTGAGAAAATGGGAAAAATAAAAATGGAAATGATCCTATTCAAGAAAAAATTGGTATTACCCCATTCAAGGATATGACAGGAGAATGTTGTCTGAGATGAGCCGATTATGTTGAATTGAAGATTTTGGGATGATTTAATGAGAAGATTCGAGCAAGATGCGCACAGTGTGTTAGAAGATATCGAAAAGTACTTTAAAAAAAAAGATGTGAGAGAAGACTACTGAAAACATGGAGCATCTAGAGTATATGAGGACGGCACAAAAATGACGTAATGAAATTCTTATAACTAACTCCATATCGTGTAATAAGACTTGTTTTTTGTAATAGTGTCTAAAAGTATAATGCTAGAACGTGCTTGGATTCTAGTCTCCATAAAACAAGGAAACGTGGGGAAGCACGCGTAATGAAATTTATTACGTCATGTTTCGGTGTCTCTCTACTGAAGAAGACGAATCCGATCTCACAAATTCTACGTCAACAAAGATTGTTTAATGATTTGCTTTGAGTACTCCGCGAAGATCATCCCGGTTTGCTAAAACGAAGGCATTACAAGCAGAAAGCGATAGAGAGAGAGAACATTAGCATCTTCTACTATTTTTGTCTTCTGGTGCGATTGTTGGAAACATGGAGGCAAAAAACAAGCCGGAATGATTCAACGTTTTCACGTTGAGGTTCTTGGATTGATGGGTAAACGAAAACGAGTTGAGTCTTGAAAGCATCAAGTCTTGAGTAAGAGAAGAAAAATGTATGCCTTTGCAAATGTTCTCCTGGCCCTTCTACTCATCTACGCTTGCAAAATCGTGCCAAAGAAAACAAGGGCGGTCCCTCAAAACTACAACGTGTTCCTGAGCTTCAGAGGTGAAGATACTCGCACTGGCTTCAGTGATTTCCTCTACATCAGCCTGGTAGATGCTGGGTTCCACATATTCAGGGACAACGATGCACTCCCTGTTGGCAAGGAAATAGGCTCGGAGCTTCTCCAGGCAATCAGGAATTGTCAGATCACAATCCCTATCATCTCCAAACAGTATGCACAGAGTAAATCATGCCTCGTGAGCTCAATGAGATCATGGATTGCCACACAAAGCATTGCAAATCGGTCTTCCCTATGTTCTATAAGGTAGATGTAGTTGATGTACTTGAGCAACGCGGTATTTTCGGAAAAGGCATTGCAGCTCAAGAGACGTGCAAAATTGGGAGTTTGCGCTGACTTCTGTCGCGGGCATTAGAGGATGGACATCACAGGCCATTGCAAATGGGTATGGATGTGTGTGTGTGTATATATGTATGTATTTACGAATCTACAGATCAGAATCCGAACCTCCCTGCCCTTGGAGGAAAATGACTGATCCAGATTGAAAGAGTTAGGGGAGTAAAGGGGAATTAAACGGTACGCTTGTTTCTGGTTTTTACACTTGTTTATGTGGGCAGGCATGAAGGAGAGCTGGTGAAAATGGTGGTCGCAAAGGTGTCGAGTGTTTTGAAGATAACGTGGATCGAAAGGCTCCTCATTTTTCTATGTTGATGTCTTATTACCACATAAGATCAGGTATCTCTCCCTTCCGTTTGAGCCCAGCACCTCCCATTCCCAAGTATTCTCTATGTTTGTCATAGGAAAGCTTTGGCCTCCCTTCGATTCCCCCATAAAGAAGGGTTTGCGTGGTTTATGACCTAGACCAATTTCGTGGCTTCTAAAAGTCACATTGGACTGTTTTGATTTTTCATATAATGTTCATACTGGCTACATTTTATCATCATCACTTTGATTTGTCATATTGAGTTGCATCATCATCATTTTGGTTTGTCATATTGGATTGCAGTATATCTTTACTTTTCGGAGAAGAAAAGAAGTGAAGTTTTCTTGGCCTTCCATGGCCCTGATACTAGATGCGGCTTCACCGCTCACCTTTGCAATAGCCTTATGGATGCAGGAATCAATGTGTTTAGAATTGATGATCCATCCCTAATAGGTAAAAATGTTAGTAGTGAGATTCAAAATGTCATTGACCACTGCAAAATTTCCATTCCAATTCTTTCTGAAAATTTTGCCTCCTCTCATTGGTGCCTTGACGAACTAGCTCAAATAGTTGAATGCAAGAAAACAAAGGACAAGAGATGTTGCCCATTTTCTATAAAGTGAAGCCCTCAGATGTGAAAGACCTATTGAATTCTTTTGGAGGCAACATGCGTCAACAAAAGAAGCTATTCAAAAGAAGTAAGTACAAGCAGTGGAAGCAAGTTCTCAGGGAGGTTGGGTCCTCCAAAGGATGGGAATCCGGAAAAATTGCAAATGGGTACTTACTTTTATCATTCCCACGAAAACTCGTTTACTGAAATCTTATACTGTTCATAGCGTATTTAATTTGATCCTAATACTGGAAACTTCATTTATTGCTCCGAACTAACTTAAGTTTATCTAGCAATTGGCAGGCATGAAGGGGTACTTGTGAAACAAATTGTCGAGAAGGTTTTGCGGTTGTTGATGAATCCCCAAACGCATGACCGTCCCATCACCATCCACTGAACATTGAGTCGATCATGGAGTTAGTAACGACTCAATCATCTCCTCTTTTACAAGAGGATCTTCGTAGACGGTCCAAAGTGTCATCATCTATTGTTCATCATTTGCATTAATTTTCTAAAGACCAACGGTGAATTCTTTTAGAGTTAAGAAACATGTTACTCATATTATGTCGTGTAATCTATTTAATAAATATGTCTGTTTTTGAATTCAAATGTGACAAGTCTGTTCTGTTACCAAAAGAAGCGTGAATGAGGTCATGGAAACCGAGGAAATGGAAGGAGGAGACGAATATGTCCAAACGATAAAAGCCCAGCGAGATCAATTAGTTGTCTGAAGGGGCCGTGTAGGAGTTGCTATGGAGTTGAAGTTAAATGTGATCTTTCGAGATTCAGATTGCCTTCGGATTAAGTCTCTGACCATCTTCCTTACTATAACCAATCGAAAACTCAGTTCGTTCCGGTGTAAAACAAGATAAGAAAATGAAAATGATAAAACAGTTCCAACTTCCCTTAACACAGCTTGATATATACAGCACTGTACCCCGTCACTAGAAGAGAATATATCGTTTCTTAACATTTTCATCTTTCGTAAAACTAAAATCTGATCATGCACGCATGGAAAAATAAGCCATTTGATACCCTAGCTAATGTGGATGAAAGAACCGACCAAAAAAAAAAAAAAAAAAATGTGGTTGAGAGACAATTTTTCGTAGGAAAAGAGAAGGCAACAATTAGATCTGTTACAAGGATTTAGCACGTCAATCTTAAATCTTAATGCGACTTGTTGCAGAAGTTGAACATGTTCTTTGCCATTAATTTCTCCAATATATGATTGTGCTTCTTCATTATGTCAAAGTCCATGCATTGCAGATGTTCTTTAACCAGCAGCCATGACCTTAAAACTGCAGCTGCCGTCCAATTAATCATCAGTGATGCAACCCCTTTATGCAAAATTGAGTATTTCAGATCAGATAGCAAGCGCAAACGCAAAGTATACACCCGGCTCTTCAGCCAATTAATATGCATAATGAATTTACGGGGGCTTTTGCACAATGAGCATGGCCACGGATCTTGTTCAATCCAGAGAAGCTCACCCCAAAAACATTTCTGCCCGTGAGTGGGTGCCAAAGCAGCGCACTCCAAAGTTAAAAATAAGAATCTAAAGGTCATATTTTCATAACAAGCTGCAGAGAGAGGATTTGCCGACGAACTAAGCTCATGTTTACGCGTGGTCTGTCAATCCACTGGCAAATAGCATGAATGTGTAGGTTTTAGGACTTCAAGGAAGGCGTAGCCGATACAGGTAACTTCCGTGGAGGGGCAAGAAAAGGACTTTACGAGAAGGACCCATGAACGAAACTGTGAGAGAAGTCCCCATCCAATACGATCTCTAGACTTTAGACTTTAGCTTATTACATGTAACGTCATTCCTAAACTTTTGATAAATATTTAGTCTATTATATTGATTATACAAAAATGTTCAATATTATTTCTAAACTTGAATTATTGGAAGAATGGTATTAAACATTTTCATACAATCTATAGATTAACTTCAACATGTACTAAAGTTTGGGGGCTGCATTAAACATATTAAAAGTTTAGAGACTATATTGTACATTAGGCAATGATTTAAGGACCACATTGAATAAATTACAAGTTCAAGAACCGCATTGCATAACAAGTTAAAGTTTATGGACTATTTATGTAATTATTCCTAGCAGGGCTAGTGGAACACGAGACAAATAAACATTCACTTGCACGCAAAATGAGTATAGACGATCACGTATAGCACGATAACAAAGTAATTAGTACAAACACTATTTAGGGTCATAAGAGTTGATTTCATCATCATCATCATAGGTGTTTAACAATGTTAGCATAAGCTTGAATTCAAGTCGACATAAAACAAAGGAAATGTATAAAGAGATGGTTTTCATTTGACTCGGGATATTTTAAAAAATTTATGCAGACATTTCTTCGTCGCATCACATTTTGGATTTTCCCCACTGAAGAAGAAGAAGAATCCGATCGCACAAATTGATGAACAAGCATTATCAGAATAGTTAAGAGAACGTAACTAAGGCTCGTTAGTTGTAAATTGTTTTGACTGGATATTAACTTGCTCGATGAACGATTTCAAATGATCAATGAGTTATTAGGACGTATAGAGAGTTACGAATGGTATGATGTGGAATTTAGCAAAGAAGTTACCGACACATAAGGAAAATTATCTCATGCAAATTGGTTTATGCTCTTGTCGGTGTAGTCTTCTTTTCAACAGAACAGTAAAAAAAAAAATTAAAACCGCGAGTCAATTTATGACTAAGCACTTACCATTTCAATAGTCAAGAAGACGAATTTAAAAACAAAGGAGGTGCGATGTAGTCATAGTTTTCAAGGAAGAATTACAAAAAATCGCTTGAAATGGGACTTTTTTTTTGTCTGGAGTAGTGTTTGTCTCGGAAAAGCCTTGATGATTTTGTCTCAATTAATTCGGTATGTCATGAACAAGGGCATTTTTATTCAAAAATAACTTAACTCAATTTCCAAAATTTCCAAATTTAAATCTAATCCTCAAAATCTTATCCTTAAATCCCAAAAAATTTGCTAGATTTCCCAAAATTTTCACATTTAAATGAGGATTAATACCATGAGAAACCTTAAATTGGTATATTTATGACAAATTTACCATAAACTAATTATTTGGTCACCAAAGACCCTAAACTGGAATGTATATAACAAATTTACCTCGAATTAATTTTTAAGTCACCAAAAACCCCATACTTGTGATAAATCTACCATGAATTAATTTTTAAGTTACCAAAAATCACAAACCGGTAGACTTGTGATAAATTTACTTCAAACAGATCACATGGACTTGGCAACTAACTCAACAATTTCATGGTAAAATTTGTCATGAGTTATCATTTTTGGGATTTTTAGCGATTCAAAAATTAGTTTTGAGTAAATTTTTAACAAGTATATTAGTTTAGTTTGGAGTTTTTCGTTGTAGTAAACCTTTAAATTAAAACACTAACGAGACCAAAAAATTAAAATAAATAAAATAAATAAATAAAACACTGGACCGACCAAGAAGAGAAAATGCTAATCCCAAATCTTTGGCCTTCGCTCGCCTGCTTATCTTCCTCGAACTCTGGCCCTGCACGCCTCCACCTTGCGCCTCAGCCTCTCTGTTCGACGCTTCGAGCTCTTCGGGACACTTCTCGGCGTTCTTGAAGCAGAGCATCGGAACGAGGGGACGCCGTCTCTCGGAGGAGGAGCGACTCTTGCTTATGGAGGTCCTCGACGAGAAGGCATCGTAAGAGCACATTTCTGGGGTCATGTGGTCTGGAACAATGCGCACTTCCAGTCGGGCTTCTCTGGGCATGAGGGTGTCTGCGGCAGCTGACAGATGATGACTAGCCGCAGCTTCTAATTGGAGTAACGGGTGTGTGCGCACATCTTCGGGCTTGCCACCGTCACGTAGAGCCATTTCGAATGTTCAAATGTACGGCGTTGGCCTTGGGTTTGCGGTACTCGCTGCGGCCGTTCATCCCTTGTACTGCGGCCGTTCATCCCTCGTACTGTCTACCCGCATACAAGTCCTTCCCGTCCTACTCAGCCAACCGGCAGGCGATTGTCATTCCAGAAGCGGCTACCAGGCCGTTGTAGACGAAAATTGGAGAAGCCGATGCTGAGTGTTTGGGCCTTAGAAGCTCAGAACACTGCCGAGGGACTGTAAGCCGACAAAGATAGTGCTAGAACAATTGAAGGGCATTCTTTTTCTTCTTTATTCGTAAATTCCCTTTCCTCTCCTCTTTCGGTTCTAAGAATGTCTTCAATTGAGAACTTTGACTATGTTGCATTCATTGCGGTACTCTAAATGTGGAATTTTTCCTGAAGGAGCTATGACTATGATTCCCTGGATTCTAGTTGTTCCGATGCAAGGTGCAATTTTTGGCATAAAGGATAGCTTGTTGAATATGTTCCAGTGCTGGTGGCTGTCGGTGACTCTAGAGTGTTGCATTGTTGCAAGCATATGTTGACGAATGTTTGAGTAATATATGGGAGTGATCGGTTCACAATCCAATTCAGTCCCACCTAGAAATCGGGAACCGGACCTAAAGAAGCGGTTATCCAATTTTGGAACTGAGTATTAGACCACCTAGTCTTGGGATCAGAGCGATTGATCATGTTCGGTTCCTGGGTAGTCCAATAAAACTAGTGGAAAGTTTTAGATTAATTGAACCGTCAATCCATGTTGCAACTCGAAACTGGGAAATGATGGCCTCGTGATTATAGGGACACACTCGAAAAAAAGGAGGATTCAGTTAATTCTTTTCCATAAAGGCTAGACTCACAAATTTCTTCAAAGTAATTTGTGTATTTGCTCACCCCTAGTAATTTCTTCATATTTGTGTACCTTCCCTTTTATGCAGGAGAAGCTTACATTGCATTTCAGAGTTCATGCTTGTCTGACATTTATTAGGATTTGGCATCACTACTAATAAGGAATCAAATCAAAGGATTGACATTTAGCTTTGGCCAAATGGACAGAAGGACACTAGAAGTGTGGCACTCGGGCTAAATTTTTTATTTTTATCACTGAAGTGTCAATTTTCTTGAAAAAACTATCTCTTCAATGCTATCTCCTATATGTTTGGCCGAAAATCCGACATGATCCTCTTTTTTATAAATTTTCTGAAGCCGACTAGCTTGTTGGAAGGTCTAGTCAATATGTCGTCTACTAAGTTTCCCGTATATAAAAATCCTAAATCCCCAAATTGAAAGAGAGCCAAATTTGAAACACTAATCGGCCATTTAACCAAAATTCACACCTAATTCGATTTGCCCTCAAAATTAACTATTCAATCTTGCAAATGGAAGGCAAAAGTTTCATTAACAACTCAAATTCATTTGAACAATTCTTCCTCTAGCACTAACAACCCTAATTTTTCTCCTATCATCCGAGCCTTAATTTTTTCCCTCCAATTAAGTGACTAAGTGAGGATGACTAACCTGATTAACTAAGAGTGATAGAGATGATGAGCGATGGACAGCAAGCGACGGCAGGCAAGCAATGGACAGTGACCAATGGACGGGGAGCAACATTGACAAGGAGAATGGCGGACGGTGAGACAAACACCAGCCCTATGCACGGTGTAGTTTTAGGTAGAATGGTGTGACGTCGTATTTGGGCAATGATGTTGCTGCAGCAACATTTAGTCCTACCCAGCCACATTGGACTAGTAGCTATTCCTCACGGACTGGAAATTTTAACAAAAAATTCAACTCAATTTAAATTATAAACACCACATAATTATTTTGGCAAAAAGATCTCATTGTTGGTACTTAAATTATTGTTCTTTCTTCGATTTATCACTTAAGTGAGCCAACGGAAATTTTTTGTATTAAAGTGAGCATCATTCACAAATTTTGATACTTTTACTGTTCATCTCCGGATTAAACAGTGATGGTTTTGATTAGTTACTGGTCTAGATCTAAGCTGTGATTTACTGTGGTGGTAAGATTTCCCGTCTTTTGTGCATATCTCAAAAGCGGTGCTCTTTTAGAAAACAATGCAGCTGGGCTGAGGGTCTCATGGCTTGATATCAAGCTTCATCAGGGCATGAAAACATACTTACGAATTTCCTTCCTGGACAACTCACTCAACACGATATGAACAGGGGCGATGTACACAATATAATAGATATGGGAATTCTTCTCCTCAAAACGAAGACAGAAAATTCGAAACGATTGATTTTGTTCCTCAGGGCGGAAATGAATGAGCATGCCCTCAACTTTTAAGAAGATGCACTCGTGTCCTCCCTCCCTCCTTTTGACGGTCTGTGCTTTGTAGTCCGACCATAGTCATTAGCATAGGCACTATGTCGAAGCACCATGGAGATCACTTCTGGAATCGAATGAAATTTGCTCAAGTTCTCCCTATTCCCTATAAAACTGAAGTATGAGATGAATGGGAAAGAACAAAGAAAAGGAGAGGAAACAGAGTCCTGATCCTTTTTCATTCGCCAAGCCTTTAATTACGAGAAATTTTTAAAGAGTATAATCTTCTCTCTTATAATCATTAGTTTCAATTGAGAGCAAACAAACATAGGACAAGAATTTGTAGTACTCTTATATGTCGTTGAATAGCATTGTTTCCTCCAAATATTATAGTTGCAAATGACGAAGGGTGTTAGTTTCATCTTTCGATATATCACACACGAAATCCCAAATGAAAGAGAACAAAATTTTGCACTAAACAAACCAAGCAGCAGGAGTAGCAAAATTACCATTCGACCGCCCTAGCCTGCTGCTAGTTTGGCCGTGCAACATTTGATACGTAAATACAAAAAAATTGACGTTGGCGAAACTTTTTCATTGCAAACATATATATATTAAGTAAGATGTTGTCAGACAGACCTTTGCTCTAACGTCAATGGTGACTAGAGATAGAGAAAGGGCTAGAAAGCAAGCAAGCAAATGTATGATCTAGAACTGACCAAAAAAAAAAAAAATGTTTGATCTAGAACTCTATAGAAAATGGAGTCCCAGTACTGCTAAACAGCAATGAAATGAAGGGGAGGTTTGCCAAAGGAAGAGTGGGCACCACCGCCTATAGGCTCCTTGAAATTAAATGTGGATGGATCTCCGTGTAGCAACTCAAAACAGGGAGCTGTTGCCGGATTATGCAGAGACCATTGCGGGTGTCTCATGGGTGGCTTTGTTAAGAAAGTCCTTGCTCCATCCGCCCTCGTCATGGAAACCCTAGCCTTCAAGGAAGGTCTGCACTTTGTGGAGAAGACTCGAACGGCAGCTCCAGTTCAGTGAACAGAGTCAAAGAACTACAGCAGTTCAGTTTCAGCTTGTGACTGACAACTTGACAGCAGGAAATGCTATCCCGGGCCGGGCTGAAGTCCCATGGGTTGTCCAATCGGTAGTGGTGGACTGTCAACAATTGTTGGGCTCTTTAGCTGGAGTGTCTGTCGCCGTTTGTTCGCGAGAAACGAATCGGGCCGCGGATTGTGTTGCGAAGGCTTGCCGAAACGACTCCCTTGCAACAAATTGGTTGTCTAATCCTCCCCATTGTCTCTTATCTCTATTATGTTTGACTTGGGAAAATGTCCAGGCACTTTTCCTTCGTAGCAATGAAAGGAATATTTATTTGACCAAAAAAAATGTAAGATTCCCCTTCGGGCTCGAGGGTCACAAGTCTCCAGCGACTGTCCAATCAGTACGGACAATTCCGCTGAGGAACCCATAAGCCAGAATGTATAATGAGTAAGGTCCATAAGTGTAGAAGCTTAAACGGCCCTTACATAAGAACATGAAGTGTCGAGGAGTTTATGTGCTTGATTCGAATTTATTTTGCCCAAAAAAAGAAGAAAGAGAAAGAGGAAAATAAACAGAGATATCACGGGGCAAAAGAATATTGACACGCTGAAAATTATTAGTAGATGATGGGCATTACCAGCACAAATAGAGATAGAAATGAAATTCACATAAGCAACACCGTTAAATGCGATCAGATTTGGTTTGTTATTAGAGGGATTTAACACTCGCGATATCAGCACCACACGTTTGGGTTCCAGTCAGCATAAAACGAAGAAAACGTGGGAAGGATGATTTTGTCTTTGAATTAGGATATATTTGACAAGCTCGTATAATCAGGAGCTTACCGAGGTGATGAATTGCTGCAGAGAGCATGTCAGATCAGTCTTCCCTATATTCTATAAGGTGAATTATGTTAACGTGGGTTGCCAACGCGGTAAATTTGGAGAGGACGTGGTAAATTTGGAGAGGAATGGACATCGCAGAGCTTTGCTGATGGGTATGTTGTGTAACCTATAATAGGAGTCGAAACCCATCATATTTCGTCAAAAGCTGAACTTACACTTAAAAGAGGATATGAGCCGCATCCCTTATATATATGGGCAGTGAGTCAAATTACGTTCTACTCGTTGTTTTGGTGTAAAGGAAAGTTGCCTAATAGAGCATGAAAACATCCACCGCTCATTTGTGTGTGCACTTGGATGGAAAGGAAGGAATCAAACTGCAACTCTTAACTTTGGTTATATATAATATATATGGGCAGGCATGAAGCGGAGCTAGTGGAAATGGTGGTCGCAAAGGTTTCTAGTGAATTGAAGATGACGTGGATCAAAGGGCTCCCCAATTTCATAAGCTCTCAACTATCTTCCAATTCCGTTTGAGTCAAAGGCCTACCTACCATTCATAAGTATTCTCTACATTCATTAGTTAAGGTTAATTTGGTCTTTCAGAATATTTAGTATAATAACTACATTTTATCACCATCAATTTGGTAATGGTCACAATGTATCTATACATTTTGGAGAAGAAAAGAAGAAAAAGTAAATGGTAAGTGTTCTTGACTTTTTACGGTCAGAATATTCAATCCAGCTTATCTTCTTAATTGATACCAGAATGAAAATGTTTAACAATGATCCATCCCTCATGGTAAAGACATTATTCATGAAATTCGTAATGCCATTTATGTATTCCGATCGTCTCTGAAAATTTTGACTCCTCATATTCCTGTCTCGAGGAGCTAGTCCAAATGGTTGAATGCAATGAGACAAATGAGAAAATGTATTGCCCATCTTCAATAAAGTGGAACCCCGCCAACTGCAACATATGTCACTACTTCAACATAAAGATCTAGGGGGAAGTAATTATGAGCTGTGGGTGGAAGCGACCTCTGAAGGAGCTTGGTCCTGCCAAGGATGAGCATCGAAGAATATCACCAATGGATACTTTCTTTCCTACCAAATTGTTAATTTGATCCATTACTGTAAACTTTTTATACTACTCAATCTTACTCCAACTTTACTTAGAGAGACGGCAAGAATGAAAGACTACTTGTAAAATGGGTCATCAAGGAGGTTTTGGAGTTTGTTGAAGGATCCTGTACAATTGGAACATTTGCTTAGGGACCATAAACGTTTTTGTTGGCCTTCTTGGAATTGTTGCTAAAGAAATTTCTTTTATGAATGTTCTTTTTTGGAATATATATATATATACTCCTTGATGAACATATTTCAGGTTGTTCTCCTATAATTAGAGGTGAAATGAGCCACAATACTCTGAGTATTGCCGGTATTGCAAGCATATGTTGACAGATGTTTGAGTACAAGGTGACTAAGGTGACTATTCGATGTATAGTTGTAATAAAATAAAAATAAGATTCATGTGACATGGATTATTGAGATAGAATTTTAGAGAGAAGCTCTGGAAGAGAAAGAAACAAATGGCTGGAATGATCACGGGGAGGGCACCCCTTTTTATACTAGTAGCCATCTCGTTACAACCATTGATCCATATTCGATTTAAGCGGATAAGATCGCATCTCCCAACCTACCAAAGGCATTTATCTCGAGAGAACTCTAGAACCCAGCACAATTACCATCTTGCCCGTCCCTAGGAACATTTGGTATTCATTTCTTTCTAACTTGAAGGTTGGTCTTGCTGCCTTTTGATTTCTCCAATATGGCAATTTCTATAGCATGGAATGATGCCTGACAGGCAGCTAAGTCTGATTTCTTTATTCTTTTTGGAATATTCGATAACTTGAGACGGTGTTGCGGCCACATCAAAATTCATTTGCTCTGCTTGCTTTCATGGATCTCTTTTGTTCGTTTGTCCTTGTCAATCTCTTCTCCGAGAAGGGTTTTCTTATGTTGCCTATCTATTTTCTCTGCTTGATCTACTTTCCTTGACTACGTATTGCAAAGTTATATGGATGTGTATGGTCGTTAGGTTCCCGTAATCAAGAGACCGTAAATCGATGAAGAGTCGCTCTCATTCCTCGCCAAAAGATATCTTCTGTGGACCTGCTTTTACCACAAAGTTTTCAACTTTTTGACGGGAGACCCAACACCCTCCTATTTCCACTCGGATTTTGAACAGCAAATAGGGCCCAATTCTTCAATTATAATCCAAAGTGCATAAATTCGTAAACGGATTGAGGGTGCTGTGAAGGAGGCAGACACTCCCAAGGTGGTTCTTCCTGGGTTTTTCTGAGGGGTCTAAACTTTGATGATAATAAAAATTGCCGGTTCAATCGAAGTCGGGTAAATGGGACGGGAAAAGTAAATTTGCAAAGATCAAGTATTAAACGGGCTGATTGTCTAAAGAGTTTTTGCAAAGATGACAACGTGGCTTTTATATTCCAACCCGAGATTACATTGCATGCTAGCAATCATGTGCTCCTATCAATCCACCATCTTAATCTTAATCCTCGATTGATCCATCAATAAAAATTTGGCGCATTGACGAGTGCACATGGCTTCAATACTTGGCAAGATTTGCAATATTCGCAATATTCAGTGGCAATTGTTTAATCAGTAATTCATTGATGACTTATTTAAACATTAAATTAACGAAAACTTTGATCGATTATCCTTGCACAATTTGCTATTAATGACCTTATCAGTAAAATTATCAATTTCTTTCAAATTATCGACTATTTTATTCATTAATGACTTCTAATTTAACCAAACTGAACTCGCAACTTATTAATAATAAGCGAAAGTTGGTCACATTTTTACTTCAATAGCTATAACTTTGTATTTACATAAAGAAAATTATCTGATGCAAGTTTATTTGCGCTCTCAACAGTTGCTTTTTTCCGGTGTTGATTTATTTTTAAACAGAAAATTAAAACCACGGGTCAGATTATGGCAAGCCTCGGGTCAACCAGACTTTGACTCCCCCCAAAAAAAAAGCCAAGTAGACAACCATAAAAAAGAGAACCGCACCCTTGTGTCGGAACAGAGAAAGGGAAAGTTAGGAGAAGAAAGAAGAGAAGGGAGAAGAAGATGGGAGCCCTAGCAACCCGCTACGACGTGTTCTTGAGTTTCAGAGGCGCAGACGATCGCACCGGCTTCGTCTATCACCTCTACAAGAGGCTGCTGGATTCTAGGGTCCGCGTGTCACGCAACGATTGCGCGCTCCCGGTCCGCAAGGAGAAAGGCGCGGAGCAGCTTGTCTGGGCCATCAGTAGATGTAAAATCGCGATACCCATCATCTCCCGAGGGTATGCGAGTAGCACATGCTGCCTCGAGGAGCTCGCTGCGATCATGGATTGCCGCAGAAGGGATGACAAATTAGTCCTCCCTGTATTCTATAAAGTGGATGTTGTTGATTTAGGTCGCCGATGCGGTAACTTTGATGATGAGATGAAGTGCAGCTCAGAAGAAGTGCTGAAATGGCAGGAAGCGCTGACTTCTGTAGCGAGGATTAGAGGGTGGATATCACAGAGCACAGCTGATGGGTATGTATGTTCTGTTTTGTATGTATGTATTTATTTATTTACCAATCTAAGAATCTATATCTGTTCCAATTCCGGATCTGAACCTCTGTGCGTTTGGATGCAAATGACCGATCCGGAATTGCAGAATTTGGGGAAAGGTGGGCATCCAACTGTAAGCCTAACTTTGTTTTTACATGTATGTGTGGGGGAGGCATGAAGGAGAGCTGGTGCAAATGGTGGTTGCCAAGGTTTTGAGTGAATTGAAAAGGATGTGGATTCAACGGCTCCCCCTGTCCATAGGATTAGGTATTTACCAGTTCTATTTCAGCCAATCTTCGGCATTTTCGTAGTGGCTACGTCTTGTCATCTTATCGTCATCGCTTTGGTTTGTCCCGCTGAATCGCAGCTTATCTTTTCTTTTTGGAGAAGAAAAGAAGAGAAACTAAATGCCAAGTGTTCTTGGCCTTTCGTGGTCCCGATACTCGATACAACCTTGCTGACTACCTCTACGTCAGCCTCATGGCATCAGGAATCAGAGTGTTTAATCATGATGATCCTTCGCTCGTAGGTAAAGATTTTAGTAATGAGATTAGCAATGCCATTGACCACTGCGAGATATCCATTCCGATTCTCTCTTCGAATTATTCCTCCTCGCCTTGGTGCCTGGAAGAGCTCACTCGAATGGTTGACTGCAAGAGAACAAAGGGACAAATAATATTGCCCATTTTCTATAAAGTGGATCCCTCGCATGTGCAAGACCTATCGCATTGTTTTGAAGAGAGCATCCTTCCACATAAGGAGCTGGTCGACGGAAGTACTTACGATCGGTGGAAGCGAGCTCTCAAGGAGATTGGGTCCCTTGAAGGATGGGTATCAGAGAAAGTTGCCAATGGGTACTTACTCTATCCTCATTCCCACCTAAACCTTAATATTCTATCGCACCTTAATTTGATTCTATTGCTGGAAACTTCTTACACTACTCAAAGCGTACTTTAATGTTTGTTTGCCGATTGGCAGGCATGAAGAGGTACTTGTCAAACAGGTTGTCGAGGAGGTTTCGAGGTTATTGAACAATCCCCAAACACACAATCCCCCATCCCTATCCACTGAGTAGTGTCTCAATCCTGGAGTTAGTAATTGCTCATCTTAAATGTAGGTGAGTCCTATTTTGCAAGAGAAGTTTCCTCGACCATCAACTGTGTCATCTGTCATAGTTCATCGGTTGCATTTATCTTCTGAAGACTGGCGAGGAGTTCCTTTGGAGTTAAGAAACTTGCTAACGCATCTGCTCTTCTTATATTCAGATGTGACAGGATCAATGGATGTCTTGTGTTCCGAATTGAAAATCTGATCTGTTATAGATAGAGAGAGGATATGAGAAAGAAGCATGAATGAGGGCACAGAACCAACAAGATGAAAGGAGGAGAGAAGAATGTCCAAACAATAAAAAGAGGGGCAAGCTTCATTGGTTGTCTGAAGGTGCCTTGCTAATGAGTTGAAGTCAAATGTGATCTGCCGGAGTACAATTGCCTTCTAATTACTCAAAGACTTGGCTCGTTCTGGCATAAAACGGGATGAGAAAATATAAAATGGGAAAACAGTTGCGATTTGCATTTACATAGCTTGAAATATACTACAATTTGCTGATCAGTGGAAGACACTATCTTTGGGCTAAAATCTGATCATGCATTCCGTGGAAAAATAAGCCATTTGATACATAGTTGTTGATGAGAGGGGCTTTTTGATAGATCTCAATGTGACTTGTCGCAAAAGTTGTACATGCTTGTTGCCATTAATTTCTGTAATATTTGATTGTGCTAATTCTTTGGATATGCAAATAGAAATATTCGATTGGATACCTGTTCTCTGATCAAGTAGAACAAGCCACTAGGATTTGCAAAGGAATTGGAAAAAGAAAACATTGCACTGTTACTCCACTTCAGTCAATTCCCGTTTTTCCCCGGAAATGCTTCGACTTGCATTGGAACAACCGTGTGGTGTCAAAACGACCTTTAAGAAAGGAGCATTTTCTTGAAGAGAGACCTCTGCAATCTGCACCAAATTTCTGGAAGCAGAAAGACCAAAAAAGAAAAAAAGAAAAAAATTAAAGCAGAGAACCAATATTCATCAAGTGCATTATCATCATAAAGACAGCATGGAAAGACCACCATGGGACCATATTACAGTACTAAACAAGGAAAAATCAGAAGGCAAAGAGCACCTTGTAGAGGGATGGAAAGTAATTGCAGGGTGAGGCCACCATCTTAGAACATGAAACAGGCGCTTCAAGTACGCGCATTTTCTTAATTTCTCTTATTTCCAGGGATGATTTATTGCTCGAACATGATGCCCATCAGAGCTAAGAAGCTGAAACTGATCGAAACAGGCGAAGACAGCACCGGCAATGGCCAACTCAATTCAATTCGTCTAAATGTTTAATTCTCTGATCAAGTGGAACAAGCCGAAGAACGGTTGTTTTTTGAAACATTCTAAATGTTTTGGCCATGCCATGAGGATATGTCGGATCAAGAATCTTTTCAATGAGGTGCTGATCAGACCCTACAAGGAGGAAACTTTGTCTCAGATCGAAGATATCAAAGTAGTCGAAAGTAACTACAGAAGGTACCTGATAGGAGATTGTGGATGCGAAGAGCAACTGATTTAAGGATTTTGGGTCTTGTACAATTATTCCTTGATCATAGTGCATTATAGCTTTCTCCTGGTGCTAGGATGAGAGGCTTGGGTTTGATACTCTCGTATTTGTCTAACACCAAGTTCTGCAGATGAATTGTATCAGATGCGTACCGGCTCGCTGCCACTATTGTGCTGACTCCATTCCCACTTAATTTATTCCCTGCACAGCAAGTGTCAAAATGTCTAAATATGTACACACACTACCATCTCCCACGCTATAAGCCTCATCCACAAAAAATCGAATTTGCTCATGTATGTTTGTGCAAATAATACCGATTGCCTCAGTGTGATATCATTGGAAATAAATGGTTGCAACCTAACTAAAAGGAGGAAGCACATTGAAGTCACAATGCTTGCACTTGGGTTCTTCACACTTTCCGAAGTATGATACTTGTTGGGTATAGCTCGAAATGAGACGGATCATCTCCAGTCAACCTTATAATGTGTACCTTCAGAGCAAAAGCAATGTCATTAAAGAATTGATTTTCTGATAAGTTATGACACTCTGGATATGTCCAAAATTTTAAACTAAAGTCACAAATAGGTATCAGAAAGACAAATTTCATGTAGAAATAATTTGTTATCATAAAAGAGGTGACTCTTGGTTAGGAGAAGAGGTAGCTATTGGATGAGAGAAAATGTGACTCTTAATTATGCAAAAGAGGTGACTATTGGTTATGAGAAGAAGTTATTGATGGTTATGAAGGAAAGTTATTATCAATACTGTAATATTTGGCTGGTGGGGCCCAAAAGAAGAAAAAGGAAAGATAAGTTGAAAAGTCAAAAAAGTAAAAAGGAAGGGAGGGGAGGGCTCGGTTAAAAAGGACAGCAGAGAGTTCCTTCGACCAAAAAGGGGAAAAAAAAAGAAGAAGAAAAAGAAGATGAAGAAGGGGGAAAAGAAGAAAGGGTTTTTGGCACGTGCATATCATGGATGCCTCGCCAAGCCGGCTCAACTTTAAAACGCAACACCCAGATCGCGAGATCGAAGGATCAAATAACACACACGTTATTTGATTTTGGAGCATCCCTAGGTCCCAGGGTTAGCAAGTAGTAAGACGAGAGAGCTTTTGGAAAACTTTTGGGAGTTCTATTTTGGGTATGGTTTAAGAAAATGGTGTATATAATCTTTGCTAGTGGTTGGACTGGTTGAGTTCTAAATGTATATTATTTTGGTGGATTATAAAAATTCTAATGTTGCAACAAACTTGTTAATTATGTGATATGTATATATATAGCTTGAGATATACATAATTCATGGAAGGTTGGCCATGTCATCCCCATTCCTTGTAGTTTTGGGGTGTGACAAATACGAAGGATGGTGATGGTTGGGAATAAATTACATATCGAAAAATATATTTTGATTGGTTGTCCGTGAATAGAAATCAAATCCCACCTTATACAACTGTTTATAGCAACAATTTCTTCTTAGAAATTCTCTTTTCATCTCTTTTCATCTCTTTTCATCTCTTCACATAGATATTTTTGACAACACATCAAGGATGAAATTTCAAGAGTAAGATTGAGTGATTGTCAAAATCATTTCTCTACAATTTTGGTGTATATCTTGAAGTTATATAAGTTCTAAACCCTACAATAACAATAGTGAAGGTAAATAATACATTAAAGACTATGATCGTTATTACGCATCAAGGCATAAAAAAAATCTATTACTATCATGGTACTACTAGTTTCACGTCAATCATGATCCATCCTTGCCCATTCAAATAATAAACGAGTTATTGTTTTCTATTTACATTGCAAACATCAAACCTGTTAGATTTGAATCAATAAACCTAGTGATCTTGACTTGCAGAAATCAGAATCTTCGCTGCATACAAGGCACGAAAAATCCTCATCACCTTCACCATTTTATAGATTGAAATTTTGTTGGATTCTTATGACTCCAGTGGCTTGCAACCTCTAAATACAGAAAACTCTATTGGATTTAATCATAGATGACATCTAAAAACTGAAACTCTATTGGATTTTAATCATAGATGACATCTACAACTCTACCTGCCTAGTTTGTCATCACCCAAATATTGAACTTTTGTTTGATATGTGATCTTCAACTCTACTAAATTTTGGTAGCGGTGAATTTTAGGATCTTAATTCTCTCCAAAAGTTCTCTATATGTTAAGTCCAAAACACAGAAAAATTTGCAATTTTCGCCTCTTTGATATTGAAGCACTGTTATATTCAACTTAAGAACAAGTCTCCAATATCATTTCTCACCTATACAACTATTCACCCTTCCAAATATCAAGATTCCATTAGATTCCAATTATTTTCACCTCTTCGAAAATCGGAACTCTTCCTTATTCGTATAAAAGACCACTCTCAAACCTCAGTCGCCTTCTTGTCAACTTTCCAACCATTATGACTCTGTCCGATCTATGTACAAAGTATCAAAGCTTTATCAGATTTATGTACAAGATGATTGACAATCTTCACATCATAAGCGCAAAAGATTTGCGAAGAAAGAAAATTCTTCAAATCATTTAGTCAAACATCTTTTACAGTGGCACAATACGCACACGCACACGCACATAGGTGGTCCCCAATTATTATGGCATTCTTAGTGAATGAATGAAGTTGAAGCAACATGTTTTTTTCTCTCTTATGAGAAAAGAGCATCAGATGGACTTAGATTTTGAGTTGTCTTTCATGATCTAGATTTGCTTATCATGCATTACTACAGAATGGAGTCAAACCATAACACCCGGGATTATGGATTTCATTTGAGATCATCATCCAATGTTTCATGAATTATTTTTCTAGTAATTAGGGCATGTCGCCCCAACGAAAGTGGCTGCTAGTTGCTTTTTAATTTTAAGACAGGTCATCCCCATTTGTTTTTTTCACTGTCGACTGTGCAAATGGAGCTATCAGACTCTTTCCAATTTTTGTCGCCTTCTATATTGGTGACTAGCTATACGCAAAATTAACCAGTCGTGCTTTGCCAATGCAGAAACACTATTGATCACGTGGTCATTTCTTGACAACTCGAAGTTGTGGGTTTTGGAGGACCACTGGATGGGTACGGTGTCGATGACCATCACCGTCGATTCGGGCTCCAGGGTTCGTGGACGGAATAAAATCTGGGGAGGTAATGGGACAGTTTTTTGGTACTCCGCTGGATCGACCAAAGGCTTATTTGTTCTGTTTGTTTCCCTTTGGTCTTAGTTTAAAAGACCGTTGCCTCACAACCCTGCGGTTGTACTTTGTTTATATACTAAGGACCGTTTATTTCGCGAAAAATATCGTGTTTTCGGAAAATATTTTCATTGAAAATCATTTTCAAGAAAATAACTATTTTTAGGTGTTATTTGAAACTTAAACTTTGAGTGGAAAATATTTTTCATCATTTGTTAGCTAATTTAATTGTTTGGGAAAAATTATCAAAAATTAAATTTTAATATTTTTAATTAACCAAAAAAATTATATAAAAATATATATATATATATAATGAATTTTTAATTATTTATATTTTAAAAAAATCAAAATTTTATTATTTTATTATTTTTCTTTCTTTTTTCTTTTCTTTTCCTTCCTCCTTCCTCCTTCCTCCTCCTTCTTCCTCCTCCTCCTTCCTCCTTCCTCCTCCTTCCTCCTCCTTTTGCCGCCGCCGCCTCCTTCTTGCTTGATGATGGCCAACTGCCCGGCGGCCGACCAAGACCCAGTGGCCAAATTTGGCAAGCTCGAGACTCGGCCGATCTCGCCCAAGCTCGCCGAGAGCTTCGTTGAGCTCTGGCGAGGCCCGAGCCCCACCCAGCTTGCTAGATTTGGCGAGTTGTGAGCTCCGCCCTAGGCCGCGAGAGCTCGCCTCGCCCAATCTAGCGAGGCCGATCTTGACTTCGCCAGATCGAGCTAGGCGGAGCCTTGTCGTCCTGGGGCAAGGCTCGAGTTGCCTTGCGGCTAGTCGTTGGATGTCGCCATGGCGGTCGCGACCGACCGCGAGTCGTTGCCAAAGAAGAAGATGAAAAGGAAAGAAAGAAAAGAAAAAAAGGAAAAAAAAAATTAAAAACTAAATTTAAAAAAAAAAAAAAATATATTGGTAAAAAGAAGCAAGATGGAAGAAGTTATGGAAAACGTTTTTCAACTTTAAATTTTTCCAATGATGGAAAACATTTTCATTGACTAGTTCATTTTCCGTGAAATGAACGCCGGAAAATCCGGAAAACATTTTCCCGAAAGTCATTTTCCACGAAACAAACAGTCTCTATTTATTTCGCAAATGTGTGACATTCCTAGAAAATATTTTTAGGGATAATACCCTAAAAAACCCCAAACTGGTACACTTGTGACAAATTTACCTCAAACTATTTTTTTGACCACAAAAAACCCCAAACTAATATACTTTTGATAAATTTATCCCAAACTGGTACACTTGTGACAAATTTACCCTATGTCAGTTTTCGTTAAATTTTATTCTCAAATTATTAAATTAAATGACACGTGACAGTTAACCAAGTATACCAATTTAGGATTTTACGTTCCATTTGTCACAATTTATAATTTTTATGATTTTTTTGTGGTATTAATTCAATTTCGTATAGGGTATATTTGTCACAAATTTACCAGTTTATGGTTTTTTGCAGTCAAATAAATTAGTTTGAGGTAAATTTGTCATAAATGTACCAATTTAGGGTTTTTTATAATCAGTCGGGGTAAATTTGTCACAAGTTTACCAGTTTGGGGTTTTTTATGGTCAAAAAAATAGTTTGGGGTAAATTTGTCACAAGTGTACCAGTTTGGGGTTTTTCAAGGTATTAGCCCTATTTTTTAAGAAGTCATTTTTCACAAAAATGACATTATTTTCTGGAATTTAGCTAAAACCTAAAAATGAACTAGAAAATATTTTCCGCTGTTTGAAATAAAAAAAAAATTGATTAGATTTTCCTTATTGACATACACAATTCAAGCACCAATAACTTATTGGGCAACTAAGTAAGAGCATTAAAGTCTCGAATCAAGCCTTGTTGGACCTCAACGCAATAGCCAAGGATCAAGGCACAAGCATCTAGGTCTCGAGGGCGACTTTGATGGAGTAGAGCACAAAGCATTGGGATCCCAAGCTTAGCCTGTGAATCCTGATTTTCAGAGTTTTGTTTTCGATTGGATAAGTTGGACTTTTCATCAACGTGCCTATAGTTCTTTTCTCTAAGTTGGCCACTCACAAGATAACTAGTCTATCAAGTGAAGTCGTTAAGGTATTTTAACTCAATAGATTTGAGAATTCGATTAGGAATCAATTGCTCGACCGTGCTAGTCTGCAAAGGGTTATTACGACATTGTTGAAATCAATCAAAGACCTGAAAATAAGTTGATTCGATTTAGATATGTGATTAGTGTGATGGTGATTCCACCAGATTGCAAAATTCTTCGACCGGCACTAAACCGATTTTTTTGTCGTTTTGGTACCCTGTATCCGTATTTAAAATCTTGAGATTTTCACAACAACCGATAGTCGCCAATGTGTCGAAAAAATACATTGTGGCTTGAAAATAATCGACCACAAGTTAATTGTACCAAAAATTCCTAAAAGCTATCCGGTATGCTATGTTATGTTAAAATCACGCCATATTGAAATTAATCATGAATTCGAATTCGATTTCAGAAATTGAAAGTTCTGTTATATCACGATTCATTTTAAGAACATTGACTCATCATTTGAAGATTTTTCTGCAAACCGAGATTTTTAGCAAAAATTCAATATAGAGCCGTTTTCGACCGGAAAATTCAAAGAACCGTTCTTAATCACGTTTTTGGGATGCAAGTTGGTTCTATTGGCAAGAAAAATTGTCAATTTGGTCAAGGACACCTTAATGGGATTTGTGGACTCCAATTTGACCTCAATTGGGAAGGAACTTGGCTCAATTTGGGGAATTTGGTGCCAAATTCGTAGGCCATGGTCCCCCTCAACTTTTGGACCATTTGGGGAGTATTCTAGGTGGATTTTGGTGCACAAAATTGGTTGAGGATAGAGCTTAAACTAGTGGGGCCAAGTGCTTGAGTGTATTGGATAGGAATGTGGACTATTGAGGCAAAGTGCCCCCTCCAAGCTTCTAGTTGCCTCCTTCTTTAGCAAGCTACTTTCCCCATTATAGACCTCCTTGAAGCTCTAAAGAACTAGAGAAAACCGTAGCTCCCTCCCCCTTGTCGTCGAGCAACCCGCCAAGGCCATCGGAGCCGCTTGCTCACCATCTCGCGCCCGCACGCCAATCACGAGCCTGTTGCACGTTGTCCCACCTCCCCATTCATATTCACGCCTTGCTCGCCGTCATCCACATCATCCAGCTGTCATGGTCACCTGAGCCACCATCCGCCACCGCCTAGTCCCGCAGCAGCCTCACCGTTCAACCGTGTCCCTTTCCTCGCTTTTTAGCCATCGATTCCCCCTCCTTTGGCCCAAGCAGGAACTAAACCTAGCAAGGGCCCAAGGTATTCGAGGCCCATTTCGGACCTTTTCCAAGCCTCGTAGGGTGTTGTCACTTTGGAGTTTGTCACCCGTCTCCACGCCGTCGTCATCGTGGACTCACCGAATCGCAAAACCGGTGAGTTTACTCATTAAATTTTGCTTATGGAGTTAATTATGCTTAAGATGTGATTATTTTATGCTAAGTATGTTTTATGTGGTTAGTTAGAATGGATTAGTGAATTAATTATTCATTTATGGATTTTAGGTGGTTAAATTGGCTTAATTAGAGACTAGATAGGTTGTATTATTTATCTAAATAGATTTGGAAATTTTTCGGACCCATTTCGGTATTTAATTAGGCTTTTCTAGCCTAAGTTTCTATGTATGGCATTTAATGGTATTTATTTAATTAAATTAATTTTTGGTATTTATTTAATTATTTATTATTTGCTGGAAATTATACCGGGATAGCCGATGATTGGAATTTCGTGCTGATTGTAATGGTATGTTTGGTTTATTTAATTGAGTGATGATTTGTGTAAATTAATCAAATTTGTAATTTTAGGTATTTATCCCAAAATTTAGTAATTTTGGTATTTAATTGGAAAATATCGGACGTTAGTTTTTAATGCCATAAATGTCTTTGTAGACTATATAATTACTGGGATTTTTGAAAAGAAATATATGGCGTTTTTGGCTCAGGCCAACTGTGTACCTACACACGATTATTTTTATCGAGTATTTTCAATGTAGTGAATTGTTAGCTTGTGTGAGTCCATTTGCACGTCAGATGGTGAAAGCAGTATACTATATCAGCTTATGAGCTCGATATGTCAGCTTGTGAAAGCAATATACCTTATTAACTTGTGTAAGCTAAGATCGTTTTATCAGCTTGTGCGAGCACGATCTATATATTTATCAACTTGAGCAAGCTATCTATCTTTCTATATCAGCTTGAATGAGCTAAGACCATATATTGCAGCTTGTGTGAGCAGTTGTGGTATTAGAGGATTGATATATGATATTGAATTGATAGATAGTACAGTTGGTATTGAATTGAGCTAATTGATTGATTGACAGTTTGATTTGAATTGAGTGGATTGGTTGAGATCATGAATTGTATTGACTTGTAGGAAGGAATTGAGGCAAAGGTAAGTAATCTATCTTGTGTGTGCATAGGTAGCATTTAGACGTATTTCCTTCCTAGTCGGAATTTAGGGGGTGGATTTGCTAAGACATTATCTCACTCCGTCGTGGGCTCAACATTCAGGTCCTTAGATGGCGAATCCTCCTAAGCGTTTCGGCCAGTCCATGAGGGTTACCGAGCAGGTTTCTAGTTACCCCAATCCCGGAAGTCACTGGGTCTATGAACTTGTAATGACCACTGTTTGGGTCGAAGAGGATCCACCTCATAGGATACCTTATCGATTCAGAGCATGTTTTCGCTACGGACCCAATAGATTGAGGGTGGGTACCCTTAGGACTTTTGATATCCCCGCTACGATAGTTGATGTTACTCTAGATGACGATCCAACTGACCCTCATGATGGCGTGGTGGAGGACCCGACATCCCATCCGGAGCCGATGGAGACCAAAGGATCGGCGAATGAGTCTAGCTAACTGGTCATAGGACAGCTTGGTTTTAAGGACCGATCTTTTGTAGATTTTGTGAATATAGACTAGTTTTGTAAATGACCTAGTTTGCTGTGTATAAACGTATGTTGTAGTTTTCAAAATTTTGGTCCTACTTTTCTATCACATCTTTGTGTTGTCTGTGGATTTATTTATTCGCTCCTGCATGCACATTAAAATGAAATAGATCGGTGACGCATCTTGGGACGTCCCAAATTTTATCGACCATTGATGGGCACATGCTCGAGGATTGGAGCGTGACACGGCCTCGATAGACTCGAGCTCGGGTGTTGGGGATCCAAGCTCAATTACCATGATCCTACACTTGGCCTTTATGGACCCAAGCTCATGTATTGAGTCATTAGGGAAGGGTATTGGGGTTTGGGGTTCGGCCTTAGTGGACCCGAATGTGGGCGCCAAGGGGCTGCTCAATCTCAATGGACCTAGGTGTAGGCATCATGATCCAAACATAGGTACCGAGGTCCCAAGCCTAGTGTCAATGGACCCAAACCAAGCACGGGGACTCAAGAATCAACGTTAGGATTTTGAGCCCAAATTTAGAGTTTCAAGTTCAAACACTAATACCTAATATTTAGAAAAATGATTTGCAATTTTTTAATAAGAAATCATTTTCTTGAATTTAAACATAGGTTCTTAGTTTGACTTATTTTCCCAAGCAAACCAAACACTACAAAATAAGGAAAGTGCTTTCCACGAAACAAAAGGTGCCTAAATGTAGAATGATTGCTCTTAGAGCTATGAATATTGTTGTTTGGTCTTCCTGGAATTTTGCTGAATAATGATTTTAATCTTTTTATGGGTGCTTTGATGCAAAATTTTCAATGGACAATTTTGGGCTTTGAGGATATGCTTGTTGAATATATTTTGGCACATTTCTTTCCATTCCGAGTCCTCCACAATGCTTGCGGTGAGATATCCTCTGCAAGATTAGTAACAGCACGCTCAATTGAGCTGCCTTCTTTCCAAAATAATCATTTCTTGACATCTGATATCTTCTGATCAGTGGCAAGGACTTTGGCATTCTCAAACTCCACAAGCATTTTTAATCAATCCGGCAGAAAAAAATCTAAACTTCAGTGAAGAAACCATAAAGGGGAATTTGATTGTTGAAAGATGGGCATGCATTCAATAGTCTCAGAATCTATTGATGCATGCATTGAGGAGACACAACTTAGAAGATAGAGTGCTCACGAAAGAGCATAGGAATTAAATAAATAGCACTTTTTCCACATTTTCCAAAGACACAATCATCTAACTCCATATTATTTCAGACCTAAAGCATAAGAACTGCATCTCAACCAGCTTTAGTTACCTATAAGAGAAGATAGTAATGTTGCAATTGTTAGGAAAATCCCTTTTGAAGATGACAAAATAAATCAAATGTTACTAACGTGTTTAATGGTTGAGTTAAACTATGTAGATGATTGAACATGTAAATGATATTGTCGAAATCTATACTTGAAAGAACTAGAAGACGGATTTTATGCTGAAGCTGAACTTATTCAGATTATGTTCAGACTTTAAGGCTAAATATGTTCAGAAGCAGAGTATATTCAGACTTATGTCCAAATTATAAAGTCTATTTCAAACGGAAGAAAATCAGACTCTACTTCCAATAAAACACTCTCAGACTTTATATTGAGAACAAGACACAAGTCCAGAACGTGATAAAATCCATAACAAGACACAAGTTTAAAACGTGACAAAATTCAAAATGAGACACAAGTTTAGAACGTAGTAAATTCAGAACGAAGTATGTTCAGAACGAAACAATTTGATAGAATATAACACAAGTCCCAAACATATAATGGCTAGTTATCTAGTTTAGATTCTACATCAAGATAAATTTGATTGACTCAATCTAATTGATTAACAATTGGATCTTGAAGACAAAAAATTTCTATATGAAAAAGCTCTACTTATGAAAATCAAGATTCTGTTTGTATGAGTGATTGGAATTAATTTGGGATTCTACTTTTGTCACTCAATAGCTACTAAATCTTCTAGATATCAATGGGTAGATTGAAAGACGATCCTCTAGATATTGTTCAACGGCTAATTTGAAAGTGGATGAGTATTTAAAAAGACTAAGGACCGATAAGCAAGTAAAAGATGGAACGTAGAATTTATAATTCCAAAATATGAGCAAATTTCGATCATACAGTCGTTTTCATGAGCTTAAATGTTTGTGATCATGAGAGAAATACCAAAAAAGTAACTTAGTGAGATAGTGTGATCTACCACTGAGTGTTTACATTCAAAATTGTAATCTTTTGTTGATCAAATAATGGAATCAGCCAGAAGGCTGTTAACGTGGGAGAATGGACGTAGGCTTGATTTAAACTGAACCACTATAAATTTTGTGTGCAACATTCTCTTTCATTAACTCTTCATATTTAAGTTTGTTACATACTTACAGATTATTTCAGAAATTTATTCCATCACATAACAAATTCTGACCATCTACCAAAAGTCTGGTGGCTCACTTATCAAAACTCTAATCATTATTTAGACTTTGCTTGAAATTTATTTTATTAAGTTTATTTTAAATATCTATTCACCCCTTCTAGGTGTTTGTACTAGCATTTTCAGCAATTACCCTTTTTCTCTAAAAACAATTTCTCCTCCAACAACTTCAAATCATAAGATATCATATAAAAGTCATATATGAAGAAGGTCAAACATTAATGTTTTACTCGTTGTCTAAGAGAAAATAGTCAGACACTGACCAAAAAAAAATAAAAATAGTCAGATATCAAGAAATACTGAAAACAGCTTATAATCTTCCATGCATATTTTCATTAATAGACATTCAACAATGATTCTATATTGCCATGTCATGCCTCATTTAATTGAACTTGTGGGCTAATAACAAAGTGATAAAATATAAGAGTCAATTTTTAACCTTTGTGGTTGGATTATATCCGTGATTGGGTACCACTTCTGCGACAATTGGAAAAGCACATTCTTGGAAGCTGCTAGCAACTCTCAGCCATGCAAAACAGTGCCGAGGACGTCCCTCTGGTCCAAACATAGTATTTCAACAACAACACAAATTGAAATATAGTTTCACTCAGATCTCCAATTTTATGTTTGCAAATCCCACCACATTACCTCGCTAAAATGCTTTCATCTTCCCACAAAATGGACTTCAGACAGTATACCCTTCCCTGTAGAAACTGTCGCAATCCCCAAATGTCTGATGCTTATCGTTGACCATGAAGATGTGACAATCGTCAACATTGACAACCAATCCTTTTGGAATTCCGTGATCAGCAGTTGTAGGTCATTATTTCGTGAACAAGCCATGCATAAAGTAGATGCAGCTATTCAGATGAGGATCTGAAAGACTAAGAGACAATAAAGTCAAAATTGGATGGCAATATTGTTGTAACTTGGCAACACACTGCACAAACTATCAATATGATATTTATTACTTCCAGAAAGTTCGTAAATCTTGTATGAACTATTGCAAGTTAAATAAAACGAGTTCTTACAGATAGGTCACATGTCGTGATAGAAATATTTTCACTGAGGTTTTGGCATATTTTCAAGGTGCTGAACAATCTACAGAAAGTCCTTTCAAGTTTGGGCCCAGATCAAGAGCCACGATTCCTAGAGTACCCAGTAGGAACTTAATTCTATCGGCACATGACAATAGATATGATAAAATGTGTACCCACATATTGATGCACAAACATTCTAAATAAATTTACACAATTTTCATGTTACCAACAAAACAAAAGGTGCACTGAGAAAGCAAAAATTGTGAGATTTTTGTCAGCAAGACATCATTACATCTGCATTTGGTAATGTTTCTATTAAAAAATTATTCACGGGAATCTATTTTTGTTCCGGAAAATAATTTTTTAACAGAAGAATACGTTTGATAATTACACAAAATTTATGTTCCTAAAATAGAAAAAAAAAAAAAAACAGAAACATATTAGGTAAACTTGTATAATTTTTTTGTTTCTTTTAATTTTTAAATATTTTTATTTTTTTTTTTTTTTTTTTTTTTTAATATCAAGGGAACTCGTCGGCTTACGCCGGCAGTTAAACCTGGAGTGACGCTAGCGGAGGACCACCACCCTAACATCACACTTAAGACGCCGATGCTTCCCTTGGGGTTTGACCCCCTCACCTTTCCCCCAAGGCAAGGATTCTTTTTTCTTTTTTCTTTTTTTTACTTTCTTCCTTTTGGCCGGTTGCTGGCCTTCGCTATGTCCGGTGGCCTATGAAGCACGGACACATTGCCGAGGCTTTGTGTCGTGTCCGACACATGTGATGTGTCCGACACCCTCAAACACGCTCGGACACATTCGGATATGCGATCAACACGTGTCGAGAAATCCGACATGTAGTCAACTCTTCTCGATACACTTCGACACGTGTGTTCAAGAGAGATTGTTAAAGAAGATGATGGTGGGTAGAGGTGAGGCCGAGGAAGAGGCCGAGGAAGCGGAGGTGAGGCCGTGACGACAAGAGGAAGAGCATAAACTAAGGCGACCCTATGATGGAGGGCTGGTGGCAACACTGCGATGGAGGTTCGGCGGCGAGGTGCGGTTGCTGCAAAGGAAGAAGGGCGGAGGCGACAACGATAAGGCGACCGAAAGAGTTAAGAAGATCGTGAGGAAGAAACTGATGGGGCGAGGGAGCTGTTTGTGGCGTGGGGGGAAGGGGAGGGAGAGGAGATAGAAGGAAAGAAACTAAGGGGGTGGGCGGAGAGAAGGTGGTGGCGTGGGGGAGGGGAGGGGGAAGAGAGAGCATGGGAAGAACAGGGATGGAGGGGATTGATGGGGGTGCAGCCTCGCAAGGGAGCATGTGGTGGCGTGGGGGAAAGGGAGGGGGAGGGGAGAGAAGAGAGGAGAGAAAGGGAAGAAACCGAGGGGGATGGGGGCGATTGATGGGGCGCAGGGAGAGTGGGGGTAGGAGGAAAGGTGGTGGCATAGGGGGAAAGGGAAGGGGAGAGAGAGAGAGAGAGAGAGGAGAGAAGGGGAAGAAACCGAGGGGGCTGTGGGTGATTGATGGGGGCGCAGGGAGCAAGTGGGGGTGTAGGGGAAGGGGAGGGGGAGAGAGAGGGTGGGGGCAGGTCCATAGATATCGAAGGGGGAGGGATTTTGGGGTGGTGGCGTGAGAAAAGAGGGGGAGAGAGAAACGAGGAGAGACGATTTGAGGGAATAATTTTTGTTAAAATAAAAATATAATTTTAAATATGCACACATATTAATTATGAATATGTTTTTTTAAATTATTTTATGAATAGATTTATTAATATTATTAGTGTAAATTTATTGTAAGTTCTTATTTATTTATTCATTTATTTATGAATTTGAATCAAATTAATTAAAAATAAAAATATTTATTTAATATATAACGTGTTGGAATGTGTCGGAATTCTTCACCTTTTAAGAAATGATGTGTCGCATGTCGTGTCGTGTCGTGTCGCGTGTCGCATGTCGCGTGTCGCATATCGTGTGCGATGCGACATAGCGGCCTTGCCTAGTCACAACGAGGCGACCCCGACGACGGCCCCCAATGAGGTCGCTGGCCAAAGGAAAAAGAAAAAGAAAAATGAAGAAAAATGAGAAAAAAAAGAAAGAAATGTTTCTCGGATTTGATCCCGAGAACAATAAACAAGTTTTTTCTACTTTTATTTACATTTGCATTCCAGAAAAATAAATAAATTTTTTATTCCCATGAACAAAAGTGTAAACAAACGTGCCTTTTTTTGCCCCGAAACAAAAAGAACATAAATTTTTATTCTGGGGAATAGAAACACAATTAAACAAACCCTAAGGCCATGCATTTATAAAATAAAATTTAACGGAAAAATTGCTCAATTTCTATTCGCTTGTTAAAACCCGGCCCCCAATGAGTTTAATAACAGAATAAAATTTCGAATAAAAATTGGATAGCAACAAAGGAAAACAAAAATACTAAAATGAAGTTGAAAATACAAAAATGATATATTAAAAAAAAAGAAATGTTTCTGAATGTTTGATCCTAGGAACAATAAACAATAGGGAAAAGTTTTTTCTTCTTGATCGCGGATGTAATTTTTGAATTGCAAATGAGGGCATGTGTCTCAAAATGAAAAAACAATTCTTCAATGCCCCAAATGATCTTTCAATGACATTTCTTAAAAAAGAATGCTTATAATTGAACAATTTTCTTGTAGTTGTTTGCCGTCTCGCTCTACCCCTATACTTATTTAAATGATATCGATCACCTCAAAAAGGAGTTAAAAAAAATAAATAAATTTTTTATTCATACATTGGTCATAATTTATAAACTATAAATATGATCAGAAAAAAAAAATTACTCCTTAAAGGATAAACAAATACCTAGTGGCTTGAGGAAATTCCAAATGGGTAGTCTCCAGTGTTGCTGCAAGCACTCGACAATTTTTAGAGCTTTTTGTAAATCTCATATCAAATGAACAAACGCAAACGAGTGGTGGTGCCTTTCCTACTTCTAAAAAGTATAAAAAAATTTTTTTATTAACATTTATGTTTAGGATCCATAAGAATCTCTTGTGGGAAACATCAAAGGAATGTGGTATGATAACCTCTTTTGCCAATTTAAACAAAAAACTGAAGGATGAAGAGCCTAAGTATCTCAATTTTTGGAAAAAGCCAGTAATATGGACCATTTATCTATAATCCATAACGTAGGGACAGCTTTCCACAAGAACAATGTTGGAACTCAGTCAACATGGCATATTAAAAAGAGAAATCTACTCTATCCATTGTACAAAAGATTCAAATAGAGAGTCCAACCTGCAATATACTTGTGCACTAAGCATCACAAGCGGTCCATTCCATCTAATAAAAAACCAATAGTTGGATCACTTGGGTCCTGCAACAGCATTCATAATACTTAAAAATTAACACTTTTGAAGCTAGCCTGGTAAAAACTTGGGAAAGAAAGCTACTCTTGAATGATGCAACAAAGCATAGGTTAACAAGAATACGATGTTAGAGAATCCACCTGTATGAAAGAGGGACATCTGCTACTTAACGTACACGAAGCTGGATGTTGATGCATTGCACTTTACGTGGAGTAGTACCAAACATTTGTACTAGAGTTTCTCCCTAACACACTACATTTCATTATTTAAAATACAGTAATTATGAGAGCTCAACTAGTCTCTCTCTCTCTCTCTCTCTCTCTCTCTCTTTTTTTTTTTTTTTTTTTTAATTTATCGATTCATGTTTGAGTAACTCAAGTTACAATTAAGTCAAGCTCAAGCTTAGTAGTAGTGGCACACAGCTTGCAAGCACAGTAAATTGACGCACTTATTGTGAATCCTAACAATGTTTATAGATTCACATATTAAAGGAAACATATAGATGTCATTATTGTTCTAGTACTGAAATGTAAAATTTGCATTTGAACTAACTCAATCTTAGATTGAAACTCTTCTGACCATCAAGTAGCCAATGTGGTTTTCTGAGCAACATGTATTACCCAAAACAAAAATTCAGCACCACAACATTTCATGCAATTGTTTAAGTTTAGACTAGGCATGAAGAACATTCAAGTTTGGTGGAATAGAGATGCACCACTTGCTTAAATCGTTATTGCGGGGGTAAAACGGAATTGCAAAAATTTCAGATTACCAGAGCAATAATAATTGTTGTAACACAAAGCAGCACATCAGGGCAAACAAGATTCCCCAGTAATACGCACTCCCCATGAGAAGCTTTATTGCAAGATCCTGCACTCTCTACATGTAGATCTGCATCAAGAGAGAAAAAATTGGGTCAACAAAAATTATAATTTACATTAAACAGCTTCATTCTAAGGAGACATTCCACTGGGTGAGCAGAATTGGTAAGAACGTCTGGGTATCTCGAATGATATGACTTAAAAATCCCTTATTTCTTAGTCTCCTTGAATCAGTAGAGAGAAAATAACAGGACCAACAGCCTCTAAGACCAGGAAAAGGAATTTATAAGTATAAATTGCACAACATATATAAGAAACCATAGACGCTAATAATAGGAGACAAGCCCACATGATAACCCCTAGGGACAACAGGGCCATCTGAGATTTCAGCGTCAAGTCGCATGTTGCAACCATAGGAAACACATTCTGGTGAGAACTGACAACAGAAATTTTTCGGATGATTTGATGGTAAAGGAATTATATGAAAGGATGCAATGGAGAGAATATGTTAAATATTCATTATCCTGCATGACAGATTGGCAAGAGATACAAGGGCTACTATCTAAGATTACAAATGACAGATTGCATCCATCAAGGGGTGGACAAACCTGAAGAAAACAGATTCATCATTCGACTGCCATGGGAAATAACAGGGGGTAGAGATATAGATTAAAACTAATCCACGACTAGAGGACCAATTAAGATATGGCTCATAACGCTGGGACAAATAATTCTATGATATGTTAAAAGCCTAATGAGGAAACTCACCTCCCAGTGTGTGGGCTGTCAAAATTCACGTCCCCTTGCAGTCCTCTCAATGGTGGATCATGGAAGTCTATGAAATGGACGAACCTGTAGTTTAGGAAGAGAACAGAAAGTATAAACAGTAGGTGCGCTCGCCATGCAAGGAAAATGATATTATCAGGATACTAGTGCTAGTGGTCCTCCAACTAAAGCTGAAAAATTAAGGTACTAACTTCTAAACAAATATAAGCAATCACCCATAGTTTCAAAAGCTCATGACTATAAAAGGATCCTGCATAAGATAAATCTCACGTATGCAATTTACTTCATCACAAAAGAAAAAGAACAAAAAAAAACCTTAAAAAAAAAAAAAATACAAAACACAAAACAAACAAAAGAAATGCAGCCAATTTTGACCAGGTGAAGTCAGCCCCAAGTCTGACCAAAAAAAAAAGTCAGCTCCAAGGGTCTGCTCATGTCACTAACTTTATGGATCGACTAAAACCAAACGTGATTACATAAGAGTTGGACAAACCATTTTTAAAAACTTCAATTGTCAAAAAAAAAAAAAAAAAAAGAGCCCAAAATTGGACTTCAAGCATATTGGTCAGGCGGTCATCCCATGTGGAACATAGGGCATATGCATAATGATAATGACGAGATCACTGGAACAGACAAAAAAAAAAAAAAAAAAGGACCTTTCAATCTATATGGAGGTAGTTCAGAGTTCAAACTCATAGCTTAGCTTCAATAGAATATTGAAGAAATCATTGTCCCTATTAAAAACGAGCCCACTAGATATATTAAGTGCATTCCTGAACACAGGCAATGCCGCTATTTTTTAGAATGTTAAAACATGGTGCTAGGTCAATATTAATCAGCCCATTCTTAAGCTTTCACGATAAACACTCATTTTGATAGAAAAACTTGAGATCCTAATTTGAAGCCTGGATCTAATGGGAGCCTATTCTGGTTATTCTGCGTATGCTTCAATCATTGTTTTGACTCTCCTTTTTTATGTGCGCAATGCACGTGTTTAGTCTCAAATGAGAGAATAATCTTGACGCAATTGTCAAGATAAGCCTCAATGTCCTCTCTATTCAGGGTTCCATCTTTCAGGTCAACTTGTCTGATCATGTGTACACGTGATCATTATGTATGATGAATTCTGGATCCAAACGTATGTTATTTCTTAAACTGGTAATAAAAAAGAGATGGAGAAGGAAAATTCTATGTATTTAAGTTCCCTGTACTTTAACAGTAGCATTCACTTGCGTATTGCATTAAAATTGAATCAAAATCAAATAAAAGAGAAGTCAACGATAGTCTCGATTTAGTTCCAGATGTTTTAAGCATACATAGAGCCAGAAAAGTAAGCTAATCATACATTTACTCCGTTCAAAGATCGGCCTTGCCTTTGCTTCATTAACTTTTTCTGATGTATCTTTCCCAGATACACTGCAGATACAAAATAAAAATCCAGCACAGGCAGACTAGGGGAAACGCTGAGCCTCAGTGAGCAGCCAAATATGTTTCTCTCTGTTTTCATTCTATCAGATATTGATGTCTTTTTACCAAATCATCATAAAGCTACATTGACAAACCAAAGGCAAACATATAAAATGGAGAATTCTGGACTTCAAGTTGTTGCCCCGAAAATAGTGAACCCAAGTGCCTGATGCCAGCCCTCAGGACTCTACAAAATGAATAATTTGCACATACCACATCCTGTACTAATTAGCACTTCCCTCTAGGCAATTATGATTTCCTTTAGCCTTTTGTGAAATCGAGGCAACAAATTAGCTTTTGCGAACTGAGGAACCAGGCAGGTATAAGAATCAAAACAATCATGAATGAATGGCGACTATGGTAAAATTACATTCTGAAGGACTAAAAAAAAAATCTGGGAAAACTAACAAATATTGAAGGTTCCAACCTATAGTAAAGGTCACAGTCTGCTCTTATCTTGCCATGGAGTGTACAAGGCTGTAAGTTTGCTGTACCATTTTTCTTGGTAGCTGTAGATAAAAATAAGATTGTCATGAGAAAGGACATTGCCAGAGAGAAATGCTTTTAACTTTGCAATACATGGGCAAGAAGTAGATCAAGCAGGACAGGTTACACAAAAGAAAACTTGCCTCCTTGGAGAAGAGATTGACATGGACAAAGAAACAAAAGAGATCCATATAATCACGCAGAATAAGTGAACTTCAATGTGGCTGCAAAAGACAGTCTCGACTTATCAGAGATTTCAGGCAAAAACAAAGAAATCAGACTTGGCTTCCTATCAGGCGACATAATGACTGTACTGCTGAGGGCCAGAATGAGTTGCCGGGCTTGTCCTCAATTTGCCATCAAGTCCAGAAGGAACTGACTCACAAAAATTGCCAGATAAGCTATCTCGAAGCCACAGTCTAATAACTAACAGATCTTTTGACAGTATTTTAGTAGCAGTTCCACAGCCATCAATAATAGAGCTCAAGCAAGACCTTGCATCACAGTTCAGTGGAGAGATCAGGCAAACAAGCTTAAAAACTCAGTGCAGAGAAGTGCCTGCATTAATTGCAAAAGCTTGGGTTTTCTCCACATGTTATCGCCATCTGCTCCTGCATTAGCTGCAATGACTTTTGCTGGAGCAAGGAGTGCCAGCAATCGCATTGTGTTATGACCCAACTATAAGAACAAAGACACCTCGAGAACAACAGCAAAATGATAGAGATGATCCACAACTCGACGCATTCCATATAGAATGCCCAAGCAATTATTAAAGGCATAAGGCAGGTCATTATTCACAAGAAAAAGTAAAACATAGTTTCCTCAAGCCCACATAAGAGGTTTCTACAGTGGTCAACTGAGAAAAAATTGACGTCAGAATTCAATGATCAACAGAGAGAAAGCATATCCACTCCAGAACCATTGAAAACACCCCTATATCAGGCAATGTCAGCTTCAGGCCTTTTCTACATTTTCTTGCATTTAATGATCCAGCAATGGCAACTACTCCTGTCAATTTGAACTTTTCATTTGACATGCAAAACCACCATACTCAAATCTTACTGGACATCATATGTTCATGTGCCAATGACATGGTTCGTCACCGTACATCCTCAAAGCCACCATTGTCACTGCACAATAAGATAGACAATTTGCCAGAGAACAAAGGTGCCAGACGATGCTCCTTGGACTGAACTAGGTATGCATGAATAACATTTGGTCGAGAGCCAACGACCTTAGTTTCCAATCTACTCCTCCCGATCTTGCATCTTGCTCCTTGTCACGGGGATACACTGAGAAAGATGTGATTAAGCTGCACCACAGCATAATACTATTCCCTCGTCTATTGCAGCAAAAATGACCTGCTTTGTATCCTCTATTCTAGGTTTCCGGTCTTCAAGTTCCACCTCAGCGTGTGCTCCTTCCTAAATTCAAACCACATTATCTAATATGAAATGCAGATCTTTAATATAATTATAAGTAACGACAACACTGGGTCACTTTCATAGAACTTTCTAATGGATTTGCAGGCAGCATAGAATTTTGATGTCAATGAATAAGTACAATTATCTTATCTCTGATGACATTAGGGGGACCTCAAATTTCATGGGCTTTGTACATCTTTAATTTCTCAAACAAGGTGCTGAAATAGACTATATGTAAGTGGAAATTGTCTTTAAAAGAATGTGGGATCTTGCAAACCTTATTTAAAGCAACTCCACCAGTGCGAAATCCTTGGCAGAATTTCAGCTTCAATAGAAGGACCGGCAACAACGATGGTTGAGTTACCACTGATGTTTACTTTTCTAGCAATGCCAGGCTGATCGGGGTCACACCATTGACAGTTAGACCCAAGTCTCCAGAGAGAAAATCAGAACCTGATGATGTTATTACGATGTTAATGGAAAAAAAAAAAAAAAAAAAAAGAAGCAGAAAATATACATTAATGATGGAAATACTCCTCATGCAGTTTGAAAGAGTGCTTCTTGAAGGAACTTAAGACAGGGCAAGAACAAAGGTCACCATGCTTTACAAGTTCACCTGTCAATAAATAAATATCCTGGAAGACACCTTTCTTTCCTTCTCTGAATCCTGGACATTGTGCAACAGCTGCATTAAGCAAGCCTTGCATTTTGTTCACAAGTGTTTCCAGCAGCTGCCTTCAGATATCCTCTGCAATGATTAGCAAGAGGACACATAATTGAGTTGCCTTCTACAGCAAATGAATCATTGCCTTGACATCTGGAATCTTCTGACCAGTTACAAGGACTCTGGCATTCTCAAACTCCACGAGAGATTTATCCTGGTTTGAAATGAAATGGGGCAACATATAGCCCTTATCAATTTAGCAGAAAAAAAATCTAACTTAAGTGAAGAAATCATACAAAGGTTTTTTTGGGTGGGTGTGTGTGTGTGTTGGGGTGGGGGGAAGGTATGCGTTCAATAAGCTCAGGATCTGCTGATGCATGCAAGTGGAAGACTCGATCCCTTTAGGAGACAGTATAGAAAGAGAGCTGGGGAAAGAGTGTGAGAGATAAATTAACAGTTTCTCCACATTTCGCAAGGAGACAATCATGCAATTCCATATCATTTCAAACCTCAAGCAAAATTCACCACCTTCATTCCTTCTTTGACTAGAACAAAGGTTTCAGAAGATGAGGACAACTCGATAGAGATGACTTCATCAAGTCCAATCCTTTCTATAGCATCAGCGATTACTCTTCCAACAAAGTCCTGATTTCCAGCAGAGAATGACCCCGCAGCTGCAAAATGGTGAACAAATTTCATAATTTTTTTTATGAATAGCTCATGCCTTGGAAAAACCACAAAATATATATATATGAATCAATAAATGTAACATAATCACTTCCTCTTACGAGAAAGCTCTTTTCCTACTAAATCCAGACCAATGCTTTGGCGGTCTTATCCATACCTTCTTTTATAGAGATTGGATTAGCCCCAAATGGAACTGCGAACAACCCAGATTTGATCAATGCTTGAGCCAAGATGATTGTGGCAGTTGTGCCATCACCAGCCAAGTCATTCATGCGGGCAGCCACCTGGAAGTATATACATTTGGGTGCAAAAATAGAATTTTAAGAGTATAAGCATAAGAGCGAGCTTCTGGGAGAGAAGTAACCATCAACCATGAATGACCTCTTGGAGTAACATTGCCCTGGCATATTCTCGATTGCATCTGAAAGTTCTGTCGCTCAGGCAATGGTGACACCATAGCATGAGACAATGGAATCAGTTCCCATCGCAACCAAAATAACTCTATCAGGTGCATGCGGTGGAAAAAAAACTATCTTCTGTGATAGGACATCTAAGAATAAACCATGAATTACATCGAGTCCATGGGAATGAATAAGGAATGGAGCAACAAAAGAGATAATGAAGAAAAGAATAACAATGGAATCAGGAAAGCAAGACAACACAGTCAGCTTGGAATGTCGCAATAAAAGGTTGTGAACATCTAGCATTGCCCTCTCGAGAAAAGGAGAAGTTCATTTGCCCAACTCAAGCTAAAAGTGCACGGCTCTACCCGTACGCCATCGAGATTACTCTTCACTCCAAAGTTGCACAAAACTCGACCAGCCAGCTCCCTCATAACTAAGAAGCGAACGCGCAATATCTCACTCTGTCCAAATGGCCACTACATTACTCCAACTCCAGCACAACCCTCCACAATATATAAATGATGAAATAAACAAATGATTCCAAGATTAAATTGACAGAAACAGGAATTAAGCAGTAGAAAAAGAAGAGTCCACATACCTCTACGTCCTATAGTAACAGAAACAGCATCGGCTAATAATTCAATCCTAGATTGAAGAGCCTCTCCGCATTCCTTGGCAAGAGATATCTTCTCTGGACCTGCTTTTACCACAAAGTTTCCAAATTTTTGCCCGTTTCTCCAAAGTCCCAATACCCACCTATTTTTACTCAGATTCTGAACAGTGAACAGTGCCCAAATTCTTCAATCTCAATCCAAAGAGTAAATTCGTGGAAGGGAAAGAAGAAATTGAAGGAAAATAAAAGGAAGAGGAACATACCGGAGGGAGGATTCAAGGTGCTGTGAAACAATGGCGGCCCTCACCTCTCTCTGGCCATCTCTTGCCGTCGCGGTGGTCCGTTCGTGGCTTCGTCTCGCCGGCGGGAGTTTGCCTTCTCTCTTCTTTATCTTTGTTCGGCTCTTTCTCTAGCTGTCTCTCGCGGTTGCGGTGGTCCGTTCGTGGCTTCGTCTCGCCGGCGCTCGCGGCCTCTGCTATGTCTCGCCGGCGCTCACGAACTCTGCTCCCTCGCCCTCCCTTGCCTCCACACTCTATCAGTCTTCCAGACACGTGTCGACACGCGTGTCGATAAAAGTTGACTGCCTGTCCAATCATGTCGACATATTTAACACGCTTCGACATGTGTCGGATACGACAAGGAAGTACGGATATAGGTGAGAAGAGAGAGGAGAGAGAAAAAGAAATCATAAAGTTAGAGGGAAAAAGGAGGTGGCTAAGGTGGGGTGGGAGTAGGATTGATAAAAAAAAAAAAAAAAAAGTGACGTGAGGGATGAGAGAAGAGAGAGAGAGATAAGATTGAAAGTCAAAATGAAGCAAAGTGGTTTGAAAGGTAAGTGGAAAACGGCAAAAGGGAAAAAGGAGGGAAGGTCGGAGTGGGGAGGGGATTTCGTACGAAAGAGAGAGAGGGAGAGAAAGAAAAGGGGAAAGAGGGGTGAACGGCCAAAAAGAGAGTGGGAAAGGTCACGTGGGGGGAGGAGGAGAGAGAAGAGAGAAAAGGAAGAGAGGGGGAGAGAGAAAAATAACAAAATAATAATATTACTTTTATTAATATTAATATTATTTTTCTTTTTTAATTTTCTTCAGATCTCTAAAATAACAAAAAGCTTAGAGACTACATCGGGCTCTCTAGAGCGTTATAATGCATCTTATGGTCCTTGCATGGGTGATTCCCCATTTGATTCATGAAACCTCAATATCTTAATAAGAAGATCTCAATTTGCTGGGGTCTAGTCCATGAAAGAAATTTCTCGGTCAACCCTTTCTAAGGAGCTTAGCTTCCCAACCATTGAATCGAACAACCTGGTGATTCCTCTTCCATCAATACCTCTCTTACTTTCCATAGGGAACTATTTTTCAAGGCTGATCCAAAGGGTTTCAACTTCAATTATTGGTGAAGCTTGAACAAATTTGATGAAACCGTCCACTACAACCATTATTATCTGTGATGAGCATATATCGAGGCAGCCACCTCACCTCCCCATCTCTCCATCTAACACCTGGTGCTTCCGTGCCATTTTCATTTTCTCTTTTCTCTGTCTATTTCCCTTTTATTTTTTCTTAACAATCATTAGAATCTAAGATTGACATATATGAAAATTGGGCCCTTTTTATCTTCGTTGAATTAATGATCGGTTGTTTATCCATTGAATAAGTGCGGGAGGGATATACAGTAAAGATCAAATATCATTAGTTGTAATCCAATAAGCGTGGACTCGAATATGTCCTAAAATTATTTTGTCTAAACTCTGAGACGTAAAATAACGGAGTATTCCCTCATGGGTGGAGAAGAAAAAATTACATTCGAGAATTAAGGACTCTTTAAATGAGAGGGTAGATTCCTGCATTTCGTAACGAGTGTTTGAAGAATTGATAGGCCGATATAGTAGCCGCTTGTGTCCTTGAAGGTGAAGAGGTGGCTGAAACATTCACTATAAAATCGACTTGTGCTTCATATGGTTTCTCCTAATCGACTTATCGGTACAACAAAAAGATCCCACTTTATAATTTCCAAAAAATCCTCCACTCGAATATTTTCTCGAAGAAAAGGAATTTTTTTCTGTGGTCACAAATGGCACCGTCATTCTCGAAAATAACGGGCGCTGGGCAAACCACGTAATTCCAGCCGCTTCGAGCGCAGATTCCTTCCTTGCCTTCCTCGTATCTACGGCCGTCGACATGCCAACACTCACGGATCGCGTGACCCCCCCTCCCCATCACCTCCACGTAGCGGCCCTCCGGAGCCACAAGTATCGTAGTTAGAATGGGATTTCAACTCAGACTCGTAGTTAGAAATCGTCTGCTGACTCGTAGTTAGAGATCGTCTGCTGCCACGATATCTTATCTTCTCACCCCGTCGTCCCTTTCGATCCGGCCGTTGGGTTGGAATGCCCAGAAGATCCAGCTCTATCTTCTAGAAGCGCGCCCCCAAAAAAAAAAGACAAAAAATCTAATCGCTCTCCGCTAACCATGGTCACGGGAACCTAACCCGAGTTCGCCCCGCTGGGGGAGAGGCCCGCCACGGAGTTTCTCGAATTTACGGGACTGCCACTGGCTCGATCTATAAATCGAGCCTTCGAGACTCGTTACAAACACACAACGCCCCCCCTGAGGGTGGGTTCCCCACCTCCCCCAGGGTCCCGAAGCTGCGTCGCGAAGCTAGGGCTGGGGACGAGGCGCAGTTGGGGGAGATACTTGCGTCGCGAAGCTAGGGCTGGGCCTTCTCTCGATTTCCTCTCCATCGCCCCCGAGCTCCTTTCTCGCCTCTCGAGCTCCTCTCTCCGTCTCCATCGCTTCTCGAGCTCCTCTCCATAATAGCGTTCATGCAGTAAATACTTTTCAATCCTTCCCTCCCTCCCTCTCTTTATCTTTCCGTCGAGCTCCTCTTTCTCTTTCCTTCTTTGGTAGCGAGAGGTCCGCAGCAGTTGCAGTCCTCGATCGCCGCACGACCCGGAATGTTTGGGAGTTGCATCGGCAAGCCCGAGTAGCCTATGCAAACCGCTGCGCAAAAGCTGTTCGTCGGAATCCCGACGTGTTCCTGAGTTTCAGAGGGGAAGACACTCGCCGGGGCTTCGCCGATCACCTTTATAAGGGGCTGGTAGCTGCTGAATTCTCCGTGTTCAAGGACGACCGCGATCTTCTCGGCGAGCAGATAAGCCCAGGGCTTTCCCGGGCCATCGATAATAGTAAGATCGCTATCCCCATCATCTCCAAAAATTATGCGAGTAGTAAATGGTGCCTCGCCGAACTCTGCCGGATGATGGAATGCGGCGCAGACAAGGGCCAAGTAGTCCTCCCTGTATTCTATGACGTGGATGTCTCTGATGTACGTGACCAAACTGGGGAGTTTGGAAAGGCTTTTCGTGAACTGTCGAAACACCATACGCCAGAACAAGTGGAAGAATGGAAGGAAGCGCTGAGGTCTGTCGCGAGGATTGGAGGATGGTCATCACGGAAGGTTGCTGGAGATGGGTATGTATATGTATTTATCTATATTTGTTAGATTCGGCATAAATCTGCATTCAAACCCCGTGTACTTTTGGATGGGAATGATCGATTTGCAATCAATAGTGGAACGAAGGGATCAAACTGTACCCTAATATTGCTTTTGTGCATATATGAGCAGGCGTCTGGTGAGTTTGGTGGTTGAAAAGGTTTCCAGTATATTGAGTCCACCGTGGATCGAACGAATCCCCACGTTAGGTAAGTGTTCTCATGTAATGTTCATCATGTGACGGCTTTGGCCTCCCTTCAATTCCGGCATAGAGAATGCATGTAATGTTCGCGTAATTTATGGCCTTAGACCGATTTGGTCTTTTTAAAGTTTCCTTGTTCTTTTGAATTTTCGTACGCTTACTGTTAGGTTATATCTTATCATGATCGCTTTGATTTGTCGTGCTGCATTGTAGGGAAGAAAAGTCAAAAAAGTAAATACGAAGTCTTCCCGATCTCTAGCCCTGCTACTAAAAAGACCTTTGCTTCTCACCTTCCTTACCACCTCGAGCGTGAAAATATCAGTGTGTTCAGAGATGATGATCAATACCTCATTGGTAAAGATGTTGATCGCGAAATTCGCAATGCCATGGACCACTGCAAGATATTTATTCCAATTATCTCTGAAGATTTCACCTCATCCCCTGACCGTCTCGATAAACTAGTTCAAATCTTCAAATGCGTTGAAGAAAATGGGCAGAAGATTTTGCCCATCTTCTATGAAGTGGATTTCTCACAAAAGAAAGAATTTTGTAATTATTTTTGGACGGACATGCTGCGGCATGATGTTCCGCAAAAGACTCGTGGACGGTGGCTCGAATCTTTCGATCGGGTTTTTTCTATCGCAGGATTTGTCTCGGAAAACTTCGGGTACTTACTTTCTTCTTTCCCGCTGATACCTTAATTCAAACTTTTTATACTTCTTGCGGCTTATTTTAATGTTATTGGGCAACGGGCAGGAATGGAGGGGAGCTCGCGGAAGCGGTGCTCCAACGGGTTATCAAATTAATGCGGAGTAAGTAACAACTCGTTTTTTGCATATGTGGTTCCTGTTTTAGAAGAGGGTTTCCGGAGACAATTGAACGTGTTGTCATCTATTGTTCATCGTTTGCTTTAGTTTTTGAGGAATTCTTTGTTAAGAGCTAAGAAATATGTTAGCGTGTTATGTTGTGCGTGATCTATTTAAAAAAGCATTTCGATTGTGGATTCAGATGTGACACAATTAATAGATTTCTCATGCTTGGATTTGGCAAAGTCTTGATCAGTTACAGATAGAGAGTATATGAAAAAACGACGGCTGAATGAGGATAGGGAGACCAAGCGAACGAAAGGAAGACAGAAAATTGTCCAAACAATAAAAGGCCCTGTTTTTATGTAAAGGTGGCATAAATGAGTTGGTATTGAGGTGCAGTAAAATGTGATCTCTCAAAATACAGATTGCCTTCTAATTAATTCTAGGCCATCTTCCTTACTCAAACTAGTCAGGCTCCTTCCGGCGTAAAACAAGATGCGAAAATGAAAATGGGTTCCAATTTGCATTAACATAGCTTGAATCGTACTACAATTTGCTGGATCATGGAAGAGAAGATTTCCTTTTTTAGCTCTTTCATCTTTCTTATCTCCCAAATATTGAACTCATCCTTTGCCAATGTGGAAACATCATTGATCATATGTCTCATTTCTTGACAGCTTGAAGTTGTAGGCCCTGAAGGTTCGCCATTGCGGTGTGTTGAGTGCTGGGGTTTGAGCTCTGGCTTGTCGGGGGTTGGAATGACCCCGAAATGGTCGCGTAAAGCTTGCACCTTTCTGAACTCTTACAAGAACGCCAACTGCAAAATCTGCGATATGAGGATTTGCAAGCCACAAGCGACGGGGCCAGGACTCTTTGGGGGGTTCTGTGTTCTTCTTGTTGGAGCGCTGCAAGAGGAAGAGAGGTGATCGAGTTGTTGGTGTTGGGGAAGATGGTATGGAAGTGGGGAGGATCGGTGGAGCTGAGGACGGGGGAGTGAGAAAGTTGATGCAAAAGGTGGGATGGTTTGCGCTGTGCTTTTGTTTGGACTTGTTGTTTGGTCTGTCCATTTTAGTAGGCATTTCGTTTGTTGAGTGCACGGGAATTTTCAGGGATGATTCTGTCTACACTTTACCTTCCTCTATTGACTGATATTGTAATGTTTGTTTATGATAATTAGTTTTATGGATCCGTAGTTTTTAATTTAGCCAAAAAGATAATGTGCTTATTGATTTCATGTGCTTAAAATATAAATTAAGGGGATTAAGCAGTTGTTTCCTTGCATGTTTATGTAAAATTCAAAGCTGTATGGGATATTGGGCAGTTGCATAATAGGTTCCGGTGCAAACAATGTAAACCCTGTAACCGGACTAGAAAAATGAGGTGTGCAAATAGAGTAATTTTCAAGGTCCAAAAACTGGGAACCGATTATAACAGGGTAAGTTTCAGGTTTCAGATTTAGAATCTACTCATCCTAAAACCGGTCAATCTTAGTTTTCTCCCAATTGAGGAAGTTTAATTCGAACGAGAGAAGGATAATTGCTTGGACCAAAGTGCACTATAGTTTCCTCCTGGTGCTGGGATGAGAGGCTTGGGTTTGATATTCTCGTAATTGTCTAACTCCAAGTTTTGCAGATGAGTTGTATTAGATGGGTACTGGCTTGCTGCCACTCTGGTAGCAACTCCACTCCCAACCAATTCATTCCCTGACCAGTCAGGGTTAAAATGTCTAAATGTGTACACACTATTATCATCCATAGTATAAGCCTCTCGTCCTCATGAAGTTGAGCTCGCTTATATATATTACTAGAAACAATACAGATAGCTAGCTTTAGTATTATATCATCGGAAATAATCATATATAGGATGTACCAAAGCAAGTACTCAAAAGTTATTCTTAGTGGTTCCAAATGTGTATGATATAAATGGCTGCAACATAATTGGAGGAAGCTCTCTTGATGTCACTAATCACTGCACATAGCTCTATAAGCAGGATAAAGAATGAAATTGCTAGTTACCAGATTCCCGACCAAGAATTGTGCTAGTCTTGCTGACCACTCCATATGTCAAGATTTCATTGGATTCAAGTTACATGTTCGTTCATTTTTACCTCTTTAAAATTCTCGACTCTTCCATACATGACCAAGCCTCAAACGTCAGTTGCCTCCCAGTGGACTTCCAAAGTATTAAAGTGCTGTCCAATTTACGTACAAAGTATCAAAGCTCAGTCAGATTTACTTACAGATAATTGACAATCTTCGCAAGGGCAAACTTTACAAAAGCAATTCTCGAAATCAAATCACGTTAGTGACACGTATTTTACGGTGGCTCAAGACACACACACATAGGTGATACCTGATTATCATGGCATTCTAGGTGAATGAACTTGAAGCAACATGTTTCTGTCTCTGTTATGAGAAAAGATTATCGGATGGACTTAGATTTTGAGTTGTCTTCCATGATGTAGATTTGCTTATCGCGCATACATTCAAATGGACAGAGATTGGAGTCAACAACACAAGGATATATGGAATTTGTTCAATTTCATCATCCAATGATATATGAATTCTTTTTCCTAGGGGATAAGGTATCCTGCCCTCATGAAAGTGGCTGCCGGTTGCTTTTTATTGAGAGTTCAACAGAATAACTTTCTGTTCCAATGACCACCTGCATCGCAATTATAATTTTTTTTTTCCTGATGTGATGTAGCTTCAGTAGTACACAATTACACAGCATGAACTAAAAACCCCGAGCACACCTTGTCAACGAGAGGTGCACGATTTACTGTTGCTCGTGTGTTTCAGCTCTACCCTGATAGTTTCAGCCATGGAAAAAAAATTACAGAGGCCATAGACAATGCATCAATTTTGCACTAAAAAAAAACAAAAAGCAGCAGTAGCAAAATTACTACATGACCACTCTGACCTGCTGCAAGTATTGGCCATGCAACATTTGCTATATAACTCACAATAGAAGCTACATTATTTCGACACAGAAGTCAGGGATAAGGACATAATTATTAAAGGTAAGTCCATTGGTACACTCTCGATGATCATCACAAAGCACCGAAACTAGAAGAACGGCAATGGTTGAATGAAAACCAAACCCACACCAAATTTCCTTATCTCTCTAATCAGCCATGTATTACTTAAGCAGACTTTTCCTGGTTGGCTGCAATATCCTTGAGCTTCTCCTTTAGCTCTCCACTTTAGATGGAAAAGAAGCCACATCAGCAAATATAATTGGAAGTAGGAAGAGCGGAAATAGTATCGAACAAACCCTCATTTGGTGCATACTCAAAATAATATCAGAACCTCCAACGAACTCCCCCTTGATGAATATCTGGGGGAAAGTAGGCCAGTGGCTGCAAAAGAAAGAATAGCCAAGAAAACAGAATGATATGCAATCTCATTTCCAAAATTGAAAATTTCAGCATAAATCAGCTGACATAGGTTCAAGTTGCAAGTTTTATCTATTCTATGAAGAATAAAACCCATGACACAATGTCATACGCTTGTTCTCAAAATGTAGCTGAAAATGCCGAAGTCCATACTATAAGCAGAGTGCCTTGATGTGATGGGTGAATTCTACGCAGATACCAGAGGCTGAAGTATTTTGTTTGATAAGAAACAAAAACTTTGAAAGATATTGGCTGCCATAACTTTGAGAGAGTTCATCAATACTTAATCATCTTGGCATTGTTAAATATGTTATATCAAAGGCCTTTGAAGCATTTCCAGTGTATGAGTAAAATGTTATATGGAAAATCAGCCAAAATTAAGCACTGCCAAAAGGGAGGTGAGACTCACCTGAAAGCTTTCACAGCACTTTTCAGCTCTGCATTTTCCAAAATATTCCTAGCACTTAATGGAACATCTGAAAGAGTGGTTAGAAGAATTCAACTGGTTCAATCAATCAAATCCAAAAATATAACATATCATGAAGGGACTGTGATATGTTTCATGATATGTTCGAAGAAACAGATAAGTATGAAATCCCTGACATTTTCTTCTATGCATAACATTCACTAGCATTTAGTGTGGATATGGACGTTCTATCTGTGTAGGACATCAAAAGACATGGACAATATTATATTTCCATGTATAATGACACCTTCCAATCAGCATATGACAAGCTGTAATAGCTAATGCACAAGCCCATCATACAGAAACAGAAATTAATCCACTTAAAATAAATTGAATATAGCTGATTTGGGTTACATTATTTTCTATTTTACAGCTTCTTGCCCACTGAAGCTCTTTCAATAATGGAAATCTCCGGAAACTAAGCATTTGACAAAAAATCTCCAGCTTTGCCTTCAGAACGGTCCCGCTGAGGCGCGAGATGTGTAGGTACTATAGAGGACAAAGATGTGTCAACATAAAAATTGACGGTAACATTTTGTTTAATGATACAGATGATTGATTTTTTATTATTGTAGTTATAGCACATGCAAAGGATGACCAGCATTGATACTCAAGTCTCATCCGCTACTCCGGTACCTTGGAATGCAGTAGTTACGTCCTCTCGCATTTCCAGTAGTAATTATAATTGGAATTGTATATTCACGGTTTTCTCAATAGGTTCATTTGGAATGTTAGTATATTCTGCCAATAGCATCATCCAGAAAAGTCAAGAACAGCTCCATGTTAATTCCTGCACCAAATTTTGAACCCCCAAAAAAAAAAAAAAAAAAAAAATCCTGTACCAGTTAAAAACAATACAATCCAGCACTTTTCTCCCTAATCATATCATAACCAGATCTATGTATCACATTTCGCAAAGTTCTAGTACAAGCCTATTACAAAGATCAGAAAATACATTCAGCAGCCAAATTTGTCAATTCTCTATAGTCTTCCAAATTGAAAGCATCGGCAAACAAGTCCAACAAAGGCATGCTGAAAACGCTATAAAAGGCAAGAGAACTTACTGTAATGTTTCAATACTCTTACAGCTAGAGAGCTGAACCCACACTGCGGAAACTCAGGGACCCCTTTCATGTATATCATCACAGGATTTTCCCTGACATCCTAAACCATAAACAAATTAAGTAAAACAAATGAAGAGAATAGATGAGCAAAGTAAGTAGGACGCAGAACATAACAAAGAACTGTAAACCATGTTATGTCATGTCACAGAGCACCTACCTGTTCAACAACATCCCTTAAAGAAGTGGTAGAGTCCTAAAACTTATCCATAGGTTTGAAGTCATCATGTGTGTCAGGGTCATTTGGTACAGTTGTAGAGTATCTCATTCCTCTTTGAATAGACAATGCAGACACCTGCTAATAATAGTTGCAAAGGGATGTTAGCACAATATTGCAAACAAAACAAATGACATACAGACTCGACTAATTTAAACATTATCAGAGATAAGGTTTGAGAGTTAGTCGGTCTAAACACATGACCAATAACCAATGGCTTTTATCTCAATTGAGCACTGCCTCTGCTATCCTTTGAGAAACAAGTTTGAGAATTTATATTAAAGTTGTTATATTGGCAATGACTAAGAAAAGAAGCTAAAGTTCGAAGTTGGACGTCACGGCCAGTAATGGCCAGCATTGCACTTCTATCAGTGGAGTATCACATAAGCTTAGCAGTCAAGCTGGAGAAGAAGCAACTTAAGGACCTTAAGAAAATATCCTGTGTAATTCCAATTAAGACCCTTCAGAGCAAAGAAGATAAGCTGTTTAGAGTGACTCCTCTGCTCAGGGCAACATCTGCTGAGCTCCACGTCTCTATACCTGTTTTCTTGTTTGCCCAGCTAAACTAGCTTCTAGTCACTATCTTAGGGCACACCTCAAAAACCATCTTTTATTTTCAGAACAGTCCTATGCACCTCCATCCATTCCATAATAACCAGTATAACCACATTTTATGCTAGTCGATACAGGAACAAAGCTCACCATTCTATTAGAGCATCCTGCTGGGGACCCTGTAATGCCCTTGAGGAGATGGTTCGATAAGGCTCTTGCCCTTGATGCCTGCTGTAGTCCAGCTCAAGGTTGTATCTTCTTTGCACTAAAGCACCACACAACAGAATATAACTACATAACAAAGATTATGTGTAGAGCATCAGTTATAATTCATAAAATGGATCAAACATAAGCAGCACCACCAAAGTCAGGATAGATCTTGTAAACAACAATCAACAGTCAACCCAAGGCGAATTGGAACTTTGCATCTGGAGGTGGTTTCTCAAGCTCGTGTTATCATTGATCAATCCATTAATAAATCATAACTTTGCAACTAAAAGCAATTTAACTTAAATTTGCATCATCATCATCAAAACCGTATAAGCTATGCAGTGACAACAACTAGGAATGAGCATGGTCCAGACGGTTCCAGGGCTGGAACTGGGAAGTAAGCCAGAGGGATGGTTCTAGAGAACCTAGAACAGAGAACCGAACCACCCCTTTTTTTTGGGCAAAATCATATTTGATTTTTTAGAAAAAGCCCAAGCAAAAGCACCATGCAAACAAACATAAAAAAACCAAAAATTAATTCAATCAATCCAAAAGCCTCTCAACAGTAGAACCTCTCCACATCAGTCCCAGCCTCATTACGTTCATTAATAAAAATAAAAAATAAAAATCGGACGAAATGAGCGCAGGACACAACGCAATGTGCTTGAGCAAGAACGTTCCCAAGCTCGTGCCATCAAAATTCATCTAAACTACCAAACCCCACCATCTATCACGCCCCCACTTAAGGCGAAACACAGTGGCTGCAGCCCCTTAATTGCATCAGCAACAGTCTCAACGCAAAACCTCGATCACGGTCAGCCACCCAACATTCGGATTGCTAAAGGGATGATCCCAAAAAAAAACGAAAGCGAGGCAAATTAAGATAGAGTTTGCTGCGGCTGGTTTTGGTGGTGCGTTGAACCAATATGCATAGGAAAAAGGTTCGAAAAAGGGAAGGGAAAAAAAGGTAGAGGACAAAGGTCTACCGGCGACGGAGCACGTGGCGGGCACACGAGCAGAGGAGAGAAGAAATGAGGGTTCGCGGTTGGAATAACTCGCCGGAGCTTTCGATTCCACGCCACCACGCCAATCCTCTGCTTCTCGCTCTCCTCTTAATCATGTTAAAACAGAGGGAATGCAGAGGGTCAAAAGAGGGCAGGCCCAAAAGGCCCATAGTGTAATTGAGCCCATTTGGATGCTAAGTGATTTTTTTTTTTTTTTCCATTTTTCATGGCTTTAGTTTAATGTCCAACGACATTTTTTTTGTTATATGGGGCGGGGTGAGGCGGCACGGTGCGGCCACCGTAGCTAACTCCTCTAAAGGTTATTGTCCGGCCTTGCTACGAAATGTTCAATTTGAATTATAATTACTCACTACATCCTCAGTATAGGAGTCCGTCACAATTCACAAACATATTTTTTTTTTCTTTTTTTCTTTTTTTCGCATAAGTGTATGAACCGTAACTATTTAGTATGAGCCCATTGCAGTAGTATCATCCATGTCTTAGAAGCAATGAAGTTTTTTCACATGAAATAGCAAATGCCCAAAGCACAAATTCGTCGGAGATTCGCTCACAATACAGCTCGAATTTGTAATCTCATGAAAAATAGCATCACCCCTCTATTATTGGGTGGTGGCGCTTTGTGGTGATGCCAAACCTCTTGAATCTTTAAAAATTTTAAAAACTTCAGAAGTTGAGTTGAGCACAAATTTGTTACTCTTTTCAAACACACCATTTCTGCTCATGATTATACTCGTCTATAGTGTCAAAACACGTTCCACACTGTTCAAAACATGTAACAGGCCGTGGATTGAAAGGAAATGAGCTCCAGGCAATTCCATCATCCACGCTCTGGCCTTGAAGCGCGCTGCCCAAGCAAAACACTATTTAAACAGTGGAGAAAAGTAGTGTGCAAGCGAAATCAGGGAGGCGTGACGGGCGAACCATCGCCATCTTCTAGTTTTTGCTCTTTTCCCTACATTTGCATATCCCTAAATCAAGACCAAAACCATTCGGTAGCCCGAAAAATTTCTTCAATCACAAGAAGGGGATTTTGTTGCATATGCATCGAACACCATGTAGATGATAATGATCAAGACTGGCACACCGAGCTGGGGCAAAGGAAAATTATCGGGAAAGTGTCAATTTTGAAGACCGGATTTATTTCCACAATATTCATACAATGTAAATCCATAAAGTTCACCTTGGATACAACCTCACCAATATGAGAGACGCGAGAAAATTGCGATCCTCAGAGATTTGGATTGGAAAAACTAGGTCTCTAAGATGACATCGTTGTGATGGAAACAAAGGATTTCCAAGAATTATTACATGAAATTCTGCACAATGCTCTACGAAGTCATGGTGGGAAGAAAACACAATGGCAAACTATGGCCAGCTGGTAATGTCTGAAAAAAGGAGTGCCCGGTTGTCCAAGATGAGTGCCATGCCTCCCCTAAACACAACTTCAGTTTCTGCAAGGGCAGAGGCTTAATGCTTTGCATCTTCTTCTTCGCAGAAATTCGAGTAGTCATCGGCCCCCATCTGGTTGTTCACTTCGTTTGCGTCACTCGCCTCGACCTTTATAATCCACCCGTCCTCATATGGGCTCGAGTTAACCTGGAAAATCCACAGACAAAGAACCCTTCTATCAATCTGAACCTGACAACTACATTTCGAACAATCTCCAGAGAAGATAACAGTAGTTCAAAAGATGGTATTCAAGTTATCAGCTAAAGAGTAGCTACTCTGGTCAACACATCGATTCAAGCAAAAACCGGACCAACAAAATACCATCTTCTGCTTTTTGAATCAGTATGCCGCGAAGAACCATAATCAACTAATCATTTCTATCTCCAAAACCAATGCAACAGGAACATAATTCTATAAAAGAACTCACTACACCGGGAGATTTGTTGAGCTCTTCATTGACTTCAACGACTTTCCCTGAAATGGGGGAGTATATATCGCTGCTGGCCTTCACGCTCTCAACTGCGCCAAAGCTGCTGCCCTGTGCAACCGCAGCCCCTACTTCCGGCAATTCGATGTACACAACATCTCCCAAATGGTCTTGCGCACGATCGGTTATGCCAACAGTTGCAGAAGCGCCTTCAATTTTCACCCACTCATGAGAATCGGCATACTTGAGATCCTTGAGAACTGCGATAATTCCAAGACAAGGATATGCAATATGAGGCAATGTCTATAGCAATCAGCACACTGTGTATAAGAGGATGAACCACATATTCGAAACAAGCTGGTCAGAGCGTGTGAATTAGATAATTGAAAATAGTCATCTGATCTTAATTCATGAACGAGCAGCACAACAAGAGGGAAAACTTCACGTTTAGGAACATCTAGCATTGCCCTCTCGACAAAAGGAAAAGTTCATAAGCCCAACTCAAGCTAGAAGAGCACAGCTCTGCACTCTCCACTCCAATGTTGCACAAAACTCGATTAGCCAGCTCCCTCATAACTAAGAAGCAGTATCTCACTCTGTCCAAATGGCCACTACATTACTCCAACTCCAGCCCAACCCTCCACAATACATAAATGATGAAATAAGCAAATAATTCCAAGATTAAATTGACAGAAACGGGAATTAAGCAGTAGAAAAAGAAGAGTCCACATACCTCTTAGGTCCTATAGTAACGGAAACAGCATCGGCTAATAAATCAATCCCAGAATGAAGAGCCTCTCTGCATTTCTTGGCAAAAGATATCCTTTTTGGACCTGCTTTTACCACAAAGTTTCCTCCTTTTTGCCCGTTTCTCCAAAGACCCAATACCCACCTATCTTTACTCAGATTCTGAACAGTGAATAGTGCCCAAATTCTTCAATCTCAATCCAAGGAGTACAATTCGTGAAAGGGAAAGAAGAAACTGAAGGAAAAATAAAAGGAAGAGGAACATACCGGAGGGAGGATTGAAGGTGCTGCGAAAGAGGCAGACTTTCTCAGGGCGGTTTTCTCTTGGTTTCTTTTTAGCGGTTTACACATTAAATATTCAATAACACTACTCACCTTTTGAAATTTCAAGAAGACGATTTTTATTGGTCGAAAAAGAAGACGAATAAAAAAAAAACAAAGAATGTGTACTTTAGTAAAAAATTTCTCCCAATTAAAGAACTCTCGTCCGAAAGAGAAAAGAGTTTATTTATTTTTTGTCAAAGAGAGGAGAGTTTTTTTTGTTGAAAAAGATGTGCAATTCATTAGATACTCAAGCAAAGTCTCTGCAGCATCCGAGCATGCTAAATCTAAAAGAGCATCCGGAGGGGTTGCAAGCCAACTACAAGGAAGAAGGTGACTCAGCCCCGATTAAGATTATCTTATTTCTTGTTTTTCACCATCCCCGAAACTCTTGGAAAAGTGCAATGCTTTCTTTGTGGTCAAAGTGGTTCATTTCTGGTTTGTAATACATTAGTAGTCCCACCCCAAAGGGGTGGAATTCCTCTCCTTTTAGATGAGCTACTTCATTCCTCTTGTTCCTATTCCCCGATTTAGAATCTGATCTGATCCTAAACTCTAGAATTAGTCTTTTTGGGCTCCGTAGAGCGTTATTATGCATCTTATGGTCCTCGGGTGGGTGATTCCCCATCTAATTCGTGAAACCTTTGTATCTTGGTGAGAAGATCGATGTGTGCTTTGGATCTAGCCCACGAAAGAAAGACATCTTCTCAATCAATTATTTCTAAGGAGCTTAGCTTCCCAACCATTGAACCGAACAACCTAATGATTCCTCTTCCATCAATTGCTTTATTGCTTTCCACTGAAAATTACTTTTCAAAGGCTGATCCGAAGGGTTTCAACTTCAATTACCAATGAAGCTCGAATCGATTTGACGAAACCGTCCTCTACAACCATTGGAATCTGTAACAAGCGTGAATCAAGGCAGCCACCGCAGCTCCCCATCTTTTCGCCCGACACGGGCAGCCCTATGCCATTTTCATTTCCTCCTCTTTTCTCTGTCTATTTTCCGTTTATTTTTCTTAACAACCATTAGAATCTAAGATGGACATATATGAAAATCGGGCCCTTTTAATCTTCATTGAATAAATGATTGGTGGTCTATCCATTGAATAAGTGCAGGATAAAGCAAGGGCGGAAAGGAAAATAGTGAACGGCCGGATCCCACCCCCCCTCTCCGCCCTTCCTGCTGAAGAAGTTTATGCGCAAAGAAGAAATTGGGATGAAGAATCCGTAGAGAGATCTTGAGATGAAAGACTCTTCTTTATTCTATTTTCCTTACTTTTACATTCAATCGAGAGTTTGCCTTTTATACACACGGACTATCTCTGAAATCTGTTTTACAGGTATTGATTCAGTTGAAGAAAAAATATAACTAACTAATCGAAACAAAAAATGACTAACTTCTCGAACTGAATTATACTAGACTAACTGCCGAGACTCGCCAAGACTTGTAGCACTATACAGAGTGTTCGAAACAAGTTCTCTTCTCATTCTTCTCAGCAGCATGTACATACTCTACTTCCTCTTCTTCATATGTTTTCTCTTTATTGCTCTTGTATATCTTGCTTCCCCTGTTCTTCCTGGTATCAGTGATAGCAGTAGTTGAGTAGCTTCTGTTCTTGCTGTTCTTAACAGCCCCCCTCAAATTGGGAATGGGTGAGAAACCGATTCCTAATTTGATGCGTAGCTGATAATGTGTAATACGAGAGAGAGGTTTTGTGAATATGTCAGCAAGTTGATAGTTACTTGGAACATATTTCACTTGTAGTGACCCTGATGAGACTTTTTCCCTAACAAAATGAAAGTCTATCTCAATATGTTTGGTGCGAGCATGTAGAACATGATTGATAGTGAGAGAAATGGCTAATTTATTGTCACAAAAGAGCTGTGTTGGACGAGTCAATGAGCATCCTATATCACGTAGAACAAAGCTAATCCAGGTAAGTTCAGCAGATGTAGAAGCAAGAGCACAATATTCAGCTTCTGTGGAGGATCGACTAACTGTGAATTGTTTCTTTGATGTCCAAGATATGAGATTGGAGCCAAGGTATGTACAAAAACCTGTTGTTGATCTTCTTGTTTCAACACATCCTACCCAATCTGCATCTGAGAACCCATATAGATGGAGAGAGCTTCGAGAGTGAATAAAGACTCCAAGACTCATAATGCCTTTGACATATCTTAAAACTCTCGAGTTTAAGTAAGTCTGCTACAGTGGGTTTCTGTAATTTCTAACACAGTTGATTTGTGGCATATGCAATGTCAAGTCTTGTTAAAGTTAGATATTGAAGTCCACCCACTAAGCTTCGATATTCGGCGGGATTGGAGAGTGGAGTAGAGTCATTTATCAGAACAATTGGTTTTAGTGATATAGGAGTAGTAATCGGTTTGCACTCAAGCATATGAGCTCGAGTAAGAAGATCTCTAGCATATCTAGTCTGGCAAAGAAATAGATTATCAGAAGTATTTTTGACTTCAATGCCAAGAAAGTAGTGTAGAGGGCCAAGATCTTTCATATAGAACTGAAGACTTAGAGAATGGATGAGTTTGGAAAGTAAGTGAGAGGAGCTTCCAGTTAGGATAATGTCATCAACATATAGTAGTAGAAGAATAGTGTCTATATCATTATGATAGATGAACAAGGATGGGTCAGTTGAGCTGCAAAAGAACCCATATTCAAGTAGAAAGTTGTTGAACTTGTCAAACCAGGCTCGAGGAGCTTGTCGAAGTCCATAGAGAGACTTCCTGAGCAGACATACATGATGAGGTTTCTTGGGATCTTGAAAACCAGGAGGCTGCTCCATGTAAACTATCTCATTCAATGTACCATGTAAGAATGCATTTTTGACATCTAGTTGATGGATTGGCCAGTGTTTCATCATGGCTACAGATAGAACTATACGAATTGTAGCATGTTTAATGACTGGACTAAATGTTTCTGTGAAGTCTATACCCTCTTTTTGATGAAATCTTTTAGCAACCAGTTGAGCCTTAAGTCTATCAAGGCTGCCATCAACTGCAAGCTTTGTTTTAAATACCCACTTACAGCCAATAACATTCATTTGACCAGTTCTAGGAATTAATTCCCAAGTTTTGTTCTGATAAAGTGCATCCATCTCTTCTGTCATTGCCTTATACCAACCTTTATGTGCTAAGGCTGATTTGATTGTTTTTGGTTCAGTAGGTACTTCATATATAGCAAGACATGCATACCAAGGATTGGTCTTGATAATGCCAGACTTAGACCTAGTCTGCATAAGGTGAGTAGGTAATGTACCTTGTGAATCTATCTGATTATTTGAAGTGTGTTGTTCCATATCTGGTTCATCTGTTATCTCAGTTATGGGAATAGGTACTTCAACTTGTTGTGGACTATCTTGAGTAGTGGTGGATACTTGATCCGTAGGAAATTCAGCTGGAGAGACATAAACTGCTTGTTCTATGCATTTAGGTGAGATTACTCAATTTGTTTGATTAGCTGTGGCTTCTTGTTCCCAATCTGTATACTGAGAAGTTGAATGTTTTATGTGATTGGTAGTGGAGGAAGCTAGGAACTTCTCTTCTTCTGTCCACAATTTATACAAGTGTGTGTAGGAAGGATAAACTGTTGCTAGTTTCTGAGAGAATGGGAAAAATTTTTCATCAAACATTACATGCCGACTAATGTAGACATGACCAGTAGTAGGGAGAAGGCATCGATATCCCTTATAGTGATCACTGTATCCAAGAAAGACACAGGTTAGTGACTGTGGATCAAGCTTATTCTGTGCAAACGGTCGAAGATAGGGATAGCAAGCACAGCCAAAGGTTCTGAGATGATCATATCTTGGTTTTTCTTTGATATAATTTTTCAAGGGAGACTGCATCTGTAATTTTTGAGTAGGAAGAATGTTAACAATATAGTTGGCTGTTACAAATGCATCTACCCAAAATTTTAATGGAATTTTTGCATGGTATAGCATTGCAAGACCAAGTTCAACTATATGTCGATGCTTCCTTTCAGGTATCCCATTCTGCTCAGGTGTATATGGACAAGAGATATGCTGTTGAATGCCACAGTTCTATAAGTGAGTTCTGAATTTTTGGCTAACAAACTCTCCTCCACCATCACATTGGAAGGTCTTGATTTTATAGTTATGTTGATTTTCTACTAACTTTTGAAACATTAGAAAAATACTATAAAAATCTGACTTCAACTTTAATGGGTATATCCAACTGAACCGAGAGAAATTGTCAACAAAAATGACATAGTACTTGAAACTCTGAAAAGATTTAACTGGAGAAGGTCCCCAGATATCACAGTGAATTTGTTCTAGAGGTTTTGTAGCTGTAGAACTTGATAATGGAAAAGGTAGAGCAGTACTCTTAGCTATTTGACAACTTCTACATACAGACCGTGGTTCTTTGTTATACTGAGTTAGATTTTGATCCCTCAAATGCTTCAAGATACTCTGATTTGTATGAGTCAGTCGTTGATGCCAGATACTCTCTGCAACAATTCTTTGTCTTTGTGTGAAATAGACTTATGCAGCATGAGGGTCTACTCTGTACAGCCCTCTAACCTTCCTTCCTAGCTTCATGGTTGTGTCGGTTGTGCTGTCCTTGATGTACACACTAGTTTTGTCAAAAATAAAGGAACAGGGGTAATCATCAATGAATTTTGACACTGATAGAAGATTTTTCTTAATCTTAGGAACAATCAGCACATCATTTAGAGGCAAGGCAGTAATTGCAGTAGTCAGTATTGCATTACCAATGTATCTGACAGGTAAACATAGACCATTGCCTATCATAACTGTATCAGCATTGTTATTTTTAGAAAGACTATGGAGTATACCAGCATTAGAGGTGATATGAGCTGTTGCTCCAGTGTCTGGATACCATTCTTGATCATTTGCCTCCTCGATATGTAGTGCTGCTAGTGTTGTTGGTATCTCCTCAGCTTGATAGGAGTTATCAAACCAATACCAGTAATGTAAGGCATCATGACCAGGCCTCTTAGGCTGCGCATGATAAAATTTCTGAAACAGAAATTGATTTCTGGCTAGAAATCAATTTCTCAATTTCTATTCCCTAGCCAAGTTTCTAAGTGTTGACACCTAAATTTTGACGATCCATTTAGTCATTTATTGCATAAAAAATTATGGGTTAATTTTATCCCTGAAAAAAAAATATTAATTGCATAGCTACATTTAGTTTGCATTTTATTTATTGGACCGGTGGCGGATGGGTTGAATTGGTGTTTTTGAATTTTAAATTAATAGGCCAGGCTAGGCCCATGAAAGGATAAAATTAACCCAAGCCCGTCGTTATTTTTAATTGATTATCTTGCAAAAAAATTAAGATTTGATGCGATATTATGGTTTTTGAAAATTAAAAAAATCGCATTGTAATCTTATTTTTTATCAATAGATGATGAAGTCGGGGAGAATATTTTTGAGATAAGGATTTTTGTGATCAAGAGGTTATAAGCAATATTCGGGAGATGAAAATATTTAAAAAAAAGATCCTGTTTTGCGTCGCCTATAAAAGGATAAGTACGGATCAATCTAGGGGGTTTCTCTTCGTTGGAAAAGAAAAGAGAAGAGAGAAGCCATCCTTGGGGGGGCTTCTCTGGAAAAAAATTCAGAAAAGAAAAGAGAAGGAGAAGAAAAGTTTTCTGCAGAAAGTGCAAAAGGAAAAACTGCAAAAAAGAAAAAAGTCAGAACGTGAGAGAGAGAGAGAGAGAGAGAGAGGAGAAAAAAAAAAAAAAAAACAGTAAAGGTTGATTTGACCTTTACTGTTCATCATCTTCCCCAAATCCATTGCCTCGCCAATCCGCGTGCTCCGCCTCATCTCCAATCCACGCTGGTTCGTGACGCCGGAGCCACTCCTCACCCGCCGCCGCTGCAACTCGCGGAGACCCCGATGCGCCGACCGTGCGTTGCACCGGCACCGCGACGCCAGCCTCTAACGCACCGCCCACCGCACTTCCGTCCGCGAACGCCACCGCCACACCAGCGCCGTCGCAGCAGCTCACCCGTTCGTCGCTACTGGTCGCCGCACCTCCTCACCACCGCCAGCCCAGCGCCTAAGACCCCCCTGCCGTCTGTCGTCGTAGGAGCCCACGCCGTGATCCGCTTCTGTTCTTCCCCAGCAGCACGAGCAGCGCATCTCACGCCCGAGCAACACCCGACCACCTCCGTTCCGAGTCTCCTCGCCGGAGCTCCTCACCGTGCACCTGCTGTGCCCTCGCCGGAGCCCTGACGCCGGCCATCCTCCACCCGGCGCCGTCCACCATTGTTGTTTTTTTTTTTTTTAATTTCCTTTTTAGGTGATTTACTTTTTATCCCTTTATTTTTATTTATTTATCTAGTTATTTTAAGTGCTGTCATTTTTGCTTAAGTTAGAACATGAATGTCAATTTTAATTATTTGTATAGTTTAGGCATTATCCTTAAGGTTTTGCCCAAAACTATATAATTATTAATTTGGTCCGTAAGACGTCGGATCATTTTTTTTTTAATTATATTAATGTTTGGGCATTTTGTCGATAGTATTTTAAGTGTTGAATCAATATAACTATTAATTTGATCCGTAAGAATTCGGATCAGATTTTTAGTTATTTTGATCTCTTTGTCGTGATAATTAGGGTTAAAGATAATCGTTAATTTGACCTGTGAGACAACGGGTTATTTTTTCGATTATTTTAATCCTTTATTTGATTAAATATCTTGATTATTTAGATTTAATGTTTAGTTGATAATTGCTTGCTCATTTTTGAAAACCACTAAAAATCTAAAAATATTTGAATTAGGATTCAGTTTGTTTTAGAATATTTCTCGTTATCTTGCATATCTAGAATAGGGATTTTATTCCAAATTTAGAAAAATATAAAAAAAAAAAAAAAAAAAATGCATTCATTTAGGTTGTTAGTTTTATCATTATTTGAATTGCATGTGAAATTTTAATTCCGAAATTAATATAAAAACACCAAAAAAAAAAAAAAAATCATCATGCACATTTCATGCTGAATTAGAGCATTCTTTGCATGCCATTGCATATTAGATAAATTGTATGTTAGATTAAGATAATATCTTAGTTTAAATTAGGATTTAATGTGACTTGATCCTTAGTTTAAATTAGATAGAATTTTAATCTAGCTAGATCATTTTTGCATAGAAATATCAAATGCACGTCATCTAGTTTTCATTAAGTTCATTTAATTAGAACTTCATCGTCATTAGACTAAGTCATTTAATAAATGTCGCAAGACATATAACCCGCATACTAAATTGGATGTTGCGTGTCATTTTAGTATGTCATTGCATCGCATTGCATGTCATTAGAATTAGGTCATTTAGATTGCATTTAATTATTGCATTTCTTCATGTCATATAGTTTAGGTCATGCTGCCATGTCATATTAGATTATTAGCATGCATCGCATGATTTTCATTAAGAAAAGCGAAAACAAAAATTGGGTAATTGCGTGTTAATTAGAAATCATATCTAGGATTGTTGATATGGATTTTAATTTAACACTGCAGACGCTTGCTTTCGTTACTTTGAGATAAGTTTTGCATTATTTAATTGCTTTCTTGAGTGTTAAATTGGTGGTATGCGCACATGTATGATCACCTCACATGTTAGGAAGTTAAATTAAAATCAATTCAATTGCCAAACATTTTTTTTGAAAATGAAAGAAATGGTACCGAAAGGGCACTAGGATAGTCTGGTGTAACCAAGTCCCCGAACTCATAAATCTCTGGTTCGTAGGAGTAAAGTAAATCTCTCGTTACTTTACTTGGGTTTCTAATCGACCCACCAAAAATAGATTAGTGGCGACTCTAGATTGAAAATTATTTGCATGTTAAGAGTTCAAACTTAAGTCGCGAATTGGTATGGGCTTGGGAGAGTCCGAGCTAAGCTTAAAGACTTAATAATCCATTAACCTAGTTTTAGGTGGTCCAAACCTCGAAAAATTAGGTCGCGACACTAAGCAAAGAAACCCGTTTGATAACAACTCAAAATTTCTATTTCTGAAACAGAAATCCGTTTGATAACAGAAAAAAAATTTCTATTTCTATGAATCATGTTGTCCCCATCCTTTTATCTCACTCTTCTTGGTGCTTATGATGGTAATTTAATTTGATAAAAGTTGATAAATCACTTTAATTTATATTGGTAATTCGATAGAGTAGTTAGGAACTTCAAAATATTAGCAATTTTTGTAAATAAAAGCTAGTAATTAGTATAAAAAATGCTAATATGCAAACTATAAAAGATTTGGTATTTTCAAATGCTAATATGCAAATAGTGAATGTATTTATTCTCCTCATTCAAGATTCGGGTTTAAGTCACTACACTTTTTTGCATTATTTTGAGACCACAAAGTGATTTTATGTTAGGTAATAGTTGACATGGAGGGAGGCGCAATTTGCGAGCGATTCGAAATTAATAAATTGAAAGTTGTGCTAGAAATAGAAATTGATTAGATAACAACATAGGAAATCATCAAATACAAAATAATAGTCGAAATAATACTAATACATTACAAAAGTTGAAAATACAATTTCATGAAATTTCCGGCATATTATTCCCTTGCCATTTTATTGGCAATGGTTTTCCTAAGCATATTTATTTGGTTTCCCTCCTCGGTCAACTGAATGTTTACAAGCTCATCCTGTGTAGATTCAGCCATGTACATCGGATCTCCATATAGGGAAAAGTTCTTATCCATCTTGTCTTGATCGCGGATGTAATTATGGATGGCACAACATGCAATTACGATATGTGCTTGCTTTCGAAGTGCAAATGAGGGCATGTGCCTCAAAATGAAAAAGCGATTCTTCAATGCCCCAAATGATCTTTCAATGACATTCTTTAAAGAAGAATGCCTATAGCAATAATATCATCATAATTACAACTTAAAAACATAAATAAACAAATTCTCAAATACATAAATCATGAAATGAAATACATAAGTCATGCATGTTTCTTAAACAAAATCTCAAAAAAAAAAAAATTCTATTTCTATTTCGTAAACAGAGAAGCTACAATTTCTAGCTTCCGATTTCTCCTCCAAAACAATTTCAAACAGAAATCTGTTTGAAATAGAGAAATCAATTTGCGTTACCAAACGGTTTTTCCAAACATTTCCGGGAACGAGAGAAATAGAGAAATCAAGAAATAGAAATTTTATCATGCGCAGCCTTATAGATTTGACACGCAAGTCGAGTGTGTTCTGCTAGTTTCTTCATTTGTACATTTTTGTAAAGAGTTGAAATTTGGTGCAGGATATGACCTGGTATCAGAATACCTTTGTGTTGATACATTGTATGGTCTAAATCCTTGAACAGGACCCAATCCAGAGGAGGTATTGAATTGTTTGAATTGCTGATTTTCTTGTTCATAGTTTGAGTTATTATTTCTGTAACTCATGTTTCTTCCAGGATAACCAAAGTTCCTATATCTAGCATTATATGTTCTTCCTCTTCCATAATCTCTTCCTCCACGATTATTTACTCTTGATCCTCTAAGAATAGCGTTTTGTTGTATATATTCTCTCCTCTTCTTTATGTATAGCTTCAGTTTTCCTCTGGCCATAGTAAGCTAGGTTAGGTCTGAACTGATTCAAAGAATAATTCTGTAACTTGGCTTCGAATCTTTCCAAGTGTGAGATTACTTCATCATATTTTGGTTGGGGCTTCAAGCAATAGATTGTAGTTTTAAAACTTTCATACTCAGATTCCAAACCTTCCAGAACTCCAAATAGTTTTGTGATTTCATCAACTTGTTTTCCTATGGCATTCAATTGATCACATATTGATTTGTACTCCCTGAGGTATGCTGATAATGTTTGTTCATGTTTCTGGCAAGCCTACAGTTTTCCTCTTAACTCGAACTCCTTAGCTACTGACTTTTGTGTGAACCAATTTAATAAAGTTTGCCAAACTTCATAAGCAGTGTTTAAACCAATTATCAGGCTGAGTATATTTTCTGATACTGCACCACTAATCCAAGAAGATACAAGCTGATCTGTTTTTATCCAGTCATTATAATTAGGATTAGGGATCTCAGAAGTTTGACCTCCTTCTTCAACCTGTACTGTCTTTGTAGGTGATGAAATTTCCCCATTCACAAAACCGAATAGATCTTGGCTTCTTAAGAATCTATAGAATTGAGCTTGCCACAGGAGGAAATTAGCCTCAGCTAATTTGATGGTAACAAAATTCGAGATATTAACATGAATAGGAAATGGATATCTCAAACTTCTTGCTGCCATTCTATTCTTCCTGATCTCTGATCAACTCTAGTTGCAGACACAAATTCTACTGATTTGCAGTATGCTGCAACGAGTATATTGCTGATGAAGATTTAGATGTGGATGAAAAATACCAACTCACAGATCTTGTTGGCAGATACAGATACCTTCAGAGATCAACGAAGCTTCGAATCTAACTTCGATCTAGTGTAGCTCTCACTATTTTGTGCACCATCAAGATGATTTCTTCAGGATGCAGTAGCTCTGATACCATGAAGAAGTTTATGCGCAAAGAAGAAATTGGGATGAAGAATCCGTAGAGAGATCTTGAGATGAAAGACTCTTCTTTATTCTATTTTCCTTACTTTTACATTCAATCGAGAGTTTGCCTTTTATACACATGGACTATCTCGAAATCTGTTTTACAGGTATTGATTGATTGAAGAAAAATATAACTAACTAACCGAAACAAAAAATGACTAACTTCCGTAACTGAATTATACTAAACTAACCGCTGAGACTCGCCAAGACTTGTAGCATTATACAGAGTATTCGAAACAAGTTCTCTTCTCATTCTTCTCAGCAACATGTACATACTCTACTTCCTCTTCTTCATATATTTTCTCTTTATTGCTCTTGTATATCTTGCTTCCCCTGTACTTCTTGGTATCAGTGATAGCATCAGTTGAGTAGCTTCTATTCTTGCTGTTCTTAACACCTGCACTATTCAGCCTAATCTCCTTCTCCTAAAGCTCTTAAGCAAACTCTGAGCCTGGCTCGCTCCTCACTGGTCCCAAAGTTGCGTGTTGGTTTGGGCCTCCCCAAGCTAGAGCTGGGGAGGAGGCGCGGTTGGGGACTATGAAGCATTGACACTCTCCAAGAACTTTCGTGTCGTGTTGGACACTTCGATATGTGTCTGACACCCTCGAATACTCTCTAACACTTGGTCAACATGTGTCGAAAAATCTAATACCCGGTCAACTTTAAAAATTCAATAAATATGATGTCAAAATATATCATAAAATACAATAATAAAATTAATAAATTGAGAAAGAAAAAAAAATCTAGTCTTCTCTTCTTTTTTGACTTCCACTTCCTATGATACACAATTTATTCCTTAAGTTTTTTCCTTTATCTTCCAATATATCTAATATGCAAGTCTAGAATATGGATTGTTTGTTTTTTCTCCAAATTTTATGAATTATTAAAATAGAGTTGAATTTGTTAAATTGAAATAACAAATGATATTAAGAAATGGCGAATTAATGTTTTTAGTGTATATTTATTCTAGGTTTTTTTTTAATTATTTCTTTATGAATTTGATTCAAATTAATTCAACTTAGGTTGGGATGCTTCTCCTGTTTTTTGGCTAGAGCTAGGAGGACACGTGGTTGGTGATCCGTCTCTCCCCCTTCGTCAGCTCACGCTCCTCCCTTCTCTCGAGCTCCTCTCGAGCTCTCGAGCTCTCTGCCTCTCTCCCAAAGAGAAAAGAAAGGAGATGGATCGGCTAACCCAAGCTATTCATAGCTCAGTAGTAAACCGCCCCCGAAGGTATGACGTGTTCGTATGTTTCTGTGGAATGGACACTCGCAAAACCTTTGCCGATTGCCTTCATAAGGGGCTGGTAGCTGCTGAATTCTCCGTTTTCAAGGACGAACGCTCGCTCACCGGCGAGCAGATAGGGACAGGGCTTTCCCGGGGCATCAATGATAGTAAGATCGCGATCCTCGTCATCTCCAAAAATTTTGGGAAGAGTCGATGGTGCCTCAACGAACTATGACGTGGATGTCTCTGATGTACGTGACCAAAAGGGGGAGTTTGGAAAGGCTTTTAGGGAACTGGCGAAGCGACATACGGAAGAAGTAGTGAAGAAAAGGAAGGAAGCGCTGAGGTCTCTGACGAGGATTAAAGGATGGTCATTACAGGAGGATGCTGATGGGTATGTACGTATGTGTATACGAATCTATATTTGTCATAAATCTGAATACGAACTCCCGTGCACTTTTGGATGGGAGTTAGGGGAACGAAGGGATCAAATTGTACCCTAATCTTGCTTTTGTACATATATGAGCAGGTATCTAGGACGGTTGGTGAACATGGTGGTTGAAAAGGTTTCGAGTATATTGTGTCCGCCATCGATCGAACAAATCCCCATTTTTGGTAAGTATTCTGTGTGTACATCATGTGACAGCTTTGGCCTCCCTCCAATTCCCGCATTAAGAATGCATGTAATGTTTGCGTAGTTTATGGCCTTAGATCGATTCGGTGGCTTTTTAAAATTACCTTGTTCTATTGAATTTTCATACGATTACTGTTTGGTTATGTCTTACCATAATCGCTTTGATTTGTCATGCTACATTGTAGAGAAGAAAAGAAGAGAAGGTGAATACGAAGTGTTCCCGATCTCTAGCCCCGGTACTAAAAAGTCCTTGGCTTCTCACCTTCGTAAGAGCCTCGTGGGTGAAAAAATCTTTGTGTTCAGCAATGATGATTCATACCTCATTGGTAAAGATTTTAAAAAAGAGGTTCGCAAGGCCATGGGCCACTGCAAGATATTTATTCCGATTATCTCTAAAGACTTTGCCTCATCTCCTGACTGTCTCCATAGCCTAATTCATATGGTTGAATGCACTAGTACAAATGGGTCAAAGATTTTGCCCATCTTCTATAAAGTGGATTCGAGCTCAGTTCATTTTGAGAGCAACATAATGCAGCATAATGTTCGGCAATGCACTCGTCAACAGTGGCGAGAATCTCTCGATTGGGTTTGTTATATCGCAGGATTGGTATCGGCAAACATCGGCAACGGGTACTTACTTTCTTCATTCCCACCAATACCTTAATTCGAACTTTTTGTACTTCTCAGAGTCAATTTTATTTGGCAACGGACAGGGATGAGGGGAGAGTTACGATAAGGGCCATCAAAGACGTTCATGCATTGTTGGAGAACTTCAATGATCGATCCCCGTCCACTGAATACTAACGCAATTCCCAGTAAGTAACTACTTGTTTTTAGCATATGTGGTTCCTGTTTTACAAGAATGCTTTCCAAGACAATCAAACGTGTTGTCATTTATCATCTGAAGACTGGCGAGGAATTCTTTTGTTGGAGTTAAGAAACATGTTAGCATGTTACGTTGTGCGATCTATTTAAGAAGCATGTCGATTGTGGATTTAGATGTGACACAATTAACAGATGTCTCCTAATAACTCTATAAAAATAGAGTTATTTTACCTATTTTAGGTAGTAATTAATGCATTATTTGTGAGAAAATATTTGAATTTCTTTCTGATTATTTGAATTTTCCTTGTTTATATAGAATAATGAGATATGGCGAGGATAAGGAAAAGGATGTCAACTATCGAATTCAAATAAAAAAAGCGATGGAAGATAGATATCAAATCAGGAAATTCTTGATTTTGTTCTCTAATGTTATCTGCAAGCGTTGGAAGATAGATATCTTGGATATATCCTATAATTAGAGACAGAGAGAGCAGCTAGGGTTTTTTAGAGAGAGGAGGGGTTAGATCGTTTTCCGTTGTTAGATCGTTTTTTATTGTTCTGAGAGTTTTTCAAGTATTTTGAAGAGAAGACAAAAGTGGTGACAGAATTCTTGTCCTTTGATTCAAGATGCTAGGTTTGATATATATTTTTATTTTTATTTCTTATTCTACTACGTTCTAATTTTCTTTTGTTAGGGCTACGATGTAACCTAACCATGATGATATGAATTTCATGATTTTTATGTTTTACAATTGATTTCATTCATGTGAGTTATATATTATTGCGTTTTCGCTTTTGAGTGACCGGCCACCACTTGAATGATCCGATGTGCATGTTTGAGACGAGAGGTGATAATATGCAATTGCTCATTATAATATATAACAATGAATTAAACGTGGATAGAAATATACCGCGTTATTTGTGTAGCTTTCGGTGATAAGGTGATCCAAAAGACTCATTGTAAACCAGGAATATTCATAGTTTTTAATGCACTCATGTTTATTTTAATTCACATAGAGATATAGTGGATTAATAAGCTGAGTAGGTTTGCTATACCTAAAGATAGGATAGTAAATAGATTAGGAAATTCCGCTATCACATGTTTGATATCGTTCTTGTATTCACAACAATCTGAAATTCATATATAGTGGTTATGGTGAAATCGGATGCTCTAGCATATTTATCTGATTGATTTTACTGCATTTAGTCTACAAATTTCGTTTTTAATTCATTCTTAATTATATTTTGATTTGTTAGATAAATTTTAGAATTAGTCTATTTTAGTATTTAATTGGTTTATTAATCATCGATCTCCGTGGGACGATACTTTATCTCATCATTATATTACTTGTTCGATACGTGCACTTGCGTTTAGAATTTTACGAACATCTCCTGTTTGGATTTGACAAATCTTGATCTTTTACGGATAGAGAGAGTATATGAAAAAAAAGACGTATGAATGAGGATAGGGAGACCAAGCGAACGAAAGAAGGAGAGAAAATTATCCAAACAATAAAAGGCTCTGTAGTTGTGAATGCGCCATATATGAGTTGCTATTAAGTCTGAAGTAAAATGTGATCTCTCGAAATACAGATTGCCTTCTAATTATTCTAGGTCATCTTCCTTACTCAAACAAGTCAAGCTCCTTCTGGCGTAAAACAAGATGAGAAAATGAAAATGGGGAAATAGTTGCAATTTGCATTAACATAGCTTGAGTTGTACTACAATTTGCCGGAAGAGAAGATCTCCCTTTTTAGCCCTTTCGTCTTTCTTAAAACTAAATTCTGATCATGCAAGCATGGAAAAGGGAAGCCATTTGATACCTACCTAATGTTGCCTTTTTTTCTTTTCTTTTGGTGGGTGTGGACCTAGCTAACTTTGTTGAGAGGGGCCTTTTCATAGGAAGAGAGAAGGCAACAACTGAATCTGTTCGAGGATTTAGCATGTCAATCTCAATCTGACTTGTCGCAACAGTTGTACATGTTCGTCTCCATTACTTTCTACAATATTCAATTGTGCTTTTTCTTTGGATAAGCAATGGTGTATTAGTTATCTTATAGAGTAGAACAAGCCACTAGAATTCATTGAAGGAGATGGAAAAGGAAAAAATTGCATTATTTCTCTTCTTCAATCAATTTCAGTAAGAAACTAATCTGGTTCCATCTTCCTGATCATTTTAAGCAGGAATAACATAATATGACGTGTGAGCAATTGCAATAGAATGAGGAGCGATTATTATTGAACTTAACAAATTCATGTGACTTTGACAATCTTCATCTTTCCAAGGAAACTTGAACTAAAGTCACAAACCGGTCTGGGGAAGATGAACTTCATCTCCTTAAATATCAAAGCATTGCTAGTTTCAAGTCAATCTTTATTATCATCTCCTTACGTAGGAAGCATGAAAATCCTGTGAGATTTGAATCAACAAACCTGGTCATCTTGATCTGTAGAAATTCAGAATCATTGCTTCATACAAGTCGCACAAAATGCTCATCACTTTCACCTGTTTGGACGTGGAAACTTCGTTGAATATTATAAAGTCCGGTACCTTGCAACCTCTTAAAGCCGGAACTCTATTGCATTGTAATCATAAATGACATCTGCAACTTCACCTGTGTAGTTTGCCATCGCCCAAATATCAAACTTTTGTTCCATTTTGTACTAGAAGCTAGCCATACTGGAAGATTGACCAGTTTGACTTGTCCATCACATTATTTCAGGCTTCGGGGTTTGCAGGAGGAAAAAAATCTGGTGATGAAGACCATCACCATTACTCTGCTGAATCAACCAAAGGCTTTTTTTTCGTACCTTCGTTTTTGGTACTATAGATGTGGAGTATTAGCTGTCAGAGCTCTGAATATTATTCTTCTGTTGGGGGTTTTGATGGAAGGAATTTGATCAATAATCTTTGAGCTATGAGGATATGCTTGTTGAATATATTCCGGCACAGGAAGTATTGCCAATTAGAGATGACATGAGCAACAAATGAGCGCGACGGTTTGATAGTGGGGATGGCAACACAAGGGCGTCGTCTTCACCTTAACCACCACAAAAAAAAAAAAAAAAAAAAAAAAAAAAAAAACAAGGTTATCGTCAGTGTTGAGTACTTAATTACTGCATATCTGGGTACCTTGCTTTTTATGCAGGTGAAGCTTTTACTGCATTTCAGAGTTCATGCTTGTGTGAGAATTATTAGCATTTGGCATCAGTACTGATGATCAATTAAATCAAAGGATTGACCGTCGGGGCTGACCATGGGTATTCTCGATTAGTTCCTGATCCAGATCCAAGATTTCGTTTACTAGGGTGGTAAAGTTTCTGTCGTTTGTGCATATACCAATAAACAGTGTTTTTTTAAAAAAAAACAACGCCGCTGGATTGAGGGTTTCACGGTGGAATCAAGGCAGAAATGAAAAATCGTGTCCTCAATTTTTAAGAAGATGCACTCTGACCTCCTCGGTTTGACGGACTATGCTTTGTTACCGATCAACGAATATGGATTGATGCCACCATTGGTCATCCTACCATCATCACAGGGACTATGTTTGAATACCAAAGTAGAATTCTATGGCTTAAAGTTGCAGCACCATGGAAATGCTTCTTGTAATAAAATGAAATTAGCTTAAATTCTCCCTTGTCCCTATAAACATGGAGTATGAGATAGATGGAAAAGCGTAGAGAAAAGGAGAGGAAACAAATTGAGTCCCGCTCGTTGCGTTCATGGTAAGACAATAATTTGACCCCAGCTCCTCTTTCATTCCCCAAGTGTTTAATCATGAAAATTTTGTTGAAGAGTATTCTCATCTCTCTTATAGTAGTTTGATTTCTATTGAGAGCAAACAAATATATCACAAGGGTAGGTTATACTATATATCCGTTGAATAGCATTGTTTTTTTCATTGAAACAGTTGCAAAACAAACGAAACCTCTTATGGTATTGGTTCCATCTTTTGATCTATCACATAAGAAACCCCAAATGAAAGAGAACGAAATTTTGAATGGCTGTCTCAGTAGTAGGAACTAATGTGCAGGATTGTCATATCATCAGTGGATGAGTATTAAACTCTCTTTTTTTTTTTTTTTTCCTGAAATGAAATACTGTCCAGACTCTTGAGCGCATCTTTGAAGCATCCGACATTCTAATAGAACAGGAAGGTACCACAACGAGAATTCGGAGGACCTTCCCTCGCTCTTCACCGAGAGTTCAACCCAGCCCACCACCTTAATAGCAAACTTCAATTTTTTTTTAAGCTGAGGTGCGCTTCAATAGCACATATTACGGTATATGAATGAAAATCAATTCTGAGCATGCCTTGTCAACATACATATCTAACAGAGGGCACACGATTTTCCACTGTTCATGTGTTTCAGGTCTACCCTGATAGATTCGGCCGGGGTAAAAAGGACAGAGGTCATAGACAATGCCTCAATTTTGCACTAAAAAAAAAAAAAGCAGCAGCAGCAAAATCACCACATGACCACTCTAACCTGCTGCAAGTATTGGCCATGCAACATTTGCTATATAACTCACAATAGAAGCTATATTATTTCGATGCATAAATCAGGTATAAGAACAGAATTATTCAAGGCAAGTGCATTGGTACACCTGCGATGATCATCACAAAAACCGAAACTAGAAGAACAGCAATGGTTGAATGAAAACCAAACCCACCCCAAAGTTCCTTCTCTCTAATCAGCCATGTATTACTTAAGCAGATTTTTCCTGGTTGGCTGCAATATCCTCGAGCTTCTCCTTTAGCTCTCCACTCTGGACGGAAAAGAAGCCGCATCAGCGAATAAAATTGGAAGTAGGAAGAGCAGAAATAGTATCAAACAAACCCTCACCTGGTGCATACTCAAAATAATATCAGAACCTCCAATGAACTCCCCCTCGATGAATATCTGGGGGAAAGTGGGCCAGTGGCTGCAAAAGAAAGAACAGCTAAGAAAACAGAATCATATGAAATCTCATTTCCAAAATTGAAAATTTCAGCATAAATCAGCCGACATAGGTTCATGTCACAAGTTTTATCTATTCTATGAAGAATAAACCCCACGACACGATGTCATCGCTTGTTCTCAAAATGTAGCTGAAAATGCAGAAGTCCAAACTATAACCAGAGTGCCTTGATGGAAGGCTGAAGTATTTTGTTTGACAAGAAACAAAAACATTGAAAGATATTCGCTGCCATAGCTTTGAGAGAGTGTATCAATAATTTATCATCTTGGCATTGTTAAATATGTTATGTTAAAAGGCCTTTGAAGCATTTCCAGTGTACGAGTAAAATGTCATATGCAAAATCAGCCAAAATTACGCACTGTCAAAAAGGGAGGTGAGACTCACCTGAAAGCTTTTACAGCACTTTTCAGCTCTGCATCTTCCAAAATATTCCTAGCACTTAATGGAACATCTGAAAGGGTGGTTAGAAGACTTCCAACTGGTTCAATCAATCAAATCCAAAAATTTATCATACCATGAAGGGACCATGATATGTAAGAAGAAACAGATAAGAATGAAATCCCTGACATTTTCTTCTATGCACAACATTCACTAGCACTTAGTGTGGATATGGACGTTATAACTGTGTAGGACATCAAAAGACATGGACAATATTATATTTCCACGTATAATGATGCCTTGCAATCAGCATATGACAAGCTGTGATAGCTAATGCACAAGCCCATCATACAGAAAGAGAAATTAATCCACTGAAAAAAAAATGAATATAACTGATTTGGGTTAGATTATTTTCAATTTCACATCTTCTTGCCCACCAATAATGAAAATCTCCGGAAACTAAGCATTTGACAAAAACTCTCCAGCTAGTTTGCCGTCAGAACGCTCCTACTGAGGCACGAGATGTCTAGTTACTATAGAGGACAAAGATATTTCAACATAAAAATTGACGGTAACATTTTGTTTAATGATACAGCTGATCGAACATTGATGTTTGTAGTTATAACCCATGCAAAGGATGATCAGCATCAGCACTCAAGTCTCATGAGCTACTCCAGTACCTTGGAATGCAGTAGTTACGTTCTCTCGCATTCCCGGTAGACATTATAATTGGAATTGTCTATTCATGGTTTTCTCAATTGGTTCATTTGGAATGTGAGTATATTCTGCCAATAGCATCATCCAGAAAAGTCAAGAACAGCTCCATGTTAATTCCTGTACCAAATTTCAACCAAAAAAAAAAAATTCCTGTGACAATTAAAAACAATACAGTCCAGTACTTTTCTCCCTAATCATATCATAACCACATCTAGATATCACATTTCGCAAAGTTCTAGTACAAGCCTATAACAAAGATCAGAAAATACATTCAGCAGCCAAATTTGTCAATTCTCCATAGTCTTTCAAATTGAAAGCATCGGTAGGTAAGTCCAACAAAGACATGCTGAAAACGCTATAAAAGGCAAGAGAACTTACTGTAATGTTTCAATACTCTTACAGCTAGAGAGCTGAACCCACACTGCGGAAACTCAGGTACCCCTTTCATGTATATCATCACCGGATTTTCCTTGACATCCTAAATCATAAATTAATGAAGTTAAACAAATGAAGAGAATAGATGAGCAAAGTAAGTAGGACGCAGAACATAACAAAGAACTGTAAACCATGTCATGTGATATCTCAGAGCACCTACCTGTTCAGCAACATCCTTTGAAGAAGTGGTGGAGTCCTGAAACTTATCCATAGGTTTGAAGTCATCATGCGTGTCAGGGTCATTTGGTACATTTGTAAAGTATCTCATTCCTCTTTGAATAGACAATACAGATACCTGCTAATAATGGTTGCAAAAGGGATGTTAGCACAATATTGCAAACATAAAAAATAACATACAGACTCATCTAATTTAGTCATTATCAGAGATAAGGTTTGAGACTTAGTGGGTCTAAACACATGACCAATAAAAAACAATGGTTTTTATCTCAATTGAGCACTGCCTCTGCTATCCTTTGATAAACAAGTTTGAGAATTTATTTTAAAGTGGTTATATTGGCAATGACTACGAAAAGAAGCTAAAGTTTGAAGTAGGAAGTCACGGCCAGTAATGGCCAGCATTGCACTTTCATCAGTGGATTATCACATAAGCTTAACTGTCAAGCTGGAGAAGAAGCAACTTGGGGTCCTTAAGAATCTAACCTATGTAATTCCAATTAAGACAATTCAGAGCAAAGAAGGAAAGCTGTTTAGGGCAACTCCTCTGCTCAGGGCAACATCTGCTCAGCTCCACGTCTCTATTTCTGTTTTCTTGTTTGCCCAGCTAAACTGCCTTCTACTCATTATCTTAGGGCACACCTCAAAAACCATCTTTTATCTTCAGAATTCAGTACTATGCACCTCCATCTGTTCCCTAATAACCAGTATAACCACATTTTATGCTAGTTGATCTAGGAACAAAAGTTCACCATTCTATTAGAGCATCCTACTGGGGACCCTGCAATGCCCTTGAGGAGAAGGTTTGATAAGGCTCTCGCCATGATGCTTGCTGTAGTCCAGCTCAAGGTTGTACCTTCTATGCACTAAAGCACCACATAACAAAGATTATATGCAGAGTATCAGTTATAATTCATTCAATGGATCAAAGATATATAATAATAGATAAAATTCGAACAAACAACTCCACCAAAGTCAGGATAGAGCTCATAAACAATAATCAACAGTCAACCCAAAGCGAATTGGAGCTTTGCATCTGGAAGTGGTTTCTCAAGCTCGTGTCATCATCAGTCAATACATTAATAAATCAGAACTTTGCAACTAAAAGTAATTCAACATAAATTTGCATCACCATCACCATCACCATCACCATCACCACCATGATGACGATGACGATGACGATGATGATGATGATGATGATGATGATGATGAGGAAACGAGTACAGGACACAACGCAATGTGCTTGAGCAAGAACGTTCTGAAGCTCGTGCCATTGAAATCCATCTAAACTACCAAACCCCACCATCTATCATGCCCCACTTAAAGCCAAAACGATCCTTAATTGCATCAGCAAGAAGCCTTAACGCGAAAACCCTGATCATGGTCAGCCATGCCACAATCGGACTGCTAAAGGGGATGACCCAGAATATGAAACAGAGGCAAATTAAGATTCTGCGGCTGGTGTGGTGAGTCTTAGTATCTACCTTATGGCTACCAATCCTTTAACTCACCCAACACCATGCATATAAAGAAATATCTGGCCCAGATGAAGCTTGGTAGTAATTTCTTGATGACCAATCTATAGTCCTCTTTCTATCATTGAACCACATTTGATGTTGGTTGAGCTTAAAGGCTGAATCTGCTGATTAATTCAGTGCTCCCATATGTTACCTTGAGTTAGGCATGTTGTAATTATTCATCATCTTCCGATTTCCTAGCAGAAAATGCTGTTTTCTCTCGCTCTCAAGCTGGTGATATATACAATTCTGTGATGAGGAAAAGTGCAGAACATGATGAGAGCAAAAGCAGTATCAGCAATTCTCAAATCTCAAGTACGGCCACGAGCTTTGTGTATAATTTGATTATAAAATCATTTATGGACTGTACTTGTCGATTCACTATTAGTTGCCTAATTACATATAAACTAATGTTCACATGTGCTGATCAATTTATTAATTTTGTCACACTATTACTTCTTTTTGTATCTATTAGAAACTGGCTCGATGCAGGCTGAACAATTGGAAGTTTACATTTCTGAACTAGCCAGAGTGGGTCAGTAGAGAAAAGACTTGTTATTGAACAAAAAAGGGTTAGTTTCTAACCCCAAATCCGCGATCGCGACCGAATCATCGAAATCTAGTGGTCGAATTCTTCGGGCTGGTCTCGACCAGCACAGCCGTATGAGACAATAAAACAGGGAAAAGAGACGAGGTAAAAACCCTAAGAGATCTATCGAGATTCCGACACCACCACCGACCGAACCGCACGACCAGTCAAGGCAACCGCGACAGCGGCACACTCGGCAGGTCACGACAGAATTGCAGATCGACGCATCTACGGAAGCGTGCATTCTCGAGCCGAGATACGGGGAAAAAGGAAAGGGATTCCGGGAGGTCACCTGGTCAGCTGGCTACCGAACCCGAGGGACGGCGGGAGAATGCGCGCCCGGCTGTATCTCGAGGCCCGCGAACGCCGCTGATCTCGGACTGCAGATGAAGTCGAGGGGAGGTGCAGGGTCGGAAACCGAGTCAACTCAGCGAACGGATGGGTGCGGGTGCTGGTGCTGGTGCTGCGGAGAAAAGAAGGTAGAGGACGAAGGTCTACCGGCGACGGAGCTCGTGGCGGGCACACGAGCAGAGGAGAGAGGAAATGAGGGTTCGCGGTTGGAATGACTCGCCGCAGCGTTCGATTCCGCGCCACCTCGCAAGAGGCCCATAGAGTGTAATTGGGCCCATTTAGAAGCTATTGAAAAAGTGATTTTTTTATTCATTTTTCATGGCTCTAATTTAATGTCAAACAACAGTTTTTTCTTTTATATTGGCAGAAGGTTGGGGCGGAGTAGGGCGGGGCGGCCACCGTAGCTAAATCCTCTAAAGGTTATTGCCCCACCCTGCTATGAAATATTGGATTTAAATTATAATTGCTCACTTCATCCCTAATGTAGGAGCCCATCACCAGGAGCCCATCACAACTCACAAGCACGCTTTTTATTATTATTATTATTATTATTGGCATAAGTGTACGAGCCATAACTATTTAGTCCATGCATAAGTGTATAAGCCCATTGCCTTAGTATCACCGACATGTTAGAAGCGATGAAGTTTTTTCATATAATTTAGAAAATGCCCAAAATGCAAGCTAATATGAAATTCACTCACAACAGGACTCAAATATATAATCTCATGAAAAATAGCATGGCCCCTCTACTATCGGGTGACCACGCTTGGTGGCGATGTCAAACACCTTGAATCTTTGAAAACTTTAAAAACTTCAGAATTTGAGTTGAGCACAAATTAGTTATTCTTTTCAAACACACCATTTCTACTCACGCTCATACTCGTCTGTAGTGTCAAAACACGTTCCACATTGTTCAAACATGTAACAGGCCGTGAATTGAAAGCAAAAGCGCTCCAAGCAATTCCATCATTCACGCTCTGGCCTTAGAAGCGCGCTACACTAGCAAAACTCAATTTAAACAGTGGAGAAAAGTGATGCGCTCCAAGCCTAAAACAAAGATCAGAAAATACAATCAACAGCCAAATTTGTCAGTGCTACTTCTCCATAGTCTTTCAAATTGAAAATGCCAGTAGGTAAGTCCACCAAAGACGTCTGAAAATGCTATAAAAGGCAAAACCCTATAAAAGGCAAGAGAACTTACTGTAATGTTTCAATACTCTTACAGCTAGAGAGCTGAACCCACACTGCGGAAACTCAGGGACCCCTTTCATGTATATCATCACCGGATTTTCCTTGACATCCTAAATCATAAACTAACAAAGTTAAACAAATGAAGAGAATAGATTAGCAAACTAAGCAGGGTGCAGGGCATAACGAAGAGCTGTATAACCATGTCATGTGATATCTCAGAGCACCTACCTGTTCAACAACATCTTTTAAAGAAGTGGCAGAGTCCCGGAGCTTATCCATAGGTTTGAAGTCATCATGCGTGTCAGGGTCATTTGGTACAGTTGTGGAGTATCTCATTCCTCTTTGAATAAACGATGCAGATGCCTGCTAATAATGGTTGCAAAAGGGTTGTTAGCAAATATTGCATACGTAAAATAACATACAGACTCGACTAATTCAGACATTATCAGAGATAATGCTTGAGAGTTAGAGCGTCTAAACACCTGACAAATAGCCAATGGCTTTTATCACAGTCGGGCACTCCCTTCGCTATCCTTTGAGAACAAGTTTGAGAATTTATTTAAAAGTTTTTACATTGGCAATGACTAAGAAAAGACGCTAAAGTTTGAAATAGGAAGTCATTGCCGGTAATGGCCAGCAATGCACTTCCATCGATGGAGTATCACATAAGCACAACTGTTATGCTGGAGAAGACGCAACTTGGGGTCCTTGCGGAAATAACCTATGTAATTCCAGTTAAGACCTTTCGGAGTAAAAACGGAAAACGGTTATGGTGACTCTGCGATTTACTTTGGTTTTCTTCTTTGCCCAGCTAAACTAGTTTCTACTCGATATCTTAGGGCACGCCTCAAAAACCATCTTTTATCTTCAGAATTTAATCCTATGCGCCTCCATCCATACAATAATAACCAGTATGACCACATCTTACGCTAGTTGATGCAGGAACAAAAGCTCACCATTCTATTAGAGCATCCTGCTGGGGAACCTGTGATGCCTTTGAGTAGTAGGTTCGATAAGGCTCTTGCCATGATGCTTTGTGCAGTACAGCTCAAGGTTACATGTTCTACGCACTAAAGCACCGCACCACAGAATACCTCTGCACAACAAAGATTATGTGCAGAGTATCAATTATAATCCATACAATGGATCAAAAAATATGTAATAGTAGATAACATTCGAACAACTCCACCAAAGTCAGGATAGAGCTCATAAACAATAATCAACAGTCAACCCAAAGCGAATCGCAGCTTTGCATCTGAAAGTTGTTTCTCAAGCTCGTGTCACCATCGGTTAGTCCATTAATAAATCAGAACTTTGTAACTAAAAGTAATTCAATTTTAAATTTGCATCATCATCATCATCATCAATACCATATAAGCCATCATGACCTGCCTGAGGCACCGGCCAAGATGCGACATATTGAACCGCGGTGACAGCCAAAATAAATTAACACGGGAATTTTAGGTTTCAACAAGCAGTTGAAGGAAAAATTTTATAAGATCATAATAAGGCTAGTGAAGTCTCAAGACATGGATTGAGGGGCAAAAAAAAAATTTTGATATGCACATGAAATGAGTGTAAACTATAGGCATATTGGCACAATAATGCTGTAACTAATTTCGTATAACTAATATCATTTAGTATCATAAGATTCGGTCCATTGTTATAGGTGTATAAAAACTGCAATATTAGCATGGGCTTGATCTTAGTCAACATTAAAAAAAAAAGGAAATATAACTTGATATATTTATAAAAATTGATACAAACATCTATTTATTGCATCATATTTCAGTGTCCCCACGATTAAGTAGAAGAATCGATCGCACAAAATGATGCACATCTCGGAATTCATGTCAGGAACCGTCGATCAAATGGACATGCATACGTAGAAGCACGTGTTATATTAAATACGGATCGGATCTAACCAAGGGACAAGGCTTAGGCCCTGTTTGGCAACCATCCAAACAGTGCATGATTCTAATTTTTGTTCCCCAAATCGGTTTGGGAACGTAATCGCGTTTGGTAAATTTTTTGTCCAAAACTGATTCTGGGAACAAATTTACTCCCAGAATCAGTTTTGGACAAGAATTCAGAATCAGAAAAAATATGATTCTCCGTCCGAGAATCAAAAGTGCCGAATCAAAAAAAAAATTATTTCTATATTTTATTTTTATTTCTTCCTAGTATGAAATATATATTTGTTGTATATAGAATACATATTTAATTTTATGTTATAATTTAGTATTATTATTTATTACATATTGTAGGGATATTAGTATAGTTTATACTATGGTTTATTATTTACTATATAATAAAAATTGATTAGTTAATATTTTTATTACTTAGTATAAAAATATAATTAATCAGTGAATGGTTTATGAAAATTCAATATCAAATTTATTTTAATCTAAAAAGGTAATTAAAAAAGAATTGGAATAGAAATTTTATATAGTTACCAAACGCGTTTCTATTCTTTTTCTATTCCGAATCGAAATTTTATTTGTTACCAAACGCGTTTTTTACTGGGAATCGGTTAATGTAATCGAAATAATCATTTCTAGTCAGAATCAGTTCCCGGAAACTATAGGCATATTGGCACAATAACGGTGTAACTAATTTCGTATAACAAATATCATTTAGTATCATAAGATTCGGTCCATTGTTATAGGTGTCTAAAAACTGCAATATTAGCATGAGCTTTAAAAAAAAAAAAGGAAATATGGGAAAGATAATTATTGTTTAACTTGATATATTTATAAAAATTGATACAAACACTCTATTTATTGCATCATATTTCAGTGTCCCCACAATTAAGTAGAAGAATCAAATGCACAAAATGATGCAGTGAGTAATAGACATCTCAGAATTCACGTCAGGAACCGTCGATCAAATGGACATGCATACGTAGAAGCACGTCTTCTATTAAATACGGATCGGATTTAACCAAGGGCCAAGGCTTAACGGCCCGCTTCCCGACAAAGCTCTAAACACGGGTTGTTCGTCCATTTCGTTTGGCTGATCGTCCAAAGAGCAGACGTCGACTCTCCAATTTGCCCCCGAGCGAGGAATCTATGGCCCTTACATTTTGTCGGCATGATGAAAGCTAGAATGCGCTCTCCGTTGAGGACAGGAATTTTCCTCGAACGACTTTGAAATTCAACCGGCGTCGGATTGCCTTTGACATTTCCTTCTCTCCTTCATATATGCGCATGTATTATCCACATGCAGAACCCCAGCCACATCCTCAATATATGTGAATCTGATTCCAATTTAGTTTATACCTCCCGAGGTCATATCTTCGTTCCGCATCAAACATGGAAGTTGCGATGGGGCCCGCGCCCGAATTACCAGGCGACGCATGTCCCGACGGGGGCCGCGGGAAAATAAAAATAAAAATCGAGGTGAATCTTTCCAAATTTCCGTCGGAGGAAGACGCGTTGAAATTGTGAAGTAGTTATGCTTTTGCCCTCGGGATCGCGTCCCAATTTTTTTTATTCTTTTTCAATTTCCATCTCCTTTTGATGAATTGGCACGCCTCGCCTCGTCATGTGAAATGAAGTAAACTTTTGAAACTTCCCTCCTTTTTTCTTTTATTTCTTTAGTAAAATCAAATCTTCAAATCATGTGCGTGTCTTGCAACTGTGACACCATATGGAACGATTTTAAAAATATTATACAATTGAATTACACCGGGCTTATTTTATAGTTCATTCGATTTTAATCATAATTATCAAATAACCTCTAAAATCAAACCATATGAAATTGACGAACCCATGTTGTAGCCTTTTTTACCTTATGAGCTGGTCTCAACTATCCTAAAAAATTACCCCCCTGAAAATATATATACACACACGTGGGGAAGGAGCGGTCTAAGTGAAAATTGCGTAATTCTATACGGGGAGTGAAACGAAGATTTGAAAGCAAGTGAAGGGGTCAACGGCAAATTGTCCCCCGCCAAGCTTTGGCCGGGGAGCATTGCGGGTCGCAATCAACACACCAGCAGATGTGGGCCCCCCAACAGTCCACCACTAGCTAAGAATCGAGTCAAGAACGCATGAGCATTGGATTTGGCAATTCAATCCGTTATTAAATTGACCTCTCTAAAATAATGGGCAATTAGAATGTCGGAAAACAAAAGGAAGCATGTTACAACACTCCTTAACAATCACCCGCCCTTTACCTTAAAAAATGATCTGTACTTTGAACTTGAAGTGCCACCTTATTAGTTCTAAGTAGTTGTTTCTACCTTAACGTTTTTAATGATATAATTTAGAATTTACTGAAGAAATTACCAACTAAGAGGGTTAGTCGGCAACCTCACTCGCCTAGGATTAGAAAAAATAAGTTAGAAAAAAATTAAATTAAATTAAATTAAATTAAATTATAAAATATATTAAAATATTATTAAAAATGTCAACGTCAATACTTGAGGTACTACGTAAGATTTCCTGACATCCATGTTAGTAATTTTCAATTAAAATTAGTCAGATTGACTAAATTAGCAAAATATGAAAAGATTTAAAATTTAATTGGCAAAATTGAAAGTTTTAGTATTAAATTGACGAAAGTGCAATAGGTTTAAGACTTTTTGGATAATTTTCCCCCCTAATATGACCGGCATAGATCTTACACATGATTCAATAAAATAATATTGATATGCTGAAGAAATTCTTTTTCTAACGAGGGATCGTGTTCTATCCGTAATTATTTCCCATCGGCTTAGAACGTTGGCATAAAAAGTTCGGAACATCTAGCATTGCTCTCTATATTGAAAAGCGAAAGTTCATACTCAAAACTCAAGCTAAAAAGGGCACAGTCCGGACATACGCCTTTAAGATAACTTTTCAACTCCAGTGTTGCACGAAACTAAACCTGCCAGCTCCCTCATAACTAGTAAACAAAAAACACTATCTCTCTCACTTTGTCCAAACCACCACTACATTAATCCAATTCCAGCTCAACCCCCTGTAATAATGAAAAGTCAAATAAACAGATAAATCCAAGATTAAAATGAAGGAAACAGGAGTTGCAGAAGAAGAAACTGCAGAAGGTAATTCATCGATCATGTTGAGGCAATAAAGGGGGTGAATAGGTCAATTTAGAAGACATAATAATTTTTCGAGGAATAAATCAAGTTAAGTTTGATATAATAAGCGACGACAGTTTGTTAAATGATTTTTTTTTTCTTGGGCAAGTGATAAAAATTTCCATGCTAGCGTATGTCTTTTCCTTTGTCTGAGATGATATGGCGCCGGCCGATGAAATCCAAGTGGGCATAAGGCACTCAGAATCTTGGAAAGAATCTTTAGAATTAAAAGGTTTTCAAATGAGTTGATCAAAGACGAAATATATGATGAGTAATGTTGATAAGAGTAGAAGCTTAAATGACATCAAGGCAAGAAAGCATCAACGAGTGGATGTTTTCGATATCTTGAAGATATTTTGCCAAAGAAAGAAAGGAAAGCTCGATGGAGATCTCACCCATAGAGTTCAGGTAAGATGCGTGAAATGGAGAAGTGTGATCGGGGCTTTGAGCGACTCTAGAATGCCACCTAATTATCTTAAGGAAAAGCTTTACGGGAGCAGGGCATTTACAGGAGCAGGGCAAACAAATATTGACATGGACACAAAATGAATGTAGATAGGGGAGATGGGAATGCTTCATTTGATTTGTAAACATGTGAGAAAAAGGAAATAAATTTTTTTTGGAAATGACTATCCAAGAGAAGATAGGTATCACCTCAGTTGAGGATAAGATGAGAGAATGTTGTTTGAGGTGGACTGATCATGTTGAATTGAGGATTTTGGGATGCTTTAATGAGAAGATTCGAGGGATATGCGCCCACTGGATTAGAACGGACTGGGAAGTACTTACAAAGGGTGTAATAGAGACAAAAGAAAACTTGGAGCATGAAGAGCCAATGAGGACGGCACGATTGGTTTTTCGTTATAGGTGCCTAAAAAGTATAATGCTAGAACGTGCTTGGATTCTAGTCCACATATAACAAGGAAATATGGGGAAGGACAGGTTCAGAAATTGAAGCAAACATTTATTTTTAATATCGTTTTTCCGCGTCTCCCAACTAAAGAAAGAAGAATCCAATTCTCACGTTCTTTTTTCTGTTATTATTATGGCTTGACTACAGTGCGATCGCGCACATAGCAAGCAAAAGTACTTTTATACGGCAACAGAGATTGATCGATGATTTGCATTGATTTCTTGCTCCGCGAAGATCAGCCCCGTTTGCAAAAAACGAAGGCATTGTACACGACAACAATAGCGAAGAATAACAACCAACAAAATTAATATCACAAACAGCTCTAAAAATTAATACATCCGCAACAAATTTCTTCAAATTTAGAACTATTGTAATAATTTTATTCTCTTTTAGTTTCCGTTAAATTTAATAGTCAAATTAATGAGTTAAATGATGTGTGATAATTAATGGATGTACCAATTTGAAATCTTACCTTACATTTTCCACATGCGTATCAACTACTAATTTTTGTAATATTAATCATATTTATATATTTATCAATAAGATGTAATATGATCACTCCCTCTTACAAGGGAGCTCTTTTCCTACAAAATCCCGACCAACTCTTTAACAATCTTATCCAAAGCTTCTTTTATAGAGATTGGATTAGCCCCAAATGGAACTGCCAAAAACCCAGATTTGATCAATGCTTGAGCCAAGATGATTGCGATAGTCGTGCCATCACCAGCCAAGTCATTCATGCGGGCAGCCACCTGGAAGTATATACATTTGGGTGCAAAAATAGAATTTTAAGAGTATAAGCATAGGAGCAAGCTTCTGGGAGAGAAGTAACCATCAACCATGAATATGACCTCTTGTAGTAACATTCCCCTGGCATATTCTCGATTGCATCTGAAAGTTCTGTCGCTCAGGCAACTGCGACACCATAGCATGAGACAATGGAATCAGTTCCCATCGCAACCAAATTAACTCTATCAGGTGCGTGCGGTGGAAAAAAAAAACTATCTTCTGTGAATAGAACATCTAAGAATAATCCGTGAATTACATCGAGTACATGGGAATGAATAAGGAATGGAGCAACAAAAGAGATAATGAAGAAAAGAATAACAATGGAACCAGGAAAGCAAGACAAAACAGTCGGCTTGGAATGTCGCAATGAAAGCTTGCGAGCATCTAGCATTGCCCTCTCGAGAAAAGGAGAAGTTCATACGCCCAGCTCAAGCTAAAAGAACACGGCTCTGCCCGTAGGCCATCAAGATTACTCTTCACTCCAGCGTTGCACAAAACTCAGACCAGCCAGCTCCCTCATAACTAAGAAGCGAAACCGCAATATCTCACTCGGTCCAAATGGCCACTACATTACTCCAACTCCAGCACAACCCTCCACAACATATAAATGATGAAATAAACAAATAATTCCAAGATTGAATTGACAGAAACAGGAATTAAGTAGTAGAAAAAGAAGAGTCCACATACCTCTACGTCCTATGGTAACAGAAACAGCATCGGCTAATAATTTAATCCCAGATTGAAGAGCCTCTCTGCATTCCTTGGCAAGAGATATCTTCTCTGGACTTGCTTTTACCACAAAGTTTCCAAATTTTTGCCCGTTTCTCCAAAGTCCCAATACCCACCTATTTTTACTCAGATTCTGAACAGTGAACAGTGCTCAAATTCTTCGCTGCTCTCTCTCTCTCCCACTCCCCTTCCCTCACGCCACCACCTGCTCCCCGCCCCCATCAATCACTCCTGCCCCCTCAGTTTCTTCCCTGCTCTCTCTCTCTCTCTCCTCCTCCCCTTCCCCACACGCCACCACCAGCTCCCCCGCCCCCTCAGTTTCTTCCCCCACCCCCTACGCGGACAATTTTCCATCTGATTCATGAAATCCTGGTATCTTAGTAAGAAGATTGTTGTTTACTAGAATCTAGTTCACGAAAAAAAGACATTTTCTCGGTCAAACCTTTCTAAGGTGCTTAGCTTCCCAATTATTGAACCGAACAATCTAGTGATCTGCCTTCCGTTAATAGGCCTCTCGCTTTTCCATGGGGAACTACTTTTCAAAGGCTGATCCGAAGGGTTTCAACTTGTATTATCATGAAGCTCCAACCGATTTGCTGAAACCGTCTACTACAACCATTAGAATCTGTAATGAGCATTTTTATATTTTCAATTCTTGTCCAAAACTGTTCCTAGGAAGGGGCGGTGGTGGACGCGATTGTGGGATGGCGGAAGGAAAGAGAAGACTTTCACTGTTTTGATTCTTTTTTTGATTCCCAAATCAAGAATCACATTTTTTTTTTTATTCTTAATTCTTGTCCAAAACTGTTCTCGGTAACAAAAATTTTAGATACTGTGTGGATGGTTTCTAAATAGTGCCTAACATTGACATATATGAAAATCTGGCCTTTTTGTCTTCATTGAATAAATGATTGGTGACCGATCAAAAAAAAAAAGAGAGAATAAATGATTGGTGGTTTATCCACTTTATAAGTGAGCCATGATCAGATAATAGCCTCGTCTCCTTCTCCCGAAGATCTTTCGCGAACTCCGAGCCTGCCCCCCTCCTCCTTACAGGTCCCGAAGCTGCTGCGTCCCTTGGTTCGGGCCTCCCGAAGCTACGGCTCGGTCCAGGCATGCTACCGCAACGGCTCCGTCTGTCGTCCCTTCTACCCGCGAGCCATCCGAGTTGAATTCCCACAAGCAGACGCAACCCAAAAGGACCGATCGAAGCACCCGCAGGCTGCAGCTAACGCCCAAAATCAAACGCAACACAACACAAGAGGGCCACGAGAAGGAGGGGGAACCTTGTCGTTGAGGGTGCACTTGGACTGGGACGTAAGCATCGGCGTCGAACTCGTCGGACTTGAAGACGGTGAGCCCTTCCTCCAGCTTCGCGCCGTGGCCATCCTCGATGGAATCGCAGCGCGAGCGCTCAGATCAGATCAACTGTGACTGGAAGAGCAAGATCCCGGGCAGATCTAAAGCAAAGTAATGATTTGAGCAGATCAACTGTGACTCTACCGAGTGGGAAAAAGAAAGGCCGTCCCTGGGAGTGGGAATTTCGGCGGTTTGCTGATGCACGTCGCAAACCGCTGCGCTACAGCTGTCCGTCCGAGCTACGATGTGTTCTTGAATTTCAATGGGGTAGACACTCGCAACGGCTTCACTGATCACCTTTATAACGCGCTGGTAGCTGCTAAATTCTCCGTGTTCAAGGACGACCCCGATCTCCTCGGCGAGCAGATTGGGCCAGGGCTTTTGCAGGCCATCGCGTATTCTAAAATCGCCATCGCCGTCATCTCCGGAAATTATGCGAGTAGTGAATGGTGCTTGCGTGAACTCACCGAGATTGTGAAATGCGGCAAGGCAGATCAGCGCAAACTAATTCTCCCTATATTCTATGACGTGGATGTCTCTGATGTATATAACCAAACCGGGGAGTTTGGAAAGGGTTTTAGTGAACTGGCGAAACACCATCCGCCGGAACAAGTGGAAGAATGGAGGGAAGCGCTGAGGTCTGTCGCGAGGATTAAAGGTTGGTCATCACGGGACGTTGCTGATGGGTATGTACATATCTATATTTGTCAGATTCCTCATAAATCTGCATACAAAGCCTGTGCACTTTTGGATGGGAATGACCGTTTTGCAATCAATAGAGTTAGGGAAACGAAGGGATCAAACTGTACCCTAATATTGCTTTTGTACTATATATGAGCAGGCGTCTGGTGGATATGGTGGTTGAAAAGGTTTCCGGTATACTGAGTCCGCCATGGATCGAACAAATCCCCATGTTTCGTAAGTATTCTCATGTAATGTTCATCACGTGACGGCTTTGGCCTCCCTTCATTTTCCACATAGAGAATGCATGTAATGTTTGCATAGTTTATGGCCTTAGACCGATTTGATGGCTTTTTAAAGTTTTCTTGTTCTTTTGAATTTTCTTACGACTACTGTTAGGTTATATCTTCTCATGATCGCTTTGATTTGTCGTGCTGCTTTGCAGGGAAGAAAAGAAAAAAAAGTAAATGCGAAGTGTTCCCGCTCTCTAGCCCTGCTACTAAAAAGACCTTTGCTTCTCACCTTCCTTACCACCTCGAGCGTGAAAATATCAGTGTGTTCAGAGATGATGATCAATACCTCATTGGTAAAGATGTTGATCGCGAGGTTCGCAATGCCATGGATCACTGCAAGATATTTATTCCGATTATCTCTGAAGATTTCGCCTCATCTCATGACTGTCTTGATAAACTAGTTCAAATGTTCAAATGCGTTGAAGAAAATGGGCAGAAGATATTGCCCATCTTCTATGAAGTGGATTTGTCGCAAAAGAAAGAACTACTGGATCATTTTTCGATGGACATCCTGCGGCATGATGTTCCGGAAGAGACTCGTCAACGGTGGCTCGAATCTTTCCATCGGGTTTTTTCTATCGCAGGATTTGTATCGGAAAACTTCGGGTACTTACTTTCTTCTTTCCCGCTGATACCTTAATTCAAACTTTTTATACTTCTCGCGGCTTATTTCAATGATATTGGGCAACGGGCAGGAATGGAGGGGAACTCGCGGATGTGGTGCGCCAACATGTTATCAGATTAATTGCAGAGTAAGTAACAACTTGTTTTTAGCGTATGCGGTTTCTGTTTTAGAAGAGGGTTTCCAGAGACAATTGAAGTTGTCATTTATCGTTCACCATTTGCTTTAGTTTTCTGAACACCGGCGTGGAATTCTTTTGTAGAGTTAAGAAACATGTTATCTTGTTACGTTGTGCGTGATCAATTTTAAAAAGCATGTGGATTGTGGATTAGATGTGACACAATTAATAGATGTCTCATGTTTGGATTTGGAAGTCCTGATCTCTATTACAGATAGAGAGAGTGTATGAATAAAAGACGCATGAATGAGTATAGGGAGACCAATCGAACGAAAGGAGGAGAGAAAATTGTCCAAACAATAAAGGGCCTTGTAGTTATGTCAAGCTGCCATAGATGAGTTGCGATTGAGTCGCAGTACAATGTGATCTCTTGAAATGCAGATTGCCTTCTAATTAATTCTAGGCCATCTTCCTTACTCAAACTAGTCAAGCTCCTTCCGGCGTAAATCAAGATGAGAAAATGAAAATGGGGAAACAATTGCAATTTGCATTAACATAGCTTGAATTGTACCACAATTTGCTGGATCACCGGAAGAGAAGATTTCCATTTTTAGCTCTTTCGTCTTTCTTATCTCCCAAATACTTGTCCTTTGCCGATGTGGAAACGTCATTGATCGTGTGTCTCATTTCTTGACAGCTTGAAGTTGTAGGTCCTGGAGGATCACCATTGAAGCGTGAAATTGCGTGCGAGTACCGGGGGTTGAGCTCTGGCTTGGCGGGGGTTGGAGTGACCCTGAAATGGTCGAGTAAAGCTTGCACCTTTCTGAACTCTTACAAGAACGCCGGCTGCACAATCTGCGATATGAGGGCTTTGCTGTCCACGATGTTGAGCTTCGAGGATTTGCGAGCCATGAGCGACGGGGGTGGCCAGGACTCTTTTTTGGGTGTTTGGAGGGGGTGCGGGGTTGAGGTTGTTCTTCTTCCCGTTGCAGCGCTGCAAGAGGAACACTGGTGATCAAGTTGTTGGTGTTGGGGAGGATTGTGGGGAAGTTGGTAGGATCGGTGGAGCTGAGGACGGGAGTGAGAAAGTTGATGCGAAAGGTGGGATGGTTTGCGCTGCGCTTTTGTTTGGATTTGTTGTTTGGTCTGTCCATTTTGGTAGGCATTTCGTTTGTTAAGTGCACGGGAATTTTCAAGGATGATTCTGTCTACACTTTATATTCCTCTTTTGACTAATATTAAATCCATGTTTGCTGCCAATGTTTATGCAATGTTAGGATTTTGGCTTTGCATTGTGATGTTGGTTTATAATAATGAGCCTTGTGGATCCTTAGTTTTTCATTTTAGCCAAAAAGATCATGTTCTTATTGATTTCATGTGCTTAATGTTTCAATGTAGATTAAGAGGATTCCTTAGTTGTTTCCTTACATATTTATGTAAAATTCAAAGTTGTATAGGATATTTGGCGGTTGTATAATGAGTTCCAGCGTAAACAAGGTAGACCTTGTAACCGGACTGGAAAAACAACGTAGGTTCCAAAACAAGTCTAGTGCAAACAGAGTAGGTTTCAAGTTCAAAAATTGAGAACCGATTATAATAGGGTAAGTTTCAGAATTCAGATCTAGAACCTGCCCACCTTGAAACTGATCATTCTTACTAATCATTCTTAGTTTTCTCCCAATTGAAGAACTTTAATTCGAACGAGGGAAGGATAATTGCTTGGACCAAAGTGCATTATAGTTTCTTCTTGGTGCTGGGATGAGAGGCTTGGGTTTGATATTCTCGTAGTTGTCTAACCCCTGGCTTGCTACCACTCTGGTAGCAACTCCACTCATAATCAATTCATTCCCTGAACAGTCGGGGTTAAAATGTCTAAATGTGTACACACTATTATCACCCATAGTATAAGCCTCTTGTCCCCACGAAGCTGAGCTCGCTCATATATATATTACTGGAAATAATACAAATAGCTCGCTTCAGTATTATATCATTGGAAATAATTATATATTCTTAGTGGTTCCAAATGTGTGATATAAATGGCTGCCACATAATTGGAGGCTTCTGAAGTCACTAATCACTGTACATAGCTCTATAGGCAGAATAAAGAATGAAATTGCTAGTTACCAGAATTCCCAACCAAGAATTATGCTAGTCTCGCTGACCACTCCATAGATCAAGATTTCATTGGATTCAAGTTACATGTTCATTCATTTTTACCTCTTCGAAATTCTCGACTCTTCTATATTCATATACATGACCAGACCACAAACGTCAGTCGCCTCCCATTCGACTTTCCAAGTATAGTGCAGTCCAATTTACATACAATGTATCATACAATGTATCGAAGCTCAATCAGATTTATTTACAGATATCTGACAATCTTCGCATGGGCAAACTCTATGAACTTCATAAGCACAAAAAATCTCTGGAGAAAAGCAATTCTCCAAATGAAATCATGTTCGTGACGCATTTTACAGCGGCTCAATACACACACATAGGTGATACCTGATTATTATGGCATTCTTAGCGAATGAATGACCTTGAAGCAACATGTTTCTGTATCTGTTATGAGAAAAGATTATCGGATGGACTTAGATATTGAGCTGTCTTCCATTATGTAGATTTGCTTATCAAGCATAAATTCAAATGGACAAGGAGTGGAGTCAATAACACGAGGAAATATGGAATTTGTTTAACTTCATCATCGAATGATATATGAAATCTTTTCCTAGGGGATAAGGCATCTTGCCCCCATGAAAGTGGCTGCCAATTGCTTTTTATTGAGAGTTCCAACAGAATTACTATCTATTCCAATGACCACCTGCATCGCAATTATCATTTTTTTTCTGATGTGATGTAGCTTCAGTAGCACACAATTACACAGCATGAACATAAAACCCTGAGCACACCTTGTCGACGAGAGGTGCACGATTTTCTACCGTTCATGTGTTTCAGCTCCACCCTGATAGATTCAGCCGGGAGAAAAAAACAGAGGCCATAGACAGTGCATCAATTTTGCACTGAAAAACAGAAGAGCAGCAGTAGCAAAATTACTACATGACCACGCTAACCTGCTGCAAGTATTGGCCATGCAACATTTGCTATATAACTCACAATAGTAGCTACATTATTTCGACGCATACAGGTATAAGGACATAATTATTAAAGGTAAGTTCATTGGTACACTCTCGATGATCATCACAAAGCACCAAAACTAGAAGAATGGCATTGGTTGAATGAAGACAAACCCACCCCAAATTTCCTTCTCTCTCTAATTGGCCATGTATTACTTAAGCAACTTAAGCAGACTTCTCCTGGTTGGCTGCAATATCCTTGAGCTTCTCCTTTAGCTCTCCACCCTGGATGGAAAAGAAGCCACATCAGCAAATACAATTGGAAGTAGGAAGAGCAAAAATAGTATTGAACAAACCCTCACTTGGTGCATACTCAAAATAATATCAGAACCTCCAATGAACTCCCCCTTGATGAATATCTGGGGGAAAGTAGGCCAGTGGCTGCAAAAGAAAGAACAACTAAGCAAACAGAATCATATGAAATCTCATTTCCAAAATTGAAAATTTCAGCATAAATCAGCCAACATAGGTTCATGTTGCAAGTTTTATATATTCTATGAAGAATAAAACCCATGACACAATGTCATGCGCTTTTCTCAAAATGTAGCTGAAAATGCAGAAGTCCATACTATAACCAGAGTGCCTTGATGTGATGGGTGAATTCTAGGTAGATACTAGAGGCTGAAGTATTTTGTTCAATAAGAAACAAAAACATTGAAAGATATTGGCTGCCATAACTTTGAGAGAGTTTATCAATACTTAATCATCTTGGCATTGTTAAATATGTTATATCAAGGGCCTTTGAAGCATTTATAGTGTACGAGTAAAATGTTATATGGAAAATCGGCCAAAATTAAGCAGTGTCAAAAGGGAGGTGAGACTCACCTGAAAGCTTTCACAGCACTTTTCAGCTCTGTGTTTTCCAAAATGTTCCTAGCACCAAATGGAACATCTGAAAGGGTGGTTAGAAGACTTCAACTGGTTCAATCAATCAAATCCAAAAACTTAACATATCATGAAGGTACCATGATATGTACGAAGAAACAGATAAGAATGAAATCCCCGACATTTTCTTCTATGCACAACATTCACTAGCACTTAGTGTGGATATGGACGTTATATCCGTATAGGACATCAAAAGACATGGACAATATTATATTTCCACATATAATGACGCCTTGCAATCGGCATATGACGAGCTGTGATAGCTAATGCACAAGCCCGTCATACAGAAAGAGACATTAATCCACTGAAAAAAAAAACAATGAATACAGCTGATTTGGGTTAGATTATTTTCAATTTTAAAGCTTCTTGCCCACCAAAGCTCTTTCAATAATGGAAATCTCCGAAAACTAAGCATTTGACAAAAACTCTCCAGCTAGTTTGCCTTCAGAACACTCCCGCTGAGGCATGAGATGTGTAGGTACTACAGAGGACATAGATGTTTCAACATAAAAATTGACGGTAACATTTTGTTTAATGATACAGATGATTGAATTTTGATGTTTGTAGTTATAACACATGCAAAGGATGATCAGCATCAGTACTCAAGTCTCATGCACTACTCCAGTACCTTGGAATGCAGCAGTTACGTCCTCTTGCATTCCCAGTAGTAATTATAATTGGAATTGTATATTCATGGTTTTCTCAATAGGTTCATTTGGAATGTGAGTATATTCTGCCAATAACACCATCCAGAAAAGTCAAGAACAGCTCCCTGTTAATTCCTGTACCAAATTTTGACATTCCCTGTACCAATTAAAAACAATACAGTCCAGTACTTTCGTCCCTAATCATATCATAACCAGATCTACGTATCACATTTCGCAAAGTTCTAGTACAAGCCTATAACAGAGATCAGAAAATACATTCAGCAGGCAAATTTGTCAATTCTCCATAGTCTTTCAAATTGAAAGCATCGGTAGGTAAGTCCAACAAAGGCATGCTGAAAACGCTATAAAAGGCAAGAGAACTTACTGTAATGTTTCAATACTCTTACAGCTAGAGAGCTGAACCCACACTGCGGAAACTCAGGGACCCCTTTCATGTATATCATCACAGGATTTTCCTTGACATCCTAAACCATAAACAAATGAAGTAAAACAAATGAAGAGAACAGATGAGAAAGTAAGTAGGACACAGAACATAACGAAGAACTGTAGACCATGTTATGTCATGTCACAGAGCACCTACCTGTTCAACAACATCCTTTAAAGAAGTCGCAGAGTCCTGGAACTTATCCATAGGTTTGAAGTCATCATGCATGTCAGGGTCATTTGGTACAGTTGTAGAGTATCTCATTCCTCTTTGAATAGACAATGCAGATACCTGCTAATAATAGTTGCAAAAGGGATGTTAGCACAATATTGCAAACATAACAAATAACATACAGACGCGACTAATTTAGATATTATCAGAGATAAGGCTTGAGAGTTAGTGGGTCTAAACACATGACCAATAACCAATGGCTTTTATCTCAATTGAGTACTGCCTCTGCTATCCTTTGAGAAACAAGTTTGCAAATTTATTTTAAAGTTGTCATATTGGCAATGACAAGAAAAGAAGCTAAAGTTTGAAGTTGGAAGTCACAGCCAGTAATGGCCAGCTTTGCACTTCCATCAGTGGAGTGTCACATAAGCTTAACTGTCAAGCTGGAGAACAAGCAACTCGGGGTCCTTAAGAAAATATCCTATGTAATTCCAATTAAGACCCTTCAAAGCAAAGAAGATAAGCTGTTAAGAGCGACTCCTCTGCTCAGGGCAACAGCTGCTGAGCTCGACGTCTCTATACCTGTTCTTTTGTTTACTCAGCTAAACTAGCTTCTACTCATTATCTTAAGGCACACCTCAATAACCATCTTTTATCTTCAGAATTCAGTCCTATGCACCTCCATCTGTTCCATAATAACCAGTATAACCAGAGTTTATGCTAGTTGATACAGGAACAACAGCTCACCATTCTATTAGAGCATCCTGCTGGGGACCCTGTAATGCCCTTGAGGAGAAGGTTCGATAAGGCTCTCACCATGATGCTTGCTGTAGTCCAACTCAAGGTTGTATCTTCTATGCACTAAAGCACCACACAATGGAATATAACTACACAACAAAGATTATTTGCAGAGTTTCAGTTATAATTCATACAATATATAAAACATAAGCAACACCACCAAAGTCAGGATAGAGCTTGTAAACGACAATCAAGAGTCAACCCAAGGCGGATTGGAACTTTGCATCTGGAGGTGGTTTCTCAAGCTCATGTTATCATTGATCAATCCATTAATACATCATAATTTTGCAACTGAAAGTAATTTAACTTAAATTTGCATCATCATCATCAATACCGTAGAAGCCATGCAGTGACAACAACTAGGGACGAGCAGGCTCCAGACGGTTCCAGGGCTGAAACTGGGAAATAAGCCGGAGGGATGGTTCTAGAGAACCTGGAACAGAGAACTAAACCACCCCCTCTATTTTTCTTTTTTTGGCAAAATAATGTTTGATTTCGCACTAAAAGTTCTCAATGCAAGAGCCCAACCAAAAGCACAACGCAAACAAACATAATGTAACCAGAAATCAATTCAATCTATCCAAATCTCAAGCCTGTCAACAGTAGAACCTCTCCACATCAGTCCCAGTCTCATCACTTTCATTAAGGATTATAAAAAAAAAAAAAAAAAATCAAGAGGAAATGAGCGCAGGACACAACGCGATGTGCTTGAGCAAGAACGTTCCGAAGCTCGTGCCATCAAAATCCATCTAAACTAACCAAACCCCATCATCCATCACGCTCCAACTTAAAGCCCAAAAACCGTCCTTAATTGCATCAGCAAGAAGCCTTAACGCATAAACCCTGATCACGGTCAGTCACACCCCGACCGGACTGCTAAAGGGATGATCCAGAACATGAAACAGAGGAAAATTAAGAAGAGATTGCTGCGGCTGGTTTTGCCGCTGCGGAGAACCAATATGCATAGAAAAAAAAAAGGTTCGAAAACGGGAAGAGAAAAGAGGTGGAGGACGAAGGTTTACCGGCGACGGAGCTCGTGGCAAGCACGCGAGCAGGGGAGACAAGAAATGACGGTTCGCCGGAGCTTTTTTTATTCCTCGCCACCGCCTCAATCCTTGGCTTGTCTCTCTCTCCTCGTGATTATGTAAAACAGGAAGGCAAAGAAGAAAGGGAAAACAGAGAAGGCCCAAAAGGCCCATAGAGATTGTAATTGGGCCCATTTGGAAGCTATTAAAAAAGGTCATCTTTTCATTTTTTTCGTGGCTTTAATTTAATGTGAAACAACAATTTTTATTTTTTTTAATCGGCAAGAGGTTGGGGCGGTAAGGGATGTCAATGGGTCGGGTAGGGCCCGATCCGACCCTCGAGCCCGACCCGACCCGAAACACTTAAGCCCGAAGAAAAAACCCGGGTCGGTTTTTTTCTCCTCCTTTTATCAGATCAAAAGATCGTCGAGGACGTGGAAAAGGCTCGGGATTTCAGCCACCTACTGGAATCAAGCTACAAGAAAGGACTCTAATGTTTGTTGCTTCTCCATTTTTTTTCGATTGCTTGCCAAAGCTTCTGTGAAAGAGAGTTCGAAGAGGCGTAATGTGCATACAAGACAAGCAATTCAATGCAATTTTGCACAACAACATTGATAAACACGGAATCGTTTTGCAATGGTTGCAACCCATAGGGGACAAACAAATTCAGCACATTTACGGTGCAACCGCAACTGAACCATGTTTGACTTGGGCTTCCATCCCCCTCACGAAAGGGATGAGTTCAAATCCCAGCGTGGTTGCTAGTGGTCTTAAGCGTGACGCAATGGTGGTGAGTCATGCGCTAGCGTCTTTGGGGATTTCGGGCGGCTATCGACTATCATTCTGTTAGTTTCTCCTACCCAAAAAAAAAAAAAAAAAAACATGTCTAACGCGAAAAACGACTCGAGTGCTTCTCACCGAACCCCATTTCCAATCCAAACAAGCTAAAACTCCAAACATCTCTCTCCATCTCGCACGCAGCTTCTACACAGTCATGGTATTTTCTTTTTGGCGTCGACTTGAACGCATTGTATTTTTTGTGCCATGGGTTTATATCCAAGTGAGTTATTTATTTATAAACACTGTAGATTTTGAGTTAGATCTAGTTGTGGAAAACACTTATGCGTTTGAGTGATTGTAAACTCTGATTTTCAAATTATAATAGATTATTTGCTGCTAGCTCTCCCCGTGAACGCAGGTACTGATATTCGGACCGAATCAAATAAATTTCTAGTGTCCTTATTTTTCTCGTTTATTTTTTTGGCAATTTCGCGTTGATATAAATAATAAGATCCTGTCATTTCGCGTATTATATCCCAACAAGTACAATTATGATGAAAAAAAACCTACAACGGATAATATGACAGATATGTTGACCAAACCAATTCATTTGAACAAGTTCAAGCATTGCTTGGACTTGATTGATGTTTTCGTCATTTGAGTTGCTTAGGTGGAGTTGGTGGCATTTCATCCGTTGTTTCCTACACTGAGCACACTCACATAGGCTTAGGGATGTGCATCATCAATTCCGCTATTTTGGGGGTGGCCTTGTGTGGTAATTTTTTTTATTGTGAATGAGAGAGGTCTTGTGGTGTTTGGCATAATGCTATTTTGGAGATTTGAAGTCAAGATGAAGATTTATTGAGTATTGACTTTCAAATGAAGAGATAAGAGTATTTTAGATCATGCACCTTTATTTTAGGAATTTTTGAGAGGAGATTATAAAAGGATTATGTGTAATAACGACGTGCGGACCCCTCAAGTGCCATAAATTTACACAAAGGGACACTTAAGTACCATAACATACGAAAGGTACACTTAAGTGCCAAAATCAGAGTAAAACTGATCACTTAACTGCCAATCTGGCCAAAATTCGGCCAAACGCCAACGTGGCATTTTTCCGGCAAACCAAGCCCAAAACGACGCCATTTTGCACGCTAACGTGGCCAAATAATGCAAAAACGGTGTCATTTTGGGCTAACGTGGTGAAAAATAATATAAAAATTAAATAATTTAAATTTAAATTTAGATTTAATTAAAAATTTAAAAATAATAATATTAAAATTAAATTTAGTTAAAATATTAAAAATTTAAAAATTTTAAAAAAGGGTGGGGGCGGTGGCCGAGGGCGCCGCCGCGCCGCCTCCCCACCGTCACCGGGAAGGACCGGCGACGGAGGGGGAGGGTCACAGCCCTTGCCCAGATCCGGCGAGGGTCGGCGGCCCTGCTCGGCCGGGCCAAGGGCCACTGCTCATCAAGGCGACCCCTAGTAGGTAGCGGCCCTTGGCTCGGCCGAGCGAGGGCTGCTAACCCTTGCCAAATCTAGGCGAGGGCCACGACCCCTCGCCACTCGCCGAATCTAGGCGAGGGCTTGTGAGCCCTCGCCGCCGATCCAAGGGGGGCGACCCCGCCGACCCTCCCCCCTCGTCACCGGCCCTTCCTAATGACGGCGAGGAGGCGGCAGTCGTGGCCACCGCCCCCTCCCCCCTTTTTTTCAATTTTAAATTTATTATTTTTTAATATTTTAACTAAATCTAATTTTAAATTTAATTTATTTAATTTTTATATTATTTTTTACCACGTTAGCCCAAAACGATGCCGTTTTTGTATTATTTAGCCACGTCAGCATGCAAAACAGCGTCGTTTTGGGTTCACTTCGTTGGAAATTCATCGGAAAAATGCCACATCAGCCTTTTGGCCTGAGTGGCACTTAAGTGATCCGTTTTTCTTTAAATGTGGCACTTAAGTGTACATTTCGTAAGTTATGGCACTTAAGTGTCCCTTTGAGCAAAGTTATGACACTTAAAGCGTTCTTTTGCCGTGTAATAACACATCTCCAACCTAGCCTCTATACTATTTCCTATTTTGTTTTTCCTATTTTCTTGTTCGATATTTTAGATTTTGTGGCTCACCAAGTGGTTAGAGAGCCTTTTGAATTATATTCTGGTGTTTTTTGTTGAAGATAATGAAATCTCTCTCTCTTCCCATGGTTTTTCCCGTTTTGGATTTTTCATGTAAATCTTACGTCTCGTGTGATTTCATTTTTCTTTCATCTCTTGCTACTTATTCTTAGATCGGTGTATCTTTGATTAGCGTTTTTTTGCAACATGCTGCAAACCACCGCAAAAAATATTAAATATTAGTAAAGTAAAAATCTTAGTTATAAAATGAAAACTTGGACTAGTGCTTTTAGATTATACACTCATCATCGAACGATATAGATCATTGAAGGATCACATGAAGACATGGATCAAGAAAAATATTAAAATTTGTTTCAGATTCTAGGTTACAGCATGAATGGACCTAGACTTAGGACCAGGGAAGGAGAGTAAATTTCCTGCAGGTATGCATCCCACATTGGGCGAACAACTCCCGTTCAAGCCCTTCAGGGACAGCCTTTTAGCAGAAAACCACTCAGCCCTTTAATCCAGAGCCTAGAGACACTCAGAAGATGCCAGGATGGAAACGTTTCTAATCTACCCAAGCTGCATTTCTCGAAGGATCCTACCAGGCTGGAGAAGAAGGGAGATTTAGAAAGCCATAGAGGTTTTTCACAAAGCACACTCTTTACTTCAGGGGACTCTGCCCAAAACGATACATCAACAATGCCTTATATAGGCAAATAAAGGGAAACAATGACACATAGGGACCAACTCACGGGTCCAGATACAAACAGAGGCACTGGAACTTTCCGGGAGGGAATTATTCGCACACTATGAATGTAAGAATCGCGTGAACACGGTATTTTCCCTAGCCTAGTGCTACAGTAAAAGTGAATAGTACTTTGCTACAGTGAAATTGTACTGACTCAACGATCTCGTCCGTCACGTGCATTGTAGCTACATACTGAGTCGTCATCTGAACTGTCTTCTAGGAGATATGCTTCATATTTCTGCTGGAGGGCTTCAAGGTCTTGAGGTGACAGGATCTAGTTTAGCCTCTGAGATGAGGATGCTACATGAGCCCAATGGGATGCTTCTTCTTCTGCCCAGTTTGTATTTTCATTTGTAGTGTTGGCAGGAATGTTTGGCATGCTTGGCTGAGGCCAATTGGATGGTTGTGCATAAAAGGACGTGTCCATGTTTTGGAATGAGGACGAAGATCCCTGTTCGTAGGGATTTTGGGACAGGGGTCCTCCAAAGCGTGCATAGGGGTCTTGAGTGGATTGGACAATGTCTTCTTCGCCTATCATTTCATGTTCCTGGGACGATGCAGCTTGTCTGTATTGCCCTAGTGCTTCCTTAGCCCTTGGTGCTAGATCATAATAATCCCACGTAGTGGGTGCATTATTTCAGACATCTTCGGGAATGGTCTTGTTTTCCTGGCATAGGATTCTCTGGAGTTCTCGATATTTATGTTCACAAAATCTAACAGATCTTGGATAAGATTTGTGAATCCGGGCTTCTCGGTTCTTCGAGTGAGGTTTATAGGCTGTGGTTCCTATTTCAAGTGGTGCATCGAGAATACCGCCATTATTTCTAAAGAAATTCCATGGACGTTTAAAAAACAGGATGGTGTGAACCTCAGGATTAGGTGTCATGGTTCTTAATTCTCTTTCCAAGTCTTGTTTCCAACATGTAGGATGATAGAACCAATTTAGAAAATCTAAAAGATTCTTATCACTTTCCTTTACGATGTTTCTTCCGAGCATGAATATCCTGGTGAGATTGGCAATAAATCGTCTGGTGGGAACTCCAATGGCTATGAAGTACTTATTGGTTAAGTACCATAACAATGTTTTGAGCTGATCAGGGAAATCATCTTCCTTCCAGATAATAGGATGAATAAAAGGATAATTCAAGTTTAACCCGAAAGGATAAAGGATCGAACCTCCATTGAATTTGAAAAGGTCTGTGTGGCATTGCCACATGAGGTTCTCCATGTTCTCGGTGAGACTGTCATTCTGAATTTGCTGAATAATCTCCTGGGGATATTTCTAGCTTGGCGAGTCTTTAATCTTCTCAATCTTGTATTTGACTCCATGATTGAGCATATGAAAGGCAGGCCTCTTGATGTACATGTTGATTTTTGCTGGTGGTTTGGGTCTTGACAAGAAGTTAGCAAGAACATTCTTTTTCCCAGGAATATGTTTGGTTTCAAAAGAGTATTTTGAGAACCATTCAGCCCATCGAAGCAGTTGAGGATTTGGAATCTGTTTCTGTTTAAACTTGGTCATCTGAGGGAAAGATGCCATGTCTAGTTCGACCAAGAAGTGGTGGCCGATGAGATGAAATTCAAATCTTTTGATTCCATTTTTGACTGCTAGGATTTCTTTAAAAGTGGAATGGTATTGCATTTCAGCCGGGGAAAACTTTCCACTCTTGTGGGCACAAATGTATTTCTTACCATCAATTTCTTCAAATAAGACGGTTGCCCAGTATTCATCACTAGCGTCAGTTTGAAGAATTCTTTTGCCTGTTGATGGTATGTGCAACGGTGGGAGATTCTGCATAATCTCCTTGAGCTCAGCAACTGCTTTAGTCTGGATCTTTCCCCAAGGCGGGGAGTTCTTTTTCAGCATGGATTGCAAAGGAATTAGAAGCTTTGCAATGTTCGGGACAAAAACCCTGAGATAATTAATTATCCCAAGAAATTGCTGAACTTGTTTTGTCATGAAGTTATCTTCGGGGAACTTCAGTAGTTCTTGAGCAATGTGTGGCCCTGGATAGTATGTACCTTTGTTGAGGTGCATACCAAGAAATTCAATTTCTGTTTGGGCAATATTCATTTTCCTTTGAGAAAGCATAATGCCATGCTTTTTCACGATTTCTGCAAACTTCTCAAGGAGTTGACAAAGTGGCTCGTTCATCGGGTGCAAAAGCGAGAATATCGTCGATATACACTGCTGAATGGGTTGGAAAATGCGACACATGGCCTTTTGGAAAATGAATGGTGCAACCTTTAAGCCAAAAGGAAGAACTTTCCACTGGAAGTGCTGGTTGGGGATACAAAATCCTGTTTTTGTTCTGTCTTCAGGATGAATGCCCAATTGCCAAAATCCGGCTTTGAGGTCGAATTTGGAATAGATATGGGCCTTGGTTAGACCACTAAAGAGAGAATATCGGGATGGTAAAGGAAACTTATCATCTTGGAGAAAAAGATTAAGAGGTTGGTAGTTGATTACCAGTCTCATTTTTCCTCTGTTTTGCTCGGCTCGCTTATTGACATAAAAGGCTTCACAAGCCCATTGAGAATCAGAAATTTCAATAAGGCATTGTTGTAATAATTCTGAGCATTCCCTTTGAGCTAAAGCCAAGTGTTCTGGCTTCATTCCCGCATGACTCGCCTTTGTTGGGTTGATGTCTTCATTTTTTTTTAAGGGGAGGCGAACAAAGAATTCTGGATTTTCCCATAAAGGATGAGAACATTTTTTAGAGAATTCTGAGTGTGATTCCGAACAAGATTCTAACAGCTTATGCATGATTGGGTCTAACAAACTCATTTGGATGGAAAAGAGTCTTTGAATATCAACGAATTCAAAGAATTGATCTTTGTATCTAAGACCCTTTCCAGGAATGATGCGGAGTTGAGAGATTTGAGTCATGATGTCCCACCCAATTAGCAAATCTTTATTGGGGAGATTTGATCCAAAGATCTTTGCCTTTATGGAGCACTGGGGGAAGAACTAGATAGTAACTGGAGTAGTTCTGACATTTGTGGAGAAAGTATCTCCAGAAGCGGAGTTGAAGTATCGGATATGAGGAGTCCAATATTCTTCGGGCAGAACCTTAGTGTCCAGAATGGAACAACTTGCTCCGGTATCAATGAGAGCAATGACATTGATAGGCTTGACAAACTTTGAGGTGAAGATTTTGACAGGGAAATGAGGACAGTGAGTTTGATTTGAAAATATGTCAGGATTTGGTTCTGAAGATGTAGGAGATATGTGAAAAATATCTTCAGATTCTGATTCATCAGACTCATTTTCACTGGAAGTTTGATAGAAGGGGATAACACAAAGAGTCTGTTCTGTTGGTTCTTCGTCGGCAGAAAATAAGAATTCAATATCATCATTTTCAAGAGAAATACCTATTTCATTTTCAATCAGATGATTCTGACCTTTTTTCGCCTGAGAACAATTTTTGGCAAAATGTCCTTTCTTGTTGCAAATGTAGCAACGGCTTGACTTCTTATGGCCTGTGTGATCTTTTCTCTTGCGTAGGTATCGCCATTTCTTCTTTTTCCAGAAATGCTTAGAGCCATGTTTGGATTTCTTAATCGAGTACTTCTTGTAGTGCTTTTTCTTCCGGGAATAATGGCCACAAGTACCATCACAATCCTGCTTGGAGCATTTGATTTTTAACTTTTGATGGGAACAGGATGATTCAAGACGCTTGTCATCTGTGATGTATGTTCGGACCATTCGACGCTTTAAGCATAATTCTTCAAGGCATAGATGGACTTCTTGCTGAATTTCTCCCAAGGGAACGTCTTGTATCCTTCTTTGCTTTCCAAAGAAGGATCTTTCAACCATCTGTGTTAGCTCTTTCGGAATAGAAGTGAGGAAGACATGCTTTAGATTTGGATCTGCGCCAATTTGGTAAAAGAGCTGAAGCATTAGTCGGTAATGCTTATCAAGATGCTTTTTCTGAAGGGAGCAGCATCTTCTTTCAAAGAATTCTCTTCTTTTTAGCTCTTTGAGATCTTCGGGAGTTCCCACAAAAACATGGTATAGGTAAGTAAGGGCATGGCTGAAATTGGGTGACAACAGAAACGTAAGCTGGTCTTGTTCTGTGAGTGATTGCCACCAAAATTTAAGACTCCCTGTGAACCTTGTAACAAAATTGTAAAGGACGTCATTCATATCATGGTTGGTAATAGACTGTGTACTCAACCAAGTATGAAACTCTTCAAGTCTTTCTGGCCATTTTGGATAAGGAATATCATCAATGGAGAAGAATTGTTTAGATGCCATAGACACATGCCTGGCAGAATTGTTTTTGGTGGGATTACTTGTCTGTCCAAATTCTGGATCTGGATCAGAATAGTTTGATTGCATTTCGTAGTCTGAAAGAGTGTCAGCCATGAGTATTTGCGAAGTTGGTGGAACTGTAGGGGGAGAATCGACTATTTGTTCCGAGAAGGATGAAGAAGAAGAAAGCGATACGAATCGATGTAGTATCGATGTTTGTTTAGTGAGCAGAATCTGTTTTTCTGGGATAATAGGATCAGGCTCAGGCTCAGGCTGTTGGGTAATAGGATCAATTTCTTGCTTACCCAAATCCTTCAAAAAGGATTCTAATGGATTTGATAACATCATCTGATCTGGCCTTTCTCTTATAACAATTGAGCTTGATTCTGTAGATGGTGTCTTCTCTTTCCCCTTTTCCTTCTTCAAGGCTTTGAGCCGATTTCGTAAATCTGATTCTCTTCTGGAGGGATCTTCTGGGATATTGGCAAAAACAGACACTTGCGGTGCTGGGGATACATACCCAGTTTGAACAGGAGGTGCCAATGGATCGAAAGGTCTGAACCTTCCTTCTTCAAGAAGTTGAATCTGCTTCTTAAGTTTGTCTATTTCCGGCTTTGGACTTTCAAGATAGTGGTACCCAAGATGTTGTCCTGATTCCAAGGCATGAAGCCTTTTCTGGAACCCAGAAAGTATCTTCTTGGTACTCTCATCATATTTCCGGAGATTTTGTTGCACATTTCCAATTTTGGAATCAATAGCTCCAACAAAGAACCTGAAACGTACTCGTCAAAATATGTTCTTCATTTTTTAAAACTTCAAACCTACAGTTTCTATCGATCCAGTTCTCAAGATCCAAGTTCTACCCCGAAACCATACACACCTCTAGTATTAATCCAATTTAACTAAAACTAACAATAATAAATTTGTCACAAATTTACTGATTTAGGGTATTTGGTAATCAAAATATTAATTTTAGATGAAATTATCACAAATGTATTAGTTTGAAATTTTTTTGTGATAAAAAAAATAATTTAAAGATAAATCTATCATAGATAAATCAATATGGAGTTTTCCAGTGATATTAATTCTATTGTTTTTGAATGTTCAACTCATGCCCAAAGGCCTAATTATAGAAATCTAAATGATGACGCCGACTCAATAGAGAGATATATTATATTAATTATCTCTCAATAATTATGAGAAACAAATCAAATAAATGGCCCGAATGGCCGCATGGTCAAAGTTCTTTATCGTTAATCACTGTCTCGATAATTACGAGAAACCTGAATGGTTGAAGCTCCCAAAATAAATGGCCCGAATTTCTTAATTGAACCTTAAAACCGGGTTTCCTTGTACTTCCTCATTTCCAAATTAAAAAAAAAAAAAAGAATTGAAAAATGAAAGCATCTCACTGCTAAAAAATAAATCGAACATTCTCTAACAGACTTAAAACTCTCTTATGGTGATGCCCGAAAGGGCAATCAAAGCAGCTCATCGGTTCTTATCATTGATTACGTGGAATGTAATCCATTTTAACCAAAGTAGGCAATGTAAATTTTCATTACGCGCACCATGATGTCCACTTCTCCTCTCTACCGATCGATGGATCGATTGGACGCATCCGGCTTTAATTCCACGCGGTTTGTGGCCCCACCCCCACACGCCAAATACCGCGTCCCTTCCGTGGTAGCCGGACGTCAATGTTCCAACCGTCGCCTCTCTCCTCGGCCCTTCTTCAACTCGACCTTGTTGTCGTAAAATTTATTAGTTATAAGAAAGGGCAATGAAAGCAGCTCATCGCGGGCGTCACCATAAGAGAGTAAACGATTTATTTTTTAGCAGCGAGGTGCTTCCACTCCCACCTGAACATAATTCAGGGTCTACCAATAACGAGGATGTGTTGATCGCGCGCGGTAAGCGACGGACGGCTGCTGGCCCGCCACGTGTCGAGGATCCGTTTACACTGCCCGATTTCCCACTGGGATCAGCCCATCAGATCAGAGGGCCATCGTGGCCGGCGTATATTCCCTCCAAATCGCCGTTTTCCTGCAATTTTGTATCTGTCCCTCGCTATCTCTTTCTCTCTCCCCTTTTTCGCTCGCCCTTTTTTCTCGATCCTCCCATTGATCCCTCTCCTCCTCGCACAATCCTCTTCTTCTCGATCTGTGCTCTCTCTCAGTCACCTCATCGGAGTCGCTCGCTGTCTCACCTCCGGCCCTCCATTGTGGGATTGCAATCACGGCCCTCTCGGTCGACTTTATCTCTGCTCTTCCTCTGGCCCTCCCTTGCAATCGTGGCCTCATCTCCGCTCCCTTGCCCTTGCCTCCACCCTCCATCACCTTCTTCAACGGTTCTCTCCCTTCGCACTTGCAAACCCGCCCCAAAAACCCACCATGCTTCTCACAATTCTTAGATTGGTGCATCTTTGATTGGCGTTTTTTCGCAACATGCTGCAAATCGCTGCAAAAAATATTAAACATTAATAAAAAGTAAAAATTTTAGTCATAAAATGGAAACTTGGACTAGTGTTTTTGGATTATACACTCATCATCGAACAATATAGATTATTGAAAAATCACATGAAGACATAAACCAAGAAAAATATTAAAACTTGTTTCAAATTCAAGGTTACATGTTACAAGTTTTAAGTTCCTCCAATAAAAAACCTAGAATCTACTAGTCAAAATAGATTCTTCATTTTTTGAAACTTGAAACCTATAGTTCCTACTGATCCGGTTCTCAGGATTCAAGTTCTACCCCGAAACCATACACCTCTAGTATTAATCCAATTTAACTAAAACTAACATATGATAAATTTGTTACAGATTTATCGTATTTAGGGTATTTGGTGATCAAAACATTAATTTTGGATGAATTTATTATAGATGTACCAATTTAAAATTTTTTGTGATAAAAGAATAATAAGATAAATCCATCATAGATAAATATAGTCTAGAGTTTTCCAGTGATATTAATTTTATTGTTAGTTGAATGTTCAACTCGTGCCCAAATGCCTAATTCTAGAAATCTAATGGATGAGGCCGGCTCAATAGAGAGAGATATATTATCTTTCCATGGAGACTCGGATTGTCTTTTCCACGAACACCCTCTCTTTCTCAATAATTGTAAGAAACAATTAAAATAAATGGCCGAATGGTCTAAGTTCTTTATCGTTAGTCACTATTTTGACAATTACGAAAAATCGAATGATCGAAGCTCCTAAAATAAATGGCCCGAATTTCTTAATTGAACCTTAGGATCGGGTTTCCTCGTACTTTCCTCATTTCCAATTTTTTTTTTTAAATTTGAAAAATGAAAGCATCTCATGCTAAAAAATAAATCGAGGGAAAATTCTAAATAAGAATCCGAAGTGACCAATTTTCTCAAATAAAGATCCGAAATAAATTTTGTGTCAAATAAGGATCCGAAGTGAATCCATTATTTCAAATAAGGACCCAAAGTGGTTGAATCAATTCCAAATAAAACCTAAGCTTGTTGGTCAGCCAAATATTCGTTAGCTATCAAGCATGTGACATTTTTTACAATCGGAGTTTGGGCAATTTTGTCCAAAAAAAATCTATGGAAAATTAACAAATCTTAAAACATAAACAAAAAAACCCTAGGTTTTCCATGGTCTCCCCGTTTCTTGTATCCATCCTCTGCAAAGTCAAAGACCGAAGTTCTCCCCATTCCTTATACCCATCCTCCGCAAAGTCGAAGACCCAAATTCTCTACCGGTTGAGGCACGAATTCAAAAACAAGAACAAAACTAGATTCTTCTTTCTTAGTTTGCGAAGACCCAAATTCTCCGCCAATCGAGCAAGGCAAGGAGCGATGAGAATTGAGTCATGACAATGATCGAGCAGCGATTTGGTTGAGGAGCAGCAGGGGAGAAGAAAGAAGAAAACGTAAACATCTAAATGAATAACCTAAACTTAATTAAATTAGAATTTTCCCTTTTTTTCCAATCACAAATTTCGGACAAAATTGCCCCTATTTTAATCGCCGGAAAATGTTTGCCGACGAGCTAAGATCCTCAATAGAGATTAAATTAATCACTTTGGGTTCTTATTTGACATAAAATTCACTTCGGGTCCTTATTCAAAAATAAATAAATTCATTATTTGAACAAAGTTCACTTTGTGGCCATTATTTGAGAAAAATAGATTCACTTCAGGTCCTTATTTGGAATTTTCCCATAAATCGAACATTCTCTAACAGACGTAAACCTTGGTGACGCCTGAAAGGGCAATGAAAGTGGCGCATCGGGATAAAAGGAAAAGTCAGCTCATCCAGAGAAGAGTTGACTTTTCCTCTTCTCCCGATAGGCTGCTTTAGTGTCCTTTCGGGCGTGACCATAAAAGAGTTTTACGTCTATTAGATCTATTTTTTAGCATTCCCACCACATAATTCCATCTTTTATTGCCCTTTCGGGTGTCGCTATTACGCCTGTTAGCAACGAAAGCAGCTCATCGTTATTGGCAGACCCTGAACATAATATGGGGTCTGCCAAAACCGAGGATGTCGTGGTGATCGCGCCTCGTAAGCGACGGACGGCTGCTGGCCCGCCACGTGGCAAGGATCCGTTTACTCTGCCCGATTTCCCACTGGGATCAGCCAATCAGAGGGCCGCGGCGGCCTCTGTGAGATATATATTCCCTACGAAACGCCGTTTTCCTGCAAATTTGTATCTCTCCCTCTCTATCTCTCGCTATCGGTCGACTTTGTCTCTACTCTTCCTTTGGCCCTCCCTTGCAGTCACGGCCTCGCCTCCACTCCCTCGCCCTTGCCTCCACCCTCCATCACCTTCTTCAACGATGACCCCGCCCCAGAAACCTGCCAGGCCTCTCGCAATTTCGAACTCGCGTGTTGGAACGTGTCGGAGTTGACCATGCGTCACATTTTCCGACAGTCGGGGTGTCCGATGACTCCCCGACTCCATACGCTAGTGGGAGCCATTTCGGAAGTTGAGTTCCATCTCGAAGAGAGAAAAGAGTTTACTGCAGAGATGGCTGCCCTAGCTAGTCTACCGTCTGGCTCCGCTGCAGTTGGCCTCGCTCACATAAATCAAAGTGAGAAAAGAAAGGCCGTCCGTCAGAATTCCAGAGGTTTGGAGATGCATCGGCAAGCCCTAACCATTCATTCCCCATTAGTTGCCTGTTCGAACTATGACGTGTTCTTGAATTTCAGAGGGGAAGACACCCGTGACGGCTTCACTGATCACCTTTATAACAAGCTGGTAGATGCTAAATTCTCTGTGTTCAAGGACGATTTGTATCTCCTCGCCAAGCAGATAGTGCTGGGGATTTTTGAGGCCATCAAGAATAGTAAGATTGCGATCCCCATCATTTCCAAAAATTATGGGGATAGTAAATGGTGCCTCAATGAACTCCACCAGATTATGGATTGCCACAGACAGCAGGGCCAAGTAGTCCTGCCTATATTCTATGACGTGGATGCCTCTGATGTACGTGAGCAAAGGGGGAAGTTTGGAAAGGGTTTTAGGAAACTGGCGAAACACCATCCGCCGGAACAAGTGGAAAAATGGAAGGAAGCGCTGAGGTCTGTCACAAGGATTAAAGGATGTTCATTACGGGAGGATGCTGATGGGTATGTATGTATATGTATTCATCTACAATTTTTGAATCTATATGTCAGATTCGTCTTAAATCTAAGTACGAACCCCTGTGCACTTTTTTTGGCAATGAGAGCTAGGCAAAGGGATCAAACTGTACCCTGATATTGCTTTTGTACATATTTGAGCAGGCGTCAGGGACGGCTGGTGGAAATGGTGTTTAAAACGGTTTCGAGTATATTGAGACGGCCGTGGATCGAACGAATCTCCATGTTTCGTAAGTATTCTCTGACAGCTTTGGCCTCCCTTCAATTCCCGCATAGAGAATGCATGTGATGTTCGCGGAGTTCATGGCCTTTGACCGATTCGGTGGCTTTTTAAAGTTACCTTGTTCTTTTGAATTTTCGTACGATTACTGTTAGGTTATATCTTATCATAATGGCTTTGATTTGTCGTGCTGCATTGTAGGGAAGAAAAGAAAAAAAATATATACAAAGTGTTCCCAATCTCTAGCCCTATTACTACAAAGATCTTTACTTCTCACCTTGCTCGTCATCTCGAGTGTAAAAATATCAGTGTGTTCAGAGATGATGATCAATACCTCATTGGTAAAGATTCTGATTTCGAGGTTCGAATGCCATGGACCACTGCAAGATATTTATTCCGATTATCTCTGAAGATTTTGCCTCATCTCCTGACTGCCTCGATAAACTAGCTCAAATGTTCAAATGCGTTGAAAAAAAAGGGCAGAATATTTTGCCCATCTTCTATAAAGTGAAGCCCTCGCAAGATAAAAAATTACAGTATCGTTTTTGGATGGACATGCTGCGGCATAAAGTTCCGCAAGAGACTCGTCAACGGTTGCTGGAATCCATCAATTGGGTTTGGTCTATCGGAGGATTTGTATCGGAAAACATCGGCAACGGGTATTACTTTATTCTTTCCCATCAATACCTTAATTCAAACTTTTTATACTTCTCATAGCTTATTTCAATGTTATTGGGCAACGAGCAGGGATAAAGGGGAACTCGTGGAAGTGGTGTTCCAACAGGTTATCAAATTAATGCGGAGTAAGTAACAACTAGTTTTTAGCGTATGTGGTTCCTGTTTTAGAAGAGGGTTTTCAGAGACAATTGAACGTGTTGTCATTTATTGTTCATCGTTTGCTTTAGTTTTCTGAACACCAGCGAGGAATTCTTTTGTTAGAGTTAAGAAACATGTTAGCATGTTACGTTGTGCGTGATCTATTTAAAAAAACATATCGATTGTGGATTCAGATGTGACACAATTTATAGATGTCTCATGTTTGGATTTGGCAAAGTCTTGATCTGTTACAAATAGAGAGTATATGAAAAGAAGATGGATGAATGAGAATAGGGAGACCAAGCGAACGGAAGGAGGACAGAAAATTGTCCAAACAATAAAAGGCCCTGTTTTTATTATGTAAAGGTGCCATAAATGAGTTGTTATTATTATTATTTTTTTTTTTTTGGTGTTACTCTACTCCTATTATAACTCTTATGCTCAAATTTTTGCCAAGCCTCTTTGCAGGGCATTAGAATCAAAACCCATTTTTCTGAAATTAATTTGTCCCCACCTCAACCCTCCTAAACAATATGAGAAAATGAAAATGGATAAACAATTGCAATTTGCATCAACATAGCTTGAATTGTACTACAATTTGCCAGATCACTAGAAGAGAAGATCTCCTTTTTTAGCCCTTTCGTCTTTCTTAACATGGCTTGAATTGTGCTTCAACTTTACCTGTCTTGTTTTTCTTCTCCCAACTATTGAACTTGTCCTTTGCCAATGTGGAAACATCACTGATCATGTGTCTCATTTTTTGACAGCTCGAAGTTGTGAGTCCTGGAGCATCCCCATTGATTCAGAAACTAACCCTGCTACCGCCAAAGTAGCCAAAGAACCTTTAATTGCGTTTTGCAGCTTTCTGCATATCTTAGCAGTGCCATGAAGTCAATGAGGTGCTGATCAAAGTAGTCGATTGTAACTACAGAAGGTATCTGGTCGGAGATTATATATGCGAAGAATAACTGCATCTAAGGATTTTGGCTCTTGTCCAATTATTCCTTGAACTGTGCATTATAGTTACATGTGGAATAAAGAATATAATTGCTAATTACCAGATTCCCAACCAAGATTGTGCTAGTCTTGCTGATCCCTCCAAAGATCAAAATTCCAATGGATTCAAGTCACATGTTCATTCGATGTTACCTCTTTGAAATTCAAGACTCTTCCATATTTATATGCACGAACAAACCTCAAATGTTAGTTGCTTTCCAGTCAACTTTCCAAGTATTATAGTGCTGTCCCAATATAGGTACAGAGTATCAAAACTCAGTCAAATTTATCTACAGACGACTGACAGTCTTCGCAAGGGCATACTCTATTATAATGTTTGATTTCGCACTAAAAGTTCTCAATGCAAGAGCCCAACCAAAAGCACAGCACAAACAAACATAAAATAACCAGAAATCAATTCAATCTATCCAAATCTCAAGCCTGTCAACAGTAGAACCTCTCCACATCAGTCCCGGTCTCATCACTTTCATTAAGGATAAAAAAAAAAAAAAACTTCAGAGGAAATGAGCGCAGGACACAACGCGATGTGCTTGAGCAAGAACCTTCCGAACCTCGTGCCATCAAAATCCATCCAAACTACCAAACCCCATCATCTATCACGCTCCAACTTAAAGCCCCAAAACCGTCCTTTATTGCATCAGCAAGAAGCCTTAACGCATAAACCCTGATCACGGTCAGCCACACCCCGACCGGACTGCTAAAGGGATGATCCAGAACATGAAACAGAGGAAAATTAAGAAGAGATTGCTGCGGCTGGTTTTGCCGCTGCGGAGAACCAATATGCATAGAAAAAAAAAAGGGTTCGAAAACGGGAAGAGAAAAAAGGTGGAGGACGAAGGTTTACCGGCGACGGAGCTCGTGGCAAGCACGCGAGCAGGGGAGACAAGAAATGACGGTTCGCCGGAGCTTTTTTTTATTCCTCGCCACCGCCTCAATCCTTGGCTTGTCTCTCTCTCCTAGTGATTATGTAAAATAGAAAGGCAAAGAAGAAAGGGAAAACAGAGAAGGCCCAAAAGGCCCATAGAGATTGTAATTGGGCCCATTTGGAAGCTATTAAAAAAGGTCATCTTTTCATTTTTTTTCGTGGCTTTAATTTAATGTGAAACAACAATTTTATTTTTTTTAATCGGCAAGAGGTTGGGGCGGTAAGGGGGTGTCAATGGGTTGGGTCGGGCTCGGCCCGATCCGACCCGAAACACTTAAGACCCAAAGAAAAAACCCAGGTCGGTTTTTTTTTTTTTTTTTTTTTTTCATTCTCCTTCTCCTTTTATCAGATCAAAAGATCGTCGAGGACGTGGAAAAGGCTCGGGATTTCAGCCACCTACTGGAATCAAGCTCCAAGAAAGGACTCTAATGCTTTCTTTTTTTTTTTTTTTTTGGTAAGATAAGATGTATATAGATTTACCAACAAAACTTTACAAAAAATAAGTCTCGACACCTGAAACTTACACTCATGAAGATAAACAAGTCTCCAAAAATGGAAGGGCACTAAGAGTAAAAGAAAGAGGGGAGACCAAAAGAACAGCATCCCTCGAGCAAGTTTAAAAAAAGATCTGACACTTAAATAGAGAAGAGAGAGGGATCCATTCCCCAACTTCTTTGTATTCTTCTATTTTTTGGAGTGTCCGTGACATGTATGAAGGTGAGAGACTTGTCCTTGACAACCTTGGAGAGGTGTTGTTGCAAAGTCGCATCGAACAATGCCTGCCCACGAAATAGTATATTGTTATTGGCCTTCCATATTATATGACAAAGAACGGCAAAAGAAAACCGAGCAATAGCTTAATGGAATTTATCGCCAGGAAGAAATTGAATGGCCTATAACAAATTCTCCACCCACGACCTATTTTGTCACGGGAGGTTGCATCTTGAAGCCCCAAAAATAGCAAGACCAGTTGAAATTTGGCATCCAAATTATAAGTGGTCTCTAGAGTCTGAAGCAAAATTACAAAAAGCACAGGATACTCTAATGTTTGTTGTTTCTCCTCCTTTTTTTTTTTTTTTTTTTTTGATTGCTTGCAAAAGCTTCTGCGAAAGAGAGTTCGAAGAGGCGTAATGCGCAAACAAGACAAGCAATTCAATGCAATTTTGCACAAACAACATTGATAAACACGGAATCGGTTCTTCAATGGTTGCAACGCATAGGACACAAACAAATTCAGCACATTTACGGTGCAACCGCAACCGAACCATGTCCGACACGAAAAACGACTCGGGCGCTTCTCGCCGAACCCCATTTCCAACCCAGACAAGCTCAAACTCCAAACGTCTCTCTCCATCTCGCACGCAGCTTCTACGCAGTCAGATCTCCAGACTTACGAATACTAGATCTACAATCGTTCATCAAGTTCTTCGTCATAGAAGAAGGTTGAGCACATGCCAATGAGAGACGCCGGCGATCGTTGCTGGTTCTGGACACGTCTGCGACGACGAAGTTGGTCGCTGGTTCTGGCCAAATCTGGTGGCGACGCTGGTGGTTGGGTGACGACGGTGGTGGCTTGGCGTCGATGGCGACGATGGTGGCTGGGTAGTGATGGTGAGGCTGGTCGCTTTTTTTAACAAGATCTGGTGGTGACGCTGGTGGGTGTCTGGAGACGGTGGTGGCTGGGTTCCGATGGTGACAGCGGTGGCTGGGCGGCGACGGCTAGGATGGGCGATGGCAACAATTGTTCCGGTGGTACTGGTGTCAAAAGTTCCGTGCCGACCTGGCCCGGCCCGACCCTAACTAAACCCTATTGATACCGGCTCCACACCCAAGACTACGGCCCAATCACAAAATAGCCTAAATTTAGGTCGGGTCGGGTCAGGTTGGGCCAACGCTAGCCTTTTTGATAGCCCTAGGGGCAGGGCAAGGTGGCCCTGTAGCTACTTTTATAAAATTACCATCTCACCCCATTACGAAATATTCAATTTGAATTATGACTATTCATTCCATACTTAATTAGAAATAATGAAGTCTTTTCACATGAGATAGCAAATGCCCAAAACTTAAAGTGGTTAGAGGTTTGCTCACAACACAGCTTAAATTATTATAAGTTGGTCAAATTTATTTCCACAATATTCATATAATGCAAATTTGTAAAGTATACTTTAAATGTGGCCTTAGAATACGAGAGATGCGAGTTTTATATGCCCAACACCCTTCACAAATAGAGAAGATTGCGTTCCTTAAAGATTTAGATTGGAAAAACTGAATCTGTAAGATGACACCATTGTGATGGAAACGAAGGATTTCCAAGAATTATTACATGAAATTCTACACAGTGCTCTAGAGTTGGAAGAAACCACAACGGTAAAATATGGCCCAGCAGCTGGTGATGTCTGAAAAAAGGGGTGCCCGGTTGTCCAAGAACAGTGCCATGCCTCCCCCTAAACACAACTTCAGTTTCTGCAAGGGCAGAGGCTTAATGCTTTGCATCTTCTTCTTCGCAGAACTTCGAGTAGTCATCGGCCCCCATCAGGTTGCTCACTTCGTTTGCCTCTTTCGCCTCGACTTTTATAATCCACCCGTCCTCATATGGGCTCGAGTTAACCTGGAAAATCCACAGATAAAGAACCCTTCTATCATCTGAACCTGACAACTACGTTTCGAACAATCTCCACAGAAGATAACAGTAATTCAAAATATGGTATTCAAGTGGTCAATTAAAAGAGTAGCTATTCTAGTTAACACATCGATTCAAGCAAAAACCAAACCAACAAAATACCATCTTATGCTTTTTGAATCAGTATGCCATGAAGGACCAAATTCAACTAATCGTTTCGATCTCCAAAACCAATGCAACAGGAGCATAATTCTATAAAAGAACTCACTAGACCGGGAGATTTGTTGAGCTCTTCATTGACTTCAACGACTTTCCCTGAAATGGGGGAGTATATATCGCTAGTGGCCTTGACGCTCTCAACCGCACCAAAGCTGCTGCCCTGTGCGACCGCAGCCCCTACTTCCGGCAATTCGATGTACACAACATCTCCCAAATGGTCTTGCGCATGATCGGTTATGCCAACAGTTGCAGAAGCACCTTCAATTTTCACCCACTCATGAGAATCGGCATACTTGAGATCCTTGAGAACTGCAATAATTCCAAGACAGGGATATGCGACATGAGGCAATGTCTATCGCAATCAGCACACTGTGTATAAGAGGATGATCCACAGATTTGAAACAAGCTGGTCAGAGCGTGTGAATTAGATAATTGAAAATAGGCATCTGATCTAAATACATGGATGAGCAGCACAACAAGAGGGAAAACTTCACGTTTAGGAAACAGATGTGATCTGGCTACCAATGCCATTGGAGCTTTCAATTGGAGATGCTAAGGACTTGAATATGTCAGTCCTTTTTTAGCATACTGTCATTTTTTTGGCAGATTGCTCTGCAACTCATTCATGCTGATCAATGTGCTCTAGCTTTTGACTCGGCACCTTCTTTAAAGCACCCCTACATAACATATAACAATGCCACTTCGGCCCAAACAACAGGGTACAGACGTCATTGGCTCGATCCCACCGATCTATGCTCAACACGACAATGCCACATACGCAACCTGTTGATCAAAATCAGATCTTTTTCTCCTACTTTTTTCCATAGCATAGATCACATGTCATTCATTCTAAAAACCGTATCGGTAATGAACTCCACCTCTATGCATAAATATGTTAATCAACTCGTCATGACAGTATATGTGGAGAAAGTCTGAAAGCAAGATCTAAAGACAAGGCTTTGATCAATAAGAAGAAGATCAAGATAAAAAGCAGGGCCTTTTCTCTCTCTTACCTGTGGAAAATCCTCTGTGGAACACCGAGATCCTGAGGTACGAGGCTGCTCTTGACGCCCACAACAACCTCGACGACGCCATTTCTGTAACTATAATCTGGGACAATCCCTCTTCAGTTGTCTGTGCACACTCCACAATGCCCTTCTCTCTCTCTCCCTCCCTCTCCCTCTCCCTCTCCCACAAAGATTTACATAGGATGTGGAGTTTGGTGGATGTTCCTAAAAATAACTTCCTTGGTTGTTGTTGGGGTTGTTGCATGGAAATTTGGAAATTCAGTATAAATATTCCAAGTTGATCGAAATGAGGCCAAGCTTGACAAAAAAAGATAAAGGTGGTTAGTCACTTGTCTCAGCAAACTCCAATGAGCACAAAGTTGGTGGAATGCTGCTTTTTGTGCACCAATATGAACATCACGGACTTAGTGCCTGCAGTATAGGAATCTTTAGCAGACCAACTTCCATTTATTAAATCTCGATTCTTTCGCAAATTGCTCCTCCATTCATGTCAGCTAGTTCCTACCATAAAATCACTTCTTTCGGCAATTGGCCTGATGTTCTGGTTGAAGATTTCCATCTACGGTTTTGTGTATATCAATGGGTCTTCCGTGACTTTAAGAACACCCAACCCTCCCGTACCACACACGCCAGGGAATTACGAAGGTCGCACGTGTCTGTGCTCCTGGAATGGTCCGAAAAGATTGCCAAAAGGTAGTGGTTCAAACCCGAATATTGAGCGAGGAGAGCAAACGCATTCACCATTTGAGCAACCCCTTCGGATATTTACTTGTATGTTCAGGTAGAAAATTCATCTTCTTATCATCAATTGGCACAATTTTGTTGTTTTACATGCAAAAGGTAAAGTTTAATGAATTCTGTTAGTGAGTGTTTTGGGGGCACTAGTTAAACAATTTATAATTTCCAATGCATTGTCTTTCTCATATTATATGCATAATAGATGTATTAAAAATCAAAATTTTCCCTTATTAGTACATTTAATAAGTAACCAGGAAGAACTCGTTAACAAGACTTAATTTCAATAACTATATGTAAGTATCAAAAAACCTTTTGTAAAAGAATGACTAATGACTTTTTTTAAGGTAACTTTTAATAACAGCTTATGAATACTATTTTGAAAATACCAAATTTTATATAGCTTGAAAATTAGCCTTTCTTATACTACTTACCAAGTTCTATTTACATAGCTTGTTAATGTTTTGAATTTACTAACTACTCATTGAATTACCAATCTAAATTAGATTGGTTTACTAACTTTAATTAAATTAAATTACCATCACATGACAAATGCGTTGGTCATCAGGCTTCTCTCTTGGTGCTTCTCTTTAATGTTCTTAAGGATATCTCCAAGCTACAGATAAAAACCTCCAATTTCACTTACAAAAGGACATGCAAGCATACTCAACCTAGCTCCTAGCACGACATTCGCACATTAGACACTAGAGCCCTATTGTTTTGCAAAATTCTTAAAGAAAGGACATTTATAATATCGTGCCTTAGAAAACAATAGCCTAAGGGCAAAAGCTCTCCCACGATTTTTTTTTTTCATGTGTTTTAGGTACCTATCTTCAGCTTTCTTTGGAAAACAACCTGATTTTGGATTTGTTCCAAGAAAGAACGATTCACCATCATGAAAAAAAGAGCATCACCGTGACAAAGAACGCAACAGTACTCGACCTTTTGCAGAAAATTTCTATCAAACTACCCTTTAACAGTTGTGTTCTTTTTCTGTAACATCAGGTTCGGCGATAACTATAGTGCGTCGTGCATATATCCAAAACCGTCATCTGGAGCTAGTGTGGTTGTGCCACGGTGGAACATTCACCAAAGAAAAGGCAGGCTTGCCAACGACGTGAACAAAGAAACCACACCTTGGACAGCCATATCATTTCCAAGATTGTTTTCGCTCATCAAACTATAGGAAGCGTGCTTCCTTTATACAGGCAAAGCAGTTCGCATGCTCTTGTGCATAGTTCTGATGACAGCGGTGACCTGCTCTCTCTGATCTTCACTCGAACATGCCGAAAGCAGCACTTTCGCAGTTCCTCCATCCGGGAAACAACCAGAATCAATCATTTCCTCAAAAATGTCTAAACATCTTTTGTAAAGCTTCTTTCTCGAGTATGCTCCAAGTCGAGACGTCCACGTCACGACATCCGGCTGTAACCTTTTGATAGGAATCATCTGGAAAAGCTCCTCGACTTTTTCCAAATACCCTGCTCGTGCATATGCGTTGATCAGTGTATTGTAAGTTGTTATATCAGCTACATATGGCCCTGTTTCCATTGCATTCAACACTTCCTCCATCTTTTCAAATTGTCCTAATCGACCATAGAGGTTCAACATGCTATTGAGGACGTGAGTATCTGGCTCGAGCCCAGATTGCTGCATCTGTCTTACAATGTCCTCACACTTAGCTACGTTGCCACTTCTCGAGTAAGCACATAAAAGTAGCATGTGTGATTTCATCGTGGGGACTATCCCTAGTCGCTTCATGTCTTCGAAAACAGATTCTGCATCTGAACCACAAGCACCGAGAAGAGTGAGATAAAGGATGGGGACAGCAGGCAAGTGCTTACAAGAATGAATCTAGTATCCACAAGAGATGCACTCTAATTTTGTCCCCCCATGTTTTTTATGGTTCCCAGACATGAATGAGCAAACATCATGCCATTGCAGCATTCACAGCTATCGTATCACTTTCAATCCTCATAGCCAAACTTAAAATAACCATTTCTGTTAATCATAGAGTACATGAGGCCAAAAAGAAAAAGAAAAAAGGGCAAGATATTGGCATTGATTTTATTAGAGCAATCAGTATCTGACATCGTAATATGTTATTTACACTCTTAAATTTATTGCGAGCTCATTTAGGAAATGTGAAATGCAAAGCTTAACCAATCCAAAACAGAAAATTAGTCAGAAGAGAGCACTCTACATAGATTTTGTTTTTTTGCTATTCCCAGGATTGATCATGTCCCAATCTCCCCTCCCATTAATGGCCAACATTCTAGGTTGATTGCACTTGTTTGATTTTCAACTAAGCAAACTCCAGATTTCAATTTCATGCTCACTAATCTCTTCTGATAATTGAGAAGGAAAAAAAATAACCCATACCCCACGTGTGCAGTGTTTCAAGTTCAAATGTCATCAACCCCATAGTAACTGTGGATAGCATCATCTGCTCAAGATGCTAACCTTCATAAAGACCCAATCAACACCATAGTATCTTTAGATCCTAATGGACTTGACTATCGGAAGATGATCTAGTACAGCATCATCAGCTCAAGTTGCGACTAACCTTTATAAAGACCTGATCTCCCATATGCATCTACCATAATATTGAATGAAGCCCTGTCAGGTTCACAGCCCATGTGCTGCATGAGTGAGAAGATTTCTGCTGCACCATAAGGATAACCTGCACGGCTGTCAAAGAATTTGATCTAATCAATTTCAGAAATTGTGAGAGAAAGGAAATTTTTTAGGCTCATGAACAATGCAGCTTCAAGTGCAAACCTAAAATATCTTGATGCTCCCTATGAACTCCTTCAGCTTTAATTTAATGGTAATCAAAAACCAGAATTCGTACTGTGCCTATAGATTTGAGGAGGCAAAAGCCAAATGTCACAATAATTTCTTCGAAGAATTACACAACTAAGTTCTCTGACACTCACCAATTACTGAAGTTTTTAATGCAATCTAACCCTTCTTAGCATTCTCGCAAGTAACATAAGATAAAAATGCTGTAATGTAAAGTGATATGTTGTAATCTTAAAGCACCAGAGATTATAAGATTTCTCTTGTTGTGCTTCTTCGGTTAACTATCATGCCGCTACCTTCTTATCTATAAGTATTGTCCCTGTACTTTTTCAGTGCTTGCTAAGGTTATTGTCGCCAAAAAAGCTAAAGAGAAGAAATTATATCAATAAACACCTGTAAGCTTCCATGAGTGCATTATAAGCATAAACATCAGGCTCAAGCCCAGCTTCTTGCAGCTGCTCAAATATCTCTTCTGCTTTTTCACATAGCCCCTCCCTTGCAAATGCATTGATGAGAACAGTATATGTGCAGATATTTGGCTTACACCTTTGACTTCTCATTTCATTGAACATCTTTAAGGCCATATAGGATTTACTTGCCTGTACAGGAATATACATGAGCAATCAGAAATTTCCACATAAGAGAACAAAGCATGGACTAACAAATGCAGATCATATGAGAGGTGAGCTGATCTCATACATTTCCTCTAGATAATAAGAATCATTTAAAATGATCAGCATCGAGTACATATTGCACTTCAGGCCAAACTTGTTAAGAGGACCTCAATCACTAATTAAACGTTGAAGTCGCAACAATGGAAGCCTGTTGCACTTTAATGTGACTATAGTTAATAGGACAGCTGCTGAAAGACATGAGTACATTGTACAATCAAAGTCACCTTTCCAAACAAGTTGATTAGCATGGTGTACGTCTCAGTCGTTGGTTGGCAAGACTCTCTCTTCATCCTATCAAAGATCTTGATTGCCTTTTCAGGCTTTCCTCCCTTCATTAGCCCATCAATGTATGCATTATACACAGCAGCACCTGCTCAAATGAGAGATTGTCCTGTTCATGCCTGACTGAATATAAGTACCAAACATAAAATGGTGGAATGGATCAATACAATGCAAACAATGCAAAACTTATCTTCAAGGCTGCTCAGAGAACCCCTTATACTAAAAACGATGCACAGAGACCTTATGAATGTTTCAGCTTGTAATATTATTTTCATTATGAAATGAAAGAAATGTTGGCCCTTAATAATTCATCCCATATGATATTATACCAAATAAACTATCCTCTGTCTTTGACCAGGAAAAAAAAAAAAAAATCTTGTGTCCAAAGGCTCTTTTCAGTTACAAACACCACAAATATAATGGATGTAAAACATGAGAGCAAAATGAATGATATTACAGTACATCCAAAGCAAAATAATGTCTTGCCCAACTTCTTTTTGTTACTTTCAGCAACAAAAGAAATTCATGCCAATCAACAACACATCTTTACACCTTTCCACCACAAACCTATCCATTTAAAGTCCTCTTTAGAGTTAATAACTCAAGTTAGCCCATGATTATACCATCATACAATTACTATATATTACCATAACGCACTTGGAGGAAGGCCATATTTTCTCATCTCTGCAAAGACAGCCTCGGCTTTCTCTAGCAAGCCACACGTACAGTAGGCTTTCAGAAGAAGGGCATATGTATCCTCAGTAGGAACACACCGAGCTTCAAGAAGTTGCAAATACGTGCTTTCTGCCTTCTGATACATTGACTTGTGTCCGTAAGCATCTATCAATAAATTGTAGCAGATTACATCTGGCTGGAAGGAGCTCCTATGCAGTAACCACTCACCTATCTGTGCATATCATCACAAACATTAGGAAAGTCAGAAACTGAATGTAAACAACATTGTGTATATCCTCTCTTACTGAAGAAAAATCATGACATCATACAGATATCAGCATCTAATTGAAGGTTTGCAGAATTTCCAGCTCTATAAGCCAACTTTGTCTTAACTAAACGAATCAAAGAACAATTATAAGGACATACAGACCATGGATGTGAGGTCACTAGTGTCTAAAGCAGCAGAGGACGAAAGAACAATCACATATCCAACCATAATCAAAAACAGAAAAAGCGAATGGCATTACAAGCCAACCAGTAAATATCTTCAGAAAATGAAATTCTTCCGTCAAACTTTGGTCAGCTCAAATTGCTTTGCAGATGGTGCATGAAAGATTCCTCCATTAAACAACAGAGAAAATAAGATCCAATCTTCGTCTCACCAGGATTATTGGGTACCATTTCTTATTCAAACGAAGTTGAACAGCTACATTTATGACATCATCCCAAGTGGCATGAGTTGGAGGGAGAGTATCAAGACAAGCATTGACCCTGTTAGCATCATTTTCCTCCATAACGAAGCTCAGAATTTGCTGAGCACTAGGACTCAGAACTGGGAATATCCCATCCACAAACCCAGAGCCATACTTCCAACCTTGGCTTCTCAAAGACCCACCTGCCAAAACTCGTCAAAATTAGACAAATTTTAGGCAAAAAGAGAACAATAGACAAAAAGAATTTTTTTAGTGATTACCCTTTTTCCTGGAGACCTTTTTGTGATCGAATCTCCTCAATTTACCACGCTTATCGAAGTAAAAGCTGTCCCTCTTAAAATTGTCAAGAGAATCGCCTTTCTCCGAGCTACTTGATACTCTCCATTTGAAGCTGTTGTCATGAAGCCTCGGCCTCGCGATAATGCATTTGAATAATGTGCAAGGAAGAACCCAACTTTCTGTCATGACTTGCTCTTTTCCTTCTACTGTCTCGTTTCTCAGACCACGTTCGCACGAAGCCAACTGGGTAATGCTGCAATCACTTGCTTGTATTCAGCTTCCTTCAATGGCGTTCTTGCTCCTGTCTGGTTCTTGATTTTTTTTCACTCGATATTTTGCGGAAAATATCTTATCCTAGGATGTGGTGTTAAAAAAAAGGAGGAAAAAGAAGGTCCTGGCTATGATTCAGTTGTTACGAGAATAAAAATATTATTGTATTTGTGTAAAAATACAGGATACCAGTGTGAAAATTAATTATCATAAAGCTATCACTAGTTGCTTTCACCAGTCAAAAGTCATTATCACGAGATAAATTACTAGCCACATCAAATTTTCTATTTTATACTAAATTTATTAATCACATATAGGAGTGTTTGTACATTTGGTGGTGATATTTCAAGTATGGGAGAGGTTAACTATCCAATATTCATAATTTCGTGTGATTAAAATTATTCATTTTGGCTTAATCACGTGGAATGCATCAGGTCATTATAAATAGTATTAGAATGGCTATGGTCCATACTCGACAAACTCATACGCTTACTCTAATTACTTCTCTTGGAAACTAGATATATACCCAATTCGATTGGTGACGTATTGCTTAGCCCTACGTGAAATGGGCTGGCTCTTTGCATTGATAGTTGGCTGAAAAAAAAAAAAAAAAAAATCTCCCGTGATTGTTTGCCGCTTTGATACTTTTCTATATAATAACACTCATTAACGCAAAACGGAACAACCCGTGTTCATGGCCTCGGAACAAAGAAGGTCTAGAAGATGTTAAAGAAGCTACCATCCATTTCTGATTTTCGTTTCTTCCTTTTGATAATTTGTTTCCTACCTATAAAAACCGAAAAACGAAGAATTGGAGCTGCACCGAGAAGATCAAACAGACATATATTACTGGCCTGCATTCATGCGTTTTGCCTATGTATTTATAGCATTGCCCCTAGCGGCTGCGCAAAGAACAATCAACAAACTCCCGCTTTGATCGCCTCTCTCTCTCTCTCTCTCTCACTCTCTCTCTCCCCCACCACCATGAGATGCCGACACCGCTTTGTCTTCCTCCGGCAACCATCCTAGCGGAAGAAACAGATATAGGATCCACCATTAGTCATCTGTAATTTGGTTCATGTTCTTCATTTTTCTCATATTCATAACATTTAGCCATCTAAGTTAGATCTCCATGGGAGAAAGGGATGGCGATGCGCGGGTCCTGACCATAATCAGCTTCTTCTTTGTGTGCATCGTCGGAGGGGGCGTCTTCCTCGGCCTCTACTTATTCCGTCCTAAGACCGAATCCCCCAGCTGGTTCTACCTCGCCGGCATAGTCCTTGAGGCCATTCCATGGTGCTTTTGGCTTCTTGGTTATCTCTACTATTGGCTCCGGCCTAGACCTGCATATAATCCACCAAAAGGGTTCACCCCTCGTGTAAATAGCACTGCTGTGGCGCCAGAGCCGGCACCAGCGAGAAATCCACAGTCGCCGGTGAAAGATTCCCCGCACAGCAGAGACAACGATGATGACGAGCGAAGGCACGTTCATTTTGGCGCTGTGATTGTGATGGGGAATGAGGAGCAAAATGGACATCAATCAGGCGTTGAAGGGCATAATAATAATGCTCTGGGAAATACAGAAGGTGGAGGTGATCATTCTCATAGCAACACAGGGTCGACTTCAAGTACGTTGAATGATCAGGATCTGTCAATCGCTTCGAGGGAAAGCGAGATGCCATTGACTGGGGTTTCCTCTTGTAAATGAACCTTGTGTGAAGGTTAATGTTACACAGTTCTGATGCATATGGTGCAAATAGCTGTCAATATATGTTATAGATCAAGATGGACGATCGAGTTGATGTGATTTCACTGAAAAAGATTCCTTTTTTGGCTTCGTAATTCAAGCTGTGAATCTGGTTGGCAAGATAGAAACCGACTGCAATGAGATTTTACCTACATGTGATAGGAATTGTCTTAACATCTGTGTGCAAGAGCAGAGGTCTCTGAAACTGACATGGCCTTCATGTCAGGTAAGATGAAGTGATGATCTTCTGGGCTAAAGTGTGGAAAAGTGACAGTTTGATGTATTTAGTGAACTCGTTTGTTCTTTTACCTCCTTTTCATGAGAGAAAAGTCATACATGTAAAAACAAAACCAGAAAGGAAGATGATTATCATTATGTGAAATACTTAATGCTTTCTTGCCAGCAAGCTTGTTTGTTTTTGGATTTCAACTCGAAGTGCATGACCCAAATATTTTGCCCGGACAAGCTATCGCAAGTGTGTCAGAGACTAATATTAAAGGGGATATGAAACTTGATACAGAGCATACATAGTTGAATATAACATTGGCTCCTGCTTATGTATTGATTTTAACGAAGCATAAGTACATTTTTCTGACTACTTTCGCAGGGCAAACTCTTTCAACTGGACAAATTTGTAGAATAATTCATACCGAAAGCTTTGTCGATGGCACATTACCACAATGAGCTTCTGCCGGTGTTTGAGGTTCCAACCGATGAACTCTTCATTTATATTTCCAGAAAATATATCTAGGTAAAAGAGAGAATCTCAAATTAGTAATTATTTAATAATGAAATTCTACGAAGCTTAGTTGTCACATGAATAATCTTGATTAAGCTCTGTCAAATAGCCCTGACATTCCCTCCAAAGAACAGTTTGAACCAAAGAACACTACCAGGATCACAATCAGTTGAACACTAACCAAGCCCAGTTGAGGATGCAAGAAACCACTATATACATGGAAACGAAAGAAAAAATTTTATCCCGAAAAGTGAAACATTCAAAAAACCATTAGCGATGCCTAGGATGCACCTTCTTCTTCTTCACTTGAGAGCTACAATCGTGCATGTTGCTCATGCACCCAAACTTCCTCTTTATCTCTCCCCACATATTAACTTTCCCTCTCTTCTCCAACTTATGACTGCTGCCGCTTCTGTTCACCATCTCTTTCCTCATCATGCCGCACTCTCTCTCAAGCTCCATCACCTTGCTGTTCATCCTCTCCATTTTGACCCTCAATTCATCCTCGGTATGGCTCAACTTCCCTTCATTTTCCTCTGCCTCTTCTTCTCCATCCTTTCCAAACCGTACTGTTTCTCGTAGCTTCAACTGCTCAGTAAACAACACCTGTACAACCACCCGAAGCGGCAGCCTTTCATTTCGTGCTGCATGTTCACATGCTTCGGGAGACATTTTCTGGAAGTCCAGTACCTGACACACCTCTTCTTTCTCCAACTCCGTCAAGAATCTATGCTTGTCCAGGTAAATATCGATCGCGCGGTATATTCCATCAGAATTTGTATGATTTTCTAAAGATGCTGCAAGCGACATCTCAGTCAGGGCGAGAAACGAATTGACCTCTAAGTCCACGTCGCTTGCTATTTCTGCCAATAATTCTTCAATGAGATCCGCTACTTTGATAAAACCTGATGCATCTGAACAAGTGTAGTTCATGTAGAAACTTTTCAGGATCCTTTTGACACAACCGATGTCGTATTGTGTTTCTGTGGCATAGCCCTGAAAGGGAATTAGGAGGTCAGTCACAGTTGCTTGGTCAAGTTGTCTACCTATCCTGATCTCGAATCCATTTCTACAGTCAGCACTCGCTTCCAATGTGACTGCAGAGTTCAACATATGAAACAATAAAGTACATGGAAGGAGCCTCGGTTCATGAGGCAGGAGTCTCTCCACTGCTTCGATCACTTCCCTCTGAGAGTTCCTCTTGCATATTGACATGGTTTCCCCTCCAGTTGGGCTGGAACAAATCCATCTTTTCACGTATTGGCAAAGAGATGCAGCCACATATCCTGGTGGGATGCCTTTTTGGTTCATTGCTTTAATGACCGGCTCGTAAAATCGCAGAGGAAGAGTTGTTAAATCCTCTGATTGCCAGTCAAGAACAAAAAGCTTTCTCCTTGCATTGGGTCTACATTCCTCATCTTCCTCTCCCTCACTGCTCTCATCCATTTTGGGAGCCTTAATTGGCTTTCCAAGAAGGTGGGGTTCGACTTGTGCCTTTGCAATGATTGAACTTAAACAGGCATCGATAAGGCCAAGATGCACAGCTTGCTGAAGGAGTTTCTCCGAGAGTCGCAGGGCCCTGATGGTCTCGTTCCAGCTCGGGAGAACTCTTTCTTCGAGAAAATCAATAGCCTTCTTCAGAAGATTGTTGGGGCTGTGAGTTTCAGTCATTTCCAGGTAAAAAGCAAGGCAAATGAGGGGTACTGCATTTTCTGTCGAAAGCTGTACTTCCCACCCATGGCAGAACCTTGCCACAAGCTCAAAGGTGTTTGGATCAGCAGAAATGTCTCGCAGGAAGGAAGATATCTTTTCGCAGGGATCTTTTTCCTCGAATAAAGCAGCTAGTTTTGCTGATTTTGCCGCTAGAAGCTCCTGATAGAACAATTGGACCGTTAAATTTTAAATAGCAGTCAGCAATTCACATTAGCTTATAACCATTGATCTAACAAAGAAAAGCAAAAATGAGTTTATGTGATCTAAGATTAATCGTGACAAATTCCTCACTTTACTCGATGTGAAGGGCTCGCCACAAACAAGAATCTGAAGTTCGGATGGGGCACCCAACTTAGACGACCTGAAAAACAAGGGGATGGGTGAAGAAAGTCAAGATAGAGCGGTGAATTAATATTGAAGAGTAATGTGTGTGTGTGTGTGTGTGTGTGTGTGTGTGTGTGTGTGTGTGTGTGTGTGTGAGAGAGAGAGAGAGAGAGAAGAAAATCAAAGGATTTAGCGCTCACAAAGATGATTCCAAGCTTCTTTTGTTGACCATCTTCTGCATTTTGGTCTCTGTTCTTCAGCTGAGAAGGTACGAGAGAGATAGTATATGATCGGACGCTGTACATCCAAGAAGATAGAAGTGAGTATGCATAAAATATACAACATTTGCATATGCATTCCAAGTTGAGCAGATGAATGATATTGCATTATAAGCATTAAATAGTGTCATATCATAGACTCACGATATGTACTTAAATTCAATTTTTCTCGGCTAACCAAGAGCTATGTTACTATCTATTTGGAGGAACTCTTAGACAGTATATCAGTCATTCATCAGAAGGGTCTAAAAGGCGAAAATAAGATACTAAACTTTCACAGGAGAAGATCACAACTACAGCATCTGGGCTGAAAAGTGAACTTTAATTGAAATCTTCCATTTGAACATTCGCAGCCAAGTCGTTGGCAAACGAATTAAAGTAAACAAGACACAAGATAGAGACCAACCTATAGTATGAAAGCTTAGTTTAGAGGTGGAGAGAGAGAGCGTAAAGGAAGTAAGAACTTCTGGTGCAAGTGAGGTGGTGAAAATGGAAGAAGTATTGTAACAATGGCAAAAAAAAAAAAAAAACACAAGAAGAACAGAGAGAGAGAGAGAGAGAGAGATATGGGTTGTTGGGAAAGATAGCAGAGGATCTGGTGGAAGCTTATCTTTTGGCCAATATGGCCGTTAGGAAGAGAAGATCCCGGGAAGCCAAAAATCTTTTCGAACTTCTCATCTGCCGTTTGCTTCGCTTCACAAATGAAAAAGAGAAGCAAAAAATGTGGAGCATAAACAACAGACGAACAATTTTTCTTGTTTTATTTTATTAGGCACACACACACGATGATTGTGAAAAGATAAATTTGGTCGAATAGTTTTATAAATTAAACTTAACCTGTTCTCTCATTTTCAAGGAAAGATTAGGGAGAGAGAAAGAGAGACGATGCGGGTCATTAAGATTTTAAAATTGGAAAGAAAATGTGGCGAGAGAATACTGCTTGATTAATGGGTGAGAGAAAACTACTTGTCTAATTACCAAAGCACTCTTAAAGGGTAGTCCATAAATGCTATTAGGGATCCCGAATTCAGATTGTCCTGATTAAACTTACAAACCAAATTTTTAGAGACCTCAACAGACTCTAAAATGATCCGAATGGCAATGAGATAATGCATCTTCATTCTCACCACAAGTTGGATCTCTTGTTGTCATAGATGACGGATGGAGTTCAAGTTTGCAGCATTCTAGAATTAGTTAATGGCATTGTCAGCGATGTCACCATGATTAATTCAGTGCAAGAAATGGTCAAAGTATAGAATCTGGTTTTCTGATGAAGTACACAGCCAGAAATTTTAGTACGGCTTCCATGACCGATCAACTATTTTCACAGCTGACTTTCTGTTGTATTGCTTTCTTAAATGACAGATTTTTCTTTTTCCTTTTTTGAGTTCTCTCGGCAAGCACCCGATTGCCTCAAGATCAAGCAAATGCAATTATATCTTGCTGGCCATAGCTCTTCAAGTGACTTGTAAATTCTTCGAGAAACCTGGTGGTCTCTTCAATTTGGGGGTGTGATTTCTCGCCTTTCCTAAACTCGTGAACTATGCCGTTGAGTTCAATGGAACTACAACCTGGAGTCTTCTTCACATGCTTTTCTTTCATGAACTTTCTTAATTTCAATGCATCTCGCCATCTATCTGCTGATGAATACATGTTTGACATCAATATATACGCACCATCTCGCTCTGGCTCAATTTCCACTAGTTTCTTCATTGCAAGTTCCCCAAGTTCAACTTTCCCATGAACTTTGCAGGCTCCTAATAAGGCCCCCCAAACAAAGGCATCAGGTTCAATCGGCATATTCTTTATGAACTCTTCCGCATCGCTCAACAGTCCAGCACGACCTAAAAGGTCCACCATACAGGCATAATGCTCTGTTTGAGGTTCTAAGCCATAAACTCTTGACATGTCCTCAAAATGTCTCTGTCCTTTGTCTGCAAGTCCTGCATGGCTACATGCTGAAAGCAGGCCGAGGAAAGTTACTTCATCCGGTCTAATGCCCACCAAAGACATATCAGAGAAGATTTCCAAAGCCTGTGCTGCCTCTCCATGCATTGCTAAACCAACAATGATGGCCGTATAAGAATAGACATCCCTGTGTTTCATCTGTTTAAAAACTCTAAGCGCTTGGTTTATGCTTCCACATTTTGAATACATATCAACCAGCGCATTCCCTATGAATCCATCTGCGCTGATCTTATGTTTATTGATGTACGCGTGAACCCACTTCCCAGACTCGAGCAATCCAAGATTAGCACAAGAATTCAAAACACCAACTAGAGTAATATCATCAGGCCTAATGCCTATGGTTTGCATTTCCTCATACACAACCATGCTTCCTTGAATTTTCCTTGTTGAGCCAATCCCAATATCATGGAGTTCCAAGATACCACATTTTTCATGGGCATCTCACTGAAAACCCAGCGAGCGAGATCCACATCACCGCATTTCAGGAACATGTCCACCAAAGCATTGCCGACAAAAACATCTCTCTTTACCCCATTTTCATGCATATACCTGTAAATCCTCTTCCCTAGACTCAAATCTCCCAACATAGCGCATGCTGAGAGCACAATCACCAGCGTCATCTCATCAGCTACAAAACCAGCTTCACACATCCTAAAAAACACCTCAACAGCTTCCCTCGGTGACCCTGTCTTGACATATCCTTGAATCAACGTCGTCCACGAGACCAAGTCCCGTTGGGAACATTCGTCGAACAGCTTCTGAGCAGCTCCAATAACCCCACAGACCGCATAAACCCTCATCAGAGTATTCTTCACGTAGACATTCGAACCCAACAGCCCAGTCTTGATGGCGTGCACGTGAATTTCCTCGCCTTCCCTCAGAGCGAACTCCTGCGCGCAAGCCTTGAGAAGAAACGGGATGGTATAACCATTGGGCACCAGTCCTTTCATGAGCATCTCTCTGTACAAGAGAATTGCTTCCAACGAGGAGCCGCAGCCGGTCCTGAAACTCGTGACGCCTCTGATAATGGCGTTGTACACGAACTGGGTCTGGAGGGGCCTCAATTTGATGACCAGGGCATGAAACTGTTTGATCTCTTGAATGGATTTGCAAGATTCGATCTTGCGAAGCACTGCGAATTGCGTAGAAACAGGGTCGGTCTCGGTAGGAGCAGGAGGCGGGATGGTCTTGGCGGCAATGGTGGTGGAAATGGAGAGAGAGTGACAGGGGAAGCTCATCTTGGGAAGAACCAGAGAGCGGTTGAAGTAACATGACATGGAGCGAGAACGAGGTTGAAACCTCTCAACTGTATTAACGGTTTTATTTTACGTTGTCGGATTCCTTTAGCGGGAAATTATATTAATATTGATAAACCATTCGTGAAGCTCAGGAAATTTTGAAATTGAACGCCATGGAGAGGTCAAGAAAAAAAAAATGAAAGGGTACTAAAAGAATATTATCTAATATCTACGGACCTTAAAACTTAAGTCAAAATTAGAGGAGTAATTCAAATAGTTTACGCTTTGACACTACACTCAATCTTCAAGAAATGTGATATCTTTAGATTTTGGTTTTAGAATGCAAAGAAAAATGAGAAAAGTGATCAACTAACTGAAAATAGGTTGTTAATGAGCCTTTTTGTTTTTATTTTTAATATTTTCTCCTAGTTTTGAATTTGATAATAAAATGCACATAATAATGTTAGAAACGTGATATACTTTTTAATTTTAAAAACTTTGTTAAAAAACATACATATAATCATACTAATTAAAAACTCTCTAGGAGCTTGGAAAATCCATTTGTTGTTTATAATTGCAACTTATCGTAATTGATCTTTTGTCATAACTCAAACTAAATCTCATGTTAGTTATATATATTAAGAGGATGGTTCACTGATGGGTGAAAGATGGTGGTACTCCATATCGTACCTTGTTAAGGTTTATTGAACCAATTTATGACGTTCAACGTTGATAGGAGTCAACCTTTCTATTACAACCGCCTAATGAATTTATGGGTGTTATGACATATTGCCAACAATAAAATAATTAAAAATAAATAAAAGAATCGAGTTATGACATAATATCACACCTTTAAAGATGTACAATTCCTCACAAATTTAAAGTGAAGGTCATAACAAGAGAGAGACTCTTATGCATCATAAACTTGTATAACAAGGTATAGCATTGCTTTAATTTCTTTAATTTTTTTCAAAGTGTAGTTACATCAATTTTAAGCTAAGGTATTACAATCGAAGGTAACAATAAGGTAAAATCTAGTTAAAATCTCGTATTGGCTATGCCTAGGTATACAAAGTGAAATCGAGTGTTTTCTTGGAATGCGTATGATAACCATCTTATTTATTTATTTTTGTACTTTTCTATTCCTAGAAACAAGTTTGGAATTGAAATATTTTTGATAGCGCAATTTCATTTATCTAATTCTAGAACAAATTTTTACTTCATAAATAAATTTGGAATAAAAACGAAAAGTAAAAATTTTATACTTTTTTTATTTCTAAAAAAAAAGTAAGAAATAAAAATTATTTTTATCATCACTTGCTCTCATTACTAATTGATTACCCACCTGTCACTAGATGCCATCGATCATACACCATCAGACATTAGTCATTGGACATTGGACGATAATCACCCACTTGTCGGACACCTATCACTGAATGTTGATCACTAGACGTTGATTGCCGGACATTTGTCGTCGAACGTTAATTACTAGACGTTGGACAATGATTGCCTGTTGTCGGACGTTGGATGTCAATCGCCAATTACATTGGACTTTGGTCGCTTGCTAGCCATCTGCAACCATTTCCCATTGCCAATCATCGAATGCTCATCGTCGATCGTGGGATATCGAATGACAGCTATCTATCACTAGATGCCGATCACCTGACGTTAATTGTCTGCCGCCAATTGCCCACCATCTGCCTGCAATTACCCCTACCGTCGTTTGGGAGAGGGAAATTCTATGTAATTATCAAATGAATATTTATTTTTTGAATAGAAATTTTGTGTGATCATTAAATACTTATTTTTGTGTAAAAACTCATATGGAAATAGAAAAATTGAATTTTAGAGCTGAATGTTTATCATTCGCACCCTTAATTTCTAAAAAACTTCATTCTATGAGTTAAAATTTTTGTTTTAAAAAAAATTACCTATCTTTGTCAAGAGTCCAAGCCAACGCGTCAAATAAAAAATAAAAATAAAAATAATAATAATAAATCGTCTAAAGCCGAAGACACCCGGCTTTCGCCGGTGAAAATGTTGAGGATTATTCTCCCGAGGACTCGCGTGGGTCCACGATCGCGCCACCTTCTCCTCCCTCTCTCGCCGCCGTCTTCTCCACCGGTGGCCGCTGACAGCCCCCGGCACCACCAAGGTACCTGGAGAAGAACATCTTCACTTTCATGTGCTAAAGATGCGATTTTTCTAGTTTCCCTCAATCTTTCATCCCTCATTAGTATCTGGGTCGGTTGAAATTTGGACTGTATTAGCGTGCGCTTTTCGCTTCTCTCTTCCAATTTTTACAATTTCAACTGTAATGTTTGGTTTTGAATGCGACCTTCAAAGCCCTGATCTTGAAACGCATTTCTTCTTGTGTGTTCCCATCTGTATCTCTGCCAAGTGTGTCCAGCTATGCTGAGAAGGATAAGGGTGCAGATTTCTCGCATAGAAAAGCTTAATTGCTATCTCAATCCAAGCTACGCTTTTGCTGCTTCTTCTTCATCATCTGGCGCATTGAGTGGAGGAGTGGATGATGATGGTGGCGATGGCGAGCTGTATTCGGACGTGCCGAGGCCTCCGAGGCGGAAAGCCGAAAGAAAGCCTTTTGTGACCCCCATGAAAGAGTTGATTCGGAGGGCGAGGGAAGAGAGAGAAGCTCGAAAGTTGCAGCCCTGTCTCATGCTCGAGAACCCGCCAGAGAACGGGTTGCTCGTGCCCGAGCTCGTCGAGGTGGCTCACCGCGTCTATCGCGCTCGAGGGTCCCTACTCAAGGGTTTATCGGAGCTCGTCAAGGTTTTGCCGGTACAACGTTGTAGGTATTATTGGGTTAGCTTCTGATGGCTTTTGGCTCATGTTGCTTAAGCTTTGATAGGCTGTGCGGTTGTTTAGATATTGAAGCATCTTCCTTTAACATGGCAATGTGATCAATGAATTTGTCTAAGACAGGCTACTTTGGGATTCTGACAGTTTGTTAGTTTTTCTTGCTAGTTACATGTTACTTGATGGAGCTACTCTTGTATCCGGATGGGCAAAGTTTATGTCTTCATACTTGTTCTCTTTCTTGTACCCCTTGTTAATGCTTTTCCTTTTCCTTTTCTTTCTTCAAATGTAGCATTGCTTGCTTATTTAAGTTGAAAGTCACCTTTATCAGAGATAACTTTGTAACAGCTTGATGGGTTTAACGCCACCAAGCTGTGATACTTGAGCATTTTTGTGCTGATATATGTAATGTAGTTCTAGATGTCAACAATATGAGGATATCAAGGGAAAAATGGGAGGAGAGACCTACCGTATTCTTTACTCCTTGATGGGGGGAAAACAGGGAAAGATAGAGAGGGATACAAGGAGATTCTGATGTAACAGACTAACAAACATGACTATAAAACTGATGAGTCTTTTAGCATATTATTATCATCTTGTCTTTTGCATTTTTTAGGAAGTCCTATTTGAATATCTATTAATACGTATGGTTTTTATTGCTTGTTAGGTTCTGTTCTGAAGTTCATATCGGTCATGTTGGCCATGAGATCCGTACATGCACTGGTCCAAATAGCGGTCTTCGTAGCGCTACCCATATATGGAGAAAGGGCGGTGTTCAAGACGTTGTATTTTTCCCTAAGTGTTTCCATCTCTATGATCGTGTTGGGAAACCAAGAGTTGGGCATGATGAGAGGCACAGAGTCCCAAGAATTCCTGCTGTTGTAGAGCTTTGTGTACAAGCTGGTGTAGACCTTGAAAGGTTTCCCTCAAAGAGAAGAACAAAACCGGTCTATTGTATTGAGGGAAGAATTGTAGACTTTGAGTCTGTAAGTGAAACACACAAAATAGACAGAGACATGTTTGCTGAATCACCAATCAAAACGGATGAAACGGGAAGGGATGTTGTTCCATTGAGAACCAGCTATATTGAAGAAAGCAAATTGGACATCTGGAGTAATTTAACTGATGAAGTAGAAAACATAAGGCAATTGAGTGTGTGGACGCTGAAGTGGTGGTTTGAAATGATGGAAGGAGTGAAAAGGATAATGGAAAGTTATACCGTGTGGACCTGCGGGTACTGTCCTGAGGTTCAGGTGGGTCCCAAGGGCCATAAAGTTAGAATGTGCAAGTCATCCAAGCACCAATCTCGCAATGGTTTGCATGCATGGCAGGAAGCAACAATAGATGATATTGTTGGCCCTAATTATGTCTGGCATGTCCAGAATTTAAACAGGCCAGCTTTGAATAACAACTTGAAGAGGTACTATGGCAAAGCTCCTGCTGTGGTAGAGCTCTGTGTGCAGGCTGGTGCCCCAATACCCAATTGCTACCGAAGCATGATGAGGGTAGATGTCGTACATCCTGATCGTGATGAAGTTGATCTTGTTGCTTGAGAAGTTATCAGTAAGGCAGAAGTTGGATATAAACTTCTGGGTATTATTGTGCTGTTGAGTGATTATTGTGGGAAATGCTTTCGGTACAGTGCTGGTGGAGAAAGTATTGACAAAAAGAGATCTTCTTGATCGCTGAAGATATGCTTGACTTGACCATTGAAACAATATGAATTATGGATTACTGCCCCATTATTTGGTAACCGTCTCGAACTGCTATCTCAAAAGCATTAGATAGATTGTTTCAACTGGTGATGAATCTTGCTAATTGGGGGTTTCAATCTGGGAGGTCAAATGGAACATGTGGAACCTGAACTAGTCGCATTTTTTGGCAAATGGGTAGCACAAGAGTCAAATTTACTGCATTATATTGGAGAGTTTCACCTGAGCGTATTCTTAATGAGTCCACACTGGGCGTTCTTTAATGTGTATATGCTTCTTTGATGTTTTCATGCTGTTTTCTCTGGGGGCCCACTCCTATTGCTCTAGCCACAAAGCTATGGCAGCTCCATCTTGCAAACTCAGAGGCCCTCCCTGTGAAGCTGGAGTGAGCTCTGCATCAGTCCCCATTTGAATTTCATTAGGGGCTCTTTTGCTTTTGCCAAATCTAGAGAAATATTATAAGTCCTCGTCTTTTTCCCCCCTTCAAGGAGAGAGGAGGCAGCATTGTGTTTCAGATTGAAAAGAGGCATCTGAGCCATGCTTGGGTAAAAACTGAATATTGCTTAGAGACTTTCTTTCGTGTTGAAATTGAAACAATAAGAACAGATTTTTGTTTGAATGGGACTGCAGCCACTTCATACTTATTTCAAGTAAATTTTATTGTATTTGACCTTGTATAGAACTCAGATTTCTATTGTTCTTGTTGTCTCTGGTTTTATTTGGGTATGGCTATGGAGCATTTATGTGACTATGACTGTTTATGAGATGTACTTGTTACTTTATGTATCATTTGCAATTGGCCTTATATAGACACAAGCTCCCCTTATAAAAAGATTCTCATTTTCTTGATGGTAAGCATTGTTGGTTTGATGTGTGCAAGGAATTGAGGGCAACAGACTATTTGAGAGATCGTGTCCACCAACAGATCTTGAAGAAAGCCTGCAGTGGAGCTCATTATTTACATATGATTTTTGAAATTTAACTTAGAAGTCTCATTTTACTTGAAAAGAGCATCTTCTTTCTTCCAAGACTAATTAAGACAACAGATCTTACGACTTTGAACCATTCCAATCATATGAATTTTGCAGTAGAGGGTTGAGGAAGGCTGAGATTAGGGGCATAAGCATCTCATCTCCTGGCATGATGATTGCCTAGTTTCCAATACGTGGCTTTCTCAAGTTCTATTGAAGGATTATTATCTATTCACTCTTGGCTTTTATTTTAAAATATTTTATTTTGGCATTATTCCTCTGTGTTTCTTGACAAAACTGTATTATATTTTGTTATATGTTTTGATTAAACTGGTTATTCTTAGAGAAAACCAGTGCACTACCATCATGCCCTAAAAAGGTTGATACAATTTCGGCATGTTTATCTGAGAGTTAGAGCTGCATGCAGTGGCTTAATCTGCTTATTCGTCATCTATGCAACTGGCACAGCCTAATGTTGATCACATAGTTGGACAGGTTAATGCAGGACTAGAGTGTGGTATTAGGAAAGAGACTGATTGGAAAGAGTGAGATGTTTGTGGGGCCTTCAAGACAGCTCACAAGAGATGGACACTAGAAGAAGCATCTGCTTTGATGGCAGTTGCTTTGCAAGAAGTAGGGATTCAGTCACGGCCTTGTAGGTAGGCACATGCACATTATTTGACAAGTTGTTGCCCTGCTTGCATTTTACAGAATATCGCCAGGAGATTGCCATTGTTCCACCCAAGTAATGTGATGAAATCTTTTTTCTCTCTCTCCCTTCTCTCTCTTTTAGGCTAAATTGGAAGGAAAGTTGTTCATTTTGTTCATTTGTCCCGTTACTAAGTCAAGGTTCCATCCTCCATGTTGCTTTTCCTTTTCGTACTATAATCGCTCTCTCTAGCTTGCTCCACTGAAGTTGAATGGATTTGCAACGGAGCAATTTGCTGTTTGGATTCTCAGGTTTCTAGTAAAATCAAGGGCAAGAGATGGAATGTATGGATGCATCTCGCACTGTGTCTTCTGCAACAGAGAATGAGAGACTAGAAAACATTTGGTCCTTAGTTGCAGACTCTGATTGATGATTGAGTCGGTGATTGGTCCACCGAGTTTAAAATGTGCCAAGGGTGATCTTGGACGAGACCCTTTGCGAGCCATGTTGCTCTAAACTGATTCAGGCAGGCTTTCATTTATCATATCTGGTGCGTTCAGCTCACTAAAGGAAGAAAGATTCATGGTACCAAAATTCTAGATGTTTAGGAGATAGGGAACTTAATCGTTCTTGATTTTGATTTAGATTCCTGAATTTGTGAGGGAAAAAAAGTAGTGAGTTAGCTGTATGGATGCATTCAAAGTGAGCAGGGTATCTTTTTAAAGTCCATGATAATCCTTGATTCATTTGTTTGTGAACCATGAAGCTCTCTTGGAATTTATGGAGGTTTTTTGGCTGAGTCTTCCAGTATACAATTTTCTTTTCCCTATACAACATTCACTTCTTTCATTACACACCACAATGGTGCGTCAGTCAAGTAAAGCCTCAGCTGCTCACAGCTCAGCATGGTCAAATTCCATCATCACGTTTAGGCCTTTCAGACCATGCAGGGACATTTCATTGATGATATATACTCAAGTCATCTGAGGGAGTTTGTCCTGTGATTTTCAGGTGGAGTGTAGCTTGAGAGGCCAGATCATTCAAATTTACCAATACCGTCAGTCAATTTTATGAAGGATAATGCTTAACAGCAGCATCTGATACATTCACTACACAGGGAATTATGGGCCGTGATGATTGCTTGCGTTTCAGCTTGTTGGTGGACGTCGCGCGGTAGAGTAAACATTCAATATTTTGAGACGCATTGAGTTTCCTCCACAGTAAAAAGCCAGGGGAAAGATGCGAGTTCACCTTGATTCTTTCATTATTTCTCCAAGCATTGTATATACTTCGGCACAATAATGCTGGTTTTTGGCTGTTCTTTGTAATGAGTTTTATTTCTGCGAGCATTGTAATGATACTTGGCCATGCAGTAACACAACTATACTTACATTTGGCGAAGTAGCTGCTTGAGGAATGGCAAGATCTCAAGTAAATAAGTAAGGCTGCATAGTGTTGGCATTGTGTGGTTTACTGAAATTCTACTGACTGGCAAGAGTGTAATGTTCTCCAAATTAATGAGTATAACAAGGTTAATCTGATCTGTGCAAAAACAATTTCAAAGTTAGGAAAATGGCATCCATCTTGTTCTTCCTCCATAGAGTTTAAGAATTCCAGTTTTAAGAATTTTCTGTGAATTTAATTACTAGAAGCTTAGACATTTGCAACCTAAGTCTTGCATGCAATAAAAAAGAACAGATTACCATAAAGATTTAGCTTAGTACAAACTAATTTAGCTATTACGGAAATAGGGGAAAAATTATAATTCAATATTATTCCTGATATAGTAATAGAGAATAGATAGTGTGTAGCTATTTTTAACATTCACTTATAATAAGTAAAGTCAATCACAATTGTGGTTGATATACTCCAATAAAATAATATAAATAAAACTGTTTAGGATAATTAGGAAGTTGTGTTTGAATCTTTCTTCATAGTATTACAAACCTTTTTCCTTTCTAATTAACGAAAATCCATCTCGCTTCACCATGCTCAAAGGCAAATTAAGTTGTGATTGGACTATGGAAGCGCAAGAGTTAACCTCCTCACTTCCCAATAGGCATAGGGTTAGATCTACTTGCTTTTGTATGAATGCTCAAAATCAACTTCCTCTTCTTTTTTGTTATAACATTCTCTCGATTTTCCTCTATTTGTACACAGATTCATTATATTCACCTAATTCCAAGAAATACTTGCATTCTTTTGAATCAGAACATATAAAGCAATTTGGCCATGCCAATTATTCTATTATTTTCCTAATAAGAGATGCACGAGATTTTTACATGTTCCATTTTGACATGAAACAGGTCCTAATTTAGTATTAATTTTTTCAATTATTCCAATTTAGTCTTAAAACCTTTTGAAGATTTGCATGAGATTTGCGTGAGATTTTCATACATTTTTTTTAAAACAAAATGGGTTCCAATTTAGTCCTAAAACACATTAATACACTCTTTCCAAATATTTTCCCAACTTGGTGGATAAAAAACATCCAATCACAATTTTCCATAGGTGTAAAATCGAGTCAACGAGATGTTGGATGAGAGAGTTATGGCTGGTCAAAGTTTGATTAAATTTGTGGCAAAATTATTTCTTTTTTCTTCAAATTGCTGAATTGAAAACGTTGGGTCACAAGCCTAGTAAGTGCAAAAATTGAGTTAATGGAATATTGAATGGAAAACTTATTGCTTGATTAAAAAAATTTCAAAAAATTGATGAATTGAAAACATCAATTCACGGAATTTTCATAGGTGGAAAAATCCAGTTCATGGAATGTCAAATGGAAAACTTATGCTTAATCAAAGTTTTGTCAAATTTTTCTAAAGAGCACATGAATATGAATTTTCAAAAGTTCTCCCAATAGGATAAATTCAAAACATTAAGTCGCGATATTACATAAATGCAAAAATCGAGTCAATGGGATATCAAATGGAAAATTCTGAAAAGCGATAACTTTTATATCCTTCTTCGTATAGACTCATTTTTTGTGCCTACAGAAAGCCCACGACTCGACCTTCAAATAACATCTTGATGTATTAAGGAAATGTCATTTCTATTAACTCAGTTTTTCTTAGTAATTGGACGTCCACACGATTTCTTCTTCAACAAATTGCAATTATCAGAGGAAAGAGATTCTCTCACAATATAGGTCAATTGTGAGATAGTGATCTAGATGAAGCTCTTCAATTTAAACTTCCTCACTCTTCCATCCCTTGTATAATTATAGTTTTGGCAATTATTGATAAGCCTTTGCTACTTCATAACAGTTGCAGCATGATTATAATTTGGGCAATTATCTTGTTGGAAGCAATAACGTTGTATAACTTATGCATTGCAAATTTTGGCCGAAATTGGTTTGAAACCCTGAAATATGTACTTGAATAATAATTTTTCTATATCATTTCTCACTAAATCCCTACTGTACATTATATATGTAGGTATTATTGACATTTCATTTTCTAGTTAATCTACGTATTTTTAAATCAATAAGCTAATTGGAACTTTAAATGGATTTTCTGTGTCTTGAGTTTTTTACCTACTTGACGAGTCTTTATTTTGGGATTTAACGTTCTCGGTGATTGGAGTTCCCTTTGTGGCAAGATTTCTCCCTCAACAAATTACAATTATGAGAGCAAAGAGACAATGGGAATTAGACATTCTCTTGCGATATCGATCAATGGTGAGATAGTGATAGTTACTTCTATAACTTGATGACTAACTCAAATTAAATAGCTCACTTTTCTTTTCTTTTCTTCATAATAGACCATTGTTTGGTTATCTTGAGAGTATTTAGCTTACGCATATAATATACATGAAAATCTTATCTTATCTTCTTACTTATTTTTCATGACTATTGGCCTTTGCATATGAACATTTTTCTTAAGGCCAAATTCATGCGGATCTTGCAGACACCTTTTTATGGAAATTCGTTGGTGTGCAAGATCGATGATTCAATTGGACGCTTGGCTGTGGAGTGTCATCAATAAACGTGAGGTTAGATCTATTTGCCTTTATATTATATTAATGCTCAAAATCAACTCTTCTTTTTTTGGTTATAATGTTCTTTTGATTTTCCTCTACTTGTACACAGGTTCATTATTTTCACATAATTCCAAAAGATACTTGTGTTCTTATGAATTAAAACGTATATATGAGTTTAACTATACCGATACTTCCGTGTCTTTCCTAGTGAAATATAGACAAGATTTGCAACCATTCGATTTTGAAATGAAACAGATTCTAATGACTTCTTTTATGTATTTACTTTTTCCAATGAATTACATATTTTCAAGTTTCTATGAAATCCGTTATTTTAGAGGGAGATTGCTAAATCTTTGTATTTCAATTTCATGTAGGGTAAACAAATTTGTGTTGTTCTTCATCCAAAAGCTAGAGATTTCACATGCTACAATTTTTGGGCCTATGTTCATAACTAGTGGTTCTGCAAATGTAGATACTTCTGACAATTTAAAACCAATGTGGAAGTTCACGAAGAATGTGTGCAACATTTATTTAAAGCTCTGGAAGATTCTCAGAAGAATATTGATCAAGTAAGTGACTAAACATCATATCTATAATAATTAATCACCAACTTAGTCACATTCTCATTTCATCATTGTAAATTTAAGTTAATCATGGATATTATTGATGGAAGTGAATTTTACTTTTTGTGCTTACTCATTTTTTTCCTCGTTTGAGCTTGTGAGCACTACAATGATATAATTTTGTAATTATTTCGGAAACTTAGGGAAATTATCAAACTTTTAACATACTCTAGCTTTAGTTATTTTGAGTGCTGCAGAGTAGTTAGCAGTTCCAAATCTCCTTAGTCAACTATTGCTTTTCAAGCATGATTACCTAAAGTTGTTAGATGTTTATATTTGGTTATTTAGAGGAATATATCGAGTTAGATGGCAACAAATACATCGAAGACATTCTAACTGAATTTAAAGCAACGAAAGATTGGGGTAAATGAAGTACTCTGCGCTATAAATTAACATTCAAAAAGAAATTCTTTTAAAGTTTGATGAAACCATAATGGATCTCGTGTTTGTGCAGTTATCTTATATTATATTATGCATTCAACCAATATATTACATTTTAGATTTTGGAGTAATTATTAGTTTCTGTTTGAAATGTTGTTTATTCTTTTATTGATAAGTCTTTATTTCATGAATAGTTGCATCATAATTATAGTTTTGACAATTATCCTATTATAAGCAATAATGCTATGCAGCTTATGTATTGCAAATTTTGACCAAAATTGGTTGGAAATCTTGAAACATGCAATTGAGTAATAATTTTTCAATACTCTTTTCATTAAATCCCTACTGTACATATATATGTAGTATTGTTGATATTTCATTTTCTAGTTAATCTACATATTTTTGAATCATTCGATTAAAGATTGACAAGATTTCATTAAATCCCTACTGCACATTATATATGAGTTTAACTACACTGATACTTCCGTGTATTTCTAGTAAAAATGGACAAAATTTTCAACCATTCGATTTTGAAACGAAATAGGTTCCAATGACTTCTTTTATGTATTTACTTTTTCCAATGAATTACATATTTTTGAGTTTCTATAAAATATGTTATTTTAGAGGTAGACTGCTAAATCTTTTAATATCATTTTAATGCAAGATAAACAAATTTGTGTTGTTCTTCATCCAAAAGTTAGAGATTTCACGAGTCTACAATTTTTTTGGTCTACGTTCATAGCTAGTGGTTCTGTAAATGTAGATGCTTTCGACAATTTAAAACCACATAATGTGGAAGTTCACGAAAATGTGTGCAACATTTATTTAAAGCTCTGGAAGATCCTTAGAAGAATATTAATCAAGTAAGCGACTAAATATCCTACCTACCATAATTAACCACTAACTTGGTCACATTCTCATTTTAAATTTAAGTTAATCGTGGGTATTATTGATGGAAGTGAATTTTATTTTTTGTGCTCACTCATTTTTTTCCTCGTTTGAGCTTGTGAGCACTACAATGATATAATTTTGTAACTATTTCGAGAACTTAGGGAAATTATCAAACTTTCAGCATACTCTAACTTCAGTCATTTTAAGTGCTGCAGAGTAGTTACTAGTTCCAAATCTCCTTAATCAACTATTGTTTTTCAAGCATGATTACCTAAAGTTGTTAAATGTTTATTTTTTGTTATTTAGAGGAATATATCGAGTTAGATGGCAACAAATACATGGAAGACATTCTAACTTAATTTAAAGTAACGAAAGATTGGGGTAAAGGAAGTATTTTGCGCTGTAAATTGACATTTAAAAAAAAAGATTATTTTAGAGTTTGATGAAACCATAATGAATCTCGTGTTTGTGCAGTTGTTTATGTTATATTATGCATTCAACCAATATATTACATTTTTTGAGTAATTATTAGTTTCTGTTTGAAATGTTACTTCTTTTTTTATTGATAAGTTTTTGCTACTTCATAACAGTTGCATCATGATTATAATTTTGGGAATTAGCAATAATGCTATGCTGCTTATGCATTACAAATTTTGACCAAAATTGGTTGAAAACCTTAAAATATATACTTGAGTAATAATTTTTCAATACCCTTTCTCACTAAATCCCTACTGTACATATATGTGCAGGTATTGTTGATATTTCATTTTATAGTTAATCTATGTATTTTTGAATCATTCGATTAAAGATTGACAAGATTTCACTAAATCTCTATTGCACATTATATATGAGTTTAACTACCCCGATACTTCCGTGTCTTTCCTAGTAAAACATGGACAACATTTTCAACCATTTGATTTTGAAATGAAATAGGTTCCAATGACTTCTTTTATATATTTACTTTTTTCAATGAATTACATATTTTCGAGTTTCTATGGAATATGTTATTTTAGAGATAAATTGCTAAATCTTTGAATTTCATTTTCATGTAGGGTAAACAAATTTGTGTTGTTCTTCATTTAAAAGCTAGAGATTTTACGAATCTACAACTTTTTTTGTATACGTTCATAGCTAATGGTTCTGTAAATGTATATGCTTTCGACATTTTAAAACCACATAATGTGGAAGTTCACGAAAAATGTGTGCAACATTTATTTAAAGCTCTGGAGGATCCTCAGAAAAATGTTGATCAGGTAAACGACTAAACATCTTACCTATAATAATTAACCACAAAGTTGGCCACATTCTCATTTCATTATTGTAAATTTAAGTTAATCATGGGTGTTATTGATGGAAGTGAATTTTATTTTTTGTGTTCACTCTTTTTTTTTCCTCATTTGAGCTTGTGAGCACTACAATGATATAATTTTGTAACTATTTCGGGAACTTAACGAAATTATCAAACTTTCAGCATACTCTAGCTTCAGTCATTTTGAGTGCTGCAGAGTAGTTACTAGTTCCAAATCTCTTTAATCAACTATTGTTTTTCAAGCATGATTACCTAAAGTTGTTAGATGTTTATTTTTTGTTATTTAGAGGAATATATCGAGTTAGATGGCAACAAATACATCGAAGACATTCTAGCTGAATTTAAAGTAACGAAAGATTTTGGTAAAGGAAGTACTTTGCGCTGTAAATTGACATTCAAAAAGAAGATTCTTTTAGAGTCTGATGAAACCATAACGGATCTCGTGTTTGTGCAGTTGTCTTATGTTATATTATGCATTCAACCAATATATTACATTTTATATTTTGGAGTAATTATTAGTTTCTGTTTGAAATGTTGCTTCTTCTTTTATTGATAAGTCTTTGTTACTTCATAACAATTGTATTATGATTATAGTTTTGGCAATTATCCTATTAGAAGCAATAATGCTATGCAACTTATGCATTGCAAATTTTGACAAAAATTGGTTGGAAACCTTGAAACATATACTTGAGTAATAATTTTTTAATACCCTTTCTCACTAAATCCCAATTTTACATATATATGCATGTATTGTTGATATTTCATTTTATAGTTAATCTACGTATTTTTGAATTATTCGATTAAAGATTGACAAGATTTCACTAAATCCCTACTGCACATATATGAGTTTAATTACACTGATACTTCCGTGTCTTTCCTAGTGAAAGATGGACAAAATTTTCAACAATTTGATTTTGAAACGAAATATGTTTCAATGACTTTTTTATGTATTTACTTTTTCCAATGAATTACATATTTTTGAGTTTCTATGGAATCCGTTGTTTTAGAAGTAGACTGCTAAATCTTTGAATTTCATTTTCATGCATGGTAAACAAATTTGTGTTGTCTTTACAAAAAAAAAAAACAAATTTGTGTTGTTCTTTATCCAAAAGTTAGAGATTTCACGAGGCTATAACTTTTTAGGCCTACATTCATAACTAGTGGTTCTATAAATGTAGATGCTTCCAACAATTTAAAACCACATAATGTAGAAATTCACGAAGAATATGTGTAACATTTATTTAAAGCTCTAAAGGATTCTTAGAAGAATGTTGATCAAGTAAGCGACCAAACATCCTACCTACAATAATTAACCACTAACTTGTATTTTTATAACACAATAATTGGATAGTTTTTTCATTATCACCATAAAAGGTATATCTAGTGTTTTAATTAGGCTTTTTATATGGGTTATTTTCTTTCCTCGATCTCTCTTTTCTATGTGGATGGTGGAAGTGTGCTAGTAATCCCTATTTGTTTTCCTTCTTTTCTTTCTAATTGGCATTAATACTACATCTTTTGAGGTATATTTCTTTCAACCAAATATATGTATCTTCTGAAATTTTAGTTTATTAATTATCAGCCCAAGTAATTATGTAATTTGTAGCATTCTTATGGATATTTTTAAGGGCATTGAAGGCTCTCCATGTGGCTAGTTTGCATGATGGAACTGCTGTATATTACATGATATGAATGCATTGTTAGTTGTCCTATTTATACTTGGTACCGTATTTCCCATCTTTCTCTTTCTCACCCTCACTAAAATTCATATAATTTTCCGTGTTATTAGTTGTTGGAAGAATTACATTAAAAACAAAGGCAAGAAGTGATCCTCTAGAAAAAAAAATGGAGGCTCTGAGAGATTCTTTGAGATTAGAGAAACAAAACTTAATTGAAATGACATTGACTCTTCAAGTATAATTTGTTTGCCTAATTATTATTGTGATTTATTTTTTTTTCGTTTTTTCTGAATAAATTCTTTTGTCTTTTCAGGCTGCAATCTTAGAGAAGAGGGGCTTGAAAGCAAAATTGACCAAGTTGACCAATCAAGCATCGGAGAGTACTGTAAATAAAGATTTACTCTTAGTAAATAATCATGTATGGTGATCAATTACTCTAGTTATGAACTAAGATCCTACTGTTAGATATTATATATGAATTTTTATGGAAAATGGTGGATATTATAACTAGGTTTTACAAAAACTTCAACAAGAGCTAAAAGCGTGTGCCAAGAATGCACATGAAGCATAAGAAAACATGAAGAGCGCAGTAAATGAAAAGGCATTGTTGGAGCAGAGAATATCTAGATTGGAGAGAGAAATTGCGGATGAGATGACATCTCCTATAATCAATCTTAGCTCAACCATTCTGATTCTTTTTTATGGATTTAATTACTAGAAGCTTAGACATTTGCAACCCTAGGTGTTGCATGCAATAAAAAAGAATAGGTTCCTATAAAGATTTAGCTTAGAAATATACAAAACCTAATTTAGCTAATATGGAAGTAGGGGAAAAAATTATTATTCAATATTATTCTTGATATAGTAATGGAGATCATATAGTATATTTTTAGCATTCACTTCAATAAGTAAAGTCAATCACAATTGTGGTTGATATACTCCAATAAAATAGATTTAAATAAAATTGTTTAAGATAATTAGGAAGTTGTGTTTGAATCTTTCTTCACCGTATTACAAACCTTTTTCCTTTCTAATTAACAGAAATCCATCTCCTTCACCAAGCTCAAAGGCAAATTAAGTTGTGATTAGACTATAAGCGCAAGAGTTGACCTCCTCAATTCCCGACGAGGAGGGCAACCCTTCTTTAGGGTTCGTGATACCAAAATTAATTTATAAATGAGACATGCATGAATGTTCGGCCTCACTTGGCCTCTCATCTCCAAATCGGTGTGACAGTGTTCAGGAACAATCTTTCATTTAACTTCCAGCACAGCATTTGTAAAAATTCTAAAAAATGATGAATTTTACATCCTTCTTCTCATTGACTCGATTTTTGTATCTACGGAAAGCTCATGACCTAACAATTCAAATAACATCATGATATATTCAAGGAAAAATGCTTGCCATTGACTCAATCTTTCTCAATGACTTAAATTTTCTCAATGATTGGACTTTCCTCTTGGCACAATTTCTCCCTGAACGATTTTCAAAGCAAAGAGACAATGGGAGCTGGACATTCTCTCACAATATTGGTCAATGGTGAGCTGGATGTCCTTCAGCAACCCCTTGTAAAAAAATAAAATTGTGTTACCAAACAGATTTTTGCAAAAATTGATAATACTTTTAATACCATTTCTCCTTCCGGTAGTTCAGTTATTATGTTGTTCATCTTATTGCATTGTGCTTGGATCTTGGGTGGACCGTCTTTTTCCCATTTGTTAGTCGAATGGCTTGCAAAAAGAGATAATGAGAAAGCTATCACTATCATCCACAAAAGGGGGAGATTTTTTTTTTTGCGGTAATTTATTGGGTGATTTATACTATTGTGCTATTTGTATAATCCTTAGAAGTTGATCACTCTCTAAGAGATTCAAGAGACCTTTACCCTCTGGATGTTTCTCATGCGTAGGATATTTAGGTTTCCCATGAAAACAACAATTGTTAAGTGGTTCACTGAAATGTTGACTCCAATAGTCGGTTGGTTAGTATTAAGTAATTTGAAGTAATTTGAGTTGTAGTTACATTCCATTGATCAATTGTTTATTTTGCTATCTTAGTGAGGTTGAAGCTCGACTCATGATATATATAGTTGCCATGAAGAACCAATTCTATCCAAGATTTACTGCATATATACCTTCTCATCTTAATTTGATAGGAATGGGTAGAGTTATTCAACTTATGTTTCATATTTGTGTGGAACATTTTTTTTTTTCGATAGGAAACAAATTGTTTTGCTTGATTGACTTCACCTTCAACTAAATTGTCAAGTTTTAACTATTTCGAGCAATACTTAATTTGTGCTTATGAGCTAATATACTTATGTACATATTCAATACCTCCTAGCAAGGATATGATTGATTTTCAGTTAAAGTATGTCCATAATGTGGGACATGGTTGTATAAAATCGAGATATTATGTATTTAATTCATCAAATTGGGATTTTTTTTTATTTAAACAAATTCGACCAAACTTTGATTGGACATAAGTTTTCCATATGATATTTTATTGACTCAATTTTCACACCTACCGCCTTGGCACCTACCGCACACCTATGGAAAGTTTGTAGTTGCAAAAATTGAGTTAACAAGGAAATGAATTTTTCTTGAATATAACGAGATATGATTTTAAGCATTAGTTCACTAGCTTTCTGTAGATATAAAAATAGAATCCATAAGAAAAATGAATTTTTCTTAAAATTATCTTTGTGCGAGTTTAAGTATTGATCATTAACCTTGTAGGTACAAAAATAGAGACAATAGATAAAGTACATAAAAGATATCAATTTCCCAGCAAGGAAGCTTTCATGATAATCCTATAGTACATGGGCATTGATTTAGTCAATCTACCTCCACCAAGCTTATATGAGCGGATTGAGTTATTGAGGAAATTGTATTAAAAAAAAATGGTGAAAGATTTGAGTTCCATAATGATCTTTTTGCTCGAGCTAAAACAAATGCAGAATAATCCCGAAATGTGTAAACTTTATTCTCCCTAACAAGTTTTAATATTATTTTGTTTAATTGATTTCACCTTCAGCTAGGGAAATTGATATCTTTTACATCCTTCTTCCCTGCATTAAACTTCTTACTTATTTTTCATAACTAATTATTGGCTTTTGCATGGGAGCGTTTTTCAAAAAATGTCGCAAGACAAGGATTTCGGCAGATCCTACAATGCTTTTTTATGGAAATTCGGTGTTCTTTGTAGGATTGATGATCCAATTAGACCGTTGGTGGGGAAGCCTATCATTCTGGGCTTTAATAAGGAAGGGGTTAGATCTACTCACCTTTGTATGAATGCTTCAAATCAACCTAGTTTTTTTATTCTAAGTTATCTTGATTTTCCCTTATTTGCCTTTGTATGAATGCTCAAAATCAACTCAATTTTTTTGTTAGATCCACTTGTCACCTTTTTCCGTAGGGGCAAAAATCGAGTCAATGAAATGTTGAACAAGAGGGTTATGGTTGGTCAAAGTTTGATTAAATTTATGACAATTTTTTTTTTAAAAAATTTATTGAATTGAAAACATCGAGTCACCGGCCTAGTAAGTGCAAACATGGAGTTAATGGAATATGCAACAAGAAAACTTATGCTCAATTAAATTTTTTCAAAAAATTGATGAATTGTAAACATTGATTCACAGGCTTTTCATTGTGGGGAAAATCCAATTAATGGAATGTCAAATGGAAAATTTATGCCCAGTTGCACGCCTCGTGAGGGAATGACTATGGGAATGGGTTTGGGTATAATTCGGCCAGCTCTTGCACCAGCGGCAGCATCAGATACGGTAAAGGGCTCTTGCTGCGGGCTTGAACGGAAGCTGCTATAGATAATCCGTCCATTCGAGGAGAGATTAGCAGCCCCTCCACAATATATATCTCTTCAGAGTCTCTGAACTCGAGGCCAACGCAGATGACACCGGCGAAGGTAAAACAATGTCGAAATCGACAGATGATGACATACGAGTGATGAGATGATAGATGTCGGCAAGATATTCCAAAGAAAAAAAAACTTGTATATTTGGGAGGCCAGAGGCAATGTGATCATCGTAAGCAACGGTTAACGAGGGCCCATAATAGAGCGGCACATATAGGAGACTCGAGTCAAATGAAAAATAAAATTGACCGTTGAAGAAGGGGCCACGTTAGCAGATTCCATGGTGGTGAGAGCGACAGGAGAGTGACGAGAAAGCGAGAGAGTGAAGCGACGAGAAAGTGAGAGCAATGAACGAGAAGGAGAAGAAGGAGGATCAAGCCACAACACCTCTCCTTAGCAAACACATGAATATGAATTTTCGAAAGTTCTCCCAATAGGATAATTTCAAAACATTGAATCGTGCATTTAATAAGTGCAAAAATCGAGTCGATGGTATGTAAAATGGAAAAATTCTAAAAAATGAAAACTTTTATATTCACTCGATTTTTGTACCTACAAAAAGCCTATGACCTAATACTTCAAATAAAATCTCGATATATTTAAGGGCCATGGACTCATTTTTTTTCACCGACTTAAATTTTATCGATGATTAGATTTCCCTCTTGGCACGATTTCTCCCTAATGAATTACAATTACTGGAGCAAAGAGGAAATGATGGTGATCTAGATGAAGCTCTTCAATGAAAAGTCCCCCACTCTACCATATCTTCCATATTTACTTTTATAAAGTGATTACTAACTCTAATTGAATGGCTCACTTTCCTTTTATTTTCTCCGTCTAATATACTATTGTGTAGTTATCTTGATAGTACTTAGCTTGCATATATAATATATATGAAAGTCTTGTCATACCTACATTAAACTTCTTACTCATTTTTTTATGACTATTGACTTTTGCATAGGAGCATTTTTCAAAAATGTCGCATAGATCTTGCTGATTTTTTTTTATGGAGATTCATTGTTCTTTAATGTGTGCAGAATTGACATCATCGATGCAAGCTCCTCCAAACACCAAGAAGAAAGAGGCAAAGTTTTCCAATAAAATCGGGATAATTATGCAGGACTCCTTAATGCCACGATGGAAGTGAGATGCAGCATCATTATCAACGAAGTTTAAGATAGGCCACTTTGGGATTCTGACAACTTGTTAGTTTTTCTTTCTAGTTATATGTTATTCGATGGAGCTACTCCTGAATCCGGATGGGCAAAGTTTATATCTTTATAGTACCCCTTGTTAATATTTTCTTGAGATAAGTGCGATAAAAGTCCTAAAATTTATTATGAAAATGTAATTGAATCCTAAAACTTATAAAAAGTATAATCAATTCATATAATCAATTCATAAATTTTATTAAATTGGTTTAATTGAACCTAAAGTTAACACCGTCAAACTTACTAACAGAAAATGCTGACATGGTATTTTAAATGATTTGTTATTTTAAATTTTTTATTCAAAATTAGATTTAAAACTAAAAAAAGAAAAGATAAAATTTATTTTAAAAAATTGTTAAAAAAAAAAAAAAAAAGAAGAGAAAATGGCAGCTTCTATGTTGCCGCCCATCACCGAAGGGGCCGGCGACTTGGGCGGAGGTCGCCGGCCGCCACCCAACCAAGGTGAGGCCTCGCCAGCCCCAAGCGCTAGCCCCTTTGGCGATGGGCGGTGGCGGAGGAGCTGCCATTTTCTCTTTTATTCTTTTTTTTTTTTAACAATGTTTTAAAAGATAAATTTTAGTTTTTAAATATATATTTTTTAAAAAATTGAATAAAAAATAATTTTAAAAAGTCATGTGGAAAATAAAAATCATTTAAAATGTCACGTCTGCGCCACGTTAGCATTTTCCGTTAGTAAGTATGACTGTGATAACTTTAAGACTCAATTAAACCAATTTGACAAATTTTAGTTATTAATTACAAAAAGTTTTAAGACTCAATGCATTTTCATAACAAATTTTAGGACTTCTGTTGCAATTATCCTTATGTAGCATTGCTTGGATTTTTGCTTGCTTATTTTAGTTAAAAGTCACCTTTATTAGATAACGAATTAAGAGATAACTTTGTAAACAGCTTGATGGGTTTAACGCCACCAAGCTATGGTAGTTGAGCATTTTTGTGATGATATCTGTAATGTTGTCCTGGATGTGAACAGTATGAGGATATCTTCAAGGGAAAAATGGGAGGACATACCTACCATATTCTTTACTCCTTGATTTTGTGTTTGGGGGTGTTTGCAGGGAAGAGAGAGAGATACAAGGAGACTCTGATGTAACAGACTAACAAACATGAGTATGAAACTGATGAGTCTTTTAGCATTTTCTTACCAGCTTGTCTTTTGCATTTTTAAGGAAGTCCTACTCGAACGATAAATAATATTAATGGTTTTTATTGCTTGATAGGTTCTGTTTTGAAGTTCATATTGGTCATCTTGGCCATGAGATCCGTACATGCACTCATCTCTATTCAAATGAAAATCTGTTGAAATTGAAACAATGAGAACAGATTTTCATTTGAATAGAACTGCGGCGGCTTCATACTTATGTCAAGTAAATTTTATTGAATTTGACATCTTACAGAATTCAGATTCCTAATGTTCTTGCTGTCTTTGGCCTGATATAAGTATATGGCTATGCTGCACTCGTGTGCATGTCTGTTTATGAAATGTTGTTGTCATTTTATGTATCATTTGCTAATTGGACTTAGCTTTTAATGGATGCAAGCTCCCTATATAGATAGATTCTCATTTTCTTGATGGTAAGCATTGTTGGTTTGATGTGTGTGAGGAATGAGGGCAAGAGACCATTTGAGAGATCATATCCACCAACAGATCTTTAGGAAAGCCTGCAGGAGAGCTCTTTCTTCACTTATGATTTTTTTAACTTCAACATAAAAGTCTCAGTTTACTGGGAAAGAGCATCTTCTTTCTTCCAAGATTTATCCGGACAACAGATATAAGAACTTTGGACCATTTCAATCACATGAATTATGCAGTAGAGGGTTGAGGAAGGCCGGGAGTAGTGACTTAAGCATCTCGTCCTCCTAGCATGACGATGCTTAGTTTCTCAATACGTGGCCTTCTTGAGTTCTATTGATGGATCAATTATCTCTTCTTCTTCACTCTCTGCTTTTATTTTATTTGTTTGTTTTTTCTCTCTTTTTTGGCTTTGTTCTTTTGAATTTCTTGACAACAATGTATTATCTTTTGTTATTTGTTTTGGTTCATTATTCCCAAAGAAAGTTGATGTAACTTCAGCATGTTTATGCTGAGAATTAGACCTGTGATGTAGTGCCTATCTGATTTTGTCTCTTAATATGCTCATTTGTCATCTATGCAACTGGCGTTGCCTAATCTTGATCACATTGTTTAATAGGTTAATGCAGGACTAAAGCGTCGAGTTAGGACAGAAGACTATGAGTGCAAGGAGGGAGATGTTTGTGGGGCCTTCAAGACAGATCAGAAGAGATGGACTGTAAAAGAAGCATCTGCTTTAGTGGCAGCTGCCCTTCGGAAGAAATGGGAATTCAGCTGTGGCCTTGTAGGTAGGCACACACACATGATCGTATCACCACCAAGGGACTGCCGTTGCTCTGCCCAGGAAATTTGATGAACTCTCTCTTCTTTTAGACTAGACTGGACGTAAAGTCGATTGGTTTGTTCATTTGTACTTCTACTTAGTTGAGCTTCCCTTATTTGATTGACCAGCTCCACCACCTGTCTAATAGAGGTCCATCCCAAATGCTGCCTTTCCTTTTTGGAGTATAATCACTATCTCTACCTTGCTGTACAGAAGCTGAACAGATATGCTGTGGAGTAATTTGTCTGTTTGGATTCTCAGGTTTCCAGTAAAATCAAGAACTGCAAGAGAGAAGAGGAGACTGGAGCTCATTTCATCCTTAGTTGCAGACTCTGATGGATGATCAAGTCGGAAATCGTTCTCACTGAATTAAAAATGGGCCAAGAGTAATCTCAGCAAAACTCTTTGCAAGCCATGTCGCCGAAACTGGTTCAAGCAGGCTTTCACATATCATATCTGGTGTGTTAGGCTCGTGAGAGGAAGGAGGATCCACGGTATTGAAATTGAAGATGTTGAGCAGATAAGGGACTTCATTGTTCTTGATTCTCCATCTGGATTCCTGAATTCGTGAAGTGAAATAGTAAAATACTCCTTTGTTCGGCTTGCTTTGAATTCATGGTAAATGATGACTTTATATACAGTAGGCTATGTTTCTTTTGCAAGTTGCATGGACAGCTTTCGGTTGGAAATTAGTGCAGTGGTGGAGCATGTTTATCAGAATCCAACGGTAGACAAGCAGAAAAGGAAAAAAAATCCAATTTTGGGATCAATTTAGCTCATCCGATTTTGTTGTTTTTGAAATTTCCTAAATCATTTCTTGGTTATCATGGGAGTATTTGGTTTTTTTAGAAAATAACATGTCAAAATTTGCCATTTGCATGATTAATATTGTCAGTAACTTGTCCTAGGACGCAGATGTCATTAGGTAATTAGAATCTTCAAACATGGGATCCAATGGAGTTTTATGTTGAGTAATATTCGCTTTGATAAATTTGCATTTTTAAAGACAAAACAATTTATGCTGTGGTAATATTCTCTTGGACAAATTTGTATTTTTGGTTTGAATTTAAGATGATTTTGGATCCGAAGGTGCCCAGACTGACTCAAAAGGAAAAATGAGTGGGTCTGTGCAAATAATTCACTTCTCGAGATTGGTCCGCTAAAACCCATGCTCAGGCGGCAGGCCTGATCAAACTTTTTCCTTTCTGAAAATAAAATCATTTTTCAATCATTATGGGCAAACATAGACGAGGATTTTAGGCTTGCTACTAAGTTCGTCAACCTACATATTGATTAGGTCTACTTGATATGTCGGATTACCTACACTGATAGCACGCATTAAATGTTTTCCTTTTTCTTTGAAATCAAATATAATCTAATAAGCATTCCGTATATTTTGATTTAGAAAATAAGCTTACATTGCGATAATAACAGGTACTCCCAGGGCAATATGCAGACAATGCGCTAGTACAATTAAAAACTAAGAATCAAATTTAACAGGACAGTACTTGAAAATAAAATCTTCACATTGTCCTCTTAAATGATTATCAGTCATCATTAGTACAAGGAATACGGTACTAACTTTTCTTTCTATAGATCACTATGAAAAGATAATAAAACCAAAAAAAAAAAAAAATCGAGGGCCCGAAAATTTAGGATCGAACGGCTTTACCAAAATAATCAATAAATCCAATATGTGCATATACATTATTCTAGGATCCATCAGTTTTATTACATATGGCACAGAAAGCCGAAATGGTAAGTAATTTAGTAATTCAGGTCCACCCCAGGCATCATCATAAACCCGCTTTTCGAAAAAAATACGACCGTTGCAGCTTTTCCTCAGTCCCCGTCCCGTCTAATCCCGCAACGGCTAGTTTTGCCCCCCCCACCGTTTCTCTGTCGCCTCTTTCCATCTCCGTCTTCACTCTTCTTCGACCTCCTCCTACTCCTCCTCCTTCATCCACCGACGCCACCGCCGCCGCCGCCGCCGCCATCATCACCGTCGTCATCGCTGTCGTTTTTCAGGTCAACGGCCCGCCTGAGATTCCCAACGATCGCCGCCGCCTCTGCAGCGCAATCGATTCCGAAAGCCGCGCGATCGTTCGCAACGCCAGCCGGCGATTCGATTGCTTCGCTGCGCTCCCGACTTAGGGTTTGATCGAGCTGGCTCCGATTTCGGAGGGCGTGCTCTAGATTCGTTTCGCCGCTTCGGAATCGATCGTGCGGGAGGAAGATCCATGGCGGAAATCGCTCCACGACCGACGCAGCCGCACGCACCAGCAGCAGCAGGAGATGGTCGCGGCGGCCGCTCCTCCACCGCCGCCGCCGCCGACGCAGCGCCGGCCGCGGGTTCGGGAAGTCCGCTCGAGGTTCATGTCTCCGGTGGTCTCTTCTTCTTCATCGCCTTCCCCTGGCGATCTCCACCTCCCTGGCTCCAGGTCGCCGGTCGTGAGGCACGCGGGGGCGGCGGACTCTCGGCAACAGCATCAGCAGCAGCAGCAGCGATCGGTGTCTGCGCAGAGGCGGCGGCGACTGGACCTCGAGCCTCCGTCTCATGCTGACGAAAGCAGGTCGGAACTTACCAGGAGCTTGGACACGCCGTTGCTCGGAGCTGGACCGCAGATTAAAGGGTCCAAAGTTCCGAGCCGAGCTTCGAGGCCCGACACTCCAATGGTGAGCACTAGCATGGATAGAATCGTGTCGTCGAGGTTTAGACAGACGCCCCAGAATCTTCCGCGAGCGGTCGGCGCTGGAGCTTCTGCAGCTGCGAAATTGTTGCATTCGAGTGGGATGTCACTTACTGGTGGTCATGCTTCTGGTTCGAAAACAGCAGTTGACGAGAATTCAAACGCAGAAACCAGTTCAGTTGCGGATTGTAACAGCGAGAACTCTGCACAATTGTTGCGGTCTTCCATGCCTGAAGCAGATATGTTGCCGTCAGTGTCCAACCGGTTGTTAGTGGAGAGGAATGTGAATAGGATTGGTAATCTTAGCGGTTCCGATTCTTCTAAGATCCCTGCTTCCCCACTCTCACGTTCGTTTAGTTCGCCATTGTCGAGTTGCGACGTGTTAAATTCTGTCAAGGGAAGCGAAAAATTAGCACATGGGTCATCGAAGCAGTATATAATGCCGATGAATGGTGGGAAAGTTTGTTTACCTCCGGTTGCACCGTGCACAAAGACGGTGATGGATGCAAAGAAGGGAAGGAAAGTTTCTGGCCATCAAGAAGACGTACATTCTCTAAAATTGCTCCACAACCATTATCTCCAGTGGAGGTTTGCCAATGCAAAAGCAGAGGCCACTATGCAAGCTCAGAAAAGGGAAGCCGAGGTTTGTCACATTTACTCTTAGACTTATCATTTGGATGAACATGTAGCAATTATTGTTATGGCTTTCATTACCAATGCCGTCGTTGGCTACCTTGTCATTAGTTGTTCTAGACTGGACTGTGGTACTGTTCTGAGTAGATGCTGTGAGAGATCGCGAATGAGCTTGAAGTTTGATGTGATGGTGAGAGAATTGCTGGTATGAGTATAAAAGATAAAAATCGAATAGTCAAAACTGAATTTGGATGAAGAGTTGCGCAGGAAGCTCTGTATTGTATCCTTCTTAGAGTGAAAAGAACAGAGAGTTTGGAGAACTCAGACCTCGAAAGGGTATATAGGAGAGGGTGTAGTTCAAACCTTGAGTTGCATGAACTCCAGAATTTTTGTTAAAGATGTGTCAAGTATTAAAGCTCCTCTCATTGGGACATTTACACGATGGAACTCTGACACCTTCAAAAAATGTCAGCCTTTATGGAGCAATGGCTTGCGTAGGTATTCAGACTTCAGAGAGTAGATATCCACAGCAGGATTGACTTAACAAACCAGGGAAACTAGAATGGATTGTGTCGACTAGGCTTGACTCATGAAGATATTCAATGTCAGTTCCAAGATTAAGTAGCTGCATCAGAGAATTATGTCAGACTTTGGAGAACTTTTCAACTTTCACTTTCAGTATGCATAGCAACTGATGAAAATCAGTAAATCTTTTGTTGCAGCCAACATTAGGATAATAAGAGAAGGATGATGCCGCATGCAATGCAAAATATGGATGAACTGACTTTAGCTTCAAATAATCTCAAGAGCAGAGTGACCTGCTTGAAAGTTGCCATAAAGTGACTTCCTCACGTAGCCCAATATGTCATGTATATAAACTTTATTTGTCTGTGAAATACCATCATGTGAAGGGGTGGAAAGGATTCTTTTCCACTATTTCCCTATGGCAGATGAATCCTTAACTTATGAAATTGTGAAAGTAGCCATTTTCAACTACTGGCTACTTTTGACGAGTTTGGCTAATTTAGGAGCATTCTATCATTGAATTGCACTTAATATTGGCTTAGCTTGAAGGCTTATTCCTCTGATTAACTCTGTTCTCCATTTGTTACTTTGATTTAAGCACATTCTAGTTATTTATCATCTTTCGATTTCCTTGCAGAAAATGCTGTTTTCTCTCACTGTCAAGCTAGGTGATTTATACAATTCTGTGATGAGGAAACGTGCTGAACTTGGTATACTACAAAGAGCGAAAGCAGTATCAGCAATTCTCGAGTCTCAGGTATGGTCACGAGCTTTGTGTGTAATTTTGACTATAAAATTATTTATGGACTGTACTTGTCAATTCACTATTGGTTGCCTACTATATATGAACTAATGTTTGCCTGTGCTGATCACTTTATTAATTTTGTCACACTCTCACTTCCTTTTGTGTACGTATTTATGTATATATGGTTTTACTGTTCTTGCATCTAGATGTACGTATTTATGTATATATGGTTTTACTGTTCTTGCATCTAGATGCCACATCTTGACGAGTGGTCTGCGTTTGAGGGCGATTATTTGGCATCTTTGTCTGAAGTGAGCCAAGCTTTGTTGAATGCTTCTATTCAACTACCAATCAGTGGGAATGTCAAGGTATATTATTAATCTTACTAGTCTAATGTAAGGTAATATAAATGCTTTCTTGATGAACTTTATGCACATTAAATTGTATTCTTTACAGGTTGATGTTAGAGAGGTAGGGCAAGTTCTGAATTCATCCATGAAGATTATGGACGCCATTGCTTCCCATGTCGAAAGCTTCATGCCCAAGGTACAAGACATTGCATGCATGTTTTATCATCATTACTTCCCCTTGCCTCTCTCAAATATTAGAAAATTGCTTGATGCAGGCTGAACAATTGGAAGTTTTCATTTCTGAACTAGCCAGAGTGGCCAGTAGAGAAAGAGTTGTTATTGAAGAAAGTGGTGATTTGTTGTCCAAGAGATACTCATCCCAGGTTAGCCTAATCAAATCTGCTTGAATTGATTCAGGTCTCACATATGATCAAGTAGTAATGTAGATGGTAGGACTACTCTTGTATCGAGTTGTGCTGATGCAGTTCGGTAACACTTTTTTCCCTGCTTATCTACCTAAGTCATCTGAAGGTGTTTGTCCTGCGATTTTCAGGTGGAGGAGTGTAGCTTGAGAGGCCAGATTATTCAATTTCACCGATACCGTCAGTCAATTTCATGAAGGATAATGCTTAACAGCAGCATCTGATACATTGGCTGCACTGGGATCTATGTGCCGAGATGATTGCTTGTGTTTTCACTTGGTGGTGGAAGTCGCGTGGTAGAGTAAACATTCAGTATTGACACATTCAGTTTCCTCTGCAGAAAAAACCAGGGAAAAGATGCAAGTTCACCTTGATTCTTTCATTGTTTCTGCAAGCATTGTATATAATTGGGCACAATAATGCTGATTTTTGGCTGTATCCTTTGTAATGAGTTCTGTATCTCGCAATCATAATTGATTCGCTAATGATAATTGGCCCTGCTATTCTTCATTTGGCAAGATCTTAAGTAAGCAAGCCAGAGTTGCATAGTGTTGGCATTGTCTGGTTTATTGAAACTATACTGACTAGTATAGTGTTCTCTTAATTAATTAGTATTACAAGGTTAATCTGATCTGCTCGAAGACAATTTGAAAGTGAGGAACATGGGATCCATCTTGTTGTTCTTTTATAGAATTTTTTAATTGCTAGAAGCCGAGTCATATATTTAAATAGAACAAATTCCCGTATAAATTACCTTATAAATTTGATAACCTAATTTGGTTAACAGAGAAGTAAGAAAAAAGACTAATATTCGAAATAATCTTGAACTAGTGATAGAAAAGAAAGTAAAACAGAACAGATTCTTGTATAAATTAGCTTGTAAATGTGATAACGTAATTTAGCTAACAAGGAAGTAAGTGAAAAGACTAATATTCAAAATTATCTTGAACTAATAATAGAAAAAAAAAAGTACAAATTTTTTTTAATATTCATGTGAATAAAGTTAATCTCAATTGCAAAAAAACGTGACGTGAATGTCATATCTAAGGTGGATCCTCTTCATACCTAATATATGATTGATTTACTCTATCACAATAAATTTAGATAACATTGTTTATGATAATTAGCAAGTTATGTTTGGATTTCACTTTGTGCATTTTTACAAACCCTTCTCTTTTCTAATTAATAGAAAATTACCCTGCTTCATCGCTGAAGGAGAATAGTAATCATCCCGTCCTACATACCGATTGAGATTGGACCGTGGAAGTGCGAGTCGAGCTCCCTAGCTCCTTCACTGAGGGAGCCCAACCCATCCCGGACTGCTTATAAAGGATAGAACAAAGTTGGTGATACCAAAATTATTTTACATATGAGATAGGCTCTCCTTAGATATTGTAAAACCCCACTTATTTAAATATCTAATTATAATTACTCCATATCTCACCAAACAAATCAATCCTTGTACATATTACCTCATTATCCGAATTTAACATAAGAAATCAGCTGTGTAATCAGCCTTCTTTTTCATGCGTTGGTTGATCACCTACACTGTCGCGCGCGTGCGTGAACATTATCCACTTAACAACCGACGACAAAAACGAGGAAAAAAAAATAAGGAAGGAAAGAAACAAAGCAGAAGCAAGAAGCAAGAAGCAAGAACGAGTGGAAACTCCATTGTTGAGCTCTCTCTCTCTCTCTCTCTCTCTTCATGAGCGAGATCCTCGCGCTCAGGAGGACGAAGACAAGCCTCGGTGCCGGCGTCGCGCTTCCGGAGAATTGATTCCGACCCGAGAAGAGAATGGCGAACGCGGCCCTCTGCTGCGCGCTGCCCAATCCCGCCGCCTCCTGCAGATCACATCTTCCGCCCCTCCTCCGGTGGAGGAAGAGCGGCCCCGGCTCGCCGCTTCCCAGGCGCTCCGTGGCCGTGGGGACGGCGGATGGCCGGGCCGCTTCGGCGGCGGAGGACGAGGCTCCGAGCTCCTCGGAGTCGGCCGCCCCTCGCCGCCTCATCCTCCTCCGCCACGCCGATAGCTCCTGGTCTGACCGTTCCCTCAGAGGTTCATTTTCTTTCGCCGGAAAAAAAAAAAGGGATATTCGAATTTGCATGGAGCTGCTCTGGTCTAGTCCAAAAATGTGATTTTTATTTTTCTTTGTCTAGATGTTTGAGGAGGATTGCTGCAGTGTTTGAGAGAATAAGATGGGCAGTGTGAAGCTTCTAGGCGATTTTTGTTCCCATTAGTAATGATAGATTGGAGGGGTTCTGATTCCTGCTCCCATTTCGCCATTTACCTTCATAATAATGACATGGTCTAAACTTGTTGCTGCATTGAGTTTTTGGTGATTGTGCCTTTTTATTCTTTTGGATGCCTATAAATGAGTGGAAATAACGTTGCTTGCCAAGCTTCTAACTTTAGGCTCTTTCGTGAATCATTTCAATTAGATCATGATCGCCCTCTCAGCAAGACTGGTCAGGACGATGCTGTCAAGATAGCACACAAGCTTCACCAGTTGGGTTGGATCCCTGAACTTATTTTGTTAAGGTCAGCAATTTCTGATGTGTAGATTAGCGGATTGCCAAAGATGGATGAGTTTATGATACTAATTTTGGTGATCTATGCTTCGGCTGGTTTCAATTTGAATTCCCTCTTTTGAGGTAGTGATGCAGTTCGAACGCGTGAGACACTGCAGATAATGCAGGAACGAGTAGAAAGCTTTTTGGAAGCCGAGGTCCATTTCATTTCGAGTTTTTATTCGATTGCAGCAATGGATGGTCAGACAGCAGAGCACCTGCAGAACGCTATCTGTAAATATTCTAGGGACGAGATACTGACTGTAATGTGCGTCCTCATTCTAGTCTTTTACTGAATGGAAGTATGATTATTCTGGAGTTACATGAAGCGTTTCCTCTTCAAATTATTGCATTTCGACACAAGATTCCTAGTGGATGCAATCACCATACGAGTTTCTTTAAAGGATGTAATCTGGTGTTGTTTGTGGACCTCAATCACTCTGTTGTGGTTTGATTATTGTAATGGCATCATTGCAGAGGGCTAGATTTGAGTGTCTTCTAATGTTCATTTGGTAGTGTTGCTGAAGCTGTTGACACATATAGGACATTGACATATTCCTATTCTGGATGCTTCTCATTTGAGTCTGATGCATACACATGGATAAATGGGTCCAATATTGTTTTCCTTTGTCATCTCTGTATATTTATAGTAATGTTAGGTCCATAGGGTAAAGCATACTTTTAATGCTACCGGGCAGGTGTTTCCTTTTAAGAAAAAAGTGATACCAAAGATGCTCTGACCCAAATATTTCCACTGTTAGCATGGATAATGCCTTCTTTTGTACCTTAATGCAAGTTCACTTTGGTGATTAGGTACTTTGAACAGTCCTGTCGAGTGATTATGGACTATAGTGTTGGTTTGTATTGCAAAAATGCTTTCATGAATATATCTTCCTTTTAAAGTAACTTGTTTAGTTATTCTGGTTTCATAGTTTGAAACAGCATGGACAGATTTCTCAAGCATATGAGTATTTGTGCAGGTGTATGGGGCATAATAGGGGATGGGAGGAGGCGGCTTCCATGTTTACTGGTGCATCCATTGAACTTAAAACATGCAATGCTGCTTTGCTCGAAGCTACTGGAAGATCTTGGGAAGAGGTAGGCATCTACATTCTCCACTTCCGAGGAAACTTTTCTTTTTTTTCATTGCTCCAAGCATTTGTATGGGCATGATTTAAACATGACCACAAGTTTTCAAAGAGTCAGAAGTTTAGCTAGCCAGTTGACAAAAAGACAGTGTTCCTTAGAAGAGCAAATGCGACTACTGGTCATGTTATTCTTGGATCTGTGCTCCAAATTGTTTAGACTTAGTGTTGAAAGTCAAAGGTACCCTCAAAGTCACAAGAATTTGAAGTAAATGAAGATTCCACTGAAAAGTCACTAACCATAGGAACCCTCAATATTACTTTCAAAAGGAGATTTACAATCTCATAAGAAATTTATTGACAATAGGAGCCCTCGATATTACAAGTGCTTAAAAACAGCTACTATGTCAGTAGGAAAGGTTATCAACAAGAAGCACCCCAGAGTTACAAGCTCTTGAGGAAAATTACAATCAGCAATATGAGCCCTCAAGTTTACTAGCCCTTAATGTTAATTACCATCCCTTAAGAAAAGTTATAGACTTCGGCACACTAAAAGTTACAATGACTTGAGGAAGAATGCAATCTTTGTGAAGATTTAGTAAGTTATAGGTACCTCTGAATTAGAATCGATTAAGTAAAAATACGATCTGAGGGAAAAGTTGCTAATGCTGAGTTACCCTCAATTGCAGACACAAAAATAAACAAGACTTCTAAGAAATTCTACTAAAGGTGGACAAGAAGTTATAATTACAAGCACCTAAGGGAAATTATGATACTACGAGAAAGTTACTGATGATGGGACCTACTAGAAATTATAGTAATGACAGAAAGTTATCATCCTTCAAGAAACTTTCGAACTATGAGGACACCTGAGCCGACGACCACCTGAGGGAAGATTACAAACCTTCTTCAAGAGTTACTAAGAGTGGATACCATCGTTTATGAGCACTTAAGCACAATGACAATCTAACAGGTAATTTACTGCCTGATAGATACCCTCAATTAGGAACACTAACAGAATTTTCATCCTTATGGAGAACTTGGAAAACTCAGAAAAGTATGGATTAGGTAAACTAGAATTTACTAGCAATTAAAGAAAATCACAATATGTGCAAAGTGGCTTTCTCACCATTCTATTAAACCTTTGGAAATGATAAAATTTAGGTAATTACATAAATATTGATTTTAAACAGTTAGTTTATTTATATTAAATACTGTTATAGTCAAATGATCGTTTCAGTTATTTTGAGCAAAAAGAGATTTCACAATACTAAATCATTGAGTAATTTTGTAATGGTTAGTGCTATTAGAGATATGAAGATTGGTTTATAAAATTGGCTAACGAAGTAATGCAACAAACTGTAAGTAGGTACTTTGAACAAGTGAGCCAGGTCACACATGCACGCGTATTTTGCCCCATCACCTTTCTCTGCATGCTCAAGATTATTACATTTCCTGTAGTGTTCATAAATCTCTTATACTCAGTAAGTACCCATGTAGATATAGTCAAACTTTTCCTGAAGAGGTGGTATTTGTCTCAAGAATTTCCTATTCCTTATTGGGATGGTTAGTAATAGTAAATTTCATATATATTTATGAATCTTCATATAATACAGTAACTCAGTTATGACTTTTAAAACAAACCTTCTGATATCATACATATAGGGTCGTCACATTCCTGTATGAAAAAAAAAAGGTATTCTTGAGTAGTTGTAACTTTCAGAGGACATGCATCCCATTTTCTTGTCCACAAGACTGTAGACATGCCCTCCTAACAGTCGCCAAATTCCTTCTTTCTTTGCGACACAAGTCATCAATATCATCTTCTGGGATCTCTCAATTATATGTTATGTTCCTTTGTGCAGGCTTTTGCTTTGGCTGGACTTGGTGGGTGGAAGCTTCAGGGCATAGTCAAACCTACTACATAGTTGAACCATCCTTCATCACTGGCATACTGCCTACTCCGGAGATAGAACTTGAAGATGCTGATGAAGCAGTATCTTGTTCTGACTTGATAGGAAATTCCTCTCGTTCCCATGGGCTCTTCAGCCTTCCATACAGCTATACAAATGGGTAGCTGGTCTTCAACTTGCTGCTCTGAACACTAGGACCCCATATTGATATGACTTAGAGATTGCTGCTCCAGTCTGGATAAAACATCTCAAAGCCAGATATGTGAAGTTTCTAGGCGTCTTTTCTCACACAGAGGCTTGAGTAGCTCACCAGAGAACATTACATCATCTTAAAAAGAAACGTATCATTGTCTGTGCCATAGAGAAGATCAATTGCTAACAATTTTGCTCCTGCAATATGTCATGATATTGCTGTAAGGGGTTGTGTAATTTTTTTGTTGAATTTAAGAAGCAGGTTTAGTTGAGTTCACTTTATGTTGTAGCAATGGGGAGCGTATACAACTGAGTAGCTTTGTGCTTGTCCATGTTCCAGGTTGAAAGAGGCCCTTATTTCCTTAAGCTTCACCAGCAACGGTGTGCGGTTTCCTCATGTAGTGTCTTGACAGAGCCTTCATAATATTGTCATGCACAAATAGTAATGTGCAAAGGATGCATTACTGTGTGTCAGAGTCAAGATTAGAAAAGCCTCGGGCTTTTTGGCATATTTAGTGCCTAGAAGCCTGCCAGTTGGCACCTAGAAAAAGCAGCGGGTGTGGTTGACGGCAGGTGTCCAGTCCTTTTCCGTGACTATTAGGTAGATTGGCAACGCCTGCGAGTTTTGGCAGTTAATTCAAGTAAGTTCATTTCCCTACGGAGCCCACCGTCAAATGTGATTGCCGACATTTTCATTTTCTCACAGATATTTACCAATGTCTTGGTGGGGCATTGCGGCGCATCATCGTCTATCTTTAAATGAAGTCCTAACTTACAGTAGGTGTTTCCGAAGCACGTGCTATTCCAAATGTACTGCTTGTAGCTTTCTCGTTGCGGTATTCTGCATTCAGCGAAATATTTAAATCTATCCTGAGCAACGACTAATAAATTGGGACATGTGGGTTTCAGGTTCATCAACACCTACTGAAGAGAACTCATACGCAACAAGTACACATACTCCTTCAATACCACCGGCCCAGAAAATGCCATATCCTCACAAGTTTGAGCTAAGCATCAAAGGATGCATCAACATATACAATGACCTCTAAGCTACCTATATAATACTTACCAAGTTAAATAGTTCACCTTCTCCTGCAAGCTACACATGCAAGTCGAAACAAACTAGTACGCAAGTTGATACACCAAGCAGTACAAGATGTTACAGTATATCTGCCAAGGCTAATCCCAGTTTGACCAGTCTAGTTTTTATCTTCTTACTGGGAATCAAACAGATCCCTGGTCAGGTAGTTTGAATGAGGAGTTTGTGTAGGAGCAACCCAAGCTTGATTCGAATATCGGGTGTAGCACGATCTCAGGTTTAGCATGCGAAGCACCAGCAGTCACCCGTGGCTTTTTGGCTGACCTCTCGCCATCAGGGCTTTCGGCTGGCGAACTGACATTGCAACCGGAATCAGGGGTCAATGGTTCATGATTATGAGATGAGAGTGATCCATCAAGTGAGAGGCTCTTCGCTACGGCACAGTCCTTAGACTTATCTTGGATGGGTGACTCCGAGATAGGAGCTGGGGTAGGTGGATCAGTCTTGCTGTCTTCTTGGCCCTTATCACCCGATTCATCTGCTGACCCATCTGCGAGTGCTCCACTAAGTCTCTGTTGCTCTTCGATTATCTTCTTCAAGTACTTGCCTTGTGCTTCTATCCGCAGCTGCAGCTGTCTCTGCACCTGCTGACATCAAATGTACTGAAATTAGCTTGAAGAGGCCATAGCTTACAGGAATCATATGCATCTTTGCCATAGTAAGAAGGCAGACGTCCTACTAAAAGCCACATGAGCATCTAACCTCACACAATGCGGAATCATATATATGACAGCTAGATAAAGTGGTATATTATCACTTTTAGCATTTGCACACTTGATTGTCTTGATGTTCTATTAATGAATGATCTCAAGAATGAAATCATATAGGGAAAAGTCTGTCACACTTGAAACTTCTTGATGTTACAAATATGGCACATCATCAAAAATGATTTGAGGATTCTGAAGTCGGATTTGTAAAGATCTGAATATCAGAATATTAATTCTAACCATGTTATTCCAACCAATGAGAAGCTAATATACAAAGAACTTGCCTCCAACTGTTCATGTAAGCGCTTTTGCACCTCCATTTGCAGTTTGAGAGCTTCAGTGATCTGCATCCCACCTCTAGTAGACAGGAAAAAACAAATATTTTGTCATAAATAAAGTAGAAGGTTCAAATGTTGGCGATTAAAGAGACATAAATATATAAACACAACAATTTACCTGAAGATCTATTATCAACAAAAGAATCAGATTAATACAAAAAACAGAAAAATCAGATAGAAAAATCCAAGTGCAATTACATCTCAATAAAATTGGTAATATCCTGCCAGATACTGTATTACTATCTTTCAAGAATAGCAGACAAAAAAGCTATAAGGGAGAATTGATAATTCCAACAATTCAATTTAGAGTTACCACTTGGTATATGATCAATTGATGATCTACTTGACATCTTGTATCTGAAGTAAACACGATTTTAAGAGGAAATGGTACTTACGAGGAACCATCCATGTCGGAGAGCACATCCGCCGATTCTTTTTTCTCAGCCTTTTTACCTACAATCAGTAAGTCAGAAAGAATCACAAGAATGTAAGATGAAGATCCATTCTCAGGCATCTTAAGAATTCATTTCGAGTGACCACAATAATCATCTCAGATTAAAAAAGCAACACGAAAACCAATTAACACTTGTCAAATCATACCGTCAGAGGAGGAGTCAGGCAGATATTTTGCAAGTCGATATTTCTGCAAGCATTACAAGTGTTTAGTCAACTTGAATCACACAGAAGAATTTTTTAACATAGAAGAATTAATATGAATTTAAAATAAATAAAAGAGGAGAAATTTGTCCTTTGAACCTGTAAATGACTTTTAACATGGTATATTGTTAGACCTTGCACACCCATAACTCTAAGAACACCTTTAGGTGTTGCCCCTGAAAGAAAGGAGTGAAACATATATCAGAAACACTAATATCTATGCATAAATTAAACATTAACAAACTCTTTAAGGCAAATGTAGAAGTAGATCTAGCTTATTCTATTTGTTACCCAGTTCTATTCTGCAGTTAATTTCTTAACTCTTGAAAAAAGCGCATATTTACTAGCCAGAAGAAATGAAGATGCATAAAATTGATGGAAAAGATATTGCTTGCTGATTAAGATCATCATACTAGTATGCAACAATGGGGCCAATTCCATTCAACTTTGGGGTGTCTTAAATTACTCTCTGTTTTTTCCATTCATGAGAGTGTCTTGATTATTTTGAATCACATCCCTAATACAAAACAGAAATGAAAGCTAAAACTTTCAAGAGATCTCTTGTGATAGTGGAGGTACAGGGCCTAGTATGCTGAGTTCACTAGGGTGCATGGGCAATGCCCCGTTGTACATATCAACCAGACCAAAATAAGTTAAATGGATATAGTCAGCAGCTGAGCTTCAAGGTTGTTTTTTTGTGGGTGCTTTTGTATGCATTTCCTCTTCCGCTTCTCTTTGAGGTATTCAAAAACTCAAAGAGGACGGATGTAACTAGGGCTTGGTTTGAGTGCATAACCTGAAATGATTTTCTTGGTGAAGTTTACTTATCTTTTTCATGGAGATAGGCCACATCAATGAAACGACATAAATTTACATGTTCAGTTCTATTATTTTCTTTCTGTTGATTTTCACAATCTAAAGTCATCACTATGAAATCTTCCACAAAGTTCTATGTCCTTCAAGCAATTCAACCGCATGTGACTTATGGCCAAGTATGTCATCATGGATCTTTTACACAGAGGGACAAATAGAGAGCAGATGCCTTGTCATTTCTTCATTGTATACTTTCTTTATAAATTGCAGCCTTCCATTACTTTGTAACTAGATCAAAACATTACCAAACAAAAGCTGAAATGAGTATAAAATGAAAAATCATAGATAATCAAGATAACACAAACGTAATCGTGATGACTTACTATCTGGCCCCCCAAGTTGTGCCACAGCATCAACAAAGCGATCGTGAAGGTCATGTGTCCACCGTAACCGCTGCTTGGATGCAAGATTGGCATTGTTACTGTGATTGTTCCCTCCACCGATGGAGTCCATTGTGTTGGCACCACTGTCTAAATGTTGACCATGAACCATTGTGTTGCCAGGAACTAAACTTGAACTAGGGCCACCTTTCTGTTGATACATTCTTCATTGAACTGCAAAAACCAAAAGAGAAATGTTAAAAATCACATTATAAAAGATTTGAAGGGTCAACAAGAAATGCTTTTCATTTTCCTAAAGCTACTAGAAGAAAGAAACTCGTGATCTCTTGAACTGCTTTTGCCTAAATGCAAGCCATACTACTGATTGTTACCTTCCATGGCCCAAAATATCTTCTATTTTATTTGAATTCCTTCTATGTCCTCTGCAATAAGTTTGGTTGGTGTTTATCAAGAACAGTACACAGAACCAAAGATAACAATGACTTCGAAAGCATGGAGTCAAAAATCTGCAGCATTCACAGATGCATTTCATCCTTATCCTATTTTATCCCGCAATTAACTGCCAGCTGGCAACATACAAGTTCATATAGTATGACCCCATAGACAAACTCAACATCACCGTGTTGATCACCAATTAGATCTTGACATAGTGGTAGGTGCAAGAGATACAATTACTTACTCGTCTTTATAAAGACCAATTTGGCCCCCAAAAAGAAAAATCCAGCTTCCAACGTGCACGAACAAACTCAAGCTAACCATCCATACACGGTCTGTTTGCATGCATATGCAAGCTGTGCATGAGCGCAAGCATATAACGTCAATACATCCAATATCAAAAGAATGCATCTGATTCATACCGTTATCTACTTCCATATACTTATTTGTCTACATGAATACATTAAAATTTTAAGTTTGCAACAAACAGCTGTCTGGACAGTGTAGAACTATGTCGACAATGAAACAACAACCGTTGACAGAATTAAGATGGTAGCAACAACTAGGTCTTGCTATTAGCTTCATTTCAAACGAGCAGAAAAGAGGAAGTAAATGAATCGAGCCGTCTTGACTAGCATTCCATAACTCTACCAGGGAAAGCAAGGGAAGTGAAAAGAAAAGAAATCAAAATTGAGATATATAAGAAAATTTAAGCTGACCCAGCAATTTCCCCTCTCTAAGTGAACAATTGACATAATGAAAAAAGATAACAATGCCATGAATCTGCAACCACTCAGAATTGTGTATTGGAAAGGAAGATGCAAAACCACCAACCACAGGGGACCCAGAAGATAACACAAACAAAACAAAACCTCCCACAAGAGAGCTAATTTGCACGGAACCCTCAATCAGAAAAAGACCAAATTCAAATGACGATCGACCATGCATCGAGCCGTTAATTCCTATGCAAAAAGACGTGCTACTTATCTACCCGGTAACAAAGAGCGTGAGCTGAAACGTTAGGGACTGTAAAGCTTCGATTTTTATTCAGTTCCCAGCCGGAAGCAAGAAACGAGAATCTCCAATTGACGACACCAGGCACGAAGCGAGACAGAAATGGGCAGGAAAAGAGAGATTGAGGCGAAAGGAAGCATACCCAGAAGCAGATCTGCAGAGTCCTGGAAAACTGGGGCGTACATCCAATAGCAGAGCAAGAAAAAGTACATGAACAAGCCAAGGAGGACGACCCAGAAGGCCAAAGCGAATTGGTAAGGAGGAAAGACGGGAGCTTTGCTCTGTTTTGGCACAGAAAGGGAGGAGGAGGAAAATGTAAAGGAAAAGAGGGTGTCTCTGTATTTCTATTTGGGTCTCTGATCAGATTCCACTGCCCCCCTCAATTTCGTTTTCAACTTCTTCTTTAATTTTATTTGCCCCTTTTTTTAATCTTTTTTTTTTTTTCTTTTTGGGCTAAAAATTTGCCCTTTGTGTTTTTATATCTGTTCTGCTGCTGCTGCTGCGATGCGTTTCCACAGATCGCCTGAAGCTGCAGCGAGTTAGGAATAACAAATGAGGGAATTTGACCATTTCTTCCGATGAATAGAAAACCAGGAAAAGGAAGAGGAGAGAGAGAGAGAGAAGCCAGTGGTCCTTTCGTTGCTGTCAATGTTGCCAGAAATATTTTGGTCTTGACTGACTGCAGCAAAATATCATTACAGTCTTCTCGAGGATACGGTCCGAATCTAGTTGGCAAGTTATCTTGCTTTACCTTTTATTCATTCTTGATAATCAAAACAAAAAGAAAATTTGTCTCTATATATCTTTTCCCCGTCCATACGGTTCATGTATTTTATTTTTTTTGGGGAACATAGAATTTATGTTTTTAACGTGGTATAATTATCCCAGGGTTTTGTTTATTTTATGTCACGAATGAGAGTTGGTATTCTTAATTTAGATATATTCAATAAAAATGGATCATGCGTGTTTCTTATATTTATATTTTTCAGGCATGGCAAAACATAAAATTCATATCATGACATTGTTTTGAGTCAAAGATGGGAAGAGATATTCTTAATTTTGATGTGTTTAAAGAAATGGGATTGCACGTGCTTCTTATATTTGTATATTTCAAAATGATTTTGTTATTTATAGTATTAAATATGATTTGAAATTTCAAATTCTCAATATATATAATATATATAATCACTCCTATGTAGGCATGGGCATGATTGCATGCATGGGAAGTGGCTTTCACTTGGTTGGATTGATGCTAAATGACCGTTGTAATAGTGTTCGACGTTAATTTGCCTTACACTCAATCACTTGTGTTCCCCTCAATGGTCTTTTGAGTGGTTATATTATTTTTTATTTGAAATGCCACCGGTCAAGAGCATAAATTTGCCGAAAAGATTCCCAAGCTAGAAAAATTTAAGTAGTCCATCTACTTTTTTCTTTAAAAAAGCATCATCTACTCTTTGGAGATGCCGTTTTGAGTTATTCGGATGAGTTTTTGCTGACGTGGTATTAATGCTATTAGAAATTGTTAATGTCTCCATCCTTTCTCTTGCATTTCTAATCATGATTTGCCGAAGCTCTAAGATCACGGCCATGACCACTCGAGTCCTGTGACTTCTATGCCTCTCTCTTCTCATTCACCACAATGACCACCTACATGACAAAATTTCTGGAACAGAAATTGATAAATTAAAAAATTTAGTTTCTGATTTCTTCTTTAAATCTATTTATGGAATATAAATCTATTCCAGAAATTTAAAAATTAAATTAAGTTACAAAACGAATTTATGTTCCAAATTTGTTTTAGGGAACAAAGAAACAAAGAAATAAGAAAATAGAAATTTTATCATGCGCGCCCCCAAATCTTTAGGCTCACAAGCATGGTCACTCTCTTCCTCTTCCCATTTGTGGTGGTCAGTTTTGGCGTTTTGCAACCATGGACACTCACGCTTGAGGTGGCATTGTAAGATAGGTGGCCAAAGGCGGGCTATGGTTTTGCATCTTTAATCATTCTATATTTCTTAGTATTTTATGCCTATTGAATAAGTTAAGGGTTTTCTTTTTCATTAGATTCCACTCATTTAATTCACTTAGGTCGCGGTTGATGGAGCCAGATTTGACTTATTGTAGATAAGTTGATGATTAGGAGCCAAGAAACAACCTTGGTCATCATTGATGTAGCCCCTCTTTAACTATGCACGCGCATGCAAGAAAGACAATGAGCTAACGAATGATTGTCGATATGGGTGTTGCGCTTAGTTTAGAGTGGACAAGGGGTTGCGTCGCCGATGGTCGAAACCGAGGAGGACAAGCTACTCACCAATGGCAACGTCAATTGGCTAAGATAAATTGAAGATAACTGATAAAAGGAAAAGATAAAATATTAGAAAAGACAAATCAGATAATTGAGGTGAGGTAGGTTTCGTGGTCATTTAGGGAAGACATGATATTTTAAAAATGATGGATTTTTCTCTCTTGCTCAAAACAAGCAAAAGTCAACAGAAGGATTAAAATTGCACCATTCGTTATGAGCTGTTATGAGTTGTGAAGCTTAATTATACCATTTTGAAAATTTCGCATTTTGAATATATTTTACTGATGAGATTTAGAAATTCACATAGAACCTTCCCAATTTGAGAGAGAACCCCAAACTTCACCAAAAGAAAATTAAAAAACGAAACCAAAAAAATAATTAAGACCACGAATCCGAACTGGAAGGACGGCACGGACTTTTCTTGTCCCTAGTAAACAAGGCCAAAAAGGGTTATGGCAATCGAGACTAGGACACTAGGAAAAAGCAAAAATAACATTTGGAGATGATATAGAAAGAACTGCTTGCGGGGCAGACATTTGATGCCCGTCAAACCGTATTTCTCTAAGCAATTCTTAAATTGAGAGGTTTAAGCTTGATGACGTGCTGACCGGCCTTCTCCCAATGGAATCTTCTGCGTAATATTCCGTCCCCAATCGAAATTATTCCGGCGACTTTGATAGGGATGGCTTTGGACTTTCCCCTAATGCCCAATCCCCCTTCGATTGCACCAATCCCTTTCTCCCTTTTCAAAGTTAAACCGCATTCAAAATGAAGAGATCATACACGGCATGACTCAAAACGTAAATATTCAAAAGTAAATCAAATACATGGACTGATGCGACTTGTCTAGCTCGACGGTTGTAGGACAATATGTGTTCATAAATACTAATTTACTACTTTATCAAGCGATGAACGTGACATGAGAAATTGTATTAAGTTATCATTCAACATGGGTTTAAAAGTCGAGCGGTAAGAATCGGCGAGTTGGGTTATGAGTAAAATCACACAAGTCATCCACACGATGCTTTCTTGACACGGGACTTTTGATCATGGAGACATCTAACTCCCTCTTTAGTCTATGGTTATCTTGAGTTGACTGTCACATTTTTTCATTCAGACTTGTGCCAATGGATATGGAGGAGGAAGCGTGCGGGCATAGGCAAGAATCATCCTTGAAGTAACTTCAACATCGATGGAATGTGTCCGATGTAGTTGTTGGGCTTTATCTCTCTCTTACGGTTTGATCTTGAACCTAGTTCGACCCAAACATGCAATTGGGCTTTAGAAATTTCATATCTCCTAACCTTCGATCCAACACCAAGCCCACCTACTAATGCTTTGTTTCACTCCCCCTCTCATTTCTTGCTAAGAATTTTTTTAGGATTTTTCCTCATTTGTACCCTCAAATTTCCACTCCCTCTATTATTTTTTTTTTATACCATTTTCCCAACATAGCATGAGTTGCGTAGGTCAACACACTTTTGGTGGCAAAATGATTCAAATTAAAAGAAAGGAAATTGGTCTCCCATCTTTAAAATTCGGTGTCGTTGCCCAACAGCCTCCAAACTTCCAAAAAGTTAATAATTTATCTCCTGAGCTTTGACAATTTTCATATCGTTATGTTACATTTCAGAAGCTTTAAGACATTATACATCACTCTATAGAGCTTTAACTTATGTCATAACACTAGTTTTTTTCCTTTACACATAATTGTCAAGTTAGCTGGAAATAGACTATTTCATGTTTCTTGATTGAAATATCCTTCATTAAAAATTATTAACAACGCATCACTCTCTACTTAATTTCATTAATCGTGCGGCAGAGGTCATGGTACAAAAAATGAGTTAAGTCCATTTGCGGGCAACGGTCGACAGCTATACATACAGACGGAAAAATTAAAATTTAAGAGGGGGTAATCTGTAATTTTTCCAAAGTCGAGGGCTTTTTGCAACTTCTCCCAAAAAAGACAAATTCCCGGAAAGCTAAAAAGAGCGGGGGGACGAAGCTCCCCCTCCTCCAGCGGTGGCTGTTGCAGAGATGATGGCGGAAGAAGAAGGAGGAGGATCGATTGTGGCCGCCGGCGCTGCTCAAGAAGAGTACAGTAGCGTCTCCATCCCGCGAGGCGGGCCCCTCTTCGTCCCCAATTTCATCGGCCCCCTCACCCGCGTCCCCGAGTTCGAAGCTTCCCTCCTTCGCGAGCTCCAGGTCCCGTGAAACCTTCCCACGACCCCCTTCGCTCTCTCTCTATCCATCGAAGCGGTCGATGGCCTTTTTGGGTGACTACCCAGTTGCTTGTTTGTCTTCCCGAGTCCGCGTTTGTGACGGCCAATTCTGGGTTCTTTGCAGAAGCTGCAGAAGGAGGTCTCTTGCGGCTCGCGGCAGGAGTGCGATGAGGATTTATCGTAAGTGAATTAAGTCTATGGTGGATTTGTGCATCTGGGGAAGGTTTTTTATGGAGGGTTTTTGCGAAAGTTTTGTTCTTTTTGGTCGAGAGGCTTGTTCTCATTGAGGGAGTGGTTCAATGGGTTGGTGATTGTGTGTGCAGTGTGGACGAGCTCAAAGTGTTCAATGAGGAGGAATTGGTAGACATGGCTATGAAGGAGGCGTTTCAAGTATGCTGCTCCATCTTCAGTTTTTGTCCTGTCAAGTCAATTGTTTGTATTCATTACTTGCTCATACGGGGTTGTTGTTTGCAGGATCAGGAGCTTCTCGATTGTTCTGAACAGCAGCCAGAAGGCCAACCAAATGCTAGGTAAATTATATCTGTTGGGTCCGCATATGTGCATTTTAAGTGAGCTGTTACGAGAAATTTTTTAGCTGTGCTCATTAGTAATATTATGCATCACAAGTTTATATAGTCACAGTAATTATTATTTTTATTTTTTTGGTGTGTTTTTTCAATGTCGTTGTTTTATCTGGATCTGGCGAATAAAAACACCCACTTATACCTCCACATGCCTTTTGATTTAACAACGATAGAGTGATAGGGTGTTGAAGATTTTAATTGTATTAGTTGTGTTAGTTCCTATATGGAGATGTTGGTGCTTGGAGACAATTATTCCATCATATTCAAAGTCAATGCTTGCACTTGTGACCGGGGTGAAAGCCACCCTGCTAGTCCTGTAGAACATACTATTAGGGACCTGCATTTGCTTCCGTGCTTTTCTGAGGGCTTGTGGCAATATCAACCTGGTTAATGCCTCCATCTTTCGACCTAGACTCTAGGAACAATACTTTGCTATATGTTATCCATGAAGATGGTTCTCTTTTTCATTGGATTGCCTTTTGTTTGGCTACTAAATTCTTTTGTGAAGTGCCTATCTGGAACTGTTTTAACTTTCGGTTTATTACACTCAGGCATGAAGATGACCAAGGAGCAACAAGCCAAGAGCATCCAAATTCAGAGAACTCAGCCAGCCAAGGAGAAGCCTCAAATGCATTACAGTGCATTAATGGCTTTCGTTCTAAAAAAACAGCTAGAACTTCAACCACAAAGAACTCCAAGAAAAGAACAAGAAATGAGGAAAACAGTCAAGCTCTCGAAGTATGTCATTTGGCTGTTAACTTGCTGAAATTCCAGTAACTTCGTGTGAGGGTCTGTGTGTGTTTCCTTACCTTCTGCTCTGTCTATTAGTTACTGGCACTTTGTTTTTGAAACTCTTTCACACAAGAATTGGTTTTTATTGGTTCAAACTAGCTTATCATTGTTAAGTTAATGAGGGAAAGAATGCAGTTACCATTTTCTTGTTAATACTATCTAGTGGGTTTGGCTCAAAGATGTTTGGAAATTGTAAGCGCTCTCACATAATTTTTTTCGCATTTATATCTCCTAGATTTGGCATCTGGGGTTATATTGCGAGATGGTTTCGTGCATGAGGCTGTGAGGTGCGAAATTTTTTTAATAAGAACTCACTCATGTGTTAGGCACCATTTGCTTGAATATGATTGATTTCAGTTGTTTGAATAAAAGCTATTGAAGCATCCGCTTGTTCTCGGGTGTTTTTTCTATTTTGAACTATGCTGTCCTTCTGGATATTTCTTCTTCTATTCTTGTCAGTGCCATAAGATTCTTAGAATTGGTCATTGTTGTTTTTCAGCATTGTTACATGAGAAAAGTGGATGAAATTGTGAAGATCAAAGTAAAGCAGGATGAAGACAAGGAAGCAGCAAGGCTGCATTCATTCAAGTTTGTGACCTAACCTGGAAAATTCTTCTGGTTATAAGTATATGATGATTTGTACTTACTATAGAACCTTATCTGTCCAGTGCCGTCTGTAAGATTGATGAAGGTGCAGTTCCACCTATGGAGAGAGTTGAGAGGTTGAAAACCTTGAGCTTGACAAACTCTGCAGTGAAGGTTTGCTCACAACTTGATCATTCCATTTCCTTTTTTAGTTCATTTGGCTACATGTATCTAGGGCTTCTATTCGTCTATCTTATACTTATGCACCACTTGTTACCTCACCTTCAATTGTGGTACTGACTACACTCGCTTTCCTCGTGTTCTAGTTATCTCCTTCCCTTAGTATCTTTTGGAGCTAACTGTCCATAACTGAGCTGCTTCACCATTCTAAATATCCTTATAAATCTAAAAAATGTGAACTGTGAATTTGCCTAGAATTTTTCCTTTGGATAAATTATAATAATATGCTTGGGTTGCTATTTCAGAATGATGCATGAACTTAAATGAATCTCAGAACATGATTTTTATGGCTATTCAAAGCTCGACACTAACAATAAAAATAATTCTTAGGTTCATTTCTCTTCTGATGTGTGCAGGTGAAATCATCAGACCTTCAGGAAAACATGCCTGTGATGTATCCAGAAATTATTCTTTGTGTGGAGGTTTACCACAATGTGAAGAGATGGATCAAGGTATTATGTCTGTTTATTTATTTTGTTGTGGTGGAAGGGACCATGTTCCCTGACGTTCTGTTTGGTGTTGTGGAATTGGTTTGGTTCTTTTTATTTGGCTTTTGATTATCCAACATGCAAAAATAAAGTTAGTACTTGGTGTAGTTAATCCAGTGCCAAATAAGTAACAAGAAACTATGGTAGAGAATGGTCACCTGTCTGTTGAGGGTCTTCAGCCTGGGTTGCTTTTGATAGTTTAGCTTGTTAGTGATTTTTAGAGGACCCTCTTTGGTAAGTTCTCGGTTGATGTTTACTTTCATCTCATTCACGTCTGAATTTTTTCTTTTTTGAATAGGTAGATGCTTTCATGCAATCCATCTTTGAAATAAGATTTTAAAAGGGTATGTGCTGTGAATGACATTTGACTGGGCTTCAGCTGAAAAAAGAGATTGTACCCCAACTAATTTTTCATCTCTTGTTTGTCTTGTGAATTTATTCTGAAATTTTCTGTAGACACAAGAGTTCTTGGTTCTTGGAAGACAATTATTGACAGAATTAAGGGACAAAATATATTGCTTGACGGACCATATAATGCAGAAAAAAGAGATTTTACCCCAACTAATTTTTCATCTCTTGTCTGTCTTCTGAATTTATTCTGAAATTTTCTGTAGACACAAGAGTTCTTGGTTCTTGGAAGACAATTATTGACAGAATTAAGGGACAAAATATATTGCTTGACGGACCATATAATGCAGAAAGCTGGAAAGCACGATTCTTCAGGATATTTCCTCATAGAGGTAATAAGCTCTCTCGCCTCTCAATTTGTCATAATGCGATATGTATATATTATGGCCACGTTGTGAAGATTCTGTGTTATGCAGGATTTCTTTTGCAATGATTTGAGGGACCCCACTGCTATAGATTACAGTGAACCCATCCTTGAGTGGCTTAGGAATTCAAAGGATGAAGCTCTCAAAAAATGGGAGTGCATCCAAGCTGGTGAGTTGGGGCAGAAGCAGAAGGATGTTGTAGGTGACTCGGCAATCTCCCAACTGCCTCAATTCAAAGCTGTGGAGATGCAAAAGACGCGGTTTGGCGATTTGAAATTTCAGCTAGGTGCCGCGTATCTTTATTGTCATCAGGTGTGGCGATTGTTTTCCTCATATTCATCTTTGGCAACCATAAAATTTTCTTGACGATGCCCTGACATCTTTCTTCTGTGAACAAACTCATTGTCCGTCTGTTACCTGACCAACGGATGCTGATGCTTCTCTGGAAAATTACATGGTACAGGGAGATTGCAAGCACACAATTGTGATTAGAGATATGAGGTTGATTCATCCAGAGGATGTACTTAGCCGAGCGGCTTATCCGATTGTCACATTCCAGCAGAAAACACGTGCACAAAAATGCTGCGTGTGCAAGATCTACAGAGCTACAAAGGTAACTCTGGATGATAAATGGGCCAAGGAGAACCCTTGCTATTTTTGTGATAATTGCTATTTCTTGCTTCATTACTCCAAAGACAGCTCTCTGTTGTATAGTGACTTCTCTGTGTATGATTACCACCATGATTAATAGCACTTACATTTGCAAATCCCTGTTGTTGATCCTGGATTCCATTTCTTTTACATGGATGCATAAGCTGTTCATATATCCTGAGATGGCTCTTTTTAACTACGAAGTGGTTATCGTTTAGGGCTTGGAACCCGCCACATCTTCCAGGAACATCTTTTGTTATTCAGTCTGCTAACACAAACTGTATTATTGCTTGGCCGTTACATGGAAAGATGATTAGAAACTTGACAAAGAATTGCTTCTTTAAGGGATTCTATGTAACTTTTTCTTTCTCAAAGGGCTTCTTGAGTTCTTGGTAATTGGCAAAAATTTCTTCATACATGTTGCATGACCTAATGTTCAAGATTTTGCAGTCCCACCAAAGATCATTTCTGCTAAATTATCTGAGGCTTGGCACCTGAGATTGCTATATGAAAGTATCCTACCTATGTCACAAATTCATATTGTTAGCATACTAACTGGAAATCGATCAATATCAGGTCAAATTGTTGTTCTTTATACTCAAAACAATATTACCAATGATAGTTAATTCACATCCTATAACCGTGCAAATGTTTGGCCCATCTTCTAGCCATGAAAGGGTCATGGTAGTCCCAACTCTCCACACTACTATTCCTCCCACCAATGCTCATATCTCTCACTGCACTATCTGTACTGTCTCTTCTCTCTCCCTTGTCCTCAAGACTCACCAGAGTCTCTCCCGTCCTAATGCACTCGTCAGCCCCGCCCTCGGCATAGCTATATTCCACATACACATGTTCTTCCTCACACAACTCCAACAAGATCCTTTTCTCTTCACCGCTTCTCAGCTCTCCGAGCCTTATGATCCTGCCATCCTCTCCAATCCTCAGTTGAAGCTCTCTGATAACACCGCCCAGCAACCTTCCCAAGAACTCCTCGAATTCATGCATGGCAAACCCATTCGACGAGCCAAACCCAAGCCCCACGTGAAACCGGTGTATGGGTATTGACATTTCCACATTAACGGAGTGGTAGGACCTCATCGGACAGTCGGACAGATGCAATATGGATGATTGTGGGTTCTTGTGGACTCGATCTTCGAGTATCTTCATTCCTTTCTTGAGCCCTTCAATTGGGTCAGCCTGTCCCATGTAGAAAAGGCGATCGATGACTTGTAATGCCGTTCGCTTTCCGTAAGAAGTCATTCGCCTCAGTGGGAAAACTCTGGCAGCTGCAGATGAATAGGTGACAATGGCTAAGCGGTCAATCGGTCGGAGAGAGAACACCACCAATGCCATCGACTGCTTAAGGAGCCTAAGGTGTGGGCCGTTGGGACTTGCCACAAGGACCAAATCCATTGCTGGCTGGTGCATGAGCTTCACAGAGAGGTATGCTCGCCGAGTATGCGAGGTGCACATGTAAGGTGTCTGATCTGGAGACGTGAAATGTTTCGGTATTGGCAATTGATGCAGGAACAAAGATGAGCCGCTCAGGTGATGCGAGGACGTGATTCCACGAGGATGGTGTGATCTTTGTTCACCAGCTTGTTGGAACGGGTGTGTGCAGGGACGGTAGCTGGGGTGTGAGGGTGGGACCAGCATGAGAGAGAACTCTACGTGGGGATAACTGGATGTATGGTCAGGCTCTACCGGGTCATCGTCGTCGTAGCGAGCAGAGCGCAAGAAAGAGCGCCGGTGGACGCGGAAGGTGGCGATGGAGTCATCTAGGATTCGGAGGATGGGATCTGTTTGGTTGCAGGAAAGGGAAAAAGGTGAATTGAGATTGCGGGAAGCTGAGTCCAGTGGGCACGGCAGATCGGGCAAGTGACGCTCCCGTGCCGGACATTCGAGGCGATGCAGGTGAAGTGGAATGCGTGAGAGCACTGGGCGGTGAATATGGCCTGCCCCGGGCTGCTGCTTGTGCTGTAACTCAGAGGGTCCAGGCATATTGCACACAAGTTCTGCCACATGAGAAGGATGAAACTGAGGGTCAGCTTCTTATGCACATTCTAAGAGGTGATAAATTGGTTGCTTCATATGAACAGAAAGTTGAAAAGAACTGAAATCACAAATAATGCAGAACTTCCATCATCTCTTGGATATAGAGTTGTCACTCAACTTATGAGGTTAAATTTACCCCTACAGGAAAATGATTATCTTCATCTAATTCGCGGCAAACGTTCAAGTTTCTACTTCTGAATATTGGTTCAATTCCTTTTCTCTTTAACTTAACTACCTCAGTGGTAAATTTGACACAGATCTGCCGCTGCATCTCATTTGGAGTGTAGCAGTCGAAGCAAGAAATATTCTGTTTAGATGCTGCAAAGCAAACTAGGATTATCTGCAGGACTCAGGAAGCAATGCATATGCTTTCCTGAAACTTAAAGACATTGCTCATCTTGAGATTCTGACGTTTCAATAAATCAAAGTATTTTGTCACTGAAAAATATCGCGACACATGATGACTGTGTTCTCTCCCCAGAAACAAAGCAAATCACCATATAATTGCTCTGGGCAATGTGATCATGCTAATGGGGTCCAAATCAATCGATTATGTTCTTGGTTTGTGGGGGGCATTCAATCGTGGGTGTTCTAGTGCAATCCCAACCCCACCAAGTTTCACACCATTTGGTAAAAGAAAGGCATGTTTCAAGGCTTTTAGTTTTTGGGTGCACATCGATCTCGTTCAAGAACACACTCGACGGCATGACCCACCCGAAACATGGCAGAGTTTTGTCATTTCTAGAATTATCACATGACATGTCAAATGTGGGCGAGAGTGGTTGCGAAAAAAGTGAGGGACAGCATTCAAAAATCGAATTAGCGTTCAAAATCTGATGAAAATTTACTGGTGATTCGTGGGTGGGACGTTGCCAGTGGGCCCTGGGTCAGTGCATGATTTTTGATTTCAGCCTCTCTTTTAGCTGAAACTGACCAACTCTCTAACTGGTTGGTGAGAGGGAAGAGCCCTAGGCAGCTTCTTTTTTTTTTTTTTCCTATGATTTTTCTAAGATCTAGGTGAAATATGTAAGTATAAAGATCACATTTTTAGCTTCTACTGGATTACACTCAGCATTCCCCCTGCACTTTATTTTATTTATTTTTTTGGTTTGCTTTAGGAGGCAATGGTTTTGTCTATCAAATCAAGCCCTCTCCAAATTGTAAGGTTGCAATGCTTTTCTTGATAAGACTGATTAACAGAACATACTTCAAGATCATAAAAGTTCAGGGGATATTTACAAGAGTGAGGAGTTTAGCTTGCAGGCACTCGCCTTCAAATCAAAACAGAAGATGTAAGAATTTGGTTAAAAAATAATAATAATAAAAGACAGTAAAGCTTGCAAGGAGTATTCATATTTAGCTTCTTTTTATTTTATTTTATTTTATTTGTGTGAGCTCTAGGAATTGAAATAAAAATGTTAGAAACTGTACCGATTTGAAAGGGAAACAATAAAGGAAAAGCAGAAAATATGAAAAATGTGAGGGAGTGGTCAAAATCAAAGAGCCATTGGATTCCAAAAGCGAAAATTTAGCGCGTGATCGCTTTTGAAGGCGAATTTGTTGAATGGTCGAGAGATCCGACGCGCTCTAATCCTAGGAAGAAAGATTATGATGGCACAGTGACCACGGGGGACTATAGACGCACGCCACTTTTTTTTTTTAAATTATTTTTGTAGCAATAGATAGACCATACAGAACGAGCCAGAAGCTTCACACATACTCAACACTAATTAAAATTCAAAAGCTTTTTTTTTCTCTCTCTGAAGCATGCTTTCATTTTCGTTTTTCTTTTCCCTAAACTTCAAGAAATTATGGGAGGAAATCAAGAATGAACCTTTGATACTTGGAACGAGGGCAATGTGTAAGTAGCTGTTACCTTGGAAGTGACATTGTTGGCAGATTCTGTTTCCTCCACGCTTTCTGAGAAATTCTCTCGTTTTCTGAGAGACATCAGTGATGAATTCGAGATCTGTTCCGTTATTCAACATCAACGAAAACAGCTATCAAAATCAGGTGCAGTCACAAGTAACAGAAAACTAAAGAGGGGGACAAATTTTGCATAAATGGGATGAAGAATTACAAGGAAAAATGAAGACCCAGAAAAATCACAGAGACACCGCTTGGGGGGAGGGGGGGAAAAGAGAGAGAGCAAAATGCAGCAAAAGTGGGGAGGTACACTTTTCAAGAAACGCATGGGTCTTATTTGGTGAAATCTAACACGAGCTTTGAGAACCAAGCAGCTAGAGAATTTCAAACAAAGAGAATTCCTCTTCCTAAGAATTGTTGTGGATGGAACTCTCTGGCCTCTGCTGAAAACAGAATTTGCATAAGCATGCACTAATTTGCAATTTAAGTAGATGTGCCAAAAAAAAAATTATCTTTTTGTTGATGACAGAAGGGAGAAGAAATAGAAACCATCGATACAGATACAGACTACGCAGACAGAGAGAGACAGGAACAGTGACATACATTGTTGCCAAAAACAGGAGGATCAACAAGATCTTGTTTACGGAGAAGGAGGCACAAGCTGCAACCACCATCTTCCTCGCAGCTTTCCTCAGCATTGAGGTTGCTCCTTCTCCAACCCCCATTTCCTATTTCCTCAAATTTAGACTCTTCCTCTCTCTCTCTCTCTCTCTCTCTATCTTCCTCTGCTTCAAATTACTTGCGAGTTGCAGGAAATGTTGTTTCAGAAACAAAAGCAGAGAGAAGAAGAAGAAGAAGATGATGATGATGATTGTGACGATGAGGTATGAAAAAAAAATGGGACTTGGGCTTGTGTTTGTGCTGGTATGGAAGTGAGAAAAATTGGAAGTGGGAGGAGACAAATCTCTGCCAAATGCCTGCAAAAAATGGTCAGCTTCTGTTGCTTTATTCTATTATCGTCTTCCTTCTCCACGCCCTTCCTCCCTCATTATTATATTGCACATCATTGTTACTTTATTTATGGAAAAGGAATAAACTAAACACTTCTTTTTCCTTTTCCTTTTTTCTTTCAAAACGAACTTGCTTTCTTGTTTTACTGTGGAAAAAAACAAAATCCGGCCCCTATCTCGATCCTATTTCGATCCTATTTCTCATGCTGTCACTTTCCTGTTTGTAATGGAGTGTTGTAATCCATTTCCTTGCAACTTCAGTAAAACAATTCCCTAGAAGCATTCAAGTTCCTTCCCGGTGTCATTTCTCCAAGTTACTCCTTTTTTTTCATTTTTGTCTGCAATTTACCCTTTACTAATCCCCTTGAACAATGAGTTTCATTTCACTTCAATGCCTCAGTAAAAATTCATGCTCTCCTTTTAAGTATTTGCAGCTGCAAACTAGAAAGATTAGAGTGAAAACAGATTGAATGAGTTGATGACAGATACTTGTTGGGGCTGGAACATGAAGTCAAGGAGAAAAGTGGGGATACCGTACTGCTGAGCATTAGATTTTACATATAGGCAGCATATAAGTCAAAGAAATAATTGTCATTCACCATAGGTATAGACTTCATCTTCTTGTATACGTCAGCCTCTTCTGATGATGTTGCTTAGCGCGCTTAATTAGCCATGCTAATACTATTGGACATTAGAGATGCGACTTCGAGGCAATTAAAAACACCCGCACACGATGGTACATGCAATTCATTTGTATTTTGTTATATCTACATGAAATTTGCGTTTGGGATGGGGTACAGGATATCTTATGATGATTTTATTAAAGAAAAAAAGAAAGAAAGAGAGAATGATGTGTGAAGTTTTGAATTTGAAGACCTTGACATAAATTGAAATTTGTATATAGAAATCAGCATTACTGGGTAAATGCAGTCAATACATTGTTGCAGGACAAAAGGGACCCGGAAAAAAAGAAGGGTCCCAAGTGACATCATCATACGTTCAGAGAGAGAATGAGACTAGAGGAGAGTTGGTGTGGTGCATGAAATGTGAGGTCTGTGCACACTTTACCAGTCTTTTTCTGTGCTTTAAAAGAACCAAGTGGGAGGTTGCCTTATATCCTTGAATTGACAACGGTGCTTCCCCAATAACAGCTGATATGTATGTGCGTTAATAGTTGTTAAGTGGGGATTTTTGCTCGATATTCATTGCACGTTAAACTTAGCATACCCACCATCCTTAATGATCCCAACTTTGCTTCTCAATGTCTGCTTATCTTTCCAATTTTCGTTTAAAATTTTTCCATCGAGTTTTTATTTTCTCGAACAACAAACAAGGACAGTAACCAAACCAAAAGTTTTCCTATGTCCTGTAAAAGAAGTCTCATGAATAAAAGGGAAAACAATAACCTGTATAATATGAAACCCGAGTTTGGTTGTGTATAGATGTGGTTAGCAGGAGATATTTTGCAACAGTGGATTAATTTAGTCTTAAAGGTTTGTTGTTTAGATTGAACTGAATTCTGTGATTAACCATAAGAAGAACCAAGTATCCAAACTATTATAACTTTGTTACCATCCTAATAATCCACGCAGGTGCTTTTGAGTTGATTAAATTCAATCATAAAAATGGGAAAATATGAGACGGAAAGGGGAAAAAGCTAAAGGAGAAAGAAACAATGGAGACAAAGACCGTTGCATTTGAAATTCAAGTCTGGTCTGATCAACAGGAAGAACGGACATTCTGGTTCTTTTATGGCTTTTAACCTTTTAGAATGATGCTGCACATAAAGCAACAAGTGGCTTTGCGCCAAATTCACTTTCCTTCGGGCCGTTGCATTATGCATAACAGAGAAGCGGCATTGGCCCCTGGCAATCGAAGCAATAGAAGTACATCATATAGACTCGTTTTATTACCAGCACATGTCATATGCAAACTGACCACACTACATGAAATATAATGTTTTAGTCTATTAGAAAGATGCTGATCAATTTGTTCTGTATATATATACATCAGCAGACTCACCAAAATGCTTCAGCTGATCTTTACCTACGCGCCGGGGGAGGGGGGCCGGGGCGCAGAGTGAAACTCTGAAAAAGGCCTACACAAACATGTATTCTGTCCTTGATGGTGAGTGTGAAAGATAGAGATGGGAATCGGCCTGATGAATATGAACCTCAAATGGTTTGTCTCAGTACCACATGGTATTATATGGATAAAAAATTCTGATGAGCGAACTTGCAAATTGCGTTGCGTCGTACTGCCATGCATGTTTCGTCCCAATAAACTTCACATCGTACATGCTGATGGCAGTTGCATGGTCTATTATGTCAACATTTTGTGGTCAGAATGGGATTGATTTGAACTTGATGTATACTGATGAGAGTTGAGCCAAGTCTTGATAGCTGACCTGACTTCACATGACTAAGTTAAGATTGTGTTTGATGCAACAAACTAGCTCGTATCTATCTATTAAGATGCCAAAGATGTACTTAATTATTCTTGGAGAGATAGAGTCATTCACTCATAGACAAATAAAAATGATGATGGAAATCCCATCAAACTATTAACCTTTTCTTTTTCAGTTAAAATAGGATTTCCTTCTAATCAACCTGATTAAACAACACTAATCATTAGTTTTGAGTAGTTGAGCCATCAGCTATCCCTTCTACATTAAAACTGGGGGAGATCATTCAAATTAAGGCATCATATGAATTTCAAATCTGCTGAATCATGCAGGATCCTTTTGCTAGATTAAATTGAACTTCTTCTTTTAATGGAAGATTCTGTTAGCAAAATCTATCACAAAAAGCTTATTGCTTATAAATATTAGAATGGTCTCACCAAATGATTAGAACAGGACAAGTAATTGAGAAAAAGCTGCCTAGAAAATAGAGTAGGACCAATGGAGCTAAAGTCTAAAGGGCACTGTTCAACAGTATGTGGAATTTGGGGAATCCTGCTCTTCTCCTTTTGACTGACACATGTGAGAGATTTTACAGATCCTTGCTTGCGCATGAAAAGAAGCAAAAGGTGAAAGGCTGATCTGTATCTTTGCATTGGCTTGCCATTTGCTAATCTACAAGGGGAAAATTTGTTTGATTTGCTTACATAAGACGGTGCTTTTTTTACTTGACCGAGTCAAATCCCACTTAAAGTGGACGAATTTGTAGTCTTTCTTTGATCATTATCTCATTAGAAAAAGACATAATCAACGCATGGTCTTTTGCCCTTTGGTTGTCTTCCCATTTTGCAAAACCCCCTTCTTACGAGCATTGATTAGGGTTTGGAAAATCAAAGACCTAGGAAATGAAACATCAAGATTTCTCTGATCAGCAATGAAACAATTTTCTCTACTTATCTTTAATATAAGGACATTTTAGGATATGAGACATTTCATTCATTCATACTAAGTTGCATTGATTTAACATTTCAATCGGAATTTGGCTATTCACCATATACGAGGATTCTCACTAAGTATCCGATGCTGAATCATTAAAGCACCCCCTCACAATCGGCGAATCTGTTGATTTAATATCTCTACCTTATAATATGATTCGCAAATCTTATCCACGATAATATCCTTAATCAAGAAAAGGGGTTGATTTAGCTAGTTGTTGACGCCATGAAATGATTGACAAGTGTCTAAAAGATGTGTGTGTACCCATTCGTAATCTCCGGAATGAAGTTATTGTCAATTGCACCGACGAAATTGGACCCCATCTCTCGCATTATGTTGTCCAGAGAGCAAGATGTGCACAGAATTTCCTCCATATGATTTCTTGTGTCTCCCATTAAGTATACACAAACCCTTGTTGGCTTCTTTTCAATAATATCTCCTCCTCCTCCTCCTAGCTAGTATTTCATCAAGGAACAACAAAGGGGCGTAATCAGAGGAGTAATGATCGCGCGTATTAGTGCTGAAAATATGAAATCTAGCTTTGAAGTGTTTTATTTTCTTTAGATTTCTGGAATTATTACATTTTTTTTTTGTCATCACTCACCGCCAATGAACCTTTGACTTGCGATTCTTTTGCTGTCAATATCAAGAATGGGGCCAAATCATGGTTTATTATCTGTAATCCAGTTGGCCCTCTATATGCAATCTCCCTTTTCTCTCCATGAGACAATCTCTCATCCAAATATGAAAAGTAGAATCACTTATATTTAGTCTAAGACAGCCTACTTACACAGCCACACTTCAATTCAATGGATGACCGTGGTCATTCAGTCTAAACCTTGAACAGTGTTTTAACTTATATGCATTGAGCAAAACCTATCAGATCGGGATAATGAATATTTGAGGATGCGAACATGAGTTTTTAAACTGCCATTCTGGGATATTAGTGTCGAATTTGAGAATGCCGTCAATGGCTTTGAATCCCTCAACTTAGCGAGAGGTCAGTCTTTTCTGTTGCAGCTCTTGAGGTCTATAAAACTCTTCAAACTTTTGATGCACACAGTACAACAAAGGATGTTGAGACATACATGCGGAACGAGAGTGTGTATGCAGGCTGGACTCCTGAGATGATATTCAAGACTTCAAATTCTCCAGGTAAATAAGCCCAACCATGGAATGGCCCAATGGTCAGGTCACTGGCCACAGAAAGGATTGCTTTCTTGAACTTCTGCCATTCTGGTCCTGAGTCTAACTGACAGGGCTCATCTGGGCTAGGCCCAAAATCGTGGATCATCAAATTCTCTCCTACTTTTCCCTAGAAGAACCTGAAGATTAAAAATGTCATACAAGTTCTTTGATTCTCGAGTAAGTGTAATTCTGATCGCAGAATATAGGTTTCTTTGTAGCATATTGAGGAATTAAGTGAGTTGGAAGTGTGTGTTTTTTGTGGCTAAAAACTTCCCAAGTAGATAAAGTTGTGATGTGTAGTATCCAATGGTAAAAACTTGGGTAGGTCCAACCCTATCTAACGTACTTGGCTTTATATTGGCTTTCGATTGAAGATTCACGTCTGGAAATAGTGTCTAATTTGAGCTACATGAGTAAATTACAGGCATTTTTCTACCGAATACAAGCTCATCCACCCATTTCACTTTGTCTCTTAAGTAGACCAGCCGCCGCTTGTCGGGGCAACCATAGCTACCGCCAACGGCACCACGGTTGTTCTCATCCCTTGTTCGGATCTGCAATAACTCCCCAACAACCATCTCTCTCTCTCTCTCTCTACATTCGAAACTAGGGCCCATTTTTGTAGATCATGTGCCAACGGCTAGAGTCTCTCTCTACATTGGAAACTAGGGCCCATTTTTGTAGATCATGTGCCAACGGCAAGAGGAGCCAAATATGGTCAGCAGCGATGGGAGAACTGTATTGGAGAGAGAGAGAGAGGGAGATTGAAAGTGCCCTTCGCTATTATGTTTATGTCTCGGTAACTTTCCCGCATTGAGAAATTTTAGTAGAATTTCCATGTAAAGTCGGGTAGGCTCCAACCTACCGAGCCTTGTGTCCTTCTAAATCCACAGGAAAAAGTTAAAAAAGAAAACCGTAACTTGAAGTGCAACAATGTTAAAATTACAAAGAATGATGTGCTTAGGTTGTTCAAATTGTCATTTAATTTCCCGTGTTCAATTAAGCATCATCAAATAGAGATCCGTCACATCACTTCATTTAAACAATAAATTTTCTTAATAAGTATAACGGGAGCACTAGTTAAAAATATCAATTTGAATATCTTATTAAAATTAGGAAAAAGCTGAGCGTTTACGGTTATCGAAATGAAGAAGCTAAGGCTGGTAATGAGGGACCAATGGAGGAGGGTCGTGTCACGAGACTGCATTAAATTCCTGCAACTCCAACTTGCTCCATTGCCATCCCAACTCTGGTCCAACTCCACCTGACAAATGACTTGATAGCTTAGCAGGGCTGTCTCCAATGAAGAACTTCCATGTTTGCTAGCATTGGATCACCCCAAGGGGATGGGCGGTGCAGAAGATGGCCATGCATTGCTTTCGACTTGTGTTTCAACCTTACGCCTGTTGGGAGCTGTCCTATGCAAGTTCCACACCAGGCTTCTCTCATTTCACATTGAATGTAATCTTATACTACTATGCTCACTTGATCTCTCTTTTACTTGTGCTTGGATTGGGTTATGGCATATGTTTAAGCCATTACAATAACTTGTTAAGCATGTGAAAATGATACGATAGATATGAAGTTATGGTAAGGTCGACGGTTTGTTTGGGACATGTTCTTTAGAAGAAATTATCCTAAATTTGACTATGATTACATAACGTGACCAATTTGATAGAGTAAGCTTTGGACCTAAATACATCCTTAAATTTCTTCATCCAATGAGACCTATGAACCTCGACAACTCAAAGGATGATAAGCAATCTAGATGATATAAGGGATTGGTCGTGTGGACACCAATACGTAAAAATAAGGAACATAGTCCTGTAAGCTCACTTGAGTTATTAAGTAGGTGGGGTAGCACCAACTGAAGCTAAAAAGCTCCTGCTGCTTGGTGAGATTGTCCTGTAATTAGTTGGGGATTAAAAGTCGTGTCGGTTGCATTATCATCTAAAGGAGAAGTCTATGAAGATCTTACTCAAACCCCAAGGACAAATCATTTAATATTTCTTTACGTAATTTGATCAATGAAGATTGTCATTCTTATTTTAATATATAGTGGCGATTCCCTTGTCACCCTTTCAATTATTTATTTTGGACAATGATTGTGATAAGGAAAATGCTAAAAGAAGAATGATTTGACTCAAAATGATATGGTAGGACCTATGCATTGCTCTCAAACAAAACATATTTGGTTCTCATCTCGTTCAACATTAATTGGGTTACACATATTGAAAATGAGTTAGGTAGGTGAGTTTAGTTGGTATAATTACCTTAAAAAGTCCTTAACTTATTGTACATATGTTTATTTAGTCTTAAACTTTTTTAATTTAGTCAATATAATCTTTTGGACCAAACGTTCAATAGTCGGCACTAATTTGAACAATATTTACATTTTTTTTCTTTTCTACATTTTTTCACTTTTTAATTTTTGAAAAAAAGAAAAATGAAAAAAAATGCAATTATTGTCCGTATTAGTACTGATAGTCCTACCAACAATCCTACCGACCATTGCTTTTTAGCTAAAATTGGCTATAAAAATTACATTTTCAAATCGTCAAATAATTTAATATTAAATTCACAAATTGAAATGTTTATATAACTTAAATTGACAAATTGAAATGTTTATATAACTGAATTGACATGATTTAAGATTTTTTTCTATTCACGATGATAGCCAATGAATCACAAGAGCAAATGGAACGAGAGCTTATTTATTTATCTTACGTTTGTAATCGCCTGTTAAGAGATCACTGGGGACCGGACTACTTGTCAATCATAACGTCTTAAATCCGATCGGACCGTTTCTCGTGTACGTGCAGAACGGATCCGAATTTCCCGTGACAAAAAGACACTCGAGCACGAACACAATTTCACGTTCTTCCCGTCCAAGACACACGCCGGGCCCCACCAATTCACGTGCACAGAGAGAGAGAGAGGGAGAAGGAACTTTCTTACACAAAACAAAAACTCGTGACAAGAAAACCGTAGGCGGACGCTACAGACAACAGACAACGGTCGGACCGGCCGCTCCCGGCGACGGAGATGATCCGCCGGTTCGCTAAACACGGCCGGATTGGATTCCGCCGCACAAGGCCCAGCCCCTTCATGTGAAGAGCTTCGACACGGCGGCGCAGATCTCGCAGAGCCGCCTCAGGTCCCGGTTCCTCCCCGCCACCAGCGGCGCGTACGGGCTGCCCCCGAAGGCCCCGTCGCAGTCCCCGGCCACGCGGGCGGCGCTGCCGGCGTACCCGCCGAGGTCGGCGAAGGTCTCCGAGTTGAGGTCGTTGTAGGCGGACGCGAGCTTGGCGACGGCGGCGGCGTAGCCGCGGCTGCAGGACTGGAGGCCGACGGCGAGGGCGGGGCTGCGGCGGGCGAGGGAGGGGCTGCTGAGGATGCGGGAGATGTGGTCGCCGGTGTGGGTGGCGTTGAGGTAGGCGAGGCCGAAGGCGACGTAGGCGAGGGAGTAGGCGTCGGCGGTGGGGGTGCGGGGGTCGGAGTAGAGGGCGGCGGAGCAGAAGCGGGGGTCGCCGGTGCCGCCGCAGACCTGCTTCACGAGCTCCGTCGCGGCGGAGGAAGGGCCGGCGGAGAGGATGACGGCGGCGAGGGCGGAGAAGAGGAGGAGGAGGAGGGCGGGGCGAGTCGGAGATGAAAACGACGTCATATCTTGGGGTCCGTGACAGCGGGGGAGTGAGAAAGGGAAGTGGGAAGTGAGGTTCTGATGGAGAGGGAGAGTGAGAGAGATGGCTGAAATGCAAGGATTTTGCCTATATATATATCTAAATAGAAGCTCAAATTGATAGGGAGCGCGCCGCGTCATTCGCTGTAGTAAAAAATTAAAAAGGAATACTTGTGCGACGGTGCTTGATGCCACTTAGATCTTGAATTTCAAATTGGGAGTGATCTCGCTCCAAGGAAAAGGGATCCTATTACCAAAGCTCAAATCCCCAAAACCTAGGCATGGGTCTACAAAAGTTGTGCCCAAGTCTAACAAGGTTGAACTCGAGGCTTTGATGCTTGGTGCCCACACTTGGGTCCATCAAAGCCGAGCCCACAATCTAGGTTCCTGTGCCTCAATCCCCAATTGTTGAGTTGGTGTCCATTAAGGCCGGACCCGGGACTCTAGTGTCCGTTTCTAATTTTTCGACCGCCCGTGTGTAAATTATAAGCGGTCAAATAGTGTACATCTATTTGTAAAAATTAAACTAGATTTTCCACATCAACAATGGAAAATGTTATCTAATTCATTTTTAGGTCTCAGCTAGACACAAAAAAATATTGTCATTATTTTAGAAAAAATTTCTTGTAAAATTTTTTTTTAAAAAGTCACATTTTCCACGAAATAAACGAAGTTGGAATTCCAATCCCTACTATAACTAGATGCAATTTTGAGAAATTCTGTTCCACTTAGAATTCAAATTAGTGTTCAGATTTTTCTCTATACATGAAAATAGCAAGGTATTTGTGGAGGAGGACTGATTGCACATTGAATTAAACATAACGATTACATCTTAGAGACATCTAGCGACCTCATATATAAGGTCTTGAGGGCAAGGACGATGATCTCAAGTAATGGTGGTGAACCTTGCCCATCGCAACCCGAATGAAGGGTGCGTCAGAGGAAGTGGCTGGAGAAGGAGTTCTGCCCACGGGGGCGGGCCGGGGCCGTGGCCGGGAGTGAGGGTGGCACTACGGTGAGGAGAGGAAGAAAGAGAACAAAAAGGAGAGAAGGAGGAGCGATTGGTGATGGATCGATGCTCAGGTTGCATGTTTTTAATTCGAGCTATCATCAAGTGTCCGTTGCATCATGTGCCGGTGGCAAGCACATGAAAAATCAAAACCGATCCAGATTCGTGCTTAACATATGAATATACCAAGTGATTTTCCTCCATCATTTCATCTAAGAGAGAATGGCTTGCTCCCGATGCAAGGGATGTACGAGATCCTTGCTTTAACCGTTGCTTGTGATTGAGCTTGAAGATTTCTCAAGAGGTACTAGCTTTTTCGCCCCCTTTGAAAGGCGACTAGCTTCGATGTGCGTTGCATTGCCTAGGAATTATGCAAGTCATTTCCAAATTTTACAAGCGTTGATGTCAGTTGAATATCTCAAATTAGCCATATGAAATTCGAAATTTCCCTTTTTTCCGATGACAATAATAGTCTTTGAGTGTGTTTCTCTTTATAGTAAGAAATTTTGAGTTTTAGGGATGACAATACAGTCAATAAGAATGTGCGAGACATCTTTTGGGATGGTCTAAATTATGATTTCCTCTAGGATACCTTTAATCATTCAAACATTCTTGTTATTTGATAATTTAGGGGCACTGGCCCAAAAAGGCCAGGTTATCTAGAGATCCAAGAAACATTTCGAGAACCGTATTAGTTGATTAAACCTATAATTTTGGCCTATGCAGGCGATCCTAACTCAGAATAGTTTACACGTTGTTTTCGTTCTAGCATTTCCTCCAAAGATTTCCTACATTTTCGCTTGGCCGAGGAGGTGAGGAGTGTATGTATGCTTTGAAGAGATCGCCCTTGACAAATAATTCTTTAGGATAGAGAGATGTAGATGCTGTCATGTACCCAACGACAGCGATCATTGCTCGGTCTATTTTAAGCTGATTATTAATCCATGGTAAGGTCCATTAAGACAGTACAAACGGAAATGAATATTCCTAGTTTGGTCCTCTTGAAGTACTTGTCAATGGTCGGAATGGTCGAGGCAAGTGAATCATGACATGTTTAGAAATTCAATGAGAGGCCATCAGTTCAACCGGATCTCCATCATTTGTTAGGTACACAAGCATGAAGTATGCCCTACAATCCACCCACTTTGCAGTAGGTAGGGTGGGGAAGGTAATAATAAACTTATATTTGGAGCTCCGACGGTTTTTCGTACACTACTAGCATCAATTTCAAAGTAGGTTCATTCCTAATTTAAAATCGGGAATTGGTTAGATTTGTTATGGAATTAGGGATTTTCGATTTCGATTTGATCCGGTTCCACTTAGGAATCGGAAACCGGACCAAGAGGGCCAGTTCCTACTTTTTGGGATCGGGTACCAATCACTTAGCAAAAAAAAAAAAAAAAAAAAAAATTATAAAAAAATTCCAAAGTTGTTACTATTTTAGGATTTATTGATATTTTAAAGAAATTCAAAAAATATTTTTTTAAAGAAAAAGAGTCAGTCCAATTCTATCTTAAAATCGAGAATCATATCAAAAATCATTGTTTCCATTTTTATGGAACTGAGAATCGGACCAATGCCCTTTGGCTGGTTTGGTTTGAGTGATTCTCGGTTTGGTTGGTCTAATATGCTCATCCCTATCTAAAACCGTTGGTTTCGGTCCAATCTGCGGTTCTATTAGGGAACCGGGCAATTTTAGGTTGTGGGCCAAATCCTTATAATGATAGATAAAATTTGCTCCAATTCACTAAAAAAATCAAGTTGTTATATTGTTTGTTCATGGAGACAATGGTTTGATTTTTGACGGTGCAATGGTGTTTTTCCTTTTGCCTTTCTGGTTAAAGAGGCTTTAAAACTGGTTCCGACCTTACAACTAGAACTAAACCAGTCCCGATCCGATTATAGGTTCACAGAATTGAGAATCGAACCAGCTCTTCTAATAAGTGACGATGGACCAATTAGTCTTAGGCAAATTCGATCCTGGTTCTCGGATTGAACCGGATGTGATGCTCACCCCAAGACTATGCACCTTCACTTTTTACTCATTTCATCTTTTCACTCCGATCTCTTGATCCGCTTCCAATTCCAAAAGCTGATGCATGGATCAAATTTCATTGCCCGGACATTTATCCCCACAATCTCGTAGAAAACGTATCTGATATCTGAAATAAGTTTGGATCTCAAGTGCATTTAATGAAAAGAAACTGAAGTCTGGCTCTCTAACTCAGATTCAGAACTGATTTCTTGCCTCGAATAGCTGATACGAAAATTCAACAGGTGATGAAGATGCCTTATCCCGTCATTGAAAGCCTGTCTCGCTCGCTTTCGGATTCAAGCATTTAGTGTCGGAATCCTGCACTAGCTCTATATTTGGTTTGCGCATTTATCGTGCTAGGATTTACATATCATACTAGGGTTAATTTTCTAAAAAAAAACCCTTTATTTAAAGTCTAATCCCAATTCTATCATGAATTTAATTTTAATTTAGTCTCAAATCTATCCATGTGTCCAAAGGTTGCCACTCGTTTCTTTAAGATTTTCAATATTAGGGCTACTAAGAGGTTCATTATAAGAATTTGCGTCTTCATCGATATTTATAATTTTAAAAAGGAATAAGTGTATTGGAAATTCTAAAACTTATAAAAAAAAAATGGCAATCTAATCCTAAGATTTTTAAAAAAGTGCAATTAAATCCTAAAATTTTTAAAAAGTGTAATTTTGTCAAATTGATCAAACATAAGTCCTTCCATTAATAATTTTTCGAAAATTTCAAATGTAAACTTAATTGTACTTTCATGACAAGTTTTAAGATTTAATTGTACTTTTTGTAAGTTTTAGGACGATTGCATTTTCATAACAAGTTTTAGGATTTAATTGTACTTTTTGAAAATTTATGACTCAATTACACTTTCATAACAAATTTTAAAACTTTTAGTAATAACCTAGAGTGAAAGATGGTGATTTTTTTTAAATATAAAAAAGGTTAAAGATAAAAGTGGAATTGATCCTAAAGTTGGTATTTTTCAGAGAATTATGTCTATTTAATAATGACTTACTCATTAGAAAATGTCGGAAAACTTTGCTTGATTGCAGTCACTTATGGTAAATGAAAATTACCATAATTTCAAGACAATGAGAGAAGGGGAAAATACGAAAGGAGTTGGAGTCCTACAGTTTTGAGATCTCGCATGTTATATTCGTTCTATATGGTGTATGTTTTCCGTTTGGCTATAGGAATGTCTTATTCAAGAAAAAAATGAAGCCCACTTTCCAATTTCCATGTCTATCAAGGTAGGAAATGAAAGGGAAATCAATCGAAAGAGAAAACAAAATCATTTGAATGTATCATGAATCGGGATTTTGTCGCCAAAATGACAGACAGAGTCAATCACAATAAAATAAAATAAAATTTTCCTGGAAATCTGCCACCCGATATGTCTACATATTTCGTTTTGATTTTGACCAAAAACACGATATATCTATTCACTGCGGCAAAGGGAAAGAAAAGTTCACAAATTCGCCTGCTAGAAAAATTCAAAATGTGACTCAAACATGATTCAAATCAAGACTAAACAGGTTGATGAATTTGCTTCAACATTATCATGGGCATCGATCCTTAAGAAAATAGATGTGCAACAGCAACACAAATCTCTGAAAGCCCCTTAAGAACCTTGTTGCTTTCGGTCAACGGCGATTTCGTCCCCTTAAAGGCCGATTCACAGTCGTCCGCCGCGTCGCCCGCCTTAGTTGCCAAGACGTCCAATCCGGCATAGGTCTCGGAGTCCAAATTAGTTAAAGCCTCCTGAGTCTTTGCGACGGCCGTCGCGTAATCTCCCTGGCATTGCTCGAGGTGCTGGTGCACAGGGCCGGTCGAGTTACTTAGCAGCGAAGTTATCTGGCCCTGGGTGCTCGAAGCCTTACGGTTCGCCAAGCTGAAGGCTACATAGGCCAGCGTGATCTGATCAGCGCCTGGCGTGCGCGGATCAGAGTTCAGGGCATCGCTGCAAAATTTGTAATCGGGCGTTTGCTTGCAGACCTTGTCAACTAGCCCGGAATCAGCGGCTACTATGCGCAGGGACTGAGCGGCAATCGATGCGAGAAGGACGACGAATGCGAGATTGCAGAAGAGGAGAAGAGAAGAAGATGTTGCCATTGCTCTTTTTTACTCTGGTTCAGCTATGGGGAATGGTTGAATTGTGGTAACAGGAGCACAATTAATCTCTGCTTAAATAGGCATGAGAGATGTAAAAATTTCCTTTCCAGGATTATCAGTATTGCAGCAAATGGTTGCAGCTTTATTTGAAAACGTTTTGCTCTCCAGGGAGGATTCTGCCATTATTATTTTGGATGTCAAGGATTTAATAAATTCCCCATTATACATAAGGAACTTGCTAAGAGAACGGCGCTGTTATTCCCTTGCGGGCCATAAGTTGTTCCCATTCAATGGAAATTGGGCAACTAGTGGAACGAATTTAGAAAACAAATCTCGATAGAAGATTCTCAAATATCGATAATTGCTTTTTTTTTTCATAAAGAAAATGAACATTCTTGCTTGGCCCATTTGATACTTTGGATAACTACTTAAATAAATAAAAAAACTCAACAGTTCTAGATACAATAAAAGTCAAAATAGCAACCCACACATGTATTTTAATCCTAATTTATTGAGATTTCAAAAAATTCCAGAATAAGTGAAAAATTTGAAAGTTGGCTAGCATGGTAAAAAAATAGGGTTGTACAAAAAGAAGAAAAAGCATTGAGGTAATTTTTTTTTTAATCAAACCAATCCAATATACTTGAATTTTGAAATAAAATTCATTTTTAGCTAGTCACGAGATGATCACAATTTCGATTTTTGAGTTAATTTGGATAATCTTGAACAAAACCTATTAAAGTTTTAAATTACGTAAATTACGTAAATTAGGTATTCAACTCTTTATTCTAATAATTGTATTCGTTATATTTTCATTCATGACGGTAAATGTGAAAAATATTTAATCATAAAGGTTTGATTAATAGAAATCCAACATTTATTTCATCTTAAAGTAAAGATGTTTGACCAATCCGTTTAAAGATATTTTATATTGAAGATGCTGCTAATAAGTATCTTTTCTAGTTCTTTCTTCTTCTTTTCATTTATTAAATATCACCTGGTGGAACCCACCAAATGGGATCCACAGTTTTCTCAAGGAATTCGGTTTCCTTGAGAAAACTTGCCATACCTGTCCAATATTCATCAGCATCATTATATGAAGGCAATCAGTCCAGGAAGGAAGATTTTGGTGCATATCAGCGAGTCTTTTGTCACCAAATCCATCCATATTAAGTCCATAGTCAGTTGTTATCCAAGCACATTAACATTATAAAAGCCAATTCATCAATTGAAGGACCTCGAGTTGGTTCCGTTATGGCGAAGAACGGCAACCATAGGTTGTTAGTTCAATTGTTGTCGCATGTGCCTGAAGTTATAAAACGGCAGCGATTAATGTCGTGTTGCAAGGGACTTTTGGGACTGCAACGCATGTTTCCAGGAGCCCCTTAAGATCCCTATTATTATCGGACACTGATGAAGGTGGTCTCATAAAGGCCTGTTTGCAATCGTCCGTGGCCTTACTAGCAATTTTCGCCAAGTCAGCCAATACAAAGAAGTTCTTGGAGTCTAAGTCAGCTAGTAACTCTTCCAGTTTTGATAGAACCGTCTTATAAACGTTTTGACACTGCTGGATGCGCTGGTGGACAGACGGGGTCCTTGCCCAGACTGGTCTGGAGTTAGCGTCGAAGTTGTGTAATCTTGAGTGCTTGAAGCCGTATGATAAACCAAGCCAGAGACTGCAGGCTAGTGTGTAGTCAACGGCATCAGGTGCCCACGGATCAGAATGCAGCCAGAGATGAAATGCAGAATGTGTAGTTGGTTGCTTACTTGCAGACCTTGTCGACTAGTTCAGACATGGTCGTGACACGAGCAGACTGAAGGATGACAAGCACCAAGAAGACAAAATGCGAAATGAACAAGATGCTGTAATTGTCTCATGTTGCTTTTGAATGATGAAGTTGGCTGAGATCTGCTTCTCTAGCTCCAACAGATATGAGCAGAATCACTACTACTAAAACTTCAGAAACTGAGAAATGAAATTCACTATGCTGACACTTTAAGACGAATCATTTGAAGCTAGATTGCACAAGGTCTTTGGCGGTGTTATGTTCTTGACTGATCGATACTTTAAATAGTCTTAGCACTCGTTTTCTAGTCGTATCATTATCATACAATGGAGGCATGAGTCCTAACTATTGCCAAACATGGGCTCAAATTTGACCTGCCTTTTGTGCTCAGCAATGCAATTCAAATAAGGGACAAACATGCTGTAACCATCTCCCTGTCTTCTATGTCTTTTACTCTTCAAGTTCCATAACAGAAATTACTTAACTCATTACAAACTAGTTGTTCGATTCAGTAATAACTAAGAGCACACTGGAATGGATTAACAGAGCAATCATCCAATGTGGGGAAAACAAATCAAGAAGCACGTCTCTGAAAATGTAAACCAAACCTGGAAAAAAAAGGCGTACAGGACCGTAAGTGAAATTCGAGTGGAATTGGAATAATAATGCATAATGAAGAGCGCTGGGCAAGTATGCCGGGTTTTGCTTTTCCTTAGGATTTCATGAAGCATCGAAACATTGAAATCTGACTGTACCATACAGAGCAGAATTGGACAGGACAAAACACAGATCATCAAGTGAAATGCAGAAATCACAGATAAGATCAGACTGTTTGCAATCGTCCGTGCCCTTAGTAGCAATTTCCGCCAAGTTGGCCAATCCAAAGTTGTTCTTGGAGTCCAAGTCAGCTAGTGCCTCTTCCAGTTTCGATAGAAACGTCTTATAAACGTTTTGACACTGCTGGATGCGCTGGTCAACAGACGGGGTCAAAGTTGTGTAATCCTAGGGAAAAAATTGGACAGGACAAAACACAGATCATTGAGTGAAATGCAGAATCGTGGATAAGATCAGACTGTCTTACTTCAAAAGAAAAATTCATGTGAACTGTCACTGTGGAAACAGGAAGATGACTTACACTAGACTTTGCTAGTCTAATGAAAAACTCGAGAAAATGAAAATGCATTCTACAGAAGTACCAAGTAAATGGGCACCAACTCATTACCCATGCTCATCATTTTGTGGTCAGGACATGGATGAATAAAACCATTTCTTCTCAATTCAGATGTAACTTTCAAATCTGTACGAGCATGATCAATCTGCAATCGAGTCATATCCTAGGTGAAACAAGATTCTCCACAACCGTGGCCAAATGAAATATCCCTGATATTGGAAGCACTGTCACTTTGTGTTTGATCCGATCCATAGAAATTTTCCTTTTACCATGAGAGCTATCTATTTCCATAAGCAGCTCACCATTACACGTCCAGCCATAAAATACCTTTACCACTGCATTAATCTTAAAAGTATACAGCTTAGTCCAAGATTGAGGCACCCCATAATCTCTCATAACCCAAGCAGAACAAACAGAATAACAATCAGCATCAAAGACCTCTGCACTGAACACAGCCAACGAGTCATTTAACACTGCCACAGACACTAGTGAAGAGGCACTCCTATTTTCTGGCAGAGCCATTTCATAAAACACCTTACTTGCGACATCGAATACGAATAATGATGCGTTCACAGGCCCCCTATCATTCAATTTGAAAGCAATCCAGTGCAGATTCCCATTCAAGAAGACCGCGTGATCGTGATAAAGCAGGAACCTCACACTCCACACTTCTCCAGGAATCTGTACGGAGTGAATGAATACCGACTCGACCAAACCAACAACCGTCAACTCGAAAATGGAGAATCCTCATGGTCTTATAGTCATTCAAGACAGCGTCGAAGCCAAACCCTAGAAACGCCAGACTAGCCTTCTCGGCAAGAAATCGCGGCCCTTCAGACGGGGAAATAGTCGAATAAACTCGACCTTTCTGGTGAACAGATTCCACAGATACAAGTCCTCCCCCTCGCCATATCGGGAAATCTCGGTGACGCCGATCAAACCATTGCACGAACCGACGAAATAGAAACCGCGGGGAGGAGGAATATAAAAAGGGGTTTCGACTTGCAACAGGGAATGCAGGGTAAGAGACTGGTGGGGAATCAGAGAACACCTACTCCGAAGATGACCGCGGTAATCTAGGCACACGAGGTACCACTTGGAGGCATCGAGAGCGGAGTGGCGAGAGTGGAGGGCCACGAACGCGGGGTCGTCGATGGCGGACGCCATGATCGGGAGACGCACCTGAATCGGAGAAGCGATTTTACCGGCAGCCGCTTTAGGATCTCCACCATCACGACGTCTTGAGGGAGCTTCGGGCCGCCGCCGGCGGCGGAAGAAGAGCGCATGACGGTCGGGCAGGGGTTTGAGAAGAAGAGCGGGAACTACAAAAACTGCTGGAGAGAAATTAGTGCAGTACTTGATGCCCAGCGAAGTAGAAATCGGGTCAGTCTCGGGTCACGGGTCGGATCGGCTTGGGCTTGCGATGTTTGAGGGCCGGCTTATTTTAGGTTAGGTTCATGTCAGTTTTGGGCCGGATGGTTTATTCGTAAGTCGGGTTATTTTATCGTGGGCTGGGCCTAGCTACTTAACAAGTCTTTCTCGGCTGGGCTTCAGTTTGGGAAGCCCAACTAGGTTGCGTATCGGGCTTAGTCCGACCGCGGGGTCGGTGACCCGGGTCGGTTCTGACCCGGAGATCCAACTTGGGTTGGTTCCAATTTTTTTATATAATATAATAAAATATAATCTTAATATAAAAAACAATACCTCAACCGCCATGCTTGAGTCCATCAAGACCGGGCTCAGGATGCCAAGCCTAGTAATATCAAGGCCAAACCCAAGTCTTTGATGCTCATGCCCTGATCCATCAAGGCTGGAGTACTTTTAAAAAAAAATTAAAATTTTTAGTATTTTTATTATCTTTCTTTTTTCTTTTTCCTTCTCCCTCCACGGGCTATTTGGCTTTAGTCTATGTAGCACCGACACGGACACGCGACACGACACGACGCGATACGACACGACACGCTAACATATCATTTCTTAAAAATAAAAAATTTTGACACGTTCCGACACGTTATATATAAATATATAAATAATAATAATAATAATAGCCTAGAATTAATTTACACCAAAATATTAAATAATATCATTCATTATTTTAATTTGTTACAATAATACATAAAACTTAGAGGAAAAAAACATTGTTTAAAGAAAAATGCTAAAATGATATTTTTAAATTTATTTATTTATCATATATAGCATTTTTTTTATTACTTCTTTCATAGTAAAAGACTTTTAAAAAAATAAAACAATTAAAAAAACTGAAAAAAAAAATTGACCCGTGCATGTATATTTATAGCAATTTTATTACTTCTTTTGTGTATATTTATATTTTGACCCCTCAAATATTAGAAATGTTTAAAATTGATCCCGTGCGTATCAAAATCGCGTGTCAGAATTCTGGACTCTCGTGTCGGAGCATGTCAGAGTGAGTTGACCACGTGTTGGATTTTTCGACACTCGTTGACCACGTGTCGGAGTGTGTTGGGACATGTCGGACACGTGTTGGAGTATCAGATACGACATGAAGACTTCCTAAGAGTGTCCGTGCTACATAGGCCTTAGCGACGGCTAACAACCAACCATAGGGACGCGAGCTAGCGAGGGCTGACCTCATATCTAGGCTTGAGCTCGCTAGACCCTGGTAAGGTTGAGTCTTTTTTAGACTGGCAAGACTCAAGCTTGTCGGCCTTAAGCTAGCTAGACCTCACCATATCTTCGTGAGACTTGACCTTGCCAATGGTTAACAAGGCCAACCCTCACCTGTAGGCTGTAGCCTATCATCAAGGCTCGAAAACCAGAGAGAGGAAGAAGAAAAAAGAAAAAGAAAGAAAAGAATAAAAAAAAAATGAACAAATTTGGAATTTTTTTTTTAAATTTACAAAAATTGTCCATGTCATCGTGGTCATGCAACATAGGATAGTTAGGCCCCGCATGGTAATGTTTCTGTTCCTTTTCTGTTCCAGGGAACGGTTTTGAACAAAAGAACGTGTTTGGTAACGTTGGTTCGGGAATAAAAAATGAATAGAAACACGTTTGGTAAATTTTATTCTTTTTTGTTTCTTTTAATTTTTTAATATTTTTATTTTATTTTCCATTTTTTCCTTTCTTTTTTTTTTTTTCTTCTTTCGGCCGACGCCTCGCCGGGGGCCGGTGAGCCTCGGCCTCGCCGGGGGCCGGCAACGCTCCGGTGAGGTCGCCGACCCTCGAGGGCATCGCCGGCCCTCGACGGCCGGTCGCCGGCCATGGCCGAGGCCGGCGATCAACCAAAGAAAAAAGAAGAAAAAAAGAAGAAAAGAAGAAGAGAGAGAAGAGAAATGTTTCTCCAAAATTGTTTCTGGAACAAGAAGTAAAAATTTGTTGTTTCTTTTTTTTGTTCCTATTTTGTTCCGGAAACAAAAAAACAAAAAAAGAATAGAAACGCAACCAAATGCGTTTCTGTTCTTTTTTTGTTCCCAGGAACAAAAAAACAAAAAAAGTGTTCAAGAACAGAAATAAAGAACAATTCCATGCAGGCCCTTAGTGTTCATGTTGGCAATTTCTGATCAAATGAGATTTTTCTTACAAAATAATGGAATATATATTTTCCAATTCATTTTCATGTCTCAGCCAAACTCCAAAATACATTATTATCTTTCTATAAAATGATGGACCTAAAGTGATGGATTGACACATATTAATTTTTTGTAGCAAACAAGTTAGCGACAGGAACACGTGTTTTCAAGAGACCATTTAAGATCCCAATTATTATCAGACATTGATGAAGGTGATCTCCTCAAGGCCGATTTGCAATCGTCCATGCCCATACCAGCGATCATTGCCAAGTCAGTCGATCCGAAGAAGCTCTTGGGGTCCAAGTCACCTAATACCTCTTCACATTTGAATGTGGCCTTCTCATGATCGTTTCGACGCTGTTGGATGCACTGGTGCACAGACAGGTCCTGGCCTCGGCCGGTCGTGTTATTTAGCATCGAAGTTGTGTAACCTCGGGTGATCAAAGCTTTGTGATACACCAAGCAAAACGCTATGTGGGCCGGTGTGCAAGCGTCGGCATTAGGTGCGTGCGGATCAGAATAAAGAGATGTAGTGCAGAATGCAGTTGGTTGTTTGCTTGCAGACCTTGATGACAAGCTCGGTCACGGCTATGTCGCGAGAGGACTGAAGGATGACAAGCAAGAGGAAGACGATGCTGTCATTATCTTATGTTGCATTTGAATTTTGAAGATGGCCGAGATTGTGCTTCTCTAGCGTTAAACAAACATGAAAGAATCAGCTCTGCTGAAACTTGGGAAGCTGAGAGAAATGCAATTCGCGGAGCTAACATTTCAAGATGAATCATTGGAAGCTGGATGGCATGAGGTTTTCCGCGTAATGTTCTCAATGAAATTGGTGCTTTAGATAGCCTAAGCATTCGTATAGCAGTGTAATTCATTCAAGGGACAAACGTGCTGCGACTTTCTCACTATCCTTTGTGTCTTTTAACTCTTCAATTGCTATGACAGACATATCCACGCCGAAACTCTGGGACACACTAAGTGTCCGCTTCGGTAATAACTACGAGAACACTAGAAGTGATTAATAGAGTGATCATCCGATACAGAGGAAAAATCAAGAAGCGACCTCTCGGGAAATTAAAACCAAGCCTGGCAAGAAAAGGGGAACAAGATTGAAAGTGCAATTCATTTGGAATCGGAATGATCCAATGTGTGCTGAATGAAGTGGAGTGAGGGCCAACCTCGGGCGAAGCTTAAGCTCACCAAATCCTAGCGAGGTCGAGTCTTCCTGGAGACTGGCAAAGCTTAAGCTTGTTGACCTCAGGCAAGCTTGACCTCGCCATATCCCAACGAGGTGAGCCCTCGCCTATGGTCTATTTCTGGCCATCGCCAACGCTTGGCGACCGGAAAAGAAATAAGGAAAAAGATAACGATAAAAAAAATTATTAAAAATCCAATTTTTTTCTTTAAAATTATAAAAATTATCCATGTCATTGCAGTTGTGTTGCATAGGACGGCCGGTTTCCATGCAAGCAATTTCTGATCAAATGAGATTTTCCTTATCAAATGACAAAAAGTATTTTTCAATTCATTTTCAGGTCTTAGCTAATATTGAAAAATGTTATCATTTTCCTAGAAAATGATTGACCAAAAGTGATGAACTGATGGTGATTAATCTTGTGTGGCAAACAAGTTAGTGGCGAAGATATTGTGTTTTATATTAAGATAATATTATATTTTATTATAAAAATATAATAGCCTGGTAATATTGAGGCCAAACCCAAGTCCTCAATACTTTTGCCCGGATCTATCGAGGCCAAAGTATTTTATTAAAATATTTTGAATTTTTTAAATATTTTTGTTTTCTTTATTTTTCTTTATCGTTCTTCCTCCATAGGCCGTTGGGCCTTGGCGATGGCTAATGACTCGTCATAGGGGCATAGGCCAACGGGGGCCAACCTCGAGCCTAGGTTTTAGCTCCTTAGATTTTGGCAAAGGTCGAGTCTTCCTAAGGTTGGCTAGGCTTGAGCTCGTCAACCTTGAGCGAGGAGCACGAGCCTTGCCAAACCTCGCGATATCTTGGTGAGACTTGACCTCGCCTGTGGCTGTCACCAAGACCTGGCAACCAGTGGAGGAAGAACGAAAAATAAAAAGAAAGAAAGGAATAAAAGGTTATTAAAAAATATGTATTTTTCTTTAAATTTTTAAAAACTATCCACGTCATCGCGGTCGTGTTACATAGGGCAACTGGCATTCACGACAATAATTTCCCATCAAATGAGATTTTCCTTACGAAATAATGGAATATATTTTCCAATTATTTTTCAGGTTTTAGCCAAAACACCGGAATATATTTTCATTTTTCTGTAAAATGATGGACCTAAAGTGATGGACAGAGATTAATTTTTTTTTGTAGCAAACAAGTTAGTGACAGCAAAACATGTTTTCGATATACCTTTTAAGATCCCAATTATTATCGGACAATGATGAAGGTGATCTCCTAAAAGCCGATTTGTAGTCGTCTATCTCCTTACTGGCAATCATCATCAAGTCGGCCGATTTGAAGAAGCTTTTGGAGTCCAAGTCACCCGATGCCTCTTCACATTTCAATACGGCCTTCTCATAATCGTTTCGATGCTGCTTAATGCACTAATGCACTGGAGCCATCGGTTCTATAATCGATCTGCCCGGTTCCCAATTCTAGTTCAGGAACCGACCAACTCCGAAACCTATAACCATAGTTTTAGGTCAGACCGTGAGCTCCTGTGCGATAGAGACACCAATCGCTGAAAACCCCTCAAGATCCTTGTTGCTATCAGTCAGCGGAGATTTTGCTCCCTTGAAGGCGGACTCGCAGTCCTTCGCTTGGTTGAGTAACGTAGGAGCGACAATAGATCAATCTGACATATGTCTCCGAGTCCAATTCGTTTTAAAGCCTCATGAATATTCACAATGATTGTTGCATAATCTACGCGGCATCGCTGGAGGTGCTGGTGCACTGGACGGTCAAGTTACTTAGCAGCGAAGTTATCTGGTCTCGGGTGCTTGAAGCGTTACGATGCGCCTAGCCGAAGGCTATGTAGGCTAGCGTGATCGCACTGGCACCTGGTGTGCATGGATCAGAGTCGAGAACGTCCTTAAAAAATTTGTAAACGGGTGCTGTTAGGTAGCAGATCCAGTCGACTAGCCCAGGATCGGCAGCGGTAACCACCGAGCATTCAATGATGATCCACGCGAGAAGGGCGAAGAACGTGAGATTGCACAAGAGAAGAAGAGCATGAGATGTTGCCATCCTCCTCTTTTCTCTAACTGAACTTTGAGGAATGGTTGAATCGTGCTTACAGGAGCACAATTGTTCTCTGCTTAGATGGGAAAGATAGATGTAAAATTTCCAGGGATTAACAGGATTGTATTAATTAATTGCAACTTTATTTTGCGACATGGAGGATTCTGCTACAAAATTTTGGATGGAAAGATAGAAATAGATCCCCATTAGAGTAAATGAATATGGTCCTGATTTTGATACTGCAATGAGCTTGAAATATGTCATTTACTTTATCTGTCCTATAGCCTATTAGTTTAGTTATCATGGCACGCGCATGAAGTGATGGAATGACACTGACCAAAAAAAAAAAAAAAGTGATGGAATGACAGTGATTAATCTTGTGTAGCAAACAAGCTAGCCATGGCAACACATGTTTTCGAGAAACCTTTAAGATCCCAATTATTATCGGACATCGATGACGGTGATCTCCTAAAGCCCGATTTGCAGTTGTTCGTGCCCTTACCAGCAATCATGGCCAAGTCGGCTGATCCAAAGAAGCTCTCGAGGTCCAAGTCACCTAATGCCTTTTCACATTTCAATGCGACCTTCTCATAATCATTCCGACGCTGCTGGATGTACTGGTGCTCGGACGGTCCTTGCCTGGACTGGTTTTGTTATTTAACATTGAAGCTGGGTAACCTCGGGTGCTCAAAGCTTTACGATACACCAACCAAGCCAAAGGTTATGTGGGCTGATGGGTGGTCGTCAGCCAAAGGTTATGTGGGCTGATGTGTAGTCGTCAGCATCCGGTGTGTGCGGATCCGAACAAAGAGACGTAATGCAGAATGCAGTTGGTTGTTTGCTTGCAGACCTTGATGACTACCTCGGTCACGACTATGACGCAAGAGGACTGAAGGATGACAAGCGTGAGCAAGACGTGATACGACATGAGTAAGATGCTGTCATTATCTTATGTTGCTTTCGAATTTTGAAGATGGCTGGGGTTGTGCTTTTCTGGCGTTGACGAACATGAACAGAATCAGCTCAGCTGAAACTTGGGAAGCTGAGAGCAATGCAATTCACGGAGCTAACATTTCAAGGTGAATAATTTGAAGCTGCATGGCATAAGGTTTTCGGCGTAATGTTATGAACCAAGTAGGTGCTTCAAATAGCCTAGACACTCGCATAGCAAACGTGCCGTAACTTTCTCGCTGTCCTCTCTCTTTTCAATCTTCAAGTGCTATAACAGACATTTTCCACACCGCAGCCTGCGACACACTAAGTGTCCGCTTCAGTAACAACCACGAGCACACTAGAAATGAATAAGTGATTATTCGATAGGGGGAATAATCAAAAAGCCACCTCTCTAGAAATAAGACCCAGACCTAAGGCCACATTCCCAGATGTCTTTCCAAGGAGGAAGCACAGAGATTATCTCATCTATAGACTGTTGAAAGTTTGTTTGTAAAATAAATTAGGTGTGTTTTTCCTTATCCCACATAAGAAAGTTGAGAGGAGGTGGGCCAAATAATAAGTGTGAGACTTCTCTAGTGTGTTTAAAGAAAAGACTAGGTGTGAGCTAAACCAGATCATACCTGCGTGCGGTGTGCAATTATTAAGCGCACTTAGCACTATGCATGCTTGCATGGAGTACTAACCCATTTATTTTTATCTTATTTCGTACAGTTATCTTATTAACATTTATTAGCTAAAAGGTTGTTTTTTGTTTAGTAGAACTTATTAAAGTTTTAAATTACATAAATTAGGTATTCAACTCTTTTTTTTTTTTTTTTTACAATTGTAGTCGTTATATTTTCGTTCACAACGGTAAGTGTGAAAAAAATTTAATCTTAAAGGCGTAGTTAATAGAAATGCAACATTCATTTCGTCTTAAAGTAAATATGTTTGATCAGTCCGTTTAAAGATATTTTATATTGATGATGCTTTTAATAAGTATCTTTTCTAGTTTTTTTTTTTTTTTTTTATTCATTTATTGAATCTCACTTTATTCTAAGCGCTCCTAGCTCAGAAACCACACAAAGACAAACACATGGAGGCCCAGTCCAACTCATAAATCATAGACTAACCAAAGAAAGCACATGGGGATATGGGAGGCGTGTCTAGTTCTCATTGGAAAGGAATCGGCTGAATATTCTTTGGGTGCGTTTGGGAACTACTTTTGGGGAATGTCTTTAGGAAAATGCAAATACCTTTGATTTAAAGGTGTTTTCCAAAATGCAACCGTGTTTGGTAAATTGCACTTTGAAAGCTCTTTGTAAAGTATTTTGAGCAAAATAGCGTTTGGGAAATTACACTTGCAAAAGATCTTTGTGGTAAAAAAAAAAATTATTAAAAGAAAAATTAAAAAAATTGACCAAAAGGGCGAGTGGCCGCCGGCGACCTCCGGCGACCTCCGCGACGCCGGATCCGGGGCAGCGAGGTCGCGCGACGCCGTCGCGACCTCCGACGACCTCCGGCGACCTCCGGCGACGCCGGATCCGGGGGCGCGAGGTCGCGGGAGGACCTCGCCGCCCGGATCCGGGTCGCGGCGGGGTCGCGCGACCGCGCCGCCCTCGGAATCGGGCGGCGAGGTCGCAGGAGGTCGCGCGACGCCGCCGCGACCGCATCCGAGGGCCGCGAGGTCGCGCGACCCAGATCGGGGCGGCGAGGTCCTCCCGCGACCCCCGCCGCCCCAGATCCGGGTCGCGGTGACCCAAACCTTGCCGTGGGTCGCGGCGGTCGCGCCACCGCCCGGGCGTCGCTCGTCGGGGCGACGGTCGCCGGCGACCGCTCGCGGAAGAAGAAGCTCGCGGAAGGAGAAGACCGTCGCCGCCCCCAGATCGGGGTTTGCGGTGACCCGGCCCTCGGTCGCGCCACCTCCGGCGTCGGTCGCGCCACCCCCGACGATCGCCGGCGTCCCTCTAGCAGTCGCGGCCGCTCACGATCGGCGGAACCGAACCCCGAGAGAAGATGAACAAGTGGCGACACAAGGGCAAGAACCGGAAAAACAAAACATTCGTGAGGACAATTTCGGGAAAAAAGTGATGAACAAAGTGCCTGTGGGCATGCCGAAAAAGCCGAAAGCCCAAGGCGGGTCCCCCCGCCTTGGGCTTTCGGCCACACATGCTGGCATTCCCCGAATGCGGGCTCAAAATTTTTTCCCAAACGGCCTAAAGCATTTGGCCAAGTATCTTTAGCCTTCAAAGGGGCTTTGGGAAGTGGTTCCCAAACGCACCCTTTCGTCCCCTGCCTGACACAGTTTGCCAAGAACTATGACTTCTAGTCTACCTACGCAGCTCCCTTTCGAGGCGAAGTAATATCCTATTAGACCATAGATCCAATTGCCAAGGAAAGTCGAATCCCACATTATACGAAAGGATAGCTATTCAAAGCATCGAGGAAGAATCAAAATCAATCTCCTCTTATAGTGTTGTTCTAACATAACAAGGGAGAATAGAATCAACAAACACGGAAAAGCTAGCACATTCAAAAGTCTCGAGGGAATGTTTAGCAGAATGGATCGATTAAACATTCTATTAGGGAGTCCAATCTTGACTCTTCTGTGTGGTATTCATTCTCGTTCGGCTCAAATCACCACTAATCCAACTTAAGTCAGAGTCCCATCTACTCATAGCGGGTTATTTCTCTCCTAAATTCAGGTAGTGAACTTGGTTTGCGCAAGAATAGGGTGAGAGCTTCAAGCAAGTGGATATATAGGTTGTTTTCGACAAATCCCCTGCTTGAGAAGCTGGTGGGAGCTGGGAGGAATGTGATGTTCTATTTTTAGGTTAGACATGACATTAGATAGGACCAATCGAGTGACATTTTCGAAAGAAATAGTCAAGCAAGTAACTCATTTCCCATTAGTAGGGACAGGAGTAGGCTGGAAGATTCACTAAGTCAATTCGATAGCTTATATAGTCCAAAAGGTAAGTAAAGTAAGAAAGTAACTAATTAGCTCTCACAGTACGCAAGGTGAATGAAAGCCTTCCCTTTGTCCTGGGGAGTTTACACAACCGAATCAACTGTTAGATATACTAGTTATAGAAGGAGCTATTAGGTGGGATCCACAGTTTCTTAAGGAATACGGTTTCCTTGAGAAAACTTGCTATACCTGTCCAGTATTCATCAGCATCATTATGTGAAGGCAATCAGTCAAGGAAGGAAGATTTAGGTGCATATCAGCCAGTCTTTAGTCACCAAATCCATCTATATTAATACCATAGTCAGTTGTTATCCAAGCACACTCCAAGCACACTAACATTATAAAAGCCAATTCATTGATGGAAGGACCTTGGGTCGGTTCCGTTATGGCAAAGAACGGCAACCATAGGTTATTAGTTTAATCGTCTTGCATGCGAGATGCACCCGAAGTGATAAAACGGCAGCAATCGATGTTGTGTAGCGAGGGACTTTAGTGACTGCAACATATGTTTCCAAGAGGCCTTTAAGATCCCTATTATTATCGGACACTAATGAAGGCGGTCTCCTAAAGGCCTGTTTGCAATCGCCGTGCCCTTACTGGCAATTATCGCCAAGTTGGCCAATCCAAAAAAATTCTTGAAGTCTAAGTCAGCTAGTGCTTCTTCCAGTTTCGATAGAACCGTCTTATAAATGTTTTGACACTGCTGGATGTGCTGGTTGATGTACGGGGTCCTTGCCCGGACCCCTCATGTGAGTTAGCATCGAAGTTGTGTAATCTTGAGTACTCGAACCGAGCCAGAGATTGTGCAGGCCAGTGTGTAGTCATCGGCATCAGGTGCCCACGGACCAGAATGTGTCCAGAGATGAAATGCAGAATGTGTAGTTGGTTGCTTGCTTGCAGACCTTGTCGACTAGCTCAGACATGGTCGTGACACGAGCAGACTGAAGGATGACAAGCACCAAGAGAGATGCTTTCTCAGTCAAAAGTGGATAATAGAAGAACATAACCAATACAGGAAACAAGGGAATACCGGACCATATCTGCTTATGCAAAGATAGAGTACGACATGAACAAGATGCTGTCATAGTCTCATGTTGCTTTTGAATTATGAAGATGGCTGAGATCTGCTTCTCTAGCTCCAAAAAATATGAGCATAATCACTTCTGCTAAAACTTCAGAAACTGAGAAATTAAATTCACCGTGCCAACACTTTAAGACGAATCATTTGAAGCTAGATTGCACAAGGTTTTCGGCAGTGTTATGTTCTCGACCAACTGATACTTTAAATATTCTTAGCACTCGTTTTCTAGTGTATCATTATCATACAATGGAGGCATGAGTCCTAAATATTGCCAAACGTAGGCTCCAATTTAACCTGCTTCGTGTGCTCAGCAATGCAAATCGAATGAGGGACAAACATGCTGTAACTATCTCACTATCTTCCATGTCTTTTACTCTTCGAGTTCCATAACAGACATTGCTACGTCGTAAGTCATTGCAAACTATTTGTTCGATTCAGTAACAACTAAGAGCATGCTGGAATCGATTAATAGAGCGATCATCCAATGCGGGGAAAACAATCAAGAAGCAACGTCTCTGGAAATGTAAACCAAACCTGGCAAAAAAAAGGCATACAGGACCATAAGTGAAGTTAATAATAATATGTAATGAAGTGCGACTGGCAAGTATGCCGGGTTTTGCTTTTCCTTAGGATTTCATGAAGCATCAAAACATCAAAGTCTGACGGTACCATAGAGAGCAGAATTGGACAGGACAAAAAACAGATTCATTGAGTCAAATGCAGAAATCGCGGATAAGATCAGACTGTCTTACTTCAAAAGAAAAATTCATGTGAAATGTCACTGTGGAAACAAGAAGATGACTTACACTAGACTTTGCTAGTCTGAAGAAACACTCAAAAGTGAAAATGAAAATGCATTCTACAGCTTGCAAGAAGTACCAAGTAAATGGGCACCAACTCATTACCCATGCTCATCATTTTGTGGTCGGGACCCATATGAATAAAACCATTTCTTCTCAATTATGATGTAACTTTCAACTTTTCTGCAAGCATGATCAATCTTTCATACCAAAAAATGTAGCAAGTCATATCTCCAGTGAAACAAGATTCTCTACAACCGTGACCAAATTAGTTGTCCTTGGTAATGGAAGCTCTGTGACTTCATGTGTGATCCGATTCATAGAAATTTTCTTATCATTATGAAAGTTAGATTTAGATTTATCCATAAGAAGCTCACCATTGCACATCGAGCCATAAAATCTCACTATCCCTTGACTAATCTTAAAAGTATACAGCTTAGTCCAAGATTGAGGCACGCCATAGTCTCTCATAACCCAAACAGTAGAATAATAGTCATCATTATCATCAAAGAACACACCCAGTAAGCCATCTAACACTGCCACAGACCGTAGTGAAGAGGCACTCTTATTTTCCGGCAAAGCCATTTCCACAAACATCTCACCCGCGAGGTCGAACACGAAAAATGATGACTCTTCACTCTCATCCTCCAGATCATCCAACTTGTAAGCAAGCCAGTGCAGATTCCCATTTAAGAAGACCGCTTGGCGATTCTCGTAAAAAATAGGAGCCTCACACTCCAAACTTCTCCAGGAATCTGTACGGAGTGAATAAATCCCAACTCGACCAAACCTACGCCGATCATCATCTCGAAAATAGAGAATCCTCAAAACCTTATAGTCATTCGACCCAGCGTCGAAGCCAAACCCTACAAACTCACTATCAGCCTCCTTGGAAAGAATTTGCGGCTCCTCCGGGCGGGGAAATAGTCGAACCGCCTTGTACTTTCTGGTGAACAAATTCCACAGATACATGTGCGGCCCATCGTCATATCGGAAAAGGTCGGCGACGCCGATCAAACCATTGCACGAACCGACGAAACGAAAAATGCTGCGACGAGGAGTAACAAAAGGGGTTTCGACTAGCAACTGGGAAGGCAGGGTAAGAGAGTCGTGGGCAAACAGAGAACATGTATCCTTAAGATCATGGTAATTTAGAAACACGAGGTACCAGTTGGAGGCATCGAGAGCAGAGTGGCGAGAGTGGAGGGCCACGAACGTAGGGTCGTCGATGGCGGAACGCCATGATCGGGACACGCACCTGAATCGGAGGAGCGATTTCACCGGCAGCCGCTTCAGGATCTCCACCACGACGTCTTGAGGGAGCTTCGGGCCGCCGCCGCCGCCGCCGCCGCCGCCGCCGGAGGAGGAGCGCATGATGGTCGGGCAGGGGTTTGAGAAGAAGAGCAGGAGTAGAAAAGCTGCTGGAGGGGAATTGCTGCAGTACTTGCCCAGCGTAGTAGATATCGGGTCAGCCTCGGTTGGGTCCGAGTCACGGGTCGGATCGTCTTGGGCTTGCGTTGTTTGAGGACCGGCTTATTTCAGGTTACGTTCATGTCGCTTTTGGGCCGGATGGTTTATTCGTAAGTCGGGTTATTTTATCGTGGGCTGAGCCTAGCTACTTAACAAGTCTTCTCGGCTGGGCTTCTGTTTGGGAAGCCCAACTAGGCTTGCGTATTGGGCCCATTCTGACAGCGGGATTGGTGACCTGGGTCGGTTCCGACCCAGAGATCCGACTTGGGTCGGTTCCATTTTTTTTTTTTTTTTTTTTTAACTACGAGCACACTAGAAGTGATTAATAGAGCGATCATCCGATACAGAGAAAATCAAGAAGCGACCTCTCTGGAAATTAAAACCAAGCCTGGCAAGAAAAGGGGAACAAGATCGAAAGTGCAATTCATTTGTAACCAGAATGATCCAATGTGTGTTGAATGAAGTATACCGGGGGCCAACTTTAGGTGAGGCTTAAGCTCACCAAATCCTAGCAAGGTTGAGTCTTCCGAGAGATTGGCAAAGCTCAAGCTTGTAGGCCTCAGGCAAGCTTGACCTCGCCATATCCTCATGAGGTCAGCCCTCACCTATGGTCTATTGCTAGACATCGCCAAAGCTTGGTGATCGGAAAATAAAGAAGGAAAAAGAGAAAGAAAATGATAAAAAAATTATTAAAAATCCAATTTTTTTTCTAAATTATAAAAATTGTCCATGTCATTACGGTCATGTCACGTAGGATGAGATGGTTTCCCGCAAGCAATTTCTAATCAAATGAAATTTTCCTTATCAAATGACAAAAAAGTATTTTTCAATTCATTTTCAGGTCTTAGCTAAATACTAAAAAATGTTACCATTTTTCTAGAAAATGATTGACCAATAGTGATGGACTAAAAGTGATTAATCTTGTGTGGCAAACAAGTTAGTGGCGAAGATCTTGTTTTTTATATTAAGATAATATTATATTTATTATAAAAAATATAATAGCCTGGTAATATCGAGGTCGAACCCAAGTCCTCAATGTTTTTGCCTGGATCTATCAAGGCCAAAGTATTTTTCAAAAATATTTTGAATTTTTCAAATATTTTTTGTTTTCTTTATTTTTCTTTATCATTATTCCTCCACAAGCCATTGGGCCTTGGTGACGGCTAACAACTTGCCATAGGGGCATAGGCCAATGAGGGCCGACCTTGAGCCTAGGCTTTAGCTCCCTAGATTTTGGCGAGATCGAGTCTTTTTGGCTAGGCCTGAGCTCGTCAACCTTAAGCGAGGAGCATAAGCCCAGCCAAACCTCGCGATATCTTGGTGAGACTTGACCTCCTTGTTGCCAAGTCCCGGCAATCAGCAAAGGAATAAGGAAAAATAAAAAAGAAAGAAAGGAATAAAAGGTTATTAAAGAATCTATTTTTTTCTTTAAATTTTTTAAAATTGTCCATATCATTGCGGTCGTGTCACATAAAGCAACTGGTATTCACGTCAACAATTTCCGATCAAATGAGATTTTCCTTACAAAATAATGTAATATATTTTCCAATTCTTTTTCAGATTTCAGCCAAAAACACTGGAATATATTTTTATTTTTCTGTAATATGATGGACCTAAAGTGATGGACCGACAGTAATTAATTTTTTTGTAGCAAACAAGTTAGTGACGGCAAAACATGTTTTCGAGATACCTTTTAAGATCCCAATTATTATCGGACATTGATGAAGGTGATCTCCTAAAGGCCGATTTGTAGTCGTTTGTCTCCTTACCGGCAATCATCATCAAGTCCGCCGATCTGAAAAAACTTTCAGGGTCCAAGTCACCCAATGCCTCTTCACATTTCAATACGGCCTTCTCATAATCTTTTAGATGCTGCTTAATGCACTGATGCACTAGAGCCATCGGTTCTATAGTCGATCTGCCCGGTTCCCAATTCAAGTTCAGGAATCGACCAACTCCGAAATCTATAACCATAGTTCTAGGTCAGACCGTGAGCTCCTGTGCAATAGAGATACCAATCGCTGAAAACCCCTCAAGATCCTTGTTGCTATCAGTCAGCCGAGATTTTGCTCCCTTGAAGGCGGACTCGCAGTCCTTCGCTTGGTTGAGTAACGTACGAGCGCATTAGATCAATCTGACATATGTCTCCGAGTCCAATTCGTTCTAAAGCCTCTTGAATATTCACAATGATTGTTGCATAATCTCCGCGGCATCGCTGGCGGTGCTGGTGCACTGGACCGGTCAAGTTACTTACCAGCGAAGTTATCAGGTCTCAGGTGCTCAAAGCGTTACGATGCGCCTAGCCGAAGGCTACGTAGGCTAGCGTGACCGCACTGGCACCTGGTGTGCGTGGATCAGAGTCGAGAATGTCCTTAAAAAATTTGTGAACGGGTGTTGTTCGGTAGCAGATCCGGTCGACTAGCCCAGGATCGGCGGCAGTAACCACCAAGGATTCAATGATGATCCACGCGAGAAGGGCGAAGAACGTGAGATTGCACAAGAGAAGAAGAGCATGAGATGTTGCCATCCTTCTCTTTCCTCTAACTGAACTTTGGGGAATGGTTGAATCGTGCTTACAGGAGCAAAATTGATCTCTGCCTAGATGGGAAAGATAGATGTAAAATTTCCAGGGACTAACGGGACTGTATTTATTAATTGCAACTTTATTTCGCGATATGGAGGATTCTGCCACCAATTTTTGAATGGAAAGATAGAAATAGATCCCGGTTAGAGTAAATGAACATGGTCCTGATTTTGATACTGCAATGAGCTTGAAATATGTCATTTACTATATCTGTCCCATAGCCTATTAGATTAGTCCTCACAGCACACGCATGAAGTGATGGAATGACAGTGATTAATCTTGCGTAGCAAACAAGTTAGCCATGGCAACACGTTTTCGAGAGACCTTTAAGATCCCAATTATTATCGGACAGTGATCTCCTAAAGGCCGATTTGCAGTCGTTCGTGCCCTTACCAGCAATCATGGCCAAGTCGGCTGATTCGAAGAAGCTCTCGAGGTCCAAGTCACCTAATGCCTCTTCACATTTCGATGCGACCTTCTCATAATCATTCCGACACCGCTGGATGCACTGGTGCACAGACGGTCCTTGCCTGGACTGGTTTTGTTATTTAGCATTAAAGCTGCGTAACCTCGGGTGCTCAAAGCTTTACGATACACCAACCAAGCCCAAAGGTCATGTGGCTGATGTGTGGTTGTCAGCCAGAGGTTATGTGAGTTGATGTGTAGTCGTCAGCATCCGGTGCGTGCGGATCCGAACAAAGAGACGTAGTGCAGAATGCAGTTGGTTGTTTGCTTGCAGACCTTGATGACTACCTCGGTCACGACTATGACGCAAGAGGACTGAAGGATGATAAGCGTAAGCAAGACCGGGATATGACATGAGTAAGATGCTGTCATTATCTTATGTTGCTTTCGAATTTTGAAGATGGCTGAGGTTGTGCTTTTCCGGCGTTGACAAACATGAACAGAATCAGCTCAGCTGAAACTTGGGAAGCTGAGAGCAATGCAATTCACGGAGCTAACATTTCAAGGTGAATAATTTGAAGCTGCATGGCATAAGGTTTTCGGCGTAATGTTATGAACCAAGTTGGTGCTTCAAAGAGCCTAGACACTCGCATAGCAAACGTGCTGTAACTTTCTCGCTGTCCTCTCTCTTTTCAATCTTCAAGTGCTATAACAGACATTTTCCACACCGCAGCCTGCGACACACTAAGTGTCCGCTTCAGTAACAGCCACGAGCACACTAGAAATGAATAAGTGATTATTCGATAGGGGGAAAAATCAAAAAGCCACCTCTCTAGAAATAAAACCCAGACCTTAGGCCACATTCCCAGATGTCTTTCCAAGGAGGAAGCACAGAGATTATCTCATCTATAGACTGTTGAAAGTTTGTTTGTAAAATAAATTAGGTGTGTTTTTCCTTATCCCACATAAGAAAGTTGAGAGGAGGTGGGCCAAATAATAAGTGTGAGACTTCTCTAGTGTGTTTAAAGAAAAGACTAGGTGTGAGCTAGACCCAATCATACCTGCTAGCGGTGCACGATTATTAAGCGTACTTAGCACTTTGCATGCTTGCACGGAGTACTAATCCATTTATTTTTATCTTATTTCGTACAGTTATCTTATTAACATTTATTAGCTTAAAGGTTGTTTTTTGTTTATTAAGTATTTTTGGAAATGATAAAAATTCGAAATTTTATTCATTAAAAAATTATTATTATTTATTATTTTTATAATTCCGAATTTAATTCCTTTATTTTTATTTTATTTCATACGGTTATCTTATTAACATTTATTAGTTCAAAGGTTGTTTTTTGTTTATTAAGTATTTTTGGAAATTATGAAAATTAAAAAATTTATTTATTAAAATTTATTTATTTATTATTTCAAATTTTTACATATGTGTCTTTTCAAGACAACCTTTGGAAATTATACTCGTTCAAGTTTGCAACCTTTCTCGAAATGCTACATTTGTTCATTTTGCAACTTCTTCTGAATAAATACCTTTGTTCATTCTAGAACTTCTTTCGAAAGGATACTTTTGTTTCGCAACCTTTCACAAAGTTGCCTATATTCTTTATATATATGTCAGTTTTTTGATGAATGAATATAAAATCACTTTCGAGTCTTCTTTCCAAAACTATAGCCATTTTTTCGATTGTTTCCTAGAGAGATCTTATAGTAATATTATAATCGCTATCTAGTATCCTCACTCAAGACTTTGTTGTATTTTAGAAGATATTTTCCGTGACCATTAGTATATTGTGGAGCAAATAAATCTTTAAACAAAGTGATATCATATCTCAAAATCCGACTTAATTGCTCTTCTGATTCAAGGCCATATTTCCCAACATAGACCACGCTCTTAGACGTGCAAAATCATCACTGTATCGTTAGATGAAGTGAGACTTCTGACCCACAAATAATTTGGGGGAAAAAATAGTGTATCATGATAATATAGTCTCCAATGTTTCTTTAATCCACTAATATAACTCTTTGCATAGATCAATGAATGAGCCTACTAGGTATGCATTGCCACGGCTACCACTAAGTCTTGAAATAGGAAACAAAATATAGTAATGTGTACTTGCACTGGTTGCAATGCCTAGAGATTGGGATGCAAGATTCAAACCGTGAAAAGTTTGGTCTTATATTAGCCGAAAAATGCTTACTGTGGCATCACATCGAACACATAGGTGCATTTCCGCATCATCTAAAATATGCTAATATTGGCATTGTTAAAGTTGTAGATGCAGTCTTCAATTGCAAACTTTCCCTCATATAGAGAACACACTTCACTAGTCTAAAGAAAAACTTAAAGTGAAAATGAAAATGCATTCTAATGCTTGCAAGAAGTACCAAGTAAATGGGCACCAACTCACTACCTATGTTCGTCATTATGTGGGCGAGACAAATATGAATAAAACCATTTCTTCTCAATTCAAAGGTAACTTTCATCTTTTCTGCAAGCATCATCGATCTTTCATACTAGTAAATGTAGTAGCAGTCGAGTCATATCTCCAGTGAAACGAGGTTCTACAACCGTGACAAATTCACATGGTGGTGTGAATGGAAGCATTGTGATTTCATCTGTAATCAGATTCCAATAAATTCGATTTTCATCTATTTCCATAAGAAGCTCACCATTACACGTTGAGCCACAAAATTTGTAATCGGGTGTTTGCTTGTTGACTAGCCTGGAATCAGTGGCTGCGATGTGTGGGGACTGAGCCGCGATCGACGCGAGAAGGATGACGAATGCAAGATTGCAGAAGAGGAGAAGCGCAGAAGATGTCGCCATTGTTCTTTTTTACTCTAATTCAGCTATGGGGAATGGTTGAATTGTGCTTACAGGAGCACAATTAATCTCTCCTTAAATAGGAATGAGAGATGTAAAAGTTTCCTTTCCAGGGTTATCAGTATTGCGTCAAATGGGTGCAGCTTTATTTGGAAACGTTTTGCTCTAGACTTTGCTAGTCTGAAGAAAAACTCAAAGTGAAAATGAAAATGCATTCTACAGCTTAAGAAGTACCAAGTAAATGGGCACAACTCATTACCCATGCTCATCATTTTGTGGTCAGGACATGTATGAACAAAACCATTTCTTCTCAATTCAGATGTAACTTTCAATTTTTCTGCAAGCATGATCAATCTTTCATACCAGTAAATGTAGCAGCAATCGAGTCATATCTCAGGTGAAACGAGATTCTCTACAACGGGGACCAAATCAGTTGTCCCTGGTAATAGAAGCACATTGAATGACTCTGTGATCCGACTCCAAGAAATTCGACTACTCCAAAGTCTAGGTATTTTCATAAGAAGCTCATCGCACATCCAACCATAAAATCTCTCTACCACTTCTGGATCCTGAAAAGTATACAGCTTAGTCCAAGATTCTCTCATAACCCAAACAGAACAAACGAAATAATAGAGGTCGTAATCCTCAACGACTTCTGAAACCTCTGCACCAATGAACACAGTCAGCGACTCATTTAACACTGCCACAGACACTTTTAAAGAGGCACTCTTATTCTTATTCTGAAAAGTCTCTTCCGGCAGAACCATTTCATGAAACACCTCACGCGTGAGGTCAAACACGAATAATGATGCATCTTTACTCGCAGACCCCGTATCATCCAACTTGAAAGCAAGCCAGTACAGATTCCCATTCAAGAAGACCGCTTTGTCGTCATAGCGAAAAGCAGGAACCTCACACTCCAAACTTCTCCAGGAATCTGTACGGAGTGAATAAATCCCGACTCCACCAAACCAACGACCGTCGACATGAAAATGGAGAATTCTCACAATCTTATAGTCATTCGACCGAGCGTCGAAGCCAAACCCTACAAACTCACTATTAGCCTCCTCGGAAAGAAATCGCGGCTCCTCCGGGCGGGGAAATAGTCGAACTGCCTTGAGCTTTCTGGTGAACAAATTCCACAGATGCATGTACTGCCCTTCGCGATTCCGGGAAAATTCCGCGACGCCGATCAAACCATTGCACGAACCGACGAAACGGAAACGGTGGGGAGGAGGAGTAACGAAAGGGGTTTTGACTCCCAACTGGAAAGGCAGGGTAAGAGAATCGTAGGGAACCAGAGAACACGTACCCTGAAAACCATCGCGGTAATCTAGACACACGAGGTACCAGTTAGAGGGATCGAGAGCGGAGTGGCGAGAGTGGAGGGGCCCGAACGTAGGGTCGTCGATGGCGGAACGCCATGATCGGCAGACGCACCTTAATCGGAGGAGCAATTTCATCGGCAGTCGCTTCAGGATCTCCATTAAGACTTCTTGAGGGAGCTGCAGGTCGCGGCCGACGCCGTCGCCGTCGCCGTCGCCGTTCATGATGGTCGGGCGGGCAGGGGTTTGAGAAGAAGGAAGCAGAAAAGGCTGGAGAGAAAAGAAATTGCAGCAGTACTTGCCCAGCGTGGTAGATATCGGGTCAGCTTCGGCTAGGTCCGGGTCACGGGTCGGATCTTCTTGGGCTTAAGTTGTTTGAGGGCCGGCTTATTTTAGGTTAGGTTCGTGTCAGTTTTGAGCCGGATGGTTTATTTATAAGTCGGGTTATTTTACCGTGGGCTGGGCTAGCTACTTAATAAGTCTCTCTCGGCTGGGCTTCAGTTTGGGGGAAGCCCGACTAGGCTTGCGTATCGGGCCCAGTCCGACCGTGGGGTTGGTGACCCGGGTTCGCTCCTACCCGAAGATCCGACTTGGGTCGGTTCTTTTTTTTTTTTTTTTTTAATAATATAATTTTATATTATCTTAATATAAAAAATGAGACCTCAATCACCATGCTTGAGTCCATCGAGACCGGGCTCGGGATGCCAAGCCTGGTAATATCAAGGCCAAACCCAAGTCCTTGATGCTCATGCCTTGATCCATCGAGGCTAGGTATTTTTTAAAAAATTTCAAAAATTTAGTATTTTTATTTTCTTTTTTCCTTCTCCCTCCACAGGCCGTTGGGCCTTATCGACGGCTAACAACCAGCCACATGGGTGCAAGCCAACAAGGGCTGCCCTCAAGCCTAGGCTTGAGCTCGCTAGACTCGGGTGAGGTTGAGTCTTCTTGAGACTGGCGAGGCTCGAGCTCGTCGGCCTTAAGCGAGCTAGACCTCACCATATCTTGGTGAGACTTGACCTTGCTAGTGGTCAATGAGGTCAACCCTTACCTGTGGCCAATCACCAAGTCTCGGCAACCAGCGGAGGAAGAAGAAAAAAGAAAAAGAATAAAAGAATAAAAAATTATGAAAAAATCTAGATTTTTTACAAAAATTGTCCACATCATCGTGGCTGTGCAACATAGGATAGCTAGTGTTCATTTTAACAATTTCCGATCAAATGAGATTTTTCTTACGAAACAATAAAAAAAATATTTTTTCTAATTTATTTTCATGTCTCAACCAAATACCAGAATATATTGTTATATTTTTCTGTAAAGTGATGGACTGACAAAGATTAATTTTTTGTAGCAAACAAGTTAGCGACAGCAACACATGTATTCGAGAGACCATTTAAGATCCCAATTATTATCAGACATTGATGAAGGTGATCCCCTCACGGCCGATTTGCAATTGTCCAATCGTCCATGCCCATACCAGCGATCATTGCCAAGTCAGCCGATCCGAAGAAGCACTTGGGGTCCAAGTCACCTAATGCCTCTTCACATTTCAATATGGCCTTCTCATGATCGTTTCGACGCTGCTGGATGCACTGGTGCACAGACAGGTCCTGGCCTCGGCCGGTCGTGTTATTTAGCATCGAAGTTGTGTAACCTCGGGTGCTCAAAGCTTTGTGATACACCAAGCAAAACGCTATGTGGGCCGGTGGGCAAGCGTCGGCATTAGGTGCGTGCGGATCAGAATAAGGAGACGTAGTGCAGAATGCAGCTGGTTGTTTGCTTGCGGACCTTGATGACAAGCTCGGTCACGGCTATGTCTCGAGAGGACTGAAGGATGACAAGCAAGAGGAAGACGGGATATGACATGAATAAGATGTTGTCATTATCTTATGTTGCATTTCAATTTTGAAGATGGCCGAGATTGTGCTTCTCTAGCGTTAAACAAACATGAAAGAATGAGAGAAATGCAATTCGCGGAGCTAACATTTCAAGATGAATCATTTGAAGCTGGATGGCATGAGGTTTTCCGCGTAATGTTCTCAATGAAATCGGTGCTTCAGATAGCCTAAACATTCGTATAGCAATGTAATTCATTCAAAGGACAAACGTGCTGCAACTTTCTCACTATCCTTTATGTCTTTTAACTCTTCAATTGCTACGACAGACATATCCACGCCGAAACTCTGGGACACACTAAGGACACACTGAAGTGTCCGTTTCAGATTTGGGTGAAATAGACTACAGAAATAGAGAACACTAGAAGTGATTAATAGAGTGATCATCCGATAATAACTACGAGAACACTAGAAGTGATTAATAGAGTGATCAACGAGAGGAAAAATCAAGAAGCGACCTCTCGGGAAATTAAAACCAAGCCTGGCAAGAAAAGGGGAACAAGATTGAAAGTGCAATTCATTTGGAATCGGAATAATCCAATATGTGTTGAATGAAGTGGAGTGAGGGCCAACCTTGGGCGAAGCTTAAGCTCACCAGATCCTAGCGAGGTCGAGTCTTCCTGGAGACTGACAAAACTTAAGCTTGTTGGCCTTGGGCAAGCTTGACCTCGCCATATCCCAACCAGGTGAGCCCTCGCCTATGGTCTATTTCTAGCCATCGCCAACGCTTGGCGAATGGAAAAGAAAGAAGGAAAATGAAAAAGAAAGAAAAAGATAAATAAATTATTAAAAATACAATTTTTTTCTTTAAAATTATAAAAATTGTCCATGTCATTGCAATTGTGTCATGTAGGACGACCGATTTCCCTGCAAGCAATTTTTGATCAAATGACAGAATGTATTTTCCAATTCATTTTCAGGTCTTAGCTAAATACTGAAAAATGTTATCATTTTCCTAGAAAATGATTGACCAAAAGTGATGGATTGATAGTGATTAATCTTGTGTGGCAAACAAGTTAGCGGCGAAGATCTTGTTTTTTATATTAAGATAATAATATATTTTATTATAAAAATATAATAGCTTGGTAATATCGAGACCAAACCCAAGTCCTCAATACTTTTGCTCAAGTCTATCGAGGCCAAAGTATTTTTTTAAAAATATTTTGAAATTTTTAATATTTTTTGTTTTCTTTATTTTTCTTTATTGTTCTTCCTCCATAGGCCGTTGGGCCTTGGCGATGACTAATGACTCACCATAGGGGCACAAGCCAACAAGGGCCAACCTCGAGCCTAGGCTTTAGCTCCCTAGATTTTGGTGAGGTCGAGTCTTCCTAAGGTTGGCTAGGCCTGAGCTCGTCAACCTTGAGCGAGGAGCATGAGCCCTGCCAAACCTTGCGATATCTTGGTGAGACTTGACCTCGCCTATGGCTTGTCGTCAAGGCCCGACAACCAACGGAGGAAGAAGGAAAAATAAAAAGAAAGAAAGGAATAAAATGTTATTAAAGAATATGTTTTTTTCTTTAAATTTTTAAAAATCGTCCATGTCATCACGATCGTGTCACATAGGGCAACCGATGTTCATGTCAACAATTTCCCATCAAATGAGATTTTCCTTACGAAACAATGGAATATATTTTCCAATTAATTTTCAGGTTTCAGCCAAAACACTGGAACATATTTTCATTTTTCTGTAAAATGATGGACCTAAAGTGATGGACCGACAGTGATTAATTTTTTGTAGCAAACAAGTTAGTGACAGCAAAACATGTTTTCGAGATACCTTTTAAGATCCCAATTATTATCGAACATTGATGAAGGTGATCTCCTAAAGGCCAATTTGTAGTCGTCTGTCTCCTTACCGGCAATCATCATCAAGTCTGCCGATCTGAAGAAGCTTTCGGGGTCCAAGTCACCCAATGCCTCTTCACATTTCAATACCGCCTTCTCATAATCGTTTCGATGCTGCTTAATGCACTGTTGCACTGGAGCCATCGGTTCTATAATCGATCTGCCCGGTTCCCAATTCAAGTTCAGGAATCGACCAACTCCGAAATCTATAACCATAGTTCTAGGTCAGACCGTGAGCTCCTGTGCAATAGAGATACCAATCGCTGAAAACCCCTCAAGATCCTTGTTGCTATCAGTCAGCCGAGATTTTGCTCCCTTGAAGGCGGACTCGCAGTCCTTCGCTTGGTTGAGTAACGTACGAGCGAAGTAGATCAATCTGACATATGTCTCCGAGTCCAATTCGTTTTAAAGCCTCTTGAATATTCACAATGATTGTTGCATAATCTCCGCGGCATCGCTGGCGGTGCTGGTGCACTGGACCGGTCAAGTTACTTACCAGCGAAGTTATCTGGTCTCAGGTGCTCAAAGCGTTACGATGCGCCTAGCCGAAGGCTACGTAGGCTAGCGTGACCGCACTGGCACCTGGTGTGCGTGGATCAGAGTCGAGAACGTCCTTAAAAAATTTGTAAACGGGTGTTGTTCGGTAGCAGATCCGGTCGACTAGCCCAGGATCGGCGGCAGTAACCACCAAGGATTCAATGATGATCCACGCGAGAAGGGCGAAGAACGTGAGATTGCACAAGAGAAGAAGAGCATGAGATGTTGCCATCCTTCTCTTTCCTCTAACTGAACTTTGGGGAATGGTTGAATCGTGCTTACAGGAGCAAAATTGATCTCTGCTTAGATGAGAAAGATAGATGTAAAATTTCCAGGGATTAACGGGATTGTATTAATTAATTGCAACTTTATTTTGCGACGTGGAGGATTCTGCTACAAAATTTTGGATGGAATGATAGAAATAGATCCCCATTAGAGTAAATGAATATGGTCCTGATTTTGATACTGCAATGAGCTTGAAATATGTCATTTACTATATGTCCTATAGCCTATTAGTTTAGTCATCGTGGCACGCGCATGAAGTGATGGAATGATAGTGATTAATCTTGTGTAGCAAACAAGTTAGCCATGGCAACACATGTTTTCGAGAAACCTTTAAGATCCCAATTATTATCAGACATTGATGACGGTGATCTCCTAAAGGCCGATTTGCAGCCGTTCGTGCCCTTACCAGCAATCATGGCCAAGTCGGCTGATCCGAAGAAGCTCTCGAGGTCCAAGTCACCTAATGCCTCTTCACATTTCGATGCGACCTTCTCATAATCATTCTGACACTGCTGGATGCACTGGTGCACAGACGGTCCTTGCCTGGACTGGTTTTGTTATTTATTTAGCATTGAAGCTGCGTAACCTCGGGTGCTCAAAGCTTTACGATACACCAACCAAGCCAAAGGTCATGTGGCTGATGTGTGGTCGTCAGCCAAAGGTTATGTGAGCTGATGTGTAGTCATCAGCATCCGGTGCGTGCGGATCCGAACAAAGAGACCAAATGCAGAATGCTGTTGGTTGTTTGCTTGCAGACCTTGATGACTAGCTCGGTCATGACTACAACGCAAGAGGACTGAAGGATGACAAGCATGAGCAAGACGGGATACGACATGAGTAAGATGCTGTCATTATCTTATGTTGCTTTCGAATTTTGAAGATGGCTGAGGTTGTGCTTTTCCGGCGTTGACAAACATGAACAGAATCAGCTCAGCTGAAACTTGGGAAGCTGAGAGCAATGCAATTCACGGAGCTGACATTTCAAGATGAATAATTTGAAGCTGGATGGCATAAGGGTTTCGGCCTGATGTTCTGAACCAAATTGGTGTTTCAGAGAGCCTAGACACTCGCATAACAAACGTGCCGTAACTTTCTCGCTGTCCTCTCTTTTCAATCTTCAAGTGCTATAACAGACATTTTCCACAGCGTAACCTACGACACACAAATGTCCGCTTCAGTAACAACTACGAGCACACTAGAAATGATTAATAAAGTGATAATCCAATACGGTGGAAAAATCAAGAAGCCACCTCTCTAGAAATAAAACCCAGGCCTTAGGCCACGCTCCCTGATGTCTTTCCAATGAGGAAGCGGAGAGACTATCTCATCTATAGACCGTTGGATCACCTAGAGCAGAATCTATTAAAATTTTAAATAAAATTCATTTTTAGTTAGTCATAATTCCAATTTTTGAGTTAACTTGGATCACCTAGAGCAGAATTTATTAAAATTTTAAATTACGTAAATTAAGTGTTCGACTCTTTATTCTGATAATCGTATTTGTTAAATTTTCGTTCATGATGGTAAGTGTGAAAAATATTTAATCGCAAAGCTGTGGTTAATAAAAATTTAATATTGGTTTTGTCTTAAAGTAAAAATGTTTGACTAATCCGTTTAAAGATATTTTATATGGACATGTTTTTAATAAGTATCTTCTAGTTTCTCCTTTTCTTTCTTTTCATTTATCGAATCCCACTTGGTGGGACCCACCAAATAGGATCCAAACAAGGAATCCGGTTTCCAATGTTCATTAGTGTCACTTAATTAAGGCAATCAGTCTAGGAACGAAGATTTAGGTGCATATCAGCGAGTCTTTTGTCACCAAATCCATCTATATTAAGACCATAGTCAGTTGTTATCCAAGCACATTAACATTATAAAAGCCAATTCATCAATAAAAGGACCTCGGGTTGGTTCTGTTACAGAGAAGAACGGCAACCGTAGGTTATTAGTTCAATTGTTGTCGCATGCACCAGAAGCGGTGAAACGGCAGCGATTAATGTTGTGGTGCGAGAAAATTTAGGGACTGCAACGCTTGTCTCCGAGAGGCCTTTAAGATTCCTATTATTATCGGACATTAATGAAGGCAGTCTCCTAAAGGCCTGTTTGCAATCATCCGTGCCCTTACTCGCAATAGCAATCATTGCCAAGTCGGCTAATCCAAGAAAGTTCTTGGAGTCCAAGTCAGCTAGTGCCTCTTCCAGTTTCGATAGAACCGTCTAACAAGCGTTTTGACACTACTGGATGCGCTGGTGGACCGACGGCGTCCTTGCCCAGATCGGTCATGTGAGTTAGCGTCGAAGTTGTGCAATCTTGGGTGCTCGAAGCCGTACGATAATCCAAGCCAGAGACTCTGCAGGCCAGTGTGTAGTCATCGGCATCAAGCGCACATGGATCAGAATGCATCCAGAGATGAAATGCAGAACGGGTAGTTGCTTGCTTGCTTGCAGACCTTGTCGACTAGCTCAGATATGGTCGCGACATGAGCAGACTGAAGGATGACAAGCCCCAAGAAGACAGAATGCGACATGAACGAGATGCTGTCATTGTCTCATGTTGCTTTTGAATTATGAAGATGGCTGAGATCTGCTTCTCTAGCACCAACAAATATGAGCAGAATCACTTCTGCTAAAACTTCGGAAACTGAGAAATTAAATTCACTGTGCCGACACTTTAAGATGAATCATTTGAAGCTAGATTGCACAAGGTTTTCGGCAGTGTTATATTCTCGACCAACTGATACTTCAAATATTCTTAGCACTCATTTTCTAGTGTATCATTATCATACAATGGAGGCATGAGTCCTAACTATAGCCAAACGTAGGCTCCAATTTAACCTGCCTTTTGTGCTCAGCAATGCAATTCAAATAAGGGACAAACATGCTATACTATCTCACTATCTTCTATGTCTCTTCCTCTTCGAGTTCCATAACAGACATTACTACGTCGTAACTCATTGCAGACTAGTTGTTCGATTCAGTAACAACTAAGAGCACACTGGAATGGATTAATCGAGTGATCATCCAATGCTGGGAAAACAATCAAGAAGCAATGTCTCTGGAAATGTAAACCAAACCTGGCAAAAAAATGCATATAGGACCGTAAGTGAAATTCGAGTGGAATCGGAATAATAATAGTGTAATGAAGTGCAACTGGCAAGTATGCCGGGTTTTGCTTTTCCTTAGGATTTCATGAAGCATCGAAACATCGAAATCTGACTGTACCTTAGAGAGCTGAATTGGACAGGACAAAACACAGATCATTGAGTTAAATGCAGAAATCGCGGATAAAATCAGACTTACTTCAAAAGAAAAATTCATGTGAAATGTCACTGTGGAAACAAGAAGATGACTCACACTAGACTTTGCTAGCCTGAAGAAAAAAAAAGTGAAAATGAAAATGCATTCTAAAGCTTGCAAGAAATACCAAGTAAATGGGCACCAACTCACTACCTATTCTCATCATTGTGTGGTTGGGAGACATATGAATAATACCATTTCTTCTCAATTCTGATGTAATTGAAAGCAAGCATGATCAAAATCTGTCATACCAGTAAAAGTAGCAGCAATCGAGTCATATCTCCAGTGAAACGAGATTCTCTACAACCATGATCAAATCAGTTATCCTTGGTAATGGAAGCACTGTGACTTCGTGTGTGATCGGATTCAAAGAAATTCGATTTTCAATGTCAAAGCTATCTATTTCCATAAGAAGCTCACCATTGCACATCCAGCCATAAAATCTTGCTACCACTTCATCAACCTGAAAAGTACACAGATTAGTCCAAGATTGAGGCACGCCGTAGTCTCTCATAACCCAAACAGAACAAACGGAATAATAGTCATCATTATCATCAAAGGCGTCTGCACGAAAGAACACCGCCAGCAAGTCATTTAACACTGCCACAGACAGTAGTGAAGAGGCACTCGTATTTTCCGGGAGGGCCATTTCATCAAACACCTCACCCATAACATTGAACACGAATAATGATGCGTCTTCACTCACACACCCCATATTATCCAGCTTGAAAGCAACCCAGTGCAGATTCCCATTCAAGAAGACCGCTTGGCTCTCCTCGTGAAAAGCAGGAACCTCACACCTCAAACTTCTCCAGGAATCTGTACGGAGTGAATAAATCCCGACTCGACCAAACCAACGCCGATCGTCACCTTGAAAAGGGAGAATCCTCACAATCTTATAGTCATTCGACCCAGCGTCGAAGCCAAACCCTAGAAAACCACTATCAGCCGGCTTGCAACGAAATTGCGGCTCCTCCGGGCAGGGGAATACTTGAATCGCCTTGTGCTTTCTGGTGAACAAATTCCACAGATACATGTACGGCCCTTCGCCATTTCGGTCGGCGAGGCAAATCAAACCATTGCACGAACCGACGAAATAGAAACCGCGGGGAGGAGGAGTAACAAAAGGGGTTTCGACTCGCAACAGAGAAGGCAGGGTAAGAGAGTCGTGGGGAACCAGAGAACACCTATCCTGAAGATCACCGCGGTAATCTAGACACACGAGGTACCAGTTGGAGGCATAAAGAGCGGAGTGGCGAAAGTGGAGGGCCACGAACGCAGGGTCGTCGATGGCGGAACGCCACGATCGGGAGACGCACCTGAATCGGAGGAGCGATTTCACCGGCAGCCGCTTCAGGATCTCGACCGCGACGTCCTGAGGGAGCTTCGGCTCGCCGCCGTCGCCGGAGCCGGAGCCGGAGGAGGAGCTCATGATGGTCGTCGGGCAGGGGGTTTGAGAAGATGAGCGGGAAGTAGAAAAGCTGCTGAAGAGCAATTGCTGCAGTACTTGCCCAGCGAAGTACAAATCGGGTCAGCCTCGGGTACGGGTCACGGATCACAGGTCGGATCTTCTTGGGCTTGCGTTGTTTGAGGGGCGGTGTATTTTAGGTTTGGTTCGTGTCAGTTTCGGACCGGATGGTTTATTTATAATATGATATAATATTATCCTAATATGGAAAAAAAAAAAAAAAAAAAAAAAAGACCTCAGCCACTATGCTTGATTCCATCAAGACCGGGCCTGGGATGCCAAGCCTAACAATATCAAGGCCAAACCTAGGTCCTTGATGCTCGTGCCCAAGTCCACCAAGGCCAAAGTACTTTCTAAAAAGTTTCGAAATTTTTATATAATTTTTTTTTCGTTCCTTTTCTTTTTCCTTTTTCCTTCGTAGGTCGTTGGGCTTTGGCGATCACTAACAACCGGTCATAGGGAGTAGGCCAGCAAGGGCCGATCTCGAGCTTAGGCTTGAGCTCGCTAGATTCTGGTAAGGCTGAGTCTTCTTGAGACTAGCGAGGCTTGAGTTTGTCTACCTCAAGTGAGCTAAACCTCACCATATTTTTGTGAGACTTGACGTTGTTGGAGGTTGACGAGGTCAGCCCTTGCTTGTGGCCTGTCACCAAGGCCTAACGACCAACAGAAGAAGAAGGAAAAAGAAAAATAATAAAAATAATAAAAAATGATTAAAAAATTTATATTTTTCTTTAAATTTACAAAAATTGTCTATGTTATTATGTTTGTACCACATAAGACCACTAGTGTCTATATCAGCAATTTTCAATCAAATGAGATTTTTCTTACGAAACAATGAAATATATTTTCCAATTCACTTACATGTCTCAGCCAAACATTGAAACATATTGTTATTTTTTCTATAAAATGATGGACCTAAGGTGATGGACCAATGGTGATTAATTTTTTGTAGCGAACAAGTTAGCGACAGCAACACATGTTTTCGATATATCTTTTAAGATCCCAATTATTATCGGACATTGATGAAGGTGATCTCTTGAAGGCCGATTTGCAATCGTCCGTGCCCATACCAGCAATCATCTTGGGGTCCAAGTCACCCAATGCCTCTTCACGTTTCAATACGGCCTTCTCATAATTGTTTCGACGCTGTTGGATGCATTGGTGCACGGACGAGTCCTTGCCTGGACCGGTCGTGTTATTTAGCATCGAAGTTGTGTAACCTCGGGTGCTCGAAGCTTTACGATACACCAAGCTAAAGGCTATGTGGGCCAACCGGTGTGCCGTCATCGGCATCCGGTGCATGCAGCTCCGAACAAGGAGATGTAGCGCAGAATGCAGTTGGCTGTATGCTTGCAGAACAAGCTCGGTCACGGCTATGTCGCAAGAGGACTGAAGGATGACAAGCATGAGGAAGACAGGATATGACATGAGTAAGATGCTGTCATTTATCTTACGTTGCTTTCGAATTTTGAAGTTGGCTGCTTGTGCTTTTCTAGCGTTAAACAGACATGAGCAGAATCAGCTCTGCTGAAACTCGGGAAGCTGAGAGAAATGCAGTGTAATTCATTCAAGGGACAAACGTGCTGCAACTTTCTCACTATCCTCTGTCTTTTCACTCTTCAAGTGCTATCACAGAAATTTTCATGTTGTGACTCTGTGACAAACTAAGTGTCCGCTTCAAAAGTGATTAATAGAGTGATCATCCGATACCGCCAAAATATCAAGAAGCAACCTCTCTGGAAATTAAAACCAAACCTGGCAAGAAAAGGCGAACAAATCGAAAGTGGAATTCATTTGGAACCGGAATGATCCAATGTGTGTCGGATGAAGTGCAACGGGCAAGTATCGCGGTTTCTTACTTGGTCCTTTTAATACTTTGGATAACTACTTAAATAAATAAATAAATAAAAACTCAACAATTCTAGATATAATAAAAGTCAAAATAGCAACTCATACATGTATTTTAATCCTAATTTATTGAGATTTCAAAGAATTTAGGAATAATGAGAAATTTGAAAGTTGGCTAGCATGGTGAAAAATAGGGTTGCACAAAAAGAAGAAAAAGCATTGAGGTAAAAAATTTTAATCAAACAAATTCAATATACTTGAATTTTTAAATAAAATTCATTTTTAGTTAGTGACGAGATGATGATATTTCGATTTTTAAGTTAATTTGGATCACCTCAAGTAGCACCTATTAAAGTTTTAAACTATGTAAATAAGTTATTCAACTCTTTATTCTAACAATTGTATTCATTATACTTCCATTCACAATTTAAGTGTGAAAATATTTAATCATAAATGCGTGGTTAATAGAAATCCAACATTTATTTGGTCTTGAAAGTAAAGATGGTTGACTAGCATTTTGACTATGCTTTTTTTAATCTTTTTCATTTATTTTTGGGACCCACCAAATTCACACGGTTTTCTGAAGGAAGCCAGATTCCTTGAGGAAATTTGCTATGCCTGTCCGTTATTCATCAACACCACTATATGAAGGCAATCAGTCCATGAAGGAAGATTTAGGTGCATATCAGCGAGTCTTTTGCCACCAAATCCATCTATATTAAGACCATAGTCAGTTGTTATCCAAGCACATCAACATTATAAAAAGCCAATTCATCGATGGAAGGACCTCGGGTTGGTTCCATCATGGTGAAGAACGGCAACCGTAGATTATCAGTTCAATTGTCGTTGCATGTGCCTGAAGTGATAAAATGGCAGCAATTAATTTTGTATCGCAATGGACTTTAGGGACTGCAACACATGTTTCCGGAGGCCTTTAAGATCCCTATAATTGTCGGACACTAACGAAGGCAGTCTCGTAAAGGCATGTTTGCAATCATCCGTGCCCTTACTAGCAATCATCACCAAGTCAGCCAATTCAAAAAAGTTCTCGAGTCCAAGTCAGCTAGTGCCTCTTCTAGTTTCGATAGAACCGTCTTATAAACGTTTGACACTATAGGATGCGCTGGTGGACGGAGGGGTCCTTGCCCGGACTGGTCATGTGAGTTGGCGTTCGAAGTTGTGTAATCTTGAGTGCTCAAAGCCGTAGAGTAAACCAAGCCAGAGACTGTGCAGGCCAATGTGTAGTCATCGGCATTAGGCGCTCACGGATCAAAATGCATCCAGAGATTAATGCAGAATGTGTAGTTAGTGGCTTGCTTGCGGACCTTGTTGACTAGCTCGGACATGGTTGTGACACGAGCTGACTGAAGGATGACCAGCGCAAAGACAGAATGTGACACGAACAAGATGCTGTCATTGGAGTTCCAAATAAGGGACAAACATGCTGCAACCATCTCACCATCTTCAATGTCTTTCAATCTTGGAGTTCCATGACATCCATTAGTAAAGTCGAAACTCATTACAAACTAGTTGTTCGATTCAGTAACAACTACAAGCTCACTGGAAAGGATTGCAAGAGTGATCTGCAGGGAAAACAATCAAGAAGCAACCTCTCTGGAAATGAAAACCAAAGCTGACGCAAAAAGGCGGATGGGATCGTAAGTAAAATTTGTGTGGAATCGGAATGATCCGGTGTGTAACGAAGTGCAATGGGCAAGTATGCCGGGTCTTGCTTTTCCTTTAGGATTTCATGAAGCATCGAGTCACCAAAATCTGACTGTGCCGAAGAAAGTAGGACCAGATATACATCACTGAGTGCAAAGCAGAAGGGATTTGCGGACAGGATTAGACAGTCTTACTTCAAAAGAAAAATTCATTGAGAAATGTCACTGTAGAAACAAGAAGATGACTTACAGTTTAACTTAATGGTCATCGTATTCTGACAATGTTAACTGGATAAGCATCAGAAAAGAGATATTAAAGCAAGCTCATTTTTCGTCACTCTTTTAGAACAACGTGCTGGAATGCATCATTGGACCATTCAAGTGGATCAGAAAAGAAGTCAAAGAATGCTAGGCATTATGCCCAGCCATACGTTCAATATCTCTCGTACTCTTGGGAATTGAGCATCATGTTGCGACGATTCCACGAACGGCTCTAAATTGATCGACCTGAAAAACTAGAAGTGTCCACATTTGATTCCAAAATGAACATCTTCTGTTGAAGGGCATCACAAGCACTAGTTCACGGACCTAGTACCTAGCAAGAAGCTCCTATCGAGCCGAGATTAGAATGTCGCATAAACGGAATTGCGATTACTCATAAAAAGAAAAAGAGATAGAATCTCCCATATTGCAATTATTTCTCTCAAATTTGTCCAAATAGACCAAAGGGCTCAAAATGTGTCGAGAAATTTCCAAACTGCTAAAAATTGGCATCTTTTGTCAACCTCTGTATTTTGTTACACTGTTGGACTGTGAAATAGGTGATGGACCAGCATAATCTCGCTGACAAGACATGAATCCTTGGAGAACAAGTCACGGTAGGAAAAACATCAAAAGAATTCCACAGGAGACATGTCTTTGTCAAAGCCACACTTCACTTATAGTTCAGCAAATTGCATCTATGTCATGCAATAAAATTGCCATGAACTCATTTAGCCCTTTTCTCTGTGATTCTTCCTAGGTCCGGACCGATGCAGGCCTATGTTGAAATTATTAGAAGAACTCCAAGGTTTGTGTAGGAGTTAAAACAAATGTGCATGCAAACATAGAGATCGAAGTGAAACTTGTGATAAAATGAGAACAAAGTAAAGTATGTACTATAAGGGTAAGCATCACCTCTGGTTCCATCTGAGAACCAGATCGAACCCATTTGGAAGAGCTGGTACTACTTCCGACTCCGCGAAATCTGCCTGGTGATAGTTCCCCTCCCAATTCAAAACGGGTTTTGAAGCCAAAAAGACATAATCAAAGAAAAGAAAAAAGCAAAAACCTTTTGTACCCATAAAGATCAAAGCATGGTCTCCATGAACAAACGACATGACTACTTGATAAACAAATGTTTTAATAGTGAAATTGAGCAATGTCCAGATGTTATTCAGAACCTAAAATCGGCCAGTTCCCTAGTAAAACCGCGACTCAGACTGGAGCCATCAGTTCTATAATCGATCTACCCGATTCCCAGTTCTAGGTCTGGAATTAACCGACTCCGAAACCGATACCCATAGTTTCAGGTCAGACAATGAGCTCCTCTGCAATAGAGACACCAATCACTGAAAACCCCTTGAGATCCTCGTTGTTATCAGTCAATGGAGATTTTATTCCCTTAAAGGCGGACTCGCAGTCCCTCGCTTGGTCGCCTAACGTAGCAGAAAAGTAGGTCAATCTGCCATATGTCTTCGAGTCCAGGTCGTTTAAAGCCTCTTGAATATTCGCGAGGGCCGTCGCATAATCTCCGCGGCATCGCTCGAGGTGCTGGCGCACTAGACCAGTCGAGTTACTTAGCAGCGAAGTTATCTGGTCTCGGGTGCCCCGGTGCGCGCGGATCAGATTCAAGAACGTCCTTGCAAAATTTGTCATAGTAGGGTGCTGTCCGGCTGCAGACGTGGTCGACTTCCGCATAATCGGGGGGAACCACCGAGGATTCGACGACGACGACGGACAACGCGAGAAGGCCGAACGCGAGATTGCAGAAGATAAGAAGAGCATGAGATGTAGCCATCGTTCTCTTTCCTCTGACTGAAACTTTGGGGAATGGTTAAATCGTGCTTACAAAGAGCACAGTTGATCTCTTTCTTAAATAGAAACGATAGATGTAAAATTTCCAGGAATTTGTTGATATTGATTAATTGCAGCTCATGGAGGATTCTGCATTAAAATTTTGGATGGAAAGAATAGAAATGGTTCCCCATTATGGTAAATGAATATGATCTTAGTCCTGGTTTTAATACCAAAATGAATATGCAACATGTCATTTACCATGTCTGTCCTCTATTCAATAGCACCATCTAGGCTTCCTTTGTTTTGTGAAATATATTTTTTGGGAAAACATTTTTTGTCATTTGAATAGTTTTAGAAAAACAAGTCAACTAGAAATGTTTTCTTTGTTAACAGAAAATATTTTCCTAACAAAACTTAAATTTAGAAAATGATTTCGATTTTTAAAAGAGAAAATCATTTTTCATAATATAATTAGATATTGGCACTTAGACTTAAATCAAATGTGCATGAGAGCATAGTGATTATGTCCCTGTCATGGTGTCACTATCTTTTCATGACATTGGTAGCTATGGCAAACTTTGACCTGTCAATGCACGCGACAGCAAGCTATGTGCATGAGAGCATAGAGATTATATTATCTTTTCATGACGTTAATAACTATGGCAAACTTTCAACTGTCAATGCACGCGACAACAAGCTATGACAAGGAGGAGGAGGTTATTTTAACGGTACCCGAGTCTACATCGGCACAGACGGAAGGCCATGAAAGTTGCAGCCGCTTCAATCGCCCCGAATCTGAGGCAACCAACCATGAAATGAAGAAACAATCTCCATGGGGGTACGATGGAAGATATCAAGACCATTCTCACCAAACAAAACCCAACCAGCGATCGTTCACAACTTACCTAACAATAAAGAACAATAAAGAGATGTCGCGACAACAAGTGTTAATGCTCCTGGCAATCGGTGTAGATGGTGTGATCGTCCAATCACACCCCGCTTGTTCCGGCCATCTATATCCTAATTGTGTACGTTCAATTTCTCTCACCATTCAAATTTTGAGCCCAACATTAATGTGCAACATAAATTTTTTTTTTTTTTTTTTGGTGAACGATAATTGTATTAAGCTAAGCCAATATGTACAAGCAATGACACCGGCTTACACTCAATACGAACAAAGCATAATGAGTGGAAAGGTGTCGAAATAAAAGAAAAGCCAACAAGGCAAAAGCCAGAAGGCACAAACAGCACAAAGACAGCCAAACAAAAGAAGGTGACCCAGCCAGCAAAACAATAGCAACCCAAGCCCAAAACCCAACACAAAAACGATAGAGCCCAAAACGGCAACCAAGAACAAGGCAGGATGCAGCCAAAGGAAGAGAAGAATCCCATATAGCAGACACTCCACACAGTAGGACTATGTGCAACATAGAATTTGTACCCAGATTTATATAAGTTCTCTCTTATTTTATGGTCAGGCATGAGTTTACGCTGACGAGCCACCTGACGTGGGCCTTTGTCATCTTTCCATAGACTAAAAACACAGTTAATGGATTAGGTACCTGAAATTCGTGCGATTCCGTTCAAACGCATTAACTTTCATAACAAAAAGATGTTGATTGTATTGTATAACGTACTCAAAATGGAAATCCAATAATTAAATAGCGAAATTCACTAAGAAATTCAGTGATCCGGGATGGCAAAAGTGCAGATCAGCACAGCACAATCACCAAACACATTCATCTATCCAATTACTTCCCTTCTCTAAAGAAAACAAGAAAAATAGTCAAAAAGAGACAAGAAGCATGTGGGCCAACACCCACCATAAGTAATCACCGAAAGGTGGGGGAAGACCCGGATGATTTGCTTGACAACCACCACCACCCTCACCCATCATCCATCTCCAACCGCAATTGAAGGCAAATTACTCCCAAAGTGATTTGAATATTTATACCAAGCATGCAAATTTTTTGGTATACCAAGAATATGTTTGCATGTGACAAGCCTTCTCCAAGCAATTAACAATTCCAGTTCATACTCTGACCAACCACATGTGGGGGGTTGCGCGCTGGGCCTCACCCCAGATCTGGGTCTTTTGAGTACCATCACCTGTTGTACCCCACCATCTGACAGCTATATTTCCTTTCCCACCTTCACAGCAAAGTTCACACCATTCATTATCATCCTTACCTAACATTGTACACACACACACACACATAATATATATACACGAAAGACAACAAATTCCCAAACGAAACCTACTAAAAAATCAGAACTTGTATCTCACGTCTATCGGCAGTGCGCACAAAAGGACAAATGATGCACGCTGGTTTTACTATGGTTGGACAATGTAAAGATTCAGGACCCTCTTTCTTTGTCCTTTTGAACGAAGGGAGATGTCTCACGGTGAGCTCACCATTTAGAACATTCATTAGGAGAAAACCCAAGAAGGGCACTAGAACAACTCCTCATCCGTAACTCAAATAGAAAAACCTACATGTTCTGGCAATGAGCTCATCGGCATGAGCAAATGGGTCGAATGTCAAGGAGAGAGAATCATGTTTTTGAGAAGATTAACATTGATTCTAATGATACATAGCCCAAAAAGAACAAAAAAAAGCACTAGCTTCATTCATTTACAAAATCCCCACCAGCAATTTTTGCTATAAGGAACAGAGCATTGCATAACTCGTCCTCAAACCGAAACTACTATGCCAAAAAATGAACCGAGAAAAAAGAAAAAGAAAGGGGAAATCTGAAATGTGTACAGAAAGAATTAGAGAGAGTTAATTTCCTGACAAAAAACAAGGGCCTACACGTAGAATGATGCGGACCTGTAAGAATAGGTAGCTTGATGCTCAGGGAACGTCACTGACTGGCGAATCCAGAGTTGGTTTATGGATTGATGTTGCACTCCCGCAGATAGACATGATCATAATCGACATACTTCACCCAATAGTTCCGGTACTTAGGCATGCCTATCTCAAGCCATGGTTTCAAGTTGCCATTGTAGTGAATGACGGCAGCCCGCTCTATGTCCCTCTGGTTGACATTAGGATTATAACCTAGTCCCAGAACATGCCACAACCGATCAAGTGGATGAGTACGATTCCAAAATGTAATAAGGCCGGGTGGCAGGGTCCCCAACTTCCACAACTGTCTATCATGGTTCTGCAAATAAGAAATTCTTTTCAGTGATTTAAGGGAGAAGCAATTCAGGCCTAGTTGAGTTCAAAAAGCATTGAACACCTAATATTTCAGTTCCAAGTCCCTCCACCATAGTAGGGTATATATGTAAGTTTGGCATTCTATTCATGCTTTAAAACATGTAGCGTCACTTGTACTACCAAACAATGAAAGATGTGACTAACTGAATATAAGAATGTCCCAGTGAATACTTACAAGTTTCTGCCAATTGTGATACACTTCCGTGATGTTTTGCTTCTTCCATTCCTTCAAGTCAAACACGTTCATGCCATATGCCCAGCCACAAGCACGGGGATCAAAATTCTTTGAGATGAGAGGATTAGAGAAATTGAGATAGCGATCAAAGCGATGGAAGCTTTCCCCACATGTCTCCACCGCACCATTGACCTTTCCCTTCAAATCGAGGGACCACAGACCAGTGAGGTCCTTTTGTACAACTATATCATCATCTAAAAACAGCACCTTATCCAGCTTGGGGAAGATCTCCGGTAGGTAAAACCGAAGATGGTTCAAGATAGATAAGTACTTAGGGTTCCTGTACTTCAGATTTGAATCGGAATTCGCACGATGAGTCCTGAAGTAATAATCAATCATGGATTGAGAACCTAACTGCTTGAGCACTGGACTGTAACTCGAGTTTAACCACGTAAATTCTTCTATATTCTGGACTTGAATAGTTGCTTTCCCCAGGGGATTTACTAAGAACCACATCCTCATTGCTGCATAGTTGAGCCGGTCTGTAACGATGTGGAAGACATGTTTCGAGGGTTCCTGTCCATGATCCCAAAAGAAATAAACAAGAAGTCAAGCCAAAAAGAAAAGAAAAGGAAAAGAAAAGCAGAAGCATCACAACATCACCATTTTCCCTAGTCACTAAATTTTCTACCACATACTTTCTTCTTGGAAGCCAATTTCAATAAAGTTAATCTTTACAGGCAAACAAAGATACCTTCGCATGGGTGATGGTTGAGTTCACAACAACAGCTGCTGCCAACACGTTATCAGAGAACAGTGCATAATGGAACAGCCGGGGGTCCTCCAATTTCTCTTGGTTCAGGAAATGCTGTTGGGTAGAATTCAAGGTGTAGTACTCACTAGTAAGGCGTAAAGGAAGACAATGAAGACCCTTAGGAAGGGTTTTTGCAGTCAACTGTGTCAAGAACAGCGTCTGCTTCTTGTGCACTCGCAGCTGCTCTTCCGTTGAATGGAGCATAGCCCTAAGTTTCCGTACAATAGCAGAGCAGTCATCTTGAATTTGCTTGCCTTTGGCCAATGATTGCTCCATAGCTTTCAACCGGTCATAGGAGCTGCACATTTCATCGCACTCTCTGTCAGTTCTCATAGCTAAACAAGATGAGAAACTAAATCACATTTAAAATCATACATCTGTATGTGCCAATCAAGATATCAATATAAACCAGCATACATATGAAAGTATGCAACACATGAACTTAGCAGTAGAGATCAATCAACTTACTTCCTCGGCAGATCGGAATCCTTAGATGCTGCCCCAAGCACTCGTTGAACTTCTTTGATCCGCTGCCGAAGCTCTCTAGTGAAGTGAGGATTGTTCTTAGTGGCTGGTAGAGATAAGTAAACTTTGGCCCTGATCAACTGATCTTTAAGCTGCCGGACACGAGCATCGGGCATTGCCATTTGCTCATTCTGTCCCTCTCCAGATTTTGCAGTCTCTTGTTTTCCAGCGATGACGGGAGTCTTAGAAGACTGATCTTCGGCTTTCACCTCCTGCACAAGAATTTTGAAATCTTAATTACACTCTCTGAGACCTACTGAATTTGTTCATTTCTCAATGGATTTTCAATTTCATTTGAAACATTCAAGAAATCAACCCAAAAAACCATGCATAGCAGTTGATGGCCTAAATGACAAAACTGATGAATAAAATCCATCAATCGACTTGTTCTCTACCTTGAAAAGTAAGAAAGGAAGGACAGGAGAAAGTTCTCATAAGCAATTAAGTTTGATTGTCAAATTCTACAGTCATTACCAATGTCCAACCCTATATGCATTTTGAAAAAGACTCAGACCCTTGTAAGAAATCACTAGCCCAAAAGTTAAAGCAACAAAAAGAACTCCTTAACTGAAAACAACGATTTCAACACAAGGCCTGCCTGCAAGTTGTATTAGTTTAGGACCACGGAAAGAAGCATGAAACAAGCCCCTACTGCACCATATTCTCAATAACTACGAGTTTTGACAAGTGAACCCGCCACATGAAAACTAGATAGGGTAGAGATGAATTTACCACATTCTGTGCGACATTTTTTGATGATGACCTCTTGGAAACTTTAGCCTTCCCATCTTCGTCCTTGGGAATTTTCCCTTCTCTACCGACTTCATTTTCACCTGCCACAGTAGATTTTTCCAAAATTCCACTCTGCACTCCTTGATTGTTCCCATCAGTCACCTGTCTGATGGGGTTCTCCTTTTGAGCTTGACTGTCATCCGTCGTCGCTGACAATACCCTTGCAGATTTATGCTCTACTCCTTCTAGTTTTTGCGAATCTAATTTATAATATCAACAAAATAAAAATTGAATAACTGAAAGCAAAACTTCAAGAAAAATTTCCACTGATTGACCAATTTTTTCTGGGGCAAGATTCACACAACTTATATCACGCAATATGATGTGGAGCAGAAACAGCGAAACAAATCCGAATCCGAAACAAACAGATTAATCAATCCGAAAAAGAGTACCTTTAGTGGTATTATCCGTGTAAACTAATCCAATCGGTTCTTTAAGAGTTGCTGACGATTCCTGCTTCCAAAACAGAAGGGGTGAGAGCTAGATCTCAGAAATTAACAGCACAAACAACCAGAGAGAGAGAAGCAAGAGAAGAAACAATTAGAACACCAGGACTAATATACCTGTGGAAGCACATTCAAACGACCCGCGTCACCACTAAAAGTCTGCGCACCAACACCAAGCAAAATCGCCGAAAATCAGTAATTAATCGTCTGGGGTGCTTGTGAAATAAATCTACAATTGCAAGTGGAAAAAAAAAAAAAAAAAACTTACAAAGGACGTGACTTCCTCTATGAATTCATTCCTCGCTGCAAGAAATAGACAAAAGGGCAAAAACCCAACACACGTGAGACTGAGAAGAGAGATGGGTACAAATCAAAATCTGAAATTTCTGGGTAAGATTCATTTCTTGAAAAGACCTCGTGGCGAAAAATCATAAAAAAGCGAGAAGAAAGAAAACTCACAAGAAGCAGATTTGAAAGTGCCGATTCTATCAGTGTAGAGGACGATCGGCGCGACGACCGTCACCAGCAGCATCAGCACCACCACATTCCGCACCAGCATCATTCCCCTCCCTCTTGCAAGCCCAAGAATCTCCAAACCCCAATCGCAAACAAGAAAGGCAAGCAAGAAAGACCCAAAAAGCTCCTTCCTTAAGGCCTAAAGCGAAGACCCAGATGGCGGCTCCTCGAAACCCGGCTCCCGAAGGCTCGAATCTCAAGTCACATTGAAGGAGCGCCGCGGAAGGAAGGCACCGGCCGCCGTTTGGATTGAGAATTCGTGCGAGAGGGAGAAGGGAGCCCTCTGGTTTTCCTGTAACTGAGAGAGAGAGAGAGAGAGAGAGGACGTTGATAATGTCTAGGAAGAGAGAGAAAGCTAGGGAGAGAGGATGATGGAGATGGACTATTGATTGGAGGTTTTTATTCAACAGATTCCGCCATTTTCACTGGCCTTTCGTGTGGTTCGATGAAAAGGGAAAGGAAGCCGAGGGTGTGATTAAAGAAAGACGCGGGGCAAGGACGGACGAGATAAGTTCACGAGCGAGAGAAAGCCAAACGCTGTGAATGAACTCACTCCTCATATTTTAAGGAAAAGAGGACCAAAGAAAGGGAGAGAGTAATTTTTGTTATCTCTTTTTGTCTAAGAAAGGGAGAATATATCTCCCAAGTTTTAGTGAAATTTTTTTTTAGATCCATTTTATAACCATTTTATTTTTTTATTAAATAATAGAGTGATCGGGAAATAAATTTAGAATAAAAAATGAAAATTTTATTTAGAAAAATAATTTTTGAAACAAGGTCATTTTCTTTTTTATTCATTCTTACTTTTATTTTTTCTAATAAGTTGCCGAGCCTTGACAATGATTGGATGAGGCTTGACTTGGCCTAGATCTGATGAGGTTCGCTTCACCTAACAATGGTGAGGCTAACCCCGCGGTGTTGCCCGAGGCTGATGAGCCAAGCCTCAGCAATTGCTAGGCAAGGTTGAGACTTGGCTCGGATCTAGCAAGGTTAGCTTTACCTAGCAATGGTGAGGCTAACCTCATCAGCCATCACTAAGGCCTAGTGACCAATTAAAGGAGAAATTCAAAAAAATTAGAAAATTTTCAAAAAATATTACAAACTAAAAAAATTTCACATCAGAAGAAAATGAAAGAGTCATGTCAAATATATTTATTTGTTTAGAAACTCATATGAAGGATAAAAATTTTAAAAATATTTTTGAATAGAATTTTTTTTTTGAAAACATAAATGTTACTAAACGTACCTAAAGTGAATAGAAGGTGTAATGTATTTTATTTCTTTTTTTTTCCATGTTTGAATTGAATATCAATTTCTCCAAAGCCTTTGCTATTTTATAGTCTATCAATAATGCAAGAATTCATATCAATTGAGAATTTTCATGAGAAATAAATTAGTTTGAAGTAAAGGCATGAAGAAATATCAAATTGGATTTTTTTTTTTTTTTGGCAAGACAAAAATTGGGGTAAATTGTGTAATAAGGGTGTCGGTCTGAATTTCTCATGGGACAAACATTATTTTTGAGAAAACGTGTCATAAGCCATTCGTTTGGGATTTTTGATGAAATTAATCCTAATAATTACCGCCAGCATTATTTTTTTTTTTCTCTTGTTGCTGATGCCAATTAAAGTGGTGTGTCTAGAGCTTATCTTATTTTGGGAAGCGGTCTATTTTGTTTGGGTCTTTTCTTCTAGAAAAGCAGCAGCAGAACTTCTCTTTCCACGCTTTGAAAAGGGTCCATTCGCAAGGTTTTCTACTTAAGTGAAATTGCTTTCCAGCTGCCGACTTAAATAAATTGCTTGCCCTAATCTAGACGAAAAGATAGCGATAGACGTAAACGCCTATTTTGTCAACAGTCGATGAAATAAAGAATAAATAATTTAAGTTTTACATTCTCGATTGAAAAATAAAATAAAATGAATAATTCAATCATTGAATAATGAGTATCTTGAAAATTCTTATCGTCTTTTTTCCAAGATTAGCTCAGATGTACCAAGACATCGTAATTTGTGCTCATTTGAAAATATTTGCTCTCTTTACACATTTTGTAATTTCATATTATTTTTTATACGATTTGGCTAGAAAATTCCTCAATCAATTATTTAACTCCTAATTTAAAAAAAAAAATAGTGCCACGCTCAATGCATCTTCAAAAAAATCGAGTATTGTAATTCCATTCTTGACACTATTCAATAGGTTTAATTTGTTTGACACACTTGATTGTGGGTTTTATTAAGGCTCTATTATTTGAATTCGGTGAAGACACTAGATGAATCCAAAAGCCTAGGGCACCTGAATTAAGTCATTAAATGATGTATCCCCACATATACTCCGACAGCCAAATTAGTTATGGCTTAGGACATAGGCAAAGCTGAATTTAGCACTCTATACCAAAAAGAAACAAAAACCTATCATAATATTATATTTGGCTGATTATACAGCAACTGAGATTGGACTAATTCATTATGCATTGATTCAACCAACCCCTAGGCAATCTGGAAGCAGGCCCCCGCAATTAGAAGAAACGATCAGTCGTTATAAGACTCCCTCTTTTAGCAAAAAATCGAACGAGATGAAATCATTTCTGAATTGGAAAATGGAGAATATAATAATTGTTGATGGCAAGAAATAGGGAATGATGATAAAAGGAGGAGCCACTGCTGGTGGGGACAGAAGTGTCGGCACAACGCAACGGCTCTGTCTGTGTGGTTGAGGCTGTCTGCTCGTGCAATTGCTTTGCTTGGAGGGTCCCCCCCCCAACATTAAATCACATCTTCTGTTTTCCTTTTTTTATTATATAAATTTATTTTATTTTTATAAAAGAATAAAAAAACAAGTTTTGTCTTGTTTTGTTTTGTTTTGTTTTTGATTTTTCTGAAATGGCCTTTCAAACAGTGAATTTCCCAATTTTAATTTGTAATTTTCCCTTCATGGATCTTGATAGTTGCTACATTCCCTTTTTGGGCTGGAATTGACTGGATCATTCCCTCTCTTGTATCTTGAAGTTCCATGGTGGGCAGTCAGCAATGGAGTGGCTCTCTACCTTGCCTGACATCATCTCCATCGGTTTATGAAACATTGAATTTCCTCTATATTTACTAATGTTTTCTGACTTGGCATCCATTTATTTAGCGGGAAAGGAGTAATTTGAATAATATTTTCTTTAAAAATAATTGTTCAAATAGCTCACAAAAATGAATTAACGAAAAATTTACATACAAAGATATTTAGTTATAAATTGTCGTTGATGATAAAAATATATTTCATTAATTAATGAATTAAAAAGATACAATGAATCATTTTTTAAGAAGATGTTTTTCAATTCATCAAATTTTCAAGAAATAAACAAAGTCTGAAATGATTTTTATTTTCCCACGCATCAAACTATATCCACCTTGTTGTTATTTTTTTCTTTATTAATTAATCTATCGTAATCGCTAATTGAATCCCCCAAAGCCATATCCGACACTCAATAAGAATTTGTCACATTACTAAAAGAACTAATTTTATAAACCGACAGTATAATATCGGCAAATAGCACTTTTTATCATATATGGTGGGGGTCCATGGCATGCTAAACTGGGCTTCCTTTCTGAGAAGTGTCATGATTATTTTAGTTGTAATTGACTTATTTGGGACAGAGGGAATCTGTTTAGTTGTTTTGGAGTCTTTTGCTGAGAATTTGCCCTGATTGGGATCTAAACATGAACCAAGAGACAGGCAGTTCTTCTCATTTGAAAGTTTAGGCCCAGCCAAAAAAAAAAGGCCCAGCCCAAACTTAGTAGATCCGAAGCTTTGGACCTTGATGAGGAATTTTGGCTCGGATCATAAAAAAAATTGTTCGATTCGATTCAGCTTGGCTTGGGTCCATTTTCTAGATGGGAAAATTCATTTCTCAAAATTAATTAATATATCATATTCGAAAATTGAAACCTCGAAATCCCATTTATACGCTTGTGTAATTACTAGTGACAAACATGATGGTGCTCAAAATTCTACAAATCTCAATTACACTCTTCAAACAGCATCTAAAATAAGAATCAAAACATGGATATAACTTAAAATCAAGATTATTATAGGAGGTAAGGTTGGCCTTCTTAGCTTCGAGGCCAAAATTGGGCCTAGGGGTGGCAAATGGGTGAGTTTGGTCGGGTATGGGTCGGGTCGAAAATGGGTCGACCCATATTTGACCCATTTAACCCGTTTTGATCCATATTTTTGTAATGTAAATCTAGTGACCTATATTCGACCTGACCCGTATTGCTAAAACCTATTAATATTCTAGGAAAACTCACTTCTATTATATGTTAATTGGATTAAAACTTCAAATTAAATTAAAAATAGTAAATAAAATAAAATAAAAGTAAAAAAAACCTATAAATTGAAATATTTATAAAAAAAAAAATTGAAAATCAAAGGCTTGCGACGGCAGAATACATGAAGATGGGGGAGGCCGTGACACTTGCGGTTCCGACGAGGCCGTCACAACAAGCAGCTGGCGCCTGGTCCAAGCAATCACTGCAAACGTTGAAGACCCTCAACCTACTGGGGTGAGAGAGGCAAAACAGGGAGAAATGGCAGCTGGGAGGAAGAAGAAACAAACCATAAAATGGACAGTGGAGATTACAAAGGGGGATTGGACGACTCATAATACAAGTATGGATCTAACGGTGGAGATTTGGCGATCCGTGTGGCTGAATCAAACGCTCCTCATTTGGCCACATTAGCCCTCAATTTTAAACAATCGTATGGTCCACGAAGTGCCACGTCATCAAGGGGAGTTGGGCAAACTTCCAAATTAAAGGTAAATATTGTGATTATTGTAAAAGGCCACATCACACTATAGATACTTGTTGGAAATTACATGGGAAACCGACTGAAAAGGAGAAAAGAGAAAGGGATTATTTTGCCTATCAGGTTATGACTCAGGGTAATTAGAAGGCAAATCAACCAATTTCTGATGATCAATACTAGAACATCATAAAGGCATTGCATCAATTGAAAACTAGAGACAAGATTGCCGGATTCTTAGGTACTTTCGTTTCCCAATATAGTAATATTTCAGTTGATGCATGGATAATCAATTCGGGCGCCAATGATCACATAGTATGTGATGAGGATCTATTTTCCTACAATCGAAAAATCCACCCTTCTGTGTCTGTTAGACTTCTTAATGGCACCAGTACTCATGTTTCCAAAATTGGAATTGTCCATCCTAGTGAGCACATTATTCTTAAGAATGTCTTATATATTCCTAATTTCGAATTCAATCTTATATCAGTGTCCAAAATCTGTGAAGACAACCATTGTCATGTTGAATTCAATTCTAAAAATTGTTCATTTTAGGACCGCTCAACTGGCAAAATGATGGGCTTGGGTAGTTTTGCACAAGGGCTTTATTTTTTATAAACTTTCCCAAGGATTTTGATTTTTCATTGCTACATAAAAGCATTTCTTGTAATGTAGCAACTAGCAATAAAAATTTCCTTTATCATCAATGCTCGGGTCATAATGCTCGTTTCCCTTATCCAAATTGCTCGATTTGTCCCATAGCAAAACAATCTCGATCTCCATTTCCTACAAGCACGTCTTGAGCCCACTAGTGCTTTCTCTTTAATTCATGTTGACATATGGGGCCCCTATCATACCCCTCATCGTGATTGCTCTCGATTCTTCCTGACTATTGTTGATGACTACACTTGTGCCACATGAGTCTTTCTTATGCAATCCAAGAGCCAAACATTCTCAAATATTGTGAATTTTCTTTCCTTTATTAAAAATCAGTTTGATGCTTCTATTCAAAAAATTCACACAAACAATGGATGAGAATTTTTCATCACGGAATATACCTCCCATGGAATACTTCATGAAACTTCATGCACATACACTCCTCAACAAAATGGCATTGTAGAGTGTAAACATTGTCATCTTTTAGAAGTAGCCCGGGCCCTTAAATATCAAGCATCCATTCCTGAATCCTACTGGGGAGATTGTGTGGTCACGGCGGCTTATTTGATTAATTGCATGCCAATTAGAGTTCTTGAAGAATGATCTCCATTTGAAATGCTCTTTGGAAAGTCACCAGACATTAAACATCTAAGAGTTTTTGGTTCTCTATGCTGTGCCACAACTGTGGGACCTCGGGACAAAATGGATCCTCGTGCTCTTCAATGTGTCTTCATGGGATATTTTCTTTTACAAAAAGGATATAGGGTCATGGATGTCACGCCCCGAACCCCGAGCACGCGCACATCCCACTACGGTCGATCAAATATGCGACATCCCAGGATACGTCGCCGACCCATCATTTTATTACGCATGCGGAAGTGAAACAAATCCCTGACAACATTTAACTTGGGATAGAAAAGCAGGCAATCAATCACAATACCAAACACTCATTTACAAACACAAATGGTTTAAATATAACACTGGACCGTCTACAAAATAGACCAGCTCGACAAAAGGGGAACTATCCTAAAACCAACTAGCAGGACACGTTCACCGATACTTCAGTATCCACCTTTTCAGACTTAGGGCTTCGGGTCCTCCACGACCGCCATCAAGGGACCTGAAATTTTAATCCCACAACCGGGATGAGACGATATCTCAGCAAGTTCAACCCCCTAAATACGCCCAAATGTGGCCTAGCCACATCACACAGAGAACTTACCTCGCCTCAGTTCCTTCCTGCAGGTTAGCACAATTCAAATCACCCAATCACAGATAGTAATAGGAACTCAAATAATTGGAACGCCATCACTTTCATATAAATCACAATCGCACTTAGCACGCATTCCAATTTTATTATTCACTACCACACAAGGGCATAGCCTACTCGCAGTTCGGCTATCTACTGGCATATAGCCAGGCATCGCCCCCCCATGGAGCGCGGCCGTCAAGACACGTCGACGACATTCCCGAAGGAGCATGGGCCCAGAATCTCACTGTGACCCGCAACCACCGCATGGGCATCCCATATAGGGGCAAGTCCGCTCAACAGCCCAGGGGACGATTCCTCTTAATTATCACACAGCCAAATCATACTCGGCATCGGGACACTTTGCATTTAACTCAACGCTTCCACTTAAAATAGTGATCCCGGCCATTTTTCTTCATATTAAAAATATTCCATAAATTACTCACGTGTGTGGGGACACGCTAATTTCAAATCAAAGAGCCAATATCTCACTTTTTCAGACCCCACTATTTAATATAATCATTAGAATCCAATTTTTGCATCAAAACCCGACATTTGGGTTTTTATGAATAAAATCATTATTTATCCCAATCAACACTCAATTTGCCACAATCAATCATCAAATTCAAATTCTAAATACACGGCGGTGGTCGGCACGAAATTCTGAGAGTATAAGGTCCCAACGAAATTTTCGAACTTTAATAAATAATTAAATTTATTCTGAAAATTAATTAAATAATAATATTCATATTTTTCGCAATCCACATTCAATTTATAATATCTGACCATCAATTTCAAAATCTGAATACACGGCGGCCGAGCACGAAATTCGAGAATTTAGGGTTAAGACAAAAATTTTGGAATTTAATAAATAATTAAATTTATTCCGAAAATAATTAAATAATAATATTTTAATAATTTCGAATAATAATATATTATTAAATTATTAAATAATTTTGAGATATTTAAATAAATCAAAAGTAAATTCCTTTATGTCGCATCAAGGCTTATATTAATATAAACCTTCATTTAGCCTTAAATTAAACTCACTTTAAGCTAATTAAACACATTAATATAATCCACACTTAAATAAATTAAACTAACCACCTAATCACAATTAGCATAAACTAAGCACACCTAAAGCATAATTAACCCTCTAAGCGAGGTTTAGTGAGTTAAACTCACCGGATTAACGAGCCGAGCGGACCAAAATGACGAGGACGACGCGAGGATCGACTTTCCTCAAAGCGGGCCGAGCATCCGGGCTCGGGAAGGCGGCCGAAACGGGCCAAGACTTAGCTGCCATACCCATTTTCTTGGTTGCTGTCCATGGCGGTTTGAGGCCGAGGAAGGGCTGCACGGCGGCGGATCGAGCGGAGGAACGGTGGAGAGAGGCGGCGGTGGCTCAAGCGATGACCGGTGGTGACTCACGACGGCTAGGGAAGACCTCCGGCGGCTTTGGCAACGACGAGCGGGCGGCTAGACGGTGGAGGGACGACGGCTAGTGGCGGACGAAGCAAGAACGGGAGGGGTGGAGCAGCTCGCGTGCGGATGGGCGGCAACGGCGAATGGCGTGCGGCGGCGATGAACGGTGGAGGCGTGCGACCTCTTTGGCTCCGCTGGTTTGCTCGGTTCTGCCCAGCAGCAAGAAGAAGAAGATGAAGGATAGGCGGTCGAACGGTAGGGGAAGAGAAGAAGACGGAAGGCAAGCGGCGGCGACGAGGAACTCCGGCGACGAGCGTGCGGACGGCCGAGCAAGCGTGCGAGCGGCTGGTCCGGTTCCTCTTTCTTTTCTTTTTTTTTCCCTTTCGATTCTCTCTCTCTCTCTCTCTCTCTCTCTCTCCTCTTTTCAAACTCCAACAAGCTCCCTTGATTCAAGGAAGAAGATGATGGTGATAGGTCACCTTTCCAAGAGCAAATCCTCACCCTCCATGTGTCAAGATCCTAGCCGCACAAGCCCCACCATGACATCATTGGATGATGTCACATTCCACTATCTCTAATCCTCCCACAACAATCTTCAATAGGTGCAATTTATTTTTCCGCCGGGGCATAAAATCCTGTGCATCAAATTCTTCAATTACAATCAATCCACTTCCAATTGAGTCCAATTGAAGTCCATAAAATTAATCAAATGTCACCACACTTCAATTCACATCTTCACTTGTCCATATAATCAACTTAAATTCCAAAAGCGCGACCAAAAGCGGCCTACTAATTTCTCGAGCTAAAATAGCCATTTTCTGATTTAATTGCTGAAAAACTCTGATTGCATGAGAAATCTTCCAAAGATAAGTCAATGATCCTAAAATGATTTGTGACACACCCAGACTTCTAATTTCTGAATTCGATCTCAATTCCACGGTTAATTTCACTTTGGCACGATACTAGCGCGACCCAATTTACCGGGTAGCCTTTAGAAATTTTCATGCATTTGACATGTGGTTGACCATCTCAAGCCACAATGTACATCTTTGAAACATTGGCGACTTTCGGTTGCCGGAGTAATCTCAAGGTCTCAAATACGAACACGGGATACCCAATCGATAGAAAAGTCGGTCAGTCCGATCGACAAGAATTGTGTGATCCGGTGGAATCACCCACACTCGATCACATGTCCCTGTCGAGTCAACCTATCTCCGGTCTCTACTCTATTTTTATTGTGCCATAATGACCCTTGCAGACTAGCTCGGTCGAAAGGTCACTTCCTAGTCAAATTCTCGAGTCTGATGCATTAGAAACTCTTAACAGCTTCCTCCGATAGACTAACTTCCACATGAGTGGCCAACTTAAGGAAAAGAACTATATGCGTGCCAACGAAATGCCCGTATCAATTTATTGAAATAGAATTGGAAAATCGGGATGTCATGGAACTATCGACAGATCGGTTTTTCGTTAGCCAAGATGTTGTTTTCCTTGAGGATATATTTCCATTTCAGGAATCGGCATATAATACTCAAATGACTTAAGTAACGTCAAATCATCGTCCGTTTTATTTGAAGAAGATTTGTCTATGAATACTCAATACTTGTTCATTTTAGCGAACAACATACCAGTAGCTCCAAAATACTCAAACTTCATAATCAAGTCACCAATGTTATCTCATGAAGAAGATGAGTCATCACCACAGCAACATATTGAAGTAACTTCATTTGAACAACAAATTGTCGAGCCACCAAGAAGATCAGGGCGTCATAGTTGTCCACCTACATGGACCAAGGACTACATATGCTCTACCTTGTATTCCCAAGGTACACATTATCCTATATTTTCTTATGTATCTTTTAATCAACTATCCCAAGACAATATGTGTTGCATTAGTGTCATATCAGAGGAACATGAACCTTCCTCCTATGAAGAAGCAGCATGTGATCCAAGATGGCAGCGGGCCATGGAATCTGAGTTACATGCACTTATGGATAATCATACCTGGGATGTAGTCTCACTGCCTAAATATAGAAAACCGATTGGGTGCAAATGGGTATATAAAATCAAATATAAAGCAGATGGCTCTATTGAACGCTACAAAACTTGACTGGTTGTCAAAGAATTCACTCAACGGGAAGGTATTGATTATTATAAGACATTTTCTCCTGTTGCCAAGGAGGTCACTATTTGTTCCTTCCTCTTTGTTGCTGCAATTCGCAATTAGGACTTACATTATATAGATGTCCATAATGCTTTCCTTCATGGAAGATCTCGACGAAGAAATCTACATTGAACTTCCACAGGGACTTCGCAAATAGAGGGAGTCTCGAGCATCTCGTTTATGCAAGTCCCTATATGGACTCAAGCAGACTTCTCACCAGTGGTATGCAAAGTTTACTAATGCACTCACAAGTGCAGGATTTCAGCACTCTTTAATGATTATGCATTATTCACATGGACTAAAAATATTTCATCAATTTATTTGTTGATATATGTTAATGATATACTCATTATGAGAAATGATGACTCTGCCGTTGAAAAATTTAAAGAGTATTTGCATTTCAATTTTCATATCAAAGACTTTGGGCCTCCAAAATATTTCTTGGTATTGAAATAACTAGATTTGATAAAGGGATATGTCTCAATTAGCGGAAATTTGTCTTGGAAATTATATCAAAAACAAGGATATCAAGATATAGGCCAACTGTCATTCCTATTGAACAAAATGTCAAGCTCACAACATTTGAATATGACAAGGCCTAAGTAGCATCAACACACGACACGACACATCGATACGTTATTTCTAAAAAATAGAGAATTCTGGCACGTTACGATATATTGTATATTAAATTAATATTTTTTTTTTATTTGATTTGATTCAAATTCATAAATAAATAATTAATTAAAAAAGAGCCTATAATAAATTTACACTAATAATATTAATAAATCAATTCATTTGAAATTCAAAAGATATATTTAAAGTTAATGCGAAACATGTTTTTAATTTTAACAAAAACTACTGATGAAACTAATAATTAATAAGAAATTAGAATCAATTTATTTAAATAAAATCCATGATTTTCTATAATGACAAATTATTCAATATTTAATACTTTTATTTTTTGAAATTATTTTTAATTTAATTTATTTAATTTTCGATTAAAAAAAATCCTCAAAATTCACACCTTCTTTCTTTGTCCTTTTCCCTCCACCCCAAATTTATTTTACTTTTTCCCTCCCCACCACCTGATGATGACAGATAAGTTGTCACTTCCCCTCCCCCTCACACCATCAGATCTCCTTTCTTATTTTTTGGGGTTTCTTTATCAAAAACCCTAGAGAGCCCTCCTTTTCCTATTCCTCCTTGCTACTCGCCGCACGCCCCCCTTCCCTCCTCTCCTCTTCCTCTCAACCCTTCTCCTCTTCCTCCTCTCTGCACAACCCCCTTCCTCTCCTCTTCCTCTTGATCCTTCTCCTCCTCCTCCTCCTCGCCGATCCATCGCAACAGTGGCGGCCCCTCGCCGCTCTCTTTAGCCGTCTCTCGCCGTTGCGGTGGTCCGTTCATAGTTTTGTCTCGTTGGTGGGAGTTTGCTTTCTCTCTCTTCTTTCTCTCTGTTCATCTCTTTCTCTATCCGTCTCTTGCTGTCGCGATGGTCTGTTCGTGGCTTCGTCTTGCCAACGCTTGCGGCCTCTACTCCCTCGCCCTCCCTCGCCTCCACCCTCCATCAGTCTTTCGAACACGCCGGAAGCATCGGCAACGTGTCCGTGCTTCATAGGACAAGGCTACCTCATCATCTGATGAAGGCCCGTTGCTTCAAGATCCATCAGGTTACCAGTGACTCGTTGGGAAATTGATCTATCTTACCATGCAGTGCAAATACTCAGTCAATTTATGCATAATCCGAAGTAGTCTAACATGAATACAGCACTGAAAGTTGTAAAATACTTGGAGGGCTACCTAGGACTTGGAATATTGTTGTCCCGAGATTTCGACATGAAGATGAAGGCTTATTACGATACTAATTATGCAACCAATGACTAGAAGATCTGTACTTTTGGATCTTGGATAGAAATTGATGGAGCAATTGATTTATTCTGTGATAATGATGTTGCACTTAAATTAGCAGCAAATTCGGTCTTTCATAAAAGGACAAAATGGTCGTCACTCTACTCGAGAAAAAATTAAAGAAGAAATCATCACAACTCAAGGAATTGGAACGGTGGAGTAGTTTACAGATCTTTTAACTAAGCCAAAGACGGCATACTTATCTATACTTATCTACTAAGCAAGTTGGGTGTCTTCCAGCTATATAAGCGGTCCGCTTTGAGGGGAGTGTAAGAGAAGGTTGCGATTTTATTGTAGATTCCGATTTTATTTGATTTAGTAGAAGATATTCAGAGATAAAAGGTAGGAAATTGTAATCGTGTATATCCTGCCCTCGTTTTGTAATATGTAGATGTATACATGTACAAGGAAATACAATGAGACGGAAATACGATTTTCCCTAATTTCTGTCACCGATCGCCGTCTTTCTCTTTTCTCCCGGCCGCGCTCGCTGGGCCTTCCGGTGCGTTTCTTGGGGTTTCTGATGCCCGTCGGCCCCCGCCGATCTCCGCCGCCCGCGCCCCGCCTCCATGAGCCCGTCCCCCGCCGCGGCGACCGACGTCCACGGCGGCGCGTGAGCTCCTCCCCCGCGAACGACAGCCGCCGCCTCGCCTCGCGGCTCCAGTTCTTCGTGAGGACCGATGGCAGGACCTTGGTCTTGCGGGCGAATTCCAGCGATACCGTGCAGTCGGTGCACGAGCGGATTCGCCTGATCACTAAAATTCCCGTCATGGAACAGAGGCTGATTTATGAAGGGAAGCAACTGCAGTGCGAGAAATCTTTGGCCGAGTGTGCTATTCGAAATGATGCCGAGCTGTATTTGGTCGTCCGAATCCGGAGGAAGGGGCACCAGCAGGCTCGGCGAATCATCGGCGACATGATTTCGCTTGTTCACGGCCTTTGTAAAGGTGAAACCGTGCCCAATGCTCTTAAAACTATTAAAACTAAGATATCGGAGTACTTGTCGATGACTCCTAAGAAAGATGGTCATCCAGCTGCTGAGCATCTTCAAATATTCATGTCATCCTCTGCGCCTACGGCGCTTGTTATGCTCTACATGTCGACAATTGGGGGTAACAAGGACAATGCCGAGGAGTCAATTAGGCATTTCCTAAAATCATGTATAACTGAGTTGCCAGAGTCTTTGCGATCGCACTGTGCACCAATAGTGCTGGAGTTTTGTAGGCGGCTCTGGATTATAGGTCTTCATGACCCATTGTATAGGCGGCTCAGGATTAGAGGTCCTCATGACCCGTTGTACTTGTCTTGCTGGAGTAGTTTTCAGTCGATGATGAAGTTTACTAAGGTTCAATGGGTATCGGAACATACCAAAAGTGTAAAGAGAGCGATATTTATAAAAGGGATATTCCCTTTTGTTAAAGAGCTGGCAGATAAGTTGTCCAAAGATTTGGAATTGTCCCTTCATACTATAGCGAATGCGGAGACTTGGAGCAATATCTGTGATTTCACGATGTTCTTGTGCCCTTTGCGAACTTTAATGTCTGGATACATTGGTTTCGAGCATCCAATCTCTTTGCCTATGGAAATTGAACATCGCCATGTTCGGTTGTGTAAGGAGGAGGTTGAATCGCTTTATCAAATCTTTGAGGACATGCTAAAGAAGATGGATAAGTGTCTTTTAAGAATAGAGCAGCCATTATCTGCAATCGTAAGTGGGGAAATTGATATTGCATGTCCAGAGTGGTCTCGATATCTTTTTATTTTGAAAGAACTGAATGCCATTTCTAAACTTTATTTGGGTTCTGAGGAACAATTTTGGACAATTTTGCGCATGAGGAAGCGTGCATTGTGTATGCTTGTTGTCCGTTATGCGAAGCAAAGTGATGATCACAAATGGCTTCTTGAACGCAAAGATATTATGGATTTTGAATCTATAGTGATTGCAGAGACTTGGAGCGATATCTGTGATTTAACAATGTTCTTGCACCCTTTGCGAATTGTAATGTCTGGATACACGGGCTGTGAGCATCCAGTCTCTTTGCCTATGGAAAATGAACATCGTGATGTTCTGTTTGAGGACATGCTAAAGAAGATGGATAAGTGTCTTTTAAGAGTGGAGCAGCACTTATCTGCAAACGTAAGTGGGGAAATTGATATTGCATGTCCAGAGTGGTCTCGATATCTTACTATTTTGAAAGAACTGAATGCCATTTCTAAACTTTATTTGGGTTCTGAGGAACAATTTTGGACAATTTTGAGCATGAGGAAGCGTGCATTGTGTATGCTTGTTGTCCGTTATGCGAAGCGAAGTGATGATCACAAATGGCTTCTTGAACACAAAGATATTATGGATTTTGAATCTAGGAGGCACTTAGTGATGATGATGTTCCCTGAAGTGAAAGAGTACTTTTGGGTACAACATGAGATGCTGATCGACAGGTCTCAGTTATTGTCAGAATCATTCGAGTATATAGCTAATGCAAAAGCTGAATCTTTGCATGGGGGTATATTTATGGAATTTAAAAATGAGGAAGCAACTGGTCCTGGTGTCTTGCGCGAGTGGTTTGTTCTGGTTTGCCAAGCTATTTTCGATCAACAAAATCCTCTTTTTGTAGCATGTCCCAATGATCGCAGAAGGTTCTACCCAAATCCAGGTAATATTGCATGGCTCTGTGTGTGATTTTGTTTAAGAATGCTGGTTGTTGTCTTAGGCTTTGTGAAACCAAAAAAAGTGAATGATGGAGTGCTTATTATTTCAGTATATTGAATGGAGTTTGACATATAATTAGCACTTATAGCTCTAGTATGTAGAGTGAATATGAGTGGGTTGGTAGCTATAACATTCCTGTTTGGTTTCCACCAAAACAGAATCAGAACCAAGAGTTTTGGATAGAAAAGTTGAACAAACAGCACGGAGTATAGATGAACTGCCCAAATACCCAGTCAGTTAGGTTCGATACATAGGTTTAATCCATTTTCTTTGCCTTCTTACTATTGCTCGTTTGATATTTCTGTCTCTTGTTTTTCTTGCTTCTTCTGCAACTGTCAGCGTGCTCTCGTGCGAAGAGAGAGAGAGAGAGAGAGAGAGGTTGTGTCACTGGATGAGTACTAACTATAAATGAGCTATGGTGGCTAATATTTTAAAGATGATGATAGATGGGTTTGAAAGTCTTTTCTTGTAGGAAGAAGAGAAAGGCTAAACTTTTAATCCAAAGGTGATGGTAGATCATGATATTGGGGCTTTTGAGGAATGGGAAGTGGGGGTCAATCCTGCCAAGTAGATAAAGAGTAAAATTTTAGAGACTACTTTGCTAAAAGACAAATGGTAAAGATAGTTAAAAAAAAGTCAAACCAAATGGGTCAATCAGTCAAGTTTTGATCTTCGTTTATTGAACACTTTTTGACCTGAGACCAATCTGTTGGACTGGATCAAATGAATTTGGTCTGAACAAGGCCATGGTTTAACTAAAAATTTTCAATTTGGTTTTGGAAGTATGGGTTTTTAGGCAATCTGGTTATTTGGCATGTTGAACCCCTTCTCTTTGCAGACCACACAATTATTCTTTGTGACAAAGATAGTCTCGGAGAACTAGATACACAGTGGAGTGAAACATCATAGTATGGATCATATGGCTGCATGTTGTCAGTTAAGGCTTAATAGTTGGTTTTATTGCTGTACAAAGATAAAGATTGATTGAAGTAATTGGGGGGTTGTGTCAGCTGGAAAGTTGACCTTACAAATGCAAGATTGGTCCAGGGGCTAGAGTTGAGTTTTGCTATTATTTTTGCCTATTAGGAATTCGGGGTTGTTTCTTGGAATTCATTCAGTTCAATGACCTTGAAGTCTTAATGAAATTGCATGCTAGATGTAGAGTATTTAAATCTCATACAAGTAAGAGGAAAATGCAAAACCCCTTCAACTTTAGGTTGTACATGTTTGCCCCTTAACTTTCAACTGCAATATATTACTCTCCTATTTGTGACGGCCGTTAATCCTCCATTATGATTTCAGTTAACATGTGCAATGCATACGACTTTTTAGGAGTGAAAGTGTATTTTCATCTCATTTTTTCTTACGTAAATCTCTCTTTTACCCTTGGTTCTTGTAGTTTGTTATTCTTCATCTCTTTGGGGAATTTTTTTTTTTTTTTAATAATTCATGCCTACGTGGAGCTGTGGGTACATAAAAAGTTTCTTGGGGGATTGCTGGGCTGTTGATATTTATTTAAAAAAAAAAAGAACTTTTGAGATCTACTTGTGTGGTCACCTTGCCCTTCTGTTATTGCAGTTCCATTACCTTTGTTCTAAATGCCTTACCGGTATTGACATTCAACACATGAGTGTTTTGCAATTTGAACATTGAAGATGATTTATTTCATCTTGTCCTCTGTCTCTAATTGTAAGTCCTCTATTTGACATTGGTCATGATGATTACCCGAGTTCTGTTGTTTTACTGGTATGCAGCCTCTACGGTGGAACCCCTGCACCTCAAGTATTTCAACTTCTCTGGTCGAATGATAGGCTTAGCTCTGATGCATAAAGTACAAGTAGGGATTGTTTTGGATCGGGTATTTTTCTTGCAACTGGGTGGATATTCTATTTCTCTGGAAGACATAAGAGATGCGGATCCTTACATGTATAATAGCTGCAAGCAGATTCTGGAAATGGATACTGAATTTATTGATTCTGATGCTTTAGGACTAACATTCGTCAGAGAAGTTGAGGAGTTGGGATTGAGGAGAGTTGTGGAACTCTGTGATGGTGGGAAGGGCATGGTGGTGAATAGCAAGAATAGGAATGATTATGTTGATCTTCTCATAAAAGATCGGTTTGTTACCTCAATCTCTCAACAGGTATCGCATTTTGCACAAGGTTTTGGTGATATTCTTAGTGACTTGAGGTTGCAGAAGTTCTTTTTTCAAAGTTTAGAGCTTGAAGATATTGATCAAATGCTACACGGGAGTGAGAATGATATTTCTGTTGAAGATTGGAAGGCACATACAGAGTACAATGGTTACAAATCTAATGATCCTCAGATAGTCTGGTTTTGGAAGGTATGTGTCTGTGTTTATGGATTTTATTATTTAATTTGCTACTTTCAAGTCAATAATCTCTCTCTGCATATGGTAGTTTGTTTGAATGTTATCTGGTTTGTCTTTTTATTATCTTTTTTCTCATAGTCTTTTCATTGCTGTAGGCCTGTGGCGCCTCCTATTCTGTTTTCCATATTATGTAAAATTTTGGATCTCAAAGATGAAGCTGGACTTCTTACCAAAAAGAAAAAGATGAAGCTGGACTTGGATCCTAATTAGGAAGGACATTGCCATGAGTGAATTCCTTTGGACATTATGCCTAAAGCTTATAGGCAGCACTGTTGGGTTCATTTAAGCATCATGAGTAATAACATTATTCTATGACAGAATTCAGAAGCAAAGAATGGGTTGAATTCAGTAAACTGCATTAAATCATATTCATGAATTCTGCTGAAATCCAACTCTAAGTAGAAACAAGAAACCTTGAATTTGATTTAAAGTAGATATAGCAAATTTACTAAAATCCTAGCATACCTCTAATTTTCATAAGGTTACTTATCTAATAATAGCTAGCCAAAGCAGGCAATCAGCCATGCACAGTCAGAATGCTTCATCTTCTTGGGGACTTGAGTTGGTATGTTTATTAGACATAATTAGCTTGTCTAATCTGTGGGTGCATCATTTCTTCCCACTGGAGATAACGTGGCCTTGAGTTATGAAAGTGGTCAATTATTAGCTTCTTTTAATTTATTCTTATTGTCATTAAATTTGCAGCTGGAACCAATAGTTGGTCAGTCTGAGCATGCTCTGGGAAAATTTGCTGAATTAGACTTCTTGTTTAAAAACCCTTGAACTTAGAATGTATCACAGAAGCAATCTACTAAAATTTGCTTAGACATTCCACATGGATGCAAACCTCTCTTCTTCTGTCCAACATAATCTTGGAGGGACATTTTAACCCGTGTGATCAAGGTCTCCATACCAGAAGTACATGTTGTCCTGCTAGGTGAGAAGGTTATCACTTGCTCATGTCCTTAGTATGCTTGCTTATGAATGGTAAGTCATCCAATTCCTCGCGCAAGTGCAAGGTGCAATCTCATCGTACCTGTCTTTATCAACCAAAACTTATTAAATAAATTAGAAGCATTCTTATGTTAGCATGGGCTCTATTTACATGGCTAGGTTTGCAGGTGTGTGCTCCTGAAAGATAATCTGTACAGATGCTCTCTTGACTATCTCAAGCATAAAAATGGTTCTCTGCGTTTCTTAGTCTGGACTCTGCAGGGAGGAAAGATTGCCCTTGCTTTAAAAGGCATCAGATTTTTAATAGAAAGTACAAAAGATGAAAATTCCTGATGTCTAGGCTCTGTGACTCAACCACGCAAGATGCATGGTGGAGGCTAGTTGCCACGGCAATACATTATGGACAGACTGGGATTGTTGGATGCATAATGTGTTTGTACTCTCGTATGGTTTTTAGATTGCAGTTTTCTTTGGGTTGGACTTGTGGAAAGTTTCCTCCGATAACACTCTAGTCATGGTAATTTAGTGCTGACCCATTGTAGAAGAGTAGTGATGAGATGCAATTTTGCATCACAGGATCAAAGGTCCTGAAGATACCTCATTACTGTTGGTGAACGATCCTCTAGATATGGCTGGAGAGACCTAGTTAATTCCCTAACTGGCATAAAATTATCTTCACTAATTTTATATGTTGTAATGGAAATTCTGCATTACTTTTCTCTTCATTTCATACTCTTGGTAAATTCAATGCAGATTGTCAGCGAAATGTCACCTCAGCAGAAAAAGAATATCCTTTTCTTCTGGACATCGGTGAAGTATCTGCCCGTGGAGGGATTTCGGGGTTTGGCATCTCGCCTTTACATATACAAGTCTACGGCGCATGTGAGCCGCCTACCATCATCCCATACATGCTTTTATAGTCTGTGCTTTCCACCTTATCCCAGCATGACCATCATGCAACAATGCCTTTCCATCATCGCTCAAGAACTTGTAGGCTGCAGCTTCGGTACTCGGTGACAATTCGATTTCATCATCATTTTGGGGAGGAAAAAGTCCTTAATTGCACATAGAAGATTCAGATCTCTCAACTTGTACAGCGTATAGGGCATCTTAACCATCTGATCTATCATTGGACGATTAAAGGGGGTGTTGTAGATATTTTGTCTCGTCTGTCTTCTGTCGTTGAGGTCTTTGTAGTTCCCCTCTTTTGACTGTTCACACATTTATAGATGCAGGGAAAGTTAGGGTGCAGGATGAAAGGGAAGCTCATCCCCTTTGCGGGACTTCATTTTTCTGGTAGAGATAGTCACTTTGCTTTGGCATGTAGATATACAGAAAGATTGACTGCAATACATCTCTCTCTCTCTCTCTCTCTCTCTATACCTCCCCCCCCCTTCTCTCTTCCCCAACCCACCCGTGCATCTGCGCACTTGTGCAAACACGCTCTATTATGGTTGCGTGACCCAAGCGCCCACCGCGAAACCGTGCGACTCGGGGGAAGAAGAATCGAACGAATGCCAAAGCTGAAAGCAGCCCTCCCTTGTGCTTTCAGCTTGTGGAATGCCCACATTCCTATTAGTTTGGCCAAACACAAAATTTTTTGTCTGGATGTGCAAGTGAAAATGAATTCAATACTTCGATGGGTGGGACTGGGGAAGTTACAGCCCTCTTTCAGAAATTTTTCATCATTGATCAAATAGGTATAGGCCATCGTTGAATGTATGCAGTCATGCACTACATGGATGCATAGTATGGGTGACAAATGGGTGGGTCGGAGTGGGAATGGGTCGGGTCGAAAATGGGTCGATCCATATTTGACCCATTTAACCTATTTTGATCTATATTTTTGTGATGTAAATCTAGTGATTCATACTCGACTCAATCTGTACCCAACTCGACTCGACTTGTATTGCTAAAATCTATTAATATTCTAGGAAAACCCACTTCTACTATATACTAATTGGATTAAAATTTCAAATTAAATTTAAAATAGTAAATAAAATAAAATAAAAGTAAAAAAAAAAAACCTATAAATTGAAATATTTATAAAAAATTAGACTATGCACATGCTTCTCTTATTTGAAGTGAACATACCATTGAATAACTAAAAACTGTTTGAAGTGAACATACCATTGAATAACTAAAAAAGCGTAACATGAAAATTTTTAACTAAACCTAAAAAAAAACTCATTTTATGAATTTTTTTTTTTATAAAAACAGTATTATTAAAACATTTTTATGCAATACAAATTTTTTAACAATTTTTATGCAAAAAAATTTAATGGAAAATTTTATAATTCTTTTTAAAATATTTTTTTAAAATTCGATTTTTTAATTTTTTAAATTTTTTAAAATATAATTTTTAATTTTTATAATTAATTTTTCTTTTTCTTTTTTTTTTTCTTCTTCTTCAGCCGGCCACAGCCACGACGACGGCCGGCAATCGGCCATAGGCGAGATCAAGCTCATTAGCATCGGGCGAGGCTCAATCTCGCCGATTTGGCAAGGCCGAGGTCTTGCCTGACACCGGCGAGGTTGAGGCTTTGCCCGATGCCGGCGAGCTGAGTCTCGCCCCTTGTAGATCTAGCGAGACTCGAGCTCGCTAGCGTTGGGCGAGGCTCAATCTCGCCAATCTGGCGAGGCTAAGGCCCCGCCCGATGCCGGTGAGCACAAGTTTTGCCAGATTCGGTGAGGCTCAAGCCTCGCCTAGCCCGTCACCGATCGTCAGCTAAGGAGGGATGAAAAATAAAAAAGAAAAGAAAAAAAATTGAAATATGAAAAATAATTATAATTTCAATTTTTTTATAATTTTTTTTATAAAGTTAAAAAGGCGATGGGGGTTTCCTAATAACTTACTTAGACCAATTTCTTTTTGTATTTTACTTTCTCGGACCCATTTCAGATCCATATTTAAATTTCACTTAACTCATTTTTTATCCATATTTAACTTTCACTTGCCAGCTCTAATCAGGCCCAACAAGGAAAAGAAATTGAAGAAGAGGCCCAAAATCTTGAATTGGTCTTCATTCGAACCAGCAAAATCAGGCTGCTTCAAGCTCTTACGGTCGGTTGCGGTTGGTTGCGTTTGGAGAGTTTTCAGAGTCTTTTAAAACTTATATCGATCCATCACTTGCCTCCCTTCTTTGGTGGGATTTACAGCATTGATGTGCTGGCCGCTGTAAGATTGAAAGACTATCAGCTAGGCTCATCTCAAAACTGATATAAATATATCTAACTCTCTTGGCATACCTAGGACTCGTCACGTTTTTTCTTGAACAACTATTGATATGTTCAGTTGTTGACTACGCAAATGCTTTAAATCACATTGATATAAACAAAAACAGACAAAGAAATAAGAAAAAAACTATATGAAAGGTGAAACTGTTTGATGATATATGTCTAGGATTGCAATGTTGAGTTGTTCAGAGCCCTCCTTCAAGAGGCTGATCGAGGACGGAGCTCCAAATGCAATCCAGCCCCTCCAGATCATCACTGCCTTGTGCCGTCAACTGTTGTTGGCCCAGCGACAGCATGCCATGATCGTCTTCCAGTGAATCTAGCAATAATGCCGAGTTCTGGCATGACAACGGCTCGCAGAACTCCATGCCATGGTCAGCCGTGAACGACGGTGAGAATGGGAACACATCCTCGACTTTGCTCTCACCGTCCTCCTCTGACCCGAAGATCATACCATCGCCTTCCCTCAGCCATGGGAAATCAAACACTCCCAAGGAGGACATGCAATAGTCCCACTCACCCGTTGCTTCATCATTGCAATTACTCTTGTCCTCCAGTTTTTTGTCTCTGTGATCCTCATGATTGTTGCTGTGCTCATAACTAACGCCAACTAATTGTCTCTTTGAGGAGTTGTCTGAGGTATCAATCTGGCTGTCCTCCACCTCTCCTTCTCTTCCTCTCTTCCTGCTCTCAGGATCCATCATTTTCACTCAGCTTTCTGTCAAGGAAAATAATTACCAGCTCATAATCAAAATCCATGCAAAATGATGCATATCAAAAGGACTCTGATCTGATATTGATCTGCATAAAATGAGCAGGCAGTGAAATTTATTAAGGTAGAAAGCAAGTCATTGCAAGCCAAAACATGATTCTGCACAGCCATGAATGGCAAAAGAAAAAATTTTTATACGGCTTTAAACCAGTTGAATGACAAGGTCAAGTGGGCAGAAAAAGGCCAGATAAATAAACGAGACCCAGAATCCAGATGAACATTCAGGCTTTTTTGTGCCAAACCTGTCAATGCTGTTGCCCTTCCTTCATCACCAGCTCCAACTTGAATTGTTTTCTCAACAGAGAGACATACATATACAGCTAACACAGCACCTTTATATAATCTCTCTCTCTCTCTCTCTTTTTTTTTTTTTTGGGTAATATTGGTGCAGCAGGGATGAAGGAGAAGGTGAAGGCGGTTGCTTTTTTTGCGGGGAGGATTTGAAACGCCTGAAGCGGATTAAATCTTTTTTCTTTTTGTTGTGGGCGTTCTTTTGTGAGGGGGGGACTAAAATTAGTGAAGGTGAAGACACCACCACCACCATGCAAGAGCGGTTCTCGTTCCCATGGTTGCCTCGCAGTCCACCAAGGCACACCTTCTGCTCTTTTCTTGCCACGCAGTTGCCAAGAGTCACCTCCTTCTTCTCCCTCTCCCTTCTCTCCCTCCCACACCCACACACATACAACCTCACCTGAAACTTCATTTTTATATTTTCCTATATATTTTTCATCGTCAACAGTAACCCTTTTTCTCTAGGACGAATGTACATCTGTACATTGCAATGCAAGATTCAACAACCCTTTCTTCCAGCATGCTACGTAATGCAAACACATGCTTTTCACAGCCTTTGGAACTCATTTTTCTGGGTTAGAAAGAGATTGAGGATTGACTTATCTAGGCAAATCCTATGTCACCATTACTCGAGAAGCGCTTGTCTAAAGCTCTACCTTTTGTCCTTGATCTCCCTTTCAATTCATTGTTAATTCATGGCGGGATGATGAGGCAGAGAGGAGCTTTTTTGGGTGCGAAACCAGCTCGTCCATTTGTCTTTTTTTCCTCGCTGAGTACGAGGAAGGAAGGAGAAAAAGGCTGATTTACCAACAAACCCTGTATCTGGCATTTTTCATGCAACAGCAAAGCATGAATCCTACTGCTACGTCATGCGTTTTATTTGTTATGAAAATGTCTGAAATTGGGCAACTATACGGACAATATCCCATGACCATTGAAAATGACTCCAGTAAAAGACAGAAATATGTGAATCAAGAACTAGATAATGTGAATTTTCTCTCTTTTATTCCACCTTCCTTTTGCCGGACATTCGACCCTCGGCACTGAGCCTATGTACATGAAACCATGGTGAAATACAGGGAAGCTTTGCTTAAATGAAGAGATCGGGGAGGAGGGAGGAGAGAATACGAAATTGCAGATCATTGAACAATGAAGGTGGGTCAAAATTGAAACTGAACGAGATTACATCACCATCTCAAATGATGCAGAAGACGCATTTCCTAAAGGGTACCCAGATTTGATCTAGGAAGAATTAGTACCGTTCAACCTTGACCCTTGAAACGACATGCAGCTTGTGGGCCATCTAACCCGTCAAATTCGACATTCGAATGCCTATTCTGTGATATGCGCGAATGCTGTCCATGCAACATGGGAAAAAGAAGAGTTTCATTCTTATGGCAACTACATGGGCATACGTCTCGCCAAACTCAGAAGGTTGTTCATGCTTCCTTGTCATCCGCTTTCAACTTTCCTTTTGATTTATTCATGCCTTTTGATAGAAAAGACCATGCTTTTCTAGCATAAGAATTGTCTTATGCTTGATATCAAGCTTCATCACTTGATTGCCTAGTCTGTGTGAACAAAAATTGACCAAGGGATAAGCTCTCACACAAGATTCATGTCCATCCAGAATTATTAAATCTATCTCTGGTATAAGTGTGCACGAGCTATAAATTTTGTGTCTCCAATGAGCATGCCAACCATCAATTGGGACGCCATCCTAATGGTTGCCCGTTATCGCTTGATCCAAAATGACAACTAACATACCAGGCTGATAATCCCTTCCTTCGCTGCCACATGACAAAGCTCAAGAAACAGATGGTGGGCCGATTACCACAATGACAAAAACTCTACTCTCTGGCTTTCCAAGGTTTGCCATAGCCTAATTCCTTCAAAACTCCAGCATTACCCTGTGTATTGATTCAGCTCATTCACTGGCCATGCGGATCTACTTTTTTGGGAGCTGTCTAAAGGGACTCTTATTCCACCAACTCCACCGGACCCTTCATTACTACTATTGCAGGGCCCAAAACCTGCTTTGGTGCACGCCAAGCAGACAAAGCCATTGATCCGAATTTATGGCCAATGAAAGCAGCAGATAAGTAAGCAATAGAATCACTAATCACCACAGTCAGCTTCATATGGCAACTTGCATTATTGATTACCAATAGTCCCCACAGGAACAGGAGCCATCATGGAAATGATGGAATCTATTGGTATCTCTCAGGATGATTTCTCTACCCAACACCTTAGATGCAAACTTAAATGCTGAATGACAATCACCACAAACTCTGATGTTCTTCTTGATTCGGATGGTAGATCCAGGGGGTGTTTTTAGGAGTGCAAATGCCAAAGCAAGCTTCTCGCTATGGTGTTGCAATCTCGATTCCCTCTCTTGTTCGTCCGCAAAGAAAAGCACATGGCTAGTGTCCGGAACATAACCTATCTCCTTGATCTTTGCACTGACTTCTTCCCACATCTTTCGGATTTCTTTTCCATGTGGATGAGAATCATCATTAGCCACAAACATATGGACCTTGTTCTCGATATCCACCCAACTACACGCGGGCTCCTTTTTCACCCCATTCTTCTGCATCATCCTTCTCACTTTAACCACATCACCCCACCTACCTGCTGAAGCATATATGTTAGACAACAACACAAGGGGCCCTGAATCATTGGGATTGAGCTCAAAAACCCGGTCCGCTGCATATGCACCCAACTTCATGTCTTTATGCATCCTACAAGCACCAAGCAATGCTCCCCAGATTTCCGCAGTAGGTTCAATAGGCATCTCCTCTATGAACTTTTTCGCTCGATCCAAAAGACCCGCTCGACCCAGAAGATCTACTATCGTCACGTGATGCACAACGCGTGCCTCAACATTACACTTCTTCATCAAACGAAAATAGTACTGCCCTTCATCCAAAAGTCCAGCATGACTACAAGCATTCAGAACACAGAGGAAGGTTATGTCATTCGGTTGAATTCCTCTCCTCAGCATTTCTTCAAATTTGCGCACGCATTCCCTCCCATGCCCATGTTTAGCATATCCAGTAAGCAGTGAATTCCAGGAAACTAAATCCCGTCTCAACAACCTATAAAAGACTTTTTCAGCATCCTCAATGCTACCAGATTTCGCGTACATGTCGAGGAGAGCATTTCCCACAAACTCAATAAGCTGACCCCCTGATTTGATCATATGTGCATGAACCCATTTGCCCTGCTCCAGAGATCCTGTGGCTGATAAGGCACCAAACACACTGGAGTACGTGAAATGAGTGGGTTCAAAACCAGCCCTTAGCATCTCCTGGAGCATACAAAGAGCATGCTCACCCTTGCCTTTCCTAGAATATCCAGCAATCAAAGCATTCCACGAGACCTCATTCTTGTTCACCAGCAGACAGAAAATTGACCGCGCTTCGTCAATTCGGTCATGCCTTGTGTACATGTCAACCAAAGCACTACCTACATAAAGATTCGAACAATATCCATATTTCAAACAATAGGCATGAAGCTGCCTACCGCACTTATCACTAGGCCAGAACCCAAGAGCCTTGAGAAGGCTCGACAATGTAAACTCATTCGGCTGCAAACCCATCCGAAGCATCTGCGGAAACAAGGCAACCGCCCCATCAGACTGGTTGTTCTGGGAATACCCGGTGATCATAGTAGTCCAAGTGACCATATCTGTCACGGGCATTTCGTCGAACAACTTCCGAGCTTCATCCATGAGACCGCACTTGGCATACATGTTGAGGATCGTATTATGAATAAGCCTATCGTGCTTGAACATCGACTTGAGAACGTGGGCACAGACCAACCTCCCCTCATTGATCTTCCTCAACTGGGTACATCTCCTCAGCATGCTGTTGTACAGAGCTCGATCAGGCTGCAGCAGCCCACGATCCAACAAGTCGAGGACGTGAAGCCCAGTCCCGGAACCATTCGAGCTCCTGCGAAGGAGGTCCTTGGTCTGTATAATGCAGGGATCGTTCGAGCTCTCGGCTTCCGGCGCATCTGGGTCCGAGAAGGCTGCGTGAGCGGCAGAGGACGTGATGGGTCTCGAGACGACTGATCTGGCAATGGCGTACTTGTCGAAAGAAACGATCTTGCGGCACCAAGTTCGCATCTTCATCGCGAGATGGCAAGAAACGCGCCGAGGGAATATGGAATTCGATGCCGACCGTATCAGCCCGCCATTGCAGTTTGCTCCATGTTTTTGCACGGTTTCTGTCTGATTACGGCGGGCTACAGAATTAATATCACCATAAATGTTGACATTGCATGAGTCAACCTAATTCTGTAGACTTTCCAATTTCCTAAAAATGGTGCAAATTGAAGAAATTTAATTATTTTGAACCCAAAGAAAAAGGAAATCTAATTATATAAATTCTTTATTGCCATCATCGAACTAATTGCTCAAGGCCATGCAATTTTTTATGATTGATTATTCAGAGGAATCAGTTCTTGAATTGATTAGGGAATAACGTAAGATAACTAAAGTTGCAACTTCAGCTTTCGGGCATCTTCGTACTTAACAAAGAAAAGGTTTAATCGGAAGTGAGATTTGAGTTAAGTAAATAAGTAAAACTTAACTTATATTGGCAATATGTAAACAAAGAGAGAAAAAAATTGATTCTTCTTCTTGAAGAAATCTATGAGAAGCTACTTTTAATCTCATGCCCATGCCCAGTGCGAGGTGATTTATAGAGATTAGCCACGTGACATAGTCACGTAAACTCTATCTTATAATGTTCTATGATCCTAAAAATTAGTGTAAATTTTATTAGGTTGCACGCATGAGTGAGTTGTGCTAAATATATCCCATATCTAAAAATTGAAGTGATGTAAAGTAGTTAACATATCATAATTGAAGTATAATTCATTAAATTAAGCTTTTGAATAAATATGGATCCAATTGAACTCTTAGGTATAAATATCGATACTCTATTGTGTGCTCCCATCAAATTCTCGCCACAAACATCCCATGATACCCTAGAATGCTTTCCCGTAAATGCGACATTTACATCTACGTCCAGCTATCGCGCTCCAAAGATGTCGACTTTGCTTCTGGCATTCGAAAGGACGTACCACGACAAGTTATACTGAACTCCAGTCCATTTTATCTAAATATATTTGGTTTGTCCGTGAGGCTGTGAACCAGAAGATGCCATGAGAAGTGAAATCCCGACCGCAGTTTAGGCGCAGTACACAGAAAAACCAGCTCTTCCGGAAAGCTTCCGCCAGTTTCCGTTTTGTACCATGACTACACTGCTGTCCGTCTGTGACCAGGGACATCATCACGTGTCGATCCTCTTTTTCTAGGTCCAAAAGGGTCGTTTTCCCGGTAATAGAAAACTCTCTCTTTCAACCCCACCACAAAGAGTGTGACGTGAACGGCTGGCTGACGGATGATATCCAACTGAAGCAAAAGACACTTTCATTGAACCATGTGCAGAACGAACCAAGTAAAGAAAAACCTGCTAAAACATACCATTTCAAGAAAACTTGTTGGCGCCCACTGCATCCCTCTCTCTCCCCCCACGCTTTTCCTGCAGCTTATTTAACATCCATCCCCAGGACCCTCAAACCACACAATCAGTCCCGACAGCTGAGAAGCTGTTTGCCCTTCTCTTCTTTGAATTTACCTTGTATTGCCTCCCTTCTGCAGCATGTCGAAGCTTGGGTCTCTTCAGCTCCCGCATCTTCCTTCCGGCTCTTGCCCTCCAGCAAATTTCGGGAAATCACGTCCCAGGAAGTCCAATGTTGTCTCGGCGGTTGCCACAGCGACTGTCGAGCCGGTCTTGACTGTCAAGGACTCGTCGGCCACGCTGTACCAGGTGCTTCGAGTCAAGGCTTCCGCCTCCCAGGCGGAGATCAAGGCCGCTTATCGTAGCTTGGCGAAGCTCTACCACCCGGATTCGGCTTCAGCGAACGGAGACGAGGGCGACTTCATCAAAATCAATAATGCCTACGCCATATTGTCTGATCCAGCAGCCAGAGCTCGCTACGATCTGTCTGTACGTGCACATTGTAGTTCTAGATACTCAAGCATGGCACCGCAGCCAACCAGAAGATGGGAAACAGATCAATGCTGGTAGCTATGACAGGACTGACTTCGAAAGGATGTTTTTGCGATAGAAGTTTTGGCTCATCATTGTTTTGCAAGTGGTAGTCCAATCTGATTTTCATAACTTAGCAGAAACTCCTGAGTACTACTGAGGTCCCCTAAAACTAAGAACATTAAAAACCATAGCCTGGCATAGAGCCAACTAGTTCGATGCAAACAGAAAGAACATTCGTCAGATATCCGCTAACAACTTGTCATTAGATACTTAATCCTCAGCAGCAGTTGAATATAACAGTCAATCGATTGCACAAGACCAAAAAGCCTATCTACCCCAGATTATCACTGACAGATGATGGAATCACTATCTGCTCATGTCTTGTTATACACTTGTTAGACTAAAACACCCGCTGGATCCAGGAGGAGAGCATGGAAGTACTCTAAAACTCAATAGATTATTGTTGTCCAGTTGCTTAAAATAAACAGCATTAAAAGAAAACTCTAGAGACAACTCACAATTAAATGAGCAAGTTGGATGGTAGTAGCAGTTTAACCCATAAAGATCCAAATTTCATAATCCGTCAGACCATCACACAAGAATTTATAATCCCAATTGCTTAGATTGCCCGTAATATGATAGCGCATGTCTAAATAGACTAACTAGGTACAATGAACTTATACCTAGTTCAACCATATTGAATTGGTCCAAGTCAAATGGAGACAGAATGGACTTTTGAGCACAGAGAAAGTCATGGAACAAACAAAAAGAATGGCCCCTTTTCCTTGTATTACAACTTGTGATTGTTCCCAGACCACTTACAGATGAAACTGAACACACTGCTGAATTTACAATCAAATCACCAAAACAAATACAGGCATGTCAAATGTAAAAGTTTTTACTTACAAATAATAAGTCACAATTCAGACTGCAAATAAGAGATAAAGCAAAGGTAAAAGTGTCTTGAGGGAAGTGAAGATCCAATTCAGGTCTAGCCGCAACATCCTCCAGATTGAGAAGCAACGCCATCTCTGCCTCCTGATGGACCGGGAATTCCACCATATCCCACTTTTATTCCATAAGACTGCAACAGATGGCCCGGACATACTTTAGACAATTGTAAACAAGTGCTAACCGCATTGAGTATGTAAACCCTGAACTTTTTGGTCAATAATACAAATACTTGATGCAACAATCTGCCAATGTGGACTCAACCAATACAATGGTAATCCTATTAACAAACACAAGCAATATGAATGGATGTTACTATATGAATCAATAACCCAATTATCTTGTCCTCTATTCTCACTTTAAAACACATGCCTAGAATTTTTTGCAAAATGTCCATTACAATGATTGCGTATCTAAGCAGGCCATGCGACACTTAAAAGAGGTCATTAATTGAATTGCATTGATAAGGATCTACCATATTTGCAGACGTGTGGTTCTATTTTTCTAAAATTTGGGGAAAAGAAAAAGTTGATTGGTTGCTTTGAAGATTCTGAGCAATCAAAACTACTCATATGAAATTACAAAGTATCTATTCAGCAGAAAGGAAAAGTGAAATAATATATAGTAGTTCTCGCTATTTGACCAAATCGTATCTCATAGAATAGCTTAATTCTAGCAGCAACTGCAACAAAACATGATCACCAACAGCAAAAGACCACATGCAAAATCAGAACTAATCTTAAACTTAATTACAAGCAAGTTGAAGAAAAAGGACTTAAGCATAGTAATACAATATCTTTGTGCCATTCTCTGATCCCAAACATCTAACAGGCATCATATAATCCCATTTCTGAAGAAATATATATCACAGAATGACAAAACCCAGAACTGACCTCATTTGACACGTCAAATACTCCATCCTGAATTTTCTTGTATATAGTCGCAGCTGTCTTGATAAAGGCCTGTCAGGAAAGCTTCTTCCATCAGAAAAGGTAACTCCAAGGAAACTATGAGGGCTAAGAAGTAATTGCATTACAAGAAATCTTAATCTTAAATTGTAGATTCATCACCTCTTCCACATTCTGAGCAGTCTTTGCTGAAGCCTCCATGAAGATTAAACCATGCTCCTTCGCAAACTGCTCCCCTTCCTCCGTGCTTACAGCCCTTCTATGAGCAAGATCACACTTATTGCCAATGAGCATGATAGTCATGTTTGCGTTTGCATGCTGCCTTGCATCTTCTAGCCAGCTAGCCAGATGATTAAAAGTTTCTCTCCTAGAAAAAGGAAAAGCCAACCATGTAAAATCTGAATTGAACACATGAAAGTTTAAGGGACCACTGTAAAATGTTATATAAGCTTAAACTATTAGATGAGACATGTATGATTATTCAAATATTCTAATACTTCCTCTCACGTGTAGGTGGGAAATAAGGGCAAACAAGGGCTTGGAAAGAATTGAACTCAGGAGTCCTGCTCTATGCAGCATAAAATTTTGTGGGACCACTGTCAACTATTCTAAAAGGTTAAGCTGCTTTATGACATCGTGGTTTAATATTCCAATATTCTAAGAAACACCATATCTCCACATTAAACCATCAAGACTGGACTTGGTCTATGTAGCAACTTTCAGATGCAACAGCAGAAACAATAGCAACAAGTGAATACTGTTCTTTCCAGACTGATATGGAGACATCTGATTGAATAAAATCAGCTACTATGTTTAAGGGTTAAAATGAAGCATCTGAATCCAAAAACAAACTGCCTCCTGATAGAAACAACATATACAACAGCATGAAAAAATGTACCTTGTGATATCATAAACAAGCAATGCACCAGCAGCCCCTCTGTAGTAAGACCTTGTGATGGATCTGAAGGATTCTTGACCAGCCTAGCATAAATAACACAAACTTCAGCTTCATAAGGCGTCGCAAAGAGCCAGAGAATTGTCATATTTAAACTACTTCATACCAATGCTCCAGCAAATTCCAACCAGTTTTCCAATATACAAAGAAAGGACTCATAAAGCTAAGGATGCCCAAGGTACATAAGGCTGTCTGTAACACAAGTCTGAGGAAAGAACACCAACCGTGTCCCAAATCTGAAGCTTAATTGGTTTGTTGTCGATGGTGATCATCCTGGCCCCGAACTCAACACCAATTGTCAAGTCATGCACTGGCTGGAACCTCTTGTCGGTAAATTGAAGAAGAAGACATGATTTTCCAACTCCTACAGAGGAAGAGCAGCCAACTCACATCACACTCCTCACATCCAATTCACGAAACATTGCTGATATCTCATCCCAAGCTCACAACAGCAGTACTAATTTCAATAAACCAAAAACTAAAGATTCAATATTTAGAACTCGGCCATCACCTTTTCAGGATTAACGCGTTTGAGGCACCATTAAAATGTTCGTTTCATCCCAAGCTCACAACAACAGTACTAATTTCAATAAAACCAAACACTGAAAAATCCAAAATTTAGAACTCGGGCAACTCCCTTTCGGGATTAACGCATCAGAGGCGCCGTTAGAACGCTCGTTCAAGCCTCGCAACGCGACAAACGCATCGAAAAAGCAAGTTAAGACAATGAAATCCCAACAACGAATCACACGAAAAGATCAATCTTTCCGAATCCGCAAACGAGGACGGCGATCAACAACGACTATTTCCCGAAAAGGGTGCCGGAATCGAAGCTTGCCCAACAGCGAAAACCAACTGGGGAATCCACGAAGAGTACCCGTATCGCCGATGATGATGTACTTGAAGAGGTAAGCGTACGACATCCTTCGATTCAACCAGACCCAGAACAGAGATTCGATTTCGATTCGATTTCAATTCGATTCCACCTAAGCGGCCCGCGAAATCGGAACAGAAACCGAACGAAATCTCGCAGGAGGGGAGCTTTGCTTCACAAGGGAAACAAGAGGAGAAAAAAAGTAAAAGGAGTGTCCTTTGCGTACGTCCCTCTGCGATCCAGCAGCAGAGAAGAGGGGGTTGAAAAGGGTTGATGTCGGGCGGGGCTTTTGGGTGGGCGGTGTCGTGTGGTGTGTGTACGTGATGCGCAGCGACAAGTGGGCGATGCGCATACGTGTGTACAGGTCGTCGACCTCCATAAAAAGCAGGGAGGCCGTGTCGGGGAGACCTTCCGTATCCAGACATCGTGATCTGGCTCTTGCCTGTCTGGTTTTTTTTTGACCTTTTGACTTCCCCACTGCCCAAATAGAGAGGAGCACTCCTGAAGATTCCGGGACAAGTCAACATGTTTGAAAGCTTGGTGCGTTTAATGGTATATTTTACCCAATGCTATTTACATTAGAAGTTACCTGAACATCTTGATAACCACGTCATTGCTGCTTCGAAGCTTTCCTAACCCATATTTTCCCTATATAGTTTGTACTTGAACTTTTGAGTTATCTTCTTAATGTCGTTGTAGGAATATCTTATTGGCACAATGTTGTTATTAGCTTGTAGAAATTTTTTGATCTTTTGGGTCATAGCTAAGTGCCTTCTCCTCCACTTTTGAATTGTGTTGTGATAAATTGGGCTTTAGAGAGAATGCAAAAAAGATTAGCATAAAACATAAGAATATATTAGGTATTGCATATCATTTGTTATCAATTTAATTGGATGCTACTATTATACTTAAGGGCAATTTGCATTTGAGTCACTAAAAGTTTACCCCTTCCCCCGGTATTCTATGCCAATGATGGATTTTATTTATGATTCTTGGCCTTGGTGGGTAGGAGTCTACAATTCCCGAAGATATGAGAACAAAGAAAAAGAAATCGAAGAATACTTGGGAGTGACAATTTAATTTACTAAATTTGAAATGATTTGGTTGGTGCCATTTTTTTTTATTGGATCCTTTTGTTTAATAGCTAGTGCATTCTTGAATATTTCAAGACCAATCAAATGTTTGAAAGCTTGATGTGTTTAAAATGGCCAAATCCATTTATTAACATGATGAACCAGTGAAATGTTACATTATACCGAACTCTATTTGCATCCCTTTGCATTTTTCCCTAGAACTTCTCCTAAAAAATGTTCCCTAAAGGCATCCTATGTGATTGATGTTTTTATCTTTGATTCTGGAGTCTACAATTTCCACCCCCCTCCAAAAACAAGAAAGAAGAAAAAGAATGGTCGAAGGAGACAATTTTAATTTGCTAATTTTGAAACGATCCCATCGATGCCAATTTTTTACCGGACTCTTTTGCTTTATACCTCATACATACGTAGATTTTTAAGTGTTTTTGAAACATGAATTTGATTGATGATCATACCGATTATCAATGTGCAAATCAAATTATAATATATATCATTATTTTTCATCTTCGTATTGCTAGCTTTCCATTGACCATAAAAAATTGTCATATTTTCATTGGATTTAAGAAAATTTCACTTTGAATCTAGGGCTCTACTTAAAATTAATAATGAGTGGTTCTATTCGGTTCTACTTGGAACCTATATGCTAAATAGGTTCATAATTTTATTGGGCTTGAAACATTTTCAAAATATTCTAACACGTGATACTTATCATATATTATTAATTCAACAATTCTGATGACGTACAATGGATAAGTCTCAATCAAAAAATGAACCTCAAATTAACGATTTCAAATTACATTACTGGGTGTCATAAAATATCACGTGATCCTATGAAGTCAAAATCAAGAAAAACACAAAACCTTGTGAGCCCGTAGTTTCCCCATATGGTGCTCCGAAACGGGAACACAACCAAGCACGTGGTTTCGAGAACTTCCCCAGATCCTCTTCACCATCGCCACGTAACTCATCAACGTGTCAGCCTCCGAAAGCTTCTCGAAAACTCCACGACCCTCTCTGCAACTCCCTCCCTCCCCTCCAAACTTCTCGCCTCGGCAACCGCTCCGATCAGCTCGCCGCCGTCCCCGCCGTCGTCGAAAATGGCGGTGTCATGCCCCGAAGCCACCAACCTCGTCACTCCTTCCAACACAGAGTCGCCCAGCAGCAGCAGCAGCAGCAGCAGCAAGATCAGTCGCTCGACACCTTCTCGTTCGCGCCGGTGAGGCTCCAGACGCTCCCCCACCTCACCGACTACCTCCCGGACCTCCAGACCCTGCGCAACCCGCTCGATAGCAACCACTTCTTCCACCCGACCGACGGCTTCTACGTCTCCCCCGGCGACGTCATCCTCCGTCAGATCGTCTATGATCTCTCCGGTACTCCTGGCCTTCATTTTATATAAAAGTTCTCTCTTTTTTACACGGTTACTGGTTTCTTGAACGATGGTCATGTGCAAGTTGGCGAGTCTCTTGAAATTCAGCTCAAATTAAGCAGGTCTTAATTCTGTTTATCTAGTATTATGTTAATTTCTAAGCTATTAGCTTAAAAAATTTGGGCTCGTGGAATGGATAATTTTGATGGGTACCTTCCAAATTTGTGAAATCGTGACACTATCTGTTAAAGTTTGTTAATTTGAGATTTTGGGCGTGTGTAATCTTTTGGGACAGGTATGTTCCCTCCGCCGGCGCCGCACCTGGCCTACCACAGGGCAGGCCCGCGCGAGCGCGTGTTCTTCGAGCCCTCCGGAGTGCGGGCGGCGATCGTCACGTGCGGAGGGCTGTGCCCGGGGCTGAACACCGTGATCAGGGAGCTTGTGGTGGGGCTGGGGAGTTGTATGACGTCCGTGAGATATATGGGATTCCGGCAGGGTACAGAGGGTTTTACTCGAGGGAGCCAGTGAAGTTGAGTCCCAAGATGGTGCACGGGTGGCACCAGAGGGGCGGCACAGCACTTGAGACCTCGAGGGGTGGCTTCGATCTCGAAAAGATTGTCAATGCTATTGAAGAGAAGGGGTTTAATCAGGTTTGTGTTTTATGGCTTCTCTTCTGTTGTAGCATTGGGGATTAAGATTGTGTGCGCGAGGTTAGCTTGCTTGCTTTCTGGTAAGTCGGTGGTGGACCAGTATGGTGCAATCTTTGGTCTCTTTTGCATAGGAATGCACTAATTTGCCATATACTCCAATCAATTAGTTGTGGAGTTCTGACTGGATCGGGTTTAATATTAGTGGAGTTCTGACTGGATCTAGTTTAATATTATTTTTAACCTTGACTTTTCAGCTGTGAAATGTCAATGGAGTTTGATTATCGACTGTCTGTCTGTCATATTGCTGAAAGGTCAGTTGTTGTTGGTTGAAGTGGCTCTCATTTGGATGAGGCAGTGCTGGGCTTTGCCAATGATTTCATGTGGAGTCTTAGTTGTGTTGCTCATGCTTCCTAATAGTTTGTACTTTTACTTAAGCTGGTCATTTTATGGTACAACAGGGGTTATCAATTTTGGGGCTGTCCCTCCTTGCAATTTGTTCTGATGAAATCATGTGCAAACTCTGGGCTTAACCCTATTAACATGGGACATGCTACTTTGCAATACTTTTTATCTTTGGGAAATTTGGGTTGCAGAGTTGGTTTTAAATAAAAAGTTCTGCTAATAGACAATTTCCATGTGGTTCATTTTTTTCAAAAACCCAATGTTGCTTGATCAACTTTTAACTTCTTAATAAGGATCTGATCTGAAAGGAGGAATTTTTTCCTGTTTCTGAAATTCAGTAAGACAAAAAGACGTCATTTAAAGTCTGATTTCTTAGTGTACTTATAAATATGTATTGACTTAAAATATTTGTTTTGAGTCCTGCATTTTCCTTTCTTACTGCATCAAATGGATTTTCAGCTTTCTCTGGATAGCTTAACTTATTATGTTCATCTGAAGTTTGTGCTATACTACCAAATTGGCATTCAGTAAGCTATCTCTAGAAAACCGCAGTCTGAAGAACTTTAGTGAGTACATTCGTGCTTTTCTCTCTGTTATGACGTTGAGTCTTTGACTAGCCAAGAAAGATTGGGGTTATGTTTGTCATAGAGCACAGGGACAGAGGCTTGAATATCCTTCTTTAATTAGGGAGTTTACATTTGCAATTGTCAAGTTTGAAACTGTGATCTTATCTGGGACTTGCTTTGGGTATGAGGTGAACATCTGAATGGTGTAACTATGGGAAAAATAGACCTTATTCTTGAGACTTGCTTGAGGAGTGAAGCGAGCACAATAATGGGTGTAATTACAGATATACGGACTGAGTACTCATTGGCACACCTTCGTTAACATATTGTGAGGAAGTTGTTTCCCAAACTTTTTCAGCTGATATGCTCAGGTAAGATTTTCAAAAAAGAGAACTTATATGAAGCGGCAGAGAGAGAGAGAAGTTAATTGGTCTTCAAGAACTTGACCATTCAAGTCCACTATTAAATACTGTGGACTTGGGGTGGATTCAAAAAGTGGTTATTATAATGTGCATATTTTTGTTGGGTCCTCTTCTGCCATCAAACGTTCTAGTTTTAAGAGGGAGAGGGAGAGGGGGAGAGGGAGATGAGGGAGGGAGGGAGGGAGGGAGAGGGAGGGAGCGAGAGAAAGAGAGAGAGAGAGAGAGAGAAGTTTATTGGTCTTCAAGAACTTGACCATTCAAGTCCACTATTAAATACTGTGGACTTGGGCGGATTCAAAAAGTGGTTATTATAATGTGCATATTTTTGTTGGGTCCTCTTCTGCCATCAGACGTTCTAGTTTTAAGATTGCTGCTAATTGTATGCTGTTTGTTCAATGACTAATTTTAGTACAGTGCAGGTGTACATCATTGGGGGTGACGGCACAATGAGGGGTGCGGTAAAGATTTTTGGAGAAATATGTCGCCGGAAATTAAAAATTGCAGTAGCTGGAATTCCCAAAACTGTTGATAACGACATTGGCATTATTGATAGATCATTTGGCTTCCAGACAGCAGTTGAAATGGCGCAACAAGCAATCAATGCTGCACATGTGGAGGCTGAGAGTGCAGTTAATGGAATTGGGCTTGTGAAACTGATGGGCCGAAGTACAGGCCACATTGCTCTTCATGCAACTCTCAGTAATCGTGATGTCGACTGCTGCTTGATTCCTGAAGTCGAGTTCTTCTTGGAAGGGGAAGGAGGACTGCTTGAATTTCTAGACAGGAGACTGAAAGAGAACGGTCATGCGGTGCTGGTGGTTGCCGAGGGCGCAGGGCAGGATCTTATACCGCGAACCGCAGCACAGAAAGAAGAGCGGGATGAATCAGGAAATCCCGTGTTCTTGGATGTTGGTGGGTGGTTGAAGTCAGAGCTGAAGAAATGGTGGGACCGGGATCACCCGAACGAGCTGTTCACAGTCAAGTACATCGATCCTACATACATGATCCGGGCAGTCCCGGCGAACGCCACCGACAACCTGTACTGCACTCTTTTGGCTCACTCTGCAATTCACGGAGTCATGGCGGGTTATACCGGCTTTGTCTGTGGTCCTATAAATGGCAACTATGCATATATACCTCTCGACGAGGTGGCCAAGGCCAAGCACCAGGTCAACACGCGGGACCATAAGTGGGCGTGGGTGAGGTCGGTAACCAATCAGCCCGATTTTTTGAGGAGCTAGATGTCTAATGCCAAATTTTGTGGCGCTTTTTGTGTGGGCATCCAATGGTCCTATCGGTTTCACATTCTGGGGACAGGGAATGCTGTAGTTGTCTGATGGTAGTAAATAAAGCGCCGGGTGATGTGCTTTTGGATCAGTGGAAGCGTACATATTGTTTTACTAGAACAAGAACTCGGTAACATGAATCAGCTGATATAAGTTTCGTGGTATTCAAAATTGTCTTATCTTTGATGGTTATAAAACATACGCCGGTCATTGATTTTCCCTTTCTCTACTCTCTTTGTTGTTTGACAAAGTTCAGGTGCAATTATTTGTAGATAATCATGTCTTTCTTCTATGGTCTTTTGCTTTGGAATGGGAGAATGGAATATGGGGCCACATGCGTCTCATCTGGCCTCGTGAATCTTTGTAATACCGCAAAGTGAAAGGTGCATGATTAAGCACCGAAGATGGGATGGGCACATGTGCAACTACAGATATTTTTGTTTAAGCAAAAGCCCTTGGCATGGCACAAGTGAATCTTTTGTTTCCTGCCCTTTGAAAATGGCAGAAGAAAATCAAAAAGTTTCAGACAACCTCTTCTTTGGGTCGATAAATAGCCCAATCTATCTTTGTTTTGGGAGAGAACTGGCGATGATTCCGTGGCCTCTTTTCCAAAGCAATTTTAGCTGAGAATGAGAATTGCAGCTTTTGTGAAGGCCCTTTCCCAAAAGCAAGAAAACCTTATCAGCAGTACAAAGCAAAGTCTCCAGTGGAAAGACTGCCCAAAGATAGATTAAAGAAAAAGGGCAAAATCCCATGAGGCGAGCTCCGGGAATCACAAGGTGGACTTTTGCAACTTTGGTGCCAAGCCAGCATCTAACACATGTTGCTATTGAAAAAGAAGAGCTGGGAATGTTGCAACTGTACTACTCTGGTTCATTACATGCGAATATTGTCGTTTGCAGTCTCTTCAGTTGAGCATATGTTCCGAGGGGATTCCTGTCGGCTCTCATCTGATGTTTGAAGTTGGGAAAAGTCCCAAACTTTGGATGCTAGTTGGAGCTCGTTTTGTGGGTTGTTCTTTTAATCATCCAGCAGAGATTCCAGACAATGTATAATGGCATGGTTTGATCGGGTTCATGGTTTTGGCCTGGCGTGCCAAAACTGATTTATGATATCAGATGATTGCTTCTTAAGAAGAATTATCGTGATAAAACTTGCGCGGTTGTTGATTCTTCACAGCAACCGACGATAACAGATAAAAAATGTCCTTGTAGCTGAATGGAAAGAAATTTGCATCCATATGCCGAAAAACTTAAAAATTTTGTCTGTACGATGATTTTCAGGATAATAATAGTACAGTTAATCACCTATGATTTTTATTTGTACGATGGTTGATTTTTGCCTTTTCCTGTTCAAATTAGCCAGTCTTTGGCGTGGCCCATTAAGTAGTGATGTGACGTTGATGTGACACTTTATATTGGTTTTTACAATTTTTTAAAAACAATATATAACATAAAATGAATATATTGAGGTATAGACTAATAATATAAAGAAAGTTTACAGTAACATAAGTAAGGCGTCGACCCTATGAGCGCCAAAGTACAGGCTGATGGGCACAATTTGGTAGCAGTGGCTGGGGCTGAGTCGACCCCAATGAAGGCTCGTGAAGGTTGCCGCCTGAAAAAGCGAGCCAATGTTTTTATTTGCATTTTCAATAGAAGACTAACTTAAATGAAAATTAATATAATCTTAAAGAAGTATGAGATTAGATCAAAACAGATAAAAAATTTATGAATTTTTTTTTTTTTGGTTGAAAATTTTTATGGAGATTAACAATGTCGTTTCCCTTCAATATTATTTATTGCGTTCATAATAAGACCATCCATATTTTTCCAAAATCGAATGGTGGTTCTTGAAATATTCTTATCAGAAAAATGCTTAGATATTCAATGACCTTTCAAAGAGAATTTGGTATGAGAATGATTTAAAGTGAGAAGTTGTCAACGTTTAGCTTTTCTTTAGTGTGAAATTGTTGATATTCCCTAATAGTGGGGAAGAAAGAAAAATATTCCATCCCAACAAGGGGTGAAAACACCCCTTTGCTACCAACGGCCTACAGAACCAGCTAGGTAGGTTGAAAAATCTCATGGGAATCGACAGTATCGTTTCCCCTCAATCTCGTTTATCATTTCCATAAGAAGATCGAGATGAGAGGGCACAACATATTTTTCCAAAACCGAATGGCTTCTCTTGAAATACTCTTGTCAGAGAAAGGTTAAGCAAGTAAAAACCACGAACATAGACTCGGGTCAATCACAAGACAGCCGTGTCCCTGTCCTGGTTCATCTGCCCGCAGTAAAGTTTGAATATTTTAGGGCTAAGCTGTAAAAAGATCAATGGCAGAACCTTTTTCTTTTTTTTTTTTAGGTCGGTAATGGCAGAACTGGGGCTTGGGCATAGAGTTTTGTGTCATATTGTCAGTTTGTCCGTTTCCTATTAAAATAGACGTTTCGCGATGAGATGGCTAGGACAAAACATCTCATCTTCACGTGAAGTCGGTTGTGCCGTTAAGCCCCCATTTGATAACGTTTTTTTTTTTTTTTTTTTTTTTTTTTGTTTCTTTTATTTTCTATTCTCCATAATAAAAAAGTAATCGAAGAATAAATTTTTTTAAAAAAAAAGTAATTTCATATTAACTAAATTTGAAAATAAAAAATAGAAAAAGTAATTTCATATTCTCAAGAACAATTTTTAAAAAAATTTATTTTTTTTTTTTTTTTTTTTTTCGTTTTTTTCTTTTTGCTAGCCACCACCTATAGTTGTCGCTTGTCAGCGGCCAACCGTCATCGACCATGGCTTGCCGCTGCTAGCTGGCCGATTGCCGCTATTGACCGATTGTTGCCGCTTGTTACCATTGACGCCAACCGCTATCAATGCCCACTATCGATGCCAACCACCATCGACCCTTCACCCGTTGCCATTAATCATTGTTGTGGACGTCGCCACCGACCAACAACCATTGCCGTTGATCGACCTTGGCCGACTGTTGTCGCCACAGATCGTCGACCACCGGTGGTGGTAAGGAAAAAAAATGAAAAAAAAAATTAAAATTTTGTGATTCACATTAAACACATTTTTATTCTTTTTCCATTTCAAGAATAAAATTTTTGTATAGTTATCAAACGTGTTCTTTTTTTCAAATTTTTTTGGAGAATAGAAATAGAAAAAAGACTATTTCTAAAAAAAATTATTCTTCAAAATAGAATTGTTATTAGATGGATCCTAAAATTCCCTAAGTCAAGGACAACGTCAGGGCTTCCAACCAAATTTAGTTTTATTTATTTATTTATTAGGCGTCACTCGTTGGTGTCGGTAGCCCCACACAAGAACTCAGTCGACCGTTTTTCTGCAGAGGATGGAGCGTTCATTTCGACGGTTGGAAACCAAGCTTCATGTGGAGTAAAACGCGCAAATGCTACTGGTGGCCGCGATAGATCCTTCAGATCTTGATCTGAGTAGTTCTGTCACATCGTACTCCAAATAAAGACAGAAGGAATGGGTTTTCTTTCCCATGTTTCTTGTTTAATTCTTTGTTTAATGTCAAGATAATTCATGGATTCTTTCTTTCCTGTGCTCTTGAAAATGTGCAAAGAAAGAAGAGGGCCCCAGCAAGATTACGGAGGGACCTGATGATAATCTCCACTTGCCACACACTAATTAGCAGCTTAAAAGAATTCAAGAAATGACCCATGAAAGATCTCCGTCACCGGTAGGTTCTTCAGCTTTTTCTCTTTTTTAAGAACGGTTGCACACTCTGCTGCTCCTTGGCAGCTTCAATCTGAACCATCCCCCCGCCGCCTTGCCCCTGCAGAGCACTAAAAATCACTCCTTTATATCTTCTAGCCAATCAAGAATCCCGTCTCTCACCTGGATGACCAATCTTGAAACCCGGAAATGCTGCAACCCAGGACGAAAGTTGCAACATTTTCGCTCCTCCTGGTGCTCTCGTCCTCGTTCCCGGCCGCAGAACCCGCCATTGGAGTGAACTGGGGCACCGTCTCCTTCCACAGGCTGAGGCCGTCCACGGTGGTGGATCTCTTGCAGCAGAACAAGATACAGAAGGTGAAGCTGTTCGATGCGGACCCGGGTGCGCTCAAGGCTCTTGAAGGGAGTGGGATTGAGGTGATGGTGGGGATACCCAATGAGATGCTGGCCGTGTTGGGCTCTTCCAGCGTTGCCTCTGATCTCTGGGTTCGCCAGAATGTGTCTAGTTTTGTTGGTAAAGGAGGTGCTGCCATCAGGTATGATGCAGCGAGTTCTCGTTTTTGCCCTTTCTCCTTTGTTTGGGGTTTGGTTTGTGTTAGATTGATTGATTGTTTGATGGAGAGTGGAAGAGTTCAATATGGCAGAGCTAAGTATGTCTTTCTTATTATGTGATGATCTTGGGATGTTGGGTTTGGACACTTTTTAGAAGTGGAAGAGTGGAGATACAGCTTTTTGCTGGCTTTCCCTCCTTCACAACTATATTTGAAGTAGTGAGATTAACTTAATTGCGGCACCTTTCAATTGAAGAGTCCCAGTTTGCATTCTATGATTTAGTCAGTCCCTTGCTGGTTGAATTATCTGGGTCTGGATTCTTCAGTCCTCTTGTTATATCATTTTAGAAATGCATCTGTGTTTAAGTCATTAGTTTGAGATGGTGTGGGGAGGTTGTATGGACTATTATAGTCTTTTACACATCGCAATAGATCTCTGCTTACCTCAATATCGTGGGCGAGAGCAAAGCTTATGGATTGCTTAAAGCTGCCTGTAGAGTCAAATCAGAAGGACAAAAACTAGTTTGGACTTGATGTTTATTTAGCATATGTAGCAAGCAAAGATATATGTTTGAGTGTTAACTCTTAAGGCCCTGCCACTGTTCTTTGCTGCTTACATATTATAATGCCTGCTTCACAAGAACTTTGGTCATCCTGGATCTTGGGGCCATGACATGGTGAAGAAATTAATGTGTTGATGTGTGAAATCAATTTTCTTGACTATTTACATAAATTCAAATGACAAAATGACAGGTATGTTGCGGTAGGCAATGAGCCCTTCCTCTCAAGCTACGCGGGTCAGTTTCAGAATTATGTTATGCCAGCCCTCCTTAATCTACAACAGTCATTGGCCAAAGCGAATCTTGCTGGTTACGTGAAGCTAGTGGTCCCTTGCAATGCCGATGCATATGAAGCGGACCTTCCTTCTCAAGGGGCATTTCGTCCTGAACTCACCCAAATCTTGACGCAACTCGTCTCTTTCCTGAATTCGAATGGTTCCCCTTTCATAGTGAACATTTATCCGTTCCTAAGCCTGTATGGGAGCACGGATTTTCCTCAAGACTATGCATTTTTTGGGGGAACTACTCATGCTGTGACAGATGGGGCCAATGTGTACACTAATGCATTTGATGGGAATCTCGACACTCTAGTTGCAGCACTTACTAAATTAGGTTATGGTCAGATGCCCATAGTTATTGGGGAGGTGGGTTGGCCAACGGATGGAGCTCCGAATGCGAATCTTACAGCTGCTCGGGCATTTAATCAAGGCCTTATTAATCATGTACTTAGCAACCGAGGAACTCCATTGAGACCTGGAGTCCCTCCGATGGACGTGTATCTTTTCAGTCTACTTGACGAAGGCGCCAAGAGTGTACTCCCTGGGAACTTTGAGAGGCACTGGGGAATTTTCTCTTTTGATGGCCAGGCTAAATATGCCTTGAACCTTGGTTTGGGCAACAGGCTGCTAAAGAATGCGAGGAATGTGCAGTATCTCCCGTCTAGGTGGTGTGTGGCGGACCCATCAAAGGATCTCTCTGCTGTCATGAATCACATGAAGCTTGCTTGTAGTGTTGCGGATTGCACTACACTCAACTATGGTGGATCGTGCAACGGTATCGGAGCAAAGGGAAATGTCTCGTATGCATTCAACAGTTACTATCAATTGCAGATGCAGAATTCACAGAGCTGTGATTTCGATGGGCTTGGGATGGTCACTTCCCTTGATCCATCAGTCGGCGAATGTAGGTTTCTGGTCGGTGTAACTGAAAGTAAGTCTGCTGCCGTTGGGACACATTGGGGAGGGGTCATTGTTTGGGTTTTGGTTATGTGGTGTGTCTGGGTATTTGAAGTGTGAAGTTTCTCACTTGGGGTTGTTGGTGCTTCCCTCTTCCGAAAGTGAAACCGATAGTCATAGAAGTCAGGTCACTATAATACTTAGACAATACGCAGGATTACCCTAGTATATGGAGGCTCTCTGTGTTTGTCACAGGGACTCAGGGAGTGCAGTTATGCAATAAGATGAGAACAATTGACTATTAATTGACATTGGCATGGTATCTTATGATTATGGCGTGATTTTCACAATGCAGTGGGATTCAAAGTAAATTATTGAGTGATTGCATTCAACCTTTCAAGCAAGAAGAACCTGTAAGCAATTAGATGATGTTGTAGAAAATGGGAGGATGATATAAACAGGCTAGAAGATAGGTAGAATTTACATTGACGGCTAAAAGCTAAACAATTAGCAAAGATCCGAAAACAGAACTGGTTGCGACAAACACCAAAAGCAAACTCCATGTCCGCAAAGGGTCAAAAACTCGAAGAGAACTATACCAGAGCCAGCAGAATCACCGGTAAATCATGGCCCTCATTTACCGCCTTATCCATCTACTTGGGGTTTTGATGTTCAGTCATAAAGCTTTATCCTGGTAGTTATGAATGAGCGACAGATTGGGCATGAGGCCAAGTCCCTTCCGCACTCATAACACGTCTGCAAAACTCACACAGAGATGTTATGGATCCTGTAGAGATGTAACAGCAAATAAATCTGGTGTTTTTTGAGTTTACCTGATGCCCACATCCAAATGCAAGATCCTTCTTACTCCACAGGCACACGGGACAATTCTGAAAAAAAGAAAAAAAGAACCACCGAGGTTTACAGGCGACCCAAGACTTGTGCTACCCTCTATCGAAGATTAAGGAAAGGCACATCATAAGAAGGAACATGAAGCTATTGAACATTCATTTCTGTATTGGTCCTGGCATTTACTTGAGTTGAGCTCCGCATTTGAGGAAAAAAAATTACCTTGTGAGAAGGATTTTCAGTGAACGGAGTAGGAGTGTAGGAAAAGCCACTTCTGTGCTCGACAGTGCTTGAGTGCTTGTGGTAAGGTTTTGTGGCACGGATCTGCTTCGGTGGGGGAGAGCAAACCTTCCTGAAGTTCCTCTTCGACGTCTGAAATTACAATACAAATCCTACAGTTATAAATTGCTAATTTAAACTGCATTTTAAAGTTTATACTCGATCGTTACCCAAGAAGTTGGAGATCAAGTGTAGCTTTGTATTGTGTTGGTATTTCCATCAATGCCGCAAGGGCAAACTCTGCCTCCTTCTTTGATGCAGGCATGTACTTCGACATGATGTTGGTGAAGTTTACAAACTACAAGATAGAAAAGAGTTGGGTTACACCAAGTCAAAGTCTTACACAAGCAAGTTCTATAATCATGGTTAGCTCGGTCTGCTAACCTGAAAGTTGTCAAAAGCTCGGTAAGGAATGTTGTCGTCAAACTTATGCATCATATCCCATGGTCCGTCCCCGACTCCAACCAACACGATGGACAATGGATACTCGCTGAAAAAAATAGAAATGTACGTTCAGGATTGTGATTTGTGCATTAGATGCAGCAGGTCTAGTAAAATGGAAGGTCATGCAATATCACGACCTTGCTTTCACGATAGCATCTATTGTAGTCTGTTCTTGAGGACTCAGATGGCCATGGCTGGTGTCAACGCTTCTCGTAACCTTGCAAATGAAGTTAAACCAAATAATTTAGGTGGAGAAATTCATCATATGTTAAAGGCACAAAAAAGGGTCTGCAGTTACTGCATAAACAACAGCTCTTTATAAACTGACCTGTCCGTCGGCGATGATCACAAGGACATGATACTGTCCGCCACTGCTATCCACAATTTCAATGGCAGTGTCAATAATGGGAGCAAATGATGTCGGTCCTGTTATTTTCAAAAACGTAGGTGCTTAGTCGTTTCCATAGTTCCATAAGCAAAATTTGTAACGCACGAAGGCGAAATGTTTAAAACTAACCAGACAAGTTTATATTCGGAACTAGATCTCTATAACAGGAAAGAACTTCCTCAAAGCCCTCACATGATCTATTGTCAGGATGAAAGCTAAAGGCTTCCTGATCATGCGTTGTAGCTGCAAAACCAATGGAAATCCAACTCTCCAGTAATTAGCAACTCTGTCAGGTCATGTTACTTCTAATAACAACATCAGCAAGTACTGACCATCGCCAAAACCAAAACAAGGAATGAGATTGTCTTCATCGAAACTCGAGAGTGTCCTCCCAATTATAGATATTGCCTGTTCATACGGATTCGGGGAATCCCCAAGGTGATGTAGGCACTTGCGGTTGAAAGATCGTGCACCTGTCCATTCATTGCTTTTTGTGAAATCGATGCCCACAATAAGATTGGAAGACTCGAGGCCAGCTTCCGCAAGAGCACTTGTGACCTGCATTTTCACATTTATCCAGCGAATTAGGCTTGAACCTAGTGTTTTCTCAATTTCTTATTTCGCAATTTGTAAATAAGCTTGAAAAGTAGAACATGGCGTTGAGCACCTCTTCTAGCGAGTTGTAATCATCACCGATTCTGGCGTATTTTGACGGCACCTTGCCTTTTCTGTCACGACCATAGTAGTTCTCGGAAAATGAAGAGAGATTAGATGAGCTTCGAAATGATCGGGAGTCGTAGCTGCGGGAATCATAGTAGTAGTTGCTGCTGCTGCTGCTTCTCGATTCTTTATTCCCCATATTCACGTCCCGCCTCTCTCAGTTACCAGTAGCCTCTTTCCCACGGAAGATTACACGCCTCACACAACTAATCCGCTACCGGAAAGTGTTCTGAAACCAGCAATACCATCAAGGTCAAAAGCATGTCAAGAACACGGCCCATTAGTTCTTGGATTTTCCGATCTTTCATAATACAAATGTCTGAGAATTAAGTAAATAAAACATCGTCGCAACAAGTAGAAGTATGAATACATGCAGATAACTATCAAACAAGGCGTTCCGTTGTACAGTTTTCCAACCACGCCACTTTCAAATATAACAGTGGATTGTGCATGACTTGAAACGTGCAAAGAATTTACGATTGGATTCCAGCCAGTTCAGCAATAGACATAAACACAGAGAGACAAACTAAAACCAGAGATCACAGACAACGGAAAGAGATTCTGTCTACCTCAATGGCAGTGATAACAAAAGAAAAGAATGAATAGGCCGGCAGTCGTGATCGCGAGGTCCTAGAACAAACGCTCTGCAGGAAAGAAGCGGTTTTCATCCAACATATATATGGGGACATAGGAGCGTTGAACTCTTGATAAAATATAAAGTCAATGCACCCCGTCAAGAAAGAAAATCAAGGCAATATGAAAGGGGATTGAAGCATCAAAACTGATGCGGAGCAACTTAAGCTGATCAGCTCTTCACGGAAATTACGGTTGACAACAACGCTTCACCTAAAAGCTGTGCTCTCATATTATAATTAACACATTTCTTGAGAACAAAACTGGTGAAGTCGCCTAAATAAAAGTCTATGACTTGACTCTTAAAAGCTCTGCACTTCACAAGCAACTTCCATGTAAACTTCCCAGGAAACAACAAGACTGAAAAATATTGCAAGGAGCTAGAATTCTAATCTCGTGTCACGGTGTTAGGCGAAAAGACATACCAATCATTAGATGTTTTATTAGTTGACCAAAGCAATTGACGGGAAACAGAAAAACGAAAACTTCGAAAACTAAATTAAATTTATAAATCGAAACATGGTGAACCTTAATTGCCTAAAACGAGGAGGGCGAAAAAAATGAAAAGTCCAAACTAAACCTTTATTCTCCAAGCACGCGGAGATCACCTCCCGCAGGTTGTTCTTCAGAGCTGCTGTTTACAATGAGGAAGACGAAATCAAAGCAGAGCCTTCTCTCTCTGGACAAGGTGAATGGGTTTTTATCAGTGGTTTTATATTCACTTTGTTTAAGATTTATATACCGCAAGCTTTCCTTGTTATCTTCTTCAACTCTCTCACCCTTTATTATACGCAACAATCTCGACGCTCATCGTATAAAAAAATAAAACAGCAAGTAAAGACGCCACTACTCTCTTTTCTGCGAGCAAAGTGTCGACATAACAAAATCCCTCGTCAGTCGCCGAAAGATAAGCAGAAAAACAAAGACCAGTTCCGGTTGCCTTATTAGATATTGCCACTTGGAAAATGTCATTTTTTTGGGGATGCGTGATAGTGGACTTTTCGTTCGCTTTTTATATCGAAGTTTCGTAGGGTCGGCCGACGCCATGACGATAGAGGTGGTACGTCAATGTAGTCATCATTCATTGTCTTTGACAAACGTGCTGTAGAAAAATAGACGGGGAAGAAGAGGATCCTAGACCGGAGCTTGCCGTAGTCTATGGTACTGTGCCGATTCCCAGAGGTCATAAGGCAAGAAAGACTAGCCTCAAGACTTCATAGGAGAAAGTTCCACTTGTCATCTTTGGTTGCTGAGAACAATCAAAGATTCATCATGTACTCCTAAGAAAAGGTGAAACTTCATCATGTACTCCTAAGAAAAGGCGAAACTTTTCTGCCCTATGTGTTGGACTTAAGGGGGTCCAACCCATTTATATAGCTCATCAGGTCTATTATTTAATATTTGATATATGCCCAATTTAACCCAATTTAGCTAAATATATGATGGATACTATATTGTGATATCCAATTAGGCAAGTGAAATCCATATCTTAAATCTAGAGAGAAGGTTAAGATTTGGTAGCTCTAAGGTTGGTCCCATCATTCCCTTTATATAAGATTTCTTTTAGGTGGAGAGTGTATGCATTTCATTATCACGCTTCCACTATTTCCACAAAAAAATATACATCTATCACAATCATCATAGAGGAGAATGGTGGAGGTTCATACCCATGGGAAGACATCTTATTGTTCATTGGATCACTAATGACTACATTTGATTTGGGTACACTGTATTTATTAATTTTATATTATGTTCAAGTGACTAAAAAATCTTATTATTCTAACACTATAAATCTTATTATTCTAACACTTTATACACACTATGCAAGGGTCATTCACAATCTATCGATATACATAGAGAATATAGCTATGTACACTAAAATCGATTAATGTCATAGCATTCGAAAGCTAAAACTTGAAGGAGTAGAGTTGTGTATGGCTCTATATAATTTGTATATGATTCTATGGTTGAGTCATTGGAAAAGATGCAAAATTTTACCATTGTTGGTAGATTTCGAATTTCGTTGGATAAAGGGTTACTTGTTGAACTTTCAGTTAAATTTTTAGTAATAGCTATGATGATTATTACAATAGACAGACGATCATCATGGCGGAGCTTGTCATGGCGATTGCTGCTGAGAATTATGAGCATTACCGTTGTCTTAGAGAGTTACATGAATTTGCCACAAAATTTCCCGTTTCAATTGATATTTGAACAGGAAAGATTTTATTGCCAATGTAGATTGCCTAATGCGGACAAGCAAATCTCCCACCTTGTAGATTGAAGGGAGATGGTTTTTTCGCTTGTGGAACCAAGTACAAGTTGAGCGGAAAAAAGCAGGCAAACCTAAAATGCCAAAGCTATTAAGGCAACGATTTTCGTGGATTGATGATTGAGCTAATGTGCCAACAAGCACGTTTCATACTATCCTCGATAAAAACAACCTAGAGAAGATTGACACTATAGTTCCTGAGCCTCAACATAAATAAATCAAAGTTTATGAATTTCCTTTTGAGAAAATGACACTTATTGCCCAATATGCAATATGATATTTAAATCTTTGATTTGTTTAATACGATCTTTAAACTAATCTTAAATGTTCAATCTAGTTCCTAAACTTTTAATTTATTTAATTTGATCGTCAACTTTCCACAATAAACTCAAATTTGTCATCCGTACTATTCTCAAGTTTTCATAATTATACTATTACCCAAATTTTAGAATATATTTTCATTTCAATCCATTTCGTAAATAAAAGCTATCTTTCTATTACCTTATTACGTTTTTTTTTTTTCTTTATAAATATTGTCATAGTTCCATTTAAGTATGTTTTAGTTCAAGATCTCTATAATAGAAAATGTAGAATCTTATTGAGAGTTATATCATGTTAATATTTCTGCTATATGGGGATCTAGTTGTTTTTAAATGTGTTAGTGTATCTCATCATTGATTGGAAGATACCACATGATATAATTGTTTTTTGGGATATGTTTAGTAGAAGTCCTAAAACTTGTCAAGAAAGTACAATTGAGTCCTAAAACTTACAAAAAGTGCAATCGAGTCCTAAAACTTGTCAAGTTGGTTCAATTGAGTCCTAAAGTTAACACCATCAACAAAATTAACGGAAATTACCGACATGGCGACGTCATATTTTAAATGAATTTTTATTTTATATATGGCTTTTTAAAATTATTTTTTATGCAAAATCTTTAAAAATTAGATAAAAAACTAAAAAGAAAAAGCTACATTTATTAAAAATAAAACTATTAAAAAAAAAGGCTGCCGGTGGAGCTTCCACCGCCACCTATCGCCGGAGGGGCCGGCGACGGCTACCAGATGGGTCGGTGACAGTCGCCGGCCCTAGGTGGGTGGCCGGTCCTTGCTCGGGCGAGGCCTTGCTGGCCCCAGGTGAGGGCCGGCCACCCCCGCTAGGTCGGGCGAGGATGCCTAGATTTGGGCATGCCGCGGGCGAGGTCTCGCCGGCCCTCACCTGGGGTTGGTGATGCTTGCCCAGATCTAGGCGCTGAGCAACCGAACCTCATGGTCCTCCTCCTCCTCGGCCTCGCCATTCTTGTTGTCGTCGGCGGTGGGGGCAGCGTCTTCCTCGTCGGCGAAGGCGGCGGAGCGGGCGACAGCCTCGAGCTCCTCCTCGTCCTCCTCATTGGCCGGCTCGTCGAGCTGTGGCTGCTCCTCCCCCTCAGACCCGTCCGATAGGCCCTCGTCGGATGACGCTTGCTCGCCCGGATCCGAGCGAGCATTGCCGACCTCAAGCCGATGGTCGCCGGCCCTCGCGGAGGCGGCGTGCCCGGATCCGGGGGCATCCTCACCCGACCTAGCGGGGTGGCCGGCCCTCACCGGGGCCGACGAGACCTCGCTCGGGGCGAGGGCCGGCCACCCGCCTAGGGCCGGCGACCATCGCCGTCCCCCTCGGCGGCCGTCGCCGGCCCCTCCGGCGATGGGCGGCGGCGGAAGCTCCACCGGCATCCTTTTTTCTTTTATTTTTAATAGTTTTGTTTTTTTAAATAAATTGAGCTTTTCCTTTTTAATTTTTATCTTATTTTTAAATATTTTGAATAAAAAAGAATTTTAAAAAGCCATATATATAATAAAAAAATTCATTTAAAATGTTATGTCGCGACACGTTAGCGCCATGTCAGCAATTCCGTTAACTTTGTTGACGATATTAATTTTAGGAGTCAATTGAATCAACTTGACAAGTTTTAAGACTTGATTGCACTTTTTGTAAGTTTTAGGACTCAATTGCACTTTCTTGACAAGTTTTAGGATTTCTGCTGAACATATCCCTTGTTTTTTAAGGTTCTCTAGACTTCAGTTATATTCTCAGTGTTCTTTTTCTCTTGCTTTGTTGAGTAGTAATTTTCAGAAAGGGGACTGCCGCCGTGTTTACCTGTTGTGCTTTAGTTGGCCTCTTTCTAAAAATATGGAAAATCGAGAGATTGCCCTCTGTGCATTTTGTGCATGTATGCTTTGAGCGTTCGTTTCCATTATGTCATTATAAGAAGTTGAATTAGGAAAAAATCCATTCAAAGTTCCGACTTCGAGCAAGATAAGAGGTCTTCAGATAGTTAGCAATTGATAGACGAGTCCATAACATGCAACTAATATAAAGAGTATATTTTGCAAACCTCGATTATATGCAGATACGACAAGAACACTAAAAGCATATGATACTTGTTGATTATTTCCGATCCTTTGATCCTAGGAAGTTGCCAACGGGTCTCCTCGTGGCGTTAATTCATTTTTGAACTTGGATGCACTTTACCCAAGCGTGCAAGGGGAGCACACGAACAACAAGAACTCATAAAATCCACAAAGGAAAATTCCTGTGACCACATTGGATTTTGGTAATTTGATTATAAGGGACACAAAGTAGGCCATGCAGAGAATGGATATAGAGAAGTAAATGATGAAAGTGTCGAGAAATAGTGTTATAGCGGTGGAAAAGCTGTGCTGTTGAGTACTGTGAACAAACATAGCTTCGAGCCATTCCGGATCATGTTTCCGGCTTGATGTGATTTTCCAATAATAATGTCGCTGGTGTTGGAAGCACACAGTAAACACTTGATATCTTTACAAGGAAATCGCAAGAAGGAATTTAAGTTTGAGTCCATCAATATATTCAATTAAATTCATATTCACTCAAAATCTTAAGTTAATAAGTTATATGCCAACTAAGATATATTTACTTCACCACACTAATTTTTTAACGTGAGATTTCTCTAACACAACTTATGTGTGCACCTTAATAGTTGAAATTGGTGATAATAACAATGGAATTGGCTAGAGAATTTGAAGAGTAAACTTGCCAGTATCCTCCCAAAGGAGAGAGAACGGCTTGGTAAGTGGCAATTGCAATTAAGGTAGACACTAAAAGGACTGTGTCGCAAGCAGATTCATCTCGGATGTCGAAAAACATACTTACTTCTCAAAGATAGTTTCGAGCTAAAAGATTGTGGTAGAGAGAGGGTAGGAGTAAGACGTCTTTGCTTGAGGTCCTTGATGACATAACCTTTCGTAGCATCTTGATCGTCGCTAGTATTCATATGAAATATTCCCAAAAAAGTCTTTGCATTTACAATCGAATACCCAATCAACAGCTTGATGATTCAGAACAAATGCAAAAGAATAAAATAATAAATGTATCCCTTCAATTTCAATCATTGCTTTGTCATTTGCTTTACTACTATTCACAAAGTGAGGTAATAACATATAAGTTTAATAATGCTAGTGATGCATTGACCGATGTACAAAGGAAAGAAAAGTATACTACACCTTATTTATCAAATGCAATTTTTTCAACCAATACAGTGAAGTCTTGAATCTTTTTAAAAAGTGTGACTTAATCTTTTCACCGAAATTATTTAAGTAATAGTTAGGAATTGCCCATATGAGTTGTAACATAGGCAAATCCATAGAATCGATCACCTATTTGACTAAACTTTTCATAAAAGTTTAGAACTTAATCACATGGGCCTGTTTGAAGATCCAATTAGTGATAATACGGCTCATTATGTATGATTTGTCATGTAGGAACAGCTCAATTGGTCGGAACTATTATATGTCCAAGTCCAATATTGAAATATTAGATGTAAATGGAACAACGGACACTGACAACATCTCTTCATTGGCCCACCTCGTGTCTGTGATCTAAGAGATTTTCGTTCCCCTTAATTAAGCTGTATAATTCATCAACATTATCAGCTGCTATTGCTTCTTGAAGGGTCATTGTTGGAGGAGGGAAATGAGGAGCAGAGGGGGGTTTGCTTGTTGATGATGGATCGAAGAAAGAGTGGCAAACTTGCAAAATCATAAATAGTGTCCTAGTCCATCAAAATATGATTAGGTGAATCATTGTTAATGATAGATCCCAAAGGAATAATTTAATTGGTCGGGGAACCTTTCTCTGTAGAGAACTTGCATGCTAAGTTTCGCTATGCGGAGCCAAGACAGCAAGAAAATCTAAATTAATCGAAGAAGTCTAATTGATAGTAATACTCACCCAGTAATTTGCTATCTTCTTCTTTTTTTTTATTTATTTATTTTTAAATATGGTTGGGTGTCATTTCTCCGGTACTACATGAAGTTGTGGGGAGTAGCAGCTGAGGCTGTCTTGATAAATCATAATCACATCTACCGGTTGGCATAAATGCATAAGAATTTTGATGCTTCAATTTCACTAATAGCGAACTTCGATCATCACCTGTTCCTCTTTAATGTAATTGGCAATTGAATTTTCCATAATCGAAAATCGGACAGATGATATTAGGAGTGAGCAATTAGGCCAATCCAATCCGAGAACTAGCTCGAACCAGCCTTATCAGTTTCAAACTCGTTCACAAGGGAATCGGTTTGATTTCCAGATAAAAAAAAAATTGGGAACTGGTGTTGATCAATTCAGTTCCCGATTCTATATCCTCAACCGATCAATTTTATTGAGAAAAAAAAAAACCGAACTTACAAGACAAAGTTCTAGGTTGAACCGGTATACAACGGGTTCACTGCTAATCCCATGTTATTTTTTTAACTCTTTTATTAGACGCCTTGCTGCCTCTCTCTCTCCGTCTCGGTTACTCGCTCTCCCTCTTCAGTGGCTCGATCTTGACTTCCTTCATGATTCGCCACTCTCTTCTCCACTCTGAGTTACCCTCTACGTTGGGTCTCGTTTTCGATTTCTTCATGGAATGGTGTCTGAATCCCCTGAATCCATGTGAGGAGCACCAGTGCGGTGGGGTAAGGTCAAGATTTTATTCATTTAGTGTTGATTTTATACGCCGAAAGGTCTCTTGGAAAGCTAAAGAACTCTTTTGAGGATCAAAAATAGGCTTTTCTTACCTCTCAGTGCTCTCTCTTTTCTTTTACTTTTCTGTTTCTTTTTTCCTTTTTTTACATGTGAGGTGGGTCACAAGTAGAGGTGAGCAAATTGGAATTCAGAGTTTTTATTTTTTTTTTTTTTTTTTTAATGTGAAATTCAGATCTATGATCTATCTGTAGTGGACACAGTGTGGTCTATATGAAAATGTTAATAGTGTTCTTTTTTTCTTTCTTGAATGCTTTCACCTAGAGTTTAATGTTGTGATATGATATTTGAGGAACTTGTTGTTGTTCTTAGGTCAGTACATCGAATCACTTTTTAGAACCCTTCAGCCTCTGGACTTTGGATCTACTCATGCTTTTCACCTCCACTGTGGGTCTGTTGTTGTTAGAATCATGGGAACTTGATGTTTAGGGAAAATTATCCAAAAAGACCACCAAATCACGCTTTGGTCAATTTAATTATAAACCTTTCAATTGTGCCAATTAAGTTTTAAAATTTTTTCACGTTTAGCCAAATGAGTCAATCTAGCCATTTTTAACTCAAAATCACTGATATGGACACCGGTAGTACGACATAGCACAGTTGGCACCGGCATAGATAATTATATATATATATAAATTTTTTTGGTAAAGTTTTTTTTTTTTTTAAATTGATTTTTTAAATTTTTTTTTTTTTTCTTTCTTTTCCTTTCTTTTCCTACCAAGTTCGATGAGGGCTGGTAAGGCTCAATTGGCCCTCACCTCTGATTTACGAGTGTTGGCTAGTGGCCCTCGTTGGGCTTGGAAGGAAAAAAAGAAAAAGAAAGAAAGAAAGAAAAAAAAGAAAAAAAAAAAAAAACTATAAAAATTGTATATGTTGATGTTGACCATGTCACGTAAGATGACCGGTGTTTACATATATAGTTTTCAGTTAATATTGACCGGATGGACTATATTGGCAAAATGTAAAAAATTTAGAACTCAATTGGTAAAAATGAAAATTTTAGAGCCAAAAGGCAATATTGAGCGCTATAATTCGGCCATGTTGAGGAAGACATTCTAATCCTACACTCTCTCTATCATAGTCTTTTTAGACTGGAACTAACTTTGTTCGCGAAGTACGTAGGTTGTATCTGCATGGAAGATGAATCCGCTCTCGAAGTAATATTTGTAGTGTTGACCTTAATTGTAGTTGCAACTTGTCAAGCTGCTCTCACTCCTCCGGAAGGATACTGGCAAGATTCCCCTTCAAATCCCACGGCCAATTCCACTGTCATTTCCGCCAATTCCAGCAGCATTACTCTTGGAAAACCACGTCAAGCTGGAAACATTATTCTGAGCAGTTCGAATCTATTTTTTTACGCGATCTGACAGGAAAATGACCGCGAAAAAATGGCTTTCATGTTCAGTTGGAGAGACACAGTGTGCTAAAGGACGGAAATGAGCTGAAGAAGAACCTCACTTAGTGAACTCTTCCATTGACATTGCCGTTCGGGTACAGTGAACGAAGTGCTCGCGGCGTCAACATCAGGCTCAGAACGATGCTCGTTGGTCCTGTAATTAGAGAGACAGCGGAAAAGCAGAGGTGAACGACCTCCACAAAATCAAGAACCATGTTCGTGCTCCTTTACTTCGGAACTAGGCAACAGTCAAAGCGAATGCCAGCTTATTTTGTGAGTTAAATAATAAAATATGAACTCGAATTATGAAAACAGAACAAGTTTTAAAAGACACCTCTAACAGATGTGTTCAGAGACGATTCGGGGAGGCTTGTAGAAGGGTTCACGAAATTGGCAAGTGCTTCTACGGTTTTGCAATTAGAAACCCTAGCAATCTTGGAGGCTCTGAACTTTCTCAGCAAACAAACTAAACTCACTTTAACTGTGGAGTCAGATAGCTTGTCTTTGATTATCTTCCCCATAGATTGCGATAAGCCACGGTAGGATGTACTTCCTCTAATCTCAAGTGCAAAGCTTTGTCGGGCAATTTTAAACAAACCCCGCTAGAGCATCGTGTAGGAGAGGCCAACCAAGTAGTGGATTGGATCATTAAAACCCATTAAATTGAGGCCTTGCCATGTAATTGGGTTTCTAAGCCTTCTCAGATATTATGGGACCTATTATGTATGGAGGCCCATCTGCCTTATGATGCAAATTTATTTTAAAGAAATGAAAGCTACTTTTTTGACCCAAAAAAAAAAAAAAACTATTCAATTAGGCTCGCATGCTATTCAGACAAAGTCAATTCAAGCTTGAGCTGAATCGTGTCAATTGCCTATTTAATCAAACCCCTAAATCTAAGCTAAGCTTGAGTCATCCTTCATTTAAGTTCAAGTAGCCTCATCCGTCCTACTCAGGAACTCCTTCAGTCTCACTAAATATCTTTTGCAATGGAACCTTCATTGCGGTACGCGGAGTTTGCTTTATGTCGTTCAAACGACAAGCATATATTATCTGTTTTTATGCAACTTTCTGAAAATCCGTAGATTTTCAATTAAAGAAGTTCCTTTTGTTTAATAAGAAAATTTTGTGACATCACTTGGCACTCCAAAATATACTTTGATTTTCTTGTTTTGACAATGTTAAAGCCTCTCAAGATGATTATACTCTATGCCTAGATATGATATTGTTCTCGATTGACGTTCTGGATAGTTGAATTTGTGCAATGCATCTAGTTCATGCCACATGAACTGATGTACTCTAGAAATAATCGAATCCTTCCGATGCATCTAGTTCAATGCCAGAACAAGTTGAAGTGAATGGAGTGAGGCAGAATTGGAGCGAACTGAGTAACGTACAAGAAATTAATTACTTAAAGTGATACTGTAATTATTTTTTCCTTGGGGAAAGTCCTGAGGATTCCTGCATGTTCCGCTAGGTGAAGCTATACAGACGATCTGATCCACCGAACTTCTCTGCCCAGTCCGACAGCAGCGAATACAGCAAAAGTCAAAAAAAAAGAAAAAAAAAAAAAAACCTGCAGTCGGATCAACATCGAGGAAAACCAAGAGTGGAGAAGCCATGCCAGTCGTTCAGCAACTGCGGCATCTTACTGCAGATCTTTACTGGGCTGTCACGTTGTTTGTTTGAGATTTCTGATTTTGTCGGATGAAGGCTAATTTGTTTAATTTTGAGTTATTTTTTCAATAACAGTTACCACGAGTGTTTTCAACAGGAAGTAGAGATATTAATAGTCAGAGAAACTAAATTCGATATCACAATTAATTTTACGATTACATTAGGCGTACAATACGGCCAGGAAAATCAGTAAGTTAAAGATCAAAAAGGAAGGTCAGGTCCAACTGCTTGTGATTTCAAGATTTTAATCTTCCCAGATCATAAAAATAAATGAATAAGATTTTAATCTTTTAATCTCCATGTATGAACTCCAGGGTGCTGTTAGATAGGCTTCCCATTAATAAAACATGTATTTTTTGTTAATTATAAAAATTCTCATTATATTAGTCAGGACATTATAACGAAAGCATCAAAAGAACACGGCCTAATTGTGGAATTAATTTGATGTTGGCAAAACAACAAGCGGTTTCGCATGTTGTGCATTTCAATTGATTTGCTCCTATTTGGTAAGAGGCAGCTTATTTAATTGCATTCGGTACTTTCCTTTTAAAGGTATACTTCTCTTTAGAAGAATAGATCAATATATAGGTAATTTCAAAATGGAGGGATGATTTCGGAGAAGAAGCCTCTTTCATGTTGATCTGAATTTAAATACAGGTGAGATTCAGGCGGAAATATTCGAAGCGACGGAAAATGAAAAGATGCCGCATTTTTACTTGAAACAATAATTTAAGAAGAATTTATAAAAAATAAAGAAAAGAAGACGGCCTGATGGGTGAAATTCATTTACTATTGGCAAAAAAGAAAAAAAGAAAAAAAAAAAAGAGTGTTCTTGTATGTTGTGCATATCTTTTGGTTTGCTCCTATTGGTACGGGGCTGCTTACTAAGAGAAAATAACACAAATAATTCTTAAAAATTTGGTTAAATGTACAATGTTGTCATGAACATTAAATTAGTTGAATGTGGTCCTGGAAGTATTAATAAATGTTAAATCTAATCCCTATATTACATGAAAATATTTAGTGTCGCCATTTTGTTAAATCAAGTTAAATGGAATATGTTGATATGGCTTCCAATTCATTAAATTTGAATGGTAGGCAAAAAATAAAATTAACATGTAGATTATTTTACCTAAGATATTCATATATATTTAAAATATAATAATCGACATTATAAAATAATGACGGAAATGTTAATGCCCTAATATTTTTTCCCTTTCTAAAGTAGTGGATAAAAAAAATGGATATGTTGATTTATCATTTTTAAAAATCCAACTCAACATATAATAATTCACATTTCCAAATAATGTTTGATTTATCGTTTGAGCAAATGGAAATATTGCATTGAATATGTATCAGTGGTTCAAGGACCACATTGAACAAAGTAAACTTAGAGATTATATTACATATTGAACCAAAGTTCTCGTTCAAAAAAAAAAAAAAAAAAAACCAAAGTTCTAGTACCATTTTTGTCATTTTCCCACTTATTTAATTACATTGGGCACTTTTTTTTCCCCTAAGATCTATAGACTCAATACGTTCCATTAGGTCATTATATGGGGGTAAAATCATCAAGACTTTTATCAATGGCAATTATTCTTCTATTGTTATAGATATTTGGTTAATAGGTTTCCATGTCATAAATGTGTGGTAATAATACTATAAACATTTTAGTAATTCTTATTCTCTTTAGAAAGGACATCAATATATACGAAACTTCAAATAAAATACAACATAATTTCATTTATAAAATTCGTGCATAGCACGGGCAATATAACTAGTTTTTATCTATACAAATGTCCTTGACCTTATTTAAAAGCCCAAGAATGAAGATATTTTTCTGGAGATGTTAGTTCTACTAGCACAGGGATGCTATCAGCTAGAGGCCAGGAACCTTTACATTATAACTTACTAGATTATTGTAGTGTGTGGAATAAACTCATGTTAGCATTCCCAACACTTTTTGTTAAGAAACTAGAAAATGCAACATGTTTTCCACAAAAAGTCCAAAATATTGACCTTATATCTCTCACTCGATATTTAGAATTTTAAAACTTATATTTTAAGTATTTATTTTTCTGTTATGTTATTGAGTTGTGATTTATAGAAAGGGCTTGCATCCGTATTTATTTGTTGTGCTTTATCGGATCCCATAGTTAGCCTCCTTCCATAAATAAAGAAAATCAAGAGATTTCCCTATGTTTGTTTTGTACGTGTACGTTTTAGGTATTCATGTTTGCGAGTTGCGACTCACTGCCTTTTGTTTCGACTGCATCAATTTATGGAGTTGAATTAAGAAAAAAAGCTGTTAGAAGCCCACACTTTAAGCAATCTTAAAGGTTCTTAGGGATTATGGATAAATAGATAAGTCCATTACACGCAACTAATCAAAAGAGTCTATTTCTTGCAAGCCTCAAGACTAGAAACATAGATTACATTGTACACACGAGAAGAATACTTAAAAAGTACATAATCCTTGCAAACTATTTCCCATCCTTCGATTCTAGGAAGTCACCACGCATTTTTGTCGCATCGATGCGTTTCCGAGCTCGGACGTGCATTCCATGCACGCACCAGGGGAGCAACAGCACGGAGATCAGCGAGCACCCAAAGAATGCCCAAAAGAGAATTGCTGCGACCTCATTCTGTTCTGGGAATTCGACCATAAGGGAAATAATGTAGGCACAGCTGAGAATGGATACAGAGAAGTAAACCATGAAGGGTTTGGACATTAATGAAATGCTGGTAGCCCAGATTGTGCCGATGGAGGTGAAAAAGGCCACGCTGTTGAGGACCGTGAACAAATGTAGCTTCCAGCCGTCCAGGATCATGTTTCCGGCGTGATGTGGTTTCCCATTAGCAGCGCCACTGGGATGGGCAGTAATGGCGGTGGAATTGGCTGGGGGACTTGAAGAGGAATCCACCCAGTATCCTCCCGGAGGAGTGAGGGCGGCCTGGTAAGTGGCAGTTGCGATTAAGGTCGACACTAGAAGGATTATTTTGTGAGTGGATTTATCTTGGATGCCAAAGAAAGATGCATGCGTCTCGAAGAAGGTTAGTTCCGTGGTAAAAAACTGTGATAGAGAGAGGGTAGGAGTAAAAAGTCTTGCCAAGCATCTTTGACGGCATAACCTCTTCACAACATCTTGATTGCCAATAGGATTTGCTTGGAAGATTTCTAGGGCTGTCTCATCCTGGAAGTTCTTTGCATTTATCTTCGTATACCCGATCAACAGCTTGATGATCTAGAAGAAATGCAAAGAAAACGAAATGAAGTATGTACCCATTCAATTGCAATCATTGCTTTGTTACTAGCTTTACTATCGTGCACAAAGTGAGCTCATGCCATATTAAGTATGAATGATGCTAGGAATGCAACGACAAATGTAGAAAGGGAAATTAAACCTTATTTATCAAATGCAATCATTTTAACCAACGTTACAAAGTTCAGAATCTTTTCAAAAAGTGCGATTTAGTCCTTTCACCAAAATAATTTGCATGATACTTAGGAATTGCCCATGCGAGTTGTAACATAGGCGAATCCATAGAAGTGATGATCTGAATGACTATGATTATTTATAAAATTTTAGGACTTAACCACGTCAACTAAAAGATTCATAATTCAATTATATTTTGTATATGAGTTTTTTTTTTGGCTATGAAGAGAAAGACTACCTTAGACATGTATACTTATATCCTTTCTACATAGATTCAACTGATTAGTGAGTGATTTCTTTTTTTTTTTTTTTCTTCTCTAAATCCTCCAACCAATACATTTTTATGCCAATAAAAATAAACACAAATTTAAAGCTTAATAGTTGTCCAGTAGCAAATTTTGAAATAAAGCTATAGACTTGTTGTGATAAAATTGAACAATAAGTGCTGGTGTTGATAATCTTAAGTGTTGAAAAGAGAAGTAAAAGATTGTTTGATAATAATTAAAAATACATCACTGAATATAATTAATTTGTCACCAAACATGGAACTGTGAGAGTAGGTTTTAACAATATAATCGGGAATATTCTAAATTCATCCATTTTTCAGATTATTAGATTAAGTGAATGTTCTGGCTCAATTGATTCTTTTAAGTCAAATACATCACGATTATAATACAAGTTTAATATCATTCAGTGCTCATCTTTTAGTTTCCAACGCTCAAATTGAATTTTCAAAGATCTCCATATGTATCTACTGAATTAAACAAAACAACTAAAACTAATCTACATATACATATTATCACTATCTTGATATGAGTGTTTGACTTTTTTTTTTTTAATAAATAAACACTGCTTGTTGACCTAAATTGGACAAACCATCTGAAGTGATTTGGAGACATAATCACTAAGGAAATAAACGAAGATAGAAGAATGGATCAACCTATAAAACCAAATTCAATAAGAACCTCCCCACACGTGACCTTGTGCATGGGAAAGCTGTCAAAAGAAAAATTGGAAGTAGAAGATTGGGAGGGAAGGAGTGATATCAATCCTTCCTAATTCCTCTTCTTCACTTGAATATAAGAAATCAAATAAGGAGATTCGTTCAAATCTTCCCCCCTCTCTAAACAAATAAAAAGAAATTTTCCCCTCTTTGAATGTTAAAACCATGTACTTTCTGTTGACACCTCAATTTTAATTAGTTTTATTAATTTTGTCTTTTCAGATAAATAGATAATAAAAAGATAAAACAACAAAAACAAGAAAAACAAGAAAAAAACAAAAGAAAGCAAAAGCCCAGCCCCTCCCCTCTTTTTCTTTTCCACGCAGGCCTAAGGCCCAAGCCTTGTTTTTTTTAGTTTTGGCCCCCCCCCCCTTCTCTTCTTCTTCCTCCCATCTTCTTCTTCCTTCGTCTTTCTTCCGTCTCTGCAGGTCACGCGCGGCAACGAAGACGCGCTCGAGCACGACCTACAACCGAGAGAGGAGTGTAGGCCGGTGGCTGAGAGGACGCAACATTGAATGGCGAGCATGCCTCCATGGAAGGGGGAAGATTTGACGCCGGTTCAGCCGCACCCAGGGCCGGTCGGCGTGTGAGAGTCGACGGCCGAACCTCCGTTGACCGGCCTCCTCCTCGCCTATAAATAGAGGAGCACATTCGTCGACGAAGAGACACGGCGAGCTCGGAGACTTTCCCTTGAGAGACTTCAGGGGAGACTCAAAGAGCGAGCACGCGAGAGAAATCCGGTCGCGAACTCGAACGACCTCCCCCTCGAGAGACTTCGGGGGAGGCTGACGACAAGCGAACCCGGAGAGAGAGGAATCGAAGTAGAGATCGAAAGCTTGCGAACGCCGGAAGCTTCCCTCAAGAGACTTCGAGGGAGGTCCGAACGCCCGCAAGCCCAGATCTGTGAACAACTGAAGCCGAAGGAGAGGGGAGGGTTTTGGATCCGCGAAGAGGGGCGGAGGAGGAGCGAGGGCCGGATACGAGGAGAAAGGAGGCACCTGCCAAGACACCACCGCCACCCCGAGCTGTGCCCCGACGCCGTCCAGATCTAAGGGAATAGGTTTCGGAAGGTAGGGGTCTCGCCGCACCCGCCGTTGCACCCGCCGTCGCTACACCCGCCGTCGTTGCACCGGACTGTTGCCGTGCCGTGCTGCAGTCCTTCCCCGACTTTGTCCCCAAACCAGCAACGACCCTGCTGCATCGTCGCTGTGACGCTTTGCACCCTCGACGCGGTCCCCGACGATTCGCCGAGACCCCTGTGGTGTTCGGCCGCCGTCGCACCTCACACCGTCACCGTGCCGCCGCCTGCCGCGATGCCACCGTCGCTTGCCGCGTCGCCACCGTCGCCGTGTCACCGCCCGGTGACATCCCAGCCAAGCCCCACCTCGGCGCCGCAAATCGTCGAGCTTTAGGGTTCCCAAAATCCGGTTCTACGAAGGAGAAGCCGGGTCGGGCATGGGTCGGCGATCGGGTAGGGTTTCCCCGATGTGGGCTTGCATGTGTGGGCCGAGTTAATCCATGGATTTTTTTTTATAACGAAAATGGGCCTTGGTTAGTTCATGGGCTTGGAAAAAGAAAAAAAGGGAGAAAAATCTAAGTCGGGCCCGCAACGCGGGCCCGTCCGCGTGTGGGTCGCCGGCCGGGTCGGACCCAACTCGCGGATCCGACCCGGGTTGGTTTTTTATTTTTTTATTTTAATAATATTTAATAAAAATAAAAAAAATATTTTATTTCAAAAAAGTATTTTCTTTTCGAAAAATATTAAAAAATATTTTAATTAAAAAAATATCCAAAAAATAGCTTAGTTTTCAAAAATATTATAAAAATGTTTTAATTTCCAAAAAATCGAAAAATAATAAAAATGATAAAAATATTTTATTTTCCGAAAAATCAAAAAATCAAAAAAATTTCATATTTTCCAAAAAATGCCAAAAATCCAAAAAAAGCCAAAAATTCATGAAAAAGCCAAAAAAATTCAGAAAAAGCCAAAAAGACTTGTATTTTTCCAAAAATACCAAAAATCCCAAAAAAATCCCTTTTGTGTCCAAAAATTAGAAAATGACTCAAAAAATGTTTTTCCTCCCAAAATGCATGGAAAATCCCTCGAACATCCAAAAGCCTAAGGGTTTAAACAAGATTAGGTACCGAAAGGGCATTAGTGATTAACTAGTGTAATCAAGTCCCCGATCCTAATTTTCTTTGGTTGCGCGCGGAGATGAGTATTTCTCCCGATACTTCACTTGGGTTTCTAATCAATCCACCCCAAATCGATTAGTGGCGACTCCATTTTAAAAATTGATTTACAAGTTAAAAACTTGAACCAATAAGTCGTGAATTGGTGGACTTGGGAGAGTCCGAGCATAACTAATTCCAGCCGAGCCATTAGCCTCCTTAGGCGCCCGTACCCAATGTGGGCGCCGAAAAAAAAAAAGAGGTCGCGACAGCTTGGCGACTCCGCTGGGGGGGACATTTTGAGGACTTAGGCCATTTTTGTCTTGTTTAAATCTTTACTAACTTGGGTTTTTTTCTTTTGTAAAAGCTTAAAATTTATTTTTTTTTTTTAAAATAGATTATCTTGTGATTATAAATTGTTGTGCATGCTTTACTGTTTTTAGCACTACACATGGCACACACAACCCGGCCGCCGAACCTGGGCCGCCATAGGATTTTTAGGATGGTGTTAAGAAAGATACGACCTCGAACGTGAGACTGTGATGTAGAGGTCGCCTTTCTTTTCCCCGAATTTCTTAGCCGAGGTTAAGGGGGTATGCTGCTAACGCGAGACTGCGACGGGCGGATACCCTTTTAATTTCATCAAGCCTTCTGAGTTAGAAATCGAGCCGCACGTCCCATCTGTATGTCTTTGTGCTTGCCATTTTATTTAAAAGTAAAGTGATTTCTTTACTTTTACTCAGTCTTTTATTTGGCCCATGGCAATTTAGGATAAGCTTTTCAAAGTCCCAGTCTATATGCGATGGGGAAAGACGATATCCAGTTCATTCCTGCTCCCAAGGTGGAGCTCTTCAGATGGTGGGGTCAATTAGATCAGTTTGCCCAAGAGCGCGTGAAGGCCAAAATCGGTCATCTCCTATCGTTGATCCAAATCACTGTTCGTCCTGAAGTCATACAAGCCATGGCACTTTTTTGGTGCCCGAAGACAATTACTTTTATATTCGGTAGGTTTGAGCTAACCCCAACCCCGGAAGAATACAACATCATCACCTTTGGAATGCCTCTTGAGAAAAAGCTTGTCAAGCCATCGATAGGCGCCCTCCCATTGCGTGGGTTAGCACGATTTTTAGGAATTGAAGTCCATGTTATGAGGCAAATTCTTGAAAACAACCATAATACCTACCCACTAGAATTTATGAATGCCTGTTTCCAAAATCAGCCTATGACCCAAAAAAGTGAGATTTTCCTCCTAGCCTTTTTCGGGCTCATCATCTTCCCCCATCAAAGAAATGCCATAACTCCCAAGATGGCATGGATAGTTGATCAGATCTTAAGAGGGGGGAATTATGTCAACATGATTTTAACTGAAACATTCTTGTCCTTTAATCGTTTTAAAGACAACTCGGAGAAAATCATGCGAGCCTCTCCTGAAATTTTACAAGTCTGGTTCTTTTCTCACCTAAGTGAATTTCGAGACTTCATGCGATCGCCCGAAACAAATGCTTTTGAAAATCCATTACAAAAATTTATGGTTTTAGGACCATACATTCCCAATCAAAGCTGTTTAAATTGGGTAAGCTTCCTAAGAAACCCAGCTCCTGAGGCATTCCAATGGTGTGCTGGTTGGTTCCATGAAAAGAGGGCCCGCTTTGCTTACATGCGCACCCGCCCAATTCCGTTGCTCGGTCTCACCGGCGCCATTCCCTACTACCCGTATCGGGTAGCACGACAATATGGAGCCCTTCAGAGATCCCACCGCCTTTCAAGATGATGGTCCCTCCAGTTCTTTTCAACACAAGCCGTGACTATGAATTCGAAATTTTCGTTGAGGAAACTTGGGACAAGTGCCATCGCAAAAGGATTGTGATACCTGAAGGGCTTGAGGGAGAAGAAAAAGCCCACCACGCCTCCATGTCCTACATTCACAACCATTGTATCCCGACAAGATGGAAGCCATCAGTTCCTCGCTCAATCAGAGAGAGCAGCCCGCACGAGCAAGCAGAGCTCATGGAAAGGGATTTGGGAATGGACTGGATGCACACCTTAGAGCCAGTTCAAGAAAGTAGGCGTCCTCGCAAGAACAAGGCTCCTCGTCGCATATAAATTAGCAATCATGTGCCCCTTAGTGTAAATAGTGTGAAAGTTTTGTCCCATTGTTTAGGGACTCTTGTTTAATATCTAGTATTTCATCCTGTCTTTTCAATTTCAAGTTTTAGATGTTAGGAGTTGGTAGTCTATAAATCCTCTTTTGATAAATAAAAAAGCAGTTAGACCATTGCCATGGGTCAATCTTTGTTTACTTTCGTGCTCATTCATTGTTTTCACAACAAACAGGTAATTATGAATCGCCGGCCACCAATCGCCCGTGATTGGCCTCATGCAATAGGACCCGATCAGAATGATGTACAAAATCGTCTCATTAACATTGAAGACGGCGTAGGACAGATGTCCATTGTCCTTCAACAACTCTCGAGACAAATGAAATCCACTCAAGCTGAGCCCAACTCTATAGTTGCCTCAAACACCGTCATGACACCCGCAAATTTGCCAGAAAATAGCCAGTACCATAGACAATTTGAAAGGATCATGAAAAAGTTAAACCAGCTTGCGGGGGAGCGGAATCCCATGGACCTTTCCAATTATGCCGGCATTGAAGATCCCTGAAAAAGCTCAAAGCACCTGAATGCGAAAGGTATGCTGATACCTCATGCCCAGAGACCTACTTGCAGGCCTACCTGGTCCGAAGGATGATTCAATCGTACCAATCAAACTTGACTGGCCCTGCCTTGCGATGGTACATTGTCAGGAAGATTAGTCCCCTTAAAACCTGGAGGGAACTAATTCATGTTTTTCACCAAGAGTACAATATTGACATCACCCCTGACATCACCTTGCCCTACGAAGAGCCGATGATCGCGGAGCACGAGGAGCCGTTAGTCGCTAAGATAGGAGAGGAGCATGTCAATGAAGCCTTGCATAATAAATGGGCAGCTAAGCAACATCTTGTTACTGGAAAATTTCCCACTAGGAAAGGCAAGGAGCCTTTGTACGAGATCAAAGACTCAGAGCCTGTTCAAGAGTGGGGCACAACTGGACAACTCCCCAAGCTTACTCCAAGAGCTAGGGTCCAAAGAATACCAACCCCTATCAACCTGGAAAGTGAATCAGACAGTGAAACTCTAATGTCTCTCACTTCCCTTGATAGAATCAAGTTAGCAAAACGAAGGGCCTTACTTAAAAGGTCTGGACTAGAAGCCAAGAAAAGAAAGCCTAAGCAGATAGATTCAGCATCTACCGACGAGCCATCGCACTAAATCTTCGAGCATTCCCAAGAATACAGCTTTGAAGGCCATCATCCTCTAGAGTACAACCATGAAAACTTCCCGGCCCTAGAATACAATCCCAAGGACTTCCAGCGTTATTTTGACAATGAAACTGACGATTCATCATATAACTATTTCATACTCTCATCCGGGGATGAAGGTCCGTAAGAAGAAGAAGCATACGTCTTTATCCGCTACGATTCTAACGAAGTACTAAGCTCGTCCTCTGACCATGAGGATAGTTTCAATACTTCATCCTCATTCGGAAATTTTAACCCAGAAGAAAGTAATGGGGTAATTTCGGTAGAGTCCAACTTTCCCGAAAAGAAAAATTCACCACTACAACGAATATGCAGTGGGAAAAACAATGGCCTAATCAAGACATACCAAGCTTGTCTTGCCCTGGTAGGATCATGACCCCCATAGAAATGTGGATACCCAATTTCTGCAAGTATAACGGCACGACTTGCCCTGTGGCCCACTTGCAGTACCTCCATGTTGAAATGAGTCGGTAGTATGGCCCGATGTCATTCACAACTCAGACCTTCCAAGAAAGTCTTACAGGGTATGCATTGCAATGGTTCGTCACAGTAGATATCAGCCTCATGAGGGATTGGAATGAGCTGTCTTCCACATTCCTGCATCAGTACCCAGCACCGATTGGGAGCCGAACTGTCTTGCGAGAACTTGGTTCACTTTAGAAGAAGACCAATGGAGGATTTTCGAGCATATGCAAGGAGGTGGGAAGCTTTTATGATGCAAACCTACCCTCAACCGGCCGAAGAAGAAGTGATAAAGCTGTTCATAGGAGCTTTACCCCGCAAGCATCGCTGTTGGTTGCATGGGTTGCATTTCCATAGCTTCAATGAAGTGGTCCTCTCATGCGAATACTTCGAGTCTACTGGAGGCGAGGAACTCAAAGGCGCTTGATTTCAAAACCAGCACTATCAAAGTGCTCCTTTTCATAGGAGTTTTCATGGGTGTTGCTTGTTTTTATAATTTCATGTTTATTATCATGTCTAGTGTGCTACTGTTGTATTTTCCATTTTAGTAATCTAATGTACAGTTCTAATGTTTTGTTTTAAGAGCATGAGGCGGTATCCCAAACCGGCCAAAGTGATGTTATCCAACCATGAAAAGAAAATATCATCCAAGGAGAATACCGAGGGCTGGGCTTCCTCATGCTTTTTCTCCCCCAAAGACGTATTTTGAAAATAAAAATATTTCATCACCCAAAAGTTTTTGTTAAAACAAGATGATAAATTTAATCATGTTTGTCTTTCTGATTCATTCACTTCATGTCTCAGAAGATCATTCCCGTCCCCTTTGACTTAGTGTGACAGAGGGCATTTGAAGCAAGCGCATCATGTGAACTCGCCAAATTCAAAGACACCCTGCCGAGAAAATAGGGGTAAATAGAAAGGAGCATCCCGTTTCAAAAAAAGGGGTAAGTCTTATTCCCTTAACATAATATTGAGAATGACAACCCCTCTTTTCTATTTACAGGATACAAAAGGTGAGACATAATAGGTACAGGCATACAGTTGAAATCGAAGCATCCATGACATGCCTCACTCTTGCCCAGCTCCATCCTAAGCCAAAGGACTATCTTGTCGCACGACGCGCCCAAACGGCTAGATGTTACAGTATCAACTTCAACATAAGGAAGGAGTTCCTCCTCTTCCTTTTAAGTGATTACTGTCAACAGGGAGAAAATCTAGACAATCAAGGCGATCTATAGCCCCACACCCTGGACAATGACTTTGGAATTTAGAAGCTTCACTCCAAACGCATGCTTTCCCAAGAAGTAATAAGAGAATTGGAGATTTTGATTGTCCATCTCAGATTCCATAGAAGCTTGAGGTACATGACTTTGCCCAATGGCCATATAGTCAAAGACAGGAGAAAAATTCCATAGAAGGAAGGCGTTGAAGATAAATCGACAACCATCAATTATACATACATGGCCATGAGTGAGGAAGGCCAATCAAAAGAAATGTCAAATTGTGCCAAGACGAAAAGGTTGTCATCGACATTCAAATATCCCTAGGAGTCAGCAAATACAAACTTTGGAGAAGAGTAATTTGGTATCGTTTCCAATACTCCCAGTGTCTGAACTCACTTTTGACATATTTTCTCCTATTGACAGGAAGCATAGGATTCAAGAAACAAGCTTAATGGTTAATTTGGGCAAATCAAGTGACCCATATCAATTTACCTAACTTGGTATGAAAGGACGTGTCGTCCAGGAGCCGGTTCGGTTAAATAAAAAAAAGAAGTGCCCTACGGACACCATCGGCGCCTCTAGCCGAGTGGTATCCGGGAAGAAGCAAAAAGGTCCGAAGTCGGGGGTTCGAATCCCCGACGCGGCAGTTAGCCGCTTGGTAAAAAAATAATAATAAAATTTTGCTTCCCTTGCACTTGCAAATTACGAGAGAACAGGTGACCTAACGAAGCAAAAGACATAGGACTTCGTGTCCCACTTGCACTTCAAGTCCATCCAATCATCCAATCATCGTTTCCATTACTCCCAATCTAAACCTTTTGACGTATTTTCCCTATTGAGGGAAACATTGGGAATCAAAAAGCAAACTTGATGGTCAATATTGGCCAAATGAGGTTCGTGGAAATGACCCGCATCAAATTCACCTGGCTTCGTGTAAAAGGACGCGTCATCCAGGAGCCAATTCAGAGAATAATCGACCTAACGAAGCAAGGGACATAGGACTTCGTGTCCCCCTCTCACTTCAGGATCACCCAATCATCTGCAAACCAGTGAAGGGTAAAGTTGTATCGCTTCCAATTAACTCTTGAAAGAGTTCACACGATCACCCGATTGTCAAAAGCAAGGATAACAAATCAATGAGAAGCATGTCTTGTTTGTTGCAGGATTCACTTGACTATCAAAAACAAAGATAATAAATCAATGAGAGGCATGACAAACTCTCCTAAGCGAAATGGCGTCCCGAGTAATGCCAAAGCAAATGACAGAAAATCTTCAGGCCTCAACCCACATTTGATTTTGGCCGACTAATTGATCTACTTGTACATCTTCTCTTCAAGAGGGGGGGGCAAAAGCCCAGAGATGCCCGATCGATTCCCAACCCCGACCGATCATTCATGTGTCATATCCCTAATCAATAAGGACAACCATCGACACCCATTTGTGAATAACCCTTTTGATGTTCAAAATTTAACATATTTGGAAACACCATTATGTTAACTCTTAAAGTTGTCAATAGGGTCTTTTTTGAGTCAAAACCATTCACTTGTTTTGAAGAGTTCAAACTCCATCATATTCAAAATGTTGCATCCAAATGGATGAATTTTGCATGATGATTTTGTCTGTCTAAGTCACCGATTCCACCGAGGATTATTAGAATAGACAGCTAAGTGAAGAATACAAGATTGATTGAGCATGCTGGATGAGGTGCGTCGAATGATGAAAGGCAAGCATATATCCACACATAGTCCCCCCCATCTATACACTTGTGAGATGAGTGCAGAAGATTCCATGGCTGCAGGGTAAAGAGTTCTCTCGCGAATGGTACAATAACCAAAATAGCGAGAGGCATTCCATCGCTCACCTCATTGAGTCCTATACACTGGTGAAATTTCTACCCCCGTCAAGAACCACCCCACACTGGGGCAGATTGGAGGCGAAGCAGCATCACAAGGTGAGAAGAGAGATAGAAATTTTCTTGCTCGCACTTGCATCAATCTTTGTGTGTCTTTATTGCATATGAACACTCGCGTTAATTTAAGTGCCCTAGAATGACGAAGAGCAATTCCTTCTCTATGCACTTGTATTCATTGTGCAACCCAAGTAAGTCTATAATTTTACCCTCACATGAAGACAAAAGAAGTTATTGCCATAGCCTAAAAATAGCCGCTATTGAAGATGAAGATTCAAGAGTCTAAATAATGGTGCTTCGATTGAACTTGCCTAGATCAAGTTCCTCAAGCAACAAAAAAAAAAACTAGGGGCACATGGGCAAAAAAGCAAAGTGTACCTAGTAAAAGCAAGGTCAAATGCCCATAAATGAAGAACTGAATAAAAAAAAAAATAGGAGCATGAAAAAGCAAAGTGTGCCTGGTAAAAGCAAGGCCAATGCCCTCCCAGTCAAAAATACAGCCAAGAAAAGTTGTTGTTGTGGTCCATAGAACCTCCATTCGACAAGTGAGAAGAGAGACTAGTGACAAATGCCAAGACAATCACCAACTCTCACCCTCTTACATATGAGCCAAGTCTACGTCACATTCCCATTGTAAAAGTCTCTTCAGACTAGGGGCACTTCAATTAACGTAGGATTTCATATGTGCATAAGCATCGCTCGAAGAAGTACGAGCAAGATTACTCTATCTCTTTTCGCAGGGTTCTTGACTTGTAAACCCAGAGATGATCATGCAACATTTTCGTCCATTAGCTTTGACCTTGATGGTCCCCTCTGATGAACTATTGACCAAGTCTTCATCACAATTTCAATAAAGACCTCTCACATTGGTAAAGTCGTTTGTTTGCGAGAATACTCGGACCCCGTTGACATGATGATAGTGAGATAGTGTGGTCCTTACAAATCCTGCATCAATGGTCAGGATAGCCTTTTCCATGAGAGTGAGCGAAAAGTCCTTTCAGACTGAAAGTCCCTCATCTGGCATGCTCAAAGCATCTATATTCCAAATAAATGTTGTCTTTTAAAATCTTCCCCGGTGGAAATCAGATGATGCAAAATTGACAAGATTGTCATGCATAAATCACATTTGAACTCATGAATTTACAGTATATACAATCATGTGTGCATATTGTGCAAATAGCGGACATACTCTCAGAGATCAGAGATATTGCTAGGTAAGCATATCTCTATCCCCATTTGTCTTAAAGAACCTACCACTGTCCAGGTATTCTTTTCTTGACACTCGACCTATTCGAGTTGTCCTTTGAGTTTGGGTGCTTGCAATTGTCTCAAGTATCCTTGTTTTTGAGTACCACCACTTGCCGGGTACTCCTCTTTTCTTGACACTCGACCTATTCGAGTTGTCCCTTGAGTATTGATACTTGTTGACCAAGTATCCGTTTATCGTTGAATACCTACTGCTATATAGGTATCCCTATTGTCTTTGAGTACCGGCCACTGTTCGGATACTCTCTCCTTTTCTGACACACGACCTATTCGAGTTGTCCCCAGAGCATTGATACTTGTAATTGACCAAGTATCCATTTATCGTTGAATACCTATTGCTGTCTAGGTATCCCTATTGTCTTTGAGTACTAGCCACCGTTCGGATACTCCCTTTTCCCGACACTCGACCTATTCGAGTTGTCCCCAGTATTGATACTTGTGACGACCAAGTATCCCTTTATTGTTGAATACCTACCTGCTGTCTAGGTATCCCTATTGTCTTTGAGTACCGGCCACCGTTCGGATACTCATTTTTCTTGACACTCACTTGTTTGAGTTGTCTTCATAGCTAGGATGCCTACAATGACCAAGTATCCCATTACCTTTGAGTGCCTTTCATTGTCTAGGTACTCCATTTCCGTGACACTCGACATGTCCGAGTTGTCCTCAAAATTGTATCATTGAATACTAGTAGCCATTCAAGTATTCCATCGCGTTGTGCGCCTGTGGTTATCCAGGTATGTTTTCTTACACTTGGACCAGCCAGAGTGGTCCCAGATCGTATCATCAAATACTTATGTTCATCCAAGTATTCCAGTACTTTGTACACTTGCGGCTACCCAAGTGTTCCAGCCCTTTTGAGTGCCTGCGGCCACCCAGGAGGTGAGAGACCTTCATGAATATACATTCAATATTTATGTTACTAGGAGGTGAGAGACCTTCATGAATATCCCAGATCACATCCTCGATATTCCCAACTACCAGAGGTGAGAGACCTTCACAAATATCCGAGGCACGTCCTCGATATTCCCATTTACCAGAGGTGAGAGACCTTCATGAATATGCGAGACACGTCCTCGATATTCCCATTTACCAGGAGGTGAGAGACCTTCATGAAATATGAGGCACGCCCTCGATATTCCCAATTACCAGGAGGTGAGAAACCTTCATGAATATGCGGGGCACGTCCTCGATATTCCCATTACCAGGAGGTGAGAGACCTTCACGAATATCTCAGGTACGTCCTTAATATTCCCAACTACCAGGAGGTGAGAGACCTTTACGAATATGTGGGGCACGCCCTCGATATTCCCATTTACCAGGAGGTGAGAAACCTTCATGAATATGCGAGGCACGTCCTCAATATTCCCAACTACCAGGAGGTGAGAGACCTTCACAAATATCCCAGGTACGCCCTTGATATTTCCCAATTACCATGAGGTGAGAGACCTTCACGAATATCCCAGGTACGTCCTCGATATTCCCAACTACCAGGAGGTGAGAGACCTTCACGAATATGTGGGGCACGCCCTCGATATTCCCATTTACCAGGAGGTGAGAGACCTTCATGAATATGCGAGGCACGTCCTCAATATTCCCAACTACCAGGAGGTGAGAGACCTTCACGAATATCCCAGGTACGCCCTCGATATTCCCAATTACCAGGAGGTGAGAGACCTTCATGAATATCCGAGGTACGTCCTCGATATTCCCACTACCAGGAGGTGAGAGACCTTCACGAATATCTCAGGTACGTCCTCGATATTCCCAATTACCAGGAGGTGAGAGACCTTCATGAATATTCTAGGTATGCCCTTGATATTACCCTACCAGGAGGTGAGAGACCTTCACAAATATCCAAAGAGTTTGTACCTGTGATGTACCCTCGATACTTTTCCCAATCCCCAAAGAGTTTGAGGTGGGACACCTTCACAAATATCCAAGGTACCCCTTCGATACTTGTGATCATCCAAGTATCCCCAAGAGTTTGTACTTGTGATCGTTGTACCCCTTCGATACTTGTGATCATCCAGGTATTCCTAAGAGTTTGTACTTGTGATCATCCAAGTACTATCTCCCAACAAACAGATGCCCTGAGAAAGGTCGGCGCATCTCCCGTCAAGGCGACCGAAGAAAGGTTCAGGTCCTAGACAAAACCAACTTATTGCTCTAAACAGACGACCGAAGAAAGGTTCGGGTCCCTGGAAAAGCAATTCCCCGTCAAGGCGACCGAAGAAAGGTTCGGGTCCTAGACAAACCAACTTATTGCTCTAACAGCGATCGAAGAAATTCGGGTCCGGCCAAGGCAACCGAAGAAAGGTTCGGGTCCTGGAAAAGCAATTTCCCGTCAAGGCGACCGAAGAAAGGTTCGGGTCCTAGACAAAACCAACTTATTGCTCTAACAGGCGACCGAAGAAAGGTTCGGGTCCTGGAAAAGCAATTCCCCGTCAAGGTGACCGAAGAAAGGTTCGGGTCCTAGACAAACCAACTTATTGCTCTAACAAGCGACCGAAGAAAGGTTCGGGTCCTGGAAAAGCAATTCCCCGTCAAAGGCGACGAAGAAAGGTTCGGGTCCTAGACAAACCACTTATTGCTCCAACAGGCGATCGAAGAATGGTTCGGGTCCTGGAGAAGCAATCTCCTCATGCAACAGGTAAGATGACGCCTTGATACTTGCCAAAACTCGGGGTTCACACCCTATCTCTCACTCCCGGTAAGTAACTATATGTATCTTCTTATCTGTCTTAGTATATGTAAAGTTATATTGCTTTTTTTTCCGCATAGAATAATAGGTCCCAAATAAAATATAATCTGCTACGCATGCATGGATAAAATTGAGGCATCGTTTGTCTTTGAATGCAACCTCTCGCGAGCTCACCTTCAAAGAGGGGGGCTGTTGACACCTCAATTTTTTATGTTTATTTTATTAATTTTTTTTATTTATTTTGTCTTTTTCGAAATAATAAACAAAAACAAAAAAAAAAAAAAAAAAAACAAAAAAATAAAAAAAAACAAAAAACAAATAAAAACAAAAAAAACAAGAAAAGCAAAAAGCAAAAAGAAAAGCCCCTCCCCTCTTTTCTTTTCACGTGGGCCTAAGGCCCAAGCCTTGTTTTTTTAGTTTTGGCCCCCCCCCCCCCTTCTTCTTCTTCTTCCTTCTTCTTCTTCTTCCGCCTTCTTCTTCCGCTCCTCGCAGTCACGCGCGGCGACGAAGACGCGCTCAAGAGCACCACCTACAACCGAGAGAGGAGGTAGGCCGGTGGCCGAGAGGACGCGCATTGAAGGCGAGCATGCCTCCGTGGAAGGGGGAAGATTTGACGCCGGTTCGGCCGCAGGAAGGCCGGTCGGCGCACCAAAGTCGACGGCCGAACCTCCATCGACCGGCCTCCCCTCGCCTATAAATAGGGAGCACCTCCGTCGACGAAGAGCACGGCGAGCTCGGAGACTTTCCCTTGAGAGACTTCAAGGGAGACTCAAAGAGCGAGCACGCGAGAGAAATCCGGTCGCGAACTCGAACGACCTCCCCCTCGAGAGACTTTGGGGGAGGCTGACGACAAGCGAACCCGGAGAGAGAGGAACCGAAGCAGAGATCGAAAGCTTGCGAACGCCGGAAGCTTCCCTCGAGAGACTTCGAGGAGGTCCGAACGCCCGCAAGCCCGGATCTCGTGAACAATCGAAGTCGAAGGAGAGGGGAGGGTTTGGATCCGCGAAGAGGGGCTGAGGAGGGGGGAGAGAGGAGCAAAGAGGAAGGGTTTGAGCGAGGAGGAGGAGGAGGGCCGGATACGAGGAGAAAGGAGGCACCGCCAAGACACCACCGCCACCCCGAGCCGTGCCCCAACGCCGCCCAGATCCGAGGGAATGGGTTCCGGAAGGTAGGGGTTCGTCGCCATCGTTGCACCCGCCGCTCGCACACCCGCCGTCGCTGCACCGGATCTGCCGCCGTGCCATGCTGCAGCCCTTCCCCGACTTTGTCCCCAAACCAGCAACTACCCTGCTGCATCGTCGCTGTGACGCTTTCCACCCTCGACGTGGTCCCCGACGATTCGCCGAGACCCCTGTGGTGTTCGGCCGCCGTCGCGCCTCACACCGTCACCGTGCCGCCGCGCCGCGCGACGCCACCGTCGCTTGCCGCGTCGCCACCGTCGCCGTGTCACCGCCCGGTGACGCCCCGCCCAAGCCCCACCTCGGCGCCGCAAATCGTCGAGCTCTAGGGTTCCCAAAATCCGGTTCTACGAAGGAGAAGCCGGGTCGGAAAGCGGGTCGGGCATGGGAAAGCAATCGGGTAGGGTTTCCCCCCCGATGTGGGCCTACGTGTGTGGGCCGAGTAATCCATGGATCTTTTTTTTACAACGAAAATGGGCCTTGGTTTAGTTCATGGGCTTGGAAAAAGAAAAAAGGGAGAAAAATCTGAGTCGGGCCCGTCCGCGTGCGGGTCCGGCCGGGTCGGACCCAACCCGCGGATCCGACCCGGGTTGGTTTTTTTATTATTTAATATAAAATAATATTTTAATAAAAAAAAATCAAAAATATTTTATTTTCAAAAAGTAACAAAAATAAAAAATATTTTTTAAAAAAACAAAAATATCCAAAATCCGCGGTTATTTTTCAAAAATATAAAAAATTTTTTTCCAAAAAATCGAAAAATAATAAAAATGATAAAAATATTTTATTTTCGAAAAATCAAAAAATCAAAAAAAAAAAATTTCATATTTTCCAAAAAATGCCAAAAATCCAAAAAAAGCCAAAAATTCATGAAAAAGCCAAAAAAAATTCAGAAAAAACCAAAAAGACTTGTATTTTTCCAAAAATACCAAAAAATCCCAAAAAATCCCTTTTGTGTCCAAAAATTAGAAAATGACTCAAAAAATGTTTTTCCTCCCAAAATGCATGGAAAATCCCTCGAACATCCAAAAAACCTCAGGGTTTAAACAAGATTAGGTACCGAAAGGGCATTAGTGATTAACTAGTGTAATCAAGTCCCCGATCCTAATTTCTTTGGTTGCGCAGAGTGAGTATTTCTCCCGATACTTCACTTGGGTTTCTAATCAACCCACCCCAAATTGATTAGTGGCGACTCCATTTTAAAAATTGATTTACAAGTTAAAAACTTGAACCATTAAGTCGTGAATTGGTGGACTTGGGAGAGTCCGGGCATAATTAAAATTTCAGCCGAGCCATTAGCCTCCTTAGGCGCCCGTACCCGAATGCGGGCGCCGAAAAAAGAGGTCGTGACAATTTTGGGAGGCAGCAATATGTAAAACGTTATTACCATCTTGATCTTTCCAATCTAAGATTTCAGTCATATAGGTTCGCTTAAGCCATCCAAATAAAACCTTGAATGCTTTAATGTTGTAGTTCTTGACAGCAATGTGAACTGCAATCTCGCATTGGCTTGTCAAGTCTTCGACGGATGATTTGCAAGCGGATAGGAATTCGGCCAGAGGTCCAGGAGCTCCACATTCTCCTGCTCATTTTCTCCCATTTCCCTAGATACAAAATGCAAAGGGGTGATCCCGCCTCGTCCTTGAACTCGGATCAACTCAGGGTTAAGGGTGATCAGTGCCCTCACAATGTCATAATGCTTCTTTTGTAATGCCAAATGCATGGGGCTGTAACCCATTCGATTCAGCTTTTGCGCGAATGACGAATTCAAGATGGCTATCTCCATGGCCACTTTAGTTTTCCCCTTGTCAACGGCATAGTGCAGTGGAGTATTTGGGAAGGGGCCCCTGGATCCTTGATCTAAGAGATCTTGATCCTGTTCAATCAAGCGATATAGCTCATCAACGTCATCATGGTCGATTGCTTGCTGAAGCCGAGTGTCCATTGTTTTGACGAGGAAAATGTAGGAGAAGAGGGGCTTTGCTTGTTGATGATGGATTGATGGAAGTAGGAGTAGCGAACTTGCAAACATCATATATATAGTGCCATAGTCAACCAAAATTTAATTAGGGGAGTCATTGTTTATAACTTATCCGGCAGGAATGGTTGGTCTTTCTCGGTTAGAAAATTTTAGCGTGATCCAGTTATCTAAATATTATAACATTAAGGAAGAAGTGCACTCAATGTTAAGCCGATAATTTGTGGTCTGACGATTCCTCTTTTTTCTTTTACCTTTTTAATATTGTTGGGTGTCATTTTTCCTTTAGCACTTGAAGTTGTGTGGAGTCGGTGCTGAGGCTGTCTTGATAAATCACGACCACACCCATCTGGCACGCAACGATTGTAGCCACTTAAACCGTGTGGAGTACGAGAATTTCATTGATTGAATCGACGTTTGGTTGAGCTTTTTCAAAACTTTAAGCATTCACGTTGAAATTTCCGAATTTCTTTTTCAAGAACAGGAGGATTTCGAGCTTGAGGAAGAATCTCAGGGTGAGCATGTTTTCCATGACAATGGAGAGATGATTTTGGAGAAAAGACCTTCTCATGTTGAAATGAACTCTAAATAAAGACGAGATTCTGGCGGAGAATGAGAGCAGCTATAGAAAATGGAAGGAAAGACAGTAGATCCAAAATTGATTTCATTTTACCAGAAAAATTCAAAGAATAAATTGATGGATCGATCTTGAAGTTTGGTTGACATCTTTTATTAAAACAAGAAATCTTGATTGATTTTGCAGATGTGGCTCCAAAGTCAGAGAACTGTCGCAGAGATGTGTTACCTGATAACCTGACTTTTCAAAAACTTGAGGTTTAGCTATTGTCCAATAAAGGGAGACTGATATGGGGCACATCAAGTTTGGGTTTACATCTTTTGTTTGATAAATTTAGGATTTTGAATTTGATTTTCCTTCTTTAATTAAGTTAGTTTAGGATATTCATTTGGTAGTTTTTTTTTTTTTTTTAACTTTTTAATTTTTTTTTTTTAAAGGTTTAGCCAGGCTTTTGTTATATTCTCAGTATTTCCTTTTGTATTACCTTATTGGGTAGTAATTTCTAGAAAATGATTGTAACTCTATTTATTTGTTGCTGTGTTTGGTCGGTTCGCGCAGTTTGCCTCATTCTAGAAATACAGAAAATTGATTGATTTCCCTACTCGAGCTTCGTGCATGTACGATTGAGGCGTTTGTGTTTGCAAGTTATGACTCAGTGCTTTTTGTTTCCACTGCATCATTTTATGAAGTTGAATTAGGAAAAAAGCTATTACAATTCCCGAGTTCAAGCAAGATTAAAGATTTTTAGGGAATATGGATAAATAGATAAGTCCGTTACATGCAACCAATCAGAGGGGTCTATTTCTTGCAAACCTTAAGACTGAAACATAAATAATATGCACAGGCGACAAGAATAGTTAAAGTAGATAATACACGCAACTTATTTCGGATCCTTCGATCCTAGGAAGTCACCACGCCTCCTTGTGGCATCGATGCGTTTTAGAGCTCCGATGTGCATTCCATGCACGCACCAGGGGAGCAACAACACGGAGATCAACGAGCACCCAAAGAATGCCAATAAAAGAATTGCTGCGACCTCATTCTGTTCTGGGAACTCGACCATAAGGGAAATAATGTAGGCACAGCTGAGAATGGATACAGAGAAGTAAACCATGAAGGGTTTGGACATTAATGAAATGCCGGTAGCCCAGATTGTGCCGATGGAGGTGAAGAAGGCCGTGCTGTTGAGGACCGTGAACAAATATAGCTTCCAGCCGTTCAGGATCATGTTTCCGGCTTGATGTAGTTTCCCGTTAGCAGTGCCGCTGGGGTGGGCAGTGACAGCGGTGGAATTGGCCGAGAGACTTGAAGAGGAATCCACCCAGTATCCTCCCGGAGGACTTAGAGCGGCTTGGTAAGTTGCAGTTGCGATTAAGGTCGACACTAAAAGAATTATTTCGTGAGTGGATTTATCTTGGATGCCAAAAAAACTTGCGTGCTTCTCGAAGAAGGTTAGTTCCGTGGTAAAAAACTGTGATAGAGAGAGGGTAGGAGTAAAAAGTCTTGCTAGACATTTTTGACGGCGTAACCTCTTCACAACATCTTGATTGCCACAAGAATTTGCTTGGAGGATTTCCAGGGCTGTCTCATCCTGGAAGTTCTTCGCATTTATATTTGTATGCCCAATCAATAGCTTGATGATCTAGAAGAAATGCAAAGAAAATGAAGTGAAGTATGTACCCCTTCAATTAAAATCACTGCGCTGTTACTAGTTTACTATTGTGCACAAAGTGGGCTAGTGCCATATTAAGCATGGATGATACTAGTGACGCAACTACATATGTACAAGGAGAAAAACTTCACTAAACCTTATTTATCAAATGCAATCATTTCAACGAATGTTACTAAGTCCTAAATCTTTTTAAAAGGTGTGATTTAGTCCTTTCACCAAAATAATTTGCATGATAGTCAAGAACTGCCCATGTGAGTTTTGACAAAGGCGAATCCACAAAAGTAATGATCTGAATGACTATGATTATTTATAAAAGTTTAGGACTTAACCATGTCAACTAAAATGTTAGAATTCAATTATATTTTTATGATTTTTTTTTAGTTATGAAGAGATAGACTACCTTAGATAGGTATACTTATATCCTTTATACATTAGAATCAACTGATCAGTGAGTTATTTCCCACGAAGTGATTATGTATGGTTGTGTTGGATTGTCCTTGTTAGCTTCTACCTCATACAAGATGTTTGGATGGACTGATTTTGGAAGAAGGAAAGAAATTTTTGCTAATCAATAGGAAAAATAAAAAAATTAGAAAAGAAAAAATTAAGATAGGCTCATGCTATTTCCACCTCTAAAACAGATTTAGACACACAGTAAACTCTATATGGTTGAAAATAGCCCTCACTAAAGCCTTAGTGATGGTAAAATTGATAAAGGAGAAGGAAAGAATACCTTTAATGTAACTTGATCAATCTAATAATTTTTATCAATCTTTTCTAAACTATCGTTTTTCTTCTTTTTAGTCCAAATTGGAGAAGTTACATGTTCATTGATTTTCAACGATAATCATCTAAGATTTGATAATTTTAATAAATTAAATAATTACAATTCCAATTTAAAAGAATATTTATAAAATATGTTTATCTACAACGTCTCCCTAAAGTTCATTTACAAAAAGTCCTTGTTTATATGCATTTACTTAGTTCGAGTTATTTAGGGGAATTCTATGGTTAAAGTTACAAACTCTTTATGACTATATTCTATATTTAATATATGTTAATCAACAAAGATCAAGAACAAGGTTCAAACTCATTATAAACAATCACTTATCGGAATTAACTTAAGCACAATAGTAAGAAGAAGAGAAAAAATGAAGTTTGCTTAAAAAAAAACGGAAAATTACATAAAGTGGTGGAATAAATCATAATTGCTTTGATATATAGAGACCGTTTTATATTTTCATGACAATATGGTTTTTTTACATTTTCATAAGTAGCAACTTTCATCCTTTCCATTTGTGATTTTGATTACTTAGTTTTCTTGAAATTATTTTCATCAATTCAATAAGTTAAGAAATGTTATAACCATTTAGAGCATAAAAATAGTACAAGTCACTAAGTTATTGTTGTGCTAGGTAAGAAACAAGGCGATCTCTATATCTGTCCTTTGTTTTCCTTTTTTTTTTTTTTTCTGTAAATCCTCCAAACAAAACATTGTTATGCCAATTAAAATGAACTTAAATTTAAACCTTAATAGTTTTCCACTAGCAAATTTTGAAATGAAGCTATAGGCTTGTCTTGATAAAATTGAAAAATAAGTGCTAGTGTTGATAATCTTAAGTCCTGAAAAGGGAAGTAAAAAATTGTTTGAATATGATTAAAAATACATCACTGAATATAATTAATTTGTCACCAAACTTTGAACTGTTAGAGTAGGTTTTTACAATATCATCGGGAATATTCTATTTATTATCTTTTATACTGATTACTAGATTAAGTGAATATTTTGACTCAATTTTGTCTTTTAAGTCAAATACTAATTATGATTATAATACCAGTTTAATCTCATTCGGGCTCCATTTTTTTTAATTTCCAACGCTTAATTGAATTTTTAAACATGCCCATATGTATCTATTGAATTAAACAAAAAAATTAAAAGTAATCTACCTACTCATATTATCGCTATCTTAATATGAGTATTTGACTTTTCTTTAATAAATAAACACTCCTTGTTGACCTAACTTTGACTACCCATCTGAAGTGATTTGGAGACCTAACCACTGAGGAAATAAACGAAGAAAAAAGAATGGATCAACCTATAAAACCATATTCAATAAAGGGGTCCAACCCACTCATACGCGACCTTGTGCATGGGAAAGCTGTCAAAAAGAAAAATAAGAAATATAAGATTGGGAGGGAAGGAAAGATATCAATTCCTCCCAATTCCTCTTCTTCTCTTCAACAGAAGAAACCAAATAAGGTGATTTGTTCAAATCTCTTCTCTGAATGTTATCAGAATCATGTACTTTCATATTTTATCAGCATAACATTTGTTATTACGCTATTTCAAGGACTGAATGATAAAAGCAAGAATAAGCATTAAATCAATGAACTATACCTCAAGCTGATTTTCGGACGCAGCAATATGTAAGACATTATTGCCATCTTGGTCTTTCCAATCCAAGATTTCTGTCATGTAGGTTCGCTTAAGCCATCCAAACAAGACCTTGAATGCTTCGGTGTTGCATTTCCTGACAGCAATGTGAACAGCAGTCTCGCATTGACTTGTCAAATCTTCGATGGACGATCTGCAAGCGGATAAGAATTCGGCTAGGAGCTCCAAGAGGTCCTCGAGCTCTTGCTTGTTGTCTCCTTTCTTTCCAGCGACCCAATGCAAAGGGGTGATCCCGCCTCGTCCTCGGACTCGGATCAACTTGGGATCAAGCGTTGCCAGTGCCCTCGCAGTGCGGTAATGCTTCTTTTCCAAAGCCAAGTGAATGGGGCTATAACCCTTTTGATTAAGCTTTTGAGCGAGTGACGGCTTCAAGATGGCCATTTCCACAGCCACTTGAGTTTTCCCCTGGTCCGCAGCATCGTGCAGTGGAGTATTTCGGAAGGGGTCCTCGGATCCATGATCTAAGAGATTTCCATCCCCCTCAATTAACCTGTATAGCTCATTAACATCGTCATCTACTATGGCTCCTGGAAGGTCCATAGTTTGACGAGGGAAGTGTAGGAGCAGAGGGGCTTTGCTCATTGTTGATCGGTGGAAGTAGGAGTAGCGAGCTTGCGAAATCATAAATAGTGCCACGGTCCACGAAAACTTAATTAGGGGAGTCATTGTTTATGATATATCCCGCAGGAATAGGTGGCCTTTCTCTGTCAGAAGATTTTAACCACCACGTTTTGCAATGCGTGAGCCAAGTTATCAAAATAATCTAATATCGAGGAAGAATTGTAATCAATCTTAAGCCAATAATTTGTGGCCCGACAATTTTTTTTTTTTACCTTTTTAATATAGTTGGGTGTCATTTCTCCTTTACTACTTGAAGTTGTGTGGATTAGAAGGTGAGGCTGTCTTGATAAAGCACGGCCACACCCACCTCGCACGCATCGATTGTAACCACTTAAACCGTGTGGAGTACGAGAATTTCATTGCTTTAATCGGCGTTTGGTCGAGCTTTTCCAAAAATTTAAGCATTCAAGTCGCCAAGACAAAATCTTATATCCTCAATTGATGAACTACCGAGCCTTAAGTCCAGTTTCTAAACTTATCCCTATTACCGTCAATAAGATCAAATCTTATACCTAAACTGATAAGCCATTGGTGGGTTCTTCATCACTTGCTCCTCGTTAATGTAATTGACAATTGAGTTTTCCATAATCACAAATCGGACAGCTGCTATAATGGTTTCGCCTGCTTTTAGTCCCCAAAGCTGTTAACCCAGAAGTCTCAGGAATACTCTTGTGAATTATAACTGCATGTTGTTGTAGGAAAAGATAAATAAATAAATAAATCATAACCGTAATGCAAAATTAGATAACATAGCTATTAGATAACTTTGGGGATGAGTTATATATTTAAGTTATAATAGCTCGTATCCTATGTGTATTAAAACTCGACCTCTAGTCATAAAAGATGCATCACATGAAGATGATAATGGAAAATATGGAGAGACAAAGAGAGCTAAAGAACGGAAATGCACTGCAAAAACACCTCGCCTCGTGAGTTGTATTAGGAAATCCAAATCCCGACTTCACGCAAAGATTAAAGGTCTTTAGGCATTAAGGAACTAATACATGAGTCCATTACATGCAACTAATAAAAAGAGTCTATTTCTTGCAAACCTCACATGCGACAAAAATAGTTAAAGTAGATAATACTTGCGAATTATTTCCGATCCTTCTATCCTAGCAAGCTGCCGACGCGTCTCCTTGTAGCATCGATTCTGTGCAGAACTCGGTTGTGCTTCGACCACACCGATGCGGGGAGGAGCACCGTGGTGACTAGCGAGCACTCATAAAAACCAAATAGGATCTTGACCACGAGCATATCAGATTTCGGTATTTCGATTGTAACAAAAACAAAGTAGGCAATGCTGAGAAGGCATAAAGACAAGTAAACCATTAAAGTGTCGGGGTATAGTGTCATCGCGGTGGCCCAGACCGTGCCGATGGAGGCGGTAAAAACTAAGCTGTTGAGGATAGTAAAACACAGTAGATTCGAGCCGCTCAAGATAAGGTTTCCAGCTTGATGTGGTTTTCCAATAGCAATGCTGCTGGAATTGGCTGGGTTATTTGAAGAGGAATCCTGCCAGTATCCTCCCGGAGGAGTGAAAGCGGCTTGGTAAGTGGCAGTCACAATCAAGGTAGACACTATAAGGACTATTTTGCGAACTTTTTCATTTCGGGTGCCAAAATACCCTGCACACCTCTCGAACACGGTTAGTTCCATGCTAAAGTACTGTGATAGTGAAAGGGTAGGAGCCAAATGTCTTGCTTGATGTTCTTGATGGCGTAATCTGTCCTCAACATCTTGATTGCGATTAGGATTCTCTAGGCAGATTTGCAGAGCCGTCTTGTGCTGTAAGTTCTTCGCATGAACATTTGTATATCCAATCAATAGCTTGATGATCTGGAAGAAGTGCAAATGGAACACAATGAAGTATGTATCCCTTCAATTTCAGTCACTACTTTGTGACTAAGCTTTACCATTGTGCACAGACTGATCTCATGCCATGTCAGTTGGAACGATGCTAGGGATACATATACAAAAGGACAAAGTGTACTAAACCTTATTTATCCAAATGCCATCATTTCAACTAATGTAATGAAATCTCAAATCTTCTCAAGAAATTGTGATCTAGTCCTTCCACCTGAAATTATTATGTCATAGATAGAAATTGCCCATGTGAGTTGTAACATTGGTGAATTTTGTAGAAGTGATGACTTGAAATATCAGATTTTCCTAAAACTTTAGGATTTAACTAAGTCAACCGAAAGGTCTTATGATTTAATTACATTTTGTAAATGAGGTTTTTTATTTTTTTTTTTTTGTTATGAAGAGAGAGACTACATTAAAATGTTTATTTATATATTTTATGCATAAGATTCAACTAATGAGGGAGTAATTCTCATGTCCACAAGGGGATTATTTTATGGCCACGTCGGATTGTCCTTGTTAGCTTCCATTTTACTAGCTTCTATCTTTTGGACGGATTAATTACAAAAGAAGGAAATAGGTTTTGCTAATCAATAGGAGAAACAAAAGAATGAGATTAAGTTAATGTTTTGTTACGCAGGAGTGACTACGATGGAAAGAGTTGGGGGGCTTAGAGCTCACTAAAAAAAAAAAAAAATGGAAACAATTTTAATCATGCCTTTTCTCTCCATCAAATTAGAAGCATCGCGAGCTTAAAATGGTTTCCCCGCTAGCAGCCTTGAAATGAAACTATGGGCTTGTTGTGTTAAACTGAAAAGTTAAACGCTGAAAAAAGAAGATGACCATTAAAAGTACGTTAGTGAATATAATCAATTTCTTACCAAAAATGGATTTGTGATTACTATTGATAATATAATTGCGAAGAATATAAAAACTATCATTATATTGATTACTAGATTAAGTAAATGTTTTTACTGAATGGAGTCTTTTAAAGTCAGATAGTAATTAGGATAATTATAGAAGTTTAATTTCATTCAGTGCTTAACTTTCAATTAGCAACGCTTAATTGGGTTTTTGAACAGGCCTATTGTATCTAATGAATTTAAATGAAAAGAATAAAAAATTATCTACATGCTCATATTATCATTATCTTAATATTAGTATTTGATTAATTTTTAAAGCCAAAAAAAAAAAAAATACTTGCTGACCTGATTTTCACAACCCATCTGAATGGCATTGAAAGTCTACTATGTATGTTTGGGTGGAGTGGTTTGGAGAGAAATGAAATGATTAATGACTATGGAAACAAACAAAGATAAACGAATGGATCAACCTGTAAAAACTGTATTGAATATAAGGTTCGAGCCCACCCTTCCGTGACCTTTACGCACGGGAAAATTGTCAAGAAGATAATTGGATGAGAAGGTTGGGAGGGAAGGAGTGATATCCATCCCTCCCATAATTCCTTTTCTTCTATCCTACGAAAAAACCAAACAAAGTGGTTCTGTTCAAAACTCTTATCTTTGAATGTTTTATAAAACCTTGTATTTTCAATCCCTACTATTTCATTACCATAACAATTGTTCTTGGATTAGATTATGTTGAATTCAAGGATCGAATAATAAAAGCATGAACAACCATGGAATTGATGAAGTGTACTAGCATGAACTATACCTCAGGTTGCCTTTTGGATGCAGCAATATGTAAGACAGTGTCACCATCTTGGTCTTCCAATCCAAGATTTTTATCAGATGGACTCGCTTAAGCCATCCAAACAAAACCTTGAATGCTTCCATGTTGCTTGTCTTGACGGCAACGTGAATTGCAGTCTCGCATTGATTTGTCAAGTCTTCAATGGATGATTTGCAAGCAGATAGGAATTCTGCTAGGAGTTCCGAGGGCTCCACATTCTCTAGATCATTGTCTCCTATTTTCTTGGCTACAAAATGCAAAGGGGTGATCCCACCTTGTCCTCGGACTCGAATCAACTCGGGATCGAGGGTCATCAATGCCCTCACAAGATGATAATGCTTATTTTTTAAAGCCAAGTGCATGGGACTATAACCCTCGTGATTCAGCTTTTCAGCGTACGATGGTTTCAAGGTGGCTATCTCCATTGCCACTTTAGTTTTCCCCTGGTCTGCAGCATTATGCAGTGGAGTATTTTGGAAGGGGCCCTCAAATCCTTGATCTAAGAGATATATGTTTTCCTCAATTAATGTGTAAAGCCGATTAACATCATCAGCTGCTATTGCTTCTTGAAGGGCCATTGTTTGAGGAGGGAAATGTAGGAGAAGAGGGGCTTTGCTCGTTGATGGTGGATGGAAGTAGGAGTAGCGAACTTGCAAACATCATATATAGGGTCATTGTTTATGATCTATCCCGTATGAACAATCCAATTGGTCAAGGGATCTTTCTCTTTAGAGAACTTCCACGTGAAGTTTGATATATTGGGAGAAACAATTCAATTGGTTAGGGGATCTTTCTCTTTAGAGAACTTGCATGCGAAGTTTCGCGATGCCAGGAGTCAAGTCGTTGATAAAAATTTAAATTACTTTGACAAGTGTAATTCATCCTTAGCCAATAATTTGTGGTCCAATATATATATATTTGTTAATATCGGTTTGGTGTAACATTAAAATAGCCTTAGCAGTTTCACAATGATGGTATCTACTTAAAACCGTGAGAAGTATAAGAATTTCATTGCTCGAATTTTTCTAACAGCGAACTCAATAATCTAATTGATTAGACCAAAAAAATCTAGTTAGAGCTTCTTATTTTTATATTTTTAATTTGAAGTCATCAAGTGGCCAAAATAAACATTTGACTCTTCAATTGACTAAATGCCCAATCTTAAGCCCTTTTCTACAATGATCTCTTTTACCATTGAGGATATTAAACCAATAGCTATAAGCCGGTGAGTCATTAGTGGGTTCTTCATCACTTGTTCCTCTTTAATGTAATTGGCAATTGAGTTTTCCGTAATCATATATTAGATGGATGCTAGTAGGAGTGAGCAATTGGACCAGTTCAATCCAGGATCCAGCTTAAACAAGCTCAATCGGTTGCAAGTCAATTCACATGAGAATTGATTTTGATTTCCAGATAAAAAGATTGGGAACCGGCCTCAATCAAATTGGTTCTCAATTCTTTATGCTGAACCGATTGCTTTTACCGAAAAGCGGGCCTTGCAAGACGAAGTTCGAGGTTCAACCGGTTCACTGCTAACCTCAAGAGAATCTTTTACTCTGTGTGATAATGCTTCTTTTGCAGAGCCAAGTGCATGGGGCTGTAACCCCATCGATTCAGCTTTCGAGTGAACAATGGCTTCAAGGTGGCTATCTCCATGGCCACTTTAGTTTTCCCCTTGTCAGCCGCATAGTGTAGTGGAGTATTTGGGAAGGGGCGCTCGGATACATGATCTAAGAGATCTTCGTCCCCCTCAATTGAGCTATATAGCTCATCAACATCGTCATGGTCGATTGCTAGTTGAAGCTGAGGGTCCATTGTTTTGACAAGGGAAATGTAGGAGAAGAGGGGCTTTGCTCATTGATGATGGATGGATGTAGGAGTAATGAACTTGCAAACATCATATATAGTGCCATGCCATAGTCGACCAAAATATAATTAGGCGAGTCATTGTTCATGATGTATCTTGTAGAAACAATTCAATTGGTTGGGGATCCTTTCTTTAGAGAACTTGCATATTAAGTGTTGCAATGTCAGGAGTCAAATCGTTAAAGATACTTTAAATTGATCTAACAAGTGTAATTACTCCAATTGGTTGAGGTCTGATTTTTTTTTTTTTGTCAATATCGATGGGTGTAATATCGAAACGGCCTCAGGTTTCGATAAATCATAACTATACCCACCCGGTTCTGGTTTACAAAGATGGTATCTACTTATAACTGTGTGAAGCATAAGAATTTCAATGCTTGGATTCCACCAACAGCAAACTCAATAATCTAATTAGAGCTACCGACCAAAAAAAATCTAGTTAGAGCTTCTTCTTTTTTCTTTTTTAATTTTAAGTTATCAAGTGGCCAAAATAAAACTTTGATTCTTCAATTGACTATATGCCTAAACTTAAGCCCTTTTTTACGCTTATTTCTATTACTGTCAAGATAGTGGGTTCTTCATCACTTGTTCCTCTTTAACATAATTGGCAATTGAGATTTCCATAATCCTACATAAGACAGATGCTAGTAGGAGTGGACAATAGGACCAATTCACTTCAAGAACCAGCTTGAAGAGGCTTTATAGATTGCAAGTTGGTTCACATGAAAATCGGTTCAATTTCCAGATAAAAAATAATGGGAACTAGCCTCATTCAATTCGGTTCTTAATTCATTACCCTGAACCGATTGATTTTACTAAAAAACCGGCCTAGCAAGACAAAGTTTGAGGTTCAACCGGTTCACTGCTAACCCCAAGTGAATCTTTTACTCTGTGTGATAATGCTTCTTTTGCAGAGCCAAGTGCATGGGGCTGTAACCCCATCGATTCAGCTTTCGAGTGAACAATGGCTTCAAGGTGGCTATCTCCATGGCCACTGTAGTTTTCCCCTTGTTAGCCGCATAGTGTAGTGGAGTATTTGGGAAGGGGCGCTCGGATACATGATCTAAGAGATCTTCGTCCCCTTCAATTGAGCTATATAGCTCATCAACATCGTCATGGTCGATTGCTAGTTGAAGCTGAGGGTCCATTGTTTTGACAAGGGAAATGTAGGAGAAGAGGGGCTTTGCTCATTGATGATGGATGGATGTAGGAGTAATGAACTTGCAAACATCATATATAGTGCCGTGCCATAGTCGACCAAAATATAATTAGGCGAGTCATTGTTCATGATGTATCTTGTAGAAACAATTCAATTGGTTGGGGATCCTTTCTTTAGAGAACTTGCATATTAAGTGTTGCAATGTCAGGAGTCAAATCATTAAAGATACTTTAAATTGATCTAACAAGTGTAATTACTCCAATTGGTTGAGGTCTGATTTTTTTTTTGTCAATATCGATGGGTGTAATATCGAAACGGCCTCAGGTTTCGATAAATCATAACTATACCCACCCGGTTCCAGTTTACAAAGAGGGTATCTACTTATAACTGTGTGAAGCATAAGAATTTCAATGCTTGGATTCCACCAATAGCGAACTCAATAATCTAATTAGAGCTACCGACCAAAAAAAAAAAAAATCTAATTAGAGCTTCTTCTTTTTTCTTTTTTAATTTTAAGTTATCAAGTGGCCAAAATAAAACTTTGATTCTTCAATTGACTATATGCCTAAACTTAATTTTAAGCTTATTTCTATTACTGTCAAGATAGTGGGTTCTTCATCACTTGTTCCTCTTTAACATAATTGGCAATTGAGATTTCCATAATCCTACATAAGATGGATGCTAGTAGGAGTGAACAATAGGACCAATTCAATTTGAGAACCAGCTTGAAGAGGCTTTATAGATTGCAAGTTGGTTCACATGAAAATCGGTTCAATTTCCAGATAAAAAATAATGGGAACTAGCCTCATTCAATTCGGTTCTTAATTCTTTACCCTAAACCGATTGATTTTACTAAAAAACCGGCCTAGCAAGACAAAGTTTGAGGTTCAACCGGTTCAATGCTAACCCCAAGTGAATCTTTTACTCTTTTGTCAGATGCCTTGCCTTGCTGCCTCCCCCTCTCTGCTTCTTCATTTCGAAGGGAGACCTTGCCATCTAAGTTACCTACTCTCCCTCTTCATCGAGGTAAAGGTCAAGATTTTATTCATTTAGTGTTGACGTCATACGCCGAAAGTTTCTTGGAAAGCTGGAGAACTCTTTTGAGGAGTGAAAATAAAAGAGGCTTTTCTTACCTCTCAGTGCTCTCTCTTTTCTTTCACTTTTCTGTGTTTTGGTTCTTTAACGTGAGGTGGGTCACAAGTAGGGGTGAGCAAATAGGAATTCGGTGTCTTTTTACTGTGAATAGTTAATGCTGGGAGTAGGTAGAATGTGAGCCTGTGTGGTAGAGTTGGTAGAGGTTCTTGTCTATTTGGAGTAGAATTTTCCTTTCCTTTTGCGAAATTCAGATCTATGAAACAATGTGGCCTGTAAGAAATCAGGGAGTGTTTTGACAATAACTATGAGTTGGATGTGTTGTTCTTTGGCTGCGTCTTTTTTTGGCCAAATCAAACTTCAAAGAAGTTTCTCTTTACATTGAGTGAAATCTGTAAAGCAAAAGGAAGTTCCTTTTTCTTCTGCTCCGGGTATCTGAACAGTTTGAGATCTTGCATGCTTTCAACTGCAGTTTAATGTTGTGATATATATTGAGGAACTTGTTCTTGCACTTTTATCAATGCATTTAATTTCTTATTAGAACCCTTCGGCCTTTAGGTTTGGATCTACTTTTTAAAAATTATTGCATGATCTGATACCCGAGGCGAATGGAATTACATATTTTTCTGGATATTGTGACATCTTAGGCTTCACGGGATAAATGGATTGCTGGGGATCACAATCATTGATATCATTGTAAACCTTACTGGACGCACATGATTGGCTTGCTAGAGGGAATACTTGGATCTGTTTTGAAGGTTGAAACATAGCTGCATCCGTATAGTGTCTTCCTCAAGCTAAGTATGAATTAAATAAATAAATAAATAAATAAAGACATAGGCCGGTTGTTAGGTTTACCTTAAAACTGGCCAATCTGGTTCCAAGTGAGTTCTAGGGTTGGTTTGGTTTCCAGTTCCAAAAAATAAGAATTGGCTTTAACAGACTGAATTCCATATTCCTAGACTAGAACATAAACACCTTGAAACCAATCACTGCTAAATGCTATAATAGTGCATTTGCTATTAATCTCAAAGCTTTTAACCCAAAAGATTCAGGAACTCTCATGTACTACATATTGTTTTAGAACAAATAAAATATAACTGTAACGCAAAATTAAATAATAGGGCTACTAGCTAATTTTGGGGATGGATAATATATTTAAATCTAAAAACCTAATATCCCATTACTATTAAGACTTGACCTTCAGTTATAAAGGGCCCATGATAAGAAAATGATAATATAAGATGGATTCTAATGCTCGGCTGGAGAGACAGAGAGCGTGCTAAATAACGAAAATGAACTGCACAAAAGCATCACTTGATGAACTAGTTCATTGAGATGGCAGTTCGAGTACAGTGAACAAAATGCTCATGGCACCAACCTCACTTGCTCAAGATGATGAGGCGAGTACATGAGACTGATTGTCATGCATATCATAAAAAGCCACTATCATGATCAGGGAGTCAACATTTATGCACAGTACTCTTTAAAAATATCAATACACTTTCCTTAAGGATGAACTCTGCACCTCTAGACTCAAGTGGAGTACTGACTCCAACAAGTGACAAAATGATGCAGGAAAGTCCTGAGGATACCGACGCTTGTTCCACTAGTCTGCTAGGTGAAGCTATACACACAATCTAACCCACCTAACTACTCTACTATGAGTCCGAGTGAAGCGTATACAGTAAGATTTATGAAGAAAATCCAACAGATTTTAGAGGCTCGGCAAGCTTGCTGTTCTTAGCCTGCACAAAACTTGGGGCAAAAATTTGTCCAAGACAAGGTAGCACTAATGATGGTCGCCATTATTAGGATAGACGGACGGTCGACATAGTGGAGCTTGTCATGTAGATCGCTGCCAAGAATTGTCATCATTACATTGACGAGCAAATCTTTTAGCTTGTAGATTGAAGGGAGATGATTTTTTTTTCTTGTGGGATCAAGTGCAGGTTGAACGAAAAAGAGCAGGTATAGCTTTGAATGTGCCATTTAACGGGAAAGACGGTGATCTTTATGGTTTGATGATCGAGTTTTCGTGCAAACAAGCCAGTTTCATGTTATCATATGTAAGAACAACTGAAAACAGATTGACACTTCTATGGTTTCCGTTAATAAGATTGTTCTCGAGCCTCGAGAGCAAGAAGTTGAAGTTTTTGAATTTCCTTTCCAAGAACCGGAGGATTTTGAGCTAAAGCGAAGAATCACAGGGTGAGCATTTTTTTCCATTAGGATGGAATGATGATTTCAGAGAAAAGCCCCTCATGTTGATATGAATTTAAATAAATGTGAGATTTTGACAAAGAAATTTGAACTGATAGAAAATCAAAAGAATTGCATAAGATCTAGAATCGATTTCATCATACCAGAAAATTTACAGAATTAATTGACGAATCGATGTTGAAGTTTTGGTTGGGATCTTTTCCTAAAGCAAGAATATTTCGATTGATTTCGCGGAGATGGCTCTAAATTCCAAGAGTATTATGGTAGATTTGCCTTGCCAGACGACCAACATTTTAAAAACTCAAGGATACTTAAGGTCTGGCTTTTTTTATCAATAAAGTGAGAATGACGTGGGGACACCTCAAGTCTGGAATTATGGTTTTATCGGATGAATTTAGGATTTTGAATTTTGATATTTGCTTCTTTAATCAAGATAGTTTAGGGTGTTCATTTAGCATATAATAGTTCAAATTAATGTTTTTAATTTTTAATTTTTAAAATGCGTGAAGATACCTTATCTTTGATGGAAGATCCCACATGATCTAATAGCTTTTAAAGGTTTTGCTATGCTTCTTTATATTCCTAGGATTTCTTTTTCTATTACTTTGTCAAGTAGTAATTTCTAGAAAAAAAAGGATTGCAATCTTGAATATTTGTTTTTTTTTTTTTTTTGTGACCCAGAAACCTTGCACGGCCGGTAGCCGGAGGTAAACCACTGGGGCAACACGTGCTAGCCACCACACACGTTCCACCGGGTAAATCTTTAAGAGACTCAAAGCTAGCCTTCATATCTTCAAGAGACTCAAAGCTAGCCTTCATGCAACTTGCGTTGCAGGAGCTTCGAATACTAGACCTCATCGATGGAAGTCTAGCGCCTACCCAGCTAAGCTATCGCGGTGGATGGTAATATTAAATATTTGTTGTGTTTCATAAAATCACACAATTCACCCATTTTCAGAGATACAAAAAATCAAGATATTTCTCTCTTAGAGGTGTACGTACATTTCGGCGTTCATATTTTCAATTCGCCCCTTAGTGCTTTCCGTTTCTGCTTATGTCATTGTAATGAAGTTTTATTAGGGAAAAAGCTCCCTTAAAGGTCTTTATGGTCTTTAAGGAATTAATAGGTAAGTCCATTGCTTAAAACTAACGAGAAGATTGTCCATTGCAAACCTCAAGGCTACGAACACAGATTATTTGCACACGCCACAAGAGTAGTTAAAGTAAACACTACATGCGAACTAGTCCTTTGATCCTAGGATGCTGCTGAGCCGTCTCCTTGTGGCATCAACTCGGTATAAAACTCGGATGTGCATTAGCTATCGGATTTGGGGAATTCAATCACAAGGAAAACACAGAAGGCAGCGCTTATAATAGTCAAAAAGAAGAAAACGGTGTGAGTGCGGGGCCATAGTGAAAAAGCAGCGACCCCGATTGAGGTGACGGAAACGAAAAAAGCCGTGCCGTTGAGATATATGAAAATATATAGATTGGAGCCACTCAATATAATGTTTCCGGCTTGATCTGGCTTTTCAACGGCAATGCCGCTGGAATTGGCAGTAACAACAGAGGAATTGGCGGGGGGAATTTGAAGAGGAATCCTGCCATTATTCCCCCGGAGGACTGAGAACGGCTTGGTACGTGGTGGTTGCAATTAAGGTAGCCACTATAAGGATTACGTTGCAAGTGGCCTCATCTTAGATGCCGAAAACATATGAGTACTTCCCATAGACAGTAAAGTTCCTTGCTAAAAAATTGTGATAGAGAGAGGGTAGAAGTGAATCTTCGGCCTAACCTCCTCGCAACATCTTCATCAAATGGAGCACTCATTTGGAAGATGTCCAAAGCTGTTCTATTCAGGAAGTTCTTCACATTTACATTCGCATGTCCAATTGATAGCTTGATGATCTGAAATAATAGCTAATACTTGAATTGCTGTTGAAAAGCCAATTCCTCCGTCAAGGCCGTGATGAGCGTGGGGCACAAGAGGAGTCAGGGCTGCGTTGGGCGTCGGGTCAAATCCGGGTCGAAGCCAAGTCGGGCTTGGCTCGCCGGTCTGCAAGTTGGTTGGGCCAATTTTTGTTTGATAAGCTTAGTTTAGTTTGTGGGCCGGGCTGCTGTATGTTAATGTTTAGTGTTTGGGCTAGGTTGATATCCCAGGCCGGGCTTAATGTCCTTTTTTTTAGATTTGTTTTTTGGGGTCGCCGGACTGGGCTCAGATGAGCCCAGTCCAGGCATGGACCTGAGCCATTCCTGACTCGGGTCGGATGCGGAGGATCCGTAATATAATATCAATAAAATTTAAAAATCTGAAAATTTTCTGAAAAAATGTTTTATCTTTTCTAAAAATTAGGAAAAACTTAGAAAATAGATCTTGAGGGATTTTCTTTTAAAACATGCCATAGTCTTTGATCAATTTTTTTTTTCCATTGAAAATTGAACGAGCCCTTATGTTGTGGTTTGTTTTTTTCTATCACAAATAGTAGGTCATTATTTGTGCATTTCTATTTCAATTATTATTTGATAAACACTTTCAATATATCGATTAAAAACCCTCATAGCATTAATTTGACTTAACATTGAATACCTAGGCTCTGTTTGATTCAGCATTTCCAAGGGATTTTCAGGCCTAAAAGCCCCTTGGGGAAATGCTGGACCGTTTGGTTCAACTTTGAAGTTGGCTTTCAGCTTTCAACTTGCCTTCAAAATGCTCAAAGCCCGAAGCTAATAGGGACTAGCTTTGGGCTTTCAGCATTCCACTAAATGCTGAAATTATTTTTTCCCTTCCAAAAGTACCATCGCTAATTCTTCATATTTCCGATTTTGACTTGATTATTTTTTTTTTAATTGAAAAAGGAGGCAGCCCTTCGTTGAACCAACGAAGGGCTACGGCTGTCGACGAGCTAGATATAGTGCCAGCAGCCCTCGGCTGGGTCGTGTGACCCTCATAGGAGGTTGCTCAACCTTAAGCAACCCTAGCTGACAACTGTCGACGCCAGATTTGGCTCGCCAACGGCCGTAGCCCTTCGCCGGTCTGATGAATGGTTTAGTTCAATTTTCAAAAAGAAGAAGAAGAAGATATATATATATAGAGAGAGAGAGAGAGAGAGAGAGAGACACACACACACACACACACACACACGCATATTATACCCATTAAAACCCATTACGAAAGTTTTTTTTACCAAACGCACATTCAACTCAAACTTTATTTGCAAAATTTTTTTACCAAATACAATTGCATTTCCCAAAGTAGCTTTGGGCTTTCAGCATTTACATTGGACTCAAAGCCCCTTGCAAATGTTGAACCAAACGCAACCCTAAACGTCGTGCGGGGTAAGGGTTTGGGAGAGCTCATGCTTAATTGAGTGCCTTGGCCACGTCTTTAAGTAATGCCCCTAAATTTATGTCTTTTCCTCTTTGGACGGAAAAGTTAGATGGTGGCAACCTATGTTGTCCGTACTTCTGTGTCATGTCTGACACGTGCCGAAGCATGTTGGACACGTCGACATGCTCAGACACAGTTGGACACATGATCAACGCATGTCAGATTTTCCGATACGCAGTCAACTTTTCTCAACGCGCATGTCGACACGTGTTTGAAAGACTGATGGAGGGTGGAGGGCCGGAGGTGAGGGAGAATGAGGGAACAGAGGCCGTAAGTGACGGTGAGAGACGGCTAGAGAAAGAGTCGAACAGAGAGAAAGAAGAGAGAGAAAGCAAACTCCCACCGGCGAGATGAAGCCGCGAACGGATCACCACGACGGTGAGAGATAGCCATATAGAGTGGTGAGGGCCGCCATTGTTGCGATGGATTGGCTACAAGGAGGAGGAGGAGAAGGATCAAGAGGAAGAGGAGAGGAAGGGGGTCATGTGGAGAGGAAGGTGGTCGTGCGGCAAGGAGGAGGAGGAGAAAGATCGAGAGGAAGAGGAGAGGAAGGGCCAAAGGGGTCGTGTGGCGAGTGGTAGAAGGAGGAGGAAAAGCAGGGTAGCTAGGGTTTTTGATAAGGGAATTGAAAAATAATAAAAAAGGGGGACGATGGCATGAATTTTGAGTTTTGGGGGAGGGGAAGTGACGGGCTAATAGCTTGTCAGTGGTGGGGGAGGGAAAAAGTAAAATAAATTTGGGGTGGAGGGAAATGGAGGAAGGAAAGAAGGGGGTGGATTTTGGGGATTTTTTTTTTTTAAATTGGCAAATTAAATAAACGAAATTAAAAAATAATTTTGAAAAATAAAAGTATGGAATTTTGAATAATGATAAATTTGGTTATTGTAGAAAATCATGGATTTATTTAAATAAATTGATTATGATTTCTTATTAATTATTAGTTTCATCAATAACTTTTGTTAAAATTAAAGACATGTTTTGCATTAACTATGAATATATCTTTCGAATTTCAAATGAATTGATTTATTAATATTATTAGTGTAAATTTATTATAGGCTCTTTTTTAATTAATTAATTATGAATTTGAATCAAATTAATTAAAAAGAAAAATATTCATTTAATATACAACGTGTCGCAATGTGTTGGAATGCTCTATTTTTTTGGAAATGATGTGTCGACGTGTCGTGTCGTGTCGCATGTCCATGTCACGTGTCGGTGCTACTTAGGTGGCAACTATACTCTTAGTATGTCTCTTTTAAAAAAAAATATACAAAATCAAGATATGTCGCTCTTTGCACTTGTGCATGTATGCTTTGTGCGTCCATCTTGCACTTCATCATTTTGTAAAATTGAATAAGGAAAAAAGCTATCCGAAGTCCTCAATTCAAGCAAGAGTAAAGGTCTCCGGTGACAAAGGAATCGAGGGATGTCTCCATTACTGGCAGCAAAGTTGGATTCTTGCAAACCTTAAAACAAGAAAAATAGATTAGATGCCCCAACGACAAGAAGTGTTAAAAGTAAATAATACTTGTGAAGTTAGAACCCTTCAATACTTGACTCGTCTCCACATCGCGTGGATTCGTCGTGGAACTCTGTCGAGCTTTATCGTCACGTACATGAAGAGACTAGTCCAGGCGAGCCAAAAGAGAAGGAAAGCTGTTGCTAGATAAAATCCTGCCGCCTTATTGGTTCTGGGGATTTGGAGTGTAAACGTAACCAAGTAAGAAGAGCATAGAAACATTATAGGCGCAACCGCGGCAATGGCGAGACGGCGGTCCTTTAGTGTTAAAGCGCAGGCCCCGATTACGGCAATCGAGGCAAAAAAAGCCATGCTATTCATTATCGTGTACCCAAATAGTTCATCAGCACTCAGGATAAGGTCTCCGGCTTGATGTGGTTTTCCAAGAGCAATGCTGCTGGAATTGGCGGTAACAATAGTGGAATTGGCTTGGGGATCTGGAGAGGAGTCTTGCCAATATCCCTTCGGAGGAGCAAGCACAGTTTGGTAAGTTGCAGCTGCAACTACGGTTGACACTACAAACACTGCTTCGCGAGTGGAATTATCTTGGTTGCCAATCCAAATTCTGTACTTCTCAAGGAAGGTTAGTTCCGCGCTATAAAACTGTGATAGAGAAATTATAGTAGTAAAACGTCTTTCTTGACATCCTATGTGGTGAAACCTCTCCACGACATCTGGATCCCCGCTGGGATTCGCTTGGAAGATTTCCAGAGCTGTGTTACCTTGAAAGTTCTTTACATGTACGGTCGTATATTCAATCAAGAGCTTGATGATCTGGAAGAAATGCAAAGGGAAAAAAATGAAGTATGGTTCCATAAGCTTTGCTATTGTGCATAAAATGAGCTCATGCCAAATAAATATATAAGTTTGATGATGTTAGTGATGCAACAACGAATGGACAAAGGGAAAAACCTTATTTATTAAATGCAAATTGTATGAACCAATATAATGAAGTCCATAGTCTTTTTCAAAAAGTGCAATTTAGTCTTTTCACTTAGAAATTATTCATGTGATAGTTAGGATGATGGCCCGAAGGATTATGGTTTTTCATTAAAGTTTGGGACTTAGTAATGTCAACCAAAAGTCTCGGGATTTAATTATATTTTGTACAAATGGTTTTGGCTATGAGGAGAAAGACTACCTTAGACAGGTGCATGCGTGTGTCCATATACATGTGTGTGTGTCTATATATATATATCCTCTATGCATAATATTCTTGTTCACAAATTGATTATTCTATGGTTGTGTCGGATTGTCCTTGTTAGGATCCATTTCACTAACTTCTATGTCGTACAATATCTTCGGGAGGACTTATTTTAAAAGAAGGAAAGAGATTTTGCTAATTCATAGGGAAAAAAAATGAAATGATAGAAAAGAATGAATTAAGTTATCATTGTGTTAGGTAGGAGTGACTGACATAACAAGTTGAAAGGAAATTCCTCATAAAAAATTATCCAACCTGAAAGGGTTAGAGCACACTAAAAAATGACTTTTTATTAGGGTTCGAAGAGAAACAATTTTAATCCTAGCTTTTCTTTCCTTTTAATAAACTATATACAAGGTGATCTCTCTATATCACTGCCTTTCTTTTCTTCCTTTTCCTCTATATCCTCCAACCAAATCATTGTTAAGCCAATTAAAATAAACACAAATTGGAAGCATCACAAGCTTAAAATGGTTTTCCCGCTTAAAATAGTTTTCCCGCTTTTGAAGTGAAACTATGGGCTTGTTTTGATAAAATTGAAATGTACGCATTAGTATTGATAATCTAAATGCTGACAATAGAAATAAAAAATCTTTTTGATTATTTAAAAAAATTCTTGATTAATTAAAAATACATAATTAAATTTGATTTATAGGTTTATCAAACATGGGAAATTGTTACTATCAATTATATCGATTACTAAATTAAGTGAATGTTTTGGCTAAATCGAGTCTTTTAAGTCAAATACTGATATCAAATTTAATCTCATTCATTACTAAATTTCTTAATTTGAGCACTCAATTTAATTTTCAAACATGCCAATATGTATATATTAAATTAAACGAAAACAATTAAAAACAATCTACATACTCATATAATCACTATCTTAATATGAGTATTTGACTTTTTTTATTATTATAAAAAAGCACTACTTGTTGACCTAATTTTTACAACCCATCTGAGTGGCATAAAAAGTCTATTAAATGTTTGGATGGTGAGTGATTTGGAGAGAAATGAAATGATTAGATTAATCACTAAGGAAACAAATGAAGATAAAAAGAATGGATCCACCTATGTAAAAATTGCTTTGATTACTAGAATAGAGCCAACCCTCCCCTGACCAAGTGCACGGGAAAATTTGTCAAAAAGAGAAGTGGAAGAAGAAGATTGGCAGGGAAGGACAAAGGAGTGACAACCATCCCTCTTGATTTCCTTCTTCTCTCCGACAAAAGAAACTAAACAAAGTGGTCCCTTTCAAATCTCCTCATTCTAAATGTTTTCAAAAACCATGAACTTATTACCATTATATTTGTTCTTGGATAAGATTGTGTTGAATTGAAGGATTGAACAATAAAAGCATGAATAACCATGAAATCAATGAATCATACCTCAGGTTGCTTTTCGGATGCAGCAATATGTAAAACAGTGTCACCATCTTGATCTTTCTAATCTAAGATTTCTATTAATTTGACTCGCTTAAGCCATCCAAATAAAACCTTGAATGCTTTCTATGTTGCCCATCCTGACGGCAATGTGAACTGCAGTCTCGCATTGGTTCGTCAAGTCTTCGATAGACGATTTGCAAGTAGATAGGAATTCTACCAGGAGTTCCAAGAGCTCCATGTTCTCTTGCTCATTGTCTCCTATTTTCCCGGCTACAAAATGCAAAGGGGTGATCCCACCTTGTCCTCGGACTCGAATCAACTCAAGGTCAAGGGTCATCAGTGCCCTCACAAGGTGATAATGCTTATTTTGCAAAGCCAAGTGCATGGGACTATAACCCCCGCGATTCAATTTTTGAGCATACAATGGCTTCAAGGTGGCTATCTCCATTGCCACTTTAGTTTTCCCCTTGCTAGCGGCATCGTGTAGTGGAGTATTTGGGAAAGGGCCGTCGAATCCATGATTTAAGAGATTTTCGTCCCCCTCAATTAAGCTATATAGCTCATAAACATTATCATCTGCTATTGCTTCTTGTAGGGCCATTGTTTGAGGAGTGAAATGTAGGAGAAGAGGGGGTTTGCTCGTTGACGATGGATGGAAGTAGGAGTAGCGAACTTGCAAACATCATAAATAGAGCCATAGTCAACCAAAACATAATTAGGTGAGTCATTATTTATTATTTATCTTGTAGAAACAATCCAAATGGTGAGGTCATCTATCTCTTTAGAGAACTTGCATGCGAAGTTTCGCAATGCCGAGAGTTGAGTCGTCAAAGATAATTTAAATTAATCTACCAAGTGTAATTGATCCTTATCCAATAATTTGTGGTCTGTTTTTTTTTGGTTAATATTGGTTAGTGTAATATCGAGATGGCCTCAACAATTTCGAGAAATCATAACTACACCCATTCAGTTCACAAAGATGATATCTATTTAAAATTATGTGAAGCATAGGAATTTCATTGCTCAAATTTCACTAACAGCAAACTCAATAATTTGATTAGAGCCTTTTTTTTCTTTTTTCCTTTTTTGAATTTGAAGTTATTAAGTGGCCAAAATAAACATTTGACTCTTCAATTGACCAAATGTCCAATCTAAGCCTTTTGTTTACACTTATCTCTTTTACCATCGAGAAGATTAAATCAATATTTATAAATTGGTGAGTTATTATTGAGTTCAAATGGGAATTGAGTTTTCCGTAATGATAAATTCGACGGATGCTATTAAGAGTGGGCGATCGGGCCAATTCGAGCTGGTTTATCAGCTCCAAGACAGTTTTCACAGAAATTTGTTCACTTTTCAGATAAAAGGATTGGGAAGCGGTCTTGACCGAATCCGGTTTCTAATCTATACCCCGAACCGATTGTTTTAACAGAAAAACCGGCTTTGCAAGAGAAACTTCTAGGGTTCACCGTTGATCCCAAGTTAATTTTTTTACTCTTCTATCTGATGCCTTGCCCCTCTCTCTCTTCCCCTCTGTTTCTCACTCTCCTTCGGCTGCTCGATCTCGACTTGGTTCGCGATTCACCACTCTCCTCTCCGCTTCGAGATACCCTCTACGTTGGTTTCTTTTGTCGATTTCTTCGTGGAATGGCATTTAAGCTAAATTTCCTCCGCCATCTACGCGATAATCCCCTGACTCCGCGTGAGGAGCACTAGGGTGGTGGGGTAAGGTGATCGTTAAAGCTGTAAGAACTCTTGCCGCTTACCCACTGACTTTTCGAGAGAACGACTTTTGAGGAGCGAAAATAAAAGAAGCTTTTCGTACCTCTCAGTGCTCTCTCTTCTCCTCTGCTTTTCTTTTTTTTGGCTTTTAAATGTGAGGTGGGTCACGATTAGGGGTGAGCAAATTGGAGTTCTTTGTCTTTTTACTGAGTAGTTAGAATGTGAGCCTATGTGATGGAGTTGGTAGAGGTTCTTGTCTACTTTGGAGGGGAATTTTCCTTTCCTTGTGTGAAATTCAGGTCTATGATCTATCTATAGCGGAAACAAGGTGGCCTATAAGAAATTTGGGAGTGTTTTGACAACAACTGTGAGTTGGTTGTTCTTTGGCTGTTACTGTCAATAGTGTTGTTCTTTTTTCGGCCAAAACAAACTTCACAGAGATTTCTGTTTGCATTCAGCATCAAGTGAAATCTCTAAAACAGAAGGAAAGTGTCGTTCTTTAGTTTCTTTTGCTATGGATATCTGAACAGTTTAGGATCTTGAATGCTTTCACCTGTAGTTTAGACGTTTTGATATGATGTCTAAGGAAATTGTTCTTGTACTTCTATCAATGCATCTAATCACTTCTTAGAACCTTTCAGCCTCTGGGCTTTGGATCTATTTCGTTCAAAGTCATTGCATGATCCAATACTTGAGGCGAATGGAATTATATACTTCTCTGGATATCATGACGTCTTGGGATTCATGGATTAATTGATAGCTGTGAAGAACAATCAGCAACAGCATTCTAAGCCTTACTGGGCACATGAAATTAGCTTGCTAGAGAGAATACTTGGATCTCGGATGAAACATAGCTACGTGCGTATACTATCTTCCTCAAACTAAGTATGAAAAAAAAAAATGAACAAAAAAAGATTTAGGACAGTTCTCCAGTCTACCCTGAAACTCGCCAGTAGGTTCCCAAGTCTACCCCGAAACAACTTGGTGGTTTCGTCGGATGGTATGTCCGGTGAATTTCCTCGGCCACCCTGCAACTGGCCAGTTAGGTTCCCAAGTCTACCCCGAAACAACTTGTGGTTTCGTCGAATGGTATGTGCGGTGAATTTCAACTGGCCAGTTAGGTTCCCAAGTCTACCCCGAAACAACTTGGTGGTTTCGTCGAATGGGATGTGCGAATGGTATGTGCGGTAAATTTCAACTAGCCAGTTAGGTTCCCAACTTTACCCCGAAATAATTTGGTGGTTTCGTCGAATGGTATGTGCGGTGAATTTCCTCCGCCACCTAAGGGATAATCCTTTGACTTGACTCTGTATGAGGGTGACTAGCGTGGTGGGGTAAGGTCAAGGTTTTATTCATTTAGCGTCTGTCATGTGCCGAAAGGTTTCTTGGAAAGCGGAAGGACTCTTGTCGCTTTTCGAGAGAGAACGACTTTTGGGGAGTGAAAATAAGAGAGGCTTTTCGTACCTCTCACTGCCCTCACTTTTCTCTGTTGCTTTTCTGTTTTTTGGCTTTCAAATGTGAGGTGGGTCACGGGTAGGGGAGAGCAAATTGGAATTTGGTGTCTTTCCAATGTGAAAACTCCATGTGAGCGTGCGTGGTAGACTTGGTAGAGGTTCTTGTCTAATCAAGAGGAATAGAATTCCGATTTTCTCGCATGAAATTCAAATGTATGATCTTCCCTAGTGGAAGCAATGTGTGTTGGAAATTTCCTATAATATGAGCTTACATTAATTAATTGATTTTCTATTTTAAATAATTGGGTTAATGGATATTCCAATATTTGTTGAACCCTAAAATGATCTGATTGAATTGGGTATTGGCATCTATTGATAACGGGCCTAGTTGAGCAGCAAAGTGTAGGCAATTGTGTTTGATTGAAACCCGTAATGGGAAGAGCCCAGTTGACACGCTATTGATTATGGTTTGCTAGGTCCCCTCTCTAGTCTATAAAATGGTAGGTTATACTTATCAGTTACTTTAATCCCATTAAAAGCTGCTATATCGAAATAGGTCATAGAGAGGAAGATTTGGCATTCCAATAGATCCATGATTATCAGAGTGATCTACTTTTCTTAAAGTGAAGCGATGGCTCAAACATGTACGCTTTAATTCTGCTGTATTTATCGATCTTGGTGTTTTACAATCATATATGAATCCATTTTTCTTGATTGATTAGTTGTATATGTGATTAAATTTTCTACAAGTGGTATCAGAGCTTGTCATATATGATTGTAAAACCCAAAATTTATCTTTTTATGGACAAATTCTAAATTTTCCTCTTTGAGCCAAATATGGGCATTATCTTTCATGTGGATTTTTTGCTTGATTGATCTGAAATCATAGGGCTTTTGTTCTACATGTCAAGATCTTTCCAACCATATATAATTTGTATAATTTCGTTGAGAATTGAGAGAGAATTTTAAATTTGAAATTCTAGGGTTTATACATGAAAAGTTCTAGAATTTTCAAATTACTTGCAATTGGTTGATGTTCATTGTAAATCGTTGCATGAGCATTGTTATATATATATATATATATATATATATGTTTTAGCATCTTTCGATTGCAATAAAGAAAGTTCCTTGGGCTCCATCTCCCATGGCAAAGATTATTTCTTTTTTTGGTGTTCAAAGGGGTCAATCCTGAGTAAGTGCCCGTGTTTGATCACCCTTTTCTTGTTTTCTTTAGAGATCCAAAATCTTGTGGTAGAATTCTTCAGATGCAACTTGTGCAGTGATCGTTTTGTTCGGAAGAGAGAATTTTTTTATTTATTTTTAACTAGCTACTCGAGATTTTGGGTTTTTGGTTGCTATGTATGGTGCAATTGGAGTGATTGTCTCGTATATATATAAAAAAAATTTCTAGAATTTTAAGTTAGATTCTAGTGTTACCTTCGATTTTTATTCGACAGTAGCAATGGTTGGTTTAGAGATTATTGTAGCTGATTGTTTGTTCCGCTCTGGACGAGTGGTTAGAGTTTCTGCCTTCTCTACCTCCCGCCTCGTGCTTCGGTGCGATTGTGCGTACGGGGTTTCCGTGCGTTCGCATTAGGTTCTTGCACCTCTTTCCTTTTCCTTGATTGCCACTTTGTCGTTTTACTCGGTGGACCGAGATTACGCATCAATTGATCCACGTACGCAATGGGTGACGCTTATGGGGTGCTTTGTTATATAGTTGAGATTTGTGCCTTATTTTTCATTGATTTGGGTTATTTCTATATTAAGTAGTTAGTGAGTCGCTGAAGCTTTGGGGCTATGGTGCTCCTTATAGTCTGGAAAAGAGAACCAATGGTTAAGATTTCTCAAGTTGTCGGGATATCAAAATTTAAAGATGGAAATAGTCGGTTTTTTGCTTTTCACGCGCGGTGCGTGCATCTTGTTGCTAGATTCTAAATGAAACCGCTACTTTAAGGCTTCATTGTGATTTCGCCATAAATATGTTGATTGTGGGGGTGAGCAAAAGACCAAATTGTGATTTTTGTTTGTACGAGTGGTTTTATGCTAAGTTATCTGTCTGGATTTGTTGGGTTCATAGTTGATTTGTTGAGTAATGTGGCATGACCAGCAAATTCCAAACTTGCAAATTCTAATCTTTTTGCAAATTGCTTGCACGGCTCCTGCAATGCATTGGTGTTTTATTGACTAAGGTTTAAAATTCCATTGAAGGCGAAGCAATGAAACCAAAAGATTTGTGAATCGAGATCCAAATGTATATAGATACAAACAAGAGGATGTTATTTATAAAAAAAAAAAAAAAAAATTAGGATTAGGCTAAAGAGATGTAAAAGCTGAAGGTTTCAGTAGTAGAAGAAAAATCCATAGTCTACTATGTAGTGCTTTGTGGAAACCCCAGGTTCAAAAGGGGAAAATCGTAGGTGGTGCATGATGAGAAGCACATGAATGTTTTTTTTTTTTTTTTACATGGGAATTATGTTTTAAATCTATTCATTTGTAGCTTTTTTTATTTTTATTGTAATCTTTGGACCGGTGACTGATGGAAGACTATAGCATCAAAATACGAATTAATCAATATTATTGAAAATTCTGATGAACCAAACGGACCTTTCATGTATTCTTGTGTGGTTTTACCACGGATTATCGAGTGGATTGGCTTAACATGATTGAGGTTTAGAAGTTCTTTTTTATAGAGATTTTGCTTGATCTCTTGTGGGTTTCATGCTAACATGCATGAATGATACTTCTAAATTCAGATGATACGATTGTGTCAAATAGGTGAAGATTGAGTTATTGCATGACTATGAAATTTCCCAAATTTAAAAGATGCCAAATTTAAATATGCCAACCAAGGGTTGATAGTGAGGGAGTGTGAGATAAAGATTATCCTCATGATTTTTTGATGTAATGATTAATGATAGCTATGAAATTTTTGGCTCCCTTTAATTCTAGTAACCATTCGTATCCATTCTTGTTTTGCCATGAGTCCAAAATATTAAAATAATAATTTAAAAAAAATTGGCAAAAATTGTTGTTTGATAAATGCAATATGATCTTGGGAAGCACATGTCGTAAAGTGCTTCATATTGTTAGATGAATTTTGGGCACATATTTTTGGAGTTTCCTATTGATAAAAGTTAGTATATACAATTACCTGCCCAAAGGGGGTTATTGTGTATATTAATTTGAAAATTGCATGAAGATAAATTCCAAAATTAAAAGATGGGGATGTATGACTCAAAAAGATTTATCTGCTCAAAGGGGATAAATTTTTGAAAGTTATATGTAATTCCCCTCTATATTGATATATTAGAGATGAATGATGGGGATGTGTGACTCAAAAGGTTTATCTGCCTAAAGAGGATAAATTTTTTACTACCTAAAGGGGATAAATTTTTTAGAGTTATGTGTAATTTTCCTCTATGTTGAAATAATGGAGATATATATAATTTAAAGGATTTTTCTGCCCAAAGGGGATTGAACCTTGAAGATTATATGTAATTCTCTTTTATCATCTCTATATATTGATATCATGGAAATATATAATTTAAATGATTTGTCATTCCAAATGGGATAGATCATTGACAATTATATGTAATTCTCCTTATTGTTATTTTATAAACTTCATGCTGTGAAAAATAATGGTACATTATACACTCTGCCCAAGGGGAGTTTATGATGTACTAATTATTTTTGTTAAAATACTTATTGCCCATAATTGATCTTATTGTATTATGTGTGACAAACAGTTATTTTTGCTATAAATAATAACAATGCCACGGTTGAAATGTTAATTGGATTAAATATTATACTGTTAAGGACTTGGTAAAAAAGGGAGACATTGTGATTGAAAATATTAGAATTGAGTCCATGTTGCATGATCCTCTAACAAAAGGTTTACAACCCATTTTGTTTAAAGAATATGTAAAGAATATGAGTATTTTAGATTTTTTTTTATATCTTTTGTTAGTGGGAGTTATACAAATTGTATTTCTAGATATTATAGTTATATACAGATTGATAATGCTTTTATGATGTATATTAAAGCATTTATTTTCAATGATTGTTGTTATTGATTATGTTGTTATCATTTCTCATATTGACTGAGAAGAAATTGAAGTATAAAACAGTATCTTTAAACAAATTTAGTTTAAAGATGACTGGATGTCACTGATTATGAGATCTCATGTTGGATTGTGACATAATTGTGCAATTTCATGTTGTTTAGAAATCGCACTGAGGCAGTTTCATGTCGTTGAGAAATTGCATTGAGGACCGATAAGAAATAGTGTATATCTTGATCACATGTTGACACTATTTCTTACTACACTACTAGGCCCATGATCCATGAAAATATAATACTTATTATATGTGATTATGGAAGGTCTTGTGTTATGGTATTTTCTTAACACATTGATCTCCATAGTCCTATACTGAGGTTATATATGATTGGATTGGTATTGAGATGCCATTATTGGAATATTATTTTTTAAAGGTTGTGGCCACATAAAACAAAATTTTCAGTTATTAACCCAATAGTGTCGTTTTCAATATAAAATCTTTTTCAAAATAAAATAAGTTAATTAATGTAGCCAAAGTGGGAGAATGTTGGAAATTTCCTATAATATGGGCTTACATTAATTAATTGATTTTCTATTTTAAATAATTTGGTTAATGGATATTCTAATATTTGTTGAACCCTAAAGTTAGCAGCAAAGTGTAGGCAATTGTGTTTGATTGAAGCCCGTAATGGGAAGGGCCTAGTTGACACGCTATTGATTAGGGTTTGCTAGGTCCCTTCTCTAGCCTATAAAAGGGTATGTTATACTTATCAGTTGCTTTAATCCCATTAAAAGCTGCTATATCGAAATAGGTCATAGAGAGGAAGATCTGGCATTCCGATAAATCCCTGATTATCAGAGTGATCTACTTTTCTTAGAGTGAAGCGATGGCTCAAACAAGTACGCTTTAATTCCGCTGTATTTATTGATCTTGGTGTTTTACAATCATATATGGATCCATTTTTCTTGATTGATTAGTTGTATATGTGATTAAATTTTCTACAATGTGTCCTTTATGAAACTTAGTGGTGTTTGTGAGTTGGATGTGTTTGTTCTTTGGCTGTTATGGTGAATCTTTTTTTGCCAAGACAAGATTTGCAGAGCTTTCTCTCTGCATTCAGCATCCGGTGAAATCTCTTTGGGTATCTGAACAGTTTGGGATCTTGAATGCTTTCGCTTGTAGTCTAGATGTTGTGATTGATTATCAAGGAACTTGTCATTGCACTTATACCAATGTATCTAAGCACTTTTTCGAACCCTTTGGCCTCTGGGCTTTGGATCTATTTTTTGAAAAAAATCATTTCATGATTGTATACTTGAGGCGAATGGAATATTTCTGGATATCTTGACATCTTGAGATTCATGAGATAAACCGATAGCTATGGAGACAATCATCTACAGCATTCTGAGACCAGGACCTATGCGATTGCTTGCTGGGGGGTAATACTTGGATCTCTCATAAAAGAGAAAGCATAGCTGTTTCCGCATACTGTCTTCCACAAAACTAAGTAAAACTGAAAAACATACTGTCTTCCCCAAAACTAAGTAAAACAGAAAAACAGAAAATGTAGGCCGTTTCTCAGGTGTACCTTGAAATTGGTTGGTTCGATTACAAGCCACTTCCAAGCTTTCATCGGTTTGCTTTCTGATTCCACATACTGAAAATCGGCTATAACTGTATAGGTTTCAAATTCCTACTTTGAAACCAATCACTCCACAATGTACAATGTTACGATAGATTAGTTGCTTTTTATCTCAAGGCTTTTAACCCAATATTTTGATGAATTCTCATGAACTACATATTGTTTTGGGAAAAATAAAATAAAACGTGATGTGAATTTTGTTAGCTTAGCCACTAGCTAATTTTGGAGATGGCTTGTACATTTAAATCTAAATACTCACTACTAAAACTTGACCTTTAGTTGTAAAAGAGCCATGATAGGAAAATGATGGTGAAATGGGTAGGATTTTAATATTCAGCTGAAGGGATGGAGAAAGCGCTAAAGAATGGAAATGAACTGCATGGAAACCTCATTTAGTGAACCCTTCCATTGAGATGGCGGTTCAGGCAGAGTGAATGAAATGCTTGCGGCACCAACTTCACTGGCTCAAGTCGACGAGGCAAGTACATGGGACGATTTCCATGAATATCATAAAAAGCCCCTGTGGAGCTCAGGGAGCCAATACATATGCCCAGTACACTTCAAGAATATCAGCAACACTTACCTCGAGAACAAACCTTGCATCTCTAAATTTAGGTATGATGGTTTGTGGAAGCTAATAGTGATAGTTTTAGGTGAGCATGTAAGATTTTTCTTGGCAAGGGTACAAGAGAGGGTGTGTAAATGAAGGCGGACTTTCATAGCAAGAGGAGCATAGGGGAACAACACGAAGGCTTTTATCCATTTGGTGGGTAATATCAAGGAAGGAGGAGAGTTTTGCTAGTTTCTAAGGGCGCGAATGATAATCATTTTGGCGAGAAATTGATTTCTGGAAGAGAAATAGATTTTTCTATTTCTAATTTTTTTTTTTGTGACCCAGGAACCTCGTACAGCCGGAAGTCGGCAAGTAAACCTAGGGGTACACGTAAGCAGGAGGATCCACCACCCCTGGCATCCTACTTAAGACCCCAAGCGACCGTGAGGTGATTCGAACTCTTCTCCTTCATGAGGGGGTGGTGATTTTTCTAGTTCTATTTCTAGATGAGTTTCTGAGCAAAAATACCCGCTTGATAACGACATAAAATTTTTACTCAAAAAATAGAAATTCGTTTGATAATGACACAAAATTTCTTCATTTCGGACGAGGCGGCGGCCAGCGGATGACGGCGAATCGGAATCGATGACCGGGCGACCAGCAGCGATGGCCGACAACCGGCGGCCAAGACCGGCGATCGGCGGGCCGGAGACGGCGCGTGGCGGCGGTGGTGGCGACCTACAACGGCGGCCGGCGATTAGTGGCGGCAGCTGTGGCTGGCGACCGGCGGCGGTGATCGGCGACGGCGATGAACAATGAGAAAAAATTTTATTTCTCATTTCTGCTTCAGAAATAGAAAAGTATAAAATTTTTATTTCTGATTTATATTTCAAACCTATTTCTGGAACAAGAATCTATTTCAGAAATAGAAAAGTGAAATTTATCAAACGGATTTTTATTCCAATTTTGGAATAGAAAAATCATTTACGGAATAGAAATAATTTTTATCATGCACCCTAAGCAAGTTCGGACGTCCGCCAAGCCCATATATAGGCGCATATCACCGACGTGCCCATGCAAAATTCTCTGCTCAAGTCAGAGATTTTCTCAGCTTTAGTCAGCTTTTTTATTGAGCTTGTAAACTGACTTTCAAGGGCAAATATCTCTGCCATTTGCAGAGATAATTTGGTGTTCTCTTCTACACAAGTCTAGTGGACTCCATACTCTTCCTTGCCGCCCATGCACTAGATATCAATTCGAACCTCTATTCAGACCACAGGAATGAACTAAGGATCGGTACACCAATAATGAGAATAAATTGTAGGTCGATCCTAGAGATTGGTCACAAGCTAACTAATTGATTAGGGGCAAGACGACTCAAGATCAGGATTGTGATAGACTAGAGCATTCAACCATGAAAGGACCGTTCGACCATAAGGGTTGATGTGGACAATCACATGTCGTCACAAGTCGATCAATGAATGGGTATAGATCGATTCAACTTGAGCATATACCGGTTGCGAGTGATGCTGCATAGTCAATGTGCCATCCCTAATCCAATTCTGAATGATCGTGAGTTCAGGGTAGGTTGATCAATTCTATTCGATTACATGATAACCAAGGGTCATTCATGGATCAATTGGACTTAAATATAGGTCATGTGTAAAACCCTAGATAGGTGTCGAACTCAATTTGAGTCTAGCCACACGAACTCCACCAATGATGTTCAAATTTGCGTAAGTCATGTTAAGGCCATTTCCAGTCGGAACCTAGCCACAAAGCCCGATTTGATTTCAGATATTGATTGTAAATGTTATCAAAACATTCCTACTCAATTGAAATGATATTAGTGAGTCCGTAGTGCATTAATTGGAGAAATAAGCTATTTTAAGATATAGACTTTAGTGGCCCTAGATGTGAGACCAATTTAGCTTCTTGAAATTAAATTGGGTGAAACTAAAATCAAGTAGCCATTCTACAAGGGTATAGGTGTCGCGACCAATTTTTCATTTTTTATTTGATGATTTAGAATTTCCTTTTAATAAAATTTACGACATTCATTTGGTATAGAATATGCGAATTTACTGTTTCTATTATTTTAAATTTTTAAACGCGTTAAGATATTTTAGGATCTAGTCATTCTTTTACGTGTAGCTAGGTCTTGTTATATTCTTAGTATTTCTTTTGTTTAGTTGTAATTTCTAGAAAAACGGTTGCAATCGTGCTTATTTGTTGTGTTTTATTAGACCAGGAATTTGCCTCTTTTCAGAAATGCAGTGAATCAATGAAATTTCGCTCTTTGCGTTTTGTGCGTGTATGTTTAGGGCGTTCATCTTTGCAAGTTGCGGTTTAGTGCTTTTCGTTTCTATTGCAACATCTTATAAAGTTCAATTAGGAAAAATGCTATTTGAAGTCCCGAATTCAAGCAAGATTAAAGGCGTTCAGTGACGAAGGAATTAATAGATGTGTCCATAGCATGCAATTAAATAAAAGTGTCTGATTCTTGCAAACCTTAAGACAAAAAACATAGATTAGATGCACACGAGACAAGAATTGTTAAAGTAAGCAATACTTGCGAATTACTTTCAATCCTTCGATCCTAGGAAGTTGGCGATGCATCGCCCTGCAGCATCAATTCGTCGTCGAAATTCTAGGTGCTTTATCCTTATGTACACGGGGAGAGGTGAGAAAAACGAATTCAAAAAGTACTGCTACGGAAATTGCTGTCCCAGCATTGCATTTAGGAATTGGAGTTGTGAAAGAAACAAGGTAAGCAGCACAGAGGAGGGATACAGGGGCGTAAAGCAAAGTGCTGTCCTCTAAATTAAAAGTGGTGTCCGAGATTGTGAAGATGGAGGTGAAAAACACCAGGCTATTCCAGAACATGTACCAAAGTAGTTTCCAACTGGCCAAGATAATGTTTCTGGCTTGACGTGGCTTTTCAAGAGCAATGCTGCTGGAATTGGCGGCAAAGACAGTGGAATTGGCTGTGGGATTTGACGAGAAGTCCTGCCGGTATCCTCCCGGAGGAGCGAACACAGCTTAGTAAGTTGCGGCCGCAATTAAGGTTGCCACTACGAGGATTACTCGGCTTCAGTTGGGGGCCGGCCTTGTATTGGTTGGGCCAATTTTTGTTTTCTGAGCTTAGTTTGGTTTGTGGGCCGGGCTGTTGTTTGTTAATGTTTAGTGGTTGGGCTAGGTTGATGTCCCAGGCCGGGCTTAATGTCTTTTTCTTTTTTAGGGTCGCTGGACTGGGCTCATTCACTGAGCCCAGTCCATCCATGGGCCTGAGCCGGTCCTGAATCGGGGAGGATGGGGAGGATCCGTAATACAATATTAATAAAATTTAAAAATCTGAGAAATTTCGGAAAAAGATGTTATTTCTTCTAAAAATTAGGAAAAAGCTTAGAAATTAGATCTTGAGTATTTTCTTTTAAAATATGTGAAAAAATTTTATCAAAATTTTTTTTAGTTTTATGATAGGATGTGGTTTGTTTTGGGAGACAAATATTAGGTCATCATTTGTGCAATTCTACTTTGATTATTGCTTGATACACACTTTCAATATATTGATTGAAAAGCTTCGTAGCATCGATTTGACTTAATATTGAATACTCAAATGTTGTGTGGTTTAAAATAGCCTACATCTAATTGAGTGCCTTGGGCATGCCTTTAGACTATACCCCAAAACCTATGTCTTTTTCTCTTCAAACGGAAAAGTTAGGTGATGACAATTACATTCTTAGTATTTCTGTTCTGAGTCGTAATTTCTAGAAAAAAAAGAGCTGCAATTGTACTTAGTTGTTGTGTTTTATTAGGTCACTCAGTTTGCCTTTTTTATTTATTTTTATTTCAGAATTATAGAAAATCAAGATATGTTGCTCATTGCGCTTTGTGCCTATACGCTTTGTGTCCATCTTGCGAGTTGTGACTTTCACTGCATCATTTCATAAAATTAGATAAGGAAAAAAGCTATTCAAAGTCCTCAATTCAAGCAAGAGTTAAGGTCTTCAGTGACGAAAGAATCAACGGATCCATTACAGGCGACAAAGTTGGATCTTGCAAATCTCAAGACAAGAAACATAGATTAGATGCCCCAATGACAAGAAGCATTAAAGTAACTAATACTTGCGAAATTACTTTGAACTCTTCGATCCTATACTCGTCTCCACGTGGCGTCGATTCGTTGTCGATCTCTTTGGAGCTTTATTGTCACGTACCAGGTGAGACTTGACGCGGCGAGCCAAGAGAAAACCCAAAGTACCCCTAAAACATTTCCTGCCGCCGCATTGGTTTTCGGAATTTGGATTAACAAGGAACATAAGTGGGTAAGGCAGAGAAGGCATATGGGCCCATAGATGGAACACACGCAAGAGCCGACCCCCAATGTAAGAGCGGTGGTCAAGATTGTGGCAATCGAGGCGAAAAAAGCCAGGCTATTGCAGATCGCGTACACATATAGATCCAAACCACTCAGGATAAGGTCTCCGGCTTGATGTGTTTTTCCGAAGGCAATGCTGCTGGAATTAGTGGTAACGACAGTGGAATTGGCCGAGGGATCTGAAGAGGAATCTTGCCAGTATCCTTTTGGAGGAGCAAGCGCAGCTTGGTAAGTTGCAGCTGCAATTAAGGCTGACACTATAAGCATCACTTCTCGAGCGGATTTATCTTGGACGCGGAACCAATTTATGTACTTTTCAAAGAAAGTTAGTTCCATGCTATAAAACTGTGATAGAGAGAGTGTAGTAACAAAACGTCTTGCTTGAAGTCCTTGATGGTGAAACCTTTCTGCAACATCTGGATTGCCACTGGGGTTCACTTGGAAGATTTCCAAAGCCGTGTTACCTTGGAAGTTCTTCGCATATATATTCGTATATCCAATCAAGAGCTTGATGATCTAGAAGAATGCAAATGGAACAAAATGAGGTATGCTTCCCCTTAATTTTCAATTACTGCTTTGTCACAAGCTTTTTTTATTGTGCACAAAGTGAGCTCATGCCATATAACTATATAAGTTTGATGATGCTAGTGATGCAACGACGAATGTACAAGGGGAAAAGTCTATTTAACCTTATTTATTAAATGCAAATTGTATGAACTAATATAATGAAGTCTAGTGTCTTTTCCAAAAAGTGCAATTTAATCCTTTCACTTAAAAATTATTCATGTGATAGCTAGGAATTGCCCATGTGAGTCGCAACATAGAGAATTCCACAAAAGTGATGGCTGGAATGATTATGATTTTTCAGAAAAGTTTAGGAGTTAATCACGTCAACTAAAAGGCTTGGGATTTAATTATATTTTGTACATGTGGTTTTTGCTATGAAGAGAAAGGCTAGCTTAGATAGGCGAGTGCATGTTTATATATATATATACATATTATATCTTCTATGAATAATATTCAATTGATCGAGGATTAATTTTCTTGTCCACAAAGTGATTATTCTACGGTTGCATCGGATTGTCCTTGTTAGCATCCATTTCACCAGCTTCTATCTCATACAATATGTACTGGTGGATTGATTTTGAAAGAAGGAAAGAGATTTTGGTAATCCATAGGAAATATGAAATGATGGAAAATAATGATTAAGTTATCATTGTGTTAGGTAGGAGTTACTATGATGTAATGAGTTGGAAGGAAATTACTCATAAAAAATTATCCAACCCGAAAGATTTAGAGCACACTAAAAAATGAGTTTTATTGGGGTTCGAAGAGAAACAATTTTAACCATAACTTTTCTCTCCATTTACTAAACTATAAACAAGGTGATCTCTCTATATCACTGCCTTTCTTTTCTTCCTTTTCCTCTATAACCTCCAACCAAAACATTGTTAAGCCAATTAAATCAAACACAAATTGGAAGCATCGTGGGCTTAAAATAGTTTTCCCACTTTTGAAGTGAAAGGCTTGTTTTGATGAAATTGGAAAGTAAGTGCTAGTATTGATAATCTTAAATGTTGACAATATAAATAGGAGTCGTCATTAATCATTTGGGGTGAGTTAATCAGAAATCCAAGTAAAATATTTGAAGAAATATCTTATTTATGCACAAGTAAAGAAACTAGGTATAGAGACTTGATTATACCAATTATAATGTCATTCTAGTATCTAATCTTATTTAAACCTTGAATTTTTTTGGATTTTCCAGGATTTTCTATACATTTATGGAGGATAAAAAAAAAAATCATCATTTAGGCTTTTTCTGATTTTTTTGGAAAATGTAAATTATTTTTGGATTTTTCCGATTTTTATTTTTTATTATGAAAATACTTTCTATATTAAAATAATAACATATGATGTATTATAAAAATGGATCCGGGTCAGGTCTTCGTATCCGGCCCGAAGCGAGGCGAACTCGGATCCGCTGGACCGGGTCGGATTTCTGGTTCGGAACTGTCCCGGATTGCCAACAAGCTGCCCAGCTGGGCCTGATACGCCGACCCAGCCCAGTTCACAAACAAAACACTCTCAACCCAATTTTAAACCGAATACCTTCAATAAAAATAACCCGGCCCATGCATGTGTAGCCCGAATCGGCCAGAACCCTCACCCGACTGGAGCCTCCCACCCGACCCGGCTCACGACCGCCTCTGCTCCCTGCACTCGCGCGGCACCGACGGAGATGGCCGCGACGAGCAGCGCCGGTCGTCGTGGGGGAGACGCAGCGGGTCAGCGGGTCAGCAAGGAGTTCAGGCGGAGGGCAGCAGCTCTTCGTGGAGGAACCAGCCGACGCGACGGTGGGGCGGCTGGCAGCAGCTGGTCTGTGGCGGGCTCGACGGCGTGAGGTTCGGCCGAGATCGGTGAGTGGCTTCGTCGTCACGGGACAGAACGGCGACTTCTATGGGCGCAGGCGGCAACGGAAACGACTTGAGCAGGCGTCGTCGGTGGCTGACCGGCGGTGGCGTCGAGCCAAGGAACTGGGGAAGGACGACAACAGGCGGTGCGGGCGGCGACGGGGCTTGGTCCCGCGGATCTCCCTCAGGCCTGGTTCTCGCGACCTCTAACCTCTCTCTCAGATCTCGATTTCTCTCCCTCACAGATCTCTCTCACTCTCTCTCTTCCACTTGCCCTTACCCAGCTCGCGGCCGTCCTATTTACAGGCCGAAGAGGCCGGTAGACGGAGGCTTCGGCCGCCGGCCCTTGGCGAGCCGACCAGCCTTGGTGCGGCCGAACCAGGGTCCCAACCCCCATTCTCTGCGAAGGCCTGCTCGGCATTAAAGAAGCGTCCCATCCGTCCGGCGGCATTGATGGCACGCCCCCTCCATCGCCGGCCTACCCTGCTCTGCCTCGGAAGGGCGCCCTTCACGCGCGTGAGCTGCAGAGGGGAGGAGGAGGAAGAAGAAAGGGGGAGGGGGCCGGGCCGAGGGAGAACAAAAGGGGAATGGGCCCTCCGTTTGAAAATTTCCTTTTTTAAAATAATTATCCGAAAATAGGGTAAAATAAGGGAAAATGAAATAGAAAATAAAAATTAGTAAAATCGAATGAATCCAAAACATAAAATGTCGACTGAAATCTCAGAACTTGCAGTCAATTCTTCAGTTCAAGTGATATTAGCACGTCTCGCCATGCCTGATTCTCAAAACTATCCAGCACAAGCCCAATTTTCCATTAATGGAACAAGAAAGAGAAAATCTTTTCAGGGGATGAGAATAAATTTGATCAAAGGTGCTCAAGATAGTTTCTACTAATGCAGGGTACCAGCCACAACCAAAATTGTCCATGGCGAGCTAAAGTTCTTAAAGAATGGCCATAGAGTATAATACTAACTATACTAAAATTGGTCAATATCATAACATCTAAAAAAAAAAAAAAATTGAAGCAGCAAAGTTGTGCATTGCCGTTCAATTTTGGCGGACGATTCTGTGGTCCAGTCACAGAAAGAGTTGGAAAATTTTCTGTTGTTGGTAGATTTCTGATTTCATTGGATAAAGGGTAATTTGTGGAATTTTGAATTATTTCTTCGATAATAGCTACCACGAGTTTTTTTTTTTTTTATAAATAAATAGTAGAGATATTAACAGTCAAAGAGAATAAATTGGATACTACAATTAACTTAAAGAATTACACTACCCGTACAATACAGCTAGGATAATTAGCAAGTTAAAGATAAAAAAGATGGTCACGCACAACAATTTGTGATTTCAAGGTTTTTCTTTCTCCCCGGACCAAAAAGATAGAATTTTAAGAGTGTCGAATATTCATTTAGTATGGAGTAGTTCACTTTTTTGTTCCTATTATTTTTAACTTTTTAAACATGTTAAGCTATCTTATCTTTAATTGGTAGGTGTCCAATTTTTTTTTCTAGGTTTAGGGAGCTTGTCATGCAGATTACTGCGCCATTACCGTTGTCCCAGAGAGTTGCATGAATTGGGTGCAAGGTTCCTTGATTTTATGGACATTTGAACTTGAAAGAAGATTTTAGGTCACTCTTTCCATCGCACGTACGTATCCATATATCGACGACCAAATCTTTTAGCTTGTAGCTTGAAGATAGATTATTTTTTCTTTCCTTGTGGGATCAAGTGCAGGTTGAACGAAAAGGAACAGGTAAAGCACTGATTAGAATGTGCCATTTAATGAGAAATCTATTAAGATGGCGATCTTCGTGGTTTGATGATCGAACTGTTGTGCAAACAAACCAGTTTCATGTTATCATATACAAGAACAACTAAAAACAGATCGACACTTCTATGTTTTCTGTTAATAAGGTTGTTCTTGTGCCTCAAGAGCAAGAAGTTGAAGTTTTTGAAATTCCTTTCAAAGAATCGGAGGATTTTGAGCTAAAGGGAAGAATCACAGGGTGAGCATTTTGTTTCCATTAGAATGGAGAGACGATTTTGGAGAAAAGCCCCTCTCATGTTGATATGAATTGGGATACATATGAGATTTCGACTGAGAAATTTGAAGCAATAGAAAATCGAAAGAATTACCATAGATGTAGAATTGATTTCATTATACCAGAAAATTTACAGAATCACTTGATGAATCGATGCTGAAGTTTTGGTTGGCATCTTCAATTCATTTTGCAGAGATGGCTCTGAATTCCAAGAGTAGTGAAGTAGATTTGCTTTGTCAGACGATCGAAAATTTTAAAAACATCAAGGAAACTCATGGTCTGGCTTTTTTTTTTTTTTTTTTTTTTAAATCAATAAAGTGAGAATGATGTGGGGCACCTCAAGTTTGGAATTATGCCTTTTTTTGGATGATATCTAGGATTTTGAATTTTGATATTTTCTTCTTTAATCAAGTTAGTTTAGGATGTTCATTTAGCATATTGGAAAATTGTCCAAAAAGTCCTAAACCTATTGCACTTTTGCCAATTCAGTCATAAACCTTTTAACTTTGCCAATTGAGTCATAAACTTTTTTTACTTCTTGCCAATTTAGTCCATCCGGCCAATTTTGGCCGGAAAATATTGACGTGGACGCCGGCAATGCCACATAGGACTGCCGGAGGCGACGTTGATAATTTTTAATAATTTTTTTGAATTTTTTTATTATTTTTCTGTTTTTCCCCCCCTTCCTTTTTTTTTTGGCTTTCTTGGCCTTTTCCGGTGGCCGGCCACCGGTCACGCGGCGGCGGCCGGCCACCGCCACGACCGGCTAGCTGGCCTCGCCCGCAACAGCGAGGAGGAGCCCCGGCGGGGAGCCCTCGCCCGGGCATGGCCCGGCAAAGGTCTCCCAGGCGAGGCCGCCCTCGCCCGGCCGGTGGCCTCGCCGGGCGTCGGCCGAGCGACAGCGACGCCGGGCGAGGCCGCCCCTGGCCTGGCCGAGGGCCAGCCTCGCCAAATCTGGTGAGGGAGCCCTCGCTAGGGCTCGCCCAAACCAGATCTGGCGAGGCTGGCCCTCACCCCTGGCCGGGCGATGAGCGAGATGTCGCTGTCTGCTCAATGCAAAATCGTCGCCGTCGCTCGTCGACGATTCAGGTAGGTGCAAATTGAAGCGACCCAAAGAAGAGAAAGAGTAAATAAAGGATCCTGAAGGTTCAAAGCGGTGACGAAACTAGACCTTGCAGGGAAGAGGAGAAGGAGACGGCGGCCGGTTTCGGACGCTCGCAAGGGAAGCGAAAATGAGGCTAGCGAGTGAGTAGAGATGGAGATGGAGATGGAGATGGGGACGAGGACGACGGAGGGAAGTGCCGAGGAACTGAGCAAGGGTCGAGGGAGAGGGTGAATGCTCCGAAGGTGGTTGTTGTTTGCGCGTTGCTCGGAGAAATTGATGAAGTGGATCGGCCGGCCAGGCCTCGCTGTGGCGGGCGAGGCCAGCCAGCTGGCCGTGGCCGTGGCCGGCCGTCCCCTGTGGCTAGTGGCCGGCCACCGAGAAAGGCCAAGAAAGCCAAAAAAAAAAAAAAAAAAAGAAGGAAAAAACAGAAAAAACAATAAAATAATAAAAAAATTCAAAAAATTATTAAAAATTGTCCACGTCAGCTCCGACAATCCTACGTGGCACCGCCGGCGTCCACGTCAGCATTTTCCAGCCAAAATTGGCCGGATGGATTGAATTGGTAAGAAGTGAAAAGGTTTAGGACTCAATTGGCAAAGTTAAAAGGTTTAGGACTGAATTTGCAAAAGTGCAATAGGTTTAGGACTTTTTGGATAATTTTCCCTTTAGCATATAGTAGCTGAACTTAATGTTTTTATCTTTTAATTTTCAAGATGCGCGAACATATCTTGTCTTTGATTGGAAATCCCACATGATCTAGTAGTTTTTAAAGGTTTTGCTGGGCTTTTGTAATATTCCTAGGATTTCTCTTTTCTATTACTTTGTAAAGTAGTAAATTCTAGGGAAAAAAAGGTTGCAATCTTGAATATTTGTTATGTTTTATAGAATCACACAATTCGCCTCTTTTAAGAAATACAGAAAATCAAGATATTTCTCTCTTTGCTTAAGGTGCACGTAGTTTTGGGCATTCATATTTCTAATTCGTTACTTAGTGAATTTCGTTTATGCTTCCGTCATTTTAATGAAGTTGTCTTAGGGAAAAAGCTCTCTTAAAGGCCTTTTTGGGCTTCAAGGAATTAATAGATAAGTCCAGTGCATGCAACTAATAAGAAGACTGTCTATTACAAACCTCAAGACTACAAACATAGACTATATGCATATGCGACGAGAGTAGTTTTTTTTTTTTTTTTTTGGACGAAATAGCTGATATATTAGGTAAAAGGAGAAATACAACCAGCTAAAAGAGCGTCACTAAGTACAATATTCAGGAAAGGGTGCGGAGGGAAAACAATCCAATTGCTGGATAAGCCTTGGGCCCTATGGGCTTTGGCGGCCCAATCCCTGCTAGGTTAGCCTCTCGACCAGCATGATTGAGCGACACATTAGGGCACGGGAGAGGAGGTCGTGGAGGGTAGCGAAAAGGTGTCGTTCTTCCCGTGGCTGCGGCCGCTTCGTTGAAGGATCTCCGGCAGGATGAGGCGGTCGGATTCAAACTCTACACGATGGAGGTGCAGATCCGCTTGATGAGATCTTTGTAGAGTTTCGATCGCGCGAAGATCTCCGATTGGAACGCCGACTTCGCAGCAGTCTCGGTAAACATATCGGTGAGTTCACCTTTACTATTTCGGTAAATACAAGCAATAGCTCCGTGACGATTGCCTGATACAAAAGCTCCATCGATGTTGCATTTGATTATGCCTGTATCTGGTGGCTTCCATCGGTGATCCTTGCTAACTTGAGATTTTGGAACCCTAGATTTTGGGGGTTGAAGGCTGGTGAAGATTCGACTCTGGGATGTTGCATTATCTATCGCCTGGAGGGGATTCGGGACTTTTTGCCGGAAGATAGCAGTATTGCGTTGGCACCAGATCTCCCACAACAAGGTAGCAATGACTTCAAAGGTCGGGGAGGAGAGAGGATGAGTGGCGCGAGTAGCCAACCATGCATCCAATCTTTTCACAGAGGTAAGAGAAAGAGGTATTCTAATCTGGGCGTGTGACCATATGCTGCGAGTCCAATTACAATAGAAAAAGATATGTTCAACAGTTTCTGGGATGTTTTGCGACGAGAGTAGTTAAAGTAAACATTACATGCGAATTATTCCTTTGATCCCTGGATGCTGCTGAGCCGTCTCCTTGTGGCATCAACTCGGTATAAAACTTGAATGTGCCTTAGCCACAGGACCCAGGGGAGCCCCAACGTGGTGACCAGCAAGATCCAAAAAAACTCCACCAGGATAAGTCCTATGACCTTATCGGATTTGGGGATTTCAATTAAAAGGAAAAAACAGTAGGCAAAGCTCATAATTAACAAAGAGAAAGAAACGATGCGAGTGTGGGGCCATAGTGAAAGAGCAGCGACCCCGATTGAGGCGACGGAGACAAAAAAAGCCGTGCTGTTGAGATATACGAACATATATAGATGGGAGCCACTCAATATAGTGTTTCCGGCTTGATGTAGCTTTTCAACAGCAATGCCGCTGGAATTGGCAGTAACGACAGAGGAATTGTCCGGGGGATTTAAAGAGGAGTCCTGCCAATATCCCCCCGGAGGACTGAGAACGGCTTGGTATGTGGCAGTTGCAATTAAGGTAGCCACGACAAGGATTATGTTGCGAGTGGCTTCATCTTCGATTCTGAAAAAATATGTGTACTTCTCAAAAGCAGTTAATTCCTTGCTAAAAAACTGTGACAGAGAGAGGGTGGAAGTAGATCTTTGGCATAGCCTCTTCGCAACGTCTTCATCAAAATGAACACTCTTTTGGAAGATGTCCAAAGCTGTCCTATTCAGGAAGTTCTTCGCATTTACATTCGTATACCCAACTAATAGCTTGATGATCTGAAAGTATTGAAAATAGAACAAAATGAAGTATATATACCTTCAATTTCAATTATTGCTTTCTTGTAGAATTTACTAGTGTGCACAAAGTGAGCTCATGCCATATAAGTTTGAATGATGCAAATGGTGCAACGATCCATGAACAAAGGGAAATTTTTTCACTAAATCCGATTTATTAAGTTCAATTATTTCAACCAATATAGTGAAGTCCTGAATGTTTTTGGAAAGTACGATTTGGTCCTTTCACTCGAAATTATTTACGTGGTAGGAATATTCTTGGTGAATTTTAACATAGGTGAATCCACAAAAATGATGGCCCTAATAACTATGATCTTTCATAAAAGCATAGGCCTTAATTAACCCATCAGAAAGGCTTTTAGGATTCAATCACATTTTTATATTAGTTCTCTTGTTATGAAGAGAAAGACTTCCTAAGACACGTATATTTATATCCTTGATGCATAGGATTCAACTGATTTGGGAGTAATTTTCCAATCCACAAAGTGATTATTTTATGGTTGTGTCAAATGTTCCTTGTTGGCTTCCATTTCACTGGCTTCTAGACTGTACAATGTTTAGATGGACTCATTTCGAAAGAAGGAAAAGATTTTGCTAATCCATAGGAAAAATGAAATAATAGTGAAGAATGAATTAAGTTATTGTTGTTTACGTAGGGGTGATTATGATGGCAAGAGTTGGAGGGAAATTATTCATCCAAAGGACCAAAACCATCCAAATTAGAGAGATTTAGAGCACACTGAAAATTGAGTTTCATGGGGGTTCGAAGGAAACAATTTTAATCAAAACTTTTCTCTCCACTTACCTAACTGTACAGGTGATCTCTCTATATCACTCAATTTCTTTCCTATCTTTTTCTGTATATCCTCCAACCAAAACATTTTCAGGCCAATTAAAATGATTGAATTACATTTTGTAAATGAGTTTTTTTTTTTTTTGCTATGAAGAGAAAGACAACGTTAGATAGGTTTATTTATATCCCTTTATGCATGAGATTCAACTGAATAGGGAGTAATTCTCACATCCATGAAGGCATTATTTTATGGTCATGTCGGGTTGTCCATGTTAGCTTTCATGTCGTTAGCTTCTATCTCGTACACGGACTGATTAAGAAAGAAGAAAAGAGATTTTGCTAAATCAATAGGAGAAACACAATAATTTGGATTGAATGGAGTAAGTTAATGTTTTGTTAGGTACGGTGATTACGATGAAAAAAGTTGAAAGGAAATTATTCATCCAAAACAATCTGACTTGGGAGTTACTTAGAGCTCACTAAAAACGAAGTTTCATAGGGTTCGAAGGGAAACAATTTAAATAATATCTTCTCTCCACTAAATAAACTTTAAACAATACGATCTCTGTATCGCTCCAACCGAAAACATTGTTGGGCCAATTAAAAAAAGAACTCATAATAGAAGCATCAAAAGCTGAAATTGGTTTTCGCACTGGCAGCCTTGAAATGAACTATGGGCTTGTTGTGCTAAAACCGAAAAGTAAAACGCTTGAAATTATAATATGACCATGAAAAGTACATCACTGAATACGATCAACTTCTCAATATTAGTATTTGCTTTATTTCTAAAGCAAAAGAAAAGCACTTCTTGTTGACCTAATTTTCACAACCCATCTGAATGGCATACAAAGTCAACTATATATGTATGGATTGTGGGGTTTGGAGACACATGAAATGATTAATCACTATGGAAACAAACGAAGATAAACGAATGGATCAACCTGTAAAAATCGTATTGAATTTAAGGGTGGAGCCCACCCTACCATGACCTTGTGCACGGGAAAATTGTCAAGAAGGAATTGGAATTAGAAAATTGGGAGGGAAGGAGTGATATCCATCCCTTCCATAATTCCTTTTCTTCTCTCCTACGAAACAAACCAAACAAGGGGTTCCGTTCAAGTCTCTTCTCTTCGAATGTTTCTAAAACCATGGATTTTCAGTCCCTACCATGTCATTACCATAACAATTGTTCTTGGATTAGATTATGTGGAATTCAAGTTGGAACAATAAAAGCACGTACAACAACGAAATCGATGAAGTATATTGGCATGAACTATACCTCAAGTTGCTGCTGTCCAGATACAGCCATAGGAAGTTGCTGCTGTAGGGATACCGCCGCTGGTAGGTGCTGCTGTCTAGATGCAGCCCCAGGCGCCTGCTGTTTGGATACAGCAATATGTAAGACGGTGTTACCGTTTTGGTCTTTCCAGTTCAAGATTTCTGTTAGATGAACTCGCTTAAGCCATCCAAGCAAAATCTCAAGTGCTTTGGTGTTACCCTTCCTGACAGCAACATGAACTGCAGTCTCACATTGGTTTGTCAAGTCTTCAATGGACGATTTGCAAGTAGACAGGAATTCTGCCAGGAGTTCTTGGAGCTCCTCTTGAGCCTCCATTATTTGCCCAGCTACAAAATGTAAAGGGGTGTACCCCTCTCGTCCTCGGACTCGGATCACTTCAGGGTCGAGGGTCATCAGTGCCCTCGCAGTGCCATAATGCTTTTTTTCCAAAGCCAAGTGCATGGGGCTATAACCCCTGCAATTCAGCTTTCGAGTGAACGACGGCTTCAAGGTGGCTATCTCCATGGCCACTTTAGTTTTCCCCAGCTCTGCGGCATCGTGTAGTGAAGTATTTGTGAAGGGGCCTGCATCATCTAAGAGATTTTTGTCCCTCTCAATTGAGCTGTATAGCTCATCAACATTATCAGCTACTATTGCTTCTTGAAGGGTCATTGTTTGAGGAGGGGAATGTAGCAGGAGAGGGAATTTGCTCGGTGATGATGATGGATGGAAGTAGGAGTAGCGAACTTGCAGAACCATAAATAGTGCATGGTCAACGCAATTTAATAAGGCGAGTCATTGTTTATGATTTATAAAGAAGGAACAACGCAACTAGTTGGGAATCTTTCTCTGTCGGAGAAATTATATGCGAAGTTTCGCAATGTGGGAGCTCAGTCGGCAAGATAATTTAAATTAACCGAAGAAGTCTAATTAAACCTAAACCCAGTAACCTCTGGTCTGATTTTTTTTTTTTTTTTAAATATCGTTTGGGGTCATTTCTCCGCAGCTACGTGAAGCTGTGGTGAATAGCAGCTAAGGCTGTCTTTGATAAATTATTACTACACCCGCGAACGCGCTTGTCATTTGGGTAATCCATGGTAAAATAAAGCATAAGGTTTCAATGCTCGAATTCCACTAAAAGCGAACTCGATAATCTGATTATAGCCTTTTCTTTTAAAAAAAAAAAATTAAGTCATCAAGTGGCCAAAATAAAAACTTTTGACTCTTTAATTGACTAAACCCCCAAACTTAAGCCCTTTATTACACTTATCTCAATTACTGTCGAGATGAATAAAACCAATATCTATAAATTGGAGTCACTAGTGGGTTCTTCATCACTTGTTTCTCTTTAATGCAATGGCGACCGAGTTTTCCATAATCATTCATTTTACCGAAAAATATTGGTTCGAATTCCGGGTAAAATATTGGGAACCGGTCTTGACCAATTCGGATGTCAATTCTATACCCCGAACCATTCATTTTACCGAAAGACTGACCTTGCAAGACAAGGTCCTAGGTTTCAACTGGTCCACTGCTAATCCCAAGTTAATCTTTCTACTCTTTTTACAGATGCCTTGCCGCCTCTCCCTTTCAGCGGCTCGATCTTGACTTCGTTCGCGATTCGACACTCTCCTCTCCGCTCCGAGATACTCTCTCTACGTTGGGTTTCGTTTTCGATTCCTTCGTGGGATGGCATCTCAGCTAAATTTCCTCCGCCATCTACGGGATAATCCCCTGAATCCATGTGAGGAGTACTGGTGTGGTGGGGTAATGGTCAAGAATCTGTTCATTTAGTGTCAATTCCATGCGCCGAAAGGCTTCTTTGAAAGCTGAAGAATTCTTTTGAGGAGTGAAAATAAAAGAGGCTTTTTTTTTTTTTTTTTTTATCTCTCAGTGCTCTCTCTTTCCTTTTCTTTTGCTTTTCCTTTTTCAATTTTTCTACTGTGAGGCGGATCGCGACTGGGGGTGAGCAAATCTGAATTCAGTGTCTTTCAACTGTCTAGCCTCCATACAGTGAGTTAGAATGCGAGCATGTGTGGTAGAGTTGGTAGGGGTTGTCGTCTAATTGGGAGGAATGGAATTCTCGTTTCCTTGTGTGGAATTCAAATCTATGATCCAGAAACAATGGGAGTCGTTATGAAACTCGGTATTGTTTTGACAATAACTGTGATTTGGATGGGTTGTTCTTTGGCTATTATGGTCAATAGTGTTGTTCTTTTCGGCCAAAACAAGCTTCACAGAGGCTTCTCTTTGCATTCAGCATCAAGTACAGTCTCTAAAGCAGAAGGAAAGTGTTGCCTTTTTGTTACTTTTGCTCTGGGTATCTGAACAGTTTGGGATCTTGAATGCTTTCACCTGTAGTTTAAATGTTGTGATATGACGTTTGAGAAACTTGTTCTTGTACTTATATCAACATCTAATCACTTTTTAGAGCCATTCGGCCCTAGGGCTTTGGATCTATTTCGTTAAAAATCGTTGCATGATCCAATACTTGAGGCAAATAGAATTATATATTTCTCTGGATATCATGACATTTTGTATTCATGGGATAAATTGATAGCTGAAAACAACAATCATCTACAGCATTTTAAAACCGTACTGGACGCATGGCTTGTTAGAGGGCGGTTCACTGGTCTACCCCGAAACAAATTGGATCACTTCGTGGAATGGTATATGAGGTAAATTTCCTCCGCCATCTATGGGATAATCCCTCGACTCTGCGTGAGGATCATTAGTGTGGTGGCGTAAGGTCAAGATTCTATTCATTTAGCGTCGATGTCATGTGCCGATCCTTGGGAAGCGGAAGAACTCTCGCCACATGTACACTTACTTCGAGAGAACGACTTTTGAGGAATGAGAGCGGTGCTTTTCTTACCTTTCAGTGCTCTCTCTTTTCTTTTGCTTTTCTGTTTTGCGGTTTTTTAATGTGAGGTGGGTCACGAGTAGGGGTGAGCAAATTGATGGAATTTCTTGTCTTTTTTACTGTGAAGACTCCATGTGAGCGTGCGTGGTAGAGTTGGTAGAGGTTCTTGTCTTATTAGTAGGATTGGAACAGATTCCATGTGAGCGTGCGTGGTAGGGTTGGTAGAGGTTCTTGTCTTATTAGTAGGATTGGAATTCCGGTCTCCTTGTGTGAAATTCAAATCTATGATCTTCCATAGCAGTAACAATATGGTCTTTATGAAACTTAGTAGTGCTTGTGAGTTACTGCGAATAGATTCGTTATTTTTTGGCCAAAACAAGCTTCACAGAAGTTTTTCTTTGCATTCAACATCAAGTGAAATCTTTAAATCAGAAGGAAAATGTTGCCTTTTTGTTACTTTTGCTCTGGGTATCTGAACCGCTTGGGATCTTGAATGCTTTTACCTGTAGTTTAGATGTCATGATATGATAATCAAGGAACTTGCTATTGCACTTATACCAATTCATCTAATCACTTTTTTGAACCCTTCAGCCTCTGGGTTTTGGATTTATTTATTTTTAATAAAAATCATTTCATAATTTGACACTTGAGGTGAATGAGATATTTTTGGATAATTTGACATCTTGGGATTCATATAGCATTTTAAAACCTTATTGGACTAATAGGATTGGTGTAACAGCATGAATTTTCAGATTTTTTTTTTCGATTAAATAAATCAGGCATTTCATCGACACATTAATAGTGCTATTTTCTGAGTTGATTACTCACGGGATAACTAGATTATCCGGGGAAACAATTAAGGAATCTAAATGCAATAGACTTGAGAATTCGATCAAAAATCGACTACTCGACCGTATTGGTCTACAAAGGTCATCACGACACTATCAGAAATCAATCAGAGATCGGAGATAGGTTGAGTCAACTAAGATATGTGATTAGAGTGTGGGTGATTTCACTTGATTGCAAAATACTCGTCGATCGCTACTATACTGATTTTTCTATCGTTTTGGTATCCGGTGCCCATAATTGAAATCTCGAGATTTTCATGATAACCGATGATCGCCAATGTGTCGAAGATGTACGTTGTGACTCGAGATAAATCGATCACGAGTCAATTGTATTAAAAATTCATAAAAGTTACTCAATAGACTAGATCATGCTAAAAACGCGCCGAAGTGAAATTAACCGCGAATTTGAACCTGATTTCAGAAATTGAAAATTCTATGGTGTCATGAGCCATTTTAGGAACGTCGACTCATCCTCTGAAAAATTTTCAGAAATTCCAGGATTTTTACAGAAAATCGATTTGGACATTGTGGAAAATTAACGGAAATTCATACGGATCGAATTTAAGGGAATTTGGACTTCCAAGCCAAGCCTTTGCAAATTGGGGACTTACAGAAAATTGTATGGGATTTTTCTTTGTTGAAATTGGACGTCGATTTGGAGAAATCGAGGATAAAATTGAAGTCTAAAATTAGTGAAATTCGGAACTATGGTTTGTGGGTTGAATTTTAGTATCAATTTGGACAATATTGGGGAATTTTGGGGGGGGTGGAGAGACATACTATCAATGTAAGTGATAAATTTTTTGGCTTTTTCCCCTTTTTCCAAGACTTCTCGATCACGACTCTGCCGGCCCCTCCTCCTTCGCACAAACTTCTGATTCTGCTTTCCTTTATTTTCTTCATCCGAAGCCCCACCAGCTGCGTTGCTTTCGTTTTCATCTCGTCCGAAGCTGCTCCGTCGTTGTCCACGTCTCGATCGAGTCAAACAGCCCAGCAAACTCCCTCAAAGTCGACTCCACGAAGCCCGAAGCCACCGAGTTCTCCCTCCACCGTTTCTGCCAGCCATCTTCGGTTGTCTCCTTCAGTCAACCCACACCTTCCACTGAACTCTCTCCCCTGCCCATCTCCACGTGTACTCCTCGGCAGATTTCCCCAGCGTCGCGGCCCAACTCTCTTGCAACTGCTGAAAAAGAGTATTTCTGGCAAACCTTAAAAGACTGGAAAGATGGATTATATGGACACGCGACAAGAATAGCTATGGTTAATGATACTTGGGAGTTATTTCCGATCGTTTGATCCTAGGAAGTTGCCGAAATGTTCCCTGGTGACGTCGATTCGATTCAGAACTTGGATGTGCCGTTCGCACATGTGCACTGGGAGAGAAACGAAGCATGTAGACCTTATTTATTGAATGGAATCACTTCGACCAATGTAATGAATTCCTAAATCTATTCAAAAAGTACAATTCAGTCCAATCAACAAAAATTATATTAGTGATAGCTAGGAATTAACATGTGAGTCATTATAGGCGAATTCACATCAATTGAAAAGTTTCAAATTCAATTACGTGTTGTACACGAGCTGTTTGGCTATGCAGAGAAAGACAGCATTGGAGAGGTATCCCGATAGCCTATATGCACGAGATTCAATTGATTGGGAGTAATTTTCCTGTCCATAAATTAGTTATTTTATTGCTGTGTCGGATTGTACTTGTTAGCTTCTATCTCCTATAATCTGTTCAGACGAATCAATTTTTGAAGAAGGAAAGAGATTTACCAATTAACAGAAAATAATGATTTAAGTAATAAGGTAGGAGCAATCATGATGGAAAGAGTTGGAAGGAAATTATGTATCCAAAACCATCCAACTTAGAGAAATTTAGAGCTCACTAAACATGAATTTTAAAGGGGTTGGAAGAGAAACAATTTTAATCACACCTTTACAATTCATTTAATAGACAATAAACAAGGCGATCTCTATGTCACTGCTATGTTTTCCTCACTTATCCTCCGCGTTTGATCTTTAGGAGAAAGATCTAGATAAGATAGGATAAAGTATGATATAAAATCCTCCGAGTAGTAAAGATGGACATATCCTATCCTATAATTTGATACAGTTAACATAAGATTTGAAAACAAGTAAAAATTCAATAAAATTAAAAATATGAAAATTAAAAAAAAATTGTAATGCTTAAGAAAAATAAAAACATGCTGGCAGAAGGAATTAGGGTCAACAGTTGCCGACGGGGAAGGATTGTCGTTGGCAGGAGCGTACGCAGCAGGAAGTTCTGGCACAGACTTGTGTCGATGGCGTAGCAGCAGACGAAACATCAATACCGAGCAAGATGAAGCCGCTGCGGGGAACGATGAATAGTGGCGCTTAACTTCGTGAGAAGCGACTGAGGAAAAGAGATATCCTTTTTTTTTTTTTTTTTTTACTTGTTCCCTCAATCTGCAGTGAAAGCGTGGATCCCCGGAGAAATCATGGACTACAGAGGATCTCGCTATTCCGACGAGCTCTCCCACCGGTGCAACTCGCTCTCCGTAGAAATTGTGTTGCAATGATGGCCCTGGTCGTCACAGGAGAAAGCAAATTGTTCTTAAAATTAATTTAAATTTTTTCTAATCCAATCCGGATCTATTCCACCTCATCTTGAATTTCTAATCAATCATTTTATCTGGACGTATCCCAATTTATCCGGTCCGAGTGGGATTCCCAAATATAGAGTAGGATAATAAACGTAATCTATATTTAAAGCCCGTAGAAATAGATATTTGGCCTTTAATTGGTTGTCCAAACCCTCTGAAGCCCAATGGGCTCTTCTTTGTTTCAATTCTTATTTTTTGTACCTACAATCGTTACCCTAGTAATGAGAAGTACGCTTTTCTGATTTTTTTTTTAAAAAAAAAAAAAAAAAGTGAATGTTTTGATCGAATTGAGTCTTTAAATCGAATATTAATCAGGATTATCATGCAAATTTAATCTCATTCAGTGTTAAATTTTGTAATTTCCAACGGTTAATTGGATTTTGAAACAGGCCAATATGTATCCAGTAAATTAAATGAATACATTTAAAAATAATTTACACACGCATATTGTCACTATCCTAATATGAGTTCCTAAATTTTCCTTTTTTTGAAGAAACGCTACTTCTTGACCTCACTGTCACAACCCAGTTGAATAGCATAAAAAGTCTATTACAAGTTTGGATGAGTGATTTGGAGAGAAATAAAATGATTAGAGTAATCACTAAGGAAACAAAAGAAGATAAAAGAAGGAATCAAGCTGTAAAAACTGTATTCGATACAAAAAGAAAAAGGAAGTAGAAGATTGGGAGGGAAGAAGTGATAGTAATTCCCACTTATTCATTTTCTTCTCTCCATCAAAAGAACCGAATGAGGTTGATCCCATTATCTTTGTTACCATTACATTTGTTCCAGAGTTGGATTATGTCGATTCAAGGATTGAACAATAAAAGCACAAACAACCATGCAATTGATGAACTAACCTACGAATGCAGCAATATGTAAGACAGTGTTACCATCTTGGTCTTTCCAATCCAAAATTGACGTCAGATTGACTCTCTCAAGCCCATTTAAACTGCACCTTGAATGCTTGGAGGTTGTGGTTCTTGATGGCAATGTGAACTGTAGTTTCACCCTAGCTCATCAAGTTTTCAGTGGACAATTTGCAGACAGATTGGAACTCGGCTAGGAGCTCCAGCTCAATGTCTCTATTTCTCTCAGCGACACAATGCAAAGTTGGCTTAAAACCTGTGTAGTTCGTGGACTTGGATCAACTTGAGGGTGAGGGTCATCAGTGCCCATGCTTGTTTGCAAAGCCGAGCGCACGGGCCCGTAACCCTCTTGATTCACTTTCCGAACAAACCACGGCTTCAACATGGCCATCACCATGCCCATTGGGGTTTTCCTGGTGGCCGTGGTGATGTGTAAGGAGTCTCTGGGAAGAGGCCCTAAGATACACGATTTGGCTCATCCTTTTATTAACCCATGTAGCTCATCAACATTGTCATGCTCTATTACTTGCTAAAGCTGATGTCTTCCCAATCACTTGAAGTAGTGAGGGGTAGCAGCTGAGGCTTTCTTGATAAATCACAGCCATGGCGAACTGAGTTTTTGTTAATTTTTAAATCCTCAAGTGGCCAAAACAAGACGTTGAATAGTCAATTGACCAACTTTACAAATCTTAGATCCTATTTCTGTACTTATCCTTATTACTGTCAAAATGATTAGATCAATCTCCATAACTGGTGAGTCATTGGCATTCGAGTTTTCCACAATCATAAATCAAGATGGCTACTATGATAGTTCACTCAGCTTTTGATCCGAAAGCTTTTAACCCAAAAGTTTCAGGAATACTCTCTGTGTATTATAACTAAATAATGATATAGAAAAACAAAGACAAGGTTATATGCTATGCCTATTAATACTCGACCTTTAGTCATAAAAGACCCATGATTGGACAACTAATAGTTAAAGGATGGACTTTTTATGTTCAGCTGGAGAGAGAGAGAGAGTGCTAAAGATCGGAAATGAACTGCATAGAAACCGCACTTAGTGAACTCCACCATTGAGACGATAGTCTGGGAACAACGAAATGCTAATGGAAGCACCAAATTCACTGGCTCCAAACAACGGAAGATGAGGTGAGTACATGAGATGATCGTCATGCATATCATTTAAAAAGACACCATCGTGTTCAGGGATTCAACACATATGCACAGTACACTTCAAAAGTATTAGTAACACTTTCCTCAAGAATAAACCTTACATCTCTAGATTCAAGTACAAAACTGAATCCGACAAGTGACAAAATGACGCAGGAAAGTCCTGAGGATACTGCTTCTTGTTCTGCTAGGTGAAGCTATACACACAATCTAACCCACCAAACAACTCTATCCTGAATTCCGAGAGCAGAAATACAGTAAATATTATAAACAAAAAAACCTGCAGTTAACACTAAAGACCAGTCGGTAATCAGCACCAAGGAAAAGCAAGAGCGGAGAAGAAGCCATGTCAGTCGATCAGCAACTGTGGTATCTTACTGCAGATCTCTGCTGGGTGTCACGTTGCCTTTCTGAGCTTAACTAGTTCAGCCAAAACATCTTTGAGAGGCTCAGCGAGCTTGCTCTTCTTAGACTGCACAAAACTTGGGGTCAAAACTTTGTCTAAGACAAGGTATCAGTAATGATGACAATTAGTCAGCCGGAGGGATTATACAACCAGACTCAATTCCAAATGGTAGCCTAGTTGTAAAGACAAATTTCCTTTTCTAAACACTTAAATAAGGAAACAATGAGTTGACAAAAATGGCTTGCAAAGCTGAATAGCAAACATGCCATAAGGAGACAGAATGACATATACAGAGACTTTTATGACGTCTTTAGTTTTCAGCATGCAGGAATATTTATACACGTATTACCCCGACATGAACTGTAAACAAAAAGCTTAAACTTCAATGACCCTAGTTGGATATCATCTAAATTTCTTTTAACTGGCGACTCAAAATGAAAATCTCTGTTGTGAAAAGAACCCTATGAATCCACAGCATGAAATGTTGACTCAAAACTTGGAACTTGCATTCAATTCTTCTATTTAAAATGATATTAGCATGTTTCGACATGCTTGATTCTCACAATTATCCAGCACAGGCCAAATTTTCCACTAATGGAACATACAAAAGAAAAGCCTTTCAGGGGATGAAAACAGCTTTGAACAGAGGTGCCCAAATTGTCTCTACTAATGCAGGTTACCAGCCATATCGAAAATTGTCCATGGCAAGCTAAAGATCTTAAAGTATGGTCATAGAGTACCTTCAAAGATGGAACAAGAGCAAAGACTTCATCTGGAGTTTCTGGACAGACATTCCCAATGACACATATCTGCACCAAATCTGAGATTAATGGCACTGCGTCTTCTTAAGAAATGTTACCCAAAAAGTTGAGATTAGTACCTCGCCCTCAGTGACACCATATTGTGTAAGAGGCCTTTGAGATGAGTTAATGGTTAACAATGTTTTATCCATTGCATGGGACCTCATTAGGTGAATTGGTAATCACATTATTAAAGCACTCAAAAGAAACTTCAAAAACAAGGATACTCTAGAGCTCTTCTCACTGATCCTGGATCTGTATAGTGAATTCCATTTTTGGCATATTGCAATCCACGAGTAAATGATCTGAAAGGACAGTTGACTCAGGTATGTTGAAAGAGAGGGATCAAAAGAATACCCACGAGAATGTACTCCTTACACAGGAATTTTGATCGTTGGATCCTCAGACAATACAACCATTTGCTCCTGGATTCCTTGTAAGATTTCAGCAGCTTCACAGTCCATCAGACATTTGGCATGTTTTGGGAGTTCTATAAATTCAATAAATTGACAAGATCAGGGAGCATACCCAACACAGTAACTAGTCTAAACCAAACCTTTAAATTGACGAAAAGGTAAAGTATTATTCACACGTAGCATCATCACCAATATGCCCAATAAATTGAAAAATTCAATACAACTCTGCTCTTTGGCCAGAAGAGGAAAAACCACGACTCCACAGTCCAAAATGAACCTGCTGAAGTCCAATCTGTATGACTCTAGTAAGTCAGAAACGAAACAATCATAGAGGTTGCCAACATGCAGACCTATGCTTACAAGCATGAGTCAATGATTGGGTAAGTTTATTAACTGCTAAAGGTAGAGGTAATTTGTAAGGCATCTGTCTCTCCATTCGTATTAAATGCCTTTTTGCCACCTTCTTGCCAAGCCCATCTCGCTTGAACCCAAATTTTTCAAATAAAAAAATTTAGGCCAATTACTGATCTCATTTGGATTTTCATACCTAAAACAAACCAATTCAAGCGAAGCTCCACACGTGTAGTTATACCCGACAGTCAGAGGTTGAAGCAACCCATAAGTAAGATATTCAATCAGCGCCACTAAAAAAAAGGAGCAGTATAGCTAAACACCTACCCTGCTCAACTCTGAGCTCCAGAGGAGGCAGTTCTTTGGGAGTGGAACTTTTGGCAGCACTGCCAGTCTTATCTCCTTTCCCTCCTTTGCCCAAATTCACTAAGGAAAATACACAGATTGCCAGGACAAAATAATCAGCATGCAGTAAGTAGCAAATAACACATCGCAAGCAACTGAAGCCACATGGAACTGCCTAGCAATAAATCCACAGAAACAGCCTGAAAATGATGAATACGGAGACGGACATTTATTCAACAAGCTGTCTGCTTTGCTGCCGGATGAAAACCCGAAAATTCCATCCCCGAGACCTGTGCAAATAGCCACCCACAACAAAGAAACATCACCACAAGGAAACGGAGCGAACCCCGGATAGTCACAGAACCCACATCTCCAAACCACTTATAATCAACAACCACAAAAAAGAATCAAACAACCCAAACGCTATGCAAACCTTCGGAATCAAACTGAACCTTCCTCCCCTTCTTGGGTTTCCCAGAACCATCGTCCTTGCCCTTCGCGGACGCTACACGTCAACACACACAACCATGAAAAATCCTCTCAGCATAAACCCAAGAACAGCAAGAGAAGCCGATTGCCACAAAAACAAGAATGCGATCGAAAAACGAAGCAACGACGCGAGAATCGGAAGAAAGCGAAAATGGGTCGCGCTAACTTTTACCTCCGTTCGGAGTGGTGGACTTGAGCGAGGACTTGGCCGCTTTGCTCGGCAGCGAATGCCCCTTCCCTCCCTTCTCCGCCATGACCAGCCTCTGCAACACCCCAACCCAAGAAATAAATGCAAATTATAGCACGATCACGTCGAATCTTGAAATGGGTGAAACCAGAATTAGCAGGCCGAAGGAGGCGAAGGGGGGCTGTGCACGAGGCGGACGTACCTGAGGGGGGGAAGCAGAACCGGAGCTCGAGTTCGTCTCCTTGCTCTGCTGGGTTTTTGCAGGAGTTTTTTAGAGTGCTGAAAATGTGAAAAGTGAGAGCTTTTGTTGGGGTATCTGAAGCGTTCTATAAGATCCCACCTGTTGGAAAAAAGAAAGTTCTCCCTGTTTTTTTGGTTCACCAAGGGAATATATAAGATATCAACAAATAAAGCTCTAAATTTACACCATATTGTGCCCTAAATTTATCCTAAATTAAATTTTTTATCATAAAAAAATCCACAATTGTAGTTTTGTAACAAATTTACTACCATTAGTTTATGTTAAATTAGATTAATACAACGAAAAACCATAAATTAACAACAAATGAAGGGTAAAACCCTAAATTGCTACACCTTGTTATCCAATTTAGTTATTTGACGTTAAAATTTAACGAAATTTAACAGAAGGTAAATTTATTGCGTGTGTGCTAATTTGAATTTTTTATTGGTTACTTAATTTGGAGTAAATTAATTATAAGTGTATTAATTTGAGATTTTTCGCGATATTAACTTGAATGTTTAATATGTGTAAAGGATTACTATTCAAAGTTCATTTACTATGAAAAGCACGCAATGTACTGTTTATAATTTAAAGCTGAATTGATTTACGAGATTAAATGTTGTTTACTTGACTCTATTTAATAGATAGATTTACGAGATTGTTGATTTTTATTAGAATGAACTTTTATTTTGGCAGGAAAAACCCATTCTATATCCCAACGGCTTATTTTCTCAATTTTCATCTGAATTTGACTCTCTAGGTCCACACCAAACATCATCAGTAGGAACTCTGACAGTAAAAAATCCATATCTTTAGAGGAAAGGAGTGTATGAGGTACATAGAGCAGCCTATGTTGCTGGTATATTGGTATATGAATGGCTTAGGATTAGATCCTGTAGAATTTCTTCTTTGGTTTATGGAGGCTCTCATCTTATAGAAGCTACGTCTACTCACAAATCGCAGATTACATTGCAAATAATGACTCAGAACCAAACTAATTGATGGGCACAGGAAAAGTTACAGATCCTGAAGTGTAATACAACGCCTTCCTGCTGATGTATACGACCATCGGCCAATTTGCTATCTCTCTCGCCCTTTATTATGGCCACGGTCTGTTTTACCAGTCTTTTTCCCGATCTTATGGGGGTCCAGTGTGCTTCTTTGCAATCTCTCGTCTGCGGCGACATCCTTTGCCTTATCTGATGACTCTACTCCTTCCTCCATCTCCCTCATCACCAACTTCCTCTCCAATTCTCGCGGTAGCTTCATTTCCGGTTGCATTATCCTAGGATGATCTGTAGTGCTGGTTTCGGCTACTGATATCGTCGTGTCATCTGGTCTGGGAAATCCAACTTCCGGGCTTAGCTTTTGCTTGCCTTGATCTTCTCTTGCAGCGAGAGTCTCCTTTCCCCTAGTTCTGGTGTCATGTGAAGCCAAGCTGTGAGGTGTTGTTGCTCCCCTGGCAGTTTTCTCTTGGTCGAAGTAGAGGACTTGAACCACCGTGCGTAAGGGCAGGCGCTCGTTCTTCACAGCATGCGCTCGTACCTCAGGAGACAGCTTCTGGCAATCTAAAATCCGACAGAGGAACTTTTTGTCGGCTTTAGACAAATCAGGATGCTCCTGCGAGCACATGAAGTAGCATGAAGCCAATTGTTAAGCCATCCAATAAACAGACGAGTACCTTGAAAGTCAAGATTAAGAACAACTACTCAATTTCACCGATTTTCTATGTGTCAATGCTTCAAATATATTACCTTTAGGTAGATGTTAATAGCTTTGTAGAGTTCATCATGCAGTGGCCTGGCAATATCAGGCAAGCATTCGGCAAGAGATACTACTGTCGACGCAGGCATGTTGACGTCCTTGGATATCACTTGAAGATAAGAATCAATGAGCTTCCCAACCTTCCTAACTGACCTCATAGACTCTCCCTTCTCTGAAGATCCAGGAGGCTGCCTTCTCCACAGTACCCAAAAACTTTCCAACACGGACCGTACCAATTCCACATCGTAAAAGTGTTTGTCTGATGCGGAATAAGAAGGAAACAGCAAATCACTCACCGTCGCCTCGTCCAACTGTTGACTGGACCTCCGGACAAGTTCAGTTTTGGTTAATGGAGATGACCCTAGATAGTTTCCAAGACTCAGTAGCCTTAGCAGGAAATTAATTGAAAGAGAACCCCGTTCCGCTGGGATCATGCTTACAATAGCCTCTAGGATTCGCCGGTTCTTCATCGTGATTTCTTCTGGTTGTGATGTGGTACTTCCGATAGTGCTAGTCCTACTCATGTCTGGTAGCCAGCGAGAGGCATAGACATGCAAAGCTTCACCAATAAGCTGTGAAGGGAGCATATTTCGTAATGCAATGATAATAAATCGGAACTGGTCTATGTCTAGATCAGAAATATCTTCTGTCCACCAATCACGAGGTACTGATTGTCGATGTTTTCTGTCATATCCTGGTCTTGTATAAGTATAAGACCATGTGACCTGCATATATATGTTACAATCCGGCCTTATTTTTTCAGTGAAAATTTGTCTAAATGAAGAAAAAGTAGATAAAAGAAGAAAAGAAATGCCTTAACCTTCGGCAAAGGGGTGAGAATTTTCTGCACAATTGAGTCGATGCACTTCCTAGCAATTCCGAGAGATTCAGACCAATCAGGTAATTTTGATGTAGTCTTAAGCGTGATGATGGAGTCCTTCCAGCCCTCGAGAATGCACGACTGGAAAAAAGCCTCAAGCTTCATCACGAAATTTCCCTTTTCCACCGCTTCGGTCATTCGGAGGAACTTGGCAGCGCAAAATGCCGGTAGAAAGTTATAAGCGCTGAAGTTGATGGTAATTCCATAGCAATATTTAGCACACATCTCGAAAGCCTCTTCACCTCCGGGAGTGTCATGGAGATCTATGGCAATTTCACCATCATCCACTGGGCAAAGCTGTTGTAAGAGACCGCATTTCGGTAGCAGAGAGAACTGCAACTAAAAGCTCTTTGTTATAAAATAAATCGACATAAACAATTCAAGTAACATAAAAAGTTCTGTACACTCATGAGTTTTCAGTGTGTTCCTTTTTTTATCTGAAGATGAGATTGTGTTAAAGACTTTCAAGAAGTTTCATCTTCTGCTATTTGATTTACGCACACGTAGATTTATTTCCACTCCATAATCAAACTAATATCAGCAGGATTGAGTTGTCCTAATATTTATGTTGAGTAGGATTTTCTGAACCTGTACCTTATGGAGAAGATAATTGATGTTGTTGATTCGTAAAATTAGGTCTGGCGGTGTATCTGAAGTCACCGTTCTGCAAATGTTTGTCCAAAACTAAGATGTCAGTCGCAAGTATCCTCAGTGTTTGTCCAAAATAAAATTAAAAAGAAACGAAAGGCCTCCATCTTTGTTTACTATCTGTACCTTGTCGCTTCTTCTGTGTAAAATGTGTCTGGCCTTGTCCCAAGTTTCATAAACTTCATCTTCGTGGTTCCTTTTTCTTCCTATCCAAATTCCAGGGCTCATGACCAGATTCTAAGTCTTGATAGCCTCACCTTTCCAGCAACTGTGCTTCAAACTGCCAAGAATTCCACCAATTATGGTCTATCCATTTTAAGATGAGCAATTGCAAAACTTTGGAATAGCTTCCGAGCAAAGTGTAGCTACGAATCGATCAACAACAAACAGGAGCTTTCTGCACAAAAGTAAGAAGGAAGTCGTCAAAAGCAGAGCAATCCCATTATTCTGTACGCTATTCATGCCCAAAAGTGAAAAAGAAAAGAAGATTAAAACCGGGTGATTTGAGTTACCCAAATTCTATTCCTCATGAAGGCAATGTATCAATTAGTTGAAGCACAAATTTCAGTCAGTACCAGCAGATTCTAATGAAAAAACTGATCAGCAAATCCAAATGCGAATTGAGGATCACCAGCAATTTAAAACTCAATATTGAAAGATAGAGATCAATAGAGACGGAGGTCGATCAGGTAAAAACCGAAAAGCAAATGGCAATAAAAGGTATAGCCAAGATAATTGAACCAAAAAAATGGAACGGAAACGCCAAAACCTGAAAAATATCTGCTAATGAACCATTGAGGAACAAATCGAAAAAGAAAAAGGAAGAGGAAGAGAAGGCAAGATCACAAATCCCTAATCAGAAAAAGGGGAATGCATTTCAATTTTGATGGAGAACTCAGAAAGGAGGAGAACAAGAAAACAAAGAATAGAACAGAAAACCAAGCAGCTTCACCTTTTCATTAATGCTTCCAACAGAAATGGGTTGCTTTTATAGTTAAAATTCCCTCTAGACGTGAACCGCCCTAACACTTCCCTGAAGAAATGCCAAGATATTAAAGGGGCTCCAACTCTTAGGACAACACTCTGCACTCTGCTTAAAGTCGTGCAGATTCGCCTCTGTTGTTTATGGTAAGTGACAAAAACTTTTTAAAAGCAACTGGTTTATTAAAGTTTGACAATGAGAAATCGGATTCAATTCAAGAAGAATCTTGGGATTTTCTACCCTTTTTGACAAATGCTGACAATTGTAGAAAAAGAAGACTTAATGACGAGACTTTTGGATTTCAAAAAGATGAGGTCAGCAGTTACGTGCATTGACTGAGTAGCTATCTCGCTCTCGACCATATAAATACTACCTTTATTGCGTCATTCATTGCTCATTTCATAGATACTATAAGGAAGTAATACATTACCGCATCGGACCAACCCTTTGCTTGTGAACAAAATTGGCACCTCAATTACTGTGGAGTTATGGGAAATCTGATTTTGAAAATGATAGAATCTGACACACCAGGAGAAGGCAGTACTGCTTTCGAGAATTTAAAGAGGAAAAATAATGGAGAGGACATTTACTTGTTAAGAAGTTATGCGTAACAGGTCATGTTTTATCTAGTTTTGCAGATTTTTGTTTCCATATATGCCGAGAAATGTTTAAAATATTTTGAATCTCGAGAAATATATTGTAATTCAATTGAATTGATGCTCCAACTATTTTCAGCATAATTTGCATTGTAGTTTGGCTCACAAAGAGCCTAAGCTAATAATTTCTGAAAAAGCTAAGGCAATATTAAACTTGCCCAGTTTTCCTCTTACATACGCAGGCGAAGAATGGGAATTGGATTTGAATCTTTCTTAAATAACATGTCTTGCTTGAGATAAAACCTATTAATTCAGGTTTTAACCGAACTCTGACAAGAGTAGTCGTGACAAGTGCACAAACATTCCAGCATAGTTTGGCATCTGTTTCCTTCTTTTTAAACAAGATCTGTGTGCATCACTGATACATATTTGAATTAGCAAAACAGATGTATTGTAGATATCTTGTGCTAACATCGCTGAATTTTGATTTATAGAATTTCTTTCCAACAATTGAGAAATATTGAGTACCTGAACCAATGTCCAAAATCTCTTGGCTGCTTCTCATCACTATGAGATTGACGCACTAATAACACAATTTTTTTGGGCCAGTCATAGTAGAAGTTTAATTTGAGAATGCTGAGCATCTAATTTTTGCAATTTCTAGCCGTTCATATGTAATGCAGATGCATAAAATAAAAGCCGCTACTGTACCTTGTAACAATCACCCTTAAATTTCTTTCTGCAGAATCTTGATATTGGATTCAGACATCAGAAGGGATGGCTTCACCTAACTGAGGCTCTCTTTCTTAACAATTATTTTATGTACTTTTCGCTATCTGAAACTAGCTGTAGATGACATGGTTGATGAGTGTGAGACCTGCAATTGCATGATATATATGTTGCTCAAACCTCTGTCAGGACACAGACATTTCCTTCAATCCCTTAAAAAAGTAAACAAGAATTGCCCCCACGTCCAACTGTGTGTTGTGTGCTAGTGGTCCTATTGTACAATTATGTCTCTGGGGATTGTCTTTATCACCAGTGATCTTCTAAAATCTTGGCTAGGGCCAGGTTTATTTCTTTTTCTTTATTCCTTTTTTTCCAGAAAAGAGAGTAATGGAGATAAAAGAAAGCAGCTGAGTGACAATGCACATGTAGGCTAGGCTCATTCAAGGCAAGTACTGGCCATGTAACACAAAACTAAAAAGGAAAAAAAGCCCTTGAGGTTCTTCTTTCAATTGGTTAAACCAATAAAGGCATAGAAAAATTGCAGAAACCTCAGAACCCACCTTTCAGAAAGTTAGCTTTATACTTCACCCTCAGCCTCAGGTCAGGCCCAATGCTTATGTGAAGAATCAGAAATGTTGTGTCTTTGCTTCAGTCACCTTTTTAGGCGCAAAAATTGCAGAATCTCAGACTCATTTCTGGGAAAATCTGATCTCCTCTATGTGTCATCTAGCCTGTTGAGTTAAGTTCTCTTTTTAAACTTCGGAAAGATGCTGCTGAAGTGTGCCCACTAGAAAAAGTTTTATTTGTTGCTCAATGTCATTGAGAAAATGTCAAAAATAATTTCCTCTTGTCCACATCCTATTTGGATTTTCCTAACTAATAACCCAACAGGAGATTTTCTCTAGACATCTACACCTTTTCATACACTAAGCAGATTTTGCAAAATAATGTTCTTGTGGATAACACTAATTATTGAATGACAAAAAGCAGCAAGTAAGCTTACGGCGGGATTCATGGGAATAACCTGAAAGGGTAAGAAAAAACATACCTGGGAATTTCTTTGATCCCACGAAATCACAAAGGTTTAACTAGGCAGGTTGTGAAACTTCGCCAGATTTTGCTTTCAACCTTCTAGAGTAGCTACACAAGATTGATGTCAGTGTGTAGTTTACAGGCTCCAGTTTGGACATGAATCCCAGAAACATCAAGAAACCTATATCAGCAGCGAAGCAGAAGAGATGACTTTTCTGCTTCTTCATGCGAGCTAGTCATCTCTGGAAGAGCTCAACCGTTATGGAACAAAGACACAGAAGTTTCGGGGACATGAAGCAATTGGCCCAGAAAAAGAAAGATGGGTGTATACACCATGAGAATTGGGTGGAGAAGACTTATATTTTTATCAAAAAAGAGGGGAAAAGGAAAGTAGAGAAGTGGTTCGTTAGGTTTAGTCAACATATGTTAATGCATAAAAGGATGCTGTCATAAAACCGAGACTGAACCGAGAAGAGAGAGAGAGAGAGGGAGAGAGAGAGACGTATGTACAATCATTAAACAAGTAGCAAAGGAAAGCTAAAAAGCAATCCCTGTATTTCTTTGAACTGTCTCCCCCACATATTGAGAAACACTGGGGCTCTATGATTGAATTCACAAAAAGCATGCAATCGCAAGTGGACTGACCTCTCTCTATCTTAAGTGCTCCTCGTGAAACCGTGGGCTCCAAACGGGACCCATCGCTAGAAACATGGAGAAACTACGCGAGGTTTGCAAACAAGATCGAATCGCAGAGCGATGGTTCCTGGCTTCGGTTAACATAAATATATTAAGTCACTTTGTAAGTCAATTTAGTCCAGGGATATTAGCATCGATCCGTGGGTTACGTCAAACGTTCCTGTTCTTCCATCTTCGGGATCATCATCATTCTCCTCCCCACTATCTTTTGAGTATATTCTCCTTCTCAGCGGCCCCATTTGGCGAAGGAGGTTCGGTTCTTTTGAATTGCATGTCGGCCACGTGTCGCATGTGGTCCGTCGGTTCAGCTGTCTGAGAAGTTATCATCTCTTGACTTGATGGGACTTGGGTCCTCCCCTCCCCTCCCTCTTTTTCCCCCTTGGGGCCTCCTTGACTTGGATTGTAATGGAATCGCTCGCTTTGTTGGTGGTTTCGGAGGCCGGACGCAGACAAAGGGTTCGCCCGGTGTCATCGTGTGCTTGTTTGTAGCATCGGAGCAGCTTGCGCTGTGCCCGTGCGTGCGCAAGTCTTCATGGCGCATCATTGATTTGGTGATTTGATGCGATCGTCTCGGGATCCACATGGGTTAATGCGTCCCTGGTAGGAAGGCCCCCCGGAGTTTTCGCCATTCGAGGGGGCAATGGACTTACAATCTGTGTTTTGTCGTTAAGATAAACCGAATGAACGTGATAAGACGAGGATAGAATGAAGGAGGGTTTTCTCGTGTACGTACCATATCTCAATTGGTCATAGCTGGATATTACGTCGAGTATAGACATGCTATCGAATTAGGTGTTTTGGTGTTCATGTATTATCGCTTTCACCAAGTGATCGGCGCAAGAATGGTGTTCTAAGAGAGAGAAAGAGAGAGAGAGGTCATTCACCGAAAAATGTTCATATTCATAATGCTTATCCAACTTATATCTGATCAAATTCAATTTGAATGCATTATAAACTACTCGAAAGAAAAAATATATCAAGTTTCAGACTCTACATTAGACATACAAATGCAATCTACGGATATATGTTATAGTTCAATAGATGATTGCATGTATTTAGTTGAATTGAAAATTTAATTATTTAAAAGTAAATTATTTAAAAAAATATGATAGTTAGGTTACACCATCAAAGAGTAAACTAATACCGCAATTAATCTCTTGGTTGAATTAAAGAGAGCTTTAACGAGCATAATCTTTATCATGTCAGGATGGATATAGTTTTATAAAAAACCAAAAGCATAAAATCATCTTGAAATTTCGTAATACTAACATTTGAGGGATTACAACCTATCCTCTAATGATCAAAACCCTATCCAATTATTCTCAAACTATATCATCTTCATTTAGACACATGAGACAATGACACATGGACATCCAATGAATGGAGCATGTTGCCACCCTCCCCTCCTCCTCCTCCTCCTCCTCCTCCTCGATATAATGTGCGTGACGACCATCCACCACTTGTCAATGTCCCGTAACCTCTCTCGGCTCAACTTGATCCCTCTCTCTCTCTCTCTCTCTCTCTCTCTCTCTCTCATTTGCTTGTATTAAAATGAAAATTCTGTTGTTGATAAATGCACCCACAAAATTTTCGACAGGAGCAAGGTCCAAATATTATCTGTTCATTGTCATCCGACATTGCTTGAAATGGGATTTTAACAGTCTTATTTGCACATAGTTTCTCTCTACTTAAAACTTAATAATTTGAGTTTGACTTTCTAATTAACCAAAGCCAAGCTTCACATTTTTCATTTTTGGATTTGATTTGAATCTTATCCTTGATACTTCGATTCCCCATCCATTCTCTAAGTGATTTCGATCTAGTTTTCAAGTGAAGGGTTAAAATGTTATTTTTCAATATGAGGTTTCAATAGGCTGATACTAATTTTGTCAAGCCTAGTATATACAAATAGATAGTCTCATCCCACATAAAAGTTTCTCAACATTGATTTTGATGAAAAGAGGTGTATAAGATCTACATCTTTGGATATTCCGACACCTTCATGTCTTGATGAGCTTGGGGATTTGTCTAATGTCTAGTAGATGCTCATGTCTTCATCTTTTGTCCATCGCTGATTAATACCCAATTCATAAAGACGAACCTATTCGATTTTTTGGTTACAGAGAGAATAGCATGATTTTATATCATGCAAAAAATTTCTGTTAGGTTCTTCCTAGGTCAACACTTATTCAACAATCATTTGATATCTCGTGACGCAAAGAGATTTTTATAATTTAATTTCAATCAATACTTCATAACCTAAGAGGGGTCGACTTATATTTATTGCTTATAAACTTTGTTCCCCACCCAAAAATTAAAATCTATATTCCTTTTTGTTTCTTTTTTCTGTTTTCTTTTTCTTTTTCTTTTCTTTTCTTTTGCCAATTTGGCCCCCATATCGGAGAAAGTGATGTGATTAGGAGGATGATAATGACTATCATGATGATTTGCACTGATCAACGACATGCCCCACCTTTTAATGCGAATGAACCTTTAAAAATCTTACAAATTGCATGTTAACATTGCCATCTGTTGGACGGATGCCGGCCATGTGCCTTAGAAAACTTTCGAGAACCGCCACTTCATGCATTAATTACATATTATGTATACTCATTGTTGCAAAGTGACACTTCATTAGCGAAAGGAAACTGCCCCAGAACATGTTGATTACAAGTAATAATAATAGCATCCTAAGTGGAAATTAAAGTCGAGAAAAGACAGGTCAAAATTGCTACATAGTCAACCAGATGGAAACTATGGTTTTGCGCTTTTGCGCTTTTGCGCTTCAAGAAGTTGTAAGATTTGTCTAGGGTTTTATTCTTAGTTGCCCGACATCTTTAGGACAAGAATCCCCTAATTTTGACGTGACCCGCGTGCCTTTGGTAGCACATGGGAGATGTGCTTAGTAAGCAAAGACGGACATTAAGTACCTCTTAATCGCCACTCAAAAGAAATTGGATGTATAGCGATATCTTATCTCTTCGTATTATCATGTCTACTTCTTTCACTTTTATAAGATTAGGCATATTTTATTAGCTGGAAGCTAACAAGGACTATGGCTACATATGAATATAGATTTCATGGTCCAAGGCGGACCATCCGATAAAGCAAATGTCCAAACTATATTTTAATGAAATGGTCCCCAATGGACCAGTTTAACATACGTTGCATCGCCCGACCTCTTCGTTCGTATGCTGGGTGAGATTCGCAGTCAATCTTGGATTTTGCGTCCAAGGCATGACTAATGAGTACTACCTGATCGCCCCAAATTATGTGGCATCAACAGATTTTTTATTCGTTTGATTAAGAGTTCGCGTAATTCAGGGCAAATCATGCCGTGGTAGTTGCATGTGCGTATTAAATAAATGCGCCGATAGTCAGTTAGCGGTTGCCGTGTTTTTGTTCTCATAAACATTCATTTTTTATCAACTAACTTTCGTATATAGTTATTTATAGGGGAAAAAGGGGAGGGATCATGTGGGTTGGATAAGCCCGCGAGGCTAAAGATAGAATGGATTTTCTTTTCTTTTTTTTTTTTTTCAAATCGATTATAGTTCATGCTCTCGATACTGTAGATTACGTTTTCAAAAGAGTTGAATGTACTGCTTTATTCATCCACAATCATTATTGCAGTAAGATTTTATGAAACTAGTGTCGACAGATCTGAGAATTTAATTTATTAATATAAACTTCTAACATGTGTTCGATGACTTTCAACAATTTCAGTCAAGATGATTGAGTTACAATTGTCAAAGAGAGCTACTGATCTTGCTGCTCTTAGCCTCTCCCTCTTCCAAAGGGCAGGATCTTTCAGACTCTACCTTCTTCTCCCCTTTTTCACTTGGTTTTGATTGATTTGGCACCATTTTCTCACTAGTGGGCATGATTGAAGCTAGAGTAACTTAGGGGTCTATGTAGACCACAACACACACACTTTGATGTGGGCATGAAGTCCTCAAAAGCAACTACAACAAAATATCGTGTCGTGCGGACTTCAGGTCAGAAGAAAAAGGGCATACTGCAGCTATAGAGACATAGAGGAGATGTTTCACGAAAGTAATTATGGCATGCCAATATGTGAGCATGGCTGCCAGGCAACATGAAGTTTTTAGCCTATGGAAGACAAGGAGTGGCACTAAAACAGGGACTTTGGGACCTTCTTAACATTATAAAGAAAATGGGGTCCGCAACTCTCTCTCTGTCTCTCTCCCCACGCGCGAGTGTGCACTCCCATGCATATCTGTCATAATCATCGTCGATCAATGGCCATCGCCCTCAATTAGTGATGGACTTCATCTTGATCAAGGAAGACCGTGGAGTTAGGTAGCGCGTGGTCCATCGATGGCAATGGGGTTGGTACCGCCGTGATGAAGCTTGAAGTTGGCTGTGGCCAAGTGGCTGAGGTGGTGTTGTTATGGTTGGTTGAAGAAGAGAGAGAGTGTGTGTTTTTGTTAGGGTTCTGTTTATGGGACTAGCAATGGGGAATCACCTACAAATATAATATTTTTACACAATTCCAGAAGGGAAAATGATATAAATGATTCATAAATTTTGATCTAATGTGCAATATCATCCTTGAATTTTTAATTTGTTCAACGTAATCATTGATTTTTAATCTAATGTTCAATGTGGTTGTTGAACTTTTAAATATTTTCATATAAGTTAAGGAATCTATTGAATAGTTACTAATAGTTCAATGATTATATTGAACAAATTAAAAGTTTATGGACAATATTATACATTAGGTCAAAGTTTAGGGACGACATTGCAAAAACTAAAAGTTGAGGGACTACATTGCAAACTGGATCAAAGTTAAAGGATCATTTGTGCTATTATCCCATTCTCGAAATCATCCCGAGGGAGAAGGAAATTTCCTCTAATCTCAGATGAAAGATAACATGGCAAAAAAACAAATTACACGGTAAACATTTGATAGGTGACCCGCTATGTTTTACTGGACGAGTTGTGCATAATTGATCCTCACATACATATGTATCGTCCGTGCAGGAGTAATCGCGCAGGCTTCGCATTATTGGCAATGAACCTAATAAAAATGCTTGAATAGTAACCCCTAGCCTTTTCAATTGCGCGTAGTCAATCTCCACTCCATCAAATGGGCCTACTAATCTAAGATAGTCCAAAAGAGAAGCTGTTGTTCCGTTTATGGGCGGCCAGGTCTTAGTTGGTGCCACCGCATTGGTCAGCCTCGGTACCCAATTTTTTACCCATTTCTATTAGGAAGGAGGCTGAATGGATCCCAGATCATGCCTATGCACATGAAAGCAAAATATTCTTTCTCCCAGTACATTGTTCATCCACTTTCCAAGGAATCTTTGGACAAAATGGAAGCTTTAGCTTCCAATGGAAATCATCACTCACTTGGAGGCTGAACTTTCAACCTCTCACTTGTCATATCATCACCAATAAAGGAATTGCTATTCCCATAACGACACAGAACTCCTAGCCTCAGATGTCGGTAATGGTGTTGCGCCATGTTATACTCTTTGGTAGTTTATAAATTGAGAGTTATGTGGACCGTAAAGTACTTTCACCAGGAATTTGACTAAATATTAGAAGATTACTCCCATTATAATCCAGGGATGACAATTTATCTAAGTTCGCAATCCAATCAAGTTCTAATGGTGCGAGTGTGATTGGGTTGAGTCTACATAAACTTAACTCGGCTTGATTATGCATAGCTTGAGACTCGATGGATCATGATTTGTCAAGATACTGAGTATGATCAGACCTGTTTTAGGTAAAATTTAGTCTAATTAGCTTGAGCTGAACTTAAACTGACTCGAACTTAAAAAATGTAGTACCATCGAATCAAGAACACCGCTATTTCTTTTTGATACTAATGGCGGTGTTCATTAATCATGATACGTAAAGGTTCAACGAAAGTTCTTTACAATTGTTTTCATATAAGCCGCTACGTACATTGCCATCTGGGGTTCAAAGAGAATTGTGACTAAGGACACGCTAATGTATGTGCTGGTGTCTTGATGGCAATCTGAGCGTGACCCGCCCGAGAATGATTCTCTTTGTTTCACAAAGGACCCAGAATTATATTTCACTCAATATCAAAACACGTTTTGGCAACTCCGGAAAAACAAACCACGAAAAGGTGCTCTGAAAGACTGGTACGATTATTCTGCATGCATTTTCTTTGTTGGTTTAGCGTCCCTTCACAAGTGATGCGCCTAATGCACGAAATAATTGCCTGATGCATGAAAGAAGTGTGACGGTGCGTTTGATGGTATCCTACAAAGCTTTCATCCTTCTTCGGTATTGAGCAGAAATTGAAACTCGGCTTGAGGAAACTTATGAGCATTTTAGCCTTACAAAGTAGATCATGGATCCACTGAACTGTATCAAAGAAAAAGACTCTTCGGAGCAGACCAAGCTTTTACGTGAATCCGAGCCTTTGGAGAACCACTGCTTGGGTTCTGTTGATCATCAGCCCCTAGACGCCGTTAACGCCTGCATTGAATATGACCTCTTCATGCAAATCCTTGAGGAACACTATGAACCTGAACATGTCAAGGGAAGGTGTAAGAAGGGTTTTCCGGAATATGCTTGGCAGTGCAAGACGAACAATATGAAGTATGGAATTGTTGTAGATGGAGCCATCGAGAAAAGGAAGGTAATAACTCCGGATTTAAACCCCCGATAAATCATCTCAAATGAACTTACAGCAGATAGAATTTGTGCTGTGAACTAGGATTTGAGTCAAAATGATCATTTTGGCATGAGCCATTTTGTGAAATTTTTCCTTAAGGTAACGAAAAAGGAGTCGTAGCTTTTGATGTAAATTACACTGAATGGTGAATATAATCTAATTGAGCAAGATGAGCATTTTGTTAGAAGTGTACACATTTTTTGCATTTCTAGCTGCTTCCTAGTTAGAGGGTCAAGTTTGAAATACATAGACATGCTTTGATGTGATTGAATTTGGACAGGGTCATCCGTTCCAAACACATCGCTAGTGCCTGCTAGATGAAAAGAGAATACATTTTCATAATTATTTCTTCATATATTTTTCCTTTATTGTTCAAGTAAATGGTTTTCATTGTTCATGTTTTTTTCCTTCTTGGAAAGTAACTAGCCTGCAGAGAATTGAAGGACACATGGTGACCATATTGTCGTGTCCAGAAAGGCAAATTTTGTGTGTCATGCCCAAGATTTTTTCTGGCCTAATAGCAGTTAGAATTATCTGCTTACTTTATTGTACAATTATTCCTCATGCATTTTGTTTGTTGATTTGGCAGTCTTGCTTAGTAATATATGATATAAGGATCGCACTGAATATGACCGATCTTTGCAGATCCTTCAGGGAGATGCCACCGAAAGTGAAAACAGATGGTCCAAAAGGAAAAGATTCAAAAGAGGCACTTTGGAATATGCTCAAAGGCAAGAGTCCAACAAGGTTAAGAACAGAATGGCTGCTGCTCGTTCTCTCGAGAAAGTTCAGGTAAAAGTTCCCTATATGTATAATCAATTCAGTCAAACAACAATTGCTGTAATCTCAGTCGGTGAGGCCGGATCACAAGTATTCGCTACAAATTTTGTTGGGTAAACTAGAATTTCGTTCAAAATACTTCTCCTTATGAGGTTCTAAATCTGTTGATGCCACTAATTGGTCAGAATCACATCCTCGAATTGGAGCGAAAGGTCGTGAGGATGCGCAGGGAAAATGATAATCGCAGAAAGCTGTTGGCGGTAATCATGTTTAAACTCTGTCTGTCTGTCTGTCTGTCTGTCTGTCTGTCATTGGTCTCCCGAAACTGATCCGCATTTTCTTATATATAGAATGAATTAGTAGTCATCCTTGGACAACCCTTTCCTCTGAAGCTACGATTGATTGTCAAGAATACTATTAGGTGCTTATCTTTGGTGTTGGAAAGAATTTACAACTAATGCTAGATTAATAACAAATCTGCACTTTAAGAACTGAAGAGATGGTCATTAATTTAATTCACACTTATCACTCATCCACCACCGCTCGCTGGCATTTTCTTCCTGCCAAGATTATAAGTAATTGAAATGCCCAATTCCGTTGGATTGGCCTAATACGGTGATTTGAGTCCAAGTTATAGAACCAAGGACGAGCAAGCGAGGCATTCAAAGTAATGAGTCAATTCATTATTGGACCCAAGAAGCACCCCTTTTACACTTGATTTGCCTCCCTTGTAGCTAAACCCAATCATCACAAGGCAGAATTGGACGGATTTACGTTTGGTCTGTCTTGTAAATGCCGCTAGCAGGGTTGGAGATGCACGGTTCGTGCCAATACAGGGAACAGAAATCCTTGACTATAAAGATATTATTGAGATACTTTCGGTTAGGAGAAAGAGAAGGAACATGCTTAATGAAGAAATTAATATGCAAGGACTCAATATATCAATTTCGGAACTTCATATATTCTTGACTCTGAAGTGTAGTTTTGTTAGCTCGAATTCTCCCTCTCCATACTGTCATCACATCTATGAGAACTGATTATAGCCTGTTCATCTTATTTTTCTCTCAGCATGGGCCAGGACCAAGTGAAGTTGGTGGCTTTAGACCCTTGAGGAGGACCTTTTCTGGACCACTTTGATTCTGGGCCTGCATATTTTCAGATTATCTATTTTCTCCCTGAACTCTTTGATCAATGTTGGAAGTTTATGGTGAACATTAAACTCATAGTTGTTATTTCCTAGGTAATTTTTTCCTGAGACGCAGACTTTAGTTATAATTCAAGTACTTTTGGATTCGACTAATGCTTGCAGCAAGTAATATGCATCATCGATCAATCAAATTATGCTTGCTCCATATTTGGTGCACTACAATGTGGTGCCATGATGTTTCAAGAAAAATTTAAATTATGCATTGGGGAGCTTTTGGGATCTGGATGTTCTTTAATCAAAGAAGTTTACTAGCTACTTTTGGGTAATCCTAATTTATAAATAATTACCAATCTGTACAAATTCAATTTTACAACACGATCATCACATAGTTTTGCATTTGGGCTAGATCTAGATTACTCTTGTCTGAGTTAGAGCGCCAAGATTTTCCATGGAAAAACACAATGAACCCGGGACATGGTCTAATGTACTGTTGCTTTCCTCATCTACTTTATTGGACAGTTGGTTAACTCGGTTGGGCTCTTAATCATATTATTTATCTAGTTTGCTCGAAAATTAAAAAAGGATGGTTTATAATAGAATAACTAGCAAAAAAGCACATCCGTTGCTTGTAAGCGAAAAACCTGACATTTAAAAGATCTCGTATTCGCTTTATTGCAAATTACTATGAATTATCATCGATCAATGGAATCAATATTATATGGATCAAAATTGTGCAGATATCTGGAAAGAGAAAAATGTACCCACATTTAAACTTTTTCTGGAACAATACTTTTTCAAGGAAACATGTCAAATTCTAGCCATGTGGCAATTGTTTGCAGCAATTCTATTACTTTTGCCATTTCTGCGTCAGTACTTTGGGTTGTAAAAGTCAAACCATTACCTTCTGATTGTCGAAAGCACAAGCAGCACCAACTATGTTCTTGATTTTCGTTAGCTCTGGTCTTTTCGCATCTTCGAAAGGACCCTTTTGATATTGTTTTCTTGTGACCCAAGCCTTAACATTAGGACCACTTTCAGTCCGACCGCATATTCCGGTGCCACCTACTGCGAAGCCACAATCTCCCAGAAAATTCTACACCATTTCTGTGACATCCCATATTTTCAATCATGTTTTCTATCGAATAAATCAAGTATCTTATCGACGCGCCTATAAAGCTGTTCTCAAAGCTAATCACTCTCGAGATAACTAGACTATTCAAGGAAGCCATTATGAAATTTTAATGCGATAGACCTGAGAATTCGATTAGGAATCGGCTTTTCGACCGTGCTCATCTTTAGAGACTATTATGGCACAATTAAAAATCGATTTGAGATTAGAGATAGGTTAATTTGACTGAGATGTGTGGCTAATCGTGGGTGACACCAATAATTTGGAAAATTCTCATCGGCCGACACTAGATTGATTTTCTTATCATTTTGGTACCCCTGTGTCCATAGTTGAATCCTTGATATTTTCACGATAACTGAGAGTCGCCAATGTGTCGAGTGGGTGTGGCTCGAAGAAAATCAACCATGGGTTATTTGCACTAAAAAATTTTGAAACCTATCCAGTAGCCTAGGTTACGCTAAAAACACGCCAGATTGAAATTAATCACGAATTTGAGTCTGATTTCAGAAATTGAAAGTTTTGTCATGTTACAATAAATTCTATGAGCATTGACTTAGTCTCATAATATTTTTCTGCAATCCGAGACTTTTTGGAAAAAAAGTCGACCCAAGCCCCTTTTTTTGTTTAGAAAAAGACAATGATTGTTTTTTTGTCGCAAAATTGGGAAGCAAGTGGGTTGTATTAGTGAGGAAAAATATCAATTTGATCGGAGGGGTGTCGATTGAATTTATTGAGGCCGAATTATGTGGAATCAAGCAAGAAGAAGTAACCAATTGATGGAAAATGTTTGGAATTCGTATGCCCCCTTGCCTAGCCCATTTCGGACCACTTCAAGATTGTAAAGAGAAGGCATGGGTGACTAAATTGCAGCCAAGGAGGTGCTAGTGGAGGAGGACTAGTCAAGGGAACAAATTGGTGGAAAAACAAGGCTTGGTAGGCTCCTTTTCTTCTCTCCCTCCAAGATCGGCGACCAGCTCCTCTCTTCCCCTCATTGTGCTTGTCTCAAGCTCAACAAACCGCAGAGGAGCCAGCAAGCCACTGGATCAGTTGCGCCACTGCATGCCGTCACCGTCCATCGCCTCGTGCGCTTGCCATTGCTGGCCACGTGTTTCTTGCGCTATGTCGCTTGTCTGTGCATCCCAACCCGCCGTCCACCTCTTTCTGTGCATCCAAGAGGCTGTCCAGCCACTGTGAGTGGCTGTGGAAGCCTGCTGGAGCCGTCATTCAACCCGCCGAGTGCCCGTGCAACCTTCACCAATCCTTGCTGCCCCTTTCAGCTTTGGTTTCTCTCTTTTGCAGCTCAAAACAGAGAGCAAATTTGTGGGTTTCCAGTAAGCTTGTTGGCCCATTTTGAGGTGGTTTCGGGCCTCAAAAGTTTGGCCCGCCTTGGAGAAAGTTGGTCCCCATTGCGTTCCCGACGTTTTGAACGAACGGATCGCGAATCAAGTGAGTTGAACTCACTAAACCTTGCTTAGTCGGTTAATTACGCTTAGGGGTTGATTAGATTAATTAAACATGATTTAGGTTGATAAATTAGATTAGATTAGTTAATTTAATTATCTGCCGATGTATGTTAGGTGGTTGGATAGTGCCATTAGCGATTAGACACGTGCTATTATTTATTTAATGAACCTTGAAATTTTTCCGGGTTCGTTTTGGTGTCCAATTAGGCATTATATGCTTTAATTGGATTTATTGATTTATTTAATATTTTCCGTAATTATTTAATTAATTAATTATTTTTCGAAAATTAGGTTAGGATAGTCGACAATCGAAATTTTATGCTAGTTATTATGGTGCAATCCATTTATTTATCTAAGCTCTAAATTGTGCTGAATTGATTTAATTGTGGTTTTATGATTTTATTCCTAAATTAATTATTTTAGTAATTGATTGGAAAATAATCGAGCGTTGTTTACAATGCCAAAAATATTTTGGTGGACTATATAAAATGGTGGGATTTGTGAAAGTGAAATTATTATATTTTGGCTAAGGTCGACCGTGTACCCACACACAACTATTTTATCGAGAATGATAAAAAATGGAATTGATTGTATGATTGGGATGGTATACTATATAAGCTTATGGGTGATATATCAACTTAGTAAAGAGCAGTATACCTTGTTAGTTTTGATGGAATATGTCAGTATACTATATTAGCTTATGGACGATATGGCAACTTAACAGAGAGCAGTATACCTTATCAGCTTAGATTAAGCATTGTCAGTATACTATATTAGCCTAAGAGTGATATGACAGCTTAGCAGAGAGCAGTATCCTGATCATCTCAGAAGCGAGTTATACTATCAATTTATCAGCTTAGCAGTAAGCAATCATAATATGGGTGGACTTATAGATAGTATGAGATGAGTCGACCAAGAAAGGATCGTGGTGACATATAATTGACTAAGTCGATTGATCAATGATGTAATCTAATGTTGTGAATTGATTGATTGATGTGATTTGAGGATCTGTAAACGATATTTGACTTATAGGGTGAAACTGAGGCCAAGGTAAGTCCTCTGACCCATGGAGTGCTTAGGCAGTCCTTAAGGCATATTTGCTTCCTAATTGGGTCTTAGGTTGTTGAACTTGCTAAGATATTGTCTCACTGATTATAATATAACCATTTTAGGCCCCTAGTTTACAGTAGTGAGAGACCCAAGGCTTGAAGTTCAAAAGGTGAAGCCTAGAGAATCGGCAAGCATGTCTGACTAGTTAGTCCTAGGACATTTCTTTTTTGTTGAAAGCTGGTTCCTTTTTCTAGATTTCTGTGTATAAACCTGTGTGTTTATAAAAAAGGTTTTTTGTGAAAAACTTGGTCTTACTTTTTTATCCTATTGTTTTATTGTCTAAGGATTTTATAATGCTTCCGTATGCATATTATAAAGAAATGGTTGGCGATGCGTCTTAAGATGTCGCTATTAATCGACCAAGATGAGGGATGGATACGTGCTCGGAGGATCGGGGTGTGATAGTTTCCCATCCCTTTGCTCTCATTTTCTCATCAGCATCACTAATCTTTTTTGGATTCTCATCAATATCTTCTGCCTCTACTCGCGGTTCTTTGTCAATTACTTGTTCCTTCTCCGCCACATCTTGATGGATTTCGAATGGTTCAAAATCTTATGCCTATGCACATGAAAGCAAAATATTCTTTCTCCCAGTACATTGTTCATCCACTTTCCAAGGAATCTTTGGACAAAATGGAAGCTTTAGCTTCCAATGGAAATCATTACTTCACTTGGAGGCTGAGTTTTCAACCTCTCACTTGTCATATCATCACCAATAAAGGAATTGCTATTCCCATAACGACACAGAACTCCTAGCCTCAGGTGTTGGTAATGGTGTTGCGCCATGTTATACTCTTTGGTAGTTTATAAATTGAGAGTTATGTGGACTGTAAAGTACTTTCACCAGGAATTTGACTAAATATTAGAAGATTACTCCCATTATAATCAAGGGTTGACAATTTGTCTAAGTTCGCGGTCCAATCGAGTTCTAATAGTGCGAGTGTGATTGAGTCGTGTCTACACAAATTAACACTTAACTCGACTTGGCTTGAATATGCATGGCTTGAGGCTCGATGGATCATAATTTGTCAAGATATTGAGTATGATTTAACCTGTTTTACAGGTAAAATTTAGTCTAATTGGCTCGAGTTGAGCTTAAACTGACTTGAACTTTGAAAATATGGTACCATCAAATCAAGAACACCGCTATTTCTTTTTTATACTAATGGCAGTGTTCATTAATCATGATACGTAAAAGTTCAACGAAAATTCTTTACAATTGTTTTCGTACAAGCTACTACGTACATTGCCATCCGGGGTTCAAAGAGAACTGTGACTAAGCACATGCTAATGTATGTGCTGGTGTCTTGATGGCAATCTGAGCGTGACCCGCCCGAGAATGATTCTTTTTGTTTCACAAAGGACCCAAAATTATATTTCACTCAATATCAAAACACGTTTTGGCCACTCCGGAAAAACAAACAACGAAAAGGTGCTCTGAAAGACTGGTACGATTATTCTGCATGCATTTTCTTTGTTGGTTTAGCGTCCCTTCACAAGTGATGCGCCTAATGCACGAAATAATTGCGTGATGCATGAAATAAGTGTGATGGTGTGTTTGATGGTGTCCTACAAACCTTTCATCCTTCGTCGGTATTGAGCCATAAGTGAAACTCGGCTTGAGGAAGCTTATGAACATATCAGCCTTACAAAGTAAATCATGGATTCACTGAACTGTATCAAAGAAAAAGACTCTTCGGAGCAGACCAAGCTTTTACGTGAATCCAAGCCTTTGGAGAACCACTACTTGGGTTCTGTTGATCATCATCCCCCAGATGACAATAACGCCTGCATTAAATATGACCTCTGCATGCGAATTCTTGAGGAACACAATGAACCTGAACATGTCAAGGGAAGGTGTAAGAAGGGTTTTCCAGAGTATGCTCGGCAGTGCGAGCCGAACAATATGAAGTATGGAGTTGTTGTAGATGGAGCCATCGAGAAAAGGAAGGTAATAACTCTGGATAACCCCCGATAAATCATCTTGAATGAACTTACAGCAGATAGAATTTGTGCTGTGAACTAGGATTTGAGTCAAAATGATCATTTTGGCATGAGCCATTTTGTGAAATTTTCTCTTAAGGTAACGAAAAAGGAGTTGTAGCTTTTGATGAGCATTTTGTTAGAAGTGTACACATTTTTTGCATTTCTAGCTGCTTCCTAGTTAGACGGTCAAGTTTGAAATACCTAGACATGCTTTGATGTGATTGAATTTGGACAGGGTCACCCGTTCCAAACATATCGCTAGTGCCTGCTAGATAAAAAGAGAATACAGTTTCGTAGTTATTTCTTCATATATTTTTCCTTTATTGTTCAAGTAAATCGTTTTCATTGTTCATGTTTTTTTTCCCTCCTTGGAAAGTAACTAGCCGGCAGAGAATTGAAGGACACATGGTGACCAAAAGACAATTTCGTGCATATTGTCGTGTCCAGGAAGGCAAATTTTGTGTGTCACGCCCAAGATTTTTTCTGGCCTAATAGCAGTTAGAATTATATGCTTACTTTATTGTACAATTATTCCTCATGCATTTTGTTTGTTGATTTAGCAGTCTTCCTAAGTAATATATGAAATAAGGATCGCACTGAATATGACCGTTCTTTGCAGATCCTTCAGGAAGATGCCACCGAAAGTGAAAACAAATGGCCCAAAGGGAAAAGATTAAAAAGGGGCACTTTGGAATATGCTCAAAGGCGAGAGTTCAACAAGATTAAGAACAGAATGGCTGCTGCTCGTTCTCACGAGAAAGTTCAGGTAAAAGTTCCCTATATGTATAATCAATTCAGTCAAACAACAATTGCTGTAATCTCAGTCGGCGAGGCCGGATCACAAGTATTCGCTACATATTTTGTTTGGTAAGCTAGAATTTCGTTTAAAATACTTCTCCTTATGAGGTTCTGAATCTGTTGATGCCACTAATTGGTCAGAATCACATCCTCGAATTGGAGCGAAAGGTTGTGAGGATGCGCAGGGAAAATGATAATCGCAGAAAGCTGTTGGCGGTAATCATGTTTAAACTCTCTCTCTCTCTCTCTCTCTCTCTCTCATATTGTTCTCCCGAAACTGATCCGCATTGTCTTCTATGTAGAATGAATTAGTAGTCATCCTTGGACAACCCTTTCCTCTGAAGCTACGATTAATTTTCAAGAATATTATTAGGTGCTTATCTTTGATGTTGGAAAGAATTTACAACTAATGCTAGATTAATAACAAATCTGCACTTTAAGAACTGAAGAGATGGTTAATTCACATACTTATCATTCATCCACCACCGCTCGCTGGCTTTTTCTTCCTCCAAGATTATAATTAATTGAAATGCCCAATTTCGTTGGATTGGCCTAATACGGTGATTAAAGTCTAAGTTATAGAACCAAGGACAAGCAAGCGAGGCATTCAAAGTAATGAGTCAAGTCATTATTGGACCCAAGAAACACCTCTTTTCCACTTGATTTGCCTCCCTTGTAGCTAAACCCAATCATCACAAGGCAGAATTGGACGGATTTACGTTTGGTCTGTCTTGTAAATGCCGCTAGCATGGTTGGAGAGATGCACGGTTCGTGCCAATACCGAGAACAGAAATCCTTGACTATAAAGATATTATTGAGATACTTTCGGTTAGGAGAAAGAGAAGGAACATGCTTAATGAAGAAATTAATATGCAAGAACTCAACATATCAATTATCGGAACTTCATATATTCTTGACTCTGAAGTGTAGTTTTGTTAGCTCAAATTCTCCTTCTCCATACTGTCATCACATTTATGAGAACTGATTATAGCCTGTTCATCTTATTTTTCTCTCAGCATGGGCCAGGACCAAGTGAAGTTGGTGGCTTTAGACCCTTGAGGAGGACCTTTTCTGGACCACTTTGATTCTGGGCCTGCATATTATCTATCTCCTCCCCTGAACTCTTTGATCAATGTTGGAAGTTTATGGTGAACATTAAACTCATAGTTGTTATTTCCTAAGTAATTTTCGCTGAGATGCAGACTTTAGTTATAATTCAAGTACTTTTGGCTTCGAATAATGCTTGCAGCAAGTAATATGCATCATTGATCAATCAAATTATGCTTGCTCTATATTTGGTGCACTACAATGTAGTGCCATGATGTTCCGGGAAAAACTTAAATTATGCATTATTGAGGAGCTTTTGGGATCTGGATGTTTTTTAATCAAAGAAGTTTACTAGCTACTTTCAGGTAATCCTAATTTATAAGTAATTACCAATCTGTACAAATTCAATTTCACAGCACAATCATCGCACAGTTCTGCATTTGGGCTGGATCTAGATTGCTCTTGTCTGAGTTAGAGTACCAAGATTTTCCATGGAAAAACACAATGAACCTGGGACATGGTCTAATGTTCTGTTGTTTTCCTCATCTGCTTTATTGGACAGTTGGTTAACTTTGTTGGGCTCTTAATCATATTATTTATCTCATTTGCTCGAAAATTAAAAAAGGATGGTTTATAATAGAATAACTAGCAAAAGTGCACATCCGTTGCTTGTAAGCGAAAAACCCGACATTTAAAAGATCTTGTATTCACTTTATTGCAAATTACTATGAATTATCATCGATCATTGGAATGAAATAATCGACATTATATGGATCAAAATTGTGCAGATATCTGGAAAGAGAAAAATGTACCCACATTTAAACTTTTTTTGGAACAATACTTTTTCGAGGAGATATGTCAAATTCTAGCCATGTCGCAATTGTTTGAAGCAATTCTATTACTTTTGCCATTTCTGCTTCAGTACTTTGAGTTGTCAAAGTCAAACCATTACCTTTTGTTTGTCAAAAGCACAAGCAGCACCAACTCTATTCTAGATTTTCGTTAGCTCTCGTCTTTCCGCATCTTCGAAAGGACCCTTTTGATATCGTTTTCTTGTGACCCAAGCCTGAACGTTAGGACCACTTTCGGTCCGACTGCATATTCCAATGCCACCTACTGCGAAGCCGCAATCTCCCAGAAATTCTACACTGTTTCCCATCCCTTTGCTCTCATTTTCTCATCAGCATCACTGATCGTTTTTGGATTCCCATCAATATCTTCTGCCTCTACTCGCGGTTCTTTGTCAATTACTTGTTCCTTCTCTGCCACATCTTGTTGGAAAAATTTCTATATAGTAGTTCAGGTCGGTGCATTCATTGTCGATCGGTGGATCCATAGTATGTGGAGACAAGAATTGGATTTCGAATGGTTCAAAATCTTATACGACTCTTGTTTGCTCCGACGCCTCAATTCGATATTGACATCAATATAGTTCAGTTGGTCCATTTTTACTGTAAACTAGTGTCTGTCGATAAATGTTCCAAAGCTGTACATGGCCTTCCCTTTTCTTTCAGATGATCATTGAGATTCTTATCTACAAAGAGCAACCGTACTAAAGAAGAGTCACTATCACAATTGTTACATGCACTGAGCACACAAGACTTCTACAGGCCAATGAAGAAAACTGCTTTGAAGATTACTCGTCCTTATAGTCCTGGACAACAATTTTAGTTGCCAAATGATGTGCTACTTCTCAAACATAAAAGCTGATTCTCTCTCTTGAGTGCCAATAAAAAAAAAGGGTTCATTTTCAGGCATCTAACACAGAGTCAGCCTTCGAACACCAACATATGCACGATACCAAACTGGAATGATGTTCTTTTCTGTTGGAAAAAAAATTGTCATGTCGGCCTAACTGTACCACGAAGTTTGTTGATAAATGAGTCAACGAAAATGAAGTACATCATTCAGTTAAGACTTTTAATAGTGTGTTGTGACGATCTAAAATTTGGCCTCTCCATCTTCATCTGCTTCCATTCTCAAATTCAGTCATTAACTATAGTGCATATATACACAACTCTCATTCAGCACAGTTTCGCTACATTGAAATGATCAGAACAGCATTTTAGCTAAATCAGGATTCAAATAATAAAGGGAAGTCTGTCAAAGCCAACCAATGTTTAATTATCAGCAAAATTTACAGCAAGATTGACAGGATGTAAATGTTCTATAATGAAGCTCACTGATATGATGATAATGTCAGCAGAAGTGTCTTATCCTTTTGGTTCAACTTTTATGCTGTCACTCTCTTCAGCATGCTTATTAACTTACGATGTGATTGGTTCATCAAATTAATGGCTGCAGCAGCAAAAGCTCTACCCACACTACAAGTACTGCTTCATTTTCTTTTTGTCCACTTAAAGATTTGACACTATATCTATCCCTATAACTTGAGCATTTATGAGTTGTACAGATCTGTTTTTCCTTGACATTGCATATCTGTGAAGATTTAGGATGTCCTTTGATCAATGAAAAACAGGGCAATCTCCAACCTTTATGCCGGCAGCGGTTGGACAACCAGCGAGAGGGCAGTGATCATCCAAATCCAGGCCCCACCACCTCATCCCATTAATGTCCCTAATCTGCAATGTGTAATAGCAAAGTATAGCCATGAAGGCAACACCGGCATCGAGCCCAGCAGACAAAATGTAGTTGTGCCTCGCCCACCAACTTTTGTACCTCCTGTACACATATACGTTGAAGAAAATTCCAACGGTTAGCCAACATATGTTGTTCACTGCCGTTCCCGGTGGCATAGATGGCGAGCCACTTATGATGATAGGCATGTTGATGAGCCTTATCCATTTCTTCTCGGGAAACATCCGAGAGAGGATCCAGACTGGGACTGGAGCGAGAATTCCAAAGAGAAAGAAATAGTTCATCTTGGCATATACCCCAAGGCGGCCGAACATCCTGAGTGGTCCAACCACGCCCCAAATGATGGAGGCATTGTAAAATAAATCGTCCCCAGGGCACGTCCACGGGCTTCCCATGGGTAATTTGGATGGATCACAGATGTTATCCACAGATGTGAGGAGCCACCAGGCCGTGCTGAAGTAGACTGAAGATGCAACTACCGTTCCCATGAGCTTCATTCAGGAGAAATGAGTCAATGTTAATTCCTATTATTTGAATTTGTATAATTATCTGACAACAGTACTTAACATAAGATGAGACATGGTAATTAAAAATACTGAAACTCGGAAGTTACCTGAACAATGAACATGGACTTTGGTGGAATTTTCATGTAATGGCCTAATTTAAAGTCGGAGAGAAAAGTTATTGCCTGCACCATGCTTACATAACTATATGTCTTGAATACCACATTCGCCAGAGGCCTTCCAGGATACATATAACCAACTATCAGCTCCGAGATGACATTCAATCCGAATTGCTGAACACGAAAGACCATGTCTCAATAATAGCAGGAGGAAATTTTCATTGAAGATTGACAACGACTTATGTTGACTATACCTGGTTTGTGGTGGCTGTGATTACTCCAATTGGCAACATGAAGAATAGTACTACACCAATTGCTAGGATGACTCCCCAGTACGGAAGTTGAAGCTGTCCACCAAATCCTTCACAAGCAACCATGGCGAGTCCAATCATTATCAGCCACAGTGAATAAAACCACCATTGTGGCACAGCATCGTAATTCTTCTTCATCAGTCTAGTGTGTACGTCATCGAACTTATCTCGAAAAGCCGCCTGTGTTTGTTGCCAAATAGTCCTGTAAATGGAATGTTAGAATCTGTTTTTGAGATGATTACTAATCCTCACAGCTCTGCAGCTTTCTGCACAACCAACTTTGTAAAACGACATTGTTTTTATATTTCAATTACGGAATGCAATTCTGTTTTACTGCAAAAGTTTTGTAGGATATCTTGATATATTTTTGTTGGTGATAAAAAGAGAGAATAAAGGTAGTTCTTTTTCCATATAGTGATACTCAGCGATAAGTACAAAGAGTAAAAAGCATTCACCTGCCATGGAAGAGAGCGACATGAGATATTGTAGCTGCCAAGGTCGCAAAGCTCAATCCATAAGCAAAAGCAAAGAAGATACTCAGGTGAACTTTACTGTAATCATCATATCCTTGCTGATTGAATTGGAAGTTTGTCTCGTTCAGGACTAATCCGACATTGTATTTGCCTCCATTAGCATCAAACACATGTGATGAGATGATGGGGAACCGCTTGGCTTTGAATGCATTGGTCCAGTAGGCAATTGGGATTAACACATAGAGCATGAGGAAGAAACCAATGCTTATGTTTATAAGTGCAAATCCCGGGGTAGCTAAAGGAGATCCAATGAAGGCAGCAACGGTAGCCCAATCCAAGGCAAAGGAGCCAATACCGAGACCACGACGTCCAGAACCGATTTGTTGGGCTGTGACTGAGTCCTTCCATATCCAACATACAAAGGATAGGGCAGTTATGGATGGAAACAGATAGTTTGGAACAACATAGTAGGCGAAACTCGATATGAGGACTATGAGGAAGAACTGCAGCCTCATCAATCCTCCTTTGGGCCTGACCTCCTCCTCATGCAGTGCCCTGAAAGTTCAACTAAATTGGAATTGCGACCCTGAAGAAGTAACTGAAAAGAAAGAAGCAAATATGAAAGTCTCAGAGACATACCTGAAGAGAGAGACCTGAACCAGGTTCGCTGGCCACCACATGTATGGCGAATCAACAAGGAACTTCCGAAAAATGCCCGCCCATCCATATCCAAGCATCTGCAATTTTTCATACATTTTGTTCTGTCAGGGGGGGTCCATAATCACAGTAATGTGTAGACAGGGCAAGAAAACATGAACGCTAATGATTGTCAAACCCCAGGCCAAGAGTGATTACTATTGAATATACCTGTGTAGTTAGTGTCAGCAACATAGCTGCTAAAAAATGAATATGACGGTGATAAAACGCCATGACTATGGTGATAATGTTCATGGCATACACGTTGGTTGAGCCTGTGTTGGCGAATATGGTTATCAGGACATGTTCCTTCAAGTTGAAGGGTCCTGGATTCAATGAGAATGACCATTTTGTTCCTGGGACGTGAACAACTTTCTTCGGCAGAACTGCTGCCATAAATTTTCCCAGAGGAAGTACCACAATCTGAGCAGAAACTGATGTCAAAGAGAGTGCATTTTGGCGGTAGCCGAAGAACTGATTTAGAAAAGTCAGAGTGGTGCATGCAGTGATCCCAAGAATCCATGTTCGAATTGTCAAGCAGGGCAAGGTTGGATCATCCTTAATTGAAACAGTCAATCTCACTTCCTCGATTGGACAATCATTCACTTCATCTGCAGAATTCATCATCCATTAGTGAATGACTGTTGAAAGTGACTCAGCAACAATATATGAAAGTTCCAATGAAGGATGGGTTATGTATTATTGCTCACTCCATTAATCAATTGAGACTACTTGTTCCAACCGGTTCTGAGACATGCTTTTGCTCAATTACCAGAAGGCCACTATGTTAACACACACACTAACTCAGAGACTTGGTCATATTTCAACAGATCTTGAAGCAAATAATAAGTTGAGTTCTTAGCTGTGAACTTTCCAAAAGTTTAAAATTACCATGGCTGACTTGCCGTGAAAATAATACTGATAACCAAGTTTAATGTTGAATTGCACTTCTACTTCACTTGGTTTTGCAGTTGAAGCTTACTGTGGTATTCATATATAGATCAGTCCTTTTAATCAGCGGAGTGCAAAGAAAATTGCAGAAACATAATACAACACGAACATCATCCAATGAAAAAGAAGTCGCTTCGTCACGAAACCCAACATCAAAAGCTGGCTAAAGAAAAGATTCACTCACCAAAACTGTCGAAACTGTGATCATCGGGTTGAAGCTTCTTGGGCTGATAAGAGGGTGATACTCCATGGTCGTCATCTGGTTGCTCCATTCTTGATCAGTGATAAACCTTTTTTGTCACTTTCTAAAGACAAAGGGCATAACACGCCGTAGAGATGACCGGCTCCTATAGAGCATCTGTTGGCAAGGAGAGCATTGGTCAAGGTGCATTTCATTTTGTCTACTGCACACAGCTGCATATGATGGATCAGTCTGAGACTCAGAGCACCAGACGAAGGTACAGTCCAAGGAGAGATTGTTGGTGATCTGATCCTTTTGGGACCCTCTCAAGTCGCTGCCGGATGGGCTTGAGAAGGAATCTGCAAAGATTCCTCATTCGAAGTGAACGGGTCATTTGGTGAACGGCCATATCCTCCAAAGGCATCACCAGCTTTGTCGTCTTCCATGTGTTCATTAATTTCCGCACCCCTATCCTTCCCTTCAAGACAAGCGTTCGCATGCATTCTTTTCTAGCCTGTTGTCAAATTGAGTTATCATGCTAGAAATTGAACAATGTTATATGCTCACATGCTTTTGTCTATTGAGTTATCAATGGTTATTAGCTCTTCCGGACGTTGTTGGCTCATTTAAAGATTAGAAGACCATCACAGGGCGAGTGGGTTGGTGTCAAATTAATTTACCATGTTAGTCTTTAAGAAGGGGTATATATCCTATATAAAAGTCGCTCCAGATTTAACAATGCGACATGTTCACATACTTTTACCTATTGAGTTATCAGTGATTATTAGAATTTTCGGACAATTATTAGCTCTTTCTAAAGACCAGTAGAAGATCACAGGGCCGAATGGGTTGTTGTCAAACTTATAATGTTAAACTTATATTTACTATATAAAAGTTGCGCGAGGTTGGACGACGTGACATGCTCATGTGCTCTTGTCTAGTGAGTTATGGACGGTTGTTAGCACTCTCGGGCAATTATTGGCTCTTTTTAACTAGTAACGAGTCACATTGCGTTGCAAATGGGGCCGCATCTTATCTTACATCACAGTGTTTTCAACGGCAAATTAGAACACATTTTGTAAACATATAGTCATGTATGAAGAACGATAATCTATAATTTTGGAAACAAAAAAAATTGGTTTCAAATTATGTCTCTTGTCTAGAGCATCTTCGCAGAAGATGCAGATAAAATTGTTCTAATTTGTTACACAGAACATCTATTCATTATATATGTTAATTATAAAGCATCAAATAACATAATTTTATTTTTTCTAATTTCATCATTGACATCATTTTTGTAACGACTTAAGATATTTTTAAGCGCAACACATTTTTTCTGTTTGGAACATATGAATTTATTCAATCTTAAAAAGTAATCTCTTAGAGGTTCATATGGTTATAATCTCTTGATCTAAGTTACCATTTTATTGATTTATATATAATAAGGAAAGGCATATCAATTATGCTTCAAGATGAATAAAAATTTAGAAACCGAATTTGGTTTAGCAAAGTTTACGGTTATTTATTAGACATTTGGTTTTATTCACACATGTTATTTGTTTAACTCAGAAGAGGACCGTGAAGAAAAAAGAAAAAAACCAAAATTTTTGTTGTGAAAATTACACAAAGTGGGACAATTAATGATCTATCAAACCTTGAGTATTATCATGAAATGATAAACGCTCATTAGAGAAAGTGATGACAATAAACTGCAAAAAACTATTTTTTTTTGAAAAAAAAAGATGAATGCAAATATATTAACCCTGTTCTATGACCACGCGAGGCTAGCATCCGGAGGTCGCGACCTCCATGGACATAGGCCGCGAGCTCTGCACCGAGAGAAAAACAGAGCATGGAAGTTTCAGACAAAGAACATGCAATCTCTTGAAACTTTTGTCCGAGTGCCTTGGGATAGACTATGCAATTGAAAGCGAAGGTCTAACTCACGAGACATGGATTTGCCTGAAGAAAAAGGGATAATGACATAAATGGTCCCTAAACCTTGGTTTCATGTATAATGCGGTTTCTGAACTTTAACCAAATGTTCAATGTAATCCTTGAACTATATGAAAATATTGAATTTAATCCTCCTATGGATTCAAGATTAGGATCAATATTTAATATTTTCAAATAGTCAAAGGATTAAATTGAATATGTATTAAAAGTTCATGAATCACATTATATATTGAACCTAAGTTCAAGGCCTTTGTGTAATTTCTATAAAAAATAAAAAATAAAACCACCATTTTCCGACAGCAATTCTACTCTTTCTTCCCTTCCCCTTGCTCTAATTTTCTCAACACAGTCATGGACCTGACCTGTTTCGCATTTCTATCATACTCAGATGCATCTTCTGCCTCTCCTCACCGCTCTTTTTGTCAATTGTTCCTTGTCCACCCCATCTTGCCGAAGGATTTCTATATACTAGTTCTGACCGGCGAATACATTGTCAATTGGTGGATCCACTGTATACCGTCACAAGAATATCTATATAGAAATCACTATACAGTTCAGTTGGTCCATTTTTACTGTAGGCTGGTTTTTCTTGATCAATGTTCCAAAGCTATACTTGGATCTTCCCTTTCTTTCAGATGAACATTAACGATGATTCTCTAGTCACCATCGCACTTGTTACCTGCGTTTAGCACGTAAGACATATTTGCAGGCCAATGAAAGAAATCTGCCTAGAGATTAGTTGTCCTTATAGTCCAAGACGGCACTTTTAGTTACCAAAAAGCTGATCCTCTGTCTTTGGTGCCAATAAACAAAAGGGCCACTTTCAGGCATCTCACACGCAAAGTTTGCCTTTGACTACCGAAGTATGGGTGATTCCAAAACCTAGATGATGTTCTTTATAGTTGGAAAAAGAATTGCCCTGGGGTAAACTACGCAGCAAAGTATTTGTCGAGAAATGAATCTATGCAGATGAAGTACATTAAACAGTTCAGACTTTTGCTTGCGTGTTGCGACGATCTAATGGTTTATAATGTGAAGATCAAGGAACACTAGGCCTCTCCATCTTTGTCTGCATCCTGCTCTCAAATTCAGTCATTAACTATAGTGCATCTATACGCAACTCTTGTTTGGCACAGTTTTGCTCCTTTGAAAAGATCAGAACAGCATTTTAGCCAAATCAAGAATCAAAATTAGAGAGGAAAAGTCTGTAAAAACCAACCCTTGTTTAATTACTTGCCAAAATTACAGCAAGATTGGTATGATGTAAAGGATTCATAATATAGATGGTTAAGCTCACTGATATTAGGATAATGTCAGCAGAAGCACGTGTCTTCTCCTTTTGGTTCGACTTCTACACTCTCATTCTCTTCACCATGGTTATTAACTTACGATGCTGATCAATGGTTGTAGTAAAACTAAGATTTGATGCTATATCAGACCCTAGAAATTGAGCACATGGCAGTACAGAATTTTTTCTTTCCTTGACATTCCATAACAGCAATGAAATCAGGATGTCCTCCGATCAACGGAAGACAGGGCAATCTCCAACCTTAATGCCTGAAGCGGTAGGACAACTAACGAGAGGGCAGTGATCATCTAAATCCAGGTCCCACCAACTCATCCCATTAACGTCCCTATTCTGCAATGTGTAATAGCAAAGTATGACCATGAAGGTGTCACCGGCATCCAGCCCTGCGGACATAATGTAGTTGTGCTTTGCCCACCAACTCTCGTACCTCCTGTACACATGTAAATTGAAGAAAACTCCGACTGTTATCCAACATATGTAGTTCACAGACGTTGCCAGTAGCATTTGCCCCACACCACTTATGATGATAGGCATTTCGATGAGCCTTATCCATTTCTTCTCGGGAAACACTCGACAGAGGATCTGGACCGGGACCAGAGAGAGAATTCCGATGAGAAAGAAATAGTTCATCTTTGCATACACCCCAAGGCGGCCAAACATCCTGAGTGGTCCAGACACACCCCAAATGATGGAAGCATTGTAAAATACATTGTCCCCAGGGCACGTCAATGGGCTTCCCACAGGCTATTTGGACGGATCGCAGATGTTATTCACAGATGTGAGGAGCCACCAGGCAGTGCCAAAGTATACTGAAGATGCAGCTACTGTTGCTATCAACTTCATTCAGGAGAAATAAGTCACTGTTAGTTCCAACTATTTGAATGTGTATAATTATTCTACAATAGTACTAAACATAAGATGAGACATGATGGCAGATATTGAGACTTGGAAATTACCTGAACAATCAACATGTACTTTGGTGGGATTTTAATGTAATGGCCCAACTTAAAGTCTGAGAGAAAAGTTATGGCCTGCACCATGCTTGCATAACCATATGTCTTGAATGTTGCATTCGCCAGAGGCTTTCCAGGATACATATACCTGATTATCAGCTCTGTGATGACATTCAAGCCAGGTTGCTGAACATGAAAGTCAAGGTCTCACCGATAAGAAGGGGAGACTTTCCATAGAAGATCAGGAATGATTTATATCGACTGTACCTGGTTTGTTGTCGCTGTGATTACTCCAATTGGCAACGTGAAGAATAGAGCTATGCCGATTGCTAGAAGGACTACCTAGCAGGGAAGTTGAAGCTGTCTGCCAAATCCTTCACAAGCAACCATGGCAAGTCTGATCAATATCAGCATCAGTGAGTAGAACACCATCATAGTTCTTCTTCATCAGTCTAGTATGCACGTCATCAAACTTATCTTGAAAAGCTGCCTTTGCTTGTTGCCAGATATTCCTGTAAATGGAATGTTAGAATCCATTTTTGAGATAATTAATCCTCACGGCTCTGCAACTTTGTGCGCTGTGAACTTTGCTAACCGCATGGTTTTCATTATTCAGTTACTAAATGCTATTCTGTTTTACTGCAAAAGTTTGTAGGATTTGTTGATATAATTCACAGGTGCATAGAACGGATAGAGGCAGTTTCCTGTCCAGGGAGTGATACTCAGTGATCAGTACAGAGAGTAAAAAGCATTCACCTGCCATGGAAGAGAGCAACATGAGATACTGTAGCTGCCAAGGTCACAAAGCTCAGTCCATAAGCAAAAGCGAAGAAGATACCCAGGTGGATTTTACTGTAGTCATCATATCCTTGCTCATTGAATTGGAAGTTTGTCTCGTTCAGGACTAATCTGACGTTGTATTTGCCTCCACTAGCATCAAAACATGTGTGATGAGATAATGGGAAACCACTTGGCTTTGAATGCATTGGTCTGGTAGGCAATCAGGATAAACACATAAAGCGTGAGGAAGAAACCAATGCTTATGTTTATAACTGCAAAACCTGGGGTGGCTAAAGGAGATCCAATGAAGGCAGCAACAGTAGCCAATCCAGGGCAAAGGAGCCAATACTGAGACCATGACGTCCAGACCCAATTTGTTGTGCTGTGACCAAGTCCTTCCATGTCCAACATACAAAGGACAGGGCAGTTATGGATGGAAACAGATATTTTGGAACAACATAGCAGGCAAAACTCGACATGAGGACTATGAGGAAGAGCTGCAGTCTCGTCAATCCTCTTTTGGGCCTGACCTCCTCCTCGTGCAGTGCCCTGAAAGTACAACAAATGAAGTAACTGAGAAGAAAGAAGCAAATAAAGAAGTGGTCTTAGAGGCATACCTGAAGAGTGAGACCTGAACCAGGTTTGCTGGCCACCACATGTATGGCAAATCAACAAGGAATTTCTGGAAAATCCCCGCCCATCTATATCCAAGCATCTGCAATTTTCGGTACATATTGTTCCATCAGAAATGGTCCATAATCACAGTAATGTGTGGACAGGGCAAGAAAACATGAAGACTAATGATTGTCAAATCCGAGGTCGAGAGTGATTACTAATGAATATACCTGTGTAGTTAGCGTCAACAACTTAGCTGCTAGAGGATGAATATGGCAGTGATAAAAGGCCAGGACAATGGTGACGATGTTCATGGCAGACACACCGTATGAGCTGGCGTTGGCAAATAGGGTTATCAGGACATATTCCTTCAAGTTGAAAGGTCCTGCATTCAATGAGAACGACCATTTTGTTCCTGGGACGCAAACCGCTTTCTTAGGCAGAACCGCTGCCATAAATTTTCCCAAAGGAAGTACCACAATCTGAGCAGGAAAAGACATCAAAGATAGCGCATTTTGGCAGTAGCCAAAGAACTGATTTAGAAAAGCCAGAGTTGCGCATGTGGTGATTCCCGGAACCCATGTTCGAAATATCAAGCAGGGCAAGGTTGGATCATCCTTAATCGAAACAGTCAATCTCACTCCCTTGACTGGAGCATCATTCACTTCATTCACTTCATCTGCAGATTATCCTATAGTGAATGATTGTTGAAAAAAACTAGGCAACAATTTGTGAAAGAACCAATGAATGATGGGTTGTATATTATAATTACTCATGCCTTTCATCCAACAGAATGGATGAACCCCGTCACCTTTGAAACTGCTGGTTACAACCGATTCTGAGACATGTTTTCGATCAATTATCAAACGGCCATTATGTTACACTGACTCAGAAGCTATCTTGCATGACTCACTCGCTGCGAAACAATTATAATATCCCAGTTTGCAGTTGAACTCGCTTCATTTGGTATTGCGGTTGAAACTCACTGTAGTATTCATTTATAGATCGGACACCTTTTTGTTCAGTAGAGTGCAAGAAAAATCCTGGAACATAATTCAACATGAAATCTTACAATGAAAAGAAGCTGCTTTGTCTCAAAACTGACGTCAGAAGTTCACTCAAGAAAGATTCATTCACCAGAATTTTCGAGGTTGTGACCATCAGGTTCAAGCTTCTTGGGCTGATAAGAGAGTGATACTCCATAGCTGTCATCCGATTGCCCCATTCTTGACCAGTGCCAATTTTGTTTTTCACTTTCTAAAAAGAAGTGCTTAACATGTCATAAAAATCATAGTCTCTTATAGCATCTGCCGGCAAGAAACATCGGTTAAGTTACTTTTAAGTTTGTCATCTTTGCATGGATTATATTGGCATGTCAGGTTGAGTTATGCTTTCATTTTTCAGTAGTCTCTACCACACACGCTGCACATGACGGATCACTCTCAGACTCAAGAGTACGAGACGAAGGAACATGCAAGGAGAGAAGGTTGGTGTCTGATTCTATTGGGACTTCTCAAGCTGCTGTTGGATGAATGTGAGAAGAATTTGTAAGGATTCCTCTTTTTTTGTCAAAAAAGTCTTGTGGTATTAAAAGACAAAAAATCTGAACGGCCATATCCACAAGTTGTGATGGGGCTATTTCACCTGTGAAATTTTGCAGGCTTTGTCTTCTTCCATGTATACGTTAATTTCCCCTTCCCTATCCTTCCCTTCAGGGCACGCATTCACATGTAATGTGCAGTCTGTACTGTAGAGATAGAGGGGCCTGGCCAAAGTGGTTGGGTGTCAAATTATCATATCATACTAAACAATTTGCTTTTGATAATCACTTCGACAGATCTCTAATTCTCATATAATATATCTTTAACTAATGTGCAAGAAATAATAGAAATATAAATGTTTTAGTAATAAAATGTTAAATACAATGGTTTATGCATGTATAGATTCTACTTTATAATACCTATATCCTATATATCATATGTTTAAAAATAAATGTTCGTGACAAGATTTTAAAAGAGTTTTGCAATATAGGGATCCCTATCTAATATTTGACTCATCGTTGACAAATAGTAATATTAAAAGATCATCTCAAATTGGTCTCATATTGGGGAAAAAAATAATATCAAAATATCAATCTATTTTGATAAACAAATAATATTGAAAGGTCAATAAAAAAAAAAAAAAATATGCATCATCACAAGAAAAAAAAAAAAACGATCGTACAGAATGCTTCACGAAAAAACGAATATAACGGGATGCCCTCATCGTAGAAGGTAAGACCTTTAATGGTTCACAACATGAAGATCTAGGAATATTAGGCCTCTTTATCTTTGTCTGCATCCCATTCTCAAATTTAGTCTTAAGGGTTTCGTTTGTTTAACAGAAAATAACCTCCAAGGAAATATTTTCCAAATTTTCTAGTATTTGTTTCATATAAAATGAACTAGTCTTGGAAAACATTTTACATCAAGGAAAAAAAGTCTTCTAAAAATGAGAAAATGTTTTTCAGTTTTGACAAAGAGGAAAACATTTTCCATATTTTCTTTCACCTCAATTTCTTTCAACAAATATCTTTTCATTTTCATTTTCATTTTATTTTTTTATTTATTTTTCTTTTTTTCCCCTTTTCTTTCTTTTTATTTTCCTTCTTCTTTGGTCGGTTGACGGCCTTATAGCTCACTACTTCAGTGACACTCAACCATCGCTAGACGATGACGAGGCTTGAGCCTTGCAGATTGATAATATGCTCAAGTGCCGCTAGATGGTGACAAGGCTTGGGCCTCACTAGATCGGTGACACTCATGTCACGAATCTGCGAGGCTCGAGGTCTGAGGTTGTGCTTGTTGGTTGTCGCAAGCAATCGACTAAGGAAAAGAAAAGAAAAGGAAAAAAAAAAAAAGAAAAGAAGGATAAAAAAAAATTAAAATTCAATTATTTAAATAAAAAGTAAAAATAAAAAACACAATAAAATAAAAATAAAAATAATGATCAAAAGAATTGCATGGAGAAAAATCAAATTAAATACCGGATGGTGGAAAATATTTTCCACTTCAATTTCACGTTTCTGCCAAACACTAAAAAATATCGTTATTTTCTTGAAAATGAATTTTAGGAAAATATTTTCTAGAAATGTTACATTTTATGTAAAATGAACGGAGTCTATGTATCGTGCACATAAGCACATCTCTCGTTCAGCACGGTTTCATTCCATTGAATTATCACAATAGCATTTTTAGCGAACTCCAGATTCAAATTAGAAAATAAAGCCTGTCGAAACCAACAAATGCTTCGTTACTAGCAAGAATTATAGCAAAGATTAGCACGTAGATTGTTAGGGTCACTGATATTATAATATCGTCAGCAGAAGCGTGTCCTCTTTTTGGTTTGGCTTCTACACCTCTCATTCTCTTCACCATGGTTATCAACTTATGATGCTGATTGATCCATCAAATTAACGGTTGTAGTTAAAAATAAGGGCAAAAGATCCATGCACACTACAAAATCTATTTCGTTTTCTTCTTTTGCACTTCAAGATTTGGGCAGTATTAGTGTTCCTAGCAATTGAGCATGAAGTGATAAGTACAGATTTTATTCCCCTTGACATTTCATATCAGCGAAGAACTTGAGATGCCCTCTGATCAACGAAAAACCGGGCAATCTTTAACTTCAATGCCCGGAGCTGTAGGACAACTAGCGAGAGGGCAGTGATCATCCAATTCCAGGCCCCACCAACTCATCCCGTTGATGTCCTTAATCTGCAATGTGAAATAGCAAAGTATGGCCATGAAGGCGACGCCGGCATCGAGCCCAGCCGACAAAATATAGTTGTGCCTTGCCCACCAACTTTTGTACCTCCTGAACACATATATGTTAAAGAAAACTCCGACGGTTATCCAGCAAATGTAATTCACGGACGTTGCTGGCAGCATATTCCCCGCGCCACTTATGATGATAGGCACGTTGATGAACCTTATCCATTTCTTCTCGGGAAACATCCGAGAGAGGATCCAGACCGGGACCGGAGCGAGAAATCCAAAGAGAAAGAAATAGTTCATCTTGGCATATGGCCCAAGGCGGCCAAACATTCTGAGTGGTCCGACCACGCCCCAAATGATGGAGGCATAGTAAAATACATCATACCCAGGGCATGTCCACGGGCTTCCCTCGGGCAATTTGGAAGGGTCGCAGATGTTATCCACAGATGCGAGGAGCCACCAGGCCGTGCCAAAGTAGACTGAAGATGCGACTACCGTTCCCACCAGCTTCATTCGGGAGAAATAAGTCAATGTTAGTTCCTACTGTTTGAACGTGTATAATTATCTGACAACAGTACTAAACGTAAGACGAGACATGGTAACGTGTGGTATTGAAACTCGGAAATTACCTGAACATTGAACATGGACTTTGGTGGGATTTTCATGTAATGGCCCAACTTAAAGTCAGAGAGAAAAGTTATCGCCTGCACCATGCTTATGTAACCATATGTCTTGAATGCCACATTTGCCAGAGGCCTCCCAGGATACATGAAACCGATTATCAGCTCGCTGATGACATTCAATCCGGGTTGCTGAACACGAAAGTCCATGTCTCATCAATAACGAGAGGAGATTTTCACAGAAGATTGGAAACGATTTATATTCGACTGTACCTGGTTTGTGGTGGCCGTGATTACTCCAATTGGCAACAGGAAGAATACAGCTAATCCGAGTGCTAGGAGGACTCCCCAATACGGAAGTTGAAGCTGTCTGCCAAATCCTTCACAAGCAACCATGGCGAGTAAGGTCATTATCAGCATCAGCGAATAGAACCACCATTGTGGGACAGCATCATAGTTCTTCTTCATCAGTCTAGTATGCACGTCATCAAACTTGTCCTGAAAAGTTGCCCTTGTTTGTTGCCAAATAGTCCTGTAAATGGAATGTCGGAATCCGTTTTTTGAGATAATTCATCCCCAATGCAAGTTTGTGCACCATTAACTTTGTGAACCTCATGGTCTTTATCATTTAATTAATAAATACTATTCTGGTTTACGGTAAAAGTTTTGTGGGGTGTCTTTATATTTTCTGCAGGTGATTAAAAGAAAGAATCAATGTAGTTATCGATCCATCTAGTGATACTCATGATCAGCAGAATAGTAAAAAGCATGCACCTGCCATGGAAGAGAGCGACATGAGATATTGTAGCTGCCAAGGTCGCAAAGTTCAATCCATAAGCAAAAGCAAAGAAGATACTCAGGCGAACTTTACTGTAATCATCATATCCATGCTGATTGAATTTGAAGTTTGTCTCGTTCAGGACTAATCCGACATTGTATTTGTTTCCGTTAGCATCAAACACGTGTGACGAGATAATGGGGAACCGCTTGGCTTCGAATGAGTTCGTCTGGTAAGTAATCGGGATTAACACGTACAGCGTGAGGAAGAAACCAATGCTTATGTTTATAATTGCAAAGCCCGGGTAGGCTAATGGAGATCCATTCCAGGCAGAAACGGTAGCCCAATCCAGGGCAAAAGAGCCAATACCAAGACCACGACGTCCAGAACCGATTTGTTGTGCCGTGACTGAGTGTTTCCATATCCAACATACGAATGATAGGGCAGTTATGGATGGAAACAGATAGTTTGGAACAACATAGTACGCGAAACTCGATATTAGGACTACGAGGAAGAACTGCAGTCTCGTCAATCCTCTTTTGGGCCTGACTTCTTCCTCGTGCAGTGCCCTGAATGTCCAAGAAAACAGGACTCGTGACAACGAATGAAGTAACTGAGAAGAAAGAAGCAAATAAAGAAGTGGTCTTCGAAAATTAATTATTAAATATTAAAAATTCTGTTTAGCTCAAAATAAGGCCCAATTAAATAAATGGACTGCACCACGATTACCAGCATAAATTTCCAGTCACTAACCATCTCAATTGAATTTTGGAAAATAAATAAATAATTAATTAACTTCGAAAATTAAATAATTAATATCAAAAATTCAATTTAGCTCAAAATAAAGCCCGATTAAATAAAAAGACTTTACCACAGTCATCAACATAATATTCCGGTCACTGACCATCCTAGTTGAATTTTCGGAAAATAAATAATTAATTAATTTAACTCCGAAAAATAATATTTAAATGCCAAAAAATCCCACTTAGGCTCAAATCGCCAAATTGAAGCCCGATTAGGGGTCGGAAAATTCCCAAGATACTTCCAATAAATAGTAGACCACGTCTACTTGCTAATTGCGCAATCAATTTATCTAAATCGCATCACAATTGACTAATAATTGCTAATTTATTCTAATCTAACAACCTAAACATAATTAATTAAAACTAAACCAACCTTAAGCATACTTAGCCAACTAATCCGGGATTAGTGAGACTACTCACCAAATCGCGCGTAAATCGGATCAATCCGACGGGGGCGACACGAGGAACGATTCTTCCCAAAGCACGGCTCGGGTTCGGGGCCCGAAAATGGCCCAAAAGTGGGCCCGAACCAGCTAGAAACCCATTTCGTGGGTTGTGGATTTGGCTTGGCCGAGGCTAATCCGGCGGCTAGGGCAGCGAAGGAAGGCCGGCGGAGGGTGAGAGGAATGCCGGGGAGGTTGGGCGGTGACCGGACGGGGTTGGGCGGTGGCCGGAGGTGCCGGACCAAGTTGGGCAGTGGCTAGAATCGCGCGGGGAAGGGATGGCAGCGAGTGGCGGGTGCGGGGCGTGTGCGGACGGCGGGATGGTGGTGAGCGGTGGGCGTGCGAGCGGCGTGCGGCGGCGGGATGGGCGACGGGCTGCTGTCTCGGCTTCTTCCACTTCTGGTTCTGTTCGCCCGAAGAAGAAAGAATGGGAAGAAGAGAGAGTGCAAGAGAGAGAGAGGAAGAGTGAGAAAACAGGGCTCGTGACAACGGATGAAGTAACTGAGAAGAAAGAAGCAAATAAAGAAGTGGTCTTCGAGGCAATCCCTGAAGAGGGAGACCTGAACTAGGTTCGCTGGCCACCACATGTATGGTGAATCAACAAGGAACTTTCGGAAAATCCCCGCCCATCTATATCCGAGCATTTGCAATTTTTGTACATTTTGGTCCATCATGGAGGGTTGATAATCATAGAGCAAGAAAACATCAACAATAATGATTGTCAAACCCCAGGCCAGGAGTGATTACTAATAAATATACCTGCGTAGTCGTGCCAGCAACATAGCTGCTAGAGGATGAATATGATGGTGATAAAAGGCAATGACAATGGTGATGATGTTGATAGCATACACGCCGCTTGAGCCTGTGTTGGCGAATATTGTTATCAGGACATGTTCCTTCAAGTTGAAGGGTCTTGGATTCAATGAGAATGACCATCTTGTTCTTGGGACACGAATCACTTCCTGTGGTAGAACTGCCACCATAAATTTTCCCGGAGGAAGTACCACAATTTGAGCAGAAACTGATGTCAAAGAGAGTGAGTTTTGGCGAAAGCCAAAAGAACTGATTCAAAAAGGCCAGAATTGCGCATGCGGTGATTCCCAGATACCATGTTCGAAATGTCAAGCAGGGTAAGGTCGGATCAACCTCAATTGAAACGGTCAATCTCACTTCCTCAATTGGAGAATCATTTATTTCATTTGCAGACAATTCATCATCCACTGGCGAATGATTGTTGAGAGCAACTTGGCAATAGTTGATAAAAGTTCCAATGAAAGATGGGTTATGTAATATTGCTCATGCCATTCATCAAACAAAGCGAATGAACCCCTTCACCTTTCGAATTGCTTGTTACAACCGGTCCTAAGACATGCTTTTGCTTAGTTATCAAAGGTCATTATGTTAACACGCACATTGATTCAGAGGCTTGGTCATGTTTCAACAGATGTAGAAGCAAATAGTAAGTTGAGTTCTAAGCATGGCATTTTCTCTCAAATTTAAACCCCCATGATTGACTCGCAGCGAAAGTTATACTAATAACCAATTTCCTAGTTGAATTGCACTTCTGCTTCAATTGGCTTTGCCGTAAAAACTCACCGTGGTATTTTTCACGCCCCGATCCTCGGGCACGCACACATCCTTCTACTTGGTCGTTTTCAAAATGCGATATCCTAGGACAATGTATCGCCGACCCTTTCAATTATTATGCACATGCGGAAGCAGTTATAAATCTCTAAACAATAAAACAATGGGATAGAAAAGAAAGACCATATTTTTCATATGGAAATCCACAGCTAAACTTTTATACATGACACAAACCAGAGTACTCCACAACTCTTCACAACTTTTTACTCTATTTCTATTCACATCAAAATAGAGATCTCAAAAGAAGATAGAATCTTAGACCATCCGGGTCATATTCAAGACTCTTCTTAGTATTATCTTCTCCTTTCAAAAATCCTTCTCCTTAGGTTTCACCTCCGAGTTCTCCTTCTCAGACTCCTCCTCCTCAGCTCGTCATCGGGGTTCTGAAATGTTTTTCCCCAAACTGGGATGAGACTACGTCTCAGCGAGTTCTACCCCACTAAGCCCGATTAGTAAACCATTATACTATAAGGTGCCTAAACACGCACAGGGCAGAGGACTTACCTTGGCCTTAGATCCCACCTGCAAGTCAGTACAATTCACAATAGGCACTCAAGCAATCATATCACCGATCGAAGGATGGATCAAATCGACCTAGTCGATTACAAGCCAATAAGACCACTCACGGTCATTTCCATTCAATCATTCAATTTACAACATCAGACTCAAGGCAATGATCAATCGACTTAGTCGATTACATGTCAATCGGACCATCTCTGGGTCAATCTAGTCATTACTATACAGTCTCAACTGATAAAACCAATCGCCGAGCCACGTGCATTCTCACAGGCGATACTCTTTATCACCGAGCTACGTGCATTCTCTGAGGTGAAGAAACCAATCAGCGAGCCACATACTCTTTAAAATGTCATTTTGAATCAGTGAGCCCATGTGCATTCTCCAAGGCGATGCATCAAGTCATCGAGCCCGTGTGTCTCTTCAAGATGCCAAATGTACTCATTGAGACCATGTGCATTCTCCGAGGTAATGCATCAAATTACCGAGCCCACGTGTCTCTTTCAAGATGCCACACTTAATCACCGAGTCACATGCATTCTCCAAGGCGACATACTTCATCACCGAGCCATGTGCATTCTCCGAGGTGATATATATACATTTAGTCACCGAGCCACATGCATTCTCCAAGGCGACATACTTCGTCACCGAGCCATGTGCATTCTCCAAGGTGACATATCTAATCATCAAGCCTCGTGCATTCTCCAAGGCGATGTACTAATCACCGAGCCACGTGCCTTTCATGATGATTTATCTCATTTCTAAAGTAATTATCCACAACCTTAATTCGTACTCACTTTACCCAAATAATCAATTTAGGAACATATCCTAAAAATCCATAATTAAGTCAATTCAGTACAAATTAAAGCTCAAATAAAGAAACAGACAGCGCCACGACAATCAGCACAAAATTTCGGCCGTTGGCCATCTCAATCTTAATTTCCGAAAAATAAATAAATAAATAAATAAATAAATAAATAAATAATTTCGAAAATTAATTATTAAATATTTAAAATTCCGTTTATCTCAAAATAAGGCCCAATTAAATAAATGGACTGCACCACGATTACCAGCATAAATTTCCAGTCACTAACATCTCAATTGAAATTTTGGAAAATAAATAAATAATTAATTAATTTCGAAAATTAAATAATTAATATCAAAAATTCAATTTAGCTCAAAATAAAGCCCGATTAAATAAAAGGACTTCACCACAGTCATCAGCATAATATTCCGGTCACTGGCCATCCCAGTTGAATTTTCGGAAAATAAATAAATAATTAATTTAACTTCGAAAAATAATATTTAAATGCCAAAAATCCCACTTAGGCCCAAAATTGCCAAATTGAAGCCTGATTAGGGTCGGAAAATTCCCGAGATATTTCTAATAAATAGTAGACCACGTCTACTTGCTAATTGCGCAATCAATTTATCTAAATCGCATCATAATTGACTAATAATTGCTAATTTATTCTAATATAATAACCTAAACATAATTAATTAAAACTAAACCAACCTTAAGCATAATTAGCAAACTAATCTGGGATTAGTGAGACTACTCACCAAATCATGCGTAAATTGGATTAATCCGACGGGGGCGACACGAGGAACGATTCTTCCAAAAGCACGGCTCAGGTTCGGGGCCGGAAACGGCCCAAAAGCGGGCCCGAACTAGCTGGAAACCCATTTTGTGGATTGTGGATTTGGCTTGGCCGAGGCTAATCCGGTAGCTAGGGCGGCGAAGGGAGGCCGGTGGAGGGTGAGAGGGATGCCGGGGAGGCCAGGAAGTGATCGGACGGGGCTGGGCGGTGGCCGGAGGCGCCGGACCAAGCTGGGCAGCGGCTAGAATCGCGCGGGGAAGGGATGGCAGCGAGCGGCGGGTGCGGGGCGTGCGCGGACGGCGGGACGGCGGTGAGCGGTGGGCGTGCAAGCGGCGTGCGGCGGTGGGACGGACGACGGGTTGCTGTCTCGACTTCTTGCACTTTTGGTTCTGTTCGCCCGAAGAAGAAAGAAGGGGAAGAAGAGAGAGTGCGAGAGAGAGAGAGAGAGGGAGGGAGAGTTAGAAAACAGGGTCGTGACAACGGATGAAGTAACTGAGAAGAAAGAAGCAAATAAAGAAGTGGTCTTCGAGGCATACTTGAAGAGGGAGACCTGAACCAGGTTCGCTGGTCACCACATGTATGGCGAATCAACAAGGAACTTCCGGAAAATCCCCGCCCATCTATATCCGAGCATCTGCAATTTTTGTACATTTTGGTCCATCATGGAGGGTTGATAACCATAGAGCAAGAAAACATCAACAATAATGATTGTCAAACGCTAAGCCAGGAGTGATTATTAATAAATATACCTGCGTAGTCAGTGCCATCAACATAGCTGCTAGAGGATGAATATGACGGTGATAAAAGGCAATGACAATGGTGATGATGTTGATAGCATACACGTAGTTTGAGCCGGCGTTGGCAAATATGGTTATCAGGACATGTTCCTTCAAGTTGAAGGGTCTTGGATTCAATGAGAATGACCATCTTGTTCTTGGGACACGAATCACTTCCTACGGTAGAACTGCCGCCATAAATTTTCCCAGAGGAAGTACCACAATCTAAGCAGAAACTGATGTCAAAGAGAGTGAGTTTTGGCAAAAGCCAAACAACTGATTCAAAAAGGCCAGAATTGCGCACGCGTTGATTCCCAGATACCATGTTCGAAATGTCAAGCAGGGTAAGGTCGGATCATTCTCAATTGAAACGGTCAATCTCACTTCCTCAATTGGAGAATCATTTATTTCATCTGCAGACAATTCATCATCCACTGGCGAATGATTGTTGAGAGCAACTTGGCAATAGTTAATAAAAGTTCCAATGAAAGATGGGTTATGTAATATTGCTCATGCCATTCATCAAACAAAGCGAATGAACCCCTTCACCTTTCGAATTGCTTGTTACAACCGGTCCTAAGACATGCTTTTGCTCAGTTATCAAAGGTCATTATGTTAACACGCATGCTGATTCAGAGGCTTGGTCATGTTTCAACAGATGTCGAAGCAAATAGTAAGTTGAGTTCTAAGTAGGGCATTTTCTCTCAAATTGAAACCCCCATGATTGACTCGCAGCAAAAGTTATACTAATAACCAATTTCTCAGTTGAATTGCACTTCTGCTTCAATTGGCTTTGCCGTAAAAACTCACCGTGGTATTTGTCACGCCCCGATCCTCGGGCACGCACACATCCTTCTACTTGGTCGATTTCAAAATGCGATATCCCGGGACAATGTATCGCCGACCCTTTCAATTATTATGCACATGCGGAAGCAGTTATAAATCTCTAAACAATAAAATAATGGGATAGAAAAGCAAGGCAATATTTTTCAGATGGAAATCCACAACCAAACTTTTATACATGACACAAACCAGAGTACTCCACAACTCTTCACAACTTTTTACTCTATTTCTATTCACATCAAAATAGAGATCTCAAAAGAAGATAGAATCTCAGACCATCCGGGTCATATTCAAGACTCTTCTCAGTATTATCTTCTCATTTCAAAAATCCTTCTCCTTAGGTTTTACCTCCGAGTTCTCCTTCTCAGACTCCTCCTCCTCAGCTCCTCATCGGGGTCTTGAAATGTTTTTTCCCAAACTGGGATGAGACTACGTCTCAGCGAATTCTACCCCACTAAGCCCGATTAGTAAACCATTATACTATAGGCTCCCTAAACACGCACAGGGCAGATGACTTACCTTGGCCTTAGATCCCACCTGCAAGTCAGTACAATTCACAATAGACACTCAAGTAATCATATCACCAATCAAAGCATCGATCAAATCGACCTAGTCGATTACAAGCCAATAAGACCACTCACGGTCATTTCCATTCAGTCATTCAATTTACAACATCAGACTCAAGGCAATGATCAATCGACTTAGTCGATTACATGTCAGCCGGACCATCTCTAGGTCATTCTAGTCAATGCTATACAGTCTCAACTGATAAAACTAATCACCGAGCCACGTGCATTCTCTGAGGTGATGAAACCAATCAGCGAGCCACATACTCTTTAAAATGTCATTTTGAATCATTGAGCCCACGTGCAATCTCCAAGGCGATGCATCAAGTCACCGAGCCCGTGTGTCTCTTCAAGATGCCAAATTTACTCATTGAGACCACGTGCATTCTCCGAGGTAATGCATCAAATTACCTAGCCCACGTGTCTCTTTCAAGATACCACACTTAATCACCGAGCCACATGCATTCTCCAAGGTGACATACTTCATCACCGAGCCATGTGCGTTCTCCGAGGTGATATATATACATTTAGTCACCGAGCCACATGCATTCTCCAAGACGACATACTTCGTCACCGAGCCATGTGCATTCTCCGAGGTGACATATCTAATCATCAAGCCCCGTGTATTCTCCAAGGCGACGTACTAATCACCGAGCCACGTGCCTTTCATGATGATTCATCTCATTTCTAAAGTAATTATCCACAACCTTAATTCGTACTCAATTTACCCAAATAATCAATTTAGAAACATATTCTAAAAATCCACAATTAAATAAATTCAGTTAAAATTATAGCTCAAATAAAGAAACGGACTGCGCCACGACAATCAGCACGAAATTTCGGCCGTTGGCCATCTCAATCTTAATTCCGAAAAATAAATAAATAATTAATTAATTTCGAAAATTAATTATTAAATATTAAAAATTCCATTTAGCTCAAAATAAGGCCCAATTAAATAAACGGACTGCACCACGATTACGAGCATAAATTTCCAGTCACTATCCATCTCAATTGAATTTTTGGAAAATAAATAAATAATTAATTAATTTCGAAAATTAAATAATTAATATTAAAAATTCAATTTAGCTCAAACTAAAGCCCGATTAAATAAACGGACTTCACCACAGTCATCAGCATAATATTCCAGTCACTGGCCATCCTAGTTGAATTTTCGGAAAATAAATAAATAATTAATTTAACTCCAAAAAATAATATTTAAATGCCAAAAATCCTACTTAGGCCCGAATGCCAAATTGAAGCCCTTTTAGGGGTCGGAAAATTCTCGAGATACTTCCAATAAATAGTAGACCACGTCTACTTGCTAATTGCGAAATCAATTTATCTAAATCGCATCACAATTGACTAATAATTGCTAATTTATGCTAATCTAACAACCTAAACATAATTAATTAAAACTAAACCAACCTTAAGCATAATTAGCCAACTAATCCGGGATTAGTGAGATTACTCACCAAATCACGTGCAAATCGGATCAATCCGACGGGGGCGACACGAGGAACGATTCTTCCCAAAGCACGGCTCAGGTTCGGGGCTCGGAAACGGCCCAAAAGTGGGCCCTAACCGGTCAGAAACCCATTTCGTGGGTTGCGGATTTGGCCTGGCCGAGGCTAATCCGGCGGCTAGGGCAGCGAAGGGAGGCCGGTGGAGGGTGAGGGGGACGCCGGGGAGGCTAGGCGGTGACTGGATGGGGCTGGGCGGTGGCTAGAGGCGCCGGACCAAGCTGGGCAGCAACTAAAATCGCGGGGAAGGGATGGTAGCGAGCGGCAGGTGCGGGGTGTGCGCAGACGGCAGGACAGTGGCGAGCGGTGGGCGTGCGAGCGGCGGTGCGGCGGCGGGATGGGCAACGGGCTGCTGTCTCGGCTTCTTCCACTTCTGGTTCTATTCGCCAGAAGAAGAAAGAAGGGGAAGAAGAGAGAGTGCAAGAGAGAGAGGGAGAGTGAGAAAGAGAGAGAGAATGGTTTGACTAGTCAAAGAAAATAAAAAAAAAAAAAAAAAAAAAAGAAAGAGGAAGACAACAGGCATTCGGCTGGGGGAGGAATCGCATGAGGGGGAGGGAAAGAGGAGAGGAGAGAGAGAAGAAAGAAAAGAAAAGAGAGGGAGAGAGAGAAAAAGAAATAGCCTTAGTCTTATTTTTTTTCTTATCTCTTTCTCTTTCTATTTCCTTTCGGTCTTCAATTTTCCTCCAATAATTTCTTTATTGAAATTTCAGACTTGTCAATAAATTGACGAACGATGAGACAATGTCCTAAATAAAAGAATTATGACGCGCTTAAAATTCGATTCCCGAAATCGAGTTCAATTTCGTGGTTAAAAATTGATCAGACGTGATTTTAGCCCAATCTAACTAATTAGGTAACTTTTGGAGATTTTACTGCAGATACATCCCTTAACGGCTTCACCAAATAGGTTAGTTAACTCGTGAGTGATCAGCTCAGAAAAAAAGGGCCATAGGCATATTGACGAAATACTTATTTCACTTTATCGAAACGGGGTCGAATTTCAGGATGTCACAGTATTCATATACAGATCAAACACCTTTTATTCAGCAGAGTGCAAAGAAAAATCCAAAAACATAATTCAACACAAACATCATACAACGAAAAGAAGGTGCTTTATCTCGATACCCAACATCAAAAGTTCACTAAAGAAAGATTCATTCACCAGAATTTTCGAGGTTGTGACCATCAGGTTCAAGCTTCTTGGGCTGATAGGAGAGGGAAACTCCAGAGTAATCATCGGGTTGCTCCATTCTTGACCAGTGACAATTTTGTTTTTCACTTCCTAAGAAGAAGGGCTTAACACGCCGTAGTAATCCTAGTCTCTTATAGCATCTGCCTGCAAGAGAAATACGGGTAAATAAGTAACTTTCACATTTGTCAACTTCGCATGGATTATGCTTTCATTTGCGGTGGTCTCTACATACAGCTGGTCATGATGGATCATTCTCAGGCTCAGAGTACAGTCCAAGGAGAGAATGTTAGTGATCTGATTCTTTTGGGACCTCTCTATGTTGCTGTTGAATGGGTATTGAGCTGAATCTGCAAAGATACCTTTTGGAAGTCAAGAAGTCACGTGAAGTTAATAGACAAATCTGAACGGCCATATCCACATGCTGTCTTTTTCCATGTGTTCATTACAATCTCCGTCCATGTAGTTCCCTTCAAGGCCCACATTCACACGTCGTCTCTTGTCTGTACACTGGAAAGGTCCGGCCGGAGTGGGTCGATGTCAAATTGCCGTATGATAAAACAGTATAAAATGAATGTTTATACGGGAAACTGACTGGATACGTTGATTGCTTTTCTTTTGTGATCTCAATAATGAACAGTACTATATTCTATGTTTCAATGTCTGTCAATGTGTTCTCATTATGAACCTTTCTTCGGATTTTTTGGTCCCTTCGGCTTTCATGATGCAATTAAGCCGATATGAATGGTTTCACAATAGTGCCAAGCACAAAGAGAGTAGCTTTGCGACCCATTCCTGCTTTCGGCAAGTTCTCTCCCCCTATGAAATGCTTAGGATGGATGACCCTCCACGTCGCCACTAATGTCTGACTCGAAGCTGACAAGGAGTAAAATCATTAGGAAACGAGCAAGATTGCATCAGACCTCAATATCTTTACCAACAAACGGAATTGATCTTTTTCTGTTCTTTTCCCTAATGATAGAAAGTGACACATCAGTGGGTTAACACGAAGTTAGTGACGGAAAAATTTGATTGCACAAAATGTGCAAGTTAAGGGACTTCATTGCATAAAAGAAAAGTTAGAAAAGTTAGAAAAGTAAACTGTACAAACATTACTTCAGAGGTAAACTTCCGTCCAATCTATTATTTGTATTGTAACTCTGCTTTGTTGTGCTATAGTTTTAGCGTGAAAAGATATAATTTGCGTATTCAATGCTACATGACTCAATGCAACACCTAAAAGTAGCGATTTTTTGACTTGACTTATTTACACGTCATTAGTTAATTAAGAGTGCTCGATTTGGGCTTAATTAAGTTCGTGTCATGAATATGTCAACCCAATTATAAACACACATAGCAAATGTGCGGTTCACCGAATGACCATTCTAACCCATTTATGACATACTAGGCAATAGGCATATCTACTTGAATAAGTTAACATGTTGATCGCATCAACATGATTTTAGATACATTTAAACACGTTTCTACACATTAAACATGAGAATGGACTTTTGTCAATTCCTAGTATAATTCTAAGCATAAATTAGACCTATCTTATTAGAGCTTCTAATCCAATAAATAAACTATTCAACTGGGATATCTAGTTTCTAGAAAACCAAGGATGGCATCTAAATTTTTGCCCCATTGGATACTATCAATCCATGGTATTCATTATTTATTTATTTTTCTTATTTTTTTACCCTTAATGAACTTGCAGAAAGGAATTAATGGTCATTGATGCCACTTCAAATTTGCACATGAAACATTGGATCCGACCATTTACCAACTAAAGTATATAAACGATGGTCCCACTGAATATGGTTTTACTTCTCTTTACGTAGATGGCCCGATGGACCTTGCTTTTATCTTCTTGGTTCGTTTCTATCATGGATGTGTCAATGTCATGAGCCTACTTGGTTCTATCTCGCGCAAAGCATTACCTTGTAATGCGCAAATACATGTTCATAAATCTTTACGTCTTTAGTTTGGTCTGGGTTACATAAGTCGATTTAGAATAAGTCAGTTGAACTCGAATATGAATCATCTTTTATTACAAAATTGCGTTTGCCTACTTTTTCTTTTATTTGAAAAAAAAAAAAAGGACTCTAGCATAAATGCATGTATTCTAAAGAAAAGATGACTCTTCCAAGTTGGCCAAGTCTCACCGAGTAATAGTTTAATAGCTAGGCATTCCATTAACAAAAAGTAAGTGAAAAAATTAGGCATTTCATCTAACAAGTTGTACAAATTATATCTTGAAGTCTATGCGGACTCATCAAATTCAATAAGAACGTTAAATCTTGTCATAGAAAATAAGTTGTTTTACTTTTCCACAAATTTAAGCTACTCTAGAACAAAAGTGATATAGCATACGCGTATCTAACTGCATTCAACATATTTATCCTAAAAACTACTCAGAAATTAACTGCATAAACAAATTATTTTTCATATTTTCCTCCTATTGTGCTCTACGAAGAAAACTAAATCAAGACCAAAGAGCATTAAAGAACATCATACAGAATTTGCAGCAAAACGTGACCAAAAAGTATCTAAGAAAGTCATATGCTAGCTTCCATTAGTGTAGAGAGAGGGGGCGGGGGAGAGAGAGGACCACGCAGCAATAAAGCCAAGACCTACAAAGCCTTTAAATAGAAAGTGAAATAGAGATAGCGTGTGGAGCTCGCAGCTGTATGCATGGAGCTGCGTATGGGTAAAAGTTGCTTTTTAGCACGTTGTATTTGATAAACCCGCGTGCCTCTATGCAAAAGAATCATGGCATCATCGGTTATTAATTGACCAATGAACTGAAAAAGGGAGTGCATATGGAACCACATGCAAAAGGCTTCCTTTTTCTCTTTCCTTTCTCCTGATGGTCTAAGGGCCCAAGAATTATAAAGCTCAAGGATGATAGAAGACTGAAAATGAGTCTTTTATAGCAAGGCCAAGACTCCGTGGACCATTTACTCCATGACCGACCCTAGCCTTTGTGATATGGTGAGGGGTATATGCAGTATATGTATCTGAGATGTAAATGCTCCATTTCATTTACCCGACAGACTTCCTCTTCTATCCTCTTCTCTTTGTAGTTTTTGTCTTGCTACATGTCAGCTCCTTTTTGTATTTTCACCTGGCTATCATATATGTAATGCATGGATTATCATCTCCGTAAGGAGAATTCTTGGAGACACGAAAAGCAATCTACTTTGCAGACTTGACTACCAATACCATCTTCAATCTTTTATTTGATGAATTCAGGATATTGAAATTTGATGTCCTTCAATTAAGCTAGTTTAGGATATTCACTTAATATTATATATGAATATATCGTTTTCATTATTTGGATTTTTTATATGCATTAAGGTATAATATTTTTTATCAGAAGAAACCTTACGTGACATCTTGATTTTCTGATTCTATTTTCGATTGAATAATTTGGGCTTTTTATTGGCGCGCCTATAGTTCTTTTCCCTAAGCTGATCACTGACCCGGTTCCAAGCTACCAACCCAACTTGCAGCCGCAACCCGGTTCACGTAACCCTACCCGGATCCAACCCAACTTGTGGCCGCGACCCGACTCCTAAGGAAAAACCCTACCTAGTGTTGGAGAAATCTTTCCAGAATATTTTGAAGCTGACAAAACGTTTCTATTAGTCTAGTCTGGATATTTGCAGACCGTCTGCTTAAAGTCTGAAGACTTTCTGATCACCAGACTCAGCACTCAAGACTCAAGACTTAAGACTCAAAACTATTCTCATTGACAGTCTTTTTGATCCAGTGACGAAGGAAATCCAGAGCCAAAGTATATGGTTGAGGATTTAATCCTATCCTCTGGAGAAGATATCTTGGTTGGATAAAAATATCGGATTTTTTTATTTGTATCTAGATCAATTGAAGATCCGGTGGTCGACGAAATATTCTTGGAATGTTCTATTCTTGGAAACCAAGATCCGATTGTATGGGCGAACATGATTGATGGGCTATCGTCAGTTCCTTTAATAGCTCGAATGATCTTCTTAATTGATTATGTCCAACGGGTAGATTGGAGGAATTTCTTTGGTAAGTGCCAACGGTATGATGGCATAAAGGAGTATAAAAAGGAAGACATTCTAGTTGTGTTAAAAACGTGATCGATAGAGAAATTCCAGAGTCTGAAGCACCTTGATTATTAGTCGATTCATTCTGAGCGAAATTGTATACATAGAGAGTGTCTATACTTGGTGATACCTTGAGCAAGTGTGGTAGATCATCTACACCTAGAAATCAAGGAAGATCAACGCTGTAACATCTCTTTGTTCATAGTGGAATCTAGCCAATTGGCTGTCAGTGCAGAAGAGTGGACGTAGGCTTGAATCAAGCCGAACCACTATAAACCGCGTGTTCAATTCTTTCTTTACTTTACTCAGTCTTACGTTGATTATTATTTGTCGCAAATCCTTCAACTGTCTAAGTATTGTGCAATCACCAAGAAAAATCTTTTATATACCTATTCACCCCCCTCCAGGTACTCGTACTAGCTATATCAATTGGTATCAGAGCTCGTGTTCTTACTTTATTTAAAGTGTTTTACTTCAGAGTAAAAGATCCATGGCTAGTATGCTAGCACCAAGGCTGGTGGAAGGGCAAAGCAATACCAGACCACCCTACTTTGATGGAAAGGATTACAACATCTGGAAGAACAAGATGAAAGCTTTCCTACGATCAAAGGATCCTCTGGAATAGGACGTTGTGGAAAGAGGAATCACTCCTACTGCTGCATCAGTCTTTGAAAGAGGGAAAGAAATTGTTGAAACCAGCGAAATGACTTAGGAAGAAATAAACAAGAGACAAGCACTCGATGCAAAAGCAATTTACTCTTTATATTGTGCTTTGTCACCAACTTAATATAACAGAATATCTTCTTGTGTTACAGCAAAAGAAGTATGGGACATATTACATATCACCTATGAAGGAACAGATCGAGTGAAGGAGACCAGAATTAACATTCTCCTCGGTCAATATGAAGCATTCAAAATGAAACCAGGAGAATCTATAACTGACATGTTTAGTCGTTTTACAGATATTGTCAATGGTCTTGAGAATCAAGGACAAAAAATTTCTGATCCCATGAAGGTGAACAAGTTATTGCGTGGACTCTCCAAGGATTGGAATCATATAAAGACTTCAATAAGAGAGACGCAAAGAATTATGCCACTATCTGTCGATGAGCTGATTGGAACTCTTCAGTCTTATGAAGTGGAACGAATTAATGAAGACGAAGATCCAAGAGGTAAGAAATCCATTGCATTAAAATCAAATGATGATTCTGATGATACAGATTCAGGAAATGATTTGGACGATGAGGAGCTTGCTCTCATGATAAGAAGATTCAGAAAATTGAATAGAAAAGGTAGAAGGTTCAACTCAAAGAAACAAAGTTTCCAAAGACAACATACCAAGTCTGTTAATGATGAGGAACCAAACAAAGATGTAGTTTGCTTCGAATGTAAGAAAAATGGACACATCAGACCCAACTGTCCTCTTCTGAAGAAGAAAAGAGGAAAAGCTGAAAAGTTTCGAAAAGTTCTCAAAGCCGAAACCTGGAGTGATACAGAGTGTGAAGAAAGTGATAATGAATATGCCAACATATGTTTGATGGCACATTCAGACTTAGACTCAGATTTTGGATCAGACTCAAACAGTGAATTTGAGGTAAGTGACTTTAAAATTCCTATCAAGGTCTCTAAATACATTGATGAACTGTGTTTTAGACTTAAGACTTCTCTCAAAAGAATTTCCGAACTTAAAAAGGAAAACTCAGCTCTAAAACAAAAGGAAAACATTTTAGAAGAAAAAGTTAAAAGTTTAGACTTGAATGTTTCTACTCTTAAAGAGAAAGAAGATAATCTTTTGAAAGAAAATGCTTTTTTAAAAACTGATTTATCAAATATTTCAAAGAAATTTTCGATAGGATCCGAAAATCTTGAAAAAGTTCTTTCAGTTCAAAGACCTTACTTCAATAAGTCCGGTCTGGGTATGACAGCAGAAACAATTCCCTTAATTGATTTTCCTAAAGTAAAAGAAAGAATTAAGAAAAGACCGTTGAGAGAGGCTTACAAAAATCATTTCAAGAAAGTTTTTGTAAAGTCTCGTAGGTCGAAATGCTTCAGGTGTTCAAAGTGTAACAAATCGGGATCACTTTGAAAAAGAGTGTCCTATGGTTTGGAAGCTTGTTAAGAAAGTATGGCCTAATAATGTTTATCCTACTAACACCAAAGGACCCAAGAAAATTTGGGTACCAAAAAAGCTTGAGACTCTCTTTTAAATGCAGGTCTCCGTCAAGAAAAATGTAAAGTGGTATCTTGACAGCGGATGTTCAAAACACATGACAGGAGACTCAAATTACTTCATAAAGCTTGTTCAAGTAAATGGTGGAAATGTTTCATTTGGAGGAAACGGCAAAGGAAGCATTGTGGGATTTGGAACTGTGAAAATTGGAAATCTCACAATAAGCAATGTTTCTCTAGTGGAAGGACTCAACTATAACATTCTCAGCATTAGCCAATTATGTGATACTAGTTTCAAGATCTCCTTTCAAGAAGGAATATGTTCTGGAATCAGTAAAGACTCTACTCAGTCTTTCATGGGTCGAAGACATGGAAATATCTACCTCTTAGACATGAAACTAAATGAATCACAATGTCTAATCTCAATTTAAGATGAAACAAGCTTATGGCACAGAAAGCTTGGGCATGTCAACATGAAGCAATTAGCCAAAATCTCATCAAAGCAGCTTGTTCGAGGTCTACCTAAATTACCATACCAAAAGTCCGATCCATGCACACCATGTATTCTGGGAAAGCAGGTAAGAAATTCATTTAAGCCAATAAATCATGTCTTTACTAACCATGTACTACAGTTGCTGCATATGGATCTCTTCGGACCAACCAGAACCCAGAGTATTGGAGGTAAGAAATATTGCCTAGTAATTGTGGACGATTACTCCCGTTTTACTTGGGTACATTTCCTTGCAAGTAAATCAGAAACCTTTTCGTATTTTGAAAAATTTGCTAAAAAGGTTCAAAATGAAAAAGGATGTGTTATCTCAAGCATAAGAACAGATCATGGAGGTGAATTTGAAAATCAAGATTTTACAAAATTGTGTGATGAATCTGGATTTAAGCATGTGTTCTCCTCTCCATACACTCCTCAGCAAAATGGAGTTGGGGAAAGAAAGAATAGATCTCTTCAAGAAATGGCTAGAACTCTTTTAATTGAAAGTAAAATTTCTTTACGATTTTGGGCTGAAACTGTTTCAACAGCATGCTATATCATCAATAGAGTCTTCCTAAAACCTATTCTAAAGAAAACCCCTTATGAATTATTCAAAGGTAAGAAGCCCATTGTTTCATACTTTCATGTGTTCGGTTGCAAATGCTTTATATTGAAAAATGCAAAAGATTGAGTTGGTAAGTTTGAAGAAAGATCAGATGAAGGCATCTTCCTTGGATATTCAACATCAAGTAAAGCCTACAGAATTTATAACAAGAAGAGCCAGTCTGTGGAGGAGTTAATGAATGTCAAATTTCAAGACTCTACAAGATGAATCCGTGGACTCAAGTATGAAGAGTCCGAACTTGCTCGAGACCTTCCAAAGCTTACAACTCAAGAAGTATCTCAGACTTTGGAAGACCAGCATCAAGATGTTCATGAAGATTCAAATAAAGAAAGAGATCATCATCCGACAAATCAACCAAGAATCGGAAGCATAAGTCCGGTCATCCCAAAGATCTCATTATCGGCGAAATTAATGAAGGAATTCGCACTAGATCCAAAAGACGTGAAGAGTCTAGTGCTGTGGCTCTCATTTTTGAAATTGAACTAAAAAGCATAGAAGAAGTTTTATCTGATGAAAGCTGGATCAAAGCTATGCAAGAAGAGCTCAGACAGTTCCACATTAATGATGTCTGAGAATTGACATCTAAACCGAAATGTAAAACTGTTATTGGAGCTAAATCGGTGTTTAGAAATAAGATGAATGAAAAAGGAAAAGTCGTACGAAACAAAGCAAGACTCGTGGTCAAAGGATACACGCAAGAAGAAGGAATAGACTATGATGAGACTTACGCTCCTATAGCAAGGTTAGAAGCTATTCAACTATTACTTGCGTTTGCTTGTTATAAAAATTTCAGGTTATTCCAAATGGACGTCAAAAGTGCTTTCCTAAATGGATTTATCTAAGAGGAAGTATATGTGGAACAACCACCTGGGTTTGAAGACCCAAAGAAGCTAGACTCAATCTTCAGACTGAAAAAGGATTTGTATGGTTTAAAGTAAGCACCTCGAGCTTGGTACGACAGACTAAATAAGTTCTTATTACAGAATGGTTTTGTCAAAGGTAAAGTAGATACTACTTTATTTATCAAAAAGGAAAACAAAAGCTTTTTACTTGTTCAAATATATGTGGATGATATTATTTTTGGATCCTCTAATGAAAGTCTATGCAAGAAATTTTCTAAGTCTATGCAGGATGAGCTTGAAATGAGTATGATGGGAGAATTAACATTCTTCTTGGTCTTCAAGTAAAGCAATTAAAGGAAGGAACTTTCATTTACCAAGAAAAATATGCTAATGATCTTGTCAAAAGGTTTGGATTAGAAAATTGCAAGAAGACTGATATACCAATGTCAAGTTCTTTGAAGATAGACAAAGATGAAGAAGGGAAGAAAGTTGATCAAAAGCTGTACATGAGCATCATTGGTTCACTTCTTTATCTAACTCGCTTCTAGACCCGACATTTTGTTGAGTGTTTGCATCGTGCTAGGTTTCAATCAGATCCTAGAGAATCCCATCTCAGTGCTGCAAAACGTATCATTAAATACGTTGCTTCATCTTCAAGCATCGGTCTTTGGTATCCTAAGAAGCGAAACTTTAATCTTCTGGGATATTCAGACGCAGATCTGGCCGGCTGCAGAGTCGATAGAAAGAGTACTTCAGGAACTTGCCAGTTGCTTGGAAGTAGGACAGTGTCTTGGTTTTCAAGGAAACAAAGCACTGTGGCTCTCTCAACAACAGAAGCAGAGTATGTAGCTCTTGGAAGCTGTTGTTCGCAAATTCTATGGATAAAACAACAGCTACAAGACTTTGGGATTGAAGACTCATGCACGAAATCAAATGTGACAACACCAGTGCGATCAATCTCACCAAAAATCCAATCCTTCATTCAAGAGCAAAGCATATAGAGATTCGACATCACTTCATTAGAGATCATATTCAAAATGGAGAAATCTCAATTCAATTTGTTGATTCAAAAAGTCAACTAGCGGATATATTCACAAAGCCTTTGGAGAAAAATCAATTCGATTTTATCCGTTCCAGACTCAACATTTTGAAGCTCGAAGAAGTTAAAGTCTAGAGACTCTCCAACCCTCAGACTCTAATCTCTCAGACTCTAAATCCTCAAACTCAAACATTGATGGCTATAGACTGTAAGTTGCTATTTTATCTAAACGTATTATTCGAAAAGGTACGATCTCTCGTTCAGTTATTTTATAGTCTCCGTGAAAAACGAAATATTGTCTTTTCAAAATGATTAATTTTAGCAGTTAATGATTTCAAAAAGAAGTGTTCGTACACTTTCCTTGTGCCGATTGAACTTCCCTTTTCAAAACTGAGTTATATACACAGTTTTCTTTTTCACCCAATCTTCAAAACCCTAAAAGGCATTCTCCTCCCAATCTGGTTTCTACTTCGTGTTCATCTTCTAGAAAGTTGTCATCTTTTCTTAAGAAAGCAAGTAAATGAATCTTTCAGCGACAAGGAAGGATGTCTTCTTCGAGGAAGTCTTCAAGAATCGCGAACAGGGGACCACAGAGAATGAATGAGGGACCTACCCATTTCGATCTCACCGAAGAGGAAGAATTATCAAGTCAACAACAGAGCCCAATTCACTCTTCACCACGTCACTCAACGCCATCTACCCCACAAGGTGCGGGTCAACAACCGGAGGAAGAGATAATCGAGGACGCAGACCCTATAAAAGTCCAAAAACCCTCTTATATTTACAAACTCTACAATGCGTTGAAAAGTACTGGGACTCCGTTGAACTACGTGGATGATTTTCTTAAAGATAAGAATTATAGGAATGAGTATATCTTTCTGAAAAAAATGGAGGATTTGGGAATTGTTCCCAAGGGAAAGGCTGAGGAAACACTTGCGAACATTCCAAGTGACCCTCGTATGTCAGGACCAAATCCGAATGATGGGAATGATGATGATAAAATGTTCAGTGATTTTCAACCTAGAATGGGTGTTGCTGCAAGGGTGAAGGGAAAAAGGATGGAGTTATTTAAATCGAAGGAACAAGAGAATTTGTTCTTCAGATTGCTTTAACGAGGGGTGATAAACCCTAGGAGTGTTGATTTTGATTTCTTGGATGCCGTTAATGTGAACTTAAGGGAGAAGTTCAATTTGCTTCAACTGGAACGTTTTTGCACTGATACCACAGATGGATATGCGCAATTAACAGCATACTTCTATTTGAATCTTAGCTTCTTAGATGCGAATAGAATATCATTCAGTGTTAGAGACCAAGACCATGTGGTAGACGTGGACATGTTGGCGGACATAATTGGAGTTGAACGAGGACGCTATCAACCAATCAAAGTCTCAGTTGCTCGTGCCTCATTGGAACTTGTCAAAGACAGAGATGTAGAGGGAAGAATCATCTATTCAAGGATGCGTACAATCAATATCGTGTTGCACAAAATTGTGATCAATTGCATCAGACCCAAGTCTACATCAAAGACTGATGTGTCCAATTCCGAGGCAAAATTGATGTATGTGATTAACTCAGGGATGAAGTTTTCTCTTCCTCACATCATTCTCTTTCACATGTACAGAGCAATGTCGAAGGACAAGGGTCAATTGCCTTATCTAGGTCTGGTGACCAAGATCTTCAGACACATGAATATTGAACCGCCACATACACTTTGTGTTCGACCGTGCAATAAGATGGTGGTAGGTTTGAAGATGTTGACGAAGATGCGTCTGAAAGAACTTTCCAAGGCAATGGAGAAATTCAGAGTGAAGACTCCAGTACCATCTGCTTCAAAGAGAAAAGGGAAGGAGGCCATTGGTGCCCCATCCAAAAAGAAGAAAACTCTCATCTTGGAGGAAGAAGATGAGGAGGAAGATCTCACAATCACTGCCTTGATAAGGACCAGACGTTATGTACCTTAATCGACAGAACTTCAGAAGAAACAGAGAGAAGAAGAGGAGCAAGCCAAGAACAGAGAAGAAGATGAGCAGAGAGAGAAGGAGAAAGAAGCTGAAGAAGAAGGAGAAGAAGAGAAAGAAAAGTCTGCAGCTGAATCGGAGAGAAGGGGAATCAAGATACGAAGAGCATGATCATCACTCTTCCCCTTTTGATGTCCTAGAGACAGGAGGAGTTGGCAAGCAAGAAAGGTCCACACCTCATGCTGCCAATAGTGAAGGTCTAAGACAATCTCTAGCAGACCCAGAAGAGTTTCAGGCTTCTCAATTGCCTGAAGAAGGACACGATACGTCAACACCAAATCTACAAGATTATACAGAAGTGCCATCGTCTGCATTCACTCCATCTGAGAAAGCAAATGCAAGTACGCAGACGGACAATTCTGCAGATTTTCGCCGTATTCTAGATATTTTTCTGGAAATGCGGTTTCAAATCTATGCTCTGGACTGTGAAATTCAAGCCATGAAGAATGCTGGACAAGCATCTTCAGTTACCACCCTGGAGGACAAAATGAAAGACCTAGCTCTACAACTTCAAGCCAATGCCAAAGGAGAGGAGGTAGCTCATCTAAGGGAAGACTTGAAGAGGCTAGAAGGCATAGTCTAGTCGATGGGAGATTTCCAGATCGTGCGCATTCCCAAGCAAACCTGACTCCTTTTTCACCTTTTTTTTTTATGACAAAAAGGGGGAGAAGCAATTTGAACAACCGACTTTAAACCTTGACTGTAAATTTGTTTTTGTGGTTATATTTGTCTTTGAGTATGACTTGAGTGAACTTGAATTTGACTGAATTGGCTGTGGATTTTGATGCTTAACTGTTTGCATTTATATCAAGTGTTGTCATATGGTATTACTCATGAAAGACTAACCAATTTTCTGTGGATGCAGAGTCTAGTTGTTTTATTAATCTTTATGAGATAGCTATATTGCTTGAGAAATGTTTTTGCAGGTCAAAGTTGTTCAAATCTACAAGAAAGTTTTGTCACCATCAAAAAGGGAGAGATTGTTGGAGAAATCTTTCCAGAATATTTTGAAGCTGACAAAACGTTTCTTTCAGTCTAGTCTGGATATTTGCAGACCGTCTGTTTAAAGTCTGAAGACTTTCTGATCACCAGACTCAGCACTCAAGACTCAAGACTATTCTCATTGACAGTCTTTCTGATGCAGTGACGAAGGAAATTTAGAGCCAAAGTATATGGTTGAGGATGTAATCCTATCCTCTGGAGAAGATCTCTTGGTTGGATAAAAATATCGGATTCTTTTATTTGTATCTAGATCAATTGAAAATCCGGTGGTCGACGAAATATTCTTGGAATGTTCTATTCTTGGAAACCAAGATCCTGATTGTATGGGCGAACAAGATTGATGGGCTATCGTCAGGTTCCTTTAATAACTCGAATGATTTTCTTAATTGATTCCGTCCGACGGGTAGATTGGAGGAATTTCTTTGGTAAGTGCCAACGCTATGATGGCATAAAGGAGTATAAAAAGGAAGACATTCTAGTTGTGTTAAAAACGTGATCGATAAAGAAATTCCAGAGTCTGAAACACCTTGATTATTAGTCGATTCATTCTAAGCGAAATTGTATACACAGAGAGTGTCTATACTTGGTGATACCTTGAACAAGTGTGGTAGATCATCTACACCTAGAAATCAAGGAAGATCAACGCTGTAACATCTCTTTGTTCATAGTGGAATCTAGCCAATTGGCTGTCAGTGCAGAAGAGTGGACGTAGGCTTGAATCAAGCCGAACCACTATAAATCGCGTGTTTAATTCTCTCTTTCCTTTACTCAGTCTTACGTTGATTATTATTTGTCGCAAATCCTTCAACTGTCTAAGTATTGTGCAATCACCAAGAAAAATCTTTTATATACCTATTCACTCCCTTCTAGGTACTCGTACTAGCTATATCACCTGGATCCGACCCAACTCCGACCCGGCTTTTTCTCCGCAGACCCAGATTCTAGAACCCTCGGTCCAGTGATCCATGGTGCCGGGGAGTTGGCTGGAACGTTGTCGGGCGGTGACTCGATGGCGGCAACGCGGCGGATGGCGGCTAGGGTTTTGGCAATGATGACAGGGGGGCTGCTAGGTCCTCAAAAAAGCGATGGCAACGGCGGGTGACTGCTAGGTTTTCGGGGAACAATGGCAGCAAAGTGTTGGGCTTACCATGATGATGTCAGAGGCTGAATGGTGGCAGTGCTGGGCTGGTGCTGGAACGGGGCTGGATCTCGCAACAGTTCGGCAATGGCGTTGGGCTATGCTTGAGGCGGCACCGCTTGAGGCGAAATTCTTTGGAGTTCGCCGGCTTCGATCAGCCTTAGTCGTGCTTTGGCCTTGCCCCCCGACGGAGGTCCGACCGGCAGTCCTTTGCACATCAAACGGCCTCCGCCGGCCGAACATGCGTCTCATCCGTCGAGGTAGCTCTAACTAGGCCGCCTCACATTGAAGACGCGTCCACTCCATCGTACAATGCCGTCTCCTTCTCCATTCCGGCGTCGCGCATGTCCTTGTCTGCGGCGCGTACTGCTCATCCAACTGGGGAAGAAGATAGCAAGAAGAAGAAGACAAACAGGCGAAGGGGCCAGGCTGGGCCTTAGGGCCCACGTGGGTGGAAAAGAGGGCTGGGCACAAAAGGCCCAGTCCCAAATGGGCTGCTGTGCTTCTTTTTTTTTTCTGTTTTTTTTTAATTATATATTATTTATTATCCAAAAGAAGAATAAAAAGAAACTAAGGTCTAATTAAAAACCTAATCAAGATTTAGGCATCAACATATTTAAACATGTCAATATGCGTTCAAACACAGTTCTACACATTAAACATGTGAATATATGTTTGCCAATTTGAGTTGGGGTCAATAACAGTTCAATTGTAAGCATATATTAGACCTATCTTATTACAGTTTTGAACCCAATAGATAAAGTAATCAACTAGGTCATCTAATTTCTAAAACACCAAGGATGGTATCTAATTTTTTAATCCATTGGATACGGTCAACACATTATCCATTCATTCTTTATTTTTTTGCCCTTAATGAACTTGTAGAGCGAAATAAATTATCATTGTTTCCACTTCAAATTTGCACATGAAACATTGGATCCGACCGTTTACCAAGTCGAGTATATAAATGATGGTCCCACAAAATATGGTTTTACTTCTCTTTACGTACAGGGCCCGATGGGCCTTGCTATTATCTTTAACAATTGATGTGTCATAAGCCTAGGAGGATCGATCTCAAGCAAAACATTACCTTATAATTCACAAAAATATGTCGAAAAATATTTACAATCTTTAGCTTGATCCGTGTTATATAAGTCAATGTACAATATAGGGATTGAACTCAAATATGACTCGTCATTTACCGCAAGGTTGCGCAATTTTTAGACTCATGCCATCTCAATTTTTTTTTTTTTTTGTTGCGGTGTTATATATAATGTTTGATATTTGTAACTTCTTGATTTATTTATTTATTTTTAATTCTTTTGGCTTTGATTATACAGTGGCGGAAACAGCTACAGTTCGACCATTTTATAATTCCCGTTGATAAGGTCGTTGTGGAGACTCAAGAACTAGAAGTCCAAGTCTATTATTCCTTTTCAAGAACAGGAGGATTTGGAGGATTTTGAGCTTGATGAAGAATCTCCGGGTGAGCATTTTTTCCATGACATGGAGAGATGATTTTGGGGAAAAGCCCTCTCATGTTGATCTGAACTTAGATGTAGATGATATCCTGGCGTAGGTAATTGAAGGGAAAGAAAGTGGAAAGAATAACAACACTATACCAGGAAATGTCAAAAGTCAACTGAAAGACCAATCTTGAGGTTTTTGATTGGGACGTTTTTTCTAAAGCAATAATTTTGAGTGATTTTGTAGTATACTGTTCGAAATTCCATGAGAATTGTACAAAATATGCTTTATAAGATAACCCGACAATTTAAAAAATCAAATTTGAGCTTTCTTTCTGATAAAGGGAGAATGATGGGGGCGCCTTAAGTTTGGATTTACGTCCTTTTTCTGATGAATATATTTTTAAAAAAATAAATAACTACAAGAAATTTAAATAAACATACATAAAAAAATGGAAGGATTTTGGAATTTGATATTTCCTTCTTTAATTAAGTTAGTTTAATATATTCACTTAGTATGGAACATTGAAGTTATTGTTTTTACTGTTTTAACTAAATAATACAATAACATCTAGTTGTTTTTTTAGGTTTAGCTAGGTTTTTGTTTTTGTTTTTGTTTGTTTGTTTGTTTTTTTTTTTTTTTTTTTTTTTTTTTGGTAAGGGGGTTTTGTTATATTATCAGTATTTCTTTTTCTGTCATTATTGAGAAATAATTTCTTAAAAAAAGAAAAAAGAAAAGGAAGGTTGGAACCATGCTTATTTGTTGTGTTTTATAGGACCATCACCGTTTGCCTCTTTATAGAAGTACAAAAAATTATGAAATTTCGCTCTACACGTTTCGTCCGTGTAAGCTTTGGGTGTTTGAAGTGTTTCCGAGCATCGACTCAGTGCTCTTTGATTTCATTGCAGTAGAAAAATGCTATTTGAAGTCCCGACTTCAAGCAAGACTAAAGGTCTCTAGGATTTGAGAAAGTAATATCCGACTTCAATAAGCAACTGATGAAAAGAATCTAGTTCTTGCAAACCTCAAGACTAGACACATGGATTACATGCATATGCAACATAGATAGCTAAAGGAATCAAGGCTTGCATTTTCGACCTTTCGACCCTAGGAGGGTGTCGATGGGTCTCCCTGTGGCATCGATTCGCTTTATGAGTCCGGCGTGCAATCTCCAAACAACCACGGGGACCACCAACCCGGCGACCACCAACGACACATAGAATCCCTTAAGAAAATATGCCGGGCCCTCGTCAGATTTGGCGAATTGGGACCCAAGATTATAAGCGAAGGCAGTGCCGAGAATGAACATCGCGACGCAAACCATGTTAGTGCGAGGTAATAGTGGAATAGCGGTGGCCCAGATTGCGCCGATAGAGGCGAAAAAGGCCAAGCTGTTGAAAAACGACAAGAAATATAGATTCCAGCCCCTCATGATGATGTCTCCGGCTTGATGTGGATTTTCAGTATCAGCGCCGTTGGAATTGGCGGCCGAGGGATTTGAAGGGGGAGAGGAATCCTGCCAGTATCCTCCCGGAGGACTGAGATAGGCTTGGTAAGTGGCGGTCGCAATTAAGGTTGACACTAAAAGGGTTATGTCGCGGGCCGTTTCATCTCCGAAGCCAAAGAAAAATTCGTACTTCTCTAGGCTTGTTAGTGGCTTCCTAAAAAACTTTGATAGAGAGAGGCGTTCAGGAGTAGAACATCTTTTGGGCCGTAGCTTCTTTGCAACTTCTTGATCATTCCAATGAATCTCTTCAAAGATTTTCAGAGCTGTCTCATCCTGAGAGTTCCTCGCATTTACATCCGTATATTTAATCAACGGCTTGATGATCTGGAAGAATATAGGGAACAAAATGAAGTATGTATACCTTCAATTTGAATCACTACTTTGTCGCAAGCTTAACCATTGTGCACAAAGTGAACTCATGCCATAAGTTTGAATAATGCTAGCGATGCAACAACTGATATACAAAGGAAAAAAGTATACTAGACCTTATTTATCAAACGCAATCATTTCAACCAATGTAGCAAAATCCCAAATCTTTTCAAAAAGTGTAATTTAGTCCTTTCACCTGGAATTATTCACATGATGCGTAGGAGTTGCCCGTCTAAGTTATAATGTAGATGATCACATAAGTGATGACTCAAATGACTATGATTATTCATAAAAGTTTAGAACCTAATCACATCAACTAAGAGGTTTAGAATTCATTTACAATTTGCTTTGTGTATATATATTATGCTGTGAAGAGGAAGACTAGCTTAGATAGTTATGTTTATAGCCTTTATACATAACATTCAACTGGTCAGGGAGTAATTTTCCGGGTCCACAAAGTGATTATTCTAAGGGTGTATGGGATTGTCCATGTTAGCTTGCACGGCACTAGTTTCTATCTCATTCAATATGTCTGGATTGACCGATTTCGAAAGAAGGAAAAAAATTGCTAATCAATAGCAAGAACGAAGAATAGACGATGATGAATTAAGTTATTAGGTATAACTTAGAGATTTTGATCTCACTAAAAACTGAATTTTATAGGGGTTCGAAGGGAAATAAATTAAATCATTACTTTACTCTCCAATAAATAAACTGCAGACAAGGTAATCTCTACATCACTCCTTTATCCTCCTACCAAAATATTGTTAGGCCTATTAAAAGAAACCAAACAAGTTGATCCCGTTCTAATCTCCTCCTCTCTCTCTCTCTCTCTCTCTCTCTCTCTCTCTCTGAATGTTTTTTAAAAACCATGTATTTTCAACACCTTGTGTTTCAATATCATAACACCGAATTAGATTATGTCAAATTCAAGGATCGAACAATAAAAGCATGAACAACCACAAAATCAGTGAACTGTAGTGGTATGAACTATATACCTCGGGCTGCTTTACGTATACGGCAATATGTAAGACGGTATTACCATTGTGGTCTTTCCATTTCAAGATATCTGTTAGATTGACTCTTTTAAGCCATCCAAACAAAACTTTGAATGCTTCAAGGTTTCCATTCTTGACGGCAATGTGAACCGCAGTCTCGCCTTGGTTCGTCAAGTCTTTAATGGATGGTATGCAAGCAAATAGGAATTCCGCCAAGAGCTCAAGCTCATCGACTCCTTCTTTCTCGGCAATATAATGTAAAGGGGTGATACCGCATCGTCCTCGGACTCGGATCAACCTAGGGTCGAAGGTCTTAAGTGCCCTAACGGTGGGATAATTTTCATGTTGCAAAGCCAAGTGCATGGGGCTGTAACCCTCTGAATCCAGCTTTCGAACAAACGACGGCTTCAAAACGGCTATCTCCATGGCCCACACGAGTTTTCCCAGCAGCCGCAGCAATGTGTAGTGGAGTGTTTTGGAAGGGGCCCCTAGATAGACGATCTAGGAGTTGTCGCTCCTCCCCGATTAAGTTATGTAGCTCGTCAACATCATCACGTTCTATTGCCTGTCGAAGCCGAGTCTCCCTAGCCTCTCTGTCTTCTTTCTGGGCCAGACCCCTGGCCATCGTGTTTCTAGGGAAATGTAAGAGCAGAGAAGATTTGCTAATTGATGGTCGATGAAAGTTCGAGTAGCGCTTGAACTTGCAAAATCATAAATAGAGCCACGGTCAACGAAATTTCAATTAGGTGAGTCGTCGTGTACAGGTGGGTCCGATGCCAGGTTAGGGTGATTGCCAAGTGGGGCTTAGACAGTGCTTCTGTCTCCAACCTGTCAATTCCTTTTTTCTTTTTCTTTTTTCTCCGTGTAAAATAAAGAGCGAATAAAGCTGAAAGCAAAATAAATAAATCAAAAATAAATAAATAAATAAAGCAAAAGCGCCACTTCCCTACCATAACCTATCGAATCTGAGATAACAGAAAAGCATTCACGCCTTACTTGTTAAAGCTAAATCCAAACTAAAGAAGATAATTTGCAATATTTAGTAATGCATTTGAGAGTGAATAGCACCGGACTTGTTTTCTCCTTCATTTGATACGAGACCACTTCTAAACCTAAGTACATGATTATTTCCTTGAGCTCATGACCTCGCATTGGTTCTTTGATTTGATTTAATATAGGAAGGCAAGTTCTCTACTCATTACTAAAATGGTCTATTCAATGAAGATTTTGAGTTTCAAGTTTAGTATTGAATAACATTGAAAAAGGACCTTTAAATCATGGATGCATGACAAATTTGACAATTTATGTATTAACTAGTGAGTCACTGAACGGTGATTCATTGCTTGCTCTTCTTTAATGTAATTGGGAATTGAGCTTTCCATAGTCATAAATCAAATGACTGCTAATCATAGTTCACCTGTTTTTAATCGCAAAATTTTTAACCCAAAAGTTTTAGGAATGCTATCGTGAATTATACTTTGTATTGCAAAACGGTAATGCAAAATTAGTTTAGATAGCAACTAGCTTACTTTGGGGAGGAGTTAGTTATTTAAACTAAATATCTCATATCCTGTGACTATCAAAAGTAGACCTTTAGTTGGAATTTTGGAACAACCATATAAATGATGATAACCGACTCAAGTGAGATTGTAACTGTCTTCTACATTTGGTTACTCGAGCGTCACAAAGTGTTGATTATTTTGAAAAGTGTTTGCTACCTATAACTAATTGATAAGCTCCTAAAAAATGATGTCGGTAAATTGTAGAAATTGTTGATACTTTTGAAACAATTAAAAAAAAATAATGGTAAGTAGACTTAAATAAGAATTGGTAATTTCGCATAAGAGTTGATGATGTTAACACGTTTATCAACTCTACAAATGAATCCAGGTAAATTATTGGAACAATTAATAATTTCGAAATAATCAAATATTCGTTGGTATAATATAAATAAGAGTTGGTAACTCAAGCTTCCCAAATAAAGTCGGGTATGGTTTAAAAGTGTTGGTAACTTTAACCCATTAGTAAGCTCTATAAATAAATACTGTTAAATTATTGGAATAATTTGTACTGTTGAAACAATGAAATAAACTTTGGTAAGTTAACCCAAATAAGAGTTGCTAATTTTTTATAATAACAATTGATTTTAACACACTTTTAAAATCCTAAAAAACATCTAAAAAATATCAAAACAATTTGTAATTTTCGGTAATTGATTAGATTAAAGTTGGTAATTTCATGTAAGTGTTTATAATTTAAGCTCCACAAATAAATGTCAGTCAATTCTTAAGAGAACCATTAATTTTGAAATAAGTTGGTAATTTTGTGTAAGAATTGGTAACTCTAACCCAATGATATCTTCTAAGATACATGTTGTGAACTATTGGAATAGTTGGTAATTTTGTGGCAATGTGAGTGGATTCATGTAAGAGTTGGTAATTATATATGATAGACAATAGCATTATAAGCTGTTAAACTGCGCAAATAAATGTTGGCATTACACTAAAACAATCAGTAATTATGAAACAATCCAATAAAAGCGAACAAGCGACTCCAACAAAGTAGTCGTTAAGCTAAAATTAATTGGTGACTTAATGGAAGAAAAATGGGCAAATCACTTAAATTAAGATTGATAATTTTGAATAAAAGTTAGCACCTTATCATGTTGGTAAGTTATACAAATTAAGATTGTTTAATTATGAAAATAATTTGTAATCCTGGAAGTACAAAATAATATTAGTACTTTCTAAAAACAATCGGTAACTTAAAAATATGATAATGGATAATAAAAAATATTTATATCAACGATCAAACACCATTTGTGAAAGAAGAATAGTGTCTCACTTTGTTTCCTAAAAGTCGAAATTGTGATGACATCGCGAAAGACCAAAAAGCAAAGTGCTAATACTCGTTGAAAAAAAAAGTGCTAAATTTGCTGTCACATGTAAAACGTTTGTTCTCCTTGTCGGGAAAAAAAGGAGAATTCTTGGAGTATTCTTGGACACGAAAAGTACTTTGCATCCTTGACTAGTTAATGGCATCTTCAAACTTGATTATTGTGTGAGGCTCCAGCCCCCTTAAAAGTGTTTCTTTGTTTCTTATGATGTTGGCACAGGGCAAGATTTGGAATCCAAATATGCGCAAGTCATCCATGTGTTCAGCAGACAATAAATTGTCGGACCACCAATTCAAATATTAATGATTCAAACTATTGTCTGCCCTACGACACAAAAGAAAACAAAGAAGACCAATAGTTCACACCCAATTTGGAGGGAGCACATGCTCAAAAGTGGAAGCAATTCTTCTTTATGCACGAAACACATTTATGAATTCCTATCTAATTAATGGATTGATATCCTTTAAAATTGCGAGATAAAGTCACATATATCTATCTTCTCAAAAAATTAATACGATACTACATGTGCTATTGGCTGTTCAAATTTGTTGTTCTTTCTTTTTATACTTTTGATCATTTCCTCCCATTTTTCTTCCCTTTTCCTTTTTCCTTCCCATTACTACCCTCACTAGAAATGAACCACCAAAGATAAACTAATGAGCTACTAAGTAAATACTTAGCAAGGACTCTCCTAAATCCATGCCAACTTAGCACGAATTCTCCCAAATCCATGCCAATCACAACTTTAGTGTTTTTAATTTAATTAATTAAGCAGGCAAATCATTTCATTTTAGAGTCGCCATTAATCTACTATGGATTGTTAGAAATCCAAGTAAAACCTAGAAAAAAAATCTTATTTTATGAACTAGAGATTTCATAGATATGGACACTTGATTACACTAAATAAATATAACGTTCTTTCAATATTTTTTCTCTTTATTTATAAAAATAGTTCGAAGCAGTCTTGGTCAATTTTTATTTCTAACCACTAACATGTGATGAGTGATCACACAAGTACACAGACAGTAATTTAACACTCAATAATCAAAGTAATATATAAATTATTTAGTGAATAGAAAAAGCTTGATGTACTAATCAATAGTAAATCTCCGTCAAGGACATACTTCCAGAAATTTTTCTCATCAATTCCAGCAGACAACATCAAGAACAATGTCTTACTGTATCTTCACAAAATTTAACCACGATCCAACAGTTATTAAATGTCCATTTGTCGATCCCGTGAACTACATGCTGGAATTGTTCTGTTGCCAAGGAGGCGAGGTTCGCCTTTTTCTTTTTTTCTTTTTTTGAACATTAATGTCCCTGTCTGTGTATCCGTGCCTCCCATATATATTGTCGCCCCTCAATTTTAAGAAACAATAGTGCTTATATAGGCGTAGGATTAGGATTATCTCAAGATACCAATCAATACATCACTTTCCTATTTTAAACTAAATAGATATATTGACTTCCTCACCTTAGGAATTTTTTATATCACATTGTAATTACTTCCATAAAATTAAATCCTCAACGATAATATATCTTTTCCTTAAATGTAATTAGATAATGCAATCTTAATTAGTTTGGCATGCCCACGTGCTAAGCACAAGTAGTTTTCGGCCATAAGGGTTATCCAATGGGCTTGACCAAATTTCATGCTTCTTCAGGCTTATTCCAGATAATTTAATTAAGCTTGTAGTGCTCAAAAAGTCTAAATTAAATGCAATTTATGTGGGCTTTATTATTTATAGAATGCTCCAATAAATACAATTAATAACGTCTTAAGTGTTCACGCAGGTCATTAATTGCAAATTGCACTTTCTGTCCTGATTTATTTGAACAAGACTCTATTCATATAGACAAAATTGATTTTTGCGCTGATAAATTTATTTTAATTCCATCTCTCTTACATAACAAGCATATGGCAGTCGAGGAAATAGATAAATCATACTTTTATTTCCTTTAATTAAATCGAATTCTATCACTATATATGGACAGAGAGAGAGGTCAAATTAATGTCTCGCATGAAGTATTTATTTAATATTTTTATGCGACGGTGGGAAGTTCAACAAGAGATAAAGACGTGTACAAATCAATATAGTGATTCTGAAAGGATACGATGAGAACTTAAAAAGGAGGGGGAGAGAGAGAGAAAGAGAGAGATCAAATCGACAAATTGTCGACTTTTCAATATAACAATCGAACTTTGACATATAAATATGATGATGATGATGTAAAACCTTCAATGCTTTGAGATTGTGGTTCTTGACAGCAATATGAACTGCAGTCTTGCAATGGATTGTCAAATTTTCGATAGACGATTTGCAAGCAAATAGAAATTCGGATAGGGGTTTCGAAACTCTACGTTCTCCTGCTTGTTGTCTCTTTTTTTTTTTCCCTGCTACAAAACGCAAACGGGTGATCCCATCTCATCTTCAGACTTCAATCAACTTCGGGTCAAGGTTCATCAATGTCCTCACAGTGTGATAATGCTCATGTTGCATAACCAAGTGCATTAGGCATTTCCAAGCAAACGACGGCTTCAAGATGCCCATCTCCATGGCCACGTCAGTTTTTCTGATGGCCTAGGCAATGTGTAGTGGAGTGGATAGGCAATCTTAGAGCACTCGCTCCTCCGCGATTAGTTACGTACCTCAGCAACATCATAATTTTTAAATGCTTGTTGAAGCCAAGACTCCCTAGCCATTCTTTGTTCTTTTTTGGCCAGAATACTGGCCATCGTGTTATTAGGAAAATGTAGGAGTAGAGGGGCTTTGATCGGGGAGAATTGGTGGAAGTAGCGAACTTTGCAAAATCATATATCGGATAGTGCCGCGGTCAACGAATATTTAATTAGCTGAGTCAACAAGTGTACAGTTGGGCCCGTGACAGGTTGGGGGTGAGGGGGGCCCAACACATCTTAGACCGATGCGTATTGCACACTGGTCAGATTCTCAGGAAATGACTGGTCAGTTTTTATGTTTTGTAAGAATTGCACGACATGATTTACGAAAAGGGAAGAAATTAAACTGGGTCATGGCCCGTATGGTGAAGTCGAACTGTAAAGTACCGTGTGGTATGTCTTTCTCAAAACTGGATCAAGGATACTCTAGAGCCTCGGATAAGTTTTGTCTGGAAATTTTTTAAATGGAATGTTAATATGGCATGTTGTATTATCACTTCGATTTGATGCTTGTAGTCAATCTACATATTGAGACCCAACATGATGTACATGTGTACCGACCAATTCTATTTCGAAGCTTAATCATGATTAATGTGTCATTTGAAACCAAATTAGAGCCAAGTGATTTTCAAGATTTAACGATAGTAGATATAATTTGTGTGCCTCATTACCTGGAAAAGTGTGACTATAAGGTCTTCTTGACATGAGTTTAGGATGAATTTGACACATGCTAGCTATACTATATTACATTGTTTATATATGGTGTATATTTTATGATATGTTGGAATATATGCAATGCTTGTGAAATGAGTAAATGCGATTTCTAAAGCTGCATTAGTCTTTGTTTCATCCCAAAAGAACCACGATTTTGCTCACAGGGGAGTTCTCTCTCTCCACTATCAATTTCCTTTTTCCTCTCTTTCATTTCTCCATGTAAAGTGAAGAAAGAACGAAGCTGAGAGCAAAACAAATAAAGGAAAAGAAAAGAAGAAAGCAAAAGTGCCACTTCCCTACCTATAACCCATCGAATCTTTCCCAGGTAATAGAAAAAGCATTCACGCCTTACTTGTTAGCCTAATCCCAAACAAATAAGATAATTTGCAGAATTTAATCATATATTTGAGGACTTAATAGCACCAGATCTTGTGCCTCCTTTATTTGAAATGAGTCCACTTATAAACCTAAATACACGATCATCTCCTCGAGCTCAAGACCTCGCATTGGTTCTTGATTCAATTCTATAAATGGAGAAAAGTTCTCTATTCGTTACTATAACAGTTTATTGAATGAAGATTTTGAGTTTCGAGTTTAACGTCCAATTAGCTTGGAAAATAAAGCTCTTTTAATCATGAGTGCACGATAAGTTGACAATTCATTCATAAACGGATGAATCATTGGTGGGTTCTTCACCACTTGGTTCTCTTTAATGAAATTGGCAGTTGAGCTTTCCATAATCATGTATCCAATGGCTGCTATAATAATTCACTTGTTTAACCCAAAGTTCCAAGAATACTCTCGTGAATCAGGACTACGTATTGCAAAAACCGAAATGCAAAATTAGTTTATGTAGCTACTAGTTTATTTTGGGGAGGGTTAGATATTTAAACTTAATTATCTCATATCCTATGACTATGAAAAGTCAACCTTTAGTTGGAATTTCGGAACAACCATATAAATGATGATAACTCACGAGACTAAATTTATCACTAGTTGGATCTTCTTCAATCCATATAATAAAGGTTCAGCCTATCGTCTGCCCTACCACACAAAAAACAAAAAACAAAGAAGACCAATAAGCCACACCCAATTTGGAGAGAGCACGTTCTAAAAAGTGGAAGCAATTCTTCTTTTGTTCGAAGAAACGTCTTTTTAATTGACCGATTGATATCTCCAAAATTATGCGATAAAGTGACAATATTTACTACACGTGATGTTGGTTGTTTAAATTTTTTGTCCCTTTCCGATTTTTTTCTTTCTTTTTTTCCCTTCCCGTCATTGCCTCTCGCCCCCCCATTCCTCCTTCTCTCATGAAACAACCCCTACAATACAACCCTCTCTACCCTCAATTTGAACTTGTGAAAAGTATCCAAAAAAAAAAAGTCCTAAACTTATTGTATTAATAATAATTCAATCATAAATCTTTCAATTGAATCAATTTAGTTCTAAATCATTTTACGTTAATACCAATTGAGTCAATCTGACCAATTTAAACCGAAATTTATTGAGGTGGATATCATATCCTATATGGCATGGTTAGTGATGATATGGATATTTTCTATATATTTTTTATATATTTTTTCAATTTTTCAATTAATTTTCTTTTCTTTTTTTTTCTTCTTCTCTTTTCCTTCTTATCCTTCCCTTTTGCACTGTGGCTAATGAGCGTCACCAAAGCTCGCCAGCCACTGGGCAATGCAAAGCCCTCTCTTGGCCTTGCCAATTGCAGGCGAAAGTGGCTATGGCCTCGCCAGCCGTGGGTGAGGTCACCTTCACCTATAGCCGCCAACTATTCACCCACATCTAGACAAGGCCCACGACCCTTGCCGGCGGCCAATGAGGGCTTCAAGGCCCTTGCCTAGTGGTTGGAGAGCTCTAGCCCCACCAGCCGAAGTAGGGAAAGAAAAAAAAAGAAGGAAAAGAGAAGAAAAATTAATAGAGAATTGAAAATTTCAGAAAAAAATTATAAAGGACATGTCAACGTCAAGGCCTAATGTGCCAAGAGAGATGATCAGTGTCCACGTCATAATTTTTTGGCCTAATTTGGCCAGATAGACTAAATTTATAGAAATGTGAAATGGTTTATGACTAATTTGATATAATTAAAAGGTTTAGAATTAAATTGGTACTAATATAATAGGTTTAGAATTTTGTTGGTACTTTTTTGTTTGAGCCACTACCGCTTGCGCCTCCTTCGCCATAGTTACCCTGTGCGTTGTGTATGTTTGTGCTTGTTGTGTGTGTATAATTGATTAGTGCTCACATTGTGTTTGTTTATAGATTTTATTTCGAAGGAGAAAGAAAAAGAAAGGAGGAGCAAAACAGGTTGATAAAATACTGACCGTTGAGCCGGTTGACTATTGAAGAGAAATGATGTTTAAGTCGCATGAAAGAGAGCAAGGAAACAAATGACGAGAATTTTACTCCAAAAGGGGCAATCTTTTTAATAGGCGCGATGCATCATAGTTGTTCTGATTAACCTATTGAGAAGATGCAACTTATCAAATTAAATTGTAATATAACAAGTTATGTGGATTTAGACTTTCCTCTCACTTGAACGGACTGAGGTCGTTGACAAGTTATGTGTTCATATTTTGTTGGACAGCATGGTTATAGTCAGAAATCGCATGGTCTCAACTGAAGCAAAGTATATGATGTCAACTGAGACAATTGAGAAAGTTATTTCACTCAAAGGTTTGTTCAGTCATCTAGAATTGTTGTAAGAGAAGATTGTTATTTTTAGCAACAATTAGAGTGCAAGACATTTATCAAAAATCAAATGTATCGTGGGTGGGTGAAACACATTAGTGTCGTGTACAATTTTATATCTGATATTGTGTCATAAGGAACCACACTCGTTCAAAAAGTACACACGGCGGATGATCTAACAAAGCATATGGCATTGACTAAGTTTCAATAATATTCGGACTTGTTAGCTTCTACAACAAGTGAGGAGCCCATAGGGGTTTGGGAGAAATGACAACCGAAGAGATGAAATTGGACTTCTCACCAAGGTGGAGATTCATTGATCATGGCTTGAAGTTGATTCAGACTTTTTTTTTTTTTTTAAATTCGTCTATAATTGAATCACAAAAATCTCACGCCACATTATTGCACTCTTGCCAATAGAATTGTCCACGATGGAAAAAGGAAACTAATTTCCCATAAGACTTCTTTTCTTCATTGAAGATGAAGCCCACGTTGACATTGGCGAATGGCTTATGGTTGTTAAATAATCTGTTGTTGAGTTTGGTCTTGGGTGCACAGTGTAACACCCCGAACCCTTCGCAGGTCGTTAACAGTGCCGATGTTACATCTTTTACCATCTCTATCTCTTGGCTAAATTAAGCCTTGCCAGATTACAGGCATTTTTTTTTTTTTAAAGCGGTCCCATGCGCGACTCATAGCGGAAGCAAAATTCACATCGTCATCTATCTCCCTTCTAACCCATGATACAAATACACACCAACTAACAACACGATTTTATAAATAACGTTGACGCTTTGCTTACATACATACATATAGCGAGATGGGGTTTCCTTCAGGTCGGTACAAAAACCAGAAAGGTTAAGACTCTGCCATGTCCCACCTAAAATCTCAAAAAGGAACTCCGACCCCTAACATCACATGAACACAAAACCCTCCCATCACCAGCATCAACTATCTACATCAAAAGTGATCTAGCTCCTACTCCTCGCGCGCAGGTCTCACACCCAACCCGGTGTGTCAGGTGGTGGCGGCGGTAGCATCCCTCGCATCGCTCCATCCCGTCGAACGTGCACAGACAGGAACTCTTGTATGACAGGGCCCCCAACCAGGCCGATATCATACATAACTAAGCATCGCACTCGGATAAACGTCAATTCGGGCACAGAGGGACAATCTATCTCCGTACACTCCACCTCAACATCGACGGTAGACCGTAAAATACCCCACGCGAAACAGCAGGTAGCGGCATAGTGCTAATCTGAAATGTTATCCCCAAAAGGGTGAATACAACCACTCAGCGAGATAGGGAAATCCAATAACAACTCAGTGCACCATGCATACCATCATACAATGCAGGCATTGCTTACTTTTTTGATGTCAAGCGTATTCATGCATCATCATAGCATATATATCATCATCATGGCATTTCATATATCATTATTAGCCATGCATCACCATGCATATCACATCATCATTAGCCATGCATCACCATGCATATCACATCATCATATCATCATCAGCCATGCATCACCATGCATATCACATCATATCATCATTAGCCATGCATCACCATGCATATCACATCATCATTAACCATGCATCACCATGCATATCACATCATAGATCAATTTCCACTTTTACTTATCAATTGATCCCCACATTATCTTTTCTCAAATCATCAAATTCACCATCATCATCATCCCTTCGGGCAGAAACCTCCGACAGGGATCCCAGCATTCCAGCCATCTCATGGCCACTGGGCTTCCGGCCCCCCACATTCCGGGCATCTCGCATCTCAACTAGCATCACGAGGCATTCCCTTCGGGCAGAAACCTCCGACAGGGCTTCCGGCCTTTACCCTTCTAGCCGGGGATCTCGCACCCCAATCCCGGCATCGCGAGTCACTCCCTTCGGGCGAGAAACCTCCGACGGGGCTTCCGGCCCCCACATTCCGGGCATCCCTGAAACTCCCAGGGAATCTCTGGAATTACGCCACCAGGCCACCAGACAACATCCTCCACCACAACCTCATTCTCATCCACATTTATCTTTTATCTCAATTTAACATGGAAATTTGGCATGGCATCGAACATATCACACTTGCATTTCAATTCACATGTCATGCACATGTCATAGCTTAATCACATAAGTATTTCAACTTAATGCATGTACAAAGACCTCATCACACAAGTGCCACACAAATGGAATTGAATCCATGGCCAACTAAAAATCTATTTTATTTTATTTTTTCATTATTTTATTATTATTTTATTATATTTATTTATTTTCATAAATAAATATTTAATATTTATGATTTTCCCAAAATCATAATATTCAATAATCATTTATAGGATCACAATTTTATATAAAATTCGTGGCCAAATTGAATCTCTTATAATTTCACAATTTCCTCCAAAAACATCCTAAAATTCTTCGGATTTAAACCCACTGCACAGTTTCCGAATAAATTCAATTAAAATATCCATTCGGTCTCCAAAAATTACGAAACTTTACAGGGTGATATCCAACACATTTTCGTAGCTTTTTCATTAAGAACTTTAAGCCAAATTCTTTTTAGATTAATTTCCATAGCCCTACGAAGCTTCTGGAACCACTACCGTTTCGTCCAGAACACACTTCTCCGTATTTCTTAGATTTCACCCATCAAATCTCTTTCGTTCCTTCTGAAATTTAAGTATGTTATGTAACAATGTGTCCTTTACAAGTTTCATGAAGGGATCTAGGTCAAATACCCAGATTATGGTCACCATTTTAACCCATGAAGTCTCGGGTGTCTCGGTACACCTCACCAGAATCAACCATCTCCAAGATCTAACAGATTTACCAAGTTATACTTGTTATTTTTGATTCAAATTTGAGTATGTTGTAGCTTAAGGTGTTTCCTACAACTTTCAAGAAGACAACAAAGTGAGATCTTCAACAGAAATCAACAAAAGGTTAGTGAAGATTTCGCAGATCTGAGGTCTCCGTATAACAGAGCTTTTGACCCCACATATCACCATCGTTTTCCATGAAATTCGAGTATGTCATACTACAAGATGTTAAATTCAACTTTCATGAAGACACCAAAGCCAAAATCGCACTCCAAATACACATGCAAGCTCGACTAAGATACTGACTACCACAAACCGAACGAAAACAGTCACATAGCTTGAACACATCCAACCCTTACCTCGGTTTTTCGCCCAAATCACACCTAAAACCGAACATGCAACCAACAAAACAGACATGCAAGAGAAGTTAAGGACCCCACTTGCCTCCAAGATGAACAAACAGCGATGAATGGCGGCGTACGGCGGTCGGACTAGGCGGACGCACGGCGGACGGGCGGCGGCAACTCTCGGCTCCACCTCCTCTCTCTCGGTCTCTCCTTCCTTCCGCTCGAACACACTCTCTCTCTCTCACCCTTTCTCGGCCAAATGATCAGGAAGAACCGGCCACTCTCTCTCCTAACCCCTTTTATATCCCCTAAAGCCCATGATTAGTAATGATTAACTCACCTCATGTCCAACCAATGCATGCTCTACTTTGTGCCACATGTTATTTCTATTTTTGAATTTTGAATGGGCTTGGGCTTAGGCCCAACCGGCCACTCACTTTGGGCTGGTCGACAGCCACCTATTGGGCCCTAATGGCCGACTAGCTTGGCCCACCAAGCTTTAGGCTAATGGGCCCAAGGCCCATTTCGAAAATAACCCTATTTTCTCTTCTTCTTTTTTTTTTTTTTTGAATTCCTTTTTATAAATATTTCTAAATTCAAATTTCATCTTGGCCAAAACCTTGGGATATTTTTAATTATTGAAATTTAAATCATATGGCCAAGCATTTAAATTTAAATTTCCACAACACAAGCAAAATTCATCAAATTAAAAGACAAATTGGCTAAAGCATAAGCCATAAAATTCTATCACCTAATTAAAGACATTTAACACACCTTAAGGCTTGGCTTTGAATTTCCGGGATGCCACACACAGTGAGTATGCTTAACATATATGAAAACTTGCATGAGATACGAGAGCTTTGATAACTTTCACCCAAGAGTGTGACAGTGTAATAAAATTCTTTTTTTTTTGTAATTGATTCTTGTAAGTTTGGGTTTAATCTAAAATTGAAAAACACTTATGAGTGAGTATGATTGAATGATTCTATTATCTTCTTTACCAATTATAATGGAATCATCTTATCGATCTCTCTCCATGTAGTAGGCACATAGTAGAACCACATAAATTTGTTGTCTTTAAATTTTATTTATGCAATTTATTTCTTACTTGATTAGTTTTGTGTGTTTTTATTCACGCTTCCTAGCTAGTTGCAACAAATCATATTTTAGAGATAGAAAGATTCATAATGGGTCCCCAAAAAAGAATACAAGGTTTTACCCTAACTTATGATTAAATCTGACTACTTGATGCTCATCCGCTGGATGTATCATATCATACTTTCTTGATTAGTAGTGGTATATAGCAATGGATTCAGGTTTATTAGCTATTGTCGATTCTATCTTTTTTACATCCAACCTTCTCTTTAACGATAAGTCAGTTGAAAGGGAGGTGGCTTTTAAAGACAAGATGTCAAAAGCAAAATTGATGACATTGGATCTATAAATTATCCTTTTCACATCCAACCTTCTATTTTGTGGAAGTTCTATATAGTGTATCAGTCAATTGCTCTCTTTTTATTTTGAATATGTGATTATGATTATTTATCTTACATATATCGAGCTTAATTGTGTATGATTCGTCAACTCATGTAATCCACGTATTTTCAACAATTATTAATTAATCTGTGGGAATCACTCCAAAGACCTCTAATTTGATATTTCAATCTTCAAACTTGAATACAGGCAAAATTCAGGGGCTAGTTGTATAATAATTGGGGTGCCCGCAAACACCATCTATAGGTTCCGCCAAGAAGACAAACATGAAATTTGACACAAGATCAGGAGGCTAAGACAGAGTCAAGTATTTCATTTGTGTTCATCGTGCAGGTGTGCATTTGAGACCTCACCTCGCTTCTTTCCAAGTAACCCACAACAAAACCACCATCATGACCACCACTGTGTCCTGCAAGTTGTCCAACGCGCCACTGCTTCTTACCTTCTTGATTGCCTTGCAACCAACAACAAAAAAACACCATTACCACCACCACGTATCGGCACCGCTTCTTACCTTTCCTGATTGCCTAACCAACAACAAAATCACCATCATTGCCATTGTGTTGGCATCAAGAGATAAATTTCATTAAATTGCATGGCATATAGACATTAGAAGCATTTATATTACGAGTATTAGAATTCTAAAAAATAAAAATTAGTCTAAGATTAATTAAAAAATTAAAAATTTTATCATTATTATTTTATATTAAAAAAAAGAAGAAGAAAAGAAAATAGACCGGGTCGGGGAGGGCCGGCCCGGCCTTTTTTCTTTTCCCTTCTTCCTCTTTCTCTTTCAGGCCCTGCCCCATTTTCTCTTCTTTTTTTCCCTGGCCCGGCCCACGCACCTATCTCTTCCTCCTTCCTCCCTCACGCCATTCCCGCGTGTCTGCGGCGACAGAGACGTACGCAAGCAAAAGCAGAGCAGCCGTGATCCTAGGGTCGGGGATCAGGCCGGCCGCGGCAGGCTGGCGGTGGCGGAAGCCATGGGCGTCTGTCGCTAGCCCTTAAAAGCGAGAGAGGGGGCGCAAGAGAAAAAGGGAGGAGACCGGGGGCTGGATTTGAAGGAGAGATCCGAGAGAGAGTTCGAGTGAGAGCAACCGAGAGAGGGGGGAGAGACAGAGAACGCGAGTGAGAGTTTTCCTGAGGGAAGAGAGTTGGAGGTAGAGACCGCCGGCCACCGCACGGCCGACAACCCACCGCCGTGCCTCCTTTCCCGCTTCGACACTCCGGTAAGCCTCGACCCCCCTTTTGCCTTTTTTGAGCATGCCGGGCCGGAGCTTGCGGCCGTCGGGCAGAGGCGAACTCTGGCCCCGTCCGTCCCTCGTTTTGCTGCTGCTTTGCGTGCTGTTGTTGTCGCGGGTTCTGGTCTTCGGTCGAGTCAAAGATCTCTTGTTTCCGTGGCATATACTACCTGTTCGACAAAATGTCCGAACGAGATCCATAGTTTTTTCTCCGGGTATGGTCTCTTTCGGAACGATGGTGACACCCCGATCAGTGAGTGCGTAGGGTTGGCTAGGAGCTGCTTGGTCCTTGGTGGCCGTTGTGGTGGTCCTCGGAGGCCTCGGGTCTTACTGTTTTGGGCATTCGGCGGCGGGGAGGTCGGCCGACGAGTGGCAGTCAGAGTGACCGCCCGATGGAGGGTGGCAGCTCGGCTGCAGCTTGAGCTTTGGCTGAGGTTTGTCTGAAAAAAATAGTACGTAGAAGCTTCCGTGAAGGACGTCACACGAGATGGGGATATCGCTTGAGAGCGGCTTGTAAGATAACCCGACATCAAACACTCGAGGCCGAGCGTTTTCTTTTTTTCCCCTAATAAAGGGAGTATGAAGTGAGACGCCTTAAGTTTGGATTTACATCTTTTATTTGACGAACTTAGGATACTGAAATCTGATTTTTCCATCTTTAATTAAGCTGGTTTATGGTATAGAATATTTTTGTTGGGGTGGGGGGGAGTGTAGAATAATTGAATTTATAAATTCCATTATTTTAACTATGTAAAATATAATAATTCTGATTGGAAGATATCGTAGGATTTTTTTTTTTTATTTGGCTAGGCTTTTATTATATTCTCTGTATTTTTTTCTGTTACTTTATTTAGAAGTAATTTTTCAAAAAAAAGGTTGCTACTGTGTCTATTTGTTGTGTTTTGTAGAATCATCCAGTTTGCCTCTTTCTAGGAGTTAAAAAAGCCGAAGAGATTTCCGTCTTGCGTTTTGTGCACGGACGCTTCGTGCATTCGTGTTTGCAAGTTGTAACTCGATGATGTTCATTTCCACTGCGTTGAAGTCTGAATTAGGAAAAAAAAGTTATTCGAAGTCTCGACTTCAAGCAAGAGTAAAGCCTCTCAAGATTAGCGAATTGCCACGTGTCCATCCCTTGCAACTAACACAAAAGAGTCTAGTTCTTGCAAACCTCAAGATAAGAAGCATGCATGATATGCATACGTGACAAGAGAAGTTAAAGTAAAATATGCATGGGAATTATCTCTGTTCCTGCGATCTTCAGAAGTTGCCAACGCGTCTCCTCGTGGCATTGATTTGTCGTTGGACTTGGAAGTGCCTTCTCCATATGACAAAGGATGATCCATAGAAGACCTACATTGCCACCATAAAAAAAACCCTCTATCAAATTTACTCCAACATCACTGGAGTTCTGGAATCCCGTTGCAAGGGATAAAAAGTAGTTAGCGGCGAGAATAAACATTGAACCGCAAGTCATATAAGTGTCAGGACCCAGCGGAAGAGCAGTGGAAAAGATTATGCAGCTGGAGATGAGAAAAGTAATGCTGTTGAGTAAAGTGAATAAGTATAGACGTGAGCCGCTGAGGATCATCTTTCCAGCTTGATGTGGTTTTCCATTAGCAATTTCAGTGGAATTGGCGGTGACGACAGTGGAGTAGGTCGGAGAATTTGAAGAAGAATCCTGCCAGTATCCTCCTGGAGGACTAAGAGCGGCTTGGTAAGTGGCGGTCGCCATTAAGGTGGACACTACAAGGATTATGTTGCGAGCGGATTCATTTCTGACATAGAAAATGCGTGCCCACCCCTCAAGGAAAATTTGTCTCGTGGTGATAAGCTGGGGTAGTGAGGGGGTAGCATAATAAAGTCTGGGCAGAAGTCTTCGAGGGCGTAGCCTCTTCACAACATCTTGATCGTTCCTAGAATTCACTTGGAAGATTTCCAGAGCGGTCTGACCAAGAGAGTTCTTCACTTGTATATCCATGAAGTGACTTAACAGCTTGATGATCTGAAATGCAAAAGGAATAAAAATGAAGTACGTACCCCTTCAAGTTAAATCATTGCTTTATCCCAAGCTTTACTATTGTGCACAAGATGAGCTCTAGCCACGATGCTAAAGATGCAATGACCCATGTATAAATGAAGAAAGTTTACTAGACCTTATTTATTAATGCCATCATTTCAACCAATATAAAGAAGTCCTGGATTTTTTCAAGAGGTGTAATTTAGTACTTTCATCCAGAATTATTTATGCGATAGTTAGGGATTGCCCATGTGAGTTGCAACATAGGCAAATCCACGTAAGTGATGACTTGAATGGCTGTAATCTAGCATAAGAGTTTAGGATTTGACCATGTCAACTGAAAAGGTTTAAGATTCAATTACATTTTGTATATGAGATTTTTTTTTTCTATGAAGAAGAACCCTACCTTAGATAAAAGAATGTACCAACCTATAAAAACTGGATTCAATATAACGGTCAAGCCTACCTTCCTATGACCTTGGGCACGGGAAAATGGTCAAAAAGAGAATTGGAATAGCAGATTGGGAGTGGAGTTACTACATCCATCCCTCGTTATTCCTCTTCTTCTTTGTTTTGTGCTTAACATCAATCCCAGCGTTTATTTATGTCAAAGTTAATATCACAAATTTCTTTTAGAGTGAAATAGTAGGGATAATTATTTTTTGACGCTATTTCCATTCCCTTATACCTAAATGCATCAATTCTTTTCCAATTATTCTGTACACATTCTAATGTACAAATCATAGTTTTATGCGATACCAAAGTACAACAGCACATCATATATTATGTACTCCGCTCACGTCTTTTATTTCGTGATGAACAACGGTTTATGCATTCACGGAGGTCATTAATTGCAAATTGTACGATCCCTTAAGAGTATTTGAAGCAATTCATATTATTTAAAAAAAAATTAATTATTGGGCAGATGAATTTATCCACTCATTCCATCTCTCTTTAAAATTATATTTTCTTTAATTAAATCAAACTCCAAAGCTATTTCTACATACATAACTGACATATATAGAGAGATAATTCAAAGTAATGCCATAAGATTGTGGAACCAACCACGAGAAGTCTTGTTTTATAATAATATTATGCGATGGTGGAAAGTTCAACAAGAGAGAAAAACGCGCACCGATTGAGCAGGACTCAATGAGGACGTAAAAGGACGAGAGAGAGAGAATCAAATCGACAAATATTAACTTTTATTATATGTAAATTCAATGGTTAACAATAATCCTTCTTAATAAACATTACATATAATAATCCACTTAAGAGGTGGGTTTTTCCCGAAGATTATTGGCAAAAGTTTGCTTTCATAATATTAAGAGACATGAAGTCGAACAATATCGTGATATTATATATTACTCATACGAAAACACACAACTGATTTGTAGAAGGATGAGTATTTTTCTTGTGGAGACTCCCATACGATCTAATCATCACAATATTCTCCTATAATATATCACATCACCCGATAAATCATTTCTGTTGATCCTTTCTTGTGTTTTTCCCGGATCACTTCAAACGAGCAAATTTATGAACATTTCTATATGTTCAGCACTATGCTATACAACTTCAAATATCAATGGTCAGATAGATCCCTAATGACAAATGTTAACCGTTGAATGATAAAAATACATCATATATTGTAACACAATTTGTAGCTCGTCTCCCCTCTTTGAATGTTTCTAAATCCGTATATTTTCAATCCCTGGTATTTCATTATCATAAAATTTGTTCAAAAACAAGAACAACTCGAAAAAGCAAAGAACCATACCTTAGGTTGCGGTTGCCTTGCTTTTGCAGCAATATGTAAAGCAGTGTTACCATCTTTGTCTTTCCACCTCAATATTCTCATCATATGAAATTGCTTAAGCCATCCAAACAAAAACTCGAATGCTTTGAGGTTGTCGTTCTTCAAGGCGACATGAACCACAGTCTCGCATTGACTTGTCAAGTCTTCAATGGATGATTTGCAATTGCATAGGAATTCGACTAGGAGCTCCAACTCATCGTCTCCTACTTTCTCGGCGACGTAATGCAAAGGAGTGATCCCACATCGTCCTGGGACTCGGATCAATTTCGGGTCACGGCTTATCAATGCCCTCACAATGTTATAATGCTGATGTTGCAAAGCCAAGTGCACGGGACTGTAACCCTTTGGATTCAACTTCCGAGCAAGCGACGGCTTCAAGATGACCATCTCCATGGCCACCTGAGTTTTTCCGGCAGTTGCGGCAATGTGGAGAGGAGTAGTTGGGAAAGGGTTCTTAGATAGGCGATCTAAGAGCTCTGGCTCCTCCTCAATTAAGTTATGTAGCTCATCAACTTCGTCACGTTCGATTGCTAGTTGAAGACGAGACTCCCTATCCTATTTTTCTTCTTTTTGGGCTAGACCCTTAGCCATCGTGTTTCCAGGGAAATGATCGATGGAAGAAGTGAACTTGCAAATTCATTTATAGGGGAGTCAACAAGGGTACAGGTGGGCCCCATGCCAGGTTGGGGTTAGTGGGCCCCAACATAACTTAGAACGATAGCTGTGCATACTGATAAGATTCTCAGGAAATCTTCAGACTTGTAATTTTACGTGATACTCCCGCTCTCCCACTTTTGCTCTTTCGCTTCTCGTCACGAGAGTATAAGATAAACAGCGATTTATCTAGGTAAGTGACTTTTACCACTTTTACATTTTGCAAGAAATGCATAATATGATTTATCGAGAGGGAAAAACCATACTGTATCATGGCCCGTATGTTGAGGTCGAAATGTAAAGTACCATATGATATGCTCTTTTTAAAGTTAGATCATATATTTGATACTCTAGACCATAAGTTCAATTTTTGTCTAGAAAGATTTTGGATGAAATGTTATTACTATTGGTAATATATATATTGATCGCATGTTATATTGTGATTTTGATTTGATGCTCATAGTCAACCTACATATTAAGATATGACATGATGTACATCTGCATGGATCAATCTGTTTCAGGCCTTCATCGTGCCTAAAGTGTTTTTCAAGACTTAATCAAAGTGAAGTGATTTATAGGGCTTAACAATAGCGACTATGGTTTTCATGCCTTATCGCCTTGCAAAGAGTGACTTTAATGTCTTCTTGACATGAGCATAGGATGAGTTTCACACATGCTAGCTCTATTATATTACATTAGGGTGATTGTCAAGTGGGGCTTAGACAGTGCTTTTGTCTCCAACCTGTCAATTCCTTCTTTCCTTTTTTTTTTCTCCGTGTAAAATAAAGACCGAATAAAGCTGAAAGCAAAATAAATAAAGGTAAAAAAAATAAAATAAAGCAAAAGTGCCACTTCCCTACCATAACCTATCGAATCTGAGGTAATAGAAAAGCATTCACGCCTTACTTGTTAATGCTAAATCCAAACTAAAGAAGATAATTTGCAATATTTAATAATGCATTTGAGAGTGAATAGCACCGGACTTGTTTTCTGTTTCATTTGATACGAGTCCACTTATAAACCTAAGTACATGATTATTACCTCGAGCTCATGACCTCGAATTGGTTCTTCGATTCGATTTAATATAGAAAGGAAAGTTCTCTACTCATTACTAAAATGGTCTATTCAATGAAGATTTTGAGTTTCAAGTTTAGTATTGAATTAGATCGAAAAAGGACCTTTAAATCATGGATGCATGACAAATTTGACAATTTATTTATAAACTAGTGAGTCACTAAAGGGTGATTCATTGCTTGCTCTTCTTTAATGTAATTGGGAGTTGAGCTTTCCATAGTCATAAATCAAATGGCTGTTAATAATAGTTTACCTGTTTTTAATCACGAAATTTTTTAACCCAAAAGTTTTAGGAATGCTACCGTGAATTATACTTCGTATTGCAAAACGGTAATGCAAAATTAGTTTAGATAGCTACTAGCTTACTTTGGGGAGGAGTTAGTTATTTAAACTTAAATATCTCATATTCTGTGACAATCAAAAGCAGACTTTTAGTTGGAATTTCGGAACAACCATATAAATGATGATAACCGACTCAAGTGAGATTGTAACTGTGTTCTACATTTGGTTATCGAGCGTCACAAAGCGTCTCTTGAAACCTGTTAGCTACCTATAACTAATTGATAAGCTCCTAAAAAATGATGTGGGTAAATTGTAGGAATTGTTGATACTTTTGAAAAAATTAAAAAAAAATAATGGTAAGTGGACTTAAATAAGAATTGGTAATTTCTTATAAGAGTTGATGATGTTAACACGTCAATCAACTCTACAAATGAATCCGGGTAAATTATTGGAACAATTAATAATTTCTAAATAAACAAATGTTCGTTGGTATAATATAAATAAGAGTTGGTAACTCAAGTTTCCCAAATAAAGTCGGGTATGGTTTAAAAGTGTTGGTAACTTTAACCCATTAGTAAGCTCTATAAATAAATACTGTTAAATTATTGAAATAATTTGTACTGTTGAAACAATGAAATAAACTTTGGTAAGTTAACCCAAATAAGAGTTGCTAATTTTTTTTATAATAACAAGTGATTTTAACACATTTTTAAAATCCTAAAAAAAGTCCAAAAAATATCGGAACAATTGGTAATTTTTGGTAATTGATTAAATTAAAGTTGGTAATTTCATGTAAGTGTTTATAATTTAAGCTCCACAAATAAATGTTAGTCAGTTCTTAAGAGAACCATTAAATTTGAAATAAGTTGGTAATTTTGTGTAAGAATTGGTAACTCTAACCCAATGATATCTTCTAAGATAAATGTTGTCAACTATTGGAATAGTTGGTAATTTTGTGGCAATGTGAGTGGATTCATGTAAGAGTATGTAATTATATATGATAGACAATAGCATTATTAGCTGGTAAACTGCGCAAATAAATGTTGGCATTACACTACAACAATCAGTAATTACGAAACAATCAAATAAAAGTGCACAAGCGACTCCAACAGTAGTCGTTAAGCTAAAATTAATTGGTGACTTAATGGAAGAAAAATGGGCAAATCACTTAAATTAAGACTGGTAATTTTGAATAAAAGTTAGCACCTTATCATGTTGGGAAGCTATACAAATTAATATTGTTTAATTATGAAAACAATTAGTAATCCTGGAAGTACAAAAAAAATATTAGTACTTTCAAAAAACAATCCGTAACTTAAAAATATGATAAATGGATATATATATATATATATATATATATATATATATATATATATATATATATATATATATATATATATCAAACACCATTTGTGAAAGAAGAATAGTGTCTCACTTTGTTTCCTAAAAGTCGAAATTGTGATGACATCGCGAAAGACCAAAAAGCAAAGTGCTGGTACTCGTCGAAAAAAAAAAGGAAAGTGCTAAACTTGCTGTCACATGTAAACCGTTTGTTCTCCTTATCGGGAAAAAAAGGAGAATTCTGGGAGAATTATTGGACGCGAAAAGTACTTTGCATCCTTGACTAGTCAATGGCATCTTCAAACTTGATTATTGTGTGAGGCTCCAGCCTCATTAAAAGTGCTTCAGGCGCGTGCGGCGTCTCCCGGCGGCGCACAACATGTCGATGGACTTGTCTCGACGAGCCCTTTCACCCTATATCTTTAGAAATTGATTTCGACTTACAGAAACTCGAAAAAACGGACGAACAATGCTCGGGTGTTGGGATTTTGCACCCCGATCCTTGTCGGCCGAATTTCTTTGCGGAAAATCAATCAAAAAACATGAAAAGGGTTGGGAAAACGTGAACTAGGGCTCTGATACTAATGTTGGGATTAATGGATCCCAAAAACCAGATTCGATACTAAATCGAACCCCTAAAAGCAATGCGGAAGACAAGCCCGGGATAATCACGTATCATCGATCGTAAAGCGCACCACGGATTCGAGCGTACCTTGTTAGTCACAGATTAAACACCAACACCGATAAGAGGAAGAGAATTCGGTCTTGTTCGATTCGATGACGCCAATTCGCCTTGAAGGGAAAACGGGGTCGCCTTAAGCGTTTTCTTTATTTGGAGGGAGAGAGGGAGAGAATACGTATGCTGGTTTTTTTGCCAAAAGGTACATTCTCCTTCTCTCTCATCCCTTTTATACCTCCCTCCATCCACGGGCCCTATTCCTGTGGGCCGGGCTTTTAGGCCCAACATGGGCGAATAGGCCTTAAGCCCATCACTAATAAAACCATCACCACCGAAAGTGAAAACAAATGGCCCAAAGGGAAAAGATTAAAAAGGGGCACTTTGGAATATGCTCAAAGGCGAGAGTTCAACAAGATTAAGAGCAGAATGGCTGCTGCTCGTTCTCACGAGAAAGTTCAGGTAAAAGTTCCCTATATGTATAATCAATTCAGTCAAACAACAATTGCAGTAATCTCAGGCAGCGAGGCCGGATCACAAGTATTCGCTACGGATTTTGTTTAGTAAGCTAGAATTTCGTTTAAAATACTTCTCCTTACGAGGTTCTGAATCTGTTGATGCCACTAATTGGTCAGAATCACATCCTCGAATTGGAGCGAAAGGTCGTGAGGATGCGCAGGGAAAATGATAATCGCAGAAAGCTGTTGGCGGTAATCATGTTTAAACTCTCTCTCTCTCTCTCTCTCTCTCTCTCTCTCTCTCTCATATTGTTCTCCCGAAACTGATCCGCATTGTCTTCTATGTAGAATGAATTAGTAGTCATCCTTGGATAACCCTTTCCTCTGAAGCTACGATTGATTTTCAAGAATATTATTAGGTGCTTATCTTTGATGTTGGAATAAATTTACAACTAATGCTAGATTAATAACAGATCTGCACTTTAAGAACTGAAGAGATGGTCATTAATTTAATTCACATACTTATCATTCATCCACCACCGCTCGCTGGCTTTTTCTTCCTCCAAGATTATAATTAATTGAAATGCCCAATTTCGTTGGATTGGCCTAATACGGTGATTAAAGTCTAAGTTATAGAACCAAGGATAAGCAAGTGCGGCATTCAAAGTAATGTGTCAAGTCATTATTGGACCCAAGAAGCACCCCTTTTACACTTGATTTGCCTCCCTTGTAGCTAAACCCAATCATCACAAGGCAGAATTGGACGGATTTACGATTGGTCTGTCTTGTAAATGCCGCTAGCATGGTTGGAGATGCACGGTTCGTGCCAATACCGAGAACAGAAATCCTTGACTATAAAGATATTATTGAGATACTTTCGGTTAGGAGAAAGAGAAGGAACATGCTTAATGAAGAAATTAATATGCAAGAACTTAACATATCAATTATCGGAACTTCATATATTCTTGACTCTGAAGTGTAGTTTTGTTAGCTCAAATTCTCCTTCTCCATACTGTCATCACATTTATGAGAACTGATTATAGCCTGTTCATCTTATTTTTCTCTCAGCATGGTCCAGGACCAAGTGAAGTTGGTGGCTTTAGATCCTTGAGGAGGACCTTTTCTGGACCACTTTGATTCTGGGCCTGAATATTATCTATCTCCTCCCCTGAACTCTTTGATCAATGTTGGAAGTTTATGGTGAACATTAAACTCATAGTTGTTATTTCCTAAGTAATTTTCACTGAGACGGAGACTTTAGTTATCATTCAAGTACTTTTGGCTTCGACTAATGCTTGCAGCAAGTAATATGCATCGTTGATCAATCAAATTATGCTTGCTCTATATTTGGTGCACTACAATGTAGTGCCATGGAGGAAAAAATTAAATTATGCATTATTGAGGAGCTTTTGGGATCTGGATGTTTTTTAATCAAAGAAATTTACTAGCTATTTTCAGGTAATCCTAATTTATAAGTAATTATGAATCTGTACAAATTCAATTTCACAACACAATCATCACACAGTTCTGCATTTGGGCTAGATCTAGATTGCTCGTCTGAGTTAGAGTGCCAAGATTTTCCATGGAAAAACACAATGAACCTGGGACATGGTTAACTTTGTTGGGCTCTTAATCATATTATTTATCTCGTTTGCTCGAAAATTAAAAAAAGGATGGTTTATAATAGAATAACTAGCAAAAGTGCACATCCATTGCTTGTAAGTGAAAAACCCGACATTTAAAAGATCTTGTATTCGCTTTATTGCAAATTACTATGAATTATCATCGATCATTGGAATGAAATAATCAAAATTATATGGATCAAAATTGTGCAGATATCTGAAAAGAGAAAAATGTACCCACATTTAAACTTTTTTCTGGAACAATACTTTTTCGAGGAGACATGTGAAATTCTAGCCGTGTCGCAATTGTTTGCAGCAATTCTATCACTTTTGCCATTTCTGCTTCAGTACTTTGGGTTGTCAAAGTCAAACCATTACCTTCTGTTTGTCGAAAGCACAAGCAGCAACAACTCCGTTCTTGATTTTCTCTCGTCTTTCTGCATCTTCGAAAGGACCCTTTTGATATCGTTTTCTTGTGATCCAAGCCTTAACGTAAGGACCACTTTCGGTCCGACTGCATATTCCAGTGCCACCTTCTGCGAGGCCGCAATCTCCCAGAAAGTTCTACACTGTTTCCCTTCCCTTTGCTCTCATTTTCTCATCAGCATCACTGATCGTTTTTGGATTCCCATCAATATCTTCTGCCTCTGCTCGCGGTTCTTTGTCAATTACTTGCTCCTTCTCCGCCACATCTCGTTGGAAAATTTTCTATAAAGTAGTTCAGGTCGGTGCTTTCATTGTCGATTGGTGGATCCATAGTATGTGGAGACAAGAATTGGATTTCCAATGGTTCAAAATCTTATGCGACTCTTGTTTGCTCCGAAGCCTCAATTCGATATTGACATCAATATAGTTCAGTTGGTCCATTTTTACTGTAAACTAGTGTCTGTCGATAAATGTACCAAAGCTGTACATGGCCTTCTCTTTTCTTTCAGATGATCATTGAGATTCTTATCTACAAAGAACAACCTTACTAAAGAAGAGTCACTGTCACAATTGTTACATGCACCGAGCACACAAGACTTCTACAGGCCAATGAAGAAAACTGCTTTGAAGATTACTCGTCCTTATAGTCCTGGACAACAATTTTAGTTGCCAAATGATGTGCTACTTCTCAAACTTAAAAGCTGATTCTTTCTCTTGAGTGCCAATAAAAAAAAGGGTTCATTTTCAGGCATCTAACACAGAGTTAGCCTTCGAACACCAACATATGCACGATACCAACCTGGAATGGTGTTCTTTTCTGTTGGAAAAAAATTGTCATGTCGGCTAAACTGTACCACAAAGTTTGTTGATAAATGAGTCAACGAAAATGAAGTACATCATTCAGTTAAGACTTTTAATAGTGTGTTGTGACGATCTAATGGTTTACAACGTGATGATCTTGGAAAATTTGGCCTCTCCATTATATACACAACTCTCATTCAGCACAGTTTCACTACATTGAAATGATCAGAACAGCATTTTAGCTAAATCAGGATTTGAATAATAAAGGGAAGTCTGTCAAAGCCAACCAATGTTTAATTATCAGCAAAATTTACGGCAAGATTGACAGGATGTAAATGTTCTATAATGAAGCTCACTGATATGAGGATAATGCCAGCAGAAGTGTCTTATGCTTTTGGTTCAACTTTTATGCTGTCATTCTCTTCAGCATGCTTATTAACTTACGATGTGATTGGTTCATCAAATTAATGGCTGCAACAGCAAAAGCTCTACCCACACTACAAGTTCTGCTTCATTTTCTTTTTGTCCACTTAAAGATTTGACACTATATCTATCCCTATAATTTGAGCATTTATGAGTAGTACAGATCTGTTTTTCCTTGACATTGCATATCTGTGAAGATTTAGGATGTCCTTCGATCAATGAAAAACGGGGCAATCTCCAACCTTTATGCCGGCAGCGGTTGGACAACCAGCGAGAGGGCAGTGATCATCCAAATCCAGGCCCCACCACCTCATCCCATTAATGTCCCTAATCTGCAATGTGTAATAGCAAAGTATAGCCATGAAGGCAACACCGGCATCAAGCCCAGCAGACAAAATGTAGTTGTGCCTCGCCCACCAACTTTTGTACCTCCTGTACACATATACGTTGAAGAAAATTCCAACGGTTAGCCAACATATGTTGTTCACTGCCGTTCCCGGTGGCATAGATGGCGAGCCACTTATGATGATAGGCATGTTGATGAGCCTTATCCATTTCTTCTCGGGAAACATCCGAGAGAGGATCCAGACTGGGACTGGAGCGAGAATTCCAAAGAGAAAGAAATAGTTCATCTTGGCATATACCCCAAGGCGGCCGAACATCCTGAGTGGTCCAACCACGCCCCAAATGATGGAGGCATTGTAAAATACATCGTCCCCAGGGCACGTCCATGGGCTTCCCATGGGCAATTTGGATGGATCACAGATGTTATTCACAGATGTAAGGAGCCACCAGGCCGTGCTGAAGTAGACTGAAGATGCAACTACCGTTCCCACGAGCTTCATTCAGGAGAAACAAGTCAATGTTAATTCCTACTATTTTAATTTGTATAATTATCTGACAACAGTACTTAACATAAGATGAGACATGGTGATTAAAAATACTGAAACTCGGAAGTTACCTGAACAATGAACATGGACTTTGGTGGAATTTTCATGTAATGGCCTAATTTAAAGTCAGAGAGAAAAGTTATTGCCTGCACCATGCTTACATAACTATATGTCTTGAATACCACATTCGCCAAAGGCCTTCCAGGATACATATAACCAACTATCAGCTCCGAGATGATATTCAATCCGAATTGCTGAACATGAAAGGCCACGTCTCAACAATAGCAGGAGGAAAATTTCATTGAAGATTAACAACGACTTATGTTGACTATACCTGGTTTGTGGTGGCTGTGATTACTCCAATTGGCAACATGAAGAATAGTACTACACCAATTGCTAGGATGACTCCCCAGTATGGAAGTTGAAGCTGTCCACCAAATCCTTCACAAGCAACCATGGCGAGTCCGATCATAATCAGCCACAGTGAATAAAACCACCATTGTGGCACAGCATTGTAATTCTTCTTCATCAGTCTAGTGTGTACATCATCGAACTTATCTCGAAAAGCCGCCTGTGTTTGTTGCCAAATAGTCCTGTAAATGGAATATTAGAATCTGTTTTTGAGATGATTACTAATCCTCACAGCTCTGCAACCTTCTGCACCACCAACTTTGTAAAACGACATTATTTTTATATTTCAATTACGGAATGCAATCCTGTTTTACTGCAAAAGTTTTGTAGGATATCTTGATATATTTTTGCCGGTGATAAAAAGAGAGAATAAAGGTAGTTCTTTTTCCATATAGTGATACTCAGCGATAAGTACAAAGAGTAAAAAGCATTCACCTGCCATGGAAGAGAGTGACATGAGATATTGTAGCTGCCAAGGTCGCAAAGCTCAATCCATAAGCAAAAGCGAAGAAGATACTCAGGTGAACTTTACTGTAATCATCATATCCTTGCTGATTGAATTGGAAGTTTGTCTCGTTCAGGACTAATCCGACATTGTATTTACCTCCGTTAGCATCAAACACATGCGATGAGATGATGGGGAACCACTTGGCTTCGAATGCATTGGTCCAGTAGGCAATTGGGATTAACACATAGAGCATGAGGAAGAAACCAATGCTTATGTTTATAAGTGCAAATCCCGGGGTAGCTAAAGGAGATCCAATGAAGGCAGCAACGGTAGCCCAATCCAGGGCAAAGGAGCCAATACCGAGACCACGACGTCCAGAACCGATTTGTTGGGCTGTGACTGAGTCCTTCCATATCCAACATACAAAGGATAGGGCAGTTATGGATGGAAACAGATAGTTTGGAACAACATAGTAGGCGAAACTCGATATGAGGACTATGAGGAAGAACTGTAGCCTCATCAATCCTCCTTTGGGCCTGACCTCCTCCTCATGCAGTGCTCTGAAAGTTCAACTAAATTGGAATTGCGACCCTGAAGAAGTAACTGAAAAGAAAGAAGCAAATATGAAAGTCTCAGAGACATACCTGAAGAGAGAGACCTGAACCAGGTTCGCTGGCCACCACATGTATGGCGAATCAACAAGGAACTTCCGAAAAATCCCCGCCCATCCATATCCAAGCATCTGCAATTTTTCATACATTTTGTTCCGTCAGGGGGGGTCCATAATCACAGTAATGTGTAGACAGGGCAAGAAAACATGAACGCTAATGATTGTCAAACCCCAGGCCAAGAGTGATTACTATTGAATATACCTGTGTAGTTAGTGTCAGCAACATAGCTGCTAAAAAATGAATATGACGGTGATAAAACGCCATGACTATGGTGATAATGTTCATGGCATACACGTTGGTTGAGCCTGTGTTGGCGAATATGGTTATCAGGACATGTTCCTTCAAGTTGAAGGGTCCTGGATTCAATGAGAATGACCATTTTGTTCCTGGGACATGAACAACTTTCTTCGGCAGAACTGCTGCCATAAATTTTCCCAGAGGAAGTACCACAATCTGAGCAGAAACTGATGTCAAAGAGAGTGCATTTTGGCGGTAGCCAAAGAACTGATTTAGAAAAGCCAGAGTTGTGCATGCGGTGATTCCAAGAATCCATGTTCGAATTGTCAAGTAGGGCAAGGTTGGATCATCCTTAATCGAAACAGTCAATCTCACTTCCTCAATTGGACAATCATTCACTTCATCTGCAGAGAATTCATCATCCATTAGTGAATGACTGTTGAAAGTGACTCAGCAACAATATATGAAAGTTCCAATGAAGGATGGGTTATGTATTATTGCTCACTCCATTAATCAATTGAGACTACTTGCTCCAACCGGTTCTGAGACATGCTTTTGCTCAATTACCAGAAGGCCACTATGTTAACACACACACTAACTCAGACACTTGGTCATATTTCAACAGATCCTGAAGCAAATAGTAAGTTGAGTTCTTAGCTGTGAACTTTCTAAAAGTTTAAAATTACCATGGCTGACTTGCCGTGAAAATAATACTGATAACCAAGTTTAATGTTGAATTGCACTTCTACTTCACTTGGTTTTGCAGTTGAAGCTTACTGTGGTATTCATATATAGATCGGTCCTTTTAATCAGCGGAGTGCAAAGAAAATTGCAGAAACATAATACAACACGAACATCATCCAATGAAAAAGAAGTCGCTTCATCACAAAACCCAACATCAAAAGCTGGCTAAAGAAAAGATTCACTCACCAGAACTGTCGAAACTGTGATCATCGGGTTGAAGCTTCTTGGGCTGATAAGAGGGTGATACTCCATGGTCATCATCTGGTTGCTCCATTCTTGTTCAGTGATAAACCTTTTTTGTCACTTTCTAAAGACAAAGGGCATAACACGCCGTAGAGATGACCGGCTCCTATAGAGCATCTGTTGGCAAGGAGAGCATTGGTCAAGGTTGATATAGCTAGTATGAGAACCTAGAGGGGGGGTGAATAGGTATATAAAAAATTTCCTTGAAGATTGCACAATATTTAAACAGTTAAAGAATTTGCAACAGTTAAAAATCAATCGCAAGACTGAGTAAGGGAAAGAGAGGATTGAACACGCGGTTTATAGTGGTTCGGCTTGATTCAAGCCTACGTCCACTCTTTCGCACCGACAGCCAATTGGCTGGATTCCACTATGATCAAAGAGCTGTTACAGTGTTGATCTTCCTTGATTTCTAGGTGTAGATGATCTACCACACTCGCTCAAGGTGTCACTAAGTATGAACACTCTCTGTGTAAACAATTTCGCTCAAGCTGTATCGACTAACAATCAAGGTTCTTCAGACTCTGGAATTTTTCTATCGATCACACACTTAAAACAACTAGAACGTCTTCCTTTTATACTCCTTTATGCCATCATAGCCGTTGGCACTTACCAAAGGAATTCCTCCAATCTACCCGTTGGACGGAATCAATCAAGAAGATCATCCGAGCTATTTAAGGAATCGATGATAGCCCATCAATCTGTTCGCCCATACAATCGGGATCTTGGTTTCCAAGAATAGAACATTCCAAGATTATTTTGTCGACCATCGGATCTTCAATCGATCTTAGATGAGAATCAAAGAATCCGAAATATTTATCCAACCAAAGAATCTTTTCCAGAGGATAGGATCGAATCCTCAACCATTTACCTCGGCTTTGGATTTCGTTCGTCACTTGGATTAGAAAGACATCGGTGAGAATAGACTTAAGTCTTGAGTCTTGAGTCTTGAGACTTGAGTCTTGAGTCTTCGGACTTTGAACCGTCGGTCTCCGAACATCCAGGACTTAGATGAAAGAAACGTTTTGTCGGCTTCAAAATATTCTGGAAAGATTTCTCCAACAATCTCCCCCTTTTTGATGGTGACAAAACTTTCTTGTAGATTTGAACAACTTTGACCTGCAAAAACATTTCTCTAGCAATATGGCTAACTCATAAAGAATAATAAAACAACCAGACTCTGCATCCACAGAAAATTGGTTAGTCTTTCATGAGTAATACCATATAACAACACTTGAAATAAATGCAACCAGTCAAGCATCACAATCCACAGCCAATTCAGTCAAATTCACACTCAAGTTCAAGTTCTCAAGTCATGCTCAACCATAAACATAACCACTAAAGTTTTAAAAGATATTGAAAAAGTTGTTGGTTCAAATTGGTTCTCCCCCTTTTTGTCAGCATTAAAAAAAGGTGAGAAAGGAGTCATGTCTCGCTTGGGAATGCGCACGATCGGAAATCCCCAATGGTGGACTACTCCTTCGAGCTTCTTCAGGTCTTCCCTCGTTGAGCTACCTCTTCTCCCTTAGCATTGGCTTGAAGTTGCAGAGCGAGGTCTTTGAATTTATCCTCCGAGAGACTGAAGATGCTTGTCCAGCATTCTTCAAGGCTTGGATTTCACGATCCGAGCATATATCCGGCCACGCATTTCCGAAGAATATCCATGATATGACGAAAATCTGCAGAATCGTCCGTCCGTGTACTAGCATTGGCTTTCTCGGATGGTGTGTATGCAGACGATGGCGCTTCGTTAAGTCTTGCAGATTTGGTTCGACGTATCGTGACCTTCCTCGTGCAATTGAGAGACCTGAACTTCTTCCGGGTCTTCCGGAGATTGTCTTAGATCTTCACCGACAGAAGCATGAGGTGTAGACCTCTCTTGCTCGTCAACTCCCCTGTCTCTAGGACATCGAAAGAGGAAGAGTGATGATCATGCTCTTGATTTCCCTTTTCTCCAGATTCATCAGCAGACTTTTCTTTTTCTCCTTCTTCTTCTTCTTCTTCAACTTCTTTCTCCTTCTCTCTCTGTTCTTCTTCTTCTCTGTTCTGCTGAAGTTCTGTCGGTTGAGACACGTAACATCCGGGTTCTTGTTAGTGCTTGGATAGTGGGATCTTCATCATCTTCATCTTCATCCTCCAGGATGAGAGTTCTTTTCTTCTTTTTCGATGGAGCACCAATGGCCTCCTTTCCTTTTCTCTTTGAGGCAGACTGGACTGGAGATTTCACTTTGAATTTCTCCATTGCCTTGGAGAGTTCTTGCAGACGCATCTTCATTAACATTTTCAACCCTACCACCATATTATCACACGGTCGAACACAAAATGATTGTGGTGGTTCAATATGCATGTGTCTCGAAGATCTTGGTCACTGACCAGGATAAGGCAATTGTCCTTTGTCTTTTGACATTGCTCTGTACATATGGAAGAGAATAGTGTGCGGTAGAGAAAACTTCCGTCCGTAGTTGATCGCGTACATCAACTTTGCTTTAAAGAGACACGAAGTCTTTGACGTAGACTTTGGTCCGAGACAGTTGATCACAATCTTATGAAGCACAATGTTGATGGCCTTCATCCTTGAGTAGGTAATTTTCTTCTCTGCGTCCATATCTTTGACAAGATCCAGAGTAGTACGAGCAGGTGAGACTTTGATTGGTAAATAGCGTCCCCGTTCAACTCCAACTATGTCCGCCAACATATTCACATCCGTCCGTAGAGTCAGAGCAAAAAGTCTCAAGTTGAAGAAAATTCAACTTCTCTCTTAAGTTCATGTTGATGGTGTCCAGAAAGTCAAAATCGACACTTCTAGGGTTTATCACCCCTCTTTTCAACAGCCTGAAATACACTTTTTCTTGATCTTTGGATTTAAACAAATCCATCTGATTTCCTTTCACCTTTGCTGCCACACCCATTCTAGGTTTAAATTCAAGGAACATTTTGTCATCATCGTTCCCTTCAATCAGATTTTGTCCTGGCAAACGAGGGTCTCTCGGGAATGTTCGCAAGAGCCTCCTCTCGCCCTTCCTTTAGGAGCAATTCTCAATTCCTCCATTTTCCGCAGAAAAAGATACTCATTCCCATAATTTTTGTCTTTAAGGAAGTCATCTATATATTTTAATGAAGAACCGGAGCTTTTCAACGCACGATAAAGCTTATAGATAAAGGAGGGTCTTTGGACTCTTACTGGGTCGGCTTCCTCGATTATCTCTTCTTCCAGATGTTGACTTGCATCTTGTGGGGCAGGAGGTGTTGAATGATGTGGAGGAGAGCGAATCGGACTTTGTCGCGACTTGATAAGTCTTCTTCCTCGCAAGATCGAAGTGAGTCGGTCCCTTCTCCATTCTTTGTGGTCCCCCGCTTGCGATTCTTGATGATTTCCTCGAAGATGACATCTTTCTTTGTCTATTGGAAGATTCCTTCACTTGCTTTTCCCAAGAAAAATGACCACTTTCTCGACGACGAACAAGAAGTAGAAACATGATCGGGAGGAGAGTGCCTTTTAGGGTTTTGAAGATTTGGCGAAGAAAACTGTATATATATATACCTCGGATTTGAAAAGAGAAGTTTAATCGGTACAAGGAAAGTGTACGAACACTTCTTTTCAAAATCAATAACTGCCAAAATTAATTCCTTAAAAAAGACAAGTTTTCAAATTTCACATGGATTATAACTGAACAAAAGATCGTACCTTTTCGAGATTAGATAACTAAACGAGAATTCGTACCTTTTAGATAAAGTAGCAACTTACAGTCTTTAGCCATGAATGATTGAGTCTCATGATTTAAAGTCTGAGAGATCAGAGTCTCATGATTTAAAGTCTGAGAGATCAGAGTCTCAGAGTTGGTGAGTCTCTAGACTTTAACTTCTTCAAGCTTCAAAATGTTGAGTCTTGAGCGGATAAAGTCGAATTGATTTTTCTCCAAAGGCTTTGTGAATATATCCGCTAGTTGACTTTTGAATCAACAAATTGAATCGAGATTTCTCCATTTTGAATATGATCTCTAATGAAGTGATGTCGAATCTCAATATGCTTTGCTCTTGAATGAAGGATTGGATTTTTGGTGAGATTGATCGCGCTGGTGTTGTCACATCTGATTTGTGTGCATGAGTCTTCAATGCCAAAGTCTTGTAGCTGTTGTTTTATTCATAGAATTTGCGAACAGCAGCTTCCAAGAGCTACATACTCGCTTACGTCGTTGAGAGAGCTACGGTGCTTTGCTTCCTTGAGAACCAAGACACCGCCCCTGTTTCCAAGCGAGTTGACAAGTTCCGAAGTGCTCTTTCTATCGACTCTACAACCGGCCAGATCTGCATCTGAGTATCCTAGAAGATTAAAGTCTCCCCTCTTTGGATACCAAAGACCGATGCTTGAAGATGAGGCAACGTATTTGATAATACGTTTCACGGCAACGAGATGTGATTCTCTAGGATCGATTGAAACCTAGCACAAATGCAAACACTCAACAAAATATCAGGTCTAGAAGCGTAAGATAAAGAAGTGAACCGATCATGCTCTGTATAGCTTTTGATCTACTTTCTTCCCTTCTTCGTCCTTGTCTATCTTCGAGAACATGACATTGGTATGTCGGTCTTTTTGCATTTTTCCAATCCAAACCTTTTGACAAGATCATTCGCATATTTTTCTTGATGAATGAAAGTTCCTTCCTTCATTTGTTTACTTGGAGTCCAAGAAAGAATGTTAACTCTCCCATCATACTCATTTCAAACTCATCCTGCATAGACTTAGAAAATTTCTTGCATAGACTTTCATTAGATGATCCAAAAATAATATCGTCTACATATATTTGAACAAGTAAAAAGCTTTTGTTTTCCTTTTTGATAAACAAAGTAGTATCTACTTTACCTTTGACAAAACCATTATGTAATAAAAACTTACTTAGTCTATCGTACCAAGCTCGAGGTGCTTGCTTTAGACCATACGAGCCTTTTTCGGTCCCAAGGCGAGTCCGGCTTCTTTGGGTCTTCAAACCCAGGTGGTTGTTCCACATAAACTTCCTCATGGATAAATCCATTTAGGAATGCACTTTTGACATCCATTTGGAATAACCTGAAATTTTTATAACAAGCAAATGCAAGTTATAGACGAATAGCTTCTAACCTTGCTACCGGTGCGTAAGTCTCGTCATAGTCTATTCCTTCTTCTTGCGTATATCCTTTAGCCACGAGTCTTGCCTTGTTTCGTACGACTTTTCCTTCTTCATTCATCTTGTTCCTGAATACCCATTTTGCTCCAATGACAGTTTTACCTTTTGGTTTAGATGTCAATTCCCAGACATCATTGATGTTGAACTGTCTAAGTTCTTCTTGCATAGCTTCGATCCAACTTTCATCAGATAAAGTTTCTTCTATACTTTTTGGTTCAATTTCAGAAATGAGAGCCACAGCACTAGATTCTTCACGCCTTTTTGATCTGGTGTGGATTCCTTCATTGATTTCGCCAATAATGAGATCTTTGGGATGACTGGATTTGTGCTTCCAGTTACTAGTTGATTTGCCTGGTTGATGGTCTCTTTCTTTATTTGAATCTTCATGAGCATCTTGATGTTGGACTTCCAGAGTCGAGATGCTTCTTGAGTTGAAGATATTTGAAAGTCTAGAGCTGATTCAGAATCTTCATATTGAGTCTGGCTGGATTCATCTTGCGTTGAGTCTTGGAATTTGACATTCATTAATTCCTCCACAGACTGGTTTTTCTTGTTATAGACTCTGTAGGCTTTGCTTGATGTAGAATATCCAACGAAGATGCCTTCATCTGATCTTTCTTCAAGCTTACCAACTCGATCATTTGCATTTTTCAAAATAAAGCATTTGCAACCAAACACATGAAAGTATGAACCAATAGGCTTCTTACCTTTGAATAATTCATAAGGGGTTTTCTCAAGAATAGGTCTTAGGAAGACTCTATTGATGATATAGCATGCTGTTGAACCAGCTTCAGCCCAAAATCGTGAAGAAATTTTGTTTTCAATCAAAAGTGTTCTAGCCATTTCTTGAAGAGATCTATTCTTTCTTTCCACAACTCCATTTTGCTGAGGAGTGTATGGAGAAGAGAATACATGTTTAAAACCAGATTCATCACACAATTTTGTGAAATCTTGATTTTCAAATTCACCTCCATGATCTGTTCTTATACTAGAGATAACACATCCTTTTTCGTTTTGAACCTTTTTAGCAAATTTTTCAAAATACGAAAAGGTTTTTGACTTACTTGCAAGGAAATATACCCAAGTAAAGCGAGAGAAATCATCCACAATTACTAGACAATATTTCTTACCTCCAATACTCTGAGTTCTGGTTGGTCCGAAGAGATCCATATGCAAGAATCGTAATGCATGATTAGTAGAGACATGATTTATTGGCTTAAATGAATTTCTTACATGTTTTCCCAGAATACAGGGTGTGCATGAATCGGACTTTTGATATGGTAATTTGGGTAGACCTCGAACAAGCTGTTTTGATGAGATTTTGGCTAATTGCTTCATGTTGATGTGACCAAGCTTTTCGTGCCATAAGACTGCTTCATCTTGAATTGAGATTAGGCATTGTGCTTCATTTGGTTTTACATCAAGGAGGTAGATGTTTCCATGCCTTCGACCCATGAAAGACTCGAGTCGAATCCTTACTAATTCAGAACATATGCCTTCTTGAAAGGAGATCTTGAAACCAAGTATCACACAATTGGCTAATGCTTTGAGAAGATTGTAATTGAGTCCTTCCACTAGAGAAACATTGCTTATTGTGAGATTTCTAATTTTCACAGTTCCAAATCCCACGATGCTTCCTTTGCCGTTTCCTCCAAATGAAACATTTCCACCGTTTACTTGAACAAGCTTTATGAAGCACTTTGAGTCTCCTGTCATATGTCTTGAACATCCGCTATCAAGATACCATTTTATCTTTTTCTTGATGGAGACCTGCATTTAAAAGAGAATCTCAAGTTTTCTTTGGTACCCAAATTTTCTTGGGTCCTTTGGTGTTAGTAGGATAAGCATTATTAGGCCATACTTTCTTAACATGTTTCCAAACCATAGGACATTCTTTTTCAAAGTGATCCTTACTGTTACACTTTGAACACCTTAAAGCATTTCGACCAACAGACTTTACAAAAACTTTCTTGAAATGATTTTTGTAAGCCTCTCTCGACGGTCTTTTCTTAATTCTTTCTTTAACTTTAGGAAAATCAATCAAGGGAATTGTTTCCGCTGTCATGCCTAAGCCAGACTTATTGAAGTAAGGTCTTTGAACTGAAAGAACTTTTTCAAGCTTTTCGGATCCTATCGAAAACTTCTTTGAAATATTTGATAAGCCCGTTTTCAAGAAAACATTTTCTTTCACAAGATCATCTTCTTTTTCTTTAAGAACAGAAACATTTTGGTCTAGACTTTTAACTCTTTCTTCTAAAATGACTTCCTTTTGTTTTAGAACTGAGTTTTCCTTTTTAAGTTCGGAAATTCTTTTGAGAGAAGTCTTAAGACTAAAACATAATTCATCAATGTATTTAGAGACTTTGACAGGGATTTTATAATCACTTACCTCAAATTCACTGTCTGAGTCTAATCCAGAGTCTGAGTCTGATTGCGCCATCGACACGGGTTGGCATATTCCTTATCACTTTCTTCACACTCGTATCGCTCCAGGTTTCGGCTTTAAGAGCTTTTCGAGATTTCTCAGCTTTCCTCTTTTCTTCTTCGAAGAGGACGGTTGGGTCCGATGTGTCCCTTTTTCTTACACTCGAAGCAAACAACATCTTTGTTTGGTTCCTCATTATCAACAAACTTGGTTTGCTATTTCTGAAAACTTTGTTTCTTTGAGTTGAACCTTCTTCCTTTTCTATTTAGCTTTATGAACCTTCTAATCATAAGAGCAAGCTCCTCATCGTCCAGATCTTCTTCAAAATCTGTATCATCAGAATCATCGTTAGATTTTAATGCAATGGATTTCTTACCTCTTGGATCTTCGTCTTCATTAATTCGTTCCACTTCGTAAGACTGAAGAGTTCCAATCAGCTCGTCGACAGATAGAGGCATAATTCTTTGCGTCTCTCTTATTGAAGTCTTTATATGATTCTAATCCTTGGAGAGTCCACGCAGAAGCTTGTTCACCTTCATGGGATCAGAAATTTTCTATCCTTGATTCTCAAGACCATTGACAATATCTGTAAAACGGCTAAACATGTCAGTTATAGATTCTCCTGGTTTCATTTTGAAGGCTTCATATTGACCAAGGAGAATGTTAATTCTGGTCTCCTTCACTCGGTCTGTCCCTTCATAAGTGATATGTAATCTATCCCAAACTTCTTTTGCTGTAACACAAGAAGATATTATGTTATATTCAGTTGGTGACAAAGCACAATATAAAGAATAAATTGCTTTAGCATCGAGTGCTTGTCTCTTGTTTATCTCTTCTTGAGACATTCCGCTGGCTTCAACAGTTTCTTTCCCTCTTTCGGATACCGATGCAGCAAGTAGGAGTGATTCCTTTTCCACCACATCCCATTCCAGAGGATCCTTTGACCGTAGAAAAGCTTTCATCTTGTTTTTCCAGATGTTGTAATCTTTTCCATCAAAGTAGGGTGGTCTTGTATTGCTTTGCCCTTCCATCAGCCCTGGTGCTAGCATACTAGCCATGGATCTTTTTTACTCAAGTAAAACACTTCAAATAAAGTAAGAACACGGGCTCTGATACCAATTGATATAGCTAGTATGAGAACCTAGAGGGGGGGTGAATAGGTATATAAAAAATTTCCTTGAAGATTGCACAATATTTAAACGGTTAAAGAATTTGCAACAGTTAAAAATCAATCGCAAGGCGAGTAAGGGAAAGAGAGGATTGAACACGCGGTTTATAGTGGTTCGGCTTGATTCAAGCCTACGTCCACTCTTCGCACCGACAGCCAATTGGCTGGATTCCACTATGATCAAAGAGCTGTTACAGTGTTGATCTTCCTTGATTTCTAGGTGTAGATGATCTACCACACTCGCTCAAGGTGTCACTAAGTATGAACACTCTCTCGTGTAAACAATTTCGCTCAAGCCGTATCAACTAACAATCAAGGTTCTTCGGACTGGAATTTTTCTATCGATCACACACTTAAAACAACTAGAACGTCTTCCTTTTATACTCCTTTATGCCATCATAGCCGTTGGCACTTACCAAAGGAATTCCTCCAATCTACCCGTTGGACGGAATCAATCAAGAAGATCATCCGAGCTATTTAAGGAATCGATGATAGCCCATCAATCTGTTCGCCCATACAATCAGGATCTTGGTTTCCAAGAATAGAACATTCCAAGATTATTTCGTCGACCATTGGATCTTCAATCGATCTTAGATGAGAATCAAAGAATCCGAAATATTTATCCAACCAAAGAATCTTTTCCAGAGGATAGGATCGAATCCTCAACCATTTACCTCGGCTTTGGATTTCGTTCGTCACTTGGATTAGAAAGACTGTCAGTGAGAATAGACTTAAGTCTTGAGTCTTGAGTCTTGAGACTTGAGTCTTGAGTCTTCAGACTTTGAACTGTCGGTCTCCGAACATCCAGACTTAGACTGAAAGAAACGTTTTGTCAGCTTCAAAATATTCTGGAAAGATTTCTCCAACAAAGGTGCATTTCATTTTGTCTACTACACACAGCTGCATATGATGGATCAGTCTGAGACTCAGAGCACCAGACGAAGGTACAGTCTAAGGAGAGATTGTTGGTGATCTGATCCTTTTGGGACCCTCTCAAGTCGCTGTCGGATGGGCTTGAGAAGGAATCTGCAAAGATTCCTCATTCGAAGTGGACGAGTCATCTGGTGAACGGCCATATCCTCCAAAGGGAACGGGCTCGTTTGACTTATGAAATTTTGGCATCACCAGCTTTGTCGTCTTCCATGTGTTCATTAATTTCCGCACCCCTATCCTCCCCTTCAAGACAAGCATTCGCATGCATTCTTTTCTAGCCTGTTGTCAAATTGAGTTATCATGCTAGAAATTGAACAGTGTTACATGCTCACATGGTTTTGTCTGTTGAGTTATCAATGGTTATTAGCTCTCCCGGACGTTGTTGGCTCATTTAAAGATTAGAAGACCATCACAGGGCGAGTGGATTGGTGTCAAATTAATTTACCATGTTAGTCTTTAAGAAGGGGTATATATCCTATATAAAAGTCGCTCCAAATTTAACAATGCGACATGTTCACATACTTTTACCTATTGAGTTATCAGTGATTATTAGAATTTTCGGACAACTATTAGCTCTTTCTAAAGACCGGTAGAAGATCACGGGGCCGAATGGGTTGTCGTCAAACTTATAATGTTAATCTTTGAAAATGGGTACATTTACTATATAAAAGTTGCGCGAGGTTGGACGACGTGACATGCTCATGTGCTCTTGTCTAGTGAGTTATGGACGGTTGTTAGTATTAGGGAAATCCCTTATGATGTTTTGAAGATGACAAAATAAATCAAATGCTACTAACATGTTTGATGGTTGAGTAATAGACCATGCAGATGATAGAACATGTAAATGATTTTATTAAAGTCAGAAGACGACCAGAAGACTGAATGTAACATATGTCCAGTATATTCGAAGATTTCCAGACTTCGTGTCAAAGTCCGAAGACGCGAGACTCAAGACTCAAAGTCGAAGACTGCCAGACTTTAGTGTCAAAGTCTGTTCTATATCGAAGTCTGTCAACTCGACTAATTCCAGATCGAACGTGAATGATGAACTAGAAGACGGACTCTATACCGAAGTGAACCGAAGACAGGACTCTATCTTTGAAGCCGAACCGGGTACAGACCTTAAAGCTAAATCTATTCGAAGCAGATATGTTCGGACTCAGATTGTAAAGTCTGGACTCGAGACTTTACATCCAGATAAGATGAATCGTAACTCAAGCCCAATCATATAACGGCTAGTGATCTGGTTTGGATTTCACATCAAGATTGATTTGATTGATTCAATCTAATTGATTGACGATTGGATCTTGAAGACAAGAACTTTCTATACGAAGAAGCTTTACTTATGGAAACCAATATTTCATTTGTATGGGCAATCGGAATCAATTTGGGATTTTACCTTTGTCACTCAACGGCTACCAAATCTTCTCGGATACGAGCTGTCCAATGGGTATATTGGAAGACGATTCTCCGGGATACTGTCCAACGGGTAGTTTGGAAGTAGAGGAGTATTTAAGGAGATGAAGGACCGATGAGCAAGTAAGAGATGGAGCGTAGAATTTATAATTCCAAAGTCTGAGCGACTTTCGATCATATACTTGTCTCTTGAGAGCTTAAACGTTTGTAATCGTGAGAGAAATACCAAGAGAGTGACTTAGTGAGATAGTGTGATCTACTAAGTGTTTGCACTAGAAATTGTAATCTCTTGTTGATTGCATATTGGAATCCAGCCAAGAAGGCTGTCATCGTGGGAGAGTGGACGTAGGCTTGGATTAAGCCGAACCACTATAAATCTTGTGTTTTTATTCTCTTCCCTAACTCCTTTATTTTGTTCATACTAGCACTCTCAGTTAGCACTCTCGGGCAATTATTGCTCTTTTTAACTAGCAACGAGTCACATTGCGTTGCAAATGGGGCCGCGTCTTATCTTACATCAGAGTGTTTTCAACGGCAAATTAGAACACATTTTGTAAACATATAGTCATGTATGAAGAACGATAATCTATAATTTTGGAAACACAAAAAATTTGGTTTCAAATTATGTCTCTTGTCTAGAGCATCTTCGCAGAAGATGCAGATAAAATTGTTCTAATTCGTTACAAAGAACATCTATTCATTATATATGTTAATTATAAAGCATCAAATAACATAATTCTTTTTTTTTTTTTCTAATTTCATCACTGACATCATTTTTCTAATGAATTAAGATATTTTCAGCGCAACATATTTTTTCTTTCTTGAACATATGAATGTACTCAATCTTAAAAAGTAATCTCTTAGAGGTTCGTATGTTTATAATCTCTTGATCTAAGTTACCATTTTATTGTTTTATATACAATAAGTAAAGGTATATCAATTATGCTTCGAGATGAATAAAAATTTAGAAACCGAATTTGGTTTAGCAAAGTTTACGGTTATTTATTAGACATTTGGTTTTATTCACACATGTTATTTGTTTAACTCAGAAGAGGACCGTGAAGACAAAAAGAAAAAAACCAAAATTTTTGTTGTGAAAATTACACAAAGTGGGACAATTAATGATCTATCAAACCTTGAGTATTATCATGAAATGATAAACGCTCATTAGAGAAAGTGATGACAATAAACTGCAAAAAAAATATTTTTTTGAAAAAAAAAAGATGAATGCAAAAATATTAACCCTGTTCTATGACCACGCGAGGCTAGCATCCGGAGGTCGCGACCTCCATGGACATAGGCCGCGAGCTCTGCACCGAGAGAAAAACAGAGCATGGAAGTTTCAGACAAAGAACAAGCAATCTCTTGAAACTTTTGTCCGAGTGCCTTGGGATAGACTATGCAGTTGAAAGCGAAGGTCTAACTCACGAGACATGGATTTGCCCGAAGAAAAAGGGATAATGACATAAATGATCCCTAAACCTTGGCTTAATGTATAATGCGGTTTCTGAACTTTAACCAAATGTTCATTGTAATCCTTGAACTATATGAAAATGTTGAATTTAATCCTTCTATGAATTCAAGATTAGGATCAATATTTAATATTTTCAAATAGTCCAAGGATTAAATTGAATATGTATTAAAAGTTCATGAATCACATTATATATTGAACCTAAGTTCAAGGCCTTCGTGTAATTTCTATAAAAAAAATAAAAACATTCGTGGCGCTAACTTCTGGACCGCCATTTTCCGACAGCAATTCTACTCTTCTTCCCTTCCCCTTGCTCTAATTTTCTCAACACAGTCATGGACTTGACCTGTTTCGCATTCCTATCCTACTCAAATGCATCTTCTGCCTCTCCTCACCGCTCTTTTTGTCAATTGTTCCTTGTCCACCCCATCTTGCCGAAGGATTTCTATATACTAGTTCCGGCCGGTGAATACATTGTCAATTGGTGGATCCACTGTATACCGTCACAAGAATATCTATACAGAAATCACTGTATAGTTCAGTCGGTCCATTTTTACTGTAGGCTGGTTTTTCTTGTTCAATGTTACAAAGCTATACTTGGACCTTCCCTTTCTTTCAGATGAACATTAACAATGATTCTCTAGTCACCATCACACTTGTTACCTGCGTTTATCACGTAAGACATATTTGCAGGCCAATGAAAGAAATCTGCCTAGAGATTAGTTGTCCTTATAGTCCAAGACAGCACTTTTAGTCACCAAAAAGCTGATCCTCTGTCTTTGGTGCCAATAAACAAAAGGGCCATTTTCAGGCATCTCACACGCAAGGTTTGCCTTTGACTACCGAAGTATGGGTGATTCCAACCTAGATGATGTTCTTTATCGTTGGAAAAAGAATTGCCCTGGGCCAAACTACGCAGCAAAGTATATGTCGAGAAATGAATCTATGCAGATGAAGTACATCAAACAGTTCAGACTTTTACTTGCGTGTTGCGACGATCTAATGGTTTATAGTTTGAAGATCAAGGAACACTAGGCCTCTCCATCTTTGTCTGCATCCTGCTCTCAAATTTAGTCATTAACTATAATGCATCTATACGCAACTCTTGTTTGGCACGGTTTTGCTCCTTCGAAAAGATCAGAAAAGCATTTTAGCCAAATCAAGAATCAAAATTAGAGAGGAAAAGTCTGTAAAAACCAACCCTTGTTTAATTACTTGCCAAAATTACAGCAAGATTGGTATGATGTAAAGGATTCATAATATAGATGGTTAAGCTCACTGATATTAGGATAATGTCAGCAGAAGCACGTGTCTTCTCCTTTTGGTTCGACTTCTACACTCTCATTCTCTTCACCATGGTTATTAACTTACGATGCTGATCAATGGTTGTAGTAAAACTAAGATTTTACGCTATATCAGACCCTAGAAATTGAGCACAAGGCAGTACAGATTTTATTTTTTCTTGACATTCCATAACGGCAATGAAATCAGGATGTCCTCCAATCAACGGAAGACAGGGCAATCTCCAACCTTAATGCCTGAAGCGGTAGGACAACTAGCGAGAGGGCAGTGATCATCTAAATCCAGGCCCCACCAACTCATCCCATTAATGTCCCTAATCTGCAATGTGTAATAGCAAAGTATGGCCATGAAGGCGACACCGGCATCGAGCCCTGCGGACATAATGTAGTTGTGCTTTGCCCACCGACTCTTGTACCTCCTGTACACATGTAAATTGAAGAAAACTCCGACTGTTATCCAACATATGTAGTTCACAGACTTTGCCAGTAGCATTTTCCCCACACCATTTATGATGATAGGCATTTCGATGAGCCTTATCCATATCTTCTCGGGAAACGCTCAACAGAGGACCTGGACTGGGACCAGAGAGAGAATTTCGATGAGAAAGAAATAGTTCATCTTTGCAAATACCCCAAGGCGGCCAAACATCCTGAGTGGTCCAGGCACACACCAAATGATGGAAGCATTGTAAAATACATCGTCCCCAGGGCACGTCAACAGGCTTCCCGCAGGCTATTTGGACGGATCACAGATGTTATTCACAGATGTTATTCACAGATGTGAGGAGCCACCAGGCCGTGCCAAAGTATACTGAAGATGCAGCTACTGTTGCTACCAGCTTCATTCAGGAGAAATAAGTCACTGTTAGTTCCAACTATTTGAATGTGTATAATTATTCTACAATAGTACTAAACATAAGATGGGACATGATGGCAGATATTGGGACTTGGAAATTACCTGAACAATCAACATGTACTTTGGTGGGATTTTCATGTAATGGCCCAACTTAAAGTCTGAGAGAAAAGTTATGGCCTGCACCATGCTTGCATAACCATATGTCTTGAATGTCACATTTGCCAGAGGCTTTCCAGGATACATATACCTGATTATCAGCTCTGTGATGACATTCAAGCCAGGTTGCTGAACATGAAAGTCAAGGTCTCACCATTAAGAAGGGGAGACTTTCCATAGAAGATCAGGAATGATTTATATCGACTCTACCTGGTTTGTGGTTGCTGTGATTACTCCAATTGGCAGCATGAAGAATAGAACTATGCCGATTACTAGAAGGACTACCCAGTAGGGAAGTTGAAGCTGTCTGCCAAATCCTTCACAAGCAACCATGGCGAGTCTGATCAATATCAGCATCAGTGAGTAGAACACCATCATAGTTCTTCTTCATCAGTCTAGTATGCACGTCATCAAACTTATCTTGAAAAGCTGCCTTTGCTTGTTGCTAGATATTCCTGTAAATGGAATGCTAGAATCCATTTTTGAGATGATTAATCCTCACGGCTCTGCAACTTGGTGCGCCGTGAACTTTGCTAACCGCATGGTTTTCATTATTCAGTTACTAAATGCTATTCTGTTTTACTGCAAAAGTTTGTAGGATTTGTTGATATAATTCACAGGTGAATAGAACGGATAGAGGCAGTTCCCTGTCCAGGGAGTGATACTCAGTGATCTCTACAGAGAGTAAAAAGCATTCACCTGCCATGGAAGAGAGCAACATGAGATACTGTAGCTGCCAAGGTCACAAAGCTCAATCCATAAGCAAAAGCGAAGAAGATACTCAGGTGGATTTTACTGTAGTCATCATATCCTTGCTCATTGAATTGGAAGTTTGTCTCGTTCAGGACTAATCTGATGTTGTATTTGCCTCCACTAGCATCAAAACATGTGCGATGAGATAATGGGAAACCACTTGGCTTCGAATGCATTGGTCTAGTAGGCAATCGGGATAAACACATAAAGCGTGAGGAAGAAACCAATGCTTATGTTTATAACTGCAAAACCTGGGGTGGCTAAAGGAGATCCAATGAAGGCAGCAACTGTAGCCCAATCCAGGGCAAAGGAGCCATTACTGAGACCATGACGTCCAGACCCAATTTGTCATGCTGTGACCAAGTCCTTCCATATCCAACATACAAAGGACAGGGCAGTTATGGATGGAAACAGATATTTTGGAACAACATAGCAGGCAAAACTCGACATGGGGACTACAAGGAAGAGCTGCAGTCTCGTCAATCCTCTTTTGGGCCTGACCTCCTCCTCGTGCAGTGCCCTGAAAGTACCACAAATGAAGTAACTGAGAAGAAAGAAGCAAATAAAGAAATGGTCTTAGAGGCATACCTGAAGAGTGAGACCTGAACCAGGTTCGCTGGCCACCACATGCATGGCGAATCAACAAGGAACTTCTGGAAAATCCCCGCCCATCCATATCCAAGCATCTGCAATTTTTGGTACATATTGTTCCATCAGAAATGGTCCATAATCACTGTAATGTGTGGACAGGGCAAGAAAACATGAAGACTAATGATTGTCAAATCCCAGATCGAGAGTGATTAATAATGAATAAACCTGTGTAGTTAGCGTCAGCAACTTAGCTGCTAGAGGATGAATATGCCGGTGATAAAAGGCCAGGACAATGGTGACGATGTTCATGGCAGAAACACCATATGAGCTGGCGTTGGCAAATATGGTTATCGGGAAATGTTCCTTTAAGTTGAAAGGTCCTGGATTCAATGAGAACGACCATTTGTTCCTGGGATGCAAACCGCTTTCTTCGGCAGAACCGCTGCCATAAATTTTCCCAAAGGAAGTACCGCAATCTGAGCAGGAACAGACATCAAAGATAGTGCTTTTTGGCAGTAGCCGAAGAACTGATTTAGAAAAGCCAGAGTTGCGCATGCGGTGATTCCCGGAACCCATGTTCGAACTATCAAGCAGGGCAAGGTTGGATCATCCTTAATCGAAACAGTCAATCTCACTCCCTTGATTGGAGCATCATTCACTTCATTCACTTCATCTGCAGATTATCCTATAGTGAATGATTGTTGAAAGCAACTAGGCAACAATTTGTGTAAGAACCAATGAATGATGGGTTGTATATTATAAGTACTCATGCCTTTCATCCAACAGAATGGATGAACCCCGTCACCTTTCAAACTACTCGTTACAACCGGTTCTGAGACATGTTTTTGATCAATTATCAAACGGCCATTATGTTAACACTGATTCAGAAGCTATCTTGCATGACTCACTTGCTGCAAAACAATTATAATATCCAAGTTTGCAGTTAATTGTGCTTCATTTGGTATTGCGGTTGAAACTCACTGTAGTATTCATTTATAGATCAGACACCTTTTGTTCAGCAGAGTGCAAGAAAAATCCTGGAAAATAATTCAACACGAGCATCATACAATGAAAAGAAGCCGCTTTGTCTCAAAACTGACGTCAGAAGTTCACTTAAGAAAGATTCATTCACCAGAATTTTCGAGGTTGTGACCATCAGGTTCAAGCTTCTTGGGCTGATAACAGAGTGATACTCCATAGTTGTCATCCGGTTGCCCCATTCTTGACCAGTGCCAATTTTGTTTTTCACTTTCTAAAGAAGAAGTGCTTAACATGTCACAAAAATCATAGTCTCTTAAATAGCGTCTGCCAGCGAGAAGAATATCGGTTAAGTTACTTTTAAGTTTGTCATCTTTGCATGGATTATATTTGTTGGAATTTTGTTTGATAAAACAAAAAGAGTGTTTTTTACTTTGTCCCACATAGAAAAGATGGGAGCAAATGGGTTAGTTTAAATATGTGGGTTTTCCTTTTGTAGTTAAAAAGTGATTAGGTGGGACTAGACTCCACCATACCCGTGTGCGGGTGCGTGATTTTGGCGCACTTAGCGCTTGCGTGCCCGCGGTTTAATTAGCATCAATCCCTTGCTATTTATTTTATTTTTTATTTTTTATTTAAATTCTAAGGTTGCATTTTAATTTGAGAATTTTCGGAAATGAAATATAAAATGAAAATTCGAAATTCTATTTAAAAAAAAATTATTATTCCGAATTTTATTTGTGTCTTTTCAAGACAACCTTTGAAAAAATTACTTATTCGGTTTTGCAACATTTTCCGAAAGGTTGCAATTGTTCGGTTTTCGACTTCTTCCGAAAAGTCGCGGTTGTTTATACGAACAATTTTCCAAAGGTCGTGTTTGTTCATTATTTGACAGTTTTTCACGAATAGTTGTAAGACTGTTTCATATATATATACTTGTCAATTTTCGGAAGATGTGTGTGGTCATTTTCGAGTCTTTTTTCTTAAAAACAGCAGCCAACTTTTCGATTGTTTTCCTAGAGAGACCCTGGAGAAATACTAGAATTGCTATCTAGTATTCTCATCCGAGACTTTGTTGTATCCTGGAGGATTTTTGCCGGTGACCATTAGCAACGTTGTGGGGTAAATAAATCCTTAAAGAAAGTGATACCACGCCTCAAAGTCCGAGTTGTTTTACTCGATCCGATTTCATTGTTCAACCCATTTCGAAGCCATAATTCCAACAATATTGGCATGTCAGGTTGAGTTATGCTTTCATTTTTCAGTAGTCTCTACCACACACGCTGCACATGACGGATCACTCTCAGACTCAAGAGTACGAGACGAAGGAACAGTGCAAGGAGAGAAGGTTGGTGTCTGATTCTATTGGGACTTCTCAAGTTGCTGTTGGATGAACGTGAGAAGAATTTGTGTAAGGATTCCTCTTTTTTTGTCAACAAAGTCATGTGGTATTAAAAGACAAAAAATCTGAACGGCCATATCCACAAGTTGTGATGGGGCTATTTCACCTGTGAAATTTTGCATCACAGGCTTTGTCTTCTTCCATGTATACGTTAATTTCCCCTTCCCTATCCTTCCCTTCAAGGCACGCATTCACATGTAATGTGCAGTCTGTACTGTAGAGATAGAGGGGCCTGGCCAAGTGGTTGGGTGTCAAATTATCATATCATACTAAACAATTTGCTTTTGATAATCACTTCAACAGATCTCTAATTCTCATATAATATAACTTTAACTAATGTACAAGAAATAATAGAAATATAAATGTTTTAGTAATAAAATGTTAAATACAATGGTTTATGCATATATAGATTCTACTTTACAACACCTATATCCTACATATCATATGTTTAAAAATAATTGTTCATGACAAGATTTTAAAAGAGTTTTGCAATATAGGGATCTCTATCTAATATTTGACCCATCGTTGACAAATAGTAATATTAAAAGATCATCTCAAATTGGTCTCCTATTGGAAAAAAATAATAATATCAAAATATCAATCTAATTTGATAAGCAAATAATATTGAAAGGTCAATAAAAAAAAAAAATGCATCATCATAAGAAAAAAACGATGGGATGCCTCCATCGTAGAAGGTGAGACTTTTAATGGTTCACAACATGAAGATCTAGGAATATTAGGCCTTTTTATCTTTGTCTGCAGCCCATTCTCAAATTTAGTCTTAATGCTTCATTTGTTTAACGGAAAATAACCTTCAGGGAAATATTTTCTAAATTTTCTAGTATTTGTTTAATGTAAAATGAACTAGTCTTGGAAAACATTTTATATCAAAGAAAAAAAGTCTTCTAAAAATGAGAAAATGTTTATCAGTTTTGACAAAGAGGAAAACATTTTCAATATTTTCTTTCACCTCAATTTCTTTCAACAAATATCTTCTCATTTTCATTTTTTTGATTTTTTTTGATTTTTTTCCCTTTTCTTTCTTTTTTCTTTTCCTTCTTCTTTGGTCAGTTGACGGCCTTATAGCTCGCTACTTTAGTGACACTCAAGCATCGCTAGACGATGATGAGGCTTGAGCCTTGCAGATCGATAATATGCTCGAGTGCTGCTAGATGGTGGCAAGGCTTGGGCCTCACTAGATCGATGACACTCATGTCACGGATCTGCGAGGCTCAAGGCCTAAGGCTGTGCTTGTTGGCTGTCATAGGCAATCGACTAAGGAAAAGAAAAGGAAAGGAAAAAAAAAAAGAAAGAAAGAAAAAAAAAGAAGGATAAAAATAATTTAAAATTCAATTTTTAAATATAAAATAAAAAATAAAAAAGAACACAATAAAAACAGAAAATGATCAAAAGAATTGCATGGAGAAAAATCAAATTGGATACCAGATGGTGGAAAATATTTTCCGCTTCAATTTCATGTTTTTACCGAACATTGAAAAATATCATTATTTTCTTGAAAAATGAATTTTAGGAAAATATTTTGCGGAAATGTTACATTTTCTGTAAAATGAACGGAGTCTAAGTATCGTGCACATAAGCACATCTCTTGTCCAGCACGGTTTCGTTCCATTGATTATCACAATAGCATTTTTAGCGAACTCCAGATTCAAATTAGAAAATAAAGCCTGTCAAAACCAACAAATGCTTCGTTACTAGCAAGAATAATAGCAAGATTAGCATGATGTAGATTGTTAGGGTCACTGATATTATGATATCGTCAGCAGAAGCGTGTCCTCTTTTTGGTTTGGCTTCTACACCTCTCATTCACTTCACCATGGTTATCAACTTATGATGCTGATTGATTCATCAAATTAACGGTTGTAGTTAAAAATAAGGGCAAAAGATCTATGCACACTGCAAAATCTATTTCGTTTTCTTCTTTTGCACGTCAAGATTTGGGCAGTATTAGTGTTCCTAGCAATTGAGCATGAAGTGAAAAGTACAGATTTTATTCCCCTTGGCATTTCATATCAGCGAAGAACTTGAGATGCCGGGCAATCTTTAACCTCAATGCCCGGAGCTGTAGGACAACTAGCGAGAGGGCAGTGATCGTCCAATTCCAGGCCCCACCAACTCATCCCGTTAATGTCCTTAATCTGCAATGTGAAATAGCAAAGTATGGCCATGAAGGCGACGCCAGCATCGAGCCCAGCCGACAAAATATAGTTGTGCCTTGCCCACCAACTTTTGTACCTCCTGAACACATATATGTTAAAGAAAACTCCGACGGTTATCCAGCAAATGTAATTCACGGACGTTGCCGGCAGCATATTCCCCGCGCCACTTATGATGATAGGCACGTTGATGAACCTTATCCATTTCTTCTCGGGAAACATTCGGGAGAGGATCCAGACCGGGACCGGAGCGAGAATTCCAAAGAGAAAGAAATAGTTCATCTTGGCATATGGCCCAAGGCGGCCGAACATTCTGAGTGGTCCGACCACGCCCCAAATGATGGAGGCATAGTAAAATACATCATACCCAGGGCATGTCCACGGGCTTCCCTCGGGCAATTTGGAAGGGTCGCAGATGTTATCCACAGATGCGAGGAGCCACCAGGCCGTGCCAAAGTAGACTGAAGATGCGACTACCGTTCCCACCAGCTTCATTCGGGAGAAATAAGTCAATGTTAGTTCCTACTGTTTGAACGCGTATAATTATCTGACAACAGTACTAAACGTAAGACGAGACATGGTAAAGTGTGGTATTGAAACTCGGAAATTACCTGAACAATGAACATGGACTTTGGTGGGATTTTCATGTAATGGCCCAACTTAAAGTCAGAGAGAAAAGTTATCGCCTGCACCATGCTTATGTAACCATATGTCTTGAATGCCACATTTGCCAGAGGCCTCCCAGGATACATGAAACCGATTATCAGCTCGCTGATGACATTCAATCCGGGTTGCTGAACACGAAAGTCCATGTCTCATCAATAACGAGAGGAGATTTTCACAGAAGATTGGAAACGATTTATATTTGACTATACCTGGTTTGTGGTGGCCGTGATTACTCCAATTGGCAACAGGAAGAATACAGCTAATCCGAGTGCTAGGAGGACTCCCCAGTACGGAAGTTGAAGCTGTCTGCCAAATCCTTCATAAGCAACCATGGCGAGTAAGGTCATTATCAGCATCAGCGAGTAGAACCACCATTGTGGGACAGCATCATAGTTCTTCTTCATCAGTCTAGTATGCACGTCATCAAACTTGTCCTGAAAAGTTGCCCTTGTTTGTTGCCAAATAGTCCTGTAAATGGAATGTCGGAATCCGTTTTTGAGATAATTCATCCCCAATGCAAGTTTGTGCACCATTAACTTTGTGAACCTCATGGTCTTTATCATTTAATTAATAAATACTATTCTGGTTTACGGTAAAAGTTTTGTGGGGTGTCTTTATATTTTCTGCAGGTGATTAAAAGAAAGAATCAATGTAGTTATCGATCCATCTAGTGATACTCATGATCAGCAGAAGAGTAAAAAGCATGCACCTGCCATGGAAGAGAGCGACATGAGATATTGTAGCTGCCAAGGTCGCAAAGCTCAATCCATAAGCAAAAGCAAAGAAGATACTCAGGCGAACTTTACTGTAATCATCATATCCATGCTGATTGAATTGGAAGTTTGTCTCGTTCAGGACTAATCCGACATTGTATTTGTTTCCGTTAGCATCAAACACGAGTGACGAGATAATGGGGAACTGCTTGGCTTCCAATGCGTTCGTCTGGTAAGAAATCGGGATTAACACGTACAGCGTGAGGAAGAAACCAATGCTTATGTTTATAATTGCAAAGCCCGGGTAGGCTAATGGAGATCCATTCCAGGCAGCAACGGTAGCCCAATCCAGGGCAAAAGAGCCAATACCAAGACCACGACGTCCAGAACCGATTTGTTGTGCCGTGATTGAGTGTTTCCATATCCAACATACGAATGATAGGGCAGTTATGGATGGAAACAGATAGTTTGGAACAACATAGTACGCGAAACTCGATATTAGGAGTACGAGGAAGAACTGCAGTCTCGTCAATCCTCTTTTGGGCCTGACTTCTTCCTCGTGCAGTGCCCTGAATGTCCAAGAAAACAGGACTCGTGACAACGAATGAAGTAACTGAGAAGAAAGAAGCAAATAAAGAAGTGGTCTTCGAAAATTAATTATTAAATATTAAAAATTCCGTTTAGCTCAAAATAAGGCCCAATTAAATAAACGGACTGCACCACGATTACCAGCATAAATTTCCAGTCACTAACCATCTCAATTGAATTTTTGGAAAATAAATAAATAATTAATTAATTTCGAAAATTAAATAATTAATATAAAAATTCAATTTAGCTCAAAATAAAGCCCGATTAAATAAAAAGACTTCACCACAGTCATCAACATAATATTCCGGTCACTGACCATCCCAGTTGAATTTTCGGAAAATAAATAAATAATTAATTTAACTCCGAAAAATAATATTTAAATGCCAAAAATCCCACTTAGGCCCGAATCGCCAAATTGAAGCCCGATTAGGGGTCGGAAAATTCCCGAGATACTTTCAATAAATAGTAGACCACGTCTACTTGCTAATTGCGTAATCAATTTATCTAAATCGCATCACAATTGATTAATAATTGCTAATTTATTCTAATATAACAACCTAAACATAATTAATTAAAACTAAACCAACCTTAAGCATACTTAGCCAACTAATCCGGGATTAGTGAGACTACTCACCAAATCGCGCGTAAATCGGATCAATCCGACAAGGGCGACACGAGGAACGATTCTTCCCAAAGCACAGCTTAGGTTCGGGGCCCGGAAACGGCCCAAAAGTGGGCCCGAACCAGCTGGAAACCCATTTCGTGGGTTGTGGATTTGGCCTGGCCGAGGCTAATCCGGCGCTAGGGCGGCGAAGGAAGGCCGGCGGGGGGTGAGGGGGACGCCGGGAGGCCGGGCGGTGACCGGACGGGGCGGGCGGTGGCCGGAGGTGCCGGACCAAAGCGGGGCGGCGGCTAGAATCGCGCGGGGAAGGGATGGCAGCGAGCGGCGGGTGCGGGGTGTGTGCAGACGGCGGGACGACGGCGAGCGGTGGGCGTGCGAGTGGCGTGCGGCGGCGGGACGAGCGACGGGCTGCTGTCTCGGCTTCTTCCACTTCTGGTTCTGTTCGCCCGAAGAAGAAAGAATGGGAAGAAGAGAGAGTGCAAGAGAGAGAGAGGAAGAGTGAGAAAACAGGGCTCGTGACAACGGATGAAGTAACTGAGAAGAAAGAAGCAAATAAAGAAGTGGTCTTCGAGGCATACCTGAAGAGGGAGACCTGAACTAGGTTCGCTGGCCACCACATGTATGGCGAATCAACAAGGAACTTTCGGAAAATCCCCGCCCATCTATATCCGAGCATCTGCAATTTTTATACATTTTGGTCCATCATGGAGGGTTGATAATCATAGAGCAAGAAAACATCAACAATAATGATTGTCAAACCCCAGGCCAGGAGTGATTACTAATAAATATACCTGCGTAGTCAGTGCCAGCAACATAGCTGCTAGAGGATGAATATGACGGTGATAAAAGGCAATGACAATGGTGATGATGTTGATAGCATACACGCCGCTTGAGCCTGTGTTGGCGAATATGGTTATCAGGACATGTTCCTTCAAGTTGAAGGGTCTTGGATTCAATGAGAATGACCATCTTGTTCTTGGGACACGAATCACTTCCTGCGGTAGAACTGCTGCCATAAATTTTCCCAGAGAAAGTACCACAATCTGAGCAGAAACTGATGTCAAAGAGAGTGAGTTTTGGCGAAAGCCAAACAACTGATTCAAAAAGGCCAGAATTGCGCACGCGGTGATTCCCAGATACCATGTTCGAAATGTCAAGCAGGGTAAGGTCGGATCAACCTCAATTGAAACGGTCAATCTCACTTCCTCAATTGGAGAATCATTTATTTCATCTGCAGACAATTCATCATCCACTTGGCGAATGATTGTTGAGAGCAACTTGGCAATAGTTAATAAAAGTTCCAATGAAAGATGGGTTATGTGATATTGCTCATGCCATTCATCAAACAAAGCGAATGAACCCCTTCACCTTTCGAATTGCTTGTTTCAACCGGTCCTGAGACATGCTTTTGCTCAGTTATCAAATGTCATTATGTTAACACGCACATTGATTCAGAGGCTTGGTCATGTTTCAACAGATGCAGAAGCAAATAGTAAGTTGAGCTCTAAGCAGGGCATTTTCTCTCAAATTTAAACCCCCATGATTGACTCGCAGCGAAAGTTATACTAATAACCAATTTCCCAGTTGAATTGCACTTCTGCTTCAATTGGCTTTGCCGTAAAAACTCGCCGTGGTATTTGTCACGCCCTGATCCTCAAGCACGCACACATCCTTCTACTTGGTCGTTTTCAAAATGCGATATCCCGGGACAATGTATCGCCGACCCTTTCAATTATTATGCACATGCGGAAGCAGTTATAAATCTCTAAACAATAAAACAATGGGATAGAAAAGCAATGCCATATTTTTCATATGGAAATCAACAACCAAACTTTTATACATGACATAAACCAGAGTACTCCACAACTCTTCACAACTTTTTACTCTATTTCTATTCACATCAAAATAGAGATCTCAAAAGAAGATAGAATCTCAGACCATCCGGGTCATATTCAAGACTCTTCTCAGTATTATCTTCTCCTTTCAAAAATCCTTCTCCTCAGGTTTCACCTCCGAGTTCTCCTTCTCAGACTCCTCCTCCTCAGCTCCTCATCGGGGTTCTGAAATGTTTTTCCCCAAACTGGGATGAGATTACGTCTCAGCGAGTTCTACCCCACTAAGCCCGATTAGTAAACCATTATACTATAAGGTGCCTAAACACGCACAGGGCAGAGGACTTAGCTTGGCCTTAGATCCCACCTGCAAGTCAGTACAATTCACAATAGGCACTCAAGCAATCATATCACCGATCGAAGGATCGATCAAATCGACCTAGTCGATTACAAGCCAATAAGACCACTCACGGTCATTTCCATTCAGTCATTCAATTTACAACATCAGACTCAAGGCAATGATTAATCGACTTAGTCGATTACGTGTCAGCCGGACCATCTCTAGGTCAATCTAGTCATTGCTATACAGTCTCAACTGATAAAACCAATCATCGAGCCACGTGCATTCTCAGAGGCGATACTTTTTATCACCGAGCTACATGCATTCTCTGAGGTGATGAAACCAATCATCGAGGCACATACTCTTTGAAATGTCATTTTGAATCAGTGAGCCCATGTGCATTCTCCAAGGCGATGCATCAAGTCATCGAGCCCGTGCGTCTCTTCAAGATGCCAAATGTACTCATTGAGACCACGTGCATTCTCCGAGGTAATGCATCAAATTACTGAGCCCACGTGTCTCTTTCAAGATGGCACACTTAATCACCGAGTCACATGCATTCTCCAAGGCGACATACTTCATCACCGAGCCATGTGCATTCTCGGAGGTGATATATATACATTTAGTCACCGAGCCACATGCATTCTCCAAGGCGACATACTTCGTCACCGAGCCATGTGCATTCTCCGAGGTGACATATCTAATAATCAAGCCCCGTGCATTCTCCAAGGCGACGTACTAATCACCGAGCCACGTGCCTTTCATGATGATTCATCTCATTTCTAAAGTAATTATCCACAACCTTAATTCGTACTCAACTTACCCAAATAATCAATTTAGGAACATATTCTAAAAATCCACAATTAAATCAATTCAATACAAATTAAAGCTCAAATAAAGAAACAGACAGCGCCACGACAATCAGCACGAAATTTCGGTCGTCGGCCATCTCAATTTTAATTTCCGAAAAAAAATAAATAAATAAATAAATAAATAAATAATTTCGAAAATTAATTATTAAATATTAAAAATTCCATATATCTCAAAATAAGGCCCAATTAAATAAACGGACTGCACCGCGATTACCAGCATAAATTTCCGGTCACTAAACATCTGAATTGAAATTTTGGAAAATAAATAATTAATTAATTAATTTCGAAAATTAAATAATTAATATCAAAAATTAAATTTAGCTCAAAATAAAGCTTGATTAAATAAAAGGACTTCACCACAGTCATCAGCATAATATTCCGGTCACTGGCCATCCCAGTTGAATTTTCGGAAAATAAATAAATAATTAATTTAACTCCAAAAATAATATTTAAATGCCAAAAATCCCACTTAGGCCCGAATCGCCAAATTGAAGCCTGATTACGGTTCGGAAAATTCCCGAGATATTTATAATAAATAGTAGACCACGTCTACTTGCTAATTGCGGAATCAATTTATCTAAATCGCATCACAATTGACTAATAATTGCTAATTTATTCTAATATAACAACCTAAACATAATTAATTAAAACTAAATCAACCTTAAGCATAATTAGCCAACTAATCTGGGATTAATGAGACTACTCACCAAATCGCGCGTAAATCGGATCAATCCGACGGGGGCGACACGAGGAACGATTCTTCCCAAAGCACGGCTCAAGTTCAGGGCCCGGAAACGGCCCAAAAGCGGGCCCGAACTAGCTGGAAACCCATTTCGTGGGTTGTGGATTTGGCCTGGCCGAGGCTAATCCGACGGCTAGGGCGGCGAAGGAAGGCCGGCGGAGGGTGAGGGGGACGCCGGGGAGGCCGGGCGGTGACCGGACGGGGCGGGCGGTGGCCGGAGGTGCCGGACCAAGCTGGGCAGCGGCTAGAATCGCGCGGGGAAGGGATGGCAGCGAGCGGCGGGTGCGGGGTGTGTGCGAGACGGCGGGACGGCGGCGAGCGGTGGGCGTGCGAGCGGCGTGCGGCGGCGGGGACGAGCGACGGGCTCTTTGTCTCGGCTTCTTCCACTTGCAGTTCTTCGCCCGAAGAAGAAAGAATGGGAAGAAGAGAGAGTGCAAGAGAGAGAGAGGGAGAGTGAGAAAACAGGGCTCGTGACAACGAATGAAGTAACTGAGAAGAAAGAAGCAAATAAAGAAGTGATCTTCGAGGCATACCTGAGAGGGAGACCTGAACCAGGTTCGCTGGCCACCACATGTATGGCGAATCAACAAGGAACTTTCGGAAAATCCCCGCCCATCTATATCCGAGCATCTGCAATTTTTGTACATTTTGGTCCATCATGGAGGGTTGATAATCATAGAGCAAGAAAACATCAACAATAATGATTGTCAAACCCAGGCCGGGAGTGATTACTAATAAATATACTGCGTAGTCGGTGCCAGCAACATAGCTGCTAGAGGATGAATATGACGGTGATAAAAGGCAATGACAATGGTGATGATGTTGATAGCATACACGCCGCTTGAGCCTGTGTTGGCGAATATGGTTATCAGGACATGTTACTTCAAGTTGAAGGGTCTTGGATTCAATGAGAATGACCATCTTGTTCCTGGGACACGAATCACTTCCTGCGGTAGAACTGCCGCCATAAATTTTCCCAGAGGAAGTACCACAATCTAAGCAGAAACTGATGTGAAAGAGAGTGAGTTTTGGCGAAAGCTAAACAACTGATTCAAAAAGGCCAGAATTGCACACGCGGTGATTCCCAGATACCATGTTTGAAATGTCAAGCAGGGTAAGGTCGGATCATTCTCAATTGAAACGGTCAATCTCACTTCCTCAATTGGAGAATCATTTATTTCATCTGCAGACAATTCATCATCCCGGTGAATGATTGTTGAGAGCAACTTGGCAACAGTTAATAAAAGTTCCAATGAAAGATGGGTTATGTAATATTGCTCATGCCATTCATCAAACAAACGAATGAACCCCTTCACCTTTCAAACTGCTTTTTACAACCGGTTCTGAGACATGCTTTTGCTCAGTTATCAAAGGTCATTATGTTAACACGCACGCTGATTCAGAGGCTTGGTCATGTTTCAACAGATGTAGAAGCAAATAGTAAGTTGAGTTCTAAGCAGGGCATTTTCTCTCAAATTTAAACCCCCATGATTGACTCGCAGCGAAAGTTATACTAATAACCAATTTCCCAGTTGAATTGCACTTCTGCTTCAGTTGGCTTTGCCGTAAAAACTCACCGTGGTATTTGTCACGCCCCGATCCTCGGGCACGCACACATCCTTCTACTTGGTCGATTTGAAAATGCGATATCCCGGGACAATGCATCGCTGACCCTTTCAATTATTATGCACATGCAGAAGCAGTTATAAATCTCTAAACAATAAAACAATGGGATAGAAAAGCAAGGCCATATTTTTCATATGGAAATCCACAACCAAACTTTTATACTTGACACAAACCAGAGTACTCCACAACTCTTCACAACTTTTTACTCTATTTCTATTCACATCAAAATAGAGATCTCAAAAGAAGATAAAATCTCAGACCATCCGGGTCATGTTCAAGACTCTTCTCAGTATTATCTTCTCCTTTCAAAAATCCTTCTCCTCGGGTTTCACCTCCGAGTTCTCCTTCTCGAGACTCCTCCTCCTCAGCTCCTCATCGGGGTTCTGAAATGTTTTTCCCCAAACTGGGATGAGATTACGTCTCAACGAGTTCTACCCCACTAAGCCCGATTAGTAAACCATTATACTATAAGGTGCCTAAACACGCACAGGGCAGAGGACTTAGCTTGGCCTTAGATCCCACCTGCAAGTCAGTACAATTCACAATAGGCACTCAAGCAATCATATCACCGATCGAAGGATCGATCAAATCGACCTAGTCGATTACAAGCCAATAAGACCACTCACGGTCATTTCCATTCAGTCATTCAATTTACAACATCAGACTCAAGGCAATGATCAATCGACTTAGTCGATTACATGTCAGCCGAACCATCTCTAGGTCATTCTAGTCATTGCTATACAGTCTCAACTGATAAAACCAATCATCGAGCCACGTGCATTCTCTGAGGTGATGAAACCAATCAGCGAGCCACATACTCTTTAAAATGTCATTTTGAATCAATGAGCCCACGTCCAGTCTCCAAGGCGATGCATCAAGTCACCAAGCCCGTGTGTCTCTTCAAGATGCCAAATGTACTCATTCAGACCACGTGCATTCTCCGAGATAATGCATCAAATTACCGAGCCCATGTGTCTCTTTCAAGATGCCACACTTAATCATCGAGCCACATGCATTCTCCAAGGCGACATACTTCATCACCGAGCCATGCGCATTCTCCGAGGTGATATATATACATTTAGTCACCGAGCCACATGCATTCTCTAAGGCGACATACTTCGTCACCGAGCCATGTGCATTCTCCGAGGTGACATATCTAATCATCAAGCCCCGTGCATTCTCCAAGGCGACGTACTAATCACCGAGCCACGTGCCTTTCATGATGATTCATCTCATTTCTAAAGTAATTATCCACAACCTTAATTCGTACTCAATTTACCCAAATAATCAATTTAGGAACATATTCTAAAAATCCACAATTAAATCAATTCAGTACAAATTAAAGCTCAAATAAAGAAACAGACAGCGCCACAACAATCAGCACGAAATTTCGGTCGTCGACCATCAAAATCTTAATTTCCGAAAAATAAATAAATAAATAAATAATTTCGAAAATTAATTATTAAATATTAAAAATTCCGTTTATCTCAAAATAAGACCCAATTAAATAAACGGACTGCACCACGATTACCAGCATCAATTTCCGGTCACTAAACATCTGAATTGAAATTTTGGAAAATAAATAAATAATTAATTAATTTCGAAAATTAAATAATTAATATCAAAAATTCAATTTAGCTCAAAATAAAGCCTGATTAAATAAAAGGACTTCACCACAGTCATCAGCATAATATTCTGGTCACTGGCCATCCCAGTTGAATTTTCGGAAAATAAATAAATAATTAATTTAACTCCGAAAAATAATATTTAAATGCCAAAAATCCCACTTAGGCCCGAATCGCCAAATTGAAGCCTAATTAGGGGTCGGAAAATTCCCGAGATATTTCTAATAAATAGTAGACCACGTCTACTTGCTAATTGCGCAATCAATTTATCTAAATCGCATCACAATTGACTAATAATTGCTAATTTATTCTAATATAACAACCTAAACATAATTACTTAAAACTAAACCAACCTTAAGCATAATTAGCCAACTAATCTGGGATTAGTGAGACTACTCACCAAATCGCGCATAAATCGGATCAATCCGACGGGGGCGACACGAGGAACGATTCTTCCCAAAGCACGGCTCAGGTTCGGGGCCCGGAAACAGCCCAAAAGCGGGCTCGAACTAGCTGGAAACCCATTTCGTGGGTTTTGGATTTGGCCTGGCCGAGGCTAATCCGGCGGCTAGGGCGGTGAACGGAGGCCGGCAGAGGGTGAGAGGGACGCCGGGGAGGCCAGGCAGTGACCGGACGGGGCTGGGCGATGGCCGGAGGCGTCGGACCAAGCTGGGCAACGGCTAGAATCGCGCGGGGAAGGGATGGCAGCGAGCGGCGGGTGTGGGGCGTGCGCGGACGGCGGGACGGCGGCGAGCGGTGGGCGTGCAAGCGGCGTGCGTTGGCGGGACGGGCGACGGGCTGCTGTCTCGACTTCTTCCACTTCTGGTTCTGTTCGCCCGAAGAAGCAAGAAGGGGAAGTAGAGAGAGTGCGAGAGAGAGAGAGAAGGAGAGTGAGAAAACAGGGCTCGTGACAACGGATGAAGTAACTGAGAAGAAAGAAGCAAATAAAGAAGTGGTCTTCGAGGCATACCTAAAGAGGGAGACCTGAACCAGGTTCGCTGGCCACCACATGTATAGCAAATCAATAAGGAACTTCCGGAAAATCCCCGCCCATCTATATCCGAGCATCTGCAATTTTTGTACATTTTGGTCCATCATGGAGGGTTGATAATCATAGAGCAAGAAAACATCAACAATAATGATTGTCAAACCCCAAGCCAGGAGTGCTTATTAATAAATGTACCTGCGTAGTCAGTGCCAGCAACATAGCTGCTAGAGGATGAATATGACGGTGATAAAAGGCAATGACAATGGTGATGATGTTGATAGCATACACGTCGTTTGAGCTTGCGTTGGCGAATATGGTTATCAGGACATGTTCCTTCAAGTTGAAGGGTCTTGGATTCAATGCGAATGACCATCTTGTTCCTGGGACACGAATCACTTCCTGTGGTAGAACTGCCGCCATAAATTTTCCCAGAGGAAGTACCACAATCTAAGCAGAAACTGATGTGAAAGAGAGTGAGTTTTGGCGAAAGCCAAACAATTGATTCTTAAAGGCCAGAATTGCGCACGCGGTGATTCCCAGATACCATGTTCGAAATGTCAAGCAGGGTAAGGTCGGATCATTCTCAATTGAAACGGTCAATCTCACTTCCTCAATTGGAGAATCATTTATTTCATCTGCAGACAATTCATCATCCACTGGTGAATGACTGTTGAGAGCAACTTGGCAACAGTTAATAAAAGTTCCAATGAAAGATGGGTTATGTAATATTGCTCATGCCATTCATCAAACAAACGAATGAACCCCTTCACCTTTCAAACTGCTTTTTACAACCGGTTCTGAGACATGCTTTTGCTCAGTTATCAAAGGTCATTATGTTAACACGCACGCTGATTCAGAGGCTTGGTCATGTTTCAACAGATGTAGAAGCAAATAGTAAGTTGAGTTCTAAGCAGGGCATTTTCTCTCAAATTTAAACCCCCATGATTGACTCGCAGCGAAAGTTATACTAATAACCAATTTCCCAGTTGAATTGCACTTCTGCTTCAGTTGGCTTTGCCGTAAAAACTCACCGTGTTATTTGTCACGCCCCGATCCTCGAGCACGCACACATCCTTCTACTTGGTCGATTTGAAAATGCGATATCCCGGGACAATGTATCGTCGACCCTTTCAATTATTATGCACATGCAGAAGCAGTTATAAATCTCTAAACAATAAAATAATGGGATAGAAAAGCAAGGCCATATTTTTCATATGGAAATCCACAACCAAACTTTTATACATGACACAAACCAGAGTACTCCACAACTCTTCACAACTTTTTACTCTATTTCTATTCACATCAAAATAGAGATCTCAAAAGAAGATAGAATCTCAGACCATCCGGGTCATCTTCAAGACTCTTCTCAGTATTATCTTCTCCTTTCAAAAATCCTTCTCCTCAGGTTTTACCTCCGAGTTCTCCTTCTCAGACTCCTCCTCCTCAGCTCCTCATCGGGGTCCTGAAATGTTTTTCCCCAAACTGGGATGAGACTACGTCTCAGCGAGTTCTACCCCACTAAGCCCGATTAGTAAACCATTATACAATAGGCTCCCTAAACACGCACAGGGCAGAGGACTTACCTTGGCCTTAGATCCCACCTGCAAGTCAGTACAATTCACAATAGGCACTCAAGCAATCATATCACCGATCGAAGGATCGATCAAATCGACCTAGTCGATTACAAGCCAATAAGACCACTCACGGTCATTTCCATTCAGTCATTCAATTTACAACATCAGACTCAAGGCAATGATCAATCGACTTAGTCGATTACATGTCACCGGACCATCTCTAGGTCATTCTAGTCATTGCCATACAGTCTCAAGCGATAAAACCAATCACCGAGCCACGTGCATTCTCTCGAGGTGATGAAACCAATCAGCGAGCCACATACTCTTTAAAATGTCGGTTTGAATCGGTGAGCCCACGTCCAGTCTCCAAGGCGATGCATCAAGTCATTGAGCCTGTTTGTCTATTCAAGAGGCCAAATGTACTCACTGAGACCACGTGCATTCTCTGAGGTAATGCATCAAATTACCGAGCTCATGTGTCTCTTTAAAGATGCCACACTTAATCACCGAGCCATATGCATTCTCCAAGGTGACATACTTCATCACCGAGCCATGTGCATTCTCCGATGTGATATATATACATTTAGTCACCGAGCCACATGCATTCTCTAAGGCGACATACTTCGTCACCGAGCCATGTGCATTCTCCGAGGTGACATATCTAATCATCAAGCCCCGTGCATTCTCCAAGGCGACGTACTAATCACCGAGCCACGTGCCTTTCATGATGATTCATCTCATTTCTAAAGTAATTATCCACAACCTTAATTCGTACTCAATTTACCCAAATAATCAATTTAGGAACATATTCTAAAAATCCACAATTAAATCAATTCAGTTAAAATTATAGCTCAAATAAAGAAACGGACTGCACCACGACAATCAGCATGAAATTTCGGTCGTCAACCATCTCAATCTTAATTTCCGAAAAATAATTAATTAATTAATTAATTTCGAAAATTAATTATTAAATATTAAAAATTCCATTTAGCTCAAAATAAGGGCCAATTAAATAAATGGACTGCACCACGATTACGAGCATAAATTTCCTGTCACTAACCATCTCAATTGAATTTTTGGAAAATAAATAATTAATTAATTAATTTCGAAAATTAAATAATTAATATTAAAATTTCAATTTAGCTCAAACTAAAGCCCGATTAAATAAACGGACTTCACCACAGTCATCAGCATAATATTCCAGTCACTGGCCATCCTAGTTGAATTTTCGGAAAATAAATAAATAATTAATTTAACTCCAAAAAATAATATTTAAATGCCAAAAATCCTACTTAGGCCCGAATCACCAAATTGAAGCCCTATTAGGGGTCGGAAAATTCCCGAGATACTTCCAATAAATAGTAGACCACGTCTACTTGCTAATTGCGCAATCAATTTATCTAAATCGCATCACATTTGACTAATAATTGCTAATTTATTCTAATCTAACAACCTAAACATAATTAATTAAAACTAAACCAACCTTAAGCATAATTAGCCAACTAATCCGGGATTAGTGAGATTACTCACCAAATAGCGCGCAAATCGGATCAATCCGACGGGGGCGACACGAGGAACGATTCTTCCCAAAACACGGCTCAGGTTCGGGGCCCGGAAACGGCCCAAAAGTGGGCCCTAACCGGCTAGAAACCCATTTCGTGGGTTGCAGATTTGGCCTGGCCGAGGCTAATCCGGCGGCTAGGGCAGCGAAGGGAGGCCGGCGGAGGGTGAGGGGGACGCCGGGGAGGCTAGGCGGTGACTGGACGGGGCTGGGCGGTGGCTGAGGCGCGGACCAAGTTGGGCAGAAGTTAGAATCGCGAGGGGAAGGGATGGCAGCAAGCGGCGGGTGCGGGGCGTGCGCGGACAGCAGGACAGCGGCGAGCGGTGGGCGTGCAAGCGGCGGTGCAGCGGCGGGACGGGCGACGGGCTGCTGTCTTGGCTTCTTCCACTTCTGGTTCTGTTTGCCAAAAGAAGAAAGAAGGGGAAGAAGAGAGAGTGCAAGAGAGAGAGGGAGAGTGAGAAAGAGAGAGAGAATGGTTTGACTAGTCAAAGAAATATAAAAAAAAAAAAAAAAAAGAAAGAGGAAGACAATAGGCATTCGGCTGGGGGAGGAATCGCATGAGGGGGGGGAAAGAGGAGAGAGAGAGAGAAGAAAGAAAAGAAAAGAGAGGGAGAGAGAGAAAAAGAAATAGCCTTAGTCTTATTTTTTTTCTTATCTCTTTCTCTTTCTATTTCCTTTCGGTCTTCAATTTTCCTCCGATAATTTCTTTATTGAAATTTCGGACTCGTCAATAAATTGACGAACGATGAAACAATGTCCTAAATAAAAGAATTATGACGCGCTTAAAATTCGATTCCCGAAATCGAGTTCAATTTCGTGGATAAAAATCGATCAAATGTGATTTTAGCCCAATCTAACTAATTAGGTAGCTTTTGGAGATTTTACTGCAAATACATCCCTTAACGGCTTCACCAAATAGGTTAGTTAACTCGTGAGTGATCAGCTCAGAAAAAAAGGGCCATAGGCATATTGACGAAATGCCCATTTCACTTTATCGAAACGGGGTCGAATTTCAGGATGTCACAGTATTCATATACAGATCAAACACCTTTTATTCAGCAGAGTGCAAAGAAAAATCCAAAAACATAATTCAACACAAACATCATACAACGAAAAGAAGGTGCTTTATCTCGATACCCAACATCAAAAGTTCACTAAAGAAAGATTCATTCACCAGAATTTTCGAGGTTGTGACCATCAAGTTCAAGCTTCTTGGGCTGATAGGAGAGGGAAACTCCAGAGTAATCATCGGGTTGCTCCATTCTTGACCAGTGACAATTTTGTTTTTCACTTCCTAAAGAAGAAGGGCTTAACACGCCGTAGTAATCCTAGTCTCTTATAGCATCCGCCTGCAAGAGAAATACGGGTAAATAAGTAACTTTCACATTTGTCAACTTCGCATGGATTATGCTTTCATTTGCGGTGGTCTCTCCATACAGCTGGTCATGATGGATCATTCTCAGGCTCAGAGTACAGTCCAAGGAGAGAATGTTAGTGATCTGATTCTTTTGGGACCTCTCTATGTTGCTGTTGAATGGGTATTGAGCTGAATCTGCAAAGATTCCTTTTGGAAGTCAAGAAGTCACGTGAAGTTAATAGACAAATCTGAACGGCCATATCCACATGCTGTCTTTTTCCACGTGTTCATTACAATCTCCGTCCATGTAGTTCCCTTCAAGGCCCACATTCACACGTCGTCTCTTGTCTGTACACTGGAAAGGTCCGGCCGGAGTGGGTCGATGTCAAATTGCCGTATGATAAACAGTATAAAATGAATGTTTATACGGGAAACTGACTGGATACGTTGATTGCTTTTCTTTTGTGATCTCAATAATGAACAGTACTATATTCTATGTTTCAATGTCTGTCAATGTGTTCTCATTATGAACCTTTCTTCGGATTTTTTGGTCCCTTCGGCTTTCATGATGCAATTAAGTCGATATGAGTGGTTTCACAATAGTGCCAAGCACAAAGAGAGTAGCTTTGCGACCCATTCCTACTTTCAGCAAGTTCTCTCCCCCTATGGACCTGAGCAGGTCCTTAAACTGCTCCACCCTGAACTGGACATCCCTGGGTGTTTTCTCCCCCACAATCCATTTATAGGCAAATGAGGGGAAGAAACAAGGGATAAAGTCCCCATGGGTAATCCCGGCCGATTCTTTTACATAGTGGGAACCCCCTCTGATCCCCGCGATGCCATTTTCCTAGTATGCTAGGCTGGGTACAGGGAGATGACGAGGCTGCTTAGGATGGATGACCCTCCACATCGCCACTAATGTCTGACTCGAAGCTGACAAGGAGTAAAATCATTAGGAAACGAGCAAGATTGCATCAGACCTCAATATCTTTACCAACAAACGGAATTTCTCTTTTTCTATTCTTTTCCCTAATGATAGAAAGTGACACATCAGTGGGTTAACACGAAGTTAGTGACGGAAAAATTTGATTGCACAAAATGTGCAAGTTAAGGGACTTCATTGCATAAAAGAAAAGTTAGAAAAGTTAGAAAAGTAAACTGTACTAACATTACTTCAGAGGTAAACTTCCGTCCAATCTATTATTTGTATTGTAACTCTGCTTTGTTGTGCTATAGTTTTAGCGTGAAAAGATATAATTTGTGTATTCAATGCTACATGACTCAATGCAACACCTAAAAGTAGCGATTTTTTTACTTGACTTATTTACACGTCATTAGTTAATTAAGAGTGCTCGATTTGGGCTTAATTAAGTTCGTGTCATGAATATGTCAACCCAATTATAAACACATATAGCAAATGTGCGGTTCACCGAATGACCATTCTAACCCATTTATGACATACTAGGCAATAGGCATATCTACTTGAATAAGTTAACATGTTGATCGCATCAACATGATTTTAGATACATTTAAACACGTTTCTACACATTAAACATGAGAATGGACTTTTGTCAATTCCTAGTATAATTCTAAGCATAAATTAGACCTATCTTATTAGAGCTTCTAATCCAATAAATAAACTATTCAACTGGGATATCTAGTTTCTAGAAAACCAAGGATGGCATCTAAATTTTTGCCCCATTGGATACTATCAATCCATGGTATTCATTCTTTATTTTTTTACCCTTAATGAACTTGCAGAAAGGAATTAATGGTCATTGATGCCACTTCAAATTTGCACATGAAACATTGGATCCGACCATTTACCAACTAAAGTATATAAACGATGGTCCCACTGAATATGGTTTTACGTAGATGGCCCGATGGACCTTGCTTTTATCTTCTTGGTTCGTTTCTATCATGGATGTGTCAATGTCATGACCCTACTTGGTTCTATCTCGCGCAAAGCATTACCTTGTAATGCGCAAATACATGTTCATAAATCTTTACGTCTTTAGTTTGGTCTGGGTTACATAAGTCGATTTAGAATAAGTCAGTTGAACTCGAATATGAATCATCTTTTATTACAAAATTGCGTTTGCTTACTTTTTTCTTTTATTTGAAAAAAAAAAAAAAAAAAAAAAAGGACTCTAGCATAAATGCATGTATTCTAAAGAAAAGATGACTCTTCCAAGTTGGCCAAGTCTCACCGAGTAATAGTTTAATAGCTAGGCATTCCATTAACAAAAAGTAAGTGAAAAAATTAGGCATTTCATCTAACAAGTTGTACAAATTATATCTTGAAGTCTATGCGGACTCATCAAATTCAATAAGAACGTTAAATCTTGTCATAGAAAATAAGTTGTTTTACTTTTCCACAAATTTAAGCTACTCTAAAAAAAAAAGTGATATAGCATACGCGTATCTAAATGCATTCAACATATTTATCCTAAAAACTACTCAGAAATTAACTGCATAAACAAATTATTTTTCATATTTTCCTCCTATTGTGCTCTACGAAGAAAACTAAATCAAGACCAAAGAGCATTAAAGAACATCATACAGAATTTGCAGCAAAACGTGACCAAAAAGTATCTAAGAAAGTCATATGCTAGCTTCCATTAGTGTAGAGAGAGGGGGCGGGGGAGAGAGAGGACCACGCAGCAATAAAGCCAAGACCTACAAAGCCTTTAAATAGAAAGTGAAATAGAGATAGCGTGTGGAGCTCGCAGCTGTATGCATGGAGCTGCGTATGGGTAAAAGTTGCTTTTTAGCACATTGTATTTGATAAACCCGCGTGCCTCTATGCAAAAGAATCATGGCATCACCGGTTATTAATTGACCAATGAACTGAAAAAGGGAGTGCATATGGAACCACATGCAAAAGGCTTCCTTTTTCTCTTTCCTTTCTCCTGATGGTCTAAAGGCCCAAGAATTATAAAGCTCAAGGATGATAGAAGACTGAAAATGAGTCTTTTATAGCAAGGCCAAGACTCCGTGGACCATTTACTCCATGACCGACCCTAGCCTTTGTGATATGGTGAGGGGTATATGCAGTATATGCATCTGAGATGTAAATGCTCCATTTCATTTACCCGACAGACTTCCTCTTCTATCCTCTTCTCTTTGTAGTTTTTGTCTTGCTACATGTCAGCTCCTTTTTGTATTTTCACCTGGCTATCATATATGTAATGCATGGATTATCATCTCCGTAAGGAGAATTCTTGGAGACACGAAAAGCAATCTACTTTGCAGACTTGACTACCAATACCATCTTCAATCTTTTATTTGATGAATTCAGGATATTGAAATTTGATGTCCTTCAATTAAGCTAGTTTAGGATATTCACTTAATATAATATATGAATTTATCATTTTCATTATTTTGATTTTTTATATGGATTAAAGTGTTATATTTTTTATCAGAAGAAACCTTATGTGACATCCTGATTTTCTGATTCTGTTTTTAATTAAATGAGTTGAGCTTTTCATCGGCACGCCTATGGTTTTTTTCCCTGAGCTAATCACTCACGAGATAACTAGTCTATCAGGTGAAACCGTTAAGGAATCTAAAAGCAATAGACTTGACAATTTGACTAGAAAACGACTGCTCGACCATGCTAATCAGCAAGGGTTAATACAGCACCATCAAAATCGATTAGAGAACGGAGATATGTCATTTCGACAAAGGCATGTGATTAAAATGTGGGTGATTCCACCTAATTGCAAAATTTTCGCCGAACAGCACTACACCAATTTTTCTATCATTTATGTACCATCTGCCCATATTTGAAATCTCGAAATTTTCACGACAATCGAGGGTTGCCAATGAGTCAAAGATGTACAATGTGACTCAAAAATGATTGACCACGGGTTAAATGCGTTAAAAATTTATAAAAGCTACCCAGTAGGTTAGGTCACGCTAAAATCGTGCCCGGTTGAAATTAACTGTGAAATTAAACCTGATTTCAAAAATTGAAAGGGGATAACAATTTGATACCAAGATAAAGAGGTAAGGTGATGGAGGGTCCCTTTGTCTGATACCTTTAGTTGGGTGAAAAAAGGGTAGAGATTCTCCATTTAATTTCACACTAAAAGATATTGTGATGACGCATTGCATAACCCAACTTACCCATCCCTCACTAAAACCATTTTTAGCAAACACGCTTTCAAAAACTCTCATTCCACCCTATCATAAGCCTTTTGCATATCTAATTTTAGAACAACCTGGAATTTTTCTTTTCGTTCCCTTACACTCAATTGGTGTAGCACCTCTTGCACAATAAAGATATTGTCTTGGATTTGTCTTCCACTAACAAATGCACTTGGTTATCTAGAAATTGACTCAAGCATCTAGGATTTAAGCCTATTTGTCATTATCTTTGAAATTATTTTATATGCAAAATTGAAAAGGGGATAAACAATTTGATACCAGGATAAAGAGGTAAGGTGATGGAGGGTCCCTTTGTCTAATACCTTTAGTTGGGTGAAAAAAGGGTAGAGTTCTACATTTAATTTCACACTAAAAGATATTGTGGTGACGCATTGCATAATGACGCATTGCATAACCCAACTAACCCATCCCTCACAAAAACCATTTTTAGTAAACATGCTTTCAAAAACTCTCATTCCACCCTATCATAAGCCTTTTGCACATCTAATTTTAGAACAACCTGAAATTTTTCCTTTCGTTCCCTTACACTCAATTGGTGTAGCACCTCTTGCACAATAAAGATATTGTCTTGGATTTGTCTTCCACTAACAAATGCACTTGGTTATCTAGAAATTAACTCAAGCATCTAGGATTTAAGCCGATTTGTCATTATCTTTGAAATTATTATATATGCAAAATTGTAAAGGATAATTGGATGAAAATACTCAAGTCTTTTGTTGGGAATTGTTTGTTCAAGAGTAATATGGGTTATGTTCAAAGCCGAATCCAAGATTCTCGATGTGAAAAACCATTAACTGCCTTAAACGTCCTCTTCTATTACTTCCTAGTGATAATGGTAGAATAATCAATTTAAACCATCTAGACTATGAGCCTTGTTCACTCCAAGTTGAAATGCAGCAATCCTTACCTCTTCCATTGTTGGTTCTGCCACTAACGGATTGTTCATTTCATTACCACCTCTTCTGGGACATAGATTCAGTACAAGTTCACAGTTTGTAGGCCCTATCGAGGTATATAGATCTAGGAAAAAGGAAATTGTTGAGTTCTAATGTTGCTGCTTGTCCGTTATCTAGTTATCTTCTTAGGATCTCAGCATCAAAATTCTGTTTCGTTGCCTCCTTTGGATATTGGTGGCATAAAAATATCTCATGTTTTCTTCCCATTTCAGCCATTTAATCTTAGACCTTAAACCCCAATATGTCTTCGCTCTCCTTCATAGATTTTCAATTTCCTCCTTAATATTTTGAATTCTACTACTATCCTGCGAAATGTTGGTTCCATTAGTTAAAACCTATAGCTATTGCTTAAAGTGCTTCAATACTATTAAATTATGTTTCGATTTTGATTTCGGATAAATCGAATTTTATCGGTAAAGTTTTCCCAAGCCAAGAAGAAATTTCTTCGATCTCCGAAGGATTATAAAATAAACGGAAGATACGAAATTTTCTTTACCTGCGTTTGTTGGTCACGGTGGGGCCCACGTCGTGGGCTTTCTTCATTTAGCCGAAACCCATTTGGACGAAGTCTTCTGCTTGTGGAATCTAAACGGAGGAGGTGGGGCCTAAGGTCAAAAGTTTGACCTTGGGGGCGCAAACACACGTATAGAAAGAAATTTTTATGCAGGTTTTGCTTCTTCTTTCTCGGTGAGTTGCTGCACTCCTACGAAGCCACCGAAGGATCCACGAGAAGCCGCACGCCGCGAGAGAGAGAAGCTGCACGAGGAAGCTGAAGATTCTTTCTGGTTTTTTGGGCGTGCGACTTGAACGCGTGGTAATTTGTGCCATGAGTTTATACCCAAGCGAGTTGTTATTTATACACTTAGGGTTTGGGGTTAAATCTAGGTGCGGGAAACACTTGAGCGATTAAGCCATTGTAAACTCTGATTCTCCAATTTTAGTGGATTATTTGTTGCTGGCTCTCCCCATGGACGTAGGTACCGATACTTGGACTGAACCACATAAATTTCTGGTGTCCTTGATTTTCTCGTTAATTTCTCTGGTGATTTCCTGTTGACGTAAATTGCAAGATCCTATCGTTTCCGCGTATTATATCCCAACAATTGGTATCAGAGCGTGGGGTTGGATTTCTTGATTGTGATTTGGGGTTTTTGCTTGTCTGATTATTATCTGGAAATTATGTTATTACAATTATGTCTGAGAGGAAATTTGAGATTGAGAAGTTTGATGGGAGAAACAACTTTGTGTTATGGAGCATCAAGATGCGGGCTTTATTGACAACACAAGGTTTGGCCAAGGCACTGGATGGTGAGGATGAGTTGCCAATTATAATGAAAGCCTCAGAGAGGGTAGAGCTTATGCAAAAAGCAAAGAGCATAATCCCTTTAAATTTGTCGGATGAGGCCTTACTAGAGGTTATTGAGGAGGAGGATGTCGCAGCATTATGGGCAAAATTTTAAACACTCTATGCGAAGAAAGGTTTGAACAATCGCTTGTATATGCTGAAGAAAATGTTTCAGTTTAGATATACTTAAGATACGTCTATCAGAACCCACCTAGATGAATTTAATAAACTCATGTTAGATCTGGAGAACATCGATAAGATACTTGATGATGAAGAGCAGGGCATGATGTTGTTAGCCTCTTTACCACAGTCATGGGAGCACTTTACTGATTCTCTGTTGCAGGGGCATGCTACTATTACCTCAGAAGAGGTAAAGTCCGCCTTATTCTCTAAGGAGTGGCAAAGAAAGTTGCGAGATGACGGTCTGGTTAAAGGAGCAGCGCAAGCACTGACAATTCGGGGTAGAGAACAACATCGAGAGCCTAGTAGCAACAAAGGTAAAAGCATATCAAAATCATGCAATAGAAAGTCCAAGGGACGCGTGAAGTGCTTTGAGTGTCACGAGGAGGGGCACATCAAGAGAGATTGTCCAAAGCGAAGAAATAAGGTTGGTAAGCAAAATGCTACAAGTAGTCTGGCAAACGTTGCTGAGGGGAGCAATAGGGACGCATAAGCTGTTTTATGTGTGACTGCTACTTCGTCAGGAGACAAATGGGTGCTAGATTCGAGATGTTCTTATCCCATGACGCCTCATAACTGGTTTACTACTTACCAAGCTGCAAATGGTGGTAGGGTTCTTTTGGAGAATAATACAGTCTGTAAGGCTATGGGGATAGGGACAATTCGGATCCAAATGCACGATGGGGTGGTTCGCACATTGACAAATATGAGGCATGTACCGAAGCTCAAGAAGAACATTATTTCTCTAGGGACACTCGATGACATCGGGTGTAGGTACACCACTAAAGGTGAAGTAATGAAGATCTCTCGAGGTGCCATGATAGTGATGAAAGAGAAGAAAGTGAATACTCTCTATTATCTATTGGGAGAGACCGTGACTGGAAGTGCTGCTGTTTCATCATGTGAGTCAGACTCTAACTTGACTCAGTTATGGCATATGCGTTTAGGGCACATGAGTGAGGCGGGTATGACGATGCTGAGTGAAATGGGGTTGTTGAAAGGTCAGAAAACAGGAAAGTGGACTTATGTGAGCAATGCATCTATGGGAAGCAGCAATAAGTTAAGTTTACTACAGTTATTCATTTGACCAAACGACCAGTTGAATATATTCATTCAGACGTCTAGGGCCCATCTTCGATTCCTTCGAAAGGAGGTGCTCGATATATGCTAACTTTTATCGACGATTATTCGAGGAAGGTATGGGTATACTTTCTGAAGCACAAATTTGAAGTGTTTGATTGGTTCAAGAAATTTAAGGCATTGATTGAGAAGCAAGTGCCTGAGAGCCGATAATGGCATGGCATTCTGTGATAAAGATTTTACCAAGTTCTGTGAGAAAGAAGGTATTGTAAGACACCGCACAGTACCTGGGACACCACAACAGAATGGTGTGGCAAAACGAAAGAACAGAATCTTGCTTGAGCGAGCTCGATGCATGCTTTCGCATGCAGGACTTGGCAAGGAATTTTGGGCTGAAGCAGTGAACATGTCATGTTACCTGGTAAATCGATCTCCATCGTGTCACGCCCCGATCCTCGGGGACGCACCCATCCTTCAATTTGGTCAATTATTAAAGTGCAATATCCCAGGACTAATTATCGCCAACCCTTTCTTTTTATTACGCATGCGGAAGCAGTTATAAATCCCCAGACAATAAAACAATGTAATAGAAAAGCATGCCATATTTTTCATATTGAAATTCACAACCACACTTTTATTAACAGCACAACTTATAGTATATTTACAATACTATTTACAGCATAAAAGTCTCACGCCTATCTACACTAAGACAGGGTTCACAAGAGGGATGAGATCTTAATCCACATCTGGGTTGTACTCAAGATCCCTCTCTGGATCATCTTCTACTTCAAAATACTTTCTTCCCTTCAGGTTCTTCCTCCTCAACTTTTCCTCAGGGTCCTGAAATGGTTATTCAATAACCAATGAGACCACGTCTCAGCGAGTCTTACCCCCTAAGACTCGATTAGTAAACTAATACGTCATATGGTTGTCTGAGCACAACACAAGTCAGAAGACTTACCTTGGCCTCAGTTCCACCTGCAATTCAAGGTTAAACACATATATTCAAACAATTCACGACATCCGATTAAACACTGGTCAATCGACTAAGTCGATTACATGTCAGTCAAATCCTCTCTAGGTCATTCCCACTCATACCACGATTTCCCAGTGGTGTACTCATTCACCAAATCACATGTGTTTCTTGGGCGTCGTTTTCGCCAATGACATACCGATCACCGACACCGTGTGTTCTTTAAGCCGCCGTTTTCACCAGTGATATCCTCGATCACCGAACCACGTGTCCTTTCTAGGGCGCCGTTTTCGCCAAGGTGACATTGACAATAGACAACATCGTGAGTTCTTTAAGGCGTCGTTTTCACCAGTGATATTTCCTTAATCACCGAACCACGTTTGTCTATAAGTCATTCACGTGCGTTCTTTAAGGCGCCGTTTTCGCCAGTGATACTTCCAATCACCGAACCACGTATATCCAATAATATCGTACCTGATTGGTCTCAACCAATAATGTTCTCAGTTAGCTCTCACCATTCTCCCTACTATATAGCCCATCAATGTACTAGCGCTATATATCCATGCTCAGCCATTACCAATCAAATACCCAATAACAAACAATTTGGGACAATTCCTCTAATTTACAATTTAAATCAATTCCATAAAAATTGAAGCTCAATTAAATAAACGGACTGCACCACGACAATTGGCACGAAATTCCGGTCACCGGCCATCTTGGTTGAATTTCCGGAAAAATAATTAATTAAATAATTAATTTCGAAAAATAAATAAATAAATAATAAAATCCAATTTAGGCCCATATTGCCTGATTGGAGCCAAACGGGTCGGGAAAAATCCCGAGATACATTCAATAAATATTATAGGCTCTCTACTTGCTAATGATTAAGTCTAACCACCTAACATGCATCATTAAGTCACTAATTTAATTGTTCTAACTAATCTAACCATCTAATTGCACTTAATTAAATCTAACCAACCCAAGCATAATTAGCAAACTAATAAAGAATTAGTGAGCAAAACTCACTTGGAAAAAGTGGAGATCGGGACACCGCGACGGCGACGCGACGGTGGCCGAAAACGGGCTCGCGACGACTCCCACGGGCTTAGACCAAGCCTTGAATTAGGCCCAACAAATCTCAGTCCAACTGAGATTTGTTCTTGCACTGGACTGGGCTTCCTTTGGATTGGGCTGAACTTAATTGGGCTTGCAACTTGCTGGACTTGAAATTAAACTAAAAATGGGCTGCTCTCTTTGGGCTGAAATAAGCCAAATTTGTTGGGCTTCAATTGAGTTTGAGTGAGCTGGGCCGGCAAGAGAAGCAGAATGGGCTCGCTGTGGTCTGTCCACGAGCAAAAAAAATCGAGGTCGCTGGATCCGTGGTTTCGGTCTTCACGCTGACTGAACGAAAGAAATGGCGAGGGGCGCTAGAATCCACTGAGGCTGAAGGGACACGTGAGCTGCGGTTGGCGGTGGGGAGACACGATAGAGGAAGTCTTCAGGCAGTTGCCGGTGTGTCCATCTTCGTACGAGAGAAATGAACGCGGTGGAATCTGCTGAGTCCGCGCGGGGCTTCACTGGCAGGGGAGGAGTCCACGTTGGTGTTTGAAGGAGAGAAGCTAACCGAATAGAAGCTGGCTTCGTGGGCCTGAGACGTGTGGGCAGCAACTGTTGCGAAGATGGATCGGTGAAGGCACGTGGTCAACTGGATGAGATCTCGGTTGGTTTGTTGACCGCGGAGATGCGCTGGCAGCCAAGAAGCAAATGAAGAGGAGTCACGGGCAGATGGAGTTCTTTGATGGTGGAGACGTGCGGCCATTCTTGCTTCTGCAGATTTCCTTGCTTCGGTGGTGTGCGAGATGGGGCAGCTTCGGTTGCTGCCTCGGCGTCTTCAACTCGATTGCCGACTAGTACAGCGAAGTGGAAGATGGACGCGTGGAGTTGAGGGCTTTGGTGGGATCTTGGCATCGAAGCCGGTCAATTCTTTTTGTTGAAATGGATTGTTCGTGTGGCAGAGGGATGAACGAAAATGGAGAAACACTTTGGTGGAATTCGTAGGCTTCCTCGGTGAGAGAGAGAGAGAGTTCACGAATATGGATAGGAACGGAGGAGAAGGCAGAAGCGGTGATGATGAAGACAGCGACGGGAGGGACCCAAAATCGACAAACCTAAGCCATTCCCTTAATTGCTTGTCCCCCTCCTTTTTCTTTATCCTTATCTTGGTTGGTCTCTAATACTTTCTTGTAAAAATCTTTATAAACCAATCAAATTTGAAGCCTAAACTTGCTGCCACTTTCCAATCCGAATTTCACATTTTGATCTTTAACTTCATCACTCAATTTCCCAAATTCAACATCAAATTTTGGTGTAGAAAAATCCCGAATGATTTTCTATAAATCCCTGACACACAATGGCTCAATTTGGAAGTCCAATTTTCTATCAATTTATCCAATCTGAACTTCTGCCAAATTTCCGCGACGTCCGAAACGGTTTTATGTAAAAATTCCTGAATTTCCGAAAAATCTTCTGAAACTGAGTTGACGTTCCTAAAATAGCTTGTGACATCACTGAACTTTTGAATTTGAAATCGGACTTGAAATGGCGGTTAATTTTCATCCGACGCGTTTTTAGCGAGACCTAGACTATCGGGTAGTTTTCAGAACTTTTAAGGGCAATTGATTCGTGGTCGATTTTCTTCGAGCCACTATGAACCCACGTGACTCATTGGCAACTCTCGCTTGTCGTGAAAATCTCGAGGATCCAAATACGGATACAGGATACCAAAACAATAAGAAAATCAGTCCAGAGCCGGTCGACGAGAATTTTCCAATTTAGTGGAGTCACCCACGATCGGCCACACATCTTGGTCGAACAGAACTATCTTTGATCTCAAATCAATTTTAACTGTGTCGTAATTGCCTCTAAAGATGGACACGGTCAAGAAGCCGATTCATGATCGAGTTCTCAAGTCTAATTGCTTCAAAATTCCTAATAATTTCCCCAGATAGTCGAGTTATCTCAAGAATGATCAGTTCTAAGAATAGCCCTATAGACACGTTAATGAAATGCTCGATTTATTTAATAGAAGATAGGGTTGAAAATCTGGATGTCACACATCGTTTGCTATTGAGTGGAAGATTCATGAGGAAGTATGGTTGGGGAAATCTGTTGATTATTCCGGATTACAAATATTCGGATATCCTGCGTATGCTCATGCGAGTGATGGTAAGCTTGAGTCGAGGGCAAAGAAGTGCATATTCCTGGGTTATGCACATGGGGTGAAAGGCTATCGGCTGTGGTGCACCGATCCCAAATCACCCGGTTTTCTAATCAGTAGAGATATGATCTTCGACAAGATTGCAATGCTTCAACATAGGAGTTTTGAGACACAACCAGCAAAGAAGACAAATCATGGTGTCATAAGTGAGGTGGAGCCTCAAGTGGAGACTCCGGAGACCTCGAAGGTAACAGAGGTTGAGACTGCAGATGAAACCGCAATTCCTGAAGTCGGTGATAGTGAACAACCAGCAAAGCCGCAGCAGACTATAGCCGCAGATAGAGAGAGAATGCAAATTAAACTACCGGTACATTATGGTTATACAGATATTGCTTATGCATTAACTGTAGGTGATGAGGTGGAGACAGATGAGCCTTCATTTTACTTTGAGGCAATGGCTAGTTCGGAGTCGTTGCAGTAGCTAGGGGCTATGAGTGAAGAGATTGAATCACTCCATCGAAATCAGACATGGGAGCTGGTCAAAGTACCAAAGAGCCAAAAGATTGTCGGAAGTAAATGGGTCTTCAAACGGAAAGAGGGCATTCTTGGTGTCGAGGCAGCAAGGTATAAGGCGATACTTGTGGCGAAATGGTATACACAGCGTGAGGGCATTGACTACAATGAGGTATTCTCTCCTATGGTAAGACATACTTCTATTCGCATTTTACTTGCCTTAGTTGCTTCGTAGGATCTCGAGTTAGAGCAGCTAGATGTGAAAACTACGTTTCTTCACGGTGAATTGGAGGAGCAGATTTACATGAGGCAGCTAGAGGGATATGCTATTATGGTAAGGAAGATCATGTTTGCTTGTTAGAGAAATCTTTGTATGGCTAAAACAATCTCCTAGACAGTGATATAAACGTTTTGATGCTTTCATGGCTAGTCAAGACTATTCAAAGAGTCAGATGGACAGCTGCATTTACTTTAGGAGATTGGAGAATGGTTCTTTGATTTATCTACTCTTATATGTTGATAATATGCTGATAGCAGCTAAGGATGTGTTTGATATTGATGTGCTGAAGAGGCAGTTAAATGCTGAATTTGAGATGAAAGATTTAGGTGCAGCAAAGAAAATTTTGGGTGTGGAGATTTTGTGTGACAGGATTGTAGGAGTTTTAAGTCTGTTTCAAAAGAAATATATTGAGAAGATCATGGCACGTTTTAACATGTAGTCGGCAAAATCTGTAAGTACACTTTTAGCAAAGCACTCTAAACTTTCAGATAAATTATCACCGCAGACTAAGGAGGAGGAGGAGCATATGTCTCATGTTCCTTATTCTAGTGTCGTTGGTAGTATTATGTATGCTATGGTGTGCACTAGGCTTGATATTTCACAAGCTGTGAACGTGGTTAGTTGCTATATGAAACGTCCTGGTAAAGCTCATTGGGAAACTATGAAGTGAATTCTCAGATATTTGAAGGGGACAATAGACGCGGGTATAGTATGCCGGAGGGACAACAATGGCAGTGAGACCACTGGTTTTGTGGATTTGGATCACGCCGGTGACTTAGGTGATTGTAGATCTTTAGCAGGGTACGTGTTTACGCTAGCGGGTGGTGCAGTTAGTTGGAAAGCATCCTTACAGGATCATATTACCTTGTCTTCGACTGAGGCAGAGTACATGGCATTAACCTTTGTAGCGAAAGAGGCGATATGGCTACAAAGTTTGCTCTTGGACTTTGGGTTAGAACAGAAAAGTGTGGATATACACTGTGATAACCAAGGTGCGATATATTTGGCGTATAATCCAATTTATCACGAGCGAACGAAGCATATCAACATCAGATACCACTTCATCCGAGATGTCTTAGTTAAGGGTATTGTTACTATAAAAAGATTGCTACAGAAGATAACCCGGCAAACATGATGACTAAGTATGTTCCTGTGACGAAGCTCAAGCTATGCTTGAGCTTTATTGGCTTCTGTGGAGAGTGAGCGCCCGTCGGGGCGTTGGGAGAGCAGCATAGATGATGAGCACTATAACTTGGCTTCAAACATCGAGCCAAGGTGGAAAATTGTTAAATTATGTCTCGATTTTGATTTCGGATAAATTGAATTTTATCAATAAAGTTTTCCCAAGCCAAGAAGAAATTTCGTCGATCTACGAAGGATTATAAAATAAACGGAAGATACGAAATTTTCTTTACCTATGTTTGTTGGTCACGGTGGGGCCCACGTCATGGGCTTTCTTCATTTAGCCGAAACTCATTCGGACAAAGTCTTCTGCTTGTGGAATCTAAAAAGGGAAAGACGCGTGAAGTCCTGCACGTGAAGCCCAAACGGAGGAGGTGGGCCTAAGGTCAAAAGTTTGACCTTGGGGGCGCAAAAAAATGTATAGAAAGAAATTTTTATGCAGGTTTTGCTTCTTCTTTTTCGGTGAGTTGCTGCACTCCTACGAAGCCGCCGAAGGATCCACGAGAAGCCGCACGCCAAGAGAGAGAAGCTGCACGAGGAAGCTGAAGATTCTTTCTGTTTTTTTGGGCTTGTGACTTGAACGCGTGGTAATTTGTGCTTTGAGTTTATACCCAAACGAGTTGTTATTTATACACTTAGGGTTTGGGGTTAAATCTAGGTGCGGGAAACACTTGAGTGATTGAGCGATTGTAAACTCTGATTCTCCGATTTTAGTGGATTATTTGTTGCTGGCTCTCCCCGTGGACGTAGGTACCGATACTCGGACCGAACCACATAAATTTCTGGTGTCCTTGATTTTCTCGTTAATTTCTCTGGTGATTTCTTGTTGACGTAAATTGCAAGATCTTATCGTTTCCGCGTATTATATCCCAACAAATATGATAAGAGTTGTTGGGAAATTTCCTTTTGCTCCAACATATTAAAGTCTTTGTAATAGCTAGCAGTTTTTCCTTTAAACCAGCATTGTCCAGCAGCCGTTGCTCCCAAGCCTCTTTTGCAGATTTCTTACATTCAGCGCCCTCTATCCAAAAAGCCTCAAAGCAAAACTCCCTTCGTCTCTTTACTAATTCTGTTGCACGATGTAATAATAAAGGGCTATGGTCGCGAAAACTTCAGCTTCGGGGTATAAGAGTCTCCACTTCCTTCGTTTTGAGTCAGATCAAACAGCGTGGATTTCAGGTATAAATTATAATGTTGGAAAACACTTGAGTGTAAGAGATTGTAACTCCGTGATGCTCCAATTTTATAGCGAATTATTTGCTAACCCTCCTCATGGGCATACATTCTGACACATAAATCTGTCGTGTTCATCTTCACTGTTCCTCGTTTTATTTTTTCTCTTATAAATCTTCTCGTGTCCCAATATTCGTAAAGACCCCATCCGTTTTATATCACATAGAAACGGACACAATGGCGGATTAATGTTGTTTAGTGATGAAAATATAATTGAGTGCACAAATGGGCCTGTTAAGGGACGTCATTGCATAAGAGAAAAGCAGAAAACTAAGTTGAACAAAAACATTATTTTGGAGGTAAACTTTTTTACATGTCGTGTAGTTGATTATGGGTGCTGAGTCGGAGCTCAATTATGTCCATGGACATGACCAGATCAGCCCAACTCAATACACAAACAACAAACATATGCTTCATCCTTTCAACCCTTTTATACATAGTTAGACCCCTTTCATTGAACAGGTTAACATATTGCTCGGGTTGATATGATTTTAGATATATTTAAACATGTCAATATGCGTTCAAACACATTTCTACACAATAAACACGTGAATATACGTTTGCCAATTCGAGTTGGGGTCAATAACAGTTCAATTGTAAGCATATGTTAGACCTATCTTATTACATTTTTGAACCCAATAGGTCATCTAATTTCTAAAACACCAAGGATGGTATCTAAATTTTTGCTCCATTGGATACTGTCAACACATTATCCATTCATTCTTTATTTTTTTGCCCTTAATGAACTTGCAGAGCGAAATAAATTATCATTAATTCCACTTCAAATTTGCACATGAAACATTGGATCCGACCGTTTACCAAGTCGGGTATATAAATGACGGTCCCACAAAATATGGTTTTACTTCTCTTTACGTAAAGGGCCCGATGGGCCTTACTATTATCTTCTGCAATTGATGTGTCATAAGCCGTAGGAGGATCGATCTCAAGCAAAACATTACCTTATAATTCACAAAAATATGTTGAAAAATATTTACAATCTTTAGCTTGATCTGTGTTATATAAGTCAATATACAATATAGGGATTGAAGTCAAATATGACTCGTCATTTACCGCAAGGTTGCACAATTTTTAGACTCATGCCATCTCAATTTTTTTGTTGCAGTGTTATAAATAATGTTTGATATTTGTAACTTCTTGATTTATTTATTTTTTTAATTCTTTTGGCTTTGATTATACAGTGGCGGAAACAGCTACAGTTCGGCCATTTTATAATTCCCGTTGATAAGGTCGTTGTGGAACCTCAAGAACTAGAAGTCCAAGTCTATTATTCCTTTTCAAGAACAGGAGGATTTTGAGGATTTTGAGCTTGATGAAGAATCTCCGGGTGAGCATTTTGCCATGACATGGAGAGATGATTTTGGGGAAAAGCCCCTCTCATGTTGATCTGAACTTAGATGTAGATGATATCCTGGCGTAGAAGGGGAAGAAAGTGGAAAGAATAACAACATTATACCAGGAAATGTCAAAAGTCAACTGAAAGACCGATCTTGAGGTTTTGATTGGGACGTTTTTTTAAAGCTAGAAATTTTGTGTGATTTTGTAGTATAGTGTTCAAAATTCCATGAGAATTTTAGAAAATATGCTTTATAAGATAACCCGACAATTTACAAAATCAAATTTGAGCTTTCTTTCTGATAAAGGGAGAATGATGGGGGCGCCTTAAGTTTGGATTTACGTCCTTTTTCTGATGAATATATTTAAAAAAAAAAATAACTACAAGAAATTTAAATAAACATACATAAAAAAAAATGGAAGGAATTTGGAACTTGATATTTCCTTCTTTAATTAAGTTAGTTTAGGATATTCACTTAGTATAGAACATTCAAGTTATTGTTTTTGCTGTTTTAACTTAATAATGCCATAAAATCTTCTTGTTGTTGTTGTTTTTTTTTTTTTTTTTTTTTTTTTAGTTAGGTTTTTGTTATATTATCAGTATTTCTTTTTCCGTTATTATTGAGAAACAATCTAAAAAAAAAAAAAAAAAAAAAGGAAGGTTGGAACCATGCTTATTTGTTGTGTTTTATAGGACCATCACCGTTTGCCTCTTTATAGAAGTACAAAAAATTATGAAATTTCGCTCTACACGTTTCGTCCGTGTAAGCTTTGGGTGTTTGAAGTGTTTCCGAGCATCGACTCAGTGCTCTTTGATTTCATTGCAGTAGAAAAATGCTATTTGAAGTCCCGACTTCAAGCAAGACTAAAGGTCTCTAGGAATTGAGAAAGTAATACCCGACTTCAATAAGCAACTGATGAAAAGAATCTAGTTCTTGCAAACCTCAAGACTAGACACACTTATTACATGCATATGCAACATAGACAGCTAAAGGAATCAAGGCTTGCATTTTCGACCTTTCGACCCTAGGAGGGTGTCGATGGGTCTCCCTGTGGCATCGATCCGCTTTATGAGTCTGGCGTGCAATCTCCAAACAACCACGGGGACCACCAACCCGGCGAACACCAACGACACATAGAATCCCCTGAGCAAATTTGCTGGGCCCTCCTCAGATTTGGGGAATTGGGACACAAGACTATAAGCGAAGGCAGTGCCGAGAATGACCATCGCGACGCAAACCATGTTCGTGCGAGGTAATAGTGGAATAGCGGTGGCCCAGATTGCGCCGATGGAGGCGAAAAAGGCCATGCTGTTGACAACCGAGAAGAAATATAGATTCCAGCCCTTCATGATGATGTCTCCGGCTTGATGTGAATTTTCAGTATCAGCACCGTTGGAATTGGCGGCCGAGGGATTTGAAGGGGGAGAGGAATCCTGCCAGTATCCTCCCGGAGGACTGAGAGCGGCTTGGTAAGTGGCGGTCGCAATTAAGGTTGACACTAAAAGGATTATGTCGCGAGCCGTTTCATCTCCGAAGCCAAAGAAAAATTCGTACTTCTCTAGGCTAGTCAGATCCGAGCTAAAAAACCATGATAGAGAGTGGACCTTCTTTCTAGAACATTTTTTAGGGCGTAACTTCTTCTCAATTTCATGATTGTCCCAACGATTCTCTTGAAAGATGTCCCAAGCCATCTTACGCTGAAAGTTGTTCGCATATACATCCACGTGTTTGATCAACAGCTTGATAATCTGGAAGAAATGTAAAGGAAACAAAATGAAGTGTGCATACCTTCAATTTGAATCACTGATTTGTCACAAGCTTTACTACTGTGCACATAGTGAGCTCATGCCATAAGTTTGAATAATGCTAGTGATTCAACAACTTATGTATAGAGGAAAAAAGTTTACTAATCCTTATTTATCAAACGCAATCATTTCAACCAATGTACCAAAGTCCCAAATCTTTTCAAAAAGTGTAATTTAATCATTTCACCTAAAATTATTCACATGATAGCTAGAAATTGCCCATGTGAGTTATAACATAGGTGAATCCACATAAGTGACGGCTCGAATGACTATGATCATTCATAAAAGTTTAGAACTTAATTACATCAACTAAAAGATTTAGGATTCAATTATAATTTTTGTGTGTATATATATGCCATGACGAGGAAGAGTAAGTTAGACAGGTATATTTGTAGCCTTTATGCACAACATTCAACTGGTCAGGTAATAATTTTTCCATCTACAAAGTGATTATTTTATGATTGTGTGGGATTCCATGTTCGCTTTCATTGCACTAATTTCTATCTCGTGCATTATGTTCGGATGGACTGATTTCGAAAGAAGGAAATAAATTTTGCTAATCAATAGTAAAAACAGAGAATAGGCGATGATGAATTAAGTCATTAGGTATAACTCCGAGATTTTGAGCTCACTAAAAGCTGAATTTTGTAGGGGTTCAAGGGAAAGTATTTCAATCATACCATTACCCTCCACGAAATAAACTGTAGACAAGGTGACCTCTACATCACTCCTCTATGCTCCAACCAAAAAATTGTTAGGCCTATTAAGAAAAAACCAAACAAGTTGATCCCGTTCTAATCTCCTCTCTCTGAATGTTTTTAAAAATTATGTATTTTCAACACCTCGTGTTTCGTTATCGTACCGTTGTTTCCTAGATTAGATTATGTCTAATTGAAGGATCAAACGATAAAAGCACGAACAATCACAAAATCAATTAATAGTACTGAAATGAACTATACCTCGGGCTGCTTTTCGGATACGGCAATATGTAAGACGGTATCACCATCGTGGTCTTTCCATTTCAAGATATCTATTAGATTGACTCGTTTCAGCCATCCAAACAAAACCTTAAATGCTTTGAGGTTTCGGTGCCTGACGGCAATGTGAACCGCAGTCTCGCCTTGGTTCGTCAAGTCTTTGATGGACGGTTCACAAGCAAATAGGAATTCAGCCAAGAGCTCAAGCTCTTCCTCTCCTTCTTTCTCGGCGATATAATGTAAAGGGGTGAAACCACACTGTCCTCGGACTCGGAATCAACTTAGGGTCGAAGGTCTTAAGTGCCCTAGCGGTGTGATAATTTTCATGTTGCAAAGCCAAGTGCATGGGGCTATAACCCTCTGAATCCAGCTTTCGAACAAATGACGGCTTCAAAATGGCTATCTCCATGGCCACACGAGTTTTCCCGGCAGCCGCAGCAATGTGTAGTGGAGTGTTTTGGAAGGGGCCCCTAGATAGACGATCTAGGAGTTGTCGCTCCTCCCTGATTAAGTTATGTAGCTCGCCAACATCATCATGTGCTATTGCTTGTTGAAGCCGAGTCTCCCTAGTCTCTCTTTCTTTTTCTGGGCCAGACCCCTGGCCATCGTGTTTCTAGGGAAATGTAGGAGCAGAGAAGATTTGCTAGGTGATGGTCGATGAAAGTTCGAGTAGTGCTTGAACTTGCAAAATCATAAATAGAGCCACGGTCAACGAAATTTCAATTAGGTGAGTCGTCTGGTGTACAGGTGGGTCCGATGCCAGGTTAGGGTGATTGCCAAATGGGGCTTAGACAGTGCTTTTGTCTCCAACCTGTCAATTCCTTTTTTCTTTTTCTTTTTTCTCTATGTAAAATAAAGAGCGAATAAAGCTGAAAGCAAAATAAATAAAGAAAAATAAAATAAAGCAAAAGTGCCACTTCCCTACCATAACCTATCGAATCTGAGGTAATAGAAAAGCATTCATGCCTTACTTGTTAAAGCTAAATCCAAACCAAAGAAGATAATTTGCAATATTTAGTAATGCATTTGAGAGTGAATAGCACCGGACTTGTTTTCTCCTTCATTTGATACAATACCACTTATAAACCTAAGTACATGATTATTTCCTCGAGACCTCGCATTGATTCTTTGATTCGATTTAATATGGGAAGGCAAGTTCTCTACTCGTTACTAAAATGGTCTATTCAATGAAGATTTTGAGTTTCAAGTTTAGTATTGAATTACATTGAAAAAGGACCTTTAAATCATGGATGCATGACAAATTTGACAATTTATTTATAAACTAGTGAGTCACTGAACGGTGATTCATTGCTTGCTCTTCTTTAATGTAATTGGGAATTGAGCTTTCCATAGTCATAAATCAAATGACTGCTAATCATAGTTCATCTGTTTTTAATCACAAAATTTTTAACCCAAAAGTTTTAGGAATGCTATCGTGAATTATACTTTGTATTGCAAAACGGTAATGCAAAATTAGTTTAGATAGCTACTAGCTTACTTTGGGGAGGACTTAGTTATTTAAACTAAATATCTCATATCCTGTGACTATCAAAAGTAGACCTTTAGTTGGAATTTCGGAACAACCATATAAATGATGATAACCGACTCAAGTGAGATTGTAACTGTCTTCTACATTTGGTTAATTGAGAATCACAAAGCGTTGATTATTTTGAAAAGTGTTTGCTACCTATAACTAATTGATAAGCTCCTAAAAAATGATGTGGGTAAATTGTAGGAATTGTTGATACTTTTGAAACAATTAAAAAAAATAATGGTAAGTGGACTTAAATAAGAATTGGTAATTTCACATAAGAGTTGATGATGTTAACACGTCTATCAACTCTACAAATGAATCCAGGTAAATTATTGGAACAATTAATAATTTCGAAATAATCAAATGTTCGTTGGTACAATATAAATAAGAGTTGGTAACTCAAGCTTCCCAAATAAAGTCGGGTATGGTTTAAAAGTGTTGGTAACTTTAATCCATTAGTATGCTCTATAAATAAATACTGTTAAATTATTGGAATAATTTGTACTGTTGAAACAATGAAATAAACTTTGGTAAGTTAACCCAAATAAGAGTTGCTAATTTTTTATAATAACAAGTGATTTTAACACATTTTTAAAATCCTAAAAAACGTCAAAAAAATGTCAAAACAATTGGTAATTTTCGGTAATTGATTAAATTAAAGTTGGTAATTTCATGTAAGTGTTTATAATTTAAGCTCCACAAATTAAATGTCAGTCAATTCTTAAGAGAACCATTAATTTTGAAATAAGTTGGTAATTTTGTGTAAGAATTGGTAACTCTAACCCAATGATATCTTCTAAGATAAATGTTGTGAACTATTGGAATAGTTGGTAATTTTCTGGCAATGTGAGTGGATTCATGTTAGAGTTGGTAATTATATATGATAGACAATAGCATTATTAGCTGTTAAACTGCACAAATAAATGTTGGCATTACACTAAAACAATCAGTAATTACGAAACAATCCAATAAAAGTGAACAAGCGACTCCAACAGTAGTCGTTAAGCTAAAATTAATTGGTGACTTAATGGAAGAAAAATGGGCAAATCACTTAAATTAAGATTGATAATTTTGAATAAAAGTTAGCACCTTATCATGTTGGTAAGTTATACAAATTAAGATTGTTTAATTATGAAAACAATTAGTAATCCTAGAAGTACAAAAAAATATTAGTACTTTAAAAAAAAATCGGTAACTTAAAAATATGATAATGGATAAAAAAAATATATATACATATCAACGATCAAACACCATTTGTGAAAGAACAATAGTGTCTCACTTTGTTTCCTAAAAGTCGAAATTGTGATGACTACGCGAAAGACCAAAAAGCAAAGCGCTAATACTCGTTGAAAAAAAAAAAGGAAAGTGCTAAATTTGCTGTCACATGTAAAACGTTTGTTCTCCTTGTCGGGAAAAAATGAGAATTCTTGGAGAATTCTTGGACACGAAAAGTACTTTGCATCCTTGACTAGTTAATGGCATCTTCAAACTTGATTATTGTGTGACGCTCCAGCCCCCTTAAAAGTGTTTCCTTGTTTCTTATGATGTTGGCACAGGGCAAGATTTGGAATCCAAATATGCGCAAGTCATCCATGTGTTCAGCAGACAATAAATTGTCGGACCATCAATTCATATATTAAAGATTCAACCTATTGTCTGCCCTACGACACAAAAGAAAACAAAGAAGACCAATAGTTCACACCCAATTTGGAGGGAGCACATGCTCAAAAGTGGAAGCAATTCTTCTTTATGCACGAAACACGTTTATGAATTCCTATCTAATCAATGGATTGATATCCTTTAAAATTGCTAGATGAAGTCACATATATCTATCTTCTCAAAAAATTACTACGATACTACATGTGCTATTGGCTGTTCAAATTTGTTGTTCTTTCTTTTTATACTTTTGATCCTTTCCTCCCATTTTTCTTCCCTTTTCCTTTTCCTTCCCATTACTACCCTCACTAGAAATGAACCACCAAAGATAAACTAATGAGCTACTAAGTAAATACTTAGCAAGGACTCTCCTAAATCCATGCCAACTTAACACGAATTCTCCCAAATCCATGCCAATCACAACTTTAGTGTTTTTAATTTAATTAATTAAGCAGGCAAATCATTTCATTTTAGAGTTGCCATTAATCTATTATGGATTGTTAGAAATCCAAGTAAAACCTAGAAAAAAAATCTTATTTTATGAACTAGAGATTTCATAGATATGGACACTTGATTACACTAAATAAATATAACGTTCTTTCAATATCTTTTCTCTTTATTTATAAAAATAGTTCGAAGCAGTCTTGGTCAATTTTTTTTTAACCACTAACATGTGATGAGTGATCACACAAGTACACCAACAGTAATTTAACACTCAATAATTAAAGCAATATATAAATTATTTAGTGAATAGAAAAGCTTGATGTACTAATCAATAGTAAATCTCCGTCAAGGACATACTTCCAGAAATTTTTCTCATCAATTCCATCAGACAACATCAAGAACAATGTCTTACTGTATCTTCACAAAATTTAACCACGATCCAACAGTTATTAAATGTCCATTTGTCGATCCCGTGAACTATACGCTGGAATTGTTCTGTTGCCAAGGAGGCGAGGTTCGCCTTTTTCTTTTTTTCTTTTTTTGAACATTAATGTCCTTGTTTGTGTATCTGTGCCTCCCATATATATTGTCGCCCCTCAATTTTGAGAAAAAATAGTGCTTATATAGGTGTAGGATTAGGGTTATCTCAAGATACCAATCAATACATCACTTTCCTATTTTAAACTAAATAGATATATTGACTTCCTCACCTAAGGAATTTTTTATATCACATTGTAATTACTTCCATAAAATTAAAATCCTCAACGATAATATATCTTTTCCTTAAATGTAATTAGATAATGCAATCTTAATTAGTTTGGCATGCCCACGTGCTAAGCACAAGCAGTTTTTGGCCATAAGGGTTATCCAATGGGCTTGACCAAATTTCAGCTTCTGCAGGCTTAATCCAGATAATTTAATTAAGCTTGTAGTGCTAAAAAAAAGTCTAAATTAAATGCAATTTATGTGGGCTTTATTATTTATAGAATGCTCACGATAAATACAATTAATAACGTCTTAAGTGTTCACGCAGGTCATTAATTGCAAATTGCACTATCTGTCCTGATTTATTTGAACAAGACTCTATTCATATAGACAAAATTGATTTTTGCGCTGATAAATTTATTTTAATTCCAACTCTCTTACGTAACAAGCATATGGGAGTCGAGGAAATAGATAAATCATACTTTTATTTCCTTTAATTAAATCGAATTCTATCACTATATATGGACAGAGAGATTTTCATTAGGTCAAAATTAATGCTTTTTCTCTAAGTTAATTGAGAAAAGTCTAATTAATATGGACATGAAGTATTTATTTAATATTTTTATGCGACGGTGGGAAGTTCAACAAGAGATAAAGACGTGTACAAATCAATATAGTGATTCTGAAAGGATACGATGAGAACTTAACAGGGATAGGAGACAGAGAGACAACTTCAAAGAGAGAGATCAAATCGACAAATTGTCGAATTTTCAATATAAAAATCAAACTTTGACATATAAATATGATGATGATGATGTAAAACCTTCAATGCTTTGAGATTGTGGTTCTTGACAGCAATATGAACTGCAGTCTCATAATGGATTGTCAAATTTCGATAGACGATGTGCAAGCAAATAGGAATTCGGATAGGGGTTTCAAAACTCCACGTTCTCCTGCTTGTTGTCTCCTTTTTTCCCCTGCTACAAAATGCAAACGGGTGATCCCATCTCATCTTCAGACTTGAATCAACTTCGGGTCAAGATTCATCAATGTCCTCACAGTGTGATAATGCTCATGTTGCATAACCAAGTGCATTAGGCATTTCCAAGCAAACGCGGCTTCAAGATGCCCATCTCATGGCCACGTCAGTTTTTCTGATGGCCTAGGCAATGTGTAGTGGAGTGGATAGGCAATCTTAGAGCACTCGCTCCTCCGCGATTAAGTTACGTACCTCAGCAACATCATAATTTTTAAATGCTTGTTGAAGCCAAGACTCCGTAGCCATTCTTTGTTGTTTTTTGGCCAGACTCCTGGCCATCGTGTTACCAGGAAAATGTAGGAGTAGAGGGGCTTTGATCGGGGAGGTTGGTGGAAGTAGCGAACTTTGCAAAATCAGATATCGGATAGTGTCGCGGTCAACAAATATTTAATTAGTTGAGTCAACAAGTGTACAGTTGGGCCCCATGGCAGGTTGGGGGTGAGGGGGGCCCAACACATCTTAGACCGATGCGTATTGCACACTGGTCAGATTCTCAGGAAATGACTGGTCAGTTTTTATGTTTTGCAAGAATTGCACGACATGATTTACGAAAAGGGAAGAAATTAAATTGGGTCATGCCCCGTGTGTTGAAGTCAAACTGTAAAGTACCGTGTGGTATGTCTTTCTCAAAACTGGATCAAGGATACTCTAGAGCCTCGGATAAGTTTTGTCTGGAAATTTTTTAAATGGAATGTTAATATGGCATGTTGTATTATCACTTCGATTTGATTCTTGTAGTCAATCTACATATTGAGACCCAACATGATGTACATGTGTACTGATCAATTCTATTTCGGAGCTTAATCGTGAGTAACGTGTTGTTTGAAACCAAATTAGAGCTAAGTGATTTTCGAGATTTAACAATAGTAGATATAATTTTTGTGCCTCATTACCTGGAAAAGTGTGACTATAAGGTCTTCTTGACATGAGTTTAGGATGAGTTTGACACATGCTAGCTATACTATATTACATTGTTTATATATGGTGTATATTTTATGATATGTTGGAATATATGCAATGCTTGTGAAATGAGTAAATGCGACTTTTTTAAAGCTGCATTATTCTTTGTTTCATCCCAAAGAACCACGATTTTGCTCACAGGGGAGTTCTCTCTCCACTATCAATTTCCTTTTTCCTCTCTTTCATTGCTCCATGTAAAGTGAAGAAAGAACGAAGCTGAGGGCAAAACAAATAAAGGAAAAGAAAAGAAAGCAAAAGTGCCACTTCCCTACCTATAACCCATCAAATCTTTCCCAGGTAATAGAAAAGCATTCACGCCTTACTTGTTATTGCTAATCCCAAACAAATAAGATAATTTGCAGAATTTAATCATATATTTGAGGAGTTAATAGCACCAGATCTTCCTCCTCCTTTATTTGAAACAAGTCCACTTATAAACCTAGATACACGATTATCTCCTCGAGCTCAAGACCTTGTATTGGTTCTTGATTCAATTCAATAAATGGAGGCAAGTTCTCTATTCGTTACTATAACAGTTTATTGAATGAAGATTTTGAGTTTAAAGTTTTGAGTTTAACGTCGAATTAGCTTGGAAAATAAGGCTCTTTTAATCATGGGTGCACAGCAAGTTTGACAATTTATTTATAAACGGGCAAATCATTGGTGGGTTCTTCACCACTTGATCCTCTTTAATGAAATTGGCAGTTGACCTTTCCATAATCATGTATCCGATGGCTGCTATAATAAATCACTTGCTTTTAAACTCAAAGCCTTTAACCCAAAGTTCCGAGAATACTCTCGTGAATCATGACTACGTATTGCAAAAACCGAAATGCAAAATTAGTTTACATAGCTACTAGTTTATTTTTGGGAGGGTTAGATATTTAAACTTAATTATATCATATCCTATGACTATGAAAAGTCGACCTTTAGTTGGAATTTCGGAACAACCATATAAATGATGATAACTGACGAGACTAAATTTATCACTAGTTGGATCTTCTTCCTATCGTCTGCCCTACCATACAAAAGAAAACTAAGAAGACCAATAAGCCACACCCAATTTGGAGAGAGCACGTTCTAAAAGGTGGAAGCAATTCTTCTTTTGTTCGAAGAAACATTTACGAATTGCTTTTTAATCGACCGATTGATATCTCCGAAATTACGTGATAAAGTGACAATATTTACTTGTTTAAATATTTGTCCCTTTGATTTTTCTTGTTTTTTTCCCTTTTTGTCCCTATCTTCTTTTTTTGAAACAACCCCTACAATACAACCCGAACATATGCAACTCTCTCTCTCTCTACCCTCGATTTGAGCTAGTGAAAAGTATCCAAAAAAAAGTCCTAAACTTATTGTATTAGTAATAATTTAGTCATAAACTTTTTAATTGAATTAATTTAATTCTAAATCATTTTATGTTAGTACCAATTGAGTCCATCTGACCAATTTAAACTGAAATTTATTGAGGTGGATATCATATATGGCATGGTTAGCAATGATGTGGATATTTTCTAAATTTTTTTATTTTTTTGATTTTTCAATTAATTTTTCTTTTCTTTTTTTCTTTTTCTCTATTCCTTATTATCCTTTCCTTTTCCACTGTGGCTAACGAGCGTCACCGAAGCTCGCTAGCCACTGGGCAATGCAAAGCCCTCTCTTGGCCTTGCCAATTGCAAGCAAAAGTGGCTATGGCCTCGCCAACCATGGGCGAGGTCACCTTCACTTATAGCTGTCAACGGCTCACCCACATCTAGGAGAGGCCCACGACCCTTGTTGGTGGCCAGTGAGGGCTTCAAGACCTTTGCCTAGTGGCCGGAGAGCTCTAGCCCCACCAGCCACAGTAGGGAACAAAAAAGAAGGAAAAGAGAAGAAAAAATTAATAAAGAATTAAAAATTTTAGAAAAAAAAAATATAAAGGACATGTCCATGTCAAGGCCTAATGTGCCAAGAGAGACGACCGGTGTCCACGTCAGAATTTTTTGGCCTAATTTGGTTAAATAGACTAAATTTATAGAGATGTGAAATGGTTTATGACTAATTTGATATAATTAAAAGGTTAGAAGTAAATCGGTACTAATATAATACGTTTAGAAATTTGTTAGTAGTTTTCTTGTTTGAGCCACTACCGCTTGCGCCTCCTTCGCCATAGTTACCTTGTGTGTTGTGTATGTTTGTGCTTGTGTATAATTGATTAGTGCTCACATTGTGTTTGTTTACAGATCTTATTTCGAAGGAGAAAGAAAAAGAAAGGAAGAGCAAATGATGTTTAAGTCGCATGAAAGAGTGCAAGGAAACAAATGACTCCAAAAGGTGCAATCTTTTTAATAGGTGCGATGCATCATAATTGTTCTAATTAACCTATTGAGAAGATGCAACTTATCAAATTAAATTGTAATATAACAAGTTATGTGGATTTAGACTTTCCTCTCACTTGAACGGACTAAGGTCGTTGACAAGTTATTTGTTCATATTTTGTTGGACAGCGTGGCTATAGTCGGAAATCGCATGGTCGCAACTGAAACAGATTATATGATGTCAACCGAGACAATCGAGAAAGTTATTTCACTCAAAGGTTTGTTTAGTCATCTAGAATTGTTGTAAGAGAAGATTGTTATTTATAGCAACAATTAGAGTGCAAGACATTTATCAAAAATCTAGTGTATCGTGGGTGGATGAAACACATTAGTGTCATGTACAATTTTATATGTGATATTGTGTCATAAGGAACCACATTCGTTCAAAAAGTAAACACGGCGGATAATCTAACAAAGCATATGGCATTGACTAAGTTTTCAATAATATTCGGACTTAATTAGCTTCTACAACACGTGAGGAGCCCATAGGGGTTTAGGAGAAATGACAACCGAAGAGATGAAATTGGACTTCTCACCAAGGTGGAGCTTCATTGATCATGGCTTGAAGTTGATTCAGATTTCTTTTAAATACGATCTATAATTGAAGCACAAAAATCTCAGGCCATATTATGGCACTCTTGCCAACAGAATTGTCCACGATGGAAAAGGGGAACTAATTTCTCGTAAGACTTCTTTTCTTCATTGAAGATGAAGCCCACATTGACATTGGCGAATGGCTTATGGTTGTTTTGCATATAAATAATTTTGTTGTTGAGTTTGGTCTCGGGTGCACAGTGAGTATGCTTAACATATATGAAAACTTGCATTAGATACGAGAGTTTTGATAACTTTCATCCATGAGTGTGACAGTGTAATAAAATTCTTTTTTTGTATTTGATTCTTGTAAGTTCAGGTTTAATCTAGAATTGAAAAACACTTACGAGTGAATATGATTGAATGATTCTAATGTCTTCTTTACCAATTATAGTGGAATCATCTTATTGATCTCTCTCCATGTAATAGGCACATAGTTGAATCGCATAAATTTGTTGTCTTTAAATTTTATTTATGCAATTTATTTCTTACTGGATTAGTTTTGTGTGTTTTTATTCACGCTTCCAGGCTAGTCACAACAAATCATATTTTAGAGATAGAAAGATTCATAATGGGTCCCTCAAAAAAAAAAAAAAAAAAAAATACAAGGTTTTTTAACTTATGATTAAATTTGACTACTTAATGCTCATCCGATGAATGTATCTTACTTGATAAGTAGTGGTATTAGCAATGGATTCAGGTTTATTAGCATTCCATCTTTTTACATCCAAATGCAGTAGAAAGGGAGGTCTTTTAAAGATCGAAAGCAAAATTGATGACATTGATCTATAAATTATTCTTTTCACATCCAACCTTCTATTTTTTTGTTCTATTTTGAATTGCTCTCTTTTTATTTTGAATATGTCATTATGATTATTTATCTTACAAATATCGAGCTTAATTGCATATGATTCGTCAACTCATATAATCCTCGTATTTTCAACAATTATTAATTAATCTGTGGGAATCACTCCAAAGACCTCTAATTTGATTTTCAATCTTCAACCTTGAATATTGACAAAATTCAGGGGCTAGTTGTATAATAATTGGGGTGCCCACAAACACCATTTATAGGTTACGCCAAGTAGACAGACACAAAGTTTGACACAAGATTAGGACACTAAGATAGAGTCAAGCATTTCATTTGTGTTCATCGTGCATGTGTGCATTCGAGACCTCACCTTGCTTCTTTCCAAGTAACCTACAACAAAACCACCATCATGACCACCACTGCATCCTGCAAGTTGTCCAATGCGCCACTGCTTCTTACCTTCTCCGATTGCCTTGCAACCAACAACAAAAATACCATTACCACCACTGCATATCGTTGCTACTTCTTACCTTCACCGATTGCTTGCAACCAACAACAAAATCACCATCACCACCATTGTGTTGGCATCAACAGATTTCCCCCTAGGCACTTTGTGCATATATGTTTTGAGCATGCATGTGAGTGTTAACACCTAAATTTTGGCAATACGTTCAATCATTCAATAATTATATAGAAAAATTAGGGATTAATTTCTAATCTCTAGCGACAATAATTTTCATTAAATTGCATGACATATAGACATTAGGAGCATTTGTATTACTAGTATTAAAATTTAAAAAAATTAATCTAAAATTAATTAAGAACATTAAAAAAATTTATCATTTTTATTTTTATTAAGAAAAGAAAAAAAAGCTAGACCGGGCCTGGGGGGCCGGTCCGGCCTTTTTTTTTTTCTTTTTACTTCTTCCTCTTTCTCTTTCAGGCCCGGCCCCACTTTCTCTTTTCTTTCCCCGGCCCGGCCCACAAACCTATCCCTTCCTCCTTCCTCCCTCACGCCATTCCCGCGTGTCTGCGGCAACAGAGACGTACGCAAGCAAAAACAAAGCAGCCGTGATCCTAGGCCCGGGGATCAGGCCGGCGGCGACAGGCTGGCGGTGGCAGAAGCCATGCGCGCCTGTCGGTAGCCCTTAAAAGCGAGAGAGGGGGCGCAAGAGAAGAAGGGAGGAGAGCGGGGGTTGGTTTTGAGGGAGAGATCCAAGAGAGGGTTCGGGTGAGAGAAACGGAGAGAGAGGGGAGAGACAGAGAGTTTGAGTGAGGGAAGATAGTTGGAGGGAGAGACCGCCGGCCACCGCACGGCCGACAACCCTCCGTGCCTCCTTTCCCGCTCCAAAACTCCGGTAAGCCTCGACCCTGTTTTTGCCTTCTTTGGGCATGCCGGGCCGGAGTTCGCGGCCGTCCTGCTGACGCGAACTCCGGCCCCATCCGTCCTTATTTTTTGCTGCTGCTGCTGTGTGTGCTGTTGTTATCGCAGGTTCTGGTCCTCGGTCGAGCCAAAGATCTCTTGTTCTCGTAGTATATACTAGCTGTTCGACATAATGTCCGAACGAGATCCATAGTTTTTTCTCCGGGTATGGTCTGTTTCGGAACGATGGTGACCCTCCGGTCGGTGAGTGCATAGGGTTGGCTAGGAGCTGGTCGGTCCTCGGTGGCCGTCGTGGCGGTCCTCGGAGGCCGCGGGCTTCACTGTTTTGGGCGTTCGGTGGCCGGGAGGTCGGCCGACGAGTGGCAGCCAGAGTGACCGCCCGATGGAGGGTGGTAACTCGCGGCGGCTTGAGCTTTTGGCCGATTTTTGTCCCAAAATAAAAAAACAAGAAGAACGTAGGAGCTTAGGGTGAAGGACGTCGCTCGAGAAGGGGACGTCGTGGAGAAGAAGACGTGAAGAAGGAAGGATTTCATGCTTATCGATAGCAGAAACTGTGATGACGTGGGCCATTTTGAGTGTGGGCTGGAGTAGTTTTAGGCCTATGTGTAGGGCCTTTGTTGCAGTTTTGTGAGTTGGGTTTGGTTTATTAAATAGGTTTGGATTTAATCTCTTTTGGGCTGGGGTTGAATTAACTGAAGTGGGCATACACTGGGTCTTGTTGGGGCCGAATTGGGCTTGATTCCGGTGAGCCCATGCCATTCTCGTGGACCAGACCATAGCCCATATTCAGACTGGGCTCAATAGCCCAGTCCAGACACCTATTTTCTGATTGAAAATATTTTTAAAATATTTTTTAACAAAATTAAAATATTAATAATTAATAATAAAATAATCTGAAAATTATTTATTTTTTTCTAAATAAAAAAATCAATTCCTTCACTGCTTTGGGCATTCGGTGGCAGGGAGGTCAGCCGACGAGTGGCAGTTAGAGTGTAGCTCGGCAGAGGCTTGAGCTTTGGCTAAGGTTAAAAAAATACGTAGGAGCTTTGGGTGAGGGACTTCATTTGAGACAGGGACGTCGCTTGAGAGCGGCTTGTAAGATAACCCGACATCAAACACTCGAGGCCGAGCCTTTTTTTTTCCTAATAAAGAGAGCATGATGTGGGATACCTTAAGTTTGGATTTACATCTTTTATTTGACGAATTTAGATATTAACATTTGATTTTTCCTTCTTTAATTAAGCTGGTTTAGAGTGTAGAATCATTTTTTTTTGGCAAGGGGGGTTTGGAGTGTAGAATAATTGAATTTATTAATTCCATTATTTTAACCATGTGTTAAAATATAATATTCTGATTGGAAGATATCACTGAATCTTTTTTTTTTTTTTTAAATTTGGCTAGGCTTTTTCTATATTCTCAGTATTTTGTTCTGTTACTTTATTTAGAAGTAATTTTTAGAAAGACGGTTGCTCCTGTGTTTATTCATTGTGTTTTATAGAATCATCCACTTTGCCTCTTTCTAGAAATTAAAAAGCCCAAGAGATTTCCATCTTGCATCTTGTGCATGGACGCGTCGCGCATTCGTGTTTGCAAGTTGTAACTCAATGATGTTCATTTCCACTGCATTGAAGTCTGAATTAGGGGAAAAAAGAGAGGGCAAAAGTACACTGAAATGCCAAAACTTGGCACGAAGCAGTTAAGTGTCAAAAATTCAGAAAAGTACACTTAAATGCCACTTTTTTTTTTTTTTTCAAAAATGAGACACTTGAGTGCCAAGTCTAATGAAGGTGGTTGGAAATCTTACGTGGCAATTTTTTAATAATATAATTTGCCTACGTGGCAGGCTGGAAAGCTAAGTTAGCAACGAAGAACCAAAATGACATCATTTTGTCTTTTTTAAAAAATATATAAATATTAATTAAATTAAAAATATATACATTAAAAAAAAAAAAAAAAAAAAGAGAGAACAAAAATGAGGAGTCAAGAGGCGAGGACCCATGAGCCCTCAATAATTAAATTAGCCAAGGTCTCGCGGCCAGTTAGCCAAGGTCGCCGCCGCCGCTGGCTAGGGCCCAGCGACCTTAGCCGACCCTTCCCTTAATAATTAAATTTAGTTTTAAATTTAATTTAATTAATATATATAATTCAAATTTGAGGCAAAACGACATTAGTTTGGCTTTTCTTGTCACGTCAGCATGCAAAACGACATTATTTTGCACTTGTCTCACTGGAAAATGACACATCAATATTTTAGCTAAATTTTCTCTCCGTTGATACTTAATTGATCCATTTTACTATGATTTTTGTACTTAAGTGTATTTTTCCCAACTTTTGGCATTCAAGTGTTTTCCCGTACCAAGTTTTGGCACTCCAAGTGTCCAGCTTCCGGAAAAAAAGCTATTCGAAGTCTCGACTTCAAGTAAGAGTAAAGCCTCCCAAGATTAACGAATTGCTACATGAGTCCATCACTTGCAACTAATACAAAAGAGTCTAGTTCTTCCAAACCTCAAGACAAGAAATATGCATGATATGCAAACGTGACAAGAGAAGTTAAAGTAAAATATGCATGGGAATTATCTCTAATCCTCTGATCTTCGGAAGTTGCCGATGCGTCTTCTTTTGGCATTGATTTGTCGTCGGACTAGGGCGCGCTTTAGCCATATCCAAGCGGTTAATACAAAGAAGACGTACATTGCCATCATGAAAAATTCCCATATCGAATTTACTCTAACATCGTTGGAGTTCTGGAATCCCATTGTAAAGGATAAAAAGTAGTTACCAGAGAAAAAAATCATAGACAAGCAAACCATAGAAGTGTCAGGAAGCAGCGGAACAGTAGCGGCTAAGATTATGCACATGGAGATGAGAAAAGTCATGCTGTTGAGTAAAGTGAAACGATATAGATTTAAGCCGCCGAGGATCATCTTTCCAGCTTGATGTGGTTTTCCATGAGAAATTTCAGTGGAATTGGTCAGGAGATCTGAAGTGGAATCCTGCCAGTATCCTCCCGGAGGACTGAGAGCAGCTTGGTAAGTGGCAGTCGCCATTAAGGTAGACACTATAAGGATTACTTCGCGAGCAGATTTATCTTCGATATAGAAAAAGGATGCCCATTTCTCAAGATAATTTGGTCTCGTGGTGAAAAGCTCTAATATAGAGAGGTCAGGAAAAAAAAACCTTGTTAGACTTCCTTTACCGCGTAACCTCTTCACAATATCTTGATTGCTACTAGAATGCATTTGGAAGATTTCGAGAGCAGTATTCTCATCGAAGTTCTTTGCATCTACATCCGTATATGGAGCTAACAACTTGATCATCTGGAAGAAATGCAAAAGGAATCAAGATGAAGTGCATACCCCTTTCAAGATAAACCATTGCTTTGTCACAAGCTTTACTATTGTGCACAAGATGAGCTCATGTCACCATGCTAGTGATCCAATGGCCCATGTACAAGGGAAGAAAGTTTAGTAGATCTTATTTACTAAATGCCATCATTTAAACCAATACAAAGAAGCTTAAATTTTTAAAAAGTGCAATATAATACTTTCACCCTAAATTATTTATGCAATGGTCAATTTAAAAGATTTAAGATTCAATTACATTTTGTATATGAGTTTTTTTTTTTTTTGCTAGGAAGAAAAAGACTATATTAAATGAATGAACGGACCAACCTATAAAAACTGGATTCAATATGAGGCTCGAGCCTATGCTCCAGTGACCTTGTCCACGGGAAAATGGTCAAAAGAGAAGAAAGGACTTGATTTTGATTTAAAAAAAAAAAAATCGTATCTTTTATTTCGTTTCTTTTTTTTTTTAAAAGGGAAAATGACAACATTTTTTGATAAAAAATTTAAAAAATTCCGGCGCGCGCGACGGTAGAGAGCTTGGTCGAGGAGTGGGGCAAGGAGATGGCAGCCAGCGACAGGGAGTTGAAAGAGATCGCGATTGCTGAGTGGCAAGCGAAGAGAGAGGGAGAGAAGAGAGAGAGAGAGAGAGTGTGTGTGTGTAGAGAGACCGAAATGAGATTGCAAAGGAAAAATCCAGCAGATCTAGAAAATCAGAGAGAGAGAGAGCTGATTGGGGGATCGGAGAAGCCCTAGGGATCGAACCAAGAGTGAGAGACGAAACCGAAAGATCTCTTGCTCTTCGCGGAGGCAACGACGCAGAAGCGCATTCCACAGAGGAATGCTTCTTCTCAGGGAGGTCCACTCATCGGGGATCGAACCAAGAGGCGTCGGCCTTGTGATCAGAGACCCCGCGCGGCGCCTCGGGGGAGAGAGGGAGAGAGATGAGGACGACTGGTTGCGGAGGAGCTGCCCAGAATCGGAAGCGGGTTTGGGAGGGATCGAGTAGAGAGAGAGAGAGAGAGAGAGAGAGAGAGAGAGAGAGAGGGGGAGGGAGGGAGGGGGGAGGATTTCAGAGAGAAGAATCGAGAGGAGCGATAGAAGGTCGGGGAGGGATTTCAGGGCCGAGGAAGAGGAGGAGAGGAAGCGTGAGAAAGAGAGGAATTCCTTTTTTCTTCAAAAAGGAAAATCAATTTTCCCAATTTTAGAAGGATATTTTCTATTGATCGGAAAATATTTTTTTATTACTTATTTCGCACGCCCTAAATGCTAGAAAATGAGGAAATACTTTTTTCAATTTTCTTTTTCTCAAAACAAACATAACCTAAATAAGTCAATTTATTTTTCCAATTATCCCGTACACATTCTAATGTGCAAATTGTAGGATCCCATCTGATTTGTTTGAACCAGTCCATATTCGTTGAAGGCAAAATTTGTTTCAGGCTGATGAATTTAGTAACTCATTCCTACCACTTGACGTCCTTTTATAATATTTTTATGCGACCGCACAAGAGAGAAAAACATGTATTTATCAATATAATGATTGTAATAGGACTCGATATGTATTTAAAATGACGAGATGGATTAAATCTACATCGTCAAGTGTTATTATATCTGAATTTAACATTCAAAAATATTTTCATTCTTAATAAACATTACAATAGTATAATGAGCTTAACAAATGGGTTTTTTTTTTTTTCACGAAGTTTATTAGCAAAAACTTGAGCTTCAAATTTCATATAGAGAGATCTGAATTTGCATAATATCTTGATAACATATATTAGTATTCACAACATTTTTTTCTTTTTCTTTTTTGTAAAAGGAAGTGATGGATTTTTATTTATTTATTGTGGAAGCTTCAATACGATATAATTATCACAATATTCACCTTTAATATGTCATATCCCTTGATCAATATTCCGGTTGATGTTCCAAGCAAGCAAATTTATGAATACTTCTACAATTTACAACACTATGCTGAACCACTTCAAATGTCAATCTCAGATGGACATTTATCAACAAATGTTAACCGTTAAATGATAATACTATAAAATATACGGTTGCACAAAATGCTGTTTCAAATCTCCTCTCTCTGCGTGTTTCTAAATCCATGTATTTTCAAACCCCAGCTTTTCATTATCATATACTTTGTTCCTAGGTTAGATAATGTCAAATTCAAGGATCATATAATAAAAGCATGAAAAACCGTGAAATTGGTGAACTATACCTCATGTTGTGGCTCTCCGGACGCAGCAACATGTAAGACGGTATTACCATCTTTATCTTTCCAATTCAAGATTTGTTTCAGACCAACTCGCTTAAGCCATCCTAGCAAAACATCAAATGCTTTGCGGTTGTGGTTCTTGACGGCAATGTGAATTGCAGTCTCGCATCGACTTGTCAAGTCTTCAATGGATGATTGGCAAGTGCAAAGGAATTCGGCTAGGAGCTCCACCTCATTGTCTTTTGCTTCACCGGCGATGTAATGCAAAGGGGTGATCCCATGTCGTCCTCGAACTCGGATCAACTCAGGTTTAAGGGTCATCAGTGCCCTCACAATTTGGTATTGCTTATGTTGCAAAGCCAAGTGCATAGGGCTATAACCCTCTAGATTCAGCTTCCAAGCGAACTCTGGCCTCAAGATGAACATCTCCATGGCCACCTCGAATTTTCCTTTGGCCGCGGCAATGTGTAGTGGAGTATTTGGGAAGGGGTCCTTAGATACGCGATCTAAGAGCTCTTGCTCCTCCACCATTAAGTTATGTAGTAAATCAATATCGTCATGTTCGATTGCTAGTTGAAGTCGAGACTCCCTAGTCTCTCTTTCTTCTTTTTCAAGCAGATCCCTGGCCATCGTGTTTCTAGAGAAATGTAGAAGCAGAAGAGGGGCTTTGCTTGGCGATGATCGATGGAAGTAGCGAACTTGCAAAATCATATATTATATAATGCCACGGTTCAATGAATGTTTGATTTAGGGGAGTCAATAGGTGTACAGGTGGGCCCAAAGGTAGGTGGGGGTCGAGTAGGGCCCACCATATCTTAGACCGGGACCGGCGCGTCATGGTCAGATTCTTAGGATATCGTAGCCTTGTAATTTTACGTGCCTTTCGCTTTCCCACTTTTGCTCTTTCGCTTCTTGTCATGTTTTGCGAGAATTGCATGACATGGTTCATCGAGAAGGAAAAACTATACCGTGTCATGGCTTGTGCATTAAAGTCGAATTGTAAAGTACTGTATGGTATTCTCTTTCTGAAAACTTATTCAAGCATTTAATATTCTGGAGCCTCTGATGAATTTTTTCTTGAAATATTTTGGATAGAACGTTATTTATATTGGTGATATATACGATGGCATGTTATATTGTGGTTTCGATTTGATGGTCGTAGTCAACCTACATGTGAGACATGACGTACAGACCGAATCTACTTTGAGATTTAACTGTAACTAACATGTTTTTCGAAACTTAATCAGAGTGATGTCGCTTTTGGGCTTAAAGCAACTATGGTTACCGAGCTTCACACCTTGCAAAGTGTGACTGTAAGGTAATCTTGTTATTGTGACTTCCTTCCCATCATGCCCTCGAATTTTCCAAGGTAAGAGAAAATCAATCACACCTTACTTGTTATTGCTAATCCTAAACTAATGAAGATAATTTGTAGAATTTAATAATACATATGAGGATTTAATAGCACCAGACCTATTTCTGTCTTTATTTGAAACGAGTTCACTTATAAACCCAAGCACACGATTATCTCCTTGAGCGCATAATCTCCCATAGATTCTTCAATTCGATTCAATACATGGAGGCTAGTTCTCTACATATTACCTATGAAGCACCGACACTCTCCAAGAGCCTTCGTGTCGTGTCGAAAGTTGGACACTTCGACACTTGTCCAACACTCTACAACACTCTTCGACACTCGGTCAACACTTGTCAGAAAATCCGACACTTGGTCAACTTTCTCGACACTCCGACACTCAAGTCGAAATTCTGACATACGAGTTTCCGACACGTGATTTCGATATCGAGGTCAATTTTAAAATTTCAATAAATGAGAGATCTGTGTGTGTGTGTGTGTGTGTGTGTGTGTGTGTGTTTGTGTGTGTGTGTGAAAAATAAATAATAATAATAATAATAATAATAATAATAATAATAATAATAATAATAATAATAATAATAATAATAATAATAAATGGAGAAAGAAGAAAAAACCTAGTCCTACTTCCCATGATACACAATTCACCCCTTAAAAAAAATGATAAATGGATAAAAAAAAATACATATCAAAGATCAAACACCATTTGTGAAAGAAGAATAGTGTCTCACTTTGTTTCCTAAAAGTCGAAATTGTGATGACTACGCGAAAGACCAAAAAGCAAAGTACTGGTAATCGTTGAAAAACAAAAGGAAAGTGCTAAATTTGCTGTCACATGTAAACCGTTTGTTCTCCTTCTCGGGAAAAACAGGAGAATTCTTGGAGAATTATTCGACACGAAAAGTACTTTGCATCCTTGACTAGTTAATGGCATCTTCAAACTTGATTATTGTGTGAGGCTCCAGCCCCCTTAAAAGTGTTTCTTTGTTTCTTATGATGTTGGCACAGGGCAACATTTGGAATCCAAATATGCGCAAGTCATCCATGTGTTCAGCAGACAATAAATTGTCGGACCATCAATTCATATATTAAAGATTCAAACTATTGTCTGCCCTACGACACAAAAGAAAACAAAGAAGACCAATAGTTCACACCCAATTTGGAGGGAGCACATGCTCAAAAGTGGAAGCAATTCTTCTTTATGCACGAAACACGTTTATGAATTCCTATCTAATCAATGGATTAATATCCTTTAAAATTGCTAGATGAAGTCACATATATCTATCTTCTCAAAAAATTACTACGATACTACATGTGCTATTGGCTGTTCAAATTTGTTGTTCTTTCTTTTTATACTTTTGATCCTTTCCTCCCATTTTTCTTCCCTTTTCCTTTTTCCTTCCCATTACTACCCTCACTAGAAATGAACCACCAAAGATAAACTAATGAGTTACTAAGTAAATACTTAGCAAAGACTCTCCTAAATCCATGCCAACTTAGCACGGACTCTCCCAAATCCATGCCAATCACAATTTTAGTATTTTTTAATTTAATTAATTAAGCAGGCAAATCATTTCATTTTAGAGTCGCCATTAATCTATAATGGATTGTTAGAAATCCAAGTAAAACCTCGAAAAACATCTTATTTTATGAACTAGAGATTTCATAGATATGGACATTTGATTACACTAAATAAATATAATGCTCTTTCAATATCTTTTCTCTTTATTTAAAAATATAGTTCAAAGCAGTCTTGGTCAATTTCAATTTTTTACCACTAACATGTGATGAGTGATCACATGGGTACATAGATAGTAATTTAACGCTCAATAATCAAAGCAATATATAAATTATTTAGTGAATAGGAAAAGCTTGATGTACAAAACGATAGTAAATCTCCATCAAAGACATACTTCCAGAAATTCTTCTCATCAATTCCATCAGACAACATCAAGAGCAATGTTTTAGTGTGTCTTCGCAAAATTTAACCACGAACCAATAGTTATTAAATGTCCATTTGTGTAGTGGAGTATTTGGGAAGGGGTCCTTAGATACGCGATCTAAGAGCTCTTGCTCCTCCACAATTAAGTTATGTAGTAAATCAATATCGTCATGTTCGATTGCCAGTTGAAGTCGAGACTCCCTAGCCTCTCTTTCTTCTTTTTCAGGAAGACCCCTGGCCATCGTGTTTCTAGGGAAATGTAGTAGGAGAAGAGGGGCTTTGCTCGGTGCTGATCGGTAGAAGTAGCGAACTTGCAAAATCATATATTATGTAGTGCCAAGGTTCAATGAATTTTTGATTTAGGGGAGTCAACAGGTGTATAGGTGGGCCCAACGGTAGGTTGGGTTTGAGTGGGGCCCACCATATCTTAGGCCGAGACCGGCGCGTACTGGTCAGATTCCTAGGAAATCGTAGTGTCGTAATTTTATGTGCCCTTCGCTTTCCCACTTTTGCCCATTCTCTTCTTGTCATGTTTTGCAATAATTGCATGACATGATTCATCGAGAAGGAAAAACTATACCGTGTCATGGCCCGTATGTTAAAGTCAAACTGTAAAGTACTGTATGGTATTATCTTTCTGAAAACTTATTCAAGCATTTAATATTCTGGAGCCTCTGATGAATTTTATCTTTGAAATATTTTGGATGGAATGTTATTTATATTGATGATATATACGGTGGCATGTTATATTGCGGTTTCGATTTGATGCTCCTAATTAACCTACGTGTGAGATATGACGTATAGACCGAATCTACTTCGAGATTTAATTGTAGCTAACATGCTCTTAATCAAAGCGATGTCATTTTTAGGGTTTAAAAATAGCAGCTATGGTTACCATGCATCACGCCTCGCAAAGTGTCAGTGTAAGGTACTTTTGTTATTGTGACTTCCTTCCCATCAAGCCTCGAATTTTCCAAGGTAAAAGAAAATCAGTCACACCTTACTTGTTATCGCTAATCCTAAATTAATGAAGATAATTTGTAGAATTTAATAATATATTTGAGGATTTAGTAGCACCGGACCAATTTCTGTCTTTATATGAAACGAGTTCACTTATAAACCCAAGCACACGATTATCGCCTCAAGTGCATGATCTCGGATCGATTCTTCGATTCGATTCAATACATGCAGGCTAATTTTCTACTCATTACTATAGTGGTTTATTGAATGAAGATTTCGAGTTTCAAATTTAGGATTGAATTAGCTCGGAAAATAAATCTCTTTTAAATCGTGGATGCACACCAAATTTGACAATTTATTTATAAAATGGTAAATCCCTGGTGGGCTCTTGATTTGTTGCTCCTCTTTAATGTAATTGGCAGTTGAGCTTTCCATAGACATCAAATCAGATGGCTGCTAATAATATTTCACTTACTACTTAATCTCAAAGCTTATTACCCAAAAGTTTCAGAAATGCTCTCGCGAATTATAACTACACATTGTCCGAACAAAAGAAAAATTATAACTACAAATTGCAAAACCGTAATGCAAAATTAGTTTACCTAGCTACTGGCTTACTTTGGGGACGAGTTAGTTATTTAAATTTAAATATCTCATATCCTATGACTATCAGAAATCTACCTCTGGTTGGAATTTTGAAACAACTATATAAATGATGATAAGTAACTCAAATAAGACAGTAGGAGCAAGAGGGGCTTTGCTCGGTGAGGATCGATGGAAGTAATGAACTTGCAAAATCATATATTATATGGTGCCACGGTTAACAAATATTTAATTAGCTGAGTTAACAAGTCTACAGGTGGGCTCAATGGCAGGTCAGGGGTGAGTGGGGCCCAACATATCTTAGATTTGCCGTGGTATATGCAATGCTTGTGAAATGACTGAATGCAATGCATACTCATTTGTAAAGCTGCATTATTCTTTGCTTGATCTCATAGGAGCGGTGATTTTGCTTGCGGGAGAGTTCTCTCTCCCCTGTGAATTCCCTTTTTCGTCTCTTTATTTCTCCATGTAAAATAAAGACCGAATAATGCTCAAAGTAAAATAAATAAAGAAAAGAAAAGTAAAAGTGCCACTTCCCTACCATTAACCCATCGAATCTTTCTCAGGTAATAGAAAAGCTTTTACGCCTTACTTGTTATTGCTAATCCCAAACTAAAGAGATAATTTGCAGAATTTAATCATACATTTGAGGAGTTAATAGAACAAAACCTACTTTAAATCACGGAAACGAATTCTTGACTTGTTACCATAGTGATTTATCGAATGAAGATTTTGAGTTTCAAATTTAGCATCGAATTAGCTCAGAAAATAAAGCTTTTTAAAACATGGATGCTCAACAAATTTTTTGACAATTTATTTATGAACTGGTGAGTCACTAGTGGGTTCTTCATTACTTGCTCCTCTTTAATGTAATTGGCAGTTTCCATGGTCATAAATCAGATGAATACTGATAATAGTTCGCTTGCTTTTTTATCTTAAAGCTTTTAACCCAAAAGTTTCAAGAATGCTCTCGAGAATTATAACTACATATTGAAGAACCGTAATGCAAAATTAGTTTACATAGCTAATAGCTTACTTTGTGGAGCATTTAGTTATTTAAATTTAAATATATCATATCCTATGACTATCAAAGACCTACCTCTAGTCGGAATTTCGAAACAAGCATATCAATGATGATAATTGACTCAAATAAGATAGTAACTTTGTTCTAGAGTCGGTTACTCGAGCTTCAGATATAAATATTGACAAATTATTTGAAGCGCTGGTTATTTTGAAAAGTGTTCGCTATCTATAACTAATTGATAAGCTCCTAATAAAAGCATGCGTAAACTACAGGAAAGTCGATACTTTTGAAACAATAAAAAAGAAAAATTGTATAAGAGTTGATGAGCTTAAAACGTCGTTCATCCCTGCCAATGAATCCAAGTGAATTATTGGAACAATTAATAATCTGGAAATAATTAAATGTACATTGGTATAACTCAAATAAGAGTTGGCAACTCAAGTTTCATAGATAAATTTGTTAAGATTTTGAAAAAGTTGGGTAAGATATAAAACTGTTGGTGTAGTATAGCATTTTTTCTGGAATAAGTTTGTAACGTTTAAACGGCCAAATAAACTTTGGCAAGTGAACCCAAATAAGAGTTGATAATTTTGTATAAGTATGGTTGATTTTAACAGCATTTTTAAGATGCTAAAAAAAATGTCCTTAAATTATTGGAACAGTTGGTAATTTTCGAAAAAAGAAAACATTGATAACTGATTGAAATAAAGTTGGTAATAAGAGTTTATAATTTAAGATCCACAAATAAATGTTAGCAAGTTATTAAGAGAATCGGTAATTTTGAACTAAGTTGATAATTTTGTATAAAAATTGGTAACTTTAACTCACTGATAAGTTCTGAAATAGATGTTGTGAGTTATTGGAATAGTTGGTCATTTTGTGGCAATCAAATAAACGTCAGTAAGTGGACTCAAATAAGATTTGATAATTTTATATAATATTTAGTAGCATTATCAGTTGGTAAGCTGTGCAAATAAATGTTGGTAAATTATTGCAACAATTGATAAATTCAAAACGGTCAATTAAAATTGAAAGAGCGACTCAAACAGTGGTTGTTAAGCAAAAATTAGTTGTGACTTAATGAAAGAAAAATGGGCAAGTCACTTATGGTAATTTTGAATAAAAGTTAGCACCTTATCATGTTGGTAAGTTATACAAATCAATGTTGATTAATTATGAAAACAATTAGTAATCTTGGAAGTACAGATAAACATTAGCACTTCCAAAAAAATGGCTGGTGAATTAACACTGTGTTACTGGCTAAATAAGTATACATATCAAGGATCAATCAACATTTGTGAAAAGAAGAATAATATCTCACTTTGTTTTCTCAAAGTCGAAATCAGAAGATCAAAAAGCGAAGAGCTGGAAATCGATGAAAAAAAAGAAAAGCAAAGTGCTAATTTTGCTTTCACATGTCTAACGTTGGTATTATCATGTCTTTATTCCGTTTTTTGTCGGGAAAACAGTAGAAAAAGGAGAATTCTTGGAGAGAAAAAGTACTTTGCATACTTGACTAGTTAATTAGCTTCTTCAATCTTATGGCTAACAAAAGATAGAATAAAGGCCATAGGCAAAGATATCATATAAGATAATGTCTGTACTATCCATGTCTTTAATTTGTTAGGCTCTTGCCTCATTAAAAGTGTTTCTTTCTTTCTTATGATGTCGTTGGCACAGGGCAAGTAATCCAAATCTGCCCAAGTCATCCATATGTTCAGCCGAGACTAAATTAATCACTAGTTGGACCATCAATTCATATATTAAAGGTTCATCCTATTGTCTGCCCTACCACACAAAAGAAAACAAAGAAGACCAATAGTTCACACCCATTTTGGAAAGCACCTTCTCACAAGTGAACGTAATTATTCTTTACATTCGAAAAACGATTATAAATTGCTATTTAATCGATCGATTGAGATCCTCTAAAATTAGGAGATAAAGTCACCAACTATATCTATCTTCTTAAGAGGTTAATACTTTACTACACGTGCTACTGGCTATTTAAATTTGTTGTCCCTTTTTTTTTTAACCTTTTCCTTCGTTATTCCTTTCTTTCCTGTTCCCTTCCCGTTACTGCCCCTCGCCCTCTATCTCTCCTAAAACCCCTACAATACAACCCACATCGCATAAACCTATTGAGAAGATGCAACTTATCAAATAAAATCTGGATATGACAAGCTATGTGGATTCAGATTTTCCTGTCACTTGGATAGACTGAGGTTTTTGGCAGGTTATGTGTTCATGTTTTAAGGTCGTCAGTTAGAAAGTGCGGTTATAGCCGATAGTTGCTTTGTCGACAGTTGAAGCAGAGTACATGATGTCATTTGAGGCAATCAAGAAAGTTATTTGGCTAAGAGTTTTGCTCAATCATCTGGAATTGTTGTAGGAGAAGGTTGTTAATTACTGCAACAATTAGAGTGCAATACATTTAGCCAAAAATCAAATGTATCTCAAGTAGGCGAAACACATTGATGCCAAAAACCATTTTATCCGTGTTATTGTGTCGTAAGGAAACACATTCGTTGAGAAAGTGCACAGCAAATAATCTAATAAAGCATTTACCATTGACTAAGTTTCGTTACTATTCAGACTTGGCTAGCTTCTACAATAAGTGAGAAGCCCCATAGGGGTTTAGGGGAAATGACAACCGGTGATATGAAATTGAACTTCTTACTAAGATGGAGATTCGTTGGTCATGGCTCGAAATTAATTCAGATTGTTTTTGCCCAAGAAAAAAAAAATTCAGATTGTTTTGAAATTCGATCTATAATTGAACACAAGGAAACTTAGGCCATATCAGTGATGAAAAAAAAGAAATTAATTTCCGCAAGAATTCTTTTCTTCATTGATGATGAAGCCCACGTTGACATCCGAGAAGAGCTTATGGTTGTTTTGCATATAGATAATTTTGTTGTTGAGTTTGGTCTCGGATGCATTATGAGTATGTTTAACGTATATGAAAATTTGCAAGAGATATCAAGAGCATTGATAAACTTCATCCAAGAGAATGACAGTGCAATAAAACTCCTCCTTCTGTAATTGATTCTTGTAAGTTCAGGTTTAAGCTAGAATTGAAAAACACTTATGAGTGAGTGTAATTGAACGATTCTAATATCTTCTTTACTGATTATATTGGAACTGTCTTATCAATCTCTTATCGATCTCTTCCCATATAATAGGCACAAAGCTGACCTCATTAATCCACTGTATTCAAGTTTTATGTATGCAATTTATTTCTTACTCAAATCTTTTTTTTTGTTACTGTTCATGCTTCTACGTTAGTCGTAACAAGTCACATCTTAAAGATACTACTGGACTTGGTTTATTAGGTATTCTCGATTCTATTTTTTTACATCCAACCTTCTATATCTTGGCAAGTCACTTGAAAAGGTGGCTCTTAATGACAAGATGTTGAAAGCAAAATTGATGATGTTGGATATAGAGCATTTACCTAATATTTTCTGCCATATTCTCTTTTTCACATCTAACCTTCTATTTCGTGATAATTCTATATAGTATTTCAGTCGATTGCTTTCATTTTATTTGTATTTTCAATTTTCAGTCTATCACTGTGAAGATATCTCTATCATATATTGAGCTTCGTTGCGTATAATTCGTCAACTCATGTAATCCACGTATTTTTGATGATTATTAATTTATCTGCAGATCTCAATTCAAAGACCTCTACTACAACAAACACTCGGCGTCTTCAATCTTGATTACTGGCAAAACTCAGGGGCCAGTTGTATAATAATTGGGGTGCCCGCTAACTCCATCTATAGGTACCAAGCAGACACCACGAAATTGGACACGACCAAGAGGTGCCCAAAAAAAAAACCACCAATCACGACCACCATTGCGTCCTTCTGCAGCTTGTCTAATGCGGCACCGCTTCTTATCTTCTCCGATTGCCTGCCACCAACAACAAAATCACCATCGTCACCACTGCATATCGCTGCCACTTCTTACCTTCCTTGATTGCCTGCAACAAACAAAAAAATCACTATCACCACCACTGTGTTGGCATCAAGAGATTCCTCTCTAGGCCCTTCGTGCATTTACACTTCAGGCATGCATGTGTAACCGGAGTTAAGCATTTCATTTGTGTTCATCGTGCATGTGTGTATTCGAGACCTCACCTCGCTTCTTTCCAAGTAACCTACAACAAAACCACCATCATGACCACCACTGTGTCCTGCAAGTTGTCCAATGTGCCATTGCTTCTTACCTTCTCCGATTGCCTTGCAACTAATAAAAAAAACACCATTACCACCACTATGTATCGATGCCACTTCTTACCTTATCCAATTGCCATCAGCCAACAACAAAATCACCATCACCATCATTGTGTTGGCATCAAGAGATTTCTCTCTAGGCCCTTCATGCATATATGTTTCGAGCATGCATGTGAGAGTTGACACCTAAATTTTGACGATACGTTTAATCATTCAATAATTGTATAGAAACATTAGGGATTAATTTCTAATCTCTAGCGAGAATAATTTTCATTGAATTGCATGGCATATAGACATTAGGAGCATTTGTATTACTAGTATTAAAATTTTTAAAAAAAAATCTAGATTTAATTAAGAACATTAAAAAATTATCATTATTATTTTTTATTAAGAAAAGAAAAGAAAGCTAGACCGGGCCAGGGGCGGGCCGGCCCGGCCTTTTCTTCTTTCCCTTCTTCCTCTTTCTCTTTCAGGCCCGGCCCCATTTTCTCTTTTCTTTCCCCGGCCCGGCCCACGCACCCATCCCTTCCTCCTTCCTCCCTCGCGCCATTCCCGCGTGTCTGCGGAGACAGAGACGTACGCAAGCAAAAGCAGAGCAGCCGTGATCCTAGGGTCGGGGATCAGGCCGGCCGTGGCAGGCTGGCGGTGGCGGAAGCCATGCGCGTCTGTCGCTAGCCCTTAAAAGCGAGAGAGGGGACGCAAGGGAAAAAGGGAGGAGACCGGGGGCTGGATTTGAAGGAGAGATCCGAGAGAGAGAGAGAGAGAGAGTGAGAGAAACCGAGAGGGGGAGAGACAGAGAACGCGAGTGAGAGTTTTCCTGAGGGAAGAGAGATGGAGGTAGAGGCCGCCGGCCACTGCGCGGCCGACAACCCACCACCGTGCCTCCTTTCCCGCTTCGACACTCCGGTAAGCCTCGACCCCCTTTTTGCCTTTTTTGAGCATGCCGGGCCGGAGCTCGTGGCCGTCCGGCGGAGGCGAACTTCGGCCCCGTCCGTACCTCGTTTTGCTGCTTCTGTGCGTGCTGTTGTTGTCGCGGGTTCTGGTCTTCGGTCGAGTCAAAGATCTCTTGTTTCCGTAGCATATACTACCTGTTCGACAAAATGTCCGAACGAGATCCATAGTTTTTTCTCCGGGTATTGTCTCTTTCGGAACGATGGCGACACCCCGGTCAGTGAGTGCGTAGGGTTGGCTAGGAGCTGGTCGGTCCTTGGTGGCCTCGGGCCTTACTGTTTTGGGCATTCGGCGGCGGGGAGGTCGGCCGACGAGTGGCAGTCAGAGTGACCGCCCGATGGAGGGTGGTAGCTCGGCTGCAGCTTGAGCTTTGGCTGAGGTTTGTCTGAAAAAAAAAAAAAAAAAATAGGTAGAAGCTTCCGTGAAGGACGTCACACGAGATGGGGATGTCGCTTGAGAGCGGCTTGTAAGATAACCTGACATCAAACACTCGAGGCCGAGCGTTTTTTTTTTTTTTATTTGACGAATTTAGGATAATGAAATCTGATTTTTCCATCTTTAATTAAGCTGGTTTAGAGTATAGAATATTTTTGTTGGGGGGCGGGGGTTTGGAGTGTAGAAAAATGAATTTATAAATTCCATTATTTTAACTGTGTGTTAAAATATAATATTCTGATTGGAAGACATCGTAGCATTTTTTTTTTTTTTACTTTATTTAGAAGTAATTTTTCAAAAAAAAAAAAAAAAAGGTTGCTACTGTGTCTATTCGTTGTGTTTTGTAGAATCATCCAGTTTGCCTCTTTCTAAGAGTTAAAAAGCCGAAGAGATTTCCGTCTTGCGTTTTGTCCACGGATGCTACACGCATTCGTGTTTGCAAGCTGTAACTCGATGATGTTCATTTCCACTGCGTTGAAGTCTGAATTAGGAAAAAAAAGTTATTCGAAGTCTCGACTTCAAGCGAGAGTAAAGCCTCTTAGGATTAGCAAATTGCCACGTGTCCATCCCTTATAACTAACACAAAAGAGTCTAGTTCTTGCAAACCCCAAGATAAGAAGCATGCATGATATGCATGCGTGACAAGAGAAGTTAAAAGTAAAATATGCATGGGAACTATCTCTGATCCTCCGATCTTCATAAGTTGCTGACGCGTCTCCTTGTGGCATTGATTTTTCTTCGGACTTGGAAGTGCTTTAGCCGTATCATAAAGGATAATCCTAAGAAGAAGTACATTGCCACCATGAAAAAACCCCCTATCAAATTTAGTCCAACATCATTGGAGTTTTGGAATCCCATTGCAAGGGATAAAAAATAGTTGGCGGCGAGAATAAACATCGAAAAGCAAGTCATAGTAGTATCCGGAACCAGCGGAACAGCGGCGGCTATGATTATGCAGCTGGAGATGAGAAAAGTAATGCTGTTGAGTAAAGTGAATAAGTATAGACGTGAGCCGCTGAGGATCATCTTTCCAGCTTGATGTGGTTTTCCATTAGCAATTTCAGTGGAATTGGCAGTGACGACAGTGGAGTAGGTCGGGGAATTCGAAGAAGAATCCTGCCAGTATCCTCCCGGAGGACTAAGAGCGGCTTGGTAAGTGGCGGTCGCCATTAAGGTGGACACTACAAGGATTATGTTGCGAGCGGATTCATTTTGGACATAGAAAATGCGCGCCCACTCCTCAAGGAGCCATTGTCTCCTGCTGATAAGCTGGAGTAGAGAGGGGGTACCACCATAAAATATGCACAGAAGTCCTTGAAGGCATGGCCTCTTCACAACATCTTGATGGTTACTAGAATTCACTATATCCATAGCGGTCTCACCAAGGGAGTTCTTCGCTTGTACATCCGTCCACCAACTTAACAGCTTGATGATCTAAAAGAAATGCAAAAAGAATAAAAATGAAGTACGTACCCCTTCAAAAAAAAAAAAAAAAAAGAAGTACGTACCCCTTCAAGTTAAATCATTGCTTTATCCCAAGCTTTATTATTGTGCACAAGATGAGCTCTAACCACTATGACCCATGTACAAATGAAGAAAGTTTACTAGACCTTATTTATTAATGCCATCATTTCAACCAATTTTAAGAAGTACTGGATTTTTTCAAGAGGTGCAATTTAGTACTTTCATCTAGAATTATTTATGCGATAGTTAGGGATTGCCCATGTGAGCTGCAACATAGGCAAATCCACATAACTAATGACTTGAATGGCTGTAATCTAGCATAAGAGTTTAGGATTTACCATGTCAACTGAAAAGATTTAAGATTCAATTACATTTTGTATATGAGATTTTTTTTTCTATGAAGACAGACACTACCTTAGATAAAAGAATGGACCAACCTATAAACACTGGATTCAATATAAGGGTCGAGCCTACCTTCCTATGACCTTGGGCACGGGAAAATGGTCAGAAAGAGAATTGGAATAGAAGATTGGGAGTGGAGTTACCACATCCATCCCTCGTTATTCCTCTTCTTCTTTTGTTTTGTGCTTAACATCAATCCCAGCGTTTATTTATGTCAAAGTTAATATCACAAATTTCTTTTAGAGTGAAATAGTACGGATAATTATTTTTTGACGCTATTTCCATTCCCTTATACCTAAATGCATCAATTATTTTCCAATTATTCTGTACACATTCTAATGTACAAATCATAGTTCTATTAGATACCAAAGTACAACAGCACATCATATATTATGTACTCCGCTCACGTCTATTATTTCGTGATGAACAACGGTTTATGCATTCACGGAGGTCATTAATTGCAAATTGTACGATCCCTTAAGATTATTTGAAGAAATTCATATTATTTAAAAACAAATTTAATTATTGGGCAGATGAATTTATCCACTCATTCCATCTCTCTTTAAAATTATATTTTCTTTAATTAAATCAAACTCCAAAGCTATTTCTACATACATAACTGACATATATAGAGAGAGAATTCAAAGTAATGCCATAAGATTGTGGAACCAACCACGAGAAGTCTTGTTTTATAATAATATTATGCGATGGTGGAAAGTTCAACAAGAGAGAAAAACGCGCACCGATTGAGCAGGACTCAATAAGGACGTAAAAGGACGAGAGAGAGAATCAAATCGACAAATATTAACTTTTATTATATGTAAATTCAATGGTTAACAATAATCCTTCTTAATAAACATTACATATAATAATCCACTTAAGAGGTGGGTTTTTCCTGAAGATTATTGGCAAAAGTTGGTTTTCATAATATTAAGAGACATGAAGTCGAACAATATCGTGATATTATATATTACTCATACGAAAACACAACTAATTTGTAGAAGGATGAGTATCTTTTCTTGTAGAGACTCCCATACGAATCTAATCATCACCATATTCTCCTATAATATATCACATCACCCGATAAATCATTTCTGTTGAACCTTTCTGGTGTTTTTCCTGGATCACTTCAAACGAGCAAATTTATGAACACTTCTATATGTTTAGCACTATGCTATACAACTTCAAATATCAATGGTCAGATAGACCCTTGATGACAAATGTTAACCGTTGAATGATAATAATACATCATATATTATAACACAATTTGTAGCTCGTCTCCCCTCTCTGAATGTTTCTAAATCAGTATATTTTCAATCCCTGGTATTTCATTATCATAAAATTTGTTCTGATAAAAACAAGAACAACTCGGAAAAGCGAAGAACCATACCTCAAGTTGCCTTTCTTTCGTAGCAATATGTAAAGCGGTGTTACCATCTTTGTCTTTCCAATTCAATATTTCCAACAGACGAACTTGATTAAGCCATCCAAGCAAAAACTTGAATGCTTTGAGGTTGTGCTTCTTCAAGGTGACGTGAACCGCAGTCTCGTATTGACTTGTCAAGTCTTCAATGGATGAATTGCAATTGCATAGGAATTTGACTAGGAGCTCCAGCTCATCGTCTCCTTCTTTCTCGACGACGTAATGCAAAGGAGTGATCCCACGTCGTCCTGGGACTCGGATCAATTTCGGGTCACGGCTTATTAATACCCTCACAATGTTATAATACTGATGTTGCAAAGCCAAGTGCACGGGACTGTAACCCTTTGGATTCAACTTTCGAGCAAGCGACGGCTTCAAGATGACCATCTCCATGGCCACCTCAGTTTTTCCGACAGCTGCAGCAATGTGGAGAGGAGTAGTTGGGAAAGGGTGCTTAGATAGGCGATCTAAGAGCTCTGGCTCCTCCTCAATTAAGTTATGTAGCTCATCAACCTCGTCACGTTCGATTGCTAGTTGAAGACGAGACTCCCTATCCTTTTTTTCTTCTTTTTGGGCTAGACCCCTGGCCATCGTGTTTCTAGGGAAATGATCGATGGAAGAAGCGAACTTGCAAATTCATTTATATAGTGCCACAGTCAACGAATATTTAATAGAGGGGAGTCAACAAGGGTACAAGTGGGCCCCATGGCAGGTTGGGGTTAGTGGGCCCCAACATAACTTAGACCGATAGTTGTGCGTACTGGTCAGATTCTCAGGAAATCTTCAGACTTGTAATTTTACGCGATACTCTGGCTTTCCCACTTTTGCTCTTTCGCTTCTCGTCACGAGAGTATAAGATAAACAGTGATTTATCTAGGTAAGTGACTTTTACCACTTTTACATTTTGCAAGAATTGCATGATATGATTTATCGAGAGAGAAAAACTATATTGTGTCATGGCCCGTATGTTGAAGTCGAAATGTAAAGTACCATATGATATGCTCTTGTTAAAGTTAGATCATCTATTTGATACTCTAGACCTTAAGTTGAATTTTTTTCTGGAAAGATTTTGGATGAAATGTTATTACTATTGGTGATATATATATATATATTGATGGCATGTTATATTTTGATTTTGATTTGATGCTCATAATCAATCTACATATTAAGATATGACATGATGGACATCTGCATGGATCAATCTGTTTCAGGCCTTCATCGTGCCTAACATGTTTTTCAAGACTTAATCAGAGCAAAGTGATTTATAGGGCTTAACAATAGCAGCTATGGTTTTCATGCCACATCGCCTTGCAAAGTGTGACTTTAATGTCTTCTTGACGTGAGCATAGGAGGAGTTTGACACATGCTAGCTATATTATATTACATTAGGGTGATTGTCAAGTGGGGCTTAGACAGTGCTTTTGTCTCCAACCTGTCAATTCCTTTTTTCCTTTTTTTTTCTCCATGTAAAATAAAGACCGAATAAAGCTGAAAGAAAAATAAATGAAGGAAAAAAAAAATAAAGCAAAAGTGCCACTTCCCTACCATAACCTATCGAATCTAAGGTAATAGAAAAGCATTCACGCCTTACTTGTTAATGCTAAATCCAAACTAAAGAAGATAATTTGCAATATTTAATAATGCATTTGAGAGTGAATAGCACTGGACTTGTTTTCCCTTTCATTTGATACAAGTCCACTTATAAACCTAAGTACATGATTATTACCTTGAGCTCATGACCTCGAATTGGTTCTTCGATTCGATTTAATATAGGAAGGCAAGTTCTCTACTCATTACTAAAATGGTCTATTTAAAATGGTCTATTCAATGAAGATTTTGAGTTTCAAGTTTAGTATTGAATTAGATTGAAAAAGGACCTTTAAATTATGGATGCATGACAAATTTGACAATTTATTTATAAACTAGTGACACTAAAGGGTGATTCATTGCTTGCTCTTCTTTAATGTAATTGGGAGTTGAGCTTTCCATAGTCATAAATCAAATGGCTGCTAATAATAGTTCACCTGTTTTTAATCACAAAATTTTTTAACCCAAAAGTTTTGGGAATGCTACTGTGAACTATACATCGTATTGCAAAACGGTAAGGCAAAATTAGTTTAGATAGCTACTAGCTTACTTTGGGGAAGAGTTAGTTACTTAAACTTAAATATCTCATATCCTGTGACTATCGAAAGCAGACCTTTAGTTGGAATTTCGGAACAACCATATCAATGATGATAACCGACTCAAGTAAGATTGTAACTGTGTTCTACATTTGGTTACTCGAGCGTCACAAAGCGTATCTTGAAAACTGTTAGCTACCTATAACTAATTTATAAGCTCCTAAAAAATGATGTCGGTAATTTATAAGCTCCTAAAAAATGATGTCGGTAAATTGTAGGAATTGTTGATACTTTTGTTACAACAAAAAATAAATAAATAAAAAATACTGGTAAGTGGACTTAAATAAGAATTGGCAATTTCGTATAAGAGTTCATGATGTTAACACGTCAATCAACTTTACAAATGAATCTGGGTAAATTATTGGAACAATTAATAATTTCTAAATAATCAAATGTTCGTTGGTATAATATAAATAAGAGTTGGTAACTCAAGCTTCCCAAATAAATTTGTTAAGCTTTCAAAAAAGTCGGGTATGGTTTAAAAGTGTTGGTAACTTTAACCCATTAGTAAGCTCTATAAATAAATACTGTTAAATTATTGGAATAGTTTGTACTGTTGAAACAATGAAATAAACTTTGGTAAGTGAACCCAAATAAGAGTTGCTAATTTTTTTTTTTTTTTATAAGTATAAGTGATTTTAACACATTTTAAAATCCTAAAAATGTCCAAAAATATCGGAACAATTGGTAATTTTTGGTAACTGATTAAATTAAAGTTGGTAATTTCATGTAAGAGTGTATAATTTAAGCTCGACAAATAAATGTTAGTCAGTTCTTAAGAGAACCAATAATTTTGAAATAAGTTGGTAATATTGTGTAAGAATTGGTAACTCTAACCTGATGATATCTTCTAAGATAAATGTTGTGAACTATTGGAATAGTTGGTAATTTTTTGGCAATCAAATAAACTTCAGCGAGTGGATTCATGTAAGAGTTGGTAATTATAAATGATAGACAATATCATTATTAGTTGGTAAACTGCGCAAATAAATGTTGGTAAATCACTGCAACAATCAGTAATTCCTAAACAGTCAAATAAAAGTGAACAAGTGACTCCAACAACAATCGTTAAGCTAAAATTAATTGGTGACTTAGTGGAAGAAAAAATGGGCAAATCACTTAAATTAAGATTGGTAATTTTGAATAAAATTTAGCACCTTATCATGTTGGTAAGTTATACAAATTAATATTGTTTAATTATGAAAACAATTAGCAATCCTGGACGTTCAAAAAAATATTAGTACTTTCAAAAAACAATCGGTAACTTAAAAATATGATAAATGGATAAAAAAAAATATACATATCAACGATCAAACACCATTTGTGAAAGAAGAATAGTGTCTCACTTTGTTTCCTAAAAGTCGAAATTGTGATGACTACGCGAAAGACCAAAAAGCAAAGTGCTGGTAATCGTTGAAAAAAAAAAAAGGAAAGTGCTAAATTTGCGGTCACATGTAAACCGTTTGTTCTCCTTGTCGGGAAAAAAGGAGAATTCTTGGAGAATTATTGGAAGCGAAAAGTACTTTGCATCCTTGACTAGTTAATGGCATCTTCAAACTTGATTATTGTCTGAGGCTCCAGCCCCATTAAAAGTGTTTCTTTGTTTCTTATGATGTTGGCACAGGGCAAGATTTGGAATCCAAATATCAAGTCATCCATGTGTTCAGCAGACAATAAATTGTCAGACCATCAATTCATATATTAAAGATTCAAACTATTGTCTGCCCTACAACACAAAAGAAAACAAAGAAGACCAATAGTTCACACCCAATTTGGGGGGAGCACATGCTCAAAAGTGGAAGCAATTCTTCTTTATGCACGAAACACGTTTATGAATTCCTATCTAATCAATAGATTGATATCCTTTAACATTGAGAGATAAAGTCACATATATCTATCTTCTCAAAAAATTAATACGATACTACATGTGCTATTGGCCATTCAAATTTGTTGTTCTTTCTTTTTATACTTACAATCCTTTCCTCCCATTTTTCTTCCCTTTTCCTTTTTCCTTCCTGTTACTACCCTCGCTAGAAATGAACCACCAAAGATAAACTAATGGGTTACTAAGTAAATACTTAGCACGAACTCTCCCAAATCCATGCCAACTTAGCACAAACTCTCCCAAATCCATGCCAATCACAACTTTAGTGTTTTTAATGTAATTAATTAAGTAGGCAAATCATTTCATTTTAGAGTCGCCATTAATCTATAATGTATTGTTAGAAATCCAAGTAAAACCTCAAAAAACATCTTATTTTATGAACTAGAGATTTCATAAATATGAAGAGTTGATTACACTAAATAAATATAATGCTCTTTCGATATCTTTTCTCTTTATTTAAAAATATAGTCCGAAGCAGTCTTGGTCAATTTTAATTTTTGACCACTAACATGTGATGAGTGATCATGCAAATACACAGACAGTAATTTAACACTCAATAATCAAAGCAATATATAAATTATTTAGAGAATAGAAAGAGCTTGATGTACTAATCAATAGTAAATCTCCGTCAAGGACATACTTCCAGAAATTTTTCTCGTCAATTCCATCAGACAACATCAAGAACAATGTCTTACTGTATCTTCACAAAATTTAACCACGATCCAACAGTTATGAAATGTCCATTTGTCGATCCCGTGAACTATACGCTGGAATTGTTCTGTTGCCAAGGAGACGAGGTCCGCCTTTTTTTTTTTTTTTGAACATTAATGTCCTTGTTTGTGTATCTGTGCCTCCCATATATATTGTCGCCCCCTCAATTTTGAGAGAAAATAGTGCTCATATAGGTGTAGGATTAGGGTTATCTCAAGATACCAATCAATACATCACTCTCCTATTTTAAACTAAATAGATATATTGACTTCCTCACGTTAGGATTTTTTTTTATATCACATTGTAATTACTTCCATAAAATTAAAATCCTCAATGATGATATATCGTTTCCTTAAATGTAATTAGATAATGCAATCTTAATTAGTTTGGCATGCGCACGTGCTAAGCACAAGCAGTTTTTGGCCATAAGGGTTATCCAATGGGCTTGACCAAATTTCATGCTTCTGCAGGCTTAGTACAGATAATTTAATTAAGCTTGCAGTGCTAAAAAAAGTCTAAATTAAATGCAATTTATGTGGGCTTTATTATTTATAGAATGCTCACAATAAATAGAATTAATAACGTCTTAAGTGTTCACGCAGGTCATTAATTGCAAATTGCACTATCTGTCCTGATTTATATGAACAAGACTCTATTCAGATAGACAAAATTGATTTTTGCGCTGATTATTTATATTAATTCCATCTCTCTTACGTAACAAGCATCTGGGAGTCGAGGAAATACAAAAATCAAACTTTTATTTCCTTCAATTAAATCGAATTCTATCACTATATATGTACAGAGAGAGAGAGGTCAAATTAATGTCTCGCATGAAGTATTTATTTAATATTTTTATGCGATGGTGGGAAGTTCAACAAGAGACAAAGACGTGTACATATCAATATAGTGATTCTGAAAGGACGCCATGAGGAGTTAACAGGGAGAGAGAGAGAGAGAGAGAGAGATCAAATCGACAAATTGTCGACTTTTCAATATAACAATCGTCGACCAAAAAAAAAAATATATATATAAAAAAAAAAAAAAATAATATATATAATGATGATGATGATACTGATGATCCAACAGTTAACAATTTTCGTTCTTAATAAATATTACAATATGATAAGAGACTCAACATATGGCTTTTTACTACGTTAACTAAGAAAAGTTTAACTAATATACAGAGGAAGTCGAAAAATAACGTGATGATAAATATTATTGATCACAATTGACGTATAAACGTTTTAGATTTTTTTCTTGTCGAGGCTTCAATACGATCTAACTATCACAATATTCACCTATAATATGTCACACTCCTTGATCAATCATGTGGCAGATACTCCAAGCAAGTAAATTTATGGACATTTTTATAGATTACGACACCATGCCATACAACTTCAAATGTCAATCGTCAGATAGACATTTGTTCTTGGATTACATAATGTCAAATTGAAGGATCAAACAATAAAAGCAAGAATATTTACAAAATTAATGGACCATATCTCTAGCTTCAAGATTTGTGTCAAATAGACTCGCTTAAGCCATTTAAATAAAACCTTGAATGCTTTGAGGTTGTGTTTCTTGACAGCAACGTCTCACATTAGATTGTCAAATTTTCGATAGACGATTTGCAAATAGGAGGGGTTTTGGGAGTTCCACGTTCTCCTGCTTGTTGTCTCCTTTTTTTCCCTGCTACAAAATGCAAACGGGTGATCCCACCTCATCTTCAGACTTGAATCAACTTCGGGTCAAGGTTCATCAATGTCCTCACAGTGTGATAATGCTCATGTTGCATAACCAAGTGCATTGGGCATTTCCAAGCAAACGACGGCTTCAAGATGCCCATCTCCATGGCCACGTCAGTTTTTCTGATGGCCTAGGCAATGTGTAGTGGAGTGGATAGGCAATCTTAGAGCACTCGCTCCTCCGCAATTAAGTTACGTACCTCAGCAACATTATCATTTGTTAATGCTTGTTGAAGCCAAGACTCCTAGCCATTCTTTGTTCTTTTTTGGCCAGACTCCTGGCCATCATGTTACCAGGAAAATGTAGGAGTAGAGGGGGTTTGATTGGGGAGGATCGGTGGAAGTAGCAAACTTTGGAAAATCATATATCATATAGTGCCGCAGTCAACAAATATTTAATTAGCTGAGTCAACAAGTGTACAGTTGGGCACAATGGCAGGTTGGGGGTGAGGGGGGCCCAACACATCTTAGATTGATGCATATTGCGCACTGGTCAAATTCTCAGGAAATGACTGGTCAGTTTTTATGTTTTGCAAGAATTGCATGACATGATTTACGAAAAGGGAAAAAACTATACTAGGTCATGGTCCGTATGTTGAAGTTGAACTGCAAAGTACCATGTGTTATGTCTTTCTCAAAACTGGATCAAGGATACTCTGGAGCCTCGGATAAGTTTTGTCTGGAAATTTTTTAAATGGAATGTCAATATGGCATGTTGTATTATGGCTTCGATTTGATGCTTGTAGTCAATCTACATATTGAGACACAACATGATGTACATGCGTACTGACCAATTCTATTTCGGAGCTTAATCGCAACTAACGTGTCGTTTGAAACTTAATCAGAGCAAAGTGATTTTCGAGACTTAACAATAGCGGATATAAATTTTGTGTCTCATTACCTGGCGAAGCGTGACTATAAGGTCTTCTTGACATAAGCATAGGATGAGTTTGACACTTGTTAGCTATACTATATTACATTGTTTATATATGGTGTATATCTTATGATATGTTGGAATATATGTAATGCTTGTGAAATGAGTAAATACGATGCATACTTGTTTCTAAAACTGCATTATTCTTTGCTTCATCCCAAAGGAACCGCGATTTTGTTCACGGGGGAGTTCTCTCTCTACTATCAATTTCCTTTTTCGTCTCTTTCATTTCTCCATGTAAAGTGAAGAAAGAACGAAGCTGAGAGCAAAACAAATAAAGGAAAAGAAAAAGAAGAAAGCAAAAGTGCCACTTCCCTACCTATAACCCATCGAATCTTTCCCAAGTAATATAAAAGCATTCACGCCTTAGTTGTTATTGCTAATCCCAAACAAATAAGATAATTTGCAGAATTTAATCATACATTTGAAGAGTTAATAGCACCAGATCTCCTTCCTCCTTTATTTGAAACGAGTCCACTTATAAACCTTAATACACGATTATCTCCTCGAGCTCGAGACCTCGCATTGGTTCTTGATTCAATTCAATAAATGGAGGCAAGTTCTCTATTCGTTACTATAACATTTTATTGAATGAAGATTTCGAGTTTTGAGTTTGACGTCGAATTAGCTCAGAAAATAAAGCTCTTTTAATCATGGGTGCACGACAAGTTTGACAATTTATTTATAAACGGGTGAATCATTGGTGGGTTCTTCACCACTTGGTCCTCTTTAATGAAATTGGCAGTCGAGCTTTCCATAATCATGTATGCAATGGCTGCTATAATAATTCACTTGCTTTTAATCTCAAAGCGTTTAACCCAAAGTTCCAAGAACACTCGTGAATCAGGACTACGTATTGCAAAAACTGAAATGCAAGTTAGATATTTAAACTTAATTATCTCATATCCTATGACTATGAAAAGTTGACCTTTAGTTGGAATTTCAGAACAACCATATAAATGATAATAACTGACGAGACTAAATTTATCACTAGTTGGATCTTCTTCAATCAATATAATAAAGGTTCAAATTATCGTCTGCCTTACCATACAAAAGAAAACAAAGAAGCCCAATAATCCATACCCAATTTTGGAGAGAGCACGTCCTAAAAAGTGGAAGTAATTCTTCTTTTGTTCGAAGAAACGTTTACGAATTGCTTTTTAATCAACCAATTGATATCCCCAAAATTACGAGATAAAGTGACATTATTTACTACATGTGATGTTGGTTGTTTGAATTTTTTTGTCCCTTTCTGATTTTTTCTTTCCTTCTTTTTTTCCCTTCCCGTCATTGCCTCTCGCCCCCCACTCTCTTTCTCTCATGAAACAACCCCTACAATACAACCCGAACAAATGCAACTCTCTCTCTACCCTCGATTGTTTTTTTTTTTATTTTTTTTTCATTCTACTCTATTTCTACTCTACACTCACTCTCAGACTTTTGCCTTGCCTCTTGCAAGACGTGGGAGTCGAAACCCACTCCTGAAACTTATGCATCCCCACCCCATCCCCCTTGAGAAGGTGGGGATTTGAACCCCTCACCTCCCCCTTCCATGTTGGAAGGGTGGCCACTGGGGCAAATCCCAATGGTTTCTACCCTCAATTTGAGCTAGTGAAAAGTATCCAAAAAAAAAAATTTAAATTTATTATATTAGTAACAATTCAGTCATAGACCTTTCAATTGAATCAATTTAATTCTAAATCTTGTTTATGTTAGTACCAATTAAGTCCATTTGACTAATTTAAACTAAAATTTATTGAGGTGGACATCATATATCCTATGTGGTATGGATTAGCACTGACGTGGATATTTTCTAAATATTTTTATTTTTTTCAATTAATTTTTCTTTTCTTTTTTTTCTTCTTCTCTTTTCCTTCTTGTCCTTTCCTTTTCCACTGTGGCTAACAAGCATCACTAAAGCTTGCCAGTCACTAGGCAATACAAAGCCCTCTCTTGGCCTTGCCAATCACAGGTGAAAGTGGCTATGGCCTTGCCAGCCGTGGGTAAGGTCACCTTCACTTGTAGCCACCAATGGCTCACCCACATCTAGGCGAGGCCCACAACCTTTGTTTGCGGCTAGTGAGGGTTTCGAGGCCCTTGCCTAGTGGCCGGAGAGCTTTGGCCCCACTAGCTACAATAGGGAAAAAAAAAAAAAAAAAGGAAGGAAAAGCAGAAAAAATTATAAAGGACATGTCCACATCAAGGCCTAATGTGCCAAGAGAGACAACCGGTGTCCACGTTAGAAATTTTTGGCCTAATTTGGTCATATAGACTAAATTTATATCAATGTGAAATGATTTATGATTAATGTGATACAATTAAAAGGTTTAGAACTAAATTGGTGCTAATATAATAGGTTTAGAATTTTGTTAGTACTTTTCTCATTTGACCCACTACCGCTTGCGCCTCCTTCGCCATAGTTACACTGTGTGTTGTGTATGTTTGTGCTTGTGTGTGTGTATAATTGATTAGTGCTCACACTGTGTTTGTTTATAGATTTTATTTCGAAGGAGAAAAAAAAAGAAAGGAGGAGTAAAACAGGTTGATAAAATACTGACCGATGAGCCGGTTGACTATAGAAGTGAAATGATGTTTAAGTCGCATGAAAGAGTGCAAGGAAACAAATGACGAGAATTTTAGTCCAAAAGGTGCAATCTTTTTAATAGGTGCGATGCATCATAGTTGTTCTAATTAACCTATTGAGAAGATGCAACTTATCGAATTAAATTGTAATATAATGAGTTATGTGGATCTAGACTTTCCTCTCACTTGAACGGACTGAGGTCGTTGACAAGTTATGTGTTCATTTTGTTGGACAGCATGGTTATAGTCGGAAATCGCATGGTCGCAACTAAAGCAGAGTATATGATGTCAACCAAGACAATCGAGAAAATTATTTCACTAAAAGGTTTGTTTAGTTATCTAGAATTGTTGTAAGAGAGGATTGTTATTTTTAGCAACAATTAGAGTGCAAAACATTTATCAAAAATCAAATGTATCGCAGGTGGGTGAAACACATTAGTATCATGTACACTTTTATATGTGATATTGTGTCATAAGGAACCACATTCGTTCAAAAAGTAAACATGGTGGATCAACTAACAAAGCATATGGCATTGACTAAGTTTCAATAATATTCAGACTTGGTTAGCTTCTACAACAAGTGAGGAGCCCACAGGGGTTTGGGAGAAATGACAACCGAAGAGATGAAATTGGACTTCTCACCAAGGTGGAGATTCATTGACCATGCCTTGAAGTTGATTCAGATTTTATTTTTTTTTTTGAAAATTCGATCTATAATTAAATCACAAAAATCTCTGGCCATATTATTGCACTCCTGCCAACAGAATTGTCCACGATGGAAAAAGGAAACTAATTTCCCGTAAGACTTCTTTTCTTCATTGAAGATGAAACCCACGTGCCTTTCGCTTTCCACTTTTGCTCTTTCGCTTCTTGTCATGTTTTGCGAGAATTGCATGATATGGTTCATCTAGAAGGAAAAATTATACCTTGTCATGGCCTATGCGTTAAAGTCGAACTGTAAAGTACTGTATGGTATTCTCTTTCTGAAAACTTATTCAAGCATTTATATTCTGGAGCCTTTGATGAATTTTTTCTTGAAATATTTTGGATAGAACGTTATTTATATTGGTGATATATGTGATGGCATGTTATATTGTGGTTTCGATTTGATGCTCATAGTCAACCTGCATGTGAGACATGACATACAGACCGAATCTACTTCGAGATTTAACTGTAACTAACATGTTTTTCGAAACTTAATCAAAGCAATGTCACTTTTAGGGCTTAAAAATAGCAGCTATGGTTACCGAGTTTCACGCCTCGCAAAGTGTGACTGTAAGGTAATCTTGTTATTGTGACTTCCTTCCCGTCATGCCCTCGAATTTTTCAAGGTAAGAGAAAATCAATCACACCTTACTTGTTATTGCTAATCCTAAACTAATGAAGAAAATTTGTAGAATTTAATAATACATATGAGGATTTAATAGCACCAGACCTATTTCTGTCTTTATTTGGGATGAGTTCACTTATAAACCCAAGCACACGATTATCTCCTTGAGCGCATAATCTCCCATCGATTCTTCAATTCGATTCAATACATGGAGGCTAGTTCTCTACATATTACCTATGAAGCACCGACACTCTCCAAGAGTTTTCGTGTTGTGTCGGACACTTTGACACATGTCGTGTCGGATACTTCAACACGTATTCGACACTCTACAACACTCTTCGACACTCGGTCAACACGTGTCAAAAAATCCGACACTTTGTCTACTTTCTTGACACTCTCCGACACTTGAGTCGAAATTCTGACATACGAGTTTCAACATGTAATTCCGATATCGAGGTCAATTTTAAAAATTCAATAAATGAGAGGTCTATATATGTGTGTGTGCGTGTGTGTGAAAAAAAAACAATAATAAAAATAATAAATGGAGAAAGAAAAAAACAAACCTAGTCCTACTTTCCATGACACACAATTCACCCCTTAAAAAAAATGATAAATGGATAAAAAAAATATACATATCAATGATCAAACACCATTTGTAAAAGAAGAATAGTGTCTCACTTTCTTTCCTAAAAGTCGAAATTGCGATGACTACGCGAAAGACCAAAAAGCAAAGTGCTGGTAATCATTGAAAAAAAAAAGAGGAAAGTGCTAAATTTGCTGTCACATGTAAATCGTTTGTTCTCCTTGTCGGGAAAAAAAGGAGAATTCTTGGAGAGTTATTGGACGCGAAAAGTACTTTACATCCTTGACTAGTTAATGGAATCTTCAAACTTGATTATTGTGTGAGGCTCCAGCCCCCTTAAAAGTGTTTCTTTGCTTCTTATGATGTTGGCACAGGGCAAGATTTGGAATCCAAATATGCTCAAGTCATCCATGTGTTCAGCAATCCAAATTGTCGGATCATCAATTCATTTATTAAAGATTCAACCTATTGTCTGCCCTACGACACAAAAGAAAACAAAGAAGACCAATAATTCACACCCAATTTGGAGGGAGCACATGCTAAAAAATGGAAGCAATTCTTCTTTATGCATGAAACATGTTTATAAATTCCTATCTAATCAATGGATTGATATCCTTTAAAATTGTGAGATAAAGTCACATTTATCTATCTTCTCAAAAAATTAATACGATACTACATGTGCTATTGGCTGTTCAAATTTGTTGTTCTTTCTTTTTATACCTTTGATCCTTTCCTCCCACTTTTCTTCCCTTTTTCCTTTTTCCTTCCCATTACTACCCACTTGAAATGAACCACCAAAAATAAACTAATGAGTTACTAAGTAAATACTTAGCAAGGACTCTCCTAAATCCATGCCAACTTAGCACGGATGAGTGGTCATACGGGTACACAGACAATAATTTAATGCTCAATAATCAAAGCAATATATAAATTATTTAGTGAATAGGAAAAGCTTGATGTACAAAACGATAGTAAATCTCCATCAAAGACATACTTCCAGAAATTTTTCTCATATATTCCATCAGACAACATCAAGAGCAATGTTTTACTGTGTCTTCGCAAAATTTAACCACGAACCAACAGTTATTAAAGGTCCATTTGTCGATCCCGTGAACTATACGCTGGAATTGTTCTGTTGCCAAGGAGACGAGGTCCGCCTTTTCTTTTTTCTTCAGGTTTTTGAACATTAACGTCCTTGTTTGTGTATCTGTGCCTCCCATATATATGTCGCCCCCCTCTCCCCCCCCAATGTTGAGAGAAAATAGTGCTTATATAGGCGTAGGATTAGGGTTATCTCAAGATACCAATCAATACATCACTTTCCTATTTTAAACTAAATAGATATATGGACTTCCTCACCTTAGGAATTTTTTATATCACATTGTAATTACTTCCGTAAAATTAAAATCCTCAACGATAATATATCTTTTCCTTAAATGTAATTCGATAATGCAATCTTAATTAGTTTGGCATGCCCACGTGCTAAGCACAAGCACTTTTTGGTCATAAGGGTTATCCAATAGGCTTGACCAAATTTCATGCTTCTGCAGGCTTATTCCAGATAATTTAATTAAGCTTGTAGTGCTAAAAAAGTCTAAATTAAATGCAATTTATGTGGGCTTTATTGTTTATAGAATGCTCACAATAAATACAATTAATTACGTCTTAAGTGTTCACGCAAGTCATTAATTGCGAATTGCACTATCTGTCCTTATTTATATGAACAAGACTCTATTCAGATAGACAAAATTGATTTTTGCACAGATAAATTTAAGGCCAATTCCATAAAAAAGCATGAACTTTAGGTGTTGTCACAAATCTGGCCCAAACTTTATTTTGTTTAAAAAAAAAAAAAGCACGAACTTTAGGTGTTGTCCCAAATCTGGTCCGAACTTTATTTGTCTAAAAAAAAAAAAACAAGAACTTTAGGTGTTGTCCCAAATCCAACCCGAACTTTATTTGAGACAACACATCTTAGAGCGATGCGTACTGCGCACTGGTCAGATTCTTAGGAAATGACGGGTCAGTTTTTATGTTTTGCAAGAATTGCACGACATGATTTACAAAGAGGGAAAAAACTATAGTGGGTCATGGCCCGTATGTTGAAGTCGAACTGCAAAGTACCATGTGGTATGTCTTTCTCAAAACTGGATCAAGGATACTCTGGAGCCTCGGATAAGTTTTGTCTAGAAATTTTTTAAATGGAACGTTAATATGGCAGGTTGTATTATCGCTTCGATTTGATGCTTGTAGTCAACTTCATATTGAGACACAACATGATGTACATGTGTACTGACCAATTCTATTTCGGAGCTTAATCGTGACTAACGTATCATTTGAAACTTAATCAAAGCTAATTTTATAGTGGATATAATTTGTGTGCCTCATTACCTGGCGTAGTGTGACTGTAAGGTCTTCTTGACATGAGCTTAGGATGAGTTTGACACATGCTAGCTATACTATATTACATTGTTTATATATGGTGTATATTTTATGATATGTTGGAATATATGCAATGCTTGTGAAATGAGTAAATGTGATGGATACTTGTTTCTAAAGCTGCATTATTCTTTGCTTGTCCAAAAGAACTGCGATTTTGCTCACGGGGGAGTTCTCTCTCCACTATTTCCTTTTTCCTCTCTTTCATTTCTCCATGTAAAGTGAAAAAAGAACGAAGCTGAGAGCAAAACAAATAAAGGAAAAGAAAAGAAGAAAACAAAAGTGCCACTTCCCTACCTATAACCCATCGAATCTTTTCCAGGTAATAGAAAAGCATTCACGCCTTACTTGTTAGCCTAATCCCAAACAAATAAGATAATTTGCAGAATTTAATCATATATTTGAGGAGTTAATAGCACCAGATCTCCTTCCTCCTCTATTTGCAACAAGTCCACTTATAAACCTAAATACACGATTATCTCCTCGAGCTCAAGACCTCACATTGGTTCTTGATTCAATTCAATAAATGGAGGCAAGTTCTCTATTCGTTACTATAACAATTTATTGAATGAAGATTTTGAGTTTTGAGTTTAACTCGAATTAGCTCGGCAAATAAAGCTCTTTTAATCATGGGTGCATGACAAGTTTGACATTTATCTATAAAGGGGTGAATCATTGGTGGGTTCTTCACCACTTGGTCCTCTTTAATGAAACTGGCAGTTGAGCTTTCCATAATCATGTATCCGATGGCCGCTAAATAATTCACTTGCTTTTAATCTCTAAGCGTTTAACCCAAAGTTCCAAGAATACTCTCGTGAATTAGGACTACGTATTGCAAAAACCAAAATGCAAAATTAGTTTACATAGCTACTAGTTTATTTTGGGGAGGGTTAGATATTTAAACGAGAGAATTATCAAAAAAGTCCTAAACCTATTGTAATTGTGCCAATTCAATTCTAAACTTTTTTTTCGGGCCAATTTAATCCTAAACCTTTTACAACTATGCCAATTCAATCCATCTTGCCAAAATTGGCTGGTCGGCGCTGATGTGGACGTCGGTGGGGACAATTGGCCAATGAACCAATTTTTTAATTATATTTTTATTTTTTTCTAATTTTTTTTGAATCTTTGAATTTTTTTCTTTTTTCTTTTCCCCGCCTTCTTCTTCCTTTGGCAAGCGGTGAGGGCCGGCAAGGTTAGCCTCGCCGGCCACCGGCGAGGCTCGCCCTCGCTGGCCACTAGCGAAGGTGAGCCTCACCATGGTTGGGCGAGGCTAAGCCTTGCCAGATCTAGCAACGGCAGCCTTGCCGGCCACCAACAAGGACTGTTACTAGATCTTGAAGGCATCCTCGGAGAGGGTGCGAATGGTGGACAAGTTCGAAGGGGGCGGCAGGGCCTTGGCTCGGGTCCCTGACGACCAAAAGCACGAGAGGTTGCTAGATCTAGACAGCGAGGCTTGACCTTGCCGTGGTGACGATCCTCGTTGGCGGCCGACAAGGCCGCCGTCGCTAGATCTAGCGAGATCGAGACTCGCCGTTGTTAGGCGAGGCTCGCCTTGCTAGTGGCCGATGGGGGTGAGCCTCGCCAGTAGCCAGCGAGGTCCTCACCTCTAGCCGGCGCTGGCCAGCCAAAGGAAGAATAAGGTGGGGAAAAAAAAAGAAAAAAACTTAAAAATTCAAAGAAAAATTCAAAAATTTTGAAAAAAATAAAAAAAATATTAAAAATTGGTTCGTTGGCCAGCTGTCCCTAGCCGGCATCCATGTCAGGGCCAACCGGCCAATTTTGGCTGAAAGGACTGAATTGGCACAATTGTAAAAGGTTTAAGACTCAATTGGCAAAAAAAAAAAAAAAAGTTTAGGACTAAATTGACATAATTGCAATAGGTTTAAGACTTCTTTGGTAATTCTCTCATATTTAAAATTAATTATCTCATATTCTATGACTATGAAAAGTCGACCTTTAGTTGGAATTTCGGAACAACCATATAAATGATGATAACTGACGAGACTAAATATATCACTAGTTGGATCTTCTTCAATCCATCATATAATAAAGGTTCAGCCTATCGTCTGCCCTACCATACAAAAGAAAACAAAGAAGACCAATAAGCCACACCCAATTTGGAGAGAGCACGTTCTAAAAAGTGGAAGCAATTCTTCTTTTGTTCGAAGAAACGTTTACGAATTGCTTTTTAATCGACCAATTGATATCTCCAAAATTACACGATAAAGTGACAATATTTACTACACGTGATGTTGGTTGTTTGAATTTTTTGTCCCTTTCCGATCTTTTTTCTTTCTTTTTTTCCCTTCCCGTCATTGCAGCTCTCTCTATCTACCCTCAATTTGACCTAGTGAAAAGTATCCCAAAAAATGTCCTAAACTTATTGTATTAGTAATAATTCAGTCATAAACCTTTCAATTTAATCAATTTAATTCTAAATCATTTTATGTTAGTACCAATTGAGTCCATCTAACCAACTTAAACCGAAATTTATTGAGGTGTATATCATATATCCTATATGGCATGGTTAGCACTGATGTGGATATTTTTTAAAATATTTTTCATATATTTCAAATTTTCAATTAATTTTTCTTTTCTTTTTTTCTTCTTCTCTTTTTCCTTCTTATCCTTTCCTTTTCCATTGTGGCTAACAAGCGTCACCAAAGCTCGCCTGCCATTTGGCAATGCAAAGCCCTCTTTTGGCCTTGCCAATCGCAAGCGAAAATGGCTATGGCCTTGCTAGCCGTGGGTGAGGTCACCTTCACCTATAGCCACCAACGACTCGCCCACATCTAGGCGAGGCCCATGACCCTTGCCGGCAGCTAGTGATGGCTTCGAGGCCCTTGCCTAGTGGCTGGAGAGCTCTAGCCCCACCAGCCATGGTAGGGGAAAAAAAAGAAGGAAAAGAGAAGAAAAAATTAATAAAGAATTGAAAATTTCAGAAAAAAATTATAAAGGCAATGTCCACATCAAGGCCTAATGTGCCAAGAGAGACGACCAGCGTCGATGTCAAAATTTTTTGGCCTAATTTGGCCAGATAGACTAAATTTATAGAAATGTGAAATGGTTTATGACTAATTTGATATAATTAAAAAGGTTTAGAATTAAATTGGTACTAATATAATAGGTTTAGAATTTTGTTAGTACTTTTCTTGTTTGAGCCACTATCGCTTGCGCCTCCTTCGCCATAGTTACCCTGTGTGTTGTGTATGTTTGTGCTTGTGTGTGTGTGAATAATTGATTAGTGCTCACATTGTGTTTGTTTATAGATTTTATTTGGAAGGAGAAAGAAAAAGAAAGGAGGAGTAAAACGGGTTGATAAAATACTGACCGTTGAGCCAGTTGACTATTGAAGTGAAATGATTTTTAAGTTGCATGAAAGAGTGCAAGGAAACAAATGACGAGAATTTTACTCCAAAAGGTGCAATATTTTTAATAGGTGTGATGCATCATAGTTGTTCTAATTAACCTATTGAGAAGATGCAACTTATCAAATTAAATTGTAATAGAACAAGTTATGTGAATTTAGACTTTCCTCTCACTTAAACGGACTGAGGTCATTGACAAGTTATGTGTTCATATTTTGTTGGACAGCGCGGTTATAGTCGGAAATCGCATGCTTGCGACTGAAGCAGAGTATATGATGTCAACCAAGACAATCAAGAAAGTTATTTAACTCAAAGGTTTGTTCGGTCATCTAGGATTGTTGTAGGAGAATATTGTTATCTTTAGCAACAATTAGAGTGCAAGACATTTATCAAAAATCAAATGTATTGCCGGTGGGTGAAACACATTAGTGTCGTGTACAATTTTATATCTGATATTGTGTCATAAGGAACCACACTCGTTCAAAAAGTACAAATGGCGGATAATCTAACAAAGCATATGGCACTGACTAAATTTCAATAATATTCGGACTTGGTTAGCTTCTGCAACAAGTAAGGAGCCCATAGGGTTTGGGAGAAATGACAATCGAAGAGATGAAATTGGACTTCTCACCAAGGTGGAGATTCATTGATCATGGCTTGAAGTTGGTTCAGATTTTTTATTTTTTTTTTTAAATTTGATCTATAATTGAATCACAAAAATCTTAGGCCATATTATTGCACTCTTGCCAACAGAATTGTCCACGATGGAAAAACGAAACTAATTTCCCGTAAGACTTCTTTTCTTCATTGAAGATGAAGCCCACGTTGACATTGTCGAATGGCTTATGGTTGTTTTGCATATAAATAATTTTGTTGTTGAGTTTGGTCTCGGGTGCACAGTGAGTATGCTTAACATATATGAAAACTTGCATGAGATACGAGAGCTTTGATAACTTTCATTCAAGAGTGTGACAGTGTAATAAAATTCTTTTCTTGTAATTGATTCTTGTAAGTTCGGGTTTAATCTAGAATTGAAAAACACTTACGAGTGAGTATGATTGAACGATTCTAATATCTTCTTTACCAATTATAATGGAATCATCTTATTGAGCTCTCTACATATAGTAGGCACATAGTAGAACCACATAAATTTGTTGTCTTTAAATTTTATTTATGCAATTTATTTCTTGCTCGATTAGTTTTGTGTGTTTTTATTCACGCTTCCAGGCTAGTCGCAACAAATAATATTTTAGAGATAGAAAGATTCATAATGGGTCCCTAAAAAAGAATACAAGGTTTTACACATTTCGTAACTTATGATTAAATTTGACTAGTGAATGCTCATCCGATGAATGTATCGTATCATACTTTCTTGATAAGTAGTGGTATATAGCAATGGATTCAGGTTCATTAGCTATGGTCGATTCCATCTTTTTTACATCCAACCTTCTCTTTCATGGTAAGTCAGTTGAAAGGGAGGTGGCTTTTAAAGACAAGATGTTGAAAGCAAAATTGATGACATTGGATCCGTAAATTATCCTTTTCACATCCAACCTTCTATTTTGTGGTAGTTCTATACAGTATTTCAGTCAATTGCTCTCTTTTTATTTTTAATTTTTTATTTTAAATATGTCATTATGATTATTTATCTTACATATATCGAGCTTAGTTGCATATGATTTGTCAACTCATGTAATCCATGTACTTTCAACAATTATTAATTAATCTATGGGAATCACTCCAAAAACCTTTAATTTGATATTTCAATCTTCAACCTTGAATATTGGCAAAATTCAGGGGCTAGTTGTATAATAACTGGGGTGCCCGCAAACACCATCTATAGGTTATGCCAAGCAGACGGATACGAAATTTGTCACAAGATCAGCTAAGACAGAGTCAAGCATTTCATTTGTGTTCATCATGCATGTGCACATTTGAGACCTCGCCTTGCTTCTTTCCAAGTAACCTACAACAAAACCACCATCATGACCACCACCGTGTCCTGCAAGTCGTCCAATGCGCCACTGCTTCTTACCTTCTTTGATTGCCTTGCAACCAACAACAAAAACACCATTACCAGCACTACGTATTGTTGCTGCTTCTTACCTTTGCCGATTGCCTTCAACCAACAACAAAATCACCATCACCACCATTGTGTTGGCATCAAGAGGTTTCTCTCTAGGCTCTTAGTGCATATATGTTTAGAGCATGCATGTGAGTATTGACACTTAAATCTTGGCGACATGTTTAATCATTCAATAATTGCATAGAAAAATTAGGTATTAATTTCTAATTTTTAGTGACAATAATTTTCATTAAATTACATGGCATATAAACATTAGGAGCATTTGTATTGCTAGTATTAAAATTTTAAAAATTTCATCTAAAATTAATTAAGAACATTAAAAAAATTTATCATTATTATTTTTTTATTAAGAAAAGAAACGAAAACTAGACCGGGCCTGGGGCTGGCCGGCCCGGCCTTTTTTTCTTTTCCCTTCTTTCTCTTTCTATTTCAGGCCCTGCCCCCATTTTCTCCCTTTTTTTTTCCCGGCCCGGCCCACGCACCTATCTCTTCCTCCTTCCTCCCTCACGCCATACCCGCGTGTCTGCGGCAACAGAGACGTACGCAAGCAAAACCAGAGCAGCGGTGATCCTAGGGTCAGAGATCAGGCCGGCCGCGGCAGGCTGGCGGTGGCGGAAGCCATGCGCGTCTGTCGCTAGCCCTTAAAAGCGAGAGAGGGGGCGCGAGAGAAAAAGGGAGGAGACCGGGGTTGGTTTTGAGGGAGAGATCCGAGAGAGGGTTCGAGTGAGAGAAACGGAGAGAGAGGGGAGAGACAGAGAGCGCGAGTGAAGGAAGAGAGTTGGAGGGAGGGACCGCCGGCCACCGCACGGCCGACAACCCGCCGCCGTGCCTCCTTTCCCGCTCCAAAACTCCGGTAAGCCTCGACCTCGTTTTTTGCCTTCTTTGGGCACGCTGGGCCGGAGCTCACGGCCATCCGGCTGACGCGAACTCCGGCCCCGTCCGTCCTTCGTTTTGCTGCTGCTGTGTGTGCTGTTGTTATCGCAGATTCTGGTATTCGGTCGAGCCAAAGATCTCTTGTTCCCGTAGTATATACTAGCTGTTCGACATAATGTCCGAACGAGATCCATAGTTTTTTCTCCGGGTATGGTCTGTTTCGGAACGATGGTGACCCTCCGGTCGGTGAGTCCGTAGGGGTGGCTAGGAGCTGGTTGGTCCTTGGCGGCTGCCGTGGCGGTGCTCAGAGGCCGCGGGCTTCACTGTTTTGGGCGTTCGGCGGCGGGGAGGTTGGCCGACGAGTGGCAGTCAGAGTGACTGCCCGAAGGAGGGTGGTAACTCGGTGACGGGTTGAGCTTTGGCCGAGGTTTGTCTAAAAAACGAAAAAAAAAAAAAAAACCGTAGGAGCTTCGGGTGAAGGACGTCACTCGAGATGGGGACGTCGCTTGAGAGCGGCTTGTAAGATAACCCAACATGAAACACTCAAGGCCGAGCTTTTTTTTTTATCATTATTATAAAGGGAGTATGATGTGGGACGCCCTAAGTTTGGATTTACATCTTTTATTTGACGAATTTAGGATATTGAAATTTGGATTTTCCCTTCTTTAATTAAGCCGGTTTGTAGTATAGAATAATTTTTTTTTTGAGGGGGGGGGGGAGGAGCTTCGAGCGCAGAATAATTGAATTTATTAATTCCATTGTTTTAACTTTGTGTTAAAATATAATATTCCGATTGGAAGATATGATACGATCTTCTTCTTCTTCGTTCTTTAACAAAAAAAAAAAACATTTGGCTAGGCTTTTACTATATTCTCAGTTTTTTTTTTTTTTTTTCTGTTACTTTATTTAGAAGTAATTTTTAGAAAAACGGTTGCTGCTTTGTTTATTCATCGTGTTGTATAGAATCATCCAGTTTGCCTCTTTCTAGAAATTAAAAAGCCGAAAAGACTTCCGTCTTGCGTTTTGTAACTCGTTGATGTTCATTTCCACTGCATTGAAGTCTAAATTAGGAAAAAAAAGAAGAAGCTAATTCGAAGTCTCGACTTCAAGCAAGATTAAAGCCTCTCAGCATTAATAAATTGCTACATGAGTCCATCACGTGCAACAAATACAAAAGCGTCTAGTTCTTGTAAACCTCAAGACAAGAAACATGCATGATATGCTTACCGGACAAGAGTAGTTAAAGTAAAATATGCATGGGAATTATCTCTAATCCTTCGATCTTTAGAAATCGCCAATGCGTCTCATTGAGGCATTGATTTGCTGTTGGACTCGGGCGCGCCTTAGCCATATCCGAAAGGATAATCCAAAGACTAAACCCATTGCCACCGTGAAAACACCCACTATCAAATTTGTTCCAACATCATTGTAGTTCTGGAATCCCGTTGTAAGGGATGAAAAGTAGGTAGCGGCGAGAACAAACATAGACCAGCAAACCAAAGAAGTGCCAGGAAACAGCGGAACAGAGGCGGCTAAGATTATGCACATGGAGATGAGAAAAGTCATGCTGTTGAGTAAAGTGAAAAGATATAGATGTGAGCCGCTGAGGATCATCTTTCCAGCTTGATGTGGTTTTCCATGAGCAATTTCAGTGGAATTGGTCAGGGGATTTGAAGAGGAATCTTGCCAGTATCCTCCCGGAGGACTGAGAGCAGCTTGGTAAGTGGCGGTCGCCATTAAGGTAGACACTACAAGAATTACTTCGCGAGCAGATTTATCTTCGATATAGAAATAGGCTGCCCATTTCTCAAGAAAAGTTAGTCTCACGGTGAAAAGCTTTGATAGAGAGAGGTCGAGGTTAGGAATAAAAAATCCTTCAAGAAATCTTTTTGGATGTCCTTTTTGTTGCAACTCGTCCACGACATCTTGCTTTTTACGAGGATGCACTTGGTAGATTTCGAGAGCAGTCTTCTTATCGAAGTTCTTCGCATTTACATCCATTTGCCGAGCTAATGACTTAATCATCTGAAAGAAATGCAAAAAGGAATCAAGACGAAGTGCATACCCCTTTCAAGATAAAGCATTGCTTTGTCACAAGCTTTACTATTGTGCACCAGACGAGCTCATGCTACCATGCTAGTGATGCAACGGCCCATGTACAAAGGAAGAAAGTTTACTAGATCTTATTTACTAAATGCCATCATTTAAACTAATACAAAGAAACTTGAATCTTTTAGAAAGTGCAATATAATACTTTCACCCTAAATTATTTATGCAACGGTCAATTGAAAAGATTTAAGATTTAACTACATTTTGTGTATGAGTTTTTTTTTTTTTTTTTTTTTTTTTTTGCTAGGAAGAAAAAGACTATCTTAAATGAACGAATGGACCAACCTATAAAAAGGGGATTCAATATGAGGCTCGAGCCTACCCTCCAGTGACCTTGTGCACGGGAAAATGATCAAAAGAGAAGAAAGGACTTGATTTTGATTAGAAAAAAAAAAAAAATCGTATCTTTTATTTTGTTTCTTTTTTTTTAAAAAGAAAAATGACAGCATTTTTTGGTAAAAAAATTTAAAAAAAAAATTCCGGCGCGCGTGACGGCAGAGAGCCTAGGAGTGGGGCAAGGAGACAGCAGCCAGCGACAGGGAGTTGAAAGAGATCGCGATTGCCGAGTGGCAAGCGAAGAGAGAGGGAGAGAAGAGAGAGAGAGAGAGAGAGAGAGAGAGAGGGAGGGAGGGAGAGGATTTCAGAGAGAAGAATCGAGAGGAGCGATAGAAGGTCGGGGAGGGATTTCAGGGCCGAGGAAGAGGAGGAGAGGAAGCGTGATAAAGGGAGGAATTTTTTTTTTTCTCGGAAAGGAAAATCAATTTTCCCAATTTTAGAAGGATATTTTCTATTGATTGGAAAAAATTGTTTTTATTACTTATTTTGCACGCCCTGAATGCTTGAAAATGAGGAAAAACTTTTGTCAAAAAAAAAATTTCCGCGAAACAAACATAGTCTAAATAAGTCAATTTAGTTTTCCAATTATCCCGTACACATTCTAATGTACATATTGTAGGATCCTGTCTGATTTGTTTGAACCAATCCACATTTATTAACTCATTCCTACCATCCTTTTATAATATTTTATGCGATGGTGGGTAGTTCAACAAGAGAGAAAAACATGTATTTATCAATATAATGATTGTAGTAGGACTTGATCATGTATCTAAAATGACAAGAGAGGGATTAAATCGACATCGTCAAGTTTTATTATATCTGAATTTAACATTTAAATATTTTCATTCTTAATAAACATTACAATAATATAATGAGATTAACAAATGGGTTTTTTTTTTTTTTTCACGAAGTTTATTAGCAAAAACTTGAGGTTCAAATTTCATGTAAAGAGATATGAATTCACATAATATCTTGATAATATACATTAGTATTCACAACCTTTTTTTTTTCTTTTATAAAAGGAAGTGATGGATTCTTTTATTGTGGAAGCTTCAATACAATCTAATTATCACAATATTCACCTTTAATATGTTATATCCCTTGATCAATGATTTTTGTCAGTCGGTTCCTTGAGATTCCGACAGATCGTTCCAAGCAAGCAAATTTATGGATACTTCTACAATTTACAAGACTATGATGGACCACTTCAAATGTCAATCTCAGATGGACATTTATCGACAAATGTTAACCGTTAAATGATAATGCTATAATATATACGGTTGCACAAAATGTTGTTCAAATCTCCTCTCTCTATGTGTTTCTAAATCTATGTATTTTGAAACCCCAGTGTTTCATTAACATATAATTTATTCTTGGGTTAGATAAAGTCAAATTCAAGGATCATATAATAAAGCATGAAAAACCATGAAATCGGTGAACTATACCTCATGTTGCGGCTCTCCAGACACAGCAACATGTAAGACGGTATTACCATCTTTGTCTTTCCAGTTCAAGATTTTTGTCAGATGAACTTGCTCAAGCCATCCTAGCAAAACATTGACTGCCTCGAGGTTTTGGTTCTTGACAGCAATGTGCACTGCAGTCTCATATCGGCTCGTCAAATCTTCAATGGATGATTTGCAAGTGCAAAGGAATTCGGCTAGGAGCTCCAGCTCTTTGTCTCCTTTTTCCCCGGCAATGTAATGCAAAGGGGTGATCCCACATTGTCCTCGAACTCGGATCAACTTAGGATGAAGGGTCATCAATGCCCTCACAATTGGGTATTGCTTACATTGCAAAGCCAAGTGCATGGGACTATAACCTTGTGGATTCAGCTTCCTAGCGAATGATGGCCTCAAGATGACCATCTCTATGGCCACCTTGAATTTTCCTTCAGCTGCGGCAATGTGTAGTGGTGTATTTGGGAAGGGGTTTTTAGATACACGATCTAAGAGCTCTGGCTCCTCCACAATTAAGTTATGTAGCAAATCAACGTCATCATGTTCGATTGCTAGTTGAAGCCGAGACTCCCTAGCCTCTCTTTCTTCTTTTTCAGGAAGACCCCTGGCCATTGTGTTTCTAGGGAAATGTAGTAGGAGAAGAGGGGCTTTGCTTGGTGATGATCGATGGAAGTAGCGAACTTGCAAAATCATATATTATGTAGTGCCACGGTTCAATGATTTTTTTATTTAGGGGAGTCAACAGGTGTATAGGTGGGCCCAACGGTAGGTTGGGTTTGAGTGGGGCCCACCATATCTTAGGCTGGGACCGGCGCGTACTGATCAGATTCTTAGGAAATCATAGTGTCGTAATTTTATGTGCCCTTCGCTTTCCCACTTTTGCCCTTTCTCTTCTTGTCATGTTTTGCAAGAATTGCATGACATAATTCATCGAGAAGTAAAAACTATACCGTGTCGTGGCCCGTACGTTAAAGTCAAACTATAAAGTACTGTATGGTATTATCTTTCTGAAAACTTATTCAAGCATTTAATATTCTGGAGCCTCTGATGAATTTTGTCTTTGAAATATTTTGGATGGAATGTTATTTATATTGATGATATATATGGTGGCATGTTATATTGCGGTTTCGATTTGATGCTCCTAGTTAACCTACATGTGAGATATGACGTATAGACCGAATCTACTTCAAGATTTAATTGCAGCTAACATATTCTTAATCAGAGCGATGTCATTTTTAGGGTTTAAAAATAGCAGCTATGGTTACCATGCCTCACGCCTCGCAAAGTGTCAGTGTAAGGTACTCTTGTTATTGTGACTTCCTTCCCATAAGCCTCGAATTTTCCAAGGTAAAAATAAATCAGTCACACCTTACTTGTTATTGCTAATCCTAAACTAATGAAGATAATTTGTAGAATTTAATAATACATTTGAGGATTTAGTAGCACCGGACCAATTTCTGTCTTTATATGAAACGAGTTCACTTATAAACCCAAGCACACGATTATCACCTCAAGTGCATGATCTCGGATCGATTCTTCAATTCGATTCAGTACATGCAGGCTAATTTTCTACTCGTTAGTTGTTACTATAGTGGTTTATTGAATGAAGATTTCGAGTTTCAAATTTAGGATTGAATTAGCTTGGAAAATAAATCTCTTTAAATTGTGGATGCACGCCAAATTTGACAATTTATTTATAAAATGGTAAATCCCTGGTGGGCTCTTGATTTGTTGCTCCTCTTTAATGTATTTGGCAGTTGAGCTTTCCATAGACATCAAATCAGATGGCTGCTAATAATATTTCACTTACTACTTAATCTCAAAGCTTATAACCCAAAAGTTTCAGAAATGCTCTCGTGAATTATAGCTACACATTGTCCGAACAAAAGAAAAATTATAACTACAAATTGCAAAACCGTAATGCAAAATTAGTTTACCTAGCTACTGGCTTACTTTGGGGACAAGTTAGTTATTTAAATTTAAATATCTCATATCCTATGACTATCAGAAATCTACCTCTGGTTGGAATTTCGAAACAACTATATAAATGATGATAAGTAACTCAAATAAGACAGTAGAAGCAAGAGGGGCTTTGCTCGGTAAGGATCGATGGAAGTAACGAACTTGCAAAATCATATATTATATGGTGACGCGGTTAACAAATATTTAATTAGCTGAGTTAACAAGTCTACAGGTGGGCTCAATGGCAGGTCGGGGGTGAGTGGGGCCCAACATATCTTAGATTTGCCGTGTTATATGCAATGCTTGTGAAATGAGTGAATGCAATGCATACTCATTTGTAAAGCTGCATTATTCTTTCCTTGATTTCATAGGAGCGGTGATTTTGCTTGCGGGAGAGTTCTCTCTCCCCTGTCAATTCCCTTTTTTCGTCTCTTTATTTCTCCATGTAAAATAAAGATCAAATAATGCTCAAAGTAAAATAAATAAAGAAAAAGAAAAGTAAAAGTGCCACTTCCCTACCATTAACCCATTGAATCTTTCTCAGGTAATAGAAAAGCTTTTGCACCTTACTTGTTATTGCTAATCCCAAACTAAAGAGATAATTTGCAGAATTTAGTCATACATTTGAGGAGTTAATAGCACAAAACCTACTTTAAATCACGGAAACGAATTCTTGACTTGTTACCATAGTGATTTATTGAATGAAGATTTTGAGTTTAAAATTTAGCATCGAATCAGCTCAGAAAATAAAGCTCTTTAAAACATGGATGCTCAACAAATTTGACAATTTATTTATGAACTGGTGAGTCACTAGTGGGTTCTTTATTACTTGCTCCTCTTTAATGTAATTGGCAGTTGAGCTTTTCATGGTCATAAATCAGATGAATACTGATAATAGTTCACTTGCTTTTTATCTTAAAGCTTTTAACCCAAAAGTTTCAAGAATGCTCTCGAGAATTATAACTACATATTGAAGAACCGTAATGCAAAATTAGTTTACATAGCTAATAGCTTACTTTGTGGAGCATTTAGTTATTTAAATTTATATATCTCATATCCTATGACTATCAAAGACCTACCTCTAGTCGGAATTTCGAAACAAGCATATCAATGATGATAATTGACTCAAATAAGATGGTAACTTTCTTCTAGAGTCGGTTACTCGAGCTTCAGATATAAATATTGACAAATTATTTGAAGCGCTGGTTATTTTGAAAGTGTTCGCTATCTATAACTAATTGATAAGCTCCTAAAAAAAGCATGCGTAAACTACAGGAAAGTCGATACTTTTGAAACAATAAAAAAGAAAAATGGTAAGTGGTAAGTGGGCACAAATAAGAATCGATGATTTTGTATAAGAGTTGATGAGCTTAAAACGTCGTTCAGCCCTGCCAATGAATCCAAGTGAATTATTGGAACAATTAATAATCTGGAAATAATTAAATGTACATTGGCATAACTCAAATAAGAGTTGGCAACTCAAGTTTCATAGATAAATTTGTTAAGATTTTGAAAAAAGTTGGGTAAGATATAAAACTGTTGGTGTAGTATAGCATTTTTTTTCTGGAATAAGTTTGTAACGTTTAAACGGCCAAATAAACTTTGGCAAGTGAACCCAAATAAGAGTTGATAATTTTGTATAAGTATGGTTGATTTTAACAGAATTTTTAAGATGCTAAAAAAAAATGTCCTTAAATTATTGGAACAGTTGGTAATTTTCGAAAAAAGAAAACATTGATAACTGATTGAAATAAAGTTGGTAATAAGAGTTTATAATTTAAGATCCACAAATAAATGTTAGCAAGTTATTAAGAGAATCGGTAATTTTGAACTAAGTTGATAATTTTGTATAAAAATTGGTAACTTTAACTCAACGATAAGTTCTGAAATAGATTTTGTGAGCTATTGGAATAGTTGGTCATTTTGTGGCAATCAAATAAACGTCGGTAAGTGGACTCAAATAAGATTTGATAATTTTATATAATAGTTAGTAGCATTATCAGTTGGTAAGCTGTGCAAATAAATGTTGGTAAATTATTGCAACAATTGATAAATTCAAAACAGTCAATTAAAATTGAACGAGCAACTCAAACAGTGGTTGTTAAGCGAAAATTAGTTGTGACTTAATGGAAGAAAAATGGGCAAGTCACTTATGGTAATTTTGAATAAAAGTTAGCACCTTATCATGTTGGTAAGTTATACAAATTAATGTTGATTAATTATGAAAACAATTAGTAATCTTGGAAGTACAGATAAACATTAACACTTCCAAAAAAATGGCTGGTGAATTAACAACGTGTTCTTGGCTAAATAAGTATACATATCAAGGATCAATCAACATTTGTGAAAAGAAGAATAATATCTCACTTTATTTTCTCAAAGTCGAAATCAGAAGATCAAAAGGCAAAGAGCTTGAAATCGATGAAAAAAAAAGAAAAGCAAAGTGCTAAATTTGCTTTCACATGTCTAACGTGGGTATTATCATGTCTTTATTCCGTTTTTTGTCGGGAAAACAGTAGAAAAAGGAGGATTCTTGGAGAGAAAAAGTACTTTGCATACTTGACTATTAAATTAGCTTCTTCAATCTTGGCATCTTACCTTTACCAAAAAAAAAAAGACAGAATAAAGGCCATAGGCAAAGATATCATATAAGATAATGTCTGTACTATCCATGTCTTTAATTTGTCAGGCTCCTGCCTCATTAGAAGTGTTTCTTTCTTTATTATGATGGCGTTGGCACGGGGCAAGTAATCCAGATCTGCCCAAATCATCCATATGTTCAGCCGAGACTAAATTAATCACTAGTTGGACCATCAATTCATATATTAAAGGTTCATCCTATTGTCTATCCTACCACACAAAAGAAAACAAAGAAGACCAATAGTTCACACCCATTTTGGAAAGAGCACCTTCTCACAAGTGGACACAATTTTTCTTTATGTTCGAAAAACGATTATGAATTGCTATTTAATCGATCAATTGAGATCCTCTAAAATTAGGAGATAAAGTCACCACCTATATCTATATGCTTTAAGAGGTTAATACTTTACTACACATGCTATTGGCCATTTGAATTTGTTGTCCCTTTTTTTTTAACCTTTTCCTTCGTTATTCCTTTCTTTCCTGTTCCCTTCCCGTTACTGCCCCTCGCCCTCTATCTCTCATAAAACAACCCCTACAATTAGGGATGAGCATGGTCCGGGTTGGTCCGATCCACCCCTTAACCCTAGGACCAACCCGTACAGTGTCGGTCCTCAATTTTTAGGATCGAGGACCAACCCTATTGAGCTTGGGACCAAGGACCAGACCGACCTAATGGGTTTGGTCCGGTTCCAGGGTCAACTCGGGACCGATCGATAATTTTTTTCGTCTTATTTTTTATACTCCCTAAAAAAGCAAACCTACAAATTCAAATTACACATCCATTAACAATGCGGCATTGTGCAACTAAATTATAAATACCAATACATATTTAGCAAATTTAAAATGACACAATAGAAATTTCATACTTATTAACTGCTCATCGAGATATGGGATAAGATGGAAAGTTCTTGTAATCATCTATCTTTAATATTCATAACACCATATGCAAAAGCGTTTTCCTGCATTTGATTATGTAGAGTCCACTCAACCACCACTTGACTAGCAAATCACCGTAACAACTGCAATACTACTCTACTCTTTAAAAACTTCTACCATTTGACACAAATTGAAAAAGCAAAGTGTAGCTGAAATTCATTAGTAAAATACAATTAAATTATAAAAAGTTCAAAATACTTAATATAAATCATGAATATATAACTTCACATCTTGTTAATTCACTTACACTTCTAAACACCTAAAAACAAAACAAACAACACATTATTAATACTCAACAAAAGTTTTAAATTGAAATTACTATTAGTATTATTGATAGAACATCTCAATATAATATAATATAACAGACATTTTACTTAAATTTGAATATATAAAAGAATTATAATATAATATAATATAATATACAGGGTTGGTCCGACCCAAAACTCTTAGAACCGAGGACCAACCCGCACAGTGTTGGTCCTGGAATTTCAGGATTGAGGATCGACCCAGTCCCCTTAGAAATCGGACCAGGATCGGCAAGGTTGGGCCAGTCCATGGTCGGTCCAAGGTCGACCCTAGACCGCTACTCACCCCTACCTACAATACAACCCATATCACATAAACCTATTGAGAAGATGCAACTTATCAAATAAAATCTGCATATAACAAGTTATGTGGATTCAGATTTTCCTGTCACTTGGATAGACTGAGGTTTTTGACAGGTTATGTGTTCATGTTTTAAGGGTCGTCAGTTAGAAAGTGTGGTTATAGCCGATAGTTGCTTTGTCGACAGTTGAAGCAGAGTACATGATGTCATTTGAGGCAATCAAGAAAGTTATTTGGCTAAGAGTTTTGCTCAATCATCTGGAATTGTTGTAGGAGAAGGTTGTTAATTACTGCAACAATTAGAGTGCAATACATTTAGCCAAAAATCAATTGTATCTCAAGTAGGCGAAACACATTGGTGTCAAAAATCATTTTATACATGTTATTGTGTCATAAGGAACCACATACGTTGAGAAAGTGCACACAGCAAATGATCTAATAAAGCATTTGCCATTGACTAAGTTTCGTTACTATTCAGACTTGGCTAGCTTCTACAATAAGCGAGAAGCCCCATGGGGGTTTAGGAGAAAGGACAACCGGTGATATGAAATTGAACTTCTTACTAAAATGGAGATTCGTTGGTCATGGCTCGAAATTAATTCAGATTGTTTTTGCCCAAAAAAAAAAAAAATCAGATTGTTTTGAAATTCGGTCTATAATTGAACAGAAGGAAACTTAGGCCATATCAGTGATGAAAAAAAAGAAATTAATTTCCGTAAGAATTCTTTTCTTCATTGATGATGAAGCCCACGTTGACATCCGAGAAGAGCTTATGGTTGTTTTGCATATAGATAATTTTGTTGTTGAGTTTGGTCTCGGATGCATTATGAGTATGTTTAACGTATATGAAAATTTGCAAGAGATATCAAGAGCATCGAAAAACTTCATCCAAGAGAATGACAGTGCAATAAAACTCCTCCTTCTGTAATTGATTCTTGTAAGTTCAGGTTTAAGCTAGAATTGAAAAACACTTATGAGTGAGTGTAATTGAATGATTCTAATATCATCTTTACTGATTATATTGGAACTGTCTTATCAATCTCTTATCGATCTCTTCCCATATAGTAGGCACAAAGCTGACCTCATTAATCCACTGTATTCAAGTTTTATGTATGCAATTTATTTCTTACTCAAATCTTTTTTTTATTACTGTTCATGCTTCTACGTTAGTCGTAACAAGTCACACCTTAAAGATACTACTGGACTTGGTTTATTAGGTTTTCTTGATTCTATTTTTTTACATCCAACCTTCTATATCTTGGCAAGTCACTTGACAAGGTGGCTCTTAATGACAAGATGTTGAAAGCAAAATTGATGATGTTGGATATAGAGCATTTACCTAATATTTTCTGCTATATTGTCTTTTTCACATCTAACCTTCTATTTCGTGGTAATTCTATATAGTATTTCAGTCGATTGCTTTCATTTTATTTTGTATTTTCAATTTTCAGTCTATCACTGTGAAGATATCTCTATCACATATTGAGCTTTGTTGCGTATAATTCGTCAACTCATGTAATCCGCGTATTTTTTATGATTATTAATTTATCTGCGGATCTCGATTCAAAGACCTCTACTACAACAAACACTCGGCGTCTTCAATCTTGATTACTGGAGAAACTCAGGGGGCAGTTGTATAATAATTGGGGTGCCCGCTAACTCCATCTATAGGTACCAAGCAGACACCACGAAATTGGACATGAGCAAGAGGTGCCCAAAAAAAAAAACCACCAATCACGACCACCATTGCGTCCTTCTGCAGCTTGTCCAATGCGGCACCGCTTCTTATCTTCTCCGATTGCCTGCCACCAACAACAAAATCACCATCGTCACCACTGCATATCGCTGCCACTTCTTACCTTCCCTGATTGCCTGCAACAAACAAAAAAATCACTATCACCACCATTGTGTTGGCATCAAGAGACTCCTCTTTAGGCCCTTCGTGCATTTACACTTCAGGCATGCATGTGTACCCGGAGTTAAGCATTTCATTTGTGTTCATCGTGCATGTGTGCATTCGAGACCTCACCTCACTTCTTTCCAAGTAACCTACAACAAAACCACCATCATGACCACCACTGCGTCCTGCAAGTTGTCCAATGCGCCACTGCTTCTTACCTTCTCCGATTGCCTTGCAACTAATAAAAAAAACACCATTACCACCACTATGTATCACTGCCGCTTCTTACCTTATCCAATTGCCAGCAGCCAACAACAAAATCACCATCACCATCATTGTGTTGGCATCGAGAGATTTCTCTCTAGGCCCTTCATGCATATATGTTTCGAGCATGCATGTGAGAGTTGATACCTAAATTTTGACGACACGTTTAATCATTCAATAATTGCATAGAAAAATTAGGGATTAATTTCTAATCTCTAGCGAGAATAATTTTCATTAAATTGCATGGCATATAGACATTAGGAGCATTTGTATTACTAGTATTAAAATTAAAAAAATAATCTAGATTTAATTAAGAACATTAAAAAAATTATCATTATTATTTTTTATTAAGAAAAGAAAAGAAAGCTAGACCGGGCCAGGGGCGGGCCGGCCCGGCCTTTTCTTCTTTTCCCTTCTTCCTCTTTCTCTTTCAGGCCCGGCCCCATTTTCTCTTTTCTTTCCCCGGCCCGGGCCACGCACCCATCCCTTCCTCCTTCCTCCCTCGCGCCATTCCCGCGTGTCTGCGGAGACAGAGACGTACGCAAGCAAAAGCAGAGCAGCCGTGATCCTAGGGTCGGGGATCAGGCCGGCCGTGGCAGGCTGGCGGTGGCGGAAGCCATGCGCGTCTGTCGCTAGCCCTTAAAAGCGAGAGAGGGGACGCAAGGGAAAAAGGGAGGAGACCGGGGGCTGGATTTGAAGGAGAGATCCGAGAGAGAGAGAGAGAGAGAGTGAGAGAAACCGAGAGAGGGGGAGAGACAGAGAACGCGAGTGAGAGTTTGCCTGAGGGAAGAGAGTTGGAGGTAGAGGCCGCCGGCCACTGCACGGCCGACAACCCACCACCGTGCCTCCTTTCCCGCTTCGACACTCCGGTAAGCCTCGACCCCCTTTTTGCCTTTTTTGAGCATGCCGGGCCGGAGTTCGTGGCCGTCCGGCGGAGGCGAACTCCAGCCCCGTCCGTACGTCGTTTTGCTGCTGCTGTGCGTGCTGTTGTTGTCGCGGGTTCTGGTCTTCGGTCGAGTCAAAGATCTCTTGTTTCCGTAGCATATACTACCTGTTCGACAAAATGTCCGAACGAGATCGATAGTTTTTTCTCCGGGTATGGTCTCTTTCGGAACGATGGTGACACCCCGGTCAGTGAGTTCGTAGGGTTGGCTAGGAGCTGGTCGGTCCTTGGTGGCCGTTGTGGCAGTCCTCGGAGGCCTCAGGCCTTACCGTTTTGGACATTCCGCAGCGGGGAGGTCGGCCGACGAGTGGCAGTCAGAGTGACCGCCCGATGGAGGGTGGTAGCTCAGCTGCAGCTTGAGCTTTGGCTGAGGTTTCTCTGAATAAAAAAAAGAAAAATACGTAGAAGCTTCCGTGAAGGACGTCACACGAGATGGGGATGTCGCTTGAGAGCGGCTTGTACGATAACCCGACATCAAACCTCGAGGCCGAGCGTTTTCTTTTTTTTTTCCCCTAATAAAGGGATTATGATGTGAGACGCCTTAAGTTTGGATTTACATCTTTTATTTGACGAATTTAGGATAATGAAATCTGATTTTTCCATCTTTTATTAAGCTGGTTTAGAGTATAGAATAATTTTTTTTTTGGGGGGGGTTTGGAGTGTAGAATAAATGAATTTATAAATTCCATTATTTTAACTGTGTGTTAAAATATAATATTCTGATTGGAAGACATCGTAGCATTTTTTTTTTTTTACTTTATTTAGAAGTAATTTTTCAAAAAAAAAAAAAGGTTGCTACTGTGTCTATTCGTTGTGTTTTGTAGAATCATCCAGTTTGCCTCTTTCTAAGAGTTAAAACGCCGAAGAGATTTCCGTCTTGCGTTTTGTCCACAGATGCTTCACGCATTCGTGTTTGCAAGTTGTAACTCGATGATGTTCATTTCCACTGCATTGAAGTCTGAATTAGGAAAAAAAGTTATTCGAAGTCTCAACTTCAAGCGAGAGTAAACCCTCTCAAGAGTAGCAAATTGCCACGTGTCCGTCCCTTGCAACTAACACAAAAGATTCTAGTTCTTGCAAACCTCAAGATAAGAAGCATGCATGATATGCATGCGTGACAAGAGAAGTTAAAAGTAAAATATGCATGGGAGCTATCTCTGATCCTCCGATCTTCAGAAGTTGCTGACGCGTCTCCTTGTGGCATTGATTTTTCTTCGGACATGGAAGTGCTTTAGCCGTATCATAAAGGATAATCCTAAGAAGAAGTACATTGCCACCATGAAAAAACCCCCTATCAAATTTAGTCCAACATCATTGGAGTTTTGGAATCCCATTGCGAGGGATAAAAAATAGTTGGCGGCAAGAATAAACATCGAAAAGCAAGTCATAGTAGTGTCAGGAACCAGCGGAACAGCGGCGGCTATGATTATGCAGCTGGAGATGAGAAAAGTAATGCTGTTGAGTAAAGTGAATAAGTATAGACGTGAGCCGCTGAGGATCATCTTTCCAGCTTGATGTGGTTTTCCATTAGCAATTTCAGTGGAATTGGCAGTGACGACAGTGGAGTAGGTCGGGGAATTCGAAGAAGAATCCTGCCAGTATCCTCCCGGAGGACTAAGAGCGGCTTGGTAAGTGGCGGTTGCTATTAAGGTGGACACTAAAAGGATTATGTTGCGAGCGGATTCATTTTGGACATAGAAAATGCGCGCCCACTCCTCAAGGAGCCATTGTCTCCTGTTGATAAGCTGGAGTAGAGACGGGGTACCACCATAAAATATGCACAGAAGTCCTTGAAGGCATGGCCTCTTCACAACATCTTGATGGTTACTAGAATTCACTATATCCATAGCGGTCTCACCATGGGAGTTCTTCGCTTGTACATCCGTCCACCAACTTAACAGCTTGATGATCTAAACGAAATGCAAAAAGAATAAAAATGAAGTACGTACCCCTTCAAGTTAAATCATTGCTTTATCCCAAGCTTTATTATTGTGCACAAGATGAGCTCTAGCCACTATGACCCATGTACAAATGAAGAAAGTTTACTAGACCTTATTTATTAATGCCATCATTTCAACCAATTTTAAGAAGTCCTGGATTTTTTCAAGAGGTGCAATTTAGTACTTTCATCCAGAATTATTTATGCGATAGTTAGGGATTGCCCATGTGAGTTGCAACATAGGCAAATCCACATAACTAATTACTTGAATGGCTGTAATCTAGCTTAAGAGTTTAGGATTTACCATGTCAACTGAAAAGATTTAAGATTTGATTACATTTTGTATATGAGATTTTTTTTTCTATGAAGACAGACAGTACCTTAGATAAAAGAATGGACCAACCTATAAAAACTGGATTCAATATAAGGGTCGAGCCTACCTTCCTATGACCTTGGGCACGGGAAAATGGTCAGAAAGAGAATTGGAATAGAAGATTGGGAGTGGAGTTACCACATCCATCCCTCGTTATTCCTCTTCTTCTTTTGTTTTGTGCTTAACATCAATCCCAGCGTTTATTTATGTCAAAGTTAATATCACAAATTTCTTTTAGAGTGAAATAGTACGGATAATTATTTTTTGACGCTATTTCCATTCCCTTATACCTAAATGCATCAATTATTTTCCAATTATTCTGTACACATTCTAATGTACAAATCACAGTTCTATTAGATACCAAAGTACAACAGCACATCATATATTATGTACTCCGCTCACGTCTATTATTTCGTGATGAACAGCGGTTTATGCATTCACGGAGGTCATTACTTGCAAATTGTACGATCCCTTAAGATTATTTGAAGAAATTCATATTATTTAAAAACAAATTTAATTATTGGGCAGATGAATTTATCCACTCATTCCATCTCTCTTTAAAATTATATTTTCTTTAATTAAATCAAACTCCAAAGCTACTTCTACATACATAACTGACATATATAGAGAGAGAATTCAAAGTGATGCCATAAGATTGTGGAACCAACCACGAGAAGTCTTGTTTTATAATAATATTATGCGATGGCGGAAAGCTCAACAAGAGAGAAAAACGCGCACCGATTGAGCAGGACTCAATAAGGACGTAAAAGGACGAGAGGGAGAATCAAATCGACAAATATTGACTTTTATTATATGTAAATTCAATGGTTAACAATAATCCTTCTTAATAAACATTACATATAATAATCCACTTAAGAGGTGGGTTTTTCCTGAAGATTATTGGCAGAAGTTGGTTTTCATAATATTAAGAGACATGAAGTCGAACGATATCATGATATTATATATTACTCATACGAAAACACACAACTGATTTGTAGAAGGATGAGTATCTTTTCTTGTAGAGACTCCCATACGATCTAATCATCACAATACTCTCCTATAATATATCACATCACCCGATAAATCATTTCTGTTGAACCTTTCTGGTGTTTTTCCTGGATCACTTCAAACGAGCAAATTTATGAACACTTCTATATGTTTAGCACTATGCTATACAACTTCAAATATCAATGGTCAGATAGACTCTTAATGACAAATGTTAACCATTGAATGATAAAAATACATCATATATTGTAACACAATTTGTAGCTCGTCTCCCCTCTCTGAATGTTTCTAAATCCGTATATTTTCAATTCCTGGTATTTCATTATCATAAAATTTGTTCAAAAACAAGAACAACTCGGAAAAGCGAAGAACCATACCTTAGGTTGCGGTTGCCTTGCTTTCACAGCAATATGTAAAGCGGTGTTACCATCTTTGTCGTTTTTCAAGGCGACATGAATCACAGTCTCGCATTGACTTGTCAAGTCTTCAATGGATGATTCACAAGTGCATAGAAATTCGACCAGGAGCTCCAGCTCATCGTCTCCTTTTTTCTCAGCGACGTAATGCAAAGGAGTGATCCCACCTCGTCTTGGAACTCGGATCAATTTCGGGTCATGGCTTATCAATGCCCTCACAATGTTATAATGTTGATGTTGCAAAGCCAAGTGCACGGGACTGTAACCCTTTGGATTCAACTTCCGAGCATTTGACGGCTTCAAGATGACCATCTCCATGGCCACCTCAGTTTTTCCGGCAGCTGCAGCAATGTGGAGAGGAGTAGTTGGGAAAGGGTGCTTAGATAGGCGATCTAAGAGCTCTGGCTCCTCCTCAATTAAGTTATGTAGCTCATCAATGTCGTCATGTTCGATTGCTAGTTGAAGACGAGACTCCCGAACCTTTTTTTCTTCTTTTTGGGCTAGACCCCTGGCCATCGTGTTTCTAGGGAAATGATCGATGGAAGAAGTGAACTTGCAAATTCATTTATATAGTGCCATAGTCAACGGATATTTAATATAGGGGAGTCAACAAGGGTATAGGTGGGCCCCATGGGAGGTTGGGGTTAGTGGGCCCCAACATAACTTAGACCAATAGCTGTGGGTATTGGTCAGATTCTCAGGAATCTTTAGACTTGTAATTTTACGCGATACACTCGCTTTCTCACTTTTGCTCTTTCGCTTCTCGTCACGTCACGAGAGTATAAGATAAACAGCGATTTATCTAGGTAAGTGACTTTTACCACTTTTACATTTTGCAAGAATCGCATGATATGATTTATCGAGAGGGAAAAACTATACTGTATCATGGCCCGTATGTTGAAGTCGAAATGTAAAGTACCATATGATATGCTCTTTTTAAAGTTAGATCATCTATTTGATACGTTGGACCCTAAATTGAATTTTGTCTGGAGAGATTTTGGATGAACTGTTATTACTATTGGTGATATATATATTTATCTATCTACATATGGATCGCATGTTATATTGTGATTTTGATTTGATGTTCATAGTCAACCTACATATTAAGATATGACATGATGTACATCTGCATGGATCAATCTGTTTCAGGCCTTCATCGCGCCTAACGTATTTTTAAAGAATTAATCGGAGTGAAGTGATTTATAGGATTTATAGGGCTTAACAATAGCGGCTATGGTTTTCATGCCTCATCGCCTAGCAAAGTGTGACTTCAATGTCTTCTTGACATGAGTTTGACACATGCTAGCTATATTATATTACATTAGGGTGATTGCCAAGTGGGGCTTAGACAGTGCTTTTGTCTCCGACCTGTCAATTCCATTTTTTCTTTTTTTTTTCTCCACGTAAAATAAAGAGCGAATAAAGCTAAAAGAAAAATAAATAAAGGAAAAAAAATAAAGCAAAAGTGCCACTTCCCTATCATAACCTATCGAATCCGAGGTAATAGAAAAGCATTCACGCCTTACTTCTTAATGCTAAATCCAAACTAAAGAAGATAATTTGCAATATTTAATAATGCATTTGAGAGTGAATAGCACCGGACTTGTTTTCTCTTTCATTTGATACGAGTCCACTTATAAACCTAAGTACATGATTATTACCTCGAGCTCATGACCTCGAATTGGTTCTTCGATTCAATTTAATATAGGAAGGCAAGTTCTCTACTCATTACTAAAATGGTCTATTCAATGAAGATTTTGAGTTTCAAGTTTAGTATTGAATTAGATGAAAAAGGACCTCTAAAACATGGATGCATGACAAATTTGACAATTTATTTATAAACTAGTGAGTCACTAAAGGGTGATTCATTGCTTGCTCTTCTTTAATGTAATTGGGAGTTGAGCTTTCCATTGTCATAAATCAAATGGCTACTAAGAATAGTTCACCTGTTTTTAATCACAAAATTTTTTAACCCCAAAGTTTTAGGAATGCTACCGTGAATTATACTTCGTATTGCAAAACGGTAATGCAAAATTAGTTTAGATAGCTACTAGCTTACTTTGGGGAGGAGTTAGTTATTTAAACTTAAATATCTCATATCCTGTGACAATCAAAAGCAGACTTTTAGTTGGAATTTCGGAACAACCATATAAATGATGATAACCGACTCAAGTGAGATTGTAATTGTGTTCTACATTTTATTATCGAGCGTCACAAAGTGTCTCTTGAAACCTGTTAGCTACCTATAACTAATTGATAAGCTCCTAAAAAATGATGTCGGTAAATTGTAGGAATTGTTGATACTTTTGAAACAAAAAAAAAAAAAAAAAGAATTCTGGTAAGTGGACTTAAATAAGAATTGGTAATTTCGCATAAGATTCGATGATGTTAACACGTCAATCAACTCTACAAATGAATCTGGGTAAATTATTGGAACAATTGATAATTTCGAAATAATCAAATGTTCGTTGGTATAATATAAATAAGAGTTGGTAACTCAAGCTTCCCAAATAAATTTGTTAAGCTTTCAAAAAAGTCGGATATGGTTTAAAAGTGTTGGTAACTTTAACCTATTAGTAAGCTCTCTAAATAAATACTGTTAAATTATTAGAATAATTTGTACTGTTGAAACAATGAAATAATCTTTGGTAAGTGAACCCAAGTAAGAGTTTCTAATTTTTTTTTATAAGTATAAGTGATTTTAACACGTTTTTAAAATCCTAAAAAAAGTCCAAAAAATATTGGAACAATTGGTAATTTTTAGTAACTAATTAAATTAAAGTTGGTAATTTCATGTAAGAGTTTATAATTTAAGCTCCACAGATAAATGTTAGTCAGTTCTTAAGAGAACCATTAATTTTGAAATAAGTTGGAAATTTTGTGGCAATCAAATAAACGTCGGTGAGTGGATTCATGTAAGAGTTGGTAATTATATGTGATAGACAATAGAATTATTAGCTGGTAAACTGCGCAAATAAATGTTGGTAAATCACTACAACAATCAGTAATTCCGAAACAATCAAAATAAAAGTGAACAATTGACTCCAACAGTAGTCATTAAGCTAAAATTAATTGGTGACTTAATGGAAGAAAAATGGACAGATCACTTAAATTAAGATTGGTAATTTTGAATAAAAGTTAGCACCTTACCATGTTGGTAAGTTATACACATTAATATTGTTTAATTATGAAAACAATTAGTAATCCTGGAAGTACAAAAAAATATCAGTACTTTCAAAAAACAATCGGCAACTTAAAAATAAGATAAATGGATATATATAGTGAAAGAAGAATAGTGTCTCACTTTGTTTCCTAAAAGTCTGATGACAACGCGAAAGACCAAAAAGCAAAGTGCTGGTAATCGTTTAAGGAAAAAAAAAAAAAAAGGAAAGTGCTAAATTTGCTGTCACGTGTAAACCGTTTGTCCTCCTTGTCGGGAAAAAAAAGGAGAATTCTTGGAAAATTACTAGACACAAAAAGTACTTTGCATCCTTGACTAGTCAATGGCATCTTCAAACGTGATTATTGTGTGAGGCTCCAGCCCCCTTAAAAGTGTTTCTTTGTTTCTTATGATGTTGGCACAGGGCAAGATTTGGAATCCAAATATGCTCAAGTCATCCATGTATTCAGCAGACAATAAATTGTCGGACCATCAATTCATATATTAAAGATTCAAACTATTGTCTGCCCTACGACACAAAAGAAAACAATGAAGTCCAGTAGTTCACACCCAATTTGGAGGGAGCACATGCTCAGAAGTGGAAGCAATTCTTCTTTATGCACGAAAAACGTTTATGAACTCCTATCTATTCAATGGATCGATATCTTTTAAAATTGCGAAATAAAGTCACATACATCTATCTTCTTAAAAGATTAATACGATACTACTTGTGCTATTGGCTGTTCAAATTTGTTGTTCTTTCTTGTTATCCTTTTGATCTTGTCCTCCCATTTTTCTTTCCGTTCCCTTTCCCTTCCTGTTACTACCCTCACTAGAAGTGGACCACCAAAGATAAACTAATGGGTTACTAAGTAAATACTTAGTACGGACTCTCCCAAATTTATACCAATCACAACTTTAGTGTTTTTAATTTAATTAATTAAGCAAGCAAATCATTTTTTTTTTTGTAGTCGTCATTAATCTATTATGGATCGTTAGAAATCCAAGTAAAACACATAAAAATATCTTATTTTGCGAACTAGAATTTTCATATATATGGAAACTTGATTATACTAGATAAATATAATGCTCTTTTGATATATTTTCTCTTTATTTAAAAATATAGTTTGAAGCAATCTTGGTCAATTTTAACTTTTAACCACTAACATGTGATGGGTGATTACACAAGTACGTAGGCAGTAATTTAACACTCCATAATCAAAGCAATATATAAATTATTTAGTGAACAGGAAAAGATTGATGTACTAATCAATAGTAAATCTCCGTCAAAGACGTACTTCCAGAAATTTTCTCATCAATTCTACCAAACCATCAAGAACAACGTCTTACTGTACTCTTCACAAAATTTAACCATGATCCAACGGTTATTAAATGTCCATTTGTCGATTCCGTGAACTGTACGCTGGAATTGTTCTGTTGCCAAGGAGGCAAGGTTCACCTTTTTCTTTTTTTCCTTTTTTGAACATTAACGTCCTTGTTTGTGTATCTGTGCCCCTTCAATTTTGAGAGAAAAGAGAGCTTATATAGGCATAGGATTAGGGTTATCTCAAGATATCAATCAATGCATCACTTTCTTATTTTAAACTAAATAAGTATAGTGACTTCCTCACTTTAGGAATTTTTTATATCACATTGAAATTACCTCCATAAAATTAAAATCCTCAACGATAATATATCTTTTCCTTAAATTTAATTAGATAATGCAATCTTAATTAGTTTGGCATGCCCACGTGCTAAGCACAAGCAGTTTTAGGCCATAAGGAGTATTCAATGGGCTTGACCAAATTTCATGCTTCTGCAGGCTTATTCCAGATAATTTAATTAAGCTTGTAGTGCTTAAAAAGTCTAAATTAAATGCAATTTATGTGGGCTTTATTATTTATAGAATGCTCACAATAAATACAATTAATAACGGCTTAAGTGTTCACGCAGGCCATTAATTGCAAATCGTACTCTGTCACTATATACGTATAGAGAGAGAGGCCAAATTAATGTCTCGCATGAAGTATTGATTTAATATTTTTATGCGATGGTGGGAAGTTCAACAAGAGATAAAGACGTGTACAAATCAATATAGTGATTCTGAAAGGACGCGATGAGGAGTTAACAGGGAGAGAGAGAGAGAGAGAGAGAGATCAAATCGACAAATTGTCGACTTTTCAATATAACAATCGAACTTCGACAAAAAAAAAAATTATATATATATATAATGATGATGATGATGATGATGATGCTGATGATCCAACAGTTAACAATTTTGGTTCTTAATAAATATTACAATATGATAAGACACTCAACATATGGATTTTTACTAAGTTAATTGAGAAAAGTCTAATAATTATAGAGAGGAAGTCGAAAAATAACGTGATTTTATATATTATTGATCACAATTGATGTATAAATGTGTTATATTTTTTCTTGTCGAGGCTTCAGTACGATCTAACTATCACAATATTCACCTATACTATGTCACGCTCCTTGATCAATCATTTTTGTCGGTCTTTTTCTTGTGTTTCTGGCGGATCACTCCAAGCAAGTAAATTTATGGACATTTTTATAGTTTACGACACCATGCCATACAACTTCAAATGTCAATTGACAGATAGACATTTTTTCTTAGATTACATAATGTCAAATTCGAGGATCAAACAATAAAAGCCATAATATTTACACAATCAATGGACCATATCTCTACCTTCAAGATTTGTGTTAGATGGACTCGCTCGAGCCATTTAAGTAAAACCTTCAATGCTTTGAGATTGTGGTTCTTGATAGCAACGTGAATTGCAGTCTCGCATTGGATTGTCAAATTTTCGATAGATGATTTGCAAGCAAATAGGAATTCGGATAGGGGTTTTGAGAGCTCCACGTTCTCCTGCTTGTTGTCTCCTCTTTTTTCCCTGCTACAAAATGCAAACAGGTCATCCCACCTCATCTTCAGACTTGAATCAACTCGGGTCAAGGTTCATCAATGTCCTCACAGTGTGATAATGCTCATGTTGCATAACCAAGTGCATTAGGCATTTCCAAGCAAACGACGGCTTCAAGATGCCCATCTCCATGGCCACATCAGTTTTTCTGATGGCCTAGGTAATGTGTAGTGGAGTGGATAGGCAATCTAAAGGCACTCGCTCCTCCGCAATTAAGTTACGTACCTCAGCAACATTATCATTTGTTAAAAGCTTGTTGAAGCCAAGACTGCCTAGCCATTCTTTGTTCTTTTTTGGCCAGACTCCTGGCCATCGTGTTACCAGGAAAATGTAGGAGTCGAGGGGGTTTGATTGGGGAGGATCGGTGGAAGTAGCAAACTTTGGAAAATCATTTATCATATAGTGCCGCGGTCAACGAATACTTAATTAGCTGAGTCAACAAGTGTACAGTTGGGCCCAGTGGCAGGTTGGGGTGAGGGGGGCCCAAGACGTCTTAGACCGAAGCGTATTGCGCACTGGTCAGATTCTTAGGAAATGACTGGTCAGTTTTTATGTTTTGCAAGAATTGCACATGATTTACGAAGAGGGAAAAAACTATATTGGGTCATGGCCAGTATGTTGAAGTCCAACTGCAAAGTATCGTGTGGTATGTCTTTCTCAAAACTGGATCAAGGATACTTTGGAACCTCGGATAAGTTTTGTCTGGAAATTTTTTAAATGGAATGTTAATATGGCATGTTGTATTATCCCTTCGATTTGATGCTTGTAGTCAATCTCCATATTGAGACACAACATGATGTACATGTGTACTGACCAATTCTATTTCGGAGCTTAATCATGATTAACGTGTTGTTTGAAACTTAATCAGAGCAAAGTGATTTTCGAAACTTTAACAATAGTGGATATAATTTTTGTGCCTCATTACCTGGCGAAGGGTGGCTGTAAGATCTTCTTGACATGAGCATTGGATGAGTTTGACACATGCTAGCTATACTATATTACATTGTTTATATATGGCGTATATCTTATGATATGTTGGAATATATGCAATACTTGTGAAATGAGTAAATGCGATACATATTTGTTTCTAAAGCTGCATTAGTCTTTGCTTCATCCCAAAGGAAAGGCGATTTTGCTCACGGGGGAGTTCTCTCTCCACTATCAATTTCCTTTTTCCTCACTTTCATTTCTCCATGTAAAGTGAAGAAAGAGCGAAGCTGAGAGAGCAAAACAAATAAAGGAAAAGAAAAGAAGAAAGCAAAAGTGCCACTTCCCTGCCTATATCCCATTGAATCTTTCCCAGGTAATAGAAAAGCATTCACGCCTTACATGTTAGCCTAATCCCAAACAAAAAAGATAATTTGCAGAATTTAATCATATATTTGGGGAGTTAATAGCACCAGATCTCCTTCCTCCTTTATTTGAAACTAGTCCACTTATAAACCTCAATACACGATTATCTCCTTGAGCTCAAGACCTCGCATTGGTTCTTGATTCAATTCAATAAATGGAGGCAAATTCTCTATTTGTTACTATAACAGTTTATTGAATGAAGATTTTGAGTTTTGAGTTTAACGTCAAATTAGCTTGGAAAATAAATCTCTTTTAATCATGGGTGCACGACAAGTTTGACATTTTATTTATAAACAGGTGAATCATTGGTGGGTTCTTCACCACTTGGTCCTCTTTAATGAAATTGGCAGTCGAGCTTTCCATAATCATGTATCCGATGGCTGCTATAATAATTCACTTGCTTTTAATCTCTAAGCGTTTAACCCAAAGTTCCAAGAATACTCTCATGAATCAGGAATACTTATTGCAAAAACCGAAATGCAAAATTAGTTTACATAGCTACTAGTTTATTTTGGGGAGGGTTAGATATTTAAACTTAATTATTTCATATCCTATGACTATGAAAAGTCAACCTTTAGTTGGAATTTCGGAACAACCATATAAATGATGATAATTGACGAGACTAAATTTATCACTAGTTGGATCTTCTTCAATCCATATAATAAAGGTTCAACCTATCGTCTGCCCTACCATACAAAAGAAAACAAAGAAGACTAATAATCCATACCCAATTTATCACTACTTGGATCTTCTTCAATCCATATAATAAAGGTTCAACCTATCGTCTGCCCTACCATACAACAGAAAACAAAGAAGACCAATAATCCATACCCAATTTGGAGAGAGCACGTTCTAAAAAGTGAAAGCAATTCTTCTTTTGTTCGAAGAAACGTTTACGAATTGCTTTTTGATCGACCGATTGATATCTCCGAAATTACGTGATAAAGTGACAATATTTACTTGTTTAAATATTTGTCCCTTTCCGATTTTTTTCTTTCTTTTTTTCCCTTCCTGTCATTGCCTCTCGCCCCCTCCCCCTTCTCTTTCTCTCATGAAACAACCCCTACAATACAACCCGAACATATGCAACTCTCTCTCTCTCTCTACCCTCGATTTGAGCTAGTGAAAAGTATCCAAAAAAAAGTCCTAAAATTATTGTATCAGTAATAATTTAGTTATAAACCTTTCAATTGAATCAATTTAGTTCTAAATCATTTTATGTTAGTACCAATTGAGTCCATATGACCAATTCAAACAGAAATTTATTGAGGTGGATATCATATATCCTATATGGCATGGTTAGCAATGATGTGGATATCATTTTTATAAATATTTTTTTTATATTTTTTTTTCGAATTTTCAATTAATTTTTCTTTTCTTTTTTTCTTCTTCTCTTTTCCTTATTATCCTTTCCTTTTCCATTGTGGCTAGCAAGCATCACCGAAGCTCACCAGCCATTGGGCAATGCAAATCCCTCTCTTGGCCTTGCCAATCGCAAGCAAAAGTGGCTATGGCCTCGCCAGCCACGGGTGAGGTCACCTTCACCTATAGCCGCCAATGGCTCACCCACATCTAGGCGAGGCCCATGACCCTTGTCGGTGGTCAGTGAGGGCTTCGAGGCCCTTGCCTAGTGGCTAGAGAGCTATAGCCCCACTAGCACAGTAGGGAACAAAAAAGAAGGAAAAGAGAAGAAAAAATTAATAAAGAATTGAAAATTTCAGAAAAAAATTATAAGGACATGTCCATGTCAAGCCCGAACGTGCCAAGAGAGACGACCAGTGTCCACATCAGAATTTTTTGGCCTAATTTGGTTAGATAGATTAAATTTATAGAAATGTGAAATGGTTTATGACTAATTTGATATAATTAAAAGGTTTAGAATTAAATTGGTACTAATATAATAGGTTTAGAATTTTGTTAGTACTTTTCTTGTTTGAGCCACTACCGCTTGCGCCTCCTTCGCCATAGTTACCCTGTGTGTTGTGTATGTTTGTGCTTGTGTCTGTATAATTGATTAGTGCCCACATTGTGTTTGTTTATAGATTTTATTTTAAAGGAGAAAGAAAAAGAAAGGAGGAGCAAAACAGGTTGATAAAATACTGACCGTTGAGTCGGTTGACTATTGAAGTGAAATGATTTTTAAGTCGCATGAAAGAGTGCAAGGAAACAAATGACGAGAATTTTACTCGAAAAGGTGCAATCTTTTTAATAGGCGCGATGCATCATAATTGTTCTAATTAACCTATTGAGAAGATGCAACTTATCAAATTAAATTGTAATATCACAAGTTATTTGGATTTAGACTTTCCTCTCACTTGAATGGACTGAGGTCGTTGACAAGTTATGTGTTCATATTTTGTTGGACAGCGTGGTTATAGTCGGAAATCGCATGGTTGCAACTGAAGCAAAGTATATGATGTCAATCGAGACAACTGAGAAAGTTTTTTTCACTCAAAGGTTTGTTCAGTCATCTAGAATTATTGTAGGAGAAGATTGTTATTTTTAGCAACAATTAGAGTGCAAGACATTTATGAAAAATCAAATGTATCGTGGGTGGGTGAAACACATTAGTGTCGTGTACAATTTTATATCTGATATTGTGTCATAAGGTACCACACTCGTTCAAAAAGTACACATGGCGGATAATCTAACAAAGCATATGGCATTGACTAAGTTTCAATAATATTCGGACTTGGTTAGCTTCTACAACAAGTGAGGAGCCCATAGGGGTTTGGGAGAAATGACACCCGAAGAGATGAAATTGGACTTCTCACCAAGGTGGAGATTCATTGATCATGGCTTGAAGTTGATTCAGATTTAAAAAAAAATAAAAATCGATAAATCACAAAAATCTCAGGCGACATTATTGCACTCTTGCCAACAGAATTGTCCACGATAGAAAAAGGAAACTAATTTCCCATAAGACTTATTTTGTTCATTGAAGATGAAGCCCACGTTGACATTGGCGAATCGCTTATGGTTGTTAAATAATTTTGTTGTTGAGTTTGGTCTCGGGTGCACAGTGAGTATGCTTAACATGTATGAAAACTTGCATGAGATACGAGAGCTTTGATAACTTTCATCCAAGAGTGTGACAGTGTAATAAAATTCTTTTTTGTAATTGATTCTTGTAAGTTCGGGTTTAATCTAGAATTGAAAAATACTTATGAGTGAGTATGATTGAATGATTCTAATATCTTCTTTACCAATTATAATGGAATCATCTTATCGATCTCTCTCCATGTAGTAGGCACATAGTAGAACCACATAAATTTGTTGTCTTTAAATTTTATTTATGCAATTTATTTCTTACTCGATTAGTTTTGTGTGTTTTTATTCACGCTTCCAAGCTAGTCACAACAAATCATATTTTAGGGATAGAAAGATTCATAATGGGTCCCTAAAAAGAATACAAGGTTTTACACATTTCCTAACTTATGATTAAATTTGACTACTTAATGCTCATCCGATTGATGTATCATATCATACTTTCTTGATTAGTAGTGGTATACAGCCATGGATTTGGGTTTATTAGCTATTGTCGATTCCATCTTTTTTACATCCAACCTTCTCTTTCATGGTAAGTCAATTGAAAGGGAGGTGGCTTTTAAAGACAAGATGTCAAAAGCAAAATTGATGACATTGGATCTATAAATTATCTTTTTCACATCCAACCTTCTATTTTGTGGTAGTTCTATGTAGTATATCAGTCAATTGCTCTCTTTTTATTTTGAATATGTCATTATGATTATTTATCTTACATATATCAAGCTTAATTACATATGATTCATCAACTCATGTAATCCACGTATTTTCAACTATTATTAATTAATCTGTGGGAATCACTCCAAAGACCTCTAATTTGATATTTCAATCTTCAACCTTGAATACTGTCAAAATTCAGGGGCTAGTTGTACCATAATTGGGGTGCCCACAAACACCATCTATAGGTTACACCAAGTAGATAGACACGAAATTTGACACAAGATCAGGATGCTAAGACAGAGTCAAGCATTTCATTTGTACATGTGTGCCTTTGAGACCTCACCTCGCTTCTTTCCAAGTAATCTATAACAAAACCACCATCATGACCACCATGGCGTCCTGCAAGTTGTCCAACGCGCCACTGCTTCTTACCTTCTCCAATTGCCTTGCAACCAACAACAAAAACACCATTACTACCACTGCATATCGAGGTGGACATCATATATCCTATGTGGTATGGTTAGCACTGACGTGGTTATTTTCTATAAAAAAAAATTCAATATTTTTTCAATTTTCAATTAATTTTTTTTCTTTTTTTCTTCTTCTCTTTTCCTTCTTATCCTTTCCTTTTCCACTGTGGCTAACAAGCATCACTGAAGCTCGCTAGTCACTAGGCAATACAAAACCCTCTCTTGGCCTTGCCAATCATAGGTGAAAGTGGCTATGGCCTCGCCAGCCGTGGGTAGAGGTGTCAAACAGGTGGGTCGGGTCGGGTTTGGGTTGGATCATTAATGGGTCGACTCAAATTGACCCATTAACCCATTTATAACCTATTTAAACCTAATGTAAAATTTTCGACCCATACCCGACCCGACCCATATTATTAAAATATTTTCATATTTAACCAAATTTAGGAAAACTTATTCTTATGTTTTTTTTTTAAAGATTATATTACTAAAAAAATTCAACACTTATTTCTCATATATATTATTTTTTTAAAAATGGTATTGCTAAAATAGTTTTATATAACACAATCTAACGGACAATTTTTATAACTTTTAAAATAATTATTTTAAAAAATCGAATTTTAAATTTTGTAAATTAATTTTATTTTTATTTTTTAAAATATAATTTTCTTTTTCTTTTTGGTTCTTCTTCTTCTTTGGCCGGCCACCGGCCACGACAACAGCCGGCGGCGGCCCAAGCGAGCCTTGAGCTCGCCCGATGTCGGTGAGCTTGCGGCTCGCCGGATCGGCGAGGCTAAAGCCTCACTCGACACCGACGAGGCTAAAGTCTCATTCGACACTAGTGAGCTCAATTCTCGCCGGATCGGCGAGGTTCGAGCCTCGCCAAATGTCGGCGAGGCCTCGCCTCGCCGGATCCGACGAGCTCAAGGCTCGAGCCTAGCCGGATCCGGTGAGCTCGAGGATCACTAGCGTTGGGCGAGCTCGAGCTCGCCCCTCACCAGATCCGGCAAGGCTTGCGGCGTCGGGCGAGCTCGAGCTTGCACCTCACTAGATTTGGCGAGGCTCGAGCCTCGCCGGATGCCGACGAGTTTGAGTCTCGCCGGCCGTCGGCGAGGCCTCCGCCTCGCTAGATCCGGCGAGCTTGAGCTCGCCCGACGCCGGCAAGCTCGAGGCTCGCCTGGCCGGTTGCCGGCCATTGCCGTGCCGGCGACCGGAGGAAGAAGAAAGAAAAAAAAAAAGGAAGAAAGAAAAGAAAAGAACAAGAAAGAAAAAAAAAAAAAGAAAAGAAAATTAAAAAAAATAATTATAATTTTGATATTTATAAAAAATACCTTTGTAAAATTAAAAAGAAAAAGAGAGTCTCTCGCTTAAGACCCACTTAAAAGTTAAAACCAAACCCATATAAAACATACTTAAGATCCATTTAAGACCCACTTAAAACCCACCTATCAAAGTAAACCCATTTAACTACTTTTTGTCAAAAACAAGTGACCCATTTTGACACCTCTAGTCGAGGGTGAGGTCACCTTCATTTGTAGCCACCAACGGCCCACCCACATCTAGGTGAGGCCCACAACCTCTGTTGGCGGCTAGTGAGGGCTTCGAGGCCCTTGCCTAGTGGCCGAAGAGCTATGGCCCCACTGGCTACAGTAGGGAATAAAAAGGAAGGAAAAGAGGAAAAAATTATAAAGGATATGTCCACATCAAGGCCTGATGTGCCAAAAGAGATAGCTGGTGTCCACGTCAAAAGTTTTTGGCCTAATTTGGCCAGATAGACTAAATTTATATCAATGTGAAATGGTTTATGACTAATGTGATACAATTAAAATGTTTAGAAGTAAATTGGTGCTAATATAATAGGTTTAGAATTTTGTTAGTATTTTTCTCGTTTGAGCCACTACCGCTTGCGCCTCCTTCGCCATAGTTACACTGTGTGTTGTGTATGTTTGTGCTTGTGTGTGTATAATTGATTAGTGCTCACATTGTGTTTGTTTATAGATTTTATTTCGAAGGAGAAAGAAAAAAAATATTGACCGTTGAGCCTGTTGACTATTGAAGTGAAATGATGTTTAAGTCGCATGAAAGAGTGCAAGGAAACAAATGACGAGAATTTTACTCCAAAAGGTGCAATCTTTTTAATAGGTGCGATGCATCATAGTTGTTCTAATTAACCTATTGAGAAGATGCAACTTATCAAATTAAATTGTAATATAATGAGTTATGTGGATTTAGACTTTCCTCTCGCTTGAACAGACTGAGGTCGTTGACAAGTTATGTGTTCATTTTGTTGGACGGCATGGTTATAGTCGGAAATCGCATGGTTGCAACTGAAGCAAAGTATATGATGTCAACCAAGACAATCATGAAAATTATTTCACTCAAAGGTTTGTTTAGTTATCTAGAATTGTTGTAAGAGAAGATTGTTATTTTTAGCAACAATTAGAGTGCAAAACATTTATCAAAAATCAAATGTATCGCAGGTGGGTGAAACGCATTAGTGTCATGTACAATTTTATATGTGATATTGTGTCATAAGGAACCACATTCGTTCAAAAAGTAAACATGGTGGATAATCTAACAAAGCATATGGCATTGACTAAGTTTCAATAATATTCGGACTTGGTTAGCTTCTACAACAAGTGAGGAGCCCATAGGGGTTTGGGAGAAATGACACCCGAAGAGATGAAATTGGACTTCTCACCAAGGTGGAGATTCATTGATCATGGCTTGAAGTTGATTCAGATTTTAAAAAAAAAAATCTATCTATAATTGAATCACAAAAATCTCAGGCGACATTATTGCACTCTTGCCAACAGAATTGTCCACGATAGAAAAAGGAAACTAATTTCCCGTAAGACTTCTTTTCTTCATTGAAGATGAAGCCCACGTTGGCATTGGCGAATGGCTTATGGTTGTTTTGCATATAAATAATTTTGTTGTTGAGTTTGGTCTCGGGTTCATAGTGAGTATGCTTAACATATATGAAAACTTGCATGAGATACGAGAGCTTTGATAACTTTCATCCAAGAGTGTGACAGTGTAATAAAATTCTTTTTTTTTGTAATTGATTCTTGTAAGTTCGGGTTTAATCTAAAATTGAAAAACACTTATGAGTGAGTATGATCGAATGATTCTATTATCTTCTTTACCAATTATAATGGAATCATCTTATTGATCTCTCTCCATGTAGTAGGCACCTAGTAGAACCACATAAATTTGTGTCTTTAAATTTTATTTATGCAATTTATTTCTTACTATATTAGTTTTGTGTGTTTTTATTCACGCTTTAAAGCTAACCGCAACAAATCATATTTTAGAGATAGAAAGATTCATAATGGGTCCCTAAAAAAGAATACAAGGTTTTACGCATTTCCTAACTTATGATTAAATTTGATTACTTGATGCCCATCCGATGGATGTATCATGTCATACTTTCTTGATTAGTAGTGGTATATAGCAATGGATTCAGGTTTATTAGCTTTTGTCGAGTCCATCTTTTTTACATCCAACCTTCTCTTTCACGGTAAGTTAGTTGAAAGGGAGGTGGCTTTTAAAGACAAGATGTCGAAAGCAAAAATTGATGACATTGGATCGATAAATTATCCTTTTCACGGCCAACCTTCTATTTTGCAGTAGTTCTATATAGTATATCAGTCAATTGCTCTCTTTTTATTTTGAATTGTTTATTTTAAATATGTCATTATGATTATTTCTCTTACATATATCGCTTAGTTGCATATGATTCGTCAACTCATGTAATCCATGTATTTTCAACAATTATTAATTAATCTGTGGGAATCACTCCAAAGACCTCTAATTTGATATTTCAATATTCAACCTTGAATATTGGCAAAATTCAAGGGCTAGTTGTATAATAATTTGGGTGCCCGCAAACACCATCTATAGGTTATGCCAAGAAGACAGACACGAAATTTGACACAAGATCAGGATGCTAAGACAGAGTCAAGCATTTTATTTGTGTTCATCGTGCATGTTTGCATTCGAGACCTCACCTCGCTTCTTTCCAAGTAACCTACAACAAAACCACCATCATGACGACCATTGCGTCCTGCAAGTTGTCCAATGCACTACTGTTTCTTACCTTCTCCAATTGCCTTGCAACCAACAATAAAAACACCATTACTACCACTACATATCGCTACCACTTCTTACCTTCCCCGATTGCCTGCAACCAACAACAAAATCGCCATCACCACCATTGTGTTGGCATCAAGAGATTTCTCTCTAGGCCCTTCATGCATATATGTTTCAAGCATGCATGTGAGAGTTGACACCTAAATTTTGGTGACACGTTTAATCATTCATTAATTGTATAGAAAAATTAGGGATTAAATTCTATTCTCTAGCGATAATAATTTTCACTAAATTGCATGGCATATAGACATTAGGAGAATTTGTATTAGTAGTATTAAAATTAAAAAAATTAATCTAAAATTAATTAAGAACAATAAAAAAAATTATCATTATTATTTTGTATTAAGAAAAGAAAAGAAAGCTAGGCCGGGCCTGGGGCGGGCCGGCCCGGCCTTTTTTCTTTTCCTTATTCCTCTTTCTCTTTCAGGCCCTGCCCCATTTTATCTTCTTCTTTTTTTCCCCGGCCCGGCCCACGTACCTATCTCTTCCTCCTTCCTCCCTCACGCCATTCCCGCGTGTCTGCGGCGACACAGACGTCCGCAAGCAAAAGCAGAGCAGCCGTGATCCTAGGGTCGGGAATCAGGCAGGCCGCGGCAGGCAGGCGGGGTAGAAGCCATGCGCGCCTGTTGCTAGCCCTTAAAAGCGAGAGAGTGGGCGCAAGAGAAAAAGGGAGGAGACCAGGGGCTGGATTTGAGGGAGAGATCCGAGAGAGAGTTCAAGGTAGAGAAACCGAGAGTGGGGGGAGAGACAGAGAGCGCGAGTGAGAGTTTGAGTGAGGGAAGAGAGTTGGAGGGAGAGACCGCTAGCCACCGCACGGCCGACAACCGCTGCCGTGCCTCCTTTCCCGCTCCGAAACTCCGGTAAGCCTCGGCCCTGTTTTTGGGCATGCCAGGCCGGAGCTCGCGGCCGTCCGGCTGACGCGAACTCCGGCCCCGTCTGTCCTTCGTTTTGCTGCTGCTGTGTGTGCTGTTGTTATCGCAGCCAAAGATCTCTTGTTCCCGTAGCATATACTAGCTGTTCGACATAATGTCCGAACGAGATCCATAGTTTTTTCTCCGGGTATGGTCTGTTTTGGAACAATGGTGACCCTCCGGTCGGTGAGTGAATAGGGTTGGCTAGGAGCTGGTCGGCCCTCGGTGGCCGTCGTGGCGGTCCTCGGAGCCCACGGGCTTCAATGTTTTGGGCGTTCGGCGGCGGGGAGGTTGGCCGACGAGTGGCAGTCAAAGTGACCGCCCGAAGGAAGGGTGGTAACTCGGTGACGGGTTGAGCTTTGGCCAAGGTTTGTCTTTAAAAAAAAAAAACAAAAACAAAAACAAAAAAACGTAGGAGCTTCGGGTGAAGGACGTCACTCGAGATGGGGACGTCGCTTGAGAGCGGCTTGTAAGATAACCCAACATGAAACACTCAAGGCCGAGCTTTTTTTTATCATTATTATAAAGGGAGTATGATGTGGGACGCCCTAAGTTTGGATTTACATCTTTTATTTGACGAATTTAGGATATTGAAATTTGGATTTTCCCTTCTTTAATTAAGCCGGTTTGTAGTATAGAATAATTTTTTTGGGGGGGAGGAGCTTCGAGCGCAGAATAATTGAATTTATTAATTCCATTGTTTTAACTTTGTGTTAAAATATAATATTCCGATTGGAAGATATGATACGATCTTCTTCTTCTTCGTTCTTTAACAAAAACAAAAAACATTTGGCTAGGCTTTTACTATATTCTCAGTTTTTTTTTTTTTTCTGTTACTTTATTTAGAAGTAATTTTTAGAAAAACGGTTGCTGCTTTGTTTATTCATCGTGTTGTATAGAATCATCCAGTTTGCCTCTTTCTAGAAATTAAAAAGCCGAAAAGACTTCCGTCTTGCGTTTTGTAACTCGTTGATGTTCATTTCCACTGCATTGAAGTCTAAATTAGGAAAAAAAGAAGAAGCTAATTCGAAGTCTCGACTTCAAGCAAGATTAAAGCCTCTCAGCATTAATAAATTGCTACATGAGTCCATCACGTGCAACAAATACAAAAGCGTCTAGTTCTTGTAAACCTCAAGACAAGAAACATGCATGATATGCTTACCAGACAAGAGTAGTTAAAGTAAAATATGCATGGGAATTATCTCTAATCCTTCGATCTTTAGAAATCGCCAATGCGTCTCATTGAGGCATTGATTTTCCGTTGGACTCGGGCGCGCCTTAGCCATATCCAAAAGGATAATCCAAAGACTAAACCCATTGCCACCGTGAAAACACCCACTATCAAATTTTTTCCAACATCATTGTAGTTCTGGAATCCCGTTGTAAGGGATGAAAAGTAGGTAGCGGCGAGAGCAAACATAGACCAGCAAACCAAAGAAGTGCCGGGAAACAGCGGAACAGAGGCGGCTAAGATTATGCACATGGAGATGAGAAAAGTCATGCTGTTGAGTAAAGTGAAAAGATATAGATGTGAGCCGCTAAGGATCATCTTTCCAGCTTGATGCGGTTTTTCATGAGCAATTTCAGTGGAATTGGTCAGGGGATTTGAAGAGGAATCCTGCCAGTATCCTCCCGGAGGACTGAGGGCAGCTTGGTAAGTGGCGGTCGCTATTAAGGTAGACACTACAAAGATTACTTCGCGAGCAGATTTATCTTCGATATAGAAATAGGCTGCCCATTTCTCAAGAAGAGTTAGTCTCTTTGTGAAAAGCTTTGATAGAGAGAGGTCGAGGTTAGGAATAAAAAATACTTCAAAAAATCTTTCTCCAAATCTTTCTAGACGTCCTTTTCGTTGTAACTCGTCCACGACATCTTGCTTTTTACGAGGATGCACTTGGTAGATTTCGAGAGCGGTCTTCTTATCGAAGTTCTTCGCATTTACATCCATCTGCCTAGCTAACAACTTGATCATCTGGAAGAAATGCAAAAGGAATCAAGATGAAGTGCATACCCCTTTCAAGATAAAGCATTGCTTTGTCACAAGCTTTACTATTGTGCACCAGACGAGCTCATGCTACCATGCTAGTGATGCAACAGCCCATGTACAAAGGAAGAAAGTTTACTAGATCTTATTTACTAAATGCCATCATTTAAACCAATACAAAGAAGCTTGAATCTTTTAAAAAGTGTAATATAATACTTTCACCCTAAATTATTTATGCAATGGTCAATTGAAAAGATTTAAGATTTAATTACATTTTGTATATGAGTTTTTCTTTTTTCTTTTTACTTTTGCTTGGAAGAAAAAGACTATCTTAAATGAATGAGTGGACCAACCTATAAAAACTGGATTCAATATGAGGCTCGAGCCTATGCTCCAGTGACCTTGTCCACGGGAAAATGATCAAAAGAGAAGAAAGGACTTGATTTTGATTAGAAAAAAAGAAATCGTATCTTTATTTTATTTCTTTTCTTTTTAAAAGGAAAAATGACAGCATTTTTTGATAAAAAAAATTCCGGCGCGCGCGACAGCAGAGACCCTGGTCGAGGAGTGGGGCAAGGAGACAGCAGCCAGCGACAGGGAGTTGAAAGAGATCGCGATTGCCGAGTGGCAAGCGAGAGAGAGAGAGAGAGAGAGAGAGAGAGGATTTCAGAGAGAAGAGTCCAGAGGAGTGATAGAAGGTCGGCGAGGGATTTCAGGGCCGAGGAAGAGGAGGAGAGGAAGCGTGAGAAAGAGAGATTTTCTTTTTTTTTTTTCTCGGAAAGGAAAATCAATTTTCCCAATTTTAGAAGGATATTTTCTATTGATTGGAAAACACTGTTTTTATTACTTATTTTGCACGCCCTGAATGCTTGAAAATGAGGAAAAACTCTTGTCAAATTTTTTTTTCCGCGAAACAAACATAGTCTAAATAAGTCAATTTAGTTTTCCAATTATCTCGTACACATTCTAATGTACAAATTGTAGGATCCTATCTGACTTGTTTGAACCAATCCACATTTATTAACTCATTCCTACCACTTGAAGTCCTTTTATAATATTTTATGCGATGGCGGGTAGTTCAACAAGAGAGAAAAACATGTATTTATCAATATAATGATTGTAGTAGGACTTGATCATGTATTTAAAATGACAAGAGAGGGATTAAATTGACATCGTCAAGTTTTATTATATCTGAATTTAACATTTAAATATTTTCATTCTTAATAAACATTACAATAATATAATGAAGTTAACAAATGGGTTTTTTTCACAAAGTTTATTAGCAAAAACTTGAGGTTCAAATTTCATGTAAAGAGATATGAATTTGCATAATATCTTGATAACATACATTAGTATTCACGACCTTTTTTTTTCTTTTATAAAAGGAAGTGATGGATTTTTATTTTATTTTATTGTGGAAGCTTCAATACAATCTAATTATCACAATATTCACCCTTAATATGTTATATCCCTTGATCAATGATTTTTGTCATTCGGTTCCTTGAAATTCCGACGGATCGTTCCAAGCAAGCAAATTTATGGATACTTCTACAATTTACAAGACTATGTTGGCCAACTTCAAATTGTAATTTCAGATGGACATTTATCGACAAATGTTAACTGTTAAATGATAATGCTATAATATATACGGTTGCACAAAATGTTGTTCAAATCTCCTCTCTCTATGTGTTTCTAAATCCATGTGTTTTGAAACCCCAGTGTTTCATTAACATATAATTTGTTCTTGGGTTAGATAAAGTCAAATTCAAGGATCATATAATAAAGCATGAAAAACCATGAAATTGGTGAACTATACCTCATGTTGCGGCTCTCCGGACACAGCAACATGTAAGACGGTATTACCATCTTCGTCTTTCCAGTTCAAGATTTTTTTCATATGACCTTGCTCAAGCCATCCTAGCAAAACATTGACTGCCTTGAGGTTTTGGTTCTTGACAGCAATGTGCACTATAGTCTCGCATCGGCTCGTCAAATCTTCAATGGATGATTTGCAAGTGCAAAGGAATTCGGCTAGGAGCTCCAACTCTTTGTCTCCTTTTTCCCCGGCGATGTAATGCAAAGGGGTGATCCCACATGGTCCTCGAACTCGGATCAACTTAGGATGAAGGGTCATTAGTACCCTCACAATTGGGTATTGCTTACATTGCAAAGCCAAGTGCATGGGACTATAACCCTGCGGATTCAGCTTCCTAGCGAATGATGGCCTCAAGATGACCATCTCCATGGCCACCTTGAATTTTCCTTCGGCTGCGGCAATGTGTAGTGGAGTATTTGGGAAGGGGTTTTTAGATACACGATCTAAGAGCTCTGGCTCCTCCACAATTAAGCTATGTAGCAAATCAACGTCATCATGTTCGATTGCTAGTCGAAGCCGAGACTCCCTAGCCTCTCTTTCTTCTTTTTTAGGAAGACCCCTGGCCATCGTGTTTCTAGGGAAATGTAGTAGGAGAAGAGGGGCTTTGCTTGGTGATGATCACTGGAAGTAGCGAACTTGCAAAATCATATATTATGTAGTGCCACGGTTCAATGAATTTTTGATTTAGGGGAGTCAACAGGTGTATAGGTGGGCCCAACGGTAGGTTGGGTTTGAGTGGGGCCCACCATATCTTAGGCCGGGACCGGCACGTACTGGTTAGATTCTTAGGAAATCATAGTGTCGTAATTTTATGGGCCCTTCGCTTTCCCACTTTTGCCCTTTCTCTTCTTGTCATGTTTTGCAAGCATTGCATGACATGATTCATCGAGAAGGAAAAACTATACCGTGTCATGGCCCGTACGTTAAAGTCAAACTGTAAAGTATTGTATAGTATTATCTTTCTGAAAACTTATTCAAGCATTTAATATTCTGGAGCCTCTGATGAATTTTGTCTTGAAATATTTTGGAATGGAATGTTATTTATATTGATGATATATACGGTGGTATGTTATATTGCGGTTTCGATTTGATGCTCCTAGTTAACCTACATGTGAGATATGACGTAAATACCGAATCTACTTCGAGATTTAATTGCAGCTAACATGTTTTCGAAACTTAATCAGAGAAATGTCATTTTTAGGGCTTAAAAATAGCAGCTAAGGTTACCGTGCCTCACGCCTCACAAAGTGTGATTGTAAGGTAATCTTGATATTGTGACTTCCTTCCCGTCAAGCCCTCAAATTTTCCAAGGTAAGAGAAAATCAGTCACACCTTACTTGCTATTGCTAATCCTAAACTAATGAAGATAATTTGTAGAATTTAATAATACATATGAGGATTTAATAGCACCAGACCTATTTCCGTCTTTATTTGAAACGAGTTCACTTATAAACCTAAGCACACGATTATCTCCTCGAGCGCATGATCTCCCATCAATTCTTCAATTTGATTCAATACATGGAGGCTAGTTCTCTACTCATTACTATAGTGGTTTATTGAATGAAGATTTCGAGTTTCAAATTTAGGATCAAATTAGCTTGGAAAATAAATCTCTTTAAATCATGGATGCATGACAAATTTGACAATTTATTTATAAAATGGTAAGTCGTATGTAGGCTCTTGATTTATTGCTCCTCTATAATGAAATTGGCAGTTGAGGTTTCCATAGACATCAAATCAGATAACTCCTAATAATAGTTCACTTACTATTTAATCTCAAAGCTTTTAACCCAAAAGTTTTAGAAATGCTCTCGTGAATTATATAACTGCACATTGTCCGAACAAAGGAAAAATTATAACTACATATTGCAAAACCGTAATGCAAAATTACTTTACATAGCTACTGGCTTACTTTGGGGACGAGTTAGTTATTTAAATTTAAATAGCTTGTATCCTATGACTATCAAACACCTACCTCTAGTTGGGATTTTGAAACAACCATATAAATGATGATAAGTAACTCAAATAAGATAGTAACTTTGTTCTAGAGTTGGTTACTCGTGCTTCACAAATATATTGATAAATTATTTGAAGCGTGGATTATTTTGAAAAGTTTTTGTTAACTATAACTAATTGATAAGCTCCTAAAAAAAGATGCGTAAGTTATTGGGATATCTGATACTTTTGCAACAATAACCACCCAAAAAAAAAAAAAAAAAAAAACTGGCAAGTGGACACAAATAAGAATTGTTGATTTTGTATAAGAGTTGATGGGGAAAAGTGCCAAAAAAGTCCTAAAACTTTTGTGTTTGTGCCAATTTACTCATAAATATTTTTTTGGTATTAATTTAGTCCTAAACTTTTTTACTTAGTGCTGATATAGTTATTTTCGACCAATTTTGGCTAGATTTTTTGGACGCCCGACACCGTGGACAACTTTAATAATATTTTTATTTTTTATTCTTATTCTTTATTCTTATTCTTTATTCTTGACATTACTCTTTACTTTATTTTTATTCTTGATATTTTAATATTTTTTTCTTATTCTTTATTCTTTATTCATTTTTTATTCTTTATTCTTTATTCTTTATTCTTTTTTTTTTTTTTTTTTTCTTCGATCTTCCTTCCTCCGACCACCGGGCTGGACCACGACGACCGGCCAGATGTGATGGCCGACGAGGCTCACTAACCACCTTGCCAATGGCCGTGAGGGTGGCCTAGCGAGGCTCGCCTGCACCAAGTTGGCGAGGGTTGACCCTCGCCCATGGCCGACGAGGCTCGACCTCGCTAAATCGCGGCCTAGGCGGCGCGGCGAGGCTCGACCCTCGCCAGATCCGGCGAGGGTGAGCCTCACCAGCCCGCGGGAGGTCGCCGCGCCGAGAAGTTGAGGGTGGAGCCTCGCCCATGGCCAGCAAGGCTTGACCTCGCCGGCATCGCCCGGGCCGCGATTTGGTGAGGTCGAACCTCACCGACCATGGGCGAGGCTCGACCTCGCCGAATTGCGGCCTGGGCGATGCTAGCGAGGCTCGCCCTCACCGGATCTAGCGAGGTCGAGCCTTGCCGGCCATGGGCGAGACTTGACCCTTGCCGGCCATGGGTGAAGCTCGACCCTTGCCAACCTAGCGCAAGGCCGCCCTTGCAACCACTAGCAAGGTTGGCGAGCCTCTAGTCGGTCACCATGGTCCGGCCAACGGCTAGAGGAAAGAGGAGAGAAAAAAAAAAAAAAAAAAAGAAATTTAAAATATTAAAATATTATTAAAAGTTATCCACGTTAGCACCGATTATGCCGTGTTAGTCGGCCGGTGTCTAGTCAGTAAAATCTGGCCAAAATTGGCCGGAAAGGACTGAATTGACACTAAATAAAAAAAGTTTAGGACTAAATCGGCACAAATACAAAATGTTTAGAACTTTTTTGGCACTTTTCCCAGAGTTGATGACATTAACACGTTAGTTAGCCTTGCAAACGAATCCAGGTAAATTATTGGAACAGTTAATAATTTTTAAATAATCAATGTACATTGATATTACTAAGAGTTGGTAACTCAAGCTTCGCATATAAATTATTTTAAGCTTTTGAAAATGTTGGGTAAGGTTTAAAACTGTTGGTAATGTTGTGCCAGTGTTGGTAACTTTAAACCATTGGTAAGCTCCGTAAATAAATATTGTTAAATTATTGGAATAAGTTTGTAATGTTGAAACAATCAAATAAACTTTGGCAAGGGAACCTAAATAAGAGTTGCTAATTTTGTACAAGTATGAGTAATTTTGAGTAATTTTAACACATTGTTATGATTCTCAAAAATATGTCCTTAAATTATTGGAACAGTTGACAATTTTTGAAAAATGTTAAAAAATTGATAACTGATTAAAATACAGTGGTAAATTTCATATAAGAGTTTATAATTTAAGCTTTACAAGTAAATGTTAGTCAGTTATTAAGAGAACCGGTAATTTTGAAAAAAGTTAATAATTTCATGTAAGAACCGGTAACTTTAACCCAGTGATAAGTCTTGAAATAAATGTTGTGAACTATTGGAACAGTTGATAATTTTGTGGCAATCAAATAAAGGTCAGTAAGTTGACTAAAATAAGATTTGACAATTTCATATAATAGTTAGTAGCATTATTAGTTGGTAAGCTGCGCAAATAAATGTTGGTAAATTATTGCAACAATTGATTAATTTGAAACAATCAACTAAAAGTGAACAAGTGACTCAAATAGTGGTTGTCAAGCTAAATTTATTTGGTGAATTGATGGAAGAAAAATGGGCAAGTCACTTAAATTAGGGTTGGTAATTTTAATAAAAGTTCGCACCTTATCATGTTGGTAAGTTATACAAACTAATATTGATTAATTATGAAAACAATTGGTAATCTTGGAAGTACTTATATGGTACTTACAAAAAAAAACAGTCGGTAACTTTATACTATGTTACTGGCTAAATAAGTATACATATCAAGGATTAGACATCATTTGCGAAAAGAAGAATAATGTCTCACTTTGTTTTCTAAAAGTCGAAATTGCGATGACTACTCAGAAGATCAAAAAGCAAAGTGCAAGTATTTAATGAAAAAAAGCGAAGTGCTAAATTTGCTATCACATGTATAACGATTGCGCGATCATGTCTTTATTCCGTTCTTTGTCGGGAAAAAAGGAGAAAAAGGAGAATTCTTGGAGACAAAAAGTACTTTGCATATTTGACTAGTTAATAGCTTCTTCAATCTTGATTACTGGCAATATAAAAGGTTTTCTTGCTTGTAGCTAACAAAAGACAACATAGGGCCTTTGGCAAAGATATCATATAATATAATGTCTGTACTGTCGTGTCTTTATTGTGTTAGGCTCTAGCCTCATTAAAAGTGTTTCTTTCTTTCTTATGACGACGTTAGCAAAGACAGGTTAAGTAGTCCAAATCTGCTCAAGTCATCCATGGGTTCACCCAAGACTAGATTAATCACTATTTTGACCATCTTCAATTCATATATTAAAGGTTCAATGTATTGTCTACCTTAACACACGAAAGAGAAGAAAAAAGACCGATAGTTCAAACCAATTTGAAAGAACATGTTCTAAAAAGTGGACGCAATTATTCTTTATGTTCGAAAAACGATTATACATTGCTATTTAATTGATCGATTGAGATCCTTTAAAATTACGAGATGAAGTCGCAACCTATATCTATCTTCTCAACAGGTTAATACTATGCTACGTGTGCTATTGGCTGTTTAAATTTGTGGTCCCTTTTATATTTTTCCCTTTTCCTTCGTTATTTATTTCTTTCCTTTTCCCTTCCCATTACTGCCCTTCGTCCTCTCTCTCTCTCTCTCTCTCTCTCTCTCTCTCTACTCTCTCTCTCTGTGACCTCGGTTCGAGCCGCCGCCACTTGTCACCTCCTCAATTAACTTATGTACCTCATCAACATTGTCATTTGCTATTGCCAGTTGAAGCCGAGACTCCCTAGCCTTTTTTTCTTCTTTTTCGGCCAGACCCCAGGCCATCATGTTACTAGGGAAATAGAGGAGCAGAGAAGGGGCTTTGCTGGGTGATATGATCAAAGGGAGTAGCGAACTTGCAAAATCATATATTATATAGTGCCACGGTCAATGAATATGTAATTAGCTAAGTCAACAAGTGTACTGGTGGAGCTTAATGGCTGGTTGGGGTGAGTGGGGCCCGACATTTCTTTGACGGGTCAGATTCTCAAGAAATCGTTAGACTTGTAATATTACGCGCCTCCGTTGCTTCCAACTTTTGCTATTCGCTTTTTGTTGCGTTTTACAAGAATTGCGTGATGCGATTTATCAAGAAGGAAAAACTCTACCGTGTCATGGCTTGTATCTTGGAGTCGAATAGTAAAGTATTGTATGGTATATATTTTTCTCTAAAATCTGGATCAAACATTTAATACTCTTGTGCCTCAAATGAAATTTATCTACAAATGTTTTGGATGGAATGTTGTTTATATTGGTGATATGTATGGCGCATGTTGTATTGTGGTTTCAATTTGATGCTCGTAGCCAACCTACATATTGAGACATGACATGATGTACTTGCTTAAGGACCGATTTTGTTTCAAGGGCATAATTGCAACTAAAGTGTTTTTTGAGATTTAATTAGAGTGAAGTAATTTTCTAGGCTTAACAATAGTGAATATGATTTTCATGCTTCATCACTTGGCAAAGTGTGACCATAAAGTCTTCATGACATGAGCATAAGATGAGTTTGAAATATGTCGGTTATGCGATATTGCATTGTTTATGATATGATGCATGTCTTATGATTTGTTAGAATATATGCAACACTTGTAAAATGAGTAAACATGATGCATACTCCTTTTGTAAAGTTGCATTATTCTTAACTTGATCCCATAGGAATGGTGATTTTGTGTTTTTTTTTTTTTTTCCTTTTTCATGTAAATAAAGAGCGAATAAAGCTGAAAACAAAATAAATAGTGCCACTTCCTTCCCATCAACCCATCGAATCTTTCCAAGGTAATAGAAAATCAGTCACACATTACTTGTTATTGCTAATCCCAAACTAAAGAAGATAATTTGCAGAATATAATCATACATTTGAGGAGTTAATAGCATCGGACGTACTTCCTCCTTCATTTGAACAAGTCAACTTATAAATCTATGAGATTTGGTGAGATTACTGTTAATTGTTGTAAAAGTACCATAAGTCTTTGCCTTGTACTAAATGTAGATAGATTTAATTGGGTAGATAAATGAGGCCATAAAAGATTTGAACTCATGACCTCCTACCCTAATTCCATGTGAAATTTGATGAAATCACTGTCAACTATTCTAAAAGATTAAACTATTAGATGAAAGCATGGTTTATTATTTAAATATTCAATCAAAACCTAAGCACATCATTATCTCCCCGAGCTCAAGACCTCACATCGGTTCTGATTTAATTCAATATACACAGACAAGTTCTATACTCATTCCTATAACAGTTTATTGAATGAAGATTTGAGATTTGAATTTAACATCGAATTAGCTTCAAAAATAGAGCGCTTTAAATCATGGGTGCATCCGGACCCAAAAAAAAAAAAAATCACAAGTGCATGACAAATTTGACAATTTATTAATAACTGCGAATCATAGGCAGGTTCTTCATCACTCCTCTTTAATGTAGTTGGAAGTTGAGCTTTCCAATCATATATCAAATGGCTTCAACTTTTTTTTTTTTTAATCTCAAAGCCTTTAACTCAAAAGTTCCAGGAATGCTCTCTTGAATTATAACTACGTATTGCAAAACCGTAATGCAAAATTAAATTACCTAGCGACTACTTTATTTTGAGAATGGGTTAGATACTTAAACTTAGATATCTAATTTCCTGTAAGAGTTTATAATTTTAAGCAACGCATATAAATGTTCATAAGTTATTAAGAGAACTAGTAATTTTGAAATACATTGGTAATTTTGAATAAGAATTGGTAAATACAACCCAATGATAAGTTCGGAAATACATTTTGTGAACCATTGGAACAACTAGTAATATTGTGGCTATCAATAAACGTCAATAAGTGGACTCAAATTAGAGTTGGTAATTTCATATAATAGTTAGTAACCTTATCCATCGGTAAGCTGCACAAATAAATATTGGTAAATTATTGAAACAATTGGTAATTTCAAAACAATCAAAGAAAACTTAACAAGTGACTCAAACATTAAGTTAGAATTAGTTAGTTGCTTAACAGGAGAAAAATGGGCAAGTCACTTAAGTTAAGGTTGGTAATTTTGAATAAAAGTTAGTACCATTACTAATCTTGGAAGTGTATGCTAGAAAGTCCAACCCAAGTATTTAAGCTGATATGGGACAGTATTTCTACACCCCCTCACATGTAAGCCAAAAGTTGACAGATGGGGTTGGATGCACATATGCAAAATGAATAACATGATTTAATATTTAAATATTCCAACACTTCTATGTGTGAGGATCTCTTGCTCCGATACCATAAGATTTTGTGGAACCACTATCAATTATTCTAAAAATTTAAGTTGATAGATAAAGAAAATTGCATGAAGATAGAGAGCACATAGTTTGCGTTGTTAATAATTTTTTAATAATAATTTAACATCTCGTCTCATGTGCAATACGTATAGGTACTTTAAAAAAAAAAAAAAACTGCCGATAACCTAATAATATGTTGCTGGCTAAATAAGCATGCATATAAACGATTGGTGAAAAGAAGAATACCGTCTCTCTTTATTTTATAAAAGTCGATATTGTGATGACCACTTGGGAGACCGAAAAGCAAGGTGCTGGTAGTCGAAAAAAGAAAAGAAAAGCAAAGCTCTAATGCCGACAAAGATTATTGAGCATAAAAAAGTGACGTCGAAATTGTGATGACTACTGTAAGGATTAAAATTATCAGAACCCTGTCGCTACTGAGTGATTCAAAAAACAAGGAGTAAAACTACCCTTGCGACATGCGTCACCTTAAACCTATCTTTCATCATTGGTGCTAGAGGGCTGGCAATTTCTGACATAAATTAATATGTCTATGCACAATTATTTGGCGTACTCAAAAGCAACACGAATTTATACGAATTTATTATATGTGAGTTTTATAGCATAGTCAATAAAAATGTAGGTGTTTTCCAATTACACGACCTAACAGAGTTGTGAAATCCGATCGAACCAGATGAAATTGAGTTGCCAATTCTTGTGGCAACATATTATAAGCATTTATAGCAAATAAAAAGTAGTTCATGTGACGATCTTTTTTAATACATATTTATTTGTATATATTGTGTATAGAGTAACATATACCGACAAATGGAAATGCTGCATTTCATTTACCAGACAACCTTCTTCTACTCTCTTCTTTCTCTATTTTTGGTGCTTGTCTAGCTATATGTCAACTCCTTCTTGTATTTTCACTTTACTAACACATGGAAAACGTTTGTACTATCATGTCTTTATTCCGTTTTTTTGTCGGGAAAACAGGACAATTCTTGGAGAATTCTTGGAGACGAAAAGTACTTTGCATACTTGACTAGTTAATAACTCAATAGCGTCTTCAATCTTGATTACTGGCAACATAAAGGGTTTATTGCCGATAGCTAACAAAAGACAACATAAAGGCCATAGGCAAAGATATCATATAATTTAATGTTCGTGTATGTCTTCAATGTGTTGGGCTCCAGCCTCATTAAAAGTGTTCCTTTGTTTCTTATGATGACGTTGGCACAAGGCAAGCAATTCAAATCTGCTCAAGTCAACCATGTGTTCAGCAGACACTAAATTAATCACCAGTCGGACCATCAATTCATATATTAAAGGTTCAACCTGTTGTCTGCCCTTGCTCACAAAACAAAAGAAAGAAGACCAATGGTCCACGCCCAATTTGGAGAGTGTACATTCTCAAAAGTGGAAGCGATTCTTCTTATATGGTCGAAAAAAGTTTATGAATTGTTATTTCATTGATCAATCCTTTGAAATTATGAGATAAAATCACAACTTATATTTATCTTCTAGATAGGTTAATACTTTACTACAATGCTATTCAATGTTCAAATTTATTGTCCCTTTTCTATTTTTTTTTTCCTATTGATTGATCATTTACTTCCATTTTCCTTTTCCTTTTCCTTTTCCCTTCCCCTTACCCCCCCTTCTCTTATGAGACATTCTCCGATCGGGACGTTGCCAAAAATAATCACCGAAGAAACGCTATTAAATCGCTAAGCAAAGACTTAGTGTGGAGTATCCCAAATCATAACTTTGAGGTTTTTAATTTAAGTAAATATTCAAATCAATTCATTTTGGAGTCACCACTAATCTATTATTAGTCAATAAAAAAATCTAAGTAAAATGTAAGAGAATATCTTACTTTGCGAACCGGAGATTTCATGGATATAGAGACTTTATGTTAGATATATGGATTAGTATTAGATCCACCATGTCTGTGACTTCTTCCACCACAGAAGCCCGTTGGTGGCAAGATATGCATCCCATGCAGTCAATGGTGCATACAAGGGGTGTGTCATAAGCCTACTAGGTTCTATTCCATGCAAAATACTGCCTTGTAATACACACAAGTGCATGTCTAAATATCTCTTCAAAGTTTAATTTGATCTACGTTATATAAGTCAATTTAGAGTAAATAAACTTTAATTCATTTGGAGGGACTTTTATTTTTGACTTTTCGCTTGTTCAAATTTAGTGACCCTTGCGCTTTGATCTTTTTTTCTACTCTTATATACTCAAGATTGTCGCAATGTATAAATATGAACACGTAATATCTTCCATAATTGTTAAAATTTGGATAATAATTTAAGCTTCGACAAGAATGCAAAAAACTTACTTTTGACTTTTTATAATCCCAAGGAAAACCAAGGGGAGAGGTGAGCGGAACGTGCGTTGATACCTGAATTTTGTTGGCAAGCCAAACGTATAATCAGAAAGAAAATCACTTCGAGTTTTAAGGTCCTCTAATCATGACAGAGCTCAATCCCTGACAAAAAAAAAAAAAATAGGTGGGTCGGATAATTCTACGTCCATTACATCCCGCCTACATATGGAGATTAGGTTCATTGCATTTCGTTAGGATTTAAATCACATTTCATGCATAGAGTAAAAGTTGACTTATTAATCAAACTGAAAAAGTCAACCTTAAATCGTAACGTAACAAGAGGTATCTTAACAGTGTAATCGGTACCCTTGTCGATCCAGGGAAAGAGCTCGTGTATATATGCTTTTTTTTTTTTTTTTTTGGTGCTCTGTTGTATCCTTTTTCTTTTCTACTGTGTATTGCCAACTTCCCTTGTTTTTAAGGACAAATTGATTTATATAGGATGAGATTAGGGTGTTCTTGCTAGAACAAGGGATATCATTATTTCCTAGTTAAGTCAAACAGATATGTGATTTATTCAAGATAAGAAACCAAGGTATTCCTATTTCTTATTTACCCAAGATCAAATTTTCAATGATATTGAGTTTGTTAGTTCAAAAACCATGGAATCTATTTTCATTTACTTCCCCTAATGTGACCTTCACATCTAATTTTTTGTTACAAAAGGTATCCATTCAGCTTGTCCAAATTTTATACTCTTGCAGGCTTAGCCCAGATAATTCAATTAAACTCCAAGTTTCACTGCTTAAGTCCGTTAGCTCCTATTCAATTAGAATGCAATCATGTGGGCTTAATTTAAAAATAATCTTAATATGCAAATGATATTTAACAATATTTTTGTTGGTGTCCAGGATCAAACCTATTTTGCTGTGCAATAATGTAACTAAAGGGGTGTCAAAATGTAAATGTCAACAATATATAACAAGGGATCAAGGATTATACAGTATTCTTGAGTTTCATCTTTTTACATCTTAAAAGGTGGCTTCTAAAGAGAAGATATCGAAAGCAAAAATGATGATATTGAATCTATATAGTATCTTTTTCATATCCAACCTTCTAATCTGTGGTAATTCTATATAATATTTCAGTCAATTGCTTTCATTTTATTTTGGGCTTTTGATGTTGAATCTGTCATTGTAAACATTTTTCTGGCCTTTCAAGCTTAGTTGCATATGATCCGTCAAGCCACGTAATCAGCGTATTTTCGATGATTATTAATTAATCCATGGGAATGGCTTCGAAGACCTCTAATTTCATATTTCCAGAAACACTAGGCAAAGTAACACTCGCTGTTTAATTAGGCCACTTTCACTAATCATAGTACTACTCTTTCGATCTTTATAACAATTGCAATGGCTCAATTGCGATCCAGGGGACCATCAAGAAACTGAAACTATTTTGCTAGTGGAAAAAGAAGAACGAAAATTAAAACTAGAAAAATGTAATGTTCACATGCAACCAATGTGAATTGCTCATATTACTATCATAATGTGAATATGGGAGGATTTTGAGCTTGAAAAAGAATATCAGGGGAACACGTTTTTCATGACGATGGAGAGATGATATGGAGAAAAACCCCTCTCACGTTGATCTCAATATAGATATAATTGAGATTCTGGCGGAAAAATTTGAAGTGATAGAAAACGAAAAGAGTAACGATGAATTCGAGATTTCATTATACAAAAAATTTAAAGAATCAATTGATGGATCAATCATGAAGTTTTTTTTTTTGGTCGAAACTACTGAAATATTATATTAGAGAAGATAGACATCCAGATGCTAAAGCATCAGCATACACTACATCTTGCAACATAAAAGGAGGGTAGAGGATCCAGTTGCGGACCGGGCCGTGGTTCCTGTGGGCTTTTGCGGCCCAATCTGCGGCTGCATTCGCTTGTCTACGGCAGTGCTTGAGAGAGAAATTAGGGCACTGGGATAGCAGATCTTGGACTTCAGCGTAAAGGAGGCGTTCCGTCCATGGCGGTTTCTTCTTCTCCGCTACCATCTCCACAGTCCGATTCCACTATTAGTCGATCCTGGTGACGCTCATGCTGGATCAGATGTTGAATCGAGAATTTCAGAGCATAAAGCTCCGCCTGGAAAGCCGATTGGGCTGAGAAGCTTCGGGTAAACACATCAGTGAGAATTCCTTTGTAATTTCTGCAGATACAAGCCATTGAGCCTTGCAAACCCTCTGATTGAAAAGCACCATCAATATTGCATTTTAAACTTCCTTTGTCAGGAGGCTTCCATCGCTGATCGGGGCTGAGGGACGAGATTGGAAAGCTGTTGGGAGTTGGGGCGACAACCGTATCTATCCTGCTCTGTGCAAGGGCATCCTCCACTGCTTGGATGGGGTCTGGACTATGGTTTTTGAAGATGAAATTGTTGCGGTGACGCCAGATCTGCCACAACAAATTTGCGATCACCTCAAATTCATGGACCTCCTTCGAAGCCGTGGCTTTGTCTGCGACCCAAGCATCAAAACGCTGCACTGAAGTAGGTAATATCTGAACTCTGATATGAGGATGAGTCCATATCTTTCTAGTCCACGTGCAAAAGAAGAATAGATGTTCTACAGTCTCTGGCATATTTTGAGAACATAGGCTGCAGACAGGAATGGGTGAGATGTGTCTGTGAAAAAGGTTTGCCTTAGTAGCAAGGGCATTCTGACAGGCTAACCACATAAACACTCGAATTTTAGGAGCGGTTTTCATATGCCATATTGTTCGCCATAACTTAATGGGGTTCTGATAAGAAGTTGAAGGCACACTGAGTTGGGTATTTAGGTGTGAAGACAAAAGATGGTAACTACTTTTTACTGAATAAACACCAGAGGAGGTGGCAGTCCATATCAGTTGGTCAGTAAGAAGTAAAGGATTAATAGGAATTTTTAAAATCTCTGCACTGACCTGAGAGTCAAATAGATTGGATATAAGAGTTGAATTCCACATGTGATGTGAGTTATCAATGAGATCAGCCACTAAAACCGGTTCGCCTTGAGCAACTATACCGCCCAATGTACCCGTAGGTAGCCAATTGTCTTCTCTTATTTTAATTTTGGAGCCATCCCCAACTAACCATCGAAGTCTAGGAAGAATGGCTTCTCTTCCTTTTAAAATACTCTGCCAACCCCATGAAGTACGATTTCCCACTTGTGCACACTGAAATGATGAATTCCTGAAATACAATCCCTTGAAAAGCTGACTCCATAGAGCGTTTGGTTGTTGATACATACGCCAAGCTTGCTTACCAAGCATTGCTTTGTTGAAACTGACAAGGTCTCTAAATCCCATTCCTCCGAGTCTTTGGAGAGTTTTAAAGATGTCCAATTTTGCCAATGAATTCCTGTTTTGCCATTATTATTGCTCCACCAAAACTCTGATATCTTTTTTTCTATTAATCTGCATAAAGACAGGGGGAGCTTGAAGATCGACATGGCATACTGAGGTAATGCCTGTATAACAGATTTCAAAAGTATTTCCTTTCCACTCTTCGATAACAGTCGTTCCTTCCAGCCATCTAATTTGGCGTTTACTTTGGCCAAAATCCAGGAAAACATCTCCCGTTTCGATCGCCCCCAATCTGAAGGTATACCCAGGTACTTCCCATAACGATTCATCACAGGCATTCTGAATTCACTTGCTATATTTTGTTGTAGAGATAACGGGCAGTTTTTGCTGAAATACAAACCAGACTTATTCCTATTCATAATTTGGCCCGTAGCTAGACAATATTGGTTTAGAATATTGGCAAGGTTTTGGGCTTCAGAGATTGTTGCTTTTAGGAAGAAAACAGAGTCATCAGCGAAGAATAGATGGGATAAAGTGGGGCATGCTCTATTGAACTTAATTCCTTGTAAATGACCCATTTCCACAGCTTGAGTAATAAGCGTTGATAGCGCATTTGCTAGTAAAATAAAAATATATGGGGATAGGGGGTCACCTTGTCTAAGTCCTCGAGATGGTTGGAAAGAAGCAAGCTGTTCCCCATTGAAACGAACACTTAGGGAAGTCGTTGTGATGCAAGCCATTACCAACCGAACCCATCTGTCATTGAAACCCAGCTGCAGCATGTAGGCTTGGAGAAAATCCCATTCCACCCTATCATACGCTTTTTGCATATCTGTTTTTAAAAGAAGGTTGAACTTTTTCTTGCTCTTACGCACTTTAAACTGATGAAGCACTTCTTGAACCACCATTATGTTATCCTGTATCTGCCTGTCCTTAACAAATGCTGCCTGTTCTTTGGATATCAAATTAGGAAGCCAAGGTTTAAGTCTATTGGCCATAACTTTGGAAATGATTTTGTAAGCGAAATTACAAAGACTTATTGGTCTGTACTGATCAATGCTTTCTGGATGATGAACCTTAGGAACCAACACAAGTATCGTTCTGTTTAGAGAGCAAGGCATGATACCTGATGTGAAGAAATCTCGAACTGTTTTAATGACATCTGCTTTGATAATTTCCCAGTGCTGCTGAAAGAAGAGGCCATTAAGACCATCGGGCCCTGGAGCCTTTGAAGCACCCAGCTGAAAAGTTGCCTGGTACACCTCATCTTCCGTTACTATTCTCAGCAAATGATCATTTATGTCTTTAGTTACCACTGCAGGGTATTGATTTAAAAAGGGGCCAAAGTCGCGATAGCCGACTGACTTATATAAATTAGAAAAGAAACCCAACGTTAGCTCCTTTAATTGTGCTGGTTCTCTTATCCAGTGCTGAAGATCATCTTTTAACAGACAGATTCTGTTTCTTTGTCGTCGTTGTACAGTACTGGCGTGGAAAAATTTGGAATTTTTATCCCCCCACCTCAGCCAATTGATGCGAGATCGCATAGCCCAGAACTGCTCCTCTTGCTGCCAGAGTTGTTGAATTTCGTCTCGAATTGAATGGGTCAGCTCTTTATCATCACTCTGATAATATTTTCTGTTCATGATAGTCTGTAGCTGATGTTGTAAATGAGCTATATGAAGATGACCGTTACTGAACTTTGATTTACTCCACCTTGCTAATTCATGAGAAACTTTCTGCAATTTTGCCACCAGAGAAGTTTTGTCTGCTCTGGATATATTCCACGAATGTTGAATTATTTCTTTGCACTGTTGATCTTGGTTCCAGAAAGCTTCATAAGTAAAAGTCTTCTTTCGCTTGACAGGACTAGTAGATGTGGTAATCAAGAGAGGGCAGTGATCCGAACCTAAAGCAGGAAGGGCTAACACTTCTGCAGTAGGATACAACAATCGCCATTCCAAAGAGCAAAAGACTCGATCCAATCTCTCCTTTACCAGTTCAGCCCCTGTTCTGTTATTAGACCAGGTAAATTCACATCCTTTGCTTTCCAACTCTAGTAAAGAGCAAGCACTAATCACTGCTTGAAAGGATGATAGACGAGAGTATATAGCTGGTCTCTTACCCACTTTTTCCCAGGGGTAGAGAATTTCATTAAAGTCCCCCACGCACACCCAAGGAAAGGTATGTACAACACTGATCTCCCTGAGTCTATCCCAAAGCTCTTGTCTAGCCCTATAAGTAGAAGGAGCATGCAAACATGTGATATGCATAGACGTAGCTGTAGAAATATCATAACAAAGCAGATCAAAATAATTCTCCGCTGACTTCAAAATAGTTAAAGCATAAAGCTCAGTCCAAAAAATAGCTAGACCACCAGCTAGGCCCACTGGATCCCTTATCAAGGAGTGTGGAAAATGAAACCGACGCTGTAATCTACTTAAAACTGAAGCTACATTCTTAGTTTCCATTAAGAAAACTAGATCGGGCTTTTCTTTGGCCAAAACGGCCTTTAGGGCTTGAACTGTCAGTGGGTTGCCCAACCCCTGACAGTTCCAACATAGGAGCTTCATTTGAGATGCGGTGGCTGTTTGGGGCCAGCCGCCAATGCCCAATGTGGTGTCTCATTTACAGCATAAACAGGGGTGTCCATAAGTTGAGTCTCATCCAGATCTGATGAGTAGCCAACTCTAGTATCATACGGAGAGTATCTCTTTTGTGTCTTGCCTGATCCCGTAGCATTATTCGTTTTCAGAATTTTTGGCTTTTTTTGCTTAGGAATCTCCATGGAAGGAGTCTGAACACTCTTCAATTTTGTCATTGCAGGTACCAAGTCAGTAGTCCTTGGTGCAGGATTGACTATTTCCATCATAAAAGAGGGTCTTGAGGGGATGATGGGGGTCGTTGCTTGAGCTTCTGAATCTCGCACAATTGGAGGCAGAGCTAGGATTGACGTTTGCATAGCAGGGGGAGTTTCAGGTACAGCTTCATCCATCTGCTTCATATATTCCTGAGGATTATAGAACGTATCCCAATACGGGCTATGTTGTCGAACCTCCGCACGTAACCAGTGGCCATAGGCGAGTTTCGATAAACCATCATGTTTGTCTTCCTCATAAGGATATTCTTTACAAGCTGTCGCATAGTGTCCTAGCTTCCCGCACGAATAGCAGAAATGTGAGAGTCGCTCATAGCGAAAATCTAACCATAATGTCTTTCCTTTGATACGAATTAGCTTCCCGTCCTTAAAGGTTCTTTCAAATCAAGTTGTATGCGGACCCTTCCGAAGTATCGGTTTAACTTCTATTACACGACCTACTCGCTTAATCGCCTTAGGCAGAATGTGTTGTGTTCCATTCCAAAGGTAATCCTATTACATGCATCCGTAAGGCACGGTGAGAGAACTCATAACAGTGTAATGGCGTATTTGGTCGCCATGGTTGGAAATGAAACAAATGTCCCGAGAACAGCCACGGACTCCCCGCAAGTACTCTGTTTTTCGATTTCTAACCGAAATTTGACTATATACAGGCCACCATCACAAAGGGAGATATCAACCTGGTCTAAACGCCATGCTTTCTTCATTGCAATTTGGAACGCAGGAAGATTAACAGCAGGATTGGTAAATATATTACCCATCAGGATAAGGCGACATTCTTTCAGCTTGTCTGAGGAAGGTAAATCATCCCAAACTTCCAATTCTTGTTCTGAGCATAGTCGTCCCAATCTTTGACACAGCGCCGCAATGCGCGAGGAACTGTCTTGCTCTTCCATAGCCATAAAGCTTATAAGTACTGAAAACCCTGTGCAGACTTAAGACCCAGTTGTTGCATGTCCAGAATTGAAGACCTACAGCGCTATACGTGCAAAGTCAAGCTAGAAGAACCCTGTGCAGAATTAAGACCCAGGTGTTGCATGTCCGTACTGTGAAGATGAACAGCGCTATACATGCAAATTCAACCTAAAAATATGATTGAGGGGACAGCGATGATTCGGTGGACATCGCCATAAGGAGATGGGAAAACTCGGGAGATGGAGAAAGAAGGCCTCGATGATTCGGTGGACTCAAAAAATCCACATGCAAGCTACTCGAGGAGTAGGGAGGATTACTTAAAGGAAAAGGAGGTATCGGCGGGAGATTGAGGGAGATCGGAAGGAAGGAATGAAGCTGAACGGGGATTGCAGATTGAGCACTCGAGGAGAGAAGAAATTACAGAGGAGGAAGAGCTCGAGCATATCGCGAGAGGAAACTCTAACATAGGCGAGAGAAAACTTCATTCCCACGGAAGGGGAAAACTTTTGCTCGACCTGACTTGAAACGAAAGAATTTTTTTTATTTGAGAATGAAGTTTGGTTTGCATCTTTTATTTGAGCAAGAATTTTTTTTACTGATTTTGCAGAAATGATTCCAAATTCCAAGAAGACTGAAGTAGGTATGCTAAATTATATAACCCAACATTTTCAAAAATTCCAGGTCAAGCCCTTTTTTTTTTTTTTTTTTTTTTTTAAGTAGAGAACGATGTGGGGCAACTCAAGTTTGAATTTACGTTTTCTATTTGATGAATCAAGCATTGTGAAATTTGATTTTTCCCTCTTTAATTTAGTTGGGGATATTCACTTTAGATATAATAGGGAAAATATTACAAATGATCCTTGAACTTTCATCTAATGTTCAATTTCATCCATGACCTTTCGATTTGCTCAATTTGGTCATTGAATTTTCATCTAATGTTCCATCTAGTCCCTAACTATTTGAAAATTGACAAATTTCCCTTTTTTTTTAAATACCAAACTATTTTTTTATAAATTAAAAAAATACCAAATTTGGTTTTTTTTTTTTTTTTGGTTGAAAAAATACCACATTTATATAAAGTAATAAAGGTCAATATTTCTTTCCTTTCTCTATATTAAAAATAAATGGAAAAAAGGGATAGTAGTAATAAACAAAGGTGAATCTTGCATTGTGATTTCTTTTTTGTATATGCAAATTACTTGAATAATGTACAAAAGCTCATCAATCGATTTTTTTCCCTTTTTGGTGAATTTATAAAAAAAACACTTTGGTATTAAAAAAGGAGAAATTAGTCAATTTTCAAATAGTTAGGGACTAGATGGAATATTAGATGAAAGTTCATGGACCAAATTGAGTAAATCGAAAGCTCAATGATGAAATTGAACATTAAATGAAAGTTTATGGACCATTTATGACATTTTTCTTATATAATATTTGAATTTCTTCATTTTTTTCATTGGAATATCCTTTGCGAGAACCGGAGGATTTTGAGCTTGAGGAAGAATCACAGGGTGAGCAAGTTTTTTATGACGACGAAACTTATTATTCCAATTTAGATCCAAGCGTGCTAACAACTGAAGGTTTGTCGACAATTCAATTCTTCATTCTAAAAAAACTAACTAAAAGAAAAAAGATAAAGAAAGGAGGACTAGATAAAAATTTAAAAAAAAATGAAGAAAGACTCATTTAAATTTATTAATAAGAAGGCCGATGCAGACCCAGTTTAACGCAATCCCTATCGCGCAGCCCAATTCTGTCATCTGCCAATTTTTGAAAGAGGGCCCGGCCTTCCTTTATTCTTTTCGCATATTGTACTCGAGATATCTGTCTGCATTTGTGTAAATAAAATAAAATAAAATAATCAAACAATCAATTATTAATTGACCTATGAATTTTAAAAAGGAATGCATGTGGAACCGCATGCAAAAAGGCTTCCTTTTCTCTTTCCTTTTTCCCGAATGTTCTGAAGGCCCGAGAATTATAAAGCCCAAGGATGACAGGAGACTGAAAATGAGTTTTGTATATCCATGTCATTTACAAGACAAACTATTTCTTGTATTCTCTGCTGGCTTTGGTGTTTGCCTTGCAATATGTCGGCTCCTCTTTGTATTTTTACTATGCTATCATGTATACAATGGATGTGTTACCATGTCTTTCTCCCGTTATGAAGACGCAAAAGGTAATCTACTTTGCATACTTGACTAATTAAAAGCATCTCTAGTCTTGACTATTGATTTATCTCCAAAAAACAAAAAGAAAAATCTTGACTACTGGCAAAACTCGGGATCTAGGTTTATAAATAGGCGAGTTCCCATTAAGACCATCTACAGGCTTTATAGTATTGATAGCTAACAAAAAGACAACAAAAAATCCTTAGGCAAAGCTAACTCGATGTTTTCTGTATGAGCACCACATGAATATCTCTTATAGTTCCTTGATCATAACGTGGATGATTTATTTCAAATTGAAATGGTAGAAGTAGATTTAGTTTGGCGCACAAAAGCCGACTTATGATAGTAACTAACTACAATATGATATGTCTGTTCATAGTTTTTTTAACCTCCTTTTTTCCTTCTTTATTTTTTGGGGGGTCACTACTAAACTTTAGAAATCTTAGGAGAGGAAATGGGGTTTGTTTGCTGATTCCACCGGACCACTTTTTCATATTCAGATTTCCTGCATCAAAAAAGCATATCTTATGTTCGTGTCCACAAGCATCATGGTCCATACCCTAGGGCATTTCCGAGAGAGATTCTTTAGGTCATTGTTAGAGATCTTCCATGTCGAGGCAAATTAAAATTGTTTGTTTTATTATGATTCCTTTTTTTTAGAAGATACTCATGTAAATAAATTTTGAACAAATTATCATACTGAAATATTTGGATATGTTTCCATCGATATAAACTTGTAAAGAGCTACTTATGAGTTTCGAAAGAAAGCCAAATTAAAAGGTTTGTGGATGGGGAAGTTACGAATGCTAGGTCAGACCTGAGATAGAGGCGTAAACTAGAGTCAAAGTTTTTCATTTGTGTCTGTAGTGTGCATGTGTGGACTGGGAGGAGAGGGGGAAGGCTGTGATTCGATCGGGAGAGGAGGAAAGGGGGCACACGCTCAAGGTTCAACCCTTCACTGCTGCTTCTTACCCTCTCCCATTGTCTTCAACCAACAACGATACCACCGTCAAGACCACTGTGTTGGCATCGAGAGATTTCTCTCTGGATCCTCCGTGCATGTATGCTCCGGGCATGCATGTGTGTTGAGTTACGACTCATGCTTTTCGTCTTCACTGCTTCGGATTGATATTAGAACCTAGAAGATCGTGAGAACGTGATGTTCGGTAGCAACGACAACTGTGAATACTGCCTCATTGACAAAGATGGGGGCCTGAGCTATGATGGCGAGCATCTCAACAGAACTGGAGCAGCAATTCGGTTTGATGCGGTTGGCCATGTGTTGGCGAATGAAGCCATATTACTATTAAGAGCCTTTGTTGTTTTTTTCCATTAATTTGGCTTTTAAGTAAAAATTGCCTCTGTCCAGAGAAGTAGTCTAAATTTGGGTGAAATTTGATAACAAATTTTCTAGTGTGTTCTTTCGATTCAGTTTTTTATTATTATTATATTTTGTCTAAGTGAATTGATTACTTGCGTTATTTTTCTGGAATTAATGTGTGATTCCTAACACTATGGACGCCATTGCGATCTGACTTTGTGTCCTAGGGCTGGAGAGATGCCTCGGTGGAGACAAATAAATAGTGCCGTGGGAAAATTGAGCCCAGGACCAACCATTCGATGAACCAACTTCGGCGGTCCAAGTTAATGGGATGTCCTGTTTATCCAAAGGCTTCATATTCGAGCGAAAAGAATTTCTAGGAGTTCGACCGGCATAAACAGTACGCTGGTCGCCACAGACGGCGTGGATGTGATGGCCCGTGATTATTGCGACAGACCAAAGATCGACATAGTGGAGCCTGTCATGGAGATCACCACCAAGAATTGTAATTATTACCATTGTCTCAGAGAATTCCATGAATTCCTTGCAAGATTCCTTATTTAATGGATCTTTTAACCCCGAAAGATTTTCTTGCAGCTGTAGATCATCTTTTGGACTGTACGTCGACAAGCAAATCTCTTAGCTTTGTTGTTTGAAGGGAGATGCTCTTTATTTTCGTGGGATCAAGTGCAGGTTGAGCGAAAAATAACAAGTCGATTAGAACATGGCATAAAACGTGAATTCTGTTAAGGTGGCGATTTTCATGGATTGATGATCAAGCTGAACAAGCCAGCATCTTATTGTCCTCGATGACGACAACCAAAAAATGAGCAGCACTTCTTTAATTTCCGTTGATACGGTTGTCGCTGAGCTCAAAAGCAATAAGTCAAGTTTTCGAATTCCCTTTTCAAGAAGGGGATTTGGAGGATCTTAAGCTTGAAGAAAAATCTCAAGGTGAGCATGTCTTCCATGACGATGGAGAAATGATTTTAGAGGATAGCCCCTGCCATGTTGATTTGGATATAGATACAAGATTTGGGCAGAGAAATCTGAAGTGACAGAAAATGGAAAGAAGAACAGAAGAACAAAAATTGATTTAATTATGACAAGCAATTGGAATAATCAATTGACGGATCGATCTCGGTTGGGATCTTTTCTTCAAGCAAGAAATCGTGATTGATGCTACGGATATGGTTCCAAATCCCAATAGGATTTTAGCACATATGCTTTATTACATGACCCGACATTTCAAAAACTCCAGGTCAGCTTTTTCTTCTAATTAAAGAGAAATGGTGTAGTATCCCTTAACTGCGGATTTCCATTTTTAATTTATTTTATGAATATAGGATATTGAAGTATGATATCTCCTTCTTTGATTAAGTTGATATAGGATATTCGCGTAGTATATAATATTTGAGTTTATTGCTTCTATCATTTTTATTTTTTGAATGAGTTGATATATATTATTTTTTATTGGAAGATACCATAGGACCTAGTCTTTTTTTTTTTTTTTCAGGTTTAGCTAGGCTTTTGTTATATTCTCAGTATCTCTCTTTTGGTTACTTTATTTAGTAATAAATTTTAGAGAAAGTGTTGCAACTGTATTAATTTGTTATGTTCTATAGGATCATGCAGTTTATCTCTTTCTAGAAATTTAAAAAAAAAAAAAAAAACATAAAGAGATTTCTGTCGGTGAGTCTTTTGCAAGGAGGAATTGAACCATGTTTGTCCGATAAAGTTATTCGAAATGGAATGAGAGTGGGCGATTTGAGACACATGGACACTTTTCCTGAAAAGCTTGATCTTTTATTATCGGATGCAGCCTCAAGATTTCCAGGTTTTAAATATGGCCCTGGCATGCTTGAGGAAGAAGTAGAAAAGTACAAGAGATTTGCCGAAAGGTTAGAGCCTTTCATAGCCGATTCCGTGCATGTCATGAACGAGTCAGATATTACAGAAGAAAAATGTATTAGTTGAAGATGGTCAAGCTACCATGTTGGATATTGACTTTGGAACCTATCCATTTGTAACATCGTCTAGTCCATCGGCTGGTGGAATCTGCGTTGGTCTTGGCATTGCACCAAGTGTCCTGGGTGATCTTATTGGAGTTGTATCAATTTGTATCGGCATCGGACCTGGAAGGGATGCCCTCATTTTCTATTGATAGAGATTATTGCCCCTTCCTAACGTGCCGAGTTAGACTATACATTAGAACAGGAACCTTTTTGGGCTTTGGCATCAGGAATCTGGCCAATGTGAGAAAGCACATGCACTTCATGAAATAGAAATGGAATAGGGAAGCTCTGTTTTGTATCTCTAAATGCAAGGATTCAGTTTTTCACAGTACAGTGGCTTTAGTCGTGTGTCACAGCCCGATAAATTGATGCGTCCCAAAAGCTTCGTGAACAAAGGCCGTAGCCCATCCATGAGGGTTTTCTTGAGTATATATATATATTTTTTAAGGAAATTGGCAATATAATAATTGTACATCTACGTAATAATTAAGGGAGATTTAAACTTTACCATTAGATCAAACAGAAGATCTACGGCTACAGGTAGACCCACACATATAAATATATATATATATATATATATATATATATGGAGAATTACCAAAAAGTTCTAAACCTATTACAATTGTGCAAATTCAATCCTAAACTTTTTTTTTTTGTCAATTTAGTCATAAATCTTTTACAATTATACCAATTTAGTCTATCCGACAAAAATTGGTCGGCCAACACTGATGTGGATGCCGGCCGAGGACAACTGGCCAGCAAATGTTGATGAGGGCCAGCGAGGTCAGCCTCGCCGCCCACCGGCAAAAGTGAGCCTCACCTAGCGACGGATAGGCCACCTTCGCCACATCTAGCGAGGCTCGGGCCTCGCCCAGCCATGGTGAGGTCGAGCCTCGCCGTCCCTGGGTGAGGCTTCGCTCAACCAGGGCAAGGGTCGACCTCGCCGATGGCCGGCAAGGCTCGGTCTCTCACCGGTCGATGGGCGACCTCAACTTCCAGCACCTTTGCCTCTAGGGCCGCATCGAGGGCAGCATCCAGAAGCTCCGCGCCGAGTGGGAGAAGTCGGTCCGAGCCATGGCCAAGATCTCCAAGACCAAATCCAAGGCTTTAGATCTCAAACCCTCGAAACCTTAGGTCGATGATGGTGGCAAAAAGAGGGCCGGTTCCGTCTCCCCGCCAGGCGAGGCTAAGCCTCGCCAAATCTAATTAAGCCCCACTCACTCTCTCTCGTGGGTTTATTGTGGACGCATGCTTTCGACCCCTCACCTCGCTTCTTACCCCGTGGGACCCAAAACAAAACCACCAATCACGACCACCATTGCGTCCTTCTGCAGCTTGTTCAACGTGCCAACGCTTCTTTGCTTCTCAAATTACTTTCAACCAACAACAAAATTACCATCACCACCACCGGTGCATATCGCTGCCGCTTCTTACCTTCCCCGATTGCCGGCAACCAACAACGAATATACCAACATCATCACTGTGTTGGCATCAAGAGATTTCTCTCTAGGCCCTTCGTGCATAAACGTTTCAGGCATGCATGTGTCACGGGCCGAAAGATGAACGACCCGAGAAGTTCCCCAGAGTCGACCCCAACTCGCCCGTAGACCTCCTGCTCTCACTTGGATTCCCTCCAAACCTTCTCTCCAAACTACAAAAGCGGGCGAACCTGTCATTTAGCTAGATTACGGTATTCCGTTCCGTTTATTTATGTTAGTAGACGGTAGTTGGCACTTATGCCAGTAGTTGGGACGGCACGATCTCGTCCGCCCGTAGAATACTAGATCGATGGATGTAATCCGAGGCCCTCAACTATAAAAAGGGGTGTCCTCCTTCACTTGTAATCATCCACTACTTCCGCAATACAAAGCAAGTCTTCTTTCCGAGCTCCTCTCTCTAGATTCTTTCTCTCTCTACGATCCGGGTAAGGCGATCGAGTGAGCGTTCGACTGTGAAAGGCTTGGCTTAGGTGCTTCGGCGATCCATCCCGATCCTAAAGTGCCCGAGTCGCCGCACGGTCATGATCCCAATCGATCGGCCCGTGACAAGTGGTATCAGAGCTAAAGAGAGATTCGTTTCCAAGAGATTGAAGAGCACCAACTGTTTGAAAGAATGTCGAGCCACGATGCAGCTGTGGTTGGAGAAAATGCGCCTGGCATAGACACGCGCAGCAAAGCAAAGAAGAGAGATCAGTCGGTGGATGCTGCGGCTACGTTCGATGAGAAGATCGCGAAGGTCCGGACTGCTGTGTCCGAGCTCATGGAAGGTCTTGACGACGTGCGAGACCGGATCATGGAGGTTGAAGGCTCAATCCGTGAAGACTTCACGACCGGCATCAACCAAGCCACGGCCCCACTGTTCGACAAGGACGAAGCTCTCGAAGCATCGATCGATGGTTTGAACGAGCGCGTCCAAATAATCGAGGAGGTAAGCCCATGTAGGGACGAGGTCGAAGCCATGAAGGCCGAGATCCAAGAGCTCAAGACCGAGCTCACCCTATGCAAGTTAAGCATCACGAATGGTGCGGCGCTGCTCAAACGGTGACCAAGATCGAGGTCCCGAAGCCAAAAGAGTTCAAAGGCAACCGATCTGCCCAAGAGGTGGACAACTTTGTGTGGAGCATGGAGCAAGTACTTCGGCGCCGTCAACATACAAGACGAGTCGATCAAGGTACGAACCGCTTCCATGTTCTTGTCTCGATACGGCGATGCTTTGTGGTGGCGCAATAGGTGCGATGAGAGTAGACGCGATGCTGATCCCGTGAACACGTGGGACGACTTCGTGAGGGAATTCCGCGACTACTTCTTCCCCGAGTTCGCTCAACAAGAGGCTCGTAGCATGCTCCATCGCCTCGAGCAAAGAGGCACGATCCGAGAGTACGTGAAGGAGTTCACGGAGCTTAAACTCCAGATTCGCAACCTGAGCGAAGAGGAGGCTTTCGGAGCGTTCATGGATGGACTCAAGCCATGGGCACAACTTGAGCTGAAGCGGCGGGATGTGAGTAGTCCGGCGCGTGCGCGAGCATGGCCGAGTCACTCGTCGACCTCACCGGGGTTGAACCGAGAAACAACCGAGCAAGAGCGGAGGTCGGATCGACCCGACGACGAAGGAAGAAACACTCCCGAGGCATGCCCGATCAAGGCGGCCGAAACAAGACGTGGGGAGAAGGGTCTTCCAAGCCGTCCTTCCAAAGAGGTCGACCACCGATCGACTACACGAGTAAGTTCGATCAACCTCCACCCTCTCCTTGCTTTCTCTGCAAAGGTCCGCACTGGACCCAAAAGTGCCCAAAGAAAGGCCGTCTCAATGCCCTACTAGCCATTGAGGAAGAGAAAGAGGCACAAAAAGAAGACAAACGGCAGATCCGGATTGGGGCTGTGAAGATGATCAACTCGGCCCGAGCCCGATCGCCAACCAAAGGAGAAGGGATCACTCCAAACACCGACATGTTCTTCGTGGAGGTCGAAGTGGGCGGCCTAACGCTTTACGCTTTGGTCGACACCGGCGCATCCAACATGTTCATGTCGACCGAGGTTGCGAAGACCTTGAGACTACCCGTCGAGCCATCCGAGAAGTCGTACAAGCCGATCAATTCGGGCGACTTCCATGGCGTAGGATCAACACCCGACGTGGACGTCAAGATCGGTGGATGGAAGGGCCGAATGGCGTTCGAGGTAATCCCTCTTGATGATTATGATCTCATACTTGGAATGCAATTTTTCGATAGTGTGGGAGCCATGATCGACATGAGGACCAAGTGTTTGATGCTCCTCGATCAAAAATGCCCGTCCATGATCCCCATGATCAAAGGAGTGGTCGACACCAAGACCATCGCATCGATCCGTCGCCTCGACAAGAGCTTGAAGGCCGTCATGCGCATCAATAAGCTATCTGAGGTGAAGCCAAAGGTTGAGTTGGATCCTACTCCAACGAACGCTATGCCCATCCAAGCGCTCTTCCCCGAGGTTGAGTGCGCGCCGCGTGCCCCGTCCAAGCAGAAGACCGAGCCGCGTGCGTCCGACTTCATCATCGAAGGTTGTGGTCCTTCGTTTATGACCGTCCGAGCAAAGCGCAACAAGAACAAGAAGGCTCGTGCCAAAGCCCGCAAGGCTGCTCGCCGAGCTGAGAACGACGAGGACGTCGCTCGAATGAGTGGGGGAGAATGTCACGGGCCGAAAGATGAACGACCCGAGAGGTTCCCCAGAGTCGACCCCAACTCGCCCGTAGACCTCCTGCTCTCACTTGGATTCCCTCCAAACCTTCTCTCCAAACTACAAGAGCGGGCGAACCTGTCATTTAGCTAGATTACGGTATTCCGTTCCGTTTATTTATGTTAGTAGACGGTAGTTGGCACTTATGCCAGTAGTTGGGACGGCACGATCTCGTCCGCCCGTAGAATACTAGATCGATGGATGTAATCCGAGGCCCTCAACTATAAAAAGGGGTGTCCTCCTTCACTTGTAATCATCCACTACTTCCGCAATACAAAGCAAGTCTTCTTTCCGAGCTCCTCTCTCTAGATTCTTTCTCTCTACGATCCGGGTAAGGCGAGCGAGTGAGCGTTCGACCGTGAAAGGCTTGGCTTAGGTGCTTCGGCGATCCATCCCGATCCTAAAGTGCCCGAGTCGCCGCACGGTCACGATCCCAATCGATCGGCCCGTGACACATGTGTGTGAGAGTTGTGACTCATGCTTTTCATTTCCACTGCATTGGTTGATATTAGAATATGGAACATTGAACGTGATGTTTGGCAACGAAGATGTTGACATCTAAATTTTGGTGACTCAATCCTTAATTTTAAGCCCTAAAAAGATTTTAAAAAAGATTAAAAAAACAGAAGAAATAAAATGAAATAAAATTGCATCAGAGCAAGTAAAAGGAAAATATGGGAAAATCAATCTAATTGATTATACATTAGAAGTTTGAAATTCTAATGAATATTCAGATTTAAATAAATGCGGAAGCAATTAAGAAATTAAGCGAGTAAAGGGCAAGAATTTTTATAAAATTGAATGAATCGAAACAAAATTGAGTTTATTGCAAAATTACGATCTGATTTGCAGCCATGAATTAATGCAACAGAAGATGGAAGCTCGAAAATTGTCATGAAAAGTGGCCGTCTCGAATCGCTATAAAGAGGGCTACAATTCGTGAAGAATAGGGGAGGAATTGGAAAAAAAAACTTTTAGAGCAAAAAACGTGATGGGGCTTTTTCCTTCGAATTTTTGAGTTCAAACGTTCAAAAGAAAAAAAATTCTTTTGTTTTGGTGAGAAGGGAAAAGTCAAAAGGAAGTGTCTTTCTTTTTGACTGAAGGAAGTACACGCCAGCAGAAAGAGGGAACCGTGCGAGTGGACAGGTGAAAAAAAAAAAAAGCAACTGTTCATCGTCCTCGGGAGGCCGACCGCCTGTCCGCGCCGGCCCTGCGCCCGCACCGCGCTTGCGCCGCACCGCCACTCCGCGCCGCCGTTGCCCTCGCGCCTCCGCCCGCCGTTCCGCCTGCCGCCGGAACCCTCCTCCGCCAGCGAGCTTGCGTCGCTGCTTACACCCAGAGGCCGCGAAGACGACGCCGCCTTCACTGCTCGCCCGCAGCACCGCCAGCAGCCCTGCTCCGCCGTACCGACCCACGACGACCCGACGCCGCTCTACCGATCTCGCCCGCGACGCTCGCCGCGCTGCCCCTGCGTGCCCGACCACCTGAAGCCTGTGATCTGCAACTCACGAGCACCCCCGCCGACGCTCCCTGCTACCCGCTGATCCGGTCACCCTTCGCCTCCGCCCGCGAGCCAGAACCCGAACCGCTGCAACGCCGGTTTTCCCCTTCGCCGGAGCCCGACGCCACCGCGACTCCGCCTCTGCAGCAATCGACGCCGCCGCGCCTCTGCACCCGCGAGCTCGCCCCGATGCCACTGCAATACCAGTCGCCGCTGCAACTCCGAGCGCCGACGACCGCGCGTCTCCCTCCGCCCGCACCTCCCGTCGCCGACACCGCTGCACACTCGCCCGCGCCTCCCGTCGCCGACACCATAGCATCTCTGCCCTTGCCGGAGCTCCAACGCCGGCCATCCGACCTCCCCGTCGCGGCGTACACCCCCTTCGCGCTGCTGTCCTCCCTGCAATACCCCCTTAGGAGGTTTATTTTTTCATTTTTTATTCTATTTTTATTCATTTATTTATTTATTTAGTTTAAATGTTGTTATTGCTTAAGTTAGAACACGATATATTAATGTTAATTATTTGTATAATTTAGGCTTTAACCGAAGGGGTATTGCCCAAAATTATTGTAATTATTAATTTGATTTGTAAGACTTCGGATCAGATTTTTAATTATTTTGAACCATCTTTAATATGTCGTGATGTTTAAGGTTAGCGTAATCGTTAATTTAACCCATGAGACAACATATTATTTTTTCGATTATTTTAATCCTTTATTTGGTGGATATCTTGATTAGCTTACACGTAATTTCATAATTGCTTGTCTTGGAAAAACACTAGAAAAAATAAAAATCAAAAAATCAAAAGATTAAATCTTGCATATGAATGTGCAGGTTTAGCAAATTAAGGTTGGATTTTATATTTGCATGTTTAGATGATTTTTGAAATAGATTAGGGTCGGATCAAAGTAACCTTTTAAAATAGGGTCTTAGATAAAGTTTGCACATTTTAATAATCCCTTTTAATATATATATATAGTTTTCTAAGATAGGATAGGGTTTAAGTCAAATTAATCCCTAAAATAAATTAGAAAATTGTTCATTTTAGATAGTATAATTAGGGTTTTTATTAACTCTGAATTTCAATAAAAAAATACAAAAATATTAGGTGGTGTTAATTAATTTGTATCCTAGGTTCATTTAATTAGAATTTGTTTATTAGTAAAATTAGGTCATGTAGTTAAAGTGCATATTTTAAATTCAAGATAAAAGAAAACTCCAAAAATTTGTTTGCTTTGTGTGTTTATTTCTTTTGATGCAATTTTTTTTTTTTTTTAGTGTTTAATAATGTTTGAACACCCATGTGATCACCTTATTGCGTGATAGAAATTTAGCTTAAAATAAATCTAAGTTGTCTTTCAAAAACATTTTTGAAAATAAAAGAATGATACCGAAAGGGTATTAGAGAAATCTAGTGTAATCAACCCAAAGTCTCTAGTTCGTAAAAGTAAAATAATTTCTCCAATTATTTTACTTAAGTGTCTAATCGACCTACTGAAAACTGATTAATGGCGATTCTTAGATAAAATTCATGTTAAAAAATAAAAAAAAAACTAAGTCGCGAATTGATATGAGCTTAGGAGAGCCCGAATTAAGTCTAGGCTTAACAGTCCATTAGCTTAAAACTTAAATGGTGCACCAGAAATTTTAGGTCGCAACAAAAGACAACGGCAAGAATTGCCTCTTTGAAAAAGATCGGGGGCCCAAACTTGCAACGCTGAGCATCCGAACAGAACCTGGAGCAACAATTTGATGGGATGCATTGCAGACTGACTTGGTGTCCTAGGGCTGGAGAGAAACCTAGCTGGGACAGAGAAGTGGCGCCACGGAAAAATTGATCCTGGGGCCAATCATTAGATGCATCTATTTTTGGTGGTCCGAATAACGGCACGTCCTGTTTATCTATTAACCAGTGTCATAATAATCGCGACAATCACCTCACGGAGTTAATGTTCTGTGGTGACCGGTGTAGTGATTACCTCCCCAATAACTCCTAAGTTATGTTCTGTGGTGATCGGCGTAGTGATTATCCCGCAATAAGTCCCAATAACTCCTTGAGGTGATGGTTACGACAGACGGGCGGTCGGCTTGGTTGAGCTTGTCATGGAGATTACCACCAAGGATTGCGACCATTACCATAGTCTAAGAGAAATTAATTGATTCGCTGCAGGGATCCTGTATTAATGGATGTTAGAACCTGAAAGAATTTATTGTAGAGGTGGATCACTTTTTCCATTGCATGTGCGTATCTATCGACAAGCCCCTTAGCTTTGTAGATTGGAGGGAGATGCTTTCAATTTTTGTGGGATCAAGTGCAGGTTGAGCGGAAAAGAGCAGGTAAAGCAACAATTTGGACGTGGCATAACTGTGAAATCTGCAAAGGTGGCGATGGATTGACGATCGAGCTGAACAAGCCAGCTTCATGTTATCCTCGATAACAACAACCAAAAATTGATCGATACTTTAATAATTGCCCTCTGATAAGGTTGTTGTTGAGCCTCAGGAGAAAAGTGTGAAAGTTTTTGTATTCCTTTCAAAAAAATCTCAGGTTGAGCACGTCTTCCGTGAAGATTGAGAAATGATTTTGGAGAAAAGCCTCTCTCATGTTGATCTGAATTTAGATGCAGATGAGTATCGAACAGAGAAATTCGAAGCGACAGAAAGTGGAAAGAATAATAGTAGATCCAAAATTGATTTCATTATACCATTAAATTTAAAGAATCAATTGATAGATCGACGTGGAAAGTTTGGTTGGGATCCGCCCTTAAAGCAAGAAATTTTGATCGATTTTGCAGATATGGTTCCAAATTCCAATAAAATCGTAGTAAATATCCTTTATTATGTAAATAACTCGAGGTTGAGCTTTTCCTTGATTAAGGAAGAATAATGTGGGGAACCTCAAGCTCGGATTTATATTTTTCATTTGATGAACTTAGGATTTTGAAATTTGATATTTCCTTCTTTAATTAAGTTACTTTAGGATAATCACTTAATATAGCATATTTGAATATTTTCTTAATTATTTTAAATTTCTAAACGCATTAAGATATCTATTTTTTTTATTGGAAGACACCGTTGGATCTAGTTGTTTTTAAGGTTTAGCTAGCCTTTTGTTTTTTGTTTTTTTTCGATATTTAGTTTTTTGTTATTTGATTGAATTGTAATGTCTAGAAAAAGTGTTGTAACCATGTTTATTTGTTGCTTTCTTTTATCAGACCACGCAGTTTAACTCTTTTCGGAAATTATGAAAAAATTAAGAAATTTTGCTCTGCGTGTTTTATGCATGTACACTTCGAGCATTCATACTTGCTAGTTGCAACTCTGTGCTTTTTGCTCCCAGTGAGTCATTTTTTGAAGTTGAATCAGGAAAACAGCTATTCAAAATCTCGAATCTTAAGCGAGATTAAGGGTTAGTAGGGATTAATTAATTAATAAGAACTATTACATGCAACTAATAAGAAGAGTCTAGTTCTTACAAACCTCAGCACTAGAAACATAGATTATATTGCATACGCGAGAAGAGTACTCAAAAGTAAACAATACTTGCAAACTATTTCTGATCCTTCAATTCTAGGAACTTGCCGACGCGTCTCCTCGCGGTATCGATTCCGCGTAGAAATCGGCTGTAGTTTAGCCACAGGTACATGGGGAGCACCAACCCGACAAGCAGCAAGTACCTATTAATTACCGTGATGATAATTCCTGTGACCTCGTCGGATTTCGGGAATTCGATTATAGCGGTAGCAAAGTAGGCACCACTGAGAATCAGCATTAGCAAGTAAACCGGGAGAGTGTGGGGCAGTCGGGGAATAGCGGTGATCCAGATTGTGACGATGGAGGCCAAGAAAACCATACTGTTGAGGACCATGAACTGGTAGAGTTTCGAGCCGTCCAGGATAATGTTTCCGGCTTGATGTGGTTTCTCGACAGCAATGGGGGCGATGGAGTTGGCTGGGGGATTAGAAGAGTTTTCCTGCCAGTAACCTCCTGGAGGAGTGAGCGCGGCTTGGTAAGTGGCAGTCGTAATTAGGGTAGCCGATAAAAGGATTATATTGCGAGCGGATTCATTTTGGAGGCCAAACAAAGATGTGATCTTCTCAAAGAAAGTTGGTTCCATGCTTAAAAACTCTGATAGAGAGCGGTTGGGAGGAAGAAGTCTTACTATACGTCCTCTACGGTGTAACCTCTTTTCAAGAATATGATCGCCACTAGGATTCTCTTCGAAGATATCTAAAGCCATCTTACCCTGGAAGTTCTTCTCATCTATTTTGACATACCCAATCAACAGCTTGATGATCTGGAAGAAATGCAAAGGGCACAAAATGAAGTATATTCCCTTGAATTTCTGTTGCTGCTGTTGGCTCATGCCATATAAGTTTAAGGGGATAAGAACATCACAAGTGATAATTTTCTTAGCACGCTCACCTAAGTGCCATAATTTTTTTTTTCAATCACTTGAGTAAAATGATTTCTAAAAAATGTTCATTTGAGTGCCATAACTTTCAATTGAATATTTGAGTCTTTCTATCATTTAAAAAAAAAAAAAAAAAAAACGTTCACCGAAGTGTTGGAAATTCAAAAGTGGCATTTAAACTTATAATAAATATGTTTTAAAAAATTATGGTGCTCAAGTTATCGATTGAAAAATCATATGACACTCAGATGATTAGAAAAAGAGTGCGAGTGAGGGAAGAGAGTTGGAGGGAGAGACCACCGGCCACCGCACAGCCGACAACCTGCCACCATGCCTCCTTTCCTGCTCCAAAACTCCGGTAAGCCTCGACCCTGTTTTTGCCTTCTTTGGGCACGCTGGGCCGGAGCTTGCGGCTGTCCGGCTGACGAGAAAGCCGGCCCCGTCCGTCGTTCTTTTGCTGCTGCTGTGTGTGCTGTTGTTGTCGTGGGTTCTGGTCTTCGGTCGAGCCAAAGATCTCATGTTTCCGTAGCATATGCTACCTGTTTGACAACATATCCGGACGAGATCCATAGTTTTTTTCTCCGGGCATGGTCTGTTTCGGAACGATGGTGACACTCTGGTCAGTGAGTGCGTAGGGGTGGCTAGGAGCTGGTCGGTCCTTGGCGGCCGTCGTGGTGGTCATCGGAGGCCGCGAGCTTCACTGTTTTGGGCGTCCGGCGGCAGGGAGGTCGGCCGACCAGTGGCAGTTAGAGTGACCGCCCGATGGAGAGTGGTAGCTCGGCAGCGGCTTGAGCTTTGGCCGAGGCTTGTGTTAAAGAAAATAAAATAAAAATGGAGGAGCTTCGGGTGAAGGACGTCGCTCGAGAAGGGGACGACGCGAGGAAGACGACGCGAAGAAGAAAGGACATCATGCTTATCGATACTGGAAACTATGATGACGTGGGCCATTTTGAGTGTGGGCTAGAGTGGCTTTAGGCCTAAGTGTTGGGCCTTAGTTGCAGTTTGGTGAGTTGGGTCTGGTTTGTTTGGGCTGGGTTTGAATTAACTGAAGTGGGCATGGACTTGGTTTTGCTGTGGCCGAATTGGGCTCGATTCCAGTGAGCCCATTCCACTCTTTAAGCTTTTGTGTTCATGAACCCAGCTCATGGACCAGACCATAGCCCATACTCAGAGTCCAGACCCCTATTTTCGGGTAAAAAAAGTTAATTAAAAATTCCGAAATTTTTTTATTTTTTCTTTGAAAAAAACTTCAATTCCTTCACTGCTTTGGGCATTCGGTAGTGGGAAGGTCAGCCGATGAGTGGCAGTTGGAGTGACTGACCGATGGAGGGTGGTAGCTCGGCTGCAGCGTGAGCTTCGGCTGAGGTTTGTCTAAAGAAAAAAAAAAAAATACGTAGGACCTTCCATGGAGGACGTCGCTCGAGATGGGGACGTCGCTTGAGAGTGGCTTGTAAGATAACCCGACATCAAGCAATAGAGGCCGAGCTTTTTTTCTTTTTTCCTGAGAAAGGGATTATGATGTGGGACGCCTTAAGTTTGGATTTACATCTTTTATTTGATGAATTTAGGATATTGAAATTTGATTTTTTCCTTCTTTAATTAAGCTGGTTTAGAGTATAGAATAATTTTTTTTTTGTGGGGGAGGGGGTCCACTTGATCTTGATATTTTGAAAATAGGTTGGTTGAACTTGAGAATTCACTCGTTGAAATTGAATAAGTAAACAAAATCGAATTGGATTCGGTTGGATGGTACCAATTAAATCGAGTGCTAATTACCATTTCTTATTGAATTAACCGATCAACTTGCTATCGAACATTTTTTTTTTGGATTCGACAATTTTCGCAAAAAATTTCAATATATTTCACTTTTATTATTATGAGAATCAATCCTACTACTTCGGGTCCTGGAGTTTCCACACTTGAAAAAAAAAACCTGGGACGTATCTCTCAAATCATTGGTCCGGTACTCGATGTAGCCTTTCCCCCGGGCAAGATGCCTAATATTTATAACGCTCTGGTAGTTAAAGGTCGAGATACTATCGGTCAAGAAATTAATGTGACTTGTGGGGGTTTGGAGTGTAGAATAATTGAATTTATTAATTCCATTATTTTAACTATGTGTTAAAATATAATATTCTGATTAGAAGATATCATGGATCTTTCTTCTTCTTTTTTTTTTTTAATAATTTGGCTAGGCTTTTGCTATATTCTTAGTAGTTTTGCTTTATGTTACTTTATTTAGAAGTAACTTTTAGAAAAACGGTTGCTACTGTGTTTATTCGCCGTGTTTATAGGATCATCCAGTTTGCCTTTTTCTAAAAATTAAAAAGTTGAAGAGATTTCCATCTTGCGTTTTGTGTATGGACGCTTCGTGCGTTTGTGTTTGGAAGTTGTAACTCGATGATGTTCATTTCCAATGCATTGAAGTCTGAATTAGGAAAAACAAAGCTATTCGAAGTCTCAACTTCAAGTAAGAGTAAAGCCTCTCAGGATTAATGAATTGCTACATGAGTCCATCACTTGCAGCTAATACAAAAGAGTAGTCCTTGCAAACCTCAAGACAAGAAACATGCGTGATATGCAGAAGTGATAAGAGAATTGGCAGAAAATATTTTCAAGTTTCGGCTGAATATCAGAAAATATAATTATTTTCCTGGAAAATGCATTTCTGGAAAATATTTTCCAAAAACAATGCATTTTTCATAAAACAAATGGAACCTTAGTTAGAGCAAGTTTCTTAAAAGGTAATGTATTATTAAGGAGTTAAAAAAAATACTTTAGGAGTCTGGAGACGTATTCGTGCATAACATGGGTTCCACGCCAGTATTCAGATGTAAGTAGTCCCTGCCAAATTTAGCCGAATACTTTTCTTTTCGTACCCCAAAGATTGTGTTGATTGTGAGATGGATTCCTTTGGCAAGAGTTAGCTAGGTTCGCAGTTAATATACCTTATGACATGAGTCAAAGGACTTCTCACATAATGAATTGAAGTTCCATTACGAAACGAGCAAAACATGTGAAATCTGTTCAAGCGGCGATTTTCGTGGATAGATGATCGAGTTGAAGAGCCAGCTTCATGTTATCCTCGATAACAACAACAGCCATAAAATGGTCGACACTTATATAATTGTCGTTGATAAGGTTGTTGTTGAGCTCAGAAGTAAGAAGTAGAAGTTTTTGAATTCCATTTCAAAAAGAAGGATTTGGAGGATTTTAAGCTGGAGGAAGAATCTCAAGGTGAGCATGTCTTCCATGATGATGGAGAAATCATTTTACAGAAAAGCGCCCCCCCCCCCACACACACACCCTCAAAACCCATGTTGATCCGAATTTAGATACAAAGGAGATCTAGTCACAGGAATTTGGAGCGGTAGAAAATCGAAAGAAGAACAGAAGAATCAAATATTGATTTCATTATGACAGGCAATTGAAAAAATCAATCGATGGATCGACATTATAGTTCAGTTGGGATCTTTTCTTTAAGCAAGAAATTTTGATTGATTCTGTAGATATGGTTCCAAATTCCAAGAGGATTTTGGCATATATGCTTTATTAGATAACCCGACATTTCAAAAAAAAAAAAAAATAGGGGCCGAGATTCTTTTCTGATAATGGGAGACTAATGGGAGACGCCTTAAGTTTGGATATACATCTTTTATTTGATGACTTTAGGATAGGGAAGTCTAATATTTCCTCCTTTAATCAAGTTCATTTAGGATATTCACTGAGTATATTACATATGAGTTTATTATTACTATTACATTTAAGTTTTTGAATGAGTTGATATATGTTATTTTTTATTGGAAGATACCACATGATCTAGTTGATTTTTAGGTTTTCCTAGGCTTTTGTTACATTCTCAGCATTTCCTTTTCCGTTACTTTATCTGGTAATAATTTTTAGAGAAAGGGTTACAACTTTATCAATTTGTTATGTTTTATAGGATCATGCAGTTTGCCTCTTTCTAGAAATAAAAAACCTGAAGAGATTTCTGTCTGTGGGTTTTGTGCGTGTACACTTTGGGCATTCATGTTTGCGAGTTGCAACTCAGTGCTTTTTGTTTTCACCTAATCAAAGTTGAAGTAGGAAAATAGCTATTGGAAGTCTCGACTTCAAGCAAGGCTAAAAAGAAGAGTCCAGTTCTTACAAACCTCAAGACTAGAAACATAGATGATATTGCGCAAATGAGAAGAATACTTAATAGATGAGTTCAGTACACGCAACTAATAAGAAGAGTCCAGCTCTTGCAAACCTCAAGACTAGAAACATATAGATTATAGTTGCACACGCAAGAAAGAATAGTTAAAAAGTAAATAATACTTGCGAACTATTTCCGGTTCTTCAATTCTAGGAAGTTGCCGATTTGTCTCCCTGGGGAATCGATTCCACGTACTAATCGGTCGTACCTGCGCCACTTTTTCGTGGGGAACGCCCACGAGAGGAGCATCACGACAAAAAGAAGCGCCGTTATGGAGTATCCTGCGACCTCATCGGGTTTCGGGAGTTCAATGAAAAGGGTAGCAAAGTAGACGACACCGACATAAAGCGTTAACGTGTAAACAAGGTTACTGTGGGGCAATAGGGGAGCAACGGTCCAACAGATTGTGACGATGGACAACACGAAAACCGAACTGTTGAGGGCCATGAACTGGTATAGATTTGAGCCGCTCAAGATCATTTTCCCGGCTTGATGTGGTTTTTCAGCAGCAATGCCGCTGGAATTGGCAGTAACGACAGTGGATTTGGCTCGGAAATTTGAAGAGTTATCCCCCCAGTATCCTCCCGGAGGGCTGAGCACGGCTTGATAAGTGGCGTTCGTAATTAAGGTAGCCACTAGAAGGATTATATCGCAAATAGATTCATCTCGGGGGCCGTATTTAAATACAAAATTCTCATGGTAAGTTAGTTTTGACCCTAAAAACTCTGATAAAGAGTGGTTGGGATCACGAGAACGTAACTCCTTTGCAAGATCTTGATTGCAACTACGATTCTGGTAGATTTTCAAAGCCGTCTCATCCCGGTAGTTCTTTGCATATAACTTGATACTCCCCCTTAACAGCCTGATGATCTGGAAGAAATGCAAAGGGAACAAAATGATAATGCACTTAACTTATGGGTTTTCACTGAGTTAATTGGTATAAGATTGAGATTCAAATCTTTGATAAATTTATTTTTAATATAGAGATATCTGAAGTCATGGTGATAATGTATATTAGTGATCACAAGTGATTTAAAAATGCATTAGATTTTTCCTTGTGAAGGCTTTAATGAGATCTAACTACCACAATATATTCACCTATAATATGTCAGATCCCTTAATCAATCATTTTTGCTGATCATATTCTTGTGTTTCTGGTGGCTCACTCCAGGCAAGTAAATTTATAGACACTTCTACAGTTTAAAACACCATATCATACAACTTCACGTGTCAATCAGCCGATAGACATTTATTGACAAATGTTAACCATTAAATTATAATACTATAAAATATACCGTTGCACAAAAAGTCGTTCAAATCTACTCTCTCTATATGTTTCTAAATCCAAGTACTTTCAACCCCTAGTGTTTCATTATCATAACATTTGGTCTTAGATTAGATAATGTCAAGTTCAAGGATCAAACAATAAAAACAAGAACAACAACAAAATTAATGGACCATACCTCAGGCTGATCTTCAAAGACAGCAATATGTAAAACGGTGTTACCATTTTTGTCTTTCCAATCCAAGATTTCAGTCAAATAGACTCGCTTAAGCCATCCAAGCAACACCTTGAATGCTTTGAGGTTGTGATTCTTGACGGCAATGTGAATTGCAGTCTCGCATTGGCTTGTCAAGTCTTCATTAGAAGATTTGCAAGCAAATAGAAATTCAGCCAGGAGTTCTAGGAGCTCCTTGTTCTCCTTCTCATTGTCTCTTTTTTCCCCGGCTACAAAATGCAAGGGAGTGATCCCGCATCATCCTCGGACTCGGATCAGTTTGGGGTCAAGGGTCATCAGTGTCCTCACGGTGTGGTAATGTTCGTGTTGCAAAGCCAAGTGCATAGGACTATAACCCTCCAGATTCAGCTTTCGAGTGAATGATGGCTTCAAGATGGCCATCTCCATGGCCACATTGATTTTTCCGGCAGCTGCAGCGATGTGTAGTGGAGTATTTGGGAAGGGATGCTTAGATACGCGATCTAAGAGCTCTCTCTCCTCCACAATTAAGTTATGTAGCTCATCAACATCATCATTTGCTATTGCTTGTTGAAGCCGAGACTCCCTAGCATCCTTTTCTTTTTTCTGGGGTAGATCCCTAGCCATCGTGTTTCTAGGGAAATGTAGGAGCAAGGGGGGCTCTGCTTGGTGAGGATCGATGGAAGTAACGAACATGCAAAATCATATATTATATGGTGCCACGGCCAACAAATTTTTAATTAGCTGAGTCAACAAGTTTACAGGTGGGCTTAATGGCAGGTCAAGGGTGAGTGGGGCCCAACATACCTTAGATTTGCCTTGATATATGCAATGCTTGTGGAATGAGTGAATGCAATGCATACTCATTTGTAAAGCTGCATTATTCTTTGCTTGATCTCGTAGGAGCGTGATTTTGCTTGCGGGAGAGTTCTTTCTCCCCTGTCAATTCCCCTTTTTCGCCTCTTTATTTCTCCATGTAAAATAAAGACCGAATAATGCTCAAAAAGTAAAATAAGTAAAGAAAAAGAAAAGTAAAAGTGCCACTTCCCTACCATTAACCCATCGAATCTTTCTCAGGTAATAGAAAAGCTTTCACGCCTTACTTGTTATTGCTAATCCCAAACTAAAGAGATAATTTGCAGAATTTAATCATACATTTGAGGAGTTAATGGCACTAAACCTACTTTAAATTATGGAAACGAATTCTTGACTTGTTACCATAGTGATTTATTGAATGAAGATTTTGAGTTTAAAATTTAGCATCGAATTAGCTCAGAAAATAAAGCTCTTTTAAACATGGATGCTCAACAAATTTGACAATTTATTTATGAACTGGTCAGTCACTAGTGGGTTCTTCATTACTTGCTCCTCTTTAATGTAATTGGCATTTGAGCTTTCCATGGTCATAAATCAGATGAATACTGATAATAGTTCACTTGCTTTTTATCTTAAAACTTTTAACCCAAAAGTTTCAAGAATGCTTTCGAGAATTATAACTACATATTGAAGAACTGTAATGCAAAATTAGTTTACATAGTTAATAGCTTACTTTGTAAAGCATTTAGTTATTTAAATTTAAATATCTCATATCCTATGACTATCAAAGACCTACCTCTAGTCGGAATTTCGAAACAAGCATATCAATGATGTTAACTGACTCAAATAAGATGGTAACTTTGTTCTAGAGTCGGTTACTCGAGCTTCAGATATAAATATTGACAAATTATTTGAAGCGCTGGTTATTTTGAAAAGTGTTCGCTATCTATAACTAATTGATAAGCTCCTAAAAAAGCATGCGTAAACTACAGGAAAGTCGATACTTTTGAAACAATAAAAAAAAAAAAAAATGGTAAGTGGGCACAAATAAGAATCGATGATTTTGTATAAGAGTTGATGAGCTTAAAACGTCGTTCAGCCCTGCCAATGAATCCAAGTGAATTATTGGAACAATTAATAATCTGGAAATAATTAAATGTACATTGGTATAACTCAAACAAGAGTTGGCAACTCAAGTTTCATAGATAAATTTGTTAAGATTTTGAAAAAGTTGGGTAAGATATAAAACTGTTAGTGTAGTATAGCATTTTTTCTGGAATAAGTTTGTAACGTTTAAACGGCCAAATAAACTTTGGCAAGTGAACCCAAATAAGAGTTGATAATTTTGTATAAGTATGGTTGATTTTAACAGCATTTTTAAGATGCTAAAAAAATGTCCTTAAATTATTGGAACAGTTGGTAATTTTTGAAAAAGAAAACATTGATAACTGATTGAAATAAAGTTGGTAATAAGAGTTTATAATTTAAGATCCACAAATAAATGTTAGCAAGTTATTAAGAGAATCGGTAATTTTGAACTAAGTTGATAATTTTGTATAAAAAGTGGTAACTTTAACTCACTGATAAGTTCTGAAATAGATGTTGTGAGCTATTGGAATAGTTGGTCATTTTGTGGCAATCAAATAAACGTGAGTAAGTGGACTCAAATAAGATTTGATAATTTTATATAATAGTTAGTAGCATTATCAGTTGGTAAGCTGCGCAAATAAATGTTGGTAAATTATTGCAAAAATTGATAAATTCAAAACAGTCAATTAAAATTGAACGAGCGACTCAAACAGTGGTTGTTAAGCAAAAATTAGTTGTGACTTAATGGAAGAAAAATGGGCAAGTCACTTATGGTAATTTTGAATAAAAGTTAGCACCTTATCATGTTGGTAAGTTATACAAATTAATGTTGATTAATTATGAAAACAATTAGTAATCTTGGAAGTACAGATAAACATTAGCACTTCCAAAAAAAAATGGCTGGTGAATTAACACTGTGTTACTGGCTAAATAAGTATACATATCAAGGATCAATCGACATTTGTGAAAAGAAGAATAATATCTCACTTTGTTTTCTCAAAGTCGAAATCAGAAGATCAAAAGGCAAAGAGCTTGAAATCGATGAAAAAAAAAGAAAAGCAAAGTGCTAAATTTGCTTTCACATGTCTAACGTGGGTATTATCGTGTCTTTATTCCGTTTTTTGTCGGGAAAGCAGTAGAAAAAGGAGGATTCTTGGAGAGAAAAAGTACTTTGCATACTTGACTATTAAATTAGCTTCTTCAATCTTATGGCTAACAAAAGACAGAATAAAGGGAAAGGTCAAGCGTTCGAAGTTCCTGCAACGCAAGTTGCAGGGAGGCTGGCAGATCATTAGATGTATTACGCGTGGCGCCCTGGTGGTGGATCCTGGGCTAGCGTCATCTGGGGGTTTACGTGACGGCTGTCGGCCAAAAGCGGTTTCTCCGGCAAAAAAAAAAGAAAAAGAATAAAGGCATCTTATCTTTACCAAAAAAAAGACAGAATAAAGGCCATAGGCAAAGATATCATATAAGATAATGTCTGTACTATCCATGTCTTTAATTTGTCAGGCTCCTGCCTCATTAGAAGTGTTTCTTTCTTTATTATGATGGCGTTGGCACAGGGCAAGTAATCCAGATCTGCCCAAATCATCCATATGTTCAGCTGAGACTAAATTAATCACTAGTTGGACCATCAACTCATATATTAAAGGTTCATCCTATTGTCTGTCCTACCACACAAAAGAAAACAAAGAAGACCAATAGTTCACACCCATTTTGGAAAGAGAACCTTCTCACAAGTGGACGCAATTTTTCTTTATGTTCGAAAAGCGATTATGAATTGCTATTTAATCGATTGATTGAGATTCTCTAAAATTAGGAGATAAAGTCACCACCTATATCTATCTTCTTAAGAGGTTAATACTTTACTACACATGCTACTGGCTATTTGAATTTGTTGTCCCTTTTTTTTAACCTTTTCCTTCGTTATTCCTTTCTTTCCTGTTCCCTTCCCGTTACTGCCCCTCGCCCTCTATCTCTCATAAAACAACCCCTACAATACAACCCACATCACATAAACCTATTGAGAAGATGTAACTTATCAAATAAAATCTGCATATAACAAGTTATGTGGATTCAGATTTTCCTGTCACTTGGATAGACTGAGGTTTTTGACAGGTTATGTGTTCACGTTTTAAGGGTCGTCAGTTAGAAAGTGCGGTTATAGCTGATAGTTGCTTTGTCGACAGTTGAAGCAGAGTACATGATGTCATTTGAGGCAATCAAGAAAGTTATTTGGCTAAGAGTTTTGCTCAATCATCTGGAATTGTTGTAGGAAAAGGTTGTCAATTACTGCAACAATTAGAGTGCAATACATTTAGCCAAAAATCAAATGTATTTCAAGTAGGTGAAACACATTGGTGTCAAAAACCATTTTATACATGTTATTGTGTCATAAGGAACCACATTCGTTGAGAAAGTGCACACAGCAAATAATCTAATAAAGCATTTGCCATTGACTAAGTTTCGTTACTATTCAGACTTGGTTAGCTTCTACAATAAGTGAGAAGCCCCATAGGGGTTTAGGAGAAACGACAACCGGTGATATGAAATTGAACTTCTTACTAAAATGGAGATTCGTTGGTCATGGCTCGAAATTAATTCAGATTGTTTTTGCCCAAAAAAAAAAATCAGATTGTTTTGAAATTCGGTCTATAATTGAACACAAGGAAACTTAGGCCATATCAGTGATGGAAAAAAAGAAATTAATTTCCGCAAGAATTCTTTTCTTCATTGATGATGAAGCCCACGTTGACATCCGAGAAGAGCTTATGGTTGTTTTGCATATAGATAATTTTGTTGTTGAGTTTGGTCTCGGATGCATTATGAGTATGTTTAACGTATATGAAAATTTGCAAGAGATATGAAGAGCATCGAAAAACTTCATCCAAGAGAATGACAGTGCAATAAAACTCCTCCTTCTGTACTTGATTCTTGTAAGTTCAGGTTTAAGCTATAATTGAAAAACACTTATGAGTGAGTGTAATTGAACGATTCTAATATCTTCTTTACTGTTTATATTGGAACTGTCTTATCAATCTCTTATCGATCTCTTCCCATATAGTAGGCACAAAGCTGACCTCATTAATCCACTGTATTCAAGTTTTATGTATGCAATTTATTTCTTACTCAAATCTTTTTTTTGTTACTGTTCATGCTTCTACGTTAGTCGTAACAAGTCACATCTTAAAGATACTAATGGACTTGGTTTATTAGGTTTTCTCGATTCTATTTTTTTACATCCAACCTTCTATATCTTGGCAAGTCACTTGATAAGGTGGCTCTTAATGACAAGATGTTGAAAGCAAAATTGATGATGTTGGATATAGAGCATTTACCTAATATTTTCTGCCATATTGTCTTTTTCACATCTAACCTTCTATTTCGCGGTAATTCTATATAGTATTTCAGTCGATTGCTTTCATTTTATTTTGTATTTTCAATTTTCAGTCTATCACTGTGAAGATATCTCTATCATATATTGAGCTCCGTTGCGTATAATTCGTCAACTCATGTAATCCACGTATTTTTGATGATTATTAATTTATCTGCAGATCTCAATTCAAAGACCTCTACTACAACAAACACTCGGCGTCTTCAATCTTGATTACTGGAAAAACTCAGGGCCAGTTGTATAATAATTGGGGTGCCCGCTAACTCCATCTATAGGTACCAAGCAGACACCACGAAATTGGACATGAGCAAGAGGTGCCCAAAAAAGAAACCACCAATCACGACCACCATTGCGTCCTTCTGCAGCTTGTCCAATGCGGCACCGCTTCTTATCTTCTCCGATTGCCTGCCACCAACAACAAAATCACCATCGTCACCACTGCATATCGCTGCCACTTCTTACCTTCCCTAATTGCCTGCAACAAACAAAAAAATCACTATCACCACCATTGTGTTGGCATCAAGAGACTCCTCTTTAGGCCCTTCGTGCATTTACACTTCAGGCATGCATGTGTACCCGGAGTTAAGCATTTCATTTGTGTTCATCGTGCATGTGTGCATTCGAGACCTCACCTCACTTCTTTCCAAGTAACCTACAACAAAACCACCATCATGACCACCACTGCGTCCTGCAAGTTGTCCAATGCGCCACTGCTTCTTACCTTCTCCGATTGCCTTGCAACTAATAAAAAAAACACCATTACCACCACTATGTATCGCTGCCACTTCTTACCTTATCCAATTGCCAGCAGCCAACAACAAAATCACCATCACCATCATTGTGTTGGCATCAAGAGGTTTCTCTCTAGGCCCTTCATGCATATATGTTTCGAGCATGCATGTGAGAGTTGACACCTAAATTTTGACGACACGTTTAATCATTCAATAATTGCATAGAAAAATTAGGGATTAATTTCTAATCTCTAGCGAGAATAATTTTCATTAAATTGCATGGCATATAGACATTAGGAGCATTTGTATTACTAGTATTAAAATTAAAAAAATAATCTAGATTTAATTAAGAACATTAAAAAAATTATCATTATTATTTTTTATTAAGAAAAGAAAAGAAAGCTAGACCGGGCCAGGGGCGGGCCGGCCCGGCCTTTTCTTCTTTCCCTTCTTCCTCTTTCTCTTTCAGGCCCGGCCCCATTTTCTCTTTTCTTTCCCCGGCCCGGCCCACGCACCCATCCCTTCCTCCTCCCTCGCGCCGTTCCCGCGTGTCTGCGGAGACAGAGACGTACGCAAGCAAAAGCAGAGCAGCCGTGATCCTAGGGTCGGGGATCAGGCCAGCCGTGGCAGGCTGGCGGTGGCGGAAGCCATGCGCGTCTGTCGCTAGCCCTTAAAAGCGAGAGAGGGGACGCAAGGGAAAAAGGGAGGAGACCGGGGGCTGGATTTGAAGGAGAGATCCGAGAGAGAGAGAGAGAGAGAGAGAAACCGAGAGAGGGGGAGAGACAGAGAACGCGAGTGAGAATTTGCCTGAGGGAAGAGAGTTGGAGGTAGAGGCCGCCGGCCACTGCACGGCCGACAACCCACCACCGTGCCTCCTTTCCCGCTTCGACACTCCGGTTAGCCTCGACCCCCTTTTTGCCTTTTTTGAGCATGCCGGGCCGGAGCTCGTGGCCGTCCGGCGGAGGCGAACTCCGGCCCCGTCCGTACCTCGTTTTGCTGCTGCTGTGCGCGCTGTTGTTGTCGCGGGTTCTGGTCTTCGGTCGAGTCAAAGATCTCTTGTTTCCGTAGCATATACTACCTGTTCGACAAAATGTCCGAACGAGATCCATAGTTTTTTCTCCGGGTATTGTCTCTTTCGGAACGATGGTGACACCCCGGTCAGTGAGTGCGTAGGGTTGGCTAGGAGCTGGTCGGTCCTTGGTGGCCTCGGGCCTTACTGTTTTGGGCATTCGGCGGCGGGAGGTCGGCCGACGAGTGGCAGTCAGAGTGACCGCCCGATGGAGGGTGGTAGCTCGGCTGCAGCTTGAGCTTTGGCTGAGGTTTGTCTGAAAAAAAAAAAAAGAAAAATACGGTAGAAGCTTCCGTGAAGGACGTCACACGAGATGGGGATGTCGCTTGAGAGCGGCTTGTAAGATAACCCGACATCAAACACTCGAGGCCGAGCGTTTTTTTTGTATGATGTGAGACGCCTTAAGTTTGATTTACATCTTTTTATTTGACGAATTTAGGATACCGAAATCTGATTTTTCCATCTTTAATTAAGCTGGTTTAGAGTATAGAATATTTTTGTTGGGGGGGGTTTGGAGTGTAGAATAAATGAATTTATAAATTCCATTATTTTAACTGTGTGTTAAAATATAATATTCTGATTGGAAGACATCGTAGCATTTTTTTTTTACTTTATTTAGAAGTAATTTTTCAAAAAAAAAAAAAGGTTGCTACTGTGTCTATTCGTTGTGTTTTGTAGAATCATCCAGTTTGCCTCTTTCTAGGAGTTAAAAAGCCGAAGAGATTTCCGTCTTGCGTTTTGTCCACGGACGCTTCACGCATTCGTGTTTGCAAGTTGTAACTCGATGATGTTCATTTCCACTGCATTGAAGTCTGAATTAGGGAAAAAAAGTTATTCGAAGTCTCGACTTCAAGCGAGAGTAAAGCCTCTCAGGATTAGCAAATTGCCACGTGTCCATCCCTTACAACTAACACAAAAGAGTCTAGTTCTTGCAAACCTCAAGATAAGAAGCATGCATGATATGCATGCGTGACAAGAGAAGTTAAAAGTAAAATATGCATGGGAATTATCTCTGATCCTTCGATCTTCAGAAGTTGCTGACGCGTCTCCTTGTGGCATTGATTTTTCTTCGGACTTGGAAGTGGTTTAGCCGTATCATAAAGGATAATCCTAAGAAGAAGTGCATTGCCACCATGAAAAAACCCCCTATCAAATTTAGTCCAACATCATTGGAGTTTTGGAATCCCATTGCAAGGGATAAAAAATAGTTGGCGGCGAGAATAAACATCGAAAAGCAAGTCATAGTAGTGTCAGGAACCAGCGGAACAGCGGCGGCTATGATTATGCAGCTGGTGATGAGAAAAGTCATGCTGTTGAGTAAAGTGAATAAGCATAGACGTGAGCCGCTGAGGATCATCTTTCCAGCTTGATGTGGTTTTCCATTAGCAATTTCAGTGGAATTGGCGGTGACGACAGTGGAGTAGGTCGGGGAATTCGAAGAAGAATCCTGCCAGTATCCTCCCGGAGGACTAAGAGCGGCTTGGTAAGTGGCGGTCGCCATTAAGGTGGACACTACAAGGATTATGTTGCGAGCGGATTCATTTTGGACATAGAAAATGCGTGCCCACTCCTCAAGGAGCCATTGTCTCCTGCTGATAAGCTGGAGTAGAGAGGGGTACCACCATAAAATATGCACAGAAGTCCTTGAAGGCATGGCCTCTTCACAACATCTTGATGGTTACTAGAATTCACTATATCCATAGCGGTCTCACCAAGGGAGTTCTTCGCTTGTACATCCGTCCACAAACTTAACAGCTTGATGATCTGAAAGAAATGCAAAAAGAATAAAAATGAAGTACATACCCCTTCAAGTTAAATCATTGCTTTATCCCAAGCTTTACTATTGTGCACAAGATGAGCTCTAGCCACTATGACCCATGTACAAATGAAGAAAGTTTACTAGACCTTATTTATTAATGCCATCATTTCAACCAATTTTAAGAAGTGCTGGATTTTTTTCAAGAGGTGCAATTTAGTACTTTCATCCAGAATTATTTATGCGATAGTTAGGGATTGCCCATGTGAGTTGCAACATAGGCAAATCCACAAAAGTGATGACTTGAATGGCTGTAATCTAGCATAAGAGTTTAGGATTTGACCATGTCAACTGAAAAGATTTAAGATTCAATTACATTTTGTATATGAGATTTTTTTTTTCTATGAAGACAGACACTACCTTAGATAAAAGAATGGACCAACCTATAAAAACTGGATTCAATATAAGGGTCGAGCCTACCTTCCTATGACCTTGGGCACGGGAAAATGGTCAAAAAGAGAATTGGAATAGAAGATTGGGAGTGTAGTTACTACATCCATCCCTCGTTATTCCTCTTCTTCTTTTGTTTTGTGCTTAACATCAATCCCAGCGTTTATTTATGTCAAAGTTAATTTCGCAAATTTCTTTTAGAGTGAAATAGTACGGATAATTATTTTTTGACGCTTTTTCCATTCCCTTATACCTAAATGCATCAATTATTTTCCAATTATTCTGTACACATTCTAATGTACAAATCATAGTTCTATTAGATACCAAAGTACAACAGCACATCATATATTATGTACTCCGCTCACGTCTATTATTTCGTGATGAACAACGGTTTATGCATTCACGGAGGTCATTAATTGCAAATTGTACGATCCCTTAAGATTATTTGAAGCAATTCATATTATTTAAAAACAAATTTAATTATTGGGCAGATGAATTTATCCACTCATTCCATCTCTCTTTAAAATTATATTTTCTTTAATTAAATCAAACTCCAAAGCTATTTCTACATACATAACTGACATATATAGAGAGAGAATTCAAAGTGATGCCATAAGATTGTGGAACCAACCACGAGAAGTCTTGTTTTATAATAATATTATGCGATGGTGGAAAGTTCAACAAGAGAGAAAAACGCGCACCGATTGAGCAGGACTCAATGAGGACGTAAAAGGACGAGAGAGAGAGAATCAAATCGACAAATATTAACTTTTATTATATGTAAATTCAATGGTTAACAATAATCCTTCTTAATAAACATTACATATAATAATCCACTTAAGAGGTGGGTTTTTCCCGAAGATTATTGGCAAAAGTTTGCTTTCATAATATTAAGAGACATGAAGTCGAACAATATCGTGATATTATATATTACTCATACGAAAACACACAACTGATTTGTAGAAGGATGAGTATTTTTTCTTGTGGAGACTCCCATACGATCTAATCATCACAATATTCTCCTATAATATATCACATCACCCGATAAATCATTTCTGTCGATCCTTTCTTGTGTTTTTCCTGGATCACTTCAAACGAGCAAATTTATGAACACTTCTATATGTTCAGAACTATGCTATACAACTTCAAATATCAATGGTCAGATAGACCCTTAATGACAAATGTTAACCGTTGAATGATAAAAATACATCATATATTGTAACACAATTTGTAGCTCGTCTCCCCTCTTTGAATGTTTCTAAATCCGTATATTTTCAATCCTTGGTATTTCATTATCATAAAATTTGTTCAAAAACAAGAACAACTCGGAAAAGCAAAGAACCATACCTTAGGTTGCGGTTGCCTTGCTTTCGCAGCAATATGTAAAGCGGTGTTACCATCTTTGTCTTTCCACCTCAATATTCTCATCATATGAAATTGCTTAAGCCATCCAAACAAAAACTCGAATGCTTTGAGGTTGTCGTTCTTCAAGGCGACATGAACCACAGTCTCGCATTGACTTGTCAAGTCTTCAATGGATGATTTGCAATTGCATAGGAATTCGACTAGGAGCTCCAACTCATCGTCTCCTTCTTTCTCGGCGACATAATGCAAAGGAGTGATCCCACGTCGTCCTGGGACTCGGATCAATTTCGGGTCACGGCTTATCAATGCCCTCACAATGTTATAATGCTGATGTTGCAAAGCCAAGTGCACGGGACTGTAACCCTTTGGATTCAACTTCCGAGCATGCGACGGCTTCAAGATGACCATCTCCATGGCCACCTCGAATTTTTCTTCGGCTGCGGCAATGTGTAGTGGAGTATTTGGGAAAGGGTGCTTAGATAGGCGATCTAAGAGCTCTGGCTCCTCCTCAATTAAGTTATGTAGCTCATCAACGTCGTCACGTTCGATTGCTAGTTGAAGACGAGACTCCCTATCCTTTTTTTCTTCTTTTTGGGCTAGAACCCTGGCCATCGTGTTTCCAAGGAAATGATCGATGGAAGAAGCGAACTTGCAAATTCATTTATATAGTGCCACAGTCAACGAATATTTGATATAGGGGAGTCAACAAGGGTACAGGTGGGCCCCATGGAAGGTTGGGGTTAGTGGGCCCCAACATAACTTCTTTTTTTTTTTTTTTTGGTCAGTCCTACTCTATTCATACTCTACACTCACTCTCAGACTTTTGCCCCGCCTCTTGCAGGGCGTGGGAGTCGAAACCCACTTCTGAAACTTACGCGTCCCCACCCCATCCCCCCCTGAGAAGGTGGGGATTTGAACCTCTCACCTCCCCCTTCCATGTTGGAAGGGTGGCCAATGGGGCCCCAACATAACTTAGATCGTGCGTACTAGTTAGATTCTCAGGAAATCTTTAGACTTATAATTTTAGGCGACACTCTCGCTTTCCCACTTTTGCACTTTCGCTTCTCGTCACGAGAGTATAAGATAAACATCGATTATCAAGGTAAGTGACTTTTACCACTTTTACATTTTGCAAGAAATGCATGATATGATTTATCGAGAGGGAAAAACCATACCGTGTCATGGTCCGTATTTGAAGTCGAAATGTAAAGTACCATATGATATGCTCTTTTTAAAGTTAGATCATCTATTTGACATTCTGAACCCTAAGTTGAATTTTTGTCTAGAAAGATTTTGGATGAAATGTTATATATATATATATATATATATATTGATGGCATGTTATATTGTAATTTTGATTTGATGCTCAAAGTCAACCTACATATTAAGATATGACATGATGTACATCTACATGGATCAATCTGTTTCAGGCCTTCATTGCGCCTAATGTGTTTTTCAAGACTTAATCAGAGCGAAGTGATTTATAGGGCTTAACAATAGCGGCTATGGTTTTCATGCCTTATCGCCTTGCAAAGTGTGACTTTAATGTCTTCTTGACATGAGCATAGGATGAGTTTCACACATGCTAGCTCTATTATATTACATTAGGGTGATTGTCAAGTGGGGCTTAGACAGTGCTTTTGTCTCCAACCTGTCAATTCCTTCTTTCCTTTTTTTTTTCTCCGTGTAAAATAAAGACCGAATAAAGCTGAAAGCAAAATAAATAAAGGTAAAATAAAAAAAATAAAGCAAAAGTGCCACTTCCCTACCATAACCTATCGAATCTAATAGAAAAGCATTCACGCCTTACTTGTTAATGCTAAATCCAAACTAAAGAAGATAATTTGCAATATTTAATAATGCATTTGAGAGTGAATAGCACCGGACTTGTTTTCTCTTTCATTTGATACGAGTCCACTTATAAACCTAAGTACATGATTATTACCTCGAGCTCATGACCTCGAATTGGTTCTTCGATTCGATTTAATATAGAAAGGAAAGTTCTCTACTCATTACTAAAATGGTCTATTCAATGAAGATTTTGAGTTTCAAGTTTAGTATTGAATTAGATCGAAAAAGGACCTTTAAATCATGGATGCATGACAAATTTGACAATTTATTTATAAACTAGTGAGTCACTAAAGGGTGATTCATTGCTTGCTCTTCTTTAATGTATTGGGAGTTGAGCTTTCCATAGTCATACATCAAATGGCTGTTAATAATAGTTCACCTGTTTTTAATCACGAAATTTTTTAACCCAAAAGTTTTAGGAATGCTACCGTGAATTATATACTTCGTATTGCAAAACAGTAAAGCAAAATTAGTTTAGATAGCAACTAGCTTACTTTGGGGAGGAGTTAGTTATTTAAATTTAAATATCTCATATCCTGTGACAATCAAAAGCAGACCTTTAGTTGGAATTTCGGAACAACCATATCAATGATGATAACCGACTCAAGTAAGATTGTAACTGTGTTCTACATTTGGTTACTCGAGCGTCACAAAGCGTATCTTGAAAACTGTTAGCTACCTATAACTAATTGATAAGCTCCTAAAAAATGATGTCGGTAAATTGTAGGAATCGTTGATACTTTTGAAACAATAAAAGAAAAAAATATACTGGTAAGTGGACTTAAATAAGAATTGGTAATTTCGTATAAGAGTTGATGATGTTAACGCGTCAATCAACTCTACAAATGAACGGGTAAATTATTGGAACAATTAATAATTTCTAAATAATCAAATGTTCGTTGGTATAATATAAATAAGATTTGGTAACTCAAGCTTCCCAAATAAATTTGTTAAGCTCTCAAAAAAGTCGGGGTTGGTAACTTTAACCCATTAGTAAGCTCTATGAATAAATACTGTTAAATTATCGGAATAATTTGTACTGTTGAAACAATGAAATAAACTTTGGTAAGTGAACCCAAATAAGAGTTGCTAATTTTTTATAAGTGATTTTAACACATTTTTAAAATCCAAAAAAAAGTCCAAAAAATATCAGAACAATTGGTAATTTTTTTGTAATTGATTAAATTAAAATTGGTAATTTCATGTAAGAGTTTATAATTTAAGCTCCACAAATAAATGTTAGTCAATTCTTAAGAGAACCATTAATTTTGAAATAAGTTGGTAATTTTGTGTAAGAATTGGTAACTCTAACCCGATGATATCTTCTAAGATAAATGTTGTGAACTATCGGAATAGTTGGTAATTTTGTGGCAATCAAATAAACGTCGGTGAGTGGATTCATGTAAGAGTTGGTAATTTATATGATAGATAATAGCATTATTAGCTGGTAAACTGCACAAATAAATGTTGGTAAATCACTATAATAATTCCAAAACAATCAAATAAAGTGAACGAGTGACTTCAACAATAGTCGTTAAATTAAAATTAATTGGTGACTTAATGGAAAAAAAAAATGGGCAAATAACTTAAATTAAGATTGGTAATTTTGAATAACAGTTAGCACCTTATCATGTTGGTAAGTTATACAAATTAATATTGTTTAATTATGAAAACAATTAGTAATCCTGGAAGTACAAAAAAATATTAGTACTTTCAAAAAGCAATCGGTAACTTAAAAATATGATAAATCGATAAAATATATACACACACATATCAACGATCAAACACCATTTGTGAAAGAAAAATAGTGTCTCACTTTGTTTCTTAAAAGTCGAAATTGTGATGACAACGCGGAAGACCAAAAAGCAAAGTGCTGGTAATCGTTTAAGAAAAAGAAAGGAAAGTGCTAAATTTGCTGTCACGCGTAAACCGTTGTTCTCCTTGTCGGGAAAAAAGGAGAATTCTTGGAGAATTGTTGGACACGAAAAGTACTTTGCATCCTTGACTAGTTAATGGCATCTTCAAACTTGATTATTGTGCGAGGCTCCAGCCCCCTTAAAAGTGTTTCTTTGTTTCTTATGATGTTGGCACAGGGCAGGATTTGGAATCCAAATATGCTCAAGTCATCCATGTGTTCAGCAGACAATAAATTGTCCGACCATCAATTCATATATTAAAGATTCAAACTATTGTCTGCCCTACGACACAAAAGAAAACAAAGAAGTCCAGTAGTTCACACCCAATTTGGAGGGAGCACATGCTAAGAAGTGGAAGCAATTCTTCTTTATGCACAAAAAAACGTTTATGAATTCCTATCTAATCAATGGATTGATATCCTTTAAAATTGTGAGATAAAGTCACATGTATCTATCTTCTTAAATAATTAATACTATACTACATGTGCTGTTGGCTGTTTAAATTTGTTGTTCTTTCTTTTTATCGTTTTGATCCTGTCCTCCCATTTTTCTTTCGTTTCCCTTTTCCCTTCCTGTTACTACCTTTGCTAGAAGTGAACCACCAAAGATAAACTAATGGGTTCTAAGTAAATACTTAGCACGGACTCTCCCAAATCCATGCCAATCACAACTTTAGTGTTTTAAATTTAATTAATTAGGCAGGCAAATCATTTCATTTTAGAGTCGTCATTAACTATTATGGATTCTTAGAAATCCAAGTAAAACTTGGAAAAACATCTTATTTTATGAACTATAGATTTCATAGATATGGAGACTTGATTACACTAAATAAATATAATGCTCTTTCGATATTTTTCTCTTTATTTAAAAATATAGTCCGAAGCAGTCTTGGTCAATTTTAATTTTTGACCACTAACATGTGATGAGTGATCAAATGGGTACACAGATAGTAATTTAACACTCAATAATCAAAGCAATATATAAATTATTTAGTGAATAGGAAAAGCTTGATGTACTAATCAATAGTAAATCTCCGTCAAAGACATACTTCCAGAAATTTTTCTCAGCAATTCCATCAGACAACATCAAGAACAATGTCTTACTGTATATTCACAAAATTTAACCACGATCCAACAGTTATTAAATGTCCATTTGTTGATCCCGTGAACTATACGCTGGAATTGTTCTGTTGCCAAGGAGGTGAGGTTCGCCTTTTTCTTTTTTCCTTTTTTTTTTTTAACATTAACGTCCTTGTTTGTGTATCTGTGCCTCCCCCATATATTGTCGCCCCCTCAATTTTGAGAGAAAAGAGTGCTTATATAGGCGTAGGATTAGGGTTATCTCAAGATACCAATCAATACATCACTTTCCTATTTTAAACTAAATAGATATATGGACTTCCTCACCTTAGGAATTTTTTATATCACATTGTAATTACTTCCATAAAATTGATAATCCTCGACGATAATATATATTTTCCTTAAATGTAATTAGATAATGCAATCTTAATTAGTTTGGCATGCCCACGTGCTAGCATAAGCAGTTTTTGGCCATAAGGGTTATTCAATGGGTTTGACCAAATTTCATGCTTCTGCAGGCTTATTCCAGATAATTTAATTAAGCTTGTAGTGCTAAAAAAAGTCTAAATTAAATGCAGTTTATGTGGGCTTTATTAATTAAAGAATGCTCACAATATATACAATTAATAACGTCTTAAGTGTTCACCCAGGTCATTAATTGCAAATTGCACTATCTGTCCTGATTTATATGAACAAGACTCTATTCAGATAGACAAAATTGATTTTTGGGCTGATTAGTTATATTAATTCCATCTCTCTTACGTAACAAGCATATGGGAGTCGAGGAAATAGAAAAATCAAACTTTTATTTCCTTTAATTAAATCGAATTCTATCACTATATATGTACAGAGAGAGAGAGAGGTCAAATTAATGTCTCGCATGAAGTATTTATTTAATATTTTTATGCGATGGTGGGAAGTTCAACAAGAGATAAAGACGTGTACAAATCAATATAGTGATTCTGAAAGGACGCGATGAGGAGTTAACAGGGAGGGGGAGAGAGAGAGAGAGAGAGAGAGAGAGAGAGAGATCAAATCGACAAATTGTTGACTTTTCAATATAACAATCGAACTTCGACAAAAAAAAAAATATAATGATGATGATGATGATACTGATGATCCAACAGTTAACAATTTTCGTTCTTAATAAATATTACAATATGATAAGAGACTCAACATATGGCTTTTTACTGAGTTAATTGAGAAAAGTCTAATTAATATAGAGAGGAAGTCGAAAAATAACATGATGATATATATTATTGATCACAATTGATGCATAAACGTGTTAGATTTTTTCTTGTTGAGGCTTCAATTCGATCTAACTATCACAATATTCACCTATAACATGTCACACTCCTTGATCAATCATTTTTGTTGCTCATTTCTTGTGTTTCTAGCGGATCACTCCAAGCAAGTAAATTTATGGACATTTTTATAGTTTATGACACCATGCCATACAACTTCAAATGTCAATCGTCAGATAGACATTTGTTCTTGGATTACATAATGTCAAATTCAAGGATCAAACTATAAAAGCAAGAATATTTACAAAATCAATGGACCATATCTCTAGCTTCAAGATTTGTGTCAAATGGACTCGCTTTAGCCATTTAAGTAAAACCTTGAATGCTTTGAGGTTGTGATTCTTGACAGCAACGTGAATTGTAGTCTCACATTAGATTGTCAAATTTTCGATAGACGATTTGCAAGCAAATAGGAATTCGGATAGGGATTTCAGGAGCTCCATGTTCTCCTGCTTGTTGTCTCCTTTTTTTTCCCTGCTACAAAATGCAAACGGTTGATCCAACCTCATCTTCAGACTTGAATCAACTTTGGGTCAAGGTTCATCAATGTTCTCACAATGTGATAATGATCGTGTTGCATAACCAAGTGCATTGGGCATTTCCAAGCAAACGACGGCTTCAAGATGCCCATCTCCACGGCCACGTCAGTTTTCTTATGGCCTCGGCAATGTGTAGTGGAGTGGATAGGCGATCTTAGAGCTCTTGCTCCTCCGCAATTATGTTACGTACCACAGCAACATCATCATTTGCTATTGCTTGTTGAAGCCAAGACTCCCTAGCCACTCTTTTTTCTTTTTTGGCCAGACTCCTGGCCATCGTGTTACCAGGAAAATGTAGGAGTAGAGGGGCTTTGATCAGGGAGGATTGGTGGAAGTAGCGAACTTTGCAAAATCGTATATCGGATAGTGCAGCGGTCAACAAATATTTAATTAGCTGAGTCAACAAGTGTACAGTTGGGCCCAGTGGCAGGTTGGGGGTGAGGGGGTCCAACACATCTTAGACCGATGTGTATTGCGCACGGGTCAGATTCTCAGGAAATGACGGGTCAGTTTTTATGTTTTGCAAGAATTGCAAGACATGATTTACGAAGAGGGAAAAAACTATATTGGGTCATGGCCCGTATGTTGAAGTCGAACTGTAAGGTACCGTGTGGTGTGTCTTTCTCAAAACTAGATCAAGGATACTTTGGAGCCTCGGGTAAGTTTTGTATGAAATTTTTTTAAATGGAATGTTAATATGGCATGTTGTGTTATCGCTTCAATTTGATGCTTGTAGTCAATCTACATATTGAGACACGACATGATGTACATGTGTACTGACCAATTCTATTTCGGAGCTTAATCATGATTAACGTGTCGTTTGAAACTTAATCAGAGCAAAGTGATTTTCGAAACTTTAACGATAGTGGATATAATTTTTGTGCCTCATTACCTGGCGAAGGGTGACTATAAGGTCTTCTTGACATGAGGATTGGATGAGTTTGACACATGCTAGCTATACTATATTACATTGTTTATATATGGTGTATATCTTATGATATGTTTGAAATATGCAATGCTTGTGAAATGAGTAAATGCGATACATATTTGTTTCTAAAGCTGCATTATTCTTTGCTTCATCCCGAAGGAATGGCGATTTTGCTCACGGGGGAGTTCTCTCTCCACTATCAATTTCCTTTTTCCTCACTTTCATTTCTCCATGTAAAGTGAAGAAAGAACCTGAGAGCAAAACAAATAAAGGAAAAGAAAAGAAAGAAAAGTGCCACTTATAACCCATCGAATCTTTCCCATTCACGCCTTACTTGTTAGCCTAATCCCAAACAAATAAGGTAATCTGCAGAATTTAATCAAATATGTGCGACATCCCACGGTCGATCACATCCCAGGACACGTCCGACCCATTCATTTATTTACGCATGCGGAAGCGAAACAAATCCCCCGACAACAAAATACGGGATAGAAAAGCGGGAAGCAAAACCACAACATAGCACTTTCATAATTCTACAGAATTATGAACAGAGGTCTACTAAAAGTCTACAAAAGACCGGCTCTTAAAAGGAATTGTCCTACGACCTACAAGTCGGACACGATCTCCAATCCTTATGACTTCACTTCTCCAACTCTTCAAGGCCAACCAAAGCTATCTGGCTGCTCCGTCCATCAGGGACCTGAAATGGTTATTCAATAACCACTGAGACAACGTCTCAGCAAGTTCAACCCCCTAAACCCCTATTAGAAAGAAAATACACCCCGAGTGGCCTAGCCACATCACACAGAGAACTTACCTCGCCTCAGTTCCTTCCTGCAGGTTAGCACAATTCGAATCACTCAATCACAGATAGTAATAAGAACTTAAACAACCAGAACGCATTCACTTTCACATAACCAACAACCGCGGGGGTCCTGATTATAAGACTAAATCGTTATGACACGTCCCATTCCATGCCACACAATTCCGTCCCATAATCCGACACATCAACAACGCTCAACATGCATTCCAGTTATTATTCACTGCCACACAAGGGCATAGCCTACTCGCTGTTCGGCTATCTACTGACACTAATGCCAGGCATCGCCTCCCCCCATGGAGCGCGGCCGTCAAGACGTCGACGGCATTCCCGAAGGAGCATGGGCATGGGCCCATCTCGCGACCCGCAACCACCGCGTGGGCATCCCATATAGGGGCAAGTCCGGCTCAACAGCCCAGGACGGTTCCTCTTAGTTATCACACAGCCACAAAGCATGCTCGGCCCCAGGACACTTTATATTTAAATCAACGCTTCCACTTAAAATAGTGATCCCGCCATTTTCCTTCATATTAAAAATATTCCATAAAATTATTCACGTGTGTGGGGACACGCTAATTTCGAATCAAAAAGCAAATATCTCACTTTTTCAAACCCCACTATTCAATATAATAATTAAAATCCAATTTTGCATCAAAACCCGACATTTGGATTTTTATGAATAAAATCCTTATTTATCTCAATCAACACTCAATTTACCACAATCAATCATCAAATTCAAATTCTAAATACACAAAGCGGCGATTGGCACGAAATTTCGAGAATATAAGGTCCCGACGAAATTTTCGAATTTTAATAAATAATTAAATTTATTCCGAAAATTAATTAAATAATCATATTCCTATTTTTCACAATCCACATTCAATTCATAATATCCGACCATCAATTTCAAAATCCGAATACACAAGAAATGAATTAAGCACGAAATTTCGGAATTTTGGCCTCCTAAGAAAATTTTCTAATTTAATAAATAATTAAATTTATTCCGAAAATAATTAAATAATCATATTTTAATAATTTCGAATAATGATATAATATTAAATTATTAAATAATTTCGAAATGTTTAAATAAATCAAAAGTAAATTCCTTTATGTCACATCAAGGTTTATTTTAAAAATAAACCTACTTAACCCTTAAACTAAACATGTTTAACTTTAATTAAACAACTTAATCTAATCCATATTTAAATAAACTAATCTACCAACCTAATCTTACTTAACTTAGACTAAGCACACTTAGGGCATCATTAACCCTCTAATCAAGATTTAGTGAGTTAAACTCACCGGATTAACGAGCCGAGCGAACCAAAACGACGGGGACGACGCGAGGATCGACTTTCCTCAAAGCGGGCCGAGCATCCGAGCTCGGGAAGGCGGCCAAAACGGGCCAAACAGGTGCTGCATACCCATTTTTCTGGGTTGCTGATCGGGGCCGAGATGAGGCGGATCCGGCGCCGGTTCGGGCGGCCAAGGGCGGCGGAGGCAAGGCGAAGCTCCGGCGGGCTAGGGCGGAGGTCGACGGCGGTTCACGACGGCGGGGACGAGCTCCGGTAGCTCTTGCACGAGCTGAACAGCAGCTCGGGATGCCGGCCAAGCGCGGACGAGCGCGGGCCGAGCGGGGACGCGAGCGGACCGGCGAGCGAGCGGACGGCGAGGACGGCGTGCGGCGGCGACGACGGCAACGAGCAGGAGCGAACGGCCATGGCTGCAGCTCCTTCTTCTCTGCAATTTTCTGGTCTTCGCACAAAGAAGATGGAGGAGAAGCCAACGGGAAAGAGGAAGAAGAGAGGGAGGAGAGAGAAGGAGTGGGGGGCTCTTTTCTTTTCTTTTTCCTTTTTTTTAATCCCCAAAATGGCCCACCATGACCTCATGCATGACGTCATACTCCACTCACTCCCACAACCTCTTCCAATGGGTTCACTTCCATTTTCCGCCGGCCCCATTTTTCAGACATCAAATTTCTTCAATTCTCATCAATTCTCCTTCAATGAATCAAATGAAGTCCATAAAATTAATCCAATGTCACCACACTTCAATTCACATCTTCACTTGTCCATAGTAACCAACTTAAGTCCTAAAAGCAAGACCAAAATGGACCTACTAATTTCTCGGGCCAAATTAGCTATTCTCCGATTTAATTGCTGAAAAACTCGGATTGCATGAAAAATCTTCCAAAGATGATTCAATGATCTTAAAATGATTTGTGACACACCCAGACTTCCATTTCGAATTCGATCTCAATTCCACGGTTAATTTCACTTTTGGCACGATACTAGCGCTACCAACCTACCGGGTAGCCTTTAGAAATTTTCATGCATTTGACCTGTGGTTGATCATCTCAAGCCACAATGTACATCTTTGAAACATGGCGACTTTCGGTTGTCGGGGGGTAATCTCAAGGTTTCAAATACGAACACAGGGTACCCAATCGATAAAAAGTCGGTTTAGTGCCGATCGACTAGAATTGTGCGATCCGGTGGAATCACCCACACTCAATCACACGCCCGTCGAGTCGACCATCTCCAATCTCTAATCGATTTTTATTTATGCCGTAATGACCCTCAGACAGATTAGCTCGGTCGAAAGGTCGCTTCCCGGTCAAATTCTCGAGTCCGATGCATTAGAAACTCTTATGACTTCACCCAATAGGCTAGTTTTCACATGAGTGGCCGACTCAAGGAAAAGAACTATATGTGTGCCAACGAAATGCCCGTCTCAATTTATTGAAAATAGAGTCGGAAAATCGGGATGTCACACTAGATCTCCTTCCTCCTTTATTTGAAACGATTCCACTTACAAACCTAAATACACAATTATCTCCTCGAGCTCAAGACCTCGCATTGGTTCTTGATTCAATTCAATAAATAGAGGTAAGTTCTCTATTCGTTACTATAACAGTTTATTGAATGAAGATTTTGAGTTTAACGTCAAATTAGCTTGGAAAATAAAGCTCTTTTAATCATGGGTGCACGACAAGTTTGACAATTTATTTATAAACGAATGAATCATTGGTGTGGGTTCTTCACCACTTGGTTCTCTTTAATGAAATTGGCAGTTGAGCTTTCCATAATCATGTATCTGATGGCTGCTATAATAATTCACTTGCTTTTAATCTCAAAGCGTTTAACCCAAAGTTCCAAGAATACTCTCGTGAATCAGGACTACGTATTGCAAAAAACGAAATGTAAAATTAGTTTACATAGCTACTAGTTTATTTTGGGGAGGGTTAGATATTTAAACTTAATTATCTCATATCCTATGACTATGAAAAGTCGACCTTTAGTTGGAATTTCGGAACAACCATATAATGATAACTGAGGAGACTAAATTTATCACTAGTTGGATGTTCTTCGATCCATATAATAAAGGTTCAACCTATTGTCTGCCCTACCATACAAAAGAAAACAAAGAAGACCAATAATCCATACCCAATTTGGAGAGAGCACGTTCTAAAAAGTGGAAGCAATTCTTCTTTTGTTCGAAGAAACGTTTACGGATTGCTTATTAATCGACCGATTGATATCCTCCAAAATTACGAGATAAAGTGACAATATTTACTACATGTGATGTTGGTTGTTTAAATTTTTTGCCCCTTTCCGATTTTTATCTTTCTTTTTTTCCCTTCCCATCATTGCCTCCCCCTCCTCCTTTCTTTCATGAAACAACCCCTACAATACAACCCGAACACATGCAACTCTCTCCCTCTCTACCCTCGATTTGAGCTAGTGAAAAGTATCCAGATAAAGATTCTAAACTTATTGTATTAATAACAATTCAGTCATAAACCTTTCAATTTGATCAATTTAATTCTAAATCTTTTTATGTTAATATTAATTGAATCCATCCGACCAATTTAAACCAAAATTTGTTAAGGTGGATATGATATATCCTATGTGGCATGGTTAGCACTAATGTAGACATTCTCTAAATATTAAATTATATTTTTTCAATTTTTCTTTTCTTTTCTCCTTCTTCGATTTTCCTTCTTATCCTTTCCTTTTCCATTGTGGTTGACAAGCGTCACCGAAGCTCACTAGCCACTGGGCAATGCAAAGCCCTCTCTTGGCCTTGCCAATCACAAGTGAAAGTGGCTATGGCCTCGCCAACTGTGGGCAAGATCACATTCACCCGTAACCGCCAACGACTCACCCATATCTAGGCAAGGCCCACGATCTTTGCCGGCGGCTAGTGAGGGCTTCAAGGGCCTTGCCTAGTGGCCGGAGAGCTTTGGCCCCACCGGCCAGAGTAGGAAAAAAAAGAAAGGAAAAGAGAAGAAAAAATTAATAAAGATTTGAAAATTTCAAAAAAAAATTATGAAGAACATGTCCATGTCAAAGCCTAATGTGCCAAGAGAGATGGCCGGCATCTACGTCAAAAATTTTTGGCCTAATTTGGCCAGATAGACTAAATTTATATCAATGTAAAATGGTTTAAGATTAATTTGATACAATTAAAAGGTTTATAACTAAATTAGTACTAATATAATATGTTTAGAATTTTGTTAGTACTTTTCTTGTTTGAGCCACTACCGCTTGCGCCTCCTTCGCCATAGTTACCCTGTGTGTTGTGTATGTTTGTGCTTGTGTGTGTGTATAATTGATTTGTACTCATATTGTGTTTGTTTATAGATTTTATTTCGAAGGAGAAAGAAAAAGAAAGGAGGAGCAAAATAGGTTGATAAAATACTGACCGTTGAGCCGGTTGACTATTGAAGTGAAATGATGTTTAAGTCGCATGAAAGAGTGCCAGGAAACAAATGACAAGAATTTTACTCCAAAAGGTGCAGTCTTTTTAATAGGTGCGATGCATCATAGTTGTTCTAATTAACCTATTGAGAAGATGCAACTTATCAAATTAAATTGTAATATAACAAGTTATGTGGATTTAGACTTTCCTCTCACTTGAACGGACTGAGGTCGTTGACAAGTTATGTGTTCATATTTTGTTGGACAGCGTGGTTATAGTCAGAAATAGCATGGTCGTAACTGAAGTAGAGTATATGATGTCAACCGAGACAATCGAGGAAGTTATTTGACTCAAAGGTTTGTTCAGTCATCTAGAATTGTTGTAGGAGAAGAATGTTACTTTTAGCAACAATTAGAGTGCAAGACATTTATCAAAAATCAAATGTATCGCGGGTGGGTGAAACACATTAGTGTAATGTACAATTTTATATGTGATATTGTGTCATAAGGAACCACACTTGTTCAAAAAGTACACATGGCGAATAATCTAACAAAGCATATGGCATTGACTAAGTTTCAATAATATTCGGACTTGGTTAGGTTCTACAACAAGTGAGGAGCCCATATGGGTTTGGGAGAAATGACAACCAAAGAGATGAAATTGGACTTCTCACCAAGGTGGAGATTCATTGATCATGGCTTGAAGTTGATTCAGATTTTTTTAAAATTCGATCTAAAATTGAATCACAAAAATCTCACGCCACATTATTGCACTCTTGCCAACAGAATTGTCCACGATGGAAAAAGGAAACTAATTTCCCATAAGACTTCTTTTCTTCATTGAAGATGAAGCCCACGTTGACATTGTCGAATGGCTTATGGTTGTTTTGCATATAAATAATTTTGTTGTTGAGTTTGGTCTCGGGTGCACAGCGAGTATGCATAACATATATGAAAACTTGCATGAGATATGAGAGCTTTGATAACTTTCATCCAAGAGTGTGATGGTGTAATAAAATTTTTTTTTTGTAATTGATTCTTGTAAGTTCGGGTTTAATCTAGAATTGAAAAACACTTACGAGTGAGTATGATTGAATGATTCTAATATCTTTTTACCAATTATAATGGAGTCATCTTATTGAGCTCTCTCCATGTAGTAGGCACATAGTAGAACCACATAAATTTGTTGTCTTTAAATTTTATTTATGCAATTTATTTCTTAGTCGATTAGTTTTGTGTGTTTTTATTGCTAGTCACAACAAATCATATTTTAGAGATAGAAAGATTCATAATGGGTCCCTAAAAAAGAATACAAGGTTTTACGCATTTCCTAACTTATGATTAAATTTGACTACTTAATGCTCATCCGATGAATGTATCATATCATACTTTCTTGATTAGTAGTGGTATATAGCAATGGATTCAAGTTTATTAGCTATTGTCGATTCCATCTTTTTCACATCCAACCTTCTCTTTCACGGTAAGTCAGTTGAAAGGGAGGTGGCTTTTAAAGACAAGATGTCGAAAGCAAAATTGATGACATTGGATCTATAGATTATCCTTTTCACATCCAACCTTCTATTTTGTGGTAGTTCTATATAGTATTTCAATCAATTCTCTCTTTTTATTTTGAATTTTTGATTTTGAATATGTCATTATGATTATTTCTCTTACATATATCGAGCTTAGTTGCATATGATTCGTCAACTCATGTAATCCATGTATTTTCAACAATTATTAATTAATTTGTGGGAATCACTCCAAAGACCTCTAATTTGATATTTCAATCTTCAACCTTGAATACTGGCAAAATTAATGGGGGTTGTTGTATAATAATTGGGGTGCCCCCAAACACCATCTATAGGTTCACCAAGTAGACAGACACGAAATTTGACACAATATCAGGATACTAGGACCTATGAAGCACAGACACGTTGTCCGTGCTCGCGTATTGTGTCCGACACGTGTCGGAGCGTGTCGGACACCTCGACACGCTCGGACACGCGGTCAACGCGTGTCGGATTTTTCGACACGTGGTCAACCTTTTCCCGACACGTTTCGACACGCGTGTCCGGGAGGGAGCAGACCACGAGCGACGGCGAGAGACGGCCGAGCTTAGACTGAGGCGAGGACCGGCCCTGTGATGCTGCGATGGATCCGACGAGGCTGCAGCTGCGAGGGAAAAAGGACCAAAGGTGAGAGGAAGAGGAGAGGAAGGCGGTCGTGCGGCGAGCGGCGAGCGGCGAGGAAGGGGTCGTGCGTGCGGCGAGGAGCGGCGAGCAGCGAGGAAGGGGGTCGTGCGTGCGGCGAGGAAGGAGGTCGTGCGGCGAGCGGCAAGGAGGGAGGAGGAGAAGAGGAAGGGTCGCGAGCGGCGAGGAGGAGGAGTAAAGGAGCTAGGGTTTCTGAGAAACTCAAAAGTAATTAAAAAATGGGAGTCTATGGGTACCTATTTTGGGGGGAGGGAAAGTGACGGACAGATGGGGGGGGAATGGACGATTGTGGGAGGGAAAGGAAAAATAAATAAATTTGGGTGGGGGAATGGACGATGGTGGGGACTGGGGAGGGAAAGGAAAATAAATTTGGGAGTGGGGGAAATGGATAAGGAAAAGAAGATAGTGGGGGAATTTTTTTTTAATCAGAAAAATAAATAAATGAGATTAAAAAATAAAAGTAAATTTGGGGGAGGGGGATTTCGAAAAATAAATATAAATTTGGGATAATGAAATAAAAAAAGTGTAATATTTATTAATATTATTAGTATAAATTCATTGTAAACTCTTTATTTATTTATTTGTGAATTTGAATTAAATTAATTAAAAATAAATAAATTATTTAATATTTAACGTGTCGGAATGTGTCGAAATTCTCTACTTTTTGAGAAATGACGTGTCGCGTGTCGTGTCGTGTCGTATCGCGTGTTCGTGTCGCCGTGTCCGTGCTACATAGGCTAGGACAGAGTCAAGCATTTTATTTGTGTTCATCATGCATGTGTGCATTCGAGAGCTCACCTCACTTCTTTCCAAGTAACCTACAACAAAACCACCATCATGACCACCACTGGGTCCTGCAAGTCGTCCAACGCACCACTGCTTCTTACCTTCTCTGATTGCCTTGCAACCAACAACAAAAACACCATTACCACCACTGCGTATTGCTGCTGCTTCTTACCTTTGCCGATTGCCTGCAACCCACAACAAAATCACCATCACCACCATTGTGTTGGCATCAAGAGATTTCTCTCTAGGCCCTTCGTGCATATATGTTTTGAGCATGCATGTGAGTATTGACACCTAAATCTTGGCGACATGTTTAATCATTCAATAATTGCATAGAAAAATTAGGGATTAATTTCGAACTTTTAGCGACAATAATTTTCATTAAATTACATGGCATATAAACATTAGGAGCATTTGTATTACTAGTATTAAAATTTTAAAAAGTTAAGCTAAAATTAATTAAGAACATTAAAAAATTTATCATTATTATTTTTTTATTAAGAAAAGAAAAGAAAGCTAGACTGGGCCAGGGGCGGGCCGGCCGACCTTTTCTTCTTTTCCCTTCTTCCTCTTTTTCTTTCAGGCTCGGCCCCATTTTCTCTTTTCTTTCCCCGGCCCGGCCCACGCACCTATCCCTTCCTCCTTCCTCCCTCACGCCATTCCCGCGTCTGCGGCAACAGAGACGTATGCAAGCAAAGGCAGAGCAGCCGTGATCCTTGGGGCGGGGGTCAGGCCGGCCGCGGCAGGCTGGCGGTGGCGCAAGTCATGCGCGTCTGTCGCTAGCACTTGAAAGCGAGAGAGGGGGCGCAAGGGAAAAAGGGAGGAGACCGGGGGTTGGTTTTGAGGGAGAGATCCGAGAGAGAGTTCGAGTGAGAGAAACGGAGAGAGAGGGGAGAGACAGAGAGCACGAGTGAGGGAAGATAGTTGGATGGAGAGACCGCCGGCCACCGCACGGCCGACAATCCGCCGCCGTGCCTCCTTTCCTGCTCCAAAACTCCGGTAAGCCTCGACCTCGTTTTTGCCTTCTTTGGGCACGCTCGGCCGGAGCTCGCGGCCGTCCGGCTGACGCGAACTCCGGCCCCGTCCGTCCTTCGTTTTGCTGCTGCTGTGTGTGCTGGTGTTATCGCAGATTCTGGTCTTCGGTCGAGCCAAAGATCTCTTGTTCCCGTAGCATATACTAGCTGTTCGACATAATGTCCGAACGAGATCCATAGTTTTTTCTCCGGGTATGGTCTGCTTCGGCACGATGGTGACCCTCCGGTCAGTGAGTCCGTAGGGGTGGCTAGGAGCGGGTCGGTCCTTGGCGGCTGCCGTGGCGGTCCTCAGAGGCCGCGGGCTTCACTGTTTTGGGCGTTCGGCGGCGGGGAGGTTGGCCGACGAGTGGCAGTCAGAGTGAGCGCCCGAAGGAGAGTGGTAACTCGACGGCGGGTTGAGCTTTGGCCGAGGTTTGTCTAAAAAAAAAAAACAAAAACGTAGGAGCTTCGGGTGAAGGACGTCACTCGAGATGGGGACGTCGTTTGAGAGCGGCTTGTAAGATAACCCGACATCAAACACTCAAGGCCGAGCTTTTTTTTTTTTTTTTTTTTTTAAATTATAAAGGGAGTATGATGTGGGACGCCCTAAGTTTGGATTTACATCTTTTATTTGACGAATTTAGGATATTGAAATTTGATTTTTCCTTCTTTAATTAAGCCGATTTGTAGTACAGAACCCTTTTTTTTTTTTTGCCGGTTAGGGGGAGGTGCTTCGAGTGTATAATAATTGAATTTATTATTTTCATTGTTTTAACTTCGTGTTAAAATATAGTATTCTGATTGGAAGATATCATAGGATCTTTCTTTAAAAAAAAAAACATTTGGCTTGGCTTTTACTATATTCTCAGTATTTTTTTCTGTTACTTTATTTAGAAGTAATTTTTAGAAAAACGGTTGCTACTGTGTTTATTCATCGTGTTTTATAGAATCATCCAGTTTGTCTCTTTCTAGAAATTAAAAAGCCGAAGAGATTTCCGTCTTGCGTTTTGTAACTCGTTGATGTTCGTTTCCACTGCATTGAAGTCTGAATTAGAAAGAAAAAGCTAATTCAAAGTCTTGACTTCAAGCAAGATTAAAGCCTCTCAACATTAATGAATTGCTACATGAGTCCATCACGTGCAACAAATACAAAAGCGTCTAGTTCTTGCAAATCTCAAGACAAGAAACATGCACGATATGCATACAGGACAAGAGTAGTTGAAGTAAAATATGCATGGGAATTATCTCTGATCCTTCGATCTTTAGAAATCGCCGATGCGTCTCCTTGTGGCATTGATTTGCTGTCGGACATGGGTGCGCTTTAGCCACATGAAACAGGATGCTGCAAAGAATAAATACATTGCCGCCCAGAAAAAACCCTCTATCAAATTTTCTCCAACATCATCGGAGCTCTGTAATCCCAATATAAGGGATGAAAAGTAGTTAAGGGCGAGAATAACCATTGACAAGCAAACCATAGAAGTGTCAGGAAACAACGGAACAATGGCGGCTGAGATTATGCACATGGAGATGAGAAAAGTCATGCTGTTCATTGTAGTGAAACTATATAGTTGTCTGCCGCTGAGGATCATCTTTCCAGCTTGATGTGGTTTTCCATTAGCAATTTCAGTGGAATTGGTCAGGGGATTTGAAGAGGAATCCTGCCAGTATCCTCCCGGAGGACTGAGAGCAGCTTGGTAAGTGGCGGTCGCCACTAAGGTAGACACTATAAGGATTACATCACGAGCAGATTTATCTTCGATATAGAAAAAGGCTGCCCATATCTCAAGACAAGTTGATCTCACGGTGAAAAGCTTTAATAGGGAGCGGTCAGGAATATAAATCCTTCTTAGCCTCCATATTAGACTCCTTATTAGATTTTCTTTACCGCTTAACCTCTTCACAATATCTTGATTGCTACTAGAATGCATTTGGAAGATTTCGAGAGCGGTATTCTCATCGAAGTTCTTTGCATCTACATCCATATGTGGAGCTAACAACTTGATCATCTGGAAGAAATGCAAAAGGAATCAAGATGAAGTGCATACCCCTTTCAAGATAAACCATTGCTTTGTCACAAGCTTTACTATTGTGCACAAGATGAGCTAATGCCACCATGCTAGTGATCCAACGGCCCATGTACAAGGGAAGAAAGTTTACTAGATCTTATTTACTAAATGCCATCATTTAAATCCATACAAAGAAGCTTAAATCTTTTAAAAAGTGCAATATAATACTTTCACCCTAAATTATTTATGCAATGGTCAATTAAAAAGATTTAAGATTCAATTACATTTTGTATATGAGTTTCTTTTTTTATTGCTAGGAAGAAAAGACTATATTAATGAACGAATGGACCAACCTATAAAAACTGGATTCAATATGAGGCTCGAGCCTATGCTCCAGTGACCTTGTCCTCGGGAAAATGGTCAAAAGAGAAGAAAGGACTTGATTTTGATTTTAAAAAATCGTATCTTTTATTTCGTTTCTTTTTTTTTTTTTAAAGGGAAAATGACAACATTTTTTGATAAAAATTAAAAAAAAAAAAATTCCGGCGCGCGCGACGGTAGAGAGCCTGGTCGAGGAGTGGGGCAAGGAGACGGCAGCCAGCGACAGGGAGTTGAAAGAGATTGCGATTGCCGAGTGGCAAGCGAATAGAGAGACAGAGAGTAGAGAGACCGAAATGAGATTGCAAAGGGAAAATCCAGCAGATCTAGAAAACCAGAGAGAGAGAGAGAGCTGATTGGGGGATCGGAGAAGCCCTAGGGATCGAACCAAGAGTGAGAGACGAAACCGAAAGATCTCTTGCTCTTCGCGGAGGCGACGACGCAGAAGCGCATTCCACAGACACAGAAGAATGCTTCTTCTCAGGGAGGTCCACTCACCGGAGAAAGAGAGGAATTTTTTTTTTTCCTCGGAAAGGAAAATCAATTTTCCCAATTTTAGAAGGATATTTTCTATTGATTGGAAAACATTGTTTTTATTACTTATTTTGCACGCCCTGAATGCTTGAACATGAGGAAAAACTTTTGTCAAAATTTTTTTTCCGTGAAACAAACATAATCTAAATAAGTCAATTTAGTTTTCCAATTATCCCGTACAAATTCTAATGTGCAAATTGTAGGATCCTGTCTGATTTGTTTGAACCAATCCACATTTGTTGAAGGCAAAAATTGTTTCAGGCCGATGAATTTATTAACTCATTCCTACCACTTGAAGTCCTTCTATAATATTTTTATGCAATGGCGGGTAGTTCAACAAGAGAGAAAAACATGTATTTATCAATATAATGATTGTAATAGGACTCGATCATGTATTTATAATGACAAGAGGGGGATTAAATCGACATCGTCAAGTTTTATTATATCTGAATTTAACAATTAAATATTTTCATTCTTAATAAACATAAAAATAATATAATGAGGTTAACAAATGGGTTTTTTTTTTTTCACAAAGTTTTTTAGCAAAAACTTGAGGTTCAAACTTCATGTAAAGTGATCTGAATTCGCATAATATCTTGATAACATATATTAGTATTCACGACCTTTTTTTTTTCTTTTATAAAAAGGAAGTGATGGATTTTTTATTTTTATTTTTTTATCGTGGAAGCTTCAATACAATCTAATTATCACAATATTCACCTTTAATATGTTATATCCCTTGATCAATGATTTTTGTCAGTCGGTTCCTTGAGATTCCGGCAGATCATTCCAAGCAAGCAAATTTATGGATACTTTTACAATTTACAACACTATGCTGGACCACTTCAAATGTCAATCTCAGATGGACATTTTTCGACAAATGTTAACTGTTAAATGATAATACTATAAAATATATGGTTGCACAAAGTGTTGTTCAAATCTCCTCTCTTTGTGTGTTTCTAAATCCATGTATTTTGAAACCCGTGTTTCATTAACATATAATTTGTTCTTGGGTTAGATAAAGTCAAATTCAAGGATCATATAATAAAAGCATGAAAAACCATGAGATCAGTGAACTATACCTCATGTTGCGGTTCTCCGGATGCAACAAGATGTAAGGCGGTATTACCATCATTGTCTTTCCAGTTCAAGATTTTTGTCAAATGAACTTGCTGAAGCCATCCTAGCAAAACATTGACTGCCTCGAGGTTTTGGTTCTTGACGGCAATGTGCATTGCAGTCTCGCATCGGCTCGTCAACTCTTCAATGGAAGATTTGCAAGTGCAAAGGAATTCAGCTAGGAGCTCCAACTCTTTGTCTCCTTTTTCCCCGGCGATGTAATGCAAAGGGGTGATCCCATGTCGTCCTCGAACTCGGATCAACTCAGGTTCAAGGGTCATCAATGCCCTCACAATTTGGTATTGCTTATGTTGCAAAGCCAAATGCATAGGGCTATAACCCTTTGGATTCAGCTTTTGAGCAAACTCTGGCCTCAAGATGAACATCTCCATGGCCACCTCGAATTTTCCATTGGCCGCGGCAATGTGTAGTGGAGTATTTGGGAAGGGGTCCTCAGATACGCGATCTAAGAGCTTTGGCTCCTCCACAATTAAGTTATGTAGCAAATCAACGTCATCAGGTTCGATTGCTAGTCGAAGCCGAGACTCCCTAGCCTCTCTTTCTTCTTTTTCAGGAAGAACCCTGGCCATCGTGTTTCTAGGGAAATGTAGTAGGAGGAGAGGGGCTTTGCTTGGTGATGATTGGTGGAAGTAGCGAACTTGCAAAATCATATATTATGTAGTGCCACGGTTCAATGAATTTTTTATTTAGGGGAGTCAACAGGTGTATAGGTGGGCCCAACGGTAGGTTGGGTTTGAGTGGGGCCCACCATATCTTAGGCCGGGACCGGCACGTACTGGTCAGATTCTTAGGAAATCGTAGTGTCGTAATTTTATGTGCCCTTCGCTTTCCCACTTTTGCCCTTTCTCTTCTTGTCATGTTTTGCACGAATTGCATGACATGATTCATTGAGAAGGAAAAACTATACTGTGTCATGGCCTGTACGTTAAAGTCAAACTGTAAAGTACTGTATGGTATTATCTTTCTGAAAACTTATTCAAGTATTTAATATTCTGGAGCCTCTGATGAATTTTGTCTTTGAAATATTTTGGATGGAATGCTATTTATATTGATGATATATACGGTGGCATGTTATATTGCGGTTTCGATTTGATGCTCCTAGTTAACCTACATGTGAGATATGACGTACAGACCGAATCTACTTCGAGATTTAATTGCAGCTAACATGTTCTTAATCAGAGCGATGTCATTTTTAGGGTTTAAAAATAGCAGCTATGGTTACCATGCCTCACGCCTCGCAAAGTGTCAGTGTAAGGTACTCTTGTTATTGTGACTTCCTTCCCATCATGCCCTCGAATTTTCCAAGGTAAGAGAAAATCAATCACACCTTACTTGTTATTGCTAATCCTAAACTAATGAAGAGAATTTGTAGAATTTAATAATACATTTGAGGATTTAGTAGCACCGGACCAATTTCTGTCTTTATATGAAACGAGTTCACTTATAAACTCAAGCACACGATTATCACCTCAAGTGCATGATCTTAGATCGATTCTTCGATTCGATTCAATACATGCAGGCTAATATTCTACTCATTACTATAGTGGTTTATTGAATGAAGATTTCGAGTTTCAAATTTAGGATTGAATTAGCTCAGAAAAATAAATCTCTTTAAATCATGGATGCACGACAAATTTGACAATTTATTTATATGATGGTAAGTCGCTGCTGGGCTCTTGATTTGTTGCTCCTCTTTAATGAAATTGGCAGTTGAGGTTTCCATAGACATCAAATCAGATAACTGCTAATAATATTTCACTTACTATTTAATCTCAAAGCTTTTAACCCAAAAGTTTCAGAAATGCTCTCGTAAATTATAACTACACATTGTCCGAACAAAGGAAGAATTATAACTAAATATTGCAAAACCGTAATGCAAAATTAGTTTACATAGCTACTAGCTTACTTTGGGGACGAGTAAGTTATTTAAATTTAAATATCTTGTATCCTATGACTATCAAAAACCTACCTCTAGTAGCAATTTCGAAACAACCATATAAATGATGATAAGTAACTCAAATAAGATGTTAACTTTGTTCTAGAGTTGGTTACTCGTGCTTGACAAATATATTGATAAATAATTTGAAGTGTGGATTATTTTGAAAATTTTTTGTTAACTATAACTAATTGATAAGCTCCTAAAAAAAGATGCGTAAGTTATAGGGATATCTGATACTTTTGAAACAATAACAAAAAAAAAAAAAAAAAAAAAGGCAAGTGGACACAAATAAGAATTGCTGATTTTGTATAAGAGCTGATGACATTAGCACGTTAGTCAGCCTTGCAAATGAATCCAGGTAAATTATTGGAGCAGTTAATAATTTTTAAATAATCAATGCACATTGATATAACTCAAATAAGAGTTAGTGACTCAAGCTTCGCATATAAATTATTTTAAGCTTTTAAAAAAGTTGGGTAAGGTTTAAAACAGTTGGTAATGTTGTACCAGTGATGGTAACTTTAAACCATACGTAAGCTCTGTAAATAAATATTGTTAAATTATTGGAATAAGTTTGTAATGATGAAACAATCAAATAAACTTTGGCAAGTGAACCTAAATAAGAGTTGCTAATTTTGTATAAGTATGAGTAATTTTAACACATTGCTATGATTCTCAAAAATATGTCCTTAGATAATTGGAACAGTTGGCAATTTTTGAAAAATGTTAAAAAAATTGATAACTGATTAAAAATACAGTGGGAAATTTCATATAAGAGTTTATAATTTAAGTTCCACAAGTAAATGTTAGTCAGTTAGTAAGAGAACTGGTAATTTTGAAATAAGTTGATAATTTTGTGTAAGAACCGGTAACTTTAACCCAGTGATAAGTTTCGAAATAAATGTTGTGAACTATAGGAACAGTTGATAATTTTGTGGCAATCAAATAAAGGTCCGTAAGTTGACTAAAATAAGATCTGACAATTTCATATAATAGTTAGTAGCATTATCAGTTGGTAAGTTGCGCAAATAAACGTTGGTAAATTATTGCAACGATTGATTAATTTGAAACAATCAACTAAAAGTGAACAAGTGACTCAAATAGTGGTTGTCAAGCAAACATTTGTTGGTGAATTAATGGAAGAAAAATGGGCAAGTCACTTAAATTAGGGTTGGTAATTTTAATAAAAGTTCGCACCTTATCATGTTGGTAAGTTATACAAACTAATATTGATTAATTATGAAAACAATTGGTAATCTTGGAAGTATTGATATGGTACTTACAAACAAAATCGTCAGTAACTTTATACTATGTTACTAGCTAAATAAGTATACATATCAAGGATTAGACAACATATGCGAAAAGAAGAATAATGTCTCACTTTGTTTTCTAAAAGTGGAAATTGTGATGACTACTCAGAAGACCAAAAGGCAAAGTGCAAGTAATCGATGAGAAAATGCGAAGTGCTAAATTTGCTATCACATGTATAATGATTGTGCGACCATGTCTTTATTCCGTTCTTTGTCAGGAAAAAAGGAGAAAAAGGAGAATTCTTGGAGACAAAAAGTACTTTGCATATTTGACTAGTTAATAGCTTCTTCAATCTTGATTACTGGCAATATAAAAGGTTTTCTTGCTTGTAGCTAACAAAAGACAACATAGGGCCTTCGGCAAAGATATCATATAATATAATGTCTGTACTGTCATGTCTTTATTGTGCTAGGCTCCAGCCTCATTAAAAGTGTTTCTTTCTTTCTTATGACGACGTTAGCAAAGACAGGTTAAGTAATCCAAATCTGCTCAAGTCATCCATGGGTTCACCCAAGACTATATTAATCACAAGTTGGACCATCTTCAATTCATATATTAAAGGTTCAATGTATTGTCTACCTTACCACACGAAAAAGAAGAAAGAAGACCAATAGTTCAAACCCAATTTGAAAATAACATCTTCTCAAAAGTGGACGCAATTATTCTTTATGTTCGAAAAACCATTATACATTGCTATTTAATTGATCGATTGAGATCCTTTAAAATTACGAGATGAAGTCACAACCTATATCTATCTTCTCAATAGGTTAATACTATGCTACGCGTGTTATTGGCTGTTTAAATTTGTGGTCCCTTTTATATTTTTTCCTTTTCCTTCGTTGTTTATTTCTTTCGTTTTCCCTTCCCATTACTGCCCTTCGCCCTCTCTCACTCTCTCTCTCTGACCTCGGTTCGAGCTGCCACCACTTGTCACCTCCTCAATTAAGTTATGTACCTCATCAACATCGTCATTTGCTATTGCCAATTCAAGCCGAGACTCCCTAGCCTTTTTTTCTTCTTTTTCGGCCAGAACCCGGGCCATTGTGTTACTAGGGAAATAGAGGAGCAGAAAAGGGGCTTTGCTGGGCGATATGATCAAAGGGAGTAGCGAACTTGCACACTCATATATTATATAGTGTCACGATCAACGAATATGTAATTAGCTAAGTCAATAAGTGTACAGGTGGGCTTAATGGCTGGTTGGGGTGAGTGGGGCCCGACATTTCTTTGACGGGTCAGATTCTCAAGAAATCCTTATACTTGTAATATTATGCGCCTCTGTTGCTTCCGACTTTTGCTATTTCGCTTTTCGTTGTGTTTTGCAAGAATCGCGTGATGCGATTTATCAAGAAGGAAAAACTCTACTGTGTCATGGCTTGTATCTTGGAGTTGAACAGTAAAGTACTGTATGGTATATATTTTTCCCTAAAATCTGGATTAAACATTTAATACTCTTGTGCCTCAAATGAAATTTATCTACAAATGTTTTGGATGGAATGTTGTTTATATTGGAGATATGTATGGCGCATGTTGTATTGTGGTTTCGATTTGATGCTCATAGCCAACCTACATATTGAGACATGACATGATGTACTTGCTTAAGGACCGATTTTGTTTCAAGGGCATAATTGCAACTAAAGAGTTTTTCGAGATTTAATTAGAGTGAAGTGATTTTCTAGGCTTAACAATAGTGAATATGATTTTCATGCTTCATCACTTGGCAAAGTGTGACCATAAAGTCTTCATGACATGAGCATAAGATGAGTTTGAAATATGTCGGTTATGTGATATTGCATTGTTTATGATATGGTGCATGTCTTATGATTTGTTAGAATATATGCAACACTTGTAAAATGAGTAAACATGATGCATACTCCTTTTGTAAAGTTGCATTATTCTTAACTTGATCCCATAGGAATGGTGATTTTGCGTTCTTTTTTCCTTTTTTTCCTTTTTCATGTAAATCAAGAGCGAATAAAGCTGAAAGCCAAAATAAATAGTGCCACTTCCTTCCCATCAACCCATCGAATCTTTCCAAGGTAATAGAAAATCAGTCACACATTACTTGTTATTGCTAATCCCAAACTAAAGAAGATAATTTGCAGAATTTAATCATACATTTGAAGAGTTAATAGCATCCGACCTATTTCCTCCTTCATTTGAACAAGTCCACTTATACATCTATGAGATTTGGTGAGATTACTGTTAATTGTTGTAAAAGTACCATCAGTCTTTGCCTTGTACTAAATGTACATAGATTTAATTGGGTAGATAAATGAGGCCATAAAAGATTTGAACTCATGACCTCCTACCCTAATTCCATGTGAAATTTGATGAAATCACTGTCAACTATTCTAAAAGATTAAACTATTAGATGAAAGCATGATTTATTATTTAAATATTCAATCAAAACCTAAGCACATCATTATCTCCTCGAGCTCAAGACCTCACATCGGTTCTGATTTAATTCAATATACACAGACAAGTTCTATACTCATTCCTATAACAGTTTATTGAATGAAGATTTGATATTTGAATTTAACATTGAATTAGCTTAAAAAATAGAGCTCTTTAAATCATGGGTGCATCCGGACCCAAAAAAAAAAAAAAAATCACAGGTGCATGACAAATTTGGCAGGTTCTTCATCACTCCTCTTTAATGTAGTTGGAAGTTGAGCTTTCCAATCACCTATCAAATGGCTTCACTTTTTTTTTTCTTTTATCTCAAAGCCTTTAACTCAAAAGTTCCAGGAATGCTCTCTTGAATTATAACTACGTATTGCAAAACCGTAATGCAAAATTAGATTACCTAGCGACTACTTTATTTTGAGAATGGGTTAGATACTTAAACTTGGATATCTAATTTCCTGTAAGAGTTTATAATTTTAAGCAACACATATAAATGTTCATAAGTTATTAAGAGAACTAGTAATTTTGAAATACATTGGTAATTTTGAATAAGAATTGGTAAATATAACCCAATGATAAGTTCGGAAATACATTTTGTGAACCATTGGAACAACTAGTAATACTGTGGCTATCAATAAACGTCAATAAGTGGACTCAAATTAGAGTTGGTAATTTCATATGATAGTTAGTAACCTTATCCATCGGTAAACTGCACAAATAAATATTGGTAAATTATTGAAACAATTGGTAATTACAAAACAATCAAAGAAAACTTAACAAGTGACTCAAACATTAAGTTAGAATTAGTTAGTGACTTAACGGGAGAAAAATGGGCAAGTCACTTAAGTTAAGGTTGGTAACTTTGAATAAAAGTTAGTACCATTACTAATCTTGGAAGTGTATGTGAGAAAGTCCAACTACACCCCCTCTCACATGTAAGCCAAAAGTTGACAGATGGGGTTGGATGCACATATGCAAAATGAATAACATGGTTTAATATTTAAATATTCCAAGACTCCTATATGTGAGGATCTCTTGCTCCGATACCATAAGATTTTGTGGAACCACTATCAATTATTCTAAAAATTTAAGTTGATAGATAAAGAAAATTGCATGAAGATGGAGAGAGCACATAGTTTGCGTTGTTAATAATTTTTTAATAATAATTTAACATCTCGTCTCATGTGCAATATGTATCGGCACTTTAAAAAAAAAAAAAAACTGCCGATAACTTAATAATATGTTGCTGGCTAAATAAGCATGCATATAAACGATTGGTGAAAAGAGAATACCGTCTCTCTTTATTTTATAAAAGTCGATATTGTGATGACCACTTGGGAGACCGAAAAGCAAGGTGCTGGTAGTCGAAAAAAAAAAAAAAAAAAAGCAAAGCTCTAATGCGGACAAAGATTATTGAGCATAAAAAAGTGATGTCGAAATTGTGATGACTACTGTAAGGATTAAAATTATCAGAACCCTGTCGCTACTGAGCGATTCAAAAAACAAGGATTAAAACTACCCTTGCGACATGCTTTACCTTAAACCTATCTTTGATCATTGGTGCTAGAGGGCTGGCAATTTCTGACATAAATTAATATGTCTATGCACAATTATTTGGCCTACTCAAAAGCAACACGAATTTATACGAATTTATTATATGTGAGTTTTATAGCATAGTCAATAAAAATGTAGGTGTTTTCCAATTACACGACCTAACAGAGTTGTGAAATCCGATCGAACCAGATGAAATTTAGTTGCCAATTCTTGTGGCAACATATTATAAGCATTTATAGCAAATAAAAAGTAGTTCATGTGACAATCTTTTTTAATACATATTTATTTGTATATATTGTGTATAGAGTAACATATACCGACAAATGGAAATGCTGCATTTCATTTACCAGACAACCTTCTTCTACTCTCTTCTTTTTCTATTTTTGGTGCTTGTCTAGCTATATATCAACTCCTTCTTGTATTTTCACTTTACTAACACATGGAAAACGTTTGTACTATCATGTCTTTATTCCGTTTTTTGTCGGGAAAACAGGACAATTCTTGGAGAATTCTTGGAGACGAAAAGTACTTTGCATACTTGACTAGTTAATAACTCAATAGCGTCTTCAATCTTGATTACTGGCAACATAAAGGGTTTATTGCCGATAGCTAACAAAAGACAACATAAAGGCCATAGGCAAAGATATCATATAATTTAATGTTCGTGTATGTCTTCAATGTGTTGGGCTCCAGCCTCATTAAAAGTGTTCCTTTGTTTCTTATGATGACGTTGGCACAAGGCAAACAATTCAAATCTGCTCAAGTCAACCATGTGTTCAGCAGACACTAAATTAATCACCAGTCGGACCATCAATTCATATATTAAAGGTTCAACCTGTTGTCTGCCCTTGCTCACAAAACAAAAGAAAGAAGACCAATGGTCCACGCCCAATTTGGAGAGTGTACATTCTCAAAAGTGGAAGCGATTCTTCTTATATGGTCGAAAAAAGTTCATGAATTGTTGTTTCATTGATCAATCCTTTGAAATTATGAGATAAAATCACAACTTATATTTATCTTCTAGATAGGTTAATACTTTACTACAATGCTATTCAATGTTCAAATTTATTGTCCCTTTTCTTTTTCTTTTTTCCTATTGATTGATCATTTACTTCCATTTTCCTTTTCCTTTTCCTTTTCCCTTCCCCTTACCCCCCTTCTCTTATGAGACATTCTCCGATCGGGACGTTGCCAAAAATAATCACCGAAGAAAAGCTATTAAATCGCTAAGCAAAGACTTAGTGTGGAGTATCCCAAATCATAACTTTGAGATTTTTAATTTAAGTAAATATTCAAATCAATTCATTTTAGAGTCACCACTAATCTATTATTAGTCAATAAAAAAATCTAAGTAAAATGTGAGAGAATATCTTACTTTGTGAACCAGAGATTTCATGGATATAGAGACTTTATGTTAGATATATGGATTAGTATTAGATCCACCATGTCTGTGACTTCTTCCACCACAGAAGCCCGTTGGTGGCAAGATATGCATCCCATGCAGTCAATGGTGCATACAAGGGGTGTGTCATAAGCCGACTAGGTTCTATTCCATGCAAAATACTGCCTTGTAATACAAAAATGCATGTCTAAACATCTCTTCAAAGTTTAATTTGATCTACGTTATATAAGTCAATTTAGAGTAAATAAACTTTAATTTATTTGGAGGGACTTTTATTTTTGACTTTTCGCTTGTTCAAATTTAGTGACCCTTGCGCTTTGATCTTTTTTTCTACTCTTAAATACTCAAGATTGTCGCAATGTATAAATATGAACACGTAATATCTTCCATAATTGTTAAAATTTGGATAATAATTTAAGCTTCGACAAGAATGCAAAAAACTTACTTTTTGACTTTTTATAATCCCAAGGAAAACCAAGGGGAGAGGTGAGCGGAACGTGCGTTGATACCTGAATTTTGTTGGCAAGCCAAACGTATAATCAGAAAGAAAATCACTTCGGGTTTTAAGGTCCTCTAATCATGACAGAGCTCAATCCCTGACAAAAAAATAGGTGGGTCGGATAATTCTACGTTCATTACATCCCACCTACATATGGAGATTAGGTTCATTGCATTTCGTTAGGATTTAAATCACATTTCATGCATAGAGTAAAAGTTGACTTATTAATCAGACTGAAAAAGTCAACCTTAAATCGTAACGTAACAATAGGTATCTTAACAGTGTAATTGGTGCCCTTGTCGATCCAGGGGAAGAGCTCGTGTATATATGCTTTTTTTTGGTGCTCTGTTGTATCCTTTTTCTTTTCTACTGTGTATTGCCAACTTCCCTTATTTTTAAGGACAAATTGATTTATATAGGATGAGATTAGGGTGTTCTTGCTAGAACAAGGGATATCATTATTTCCTAGTTAAATCAAACAGATATGTGATTTATTCAAGATAAGAAACCAAGGTATTCCTATTTCTTATTTACCCAAGATCAAATTTTCAATGATATTGAGTTTGTTAGTTCAAAAACCATGGAATCTATTTTCATTTACTTCCCCTAATGTGACCTTCACATCTAATTTTTTGTTACAAAAGGTATCTATTGAGCTTGTCCAAATTTTATACTCTTGCAGGCTTAGCCCAGATAATTTAATTAAACTCCAAGTTTCACTGCTTAAGTCCGTTAGCTCCTATCCAATTAGAATGCAATCATGTGGGCTTATTATAAAAATGATCTTAACATGCAAATGATATTTAACAATATTTTTTGTTGGGGTCCAGGATCAAACCTATTTTGCTGTGCAATAATGTAACTAAAGGGGTGTCCAAATTTAAATGTCAACAATATATAACAAGGGATCAAGGATTATACAGTATTCTTGAGTTTCATCTTTCTTACATCTTAAAAGGTGGCTTCTAAAGAGAAGATATCGAAAGCAAAAATGATGATATTGAATCTATATAGTATCTTTTTCATATCCAACCTTCTAATCTGTGGTAATTCTATATAATATTTCAGTCAATTGCTTTCATTTTATTTTGGGCTTTTGATGTTGAATCTGTCATTGTAAACATTTTTCTGGCCTTTCAAGCTTAGCTGCATATGATTCGTCAAGCCACGTAATCAGCGTATTTTCGATGATTATTAATTAATCCATGGGAATGGCTTCGAAGACCTCTAGTTTCATATTTCCAGAAACACTAGGCAAAGTAACACTCGCTGTTTAATTAGGCCACTTTCACTAATCATAGTACTACTCTTTTGATCTTTATAACAATTGCAATGGCTCAATTGCGATCCAGGGGACCATCAAGAAACTGAAACTATTTTGCTAGTGGAAAAAGAAGAACGAAAATTAAAACTAGAAAAATGTAATGTTCACATGCAACCAATATGAATTGCTCATATTACTATCATAATGTGAATTTGGGAGGATTTTGAGCTTGAAAAAGAATATCAGGGAAACACGTTTTTCATGACGATGGAGAGATGATATGGAACAAAAAAAACCCTCTCACGTTGATCTCAATATAGATATAATTGAGATTCTGGCGGAAAAATTTGAAGTGATAGAAAACGAAAAGAGTAACAATGAATTCGAGATTTCATTATACAAAAAATTTAAAGAATCAATTGATGGATCAATCATGAAGTTTGGTTTGGATCTTTTATTTGAGCAAGAATTTTTTTTACTGATTTTGCAGAAATGATTCCAAATTCCAAGAAGACTGAAGTAGGTATGCTAAATTATATAACCCAACATTTTCAAAAACTCAAGGTCAAGCCTTTTTTTTTTTAAGTAGAGAACGATGTGGGGCAACTCAAGTTTGAATTTACGTTTTCTATTTGATGAATCAAGCATTGTGAAATTTGATTTTTCCCTCTTTAATTTAGTTGGGGATATTCACTTTCTATGTAATAGGGAAAATATTACAAATGATCCCTGAACTTTTATCTAATGTTCAATTTCATCCATGACCTTTCGATTTGCTCAATTTGGTCCCTGAACTTTCATCTAATGTTCCATCTAGTCCCTAACTATTTGAAAATTGACAAATTTCCGTTTTTTTAATACCAAACTATTTTTTTATAAATTAAAAAAAATACCAAATTGGTTTTTTTTTGTTGAAAAATACCACATTTATATAAAGTAATAAAGGTCAATATTTCTTTCCTTTCTCTATATTAAAAACAAATGGAAAAAAGGGATAGTAGTAATAAACAAAGGTGAATCTTGCATTTTGATTTCTTTTTTGTATATGCAAATTACTTGAATAATGTACAAAAGCCTATCAATCGATTTTTTTTTTCCCTTTTCGGTGAATTTATAAAAAAAAAAAAAACACTTTGGTATTAAAAAAAGGGAAATTAGTCAATTTTCAAATAGTTAGGGATTAGATGGAATATTAAGATGAAAGTTCAGGGACCAAATTGAGCAAATTGAAAGCTCAATGATGAAATTGAATATTATATGAAAGTTCATAGACCATTTATGACATTTTTCTTATATAATATTTGAATTTCTTCATTTTGTCATTGGAATATCCTTTGCGAGAACTGGAGGATTTTGAGCTTTAGGAAGAATCACAGGGTGAGCAAGTTTTTTTGATGACGACAAAACTTATTATTCCAATTTAGATCCAAGCGTGCTAACAACTGAAGGTTTGTCGACAATTCAATTCTTCATTCTAAAAAAATAACTAAAAGAAAAAAAGATAAAGAAAGGAGGACTAGATAAAAAAATAAAAAAATTAAAAAAAAAATGAAGAAAGACTCATTTAAATTTATTAATAAGAAGGCCTATGCAGACCCACTATAACGCAATCCCTATCGCGCAGCCCAATTCTGTCATCTGCCCATTTTTGAAAGAGGGCCCGGCCTTCCTTTATACTGGAAAAACTTCCAAACGACCATGGGGCGTCTCTCTCACTAAAGACTCTGGGTTATCTTTCGTTCCATCGTCATCGTCTCTGACGACTTCTCCCTCCGATTTGATCGTTGCTCAAGGTCTGTTCTGTTGTTGCTTTTCTTCATGGCATTATGGGTTATGCTCTGTTTCCGTTGCTTTGTACGCGAGACTGAGACCGAGAACTCTAGTTGTGTTTTTATGCGAAAATAATCTCCGATTGAGGGTCTATTTATTGATTTGAGCTGCCTCCTTTGATGATATTGTGGTCTTATTGGTTTTAAAATCACTAAACTGAGATGCCCGCCATATGTTCGTTGAAATGCCTGTGTGAAACTCATGTGGCAAAGCTGAGGATTGTTACCATGCTTAGCATCTGAATTGGTTGTTGTTGGCTACAGGCGTTTAAAATTCCCATCATGCGTAGTGTTTGTGTAACTGAGTAACTCATTGAAGCATGTTCACGGGACTGAAGTTTGTGTTCGCTGGTTGTGGAAGAAAAGTCGAGAAAGATCTTGAGTGAGTTTACCTGTTAAACGTTTGTGTGTTGATTTTTGTAGTAAGATGTATGAGCGTAAGGTTCAAAACACTCTCTGCATTGCTTATTTCGCAAGCAAAAATTGAGTTTGAAGTCCATGTGGTTATTTGCTTGAATTGTGATCGGGATTGAAACTATTCTTCACCGATATAAATTAAACCTTTTCTAGAAGCATCTGGATTGAAATGTTGCATTTGTATCACGTGGAGAATCATTTTCCGAGACGCTCACCATTTGTTCGACGAAATGCATAAGTCAGATTTGCAATTGTTAGCTTGTGTTATGGATCATTTGGAAAGCAATCCGTCATGTCTCAGATGATTTTCGTTCAAAAATACTAACTACTTGTAGTGTTTGCTAGTCCATTTCCTGTTGACCGAGATTTTCCTTCACTTAATGATGATCTGATTTTATCATCTTCGAATACTTTACTGACCACCCGTTTCTGCTATTGTATGCGTTCTATGTGACTCAATGGTGATTAGCGGTGGTTCTCAGCGAGGAATATGGTTTCAAATGACTGATACGCATGACAATTTTCCGGTAAATTTTATTAGCCACATTCCAGTTTTTACGTTCTCTTCCTGTGCATATTGGTACTGCTTGGTTCGTATTTATTAAACATTAAGTGGTTAATGGCAGTGGAAGTGAGGGTTAACGGCGGTGGTCGAAAATGATAGTTCACTGGGGTTATCCGGTGGCATAGGAACATGCTATGGTCAATTCATGTTAAATTCAGACATAATGCTCCAAATTGATGTGCCCAAAAGTTGCTGAAAATAAGCCTGACTTTTCTGGTCATGAATCATGATTTGAGGATTTCTATGAGATGTAACTTTAATGCGAATTTGATGCCACTGATCACGTTAGCTTATACTTTTGTATGCCGAGTCGAAAGAGGAAATTCATGTTAATTATGTTGTCCTTGTTACGAATTTGTTGGCATCATGGCTGTTAGAGCTGCATATCCCATTTACTGAGCTCCCATACTATTTGGAATTGGTCAGCATCTGCAGATAGTGATGAGCCCAAGTTTTTTTGGCGAAACCACAATTGATGAAGTTAGACTTCATGCCAAGGTGAAGATTTGTTGATTATGGCTCGAAGTTAATTCCGATTATTTTGAAATTTGATTTATAATTGAATCGCAAGGAAACTCGGGCTGTATTAGGAGGACTTTGCCAATAGGACCGTGGGTGATGTAAAAAGGAAAAATAATTTCCTACAAGACTGCCTTTTTATAGAAGATGAAATCATGTTGACACCACATATGGTCTCATAATTTTTTTTGCATATAAATACTCTTGTCGAGTGCATAGTGAGTGTGCTTAACATGTGTGAAAATTTGGGACAGACACAGAGTATAGAGAGCCATCATCTAAGAGAGTGACAGTGTAATAAAACTCATTTCTTGTGATTGATTCTTATGGGTTTTTGGTTTTATTTTGGATTGGAAAACACTTATGATTCTAATCTCCTCTTTGCCAGTTATAATGGAACCATTTCTTCATTCTCTCTCCATATAGTAGGTGTCAAACCATCGAGGTTTTATTTTTGCAATTTATTTCTTATTCAAATCATTTTTTTTTAACGCTTCCACGTTAGTTGTAATAAATCACATCTTAAAGGTAGAGGTGGCAATATGGATCTCAAATCCATTGCCTTTGACCAACAACAAAACCACCATCATGACCACTGTGTAGGCATCAAAAGATTTCTCTCTAGGCCCTTCGTGCTTGTATGGTCCGGGCATGCATATGTGTGAGTTACGACTCATGCTTTTTTTCTTCATTGTGTTGGGTTGATATTAGAACCTGGAAGATTGTGGGAACGAGATGTTTGGTAACAACGACAACAGTGAAAACTGCCTTGTTGACAAAGATCCAAGCCTGAGCTATGATGGCAAGAATCTCAACAGGGAGCAGCAGTTCAGTTTGATGCGGTTGACTATGGACGCCATTGCAAACTGAATTTGTGTCCTAGGGCTGGAGTGAAGCCTAGGTGGGGACAAAAAGAAGTGCTGTGGGAAAATTGAACCCAAGGCCAACCATTCGATGAACCTATATCAGCAATACAAAGTAATGGGATGTCCTGTTTATCCGAAGACTTAACGTTCAAGCGAACAGGATCTTGAGGAGTTTGAGGGGCATAAACAGTGCGTTGGTAGCCACAGAAAGGCGTGGAGGTGATGGTCACGATTATTATGACAGACGAAAGGTTGACATGGTGGAGCCTGTCGTGGATATCACCACCAAGAATTGTAACCATTACCATTGTCACAGAGAATTCCATGAATTCCCTGCAAGGTTCCTTATCTAATGGATTTTTGAACCTGAAAGATTTTAATGCAGATGTAGATCATCTTTTGCATTGCGTGTATATTTCCAAAGATCGACAAGCAAACCTCTTAGCTTGTACATTGAAGGGAAATGCTTTTATTTTTGTGGGATCAAGTTCAGGTTGAGTGTAAAAGAGCAGGTGAAGCGCCAATTAGAACGTGGCATAAAATGTAAAATCTGTTAAGGCGACGATTTTCATGGATTGATGATCAAGCTGAACAAGCCAGCTTCATGTTATCCTCGATAACAACCATAAAAGGATCGATAATTTCCGTTGATAAGGTGGTTGTTGAGCCTCCGGAGCAAGAACTAGAAGTTTTTTAATTTCCTTTTCAAGGAAGAGGATTTTGAGGATTTTGAGCTTTGAAGAATAATCTCAGGATGAGCATGTCTTCCATGACGATGGAGAGATGATTTTAGAGAAAAACCCCACCCATGTTGATCTGAATTCATGTACATACGAGAATTCTATTGTTTGGAGGGAAGATACATATGAAATTTGGGTGAAGAAATCTGAATCGACAGAAAATGTAAAAAGAACAGAAGAACAAAAATTTATGTCACTAAGACAGGCAATTGGAAAAATCAATTGATGGATTGACCTTGCAGTTTGGTTGGGATCTTTTCGTGAAGCAAGAAATTTTGATTGATTTTGCAAATACAGTTCCAAATTTCTATAGGATTATAGTACGTATGCTTGACTAGATAATTCAATAATTTAAAAACTTGAGGTCGAGCTTTTTTTTCTAATAAAGGGGAAATGATGCGGGAAGCCTTAAGTTGGATTTAGTCTTTTATTTGATGAATTTAGGACATTGAAGTCTGTTATTTCCTTCTTTACCTAAGTTGGTTGAGGATATTTAATCAATATATAATATTTGAGTTTATTGTTTCTACTATTGTAACTTCATTAAATGAGTTGATAAATTTTATTTTTTATTGGAAGATACCATAGGATCTAGTTGAATTTTTAGGTTTAGCTAGACATTTGTTATATTCTAAGTATTTCTTTTTAGGTTTTTTTTTTATTTTTTATCTTGTAATAATTTTTAAAGAAAGGGTTGCAAAAGTTATGTTTTACAGGATCATGCATTTAGCCTCTTTCTATAAATAAAAACCCTAAAGAGATTTCCGTCCATGGGTATTGTGTGTGTACGCTTCGGGCATTCGTGTTTGCGAGCTGCCACTTGGTGCTTTTTGTTTCCATTGCAACGATGTTTAATTAGGGGGAAAAAAATGCTACACGAAGTCTCGACTTCAAGCAAGAATAAAAGCCTCTCAGGATCAAGGAATTAATGGATGAATTTATTACATGCAACTAATAAGGAGAGTCTTGTTCTTGCAAACCTCAAGACTAGAGACATAGATGATATGCATACGCGAGAAGAATACTTAAAGAGTATATAATACTTGCAAACTATTTCTCCGCTGGATAAGAACTCCCTTAAATATAATCGAACCCCAGTGAAAGCATCGGCGTCTTGCAAACTAGTATCACTTCAGAGTTTACTCAACGGCTACCGGCTGACGGGGTTCCCTGAGTAAAAAAAAAAACTATTTCCGATCCTTCGATTCTAGCAAGTCGCCGACGCGTCTCCCTCTGGCATCGCTTTGGAGTCGGATTTTGTATTTGTAAAAGTTCAACCACAAGATCACGGGGACCACCAACACGACACCCAGCATGCTCATGTACAATGTCATTATGAGACGTCCTGCGACTACATCAGATTTCGGGAATGCGATTGTAGCGGTAGCACAGTAGACATCACTGAGAATCAGCATTAGCAAGTAAACCGGGAGAGTGTGGGGCAATAGGGGAATAGCGGTGATCCAGATTGTGATGATGGAGACCAAAAACGCCGTACTGTTGAGGGCCGTGAACTCATATAGTTTCGAGCCGTTCAGGATAATGTCTCCGGCTTTATGTGGTTTTTCAACAGCCATGCCGCTGGAATTGGTAACGACAGTGGAATTGGAAGAGTTATCCTGCCAGTATCCTCCAGGAGGACTCAGCGCGGCCTGGTAAGTGATAGTCATAATTAAGGTAGCTAGTACAAGGATTATGTTCCGAGCAGACTCATCTCGGAGGACAAACCAAATTTTGAACTTCTCAAAGACGGTTGGTTCCATACTTAAAAACTGTGATAGAGGGAAGTTGCCAGTAGGAGGTCTTGACGCAGGTGCTCCCCGGCATAACTTTTTTTCAATCAACTGGTAGATTTTCAGAGGTACTTTGAAATTCCCAATCAACAGGTCAACGATCTGGAAGAAATGCAAAGGGCACAAAATGAAGTATACATGCCTTGAATTTTATTCACTGCTTTGTCACTACTTTTACTATTGTGCACAAAGTCAGCTCATGCCATGCAAGTTTGAGGAGATAATAACACCACAAGTGATAACTTTCATACAACACTCGCTTGAGGGTCATAAATTTTTTTTCCGATCACTTGAGTGCCATAACTTTCAATCAACTACTTGAGTAACACAACTTTTAAAAAAGATAACCATAGAAGTGTTGGAAATCCGACATGGCATGATCGTTATGATGAACATCTTTTACAATGTTATGATATTCAAGTAATTGATTGAAAAATTATATGACACTCAAGTGATCTAATAAAATAGTTATGTCATTCAAGTAAGTGCCATACAAAAGTTACATAGCTCAAGTGATCATGAACAAAAAGTTGTGGCCTTTAAGTGAGCGCCGTACGAAAGTTATGACATTTGTTATCTCCTTTTCCCTAAGCTTGAGTGATATTCATGATGCAATGACCGACATACTATGGGAACAAGTTTACTAAAACTTATTTATATAATGCAATCATTTCAACCCATAAAGTGAAGTCTCACTTGTTTTCAAAAAGTGTGATTCAGTCATCTCACCCGAAATTATATATATGATAGCTAGGAATTGTTTGCATGACTTGTAACATAAGCAAACTCACAGAAGTGCTAACCTGATGCACTATGATTTTTCATAGAAGTTTAGGACTTGGTCAAGTAAACTAAAAGGTTTATGATTCAATTTAATTTCGTACATGAGTCTTTTTGCTATGAAGAGCAAGACTACCTTAGATATGTGTGTTTATATCCTTTATTCATAAAATTCAATTAGTCAGGGAGTAATTTTCCCATTCACAAATTGATTATTTTTATGGTTGTGTTGAATTGTCCTTGTTAACTTCCATTTCACTAGCTTCAATGAATGTTTGGATGGACTGATTTTGAATGGAGAAAAGAGATTTTGCTAATCAGTAAGGAAAACAAAATACCGCAAAAGGATGAATTCACTGTTGTGTAAGGTAAGGGTGTATTATTATGGAAAGAGTTGGAAGAGAGGTATTCATCCAAAACCATTCAGCTTAGAGAGAGACCTAGAGCTCACTAAAAACTGAGTTTTACAGGGGTCCCAAGGGAAACGATTTTGATTGTACATTTTCTCGCCAATAAATAAACTGTAAGCAAGGAGATCTCTATATCACTCCCTTGTTTCCCTTCCAATTTCTTAATATCCTCCAACCAAAACAGTGTTAGGCCAATCAAAATGAACTCAACGTATCAGCATTATGAGCTTAAAATAGTTTTCTCACTAGCAGCTCTCGAAATGAAACTATGGGCTTTTTTTGATAAATCTGAAAAACAAGCGTTAGCATAGGTAATCTTAGGCGTTGAAAAATAGAAGTAAAAAATTGTTTGATAATAGTTAAAAGTACATCACTGAATATCGTTAATTTCTTTCCAAACAAGGAAATGGGATTACTACTGATAGGTTTTAACAATATAATTGTGAAGATTCTATTTACTATCCATTTCAAGAATACTAGGTTAAGTGAGTATTTTGACTATGTTGAATCTTTTAAGTCAAATACTAATTAAAATTGTCTTACAAGTTTAATATCATTCAGTGTTTAATTTTAATTTCCAACGCTTAATTGGGTTTTCATAGAGGCCCAAATGTGACTAATAAATTAAAAATTAATAATAATAAATAATCTACTACTAATTTGGAGAGAAATAAAATGATTAGAGTAATCACTAAGTAAACGAGAATGGATCAACCTGTGAAAACTATACTCATTATGAGAGTGAAGCCTACCCCCTCGTCATGTCCATCCCTCCCAATCCCTTTCCTTCTCTCCATAAAAAACAAACGAACAAACAAACAAGGTGATCCCGTTCAAATATTCTCTCTCTAAATGTTTCTAACGTCATGTATTTTCAACTTTTGGCATTTCATTATCGTAACATTTGTTCCTAGACTAGAGAACGTCGAATTCAAGGATCGAACAATAAAAGCATAAACAATCGTGAAATCGATGAACTATACCTCAGGTTGCGGCTCTTTGGTTGAAGCAATATTATAGATGGTGTTTCCATCTTGGTCTTTCCAATCCAAGATTTCTGTTAGATGGACTCGCTTAAGCCATCTAAACAAAACCTTGAATGCTTTGAGGTTGTGGTTATTGACGGCAACATGAACCGCAGTCTCGCATTTGCTTGTCAAGTCTTCGATGGATGATTTGCAAGCGCATAGGAATTCAGCTAGGAGCTCCAGCTCATTGTCTCCTTCCTTCCAGGCGACGTAATGCAAAGGGGTGAACCCGCATTGTCCTCGAACTCGGACCAACTCTGGATCAAGGGTCATCAGTGCCCTTACGGTGTGATATTGCTTTCGTTGCAAAGCCAAGTGCATGGGGCTATACCCTTCCGGATTTAGCTCCCGAGCAAACGATGGCCTCAAGATGGCTATCTCCATGGCCACTTGGGTTTTGCCAGCTTCGTCGGCAAAATGTAGAGGAGTATCTGGGAAGGGATGCTTAGATACATGATCTAAGAGCGCTCGCTCCTCCACAAGTAACTTATGTAGCTTAGCAACATCATCCTTTTCTATTGCTAATCGAAGCAGAGACTCCCTAGCCTCTTGTTCTTCTTTTTCGGCTAGACTCTTGCCCATCATGTTAAAAGGGAAATGTAGGACAAGAGAGGGTTTGTTCATTGATGATGGATAGATGGAAGTAGGAGTAGCGAACTTACAGAATCATATATAGTGCCATCGTCCACGCAAATTTGATAAGGTGTGTCATTGTTTATGATTTATCATGTAGGAACAATTTGATTGGTTGGGGATCTTTTCCTATCAAAGAACTTACATGCGAAGTAACGCAAAGCCTGAGCCAAGTCAGCAAGATTATTTATATTAATCGAAGAAGTCTAATAAATCCTAGCCCAGTAATTTGCGGTCTGATCTTTTTGTTTTTTATATCGTTGCGTGTCACTTCTCCACAACTACATGATATTGTGGGGAGTAGCAGCAGAGGCTGTCTGGATAAATCACAACTACACCCATCCGGTTTACAAAGATGGTATCTACTTAAAACTGTGGGAAGCATAAGAATTGCTTAAATTCCACTTATGGCGAACTCAATAATCTGATTAGAAGTTAGGAAAAGTTTAAATCTTCAATTGACTAAATGTCAAACTTAAAGACCTTTTTCTACACTTATCCCCATTTTTGTCAAGAAGATTAAATCAATATTTATAAATTGGTGAGTCATTAGCGGGTTCTTCATCACTTATTCCTTTGCAATTTGCAATTGAGTTTTCCATAATTATAAATCAGATAGATACTATTAGGAGTGAGCAATCAGCTAAAACAATCCACGAACCAGCCCGAACCAGGCTTATCGGTTGCAAGCTGGTTCACATAGGACTCAGTTTGATTTCCGGATAAAAAGATTGGGAACCAATCTTGATCAATTCAGTTCCCAATTCTTACCTTGAACCAATTGATTTTACCGAAAAACCGACCTTGCAAGACAAATTTCTAGGATTCAGCCGGTTCACTACTGATCACAAATTAATCTTTGTTCTCTTTATCAGATTCTCTCCTCTCTCTCTCTCTCTCTCTCTCTCTCTGAGAGATTGGTCAAGTCTCTTTGACGCCGAGCGACTGCCCCTCTTCAGTGGCTCGATCTCGACTCGTTCGCGATTGGCCACTCTTTTCTCCACTCCGAGTTACTCTCTAGGTTGGTTTTGTTTTTGATTTCTTGGTGGAACGGTGTCTGAGCTAAATTTCCTCCCCCATCTACGAGATAATCCCTGACTCCCTGTGAGGAGCACTAGGGTGGTGGGGTAAGGTCATGATTTTATTCGGTCAGTGGTGATGCCTTGTGCCTAAAGGTTTTCTGGATTATAGCATTAAAGCTGAATAACTCTTGCCACTTAAAACAATGACTTTTCGAAAGAATGACTTTTGACGAGTGAAAATAGGGTTTTCTTACCAAAAAAGCCAAAAAGCGTGACCAAAATGGCTATTCTTTTGAAGTTGGGTCTTTCTTTATGATTTATCCCATACGAACAATTAAAGTGGTTGGGGGGTCTTTCCATGTCAAACGACTTGCATGCGAAGATTCCTAACCCGTGATCCAAGATACTTCAGATTAATCGAAGAAGTCTAGATAATCTTGGCCACTAAGGTTTTGTTTTGGCCACTTGAAAGACTTAAAATTAAGAAAAAGACTCCAATCAGAGGTGGAGTTTGCGATCGATTGAATTCCAGCATTGGAATTCTTATCATCCTCACGGTTTAAGTAATTACGGCCTTTGCCTGCCAGAGCGAGTGTAGTTGTGATTTATCAAGACAGCCTCATATGCTACACCCCACAACTTCATGTAGCAAACGAGAAATGGAAAATTGTCCAAAAATCATTAACTTATTGTACGACGGCCAATTTAAATATCTTTAAAAAAATAACAAAAATTGTTCACATTGACTTTGGTTGTATCACACTGACTTTTAATTTTGACCAACATTTTAAGAAAGACTAAATTGACAAATAATGAAAATGTTTAGGACTAAATTGGTAAAATTAAAAATTTTATAACTAAATTGAATCTTTATAATATGTTTAAGACTTTTTTGATAATTTCTGGGAGAAGTGACACCAAACGATACTAAAAGAAAAAAGAGAATCAGATTATAAATTATTCCCTTAGAATTAATTAGACTTCTTCAATTAATTTATTATACCTTTTGTCTTTTAGCATATTGTATTCGAGATATCTGTCTGCATTTGTGTAAATAAAATAAAATAAAATAATCAAACAATCAATTATTAATTGACCTATGAATTTTAAAAAGGAATGCATGTGGAACCGCATGCAAAAAGGCTTCCTTTTTCTCTTTCCTTTTTTCCCGAATGCTCTGAAGGCCCGAGAATTATAAAGCCCAAGGATGACAGGAGACTGAAAATGAGTTTTGTATATCCATGTCATTTACAAGACAAACTATTTCTTGTATTCTCTGCTGGTTTTGGTGTTTGCCTTGCAATATGTCGGCTCCTCTTTATATTTTTACTGTGCTATCATGAATAAAATGGATGTGTTCCCATGTCTTTCTCCCGTTATGAAGACGCAAAAGGTAATCTACTCTGCATACTTGACTAATTAAAAGCATCTTCAGTCTTGACTACTGATTTATCTCCCAAAAAAAAAAAAAAAACCAAAAAGAAAAATCTTGACTACTGGCAAAACTCAGGATCTAGGTTTATAAATATGGGAGTTCCCGTTAAGACCATCTACAGGCTTTATAGTATTGATAGCTAACAAAAAGACAACATAAAGTCCTTAGGCAAAGCCAACTCGATGTTTTCTGTATGAGCACCACATGAATATCTCTTATAGTTCCTTGATCATAATGTTGATGATTTATTTCAAATTGAAATGGTAGAAGTAGATTTAGTTTGGTGCACAAAAGCCGACTTATGATAGTAACTAATTACAATATAATATGTCTGTTCATAGTTTTATTAACCTCCTTTTTTCCTTCTTTATTTTTTTGGGGTCACTACTAAACTTTAGAAATCTTAGGAGAGGAAATGGGGTTTGTTTGCTGATTCCACCGGATCACTTTTTCATATTCAGATTTCCTGCATCAAAAAAGCATATCTTATGTTCGTGTCCACAAGCATCGTGGTCCATACCCTAAGGCATTTCCGAGAGAGATTCTTTAGGTCATTGCTAGAGATCTTCCATGTCGAGGCAAATTAAAATTGTTTGTTTTATTATGATTCCTTTTTTTAGAAGATACTCATGTAAATAAATTTTGAACAAATTATCATACTGAAATATTTGGATATGTTTCCATCGATATAAACTTGTAAAGAGCTACTTATGAGTTTCGAAAGAAAGCCAAATTAAAAGGTTTGTGGATGGGGAAGTTACGAATGCTAGGTCAGACCTGAGATAGAGGCGTAAACTAGAGTCAAAGTTTTTCATTTGTGTCTGTAGTGTGGACTGGGAGGAGAGGGGGAAGGCTGTGATTCGACCGGGAGAGGAGGAAGGGGGGCACACGTTCAAGGTTCAACCCTTCACTGCTACTTCTTACCCTCTCCCATTGTCTTCAACCAACAACGATACCACCGTAAAGACCACTGTGTTGGCATCGAGAGATTTCTCTCTGGATCCTCCGTGCATGTATGCTCCGGGCATGCATGTGTGTTGAGTTTACGACTCATGCTTTTCGTCTTCACTGCTTCGGATTGATATTAGAACCTAGAAGATCGTGAGAACGTGATGTTCGGTAGCAACGACAAATGTGAATACTGCCTCATTGACAAAGATGGGGGCCTGAGCTATGATGGCGAGCATCTCAACAGAACTGGAGCGGCAATTCGGTTTGATGCGGTTGGCCATGTGTTGGCGAATGAAGCCATATTACTATTAAGGGCCTTTGTTGTTTTTTCCATTAATTTTGCTTTTAAGTTAAAAGTGCCTTTCTCGGCCATGTGTTGTTGAATGAAGCCATATTACTATTAAGGGCCTTTGTTTTTTTCCATTAAGTTAAAACGAGAGTAGTCTAAATTTGGGTGAAATTTGATAACAAATTTTCTAGTGTGTTCTTTCAATTCATTTTTTTTATTATTATATTTTGTCTAAGTGAATTGATTACTTGCGTTATTTTTCTGGAATTAATGTGTGATTCCCAACACTATGGACGCCATTGCGATCTGACTTTGTGTCCTAGGGCTGGAGAGATGCCTCGGTGGAGACAAATAAATAGTGCCGTGGGAAAATTGAGCCCAGGACCAACCATTCGAGGAACCAACTTCGGCGGTCCAAGTTAATGGGATGTCCTGTTTATCCAAAGGCTTCATATTCGAGCGAAAAGAATTTCTAGGAGTTCGACCGGCATAAACAGTACGCTGGTCGCCACAGACGGCGTGGATGTGATGGCCCGTGATTATTGCTACAGACCAAAGATCGACATGGTGGAGCCTGTCATGGAGATCACCACCAAGAATTGTAATTATTACCATTGTCTCAGAGAATTCCATGAATTCCTTGCAAGATTCCTTATTTGATGGATCTTTTAACCCCGAAAGATTTTCTTGCAGCTGTAGATCATCTTTTGGACTGTACGTCGACAAGCAAATCTCTTAGCTTTGTTGATTGAAGGGAGATGCTCTTTATTTTCGTGGGATCAAGTGCAGGTTGAGCGAAAAATAACAAGTCGATTAGAACATGGCATAAAACGTGAATTCTGTTAAGGTGGCGATTATCAAGCCGAACAAGCCAGCATCTTATTGTCCTCGATGACAACAACCAAAAAATGAGCAGCACTTCTTTAATTTCCGTTGATACGGTTATCGCTGAGCTCAAAAGCAATAAGTCAAGTTTTCGAATTCCCTTTTCAAGAAGGGCATTTGGAGAATTTTGAGCTTGAAGAAAAATCTCAAGGTGAGCATGTCTTCCATGACGATGGAGAAATTATTTTAGAGGATAGCCCCTGCCATGTTGATTTGGATATAGATAAAAGATTTGGGCAGAGAAATTTGAAGTGATAGAAAATGGAAAGAAGAACAGAAGAACAAAAATTGATTTAATTATGACAAGCAATTGGAATAACCAATTGATGGATCTATCTCGGTTGGGATCTTTTCTTAAAGCAAGAAATTGTGATTGATCCTACGGATATGGTTCCAAATCCCAATAGGATTTTAGCACATATGCTTTATTTTTTTATTTTGGTCTAAAGATACGTAGCATTTCATTTACGTATTGAAAATATTACAACCCATATTCTGGGACTCAGTACATAGTTTTTCCAAAAGGATTTGAGGAGGTGAAAAGGCCCAATTTGCAACAAATGAATCACGGCCATGGGCCTTGGCAGCCCAATATGCAATTGTGTTAGCTTCACACCTACAGTATCAAATACTCAGATGGGGAAAACGTGAGATCAAAGCAGTGCTCTTCGCGAACAGTGCTCGACAGTCCCATGGTGGCGATCGGCGATCATTAATGGCTTCAACGAGCACTAAACAATCGGATTCAACTTGTAGGTGAGCTTCTGCCATGCCTTTCTCTAGCAAGTATTTGAGAGTCATATTTAGGGCTTGAGTTTCCGATTGTAGTGGGGAGAGAGCTGGTACAATCCAAGAGAAACCATCAATCAGATGTCCATCATGATCTCTGCAAACGCACGCCATGGATCCTGTTTTTGTTGTTATGGGAAAAGCCCCATCGATGTTAGCTTTTATAATGCTTGGATCCGAGGGAGTCCACCGCTAAGAGTTGCTAAGTGACGTTTGCCCTGTAACTGATGCCATATGTGGAAATCGACAATGAAGCTTTGCATTTGTGAACGCCAGATCTAGAAGCTATGCAAGCATTATTCGTTGATGTCTGAAGATTACAAGATTTCTAGCTTTCCATATCTGCTAAAGGAGGGATGCAATTGTCTCCAGATTAGGTACAGTAATTCCACTTGCCAATATATCTACTAGCCAAGCATCCATACGATTTGTGTTGTACACTGAGATGTCAAGGTTAACCTTGGGATGGGACTAGATACTCTGAGTCCATGGGCAGAGGAGAAAAAGGTGTTATGTGGTTTCAGGGAGTTGAGATGGGCATAATTGATAGACCAGATTAGGAAGAATGTGTCGTCGGTATAGGTTATCCCTTGTAGCAAGCGCGTTGTGGCAGAGGGACCACAAGAAAATTCGAATTTTTGAGGAAGTCTTTGTAGTCCATACCTGTCTCCATAACTAGGCTGGTGTGTGATATGATGTAGATGCAAAGTTAGGATCATTAGGTGGAGTTGTATGTCGAAGGTAGTGTTAGCCGCTTTTCATCGTATACACTCTATTGGCGTGCCTGTCCAGATAATTTGATCTGTAGTGGACATTGGGCCTAGGTGTATAGCAGTAATATCTTCAACTGTTTGGTCATCAAAACTTCTCCTGACAAGAGGAACATTCCAAGTAGAGTGTTCTAGATGTAAAAAATCAGCCACCATCTTTGATTCCCCTTTATTTGCAGGTCCCCCAATAATTCCTCTAGATAACCATTTGTCCTTTCTAATATAAATATTCTTCCCATTACCAAAAGACCATTGGAGCTGAGGTAAAATGGAATCACGACCTAAGAGAAGGCTTTGCTAGCCCTAGGATGGTCTATGTCCTTTAGTTGCATGCCAGAAGTCGGTAGAATGAAAATATAGTCCGCTGAATAGTCGACTCCACAAAGAGGATGGATTTTGGAGAAGACGCCATGCTTGTTTACCCAAAAGTGCTTTATGAAAAGCAAGTAAATCACGAAAACCAAGCCCCCCATTTTCCTTTCACTCTTTAAGTAGGTCCCAACCTTTCCAATGGATTCCCGATCTAGTACTATTATTTTGCCACCAAAACTTAGCTATCTTTTGCTCAATGGATTTGCAAATAGATACCGGAATCTTAAAAGTGACATGGCGTATTGTGGGAGAGCCTGTACCACAGATTTTAACAGCATTTCCTTCCCGCCTTTGGATATGAGGTTTTCTTTCCACCCCACCAACTTTGCACTAACCCGCCCTAAAATCCAAGCAAACATATCCTTTTTAGACACCCCCAATCTGACGGTATTCCTAAGTATTTCCTGGTTTTTTCAAGCATAGGTACTCGCAATTCTTTAGCTAGGTTTTGCTTTACACTACTGGGACAAGCTTTACTCAGGAAGAGACCAGATTTATTTCTATTCACAGATTGGCCCGTAGCTAAATAGTATTGTTGTAAGATATTCGCTAAATTTTGGCATTCAAGGAGACGGCCATCTAAGAAAAATATTGCATCATCAGCAAAAAACAGATGAGAGAGGGTAGGACAACACCTATTGAATTTTATCCCGTTCAGATTTCCCATGTCGACTGCTTGCTTGATGAGGATAAATAGGACATTTGCTACAAGGATGAACATACATGGAGAAAGAGGGTCTCCTTGTTGAAGCCCTCTTGTAGGATGGAATTAGGGTAATGGCTCACCATTTAATTTGATACTTAAGGATACTGTGGTTATGCATTGCATTACCCATTTAACCCATGTATTATGAAAACCCAGTTGTCGCAAATAAGCCTCTAGAAAATCCCACTCAACCTGATCACATATGCTTTATTACATGACCCGACATTTCAAGAACTCCATGTCAGCTTTTTCTTGTAATTAAAGAGAAATGGTGTAGTATCCCTTAAGTGCGGATTTCCATTTTTAATTTATTTTATGAATATAGGATATTGAAGTATGATATCTCCTTAGATATGGGATATTCGCGTAGTATATAATATTTGAGTTTATTGCTTCTATCATTTTATTTTTTAAATGAGTTGATATATATTATTTTTTATTGGAAGATACCATAGGACCTAGTTGTATTTTTTTTTTTTTTCAGGTTTAGCTAGGCTTTTGTTATATTCTCAGTATTTCTCTTTCGGTTACTTTATTTAGTAATAATTTTTAGAGAAAGTGTTGCAACTATATTAATGTGTTATGTTTTATAGGATCATGCAATTTACCTCTTTCTAGAAATAAAAAAACATAAAGAGATTTCTGTCCGTGAGTCTTTTGCAAGGAGGAATTGAACCATGTTAGTCCATTAAAGTTATTCGAAATGGAATGAGAGTGGGCGATTTGAGGCACATGGACACTTCTACTGAAAAGCTTGATCTTTTATTATCGGATGCAGCCTCAAGATTTCCAGGTTTTAAATATGGCCCTGGCATGCTTGAGGAAGAAGTAGAAAGGTACAAGAGATTTGCCGAAAGGTTAGAGCCTTTCATAGCCGATTCCGTGCATGTCATGAACGAGTCAGATATCACAGAAGGAAAATGTATTAGTTGAAGATGGTCAAGCTACTATGTTGGATATTGACTTTGGAACCTATCCATTTGTAACATCGTCTGGCCCATCGGCTGGTGGAATCTGCGTTGGTCTTGGCATTGCACCAAGTATCCTGGGTGATCTTATTGGAGTTGTATCAATTTGTATCGGCATCGGACCTGGAAGAGATGCCCTCATTTTCTATTGATAGAGATTATTGCCCCTTCCTAACGTGCCGAGTTAGACTATACATTAGAACAGGAACCTTTTTGGACTTTGGCATCAGGAATCTGGCCAATGTGAGAAAGCACATGCACTTCATGAAATAGAAATGGAATAGGGAAGCTCTGTTTTGTATCTCTAAATGCAAGGATTCAGTTTTTCACAGTACAGTGGCTTTAGTCGTGTGTCACAGCCCGATAAATTGATGCGTCCCAAAAGCTTCGTGAACAAAGGCCGTAGCCCATCCATGAGGGTTTTCTTGAGTATTTTAAAATACTCATCGGAAATGGGCAATATAATAATTGTACATCTACGTAATAATTAAGGGAGATTTAAACTTTACCATTAGATCAAAGAGAAGATCTACGGCTACAGGTAGCCCCACACATATAAATATATATATGGAGAATTACCAAAAAAGTTCTAAACCTATTACAATTGTGCAAATTCAAAACAAAACTTTTTTTTTTTTTTTTTTTTTTTGCTTATTTAGTCCAAAATCTTTTACAATTGTGCTAATTTAGTCCATCCGACCAAAATTGACCGGCCGACACCGATGTGGATCTTTGGCCGAGGACAGCTAGCTAGCAAATGCTTATGTAGTAATTTTTAAATATTTTTCCAATTTTTTAAAATTTATTTGGAATTTTTGAATTTTTTTTTAATTTTGAATTTTTGAATTTTTTTTCCCCATTTTCTCTTTCCTCTGGCCGACAAGGGCCAGCAAGGTCAGCCTCGCTGCCCACTGGCAAAAGTGAGCCTCACCTAACGACGGCAAGGCCACCTTCGCCACATCTAGCGAGGCTCAGGCCTCGCCCAGCCATGGCGAGGTTGAGCCTTGCCGTCCTTGGGCGAGGCTTCGCCCAACCAAGGCAAGGGTCGACCTCCCGGTGGCCGGCAAGGCTCGGCCTCTCATTGGTCGATGGGCGACCTTAGCCTCCAAGGCTGCATTGAGGGCAACATCCAGAAGCTCTACGCCAAGTGGGAGAAGTTGGTCCGAGCCATGGCCAAGATCTCCAAGACCAAATCCAAGGCTTTAGATGTCACGCCCCGAACCTCGAGCGCGCCAACATCCCACCATGGTCATGCAAATGCGACATTCCCAGGTAGTGTCGCCGACCCCATTCATTTATTATTGCGCAAGCGGAACGTATTATAAAACCCCTGACAATAAAATACGGGATAGAAAAGCAGGAAACAATTTCACAACCAATCACTTACATAAACCAACGGAGTTACAGACGAAGGCCTAGAGCAAAAAAAAAAATCTACAAAAGACTGGCTCTTAAAAATAGGTTATCCTACGACCTACAAGTCGTACACGATCCCAATCCTTATGACTTCACCTCTCCAACTCCTCAAGGCCAACCAAAGCTATCTGGCCGCTCCGTCCACCAGGAACCTGAAATGGTTATTCAATAACCACTGAGACAACGTCTCAGCAAGTTCAACCCCCTAAACCCCTATTAGAAAGAAAATACGCCCAAGAGTGGCCTAGCCACATCACACAGAGAACTTACCTCGCCTCAATTCCTTCCTGCAGGTTAGCACAATTTGTAACACATAATCTCAAGTAGTAATAATAATTCAAGCAATTGGAACGCCATCACTTTCATATAAATCACGATCGCACTTTGCACGCATCTCAATTATTATTCACTGCCACACAATGGCATAGCCTACTCGCGGGTCGGCTATCTATTAACATTACGGCATTTCTAGAAGAATAAAGGTCCAGTTGGTCCCGCCACTACTGCGACCAAGCTATGTCATTCTATCGACGGCATTTCTAGAAGAACAAAGGTCCAGTCGGTCTCGCCACTACTGCGACCAAGCCACGTCATTCTATCGACGGCATTTCTAGAAGAACAAAGGTCCAGTTGGTCTCGCCACTACTGCGACCAAGCCACGTCATTCTATCGACGGCATTTCTAGACGAACAAAGGTCCAGTCGGTCTCGCCACTACTGCGACCAAGCCACGTCATTCTATCGACGGCATTTCTAGAAGAATAAGGATCTAGTCGGCCTAGCCACTACTGCGACCCGAGCCTTTCAACTAGCACATGACAATTCGATACCGATCCTTGGATACTTTACATTTCACTCACATAATCCAATTACGATATTAGCCATTAACAATCCAATTTCAATGCCGAACTCGACGCTTGGGATTTTGTAAATAAAATCCATATTTATCACAATCAATCATCAAATTCAAATTCTAAATACACAGCAGCGATCGGCACGAAATTATGAGAGTTTAGGATCCCGACGAAATTTTTTGAATTTTAATAAATAATTAATTTTATTCCGAAAATTAATTAAATAATAATATCCATATTTTTCGCAATCCACACTCAATTTATAATATCCAACCATCAATTTCAAAATCCGAATACACAGCAGCGATCGGCACGAAATTCTGAAACCCGGGGTCAAAAATAATTTTTTCTGTTTTTTTTTTAAATAATAATATTTTAATAATTTCGGATTATAATATAATATTATATTTTTCCAGAATTTCGAAGCACTTAAATAATTCAAAACTAAAATCCTTTTATGTCACATCAAGGCTTAACTTTAAATAACTTCTTTTAACCTTTAATTTAAACACACTTTAACATAAACCAACCTCTTAATCCAATTTATAATTAAATACACTAATCCACTCACCTAAACTTACTTAATTTAAACTAAGCACACTTAAATCATAATTAACCCTCTAAGCGAGGTTTAGTGAGCTAAACTCACCGGATTAGCGAGCCGAGCGGACCAAAACGACAGGGACGCCGAGGAGAACAACTTTCCTCAAAGCGGGCCGAGCATCCGGGCTCAGGAAGGCGGCCAAAACGGCCCACGAAGGGGCTGCCATACCCATTTTCTTGGTTGCTGTCCATGGCGGTTTGAGGTCGAGGAAGGGTAGATCCGGAGCTTGAATGAGATGGAGAAGGACCGAGGAAGGTTGAGGGGTCGAACCGGACCAAGGCAGGACCCGAACGGTGGCCGGAGGTGGCCGAACGGCTCCGGCACGGGCTGATACAGCAGCTGCGACGCAAGGGCAGGCGAGTGGGAGGCGGAGAAAGTGCGACGGCGGGCTGGCGGCGCGCGCGGGCGGCGCGGGACGGACGCACGGCGGCGGCGGCGGCGGCGACGACGGCGTGCGAGCGGGTGGCCGGCCATGGCTGCTTCTTCTTCTCTGCAAATTTTTCTGGTCTTCGCACAAAGAAGATGGAGGAGAAACCAACGGAAGGGAGAGAGGAAGGAGAGAGAAGGAGAGAGAAGGATGGGGGCCATTTCTTTTCTTTTTCTTTTTCTTTAATCCAACAAAAGTGGCCCACCATGACCTCATGGATGATGTCATACTCCACTCACTCCCACAACCTTATTCCAATGGGTTCACTTTCAATTTCCGTCGGGGTCCAATTCTTTGTACAACAACATCTTCAATTTCTTTCGATTCTTTTCCAATTGAATTAAATTGAAGTCCATAAAATTAATCCAATGTCACCACACTTCAATTAACATCTTCACTTGTCCATAGAACCAACTTAAGTCCTAATAGCAATACCAAAGGCGGGCCTACTAATTTATCGGGTCAAATTAACCATTTTCTGATTTAATTGCTGAAAAACTCGACTTGCATGAAAAATCTTCCGAAGATTAGTCAATATTCCTAAAATAATTTGTGACACACCCAGACTTCCAATTTCTGAATTCGATCTCAATTTCACGGTTAATTTCACTTTTGCACGATACTAGCGCGGCCCAACCTATCGGGTAGCCTTTAGAAATTTTCGTGCATTTGACCTGTGGTTGATCATCTCAAGCCATAATGTACATCTTTGAAACATTGACGACTTTCGGTTGTCGGGGCAATCTCAAGGTTTCAAATACGAACACAGGGTACTCAATCGATAGAAAAGTCGGTCCAGTGCCGATCGACAAGAATTGTGTGATCCGGTGGAATCACCCACACTCGATCACATGCCCTTGTCGAGTCAACCTATCTTCGGTCTCTAATCGATTTTTATTTGTGCCGTAATGACCCTTGCAGATTAGCTCGGTCGAAAGGTCACTTCCTGGTCAAATTCTCGAGTCTGATGCATTAGAAACTCTTAACAGCTTTACCCGATAAACTAGTTTTCACATGAGTGGCCGACTCAAGGAAAAGAACTATATGCGTGCCAACGAAATGCCCGTCTCAATTTACTGAAAATAGAATTGGAAAATCGGGATGTCACATTAGATCTCAAACCCTCGAAACCTCGGGTCAATGATGGTGGCAAAAAGAGGGCCAGTTCCGTCGCCCCGCCATGCGAGGCCAAGCCTCGTCAAATCTAATTAAGCCCCACTCACTCTCTCTCGTGGGTTTATTGTGGACTAATGCTTTCGACCCCTCACCTTGCTTCTTACCCCGTGGGACCCAAAAAACAAAACCACCAATCACGACCACCATTGCGTCCTTCTGCAGCTTGTTCAACGTGCCAACGCTTCTTTTGCTTCTCAAATTACTTGCAACCAACAACAAAATCACCATCACCACAAGTGCATATCGTTGCCGCTTCTTACCTTCTCCGATTGCCTGCAACCAACAACGCATATACCAACATCATCACTGTGTTGGCATCAAGAGATTTCTCCCTAGGCCCTTCGTGCATAAACGTTTCAGGCATGCATGTGTGTGAGAGTTGTGACTCATGCTTTTGATTTCCACTGCATTGGTTGATATTAGAATATGGAACATTGAATGTGATGTCTGGCAACGAAAATGTTGACATCTAAATTTTGGTAACTCAATCCTTAATTTTAAGCTCTAAAAAGAAAAAAGAAAAGATTAAAAAAAGAAAAAAAAAAATAAAATTGCATTAGAGCAAGTAAAAGGAAAATATGAGAAAATCAATCTGATTGATTATGCATAAAAGTTTGAAATTATGATAAATATTCAGATTTAAATAAATGCGGAAGCAATTAAGAAATCAAGCGAGTAAAGGGCAAGAATTTTTATAAAATGGAAGGAATCGAAGCAAAATTAAGTTGATTACAAAATCACGATCCGATTTGCAGCCATAAATTAATGTAGCAGAAGATGGAAGCTCGAAAATTGCCATGAAAAGTGGCCATCTCGAATCGCTATAAAGAGGGCTACATTTCGTGAAGAATAGGGGAGGAATTGGAAAAAAACTTTTAGAGCAAAAAACGTGAGGGGGCTTTTTCCTTCGAATTTTTGAGTTCAAACGTTCAAAAGAAAAAAATTCTTTTGTTTTGGTGAGAAGGGAAAAGTCAAAAGGAATTGTCTTTCTTTTTGACTGAAGGAAGTACACGCCAGCAGAAAGAGGGAAACGTGCGAGTGGACAGGTGAAAAAAAAAAAAAGCAACTGTTCATCGTCCTCGGGAGGCCGACAGCCTGTCCGCGCCGGCCCTGCGCCCGCACCGCGCTTGCGCCGCACCGCCACTCCGCGCCGCCGTTGCCCTCGCGCCACCGCGCCTCCGCCCGCCGTTCCGCCTGCCGCCGGAACCCTCCTCCGCCAGCGAGCTTGCGTCGCTGCTTCCACCCAGAGGCCGCGAAGACGACGCCGCCTCCACTGCTCGCCCGCAGCACCGCCAGCAGCCCTGCTCCGCCGTACCGACCCACGACGACCCGACGCCGCTCTACCGATCTCGCCCGCGACGCTCGCCGCGCTGCCTTCGCCGCCTGCCTCTGCGTGCCCGACCACCTGAAGCCTGTGATCTGCAACTCACGAGCACCCCCGCCGACGCTCCCTGCTACCCGCTGATCCGGCCACTCTTCGCCTCCGCCCGTGAGCCAGAACCCGAACCGCTGCAACGCCGGTTTTCCCCTTCGCCGGAGCCCGACCCCACCGCGACTCCGCCTCTGCAGCAACCGACGCCGCCGCGCCTCTGCACCCGCGAGCTCGCCCCGACGCCACTGCAATACCAGTCACTACTGCAACTCCGAGCGCCGACGACCGCGCGTCTCCCTCCGCCGGCACCTCCCGTCGTCGACACCGCTGCACACTCGCCCGCGCCTCCCGTCGCCGAGGCCATAGCATCTCTGCCCTTGCCGGAGCTCCAACGCTGGCCATCCGACCTCCCCGTCGCCGCGTACACCCCCTTCGCGCTGCTGTCCTCCCTGCAATACCCCCTTAGGTGGTTTATTTTTTGATTTTTTATTCTATTTTTATTCATTTATTTATTTATTTAGTTTAAATGTTGTTATTGCTTAAGTTAGAACATGATATATTAATGCTAATTATTTGTATAATTTAGGCTTTAACCGCAGGGGTCTTGCCCAAAATTATTGTAATTATTAATTTGATCCGTAAGACTTCGGATCAAATTTTTAATTATTTTGAACCATCTTTAATATGTCATGATATTTAAGGTTAGAGTAATCATTAATTTATTTCATGAGACAACATATTATTTTTTCGATTATTTTAATCATTTATTTGGTGGATATCTTGATTAGTTTAAATGTAATTTCATAATTGCTTGTCTTGGAAAAACACTAAAAAAAATAAAAATCAAAAAATCAAAAGATTAAATCTTGCATAGGAATGTGCAGGTTTAGCAAATTAAGGTTGGAATTTATATTTGCATGTTCAGATGATTTTTGAAATAGATTAGGGTCGGATCAAAGTAACCTTTTAAAATAGGGTCTTAGATAAAGTTTGCATATTTTAAAAATCCCTTTTTAAAAATATATATATAGTTTTCTAAGATAGGATAGGGTTTAAATCAAATTAATCCCTAAAATAATTAGAAAATTGTTCATTTTAGATAGTTTAATTAGGGTTTTTATTAACTCTGAATTTCAATAAAAAAATACAAAAATATTAGGTGCATGTTAATTAATTTGTATTATAGGTTCATTTAATTAGAATTTTTTTATTAGTAAAATTAGGTCATGTAGTTAAAGTGCATATTTTAAATTCAAGATAAAAGAAAACTCCAAAAATTTATTTGCTTTGTGTGTTTATTTCTTTTGATGTAATTTTTTTTTAATTTTTTGAGTGTTTAATAATGTTTGAACACCCATGTGATCACCTTATTGCATGATAGAAATTTAGCTTAAAATAAATCTAAGTTGTCTTTCAAAAAAAATTTTAAAAATAAAAGAATGATACCGATAAGGCATTAGAGAAATCTAGTGTAATCAAGTTTTCATATCCAAAGCCTCTAGTTCGTGAAAGTAAAATAATTATCCCATTATTTTACTTAAGTGTCTAATCGATTTATTGAAAACTGATTAGTAGCGATTCCTAGATAAAATTCATGTTAAAAAAAAAAAATTAAGTTGCAAATTGGTATGAGTTTGGAAAACTCGACTTAAGTTTATACTTAACAGTTCATTAGTCTAAAACTTAAATGATGCATCTGAAATTTTAGGTCGCAACAGAAGACAACGGCAATAATTGCCTCTTTGAAAAAGATTGGGGGCCCAAACTTGCAACGCTGAGCATCCGAACAGAACCTGGAGCAACAATTTGATGGGATGCATTGCAGACTGACTTGGTGTCCTAGGCTGGAGAGAAACCTAGCTGGGACAGAGAAGTGTCGCCACGGAAAAATTGATCCTGGGGCAAATCATTAGATGCATCTATTTTTGGTGGTCCGAATAACGGCACGTCCTGTTTATCTATTAACCAGTGTCATAATAATCGCGACCATCACCTCAAGGAGTTAATGTTCTGTGGTGACCGGTGTAGTGATTTCCCCCAATATCTCCTAAGTTATGTTCTGTGGTGACCGGCGTAGTGATTATCCCGCAATAAGTCCCAATAACTCCTTGAGGTGATGGTTACGACAGACGGCGGTCGGCTTGGTTGAGCTTGTCATGAAGATTACCACCAAGGATTGCGATTACCATGGTCTAAGAGAGTTCAATTGATTCGCTGCAGGGATCCTGTATTAATGGATGTTAGAACCTGAAAGAATTTATTGTAGAGGTGGATCACTTTTTCCATTGCATTTGCGTATCCAAGTATGGACAAGCCCCTTAGCTTTGTAGATTGGAGGGAGATGCTTTCAATTTTTGTGGGATCAAGTGCAGCTTGAGCGGAAAAGAGCAGGTAAAGCAACAATTTGGACGTGGCATAACTGTGAAATCTGCAAAGGTGGCGATGGATTGATGATCGAGCTGAACAAGCCAGCTTCATGTTATCCTCGATAACAACAACCAAAAATTGATCGATACTTTTATAATTACCCTCTGATAAGGTTGTTGTTGAGCCTCAGGAGCAAAGTGTGCAAGTTTTTGTATTCCTTTTAAAAAATCTCAGGTTGAGCACGTCTTCCGTGAAGATTAAGAAATGATTTTGGAGAAAAGCCTCTCTCATGTTGATCTGAATTTAGATGCAGATGAGTATCGAACAGAGAAATTCGAAGCGACAGAAAGTGGAAAGAATAATAGTAGATCCAAAATTGATTTCATTATACCATTATATTTAAATAATCAATTGATAGATCGATGTGGAAAGTTTGGTTGGGATCCGCCCTTAAAGCAAGAAATTTTGATCGATTTTGCAGATATGGTTCCAAATTCCAATACAATCGTAGTAAATATCCTTTATTAGATAACCCAACATGTAAATAACTCGAGGTCGAGCTTTTCCTTGATTAAGGAAGAATAATGTGGGGAACCTCAAGCTTGGATTTATATTTTTCATTTGATGAATTTAGGATTATGAAATTTGATATTTCCTTCTTTAATTAAGTTACTTTAGGATAATCACTTAATATAGCATATTTGAATATTTTCTTAATTATTTTAAATTTCTAAACGCATTAAGATATCTATTTTTTATTAGAAGACACCGTTGGATCTAGTTGTTTTTTAAGGTTTAGCTAGCCTTTTGTTATATTCTCGATATTTTTTTTTTTGGTCGAAATTGCAACTTTGATTAATACTTCGAAGGCGGATTACAACTCATAGTAAGGTCTAAACATAGTATAAGATGAAGTTCATACGGGGGGTAAAGTACCCAATTAGATGGAAGAGTACCGGTGTTGAAGGATTTGGCAATCCAATCCGCTGCCCAGTTCCCCTGTCGCGGTTCAAACATAAGCGAAATATTCTGCATCTGGGCCAGCAGGTCTTGACAGTCCAGGATGTGAGGTCGCAAGGCCCAAGGGATCTCATTACGGCCCAAAATGGAGTCCACCACAGGGAGAGAGTCGCTGGATATGTATACGGCAGTTTCAGTTCGAGTGTTTGAAGTACTTTCGTTCAACTCAGTTCTGTTCTCCTTCAACCACACGAGGGCACGCCGGATAGCTAGGGTTTCACCCAAATTGGCCGATTGGGCGCTGATTTTCTCCGCAAATCCCCCAATACATCTTCCGTCGGCTCCTCTGCAGATTCCAGCAACTGAACTCCTCTCGCCGTGTTCCACCCATGAGCAATCCACGTTGATTTTCAGTGTACCCGGCTCTGGAGGTACCCAGCTGTGTGGTTTTGCGGTACGTTCTTCCCTCCTTGGCTGTGATTTTTCATATAACTTTTGTAACAATCCCGCTTCGCTGATGATCTGGTGTTGTTTTGCTTGCTTTCCTTGAAAAATCAGATTGTTGCGTGCCTTCCATATGAGCCAAAGGGAAGTCGCAAAGATCGCTTTTTGGCTTGCTGATCTATCTGAGGAGAGGTAATCACATACCCATTGATCTACTCTTGTGATAGATGTTGGGGTAACATCTATTTCGACATCATAGTTCAGCCAGATGTTTTTTGTCCATTGACACAGGATAAATAGGTGTTCAGATGATTCTGGCCACTGATGGCAGAAGGGGCAAGTGGGCTCAGGTATGATTTTCCTCCGGTATAGGTTGATTCGTGTTGGTAGACCTTCATTACATAGACTCCATATGAAGTGTCTGACTCTGGGGTTGATTTGGAGATGCCATATTTCTTTCCATAGTCTTTTCGGAGCTTGATATGAGGATGCCGCCTGCTGTCTTGTGGTTGCTGATGTTTCTGTTCTAAGTTGATGGTATCCACTTTTAACATTATAGTTCCCCGAGTAGTGCCCTATCCATATTAGACGATCTGATCTGGGAATGATGTTGAGTGTGGTTTGCTGAATCTCTTCTGATATAGGGCTGTTGAATATCTCTTGTATAAGTTGATTCTTCCATGTGCGTGTGTTTGTATCGATGATATCTGCCACACATTGGGGGTCGTTTATGTTTGCTGGTCCCCCAATTGGTCCAGACATTAGCCACCGATCCTCTCTCAAGTTGATAGATTTACCATCGCCAACTTCCCATTTTAGATCAGGCCTTAGGGCATCTCGGCCTACTAGAATACTTTGCCAACCCCATGATGGTCTGGCACCCCTTGTAGCATTCCATAGATTACCATTAGGGAAGTAGAGGCCTTTAAAAACTCTGCTCCATAAGGCCTCGGGAGCTTGATCTAGTCTCCAGGCTTGTTTCCCTAGCATCGCCTTGTTAAAGTCCACTAGGTCCTTGAACCCCATTCCCCCTTGCTCCTTTCTCTTCTTCAAAACTTCCCAACCATTCCAATGAACACCTTTTTTTGCTTCATTCTTCTTCCACCAGAAAGCTGAGATTTTTCTTTCAATGGCTCGACAAATGGATAAAGGTATTTTGAAAATGTTCATGGCATATTGGGGTAGAGCCTGAACAACTGTTTTTATTAATATTTCTCTCCCCGCCTTAGATATTAACTGCTCTTTCCATCCCTCTAGTTTTCTATCCACTCGCGCCATGATCCAATTAAACATCTGTTTTCTAGTTTGTCCCCAATCTGATGGTATCCCCAAGTATTTTCCGGTTTTTTCTAATATGGGGACCCTCATTTCAGCTGCCATGTTTCTTTTCAAGTCTTGTGGACAACTTGTCCCAAAGAACAGCCCAGATTTATTGAGATTAATCAACCGACCAGATGCGAAGCAATAACAGTTCAGTATATTTGCAAGATTCTGAGTTTCCCTGATTGTTCCATCCAGAAAAAAGATAGCATCATCCGCGAAGAGTAGGTGAGATAAAGTAGGACACTGAGAATTCAGTTTAATACCTTTTAAGCTCCCGTCTATCACAGCCTTGTGTACCATGTTAGAAAGAACATTGGCCAAGATTATGAAGAGATAAGGTGAGAGAGGATCCCCTTGTCTAATGCCTCTAGTTGGCGCGAAACTTTCTCCTGCTTCCCCATTAATTAGAATGCGAAATTGAGCCGAGGAGATGCAAAATCTAACCAGACTAACCCATTTCTCGTTGAAGCCCATCTTTTCCATACAATCACAAAGAAAGTCCCATTCAACTCGATCATACGCTTTCTGCATATCCAACTTCAGCACAGCTTGGAATTTTCTGCGTCGTTTCCTCACTCTAAGTTGATGTAGGACTTCTTGAACTATGAAAATATTGTCCTGTATTTGGCGGCCTGCAACAAATGCACTCTGTTCTTGGGCAATAATGGATGGAAGCCAAGGTTTGAGTCTGTTTGCCATTACTTTAGTGATCACTTTGTAATTAAAATTACACAGACTGATGGGTCGGAATTCAGTAATGCTCTCGGGGTTGGCCACCTTGGGGATAAGTGTGATAAATGTTTCATTTAATATTGGATCAAAGGAACCATCTCTAAAGAAAGAGCCTACCATTTGGAAAATATCATCCTGAATAAGATGCCACTGACTTTGATAGAAGAGGCCACTCAAACCATCTGGACCTGGGGCCTTAGATGCCCCCATTTGGAAAACAGCCTGCCGCACTTCTTCCTTTGTAATTGGGCTTATCAACATGTCGTTCATTTCTTGAGAAACAACCAGCGGGCACTGCTCTAGGATTGGCTGGTAGTATCGAGTCCCCACAGATGAATATAGATCTTTATAATAGCTTGTGATATGCTGTTTGATAATCTGAGGTTCACGGCTCCATACATTCTCCTCAAGTCGTAACATACTGATTTTGTTTCTCTGTCTTCTTTGAATGGTAGTTGCATGAAAGAATTTCGTGTTCTGGTCCCCCCATTTGAGCCAATTAATTCTGGATCTAATGCCCCAATACATTTCTTCCTGACGCCATAGAGTGCCCAATTTCTCAGTTATTCTGTTATATTCCTCCCTCATATTTGTCTGGTCTGTACTGTTTGTTATCTGAGTAAGCTGGTTTCTGAGTTGATCAAGCTGTATTGATGCATTTTTAAATGCTTTTCGGCTCCACTTTCTCAATGCTTGGGCCACTTGTTCTGTCTTCTTAACCAGGTATCCTTGCTGGCCATGGGATGTCTTCCATGCCTTCTCCACTACATCTGCACACTCAGGGTGATCTAGCCAGTAAGCTTCGAATCTGAATAATCTTTGCTGTGTCTTTTTGAGTGAGTGTAAGCATAATAGGATGGGGCCATGATCAGATCCTATGGCTGGATATGCAAAAGCTTCAGCATTAGGGAATAGAAGTCTCAATTCTAAATTGCAAAATGCTCGATCAAGCCGTTCTTTGACTAGTTCCTCTTCTGCCCTGTTATTTGTCCACGTGAATGCACCCCCTGCTTTCCATATCTATTAAAGAGCATGAATCAACAAATTCCCTAAATGTCATCATTCGAAATCTTTCCACTTGACGTCGACCCACCTTCTCCCAATTATATAACACTTCATTAAAGTCACCTAAGCAAAGCCAAGGTAATGATATCATACCGTTTCTAGCTCGAAGTAGGTTCCAAAGAGAGACTCTCTCTTGAAAATTAGTAGAGGCATGTAGGAAGGAAATCTTCATTTGAACTCCAGTACTAGCATCTGTGCACGCAATATCAATCATCTCCGGACTGCTATACTCCACTGTGATGTGCACCGACTCATCCCAAAATAAGACCAAACCCCCCGCAATACCTATAGGATTTATGGCAAACATAGATGAATACTTCAGTCTGTTTTTGATTTTTTCAACCACCTGGAATTTATTCTTTGTTTCCATAAGAAAAACCAGATTAGGTCTCTCACGAGCCACTAAGGCTCGAAGGTGCTGGACTGTCAAGGGAGAGCCTAAACCTTGACAGTTCCAGCTTAAAACTTTCATGGCTTTCTTGGTGGCTTATTAGGGCTAGCCACCAAAGCCCCTGCTGAATCGCCTTCCCACATTTGAATGGGTGTATCCAGCAGCTGATCCATATCATCAAGAGTCGTTAGTGAGACCCTTTTTTCATAAGGGGCAAATCTTTTGAGTTTTTTGGGTGGTTGTTGCTTTGATCCAGATTTGACTACCCTTATTTCTTGCATTGAACGCCCCTTTGGCTGTTCCGAACTCTGCTGAATTCTTTTCCCTCTCTTTTGTGCAGCAAGCTCATCCATAACTGACACTTCTGATGTTAACTGTGTGGCAGGGTTGTAAATCACCAGGGCTTGGCCACCTTCAGAAGAACTCTTCCTATTCGATTCCTCATTAGACGGGATAACAGGGGTCTCGGGAACCATCTCATCCTCAGTTAAGGTAAGGTCTATCTCACCATAAAATGTATCCCAACAAGGGCTAGAATTTTTAACCTCAGCTTTCAACCAAGAACCATAGCGCCCAGGTTTATCTTGTGGAAGTCCAGAATCTTCATATGGTATGGTCGGACAGTAGTTAGCATAGTGACCAATGTAACCGCATGAATAACAAAAGTGCGGTAATCTCTCATATTTAAAGTCTATCCACCAATTACGATCCCCCACATGGATAATCGTTCCAGTTTTAAGAGGGTGCAGCAGATTTAACCTCACTTTTGCTTTCCCAATTTTCCGAGATCCATTGTTTCTCGCATCAATTCTGACTTCCTCCACCTCTCCCATTTTTCCAGCGATCATTCGGATACACTCCTCCTCCAATACAGCTCTTGGAAGTCCCATCAAATGCACCCAGAAAGAGCAATGATTAAATTCATAGCAGTGCTCGGGAACGGTAGGATCCCCTTCCTGTAATACTAACAGATTACTTGAAAAAGACCAGGGGCCTGTTTGGAGTATTCTTCTCTGATCTTCCGCTGACTTAAAGGAGAAAACAAAGAAACCCTGCTGTATTACCTCACATCTAACTTCATCAACCTTCCAGGCCTTCTTCATGACTTCCCAGAATGCTTGAAAATTTGCATTTGGTTTCGAAAATAATTTCCCATATAACAGATATTCATCAGCCTGTTTATCTCTCGCAGGAATATGGGCATTCAGTTCAGTTATGTCATCCACAGTCCATAGATCGCCCATTCTTTGACAAAGGGCTAGCAATCGGAGCCGGTTTTCTTGGGTACCCTCCATGCTACTAAGAAACAGAGACCTCCGAAGATGAGGAAGATTCCGTGGGTTTCAAAGTCGAGTAAACAGGAAAGGGTTGGTTGGGAGTGAAGGGAGTTCTATTCCGGGAATACCCCATATTAGGTTTGCAGAGAGCTCAGTGTCCATTTTAGGGTTTGGGAATAAGTTTACAGAGATGATAATCAGGGGAGAAAATTGGGGCACCACACACTATTTGATGGATGCGGATCAGGATGAAGAAACGAAGCAGTCATCACCCATCGGGATGGAGGAACACGCACCTTCAGCGAGGGAGAAACCCATTGACGACAGGAGGGATATTACGGTGACAAGAGGAAAAGGCATCTTCCATTGCCAAGAAAGGATCCGTGATGAGAGAACGAAGGAACCATCACCCACTGGGATGGAATAGACTCACCTTCAGCGAGAGGAAAAGCCATCGACGGCAGGAGGGACGTCACCATGACGGGAGGGAAAGGCGTCTTCCATCGCCAGAGAGAAAACTGAGAGCTAGATCGTCAGCGACCTTGATGGCACTACAGTTCCGCACTTGGATATGGAGAGTTTACTTTGGCAGGGGCTTATGTCCGTGGCAATAAATGTCTTCTCGATCACGAGCGTCAATGAGACGGGAGGAAAAATAGACCGTCGCCGCTGGAATACTTTGATTCCCCATTATCGCCAAGAGATGGAGGGATTATATTCTCGATATTTAGTTTTATGTTATTTGATTGAATTGTAATGTCTAGAAAAAGTGTTGTAACCATGTTTATTTGTTGCTTTATTTTATCAGACCACGCAGTTTAACTCTTTTCAGAAATTATGAAAAAATTAAGAAATTTTGCTCTGCGTGTTTTATGCATGTACACTTCGAGCATTCATACTTACTAGTTGCAACTCTGTGCTTTTTGCTCCCAGTGCGTCATTTTTTGAAGTTGAATCAGGAAAACAGCTATTCAAAATCTCGAATCTTAAAGCGAGATTAAGGGTTAATAGGGATTAATTAATTAATAAGAACTATTACATGCAACTAATAAGAAGAGTCTAGTTCTTACAAACCTCAGGACTAGAAACATAGATTATATTGCATACGCGAGAAGAGTACTCAAAAGTAAACAATACTTGCAAACTATTTCTGATCCTTCAATTCTAGGAACTTGCCGACACGTCTCCTCGCGGTATCGATTCCGCGTAGAAATTGGCTGTAGTTTAGCCACAGGTACATGGGGAGCACCAACCCGACAAGCAGCAAGTACATATTAATTACCGTGATGATAATTCCTGTGACCTCGTCGGCTTTCGGGAATTCGATTATAGCGGTAGCAAAGTAGGCACCACTGAGAATCAGCATTAGCAAGTAAACCGGGAGAGTGTGGGGCAGTAGGGGAATAGCGGTGATCCAGATTGTGACGATGGAGACCAAGAAAACCATACTGTTGAGGACCATGAACTGGTAGAGTTTCGAGCCGTCCAGGATAATGTTTCCGGCTTGATGGGGTTTCTCGACAGCAATGGGGGCGATGGAGTTGGCTGGGGGATTAGAAGAGTTTTCCTGCCAGTAACCTCCTGGAGGAGTGAGCGCGGCTTGGTAAGTGGCAGTCGTAATTAGGGTAGCCGATAAAAGGATTATATTGCGAGCGGATTCATTTTGGAGGCCAAACAAAGATGTGATCTTCTCAAAGAAAGTTGGTTCCATGCTTAAAAACTCTGATAGAGAGCGGTTGGGAGGAAGAAGTCTTACTATACGTCCTCTACGGTGTAACCTCTTTTCAAGAATATGATCGCCACTAGGATTCTCTTCGAAGATATCTAAAGCCATCTTACCCTGGAAGTTCTTCTCATCTATTTTGACATACCCAATCAACAGCTTGATGATCTGGAAGAAATGCAAAGGGCACAAAATGAAGTATATTCCCTTGAATTTCTGTTGCTGCTGTTGGCTCATGCCATATAAGTTTAAGGGGATAAGAACATCACAAGTGATAATTTTCTTAGCACGCTCACCTAAGTGCCATAATTTTTTTTTTCAATCACTTGAGTAAAATGATTTCTAAAAATGTTCATTTGAGTGCCATAACTTTCAATTGAATATTTGAGTCTTCTATCATTAAAAAAAAAAAAAAAAAAAAAAAACGTTCACCGAAGTGTTGGAAATTCAAAGTGGCATGAAACTTATAATAAATATGTTTTAAAAAATTATGGTGCTCAAGTTATCGATTGAAAAATCATATGACACTCAGATGATTAGAAAAAGAGTGCGAGTGAGGGAAGAGAGTTGGAGGGAGAGACCACCGGCCACCGCACAGCCGACAACCTGCCACCATGCCTCCTTTCCTGCTCCAAAACTCCGGTAAGCCTCGACCCTGTTTTTGCCTTCTTTGGGCACGCTGGGCCGGAGCTTGCGGCTGTCCGGCTGACGAGAAAGCCGGCCCCGTCCGTCGTTCTTTTTGCTGCTGCTGTGTGTGCTGTTGTTGTCGTGGGTTCTGGTCTTCGGTCGAGCCAAAGATCTCATGTTTCCGTAGCATATGCTACCTGTTTGACAACATATCCGGACGAGATCCATAGTTTTTCTCCGGGCATGGTCTGTTTCGGAACGATGGTGACACTCTGGTCAGTGAGTGCGTAGGGGTGGCTAGGAGCTGGTCGGTCCTTGGCGGCCGTCGTGGTGGTCATCGGAGGCCGCGAGCTTCACTGTTTTGGGCGTCCGGCGGCAGGGAGGTCGGCCGACCAGTGGCAGTTAGAGTGACCGCCCGATGGAGAGTGGTAGCTCGGCAGCGGCTTGAGCTTTGGCCGAGGCTTGTGTTAAAGAAAATAAAATAAAAATGGAGGAGCTTCGGGTGAAGGACGTCGCTCGAGAAGGGGACGACGCGAGGAAGACGACGCGAAGAAGAAAGGACATCATGCTTATCGATACTGGAAACTATGATGACGTGGGCCATTTTGAGTGTGGGCTAGAGTGGCTTTAGGCCTAAGTGTTGGGCCTTAGTTGCAGTTTGGTGAGTTGGGTCTGGTTTGTTTGGGCTGGGTTTGAATTAACTGAAGTGGGCATGGACTTGGTTTTGCTGTGGCCGAATTGGGCTCGATTCCAGTGAGCCCATTCCACTCTTTAAGCTTTTGTGTTCATGAACCCAGCTCATGGACCAGACCATAGCCCATACTCAGAGTCCAGACCCCTATTTTCGGGTAAAAAAGTTAATTAAAAATTCCGAAATTTTTTTTTTTTTCTTTGAAAAAACTTCAATTCCTTCACTGCTTTGGGCATTCGGTAGTGGGAAGGTCAGCCGATGAGTGGCAGTTGGAGTGACTGACCGATGGAGGGTGGTAGCTCGGCTGCAGCGTGAGCTTCGGCTGAGGTTTGTCTAAAGAAAAAAAAAATACGTAGGACCTTCCATGGAGGACGTCGCTCGAGATGGGGACGTCGCTTGAGAGTGGCTTGTAAGATAACCCGACATCAAGCAATAGAGGCCGAGCTTTTTTTCTTTTTTTCCTGAGAAAGGGATTATGATGTGGGACGCCTTAAGTTTGGATTTACATCTTTTATTTGATGAATTTAGGATATTGAAATTTGATTTTTCCTTCTTTAATTAAGCTGGTTTAGAGTATAGAATAATTTTTTTTTTTTTTTGTGGGGAGGGGGTTTGGAGTGTAGAATAATTGAATTTATTAATTCCATTAGAAGATATTCTGATTAGAAGATATCATGGATCTTTTTTTTTTTTTTTTTTTTTTTAATTTGGCTAGGCTTTTGCTATATTCTTAGTAGTTTTGCTTTATGTTACTTTATTTAGAAGTAACTTTTAGAAAAACGGTTGCTACTGTGTTTATTCGCCGTGTTTATAGGATCATCCAGTTTGCCTTTTCTAAAAATTAAAAAGTTGAAGAGATTTCCGTCTTGCGTTTTGTGTATGGACGCTTCGCGCGTTTGTGTTTGGAAGTTGTAACTCGATGATGTTCATTTCCAATGCATTAAAGTCTGAATTAGGAAAAACAAAGCTATTCGAAGTCTCAACTTCAAGTAAGAGTAAAGCCTCTCAGGATTAACGAATTGCTACATGAGTCCATCACTTGCAGCTAATACAAAAGAGTAGTCCTTGCAAACCTCAAGACAAGAAACATGCGTGATATGCAGAAGTGATAAGAGAATTGGCAGAAAATGTTTTCAAGTTTCGGCTGAATATCAGAAAATATAATTATTTTCCTGGAAAATGCATTTCTGGAAAATATTTTCCAAAAACAATTCATTTTTCATAAAACAAATGGAACCTTAGTTAGAGCAAGTTTCTTAAAAGGTAATGTATTATTAAGGAGTTAAAAAAAATACTTTAGGGAGTCTGGAGACGTATTCGTGCATAACATGGGTTCCACGCCAGTATTCAGATGTAAGTAGTCCCTGCCAAATTTAGCCGAATACTTTTCTTTTCGTACCCCAAAGATTGTGTTGATTGTGAGATGGATTCCTTTGGCAAGAGTTAGCTAGGTTCGCAGTTAATATACCTTATGACATGAGTCAAAGGACTTCTCACATAATGAATTGAAGTTCCATTACGAAACGAGCAAAACATGTGAAATCTGTTCAAGCGGCGATTTTCGTGGATAGATGATCGAGTTGAAGAGCCAGCTTCTTGTTATCCTCGATAACAACAACAGCCATAAAACGGTCGACACTTATATAATTGTCGTTGATAAGGATGTTGTTGAGCTCAGAAGTAAGAAGTAGAAGTTTTTGAATTCCCCTTCAAAAGAAGGATTTGGAGGATTTTAAGCTGGAGGAAGAATCTCAAGGTGAGCATGTCTTCCATGATGATGGAGAAATCATTTTACAGAAAAGCGCCCCACCCACCAACCCCCACACCCCCCCCCCCAACACACACACACCCACAACCCCAAAACCCATGTTGATCCGAATTTAGATACAAAGGAGATCTAGTCACAGGAATTTGGAAGCGGTAGAAAATCGAAATAAGAATCGAAGAATCGATGGATCGACATTATAGTTCAGTTGGGATCTTTTCTTTAAGCAAGAAATTTTGATTGATTCTGTAGATATGGTTCCAAATTCCAAGAGGATTTTGGCATATATGCTTTATTAGATAATCCGACATTTCAAAAAAAAAAAAAAATAGGGGCCGAGATTCTTTTCTGATAATGGGAGAATAATGGGAGACGCCTTAAGTTTGGATATACATCTTTTATTTGATGAATTTAGGATAGGGAAGTCTAATATTTCCTCCTTTAATCAAGTTCGTTTAGGATATTCACTGAGTATATTACATATGAGTTTATTATTACTATTACATTTAAGTTTTTGAATGAGTTGATATATATTATTTTTTATTGGAAGATACCACATGATCTAGTTGATTTTTAGGTTTTCCTAGGCTTTTGTTATATTTTCAGCATTTCTTTTCGGTTACTTTATCTGGTAATAATTTTTTACAGAAAGGGTTGCAACTTTATCAAATTGTTATGTTTTATAGGATCATGCAGTTTGCCTCTTTCTAGAAAAAAAAAAAAAAAAAAAAAAAAAAACCGAAGAGATTTCTGTCTGTGGGTTTTCTGTGTGTACACTTTGGGCATTCATGTTTGCGAGTTGCAACTCAGTGCTTTTTGTTTTCATCTCATCAAAATTGAAGGAGGAAAAATAGCTATTTGAAGTCTGGACTTCAAGCAAGACTAAAAAGAAGAGTCCAGTTCTTACAAACCTCAAGCCTAGAAACATAGATGATATTGCGCAAGCGAGAAGAATACTTAATAGATGAGTTCATTACACGCAACTAATAAGAAGAGTCCAGCTCTTGCAAACCTCAAGACTAGAAACATATAGATTATAGTTGGACACGCAAGAAGAATACTTAAAAAGTAAATAATACTTGCGAACTGTTTCCGGTTCTTCAATTCTAGGAAGTTGCCGACTTGTCTCCCTGTGGCATCGATTCCACGTACTAATCGGTCGTAGTTGCGCCACTTTTTCGTTGGGAACGCCCACGAGAGGAGCATCACGACAAAAAGAAGCGCCGTTATGGAGTATCCCGCGACCTCATCGGGTTTCGGGAGTTCAATGAAAAGGGTAGCAAAGTAGACGACACCGACATAAAGCGTTAACGTGTAAACAAGGTTACTGTGGGGCAATAGGGGAGCAGCGGTCCAACAGATTGTGACGATGGACAACACGAAAACCGAACTGTTGAGGGCCGTGAACTGGTATAGATTTGAGCCGCTCAAGATCATTTTCCCGGCTTGATGTGGTTTTTCAGCAGCAATGCCGCTGGAATTGGCAGTAACGACAGTGGATTTGGCTCGGGAATTTGAAGAGTTATCCCCCCAGTATCCTCCTGGAGGGCTGAACGCAGCTTGGTAAGTGGCGGTCGTAATTAAGGTAGCCACTAGAAGGATTATATCGCGAATAGATTCATCTCGGAGGCCGTATTTAAATACAAAATTCTCATGGTAAGTTAGTTTACTCCTTAAAAACTTTGATAAAGAGTGGTTGGGATCACGAGAACTTAACTCCTTTGCAAGATCATGATTGCCACTACGATTCGGTTGGTAGATTTCCAAAGCCGTCTTATCCTGGTAGTTCTTTGCATTTAACTTGATACTCCCCCCTAACAACTTGATGATCTGGAAGAAATGCAAAGGGAACAAAATGAAGTGTTTATCCCTTTAAGCACAATCACCGCTTTGTCTCTTGCTTTACCATTGTGCATGAAGTGAGCTCATGCCATATAAGTTTGAGCGATACTAGGGATGCAATGACCAATATACCGTGAGAACAAAATCTTATTTATCAAATGCAGTCATTTCAACCCATGTAATGAAGTCCCAAATGTTTTCAAAAAGTGAGATTTGGTCATCTCACTAGAATAATTAACGTGATAGCTAGGAATTTGCCATGAGAGTTGTAACATTGGCGAATTCACTAGAGTGACAACCTGAACAGCTCTGATTTTTCATAAAAGTTTAAGACTTAATCAAGTCAATTAAAATAATCAAGTCAATTGAAAAGTTTAGGATTCGATCACATTTTGTACATGAGTTCTTTTCACTATGAAAAGAAAGACTATCTTAGACAAGTGTATTTATATCTTTTATACATAAAATTCAACTTATTGGAGAGTAATTTTCCCTTTCACAAAGTGATTATTTTATGTTTGTGTCAGATTGTCCTTGTTAGCTTCAATTTCACTAGCTTCTATCATGTCCACTATGTTCGGATGATGGATTGATTTTGAAAGGAGGAAAGAGATTTTATAGAAGTTCAAAGGGAAACAATCTTTATCAGACCTTTCCACTGAAAAAAACTGTAAACACGGTGATCTCCATTTTACCCCTTTGTTTTCCTTCCTTTCTCGATATATCCACCAACCATACCATTGTTAAGGACAATTAAAATGAACTCAAATTAGAAGCATCACCAGCTTAAAGTGTCCCCATTAGCAATTTTTAAATGAAACTGTGGACTTAGTTTTGATAAAACTGAAAAATAAGGACAATGCCAATATTCTTAAGCGCTGAAAATTGAAACGAAAAATTATTTCATAATAATTAGAACTTCATTACCGAATATGATTATCATATAATTAGAGCCGTGCGACGCCATTGATAACCTGAACGCTCCGACAAACGAGCGTCGTACGCTGTTGCGGGAACAGGGAAGCTCCGTTTGGCGAACTCGGCAGCGGTACTGTCCCTCCCCCATTCGTTCTCATGACTGGGTCGTCGACTGGGAGCACGGTGGAGATGAGAATCAGTAAAACAATGGCTTGAGATCGATGGTGAATGAAGCAAGCGGAGTTTGAGCAGTCTTTACTGGTTTCCAGGTTTGACTGTTTGTCCAAACATAGGCAACACCATGCAAGTCACCTCTCTGTCGTTGCCTCCCTTGCGGCTTCAAGTTGTTCAATCAAAGATCAAGGATAAAATCAGAAACACAAGAGCGATCACTCTTCCAGTTATGGAGTATCAAGAAAATCACCTAAAGGAACCTTTCCAGTTAAACGCGGTCGAAATACTATAAGACCGTTTTCTGAGGAGGATGTATTCCCTTCTTCGTTACCACTGCACACAAGAAACCCCCATGCGATTTACAAAGACATCCAAAGATTTGCAAGACAAAACAAGCTCAAAGAAGCGCTCACCATCTTGGATTACATGGATCAACAAGGCATTCCATCAATGTCACCACTTTCTCTTCCCTTATTGCTGCTTGTGTTCGATCGAAATCTTTAGCTGAAGGAAAGCAGATTCATGCCCATATTAGAATAAATGGGCTTGACAGCAATGAGTTCTTGAGAACAAAACTTGTGAACATGTACACATCTTGTGGTTCTATTGAAGATGCAAAAATGATTTTTGACACGTGCTGCAGCAAGACTGTTTATCCATACAATGCGTTGATCAGAGGTGCTGTTATTTCTGGAAGGCGGCGCTATCTTGATGTCATCTCTACTTTCTCAGAGATGCGGGAAATAGGTGTCGAGTGCAATGAATATACTTTTTCATCCATGATAAAAAGTTTTGCTGGTGCATCAGCTCTTAGACAGGGTTTGAGAACTCATGCTCTTCTAATAAAGAATGGTTTTATAGATAGTAGCCTTTTGAGGACAAGTTTGATTGATATGTACTTTAAATGTGGCAAAGTTAAGTTGGCTTGCCAAGTATTTGAAGAGATTGATGAGAGAGATGTTGTTGTATGGGGGGCAATGATTGCAGGTTTTGCACATAACAGATTGCAAATGGAAGCCATAGAGTATACGAAAATCATGATTCGTGAAGGGATTACTCCAAATTCAGTTATATTGACAACAATTCTGCCTGTGATTGGGGTGTTACAAGCAAGACTATTGGGCCAGGAGGTTCATGCCTATGTGCTAAAGACAAGGAGTTATTCAAAGCAACTGTTCATACAATCTAGATTGATTGATATGTATTGCAAGTGTGGTGACATGGGATCTGGAAGACAGGTTTTTTATGGTTCACCAGAGAGAAATGCTGTTTCTTGGACAGCTCTAATGTCGGGATATATCTCAAATGGGAGGCTCGAGCAGGCCTTGAGATCAATTGTGTGGATGCAGCAAGAGGGTTGCAGGCCTGATATTGTCACAATTGCCACTGTTTTGCCGGTTTGTGCCCAGTTAAAGGACTTAAAACATGGAAAGGAGATTCATGCTTATGCTGTGAAGAATGGATTTGTCAACAATGTGTCTGTGACTACTTCCTTGATTGTGATGTACTCAAAATGCGGAATCTTGAATTATTCATTGAAGTTATTTGAAGGCATGCCACAGAGAAATGTGATCTCCTGGACAGCAATGATTGACTCATGTGCAGAGAGTGGGTTTCTCTATGAGGCTTTGGATGTATTTAGAGCTATGCAGTTGTCGAAGCATAGGCCAGACTCTGTTGCATTGGCAAGGCTGTTGAATGTTTGTGCTCAACTTAGAGATTTGAAACTCGGGAAGGAGGTCCATGGACAGGTTTTGAAGAAAAATTTTGAGACAATCCCTTTCATTTCTTCAGGAATAATGAAAATGTACGGAAGTTGCCGATCGGTTCTTACTGCAAAGGCTTAAGTATTCAGGCAGGCCATTAATTGCAAATTGTACGATCACTCCTGATTTATTTAAAGCAAACCCTACCCGTTATAAGCAAAATTTATCTTTGGGCTGATGAATTTATTCACTTATTCCATCTCTCACTTAACAAACGTATGAGAGTCGAGGCAATAGATAAACAAAACTGTGCATAAATCAATATAATAATCAACTTGATAAGGAGTCAGCAGATCGAGACGGAACTTGATAAGGAGTTAACAAACATATGACAGATTGTCAACTTTTATATATAATAATTCACCAGTTAACAATTTTCATTCTTAATAAATATTACAATATGATAATGCACTCAACATATGGGTTTTCACTAAGTTAATTGGTATAAGATTGAGATTGACATTTTTGATAAATTTATTTTTAATATAGAGATACCTGAAAAATATGGTGATGATATATATCAGTGATCACAAGTGATTTTAAAATGTGTTAGATTTTTCTTTGTGAAGCCTTTAATGAGATCCAACTACCACAATATTCAGCTATAATATGTCAGATTTCCTAATCAATCATTTTTGCTGATCATTTTCTTGTGTTTCTGGTGGATCACTCCAGGCAAGTAAAATTTTTGGACACTTCTACAGTTTAAAACACCATACCATACAACTTCACATGTCAATCAGCCGATAGACATTTATCAACAAATGTTAACCATTAAATTATAATACTATAAAATTTACCGTTGCACAAAAAGTTGTTCAAATCTCCTCTCTCTGTATGTTTCTAAATCCATGTACTTTCAACCCCTAGTGTTTCACTATCATAACATTTGGTCTTGGATTAGATAATGTCAAGTTCAAGGATCAAATAATAAAAACAAGAACAGCGACAAAATTGATGGACCATACCTCAGGGTGATCTTCAGACACAGCAATATGTAAAACGGTGTTACCATCTTTGTCTTTCCAATTCAAGATTTCAGTCAAATAGACTCGCTTAAGCCATCCAAGCAACACCTTGAATGCTTCGAGGTTGTGATTCTTGACGGCAACGTGAACTGCAGTCTCACATTGGCTTGTCAAGTCTTTGATAGAAGATTTGCAAGCAGATAGAAATTCAGCTAGGAGTTCCAGGAGCTCCTCGTTCTCCTCCTCATTTTCTCTTTTTTCCCCGGCTACAAAATGCAAGGGAGTGATCCCGCATCGTCCTCGGACTCGGATCAATTTGGGGTCAAGGGTCATTAGTGTCCTCACAGTGTGATAATGTTCGTGTTGCAAAGCCAAGTGCATAGGACTATAACCCTCCAGATTCAGCTTTCGAGCGAACGATGGCTTCAAGATGGACATCTCCATGGCCACATTGGTTTTTCCAGCAGCCGCGGCGATGTGTAGTGGAGTATTTGGGAAGGGGTGCTTAGATATGTGATCTAAGAGCTCCCGCTCCTCTACAATTAAGTTATGTAGCTCATCAACATCATCATTTGCTATTGCTTGTTGAAGCCGAGACTCCCTAGCATCCTTTTCTTTTTTCTGGGGCAGACCCCTGGCCATCGTGTTTCTAGGGAAAGGTAGGAGCAAGAGGGGCTTTGCTCGGTGAGGATCGATGGAAGTAATGAACTTGCAAAATCATATATTATATGGTGCGACGGTTAACAAATATTTAATTAGCTAAGTTAACAAGTTTACAGGTGGGCTCAATGGGAGGTCAGGGGTGAGTGGGGCCCAACATATCTTAGATTTGCCGTGATATATGCAATGCTTGTGAAATGAGTGAATGCAATGCATGCTCATTTGTAAAGCTGCATTATTCTTTGCTTGATCTCATAGGAGCGGTGATTTTGCTTGTGGGAGAGTTCTCTCTCCCCTGTCAATTCCCCTTTTTCGCCTCTTTATTTCTCCATGTAAAATAAAGATCGAATAATGCTCAAAAAAGTAAAATAAGTAAAGAAAAAGAAAAGTAAAAGTGCCACTTCCCTACCATTAACCCATCGAATCTTTCTCTGGTAATAGAAAAGCTTTCGCGCCTTACTTGTTATTGCTAATCCCAAACTAAAGTGATAATTTGCAGAATTTAATCATACATTTGAGGAGTTAATAGCACAAAACCTACTTTAAATCACGGAAGAGAATTCTTGACTTGTTACCATAGTGATTTATTGAATGAAGATTTTGAGTTTCAAATTTAGCATCGAATTAGCTCGGGAAAATAAAGCTCTTTAAAACATGGATGCTCAACAAATTTGACAATTTATTTATGAACCGGTCAGTCACTAGTGGGTTCTTCATTACTTGCTCCTCTTTAATGTAATTGGCAGTTGAGCTTTCCATGCATACTGATAATAGTTCACTTGCTTTTTATCTCAAAGCTTTTAACCCAAAAGTTTCAAGAATGCTCTCGAGAATTATAACTACATATTGAAGAACTGTAATGCAGAATTAGTTTACATAGCTAATAGCTTACTTTGTGGAGCATTTAGTTATTTAAATTTAAAGATCTCATATCCTATGACTATCAAAGACCTACCTCTAGTCGGAATTTCGAAACAAGCATATCAATGATGGTAACTGACTCAAATAAGATAGTAACTTTGTTCTAGAGTCGGTTACTCGAGCTTCAGATATAAATATTGATAAATTATTTGAAGCGCTGGTTAATTTGAATAGTGTTCGCTATCTATAACTAATTGATAAGCTCCTAGAAAAAGCATGCGTAAACTATAGGAAAGTCGATACTTTTGAAACAATTTAAAAAAAATGGTAAGTGGGTATAAATAAGAATCGATGATTTTCTATAAGAGTTGATGAGCTTAAAACGTCGTCAGCCCTGCCAATGAATCCAAGTGAATTATTGGAACAATTAATAATCTGGAAATAATTAAATGTACATTAATATAACTCAAATAAGAGTTGGAAACTCAAGTTTCATAGATAAATTTGTTAAGATTTTGAAAAAGTTGGGTAAGATTTAAAACTGTTGGTGATGTAGTATAGCATTTTTACTGGAATAAGTTTGTAACGTTTAAACGGCCAAATAAACTTTGGCAAGTGAACCCAAATAAGAGTCGATAATTTTGTATAAGTATGGTTAATTTTAACAGCATTTTTAAGATGCGAAAAAAATGTCCTTAAATTATTGGAATAGTTGGTAATTTTTGAAAAAAGAAAACATCGATAACTGATTGAAATAAAGTTGGTAACAAGAGTTTATAATTTAAGATCCACAAATAAATGTTAGCAAGTTTTTAAGGGAATCAGTAATTTTGAGCTTAGTTGATAATTTTGTATAAAAATTCGTAACTTTAACTCACTGATAAATTCTGAAATAGACGTTGTGAGCTATTGGAATAGTTGGTCATTTTGTGGCAATCAAATAAACGTCAGTAAGTGGACTCAAATAAGATTTGATAATTTTATATAATAGTTAGTAGCATTATCGGTTGGTAAGCTGCGCAAACAAATGTTGGTAAATTATTGCAACAATTGATAAATTCAAAACAGTCAATGAAAATTGAACGAGCGACTCAAATAGTGGTTGTTAAGCTAAAATTAGTTGTGACTTAATGGAAGAAAAATGGGTAAGTCACTCATGGTAATTTTGAATAAAATTTAGCACCTTATCATGTTGGCAAGTTATACAAATTAATGTTGATTAATTATGAAAACAATTAGTAATCTTGGAAGTACAGATAAACATTGGCACTTCCAAAAAAATGGCTGGTGAATCAACACTGTGTTACTGGCTAAATAAGTATACATATCAAGGATCAATCAACATTTGCAAAAAGAAGAATAATATCTCACTTTGTTTTCTCAAAGTCGAAATCAGAAGATCAAAAAAGCAAAGTGCTGGAAATCGATGAAAAAAAAGAAAAGCAAAGTGCTAAATTTGCTTTCACATGTGTAACGTTGGTATTATCATGTCTTTATTCCGTTTTTTGTGGGGAAAACAGTAGAAAAAGAAGAATTCTTGGAGAGAAGAAGTACTTTGCATACTTGACTAGTTAATTAGCTTCTTCAATATTATGGCTAACAAAAGACGGAATAAAGGCCATAGGCGAATACATCATGTAAGGGGTAAGTACACTAGAAGTGCTAAAAGTTGTATACGACGCTCACTTTAGTGCCAAAAGTTTATTTTGAATCACTTAAATGTCAACAAATTTGAAATATGATCATTTCAATGCCAACGCCGATCTAATTGGCTTAAATCCGATGTGACACTTCTTTTATTAATTTTTTAAATTGACGTGGCTCATCAGAGAATATAGTCAGCATCCAAATAACAAAATGACGCTGTTTGGTGTCTCTCTCCCAAGTAAGAACCCTAAATCCCCAAATTGAGAGAGAGAGAGAGAGAGAGAGAGAGAGAGAGAGAGAGAGAGAGAGAGAGAGAGAGAGAGAGAGAGAGAGAGAGAGAGAGAGAGAGGCATGGGCTTCCCCCTTGTCTTCTTCCCTGAATAACAACACCAGCAGCGGCACCAGCAACAGCACCAGTATTGGCAACGACACCAGCAGTGGCACCTTACCCCTCCTTCCATGTCCTCCTCCTCCGTCCTCACTTCCTATTCTTCCGATCACTTATTGCCTGAGCATCCAAACAACAAAATGACGCCGTTTGGTGTCTCTCTCCCAAGTAAGAACCCTAAATCCCCAAATTGAGAGAGAGAGAGAGAGAGAGAGAGAGAGAGAGAGAGAGAGAGAGAGAGAGAGAGAGGCATGGGCTTCCCCCTTGTCTTCTTCCTTGAATAACAACACCAGCAGCGGCACCAGCAACGGCACGAGTAGTGGCAACGACACCAGCAGTGGCACCTTACCCCTCCTTCCATGTCCTCCTCCTCCACCCTCACTTCCTATTCTTCCGATCACTTATTGCTTGAGCAACAACCTTAGCCTCTAGTTGCTTACCCATTCGAGCAACTACAATGGCGGCCAAGTGACGGTAGCCGAGGGACGATGGGCAAACGATGGTGGCCGAGCGATGGCAGGCGAACGACAGTGGTCGACATTGGGTAAGGATTGGACAAAGAACCCTAATTTCAATCCCCATATGAGCTATACGGCATCGTTTTTATGAGGCTGTTCACGTATGACGGCAAGACGACGTCATTTCTTAAGGAGGATGGGAAACGATGTCATTGAAAAGCCACCACAACTTTCTTTTTTTTTTTTAAATATAAAAGCCACATAATTAATTTGGCTGTAATCTCTTGCCGGTGGCACCAAAATGATCGGTTGTTCTCCAATTTGGCATTTAAGTAATCCGACGGAAACTTTTGGCATCAAAATGAACACCGTACATAACTTTTGACACTTCTAGTGTACTTTCTCCTATCATATAATATCATGTCTGTCCTATCCATGTCTTTAATTTGTTAGGCTCCTGCCTCATTAAAAGTGTTTCTTTCTTTCTTATGATGGCGTTGGCACAGGGCAAGTAATCCAAATCTGCCCAAGTCATCCATATTTTCAGCCGAGACTAAATTAATCACTTGTTGGACCATCAATTCACATATTAAAGGTTCTATCCTGTTGTCTTGTTTGCCCTACCACACAAAAGAAAACAAAGAAGACCAATAGTTCACACCCATTTTGGAAAGAGCACCTTCTCACAAGTGGACGCAATTGTTCTTTATGTTCGAAAAACGATTATGAATTGCTATTTAATCGATCGATTGAGATCCTCTAAAATTAGGAGATAAAGTCACCACCTATATCTATCTTCTTAAGAGGTAATACTTTACTACACATGCTACTGGCTATTTAAATTTGATGTCCCTTTTTTTTTAACCTTTTCCTTCGTTATTCCTTTCTTTCCTGTTCCCTTCCCGTTACTGCCCCTCGCCCTCTATCTCTCATAAAACAACCCCTACAATACAACCCACATCACATAAACCTATTGAGAAGATGCAACTTATCAAATAAAATCTGGATATAACAAGTTATGTGGATTCAGATTTTCCTGTCACTTGGATAGACTGAGGTTTTTGACAGGTTATGTGTTCATGTTTTAAGGGTCGTCAGTTAGAAAGTGCGGTTATAGCCGATAGTTGCTTTGTCGACAGTTGAAGCAGAGTACATGATGTCATTTGAGGCAATCAAGAAAGTTATTTGGCTAAGAGTTTTGCTCAATCATCTGGAATTGTTGTAGGAGAAGGTTGTTAATTACTGCAACGATTAGAGTGCAATACATTTAGCCAAAAATCAAATGCATCTCAAGTAGGCGAAACACGTTGGTGTCAAAAACCATTTTATACGTGTTATTGAGTCATAAGGAACCACATTCGTTGAGAAAGTGCACACAGCAAATAATCTAATAAAGCATTTGCCATTGACTAAGTTCCGTTACTATTCAGACTTGGCTAGCTTCTACAATAAGTGAGAATCCCTTTAGGAGAAACGACAACCGGTGATATGAAATTGAACTTCTTACTAAAATGGAGATTCGTGGTCATGGCTCGAAATTAATTCAGATTGTTTTTGCCCAAGAAAAAAAAATCAGATTGTTTTGAAATTCGGTCTATAATTGAACACAAGGAAACTTAGGCCATATCAGTGATGAAAAAAAAAGAAATTAATTTCCGCAAGAATTCTTTTCTTCATTGATGATGAAGCCCACGTTGACATCCGAGAAGAGCTTATGGTTGTTTTGCATATAGATAATTTTGTTGTTGAGTTTGGTCTCGGATGCATTATGAGTATGTTTAACGTATATGAAAATTTGCAAGAGATATCAAGAGCATTGATAACCTTCATCCAAGAGAATGACAGTGCAATAAAACTCCTTCTGTAATTGATTCTTGTAAGTTCAGGTTTAAGCTAGAATTGAAAAACACTTATGAGTGAGTGTAATCGAACGATTCTAATATCTTCTTTACTGATTATATTGGAACTGTCTTATCAATCTCTTATCGATCTCTTCCCATATAGTAGGCACAAAGCTGACCTCATTAATCCACTGTATTCAAGTTTTATGTATGCAATTTATTTCTTACTCAGATCTTTTTTTTTTGTGTTACTGTTCATGCTCCTATGTTAGTCGTAACAAGTCACATCTTAAAGATACTACTGGACTTGGTTTATTAGGTATTCTCGATTCTATTTTTTTACATCCAACCTTCTATATCTTGGCAAGCCACTTGAAAAGGTGGCTCTTAAAGACAAGATGTTGAAAGCAAAATTGATGATGTTGGATATAGAGCATTTACCTAATATTTTCTGCCATATTGTCTTTTTCACATTCGACCTTCTATTTCGTGGTAATTCTATATAGTATTTCAGTCGATTGCTTTCATTTTATTTTGTATTTTCAATTTTCAATCTATCATTGTGAAGATATCTCTATCATATATTGATCTTCGTTGCGTATAATTCGTCAACTCATGCAATCCACGTATTTTTGATGATTATTAATTTATCTGTGGGAATCAATTCAAAGACCTCTACAACAACAAACACTCGGCGTCTTCAATCTTGATTACTGGCAAAACTCAGGGATCAGTTGTATAATAATTGGGGTGCCCGCTAACTCCATCTATAGGTACCAAGCAGACACCACGAAATTGGACACGAGCAAGAGGCTAAGACACCAAGTTTTTCATCTGGGTGTGATCACACGTAAAGTAGATGCATGTTCAATCACACAATAAGAGAGAAGCTGGACCTAATTTAGCCCGCTCTCTCTCTCTCTCTCTCTCTCTCTCTCTCTCTCTCTCTCTCTCTCTCTGGTGTGTTTATTTTGCATGCATGCTTTTGACCCCTCACCTCGGTTCTTACCTGGTGACCCAAAAAAAAAACCACCAATCACGACCACCATTGCGTCCTTCTGCAGCTTGTCCAATGCGGCACCGCTTCTTATCTTCTCCGATTGCCTGCAACCAACAACAAAATGACCATCGTCACCACTGCATATCGCTGCCGCTTCTTACCTTCCCTGGTTGCCTGCAACCAACAAAAAAATCACCATCACCACCACTGTGTTGGCATCAAGAGATTCCTCTCTAGGCCCTTCGTGCATTTACGCTTCAGGCATGCATGTGTACCCAGAGTTAAGCATTTCATTTGTGTTCATAGTGCATGTGTGCATTCGAGACCTCACCTCGCTTCTTTCCAAGTAACCTACAACAAAACCACCATCATGACCACGATTGCGTCCTGCAAGTTGTCCAACGCGCCACTGCTTCTTACCTTCTCTGATTGCCTTGCAACCAATAACAAAAACACCATTACCACCACTATGTATCGCTACCGCTTCTTACCTTATCCAATTGCCAGCAACCAACAACAAAATCACCATCACCACCATTGTGTTGGCATCAAGAGATTTCTCTCTAGGCCCTTCATGCATATATGTTACGAGCATGCATGTGAGAGTTGACACCTAAATTTTGGCGACACGTTTAATCATTCATTAATTGCATAGAAAAATTAGGAATTAATTCCTAATTTCTAGCGACAATAATTTTCACTAAATTGCATGGCATATAGACATTAGGAGCATTTGTATTACTAGTATTAAAAAAAAAATATTCTAGAATTAATTAAGAACGTTAAAAAAAATTATCATTATTATTTTTTATTAAGAAAAGAAAAGAAAGCTAGACCTGGCCTGGGGCAGGGCCGGCCCGGCCTTTTTTTCTTTTCCCTTCTTCCTCTTTCTCTTTCGGGCCCGACCCCATTTTCTATTTTCTTTCCTCGGCCCGGCCCACGCACCTATCCCTTCCTCCTTCCTCCTTCCTCGCTCACGCCATTCCCACGTGTCTGCGGCAAAGGCAGAGCAGCTCTGATCCTAGGGGCGGGGATCAAGCCGGACGTGGCAGGCTGGCGGTGGTGGAAGCCATGCGCGTTTGTCGCTAGCCCTTAAAAGCGAGAGAGGGGGCACAAGAGAAAAAGGGAGGAGACCGGGGGTTGGTTTTGAGGGAGAGATCCGAGAGAGAGTTTGAGTGAGAGAAACGGAGAGAGAGGGGAGAGACAGAGAGAGCGAGTGAAGGAAGAGAGTTGGAGGGAGACCGTTGGCCATTGCACGGCTGACAACCCGCTTGCCGTGCCTCTTTTCCCGCTCCAAAACTCCGGTAAGCCTCAACCCAGTTTTTTCCCTTTTTGGGCATGCCGGGCCGAAGCTCGCGGCCGTTTGGCTGACGCGAACTCCGGCCCCGTCCGTCCTTCATTTTGCTGCTGCTATGTGTGCTATTGTTGTGGATTCTGGTCTTCGGTCGAGTCAAAGATGTCTTGTTTCCGTAGCATATACTACCTGTTCGACAAAATGTCCGAATGAGATCCATAGTTTTTTTCTCCGGGTATGGTCTCTTTTGGAACGATGGTGACACCCCGGTTAGTGAGTGTGTAGGGTTGGCTAGGAGCTAGTTGGTCCTTGGTGGTCGTTGTGGTGCTCCTCTGAGGCCTCTGGCCTTACCGTTTTGGACATTCCGCGGCGGGGAGGTCGGCTGACGAGTGCCAGTCAGAGTGATTGCCCGATGGAGGGTGGTAGCTCGGCTGCAGCTTGAGATTTGGCTGAGGTTTGTCTTAAAAAAAAGAAAAATGTAGAAGCTTTCGTAAAGGACGTCACACGACATGGGGATGTCGCTTGAGAGCGGCTTGTAAGATAACCCGACATCAAACACTTGAGGCCGAGCGTTTTCTTTTTTTCTTCATCCATTGTTACCCTCCTCATCAAGGACTCATTCATTTCCACATTGACAAGTTGTGGGCATTGATCTAGGACAGGTTGAAAATTTCTAGGACCTTCAGTAGTGTAGAGGGATTGGTAAAAATGGCCAATGTGTCGCTTTAGTGCTTCAGGTTCCCGACACCAATGATCATCATCCATTTTCAACATTGTGATTCTATTATGTACTCTCTGCTGGACCGTAGTAGCATGAAAATGTTTGGAATTTCTATCCCCCCACCTTAGCCAATTTATGCGGGATCTCATACTCCAATACATTTCTTCTTGCCTCCATAACTGTTCAATGCGCTCTTTAATTTGTTGGATTTCCTCCCTGTACTTAGCTCCTTCTGGGCTATTAGTCAACGCGGTTAGTCTTTTCTTTAAAAGTTCAATTTGCTTATGTGCGTTCGAGAATTTCATTTTGCTCCATGTTCCCAATGCACCAGCCACCTTTTGTGATTTTTGCATGACATCTCCCGGTGTGTTATGGTGATCATTCCATGCTCCTTTAACTATATCCCTGCATTCTTGATCTTCTAACCAATATGCCTCAAAGTGAAACTCTTTTTTCCTTCTTAAGATATTCGGATATAGAGTGAGGATAAGAGGACCATGGTCATAACCTAATGCTGACAAAGCAACAGCGTCTGCATTTGGAAACTCCACTCTCCATTCTACGTTGCATAACACCCTATCTAGCCGTTCTTTTACCATATTTTTCCCAACTCTGTTGTTTGACCATGTATAGGCACAACCCTTACTTTCAATATCCATTAATGCACAGTCATTCAGCATTTCCCGAAAAGCCACCATCCGATAATGATCCATCCCTCGTCTTCCATCCTTTTCCCAGAAATTAAGAACCTTGTTGAAATCCCCCATGCAAATCCATGGTAGTGAGTTGATATGGTGGATTGATCGAATTTTCTGCCATAAAAATCCTCTTTTGGAAATCAATAGATGCATGTAGAAAGGATACTCTCATTAGGGTACCAGAATTAGGGTCCTTGCAAGTAATATCAATCAGCTTGTCTGAATGCTCCTGTATGTCCACCTTTAATTCCTCATTCCACATTGTTGTTAGTCCCCCTGTCGTGCCAATTGGATCGATGATAAACGACTCCTTGAACTTAAGTTGCTATCTAACTCTGTCCACCACTGTTTGTCTGTTCTTTGTCTCCATAAGGAACACCAAGTCAGGTCTATCAAGAGCCACAAGGGCTCTAAGATGCTGGAACGTTAAGGCAGACCCACAAGGGCTCTAAGATGCTGGAACGTTAAGGCAGACCCCAATCCCTGACAGTTCCAGCTCAAAACTTTCATTTATCCCCTGGTGGCTTATTAGGGCTAACCACCAAAGCCCATTCATGCGCTCCCTCATCCACTTGGATAGGTGTTTCGAGAAGCAGAGTCTCATCATTCGCATTTACATCCATCCCCAGTAAATTGTAACTCTTGGCCCTCTTCATTTTCTTGCTTGCCAGGGGAATATGGCTCTTCTTGCTCTTTTTGTGTGTTGTAGCTGTGCTATCTAGCATTGTTTCTACCCATGATGAATCCGAGAGAAGAAGTAGAGAACCCGTGTCTCTTTTTCCTTTCACTACCATGGACTTGTTGGAGAAATCGTTCCAGAATATTTTGAAGCTGACAAAACGTTTCCTTCAGTCTAGTCTGGGTATCTGCAGATCGTCTAGTTTAAAGTCCGAAGACTTTCGACTACCGAGACTCAAGATTCAAGACTTAAGATTTGAGACTTAAGACTCAAGACTCAAGACTATTCTCATTGACAGTCTTTCTGATCTAGTGACGAAGGAAATCCAGAGCCAAGGTATATGGTTGAGGATTTAATCCCATCATCTGGAGAAGATCTTTTTGGTTGGATAAATATAACGGATTCTTTTGTTCGTATCTAGATCAATTGAAGATCCGATGGTCGACGAAGTATTCTTGGAATGTTTTATTCTTGGAAACCAAGATCCTGATTGTATGGGCGAACATGATTGATGGGCTATCGTCAGGTTCCTTTTATAGCTCGAATGATCTTCTTGATTGATTCCGTCCAACGGGTAGATTGGAGGAATTCCTTTGATAAGTGCCAACGGTATGATGGCATAAAGGAGTATAAAAAGGAAGACGTTCTAGTTGTTTGAGTACGTGATTGATAGAAAAATTCCAGTCGAAGCACCTTGATTATTAGTCGATACGATCGTCGAGCGAAATTGTATACACGAGAGAGTGTCTATACTTGGTGATACCTTGAGCGAGTGTGGTAGATCATCTACACCGAGAAATCAAGGAAGATCAACACTGTAACATCTCTTTGTTCATAGTGGAATCCAGCCAAATTGGCTGTCGGTGCGAAGTGGATGTAGGCTTGAATCAAGCCGAACCACTATAAACCGCGTGTTTAATTCTCTTTTTCCTTGCTTAGTCTTACGTTGATTATTACTCTTCGCAAATCCTTCAACTGTCTAAGTATTGCGCAAGTATACAGAAATTACCAAGAAAAATCTTTGTATACCTATTCACCCCCTCTAGGTACTCATACTAGCAATATCAATTGGTATCGAGCCCGTGTTCTTACTTTGTTTGAAGTGTTTTACTTGAGTAAAAGATCCATGGCTAGTATGCTAGCACCGGGGCTGATGGAAGGGCAAAGCAATACCAGACCACCCTACTTTGACGGAAAGGATTACAACATCTGGAAGAACAAGATGAAAGCTTTCCTACGATCCAAGGATCCTCTGGAATGGGATGTTGTGGAAAGATGAATTACTCCTCTTGCTGCATCAATCTCCGAAAGAGGAAAAGAAAGCATTGATGCCGCGGAATGACTCAGGAAGAGATAAACAAGAGACAAGCACTCGATGCAAAAGCAATTTATTCTTTATATTGTGCCTTATCTCCAACTGAATATAACAGAATATCTTCTTGTGTTACAGCAAAAGAAGTATGGAATAGATTACACATCACCTATGAAGGGACAGATCGAGTAAAGGAGACCAGAATTAACATTCTTATCGGTCAATATGAAGCCTTCAAAATGAAACCAGGAGAATCTATAAGCGACATGTTTAGTCGTTTTACGAGATATTGTCAATGGTCTTGAGAACCAAGGACAAAAATTTCTGATCCCATGAAGGTGAACAAGCTACTACGTGGACTCTCCAAGGATTGGAATCATATAAAGACTTCAATAAGAGAGACGCAAAGAATCATGCCTCTATTTGTCGACGAGCTAATTGGAACCCTTCAGTCTTATGAAGTGGAACGAATTAATGAAGACGAAGATCCAAGAGGTAAGAAATCTATTGCATTAAAATCAAATGATGACTCGATGATGCAGATTCTCGAAGATGATATGGACGATGAGGAGCTCGCCCTCATGATAAGAAGATTCAGAAAACTGAATAGAAAAGGCAGAAGGTTCAACTCAAAGAAACAAAGTTTCCAGAGACAGCAGACCAAGTACGTTGATGATGAGGAACCAAACAAAGATGTAGTACGCTTCGAATGTAAGAAGAAGGGACACATCGAGACCCAACTGTCCTATTCTGAAGAAGAAAAGAGGAAAAGCTGAGAAGTTTCGAAAAGCTCTCAAAGCCGAAACCTAGAGTGATACAGAATGTAAAGAAAGTGATAATGAATATGCCAACATATGTTTGATGGCACATTCAGACTCAAACTCAGATTCTGGATCGACTCAACATGTGAATTTGAGGTAAGTGATTTTAAAATTCCTGTCAAAGTCTCTAAATATATTGATGAAGCGTGTTTCGTCTTAAGACTTCTCTCAAAAGGATTTCCGAACTTAAAAAGGAACACTCAGCTCTAAAACAAAAGGAAGTCATTTTAGAAGAAAGAGTTAAAAGTCTAGACCTAAATGTTTCTGCTCTTAAAGAAAAAGAAGATGATCTTTTGAAAGAAAATGTTTTCTTAAAAACGGACTTATCAAATATTTCAAAGAAGTTTTCGATAGGATCCGAAAAGCTTGAAAAAGTTCTTTCAGTTCAAAGACCTTATTTCAATAAGTCTGGTCTAGGCATGACAGCGGAAACAATTCTCTTGATTGATTTTCCTAAAGTTAAAGAAAGAATTAAGAAAAGACTGTCGAGAGAGGCTTACAACAATCATTTCAAGAAAGTTTTTGTAAAGTCTGTTGGTCGAAATGCTCTAAGATGTTCAAAGTGTAACAGTAAGGATCACTTTGAAAAAGAATGTCCAATGGTTTGGAAGCCTGTTAAGAAAGTATGGCCTAATAATGTTTATCCTACTAACACCAAAGGACCCAAGAAAATTTGGGTACCAAAGAAAACTTGAGACTCTCTTTTAAATGCAGGTCTCGTCAAGAAAAAGATAAAATGGTATCTTGACAGCGGATGTTCAAGACACATGACGGGAGACTCAAAGTGCTTCGTAAAGCTTGTTCAAGTAAACGGTGGAAATGTTTCATTTGGAGGAAACGGCAAAGGAAGCATTGTGGGATTTGGAACTGTGAAAATTGGAAATCTCACAATAAGCAATGTTTCTCTAGTGGAAGGACTCAACTATAACCTCCTCAGCATTAGTCAACGTGTGATACTGGTTTCAAGATCTCCTTTCAAGAAGGAATTTGCTATGGAATTAGTAAAGACTCTACTCGAGTCTTTCATGGGTCGAAGACATGGAAACATCTACCTCTTAGACATGAAATTGAATGAATCTCAATGCCTAATTTCAATCCAAGATGAAGCAAGCTTATGGCACGAAAGCTTGGCCATGTCAATATGAAGCAATTAGCCAAAATCTCATCAAAGCAGCTTATTCGAGGTCTACCCAAATTACCATATCAAAAGTCCGATCCATGCACACCCTGTATTCTGGGAAAACAGGTAAGAAACTCATTTAAGCCAATAAATCATGTCTCTACTAATCATGTACTACAGTTGCTGCATATGGATCTCTTCGGACCAACCGAGAACCCAGTATTGGAGGTAAGAAATATTGCCTAGTAATTGTGGATGATTACTCCCGCTTTACTTGGGTATATTTCCTTACAAGTAAGTCAGAAACCTTTTCGTATTTTGAAAAATTTGCTAAAAAGGTTCAAAATGAAAGAGGATGTGTTATCTCAAGTATAAGAACAGATCATGAAGGAGAATTTGAAAATCAAGATTTCACAAAATTGTGCGATGAATCTGGATTTAAGCATGTGTTCTCCTCTCCATACACTCCTCAGCAAAATGGAGTTGTGGAAAGAAAGAATAGATCTCTTCAAGAAATGGCTAGAACTCTTTTAATTGAAAGTAAAATTTCTTCACGTTTTTGGGCTGAAGCTGTTTCAACAGCATGCTATATCATCAATAGAGTCTTCCTAAGACCTATTCTTGAGAAAACCCCTTATGAATTATTCAAAGGTAAGAAGCCTATTGTTTCATACTTTCATGTGTTCGGTTGCAAATGCTTTATATTGAAAAATGCAAAAGATCGAGTTGGTAAGTTTGAAGAAAGATCAGATGAAGGCATCTTCCTTGGATATTCTACATCAAGCAAAGCCTACGAGTCTATAACAAGAAGAGCCAGACGGTGGAGGAGTCAATGAATGTCAAATTTCAAGACTCTACGCAAGATGAATCCAGTCAGACTCAATATGAAGAGTCTGAACTTGCTCCAGACCTTCCTAAGCTTACAACTCAAAAAGTATCTTAGACTTTGGAAGACCAGCATCAAGATGTTCATGAAGATTCAAATAAAGAAAGAGATCATCATCCAGACAAATCAACCAGTAACTGGAAGCACAAGTCCAGTCATCCTAAAGATCTCATTATAGGCGAAATTAATGAAGGAATTCGCACCAGATCCAAAAGACGTGAAGAGTCTAGTCTTTGTGGCTCTCATATCTGAAATTGAACCAAAAAGCATAGAAGAAGCTTTATCGATGAAAGCTGGATTGAAGCTATGCAAGAGGAGCTAGACAGTTCAACATTAACGATGTGGGAATTGACATCTAAACCAAAAGGTAAAACTGTTATTGGAGCCAAATGGGTGTTCAGAAACAAGATGAATGAAAAAGGAAAAGTCGTACGAAATAAAGTAAGACTCGTGGCCAAAGGATACACGCAAGAAGAAGGAATAGACTATGATGAGACTTACGCCCGTAGCAAGGTTAGAAGCTATTCGTCTATTACTTGCGTTTGCTTGTTACAAAAATTTCAGGTTATTCCAAATGGACGTCAAAAGTGCTTTCCTAAATGGATTTATCCAAGAGGAAGTTTATGTGGAACAACCGCCTGGGTTTGAAGACCCAAAGAAGCCGGACGTCTTCTTGGACTGAAAAATGCCTTGTATGGTCTAAAGCAAGCACCTCGAGCTTGGTACGACAGACTAAATAAGTTCTTATTACAGAATGGTTTTGTCAAAGGTAAAGTAGATACTACTTTATTTATCAAAAAGGAAAACAAAAGCTTTTTACTCGTTCAAATATATGTGGATGACATTATTTTTGGATCCTCTAATGAAAGTCTATGCAAGAAATTTTCTAAGTCTATGCGGGATGAGTTTGAAATGAGTATGATGGGAGAATTAACATTCTTTCTTGGTCTTCAAATAAAGCAATTGAAGGAAGGAACTTTCATTTACCAAGAAAAATATGCTAATGATCTTGTCAAAAGGTTTGGATTGGAAAATTGCAAGAAGATCGATATACCAATGTCAAGCTCTTTAAAGATAGACAAAGATGAAGAAGGGAAGAAAGTTGATCAAAAGTTGTATAGGAGCATCATCGGTTCACTTCTTTATCTTACTGCTTCTAGACCTGACATTTTGTTGAGTGTTTGCATCTGTGCTAGGTTTCAATCAAATCCTAGAGAATCCCATCTCAGTGCTGCAAAACATATTATTAAATACGTTGCTTCATCTTCTAGCATTGGTCTTTGGTATCCTAAGAAGGGAGACTTTAATCTTCTGGGATATTCAGATGCAGATCTGGCCGGCTGCAGAGTCGATAGAAAGAGTACTTCAGGAACTTGCTAGCTGCTTGGAAGCAGGACAGTGTCTTGGTTTTCAAGGAAACAAAGCACCGTAGCTCTCTCAACAACGAAGCGAGTATGTTGCCCTTGGAAGCTGCTGTTCACAAATTCTATGGATAAAACAACAGCTACAAGACTTTGGGATTGAAGACTCATGCACAGAAATCAAATGTGACAACACCAGCGCAATCAATCTCACCAAAAATCCAATTCTTCATTCAAGAGCAAAGCATATAGAAATTCGACATCATTTTATTAGAGATCATATTCAAAGTGGAGAAATCTCGATTCAATTTGTTGATTCAAAAAGTCAACTAGCGGATATATTCACAAAGCCTTTGGAGAAAAATCAATTTGATTTTATCCGCTCCGAGACTCAACATTTTGAAGCTCGAAGAAGTTAAAGTCTAGAGACTCTCCAACCTTCGACTCGAAAGTTGATGACCATCGACTCAAATCTCTCGAGACTCAAATCTCTCGGACTCGGACGTTGATGACTATAGCGTAAGTTGTTACTTTATCTAAACTCGAAAAGGTATGATCTTTCGTTTAGTTATTTTGTAGTCTCCGTGAAAATCGAAAAACTTGTCTTTTCAAAAGGATTAATTTTGGCAGTTATTGATTTGAAAAGAGGTATTCGTACACTTTCCTTGTACCGATTGAACTTCCCTTTTCAAAATTGAGTTATATATACGTTTTCACTTTCAATCTTCAAAACCCTAAAAGCATTCTCCTCTCAATCTGGTTTCTACTTCGAGTTCATCCTCGAGAAAGTTGTCATCTTTTCTTGGGAAAGCAAGCAAAGGAATCTCTCAGCGACAAGAAGAATGTCTTCTTCGAGGAAGTCTTCAAGAATCGCGACAAGGGGACCACAGAGGATGAAGGAGGGACCTAGCCACTTCAATCTCACGAAGAGGAAGAACTATCGAGTCGGCACGAACCCGACTCATTCTCCACCACGTCACTCAACGCCTTCTACCCCACAAGGTGCGGGTTAACATCCGGAGGAAGAGATAATCGAGGACGCAGACCCAGTAAGAATCCAAAAACCCTCGTTTATTTACAAACTTTACCGTGCGTTGAAAAGTACAAGGACCCCGTTGAAATATGTGGATGATTTTCTTAAAGAAAAGAACTATGGGAATAAGTATATCTTTCTGAAGAAAATGGAGGATTTGGGAATTGCTCCCAAGGGTAGAGCAGAGGAAGCACTTGCGAATATTCCCAGTGATCCTCGTATGTCTGGACCAAATTTGACTGATGGGAACGACGATGACAAAATGTTCACTGATTTTCAACCGAGAATGGGCGTTGCTGTGAAGGTAAAGGGAAAGAGGATGGAGTTATTTAAATCGAAGGAATAAGAAAATTTGTTCTTCAAACTGCTGAAACGAGGGGTGATAAACCCTAGGAGTGTCGATTTCGATTTCTTGGATGCTGTGAATGTGAACTTGAGAGAGAAGTTCGATGCTTCAACCGGAACGTTTTTGCACCGACACCACGGACGGATATGCACAAGCGACTGCATATTTCTATTCAAATCTTAGCTTTATCGATGCGAATAGAATATCTTTCAGTGTTCGAGATCAGGATTATGTGTTGGATGTGGACATGTTGGCGGACATACTTGGAGTTGAACGAGGACGTTATCAACCAGTCAAAGTCTCAGTTGCTCGTGCCACAATGGATCTTGTCGAAGATAGAGATATTGAGGGAAAAATCATCTATTCAAGGATGCGTGCCATCAATATTGTGTTGCACAAAATTGTTATCAATTGCATTAGGCCGAAGTCTACATCAAAGACTGATGTGTCTAATTCCGAAGCAAAATTGATGTACGCAATCAACTCAGGGAAGAAGTTCTCTCTCCCTCACACTATTCTCTTTCACATGTACAAAGCAATGTCGAAAGACAAGGGACAATTGCCTTATCCAGGTCTGGTGACCAAGATCTTCAGACACATGAATATTGAACCTCCACACACTCTTTGTGTTCGACCGTGCGATAAGATGGTGGTAGGTTTAAAGATGTTGACAAAGATGCGTCTAAAAGAACTTTCTAAGGCAATGGAGAAATTCAGAGTGAAGACTCCAGTTCCGTCTGCTTCAAAAAGAAAGGGAAAGGAAGCCATTGGTGCCCAATCCAAAAAGAAGAGAACTCTCATCTTGGAGGATGAAGATGAGGAGGAAGATCTCACAATCACTGCCTTGATAAGGACAAGACGTTCTGTTCCCCAATCAACAGAACAACAGAAGAAACAGAGAGAAGAAGAAGAAAAAGACAAGAACAGAGAAGAAGAAGAGCAGAGAGAGAAGGAGAAAGAAGCTGAAGAAGAAGGAGAAGAAGAGCAAGAAAAGTCTGCAGCTGAATCTGGAGAGAAGGATACAGAAGAGCATGATCATCACTCTTCCCCTCTTGATGTCCTAGAGACAGGGGGAGTTGGCGAGCAAGAAAGGTCCTCACCTCATGCTGCCAATAGTGAAGGTCTAAGACAATCTCCAGCAGCCCTAGAAGAATTTCAGGCTTCTCAATTGCCTGAAGAAGGTCACGATACGTCAGAACCAAATCTGCAAGACTTTACGAAGCGCCATCGTCCGCATTCACTCCATCCGAGAAAGCAAATGCTAGTACACGATGACGGATAATTCTACAGATTTTCGTCGTATTATGGATATTCTTCTAGAAATGCGCGGCCAAATCTATGCTCGGACTGTGAAATTCAAGCCATGAAGAATGCTGGACAAGCATCTTCAGTTACCCTGGAGGATAAAATGAAAGACCTCGCTCTACAACTTCAAGCCAATGCCAAAGGAGAGGAGGTAACACAACTAAGGGAGGACTTGAAGAGGCTAGAAGTAGTCCAGTCCATGGGAGATTTCCAGATCGTGCGCATTCCCAAGCAGACATGACTCCTTTCTCACCTTTTTAATGATGACAAAAAGGGGGAGAAGCAATTTGAACCAACCAACCAACCAACTTTCTTTGACTTTAAATTTATTTTTGTGGTTGAATATGTTTGTTTATGACTTGAGTAAACTTGGGTGTAAACTTGAACTTGACTGAATTGGCTGTGGATTTAGATGCTTAGTTGTTTGCATTTATTTCAAGTATTGTTATATGGTATTACTCATGAAAGACTAACCAATTTTCTGTGGATGCAAAGTCCGGTTGTTTTGTTAAATTTTATGAGATAGCCATATTGCTTGAGAAATGTTTTTGCAGGTTAAAGTGGTTCAAATCTACAGGAAAGTTTTGTCACCATCAAAAAGGGGGAGATTGTTGGAGAAATCGTTCCAGAATATTTTGAAGCTGACAAAACGTTTCCTTCAGTCTAGTCTAGGTATCTGCAGATCGTCTAGTTTAAAGTCTGAAGACTTTCTGACTACCAGACTCAAGATTCAAGACTCAAGATTTGAGACTTAAGACTCAAGACTCAAGACTATTCTCATTGACAGTCTTTCTAATCTAGTGACGAAGGAAATCTAGAGCCAAAGTATATGGTTGAGGATTTAATCCCATCATCTGGAGAAGATCTTTTTGGTTGGATAAATATAACGGATTCTTTTGTTTGTATCTAGATCAATTGAAGATCCGATGGTCGACAAAGTATTCTTGGAATGTTCTATTCTTGGAAACCAAGATCCTGATTGTATGGGCGAATAGGATTGATGGGCTATCGTCAGGTTCCTTTTATAGCTCGAATGATCTTCTTGATTGATTCCGTCCAACGGGTAGATTGGAGGAATTCCTTTGATAAGTGCCAACGGTATGATGGCATAAAGGAGTATAAAAAGGAAGACGTTCTAGTTGTTTGAGTACGTGATTGATAGAAAAATTTCAGAGTCTGAAGCACCTTGATTATTAGTCGATACAGTCTGAGCGAAATTGTATACACAGAGAGTGTGGTAGATCATCTACACCGAGAAATCAAGGAAGATCAACACTGTAACATCTCTTTGTTCATAGTGGAATCCAGCCAAATTGGCTGTCAGTGCAGAAGAGTGGATGTAGGCTTGAATCAAGCCGAACCACTATAAACCGCGTGTTTAATTCTCTTTTTCCTTACTTAGTCTTACGTTGATTATTACTCTTCGCAAATCCTTCAACTGTCTAAGTATTGCGCAAGTATACAGAAATTATCAAGAAAAATCTTTGTATACCTATTCACCCCCCTCTAGGTACTCATACTAGCAATATCAGGACTCACTAGCTATACCTTTCCCTTTTAACTTAAGTAATTCTGAAGGTTGAGCTTCCATAGGATACCCCCCAATTGCTTCTCATAGTTGTCATTATTGGTTGGGACCTCCATGGTATTAGCCGGTGGAGTTTCCGCAACTGTTTCTTGTTCCTCATAAGGTATCTCTTCCCCATAATACATTTTCTAGAAAGGACTATTTTCCTTCACTTCCGCTTTCAGCCAATATCCGAAATTTTCAGCTACCTCCTCCCCCGGCCTACTTGACTGGAAGATATGATTGAACCTGGTTGCTTTTTAAGGTTTAAATAGCCTTTTGTTATATTCTCGATACTTCTTTTCTTGTTACTTTATTGAATTGTAATTTCTAAAAAATTGTTGCGACGGTGCTTACTTGTTGCTTTCTTTTATCAAATCACTTAGTTTACCTTGTTTTAGAAATTTAAAAAAAGAAAAAATGGAGAAATTTTGCTCCGTGTGTTTTGTGCATGTACACTTCAAGCGTTCGTACCTGCTAAATGCGACTCGGTACTTTTCGCTTTTAGTGTGTCATTTTATGAAGTTCAATTAGGAAAAAAGCTATTCAAAATCTCGAATCTTAAGCTTGATTAAAGGTTGGTAGGGATTAAGTAATCAATAGGTGAGTCCATTACATGCAACGAATAAGAAAAATCTAGTTCTTGCAAACCTCAAGACTAGACACATAGATAATATGCTTAAGCGAGAAGAATATTTAAAGTACATAATACTTGCAAACTATTTCTGATATTTCAATTCTAGGAAGTTGCCGATGCGTCTCCCTGTGGTCCTGGTTCCGCGAAGAGAAAACTTGTAGTTTAACCAAAATTTTAGGGGGATCACCATTGCGACACTCAGCAAGATCGCATAAAAAATCGATATGAAATTTCCTGCGGCTTCATCAGATTTCGGGAATTCGACTGTAGCTGTAGAAAGGAAGGCACTACCGAGAATCACCATTAGCAAGTAAACCGGGAGAGTGCGGGGCAGCAGGGGAACAGCGGAGATCCAGATTGTGAAGATGGAGGCCATAAAAACCATATTGTTGGAGACCGTGAAATTGTTTAATTTCGATTTCTTCATGATAATGTTTCCGGCTTGATGTGGTTTTTCAACAGGACTGCGGCTGGAATTGGTAGTACAGGCAGTGGAATTGGCAGTAACGACAGTGGAATTGACCAGGAGATTTGAAGAGTCATCCTGCCAGTATCCTCCTGGAGGAGTGAGCGCTGCTTGGTAACTGGCAGTCGTAATTAAGGTAGCCACTAAAAGGATTATACTGCGAGCGGAATCATCTTGGAGGCCGAACCAAGATTCGATCTTCTCAAAGACAGATGGTTTCATGCTTAAAAGCTTCGGCAGAGAGTAGTTGAAAGGAAGAAGTCCTACTAGATATTCTCTACAGCGTAACCTCTTTTCAAGATTTTGATCGCGACTAGGATTCTCTTGGAAGATTTCCAGAGCCGTCTTATTCCCAGAGTTCTTCTCATCTATTTTGACATGCCAAATCAACAGCTTGATGATCTGAAAGAAATGCAAAAGACACAAAATGAGCTATATATCCCTTGAATTTCAATTACTGCTCTATCACTAGCTTTACTATTGTGCACAATGTCAAGTCATGTCATATGAGTTTGTAGGGATAAGAACACTACAAGTGATCAATTTTGTATGGCACTCACTTGAGGGCTGTAATTTTTTTTTTCGATCACTTAAGTACCGTAACTTTTAAAAATCATTCATTTCAATGCCATAATTTTTTACGAATTGCTTGAGAGTCACAAGTTTGGGGAAAAAAAGAAAAAAGCATTCATTGAAATGTCAGAAATTCAACGTGGTACGGCACTTAAGACGAGCTTTATTTTAAAAAGTTAGAGTATTCGAGTGATGGAAAAAAAATTAGGTCACCCAAATAAGTGCCTTATGAAAATTATGGCACTCAAGTAATTAGAAAAAAAAATGATGACCCTCAAATAAGTTCGTACAAAAATTATGACACTTGTGATGTGATTTTCCCTAAGTTTGAGTGACATAGTGATGCAATGACAAATGTAAAATGGGAACGAGTTTACTAAATCTTATTTATCAAATGCAATCTTTTCTTCTCATGTAATAAAGTCCCAAATGTTTTCAAAAAGTACGATTTAGCCATCTCACCCGAAAGTATATACATGACAGCTAGGAAGTGCCTATGTGAGTTGTAAAATAGGCGAATTTACAAAAGTGTCGACCTAAATGAGTATGACTTTTCATAAAAGTTTGGAACTTGATCAAATCAACAAAAGTTTGAAAACTCAATTTCATTTTGTACACGAGTCCTTTTGCTACAAAGACAAAGGCTACCTTAGAGATGTGTCTTTATATCGAAGACTACCTTAGAGATGTGTGTTTATATCCCTTATGCATAAGATTCAACTAATCAGGAAGTAATTTTTCCATCCACAAAATGATTATTTTATAGTCGTGTCGAATTATTCTTGTTAGCTTTCATTTCACCGGCTTTTGTCTCATACAATATGTTTGGATGGACAGATTCGAAAGGAGGAAAGAGATTCTGCTAATCAATAGGAAAAACAAAATACTGGAAAAGGATTAATTTACTGTTGCGTAAGGTAGGAGTGTAGTATGATGGAAAGAGTTGGAAGAAAGGTATTCATCCAAAACCATCCAAAAATGAGTTTTATCCCGGTTCGGAGGGAAACAATCTTAGGCATACTTGTCCACTAAAAAACTGTAAACAATGTGTTCTTCATTTCACTCTGTTTTCCTTCCTTTCTCCCTATAACCTCCAACCAGAGCATTGTTAACGACAATTAAAATGAACTCAAATTAGAAGCATTACTAGCTTAGAACAGTTTCCCCACTAGCAGTTTTCAGAATGGAACCCACTCGTTATGATAAAACTGAAAAATAAGCGCCAACGCCAATATTCTGAATATCGAAATAAAAATAAGCGCCAACGCCAATATCCCCACTAGCAGAGCCACTTTAATTGGTATTCCATACTTCGTGAACTACATTTTGTGTACTATATTAGTTTTTTACTTCGTTCACTTTTGAACCAAACCCTATTCTTTACAGAATAAATTTATTCTTGGGCAGATGAATTTATTCACTCGTTCCATCTCTCCTACGTACCAAGCATATGAGAGTCGAGGCAATAGAAAAAACAAAACTTTTATTTTTTATTTAAATCAAACTTTATCATTATATATATGCAGAGAGAGAGAGATAGAGAGAGAGAGAGAGAGAGCTCAAATCAATATGCCTCGTATGAAGTCTTTCTTAATATTTTTATGCGGTAGTGGGAAGTTCGACAACAGAGGCACACGTGTCTACATCAATATAATGACGGTGACAGGACTCGATAAGGATTTAACAGGAAGAGAAAGAGAGAGAGAGAGAGATCAAATCAACAAATTGTCAACTTTTCTATGATAACTCAACAGTTGGCAATTTTCGTTCTTAATAAATATAACAATATGATTCTGCTCTTAAATATGGGTTTTTCGATAAGTTCACCGGTAAAAGATTGGGGTTGAAATCTCCAACAAATTTATTTTTAAAAATAAAAAATCTGAAGACAAAGAATATTGTGATAATATATATTAGTGATCATAATTGATTTATAAATGTGTCAGATTTTTTTCCCGTGGAGGCTTTAATACGATCATTTATCCATAATATATCACATCTCTTAATCAATCATTTTCGTTGATCGTTTTCTTGCGTTTTTAGTGGGTCACTCCAAGCGAGCAAATTTATGGACACTTCTACGGTTTACAATGCCATGCTATGCAACATCAAATGTCAATCGTCAAGTAGATGCTGATCGACAAATGTTAACTATTGAATGATAATACTTTATAATGTTACACAAAATGTAGCTCAAATATGCTCTCTCGCAATGTTTCTAAATCCATGTACTTTCAACTCTTGGTATTTCGAGTCCAAAAAAAAGAAAAACTCCTGGTATTTCATTATTATCACATTTGTTCTTGGATTAGATTATGTCAACTTCAAGGATCCAATAATAAAATGAAGAACCACAACGAAATCAAAGAAGCATACCTTGGGTTGATTTTCAGACACAGCAATATGTAAGATGGTGTTACCATCTCTATCTTTCCAGTTCAAAATTTCCGTTAGCTCGACTCGCCTAATCCATCCAAACAAAACCTTGAAAGCTTTGAGATTGTGGTTCTTTATGGCAACATGAATTGCAGTCTCACAACGGCTCGTCAAGTCTTTGATGGATGACTTGCAAGCACATAGGAATTCAGCCAGGAGCAACAGCTCATTTTCTCCTTTTTTCTTGGCAACGTAATGCAAAGGGGTGATCCCGCATCGTCCCTGGACTCGAATCAATTTGTGGTCCACAGTCATCAGTGCCCTAACAGTGTCATAATGCTCGCATTGCAAAGCCAAGTGCATAGGGCTGTGACCCTCTGGATCCAATTTCCGAGCAAACGATGGCTTCAAGATGGCCAACTCCATGGCCACATCCGTTTTTCCTGCGGCAGCAGCCATGTGTAGTGGAGTGGTTGGGAAGGGGTGCTTAGATATGCGATCTAAGAGCTCTGGCTCCTCCACAATTAAGTGATGTAGCTCATCAACATCATCATTTGCTATTGCTAGTTGAAGCCGAGACTCCCTAGCCTTTTTTTCTTTTTTTTCGGCCAGACCTCGGGCCATCGCGTTACTAGGGAAATGGAGGAGCAGAAGAGGGGCTTTGCCGGGTGATATGATCGATGGTAGTAGCGAACTTGCCAAATCGTATATTATATAGTGCCACGGTTAACGAATATTTAATTAGCTAGGTCAACAAGTATGCAGGTGGGCTTAATGGCTGGTTGGGTAAATAGGGCCCAATATTTCTTTGACAGGTCAAATTCTCAGGAAATTGTCACACTTTTAATTTTATGCGCCTGTCTTGCTTCCCACTTTTGCTATTTCGCTTCTTGCTGTGCTTTGCAAGAAGTGCGTGATGCAATTTATCGAGAAGAAAAACTCTACTGTTTCATGGCCCGTATGTTGGAGTCGAACAATAAAGTACTGTATGGTATATATATATTCTAAAATCTAGATCAAACGTTGATACTCTAATGCCTCAGATGAATTTTATCTAAAAATGTTTTGGATGGAATGTTATATATCGGTGATATGTATGGTGCACGTTATATCGTGGTTTCTACTTGATGCTCATAGCCAACCTACACATTGAGACATGACATGATGTACTTGCTTACGGATCGATTCTGTTTCGGGGGCATAATTGCAACTAAAGTGTTTTTTGAGATCTAATTAGAGCGAAGTGATTTTCTAGGCTTAACAATAGTAAATATGATTTTCGTGCTTCATTGCTTGGCAAAGTGTGACCGTAAAGTCTTCATGACATGAACATAAGAGGAGTTTGACATATCTAGGCTATGCAATAATGCATTTTTTATGATATGGTGATGTCTTATGATTTCCTGGAATATATGCAATGCTTGTAAAATGAGTAAATGCCATGCATACTCGTTTTTAAAGCTACATTATTCTTAACTTGATCCCATAGGAATGGTACTTTTGCGTTCTTTCTTTTTTTTACTCTCTCTCTTTTGCTTTTTTCATGTAAATAAAGAGCGAATAAAGCTGAATGCAAAATAGATGGTGCCACTTCCTTCCCATCATCCCATCGAATCTTTCCAAGTTAATAGAAAATCAGTCACACCTTACTTGTTACTCCTAATCCCAAACTAGATAAGATAATTTGCAGAATTTAATGGTACATTTGAGGAGTTAATAGCATCGGACCTGCTTCCTCCTTTATTTGAAAAAGTCCGCTTATAAATCTACCAGATTTGGTGAGATTATTGCCAATTGTTGTAAAAGTTCCATCACTCCCCCGCGCTTAATCTAGCCTTTTTGCCTTCTACTTAAGTAGACAAATTTAATTAGGTAGGTAAATGAGGCCTGCAAAGATTTAAACTCATGACCTCCTACCCTAATTATATATGAAATTTGGTGAAATCACTACCAACTGTTTTAGAAGATTAAACTCTCAGATGAAGGCATGATTTATTATTAAAATATTCTATCAAAACCTAAGCACATGATTATCTCGCCGAGCTCGAGACCTCGCATTAGTTCTTGATTCAATTCAATATACGTAGGCAAGTTCTATACTCATTTCTATAACAGCTTATCGAATGAAGATTTTGAGTTTCGAATTAAACATTGAATTAGCTCAAAAATAGAGCTCGTTAAATCATTGGTGCATCCGGACCAAAAGAAAAACAATAGCGGGTGCACGACAAATTTGGCAATTTATGAATAACTGCGAATCATTGGTGGGTTCTTCATCACTTACTCCTCTTTAATGGAGTTGGAAGTTGAGCTTTCCATACTCGTATATCAAATGGCTTCACTTATTTTTAATCTCAAAGCCTTTAACTCAAAAGTTCCGGGAATGCTCTCGTGAATTATAACTACGTATTGCGAAACCGCATGCAAACTTAGATTACATAACCACCAGTCGATTTTGAGAATGGGTTAGATATTTAAACTTAAATATATAATTTCTCATAAGAGTTTATGATTTAAACAATGCATAAATGTTCGCAAGTTATCAAGAAAACTAGTAATTTTGAATTACATTGGTAATTTTGAATAAGAATTGGTAAATATAACTCAATGATAAGTTCGAAAATACATGTTGTGAACTATTGGAACAACTAGTAATTTTGTGGCTATCAATAAACGTCAATAAGTAAACTCAAATAAGAGTTGGTAATTTCATATAATAGTTAGTAACCTTATCCATCGGTAAGCTGCACAAATAAACATTAGTAAATTATTGCAATAATTGGTAATTTCGAAACAATCAAAGAAAAGTTAACAAGTGACTCAAACATTACGCTAGAATTAGTTAGTGACTTAATGGTAGAAAAAATGTGCAAGTCACTTAAATTAAGGTTGGTAATTTTGAATAAAACTTGGTACCATCACTAATCTTCGAAGTATATGTTAGAAAGTTAGGAAAAGTAACAAAAAAGTACTAAACTTATGGCATTAGTACCAATTTAGTCCTAAACCTTTCAATTAGACAAATATAGTCATAAACCTTTTCACATTGGTATCAAATCAGTTCATCCGCCCAAATTTGGCCGGTTGACGCTAACACGGACGCTGGTCGACTGGCCGATGAATGCCGGCATGGCAAGTTTTAAATAATTTTTTTTTTTTCAAATTTTTATTAATCCCTTACTCCTATTCCTTTTCCTTTTCCTCTTCTTCCCCTTGGCCTTCTTCTCAGCCAATGGCTGGCAAGCCTCTGGCAGTTGATTGGCCCTGCAAAGCCCTTGCCCTTGGTCATGGGCCATGTAGGGCGAGGGCCACGACCCTTGCTAGTGGCAGCCTTGGGCAGAGGCTTGCTAGCCATTGTAAGGAATCCAAGGAGGAAGAAGAGAAAAATGAAAGGAAAATAAAAGAAAAAGGAAAAAATAAAAATAAAATTATTAAAAATTGTCATGTCGCCTTGGCCGATAGCCGGCATCCACGTTATCACAGGCTAGCAAAAATTGGCTGAATGAACTGGGCCAAAATTGACTGGATGAACTGAATTAGTTTCAATGTGAAAAAATGTTTAGGACTGGATTTGTAAAATTAAAAGGCTTAGGATTGAATTGGTACCGGTACCATAGATTTATGACTTTTTTTTTTGTACTTTTCCCTTAGAAAGTCCAACCCAAATATTCAAGTTGATATTAGACAACGTTTCTACACCCCCTCTCACGCGTAAACCAAAAGTTGATAGATGGGGTTGGATGCACATATGCAAAAGGAATAGCGTGATTTAATATTCAAATATTCCAACAGTCATTGTCACTCGTAGGCTAGGATCTCCTATTCCGATGCCATAAAATTTTATAGAACCACTATCAATTGTTCTAAAAGCTTAAGCTAATAGGCAAAGAGAGATTGCATGAAAATAGAGAGCATATAGTTTGCGTTGTCGAGCAATTTTTACTAATAATTCAACATCTTCTCTCATGTGCAGCAAGTGTTGGTACTTTAGGGAAAAAATGCCTCTAACTTAATAGTATGTTACTAGCAATATAAGCATGCATATAAATGATATTGTGATGACTACTCGGAAGACCAAAAAGCAAAATGCCGGTAGTCGATTGAGAAAAAAGCAAAATTATCAGAACCTGTCACTACTCAGTGGTTGAGAAAACAAGGATTAAAACTACCCTTGCGACTTGTGTTGCCTTTAACCTGTCTTTGATCATTGGTGCTAGAGGGCTGGCAATTTCTGACACAAATTAATATGTCTAGGCACAATTGTATGGCGTAATCAAAAGCAACACGAATTGACATGAATTTATTATATGTGAGTTTTATAGCATAGTCAATAAAAATATAGGTGTTTTCCAATTACATGACTTGACAAGAATTATGAAGTCCGATCAAACCAGATTAATTTGAGTTGCCAATTCTTGTGACAACATATTATAAGCATTTATAGCAAATAAAAAGTAGTTCATGTGAATCTTTTTATATACATATTTTTTTTTATATACTGCATATAGAGTAACATATAGCGACAAATGGAAATGCTCTATTTCATTTACCCGACAACCTTCTTCTATTGTCTTCTTTTTCTTTTTTTGGTGCTTGTCTTGCGATATGTCAACTACTTCTTGTATTTTCACTTTACTATCACATGGAAAACATTTGTACTATCATGTCTTTATTCCGTTCTTTGTCGGGAAAAAAAGGGTAATTCTTGGAGATGAAAAGCACTTTGCATACTTGACTAGTTAATAACTTAATAGCGTCTTCAATCTTGAGTACTGGCAATATAAAGGGTTTATTGCCGATAGCTAACAAAAGACAACATAAAGGCCGTAGGCAAAGATACCATATAATTTAATGTTCGTGTGATCATGTCTGCATTGTGTTAGGCTCCAGGCTCATCAGAAGTGTTCCTTTATTTCTTATGATGACGTTGGCACGAGGCAAATAATCCAAATCTGCTCAAGTCAACCATGTGTTCAGTAGATACTACACCAGTCGGACCGTCAATTCACATATTGAAGGTCCAACCTGTTGTCTGCCCTTGCTCACAAAACAAAAGAAAGAAGAACAATGGTCTGCGCCCAATTTGGAGAGTGAATTCTCAAAAGTGGAAGCGATTCTTCTTTTATGTTCGAAAAACGTTTATGAATTGTTATTTAATCGATCAATCATTCAAAATTATGACAACTTATATTTATCTTCTGGATGGGTTAATACTTTACTTCAATGCTATTCGATGTTCAAACTTATTGTCCCTTCTCTATTTTCTTTTCCTGTTGATCCTTAACTTCCATTTTTTTTCTTTTCCTTTTCCCTTCCCCTTACCCCCCTCCCCTAATGAACATTCTCCTATTGGGACCTTTCCAAAAATAACCACCAAAGAAAGGCTATTGAATGGCTAAGCAAAGAATTAGCATGAACTCTCCCAAACCCATACTAATCGTAAATTTGAGGTTTTCAATTTAATTAAACATTCAAATAAATTCATTTTGGAGTCTCTACTAATCTATTATTGGACAATAAAAAATCTAAGTAAAATGCGGGAGAATATCTTACTTTGTGAACCGGAGATTTCATGGATCTAGGGACTTTAAGCTAGATAAATCTAAATGCCCTTTTAATACTCTTTTTCTTTATTCAAAAATATTTCGCAAGAAGTGTTGGTTAATTTAATTCTAGCACACTAACACGTGATGGATGATTACTGAAATTTAACACTCAATAATCATAATGATAATTAAATTACCGAGGTAAACAGGAAAACCTTGATGCTCTAAGTAATAGTAAAGCTCCATTATATCCAACATATCAAGTGTTTTGCAAAATGTTAACTCAAGGCCAAACAATGTATCCATGACCTAAACATGATTTCTAAATGCAACTTCAATTAATTCTGTTTAGTTTTTTATGATATGCAATACGAATAATGCATGAAATGCCATTACTAATTAACCCTATATACACAATTTAATATTAAAACATTGACATTAATACATGTGACTCTCTAGATGACGTGCAACATGCAACACGAACACTATATAACTAATAAATTTATTCTACAATGAAATGTAGTCTATATGAAATATGGATGCAATATTTTCAAAGATTTTCTTTATGGGTTAAAATACAACATTGCATTAACTTACATGATGACTTTGACAAAATAGGAAATTAAAGATGTTAACATGCAATAAATAAAGTTTACACTTTTCTAAATTGCTATATAATTCCTAATCCACGTAGGATATAATTTTCTAAATTAGGAAACATACATTGAATGAGTGAATGGATGTATGCTTATTTCTAAAGCCTCATTATTCTTTGCTTGATTCAATAAGAATGGTGATTTTGCTCACGACTCTCTGTCGATTCCCTTATTTCTTCTTTGTATTTTTTATTTTTTATTTATTTCTCTATGTAAAGTAAAGAGAGAATAAAGCTGAAAGCAACATAAATAAAGGAAAAAAGAAGAAGTAAAAGTGGCCCTTCCCTACCATTAACCGATCGAATCTTCCTTAGGCAATCGAAAACCATTGATGCCTTGCTTGTAACTAGGGGGTGCTCAATTCCAAGATGGGAAGTTTTAGAGTTGGAACCTGGAACTTACCCAACCTAGGGCCTACCTAGTTATAATCAATTCCCAGTTTTTTGATCTTGTAACCTATCCTATTTTCCTAGAACCAATTCTAGAATCTACTTATTTTTCCGATCTAGTTCCAAGGTTTACCTGAGTATGAGCCTATGAGTAATAAAATGATTCAGAGTAAAAGATGAATAGTGGAAATCATTATCCATAAAAAATAACAATCCATATGATCAACACGCAGTCATGTATAATTAAAAACGATAAAAAGTTCAAACACATAAAATTAAACATGAATTATAAAACTCAACTCCCCATTCATCCATAAAAATTTAGGGGAAGAGGAAAGACTAGCAAGGAGTTTTAAGGGAGGACAAAGGATGGAGTGCTAAGGCTAGAATTTAAGGAAAAAAATTAGGGTTTTGGCTTTTTAGCTTATAAAACTGGTTTCGAAATAGAGCGGATTGGTTCAGTTACGAGGTGAGTATTCACTTGGAACTTGTTTTTAGATTGGTTATAACTGGTTTAAAAAATTTGGAACTTGTTCTTGAACCAATTCTATCGGGAACTAGTTCCCTGATCTGTTTTTCGATCGGTCCCATACAATTCCCAGGTAAAACTAGTATGGTTGCAAACCCCTACTTGTAACTAATCCCAAAGTAAAGAAGATGATTTACAGAATTTAATGATACATTTTAGGAGTTAAAAGCCTCGGACTTGCTTCCTCCTTTATTTTTAAAAAGTCCACTTATAAACTTAAGCACGCCATTATTGTTAGGAATTACCACACAATCACAAAAAAAAAAAAAAATAGAGAATAAAAAAGAGAGAATTTTAGACACAAGGTTTTATCCTAATTCACTCTTATACTAGGGTTATGTCCAGTTGAAAATTCCACTATAATTTGCACATTGCACCTATCTGTCACATCTTCAATTACAAAAGAAATAGATTATATATAGGCAAGAGCAAGTTCCAAATTAGGAAAAATCTTTTTAGAAATCCTACTCTAACTTGGAAACCCATTCAAAATAGGAGACCCACTAGAATTAGGAAACTTCCCTTTTTCGAGCTACCTTCCTATCCATGGGGAGTATGAACCACACCCCAACAATGTGGGATCATGTTATATATGACTTCATGATCAAGCTGAACAAGCTAGCATCTTGTTGTCTTCAATGACAACAACCAAAAAATGATTGGCATTTCTTTAATTTTTGTTGAGTTGTCGTTGAGCTCAGAATTAATAAGCTGAAGTTTTTGAATTCCCCTTTTAAGGAGGAGGATTTTGAGGATTTTGAGCTTGAGGAAAAATCTCAAGGTGAGTGACACGGCCCACGGATGAAGCATGATCTAAGACCGTATGTGATGGGGCTGTGTCATGCACAAGGGCTTACCCATGATCAGCCCACAACCAATCCATGATTGACCCACGATCAATGCGTGACTAGCCCATGCACGACCCGTGATCATTGCTTGGCTAGCCCACGTACAAGTTGTGATTGTCCACCTGCTCATGTCAGGCGGCTTGCCCTTGTTTCTAACACACGCCCCATGGTCTTTCCCAAGGCCTATAGTCATTGAGTGGCCTAAAAATGTACAGACTTGTAATGATAGCATACGTTTAAACACAGCTATTGGATTGGAGGGAAGATCAACGGATGAGATGAGTGTAAAATCGAAGATTTTCAGTCATGTTTTCTATTAAATAAATCGGACATTTCATCGATGCGCCTATAGGGCTGTTCTCAAAGTTGATCACTCTCGATATAACTAGACTATCTGGGGAAGCCATTAAAGAATTTTAATGTAATAGACTTGAGAATTCGATCAGGAATCGGCTACTCGACTGTGCTCATCTTTAGAGGTCATTACAGCACAATTAAAAAATCAATTTGAGATCAAAGATAGGTCAGTTCGACAAAGATGTGTGACTAATCATGGGTGACACAACTAAATTAGAAAATTCTCGTCAGCCGACACTAGACTGATTTTCTTATCGTTTTGGTATCATGTATCCATATTTGAATCATTGAGATTTTCACGAGAACCGAGAGTCGCCAATGTGTCGAGTGGGTTCATTGTGGCTTGAAGAAAATTGACCATGGGTCATTTGCACTTAATTTTTTTTTTTTAAAGTTACTCGGTAGCCTACGTCACATTAAAATCGTGTTGAATGGAAATTAACCTTAAATTCAAACTCAATTTCAGAAATTGAAAGTTCTGTCATGTCACAGGTTATATTAGGAATGTCAACTCATCTTTCGATAAATTTTCGGTGAGTTTGGATTTTTACGGAAAATCATTGCGAAAGATTTGAAAAACGAACGGAAATTCGGATTAACCAATTTAAAGGAATTTTTGGAATATGGTGTAATTGAATTGGTGATAAGAAATTTTGTGGGCTTTTTCCTCAATGAATTAGACCTCAATCGAGAAGTTTGTTTAGAAAATTTTATGGGCTTTTTCTCTCTCACTCTCTCTCTCTCCCTCCCCCCCCCTCGTGCGATCCCTTTTCCCCTGCCATGTCCCATTTTCCTTCTCTCCCTCTCATCTTGGAATTTTAGTCAATCCTCTCTCTCTCACTTATCCTCTCTTGCCGACATCCCCTACTCCCATTCTTCTCTCTCTCTCTCTCTCTCTCTCTCTCTCTCTCTCTCTGTTTTCTTTCTTTTTCCTTTTGGCTTCTACAAGCACCCCCCACAGGTCTTCATTCCTTTTGCTTTCATTTTCCCTGGTTTCAACTGCCTGCAGCTTGGACGAGAAGCTTATGGTTTTTTTTTTTTTTGGCTCTTCGTTCCCGTCCTTCGAAGTCCCCACATCAACAACCACTTGAAGCCGCAAGATTTGGCCATTGCTTCCTCACCGAAATCAGCCCAATAGCTGAGAACCCGAGCAGAAAATTAGAAGCTTTGCGGGTCATTTTTCGAACCCGATTCGTGCTCGAAAGCCATCGCACTTTGGAGAAGAACGAGCCCCGATGCGTCCCTGTCGAATTGAACTGAGCGGTTCAATAAACAAGTGAGTTTAACTCACTAAACCTCACTTAGTAGTTTAATGATGTTTAGGGGTTGATTAGATTAAATTAAGCGTGGTTAGGTAGATATATTAGATTAGATTAGTTAATTTAATTATTTGTCAATAGATGTTAGGTGGTTAGTTAGTGCAATTAGCAAGTAAATAAACTCTAGTATTTATTGAACAAGTCTCGGAAACTTTCTAGGACCGTTTCGGCGTCCAATCAGGTATTATGGGTCTAAGTTGGATTTATTGCTAATTAATAATTAATTTTAGTAATTAATTAATTAATTATTTATTTATTTTCCGGAAATTAGACCAGGATAGTCAACGACCAAAATTTTATGCTAATTATTGTGGTGCAGTTTGTTCATTTATTCGAGCTTTAATTTGTGCTTAATTGATTTAATTGTGATTTTAGGAATTATTTCTAAATTAATTAATTTTGGTAATTAATTGAAAAATAACTAGGCATCAGTTGAAAATGCCAAAAATATTTTGGTGGACTATAGAAAATGGTAGGATTTGTGAAAAGGAAATTATAGTATTTTGGCTAAGGCCGACTGTGTACCCACACACAGCTATTTTTATCGAGAAGGATAAAAATGTTGAATTGGTGATATGATTGTGTGGCACCCCTCGAACGACCCCCGATCCATTAGGGTCATCATAGTTCGCTTAGCTTTCATTTGTCCTAATAACATGTCACTCTCATACCATTTGTTTTATAGTGGGTCCATATGTCCTGGGGGTTTATATTATCTCAAGTGGTCCTAGCGCTGTTTATATAACGGAAGCATATTTGACATCTCCCTACCCCATACTCCAACAAAATAATGCAATGCAATGCACAGCAACTACACATTTCATACATAAGTTAGAGCCGAACCACTTTTTATTTACATAACTATGATGGACATCATGAGTCGGTACATCAAAAGGCCAAGGCTATACTAAGCTCGGCTATTAACCAAAAGTACCTGACCCCACAATAGTCATGTACATCGATCCATCATCTAGTGTCGGCTATCCAAAAAGTGTCATTCTCTACCAGTCACGCGCACAATCACACCCAGCCCGGCGCATCGGCTGGCAACGGCGGCAGCATCCCCATCAATGAACATGCATGGACAGGAACTCCTGGACTACGGGGCCATCAGGTAGACCCACGTCATACATAACTAAAACTCGAACACGGATGAACACCAGACCACGAACACCAAAACATGAATGCTCCAAACACTCAACCTCAACGTTAGGCGGTAAGCCATAGAAAGTACCACGTGTGACAGGTGACAAAGGCATCTCTTAATCTGAAATGTTAGTCCCTAAAAGGGGTAAGTACAACCCCTTAGCAATAAAAGATCCATCAAACTACACAATGCAACATGCAAGACAACCAAAATCTCGTGTAAAATGCACATATCATCCATGCAATCATGCATATATTTCCATGAGATCCATTCAATGCCTTAATAACCACGTTATCAATGCCAAACAGTACCAACTCAATTCACTGACAATTTATGCACCATGCCATATGCATACACATGCACATGATTCATTTCTCATTTTGATGTTCGAAGGATCTCATTTTTTTTCTCCAGGGACCAATCTTTGGATCCCTCCTGACTCTCACACCCAACCTAGCATCGTGAGACCTCTGGCACACACTTCCGGGCATCCTGTACCCCAACTGGCATCACAAGACTTCCGGCACACACCTCTGGGCATCCCAACACTCCCGGGGCATCGTCGACTCAAGGGTCTGACGGCATCATCAACATCACAATGTATATTCACATATATGTCTCACTTTCAAAATAGCATTTGATGCAAATAATGTCAAAGTTTCAATCAAATTTTGATGTCATATGATATGCTAAATGTTACCACATATGTTGTATAAAATAACAACTAAAGACATTTCAACTTACCAAGCAATTTCATTTGTTCTTAAAATAAAACAGTTTCTCGGATAAAATAGAATACACTTCTTTATTCAAATTTATGGAAAAATTAGTAAAAAATCTTAATAAATTCTGAAAATTTAACATGTTATAAAAGAGATCTACAGAAAAAGGTTTCATGAAGAACACCATGTCAAAAGAACTTCGTACAAGTCGCTATGGTCCATGCTTCACAGCCTTAAAATTTCAAACATCACTATTGCACAGTTTTATTCAAAAATTCGGTATAACCCCTAAATCAACTCAAAAAATTCTGAAATTTTGATATGTTATAGAAACAACATATATGTTAAATTTTTGTGAAGAACTCAAAGTCATATTTGTGATAGATCAAAATCTATGATCACCATAACTCTCCCTAACCCTCGGTAACGATTTCCAGATTTAACAATTTCAGAGAAAAATCGTTTCACCGACCAATACTTAACCGTTTCTTATCAAATTTTAGTATGTTACTCCCCAAGATTTCTTCTACAACTTTCATGCAGAGCACAAAGTCAAATTTCGGCTAGATAATTACAGAAAATTCATGGAATCGCCAAAGGTCAAGCTGTTTTTCCATGAAACAGTTTACCAGCTTAAATAACTACTCCAATACTTTCGAAATTCCAACATCCAGCATCACAAATCAAGCATCTCAAAAATCCATTACATTTTACACAAAACCACAACAAGCAAAGTGTAGATCAATGGATTCTCACTTGCCTTAAGTTCACGCAAACACAGCAAGCAAACGACGACTTGAGGACTCTAGCAGCGTCAATGGTAGCAGCTAGCGCACGCATGGCGGGGCTGGTCTCCTTCTTCCCTCGCCAATGCACCCTCATGAACTCCCTCTTTCTCTTGAACTCTCTCTCTTTCTCTCGGATTCTCTCTCTCGCTCGCTCGCCCGCTCGGTCTCACTCTCTCTCGCAAACACTCCCTCGTGCAATCCGCCCCTTCTCTCTCCCTTTTTCTTTCTTTCACCCTCATGATTAGCTAGTAATCATGAGGTTTTGCATGGGAATGGAAACTTGCTCGATCTCTCTTGCCACTTGTCAACTTTCATGCAAAGAGGTGGCCTTAATGGGCCAGGCTTGGGCCAGGCCTTGGTCGACCGAATGGGGGGAAATGGTGGGCTGCTGCTTTGGGCTGGTTCGGCCTTAAGTATCCAGCCCACACTTGCTCCTATTTTTCCACTTTAATGCCCACTCATAATTACTTCATCACAAATATTCACATGGCCATAAAATATTACAATATTAATCGATGGTAATCCGACTTATAGAGTACTCGGCCAAGAGTAGAAAATCCCTTATCAATTTATACTTTAGTACAATCATTGATCACACATGGACATATGATACATTTTCAACAAAAGAATTGTCCATTAAATGCTCGGCCTTGCTTAATTGTAATCCATTGGTCTAATGGCTATAATATAGTCTGATGGCGCTTCCATCACCTATTCATGGGTCGTAAGGCATCTAGAGATTACTATTAAATTTTAGGATGCCACAATTCTCCCCTCCTTAGAGAATTTCGTCTTCAAAATTAGACATTACTTGTGTCTCTTTAAACAAGTGAGGGTACATTTCCCTCATCTCATTTTCACTATGTGGCTTCCTCCACATCATGATATCGCCATAATATCTTAACCAATGGAATTTTCTTAGTCCTAAGAATTTGCTCTCTTCTATGTACCTCACTTTCTCATCCACTCTAATGGCTTCACGATCGAGTATGTGACCAAGATTTGACTGATACTTTCTTAGCATCGATATGTGGAACACATCATGTAATTTCCCAATTTAGGAGACAACGCCAAACGATAAGCCACGTCTCCTATTCTTTCAAGTATTTCAAAAGGTCCAACAAATCTAGGGCTCAACTTACGCTTCGTTCCAAATCGAGATATTCCTTTCATAGGGGATGCTTTTAGGAATACATGATCTCCCACATTAAACTCTAAAGGTCTTCTACGCTTATCTGCATAGTCTTTCTGTCTGCTCTAGGTTGTATTAAGTCTTTTCCTGATAATTTAAACAGCCTCAGTAGTAATTTGTACCAATTCAAGTCCTGTCAATTTCCTTTCATCTACTTCATTCCAACAAATAGGGGTCTTGCACATTCTTCCATATAATGCTTCATATGGAGCCATGCCTATACTTTTATGAAAACTATTGTTATAGGCGAATTCTATCAGGTGCAATTTTTCATCCCAACTTCGCTTAAAATCAATAATACAAGCCCTTAGCATATTTTCCAAAGTTTGGATCACTCTTTCTGTTTGTCCATCTGTTTGATGATGAAAAGCAGTACTAAATTGAAGCTTCATCCCTAAAGCATTTTGGAGACTTCGCCAAAAATTTGAAGTAAACCTAGAGTCTCGATCAGATGTGATCGTTACAAGAATATCATGTAAGTGTATCACTTGGCTTACATATATTTCAGCAAGTTTATTCATCGAGTAGTTTACGCGAATTGCTAGGAAATGTGCAGACTTAGTCAAGCAATCTACTATCACCCAAATAGAGTCGTGACCACTTGATGTCCTTGGCAGTCCTTGCACAAAGTCCATCGTCACATGCTCCCATTTTCATTCTGGTATGTCCAATGGTCTCAATAGTCTTGCGGGTCTACGGTGTTTCGCGTTCACTTGCTGGCATGTTAAACCCTGAGAAACGTGTTTAGCTATATCCTTCTTCATGCCATTCCACCAAAATTGCTGGCGTAAATTTCTATACATTTTTGTACTCCCTAGATGAATACTATAGTTACTCCTATGTGCTTCTGATAGGATTTCCTTTCTCACTTCTTCATTGTCAGGAACACAGAGCCGTCCTTGGCATCTTACTACCCCATCCTTAGAGATTTGAAACTCTAGTATTTTTCCTAAAGACACAGCGTCTCGTATTTCCACAATCTCCGAGTCAGATTTCTGTAGAATCTTAACTTTCTGAATAATTTCGGGCTCGATTCTTAATGCAGTGAGCATACCAGTAAGGTGGTCTATTTCTAACTTGAAGTCTAAATCCACAATTGATGTTAATAGATTCCACTATGTTATTCTTAGACTAGCCATGTTCATAGCCGACTTTCGATTAAGGGCATCTGCCGCTTTATTTGCCTTCCTTTGATGATATCGTATTTCATAGTCATAATCTTTTAGTAATTCCATCCACCTTCTTTGTCTCATGTTCAACTCTTTTTGCGAAAATAAATACTTCAAACTCTTATGATCTGTATAGATTTCAAACTTCTCTCCATACAGATAATGTCTCCATATTTTCAAAGCAAATACTATAGTTGCCAATTCCAAATCATGGGTTGGGTAATTTAACTCATGAGGTTTCAACTACCTCGATGCGTAGGCTATGACCTTGCCATGTTGCATCAAAACACATCCCAGTCCTTTATGAGATGCATCACTATACACCGTGAATCCATCAAATCCATATGGTATAGTTAGAATTGGAGCTGTAGTCAACTTTCTTTTAAGGTCTTGAAAGCTTCTTTCACATTTTCCACTCCATTCAAACCTCACATTTTTCCTATTAAAATTCGTTAAAGGGCCTGCCAATTGTGAGAATCCTTCAATAAACCTCCTATAATAGCCAGCCAACCCTAAGAAACTCCATATCTCAGTTGGCATCATTGGTCTCGGCCAGTTCACTACCATCTCAACTTTTGCAGGGTCTACTGCAATTCCATTACCCGACACCACATGCCCTAAAAATATTATCTAGTCTAGCCAAAATTCACACTTATTGAATTTGGCATATAACTTATGATCTCTTTGTCACGCCCCGATCCTCGAGCATGCATACATCCTTATCTTTTGGTTGATTTTCTAATGCGATATCCCAGGACAATGTATCGCTGACCCTTTCATTTATTAAGCACATGCGGAAGCAGTTAAAATCCCCAGACAATAAAACGATGGAATAGAAAAGTAGGGCCATATTTTTCATGTTGAAATTTATAACCAAACTTTTATACAAAACACAAACCAGAACACTTCACAACTTTTTATTCTAAACTCTATTCACATCAAAATGGAGATATCAAAGAAGATAGAATCTCAGTCCATCAGGGCCGTACTCAAGGCGCCTCTCAAGATTATCTTCTTCTCCCAAAAATCCTTCTCCGACTCTTACTCCTCAGCTCCTTAGCGGGGTCCTGAAATGATTTCCCCAAACTGGGATGAGACTACGTCTCAGCGAGTTCTACCCCACTAAGCCCGATTAGTAAACCATTATACTATAGGTTGCCTAAACACGCATAGGGCAAAGGACTTACCTTGGCATTAGATCCCACCTGCAAGTCAGTACAATTCACAACATCAAATCAAAGAAATGATCAATCGACCTAGTCGATTACATGTTAGATGGACCATTCTAGGTCAATTCGATTATTCCATCTCAATCATCAATTACGAACTACGATCCTCAGATCACATCTTAAGCAAAGGTGGAAGACACAGTCCACCACTCGACAACATTCAATATTTAATGGCTTTACGGTCCCACTCGACCACTTTTGATACTCAATGGCTTTACGATCCCACTCGACCACTTTTGATACTCAATGGCTTTACGGTCTCACTCGACCACTTTCGATACTCAATGGCTTTACGATCCCACTCGACCACTTTCGATACTCAATGGCTTTACGGTCCCACTCGACCACTTTCGATACTCAATGGCTTTACGGTCCCACTCGACCACTTTCGATACTCAATGGCTTTACGGTCCCACTCGACCACTTTCGATACTCAATGATTTCTCAATGAAATAATTAACCACAACGATTTAGGAATATATCCTAAATTCCACATTCAATTCAATTTGGCACAATTCAAAGCACAAATAAATAAATGGACTGCGCCACGACAATCGGCACGAGATTTCGGTTGTCGGCCATCTCAATCTTAATTTCCGAAAAATAAATAAATAAATAAATAATTAAAAAAATTAATTAATAAATATTAAAAATTCCGTTTAGCTCAAAATAAGGTCCAATTAAATAAACAGACTTCACCACGGTCATTAGCATAATTTTCTGGTCACTAGCCATCTCATTTGAATTTTCGGAAAATAAATACATAATTAATTAATTTCGAAAATTAAATAATTAATATTAAAATTCGATGTAGCTCAAAATAAAGCCTGATTAAACAAACGGATTCCACCATGGTCATCAGCATAATTTTCCGGTTCCGGACCATCCCAATTGAATTTTCGGAAAATAAATAAATAATTAATTTAATTCCGAAAAATAATATTTAAATGCCAAAAAATCCCACTTAGACCCGAATCGCCAAATTGAAGCCCGATTAGGGATTGGAAAATTCTCGAGATGCTTCCAATAAATAGTAGACCACGTCTACTTGTTAATTGCGTAATCAATTTATCTAAATCGCATCACAATTGACTAATAATTGCTAATTTAGTCTAATCTAACAACCTAAACATAATTAATTACAACTAAACCAACCTTAAAGCATAATTAGTCAACTAATCCGGGATTAGTGAGATTACTCATCAAATCGCGCGCAAATCGGATCAATCCGACGGCGGCGACGCGAGGAACGAAACTTCCTAAAGCGACTCACGGATCCGGGGCCCGGAAACGGCCCAAAATGGCCCACGAGTGAGCTGGAAACCCACTCGTTGGGTTTCTGCCCTAGGCTGGCCGGCGCCGATCCAACGGCCAAAATGGCGAGGGGAGGGCGGCGGAGAGTAAATGGAACGTCGGGGAGGTTCGGCGGGGCTGGGCGGTGGCTGGAGATGGCCGGACGGAGGCTGGACAGAGCTGGGTCGCGCGGGGGAGACGCTGCAGCGAGCGACGGACGGCGGGACGCCGGGATGACGGCGAGCGGCGGGCGCACGGGCGCGGCGCGGGTGCGGGATGTGCGGCAATGGTGCAGCGACGGCAAGCTGCAGCTTTTGGTTCGGGCTTGCTTGCTCAAGCGCGAAGAAAAAAGGAGAAGAAGAAGCTGGTTCTGTCGTGTGCGGGAAGGAAGAAGAGAGAGGAGAGAGAAGAGAGAGAGAAGAGAGGGATAAGGGTTGACCGGTCAAAAAGGGAAGAGAGAGAGAGAATAGGTGGTGGGGGAGAGAATTCGCACAAAGGGGGAAAGGGGAGAGGGGAGGAGAGAGAGAAAAAAAAAGAAAAAGAAAGAAAAGAAAAGAGAGGGAGAGAGAGGAAAAAGAAAAAAAGGAAATACCTAATTAAATAATTCAATTTTCCTTTTCCTTTTAATTTTCTTTTGGGCTTCAATTTTCTTCCGATAATTTCTTTATTGAAATTTCGGACTCGTCAATAAATTGACGAGCGATGAGACAGGATCCTAAAAATAAGAATTATGACGCACTTAAAATTCGATTCCCGAAATTGAGTTCAATTTCGTGGTTAAAAATCGATTAGACGTGATTTTAGCTCAATCCAACCAATTAGGTAGCTTTTAGGGATTTTACAGCTGATACATCCCTTAACGGCTTCACCCAATAGGTTAGTTAACTCGTAAGTGATCAGCTCAGAGAAAAAGGGCCATAGGCACGTCAACAAAATGCCCATTTCACTTTATCGAAACGGAGTCGAATTTTAGGATGTCACACTCTTAGCATTTGCAATGCTATCCTGAGGTGTCGTTCATGTTCTTCAAGTCCTTTAGAATATATAAGGATATCATCAATGGAGACAATTACAAACTGATCCAGATAAGGCTTAAATATCCTATTCATTAAATCCATGAATTCGGTTGGTGCATTTGTTTATCAAAAAGGCATAACTAGGAATTCATAATGTCCATAATGAGTCCTAAATGCAGTCTTACAAATGTCTTCTTTCTTTATCCTTAACTGATGGTATCCTAACCTTAAGTCAATTTTAGAAAAGATTGAACTTCTTTGCAATTGATCAAATAAATCATCAATTTTAGGCAAGGGATACTTATTATTTATAGTCACTTGTTTCAGCTGTCTATAGTTAGTACATAAATGCATCGACCCGTCCTTCTTTTTCACAAATAGAACTGGTGCACCCCAAGGTGAAGCACTTGGCCTAATAAATCCCTTATCAAGCAACTCTTGTAGTTGCACCTTCAACTCCTTCAACTCCACCAAGGCCATTCTATATAGGGCTTTCAATATTGGTCATGTTCCAGGCATTAGTTCAATTTCAAACTCAATCTCTCGTTCCGTTGGTAATCTAGGCAACTCCTCAGGAAACACATCCTGAAATTTTCTGACTACTTGGATCTCATCGATTTTAGCCTCTTTCTTAGTATGATCTCTTACTACTGCTAGGTATCCTTGACATCCTTCATCAAGTAGTTCATGAGCTTCTACCATCGAAATAATGGCTATAGAGGGGTTTGTCCGACCTCCGAAAAATTCAAAACTAGACTGATAAGGTAACATGAACTAGATCACTTTCCCATAGCAATCCACCTTAGCCCGATACTTATGGAGCTAGTCCATTCCTATGATAACATCAAAGTCATACATAGCCATCGTGACTAGATCTATTTCCATATCTCGTCCTCCTACAGTTATCTTACATTTTGCACATACCATCGTAGACACTACCATGTTCTTTAATGGCGTGGAAACACAAAGAGGCGTCTCAAGAGGTGTAATTTCTATTTTACTCAATTACCTATATCTTTCAGATATAAATGAATGTGTAGCACCTGTGTCAAATAATGCATATGCCTTCTTTCCATTTATAAAAATCGTACCTGAGATAACGTTTTCGGAAGCTTCTGCTTCCTCTTGGGTGACCGCATACACCATTCCTTGTGCTAATGGCCTTTGTGGATTCCTTTGTGGATATGGTCCACCAGTACGTTGTTGCACTTGTTGCATCGGGTTAACATTCAACTGCGACCTCTCTTGTGGACAATCTTTCCTAGTGTGACCCATTTGTCCACAACCATAACATTTCAGCCGTCCATCGCAAGGTCCTAGGCCATGTTGCCCATCACATCTTTGACAAGCATCATGCTGATAGGGTGCTTTCCCTATATTCAGGTCATCCCTGGTCTTTCCAAAGTTTCCAAAATTACTCTTTTTCTTAGAATCCTAAGTCTGACCTTGACCAGGATAGGGTCTCTTACCTCGTCTGATATCACTAAAGGTCAACTGCCTCTTAGACTCTGATCTCTCTCTCATCAATTCCTGCTCTACAAATTGTGCCATTTCATAAATCTCATTATAATCTATTATATTCAAAGGCATTAGTTGTTTCCTGATATCAGTCCTTAATCTTTTTAGGAATCTCTTAGCTTTTTCCTCTCGATCCTCAATCAACCTAGGAGCATATCTAGACAATTTAGAAAATTTTGCCTCATACTAGTCTACTGTCAGCTCCCTTTGTTCCAACTGAACAAATTCAGTGATCTTCTTATCCCTAGTGCAGTCAGAGAAATGTTTTCTATTGAAGGTTCTAACAAATTCATCCCAATTTATATCAGTACCTGGTGGAAAGATCATGTCTCTTGAAGCTTTCCACAAAAACTTTGCATTTTCCCTCCAGCTAGTACTCTGCCAAAGTTATTTTCTCAGCATCACTGTAGTCCAACAACTGGAAAATCTGTTCTATTCCATCAATCCAATGTTCCACCTCCTTAGGACTTCTCATTCCACTAAACTTGGGTGGCTTCAGCTTCAGAAATTGTCCAACAACCAATCCTTGAGGGCGACGTTCCACTCCGGGTTGTTGTTGCACTTGTCTTTCCATCAGATTTCCTATATTGGCCAATGCCTGTAGGATGTCTTCCATTCGGGGTTCAGCCCTTGCAGTAGAGGCTTCAGCCCTTGATGGATGAGTACTTCCAGCATGTACCATGATTTTCCTGCAGTTTTCAAGCATTTGCCTCAGAAATAATCTGTGACTCAGTGTCTCTATTTAAAAGCAACTACAACTATGTATAAGTAACATAAACATGTTACTGGCACCTAAAAGCAATTCATAAAAATTGCTAGGGATCTACAAGTGAATACCCATCACCCGTTCTTCAAAATTAGTCAACTATCCCAATTAGTATCCTATGGTGTGCATTGTCATCATACTCCTCAATTTCCAAATGAGGCTCCTTATCACTCCACATATAATCATTGCTCTAATACCACTCGTTGTGGCACCCCTAGAACGGCCCCCGATCCGTTAGGGTTGCCACAGTTCGCTTACCTTTCACTTGTCCTAATAACATATCACTCTAATACCAGTGGGTCAATATGTCCTAGGGGTTTATATTATCTCAATTGGTCCCAGCATAGTTCATATAACGGAAGCTTATTCGACATCTCCCTACCCCATACTCCAACAAAATAATGCAATGCACACCAACAACACATTTCATACATAAGTTAAAGTCGAACAACTTTTTATTTACATAACTATGATGGACATCACGAGTCGGTACATCAAAAGGCCAAGGCTTTACTAAGCTTGGCTATAACCAAAAGTACCTCGACCCCACAATAGTCATGTACATCGATCCATCATCAAGTGTCGGTTATCCAAAAAGTGTCATCCTCTACCAGTCACGCGCACAATCACACCCAGCCCGGCGCATCGGCTGGCGGCGGCGGCAGCATCCCCATCATGATCCCGTTGCGACGAACATGCACGGATAGGAACTCCTGAACTATTGTGCCATCAGGTAGACCCATATCATACATAACTAAAACTCGAACACGGATGAACACTAGACCACAAACACCAACACATGAATGCTTCGAACACTCAACCTCAACGTTAGATGGTAAGCCATAGAAAGTACCACGTGTGACAGGTGACAGAGGCATCTCTTAATCTGAAATGTTAGTCCCCAAAAGAGGTGAGTACAACCACTCAGCAGTAAAAGATCTATTAAAGTACATAGTGCAACAAGCAAGACAACCAAAATATGGTGTGAAATGCACATATCATCCGTGCAATCATGCATATATTTCCATGAGATCCATCCAATGCCTTAATAACCACATTATCAATGCCAAATAGTACCAACTCAATTTATGGACAATTCATGCACCATGCCATATGCATACACATCCGCATGATTCATTTCCCATTTTGATGTTCAAAGGATCTCAATTTTTTTTTTCTCCAGGGACCAATCTTTGCATCCCTCTGGACTCTCGCACCCAACTTGGCATCGCGAGACCTCTGGCACACACCTCCGTGCATCCGGCACACACCTTTGGGAATCCCAATACTCCCGGGGCATCATTGACTCAAGGGTCCGACGGCATCATCAACATCACAATGTATATTCACATATATGTCTCACTTTCAAAATAGCATTTGATGCAATAATGTCAAGGTTTCAACCAACTTTTGATGTCATATGATATACTAAATGTCACCACATATGCTGTATAAATAACAACTAAAGAAATTTCAACTTACCAAGAAATTTCATTTGTTCTTAAAATAAAATAGTTTCTCAGATAAAACAGAATGCACTTCTTTATTCAAAATTCTGGAAAAATTAGTAAAAACTCTTAATAAATTATGAAAGTTTAACATGTTATAACAGAGATCTAGAGAAATAGGTTTTGTGAAGAACACCATGTCAAAAGAACTTCATACAAGTCGCTATGGTCCATGCATCACAGCCTTAAAATTTCAAACATCACCATTGCACAGTTTTATTCAAAAATTCGGTATAAACCCTAAATCAACTCAAAAAATTATGAAATTTTGATATGTTATATAAAAAACATAGATGTAAAAATTTTGTGAAGAACTCAAAGTCAGATTCGTGATAGATCAAAAGCTATGATCACCATAACTCTCCTTAACCCTCGGTAACGATTTCCAGATTTAACCATTTTAGAGAAAAATCGTTTCACCGACCAATACTTGTTCGTTTCTTATCAAATTTTAGTATGTTACTCCAAAATATATTATCTACAACTTTTATCAGGAACACAAAGTCAAATTTTGGCTTGATAATTACAGAAAATTCACGGAATCGCCAAAGGTCAAGCTGTTTTTTCATGAAACAGTTTACTAGCTTAAAGAACTACTCTTATACTTTCGAAATTCCAACATCCAGCATCACAACTCAAGCATTTCCAAAATCCATTACACTTCACACACAACCACAACAAGCAAAGTGTAGATCAATGGACTCTCACTTGCCTTAAGTTCATGCAAACACAGCAAGCAAACGGCGACTTGAGGACTCCGGGCGCGGCTCGATCGACGGCAAAGCTAGGCGGCGTTGATGGTGGCAGCTGGCGCACGCATGGCGGGGCTGGTCTCCTTCTTCCCTCACCAATGCACCCTCACGAACTCTCTCTTTCTCTCGGATTCTCTCTTTTGCTCGCTCGCCCGCTCGGTCTCACTCTCGCTCGTGAACACTCCCTCGTGCAATCCGCTCCTTCTCTCTCCCTTTTTCTTTCTTTCACGCTCATGATTAGGTAGAAATCATGAGGTTTTGCATGGGAATGGAAACTTGCTTGATCTCTCTTGCCACTTGTCAACTTTCATGCAAAGAGGTGGCCTCAATAGGCCGGGCTTGGGCCAGGCCTTGGTCAACCGAATGGGGCAAATGGTGGGCTGCTGCTTTGGGCTAGTTCGACCTTAAGTGTCCAGCCCACACTTGCTCCTGTTTTTCCACTTTAATCCCCACTCATAATTACTTAATCACAAATATTCACATGGCCATAAAATATTACAATATTAATCGATGGTAATCCGATTTATAGAGTACTCGGCAAAGAATAAAAAACCCCTTATCAATTTATCCTTTAGTACAATCCTTGATCACACATGGACATATGATACATTTCCAACAAAACAATTGTCCATTAAATGCTCGGCCTTGTTTAATTGTAATCCATTGGTCTAATGGCTATAATATAGTCCAATGGCGCTTCCATCACCTATTCATGGGTCGTAAGGCATCTAGAGATTGATATGAAATTTTAGGTTGCTACAAATTTGGATGGTATACTATATCAGTCTATAGATGATATGTCAGCTTATTAGAGAGTAGTATACTGGTATACTACATCAGCCTATGGGCGATATGTCAGCTTAGTAGAGAGCAATATTCCTCAACAGCTTAAAGTGAGCATTATGAGTGTACTATATCAACCAAACGGTTAGATATGTCAGCTTAGCGAGAGCAATACATTATTTATCAGCTTAGTGCGAGCTATACTATCTATATATCAGCTTAGAGTGAGTAGTCCTGGACTATGGTCGAACTTATAGATAGTATGATATGAGCCGGCCAAGAAAGGGTCGTGGTGACATGTAATTGACTTGGTCGATTGATCAATGTTTTGATCTGATGTTATGAGCTGATTGGTTGATGTAATTTGAGGCATCTATAATTGATATTTATTTGCAAGATGGAACTGAGGTCAAGGTAAGTCCTCTGACTCGTGTTGTACTTAGGTAGCCCTTAGGGCATATTGGCTTTCTAGTTGAGTCTTAAGGGGTAGAATTCGCTAAGACGTCGTCTCACTCCATTGTGGGATAACATTTCAGGTCCATAAATGACAGAACCTCCACCTCCTCCTGCGCATTTTGGTATACCTGAGGAGATCACTGAGATAGGATATCACTTTCCGAGACACCCCCACCCCAAAGGATTGGAATATGTACTAGTAGAATCTATTGTCTGGGTTGATGTGGGTGGACCTAATAAGGTGCCCCATAAGTACCAATCATGGTTTCGCCACTACCATGATGGGCGAAGGGAGGGTCCTGTACTGGAAGGTGATATACCTCTGTATGTGTTAGAGGTAGCGTTTGGGAAGGGGATGTTAGATCCTAAGGATGGATCAGTGGTGGATGCAAAGGATCCCAAGCTCTGTGATCTTGAATCTTTGGTATACTCTGATGTGGATTCCAGCTGGAGAGTCGAAGAAGGGGTGATTGTTGAAGAGGAGGACCCTTAAGAGGATCCAAAGGATGATCCAGAGGAGGACCCAGAGTATGACCCCGATGAAGATTGAGACCCCACCCCTGTCTACTAACTTGTTGTTGTTGAACCTGTTTGAGTAGAAACCGACTTTTCAGTTTGGCCTATATATGTATATATATGACTTAGTTGTTATATATGTATATAAGTGTGTTGGTTTTTCAAATTTGAGTTTTTAGTCCTACTTTCTTATTCCGTTGTTTTATTGTCTGGGGATTATTTATATGCTTCCGCTTGCATATTAAAATGAATTGATTGGCGATGCGTCATAGGATGTCGCTATTATATTGACCAGGTAAGGGATGGGTGCGTACCCAAGGATCGGGGTGTGACAATGAGACACAAACTTGTATAAATAGGGGACCCTCCCCCTCATTGTATTGAGAAAATACATTCGCTCCTTTGTTCATATGCCCTTTGTGTTCATGCATGTGCATGTAAGACTAACTTAGGAGTGAAATCCTAAGGCCGCACAAGTGTTTGATCATTCATAATCGACTGACCAGTGATAAGCGGTATCAGAGCCTTCGTTCCAAGTGCGATGGCTGATTAGCGTCCCGATGTAGTGGTTGCTCAGATCAAGGATTGCGAGGACTGTAGTAGGGTCAATGAGAAAGCTCTTGCCAAGCCGAAGAAAACTTGGGGTGCCTCAAGTTCAAGGGATCAAATGGGTGACTTGGAACACCGAGTGACAGTCTTGGAGGAGACCATCTCGGACGTCCAAGGGAAAGTCGGGGACTTGTACCAAATCATCGAAGGAACGGAAGTTGGAAAGGTGGAGCTATGGGCTGAGATGCAAGAGCTCAAAGCCGACATGGGAGAGCTCCAAGGTGAGTTGATGGGATCCCTGATCCACAAGCTGAGGCAATGGGACGAGACTTGGGAAGCCATGATGGTGGCCATGCGCGTGGAAGTCGTTGAGCTCAAAGGGAAGCTTGTGGAGGTTGAAGCGGCGCGCGTGAATAGGCTGATCACCACGCAACCATGGGCCGATGCACTCAAGCCAAAAGAGTTCAAAGGCTTGTAGGAGGCGAAGAACGTGGACAACTTCCTATGGTACATGGAATGATACTTCCAGACCATAGGAATGACTGACAACGTGATTCGGGTAAACACCCTAGCAATGTATTTAGTCAATGATGCGTTGTTGTGCTGGCGTCGTTGTGGTGGCATCGTTATGGTGGCGTTGTTGTGGTGGTATAGGTTGGATGATAGGAGTGGTGATCCTATCATGACGTGAATGAAGTTCGTGGAGGAATTTCAGCAAACCTACTATCCTGTTTATGCGAAGGAGGAAGCTCATGGGGAACTCAAGTGCTTAGAGTAGAAAGGCGGAGTTCGCAAGTATGTGAAACGGTTCTTGGAGCTGTTATTCTAAATCTTGTGTCACACACCGAACCTAGAGTGCGCGAACAACTTGTCATGGTCGTGCAATTGCGACATTCCCAGGTAGTATCGTCGACCCCATTCATTTTATATGCGAATGCAGAACGTAATATAATACCCCTGACAAGACTTACAGGATAGGAAAGCAGGAAACCGATTCATTCATAAACAAACATACTTTCATGGATATTCACGTTAGAGATTACATGTACTAAAAATGGGTTAGAGTTTATGTGCATAACCAAGAAGGGGCCAGCCTACAAAAAGGATCAGTCCACCAAAAAGAAGGAACGATCCTAAGACTACTAGTGGGACTCATTCATGGATCCCACTTATGACTGATCAACCTCTGGAGACGACGGATCCTCCACCCCGCCATTGGCAGCGTCAGCTACGCCCTCACCTAGAATGGCTTCCATCACAATAGGTGGACTATCAAAGCTATCAAGAGGACCAATCCTAAAACCATTGGGCCCAAAGCGGAACCACGCCCTATATCTATGAGGCACCTTGACAAGCTCGGCCTCCTGGATCCAGACCATGGTCCTAATCAGCTCATAGATCCAATGACCATAAGGATCGGGAAAACTATGCACCCGCTCCATAATCTGCACTAGGATACCATATCGCTCCGGGGGTTCCGCCATCTACGGTCCTGTAATTTTGGCCCACAACGGGGTGAGACATTGTCTCAGCAAGTTCACCCCCTAAACCCCTATTAAAAAGAAAATACACCCTAAGGTGGCCTAGTCACACAGTACAAAAGACTTACCTTGTCTTATTTCCTTCCTACAGGTTAGTACAGTTCATATCACTCAATCATGGTAGTAATAAGAACTTAAACCACTAGAACATAATTAATTTCACATAATCCACAATCACAGCATGCGATCACAATTTATTGATTTCCACGCATGCACATAGCCTACTTGCAGTTCAGTTATCTACTGGTATATAGCTGGGCATTGTCTCCCCACCTTGGAGCACATCTTTGTCATTACGTCGACGACTTTCCCAAAAGAGTATGGGTCCAGAATCAACTGTGACCCGCATCCGTTGTATGGGGCATCCCATATAGGGGCAAGTTTGGCTTAACAACCTAGGACAATTTCCACTTAATTATCACACGACCAATCCATACTCGACCTAGGACACTTTGCATTCCACTCAATGCTTCAATTTAAAATAGTGATCCCGACCTCTTTTCTTCATATTAAAAATATTCCAGAAATTATTCACATGTGTGGGGGCACGTTAATTTCAAAGCAGAAAATCAATATCTCAGTTTTTCAAACCCCACTATTTAATATAATTCTTAAAATCTAATTTTGGTATCAAAACCCGACACTTAGGAGAAATTAAGGTTTTGAATAAAATCCCTATTTTTCACAATCAACATTCAATTTGCATTATCCATTCATCAAATTCAAAATCAGAATACATAGCGACGACTAACACGAAATTCTGAGAAATTAAGGTTTTGAAATAATTTTTGGAATTTATTAAATAATTAAATTTATTCTGAAAATTAATTAAATAATAATATTTTTATAATTTCGGATAATAATATATTTTTAAATTATTAAATAATTTCGAAATATCTATTTAAATATAAAATAAATCATTAAAGTCAAATCACCATTATACTAATCTATACTTAACTAAATTAAACTAACCACCCAATAACACTTAATATAACTAAACCTCCCTAAGTATAATTAACCCTCTAATTGAGGTTTAGTGAGCTAAACTCACCGGAATCACTTTCAGATGAGTTTTCGGCGAAGCTAACGGCGAGGCGGTCGAGGAACCTCTTTGGGGCAATAGTAAAGGAGGATCGGAAGGCACCTAAAACTAGCCTTGAAGGTTTGACTAAGGCTGGAACTTCCAGCTATTGACCTTGGCCAGAGGAGGGCTGCCTAGCGGTCGGTTGTACGTGAAACCGGCGGGAACGGATGGTGGCAGCTCGTGCGGGTGAAAGCTGTGGCTCCAGCGATTAGGCAAGACCTTCGGCGACGGCTGGCGACAAGGAGCAGCGGTGGACGAAAGGGTTGGAGGCTTGGGGTTGCATGAGTAGAGCAGAGCAGCACGCAAGCTGGCCGGTGAGGTGCGTGTGGACCTTCGCACGCAGACAAGTGGCGACCATGACGGTGACGACAATGGCGACAACGATGAGCAGCGACGTCGAGTGGGCGAAGGGGGTGGCGTCAAGGCTGGCTGGTTTCGGTCACAGCTCCTCTCTCTCCCTTCTTTTCAAAATCCAAGAAGCCATGGTTGAAGATGGAGTTGATTGGAGAAGTGAAGTCCCCACTTTAAGAGGGCCAATTAGCACTTGCCACTTGTCAATTTCTTCTCCAATTTGGCTCCACCATGACATCGCATGATGTCATACTCCACTAACTCAAATTCTCCACAACATTTTCCAATGGGTGCAATTTCTTTTTCCGTCGTGGCATGAAATTCAAAATCTTATACAACACATTCTTCAATTCCATTCAATCCACTTCCAATTGAGCCAAATTGAAGTCCGTAAAATTAATCCCATGTCACCACACTTCAATTCACATATTAACTTGACAATAGAACCATCTTGAGTCCAAAAAGTATGACCAAAAGTGGGCCTACCAAATTTTCCCGAACCAAATTAACCATATGCCGATTCTTCGCTGAAAACTTGGCTTGCATGAAAAATCTTCCAAAGATGAGTCAATGCTCCTAAAATGATTTGTGACACACCATGACTTCCAATTTTTGAATTCGGTCTCAATTTTACGGTTAATTTTACTCTGTCACGATATTAGCGCGTCCTAATCTTTCAGATAGCTTTTAAATTTTTTTGTGTATTTGACTTGTGGTTGATCATTTTTAAGCCATAATGTACATTTTTGACACATTGGCAACTTTCGGTTATCGTGGTAATCTCAAGGTTTCAAATATGGACACATGGTACCCAAACGACAAAAAAGCGGGCCTAGTGTCAATCAACAAGAATTGTGCGATCTGGTGGCATCACCACACTTGATCACATGCTTCGTCAAGTCGACTTATCTCCGTTCTCTAATCGAATTTTAACTGTGCCGTAATGATCCTTGTAGATTAACTCAATCGAAAGGTCGCTGCTTGGTCAAATTCTCGAGTCTGATGCATTAGAATTTCTTAACGGCTTCACCTAATAGATTAGTTTTCACATGAGTGGCAAACTCAGGGAAAAAAATTATATGTGTGCCGACAAAATGCTCGTCTCAATTTATTGAAAATAGAATTGGAAAAATTGGGATGTCACATCTTGTCCATGATTGAGACGGAAGCATTCCATTAGTTTATGAGTGGACTCAAAACATGGGTCAAGCAAGAGCTTAAATGGTGCCATGCAACAGATCTTGCAATGGCTACTTTTGTGGCTAAATCTCTCGTGGAGTACAAGCCACCAACCTTGGCTAAGCTAGACTCTCGTCCTAGAGAAAATGCCAATGGTGGGGGAGATCGGAGTCGGTACAATCGTTTGAACAAAGGCAAACCACCATTTGCCCCTCCTAGGACTCAATTAGAGTCGAGCAATGGGGGATATCATTGCAAGGTACGTACCTACAAGTGCTTTTGTGAGGGTCCACATATGGCCCAAGATTGTCCAAAAAGAGGGAAGTTGGTAGCCTTATGCAAAAAGGATAAACCATAAAAGGAGGTGCGGTTGGGATTTTTGCATATCCTTGGGTCGATCAAGACCAAGAAAGCCAAGGAACCCAAATGGATGATGTTCGTGGATGTGAAGATTGGTGATACCATAATGAGCGCGCTCGTAGATACTAGGGCACCTAACCTTTTCATATCTTAAGAGGCCACGAAGAAGTTGAATCTTCTGGTTGAGAAAGGAAAAGTCGGTTGGCTCAAATCAGTGAACTCCAGGGAAGTCCTGACTAGTAGCGTGGATACAGACGTGGAGCTCCACCTCAGTCCATGGACCAACAAGGAAGATATCGAGGTAATCCCCCTTGACGACTACGATTTCGTACTTGGTTTAGGTATTCATTGACAAGATCAATGTGGGCATTATGCCCTTCGCGGATTGCATATGCATCCTAAATAAGTGGTGCCAATGCATGGTCCCGATCTACCGCAAGTTGGGACGCAATAGGAAGATGCTATCGGCTATGTAGGTGATAAATGGATTAAGGAATGGCGAGGTGACTTTCTTGGCAGTGTTGAAGGAGGAGGGCATGAAAGAAAGTGGTGTACCGAAGGAGGTGATCCAAGTCCTTGACGCCTTCCAAGATTTGATGTCACCTGAGTTGCCTAAGAAGCTACCCCCTCAAAGAGAAGTGGATCATTGGATCAAGTTCATACTTGATGCTTGACTGCCGGCCATGGCACCTTATCGCATGGCCCCACAAGGATTGGAGGAATTGCATAAACAACTCAAAGAGTTGCCCGACGTGGGATACATCCGGCTGTCCGAAGCCTCGTTTGGTGCCCCGATCTTGTTCCAAAAGAAGCATGACGGATCCCTCCGTATATGCATAGATTACTGGCACTAAACAAGTTCACTATCAAGAAAAAGTATTTGATCCCTCTCATTGCAGACTTGTTTGATCAACTTAGGGAAGGCCGATGGTTTTCCAATCTTGATCTTCGATCTAGATACTATCAAGTTCGGATTGCTGAAGGGGATGAGCTGAAAATCGAGTGTGTGACCCGTCATGGATCATACGAGTTTTGCGTCATGCCTTTTGGCTTGACAAATGCCCCGTCCACCTTTTGCACTCTTATGAACAATGTACTCCATCCGTTCCTTGATCAGTTTGTTGTGATTTACCTTGATGACATTGTTGTGTATAGCTGGATGCTCGAGGAACACGTCAAACATTTGGGTCAAGTTTTCCAAGTCCTACGGGAGAATGACCTATATGTAAAGCGTGAGAAATGCCCTTTCATGCAAAATGAAGTCCCTTTTTTTGGGCACATTGTCGGGGGCGGATGAGTGCGAATAGACGCGGCCAAGATCCATGCCATTGTTGAATGGGAGCCACCGACCAAGGTGACAAAAATTGAGATCCTTCCTTGGTCTCACGAATTACTATCGATGCTTCATCTGGGGATATTCGAGTCTCATTGTGCCACTTATGAATATGTTGAAGAAAGAAAGGCCGTGGGAGTGGATGGATCGATGCCAAGAGGTGTTCAATTGGTTGAAGCGGGCCATGATCGAAGAGTCAATGCTCGTGCTGCCCGACCATGCCAAACATACGAGGTAGAAACCGATGCCTCTAACATTGCTATTGGTGGTGTCCTTATGCAGGATGGGCACTCAATTGCCTTCGAGTCTTGGAAATTGAACGATACTGAGCATGATACACGATCCAAGAGAAGGAGATGACTGCGGTGGTACATTGCCTTCATACGTGAGAGCACCACCTCTTAGGATCCCGGTTCGTCGTAAGGACCGATAATGTGGCCACGAGCTACTTCCAAACCTAGAAGAAGCTAAACCTGAAGCAAGCTCGGTTGCAAGACTTCTTGGTCGAGTTTAATTATGTGTTGGAATACAAGCCTGAAAAGTCCAACTCCGTGGCCAACGCCTTAAGCAAGAAGCTGAAGCGGGCTAACATGATGAGTTGACACGATTGTGCATGGATTGGCCATATCAAGGAGGGGCTGAAGCACGATCGAATGACTCAAGCCCTTCTTCGATATGCATGAAAGGGCAAGATGAGACAATTCTAGTGTGAGTATGATCTCCTCTACAGCAAGGGACAAAGACTTTATGTGCCGCTCCATGGGAAACTTAGGAAAGAAGTTCTGTACAAGTGCCATGACTTCAAATGGGCGGGTCATTCAGGAATCCACCGCAATTTGGCACTTGTCAAGGATCAATATAATTGGCCACACATGCGGGATGACATCAAAGCCTACGTGCGGACATGTCTTGTGTGCTAACAAGATAAAATAGAGCAACGATCACTGGCAAGGTTCCTTGAACTATTGGCTACCCTAGAACGTCCATGGGAGAGCGTCTCCATGGACTTCATCATAAACCTGCCAAAGTTCGAAGGGTGTCGGACCCTCATGGTCATGGTGGATCGCTTCTCCAAGTACGCGACGTTCATGTTAGCCACCAAGGATTGTCCAGCCGAGGAAGCAACCAAGCTATTCCTCAAACATGTTGTCAAGTACCAGGACGTACCACGCATGATTGTGAGCGATTACAATCGTTGATTCACCGAGCAGTTCTGAACCAAGCTCTTTAAGTTGCTAGGGACAAACCTCAACCTTTCCACTAGTATGCATCACCAAATCGATATTTAGACAAAGGGTGAATGCACTCTTGGAAATCTACCTTTGGCACTAATTGAGAAATACGCAAGTAAATTGGGTGCGGCTGATCGACGTGGCCCAGTTCTCATACAACTTGTAGAGTGAGTCCATGAACCAAATCCCGTTCGAGATCATGAACGGGTAGCAACCTCTTACACCGAGCCCAATAGCCTTGAGATATCGAGGAAGTAGTCCCTTTGCATACAAGTTCACAAAAGAATGGGATGAACATGTGGACTTGGCACGTGCGTGCCTACATAGGGCTACAAAGTGCAAAAAGAAATGGGTTGACAAAAAGCGACGGCACGTAGAATTTCAAGCCGCGGATATTGTTGGCCAAGCTACACTTAGTCCTTCAATACCGTGATGTGCACAAAGGGTTGATCCATCGTTATGAAGGTCCTTTCTGAGTGTTGCAGTAGATTGGAAAGGCTGCATACAAATTGGACTTGTCAGGCAAGCTCAAAGTACACCCCGTGTTCCATGTAAGTCTGCTGAAACCTTTCCATGCGGACAAGGAAGACCCAGATCGAGGCGAATCATAACAAGGCCCCTTTGGAGCGAAAACCTCTTATGACCGGGACGTTGAATGCATCATGGTGGACCGTGTCATACGGAAGAAGTATTGTGTACCAAAGAAGGAATACCTCGTCCGATGGAAAGACCTTCCCGAGAGTGAAGCAAGCTGGGAACCGTCCGAGACTTTATGGCAAGTCAAGAAACACACCGATGCCTTCCATGCCACAAATGTGATGAGGGCATCACCCAATTATGTGGGGGAGATTGACACGGCCCACGGACGAAGCATGATCCAAGACCATTCGTGATGGGGTCGTGTCGCACATAAGGGCCTGCCCACGAGTAGTCCACAATCGATCCATGAACAACCCACGATCAGCGCTCGATCAGCCCATGCGTAATCCAGACAAAAGCCTGTGCACGACCCGTGATCATTGCTCAGCCGCCCTATGCACAACCCATGACTACCCACCTACTCATGTCAGGCGGCTTGCCCTTGCTTCGAACACACGCCCCATGGGCTTTCTCCAAGGCCTAGAGTCATTGAGTGGCCTAAATGTACAGACTTGTAATGATGGCATACGTTTAAACATAGCCGTTGGATCGGAGGGAACATCAACGGATGAGATGAAACCCGAACTTGTATAAATAGGGGATCCTCCTCCTCATTGCATTGAGTTCGTTCATAAGAAAATAAATTCGCCCCTTTGTTTATATGCCCCTTGTGTTCGTGTGTGCGCGTGTAAGGCTGACTTGGGAGTAAGATCCTAAGGTCACACGGGTGTTTGATCTTTTGTAATCGATCGACTCGTGACATGAGCATGTCTTTTATGACAATGGAGAAATGATTTTAGAGGAAAGCCCATCCCATGTTGATCTGGATACATATACAAGATTTGGGCAAAGAAATTTGAAGCGATAGAAAATGGAAAGAAGAACGGAAGAGCAAAAATTGATTTCATTATGACAAGCAGTTGGAATAATCAATTGATGGATCGATCTCGGTGGGGATCTTTTCTTAAAGCAAGAAATTGTGATTGATCTTGCTGATATGGTTCCAAATCCCAAGAGGATTTTAGCACATATACTTTATTAGATAACCCGACACGGGAGAATGATGTGGGGCACCTCAAGTTTGGATTTAGGTTTTTCATTCGATGAATTTAGGATGTTGAATAGGACGTTTAAATTTGATATTTTGTTCTTTGATGGAGTTAGTTTAGGATAATCTCTTAGTACAGCTTATTTGAATATGTTCTTTATTATTTTAACTTTCTAAATGCGCTAGGTTATCTATTCTTGACTGAAAAAAAATCATTGAATCTAGTTGCTTTTTTAAGGTTTAGCTAGCCTTTTGTTATATTGGCGATACTTCTTTTTTTGTTACTTTATTGAATTGTAATTTCTACAGAAAGTTTTGCGACCGTGCTCACTTGTTGCTTTCTTTTATCAAGTCACGTAGTTTATGTCACACCCACCACCCTTGGCGCGCGCGACAGCTCTTTTTGTCCCAACTCGTGCGTATCGACAGTAAACTCGCGATATTTCCAAAACCTAAGATAAATCGGCGGAAGCAGAAAAAACAGTAAAGGAAAGAAAACTAGCATAGAACTGGCGGCAACCATCAAGCTTCGTTTCTTTCCTGCGACAGGCTTATTTATAAACAGAGAGTTCAACCAGTTTTCTCAAAAATTAAAAGACACGGGGCTTTTAAAAAAAACAAAAGAGCAGCAACCCAGCATCTACACTATCGCCCTCCCCTGGCCTTGTCCTGTAAAACTCTCTCTTAAGCTATCTGTTTGTCATGCCATTCATCCGCCTCCATCCCATCTTCTGGCTGCCCCCTCATGGCCGGCCGATCGTGCAGGACCGCCTCCACCGTGGCCATCACTGTGCAGTGGGAGAGGTCCCACAAAGCGTCCATCGATGCGACCACACTGGGCCATGAATCGGAGAGCGACAGGGCCTATAGACACCCCTACATCCACGGCCATCAAGCAAGCGACTTGGAGGAAAGTGGCTCCGGGCACATGAGGGTCTGCTGCCTCATCGCAGTACCAGGAGAAATCTAGGGGCATGCCATACAGAACCTGATGGGAAGAAGGTGGGATCGACATGGCTCAACTTGGAAAAAGTGTAAAATCAACTCGAGTGAGTAAAACTCAGCAGGCAGAGGATCCACTAACTAGAATACAAGCATAAAACCACTAACTTACAGGGTGTCACAACTTGCTTGAAAACCTTTCTATAAGCATGATCAGTAAAAGACCCTCTAACCATTGACCCGTTTTGTGATCAGTAACACAATAATCATAACGTGCTTGAGAACCTTTCTACCTACATTGGTGGCCTCTATCAGGCTCTGACAAACGATGACGTATGTCAATGATAAAATTTATCATTGCCAAAGAGTACAACACACACAGAGGCCACATCATGAGCATTAATACAAACTATTATATGCACGTATGCCAGCAGATACACCACCACACATCATAGTATAACAGTGCATGCACATGATCATGCACAGACAACCATTGCCCTCACAACAACATACACGACTCCTTGAGGAGTCTTGTTGCCACCATCTTCCGAAAAGGCCAGGGCATAACCCATCCAGGCATCTCGCACCCTACTTGGCATCGCAAGGCATCCCCTAGGGAATTCACGCCTTGTTCCTCAGCTTTCGGAGAGTGCCTAGTTCCCCCCCTCACTTACTAGTCTCTTTGAGCATCCTTCCTGCACCCAAGGCATCTGGTAAGAATCAAATTCTTCACTAGACAACTGAAGGGCACCACATTACCCCCTTCAAATATCTCGCACCCAACCTGGTATCATGAGGAACCCTGAGAGTCCTACAACAACCACCCTCAGGCTTTCAGAGGGCACCTCGTCAATCCCCTCCAAGCATCTCGCACCCAAGGCATCATTGTCACGAGAACTGATGGGAATCGATTGTACCCTTACCATGGTGCAACAATTCAATCATTTAATGTCACATATAGCAATACAATACGATTTGCAAGCAAAAGGAACAAGCTAACTGGTCCATACATTATTTCACCTAACTAGCCATCAACGCTTTCCAACCTGACGTCAATAGTCTTACTAGGAAGTTGTAACCATGGTCAACAGAAAAGACTACGTGAATTTAAGATGCAGTCCAAATGACCATAAATTCTAATGCGCACAATAAAGCATCCAAATATTACTATAGGCCCCTTACAATCTGGAATTCGCGCAGGTAAAAAATCAAGCTCACTTTTATTGAAATGGAAGAGCTAAGGAATTACTACAATATTACCCATTCTAACAATAGTTGTTTTCCTATAGGTTAGTGTGGGTCCTAGATTCCAACAGACTTGGTAAGGAAGCATTATGACTCGTAGCTTCCCATATCATCATTTTCCTTAATATTGTCAATCTGCTTCCTAGACTAACTAAATTAAATTTACGTATAAAGCTGGAATTAAGACAGCGAGGCCTAGAACTCATCCGAGAGACATAGACCAAGCTGTTTTGTCACCTCCTAAACCGGATTTGACTCAACATACTACAAAATAGCGCAATTTGAAGTCGAGAAATTTTCAGCCTAACTTGGGACCACTTGGTTCGAGCATGTTAGCTGTCCCACGGATAAAGAAGGCTTGAGATAACCTAGACATAGCTCCAGCGTCCCCTCAGCCTCCATCCGTGTGGATTTCGAGGCCCATCACTGCCAGGGCTCGCTTGGCAGTGCCAGGCAGTTCCTAGATAAGCTCTAGTCGCACACGAACTACCACAACCATGAAGTTAGCTCGGGGAAATCCAGACAGGGTTTCGGAGCTTCCCGAGCCTCTCAATCCTCCCGATTGGAATAAACCCAAGCCAAAATTGAGTCTAACGAAACTTGATAACTAAACTGGGGTCTATTGGTTGCCAACCGAGCAAATATTGACACCCACAACTCACTAACACTCGCCAACTGCATCGGAGGTGTACTCAGTCCAAGAGCGGGCATTCCGGCACCCAATTTCGGACTCAACAGCAACAGCAGTCGACAGATCGCACATGCAAAGCTATAAGAAGTTTATCCGTGCACCCTAGACCAAGGACAGTTCCACGTTCGCATCCGGATAGTAGAGGCTCCACTTGTTCCCTGATATAGCTAGGTAGTTGTGAGTACCTAGAGTGTTGGGGGTGAATAGGTATATAAAAGTTTTTTTTCTTGATAATTGCACAATACTAGACAGTTGAAGGATTTGCTGCTAATTTGACAAATAACAATCAACGTAAGACCATGTGGAGTTCAAAAGGAAAGAAGAGAATTGAACACGCGGTTTATAGTGGTTCTAGGCTTGAAGGATTCAAGCCTACGTCCACTCGGTTTATAGCACGGCGATTCAAGCCAATTGGCTGGATAGCCATTGGCTGAACTATGAACAAAGAGATGTTACAGCGTTGATCTTCCTTGATTTCTAGGTGTAGATGATCTACCACACTCGCTCAAGGTATCACCAAGTATAGACACTCTCTGTGTATACAATTTCGCTCAAAATGTATCGACTAATAATCAAGGTGCTTCAGACTCTGGAATTTCTCTATCGATCACACACTAAAACAACTAGAACGTCTTCCTTTTTATACTCCTTTATGCCATCATACCCGTTGGCACTTACCAAAGGAATTCCTCCAATCTACCCGTTGGACGGAATCAATTAAGAAGATCATTCGAGCTATTAAAGGAACCGACGATAGCCCATCAATCATGTTCGCCCATACAATCAGGATCTTGGTTTCCAAGAATAGAACCTTCCAAGAATATTTCGTCGACCATCGGATCTTCAATCGATCTAGATACGAATAAAAGAATCCGTTATATTTATCCAGCCAAGAGATCTTCTCCAGAGGATAGGATTAAATCCTCAACCATATACTTCGGCTCTGGATTTCCTTCGTCACTGGATTAGAAAGACTGTCAATGAGAATAGTCTTGAGTCTTGAGTCTTGAGTCTTGAGTCTTGAGTCTTGAGTCTGGTGATCAGAAAGTCTTCAGACTCTAAACAAAAGGTCTGCGAATATCCAAACTAGACTGATAGAAACGTTTTGTCAGCTTCAAAATATTCTGGAAAGATTTCTCCAACAATCTCCCCCTTTTTGATGGTGACAAAACTTTCTTGTAGATTTGAACAACTTTGACCTGCAAAAACATTTCTCAAGTAATATGGCTATCTCATAAAGATTAATAAAACAACCAGACTCTGCATCCACAGAAAATTGGTTAGTCTTTCATGAGTAATACCATACAACAACACTTGATATAAATGCAAACAGTCAAGCATCAAAATCTACAGCCAATTCAATCAAATTCAAGTTCACACCCAAGTTCACTCAAGTCATACTAAAAAACAAACATATTCAACCACAAAAACAAATTTAAAGTCAAAGTTTAAAGTTCAAATTGGTTCAAATTGCTTCTCCCCCTTTTTGTCATCATTAAAAAGGTGAGAAAAGAGTCAGGTTTGCTTGGGAATGCGCACGATCTGGAAATCTCCCATCGACTGGACTATGCCTTCTAGCCTCTTCAAGTCTTCCCTTAGATGAGCTACCTCCTCTCCTTTGGCATTGGCTTGAATTTGTAGAGCTAGGTCTTTCATTTTGTCCTCCAGGGTAACCGAAGATGCTTGTCCAGCATTCTTCATGGCTTGAATTTCACAGTCCAGAGCATAGATTTGACCCCGCATTTCCAGAAGAACATCAAGAATACGACGAAAATCTGCAGAATTGTCCGTCTGTGTACTTGCATGTGCTTTCTCGGATGGAGTGAATGCAGACGATGGAGCTTCTGTATAATCTTGCATATTTGGTGTTGACGTATCATGTCCTTCTTCAGGCAGTTGGGAAGCCTGAAAATCTTCTGGATCTGCCGGCGATCGTCTAAGACCTTCATTGATGGCAGCATGAGGTGTGGACCTTCCTTGCTCGCCAACTCCCCCTGTCTCTAGGACCTCAAATGGGGAAGAGTGATGATCATGCTCTTCTGCATCTTGATTCCCCTTCTCTCCAGCTGCAGACTTTTCTTTCTCTTCTTCTCCTTCTTCTTCAGCTTCTTTCTCCTTCTCTCTGCTGCTCTTCTTCTTCTCTGTTCTTGGCTTGCTCCTCTTCTTCTCTCTGTTTTCGCTTCTTTCCCTTTCTTCTGATGTTCTGTCGATTCAGGTACAGAACGTCTAGTCCTTATCAAGGCAGAGATTGTGAGATCTTCCTCTTCATCTTCATCCTCCAAGATGAGAGTTCTTTTCTTCGTAGATGGGGCACCAATGGCCTCCTTCCCTTTTCTCTTTGAAGCAGACGGTACTGGAGTCTTCACTCTGAATTTCTCCATTGCCTTGGAAAGCTCTTTCAGACGCATCTTCGTCAGCATCTTCAAACCTACCACCATTTTATCGCATGGTCGAACACAGAGAGTATGTGGAGGTTCAATATTTAAGTGTCTGAAGATCTTGGTCACAAGACCAGGGTAAGGCAATTGGCCTTTGTCCTTCGCTATTGCTCTGTACATGTGAAAGAGAATGATGTGAGGGAGAGAGAACTTCTTCCCCCCGAGTTAATCGCATACATCAATTTTGCCTCGGAATTGGACACGTCGTCTTTGATGTAGACTTGGGCTGATGCAATTGATCACAATTTTGTGAAGCACTATATTGATGGCGCGCATCCTTGAATAGATGATTCTTCCCTCTGTATCTCTATCTTTGACAAGCTCCAATGAGGCACGAGCAATTGAGACTTTGATTGGTTGATAGCGTCATTGTTCAACTCCAATTATGTCCGCCAACATATCCACGTCTACCACATAGTCTTGGTCTTGAACACTGAATGATATTCTATTCGCATCTAAAAAGCTGAGATTCGAATAGAAATATGCTATCAATTGCGCATAACTGTTTGTGGTATCGGTGCAAAATTGCTCAAGTTGAAGCAGATTGAACTTCTCCCTTAAGTTCACATTAATGGCATCCAAGAAATCGAAATCAACACTCAGAGGGTTTATTACCCCTCGTTTCAGCAGTTTGAAGAATATATTCTCTTGCTCCTTTGATTTAAACAACTCCATTCTTTTTCCCTTCACCCTTGCAGCAACACCCATTCTAGGTTGAAAATCACTGAACATTTTATCATCATCGTTCCCGTCAGTCGGATTCGGTCCCGATATACGAGGGTCACTTGGAATGTTCGCAAGTGCTTCCTCAGCCTTTCCTTTGGGAGCAATTCCCAAATCCTCCATTCGTCTCGAAAGATATACTCATTCCCATAATTCTTATCTTTAAGAAAATCATCCACGTAGTTCAACGGAGTCCCAATGCTCTTCATCGCACAATAGAGTTTGTAAATAAAAGAGGGTTTTTGGACTCTTACAGGGTCTGCGTCCTCGATTATTTCTTCCTCCGGTTGTTGACCCGCACCTTGTGGGGTAGATGGTGTTGAGTGACGTGGTGGAGAGTGAATCGGGCTCTGTTGCTGACTCGATAATTCTTCCTCTTCGGTGAGATCGAAATGGGTAGGTCCCTCCTTCATTCTCTATGGTCCCCTGTTCGCGATTCTTGAAGACTTCCTCGAAGAAGACATCATTCCTTGTCGTTGAAAGATTCCTTTACTTGCTTTCCCAAGAAAAGATGACAACTTTCTCGAAGATGAACACGAAGTAGAAACAGGATTGGGAGGAGAATGCCTTTTAGGGTTTTGAAGATTGGGCGAAAAAGAAAACTGTATATATATATAACTCAGTTTTGAAAAGGAAAGTTCAATCGGCACAAGGAAAGTGAAAAGACACTTCTTTTTAAAATCAATAACTGCCAAATAGAAGTTAATCCTTTTGAAAAGACAAGATTTCGTTTTTCACGGAGACTATAAAATAACTGAATGAAAGATCGTACCTTTTCGAGTTTAGATAAAATAACAACTTACAGTCTATAGCCATGAATGTCCGAGTTCCGAGGGTTTAGAGTCGAGGGTTGAGAGAGTCTCTAGACTTTAACTTCTTCAAGCTTCAAAATGTTGAGTCTGGAACGGATAAAATCGAATTGATTTTTCTCCAAAGGCTTTGTGAATATATCCGCTAGTTGACTTTTTGAATCAACAAATTGAATCGAGATTTCTCCATTTTGAATATGATCTCTAATGAAGTGATGTCGAATCTCTATATGCTTTGCTCTTGAATGAAGGATTGGATTTTTGGTGAGATTGATTGCGCTGGTGTTGTCACATCTCGATCTCTCGTGCATGAGTCTTCAATCCCAAAGTCTTGTAGCTGTTGTTTTATCCATAGAATTTGCGAACAGCAGCTTCCAAGAGCTACATACTCTACTTCTGTTGTTGAGAGAGTCACAGTGCTTTGTTTCCTTGAAAACCAAGACACTGTCCTGCTTCCAAGCAACTGGCTAGATCTGCGTCTGAATATCCCAAAAAATTAAAGTCTCCCTTCTTAGGATACCAAAGACCGATGCTTGAAGATGAAGCAACGTATTTAATAATACGTTTCGCAGCACTGAGATGGGATTCTCTAGGATCTGATTGAAACCTAGCACAGATGCAAACACTCAACAAAATGTCAGGTCTAGAAGCAGTAAGATAAAGAAGTGAACCAATGATGCTCTTGTACAGCTTTTGATCAACTTTCTTCCCTTCTTCATCTTTGTCTATCTTCAAAGAACTTGACATCGGTATATCAGTCTTTTTGCAATTTTCCAATCCAAACCTTTTGACAAGATCATTAGCATATTTTTCTTGATAAATAAAAGTTCCTTCCTTCAATTGCTTTACTTGAAGACCAAGAAAGAATGTTAACTCTCCCATCATACTCATTTCAAACTCATCCCGCATAGACTTAGAAAACTTCTTGCATAGACTTTCATTAGAGGATCCAAAAATAATATCATCCACATATATTTGAACAAGTAAAAAGCTTTTGTTTTCCTTTTTGATAAATAAAGTAGTATCTACTTTACCTTTGACAAAACCATTCTGTAATAAGAACTTACTTAGTCTGTCGTACCAAGCTCGAGGTGCTTGCTTTAAACCATACAAGGCCTTTTTCAGTCTGAAGACTGAGTCTGGCTTCTTTGGGTCTTCAAACCCAGGTGGTTGTTCCACATAAACTTCCTCATGGATAAATCCATTTAGGAAAGCACTTTTGACGTCCATTTGGAATAACCTGAAATTTTTATAACAAGCAAACGCAAGTAATAGTCGAATAGCTTCTAACCTTGCTCTTTGGAGCGTAAGTCTCATCATAGTCTATTCCTTCTTCTTGCGTGTATCCTTTAGCCACGAGTCTTGCTTTGTTTCGTACGACTTTTCCTTTTCATTCATCTTGTTTTGAACACCCATTTAGCTCCAATAACAGTTTTACCTTTTGGTTTGGATGTCAATTCCCAGACATCATTAATGTTAAACTATCTGAGCTCTTCTTGCATAGCTTCAATCCAGCTTTCATCAGATAAAGCTTCTTCTATGCTCTTTGGCTCAATTTCAGAAATAAGAGCTACAGCACTAGACTCTTCACGCCTTTTAGATCTGGTGCGGATTCCTTCATTAATTTCGCCGATAATGAGATCTTTGGGATGACTAGATTTATGCTTCCAGTTACTGGTTGATTTGTCTGGTTGATGATCTCTTTCTTTATTTGAATCTTCATGAACAACTTAGTGCTGATCTTCCAGAGTCTGAGATGCTTCTTGAGTTGTAAGCTTTAGAGGGTCTGGAGTAGGTTCAGACTGTTCATGATGAGTCAGATTGGATTCATCTTGCGTAGAGTCTTGAAATTTGACATTCATTGACTCCTCCACAGACTGGCTCTTCTTATTATAGACTCTATAGGCTTTGCTTGATGTAGAATATCCAAGGAAGATGCCTTCATCTGATCTTTCTTCAAACTTACCAACTCGATCTTTTGCATTTTTCAAAATAAAGCATTTGCAACCGAACACATGAAAGTATGAAACAATGGGCTTCTTACATTTGAATAACTCATAAGGGGTTTTCTCTAGAATAGGTCTTAAGAAGACTCTATTAATGATATAGCACGCTGTTGAAATAGCTTCAGCCCAAAATCGTGAAGAAATCTTACTTTCAATTAAAAGAGTTCTAGCCATTTCTTGAAGAGATCTATTCTTTCTTTCTACAACTCCATTTTGCTCTAGAGTATATGGAGAAGAAAACATATGCTTAAAGCCAGATTCATCACAAAATTTTGTAAAATCTTGATTTTCAAATTCACCTCCATGATCTGTTCTTATACTTGAGATAACACAACCTTTTTCATTTTGAACCTTTTTAGCAAATTTTTCAAAATATGAGAAAGTTTCAGACTTACTTGCAAGGAAATATACCCAAGTAAAGCGGGAGTAATCGTCCACAATTACTAGACAATATTTCTTACCTCCAATGCTTTGGGTTCTGGTTGGTCCGAAGAGATCCATATGCAGCAATTGTAGTACATGATTAGTAGAGACATGATTTATTGACTTGAATGAATTTCTTACCTGCTTTCCCAGAATACATGAAGTGCAAGGATCGGACTTTTGGTATGGTAATTTGGGTAGACCTCGAACAAGCTGCTTTTGATGAGATTTTGGCTAATTGCTTCATGTTGACATGACCAAGCTTTCTGTGCCATAAGCTTGCTTCATCTTGAATTGAGATTAGGCATTGCGATTCATTTGGTTTCATGTCTAAGAGGTAGATATTTCCATGTCTTCGACCCATGAAGGACTGAGTAGAGTCTTTATTGATTCAGAGCATATTCCTTCTTGAAAGGAGATCTTGAAACCAAGTATCACACAATTGGCTAATGCTGAGAAGGTTATAGTTGAGTCCTTCCACTAGAGAAACATTGCTTATTGTGAGATTTCCAATTTTCACAGTTCCAAATCCCACAATACTTCCTTTGCCGTTTCCTCCAAATGAAACTTTTCCACCATTTACTTGAATAAGCTTTATGAAGCAATTTGAGTCTCCTGTCATGTGTCTTGAACATCCGCTGTCAAGATACCACTTTACATTTTTCTTGACGGAGACTTGCATTTAAAAGAGAGTCTCAAGCTTTCTTTGGTACCTAAATTTTCTTAGGTCCTTTGGTGTTAGTAGGATAAACATTATTAGGCCATACTTTCTTAACAGGTTTCCAAACCATAGGACATTCTTTTTCAAAGTGATCCGGACTGTTACACTTTGAACACCTAAGGGCATTTCGACCTACAGACTTTATAAAAACTTTCTTGAAATGATTTTTGTAAGCCTCTCTCGAGGGTCTTTTCTTAATTCTTTCTTTTACTTTAGGAAAATCAATCAAGGGAATTGTTTTTGCTGTCATGCCTAGACCGGATTTATTGAAGTAAGGTCTTTGAGCTAAAAGAATCTTTTCAAGTTTTTTGGATCCTATTGAAAATTTCTTTGAAATATTTGATAAGTCAGTTTTTAAAAGAGCATTTTCTTTCAAAAGATTATCTTCCTTTTCTTTAAGAGTGGAAACATTCAAATCTAAATTTTTAATTCTTTCTTCTAAGACTTTTTCATTTTGTTTTAGAGCTGAGTTTTCCTTTTTAAGTTCGGAAATTCTTTTGAGAGAAGTCTTAAGATTAAAACACAGTTCATCAATGTATTTAGAAACTTTGACAGGAATTTTAAAATTACTTGCCTCAAATTTACTATCTAAGTCTGATCCGAGCTCCGAGTCGAGTCCGATTGTGCCATCAGACACAGGTTGGCATATTCTTCATCACTTTCTTCACACTCTGTATCACTCCATGTTTTAGCTTTGAGAGCTTTACGAAACTTTTCAGCTTTTCCTTTCTTCTTCTTTAGAAGATGACAGTTGGGTCTGATGTGTCCCTTTTTCTTACATTCGAAGCAAACTACATCTTTGTTTGGTTCCTCATCATCTACAGACTTGGTCTGCTGTCTTTGGAAACTTTGTTTCTTTGAGTTGAACCTTCTTCCTTTTCTATTCAGCTTTCTGAATCTTCTTATCATAAGAGCAAGCTCCTCATCGTCCGATCATCTCCGAATCTGTATCATCAGAATCATCATTTGATTTTAATGTAATGGATTTCTTACATTTTGGATCTTCGTCTTCATTAACTCGTTCCACTTCATAAGACTGAAGAGTTCCAATCAGCTCGTCGACAAATAGTGGCATAATTCTTTGCGTCTCTCTTATTAAAGTCTTTATATGATTCCAATCCTTGGAGAGTCCACGCAAGTAGCTTGTTTACCTTCATGGGATCAGAAATTTTTGTCATTGGTTCTCAAGACCATTGACAATATCTGTAAAACGACTAAACATGTCAGTTATAGATTCTCCTAGTTTCATTTTGAAGGCTTCATATTGACCGAGGAGAATGTTAATCCTGGTCTCCTTCACTCGATCTGTTCCTTCATAGGTGATATGTAATCTGTCCCATACTTCTTTTGCTATAACACAAGAAGATATTCTGTTATATTCAGTTAGTGACAAAGCACAATATAAAGAGTAAATTGCTTTTGCATCGAGTGCTTGTCTCTTGATTATCTCTTCTTGAGTCATTCCGCTGGTCTCAACAGTTTCTTTCCCTCTTTCGAGGGCGATGCAGCTGTAGGAGTGATTCCTCTTTCCACAATGTCCCATTCCTGAGGATCCTTTGATCGTAGGAAAGCTTTCATCTTGTTCTTCCAGATGTTGTAATCATTTCCATCAAAGTAGGGTGGTCTGGTATTGCTTTTCCCTTCCACCAGCCCCGGTGCTAGCATACTAGCCATGGATCTTTTACTCGAAGTAAAATACTTCAAATAAAGTAAGAACACGAGCTTTGATACCAATTGGTTTTGTCACCATCAAAAAGAAAACGATTGTTGGAGAAATCTTTCCAGAATATTTTGAAGCTGACAAAATATTTTGGAAAGATTTCTCCAGCTTCAAAATATTCTGGAAAGATTTCTCCAACAGAAGGCACTGTTTGGTAACCATCCAAACAGTGCTTGATTCTGATTTTTTGTTCCCAGAATCAGTTTGGGACGAGAATCATGTTTGGTAAAAATTTTGTTCAGGGAACAATTTTGGACAAGAATTGAGAATAAAAAATAAAAAAAGTGATTCTTCGTTTGAGAATAAAAAAAAAAGAATCAAAACAATGAAAGTCTCCTTCCCTTTCCGTCATCCCGCGACTGCCATCCACCACCGTCCGCCGCCATCCACCGCCGTCCGCCGTGCGCAGTCCGGTGAGCTCGCCGGAGGCTCGCCGAGCCGGGCGAGGTCTGGCAAGCTTGCCGAAGGCAAGCCACGCCACGGTAAGGCTCGGCTCGGCCTCGCCAGATTTGGCGAGGTCGAGCCTCGTTGGTGGCTAGGCTGGCCTCGAGGCGAGGCTAGGCGAGCGTTGTTGGTGGCCAAGCAAGCCTCACCGAGGGCCGACCTTGCCGAGGGCCCACGACGCCCCAATGAGCGTCGCCAGCCCTCGTCTAGCCTGGTCGCCGGTCTAGCGACGGCCACATAAAGAAGAAGAAGAATAGGAGAAAAGGGAAAAAAAGAAAAGAAAAAAAGTTAAAAAAGTTTAAAAAAAAGTTAAAAAAGTTAAAAAAAAAGTAAAAAAGGAAAAAAGAAGAGAAAAAAAGTAAAAAAAGTAAAAAAATTATTTAAAAATTAAAAGAAATTGATTTGGAACAGAATCAATGAGCACGGTATCAAACGCAATTCTATTCCAGAATCAAAAATTTTGGATAGTTACCAAATGCGTTTTTTTACTCAGAATTAGTTCCCATGAACAGAATAAAAAATAATCTTTTCGGTCGAATCGGTTCGGGAACAGAATCGTTACCAAATGTACCCCAAGAGTCTCACGCAGAGAGAAAATGTCGTGTTGCAATACGCATGTTGGCTAAATGCCAACACCACAAGACCATTACGGAGACTGAACAAAATTTTTAAATTACGGCCCAAAATATAAGATTCCGAAATTAAAACACAAAGGAAAATTAACGGAATCCAATTTAAATGAACATTAAGGCATTATCCGGAAATAAATAGCTAAATTAAAAAAAAGTAAAATAATTGTAATTATTTTTCCATGAAAGAAAATAAAATAATATTTTTGCTAATTAAACAATGCACCCAAATTTCCATCGGACCCAAAGTTAAAATATCCCAATAATATACAACCTAAGTTAGCCAAAAATAATCAGGATGTCACGGTTTACCTCTTTTCAGAAATCAACTAAAAATTGAGAAATTTTGCTTAGTGTGTTTTGTGCATGTACACTTCAAGTGTTCATACCTGCTAGATGCGACTCGGTGCTTTTCGCTTTTAGTGTGCCATTTTATGAAGTTCAATTAGGAGAAAAACTATTGAAAATCTCAAATCTTAAGCGAGATTAAAGATCGGTAGGGATTGAGTAATCAATAGATAAGTCCATTACATGCAACTACTAAGAAAAGTCTAGTTCTTGCAAACCTCAAGACTAGACAAATAGATGATACCCGAGAAGGATACTTCAAGTACATAATCATGCAAACTATTTCTGATATTTTAATTCTAGGAGGTTGCCGATGCGTCTCCCTGTGGCACTTTCTCCCCGAAGAGAACACTTGTAGATTAACCAAAAGTCTACGCGGATCGCCAACGCGACACTCAGCAAGATAGTATAAAAAACCATTATGAAATTTGCTGCGGCTTCATCAGATTTCGGGAATTCGACTGTAGCCGTAGAAAGGAAGGCACTACCGAGAATCCCCATTAGCAAGTAAACCGGGAGAGTGCGGGGCAGCAGGGGAACAGCGGAGATCCAGATTGTGAAGATGGAGGCCATAAAAACCATATTGTCGGAGACCGTGAAATCGTTTCATTTCGAGTTGTTCATGATAATGTTTCCGGCTTGATGTGGATTTTCAACAGCAATGCGGCTAGATTGGTAGTAATGACAGTGGAATTGGTAGTACAGAGTGGAATTGTCAGTAACGACAGCAGAATTGGCAAGGGGATTTGAAGAGACATCCTGCCAGCATCCTCCTGGAGGAGTGAGTGTTGCTTGGGAACTAGCAGTCGTAATTATTGCGAGCGCAGTCATCTTGGAGGCCGAACCAAGATTCGATCTTCTCAAAGACCGATGGTTTCATGCTTTAAAACTTTGGCAGAGAGTAGTTGAAAGGAAGAAGTCCTACTAGATATTTTCTACGGTGTAACCTTTTTTTAAGATCTTGATCGCGACTAGAATTCTCTTGGAAGATTTCCAGAGCCGTCTTATTCCCAAAGTTCTTCTCATCTATTTTGACATGCCAAATGAACGGCTTGATGATATGAAAGAAATGCAAAAGACACAAAATGAAGTATATATCCCTTGAATTTCAATTACTGCTCTGTTTTTTATTTTATTTTTTGGGTCAGAAACGGAAATATTTCATTAAATAATCAAAGATGAAAGGCCCAGTAAATGGGCATCATTACATAAAAGGTCCAACAAAGTTTGAGGAGGGGACAAGACCAAATTCAAAGATAAGTAATTTTTCATGTGGACTTTGGATACCCAGTCTACAACAAGGTTGGCCTCTCTAAAGCAATGGACTATCTGAACATTTGAGAAGGCCCGCATTTTTCCTTGCACTTACTGACAAGAGGTTGAGTCTCCCAACTCAACTGATCTGAAGTATTCATGGCTTTGACTAGTTGCAAGCTGTCTGACTTAATAACAAGCACTTCATGTCTTTTAGAAAAGAAGTAGTTGAGGGCTTCCCATAAAGCTAGGGTTTCAACCATTAAAGGGGAAGAGGCTATTGGAGAAAACTTCCTCAAGTATTTTGAAGTTGACAAAACGTTTCCATCAGTCTAGTCTGAAGATTTGCAAACTCTTCCATCAAAGTTTGAAGATCTCCGGACTGCCAGACTCAAGACTTAAAGTCTATCGTCATTGACAGTTTCTAAACCTTCGAAGAAGGCTTATCCATAATTGAATGTTTCGTTAAGAATTTGATTCTATCGACTGGAGAAGATCTCTTGGGTGGATACAGCATGTTGGAATCCATTATTTAAATTAAGATTGATTCAAGGATTTTGGATCCGTTGATTGGTGAAGTATACTTGGATGGTTCTACTTATGGAAACCTAGATCATGATTGTATGGGCGAGCAGAATTGGTGAGCTATCGTCATATTCCTTTAATAGCTCGAAATCTTCATAATTGATTATGTCCAACAGAGTGCCAACGGGTGTGATGGTATGAAGGAGTATATAAGGAAGACGTTCCAGTTGTTCGAGTGTGTGCGCCATAGAAGAATTCCAAAGTCTGAAATTCCTTGTTCTTAGTCAATTAAATTGTTGAGTGAAATCTTGTACTCAAAATAGAGTCTATATCTTTGTGAGACCTTGAGGAAGTGTAGCAGAGTCTCTACATTGTGGAATCAAGGAAGAGTTTTACTGTAACAACTCTTTTGATTCATAGTAAAATCCAGCCAGTAGGCTGTCAGTGCGGAAGAGTGGATGTATGCTTGGATTAAGCCGAACCACTATAAACTCTGTATTCTTATTCTCTTCTCTACGCTCTTTTACTTTGATCGTAATTCATTTTGTTTGCAAGAGCCTAACTTCCTTTTCATCATCTATTGTTGATTAGTGTTGAACACTTATCTCGGAAATTTATTTTTACACCTATTCACGCCCCTCTAGGTGCTCGTACTAGCTTTCACAATTGTTATCAAAGCCTGTGTACTCACTTAAATTGAAGTGTTTTACTTCAGAGTTAAAGATCCATGGCTAGTATGTTGGCTCCAGGACTGGTTGAAGGGCAAAGCAATACCAGACCACCTTATTTTGATGGAAATGAATACAACATATGGAAAAACAAGATGAAGGCATTCCTAAGATCAAAGGATCCTCTGGAATGAGATGTGGTAGATAAAGTAATCATTCCTAAAGCTACACCAATCTCAGAATGAGAAAAAGAAGCCGTTGAGTTTAGTGAAATGACTCAAGAAAAGATAACTAAGAGACAAGCTCTTGATGCAAAAGCAATTTATTCTTTATATTGTGCATTATCTCCTACTAAATATAATAGAATATCTTCTTGTGAAACAGTTAAAGAAGTCTGGGATAGATTACACATCACCTATGAAGGAACTGATCGAGTGAAAGAAACGAGAATCAACATTTTGCTCGATCAATACGAAGCATTCAAAATGAAATCAGAAAAATCTATCACTAACATGTTTAGTCGTTTTACAGAAATCGTGAATGGTCTTGAATATCAAGGTCAATCAATTTCTGAACCCATGAAGGTAAACAAGCTATTGCGTGGACTGTCCAAGAATTGGAATCACATAAAGACCTTAATAAGAGAGACGCAATGAATCATGCCACTCTTCAATCTTATGAAGTGGAGCAAATCAATGAAGATGAAAATCCTAAAGGTAATAAATCCATTGCATTAAAATTTAATGATGATTCTGATGTCATAGATTCTGAAGACAATATGGATGATGAAGAGCTTGCTCTCATGATAAGAAGATTCAGAAAACTAAACAGAAAGGGGAGAAGATTCAATCCAAAGAAATAAAGTTTTCAAAAGCAATAGACTAAGTCAGTTGAGGATGATGAATCCAATAAAGATGTAGTTTACTTTGAATGCAAGAAAAATGGACACATCAGACCCAACTATTTCTCTCTGAGGAAAAAGAAAGGAAAAGCTAAGAAATATCGAAAAGCACTTAAAGCAGAAACTTGAAGTGATACAAAATGTGACGAAAGTGATGATGATTATGCCAATATTTATCTCATAGCACAATCAGACTCAGATTCAGACTCCGAGACAAACTCAGATTTAGATAGTGAAATCGAGGTCACTATCAAGAAAAATGTTAAATGGTACATGGATAGTGGATGCTCAAGACATATGACAGAAGATTCAAATTGCTTTATAAAGCTTGTACAAGTTAATGGTGAAAAAGTTTCTTTTGGAGGAAATAGCAAAGGAAGAATTGTGGGATACGGAACTGTAAAAATTGGAAGTCTCACGATCAATAATGTTTCCTTAGTAGAATGACTCAACTATAACTTGCGAGCATCAGTCAGCCGTGTGACATTGGTTTCAAAATCAACTTTCAAGAAGGAATATGTTCAGGAACCAGTAAAGATTCCTCTCAGTTTTTCACGGGGCAAAGACATGAGAATTTCTACCTCTTGGATATAAAACTAGATGAAACCCAATATCTAATCTCAATTCAAGAGGAAGAAAACTTATGGCACAGAAAACTTGGGCACATCAACATGAAACAAATAAGAAAATCTCAGCAAAGAAGCTTGTTCGTGGACTTCCCAAACTAGCATATTAAAAGTCTGATTTATGCACACCATGTGTGTTGGGAAAACAGGTAAGAAACTCATTCAAACCAATAAATCAAGTATCCACTAATCATGTATTATAGCTCCCGCACATGGATCTCTTTGGACCAACCAGAACTCAGAGCATTGGAGGTAAGAAATACTGCCTAGTAATTGTGGATGACTACTCTCGATTCATTTGGGTATATTTCCTGGCAAATAAGTCTGAAACATTTTCCTATTTTATAAAGATTTGCTAAAATGATCCAAAATAAGAAAGGATATGTTATTTCAAGTATATGGACAGACCATGGAGGTGAATTTGAAAATCAAGACTTTGCAAAATTTTGCGATGAATCTGGTTTTCAGCATGTGTTCTCTTCACCATATACTCCAGAGCAAAATTGAGTCATGGAAAGAAAGAATAGGTTGCTTCAGGAAATGGCTAGAACTCTTTTAATTGAAAGTAACATCTCTTCTCATTTTTGGGTTGAAGTAGTTTCTACAACGTGCTATATTATTAATAGAATCTTTCTAAGGCCTATTCTAAAGAAAGCTCCCTATGAGTTATTCAAAGGAAAGAAGCCAATTGTTTCATATTTTCATATGTTTGGATGTAAATGTTTTATATTGAAAAATGCAATTCTATCACAAGCAAAGCTTACAGAGTTTACAACAAAAAGACTCAATCTGTGGAGGAATCGATGAATGTCAAATTTCAAGACTTTATGCAAAATCAATCAATTCACACCCATCTTGAAGAATCTGAACCTGCTCTAGACTCTACAAAGTCTAAATTTCCAGAAGTAGCTCAAACTTCATAAGACAAGCAACAAATGATCAACAAAGATTCAAATGAGGAAAAAGATCAACAGTCTGACAAATCAACCAGCAACTGGAAGCATAAGTCCATTCATCCCAAAGATCTTATTATTGGTGATATTAATGAAGAAATTCGCACAAGATCTAAAAGGCGTGAAGAGTCTAGTACTGTGGCTCTTATTTCTGAAATAGAACCCAAAAGTATAAAAGAAGCTTTAACTGATGAAAGCTGGATTGACGCTATGTAAGAAGAACTCAGGTAATTCAGTATCAATGATGTCTGGGAATTGACTCTTAAACCAAAGGGAAAATCCATCATTGAAGCTAAATGGGTTTTCAAGAATAAGATGAACGAGAAAGGAAATTTCGTAAGAAACAAAGCAAGACTCGTGGCCAAGGGATAGACTATGATGAGACTTATGCGCCAGTAGCAAGGTTAGAAGCAATTAGATTATTACTTGCTTTTGCTTGTCATAAGAATTTCAGGTTATTCCAAATGGACGTCAAAAGTGCTTTCCTAAATGGATTTATCCAAGAGGAATTCTATGTGGAACAACCACTTGGTTTTGAAGACCCAAGGAAACCAGACTCTGTATTCAAACTGAAAAAGGCTCTATATGGTTTAAAGCAAGCACCTCGAGCTTAGTACGATAGACTAAGTAAGTTTTTAATTCAAAATGGTTTTGTTAAATGTAAAGTAGATACTACATTATTTATCAAAAGAGAAAGCAAAAGTTTTCTACTTGTTCAAATTTATGTTGATGATATTATTTTTGGATCTTCTAATGAAATTCTGTGCAAGAAATTCTCTAAGTCTATGTAGGATGAATTTGAAATGAGCATGATGGGTGAACTAACCTTCTTTCTCAGGCTTCAAGTGAAACAACTGAAGGATGGAACCTTTATTCATCAAGAAAAATATGTTAAAGAACTTGTCAAAAAGTTTTGACTGGAGAATTGCAAAAAGACTGACATACCAATATCAAGTTCTTTGAAGCTAGACAAAGATGAAGAAGGAAAGAAAGTTGACCAGAAGCTATACATGAGTATCATTAGTTCACTTTTTTTATCTAATTGCTTCTAGACTTGACATTTTGTTTAGTGTTTGTATTTATGCCAGATTTCAATCAGAAGAATCTCATCTAAGTGCTGCAAAGCGTGTTATCAAATACATTGCCTCAACTTCAAATTTGGGTCTTTGGTATCCTAAAGAAGGAGACTTCACTCTTCTTGGATACTTAGACGCAGACTTAGCTAGATGCAGAGTTGATAGAAAGAGCACCTCGGGCACCTGTCAACTACTTGGAAACAGGACAGTGTCTTGGTTTTCAAGGAAGCAAAGTACCATAGCTCTTTCTACGGCAGAAGCAGAATATGTAGCTCTTGGAAGTTATTGTTCACAAATTCTGTGGATAAAACAACAGCTAAGAGACTTTGGAATTGGAGATTCACGCACTGAAATCAAATGTGACAACACCAGCACAATCAATCTCACCAAGAATCCGATTCTTCACTCAAGAACAAAATATATAGAGATTCGACATCATTTCATTAGAGATCATGTTCAAAATGGAGAAGTTTCGATTCAGTTTATTGATTCAAAGAATCAACTAGCGGATATATTTACAAAGCCTTTAAAGAAAAATCAATTTTAAGTTATTTGTTCCAAACTCAATATCTTAAAGTCTGAGGAAGTTCAGACTCAGGACTGAAAGCCTAAAGACACTCAGACTCAAACGATCAAGATTTATGATTGTAAGTTACTTCTATTTTAGAAACTTATCTCTCGGATCAAATCTTGAAAAGGTACGATCATCTATTTGTAATTGATTGATGTCATTTCCTTAGTTTTCATGATTATTGCTATCCTTCCTTTTTGAAAAAGAAGTTATTTTTTAAATGACAGTTATCTAATTTTTGAAAAGGCGGTTATTTTTTAAAGGCATTTTTATATTTCCTTTATACGACGTTCCATATGCCTCACTTCGACTGCCTTATATACTGTTGGTTCTTCTTCATTTTACTCACAAAAACCCTAAGAGAACACAGATCTTCCACTTTTGTCTTCTTCTCTTGTTTAATCCTTGAAAAGTTTTCATCTTTCTTGGGAAACAAGCTTGGAATATCTCAAAGACCGTGAAAGATGTCGTCTCAAAGAAAGTTTTCGAGGATCGCGAACAGGGAACCATAGCAAATGCGTGAGGGACCTACGCACTTTGATCTCACCGAGGAAGAAGAATCTCCTAGATAGTAGCAGAGCCCACAACATTCTCAGTAGCATCCATCTCCTCCATCTACACCTCTGAATGTTGCACATCGAGAAGAGGAAGAAATCATCGAAGATACAGAACCCATAAGAACTCATAAGCCCGCTTTTACCTATAAGCTTTATCGTGCTTTTAAGAGGAGTGGTACTCCGTTGAACTATATTAATGAATTCCTGAAAGACAAAAGGTATATAAATGAAAATTTCTTTTTACGCACAATGGAACGATTGGGAATTGCCCCTGCGGGGTCGGCAGAAGAAGCATTGGCAAATATGCCAAGCGATCCACATGTTGGAGGGCTGAGTCAACCTGATGGGAATGATGATGATATGATGTACAATTAGTTTAAACCTAGAATGGGTGTTACGGCAAAAATCCGAAGCAAAAGGACAGATTTGTTTCACTCAGAGGAACACAAGCAACTATACTCTAAGTTTTTAAAGCGTGGTGTGATTAACCCTAGGAATGTGGACTTTGATTTTCTTGATTCTATGAATGTTAATTTGCGAGAGAAATTCAATCTTCTTCAACTCGAACGGTTTTGTTCTAAAACGACAAAGACTCATGTTAAACTTACTGCTTACTTCTATTCGAATCTCAGTTTCTTGGATGCGAATAGATTCTCTTTCAGTGTTCGAGATCAGGACTATGTGGTTAACATGAATACATTAGCTAATGTGATTGGGGTTGAAAGAGGGAGATATCAACCAATCAGTGTGTCTATTGGTCGAGCAACGATAGAGCTTGTTCAGGATAGAACAACGGAAGGAAAGATTTCCTATTCGAATGCATCCAATATTTTGCTTCACAAGATAGTGATTAGTTGCTTCAGACCAAAATCAACTTCAAAGATCGACGTTTCAAACTTGAAGGAAAAACTAATGTATGCCATCAATGCTGGCAAAAAGTTCTCTATTCCACACACTATTATGTTCCACATGTATAGAACAATGGTGAAAGACAAGGGTCAACTTCCTTACTCAGCACTTATGACCAAGTTATTCAGACATTTAAACATTCAGCCTCCCCGAATTTTTTGTGTTCGAACATGTGATCAAATGGTGGTGGGACTAAAAATGGTCTCTAAAATGCGTTTGAAGGAACTTAACAAGGTTTTGGAGCAGTTCAAGGTGAAAACCCCTGTCAAGACTCATCTAGTCTCTTCGACTGCAAAGCGGAAAGGGAAGGAGCCCATTGTTGCTCTATCGAAGAAAAGAAGAGCACTCATCTTGGAAACTGAAGAGGATGAGGATGATATCACCATTTATGCACTTGCATTGGAGAACTTGAGTCGTTCTGTTCAAGAGACAAGGGAGAGACAGGAACAAGACAACGATGAGATAGAACAGAGGACTGGAGAGAGAGAGAAGAATTGGAGAAAGAATCATATGAGGAAAGGATTGAGGAAGAAGAAGAGGGCAGAGGAGAACAAGCAGAAGTAGAGCATGAGGAATATTTTTCTCCACCTGAAGGCATTGGAACAGGGGGAGATCCTGAGAAAAGAGGTACGTCCTCATTTGTTGCCACCAATGAAGGAGTAAGTTATTCTCCAGTAGATCCAAAGGACATATGCCTCTCAATTTCCTAAGGAGGGACATGATGTTTCATCGCCCAATCTGCATGATCATGCTTATTTACCATACACCATCTGATCGTGCAGAAGCCAGTACTCAGACTGATAATTCAATAGACTTTTGCAGGGTGCTTGATGTTCTCTTGGAGATGCGAGGCCAAATTTATGCTCTGGGATGTGAAGTAGAAAACTTGCAAAATGCAGGTCAAACCTCTTCAGTTTCTTTGCATGATCAACTCCATGCCCTTACTCTTCAAGTTCAAGCAAATGCTAAGGGTGAAGATGTGGCTCAACTAAAGGAGGATTTGAAGAAGCTAGAAGGGATTGTCCAGTCAATGGGAGATTTCCAGCTTGTTCATGTTCCCAAGCAATCAGAATTCCAATCTCTTTTCATCTCTACCTTTTTAATGCTGACAAAAAGGGGGAGAGATGTGTGCAGATTTGAGATTTAAACTCTTGAATTCTTGACCTTTGTATTTGATTGACTTTACTTTTTTGTTTGGCTGTGTTTGGCTGTTTGGATTTGGACTGGATTTGGATTTGACTGTTTAAACGTTTGTTTATCTTAAGCACTACTGGTATTTCATGGCAAAGATAGTTACTCATTTATAGGACTAACCTACTTTCTGTGAATGCAGATTTTAATGTTTTCTTAACTAAGCCAATTATCTTTTATGAGATATCCATGTTTGCTTGAGTATTGTTTTGCAAGTCAAAGTTATCCAAATCTACAGGAAACTTTTGTCACCATCAAAAAGGGGGAGATTGTTGGAGAAAACTTCCTCGAGTGTTTTGAAATTGACAAAATGTTTCCATTAGTCTAATTTGAAGACTTGTAGACTCTTCCATCAAAGTCTGAAGACCTCCGGACTACCAGACTTAAGACCCAAAGTCTATCCTCATTGACAGTTTCTAGACCGTCGAAGAAGGCTTATCCAGAACTGAATGTTTCATTAAGGATTTGATTTTATCGACTGGAGAAGATCTCTTGGCTAGATACAGCATGTTAGAATCCATTATTCAAATTAAGATTGATTCAGGGATTTTGGATCCATTGATTAGCGAAGTATACTTGGAAGGTTTTACTTATGGAAACCTAGATCCTGATTGTATGGGCGAGCAGGATTGGTGGGCTATCGTCATATTCCTTAAATAGCTCGAAATCTTCATAATTGATTCTATCGAATAGGTAGATTGGAAGAATTCCTTTGGTAAGTGCCAACAGGTGTGATGGCATGAAGGAGTATATAAGGAATACGTTCCAGTTGTTCAAGTGTGTGCGCAATAGAAGAATTCCAAAGTCTGAAGCTCCTTGTTCTTAGTCAATTAAATTGTTAAGCGAAATCTCATATTCAAAAGAGAGTCTATATCTTTGTGAGACCTTGATGAAGTGTAGCAGAGTCTCTATACTGTGAAATCAAAGAAGAGCTTTACTAGAACAACTCTTTTGATTCATAGTGAAATCCAGCCAGTGAGCTGTCAGTCCGGAAGATTGGACGTACGCTTGAATTAAGCCAAACTACTATAAACTCTATGTTCTTATTCTCTTCTCTACGCTCTTTTACTTTGATCGTAATTCATTTTGTTTGCAAAAGCCTAATTTCCTTTTCATCATCTATTGTTGATTAATGTTGAACACTTATCTGGGAAATTTATTTTTACACCTATCCACCCCCCTCCAGTGCTCGTACTAGCTTTCACGAGGCTCTAATCGATTTAGTCACTACTCCTACCATCCTCCCCCCCCCCCAGAATCTCGGCAAATGCAAGCTATGGAGTTCCCCAACGAACCAAGTACATACGTTCCATCTATGTTGATCTTAAAAGCTCCTTCCGGCGATGGAATCCATGTCTGAGATGGTTCGACTTCACGATTTCCAGATCTACCGATTTCATGGATCCCCGAGCTAGCAGCGCGTCGATGGTTCGAAGCTCGATGCCGAGGTCATAGCTCTCTGCTTCTTGAACCGATGTCTCCTTCAGCTTTTGGCATGCTGTTACCCTCTCTCAACTTATCGCTTGGCCTAAGGCGCAACTCTCCGTTCGACTCACCTTCTCTCTTTCTGGATTTGTCAACTTCTCTAGCTTACTGCTCTGTTACTAGCTTTACTATCATGCACAAAGTCAGCTCATGTCAATGAATTTGAGGCGATAAGGATATTACAAGTGATAACTTTCATATGGCGCTCACTTAAGGGCCATATATATTTTTTTTTTTTGGTCACTTGAGTGCCACAACTTTTAAAAATCATTCATTTTAGTGCCTTTACTTTTTACCGATGACTTGAGAGTTAGAACTTTTACAAAACGTTCACATGTGTTGGAAATTTGACGTAGTGTGGCACTTAACACAAACCTTTTTAAAAAATTTACAATACTCAAGTGATCAACTAAAAAGTTACATGGCACTTAAGTGATCGGAAAAAAATTATGTCACTCAAATAAGTGTCATATGAAAATTATGGCACTTAGTAATCCAATATATATATCTCTTAAGTGAACTTGTACAAAAATTATGACACTTGTGATGTTCTTTTTCCTAAGCCTGAGTGACATTAGTGATGCAACAATAGATGTACAATGGGAACGAGTTTACTAAACCTTACTTATCAAATGTAATCATTTCAACCCATGTAATGAAATCCTAAATATTTTCAAAAGGTGCAACTTAGTCATCTCTCTCAAAAAGTATATGCATGATAGCTAGGAAGTTCCCACGTGAGTTGTAACATACGTGAATTCACAAAAGTGCTGGCCTAAATGACTATGATTTTTCATAAAAGTTTAGGACTTGATCTAGTCAACAAAAGTTTGAAGATTCAATTTTATTTTGTACATGAGTCCTTTTGTTATGGATAGAAAGACTACCTTAGAGATGCGTGCTTATATCCTTTATACATAAGATTCAACAGATCGGGGAGTAATTTTCCTATCCACAAATTGATTATTGTATAGTTGTGTCGGATTGTTTTTGTTAGAGAGTGTAGTATGATGGAAAGAGTTGGAAGAAAGTTATTCATCCAAAACCATCCAAAATTGAGTTTTATGTGGGTTAAGGAGAGAAACAATCTTAGTCATACCTTTTAACAAAAAGAACCGTAAAAAAAAGTGCTAAAAAAGTGCTCTCCATTTCAATCCTTTGTTTTCCTTTGTTAGAAGATATGCGGCATTTGAGTTGGAAGATTTTGATCTAATTTGATTACGATTGTGTGTATATCAATTAAAGATTATATTTAGATTTAGATTGATACATAGGATCATTTACTTCCATTAGTTGTACAATCCTAGTCTTATATCTTTGGAAGTCTGTACATTTACAATACATTGAAGAGAGTATACAAAAATTCCCTACGTCTTAAGCCTTCGTTATTCTTTTCTTCCTTCCTTTTGCTTTCTTTCATGGTATCAGAGCCTCCAAGCTTCTGAATTGATTCCGCCTCGACCTTCTGCCAGAAGAATCTTAAACCTACAAAAGAGATTTCCATTCGGCATTAGGATCAATCTCAAAGGAAGGAATTATTTATCACTTACCATGGCCACCTCGCAAGAAAACGCTTCTGCCACCAGAAATCAGTCTACTGGAGAAGCCCCTCCTCAACCTTCGCAAGCTCAAATTCATCCTATGAAACTTCCAATTGTGTAGCAATAGCCAACTCAAGCTCAACCTGTACAGTGGCAGCCCACACAGGCTCAGTTCAACTTGGGGCAACCCTTGACAAGCCAACCTTACCAGTGGATTCCTTACCCACTATATTTTGGGTCGAGCCCAAATTCATCATCACCTGGATATGTGGGCCACTAGAGCTACGTCCAAGCCGATGGGAGCCCGCCAGCCACGAATGGGGCAAGCCAGCCACCGGATTTGAGCAGAAAAGCGAGTCAGGTGAACCAGGTATGGGAACAAATCCCTACCTGGGAATTTTCAATGCGAGTTATCCTATCAGATCAAGCGAATTGGGTTTAGGGATGAATACCTACTCCAACCTCACTTCCGATTTTCTGTCGTTTCCAACGGTGGCTCTCATCGGACGACCAGAACCCGGCGACCCACTATTCGTTTCCACTACCGACAGACCAAAACTGCGGCTAATTAGCCAACAGTTGACCGAGCTAGAAAATTATCCTAGGTGGTCGTAGGAATTTTGGCGTGCCCTGGCAACAAAAGACAAAGATGGTTTCCTTGACGGAACTATTCCAGTCCCTCTCGATGAACATCTAGCCTGACTTTGGAGGAAGAGCAATCACCTCGTCCGAACTTGGATCGGCAATTTCATCTCCACAAAGGTCATGGCTGGACTTCCACCAACAAAAGGCACTAAAAACATGTGGGAAAACATCAAAGAGATGTATGGTAAATTGGATCAAGCTAAAATCTTTACCCGAATGCAAGAAATCAGCGAGTTAAAGCAAGGGAACATGACGGTCACAGCTTGTTTCAACAAGCTCTCGTCACTGTGGAATAACCTCAAAGCGACTGAAGAAATGCTTGAGGGCCTAGAATCCATGATCAAACAATATAGATCAATCAAAGACAGGGAGAAAGCCACACTCTTTTTGCTTATTTTGAATGAAACCTACCTCAGCTTTCGTTCGCAGATTTTCACCATGGATCCCATGCCACCAATCGGACGAATCTTTCAATTGGCTATACAGGACGAGAGTCAATGAGTCATGATGCTAGAACACCCTAGGAGCAGTAAGAGTGTCGCTCTTACAGCCCGCGGTGAGCGGCGAGATGCGACCACCAGAACCTTAACCCTAAACCGAGAGAAGGAAAAGCAAGCAACGTTAGGGTTTGGAGAAGAAAAGTCGTGAAGCTTTAAAAAGGATCGGATGGACGGCCCAGATGGCATGCGAGGATTGGACGGTTCACAAAGGTCCGATATTATGATCGGATTGAACGGTGGACAGGAGCTCGCGCTTAAAGGGATGGATGGCTTGATTTTTGCTACGTCATCAAGGAATTTTGCGAAAAATTTCAAAGGAAAGGGTAAATTATTTTGCAAATATTGCAAACATACTAATCATGTGATTGACAATTGTTGGAAACTACATGGAAAACCCAGTGAAAAGGAGAAAAAAATTTTGGCAGCTTATCAAGTTACTGGACCAACTGGTCAAAATATTGAACAGCCCATTTCATATGGTCAATATCATTAGCCGATGCAGGCACTAACAGCCCATTTCATATGGTCAATATCATTAGCCGATGCATGCACTACAAAAATTGGATACTTCAAACAAAGGAGGGAGTTCCTTAGGTATTACACATTGCTTGATTAATTCTATTTCCAGAAAGGCATGGATAATTGATTCAGGAGCAAGCGATTATATTATATGTGACAAAGGATTTTTCTCGAGTATAAATGACAGATTGAATTTTCTTGTTTCCGTACAATTACCCAATGGAAACATTACTCATGTCAATGTGACCGGAACAATCAATCTTAGCCCCCAGATTATTCTTCGAAATGTTCTCTATGTCCCAGAGTTCCAATTTAATCTCATTTATGTGTCAAAAGCCTACCGAGAAAATTCATGCCGGGTAAGTTTTGATGCTGGCACCTGTTTATTTCAAGCCTTTTCGACTGGGAGACTGATGGGCTTGGGTAGTCTCTTTGAAGAACTTTTCTTCTGGACAAGTTTTCCAAGTAATTTTGATTTATCTTGCAATTCCTTGAATAAAACATCATTGTGTAACTTGACTACCAATGACAAAAAATTTATTATGCATTTGAGATTGGGTCACAGTGCCTCCCTTCCTTGTCCAAAATGTCCTATATGTCCTCTTGCAAAATAATCTCGTACGCCCTTTCCATCTAGTGGCTCCCAAGCTGGTGAAATTTTTTCCTTGATTCATGTCGATATTTGGGGACCTTACCATACAATAAATCATGATGGGTCTCGTTACTTCCTCACCATAGTAGACGATTATTCTAGTGCAACGTGGATTTTTTTGATGCAGTCTAAGAATCAGGCTTACTCTCATTTAAAAAACTTCCTTGCACTATCCAAGAATCAGTTTGGAAAATCTATTCAATGGATTCAAACTAATAATGGGAGAGAATTCTTCAGCCATGATTGCTCCTTATTATTTACTTCTCATGGCATACAACACGAGAGCTCATGCGTTTATTCACCACAACAAAATGGAATGGTCGAACGAAAGCATCGTCACTTATTGGAAGTCGTACGTGCCTTGAAATTCCAGGCATCAATTCTAGAAGATTATTGGGGTGATTGTGTAACCACAGCGGCTTATTTAATTAATCGCATGCCTACTCAGATACTTAAAGGGAAAACACCATTTGAATTGCTATGTGGGAAGAAACCGAAGCTGCAACATCTTAAAGTCTTCGAATGTCTCTGTTATGTTGCAACGGTGGGTCCTCAAGACAAGTTGAGTCCATGTGCTTGGTGATGCATTTTTATGGGATATCCTAACTTACAAAAGGGGTATTGGGTTCTTGACATTTCCACAAAGGAATTCCTGGTAAGTAGTGATGTGATTTTTCATGAGGATATTTTTCCTTTCTCTGAGAAGATATCTCCAGAAGATTCAAGGATAACATTCTCCTCTCGTGGCCTCTTATTTGATGAAGTATTACCTCAAGACTCTACTTACATACCACTAGCAAAGCCAAGGAATGTTCATCCTATTCCTTCCTTAATTCCAGCAACAACTTCAGTTGAGAATTCCAACTATTCAGAAGATATTTTTGGAGACCACACTGGAAGCCCTTACTGCTATTGAGGAAGTCCAAGATATTACACTGCCGTCCCCCAGTGAGACAATTTCTTCTACGAGAATCGGTCATCCAAGACGTTCTGGTCGTGCAACATGACCTCCGACCTAGACTAAAGATTATGTCTGTGCCACTCACAATTCTCTAGGTACTCAATATCCAATCTCATCCTATGTTTCCTTTCACAGATTATCACAGGAACATAAATGTTGTATTAATCGTTTATCAGAGGATAAGGAACCATCTAGCTACGATGAGGCATCTATTGACCTGAAATGGCAACAAGCCATGAAGACAGAACTACAGGCACTGATTGATAATCAAACATGGGATCTTGTCTCACTCCCATCTAATCGTAAATCGATTGGCTGCAAATGGGTCTACAAGATAAAGTATCGTGTTGATGGCTCCTTCAAACGATATAAGGCGCGGTTGGTAGCTGAGGGATTCACACAATGAGAAGGTTTTGACTATCACGAAACATTCTCTCCAATTGCCACAAATGTCACAGTTCGTTCATTTTTAACTGTTGCCGCCATTAATGATTGGCCTTTACATCAAATGGACATGCACAATGCCTTCTTACACGGTGATCTAGACGAAGAGATTTATATGGATATTCCTCAAGGCTTACAGAGACAGAGGGAGAATAAAGTATGCTGTCTCCGTAAATCCCTTTATGGATTAAAACAAGCATCCAGACAATGTTACGCCAAATTTGCAAATGCTCTTGCAACAACAAGCTTCTAACAGTCCAAACATGATTATGCTCTATTCACATGAACAAAAGGCATGTCATCTATTTATTTGATGATATCTGTCAATGACATTCTTGTTATGGGAAATGATAAAACTGCCATAGACAATTTCAAGGATTATCTACATGCTACCTTCCACATTAAAGACTTAGAAGCACCTAAATATTTCCTTGGGATTGAAATTGCTCGATTTGATCAAGGAATTTCCCTTAGTCAGCGGAAGTTTGTGTTAAAGATCATATCAGAAGTAGGTTTATCAGGATGTAGGCTAGTTGTAGTTCCCATTGAGCAGAACACTAAGTTGACTACTGCAAAATATGATAAGCGCATATCTCAAAATGATGATCCCATACTCAGAGATCCATTAGGGTATCAAAGACTTGTTGGAAAACTCTTATATCTGACAATGACTAGGCCCGATATCTCCTATGTGGTATAGACGCTTAGCTAGTTCATGCACAATCCAAAGCGATCTCATTTGGATGCTGCCTTGAAAGTCGTGAAACATTTAAAGAAATGTCCAGGACTTGGAATACTCCTATCTAAACAATGTGACATGAAGATGACAGCATACTGTGATGCTGATTATGCCACATGTCCCATAAGTCAAAGATAGGTCACTGGATATTGCATCAAATTGAGAGAATCACTCCTCTCAAGGAAGACCAAGAAGCAACCTACTGTATCGTTGTCTTCAGCTGAAGCTGAGTATCAAGCTATGGCTAAAGCCACTTGTCAGATAGTGCGGATATGAGGCTTACTTAAGGATCTCGAAGTATAAGTGCAAGGACCAACGAAATTATATTATGATAATGATGCGGCTCTCAAACTGGCAGCAAATCCTATAGTGCACGAGAGAACCAAGCATATAGAAGTGGATTGTCACTTTACACGAGAAAAGATCCAAGAAGGGGTGATTGAGACGAGGAATTGGGACAACAAAATAGCCTGCAGACATCTTTACCAAACCCTTGTGTCATCAACAGCATGCATACTATTAAGCATGCTAGGCGTCTTAGACATCTACAAGCCACCAGCTTGAAGGAGAGTGTTAGAAGATATGCGGCATTTGAGTTGGAAGATTTTGATATGATTTAATTACGATTGTGTGTATATCAATAAAGATTAGATTTAGATTTAGATTGATACATAAGATCATTTACTTCCATTAGTTGTACAACCCTAGTCTTATATCTTTGGGAGTCTATACATTTACAATACATTGAAGAGAATATACAAAAATTTCCTACGTCTTCAGCTTTCGTTATTCTTTTCTTCCTTTCTTTTGCTTTCTTTCATCCTTCCTTTCACCCTATAACCTCTTATCAGAGCATTGTCAAGAACGATGACAATTAAAATGAACTCAAATTAGAAGCATCACTAGCTTAAAACAGTTTCCCCACTAGCAATTTTTAGAATGAAACTGTCAACTCGTATGACAAAACTGAAAAATAAGCGCCAATGCCAATATTCTGAATAGTGAAATAAAAGTTATTTGATAATAATTAGAAATACATTACCAAATATGATTATCGTATATTATCGGAAATACTTTAATCGGTATCCCATCCTGAACTACATTTTGGGCACTATTTTAGTTTTTTACTTCGTTCATTTCTGAACCAAACTATTCTTTACGGACAAAATTTATTTTTGGGCAAATGAATTTATTCATTCATTCCATCTCTTTTCTGTACCAAGCATATGAGAATCAAGCCAATAGATAAATCAAACTTTTATTTGCTTTATTTAAATCAAACTTTATCATTTTATATGTAGAGAGAGAGAGAGACAGACAGAGAGACAGAGAGACAGAGACAGAGAGGGGTGAAAGCAACATGCCTCATGTGAAGTCTTTTCTTAATATTTTTATGCGGTGGTGGGAAGTTCGACTATAGAGACACACGTGTATAAATCAATATAATGACTGTGACAAGACTTGATAAGGATTTAAGAGGAAGAGAGAGAGATATCGAATCAACTAATTGTCAACTTTTCTATACAATAACTCAACAGTTAGCAATTTTCATTATTAATAAATACAACAATATGATATTGCACTTAAATATGTGTTTTTCAATAAGTTTATGGGAAGGATTGGGGTTGAAATCTTTAACAAATTTATTTTTAAATATAGAAAAATCTAGACAAAAAATATCATTATAATATATATTAGTGATCATAAATGATTCATAAATGTGTTAGATTTTTTCTTGTAGAGGCTTTAATATGACCATTTATCCATAAAATGTTACATTCCTTAATCATTCATTTTTAATGATTGTTTTTTTTTGTGTGTTTTAAGTGGATCACTCTAAGCGACCAAATTTATGGACACTTATACAGTTGTGTGACATCTTGAATTTCCAGTTCTGTTTTTAATTTAATGAATCGAGCTTTTCATAAATGTGCCTATAGTTCTATTCTCTGAGCTGATCACTCACGAGATAACTAGTCTATCTGGTGAAGCCGTTAAAGGATTATAATGCAATAGACTTGAGAATTTGACCAGGAATCGACTACTCGACCATGCTGATCTATAAAGGTTATTACGGCGTAGTTAAAAATCAATCAAAGACTAGAGATAGGTCAATTTGACAAAGGTATGTGATTAGTATGTGGATGATTCCACCTGATTGCAAAATTTCTATCGAATAGCACTAGATCGATTTTTCTATTGTTTTGGTACCATGTGCTCGTATTTGAAACCTCGAGATTTTCACAACAATCGAGAGTCGCCAATGTGTCGAAAATGTATAATATGGCTCGAAAATAATCGACCACGGGTCAATTGCATTAAAAAATCCTAAAAGCTATCCGGTATGTTAAGTTATGCTAAAATCACGCTAGATTGAAATTAACTGTGAATTTGTTCTGTCATGTCACGATTCATTTTAGGAACGTCGACTCATCCTCCGAAGATTTTTTTGCAAACCAGGATTTTTGGTGAAAATTCAAAGTAGGGCTGTTTTCAATAGGAAAAATCATAGGGCCGTTTTTTGTCACATTTTTGGGTTTCAAGCTGGTTCAAATGGTGAGGGAAAATGTTGTATTTGACGAGGACACCTTGGTTGGATTTATAGACATCAAATTGAGTTCAATTATAGGGGAATTGAATTAATTTTGATGGAAAGTGTACAAAATTCGTAGGCCAAGGGGTGTGCAACATTTGAGGCACCAAATGAAGCTTCTAAGAGAAGATTAAGGGCTGCAAATTGGCCTTGGATGACATCCAATTGTGTTGGGGCCTTGCCAAGGGAGAATTGGATAGAAGTGTGGACTTTGGAGGCAAAGAGGGACCCTCCACCTTTAGCTGGCTTCTTCTTATTCAAAGGGCTTACTTTCTCCACTATTGTCCATTTTGAAGCTTAGAAAACTAGATGAAAATAGAGCAAGCCCCCCTAGTTGGTCGACTACCATCGAAGCCTCCTACCGCTGTTGCACGTCGCCCACTCGCGCCTACTCGCCTGCATGCGCCGCTCTCTTGCCCTACTCTTTTCACGCCCAACTGCCATCCCCCAAGCCCCTGGTCGCTGTAGGAGCTCAACCGAAGCCCCGTCGTCGCTATTCAGTCACCGTCCGCCTCCGCCTGGCCTTGCTACAACCATCGCCGCTCAATCCTTGCCGTTTCTACGCCAACCAACCATCGTTCCAGCTTGCTCGACCCAAGGACATAACCGAAAAGCTAGCAAGGGCTTTGAGGCTTAGTGGCCTGTTTTCAGGCGCGTCCGGTCTCCGTTTGGTGTCACTATAGGGTGGTTTGTCACCCGTCTCCGCGTCGTCATCGTCGTGGACTCACCGAATCACTAAACTGGTGAGTTTACTTGCTAATTAGTTTTGGCTAATTAAGGTTTAGGTAGTTAGTTATAATGGATTAGTGATTTAATTATCAGTTTGTGCATGTTAGGTGGTTAGAACGGTTTAATTAAGGACTAGATAGATTGTGCTATTTATCTAGATTGGTTCGAAAATTTTCTAGGCCTATTTGGGTGGTTAATTAAGCAATTTCCAGCTTGAGTTTGTATTTTTGGTGATTAATTGTATTTATTTAATTATTTTTGGTATTTATTTAATTATTTATTATTTCTCAGAAATTATACTGGAATAATCGGTGACCGGAATTTTGTGCTGATTGCAATGGTGTGCTTGGTTTATTTAATTGAGTGTTAATTTGTGCAAATTAAGTGGTGATTGGAATTTTGGTTATTTATTCCAAAATTGTGAAATTTAAATTTCAATATTTAATTAGAAAATCCCAGGTGTTGGGTTTTGACACCGAAAGTGGTTTTAGAGACTATATCAAATTGTGGGATTTTAAAAATAAGGGTATCGATTTTTCTAGTTCAAATTGACTGTGTATCCACACACGATTATTTTACCGTGTATTTTTAATACGAAGAAAATAGGCCAGGTTCACTATGTTAATTGAGGCATTTGAGTGCAATGCACGATAAACTAGACCGAGATTGAATGGTCGTGTGTTGGCTAAGAGAACCCGTCCTCGAAATGAGTCGGGTGGGCTTGCCCCTATATGGGATGCCCTATCAATGGATGCCGGTCGTAGTAGAGGCTGGACTGATACTCCTTTATGAAATGACATCAACATAGTTACCACGCTAGTGGGGTGAGGCAATGCTTGGTTACGCCAGAAAACCATCGAACGTCGAGTAGGCCATGCCCGTGATTAAAAATTGGAACGCATGTTGAGTGAAATTAATGCATCGGATTATGGGACAAAATTGTGTGGCACAGTATGTGACGTGTCATAATAATTTGGCCCTATAATCCAGACTCTTGTGCTTTGAAATGAAAGTGGTGGCATTCTAATTGTTTAAGCGTGATTCCTCAATGTGATTGTGTATTTGAACCGTGCTGACCTACAGGGAGGAGTTGAGACAAGGTAAGTCTCTATGATCGTGTGGCTATGTGGTTGTATGGCTATGCGTATTTCCTTCCTAGTCGGAGTTTAGGGGATGAACTTGCTGAGACATTATCTCACCCCGTCGTGGGCTTAATATTTTCAAGTTCTTAGATAGTGGTTCCTCCGGAACATTTTGCTCAGCCTATGAGGGTTACCAAGCGGAGTTTTGACTACTATGCCCCAGGAGGTCATGGGTCTATGAACTTGTGGTGACCATCGTCTAGGTCGATGAGGGCCTACCTCAGAGAGTACCTCATCAGTTCAGATCTTGGTTTCGCTACGGTTTCAATGGATTCCATGTGGGTCTCTTCCAGGGTTTTGAAATTCCCACTGTGGTAGTCGATGCCACTCTAGGTGAGAGTGCAGCTGACCCTCCTAATGGTGCTATGGAGGACCCGACACCCCCCGGAACTTGTGGAGACCGAAGGATCGGCGAATGTGTCTAGCTAGCTAGCCCTAGGATAGCTTCGTTTTGAGAGTCGGTCTTTTGTAGGCTTTTGTCTTTAGACTAGTCTTGTACATAAAACCGGGGTGTTTATAAAAGTGTTTTGGTTGTGAATTTATTTCCTGCTTTTATATCATGTGTCGGTTGATGTCAGCGGTATTGTTTGTTTGCTTCCGCATATGCATTAAAATGAATGGGTGGGTAACGCATACTAGGACGTCGCATTTTTATCGACCATCGAGAGATAGGCACACGCTCGAGGTTCGGGGCGTAACACTATGCAACATCAAATGTCAATCATCAAGGAAACATTGATTGACAAATGTTAACAATTGAATGATAATACTTTATAACGTAACGTTACACCAAATGTAGCTCAAATCTTTTCTTACTCAATATTTCTAAATCCATGTACTTTCAACCCCTGGTATTTCATTATTATCACATTTGTTCCTGGATTAGATTATGTCAAATTCAAGGATCACATAATAAAATGAAGAACAACAATGAAATCAAAGAAGCATACCTTGGGCTGATTTTTGGACATAGCAATATGTAAGATGGTGTTACCATCTCTATCTTTCCAGTTCAAGATTTCTGTTAGCTTGACTCACTTAATCCATCCAAACAAAACCTTGAATACTTTGTGATTAAGCTTCTTGATTGTCATGGCCCAAATCCCGGGCGCACGCACACCACTCGACGGTTGATTAAAAATGTGACGTTCCCATGATGCGTTGCCAACTCTTTCATTTTATCTTTCAATTAAGCATATGCAGAAACAAATTAAACAGATACCTAGACAACCATCAAACACGGGGATGGTAAAAACATGCTAACGCTTTTTCACAAACCACACTTTATAAACAAATTGAGTTAACCCTACAAGTTTATATATAGAAGATCTGACTCAAAAAGAGGTCCTCACTAACCTATACCCCAAATCCCTCTGACTCTGATGTTGGATCCTCCACAACACCATCCGGTATATCGATGTCCATGGGGTGAGCTACCTCCTCATCCTCAGTTTCGACGGTAGGTCCATCAAAACCCTACAATGGATCCTCCCGAGCCTTGTTAGGTTCATTAATGAACCACACTTTGAAGCGATGAGGCACCAAGTGAAGGAGGCCCTCGTCGACCCAAATCATGGTTAACACTAACTCACGAGTCCAGGTGGTCCTGAGAATAAGGAAGAAGGTAGACTCGGACTCCATTTCCTATGCGCACCCAAATTGGACGTGACATATCTCCATCTAAGGACCTAAAAAAGGGTTAACCACAACGAAGTGAGATAAATCTTAGTGAGTCAAAACCCTAAACCCCGATTATGATACAAATTCACTCAGAGGCAACTTACACAGGCATCACACAAAAAGTTACCTCGCCTCAGCATGTCCCTCCCGATTAGTGTGTCACATATATCATATGAATATAGCAAGAATATTTAATAACCGGAACGCATCATTTCATCTTGCAAACAATCACATGGGTCTCGATTATAAAGTAAAACTATTATGACATGTCCCATTCCATGCCACACAATTTTGCCCCATAATTCGACGCTGCTATCACAACCATTCGGGCGTGTTTCAGTTATTACGACCCAACGGCCACGGCCAACTCAACAGTCAGCGGTCATTCGGCATAACCAAGCGTTGTCCCGCTTCATCAGGTACAATAACGTCTACACCTAGATGGCATTCCATAAAGGAGCATTGGTCCAGCCTCTACTGCTACCAGCATCTGTTGACGTGGGGCATTTGAATTGAATTAGGCATTACCTCCCCAACTCTCGTCAGGTGACGGGTTTCGATAGTGACCACACAGGCACACATACTTGGCCAAGAGTACTGTGTTTTGCACCAAAATACCTTGTATTTAAATAATAGACTTGGCCCATTTTCTTCGTATTAAAAATTCCCAGTAAAATAATTGTGCGTGGTTACATATTTAAATCAAACCCATAAGCATGGTACACTCTCATCAAAATTCCACAATTTTATATAGTACATAAAATTTGGTGTCAAAAACTGACACTCGATATTTTTCTAATTAAATATCCATAAAATCCAATTTTGTAATAATAATCAATAATTATCACCCAACATTCAATTGCACATTATAAGATAAATAAACCATCAAATTCACATATAAATTCAACCACGAGGATTAGTGTAAAATTTTACTAAACGGCTAATCCATCACAATTTACGCTAATTAAAATTAATTAAACAAATTATGAATAATTAAATTAATCTAATTTAATTGAATTAACCATGATTAACTAACTAACCCAAGTTAACTAAACTAACCTAGGGTAGACTAACCTAACCCCTAAGCAATAACCTAACTAACTAACCAATCTAACTAATTTAGTTACTCTAACTAGGCTTAACCACTAATCCTTAATTAACACTAAACTAACATACTAAGTGTAATTAACAACCTATCCAGAATTAAGGAGTTAACTCACTGAATTAGGACAACGATGGGTTCATAGCAATGGTGGCACGACGACGGTGAGGTCTCGAGACTACAACGCCACCAACGAAGACTCAACCGAGGCTAAAAACAGCCTTACAAGTCTCAACCAAAGGCCGAGATCCGATTTTGTTTGAGGGGGCTGAGGTGTGGCTGGTCTCAGCTGGACGAGCGGTAAAGCGAGGTTGCTTGGCTGAACGATTATGAGCCGAGCGGAGCTGGAGTTGTAGGCGACCAAACGCGGTGCTGCTATGGCCAGACAAAGAGGGCAGTGAAGCAGTGGGGCGGACGAACTGGGATGAGCTAGAGGGTGAGACAGCTAGGGGTATCGAACAATCTGGCGAAGCTAGCGGCTAAGCAAGGACTCGATTGGACACAGGGCTGTTGAACTACGAGGCGAAGGTGCTGGATGCCTAGACGACTAGACTGAAGTTGCTGGTGTTCTGGTGATGGAGCAGCAGCAAGGGTGAAGGATCTGTTGGCAATGATGGGGTTGGTGGATAGAGATGGGCGGAGTGGTGGTAGTTGGTAGTGGCGTGGAAGTGGTGAGGTGGCAGCGGCGACAACAACAAGGTGAAGGTAAGTAGAATCGGTGAAAGGAAAACGGGGCTGGCATGATGGTGCTAGTGGGGTGATGAGATGCTAGTGGGTGAGAGTGTGTGGCAGCAAGGTGGGAAGAGAGGGAAAACTAGAACATGTGGGGAAAAATGGAGGTTGATGGGTTGACAAGAGAGAACAAAACAAAATAGAATAGGGGAAGACTCTGTGTTTGTGTGCTGGAGTTGTGCACCCAAAATAGAGACACGGCAGAGGAAGGGAAAAAAGGAATAGAGGGGAGAAGGTTGGCGAGAAGGAAGGAGATGGGAAGAAGAAAATAAAATCAACAGAAGGGAGGGGGAAGAAACGAGCATGAGGGGGTGAGGGAGAGGAAGTCAAGGATGAAATATCCTAGTTAATCAATGCTATGCCACAAAAGTCCTAAAAACAAAGCCAAAATAAGGGTAGAAATAGCCCATTCTCTAGCCATCCTAATTTCCATTTATTTTCCAATTTGTCCGAAATTGATTTTTCTGCAAAATTTTGGACTTCACGAAAATTCTCCAAAAGATGAGACAACGACCTCAGAATAAATTTTGACACGCTCAAATGCCCGATTCCTGAAATCGAAATCAATTTCATGATTAAAATCGACCAAATGCAATTTTAGTACAACCTAACCTATCGGGTAGCTTTTAGGGATTTTAATGCGTTTGACCCGTGATCGATAATTCTCAATCCATGTTTGTGCATCTTCGACTCGTAGACGACTCTCGATTGTCGTAAAAATCTCAAGGTTTCAATTACGTGTATTGAGTGCAATTTCGATTAAAAAATCGGGTTAGTACCGTTTGACGTGAATTTTGCAATCACGTGGAATCACCCGCAATTCAATTATGTGATTATGTCTAATTAACCTATATCCGATCACAATTCAATTATAACGATGTTGTATTGATCATTGCCGATTATTATGGTCGAGCAACCGATTTTCGATCAAATTCTCAAGTCTGTTGCGTTTATATCCTTTAACGGCTTCACCTAATAGATTAGTTAACTCGTGAAGGCCCAACTCAGAAAAAAAATGACCATAGGTGCATCGACAAAATACCCATTTCATATTATCGAGATGGGGTCGAATTTCAAGATGTCACAACTCTTCCCCTCTTATGAAAATTTCATCCTTGAAATTTAAATCACTACAATTCTTCTTAAAAAATGTGGGGGTATTGACATCTCATCGATTCCTCGCTTTCCCACGTAGCTCCTTTTGTTTCGTGATGTTGCTAGACCACTTTAACCAAGGGGATCGTCTTGGTACGTAGCACTTGCTTTTTCCGATCCACAATCTGAATCGATCTCTCCACATACGACACTCTCTCATCCACGTCTAATTCCTTGAAATTCAGCATGCGAGTCGGGTCAGGCTCATACTTTCTCAACATTGATACGTGGAATACGTCATGCACTTGAGCAAGTCTCGGCAGCAATGCAAGACGATATTCCAAAGTCCCAATTCACTTCAGAATCTCAAAGGGATCGACGTACCTCGGACTTAATTTCCCTTTCTTGCCAAAGCGTGAAGTGCCCCTTATTGGTGACACTTTAAGGAATATGTGTTCACCAACTTGAAATTCCAATGGTATACGCCGCTTATTTGCATAACTCTTCTGACAACTTTGAGCGGTCTTGAGTCTTTTTCGAATGACTTTGACGGTGTCGACTAACTATTCAACTAACTTAAGGCCCGTAATCTTATGCTCCCAAACTTCGTCCCAACAAACAAGAGTTTTGCAAGCTCTGCCATACAACACTTCAGACGGTGCCATCTAGATACTTTGCTAATAACTGTTGTTGTAAGCGAACTCAACTAGATGAAGTTGTTCCTCATAGCTTCCTTTGAAGTCCAACACGCAAGCTCGCAGCATGTCCTTGAGGGTTTGAATCGTCCTCTCAGACTGGCCATCCGTCTACAGATAATAGGCTGTAGTGTATTGCAGCTTCATTCCCAAGGCAGTTTGTAAACTTTTCCAGAAAGTTGCCGTGAACTTCGGGTCTCGATCTGACGTAATCATCACCAAAACTCCATGAAAACAAACTATCCGGCGTACGTACAATTCTGCATATCTGTCCAATGCAAAGTCCTTTCATACAGTGATCAAAAGAGCAGACTTCGTTAATCTGTCGACTATAGCCCATATGAAATCATTACCTCTTTGACTCTTTGGTAACCCCATCACAAAGTCCACTGTAATATATTCCCATTTCCACTCAAGAATCTCAGGAGGTTGCAAAAGTCCTCCAAGCTTGTAATGTTGTGCTTTCACTTGCTGACACGTCAAACACTTAGCGACATGTATGGCGATATCTACCTTCATACCGATCCACCAATAGGGTTAACGCAATTTCTAATACATCTTTATATTGCCTAGATGAATGTTGTAACTACTACAATAAGCTTCTGACAAGATCTTTTCCTTAAGTTCCACATCGTCAGGTACACACAATCGTCCACGAAACTTTAATGTTCCGTCTTTTAAAACTTGAAAGTCAGCCTTCCTCTTTTCTACATCTTCTTGTAGAATTTTAGGATCTCGTCTCATCTTTTGGGAAAATTCCATCAAGTCGGGATCTTTGCCGAAAAATCATATTCAGCAAATTTCAAATGGAGGAAATTCGGAGGGGAATTTTAAAGTGGACTTTCGGCCTTCAAATTGGATCAATTGGTATAGGAAATTACGGAAACTCTTATGGGCACCTTAGTTGGCATTTTTGGATGTCAATTTGGTTTAATTTGTGAGAATTTAGAAGGGGAATGGGTGCAAACTCGTATGGATAGCAAGGGGTATTTTTGGCCTTCTAATTGGATGATTTCATAAAGACTTGAAGGGAAATTGTGTGGGTTGCTTCCATGGCCTTTTGGGGCCATTAAATTGAAGTAATTAGTGAGAGGATTGAAGGAAATAAAGGGGAAAATTCGTATGGGCAGATGGTTGGCCATTTTTGGCCATCGAAATGAAGCTTAATGATGAAGATAGGAGGGAAAATCAACCATTGGATGAAGCCTTGACTTGAAGGGCAACAAAAGACTTTTGTGGTCTTCACTTGAGTGCTAGATATTTGAAGAATAAGGGGATTGGCTGCATGGAAGACTTGTTGGCCCTCTTGTTCCCCTCTCTCTTCCCTCTCTCCTTCCCCTTGGTGTGCACATGTCTCCCCCCTCAACAAAATCACAGTAGCAACTTCTTCTTCTTCTTCTTCACTTCACCTCCTTCATCTCCATTTTCTTGCTAAAAAATAAAACTAGCAACCAACCACCAAGTTAGCACTGGCCAGCCCTCACACCATCCCTAAAGCCTCCAGCGTCCACCTGGTTGCACCTTCACAACCGCTGCCCTATCTGCCCATTCCAACCAGCGGCTTCGTCCAACTTCATGAAAACCTCATTCCACGCCTGTCCCCATGCCGTTCAACCACCGAACGACCAGCAACCTCAACCCCACGCCACCTCACGCCACCACCTCAGCCTCAGCCTTAGCACCACCAAGCAGCCACCAGCCCACCAAGCTAGCCTAGACTAGTAGCTCCAAAACAGAGCAGAAGCAAAACCTGTTCCAGCAACAAGCAAAGGCTTGCGAGGCCATTTTCAACCTCTTCCGGGCCTCCCTTGGAGCCGTCGTAGACACAGGATCTCACCGCCATCGTAGAGCCGTCGCCATGGACCCGTTTATTCTCTAATATGGTGAGTTAACTCCCTAATCCTTGAATAGATTAATAATTAAGCTTATGGGGTTAGATTAGCGTTAATTAACTTAATTAGATTAGTACTAAGTGAGATTAGCCTTAAGATGGATTAGTGCTAATATAACTTGGCTAGATTAGCCATAAGATAGATTAGTGCTAATATAACCAATTAGATTAGTGCTAATGAGGGTGGTTTAGTCGAATTTAGTGATTTTCTCTTGAATCTGTTCACTAGACCCTCGTCGTTTGCCATTTTTGTGGATTGAAATATGCTAAGATTTTGAGGTTGATTCATTCTTGAAAATTATTTTAGACATCTCCAGCTATGACATATATTTTACCCAAGATTTTTTTATGGATTTAAAATAATGTGATTTCAACTTCGTTAAAAATAAAACAGAACCTCTATTTTTGCTGGAATTAGTGACCTTTTGAGATTCAATGGATTTTATTAAGTATTAGGTTTCGAATTTTGAATGAATTTCTTCACAAAAGTTGTTTGTCATATCTTATAATTTAACATAGTCAAATTTCAAAGTAAATGGACAAATTTTGGACCTCAAACCAAATTGATTTTGGAAAACAGACTTTGTGGAAACGGACCCAGTTTTTGTACTAGATTGAGCGATTTACTGGGCTTAATCTAGAAAGATCTAGATTAAGGTGTCTTCATAAAAAAATGTTCGTTTATGTGTCATTAACAACATTTTCATATTTGAGAATTTTCCGAACTCGACTGATTAGGTTTCTGGATTTAAACTTGGAGACATGCGAGTGGAGCGTTTCTGCCGATTAGGACTGGTAGTAGTTTGTGATTGTTCTTGATACTTTGTTTGCTATAAATTGCATATTTGATGATGTGGTTGACTTGAAATATGCTTAGAATTGTGCGTGATGAGTTGTGAATGGTTATGCTATGATGATTGTTTATGGTCATGGCAATAGATGACTATTGAAAGATAAGTTGATGTGTTTTGGCAATCACATGTGTTGTGTTGAGGAAACCAAATGGGTTATGAGTAGGTAAAGGGCTAAGTGCTACATGGTGACTTGAGTCACATGTGAGCTACCTCTAGAACCTTGTACCGTTATTTATTATAGTCAAGGGTGAAGTGCTACATGGTGAACTAAGTCATATGAGAGCAACCTCTAGAGCTTTGCACTATTGTCTTGCATAGTCGAGGGCTAAGTGCTACACAATAGCAGAACTTTGTAGGAGCTACCTCTAAAACCTTGTACTATTTCCATATGTGGAAAAATGACTAAGTGCTACACGACAAAGAAACTCCGTGTGAGTTACCTCTAGAGTCTTAAGCTATTGCTTATTGTGGTCAAGGACTAAGTGCTACACGACAACGTGACTTCACGGAAACCACCTCTAGAACCCTGTACTATTGTTGATTGTGGTTAGGGACCAAATGCCACACAATAATGGAACTTTGTGCGGTCACCTCTAGAACCTTAAGTTTGAGTATTGAATTGGGATGTTGAGTTGGGATGTGGAGTTGGAATATTAAGTTTGGATATTAAGAGTGAATATCGGGTATGGATTAAACCACTGATATAAGTCATATGCACCTGATTATGGGACGAAATTATTTGGCACGGAATGGGACGTATAATAATGATTTAACCATATAATCGGGACTTCTGTGAATATTCGATAAGTGTTTGTTCGAATTGATGATTAAGCATGGTGCATTTATGAGTGCATATGAGATGTACTAATGTGTAGGGACGTGCCCAAGTGAGGTAAGTTCTAAATGGTATATGTTTAGGACACCTTTGAGTGAATTCTCACCTTAGTCAAGGTTTAGGGTTTAACTCACTGAGATTTTTATCTCACCTCATCGTGGGTTACCATTTTCAAGGTCGTGGCATGGAGGATCCAGAGCCTAAGGCTAAAGGGTCCAGAGTGTAGATGGCCTAGTGGTTTCTTTTTGAGTCAGACCGTTGTATATGAACCTGTAGGTTTAGCTCGGTTTGTTTATAAAGTGTGTTTTGAGAAAAATTGGTTGTCCTGTTTTTCTATCCTATGTATTTGATCGTTGTTTGGGCTTATGAGTTCGCTTCCGCATGTGCATAAAACGAAAGGGTCGGCGACGTGTCCTCGGACTTCGCAATTTAGTCGATTGTCAAGGGATGTGTGCGTGCCCAAGGTTCGGGGCGTGACAGTGGCCATGAGACTTGAAAGGCGATCTACCTCAAATTTGAAATCCGAATCTCAAACTCCTTCATGTAGAATCCAATCCTGAACCATCATCTACGCAATCAAAGACTTCTAACTTAACGCATCTACAACCTTGTTGGTTTTTCCGAGATGATACGAGATATCACAATCATAGTCCTTGAGAAGTTCCATTCATCGACGTTGTCTCATGTTCAACTCCTTCTGAGATAATAAATACTTTAGACTCTGGTGATCCGCAAAGATCTGGAACTTTTCTCTACATAAATAATGTCCAAAATCTTTAGAGCAAAAATGATCACTGCGAGTTCTAAGTCATGCATTGGATAATTCAACTCATGAGGTCTCAACTGACAGGACGTGTATGCAACAACTCTTCCATGCTGCATTAAAATAGAACTCAATCTTCTGAACGACGCATCACTAAAAATCTAATATCCTACAAGATCGAACGAAATCGTCAACACGGGTGTGGTAGTCAGCTTCTTCTTAAGCTCTTGGAAACTAAGCTCGTACTTGTCTATCCATGCAAATTTCTCTTCCCTCTTTAGCAATCGAGTTAAAACCATGGTTATTGTGACATCTTGATTTTCTGATTCTGTTTTCGATTGAAAGAATCGAGTTTTTAATCAACGCACCTATAGTCTTTCTCTCTGAGTTGATCACTCACAAGATAACTAATCCATTATGTGAAGTTGTTAAGGAATCTAAATGCAATAGACTTGAGAATTCGATCAGAAATCAACTGCTTGACCGTGCTAATCTGCAAGGATCAATATAGTATTGTCAAAATCGATCAAAGATCGGAAATATGTCGATTCAAAAGAGGCATGTGATTAGAATATGGATGATTCCACCTAATTACAAAATTCTCGTCGAACGGCACTAAACTTATTTTTCTGTCATTTCTGTACCACGTGCCCGTATTTGAAACCTTGAGATTTTTACAACAACCGAGAGTCACCAATGAGTCAAAGATGTATAATGTGGCTCGAAAATTATCAACTATGGGTCAATTACACTAAAAAATCCTAAAAGCTACATGGTAAGTCAGGTCATGTTAAAATCGCGCTTGGTTGAAATTAACCACGAAATTCAATCCCATTTCAGAAATTGAAAGTTCTGCCATGTCATGATTTATTTTAAAAACCTTGACTCATCCTCTGAAGATTTTTCTACAAACCCGAGTTTTTGGCAAAAATTCAAGTTTAGGCTATTTTGGACTGGAAAAATTAGAGGACCGTTTTTGGGGGGTTTTTGGCATTCAAGTTGGATTCATTGGTGTGGAAAATCATGGATCTAATGTGGATACATTGGCTAGAATTTTTGGGCATCAATGGGATTGTTTTGAGTTGGAATTTGATTGAATTTGGAAGGGAAATATACAAAATTTGTAGCCATGAAGGGGTGTTGGACAACCTTGGGAGGCTTGTTGGAGAAGCTTTGGTGTTGAAAGTGGTTGAGAATGAGGCAGCAACAAGTGGGGGCCAAGTGATGAGTGAATGGGGATATTTGTGAAGACTTTGAGGCCATTTGGGTCCCCCCTTCAGCTAAGCCATTCTTCTTCTTCTCCCTTGCCTTTGCTTTCTCCATTGTTGTTGTTTGAGCTCAAGAAATCCAGCCAAGAACCAGAGAAACTAGCTAGCCTCACCAAGCCCCCTTGCCGTCGACGCCTGCACCCATCCGAGCCACCAAAACCGCATTGTCCTCCACTCGGCGTCCCACCCATCTGCGTGCTAGCTCGCTCACCCACGCGTCTCATGCGCCATCGTCCAGCCGTTAAGCCCAGCTGGAAGCCGCACCATCGTCATCATCCAACCAACCGAAGCCACCGCTTGGTCTACCGTTGCCATCCACCTCCTGCCTGCCTCGACCAACCACTGTTCTACCCCTGGTCCCCCTTCAGTTCAGCCTTGGACAAAAGTAGAAGTTTCAACAAAGGCTGAAACTTTGTGGCCCGTTTTAGGCCTCTTCCACGCCTCGTTTGGTGTCGTCGTGGACTTGTGTTCTGCTCACCTTCGCGTTGCCGTCACCGTGAACTCACTGGCCCATTAATCTGGTGAGTTTACTTGCTAAACCTTACTTATGAGGTTAATTATGCTTAATGGGTAGTTAGATTAGCTTAAGTATAGTTTAGGTGGTTAGTTTAGTTTAATTAGTGATTTAGGTGGTTAGACTAGATTAGTTAAAGGCTAAATAGATTGTACTATTTATGTAGATAGGTGCATTATTTTTCTAGGCCCGTTTAGGTGGTTCAATTAGTGTTTTAGGCCTAAGTATGCATTTATTGAATTAATTTGCATTTATTTAATTATTTTTCCATTTATTTAATTATTTATTATTTTTTGGAAATTATACCAAGATAGCCCGTAGCCGGAATTACATGCTAATTGCAATGGCGTGCTTACTTTATGTAATTGATTGTTAGATTGTGCAATTGAGTGATGATTGTGATTTTTGAGTATTTATTTCAAAATTGTGAAATTTTGGTATTTAATTAGAAAATTCTGGGTGTCAAGTTTTGACATCGAAAATTCTTTTAAATATTATATCAAATAGTGGGATTTTAAAAAGGGATGATATCAATTTTTCTGATTCGATTTGACCGTATACCCACACATGACTATTCTCACCGGATGTTTTTAATACGAATAAAACAGGCCAAGCACATTATCTTAATTAAGCCATGTGAGTGCAAAGTACAATGTCCTTGACCAGAATTGAATGATCGTATGATGGTTATAAGAACCCGTCCCCAATGTGCGTCAGGTAGACAATGCCCCTATATGGGATGCTCTAACAATGGATGATGGATTGTGGTAGAGGCCGGGCCAAAGCTCATTCGAGAATGCCGTCCCCAATGTGCGTTAGGTGGACATTGCCATGCTTAAGGGATGAGATGATGTTTGGCTATGCTAGAAGACCGATGTGCATCGAGTAGATCGTGCATGTGCGAGCAGTAATCAATTGGAACGCGTGATTGATTGAGATAAACGCGCCTGATTATGGGACAAAATTATGTGGTACGAAATGAGACGTGTCATAACGATTTGGCCTTATAATAAGGACCCTTGTGTTTGATTGAGATTGAGTGAGATGTTCCAATTGATCTAAGCATTTATTATATGCATCGAGTATATGAACTGTGCTGACGTGCAGGAAGGAACTAACGCGAGATGAGTCTTCTTTGATGTGTGGTTAGACTACCTCTAAGCATATTTCCTTCCTAATCGGGCTTTAGGCCGTGAACTCGCTGAAACATCATCTCACCCCGTCGTGAGCTTAATCTTTTTCAGGTCCATAGATGGTGATTCTTCCAGTACGTTTTGGTCAGCCTCGAGGGTTCAGCAAGCAAAGCACCTTCTTCCCTATCCTTCGAACTCCTTGGCTCCGTGAGCTCATTGTGTCTACAATCTTGGTCGATGAGGACCTACTAGAGTTTGTATCTCATCGATTCAGAGCATGGTATCGTCATGGGCCCGACAGAGAACGGGAGGGTCCCTTAGATGGGTTTGACGCACCCATTGTTGAGGGTGAGGAGATGGTTGGTCCTCTGGACACCGTTATCCCTGATGGTGTCGTGGAAGACCCAAAACTCCTGGAGGTCTCAGAGGTCTCAGTTGGAGTCTTGTGCCTAGGTGGCTTAGTGACTCTTCTTTTTGGAGTTAGTCTTTTGTTTATAGACTAGTATTGTATATAAACTCAATTTGTTTATAAAAGTGTTTTGTGAAATTTGTATCCTGCTTTTCTATTCCATATTTGTGTTGTCTGGGGATTGTTTATAAGCTTTTGCATGTGCAATAAAACGAATGGGTCGGCAATGCGTCCTGGGACATCGCAATTTTATCAACCATTGAGGGATGTGCGCGTGCTCGAGGTTCGGGGCATAACATTGTCCCCGTTAGCTTCCATTTTACTAGCTTGTAAATGTATAATATATTCAGATGATGGACTGATCGCGAAAAAAGCAAAGATATTCACATGACATTGTCCACGTTAGCTTCCATTTTATTTTTTAGGAAAAATAAAACAATAGAAAATGATGAATTGAGTTACTGTTGTGTAAGGTAAGAGTGTATTATGATGGAAAGAGTTGGAAGAAAAGTAGTCATCCAAAACCATCAAAAACTAAGTTTTATAAGGTTCAAAGAGAAACAATCTTAATCATACTTTTCTCTCCACTAAATAAACAATAAGCAAGGTTTTCCTTATATCCCTCCTTTCTTTTCCTTCCTTTCTCCCTATATCCGCCAACCAAAGCATTGTTAAAGGACAAATAAATTGAACTCAAATTAGAAGTATCGGTATCACTAGCTTAAAATAGTTTGGCCACTAGCAGTTTTTGAAATGAAACTGTCGACTTGTTTTGATAAAACTGAAAAATAAGCATGAACGTCCTTTTAAGCTCTGAAAATAAAAAATTAAAAATATATATTTGATAATAATATAAAATGCATCACTAATTATGGTTTTTTTCTCACGAAACATGGAATCGTGATTACTATTGATAGGTTTTAAGACCGATCCTTATTTGAATCTTATAATTGGGTGCTTGCGTCTTCCTCTGCCTCTTTGGGTTCGGATACCATTTCTTCCTTGTCGAGTTAGGATTTTTCCTTCCCTATTAATCGTAGATTATATTGCCCTTCGATTCGTTTCACTGATGGTGAAGTCACCACATGCAATTCGGTCAGTTCATTTCTTCTTTGTTTTATGCTGGACAATAATCCTGGCGCTTACTTTTTTTAGTTAATATTAACGTGGTAGAAAAATAGATATATATTTTTGTCCGACCATATTTGTACTCCCTTGTAAATAAGTCAATTTAATTTGCCAACTATGCCTTACACATTCTAATGTACAAATTCTACGATCCCGTCTGATTTATTTATACCAATCCATATTCTTTGAACGCAAAATTTATTTTTGGGCTGATGAACTGATTCACTCATTCCAACCACGTGAAGTCTTTTTTGTTATATTTTTTATGGGATGGCGAGCACTTCACAAGAGAGTAAAACGTGTGTAGATCAATATAATGATTGTCACAGGACTCGATCAGGAGTTAAAAGGACAAGCTCGACAAATTGTGAACCTTTATTGAATGTGAATTCAATATTTAACTATTTTTGTTCTAGATAAATATTACAATAATAAGATGGGTTTTTTCACATAGTTTATCGGCAAAAACTTGAGGTTGAAATTTCATAGAGAGAGAGTTCAAGTCGCAAAATATCTATGAGATTTTATGGAATCATGCTAATTTTTCTAAAAGCTTAAATTATTACATGAACGTGTTATGTAATATTTAAATATTCTAAAAATCCACTATAAAAAGACATGTTTTAATATTTAAATATTTTAACACTCCTCCATACGTCTAAGCTGAATTTTGGCCTTAGCCTATGCTCGGATACTATATAAGATTTTATGGAACCATCGCCAATTATTCTAAAAATTTAAACTATTAGATGTAAATGTTATTTAATATTTCAATATTTTAATAATATCGTGATAATATATATTAGTGATCATAATTGATTTACAAAAGGATGTGTTATATTTTTTTATTGCAGGGGCCTCAATACAGTCCGATTATCACAATATTCATCTATAACATATCACATCACTTGATAAATCATTTTTGTAATCATTTTCTAGTTTTTCCACTGGATCATTCCTAGCAAACAAATTTATGACACTTCTACGATTTACATTACCATGCTATACAACATCAATTGTCACTGATCAAGTAGACACTTATCGACAAATGTAAAATACCATATGATATATTGTTATGCAAAGTGTAGTTCAAATCCCTTCTCTCTCTCAGCGTTTCTAAATCCATGTGCTTTCAACCCTTGCTATTTCATTATCATAACAAGTGTTCCTGGATTAGATTATTTCAAATGCAAGGATCAAACAATAAAAGCAAGAACATCCACAAAATCATAGAACCTTACCTCGGGCTGCCCTTCGAATACAGCAATTTGTAAGATAGTGTTACCATCTTTGTCTTTCCAATTCAAGATTTTAGTCAAATCAACTCGCCTAAGCCATTCAAGCAAAACCTTGACTGCTCTAAGGTTGTGGTTCTTAACGGCAATATAAATCGTAGTCCCACATCGGCTTGTCAAATCTTTGATGGAAGAGCAAGTGCATAGGAACTCAGCTAGGAGCTCTAGCTCACTATCTCCTTCTCTCTCAGTGACATAGTGCAAAGGGGTGATCCCACATCATCCTCAAACTCAGATCAACTTCGGATCGAGTGTCACCAATGCCCTCACAGTGCGATAACGGCCATGTTGTACAGCCAAGTGCATGTGACTGTAACCCTCTAGATTTAACTGCCTAGTGAACGACAGCTTTAAGATGGCCATCTCCATGGCCACTTGTGTTTGCCCAGCGGCTGCAGCAATATGTAGAGTATCTAGGAAAGGGTCCTTAGATGCACGATCCAAGTGTTTTGGCTCCTTCACAATGAACCTATGGAGCTCACCAACATCGTCATTTTATATTGCTTGCTGAAGCCAAGGGTCCATTGTTTGAGGAGGGACACGTAGGAGAAGAGGTGTTTTGCTCATTGATGATAGCTGAAAGTAAGAGTAGCAAGCTTGCAAAGTCATAAATAGTGCCGTAGTCAACCAAAATATAATTTAGTGAGTCATTGTTTATGATTTATCCCGTTGGAACTACTCAATTATCTGGGTGGTCTTTCTTCCCGACTAGTTGAAGTCGTGAGGAGTAGCAGCTGAGGCTGTCTCAGTGCATCACAGCTGCAGCCACACTAGTACGCAATGTCGTGGCAATTACCTAAACCGTGTGGAGTATAAAATTCCGCTGATTGCTTTGCACTAACGGCGAACTCGACATCTGACTGGATTTTTTAAAAAGAAAAAAATTCAATTCCTCAAGCGGCCAAACCAAAATTTTAAGTCTTCAACTGACCAACTGCCCAAACCTAAAGTCCTCTTTTTTAGACTTATCCCTATTACCGCCAAGAAGATCACGCCCATATCCAAAAACCAGTGACTCAAAGGTGGGTTCTTCATCACTTGTTCCTCTTTAATATAATTGGCAATTGAGATTTTATAATCATAAATCAAACGGCTGCTATAATAGCTTTCTTGCTGTTAATTTTAAGGCTTTTGACCCAGAAGTTGCTGGAATGCTCTCGTGAATTATAATTACACATTGCAGTTCCGTATTGCAAAATTAGATAACATACCTACTAGCTAATTTTGGGGAGGGTTTAAAATCTTATGTTAAAAATCTCATATCTCATGAGTATTAAAACTCGACCTTTAGTCGTAAAAGACATAGGATGAATGTCATGACCTACCCCTTGGGGAAGGGAATAGGTTTAGGGGTATTACCTAAAGGATAAACCAAGCACAGGCTCTCTACCTTGCGCAACATTAAGATGTTTATAAGAATTTTATAAGAAAGAGTCACTGTTAGCCTATTGAGGTTGGCTAGAAACCAAATGAGACATGAAAGTGTACTTCACATTTTACCCAATTAAAGAATTTAGGATCAGGAACTTAATTACACTAATTAATTAATTAATACAATTTTGGTACCTAATCTTGTTCATTTTAAAAAAAGATTTTTGTTAAGCAGTTTAGATTAATTTTAGACTAATCCATTAATGTGTGAAGTGATTATGCGGGTGTGCAATCATTAAAATAACAGGGAAAAAGCCACTAAAAATCCTAAATTTTACCCAAAGTGACACATTTACTCTAAACTTTTTTTGTGACGTGAAAAACCCCAAATTTTTCAAACCGTAACACATCTACCCCATTAAGGGCATTTTTATCTTTTTATTCTGGTTTTTCCTTCTTCTTTTTTCTTCTTCTTCCCTTCGCCGGCCATGGTGGAGCCGGCGGAGGGAAGCCGGCGTCGAGCGAGGGTTGCCCTTGCCGGTGTCAAGCGAGGGCCTCCCAAACTAGCGAGGGCATCCCTCGCCCAACGCCGGCGAGGGCACCCCTCACCAGATCGGGCGAGGATCGTCCTCACCAAACGCAAGCGAGGGCAGGGACACCCTCGCCCGACGCCGACGAGGGCACCCCTCGCCCGATCGGGCAAGGGTGTCCCTACCCTCGCCCGATCGGGCAAGGGTGTCCCTACCCTCGCTAGATATGGCGAGGGCCATCCTCACCCGACGCTGGCGAGGGCCGCCCTCGCCTGCGTCGAGCGAGGGTGTCCCTGCCCTCCTCAGACGTAGGCGAGGGCCACCCGACACCGGCGAGGGCAAGGACGGCCCGACGCCAGCGAGGGCAGCCCTCGCTGACGAAGGGAAGAGAGAAGGAAAAAAAAAGAAAAAAAATTTAAAAAATGAAAAGACCAAAATGCCCTATAATTTTGGGGTAAATGTGTCACATAACAAAAGTTAAGGGTTTTTTGTGTCATAAAAAAAAGTTTAGGATAAATGTGTCACGATTGACAAAGTTCAGGATTTTTCATGTCACAAAAAAAAAAGTTTGGGATAAATGTGTTACTTTGGGCAAAGTTTAGAGTTTTTTGTGACTTTTTCCCAAATAACAATTAGCTATCAAAGAAATCATTAAATAAATTGCATGAGAGAGCAAAGACTTAACATTTAGGAAAAAATAAATGCTAATCCTAACTAGATTAAAGGAAAACCAAAATCAACATATTAATATTGCACAATCAAGGACATTTGTCTCTAAGGACAATTGAAACACTAAGGTAGAACCCTAAAGGCTTGGTCAACCTTAAACACAATCACGTATTGACAAGCTTCTATAGCCCGAAATTCTAATTTTTAAACATTTCAAAGAGTTTTAATTTTCTTTGGAACTTTTTGGTTTTTAAATTATCTTATGAATTTTTTACCTTTCCAACATTTTAGAATTTTTTTTATATTTTCTAAAAAATTTATGAATTCTTTTATTTTTTAATATTTTTCCAATTTTAATTTTCTGGAAATTTCTAATTTGATTTTTTAAAATATTTTTCCGAACATTCTATCTTTGCAATGACCTTCTCAAATTTCTAACTTTTCATTGATTCTCGAATTTTCTAGATTTTTTATTATTTCCTAAAGTTTTAAAAAATTTATGTCATTTTCTAAATTTTAAATTTTTAATCTTTTTAATATTTTTTCTAATTTATTTCTTTATTTATCTATTATTATTACACTCGGGGCAAGGGTTCAGATTGGGCTTACCCCATCCGACCATTGACCCACTCAAATCCGGATTCGACCTAGTCGGATTAAAATATGAAAGAAGATTTTCAATTTTTCAGTTTTTTAATGATTTGTCTATTTTTTCTTTCTTTTTCTCTTTTGTCTTCTTCTCTGTTATGTCTTTTTCTCCTGTACCATCTTCTCCTTCACGCCTTCTTCACCGACCGTCTTCCTCCATCTGTCTGCAATTTATTTTCAGAAACTAAAACTCTCGACACCAACACCCTCTGGCCGTCGACTGATATTCAACACCGGGCGTCGACAACGAACGTCCAGCTACAACACCTGATCTGGCCCACTGGCCCGGCACGTGCTGCTTCGCAGCAGACCAGTCGCGACGGAGGTGGCGCGGCAGCAGGGTGCCGCCCTTCTCAGTCCAGCCGAGGCACGATGGCGCCGCCTCGACCAAGCCGAGCATAATGCTCCGCCCTCGTCCTACCGATGGCCACGAGAGCCGCGGCCCTTGCCTTGGAACAAAAGAGATCTGCGGCTTCCGTGGGCCGCCACTAGAGCGGCCACGGGTCGGGTGGCGTCAGCTACGTCTGGGAAGCTAAAAATCGCGGGAAAACCTCGACTAGGTAGGACGGTGCCTAGACGACTCGATTCCGGTTCAAAACAACGAAACGACCGGATCTCGTTCAGACATTTTACCGAACAGGTGGAGTGCTCTATTAAAAACGAAAGATTCCCGGCCCCAACGGGACCGGGATCTGCGTCAGGACTCTCGACAGCCAAACCAGGACGCGCCCAAGGACCTAACAAGAGACAGACGGTGGCCGGAGCTCGCGTGAGCCGAACGGCCGCGAACTCCCGCCCGGTGTGCCCGAAAATTCGGCAAAGACAGGGTTGGGGCTTACCGGTTTGGCTCAAGGATGCCGGCTAGAGGCTCCCTCATTCTCGGCCCTCTAGACTCTCTTGGCTCTCCCAAAAAAATCCCCTCGCCCTTTAACGCCGCCTCCTCTCCTTTTCAGCTCTTACCCCCCTTGTTTTTTCCAGCGACGACAGCTGCCTTTCGCAGATCCGCACCGCACGACATTCTCGGTCGAGCGTCGCGCTCAGCCTCGCGTCCGTCCTTCTGTCCTTTTCTTCCTGTCTGTCGCGAAGCCAGCGGCCAACGGTAGGGAAGGAGAAGAGAAGAGGAGAGGGCCGGGCCGGCTAACGTGGGGGAAAGGAAAAGGGAAATGAAGGAGGTACTGAGCTAAGGCTGGCCCTAGCCCCGCCCGGATGCTTTCTCTTCTTTTAAAAAATAAATAAATAAATAAATTATTATTCATTATTTTTTGTTTTAATTTTTTTTAATACTAGTAATGCTAATACTCCTAATGTCTATATGCGAAGCAATTTAATGAAAACACAATACATGTTAATGAAAATTAGTTAGTTTACTCTTTACTTCTTTTTTAGAGACTATCTCCTAATTTTCTATGCGATTAAGTTCTAAGCAAAAGAAGAAATATTTAGGTGTTAACATTAAGGAAAATGATAGTGAAAGAATTAATTGCATAAAAACCTCACTTAGTGAACTCTATCAACAAGATGGCGGCTCGGGTGCAATGAACAAGATGCCAGTGCACCAACTTTACCGGCTCAAAATGATGAGGCAAGTACATGAGATAATTGTCATGCATACCATAAAGAGCCACTATTGTGTTCGGGGAGCAGCATACTTCGGTAGCAGAGGAAACTGTAACTGCAAGCTCTATATTAACTGAGCTGAAATAAATCAACATAAACTATTCAAGTAATATAAAAAGTTTTGTACACTTACAAGTTTTAGATACATTCCTTTCTCTATTTGAAGATGAGATTGTGTCCAAGAATTTCAAGAAGTTTCACCATCTGCTTTTTGATTTACGCAGACGTAAATCTATTCCCCCTCCATATGATTTAAACTAAAGTCAGCAGGATTGAGTTGTTGTCCTAACATTTATGTTGAGTAGGGCTTTCAGAACCTGTACCTTATAGAGAAGACAATTGATGTTGTTGATTCGTAAAATTAGGTCCATCGGCATATTTGAAGTCACCATACTGCAAACGTTCGTGGAAAATAAACATTTCAATCACCAGTAGAATCGATTTTCCCATAAAAGAAGTATCTCCATTTTTTGCACCGTCTGTGCCTTGTAGCTTCTTCTGTGTAAAACGTGTCTGGCCTTTTAATATTAAGCGAAACAGAGAGAGCACGTGGAGCTCGCAGCTCTATGCATGGAGCTGTAGGTGGATATGTATTCGAAATATTTGTCTGCCCTTGTGTAAATCAGTTGTCACAACATCAATTGTTAAGGACGTTGATAGGAGAACGGCACGGTTATTCAGAGGGAATAACGGTGCCTTGTGGACCATTAACTCCCATTCAATGGGAATGGGCAACCGGTGGAACAAATTTGGGAAACAAATCTTGATAGAAAATTCTGAAATATCAACCATTATTTTTTTCATAAAGAAAATGAAAATTCCTGCTTGGCCCGTTACATACTTTGTATAACTATTTAAATATAAAACTCAATTCTATTGCAAAGTACTTGTGAAATCAATTTCACCAATTCTACATACAATAAAAATCAAATTAGCAACCCACACATGTATTTTAACATAATATGACGAGACTTTAGACAATTATCAAATAAGTGAAAATTTTGAAGTTGGCTAGTATGGAGAAAAAGTGTGGCAATACAAAAAGGGAAAAGCATCTAGGCAAAAAAATCTAATCAAACAAATTCAATATGTTGGAGAAATCGTTCAAGAATATTTTGAAGCCGACAAAACGTTTCCTTCGTCTAGTCAGGTATCTCGCAGATCGTCTAGTTTAAAGTCTCGAAGACTTTCGACTACCAGACTCAAGATTCAAGACTCAAGATTTGAGACTTAAGACTCAATACTCAAGACTATTCTCATTGACAGCCTTTCGATCCAAAGGACGAAGGAAATCCAAAGGTCGAAGTATATGGTTGAGGATTTAATCCTATCGTCCTGGAGAAGATCTTTTTGGTTGGATAAACATAACGGATTCTTTTGTTCGTATCAAAATCAATTGAAGATCCGATGGTCGACGAAGTATTCTTGGAATGTTCTATTCTTGGAAACCAAGATCCCGATTGTATGGGCGAACAGATTGATGGGCTATCGTCGGAGTTCCTTTTATAGCTCGAATGATCTTCTTGATTGATTCCGTCCAACGGGTAGATTGGAGGAATTCCTTTGGTAAGTGACAACGGTATGATGGCATAAAGGAGTATAAAAAGGAAGTCGTTCTAGTTGTTAAAAAAACGTGATCGATAGAGAAATTCCAGAGTCTGAAGCACCTTGATTATTAGTCGATATAGTCTGAGCGAAATTGTATACACAGAGAGTGTCTATACTTGGTGATACCTTGAGCGAGTGTGGTAGATCATCTACACCTAGAAATCAAGGAAGATCAACACGTAACATCTCTTTGTTCATAGTGGAATCCAGCCAAATTGGCTGTCGGTGCAGAAAGAGTGGACGTAGGCTTGGATCAAGCCGAACCACTATAAACCGCGTGTTTAATTCTCTCTTTTCTTTACTTAGTCTTACGTTGATTATTACTTAACGCAAATCCTTCAACTGTCTAAGTATTGCGCAAGTATACAGAAATTATCAAGAAAAATCTTTGTATACCTATTCACCCCCTCTAGGTACTCATACTAGCAATATCAATTGGTATCAGAGCCCGTGTTCTTACTTTGTTTGAAGTGTTTTACTTCAGAGTAAAAGATCCATGGCTAGTATGCTAACACCAGGGCTGATGGAAGGGCAAAGCAATACAAGACCACCCTACTTTGACGGAAAGGATTACAACATCCGGAAGAACAAGATGAAAGCCTTCCTACGATCCAAGGATCCTCCGGAATGGGATGTTGTGGAAAGAGGAATTACTCCTACTGCTGCATCAATCTCTCGAAAGAGGAAAAGAAACTGTTGATGCCAATGAATGACTCAGAAGAGATAAACAAGAGACAAGCACTCGATGCAAAAGCAATTTACTCTTTATATTGTGCCTTATCTCCAACTGAATATAACAGAATATCTTCTTGTGTTACAGCAAAAGAAGTATGGGATAGATTACACATCACCTATGAAGGGACAGATCGAGTGAAGGAGACCAGAATTAACATTCTCCTCGGTCAATATGAAGCCTTCAAAATGAAACCAGGAGAATCTATAACTGACATGTTTAGTCGTTTTACAGATATTGTCAATGGTCTTGAGAACCAAGGACAAAAATTTCTGATCCCATGAAGGTGAACAAGCTACTACGTGGACTCTCCAAGGACTGGAATCATATAAAGACTTCAATAAGAGAGACGCAAAGAATCATGCCTCTATCTGTCAACGAGCTAATTGGAACCCTCCAGTCTTATGAAGTGGAACGAATTAATGAAGACGAAGATCCAAGAGGTAAGAAATCTATTGCATTAAAATCAAATGATGACTCGATGATGCAGATTCGAAGATGATATGGATGATGAGGAGCTCGCTCTCATGATAAGAAGATTCAGAAAACTGAATAGAAAAGGCAGAAGGTTCAACTCAAAGAAACAAAGTTTCAGAGACAGCAGACCAAGTCTGTTGATGATGAGGAACCAAACAAAGATGTAGTCCGCTTCGAATGTAAGAAGAAGGGACACATCGACCCAATTGTCCTATTCTGAAGAAGAAAAGAGGAAAAGCTGAGAAGTTTCGAAAAGCTCTCAAAGCCGAAACATGGAGTGATACAGAATGTGAAGAAAGTGATAATGAATATGCCAACATATGTTTAATGGCACATTCGGACTCGGACTCGGATTTGGATCGACTCGACAGTGAATTTGAGGTAAGTGATTTTAAAATTCCTGTCAAAGTCTCTAAATATATTGATGAACTGTGTTTCAGTCTTAAGACTTCTCTTAAAAGGATTTCCGAACTTAAAAAGGAAAACTCAGCTCTAAAACAAAAGGAAGTCATTTTAGAAGAAAGAGTTAAAAGTCTAGACCTAAATGTTTCTACTCTTAAAGAAAAAGAAGATGATCTTTTGAAAGAAAATGTTCTCTTAAAAACGGACTTATCAAATATCTCAAAGAAATTTTCGATAGGATCCGAAAAACTTGAGAAAGTTCTTTCAGTTCAAAGACCTTACTTCAATAAGTCTGGTCTAGGCATGACAGCGGAAACAATTCCCTTGATTGATTTTCCTAAAGTTAAAGAAAGAATAAAGAAAAGACCATCGAGAGAAGCTTACAAAAATCATTTCAAGAAAGTTTTTGTAAAGTCTGTTGGTCGAAATGCTCTAAGGTGTTCAAAGTGTAACAGTAAGGATCACTTTGAAAAATAATGTCCTATGGTTTGGAAACATGTTAAGAAAGTATGGCCTAATAATGCTTATCCTACTAGCATCAAAGGACCCAAGAAAATTTGGGTACCAAAGAAAACTTGAGATTCTCTTTTAAATGCAGGTCTCCGTCAAGAAAAAGATAAAATGGTATCTTGACAGCGGATGTTCAAGACACATGACAGAGACTCAAAGTGCTTCGTAAAGCTTGTTCAAGTAAACGGCGGAAATGTTTCATTTGGAAGAAACGGCAAAGGAAGCATCGTGGGATTTGGAACTGTGAAAATTGGAAATCTCACAATAAGCAATGTTTCTCTAGTAGAAGGACTCAACTATAACCTTCTCAGCATTAGCCAACTGTGTGATACTGGTTTCAAGATCTCCTTTCAAGAAGGAATTTGCTATGGAATTAGTAAAGACTCTACTCAGTCTTTCATGGGTCGAAGACATGGAAACATCTACCTCTTAGACATGAAATTGAATGAATCTCAATGTCTAATTTCAATCCAAGATGAAGCAAGCTTATGGCACGAAAGCTTGGCCATGTCAATATGAAGCAATTAGCCAAAATCTCATCAAAGCAGCTTGTTCGAGGTCTACCCAAATTACCATATCAAAAGTCCGATCCATGCACACCCTGTATTCTGGGAAAACAGGTAAGAAATTCATTTAAGCCAATAAATCATGTCTCTACTAATCATTTACTACAGTTACTGCATATGGATCTCTTCGGACCAACCGGAACTCGAGTATTGGAGGTAAGAAATATTGCCTAGTAATTGTGGATGATTTCTCTCGCTTTACTTGGGTATATTTCCTTGCAAGTAAGTCAGAAACCTTTTCCTATTTTGAAAAATTTGCTAAAAAGGTTCAAAATGAGAAAGGATGTGTTATCTCAAGTATAAAAACAGATCATGGAGGTGAATTTGAAAATCAAGATTTCACAAAATTGTGTGATGAATATGGTTTTAAACATGTATTCTCTTCTCCATACACTCCTCAGCAAAATGGAGTTGTGGAAAGAAAGAATTGATCTCTTCAAGAAATGGCTAGAACACTTTTAATTGAAAGCAAAATTTCTTCACAATTTTGGGCTGAAGCTGTTTCAACAGCATGCTATATCATCAATAGAGTCTTCCTAAGACCTATTCTTGAGAAAACCCCTTATGAATTATTCAAAGGTAAGAAGCCTATTGTTTCATACTTTCATGTGTTCGGTTGCAAATGTTTTATATTGAAAAATGCAAAAGATCGAGTTGGTAAGTTTGAAGAAAGATCAGATGAAGGCATCTTCCTTGGATATTCTACATCAAGCAAAGCCTACAGAGTCTATAACAAGAAGAGCCGATCGTGGAGGAGTCAATGAATGTCAAATTTCAAGACTCTACGCAAGATGAACCCGATCAAACTCAATATGAAGAGTCTGAACCTTCTCCGCACCTTCCAAAGCTTACTACTCAAAAAGTATCTCGACTCACGGAAGACCAGCATCAAGATGTTCATGAAGATTCAAATAAAGAAAGAGATCATTATCCAGACAAATCAACCAGAAACTGGAAGCACAAGTCCAGTCATCCTAAAGATCTCATTATCGGCGAAATTAATGAAGGAATTCGCACCAGATCCAAAAGACGTGAAGAGTCTAGTGCTGTTGCTCTCATCTCGAAATTGAACCAAAAAGCATAGAAGAAGCTTTATCTGATGAAAGCTGGATCGAAGCTATGCAAGAGGAGCTCAGACAGTTCAACATTAACGATGTCTGGGAATTGACGTCTAAACCAAAAGGTAAAACTGTTATTGGAGCCAAATGGGTGTTCAGAAACAAGATGAACGAAAAAGGAAAAGTCGTTCGAAATAAAGCAAGACTCGTGGCCAAGGGATACATGCAAGAAGAAGGAATAGACTATGATGAGACTTACGCTCCTGTAGCAAGGTTAGAAGCTATTCGTCTACTACTTGCGTTTGCTTGTTACAAAAATTTCAGGTTATTCCAAATGGATGTCAAAAGTGCTTTCCTAAATGGATTTATCCAAGAGGAAGTTTATGTGGAACAACCGCCTGGATTTGAAGACCCAAAGAAGCCAGACTCGGTCTTGACCGAAAAGGCCCCGTATGGTCTAAAGCAAGCACCTCGAGCTTGGTACGACAGACTAAGTAAGTTCTTATTACGAACGGTTTTGTTAAAGGTAAAGTAGATACTACTCTATTCATCAAAAAGGAAAACAAAAGCTTTTTACTCGTTCAAATATATGTTGATGACATTATTTTTGGATCCTCTAATGAAAGTCTATGCAAGAAATTTTCTAAGTCTATGCGGGATGAGTTTGAAATGAGTATGATGGGAGAATTAACATTCTTTCTTGGTCTTCAAATAAAGCAATTGAAGGAAGGAACTTTCATTAACCAAGAAAATATGCTAATGATCTTGTCAAAAGATTTGGATTGGAAAATTGCAAGAAGACGATATACCAATGTCAAGTTCTTTGAAGATAGACAAAAATGAGAAAGGGAAGAAAGTTGATCAAAAGCTGTACAGGAGCATCATCGGTTCACTTCTTTATCTTACTGCTTCTAGACCTGACATTTTGTTGAGTGTTTGCATCTGTGCTAGGTTTCAATCAGATCCTAGAGAATCTCATCTCAGTGCTGCAAAACGTATCATTAAATACGTTGCTTCATCTTCAAGCATGGGTCTTTGGTATCCTAAGAAGGGAGACTTTAATCTTCTGGGATATTCAGACGTAGATCTGGCCGGCTGCAGAGTCGATAGAAAGAGTACTTCAGAACTTGCCGTTGCTTGGAAGCGGGGACGGTGTCTTGGTTTTCAAGGAAACAAAGCACCGTAGCTCTCTCAACAACGAAGCGAGAGTATGTTGCCCTTGGAAGCTGCTGTTCACAAATTCTATGGATAAAACAACAGCTACAAGACTTTGGGATTGAAGACTCTTGCACGTAAATCAAATGTGACAACACTAGCGCAATCAATCTCACCAAAAATCCAATTCTTCATTCAAGAGCAAAGCATATAGAAATTCGACATCACTTTATTAGAGATCATATTCAAAGTGGAGAAATCTCGATTCAATTTGTTGATTCAAAAAGTCAACTAGCAGATATATTCACAAAGCCTTTGGAGAAAAATCAATTTGATTTTATCCGCTCCAGACTCAACATTTTGAAGCTCGAAGAAGTTAAAGTCTAGAGACTCTCCAACCTTCGACTCGAAAGTTGATAACCATCGACTCAAATCTCTCGAGACTCAAATCTCTCGGACTCATACGTTGATGACTATAGACCGTAAGTTGTTACTTTATCTAAACTCGAAAAGGTATGATCTTTCGTTTAGTTATTTTATAGTCTCCGTGAAAATCGAAAAACTTGTCTTTTCAAAAGGTTTAATTTTGGCAGTTATTGATTTAGAAAAGAAGTATTCGTACACTTTCCTTGTACCGATTAAACTTCCCATTTTCAAAACTGAGTTATATATATATACAGTTTTCACTTTCAATCTTCAAAACCCTAAAAGCATTCTCCTCTCAAACTGGTTTCTACTTCGAATTTATCCTCGAGAAAGTTGTCATCTTTTCTTGGGAAAGCAATCAAAGAAATCTTTTAGAGACAAGAAGAATGTCGTCTTCAAGGAAGTCCTCAAGAATCGTGACAAGGGGACCACAGAGGATGAAGGAGGGACCTACCCACTTCGATCTCACGTAAGAGGAAGAACTATCGAGTCAAGCATCGTAACCCGACTCATTCTCCACCACGTCACTCAACGCCTTCTACCCCACAAGGTGCGGATCAACATCCGAAGAAGAGGTAATCGAGGACGCAGACCCGTAAGAGTCCAAAACCCTCTTATATTTACAAACTCTACCGTGCATTGAAAAGTACTGGGACTCCGATGAAATATGTGGATGATTTTCTTAAAGGAAAGAACTATGGGAATGAGTACATTTTTCTGAAGAAAATGGAGGATTTGGGAATTGCTCCCAAAGGTAAAGCGAGAGGAAGCGCTTGCAAATATTCCGAGTGACCCTCGGATGCCGGGCCCAAATTTGATTGATGGGAACGACGATGACAAAATGTTCACCGATTTTCAACCGAGATTGGGTGTTGCTTTGCGAAGGTGAAGGGAAAGAGGATGGAGTTATTTAAATCGAAGGAACAGGAAACTTTGTTCTTCAAACTGCTGAAACGAGGGGTGATAAACCCTAGGAGTGTCGACTTCAATTTCCTAGATGCTGTGAATGTGAACTTGAGAGAAAAGTTCGCCCGCTTCAACCGGAACGTTTTTGCACTGACACCACGGATGGATATGCACAACTGACTGCATATTTCTATTCAAATCTTAGCTTTATCGATGCGAATAGAATATCTTTCAGTGTTCGAGATCAGGATTATGTGTTGGATGTGGACATGTTGGTGGACATACTTGGAGTTGAACGGGCACGATATCAACCAATCAAAGTCTCAGTTGCTCGTGCCACAATGGATCTTGTCGAAGATAGAGATATTGAAGGAAAAATCATCTATTCAAGGATGCGTGCCATCAACATTGTGTTGCACAAAATTGTTATCAATTGCATTAGGCCAAAGTCTACATCAAAGACTGATGTGTCTAATTCTGAAGCAAAATTGATGTACGCAATCAACTCTGGGAAGAAGTTCTCTCTCCCTCACACTATTCACTTTCACATGTACAGAGCAATGACGAAAGACAAGGGACAATTGCCTTGTCCAGGTCTGGTGACCAGGATCTTCAGACACATGAATATTGAACCGCCACACACTCTCTGTGTTCGACCATGCGATAAGATGGTGGTAGGTTTAAAGATGTTGACAAAGATGCATCCGAAAGAACTTTCTAAGGCAATGGAGAAATTCAGAGTGAAGACTCCAGCCCGTCTCGCTTCAAAAAGAAAGGGAAAGGAAGCCATTGGTGCCCCATCCAAAAAGAAGAGAACTCTCATCTTGGAGGATGAAGATGAGGAGGAAGATCTCACAATCACTGCCTTGATAAGGACAAGACGTTCTGCTTCCCAATCAACAGAACAGCAGAAGAAACAGAGAGAAGAAGAAGAAAAAGACAAGAACAGAGAAGAAGAAGAGCAGAGAGAGAAGGAGAAAGAAGCTGAAGAAGAAGGAGAAGAAGAGCAAGAAAAGTCTGCAGCTGAATCTGAGAGAAGGATACGTAAGAGCATGATCATCACTCTTCCCCTATTGATGTCCAAGAGACAGGGGAGTTGGCGAGCAAGAGAGGTCCTCACCTCATGCTGCCAATAGTGAAGGTCTACGACAATCTCCAGCAGCACGGAAGAATTTCAGGCTTCTCAATTGCTCGAAGAAGGTCACGATACGTCAGAACCAAATCTGCAAGACTTTACAGAAGTGCCATCGTCTGCATTCACTCCATTGGAAAGAGCAAATGCAAGTACTTAGACGGACAATTCTGCAGATTTTCGTCGTATCATGGATATTCTTCTAGAAATGCGTGGCCAAATCTATGCTCTGGACTGTGAAATTCAAGCCTTGAAGAATGCTGGACAAGCATCTTCAGTTACCCTGGAGGATAAAATGAAAGACCTCGCTCTACAACTTCAAGCCAATGCCAAGGGAGAAGAGGTAGCTCATCTAAGGGAAGACTTGAAGAAGCTAGAAGGAGTAGTCCAGTCCATGGGAGATTTCAGTTGTGCGCATTCCCAAGCAGACATGACATCTTTCTCACCTTTTTAATGTTGACAAAAAGGGGGAGAAAAGCAATTTGAACCAACCAACCAACTTTCTTTACTTTCTTGAACTTTACTTTAAGTTTTTTTTTTACTTGAGCAATCTTGGTGTGAACTTGAACTTGACTGAATTGGCTGTGGATTTTAATGCTTGACTGTGTGCATTCATATCAAGTGCTGTTATATGGTATTACTCATGAAATACTAACTAATTTTCTGTGGATGCAGAGTCTGGTTGCTTTGTTAATCTTTATGAGATTGCCATATTGCTTGAGAAATGTTTTTGCAGGTCAAAGTAGTTCAAATCTATAGGAAAGTTTTGTCACCATCAAAAAGGGGGAGATTGTTGGAGAAATCGTTCCAGAATATTTTGAAGCCGACAAAACGTTTCCTTCGATCTAGTCAGGTATCTCGCAGATCGTCTAGTTTAAAGTCTGAAGACTTTCTGACTACCAGACTCAAGATTCAAGACTCAAGATTTGAGACTTAAGACTCAATACTCAAGACTATTCTCATTGACAGCCTTTCTGATCCAGTGACGAAGGAAATCCAGTGCCGAAGTATATGGTTGAGGATTTAATCCTATCGTCTGGAGAAGATCTTTTTGGTTGGATAATCATAACGGATTCTTTTGTTCGTATCAAAATCAATTGAAGATCCGATGGTCGACGAAGTATTCTTGGAATGTTCTATTCTTGGAAACCAAGATCCTGATTGTATGAGCGAACAGGATTGATGGGCTATCGTCAGGTTCCTTTTATAGCTCGAATGATCTTCTTGATTGATTCCGTCCAACGGGTAGATTGGAGGAATTCCTTTGGTAAGTGCCAACGGTATGATGGCATAAAGGAGTATAAAAAGGAAGTCGTTCTAGTTGTTTAAAAAACGTGATCGATAGAGAAATTCCAGTCTCGAAGCACCTTGATTATTAGTCGATACGATGAAAGCGAAATTATATACACAGAGAGTGTCTATACTTGGTGATACCTTGAGCGAGTGTGGTAGATCATCTACACCTAGAAATCAAGGAAGATCAACACTGTAACATCTCTTTGTTCATAGTGGAATCCAGCCAAATTGGCTGTCAGTGCAGAAGAGTGGACGTAGGCTTAGATCAAGCCGAACCACTATAAACCGCGTGTTTAATTCTCTCTTTCCTTTACTTAGTCTTACGTTGATTATTACTTAACGCAAATCCTTCAACTGTCTAAGTATTGCGCAAGTATACAGAAATTATCAAGAAAAATCTTTGTATACCTATTCACCCCCTCTAGGTACTCATACTAGCAATATCACAATATACTTAAATTTTTAAATAAAATTCATCTTTAGTTACTCATGAGATGATCATAATTTTGATTTTTGAGTTAACTAGGGTTGCCATGGCTTGAGCGGAATTTATTAAAGTTTTAAATTATGCAAATTAGGTATTTATCTTTTTATTTTGACAATTGTGTTCATCGATGAATATTTTCATTCACTACTGTGAGTGTGAAAAATATTTAATTGTAGAGGTGTTGTTAATAGAAAATTCAACATTTTTTTATGTCTTATGATAAAGATGTTTAGACATTCTGTAAATCGTTTATATATTTGCTACATAACAAGTTCATAGACTTCAACCACCACCCATGATGACGTAGTTGGCTTTGGGCTCTCTCCCCCTCACGAAGGGGAGGAGTTCGAATCCTAGAGGTGTCGCATTCGTGTGACTCACCCGCGGCTGGGTCTGTGGTGGTGGCTCAGTCCGCCCCGGGTTTATGCCATTGGATGCCGGTTGTACGGTGGTTCCCGGGTCACAAAAAAGAAAAAGCGCATAGACTTCAAGGGGAAAAAAACAAATAGAAGAACTTTTTAGAAAAAAAATTACTATCGAAAGAGAAGATTCATAGCACCAAAAAGAAAAGTAAAAGGAAAGATGTAAACAACCTAAGAGTGGAAACCGCACAAAAGAGTTTCCAGGTTTCCTTGAAGAAATTTGAGGCCTGAAAAGTGCCGTAACTGTCATGGTAAATTTCCTATCATTATTTCATCACTTCTCAATTGTTAATTGACCATAAACCGAAAAGGAAAGGGCGATGAGAGCATGTTAATGTTAGAATCTTTAAAAATTAAATACCCCTTCATTTGACAATTTTAAGTTTTTAGAACATTTAATGGTGATCCCAGTAAATCTTTCATGGATCAAATAGAAGGTCCTGAATTGAAATCTTTACAGATCCTTATTTGTCTCATTTTTTATATATTTATATACTTAATCATAGACAAAGATTCAGCCAACACATGAGAGGGACTAGTAGAAAATTATTAAGTATTAACCCCGCTTTTACCTAACAGATTAATCTTTTTACAGAACACATAGATCGCGTTGATTGTGAGATGGACTCTTTGGGCGGGACTTGGCTTGGTTCCTAATAAATATACCTAATTGTGTGAGCCCCAAAGGACTTCTCATGTAATCAAATTGGTTTAAAGGTGCATGCGCTGGGCTCCGGCGTCTTTAAAATCTGCTCAAGTCAACTGTTTCTCAAGATGACGTTGCCACAAGGCAAGTAATCCAGGCCTGCTCATGTCATCCATGCGTTCAGCAAAGACTAAATTGAGAGGACCATATAAATTCATAATTTAAAGACGACTCTCTCTGCCTTGTCCTTTCGGTACCACATTTGCGGAAGGAAACGGCAACCAAGCGTTCGGCAAGTCTGCAAGCGGCTCAACCTACCGTCTGACCTTCCACATGAGATAAAGAAAGAAAACTACAGAGTCCACCCGAAAGGAAGCAATTCTTCTTTTATGTTCCCAAAACGAATATGAATTGCTATTTAATCGATCATTTGAGAGCCTTCAAAATTATGAGATAACGTCACATTTCATATTTATATTCTTGAGAAGATGCAATATATCAAATTAAATTTTAATAAAACAACCTATGTAGATTTACATTTTTTCTGGTGACTTGAATAGACAGAGGTCCCTAACAGGTTGTATGTTCAGTTTTGCAGGTCGTTGGTTGGAAAGCACAATAACAGTTGATGGTTGCTTTATCGACTACTAAAACAAAGTACCTGGTGTTAACCGAGGTAATCGAGGAAGTTATTTGACTAAGAGATTTGCTCTATAATTGGGATTGTTGTAGGAGAAGATTGTTATATATTGCTATAGTAACGTCAAATAAGGAAATTTCCTATTTATGAAATACCAAAAATGTTCACCTAATCAAGTTAGAATCTTAATAATCACAATTTTAGGCAATTGAATATTGAAATTGAAAAATGTTTTAGAGAAATTACCTAAATTGAGACCCAAACTTCCGATGCCAATCGGCCAACAAAGGGTTACCCACGGCGGCAAGTGGCAAGAATTAGCAAACGGAAAGTTGAGGACTATGGACATCACAAGGGGACCTCTTGATCTTTGACGTTAGATTCCTCTGGTGGGGTTGAAGAACTAGGTCTCATAGAGGCTCCTCAAAATTTCAATGCATTCTAATTTAGAACGACTACATATTCATTGTTTTCGTGCGACCGCATGTTGGATTCTTTAACACCGATCAGTCTGATTTCTCCTTCGAAGGCATACTTTCAACTATTATTTCACTATATCCACCAGGCAAACTCAATAATAATTTTTATCTCATTCTCCACAAATTTTGAGCACAATCTAACGTTTAACAAATGCGCACTTGTTGACAATATATGATTGGAAGTCACAACTCGCTTCTTCTTAAATTCTCTCGAAATGCAGAGTCCTCTCTCTCGACATGCAGAGTTTTTTCTGGGTTATCCCGGTTTCATCTTCCTTCTTCTCGACTAAACCCCCTTCCTAACCTCGTTTTCCTTTTCTCTTACAATTCACATTCCTCTTCTCCGGTTTGAGGATGTTCTTCTTTTTCTCGCTTTCCCTGGCAGTCAAGTGATGGGGTTTTCTTCCGTTTCATTTCATCGGGGCTTTGCATGTGGATTTCTCCGCCATCTCTAGACAGTTTCCGTTATGACTACATCTCACCCTTCGGACGATGCTCGCCTTGCCGCTCTATGTAATCGACTTGGCCGACTCTGGTCGGAAGAAGATGTGGATGTCTGGGATGATGAAATACCGCCGGAAACGCTGCAAGAGTGCAAGGCAACCTTAGTGGGTAAAATTCTCTCAGACCCATCAGTTAATTTTCAAGCTTTGCAGAGTACATTAACAAGAGTCTGGCGCAATGACCGTGTACAGATTTCTCAACCCGAAGAAGGTTGGTATGTCTTTAAATTTAATTCGATACTGAACGTCAAAGAATCTTACATAGTGGCCATTGGCTGTTTGGGCACCATCTTCGATACTAAAACCTTGGCTTCCTAATACGCCTCTGCACTGCTATGATTTCACCACATGCGACTTCTGGGTGCATATTTTAGGACTCCCTCTGGAAAGATGCACAGCGAGTATGTTTGCCAAGGCTGCTAGACATCTTGGTCAGGTTCAGGAAGTGAGCATAGCAACAAAAGAAAACTCAGCGATTAAAACAGGGCGGGTACGAGTGAATATTAATCTTAATGAACCATTGAAATCTGGCAAGCTACTCAGATTGGAGGGACAGAATATATGGATTGATTTCAAATATGAGCGCCTATCTAATTATTGCTACTCATGTGGTATATTAGGCCATTATGCAACACAATGTCAAAATATTCCCTTTGATGAGGCTAAGACGGAAGGGAAAGACAAGCTATCCTATGGCCCCTGGCTGAGGGCCGAGGTCAAAGAGCACAGTCCATTCTGGAAAGTTTTCTATGAGAAACAATCAGATCAGGATGAAGTTGAAGAAATTATACCAGAAACTCCATTGCAATCCCCTTTATTACTTCCTGCAGCACCTTCAAGTACAAAGGCTCAAACTCCATCATCTGAGGAGCTTCATACCACTAAGAACCCTCATTGCAGTCCCTTACCTACCCTGCAGATTTCTTCAGTTACCGAACCGATATTGTGAACCTGTGTGGTGAACAGCAAGAAAACTAAAAACCCCGTAATGGTGGTTAAGGCCAGTCCCCATAAAAATCAAAGCGTTACAACCCTTATGGGATTCTCTCTAATGCTCAAGTACCTCTGGATGATTCACTCCTTATGGATACCCCAATCTTTGTTGCTTTGAAGGGGTAGACACAAGGGCTGTGGTGGCTTCCCAAAACAGCCACCGCCGGAACAATGAAAATTATAAGTTGGAATTGTCAGGGGCTGGGCAACCCCCTGACAATTCAAGCTCTTAAGGACCTAGTGGTTCATGAACGGCCCGATATTATTTTTTTGATGGAATCCAAAAACCAGGAACCAGTCATCAAGCGTTTGCAGCGAACTCTTCATTATGAAAACCTTTTTGTGATCAATCCCCTAGGTTTGGCTGGTGGTTTGGTTCTTTTTTGGAATGATCAGGTCAATCTATCTATCCACTCTCATGACCAGCATCATATTGATACTATCTGCTCAGATGTTCTTAAAAGGAAAACCATGGGTATAACTTTTCTGCATGCTCCAGCCGTATTTCAACAGAGGCAACAACTATGGACTACTTTGCGTCAGCTCAGCCATCTACATACCCTACCTTGGATGTGTATCGGCGATTTTAATGAAATTCTGAATCACTGGGAGAAAGTTGGAAAACGCTTACCTCAGCAATATCGGTTGCAATCTTTTAGAGATTTATTAGACTACTGTGCCTTGATGGACCTTGAAACCAAGGGATGTACCTACACATGGGTGAACAATAGAAATGGTGACGAAGCTGTAAAGGAGCGAATAGATAGGGCTGTGTGTACAATGGAATGGCGATTAAACTATCCGGAAGCTGAAGTTTATGCTTTACCTGCTATAGGCTCCGACCATTGTCCTCTTCTTTTAAATACAGAAGTCAAATCAAAAAGGAGACAAACAAGGTTTACCTTCGAGTCTTTTTGGCTTCAAGATGATGAATGTCACAGGGTGGTATCGGATGTATGGTCAACAGCCTTAAATCATCCATTTAGCATCTCCAAAAAATTACAGCTGACAACTACAGCTTTGGCAAATTGGAGTAGAAAGAAGTTCACTGCTGCTCATCATCAACTAGATTTCTTAAAGCAGCAGCTCCAGTATCATATCAATCAACCTGCTAGCAGTCATAATAACAATCGGGTTAAATCGCTGCAGGACCAGATTCAGAAAATATGGACACAGGAGGAACATTACTGGGCAATGCGATCTCGCATCAACTGGTTGAGGGGGGGATCGAAACACAAAATTCTTTCACGCTACTACGATTCAACGACGGAAGAGAAACAGAATCAGTATGCTCAAAGATATAAATGAGGAGTGGATTCAGGACCCAGCACAGGTGAAGTACATGACCAACTGTTTTTTTCAGAACCTTTATTCTACTGATGGTCCTAGAGATTATAGCCCTACTTTACTGCAATGTCCAAAGATCGTCACAGATGAAATGAATAATCATTTAATAGTGGAAGTCACAAGAGAGGAAGTACAGCTAGCTACTTTCCAGTTGGGAGCAACGAAAGCTCCAGAGGACTCCGATGGTTTTAATGGCCTCTTTTACCATAGTCATTGGGACATTCTACAGGATGATGTGTTCACTACGGTGCAGAATTTTTCACTACTGGAGTGTTGCTCGCCGATATAAACAGAACTTCTATATGTCGATTCCCAAAGTACCGAATCCGAGAGGTTAGATCAATTTCGCCCCATCGTTTATGTAATTTTCTATACAAAATTATTTCCAAAGTCCTAGCAAATCGATTAAAATGCTGTCTACCAGATTTGATTGCCACAGAACAGAGTGCCTTTGTGTCAGGCAGACAGATACAGGATAACATTCTAATCGTTCAAGAAGTCTTACATCAGTTTAGAATTCGACAGAGAAAGAAGAAATTCCAGGCAATCCTAAAACTGGATATGCAGAAAGCTTATGATAGGGTTGAGTGGGACTTCTTGGAGGACTATATGCGTCAGATTGGGTTTCATGATCGATGGGTGGTTTGGCTGATGCAATGTGTTAAAACTACCTCACTCAGTGTCAAAGTCAATGGCGAAGATCTACCTTACTTTACACCAACCAGGGGAATTAGGCAGGGAGATCCTCTTTCACCCTACCTCTTTATACTTGTGGCTAACATGTTATCAACTCTAATTCAGAATGATATAAACATGGGTCATCTCCGAGGACTGAAATTTAATGACATAATCGTCCCTGTTTTATCACATTTATTCTTTGCCGATGATGCAATCTTTTTTCTGGATGGTAAAACGATAGAATGTCAAAATTTAGCGAGCATTTTAAACCAATATTGTAGTGCAACAGGACAGCAGATAAACAGAAATAAATCAGGCATATTTGCAAGCAAAAACTGTCCTATGTCCCTCAAGTTAAATATGGCTGGAGTACTAAGAGTGCCTATCCTTGATAAAACTGGAAAGTATCTCGGTATTCCCTCAGATTGGGGGTCCTCAAAGAGAGATATGTTTGCTTGGATTCACACAAGGGTGAATGCTAAATTGGCTGGGTGGAAAGAACAGTTGATTTCTAAAGGAGGGAAGGAGATTCTGTTAAAAGCGTGATTCAAGCTCTTCCACAAGACGCAATGTCCATATTTAAGATTCCTGTCTCTATATGCAAGTCTGTTGAACAAAAGATGGCTAAGTTTTGGTGGCAACACTCTAGCACTAAGTCTGGCATTCACTGGAAGTGCTGGGATACTTTAAAAGACAGGAAAAGTACAGGGGGGATTGACTTTCGAGACTTATTATCTTTTAATAAAGCCCTTCTGGGAAAGCAGGCATGGAGACTTTTTCAAAATCCTGAATCTTTGTGGTGCAATCTATTCAAAGCTTCATATTTTCCATCTACAGATTTTTGGCATGCGAACGGGGATCCCGACCCTCTTGGGGTTGGCGAAGTCTTCTCTTGGGCCGAAATTCAATTATTCCTAAGCTGAGTTGGTCAGTTGGTAATGGCCAGAGAATCAATGTGAGACACGATAAATGGCTACCTATGGGAACATTATGTGGACCTCCTAATAGGGATGAACCAAGTACAGTCGCAGCCTACATCAACACAGTACAAAATGAATGGAATATCCAACTTCTCAACCATACATTTGATGAGCACATAGTGAAAGAAGTTCGCAATCGATTATGGCCAGCATCTACCGAAGATAAAATTGTGTGGACAGCAAATTTAGATGGACAATACTCAGTGAAAAGTGCGTATCATTTCATACAGCAATTAGAGGCTCACGACGCATGATTCTCGCCCATCCTCATCTTATATTACCCCCAGTCACTTATGGAAACAAATCTGGAAAACCAAGACGGCCCCTAAAATTCGCATCTTTCTTTGGTCTATCAGCCACAATGCAGTTCCTACAAAGCATAATCTGTTCCGTCGCCGAATCACCACTGATCCATTTTGTGTTCTCTGTTCTACCCGCTCCCCCGAATCAACAGAACATTTATTTCTGCAGTGCCCTTGGACACAACAGATTTGGAATCATCCTAAAGTACAAATCACAGTCACAGATTTTGCAAATCATCGCATTGATGCTTGGCTTGCAGATCTATTACAACAGCAAGGAAACGTATCAAGTTTGAGACTATAGCAGCTCTTTTATGGCAAATCTGGAAGGCCAGAAACCATGTCATATTTCGCCACCAATTCACGCACCCGGACCAGATCGTGGAATCAGCTCTAGCGCTCACTCACCTGCAAATTACAGTTCAGAATCACCATTTGAATCAACCACAGAAGACAGTAACGACTTCGCCGACCCCTAACCCTACCTGGATCCCACCGGTACAGGGTATGGTGAAGGTCAATATAGATGGCGCCTTTCCCATTGCAGAAAACCTGGGTGCGATTTCCAGTATCCATCGGGATCACACAGGCAGATTGATCGGTGGTTTCACCAAAAGTGTTCCAGCATCCTCCGCCCTTGAAACAGAGATTCAAGCTCTATTATATACACGAAAGACATTCTTCAACAAGGGAAGCATCATTCTCACCTGATCATTGAAACCGACTGCCTAATTTTGGTTGAAGTGATGCATCGTGAGCGTCTCCCGCCGTGGGACTGCCGTGCTCTTCTCGCCGAATGCGAAGACGTCTTGCCCTCTTTTTCCAATCTGACGGTGACTCATTGCAGAAGATCAGCAAATGCCCTAGCCGACTGGGCTGCGAAAGCCCACGGTCGAGGTTTCCTTCCCCCAACTTGGGCTTCGTTACCTGTTCCTCCGATGTTAGATCTGATTTGTAATGAAGCCCTACTTGCGGGTTGTACTAATTTCCCTACTTAATGAGCAAATAGTTCTTTCCGTCCAAAAAAAAAAACAAATGCGCACTTGTTGATTTCGTAAAACTGCGCATAAGAATTTTCTTGGGAGGTAGAGAGAGAGCTCATGCTTGTAATTTTTTTTTTTTTGTTATATTGCATTTTCTATTGTGTATTGCCAACCTCCCCATATTAAGGACAAGTTGATTTATATAGGATGAGATTAGGGTATTCTTGCGAGAACAAGTGATATCATTATGTCCTAATTAGAATCAAAGAGATGTATGATTTACTCAAGATAGGAAACCAAGGTATTCCTCTTTCTTATTTTCCCCATGATCAAAATTTTCAAATATATTTAGTTCAAAAACAATGCAATCTAGTTTCATTTACTCCCCCCATATGTCCTTCACTTGTAATTTTTGGCCGCAAAAGGTATTCATTGAGCTTGTCCAAATTTTATACTCTCGTGGGCTTAGCCCAAATAATTCAATTAGGGATGAGCATCAATCCAAGGTCAACGTTAGACCGTCCTTGGACTGGCCCAACTCTGCCGATCCTAGTCCAATTCCCAAGAAAACTAGGTTGGTCCTTAATCCTGAAATCCTTGACCTAGTATTGTGCGGATTGGTTTTCGGTCTTGAGAGTTTAGGGCTAGTCCAACTCAGACCAATCCTAATTATTATATAAATATATATATATATATATATATATATATTATATCTAATATATTATATATAATATTCTTATATCTATTCTAAAGAATAAACCTTTATTTAAACAACGTTACCCTAACTTAAACGGCATTAAATGGCATTAAATGGCGTTTTCCTCCTCCAGTACTCTTGTTCTCCTTTCTTTTTCATCATGTTCTTTCTTATTTATCCTCTTCAATTTTTACTTGAAAGAAACAACTTTTCGCTCATGAGCAACCTTGCCCTATTCGTCGCGCAACGCTTACACCACTAAACACTAGCCGCTCAATGCCCACGCCACTTATCACTCAGTGCTCAACGCTCACGCTGCTCGCCTCTCTTTGCTAGCCTCTATCATCACCGAGTAAATTAGAAGGAAACAAAGCCCTAATTAGAAACCTCTTTGCTTGTGAGCCACACTCACCATTCGCCACTCATCTCGTGGCTTGCCTCTATTTGTCACACCCCGATCTTCCGAACGCATGCCCATCCATCTACGGTCGATTAAATAGCGACGTCTCAGGACACATCGCCGACTCATTTATTTTAATACGCATGCGGAAGCAAATAATTAATCCCCAAACAACACTCAATTGAGATAGAAAAGTAGGGCCAAACTTTTGAAAACCACTAGCCCACATATATATACATATCACAACAAGTCATATACAATACAAGCCGATATATAGATACAAGGTCTGCAAAATGAGGGGGGGGGGTAAAAGCTACAGGTCCTCAAACATTCGAGCCTTCCTTAGAGTACAACAGAGACTCTGGATCTGACAAGTCCGGGTCTACATCCACTATTGAACCTTCTAGAGGATCTGCCGTGCCTTTCTCAAAAGCAACCTTTAGCACGTACAGGGGGACTTCAGACTCCGGTATGGGACCCTCTCTTTGCTCATTCCGCTCTTGACGATACTATGATTTGAGTTCATGAGGTACCTTATGGGGTAAGGCCTGATCAACCTAGACCACAAGCTTCACCAGCTCATAAACCCATCCCCTTGGGTCTCTATGAAGCAGAATGATGTACTTCTGCTCGGTGACCTTCTTTAGCTGTCCAAGATGCTCAGGAGGAGCTGCCATCTATGGGCCTGAAAATGTTATCTCATAATAGAGTGAGACGACGTCTTAGCAAGTTCACCCCTTAAGTCTCGACTAGAAAGAACATACACCCTAAGGGCTGCCTAAGCACAAGCACGAGTTAAAGGACTTACGTTTGCCTCAGTCCCTTCCTACAAGTCAAAACAATTCACAAATTCATCAAATCAGATCGAGTCATCAATTAATCGAACCAGTCGATTCCATGTCATCACGACCATCTCTCAATCAATTCATTCGATACTATCTATCAAGTTTGATCATATCAAGAACTGCTCACCTTAAGGTGAAGATAGATAATATAGTTCACCCAAAACTAATATATCAAAGCCCTTAGGTTGGTATAGTATACTCACGATGCTCGCTAGAAGCTGCTAAGGTATACTGCTTACCCAAAGCTGATATATCAAAATCCGTAAACTGATATAATATACTGGTATACTGCTCACCCAAAGCTAACATATCAAAGCTCGTAAGCTGATATAGTATACCATCTTGACCAAACGACAATTTCGCCATTTTTATCATACCCAATAAAAATAATCATGTGTGGGCACATGGTTGACCTTAGCCAAAATACAATATTTTCCCTTTTAAAAATCCCACTAATTTCAATAGTCCACAAACACATTTTTGGTGTTGTAAACTGACGCTCGGTGATTTTTTAATTAAATACCAAAAATAATAAATTTTGGGATAAATACCTAAAATCACAAATCACACTCAAATTGTACAAAATAACACTTAATTAATTAAACAAACCACACCATTGCAATCAGCGTAAAATTCCGGTTACTAGTTATCTCAATCTAATTTCCGGAAAATAATAATTAATTAAATAATTTCAAAAATTATTTAATAAATGCTAGTAAATAGCAAAAATGCACACTTAGGCCAGAAAAGCCTAATTAAATACCAAAACGGTCCAGGAAAAATTCGAACTTATCTAGATAAATACTAGAGCTTATCTACTTGCTAATTGCACTATTCTAACCACATAACATGTAATATCGAATAATTAAATTGCTAATATAATCTAATTATCCACCTAATCTACACTTAACTTAAAATAATATACCCTTAAGCATAATTAAATCCCTAAGCAGGGATTAATGAGTAAACTCACTTGATTCACGATCCAACGGGCTCACTACGACAGGAACGTTGAGACAGGCCACAAACTCCAAAGCAGATGTGCCTTTTGAAGTCTGGAAGGACACCAAAACGGGCCAAACAGTGCAAGAGAGACCCATGGCTTTAGTTTTAATCGGCGGCCAAAGGAGCTACTCTGGTGACCGGTTAAGCTGGAAACGAGCATGGGTGGGTGGCGGAAAGCTGCAGCTACCAGGCAGATGGCTCCGGGGCTCGGCAAGGCTTCCGGCAACCATGGCAGCAATAGACAGAGGCTTGGTGACCTATTGGATGTGTGAGCTTGGCGGGACAGTGGTCAAGGACGCACAGTGAGTAGCGAGACGCGAGCAGCGACGGTGCGGCTTGTGATGGGTGGACAAGCGTCGCTCGAGCTTTAGCGGGCGTGCGACCAAGGAGGGAGCTAGTTTGGTTGGCTCTCTGGTTCTTTTTGGAGTTCAAGCTACTGAACAAGGAGGGGGAAGGGGTCGACGGTGAGGAGGAGAAGAAGGGGGAGGGAACAACAACCAAGGAGGGGGCCACCTTGGTCTCTTCTCTATCTTCTTGTCTCCCCTTGGCTTGGTCCCACCACCAAGCTAGCTTCCTCAGCACCATTTCTAGACATTAGCTTGCTTAGGAAGCTTGGGAGATGGTCCAAAAGTGGTGTCCAATGGGGAGCTACGAATTTGAAGACATTTGGCTCAATTCCACCTCAATTCCTTCTTGAATCAACTCAAATCGGCTCTTATAAATTCCACCGATGTAACCTCGATCAAATTGGCATTTTCCCTCGCCAATAGATGTTACTTGCATCCCAATTTCGCAATAAAAAACGGTCATCTAAATTTTCTGAACAAAAAACGGCCCTACTTTGAAATTTCACCGAAAATCTCAGTTGGCAGAAAAAAAAAATCTTTAGAGGATAAGTCGACGTTCTTAAAATGACTGGTAACATGACAGAACTTTTAATTTTTGAAATCAAATTCAAATTTGCAGTTAATTTCAATCTGGTGTGATTTTAGCATGACCTAGGTTACTTGGTAGCTTTCAGAAATTTTTAATGCAAATGACCCATAGTTGATTTTCTTCGAGCCACAATGAACCTCTTTGACACATTAGCGACTCTTGGTGGTCGTGAAAATCTCGAGATTTCAAATACGGGCACAGGATACCAAAACAACAGAAAAATCAATCTAGTGCTGGTTAATGAGAATTTTTAAATTTGGTGGAATCACCCACATTTAACCACATATCTCAGTCTAACTGACCTATCTTTGATCTCTAATCGATCTTTACTATGCCATAATGATCTCTGCAGATGAACACGGTCGAGTAGTCAATTCCTTATTGAATTCTCAAGTCTAATGCGTTAAAATTTCTTAATGACTTCCCCAAATAGTTTAGTTATTTCAGGAGTGATCAGCTCTGAGAATTACACTATAAGCATGTTGATGAAAGGCTTGATTAATTAAATTGAAAGCCTAACTGAAAATTTCAAGATGTCGCACTATTCACTCAACTCGCAGCTCGCCCTCATCTCGCAACTCGTCCCTATTGATGGATATGTAATTTGAAATAATAGGCTTGTCTTCTCATGGAATACAAAAACAAAAACAAAAAAACAAAAAACAAAAAACAAAATTATTGATTGATCCCAGATTGACTCAAGAACCAAACTGAACCCATAGGGTCCATCTAGTCCTCGGTCCCAGGCTCAACTGAGTTGGTCCTCGATCCCAAAAATTGGGGACAATAATGTGCAGGTTGACCCCCGGGTTAAGTGCTAGACCGGCCCAACCCAAACCATGATCACCCTTAAATTCAATTAAGCTCAAAGTTCCACTGCTTAAGTCCGTTAGCTCCTATCCAATTAGAATGCACTTTATGTGGGCTTATTATAGAAATAATCCTAATATACAAATGCTATTTAACAATATTTTTTGTTAGGGGCCAGGATCAAACCTAATTTCTTTACCAAAAAAAAAAAAAAAAAAAAACCTAATTTGCTATGCAATAATGTAACTAAAGGATTGTCAAAATTTAAGTATTAATAATATATAGAGCGACGGACGAAGGTTTATTTAGTAGTCTCGAGTTTCACCTCTTTTACATATTGAAAGGTGGCTTCTAAAGACAAGCTGTTGAAAGCAAAATTGATGATGTGAAATCTATATATTATCTTTTTCATATTCAATCTTATAATTCTTGGTAATTCTATGTAGTATTTCGGTCTACTGCTTTCTTTTTATTTTGGAATTTTGATGTTGAATCTGTCATGGTAAACATTTTTCTAGCCTTTCGAGCTTAGTTGCATATGATTCGTCAACCCTTGTAATCAACGTATTTTCAATGATTATTAATTAAACCGTGGGAATGGTTTCGGAGACCTCAAATTTGATACTTCCCGAAACACTGGGCAGAGTAACAGTCGCTGTTTAATTAGTATACTTCCACTAACTTTAGTACTATTCTCTCGATCTTTATAGCAATTGCAGCGATTCAATTGCAATCCAGAGTAACATTAAGAAACTGAAACTATTTGGCTAGTGGGAAAAAGAACGAAATATAAACTAGCAAAATGTAATGTTCACATGCAACCAATGTGAATTGCTCATGTTACTATCGTAATGTGAATCTGGGACGATTTTGAGCTTGACCAAGAATCTCAGGGGAGCATGTCTTTCATGACGATGGAGAGGTGATTCAGACAAAAAGCCTCTCTCACGTGAATCTCAGTATAGATACTAATGAGATTCTAGCGGAGAAAATTGAAGCGATACAAAATGAAAGGAGTGACCACGAATTCGAGATTTCATTATAGCAGGAAATCTAAAGAATCAATTGATGGATCAATCATGAAGCTTGGTTTGGATCTTTTATTTTATTTTTTATTTTTTTGGACGAAATAACTGATATATTAGATGAAAGGAGAAATACAACCAGCTAGAAGAGCATCACTGAGTACAATATTCAGGAAAGGAGGGGGAGGGAAAACGATCCAATTACTGGATAAGCCTTGGGTCCTATGGGCTTTGGCGGCCCAATCTGCAGCTAGGTTAGCCTCTCGACTAGCATGATTGAGCGACACATTAGGGCACTGGGAGAGGAGATCGTGGAGAGTGGCGAAAAGGTGTCGTTCTTCCCAGGGCTGCAGCCATTTGGATCTTTTATTAAAGCAAGAAGTTTTTAGTGATTTTGTAGATATGATTCCGAATTCGAACACGATTGTAGCAGGTAATCATTATTATATAACACAACATTTTCAAAATGTCGAGCAAGCATTTTTTTTTAGTAGAGAACGGTGTGGGGGCACCTCAAGTTCGAATTTACGTTTTCCATTTGATGAATTGAGGATTTTGAAATTTGATATTTCCTTCTTTAATTTAGTTTAGGATATTCACTTTGTATATAATATTTGAATTTTACCGTTTTGTCATTTTGATTTTATAAATGCATTAAGATACCTTATTTATTGGAACATACCATAGAAACACAAAAGCTGGAGAGATTTTCCTCTGTGCGCTTTATGCGTGTACGCTTTGGGCATTCACGTCCTAAAGTTACAGCTAAGTGCTTTTCATTTCCACTGCGTCATTTGATGATGTTGAATTAGGAACAACAGCTATTCGAAGTCCCCACTCAAAGAGAGATTAGAGGTCTTCATGGATTAAGGAATTAATAGATGAGTCGATTACATGAAACTAATAAAAAGAGTGTAGTTCTTGCAAATCTCAAGACTAGAAACATAGATTATATGCATACCTGACAGCAATATTTAAAGTAAATAATACTTGCGAATTATTTCCGCTTCGGTCCCAGCGACTGACCAACGCATCTCGTTGTGGAATCGAGTCGTTGGAGAACTTTGCGGTTCAATACCCACAACATAAAGGGGACGATCAAAAGGGCGCCCAGCGCGGACATATAAATTCCCACTAGCAAACTTACTGCCAACGAATTGGATTTCGGGAATTCGACTATGAGGGAAACAAGGTAGGCAAGGCCGAGAATTACCAAAGCAACGCAAACCATCGTAACGTGGAGCCGTGGGCCAAGAACTCGGGGAATAACGGTGGTCCAGATTGCGCGAATGGAGGCTAAGAAAGCCGTGGCGTTGAGGATCGTGAACAAATACAGATTGAGGCCGCTCAGGATAATGTTTCCGGCTTGATGTGGCTTTCCAAGTTCAATGCTGCTGGAATTGGCCTGCAGTTTTGAAGAGGAATCCTGCCAGTACCCTCCTGGAGGACTAAGAGCAGCTTGGTAAGTTGCAGTTGCGATTAAGGTGGACACTACAAGAATCATGTCGCGAACAGCATCATCATGGCGGTTCAAAATCCATGCGTATTTCTCAATTGTAGTTAAATCCATACTGAAAAACTTTGATAGAGAGATGTTAATAGGAGAACGGCTTGCTCGGCGAAGTAATATCTCAACATCTTGATTGCCCGTAGAATTCTCTTGATAGATACCCAGAGCCGTCTCACCCTGGAAATTACGAGCATTGATGTTCATATACCTAATCAACGGCTTGATGACTTGCAAAAAATGCAAAGGGAACAAAATGAAGTATGTATCACTTCAATTTCACTCACTGCTTTACCACAAGGCATAAAGTGATCTCATGCCATGTGACTTTGAATGATGCTAGTGATGCAATGATTGATGTACAAAGGGAACAGAGTTACTTGACCATGTTTATCAAGTGCCATCATTTATGTGAAAGCTATGAATTACTCATGTGAATTGTAGCATAGGCAAATTCTCACAAAAGTGACAACCTGAATGACTATAATTTAACATAAAATTTAGAATTTAATTACACCATCGTATATAGGAGTTTTTTTATTCTATGAAGGGAAATACTACCTTAAAGATTTATATTTATACCCTTTATGTGAGAGATATAACTGATCAAGAAGTGATTTTCCATTGCAGGGTGATTATTTTATGTTTGCATCGGATTGTCCTTGCTAGCTTATATCTCATACAATATGTTCGGATGAAATGAAAGAGATTTTGCTAATCAATAAGGAAAAACAGAATAAGAGAAAAGAATGAATCAAATTTTTGGTGTGTTAGGTGGGAGTGACTCTGGTGGAAGGAGTTGGAAGGATATTGTTAATCCAAAGCATCCAACTTAGAGAGATGCATAGCGCCCGAACAACTGAGGGAAACGATCTTAATTATACCTCTTTCTCCCTAGTAACTAAGGGCACGTATAACAATCATTCATTAGAAATAGTTTCGGAACATAAATAGACATTTTTCTATTTCTATTTCTAGAAGAGTTTCTAAGCAAAAATAATAGTTTGATAACGACACAAAATTTCTTCCTTTCGAACGGCGGCGGCAACGACCGACAACCTTTAATATAAAAAATAAAAATAATTTAGTAACAAAAAAAATAAAGAATAAAATAAAATATCATTTTATTTTAAAATTAAAATATCCTTAAAAATAAATTTATTTGGAAAAACACTCAAGGCAAATAAAAATAAATTTATTAAATTTATTTTTAATAAAAATAATTTATTTTTATATATCATAAATAAATTATTTTAAATAAATTTAATAAATTTATTTTTAAAAACTAAAAACAAAATGATAAATAAAAATAATTTATTTATTTTTAATATATTTATTTTAATAAATTTATTTTTATTTATTTTTACTTTTAATAAAATGAGGAGAGGCGGAGGAGGAGGAGGAGGAGGAGGAGGAGGCAAAGACGTAGAGGAGATGAGGGAGAACTCACTGAAATTAGGGTTTAGTGAGAGAAATTATTTTTGATTTCTCTTCTAGAAATCAGAAGTAAAAAATTTCTACTTCTGATTTCTCTTCCAAATCAATTTCTGGAATAGAAATCTATTCCAGAAAAAGAAAAACTGAGTAAATTTATCAAACAAGTTTCTATTACGAAACAGGTTTGGAATAGAAAAATTATTTCTAGAACAGAAATTTTGGTTATCATGCCCCCCCTAACCTTAGGGTGCGCATGACAAAATTTCAAAAACAGAAATTGATTTCTCAATTTTAGCTTCTGATTTCTTCTTCAAATCTATTTTTAGAATAGAAATCTGTTTCAGAAATAGAGAAATCAAATTACGTTACCAAACGGATTTCTGTTCCAAACCTATTCCCAAAATCAAAGAAATAAATAAATCAAGAAACAGAAATTTTATCATGCACAGCCTAAACCGTAAACAAGGTGATCTCTATATCCCTCATTTCTTTTCCTTCCTTCCTTTCTCCCTATATCCTCCCACCCAATCATTGTTAAGGATAATTAAAAACAATTCCAAATTAGAAGCATCGCGAGCTTAAAATAGTTTCTCCACTAGCAGCTTTTGAAATGAAACTATGACGTTTGATAAAACTGAAGAATAAGCGCCGATCTCCCTAATTTAAGCACTGAAAATTGAAATAAAAATTATCCAACAATGACTAAAAATAAATCACTGAATATGATTCCTTTCTTACGAAACATGGAATTGCAATTACTATCGATAGGTTTTAAGATCGATCCTCATTTGAATCTTATAATTGTTTGCTTGTGGCTTTCTCTGCCTCTTTTCTTTGGGTTTGGATACCATTTCGTCTTTATCAAGCTTGGTTTTTTCTTTCCTTATTAACCATAGATTATATTGCCCTTTGATTCATTTCACGGTTAGTATAGTTACTACATGCAAAATCCGGTATGTTCGATCAATTCATTTCTTCTTTGTTTTATGCTAGACAATTATTCCAGCGCTCATTTTCTCAAAGTTAATATAAAATACTCTCTTAGAAAGAAATAGTATAGAAATTAATTTTTTTCCGACACCATTTGTGCTCCCTTACCTAAATGCGTCAACTTTTTCTTTTTTTCCAATTATCCTGTCCTCATTCTGATGTACAAATCGTACTTTTATATGATACCGATGTACGACAGTATCACATCATATATGAACTACTTTAATTGTATCACATACTTCTTAAGTTAAGGCTTAATTTGTTTTGTGAAAAATGAATAATTTGAAAAGTCTTTTTCTAAAAATGATCATTTATATCGTTTATAAACATAAATTAATGAAAAATAATTTTATCGTACACGAATATGTTTTGATATAAATTATTGTTGATAATGAAAAAAATTCATTAACTAATTATTTCCAATGTCACGAGCAATTATTTTTAGGAAAAAAACTTTTTAACCATTCAATTTCCACCAAACAAACAAAGCTTGAGGGTGTGTTTATTTCGTAGAAAATTTCATGATAAAAGAAAATGCTTTCCATAGAAATCATTTTGAAGGAAAACAATTAGTTTTTGTTTATTTGACAATATGCTAAAAAAGACATGAAACCCTACCTTAAGATGGAAGTAGAGAAAGTTATTTTAGCGTTGCTAAGGGACTTGTTACACTTGGAAAAGTAATTTTCACTATTTAAACTCGGAAATTCATTTCCGAATTTTAAATGTAGGTGTTTTCCTATCGTAAATGTTTGTCCATTAACTAACCATTTTCAATAAATTAAACATGTGAAAGTTTGAAAACTTAATTGATGAAAATATTTTTAGTGAACCAAACGTACCTTATAATTTGCCTGTTATTTTCGTTTTCTAAATAACAATTATGTACTCTTTTCGCTTTTATTATTCTTTATGAAAAATGGTGCAAACATTCACGCAGGTCATTAATTGCAAATTGTACGATATCTCCTTCTGATTATGTGAACCAATCCATATCGTTTAAAGACAAGTTTTGCGTTTGGACTGACAAATTCACTCACTCATTCAGTCTCCCTCACGTAACAAGCATATGAAAGTTGTGGCAATAAATAAAACAAACTTTTGTTTCCTTTGATTAAACCAAACTCTAACGCTATAAATAGAGAAAGAAGTCCAAGTAATATAAAAAAATTGGGAGACCAACCACGCGAAGTCTTTTCTTAAAATATTTTTGCGATGTGAGAAGTTCAACAAGAGAGAAAATCATCGGGCAAATTACTCAATAAGTGATAACGTTATTGTACAAATATTAATTTTATCCTAAACGTTTCAATTTTGTCAATTTAATCCTAAACCTTAGCACAAAATTTGAATTTAGTCATTTCATTCAATTTTTGCTGGAAATAACTAATATGACAGTTCAATCATTACTAGCTATCGCTAGTTGTCCTGCGTAATACACTGCCATGTCAGTGACTTCTAGTGAAAGGTGGCTACAATAATTATTTTAGCATTTCATGCAAAAATTTAAGAATATATTAGTAAAATTGGAAAATTTGAAATTGAATTAGTATCAACATAATAGATTTAGAATTGATTAACAATTTTTCTAATAGAATAGATCAGTATTAAGATCATGATAAGATTTGATAAGGAGTTAAAAGGATGATTGGCAAGCATGTAGGAACTCGGCCAAGAGCTCCAATTCCTCATCTCTTTCTTTCACGGTGATATGGTGCAAGGGGGTGAACCCATATCGTCCTCGGACTCGAATCAACTCGGGGTTAAGAGTCATCAGTGTCCTCACAGTATGATAATTCTCGTGTTGCAAAGCCAAGTGCATGGGGCTATGATCATTCAGATTCAGCTACCAAGCGAATGATGGCCTCAGGATGGCTATCTCCATGGCCACAACCGATTTTCTGGTAGCCGCGGCGATGTGTAGTGGAGTATTTGCGAAGGGGTTCTTAGATACAAGATCTAAGAGCTCTGGCTCCTCCATAATTAAGTCATATAGCTCATCAACATCATCACGTGCTATTGCTCGTTGAAGCCGAGACTCTCTAGCCTCTCTTTCTTCTTTTTCGGGCAGACCACTGGCCATCGTTTTTCCAGGGAAAGGAAGGAGTAGAATGGGAGCTTTACTGGATGATGTGATCGATGGAAGTAGGCAACTTGCAAAATCATATATAGTGTGGGAAATCCGATGAGAAACATGGATTCCAAATGCATTAAATCAGTTCGTCACATCATTTTGGACATCACAGCACCCTGAAGGCCCGCTAGAACAAGAACACGTAGACTCCACAGAGAAAATTCCCCGTTTTTCCACAGAAATTCCCTTTCCGGCCATATTTAGGATGAAAAAACACGAGTGTTTGAAATCCGATGAGAAACATGGATTCCAAATGCATTAGATCAGTTCGTCACATCATTTTGGACATCACAGCACCCTGAAGGCCCGCTAGAACAAGAACACATAGACTCCACAGAGAAAATTCCCCGTTTTTCCATAGAAATTCCTTTGCCAGCCATTTTTTGGCTGAAAAGCCCGACTGACTGTGGCAAATCTGATGACAAACAAGGATTCCAAATGCATTAGATCAGTCTGTCCCATCATTTTGGACATCACAGCACCCTGAACGCCCGCCAAAGCAAGAACACGAAGACTCCACAGAGAAAATTCCCCGTTTTTCCATAGTAATTCCCTTTCGGCCATTTTTAGGATGAAAAAACACGAGTATTTGAAATCCGATAAGAAACATGGATTCCAAATGCATTAGATAAGTTTGTCACATCATTTTGGACATCACAGACCCCGAAGGCCCGCTAGAACAAGAACACGTAGACTCCACGAGAGAAAATTCCCGTTTTTCCACAGAAATTCCCTTTCCGGCCATATTTAGGATGAAAAAACACGAGCGTGGGAAATCCGATGAGAAACATGGATTCCAAATGCATTAGATCAGTTCGTCACATCATTTTGGACATCACAGCACCCTGAAGGCCCGCTAGAACAAGAACACGTAGACTCCACAGAGAAAATTCCCCGTTTTTCCACATAAATTCCCTTTCCGGCCATATTTAGGATGAAAAAACACGAGCGTGGGAAATCCGATGAGAAACATGGATTCCAAATGCATTAGATCAGTTCGTCACATCATTTTGGACATCACAGCACCCTGAAGGCCCGCTAGAACAAGAACACGTAGACTCCACAGAGAAAATTCCCCGTTTTTCCACATAAATTCCCTTTCCGGCCATATTTAGGATGAAAAAACACGAGTGTTTGAAATCCGATGAGAAACATGGATTCCAAATGCATTAGATCAGTTCTTCACATCATTTTGGACATCACAGCACCCTGAAGGCCCGCTAGAACAAGAACACGTAGACTCCACAGAGAAAATTCCCCGTTTTTCCATAGAAATTCCTTTGCCGGCCATTTTTTGGCTGAAAAAGCCCGACTGCCTGTGGCAAATCTGATGACAAACAAGGATTCCAAATGCATTAGATCAGTCTGTCCCATCATTTTGGACATCACAGCACCTTGAACGCCCGCCAAAGCAAGAACACGAAGACTCCACAGAGAAAATTCCCCGTTTTTCCATAGTAATTCCCTTTCCGGCCATTTTTAGGATGAAAAACACGAGTGTTTGAAATACGATGAGAAACATGGATTCCAAATGCATTAGATAAGTTCGTCACATCATTTTGGACATCACAGCACCCTGAACGTCCGCCAAAGCAAGAACACGAAGACTCCACAGAGAAAATTCCCCGTTTTTCCATAGAAATTCCCTTTCCGGCCATATTTAGGATGAAAAAACACGAGTGTTGGAAATCCGATGAGAAACATGGATTCCAAATGCATTAGATAGGTTTGTCACATCATTTTGGACATCACAGCACCCGAACGTCCGCCAAAGCAACAACACGAAGACTCCACAGAGAAAATTCCCGTTTTTCCATAGAAATTCCCTTTCCGGCCATATTTAGGATGAAAAAACATGAGTGTTGGAAGTCCGATGAGAAACATGGATTCCAAATGCATTAGATCAGTTCGTCACATCATTTTGGACATCACAGCACCCGAAGGCCCGCTAGAACAAGAACACGTAGACTCCACAGAGAAAATTCCCCGTTTTTCCATAGAAATTCCTTTGCCGGCCATTTTTTGGCTGAAAAAGCCCGACCGACAGTGGCAAATCTGATGACAAACAAGGATTCCAAAGGCATTAGATCACTCTGTCCCATCATTTTGGACATCACAGCACCCTGAACGCCCGCCAAAGCAAGAACATGAAGACTCCACAGAGAAAATTCCCCGTTTTTCCATAGTAATTCCCTTTCCGGCCATTTTTAGGATGAAAAAACACGAGTGTTGGAAATCCGATGAGAAACATGGATTCCAAATGCATTAGATAAGTTCGTCACATCATTTTGGACATCACAGCACCCCGAACGTCCGCCAAAGCAAGAACACGAAGACTCCACAGAGAAAATTCCCGTTTTTCCATAGAAATTCCCTTTCCGGCCATATTTAGGATGAAAAAACACGAGTGTGGGAAATCCGATGAGAAACATGGATTCCAAATGCATTAAATCAGTTCGTCACATCATTTTGGACATCACAGCACCCTGAAGGCCCGCTAGAACAAGAACACGTAGACTCCACAGAGAAAATTCCCCGTTTTTCCACAGAAATTCCCTTTCCGGCCATATTTAGGCCATGATCAACGAATATTTAATTAGCTGAATTGACAAGTGTACAGGTGGGCCCAATGGCAAGTTGGGGGTGAGTGGGGCCCAAAATATCTATGATAGGTCAGATTCTCAGGAAACCATCAGACTTGTAATTTTACGCTCCTCTATTGCTTCCCACTTTTGCTCTTTTGCTTCTTGTTGTGTTTCGCAAGAATTGCATGATGCAATTTATCGAGAAGGAAAACCTCTAATGTGCCATGGCCCTCATGTTGAAGCCGAACTTTAAAGTACTGCATGGTATGCATTTTTTTTCTAGAATCTGGATCAAACACACTCTGATGCCTCCGATGAATTTTTATCTGAAAATGTTTTGGATGGAATGTTATTTATATTGGTGATATGTATGGCAGCATGTTATATTGCGGTTTCGATTTGGTGCTCATAGTCAACCTATATATTGAGACATGACATGATGTGCATGTGTATGAACCGATTATGTTTTGGACTTAACCGCAGCTAAAGTATTTTCCGAGAATTAATTAGAGCGAAGTGATTTTCAGGACTTAACAATAGCGAATATGAGTTTCATGCCACATCACCTTGCAAAGTGTGACCGTAAAGTCTTCTTGACATGAGCATACGATGATTTTGACATATGCCAGCAATGTGATATTACATTGTTCATGATAGGGTGCATGTCTTAAGATTTGTTGGAATATATGCAATGCTTGTAAAATGAGTAAAGCGATGCATGCTCGTTTTAAAGTTGCATTATTCTTAACTTCATTCTATAGGAATCGTAACTTTGTGTTCCTTTTTTTTTTCCTTTTATCATGTAAACAAAGAACGAATAAAGCTCAAAGAAAAATAAATAGTGCCACTTCCTTCCCATCAACTCATTGAATCTTTCCAAGGTAATAGAAAATTAGTCACACCTTACTTGTTATTGCTCATCCCAAACTAAAAAAGATAATTTGCAGAATTTAATCATACATTTGAGGAGTTAATAGCATCGGACCTACTTCATCCTTTATTTGGACAAGTCCACTTATAAATCAACGAGATTTGGCTGGGCCGGCTCACGTGGGGGAAAAGAAAAGGGAAATGAAGGAGGTACCGGGCTAAGGCTGGCCCTAGCCCCGCTCGGATGCTTTCTCTTCTTTCTCTTTTTTTAAATTAAAAATTTATTATTTTTAAAAATTGTTGTTATAATTTTTAATTTTAATTTTTTTAATACTAGTAATGCTAATACTTGTAATGTCTATATGCGATGCAATTTAATGAAAGCATGATACATTTTAATGAAAATTAGTTAGTTTACTCTTTACTTTAGGCTCTATATTAACTGAGCTAAAATAAATCAACATAAACTATTCAAGTAACATAAACAGTTGTGTACACTAATGAGTTTTAGATGCATTCCTTTCTCTATTTGAAGATGAGATTGTGTCCAAGAATTTCATGAAGTTTCACCATCTGCTATGTGATTTACACGGACGTAAATCTATTTCCCCTCCATATGATTCAAACTAAAGTCAGCAGGATTGAGTTGTTGTCCTAATATTTATGTTGAGTAGGGCTTTCAGAACCTGTACCTTATAGAGAAGACAATTGATGTTGTTGATTCGTAAAATTAGGTCCATCGGCATATTTGAAGTCACCATACTGCAAACGTTCGTGAAAAACAAACATTTCAATTGCCAGTAGAATTGATTTTCCCAAAAAAGAAGTATCTCCATTTTTTGCACCATCTGTGCCTTGTAGCTTCTTCTGTTATATGAAGCGAAACAGAGAGAGCAGGCGGAGCTCGCAGCTCTATGCATGGAACTGTGTGTGGTATGATGTGTTTAATAGCCTATTCGATTCGAAATATTCGTCTGCTGCCTTCATGCTGAGAGCATGTGGAGCTCACAGCTCTATGCATGGAGCTTTGGGTGGATATGTATTCGAATTATTCGTCTGCCTTTATGTAAATCAATCATCGTAACATCAATTGTTAATTGACCATAAACGGAAAAAGGAAAGGGCGATGAGAGCATGTTAATGTTAGAATCTTTAAAAATCAAACACCCCTTCATTTAACAATTTTAAGTTTTTACAACATCTAATAGTGCTCCCAATAAATCTTTCACATATCAAATAGAAGGTCTTGAATTCAAATATTTACATACATTTACTTGTCTCATTTATTATATACTTATATGCTTAATCATAGACAAAGATTCAGCCTACACGTGAGAGGGACTAGTAGAAAGTTGTTAAGTGTTAACCATGCCTTTACCTAACAAATTAATCTTTTTACATAACACATAGGTCATGTTGATTGTGAGCTAGACTCTTTTGGCGGGACTTGGCTCGGTTCCTAATAAATATACCTTATTATATGAGCCCAATGGCTTCTCATAAAATCAAATGATATCAACTATGAAACGTGCATGTGTTAGGCTCCGCTCATTAAAATCCGCTCAAATCAAAGTGTTTCTCGAGATGAAGTCGCCACAAGGCAAGTAATCCAAGCCTGCTCATGTCATCCATGAATTCAGCAAAGACTAAATTAATAGGACCATATAAATTCCTAATTTAAAGCAAACTATCTCTGCCTTGTCCTTTTGTTACGACATTTGTGGGAGGAAAATGGCGACCAAGCGTTCGAAAAGTCGAAGCAATTCTTCTTTAATGATCCCAAAACGAATATGAATTGCTATTTAATCAGTTTTTCCGTCTATGGCAGACAAATCGAGGGGCGAGAGAAGTGGGAACGAACTTGCTCGATTGATCTTAACGTGGATTGTGAACGTGAGCGTTGAGAAACGGAACTCTGTTGAGGAAGATCTGTTGAGCTGCCTTGACTAATTTGGAAAGGACGCAGGCACTTGGCGACTCCATGGCTTGCGAGTCCTCATCTTCAGACCGTGTTTCTTAATTTCTTTGGGAGGCCTCCGTCTTTCAGCTACAGAAGGTGATGCGACTGTGAAATCATATTATTATGTTATCCAGAACGAAGATGTAAACTAAGCATCATATCAGGTGGAGCCTCCTTCGCGGAGCAGTAACTGTCGAAACCATGTGTCTTACGCTTGCAGTGTCGTCCTATGCCACCAAAGCAAAGCAACGATTGATGATTAAAAAATGACTTATGTCTGGAGTCAAAGGATAGAATCAACTAGCTCTGTCTGACAGGGTTGCTTTCTGCTGGTGTTCTGGAAAATGCAGCAGCCCTGGTATGATGTGCTTGTTTACTGAGAATGGTTGGTGCAAATGTATGAACTTTCAATAACTTGCCTCTGATTTTATGGGCTTTTCCATGCGGCCGTGCCAATATTTACTATGTTTCACATGCTCATAAATCGGTATAAATGTAAACAGAGTCGCTTGTTTTAGAGAGTTCCATGAATTTGCTGCAAGATTCCCCGTTTGAATGGACATTTGAACCTGAAAGATTTCATTATAGGTGGACATCACTTTTTCCATTGCATGTATGTATCAACTATCAACAAGCAAATCTCCTAGCTTATAGATTTAGGGGAGATGCTTTTCTATCCTGGGATCAAGTGCTGGTTGAGCAGAAAAGGGCAGGTAAATCGCCGATTAGGACGTGAAAATTGAGCCGAGAGAAATCTAGGTGGGGACAACGAAAGAGTGCCGTGAGAAAATAGAGCCGAGGGCCAACCATTCGATGAACCAATTTCAGCGGTCCAAGGTAATGGGATGTCCTGTTTATCCAAAGGCTTCATATTCGAGCGGAAAGGATTTCGAAGAGTTCGACGGGCATAAACAGTATGCTGGTCGCTACAAAAGGCGTGGATGTGATGGGTGAAATTATTATGACAGACCGAAGGTCGACATGGTGGAGCCTGTCATGAAGATCACCGCCAAGAATTGTGACCATTTCCATTGTCTCAGAGGGTTCCATGAATTACCTGCAGGGTTCCTTATTTAATGGATTTTTTTAACCCTGAAAGGTTTTCTTGCAGATGTAGATCATCTTTTTCACTGCACGTATATTTCCACGAATCGACAAGCAAACGTCTTAGCTTGTAGATTGAAGGGAGACGCTTTTTCTTTTTGTGGGACCAAGTGCAGGTTAAGGGGATAAAAGCAGGTGAAGCCCCGATTAGAACATGACAAAAATGTGAAATCTGTTAAGGCGGCGATTTTCATGGATTGATGATCGAGCTGAGCAAGCCAAATTCATGTCATCCTCAATAACGACAACCAGAAAACATCTGACGCTTCTATAATTGTCGTTGATAAGGCTGTCGTTGAGCCTTAAGAACTAGAAGTGGAAGTTTTTGAATTCCATCTTTAAGAACTGGAGGATTTGGGGGATTTTGAGCTTGAGGAAGAATCTCAGGGGAGTATGTCTTCCATGATGATGGAGAGAAAATTTAAGAGAAAAGCCCCTCCCATGTTGATCTGTAATTTAGATACAAGTGAGATTTGGGCGGAGAAATTGGTAGCGATAGAAAATGGAAAGATGGACAGAAGAACAAAATTTGATTTCATTATGACAGGCAATTGGAAAAATCAATTGATGGATCGATCATGCAAGTTCGGTTGCGATCTTTTCTTAAAGGATGAAATTTTGATTGATTTTGTAGATATGGTTACAAATCCAACAGTATTTTTTTATTGGATAATCCGACATTTCAAAAGCTTAAGATTGAGCTTTTATTTCTAATAAAGGAAGAATAATGCTGGATGCCTTAAGTTTGGATTTACGTCTTTTACCTGATGAATTTAGGATGGTGAAATTTGATATTTCCTTCTTTACGTAATTTGGCTAAGAATATTCACTCAGTATATAATGTATGAGTTTATTATTTCTATCATTTTAACATTTTTAGATGAGTTGATCTATATATATGTACCATAGGATGGAGTTGGTTTTTAAGGTTTAGCTAGGCTTTTATTATATTCTCGATTCTTTTTTCTCGGTTACTTTATCTAGTAACAACTCTTAGAGAAGGGGTTGCAACTTATCAACTTGTTATGTTTTACAGGATCATGCAGTTTGCCTCTTTCTAGAAATAAAAAAACCAAAGAGATTTCTGTCTATGCATTTTATGCAGGTACCCCTCGGGCATTCATGTTTGCAAGTTGCAACTTAGTGCTTTTTGTTTCCACTGCATCGAAGTTGAATAAGGAAAATAAAGCTATTCGAAGTCTCGACTTCAAGCAAAGAGAAAAGGCCTCTTGTGATCAAGGGACTAATAGATGAGTCCATTACATGCAACAAATAAGAAAGAGTCTAGTTCTTGCCAACCTCAAGACTAGAAACATAGATTTTATTCCACACGTGAAAAGAATACTATAGAGCAAATAATACTCGCCAACTATTTCCCATCCTTCAATTTGAGGAAGTTGCCGACGCGTCTCCCTACGGCAAACTTTTGGAGTCGGATTTGGTATCTGTGGTAGGTCAACGAAAGGACCAAGGTAACCACCAACACGAGAAGCAGAAAGCTCAAGTAAATTGCCCCTATGCTGCCTCCGACGACCTTATCGTGTTTCTGGAATTCGATCACAAGGGTAGCGAAGTAGGCAATACCAACTAATGCCGTTAGAATGTAAGCCGACAGAGTGCGAGGCAATAGGGGAATAGCGGTGATCCAGATTGCGATGAGGGAGGCCATGAAAACCGTACTGTTGAGGACCATGAACCAGTAGAGTTTCGGGCCAGTCAGGACAGTGTTTCCGGCTTCGTGTGGTTTTTCAACAGCAATGGCGCTGGAATTGGCAGTAACGACAATGGACTTGGCTGGATGATTTGGAGAGTTATCCCCCCAGTATCCTCCTGGAGGACTGAGTGCGGCTTGGTAAGTGGCAGTCGCAATTAAGGTGGCCACTCCAAAGACTATGTTGCGAGCGGATTCATCTCGGACGACGAACAAAAGTGTGAACCTCTCAAAGATAGTTAATTCCTTGCTTAATAACTTTGATAGAGAGAGGCCGGGAGTAGGAGGTCCTCCCACGTGTCCTCCACAGCATAACAACTTCACAATATTCTGGAAGATTTTCACTGCCGTCTTCACATTTATTTTGATATTCTCAACCCTCCACTTTCTGATCTAGAAGAAATGCAAGGGGCAAAATGAAGTGTATATCCCTTGAATTATAACTACTGTTGTCACTAGCTTTACTATTTTGAACAAGATAACTTTCTTACAGCACTAACTTGAGGGACAAATTTTTCTTCGTTCACTTGTGTGTCATAACTTCTAAAAAAATATTCATTTAAGTGCCATTACTTTTAATCAATTACTTGAATGCCATGACTTAAAAAAAATGTTCACAAAAGTGTCAGAAATTTGACAAGGTAAGGCACTCATAGTGGGTCTTTTTAAAAAGAAATTATGATATTCAAGTGATCGATTGAAAATTTATATAGAATTCAAGTGATTGAAATAAAAATAATTATATCACTCGAATGAATGCAATACGGAAGTTATGATACTCAAGTAATCCAAAAAAAAAGTTTACTAAACCTTATTTATTAAATGCAATCATTTTAACCCAAGTAACGAAATCCCAGATGTTTTCAAAAAGTGCCATTTAGTCATCTTACCCAAAATTATTTACGTGATAGTTAGGAATTGCCCTGTGAGTTGTAACATAGGTGAACCCACAAACATGCTAATCCGATTGACCAAGATTTTCCACAAAAAATTAGAACTTGATCAAGTCAACTAAAAGAATTAAGAATCAATTTCATTTTGCACAAAAGTCCATTTGCAATGAAGAGAAAGACTACCTTAGACATGTGTGTTTATGTCCTTTATGCATAAGATTCAACTAATTGAAGAGTAATTTTTTCGTCCACAGGGTTGTGTTGTATTGTCCTTGTTAGCTTCCATTTCACTATCTTCTATCTTGTACAATATGTTCGATGGACATATTTCGAAAGGAGGAAAAAGATTTTACTTATCAATAGGAAAAACAGAATATTGGAAAAGGATGAATTAAGTTACTATTGTGAGAGGTAGGAGTGTATCGCAATGGAAAGAGTTGGAAGAGAAGTATTCATCCAAAACCATCCAACTTAGAGAGATCTAGAGCTTGCTAGAAACTGAGTCTTGTATGGGTCTAAAGGGAAATGATTTTAATTTTACATTTTCTTGCCACTATCTAAACTATAAGCAAGGTGATCTTAATACCACTCCTTTCTTTCCCTTTCAATTTCCTATATCCTCCGACCAAAACAGTATTAGGCCAATCAAAATGAATTCAAATTAGAAGCATCATGAGCTTAAAATAATTTTACCACTAGCAGCTTTTGAAATGAAACTAGGGGCTTGTTTTAATAAATCTGAAAAAACAAGCCTAGGTAATCTTAGGCGTTGAAAATAGAAGTAAAACATTGTTTGATAGAGAGAGATGGCAAGTAGGAGTAGGAGATCTTACTACAGATCCTTCAATGCCTGACCTCTTCTCATAATCTTGCAAGATCTTCCGAGCAGTCTTACCCTGGAAGTTCTCCACATCTAAATCGACATATGCAAGCAACGCCAGTATGATCTGGAAGAAATGCAAAGGAAACAAAAAATGAAGTATGTATCAATTCAATTTCAATAACTGCTTAGTCACTAGCTTTGCTATTGTGCATAAAGTGAGCTCATAACGTGCAAGTTTGAGTAATACTAGTGATGCAACGACTGATGTCCCATGGGAACGAGTTTATGAAACCTTATTTATCAAATGCAATCATTTCAACCCATGTAATGAAGCCCCAAATGTTTCAAAAAGTGCAATTTAGTCATCTTGCTCGAAATTATTACATGATAACTAGGATTTGCTGTGTGAATTTTAACATGGGCGAATTCATAAAAGTGTTAATGCGATTGACTATGATGTTTCATGAAAGTTTAGGACTTGATCAAGTCAACTGAACGGTTTCATGTTGTACATGAGTCCTTTTGCTATGAAGAGAATGATTACCATAGACGTGTGTTTATATCCTTTATGCATAAGATTTACCTAACATGGAGTAATTTTCCCATCCACAAATTGATTATTTATGATTGTGTTGCATTGTCCTCGTTAGCTTCTATTTCACTAGCTTCTATTTCATAAAATATGTTCAATGGACTGATTTTGAAAGGAGGAAAGAGGCCTTGCTAATCAATAAGGAAAAACAAAATACTAGGAAAGGATGAATTAAAATACTTTTGTGTAAGGTAGGAGTGTCTTATGATGGAAAGAGTTGGAAGAGAAGTATTCGTACAAAACCATCCAACTTAGAGAGATCTAGAGCTCTCTAAAAACTGAGTTTTATGGGGGTCCAAGAGAAACGATTTTAATCGTACATTTTCTCACCACTGTCTAAACTGCAAAAAAGGTGATCTCTATATCACTCCTTTTCTTCCCTTCCAATTTCTCTATATCCTCCGACCAAAACAGAGTCAGGCCAATCAAAATGATTACAAATTAGAAGCATCATGAGCTTAAAAGAGTTTTACCAATAGCAGCTTTTGAAATGAAACTATGGGATTGTTTTGATAAATTTGAAAAACAAGCGCTAGCATGGTAATCTTAGGCGTTGAAAATAGAAGTAAAAATTGTTTGATAATCGCTAAAAATACATCACTGAATATCCTTAATTCTTGCCAAACATGGAAATGTGATTACTATTGATAGGTTTTAATAATATAATTGTGAAGATTCTAATTACTATTCACTACACGGATCACTAGTTTAAGTGAGTATTTTGACTATATTGAGTCTTTTAAGTCAAATACTGATTATCTTACAAGTTTAATATCATTCAGTGTTAAATTTTCTGTCCAACGCTAAATGGATTTTCATAGAGGCCCAAATGTGACTATTAAATTAAACAAAATAATAAAACGTAACCTACCTACTAATATTATCATTATCTTAATATGAGTATCTGCCTTTTTTAATTTAAAAAAAAAAAAGAACTACTTCTTGATCTAATTTTTCTAACCCATCTCAATGGCATAAAAAAAATTATCATACATTTTATGGAGTAATTTGAAGAGATATAAAATGATTAGAGTAATCACCAAGTAAACAAGAATGGATCCACATGCAAAAACTGGATTCAATATGAGAGTGGAGCTACGCTCTTGTGATGTGCATCCCTCCTAATCCCTATGCTTCTCTCCATAAAAAACAAACAAACAAACAAACAAACAAGGTGACCCCGTTCAAATCTCCCCTCTTTGAATGTTTCTAACATCATGTATTTTCAACTCCTCGTATTTTATTATCATAACATTTGTTTTGGGACTAGAGATTGTCGAATTCAAGGATCAAAGAATAAAAGCACAAACAACCAAGAAATTGATGAACTATACCTCTTTTTGCGGCTCTCCAGATACAGCAATGTGCATGACGGTGTTACCATCTTGATCTTTCCAATTCAAAATTTCTGTCAAATAGACTCGTTTAAGCCATCCAAACAAAACCATGAATGCTATGAGATTGTGGTTCTTAACGGCAATGTGAACCGCAGTCTCACATTGGCTCGTTAAGTCTTCAATAGATGATTTGCAAGCGCAAAGGAATTCAGCTAGAAGCTCCATCTCATTGCCTCCCTCTTTTTCGGCAAGGTAATGCAAAGGGGTAATCCTACCTCGTCCGTAGACTTTAATCAACTCAGGTTCAAAGTTCATCAATGCCCTCACAGTTTGGTATTGTTCATTTTGCAAAGCCAAGTGCATGGGGCTATAACCCTCCGATTCAGCTTCCGAGCAAATTCAGGCCTCAAGGTGGCCACCTCCATGGCCACTTGGGTTTTTCCAGCAGCCGCAGCAAGATGTAGAGGAGTATTTGGGAAGGGGTCCTCAGACACATGATCTAAGAGCTTTTGCTCCTCCACAATTAAGTGATGTAGCTCATCAACATCATCATTTGCTATTGCTTGATGAAGCCAAGATTCCCCAGCCTCTTTTTCTTCTTTCTCGAGCAGACCCTTGGCCATCGTGTTAATAGGGAAATGTAGGAGCAGAAGAGGGGGTTTGCTGGGTGAAAGTGGCGAACTTGCAAAATCATATATTATATAGTGCCACGGTCAAGGAATATTGAGTTAGCTAAGTCAACAAGTGTACAAGTGGGCCCAATGGTAGGTCGGGGGTGAGTGGGGCCCAACATTTCTTTGATAGCTCAAATTCTCAGGAAATCGTCAGGCTTGTAACTTTACGCTTCTCTCTTGCTTTCTCACTTTATGGTCTTTTGCTTCTTGTTGTGTTTTGTAAAGAATTGCATGACGCGATTTACCGAGAAGGAAAAACTCTACTATGTCATGGCCCGTATATTGAAGTCAAGCTGTAAAGTACTGTATGGTATACCCTTTTTTTCTAAAATCCATATCAAACATTTAATACTATGGTGCCTCGGATGAATTTTATCTAGAAACGTTTTTGATGGAATGTTATTTATATTGGGGATATGTAAGGCAGCGTGTTATATTGTGGTTTCAATTTGATGCTCATAGTCAACCTACATATTTAGACATGACATGATGTATATGTGCATGGACCGATTATATTTCGGGGCTTAATTGTAGCTAAAGCATTTTTCGAGACTTAATTTGAGCGAAATATGATTTTCATACCTCATTGCCTGGCAAAGTGTGCCCGTGAAGTCTTCTTGACATGAGCATAAGATGAGATTGACATATGCTGGCTATGCCATATTATATTATTTATTATATGGTGTATGTCTTATAATTTGTTGGAATATATGCAATACTTGTAAAATGAGTAAACACAAAGCATACTCGTTTTTAAAGTTGCATTATTCTTAACTTGATCTCATAGGAATGGTGAATTTGTGTTCCTTTTTTTTTTTTTTTTCATGTAAATAAAAAGCTAATAAAGTTGGAAGCAGAATAAATTGTGCCACTTCCCTCCCATCAACCCCTCGAAACTTTCCAAGGTAATGGAAAATCAGTCACACCTTACTTGTTATTGCTGATCCCAAACTAAAGAAGATAATTTGCAGAAATTAATCATACATTTGTGGTATTAATAGCACTGGACTAGATTTGGTAAGATCACTGACAACTATTGTAAAAATTATATCACCCCCTCACACTTCATCTGATCTTTTTGCCTTGTACTAAACGTGGGCAAATTTAATTGGGTAGGTAAATAAGGCCTGAAAAGATTTAAACTCAGGACCCCTTACTCTAATTCTATGTTGTGTTTTGCAAGAATTGCATGATGCAAATTACCGAGAAGGAAAAACTCTACTATGTCATGGCCCGTATATTGAAGTCAAGTTGTAAAGTACTGTATAGTATACCTTTTTTTTTTTTCTAAAATCAGGATCAAACATTTAACACTATGGTGCCTCAGATGAATTTTATCTAGAAATGTTTTTGACGGAATGTTATTTATATTGGTGATATGTAAGGCGGCATGTTATATTGTGGTTTCAATTTGATGCTCATAATCAACCTTCATATTTAGACATGACATGATGTATATGTGTATGGACCGATTATATTTTGGGGCTTAATTGTGGCTAAAGCATTTTTCGAGACTTAATTAGAGCGAAATATGATTTTCGTACCTCATCACCTGGCAAAGTGTGCTCGTGAAGTCTTCTTGACATGAGCATAAGATGAGATTGACATATGTTGGCTATGCCATATTATATTATTTATGATATGGTGTATGTCTTATGATTTGTTGGAATATTTGGAATATATGCAATGCTTGTAAAATGAGTAAACACAAAGCACACTCGTTTTTAAAGCTGCATTATTCTTAACTTGAAAGAGGGCCCGGCCTTCCTTTATTCTGAAAAACTTCCAAACGACCATGGGGCGTCTCTCTCGCTAAAGACTCTGGGTTATCTTTCGTTGCATCGCCATCGTCTCCGACGATTTCTCCCTCCCATTTGATCGTTGCTCCAGGTCTGTTCTGCTGTTGCTTTTCTTCAAGGCATTATGGGTTATGCTCTCTTTCCGTTGCTTTGTACGCGAGACTGCGGCCGAGAACTCTAGTTGTGTTTTTATGCGAAAATAATCTCCGATTGAGGTCCATTTATTGATTTGAGCCGCCTCCTTCGATGATATTGTGGTCGTATTGGTTTTAAAATCACTAAACTGAGATGCCCGCCATATGTTCGTTGAAATGCCTGAGTGAAACTCGTGTGGCAAATCTGAGGAGTGTTATCATGCTTAGCATCTGGATTGGTTGTTGTTCGGTACGGGCGTTTAAAATTCCTGTCATACCCAATGTTTGTGTAACTGAGTAAGTCATTGAAGCATGTTCACAGGATTGAAGTTTGCGTTCGCTGGTTGTGGAAGCAAGTCGAGAAAGGTCTTGAGTGAGTTTACCTGTATAACGTTTGTGTATTGGTTTTTGTAGTAAGATGTATGAGCGTAAGGTCCGAAACACTCTCTGCATTGCTTATTTCGCAAATGAAGGTTTAGCTTGAAGTCCATGTGGTTATTTGCTTGAATTGTGAATTGAAACTATTCTTCACTGATAGGAATTAAACCTTTTCTAGAAGCATCTGGCTTGAAATGTTGCATTAGTATCGCATGGAGAATTGTTTTCCAAGCTGCTCACCATTTGTTTGACGAAATGCATAAGTCAGATTCGCCATTGTTAGCTTGTGTTATCGATCATTTGGAAAGCAATCCATCATGTCTCGGATGATTTTTATTCAAAATTACTAACTACTTGTAGCGTTTGCTAGTCCATTTCCTGTCAACCGAGGTTTTCTTTCACTTAATGATGATCTGATTTTATCGTCTTCGAGTACTTTACCAACCACCCCTTTCTGCTATTGTATGCATTCTATGTGACTCAATGGTGATTAGCGGTGGTTCCCAACAAGAAATATGGTTTCAAATGATTGATACGCATGACGATTTTCCGGTAGATTTCATTAGCCACATTCCAGTTTTAACGTTCTCTTCCCGCGCATATTGATACTGCTTGGTTCATATTTGTTAAAGGTTTAGTGGTTAATGGCAGTGGAAGTGAGAATTAATGGTGGTGACCGAAGTTGATAGTTCACTGGGGTTATCTGGTGGCATAGGAACATGCCATGGTCAATTCATGTTAAATTCGGACATAATGCTCCAAATTGTTGTGCCCAAAAGTTGCTGAAAACAAGCCTGACTTTTCTGGTCGTGATTTGAGGATTTCTATGAGCCATAACTTTGCGAATTTGATGCCACTGATCACATTAGCATATACTTTTGTATGCTGAGTTCAAAGAAAAAATTCATGTTAATTTTGCAGCACTGGTTAGGAATTTGTTGGCATCATGGCTGTTAGAGCTGCATATCCCATTTACTGAGTTCCCATACCATTTGGAATTGGTCTGCATCTGAGTAGTGATAAGCCCAAAGTTGTTTCGGAGAAACCACAATTGATGAAGATGAAGTTAGATGTCTTGCCAAGGTGAAGATTTGTTGATTATGGCTCGAAGTTAATACTGATTATTTTGAAATTCGATCCATAATTGAAGCGCAAGGAAATAAAAAGGAAAAATAATTTCCTACACGACTGCTTTTTTATAGAAGATGAAGTCATGTTGACACCACAGATGGGCTCATAATTTTTTTTGCATATAAATACTCTTGTGGGGTGCATAGTGAGTGTGCTTAAAATCTGTGAAAATTTGGGAGAGAGACAGAGTATAGAGAACCATCATTTAAGAGAGTGACTGTGTAATAATATTCATTTCTTGTGATTGATTCTTATGGGTTTTGGTTTATTCTAGGATTGGAAAACACTTATGATTCTGATCTCCTCTTTACCTATTATAATGGAACCATCTTATCAATCTCTCTCCATATAATAGGCATAACGTCAAACCATTCAGATTTTATCTCTGCAATTTATTTCTTATTCAATTCATTTTTTATTTTTTACGCTTCTGCATCAGTCATAATAAATCACATCTTAAAGGTGGAGGTGGAATATGAGTCTCAAACCCATTGCCTCCAACCAACAATGAAACTGCCTTCATGACCATTGTGTAGGCATTCAGAGATTTCTCTCTAAGCCCTTCCTGCATCTATGCTCCGAGCATCCATGCACGTGAATTACGACTTGTGCTTTTCGTCTTCATGGCATTGGTTGATATTAGAACTGGGAAGATCGTGGGAACGAGATGTTTGGTAACAATGACAACTGTGAAAACTGCCTCATTGACAAAGATCGGGGCTTGGGCTTTGATGGCGAGCATCTCAACAAAACCTGGAGCAGCAGTTGCAAACTGACTTTGAGTCTTAGGGCTGGAGAGAAACGTAGGTGGGGACAAAGAAAGAGCGCTGTGGAAAAATTGAGCCCAGGGCCAACCATTCCATGAACCAATTTCGGCGGTCCAAGGTAATGGGATGTACTGTTTATCCAAAGGCTTCATATTCAAGCGGAAAGGATTTCGAGGAGTTCGACGGGTATAAGCAGTATGCGGTTGCCACAGAAGGTGTGGATGTGATGGGTCGCGATTATTATGACAGATCAAAGGTCAACATGGTCTAGCCTGTGATGGAGATTACCACCAAGAATTTTGACCATTACCATTGTCTCAGAGAATTCCATGAATTCCCTGCAAGATTCCTCGTTGAAATGGATTTTTTAACCCCGAAAGATTTTCTTGCAGCTGCAGATCATCTTTTGCACTGCACATATATTTCCAAAGATCGACAAGCAAACCTCTTGACTTGTAGCTTGAAGAGAGATGCTTTTTTAATTTCTGTGGGATCAAGTGCAGGTTAAGTGGAAAAGAGCAGGTAAAGTGCAATGTGAAATCTGTTAAGGCAGCGATTTTTGTGGATTGATGATTGAGCTGACAAGCCAGCTTCATGTTACCCTCGATAACAACAACCAAATTGCCATTGATAAGGTTGTTGTTGAGCTCATAAGCAAGAATTAGAAGTTTTTAATGCCCTTTTCAAGGAGGATTTTGAGATTGAGGAAGAATCTCAGGGTAAGCATGTCTTCCATGACGATGGAGAGATGATTCTAGAGAAAAGCTTCTCTCATGTTATCTGAATTCACATACAAATGAGATTTGGGCAGAGGAATTAAAGTGATAGAAAATGGAAGGAAGAACAGAAGAATTCACATACATGTAAAACGTTTGTGTGTTGATTTTTGTAGGAAGAAATATGAGCATAAGGTTCCAAACACTCTCTGCATTGCTTATTTCGCAAGTGAAAGTTAAGTTTGAAGTTCTTGTGGTTGTTTGATTAAATTGCATTAGTATCACATAGAGAATCATCTTCCAAGATGCTCACCATTTGTTTGATGAAATGCATAAGCCAGATTTGCAATTGTTAACTTGTGCTATCGATCATTTGGAAAGCAATCCATCATGTCTCAGCTGATTTTTGTTCAATAATACTAACTACTTGTGGTGTTTGCTAGTCCGTTCCCTGTCAACTGAGATTTTCTTTCACTTAATGATGATCTGATTTTATCGTCTTTGAGTACTTTACTGACCACCCCTTTCCACTATTGTGTCCATTCTATGTGACTCAGTGGTGATTAGCAGTGGTTCCTGGTGAGAAATATGGTTTCAATTGACTGATACACGTGACGATTTTCCAGTAAATTTCATTAGCCGCATTCCAGTTTTTACGTTCTCTTCCTGTGCATATCGGTACTGCTTGGTTTGTATTTGTTGAATGTTTAGTGGTTAATGGCAGTGGAAGTGAGGGTTAACGGTGGTGGCTGAAGATGATAGTTCGCTGGGGTTATCCGGTGGCATAGGAACATGCTATGGTCAATTCATGTTAAATTTGGACATAATGCTCCAAATTGATGTGCCCAAAAGTTGCTAAAAACAAGCCTGACTTTTCTGGTTGTGATTTGAGGATTTCTATGAGACGTAACTTTAATGCGAATTTGAAGCCACTGATCACGTTAGCATATACTTTTTTATGCTGAGTCGAAAGAGGAAATCCATGTTAATTATGCTGTACTTGTTAGGAAGAGCTCCACATCCCATTTACTGAGTTCCCATGCTGTTTGGAATTGGTCAGCATCTGCAGTAGTGATGAGCCCAGAGTTGTTTTGGAGAAACCACAATTGATGAAGATGAAGTTAGACTTCTCGCTAAGGTGAAGATTTGTTGATTATGGCTTGAAGTTAATCCCGATTATTTTGAAATTCCATCCATAATTGAATTGCAAGGAAACTCAGGCCGTATTAGGAGGACTTTGCCAGGATTGTGGGTGATGTCAAAAGGAAAAATAATTTCCTACAAGACTGCTTTTTTGTAGAAGATGAAGTCATGTTGACACCACATATGGGCTCATAATTTTTTTTGCATATAAATAGTCTTGTTGAGCGCATAGTTAGTGTGCTTAACATGTATGAAAATTTGGGAAGTATAGATAGCCATCATCCAAGAAAGTGGCAGTGTAATAAAACTCCTTTCTTGTGATTGATTCTTATGGGTTTTTGTTTTTATTTTGGATTGGAAAACACTTATGATTCTAATCTCCTCTTTGCTAATTATAATGGAACAAGCTCGTCAATCTCTCTACATATAGTAGCCTAGTAGGAACAATGTCAAACCATTCGGGTTTTATTTTCGCAATTTATTTCTTGTTCAAATCATTTTTTTTTTTTTTTGTACACTTCTGCATTAGTCGTAATATATCACATCTTAAAGGTAGAGGTGACAATATGGGTCTCAAATCCATTGCCTTCACTCAACAATGAAACTGCGTCATGACCACTCTGTAGGCATTAAGAGACTTCTCTCTAGGCCCTTCGTGCATGTATGCTCCGGGCATGCATGTGCAAGGGCTACAAGTCATGCTTTTCGTCTTCATTGCGTTGGGTCGACATTAGAACCTGGAAGATCATGGGAATGAGATGTTTCGCAGCAACGACAACTGTGAAAACTGCCTCATTGACAAAGATCGGGGCCTGAGCTATGATGGCAAGCATCTTAACAAAACTTGGAGAAGGCATCTCAACAGATCCTGGAGCAGCCATTCGGTTTGATGCGGGTGACTTTGGACGCCGTTACGAACTGACTTTGAGTCCTAGGGCTGGAGAGATACCTAGGTGGGGACAAGGAAGTTGTGTCGTGGGAAAGCAATCTCTGGGGGTTCGAGGGGCATAAACAGTAAGCTGGTCGACACAGAAGGTGTGGATGTGATGGCTCGCGATTATTATGACAGACCAAAGGTTCCTTATTTAATGGATTTTTAAGCCCGAAATATTTTACTGCAGATGGAGATCATCTTTTGCTCTGCATGTATATTTCCAAAGATCGACGAGCAAACATCATAGCTTGTAGATTGAAGGTAGATGCTTTTTATGGGGTCAAGTGCAGCTTGAGAGGAAAATAGCAGGTCGATTAGAACGTGGCATAAAACGTGAAGTCAGTTAAGCCGGCGTTTTTTCGTGGATTGATGATCGAGCTGAACAATCCAGCTTCATGTTATTCTCGATAACAACAACCAAAAAGCAATTGACGCTTCTCCTATAATTGCCGTTGATACGGATGTTGAGCCTCAAGAGCAAGTAAGAAGTGCAAGTTTTCGAATTCCCTCTTTAAGAGCTGGAGGAGTTGGAGGATTTTGGGCTTGAGGAAGAATCTCAGGATGAACATGTCTTTCATGACGATGGAGAGATGATTTTAGAGAAAAGCGCCTCCCATGTTATCTGAATTCAGATACAAATGAGATATAAGTGCAAAAATTTGAAGCGGCAAAAAATGGAAAGAGCAGAAGAATCAAATATCGATTTCATTATGACAGGCAATTGGAAAAATCAATTGATGGATAGATCTTGCAGTTCGGTTGGGATCTTTTCTTAAAGCAAGACATTGTGATTGATCCTGTAGATATTGTTCCAAATTCCAAGAGGATTCTAGAACATATGCTTTATTACATAATCCGACATTTCAAAAACTTGAGGTTGAGCTTTTATCTAATGAAGGAAGAATGATGCCGGATGCCTTAAACTTGGATTTACTCGTTTTATTTGATGAATTTAGGATAGTGAAATCTGATATTTCCTTCTTTACGTAAGTTGGTTTAAGATATTCACTTAGTATATAATATTGAGTTTATTGTTTCTATCATTTTAACTTTTTTAATGAGTTGATATATTTTATTTTTTATCGGAAGATACCATAGAATCCAGTTGGTTTTTAAGGTTTAGCTAGGCTTTTGTTATATTCGCAGGTTTTTTTTTTTTCTCAGTTACTTTATCTAGTAACAATTAGAGAAAGGGTTGCAACTGTATTAACTTCTTATGTTTTATAGGATCATGCAGTTAGCCTCTTTCTAGAAATAAAAAACCTAAAGAGATTTCTATCTATGCATTCTGTGGGCGTATACTTGGGCATTCATACTTGCAAGTTGCAACTTAGTGCTTTTTATTTCCACCGCATTGAAGTTGAATTAGGAAAATAAAGCTATTTGAAGTCTCGGCTTCAAGCAAAGATTGAAGGCCTCTCGGGATTAGGGGATTAATAGATGAGTCCATTACATGCAACTGATAAAAAGGAGTCTAATTATTGCCAACCTCAAGACTAGAAACATAAATTACATTGCACACGGGCGAAGAATACTTTAGAGTAAATTAGACTCGCCAACTATTTATGATCCTTCAATTCAAGGAAGTTGCCGGCGCGTCTCTCTGCGGCAACCCTTTGGAGTGGGTATTTGTATTGGTTGTATTTCCACGAAAAGAACAAGGGGACCATCAACACGACAGCCAGCAAGATCGTATAAATTTCCACCATGCAGGCTCCATCGGATTTCGGGAATTCGGTCATGAGGGTACCAAAGTAGGCTTCACCGACAAATGACGTCAACAAGTAAACCATGAGAGTGTGGGGCAATAGGGGAATAGCGGTGATTCAGATTGTGATGATGGAGGTCATGAAAATCGTCATGTTAAGGGCCATGAACATGTATAATTTTGGGTCAAAATTATTCAAAAAGACTGAATTAGTAAATAATCAAAAAGTTTAAGATTAAATTGGTAATTAAAAAAGTTTATAACTGAATTGAATCCATCTAATATGTTTAAGATTTTTTTGATAATTTCTAGGAGAGTGACACTCAACAATACTGAAAGGAAAAAAAAAAGAAATTATAAATCATTGGCCAAGGATTAATTAGACTTCTTCTATTAATTTAAATTAGTGTTCATACCATGTAAAATCCCTTATACCTTTTGTCTTTTAGCATATTGTATTCGAAATATCCGTCTGGCTTTGTGAAAATAAAATAAGATAAGGTAATCAAACAATCAATTATTAATTGACCTATGAATTGAAAAAAGGAATGCATGTGGAACCACGTGCAAAAGCTTCCTTTTTCTCTTTCCTTTTTTCTGAATGCTCTGGAGGCCCGAGAATTATAAAAGACCAAGGATGATACGAGACTGAAATTGAGTTTTGTATGTCTACGTCATTTACAAGACAAACTACTTCTTGTATTCTCTTCTGGTTTTGGTGTTAGTCTTGCAATATGTCAGCTCCTCTTTGTATTTTTACTATGCTATTATGTATACAATGGATGTGTTACCATGTCTTTCTCCCGTTTTGGAGACACAAAAGGTAATCTACTTTGCATACTTGACTAATTAAAAGCATCTTCAGTCTTGACTACTGATTTATCTCCAATAAAAAGTAAAAAAAAAAAAAAAATCTTGACTACTGGCGAAACTCGGGATCTAGTTTTATGAAAATGGGAGTTCCCGTTAAGACCATCTACCGGCTTTGTATTATTGATAGCTAACAAAAAGACGACAAAAGTCCTTAGGCAAAGCCAACTCGATGTTGTATGTGCGAGAGCACCACAAATATATCTCTTATACTTCCTTGATCATGACGTAGATGATTTATTTCAAATTGAAATGGTAGAAATAGATTTAGTTTGGCACACAAAAGCCGACTTATGATAGTACCTAATTACAATATAATATGTCTGTTCAAAGTTTTATTAACCTCCTTTTTTCCTTATTTATTTATTTATTTTTTTTTTTTGGGGTCACTAGTAAACTTTACAGATCTTAAAAGAAGAGGAAACGGGATTTGTTTGCTGATTCTACCGGACTACTTTTTCATATTCAGCTTTCCCGCATCAAAAAAATGCATTTTCTATGTTCGTGTCCACAAGCATCATGGTCTGCGCCATATGCATTTTGAGAGAGATTCTTCAGGTCGTCGTTAGAAATCTTCCATTTCGAGGCAGATTTAATTTTTTTTTTTGTCTTATTATGATACTTTTTTTCAGATAATGCCGGCGTAGATAAATTTTAAACAGATTGTCATACTGAAATATGTGCATATATTTGGGTCGATATAAGCTCGTAACAGGCTACTTATGAATACCAAGAGAAAGCCAAATTAAAGGGTTTGTGGGTGGGGAAGTTACAAATGTTAGGTCAGACAACGAATTATATATGTTTGTGGACTTGCATGTGCATCACCTAGCTAGATTAGGTAATGTTTAGAGTTATCGCCAACCAAATTTGATTTCACTCAAGTCAATTGAGCACCGAAAACTTAAGACTACTAGAATGCTCCTTAGAATTTGAGCTATGAATCTTCTAGAAATCAAAGACAATATATTTCTGAGTGTATGATGCGGAGGAGGGAATGAATCAAGTGTTGCCCAAGATCGTTCAAAAACAATAACCCTGCTTGCCCTGTCCCTAAAGGCTCCAATAACCGACCCTATACAAGCACTAGCAAAGGGAAGTGGAGCTGTAGGGGCACGAACTGAGATGCTCTTATTCCATGGAATAGACATACCTATAGGGAGCCGCTACATCAATAGGCGCGAGAGAGAGAGAAAAGACAGCTGACGGCTCGGAGCATATGGACACACTTAATCATCATTTAATTTCATGGGATATACTTGTATAATTTAATATGGCTTTACTCGCATAATAGTTATTTGGGTACTATGAGGATAATAATCTATTGTGAGTTATAAATTCTTAAAGAAGTAGGTCTAACAGCAATTAATAATTATTTGTAATTTGAATTTTTGTGATCCAGAATAGATTGTTATTTTCATAATACATTAAAAACTGTCACGCAATCATTTTTCAATCTAATAAACACGCAGTGTGGTGGTGAAAATTTAAATATCATTACCACTAAAATTAGACATTATAGAGGGGTGTAAACTAGAGTCAAGTTTTCATCAATGTGACGTTGGATCACGCATTAAAAAATCTCTCTATCTCTCGCTCTTCTGTGTTTATTATGCGCATAGGTGCTTTCAACCTGCCATGGGGAGAGGGGGAAGACCGTGATTCGATCGGGAGAGAGGGGGAAGAGGGGCACACGTTCAAGGTTCAAACCTTCACTGCCGCTTCTTACCTTCTCCCATTGCCTACGAAACCACCGTCATGACCACTGTTGCAGGCATCAAGAGATTTCTCTCTAGGCCCTTCTTGCATGGATGCTCTGGGCTTGCTTGTGTGGGTTGATATTAAAACCTGGAAGATCGTGGGAACGAGGTGTTTGGTAACAACGACAGTTGTGAGGACTGCCTCATTGACAAAGATCGGAGCACGGGCTTTGATGGCGAGCATCTCAACAAAACCTGAAGCAGCAATTCGGCTTGATGCGGTTGACTATGGACACCGTTGCGAACTGACTTTGAGTTCTGGGGCTGGAGAGAAATCTAGGTGGGGAAAACGAAAGAGTGCCGTGAGAAAATTGAGCCGAGGGCCAACCATTCGATGAACCAATTTCAGCGGTCCAAGGTAATGGGATGTCCTGTTTATCCAAAGGCTTCATATTCGAGCGGAAAGGATTTCGAAGAGTTCGACGGGCATAAACAGTATGTCGGTCGCTACAAAAAGGTCGACATGGTGGAGCTTGTCATGGAGATCACCGCCAAGAATTGTGACCATTTCCATTGTCTCAGAGAGTTCCATGAATTCCCTGCAGGGTTCCTTATTTAATGGATTTTTTTAACCCTGAAAGGTTTTCTAGCAGATGTAGATCATCTTTTTCACTGCACGTATATTTCCACAAATCGACAAGCAAACCTCTTAGCTTGTAGATTGAAGGGAGATGCTTTTTATTTTTGTGGGACCAAGTGCAGGTTAAGGGGATAAAAGCAGGTGAAGCCCCGATTAGAACGTGACATAAAATGTGAAATCTGTTAAGGCGGCGATTTTTATGGATTGATGATCGAGCTGAGCAAGCCAAATTCATGTCATCCTCAATAACAACAACCAAAAAACATCTGACGCTTCTATAATTGTCGTTAATAAGCCTGTCGTTGAGACTCAAGAACTAGAAGTGGAAGTTTTTGAATTCCATCTTTAAGAACTGGAGGATTTGGGGGATTTTGAGCTTGAGGAAGAATCTCAGGGGAGTATGTCTTCCATGACGATGGAGAGAAAATTTAACAGAAAAGCCCCTCCCATGTTGATCTGAAATTTAGATACAAATGAGATTTGGGCGGAGAAATCGGTAGCGATAGAAAATGGAAAGATGGACAGAAGAACAAAATTTGATTTCATTATGACAGGCAATTGGAAAAATCAATTGATGGATCGATCATGCAAGTTTGGTTGCAATCTTTTCTTAAAGGATGAAATTTTGATTGATTCTATAGATATGGTTACAAATCCAAGAGGATTTTAACACATGCTTTATTAGATAATCTGACATTTCAAAACTTAAGATTGAGCTTTTATTTCTAATAAAGGGAGAATGATGCCAGATAATGATGCCTTAAGTTTGGATTTACGTCTTTTACTTGATGAATTTAGTATAGTAAAATTTGATATTTCCTTCTTTACGTAAGTTGGCTAAGGATATTCACCTACTATATAATGTATGAGTTTATTATTTCTATCATTTTAACATTTATAGATGAGTTGATATATATAGTAGATACCACAGGATCAAGTTGGTTTTTAAGGTTTAGCTCGGCTTTTGTTATATTCTCGGTTCTTTTTTCTCGGTTACTTTATCTAGTAATAACCCTTAGGGGGTTGCAACTGTATTAACTTGTTATGTTTTACAGAATCATGTAGTTTGCCTCTTTCTATAAATAAAAAACCTAAATGCATTTTGTGCGTGTACACTTCGGGCATTCATGTTTGCGAGTTGCAACTCAGTGCTTTTTGTTTCCACTGCATCGAAGTTAAATAAGGAAAATAAAGCTATTCAAAGTCTGGGCTTCAAGCAAAGAGTAAAGGCTATTGGGATCAATTTATTAATAGATGAGTCCATTAAATGCAACAAATAAGAAAGAGTCTAGTTCTTGCCAACCTCAAGACTAGAAACATAGATTTTATTCCACACGTGAGAAGAGTACTTTAGAGTAAATAATACTCGCCAACTATTTCCGATCCTTCAATTTGAGGAAGTTGCCGACGCGTCTCCCTGTGGCAAACTTTTTGAGTTGGCTTTGGTATGTGGAGTACTTAAACGAAAAGACCGAGGGTAACACCAACACGAGAAGGTAAATTGCCGCTCCTGCGACCTTATCGGGTTTCGGGAATTCGATCTAAGGGTAACAAAGAAGGCATAAGCGATGAGAAAAGTTAAAAGGTGAACCGTCCGAGTGTGAGGCACATAGGGGAATAGCGGTGATCCAGATCGTGATGAGGGAGGCCATGAAAACCGTACTGTTGAGGACCATGAACCAGTATAGTTTCGAGCCAGTCAGGATAGTGTTTCCGGCTTCATGTGGTTTTTCAACAGCAATGGCGCTGGAATTGGCAGTAACGACAGTGGACTTGGCTGGATGATTTGGAGAGTTATCCCCCCAGTATCCTCCTGGAGGACTGAGTGCGGCTTGGTAAGTGGCAGTCGCAATTAAAGTGGCCACTCCAAGGACTATATTGCGAGCGGATTCATCTCGGACGATGAACAAAGATGTGAAGCCTCTCAAAGATAGTTAATTCCATGCTTAATAACTCTGATAGAGAGAGGCCGGGAGTAGGAGGGCCTGCACAGCGTAACAACTTCACAAGATTCTGGAAGATTTTCTTAGCGTTCTTCTTCTTCACATTTATTTTGATATTCTCAACTGTCCACTTTCCGATCTGGAAGAAATGCAAAGGCACAAAATGAAGTGTATATCCCTTGAATTATAACTACTGCTTTGTCACTAGCTTTACTACTTTGAATGATAAGATAACAACAAATGATTTTCGGCACTCACTTAAGGGACAAATTTTTTTTCGTTCACTTGTGTGTCATAACTTCTAAAAAAAAAAAAAAAATCCATATAAGTGACATTACTTTTAACCGATTACTTGAATGCCATGACTTTTTAAAAATGTTCACGGAAGTGTCAGAAATCCAACAAGGTATGGCACTTATAGTGGGCCTTTTAAAAAAAAAAAATTATGGTACTCAAGTGATCGATTGAAAATTTATATAGCGCTCAAGTGATAAAAAAAAAAAAGTCATATTACTCAAATGAATGCCATACAAAAGTTATGATACTCAACAAATAAGGAAAAAAAAAAAGTTTACTAAACCTTATTTATCAAATGCAATCATTTTAACCTATGTAATGAAATCCTAGATGTTTTCAAGAAGTGCCATTTAGTCATTTTACCCGAAATTATTTACATGATAGTTAGGAATTGCCCTGTGAGTTGTAACATAGGTGAATCCACAAATGTGCTAATCCGATTGACCAAGATTTTCCACAAAAATTTAGGATTTGATCAAGTCAACTGAAAGGATTAAGAATCAATTTCGTTTTGCACAAAACTCCATTTGCTATGAGGAGAAAGACTTACCTTAGACACGTGTGTTTATGTCCTTTATGCATAAGATTCAACTAATTGAAGAGTAATTTTTTTGTCCACATGGTTGTGTTGTATTGTCCTTGTTAGCTTCCATTTCACTAGCTTCTATCTTGTACAATATGTTCGATGGACTGATTTTGAAAGGAGGAAAAAGATTTTGCTAATCAATAGGAAAAACAGAATATTGGAAAAGGATGAATTAAGTTACTATTGTGTGAGGTAGGAGTGTATCACGATGGAAAGAGTTGGAGGAGAAGTATTCATCCAAAACCACCCAACTTAGAGAGATCTAGAGCTCGCTAGAAACTGAGTCTTGTAGGGGTCTGAAGGGAAACGATTTTAATTTTACATTTTCTCACCACTATCTAAACTATAAGCAAGGTGATCTTAATATCACTCCTTTCTTTCCCTTTCAATTTTCCTATATCCTCTGACCAAAACAATATTAGGCCAATCAAAATGAACTCAAATTAGAAGCATCACGAGCTTAAAATAGTTTTACCACTAGCAACTTTTGAAATGAAAGTAGGGGCTTGTTTTGATAAATCTGAAAAAACAAGCCTAGGTAATCTTAGGCGTTGAAAATAGAAGTAAAACATTGTTTGATAGAGAGAGGTCACAAGTAAGAGATCTTACTAATCCTTCAATGCCTGCACTCTTCCCACTATCTTGCAAGATTTCCTGAGCTGTCTTACCCTGGAAGTTCTTCACATCTAAATCGATATATGCAAGCAACGCCAGTATGATCTGGAAGAAATGCAAAGGGAACAAAATGAAGTATGTATCCCTTCAATTTTAATCACTACTGCTTAGTCACTAGCTTTGCTATTGTGCATAAAGTGAGCTCATGACATGCAAGTTTGAGTGATACTAGTGATGCAACAACTGATGTCCCATGGGAACAAGTTTATGAAACCTTATTTATCAAATGCAATCATTTCAACCCATGTAATGAAGTCCCAAATGTTTCAAAAGGTGCAATTTAGTCATCTTGCTTGAAATTATTACATGATAACTAGGATTTGCCCGTGTGAATTTTAACATGGGTGAATTCATAAAAGTGCTAATGCGATTGACTATGATGTTTCATGAAAGTTTAGGACTTGACCAAGTCAACTAAATGGTTTCATGTTGTACATGAGTCCTTTTGCTATGAAGAGAACGATTACCATAGATGTGTGTTTATATCCTTTATGCATAAGATTTAACTAACAGGGAGTAATTTTCCCATCCACAAATTGATTATTTATGATTGTGTTGCATTGTCCTCGTTAGCTTCCATTTCACTAGCTTCCATCTCATAAAATATGTTCAATGGACTGATTTTGAAAGGAGGAAAGAGGCCTTGCTAATCAATAAGGAAAAACAAAATACTAGGAAAAGATGAATTGAAATACTTTTGAGTAAGGTAGGAGTGTATTATGATGGAGAGAGTTGGAAGAGAAGTATTCATACAAAACCATCCAACTTAGAGAGATCTAGAACTCACTAAAAACTGAGTTTTATGGGGGTCCAAGGGAAACGATTTTAATTGTACATTTTCTCGCCACTGTCTAAACTCTAAACAAGGTGATCTCTATATCACTCCTTTTCTTCCCTTCCAATTTCTCTATATCCTCCAACCAAAACAGAGTGAGGCCAATCAAAATGATTACAAATTAGAAGCATCACGAGCTTAAAAGAGTTTTACCAGTAGCAGCTTTTGAAATGAAACTATGGGATTGTTTTAAATCTGAAAAACAAGCGCTAGCATGGGTAATCTTAGGCGTTGAAAATAGAAGTAAAAAATTGTTTGATAATAGCCAAAAATACACCACTGAATATCCTTAATTCTTGCCAAACATGGAAATGCTATTACTATTGATAGGTTTTAACAATATAATTGTGAAGATTCTAATTACTATTCACTACACGGATCACTAGTTTGAGTATTTTGACTATATTGAGTCTTTTAAGTCAAATACTGATTATCTTACAAGTTTAATATCATTCAGTGTTAAATTTTCTGTCCAACGCTAAATGGGTTTTCATAGAGGCCCATATGTGACTATTAAATTAAACAAAATAATAAAACGTAACCTACCTACTAATATTAACATTATCTTAATATGAGTATCTGCCTTTTTAATTTTTTTTTTTAAAGAACTACTTCTTGATCTAATTTTTCCAACCCATTGAATGGCATAAAAAATTTATCATACATTTTATGGAGTAATTTGAAGAGATATAAAATGATTAGAGTAATCACCAAGTAAACAAGAATGGATCCACATGCAAAAACTGGATTCAATATGAGAGTGGAGCCTACGCTCTCGTGATGTCCATCCCTCCTAATCCCTTTGCTTCTCTCCATAAAAAAACAAACAAACAAATGAGGCGACCCCGTTCAAATCTCCCCTCTCTGAATGTTTCTAACATCATGTATTTTCAACTCCTGGTATTTTATTATCATAACATTTGTTCCAAGACTAGAGATTGTCAAATTCAAGGATCAAAGAATAAAATCACAAACAACCAAGAAATCGATGAACTATACCTCTTTTTGTGGCTCTCCAGATACAGCAATGTGCATGACGGTGTTACCATCTTGGTCTTTCCAATTCAAAATTTCTGTCAAATGGACTCGTTTAAGCCATCCAAACAAAACCTTGAATGCTTTGAGATTGTGGTTCTTAATGGCAATGTGAACCGCAATCTCACATCGGCTCGTTAAGTCTTCAATAGATGATTTGCAAGTGCAAAGGAATTCAGCTAGAAGCTCCAGCTCCTCGTCTCCCTCTTTTTCGGCAACATAATGCAAAGGGGTAATCCTGCCTCGTCCGCAGACTTGGATCAACTCGGGGTCAAAGTTCATCAATGCCCTCACAGTTTGGTATTGTTCATGTTGCAAAGCCAAGTGCATGGGGCTATAACCCTCCGGATTCAGCATCCGAGCAAATGGAGGCGACAAGGTGGCCAACTCCATGGCCACTTGGGTTTTTCCAGCGGCCGCAACAGAATGTAGAGGAGTATTTAGGAAGGGGTCCTTAGACACGCAATCTAAGGGCACTCGCTCCTCCACAATTAAGTTATGTAGCTCATCAACATCATCATTTGCTATTGCTTGATGAAGCTGAGACTCCCGAGCCTCTTTTTCTTCTTTCTCGAGCAGACCCTTGGCCATTGTGTTAATAGGGAAATGTAGTAGCAGAAGAGGGGGTTTGCTGGGTGATATGATCGATGGAAGTGGTGAACTTGCGAAATCATATATTATATGGTGCCACGGTCAAGGAATATTGACTTAGCCGAGTCAACAAGTGTACAGGTGGGCCCAATGGTAGGTCGGGGGTGAGTGGGGCCCAACATTTCTTTGACAGCTCAGATTCTCAGGAAATAGTCAGACTTGTAATTTTACGCTTGTCTCTTGCTTTCTCACTTTATGGTCTTTCGCTTCTTGTTGTGTTTTGCAAGAATTGCATGACGCGATTTATCGAGAAGGAAAAACTCTACTATGTCATGGCCTGTATATTGAAGTCAAGCTGTAAAGTACTGTATGGTATACATTTTTTTCTAAAATCTGGATCAAACATTTAATACTATGGTGCCTCGGATGAATTTTATCTAGAAATGTTTTTGATGGAATGTTATTTATATTGGTGATATGTAAGGCGGCATGTTATATTGTGGTTTTGGTTTGATGCTCATAGTCAACCTACATATTTAGACATGACGTGATGTATATGTGTATGGACCGATTCTACTTCGGGGCTTAATTGTAGCTAAAGCATTTTTCGAGACTTAATTAGAGCGAAATATGATTTTTGTACATCATCGCCTGGCAAAGTGTGACTGTGAAGTCTTCTTGACATGAGCATAAGATGAGGTTGACATATGCTGGCTATGCGATATTACATTGTTTATGATATGGTGCATGTCTTATGGTTTTTTGGAATATATGCAATGCTTGTAAAATGAGTAAACGTAAAGCATACTTGTTTCTAATGCTGCATTATTCTTAACTTAATCTCATAGGAATGGTGATTTTGTGTTCTTTTTTTTTTTTTTTTCATGTAAATAAAAAGCTAATAAAGTTGGAAGCAAAATAAATTGTGCCACTTCCTTCCCATCAACCCCTCAAATCTTTCCAAGGTAATGGAAAATCAGTCACACCTTACTTGTTATTGCTGATCCCAAACTAAAGTAGATAATTTGCAGAATTTAATCATACATTTGAGGTATTAATAGCACTTGACTTGCTTCCTCCTTTATTTGAACAAGTCCAATTATAAATCTGCAAGATTTGATAAGATCACTGCCAACTATTATAAAAATTCTATCAACCCCTCACGCTTCGTCTAATCTTTTTGCCTTGTACTAAACGTGGGCAAATTTAATTGGGTAGGTAAATAAGGACTGAAAAGATTTAAACTCAAACCCTTTACTCTAATTCTATATGAAATTTGGTAAGACCACTACCAACTGTTCTAAAAACTTAAACTATTATATCAATACATGGTTTAATATTTAAATATTCTATCAAACCGTAAGAACAAAATTATCTCCTCAAGCTCAAGACCTCGCATCAGTTATTGCTTCAATTCAATATATGCAGGCAAGCTCTCTACTCATTTCTAAAACAGTTATCAAATGAAGATTTTGAGTTTCGAATTTAGCATCGAATTAGCTCAAAAATAAAGCTCGTTAAATCATGGGTGCATGACAAATTTGACAATTTATTAATAACTGTGAATTAATGGCGGAATCTTCATCATTACTCCTCTCTAATGAAGTTGGTAATTGAGCTTTCCATAATCATATATCAGATGGCTTCACGTATTTTTAATCTCAAAACCTTTTAACTCAAAAGTTCCAAGAATGCTCTCGCGAATAATAACTACGTATTGCAAAACCGTAATGCAAAATTAGTTCACATGGCTACTAGTTTATTTTGACAAGGGGTTAGATATTTAAGCTAAAATAGCTAGTTTCCAATCAGAGTTTATAATTTAAGCTCCATTTATAAATGTTAGTAAGTCGTTAAGAGAACTAGTAATTTGAAATATATTGGTAATTTTGTATAAGAATTGGTAGATATAACCCAATGATAAGTTTGGAAATACATCTTGTGAACTATTGGAACAACTAGTAATTATGTGGTTATCAATAAACATCAAGTGAACTCTAATAATAGTTAGCAATTGACAAAAGAATAGCCCAAGTGCCAAAACTTAGTATGAGAAGATAATTAAATGTCAAAAGTTAGGAAATCCTACGTAGCAATTTTTTTTATTAATATTGCTTGCCTATGTAGCTCGCCGGAGAGTTGACTAAAAAAAAAAAAAGGCTAAGATGATGTCGTTTTAGTGCAAATTTGAATTTTAATATAAATATTAATTAAATTAAATTTAAAACAAAATTTAAAGAAAAAAATGGTTGTAGGACATCAAGGCTCAGCCTTTGCCACCTTCCCCCACCATCGCCAATAGGGCTCAGCAACTCGGCCAACCAATGTTGAGGGCCTACAAGCCTTCGCCCAGATTTGAGGTGAGGGCTCACAGGCTCTCACTACCACTTGACAAAGGTCACTGGCCCTTGGCTAGGGCCCACCGACCTCGACCAACTTTTCCCCCACCGTTGCCGGCCCTTCCCAACGACGGCGGGTTGGCAATAGTAGGGAGGCGGCAACAAGGGCTAAGCTCTCACCTTTTACCTCTTCCTAAAAAAAAAAAATCAGTATTTGTTTTGCCTCTTATTTGAATTTTAATATAAATATTAATTAAATTAAATTAAAATTATTTTAAAAAATAAAAGATGGAAATTCCAAGCAGCCGACGTGGAGCCCTCACCACCGCCTCCTCCCCACCGTTCCCAGAAGGGCCGGTGACAATGAGGAGCCCTCATCGCCTGCGATCTCCATCATTTTTTTTTTTTTTAATTAGTTTTAAATTTGATTTAATTAATATTTATATCAATTATTTACCTACATCAACAACAAAATTACATTCTTTTTGCACTTGTTTAGCCACGTCAATGTATAAAACGATGTTATTTTATACTTGCCTCGCTAGAAAATCGCCACGTCAGCATTTTGGTAAAATTCTCTCGCCTTTAGCACTTAACTAATCCATTTGGCTCCGATTTTAGCACTTACATGTCACTTTCTTAACTTTGACACTTAAGTGTCCCCCTCGTCCTAAGTTTTGACACTTCAAAGGTCCGGGTCTCGTTAGTAATTTCATATAATACTTAGTAACATTATCAATCGGTAAGCTACACATATAAATATTGGTAAATATTGCAACAATTGGTAATTTCGAAATGATCAAAGAAAAGTAAATAGGTGACTCAAACATTAAGCTAGAATTAGTTGGTGACTTAATGGTAGAAAAATGGGCAAGTCACTTAAATTAAGGTTGGTAATTTTGAATAAAAGTTAGTACCATTACAAATCTTGGAAGTATATATTAGAAAGTCCAATCCATAAATTTAAGCTGACATGGGATGGTATTTCCTATGTAGCACCGACACGGACACGCGACATACGACATGACACAATACGACACGACACGCCGACACATCATTTATTAAAAATAGAGAATTTGACACGTTCCGACACGTTATATATTAAATATATTTTTATATATAAATACATAAATAATAATAATAATAATAATAATAATAATAATAATAATAATAATAATAATAATAAATAAATAAATAAATAAATAATAGCCTAGAATTAATTTACACGAAAAATATTAAATATAATATCATTCATTATTTTAATTTGTTACAATAATACACAAAACTTATAGGAAAAAAACATTGTTTAAAGAAAAATGCTGAAATGATATTTTTAAATTTATTTATTTATCATATATAGCATTTTTGATTACTTCTTTCATAGTAAAAGACTTTAAAAAAAATTAAATTGAAAAAAAAATATTGACCCCGAGCGTGTCGGAATTGCGTGTCGGAATTCTGGACTCAAGTGTTAGAGAGAGTTGACCACGTGTCGGATTTTTCGACACTCATTGACGGCGTGTCGGAGCGTGTTGGGACTTGTCGGAGCGTGTCGGACACGTGTTAGAGTGTCAGACACGACAAGAAGGCTTCTGGAGAGTGTCCGTGCTACATAAGTTATTTCTACACCCCTCTCATGCATAAGCCTAACGTTGACATTTGGGTTTGAACACGCATATACAAAAGGAATAGTGTGGTTTCATATTTAAATATTCCAACATTCCTTATCACGCATAGACTAGGATTTCCTACTCCGATACCATGTAAGATTTTGTGGGAGTACTCTCAATTATTCTTAAAGTTTAAGTTGATAAATAGAGGGAGACTGCATGGATATAGAGAACATATAGATTTCATTGTTAAGCAATTTCAAATAATATTTCAACACTCCGTCTCATGTGCAAGTATTGATACTTTAAAAAAAAAAAATCCGTCAGTAACTTAATAATATATTACTAGCTAAATAAGCATGCATATAAACGAACTGTGAAAAGAAGAATAATGTCTCTCTTTGTTTTCTAAAAGTTGAAATTGCGATGACTACTAGGAAGACCAAAAAGCAAATTGCTGGACGTCGATTAAAAAAAGAAAAAAAGCAAAGTTCTAATGCCGACAAAGATTATTGAACATGAAAAAGTAATATCCAAATTGTGATGACTACTCTAGGTTTAAAATTATCTCAACCTTGTCACTACTATGTGATTCAAAAAACAAGGATTAAAACTAAACTTGAGACATAAACCTATTTTTTTTTTTTTATCATTGATGCTACAGGGCTGGCAATTTCTGACACAAATTAATATGTTTATGCACGATTATAAGGTGAACTCGAAAGCAACACGAATTGACATGAATTTATTATATGCGAGTTTTATAGCATGGTCAATAAAAATATAGGTGTTTTTCAATTGCACGACTTTAACATGATTATCAAATCCAATCAAACCACATGAATTTGAGTTGCCAATTCTTGTGAAAACATATTATAAGCATTTATAGCAAATAAAAAGTAGTTTATGTGATGATATTTTTAAATAAATATTTTTCATATACTGCATATAGAGTAACATATACCTACAAATGGAAATGCTCTATGTCATTTACCAGACGACCTTCTTCTATTCTCTTGTTTTTCTTCTTTTTTCTTTTTTTTTTTTTTGGGTGTTTGTCTTGCTATAAGTTAACTTCTTTTTGTATTTTCACTTTGCTATCACATGGAAAACGTTTGTACTATCACGCCTTTATCCCGTTCTTTGTCGGGGAAAAAAGGAGAATTCTTGGAGAATTCTTGGAGACGAAAAGTGCTCTGCATCCTTGACTAGTTAATAACTTAATAGTACCTTCAATCTTGATATAAAAGGTTTATTGCTGATAGCTAACAAAAGACAACATAAATTCCATAGGCAAAGACATCATATAATTTAATGTCCGTGGGATCATGTCTTCAATGTGTTAGGCTCCAGCCTCATTAAAAGTGTCCTTTTTTTCTTATGATGACGTTGGCACAGGCCAAGTAATCCAAGTCTCCTCAAGTCATTCATGTGTTCAATAGACACTAAATTAATCACCAGACAGACCATTTCAACCTATTGCCCGCCCTTGCGCACAAAAGAAAAGAAAGAAGACAAATATGGTGCGAACCCAATTTGGAGAGTGCACATTTTCAAAAGTGGAAGCATTCTTCTTTTATGTTCGAAAAACGTTTATGAATTTTTATTTAATCGATCAATCCTTCAAAATTATGAGATAAAGTCACGACTTATATTTATCTTCTAGATAGGTTATACTTTTTTTTTCTGTTTTCCTTCTGCCCCCTATTGTATTCCTATTGAATCCTATCCTTCCCCCCAAAAAAAAAAAAAAAAAAGACAAAAAAAAACCAAAGAATAGCTATTGGATCACTAAGCAAACACTTAGCATAGACTTTCTCAACAACCTTGGGATTTTTAATTTAATTAAACATTCAAATCAATTCATTTTGAAGTCACCACTAATTTATTATTGGTCAATTAAAAGTCTAAATTGTGGGAGAATATTTTACTTTGCAAATCAGAGATTCATTGATAAAGAAACTTGATTACACTAGACAAATCTAATGCCCTTTCAATACGTTTTTTTTTTTTTTTAAAAAAATATTTTGCAAGCAGTCTGAGTTAATTTTAATTCTAAACCACTATCATGTGATGGATGATTATGTAGGTATGCACACTGACACTCAATAATCAAAGCAATAAATAAATTACCTAAGGAAATATAAAACCCCAATGCTCTAAACAATAGAAAAGCTTCATTAAATCCGCCATATCAAGTGTTTTGCAAAATGTTAACTCAAGACCAAATAATGTATGCATGACCTAAACATGATTTCTAAATGCAATGTCAATTAATTCTTTTTTTTTTTCTTTTCATGATATGCAGTATGAATAAGCATGAAATGTCATTGCTAATTGATCCTATCTTGACAATTTGATTATTAAAACATTGAGATTAAGACATGTAACTCTCTAGATGGGGCGCAACATGCAACATGAATTTTATGTAATTAATAAATTTATTCTACTATTAAATGTGATCTATATGAGACATGGATGCAGTATTATTTGAGCTTTTCTTTATGAGTTAAAATAAGAAATTGCAGAAACTTACATGATGGCTTTGACAAATTAGGAAATAATATTTATTAAATCTTTAAGATGCAATAAATAAAGTTTATGCTTTCTTAAATTGCTATCTAATTCCTAATGCACATAGGATATAAATTTATAAATTACGCAACATCCGTAAAATGAGTGAATGGATGCATTCTTATCTCTAAAGCTGCATTATTCTTTGCTTGATCTAATAGGATAGTGATTTTGCTCACCGCTCCCTGTCAATTTCCTTTTTTCCTCTTTTGTATTTCTCCATTTAAAGTAAAGTGCGAATAAAGCTGAAAGCAAAATAAATAAAGGGGGCAAAAAAAGAAGAAGAAGAAGAAGAAGAAGTTACAGTGACCCTTCCCTATCAATGACCCATCGTATCTTTCTTAGGTAATTGAAAAGCATTCACGCCTTACTTGTAATTAGGGGTGATCGATTCTCGAGTGGATAGGTTCTAGAGTTGGAATATGGAACCTACCATGATATAATCGATTCCAATTTTTGGACCTCGGAACCTACCCTATTTGCCTAAAACCAGTTCTAGAACATACTTGCTTTTCCGATCCATTTCTAGGGTCTATCCAAGAACCAATGTTTTTCCTTTTTCTGATTCATTTTTTACAGCAAAATCATATGAGGTTATGAGTAATAAAAAGATTCAAAGTAAAAAATGAAGGGAAATCCCTATCCACCAAAAATAACACGTAGTCATATATAATTATAAAAGAAAAAAAATTCAAACACACAACATAAATTTAAATTATAAAACTACATTCCCCATTCATCTATAAAAATATAGTAGAAGAGGAAAGATTGGCAAGGAGTTCCCAAGAGGATAAAAGATAGAGTGCTGATGTTAGCATTTAGGTAAAAAATTAGGGTTTTGGCATTTAGCTTATAAAATTGGTTTCAAAATAGGGTGGTTTGGTCTAATGCCTAGATGGATATTCACTTGGAACCTGTTCCCGGATATAGTCCTGGATCAGTTCCAACTATATCCGATTCCTAGATCTATTTTTCAAGTGGTCCGATCCGGTTATAGGGTAGAACCGATCCAGTTGCATACCTCTATTTGTAACTAATCCCAAACTACAAAATACAATTTGCAAAATTTAATAATACATTTGAGGAGTTAATAGCAATGGACCTGCTTCCTCCTTTATTTGAAACAAGTCCACTTATAAACCTAAGCACACCATTATGTCTAGAGCTATGACCTTGCATTGGTTCTATGATTCGATTCAATATATGGAGGTGAGTTCTCTACTCGTTACTATAACGATTTAATAAATGATTATTTTGAGTTTCAAGCTTAGTATCAAATTAGCTTGGAAAGTAAAGCTCTTTAAATCATGGATGCACGAGAAAATTTGACAATTTATTTAAGGATATGTGCATTGAAAGTTCTAAAACTTATCATAAAAAAATGTAGTTGTTTTATAAAACTTTTATAATGTGCAACTAAGTCATAAAACTTGTCATGAAAGTACTATTGAGTTCTACAACTTTTAAATAGTGCAATCAAATTCTAAAATTTATCAAATTAGTTCAATCAAGTCCTTTCATTAATTGCACTTTTTGAAAATTTTAAACTCAATTACACTTCCGTGACAAAATTTGGTACTTCCAGTGCACTTATCATATTTATTTATAAACTAGTGAGTCAGTCAATGATGATTTCTTCATCGTTTGCTTCCCTTCAATGTCATTGACAATTAACATTGCTCTAACTCATTTCTAGTTCTCCTGCTATGGATTCTTAGCCTGTCAATGGCTATATCCTTCCATCCAACGGTCATCGGTCGATGCAATTGTGCGAAACGACTTGCTATCAATCATCCAATGATCCTTATGAATATGTCACCTTCCAAAAAGTTTACATTAACGACAGACCAACCATGGTACCTTCAAATCCTCCTAAGCACCTTATTATACTTCTCTTGCTCTCTGCCTGTCAAGATCCTCATCCTCATGATCCAATCCATCTTCAATGAACTCACAAAGACCATCAATATTATCACATTTTTCCTAAAATTATCACCACATCATTACGAAGAACATCTGCACTTGTCACGAAGATCATTAAGAATTGTTTTGGAATCATCACCACATCAAGGTTTGTTCTGGAATCATCAAAATACCATAGGGATGTTTTCATCTCTCGCTTCGGTTTGTAGTCTGCGCCGCACATCCACACGTCCCACCGAAGCTACCCCATCTCGCACACCACCGAAGCAAGGAAATCTGCAAAAGCAAGAACGGCCGCACGTCTCCACCATCGAAGACCTTTGCTTCAGCCGCGCCTTCACGTGTCCTCAGTGGGAGCTCCTTCGGTCAACACTTCTCTCCGTGAAGCTTTGCTGACCAAGAGCTTGCAGCGGCATCCACGAAGCCTTGAAGACCGAAACTCCACGAGCGAAGCCTCCACCGAAGCGATTTCTTCTTTGTCGCTGCCATTTGGCCGTAAGCCGACAAACGGTGTCCTCCTCTCCACGCGGCTAGAAGTTCAAGCGGACATCTCCACTATAAATTGTCCCTTTGGTCAACAACAAGCCATAGAAGCTCCTTGATTGACCGATCGGCGACCTCACGTCCCACTGCAGCTCTTCGTGCGTCCGGTGAAGTCTCCACGCGTCCGAGTCTTCTCTTGAGTCGGTTAACAACAGCAACACCGAAGCTCCTTGGTTGACTCCCTACCGCAGCCGAACTGCCTCCATCCGTGTCTCCCCTCCGTCTCCGCCACGTCCCGATCAACCGAAGCCGCAAGCCCAGCCCAACGTCTCTTGCGGATTCCCTTGTTCGGCCCAGCAGCTGGACCACTTGAAGTCCACGCAAATTCCAGCCTAGTGAATTTCTTTTGGGCCACAAGTTAGGCCCAGCAAATTTAGCTCCAAAGCCCAGCATAAATTGGATTAGAAGCCCAAAGCAATTTCAGTCTTCAAGCCCGCAGGATTGAGGCCCAATTTCAGTCCACAATTTGAAGACCAAGTTAGTTCAGCCCAGAGAAATTCAGCGAGGTCCAGCCCATTCCAAGTGCAAGAACAAATCTCAATTGGGCTGAGATTTGTTGGGCCAAGGTCAAGGCCCGGTCCGAGTCCCGCCGGTATTGTCGAAAGTTCGATTTCGGCCGCCGTCGTGTCGCCGTTGCGGTGATTCGATCTCCGTTATTAATCAAGTGAGTTTTCTCACAATGCTCTATTAGTTTGCTAAATACGTTTAGGGGTTGGTTAGATTTAATTAAATGCAATTAGGTGGTTAGATTAGTTTAGATCAATTAAATTAGTGACTTGAGGATGCATGTTAGGTGGTTAGAAATAGACATTAGCAAGTAGGCATGCCATGTTATTTATGGAACGAGTCTCGGTAATTTCCGGGTTCGTATTGGCTTCCAATTAGGCTATAACGGGCCTAAGTTGGATTTATTACATTTATTTAATATTTTTCGTAATTATTTAATTAATTATTTGTTTTCCGGAAATTAGGCTGGGATAGCCGACGACCGAAATTTTGTGCTGATTCCAATGGTGCTTTCTGTTTATTTATTCGAGGATCAGATTATGAAATTTTAGTGAAATTGGTGAATATGAGAAATTGTCCCAAAATTGGAAAATGTCGGTACTTGAAGGGAAAGTAACTGTGTGAGGTTGTGAGTTGGATTAAAGATTGCCAGGTGGGGCCGTGATGCCACCAAGTTGAGAACATTTGCCAGGTGGGGCCGTGATGCCACCAGATTGAGTAAAATTGCCAGGGTGGGGCCCGTGATGCCACCAGATTGAGTAAAATTGATGCCACCCGGTGGGGCCGTGATGCCACCAGATTGATTAAAGATTGCCCGGTGGGGCCGTGATGCCACCAAGTTGAGAACATTTGCCAGTGGGGCCGTGATGCCACCGAGATTGAGTAAAATTGCCACCAAATTGAGGGTGGGGCCGTGATGCCACCAAGTTGAGAACATTTGCAAAAAGTGGGGCCGTGATGCCACCAAGTCTAGAAAATTTGCCAAGTGGGGCCGTGATTCCACTAAAAATAAATTATGCCTATAGGGTTGTGATTCATAGTCAAGAATGAAGAGTCGAAATGACCATGTAATGGTGTTGATGACACGTAATTGACTGAGTCGATTGATCGTTAAGTCGATCTGATTGATTGGGTGTTATGATTATCGCATTTATTGTTTGAACCGACTTGCAGGAAGGAAGCGAGGCCAAGGTAAGTCTTTGACCCATGATGTGCTTAGGCAGCCCTCGGGCGTATTAGTTTACTAATCGGGTCTTAGTGGGTAGGACTCGCGAGACGTGATCTCATTGGTTATTGAATAACCATTTCAGACCCCGAGGAAAAGCTGAGGAGGAAGAACCTGAAGGGGAGAAAGTATTTTTAAGTAGAAGATGATCCAGAGAGGGATCTTGAATACGACCCAGATGTGGATTGAGATCCCATCCCTTTTGTGCACCCTGTCTTAGTGTAGATAGGTGTGAGACTTTTTATGCTGTAAATAGTATTGTAAATATACTATGAGTTATGCTGTTAATGAAAGTGTGGTTGTGAATTTCAATATGAAAAGTATGGCCTGCTTTTCTATCCCATTGTTTTTTATTGTCAGGGATTTATAATCGCTTCCGCATGTGCTTAACAAAAAGAAAGGGTCGGCGATATATAGTCCTGGGATATCGCATTCTAAAATCGACCAAGTAGAAGGATGTGCGCGCGTCCGAGGATCGGGGCGTGACATTCCCTTTTTGTGGTATCAGAGCGAAGTTCAAGATTGGAGTGATAAGGAGCGTTGAGCATGGGATAGTTAGTAGGAAAGGCCTTTAAATTCATGCTGGTGCATGTCTGTGTTAGCTGAATGCTAGAATTGTTTGTTGTGTATGGATCGCTCACCTTCTAATCCGGTGTGGATTTGGAAGTCGGGTTGCAGTGTAAAGACTGAACCATGAGCGAGCAGGAGCTGAGAACTCCTAGTAAGAGGACAATGCCCTCTGTGACTCGGGATGATGCATTGACAAAGGTCAGTACCCGAGGTGGTTGTGGCAGAGTGTTGACTCTGGCCAGCTCGAGTGTAAGAGTACCACCGCAGGTTGGTACTAGTGTAACGGCGTCGAATGATCCTAAGTTACGATAGGATTGTTCGATGCTAGTGTTCCTTGGGAATTGGATGAGCCAAACAAGCTCGGGACCAAGCCGCCGATGTTGTCGTTATCGGCACTCGTTGTCGCTTCTCATGCCGAGATCCAGTGGAGATGTAGATGTGATCCGGGAGCGAGTCATTGTATTCGAGTCGAGGTATAGATCCAGTTCGAGGCATAAATGGAAATCGGTCGGGGAAAAGACCGAGGCCGAGAGAAAAGCATTCTATTCCACTCTCGAGGAAGGATGGAGTAGTCAAGTCGGCACCGAGTCAAATAGATCAGGTTGTTTTCGGGCGTGATGATGGAAATCGGCATTATGTCCTTCCTAGGACGCAAATTTGTTTGGAGTATAGCTAACGAGGATATCTGGTCGGGAGTGATCCTAGCATAATGATGGGGCAACCGAGAAAGAGTGCATGCTTTCGCCTAATAGAAGATAAAAGATGCACCGAGATAAGTGTCAGAATTGTAGAAGGAAGTATGGATAAATCCAATGTCCGAGTATGACTAGAACATGTTGTGATGATGACTAGCATGGCCATCAGGTGAAGGATTGTCAGTGGAAGTCCAAGGTCGCATAGGCATCGCTACTGCGGCAGAACGCCACTAGGATGGTGAAAGGAATGGGAGTAGAATTGATCTTGCACTGATTAGAGAAAGAATGTATTGGAGGTGATTTTATCAGAGTAACGTAGCAGAGTTTTGTGCTGAGTTCGTAGAACTTAAATTGTTGAAGTAAATGTGAAAGAGAAGGGAATCACTAGCAATAGTTGTGCTTGACTAGTTGCTGAGGTGTGAGTTCGACACCACATGAATAGTATGAGTTCATAGAGCATCTGGTGATAAGGAATCATGGTCATGGAATAATCCAGTTTAGTCTATTAGTTTGCGAAAATGTCGAGATTATTATCTCGTGGGTTAAAGACAATCCATTTGTTAGACGGAGGTTGCCAAGATTGATTTGATAGCTGTAGTGAATGTGTCGGTTAAGAAATAGAATGAGAAGAAGGTGGCCGTGATACAGAAAATTTATAAGATGGTTCTAAAGGAATTGCTTGGGTTACCGCTTTAAAGAAAGATTGAAATTGCAATTGAGATAGCACCAGGATAGAGCCGCTCTCGAAGACTTCTTACTAGCTGTTGTTGTCTAAAGTGGTAGAATTGAAGATGCAAATGTGAAGATTGATGAATGAGGAATTCGTGTATATCGGTGCATCACTTTTGGGAAACATTAGTTTTGTTTGTGAGAAGAAGAAAGATGGTTTATTGCGAGTGTGCATCAACTATCGTCAACTCAATTAGGTGAAGAAAGGACAAGTGTTCTTTGCCAAGGATCAATGAATGGTGTGACTAGTTATAAAGAGTATCGATGTTTTAAAGGTCGACTTGAGATTATGAAGTTGTTAGTTACGAACCAGGAAGGAGGTTGTACGAAAGACAGCTGTTCGTACTTGATATGGTCTTTACGAGAGTATTATAAGATTGTTTGGCTTGGTGAACACTCTAGTTTCTGTCATGGATTTGACAAACAGAACGTTCAATGAATAAGTGGATCATCAATTTGTGATTGTGTTCGTTGATGACATCTTAGTCTATTCGAGAAGTGATGAAGAGCATGAGAATCATCGAGATTAGTGCTTGGACCTTAAGAACTCATCACCTGTATGCTAAGTTTAGCAAATGCGAGTTTGGTTGACTCGTGTTGCGTTCTTAGGTCATGTGATTTCCTGAGAAGGAATCTCTGTCGACCCAAGCAAGATAGAAGCCGTGATCAAGTGGCCGAGACCGACATCGTGATAGAAATCGAAGTTTTCTAGGGGTTAGCGGAGTTATTACTGATTGTTTGTGGAAGGGTTCTCATCGATAGCATCGCCTTTGACAAAGCTCCCAAAGAAAAATGAGAAGTTCATATGGTTAGACAAGTGCGAGCGTAGTTTCCAAGAGCTAAAGGAAAAGCTGACTACCGCACCTGTGCTGACGATTCCATTTGGTCCTGGAGGATTCAAGACCTATAGTGATGCGTCATTCAGGGGATTGGGTTGCGTGCTGATGCAACATGGCGAGTTGTTGCATACGCTTCCAGCGATTGAGACCTCATGAATTGAATTACCCGACACATGATTTAGAACTCGCAGCCATCATAATTGCGTTGAAGATTTGGAGGCATTACTTGTGTGGAGAGAAGTTTCAGATCTTCACGGACCATCAGAGTCTCAAGTATTTGTTCTCTCAGAAAGAGTTAAACATGAGACAGCGTCGATGGATGGAATTGTTGAAGGATTATGATTGTGATATTTTATATCACCCGGGAAAGGCGAATAAGGTTGCCGATGCATTGAGTAGAAAGTCTTCAATATCGCAAATCTTGGTTAAGGAGTGGAACTTAATCGAGAGAGCTCGGGATTCGGAATTCAATTTTGAGGTAGGCCACCTCTCGAGTTTTATGGCCACCCTCAGAATTGAACCGGATGTCCAGGTTAGAATCAAACAACTCCAACCGATAGACCCGGATGTACAGAGAATTCTTCAGGAAGACGCAGATAAAAGGAAGGCTGATTTTCATATTGTTGATGATGGAACTCTAAGGTTCCAAGAACGTTTGGTTGTACCTGACGATGTAGAGCTTAGAGAAGAAATTTTATCTGAAGCACATCGTAACAAAGTACAGCATTCATCCTGGAAGCACTAAGATGTATCGAATCTGCGTCAACACTACCGGTGGTCGGGTATGAAAGCACACATTGCTAAGCATGTGGCCAAGTGTTTGACATGTCAACAAGTAAAAGCTCGGCATTGCAAGCCGGGAGGACTTACGCAACCTCTCGCGATCCCGGAATGGAAATGGGAGCATATCACGATGGACTTCGTGACTGGACTACCAAGAAGTCAAAGAGGGAATGATTCGATCTAGGTAGTAGTCGATAGACTAACAAAGTCGGCTCACTTCATTGCAGTTCGAAAAGACCTCAGTTTAGATAGGCACGCAGACCTGTACGTGCGTCAGGTGGTTCGAATGCATGGAGTGCCGATTCGATAACATCCGATAGAGACCCGAGATTTACTGCTACTTTTTGGAAGAGCTTGCAGAGTGCTCTTGGTACAAAGCTTCAGTGACAAGACGGCATATCATCCTCGACGGATGGCCGGTCCGAGAGGACAATTCAGACCCTCGAAGACATGCGAGAGCTTGTGTAATAGACTTCAAGGGAAGTTGGGAAGATCAGCTTCATCTGGTAGAATTCGCCACAACAACAGTTATCAGCAGAGTATTGGATGGCCCCATTCGAAGCGTTGTATGGCGAGCATACGAACACCGGTGTGTTGGGATTAAGTCGGGAAAGAAAGATAACAGCCCGAGTTGGTTCAAGTCGGTAGATGCCGTAGCGGTGATCGAGACAGATTAAAGACAGCGCAGAAAGCGAGCAGAAAAGTTATGCAGATAAGCGTCGAAAGTCTTTGGAATTCCAAGTTGGTGATCACGTTTTTCCGAAGGTGTCACCAATGAGGGGAACCGCGCTTTGGTAAGAAAGGCAACCGAGTCCGAGGTACGTAGGTCCATTTGAGATTCTTGAGAGAATCGGAACCTTAGCGTATCGTCTTGCGTTGCCGCCAAGATTGGCGCAAGTGCATGACGTCTTTCACGTGTCGATGTTAAGGAAGTACGAGCCTGACTCGACCCACGTGCTCAATTTTGAAGAATTGGACGTGGATGACCGTGTGTCATACGTCGAAAGACCGGTCCAGATTGTCGATCGCAAAGAGCAAGTTTTGCGTACAAAGACCATCCCATTGGTCAAAGTGGTCTGGCAACACCACGGTACAGAAGGAGCAACATGGGAGACTGAGGAGTCAATGAGAGAATTGTACCCCACCTTTTTAATCAAGTCTTGTAAGGTTTAAATTTCGAGGACGAAATTTTTATAAGAGGGGAAGAGTTGTGACATCCAGAATTTTCAGTATTGTTTTCTATTAAATTAATCGGGCATTTCATTGACGTGTCTATAGGATTGTTCTCAGAGCTGATCACTCTCGAGATAACTAGACTAGCTGGGTATGCCATTAAAGAATATTAAGGCAATAGACTTGAGAATTCGACCGAGAAGCGGCTTCTCGACCGTGTTCATCTTTAGAGGTCATTACCGCACAAGAAAGATCGAATTGAGATCGAGATAGGTCGGTTCGACCGAGATGTGTGGCCGATCGTGGGTGACTCCACTAAATTGGAAAATTCTCGTCGATCGGCACTAATTTGATTTTCTGTCATTTTGGTACCCTGTGTTTGTAATCGAGCCTCGAGATTTTCACGACAATCGAGAGTCGCCAATGTGTCGAGTGGGTTCATTGTGGCTCGAAGAGAATCAACCACGAGCCAATTGCCCTGAAAAGTTCTAAAAACTACCCAACAGTCTAGGTTACACTAAAAGCACGCCGGAGTGAAACTAACCGTCAATTTAAGTCAGATTTCAGAAATCGAAAATTCGGTGATGTCACAAACTATTTTAGGAACGTCAACTCAGTCTCAGAAGATTTTTCGGAGGTCCCAAGATTTTTACGGAAATTAGGTTCGGACGTCGCGGAAAATTGGCAAAAGTTCGATTGGCTAAATTAATGGGAAATTGGACTTTCGAGACTAAGCCGTTGTGTGTCGGAGATTTATAGAAAATTTATTGGGATTTTTCTACGTCGAAATTAGACCTCAATTTGGGAATTTATTGGAGAAATTGAAGTTCAAATAGTGAAATTCGTAATCCCCCTTTAGCCTAGCAAAATTGGACCACTTGGGAGGTTATATAGGACATTTGGGTGGCTTATTGAAGGCCAAGTATTAATGCATGGCTAAGAATGGCCTTTGGAAGATATTTTGCAAAAGATCCAACCAAGTGGAGCCCAACTCTTCCTCATCCTCTCCATCTTGCTGCCGTGAACTACTTCTCTCTCTCTCCCTTCTCATTTCCTTCGTGCGACAACCTCCTTTTGCTTTCCATTACCGCTTCTTGTCTTGGCCAGCCCACGCTCGGTCAACAACGAAACCGTAAGAAGCTCCATCGTTGACCCCTCTTCGACCCCATCTCTTCGCCGGTTTGTAGATGCGCCGCACATCCACACGTCCCACCGAAGCTACCCCATCTCGCACACCACCGAAGCAAGGAAATCTGCAAAAGCAAGAACGGCCGCACGTCTCCACCATCGAAGACCTTTGCTTGACCAGCGCCTTCACGTGTCCTCACTGGAGCTCCTTCGGTCAACACTTCTCTCGTGAAGCTTTGCTGACCAAGAGCTTGCGGCGGCATCCACGAAGCCTTGAAGACCGAAACTCCACCGAGCGAAGCCTCCACCGGCGAGTTTCTTCTTTGTCGCATTTGCCATTTGGCCGTAAGCCGACAAACGGTGTCCTCCTCTCCACGCGGCTAGAAGTTCAAGCGGACATCTCCACTATAAATTGTCCCTTTGGTCAACAACAAGCCATAGAAGCTCCTTGATTGACCGAATCGGCGACCTCACGTCCCATTTGCAGCTCCTTCGTGCGTCCAGTGAAGTCTCCACGCGTCCGAGTCTTCTCTTGAGTCGGTTAACAACAGCAACACCGAAGCTCCTTGGTTGACTCCCTACTGCCAGCGAACGCCTCCATCCGTGTCTCCCCTCCGTCTCCGCCACGTCCCGATCAACCGAAGCCGCAAGCCCAGCCCAACGTCTCTTGCGGATTCCCTTGTTCGGCCCAAAGCAGCTGGACCACTTGAAGTCCACGCAAATTCCAGCCTAGTGAATTTCTTTTGGGCCACAAGTTAGGCCCAGCAAATTTAGCTCCAAAGCCCAAAGCATAAATTGGATTAGAAGCCCAGCAATTTCAGTCTTCAAGCCGCGCAGGATTGAGGCCCAATTTCAGTCCACAATTTGAAGACCAAGTTAGTTCAGCCAGAAATTCAGCAGGTCCAGCCCATTCCAGTGCAAGAACAAATCTCAATTGGGCTGAGATTTGTTGGGCCAAGGTCAAGGCCCGGTCCGAGTCCCGCCGGTATTGTCGAAAGTTCGATTTCGGCCGCCGTCGCGTCGCCGTTGCGGTGATTCGATCTCCGTTATTAATCAAGTGAGTTTTTCTCACAATGCTCTATTAGTTTGCTAAATACGTTTAGGGGTTGGTTAGATTTAATTAAATGCAATTAGGTGGTTAGATTAGTTTAGATCAATTAAATTAGTGACTTGAGGATGCATGTTAGGTGGTTAGAAATAGACATTAGCAAGTAGGCATGCCATGTTATTTATGGAACGAGTCTCGGTAATTTCCGGGTTCGTATTGGCTTCCAATTAGGCTATAACGGGCCTAAGTTGGATTTATTACATTTATTTAATATTTTTCGTAATTATTTAATTAATTATTTGTTTTCCGGAAATTAGGTGGGATAGCCGAGGACCAGAAATTTTGTGCTGATTCCAATGGTGCTTTTGTTTATTTATTCGAGGATCGATTATGAAATTTTAGTGAAATTGGTGAATATGAGAAATTGTCCCAAAATTGGAAAATGTCGGTACTTGAAGGGAAAGTAACTGTGTGAGGTTGTGAGTTGGATTAAAGATTGCCGGGGTGGGGCCGTGATGCCACCAAGTTGAGAACATTTGCCAGGTGGGGCCGTGATGCCACCAGATTGAGTAAAATTGCCAGGTGGGGCCGTGATGCCACCAGATTGAGTAAAATTGCCAGGTGGGGCCGTGATGCCACCAGATTGATTAAAGATTGCCAGGTGGGGCCGTGATGCCACCAAGTTGAGAACATTTGCCAGGTGGGGCCGTGATGCCACCAGATTGAGTAAAATTGCCAGGTGGGGCCGTGATGCCACCAAGTTGAGAACATTTGCCAGGTGGGGCCGTGATGCCACCAAGTCTAGAAAATTTGCCAAGTGGGGCCGTGATTCCACTAAAAATAAATTATGCCTATAGGGTTGTGATTCATAGTCAAGAATGAAGAGTCGAAATGACCATGTAATGGTGTTGATGACACGTAATTGACTGAGTCGATTGATCGTTAAGTCGATCTGATTGATTGGGTGTTATGATTATCAGTATTTATTGTTTGAACTGACTTGCAGGAAGGAAACTGAGGCCAAGGTAAGTCTTTTGACCCATGATGTGCTTAGGCAGCCCTCAGGGCGTATTAGTTTACTAATCGGGTCTTAGTGGGTAGGACTCGCTGAGACGTGATCTCATTGGTTATTGAATAACCATTTCAGGACCCTGAGGAAAAGCTGAGGAGGAAGAACCTGAAGGGGAGAAAGTATTTTTAAGTAGAAGATGATCCAGAGAGGGATCTTGAATACGACCCGGATGTGGATTGAGATCCCATCCCTTTGTGCACCCCTTTGTCTTAGTGTAGATAGGTGTGAGACTTTTATGCTGTAAATAGTATTGTAAATATACTATGAGTTATGCTGTTAATGAAAGTGTGGTTGTGAATTTCAATATGAAAAGTATGGCCTGCTTTTCTATCCCATTGTTTTATTGTCAGGGATTTATAATCGCTTCGCATGTGCTTAACAAAAAGAAAGGGTCGGCGATATATAGTCACGGGATATCGCATTCTAAAATCGACCAAGTAGAAGGATGTGCGCGCGTCCGAGGATCGGGCGTGACACACCCTTTTGTGGTATCGAGCCAAGTTCAAGATTGGAGTGATAAGGAGCGTTGAGCATGGGATAGTTAGTAGGAAAGGCCTTTAAATTCATGCTGGTGCATGTACGTGTTAGCTGAATGCTAGAATTGTTTGTTGTGTATGGATCGCTCACCTTCTAATCCGGTGTGGATTTGGAAGTCGGGTTGCAGTGTAAAGACTGAACCATGAGCGAGCAGGAGCTGAGAACTCCTAGTAAGAGGACAATGCCCTCTGTGACTCGGGATGATGCATTGACAAAGGTCGTGCCGAGGTGGTTGTGGCGAGTGTTGACTCGCCGGCTCGAGTGTAAGAGTACCACCGCGCAGTTGGTACTAGTGTAGCAGCGTCGAATGATCCTAAGTTACGATAGGATTGTTACGATGCTAGTGTTCCTTGGGAATTGGATGAGCCAGCAAGCTCGGGACCAAGCCGCCGATGTTGTCGTTATCGCACCGCCGTTGTCGCTTCTCATGCTTTCGAGATCCAGTGGAGATGTAGATGTGATCCAGAGCGAGTCATTGTATTCGAGTCGAGGTATAGATCCGGTTCAGGCATAAATGGAAATCGGTCGGGGAAAAGACCGAGGCCGAGAGAAAAGCATTCTATTCCACTCTCGAGGAAGGATGGAGTAGTCAAGTAGGCACCGAGTCAAATAGATCAGGTTGTTTTCGGACGTGATGATGGAAATCGGCATTATGTCCTTCCTAGGACGCGAATTTGTTTGGAGTATAGCTAACGAGGATATATGGTCGGGAGTGATCCTAGCATAATGATGGGGCAACCAGAAAGAGTGCATGCTTTCGCCTAATAGAAGATAAAAGATGCACCAGATAAGTGTCAGAATTGTAGAAGGAAGTATGGATAAATCCAATGTCCGAGTATGACTAGAACATGTTGTGATGATGACTAGCATGGCCATCGGTGAAGGATTGTCGGTGGAAGTCCAAGGTCGCATAGGCATCGCTCTGCGGCGTAACGCCGCTAGGATGGTGAAAGGAATGGGAGTAGAATTGATCTTGCACCGATTAGAGAAAGAATGTATTGGAGGTGATTTTATCATAGTAACGTAGCAGAGTTTTGTGCTGAGTTCGTAGAACTTAAATTGTTGAAATAAATGTGAAAGAGAAGGGAATCACTAGCAATAGTTGTGCTTGACTAGTTCTTTGAGGTGTGAGTTCGACACCACATGAATAGTATGAGTTCATAGAGCATCTGGTGATAAGGAATCATGGTCATGGAATAATCCAGTTTAGTCTATTAGTTTGCGAAAATGTCGAGATTATTATCTCGTGGGTTAAAGACAATCCATTTGTTAGACGGAGGTTGCCAAGATTGATTTGATAGCTGTAGTGAATGTGTCGGTTAAGAAATAGAATGAGAAGAAGGTGGCCGTGATACAGAAAATTTATAAGATGGTTCTAAAGGAATTGCTTGGGTTACCGCTTTAAAGAAAGATTGAAATTGCAATTGAGATAGCACCAGGATAGAGCCGCTCTCGAAGACTTCTTACTAGCTGTTGTTGTCTAAAGTGGTAGAATTGAAGATGCAAATGTGAAGATTGATGAATGAGGAATTCGTGTATATCGGTGCATCACTTTTGGGAAACATTAGTTTTGTTTGTGAGAAGAAGAAAGATGGTTTATTGCGAGTGTGCATCAACTATCGTCAACTCAATTAGGTGAAGAAAGGACAAGTGTTCTTTGCCAAGGATCAATGAATGGTGTGACTAGTTATAAAGAGTATCGATGTTTTAAAGGTCGACTTGAGATTATGAAGTTGTTAGTTACGAACCAGGAAGGAGGTTGTACGAAAGACAGCTGTTCGTACTTGATATGGTCTTTACGAGAGTATTATAAGATTGTTTGGCTTGGTGAACACTCTAGTTTCTGTCATGGATTTGACAAACAGAACGTTCAATGAATAAGTGGATCATCAATTTGTGATTGTGTTCGTTGATGACATCTTAGTCTATTCGAGAAGTGATGAAGAGCATGAGAATCATCTGAGATTAGTGCTTCAGACCTTAAGAACTCATCACCTGTATGCTAAGTTTAGCAAATGCGAGTTTGGTTGACTCGTGTTGCGTTCTTAGGTCATGTGATTTCCTGAGAAGGAATCTCTGTCGACCCAAGCAAGATAGAAGCCGTGATCAAGTGGCCGAGACCGACATCGTGATAGAAATCGAAGTTTTCTAGGGGTTAGAAGGTTATTACAGATTGTTTGTGGAAGGGTTCTCATCGATAGCATCGCCTTTGACAAAGCTCCCAAAGAAAAATGAGAAGTTCATATGGTTAGACAAGTGCGAGCGTAGTTTCCAAGAGCTAAAGGAAAAGCGACTACCGCACTGTTGTGCGACGATTCCATTTGGTCCTGGAGGATTCAAGACCTATAGTGATGCGTCATTCAGGGGATTGGGTTGCGTGCTGATGCAACATGGCAGAGTTGTTGCATACGCTTCCAAGCAGTTGAGACCTCATGAATTGAATTACCCGACACATGATTTAGAACTCGCAGCCATCATAATTGCGTTGAAGATTTGGAGGCATTACTTGTGTGGAGAGAAGTTTCAGATCTTCACGGACCATCAAAGTCTCAAGTATTTGTTCTCTCAGAAAGAGTTAAACATGAGACAGCGTCGATGGATGGAATTGTTGAAGGATTATGATTGTGATATTTTATATCACCCGGGAAAGCGAATAAGGTTGCCGATGCATTGAGTAGAAAGTCTTCAATATCGCAAATCTTGGTTAAGGAGTGGAACTTAATCGAGAGAGCTCGGGATTCGAATTCAATTTTGAGGTAGGCCACCTCTCGAGTTTTATGGCCACCCTCCTGAATTGAACCGGATGTCCGGTTAGAATCAAACAACTCCAACCGATAGACCCGGATGTACGAGAGAATTCTTCAGGAAGACGCAGATAAAAGGAAGGCTGATTTTCATATTGTTGATGATGGAACTCTAAGGTTCCAAGGACGTTTGGTTGTACCTGACGATGTAGAGCTTAGAGAAGAAATTTTATCTGAAGCACATCGTAACAAAGGCAAAGATTCATCCCTGAAGCACTAAGATGTATCGTAATCTGCGTCAACACTACTATTGGTGGTCGGGTATGAAAGCACACATTGCTAAGCATGTGGCCAAGTGTTTGACATGTCAACAAGTAAAAGCTCAGCATTGCAAGCCAGGAGGACTTCTGCAACCTCTCGCGATCCCGGAATGGAAATGGGAGCATATCACGATGGACTTCGTGACTGGACTACCAAGAAGTCAAAGAGGGAATGATTCGATCTAGGTAGTAGTCGATAGACTAACAAAGTCGGCTCACTTCATTGCAGTTCGAAAAGACCTCAGTTTAGATAGGCACGCGGACACCGTACGTGCGTGGTGGTTCGAATGCATGGAGTGCCGATTACGATAACATCCGATAGAGACCCGAGATTTCTTGCTACTTTTTGGAAGAGCTTGCAGAGTGCTCTTGGTACAAAGCTTGATCAGATGAAGACGGCATATCATCCTCGACGGATGGCCAGTCCGAGAGGACAATTCAGACCCTCGAAGACATGCCGAGAGCTTGTGTAATAGACTTCAAGGGAAGTTGGGAAGATCGGCTTCATCCTGGTAGAATTCGCCTACAACAACGGTTATCGGCAGAGTATTCAAATGGCCCCATTCGAAGCGTTGTATGGCAGAGCATGCAGAACACCAGTGTGTTGGGATTAAGTCGGGGAAAGAAAGATAACAGGCCCAGAGTTGGTTCAGCAGTCAGTAGATGCCGTAGCAGTGATCAGAGACAGATTAAAGACAGCGCGAAAGCGAGGCAGAAAAGTTATGCAGATAAGCGTCGAAAGTCTTTGGAATTCCAAGTTGGTGATCACGTTTTTCTGAAGGTGTCACCAATGAGGGGAACTTCGCGCTTTGGTAAGAAAGGCAAACTGAGTCCGAGGTACGTAGGTCCATTTGAGATTCTTGAGAGAATCGGAACCTTAGCGTATCGTCTTGCGTTGCCGCCAAGATTGGCGCAAGTGCATGACGTCTTTCACGTGTCGATGTTAAGGAAGTACGAGCCTGACTCGACCCACGTGCTCAATTTTGAAGAATTGGACGTGGATGACCGTGTGTCATACGTCGAAAGACCGGTCCAGATTGTCGATCGCAAAGAGCAAGTTTTGCGTACAAAGACCATCCCATTGGTCAAAGTGGTCTGGCAACACCACGGTACAGAAGGAGCAACATGGGAGACTGAGGAGTCAATGAGAGAATTGTACCCCCACCTTTTTAATCAAGTCTTGTAAGGTTTAAATTTCGAGGACGAAATTTTTATAAGAGGGGAAGAGTTGTGACATCCAGAATTTTCAGTATTGTTTTCTATTAAATTAATCGGGCATTTCATTGACGTGTCTATAGGATTGTTCTCAGAGCTGATCACTCTCGAGATAACTAGACTAGCTGGGTATGCCATTAAAGAATATTAAGGCAATAGACTTGAGAATTCGACCAGAAGCGGCTTCTCGACCGTGTTCATCTTTAGAGGTCATTTCGCACAAGAAAGATCGAATTGAGATCGAGATAGGTCGGTTCGGCGAGATGTGTGGCCGATCGTGGGTGACTCCACTAAATTGGAAAATTCTCGTCGATCGGCACTAATTTGATTTTCGTCGTTTTGGTACCCCGTGTTGGTAGTCGAGCCCTCGAGATTTTCACGACAATTGAGAGTCACCAATGTGTCGAGTGGGTTCATTGTGGCTCGAAGAAAATCGACCACGAGTCAATTGCCCTAAAAAGTTCTGAAAACTACCCGGTAGTCTAGGTCACACTAAAAGCACGCCGGAGTGAAATTAACCGTCGATTTGAGTCAGATTTCAGAAATCGAAAGTTCAGTGATGTCACAAGCTATTTTAGGAACGTCAACTCAGTCTCAGAAGATTTTTCGGAGGTCCCGAGATTTTTACGGAAATTAGGTTCGGACGTCGCGGAAAATTGGCAAAAGTTCAGATTGGCTAAATTAATGGGAAATTGGACTTTCAGACTAAGCCGTTGTGTGTCGGAGATTTATAGAAAATTTATTGGGATTTTTCTACGTCGAAATTAGACCTCAATTTGGGAATTTATTGGAGAAATTGAAGTTCAAATAGTGAAATTCGTAATCCCCTTTAGCCTAACAAAATTGGACCACTTGGAAGGTTATATAGGACATTTGGGTGGCTTATTGAAGGCCAAGTATTAATGCATGGCTAATAATGGCCTTTGGAAGATATTTTGCAAAAGATCCAACCAAGTGGAGCCCAACTCTTCCTCATCCTCTCCATCTTGCTGCCGTGAACTACTTCTCTCTCTCCCTTCTCACTTTCCTTCGTGCGACAACCTCCCTTTTTGCTTTCCATTACCGCTTCTTGTCTTCAGCCAGCCCACGCTCGGTCAACAACGAAACCAGAAGAAGCTCCATCGTTGACCCCTCTTCGACCCCATCTCGCTTCGGTTTGTAGTCCGCGTCGCACATCCACACGTCCCACCGAAGCTACCCCATCTCGCACACCACCGAAGCAAGGAAATCTGCAAAAGCAAGAACGGCCGCACGTCTCCACCATCGAAGACCTTTGCTTCAGCCAGCGCCTTCACGTGTCCTCACTGGAGCTCCTTCGGTCAACACTTCTCTCCGTGAAGCTTTGCTGACCAAGAGCTTGCAGCGGCATCCACGAAGCCTTGAAGACCGAAACTCCACCGAGCGAAGCCTCCACCGAAGCAGTTTCTTCTTTGTCGCTGCCATTTGGCCGTAAGCCGACAAACGGTGTCCTCCTCTCCACGCGGCTAGAAGTTCAAGCGGACATCTCCACTATAAATTGTCCCTTTGGTCAACAACAAGCCATAGAAGCTCCTTGATTGACCGAATCGGCGACCTCACGTCCCTTTTGCAGCTCCTTCGTGCGTCCAGTGAAGTCTCCACGCGTCCGAGTCTTCTCTTGAGTCGGTTAACAACAGCAACACCGAAGCTCCTTGGTTGACTCCCTACGCCCGAACCGCCTCCATCCGTGTCTCCCCTCCGTCTCCGCCACGTCCCGATCAACCGAAGCCGCAAGCCCAGCCCAACGTCTCTTGCGGATTCCCTTGTTCGGCCCAAAGCACTGGACCACTTGAAGTCCACGCAAATTCCAGCCTAGTGAATTTCTTTTGGGCCACAAGTTAGGCCCAGCAAATTTAGCTCCAAAGCCCAAAGCATAAATTGGATTAGAAGCCCAGCAATTTCAGTCTTCAAGCCCGCGGGATTGAGGCCCAATTTCAGTCCACAATTTGAAGACCAAGTTAGTTCAGCCCAGAAATTCAGCAGGTCCAGCCCATTCCAGTGCAAGAACAAATCTCAATTGGGCTGAGATTTGTTGGGCCAAGGTCAAGGCCCGGTCCGAGTCCCGCCGGTATTGTCGAAAGTTCGATTTCGGCCGCCGTCGCGTCGCCCGTTGCGGTGATTCGATCTCCGTTATTAATCAAGTGAGTTTTCTCACAATGCTCTATTAGTTTGCTAAATACGTTTAGGGTTGGTTAGATTTAATTAAATGCAATTAGGTGGTTAGATTAGTTTAGATCAATTAAATTAGTGACTTGAGGATGCATGTTAGGTGGTTAGAAATAGACATTAGCAAGTAGGCATGCCATGTTATTTATGGAACGAGTCTCGGTAATTTCCGGGTTCGTATTGGCTTCCAATTAGGCTATAACGGGCCTAAGTTGGATTTATTACATTTATTTAATATTTTTCGTAATTATTTAATTAATTATTTGTTTTCCGGAAATTAGGCGGGATAGCCGACGACCGAAATTTTGTGCTGATTCCAATGGTGCTTTTTGTTTATTTATTCGAGGATCGATTATGAAATTTTAGTGAAATTGGTGAATATGAGAAATTGTCCCAAAATTGGAAAATGTCGGTATTTGAAGGAAAGTAACTGTGTGAGGTTGTGAGTTGGATTAAAGATTGCTGTGTGGGGCCGTGATGCCACCAAGTTGAAGAACAAAGATGATGCCACCAGATTGAGTAAAATTGCCAGGTGGGGCCGTGATGCCACCAGATTGAGTAAAATTGCCAAGTGGGGCCGTGATGCCACCGGATTGAGTAAAATTGCCAGGTGGGGCCGTGATGCCACCAAGTTGAGAACATTTGCCAGGTGGGGCCGTGATGCCACCAAATTGAGTAAAATTGCCAGGTGGGGCCGTGATGCCACCAAGTTGAGAACATTTGCCAGGTGGGGCCGTGATGCCACCAAGTCTAGAAAATTTGCCAAGTGGGGCCGTGATTCCACTAAAAATAAATTATGCCTATAGGGTTGTGATTCATAGTCAAGAATGAAGAGTCGAAATGACCATGTAATGGTGTTGATGACACGTAATTGATCGAGTCGATTGATCGTTAAGTCGATCGATTGATTGGGTGTTATGATTATCGGTATTTATTGTTTGAACCGACTTGGGGAAGGAAACCGAGGCCAAGGTAAGTCTTTTGACCCATGATGTGCTTAGGCAGCCCTCGGGCGTATTAGTTTACTAATCGGGTCTTAGTGGGTAGGACTCGGCGAGACGTGATCTCATTGGTTATTGAATAACCATTTCAGGACCCTGAGGAAAAGCTGAGGAGGAAGAACCTGAAGGGGAGAAAGTATTTTTAAGTAGAAGATGATCCAGAGAGGGATCTTGAATACGACCCAGATGTGGATTGAGATCCCATCCCTTTTGTGCACCCTGTCTTAGTGTAGATAGGTGTGAGACTTTTATGCTGTAAATAGTATTGTAAATATACTATGAGTTATGCTGTTAATGAAAGTGTGGTTGTGAATTTCAATATGAAAAGTATGGCCTGCTTTTCTATCCCATTGTTTTATTGTCTGGGGATTTATAACTGCTTCCGCATGTGCTTAACAAAAAGAAAGGGTCGGCGATATATAGTCCACGGGATATCGCATTCTAAAATCGACCAAGTAGAAGGATGTGCGCGCGTCCGAGGATCGGGCGTGACACACCCTTTTGTGGTATCGAGCCAAGTTCAAGATTGGAGTGATAAGGAGCGTTGAGCATGGGATAGTTAGTAGGAAAGGCCTTTAAATTCATGCTGGTGCATGTCTGTGTTAGCTGAATGCTAGAATTGTTTGTTGTGTATGGATCGCTCACCTTCTAATCCGGTGTGGATTTGGAAGTCGGGTTGCGGTGTAAAGCGAACCATGAGCGAGCGGGGAGCGAGAACTCCTAGTAAGAGGACAATGCCCTCTGTGACTCGGGATGATGCATTGACAAAGGTCAGTACCCGAGGTGGTTGTGGCAGAGTGTTGACTCTGGCCAGCTCGAGTGTAAGAGTACCACCGCAGGTTGGTACTAGTGTAGCAGCGTCGAATGATCCTAAGTTACGATAGGATTGTTCTGATGCTAGTGTTCCTTGGGAATTGGATGAGCCAGCAAGCTCGGGACCAAGCCGCTGATGTTGTCGTTATCAGTACCGCTGTTGTCGCTTCTCATGCTGAGATCCAGAGTGGAGATGTAGATGTGATCCAGGAGCGAGTCATTGTATTCGAGTCGAGGTATAGATCCAGTTCAGGCATAAATGGAAATCGGTCAGGGAAAAGACCGAGGCCGAGAGAAAAGCATTCTATTCCACTCTCGAGGAAGGATGGAGTAGTCAAGTCGGCACCGAGTCAAATAGATCAGGTTGTTTTCGGGCGTGATGATGGAGATCGGTCTTATGTCCTTCCTAGGACGCGAAATTGTTTATAGTATAGCCAACAGGGATATCTTGTCGGGAGTGGTCCTAGCAGACTGATGGGGCAACCCGAAAGAGTGCATGCTTTTGCCTAAGAGAAGATAGAAGACGCACCATATAAGTGTCGGAATTGTAGAAGGAAGTATGGATAAATCCAGTGTCTGAGTATGACTAGAACATGTTGTGATGATGACCAGCATGGCCATCAGGTGAAGGATTGTCGGTGGAATCCAAGGTCGCATAGGCATCGCTGCGGCGTAACGCCACTAGGATGGTGAAAGGAATGGGAGTAGAATTGATCTTGCATCGATTAGAGAAAGAATGTATTGGAGGTGATTTTATCAGAGTAACGTAGCAGAGTTTTGTGCTGAGTTCGTAGAACTTAAATTGTTGAAGTAAATGTGAAAGAGAAGGGAATCACTAGCAATAGTTGTGCTTGACTAGTTGCTGAGGTGTGAGTTCGACACCACATGAATAGTATGAGTTCATAGAGCATTTGGTGATAAGGAATCATGGTCATGGAATAATCCAGTTTAGTCTATTAGTTTGCAAAAATAGCAAAATGTCGAGATTATTATCTCGTGGGTTAAAGACAATCCATTTGTTAGACGGAGGTTGCCAAGATTGATTTGATAGCTGTAGTGAATGTGTCGGTTAAGAAATAGAATGAGAAGAAGGTGGCCGTGATACAGAAAATTTATAAGATGGTTCTAAAGGAATTGCTTGGGTTACCGCCGAGAGAAAGAAAGATTGAAATTGCAATTGAGATAGCACAGGATAGAGCCGCTCTCGAAGACTTCTTACTAGCTGTTGTTGTCTAAAGTGGTAGAATTGAAGATGCAAATGTGAAGATTGATGAATGAGGAATTCGTGTATATCGGTGCATCACTTTTGGGAAACATTAGTTTTGTTTGTGAGAAGAAGAAAGATGGTTTATTGCGAGTGTGCATCAACTATCGTCAACTCAATTAGGTGAAGAAAGGACAAGTGTTCTTTGCCAAGGATCAATGAATGGTGTGACTAGTTATAAAGAGTATCGATGTTTTAAAGGTCGACTTGAGATTATGAAGTTGTTAGTTACAAACCAGGAAGGAGGTTGTACGAAAGACAGCTGTTCGTACTTGATATGGTCTTTACGAGAGTATTATAAGATTGTTTGGCTTGGTGAACACTCTAGTTTCTGTCATGGATTTGACAAACGAACGTTCAATGAATAAGTGGATCATCAATTTGTGATTGTGTTCGTTGATGACATCTTAGTCTATTCGAGAAGTGATGAAGAGCATGAGAATCATCCGAGATTAGTGCTTGAGACCTTAAGAACTCATCACCCGTATGCTAAGTTTAGCAAATGCGAGTTTGGTTGACTCGTGTTGCGTTCTTAGGTCATGTGATTTCCTGAGAAGGAATCTCTGTCGACCCAAGCAAGATAGAAGCCGTGATCAAGTGGCCGAGACCGACATCAGTGATAGAAATCAGAAGTTTTCTAGGGGTTAGCAGGTTATTACAGATTGTTTGTGGAAGGGTTCTCATCGATAGCATCGCCTTTGACAAAGCTCCCAAAGAAAAATGAGAAGTTCATATGGTTAGACAAGTGCGAGCGTAGTTTCCAAGAGCTAAAGGAAAAGCTGACTACCGCACCTGTGCTGACGATTCCATTTGGTCCTGGAGGATTCAAGACCTATAGTGATGCGTCATTCAGGGGATTGGGTTGCGTGCTGATGCAACATGGCAGAGTTGTTGCATACGCTTCCAAGCAGTTGAGACCTCATGAATTGAATTACCCGACACATGATTTAGAACTCGCAGCCATCATAATTGCGTTGAAGATTTGGAGGCATTACTTGTGTGGAGAGAAGTTTCAGATCTTCACGGACCATCGAGTCTCAAGTATTTGTTCTCTCGAAAGAGTTAAACATGAGACAGCGTCGATGGATGGAATTGTTGAAGGATTATGATTGTGATATTTTATATCACCCGGAAAGGCGAATAAGGTTGCCGATGCATTGAGTAGAAAGTCTTCAATATCGCAAATCTTGGTTAAGGAGTGGAACTTAATCGAGAGAGCTCGGGATTCGGAATTCAATTTTGAGGTAGGCCACCTCTCGAGTTTTATGGCCACCCTCAGAATTGAACCGGATGTCCAGGTTAGAATCAAACAACTCCAACCGATAGACCCGGATGTACGAGAGAATTCTTCAGAAGACGCGAGATAAAAGGAAGGCTGATTTTCATATTGTTGATGATGGAACTCTAAGGTTCCAAGGACGTTTGGTTGTACCTGACGATGTAGAGCTTAGAGAAGAAATTTTATCTGAAGCACATCGTAACAGTACAGCATTCATCCTGGAAGCACTAAGATGTATCAGAATCTGCGTCAACACTACTGGTGGTCGGGTATGAAAGCACACATTGCTAAGCATGTGGCCAAGTGTTTGACATGTCAACAAGTAAAAGCTCAGCATTGCAAGCCAGGAGGACTTCTGCAACCTCTCGCGATCCCGGAATGGAAATGGGAGCATATCACGATGGACTTCGTGACTGGACTACCAAGAAGTCAAAGAGGGAATGATTCGATCTAGGTAGTAGTCGATAGACTAACAAAGTCGGCTCACTTCATTGCAGTTCGAAAAGACCTCGTTTAGATAGGCACGCACCACTGTACGTGCGTCAGGTGGTTCGAATGCATGGAGTGCCAGTTACGATAACATCTGATAGAGACCCGAGATTTACTGCTACTTTTTGGAAGAGCTTGCAGAGTGCTCTTGGTACAAAGCTTCAGTACAGTACGGCATATCATCCTCAGACGGATGGCCAGTCCGAGAGGACAATTCAGACCCTCGAAGACATGCCGAGAGCTTGTGTAATAGACTTCAAGGGAAGTTGGGAAGATCAGCTTCATCTGGTAGAATTCGCCTACAACAACAGTTATCAGCAGAGTATTCAGATGGCCCCATTCGAAGCGTTGTATGGCAGAGCATGCAGAACACCAGTGTGTTGGGATTAAGTCGGGGAAAGAAAGATAACAGGCCCAGAGTTGGTTCAGCAGTCAGTAGATGCCGTAGCAGTGATCAGAGACAGATTAAAGACAGCGCAGAGCAGGCAGAAAAGTTATGCGAGATAAGCGTCGAAAGTCTTTGGAATTCCAAGTTGGTGATCACGTTTTTTGAAGGTGTCACCAATGAGGGGAACTTCGCGCTTTGGTAAGAAAGGCAAACTGAGTCCGAGGTACGTAGGTCCATTTGAGATTCTTGAGAGAATCGGAACCTTAGCGTATCGTCTTGCGTTGCCGCCAAGATTGGCGCAAGTGCATGACGTCTTTCACGTGTCGATGTTAAGGAAGTACGAGCCTGACTCGACCCACGTGCTCAATTTTGAAGAATTGGACGTGGATGACCGTGTGTCATACGTCGAAAGACCGGTCCAGATTGTCGATCGCAAAGAGCAAGTTTTGCGTACAAAGACCATCCCATTGGTCAAAGTGGTCGGCAACACCACGGTACGAAGGAGCAACATGGGAGAGGCGAGGAGTCAATGAGAGAATTGTACCCCCACCTTTTTAATCAAGTCTTGTAAGGTTTAAATTTCGAGGACGAAATTTTTATAAGAGGGGAAGAGTTGTGACATCCAGAATTTTCAGTATTGTTTTCTATTAAATTAATCGGGCATTTCATTGACGTGTCTATAGGATTGTTCTCAGAGCTGATCACTCTCGAGATAACTAGACTAGCTGGGTATGCCATTAAAGAATATTAAGGCAATAGACTTGAGAATTCGACCAGGAAGCGGCTTCTCGACCGTGTTCATCTTTAGAGGTCATTACTGCACAGTAAAGATCGAATTGAGATCAGAGATAGGTCGGTTCGACTGAGATGTGTGGCCGATCGTGGGTGACTCCACTAAATTGGAAAATTCTCGTCGATCGGCACTAATTTGATTTTCTGTCGTTTTGGTACCCTGTGTTGGTAGTCGAGCCCTCGAGATTTTCACGACAATTGAGAGTCACCAATGTGTCGAGTGGGTTCATTGTGGCTCGAAGAAAATCGACCACGAGTCAATTGCCCTAAAAAGTTCTGAAAACTACCCGGTAGTCTAGGTCACACTAAAAGCACGCCGGAGTGAAATTAACCGTCGATTTGAGTCAGATTTCAGAAATCGAAAGTTCAGTGATGTCACAAGCTATTTTAGGAACGTCAACTCAGTCTCAGAAGATTTTTCGGAGGTCCCGAGATTTTTACGGAAATTAGGTCGGACGTCGCGGAAAATTGGCAAAAGTTCAGATTGGCTAAATTAATGGGAAATTGGACTTTCAGACTAAGCCGTTGTGTGTCGGAGATTTATAGAAAATTTATTGGGATTTTTCTACGTCGAAATTAGACCTCAATTTGGGAATTTATTGGAGAAATTGAAGTTCAAATAGTGAAATTCGTAATCCCCCTTTAGCCTAACAAAATTGGACCACTTGGAAGGTTATATAGGACATTTGGGTGGCTTATTGAAGGCCAAGTATTAATGCATGGCTAATAATGGCCTTTGGAAGATATTTTGCAAAAGATCCAACCAAGTGGAGCCCAACTCTTCCTCATCCTCTCCATCTTGCTGCCGTGAACTACTTCTCTCTCTCCCTTCTCACTTTCCTTCGTGCGACAACCTCCCTTTTTGCTTTCCATTACCGCTTCTTGTCTTCAGCCAGCCCACGCTCGGTCAACAACGAAACCAGAAGAAGCTCCATCGTTGACCCCTCTTCGACCCCATCTCGCTTCGGTTTGTAGTCTGCGTCGCACATCCACACGTCCCACCGAAGCTACCCCATCTCGCACACCACCGAAGCAAGGAAATCTGCAAAAGCAAGAACGGCCGCACGTCTCCACCATCGAAGACCTTTGCTTCAGCCAGCGCCTTCACGTGTCCTCAGCTGGAGCTCCTTCGGTCAACACTTCTCTCCGTGAAGCTTTGCTGACCAAGAGCTTGCAGCGGCATCCACGAAGCCTTGAAGACCGAAACTCCACCGAGCGAAGCCTCCACCGAAGCAGTTTCTTCTTTGTCGCTGCCATTTGGCCGTAAGCCGACAAACGGTGTCCTCCTCTCCACGCGGCTAGAAGTTCAAGCGGACATCTCCACTATAAATTGTCCCTTTGGTCAACAACAAGCCATAGAAGCTCCTTGATTGACCGAATCAGCGACCTCACGTCCCAGCTGCAGCTCCTTCGTGCGTCCAGTGAAGTCTCCACGCGTCCGAGTCTTCTCTTGAGTCGGTTAACAACAGCAACACCGAAGCTCCTTGGTTGACTCCCTACTGCCAGCGAACTGCCTCCATCCGTGTCTCCCCTCCGTCTCCGCCACGTCCCGATCAACCGAAGCCGCAAGCCCAGCCCAACGTCTCTTGCGGATTCCCTTGTTCGGCCCAGCAGCTGGACCACTTGAAGTCCACGCAAATTCCAGCCTAGTGAATTTCTTTTGGGCCACAAGTTAGGCCCAGCAAATTTAGCTCCAAAGCCCAAAGCATAAATTGGATTAGAAGCCCAGCAATTTCAGTCTTCAAGCCCGCAGGATTGAGGCCCAATTTCAGTCCACAATTTGAAGACCAAGTTAGTTCAGCCCAGAAATTCAGCAGGTCCAGCCCATTCCAGTGCAAGAACAAATCTCAATTGGGCTGAGATTTGTTGGGCCAAGGTCAAGGCCCGGTCCGAGTCCCGCCGGTATTGTCGAAAGTTCGATTTCGCCGCCGCCGTCGCGTCGCCGTTGCGGTGATTCGATCTCCGTTATTAATCAAGTGAGTTTTCTCACAATGCTCTATTAGTTTGCTAAATACGTTTAGGGGTTGGTTAGATTTAATTACATGCACTTAGGTGGTTAGATTAGGTTAGAACAATTAAATTAGTGACTTGAGGATGCATGTTAGGTGGTTAGAAATAGACATTAGCAAGTAGGCATGCCATGTTATTTATGGAACGAGTCTCGGTAATTTTCCGGGTTCGTATTGGCTTCCAATTAGGCTATAACGGGCCTAAGTTGGATTTATTACATTTATTTAATATTTTTCGTAATTATTTAATTAATTATTTGTTTTCCGGAAATTAGGCTGGGATAGCCGACGACCGAAATTTTGTGCTGATTCCAATGGTGCTTTCTGTTTATTTATTCGAGCATCAGATTATGAAATTTTAGTGAAATTGGTGAATATGAGAATTTGTCCCAAAATTGGGAAAATGTCGGTATTTGAAGGGAAAGTAACTGTGTGAGGTTGTGAGTTGAATTAAAGATTGCCAGGTGGGGCCGTGATGCCACCAAGTTGAGAACATTTGCCAGTGGGGCCGTGATGCCATTGATTGAGTAAAATTGCCAAGTGGGGCCGTGAAAATTGCCGGAGTGGGGCCGTGATGCCACCAGATTGAGTAAAATTTGGGGCCGTGATGTGTTGAGTAAAATTGCCGTGGGGCCGCCACCGAGGTGGGGCCGTGATGCCACCAAGTTTAAAGATTGCCAGGTGGGGCCGTGATGCCACCAAGTTGAGAACATTTGCCAGGTGGGGCCGTGATGCCACGGATTGAGTAAAAATTGAGTAAAATTGCCGGGTGGGGCCGTGATGCCACCAAGTTGAGAACATTTGCCGGGTGGGGCCGTGATGCCACCAAGTCTAGAAAATTTGCCAAGTGGGGCCGTGATTCCACTAAAAATAAATTATGCCTATAGGGTTGTGATTCATAGTCAAGAATGAAGAGTCGGAATGACCATGTAATGGTGTTGATGACACGTAATTGATTGAGTCGGTTGATCGTTAAGTCGGTCTGATTGATTGGGTGTTATGATTATCAGTATTTATTGTTTGAACTGACTTGCAGGAAGGAAACTGAGGCCAAGGTAAGTCTTTTGACCCATGATGTGCTTAGGCAGCCCTCAGGGCGTATTAGTTTACTAATCGGGTCTTAGTGGGTAGGACTCGGCGAGACGTGATCTCATTGGTTATTGAATAACCATTTCGGGACCCCGAGGAAAAGGCGAGGAGGAAGAACCTGAAGGGGAGAAAGTATTTTGAAGTAGAAGATGATCCAGAGAGGGATCTTGAATACGACCCAGATGTGGATTGAGATCCCATCCCTTTTGTGCACCCTGTCTTAGTGTAGATAGGTGTGAGACTTTTATGCTGTAAATAGTATTGTAAATATACTATGAGTTATGCTGTTAATGAAAGTGTGGTTGTGAATTTCAATATGAAAAGTATGGCCTGCTTTTCTATCCCATTGTTTTATTGTCTGGGGATTTATAACTGCTTCCGCATGTGCTTAACAAAAAGAAAGGGTCGGCGATATATAGTCCTGGGATATCGCATTCTAAAATCGACCAAGTAGAAGGATGTGCGCGCGTCCGAGGATCGGGGCGTGACACACCCTTTTTGTGGTATCAGAGCCAAGTTCAAGATTGGAGTGATAAGGAGCGTTGAGCATGGGATAGTTAGTAGGAAAGGCCTTTAAATTCATGCTGGTGCATGTCTGTGTTAGCTGAATGCTAGAATTGTTTGTTGTGTATGGATCGCTCACCTTCTAATCCGGTGTGGATTTGGAAGTCGGGTTGCAGTGTAAAGACTGAACCATGAGCGAGCAGGAGCTGAGAACTCCTAGTAAGAGGACAATGCCCCTTTGTGACTCGGGATGATGCATTGACAAAGGTCGCACCGAGGTGGTTGTGGCGAGTGTTGACTCGGCCAGCTCGAGTGTAAGAGTACCACCGTAGGTTGGTACTAGTGTAGCAACGTCGAATGATCCTAAGTTCGATAGGATCGTTCTGATGCTAGTGTTCCTTGGGAATTGGATGAGCCAGCAAGCTCGGGATCAAGCCGCTGATGTTGTCGTTATCAGTACCGCTGTTGTCACTTCATACTGAGATCCAGAGTAGAGATGTAGATGTGATCCAGGAGCGAGTCATTGCATTCGAGTCGAGGTATAGATCCAGTTCAGGCATAAATGGAAATCGGTCAGGGAAAAGACCGAGGTCGAGAGAAAAGCATTCTATTCCACTCTCGAGGAAGGATGGAGTAGTCAAGTAGGCACCGAGTCAAATAGATCAGGTTGTTTTCGGACGTGATGATGGAAATCGGCATTATGTCCTTCCTAGGACGCAAATTTGTTTGGAGTATAGCTAACGAGGATATCTGGTCGGGAGTGATCCTAGCATAATGATGGGGCAACCAGAAAGAGTGCATGCTTTCGCCTAATAGAAGATAAAAGATGCACCAGATAAGTGTCAGAATTGTAGAAGGAAGTATGGATAAATCCAATGTCCGAGTATGACTAGAACATGTTGTGATGATGACTAGCATGGCCATCAGGTGAAGGATTGTCAGTGGAAGTCCAAGGTCGCATAGGCATCGCACTGCGGCGTAACGCCACTAGGATGGTGAAAGGAATGGGAGTAGAATTGATCTTGCATCGATTAGAGAAAGAATGTATTGGAGGTGATTTTATCAGAGTAACGTAGCAGAGTTTTGTGCTGAGTTCGTAGAACTTAAATTGTTGAAGTAAATGTGAAAGAGAAGGGAATCACTAGCAATAGTTGTGCTTGACTAGTTGCTGAGGTGTGAGTTCGACACCACATGAATAGTATGAGTTCATAGAGCATCTTGTGATAAGGAATCATGGTCATGGAATAATCCAGTTTAGTCTATTAGTTTGCAAAATGTCGAGATTATTATCTCGTGGGTTAAAGACAATCCATTTGTTAGACGGAGGTTGCCAAGATTGATTTGATAGCTGTAGTGAATGTGTCGGTTAAGAAATAGAATGAGAAGAAGGTGGCCGTGATACAGAAAATTTATAAGATGGTTCTAAAGGAATTGCTTGGGTTACCGCCAGAAAGAAAGATTGAAATTGCAATTGAGATAGCACCAGGATAGAGCCGCTCTCGAAGACTTCTTACTAGCTGTTGTTGTCTAAAGTGGTAGAATTGAAGATGCAAATGTGAAGATTGATGAATGAGGAATTCGTGTATATCGGTGCATCACTTTTGGGAAACATTAGTTTTGTTTGTGAGAAGAAGAAAGATGGTTTATTGCGAGTGTGCATCAACTATCGTCAACTCAATTAGGTGAAGAAAGGACAAGTGTTCTTTGCCAAGGATCAATGAATGGTGTGACTAGTTATAAAGAGTATCGATGTTTTAAAGGTCGACTTGAGATTATGAAGTTGTTAGTTACAAACCAGGAAGGAGGTTGTACGAAAGACAGCTGTTCGTACTTGATATGGTCTTTACGAGAGTATTATAAGATTGTTTGGCTTGGTGAACACTCTAGTTTCTGTCATGGATTTGACAAACAGAACGTTCAATGAATAAGTGGATCATCAATTTGTGATTGTGTTCGTTGATGACATCTTAGTCTATTCGAGAAGTGATGAAGAGCATGAGAATCATCTGAGATTAGTGCTTCAGACCTTAAGAACTCATCACCCGTATGCTAAGTTTAGCAAATGCGAGTTTGGTTGACTCGTGTTGCGTTCTTAGGTCATGTGATTTCCTGAGAAGGAATCTCTGTCGACCCAAGCAAGATAGAAGCCGTGATCAAGTGGCCGAGACCGACATCAGTGATAGAAATCAGAAGTTTTCTAGGGGTTAGCAGGTTATTACAGATTGTTTGTGGAAGGGTTCTCATCGATAGCATCGCCTTTGACAAAGCTCCCAAAGAAAAATGAGAAGTTCATATGGTTAGACAAGTGCGAGCGTAGTTTCCAAGAGCTAAAGGAAAAGCGACTACCGCTTTGTGCCGACGATTCCATTTGGTCCTGGAGGATTCAAGACCTATAGTGATGCGTCATTCGGGGATTGGGTTGCGTGCGATGCAACATGGCAGAGTTGTTGCATACGCTTCCAAGCAGTTGAGACCTCATGAATTGAATTACCCGACACATGATTTAGAACTCGCAGCCATCATAATTGCGTTGAAGATTTGGAGGCATTACTTGTGTGGAGAGAAGTTTCAGATCTTCACGGACCATCGAGTCTCAAGTATTTGTTCTCTCGAAAGAGTTAAACATGAGACAGCGTCGATGGATGGAATTGTTGAAGGATTATGATTGTGATATTTTATATCACCCGGAAAGGCGAATAAGGTTGCCGATGCATTGAGTAGAAAGTCTTCAATATCGCAAATCTTGGTTAAGGAGTGGAACTTAATCGAGAGAGCTCGGGATTCGGAATTCAATTTTGAGGTAGGCCACCTCTCGAGTTTTATGGCCACCCTCAGAATTGAACCGGATGTCCAGGTTAGAATCAAACAACTCCAACCGATAGACCCAGATGTACAGAGAATTCTTCAGGAAGACGCAGATAAAAGGAAGGCTGATTTTCATATTGTTGATGATGGAACTCTAAGGTTCCAAGGACGTTTGGTTGTACCTGACGATGTAGAGCTTAGAGAAGAAATTTTATCTGAAGCACATCGTAACAGTACAGCATTCATCCTGGAAGCACTAAGATGTATCAGAATCTGCGTCAACACTACTGGTGGTCGGGTATGAAAGCACACATTGCTAAGCATGTGGCCAAGTGTTTGACATGTCAACAAGTAAAAGCTCAGCATTGCAAGCCAGGAGGACTTCTGCAACCTCTCGCGATCCCGGAATGGAAATGGGAGCATATCACGATGGACTTCGTGACTGGACTACCAAGAAGTCAAAGAGGGAATGATTCGATCTAGGTAGTAGTCGATAGACTAACAAAGTCGGCTCACTTCATTGCAGTTCGAAAAGACCTCAGTTTAGATAGGCACGCAGACCTGTACGTGCGTCAGGTGGTTCGAATGCATGGAGTGCCAGTTACGATAACATCTGATAGAGACCCGAGATTTACTGCTACTTTTTGGAAGAGCTTGCAGAGTGCTCTTGGTACAAAGCTTCAGTACAGTACGGCATATCATCCTCAGACGGATGGCCAGTCCGAGAGGACAATTCAGACCCTCGAAGACATGCTGAGAGCTTGTGTAATAGACTTCAAGGGAAGTTGGGAAGATCAGCTTCATGGTAGAATTCGCCTACAACAACGGTTATCGGCAGAGTATTCGGATGGCCCCATTCGAAGCGTTGTATGGCGAGCATGCGGAACACCCAAAGTGTGTTGGGATTAAGTCGGGGAAAGAAAGATAACAGGCCCAGAGTTGGTTCAGCAGTCAGTAGATGCCGTAGCAGTGATCAGAGACAGATTAAAGACAGCGCAGAGCAGGCAGAAAAGTTATGCAGATAAGCGTCGAAAGTCTTTGGAATTCCAAGTTGGTGATCACGTTTTTCTGAAGGTGTCACCAATGAGGGGAACTTCGCGCTTTGGTAAGAAAGGCAAACTGAGTCCGAGGTACGTAGGTCCATTTGAGACTCTTGAGAGAATCGGAACCTTAGCGTATCGTCTTGCGTTGCCGCCAAGATTGGCGCAAGTGCATGACGTCTTTCACGTGTCGATGTTAAGGAAGTACGAGAGCCGACTCGACCCACGTGCTCAATTTTGAAGAATTGGACGTGGATGACCGTGTGTCATACGTCGAAAGACCGGTCCAGATTGTCGATCGCAAAGAGCAAGTTTTGCGTACAAAGACCATCCCATTGGTCAAAGTGGTCCGGCAACACCACGGTATGAAGGAGCAACATGGGAGAGGCGAGGAGTCAATGAGAGAATTGTACCCCCACCTTTTTAATCAAGTCTTGTAAGGTTTAAATTTCGAGGACGAAATTTTTATAAGAGGAAGAGTTGTGACATCCAGAATTTTCAGTATTGTTTTCTATTAAATTAATCGGGCATTTCATTGACGTGTCTATAGGATTGTTCTCAGAGCTGATCACTCTCGAGATAACTAGACTAGCTGGGTATGCCATTAAAGAATATTAAGGCAATAGACTTGAGAATTCGACCAGGAAGCGGCTTCTCGACCGTGTTCATCTTTAGAGGTCATTACTGCACAGTAAAGATCGAATTGAGATCAGAGATAGGTCGGTTCGGCGAGATGTGTGGCCGATCGTGGGTGACTCCACTAAATTGGAAAATTCTCGTCGATCGGCACTAATTTGATTTTCGTCGTTTTGGTACCCCTGTGTTGGTAGTCGAGCCCTCGAGATTTTCACGACAATTGAGAGTCACCAATGTGTCGAGTGGGTTCATTGTGGCTCGAAGAAAATCGACCACGAGTCAATTGCCCTAAAAAGTTCTGAAAACTACCCGGTAGTCTAGGTCACACTAAAAGCACGCCGGAGTGAAATTAACCGTCGATTTGAGTCAGATTTCAGAAATCGAAAGTTCGGTGATGTCACAAGCTATTTTAGGAACGTCAACTCAGTCTCAGAAGATTTTTCGGAGGTCCCGAGATTTTTACGGAAATTAAGTTCGGACGTCGCGGAAAATTGGCAAAAGTTCAGATTGGCTAAATTAATGGGAAATTGGACTTTCAGACTAAGCCGTTGTGTGTCGGAGATTTATAGAAAATTTATTGGGATTTTTCTACGTCGAAATTAGACCTCAATTTGGGAATTTATTGGAGAAATTGAAGTTCAAATAGTGAAATTCGTAATCCCCCTTTAGCCTAACAAAATTGGACCACTTGGAAGGTTATATAGGACATTTGGGTGGCTTATTGAAAGGCCAAGTATTAATGCATGGCTAATAATGGCCTTTGGAAGATATTTTGCAAAAGATCCAACCAAGTGGAGCCCAACTCTTCCTCATCCTCTCCATCTTGCTGCCGTGAACTACTTCTCTCTCTCCCTTCTCACTTTCCTTCGTGCGACAACCTCCCTTTTTGCTTTCCATTACCGCTTCTTGTCTTCAGCCAGCCCACGCTCGGTCAACAACGAAACAGAAGAAGCTCCATCGTTGACCCCTCTTCGACCCCATCTCACGCTTCGGTTTGTAGTCTGCGTCGCACATCCACACGTCCCACCGAAGCTACCCCATCTCGCACACCACCGAAGCAAGGAAATCTGCAAAAGCAAGAACGGCCGCACGTCTCCACCATCGAAGACCTTTGCTTCAGCCAGCGCCTTCACGTGTCCTCACTGGAGCTCCTTCGGTCAACACTTCTCTCCGTGAAGCTTTGCTGACCAAGAGCTTGCAGCGGCATCCACGAAGCCTTGAAGACCGAAACTCCACCGAGCGAAGCCTCCACCGAAGCAGTTTCTTCTTTGTCGCTGCCATTTGGCCGTAAGCCGACAAACGGTGTCCTCCTCTCCACGCGGCTAGAAGTTCAAGCGGACATCTCCACTATAAATTGTCCCTTTGGTCAACAACAAGCCATAGAAGCTCCTTGATTGACCGAATCAGCGACCTCACGTCCCATTTGCTTCAGCTCCTTCGTGCGTCCAGTGAAGTCTCCACGCGTCCGAGTCTTCTCTTGAGTCGGTTAACAACAGCAACACCGAAGCTCCTTGGTTGACTCCCTACTGCCAGCGAACTGCCTCCATCCGTGTCTCCCCTCCGTCTCCGCCACGTCCCGATCAACCGAAGCCGCAAGCCCAGCCCAACGTCTCTTGCGGATTCCCTTGTTCGGCCCAGCAGCTGGACCACTTGAAGTCCACGCAAATTCCAGCCTAGTGAATTTCTTTTGGGCCACAAGTTAGGCCCAGCAAATTTAGCTCCAAAGCCCAGCATAAATTGGATTAGAAGCCCAGCAATTTCAGTCTTCAAGCCCGCAGGATTGAGGCCCAATTTCAGTCCACAATTTGAAGACCAAGTTAGTTCAGCCCAGAAATTCAGCAGGTCCAGCCCATTCCAGTGCAAGAACAAATCTCAATTGGGCTGAGATTTGTTGGGCCAAGGTCAAGGCCCGGTCCGAGTCCCGCCGGTATTGTCGAAAGTTCGATTTCGGCCGCCGTCGCGTCGCCGTTGCGGTGATTCGATCTCCGTTATTAATCAAGTGAGTTTTTCTCACAATGCTCTATTAGTTTGCTAAATACGTTTAGGGTTGGTTAGATTTAATTAAATGCAATTAGGTGGTTAGATTAGTTTAGATCAATTAAATTAGTGACTTGAGGATGCATGTTAGGTGGTTAGAAATAGACATTAGCAAGTAGGCATGCCATGTTATTTATGGAACGAGTCTCGGTAATTTCCGGGTTCGTATTGGCTTCCAATTAGGCTATAACGGGCCTAAGTTGGATTTATTACATTTATTTAATATTTTTCGTAATTATTTAATTAATTATTTGTTTTCCGGAAATTAGGCTGGGATAGCCGACGACCGAAATTTTGTGCTGATTCCAATGGTGCTTTTTTGTTTATTTATTCGAGATCGATTATGAAATTTTAGTGAAATTGGTGAATATGAGAAATTTGTCCCAAAATTGGGAAAATGTCGGTATTTGAAGGGAAAGTAACTGTGTGAGGTTGTGAGTTGATTAAAGTTGTGAGTGATGCCACCAAGTTGAGAACATTTGCCAGTGTGGGGCCGTGATGCCACAGATTGAGTAAAATTGCCAAGTGGGGGGGTGGGGCCGTGATGCCACCGGATTGAGTAAAAAATTGAGGGTGGGGCCGTGATGCCACCGGATTGAGTAAAATTGCCAGGTGGGGCCGTGATGCCACCAAGTTGAGAACATTTGCCAGGTGGGGCCGTGATGCCACCAAATTGAGTAAAATTGCCAGGTGGGGCCGTGATGCCACCAAGTTGAGAACATTTGCCGGTGGGGTGGGGCCGTGATGCCACCAAGTCTAGAAAATTTGCCAAGTGGGGCCGTGATTCCACTAAAAATAAATTATGCCTATAGGGTTGTGATTCATAGTCAAGAATGAAGAGTCGAAATGACCATGTAATGGTGTTGATGACACGTAATTGACTGAGTCGATTGATCGTTAAGTCGATCTGATTGATTGGGTGTTATGATTATCAGTATTTATTGTTTGAACTGACTTGCAGGAAGGAAACTGAGGCCAAGGTAAGTCTTTTGACCCATGATGTGCTTAGGCAGCCCTCAGGGCGTATTAGTTTACTAATCGGGTCTTAGTGGGTAGGACTCGGCGAGACGTGATCTCATTGGTTATTGAATAACCATTTCGGGACCCCGAGGAAAAGCGAGGAGGAAGAACCCGAAGGGGAGAAAGTATTTTAAGTAGAAGATGATCCAGAGAGGGATCTTGAATACGACCCAGATGTGGATTGAGATCCCATCCCTTTTGTGCACCCTGTCTTAGTGTAGATAGGTGTGAGACTTTTATGCTGTAAATAGTATTGTAAATATACTATGAGTTATGCTGTTAATGAAAGTGTGGTTGTGAATTTCAATATGAAAAGTATGGCCTGCTTTTCTATCCCATTGTTTTATTGTCTGGGGATTTATAACTGCTTCCGCATGTGCTTAACAAAAAGAAAGGGTCGGCGATATATAGTCCTGGGATATCGCATTCTAAAATCGACCAAGTAGAAGGATGTGCGCGCGTCCGAGGATCGGGGCGTGACATTTTCCCAACAAAGAGCATTAAGAACCGTCATCCAAGAATGACAAGGTCATAAAACTCATTTCTTATGATTGATTCTTGTGGGTTCGGGTTTAATCTAAAATTGGGAACACTTATGAGTGAATGTGTATCAAATGATTTTAATATTTTCCTTGCTGATTATAATAAAACCATCTTTTTGATCTCTCCCTGTGTAGTAGACACATCACCAAATTGCCTTGGATTTCTAGACTCCCAACGATTTTGACCATTTATTATTCATACACGATTCTATCATATCATACTTTCGTGATAGGTAATGATATATAGCAATGGACTAAGGTTTATTTGGTATTTTTGAGTTCTATCTTCTTACATCCAACCTTTTGTTTGGTGGTAAGTCACTTGAAAGGTCGCTTTTAAAGACTAGATGTTAAAAGCAAAATTGATGATGTTGAATTTATATAATATCTATTGTTACATGCGACATTATGTTTCCTGATAATTATATCTATTATTTCAGCCCATTGTTTTCTTTTTACACTGGATTTCCGATGTTGATTCTATCATTGTAAACACTTTTCTAGCATGTATCAACCTTAGTCGCGTATGATTCATCAACTCATGTAATATGCGTATTTTCAATGACTAAAAATAATTTGCAGGTATCACTTTAAAGACCTCTAATTTGATACGTCAAGAAACACACTAGCAGAGTAAAACTTGCTGTTTAATTAGGCTACTTTGACTAATTTTAGTACAATTTACCGATGTTTATGGCCATTGCAGTGGTTCATGTGCAACCCAAAGTAACAACAAGAAACTTGAACTAGCAAAATTCGATGTTCATATGCAATCAATGTGAATTGCTTATGTTATCGTCATAAAAAACCTGGTTGAATCCGTTTGGTCAAGTTCTTCATTGAATCCTTGTGGGTTCTCTAGCTAAGGCTTGTCTTTACTTTTTAGGCATCAACGTGACCGACCATTCTTGGACTGACTTTGTCGGGCCACGCATAAACAGGCCCAGTATCAATTTTTGGGTCATGGAGTTAATGTTCATGGCAAAAGATTGTGCTTGGCCCATGAGAGAGCTCATTCCGTCCATGCCCGATTAAACAAGTCATTGCTCTCATAGATTCACCTGCCGTCTTTTATGAATTAGAATTAAATCCAGCGCATCGCACGACGACTTCCAAGCAAGCCCGTTGGTGGCAAGATGGGCGTCTCGTGCAATCAAAGACGCTTATCACAAGCCTACTAGGTTCAATCTCGTGCAAAATCTTATCTTCTAATACACAAATACATGTCTAAATATCTTTATAATCTTTAGTTTGATCTGTCTTGTATATGTCAATTTAGAATAAATAGGTCAAAGTCAAATGTAAATTATTATTTTCCACGAAATTGGACAATTTTGAGACTCGTGCCATATCATTTTTTTTCTTTTTTGCAGTGTTAGGATACAGTGTTTGAGGGTTGTAACTTCTCGATTTTATTTTTCTTTGGGCTTTTGATTCAACAGTTGCACAAACAACTATAGTTCGGGAGGGGGGCCATTGGTTTGAACCCAGTCGCTTGGTGCAAGTTGAAGATTTTGCACAAATGGAAGCATAAATAGATATAGAGTTTTAATGGAGGGATTTTAGTTTTGACTTTTTGCTTTATTCCAAATTTAGCAATGGATGCAACTTGACTTTTATCTGATCTTGAATGCCGAAAACTTCATGCACGTAATAATTTCCATATTTTCCCAATATTTGCATAATATTTTAAATATGGAGCAAAAATGAAAAAATTACTCTTAATTATTCATAAGTCCCAACAAAAACCAAAAGCAGAGCGGATATACAAAACAGGAATCATAGTTTGATTGAAGCTTGGGTGGAAGAACTATTGGGAAGCACAGTAGAAACCCAATACTTTCACTTGAGAAAATTGCTAAGATAGGATCTTAGTTCAAACTCATCAACATATCTAGTTGAACCCACATTCACTAAGAAATTTAAACTAAGGAATAATGGACTAACTAAAATATATTAAGTACTTCATACCACACCTTTTTTTTTTTATTGTGGGACTTTTTAAACATGACTTACATGTACATATCAACAAGTAGAACCAAAGGAAATGAGACTTTGATCTTGATCCACTTACTCCTATTATGTTAATCTTATTCACTGCTATTGGAATCTTGGTTTTTTCCATAGTGAAAATTATTTCTTATGTACAAATTTTGATGAACCAAGAGGACAAGCTAAATATGAAGATTTATCTCACGCATCAACTAATAAATTTTGATGTGTTCACTCGTCTACATGTGAGACTAATTTGTCGCATGCGCGTGGCTACACATTATTGAAAAATTACCACAAATTGATCTGATGGTTTAGATTTTGCGTATATAGCACTGATAAATCTTGTCGTCTAAATGATGTAGCACCCGTGTATTTTAACTGCACCAAACATATTAATTCTAAAAATTACAAAAAAAGATATCCAAGAACATCATACCGTACTTGCAGCAAAAAAGTGACTCATAGTCATTGTTGACCTAAGAAAGTTATATGCTACTTCCATTAGTTTGTAGAGAGAGAGAGAGAGAGAGGACCACACAGCAATAAAGCCAAGATCTGAAAAGCCCTTTTAAAAATGAAGTGAAATATAGATAGCATGTGGAGCTCGCTGCTCTATGCATGGAGCTGTGTGTGGATATATTTTGTTTTCTAGCATATTGTATTCGAGATATTCGACTGGCCTTCATGTAAAAAAAAAAAAAAAAAAAATCATCAGACCATCTATTATCAATTGACCTATGAACTGAAAAAGGGAGCGCATGTGGAACCACATGCGAAAGGCTTCCTTTCTCTTCTTTCCTTTTTTCCTAATGCTCTAAAGGCCCGAGAATTATAAAGCCTAAGGGATGACAGGAGACTGAAAATGAGTTCTCCATATCAAGGCAAGGCCAAGAGCGCTTGTTCCTCCGTGGACCATTTACCCCACGAACAGCCCTAGCCTTTATAATATGGCGAGGGGTATATACAGTATATGTACCTGCAGGTGCAAATGCTCCATGTCGTTTACCCGACAGGCTCCTTCTTCTATTCTCTTCTTTTTGTGGTGTTTGTCTTGCTACATGTCAGCTCCTTTTTGTATTTTCACTTTGCTATATTATATATATTAATGTGTATATATATTACCATGTCTTTATTCCGTTCTTTGTCTGGGAAAGAACAGAGAAAAAAAAAAAGGAGAATCCTTGGAGACGCAAAAAGCAATCTACTTTACATCCTTGACTAATAAATAGCATCTTCAATCTTGATTACTGGCAAAACTCAGGGGCTAAGGATATAATACTGGGGTTCCCGTCAAGACTATCTCTGGGCTTTATTATTGATAACTAGCAAAAAGACAACATAAAGACCTTAGGCAAAGCCAACTTGGTTTTGTTCCTAGGGGCACCACATGAAATCACTTAAATCAAGACGATAGAAATAGATTTAGTTTGGCATAATAAAGTTAATCTATGATAGCGGTAAAGCCAACTTGTATTTATCTATATGAGCACCACATGAAAATCACTTAAATCGAGATGATAGAAATAGATTTAGTTTGGCGCACGAAAGTTGATTTAGGATAATAGTTAATTATATGATAAATTGAATGTTCATAGTTTATTTAATTTCATTTTTTTCCTTCTTTTTTTTGGCGTAATTAATAAACTTTACAAATATTTAAAAAGAGAGAGAGATAAAGGGGTTTGTCTGCTGATTCCACCGAACTACTTTTCCATATTCAGCTTTCCCAAACCAAGAAAGCATTTTCTATATCCGTGTCCACAAGTATCATGGTCCATGCCCAAGGCATTTCCGAGAGAGATTCCTTAGATCATCGTTAGATATCTACAACTCCGAGGAAGATTTAAATTGTTTGTCTTTTTTCTTTATGCTACTTTTTGTTAAATCATACTCGCGTGGATAAATCTTGAACAGATGATCCCACCGAAAATTTCTTTCTTGAGTTTGATGGGACAAAAATTCTCTCTCAGTCTGAAGTTTCATAGGTTATATTTAGATATATCTCTATCGATATAAAAAGTGTAACGAGCTACTTATAAATACCACATGAAGAAAAGTCAAATTAAAAGGTTCGTCGATGGGGAAGTGACATATGTTAGGTGGAGGAAAGAATAATAGATATTCATGGACTTGCATGTGAGTCACCTAGCTCGATTAGGAAATGTTTAGAGTCATTGCCAATCAAATTTGATTTCAAACTCAAGTCAATCGGGCACCTAAACTTAGAACTAGAACAAAGCACCTAGAGGCTCCGAAGATCGGCCCTAATGACAATTGAGGACCACAGAATTGTATGATGAGGTACTTCACGGGGTACATGGACATGCCAAATGATCATTTAATTTTGTGACATCTGCTTGGTATAACCTAGCACAAGTGCTAGATTGGGGGGAAAACTTAAATGGGAGAATTATCAAAAAAATCTAAAACCTATTATAATTGTAGCAATTTAATTTTTAACTTTTTTTTTTTTTGCTAATTGAATCATAAACCTTTTAAGTTTGTCCCGATTTAGTCTATCCAAACAATTTTGGCCAAAAATCGCTAATGTGAACACTAACTATCCTATGTGGTGGTGGCCAGTGCTAACATTAATATTTTTTTTAATTTTTTTAGAATTTTGTTATTCTTTCCTTTCCTTTCTCTATCTTTTTCTTCTTCTTCCCTTCCTTCTTACTCCAACTAGTCATCAAACCTCGGCAATTGGCAAGAGGCCAAGGTCGACAAGGTTGGCCTCGCCAAATCTGGCAAGGGCTTGCCCAACCATGGCAAGGCTGACATTGCCATCTCTAGGAGAGGCTTGGCCTCAAAGACAATAATGTTAGCCTTGCCAGTACTCACCTCTAGGCAATCGCCAGACCTCAACAACCAACTATAGGAAAAAAAGAAGTGAAGAAGGGAGGAAAAAAGAAAGAGAAAGGAAAAGAAAAGGAAAAAGAAATGAAAAAATAATTGAAAACATAAAAATAATTTTAAAATGTCCATGCCAACATTGGCCACAACATGTAGGATAATTAGTGTCCATGTTAAAGATTTCCAATCAAAGTTAACCAAATTGACTAAATTGATATGAATACAAAAGGTTTATGACTCAGTTGAACAAAAAAATGTGACTCAATTGAAAAAAAAAAAGGTTTATGAATGATTAGACATAAGTGTAGTAGGTTTAAGACAATTTTGATAATTTCTCCTAGAATATAACCACCACTAAAAATTAGACATGAGAGAAGAGGGGGTGTATTAGAGTCAGCTTTTTCATCTGCTGTGTAATTGTAACGAGTAGTAGATGCACATTCGATCACCCATTAGAAAAGCTTGACCTAATTCAACCCCTCTTTCTCCCTCTTGTGCGTTTATTATGCGCTGGTATGCAAAAGCTAGCCTAATGCCAATTGATCATTACACCAAGGAAAAAAAAAAATCTAAGGTAGATTAAAGAAAGAAAGTATGAATGCAACATTAAAAATAAATTTTTCTACCGTAATTAGAGCTTTATAATAGGAGAGTTAGATGATAGAGAAATTATTTTTTGTAGCTCCTATCATTCGCCAGACTAAACAATCCAATAAGTGGCCTACATGTTCTAAGCTTAATTTATTGGCCAGAGCTCTTAGAGCCATTTAACGTGAGATGCATTTTTATTTATTAATAGAAGAACTTTCGACAGAAACTAGATGTGCGTCGGAGAAGATGCATGGCCAAGATTACGCAAAAAGGTCCAACATGGGTTGCCGCTAAATTGAGCTTTACATGTTCAAAAAAAAAAAAAGAGTCAAAAAGTTGGATAGCGACCTAAACCAACAAAATTTGTACTAGACAAACTGAAAGCGAACGAAAACAGTGCATGCGGGGAGAAGGAAATCTGTGATGACCGAACCTGTCAATCCAATGTAAGGACTTCACCCTCATGGAACATGTTGAAGTTTAATCCGTGGGTGAAGGCGGATAGATGCTGACACGATTGGACATGATAGGTATAATATTTGCATATTGGAATCGGCATTAACAAAATTGATCTCGATAATATATCATACACGAAAATGCATAGAGTTGCAGGTGTAATTTGAAGTAATTTATGAGAAACAATTGCGAACATTGCACTTAACCAGATGCATATGTCAATGCCCCATTTTCGCCATTTTGCCGAATTTCACTACTGATACAGCTTGATCAAGAGAGTTAGGTAACGAAGTTCCCCACTGGACCACCGCCAAGTAAACCTTAGAAGAACCAGTCAAAAGTATTAAGTGGAAAACCTAACAATGCGAAGCCAAAAATCAATTTTATTCTTGTGTTGATTGACAAAGACATGCACGCAGCATGTTGAATGATTGCTGCTTCTTGCTTTGATGAAAGGGATGTCTGTTGTTGAACTGCAAAAGGAAACGAAAGTACTCAACTAGTTAACCAAATTTCATAATATATTTCTCACTATATCAAAGTGTAATGTATATACTTAAATACTTCATATCCATGAAAAAAGAAAAGATGGGAAAATAAGTAGAGCCAATTATTCAGAATTTTCGGGGGACAAGCTAATAAATTATTTCGGAGACTGAATTTTTTAGTGGTGCAAGAGTCTTATGTTGTCCCCATCAGGACAATGCATGCCTAGCCTTCTAATCTTTTGGGACCCGAGAAAATGCTGGTATTGCAACTATGCATTTATTAGCGAATTAAAGGGCAATTTTTTTCTGCTCGTGGACAACCTTAAATGGGAAAAACCCCACCTTGGATTAATGCAATTAAGACTTTCCCATCTGATTCCAATCGGTGACGGTGGACCACCTCATACATCTTGCATATGGGCCTAGGGCAAAGTTAGGCAATAACAACCCTAGAACTAGCTGGCGTTTTGTATTTTGGAAGGTCTGGATCTAGCAACAAATTTTTATCAATCCCTTCTTTTATTTTATTCTTGTTTTGGGATAGCACTAGTGTCTTGAGTCCTGATCAAACCTATTTTATTGTTTATTTTTTAGTTTTATCTATGTATCTAGCTATTTCATTTGGTTATTGTTTTGGACCTTTTCATCCAGATTTCAATAGTTCTTCTAGAATTGATCGTAGTATAAAACCAAAGGACTTTGTAAAGCTTCTCAGACTCTCTCTTCACAGATGCTAAATTTATCAAGTACTTAATAGCCGCAATACATGATGATTCATTTCATCAACAAGTATAGCAAAAGATAGGCAAGGAAAAGAAATATTCGCCTGTCTTATTTAAAGCGAACTTTCCTGTTATCAAACAATAGATTTTAGTGTACAAGGAACTTAAGGATTCGATCACTAAATATGTGATGATATTTACATAGATTAATTTCTTAATATATATTTCTCAAATGAATGAACTCAACCTCAATCAATTGAATATCAAGTTGATGTTAGTTCGCTATTCAATACACAACTAATTCGAATACATTATAATTTGATCATGGAATCAAATGTGGCATTTAAAGGATACCAAATGTACCATTTTAAGGATACACGGATACACTTTCCATGTCAATGATACTTGGCTCGGAATTACTCCATACAAATGAAGTGGTTAGTGCAAAATTCAAAATTTTAAAAATGCCTATTTGGACACGAAAAGTCGCCAATAGAGAAAGGCGGACTAGTTACTTTAGTAAACATAAATTGCCAATAAAAACGAGGATAACAAATTAAGAAATAAGCGAGAAAAGAAAAGGCAAAGGGGCAAGCAAATTCACCTGGAAAGAAGGTTCTCTGCAAAGTGCAAGGGGAAGTGCCATGGCATGGACAGACCGGTGAGAGACCACAAGGCCTGTTTGGCCATCAGGACCCTCCCCTCGTTTGGGGACAAAACACCCCCATTGAAATTATTGAATTCACAAAAAAGCTCACTTTATAGCTTTGCATTGACCTCTCTCTCTCTCTCTCTCTCTCTCTCTCTACCTTGGCCAAAATTACTTCTCCGCCAGTCCCAATTTTTCAGCACTGTCTGAAGCTTTCCCTTTCTCGTCTCTCTCTCTCTCTCTCTCTCTCTCTTCCCCAGCATTATCCGGAGTCATTCACTCCCTCTTTCCCTGCTGAATGCGTTCAGTCAAGTCATGATCCTTCAATTCAGGTACTGTTTCGGTCTTCCATCCTTCTCTCTTCTCCATTTATGAGCGTTTTCCCTTTCTGGGTTTTGCTCCCGTTCGCCTTCTAGGGTAGGTTTTAGCATCTGGGTCGCCTTCAGATTCGGGATCTGTGTTGTGGTTCCGCTTAAATTTGCAGTCTTGAGATCCAGATCTGATTTTCTTCGACTGTTGTTCGATCGTATCCTTATGTGGTGAGGCTTCCAATCTCGACTTGAGTTGTTTGTAGTTTAATCAAGAACTGAACGAGCTTGCATGATCTTTTGGAGCTGACTATTAGCTCGTGCCTTTACCTTGTTGTGGTCCTTGAAGTCTTTTGCTTTACTTTTATTTTGCCTTCTTTTTTTTATCCTTTCGTATTCGCAATTTTGAGCTTCGAATTTCTCGGTCGAAATATTGTTCATGGCTCCTTTGGTTTCAGAAGCTGGAGACGAATCCCCTAGTCTCTTGAGTTATTGAGTAACGGATACTTGATTTTATTCGAGGTTTTTATGCGGCTTTCTGCAACCCGGAATGTGATGTTAAGCACTACATTGTTGTGAAAGTCTACATTTTTGCTTCTGATTTATCTCAGGTGGAAGTTAATCGGTGCTTTTCAAAATCTGGTCTTTATTTTTCTGTTGGGTATGTTCTTCTGTGCTGCCTGAAGTGAAGAGTAGGAAAATATTTGAGTATGAAAATGATGAGTTTCTGCTAATTTAATTTAACATAGTTGATATTTTCCCAGTGGAGAAATTTTCACTACAACTGAAATTGGACCACAAATTATGTGGGCAAGCAGATGGAAGATGCAGTTCCATTGATGATGAGTCCCGCACCAGGGATCCGCACCAGGGATATCTTCATTTTGATTTGTTTATAGATTCGGTGCTTTTGCTGAGTCCTTATGGCCTCAAAAACTACCTCGAGAACTTCCCCTAAGCAGCAAACCAAAGCAGCCGGTTTTGTCGCAGTACCGAGGAATGATCATAACTTATCATCTTCACAAAACTTGAAGGCAAGCAAGCCCGAGCTCGTGAATCATGAAAAATCACCTAAATATCTGCAGAACCATTCGAAGAATGAGTCTGCAGAGCCTGCTGAGAGGAAAAGGTCATCTCGTCCAGATCAAAATGGCTCGGTTGAATCTCTGATCAGTAAAATGAATCTAAGCACTTCCTTGCCTGATCCAGAGCAAAAATCATACGAAGCGCATTCTGCTGCATCTGTTGAGAATGGAGGCTCAAGGGGGACCTCTGTTGATAAGAACAAGAAGACATCAGAACATGGAAGCATGAAGAATAGTTCTGTATCTGGAAAAGTTAGTGACGGCACCAGCAGCCTAGGAAAGACAAGCGGAAGTGGCAAGGTTATTGACCGTGTTGACTTTGTTGAGAGTGGGAAGAGCAGCATGTGTAGAGGGAGCACGAGCAGTGACATTAGTGATGAAAGCAGCTGCAGCAGTTTAAGTAGCAGCGTCAATAAGCCTCATAAAGCAAATGACTTGAGATGGGAAGCCATCCAAGCCGTTCGATCGAGGGATGGGGTCTTGGGTTTGAGCCATTTCAGACTGCTAAAGCGGTTAGGTTGCGGGGATATTGGCAGTGTATATCTGTCAGAGTTGAGTGGAACCAAGTGTTACTTTGCAATGAAGGTTATGGACAAGGCGTCTTTAGCTAGTCGTAAAAAGTTGCTCCGAGCTCAAACGGAGAGAGAAATATTGCAGTGTCTGGACCATCCCTTCCTCCCGACTCTGTATACGCATTTTGAGACTGATAAGTTCTCATGTTTGGTCATGGAGTTTTGTCCTGGAGGAGACTTGCACACTCTTAGACAGAGGCAACCTGGGAAATATTTCCCTGAGCAGGCAGTAAAGTACGACTTCATCCTTGATGCTCTTTGATTAAAACTCATACATGTTTGGATTGAGATTTAACTAGTAAAATTTTCCTTTAGTGATTTCATCCTTGGTCGGGGGGCTTGGTGGGGAAGGCTGAGGTAGCTAGGCTTTTAGTTAAGTTGGTCTGCAGTGTCTTTTAAGCCGATGAATATGCTAATTTGTCAACTTTGCAGTAAGAGAGACTTTCTTGTTGTTTCATACTTCGTGTTAATCCCAGGTTACACATGGAGTGGTACATGACCTTTAATTTGACTAGCATGACATAGGCAGTCTACATTTTGGAAAGACGAATGAATTTAATGCTAGCTCAAATAGATCTTCCTAAAACCTAAATGTTTCTTTCACCTTGTGAAACTTTTCAATGTAGCAAGATGGAGCTAGAAATCACAATGTAGTTATAAAAGATACATCTTCAACCATGTGACTTGCGTGAAATAGCTTTTTATATGGCACTTACATATGAAAAAATCTTAGAGTTGCCCCACATTACACTCTGATCTTTATTTGCAGGTTTTATGTAGCTGAGGTGTTGCTGGCTCTAGAATACCTCCATATGCTTGGTATTGTTTACCGCGATCTTAAACCCGAGAATGTTCTTGTGAGGGATGATGGGCATATAATGCTATCGGACTTTGACCTTTCTCTTCGCTGCACCGTGAGTCCAACTCTTGTTAAGACATCAGCGCTCGACTCTGAACCTCTCAGAAAGAACCCTGTCTATTGTGTCCAGCCAGCTTGCATTGAACCTTCTTGCATCCAGCCATCCTGTGCGGCTCCCACCACGTGCTTCGGTCCTCGCCTGTTTTCCAGTAAGTCCAAGAAGGACCGGAAACCCAAAATAGAAACTGGGAACCAAGTCAGCCCATTGCCCGAGCTCATTGCTGAACCCACTGATGCCCGGTCAATGTCATTTGTTGGAACCCACGAGTACTTGGCGCCTGAGATTATTAAAGGAGAAGGTCATGGAAGTGCTGTAGATTGGTGGACCTTTGGGATATTTTTGTATGAGCTCTTGTTTGGTAAAACCCCTTTCAAAGGATCTGGAAACCGAGCCACGTTGTTCAATGTCGTGGGTCAGCCACTGCGATTTCCAGAGTCGCCTATGGTCAGTTTTGCAGCTAGAGATCTAATAAGAGGGTTGCTAGTGAAAGAACCGCAGAACAGATTGGCGTATAAGCGAGGAGCGACAGAGATCAAGCAACACCCCTTCTTTGAAGGTGTGAACTGGGCGCTGATCCGCTGCGCCACACCCCCAGAGGTGCCGAAACCGGTTGACATAGAGCGAATACCAGTACCACTGACATCAACAAGCGAAAAGGCCACTGTTGCCGCCACTATCCCTGATAAGAAAGGTTCTGATAATTATCTTGAGTTCGATTTCTTTTAGTGTACTTGATGTTTAGGTACAATTTATATTCATAATTCGGGATATAGTTGTTTATCATCATCCTCTGGGGGGTGTTAGGAGTGAGTTTGATGAGTTTCCTTTGCTTGCAAGTTGTAAGAATAGATGGTAAGGAACTCTGTGTTTGTTTGTTGATGCACGTTAACAATGTCAAATGTGGATTATATCATCAGTTCGTAAAGTTCACCTCTCTCTCTCTCTCTCTCTCTCTCTCTACTGTAAAGATTGCTGATATGCCCCCCGACTGCACTGTTTTTTTGTCGGCATTTGGTCAGTACATATGCTGCAGCAGAAGTCATTCAAACTGTTCATAGACTGCCTCGAGTTCAATTTGGCAGGACGACTAACTTTTATGTGAAACGTCTTGATCCAAACAAGAGTTTCGAGGAAGCAGAGTCACTCTTTAGGCTTAAGCACGCAAATGAGAGGTGTTTGGCTTTAAGAACTTTGTGTGCTCCCTGCGAACCGTGCTGAGTTCGTGAGCTGTGCAAGCAAGTGCTTAATATCATGGATCTCCAGACGAAAGCAAGGAGCATCTTTTTGCCCTTCCTGAAACGAAGATGCCTAGACGAATCAGGCTGTGGGTATATGAGACAACACAATCTCAGATTGTGCACATGATTCTTTTTGTGCTGGTCGAGTTGGTAAGCTGGCCAGCCCGACTCACCATCTATGCGTTGCTTGACCCGTGTCATGGTCTTGAGGTTTTTCATGCACAAAGAATCCTGTATGGTCCAAGAAGACCAACGCCTAGGGTTTATGCAACATTCTGGGATTGGGCACTATGGTAAATGAACCGAGGTCGTCCTCAGCATCAATGTTGGTAGCTGGTAGATAGCGAGATGCAATCTGCACCACTAGATCGAAAGGTAACTAACATTTGTAATGATAGTTGTAATGAGAGGGACTCTTAGATAAATAGGGACTCTTATATCTATCCAAACACTTGTGTAATAGTAAACATTTTCTGTCAGAGCTTCTCTCTAAAAATGTTATATGTGATCTCCACCTCTAGATCAAAAGGCAATTGACGGATGTAACGAGAGGGACTCCTATATAAATATGATGCTCTTTCTTATTTATATCCATTCAAACACTTGTGTAATGTGGACATTCTTTCTTGGAGCTTCTCTCTAAAAAATATATCTATCTATGAATGGGGTGAGCAAGTGATGGATAATTGAGAATAGGTTTAGCTTAGGCGCTTAGCCAATCCAGCCGTAGGGTCCCAATCTTGAACAACCAGCCCATGACATGAGCATGGATGGTGTATTGAGATGGGCAAAAATGAACAAGATATTGAGAAAAAAAAGTCTCTCTCTACAAATAGGGTGCGCAAGTCATGGATAATTAGGAACAAGTTTAGTAGGTACTTCACCAATTCAAGTTGTACAGTCCCAATCCCAGACAATCTGGTGAAATTCAAGCTATATAGTCCCAATCCCAAACAATCCCGACATTAAGTTCTCACGGTTTTGTTTTTCTCGGGGCAACCCATACTATCCCAAGAAAACGCATATGTATGTACAGTTAAAGACATCCAAACCTTATAAGCTAGCCCAAGACTCTTCCTAAGCAATGTGAGATGGGAGACATGCCACCTCGCCCGCATACCGTTAAGGCAATCTTAGTCTATCTTTCTGTATTGCCCTAGGTTGTCACATTACTTGTAACGCCCCAAGTCTTCACTATAAGCATATTATCCACTTTGAACCCCGAGTCTCCACTATACGCATATTATACACTTTGAACACTATGTCCTTACGGTTTTGTTCTTCTTGGGCAGCCCATACTACCTTAAGAAAACATGTGTGACACAATCAACCTTTGACACAAGCATGGATGGTGTATTTAGATGGATAAAAATGAACAAAATATTGAGAAAATAATTTCTAAAAAATTTCTTGAGATGGGTAAAAATGAATAAAATATTGAGAAAAGAGCTTCTCTATGTGCGAATTAGGTAATAGGTTTAGTTCAAGTACTTCACCAATTCAGGTTGCACAATCCTGATCCTAAATACATTTGACACAAGCATGGATGGTGTATTGAGATGGGCGAGCCAATTGGGTAATAGGTTTAGCTCAAGTGCTTCACCAATTCAAATTGCATGTCCCGATCTTGAACAATCGGCCTTTGACAAAAGCATGGATGTTGTATTTGGGGTATATTGAGATGGGTAAACACGGTCTTGATTTCGAACAATCGGCTTTTGACATAAACATGGATATTGTATTGAGATGGGCAAGCAAATTCGGTAATAGGTTTAGCTCAGGTATTTCACCAATTCAGTTACACAATCCCAATCCCAAACAATTAGCCTTTGACACAAGCATGGATGGTGTATTTTGATGGGTAAAAATAAACAACACAGACCTGATCTCGATAAATGGCGTCTTTGAATAGTCAATTGTAAACATGGTCCTAATCTCGAACAATCGGCAATCTTGATCCTGAACAATTAGCCTTTGACACAAGCATGGATGATGTATTTGGATGGGTAAAAATAAACAACACGGTCTTGAATTAAGATTTGTAAACACGGTCCTGAACTCAAATACTCAGCAAAATATTGAGGAAAAAGTTTCTATCTTTACGAGATTTGTAAACTCCATCCTGATCTCAGTTAGTCAGCAAAATATTTAGGAAAAAGCTTCTATCTCTATGAGATTTGTAAACACTATCCTAATCTCGAATAGTTGGCAAAATATTCAAGAAAAGTTTCTATCTCTACAAGTAAAAATAAACAACACGATCCTGCATTGAGATTTATAAACACTCAAATAGTCAACACATTATTGAGGAAAAAGTTTCTATCTCTATGAGATTTGTAAACACCGTCCTGATCTCGACTATTAGTTGGCAAAATATTGAGGAAAAAGTTTCTATCTCTACGAGATTTGTAAGCACCGTTTTGATCTCGAATAGTTGGCAAAATATTGAGGAAAAAGTTTCTTTCTCTATGAGTAAAAATAAACAATATGATCTTGAATTGAGATTTGTAAACACCATCCTGATATCTCGAATAGTCGACATAATATTAAGGAAAAAGTTTTTATCTCTATGAGATTTATAAACACCATCATGATATCTCGAATAGTCGACAAAATATCGAGGAAAACGAGATTTATAAACATCATCTTGAGGAAAAAGTTTCTATCTATATATTGAATAGTCGACAAAATATTGAGGAAAACGAGATTTATAAACACCATCCTGATATTTTGAATAGTCAACAAAACACCATCCTTATATCTCGAATAGTCGACAAAATATTATGGAAAAAGTTTCTAAAAGCTTCTATCTATATCTCGAATAGTCGACAAAATATTGAGGAAAATGAGATTTATAAACACCATATGATATCTCGAATAGTCGACAAATATTGAGGAAAAAGATATATTGAATAGTCGACAAAACACCATGCTGATATCTTGAATAATCGACAAAATAGTATGGAAAAGACGAAAATGCGGTGAGCGTGGATCGAACACGCGACCTTCAGATCTTCAGTCTGACGCTCTCCCAACTGAGCTATCCCCGCCTGATGAATGGGACTTCTAAAAGAAAAAATTAACTCAATTTATCCTTTGAATTTTGGACCATTTCAGATGGGCTCACAAGCATCCCTGTCAGGCAGGCATATTCGGAAGCATCTGATCGGTATTCCGATTTCGGTCTCTCGCTTTGACTACTCATATCATTGGATATCACTGATATTATATATAGGAACACATCATGATATGAATCATGAACTCTATAAAGTTCAACCCCATAGGCTTGGACTCCGAGCTTTAGCAATTAACTAGGAATATAAGCATGACATAATGGGGTAACTCATGAACAAAACACACATTATTTCTATGATGAAACCCTTATAACATATGAATGGGCACTAGAGAACTCATACACATGTGCATCTTTGAATATTATATTAATTACATTGGATGGGATACACAGAAACTATTGGTGAATCTAATGTGCCACATTGAAACTAAATGTGCCTATCTTCTTTTATTTATGTCCCATGAAGCCAGATCACTTCATTTATGTGTGGAATACTTACCTATGTGATTAACAACATGGTCGAATCTTCGTATTTAATGTGCCTAATTTGATCCATGTGGTTATTAAAATTTATGAGTTTCAAATCTTAAAACATGCCTAAGGCATTGATTTTTTATTGGCATTTTAGCTATAAAAACACTTCGATATGGATGCATGAGACTTTGGCACGACACTTTTCACTATATCCGTTTCATTAATAAACCATAAAAATATGTAAATCCATAATAATCAAAATATCTTATATAAATTAATAATTTCTACTTCAAGTACTAAAAAATATATATTTTTGTGCTCATTTCATTTTGCTTCGCGCGTATGACTACTCAGCCATTGCGTTTATATTGAATATGTCTATGAAACTGATGAGCATGAACAATGATTAGCTCACATCTAAATTTCATTAATTGAAGGAACTCTTTAAAACGTTAATAAATACTCTAATGTAACCTCTTCCTAGTAACCCTATAAAAGAACACCTGTATCTTCTCCCAATCATATCCTCCAAGTAACATCCTAAATACAACACAAAAGTGAAAAAAAATAAATAAAAAAAAATAAAATAAATCTCCCAACCAAACATGGCCAAGCACACCCTCGTCGCATCCGTGCTTCTTCTCGTTTGCATCGCGGTTTCGAAGCCGGCACTTGCTGCTGTCGAAATAGCACCTGCATACGACGACTCCCTCAAGGGGTGCGACAAGCAGATGACTCAACCGTGCGGGCGGGAGCTCTTCCATAACATCTTCCAGGACGGCCCCGACGTCAGCAACTCCTGCTGCGGTATCCTGGTGAAGATGGGCGATCCTTGCCACTCCGAGTTCGTCGACGTCGTCCTCAGTAAGAAGCAATTCCATGCTCGCACCGCCGAGTATCTGAAAAGAAGCATAAACACATGGAAGCGCTGCAAATCGATCGTCCTAGGGCACTGATGCACCAGCTTGTCCGTAACAATAAAAGATGTGTCGCTTGTTATGTGAGGTTTTGGGCACATATGCTCAAAAGGAAGAAGAACATGATGTACGTTCAATAAGTCATAAATGGAATAAAGGAGGGTCCTTGTTACTTCACTCTATCGAGGTACTTCATTATAATGACCACTTTATTATGTTGGCTCCTGCTTCATTTTGAAAAACCTAATTTAAATCTAAATCTAGTGTCACGCTATTTCCTCTCTTCAGATAACTTTAGACACGCCCTAAAACATAAAGGGTCCTTTAAGGGTAAGATTAATGGAAAAGAAAAGCATGCCTTTAATGAAAAAAGAAAAGTATGCCTTAAGCAGAGAAGTTTACATGTTCTCTTGCTTTTTCACGAGAATCACTTAACATTTGAGTATCTTGATGATTTTGATGATGGAATTTTAGTTTGACAGAATATTTATAATGTGCATTTATCTACAACTTGTCTCTAAAATTCAATCTCTAATAATTCCTTGTGATAATTCAATTATTTAGTTGAAATATTTTAGGGAATTTTTTGGGTAAAGTTTTGATTCTTTATGATTGTAGCTTAGGCTTGAGATATTTAATTAACAAAGATCATTAAAATGGTTCATACCCATTACCAAAAAAAGAAATTCATAAAAATTCATTTGAGCACATTAGCAAGTAGAACAAAGGAAATCAAATTTGTATAAAAAAGAATGGAGAACAACATAAGGCAATGGAATAGAATATCATTTTTTTATTATATTTTCATGACAATGTAGGATTTTTACGCTAGCTTAAATCTAAACACTACAATATACATATATATATATATATATATATATATATATATATATATATATGCATATATGTATATGTGTGTGTCTATATATATATATAGAACTCCTTTTGTTAAATTTCAAGTGGCCATAAATCCAATAGAGACATATATTTGACTCGGTTTCTCTTCTTTCTTTTTTCTTTTGAGAAATATTCGTCGTGCATTGGGAAGCAACACATCCATTTGTCGACTCTTTCCTTCAAACTAGAAAAATATATATATATCTCAAAAAATAAATTGATATTATATCAACTTATTTTATGCATGATGCAAAACATTAACACCGCTCGAGAAGAATACATCAGTAGTCTACGCTTGTTCTTAGTGCTGGAGTCCATCTATTTTGTTGTATATGATTCGTATGACCGCAAAATAATTTCAGATACAGTATTATAAGCTAAAAGTTTGCTCAGAGTGATAGTTACCTTCTTTTTCCTACAGTACTTGTTATTTGATTTTATTTAAAATATTTATTATTTGAAATATTCCCAAAGTGTGATTACCGAAATGTAAAGTCATTTAAAAAATTCCGCAATTTCGGATTTTTTTTTTAAAGAATTGTCCTTTACTTCAAAGTTTTAAAGTAAACATGAAAAGTACTTACGAAAAGCAGCTTAAATAATTCAAAAATAGTACAAATGATTCTAGACTTATGCCCAACGTGAAACGTGGTCCCTGAACTTTAATTTATTCAATATAATTTCTAAATTATAGTCCGATATATAATGTGGTCCTTGAATTTTTAATTTTTTTTTAATGTAACCCTAAACTTTCGATACATATTTAATTTAGTCTTTAAAATTTATGAAAATGTTGAATGTTGATTTAGAATTTATATTAATGGAATGATAGTATTAAATATTTTTATATAATTTAAGGATTAAATTAAATATCCATCAAAAGCTCACAAATCATATTATAAATTAAAAATTAAACAGATCATATCGCATATTCGGCTAAGTTTTATGAATTATACTGAACAAATTAAAAACTTCACGGGTCGTTGGGTCATTTACTTCTTATAATTAATATAGATGACGTGGGGAGGAAGAATCTTCATTAAACAAGAAGGTTGAGAAAAGCACATCAAACACCGCGTGGGGTCAAGAACTGGATGAACGGTCCAGATCGGTTGGTGGGAAAAATACAAAAAGCGGTGAAAAGTAAAAGGAGGAAGCATGTGGCAAAGAGCCATGCCACCCATCACCACCATCATCATATGTACAAAAGCAAAAGGCTCCAAAGAGGCAAGTCGGTACCTCGGCTCAGAGATTCCGTAGCTTCCATTTTCTTCGCTTTCTCTTTTAATTTTAATTTATTTATTTATTTAGTTCCCTTTTTTTATCATTATTTGGAGTATTTACAGCAAACCCAAAAAAAAAAAAAAAAAAATCCCACCTCTGAAAAATTATCGCATTTTTTTGCACCGACACAGGGCCACCCAAAAGGTCAAGTTTTGGTTTTTTTTTTTTCTCCATTGGAGAAGTATTTTACTTATTAAAAAAATTATGGAAAGAATTTGCTATCATTCTGAATTTTGCACATTTGAGGTAGAAAGTTAGGTAGAAAAAATGAAAAGTAATTAGATAGGTAGAAAGATATACCCATGCCCTCAAGAAAGAAGACACATTTTTTATTGGGTTCCAAAGTTCTTTCCATAAGAGATCTAAATCTTGAAGTATAAAAAAGCTTCCCCTCCACCGATTGCTGAGTGCTCCCCCTGGCCCGCCTCTGTTGACCCTCCTCTCTCTCTCTCTCCTCTTTTCCTCTCTTGGGGGAAGACTGTTTACACCAGGAGTGAAAAGGGAGTCAATAAAGTACTATGGAGCTTTGAACAGTAAGGGGGTACGAGAACAAGTTGATTTGAACAAGTGGTGAGAAGAAAACGGGATTTTAATTTCTTGGGTGGCTGCATTTTCTTCACTGGGCTGCTGCTGGACAGACAGAAAAGGAGAAAGAATTCATGGCTACAGTTCCTCAAGAAGCGATCAATGAGCTCCAAGCTCTGATGGATCGAGGTCAGTTTTGTTCTGGGGTTGTTGGGTTTTTTCCTATCTTGATTCGCTTTCGCTTCGATTCTCCGGTTCGGCTGGAGATTCTTGCATTCTTTGCTTTAATTTCTTGATCTCTTCCCCCCTTTTGTCTATTTTTTTAATTCTTGGGCTTTTGCTGGCAGTTGACGAGACGTTGATGAGAACATTCGAGGTTCGCATTTTGCTTCTTTATCTCGTTTCTGGGTATATTCTGATCTGTTCATACAGAGGCGAGACCATCTGAGCTCTTCTTGTGCTTTTCTTGAATTGTCTGTAGTGGCAAATTTCGGGTACCCAGTTTTGAATCTTCTTATTTTGTTAAAGTTGGAAATGCTGAGTGTAATTGATGTCCATCAGTTCAATTAGCTATCTGGGGATTAATCTCTTTCTGGGATCTGATTTTTTTTTCCCCAAATCTTGTGATAGACAAGCTTGTCTTAATCTGAGTGGTAGGATGATACTAGGACCGTATTTGAGCTTTTGGGTCCCTTCGAATTAGTGTTGTCTGATTCTTAATTGTGAAGGATCTGTTCTTTCGTTTGCATTTTTTATTTTATTAAAGAGTTGATCTAGTTTCGCGATTAGAGCTCGACAGTCAGAGCCTTGAATAAATTAACAGTTTCTGTTCATCTAGTAAGCTTGTTCTTGTGTTCGAGGGAAGTTCTCTGTTCTTTGCCTTCCCTTCCCTTAGTTTTTCTAGAAAATGAGGGGGCTTGGCGTTCTCAGGTAATCAGTAGCATCGGTATTAGGTGAAAAAACAGTAAGTTGTGGTGTTTCATGGATTAAAGCATGATGTTGAAATGACCGGTGAAGGTATGGATTTGTGGATTTGATGCGATCTAGTAGTTTCTAAATTGAATCATGAAGGTTAGCTAAACACTTCAAGGTTCAGATCAGATGGCTATTCTTAGGGTGGGTGCTTTGATATGAATAGCACCCTTTTTTCTCTTGTATCAGCCCATGGTAACGCCTAGTGTTAGTAGCCCCTCCCCACCCTTTCACAAATCAAGCCGCCTCTTACAATGACTTTTAGATTTCTTCCTATCAATGTTGCAAAGTCATATGCTGCAATTAAAAAAAAAAAAAAAAATACGGCAGAAGATAAGTCTATGACTCTATTCTCTTGAACTATTCAGGCTGTCACCATCTGATCCATGCACATATGTAGGAGACAATTTTTCTATATTCCACCTCTATTCAATCTTTTGGTGCAACTCTCAAATGTAATTAGTTCTACCATAGATGACTAAGTACATACTCTTAAATATAGGTTGTGGAACTTTCTGTCAGGATGCAGAAAGAATAATTATTTGCTTTTCTGAGTTTTCTGTACTGCTGCTAGGAATGTTGTGAACACAGAATGGTTCTATAGGCAACTGAAGATTATCAGTTTCCTCCTCCTCCTTGCTAGGATATCATCCATGTCTTTCAGTAGAGTAGATTATCATTTGCTGAAAAAGGATTTTTAATTTACATTGGAAGCATGGCTCCATTATCATATTTACTTTGACCTTAGTTTATCACTCAAGAATGGTTCCCTTGCTTTTTACTTCGTTTATTTTTGTTTTAGGTGTATGGATGTTTCTTCTTTCTGGGCTCCTGGTTTACAAGAACTGATCAGATTCTTTGATTCATCCTTTGATCTAATTAGAACATTCATCAAGGGTATCTTAAAGAAACTTTGGTGCGTTTTCTAAAGGCGAGAGAAGGCAATGTTGCCAAAGCCCATAAAATGGTGAGAATTACAACTACCTGAAAGAGCTGTCCTTTAGTCTGACGATGAACTTTTACCTTAAGGTTGCCTTTTATCAATGAATGTATCCATTTTGTTGCAGTTGTTGGATTGTTTGAAGTGGCGTGTTCAAAATGACATTGATAACATTTTGTCGGTGAGTTAACATTCTATTCGAGTTTTTCATGTTCTCTAAGAGTTATTGCTTAGATGTTGGCATGATAATTTTTCAAATTGTAAGAGAAAGAGAAACTGGTTTCCGTTTGCATTTGCTCCCAACTGTGGTTGAAAGTGAATGCTATGTAAAACTGTACATTATTTGCATGTAAGTTGCTTAAAGACTTCCAACTCTTAGTTAATGTCACTATGTAACCTTGAGGTCGTTTGACTGCTATGGAGTCTTTCTTTCGGTCAAATGAGCAGTTTTCTCCAGAAATATACAAATTTTCTTGCATAAGTTGTCTATCACCTGGATCAGAACTGAACATGAGGAACAAATGACTTTGTATACTTTAATCAACTGATTTGACATCATGGTTTAATTACAGCTCAGGGATGCAATACATATGTTTGATCTCATATTGAGACCGTCTAGGTATATTTTACTGAGAACTTCAATTAACACTTTTTTGAATCTTTGGTGGCAGAAACCAATTATCCCTGATGACTTGTACAGAGCTGTGCGGGATTCACAACTTATTGGATTGTCAGGTTACTCCAAGGAGGTATTTTCAACACCAAATCTTCATCTCTATATTCACATTCTAGAATGACCCATGTGATCCAATTCAGTGCATGGTATGCGTCACACTCTGAGGAAAAAATTTTAGGTGATTTTTCGTGAATGAATCTATGCTTATACCAGTCATTGTACAGGGACTCCCAGTATATGCTATCGGGGTTGGGCTTAGCACCTTTGACAAAGCTTCAGTAAGTGCTTCTATCCGGTACTTTCTTTTAATGCTTTAATTAACAAACTCATAGATAACCTGGTATTCTTGATTACTTTCAGGTTCATTATTACGTGCAATCACATATTCAAATCAATGAATACAGAGACCGTGTAATTTTGGTAAGTCTTATGACAGCTCTGGAATATCCTGACTTAATTTAGATGTTATTTTGACATGCGATCATTGGTGTAGCCTTCTGCATCCAAAAGGTACGGGCGACCAATTACCACTTGTTTGAAGGTTCTAGATATGTCCGGCCTGAGGCTTTCAGCCCTCAGTCAGATAAAGGTAGGTCACTGTTTTGAGTGCAGATGATTCACATTCAAATCTTGTTGCGCCATTTTCTCATATTTTGACTGTCACTATTGTACTTGGGATTTATCTTGAGAACATCCCAACCTAGGGAAACACATTTCTCTAATCGAAACAGTTGGTATTAGCCATTTTAATCGGACTTCATATTATCCGGACTAATAATAATACAATATGTAATTATTATTATTATTATAGTTTCACAAGAAAGGTTTGATTTAATATGAATGCATTTTCTAGTTTCATTGGCTTTCCAGTGAACAAAGAAAAGAATTGCAGAAGGAGCTACTTCAGCTACCAAGATATCCCCTTTATTCTAAACACGCCTCATTCACCAAAGGGGCTTCTATTTTATGATCAGCTTTGACCTCTCAGTGTTTTAAGCTATGGCGGGGCAAAGATACTTCTCTGAGTGACACAGACACGTACCTACAAGTAGGACGTCTCAATATATAAATATGCGTGGATACACACACTTCCTGCACTGATGCCTGTGGACTCGAAGATGATGTATTTCTTTGTTTGTTGGTCTGTTTGTTCAGCAGTTTCATAAGAAGACCATTTTTTTTTCCAATTTAGTGGGTTTCTTTTCAAAAAAGTTAAAAGAGTCAATATACTTTAGATGTCCTGTGTTTTTCCAAATAATTGCTAAGATTCTAGCAATGGAAATCGCAAATAAGCAGTGCTACCACAAAATAGTATAAGGTGAAGTAATTTTTTTATGACAAGGACGTTTGTTCATACATGCATTTTAATCCATGGCCTTAATGTATCTCTCATTGCTGACTAAAGTTTTATGTTTGTCCAGTTGTTGACTATTATATCGACTGTTGATGACTTGAACTACCCTGAAAAGACGAATACCTATTACATTGTGAATGCTCCATACGTCTTTTCTGCTTGTTGGAAGGTAAGCCTACATGAAGTTTATATTTAATTGGCTCTCTCTTGAATTAAATGCATCAAAGCATGTTGAGCACGTGGAAAAGTGTTGACCTGTTGCATGAAAAATACCTTTCTTTTGGAGGTTGTCTAAGTTCTTTTGTCATTGCATTTCTGTAAAACTTCGAATTTGAACAGGTTGTGAAGCCACTTTTGCAAGAGAGGACGAGAAAGAAAGTTCAGGTGTTGCCTGGTTGCGGACGTGATGATCTACTAAAGGTTGGATATTAGCTTCTCGCCCGATAATTAGACTAGAGTGAATGACATTAACCTCTCTCTCTCTGTCTCTCTCTAAGTCTTAATTTTCATCTAACATGGACTCCTCCGACTCATTTAGACGTCTCCAATTCCATAGCACTCGTAGTGATTATTATGACTTCCTATTGAATTCTTTCTCATTCTGCATGTTGCTTCTTGTACTCCCCCTTGTAGATAATGGATTACAGTTCCCTCCCACATTTTTGCAAGGGGGAAGGTTCGGGTTCTGGTCGGCATTCATCATACGGTCCAGAAAATTGCTACTCCTTGGACCATCCCTTTCACCAACAGCTTTACAGCTATATCAAGGAGCAATCTCAGAGACGTGAACCCATCCAACCCATCAAACAGGGCTCTTTTCATGTTAAGCTGCCTGAGGCCGCTGCAGAAGGGACAGAGATCGCTAAAACCATAGAATCGGAGCTACAGAAGTTTGAAAACGGAAGTGGGATGCCTGACTCACTAGATGGCCTTAAAATCAATGGCGAGTGAAGCCGTTGGGATCAAAATGCTTCGGATGACCATTTGCAGCGATGAATCTAACAAGAGCTGATCATTGCCTTGATTCAACTACGAGAATGATGATCTGTGGGCCATTTCCAGTCACGTGACGTAACGGCACAGTATGGGTGGCTCTCCCTATTGTCTATGTTATCTTCTTGAGGTAACCTGATCCAGCCGGATGTACCTTAGTGTACTGAATAGCCTAAAGCCATGTTCCTATCAGATGTATGACCTGGCATGTTGTAATATTCATTTCTATATGCAAGTTAACATCATTTCCACCTAGGGATCTCTTGGAGGCGCTCAGATTTTGAAGGAGATGTTCCTCATCTTCTTTATGCGATATGACTGTCGGATATTGCAAATGTTTACTAGCAAGTCTAGCTAGTCAATGTCTTTGGTTTCGTTGTTCATAATGTATGCATTAGGCACATTTCTATTTCAATCAGTGAAAATATTCTGTTCAACTCCTAAACACTTTATTATGTGCTTTATGTTATATGGAGAGTTGTAACCCAATCCATCGAAGAGGGCGAACTAGATAAAACAATTCACACTAGGATGCCAGAATGAGCGTTTCAGACATTTCTCAAGATCTTATGATTGTACATTCCCTTGCTAACGAAGATTAAGATACACCAATGAATATTTCAGACACTTCTCAAGATCTTATGATTGTACATTTCCTTGCCAACGAAGAACAAGATACACTAAAGAGCACATTCTTGTTTTATTTGGTTATTTTATGTAAGAAATAGCCACTATAAGGAAGAACGGCGGATCTGAGAAGAAGACCTGCAAGACAGAAAGCTCCTAGTAAGTTCAGATTCCATGGTTGCATAACAGCAGCAGGTCACAAAAAATGCGCGTCTAGATGCATTGATCCCGGAAGCACCGCACAAGATATTTCCTTGCATCACATTATTGACCAATGTTCAAACGACTCGGCAATTCCATGCGAGACACTTCACACTTTTAGGGGAAACCATTTATTTGCATCTCTCTAATGCCCTAAGGCGCTGCCACAGATTGACTTGATGACATGTTCTTGGGACGAAGGTGTCTTCCAGTCCACCAAAGATTGAGCAATTCACAATATATAAGGAGGTTGTAGCAGGACAACTGGTTTCTTTAAATTAACTGACATAAGGATAATCTATACCAAAGCAGTAGAGGCTTACATGAGCTCAACAACAAGGGCAGATGCCCCACCTCCCCCATTGCAGATCCCACCTACACCATATCTCCCGTTCTTCTGTCTCAGCACCTGAATCACCACCATGCAATTTCCAAGATGATCAAAGCGCAAAATGACTTAAAGCACCAGAGAGAAAGAGGAGTTGATCATCCAGCTTCAAGCTTACTAACAAAGCGACATTGCCAAGAAGAATAGCAAGATAAGCAAGTAAAATTTTACCCCTAACAATGTGACCAGTATGCGAGCTCCACTGCATCCTAGTGGATGTCCTAGCGATACAGCTCCGCCATGCACATTGACTCGTTCCTGAAATCAACAGCCATAAACAATGGTCCTGATAAGGTAACGTAGTTGGAAACATCAAAAGTAAGAAAACAAACAGAATAAGTTGAAAGGAGAGAGAACTTAAAAGGACTTGATCTAAGAGTGCACTAAACTGAATGGTATAAATAAGTTTTTGCAACACTCACAGGTTTTAGAGTAAGTAGCTTTTGATTGGCAAGAACCACAACCTGCAGAGATGGGTACCGAACTATGGTCAGCAGATCCACCAGAAGAATATAAAGCTAGGTGTCAAATATCAAGTATGACAACGTACAGAGAATGCTTCATTAATTTCATAGTAGTCAATTTGACTAGCATCAAGACCAGCATTCGAAATGGCTTTTGGTATCGCGAGGGCTGGGGCAGTCGTGAATAGTTCAGGTGCCTACAAGAGAATAAACTTCAGCAACTGTCCATCAAAGTTCTATAGAGAGAAAAGTTAAAAAAGAAATGTTAGAATTTCATGGCACCTGAGCAGCATCAGCGTATCCTTTGATCTTTGCAATTACTCGCAACCCAAGTTCAAGTACTTTCTTCCCACTAACTAGAACTAGTGCAGCTGCACCATCACTGCACAGAATGATAAAGAGAGTTGAAAGATTTGGCACAGAAACCACCAAAACAGCAAAGACAGTTTGATGTCCAGAAACGCATGCTCTAGCAGATGCATATACCTTATGCTAGATGCATTCCCAGCAGTAACAGAACCGCCATTCTCCTTGAAGCTAGGTCTCAGTTTCTTGAGTTTTGCCGAGTCAAACTATGGGAGGAAAAGAGAGATGGTAGAGGAAACAGGTGAGGATAAGAAGGCATCTAAAAAGTGCAAGAATCCAATGCAGAAGCCTCACCAGAAGTGAAGAAAAGCTAAACAAACCCTAAAGAGATTATTTTTGACACCGTATTATGATCTTATCCTCTGTCGTTGCTTATCCCTCCTTAACCAAAAGGATCCAACATAATTGAATAACTGCAAAAGAATTTGAGATTACGTCTGTTTAACCACCTCCAAACCAGAGTAATTACCTTTCCTAAACCTTCATCTTTATCTACAATTGTTGATGGCTTTCCTCTTCCTCCTGAAACTTCAACCTGTAAGTGCAATACTGAAATCAGAATTACATCAGTTAAACCAGGAACTTCTGTTCTGTGAAATAGAGATCACACCGGCACTATCTCCCAGGCAAAGAGACCACTATTTTGGGCAGCAATTCCTCTTTCAAAGCTCTGAATAGCATAAGAATCCTGTAATGACCATGAAAAAAGATGTAACAAGTCAATGCAGAAACCTGTAGCACATTCAATAGGGAATGAGTAAATCAAAGTAGATTTCTGTTCCCAGTTAAAATGAATCAGCTGAAGAAGCACACAAGCAACAAAAAAATCATGCATTTAATGTTAAGCCACATGAAAAGAGTCATACATGCCCATCATAGGAAATTAAGAAATGACAGCACCCAGTTTACCGAATCAGCTAAAGCAGCACACCAGCAACAAAAAGCTCATGCATTTAATGTTAAGCCACATGAAGAGAATCATAGCCTCAAACATGCACACCATAGGGAAATAAGAAATGACAGCATCAATGAATTCCACCTAGATGCTACCATTTTTCTCTGGATGATAGTTCCTAATACAGTCTGTTCAATATAGTACAAGTTCACTGCTGTGAAGAGAAGTACGAAATATTTAATTTGAATCAGATCATGAATCAATACCTGTTCTTCTTTTGTTATGCTATGATTCTCAGCACAAATTTCTGCGCAAACACCCATTCCAAAATCATTGTAAACATCCCAAAGGCCATCTTTGAGCATGCCATCAACAATGATATCATGTCCAAGTCGAGATCCCTTCCTGTTCATCCAGTAATACACAAGTGCATCAAAATGCTAGCCCGGAATCTTTAAGATAAAGTTTTCCACATGCCCCAGCCAAATATAATAAAAAGGAAAGTCATAACAATATGGAATAATACCATCCAAAAGTAGGCTCTAGAATTCTTCATGTTGCCTTATAGCTAGTAGGAAATATGCTTTGGAATTACAAGGGAAGAACAACTAAAATAAGCCTTCTTAGTACACGAAAAATTCATGTATCTATAAATTGGAAGAGATGTGTTCCAGAACTCTCTGAAACACAAACCAGCTAAGTACACATACCAACCTTGCTTCAGCTAGATATTTGGGTGCATTAGACATGCTTTCCATACCACCAGCCACAACAAAATCATTAATGCCCAACTGAATGGTATGTGCTGCGAGCATTGTAGCTGATAAAGCAAGGGAATTTAACATGTCAACACTCTTTAGAAATGCGAAACACTAAAAAAAAAGGTGAGAAGAATTCGTGTTTAGCCTTGTCATGAAGGTGACCTTTCATTCCTGCTGCGCAGACTTTGTTCACAGTGGTGCAAATCACTGAATTAGGTATGCCAGCGCCTAAAGCAGCCTGTCTAGCTGGGGCTTGCCCTAAATTTGCACTTAGGACATTCCCAAAGAACACCTCTTGCACCAGTGCAGGATCTACATTAGCTCTCTTAAGGGCACCTTCAAATGAACACGAGCAACACAATCAGATTGACCTTTTAAAGCTAACAATATGATTGTGTGAAATCAAAGATAAGGGCATTGGGTATTACATTGAATAGCTATGGAACCAAGCTGAGTAGCTGAGAAAGAAGAAAGGGAACCCAGAAGGCCACCCATGGGCGTACGAGCAACACCAACAATACAAACATCTGTTGGAGCAAAAAATCAAACATTCAATGTTGGAAGAGAATTAAATGAATTATAGGGAAAGGGACACTATCAATTCCTTAACTTTCATACATGTGTCATATCTTTTCAATTGATCACTAGTTTCATAACCTCTAAAGGACATTCGATTAAGTGATGTTGTCGATTTCTTTTGCGAAAAAATCCAGCATGGGACTTATTTAATATAAATTCATTTGGCGTGACTTGCAGGGGAAAGGATGTCATCAAAAGCGTGTAAAAGATGTCATTTTACCCTTTCCTTGCCCCAAATTAACGAATCAGGGCTAAATTAGGTCAAATGTAAAACCCTGGCTCCATAACAATCTTCAAAAGCTTGTGAAATGATGAGCCTTCAACTGTTTCTTTTGTTACGTCATTATTTCTCGCACTCGCCGCCACCTGCCCTATGTCAGACTTGGCAGTGCTGCTCTCCTTCAGAGCACCACTTCACAAGCCCTACTTCAGCATCTTCAACTACTGGGCCAGCCCCAGCCACAGCCGTAACTGGTATGGCATCAGCTGAAACCCGGAGTCCCACCGCCATGCTGAAATCAACCTCCAGGGCAAGTCCAAGGACCCCATTTTCAAGAGGGCCAAGCAGACCAGCTACATAACTGGCACAATATTCCCCACAATATGCAGGCTCAAGCACCTCTCGAACCTCACCATGACCGATTGGAAGGAACCAAATCAAATCATTCAATGTTTATCTACTTTGGATCTAAAAAATGCCAAGCTGGATATGTTCTCATTAAATAAATCCCTTACTGTTCGTCATATCACTCAACTGATTTTTTTTTTCAAATTATGACAAAGTTATGGGATCAAAATGAGAGTTATACGAAAGTTATGGCATTGTTGGCATCCTCTCCCCATGAATTATATAACAAAGGCAAGCATTTTACCCTTTTCATGGAACTAGAACTACTCAAGATGCTATATCCAGAAGAAGAGCTACGCCAGCCACCCAAATTCAATCAACAAATCAAATTCGAACGGTAGATCATATTTTTTTTGGTACCGATCGTTGGCCGAGATAAAATCTATTACAGGGTCCGTCTCTTGTTTCTTTCATTTGTTTTCCTGCTCTGTACATTCGCTCTTGTGTTCCAAGAAATGGAGCTAGATAAGCGAGAATTAACCAAGACATGATCATCCAATCATGGGAACATAAATACTGAGCAAGAAAGACGAAAAACCTTGAGGGCGTATAGACTCCGAAGCAGAGGCCATCGCTGCGCCCAGGTATGCTCTTCTCAACAATAACTGCGACATACCCAGAAACGATGAGGGGAAAAAGAAGAAGAAAAAGACCAAGAATTGCACTAAACCCATGAGCGCCGAGAGAGAATTACGAAGTTCCAAGAAGCGGAGCAAGAATTCAGGATCCACTACGGGAGCAAGTGCCCGGATCAAGCTTGAAGACAGAACAGAAGTCGATGCCGTGCTGTATTTATAAGGGTGGCGGATTGGTGCTCGTGTTCGTGTTCGTGCCCGTATCACCTTGGGATGCGTATTGGCATGTTTAACTGGATTTTTAAAGCGAAAAGAATCCTGGAACTTGTCCGTTTCCTTTGGACTGATGATAGATTTATCTCAGGCTGTCGGTCTCAGCAATTATATTATATTTTGGAGTTAAAGAAATCATGACCGATGTTCAGTGATTTGGACTCATAGCTGAGAATAAATTTATAAATGATGATTAATGAGTTTAAAATATAGTTAATTCACCACATTCAATGAATGATAATATTAGTATTGAACAATTAATAATTCCATAATCTATTTAAAAAATATCCATCAGCATACAATCAATGTTTTTCCACGAATTGCCGAACAGGTCATGTCCAGGTCATATCCAGATCTGGAAGCATGTTTGGATATGTTTTTTCATTAGATAGAATGATGACCTCAGCGCAAAGAAAGCAGCATACTGCTAGTACTACTGCTGTGTACACTTGTGCACAAAAGGAAATGGAAAACGTTAGCTTCTTGACGATTACTCAGAAGCCCTTATGGCTTAAACAGAAAATTAGTACAATCCAATCTCTCGTCTGAAAGGGAATAAGAGTGCGCAAAAGAGAGCAAACTACGAGGAGCATCTTCCTAATACAGATTCAGCAAATGGGTATAAGAAAAAAATGCTGATCTCCTTCTGTTCTTTGTTTGTGCAAAATTCCATCAGCTATGAGATGATGTGCCTGAAGGTCAGATTGATCCGGAGCCCCTCCGCTTTGGCACGCTTTGGTACCGAGTGGACCCAATCCCGTTGCGTGTAGCCTCTCATCACTAGCAAGGAGCCATGCTTCAGGACAAACGTGTGTTGATCAGCATCACTGCCCATCCTTGATCGTTTTCTCACCGGTTCATCATCCGGTCTTCTTGCTGACCACCACATCAAGACAAAATAGGCATGAGTACATTGACTTAATATAGACTTTTATTAAGTCTGAATTCTACTATCAAATCATAGTCCAATTGTCAACAGAGGTTCCGTGGCATAGTTTATTCCAGTTCCTTTCAGCAAATTAAAGGATCAACAAGTTCACCTTGGGAGTTTTTACTGGGTTTCTTCTTGAGGAAAAACTCGCGTTCACATCCAAAGGAAACAGAGGCGATTTCTGGAGTAGATCCATATAGTTTCTCGTCATCAGAATGCCAACCTACATAGTCATTGCCCCCTTTGTATCTATTTAATAGAAGGGAATTGAATTTACTTCCAGGAAGTGCATTGTGAACCTTCACAAAAGAAACTAGATAGATGTTAACATAAAGAGAATCATGAAAGTACTACTTTTCTGAGGAAAATGTGAAAAAAATTTCATCACACAGCACCCTCACCGCCTCCAAGATTTCCTTGAGCAAGGGATAATCGTCCCACGAGTAGGCATGTGGTTGATATCCACTGTACACCAATTCTGTCAGACCAGCATCTGCGATATAGCATGTATCTCTGGGCTGCAATAGAAAATGCATACTTTAGCATAGCAGTATAGGCCATGACTATGAGTACCAAAAACATTTCATTGCTTAAGCACTGCAGTACCACACAAGCTAGAAGGAACCCGCCAAATCCTACAAAATCTTGTGAGAATCTCTAATAAGTCTTCACCATCTGCATAACTACATCGAATTAATGGCTTCTAACAATGCATTCTGTTTGGCAAGCAAACAAACAGGAATTACAGACAGACTGACTGGCACCTGTCAAGTTACCTGAAATTATAACAGTGCCAATTACAAAGCCGCATCATATATTTCTGCGACGAACTCTTCTAACATCAGTTTGAACGATTATAGCACCTCCGCAGAAAGTCACTGGTAATAGATTGAATCAGCTAACCAAATAAGTACATTACAAATCCTGACTACTAGTGAAATTTATCTTTCTTTTTTGGGCAATGCCAGAAAATTGCCTTGGAATCTATAGGATAAGGGCTCAATGAATTTAGCTCTTCAGTTGAGGCACTCACATTTAGATCTTCACTCATAATTCTCACCTCAAACTTTTACAGATTGCGTATTTAGAGAACTTCATTCACGCCCCCAACCTTGCACAATGCGCATTTTCTTTCGGCTCAACATCACTGGCATTTAACTAAAAACTCAAGGCATCTATTGACGGAACAATGAGCAGATCCTGATGAACTTATGACACAAACCCTAGCAGCTTCATCCGACAGTGAACAAGAACCCAAGAACCACAACATCGCCTCATCAACAAAAAACGCAACTTTAGTCGATTCACCGAATCAAAAGCTGAGCCCAACATCTTTCCCAGATACCTTACAGACGAAAGAAGCCTAAAAAATCCTCCTTTCTTGCCCTGACATGATCACACTCTGGGACAGCATTCCAGCGGCTGAACAAATCGAACAGCAGGAACAACAACAACATGCGGAAATGCAAAATGCATGGCGAATTATATGTCAAAAAGACCTGCAAGCAAGTGCGACCAAAGACCCGGATCGTGGGTCTCGTCCAAGGGATGTGCTTGTCGAGGTAGTCGCAAAACCGCCACGACTCGTCGCGCGAGAGGAAGCGGGGCATGTACACGACCTCGCTCCCGTTTCCAAGATCGACCCTCGTCGATTTCTTCGCGGGTTCATCGCCGGAGCGAGATGGGTTCGTGGGTTCTCGTCCTCCTTCTTCTTCTGCCGAGATGGGTTTCGATTTCAAACGAAGGGTCATCGCAGTTTTCCTGAAAAGGATCGCAAGAAGAGCCAAGTAGCCATATCCAGCGCCAAAGGGGGTTCCTTTCATAGGCCATTTTGCTTTCCATTTCTTGAGAAAAAAAAAAAACACACAAAAAAGAATACTCATTCAATCTTAGAAAATCTTACAAATCATCCAATTAGTATGCAAGCGTAAATTTTTTATTTCTTGCTCTTAAACTAATGATGTTTTCTCGGTATCATTTCACGAAGTGCTTTTAACTTTCTATACTTGATAATCGATGTGAATATGTTATTACCGCAAAGTATCCTATCAAACATTTTATAAATCCTCATTTTGAGTTTATCTTCTAATCTCATATAAGAAAATTATGAACCATTTATTCTGATCGAATTCGGCATGAAAACGATGATAGTTTGTCGATCTAATGATGAGGCCGAATGCGGTTATCACCCCCACCAAGATTTTCCTCAAGCGAGTAGCACGGGTGATTGTACATCGGATCTCATGTGCAGGAACAAGTCAACAAGATGGTAGTGTGGAAAGACAAGGCAGGCACACATTAAGAGACTCCAAAGGCCCTTGCTACTTTTTCACAGCAACCTTCTGGCACACGATAAAAAGAGTAAGAACAGACGACATTACATTGAAAAATCTCTCTGCTTCATCACTACCGCATACACACTATTTTGCTTTATCCACCTACAAAGTAGTCACTCTTCAGTTGGTCGATTGACCGCCTTGCGAAACCCTAAACTAGTCTAAAAATCAAAACTTGATCAGGCCACGAACGCTGTTAGCTACAATGCTTCAGCTAAACCTGAGTTTCGACTTCTGACTATCTAGTGCCTGAGAAAGAATTATCTATGAACTTGATCTTCAACTGAATCTCCCCAGACTCGACATCGCTGAGCCTCAACCACACATCCTGCACAACCTCGCCATCTATGCAAGCGATGGAGCTGTCCCTTACGAGGCAGTTGTCGCCATCCGGGGCGACCTTTCTCAGCGTCGTCTCACCGGAGGAAACCTTTAGGATCTGTCTCAGTCTAGCAGCAGAGACTATGGGTTGAAGGCTTACGTGGGCATGTCCCATTTTGTCATCTGCCTTGAAATGGTCTCTGTCAAACACTTCCTGCAGCAAGTGATTGAATCACATGTCGTTATATAGCCGCAATTGTACAATGAATTGACGGCCCCCAACAGGAAGACATGGGACAGAAAAGCATGAAGAAGTCCAAAAAGAGTGGGTTTTGGCTTTAAAAGTAATCAGAACACTCACATTATAAAACAGATTCGACCATTCCGTTCTCCAACTAATAAGCATAACTGGAACTTCAGAATGGATAGATGAAAAGCAGTTCAAACATTTTATGCTCCAAAACTTTGTTCTTAACTGTATTATATTATGATGACAGATTGCGAGAGCGCGCTTGCACAGAGAGAGAGAGAGAGAGAAATACCAAGTTTAGCATTCCCACAGGTTCTGCAAGAGAAAAACTTAGTTCCTCATTCCAGACAGGATTCAGGCAGCTCTTTATAACTCTGGTTTTAGCAGTCTGCTAAATGATGAAAGTTGTAAGCGCCAGATTTTCACTGAAGAGACTAATTGAATGCATAAACTATGGAAGTGAATCGAAAGTCCCAAAGAAAAAGGCATTCACACTAATGAAGTATTGACAACCAAAGCGCTTCAATATATCTTACACTCTGTGACAGCCAAAAACTCTGGCATCAATTCATTAGTGCTCATACTATTAGCACCTCAGAAGAATTTTATAACTGACCTACAGCACCAGATCATTGAAAACCAATTGGATATGAACTTGACAGGCCTAGACAACTTGGTACACAAAGGTTCTAATAAGAGACCAAGCATTCACCTGGTTGCCCAACTTGACAATAACATATGGATCGCTGCTCTTGAAGTCTCTGATCACTAGACCTTTCCCTCTCACAACAGTCACTTTTAACTGTCCCAATGGCTCTCCCATGTCTTTGAATTCACAGGGAATTTCTGCAGAGGCAGAAATTAAAATGGATCGCAAGATGGAAGGGAAAATTTCTATCAAACAAGATTGCACAGGAGTAAGACAACAACGCAATATGCTTGAATCATGTCGGCATACAAGAATTTGCAGAAAAATGACAGAAGAAATTTACCAGATCAAACTCCAACTCCGGATATCCTGAAAGAAAATAAGCATTTTAACAGATGAGCAATTGTGCGGAGAGATCTACATATGATACTAGAATCATAAATGCGAATGCAAAGCAGCAGAGCTGTAATTGATGGATACAGTCATCATCCACCACGCGTGCCAGATGACTTTATTTTTTTCCCCTTAGAAAAGGCAAAACTTTATGACTTGTGAGGCTGCGTATAGAAAAACATTCAGTGTAAAGCACACTTTATTTATCTTCATAATTGAATGTGCGTGGCGACAACCACAGCATCAATTTCCTCGAAGGGTCGTGCTGGTCAGGCCCCAAGACAAAACAAGAATCTCGAGAGAGAAAAAAAGGGGAAGGGAGCTTCGAAGGAAGCATCCAATGCTGCTTCAGCTACAGAGAAGACCAGATTCTTACAGGACAAGAGCCAGTTCTGCCAACGAGAACACATGGGTTCTACCCAAAACTTTAAACAAAAACGAGCAGACAAAACCACTCATCAGCAAAAAGGACTTCCCAAGACCCAACAAACAAGAACGCACACCCCCGAAGCAGTACAACTCAAAAAACTTACCCGAATGACGATCTTGCAAAGAAGAAGGTTCTGTTCTTGGTCTCGGGAGCTCTAGAGAGAGAGAGAGAGAGAGAGAGAAACAGAGACAGAGACAGAGACAGAGCAGGGTCTGAGGTCCCCAGTTTAAATACAAAGGAGAGAGTTTGGGGGCAGACCAGGTCTCGCGTCACTCGTTCCTGCTCGCATCAAAAGAGGAAAGCCGTGTCCCCGAGAGCTGAGCTGGGTCGCCTCGCAGCGATGATTGGCGATCGGACCAGGCCGGTAATATCCCAGGATCTATCTCCTCAGGACGTAGTCAAAGTCCATTTCATTACTCCATTCATTCCATTCTTCTTTTTTCCAATACGCCAAGCCTCCTCCTTTCTAGAAGTCCGGTTCTCACACAAATTGCTAAAAATCAATATTAATTTACAAAGTACTGTGTCATGAAAATTAAACATAATTAAAATGACCCAAAAAAAGGGTTACCCTGAACACGGTTTTGACATTCTAGCACACATGTCACTGATCTACCTAGGACGATCTGAAATTTTTTGTCCTACGCTTTGACCCATTCTATACAAAAGAAATTAAACAAATTATAAGCTACCTTTCCTATCCTATGCACGATGCTTGTTAGGAGCACTGTACACACGTACTTATTTGATTAATGTAAACAAGAATTAGAATTAATGTGATCAAAATTCAATGGTTACCCATGGCAGGCTTAAAAAATCATATGTTTATTTTTACCATGAGGTTTTTTTTTTTCATAATCCGCCCACCTAATAGTCACTGTCTTTGTAATTGGAAAAATTAGGAAAAAAACAGAATTCAAGCAAGGTGTCAATTACAAGTTTGAACAAGTCAGAGTAAAAAGCGAGTAAACCCCAATCTCATCTCAAAAACGACCAATTGAAATTCCCCCCACCAACTTGTCGTCAACGTCATCATGTTGAAGCTTTGGGGAAAAAGAACAGGATTTTGCCGCGTATTCAACATTCTTTGGACATCTTCCTTGCCCTTCTTATCTTCTCTCTTTTTCCCCCAATCCCCAAATTAAAAAATCATTTCATGAAAAAAAAAATATATATATATATATATATAACGTCCCTACGTCCCACTTTTGTGTGATATTATCCGCTGACACCGATTAGTCCTCACGGTTTTAAAACGCGTCGCACAAGTTTAAGAGGACTGCTCTTTATAAAGCTCAGGAACCCTCCCTAAGCGATGTGGGACAAGAGGGAGAGGAATCCCTTCCTCCTTCCCTTGCGCACGTCCGAGGACCGGAGGCGCGGACGCACCGCCATCCCTCCTCCCCGCGCACCGCCGCTCGGGTTGTCACACTCTCCCCCTTGGGAGCACGGCGTCCCCGCTGTGGCCCCACATGCTGTCGGGAGTCGGCTCGATACCATTTGTAACGCCCCGGGTCCCACTTGTGTGATATTGTCCGCTTTGACACCGAGTCCTCACGGTTTTAAAACGCGTCGCACAAGTTTAAGAGGACCAAGCCTTATAAAGGCTTCCAGAACCCCTCCCTAAGCGATGTGGGACAAGAGGGAGAGGAATCCCTTCCTCCTTCCCTTGCGCACGTCCGAGGACCGGAGGCGCGGACGCACCGCCATCCCTCCTCCCCGCGCACCGCCGCTCGGGTTGTCACACTTTAAATGTTGTCCCACAACGGGGTGAGATATCATCTCAGCGAGTCTAAGCTCTAAACCCCAATTAGGAGGGAAATACGCCAAGAAGTGTCCTAATCACACAATCACACAATCAATGAGACTTACCTCGTCTCAAATCCACCCTGCAAGTCAGTACAATTTATCTCACAAACAACATGAGAGCATGAGCAACAAATAAGCTCTAATAACTGAAACGCCACACTTAATTAATCATGCGTTCCTAGTTTTGATCTCGGCATATAGCACGGCCTACTCTCGGTTCGGCGGTCTTCGGCATTGCCGTGCATCGTCTCCCCCATGGAGCACGGCTTCGTCACTACGTCGACGGCATTCCCGAAGGAGCATAGGGTCCAGAATCAACTGCGACCGGCTTCCCGTTGTCCAGGGGGTATCCCACATAAGGCTCCATTCGAAGCATTGTATGGCCGAGCGTGCAGAACACCAGTGTGTTGGGATGAAGTTGGGGAAAGGAAGATAACAGCCCGAGTTGATTCGGCGGTCGGTAGATGCCGTGGCGTGATCGGGCGAGATTAAAGACGGCGCAGAGCGCGGAAAAGTTATGCGAGATAAGCGTCGAAGGTCTTTAGAGTTCCAAGTTGGTGATCACGTTTTTCTGAAAGTGTCACCAATGAGAGGAACTTCGCGCTTTGGTAAAAATGGCAAACTGAGTCCTCACGGTTTTAAAACGCGTCACACATATTAAGGGACCCAAGCCTTATAAAGGCTCCCAGGACTCCCTCCCTAAGCGATGTGGGACAAGAGGGAGAGGAATCCCTTCCTCCTTCCCTTGCGCACGTCCGAGGACCGGAGGCGCGGACGCACCGCCATCCCTCCTCCCCGCGCACCGCCGCTCGGGTTGTCACACTCTCCCCCTTGGGAGCACGGCGGCGCCCCGCGTGGCCCCACATGCTTGTCGGGAGTCGGCTCCCGATACCATTTTTGTTCTCGGCCACGGCGGAAGCATGTGTGAAACGCGTCACGCAGGTGAAGACTCCCCGCCTCACCGCCTGATATTGTCCTCTTTGGTCACCGCCCGGGTCAGTCCCAGCCACGGCCCCTCAAGGCTTTGTTCTCATCACAAGGCTCAGCATGTGACAACCCGAGCGGCGGTGCGCGGGGAGGAGGGATGGCGGTGCGTCCACGCCTCCGGTCCTCGGACGTGCGCAAGGGAAGGAGGAAGGGATTCCTCTCCTCTTGTCCCACATCGCTTAGGGAGGGGTTCGGAAGCCTTTATAAGGCTTGGTCCCTCTTAAACTTGTGCGACGCGTTTTAAAACCGTGAGGACTCAGTGTCCAAAGCGGACAATATCACACAAGTGGGACCCGGGACGTTACAAATGGTATCAGAGCCGACTCCCGACAGCATGTGGGGCCACAGCGAGGACGCTGTGCTCCCAAGGGGGGGAGAGTGTGACAACCCGAGCGGCGGTGCGCGGGGAGGAGGGATGGCGGTGCGTCCGCGCCTCCGGTCCTCGGACGTGCGCAAGGGAAGGAGGAAAGGATTCCTCTCCCTCTTGTCCCACATCGCTTAGGGAGGGGTTCCTGGAAGCCTTTATAAGGCTTGGTCCCTCTTAAACTTGTGCGACGCGTTTTAAAACCGTGAGGACTCAGTGTCCAAAGCGGACAATATCACACAAGTGGGACCCGGGACGTTACAAATGGTATCAGAGCCGACTCCCGACAGCATGTGGGGCCACAGCGAGGACGCTGTGCTCCCAAGGGGGGGAGAGTGTGACAACCCGAGCGGCGGTGCGCGGGGAGGAGGGATGGCGGTGCGTCCGCGCCTCCGGTCCTCGGACGTGCGCAAGGGAAGGAGGAAGGGATTCCTCTCCCTCTTGTCCCACATCGCTTAGGGAGGGGTTCCTGGAAGCCTTTATAAGGCTTGGTCCCTCTTAAACTTGTGCGACGCGTTTTAAAACCGTGAGGACTCAGTGTCCAAAGCGGACAATATCACACAAGTGGGACCCGGGACGTTACATATATATATATATATATATATGAGGACCACCTTCCGATGATGATCTCGTTAGAAGAAGCAACCATAATAATTTAATAAACTCAAAAATGTATGGATTCCCTTGTAACTTCTTGATTCACTTAAATGAATCCAAAGAGATAATTGTCCAAAAACCCTAAATTTATTGTATGGTGACTAATTCAACCCTAAACTTTTAAATTTTACTAATTTAATCCTAAATATTTTTATGATTTGTTAATGTGGTCTTTCCAACTAATTTTGGCTAGAAAACACAAGTGTGGTAGTCGTGCCACATAAGACGACCGGTGTCCATGTCAATGATTTACTAGCTTAAATTGGTCGAAATGACTAAAAGTATATCCATTTAACAGAAAATGAGTTATTTGGAAAATATATTTTTAAATGATTGCTTATATCGTTTATAAAAATTAGTCAACCGAAAGTATTTTCATCATCAATAACAATTTATACCTTGCTAGTTTTGTGAGCGATGAAAAAAATTTCCGTTCATTTATTTTCTAAATAATACATAAGCAATCATTTTTTGGAAAATATTTTTCAAATCACTTATTTTCCACAAAAGGAACGCACCATAAATTGGAAAATCATTAAAATTTTGGAACTAAATTGACAAAATTAAAATATTTTTTACTGAATTGACCGTCATAAAATAAGTTTAAGATTTTTTGGACAATTTTTTCGAATTTAACAATGATTGTTGTGAATTGTGGATAGAGTATCAATGTCATGTGTCTATATGGTCTCAAATCCACTTGAGGTTTTCTTGTGAGATCAAAGCCAGCAAAAGTTATTCACCATTACTACATTCAATTCCACCAAACTTAATAACTCTTTTCGTTTTAAATCAACTTCATAATCATATTCCTTTTTTTTTTTTCCTGAAAATACTTGGCCCTCTGAGCTAAAAACACTAGTGTCCTGCAAACTTTCTATCTTTATAGCCAACTCCCTTGAGGCAGAATGGGAATCAAATTCATCTGAGTTAGAAGTAGTAAATCTTCATGACCCAAACCCTAATCATGGGTCTTCAACCTCAAACTACTACTTCACATTTGATGATATTTCATATTCTGGCCAGAAAGATTATAAGAATATAATGCTTGGCTCAATACCGAAGCACTTGCTATTGAAAGTTAGTATGATATATTGACTAAGTTTGTGAGCAAATTTGCTTGGGGCCTAAAAGATTGGTGGAGGACTATTTCAAATCAAGATCAAATGATGTATCTACTTTAGACAAATTTCCATAATGTCATACAAGTTATTCACCAATTTTTTATTGGTAAATTAGAAGATTTCTTGAGCTTAAAAGAAGATTATTTTTTAGAGAAAATGTTGCTCCTTAAAAAAAAAAAAAGCATTCGAATAAGCATTATGCTTAAATCATTCTATTCTCTTGAAGCTAATCCAAATTTAAAATAGATATTATTGTCCTCTATTATGAAGGAAATTGGACAAATTGTGCAAAGACCTTTGAGAATAAACACAAGACAGTCACTAATATTCCTATTGGAAAACTCAAGTGGGAGATAGATCTTACTCTTGATGATGATCTCTATTTCCACACAAAAAAAAAAGCTTTCTGGATTTACATTTAAGAGCAACAAAGAACTTGACCGGGCTTGTCAAAAACGTGGGTTAAAAATCAAATGTTTAAAGAAAAACTCCTATGATGATCCTTGTTGTGAGAATCAATGTAAAAAGAGAATGTACTTTAAAAGATTCTCTTTAGGACATACAAAGAGAAGGCGTAAATGGCGATTGTTGAGAAGAAGACATTCTAGACGGGACCCTTTAAGAAGGCATAAACAATTTGACATATAGTATATCTATAACAAGAAAGGTTATTTTGCAAAGAATTATCCAAAAGCCCAAGGAAGAAATTCTCTATTAATTCAAAAAATAGAAAAGGAAACCGGAGTGTTACTTTAGGACAATGATGTTGAATTGATGTTTTCTCTAGAAGATAAACCTACCAAACACACTATGTGTGCTATCCAATTATGATCACAAACTAGTGACACTAAGGATCGTTTAAAGAATCCAAAGAATGAGTTTTCTTCTTCTCATCCGGAAACCCTGAACCTCCCACAATCCAAAATCATTGTGCATGCACTCCTATCCTCCCATATTTCCTAATAAAATATATACATCCAAATATGAAAAGCGTATTAATGTCATTACCCTCATTGACACTAAAGTCAATGCTTCCACTCTTGATATCAAGATACTTCCAAAAGAATACCGAACTCTATATACCCAATATTTTAACTTTGTTTCTGAATATGTCTTTTCTATAGAAGTTCGAAGCAAACCTGTTACCATTAATTTTTTTCCCAGTGTTCCATCACAACCAAAATCCTTGTTTCTAGCTCACCAGATAAAGATATCATCATTGGTTGAAATATTCTCACACAAATTCCTTAACTCAAAATTGTGTCAAATGGATTAGGACAATTCACTTAATTAGCAAACATCCAAAGGTTCTTTGTTATCCAGATAAACATATTAGACCTCATCATGTAAATCCTTTTAGATGTATGTGCAGATTTTGTTTAGAACTTTGTTAAAAAAAAATGGCCTAACCCTCTATGGAAAAATTATAACTTTTTCATCATTCTTACTTTCAAGAAAAACGAGGATGTCAATCTAACCAAAGCAATTCAATCATGAATGAATTCAAAATATTTTCTTTTAGCACAAAAGGAATATTCGAAGTTGTTTCATTAGAGAATTATTGGGCTATCAGATTCTCAAGGGACTTGTGATGCATTTTATGTAAAAAAGCATGTTGAGCAAAATAGAGAGAAAATGAGACTGATTATTAATTACCAGCCCCTCAATCAATTTCTACAAGATGACAAATTTCCTCTACCACATCGAAATTCTTTATTTACCAGCTTTACTCAAGCTAAGGTTTATTCCAAGTTTGATCTCGAAGATAGATTTTGGCAATTGGGAATTTATCTTGAAGACAAATATAAGACTGGGTTTTGTATTTCAAACCCACATTTTCAATAAACAGTGCTCCCACTTGGCCTTAAGACAACCCCTCCATTGTTCTAGAAGGCCATGTGCAAAATTTTCTAGTCTATTGTGATCAATGCCCAAATTTAGATTGAGGATATCCTCCTCTATACTCCAAATGAAAATTATCATTGTAAATTACTAGCCTAATTGCAAAATTAGTAAGAAAGCATGGGATTGTGTTATCCCATAAAAAGATGGTCATTGCATGGAGAGAAATTGAATTTCTAAGGATGCACCTCAAAGATGGGACATATTATCTTGGTCCTCATATTAATAAAGAATTGCAAAAGTATCCTAATGAATATCTCTCCCACAAACAAGTTCAACAATTCATTGGGATAAAATATTATATCAAGAATTTTGTTCCAAATTCACAAAGTTCGCAAGTCCATTGTAACAAATGTTCAAGAAAGATGTTTCATCATGGTCAAATGTGGCTTAGCTCAATGATAGATTCAGTTTCTCTAATCATGGTACAATGATGTGAAAAAAGATATGGAAAAGAAATTTTGGTGATTACAGGTCAAATTTTAATGAGCTTTAGATGTGGAACGAGCTCTTGATAAACACATTATTTGTTCATCCCCATCAAGTGGCTGATATAAAGTTCTCAACCCCTTTGTTGCGTATGGGCAGATTGCAGAAATTACTCGAGTGTTGAGAAGCGGTGGAGTTTTAGTTGGAAGCACTTTCCTCCGATACACGCTGTCCACTCCCTGGATAATATTGCCTTTCAGACAGGTACATCTATAGCAACAAAATTATATTGTATGTAGCATTACAATGAATTCTTTAGGTTGATCATTTCGCATTACATAGCTGAAAAATAGGTTAGAGAGAGAGCATTCAGGTTGGTTGATCATTGCTAGTCATAGGTTGCATGTAGTTCAAGAATTATCGTTATTTAAAGTTAAGTCTTCTTGGCTTGCATCTCTTCATAATGCTTTTATGTATGGCATATATAGTATTATGTTATTGATTTAACTGATTACTCATATGCTGCTCAACCGATCAAAGATTAAATGGCATCGAGTCACAAAATTCAGTGCAAAGTGGACCGAGTCGGTCACCAACCTATTTATCGGTTTGTTGGTGGATGAGGTGAAAAAAGGAAATCGGACCTCTTCTACTTTCAACAAAGCAGGTTGGAGGAATATCCAAAATGAATTCTTTAGACAAACAGGGTGCCAATATACCATGGTCCAGCTGAGAAACAAGGTGAACAAACTGAGAAAACAGTATAGTAGTTTTCGAGAAACTTATGTCCAGTCTGGATTTGGTTGGGATAATGAAAATAAAAGAGTTACCGTCGACGATCCAAACGTCCGGGAAGAGCACATCAAGGTATGATTTTTTCTAATTTTTTAGTCATTTTGTTGTCATTATATATGTATGTTTTTCATTGTATAATTACACGTGTTTCGTTGAAATTTAATTGCCGTGAAAATTGTAGGAGAATGTAGAGTGGGCCAAATTCGGGAAGGATGGATTTCCCAAAGTATCCCGAACTATGTATTGTATTTGGTGGTACCTATGCTCTGGGGAATATGGCCTTGGAAATGCTGAAAATGCGGCAAAGTGTCGGAGGAAGGCGACAACGATGGTGGCAATGGAGGTGGTGCTAACAGTGGTTACAATGCATGCGGTGGCAACAGTGGTGGCAATGCCTATGATGATGCTGGTGGTGCCCATACAGATGACTTCGGTGATCACCACACTGATGAGGGAGTCTTCCCTTCAGACGATGCTGGAACTTCAATTCGTCGGAAACACAAATTGGATAGGACTCCAAACACTAAGAGGAGAAGGAGGACTACCCAAAATAGTATTGATGACACTTGCAAAGCCATACAAGACTTTTTGAAAGTTAAGTCAAGTCAAACGGTAATGGCTCAACGACTTCCGGCAGCATGGCACCACCCGTGGACCGTTTCTCCGTAGAGGCTGTGATGGATATTCTATTAAGTATGCCCGAGATAGACCAAGAAGTTTACAATAAAGCAGTGGATCGAGCATGCGATAGTGCCTCATGGAGGGTGGCCTTCATTAAATCCACCCCGAAAGGAGAAATGGACTTCTTTATCATCTTTAAAGATGTTTGGAAATATATTATGGATTAAAAGACCTTGCATAAGATTGTATAACTTTATGTTATGTATGTTAGTGTTGAGACTTTTGCTACTTACATATAATGGCATCTTCTATTATGTTATGACTTATGTTATTGATTGTTGCTGGATATACTTTCAAAATCTATATTGATGTTTGTATATTTTTTTGATCGTATAGGTACTATGGAAGAGGGATCGGATAGTATATGTAGTGAACAGGTAGGACGAGTTCAACAATTCTTGGATGATGATGATCTTCGCATATTTCTAGCGTGGTTGTGCACGGTTGCCATTGACAGGTCCGTGCATACAAGAGAACCTATTAGGGACAGCAAATTATTAGGATCCGAATGGATAATGGAGATGATTTCTGGACATTCAGATAGGATATATGAAGCCTTCAGGATGGAGAGGCATGTTTTTCTGAATTTATGTGATTTGATGAGAGTAAGAGGTTGGTTAAAAGATAGTCGATATATTCGAGTTGATGAACAAATTGGGATATTCTTATCTTTGGTTTGTCACGGTAGCTCAAACCGAGATTTATGTGAGAGATTTCAACATTCGGAGAAACGATCGGCAAGTATTTCAACAAAGTGTTGAAAGCAATTATCCAACTTGCAAAGGAGATAATCAAACCACCGTCCTTTGATGTCATCCCACAAGAAATTCTTATGGATCCTAGTCATAAACGCTACTTTAAGGTATGATTTCTATATCGACTTTATATCGTAAAATACATGTTATTCATAATCTTATATAATCTTATATTGGCAATAAATTGACAGACTGCGTAGGTGCTATGGATGGCACCCATATAAATGCTATTATCCCAGTGTTCGAGCAGGTTCGATTTAGAGGCGGAGAGGGAATACAACCCAGAACGTGTTGTGTGTTTGCTCATTTGATATGAAATTTACTTTCGTCTATGCTGGATGGGAAGGATCTGTCAATGATTGTCGAGTGCTTTCGGCAGCACTTGAAACTCCTCGATTGCAATTTCCTCGACCACCACCTGGTATTTATTTTGTTTATATAGACATTTGTGATTATATTATGGTTGAATATTACAACAAATTTATATATATCATGTTGTAGGGAAATACTACGTGTGTGATTCTGGTTATGCAGCACTTCCGGGATTTTTAACTCCATTTAGAAGGGAACGATACCATCTCAGCGAATATAGAGGGAGTGGGAGACGGCCAAGAACAGCAAAAGAGTTATTCAACTACAAGCACTCTTCACTAAGAAATGTAATTGAGAGGTCATTTGGGGCATTAAAGAATCGCTTCACAATTTTGAGACATATGCCTGCATTTACAATTCGGAAGCAAGCACTTATTGTGATTGCATGTTGTGCTCTTCATAATTACATCCGTGATCAAGATAGGATGGACAGAAATTTTTCCATTTATGGAGATCCGGAGTACCCATTTGGACCTACGGAAGGGGAGGTTGCAGATCCTAGTCATGAGCGGGAATCTGGGATGAACATGCTTAGGATAAGTATTGCAAATAAAATGGCAAGGGATCACAATATGCAGGAGATTTGTTGACTTTTGTAATATTGTTTTTAAGTATTCACTGTGATGAAGTTGAACAATGAACTATAATGCTTCATTATTGTGATGTCATGTATGGAATGATTCATGTTGAGATGTACTCTTTTTATATATATATTTCTTATTGTACGAACTTTACTTATAATTTTTTTTTAAGTATGCATATATGATTAAGTGGGAAATATTTTTCTTCACTCACCATTATCAAAATTAAATTGATGACAATTTCATGAGAATGAGAATTCAATCAAGTTTAAATGTTATAAAAATCAAAAATAAAAAAGCACTTGAAAAAAAAATTTGATTCTAACTTTACATTTTAAATTTTCTACCAAGTATGAAAAAATTTGTCTTCACTCACCATGAACAAAATGAAATTAATGAGCATTTCATGAGAATGATAATTCTCATTTCGTTTAAACTTTATTTAGAAAAAAGCATTTTAAAAAAAAAATTAGGAATAGAAATTTTAATACAGTTTACCAAACATGTTTCTGTTCTTTTTCTATTCTAGGAACAAAAATTAACTGCAGTTACCAAACGTGTTTCTGTTCTTTTTTTATTTCAAGAACAGTTTTTTTTTACACTTACCAAACGTGTTCTTTTGTTCAAAACTGTTTCGAACAGAAACACTTTTTTTTGTTTCGTTCCCCTGGAACAAAAAAGAACAGAAAACGTTACCAAACGCAGCCAAAGATGCTCCTCCATTGGGGCCACAATATACTAGGTCCATAAATATACTCAAAAAATTTCTACAACATCTTCCCCTATTACAAATTCATTTCATAGGAAAAAGGATTTTGCAAATTAATGCTAGTGATGAATATTAGGCCACAGTCCTTCTTGAAGAAATTGATGAAAAGCATAGAGTCTATGAACATAAAAGTGGAAGATTCACGAGAGCAGAAATACATTATCCTTCTACATTTAAAGAAATCCCAGTAGTAAAATATGGCATCACAAAATTTGAATTCCCCCTTATAAGGCATCATTTCTTGGGGAAAATAGACAAGTCCTTGTTTTCTCATATGCTAAAATTCAAGCAGAAGCATGTGCCACATCCTCAACTTCTTAGGTGGGCAAAATGGTTCTCAAAGTGTTCCTTTGAAACCAAACATATTGCAAGAAAAAATCACCACAAGATCCAATTTTATCATCATAGGATCCACATAGAGGACCACTATTACAAGATCCTTTTGACCATAGTAAATTATAACTTGCACTCAATCTGGGTCTCAACAGAGAAAGCCCATCACTCTAGCTCCTACCCCAACCGAACATTCCATCGAGCTCCATTGATGCTTTGACAAGTCCTTATCGGTCTTCAAAAAGACAAAAGTCGTTTAGATTAAAAACAGAAGTGGCTCTAGAAATTGAAGAAGGGGAAAAGCTCCTTGAAGGACATTGGCAACAATATGTAAATAATCCTAAGAAAAGCACTTCTGATGATTCCACTAACATTTTGTCAAGCTCTCATCAACATCCAAAGTCCGCAGAATACGGCAAACTAGAAGGAATAGAAGTACAAACACTCATCAAAGCATAAAGGCGCAAGAAATTTGGATATGATTCTAGCAGCTCTGATGAAGACCAGTGCCTTCATACCCCTAGATTTGGCTAAAAACAAACTAAAGAGTCAACATAGAGCTAAACTATTAGTCCTTGTGGGCCTTATATTGCACAAAGCGTGCTTAAATAATTGGCTATCACAATGTTGTAGCACTTATTATTTACCACTATAGTAATCAGTATTCACCACTGTAATAGTATTATAGCAGTTATTGTTCACCACTGTAGTGAATACTGTTCACTACTATAGCATTGTAGTTTTTACTATAGTAGAAGTGAAAGTCGTGTTTTGCCAGTGCAAAAAGCCGTCTATCAATGCAAGAAAGTCACATGTCATGAGTCTGTCAAAGTATGTACATATTAATGGCCATTGTTAGTCATAAAAAGTCATCGTAACATTATTGGTGATTTCCAAAACTTCACCAACAATTCATTGTTTATTTTAAGATTAAAAAAGGTAGTGCTTGTAATTTTGAGAGGCAAAGCAAAGCCCCATAAAATCTATGTGAGTATTTCAAATATAAGTCTCAAAATAATTTCTTTTGCCTTTCTGTCTAGTATGATTCTTAAAAGCTGTAGATATTTTGTTTAACTTAGCAATATGCTCTACACTTACCACAATGTAGAATTCGTGCATCAAAATTCTATTACAAAAAACTATCTATGATATGAATTAAAATTCAAAAGGTATTTGGTGGCTAACAAGCAATCTTTGTTTTGAGATCAAGAGAGCTATGCATGTGAGATAACATAGGGCCTGCATGTTTTTGTTTCTGGAAAGTGTTTATAAACACTTTTCTGTTTTTTTGTTCAGGGAACAAAAAAAAAGAACAGAAACGCGTTTGGTTGCGTTTCTGTTCTTTTTTTGTTTTTTTGTTCCTGAAACGAAAAAAGAACAGAAACGAGAAACAACAAAAAGTTGTTTCTCGTTCCAGAAACAATTTTCAAGAAACAATTTTCATGTTTTTGTTTCTTCTTCTCTCTCTCCTCTTCTCTTCCTCTTTTCTTCTTCTTTCTCTTTGGCCCGTCGCCCGGCCTCGGCCTCGGCCTCGGCCATGGCCGGCCGTCGAGGGCGGCGACGCCGCCGTCGAGGGTCGGCGACCTCACCGGAGCGTTGCCGGCCCCCGGTGAGGCGAGGCGTCGCCGGCGCGGTCGAGCTCGAGCCTCGCCGGCGCGGTCGAGCTCGAGCCTCGCCGGCGCGGGCGAGCTCGAGCCTCGCCGGATCGGGGTGAGCCCGAGCTCGCCCGGCCAAGGCGAGGCCGAGCCTCGGCTGGATCCGGGCGAGCTCGAGCTCGCCCGACCATGGCGAGGCGCGGCCTCGCCGGATCCGGGCGAGCCCGAGGTCGCCCGGCCAAGGCGAGGCCGAGCCTCGCCCAACGACGGCGAGGCTCGGCCTCGCCGGGGGCCGGCGAGCCTCGCCGTGGCGGGCGAGGCTGCGGCCCCGTCGGCCGGTCGCCGGAGGCGGCGACCGCCGAAAGAAAAAAAGTAAAAAATAAAGGAAAAAATGAAAAATGAAAATAAAAATATAAAAAAATTAAAAGAAACAAAAAAAGAACAAAAATTTACCAAACGTGTTTCGTTTATTTTTTATTCCGGAACAAATTTACCAAACGCATATTTTTGTTCAAAAAGTGTTCCCTAATGTAAACACTTTTTTTTGTTTCATTCCTCGGAACAAAAAAGAATGTAAACGTTACCAAACGCAGCCATATCTGCCACAAGTTCTGTTTTTGTTTTCCTTGGCTTGTATCATAGTCAATTTTTGGCTACTTACCCAAAAGACGATCAAATTTTGATGTTATACAAATGTAAGAGATGTCCACAAGTTTCGTAGTCATAAGAAGTAAAGTGCAATGTGGTCATATTTTCGATAAAGAAAGTTATCAACTACTATGAATATTATTATTTTTCTAGAGTCTATTTGTTTCAGGAAAAATAACTTTAAAGAAAATGATTTATATATTTTTTAGTGTTTGGCATAAATAAATAAAAAACCAAATTAGTCAAGGAAAATGTTTTCTATCAAAAAAGAAACTTCTAAAATAGGAGAAAATGATTTCCGCTTTTCAAGGGGAAATCATTTTCTCTCCTCTTTCTTTCACCTAAATTAAACATGTTCTCCTACATGCACTCCTTTTAATTTTTTATTTTATTTTTCTTTCTTCTTTAAAAATCAAAAGTTAAATTAGTTTTTCCTTTTCTTTTCCTTTTTTCCTTTTCCCTCGGCCTATTGCCGGCAACATTGACAGTTAGCAACAAACTACAAGTGAGGAATGGGTTTGTGGATTGGGTGAGGCCAAGGCCTCACCAACTTCCGACAAGCTTGTCCATTGCTAGTCCTCTTGCAAGACTCGAGCTTGCGTACCTTGGGGAGCTTGAGCTAGCTGACCTCTAGGGGCGCTGGGTTGTATTTGTGGCCATCAATTGGTTGAAGAAGAAAAGATAAAGAAAAAATAAAGAAAAGGAAAGGAACAGAAATAATTAAAATTTTGATTAAAAAGAAAATAAAAAGTAAAAAAAGTAAAATATTATTAAAAGGAGTATGAGGAAAATCATATCAAATTTTGAATATCAAACAACAATTTTTTTTTTTTTAGTGCATTTTCATGTTTTAACTAAACATTGAAAGATATTGATTTAATCGAACACTGAAAGGTATTATCATTTTCTTGGAAGATGATTTTTTGAAAAATATTTTCCAGAAACACACATTTTTCGCAAAACAAACAAAAACTTATTAGTGCTGATCAAGCAAAATTAGATAGATAGATAGAGAGAGGAGTAAACCAGTGAATCAACATGCTTTGTCACTACGGGTCATGTTTTGGAAACAATAGTTGAAGGCCCGTGCGTTGCACGGATTCGAAAATCGACCATTTGAAAACTCTACCATCCAGACCTATATATATTTCCACTATAGTTTATGACGTGTAATTTATTTTCATTTACTGAAAACCACAATTCAATCATAAAAAAAATACGTTGATAGTTACAAAACTCTTTTTAGATACATACTGAGCTATCATAATAGATCATTCAAATTAACGATATTTAATCATATTTACTCTATTGCATGATGATAATTATAGTTTACATATTTAGAAGTACTGAAAATAAATATTACTAGAAGTTAAATAAATATTTTATTTTATTTTAAACGATTTTTATAGATAAACTGTTTATAATAAGTCAAGTTCTATAATAAAGGTATAATCTGAAAATGATTATCCGTTCCCAATATTTATAGTGTGGACGCAATCGATCAATTAGAGCAATGAATTAATACATAATTATTATTAATCTATTCAAATACAATTAAATATCTGTTATTAATATGTTCATAATATTTTATGTGCTATTAAAGCAACAGTATAAATACATATTGGATATCATTCTTAATTAAATACTTCAACTTGTATTATCAGGCTATTCACATATTCAACTCATATTGTCAATCGATCAATTAATATTGTTAAATTTCATTATCTCGTAGAGTCTTGTTTATATTAATGTATTAAATTTTATCAAATGTTGAAAATGTAAGAGTATTTCCAACATGTAGAATTGAAGCTATACCCGGTTGCATGGGAAAGCTATTTATTTGTCTCCCCTCTTAACAATATCTAGTCTCGATTCATCTACGTTCCAAGCGAAGTCGTTTTATCCTAATTCATTATTAGATTATGTGTACCTTCGTTGTGTAGAATATGAGTAATTTGGAAAAAAATTTCCCAAAAACGATTACTTATATCATTTAGAAAAATTAGTCAACAAAAAATGTTTTTATCATCAATTACAATACATGCCTAATTATTTTCATGGGTAACAAAAAAAAATTCCATTCATTTATTTCTATAAGAAATGCAAGTGATTATTTTTTGGAAAATATATTCCAAATCACTCGCTTTCTACGAAACACACACTCTACACTCAAACAATAGAATTTCTGCTAGGCTATTACCTTGATTAACCTCTTAAACTCCTACTTGGGCGAAAATTGTTACTCCATTAGTTATGTCATTTCTCTTCATAAACTTGTGACTTCCTTTTCAAGGAAAAGTAAAGCGATCTTTTTTTAGAAACCACAAGCAACATCACTCCTCTCGTATAACGTCAAGAACAGGCGACGAGAGGCCATGCAACGCGACGAACACTAATGCCTGCACCGTCTCCAATCGTTGCATCGCGTCATCAGCTCCTAATAATTCCCCGAGCGATGCCTCGCTTTCGCCAACCATCGCATTGCTTCATCAGAAGTTCCTGATGATCCCCCAAGCGATGCCTCTCTCTCTCTCTCTCTCTCGTTATCTATATAGACCCGTCACTCCAACGTTGTATACGCAACTCGTGCCATCATTTTCGCGACACGCCGACACTCGCGACATTGATCTCTAGTTCCTACAGTCAAGGATCGAAGTGAAGAGTGCTCTGAAGATGGAAGAAGAGTACGGGTTGGGAGGCGGTTCGGTACTGACGATCGTGGTGGTCGCCGCGGTGCTCTTGTTGGGCCCGTTGGTGATGGGTACAATCCAACCCCCGGGTTTATCCCTCCTGGTCTTCCCTGTGGTCCTCATCGCAGTTTTCGTCTTCCTCTGTTTAGCCTCCAAATAAGTGCATAGGCAGCTTTCGACTTATCTTCGTTGTTTCGTTTCCTTTTCCTTCTCTCTCGCGCTCTCATTTTGTTTGTGAGCGTACGCTGCCCGTCTGTTTGGTGTATGGAACATACGTTGGTGTATTGTTCAATCAAGTTTTATGAATAGTTGTGGCTCGTGCTGTTAGTGCATTGATGAATGATGAGTTACTCGTTTTTAAACAGTTTGTATCGATGTTTAAAGAACCCAAGATGCGATTCTTCTGTTAAATTTATCCTTTTTGCCATGCCTGCAAACTTAAAGACTACATTAAGTTGTCGAGTGACGAATAGAGAAAGAGGTCGGCATGACAGCAGAACTTGTGATCTTGCTCGGTTTACTTAAATTTGCCGATGACGATTAGCATGTTTCTTAGTGTTGTGAATCAGAATTCTTGTCTGTTTCAAGTGTGTTGGACGGGAATTTGGAGCAGAATGCTCACTAGCATTAATGGATGAAAGACCGAATCCAATTACAAGTTATGCATAAGTGGAGGATCGTAGGAATTTTATGTACAGATATGTAGTTATTCGGTTATGCCAGTGGATGCTTGCTTTTCACTCCTGGTCACAAGGGATGAAGAGTTGTCCTGGTTCAGTATCGAGTATCACGGCTCTGTGAAGAGTAAAAACTCTTACATGAACACAAGAAAATCGAACGAACGCGACCCTTTGATTTCTATCACGCACGCATAGGTGTGTAGCGTTGTCATCTTAACACGGACTTTCTGCCGTTCCATTGAACGTTGTTCAAGTTTTCTGGTAGGTGCGATGCTGTCCGATACTCCTGTCCATGAACATGGAACCGAAGGTATCATGATCGATCCGCAACTATTGATGCTCGCAAATGGATCATTTCACAGTTAAACCAATGTATTCAAAGACAGTATTTCCAACACTACGTTGTCACCTGCTTCATCGATTTGCAAAAGCCAGTTCAAGGCAACAGAACATCGCGCCTTGACAAAAACACTGTTTCATTTACAGAGAAAAAGAAGCACAGTAAACTCGCAGATTGGAGGATTGGCAGTGCAAAAACAGGAGAGAACAGCTCTCTACCTCGATCGCAAATGCAAGGCTTTCGATCTGCCATGTTTAAATCAGGAATACCACCAGAAGCATTTGGAACATACTGAAGACCTTAGACAGTGCCGGGCTCGCACTCTTCTTTGTGGCTCGTGCTATCAAGGGCTCTGGTTGAATCGATCAGTCCAGTCTTGTACAATACATCCAGGTCATGAAAATATGGGCAAGACTTGCTATTGGCCGAACGATTCTTCCCTTTCTCTATCGACTTCTTGAAGTACTTGTTTATGTTGTCCCATTTCTCCCTGCATTTCTTTGTGCTCCTCTGGTATCCCATAGCCGACATGCTACGTGATATTTCTTCCCAAATGGAGAGTTTGAACCCCGATTGAAGCTTAGGTTGCAAGGCCGCTCGGAGAGCTATGAGAGCCTGTACTTCAGATGCAGGCCACCTCTCATTATTCTGTTTCAGGTTTGGATCACACTTTTCTGCTGAATTCGGTGGATCAAACTCAACATCCTTCGGTCCTTGATTTTCATCTTCATCTTCCTCCTCAACAGACAAGCTATTTGATTGTTGAGGGACTTGATGGCCCGTGAGTTTCTCAATGAACGAAATAAGGGCGAGACTACGAGAAGTCTCTTGCGCTCTTAGTTCCTCATTCCTTTTTATTTGTTCCATCTCCTGCCGATGCCACGCCTCTTCCCTACTGATTCTCTCCCTCTCCATCTTCTCTAACATCTGGACTAATTCCCAGTGCATCTGCTCCTGCCTAGCAATCAGTTTCATTACCATGTTCTTCATGAAGAGCTCAAGATTCTTCCTCGTACGTCTCTTCCTCTTGCGGTTATCAGGTTCTCTAACATCTGCCAATGCATCATCATCAACCTCTTCTGATGACGAACTGAGGACAGACAAAAGACCGACATGGTAGCCACAATCAATACACATTTGACAAGGGTAAAGCAGGAGTCCATGAATTTCTATCTCATCAATAGAATCATTACATTGGCCAAAATGTCAAGCCAATTCTATCATTATTCTTTCTCACAACAATTCTCAATTCAAGAGGCACGAAATGCAGGATCAAATGTATCATTGAAAGAGGACTCAGAAAATAACAAAGCAACATGTTGACCTCTACTAGCATCCAAAAGAAAACAAAATAGACAAGAGGGCAGGAGTAACTTAAGGGAGAAAGGTCAAGTGCCACAAGATGACTAGCTATACAATTCAACACCAGGCCACTCCCTCCATTGGCACTAGTTACCTTTTAGTAAGCTCGGTCATCCACATCTCACATTTACAGAAAGCAAGGCTGGTGGCCAGAGTATCGCAGGGCATGAACGACGATTAATAGCCTCTTTTCATGGTCTCTGCACTTACATCCTCATTAGCACATTAGCACATTATCATAGCTAACACAATAAAACTACCCCCCACCCTCCAACTCAACATCATGATCACGGTTGTCCCACAAGCATCTGTCATATCAAATTAGTTTCTCTCATGCTACATGCTCCATTTCACAACATATCGCAGCTGTTCAATCTCAACCTCATAATTCCGTCGGAAGGAGTCCACAAATCCTACCCCGTAACCAACCACTTAAAACTCATACGCCTTCCAACATTCCCGCTCGGATAATCTTACAATGCCCGAGTTTCTCGGGTTCGATAGCATTGTCTATTGCGAAACCTCTCAAGTGTCATTGGTTCCCAAGCTTAGCTCAGAAGGCCCCATACCTATTCACCCAAGTCAAAAACTCCTCACGCTACCTTGAAAAACCAGAACTTGACCATACTTCCGTCACAAATTTTACAGAGGAAAAAGGTGAAAGCGAAGGTGAAGCATCATTTCACAGCATCTAAAAGCAAAAATCGCAGGGGCGATGACAAAAGCCCGTGCTTTCCGGTTAAACCAAAAGCGATGATCACTAAGCAAAAGCGAGACACCGAAAATGCCGCAAATGGGCGAGCTTTTAACACGTAAGAAATCAGCAGCAGCACGAGCAAGAAACGACTCACCACCAGGGCTCCTCCCAGAATCGCGCCGGACTATCCGGCTCCCCGCTCCCCTCGCCGGGCTTCTCCTCCGCCGCGTCGGCGACCCCGGCCCCGCCGCTCGGACCCTCCGACCCATCGTCGCCCGCGCGCGCCCGAGGGCCCCCGCCGCCTTCCGGGGTCCCCGGCGGCGACCGGGCGGCGCACCTGATCGGCTTCAGCTTCGGGCGACGGCAATGGACGCCGGCCGCCGGGCTCGAGCCCTGGTGGCAGACCGACGCGGCTGACGGCTCGGGGAACGGGTCCACGCTCTCCGCGAAGGCGGCGCCGGCGAGGAGCTCCATGTGGCGGACGGCGGCGGCGGCGATGAAATCGAAGTAAAAAAGAAGAAGTGGTTTTTGGGGGTTGGGTTTGGTGGCTGGGTGAAATGAGGGGGGTGACTTAGAAATTACGGCGGTCGGTCCATGTCCGGGGCATATTTATGGATTTGCCCCTGTGACGTGTCGGGTGGCCGTGGTGTTTTTAGTCCTATTGGATAATATACATTTTGTCTTTTCCTTTTCCCTTTTTCCGAATATTAAAGTTAAAAATGATTATCCGCACGAAGGACACCTATGATCTTCGATGTCGGCACGTTTTAAATATTGGATTTAGGATATGGGGATATTACTGATGTCGTGCCAAGCAAGAATGTGCATGATTTGGGTAGATAGTTCTCGGTTCCAATCAGCAACTGCCCGATGATGGCATGAATTCGCTTAGGAATCAAACTACTAATTTAATATAATTTCCAAATAAATCTATCAAATCGGTCTCACCAAATATTAACCAAATATTGCCATTCTTTTTACTATAAAATCTATGCAACAAAAAAATTTCTAGTTTGGACATAACACATGTTGACTTCATTTATCCGAACTTGAATCATAAAGTCTATCGCTAATAGTGAAGAAGAGCTCACTAGGCCATTAAGGAGCTTTTAACTTTCGATATTAAGTGCCCTCACTACAAAAAAAGAAAACTAATTTTCGGGCTGCAAAATTTGTGAAATAGATCAACCATTTGCAGAAAATTTACTCCTTTTTCTCTTTGAAAGTTTTTATATGACTTATAAAGAGCTATAGAAGGGTGTAATTAAGGGGCTTCAAGTTTGAAGCTACAACTACTACTTGTTAACCATTTTTAATATTAAAAATTAATATATTATAATAATATCAATCAAGTTTGGGTGTGTGGATCCATCCATGAAATCGGTAACCAGACTAGTATCTTCGGTTACCATCAAATTATAATTGAGAACGAGACCGTTTCATAAGAACCATCGATTTTGATCTAATCCAATTTAGTTCTAGGCAGTACAAACAGTTCTCGATTTATTTGCACATCTCTATTATCAAGTGGACTCTGTGTCATTAAAAAAAAAGGAATTTAAAAAGAGAATACCAAAATTGAAAATATAGTCACCAAAAAAAAAAAAAAAAAAAAAAGAGAGAGAGAGAGAGAGAGAAGTTGGAGAATGGGATTGTCTTATCACCTTACTTTTTCTAACACGTATATAGACGGAAATTGTCGGTTTCTTTTCGTATCAGTGAAGCGTGGGAGCTTTTTGAGCATTCTATTAAAGGTGGCATTCCATGCGTGCCACAGACGTTGGGTTGATTGAACTAAGATCTCAATTAGAAAAAGGATGAACACGCTTACCATTAGAACAATTCCTTGGAGATGATATGAATTATTATTCTCTCTATTAAGCATGTCAACAGGTCGGGTCAAGTATCCATAATAACCGATTTGAAACATTATTGAAGCTTCCTTGATACGACTCAGCTCGAGATATATTACCTAAATCATCAAGTTGGGGAGGGGCAGTCTAGGTAAGATTTCGATTTTTAAATCTTTACCCAACCTACCTAATATTACTATTCGCGTTGTTCATAATAGGATAAAACATCAATGAACAACTCAAATTATTATTTTACATACGAAATAAGTATTTAGTGTGCCTAATAATCGTGCCAAAATCACGCAATTATTCGCACACCCGCACACAAATATTATGGGGGTTTAGCCCACACCTAATTTTTTTTTTTTAAATACATTAAAAACCACATTTTGTATGTTTTACAAGCAAACAACTTCTAGCGAGGAATTGAAAGGCTGTCATCAAATACAAAAGTCGCTGCAAGATCCTTCGCTCTTCTTTGCTTCCTTTAATGTGTCCTCGCCTTGCAGGGGAGTAGACACTCGCTGCAAAATCTCCTGTCCAACTTTCCTAAGCTAGCTAATCCCTTGCGGCCAAATCGTTGGCCTCTTTTCTCATTAACTGCATTTTTCTTGCTATGATTTGGCATAATCTCCATACCTTCGTCATCTTGCTGTGCTGAACCCAAACTTGCCAACCCAAATCCTATTACAAATATGAGGGATGCCAGCATGCATATTCATATAGACAGCACACAACATATTCTTGATTGCAGCGATAGGACCATAAGTGAATAGAGGGTAAGCAGAGATATGTAGACATATAGAATGCTATTCAGTTTTTTCTTGCACATCTATGTCACGAGCTGATTTAAAAAGAAAAAGAAAACAATTCAAAAAAAAAAACTCCATTGTAAAGTCTTAAAAGCTTGCTCAGTTTTAGGTCTCAATTTCTAAGGGTTTCTAATTTTTTATAATTTTTTTTTATAATTTTCTAAATTTTTAATGATTTCTCTTTTTTTTGTTATTTTCTGGATTTTTAGGAACAATATTAAGATGCTTGTGTGCTTTCCTTTATGATTATAATTGATTTGTTTTAGAACGGTTAGGACAAATCTAAGTAGGCTGCTATAGCATTCGTTAGCACATGATTATAATTAGGTACCAAAAGGGTTCCAAGTCCAAAATCTCTAGAGAGAAGCTTTGAACAAGAAGATGAAACTTTCATTATAAGATGATTAAATAAGTACAATGAGCAGGAGGACACCCTTCTTATACTAATGGCCCTTGATTACAACCATCAATCGTCTTTCGATCTGACGAACAAGATGTATCTTCTAATCTATTGCCTACCAACATTTATGCCAAGAAAGTTCTAGATTCTTAACGCAATTACCATCTTACCCATCCCTTGGAATGTTTGGAATCTCTATTAGAAACCCTGGGCGATCTTGGGCAGTCTTCTTGAATCATGTACGGTCCTTGCTCATGGGAACTTCATGATTGTGACATCTATGTGTTCTTTTTCTATAGCACCCACTTCTTATTGTATTGCTTCAATAGTGTCACCATAATTCTCTATCTTAGCATTTCATTTAGAAACATCATAAGGAATATTTGCAACAAATTACTGGTTATAGAATAGAGAGAGAAAAAGAAGCAGATCACAAACGAGCATGCGATGGCGATGGGACTTCCATATCTTTCTTCTTGTGATATGCACGTCCAGCCGAGTCAATGTTATCATTTGTTAAAATCATCATATTAGAATATCAGAATGTGAGAGTTGCAAGCTTTATATTTATACTTTTGTGCGACCAAAATCGCCCATATATACATTGCCACTGTCATATATTTCTAAAGATTTTTCATCCTTCCACAAATGCAAAGGTAAAGTATCTCCAATTTGACAGCAGCGATGAGATGGACAGCTACTCACCACAATAAAGGAAAGACCATTTCATGATTTCCCAGACATGATTCAAGTGGGACATGAATCTCCCATACTTTTAATCTCAAATGTCTGAAGGAGTTCAAGTGGATCCACCATAGCTATTGCAAAGGATGAACAAATGCAATAGTAAACATAGCATTGTGTTTTAGCAAATAAATTAAGGGCTATCTTATGACAGCCTAAAATATACAGGGCCTCCTATCACATTCAGGCCATCTTATTTCCAGCACGGTGAAGTTCAATCAAAATGAATGTTATTGAAAGAAAAGAAAAAAAAATCTTCAGAATAGCTACTTATCATGGCATCATTTCTGCAAAAAGAGATGCTGTGAAATAGCATTATCTTTGCTTGAAACTTCCCAAGCAGCGAAAAATCTCCAGCGCATACCTCAGAAGTCAAGACAATGAGCAGGCAAATGATGTAAGTCAGTGATTTTCTCTAAATAAGCATCTACATTGCGGTGAAATTGCAATGTAGATTAGGTTAAGGGTGATTCTGAATGCAAACTTATCCACCACAAGTTTGTTTCACCCAGTTTCTAAAGCCAAATGTGCCAGAATACTCACTGAGACATATCACAGAGAGATAAACATAGTAAAAATTGAGAAGAAATTCTATCATAGACGATGCTCGAACGAACTCGATAAAGCCAATCTAAGTCGATTGCAAATAGGTCTTCTGAAATCAAATGGACCAGAGGATAGGAGATGCAAGACGAACGTGAAACAACGAGAGATAAGACACGACGAAGGCGAGGCTCCGAAGGAACTCCTCATCGGAAAAGTTCACACCCTCATCAGATACACCATCGGAAAACTAAGTGCGTGCGCGCTCGTGAAGTACCTCTGTTCGACACTACAAAACAATCAGAGGTATGCTCAACGAAGACGCAATGGAACTGCGAAGAAGCCATAGCCAGAAGAAATCGATGGATTACAAAAGCTCGAGATCGATTCGCACGTCGACACGAAATGCATTGCTAGACCGAGACAAGCAGGGGATCTACAGCACCTTGCTTCTTCCGCCATTTGCGACATGGAGCGAGCTTGAGCGTGAGAGAGAGAGATTGGATTTGAGTGGAGATGAGAGAGAAGTGGGTCTGGTTTTGAATGGCGACTCTTTATATAGAGAGAGTAGCTTCGAAAGAGGCGGGACGGAAATTGGGCGGAGATTCCCCCTTCGGGAGAAACATTTCCACTTAATTCCCTTTATTTTATGAGAAATAATGATTTATTGAAGTACTTTCCTAAAACTTAAATCATTTTTAAAAAATAAAATTGAATGAATAATAGGAACCTGTCTTGAAAAAATTCCGGTAGACCCGGATACTTGGATCTAAATAGATCTTAACCGATCCACATTTACGAACCACATTATTAATGACTTTGATTGATTTAGGGCACATAAGCTCGGGCTTGGGAAGCAATTACCCTCACGTTGCTACTGGTTGATTGCTACCAAAGCCCATCTCACATTCCTAGTGTCGCACACGGGAGAGCACTTTTGTCCAGGAATAACTTGAAAGCTGGGTTGAGCATGACTTGAAAGTAGTCAGACATGAAAATGCATATCTTATTATGATATAAATGAGGATTTTCTAGAAAACATGTTGTGTCGACATTTATCTCATCTTATCCACTATTGTAATGTTGGGTTCAATGCACCAAGAAAATACTAACAGCCCTCTAAACAAGCCTGTCACCAAAGTCCTATTTTTTATTTATTCATTTTTGCAAGAAATATAAGTGATTAATTTTAAAATATATATTTTTTAAATTATTTATTTTTCGCGAAACAAATAGAGATATTCTTCTCAATTCTTCATGTTTGAAGGGGAAAAAAATCAATCTTATTCTTGAAGCCCGACTCTCCAATTCTTATGAGCCGGATCCTATTTTATGAGCTCCATATATATATAATACTTTTATGTGGTGCTTGATTTAGGTAGATGAACGCCATGTTTTGAAATTACCTCTCTTCTTGGGGCACGAGTCTTGCTTCTAACCCAGCAAACAAATACCGCCTAGGTCAGAAAATCCAATCACGACACGTAAACGCAAGTTACTGGCTCTACTTTGAAGTGTCATTCAGCATATGAATAATGAGTTCGTCTTTTTTATTTTTTTGGGGTCAAAAACGAAAATATTTTATTCACTTAGCAAAGATGACAAGCTCCATCATTAAATAAAAGCTCCCAAAGTGCTCCCAAAGTGTTTGGGAAGGGGATAAGGCCCAATTAGGTTAGTAGTTTTTCTTGTGAATTTTGATAACCCAATCCACTTCATAGTTGGCCTCTCGAAAACAATGCATAATTTGGATACTAGATAGAGACCGTATCTTGTCTTCAAGCTTCAAGACAAGCATGTGAATCTCCCAACTCAGCTGATTTGGACTGTTTAAGGCATTGACTAAGTCTAAGTTCATCTCGATTAATGCGTAGATAAGATATCATATCAACAGTATATCAGAACAATTAAAATTTGGGATTATGTGGCCGCTCTATGGTCATGTAAATCGTGATGAAAAATCAGGAGGGATGATCCGATGGAATTATGGGTGACCACTTCACACGACCGATGTACGCAGCTAACAAGCATCTCAAGAGAACACCGCGTGCAATACTTGTAATTCGTTGTCTTTCAGTTTAGTACTTGCGTGAATGAAAATTAATGGAATGACGGAGAAAATTAAAGGTAGGTCGACGACGACGTGGAATAAAAGGAGCTTGTTTGCAAAGACGACTTTGCCCGCTTTCCTTCTGAGAAAGGCTTGTGCACCTGAGTCTCTAGCAAGAAGAAAGCTAGTAAAGGCATGCCGGAATAGTTACTGGACGAAGAGGATTCGGTAGACATGGTGAATTGTTCCATTCAAACCTGACTACTTGCCTTCGCCAGCCCCTCGCGCTGCTGTCTTACATCTAACAGCAGCCCTCGGTCGAAATCTGGATCTGTTTTACTTGGGAGAAGGTTTCATCATCGACTTTTATTCTGTGTCTTTCCATTTGTTTCGTTTGGCAAATCATACTACACACATAGAAAACAGTCATGCGCGACGAAACATGCCAGAACGACGGACTATGCAGCGAAGGAGCGTCAAGCTCCGCCGGTCTTCGGGTTCTGTTGAGCTAGTTCATGAGCTACGGAGGTAGCTTTAGGGTAAACTTGCCCGAGAGGAACCGACTCCTTTTCCAGGAATGATAAGCGCGCATCAGATATATAATGTAAGTCACCAGTGATCACAGGACAGAATGCGAAATGGCTGCTTGTATTACTCAATGGTTACGTTCTAAATTCATAATCTTCCTTCCCCCCGCTCTCTCTCTCTCTTTCTCTCTCTCTCTCCCCCCTCCTTCGCTCTTCGTCATCTGTGTCCTGCTCGGGCCACCATCCCTCCGCCACTTCACCGGGCCACTCACTCCTGACTTCTCTACCGACCCTGCAACTGGCCTCTGAGCACGGTGGCATTGGCTGAGCTGCCTCTCTCTCTCTCTCTCTCTCTCTCTCTCTCTGAGCCTCTCCCCAACCCTACAGTCCCTCAGCTAGGGGTCGACCTTAAAAAAAACCTGGCTATTTGCGACCCCTATCGAGCTTGGATTGACACAGATCTAAGGTCAAGCTGAGATTTAAGGCTTGAGTTCAATGTGAGCCGCAAATCTTGGCTCGTCTTCGTTGTTGTCATTGCTTCTTCCTCATCAGTGCTGCGGCAACCATGAGGGAGGAAATCGGAAGGCAGCATGGTGCATGGACGGGGAGAGAGAGAGAGAGAGAGAGAGAGAGAGAGAGAGAGAGGAAAGCGAGGATAAAGGCTATGGCAGGCCTGCAGGGTTGGGGTAACGCAGCTCCTGCTCACATTATAGGAGGCTTCTTCTTTGCCAGAAATTGGCTTAGGCTTGGCTGAGGATAAAGCAAGGATTTCTTTGTTGAGTATTTCATGAGTGCATAGTTAGTGTTGATTTAAAGGAGCAAGAGATGGGTCTAGGATTTGACAACCAACTCTTACCATTGATTGGTGCCTACATCTCAATTTCATGACTGTTTTGGTGCATGCATGCATACACACACACACACACACACACACACATATGTATTATATATGAAGGCCCACTTCCCTTAAAATATTCTCCAATTTTAGGTCCAATATTCTATCCTGAACTTTTTTTTTGCCTAAGGTCACAAACTTTCATTTTAATGCCAAGTTTGCCTCAGTGAACTCCCCATCCAAAATCATCACTAGTTTCTTTTCAATTATCAATATCATAATTACTTAGAGGTTTATTTTCAAAACCTACCTTTTCTTATATACCGTCAGCTTTATATTGAAACAATGGGATTCTAATGTTGATAATTTTTAATAAACTGTTGGTAATTTTTGGACGGAGGGGTAACAAAGGTAGATTGGGACAATAGTGAAAGTTGATGGTTTTCCTAGACAAAAAAATTCAGATTCGAATTGATATTAAACCTAAAGTTGAGATTTTTTTAGGGAATTAAGCCTAAAAAAAGGATACCATAATTATCTAAATTGCTATCTATTCGACAATTGAATAACTAAACTTTTTCTTCAATTAAATACCTCAACTTTTCAAATTTAGCTCACGTGAGGCTTCCATTAAAATCAAAAATGGAAAAGGCCGATGCAAACACCAGCACTGTTAGATAATTGTTAGCTATCTATCGGCATCTAATTTGACCTTTTGAGATGATGCCATGTCACTAGAGACATGTTAGAGGACTAAGATATTCCAAGTAAGCACTCTCTCTCTCTCTCTCTCTCTCTCTCTCTCTCTCCCTTCTTATCATCTAATACCTAAATATAGATGGTACAACTTGTGCTGAGTAAGCGAGTCATGCCAACAAAAATTCATCGCGTGATAATTTTATTAAATGGAGTCCTCACATTCAGCCAAATTTTAAAATTGAGATACTTGATAGAACAAAAAAAAACTCGAATACTCGATTGTAGAAAAGTTCAGACAGCTACGCTGGTGTTGTCCTTAATAAAATTATCAGAAAGACCGAGTGCTGGCCTTGTAAAGGAAAAAGTAGCAAGAAAAAGAAAAAGTTCCCAAGAGTCTACACAGAAATCCATGAGTGGAAAAGGAAATTAGTTGAATAATTCAGTTGAAAGCAGCCAAAATCAGTCTAGAGGGAGAGAGGGAGAGAGAGAGGGAGAGAGAAACTGACAGACAAGTGATGGAGGCTTTACTTCGTATCTTTCCCTGCATGAGCAGATTTTGCTAAATATAGCGACAAAACAACTAAATCCTCTGAGAATGAAATCGTTTCCACAAGTTCGGAGAAACGCCCGCAAAAGCAAAAATGGAAAAGGATAGAAAGATCTACAACGTTATCCACTCCTCTCTCTCTCTCTCTCTCACTTCATCCACTTCCATTTCAACCGAAAATAACCAAACCCATCACAGCAGAACCTTCTTACATTCATCTTACAGCATTTACACAGTGTGAAGGATGGAAAACATTGAAAGATTAGCCATCACTAATCCACTAATAATCACAATTATACATGTAAGAACTCCTCCTTCCCTTCCTACTCCATGAAAACAGCCCATCAGATCACCCCAATTTATACCCTCATGCTCCTCCATACAATACAATCTCTCTCTCTCTCTCTCTCTTTCTTTCTCTCATGTGAAGGCCAATGAAATGGGAAGGAGAAAAAAACCCTTTTTCTTTAACATCAATCATGAACAATACTTGGATCCACTAAGGACAAAAAAAAAAAAAAAAAAACACTACAAAGGCTTACTAAAACGAAAAAGCTTGGCATCAGCATCATCATCACCATCGCCATTTTTAACTAATTAATTAAAAGGGAGGAAGAAGAAGTTAAATTCTTTCCTGTTTGTTTATATATATAAGAAGGAAAAAGGAAGAGTCAAAAAAAAAAAAAAAAAAAAAGGGAGGGGGAAGAACCTACCTTGGTCTCCCACCAGATGACCCTCCACTACCGGATCCATACATGTGATGGTGACCCTGGTGATGCGCATGATGCACATGATGCCCCATCATCATCATCCCCCCGTACATCCCCCCCCACCTCCCCCGACCCCATACCCCCGCGGTGCCGCCGCCGCCGCTGTTCACGACGCCGCCGCCCCGCCGATGCTGCTGCTGCCGTCCCCGCCGTCCGATCTCTCCCCGGGCTTCCCCATGGCCGCCGTCTTCTCGCCCTCGATCTCCCGGAACTTCTGCAGGTACACCTTCAGGGGCTCCACGTACTCCTCGAACCCCAGCGTGGTCATGGCCCAGAGCAGATCGTCCCCGTTGATCGTCTTCCGCTTCTCCCTCTGGCACTTGTCCGACGCCTCCCCCGTTATGAAGCTTATGAACTCCGACACGCACTCCTGCATGAAATTCCGTGCCCCAAACAGTTCACCAAACAGTCCACCGCCGCAAAAAAAAGGGTTTTCGACGCGAGGCTAGGGTCTCCCCACCCGCCCCATTTTTTACCTGCACGGTCTCCTTGGCCTCCTTGGATATCTTGGCGTTGGCGGGGAGCGCCTTCTTCATGATCCGGCTGACGTTCGCGATCGGGAGGAACCGGTCCTGCTCGCGGGCGAGCGCCGCCGCCGACTCGCTGTTCGCGTTGTTGTGGCCCCCGGAGTCGTTGTCCGAATCCGCCATGGCCCCCAGCCGGCGCCGGAGCGAGCCGGAACGTCGACAATTCAGCCGGACGGCGAGGCCGGGAATGGCGAGAGAGGATCGGGGAGACTTTTCTTGCCGGCGGGGAGGGAGGAAGGAAGAAGTCGAGTTTACTTTGGAAGAAGAAGACCGCGGTCTACTCTGGACTGGTTTTAGAGAGAGAGAGAGAAAGTGGGCTTTTTGATTCTGACTGATGATATGTTTTTTGCCGGGGGAGATTTCTTAATATCGGGATCGGAGGGGAAGGGTTGCGCGTGCCACGTGGGGGCCTTCCCCGCCGTTCGTTTCCCGATAAGTTTACGCGACTCGGACGCGGGGTGTGCCGTCGGATGGGCTCGGGACCGCGGGATCTGGGCCGTCCGCTTCCCCTCGCACGTGATCTGGGCCCTTTGTGCGCCTCTCTCTCTCTCTCGCCCCACCATTTTTCCCGGCTTGGCTCGGCTCGGCTCGGCTCGGCTCGGCTCGGCGCGCCGGCCGGCCCTCTCCCCCTGCTTTATACCTTTTGTTAATGTTTCAAAAGAAGGATTTGGAATGCCCATTAACTTGGTTTAATTTGATCTCGATGACGTGGCACTGTGTATTGTCCTTGAGGAGATCCACGCACCTCAAAAATTTTGAAAATGAATTTTTTTGGGTTAGTCGATCTTAAAGATACAAACCAAAATTTTCAATAGTATCAATCAATAAAAGTCGGATTATAATTTTGTTCTCGCATACTAAAATAGAAATGATGCGACAAAAATATTTTCGCGATTATTCACTAATGTTGGAAGATGGGTTCCTAACTGGGAATAGGTAAGGCAAGACTTAGAAAGTATCTTCTATGTTTTAGTCAAGTTGGACTTTTCCAGCTAAAGAAGTTGTACAACAGTTCATTTTGGTCTTTCTAGCATCTTTCCACACAAAGCTACGCTCTCCAAAGACTCCTTTAGAATTGGCGAGATCCTTTTGCTTATTTAGTGATGTGAGTGACTTTCTAAGAATTTTATAACATAAAACTAACACGTTCGCGGATCCTAAAAATCAATATTGGCATTAATAAATCATGATGTGATCTTATACGCCATTAATAAATTATGTCAATCATATATCTCATTCTTTATAAGATTTCTTCTTTTCACTAGTAAACTAACACATGTCATGAGCTTCAAATTGAGATAATGATCGAGGAACAGTTTATCCCTTTTTGCCCACTAAGCCATGTCCATGTGGGCGACACAATTAAAGGCACGGAATTCAAATTGCAACTAAAGAAACGACATGGAATACTTTCCCTCACCCAACTTTTCAATAATCATGTACCGATGAAATATCGGGCCCAAGGCCTCCAGAATTAATCTTTGCTTGTGTACTACCACTAACCCTCTAAAGTTTTTGTCATTTTTCACTCATGCAGACATGAATTTAAAATGCAAAATTAGACCCAAAAGCTAATTTTTTTATTTGGCTAAAACGTAGAGAAGTGAAGTGAGTGCACCTCAAAAGACAAGAAGCCTGACAAGGCTGTAGTGGGGGGGAGGCTCAAAGCTGCTCAAAGCCACCATGCGATGCTTTTGCCATTTTTCTATATCGTCACCGTGACGATTGGTTGATCAAGCATTATAAAATCTAACTTCTTTCACCGTTAGTGGAGTCGATGGACGAATGGATTCCTGGGGTCCAGGCCTCGCTACGCGCCACCCGCCGTGCATCATGCGTTTTGACTGCGGGGCTCCCCCCTCGGCACCACGTTGGACGGTCGTGATTCCTCGCAATCATGCCACGCGGGGCCGCATCGAGAAGATCGGCGCCACGTGGACGGTGACTTGGCATCTTTTGATGACCAGGGTTGACTCATTGACGAGACAGGCGAGGAAGATGGAGGGCTCTTGTCGAACTGTTGGAGTTCGATTCCTCAAACCTTAGTCGAGTAAGCGTACACCACAGATTGGTCTCCTTGACCCGCATTTAGATTCTCGACTTAGAAGGTCGATGAAGTGTTTCTGAGGCGGGTTTTCTTTGTGAAAAGAACTTTCGGCGTACTTTTTCCATTTTAATGAGTGCCGGACGGTCGAATCATGCCGGATAGTTATCTTCCTCTCCCACCTATCCATCGCACGCCACTCATGAAGGAGAGATGCATTTGAATGTCAATGACCACAGTGAGGGGCAACCCAACTTTCTCTGAAAAGACAACGAGTTTAATAATATAACATCATTCCTAAGTTGATTCAACGTGAAGCTAATGAAGAAATTGCTTCTTTCCTGTGCTTCTCCACTTGTGTCAAAAAGGGGGTAGATTCTATTAGAATCCTCCCTAAAAGAAAAGGCTAGCAAAATTACAAGATGCATGTAGGACTGATTTCTATAGCTCTACATGCTTTTCAAACTTGGTAAGCTATAGATTGTTAGACCCGTCTTTTGATTTTTCAAAGAAGTGATCGACAAGTTTGGTATCGAAGAATTTTGCTATTGGAAGTTCATCAATCTGGCCCATTTGATTGAAACTTGATGCACTGTTCTTTGGCCAAATAGATTTCATTAGGGTGTGAGCAATCTCAATGATTGGTTCAAGACTGACCCCAAAACCAGGTTGATTCTCGATCCCAAAACCTTAGAAGTGGCTTTATATACTTTATTGGGAAAAATATAGTGAGATGCAACCCGAATAATGAAACATCAACGTCTAGTTTGAAGTAGGCAAATATTATCACTCAACTAATTCCACGAGGCCTATTACATAAACTCCACCCATCGGTGTTGCCCTATCATTAATACTTTGGAGATGTACGTGCGGGCTATGTTAAGAAAAAAATTTCAATTTGGAGAATTGGTGGGGTGTGAAATAATTTTTAATATTAATGGCTCATAATTTATTGATTTAAGTTTTTGAGTAGAAGTAGGTCTAACTGGATATGCTAATAGGCTTGAACTTGGGCTCTCTCTTGATGATTTCTCCAAGTGAAAGTATCGAACTTCTATTACACACTCTTAACAAATGATATCATAGCTGATAGTTTTGATGGCCCACTTCAATGTGTCTTAATGTTTGGTGAATATCTCAAGAAAGGAATCTAATCAATACAATATCTAAGCAACCTTCATGGTCCAATCTAGCGGAAAAGGCTTGGAGTGAGGAGGGGCATTGTGTTGTGGTAACAAGATCCTTGGGGCAACCTTCATAGTTTGATTTGGAGAAAGGGATCTAGATGAAAAGGGTGTCGGAGGTTCAAATCTAGAGAAAAAGATTAGGCGTGGAAGGGGGTGTTGTAAGTATGTTTGTAAAACAAATAAAAGTGCATTGTCCTATAGAAAAGTTGGGAGCGTGTGGGCCAACATTTAAATGTGAGAGTCTTCTAACGTTACGATTGAAGATAATGGCCAAAGTGGGCTCAACCCCACAATACCCTCATGCGGCCATGCGATTATTAGGCGTAGTAAGCACTTGATCGTTCACAATAGGGTTATAGTTATTTTTATTTCAAATTTTATTATTATTTTTGCTTATAGTTAGAAGATGCTCTTAAAACCTTTGGAAAATTGTGTATTTTCATATTTTTTAATTGTTATTCTTTAAAAGTTTTAAAATTCAAAATTCTAACATCATCGTCATTTTCTTAATCCAAAATTTCAACATCTCTTTTGAGAGAGTATATGTTCATTTTGCAACAACATTTCTTGAAATGATCATTTCTATTCTAAAGACTGAAATAAATTCGTTGCTCTCGTCTCAATTTCATTATTAAGTCTTGTCGATTTTCTTTAACAAAATACAACGCTTATTTTTCAATTATTTCCCTTTGAATTTCCTAGAGAAATGTTAGAATTATATATGATATTCTTCCTTAAGACTTGGTTGTATCCTTGAACATTTTTGCTAATAACAACGTTATAGGATGAACAATTTTTTTAAAAAAAAAAAGTATTATTATGCCTCAAAATATGATTCCATTCTACTTCCTAATTGATGTGTTTAGCAACAAGGGGACATTGGAGATTCAAATTAAGATATCTTGATGCACAAGACTCTTGAATTAAGGAAAAGTAGATCTAAAACTAAGCTCACTTATGAGGAGGAGATTGTTAATATCACGTGTGAGTTGTATCAGAATTTTTTTTAGGAAAATTGGTATGGTATAAAATAGTTAATATATCATACTTGGCCTATGATTCATTGGTTTTAAAATTTTGAGTTTGAGTTTAATTGAATATAGTGACATGCTCAAATAGGGATTCCCTTTTAGTGATCTCCCCTAAGTAAAGATATTGGGTTTTTGCTGCATACTCCCAATAGATAATTTCCATTCGAGCCACTCAACTCTCTCTCTCTCTCTCTCTCTCACACGACAACATGAAACAAGCAGTGACGCAAGCCCGTGATGTTTGATCTAGGATTGCCTAAGGGCAATTGCCCTAGTGGCATGCTGGTCGAGGGCTGTTGTGGTTGCGACTAGTTAGCGCACTTGAGATTTCCAATTGTGTAAGTAGAGACAAATCGACGACAACTTGGAACAAGCAGTGACGCAAACCCGCATGAATAGTGGGCAGAGAGTTATCTTTAAATTCTTGGGATAAATTTTTCTAGAATTAGAATATTTTGGTCAATTTGGGTAACTATATCAGGTCTATTCAGCTCATAATAAATTGCAAGAAATTTTTCGTCCCATAAAGAGCTCTCTTTCAAAGAGAGGTTAACTACGAAGATTACAAATGGGCAATTAGCAGTCCGAATCTTACTTATTTTAATTACTTGCACGTAAGCAGCGCCGAGTTAATGTTTTATCCTAAAAAACTGCTTAAAGTGGGAAAAAGATATTACTTTAGGGTTAGCATTTTAGGAAGGTGGTCTATCTGTTGAAAAGATTTATTAGGGGCAGATTCGAACTCTCCTGGATGGAAAAGTTATAGTGCATCATTTAATTATTATATTGGAGTAATCATATATCGAGAAATAATGAAAGAAACGCTTCTATATATTTCTATGCCGCGATTAGTTTTTGCCTATTTTATGGCTCGTAAAATGAACTTTTGAAGTTTAATTAAGAATAAGAACTTGCCTATTGATGCAAGCTATTGGGATACAAGCGTGTGCGATCGTAACTTAGTAAAGAACATAAGTTGCTTTGCCCTTCACTTAGGAACAACGATACGTAAAAAACGATGAAGGTAGACAACCAACCTTCACGTTTTAACTGCCCTTCCAGCTACCAACTTCCGTTTCGGGGATTTCAAGGATGTAAAGACAAGTAAAGCCCCTCGTTACGGATCTAAAGCACGAAATCTTTCCTGCTTATCCTTTGCAAAATCTTCGATTTCGCTCAATTTAATCCCTCGTTCTGCTTATTTTAATGTTCCATCGTGAGGACTGTGAAGGAAGGGCATAGCGTCGTGATTAAAGAGTGTCAAAAACGGCAGTTCCGTAAACAATCTCAAACACACCTCGTAAATCTTCATCTTCATTGCACGAAAGACACGCGAAGAAGACTAAAGAACACACCCAAAGGACAAATATAGTGCTACTTGGTTTTGCAGCTTTGTCCGTGATCGCAGCGATGACCATTTTCTTCATTTTCTTCATCTTCCTCGTTATCTCCGATGGAGCTGCTTCGACGGAGGGCTCGCTTCTTGAGTTCTCGAGCCAAGACGAGCTGGTGGAAATGGCGGGATATGGTGTGAAGAAGGTGTCGACCGTCTTGGTCGCTGGCTCGGTTTCATGCGTGGCTCGCCTTCCCGGGGACGCTCATCATCGACTTCATGCTTGGCCAGTCTCCGGTCTTCACCTATAAACTCGAACTCTGCTATTTGAAACCCTCCATCACAAGTGTCCAACGTGGGTTTGTGATTAGTTGATAAGATGACAGGGCCTTTAAGGATTCGATGCTGTCAATCAAAACCCTAGAGCTAGATACGGCCTTCTTTCATTATTTGACTAATGTCCTTTGCTGACTATAGTTAGAATCAATTCTCAGGTGCTTTGGTTGGTGTAAAATGTCAAAAAAGCAAGAGCAGGATCAGTTCAAATTGGACTCGAGGCTCCACCGATGAATTTGGAGACTTCACGATGGATCTCCCTTCCCACCTCCATGCCGTTCCGGACCTGCCCAAGAACTGCTCGGTTCGACTCCTCCGAGTCCCAAGAAGCTCGTCTTGTAGACCGACTCATGGTCACAGACACAAGAGGTTGAAATTAGCTTCGGTCCGAGATGGGGTTCGCACTTACAAGGCTGGAAACATAAGGCTCGTGCTCATGCAGTCCTCAGGGCTTGCAATGGATTGCAGAAGCAGCATGAATAGAAATCTATAGTGATTTGATCGTATACAAACTTCACATCCCTACTTATACACTTGAATTCATATGACACTTTGAGGTATTTCCATTCAGAAAATATGTGTAAAAAGAAAAGCAGGAGTCATTATTTGATTAGACATAGATAAAAAAACAAAAAAGAGTTCCATCCAAAGAATATGATTTGATATGTATCAAATGATGATTATTTTGAAGTTAGGGAAAAAGCATGTTAGTAATTTGTATGGTATGAGGTAAGTTATATTCATGTAGATAATTATGTAAATATGTATGTATCAATCGGTGATCGTATGATGACATATGTATCAATCAGTGATCATATGACGTGTAAGATTTATATTTAAATAGGTGTTTTTGTTTTTTTAAATTCAACTTCAGGTTTTATAAGCTTAATTTTTTTGGTACAGATATACTCCACTAGCCAATGGAGCATAGTTTGGACCTGAGTGGTCTGCTGGGAAATCATAGGCCCATCTAGAAATTGCTGCTCCCTGTTCTTTTGTTCTTTTACTGCAAAGAAAGTTTTTTTGGGCCAAAATTGCTCTTTTCTTTTATCTCTCAACCACCTAAAATTGCTTGTTTTTTGTTTTTTGAAATTTTGAATCATCCGTAATTATTTTTGTTGTGACTTTTTTTTAAAGAAAATTACACAAACCCCTATAAACTTTGGAGCAGTACACATTCGCCCCAGAACTATCAACTATTATATAATATCCCTAAACTTTCATTTTGTTTCAACCATTGCTATTCATTAAAATTTTCTATTAATACATGCGATGCACATGAATTTTACGAATTGAAAGTGCATTTTCATCTCATTTTTTGAAGCCAATCTCTCTTTCACTCTTAATTGCTTAAAATGAAAAAAAAAAAAAGGAAAAGAAAAAAGAAAATGAAAGATAACTAAATCAACTAAAGTACTAACGGCAGAAAAAAAGATAACATCAAAAATAATATTAGACATGTGTATGGTGAAAAGAAGATAGAATTGGCAAATGCATTAGTGTAAGGGATGTCAAGTGATGACATTTTGTGGGATGGGCTGTTTTTATCAGAGTTCTTGTAATCTTTCAATTTGTCTCATGCAACAGTTAGAACTGCTTCTGTGCACCTGAATTGCTCTGTTGAGCTTGGTAATGCTATTGAATGAAGTTGGTCAGTTTGTGTAAGAGCTGCTGTAGAATGGAAGTTTGGCTTTGATGCTATCAAATGAAGTTCCATACTGTGGAAGGAACTGCAGCTGATGTTGAATGAAGCTAATTGAGTGTGCTATTGAATGAACTCCTCACAACTACTTGTATTGGCCAACTTGGTCTCGACTTCAACAGCAAGAGCACTTTCCATTAATCGATTTGATACTTTCGGGTCCACTCCCACCCAAAAAAAGAAATTGCACTTCCCTAGCATGTTAAACTCGGCACATCCTATTAAGCCTAGCACATTCGTGAAACCTATTTCCTTGATTGATTCTCGTCCATGCTGTTCACAGTGGTGTTTGGAGAAAACTACCTTCGATTCAAAGTGAGCCGATTAGCTTGATTACGTTGAATAAGGCATCCGTATGCTTGCCATAGTCCTTGATCAAACGCAAATTACGGTTCATTAGTTACTTTAGGTTTGCATCTCCACTTATTTAATCTGCCAATGGAAGAAAAGGATGTTTAATATTATATTTTCTTTTATTATCTTAATTTTTTTTTTTGGTGGGCGCAAACCCCATAGGGACCCACCTCCCACGAGCTACAAGTAAGTCACACAAATGACAAGGTGGGGAGTTGAACTCTGGCCTTGCGAGTAGCCAACATGCAACTCCACCATCTCTGCCACCAACGGGGTGGGTTTTATTATCTTAAATTATTATCTAATAAAATCTATAAATAGACTTGTGTGTTTTTAATTATGATACACATTGGAATATTAAAAAAATTCTCATTTCTCTATTCTGCATATTTCTTATTTGCAACTATCGGCGTGCAAAAGTCAACACTGCCCTACTATCTCTCACATCGTGGTTGACCTCCATTAACGGAGCTTTACACTTGGTCGCAACCTCGATTCGAGGTCCATCAAAACAGAGAATGAAAAGAGCTCTTGAGGTTGAGCTAAACATGGAGATTCGACACCAGGAGGAGTGATGATGATGAGGCGTGAGATGATCACACATGCGACGATGATGGCAGCGATTGCCAAGCAATGTGGAGTCGCCAATCGCAATGGTACAAGCGCATAAGCAGACGCAGAAGCAGAAATAAAAAAAAGGAAAAACATATTTTTAATATGTTGGAATTCATGTCAGCAGAAAACGATTTACCTGATTCCGATACGCAAACAGCAAATAGCCCCGGAACGAACGTTGAATTGCGAATAAATTACGAACAATACTTTCTCACGTAGTCTGGATGCAATCACAAGGAAAACATCCGATTTCTATGGCTTAAATGCAAATTGTTCTTGCAAAACTGAAATTGAATGCATTCTTCTTTGATGCAAAGAGAGAGAAAATTTTGGTGCGAATGATCTACGAACCGATGCCAACGAGTGTCTACAAAAGACTTATATACGACACCATTCATACCCTTTCAATTGTGTCTTTCCAACGTAGCATATTAAGTTCAAATGATGTGGTCCAATCGCACCTCATCATGGACATACCAACTAAAGTACTACATAATAAGAATTCAATCTAGAGTGACACTCCACATCATCAATATGCACAATTTTTTTTTTTTTTTTTTTTACAAACTGGCACGTCATGCCTAATTGATGGTAAGGATCGCATCGAGCCAGGGCCAAATTGAACAAGAAAGAAAGTTCCAAGGAAACATATGTATTGAAGGTCGAATGAAAGTTTAGGAACACTACCAAGAAAATAAATCAAACCTTTGTTCTCTTGGAGGACCGATGCACAAAAGAGAGAAGAATAGAGGTGGAAAAAGAAGCCTTGGAAAGAGTGAAACGGAAGGGAAGGGAGAAACCAGCAAGGATCAAGAAAGCAAAAGAGCATGCAGGCCAGGCCGGGGGATTAATAAAGGCCATAAACCAATAGCAGTCGATCAGCAACAGCCATCATTCATCACCATCCATCATCAGCATTGTCTGTGATCTCACAACGATAACACACCCAAAGGATAAATATAGAGCTGCTTAGTTTTGCAGCTTTGTCCGTGATCTCACAACGATGACCATTCTCTTCATCTTCTTCATCTTCCCGTTATCTCTGATGGAGCTGCTTCGACTGAGGGCTCGCTCCTTGAGTTCTCGAGCCGAGACGAGCTGGTGGAAATGGCAGGATATGGCGAGAAGAAGGTGTCAACCATCTTGGTCGCTGGCTCGGTTTTGTGCGTGGCTCGCCTTCCCAGGGAAGCTCATCATCAACTTCATGCTTGGCCAGTCTCCGGTCTTTACCTATAAACTCGAACTCTGCTATTTGAAAACCTCTATTTCAAGTATCCGTCGTGAGTTCGTGCTTAGTTGATAAGATGGCTGAGACTTTGCGGATTCGATACTATCAATCAAAACCCTAGAGCTAGATACGGCCTTCTTGATTATTTGACTATTGTTTTATGCTGACTATAGTTATAATCAATTCTCAGGTGCTTTAATTGGTGTAAAATGTCAAAAAAGCAAGAGCAGGATCAAATCAAATTGGACTCAAGGCTCCACCGATGAACTTGGAGACTTCACGATCGATCTCCCTTCCCACCTCCATGCCTTTCCGGACCTGCCCAAGAAATGCTCGGTTCGACTCCTCCGAGTCCCAAGAAGCTCGCCTTGTCGACGGGCTCGTGGTCATAGACACAGGAGGTTGAAATTAGCTTCGGTTCAAGACGGGGTTCGCACTTACAAGGCAGGAAACATAAGGCTCGTGCTCATGCAGTCCTCAAGGCTTGCAATGGATCGTAGAAGCAGCAGTAAGAGGGTCATGAATAGGGATCTATAGCTAGTCGATCATATAAAAACTTCACATCCCTACTTATACACTCAATTTCAGATACCACTTTGAGGTATATCCATTCTGAAAATATGTGTAAAAAGAAAAGCAGGAATGATAATCTGAATATACATCAACTAAAAAAAAAAAAAAAGAGTTTCATCCAAAGAATATATTTTGATATGTACCAAATGCCAATTATTTTGAAGTTAAGAGAAGAGCATGACAGTGATTTATATGGTATTAGGCAAGTTGTACTTGTTTAGATGATTTCCTAAATGTGTATACATCAATCAGTGATCGGATGATGTCGAGTAAGATTTACATTTAAATAGTTTTTTTTTTTTTTTTTTAAATTCAACTTCAGGTTTTATAGGCTTTATTTTCTGGGTATGGATATGGTCCAGTAACCAATGATGCACGGTTTGGACCTGAGTGTTCTGGTGGGAAATCTCGGGCCCATCTAGAAATTGCTGCTCCCTTTCTTTTGTTCTTTTTCTGTGGAACATATTTTTTGGGCCAAAATTGCTCTTTTCTTTAATCTCTCTACCACCTAAAATTGCTCCCTTTTTGTTTGAAATTTCGAATCATCCGAAATCATTTTTCTTGTAACTTTTTTTCTAAAGAAAATTACACAAAACCCCTATAAACTTTGGACCAATACATGTTCGCCCTTAAACTTTCAACTATTACATAATAGCCTCAAACTTTTATTATGTTTCGACCGTTCATACTTTTTTTAATTTTTCCATAGCATGTGCAATTCACGTGATTATTTCAAGCTAAAAACGTACTTTCATCTCTTTTTTCTAAGCCAATCTCTTTTACTCTTAATGGCTGTAAAAATGGGGATAAAAAGCATAGACAATGAGAGATAACTAAATTTTTTAAGGTACTTACAACAGAAGAAAAAAAAAGATAATATCAAAAATAATATTAGACATGTGTATGCCGAAAAGAAGATATAGTTGGCAAATACATTAGTGTAAGGGATGTCAAGCGATGACATTTTGTGGGATGGGCAGTTTTTGATCTAGTTTTCTTGTGATCTTTCAATTTGTCTTGTGCAACAGTTGGAACTGCTTCTGTGCTCCTGAATTGCTCTGTTGAGCTTGGTAATGCTATCGAATGAAGTTGGTCATTCTGTTAAGGGAGCTGCTGTTGGATGGAAGTTTGGTTTTTGATGCTTTCAAATGAAGTTCCATTTTGTGGAAGGAACTGCAGCTGATGTTGAATGAAGCTAATTGAGTATGCTATTGAATAAACTGCTGCGTACACCTCACAGCCATCTGTATTACCCAACTTGGTCTCAACTTCAACAGCAAGAGCACTTTCCATTAATCGATTTCATACTTTTGGATTCACTCCCACCAAAAAAAGAAAAAAAAAAGTGCACTTCCCCGGCATATTAAACCCCGGCACAGTATATTAAATCTAGCACATCCATGAAATATTCTTCCTTGGCTTATTCTTGTCCGTGCCATTTGCAATGGCGTTTGGAGCAAAATACCTCTGATTCGATGTCTAAGCGAGTCGATCGACTTGATTACGTTGAATGAGGCATCCTTCTGCTTGCCGTAGTCCTCGATCGAACGCGAATTAGGGTTCATTTGTCACTTAGGGTTCTTGATTTTGAGTTGCAGCTCCACTCATTTAATCTGTAGGTGGAAGAAATGGTATCTTAATGAGGTCGTTTCATTTGGGGCTGTAATGGAACCGAGTCGTTTTCTCTTGTAGGATGCTGCGTTTGATTATTAGGGGCCGCGTGTGATGAAAGGAATAATATGAAAGCCACGTGTGTATTTTTGTCCATTTAAAATTGATAAAATGGACAAAAGAACTTAATTGCGGGATGTTGACAAGTTTTAGAGTTTAAATGCATGCTTCGAACGCATTAAATTGACAAGTTTTATAATTTTGCTGTCCTTTTCATAACCTTTCTTCAACGCTCATTTTGGTGCTTGATCCTTTATTTTTATTTTTCAATTTAGTCCCTGAATTTTCTAAATATCATAGTCTTTCTATAATAAAAACTCATGAAGCTAGCTAACCCAAACGTCTCCATTGTTAACTTATCCTCATGCTATATAGCTTGGTGTCTAGGCATAGCAATGGCTCAACCACCATTCTAGTTGCAACTTGTTGCCATTGTAACCAAATCGACTGCCACCCCTTGTCATAACTCATCCCCACCAACAAGATACACTTGATTGCCAATAAGACAGACTCGACCACCACCCTTAGCCATCGCCCATTGGTCAAATGCCATCAAGACCAACTTTATCGCCATAGGCCGATTGAAACTAGGCCTCGATCATTGCAACCATTAGCGATATTAAGATATGTAACTTGATTCTTTGTATTTCTTAGAATCGTGCATATACCTCATTTAATAGTGCATATTTCCTATAGATTATAATTAATTGATATTATATTCATCCCATTGCCTTAAACCTATGAATATGCTCATGTTCTCTTTTTATTACATATGTCAAAATATATAGAAATTACTCAATTCTCTTTTCCGCATGTTACTTATCTACAACTATTGGCATGCAAAAGTTGCCACTTCTCTACTCTCTCTCAATTCATGGTAGACCTCCATTAACAAAGAAGGTTCACACTTAGTCGGGACCTTGATCCTAGGTACAACAAAGAGAGAAAAGAGCTCCCAAAGAGCTAAATACAAAGTGATGGCGATGGGGCACGACATGACGACACACTCGATGGTGACGGCAGCGATGGCCAAGCATTGTGGAGTCATCAATCGAGATGGTATAGACAAAGAAGTAGGAGAGAAAAAGAAAGAAAATATTTTCGATTAGAATTCAATCGAATGGGACACTCTACATCATCAATATGCACAAATTTTTTATCCGAGTCGGCATGTTGCGCCCAATTCACGGAAGGACCACCTCTAGGCCAGGACCAAATGGACACGGAAAAAGTGTCAAGGAACATAGATTCAAGGTCGAATGAAAAGCTTAGGAACACTACCAAGAATAAAAATCAAACCTTTGTCTCTCCGGGGGACCAATGCACAAAAGAGAGAGGAGAGGAGAGAGAAAGAAGCCTTGGAAAGAGTGAAACGGAAGGCAAAGGAAGGGGGGAAAGGCGAACAAGGATCAAGAAAGCAAGAGAGAGAGAGAGGGTACACAGTGCAGGCCGGGGGCATATTAATAAGGGGTAGAGACCAATCGCAGTCCATCCATCATCCATCATCCATCATCCATCATCCATCATCATCAACATCGTCGTCGACGTCTCTACCCCATCTCTCGTTCTCTCGCCCGTGCTCTCGCTCGTGCACGCTCGCTGCGCGAGGAGGAGGAGGAGGAGGAGGAGGGTGGTAGGGGAAAAAGGGTGGGGGAGGACTTTGTCAAAATGCTGACGTGACGAGCATTCCCCCATCGCGGTCACTGGGCCATCCGTCCGATCTTCCAACCTCGTCGGAGCAACCCAATTCCCCTTCTTTTCCTCTGTTGCATTTTCTCTTCCCTTCCTTCCTTCCTTCCTTCCTTCCTTCCTTTTCGTTCTTGGGTTCGAGGGTCGTCTCTTCTCTTCGCTCGCTCTCCCTCCTCCTCCTCCTCCTCCTCCTCCTCCTCCAATTTCCCATTCTTGCTTTCCCTTCTTTCTTTTCGTTTTTCCGTCTTGGGTTCTTTTTTTCCCTTTAATTTTTATTGGGCATTCCTGTTTCTTTTACCCTTTATGTCCCTGCGGTCGAACAGGGGCAATCCATCTACTGTCGCCTCGATGGGTTCCTGCTTCTTTATAGTGGGAAAGTAGCGCTTTTTATGGTGAATGGGTTCGTGGGTCTAATCCTTCAAAAGCGTCCGAATCGAGCTTGAATTGTGCGAGTGGGCCTTTCGCTCGTTTAATCTTCTTTTTTTTCTTTCTTTTTTTCTTTTGAGTGTTGGTTCTTGAGGGATTTCTTCCCCCCTTGTAGCGTTGAAGATAGATAGATAGATATATAGATAAAGAAAGAAAGGGCTTTGATTGAGAGGATGGGGAATGTGAACGGAAGAGAAGATGGGGTGGGTAGTCCATCTGGGGTCGATGAAGAAGGTGGCGGCGGTGGCGGTGGTGGCGATGGTAGTGTTCAGGATAGCATGGGTGCGCCCGATGAGGCGCTCGTTGGCTACCCTGCGCCGGTTGAGTTGATGGGCCAGTCTCCTCCCCACAGCCCTAGAGCCACCCAGTCTCCTCTGATGTTCGCTCCTCAGGTTAGCCCTTGTTTTTCCACCTTTTGCTATTTCTAGGTTGATTTGGTTTTGTGGTGTTTTTCCCCATTTGGGGGGTGTCGGATGTAATCTCGGGAAAATGAATAACTTGTGGCGGTTTTCTTTTTTGCATGTGGTTTCTTAATGGTTTTGATTTGATGGAGCTGTCTCTTGTTTGGTTGGTTTCCGTTTGGGAGAGATTTCACTTTGGATTTGAGTCTGTTGTTGTGAGCTTAGTAGTTCTTGTGATCGTTGGAAGGTTGGTTGTCTAGAGAACTATGATTAATAGTCGAATTGATGATCTCTTGGAAAATCTTTCTAGGATTTCGTATTGATGATGGATTACTTTTCTGCGTGTGTTTTGCTTTGGTGTTCATCAGATGTTTGTTTAAAGTTCAAAAGAATTCTTGGGTTTTCTTTTGGTTGAGAACATATGGCGAGTGTCTTTAGCTGGACCCTTTGATTAGTTGGCTTCAACATCTCAACGGGCAAATAATACTCAGCTGCTGCAAATTCCTGTGCAATTCATTGTGGATCATGGAGATCTGGGATATGTGAAATGGAGCATTCTCGCAAAAAGTATTCTTCCTTGGTTTATTATGTGATATACAATCCCCATAGTTTGTAGAGCTCCTGACTTCCTTTGTCAAGCCTGGTCTACATTGTGGGGAGTTGAACAATTTCTCATCTCTATGAGATCTTGATGATCCCCTCTTTGCCAAACATTACCATGTTTATACCTTAATGATCAAATCTGTCCCTAGGTCAGAAATCAGTTTACTCCAAATAACGGAAATATTTGTTCATTTGTCTTCATTTAGATCTCTAAAAAGATCTAATAGTAATTTGCTGTCTACTTCTTGCCGGTGTCACCTTTAGGTCCCAGTGGCTCCACTGCACAGACCAGATGAGATGCATGGTTCTGGCCCCTCCTGGATGCAAACTTCCTCGGGTTATGAAGATGCATGTAGTGAACAAGGGATACCAACCATGATCACATGGTGTTATGGTGGTAAGGAAGTTGTTGTGGAGGGATCATGGGACAACTGGAAAACAAGGTTTCTTCCCTTTTATTTCTTCAACTCTCTGTTCTAGTGTTGTTTCGTCCTCGATATGTGCTGGAGCTGCACTGCACATGACCTCAAGCCTGAAACCTTTACCCTATTGAGCAGGATGCCCTTGCAGAGATCAGGGAAAGACTTCACAATAATGAAAGTATTGCCATCAGGTGTTTACCAGTATAGGTTCATTGTTGATGGGCAGTGGAGGCATGCGCCCGATTTACCCTGGGCCCAAGATGACGTTGGAGCTGCTTACAACATTTTGGACTTGCAGGTATGTGATTTGTTGTTAAGAAAATGGAGTTGTTATTGTTCTAAGAGGCTAGAGATGTCTTGACCATGGATAGTTTGTCTTCAAGTGGGAGTAAGGCGCTTTCGTCTCATTTACAGTTAGGTTAATGGCTGGAAGGATGGTTTGTTCTTTGACAATCTAATTTGAATTAGGGTAGTTTGCTAAGTGGAAGCTAGGGTTAATGGCTTCTTTGTCATTGACTGCCTCGCTCAGCATTCTTTTATTATCCTGGTCTTCACCTTGGGTTTCTAGCCTTGTTCTTTTTCTATTGGTTAGTGTTCTATCTTTTTATATGTGGGAGAACTCCCTTATTCCATCTTCCCTTGGAATCCACGTTCTGATGCCCATATTTGTGACTTGGTTGATTTTTCTCCACCATTTAAATGGTAGTCTGATAATTCTTAAAATTGACAAGCATAATTATAATTGTTTAAAAGCTCCTGATCATAAGACACTCAGATTGATGAATGGGCTCAAGAAGTTAGTCTGTCAACGGATGGCAATCTTACCAGCCTTTTTTTCCCCAAACAAGCTAAATTATAGTACTCATTCCAAAGGATGCTTGGAATTGTTTCTTTGGAGGAAGAATGACTTTATATCCTGATTGAGATAGTAATCACAAGCTCTATCTGTTCTGGGACACGTATTGCTTAGATAATGACAGATGTATGTAAGAAATTTGTGGGAATGTCTGAACTGTGAAATATCTGCTACCTGGATGGAAATCCTGCTTTCAATATTTTTAGCTCTATCTTCTTCTTCTTTTTGGAACCTGAGTAACTTGTACAAAAATATCTCTTTTAGATGTTATCAATGTCTCAGACCAAAAAAAAAAAAAAAGATGTTATCAATGTCTATAAGATGATTGAATGGATCAACAACTGTATTCGTTGTTGTATAGATCTTGATGCATCTCTTAACTGATCCATCTAGGTACATGACACTATGTCCCTTTATTCTATACTGTTTTGAGTAGCATGCACGAGTAATTGGACATCTGGATTCATGCATGCTATGTTCACATTGAATAATCCATCATTAGACTTTGTCTTGTTCACAAAGCTTGGGTTCCTCATTCTGGTTGGTTTATCTGACCAGTTCATCATGGTCAGCTAGCATGAATGTCCTTTTATGAGGAAGCACCACGATTTCCCCCATCTAGATAGTAGGTACTAGGGACTGTTGTCAAAGTGGCATGAGAAATCCACCACATGAAAGTTTTAAATTGAAATGAACAGAAACTATTTTGTTAGATCAACTAGATCTAAATTCTGGATACTCAGCAGTTGAAAATTTTGCATCATAACTAGAAAGTTCCTTGCAGTAATGATCCCAAAAGAAAAAAAAGTTTCTAAGCAAGGTACATTGCTAGAATGAATTGCAAGCAGGGAATGTCACGAATGGGAAGTGTTGTGCCGTGACATGAGCACATATACTTGATGCGCATGCATGCCGTGCATGATTTCGGAGGTGACACTTGGGAAACTAATTGATTTTAGGCAATTTTTTATTCTGACATTACTGAACATCTTACACCATTCTCAATGTATGCTTTGCATTCCAACAGTTTATGGTTTATACAACCTTTTGGCCTAGGGGAGGAATAATTGTTTGGGATAAGTGTATTGGAAGTCCTAGAACTCATCACCAAAGTGCACTTGAGTCCTAAAATTTTCAAAAAGTGCAATATAGTCCTAAAACTTGTCACGAAAGTGCAATCGAGTCATAAAATGTTATGAAAGTGCAATTGAGTCCTAAAATTTTCAAAAAGTGCAATCAACGGAAGGACCTCATTGGACAACATAACTAATTTTAGGACTTGCTTGTATTTTTTGAAAATTTTATAACTCAATTGCATTTTCATCATAAGTTTTATGACTTAATTGCACTTTTTAAAAGTTGAGGACTAAATTGTACTTTTGTCGTAAGTTTTAGGACTTCTAATGCACTTATCCTAAATTGTTTATACAAGTATCTAATATGGATGACTGAGTTTCATCTTTGTTGTGGCATCCCTTACTCCATGATTGTTTTCTCATATTAGTGGAAGATTAACTACTAGGTGAAGATTTTTCTACTTTCTCAATGATAGAAATGTTGTTCCATCAAGTGAATGGATTAAAATGATGCCATCCTCTGGCTAGTTTCATGTAAAATATGGCTCCATAAGAATTGGCATGAGTTTAATTCAATTTCACGTGCATTCCTTGTACTTGCACACAATCTTTTGCTAGATGAGTTTGAGAATGGGAATTCTTATGTTTTATTCTATCAAATTTTCCTCTACAATACTGTCCGTCTCTTCATTCATATGTATTTGAGAAGGAGCGATCATGAGCAAACCAAGGATAGATCTTACTTGTTGATACTTTCTTCTTCTTTTTTTAACAAGGGATCACCTGAGAGGTGGATGCTGAAATCATGAAATATTTCACTAACTTCATGGATTTGGTAAAATGCAAACCGAAGTCCGTGTGGAAGGCCAAAGCATGGGATTTTTGCAGTTTGACATATTTTCCATGCAATGAAGCCTATTTTGTTGATTTTGTTGATTCACATGAAGTTTAACGGTATCAAGAAGGATGCTCTTCTCAAGGCCACCTTAGTCATGCAAATTTATATGTTTATTGAAGATGAATGAAGAAATCATGAAGTTACATCTCATGCCTTAACTTGGATGAATATGCATCCTCAAGTCACACAGAAGTGTGGATGTTGCATCTGTGGTTTTTCCCAATTAGTGCATTGAGTTGGACGTATGGATTATACTTTCAATCTGTGACAGTAAAGAGGAAACTTTGCTGAAAGTGCACTTATAATTGTGAAGTTGCTATTTGATTGTGCAAATTGGTTTTCAATTGAGGTGACTGGTACTTCTGATTTTTCCCTGCAGGATTTTGTTCCTGAAGACCTCGAGAGCATCTCCAGCTTCGAACCTCCACAGTCCCCAGAGTCGAGCTATACCAACTTGTTTCTTGGATCTGAGGATTACGCAAAAGAGCCACCCATGGTGCCACCTCACCTACAGCTCACGCTTTTGAATGTGCCGGCACTCCACTTGGAGATTCCACCACCTTTGTCAAGACCCCAACATGTAGTGCTCAACCATCTTTATATGCAGAAAGGGAAGAGCAGCCCGGCGGTGGTTGCACTTGGCTCGACAAACAGGTTCTTATCCAAGTACGTGACGGTGGTGCTCTATAAATCCTTGCAGAGGTAGAGCATGCTTTCTTTGTATCTGGATGGGCTGTGGAGGTTACTACCAATTTGATTAAGAGGGTAATGCATTTTGTCAGTGGCTTAGACTAGGAGGTCAAAAAGAGTCAATTGCGAATGGAGCCTAATTGATGGTGATTTTAATGTAGACCATGTGATCTGATAGATGTTAGCGTCGATAACGTGGTCTGGCCTCTTTTTTGGTTTCACCCGCTCATGCAACAAGGAATCTATCGAAACGTGTAGCTCTGGAATTGCAATACTAAGAACTGCTCTCATTTTAAAGGAGAGATTGAATGACAGCTTTCTTTTGTCATGTTTAGGTTTCAAATGAAAGTAATGGTTGATTATTGCAATTATGATTTAGTGACACAGCAAATCAAGGCAAAATCGAAGTCCAAAATTGAGGACACATCTGAGAGATATAGTTGCTTCAGTGAGAATAAACCATAACTGGAATTCCTCTGAGAATGGGCATGCAATCATGTACGAAATACAAAGCAGGTCCCTATCTATTCAAATCATACAAATCTATGTTCCTTTGCTCACACACAATACATATTCAGCTTATCTCCAAATTTGCAAGGCAAACGACTAAATAGCAAAGCTCACATAGACACAGCTAATTGAAAACTGGGCAATTTGGGACACTAATTCCTGGCGCGGTCGGGCACGACGCTAGTGGGCAGTGATCGATATCGGTTCCCCACCATTTCAAGTTTTTGTTCTCGTTCTGCAGGGCGAAGAACAACAAAACACCCATAAAAGCTGTCCCAGCATCCAACGCCGCGGATAAGATGTAATTATACTTTTGCCACCAGCGTTTCCGGTATCTGAAGACGAAATAGTTGAAGACCGTTCCAGTGATGAGCCAGCTCGCTATGTTGGTCGGAGTGGCTGGCGGCATTCCAGCGAATCCATAGGATATAACTGGAATGTTTATCAGGCAATCCATTTCTTTTCCGGGAACATTTTGCTCAATGCCCAAATTGGCACAGGCAGGACAGCTCCGATGAGGAACAACCAAATCAGGTTCCTGTATAATCCTCCTGGTCCGAACAGCCTCCTTGGTCCAATCAATCCCCATATAACAGAAGCATCAAAGGTAACGCGGTACTTAGGGCATGTCCATGGAGAATCAGGGTGGAGCGCTTCGACGTCACAAATGTTCTCGATGCCATCTAGCATCCACCACGCAACTGCGAGGTTGACTACTCCAGAAACTAAAGTACCAACAAGCTGGGAAAAGAACATCAAAACCAAGAAAAGTAAGCCACTATGCCATGACCGATACAATCTCTAATACTAGTGAGAGCCGCAAAAGCAGGAACCCGTGAGCTGCAGATACCTGAGCTGTGTACATGCAGCGGGGCGGAATCTTCATGTAGTGCCCGAGTTTGAGATCGGATAAGAATGAGAGAGCATGAATGGTGCTGATCCGTCCATAGATCTTGAAAAGCAGATTCGCAATGGGTTTTCCTGGTAGCACATACCCTATAAGGAACTGCGCTATGATGTCGTATCCAGGTTGCTGCGAAAGAAGCAAATGGAAAAGCGGCACGTTACCAATGCAAACCTTGCGCCACAAAAAGGAGAGAGAAGCGACCCAGCCGACTAGAACTCTGTTTTTACCTGGTTGGTGGTCGCTTGAATGACCCCGATTGGGAGCGTAACGATAAAAGCCAAGCCGAAGGCGAATAGCATCCCCCACCATGGCAGCTGAACTTCATCTTTCCACACGAAAGACATCACGAGGGACACGACGGCGCTTCCTAGTAGTAGAATGAGGAACCACCATTGAGGCACTTGTTTGTAACTTTGCATTAGCTTTGCGTGGATGTCCACTTTTGCATTCTTGATGGCAGCTCTGCTTTGCTTCATGATCTCGCTGTAGGACCAAAAGCATGAAACGGTTCCAAGTGTGCATCCGTGCCCGGTACATTAAAAATAATAAGCTGGAAGGCACAGAAAAAGACTTTACCTGCCATGGAACAATGCCACATGAGTGAGCGTAGCCGTGAACCGCGCGAAACCTGATGCTATTGAGAGGGCAAACAGAGGGCTCAAGTATAGCTTCCCATAACTTTCATAAGCAGAAACATTGAGATCAAACTCAGGGGTCAGTATCTTGGTGGTATCGTACTTGAGCCCATCAGACTTGAACAGCTGATTTGAAAATATTGGGAACTTTCGAGCATGAAAGTGTTATACTTCCAGTAACACACAGGCACTATAATGTATATGAACATGATGAAGCCGATCGCAACATTGGCAATCGAATGCCATGGGGATACGAGTGGACTTCCGTGATAAGCCGAGATTCCGGCCCAATCGAGTGTGAAGGCACCGACCCCGAGTCCGTGATACCCTGATCCTACTTGTTGGGCAGTGATACTGTGTGGCCAGGCCCAGCAGACCCAAGAGAAGAACGTCAGGATCGGGAACAGATAGCCAGGAAGGGCGTAATAGACAAAGCTTGCCCCCATCGCCACGAGAAAGAACTGCATTCGGGTAAATCCTTTTGTTTTATGTTCCCTTTCATGGAGTGCTCTGCGAATAAGCAAAGAAGAAAAAGTACAGTGAGTCATGCTGTTCCAACATGAAAGAGGAAATAGAGGAACAAGGAAGGGATGTGCTTCCGATTAAGGGGCTGCAATTTTCACAGGAGACTTTCTGATTCACTCAACCGCTTGCTAGCAAGCGAATTCGAGTTGTAGCTAAGACACGAGAAGAGCATGATTAGGATTTCAATCGTGCATATTTTTCTTTTTCCCTCTTACTTCAGATTTGATACTGTTTAAACACATGAATAATTTCAATTGTATTGATTTATTGTAGAACTTAGTGCTAGAGAATACATGGATTGCTTTCATTTCTTTCGTCTATGCATGATTAGTTCAATAGTTCAATGATTGGAGCTTATAGAGGATGAGAACTTCAGATGTTATGACTATGTTACGGACCTGAACAGAGAAACCTGAGCAAGATTTGCAGGCCACCACATTTCCACAGGATCCACAAGGTACTTCCTGAGCAATCCAGCCCAGCCATACCCCAGTATCTGTATAACCACAATATAAAGATCAAATGGTTTGTGGGACTGCAGGAATACACATATGACCATTCGAGGATCATAGAAGAGGATAAGGAGAGAAATTGAAACCATACGCAATCAAACTCGACAGTCCACTTTAAACTAGGGAATGAACCGTTCTGACTAAGTCTTGTTTTAGTGGCATATCCCTAGCTCTTGATGCCAGATGCTTAATTCATGCTCCATACGAATGACTAAATCCTTTTGTAAGAAGTTCATAACAAACACCAGACGCAGAACAACTGGCCCTCTCAAGAGCCGTATCAGTCTTAATTATCAGCTTTCCTACTGCATAATGGGAGAGAACATCGAAATAATACTAGGACTAAACTGTAAAACTAATCCTAAAACTTCTGACAGCAGTCTTTGGTAAACTATTAACAATAACTTCCTTGAAGTTGTAAAATAAGCTTACAACTTAAAATAGGAAACCTTATGGCTACCCTAGCCTTCTCACTTCAACTTGAAAACATCTAATCAATAATTGAACAAGAAAGGCGAACACACAAAAAGACCGCAGACCACAAACCACATGAACCAGTCAAAAGGAGACCAAAGGAATCAACTCTTTTCCTGACCTGTGTGGTCAAGACAATGACGAGGCCACAGAGAAAGCTCAGGTTCTGCTTGTAATAGGCCTTCATGACAGTGATGGCTCCAATGGAGTACGCATCGCCCCCGCCGATGGACACCCCGCAGTTGGCGAAAATGGTGATGATCACATGCTCCTTCATGTTGAAAGGCCCCGGGTTCAAGCTAAAGCCATACCCAAGCACCTTGTACTCTCTGCTGGGCAGAGTCTTGGCCATAAACCTGCCGATGGGCAGCACCGCGATCTGCATGAGGATGGCCGAGATGGTGAGGGGCTGCGTCCGGAAGGTGAAGAAGGTGTTGAGGAAGATGAGGATGATGCAGGAGGCCAACCCAAGAGCCCACACTCGGAATGTCATCACCGGGAGTGACGGGTCGTCTGTTTCCGGCACGACCAGGGCCACTTCTTCTACCGGGCATCTTTCTACTTCGTCTTCAGCTTCTTCTGAGAAGTCTTTCTTCGGCTTTTCCGGGTCTTGCGTTTGGTCTTTGGTGGCCATTGATGGCTTTCAAAGCTTGGCTGTGTTTGGGGTGACAGAGCACACTCCCCCTGTTTTCTATCTGTACTGGGACCTTGGTACTTCTCTTGGAAAGTGTTCAGCTCAGAGGTAGTTATATAATGCAAATGGGACATGAGTTTCCTATGACTACAATGCCCTTCTAGATAATTCACGTCGCACAAATTTGATTCCTTGAATTGCCAATTTCAAGAGACTTCATATTGTCGTTGTCCACTGGAATTCTTACTCGTGTTTTATCTGATCTGTGGTATCGATGAGATTGCGTAAATCGAGGAGTTATCTTATTTTCAAATGGCCTCCCTCAAGAGAAAAAAACATATTAGAGATCAAAGACTCTGCGCGGTTTTTGTACTTTCCAACCAGAGCTTTCACACTTCTTCATTCGCTTGGACATGGCAGGAACTGGTTCCTAATCTTATGGGACCTTTGCCGATCTCGAGACCCTACTGTCTCTTTTCTTTCTTGAAGAATTGACAGGATAAAAAAAATGACAATTTGAACCTGTTTTCTAAAGTAAAAGATGTTGTATTAAATTTATAATCTTTTCACCCGACATTAACTTTTTAAACATTTCAACTAAAGCATGTGTTTCTTAGTTGGCTGAACTTTTCATTTCGACCACACTTGCGAAACAGCGCATTTGAATGAGATGAAATGAAATAAGGGGACATTGGGTCGGGGAACAAATAGAATGAAAGGCGAATTCACGTGAATATGTCCTAAATGTCAAACACGTTCCTATGGAGAAGCTTGAGACGGAAAGCATAAGAATACATACAGAAATAGAATATAATTTGGAACATAATTGCTTATTAAGGAATGAACATCTATTCATTTGGACGAAACCAGGTGATTTAACATGACCTAATGTAGTAATTAGTCTGATTCGAAAGTGCATATCATACACAACAATCGAAATTAGTAGTTGGAACAATAAATTCATTTCTTTAGGTTATAATATACTAAAAATATCAGAGATGTTATTGTGCTGATGGAAAGTATAGTTCCGTGCTATTCTTTAAAAGAATCATGATACTCGAGAAGTCCATCCCTAATTGAACTTAATTTCTTTGAAAAGTGTATGTTTTTTTAAAAAAAAAAGCACTATGTTAACTGAAAAATAAAACACAGATAGATGAGTTTAAAATGGAAAAATTGAAAGTTCGATTCTAAGCCTACTATACGGATTTTTATTCAATTAAAGCCTTTTAATTAAATTAATGTAATCTCAAACATTTGGAAGAGAATGCAATCAAGTCAAAAACCTTCAATTAAACTAAAATATTCTAAACCTTCGAAAGAGAATGCAATCAAGTCCTCTAGCCAAATTTTGTTTGAAATTGTTGACATGGTGGTCCACTCACTATCGACCACCTTACATATTAGGATAGGCAACCAGATGCAAACAACATTACTCGAAATGAAGCCAAATTTATTCTTAGATAAGGAATTCAACAGCAAGTTTTGCAAGACTTAGCTATGAAAGTTCAGAACTACATTGAATAAATTCAAAAGTTTATGATTAAATTTAAATTCGTACTATAGATTTACAATTGAATTTGCAATTCTTTATATAAAATAGAAAGGGTCACTCTCCCTCTTTCTCTCTCTCTCTCTCTCGTTCTATCACGCACGCGCATCCGCCGTGCTGGTCAAAGTGTCAGAACAGAGTATTTTGTCTTCTCTATTAACCCAAATCATCAATCAGATACATCCTGACTTACTTTAATACTTGCAGCAGCTAATTTCACTTTCATTTTCCCTCCCTTTTGGACATATTCCGACCGCCATTTCACTCTCTACTGCGAGATGACAATTTATTTATTCACTGACTACAAGATGACAATATATTTATTTTACTGAGAGGTCTCCATCGACACTTTTTCCTTGACCCCATTTCAGCATGTGAGTCCATGAAAAGCAAAGCTCTCATGCTCATGCATACATCTTTTGTCCTTTTGTCATTATTGATTCCAGTTTATCTCTGTTCCTCTGTTTTTGTAAGAGCAACTAGCATGATTCTGACAATCCTTTCTCCTTTTAAAAATCTTATAAAACATATACTCGAATTAAAAAGGTTAGGTTCTGACAAACTGCCCTCTCAAGGCACTGTCGGAAATTATTTAAAATAATAAGAACAGTGTCTAAAAATATCAACTCCATAAGAATCTTGCAATTTGAAAACAAAAACGTGCAGCTGTTTCGTGGACCATCTTCAAGACAAAAAAAACAACCATTAGATTACGTTCGGTTGCTACTGTCGAATTAAGTTGAACCTAGTCAAGGCCTCCACTGCTAGCAGATAAAGGCTATCCTTTGACAGGAAATGTGTTGTTTTTAGATCTATTTTTTTATATTCTCTTTCTGGTAAAATGTCTATGAATTTTTGAATTTTTGCCGCTGTAGCCAACGGATGCGTCACGCAGACAATTTTCAGATTGTATGGGACAATGGTAGTCTAATTTGTCACTCATATATTAATGTGGGTAGGGCTATCTTCACTCTTTTTATTTGGCTAAAATACAAAGTTTTTAATTTGATCAGCTAAATTAGCCTTAGCTTTGATTAAGAATATATTGTAATTTAACAATATATTTTTTTAGGCAATGATGGATCCCTGCATTGCTGCTTTCTTATCTAAGTTTGGTTCAGAAATTTTCCTTTTGAAGAATATGATTTACTTATACCCTCAGAATGACAACCAAAAAAAAAAAAAAGCCATAAAATGTGCATTTAGTAAGAAGCTCAAATTGGCAATCATTTTACCTCTAATTTTATACTAATAAAGGGAAATTTGACGCCAAAAGCTCACAAATCTCTTCTATCTAAAAACTTTAATTTTTATTCTTTCCAGTCAAATTGATTGTAGTTCCTTGAAATTATGTTAAAGATTTTTAAGAAGAAAAAGTTTTCTCGGAGGTGCATATGTTTTTTATTCATAGTTTGCCTTGTAAAAGATGGATTTATAGAAATTACGAAAGTATGGGAACTCATCTAGTAGGTTCTAATACCCGTGGCAAAATAATTCAGAATATTGTACAACACTTCCTTGGATTTTCTCCATTTTATATTGTCGACGGTTAATGATTGTTCATTCCAAATTATAGTCGATGCTGAAGACACTACATAATTTGAAAATACTATATTGGATTAGATTACTATTCTTATCGCTGTCAATTGAGTGAAGATATTATACCAACAGTATTATGGTTTACGAGTAAAAAAGTATCATAGAGTATCAAAATAAATAGTAAAATTACAAGTTAGGCATGATGAATATTGTATAATGAAAATGATTTTAAACAAGCATGTATTATCATACAACAGCAAGCATTGTTCACAAATAAATAAAAAAAATTAGATAAACTTTAAACGATTTTATTGTTATAAAAGAAAACAAAGATAAATGTAAGCAAACGGCTGGTTGGGTATGTCTATTTAAATTTTCATTCATAACCAATAAAATCATTTAAAGTGGTTTTAGTTATTTAATTATCAATCTCACTAACTGACCAATTTTTACGATTGTGTTATCAATTAGTTTTACATTACTAATTCTTATGTGATTAGGAAAAATTATGTGATTTTTTTTAAATTACAAATTTCTCTTATATCTGATAAAAAAAAATTTTATAAACCTTATTTACCTTCTTACTATGCCTTAAATTTACTCGCTGTTATATGTAATTACCATTGTTTGAGTGACAAACCAATTAATTCTTGATTGAGTATCCCAATAGAAAAACTGGCGATTTAAACAAAACAAAAAAAAAAATTGTGGTAACTAACTCGAATGAGGATTAAGGACCCAGAATTAGTTGATAACTAACTCAGAGAAAAGTAGATAAATCCTTAAATTGAATTTAGTGTTTGCATAAGAGTTGGTAAACCTAAGGCATAGTTAAGAAAGATAGACAAAAGTTGATAAAAAAATTAAACAAAAATAAAAGAAAAAATTTAGTAAGTAACTCAAATGAGAGTTAGTAATAAAAAAACTAGTGAGTAAATGGAAGAAATGTTTGTTAGTCAGTCTAATTAGTATTGATAATTTCTAAAAAGAGTTGGTAAGTTAAGGCTTTACCCGTAATGCAACTGAACATTTTGCAAACAAAAAGAATAGTTGATGAGAAAAAAAAAACGACAGTAAATAATTAAAATAAGAGTTGATAACTTGATACTAGATGGTAAGTTAATGAGACAAAAATTGATAATTCCAAGCAATTTGGGTGGTAGCTTCTAAAAAGAAGTAATTAATATAAAAGGTTTCTAAGGCAAGTTCAAGTTGGTAACTTGACACAACAATGATAATTTAAAAAAAAAAAAAAAAAAAGATATAGATATTAGTAGGTAATTCAAATGAGAGTTGGTCTCAAATGATAGTTGGTAAGTCACTCAAATTTAGATTGATAATTTCTTATAAGAGTTATTAAATTCAAATCATTAGTAAATTCTATATAGAAAAATTGCTAAGTTAATAGAAAAATTGGAATTCACATGCTACAGAAAATTTGATGATTTCATGATAGTGTTGACAATTTACCAACAAGGTATTTGGGAAAAAAGTTTGTTTTTTTTTTCAACAATAGTTTTTTCACACTTACTAACACGCATTGAAATTTATCAGCATGGAAATGACCTTCATAGTGCAGGACACAAAAATATATGTGGTGTCTTAGATATGCAACTTTAGATTTGCACATGGGTAAATCACCATGTACAACTTTAGATTTGCCCTAAAGATCATCAAATGGGGTACAGCTGCCCTGAGGCAAAAAGTAGCAAACAACTTCAAGTGACAATGTCCCATTGGGGTGCAAGACTGAATTCCAATATAATGAGATCGTTTCTCTGTTTATGAAAAATGAAGAAGTTTTGCCAAAGAGACATGATTTTGATGGTTGAGACTTGAATCACTAGTCCAATCAACATCATATTCCACAATAACAATGAGTAGTCAAAGGAGCTACGATGGCGATATCCCCTTGATATATCTTTCAATTCGATGCACAAAATAGATGCCAAGTGACCGAGCATGGATGAGAAATTCCTCTATCAAACATGTACGGAGAATGTCACAAACAGATCAGCAATCTACCAAATCATCCTAATTACCTGAAACATGCCATCTCGAATGGACAGCCCCACTAGAAAACCGGACATCCTTTGACCACGACCCCCGGTTCGGTCGGGCAAGTCGCCAGCGGACAGTGGTCGATCTGCGTCCCCCACCATTTCAAGTCCGTCTTCTGATTCTGCAGAGCGAAGTACAGGAACACGCCCATAAATGCCGTCCCGGCATCCAACGCCGCCGATAAAACGTAGTTATACTTCTGCCACCAGCGCTTTCGGAATCGTAACATGAAAAGTTGAAGAACATCCCCGTGATGATCCAGCTCGCGATGTTTGTGGGAGAGGCCGGTGGGATCCCCGGCGAAACCGAAGGACAGGAGGGGAATGTTTATCTGGCGGATCCACTTCTTCTCAGGGAAGATCTTGCTCAGCACCCAAATCGGCAGAGGCAAGAGAGCTCCGACGAGGAACAACCAGACCAAGTTCCGGTACAGGCCGTCCGGTATGAATAGCCTCCTTGGCCCGATCAATCCCCATATGACCGAATAATCGAAGGCGACCCTGAATTTGGGACACGTCCATGGGGAATCACGATGGAGGCCCTCGACGTCGCAGATGTTCTCGATGCTCCCAATCATCCACCATGCCACCGCGAGGTTAACTGTGCCCGAAACTAGACTAGCCACAAGCTGCAAAACTTGAAACAAAAAGATCAGACAAAGGGACTGAGTAATCTAGAGGCCATTCTGCTGGGGACCCGAGCCACGAGTACCTGAGCAGTGAACATGCAGCGTGGAGGTATCTTCATGTAGTGGCCGAGTTTGAGGTCCGACAAGAAAAACAGCGCATGCGCGAAGCTAAATCGCCCGTAGACCTTGAAAAGCATGTTTGCAATGGGCTTTCCTGGCAATATGTAACCGATCAAGAACTGTTCTACGACTTCATATCCAGGTTGCTGCAGAAGTCATAGAAAAACAACGCAGTGCTTATGTTAATCAATGTGACCGGGTAAACCACAGATCCCATGTCGTCCTGGAATCTGTAGACCACGAGAAGAGACTTCATTGGAAAATTTCATATTTTTACCAGGTTGTGGTTGCCTGAATGATCCCAATGGGGAGTACAGCAAGCCAAGACATGACGAAGGCGAGAATCATCAGCCACCACGGAAGTTGCACGATGTCTTTCCACACGAAGCACATCATCACCGCCAGGGCGATACTTGCCACTGATACAATGTGGAACCACAATTGAGGGGCTTGTTTGTAACGCCTCATCAGCTTCGTGTGGATGTCCAGTTTCACGTCGTCCATCGTGGCTTTGCTCCTCCTTATGATATCTCTACGAGATGGAAATGTAGCATGATTATTTTTATGTGTTAGTTGATTATGATCATGTCATATTCTCTACTTAATTAAGGAACTGAATCATACAAAACAGCAGCCATTTGAGCGACAGCATGACTCATCAAAGAGTATTGTGTAAAATGGAGATGCTTAATCTTGGAAATAATGGAAGTAAGTTACCTGCCGTGGAACAACGCCACATGCGAGAAAGTAGCGGCGACACGAGCAAATGCGGATCCCATCGCTATTGTGAACATGGGGTTTAGGTACAGCTTCCCGTAGTTTTCATAAGCAGCTACATCAAGATCATATTTCGGTGTCAATATCTTGGTGACATTGTACTTCTGCCCATCGAACTTGAAAAGCTCATTCGTGAATATAGGAAATCGCCGAGCGTAGAAGAGGTTGTACTTCCAGTAGCACAGAGGCACTACAACATATATGAACAAGATGAAGCCCACCGCAACATTGGCAATTGTCTGCCAAGGCGTCACGAGCGGGCTTCCACGATAGGCCGAAATGCCAGCCCAGTCAAGGGTGAAGGCGCCAATCCCGAGCCCGTGGTATCCTGACCCGATTTGCTGGGCGGTGACGCTGCGTGGCCACGCCCAGCAGACCCAGGAGAAGAATGTCAGGACCGGGAACAAATAGCCAGGGAGCAAATAGTAAGCGAAGCTCACTGCAAGCGCCGCGAGGTAAAACTGCATTCGTGTGAGGCCTTTCGTTTTTGTTCCTTTTCATGTAGGGCTCTGAAAAGAAAAAGGCAAATCATAATCAAGAGAAGCAGACATGTGAAATGATAATCATTCAGAACCAATTAGAACTTCTAAGACCATCCTTTGCTGATTCTCCTTGAAGGTTTGACCTCTATACCCTTATGCAAACCTTTTCGTTTTGAATTAGCCTGGACTACACACCCACACACGGGGTGGGTCGGCATGATCTATGCGAGGTGAGGTTGGTTCCAAATCAATAGGAAAAGGATGATTCTCTGATTCCATTGTGATTATATGATTTGGTTCTGAACCGGGATTCGTTCTATCGCTACTAATGGTCATGGACGAGACCAGGTTTGGTTTTCAATCCAAGGAAGTTAACCTTTGGAAAAGCCAATTGGCTACTCTTCTTAAATCACAGGATTTGGCACAGACGTGTTATGTTCTCAATCTGATAGAAATTGATCGGACTGCCATCATGCATCCTAGGAAATGTCAGAGGGTCCCAAGAGTTCCATTAAAACTTTCCTAGGTTAAATCAACTTTCGTTTCAAAGCATATATATAAATAAAGAATGAAGAGAAGTACAGTTACAGACCTGAAGAGAGAGACCTGAGCAAGGTTTGCTGGCCACCACATTTCAGCAGGATCCACCAGGTACTTCCTAAACATCCCAGCCCATCCATACCCTGCTAACTGTTTGTATCATCCAGCAACACACCCGTCAGTCACTCAAAGCTTGCTCACCAATTTTTGTTACAGTCCGACGAAATTCGGTTCTGCATGTTTCATTAGTAAAAAAAAGTGTTTCTTTCTTCATCTTCGTCGAGCGCTTAAGCATAATCTTGAAATGGAAGCAACATTTCCCAATGTTCATTTTTTTATGGTAAGAAACAAAAATAGCATAGAAAACAAACAACCAACGACTAATTCATAATTCCATGCTACTTAGAAGAAACTCCATGTTCGATGCACACTGGGTAACTAGCAAAACAGATAAGCTATTTTATCCACGATATAAGCCGTAAAAAGAAAGGTAAGTCTGATGGTTTGAACTCAGGGACTGAAAACGACAAATGTTAAAAAAGTGACAGAAGCTAGGAACGGCAGCTACTCAAAGGAAGACCAGGAAGATGAGTCGCACCTGTGTAGTCAAGACAATGATGAGGGCACAGAGAAAGCTCAAGTTCTGCTTGTAATAAGTCTTCATCACCGTGATGGGTCCAATGGAGTAAGCATCAACTCCGCCCGTGGCCACTCCGCAGTTCGCGAAGATGGTGATCAAAACATGCTCTTTGACATTGAAAGGCCCTGGGTTCAAGGTAAAGCTGTACCCAAAGACCTGGTACCGCTTTGCGGGCAGAGTCCTGGCCATGAACTTGCCGATGGGCAACATGGTGATCTGCATCAGGATGGACGAGATGGTCAGCGGCTGTGTCCGGAACATGAAGAAGGTGTTGAGGAAGATGAGGACGACGCACGATGTCAGGCCGAGGACCCACACGCGGAATGTCAGAACCGGGAGCAAAGGGTCATCGGTCTCCGGCACAACCAAGGCCACTTCTTCCACTGCACATTTTTCTTCTTGTTCTTGATCTTCTCCTCTGTGATCTTTGTTTGGCTTTGCTTGGTCTTGGGTCTCTTCATTGTTGATATTCATTGAAGCAATCGAGTTTTTCAGAGACAATCCAAGAAATGGAGTACAGATCTCAGTGTTTGATCTTCACTACTCATTTTGGTGGATGTATATATGTACATGTATCATGATGAATCTTTTACACATAAAATATTCGCGTGATTCAGAACGTCCAAAGTTGTAACAAGTTCAGGACGGTCACTGTTGGTCTTGGAATAAGTTCAACTTGAAGGAGAAGCCATAGCAGTAACATCCATTTTTAAGTGTCTATCGCGCAATGAGACTACGGTCATGAATTAGAAAGGTTACTAAATTTGTATATTAAATGATGTGACAGATTCATAATGAACTTTCAAACAAGTCGGACATATTCATTGTTTAATAAAGATCCGACTCATTAGTTAGAATATAATTATATATATATAGAAGAATCATTTAAGTATTTCTTTCTTCTATACTCATCTTGACACGTTCTGACCACAATTTCTCCCTCTACTGCTCATATGACGATTAATTATTGACAAACTACAGGGTCCAATCAGCATAATTAAACTCGTTTTTTAGGCATCTGAATCCGCCAAAAGGTGTCTGCCAAGTGGCGATATCTTTTTATTATTCCTCGTAGCTCTATGGTTTCCACTCTCTTAAGATCCTTAATTTTCTTTTTTATGTCCAAGTATCAGACATTTTGAAAAAAGTGTTTCATCCTAGGACCTCGGAACTTTATCATGGTGCCATTAAATTTACAATGGCGTATTTCCACTTTTACCACTAATGGGCGAATATCGTGATTAAAATAAGAATAGTCTTAAGTATACTAAGACTGACAATCTAGATTGATTTATAAATACTGCGATAGCTTATTAGATGTTGCATACACCCGGTTATCCGAAGGGCCAATTACATTTTGCCACAGACTTACTAAACCAATTTAAAAGATCAATTTTAGTATCTCTGTCGTTACTTTGAATTAATTACTGATATACTCTTGAACTAATCACTGATATGTGATTCGACTCAACACACACGCACACACATGGGGATTTTCACTTAAGTGTCATATATCTCGTTAGATTTAATTATAGTATTTTCCTGATTTTCATAAGTCTGGTTGTTTATTATTGATATCATAATATCTATGTTACCTTAGATAAAACTGTGTTATCAATATCTCTACATGCTATTCGTTAAAAAAAAAACTTTTCTTTTCTTTATTCCTTTCTTTTTTGAAAAGAAATTGAATAAATATCTCATTTTTTTCATAAATCTTATAAATAGACTAACGCATTATTCATCATCTTTTATACATAAGTATACAAAAATTACACAATTATCTCTTCTGTTTTATACTTATTTTATTGAAACCTACACACGCATGCACGCACACACGCCAGACTTTGCGAGTATATATTGGGCAAATTTGATTTTTCATGCTGACTTGAAATAGGCAATACTGAGCTCTTAAACTCATGCATGTAAATCATCTTGGTTTGTATTTGATCGACAAGATATAAGGTCGAATGGCATAAAATCTGACTGGATAAGAAATTATCTGCATTTTCTATGCCCTATTGCTGTTTAGAAAGTACCATATAGGTATATCGTACCCCATAAAACATTTAGTAAACCTAGAATTAGAAAAGGTTGACTAAAAAATAAAAATAATCAGATAAAGTACTGTAGAAACTTAAATAAACACTGCAAAAACTTGGTACATAGAATACACGTGTGTGTATAAATTTTGTGTACCCTTGATTTCAAAGTATGTTGGAGATTCGAGACATCGTAATAGGGGAATTTGTTACTTGTATCTTTGGAATCCTTTTTTAAGTAATAATTTAAGAAGATCGTATAATATTGGATGTATTAATGGTTCTCGTGATGTACGAAATTAGTCTTCTGAAGAATGAATTTTTTTTTTTTATAAAGTTTGCTCCACAAATACTTTAAAGGGTACTCGTTAAGAACAACGTTAATAAATTTATCATATACATTTCGCACATGGGAAACCAATGTCTAAATTAGATACACAAAAAGAAAATTCTTTGAAATAGGAGAAATAATGAGATTAATTGTGCTGTAATTCTTTTGTACATATAGTTAACTATTCAAACAATTAAGCCGTCAAAAAAAAAAAAAAAAAAGACTATGTTCTTGGTTTTTGTTATTTGAAACAATTAGCTAGGATCAGATCATCAAACACTGCCCAGCAGAAACAAAAAGAGGCAGCTGTCGTGGGGGACCGCCATTTTAGACAATGATGAAATAATTAATACGTAAAGCATCAGAGTCTAAAGGTTCATGTCGGCTCTGGTTGCAGCCTCCCCCGCTTGCTGCTGAGTGGGAAGTTTGGTGACATGAAATGTGCCAAATTTATCATTTTGATTCGGCCAAAACTCAGTTGTCAGGGTCATTTTCTTTGCCAATTTATGTCAGTTGTCCTTCGATATTATAATGTACGATCTTGTCTGGCATGGTTATAGCCGATAAGTTTAGCGATGCAACAAGTGTGATGATAAGATATTCCTGCCATGCTGGATCGGAGCTTTGTTCAATGTTTCAAGTTTTTGGCTGAATAGTTGTATCTGATAAAGTAGTCTTAATATGCTAATGGACATTATATGCAGATCTCAAGATCACTTATTCGTTTTACAGCTCCTTTTCTTTCCTACATCATTACTAAGTCTGAATCTCAACCTGTGTTGTCCAAAACATGTGTGCCCATTAAAATTCTTAATCATGTCTAATCGGTTCCAAGTATTGTTATCAATCTTGCAAAACACGAGACATTATGCATTCAAGATTAGAGTCATGGAGTTGTGGAGTCAAATAGAGTCAAGTATTGCTGTTAATGATATACATATAATTTTTGAGAAAATTGTCTAAAACGTCTTAAACATATTTTTATTTGTCAATTTAGTAATAAACATTTTAATTTTGCTAATTAAGTTCTAAACATTTTTTTAAATTTTACCAATTAAATTCATCTTATCAATTTTAATCGGAAACTGTTGACATAGATGTCATCGTCCTATGTGGCATAATCGGTGTTAACAAAAAAAAAATAATTTTTTTAATAATATTTTCATTTTTTTATTTTCTTTTTTTTTTTTTCTTGTTTACTTTTTCCCTCCACTAGTCGTCACTGGGCCTTATCAATGGTTGGCAAAGGTCACTGGCCTCAACCAAGGGCTGCCCTCATTGCCCTCAAGTGAGGGCATTAATGAATGTTGTCACTAAGAAACCAACAACTATGGTTATAAAGAGGGAAAAGTACCAAAATAGTCATAAACCTTTTATATCGGTATCAATTCAATCATAAACTTTTTAATTGGATTAATTTAGTCATAAACATTTTTACATCAGTACCAATTCAATCCATCTAGCTAATTTAAGTTGAAAATTGCCGACGTGGCTACAGGCGGTCTTATGTGGCGCCACGTGGACAAATTATATACTTTTTATATATTTTTTTTTCATATTTTTAAAAAACAAAATTCCATTTTTTCTCTTTTTTTTTTTCTCTTTTTCCTCACCCTTGGCCGGCGAGGTCGCCGATCGGCCAACCATTGCCAGCCACAAGCTAGTTGGGGCAAGGGGCCCCGCGCCCTCATTGGCCATTGGCAAGGGCCGTAGCACCCCTGCCGGCCACAAGCGAGGGCGATGGCCACTGCCCAGATCCAGGCAAGGGCTGAAACCCTCGCTCGTTGGCTGACGAGGGCCCCTGTGCCCTCGTCGGCCATAGGCAAGGGCGTGGTAGCCTTCACTCATGGCGGGCGAGGGTGCGGCGGCCCTCACCCAGATCTAGGCAAGTTGTGTTTGCCACATCTAGAGCTCCCTCACCTCCGATCGCAACATGGTCACCTGAGCCTTTGCAACCCCTGAAGGTTGAAAGAGGTGGTCGGTGTCTTGAGCTCGGGTAGCTTCGGAGGGATAACGGCATGGGGAAGTTTGTGATCTCGCACCGGATTAAGTGCAACGATAGCGTCGCGAGCCTTACTTGGGCAGGCGAGGCCGCCGTGGCCCTCACTGGATCCGGGCGAGGGGGCTGCCGCACCATCGCTTGCCACAAGCAAGGGCTGCCGCACCCTTGCCTGTGGCCGACAAGGGTGCAGAGGCCCTCGCCAGCTAACGGGCGAGGGTTTCAGCCCTTGCCCGGATCTAGGCGGGGGCCGTCGCCCTCACTTGTGGCCAGCAAGGGCGCGGTGGCCCTCGCCAATGGCCGGCAAGAGCGTGGGGCCCGTTGCCCCAAACAACTTGTGGGCGGCAATGGTCGGCTGGCCGGCGACCTCACTGGTCGAAAAAAAAAAAAGGAAAAGAGAAAAAAAAGAAAAAAATAATTCAAAAAATCTGAAAAAATATATTAAAAAAATTAGAAAATTTGTCCATGTGGCGCCACATAAGACCATCGGCGGCCACATCAACAATTTCCTACTTAAATTAGTCAGATGGACTGAATTGGTACAAATGTGAAAAGATTTAGAACTAAATTAGTCCAATTAAAAAGTTTAGGACTGAATTGGTACCGATACAAAATGTTTATGACTATTTTGGTACTTTTCCCGTTATTGAGACAAGGGAAAACAATGATCGATTTTTTAATATTAGCCTCTAAGCGAGCGATTGATGGAATATGGAGTTTGATAGAGCAAAGTATTGCTATTAAGGATTTACATATAATTTTCGTCATATCTTTATATGTCCTAGAATCTTACTATCTATTGGGTAATCTCTCTTGTAATTGTAACTTGATATTAATAACTAAAAGTAAAAAGATTACTCAGTGCAGCACCGTGATTTTTTCCAGTTTAATTCTAAAAGGGTTTTTCAAGTAAAATTTGCGTGCCTTCTTCTCTAATTTCTTTACATTTCATGCTCCAAAATTAGAGTCGCCTTATGAAGATCAAATAGGCTCAAGTAATATTTAATGAATCGCATAGGAGATAACATACATGGAGTTCGCAGGCTAAACTTGACTTGCTCGACTCAGACAGACAAACACCAAGGAATCGGTTGTCTTGCCTAGTGCTTAGTTCGTACGCATTGTCTCGCATTTGGAGTGATCTTGGCAACCAAGCCGCCTTCGCTATGTAATCAATTCGTGGGAACGGAATGGCGGGACACACATTCATGGACATTAGTCGAGTAAAAAATCTAGTTGGTTTTGAACCTATAAAAAGTCAAGTTTTTTAGGCTATTTTTGAAAAGTTAAGGAAAATGGGAAGAATGGAAAATTTGGGTGGAAAAATATGTAATTTCTTTTAAAAGTCTTACATGAAATTTCTTAACTTTCACATAAAACTTATTTATCGCCTTAGTCAATGGTAATTCTCATCATATCACCTTTTTGTGTAATTAAGCTTGGAGCTTTGCTTTGCTACGCTCATAGTCATGCTTCAATATATAGCAAGATAAATGTCAAGGCTCACAAGCGTAGCATCAGCTTCACCTAGTAATAGTAAACCCCAATTTAACATCTGTTTTTCATACTTTAAAGATCCATCACTTGTTGATCCAATGGGCCTGACAACCCCATTGCCTCTAAATAATTAAGATTATTCATTTCTTTAAGCGATGGTGACCCTTGAGCATTGTCATAGGAGTTTCACACTTGCAGTTGGAATGTTTGATTATCATAATTACTTTTCACTATGAACAAATATTTTCCGATATACTATCGGATGTGAGTCGGGGTTATGCTAATTAACGATTATATCTTACTCTTCGCGTACAACCATGCATTCATCATTTCTTGAATATTATCAATAAAACTGGAAATTTCAGGTCATGGAATTTTTGCTAAAATTGAGGAGATTAATTTCCACAGGAATGACAGGAACCTAGTCTCTAGGCCCTGACATAGCAATAGGCCCACCTGAGGATGTAATATTGTGAGAAATGCACGACACAACACCATCGATCAAAACTTTACTCATTAATGTAAGGAGACATGCACGACACAAGTAAAGGTTGGTAATTTGATAGAATATTTGGTTACTTAATAAAAAGATAAATGTCATCAAATAATTTAAATGAGAGTTGGTAATCGAAACAAGAATATGACAAAAATTGGCAAGTCACTGTAATTTAGATTGATAATTTAATATAACTTTATTGAACTCGAAGCATGATTGAGCAAGCAAAAGTTGGTAATTTAATATAAAAATTGGTAATTTGCAAACAAAAAAAAAATCCATAATTTCATAAATGTATCGGTATTATAACAACAATCTACTCGGAAAAAAAGTCACTGACCATTTTTTCTTTTTTACCGATAATTTTTTACACTTACTAACGTTAATTGATAATTATCTGCTTAGAGATAGAAACCATATTTTGGTGTACAGATAGATTAGTTTACGTTGTCTCTTAATATTATGTTTTATCCTGTCAATGAGAATACCACTGTTTGCAACTTTAGATTTGCCAAAGATTATCAAACGGAGTATAGCTATTCCTAAGGCAAAAAGTAGTGAACAGCTGAATTACAAACACTAAGATTGTTTCTCGTTACGAAATAATAAACAACTTTAGCAATAAGAAACATAATTTGATGGTTGGAGGCTAGGATCACTGGTCGAATCGACATCATATGACACTCGCGATCATAGCGAAGAATCGGAGGAGCTGCGAGAACGATGTCCCCTCGATGTATCTTTCAATTCGGTTCGCAAAACTGAAGCAAGGTGACTAAGGAAGGATAAGAAATCCCCTCAGATTTCACCTTTATCCTGAACTCTCGGTACCAAACTATTGAATCATGTGAGATTTCACCTGGACAACACTACTTGAAAACCGGGCATCCTTGGACCACGACCCCCGGCTCGGTCGGGCAAGTCGCTAGCGGGCAGTGGTCGATCTCCGTCCCCCACCATTTCAGGTTCTTGTTCTGATTCTGCAGAGCGAAGAACAAGAACACGCCCATAAAAGCCGTCCCGGCATCCAAAGCCGCCGATAAAACGTAGTTATACTTCTGCCACCAGCGCTTGCGGTATCGGAACATGAAATAGTTGAAGAACATCCCCGTGATGAGCCAGCTTGCGATGTTTGTGGGAGACGCCGGCGGGACCCCTGCGAAACCGAAGGACAGGACGGGAATGTTTATCAGGCGGATCCACTTCTTTTCCGGGAACATCTTGCTCAGCGCCCAAATCGGCAGAGGCAAGAGAGCTCCGACGAGGAACAACCAGACCAAGTTCCGGTACAAGCCGTCCGGCACGAATAGCCTCCTCGGGCCAATCAATCCCCATATGACTGAATTGTCGAACGTGACCGCGAATTTGGGACACGTCCATGGGGACTCGGGATGGAGCGCCTCGACGTCGCAGATGTTCTCGATGCTCCCCATCATCCACCATGCCACGGCGAGGTTAACTATGCCCGAAACTAGACTAGCCACCAGCTGCAAATATTGAATCGAAAATATCAAACGAAGGGACTGAGTAATCTCAAAGGCCTTACTGCCCTGGGTCCGTGCTGCAAATACCTGAACCGTGAACATGCATCGTGGAGGGATCTTCATGTAGTGCCCGAGTTTGAGGTCCGACAAGAAAAACAGCGCATGGGCGAAGCTGAATCTGCCGTAGATCTTGAAAAGCAAGGTCGCTATGGGCCTTCCCGGAAAAATGTAACCGATCAGGAACTGTTCTACGATTTCATATCCTGGTTGCTGCACAAGAAATCGCAGAGAAAAAGCACACTGCTTATGTCAATTAATGTAGCCGGGCTAACGACAGATCCAATGTTGTCTCAGAATCTGAGGACAACGAGGATGGGCTCATCAGGAAATTTCATATCTTTACCAGGTTTGTGGTTGCTTGAATGACCCCAATGGGAAGTACAACAAGCCAAGACATGGCGAAGGCGAGAATCATCAGCCACCACGGAAGTTGCACGATGTCTTTCCAGACGATGCACATCATCACCGACAAGCTAACACATGCCACTGCTATAATGTGGAACCACCATTGAGGGACTTGTTCATAACGCCTCATCAGTTTTGTGTGAATGTCCAGCTTCACGTCCTTCATCGCGGCTCGGCTCCTCCTTATGACATCACTACAAGATGGAAATGTAGCATGACCCTATGCATGCGTTAGTTGATCATGATCATGTCACTCTCTACACTGAAATAAGGTAACAAAGCATACAAAAGAAGTAACCATTTGAGAAATAATACGATTTATCAAAGAGTATGGTGTAAACTGGAGATGCTTAATCTTGGAAATAATGGAAATAAGTTACCTGCCGTAGAACAATGCCACATGCGAGAAAGTAGCAGCGATGCGAACGAATCCTGATGCTGTCGATATCGCGAATATAGGGTTTAGGTACAGCTTCCCGTAGCTTTCATAAGCAGCTACATCAAGATCAAATTTCGGTGTCAATATCTTGGTGATATCGTACTTATGCCCATCGAACTTGAACAGCTGATTCGAGAATATGGGAAATCGCCGAGCATAGAAGAGGTTGTACTTCCAATAGCAGAGAGGCACCACCACATATATGAACACAGCGAAGCCAACCCCAACATTAGCAATTGTCTGCCAAGGCGTCACGAGCGGGCTACCACGATAGGCAGAGACACCGGCCCAGTCGAGGGTGAAGGCGCCGATCCCGAGCCCATGGTATCCTGACCCGATTTGCTGGGCAATGATGCTGCGGGGCCACGCCCAGCAGACCCAGGAGAAGAATGTCAGGACAGGAAACAAATAGCCAGGGAGCACGTAGTAAGCAAAGCTCACTGCGAGCGCTATGAGGAAAAACTGCAATCGGGTCAGGCCTTTCGATTTGTGTTCTTTTTCATGGAGGGCTCTGAAAGGAAAAAAAGGCAAATCATTATCAAGTTAAGCAGACAAGTGAAATGACAATCAAGCAGAACCATTTAGAACCCCTAAGCCCATCCACGCAATTATAGTCATAGAGACGATGCATCCTAGGAAATGTCAAAGGGTCACATGGGTTCCATAAAAACTTTCCCAGGATAATCAATTTTCCTTTCAAAGCATATATAAAAGTAAGAATGACGAGAATAGTACAGTTACAGACCTGAAGAGAGAGACCTGAGCAAGGTTTGCAGGCCACCACATCTCAGCAGGATCCACCAGGTACTTCCTAAACATTCCAGCCCATCCATACCCTGCTAACTATTTGCATCATCCAGCAACAGACACATCAGCCACTCAAAACTTGGCCAAGCTTAATTCTGGTGCCACAAAATTCGATTCTACATTTCCATCAATAAAGAACATGTTTTCCCCTTTAGTTTTGGAGTGGGAGCAACAATTTCCTATAATCATTTTTCCAAAACATGAAACGAACATACCGCCGAAAGCATGTGACTGACGACTAATTCATTGTTTCATGTTAGGTATGTGAAAGTCTGGGTTCGATGCACACTGGGTAACTAGATATCTGGTAAGCCGTAAAATGAAATCATAAGTCTTGATGATTTGAACTCATGCCTTGACGACGAAAAATACAAAAAAAGTGAGAGGAGACTAGGATTGGCAGCTACTCAAAGGAAGACCAGTAAAACGAGCTGTACCTGTGTAGTCAAGACAATGATGAGGGCACAGAGAAAGCTCAAGTTCTGCTTGTAATATGTCTTCATTACCGTGATGGGTCCAATAGAGTAAGCATCAACTCCGCCTGTGGCCACTCCACAGTTTGCGAAGATGGTGATTAAAACATGCTCTTTGATGTTAAAAGGCCCTGGGTTCAAGGTAAAGCTGTAACCGAAGAACCAGTACCGCTTAGCAGGCAGAGCCCTGGCCATGAACTTTCCGATGGGCAACAGGGTGATCTGCATCAGGATGGACGAGATGGTCAGCGGCTGCGTCCGGTACATGAAGAAGGTGTTGAGGAAGATGAGGACGACGCAAGATGTAAGGCCGAGGACCCACACGCGGAATGTCATCACCGGTAGTGACGGGTCATCGGTCTCCGGCACAACCAAGGCCACTTCTTCCACTGCACATCTTTCTTCTTGCTCTTGATCTTCTCCTGCGATCAAGGCCACTTCTTCCACTGCACATCTTTCCTTTTGTTCTTGATCTCCTCCTGTGTGATCTCTGTTTGGCATCTCTTGGTCTTGGGTCTCTTCATTGTTGATAGCCATTGAAGCTATCAAGTTCTCCAAAGTCAAACCAAGAAAGATGGAACACAGAGCTCCGTCTTTGATCTGCGCTGCTCACTTTGGTGGATGTATATTAGTAAATGTGTCGTGATGAATTGTTTACACATTAATATCTACATGATTTAGGAAGTCAGAGCTTCATAACAAGATCAACATGGTCACTGTAGTTCTTGGAACAAATTCAACAAGGAGGAGAAGCCATTAAAGTAAAGTCTTGCATTACTACAATATTTAAATATTGAGTAGTACTGCGTGAATATATTATAATCCAAATGAGGGGTGAATTTTTTTTTTCGTTAGTCTTATTCTACTCCTATTTTAATACTCATTTTTAGATTTTTGTCCTACATTCTTACAAGACGTGAGAGTCAAAACCTACACTTAGAGCTAAATCGTCCCTATAGCATGCTTTTAGTCAAATTCATCATTCGATAAAGATGGAACTCATCAATCAGAATATCATATTCTTAAAGAATCAAACAATGCTTTCTTTTAATAAAGTAAAATTCTGTTCACATCATTTAAGTATTTCTTCTTTTCACACTCATTTTGGCACGTTCTGACCTCAATTGCTGACCATATTGCTCGGATAGTAACTGTTTATTGACAGACTATGGAGTCTGATCAGCACTTTTCATTGAGCCTAATTAACCCCGTTGGATTAGCATCTAATCCTCAAAAAGGTTTCTGGCAAGTGGCAATATCTTACTATTTTTCCTCGTAGCTCTGTTACTCCTACTTTCTCTAAAGATCCATCATTTATGTCCAAGTTGGATAGTTTTATATCAGATATCTCGAAGAACGCATTCGGATCCTAGGACCTAGGCACTTTATCATGGATGTGTTATTAAATTTAATGCGGAGCATTTCCACTCTTACCATAATTTAAGTACACTAACACCGATAAACTGATTTGATTTATTAAATAACGTGACAGAATTTTATTGGACATCAAATACGACTTATATCTTTAGAGGCCTAATTACATTCATCAACAAGGTCGTTGAATTAATTTAGAAGATCAAATGTAGTATATCCATCATCGCACTACATAGGAATTATCACTAAATTTTCATTAATCCAAAACAGAAATATTGTGTTACTATATGTGACGGTTGACGAACATGGTCGGGGCCTATTCAAGAAACCATGCTGAATTAAAAGAGGCAAAAACTGAGCCCTTAGACCCATGCATGTGAATCATTTTTATATTGAAGAGTTCCCCCATTAGAACATTTAGGGGACCTAGAACTAGAAAAGGTTAAATATTAAACATGTGATAAGGGGGAAAATTCTTCAATCAGTCATAAACCTATTTTATAAATACCAATTCAATTATAAACTTTCTACTTTTGACACTTTATTCCTTCACCTTTTCATGAAATTCCAATTTAAGTCATTCTAGCTAATTTTCGCAATAAATTGCTGATATGGCGATGTGCATATAGGATGGCGGACAAAAACTAGATCACTTAATTAGCTATTTCTCACGAAAATTGATTAGAATGACTATATTAGAATTTCACACAAAGGTTTAAAAATATAATGGCATTATTGGAAGTTTTTGGGATTAAATTAACATTGTACATTAGGTTTAGGACTGATTAGGCAATTTTCCAAGGAAAAATGTCAAAGAAGTTCTAAATATTTTGCATTTGTGCCAATTTAGTCATAAACTTTCTATAGGTGCCAATTTAGTCCTAAATATTTTCACTTTGTGCCAATTTAGTTCTTTCTTGCTAAGTTTGGCCAGATTTTGATGATTAGGCGCTTGTCGCTAACATAGCACTATTGTTACCTTGACATGGACAATTTTTGATAATATTTTAATATTTTAATTTTTTTTTATTTTTTCTTTTTCCTTTTTCTATTTTCTTTCTCCTCCTCCTTTCTCTAGCTAGCCACTGGACCTCGATGACCAACTAGAGGCAACAACATGCGAGGTCAAGGTCAACCTCACCGGCCCTGGTGAGCCTCATCAGCCACTAGCGAGGCTTGAGCCCTTGCTAGAGGCCACCATGAGGGCTACCTCGCGCTTTGGCAAGACTCGCCCTCAAGGTCAAGCTTCACCCATGGCCAGCGAGGCTTGACCCTTGCCAACCTAGCACAAGGCCGCCCTTGTGGCTTGGGCGGCCTCAAGCTAGCCTTGCCCATGGCCGGCGAGCTTGCCAGAGGTCAACGAGGTCGAGGTCAACCTCACCGGCTGTCACATTTGGCCAATCACCAAGGTCTGGCGACTAGCTAGAAGAAAGAGGAGGAGAAAGAAAAAATAAAAAATTCAAAAAATATTAAAATATTGTTAAAAGTTATCCACGTCAACGTCGATTATGTCATGTCAGCGGACGAGTGCCCAATCAACAAAATCTAACTAAAATTAGCCGGAAAGCACTGCATTGGCACAAAGTGAAAATGTTTAAGATTAAATTGATACCAATAAAATATTTATGATTAAATTGGCACAAATACAAAAGGTTCATGATTTTTTTGACACTTTTCCCTAATTTTCCATATAATTAGAGGTATCTATTAAGGGTTGCGCTCTTTCCCCCCTTATAGATCCACTTATCATATTGAACTAACTATATTATCCATTGTGGGTTCCAGTCTTGATTTAAAACTATTTACTACCTTTTTTACTTCTTGTTTTTTCTATTTCTCTTAAAGAAAGACTTATCCACATCCCTTCTAAACATTTTTTTTTTCACTTTAGCCACTTCTTCTGCACCCTTTAGATTTCAACGTTTCCTTCATGTTAGTCTTCTTTTAAATTTATTCTCCATTATTATAATCTAAGCAAGTACAAATCATATATCGAAGGAAAGATATGTTAATATTATCTGCAAATTAGTTACTTTATTTGGCTTGAGTATTTTCATGATCGTGAGTTTTTCAACTTCAATTTTTGGTACAATTTTATGAGAACTTACTTTAAAATTGACTATTGTGATTGATGTATGCATTCTACACAATTTGCTCTCATTTGTGCTTACGTTTTTTTTTTTTTTTAAATAATATTTTCCCAGTACAAAAAAAATTGCAAATAATCAAAAAATAATTAGGTTTTTTTTATATCAAAAACACAATAATCAGTTAATTATCTACCAAATAAACTATTTTTTTTTAGAGAAGAAGTAAACAAATTTTGTTTCAAATAAGAAAGAAAAGGAAAAATGAAAAAAAAAGAAGGGAATCATGGGACTCATATTTAACCTTAATAGTTGTTGTTTGTCAGGAGCATGGTAATTTCATTTTTAGCAATAATCTTCTATGCATCACTGGTTCCAGTGCAACATGAGATAAGGGTGAGATTAGGGTTTTGAAAATTGAAACATTTTTATGAAGTTTGCTTGACAATTGTTTCGGTAGGCATACCTTAACAAGTCCTCTGATAAATTTACCTAACACAGTTTGTACGTGGAGACCACCATGAAATTTAATGAGATTAATTTTGCATTAAATTATTTGCACGAATAGTTCAATATTCAAACATTTAATCTGTTAGAAATTCAACTCTTATTTTTTATTCTATGGAACGATTATCTAGGATCAGATCATCAAGATCGTCAAATCGAAACAGAAGAGTCAGTTGTCATGGCGGACCGCCATCTTTAAACAACTATGAAATAATTAATACGTAAAGCTTTGGCCTAGTTACGGCCTCCACCGCTTGCAGATGAGTGGCAGTTTGGTGACATGAAATGTGCCAAATGTGTCATATTCTAAATATGCTAAAATCAAGATGTCAGGCTCTCTTTTTTTTTTTTTTTTTTTTTTTTTTCTAATTTTCCAATTCAAGTCTTTTTTATTTTATTTTATAATATGAGATCTTGTCTGACATAACCCGATAAGTTTGGTGATGCAACGAATTTAATAATTAAGATATTTTTGCCATGTTGGAAATGAGCTTTGTTGAATTAATAAGTTATTGCTGAATAGTTCATATTTGGTAAAGGTCTTGATATGCTAATGGACAATTATTTTTAAATCTAGGATCACTTATCTATTGTACGTTCCTTCTTGTTTCCTACTTCATTATTGAAATAAATGTCAGCCCGTGCTGTCCGCTATGCACTAAAATACTCTATCTTGTATCTGTCAATTGGTTCAAACTTTTTGATAGACCGATAGTGATATTGTAGAATATTTAAGTCACAAACAAAGAAAAATAAATTATCGTGAATGTTAGAAAATTCAATAGGTTAATATTACAAAGAACCCTAAATTAATATATTTGTAATAAATTTATCCCAAACTAATTTTTGAACTACCAAAAACTCAAACCAATGTTCTTATAAATTTAAATGACACTAACAAATGGTACATCTGTCACAAATGCATCAATTAGGGTTTTTCGTGATCAAAAAATTAGTTTGAAATAAATTTGTCACAAGTGATCAATTTGGTTTTTTTTTTCTTAATATTAACATAAGTTTAATCCAAAAGCTTTAATCTTTGATAACAATTAACAGTAATACCATAAAATCCCAACATAGAAATCAATTATTATATTACCTATTTTGATGATCCAAGCTCATAATATTGCCGAATGTGGAGATCTGAAAAGGGTTGTCACTTTAACTTTGCACGTAATCTCTTTGATCAAGTTGCCTATCACATGTTTGACAGTATGTCTGAACCACGTAAGTCTGAGCATGAGCGTAGTATCAAATCTGGCCTAAATTACTTCGCGTTCTCTGTTGATTTGTTTGCTCTGATTGCGTAAACTATATGAATTCCTTCATTGTTCACATTAAAGTTCATTTCCTAAGAATAAGATTTTCCCCCATCTGAGCTTTTCCCGTTTTGTTGTGAGTTTCGTGTTTCAAATTGCTGATTTGAGGACTCATTGAATAGTCTTCCCAGGTTAGTTTTCCACGTTCCGGGGTGGTTTCAATAGTGGTATTCTAACAGCGTCGTTCGGGCAAGTGGGAGATGTCGACGGCCAACGAAAGTGGCCAGTGATGGTCAGGAGTAACCAACTGCAGTCGCCGATTAAATGTTGTGATTCATGCGAAATTTTGTTGGAAGTTATACTATTTTTCTCCTGGAGCTTGTTATGGAAGAGATCTGGGAGTATGATGAAACTGTAAGAGAAGGGTACGAGTCCTGGAAAATAAATAAAAAATATTAACAAAGAGAAATAAACTTATTTTGATGGAAGAGGGGTTTATTATGGATTTAGTGCGGGCTTAGTGATAAAATGGTGAAAATTGAGTTAGATTTGGTCATGATAAGAGCTGGGCTTGGGGCTCGATGTGGCTTTAATAGAAACTTGGCTAGATAGTGTTGTATTTAAAACTAGGCTTTGAAAGGTTTTAAATTGAAATGGGCTCGATGTAGTAACCCGGTTGTGTCTTGAGACCAAATCCAAGACCCGTCAGACCAGAGTGCAGTCCATATTCGGACCAGGCCTAAGGGCCCAGCCCGAGTCCCTACTTGTCGGAATTAAAAAAACTAAATAACAAATGAAAATTTAAAAAAAAAAGACTAGGAAAATAGGCCTTGATTAGGTTGTTAGTTTTTAGTAGTACACTTAGCTTAACTTCATGTACTTAGTACGCATATAGTTTAGTGTTTTTAGTGAGTAACTTTTGTATGGGTTTAGTTTTAGTAAAGGGAAGAAATTGGATTCCTTAGCTCATAAGGGTTGCTATACTAGAGCTTAATAACAAGGCCATGTGTATTTTATGCTTGATGCTTTATTGAGTTCACTTCACTATACTTTTACCGCATTGATTGTGATTGTTACTTTTATTTGATTGCGCTCCTACATAGACATCGTTTGTTGGCATAGTTTAAATAAATGATTAAAGATTGCCTGAATCGTTTGAGTAACATATCAATCAAGTTCGGGTACTGAAAGGGCACTAGTTAGTCAATTGCATAGGAAGTGAGGTATCTTATGCCTCACTTGGCTCATAGTCAGTTCAAGTAGACTAGTGGCATCTCCTCAAGTAGAAGTCTCGTAGGTTTTATGAAATTAAAATGAATTTTTTAATGTCGTGCGAGATAAGGGCCTAAGAGAACTTGCATTGACTAGGGACCTTCAATCCCTAACTCGACATAATCTCTAAACCTGTTATTCACTAGATCACTCATCGGGAGGGTCGCGACAACATTTAATGAATCACGTAATAGATAACATATTTTGATTTCAAAGAAAAACTTGACTTGCTCAACTCAAATAGGCAAATACCAAACAATTGGTTGTCTTGCCAAGTGCTTGGTTTGTATGTATGATGCATTTGGTAACATTTCTACTCCTAAGAATAATTTCTTTTTAGAAATAATTCTTTTCTATTTCTATTCCCTAAAATAGTTATTAAGTAAAATAACGCGTTTAGTTATCACACAAAATTTCTATTCCTAAAATAGAAAAAGAACATGAATGTGTTTAGTACGATCTACAAGTTTTTTTGTGGCATAGAATTTTTATTAATTTTTTTATAAAACACGTTTAGTAACAAAACGATGAATGGTGCACGACAGTTTGGGACATGTAGGGGGCGACAAACAACGGAACAAGGAAGAAAAGAAAAAAAAAAAAAAAAAAAGAAAATGATCTATTTCAAGAAGCTCTTTTTGTACTTCTCTTTTGTGTTTTAAATATATTCTCTGGCCACTTTTCTATTTTAGGAAATAGAAAAATTAACCGACGTTACAAACATAATTATGTTCATTTTCTATTTTGAGAAATAAAAGAACAAGAAAACATGAATGTTATCATGCAATGCCTTAGTGTCTTGGATTTGGAGTGCTCTTGGAAACCAAACTGCTGTAGCTATGTGGAGCCCTAATCGACTCATGGGAACGTAATGGTCATATGCACGTTCATAGGCGTTAGTCAAGGAAAAAGATCTAGTTAGTCTTGCTCCAACTTGGGCCTCATAACACCAATGCCCATATATACTCTGAGATTTTCCTATGTATTGCTAAAAGTGAGAAAATCCCCAAAACGTTGCCATAGGAGTTTCATAATCACGGTCAAAATGTTCAATTTAAATCATAACTATTATTAGTGAATCTATCCCCACAAGACTATCGAGTACGAAGAGGAGTATAAGCTGAGTAAACTTTAAATGACTCTATACATTCATAATTTACTAACACTTTAGAAAATTATCGACATAATATAAAAAATTACTAATGCTTTTGTAACATCACTTCTTGAAAACTATCGATAAAACTCTGAAAATTTCAGGTGACGGTTTTTTGGAATTTTTGCTAAAATTGAGTGTTTCTTTCTTCTAGTTCTTCTTCTTTTTACAGGAATTAGTAGGAAAATAATATTTAGGCCGTGATAGAGCAATAGGGCCACCTGATGATGATATGCACAACTTGAGTGCCTAATCACTGGTGACTTTCTTTTTTTTTTTCTCTTTCACCAAATGAATTATTGCTACTTTGGTATGATGGCAACACCATCAATCAGAACACCCACTCCTTGATGATATTGACGGCAGGGAGAAGGCTTTTTGATATAAATTAAATTTGAACGAATTTAGTGGACATTAAGTTAACTTAAAGTAGAATATTTCATTTTTCAGAATATAAATAACATATAACATGATAAGAATCGGTCTACTTAAAATATCTTAAGATTTTCTGAATCGATTATTTAACCAATATTCCTATAGCACTCATCAATGCCATCCTTTTTATCCACTCAATCTTTGCATTCCGCATACAATTAATTGAAGTTGGTCATTGTAATTTTCCATTCTCAGTCCAACTTCATTCAATTGTTAAGACACACATGTGATTTATGTTAGAAAAGTCCAACATTGGATAGTTAGAATGGTATGAAGTAGTTAATATAATTCACTTATCTAATATTTCAGTGGCTTAATATTTTGAGTAAATATAGATCCAATTGGATATGTTTACAGGCTCAAACTTGGATTCTATTTTGGCAAAGGAATCAAACTTTTATTGGGCACTCCCAACAAATGGTATCAAAATATGTTCTGGTGTTTTCTCAAGGCAACCTTCATGGTTTGATTTGGTGAAAGATACTAGGGTTGAAGGTAAACATTGTGGTGTAACAATACAAGTCTAATGGTAGACTAAGACTAGGGTTGAAGGTGGACGTTATGGTATAACAATACAGGCTTGATGATTGACTTCTAGGTTCAGTTTGAAGAAAGGTGTGTGTTAATAAAAATTCAAGTTGAGATGTTGGTCCAAAAGGATGCTTAAATTAAGGAAAAACATACCCAACACTGAGTTCACATGTAAGGAGGTGATTGTTGAGATACATATTGAGCCATGAAATTATTGGAGTGGTTAATAGTGATTTAAGTTGAGATATGTTGTTGCAAAAGGATACATGAATCAAGGCGAAGCAAGCTTAACATTGAGCTCATAAATGAGGGGGAGATTATTAAGATACACGTGTGAGTTGTGTTAATAAAATCTTACTTCAAATAGATGAAGTGATTTGGAGTAATTAATATATTATAATATAGTTAGCCCATAACTTATGGGTTTAAATTTTCGAGTGGGCGTTAGTTGAACTAATCACATATAGGTTTGAACCCATACTCCCTCTTAATAATTTTGTTGGTTAATGTATTAAATTTCTACTATACACCTGAAGCTCAGAAAGAGTGGTTCATACTCTAATAGATGTTGACCCCTAGGTCCCGTTCTCTCAAAGAAATCTCCACTTAAAATGGTGAGATACCTATCGCATGAGACACTACATCAAGACTTGTTTGGAAGCATCGGCTTCTAGGCCATTCCCATGCTACAGATTAGCCTCCTTTCCCGTCGAATACGATCTTGCAAAGACCCCGGTGCATCTTTTCCAGATACCATCTTAGTTTATATGTGATGAACATGAATCTGGAATATGGTCCATGAGTGGCCTTGGGGTCCAATGTCGCTGCCGCTGGAGTTAAGACGTCGCTGTTCATACCTCAACTCTCATTGAAGTGGTAACACACAAGATTAGGAACGTCCCAATCGCGAGTCGCACGGATAAAGAGCTATGTGAATCGAGTTTGTTCCGTCGTCTGTACATTTGTAATGGCCTGCTCTTTGAAATTTCGGTGTTTCCTCAATCTGCAAGGCCCTAAATCTGGAGAGATAATGGCACTGGTTAAGAAAGATTACTGAGTAATGGTTTTGAGAAGAGCTTAAATCCCACTGGCCCCCAAAGATATCAATACCGAACCGGTTCGATGCATTCCTTTTTCGAGCCGGATAATGTGGGGGGACACGACAAACTGAAACTTCCATCCCTGATTTCGACACTAGTGTTGGAGACGGAATATTAGTATGGACGTGGGTGATTTGCAATTCTAGTCAGGTCTTTTTCGGGTCCAAGTAGGGGTCCAAATACAGAATCGAAAGGTGAATAAGTCCTGCACCATACGTTCCGCAAGTGCTGGTCGGCACACTCTGTGGGGATGCACCTACGGATGGCACTCTAGGCACGGACGCCATTTTCTCGTATCAATGTCGAAAATTTCTGTATAAAAGATTCCAGTACCACAAGTTTGCGAATGGATGAAGACCAGATAAAGCGAATAAGAAATTGAGAATGTTCCTCAATCATAGATCAATTGATAACGTAGTCCGTTATGGTTTGCGGCGTTTACCATGTTGTGATAATGCGATTTTGAACTTTCTCTCCATCCTCAACTTTAAACTTTTTTCACCAGTGTAACTTGGCTTCTAGGAAGCAAGACCGTTAATGTCGAAAACGAATTCCTAGCTTGAGAGAGAGAGAGAGAGAGAATGGACAGACTATTGCAGAGCCATATTTACTGAAAATTCATCTACACTTTCACATTAAGAGAGTAGACAATTGGTAACACAGATTACAGAACATCAACGGATTACAATTAGCCAACGACTCCCGGTCTCGCGAATCTGTTTATTAGCAATCTTTAAGTACAATGGAAAATTGCCTCGACACGTACTCTTAACTGGGGCCGAGGTTCGAAACTCTCAGCACTACATCACACTACATCACGGAGCAAGCGTTGGGGTTCTCATCGCTGAAGATCTGGGTTGGGTACATTTGATATTCCATGTAAGGCCTGGAGGGCCAGTACTCGATCTTCTTTATGTCCATCTTCGAGCCGTCCTCGTCCTTCCCTTCCTCGCCGTCCTTCTTCTCTCCTTCTTTGCTTTCCTCCTTCTTCGCCTCTTCTTTCTTCTCCTCTTCCTTCTTCTCCTCTTCCTTCACAATCGACGCTTGCTTTCCCGTTCTCTTTTTCACGTATTCGACCAGCTTCGGCGGGTCGACCACACCCTTGACTACTACACGGTCATTCACCACGTCGGTCTCCACTGTCTCTACTCCTGCAAAACATCGATACAATGAGTCTTCCTGAAAGGTATACAACTCAATGAAACCCAAACAAGCAATGATCAGGCAGAAATCAACGTTGCTCCCAGTTCACAGCACATCGATCAGTATTCATAAGTAGACAACTTGCCTTTAATTTTCCGGATTCGTTTCCGCAAAACTCGAGTGCATGCTTCACAATGCATTCCAACCTTCAACACGACTGTTATTGGAGCCGGAGGCTTAATAACAAGCCACAGAAAATTAGCAATTGTCAATCAAATGAAGGCAGGATCAGCCAAGAGGGAAAAAACTCATGGACATAAGGGAGAAAATAAATAGGATGTCGTTAAATCAGCATGTATTTTACAACAACAACAACCACAAATCATTCAAGTTACTTGCTATAACTTTTTTTTTTTTTTTAGTAGCACTAGGGAAAATCAATAACATGAACATAAATTTGCAACAAGGTACCATTGATTGTAAGTGATAAAATGGATTTGTAAAGTTAGGGTAGTAAAAGGTTTTACGGAGAGCTATTCACTTAGAAAGTCACGAGTTGTACACAAACTTACATACGGCGTAAAACGTGCCACTATATGTTGTATGGTCTCTGGTCCCGTCGCATCAATCATTTATAGTACATATAAATGAAATGTACCTCACATGTAGTATCCCTAGTATCATTATTCAATTCACTAGGGCTATTGCTTTTTACGGGAGGGTGAAGGCACAAGTGGCAAAAAGAAGCCAAAAAGCACTCGTCACCCAAGGTACGTACGAAGCAAAATGACAAGAAAGGACCATAACCTAACTCCAAGACCGATTTAAGTAGCTTGGGTCCTCCTCCTCGTGGAGACCGCCGCACGATTCACCTACCTTTTCCATTTTTTTTTAAAATTTAACCTAATTACCGTTAGGAAATGGACGTGAAATGCGGACATAAACGCACATTGACGAAATAATCCAGAAATAAAATAAAAAAAATTGACAAGCAAGACGAAATATCAAGAATTATACTAATCAATTAAGATTTGGTAAGCGTCGAATAACTAATTTTTTCATCAAAAAAAAAAAAAGTTGAATGGCAAGACCTTATGGACATTAGAGATCATCTCTTGCTTAACCCCATATGGTTTACAAAGTTCATGTGACCAAATGAAATTCAGCCTCGTGATATATGTAGGATGGAGAAAAACAAGAGAGAAAATTGTTAAAAAAAGGACCATGTGAGTTCCTTTTCATCGCCTTTTTTAAAGCTGGGGTTTCACTCGTGACCCTACGCATGGCTCCACTATATTCAACAACAAAGGGTAACGATCGAAATCGATCAACATGGTGGGGTCAAAAAAATAAAGAACAAAAAGAGCCCACTTCAACAGTCTCCTCTCTCGTAGCCCCAACTCATTGCTCACTGTGCCTACGCAGTTCGGTGTCATCTTTTGCCGGCCTTGTCTGGTTATTTTCATGTCAGTAGTATTAAATAGCAACTTTCCCTACATTCACTCCCCCGACCTTACCCAAATCTCTAATTTACTGTCGTATTCCAAGAGGTTTTGTTGATGGAACCCCATCTCCAATTTCACTCAATGCAGTAATCACCAAGTGTAGTCACTTGCACCACACCCCTCTTAGGCATTTCAACTATTACATGCCAATTCCGTTGTCGAATTCATATGAGCTCAATTCATACCAAGCTCATGGCTCAATCAATCTAGATAGGTAAAGTTCACCCGATCCACAAGAGCAATAGTTTGATTCAGAAATTAGAATCCTTATATATTATTATCATTTGATGTCATTTTCTTTCCCACATGATGTCACTATATATTATTATAATCATTGGAGTTAAAAGGAGGTGAAGATCCAAAATGAACAAACAGATGATTGAGGAAGTGGGTGGACCTAGTTACTGCTCTAAATGATTTTAGTGAAGCCATCAATATGCTACATTAAATTGCCATGATAATCAATTGACCCTGGTTCTTCCATTTTTAGCAAAAAGTCTAGAAAGAGAAGAAAGGTAGTTGGGGTTTGGTGGTGTGGCTATGACTGATTTGAAATCCGAAAAATTAAAAATTAAATTAAATTAAAATTACCTCCTCTTTTTTCTCTTCCTTGGGTGGTTCTTTAGTTTCTTCCTTCTTCTCCTCCTCGGGAGGCTTGGGCAAAGGCGAGATGAGCTCCACTTTCCGGCTACTTTTCTTTTGCAGCCTCTCACACACTTTTGCAGGGTCTGCCGACTTCCCTTTCACCACCACTTTACTGGCCTTGCTATCTGTGAGTACCTCTTCCACACCTGAATCGATGCCCCAACATTCAAGTCAATTATATGGTAATCTCTTTGGCCCAGAAAAAAAAAAATCTTCTGGAAAATTCTTAATATTCAAATTAATTATCGAGGTTAACAAGCAGTTTCGAGAGATTGGTCGATTGTATTTTTTTTTTTTCTAAAAAGAAATATTAAGATTCTCAAAAGTATTTATTATACCTTGAATAAGAAATGTCAAGATAATGAAAATTACAAAATTTCTTAACGCAGTGTTTTGGAAACACTCTTGAATAGAATCCTCAAGATAATTAGATTGGAAAACAAAGCTAATACCTAAAAAGGTGATTGAGGGAGATTTTAGTATAATTCAAATCCACACAAGCAAAATTGACTGGATTTAATTAGGAAAAGATCATGCATCTCAACGGTCGACTACTTTTGAGGATGATGTGTATGATCTCCCAACTGAGTAATATAAAATTGAGTTTGAACCCCAAAAGAAAACAAACCCTTGAGCTTAAGGAGTTGTCCCATCTGTAAATTTTTTAAATTTTTTGAATGATGACATACATTCCAATGGATTTGAATATAAAAAAAGAAACTCGCATGGAGAGTAGTGACAAATAAATTCTTTCACAATAGAAAAATGAATTTAATAAAATTAAACAAGAACCAGACCTTCAAACCCTTTCAAGGCTCTTGCAACTTTCCTGGCACAAGCCTCGCAATGCATATCGACCCTGAGCACGATCTCCGGCGCCTCTTCTTTCTTCTCGTCCTTCTTCTCTCCTTCCTTGGCCTCCTCCTTCTTCTCCTCTTTATTCTCCTTCATTATCACCACAAACAGAGGAACAACAACGGTCAGTTTCTGGGAATGCTACGGGAGCGAAACCGAACTGGGAAGAGAAGGACAAAAAAAATGAGAGAAAAAGGAAAAAGAGTTGAGTAAACGATGAGAAAGAACTCACTTCACCCATTTCTGTGATGAACTTAGAAGAGCTTTCTCTTGGATGTGTTCAGCAGAAGAAGCCCTCTTCCACTTCTGTGGCTACTCTCTCTCTCTCTCTCTCCCTCTCTCTCTCTTTCTAACCTCAAGTTTCTGTACCAGGAGAGAGAGGCAGTTCACCATAAGTAAGTAAGTCAGGGAAAATTCTGGAAAATATGACGTGGAATTGGTTTTTCGTAGACTGCCTTTACGTCCTTTAGCAGCAGCAGAATCTCGTCGAGAAAAAATATTTCATCTAATGATTATATCGTGTGGCTCTTAAATAAAGTAACACGCATTTTTTATTTACGTCAGCTCATTTGCCATGCATGTTTGAAAACACTAATTAAAAGAGAAAAATAATCTAGAGTGGTGACACAGAGTCCGGCCATTTATAGCGGAAAAAAGATTCCAAATAGCTTGAAATGATGGGAGTGATATTTGTGAAAAAATCAAAGATTATTTTGTACTTTTCAAGAAAAATCAAATGATTTCTAAATAGTGCATTTGAAATATAAATCATCTTTTGATTATAATATCATAAGCTTAAATACTCATAATTGAATCAAACTAAACTTGACTTACTTAACCAATTCAAACAAGGACTAGTTTGGTGTCCGAGTAAGAATTTTGAAAATTAGCTTTGTACGGTTGATTTTTTTAGTAGAATCAATTATAAGCCTATTCAAAACCAACAGTAAAATTCTTATATGCAAAACACTTTTTAATTTCTTATGTTTTTTTTTATTTTTATGTTGAGTTATTTTATTTGGTCTTGTGTTTATTATAAGAAATATTATTACAAAAGTACTAAAATAATAAATAGTTTTTATTAAAATAAAATAGCAAAAAGGTAAGTCTATTCTAAGGTCAGATCAAATCGATTCTCAATTTTAAAAATTGAAGGTCTATTCTTGATAGGATGATAGGTTTTAAGTGTTTGGTACAGAAACTATTCACTCTATAACTGATCTTCTTTGTAATGTCGTACAACGTGATATAAATGTTTGGCGAAAAGATATTCCATTTGTATGCAATTCGTTTCCCACCTTGCAAATCGCTGGTACAACTTTTCATGCCGCGATTGTGGTGGATGGGACTCGCAAATAAAATAGTAACGACAAAATGGCAATAATTCCATCTAACACCCTACCTCCACGTATGATGTCCCTATTCTCACACAACCAAAAAACATGTCTCAAATTCACCTTTTTCCCAGTCCATAAAAATTAATCTATTTATTTATTTTCTCCTAATTCGTGAAGTCTCGAATTTAATTGCCAGCAGGTAGTTGCCAAATTATGATAGCATGATTTAGTAAGAAATAGGATGAATTTTTCTCATTTATGTTTCAAGTGTAATCTAGATGAGCGAAATTAGCCAACCATTTTTGTATTTGAGATGTTAGGGTTAAGAAGATTAGTTTTTCTAAATTCAATTTATAAAGTGTGTTTATATAACTAGATTAAATATATACGACAAATTCAAGCAATATCCGATAAGGTTCTCTCAATCACTTTACAAAACCGACTTCGTAAAAATTTTGTAAAGGGATTACCACAAAGTCAAACGTCGAGATTGATGAACCGACCCACTAACATTAGAAAAAGTATTAGAAAAGATAACGTCTAAAATAAAGAAAAATCTAGGAAGGGATTGAGATTGGTTCTTTGAAATGCATGGCTCAAATTGCATAGTCAAAAAGAAATGGACAGGACTTCTCTAGCTTTATCGAACCACACAAACAATTCATCATACACATCATTTTAGATACATTGATGCTATAACATGGTATCATCTATAGGTGATTTTTTTTTTCTAAATCTATTGACGAATCTAGTAGTTATGAATAGTGCCAATCACAGGAGAAACTACTTACCTCTAAATTGGGTTATGTCCCTTCCCCAAGCACTTTGGAGCTTTATGTTATGATGCTCGTTTATCAAGCCCTACTATCTTTGCTTAGTGAATGATATATTTCTTCTTCTTTTTTTGATAAAAAAAATATAAATAAATAGTGCCAATCATGAAAAATCCCTCATTCAACTTGATTATATTTGAATTTGATGATTCTAGTGGATTTGGGCAAACTCTTGTACATTACATTTAGCTCATTTTTTTTTTTAATTCTCTCAAAGCAAACCATTCGCACTAAAATTATGGGTTGGTCAATAAGCAATATTTCACATTTCTTAAATTATATTTAGTCGATATTTGTTATTGACTTCTTTTGGTATGCATTTGGGCATATTCTTGATACTCATATAACTTAGACAAATACATTATCATCAACCAATTTAGCGATTTAAAAATGAAATTTCAACTCAAAAATCACTTCATGGGATAAATTTCATAAGTCAAATCGACTTGTGTGGTGAGTAATTAAACAGCCAATTTCTAAGGTTGTCAATACTTAAATCACATTCACCGTTCAAAAAGCACGATCCACATTGGCTTAGTCCAAAGGTCATAAAGTATGGTCATTCTTTTTTGTAGTGATGTTGGTAAAGATTAAGTATGCTCGCTCTTTAATGATGATGTTTGTAATGAACATCGAAAGTAGTGTTTAGTTTATTGATTCTGTGCAACTCTTTCCTAGTCCAAACAAAATTTATAGTCATAGAACAATGTAATTTGCTTAGATGATTGCCACCTTAGCCCTTAATCTTTTGGCTTGACTAGGGAACATGTTTGGTTACTGTTTGAATTCTAGATTTAAATTACAAAAAAGAACAATTCTAGATTCCAATTAGTCGAATATTTACAAATGAAGTCATAATTACAGATAAATTTTTTTATAAATTTTTCACGTGATAATCAATTTGCTCTATTGCATGCATCTTTTATTGTTCATTCAACAACAATTATAATTAGTGGAATTTATCCATTCATTTGTCGTGTCCTCTCTAAAAGCACTATACTCAAATTAAAAGAAAATAATTTATCAGGTTTTCATTTTGATTCGATTTTTAATTTTTAATCTGTCCTAAAGCTATTGTCCTTTTTGGATCCTTAAATCTTGGTCAATCATGCGATGGAAGAAGAAGATGCAAGCCGCGGTCGGGCTGAGGACCAGACCAATATCTACAAAAAGTCAGGGAAGGAATCAGGTGGGGCCCTTGAGAGGAGCCGCCATTCACTAGACGACACGTGGGACGATAAGCTTTATCTTCATCTCCTTTTGTTTTCTTTTGTTTTTTTCCTTCTGCGAAATGAAAGTGAAAGTGGAAAAAGTGAGCAAAATAAAAAAGGTTGATTGATTTTTCGTCCTTATGCGGCCAGGTCGACGCTCGGCCAAAGAATCTTAAACCAAGAACTAAAATAAAATTATATTCCATGCATAAGTATTGCAATCTTTATAGGTCTATTTGTTTCAGAAAAAATTTCATAATAAAGAAATATATTTGCAAAAATTTTGTTCCATTTTTCGAATTAGGGATTTTATTATTATAACTTTAATTATGCATATTTCTATTAAACGTAAATGGTTTTTCACTGACAAATTATTCTCAACAAATCAAGGGCATCGAAATTTAGAAAATTAATTTACAAAAAAAAAATTCGGTGAAATAAACAAACACATCTTGTATTTCATTCTAAGTATTTATAAGCTTTATCTTCATCTTCTTTTGTTTTCTTTCGTTTTTTCCTTCTGCGAAATGAAAGCGAAAGTGGAAAAAGTGAGCAAAGAAAAAAGGTTGATTGATTTTTCGTCCTTATGCGGCCAGGTCGACGCTCGGCCAAAGAATCTTAAACCAAGAACTAAAATAAAACTATATTCCATGCATAAGTATTGCAATCTTTATAGGTCTATTCGTTTCGGAAAAAAATTTCACAATAAAAGGGATTTTAATTATAACTTTAATTACATTTTCTATTAAAAAATGTTTTACCAGATTATTTTCAGCAAGTTAAGGGCATCGAAATTTAGAAAGTTAATTTGGGAAAAAATTTCGGTGAAATAAACACATTATGTATTTCATTCTAAGTACTTATATGTAGTTTATTGTATGGATGTATGAGCATTTGTGACTTCGCAAAAGTCCATCCATGCTCATTGATAAAAGTTAAATAGCTCTCACACATGTTTAAGAAAAATAAATTTTATGTTAATCATCTAATTTTAAGTACATTTCTCATCGAGAAGCTGTCACACAATAGAGAAGTGTAATTTGTTTCAAAATTATTTGCTGTGTCTAAGAAAATTAACCCAGCAATTTGTGATATTGATACATTCAGTTAATTTTTTTTTTCTCTAGAAGAAAAGTTCCTAAAAAATAGGTGAATATATGATAAGTTAATTAATTGTTAAGAGAAGATTGTATCAGCGGTATCTTCCTTATAAAATCATTCAATTCTTCATTTAAATTCTGCATTTTCGAAAGAATAATGTTATATGTAGACTTCTTAATAAAGCTGGTTTATACAAAACAACATGTCTAATTTTATTGGTGAAATTTTTTTTTAGTAAGAAGTTTTAGTATCTCCAGCATAACATTTTTTTTTTTTTTTTTGCCAAGTAATGCGATGGAGAAATTGAAATTGAAATTTCTGATCAAATGAATGAAATAATTTTGGAACAAGACAGAAATTCATATTTACAACAAATTGTAATAAAAGGAAAAATTCAATATAGCTCTCACTTGAGCATATTTTCAAGATTCCTTATGATATCCATAAATTATTTTGAGGATAAAAATTGACTAATCGTTGGAATGTTACCGCAGAAAAAGGAAAAATTGAAGCTGCTTTTCTCTCCAATTTTCCACATCTTAAAAGGTGATACCAAAGTCTTATCTTCAAGGCTGCTGAAAGCAAAAGCCACGTCCATACCGAAAGGAGGTGAATAAGTCGGCTAGTATGGGTGTGGTTCGAGTCAAAAATAAAAGAAATAATAAACTAGAGAGAAAGCAACAAGATTTTTTTTTTCTATTTATGATTTTTTATTTCCTTCTGATTTTTTTGGGCGAAAAGGGCAACTTGAGGCCTTCTATAATCTGAAATATTTCACTAACCTTTTTGTTTGTCGCCATCATATATGTTTCACCACAGAACCTTTTTTTTTTTTTTTAACATATTAATTTGTTTTTGGAACAATAAGATCAATCAATTTAGAGGGAATGCGATCGAGATAACATAAAGTGGCTTTAAGTGCATATCATCAATTATTTGGGAACTATGGCCACGCTCATGGTTTACTTGGAGAAACCTTGATATTAAACGGAAAATAATAATATACTCATTCAAAAAGAACCCTTTGATGCTAACACCATCGATCCTCAACTTCACATGTAATGGCTTACCTTCCAAATTCTGTCTACATGGACAGACACATGAGTGTTCAAATAAATTTGTAGAACTCAATAGATCATATTTAAAAGTTTAAGAGGCTTCAAAAATTGGGGAATTAGGTTTGAGACTCCAAGAAAGTCATTTGCATTCTCGATGTGCGACTTAAATGTCGAAAATTTCCAGAGGATAAGGAAATGGTACTCCCGCTCTAGGCCTACAAACTTTTTTTGGTTTTTCGGCTACGTCCTTTAGCTGAATTTCATCTACTTGTAGTGGTGGACCTGGGTTTTGCGCTATCAATAGAGCCATTGGGGCCTAAAATTAAGATCCGACAAACACAAGCATTTTGTTCAATTAAAGAAAATTTTAACAAGTCTTATTTCTCTTGCCTAACATGGAAACGAATGCCCAAATGCTGATCCAGTTCTGGATTTATTCTAGTCTTAATATACTTCATAGCATTAGTAGATGGACATTCCATCTGGGGGTGATTGATTTTATATATAAATTTAAAACCTACTCCATCGGAGTCAATTTCTTTAGGACCAGTTTCCTTGGGATCAATTCAGTTTCATGTTATGAGATGCATGATTCATCAGCCTTGGTAGTTGAAGGAAATGTATGTTTTAGGAGTGATTCGTTTTCAATGCGCTCTCTTGCATTGAAATTTTCCCACCTAAATAAGGAGGAATTCTGATCACACATGTTGGTAGGTCAAACATTAAGATGTTCCGATTGCATTGCCTATGATGAGAAGTGTCGGCAATGAAGCTTGGATAGCCAACCGGAGTGATCAACACCATGAGAGAGCCTGATAAATTGGACACTAGATGATGAATCGTTCGTTAATTGAATCAAGAATGGTGCTATGAAAATGAACCTGATAATGGAGATAAATCAGCTTTGACAAAGCTGTTGTGACCCACTCGACTAGGGAAGACGGAATTGGGTTTTAGGATATAAGATAATCGTTCAATCCCCCTCAAGGTTATTGCACTTCCACATTATCTATTCAATTTGAGGTGAATCCTAAATTCAACTAAACTATATACTATGATTTTTATTTTTACTTTTTGTTGTTGTTGTTAGTCTCAAAATAGATTTTTTATTTCATTATTTATTATTTTCTGGAACATGGATTCGGGCTGGGCCCTCTGGTCCAGTTCGAATATAGGCGTGATTAAGCTTCGGGGTCTGGGCTATGGAGATACATTGGGCTCTTTTTAAGCCCTCTTTACAAATGGAAGTAAACCTATCTTTCTGAAAATCAAATTCAACCCAAGTCCATCTGAGACAAGCTAAAACCCAAGCTTAACCAACCCTTCAACTCATTTAAGTCCGTGACAAACTCAAATTCAAACAGGTAAACACATAAACCCGGTTTCTATTAGAATCATACTAAGCCCAACACTAAGACTGTAATAATACAAAATTCAAATTTTAGGCCTTTTTTCTTTCATGACCATATCCTGCCCATGCTAACCTCCTACTAGAACCCTCTCTCACTATTAGCTTTGATTATAATAAAGCCCATTTACATTAGCTAAACATCAAGCCTAAATCCATCAAGACCCATTCACATTTTCTCTTTTTCCTATTTAACTTTTCTTTTTTCTTTTCCTTTTTCATTATTTCAATTGTTTTTTTAGCCATTGTTATTGTCTAGCAAAATCAAGAACGTCCTACATTTCATTCAACAATGACATTAACCCTAAAATTGTTGAAAGCGTGCAATAAAACTTTGATACCTTCATCCGGAGAGATTGTCAAGTGGGAGTCTAGGTTCGAGCCCGTCAAGACCCATATTCACTTAAAAGTTTAAGTATATATTATGAGTCAACTAGGACATATTAATTGCTCCACACTATACAAATTATTTAATTTGAGACTCTTTTTCTTTTTTTAATACAATTCACATATGTATCTCAATAAAAGTCATGATTGAAGACTAATCTTTTTAAAACACAAGTCACATGTGTATCTCAATAAAAGTCATGATTTGAAGACTAATCTTTTTAAAACTCACACTATAACTAAGTATACTTTACCATCAATCACTCTAGTCACCGGAACATGACTATCACGACCACTGCTAACGTTGCTGGCCGCCAGAGTCAACATTGCCGTTTGTCAACATGCATACATAGGAAGAGCAAGGAAGCTTAAAATTGGTACCACTAAAGCATAAAACATAAAATCACCAGGAATAAGTATTCAATTCAAGGACTGCACCGCATGTCCTCACCAGTCAATACCACAGACCATCCTCAGAACGGGCAAACTTCACAGAACCGAGAATCATAACCACGAGTTATAGAGGCAAATTTCGGTTACCACAACTTATCTAACCTAATAACTAATAACATGATTTCTAATTATGCAAAAGTGATCATCACATATTCAAATCGAACAACAACAGGAATTACTTTGTAAAAAGTTCTTAGAGACATTTCGTCAATCAGGTTATGTGCATTACCAGGACAAAAGCGGAATCATAGAATTAGTGCAACTTTCTCTTCCAGAATTCATACAGTTCCTTGCTGTCATAAAATAAGAAAAATCAAATCTGATTTTTCGATTAGTTCGATCATTCTCTCATCTAGAGTTCTATTTCCTACATGCCTCATGTTTTCAAAGGAATTTGACACTAAATAGATATCAATGATAAACCTTAAAGTATCATAAGCAAATTAGTATCTTAAATTCAAAATGGACATGAGCATATCATTTCTAGATGGGAAAAGACCACCAAAAACCCCAAACATTGCCCAAAGTGACAAATTTACTCCAAACTTTTTTTTGTGACATGAAAAACCCCAAACTTTGCAAACCGTGACACATTTACCCCATTAAGGACATTTTCGTCTTAATCTTTATGTTTTTTTTTTTTTATTTTCTTCTTCTCTTCGCCGGCCGTGGCGGAGGGAAGCCGACACGGTGAAGGTTGCCCTCGCCCAACAGGTGAGGGCACCCCTCGCCCGAGTCCTGCTAGGGCCGCCCTCACCGGCGTCAGGTCGACCTCGCCCAACGCTGATGAGGGCGGCCCTCGCCGTTGGCTTCCCTTCGCCATGGCCAACAGAGGGAAGAAAGAAGAAAAAGAAAAAAAAAAGAATTTTTTTTTTAAAGTAAAAAGAACAAAATGCCCATATGATTTAAGGTAAATGTGTCACACAAATGAAAGTTCATGATTTTTTGTGTCACAAAAAAAGTTTGGGGTAAATATGTCATGGTTAGCAAATTTCGGAGTTTTTCATGTCACAAAAAAAAGTTTGGGTAAATTTGTTACTTTAAGCAAAGTTTGGGGTTTTTGGTGGTTTTTTTCCCTTTCTAGATTGTTAATGTGCTTTGTGTATCCCATTATTGTGGTGGAGTCTGATGAAATGAGATTGGGCTCTAGTCTAGTGGAATTGCATCGGTTACTACTAGATCCGTATACCCAATTTACCCCATCAATAAGGTTTTTCATTGTGGCAGCCAAGGTGAGCTAATCAAATTTGTCAATTGAGAAGGTTGTGGATAAGTTGAAGATAGATAATGTCAACTCGATCCATGTGTGACTCATTAAAGTCATGGCATGGGGCCAGTTGGCACATGACCTAGTTGTAAGGGATTGGATGGGGTGGGGACATTTAGAATATGTTTGATAACATTTTTGTTTCGGGGAATAATTTCTTTTCAAAAATAGTCTATTTCTATTTCTCTTCCTTACAACAATTTCTGAATAAAAGAATGCGTTTCGTAACTATACAAAATTTTTATTCTTGAAATAGAAAAAGAATAGGAATGTGTTTGGTACGATTCATAAATTTTTATTGTAATGTAGTATTTCTTTTGATTTTTTAAAAATTATTTAAGAATTGTTTTTCTTTTTTCTTTTCTTTTTGCTTTTCTTCACTATTTTTTGTCTGCCGTTTGCCATCGGTGATGGTGGTGAGGGGGGCAGGTGACAAGGAAGAAGAAGAAAAGAAAAAAGAGAAAAAAAAAAGATGACTTATTTCTAAAAATTGTTCTTGAGAATAAGAAATTACTTCTTTTTTCTGCTTCTTATTTTTGCTCCAAATCTATTCCTTTATCACTTTCTATTGTGGGGAATATAAAAATTAATTGATGTTGTCAAATGAATTTATGTTATTTTTTTGTTTTGAGGAATAAAGGAACAAAAGAAAAATGAAAACGTTACTAAACAGAGCCTTAGTTTAAGGTGTGGAGTTCTCCCATGCTCTAGAAAGAAGTAAAGCAAAAGTCAAAGAGAGATGAGAGTAAAAGTAGGATAGATAAAAGATAAAAAGTTCATGATATGAGTGGTATTTGTAAAATGACTCTTGCCAAAGTTATCTTAAATTAGCTTTCTTCTCACTTCCGAAAATGTCGTTGCTTTGTTGAAAATATTCAAGAAAAGTCATCGAGACTTTGAATGCCATGTAGCTAAAGAATGTAGTAGCTCTTGACTTTTCAAGCAATGACTTAATAGATGATTCAAGATTAGGAAACTTAATCAAGGTGTGTAATTATTTCTTTGAAGGCAACATTTAGATGTTCTCCATTGAATAATGCATTCATTTTTACAGGTGGCAAGAAAATTGAAAGATCCTTTTCTTGAAAGTGTAGTCACATGATCAGAACCTCAGACTTGTAAGGATGCTCAACTTTAGAGAGGTTGACTTTCCAATATTGTGATAATTTGGGGAAAATTATCAGTTCCATAGGGAAGTCGAAGTGTTTACTTGACCTGAATATTGATATTTGCCTTCAACTTGAAGATTTGCTCAAAAGAGCTTCTCTTTAGAGTTGTGTTTAAAACTAAAGAATCTCTCGCATTTCATACAGAAGTTGAAATCATCATGTGAATTATGAGTTTCATTTCAAGAAAATGCGCGGGAGTTACCTGGGTGTTATTGGAAAGATTGAGAATCTGGAAGTGCTTCATTTGAAAAGGGCCTTAACGAGTTAGAGGTTTTGGACCAGTTAATTCTTTATAAATGCGGATAGTCGGAAAGGTTGATTGACGCATGAACCACCAAATTGGCGGATGATGTAATTCTGCATCCCCTCCTGTGTTTTCTAGTTTGATTAAAATGCCACTTTAAACATAAATTAAAGTAGTCGATCTTTCAGGCATTTATATTTTTATTTGTGAAGATTTTATTTCATGTAGAATATAGAGTAAGTTTTTGCTACTTAATTAACTTTGGTAGGTAGGTTGAATTTTTGTTTTACTTTCTACTATATATATAATCTTTTTTTTTTTTTTTTTGGGTCTCACTCCTCTCTACTAAGTTCAAATTTTTTGCCAAATACCCCTTATTTGGCCCAAATGGTTTTGAATGCCCAAGGGGCTTTGGGAAGGTAGTTCCCGAATGCACCCCAAGTTCAGGAGAACAAAAGGAAAGAATCAAAGAAAAAGAAATAAAAAAGGGAGATGAAAGGGATGAAAAGATAAAAGGGAGAAGAAGAAAAAAAAAAAAAGAGAAAAGAATAGGAATTAAAAAATTAATTAAATATTAACATAAAAAGGGGTTTAAGAAATAATTTTTAATTAGGTCGAGTCTGGGTAGTCGAATTGGGTCAATGGCCTGGCCTGTATGGGGTTTACCTAGTTCGAGCTTGTTTCTTGGATATAATAATATTAACTATTAAAAATATATTAAAACATTTTTCAAAATTCAAAAATTTTCAGAAAAAAAGAAAAAAATTCCAAAAATTAAACTTTCAAAGAGTATTAAAAAATTCAAAAAAATTTAGGAAAATTAATTTTTTAGAATATATTAAAAAATTCGATTCTTTAAAAAATTCAAAAATGTCATAATATTCAAAGTTTCACTAAAAATTACAAAATCCAGTTCCTTGAAGAATTATAAAAATAGACTTTCAGAGCTATTTTCTTAAAATATGGAATCTTAACTCTAAAGTTGTACTAAAAAATTGAGTAAGCCTTTAGGGCTCTACCTTGTGGTTTTAATTGTCCTCAAAAGCAATTACCTTTGTTTGCATGCTTTTGCTATTTATGGCTTCCTTTAGTCTAGCTAGGATTGACATTTACCTATTTCCTTATGTTCCGTTCATTTCGCGGAAAATGTGGTGTTTAGAAAATATTTTATAGGAAGTCATTCTCCAAGAAAATGTAATTATTTTCTAGTGTTTGGATGATTCCTGAAATTGAAGTTGAAAATATTTTTCGATGTTCGATAAGGAAAATATTTTCCTTCATATACTCCTTTTCATTTATCTTATTTTTAAAATAGATTTTTCATATTTTTTTAAATTGATTTTCTTTTTTATTTTTCTGTTCTTTTTCTTTGTTTTCCTTCTCCTTCTTTCTTGGTGGTCTCCGGCCACGACGATGGCTCGCAACCGGCCATTGGCGAGCCTTGAGCTCGCCGACGAGCACGAGGCTTACCGCTTCCCAGATTGGCAATCGTGAGCATCGAGCTTAAGACTCGCCAAATCGATGAGCATGAGCTTGAGATCGACAAGCTTGAGATTCGCTTGGCGGCCGATGACTAGCCAAGAAAGAATAAGATAGGAAACAAAGAAAAGAAAAAGAAAAAGAAAAGAAAAGAAAAAAAAAGAACAAGGAAAAAAGAAAAAGAAACAAGAAAAGAAAAAGGAAATTAAAAATAATTTGAATTAAAAAGAAAAAATAAAAAGAAAAAATAATTCGAATAAAAAAAGAAAATAAGAAGAAGAAAGGGGATGAGAAAGTGAGGATTTCTAGAGATGTGAGATAAGAAAGATCAAGTAAGGTAAAGACTTTTTTTCCTTTCATAGAAAACATTTTTCCCCAATGAATTCATTTTCCGTTAAATGAACGCCAAAAATCCGGAAAACGTTTTCTTGGAAATTATTTTTCGCAAAACGAATGGAGCTTTAGTGTTAGGTTTTTATTTTTATTTTTTTTTTCATGTAATCTATTTAATGCTTTCTTGGGGTCGATTATTATGTCAATGATTGCGCACCGCATGATCACCTCGTAAATGCTAGTGGATAAGCTTAAAATCAACCCAAATTGCCTAAGATTTTTTTTTTTTTTAAATATGAATAATATTAAGTACCAAAATGGCATTAATTGATTAATTAGTGTAACTACGTCCTTGACCATAGATTTTCTGGTTGCATAGGAAGTAAGGTACACTCTTATACTTTACTTGATTTATAGCTGATCCTAATAGGGTAGTTGCGACTCCTTATTATAAAATTCTTATGAATATGCCAATGTTGTGTGAGGTATGTCCTTGGAAGGTTCCGTGCTTTATCATAGGCTATAAGCATGTCCTTTAAGCAATACTCCTAAATCTATTCCCTCCCTCGAGGTAGGTTGTGACAGCCGCACGACTGTAGTATTACGAAATTTGGCACCTCCCTCATAGCAATCGATATGGTTAGGTCCACAAACACAATCAAGAGTGGAGTCATTGGCTTTTCAAATATGTAATAATAGATTTTTGTAAAGCACACCACTTTTTCTAAAAAAATTATTCTATACATGGAACTAGAAAAGAAGAAATTAAAGAGTTCAAGGAAAGCGAAATTATAAACGAGATTTATAAATGTTCGGTTTGGTTTTCCAGCCCTAATAGCCCAATTGGGTTGAAATCCACTGGTTAAGCCAAGAGCACAAACATTGCCTTATTATAAGTGTAAAACCTTCCAACAGATGGACCTGATTCCTTCTACAACTACCCTACTATAAGCTAGGTAATTATTAGACTTCTTCCAATAGTCATTCTCATACCTTATACACAAATCATAGTAGGCTCATTCTCCCCAAATTACAAACTACACCTCTAAGTATTTATAAAAACTCATTTGCACATGTTGCCTTTTCCCAAAACAACTGCCTACACTCTACATACGATAGTTTCTCTTGTGAATTTACAAGTGGGTTTGCCAATCTTACTAAGTTTTAGGAATAGGAATCAATTGAGAAGAATGTAGCAACGAAAAGACAGATCTCAAGAATACTCAATATGCTTCAATTTCTCTTGTTTCAAGCACTCGATGACAAGCCATGAAGTTCATCCTCAAAAGAGTCCATCAACCAACTTCTTTTTGTGGCCACAAACTTCGTCGATCACCTAACTCTCTTAAATTTGCGGTATCACTTTTGCACGATTTGCTTGATTTGTTCATAAAGTTATCTTTCCCTTTTTGCCTATATTAGAAATTGAGAGAGAAATTGATGGTAGGTTGAAGTCCAAAGCCATTTGAATTAATCTGAAGGTTTCCGATAATGTTACGTACAGATTATGGATTTATAGTTGTTATGACAGAGAATCTGGACAGAAAATCTTCGACTAAATTTGTGGTATCACTTTTGCACGATTTACTTGCTTTGTTCATAAAGTTATCTTTCCATTTTTCCTATATTAGAAATCGAGAGAGAAATTGATGGTAGGTTGGAGTCCAAAGCTATTTGAATTAATCTGAGGGTTTCCGATTATGTTACATGCAGGTTATGGATTTATAGTTGTTATGACAGAGAATTTGGTCAGAAAATCATCTACGATTTTTTAAGAAAAAGTTTAAAACTTTAGAAGTTGACTATCATTAGAGTGAAAAATCCTATATTGAGGGAAATTGGAGAACAGTCTTGTTAAGCATACTTAATATAAATGTTTTAATTTGGAATTTCCAAAAAAATCAGGAAATTTTTTCATTATAAGCTGAAGAATTTTTGTATAGTGGGTTAAATTATGGTACATTAGTTTTTCTCATCCACCAATAGGGGGGCTTCTTCTTCGGCTGAGGGAGAGCAACCATCAGAGGCAGAGCTCGGTTTAGGGAGGGAGAGAGAGAGTGACAGAGAGGAGGGTTCTGTTTGTCTCTGTTGGGGGATGTTCTCTGCAGCCTCTCCACACACAGAGACGTGCGGAGTACCTCCTTTTTCTTGGCTGGAAGGAGATCGCAAAAGGAGCTAGAAGAAGGCGTCGCAAGATTCATGGAGCGAGAGAAAGAGACAGACGTGCGCTAGCCTCGAGCTTCGACCGGGGAAGACTATGACGATTGATCATCGCGCTCGGACCTCGACCGCCGGCCCTCGACGATGCGTGCCTCTCCCCACGGTAGGTTTCTCTGAGTTTTATTTTGATTTGCTTCGAGTTGCGTTGATTTCCCAAGGATCCCAGTCCGGAGGTGTCCAGGGCAGCCGGATGTAACCCGATCATTCGAGCTCGCCCGTCGTTCACCGCCCTCGAACCGGGTAGGGACCTGGAATTGAACGCTCGCTCCGCAAACCATTGTCTCGTCATGTTTTGGCAAAGTTGTAAAACGACTCGTTCTTCTTTTTTTTTTTTTTTCAAGAGGCTCCTTAGGCGTGCGAAGTTTGGGAGAGCTGATGTGGTTGTTATGATGTGTCATGTGATGGGTTTCTGTTGGGTTTGGGCGTGCTTTACTCGTTCTTCTTTTTTTTTTTTTTTTTCAAGAGGCTCCTTAGGCGTGCGAAGTTTGGGAGAGCTGATGTAGTTGTTATGATGTGTCATGTGATGGGTTTCTGTTGGGTTTGGGCGTGCATGGAGACGCTCCAAAGAAGTGTTTAAACACTTCATGTACGGATTTTGTTAGGAACGAAAAAAGAACAGTAAACGCGTTTGGTTGCGTTTTTTTTTTTTTTTTTTGTTAGAACAAAATAAGAACAAAAAAAAAGAAACAACAAATTCTTGTTTCGGCCTTGAGAAACACTTCTTGGACGCCCGAAAGGAACAAAATGCTTCTCTTCTCTTTTTTTTTTTTTTTTCTTCTTCTTTTCTTCTTTTTTCTTTGGCCGGTTCCGGCCCTCGCCATGGCCGGCGACGCCCTCGAGGGTCGGAGACCTCGCCGGATCTAGGCGAGCCCGAGCTCGCCCGACCAAGGCGAGGCCGAGCCTTGCCCAACCACGGCGAGGCCGCGCCCCCCGTCGGCCCGTCACGGAGGCGGTGGACCTAAAAAAAAAAAAAATAAAAAAAGAAAGGAAAAAGTGAAAAATAAAATAAAAATATTTAAAAAATTAAAAGAAATAAAAAAGAATAAAAATTACCGTGTTTTTATTCATTTTTTATTCTCGGAACAAACGTTACCAAACGTATTCTTTTGTTCAAAAATTGTTAATGTAAACACTTTTTTTTTTTTTTCCGTTCCTGTGTTCTTTTATTCAAAAATTGTTTAGAACAGAAACATTTTTTTTTTTCTGTTTGAAACAAAAAAAGAACGTAAACGTTATCATTCGCACCCTCTATATCCGGATTTGAGTGCGAAATATGTCTCCCTCTCGGTCCATGCTCGCCCCGTGTTTGAAGAAATGCCTAAACCAAATTTGTTAGGATCAATCTCTGATTCTGAATTGTCAAAAGAAGTACGTGAACATGTGGTGTGCGGTATAGGCTTTTTGTTGATTACAATATATATTTTCAGTCAGATTTCTTCTCTACTGAGTCCGAATCTCTTCAATCTTTGGTTATTAATTACTCTAGTATGCCCTTCACGTTCCAAGGGTCGTCAGCCCAGCCCATGATGCTCCGCACCAAAGTCAAACCATCTGTTTCGCACTCAAGCTTCTCACCTTTTGTACCTGCTCTGTTCCAACTGTTCACGCGCGCTCCTCCTTTTTCAGCCTCAAGTACTCCAGCCCGTGCAGTACGGCTTCGGCTTGTACAGAGGACTATGCAGGAACCTCTTGCACGAAGCCGTCGACGACTTTTCCGGCCTAATCTCGCAAGATTCCAGCGACTAAACCGAGGAATTCTCCTTGCCCCATGAGCAGTCGACGTGTAATTTCATCGATCCTCTCTCCGGCGGCGTCCACTTGACCGGTAAGTTCAGATTTGTGGGTTTCTTTGCTCCCTTTTTCTTATGCCATCTGCTGAAGTTCTTTACTTGTTGCTGCTGCTGACGCCAGCAGCCCGATCCCTCGGCCGGTCACTGCCTCCGCGCCCCTGCTGCAGCACCCGCGACTCCGGCTGCTCGCTGCCGCACTGCTGCCCCTCGGGGAGCTCGAACGTCGCCCCGCCTCAACCCGACGCCGCTGCACCGCCTGCGTTGCGAGCACCGCCGTGCCAGCTCGCCCAAGCGCTGTCGCTCCTCGCTGCCCGCGGCCGCCGCCCGCCGCGTCGCCGCCGCCGTCAACGCATAGCCCCTAGAGAAGAAGGTTAGAAGCCGGGTAGGTTTTTTAGGAGCCGGGTTGGGCGCGAATCAGGGCCAGGTTTGGGCTTGTGGGCTTGTGGGCCAATTTAGGTCGCGGGCCTGCGTGGGGGAAGTAGAGATTGGGCCCATCGGTTGGGCCCAATCCAGCTGCACGAAGGCCCGACCAAGGCTGAGGTTTGATTGGTTCCTATTCACTGCTCAATTATTTCCTCATGACGTGTTGACGCGGCCATCCCTGTACCTGTACTCCTCCCACGCGAGCTTTTCTCTCTGTTTCAGCAGCTGCAGTCCGTGGAGCAGAGCTAGGGTTTTCGCTTGCAGTGATGAAGAGGCATGTATCTCTTTGGTAAATCCGTCGACGATCACGCCATTTGAGTTTCGCAAAATCCCAGCAATCGAGCTGGACGAGTCTCCTTCCACCCACGAGCAGTCGACATTCAGCTTCAACGCTTGGCTATCCGGCGCTGTCCAGCTCACAGGTAGGGTCGTCGTTTTTACTTTTCCTTTTCCCGTACTTGGGTTCCATCGGCTGAAGCTTCGGCTTTGTGCTTGGGCTACCTCAACTATGGCATCTGGTTGCAGAATCTTGCCGCGGAAGACCTGGTTGTTCTTGTTTTTCCAGATCTGCCACAGCACTTCGGCCACTAGCCCTTCATCTGGTAAGTTCAGCCTTGCTTCGACAAAATTCCACCAACCACTAGTGGCCACTCTTATATTGTTTTTGAGGTTGAGATGTGGGTCTGACCATATGTCCTGGGTTTTTTTACAGAAGAAAAATAGGTGCTCGATAGTCTCGGGACTGCTCTGGTGCTCTTAGGATTTTAGATTTTGAGGAGAAAGCAAAATATTAATTTATTTTTCAAAAAAGCAAAAAGCAAAAAGCAAACAAGCCCTATCATAAAGTCTGAAATTTACTTACGACACGCGTAAAATTTCTGAGCAGTTGGTGATTTATTGTATCATTTGAAAATTGGTAAATTTATGATGACGTTAAATATGTTATCTTCCAATCAAATTAGGAGTAATATTTTTTTTGTCAACTGTATTAGAATTTATGAATAATTTCGGGAAACTTATCACATAGGGGGAATTTTCCAGATTTCTCCTTGACTGGACCTGCACTCATCCCCAAAGCTGGGTAATGTTGGTCTTTCGCTAATTTCCATTCTTTCGGCCATTGTTTATGGTCATCGTCGTAAAAAATTACGATTTTACGTTTCAACCATTTGAATGTATGCATTTGACTGGATTTCCTGTAACTACTCCATTACTTCCTCGTAGCGTGTTGTCGCAGCCTCTTTCTTTGTTAAAGACGTCGGGTGAGAGAGAGAAGCCAAGTTGAGTTACCTACTGGTATGGCGAGCTCAGATGCAGGGACGTCATTTGGAAGTGAGTACCAAGTTTTTGTGAGCTTCAGAGGACCAGATACTCGCATTGGATTCACCAACGTTCTCTACCATAGTTTGCATGATGCCGGAATCCGTGTCTTCCTAGATGACGAAGAGATCCGAGTTGGTGAAAGGATCGATGGATCGCTTGAGCAAGCAATCAATAACTCCAGGATCTACATACCCGTCTTCTCTAAGACCTACGCTTCGAGCAAATGGTGCCTTTGCGAGCTCAGGCAGATCGTGGCAAACGCTTTGAGATCGAGAGGGAATAAAGAGATCCTTCCTATTTTCTACGATGTGGAACCTGATGATGTTAAGTTAAAATCTTCGCTATATCGCGATGCCATACTCGAATTAGAAAGCGAAAAGAAGTTGAGCAATGAGCAAGTAGATGCGTGTAGAGAGGCTCTCTTGGAGGTTGGTGCCATAAAGGGGTGGGAAGTGAAGAAGTACAAAGGGTAAGCTAGCTGCTTTCTAGATGCTTGTTTCCTCGATTTCCCTTTAGACTTCTAGCTTGTTATAAGTCCCATTATTTATCTGATTATTGTGTAGTTTATCCTATGCTTGAATAACATCATTTTTGCCTAGATAATCATGATTTCACATATTGACCCACTAAAATGCTTTTCCATTGTGGCAGCCACGGGGATCTGATCAAATTGGTAATTGAGAAGGTAGTGAAAGTGCTGAAGACAAAACATAGGAAGGTGACTGAACATTTAGTTGGGATCGATGAACAAGTAGGAGCAATAAGAAAATTATTGGACATCAACTCTGATGATGTGCGAATAATTAAGATTCATGGCATGGGGGGTATCGGTAAAACGACTCTCGCCAAGGTTGTTTTCAACAAACTCTCATCTCATTTTGGAAAATGTTGTTGTTTCCTTGAAGATGTTCGAGCAAATACATCTCTTGATGATGACTTAGTTAAGTTGCAAATAAAGTTAGTATCCGACATTGGCCAACGTGAAGGAACAAGGAGCATTTATGACAGTGATGATGGAATGAAGAGGATTGAAGAAGTATTTCGCTACAAAAAAGTCCTCATTGTACTTGATGATATTGATGACATCAAACAAGTAAAGAAATTAATCGGAGAGAATACTTTGCATTCAGGATCTCGAGTAGTGATTACCACTAGAAATAAAGATGTTTTGCGAATCTACAGACAGAAGTATCGGATTTTAGATTATGAAATGCAACTTATGAGTATTGATTGTGCGCTTGAGCTTTTTAGTTGGCATGCATTTGACAACGACTCTCCTTCAGATGATTACAATGTTCTTTCATGGGAAATCACACATGCTACCGGGAGACTTCCATTGGCTCTTGAAGTAATTGGTTCATTGCTTTATAACAAAATGCAACAAATATGGCAAGAGACACTGGAGAAATTAACCAAAGCACCTCCTAAGGATGTTTTTGTAAAGTTGAAGATTAGCTATGATGCCTTAACTTGGGAGCAACAACAAATCTTTCTTGATATTGCATGCTTTTTCATTGGTAAGAATAAGACGAATCCAATGTACATGTGGAAAGATTGTGAGCTTTTTGCAGAGACTGGAGTTGATGCCCTCGTCAACTTGTCTTTGGTAAAGATTGTGGACAACAATGAGTTTTGGATGCATGACCAACTCAGATATATGGGAAGGGAAATTGTTCGTCAGGAAAATCCAACAAATCCTGAAAACCGTAGTAGGTTATGGATTGGTGAGGAGATCTTTGATGCAATAACCACAAGGGAGGTAATGCACCTGAGGAGGAAACTAATTGTTTTTCTACTAGAAAATCCTTTATATTGCACTAGGATGCTTTTTTCTTTCTTTTTTTTTTTTTCCCATTGTAAGCCTTTTCCTTTGAACTTAGAATACTAAATAATGCTCATTTCTGCTCTTATTTGTAGATGAAGAGGAATGTCCAAGCACTGCATCTTAATCTAAGAAAAAGTTATATGAAGCCCGTTATTGAAAGTGAAAAGATTGGAAGGTTTGAACATCTCAGGTACCTCAACTTAACTTGGGGAACCTTCGCTGGTGACCTAGCGAATTGTCTTACAAAATTAAGATGGATTGTTTGGATTGCTCCTCCAACATCCAAGCCAGCCAATATATACTTCAAGAATGTGGTCATTCTTGAATTTACACTAGTTGACTTCATAGATGACTTGAAACTACAGAGTTTAGTCAAGGTTTGTATTTCGATTATATTTTCTTTGATAGTAATATTTGATTGTTCATTCATTGAAATTGCATTCATTTTGACAGATGGCCAGAAAATTGAAAGTTCTTTCCATTTCAATTTGTGACAAAATAGTTACAACACCAGACTTCTCTGGATGTCCAAATTTAGAGAGGCTTACTTTTAAAAATTGTTCCAATTTGAGGAAAATTGACAGCTCTATTGGGAAGTTGAAGTGTCTAATTGACTTGAGGATTATTCTTTGCGGTGATCTTGAAGATTTGCCTGAAGAAATTGGGAACCTATTGAATTTGCAGCACTTCTCTATAGAGGATTGTAAAGTGAAGAAACTCCCGGATTCCATATGGAAGTTGAAATCATTACGTGAGTTGCACTTTGTCAAACGCTATGGTGGATTAGATTCAGCAAATTCATGGGAGTTACCTAGTGCTATTGGAATGCTCCAAAAGCTAGAAGAGCTTTGTGTTCATAGTTGCTTTTTGAAAGGTCAAATTCCTTATGAAATTGGAAGTTTACCCTTTCTAAGAAGACTAGATCTAACAGGGACTCAATTAAGTGAAGTTCCAAAGAGCATTAGCATGCTCACTTACCTGAAAAGGTTGAAGTTGGTAGCTTGTGATAAGATTCAAGAGTCACTGGTCCTCCCAACAAGTTTAACCCATCTACATTTACAGTGTACATTGCTTCAAGTAGTCCCGGATCTTTCGAACTTGACAAATTTGGTTAAGTTGGATCTAAGTTCATGGGGAGGAGGAGATAAACCTTGCACATGTGAGTTAAGGTGGATTGGTAGGTTATCCAAATTAACTACATTGAGATTGGGACTTCACAATGTCCATGTTCCTTCTGAGCTGGCTTCCCTTCCTTTGCTAAACCGACTTGGTTTGTTTGGATTGGACCTGCAAACCTTTCCGCAACTTCCCCCATCACTACAAAGGCTACAAATTGATAATTTCAATTCCATCGCATCACTCTCTCGAAATCTCATAAATTTGTCACGCTTAGAGCTTTGTAGGTCTCCAATGCAAGAATTTGAACTCGATGGGCTTCAACTTCCAACTATAAGGGATTTGTATATAAAGGAATGTGAGAGCCTCGAAAGATTCGGGCTACTAAGTATGAGGAAGTTGGTATTTGTCAATGTAACAGGTTGTCCAAAGCTAGTTGAGCTCCAATTTTCTTGGTTGGAATCACTTGATGAATTAATTATTCAATGCTGTGAATCCTTCGGCAGGCTAGTTGATTTGGGGGAAGCTGGGCACGGTAATAATGAGTCTGCTAACAAGTTGATTAGTGGTGAAGGGACACTAATCCTTCCGCTAGGAGCCTTGAATAAGTTGCGAGAGTTTGTGCTGAGAGGTTGCCCTAACATACTCGAGATGCAAATTGTTGGTATGTCAGAATCATTGGAACACTTTATCCTTTCTATATGTCCTAATGTGCAAAATCTTGGTGGTTTGTCAAACTTAAAGAACCTCAAAAGTTTATACATTGATGGCAACGAACGGCTACAAGTCATTGAAGGCTTTGACGAGCTAGAGTTCTTGGATTGGTTACTCGTTATTAGATGCGGATTGTTGGAAAGTTTGATTGATCTATCGAACACAAAATTGCCGAATGATTGCTACATACATATCTCCGGTTGCAAGAAAAGCTTTAGGGGCTCCCTGGAGTCTTACAACCACCAAAATGTAAGTCCAATCAAACCTGCTTTCCATCTCGTAGTTAAAATTTGATTAACTGAATAAGAGAGATTTTGTATTTCAATTCTTTTATTGTTATCGAAGCAAGAAGTCATTGACGGATAAAAATGCATTTAAATTGCTCTCACTTGTTCTGACGCCAATCAAATTGACCTGCAATTTCTCCTCTATTTTCCCATTTGTGTTTTTCTCATTTTCCTTTTATTGTTTTCTACTCCTTTTCCCCTTTTTCTTTCCTTTCCGTCCACTAAAAAGTTCCAAAATTTTGGATAAGCAACAGGACAAGGTCAATTGTTATAAAAATAAGTGGAAGAACTTCATTAATCCATAAGAGAAATCATTGTTAATTTCTTATTACTTAAAGATGTTTTTATGTTTCATAAGTCTTTCAAATAAGGAGTTAATTGTTTAGGTAAGTCTTGTTTTTACTTAGGCTGCGTTCGTTTCACGGAAAATAACTTCCAGGAAAATGTTTTCTGGATTTTCCGGTATTCGTTTCACAGAAAATCAACTACTCAAGGAAAATGTTTTTCATCAACAAGTAAAAATTACATTCAAAGCTAAGGAAAATGTTTTCCACTTCGAAAAGTGGAAAACATTTTCCATAACTTCTTCTACCTTTTTTTTTTTTCTTTCCTTTTCATTTTTCTTCCTTAGCTTGGCCGATGGTCGGCCCCGCAGTGGTGGCGGCGACCGGCTGCGGATCGCGAGCTAGCTCAAGCTCCGCCCGGCCGGCGAGGCTCCGCCTAGCCCAATTTGTGGAAGCCCGGCTCGCCCGAGCTCGGCGAGCTCGGGCCTCGCCGGATCGGGCGAGGCGGAGCTCCGGCCTCGCTAGATCCGGCGAGCCGGGCGGGGCTTGGGCTCGCCTTGATTGGGAGCCGAGCTCCGCCGCTAGATCCGGCGAGCTCGCGGCTCGCGGACCTCTCCGGTGAGCTCGGGCGAGGCTCGAGCCCGCCGGCTCGCCGGATCGCGCGGCCGGATCTTGGTCGGCGGGATCTTGGTCGGCTTGCCATCGTTAGGCGTGCGGCGGCGGAGGAAGGAGGAAGGAGGAGGAAGGAGAAGGAAAAGAAAAGGAAAAAATAAAAAGAAAAAATAAAAAGAAAAAGAAAGAAATTAGTTAACGAATGGTGGAAAATGTTTTCCACTCAAAATTTAAGTTTCAGTAGAACACAGGAAAATATAGCCATTTTCTTGGAAAATGACTTCTAGGAAAATATTTTCCGAAGATGGCCCAATTTCCGTGAAATGAACGTAGCCTTATGCTCGATTCATTTTGTGAAAATATAATGTTATTGAAAAATATTTTTCAAGATGCCATTTTCAAGAAATGATTATATTTTCTAGTGGTTAGTTAAATCTTGAAAATAGAGTAGAAAATATTTTGTACTGTTTGTTATTGATTTGTTATTTTGGGAAAAATTACTAAAGAAATTGAATTTTTATTTTTTAATTGACAAACAAATTTAATCTTAATATATATTTTTCAAAATTTGAATTTTTAATAATTTTTTTTTTAAAAATTGAATTTTAATATTTTTAATCTTTCCTTTTTTTCTTTCTTCTTTTGTCCTTCTTTTCCTTCCTCTGTTGTTGCGTGCCTCGATAATGGCCGGTTGCTAGATGAGTGACCAAGACGTGGATTTGGTGAGCTCATAGGTCACCACATCTAGAGGAGCTCGAGCTTTGCCAAGGCCGGTGGCACAAGCCTTGCCCTTGTTGGATCTGGTCTTGGGCGAGGTGGAGCCTTGCTTGCCTCACCATAGGCCGACAAGGAGCTCGCCAACCTATGGCAAGGCTCCAGTTGGCCTGTGGCTAGTCGTCAACCATTGCTGTGGACGATGATCGGCCAAGGAAGAAGAAAAAAAATTGGGTAGAAAAAGAAAAAGAAAAAGAAAAAGAAAAGAAATTAAAAACTCAATTTTAAAAAAAAAAAAAGAAAAATAAAACATAATAATAAAAGGAAAATATATTTGGTGAAAGAATATAAGGTGGAAGAAGTTATGGAAAACGCCTTTCACTTTTAAAAATGGAAAACATTTTCCTCACTTTTGAAGTTGCTTTTTTTAATAGTGGAAAATATTTTCTTTGACTAATTCATTTTCCGTTAAACGAACGTCAAATAATTTGGAAAATGTTTTCTTGAAAGTTATTTTCCATGAAACGAGTAGAGTTTTAAGTTATACTGACTTCTCACTTATACTAGTTATTATGGAGATGAGATTGGTACTTTGCGATTTTCATAGCTACGATAGGAAGCTAAAAAAATCATGTACTCGTTTCACTGTGTCGTAGAAAATTTGCTCAAATGGCACTCTTAGAGCATAACTCACGTGGTCCATCAATTTAACCGAAGTGGTGTTAAGTTATTTTCTTCTATCCATTTAACTACACCTACTAATCCTTGTTGTTGCGGATGATGATTTTTGTTTTTGACTCCTACGACACCGTGTTATATGTACAATAAAGCTTACTAATTGAATTGACAAGCGCCAATAGTGAACGTTTCAAGGTTGTCATCTATAGAACTCGATCAAATAAAAAATATACATGCATGCCCACTTTCAAATAGAGGAGAAATTGCAGATCAATAAACAACAAAGAGAGAGAGAGGGGGAAGGCTTGCCTACTTTACGTCAGTAAGAGAATTTTCAGTTTGATGATTTGCAGTTAATATGATGGGGCTTTGTGAAACCAAAGTTTATGGAAAAGACAACCGGGCAACGAAGTTATTGTAGAAAGAACCTGAAATGTGTTTCAGCGGGTAATTCATGAAAAAACTACACCTGCAAAGCACGGTCTTGCCAATGAATGCCTTTTTTTTTTTTCGGACTAAAGAAAACAACACCTAATGTTTGATTAGTGGTGTGGTTATTTAGTTTAGCATTGTCCAGGCCCAGTAATTTTCCAATAATATGATATTGTTCATCTTCTTTGCTTTTTCCTGTTTTCCTTTCCTTTTTTATACATAAGAAAGTTCCATTTTCGTAGCGAGTTTACAAGACAAGGTCAGTTTTTGCTGCAAATGATTTAAAAAACTTCAATGTCTAGAAGAGATATATAGAATAGCTTGGAATTTCTTTTGAAATGCAATTTTCATTTTTTATGGAGCGAATTATTTAGTTTAGCGTATCCTTTATGTAATACTGTACATTATGGAAATGAGTTTGGAAATTGCGATTTCTACCATGAAGATAGAACATTAAAAGAATGAGATATTGATTTCACAACTTGCAAATTTTTGCCAACCGGTGGTGTTTCAAGAACATGACTTACATGGTCCACCTGTCCACTAATCAAGCGACTTATGTCCTTGATGGAATTGAGTGTTACTTGAATTTGCATGTGGTTGGGTCCGGCCATGTAGGATGTGTGTTCCAAAAGCAACTCAAATACTTTATTTAAGATTTTCAAGTGTTGATGTAAAGGCCACTGCAAACAGGAGCAGGAGCAGGAGCAGGAATTAAAGCGGAGGAGAATATGCTGGGGAGAGGACTTGTCTCTTGGCCGTTTTCCTACCGATTGGAACCTCTGGGCGGTAATTTCTCATTTCGGCTATTTTTTTTTTTTTTTTTTTTTTTAACTTGTTGAAGAATACACTGCTTTTGTATTTTGTATTTTTTTTTTGGTTCTGGATTGAGGAAGTTGGGGATTGTCGGATTGGTAATTTTGTAAATTTTGTTTGTTGAGGATAAACGGTGAATTTGAAAGAAGGCAGCGAGGTTTTTGATCTAAGTCTCTGTTTGAAATTGGGTTGTCAATGTAATCGTTCGGGTAGATGTAGAATTGTTAAATAAACACTGCAACTTGGAGCTATTTTGTTGCTGTTTTGCTAGATTTCTTGATGCAGTTGACTAATTTGTACAGTCACATCGGTGAACCAAGTTTCGATTTTTGTTACTTTGTTGTTGATTCTTCATCTCTTTTGCCCAATAATTAATAACTAGAGAGTAAAAGTTCCTCTCTGTCTCTGTCTCTGTCTCTCTCTCTCTCAAGTTGGTTTATCAGCTAGTGAGAATCCGTCCTTCCGCAACCCAATTTCATGAAGCAAGATAATTGTGAGACTTATTTTACGGGTTGATTAAAAGCCACTTCAAACAGGAACAGGAAAGAACAGCAGAGGAGGAGAGGACTGGGGAGAGTGTCGTTCCAATGCCCTGAGCTTCAACAGTTACCGTCCACTTCATCCTCCCCTGTTTTTTTCCCCTTCGATTAACCCCAAACAGGAATGAAAGCAGAGGAGAAGGCAGGGCAGAGTGTCGTTCCAATGCCAGAGCTTCTACAGAATGTGATGTCGATTGCGGGAAAAGACGGCAAGCTGGCTGGTTCTTCGACAATAGAAGTGATGAGGCCCTGCTCCGGAAGAAGTCAGAGGACGCTCGCCATCGAGTCTAAAGGACACTAGCTAAAAGCAGGGCCAGGAGGATGACATACTTTGCCCATTTTTTTTTGTAATTGATGCCAGTGGCGGCAAGCGAAGCAAAGCCAGAAAATGTCACCGCTGGCCAGGGATAAAGCCCGTCTGTACTGTATTTGTGGCCTTGTCTTTTCTTTTTGACCTAGAAGGCATTTATTTTTGAGTTCGGTCTTTGCTTTTAAGCTCGGGCTTTGGCTCCCAACCAATATACACTTAAAAGAATGTGGTCTTTCTTCAATTTTCAGACAATGGCTTCGTATATGAGTTGAAACTATGGATTCGTATATGATTTGAAACTACGGAGTTCAATTGTCATGCTTTAAAGAGTTTTTCAATGGTTTTTTTTTTTTGTGTGGCCATCGTTCCTTGATTACATTGTCTAGTTATCCTCTTTATGATTTAATTTTTCAATGATCTTTACTCCAAACTCAAATTTACATTTTTTTTTTTTTTGGATAAAAGATTAGAAAAAACTCATGGCTATTTTGTATTGTCATGGTAGCTGTTGACGATTATGCATCAAGAGGCTTGGAAAATCTTGCCTAGCTTGACAAATCAATAGATTTTGACACTAATCATATAAACAAAGAAATAAGAAGGTGAGCATCTTTCACATCGTTTCAACCTACAAAGTAAATTTTAATCCACAATTTAGAAGGAAAGAATGCGGTACTTTAATTTCATATTGAAACTTGCTAGTGTGTCATTCAGCGTAGAATATTTCATGCATTGAGATTAGAAAACACATGCAAAGAAGCATTTGTGTGAATTTGTATAGTATAAAAGGGTAGCATTACTGAAGAGTAAGTACAGGAGAGCACCCCGTACACGAGGCAAAGTATACGGGGACACTACCATTTTCTTTGATTTTTTTTCTTCTGTTTTTCTCCTCCTTCACAACAACATAGAATGGATGAGTATCTTCTCCCTACCTAAGGTAGTGATTCCAATGTTGATGATGACTAGAGGTGTTAAAATGGGTCACTTGTTTATAACAAAAGATGGTTAAATGGGTTTCACAATTAAAGGTTTAAGATAGGTGGGTCTTAAGTGGGTTTTTAAATGGGTTGGGTTGAAAACTCATTTTCAGCAAAAACATTATAATCCCTCCATTCTCTTTTTAATTTTATAAAAATCGAAATTATAATTTTTTTTATTTTCTCTTTTCTTTTCTTCTTTTTTATTCTTTCTCCTTCCTCCTTCCGGTTGTCGGCACGGCGATGGCCGGTGGCCGGGCAGGCGAGCCTCGAGCTCGCCGGCGTCGGGCGAGCTCAAGCTCGCAGATCTCGACGGGCGGAGGCCTCCCCAACGCCGGTGAGGCTCGAGCCTTGCCAATGGGCTAGACTCAAGCCCGCCGGCGTTGGCGAGGCTCGAGCCTCGCCGATCGGCGAGACTCGAGCCCGCCGGCGTTGGGCGAGGCTCGAGCCTCGCCGATCTGGTGAGACTTGAGCTGCCGGGCGTTTGGTGAGGCTTGAGCCTCGCCGTCGGCAAGCCTCGAGCTCGGCCGGGCGTCGGGCAAGCTCGAGCTCGCCGACGCCGGTGAGCTCGAGGCTCGCCCGTGGCCGGCCGGGCCGTCGCCGCCGTGGCGGCCGGCCAAAGAAGAAGAAGAAGGAGAAGAAAAAGAGAAAAAGAAAAGAAAAAGAAAAATGTTTTTTAAAAATAAAATTAATTAAAAATTTAATCTAAAAAAATAATTAAATTTCGATTTTTTTAAAATAATTATTTTAAATATATAAAAATTGTCCATTAAATTTGTATTGTATAAAACTATTTTAGCAATACAATTTAAAAAAATAATATATATAAAAGCTTGGAAGTATTTAAATAATATAATCTTTAAAAAAACATAGAAATAAGTTTTTCTAAATTTGTTAAATATGAAAACATTTTATTAACATGAGTTGGGTCGGGTCGGGTATGGGTTGGGTATGGGTCGGGTGCAGTCGGGTTTGGGTCGAAAAATTTACATTAAGCATAAATGGATCATAAATGGGTTAATGGGTCAATTTGGGTCGGACCATTAATGACCCGACCCAAACCCGACCCGACCCACCCGTTTAATGGCTCTAATGATGACTACTAAGGGTCCGTTTGGGAACCACTTCCCAAAGCCCTTTGGAGGCCTAAAGATACTTGGGCAAATGCCGGCCGTTTTGGCAAAAAACTTTGAACCCGTTTTCTCCAAATGCTAGCCTTTGTGGCCAGAAAGCCCAAGGCGGGTCCTCACCGCCTTGGGCTTTCGGCTTTTCGGCATGCCCACGCGGGCATTGTTCATATTTTTTTTTTCCAAAATTGTCCTCATGAGTTTTTATTTTTCCGGTTCTTGCCCTTGTATGCGATACTGTTCATCTTCTCCGGGGAGCTTCGATTCAGTCCGAGTGCGAGGAGCCGGTGACTGCTAGAGGGACACCGGCGACCGTCGAGGGGTGGCGCGACTGACGCCGGGGGTGGCGCGACCGCGGCGACCCAGATCTGGGGCGGCAGGCTGTCTTTTTCTTCTTCTTCTTCCGCGAGCGGTTGCCGGCGAGCTTCTTCTTCTTCCGATCTAGGTCGCGCGACCCCCGTCCTCGGATCGGGTCGCGGCGCGAGGTCGCGCGACCTCGCAACGACCAGATTTGGTCGTCGTCGGAGGTCGCGCGACCTCGCGGCTGACCGATCCGGCCGTCGGAGGTCGCGCGACCCAGATCGGGTCGCGCCGGTTGCCGCGAGGTCGCCCGACCTCCGGCGGACCAGATCCGGGTCGGGCGACCTCCGTGAAGGGCCAGGGGGTCGCTGGGGTCAGCCACCGGGGGTCGCTGGGGTCGGCGACCCTCGCCGGAGGTCGCCCGACCCACAGGCGTCCCGACCCAGGCGGCCCTCGCCAGGCCCCTCTCCTCGGGTGCCCTGAGGCCGCCGGCGGCCACCTTCCTTGCCGGCGACTGCCTGCCTTGCCGGTTAATTTTTTTTATTTTTCTTTTGATAATTTTTTTTTATCACCAAAGCCTTTTGCAAATATTAATTCCCCCAAACACCATTTTGCTCAAAGGTATTTCAAATGGGCTTTCAAAGTATAATTTACCAAACACACTTTGCATTTTGAAAAATACCTTTAACTCAAAGGTCTTTGCATTTTCCTAAAGGCTTTCCCCAAAAGCCTTCCCAAACGCACCCTAAAAATAGATTGAGGCCTCCTAGCAATCACTATTTCTTCCCCCCTTCCCTCTTCTTTTCACAGAAGATAATGGTACTTGAGGATATATATGCAAATCAGGCCAAACCCCACGAACTACTGTTGACCATAAATTAGTTTTCATGACTCCAAAATCACTTCTAACCATGCCGAAATATGCCGTTGCTGCTATATTTGTTTCAAGTGTTTTGAAATAGGCACATGTTCGAGCCATTTTCCTGAAGGTCCATAGGCCGGGCAATTGGACATAGCAGTCCGGGAGTCGGGATGGTTGTGCGGAAAGCCCAATCCATTTTGTCCAGTGTTCGGGCAACGGGAAGTACTCGTGCGGACACACGGATGGTGCAAGGGTTGTTTAAACCTCCAATTGGGATGATGAACACGTAAAATAAAAGAAATACTGAAAAATAGAGATAAAGGAACCGGAGTTAGTTTTTTTCCATAGCCTTGTTAATTAAATGAAAGTGACAACCAGTGCTCCACTACGGCATCTCCGTTTGGAAAAGGATGGATTCCTACTAGACTCCCACAAGGGACAAGGCTTTGATTGGTTTTCCTATACACGCTGCTCCTTTTTTCTTTTTTCCTGTAGACCAATAGCATTTGATTTTATGGTCTTCGTGGTAAAATATTACGATCTCTGTTTTAACCATTTGATTTTACGCATATTGATTGGTTTTCCCGTAACTACTCCTTTATTTCCTTTTCTTTTTAAGTCCTATAACAACATTATTTCCTTATGATGTTTCGACATAATCACATTCCATCACTTTCAACTTTTTGATTTTATGCATGAAAGGAATGATCCACTCTGCTATATTATCTAGAAAATTATTAAACCATGCCATCAACCCCTCCTCTTTTTGTGAGTTATTAATTTTATGTCCATATGAAAGATCCAAATTTACTCCTCTTTCATCACTCAAGTAAGAGAAAAGTTTAAGAGGAGAGTTTTCGACAACAATTGTAGGGGGTATCTGTTCGTACCATGTTTCAGCCCATGGTTTAGAGCGAGTAGATTGGTATCAACCATGGTTCAATTGAACAATTTATGACCTGTTGAAATGAAATCAAAGACTTAGCCAAATGATTTTAGTTGAAACCACCATCTGCAATTTGAGGTTGGAAACGGTCCACTCAGAACAGCTGAACTCGCATTTACTTATCGAAGTTAAACAAGCCAAAAACATTGTAAAACAAACTTATTTTTGATCCCATCTGCTAATTTAACAGCAACATACTCCTCTAATAAGGACCCGTCAGTTTCATCTTTCGCACAAACTTCAATAATATCTTTCAGTGTATCAAGCAATTGTAGTTCTCTATTCAACGAACAAGCCATTTTATAATATGTGCAATTTACATGGCCGTTTGTTTATCTCTTATTTTTTTTTCTCATGGACCAATAGCATTTGATTTTATTGTCTTCGTCATAAAATGTTACGGACTGACAGCATTTGATTGGTGTACTGATAACTACTCCATTATTTCCTGATGACGTGCTAAGACGGCCACATTCCACGTTGAAAACATCCGGTCAGTCTCAGTCAAATGGCAAAGGACTAACAAAGGAACACGCCTCCTCTTTCGGCTAAAGCTGAGCAAACTACTCCATTGCAAACTGAAGATCTTGTGCAACAGAAGAGATGTGTGTCGAAGGAGTAATGACTTTGTTTTGAGACACAAAGATGGGCATTTCTGGTCTTTTGCCACGTATTTCCGTTCCGTCGCCCATTTATTTAGCCATATTATGTTTTTCTCATCCACCAGTAGTATTTGATTTCATCGTCTTCGTCGTCAAAACTAAATACATCCATTTCTCATTGGCCAATAGAATTCCAATTTAGTTCTGTGCGAAAAAAAACATAATTGGAAATAAGAATCCCTTTTCAACACAAGAAATTATGAAAAGTCCAAAGGACTAGCAAGGCAATTTGAGCATTTTTCTTAGCCGTCACATGAACAAACAAAAGGAGAACATTAATGATGTGCGACTCATTAAAATTACGAAAAATCTCGAACTATACTTACTGTGACACATTTATTTTATACTTTTTTTTACAATATTAAAAACCCAAACTATGCTTATTGTGATGGGAAAATGTCACAAATAGTCCCTATACTATTACTCAATGTGCAATTTGGTCCATGAACTTTCAATCGGCTCAATTTGGTCCTTAAACTATTGATAAATATCCGATTTGGTCCCTGAACTTTCAATCGGCTCAATTTGGTTCCTGAACTATTTGATAAATGTCGATTTGGTCCTCGAACTTTCGATCGGCTCAATTTGGTCCCTAAATTATTAATAAATGTTCGATTTAGTCTTTAGTTCTGTGTTTTCCTTTTTATTTTTATTATTAAATAATTTTATTTTTATTTTTTATTTTAAAATTTTTTTTTTTTTGCTTATTCTCTCTTCCCTCCGCCGGCTCCGGCGAGGGTCGCCCTGCCGGCGTCGGCGAGGGGCTCCCTCGCAGATCGGCGAGGAGCCCCTCGCCGGCGTCGGCGAGGGGCTCTCCTCGCCGACGCCGCAGGGCCGCGAGGGAGCCCCTCGTCGGCGTCGGGCGAGGAGCACCTTGGCGTCGAGCGAGGGGCTCCCTCGCCAGATCTGCGAGGGCTCCCTCGCCCGACGCCGTGAGGGGCTCCTTCGCCCGACTCGGGGAGGGGCTCCCTCGCCGGATCTGCGAGGAGCCTCTCGCTCGGCAGCCGGCGAGGGCCACCCTCGCAGGATCTGGCGAGGGAGCCCTCGCCGGCGTCGAGCGAGGGAGCCCCTCGCCCGACGCCGACGAGAGGCTCCCTTGCGGCCCGGCGTCGGGCGAGGGAGCCCTCGCGGCCTAGCGTCGGGCGAGGGCTCGCTCGCCCAGATCTGCGAGGGAGCCCCTCGCCCGACGCCGGCGAGGGGCTCCCTCGCCCAACAGGGAGGGGCTCCCTCGCCGGATCTGCGAGGGAGCCCCTCGCTCGACGCCGGCGAGGGCCGCCCTCACTGCGTCCGGCAGGGCGACCCTCGCCGGAGCCGGCGGAGGGAAGAGAGAATAAGCAAAAAAATTAAAAATTTTTAAAATTAAAAATAAAAAAATAAAAAAATAAAAAAGAAAAATAGTAACTAAGGACTAAATTGAATATTTATCAATAATTCAGGGATCAAATTGAGCCGATCGAAAGTTCAGGACCAAATCGACATTTATCAAATAGTTTAGGGATCAAATTGAGCCGATTGAAAGTTGGTGACCAAATCGATATTTATCAATAGTTCAAGGATCAAATTGAGCCGATTGAAAATTCAGGGACCAAATTGCATATTAGGTAATAGTATAGGGACCATTTTTGACATTTTCCCTATTGTGATACATTTATCCTAAATTTTTTACCCACATAAAGGTTATGTTACATGATTTTTATTTTACTTAAATCACGTGAGTGCTAGGTCAATGCCATTTACCTTATGACGTCTATGTAAATAGATTTTTGATATTGTTTATTGGGGGAATTTGGACGTGAGGTAAATGTCTTACATAGATATAACTTTGAGATTTATGATGTCTTGGAAAAAAGTTTGGGGCAAATGTATGATAATGGTATAATTTGAGATTTTTGGTGGCTTTTTTTTTTCCAAACTTTATTGTGGTATTATTGAGAGAAAATAAAAAGAAATAACTAAATTAAAATAGAATTTCGACTTGGATTATATATATACATATTTATTGAACCAAAAATGACCAATTTTTGGTCATTATCAACAAGGATTAGCCTTAGTGAGAGCAGAGTTTGGTCACAATGAGCAAAACAATTGACAACTCAATCACATAAGTCATCCACAGCATTTTTTAACAATTCAAAAAAGTTGGTAAGTCATGAATTTATTACAGTGCTGGTAAGTCTATCGTACCCTTTGGACACTACTTACGAGAGGTGTAAAATTTTAGAAGAGTTGATCATTTACCATTTCATCTGAAAGTGGTAAAATTTCCTGACAGAGGGAGAGCTCGGTTTAGGGAGGGAGAGAGAGAGAGTGACAGAGAGGAGGGCTCTGTTTGTCTCTGTTGGGGGGTGTTCTCTGCAGCCTCTCCACACACAGAGACGTGAGGAGTACCTCCTTTTTCTTGGCTGGAAGCAGATCGCAAAAGGAGCCGGAAGGAGGCGTCGCAAGATTCATGGAGCGAGAGGAAGAGACAGACGTGCGCTAGCCTCGAGCTTCGACCGTAGAAGACAACGACGATCGATCATCGCGCTCGGACCTCGACGACGCGTGCCTCTCCCCACGGTAGGTTTCTCTGAGTTTTATTTTGATTTGCTTCGAGTTGAGTTGATTTCCCAAGGATCCCGGTCCGGAGGTGTCCGGGGCAACCGGATGTAACCCGATCATTCGAGCTGGCCCGTCGTTCACCGCCCTCGAACCGGGTAGGGACCTGGAATTGAACGCTCGCTCCGCAAACCATTGTCTCGTCTTGTTTTGGCAAAGCTGTAAAACGACTCGTTCTTCTTTTTTTTTTTTAGAGGATCCATAGGCGTGCGAAGTTCGGGAGAGCTGATGTGGTTGTTATGATTGGTCATGTGATGGTTTCTGTTGGGTCTATATCCGGATTGGAGTGCGAAATATGTCTCCCTCTCGGTCCATGCTTGCCCCGTGTTTGGAGAAATGCCTAAACCAAATTTGTTAGGATCAATCTCTGATTCCGAATTGTCAAAAGAAGTACGTGAACATGTGGTGTGCAGTATAGGCCTTTTGTTGATTACAAGATATATTTTTCAGTCAGATTTCTTCTCTACTGAGTCCGAATCTCTTCAATCTTTGATTATTAATTACTCTAGTATGTCCTTCACGTTCCAAGGGTCGTCAGCCCAGCCCATGATGCTCCGCACCAAAGTCAAACCATCTGTTTCGCACTCTAGCGTCTCACCTTTTTGTACCTGCTCTGTTCCAACTGTTCACGCGCGCTCCTCCTTTTTCAGCCTCAAGTACTCCAGCCCGTGCAGTACAGCTTCGGCTTGTACAGAGGACTATGCACGAACCTCTTGCACGAAGCCGTCGACGACTCTTCCGGCCTAATCTCGCAAGATTCCAGCGACTAAACCCAGGAATTCTCCTTGCCCCCATGAGCAGTCGACGTTTAATTTCATCGATCCTCTCTCCGGCGGCGTCCACTTGACCGGTAAGTTCAGATTTGTGGGTTTCTTTGCTCCCTTTTTCTTATGCCATCTGCTGAAGTTCTTTACTTGTGCTGCTGCTGACGCTAGCAGCCCGACCCCTCGGCCGGTCACTGCCTCCGCGCCCCTGCTGCAGCACCCGCGACTCCGGCTGCTCGCTGCCGCACTGCTGCCCCTCGGGGGAGCTCCGAACGTCGCCCCGCCTCAACCCGACGCCGCTGCACCGCCGTGCCAGCTCGCCCAAGCGCTGTCGCCCCTCGCTGCCCGCGTCCGCCGCCCGCCGCTTCGGCGCCGCCGCCGTCAACGCAGAGCCCCTAGAGAAGAAGGTTAGAAGCCGGGTAGGTTTTTAGGAGCCGGGTCGGGCGCGAATCAGGGCCAGGTTTGGGCTTGTGGGCTTGTGGGCCAATTTAGGTCGCGGGCCTGCGTGGGGAAGTAGAGATTGGGCCCAACCGTTGGGCCCAATCCAGCTGCACGAAGGCCCGACCAAGGCTGAGGTTTGATTGGTTCCTATTCACTGCTCAATTATTTCCTCGTGACGTGTTGACGCGACCATCCCTGTACCTGTACTCCTCTCACGGGAGCTTCCTCTCTGTTTCAGCAGCTGCAGTCCATAGAGCAGAGCTAGGGTTTTTGCTTGCAGTGATGAAGAGGCATGTATCTCTTTGGTAAATCCGTCGACGATCCCGCCATTTGAGTTTCGCAAAATCCCAGCAATCGAGCTGGACGAGTCTCCTTCCACCCACGAGCAGTCGACATTCAGCTTCAACGCTTGGCTATCCGGCGCTGTCCAGCTCACAGGTAGGGTCGTCGTTTTTACTTTTCCTTTTCCCGTACTTGGGTTCCATCGGCTGAAGCTTCGGCTTTGTGCTTGGGCTACCTCAACTATGGCATCTGGTTGCAGAATCTTGCCGCAAAAGACCTGGTTGTTCCTGTTTTTCCAGATCTGCCATAACGCTTCGGCCACTAGCCCTTCATCTGGTAAGTTCGGCCTTGCTTCGACAAAATTCCGCCAACCACTTATCCATTATAGTGGCCACTCTTATACTGTTGCTGAGGTTGAGACGTGGGTCTGGCCATATGTTCTGGGTTTTTTAACAGAAGAAAAATAGGTGCTCGACAGTCTCGGAACCGCTATGGTGCTCTTGGGATTTTAGATTTTGACGAGAAAGCAAAATATTAAGTTATTTTTCAAAAAAGCAAAAAGCAAACAGGCCCTATCATAAAGTCTGAAATTTACTTACGACACGCGTAAAATTTCTGAGCAGTTGGTGATTTATTGTATCATTTGAAAATTGGTAAATTTATGATGACGTTAAATATGTTATCTTCCAATCAAATTAAGAGTCATAATTTTTTTTTATCAACTGTATTAGAATTTATCAATAATTTCGGGAAATTTATCACATAGGGGGAATTTTCCAGATTTCTCCTTGACTGGACCTGCACTCGTCCCCGAAGCTGGGTAATTTTGGTCTTTCGCTAATTTCCATTCTGTCGGCCATTGTTTATGGTCATCGTCGTAAAAATTACGATTTTACGTTTCAACCATTTGAGTGTATGCATTTGACTGGATTTCCTGTAACTACTCCATTACTTCCTTGTAGCGTGTTGATGCAGCCTCTTTCTTTGTTAAGGACGTCGGGTGAGAGAGAGAAGCTGAGTTACCTACTGCTATGGAGAGCTCAGATGCAGGGACGTCATCTGGAAGTGAGTACCAAGTTTTTGTGAGCTTCAGAGGACCAGATACTCGCATTGGATTCACCAACGTTCTCTACCATAGTTTGCATGATGCCGGAATCCGTGTCTTCCTAGACGACGAAGAGATCCGAGTTGGTGAAAGGATCGATGGATCGCTTGAGCAAGCAATCAATAACTCCAGGATCTACATACCCGTCTTCTCTAGGACCTACGCTTCGAGCAAATGGTGTCTTTGCGAGCTCAAGCAGATCGTGGCAAACACTTTGAGATCGGGAGGGAATAAAGAGATCCTTCCTATTTTCTATGATGTGGAACCTGATGATGTTAAGTTAAAATCTTCGCTATATCGCGATGCCATACTCGAGTTAGAAAGCAAAAAGAAGTTGAGCAATGAGCAAGTAGATGCTTGTAGAGAGGCTCTCTTGGAGGTTGGTGTCATAAAGGGGTGGGAAGTGAAGAAGTACAAAGGGTAAGCTAGCTGCTTGTTTCCTCGATTTACCTTAAGACTTCTAGCTTGTTATAAGTCCCATTATTTATCCGATTATTGTGTAGTTTATCCTATGCTTGAATAACATCATTTTTGCCTTGATAATCATGATTTCACATTTTGACCCACTAAAATGCTTTTCCATTGTGGTAGCCACGGGGATCTAATCAAATTGGTAACTGAGAAGGTAGTGAAAGCGCTGAAGACAAAACATAGGCAGGTGACTGAACATTTAGTTGGGATCGATGAACGAGTAGGAGCAATAAGCAAATTATTGGACATCAACTCCGATGGTGTGCGAATAATTAAGATTCATGGCATGGGGGTATCGGTAAAACGACTCTCGCCAAGGTTGTTTTCAACAAACTCTCATCTCATTTTGGAAAATATTGTTGTTTCCTTGAAGATGTTCGAGCAAATACATCTCTTGATGATGACTTAGTTAAGTTGCAAAAAGAGTTAGTATCCGACATCGGCCGACTTGAAGGAACAGAAAGCATTTATAACAGTGATGATGGAATGAAGAGGATTGAAGAAGTATTACGCTACAAGAAAGTCCTCATTGTACTTGATGATATTGATGACATCAAACAAGTAAAGAAATTAATCGGAGAGAATATTTTGCATTCAGGATCTCGAGTAGTGATTACCACTAGAAATAAAGATGTTTTGCGAACCCATAGACAGGAGTATCGGATCTTAGATTATGAAATGGAGGTGATGAGTATTGATTGTGCACTTGAGCTTTTTAGTTGGCATGCATTTAACGACGACTCTCCTTCAGATGATTACAATGATCTTTCATGGGAAATCACACATGCTGCCGGGAGACTTCCATTGACTCTTGAAGTAATTGGTTCATTACTTTATAACAAAATGCAACAAATATGGCAAGAGACACTAGAGAAATTAACCAAAGCACCTCCTAAGGATGTTTTCAAAAAGTTGAAGATTAGCTATGATGCCTTAACTTGGGAGCAACAACAAATCTTTCTTGATATTGCATGCTTTTTCAATGGTGAGGATAAGACGTATGGTGAGGATAAGACGAATCCAATTTACATGTGGAAAGATTGTGAGCTTTATGCAGAGACTGGAGTTGATGCCCTCGTCAACTTGTCTTTGGTAAAGATTGTGGACAACAACGAGTTTTGGATGCATGACCAACTCAGAGATATGGGAAGGGAAATTGTTTGTCAAGAAAATCCAGCAAATCCTGAAAACCGCAGTAGGTTATGGATCGGTGAGGAGATCCTTGATGCAATAACCACAAAGGAGGTAATGCACCTCAGGAGGAAACTAATTGTTTTTCTACTAGAAAATCCTTTATATTGCACTAGGATGCTTTTTTCTTTCTTTTTTCTTTTTCCCATTGTAAGCCTTTTCCTCTGAACTTAGAATACTAAATAATGCTCATTTTTGCTCTTATTTGTAGATGAAGAGGAATGTCCAAGCACTGGATCTTGATCTAAGGAAAAGTTATATGAATAACGTTATTGAAAGTGAAGAGATTAGAAGGTTTGAACGTCTAAGGTACCTCAAATTAAATGGGGGAACCTTCGCTGGTGACTTAGCGAATTGTCTTACAAAATTAAGATGGATTATTTGGATTGCTCCTCCAACATCCGAGCCAGCCAATATATACTTAAAGAATGTGGTCATTCTTGAATTATCCCAAGCTGACTTCATAGATGACTTGAAACTACAGAGCTTAATCAAGGTTTGTATTTCGATTATATTTTCTTTGATAGTAATATTTGATTGTTCATTCATTGAATATTGCATTAATTTTGACAGATGGCCAGAAAATTGAAAGTTCTTTCCATTGCAAGTTGTGGCAAAATAATTAAAACACCAGACTTCTTGGGATGCCCAAATTTAGAGAGGCTTACTTTTCTCGATTGTTCCAATTTGAGGAAAATTGACAGCTCTATTGGGAAGTTGAAGTGTCTAATTTACTTGAGTATTTCTCTTTGCCTTGATCTTGAAGATTTGCCTGAAGAAATTGGGAACCTATTGAATTTGCAGCACTTCTCTATATGGGATTGTAACGTGAAGAAACTCCCGGATTCTATATGGAAGTTGAAATCATTACGTGAGTTGCACTTTGTCAATTACTGTGGTGGATTAGATTCAGCAAATTCATGGGAGTTACCTAGTGCTATTGGAATGCTCCAAAAGCTAGAAGAGCTTTGTGTTGATAGTCGCTTTTTGAAAGGTCAAATTCCTTATGAAATTGGAAGTTTACCCTTTCTAAGAACACTAGATCTAACAGGGACTCAATTAAGTGAAGTTCCAAAGAGCATTAGCATGCTCACTTACTTGAAAAGGTTGAAGTTGGTAGCCTGTGATAAGATTCAAGAGTCACTGGTCCTCCCAACAAGTTTAACCCATCTACATGTACAGTCTACATCGCTTCAAGTAGTCTCGGATCTTTCGAACTTGACTAATTTGGTTGAGTTGGATCTAAGTTCACGGGGAGGAGGAGATAAACCTTGCACCGGTGAGTTAAGGTGGATTGGTAGGTTATCCAAATTAACTACATTGAGATTGGGACTTCACAATGTCCATGTTCCTTCTGAGCTGGCTTCCCTTCCTTTGCTAAACCAACTTGGTTTGTTTGGATTGGACCTGCAAACCTTTCCGCAACTTCCCCCATCTCTACAAGAGCTAGAAATTGATAATTTCAATTCCAGTGCATCACTCTCTCGGAATCTCATAAATTTGTCATGCTTAAAGCTCTATAGGTCTCCAGTGCAAGAATTTGAACTCGATGGGCTTCAACTTCCAAATATAAGGGATTTAACTATACAGGAATGTGAGATCCTCGAAAGATTCAAGCTACTAGGTATGAGGAAGTTGGTTTTTTTCAATGTAATAAATTGTCCCAAGCTGGTTGAGCTCCAATTTTCTTGATTGGAATCACTTGATACATTGTATATTCAATACTGTGAATCCTTCGGCAGGCTAGTTGATGTGGGGGAAGCTGGGCACGGTAATAATGAGTTTGCTAACAAGTTGATTAGTGGTGAAGGGACACTAATCCTTCCGCTAGGAGCCTTAAATAAGTTGCGAGAGTTTTTGCTGAACAGTTGCCCTAAGATACTTGAGATGCAAATTGTTGGTACGTCGGAATCATGGGAAGACTTTAGCCTTTATAGATGTCATTATATGCAAAATCTTGGTGGTTTGTCAAACTTAAAGAACCTCCAAGTTTTATGCATTCATGACAACGAACGGCTACAGGTCATCAAAGGCCTTGACGAGCTGGAGTTTTTGGAAGAGCTACAAGTTCACAAATGCGGATTGTTGGAAAGTTTGATTGATCTATCGAACACCAAATTGCCGAATAATTGCGGCATACATATCTCCGGTCGCAAGAAAAGCTTTAGGGGCTTCCTGGAGTCTTACAAGCACCAAAATGTAAGTCCAATCAAACCTACTTTCCATCTTATAGTTAAAATTTGATTAACTGAATAAGAGAGATTTCGTATTTCAATTCTTTTATTCTTATCGAAGCAAGAAGTCATCGACTGATAAAAATTCATTTAAATTGCTCTCACTTGTTCTGACACCGATCAAATTGACCTGCAATTTCTCCTCTATTTTCCCATTTGTGTTTCTCATTTTCCTTTTATTGTTTTCTACTCCTTTTCCCCTTTTTCTTTCCTTTCCGTCCACTAAAAAGTTCCAAAATTTCAGATAAGCAACAGGACAAGGTCAATTGTTATAAAAATAAGTGGAAGAACTTCATTAATCTAGAAGAGAAGTGCTTGTTCATTTCTTATTACTTAAAGAGGTTGTTTTTATGTTTCATAAGTCTTTCAAATGAGGAGTTAATTGTTTAGGTAAGTCTTGTTTTTACTTAGGCTCGATTCATTTCGTGAAAAATATAATGTTTTTGAAAAATATTTTTCAAGATGCCATTTTTCAAGAAATGATTATATTTTCCAGTGGTTAGTTAAATCCTGAAAATAGAGTAGAAAATATTTTTCACTGTTTGTTATTGATTTGTTATTTTGGAAAAAATTACTAAAAAAATTGAATTTTTATTTTTTAATTGACAAAACAATTTAATTTTAATATATATATATATATATATATATTTTCAAAATTTGAATTTTTAATAATTTTTTTATTTTAAAAATTAAATTTTAATATTTTTAATCTTTCCTTTTTTTTTTCTTTCTTCTTTTGTCCTTTTCCTTCCTCTGCTATTGCGTGCCTCGATTTCTTGATGCAGTTCACTAATTTGTACAGTCACATCGGTGAACCAAGTTTCAATTTTTGTTACTTTGTTGTTGATTCTTCATCTCTTTTGCCCAATAATGAATAACTAGAGAGTAAAAGTTCCTCTCTCTCTCTCTCTCTCTCTCTCTCTCTCTCTCTCTCTCAAGTTGGTTTATCAGCTAGTGAGAATCCGTCCTTCGCAACCCAATTTCATGAAGCAAGATAATTGTGAGACTTATTTTACGGGTTGATTAAGAGCCACTTCAAACAGGAACAGGAATTAAAAGCAGAGGAGGAGAGGACTGGGGAGAGTGTCGTTCCAATGCCCTGAGCTTCTGCATCCTCCCTGTTTTTTTTTTTTTCGTTCGATTAACCTCAAACAGGAATGAAAGCAGAGGAGAAGGCTGGGCAGAGTGTCTTTCCAATGCTGGAGCTTCAACAGAATGTGATGTCCATTGCGGGAAAAGACGGCACGCTGGCTGGTTCTTCGACGACAGATGTGGTGAGGCCCTGCTCCGGAAGAAGTCAGAGGACGCTCGCCATCGAGTCTAAAGGACAGTAGCTGAAAGCAGAGCCAGGAGGATGACATACTTTGCCCATTTTTTTTTGTAATTGATGCCAGTGGCGGCCAGCAAAGCAAACCCAGAAAATGTCACCGTTGGCTTGGACCCGTTTGGTTCAACTTTGGGGAAATGCCTTTGCATTTCCCCAAGTATCTTTAGAAAAATGGGCATTTTGTGAATGCTATAGTGTTTGGGAACTCTTTTTATTTTTATGCATTTCACAAAGGAGCTTTGAGCTGAAAATAAAAAGGAAAAAAAGAAAAGGAGAAAGGAGAAGGAGATGTTGAATCCGAGGAGGGGAACGTTTGGGAGGCAGCCGGAGCTGGTGGGGGAGGCGGTGGCGTGGTGGGGGAGGCGGCCGGTGGCGTGGTGGTGGGGAGGCGGTGGGTCGCGCGACCCACGCACCGCCATCGCGTGGGTCGCGGCCTCGGCGGCGTCACTTGGGTCGTGCGACCCACGCCTTTGCCGTCTTGTGGGTCGCGCGCCCTCGGGCGACGCCGCTGGGCCGCGCTCGCCACGCCCGAGGCCGCGCGACCCACGCGACGGTGGTGCGTGGCGACGGCGGTGCTTGGCGACGGCGGTGCGTGGCGCGGCGGCGCTTGGCGACGGCGGTGCACGGTGACCGGATCCGGCCGGGTGAGCACCGCTCGGCCGGTCGCGTGGGTCGTGCGACCTAGGCGACGTCACTTGAGGCCGCGACCACGCGACGGCGGTGCTTGGTGACGGCGATGCGTGGGTGACCAGCTCCGGCCGGCTGAGCTCCGCGGTTGAGCTTCACTCTTGAAGAAATAAGTTCAACGGGGAAGACGATGAACAGTAGCTTTTGAGGGTATAATAGGAAAACGTAATTATCAGCGAGGGCAATATTGGAAGAAAAAAATTCATTAATCCCCTCTTCAGATTCCAGAGCATTCCAAATGCTAGCATTCCCTCAAGTATGGCTCCAAATCTTTGAACCAAACGGTTGAAATTTTTCCCATGGGCGGGGTGAAAGCCCTTGGAATGAATCTTGAACCAAACAGCCCCAAAGCCCGTCTGTACTGTTTTTGTGGCCTTTTCTTTTCTTTTCTTTTGACCTAGAAGGCGTTCATTTTTTAATTCCGTCTTTGCTTTTAAGCTCGGGCTTTGGCTCCCAACCAATCTACACTTAGAGAACGTGGTCTTTCTTCAATTTTCAGACAATGGCTTCGTATATGAGTTGAAACTATGGATTTGTATATGATTTGAAACTACGGAGCTTAATCAAGGTGTGTCATGCTTTAAAGAGTTTTTTAATGATTTATTTTTTTTTTTTTTTGGTGCAGCTATCGTTCTTTCGGTTACATTGTCTATGTATCCTCTTTATGATTTAATTTTTCAATGATCTTTACTCCAAACTCAAGTTTACATTTTTTTTTTTTTTGGGATAAAAGTTTAAATTTTTGGCTATTTTGTATTGTCATGGTTGCTGTTGATGATTATGCATCGAGAGGCTTGGAAAATCTTGCCTAGCATGACAAATCAACATATTTTGACACTTTAATCATATAAAAAAGGAAATAAGAAGGTGATCATCTTTCACATTGTTTCAACCTACAAAGTAAATTTCAATCCACAATTTAGAAGGAAAGAATGTGGTACTTTAATTTCATATTGAAATTTGCTCATGTGTCATTCGGCGTAGAATATTTCATGTATTGAACATTAGAAAACGCATGCAAAGAAGCGTTTGTGTGAATTTGCATAGTATAAAAGAGTAGCATTACTGAAGAGTAAGTATGGGAGAGCACTCCATACACGAGGCAAAGTATATGGGGACACTACCATTTTCTTTGATTTTTTTCTTCTGTTTTTCTCCTACTTCACAGCAACATAGAATGGATAAATATCTTCCCCTTACCTAAGGTAGTGATTCCAATGTTGATGACGACTCTACTAAAAATAGATTGAGGCCTACTGGCTATCACTATTTCTTCCCCCCTTCCCTCTTCTTTTCACAGAAAATAATGGTACTCGAGGCTATACATGCAAATCAGGCCAAACCCCACGAACTACTGTTGACCATAAATGAGTTTTCATGACTCCAAAATCACTTCTAATCATGCCGAAATATGCCGTTGTTGCTATATTCGTTTCAAGTGTTTTGAAAAAAGGCACATGTTCGAGCCATTTTCCTGAAGGTCCATAGGCCGGGCAATCGGACATAGCAGTCCGGGAGTCCGGATGGTTGTGCGGAAAGCCCAATCCATTTTGTCCAGTGTTCGGGCAACGGGAGGTACTCGTGCGGGCACACGGATAGTGCAAGGGTTGTTTAAACGTCCAATTGGGATGATGAACACGAAAGATAAAAGAAATACTGAAAAATAGAGAGAAAGGAACCAGAGTTAGTTTTTTCCATAGCCTTGTTGATTAAATGAAAGTGACAACCAGTGCTCCACTACGGCATCTACGTTTGGAAAAGGATGGATTCCAACTAGACTCCAACAAGGGACAAGGCTTTGATTGGTTTTTCCTGTACACGCTGTTCCTCTTTTTTGACTCTCATAGGCCAATAGCATTTGATTTTATGGTCTTAGTCGTAAAATATTACGTTTCCTGTTTTAATCATTTGATTTTATGCATTTTGATTGGTTTTCCTGTAACTCCTCCTTTATTATTATTATTTTTTTAAAGTCCTATAACTACTCTATTATTTTCTCATTATGTCTCGATGTGACCACATTCTACTACTTTCAACCTTTTGAAATTTTTGTATCAAAGGGATGACCCACTCTAATATGTTATTTAGAAAAATTCCTAATTATTAAACCGCACTACCATTCCCCTCCTCTTTTTGTGAGTTATTAATATTATGTTCATATGAAAGATTCCAATTGACTTCTCTTTCCACCATCCGATTTGAGTGGATATCAAAATTTGTTTCATTTCATCAATTGAATAAGACAAAAGTTAAAGAGGGGAGGTTTCGATGACAACCGTAGGGCATCCCCAATCGGACCATGTTTAGAGCAAGTAGATTGGTATCAGCCCATGGTTTAATTGAGCAATTTCCGACCTGTGGAAAGGAAATCAAAGACTTAACCAAATGATTTTAGTTGAAACCATCATCTGCAATTTGAGGTTGGAAACGGTCCACTCAGAATAGCTGAACTCGCATTTGTTTATCTAAGTTAAATTAAACAAGCCAAAAACGTTGTAAAAAAACATATTTTTTATCCCATCTACTAATTTAACAGCAACATAATCCTCTAATGAGGACCCGTCAGTTTCATCTTTTGCACAATCGTCAATAATATCTTTCATTTTATCAAGCAATTGTAGTCCTCTAATCATCGAACAAGCCATTTTGTAATATTTGCAATTTGCGTGGCCGCATGTTTATCTCTCTCTCTTTTTTCTCCCTCACGGACCACTAGCGTTTCATTTTAGGGTCTTCGTCGTAAATTGTTACGGACGTTCTGTTTTAAGCTTTTTTTAGTGGACCGACAGCATCTGACTGGTGATGCGGCCACATTCCACGTTGATAGCATCGGGTCAGTCTCAGTCGAATGGCAAAGGACTAACAAAGGAACACGCCTCTTCTTTCTGCTAAAGCTGAGCAAACTACCCCATTGAAAACTGAAGATTTTGTGTACAGGAGATGCGCGTCAAACGAATAATGACTTTGGTTTGAGACACAAAGTAGACATAGCTTGCAAAAAGACGACCATTTCTGGCCTCTTGCTACGTATTTCCTTCTGTCGGCCATTTATTTAGCCGCATTTTGTTTTCCTCATCCACCGGTGGTATTCGATTTTATCCTCTCTGTCATCAAAACTAACCACTTCCCGTTTCTCATCGGCCGATAGCATTCCAATTTAGTTCTCTGAAAACGTAGTTGGATATAAGAATCCCTTTTGAACTCGAGAAATTATGAAAAGCCCAAAGAACAAGCAAGGCTATTTGAGCATTTTTCTCAGCCGTCGCACGGGCAAACAAAAGGAGAAAGTTAAGGAGATGCGATCCTTTTTTCATGACAGCTAAACAGTGTCCTCAAGCGCCGGCCAACGGAAGTATGTGATTATCATCTTCTAATGTGACAATCGTGTCGAGGTTGATTGAATGGAAGTGACAAAGCAGTGCTCCACTACCGCATCCACTTTTGGAGAAGGATGGATCCGCAGTGGATTCTTTCGAACCTCGGCCTGCTCCAAGGGACAAGGGAGAGCATTAAATTCCAAAAACCTCCATTGTCATGCCGTCCATCCAATCGACTCTCCGTTTCAACCATTTTATACTCAGATAGTTATCCAGAAAACGCTGAGGTTTCATTGCTTTTTCTATTCACTGCTCCATTATTTACTCATGACGTGTTGAAATTACTATTTAAGGTAGTTACTTACTAATTCAAGGGAATTTCAGCAAGTTCCTAATAAGTTACGTGTATTACTAAAATTTCCAAAGAAGGCGGTGATCTGCCAATTCATAGAGATAGTTCGTTCCTTATAGTGCTAGTATTTTACTTTATGCAATTGTATAATCTTAAAGGAGTTGGTAACTTACCAATTTAAAAGATGTTGGTAAATTTTTTATATGGTTGATATTTTACTAACTATACTTTTAACAATTCAAAAAGGTTGTTAAGTTATGCATCTACTGTAGTGTTAGTAAATCTTTTATAGTGTTTGCAATTTACTTAAGACACCTGTAAAATTTAGAGAAGAGTTGGCGATTTACTAATTTATTTAAGAGTTAGTAAATGTTACTAATGGGTTATCTGACAATCAAATTAGCAGTCGTACTTTTCTTTTCTTTGTTCTTATTTATTTATTTATTTATTTATTTTATCAATGGTATCTGAAATTGATTAGTTACTTCATAAATCTACCAACAAGGGAAAATCTTGACTGGAGCCTACCTCGTGCCGAGTAACTTCAAAAGCAACTTGGGCCTTTTCCTAACTTTCGTTTGGTTGGCCACGTCTTTAGTCTTCTTTCTCATCGGCCAATAGCATTTGCTTTTATGGTCTTCGTCTTATAAAATTTTCAAACGGCAAAGTCTACAATAGGAGGTACAGGTGTTGGCAGTTGGCTGTAGACTTTGCCGTAAGGCAGCCAAACCTGCAATAGATATTTCATCTGCCCTCACTCGCTTAAGGTGCGAGTGGCTACTATACTAATCTAAGCCCCTAATTTCAATCTCAAATTTTTTCTTCCCGAGGAGGAGGGAATCGGGATGATATTGTGGGGTATCCCACCCCAGGACAGATCTCTTGCTTATTTCTTTCCCATGACTCTTTTAAAGACCTACTCAAGTCCGAATGGTAAGTAGAACTTACTAATATAATTGGTTTTCCTATAGCTACTCCATTATCATTTTTTTTTCATGACGTGTTTGACTGCCGCATTTACAAGCAAGATGGATTGACTATTCTTTTTAGTCATCACAGGAACAAACAAGAGGAGAAAATTAAGGAGATGCTATCCTATTCGATGACAGCTAAACAGTATCCTGAGCACACGAAAGTATGTGATTATCATCTTCTAACGAGACAATCCTGTCGAGATTCATCCAATGCAGGACAGCTCAGCCTGGCCGGCAAGGTCCTCAATTGTGAGCTTTTAAATAGCCTTGTTGAACGAAATGGAAGTGACGAGCAGTATCAACGGTATCTGCGTTTGGAAAAGGATGGATTCCCGTGGTGCCTTGGGGCGTGCATGGCAACATTTCTATTTCTTTATTTCTCTGTTTTTTTGTTTCCCATAACAAGTTTGGAATAGAAATCTATTTGATAACGTAATTTCATTTTTCTATTTCTAGAACAAATTTCTATTCTAAAAATAAATTTGGAGCAAAAATCAGAAATTAAAATTTTTAGTTTTTCAATTTTTGGAATAGAAATGAGAAATCAAAATTTTTCTCATCGTTCACTCTTGTCATTACTTGTAGTCCACTTGCCGCCCATGAAATGCCGGACGCCCACCATCGCACGGCCACCAGCCGCGCGATTGCCGGCCATCGAATGTCGGCTGCTGGCTATCGAATTCCAATTGCTCGTCACCAACCACTGGTCGCCGAATGTCGGATGCCCATGGGTCATTGGCTGCTCATTGCCAATCGTTGGATGTTGGAGGCTCACCACTAACCACCGGATGTCCGCTGCCGACCGTCCATTGCTCGCCATCAATTGCCGGAAGTCAATTGCCCACCGCTAGACTCCAGCCATTGGCTACTCGTCGTTGACCTTTGGTTGCTGGACTCCTGATGTCAAAAATTGGACATTGAACTCCAGACATTGGATGTCGGTTGTTGGTCACTAGACTCCGGACTTCGGCCGCTCACCGCTGGTCGCCGGATGATGAACTCTGGCCACCGGACGCCGATCGTTGTCGTTCCTAGAAATAGAAATTTTATTTTGTTATCAAACGAATTTTTATTTCAGAAATAGAAATTTTGAATCGTTATCAAATGTGTTTCTTTGCTCAGAAACTCGTCCATGGAATAGAAATTGAGAAATCAATTTTTGGTTAGAAATTAATTTCTGTTCTAGAAATTTTGTCATGCGCACCCTTAACCTACTACAGATTCCAAAAAGGCCATCGTCATACCGTCCATCCAATTGAACAAACTCACTCATATCTGAGTTTTCTTGGATTGTTATTTTGGGTTAATTTGAGCAGTTTTGAAATATTTATTAGAAATTATGATCGCAATTAAAGTCATCATTTTTGTCAACGGCCTATAATGGCTTTCTAATGGTCATAATGGTCGTCTAAATAGCTTTGTAACTTTTGATTTATCACTTCATAAACTCTTCATTGTTTTATGATGGTCATCATTTTAATTACCAATTGATTTATGACGGTCTCCTAACGGCTCTCTCTTTCTCTTGTTTAAATATAAATTAAACTTTAAACCACAATCTTTGAAGAGGCACTATGTTTTCATATCTTTCCTTTTCTTTTTGCTAAAGATGCACTATGTTCTCATATCTTTCCTTTTCTTTTTGTTAGGTTATACATATAGTGTTGTCTTGTTCCTTCTAATATTCAATGCGGAATATAGAAGAAGACTTATTGTATTTTGAGAGGATAGCTACTGAAGTCTTATGCACTGAGTATCGTACTCCTGTGGGCGTAATTAGAGTCTACGGTGGGCATTCTTGCCAATTTAGAGGAAGATATTATTTTGCCGGTCTTGGACAAAAGGCGAGAGGGTTAAAGAAGTAAAATTGCCTCATTAAAGATATCCTATATCTTAAGCACACGTTGCTCAGTCTTTGGGGCAAGAGGAAAGGTAAAGCTTTGTTCGAGGGCTAGTAGTGCTCGGAGAAGCATCGGTAAGGAACACTACGCCAGTCACGCCAATATACAAAGACGCTGCCTTTTGTTCTGAGATATTTGCTTTGATAAACTCCAGGTTCACGACAAATCATCGAGGCCTGAAGGTAATCAAATCCTCCAATTGTACTGCCGTTCAAGATTTGGGGACAACTTGATCTTTTCAAAGGTAACTTATCCTCAAATACAAAACTCATTATAGTAATTATATCATTGTGCTCTCCTCCATAAAAGCCCAATCTTCATTCTCTGGTCCATTATAATCGATACAAATATGACTCGTTAAATTCATAAATCTCTTTTTTGAAATTATCATCACATATATTGCTTATTTTTCTTACTACACTCTTTTCATTCAAACCAGTTGGTATAATTGTTTGATATGTTGAACTTAGTGGAATAGCATATTGGCCCTCACTCTGCAATTTGATACCTCGCGCACAAGTGTGGATTGACGGTGTGCAGATTTATGTGAAGCTAATATGGAGAAAAAATACAAGATCACGAGAAAAACGTAAATTGCCAAAAAGTAGAAAGAAACGTAGATTGTAGGTTTGCTTGATTGCCGAAATGGAGAGCATTGCACTCCTAAACGTAGATTGTTGGTTTGCTCCTTCATTCTCCATTCCGCCTCTCTTGCACTTCCAGCTCCAAGAACGACTACTAAAACGTGCAACTCATCGTGAGGTCTGCCTAGTAACTTTCCCCCCAGCTTCCCTGTATATGTCTAAAGCCACATCTTCTCTATGCTTCTCGGCGCTGTACTCCACAAGATCAACTAAGTCGATTCATTTTATTCTTTTAGGGCTATAAGATAACAGATGATCAAAGTGAGCACTAACACTACATCAAACATATCTTAAATTGACATATTAGTAAAAGTGGATACCGACAATTTACTCTAAATGTTTTTATATTAGCCCACTTCGGTTCATGTTGACATGTGCTCGGTTTGTATTAGATAATTTTGAACCGTGTGTACGGTTCATTGGACTATACTATATATTTTTTATTTGCTTATTTGTTTATATCAACGTAGTCAATCCATGTGAATTTTTGGTTACTTATTAAAAAACGACCGAGTGAACCAGGGTATGTTGCTTAGGAATTACTCACAAGAAATATATATATATATATGAGAGAGAGAGAGAGAGAGAGAGAGAGAGAGAGATCCAAAGGGTTCGAATATATATATATTGTGCTTTTATAATTTTGGAAACTTTTTACAATGCAGCCTAGCTTTGTCAAGTCGCATATTCAACTTAGCTGGATCGAGGGAAAGCCCTTCTTTTATAGTTTCTTTTTTCATTAAAGAAAGGCCTTTCGATTGGCTGTAATTAACTGTGACTTAACTATTTCTTTAACCAATTTTTGCGGCGATTTGTCAACAACGAACGTTGTAACAATGGTGTCTTTTCGACCGCTAATAATCAGCATAGTCTATCAAAGCTAATAATAATGCTGCTCTTGTGAGTCAAGCGAGACTTGCCCTTGAGCATCAGGCCAAAACCAACGGCTGATTTATAGTGAATTGGCCCAAATCTGCGCCTAATCCACTTCTCCAGACCATTCATGAGTGAAGCCCATTTCGCTAACTTTGAAACCTCGTGCAAAGGCTGGTTTGCAATGAAACCAACATTCCTCTACAAGCAAGGTGAATTCATTTACAAACAATTCGTCTCACAAAAAGTTGATTTGCAAAGTGATAAAAAGAGAGACTTTGCAAATACTTTCATGTACACACATGCTCAAGACAATGATTTGCAAATAATTTCCGTCGATGACGACAGTCCCTGAGCCGTTACTAATGTTTCTAATGACTAGTTTTCCGATTATAAAGGCGCGAATGATAACCATTTTGTTCCAAAAATCAATTTCTGCCCATAAATTGATCTTTCTATTTCTATTTCTCAGACGAGTTTCTGGCAGAAATATGCGTTTGATAACGGTACAAAATTTATATTCCCTATTTGATAACAATACAAAATTTCTCCCTCCCGAGTGGTGAAGGAACGTGGTCAATGGGCGACCGGTGGTGAACAATGGGAGGTTAACAATGAGCGGCCATGGCAGAAGGTAGGAGGTTGGTGGCCAACAACTAGTGGTGTGACAAGAGCGAGTGATGAGAAATTTTTTATTTCTCACTTTTGCTCCAAAAATAAAAAAGAAAAATTTTTATTTTTGATTTATGTTCCAAACCTATTTCTAGAGTAAAATTTTGTTCCAGAAATTAAAAAATAAAATTGCATTATCAAAAAGATTTATGTTCCAGACATGTTCCTTAAAACAGAAAAAAAGAACAATAAATAAGCAGAATTGTTATCATGCATGTCCTAAGATTGCCGAATGTCCGCTCAAACTCAAAAATGGCCCAAACACTGGCTGGGTCGGCTGTCCGTATTCGGCCAAACCTAGCTGGCTATCCCACCATCACTTAGCTGGGTACCAGATATGTTTTTAGACAAGCTAGGTCTTCTTTAAACCTTTCTAAACTGCACAAACTTGTAGAAAACATATCCATGTAATTGGTAAGAATTACAAGCAAAAAAGTGTTTTGGAGATTAGGATCATCAGTGACAACTTGTGAATAAAAGGTGCAACTTAAGATTATGTATGACTGCCAAAAATTTAAATACGATAAGTGTAACCTTTTGACAATCCAGTCTATTATATGAATTGGCAGAGAAAAAAAATATCATTTGTTAAAATAACATAACGGGTAACAAGTGAGTTTTTGTGATTTCTTAAGTGAGCTTCATCTTCACTAATGAGTAATGATACTGAAAAAAGAAAGGATATAAGAGCGAGGATATGGCTATCGTGCACAATTATGTTTATGATATCGGATTTTTAGATACATTAGCTCCCCTTAAATTATATGAATAAAAATGGTACATATCTATTTTTTTTACGCGACTAATAGTAAGATTTTGAATTATCCAATTGATACGATGCATCTATTTAAATATAGAATATAATTCTGAGGAGTGTTTGTTAATAACCCTCGATTATTTAGGATGTCCCGATTTTAGCCGGTGCATGTGATTCACTTTTTGGTTGATTTCTTTCCTCTTGATATATATATGCACCTATTTTATGAAAATTTATGGGCTGAAAAGGTATAACCAATTGCTCTGATCCTTTTCTTTCCAAACATCTAGTGTGAGGTTTTTCCTTATTTGCCGCCTCAACTATGCATCAGATACTTTCCCTCTCGCATGTGAGCATTAAACCAGGGCCAACCATCATCGCCAATTGATACATGACCTCCTCTTTTGTGAATCATTGTATACTTCTTTTTATCCCAAATGTCAAATGTGGCATTTTTGTTTTATGTTCACTCAATGAAGGTATGCTTCGAAATGTATATACTAATGCCAAAAAGAAAAGGCTAAATCTGCAGCGGGAAATTGATTGGTTTGTCCCGTTGACTTTCAAGCAATTTTTTTTTTTTTTGGGTTGGAATGCAGGCAAGTGGTTAAGTGAAAACCACTACGTGTGAAAGGGGCCACAGATTGGTTTGTCCCGTTGACTTTCTAATATATATAGTTGGATTTAAGGGAAGTGATTTAAGTGAAAATCACTTCTCTTGAAAAGGTACAAATTAATTAAGAGAAGCTTCAAAAGAGCATATACGGTGATAAAATAGGCTAGCTATCAATATCAACAACAGTGGAAGTTCCTAACCACGAGTTGTCCATTAGCTGGATATATTCATACATGAAGTAATTAATAAGTAATTTAATTTTATTGTGCGCACTAGTATGAGAAAATGTATATCGTGATGAAGTAATTAATGATGAAATTTAGTTACTTTCCATTGCGAACGAGAAAGGGGAATCCTATGGTGAGCTAATGTAAATTATTGCTCATTAATGGAAAGCTTTCCTTGTAAGATGGGAAGGGTTTGAGGGATTCGTCTTAGTTTATGGGACCACACGATGCCGGATTATTCCCTGTAGACCATTAATTCAACTACTTTGGAACTAGTAAAACTTGGAAGTCTACTACCGACTACATTTATTTATCATATTTTCAAGGTTTAGTAAATTTTGTGTAAGTTTCCAGAGTCCTATTTAATTGTAGTTGTTTTGTAGTAAAACTAGTTTGTCTTTCCCATGGGTCTTGATAATGACTCATGCTTGGAGGGTTGTTCCATGATCATTTATAAAAGCATGGTATGATGAATGAAAATGCAAGCCTTGTTTAATTCACATCTTATTTTGAGTTTTTGACTTGAGAACAAGAAAGTTTTTCTTGTTTGCTCTTATCTCTTAGGTAAATAACTTGTGGGCGGCGAGCCACCTACCCAATTAGGTTTTCCCTTGTGTTATCTCCTGCTTCTCTACACTCTTCGATGTCACTGCACTGCACCATAATTTTCACAAAGCATGGTCATTAGTGAATAATGCCTTTCATTTGATTCAAAGAAAATAATTCGAAACATAAGTTGATTATAAAGGAGATGATTATGTGGCACTAAAAAAAAATCTACTCATCAACTGTTACATAAGTATCGACTTCTTTTTGTGCGAAGACTAAATGTTGATTAAAACGTCTTTTGGGAAATGACCAATAAGTTTATTAGCAAAACACCAATTTGAGACCCCATTTCATTCAATTGCTGAAGCTTGATCATTGTATTAATTAGTTCGAAAATTTCCTTGCGCTTCCAATTTGCCCTCCTACGAGTTCCAATTGCAAAGACATTGCGTCTTTTATTACTTGGTTATACTTCATAACTGCTTTCTTGTCGAAATGTTTCTCCAACCTAACAAAAACTAGTATTTGGTATACTTTCAAACTATTTCGAGAAATTAAAGTCCACATCCAAACCCCACGTTGATTACGCTGCGTATTTGTTCAACTTTTAGGAACCATAAGCATGAATTTTCCTATTTCTCTTCCTACAAAAACGCTTTCAAAAAGTATTTGACAAGTCCCAATGTACATCAATGCAGTAATTTACATTTATTCATGTGTTTTAGTCGACTTTATAAGTTTAGTTCTCCATGATCTTATAAAAAATAATTATTAGATAAGGACAAATGAACATTTTCATTTTCTTTATTTTGGATGAGAAGGTTTCTTAGATGAAAATTCCCAATCCGTAAAATTTTGCATAACATCAAAAGGGGCAAAAATGATCCCACTTTTCAAATGTCTCCTCCACTGAATCGAGGGATAGAGATGCCCTCCGTTATCTAATCTATCCAAATGAACCTACGTGGCAACTAATGTGATAAATACCACTTAATAGCAAGTTGTGCCTTGATAAAGTAGTGATTTTTTGTTGCCTCGTTTTGGTTGTCTTTGTCCGATTGTCCTTTGCAATTATCTATATGGGCAGGAAAAAGTGTCAGCAAAGTTATAAACCTATTACACTGGTGCCAATTTATTTCTAAACTTTTTATTAGTGCCAATTTAAACCTAAATCTTTTGACTTGACACCAATTCAGTCATTACGACTAATTTTGGCTTGATTTTGCTACCATAGACGCCGATTGACTTACATGGTATGGCTTGCTAAGGACGTGAACAATTTTTAATAATATTTCAATATTTTTTTCGAATTTTCGAATTTTGTATTTATTTTGTATTTCCTTTTTTACCTTTCCTTTTTTGTTCCCCTTCCTTTCCTTCTTCCTCCGGCCGGTCACCGATTGGTGACTGGCCAAAGGTTGACATCATGGGTTCTCACCTCTAGCTGATCTCCAATTGGCGTCCGGCTAGAGGAAGAAGGAAGGGAAGGAAGGGAAAAAAGAAAAGACAAAAAAAAAAAAAAAGGAAATAAAAAATAAATAAACAATAAAAAATTCAAAAGGATTCAAATATTAATAAAGTTGCCCATGTCAATGCCAGTGTGCCACGTAAGTCGACCGGTATCTACATAAGCAATATCTAGACAAAATTAGCCGAAAGGACTAAATTGGCATCAAGTTAAACAATTTAGAACTAAATTGATACTAAGTCAAATGTTTAGGACTAAATTGGCATCAATGTAATAAGTTTATGACTTTTTTTACACTTTTCCTTATATGGGCAAATTGAACAAAACCATGTGATGAATTCAGTCCTCAACATCTCCCCTTAGTATTATTCATTTTTCAACTAATCAAATTAGTAATTGCAAGTTGTTTGCTAAAGACCATGATTCGTCTTGCGTGCATGAGAGAGAGAGAGAGGTTGGACAATGCATACTTTGCTAAGGTAAAAAATTAAAGTCCGTAGTACTTAGTATAAAAATTGTCTCATGCCATCCCATTACAATTATAGAATTTTACAAAACTTAACCAATCATTTATTTTAAAAAGAAGATGGGAAAACAAAAAGTATGGTTAAATGATGATTAACCGATTTTCAAACAATAATGATATTTTATTCACTTAATAATAAACTTAGAAGGTGAAGAGAAGAGGTGCGGACACCATATGTGCCAAAACTTAGTATAGGAAGACACTTAGGGCCTGTTTGTTAATGTTCTTTATTTCTGTTTATGAACAAAATTTCTATTTTTTGTTCCAGGACAAAAACGTGTTTGTTTACGTTTTTGTTCCAAATCTATTTTTGTTAGGGAACACATTTGGAACAGAAACAAGAAACAAGAAAAACTTGTTTCATTTTTCTAGAACAATTTTTAAGAACAAATTTTTCTCTCCTCTCTTTTCCTTCTCTTTTTTTCTCTTTTTTTTTCTATTTTCTTTGGCCGGTCGTTGGCCTCGGCCATGGCTAGCGATCGGCCGTCGAGGGCTGGCGACGCCATTGAGGGCCGGCGACCTCGCCGGAGCATCGCAGTGGTTGGGTGAGGCCGCCGGCCCTCGTTGGCCGATCGCCGAGTCATGGCCGAGGCTGGCAACCGGCTAAAAAAGAAGAAAAAAAGAAAAAAAAAAAGAAAAAGAAAAAGAAAAAAAAAAAGAAAAAAAGAAAAAATTAAAAATTAAAAGAAACAAAAAAAGGAACACAAATTTACCAAACGTGTTTCTGTTCATTTTTTATTCCGGAACAAGTTTACCAAACGCGTTTTTTTTATTCAAAAATTGTTCCTCGGATCAAAAACATTTTTTTCTATTTCTGTTTCCTAGAACAATTTTCAAACAGAAATGTTACCAAAAGTTTCAAAAGTTTCATAAAGTATATTCAAGTGTCCAAAATCAAAAAGAATGGAATACTTAAGTGCCAATGGCAAGAAATTCTGACCAAAGTACTAACTTGGCATTTTCTGGTAACTTTATTTACTGACGTGGCAATTTGTCTTAAAAAATTATCTGCATGGAAATTCCTTTTTAAAAAAATATCCATGTGGCAATTTATTTTTAAAAGAAACTGTTCACATGACGCTATAAGTCCCCAAAATTAATTTTTAATTTAATATAAATAAAAATAAATTAAAACAAAATAAATAGAAAAAAAGAGGCCGTAGCTTTCTAAGAGGGTCTCCACAATCCTTGCCATCATTGCCCCACCATTGTTGCTAAAAAGGGCTGGCAACGATGGGGTGAGGTCAATTGAGGTCATTGAGCCCTAGGCGGGGGCTAGTGACCCTGGTTGACTACCACTAAGGGCCTACTAGCCCTCACCTAGATTTGGGCCAAGGGTGGTGGTCACCCTAATCGGCGGCCGACAACCCTTAGCCCAATTGGGTGAGGGCTGGTGACTCTCACCAAATTTGGGAGAGGGTCACAATCCTCGCCCCAGATCTAGGTGAGAGCTAGAAAGCCCTCAGCGGTAGTCTAGCCAGGGTCATTGGCCCCTACCCATGGCTGCCCGGCCGGACCTCGCCCCCCCAATGTTGTCAACATTTTTAGTGATGGTGGGGGGCGGCAATGGCAAGGGCTATGGAGGCCCTCGTCGAACAGTAGGCGTTCAACGCTTGCATGCTTTTTATAAAATTTAGCTTATAATTTATTATAATTAATATTTATATTAAAAATTGATTTAGGAGTAAAACGATGTCGTTTTGTATATTCATTGTTGATTGGACAACTCTAGCTAGCAATGTAGACTAATTTATTCTTAAAATAATGCCTGTTGGATTTTCGGCTTCCATTGCCGGAATTGACATTTAAGTTTTGCAATTTTCAAAAAATAATGCCATGCCGGATTTCCGGCTACCCTCATTTTTTTTTTTTTTTTTTTTACTTTCCAAAAAAGAAATTTTTTTTTTTTCTGTATTGTTGTTTTGATGTCTTTCTTTCTTTCTTGGATTCTGTTTTTTTCCTCATTCTGAATGTATTAAGATTGTGGAAGGCCTTAAGATTATTCTAAATTGCTCTTCCTGATGTTCCTCACTCTCCTGTTTAATTACGTTGCCCTTGCTTCCGAACACCCAAGGCTCTCTCTCTCTCTCTCTCTCACACACACACACACACACACACATCTTTGGTTTGTTTCCCTGTTCTCACTGTTTTATCACTTTGTTCTTCCTTTCTTTTCATACATCGAGTGATTAATTCTGTTCACTGTTCAGTTTTATTTGGGCCGATTCGTTTAAGCAAAAGCAAGGAGATAGAAAAAGGGGGAAAAAGGTGAAAAAAGAAACTTCTAGACAAGAAGGAAGAAATGACTGGGGGTTTTTTTACCTCCGTTGCGGTGAACCTAGTTTCGAAACTCTGTGAGCACCTGTTTACTCCCATTGGACGTCAAGTTGGGTATGTGCTGTGCTACAAGAGCTACGTCAAAGATCTAGAAAATGGATTCCAAGAGCTGGAGACTGCAAAGGAAAGGGTGCAATGCTCTGTCAATGAAGCCCGGTATGATGGAAAACTTATACACACTGATGTTAAGGATTGGCTAGAGAGTGTGATGGAGGAGGCTGATGAAGCACAACACCTGTTAGAACGTGGCAAAAGTGCACAGAACTCTTGCATTTGTGGATGGATTCCCAACCCCTTGGTTCGCCATCCAATTGGCAGAAAGGTGAAGGAGACAACTAAAGTCATTCAAGGACTTTATGAGAAAAGCGGAAATAGTAATTTCAAGAAAGTCTACTATGAAAATACTCCGACAGGAATTATCTAGGCTTGAAGCTAACTAATGTGGAAACTGTTCGTGGGAGAGCAGATCATTTACGTAAGAGATTAGAGCAAGATCCTACGAAAAACATTCTCATTATTTTAGATAATTTATGGAAGAAGTTAGACTTGAAGGAAGTTGGAATCCCTTGTGGAGATGATAATAAAGTAAAAGGCTACAAGCTATTGCTAACATCTAGATTCCGAGATGTTTTGAGCATTGACATGGGCTCTGACCGAGAATTCCAAGTCAATGAGTTAAAGCATGGAGAAGCCCGAAGACTTTTTGAAAGGACAATAGGGAATAGAGTTAATGATCTGAGTTGAAGAGCTTGGAAGATGGAGTGGTCAAGAATTGTGGAGGCTTGCCACTTTTTATTATTTCGTTGGCAAAGAGGTTGAAGCATGGAGATTTAGCTGCATGGAGGAATGCATTGAATATAGAAGAGTCAGATATAAAATCACAAGTGGAACTACATTACAAAGACTTAGAAGATGACAGAATCATATTGGTGTTCTTGGTTTGTGCTCTAGACTCTGGGAGAACTTCCACGAGGGATTTCCTCATCTACTGCATGGGTTTGGGTTTATATAAAAAATTCAATAGAACCATCGAAAATGCAAGAGATAGGTTAATGATGGATCTACATAGCCTACAAGACTCCTCTTTGTTACTAGATTGTGATCACAAGGTATTTTCCGAATGCACGACATATTTGTTGACGTGGCCATCTCTATTGCTTCCACGGAATGGAACGCCTTGGTTGGTAGGAAGGGTGATGGGTTTAAAAAATGGTCAAAGGATGAGCTTAGAAAAAGCACAGCGATATCCTTCCCTAAGGTTGGCATTGAGGAGCTTCCTGAAAAATTGGACTGCCCAAACTTGAAGATGCTTCTACTACTTGAACGCCAATCATCTCTCAAAATTCCCCCGTTGTTTTTTGAATCTATGGAGAAGCTCCAAGTCTTGGACATTAGTGGCTTATCTTTTACCTCTCTGCCTATGTCGATTGAGCTCCTTGAAAACCTCAAGTCCCTCTGTCTTGATAATGCCATCTAGAGGATGTGACTGTTATTGGAAACCTTAAAGGATTGCAGTTCCTAAGGGTCTGCATGCAAACACTTCTGTTTCTCATGGTTTCTGTTCTTTTGTTCCCCGGAACAAAAAAAGAACAGAAACCTGTTTGTTAACGCCACATTGTTTTTTTGTTCCCGGGAATAAAAACTTAGCTCGGGAATGGTTTGGGAACAGAAACAAGAAGCAAAAAAAAGTTGCTTCTTGTTCCCGGGAACAATTTCAAGAAATAAACTGATTTTCTTTTTAAATTTTCTTTTATTTCCTTTTCTTGCCGCGACCACCGTCAACCGCCCGGAGCCACCGCCCACCGCCGCCCCCGGTCGCCGGTTGCCGCCGCCGGACTCCGCCGGTCGCCGGTCGCCGCCGCCGAACTCCGTCGGTCGCCGGTCACCGACCGCCAGCCCGCCGGTCCTCGGTTGCCGCTGCCGGCCTCCGCCGCCGCCGCCCTCTCCGGCTGCCGATCGCTGCCGCCGGTCTCCGGCGGTCGGCAGCCGGCGGTCGTCGGCGGCCGATGGGCTTCCGGGGTGACGGTCGGCGGCCGGCGGCGGCTGGCGGACCGGCGGCGGCGATCGGCGGCCGGAGGTGGTGGCAATCCGTCGGTAAGATTAAAAAATAAATAAATACAAAAAAGAAATTGTTGCGTTATCAAACGCATTTCTATTCTTTTTCTATTCCAAGAGTAGAAATTTTGTGTCGTTATCAAACGGGTGCTTTTACTCAGAAATTGTTCCCCGGAGCAGAAATAGAAAAGAACCATTTCTCAAAAAAAAACTCTTCCCCGGAACAGAAGCGTTTGCATGCGCAGCCTAAGTTTCCGTTACTCTACAATCGCTCGGCTGCCCAAAGAAATAGGTGGATTAACGGAATTGAGATTTTTGGATTTGAGGGAGTGCATTGGACTCAAAGTTATTGAATCGGGCGTGCTTAGAAGCTTGGTTAATTTAGAAGAACTTTATATGGAAGATAGTTTTGGTCAGTGGGAGGATGAGGATAAAACACCACAAAATAATGCTAGCCTAGCTGAGTTGAAGAACATGAAGAATTTGAGCATTCTGTCCATTACCATTCCTCATTCTGTCAATCTCTCGAGAGAGTTGTCATTTGGGAAATTGAACGAGTATAATATCCAAATTGGGCAAGTTTGGGGTTGGTTGGGTAAAAACAATGAATCCAGAACTTTAAAGCTCAAGCTGGATTCAGGCAATCTTCTTCATGAAGAGTGGGTGCATAAATGTTTGCAAAGAACACAAGATCTCCACTTGGATGGATTGCAAGATGGCAACGATAGCATTCACGATTTGTGTGTCGAAGGTTTTCAGGAGTTGAAGCATCTTCACGTACAAAATAGCCCCTCATTTCAGTATGTTGTTCACTCCGCGGAGATTGTCCAGTGCACTACATTTACGAAATTGGAATCGTTTTTTCTTAAGAATCTAAACAACTTGGAGAAGATTTGCCGTGGCCGTCTTGCCCTAGAATCCTTTAGCATATTAAAGATTGTGAAGGTGGACGACTGTGGTAAAATCAAACATTTGTTTCCTTTGTCCATGACAAGAATATTATCGCAGCTCGAAGAGATTGAAATAAGCAGATGCCACTTGATGCAACATATTGTTGTAGATGCTGAGGCTGAAGATGGAGATAAAATAGATGAAGATCCCAACGTGAAGTCATGCAATTTGCGTAGGCTGACATTACGACACTTGCCAAAAATGACAAGCTTCTATAAAATGGCGGACTATTCGGTTGATTTATTTGACGCGGAGCAGGTATGTAATTTGTTTTTAAGATTTTGTGCATATATATTATATGTGAGAATATAATAAGACGAAGAAAAATGGGATAAATAATTTGTTTTTGAGATTTAGTTTTTCAGAATAATTAAGACAAACAATTATTTAATTTTTCAAAATGGAATTGCTATGTGATAAATGAATACATAAAAGAATTTATATATCAGTTAATTACACCTCACCTTATTTGTGTTATGCTGTCAACATTGTTAAAGAAGCGCTGTACGATGCATAATTTTTTAAAAATAATGCAGAAGTTTATCATTGATTAATGGTAAAATCGAATATGTATACACAAACATTTATGGATATATCCAAAAGTTGAAGGAAGTATATACGACCTTAATAATTTTTAAGACCTTTATTTGATAATGAATGGACATATGTAGAATTATATTATATCCGGTTGATTAAAGTGAAAGAAAGAACTAAAAAAAGAATAACATCCAATCAATTACTCATAATTTTGCAATCATAATCGTAAGTACATGAGCATTAGAGTGTTTAGACGATCAAATGTTCCGTTATACACTTATTTGTTAAATGACAGAACTTTTATGCGACTATAAATGAAAAATCAAATATAGTATGATCCAAATTCTTTTCAAATTCATGTAAGCTATTGAACCTTTTGTGGTGATCAAATCTACCCCAACTCTTGGCTCTTATCACTTTTCTAATATTACTTGTAGAATTTATGTGCGTTGCACATGCATAAATTCCTTTTTTTTTGTAATAAAATATTGCTTGAAAGTATTATTTAGAAACACATTTAACATTCATTTGTGCACTATCGCTTTGATTTAACAATTGCTTTAACTGTTATGTTAGCATAAAATAAGAAAACCCTCTTTTCAAATTATTTTTATCATGTGAGCGAAATCGTAAAAGAGTGATGTCAACTAAAATCATTTGCTGAATTAAGCCAAATTTTTTTCTTGGCTACACATATAAAATTTGCCATATAAATTAGCTCTTTGATAAGGAAGCGCATCTTCCGACCAAAAAAAAATAAAATAAAGGAAGCGCATCTTAGGTCCCTATATAGGTAAATTAATTCCCATAACGAAACTGACTTTGGTGCCCACAAGGTGCTATTGGGGTCAGTTCATGGTTCTTATGGCCAACCTTGGGTATTACAGTGATGAACCGTTTTTTTTTTTCTTGTAACTTTCGGCAATGTGGCATATATTCCGCATTACATCTATGATAGGAAATCATGGATCGTGCATGGGGACAACAAAATCTTCTGACTTTTTAGTATTCTCTCGCAATTTACAATAACTTTTTTACTTTCAATCTTATGATAAGAGACGTATTTATTCAAAATACTTTGGATAAAATCCCAAGCTCATATTAAACCTTCAAATAAATTAAAAGTGTAGTTTGTCAATTTTAGTTCATGACTATTTGATAGAAAATAATTTGTTTGAGATATTACATAAAATCATAATCAATGACTAAAAATTCAATTGGGCTTATGCCATGAATTAGGAAAATTTAGGTAGAGAGCACAAAATGTGAGGATAAATTGAATAACCTCAATATTTCAGGGACTATGAATTCTGTCCTATATTATATATTCAATGGACTCCCAAGTACATAATGATAATTTTGAAAAGAATAAGGCAAAATTGAAAAATCACTATTCTGCCTTTTCTTCCATTATCTTAAAATCTATTGTATGAGATTATTTCCTTCATTATTATATCACATGCAACTCGTGTTTCTAGCTACGAGCATTATTATGAGATGGTGTGGGGTTGTTCACCCTTTGCAGCTAATGAAGCTACAGAGCTTGGAAGCCATAACCATTGAAAGATGTCAATTAATACAAGACGTATTTGACCTAGAAGGACTCATAGCCAATGGGGAAGTTGAGATTCTATCGCATTTGAGAGAATTAACCTTGAATGACTTATCAAGTTTGGGACACATATGGAACAAAAAACCACGAAGAGCATCATGTTTCCAAAACTTGAGGACACTGAAGATGCATAACTGTGAAAACCTGAGGTTTCTTTTTTCTTCTTCCATGGCTAAAGCACTTAGGCAAATAAAATAAATAAATATAGCGAGTTGTGAACTGATGGAGGAAATTATTGATGTGCAAGAAGAAGAATTGGAGGAAGCTAAAACCACTTACACTTTAAAGTTTCCTATGTTAACCTCCTTGTCTCTTAAGAAATTGCCAAATCTCAGGACATTCTCTTATGAAAAGTATGAAATTCACTGTCCATCCTTGACAAGACTGACGATATCTAATGCCCCAAAATGATGACATTCTTTTCATTCGAAAGAAAGCGACAATTGATGAGAGATAATACAGGTTTACAACAAGCATTGGGTCATATCAACTCTGGCTTGTCCTTGCCTGTTTTTTTCAATGAAAAGGTACGTAAGCATCTACAGTATCTTTCTATAAACCATTCTTCTAGTTTTAACTAGTGAAGCATTTTAATAAAAACCGGACCATTATTCTATACCAAAAGTGTAGCAGTTCACGGTGGAAAAATTAACGCATTGCTGCTTATTCCCAAAGTTGCCCCGAATTTCTATTATGTGCCAAAAATCCCAGTCACTCTACATATACAATGCTTATACGCAGGTTCTTTTTCCAAGGTTGAAGTAATTGAAGCTTTTGTCCATGTACCAATTAAAAGGATATGACACAATCAACTCCCCGAACAGTCCTTTTGCATGCTCGCATCCTTCACTGTTAAACTTTATGAAAATTTGTCACATGTTTTTCCACTAAATTCAATGGATGGGTTTGCAGAGCCTAAATAAAATTGAGGTGGTTGGATGTCCCTGACCCTGAGACCCTCTCTCTCTCTCTCTCTCTCTCTCTCTTCTCTCTCTTTCTCTCTCTTTGTTTTCTTATATGTAGTTTTTAAATTTTTGTCACTTTTTTTTTTTTTTTTTTTTTTTGTGGCATCTCCACATTAGGACCACATATTTACAATAAAAAAAGGAAAAATTGATAAAAAAAAATATCATATATAATTTCCATCCTCTTCAAATTAATGTGGGAAATGGAAAGACTCAATTGCTAATTCGGAACAAGTTTTACTGCTGATAAAGAAACAAATCAGCTAGCGGTTGGAAAAAACCCATCCAACATCAATTGAATAGTGCATACCTGCACTCTACCATCTTTTAATTTAATTGTTGGATTTTTTTCTTCATTATTTGTCATTTTTTCTTGGAGTATATACTTTGTCGGAGAAATTTTGAATTACATGATGCTTGTGCTAATTGGTTTATGTTTTGTCAGTATCATTACCTTATTATGCACAATTTATATTTTTTTAATGGTTCAAAGAAATGGGAGAGTATATTGGCTATTGTGTATTTGTGTGTTGTAGTGAGCGAAATCTAAGGTAGGCTAAATTTGAGGTTTATGGGAAACATGTTTTGCACGAAATTAATTTACTTATCTGACTAAGAAGGCTATGGTTATGCTACTAGTTAAACATAATTCTTGATATATATTGAAAAAATTTATACTCTTTACTAACAAGTAAAATGACAGAAAAATGGATTTTAGGGAGTTGTATGTACTGAAAAAAACATAGCATGCATCTAGTCTTCTTTTCTATATGCTATATTGATAATGTCGGTCATGGGATATTTCTTGTTCTTGAAATTACAGTATTCTCCTTTTACGAACAAAGAGTAGGCTCTAATTAATTAAATTGAAAACTAATAGGTTGAGTTTCCCAATATGGAGTCGATGAAGATCTTGCACATGGATATCTTGGAGAAAATATGGCTTGATGATCTTGCTTCAAATGCCTTTGGCAAACTCAAGACTCTAGTAGTGCAATATTGTGACAAACTTTCATCCATATTTTCATCTTATACTATGCTCACAAGATTTCAAAATCTAGAGAAGATAGTCGTAACTGATTGTGAGTCCTTAGAAGCGGTATTTAACATCCAAGAGTTCAATTTTAGTGAAGCTCATTCTACAAGCACTTTCATGTTGAGAGAATTAGTTTTGATGCGGCTCCCAAAAATGAAGCATGTGTGGAGTGGACTTTCTCAAGGAGGTTTCTCCTTTAGAAGATTATGATGCATGAAAGTTATTGAGTGTGGGAGTCTCAAAAGTTTATTTCCAAGCTTGGTGGCAAAAAGTATGACACATCTTGAAGAACTTCTAGTACAATCTTGTGGAGTGGAGCAAATAATAACAAAGGAAGATGGAGTAGGCATGAGTACATGTAATATCTTCTTTCGACGATTAAATGACCTGAGGTTCATTGAGTTGCCCAACCTAAGGAGCTTCTATGAGAATAGTCATACTTCAACATGGCCACTCTTGAAGGAATTGCGATTTAGACACTGTGGTAAGATGAGGCCATTCTCAACTACTTGTGAAATCCAAAACTGCCAAGGTACAACTACCAATGAGAACCAACCTACACTCTTTTCTTCTGAAAAGGTATGATCCTTAATTCTAACCCTCTGCTTTCATCTATAGTGGTTTATGTGCATAGCTCTTAATGCTTTGTTATTCTCAGTAGGAAACTAAAATTGTCCAACATTTCATGCTTATTAATACTAGCCTAACCGCACCTCTGAACAGCTAAGAAATTTAAGAAGATTAAGTTAATATTTCCAACTCATATTCTTTGGAATATAATCGGGCTATCCCAGCTTTTTAGTTTGAAAAGATTTTTTGTTAATTAACTTGTGTAGATAGTTAAGCTTCTAATGAGTAGCTCGTGTCTCATCAAGTCCATTATGTTAGTGCTACGTCTTATGGCTAGGATTTATCTATTTAATTTAAGTTGACCTTCCTCATCCACCAAAATATTGCTGGCTTAGCTACTGAACAAAGTTCCATGCTCAAACATAGTGACCATGTAACTGACAAATACTGCAGCTGACTTGCTTATCAAATCACATTTTAGTAACTTACTAATAGGTTTTGACAAGTACCAACATTTATTTATACTTCAAAAATTACTATCTATTTTAAAAGTTATCTACATTTACTTTTGTGTCTTACAAACGTCTTAAAAGTTACTAAGTTTTATTTGAAATTATCAACTTTATTTGATTGATGCACCAATATTCGACTGATTTTAGTTATTTACCAACTTTTTATAGTCTACCTAGATTTGTTATTGTGATTACCAACGCTTTTTTTTTAAAGTAATTTTTATTTGAAATGACCGACCTTAATTTGATTGACATACCGATTTCATTAACATATCCACTAACTTTCATTACTTGCAAATTTTATTTATCGTGTTAGGCTTTGAACAGCACAAAACAATCATTTTTATTTCCAAAATTACGAACTACTTTAATAGTCTACCAACATATATTCTTGTGGCTCACCATCATATTTGAAATTACTAACCTTATCTTAATTTACTGTACTTAATTTGATAGGTAAGCCATCATTGTCAAATTTAGATATGAAACTGATTTTAATTGCTCATTTGGCTCTAGAATATATAAGATCAAACGGTTTAAAAAACCCACTGGTTCTTTGTCCTCTCTTTTCCCTATATGGAATGACATTTTAGTCATTGGACTTTTGGTGGCCTAATTAAAGGGATTCCCTCTCACAGGTCATTCCACACTTGAAGGCATTGACATTAGTGAGGGAGGATATTGAGATGCTGCAGCATTACTGCTTTGGCAATCTAAGAGATCTGGCTTTTGGATGCTACCATGATGAAAATGTTGATTTTCCCTCCGACTTCCTTCTCCACAAATTCCCCAATCTAGAAATTCTTTCTGTGATCTGTAGTTCCTTTGAGGAAGTATTTCCAGAAGATGCATCGGGACATGGGGGATCAACTCCCTGTGGAGGACCTGGTAATGTGGAGAAACCTCTCAAGGTACTTGGAAATCTCAAACGATTTGAGCTGTTGTACTTATGGAACCTAAAGCGAGTTTGGAAAGATGGCTCCTTCATGGCTGAAATTTTAAACAAATTGAATTTCTATTCATTTGGGGGTGCCCTAGTTTGTCAATTGTTCTTCCATCCCTAGCTTCATTCCAAGATTGAAGCAGTTAGAAGTAAAGGATTGCGCTGGTTTAGTTCATATGGGGACTTGCTCAGCAGTAACAAGTCTGATGCACCTTACCTGGCTAATCCTAAGAAATTGCAGTACGATGGAAGACGTGATAACAGATGATGGAAATAGAGCAGAGGAGATCTCTTTCCCTAAGCTGAAATGGCTGATACTTGATGGTTTACCAAGCCTTGAGAGCTTCTCCCCCTCAAATTGCCCCTTTAGGTTCCCATTATTGAAGCGTGTTGTCATCACACAGTGCCCCAAGATGAATCTATTCTGCATGGGTGCCTTGAGGACACCAAACGTAGATAAAGTATTCCTCTCCAATGAGGATGACGAAGGATGTTGGGAGGGGGACCTTAATACCACCATCCAAACCTTATCAACATGAAACCGCCAACACTGAATTCAATAAGTCAAGTAAATCTGTGTACCTAATCATGTCTGCCTAAACACCATGTCAAAAAGAAGAAACTTGAGTTCTTCTTCAAGTTTGTATTGGCTCATATGAATTGTAACACATTTCAAATATTGAGGGCTTTTGAGCACTTACTCACTAATGCATTCTAGCTGTTTGATGAATTGATTAGGATAATTTCTGTCCATGTAGGTTAGAAGATTGTGAGGTTTTGTTATATGGGGACTATGTGCTAGCCCACCCCTATGCTTAATCTTGAGTAGTCTTGGTAGTTAGACATGTCTTACTGACAGTGTTTGTTTCTTTCAAGTATCATGATCATGACCATCAAAGTGGCTGCCTTTATCTACTAGAAAGTGTCTCCTGTAGTAAGACGTTGAAGCAAGCCTTTTGCAACTTGTCCCTTAATAGTGCTCTAGTGCATGGTGTTGATGTGCTGACATGTGGTATTCATGGTGGGCAGGTGCTTCATTAAATATCTTACTCTTTTTTCTTATTTGGGATGTCCTCTTTCTGTCATTTCATTGATAATGTTATTGGTGTAGCATAATGTTTGGGCATTTAATCAATTGAATGTGAGGGTGCTCTATCCTTTATCAAACTGTGTAGAGATTTTGTGTGATTGTTGGCTTTTAGGTTACCTCGTTTAGGGGATAAGATTTAATTTTTTGTTATGGTTCTATAAAAGGTATTAGATGCTCAGTTTACCAGGTCTTTCATATACTAAGATAGTGCCACTTTGTAAGTTTGACACTTGTTTCATTTTCTGAACAGCCTTATATAGCACCAAGAAGTTTCTTGGGAGTTGAAGACTATTTGGATGATGACAATAGCAGGCCATACTATTATCGAAAGGGGAAGAAGTCCAGGACTCCTATTAAGCATGTGTCCTTCAAACAGCGCACCATAGCCTACATGGAGCCGTTTATGCTAGATGTTTTCATCTCCAAGCACTTCGTCTCGACTTCCCTCGCACCCAGGATCACGTGCAAGCAGGTCGCTGTTGTGGGTGCCAATTCTAAGGATATCAAAGCCGTAGTCAAGTCACGTTTGGACATACAACCATGTCGGGCTGTGGGCTGGATTTTGGCGGACCAGGCCGAGGGAAGCCGATGTGTACACTTCTTCCCATACTTCAGGAGATAGGGAAAGTTTGAAGGAAAAATCAGGACAGTAGTTCAGTCTCTGAGATTGACATAGATATTAAAATTTATCTTGACTGATTTTCCCTCCTTGAGTATGATCTTCTTTATGTGAACCACTCCTAATAGGAATATGCTGACATCTTTGACATTGTTTTGAGAATACGCAGGATGTAGTGTTGGTTATTTTGTTGTTTATATATCCATAATAGTGACTGTTTGTTTGACAGTAGCGGATTCAGACTTCGTTTTGATTTTGTCGAAACTTTTACCTTATTATTGGATGAGCATTGTGATGGATATCATAGCTTCATACATATATATATCTCCAATTTTATATCGTGTCAATGTTAACTCCAGCTTTTGAAACATGATGGACGTCCATGCCAGGATGGTTAGTTTCATACGTCCTCTTTTAGCAGACAATAGTTTACAAGATTTTAGGTCCACTGCTCTTGACAGTCCGAAATACCATTATGTTTTGGATTGCTTCGTCCTAAAGCTGCTTCCCCAGAAGACATTGTGAACCTCAGCAACCTTTGGACGTTAAACACCAAGAGGGTGCCCTCCCCTTAGGGAAGAAAAATATACAGAGGAGAATTAGGGGGGTTGGGCATGTGGTCACTAGCATGTAAAAATAAGGAATGTAATCTTGTCAGCCCACTAGAATTATTCAGCAGGTGAGGCCACCCCAACTTGGAGCCAAAAGGCTCCTGCTGCTTTGACAATCCGAATACTATCATCTCTTGGATTTGGATTTGGTCAAGTTACCATTCTACTCTTCGATTGTTTTACCTAACTTTAGATCAAATGCATTAGTGACGTGATGGTAAATAATCAATTAATTCGATATAATATGATTTGGTATTCTTGTAGAAAATTTTGACACAAGTGATGTTTATTCATTCTTTTCGTTCTGTTTCTAAGGTTGACAATTGGATGAGAAGACAAAGGTTCATTGAAAGATGAATTTAACTGGTCTGGTGCTTTTTAATGTTAATTCTTGCTGATTCACTTCGGTGCAAACTAAGAAAAACATTTTGTACAAATTTGATGCGATTTTAATACCCTGTATGTTTTTACACAACAGTAATAATGACAATGCCAATGTGAGAGTCTTTAAATTGCAAAGAGTTCAAGCCAGAACATGGTCAAGCCCTTTAGACAATAGTAAAATTGATTTTTGTTTTGTTTATCGACTCCAAAGTCAATGATAAAGAAGAGGACAGTTTGCACGAAGAGTAGAGTCCATGTTGAAAAATTACTTCTTGCATGGAAGACACCTAGTGTCTAAGTTGGAATTTCCTAATCGAGTTCATTATGAGTCTGTTTAGTAACCATTCTGTTTCTGGGAACAACTTCTTATCAGAAATGATTTTTTCTGATTCTATTCTCTAGATAAGTTTCTGAGCATTTCAAGGCATTCGGTAACTAGACAAAATTTCTACTCCCAAGATAAAAATATGTCTTGTCACGCCCCAAATTTTGAGCGCTCGCACATCTTTCAGCGGTCGATTAAAAATGCAATGTCCCAGGACGCGTCGCCGACCCATTCATTCATTTTTTTTTCAATTAAGCACATGTGGAAGTGAGTTAAATAAACACCCGGTCAACCAGCAACAATAGGGATAGTCAAACACGGCAAACATTGTTGAGAACAACATATTCACTTATCAACTGTTAACCGTAGGAAGTTTAACACTTACAAGCCTTTCCACAACCACTTCCTATCAACTCTCTCAAGATCCTTAGGGATTAGGGCCAACCTACTTCACTAACGGTAGGGCGAGCCAAAAGGCATCGCATCTCGCGCTCACCAAATCTGCACTCAGCAGATATCCACGCTACGGCCTTAAAAAAGATTAGCCCATGATGGGGTGAGATGAAATCTCAACGAGTCAAAACCCTAAGATCCGATCAGGACACAAATTCGCCTTGAAGGTGGTCCTAAGCACACACCATACAAAACTCACCTCACCATGGCACGTACCTACACATTAGCTCATCACATATGCTATTATCAATGCAGCAAGCGCAGTTCAATAATCGGAACACATCATTTCAATCACATGAGTTCCGATTATAAGAAGAAACTGTTATGACACGTCACATACCGTGCCACACAATTTTTTTCCCATAATTAGGCGCATCTATTACAACCACACAGGCGTGTTCCAATTATTACGACCCATCGGCCACAACCAACTCAACAGTCGGCGGTCATCCGATGTAACCGGGCATTGTCCCACCCCATCGGGCATGGCATCGTCTAGAACCTCCGCCTAGATGGCATTCCACACAAGAGCTTCGTTCCGAAATCCATCAGTGAACGGCAACATCTAGCATCCTCCGCCTAGACAGCATTCCATACAAAAGCATCGTCCCATGTAATCATACGCATCAGGAAGGGTTCACTTAGTGACCACACGAGCACATACTTGGCCAAGAACACCATGCTTTGCGTTCAAATATCTCGTTTTCAAATAATGAACTTGGTCACTTTTCTTCGTATTAGAAATCCCTGTAAAAATAATCGGAAGTGGTCACATATTCTGAATCGAACAATCAAACTTGGTATATTCCTATTTTAAAACTCCATGTTTTATATAATACATAAGAATTGGCGTCCAAAAACTGACACCTGGTACTTTTCCATTTAAAAGCCCATAAAATTGAGTTTTCTACTAAAATTCAATAATTGCCATCAAGCACTCAATTGCACATCATAGCGTATAAAAGTCATCAAATCATGCATAATGTCATCGTATAGCCAAGAACATCAAAAATCTCTTTTTTAAAAATCAACTTGGCAACTCTTTTTTTTTTTTGAAAGCTTTTGGAAATAAATTCATACGGGGTCACATATTTGAAATCAACCCATCAAACTTCGCACGCATCTAATTTGAAACCTCACGGTTTTATTGAGCACATAAAACTTGGCGTCTAAACCCAACATTATATATATTTTTTTTTCTGATTCTTTATCCGACCCCTCTTTTTGGAAACAATCTTTAGTAACCTTTTTTTTTTTGTTCAAAACTTTTAGAAATAAATTCGTAAGTGCTCACATACTCAAAGTTAATCTGCCAAATTTTGCACGTACCTAGTTTAAAACCTCATTGTTTTATTTAGCATATAAGTTTTGGTGTCCAAACCTGACACCTAATTGTTTTTCTAATTAATTGCCCATAAGGCCAACTTTTGCAATAATAATAAACAACCATCATAGAACAACCATCTACATAATATCATGCATAAGTCCTCAGCATGCCAAACATCAACCAAATCACATAATATGCACTTCCCAGCAAGCAAGACTTTAAGAATATCCCCAAAACTACAATCGGCCCTTACCAGCAGAAACCGGGTCCATTTGCGCATCTACTGAATTAATTCTAGAAACATAACCAAACAAGTTTGGAAAATTCTTAAATTTGAATATGTTATAAAAGACACTTAAACTTACACTTTTCATGAGACACCTTGACCCAGATCTTTTTATATTAAGAACAGTAAATCACTTAAACCGTTACCAAAACTGTGTCTATGTCCAAAAATTCTGTTTTTCAAAATTAGTTTGGTTTGAGGTCTAAAACATATATGTTTGCTCAGAAATTTGACTATATTAAACTACAAAATGCAATGAACAACTTTTGTGAAGAAACTCTTTCGAAAATAGAATCTTAAGAGTTGATAAACATCCTTTCAACACCAAAAGGTCACAGGTTCCAACACAAACCGAGATTCTATTTTGCAAATAATGAGACTAAAATCCTGTTCTTTTAAATTTATAAAATCTTAAGTAAAATATATGTCATAATTGAAGATGTTTAGAATATTTTTCAAGAAGGAAGTAATCTCAAAATCGCAGCACATTTTCATCTACAAAAATAGTAAACGGTGAGGGTCCAGTAAACTGTTTTAGAGAGAAATTCACTAAACCAAACTAAACCACCCTCATTAGTACTAATCTAACCAATTAGATTAACATTAATCTATCTTAAGGCTAATATAACCAAACTAAATTAACATTAATTCATTTTAAGGCTAATTAACACTAATCTAACCCTCTGAGGGCAATTAACTACCTAATTAAGGATTAGGGAGTTAAGGGGGTGCATGACAAACCAGAATTTCTGTTCTAGAAACAATTTTTCTATTACAGACTTGTTTCTAGAATAGAAATCCTTTTGATAAACCTATTCCGGTTTTCTATTTTCGAAATAGATTTCTGTTCCAGAAATAAATTTGGAACAAAAATCAGAAGTAGAAATTTTCTACTTCTCTATTTCTAGAACAGAAATTAGAAATAATTTTTCCATGAAATTTTCTACTAAGATGAATATGCTTAGAAAAATTATTGCCAATAAGATGGCAAGAGATCATAATATGCCAGAAATTCCATGAAATCGTGTTTTCAACTTTTGTAATGTATTTCTATTATATTGTATTTGGGGATTTTCAATCTTTGCTTTTGTAATATGATACTGTATTTGATGATTCCTATCTCAATTCTTGTAATGTGATGTTCTACTTGAGGAGTTCTCTTATTTGTAATGGTCATTTATGACAAGCTCTATTACACTTCGTAAAATTCGCCGATTTTGTAAAATTTGCTGCAAATTGCCCAATACACTTCTTTGTGTTTCTTTCTAAAATGATTGCTCGATATCATAAACTGTGGCGGCGATCAACATGACACACTAGCATGAAGGGGATTAGAATATGATTGCCCACCTTCATTCTACTAGAGTTTTGGGAACCTTCTATCATGCTCAAGAGTAATGCATACTGATCTCTTTTTTCTATTGTATGGAGACTATTGATAAGTATATTGTTTGACCGTAATTGCCTATCTAGGTGGATGCTAAAGAATTTTGTGTGAAAATTTAGAAAATTTGATATAACAACTCTTACTTTGTATTTGGATCAATGGGTTTGTTGACACCTAAATTTTTGGGATTAATTTTACTAAAAAAAAAAAATGGGGTATGATTTAGAAACATTTTATTTTCATTTTTTGTTTTATTTTATTTTATTTTAGGCTGCCGGTGAAGGGAAGATTTTTCACATATTCCGTTTAAGCTTTTCATATTTTTAAGTAATATACACTAGGGGTGTATTTCGTGCAAAAAAAGGAATTTTTTGGATAGAATATGTGAAAAAAAATACAAAAGAGAATATCACATGTGGTGCAATGATATATTCAGAGAATTATGCACGAGCGGAATTGGAAATAAAATATGCTTCAAAGATCTAAAATTTTCCCTATAAAAGGCGTTGCGCACGTACGGACTAAGGGTGGAAGGAATTTTGGAGCAAAAGGAGGTTCTTTTCCGTTGGTAAAAAAGAGAGAAAAAGGTGAAAAAGTGAGAGAAGAGAAGAAAGAAAAGTGAAAAAGAAGAAGTGAAAGCCCCCTCCCTTTTTGTCGTCCAAGAAGTCTCCTTTTTTTCCCCTCTGACAAACTGCAGAGGAGAAGAAAGAAGTCAGCAGCTACAGAAGAAAAGGAAAGGAAAAGTCAGCAAAAGAAAGGAAAAAAAGTGCAGAGAAGTGACGTGTGGCCAGAAAGAAAGAAAAAAAAAACAACAGGAGCTCTGTTCATCTTCTTCGCGTGGAAGCCCTCGCCCATGCTCGCGTCGCGCCTCCTCCGTCCGTGAGCACCGCACCAGCACCACCCACGACGCCACCGAAGCCCGCTCGCCGCCGCGCCACCGCAAGTACCGTCGCCGCACCTTGCCGCCGGCACAGCAACCCCCCTCGCCGCCGCTGCTGCGCGCCTCCTACGCCCACCGACGCGCTCACCGCTCGCTCGCTGCCGGTTCTGTTGAGCCCTCGCCGGAACCCTAGCCGGCGTTCTTTCCCCACCGGAGCCCTAAAACCAGCGGCCAAGATCTTTTTTTTTTCTTTCTAAAAAAAAGAAAATAAAAATTTTACTAGGTATTTTTGCTTTACTTTATTAAGCAAGTTTAGGTTTTTCTCTGTTTTTTTTATCGTTATCTTTTTATGTGTTGTTTTCTTTGGTTGGAATACCTATCTATGCATAATTGAAAATCTCAATGTAACACCCGAATCGCAACCGCGCTAGGGTTTTTTATTTCATCTATAAGGCTTTATATGAAATAATTAATTAAGCGGGACTAAAATTGATGTTTTGATCTTTAAGGCTTAAGATCAAAGTATCGATTTTACTAGCGAAATATTATCCTTTGATCTGAGCGATATGTGATGTCCCTTTTAGGGTAATTTTGAATGAATTTGATTGTTTTATTTATCTTGGGATATGTTTGAGATAGAATATCACGTGTTTTAGGGTTATTTGCATATTTAGGCAAAGCATTCTATTTATCATGAATTCTCGAAATAAAAATCGGGTTAGATTAGATGCATGTTAGGATATTACTTGTTTTAGGGTTTGCATATTTAGAATAGGAATTTTAATTTCGAATTTCATAAAAAAAAATTCAAATAAATCAATTTAGGTTGCTAGATTTTAATTTAGGTTGCATGCTTAATTATTTGGCAACTATTAATTCCGAATTTTTTTTAAAAAAAGGAAAGAAAACAAAAACACAATAAAAAATCATCATACACTTGTCATGTAGAATTAGGGCATATTTTGCACGTCATTGCATATTAGGGTTAAATGGCACTTAGTTTAATTTAGATCATTTTTTAATTTATTATAAGCTTGGTATTTTTAGATAGATTGCATTTTAGGTTAGAGATTACTTGATTAAGATAAGATTCTAGTTTAAAGTAGGATTTTGCTCAACCTAATTCCTAATATAAATTAAATAGGATCTTAATCTAATTAGGTAATTTTCACATTTCATTAAATTTCGAATTTCATGGAAAATACAAAAAATGTCATAGGTTAAATTAGTTTTATTATTTAGGATAAAATACACTCTTTTAGGAAAAGGAAAAAATGTCATGTGCACATCATTAGGGTTAGATTCATTGAAATACACGTCATTTAGTATTTTTGCTAGGCCCATTTAATTAAAAATTACATGTCATTAGGATTAGGTCATTTAATTAATATCGCATTGCATATTGCATGATTTTCATTAATTAAGTGAAAACAAAAAAAGAAATTGTATGTTAATTAGAAACCATATCCAAGGTTGTTGATGTGGATTTTAATTTAACATTACAGATGCTTTCGTTGCTTGGAGGTAAGTTTTTGTAATTTATTTATTGTTTATCTGAGTGTTAAATTGGTGGTTTGTGCACGCGCATGATAACCTCACATGTTAGGGAAATAGATTTAAAATAAACCCAAGCTGCTTGCAAAAAACATTTTTTCAAAATAAAAGAAATGGTACCGAAAGGGCGTTAGAGAAATTTAGCGTAACTAAGTCCCCGTACCCAAATCTCTGGTTCGTAGGAATAAAGTAAATCTCCCGTTACTTTATTTGGGTTTCTAATCGACCCACCAAAAAATAGATTAGTGGCGACTCCTAATTAAAAAACAATTGCATGTTAAAAAACTTGAACATAAAGTCGCGAATTGGTATGGGCTTGGGAGAGCCCGAGTTAAGTCTAGGCTTAACAATCCATTAGCAAAACCCGAGGTGGTTTAAACCTCGAAAAAATTGGTCGTGCCAGCTTGGCGACTCCACTGGGGACTTGAGTTAAAACTCTTAGTGGACTTAGGCTAATTTTTCTTTTCTTTTGAAAAATGTTTTTGTTTGGCAGCGAGGATCCCAGGTACGCCCCTAACATTTAAGATGTTAAATGTTCTTGCAGGATGGGAGGTATAAGGGGAAGTGTTTGCTGACCCTTGTCTTGTAGGTTGGAGTTGGGGATGAATATTTTAAATTTAAATTATTGAAGTGTTGCTTGATCTAAATTGTTGTGCATGTCTTGCATTCAACACTACATTATTGCACACACAACCCGCCGCCGGACCTAGGCCGCATTAGGACATTTATGATGGTATTGAGTTGGATACGACTTCGACCGCGAGGCCGCGTAGTAGAGGTTGCCCAACTCAATCCCGAAAGTTTTTCTTGGTGTTAAGAATGTTTACCTCTGCCCGCGAGGCTGCGTCGCATTGGGGTATCATTCTTGACTAAGCCGGAGTTAGGAGGACTTGACTTAGTATGCGAGGCTGCAACTAAGTCATCCCACCCTTTTAACTCCACCTTGTTTAGCCTTCCTAGTTAGAAATCGGACCTCACACTTCATGCGCTTGTCTATGTGATTGCCGTCGTTTTATCTTGGTGAGGTAAGTCTTCTATCCTTATACCATGCAATTTATTTTGTAATGTTTTTGGTCGGTCCATGACAATTTAGGTCAATCATTAATTTAACTTCTTTGTCAATTAGGGATGAAATGAGGAAATTGCCATGCAATAAATCATTTGAAAAAAAAACTTCGGAGAATTTGTTTTCAATTCATGTCTAGAAAATTTGATATTGCTAAGGTATCCACTTTTCTAGCTCTCTTTAGGAAATTCTCTTCTTGTAAGAACTTTTCATAAAAAAAGAAAAAGAAAAAAGTTGATAGATCATTGTCATGGATTGATTCACTATTTGCACCTCATACTTATGCATTTTCATCCATTTAAATTAGGTGATAACTGATCCTCCACGCTCGCCTATTATCACGCGATTAAGAGCAAGAATGGCCGACCAAAACGAGATGCGCGATCGCATGTCCACTGTGGAAGGCCAACTCCAATAGTTAGCTGCCTCTATGGAGCTTATAACAGCTCAACTTCAATCCCTCCAAGTGAATCCGGTTCCTCCACTTGCTCTCCCTCAGATAGTAGTCCCGAGGCAAGCAAATAGGGCCCAAATGAATGATGATGAAATGCCTGAGTTGGAAGATGACGTGGTCCTTGTTGGAAAGGCTAAGCTAGACAATGTTCCCAAGACAGATCAGGATGAGCGCGTTGCAAAGCTGGAGGAGAAAGTGAGACAACTGCAGGAGTCGCAAAGCTCACTCCCATTCGACCTCTCGGTCTATGAGAAGGTTAAAATGCCGAGCAAGTTTAAAATGCCAAAATTTGAGAAGTACGACGGGACATCTTGTCCGAAATCTCATTTGCAGATGTATCACATACGCATGGCCCAACACGTCAAAAATGAGCCCCTCATGATCCAATCGTTTCACACAAGCTTGACTGGGCCCACACTAAACTGGTATGTGATGAAGAACGTAAACCTCCTCGAAACCTGGAACGAAGTGGCGGATGCGTTCCTCAAACAGTACAAGTTCAACATGGACATCGCACCTTCTCAAGAAGACCTGGAGCGGATGGAAAAGAAAAGGAGTGAGTCGTTTAAAGAATATGCTGTGAGATGGAGAAACTTGGCAACTCAAATTACTCCTGAGCCTACCAACAAGGAATTGATGAAGTTGTTCGTGAAGACCCTTCCATCGGAGTTCCGCAATCGAATGGCCAGTACGTATGTCGAGAGCTTCAATCAACTTATTCCTGTAGGAGAGCAGATCGAGATGGGGATAAGGGAAAGATGGTTTTCTGAGCCATCTACTAAAAGGTTCTCTGCTAAGAAGGATAAAGAGCCTGCTGAAGATGTGAATATGGCTTATAGCTAAGAAAGTACCAATCGCGCCCTGACTATCCAGATGAATCAAAGGCAACAAGCTGCCCAAGAAGACAGTTCACCCCTCTCCCTGGATCTCCATCCCAAGTGTTGGCAATCCTAAGAAAGAAAGGTTTTCTTACTAATGAGCCCAAGCGTCCTAATCGTGAAAGCATCCGAGGCTACGACCCGATGAAGAAGTGTGATTACCATAGCGGCGAATTGGGGCATTCAACTGATGAATGTTTCACTCTCAAGCATAAGATCCAAGACCTCCTGGACACGAAGGCCTTCTCATTTCAAACTGCTCGGCCAAACGTCCAAAAGAATTCGCTACCAAAGCATGAGGGTATGGTTAATGCTATTATGGATCCAGATATTGAAGTCGAATCGAGTTACCACTCATTGGAGTTGGTGTCCACCATACATGCACCTCGAGACTCACCACCTACTCCTGAAGTTTCAAATGTTGCCCTTATGATGGCAAGAGTGACGATTGGGAATGGTTTTGATCCTGGTATTGGCCTTGAAAGAAATGGTTAGAGTATTCAAAGTCCCAATGAAGTCCCTCAGAGGTCCCGTGTTGCTGAATTAGAGTACCATGGAAGAGGTGGGGAAAGTTCTAGAGGACGGAGGCAGGTAAGGCAAAACCCGCCAACTGACCAAGGGCAGCGAAGGCAAAACCCATCACCCCCGAACATTTGTGAGACATTCCCTAGCCCCCGGGTAATGATGCAGGATGAAGCGGAAATAATGGACACCCTAGGGCAGCCAAGCGGAAAATTCGACTATCTAGTGAAGTATACGGCTCCTCCTAGTTTCTACATTGATCCCCGCAACATTGTCCTAGATGGATGGGGTGGCATGGATGATCCAACACCCTCGGAAATAGAGAACCCCGATGATGCATTGGAATGGATCACTAGTCTCTTTGATGACGTCTTCATAGGGACCATTGACGAAGGACCTCTGGAGAAGATGGGCTCTAGCCCACAAGAGTAACATGTTTACTGCTTTCCCACATTCCCCTGCGCGGGAATTTTTTATCACTTTCTAGGGCTTGTTTTTATTTCTTTTTCTTCGCTTTCTTTTTAGGGCTTGAAAATCGCATTTCCATTTAATAAATGTAATTGATTGATGAATATCAATAAAATTGCAAGTTTTATTTTGAGGGCATGATAAGGTATACCAAACCAGCCCGGTGATGATATCCAGCCAACAATAAAAAGAAAATATCATCCATGGGGAAATTCTGAGGCCTGGGCTTCATCGTGCTTTCTCGTGTCAAAATACTTCAAAAAATATATATACTCTTCCAATTGCTTTTTTTAAAAAAAAAAAAAATCTTCTTCTTCTTCTAGAAAAAAAAATCTTTCAAAAAAAGAAGAGGATTTTACCCCGTTTGTCTTTTTGACCCATCTACATTCTGTTTCAGAGATAGTCTTATAGCATGCAAATGTATGAAGAGGATCCAATCCAATTCCAGATTATGGGGACAAGTTTGCTCCAAACTGCAGCCGCCAATATGTGGTGAAGAAGGTACTTCCTGGAAGTGCCTTGATCCAAGCAGAGATGGGTGGTCGTGAGTTTTCCACTCCAATTAATGCTGATGTTAGAATTTGCCATGTCATGTCTTGAATTGCAAGTATTTTTGTGATTAATAAAGTACCTCAATGAGCTGAATTGTTCAAATTTGTCATAAATCTTGTATTTTTCTTCCATGATGAATTGTGTGAGATAAATTGAATGTGTCGAATGAGATACCTGGGAATGATGAAAGGCAAGCCTTGTTCCATACACTATCCTATACACTAATCATCGGTGAGTTGTGTGAAGAAATTCCATGCCCACAAGGAAAAGAGCTATCTCACAAATGGTACGTCAACCAAGGTGATGAGAGGCATTCTTTTCTCTATCCTAAACACTACAGGTGATCCATTGCTTAACCCTTTTGAGCCTATACACTTATGGATATTCTTTTCGAATTACCCCTGTCAAGAATCACCCCACATTGGGGCAAATGGAAGATAAAATGGCAACATGAGGTGAGGAAAATGAATTGAAATTTTCTTGCTCTCACTTGCATCAATCTTCAAGTTGTGCTATTGCATTGAATTCATGTGTTAATTGGAGTGCCTTAGGATGACGAAGAGCAGTTCTTTCTTTATCATAGACACTTCTATCCATTACATAGCCCACTTGAACCCAGTTGGCGATCATCCCTTACACTGGGGCAAGGCAAAAAGAGCCATTCAAGTAACATGGCTTAGAATGTTGTAAAGGATTGTTGTGCAAGTTCAAAAAATAAGTGCAAAATAATGGGGCATGAAAAAGCAGTGTGCCTGGTAAAAGCAAGGCCAATGCCAAAAAAAAAAAAAAAAAAAATCAAACTCTTGATATAGTTGTATCCCCAACAAGGTGATACCAAAAAACTCTCAAATGTTGTTGCAATCAATGGAGTTGTGATCTTCCACAGTAGAAAAAGAAAACTGGTGGCAATGCCAAAATGATCATCAACTCTCACCCTTAACACATATTTTGAGCCTAATGATCATTTCATTTCTCAACCCATAAACCCAGCCTATGTTACGACTCTTGTAAAGTCTCTTCTAATTATGGCACTTGAATTAGCGTATGAATTCACATGTCATAAGCATCGCTCGAAGGAGTGTGAGCAAGATTATTTCTTTCTCATTTTGCAGGGTTCTTGACTTGTAAACCCGGAGATGATTAAAGAGTTGTTCTTTCAATAACCTCAACTCGAAAGAGTCCCCTTTGTTAAGCCGTTAACTAAGCCCATATTACGGTCCCTTTTAAAGACCTCTCAGATTGTTGAGATCGTACCACTTGCGAGATTGCTCGGACCCTTGTTTGGCATGACGATGGTGAGATAGAGTGATTGACAAAATCCTGCATCAAAGGTCAGGATGAAATTGCCATTTTAATAAGGATGAGAGAAAAAGTCCTTTCAGACCAGAGAATCCCTCATTTGACACATTCATGACACTCATGTGTTCATAATGGAAATTATGTGGTGTAAGATTAATGAAAATCATCATGAACCTACATTATATTGATGCATGTTTACAAATGCATGTTGCCTCTCCTACGACCATGTTTTGCAGGAGGCGTATCCCTGAAGATTAGAGATGTTGCCGGGTAAATATATCTCTATCTATACCTTGAATATTTGTCATTGCATAGGTATTCCCTTTTAAGTATACCGACACTCAATTGAGTTGTCCCCCAAAGATTTTTCCTCCAAATTCAATCTGATTAAGGCGATCGAAGAATGGTTCGGGTCCTGATCAGATGATTTCTGTCGCAAGGTTGGGCGACCGAAGAATGGTTCAGGTCCTAGCCAAGCAAAACCTTAATCTAGGCGACCGTAGAATGGTACGGGTCCTAGACAACATTTATTACTCTAACAGGCGACCGTAGAATGGTACGGGTCCTGGAAAAGCAATTTCCTCATTCAGGCGACCATAGAATGGTACGGGTCCTGGAAAAATAATTTTCCTCGTCGAAGGCGATCGTAGAATGGTACGGGTCCTTGACAACACTTATTCAGGCGACCGTAGAATGGTACGGGTCCTGGAAAATGAATCTCCGTTTAGGCGACCGTAGAATGGTACGGGTCCTACCTTTCTGCCGTACTGGGCGACTGTAGAATGGTACGGGTCCTAGGAAAGCAGTTCCTTACAAAACCTTTCTGCTGTATTGGGCGACCGTAGAATGGTACGGGTCCTGGGAAAGCAGCTCCTTCACAAAATCATATTACTATTCTAGGCGACCGTAGAATGGTACGGGTCTTGGATAGGTAACACCCACTACCTCGAATTACTCTATCCTCCTCGAAGGTAAGTTATTCCAGGTATGTTCATTTATCATTTACATTAGTATTTCTACGCATCATATAAATTGCATTAAAAAATGGAATTTATGTTCCAACAAAAAATCATTCATTGCATGAGCATTCACAAAATTTAGATCTCAATTTGTCTTTGAAGGCAACCTTTGCGAGCTCACCTTCAAAGAGGGGCAGCTGTTGACACCTAAATTTTTGGGATTAATTTTACTAAAAAAAAAAAAATGGGGTATGATTTAGAAACATTTGATTTTCATTTTTTGTTTTATTTTATTTTATTTTAGGCTGCCAGTGAAGGGAAGATTTTTCACATATTCCGTTCAAGCTTTTCATATTTTTAAGTAATATACACTAGGGGTGTATTTCGTGCAAAAAAGGAATTTTTTGGATAGAATATGTGAAAAAAAAATACAAAAGAGAATATCACATGTGGTGCAATGATATATTCAGAGAATTATGCACGAGCGGAATTGGAAATAAAATATGCTTCAAAGATCTAAAATTTTCCCCTATAAAAGGCGTTGCGCACGTACGGACTAAGGGTGGAAGGAATTTTGGAGCAAAAGGAGGTTCTTTTCCGTTGGTAAAAAGAGAGAAAAAAGGTGAAAAGTGAGAGAAGAGAAGAAAGAAAAGTGAAAAAAGAAGAAGTGAAAGCCCCCTCCCTTTTTGTCGTCCAAGAAGTCTCCTTTTTTTCCCCTCTGACAAACTGCAGAGGAGAAGAAAGAAGTCAGCAGCTGCAGAAGAAAAGAAAAGGAAAAGTCAGCAAAAGAAAGAGAAAAAGTGCAGAGAAGTGATGTGTGGCCAGAAAGAAAAAAAGAAAAAAAACAACAGGAGCTACTGTTCATCTTCTTCGCGTGGAAGCCCCTGCCCATGCTCGCGTCGCGCCTCCTCCGTCCGTGAGCACTGCACCAGCACCACCCACGATGCCACCGAAGCCCGCTCGCCGCCGCGCCACCGCAAGTACCGTCGCCGCACCTTGCCGCCGGCACAGCAACCCCTCGACGCCGCTGCCGCGCGCCTCCTACGCCCACCGACGTGCTCACCGCTCGCTCGCTGCCGGTTCCTGTTGAGCCCTCGCCGGAACCCTAGCCGGTGATCTTTCCCCACCGGAGCCCTAAAACCAGCGGCCAAGATCTCTTTTTCTTTCTAAAAAAAAAAAAAAAAAAAAGAAAAATTTTACTAGTTTTTTTTGCTTTACTTTATTAAGCAAGTTTAGGTTTTTCTCTATTTTTTTTATCGTTATCTTTTTATGTGTTGTTTTCTTTGGTTGAAATACCTATCTATGCATAATTGAAAATCTCAATGTAACACCCGAATCGCAACCGCGCCAGGGTTTTTTATTTCATCTATAAGGCTTTAGATGAAATAATTAATTAAGCGGGACTAAAATTGATGTTTTGATCTTTAAGGCTTAAGATCAAAGTATCGATTTTACTAGCGAAATATTATCCTTTGATCTGAGCGATATGTGATGTCCCTTTTGGGGTAATTTTGAATGAATTTGATTGTTTTATTTATCTTGGGATATGTTTGAGATAGAATATCACGTGTTTTAGGGTTATTTGCATATTTAGGCAAAGCATTCTATTTATCATGAATTCTCGAAATAAAAATCGGGTTAGATTAGATGCATGTTAGGATATTACTTGTTTTAGGGTTTGCATATTTAGAATAGGAATTTTAATTTCGAATTTCATAAAAAAATTCAAATAAATCAATTTAGGTTGCTAGATTTTAATTTAGGTTGCATGCTTAATTACTTGGCAACTATTAATTCCGAATTTTTTTTAAAAAAAAAGAAAGAAAACAAAAACACAATAAAAAATCATCATACACTTGTCATGTAGAATTAGGGCATATTTTGCACGTCATTGCATATTAGGGTTAAATGGCACTTAGTTTAATTTAGATCATTTTTTAATTTATTATAAGCTTGGCATTTTTAGATAGATTGCATTTTAGGTTAGAGATTACTTGATTAAGATAAGATTCTAGTTTAAATTAGGATTTTGCTCAACCTAATTCCTAATATAAATTAAATAGGATCTTAATCTAATTAGGTAATTTTCACATTTCATTAAATTTCGAATTTCATGGAAAATACAAAAAATGTCATAGGTTAAATTAGTTTTATTATTTAGGATAAAATACACTCTTTTAGGAAAAGGAAAAAATGTCATGTGCACATCATTAGGGTTAGATTCATTGAAATGCATGTCATTTAGTATTTTTGCTAGGCCCATTTAATTAAAAATTACATGTCATTAGGATTAGGTCATTTAATTAATATCGCACTGCATATTGCATGATTTTCATTAATTAAGTGAAAACAAAAAAAGAAATTGTATGTTAATTAGAAACCATATCCAAGGTTGTTGATGTGGATTTTAATTTAACATTGCAGATGCTTTCGTTGCTTGGAGGTAAGTTTTTGCAATTTATTTATTGTTTATCTGAGTGTTAAATTGGTGGTTTGTGCACGCGCATGATTACCTCACATGTTAGGGAAATAGATTTAAAATAAACCCAAGCTGCTTGCAAAAAACATGTTTTCAAAATAAAAGAAATGGTACCGAAAGGGCGTTAGAGAAATTTAGCATAACCAAGTCCCCGTACCCAAATCTCTGGTTCGTAGGAATAAAGTAAATCTCCCGTTACTTTATTTGGGTTTCTAATCGACCCACCAAAAAATAGATTAGTGGCGACTCCTAATTAAAAAACAATTGCATGTTAAAAAACTTGAACATAAAGTCGCGAATTGGTATGGGCTTGGGAGAGCCCGAGTTAAGTCTAGGCTTAACAATCCATTAGCAAAACCCTAGGTGGTTTAAACCTCGAAAAAATTGGTCGCGCCAGGGTTCATAAGCATATGAAATTTATAAGAATGGACATCTCATTTGCTCCAAAAAAGAAATTTTTGTTTTAAGAAATAGAAATTTTATACTGTTATCAAATGAATTTCTATTTCTGAAATAAAAATTTTGTATCGTTATCAAACAAATTTTTTGCTCAGAAACTCGTCTAGAAATAGAAATAGAAAAATATATTTATGTTCCAAAACTATTTTGAAACAGAATGGTTGTCATGCGCGCCCTAACTCACTGGAATTTGATGGTGGTGGGCTCACGGCGACGGCAATGCGAAGGCGGTGAGGACCTAAGGCTACCGCGTCTCTAATAGAGGCTCACAACAGCTGAAACCAGGCCTACAAGCTCATGGCTAAGGGGCTCGGTTTAGTGGTTGCTAGAGTTGTGGTTTATGGAGGTGCGGCTTGGCTTGGGCTGAGCTACAGAGGATATTCGGGCACCGGGTGGACGTTGGCGTTGGTGGGGGCTGTTCGGCTGCTAGATATGGGCTGGGCTGGCAAAGATGATGCTGGAATAGTGAGCGTGAGGTGCTGGTTATGGCTGCTGAAGTTGAGATTGGCGAGTGAGCTGAAGATGGTGATGGGGAAAATGATGTGGTGGAGGGGAAAGTGGACGGCAGCAGCATCAGTGGGAGGGGATGGTGGTTGGTGCGGTGGATGATGGAGATGAGGAGAGATGATGAAGATGGGCGTGCGGCAACCCAAAAAATGAAAGGAAAAGAAGAAACTGCAGAATGAGGGAATTTGGTTGCTTCGGCTGAGGAGGTGCACGCACAAGAGAGGGAATTGGAGAGAGAACAAGAAAGGAAAGAAAGTCAATGAACCAACCAATAGAAAGCCTTGATAAAATATCAAGCACTCATCACTTGGACTTCAAAGTCTTTATGCCAATTAGTTAACCACCCCTACAATGGCTATTTTTCCTCCCATTCCTCACCAAATAAAGCATTTTGGTGGCCAAATAACCAAGTAAATCAGCCCATCCGAATTTCTATTTCTTTTCCGAATTGTTCGAAATTAATTTTTCCGCAAAATTCCAAGCTTGACAGAATTTCTTCGAAAGACGAGACGACGTCCTAAAAATGAATCGTGACATGGTCGAACGTCCGCTTCCCGAAACCGAATTCAATTCCGTGGTTAAAATTGACCGAATGCGATTTTAGTATAATTTAACCTATCGGGTAGCTTTTAGGGATTTTAGAGCGTTTGACCCGTGATTGATAATTTTCGATTCACATTTGGGCATCTCCAACTTGTAGGTGACTCTCGGTTATTGTAAAAATCACAAGGTTTCAATTACGTGTCCTGAGTATAAAATCAACAGAAAATCGGGTTAGTGCCGTTCGGCGCGAATTTCGCAATCATGTGAAATCACCCGCAATTCAATTACGTTTTTCCGTTGAATCGACCTATATCCGATCACTAATCGATTATAATTGTATCATATTGACCATTGCCGATTATTATGGTCAAGTAGTTGATTTCTGATTGAATTTTCAAGTTTGTCGTGTTTATATCCCTTAACGGCCTCACCTAATAGATTAGTTAGTTCATGAGGGACCCGCTCAGAGTAAAATGACCATAGGTGTGTCGGCAATATGCCCATTTCATATATTCGAGACGGAGTCGAATTTCAGGATGTCACATGTTTGGTACGACCCTCAAATTTTTTTGTTACTTAGAATTTTTTATTTTTTTAAATGATTTTATTACATTTTTCTTTTTTCCCTTCTTTTTCTTTTCTTCTTCTTAAGTTAGACATTGACCTCAACCATGGCCGGCAACCAGCCAAACAAGGGCCGATGACCTTACCAGAGCATCCTTACCAGAGCATCATTAGCATCTGGTAAGGCCAAGCTTGCCCAACTACCGGTGAGGCTCAACCTTGTTGGGCCATTGCGAAGTCAATCTCACCATGGCCGGGTGATGCTGACTTCATAGTGTCCTGGCGAGGTCAAGCCTTACCTTAGCTAGATGAGGCTCAACCTCACCTTAACTAACTAAGGCCGAGCTCATCTAGCCATCGGCGAGGCCGACCTTGCCCAGCCAAGGCGAGACCAAGCCTCACCCAATTGCCGGCGAGGCTCGGCCGACAGGCTCCGGCAAGGTTGTTAGCCATCATCGAGGCTGGCAACTAGCAAGAGAGGAAAAAAAGAAGCAAAAGAAAAGAAGAAAAGAAAAAGGAAGAAAAGACTTGATTTTGGAGTTGTTTATGGAAATAAAAAAGTATATTTTTTTGCTTCTTTATTATGTTTCAAATGATTATTTTTTTTTTTTTAGTTCCGAGAAACAAAAGAATAGAATCCAACACTTTTTGACCAATTACCAAACAGACCTTATATGACTAGCTAAAGAATACTTCTCGAGTAACCTCTTAGCTGTGTAAAAGCAAGTGGTGGCTGGATTGTAGTGGAGCAAAGACCAAGTCAAAGAAGAGTTGATCAAGTGTGGATTATTGATTTGCTTAGAGATTGGCGTTTGATAAGCTTACACCAGCTGGATTTTTGCCGAATTCACTTGGCGGTTGTCTTCTTTTATACATACGTTCACTTGGTAGAGTCGTAGAAAGTGTGAGAGACTTGAGCTTGAGGAAAAATTTGTAAGAGAGGGATTCTCAGTTTGTCTTCTACAAGTTGTAAGCCTACGCAAGGTATTTTGAATATTGTTATCTCTTCTTTGTGTATTTGTGTTCTCTCCTCACCAAAGCCTTCAAAACTTCTTTATCTTTTTGGTTCCAACAAGGCCATCAAAGAGAGATAAAAAGGTCTCGGATGCAGTTTTCAGTAGAATTCCTTCATAAACCACTCGCCCCAACTTTCCAAGATTCATGGATCGCGATAATAATCACATTTTACTCCTCTTCCCTAGAGGTTGAGCGAAATATCATGGAAAATAGAGAGATGTCCAAAATTCAATATGCTCACAGCTAGCGTCCAATATATCCCGAAGAAATGGTGGTGAAATATCAGGATAGTGAGCTAGTTGATTCAAGGTGATTTAATTGCTTCGCAAATCGCCTATTTTCATATGCATCCACCGCAAAAGCAGATGATCTAAGGGTCACTTATCTATTGAGCATACTGCAATTTCATATGTTCATAGGAAGGCCAGTATGAAGAAGAAAGGCTCACTTATTAGTTGTGATTATTAGGTAATGCTTGAATTCTGCTCTTTTCCTCTCAGTTTTAGTTTAGCTGTGTTCATAGCTTCTTTGGTGCTTCATCCCCACAACTCTTTCCATGAGCACCAATATTGACTACACAATTGTTTTAATTGGTCCTAGCTAGGGAAAAATATTATTTGGGATCCACAATCGTAAGAGTTCTTAGTAATCTGACTATTCAATTGTTTCAAATGAATTCACAAAATACATCAAATAGCTCACAAACTTAGAGCATTTGACGATATCTCTGTCTATGCTAGTCAAATGTCTGCAATTCAACATGATCAATTTAACATGCTTCTAGGAGAAGCTAGCTCCGTGCTTTCAGGGCATTTACTCCCGGATCACATTGTGAAGTATCATTTTACATCCACGTGGGTTCAGTGAAGTACTAGTGAAATCCTTGTAATCCATCTAGGTCTTGTCTGAAAGCATCTTCTCCTTTTTATTTCCTGCAGATAGTCACAAAGCAAAGTCGGAGTTTGACCCTGTCGCCTCTTAGTAAATATTTAGAAGTAGGCTTGAGAAATCTAATTACTTTGACTATCCATGCTGAGGTATCTATTGCTTCCAGGACCGCTATTGGAATGATACTTCGCTGTTCCCCGTTTCGAAATCAAAGATCGATTTTGTAAAAGTGTAGCAGTCTAAAATCTCTCGTCAAATATCCTGTTTGATATTGTCCCTTGCCATTTTCATTGTTTTATCTCTCGTGCTCTGGGGTTACCCTATCTTAGGATCCCTTCTCGAGAGTACCCAGAGCAATTGAATCTGGGGGTTCTCGTGCTGTCATCATATCTTGGAATATGTAACTTAAGACACTAACGATTCAATATACTGTAAAATTTATTGCAGATGAAATTACCAAAAAGTCTTAAATTTCAATTACAAGTGCTTGTGCCAATTCAATTTTAGACAGCTTTGGGCTTGAATTAGTTTAAATAATTGTGGGCTGAATTTCATTTTCAAATGACTTGGGCTTAGACGTTCAATTGAGAGGGCCTGGTGTAACAACCCATCTATGTCTGTGGACCGGACCTACGAATTTCAATTTAGATCCACGTTCGGCCCAGCCCGAGTTCCCATTTTTGGAAAATAGTTAGAAATATAGACCTTGATTAGGTTATAAGATTTCGGTATTGGATTTAGTTTAGTTTTATTTAATTAGTACACATATAGTTTAGGAAATTCCATGGTATTTTATAAGTTTTAGTTTAGATTTAGCAAAATTAGTTTCTTATAAAATTTGAATTCAATTTGAATAAACTTATGAGGCTTCATAACGAGGCTATATTATATTTTGCTTGACTTATATTAGATTACTTTACTACACGTTACTTTTTACCCGATCTTTCATTAGTATCTTTGATGAATCAGTGATTCTTTTATATCATTTTTTTTTGTGTTGTGATTTGGTTACATTTTGAGGATCTTAATAAAAACAAAAACATTGCATGGACATTTAATGTGTTAGAGATATTATCTTCTTGATTGATTATAATTGATTTCATTTTGATATTGTAATATTTTATTACTTTAAATAGTTATCTAGAGCAGCCTATAAATAGGCTCTTGTATCGTTAGTATTACACACTAAAATATATAGAAATTCATTTTTCCACCTTCTTCTATCATGGTATTAGAGAGAGGTTTTGTTTGACGAAGTGGTTGCCATTGTCATAGCACCTTGAAAATTCATCATTTGCCACAGAGAGAAGCCACACATCACCACACTTTGCCATGTTGCAGGACCATTGACAATCGCCGATGCCGTTGACTATAGGTGGGACTTTCGAAGACAATCCTTAGAATTTTCAGTCGAAAACCACCATAGATAGTTCTACATTCTCTGACTAATCCTGAACAGTTAGGGGTGATCAGGTCCAAGGTGCGTACGTTCCAGATCTGGATTCTGTACCCGACCCTGTTATAACTGGTTCTCTTTTTTTGGACTCTGTACCTGACTCTGTTTGCATTGGACCCTGTACTTGATTCATCCTATTTTTTCGGTCCGATTCTAGGTTAATCCTGTTTTTATTGTAACTTGTTTTGCATAAAAATTCCTGTACAGCACTCATATGTAAGATAAATCGTTTACAATATCGATTAGCATAAGCACATCCACCACTGTAGCAAATGTTAAACTAGTTTTTAGGAAAAACAAAAGGCTAGAAGTCTGCTCTCCTTCAAGAGAAAGTTTATGCAGTAAAGCTCTGCACAGCTAGAAAATCCAAGGTTGATATCTGAACCTGGCCTAACAGAACTAGATGCAGGTGAATTAGATACATATAAGCAGAGAAACATTGAACAATTATCCCATTTGGGACTCCTCCCAATACGCTTTAAGCAGCGTACATAACGAGAGATAATAATAATAGTTACAATGAAAGTGTTGGTGGTGATGATGATGATAAGAACCAAAGGTCACTATATAAGCATTCTCAAGGGAAAATAGAAGAGAGTTCATCTTTCAGCATGAAAATTTCTTGGGCATGTAAAGGACCATTCTAGACCAATATTACAAATCCAAGAGCAACTTGGCACTTTAAAAACATCAATCATGATCAGGCCTTAAGCATGTAGCAGTTAAAACGCTGTTTATTTCCTGTTGAACAAAACAGCCCTGCATTAGTCAAGCAATTTAGCCAATTAATTAGCTATAGGACAATTTTTGACTGATCACATATCAACCTTATCCTTGTTGCGCTCGATCTTCTTCTCCTTCTTTGGCCTCGCGTTCCATGTGGTACAAAATCTCTGACAAAAACCTAAAATTCATATATAAAGAAAAATCAACAAGAAACCATACTCTAGAGACATATGCAAAAGTTATGATTTAATAAAGTCTATTTATTTACCACAAAATTGGAGTTTCCACAAAATGAAGTTTATTTTCCAATGATAATATCCTTGGTAAGACAATCCAAATCTAAAAAAAAAAAAAAAAGAGAGAGATTAAATAAGGCATTCACTTAATAGATAGTTATGCGAATTAATTACAAGATAGAAAGAAATATATATGACTTACTCGTCTCAAACTTTTCTGCATTCTTGATGTACTCTTCAACATTACTTGGCATACGAATAGCTCTCTACCAATCTTGAGTATAAATTAAATCTTCCACCACTCTAGGAGTCAAAGAATTTCAAAAACCATTAAGTACACGTCTCGATATACTAAAAGCTGACTATGAAGCAATAGTAGTCACGGGAATAGAAAAAACATCTCGAGCCATCAAAGATAAAATTTCATACTCTGAACCAGTACTCTTCCACCACATCAAAAGATCGATATTAATGATATCTTTACTTTCAGCTTCAAGATACCAATCAAGCTAAGATTTGTTTTTATCCAACACTTTTTTCTTCGCGTGGAAAAAGCTTTTGTGCCAAGCATGGATTTCACATTCATTGTCATCAATATCAGCATTGGAAGCACTATTACTGTTACTCATACTTAAACCACCAAATTTTTCTTTACTAAAAGAGCTAACAAAAGATCGCTCATAAGATTTATACAAATTCTCCGAGGTGACCTTTACTTTATCATGCATCTCATCAACTTTTGCTTCACCATCATAGATTTGTTCAAAATAAAACTTTACATAATTCAACTTCTTTATAGGATCCAATGCAACCACAATTAATACAATCATATTAACTTTATCCAAACTCTTATAATATTTGTCAAACTTCTCTTTCATTTTTAAATCCATAATTTGAAGCTTTGGGTTTAAAGAATTCGCCGCATTATTCAAATACTTATACAACATAACTATTCCCTCAAAATAATCATTTGAAGTAACATATGAACTACTCGACATCCTTTTGGTTGTATCATAAAACCATTTCGAAAATTTAGAAATAATGATGGCATTTTCCAAATCTTTATCTTTAGGAGGATCATTGTCAATTTTCCTTAAAAAAAAATAAATCTTCATCTTCCATTCTTTTAAAAGCTTTATTGAACTTTATGGCGGTGTCTAATATTATGTAAGTGGAGTTCCATTTAGTGGCAACATCAAAACAGACCGAACTCTTGTATGCAATTCTCTCACCCTCAATGCAAGCTTTGAATGTCTTAGCTCTCGTTGGAGAACTCCTCATATACCTAACTATATTTCGAATGTGTGCAATAGAATCATGCACCTCATTCAATCCGTCTCTTACTATCAAGTTAAGTATATGAACAGTGCATCTCATATGTAAAGCATCGCCATTCAAAATAAAAAATCATTCTTTTGAAAAATTTTCTTTCAAATAATCAATGACCACATCATTTGAACTATCATTATCCACTGTTATTGTTGACACATTTTTTATTTTCTATTCCCCAGTCATAAATGCATTTTCTCCACCATTTTCCCAATCTTCCTACCCTTGTGACTATGCATCGCCACAAAATTGATTATTCTTTTTTGCAACTACCAATTTTCATCAATATAATGTGCAGTAAGACACAAATAGCTCAAGTTTTGAATGGAACTCCACATATCCGTTGTGAGTGTAATCCTAGATTTAAGCTTACCAAAGTAAGCTTTCAAACAAGTCCTTTCACTTAGATATAACTTCATACAATTTCTTGCCACCGTAAATTATGAAAGATGATGGAAAAGAGATTACAATTCAGTAATAAAATCGTAAAAATCAACACGCTCAACCATGGAAAATGATTGTTCATCAATAATAATCATTCGAGCAAGCATATGCCTATAACGTTCTTGATCAAACTTCCATGTCATTAAGACACTACCACTACTAGTAGTATTTTTCCCTACCTCGCCAATCACATCTTTGTCACGTGATGCAAACAACATTTGTTTTTTATCTACACGAGGATACTTTTTGTACTTTCTCAAGTGCTTCCACATAGTAGAGGTTCCATGATCAACATCATATGCATAATCCATCCCGCAATGAATGCACTTCACCTTACTGTATTCTGTGTTTTCTCATCTATAATTTTCGAAAAATCATCCCAAGTCTCTGATTGATTAGCTTGCTTTTTATCAAAAGGAAGATGAGAGTTAGGTACCCTCACCTTGTTTGTCGCGCTCGTGGTCGCAGATTCCACTTCATCAGCTCCATGGGATGGCAATTCCATGAGCGGACTTATTTCATTATGTTCCTCTACTTCCATTGATATGTCTTTGTCTTGATCCATTGGCTGAAAACTAAAAACAAATTATATAAAATTAGAATTCTATAAAAACATATTAGTTTTCATAGTAAATCAAATCTCTTTTCGAATATCTAGGCTTAATAACAACCCAAACATTTGCTAGCCAACGTTGTGCAGAACAAAAGATGTGGCTCCAATCAACTATAGAGATTTCATTCAACCTTGCATCAACTGGCATTTGTGCTCAAACTAGAAAAAAAGGATAAATTCGTACCCTTTGTGACCACGCCGGATGCTTTTAACAACCTCCTTCACACCTCTTTTCAAGTATTTGTCTTCAGTAGTTACCAATCAAGAAGAACCACAAGGACATGCCAATAGTCAGCCCAAAGAAATTTCAATCAAACCACAAACACACAGCACACCCATTTAAGCCCACCCTGCCCCCTCATGCTTGCCATTTGCAATGAATGTCCAGCTTATCGACAAAGAGAACCGGCATTTCGATGCACCTAATTCTAGCTAAAGTTTCATCGAAATGTTATGAATAGAGTGAAGCATTCTTTTCCTATGCATTCCATCAGGTATGATGACAAAGAGAAGTAGCGGAAAGAGTCACAAGGTAAACTTCAAGATCTTAGCATAAGCAAAATTAAATAACAAAGCCGCAGAAACCATGCAAATTGCGAACCAAGACTTGGACTAGAATTACTACCGGCTCCAACTTTTTTTAATTGTGCACATTCTAGTCGCCCCTAAGCACGCGACATGACGTAATTACATCTTTAATGCCTATCGTATTCACTTCAACTCCATTATCATATCAAGAGGCAGCTTCAAAATTGTCAATGATACAGTCCATGAAAGGCAAACCATAGACACACATTAACACACTACCACCTCTCCAATCTTCAGTTGATAAATGAAACTGTAGGAACTACTTGACTATAACTACACCATCGGACTAAAATCCACGCAAATTACTATTCAGAGACTCTGACGAGTAACATTCTAGTTCCCATTTATCACAATGCGACCTAGTCCGAGACGTACCTAATGACATTGCGACTCAAATTACTTCCTCAAATACCTATTATACTCACATCACTTGCATCATTGTAGCAATTTGTTCACTCAATCACAAGGACATATGAAGTATGTATTTCAAATGCCCTATCTGACATTGAATTCAGTTTCGGTTGTGCATTCGATTTCGACAATCACATCCAACTACAAACAACGAAATCGACAACATATCCTGGCACACGAGACAGCAGAGCACGACCAAATTCACGCTCTTGACGCAATGAGAAACCGAGGAACGAGAGAAAAGAAAAAAAAAACGGGAGGGCTCGGGAGACTCACGGGTCGTGGCGTATTCCTCAAGAGGGATGGCCTTTCGGTTGTGCCTCTCCCTAGCCTCCGACGACCGTCAGTCACTGTATATCCGACAAATCACATACCCAAAACTCATCATCAACTCGCCAACCAACGGAAAGGAGAAAGGGAGCAAGAACGCATGTTAACACGAGACAACGAGTAAGGGTTTGATGAGGCATTACCTCTGCGAACGAGCTTGAGGGTGTGCTTGCCGACCTTCTTGCTGGCAAGGGGCTTAGCGATGGGGGCAAGTTGGTGATGGCACGATGAGGAAGCAAATGAACGCAGATGAGGAAACAGCACAACGGGGAGCTAGATCTGGCAATGGCATGACGAGGAGCTAGCGATGGCGCGACGAAGGAAAACTGTGACATCCCGATTTTCCAATTCTATTTTCAATAAATTGAGACGGACATTTTGTTGGCACACATATAGTTCTTTTCCTTGAGTCGGCCACTTATGTGAAAACTAGTCTATCGGGTGAAGCTGTTAGGAGTTTTTAATGCATTAGACTCGAAAATTTGACTAGAAAGCAACCTTTCGACCGAGCTAGTCTATAAGGGTTATTACGGCATAGTTAAAAATTGATTAGAGACCGGAGATAGGTCGACTCGACGGAGGCATGTGATCAAGTGTGGGTGATTCTACCAGATCACACAATTCTGGTCGATCGGCACTGGACCGACATTTCTATCGATTTGGTACCCTGTGTCTGTATTTGAAACCTTGAGATTACCCCGACAACCAAGAGTCGCCAATGTGTCAAAGATGTACATTGTGGTTTGATCAACCACGGGTCAAATGCATGAAAATTTCTAAAAAGCTACGCGATAGATTAGGATGCGCTAATATCGTGCCAGAGTGAAATCAACCGTGAAATTGAGTTCAAATTCAGAAATTGGAAGTAATGGTGTGTCATAATTCATTTTAGGAACGTCGACTCATTCTCAAAAGATTTTCCTACAAATCGAGATTTTTGGCGAGAAAAGCAAAGTAAGGCCGTTTTTGTTCGAGATTATCAGAGGGCCGCTTTTAATCAAATCTTTGAGATGCAAGTTAGATCATTTGATGGAGAAAAGTCATAAGAAGGTTGAGGACACATGGGTTAATTTAATTGAGCTTCAATTGGATGGAATTGATTGAGAAATGATGGAATTAAGTGTACAAGATTTCATGCCACGACGAAGGATGGAATTGGACCCATTGAAGATTGTTGTGGGAGGTTTGGAGATAGTGGAGTATGACATCACTTGATGATGTCATGGTGGCCATTTTGTGGGATTAAAGAAAAAGAAAAAGAATAAGGAATGGTCCCATCTCTCTCTCTCTCCTTCCTCTTCCTCTCCCGTCGGTTTCCCCCTCCATCTCTATTGTGCGAAGACCAGAAAATGGAGGAAGGAACCGAGCAGCCATGGTCGTCGCATGCCACCCGCCGGAGCTTCGCCGTTCGCCGTCGCAGCCCGCGCCTTGCCGCTCGCACCCCCCATCTCTCTCTTCCCTTGCGTCATTGAAGCCCTCTTTCCTCCATCTCTGATTGCTACTCGACATCCCTAGTAGATCTGAGAACGTCAAAGCTGCCTGCAACCTAGTCAGACCGCTGTCGCTGCTTGTGTGCCGTCCGCCGCCTTGCATGCCGCTGCTGCCACGTGACCGCGCCTCCTCACGCCGTCATCCCTGCTTCAGTCGAGCCCCAGCTGCATCTCAACCTCTATCTGTGCGCCTCAGGAGCTGTCGGAGCTCTCTCCGCCGCCGTACGCCGTCGCCTGGACTATGGAAGCTTAGCCGGACCACCACCGGCCCTGTTCAACTCAAACCGGTGTCGGATTTGCCCTCAATCAGTAGCGAGCAGTGAGCAAAAAAAATGGGTATCTCAGCCCGATTTTGGCTCGTTTTGGCCGGCTTCCCGACCCCGAATGCTTGGCTTGCTTTAAGGAAAGTTGTTCCCCTCGGCGTCCCCTTCGTTTTGGCCCGCTCGGCTCGCTAATCCGGTGAGTTTAGCTCACTAAATCTTGATTAGAAGGTTAATGATACCCTAAGTGTGCTTAGTCTAAGTTAAGTAAACTTAGGTGGTTAGTTTAGTTTATTTAATTGTGATTTAGATTAAGAGGTTTGTTTAATTTAAAGCATGTTTAATTAAGGCTAAGATAGTTTATTTAATAATAAACCTTGATGGGACATAATAGGGTTTTATTTTTGAATTATTTAATTGTTTCGAAATTCTGGAATTTATAATATTATATTATATTATGAAATTATTAAAATATTATTATTTATTAAAAAAAAAAAGAAAAAAATGGAAAAATTATTTTTTACCCCGGTTGTTTAGAATTTTGTGCCGATCGCTACCGTGTATTTAGAATTTGAAATTGATGATTGGTTGTGCCAAATTGAGTATGATTGCGATAAATAGGGATTCTTTTTACAAAATCCAAAGTGTCGGAATTTGATGGAAAAATAACCGTGAAGTGGTTATGAGCGAACTTAGAAAGTCGCCGAAGTATGGTTATGCCAATTGGACCAAGAGTTGCCACCAAATTGAACTTGGTCGCGCCCAATTGGGCTGTGATTTGCCACCTGATAAAGGTCGCGCCCAATTGGGTCGTGATTGACCACTTATTAGAGGTCGTGCCCAGTGAGGCCGTGATTGGGCATCTATTAAAGGTTGCGCCCAGTGGAGCTGTGATTGACCACCTATTAGAGATCGTGCCCATCGGGCCGAAATCTACCACCTAATTAAAGGTCATGCTAAGTGGGGCCGTGATTGCCATTGGTTATTAAACCTTCCTATAGAGTCGTGATTGGAGGTAGTGATTGATTTGCTAGAATGACATGTAATTGGCCGAGTCGATTGATCGCTGTGACGATCCAAGTGGTTGAATTGTTCTGATAATGTGATTGTGCCATAGTTGTTTGGTTATCATAATTGCTAGAATAACATGTAATCAGCCGAGTCGATTGATCGCTGTGACGATCCAAGTGGTTGAATTGTTTTGATAATATGATTATGCCACAGCTAAGACGGGGTAAGTTCTCTATGTGATGTGGCTAGGCCACCCTTGGGCGTATTTTCTTTCTAATAGAGGTTTAAGGGGTTGAACTTGCTGAGACATTGTCTCATCCCGGTTGTGGGATTAAAATTTCAGGTCCCCGGTGGACGGAGTGGCCAGATATCTTTGGTTGGCCTTGAGGAGTTGCAAAGGTGAAGTCATAAGGATTGGATAACGTGTCGTACTAGTTGGTTTTAGGATAATTCCCCTTTTGTTGAGCTAGTCTATTTTGTAGGCAGTCCAGTGTTGTATCTAAACCCCTTTGTGTTTGTAAATGAGTGTTTGGTACTGTGATTGATTGCCTGCGTTTCTATCCCAAGTTAAATGTTGTCAGAGGATTTGTTTCGCTTCCGCATGCGTAAATAAATGAATGGGTCAGCGACATATCCTTGGATGTCACATATATGATCGATCGCAGTGGGATGTGCGCACGCTCGAGGTTCAGGGTGTGACAAAAATGCTATGAAGAAGTCTGCGGGTGTGAGAGCTAAAGATAGAAACATGAGAACAAATTAGGGTTTTGGACTTTTGGGTTGGCTTACAAACTAATTCTCAAACGGTTCCCAAATTGGTCCGGTTGATCCGGTTCCCGAGTGGGTAATCCCTCAGAAGCAGTTCTCGGACTAGTTCAAACCGATTTTGAATTTTTGGAATCAGTTCCTGACCTTGTTTTCCAGGTGGGCCGGTCCGGGAACAGGGTTGACCCGGTCTGGTTGCACACCCTATAAACAACAATGACCATCATCGAAAAGTTAGCCACGCACCTTCACGAGCCGGCCAAACCTTTTGCACGTGAGATCCACGCGCCATAGCTTCGCACATGATTCGTGCGTGCAACTGTGACATCAGCGCTAACATCATCCTCGAACGTGCTCTAAGCGTGCTCAAGCAGTGACGTCAGTGCCAATCATGCTCCGTCACCAATTGCCATTGATCGTTGTTAATCCAATTGGTTTGGCTTAATTCAGACTAGTTCTCGCTGTTTTTCGATCAATTCAGCGAAATTCCAACCGGTTCACTTCTTTTTCTGACCAGTTTGGCCAGTTTCCGATCAATTCGGATTGATTTTGACCGGTTCTTGAGGTATTTCGACATCCTTAATATATTTTCAACCTTAGTTTCTTCATATAAGCTCTATAGATATTAGTTTTTCTCAAATTCATTAAAGAATCTGTTGAGTTTACTAGTATATTGCCTATCATGGACAAGTTAGAGGTCTCAAGGCCCATTCAAACCATCCTAAATGGATCAAATCATATTTTATGGGCTCAAGAAATGTCCAGTTTTCTAATGAGAAGTAAGCTTTGACATTATGTCACTGGAAGACTTTGCGAGCCTAATCAAGCCGTTGAAGAGGATGATGATACATTTGCTGAATGATTGGAGGAGTGGGAGAGCAAGAATCACCAAATATTCTCATGGTTTTGAAACACTTCGATTCCATATGTCAAACTTTAGTTCGATCATCTAAATACAGCAAAGGAAGCCTAGGATCTTATTGCCAATCGTTATTCCACATCAAACATTGCTCATTAATATCAACTGTTAGGGAACTTACATCGCATTCGTTAGGAGACGGGTCAGTCTATTAATGATTTTTTTTCTTTCATGCATGCTATATGCGATTAACTCGCTTTATCTGAACCAACATGGGATTCAACCACTAATGCTCGTAAGTTTACAGAATATCGTGATCGTATGCGGGCTATGCAATTTCTGATGGTTCTCAATGATGAGTATGAACCTATGCAAGCCTTACTTTTGCATCGGGATCCTTTACCTCATCTTGAGGTAGTTGTTTTGGAGCTATTAACTGAGGGAACTTGCCTTGTGACTTTAAAGGCACAACGTGCTACTCCACTGGTTTCCACTCCTACATATGTAGTGCTTGCTTCTAGCTCATCCTCATGGTGCAACCTTATTGTACGCACTGTCTCCGACTTAGTCATCGTGCATCAAATTATTGTCAATTACAATCTAAACAACCTACAGGAACAAACAACCGATCTCGGTTTAAAGGTTCGCTTGCATGCCGCCTATCCATTGTTGCTTCTGCCATAGAGGATTCCTCTAACAATTCACCTATCACACTATCTCTAGATGATCTTTAGTCCATAGTTCGTTCCATTCTTCAAGAAATTGGTACTTCTAGTCCTTTTGCTTTGTCAATCACTGCAAGTACTCTTGATTCATGGTTCTTTGATTATGCATGTTGTAATCACATGACTTTCCATTCCAATTTATTCAAGTCAAAATCATACACTTCACAAACATCTATTATTCACAAAACTAATAACTCTCAGATGATAATTAGTCATACAGGGAACATTTCAACATCCACCTTGTCCTTACCTGATATATTTATGGTTCCCAAACTCTCTTTAAACTTGATATCTATGGGTTGGCTATGTGAGCTTGGTTTTGACAAACATTTCTCTTTGAGTGGTTGTCGTGTACAAGATCCACGGACAAGACAAACAATTGGATAGGCCATAAAATGGGACGGTTGTTTGAACTTGTTTCCTTGAAGCTTCCCAACTCCTTCACTGGTTGTGTTATGAAACTTGGCATTCTCGTTTGAGTCATCTTTCTTTTTCTCAATTAAATCCTTTGCTTTCAAGTGGTCATCTAGGTTTTGTTGACAATAAAACCTTTGATTGTCTACCTTGCAAGTTAGAAAAACATCATGCTTTACCATTTAATATTATTGAATCTGTCTCTTATGCTCCCTTTGATCTAATTCATTCGAATATTTGAGGACCATCTCCTACTCCCACTATGGGAGGTTCTCGTTATATTGTGATTTTTGTTGATAATTATTCACATTATACATGGCTTTATCTCATGAAAGATCGATCTGAACTTACCCATATCTATGGTAATTTTGTTGCTATGATCAAAACACAATTTTTCTTGAGATATCAAGATTTTTCGTACTAATAATGCCATGAAATATAAGGATAGAGAGTTCCTTAAAATTCTTTCTCAGAACGGTACTATTATTCATCGTTTTTGTTCAGAAACTTCCCAACAAAATGGTTGAGTAGAGCATAAACACATGCATATCTTAGATATTGTACGCACTTTTCAAATCTCAACATCTTATCTAGAATAGTTTTGGGGGCAGGCCATCATACTGCTCTCTACACTATTAATCGTATTCCATCTCCTACTATAGGTAACATATCTCCAAACAAGCGCTTGTATGGCAGTATTTCTAATTACAATCTACTTCGAGTTTTTGGTAGTGAATGTTTTGTGCATCTTCTTCCAAATAAACACACGAAGTTAGAACCTCGTGCTCATCTCTGTTGTTTCCTTAGATACGGCATTGAGCATTAAGGGCATAGATGTTGCGACCCTCTCTCCAATAGACTTTGTGTGTCTCGTCATGTTACCTTCTGGGAACATAAAATGTTCTCATCTTTATGTTCTTTTGCATCTTCTCCCATTGTTTCAAATGTTCGTTTCTTCACCAATCCTTATGTCGAACTGTTTCCTGAAGATGACACTCTTGCATTTTCCTCTTTAGAATTGCTCTCTCCTAATCTTGATGCAAACATCTCTAGAAATCTCACTTCGGCAACTCTTGATATGTCTATGCCATTCGTGGATCCACCTTTGGAAGTTCCTTCTTCTTCTGTTCGTTGTTCCACCTATGTAAGTCAACCTCTATTCGGCTTCGTGATTTTCACTATTATTCTACAATTGCCTCTTTTCACGAGCCTCGCACATATAAAGAAACTCGTACTAATCCTCTTTGGCAACAAGTAATGGTAGATGAGTTGCAAGCATTAGAACACTCTCATACTTGGGATTTGGTTGATTTATCCCCTGAAAAATCGACTGTAGGTTGTAAATAGGTGTACAAAATCAAAACTAAGGTAGATGGTACAATGGAACGCTATAAAGCTCGACTAGTAGCAAAAGACTTTACCTAGGAGTATGGCATTGACTATGACGAGATGTTTGCTCCAGTTGCATGTCTTACTTCTATTTGTAGCCTCCTTGCTATTGCTGCTATTAAGCAATGGTTTCTATTCCAAATGGATGTTAAAAATGCATTCCTTAATAGAGATCTCACTAAAGAAGTGTATATGGAGCCACCTCTTGAATATACTCATACTCTTGGTAAAGTGTGTCGTCTACATCGAGCATTATATGGACTAAAACAGGCTCCTCATGCATGGTATTCCAAGTTTAGTTCTACTATGAAATGCCTTGGAATTGCGTATAGTCCCTATGATAACGCTCTATTTGTTCAATGAACATTTTGTGGGATTATTCTACTATTGTTATATGTGGATGACATGGTTATTAATGGCGATGATCACGGAGGCATTACAAAGCTACAGCTGTATTTGAATCAACAGTTTGAAAGGAAAGATCTTGGACAGCTCAATTATTTTCTAGGATGGAGGTTGCTTTAGATTCCTCTAGCTATTATCTTTCTCAAGTGAAATATGCCACTGATCTTCTTTCTCGAGCTAGACTTACTGATAACAAGACTGCTACCACTCCCATTGAGAATAATGCCAAATTTGATGAAAAAGATGGGACTCCTGTTCCAAACCCCACACTTTATCGACAATTAGTTGGTAGTCTGGTTTATCTCACCATTACCCGCCTTGACATCGTTTATGATGTTCACATTATGAGTCAATTCATGACTGCGCCATGGACGACTCACTTTGTTGCTATTCTTCAAATTCTTCGCTATATCAAGGGTACCTTATTTCATCGTCTTCACTTTTTTACTAAATCACCCTTAGAGTTAACAGCTTATTCTAATGTTGATTGAGTTGGTTGTCCTCTTGATCGTCACTCTACTATAGGCTATTGCTTTTTCTTAGGGAAGTCCCTTATTTCTTGGTGGAGTAAGAAACAAACTACTGTCACTCAATTAAGTACATAAGCGAAATATCGTGCCCTTGCCAATACGACTTCAGAATTTTTATGGTTGCGGTGGTTATTAGAAGACATGGGAGTTCATCATAATGGTGGAACGATCATTCATTGTGATAACCGAAGTGCCATCCAAATAGCTGATAATGATGTTTTCCATGAGCGTACCAAACATATTGAATAGACTCATTTCATGCACTCTCATGTGCTTCATGGCAATGTTTGTCTCGTTCCCGTCTCCTCAATTGATCTGACGGCTGATGTTTTCACGAAGGCAATCCACCTGGGCATTTTAAAGATCTTTTCTCCAAACTCTAGTTGACCTCTCTTCTATGTCACCTTGAGTTTTAGGGGGGATGTTAGAGATATTTATCTTCCCGATTAATTATAATTGATTTTATATTGATTATAATTGCTTTCATTTTGATATTGTAATATTTTATTACTTTAGATAGTTGTTCAGAGCAGCCTATAAATAGGCTATTGTATCATTAGTATTACACACACTAAAATATACAAAAATTCTTTTTTTCTACTTTATTCTATCATAATGGATGAAAGCCTTAGGCTTCATAATTTAGTAAAAAGACTTTGCGAGCACTTTGATTGACAAATAAGCAAGTCATTTTATCAAAATAACACTAATTAGATAATTAATGTAATCAAGTGTGAAATTTTGTGGGACCACTATTATTTGTTTTAAAATTTTAAGGTTTTAAAACAGTTAGTAGTGATCTCACAAATTCTCAAATGGTACTAGAGCTGGAAGTCATGAATTCAAATTTTTCCAAATCCCATTTGTCTCTCAGTTAAATATGTCCACCTTTAGTACAAGTAAAAAAAACTAGACTAAGCATGAGGGACAGTATTAGAATAATTAAATATTAAATCATGCATTCATTTAACAGTTTAAGCTTTTAAGACAGTTGACAGTAGTCCCACACATTTTCACAACCCTAGACCTTTGACTGTGTAAGAAGTGAGGTATTTTCCTATACCTCAATTTATTTTTAGTTGACTCAAATAAGCTTGTGGCGAGTCCTTCATATAGTATTTTCATAGGTTAATCAAATTAAAATGAATTTCCCAACATTGCATGAGATAACAATTGGAAGAACCCACGATGATTCACGATTGTTGGTCCTCAACTCGATATAATCTCTAAACCCGTCTTTTCCCACTCATCGAGAGGCTTGCGACAATACAAAATATCACAAGTGTACCTACAGAAGTTTGTCAGTCATTTTAATGAGTTCATATCTTTTTATATTCATATTTGGTTTTTCACTAATAAAAAGAATTTAATCATTCGTTATATGTTTGGTTCTTTTGGTCAAACTTTGAATTCTAATTGATCTCAAATTTAAGTTTAATTCGACTAGTTTGTCCCGAGAAGATATCTCCATTTGCCCCAAGTGATTCGAGTTAGCATTGAGAACTCCAATGAGTTGAGTTTATTCACGAGATTAAGCTCTTAAATTACTAGTTCAAGGTCCAATTCGGGCTCCAAGAAGGATTTGGATGGCAAAGCCAATAGATATTCATGGACTAACCAAGCTAAGCATAGAGGATTTTCATGGAAAGGAAAACCGAAATTTAGATCCTCCTTGAGCCCAGTCCGCCTAGCCAGGCCTTCTCTATCATTTTCTATTCCATTTAATGTTCATTTTTTGTCATGCTCGTGCTTGAATATTTGGGCCCGATATTAGATCGATCTTGCCTATTGATACTGTATAAAATGAATGCTAAAATTAACTTTGAGGGTTTTTTTTTCCCTTGCAAGAGGTAATATCTATGTCTATACCGCTTATTAAGGGAAAAGTGTGGAAAGTTGGTTTGCCTTTCAAGAGTCCAATGGTGCCCTTCAAAAAACAACCATTGTTCTTGTACTTTGCAAATGGTTGAAGATATACGTGTGACATCCAGATTTTCAGGCTTTAATTTGACTGGATAAATAGGGCCGTTTTAATTCAATTGAAGCGAGGGATTGTGAAATTGGGATACAAGTGAGCTATATTGGTAGGGAAAAATACCAATTGGAATGACGAGGTGTTGAATGAAATTATGAGAGTCAATTTAAATTGAATCAAGAGGAATTATGGTCCAATTGGGAAGAAACCCTAGCAAATTCGTATGCCCATAGACCCAATATTTTAAATTACCTAAAGTCTTCTAGAAGGGGTAGAATTGACAAGAAAATGTGGGTGGATGACAGCCATAGTGGCCCACGTATGGCTGACCTAAGAGAGAGAGAGTGAGAGAAAAAGAAAGAAAAATGGGTTTCTCTTCTTCCCTTCCCTCTCCTGTCGCTGTCTCTCTCTTCCTTCATCTTCTTCTTTGGTTGTGCGATGCCATGGAAGTCGAAGAAGCCGAAGCAGCAGCAGCAGCTCCGCCTATCGTCGCCTCTCGTTGTCATCGTCGCACGCCCGCAAGCACCGAAGCTGCTCGCGCACCCGAGCCGCCGCCGAGCTGCTGACCGCGTGCGTCCGCCCCTCTCTCCTCCCTCTAGTTCGAACAGAACCAGCCATCAGAAACAGAAGCAGCGATCGGTGTTGCTTGAAGGAGCTGCAATCGCGCCGGAGCTGCCATCGCCGCCGCACGCTGCCTAGCCGCCGTCCGCTTCGTGCTCTGCTTGCCTTGGCCTCCCCCTCGCTCAGCCCTCTGTTCCAGCGATGTTTCAGATTTGGTAGAGCTCCGCCGGAGCCGTCCACCCCTCCTCCGGCCACCGTGAAGACTCGCCTTGGTCTTGTTCAGCTCCTCCGCCCATTCCCGAGCCCAACTAGCCCCGGATCCGCCCACCTTCGCCTCCAACCAGCAGCGATCAGAGGACTGCAGAAATGGGCTTGCAGTAACTGTTTGGCCCGTTTTGGCCGTTTTCCCGAGCCCGGATGCTTGGCCCGCTTTAGGGAAAGTTGATCCTCGCGTCGAGCCCGTCGTTTTAAGTGAGTTTTACTCACTAATGCCTCCTTAGTGTGCTAATTACACTTAAAGGTTGATTAGTGTTAATTAAGTGTAATTAGGTTGTTAGATTAGAATTGATTAGTGTTTATTAGTTAATTGCTTTGCATATTAGTTGTGTGGTTAGTGTAATTAGATAGAGAATTGCCTGTAGTATTTATTGGATGCTTCTTGGGATTTTTCCCGTCCCTTATCGGGTGTTAATTAAGCAAATCGGGCCTAGGTGGAATTTTTAGGAATTAAATATTAATTTTGGAAATTAATTATTTAATGATTTATTTCCCGGAAATTCAACTAGGATGGCTAGTGACCGGGATTTTATGCTGATGATCGTGGCGCAGACCGTTTATTTAATTGAGCTTTGTGTTGTGCTAAATTGAATTTATTGTATTTATTTATTTAATTCTTGAAATTAATTATTTAATTATTTATTTTCCGGAAATTCAACTGGGATGGCCAGTGACCGGAATTTCGTGCTGATTGTCGTGGCGCAGTCCGTTTATTTAATTGAGCCCTATTTCATGCTAAATTGAATTATTTGTGAAAGAAGGAATTATTCTTTAATTGAATAATCTTTGGTTATTAATTGAAAAAGAATTGGGCTTCAGTTAATAATGCCAAAAGGATCTGAGTGGGCTACAAAAAAATGTTGGAATTTATAAAAAGGAAATTATTATGTTTTGGCTAAGGCCAATCAAGCTCATGGCATTTTATCGGGAATGAGGAAAACTGGTTATTTGATTATTTGCTTGGAATGATATGATATACCGGCTCGATGACTCTACGGAGCATCTGGAGACAGGACGGTATGATAAATTGTGTATATACCGGCTCGATGACTCCACGGAGCATCTTGAGACAGGACGGTATGATCTACCGGCTCGGTGACTCTACAGATTATCTTGAGACAGTACGGTATGATATACCGGCTCGATAATCCTATAGATCATCTTGAGACAGTATGGTATGATAAAGGGTCGGGTTGAACCGTAAAGCCACTAAATCTTGAGAAGGTCGGGTGGGACCGTAAAGCCACTAGATATTGAAAGGGTCGGGTGGGACCGTAAAGCCACTAAATCTTGGAAAGGTCGGGTGGGACCGTAAAGCCACTAGATATTGATAAGGGCGGGTGGGACCGTAAAGCCACTAGATATTGATAAGGTCGGGTGAGACCGTAAAGCCATTAAATCTAAGGAATTACTTGGTGTTGGATGAATGATCTAGAAATGGTCCGACTGACTTATAATCGACTAGGTCGATTGATCGATGATTCGATCTGAGAGTGACTTGATGTGATTCATTGCCTTGATTTGATGTTGTGAATTGAATGATTGAATAGCGATGGCCGTGAATGGTCTTCTTGGTGTGTAATCGACTAGGTCGATTAGATCGATGCTTCGATTTATAATATGATTGCTTGGGTGTCTGTATGATCTATGCTAATATGCAGGTGGAATCTGAGGCCAAGGTAAGTCCCTCGACTCATGTTGTGCATAGGCAACCCTAAGGTGTATTAGTTTACTAATCGGGTCTTAGAGGGTAGAACTTGCTGAGACGTTGTCTCAGTGGTTATTGAATAACCATTTCAGGACCTGGATGAGGAGCTTAAGGAGGAGGAACTTGATGAGGAAAACCCTAATGAGGAACCCGAAGAGGAGTATCGGAAGGAGAACCCCGAGAATGATCCAGAGTAGGATCCTGATGACGTTTGCTATAGAATCAATTTGAGTAGAAACCAATTGATTTAGTATGGCTTGTATATGATCATAAGGATGTCGTTTTCAGGTTCAGGTTTCTAGTCCTACTTGTATATCCCATTGCTTTATTGTCTGGGGATTTTTATAACTGCTTCCGCATGTGCATATATAAATGAAAGGGTCGGCGATATGTGGTCCTGGTGATATCGCATAATAAAATCGACCAAAAGTTTGAAGGATGGTCACGTGACCGAGAGTCGGGGCGTGACAATACGAGGGGTTGTGATTTAACCATCTGCTTTGGTTGGTAGTTTAAGGCACGCATGATAACATTTATGTTTTTCTATTTCTCTATTTTTTGTTCCTCAGAACAAGTTTAGAATATAAATCCATTTGATAACACAATTTCATTTTTCTATTTCTGGAATAGATTTATATTTTAGAAATAGATTTAGAGTAGAAATTAAAAGCCAGCATTTTTAGTTTATTTATTTATTTATTTCTAGAACAGAAATGAGAAATTAAAACTGTCCTCATTGTTCATTCTCATCACCATCGCTTGCCCACATGCCGCCCGTGGGATGCCGGTCAGCCATGACTGGCCCCGGCCACCGGACACCAATAGTCATTGGTTGCTCATCACCAATCGCTAGACATTGGAGGCCTACTACCGACCATCGGAGATCCGCCACCAACTGCCCGCCGCTTGCCACCATCCGCCAAATGTTGGCCACCCATTGCCAGCCTCTCGCCGCTGGCCACCCGTCGTCAACCGCCAATCGTTGGACTCTAGACATCGGTCGCCGATGCTAGCCACCAGTTGCTAGATGCCAGATTGCAGATGTTGAATGCCAAACGCCAGCCGCCGGTCGCTAGACATTGGACTCCAGCATTGGATGCTAGATGTTGGACTTCGAACTTCGACCACTCGCCGCTGGTTGCTAGACACTAGTTGCTGGACATCGACTTTGGCCACCGGATGCTAGCCGTCACCGCTCCTAGAAATAGAAATTTTATTCTCTTATCAAATGAATTTTTAATACATAAATATAAATTTTGAATCGTTATCAAATGCGTTTCTTTGCTCAGAAATTCATCCATGGAATAGAAATTGAGAAATCAATTTCTGGCTAGAAATTGATTTCTATTCCAGAAATTTTGTCATGTGCACCCTTAATAGGACTTTAGCGAGGGAAAACTACCTCTAGCGATGAAATCACAATCAAATAGATTTCTATTCTAGAAATTTTCATACGCGCCCTTAGTGGGACTTTAGCAAGGGAAAACTACCTCTAGCAATAAAATCACAATCAAATAGATTTCTATTTCAGAAATTTTATCATGCGCGCCCTTAGTGAAACTTTAGCGAGGAAAAACTACCTCTAGCAATAAAATCACAGTCAAATAGATTTTGTATTGAGACAATTTCATCATTCCTTATTGAAATTGCTCTTTTTTTTTTTTTTTTATCTCGATAACAAGATCGGAATGATGTTTCTATTTTAGAATGTGTCACATAATTCACAGTTTTGCGCATAAATGATCCAAATGCCCATTTTCTTCATAGGGAAGAGTAGAGGAGAGGCAATTGAGGAATTCATTAGATAATTTATATCTAAAAAGCGTGGGAGTTTGGACAATTAACATGCCTCCGTAATAAGGATACGGACCTCCCAATTTTGGGCACCACTTTCAAGTTTTGCTAAGGAAATATTATCACCAGTAATAATATCATAAGGATGGCCATGCTATCTAGTATTCTAAGGGGGCTTATTAAGCATATTTAACAGAAAATTTGCCATTGCACTGGCATGAGATGACGGAGCAATTAACGCATCAAAACTATTCATCATTAGAATAGGCACATTTAACTATGGAGAAAAAGGTGCCCGATAATCCAATAACTCCGCACCAGCACGATAATCTAATAATTCCATGCCAGCACTTTGAGAAATACTTTCTCATTGCAAAGATTTAAGTGTTTTAAAAAATCTTATAAATAGAGCAACAAAGGAAAACAAGGCATCCTAAGAAGACCAAATTAGATGAGAGAATTGACGAGTTAGAACTTTGAACAATTCAGAGTCAAGTCGTGATAGGTCAATGGTCCAGCCCCATTCTCTCTAAGACTTGTCCAAAATGGTACCCCAGGCAAATGTGATTGAACTGACGAGCATGACCCTAAGCTCCCTCTTGTTGAGACGGATTCGTCAAAGTGAAAGGGGCCACGTACTGAGAAAAGCATCTTGAATATCTAGTCCCCCTAAGACTACCTAGTTATGGTCATTTCGTATCTTTTGACATTGGCTTTCGGGGCCTTCACTGACATGGTTTCTTCTTTGTATCTTTGGTTCTTTTTCCCCACTAAATTCGACATCATTAAGAATGCGAGGTCTTGTTCCCTTTTACTATCTTCGTATCTTTAGCTGTAAAGCTGGATTGGCTTTAGCTGTCTTGGAGTCCGCGGAGTGCTATGTCCATGTAATCCTGGATAATTAAGTTGAAGGCAGTGGAGGATCTAATGTTTTAATTTTGGCTGGCGCACATGATCCACTCTTTTTGGTTGACTATCTTTCCTCCTACTAAACATGCATCTCTTTAGAAAAAGATAGTTAAAAGGCTTTACTGATTGCCTCAATCCTTCGCACTCCAAATTTTTTAGTATGAGATTCTCTTTATTTTCCACTTTACATGTGCACTAGATACTCTCTCACATGTGAGTCTATTAAACCGGGGCCAACCATTGCTAATTGATACATGACCTCCTCTTTTGAGAATCATTGAATACTCCTTTTTACGTGGCATTTATTTTCACCTCATATGCACATCAAAATAGGAATGCTTGAAAATGTATTTACTAATTCCCAAAATAAAAAAGCAAAACCTTTAGTGGGCCGTAGATTGGTTTGTATTGCTGACTTTCAAGTCTTTTGTGTTTTTGGATTTTAGGGAAGTGATCACTCTAAGCACTCAAATGATTGAACGGAAATTAATTTCTTGTGAAAAGAGTCAAATTAACTAATAAAAGCTTCACATGAAGTCCACCCGGTCCAATTTAATTGGTTTGTAATACATTACAATATAGCTAGAAATTTTCAACCAAATAGTAATTAATAATGATTTCAATTTATTTTTGTAGGAATTGTAGCTTAGAAAAGAAACAATTAGTTCCAGACATTTTGTAAGAGAGAAAAAAGTATGGGCAATTTTCAATTTTTCATTTGAACAAGTTAGGCAGAACCACAGTGATGAATTATCTCCTTATCATTTCTAAATATCCTCCACTTTGATTTGCATGGCTATCACGACCTACCCCTTGGTACGAAGGGATATATAGGTTTAGGGATATTGCCTAAAAGACAAGCCTAAGACTCATGATTTAGACGCAGGCTCTTTCAAGCCTATACCTCGTGCGACGTCGGGTGTTTAAATTAGCGATATGAAAAATTTTCAAAAAATGAGTCGCCACTAACTTATTAAGGTTGGCTAGAAATCAAATGAAGTGTGGGAGCGTACTTCATTTTTTACGCAATTAAAGAATTTAGGATTGAGGACTTGATTACATTAATTAACTAATAAGTGCCATTTTTGTACATAATCTTGTTCATTTCAAAAAGATTGTTATCAAATAGTCTGCATTGATTTAATACATATTCACTAACATGTGAGGCGATCATAGAAGTAAATAATCATTCACACAATAATTAGCAACCAAAGAAAGCTTTAAATAAATTGCATGGGATAGCAAAGACCTAATACTAAGAAAAAGATAGATGCCAATGCTAACTAAACTAAAGGGAAGAGTGCACAACCAAGAGGAATTGTCCTTAAGGACAATCAAAACCCTAAAGTAGAGCCCTAAGGGCTTATTCAATTTTGTAGTGCAACTTTATAGTTAAGAGGCTTCCACTTTTTTAAAGGAAACAACCCGAAAAGTCTATTTTTAATATTTTTGAAGAGTTCTAATTTTTTGCCACTTTTCTTTTATTTTATGAATTTGTGAATTTTCCAACATTTTTTTTAGATTTTTGATATTTTTATATATTTTCTGGTTTTTTTTAATGAATTTAGAATTTTCTGAATTTTTTTATTTTTCGGAATTTTCAAGAATTTTAAAATTTCTATTTTTTATTTTTTAAAATATTTCTATATTTTTATGATTTTTTAATCAATATCTTTTATGAATTTTAATATCATAAGATATATATATATATATAAGAAATTCGGACCGGGCCAGGAGATCCGGCCCGACTAAACCGACCTGGACCCTATCGGTCCGGGTTGGACTAAAAACCGGCCCCAAGCAAAACTTGGAATTAACCAAATTAGCGCACTCAGCCTCCGGCCCACTAGAAAAATCAGCCCAACCCTTAGATGAACCTATGAGCTGCCCAAACTCAACAAGCTAATAAGGCCCAAACCAAACAAGTCCAGACTCAATTAACTTGAGCCCAACCTAGATTCACTAAAGTTCAACCCAAGCTCATTTCCTATGTTCTTCTCTCTCTAAAATAAGGTCGATCTCCCCCGCTGCTCTCTGCCTACCCGCACTTTCCCACCATCTTTCCACCAACGCAGCTCGGGAAGCACGGTATTTGAGGGATTCTTATAGCGCCTCAGAACCAAAGCGCTAGAACCCGAACGTTGTGCTTCACAATGCATCAATCTACATCCACCGCTGGTCCTCCATCACAGGCTAATTCCGGCCACCGGAACAAAGCCCCCCTCCACCTTGAACGTATCTGCCCGCTAAAATGCCTATGTTCAGTGTCCAAACAACGAATACACATGCCAAGTAATAGAACAGCACGAAAACATCACAAAGCCATGTCTAGTGACCAAAATACTCTCAGAACAGACCAAGAATCAAAGAAGACATTGTGAATCCGGTTCAGGCATTTCATCAAGCAGTTGGAGGGCGTCGCCGAAAGGGAGGCCACGGACTCATTCCAGACACGGTTTCATGTCACAATGAAAACACAATGCACAAGAAACGCTCGAGGCCAACTCAGAGATGAATTATTTGCATTCGACACGAGCAGAAACAGAGAATGATAAGTCCCGGTCTCAGTTGAACCGAGGCCGGGTGTAACAAAGCATCAAATGGGGAAGAGGGGAGCGCGAGCTCGGTCGCCGGAGGTGGCCCTTACTGGCTCGGCGGCGGCGAATGGGAGGCGAGCTCCTCGCACGCCTCCGAGCCGAGATCCTCGGGGAAACGGCCCGAACTGCCCAAAATCCAAAGAAGGAACGTGACCCACCGAAGACTTGGTGCGGGGAGAGCGGGAGTTGCGGCTCGAGAACGCCGTCGGGAGTCGTCGGGTGCGGCCGGATCGCCGGAGCCCTCCTCGCTCTCAGACTCTCTCTCTCTCTCTCTCTCTCTCTCTCTCTCGGTTGCTTACCTAAGAACCCCACGCTCTTCTCTTCATCTCTCTCTCGGTTGCTTTCCCTCAGCCGAAGAAGAAGCCCTCCCAAATGAGCAAAACCCTAGCTTTTAAGGGCGACCGGCAGACTCGCATGGTCTCTGCCACCGCCAGCTTGCGGGCCGGACTGATCCCGACCCGCCGATCACGCCGCCACCCGCCCCCTCGCAATCCTCTGCCTCCTCTGGCTTTTTCTTCTTTTTGCAGAGGCGCGATCGGGCCGGGCCGAAGCGAAGGGAGAGGGGCCGCGTGGGGGAAATAAGAAGGAAGCTGGGCCTGGGTCCAAAACGGAAAGGAATGACAGGCGGAGAAGAAAAGAAAAGGGCCGGGCCAGCCTTGCCCTAGCCCGCGGTCTGCTTTTTCTTCTAATTTCCTTTTTAATAATAATTTTTTCAAAGTTTTGAACTTTTTTGGAAATTTTAATAATTAATGCTAGCAATGCAAATATCTCTAATATATAAATGATGTAGGAAAATTATTTACTTCGCTCTTTTCTTTTAATTAACTATTTTTAATTTAAAATTAAAAAAAACTCATAATTTTTTTAGTTAATACTAGTGATGCTAATGCTCCTAATGACTAATGCGATGCAATTTAATGAAAATTATTTTTTATTAGGGTTTGAAAATTAATCCCTAATTTTCTACATGGTAAATCCCTTAATAAAATGGCAAAGTTTGGTGTCAACACCAGTGACTTCTAGAGCCAAAGGAAGTCTCCCAGTAGCGTATACGATTTCCCTTGAAAGATCATTGTCATCATTTGAAAGAGAGTCTCTTTTTAATGCATGCCTACTAAAAAGTTCTAGAGCATGATTAGGACTCATCACCTCCATTCCATAATCTAACACATAATACTTGAGACTATTGATATGCAAAACATGCTTATTTCTAGTTGTAATCAAGATCCTTGATCCTAAACACAAAGTACTCTTTCCAACTAATTTCTCCACTTGTTCTCTATTATCAATATCAAGTACAATGAGGACTTTCTTATTGCAAAATGCTTCGCCAATCCTCTTCATTCTATAGCCAACATCGTCAATACTTCATGCTCTTGCATAAATGCTAATTTCAGATAATAACTATTTTTGCAACTCAACTAAGCCATCAATTCTTGATGACTGTGCTCATACATTTTCAAGATAAAAACAACATTTTCCAAAATGAGAAGAGAATTGATTGAAGATGACCTTCTTGATTTACCCCCGTGCCATTTATTTTAATGAGTCACATGTCACTAGAGTCAATGTCTACAATTCGGCTACTGCTACAACTCGATCATCAATTCCTATTAAATGTTCCTTCATTCACGAATCTATGTTTTGTCTTTGTTTTGTCATTACCTCCTCAACAATCAATTTGATTATTTGGCCATGGCTGCTCCAACGGAAGACCATTTCAATAAGAGAAAAATGCAAAATCAAAATTATGTAGCCAGAAGTCATGTTATACAAACAATGTATAAACTACCCAACAGTCATAAATAATAAGACCTTAATAATTTAGAAGTGATCTTCTAAGAGTCCACACTGAACATTAACGTCACTCTAAAACATGCTTTTTCTGCACTTGGCAATGTGTGCCTCATGTCATGACCCGCACTGACTTGATTCCAACACGAGATTAGCAATGGTGAGATTACGTAAATAACGTCCGTGCAAAATAGATGTATAAAAATTTATGCATTTGAAATTGACATTTTACAATTTATGTTCGAGTGATGACTAAAGAAGTTGAATATTGTGTATTCAGCAGGACAAATGTTTTAATGTATCGAAAAATTTAAATGAGTAGATAGGAATCTACATGGCATGTCATCATCCCATTCGTTCTCCTCCCACTTCCCACAATCCGATATCAATTTAGCTGCCTCGCTATTACTATCATATCATTATTCGCCCATTAAATAGATGACCTTTTCTAACCATTTTCAGAATCTTTTGGTATTGCTATGATATAATTCCCATCTCAATCATACTGGAATTTTTACATCATGATTAAATGTTAATGAAACTGGAAACAATCATCTTGAAAGCAGTAAGCTTACTCTTTGTGCTTCTTCACTTCACACCCTTTTATTGAATCAACCTCCATGAGAGCATCTCTCATCTCTCCATGCATCTACTTGCTCGATGCTTAATTTCTTCTCGCACTCCAAACTTAATATCGTCAGGTTCCACATTGAAGAAAATAGGTAGGATCTCTTTATTACCTTTTGATTTGAATGTATTTGCCATGATCTGTGCAAGTTCATAGAGGCACCATTGCCTTGAGGTATAGTTCTGAGAGAAGATGGATATGTAAATTTTGGAGTTGTCGATGGCTCTATGGCTCGCAAAAGAGATCCATCGATCTTTTCATTGACATGAAGCTCTTCATCATTGCGGAAGATGCAAATTCCAACATCAGCCAAGCTATGATAGAGGACATCAGTAAATACGGCGCAAGTGTCAGGTCCTCTAAAGCTAAAAAACATTTGATACTCCCTTCTTGATGATGTTCCTACATCTACGATCGCCATAGCAGTAGTTTGTGGCTTAGCAAATTTAGCTCTCTCTCTCTCTCTCTCTCTCTCTCTCTCTCTCTCTCTCTCTCTCTCTCTCTCTCTCTCTCTCTCTCTCTCTCTCTCTCAGAGTAGATCTAGAATGAATAAGATTAAATGAGGAGCGTGTTGCTGTTGATTGAGTAGCCGAGATGAAATAAATGTTTGCAGAGGGAGAAAGAATTATTGAGGTTGTCTCACATCAGTTGTAGAAGGGACTTGTGGTTAGTTTATAAATGTGAAAAATACCTCACCTCTTGAGCTAGTTTTTGGGACCAAAGACCCAAGGCCACCCAACTCTAGTATCAAAGCCAAGTTTGAGGTTAGGGTTTCTCGGTGAAGGGAGATGCCAAAAAAAAATCAAATCTTGGGAAAATGTTGTCATCTGGTCAATCACAGATTGAAGTAGAGAAATTCAAATGAAAGGGTTTCGAGTTATGGAAATTGAAGACGGAAGCTCTACTTGTGGATAAAGATCTGTGGCACATGATCAAAGAAGATAAACCTGAGGAAAAATCCAAGAGAAAATCGAAGGAGGACAAGGCAAAGGAATCCACATCTATTGAATTGAAGGAGTGGAATATTGGCAATCGAAGTCTACTAAATTGAAGGAGTGGAATATTAGCGATCGGAGGGTGCAAGGCTTGATCTGGCTATGCCTTGCCGATAATGTTTTGATGACCTTTAAGAAATCAAGAAAGATCTCTACAAAGCTAGGTAATCTTTATCAGAGCAAGGTGCTCGCGAACAAACTATTGTTGCCAAAGCGACTATACAACCTTTGGATGAGTGAAGGTGATTCTTTTGCTGCACACATAAATGAGTTTAATACTATTTCTGAGCAACTTGCATCAATCGATGTTAATCCGGATGAGGAATATTGTGACATCCTCAATTCGAACCCCTATTTAAGATTTCGAGGGATTGACTAAGGATCAGTACGTCACTAATGAAGATAAGCTGTGACTCAATCCTATGGATTGTTCACGAGCTGACCAGCTGATTAAGGGCTAGGTAATTCAAAATCAGAGTTGTGATAAACCAAAGCAATCGACAATGAAAAGACCGCTGAACCATAAGGTTCATTGTGGATGACTGGATGGCATCATGAGTCATTCAATAGATGGAGGTAGATTGATTTAGCTCAAGTTTATATTGGTCGTGAATGACACTACATAGTCAACGTACTGAACGTGAACAACCCTAATCCGATCTTGAACAATCGTGAGTCAGGGCAGGCTGATCGATTCTACTCAATTACATGACAACCGATGGTCATTTATGGATCGAACAAGCTCAACTAAAAGTCACATGTAAAATCCTGAACAGACATCGATCTTAGTTCGAGTCTAATTGCATGAATTTTGCCAATGCCACCTAAATTTGCGTAGCTCATGTTAAAGCCATTTCTGATTGAAACTTAGCCACAAGACCTAGTCCAATAGCAGGTATCGACTACAAATGTTATCAAGGCATATCTTTTCGATTGAAATGTTTTAGTAAGCCCATTAGTGCATTAATTTAGGAAATGTTCTAATTTGATGATATAGACTTTAACAGACTTTAAGGTGAGACAAATTTAGCCTATTAAGATTTAAATTAAGGTGAGACAAACTTTGTTAGGCCATGAACACTATGATGGGCGCCACTTTTGGATAGGATGGGAGGAATGGATCAAATTGCCATTGAGTCCAACCACCAATTAGATTGCAAGAAGAAATCTTAGTCTTTGATCTTGGATAAGGCACATGGGCTATGGATGGCCAAGATTGGCTCTTGCTCTCCAAGTTTAGGGCAAAGATGAAGGAAGGACAATAATGCATTTGACATTAATAGTGAAGGACAACTTTTCCTTCAAGTTTCTTCTTCTTCTTCTTCTTCTTCTTCTCTCTTTCTTTCCCCTCGTTCTCGGCCATCCCCTCCATCTTCTCCCTCTCTCTTTTTTCTTTCCTTTTCCTTCCCTTTCCCTCATGCTCGTGCTCCTCTGACCATTCCCACGCCGTCCACCCTGGTCGCCGCCCGCCTAGATGCCGCTCACCACTTTTCACTGCTTGTTTGTCCGCTCATCCGTTAAGTTGCTGTCGCTGCCTCTCACCGCCGTGAGCTACTATTGTCTGCTCTCTGTCCTCAAGCCATAACATAATACCCCTTGTCCCATCTCGGTTGTTTATAAGTAGATTTGCTAAATATCGGCTAAGCGGTTACATTACATGATTCGGATTTAGGACCGCCTTTAGTGCCATAGAACTGTCCTAGGTCGAGGAACATCATGTGCTTAATTTTGTATGGTTTACTCATGATATGCTTGAGTTATATGATTTGGAATTGATCAAGGAACAAGTATGTGAAGGTTGAGGTTGCTCTGGTTTGGCGTAGGTTGTGAAATTGGTTCACTTAGGCTAGACTTGTTGTGATTGTTGTTGTGGATTGTTTGCTATTACTTCTTATGATTGATCTCCACACATGAATGCCATGGGTGGTTATAGGAGTGTTATATGAAGTGATCTTTGCATATAGATGTCCATAGGTCATGGTCGAAGCTTGAGTTCATATCAAGCCGCCGAATCTAGAATGGCGATGGTTTTTGGACATGTGTGGAAGTGCATTGGGTTAGGTTGCTCTCTTGGTTCAGCGATATTGAGGTGTATCATTCAATCTTGATTTGATTAGGCCGATACTTCAACGTCACGGATCAAGCCATAACTCTAGTTTCGTGTTCAACATACTTTATTGTCCCATACACAATAGGTCATGAGTTACACATGCTTGTCACACTCTTAGGGCATTTATGCTTGGACTAATAAGAAGAGTAAAATCTATTGCTTAAATGCTCGAATCGTGTCTTCATTCAAGGAATACTGTCAACAATAATCAAGACGATACCTCAAGTCAACGGGATACCTCATTAGTGAGAACAAGATGATGCCCCCACGTTATACTATCCGAGAGATGTGTTATTTATCAGAATGATGCCCGATGGATTTCAGATACCCAACGGATTTCGAATGTTGTGTTCGAGGGAGTGAGACGATGTCCAAAAGGTTTCCAAAAGAGCTGTAGGGTTTCAATTATGTGTGATTAATAACTGGACTAGAGATAGCATGGTAGTAAACATGTACAAAGTATTTGAGTGCTATATGCATACTTTGAAAGTGATGTTATGGCTTGTACATATATGGCATAGGCTTATATGAGGTGCATGAGACACATGCATGATTTAAATGTCATTTTAATGACTTAGACGGCATGTACATGCTATGATCGACTTTGTTTATGAATTGAGAGGCATGTGAATGTCCTGATGACTGTTGTTTGAGTCTCGAAGGCTATGATATTGTTGTGAATGTTAATATATATCACATGTGAATATTTTGGCTATTATTTGCACTAATCGTGACTTCTGTGGATTTATATGCCTTTGATTAGGACTCGAGGGATTAGGTTGAGGTTAGATCCCTTCATGTTTGTAATTAAGGCAAAGCTTAGGTTTTGCTATTGATCTACCATTGACATGTTTAGATCGAAAAATTGTAAGGCTCTAATGCGAGGCATCTACCTATACAAGGTTTAAGATCTTTACTTATTGAGTTTTTGCCTCACTATTGTTGTTTAAAATTTTGTTAAGACCCGAAGCATGAGTCTTCCGCCCTCGTGTTTTGGACTTCCTATTCACATGGAAGTCATGGTGATAGACATCGAGGACATTACCATTGATATCCTCTTCCAACACCATGCCATGAGGGTGTGGATGGACGAGGGTGTGAGGTATATGTTCCTCCATCTATTTGTGGCCTGGTTTGCATGGGTCAATGAGGACTTCTACAATCCTCTGTGTGGGTTTGACAGCCCACTCAGAGATGCTGACGAGTCAGTGCTGCCCTTTTCTGATGACACCGTGGACGACCTCGAGTCCAATCTTGACTATGACCTAGAGCTCAAGCTGTCACCGTGAGGACACCAATGAAAGATGGAAACTATTTTTGATAGCTGTCTTGATAGAAGAAACTAGGACAACCCTCGTTTTTGATATCTTCCTGTAAAAGGGGATGACCATATTCACAACGGCCCTAAGTGAGAGTTTGCAAATATATAATCATTTTGCGTAGATAAATAAAATGGGAAGTTATGTAGTATGTATGTGAATGTGTTTTCTCCCTAACCATCCATTGTTTGTTATTGATTGATTGGGTGATTGGAGATTGTAGGCTTCTGTATGTGCTTAATGAAAGATAAAAATCAATGGGACAATGACACCTCTTGAGACGTTGCAAGTTTATCCCAAGGCTAAGGATGTCGCGTTCCTAAGTTGAGGTTAGGGACCAAGGTGTGATAAAGATAAAGTGTGACATTCCGATTTTCCAATTCTATTTTCAATAAATTGAGATGAGCATTTCGTTGGCATGCATATAGTTCCTTTTCTTGAGTCGGCCACTCATGTGAAAACTAGTCTATCAGGTGAAACAGTTAAGAAATTCTAATGCATCAGACTCGAGAATTTGATCAGGAAGCGACATTTCGACCGAGCTAATCTGCAAGGGTCATTATGGCACAAATAAAAATCAATTAGAGACCAGAGATAGGTCGACTCAATAGAGGCATGTGGTGGAGTGTGGGTGATTCCACCAAATTACATAATTCTTGTCAATTGGCATTAGACCGACTTTTCTATCGATTGGGTACCCTGTGTCCGTATTTGAAACCTTGAGATTACCCCGACAACCGAAAGTCGTCAATGTGTCAAAGATGTATATTATGACTTGATTTGATCAATCACAGGTCAAATGCGTGAAAATTTCTAAAAGCTGCCTGGAGATCAAGACGCGCTAATATCGTGCCAAAGTGAAATTAACCATGAAATTGATATCGAATTTAGAAATTGGAAGTCATGGTGTGTCACAAATCATTTTAGGATCATTGACTCATCTTTGAAAGATTTTTCATGCAATCAGAGCTTTTCAGCAATTAAATCAGAGAATGGCTAATTTGGCTCGAGAAATTAGTAGGCCTGTTTTTGGTTGCGCTTTTGGGACTTAAGTTGGTTCTATGGACATGTGAATATGTGAATTGAAGTGTGGTGACATTGGATTAATTTTATGAGCTTCAATTTGATTCAATTGGAAGATAATCGAATAGAATTGAAGAATTTAATGTACAAGAATTTATGCCTCAGCGGAAAAGGAAATTGTAACCATTGGAAGATGTTGTGGAGGGATGAGATAGTGGAAGATGACATCACTTGATGTCATGATAGTTGGGGCCAATTTGAATGAGAGCTTGACAAGTGGCAAGTGCTAATTGGTCCCCAAAAAGTGAAGAGGTCCCATCATCTTCTTCTTTTTCAAGCTTGGAACCAGTTGGGGGAGCCATTCGAACCAGGCTAGCCTGACGCCGCCCCTTTTGCCCACTCAGTCGCCTGCTCACCGCCACATATCGTTGTCACCAATGTCGCTTGTTCGCTCGCCTGCACGATGCCGCCCCTTTGCTGCTTCCCCTTCGTTCGCTCGAGCCTCCATCTCGTCGACCAAGCCATCCTAGCCATTGTTCGTCTTCGTCGGAGTCCCCATCGCCGCCGTGAGCCACCGTCCAGCTCGTTGGGAGCTCGTGCGAGTCACCGCCGCCCATTCTTTGCCGGTTTCACGCTTGAACAACCGCCGAACCACCTCCATCTGACCTCAACCAGCAGCTCGCCGAGTGGGTATTGCAGCCTGGTCTTGGCCTATTTTGGCCGGCTTCCCGACCCCGAAAGCTCGGCCCGCCTTGAGAAAAGTTAATCCCCGTTGTGTACCTGTCGTGTAGAACTGCTCGACTCGTCATTTGAGTGAGTTTACCTCACTAAATCTTGATTAGAGGGTTAATGATGCCTTAAGTGTGTTTAGCTTAGGTTGATTGAGATTAGGTGGTTAGATTAGTTTATTTAGTTGTGGATTAGATTAAGGTGTTTAATTAAGTTAAAGTGTGTTTAGTTTAAAGTTAAGTAGGTTTATTTTAATATAAGCCTTGATACGACTTAAATGAATTTATTTCTGATTTAAATAAATGTTTCGAAATTGTTGGATTATTTAATAATATATTATATTCCGAAAATTATTAAAATGTTATTATATATAAAAAAATTTCGAAAAATTATTTATTACCTTAATTGCTCATAATTTCATGCTAATCGCCGCTGTGTATTTAGAATTTAAATTTGATGAGTGGATAATACAAATTGAATGTTGATTGCGAAAAATATGGATTTTATTTAGAAAATCCTAAGTGTCAAGTTTGGCACTGAAATTGGATTTTTAAGGATTAATAACTTAATTGGAGTATTTGAGTGATATGCAAAGTATCCTTGGGTTCAAGTATTGAATTGTCGTGTGTTGGTTGAAAGACTCGGTCGCAGTAGTGGCTAGGCCAACTGGACCTGTATTTTTTTAGAATTGCCGTCAACTAAGTGACAAGGCTCAAGTCGCAATAGAGTTTAGGCCAACTGGACTCATGCTCCTTCGGGAATACCGTTGGAGTGGTGACAAAGTTGCGCTCCATGGGGGGAGGCGATGCTTGGCTATATGTCGGTAGATAGCCGAACCGCGAGTAGACTATGCCTTTATGTGGCAGTGAATGATAATTGGAACGCTTGTTATGATTGTGAATTATGTGAAATTGATTTTGTTCCAATGGTTTAAGTTTTTATTACTACCTGTGATTAAGTAATATGAACTATACTAACTTGTAGGAAGGAAATAAGACGAGGTAAGTCTTCTGTGCCATGTGACTAAACCACTCTTGGGCATATTTTCTTTCTAATAGGGGTTTAGGAGGGGTGAACTTGCCGAGACAATGTCTCACCCCGTTGTGGGAAAATATTACAGGACCGTAGATGGCAGGACCTCTGGAGAAAAATGGCATCCTAGTGCACATTGTCGAGCAGGTGCACAATTTTCCTGACCTTAGGAGCCATTGGGTCTACGAGTTGACCAGGACCACCGTCTAGATTCAAGAGACCGGGGATGTCAGGGTACCACATAGGTTTAATGCATGGTTTCGTTTTAGGGCTAATGGCTTTAGGATTAGTCCACTCAATAGTTTTGATATTCCACTTACTGTGGTGGATGCTATTTTAAGTGAAGGTGTAGCTGATCTTCCTGATAGTAGGGTGGACAACCCATCGTCTCTGGACCCAGTGCAGTCAGATGTGGAAGATGTGAGATTGATGAACAAGTCCGACTAGTAGTCATAGGACTGTTCCTCTTTTTGGTGGATCGATCCTTGTTGTGTAGACTGACCATTTTTTTATGCACATGAACTCTGACCCATTTTTGGTGCATATAGTCTCTGATCTTGTTGGTGTATGTAAACTCTAGAATGATTATATATGAAAGTATGTTGGTTTGTTTTTTAATTGATTTATCCTGCTGTCCTATCCCGTAAGTTTTGTTAAGGGTTTCTTAGTACGTTTCGCTTGCACATAATAATTGAATGGGATCAGCGACACTACCTGGAAATGTCGCATTTACATGACCATGGCGGGTTATTCACGCGTCTCGGGGTTCGGGGCGTGACATAAAGCATGTACTTTGCTGTGTCCATAGCCGAATTCATGGGAACATCTAATTGTTTCCATTGGCACTAGTGTTAGTGTGTTATCATTTGAGGGCATTATAGCTACTTTATTATCTAAAGAGATGAGGAGAGCAAGTTCTAGTAATGCAACGTAAGAGGCTCTTTTAGTAAGGGGAAGAAACAATGAATGATCCAAATCCAGATTTTGTGACAAGAATAAGCCTAGAGGAAGATCTAAAAGTTGAGATTGAGTGGAAATAACATGTTAGAAGTGCAAAAAACCTGGAGATTGAAGAAAGATCACAAAAGAAAAAGTATAGATCCAGAGAAGTGAGATGAGGTATCATCCTCTAGTACAAAGAATGATTATGAGAGCAGCTTGGGAGACATGTATCTCACTTGCAATACATGGATAATTGATACTAGAGCGTCTTTTCGCATGATGCCTCATAGAGATTGGTTCTCCTATTATGAGTCATATCAAGGAGGTATAGTGCTAATGGGAGATGATACGATACTTGATATAATTCGTCACGAAAAGATGAAGCTGAAGATGAAAGATGGGACAATCAAGAATCTTCTTGGTGTAATTTATAGTTCTAGTCTCACTAGGAATTTAATTTTTGTGGGAACCATGGTTGATGCCGACATTACTTTCACCAACGACAAGTATTCATGCAAGCTAACCCATGGATCTATGGTGATTGCCAAAGGTGAATGATATGGAAAACTATGGAAGTTATTGGGAAACATTGATATGAGAGCTTAGGTTGCCAACAAGAGTCACATGGGAGAGTTACAGGTTGTTGCGTCTTCAACTTAGGTCCAATATGTGAGGGGAAGATTGTTGAGCTTGTCTCACATCGGTTATGGAAGGGGTTGATGGTCGGTTTTTAGGTATAAAGGAAAGTCTCACTCTTTAGCCAACTTTTGGGATGAGAGAGACCTAAGGCCACCCAATAAAGAGAAAGGTGGAATAGATATTTCGAAAATGCATATTTTGTACACAAGGACACCTCAATTTCTCGCCATACTGTCCTAAAGATGTGATAGCTGATCGTTTCTCACCTTAGACTGAACATGACAGTTTAAACCAAAATCCACTAGCAAGTCGGGAATTGTTCAATTGAACCATGGGTCGAAACCTAACTCTCCTTATCATTTTGATTTTTCATTTGCTATGTCCTCTCGACTTTTGTTTTTCGTGTGATGAAACGAGACAAACTCTACGATCAACTCGAATCGGATGATGGAAGGAGCAAAAAGAAATAGCAGTGTTTGACCAGGTGGAGCCACTTCAGACTTTTTCTAGATGACATTTAAGAGTGGGTCATCCCATTGATTTGTGAATATGAAAGGGTTGAAAGTCGTTGATGGTGGCTGCGTCAAGACGTCATGAGGAAATAATGGAGCAGTCATAGGAAAAGCAATCAAATGTTAATGGGTCAATGAGGAAATGGTGGAAACATAGTCGTTTTAGGAGGCCTATAAGGCCAATGAAAGCGTAATTCTGGAAAATAAAATAAAACGAAGTTTTAGAAAAGGATAACATGATTAAAATTATGCAGTTAAATCAATCTGTAATCCATATCAACTGATGTGGACCGCTAATAATATTTTTGGGGGGAAGTACACTATTAGTGTCAAAAGTTGTGTACGGTGCTCACTTTGGTGCCAAAAGTTTCTGTCATATCACTTAAGTGTCAAATAAGAGAAAAAATGATCACTATGGTGCCACCAGTAAGAGATTCCGGCCAAAATGATTACGTGGCTTTTATATTTAAAAAAAAAAAATCGATATGGCTTTTAAACTACGTCGTTTTCCATCATTCTTAAGAAAACGACGTCGTTTTGCCGTCCTAAGTGGATGGCCTCATAAAAACGACACCGTGCAACTGGGAGTAGCACCGTCAGGGAGATCGGAGATGGAGAGGGAGAGATCGGGGGCGGCACACTCGTCGGCAGCCTCCCTGAGCACTGGCTAGATCACGACCTTTGATTTGGCCGTTGAGTGGCCGTCGTCGGGGTGGGGGTCGGGGTCGGAGTGGCAGCCGCCAAGTGCGAGGGCCCTCTTCTGGCCTCCTCCATCTGCGCTTCGAGCTTCTTTTCACACACAAAAATGAAGTGAGTCTACATCTCTCGAAGACATTCATTCTTTTACACCATTGTTTCCCGAATTTACAGTCGGTTGCTCATTCTTAAGATTTGACACTCAATAGCTTTGCTCGGAATCGCAATTGCTTTATTCTGCCACGTTTTGGTCTTCTCGGTCATTGGTAAGTTTCAGTGTCGAGAGGGAGTCTTTTGTCATGGCCCTTTTGTTTTCCCTCTCGAAATCACGCAAATGGTGACTCACTTTGGGTTTTAAGTTTGGGACTTTCGGCTCGGGTTTTGAACTCATGCTCTGTTTCTTGAATTTACGTTGCAGGTGCGGATTCGACAACATTCACCATAGTCAACTTATGCAGCTTCACGGTTTGGCTGGGGATCCTCTCTGGCGTCGGAACCACTCCACTTTCCACCATCGGCTTCGCCCTCGATCCCGGCGTGTCTACCTCGGTGGCCATCCCCACCCCCTAGTCCGGCTGCCTCTAGGGCCGCACCCTCTGCTCCCAGGACCCTGCCATTGGCAAGTTCGCCTGCCTCACCGGCGACTACGGCTCCTCTACCCTTGAGTGCTCTGGCAGTGGCACCACCCCTCCCGCCACCCTCGCAGAGTTCACCCTCAATGGCGCCAACAAGCTCAACTTCTACGACGTCAACCTCATCGACGGGTACAACCTCCCAAAGATTTAGGCGGCTTATCTTCTCTCTCTCAATTTAGGGAGTTAGGGTTTTAAATTAGGGCAGATATACCAAACAACGTCGTTTTGTTGTTTAAATGATGTTTGTACTCTCCGGTGAGCCACATTAGCTTAAAAAATTAATAAAAAAGTGTCATGTCGAATTTCCGGCCAACCAGATCGGAGTTGGCACTAAAATGATCGTTTTTCAAATTTTTGGCACCAAAGTGAACACCATACACAATTTTTGACACTGATAATGTACTTACCCCAATATTTTTGTCAATTTATACTGTATATAAGAGAATATATAGAAGCTGTTCTAAATTGCTCAAGAAATAATGATGAAAGTAAGATAAATAGGTTTTAACAGCATTTGTGTTGAGATTGAAACATGAAAAAGGATCTATACATCTATATAGAGAAAGGAGCTGTCTATGAAGTACCATATGCATAGACATATGTTACCCTGGCACGTTTATCGCAACTCTGATGAATGCTGGTTTTGTTCCCAATCTAGCCAAATTAGAAAGTTTTCATGTACAAGATCGACTAAATCATAGTAGAAGCTAAAATTAGAATTCAATCTACGCATCCAAAGTTAAATGAGTAATAGAATAGGGTAAAAAAAGAAAAGTAGGGCAAAAATGAAACCAGTTGCGGAAGCTAACATTTCAAGTGTTTTTCATCTTTTAAATTTAATAGATCTATATAATGACATTAATGATTTCTTTTTAGTAGATGAAAATATTTTTTACTTGTAATTATTTATATTTTTTTCTTGTAATTAATGATATTTGTGTTGTGTTGAAATTTTGAAGGGTTTTAAAGGGACAGATTTGAGTCTTATGTGTACAAACATAAAAAATTATCACTTTCATAGTTCATTTTTTACTTGTAATTTTTTATTAGTAGGATTCTCACTAATTAATTTTTGGAAAAGATAAAAATAAAAATAAAAATAAAAATAAAAATGTAATGGATGGAAACCGGTTGAAAAAGTCAACTGATTTCCATTGAGAACGTGCGGTCCTTAGTTGACCATCACTTCGTCACTTAATTGAGGATGGTCAGCTAAGACTTTTCCAATAGGCGTGAATTTGGCTCTATATAGTACCTTAAATGAAATCTTCACAACTAAAAACATGTATTTTCGACTTTCGTAAGTCATATGAGTTTTATCTTTAACTTAGCCACAAACTTCTCAATGAACAATTTGATTATTTTGCCATGGCTGCCACAATGGAAAACCATGCTTGTGTGGGGGAACAGTGAATAACAATCTACTAGTAATCAATACAGTTCCATCGGACTAGACCAAAGTAATGGGATAAACAGGGGGGCGTTAACGATCACAAGCGATCTGCTCAAGTCCATTTTGGATTTACGTATGATACTTTAAGGTTTATCGTTTGATATCTTCTGACTGTTACATTCCTCCAATTACATTCCAACAAACACATCAGGCTTGTGGGGAACAGAACTGTCGAAGAGTTGCCATGGAACATATCAATCCAAGAGAATGTATTGAAAAGAGAATCACTCTTAGAACATACATCATTCAACGGCGAGATGTGACACACTGTGTGTTGTCACGACGTGAAAATTGACTTAATCCCAACATGTGACTAACAACGTTTTTTAGGGTCACATCAACTGTGATCATCTAATATAAATATATAATATTTCTGCATTTAAAACTCAGACTTAGCAAGCTGCGTTCGAGTGAGGACTAGAGAAGTTGAACGTTGTATATTCAAGAACATCTCCAGCGTTGAGAGATTTAAGACCAGATCGGAATGCGCGTCGTATTCATTAATCATACTCATTGTGGAATATCAATGAAATGCTGTCGGTCCATTAGAAATAAGTTAAAACAGAAAGTCCGTAACATTTTATGACGAAGACCATAAAATCAAATGCTATTGGTCCATGAGAAAAAAATAAGAGATAAACAAAAGGCCATGTAAATTGCACATATTATAAAACGGCTTGTTCGTTGAATAGAGAACTACAATTGCTCGATACACTGAAAGATATTATTGAAGTTTGTGCGAAAGATGAAACTGACGGGTCCTTATTAGAGGAGTATGTTGCTGTTAAATTAGCAGATGGGATCAAAAATAAGTTTGTTTTACAACGTTTTTGGCTTGTTTAACTTCGATAAGTAAATGTGAGTTCAGCTGTTCTGAGTGGACCGTTTCCAACCTCATATTGCAGATGATGGTTTCAACTAAAATCATTTGGCTAAGTCTTCGATTTCGTTTCAACAGGTCGGAAATTGTTCAATTGAACCATGGGCTGATGCCAATCTACTCACTCTAAACCATGGTTGAAACATGGTACGAACGGGTACGCCCTACGGTTGTTGTCGAAGCCTCCCCTCTTCAACTTTTCTCTTACTCGAGTGATGAAAGAGGAGTTAATTTGGATCTTTCATATGGACATAAAATTAATAACTCACAAAAAAGAGGAGGGGGTTGGTGGTGCAGTTTGATAATTTTCTAGATAACATATCAGACTGGTCATTTCTTTTACATATAAAAAATCCAAAAGTTGAAAGTGGTGGAATGTGATCGCGTTGAAACGTCACGAGGAAATAAATTGGATCTTTCGTATGGACATAAAATTAATAACTCACAAAAAAGAGGAGGGGTTGGTGGTGCGATTTAATAATTTTCTAGATAACATATCAGAGTGGTCATTTCTTTTATACATAAAGATCCAAAAGTTGAAAGTGGTGGCATGTGATCACATCGAAACATCATGAGGAAATAATTTAGTTATAGGACTTGAAAAAAAGGGAAATAAAGGAGCAGTTACAGGAAAACCAATCAAAATGCGTAAAATCAAATGATTAAAACAGAGATCGTAATATATTACCACGAAGACCATAAAATCAAATGCTATTAGTCTATGAGGAAGAAAAAAAGAAGGAACAGCGGGTATAGGAAAACCAAACCCTTGTCCCCTATAGTAGGAATCCATCCTTTTCCAAACGTAGATGCTGTGGCAGTGGAGCACTGACTGTCACTTTCATTTTATCAACAAGGCTATGAAAAAAAAAAAAAAAAAAAAAACTCCACTTGCTTTCTCTCTTAGTTTACTATTTCTTTTATTTTACGTGTTCATCATCCCAGTGAGGCGTTTAAACGACCCTTGAACCATCCAAGCGCTTACACGAGTACCTCCTGTCGGCCCGAACATTGGACAGAATAGATTGGGCTTTCCGCACAACCATTCGGATCCGATTGCCCGGCCTTTGTAGCTTCACGAAAATGGCTTGAACATGTCCCTGTCTTCAAAACACTTGAAACATAGCAGAAACGACATATTTCAGCATATTTGAAAGTGATTTTGGAGTGATGAAAACGAATTTATGGACAACGGTAGTTAGTGGGGGCTTGGCCTGATTTGCATATATAGCCTCGAGTACTATTATTTTCTGTGAAAAGAAGAGGGAAGGGGGGAAGAAATAGTGATAGCCAGTAGGCCTCCATCTATTTTTAGTAGAGTCATCATCAACATTGGAATCACTACCTTAGGTAGGGGGAAGATACTCATCCATTCTATGTTGCTGTGAAGGAGGAGAAAAACAGGAAAAAAAAAATCGAAGAAAATGGTAGTGTCACCATATAATTTGCCTCATGTATGGGGTGCTCTCCCGTACTTTACTCTTCGGTAATACTACTCTTTTATACTATGCAAATTCACACAAATGCTTCTTTGCATACACTTTCTAATGTTCAATGCATGAAATATTCTAGTATGAATGATGCATTAGCAAATTTCAATATGAAATTAAAGTACCACATTCTTTCCTTCTAAATTGTGGATTGAAATTTACTTTGTAGGTTGAAACAATATGAAAGATGATCACCTTCTTATTTCTTTTTTTTATATGATTAGAGTGTCAATATATGTTGATTTGTCATGCTAGGCAAGATTTTCCAAGCCTCTTGATGCATAACAACAATACAAAATAGCCACGAGTTTTTTCTAATCTTTTATCCAAAAAAAAAAAAATTATAAACTTGAGTTTGGAGTAAAGATCATTGATCATAAAGAGGATACATAAACAATGTAACCGAAAGAATGATAGCCGCAAAAAAAAAAAAAAAAAAAACCATTGAAAAACTCTTTAAAGCATGACACACCTTGATTAAGCTCCATAGTTTCAAATCATATACGAATCCATAGTTTCAACTCACATACGAAGCCATCGTCTGAAAATTGAAGAAAGACCACATTCTTTAAGTGTATATTGGCTGGGAGCCAAAGCCCGAGCTTAAAAGCAAAGACCGAATTAAACAAATGAATGCCTTCTAGGTCAAAAGAAGAGAAAAGACCACAAATACAGTACAGACGGGCTTTATCCCTGGCCAACGGTTCATTCCTAGAGAGAGAGAGTGAGGAAATCATTCCACTGTCAGTCGTATATTCCTCCTAAAGCTTGAGAGATCACAGATCTCGCAAACCCCACCGGAGACGAGAGCAATGGCTGAAAAGGTGCATATTACGTTTCTCATCCTTTCAATTTATCAAGACTCTTTCTTTCTAACTGATAGATTATTGTAACCCGCATATGATCAGCTCTTTTACATTCTTGCACGAAAAGAAGGATTTTTCTCATTTCTCTGATGGCAGAAAGAGCCATGCTTCTCTCTCCTTTTAGCTTCGTTTTGTTTGCAGAGTACAAAAGATCTTTGCTTGTGTTGTTCACTTACTTTCTCTCTGTCTGTGCGTATGTGTGTGCGACTGTGGGCTGTGGAAGGTAACAATGGTCATCAGGGTTGACCTACAGTGCTATCGCTGCTACAAGAAGATCAAGAAAGTGATGTGCAAATTCCCAGGTGAGTCTCACTTTGCCTGTGTTAACGGCTGTCCTCTTTTTCCTTTGTTTATTACCACCGTCGACTTCATATGACTTCAGTGAGGCAATCACAATAGGCAATAAATAGAGCTTTTATGCTAAATGTTTTGTAAAGTCATAATGAACTAATGACTGTATGTCCGGATTTCTAATCTCGGGCTGTTGTATTTTGTAAACGGTAGTTCTGTTTCTTCCAAAATTGAAAGTCTTCTACACATCGTTCCTATTCTAATCATGAATTTAGGATGAGGATCTTGGGGAATTAGATTCTGTGAGTAGTATTATGTGATGTGAACTTTCATACCAAAATTTAGCTGTAAAAAGGAAACTAAGTTAATTTGTTGGTGTTACCGTTTTGGGAACAAGAGAAATCCGAGATCAAATGTACGATGAGAAGCAGAACAGGGTGATCATCAAAGTGGTAAGCTGTTGTCCTGAGAGAATCCTTAAGAAAATAGCCAGCAAAGGCGGAAAAACAGTGGAGAGCATCGAGATAGTCCCCGAGAAGAAGCCCGAGAAGAAGCGAGAGGAGCCCGAGAAGAAGCGAGTGGAGCCCAAGATGCCCAAGCCCAAGGCCAAGCCCCTGCCGCCCAAGGAGGGGGACAATGGAGGAAACGATTCTGATGACGGACCTGTAGTTGTTGGTACCAAGCGTCAGTTTGTTTCAGGATATCCCACGATTTATCCAAGTGGAATATACTACCAGCCACCTCAGCCGTATTACCAAGGATATGGCACTGTGCCATACTATCACGGGGTGCCGGCTTATTACAGTTAGAACAGTTATGGTGTGAATAGGGGCTGGGGTGCCGGCTTATTACAGTTAGAGCAGTTATGGTGTGAATAGGGGCTATAACACGAACTGCGCCGACTACTTCAGTGAACAGAACCCTGAGTCGTGCACAGTCATGTAATTGGATCATGAATGGGTTAAAGGTGCATGTACGTGTTAACCTGCTGAAGGTTTTATATTTTATCAGTTGTGCTTAGCTGGAGGATCTGTCAAATTTGGTGGATACTTGTATTTGATTATATGAGACAGTAAAGGAACAATAAGGTTTGGTGGGAACGTCGATGATTTTATGATTCTGCTTGCTGAAATAGGATGAGTAGGTGGTTTGGTATTTTAAACAGATTAAATTACCAGTTACCAGTTGTTGAAGTTCTAATCAATGAGGACAGACGATTCAAATCAAGTCTGTTTACATGATGGCTATGATCGTGCTGTTCAGATAGATTTAAAAACTTAAAATCATCAATGGACAAAACATTCAGTTGGCAAACTGCAGAATTTGTTGCACACCCCATGGTGGCAACTTCTGTCATGTTAAAAGTGAGACTACAATAGATCGACGATGAAATTCAACAATTTTGTGAAGCTGATGTCGCAGACCATCCAACTCATAGTATCTAGCATCTGCTGCTAGATGCAGAGATTCAGGCAGGGATACATGAGTTCCACATTTTGGATTTACTTTTTGGCAGTGATTTTATAGATAGGGGAGACATTCACTTATAGTTGAAGCTAATAGAAAAAACTTCAGCATTATCAGCAAGTAATGGAAGGGTGTATTAGAGATACAAGACAAAGTATGTAAGTATAATCCGCTGAGCCGCCAAACCCCCTAATTTCGGAAGTGAATTAAATCAGATGTTGTCAAAGTTCCAGAGCAATTGACGTCAAGATTGTGGAACCTTTCTAAGATTGCAGTAACATCTTTCTGGCTTTCCCATTTCCTGTAGCTTGTACACAACAAACTCCGTAGAGCTGCAAAAAGAGAGCGCCTGCAAGAAACTCAGACACTTGCTCAAATTAGTTTATTTGCATAATTGAATTTGTAGTGGATGATTAAAATTAACCTGACAAATTTGTCATCATCAAGATCAGCTAACTCTAAATCGGAGAACGTAAGATTTCGTGTGAGAACCCACTTTGTGAACGATCTTTGCCTGCTTCCTGTGTACAGTACAGCGAGGTAGAAAAAGAACCGACCCACACAAATGGTACTAGCCAGTATCCAAAACACGGCAAAGATTCTGCCACTGGTGGTCGAGAAACTTTGATCTCCATAGCCCAGAGTAGTAATAGTAGCACAAACACAATATAAAGCATGGACGAAGAATTCCTTGATGTGGAATTGAAAAATTCAACTACAGAATGATGAAAGGAGCTGCCTTTTTGACCTGTGACACTGAAAAATGGCAATTTGGGCCCGAGGGCGAGTCCCAGGCATTGTCTCATTCGACCTTTCTCGGCTGAAAGGGCCCAACTGAATTATACGGGTTCGTCTTTCCTTTCTTTCTTTTTCCCGGAAAACTTAAAAAAAATCCTCTGATCAGGTTGGGATTCTGGAGAGAGAAGAAGAGAGAAGAGAAAATAAGGCTGGTGAAGAAGCAAGCAACAGCAGACAGAGCAGCTAGGGTTTCACTCTACATCTAATTCTCTAGTTTTTATATTCTCTTAGCATATCCCGTTGGTGCAAACATCAATTTCACTGCTCAAAAGAGGGCAGCCATTTTCAGCTTAACTCGAAGTCCTTTTTCCCTTACAGGTTGTGCTACAGGTTGGTTTGTTGTTCTAAGGAAAAGGGTTGAAAAAAAAAAACTGATCTTGACAAGGTTATACCATCATACCGCTGCTTGTAGCTTTTGACAACTTCGACATCTGGGATTGATATTTGCTGCTTCTTGGATCATCTGGGTATTGATATTCCTGTATTGAGAGCTGTGTGGTGCTAGTATTTGATAGTTCTGTATTATGACATCATTGTCATCGAAGAACATAGGGATACAGCGGCAGCAATGCCCTTGTGGGGATTGGAAATGCTTTGTTGCGTGTGAAGGGGATAATGAAGAGGCCGCAGTTGCTTCCCGGTTGGCAAAGGCGAAAGCAGTGTCGACCAAGGCTATGGTAGTCCCGTATGTGGGGATGGTGTTCTAGAGCGATGACGACGTTACAGCAACTTCATGAGGAAGAATGGTTTCTCCATTAGGAAAGAGCGCTCGAGATTGAGCCCTCAGTTGGGTATTTACAAGCACAACTTTGTTTGTTATCGGCCCGGGTTTGCACCTGTGAGAAAGAAGCCTAGTGGGGAGCACCATAGGGATTGGAAATCCATCCGGTATGGCTGTGATGCGAAGATGTACTAACAAAGTAGGCTGTTGAAGGCGTTTTGCAGTGGTTTGTTGTGCAATTCAGTAATGTTGGCAATCAGAGCTGCTGGAAGAGGACCAGGTTCGTATCTTGCCCACTTATAGAAAGATTCATGAAGCTGATCAAGAGCAGATACTTTTGCTATCTAAAGCTGGGTTTCCGATTCATCGCATAGCGAAGGTCTTGGAATTAGAAAAGGGGATTCAAGGTGGACAATTGCCATTCTTGGAGAGGGATGTTAGGAACTTTATTCAGAACAGGAAGAAAGATGTTTGAGAAAATGATGCTTTGCTCAATGATAAGAGAGAAAACGATATAATGGAACTTATTGAGGCCTGAAAGGCCTCGAAGGAGGCAGATGAAGGCTTTAGCTATGTTTATAGCGTGGATGACAATGACAAACTTGAGCACATTGCTTGGTCATACAGCAATTCAGTTAATGCATACACCATGTTTGGTGATGCGGTGCATTTTGACACGCCATACCAACAATCACTTATGGTATGTTGTCTGGGGTGTGGTTTGGCATTGATGGCAATGGCATAATGATCATTTTCGGATGTGCTCTGTTGCAGGATGAGGCACCACGGTCATTTGCCTGGGCTTTACAGGATTCTCTCTCTGTTCCTCTAGATAGATCCATATCCTGTACTCTGCATTTCCTCATAGATGATGTTTGTCTCCCTGGATACAGAGTTTTGTCCGGTTTACGAGAGGAAGAAGTCCTCAAACAATCTTAACTGATCCAGGACCAGGCCTCAGAGATGCGGTTAGTGGCAAACTACCAAACACAAAGCACATTACTTGCATATGGAATATTTCGCCCAAGGTATTGAGTTGGTTCCCTGTTCCACTTTGATCTCAATATGCAGACTTCAGATCTGAGTTTGATGCATTGCATTGAGTAGAGAATAGAGAAGACTTCGAGTTACGATGGAATGAGATGGTTTCTCGGTTTGGACTGGGTTCAGATAAACGCATTGCTTTACTTGATTCAATTCGGAATTCTTGGGCATGGTGCTATACGAGGGGTCACTTTCTTGCTCAAAGGACAACTGTTGCACTTTTTAGATCTGTAGATTCATTCCTGAAAGGAATCTTCAGCCCAAATGCATGCTTGCGTAGGTTTTTTGACCAGGTATAGCACTTGAAGGTTTTGTCCTCTCCGTGACCTTATAGTCCATTTCATTTCCTTTTCTTCCCGTCTTGATGTAGAGTTTTTGGGCTTTTTTCAGGTAGGAATATCAGCTAATTTCCAAAACCAGTCACACCTTGAAATGTAGTATATGCCTTCCAAAGCATGCAATCCGATGGAAGAGCATGCACGAAGCATTCCAACACCTTTTGCATTCAATGCTTTCCATAATGAACTTGTGCTGGCCATGCACTATGCCATGTCTGAATTGGCCGATGGTTCCTACCTTTTACGCCATTATAATGTTGGAAATTAGATCCAGAGAAAACACAAACCATTTATTGTAATCAGAACATCAATATAAAGAAGAAGATAACAGTCATATAATATCCTTCTTTTTATATGAACTTACAAATATTGGAAAAGAATAAAATAAGATATCATTGGAAAAAATAACATAAAATTGGACGTGAGGTATGGATAATCGAATCTCCGCAATGCGATTAGTTCCTACCAAAGGTGCTTTGCAGATTCATGAACTATGCCTCCCAAGATACAACACCTTGAACCTGTTTGGATTAGCACTATACAAATATGGCTCAGTTAAACTGTTCAATTGAACCAGCACACCCAGAAAAATCAGAGGAGTAGGAAAGGACATCAAAGCTCTTTTTGGAATCAAATTGGAAAAACCAAAAACCCTAATAAAGCTCTATGCTCCTATCTATTTATAGAGATTTTTAGTTCATTTACCAAAGAGATACATGAATTAAATAGACGCATGTATCCACGAAATTCATGAATCAAGAGATACATGAATTCAAGAGATTCATGAATCCAGAGATACATGAATTCTATAAATACATGAACTAAAGATACATGAATCTAGGAAATTCATGAATTCAATAGATACGTGAACATAAAAGTTGAGGAAGTTCATGAATCCAATAAGGAAGACGTTCCAGTTATTCGAGTGTGTGCGCAATAGAAAAATTCTACAATCTGAAGCTTCTTGTTCTTTGTCAATTTAATTGTTGAGCGTGAACTTGTACTCAAAAGAGGGTTTATACTTTTGTGAGACCTTGAGGAAGTGTAGGAGAGTCTATATACTGTGAAATCAAAGAAGAGCTATACTGTAACAAATCTTTTGATTCTTAGTGAAATCCAGCCGGTAAACTGTCAGTGCGGAAGAGTAGACTTAGGCTTGAATTAAGCCGAACCACTATAAACCTTATGTTTCTATTCTATTCCCTAAGTTCTTTTACTTTGATCGTAACTCTATTTGATTATTAAAGTATAATTTCCTTTTCATAATCTATTGCTAAACAGAGTTGATTTAAAAGCAAAATTATATACTTTACTTCACAAAATTTGTTTTCGCACATATTCACCCCCTCTAGGTGTTCGTATTAGTTTTTACAAAATCAACATTGACAATGCTTGGTGCAGCTCCACATTGTCTGGTTCGGTCGTCGGAGTTGTTCGAAACAGTAGTGGGCTCCTTGTCGACGGCTTTGCGAAACCCATCCTCACACCCTCAGTCCTAATTGCTGAAACCCTAGCAGTGAGAGAAGCTTTACTTCAGCTGCAACACTTTGAACGAGACAGAAGTGCATGATCTACCATGTACTTGGAAAGGGCAAAAAAGTTCCAACTCACTTCAGACAATCTAGAAACTATTCAAGGTATTTTTGGCCAAAAAGAATGTGTATGGGCCGCACGAGCAGTAACTGATGATTGCAAAACTCTTTTGAAGCACATGCCTCAAGTCAAATTAGCCCACGAGCCCAAAGAAGCCAATAGAGTAGCGGATTGGGTCGCAAAGGCCCACCAAGCAGGAGAACTTCCCCTGAACTGGATTACTTGTCCTCCCCATTCTCTTTGGTTAATTTTATGCTTAGATGTTGAGACTTTGTGGTGTTTTGATGTTGGTTAGTAATGAAAGCTATCTATTTCCGACCAAAAAAAGAAAGAAATTGATGTGATGTGCATAATCTTCACACACAATTCCATTTCTTAAGCATAATGAGAATCTCACATGATTTACGATTTTTTTATACGATATTTCTATCTCACAAATGCAATTAAAATCTATATTTTTTATTTTCATTAGTATCTTTGGAGGAATTTAGAACAACTTCTATCTATTTTCTTCTCTCTATATCACGATGGACATTAGTTTTATGTATTACTAGGTAAATAGCTGCATAACTCCGATCATGTTTTTCCTTTTTGAAACTTTCTCTCAATATTAATTGTGATTTTATTTCAGGAATCATGCTTTGATTGGATATGATACATGTTTAGGAGGCTTATGAAGTTTTGAAGACAACTCGCGTCAAACTAGTTAGCAAGCAAGGTTGGAACTAGCACATTATTTTAGTGGGGTCAGTGGGCACAAAAGTCTAAGAGGTATTTTATTAAAAGAACTATAAAGATGCAATCAAGCTATCAATTTATTTGAAGTAGTTTATTAATGTAAAGTTTGACTTGAAATTGATGGTTTGATATTGAATTGTGAATATGATGAAATGCGGATTCAAATGCCTATGCTCGAGCTCATCTCAATCTAGTATATATGCTCTAGATTAAACTCGACTTGACTCAATTGCTAAAAACTAAATCGCAATGTAAAGCTTGGACTCCATCTCAGGTTCTCATAAAAAAATTGTACTATATTTTGTTCTCCTAAAATCCTCTGCAAGCCGCATGATTGTAGTATTACAAAATTTGACACCTTCAACTTAGCAGGGGATATATGCATACATATAAATCCATGTATGCGGAAAAATGAAAAAAAGAAATTGAAGGGAAAGAAATAAAAGGGAGCTGGCGATGCCGAACGTTTGTCATATCGTCTCTCACGCTCATTTTGATCATTGCTAGATTGCCAACTAATCACCTATGTAGCATGGACACTCTCCGGAAGCCTTCGAGTCGTGTCCGACACGCTCCGACACATCCCGACACGCTCCAACACGCGGTCAACGAGTGTCGAAAAATCCGACACGTGGTCAACTCTCTCCGACACGCGAGTCCAGAATTTCGACACGTGATTCCGACACGCACGGGGTCAATTTTAAAAATTTCTAATACTTGAGGGGTCAAAATATAAATATACAAAAAAAAAGTAATAAAAGAAGTAATAAAATTTCTATAAATATACACGCATAGGGTTAATTTTTTTTTTTTTCAGTTTTGTTTTTTTTATAATTGTTTAGTTTTTCTAAAAGTCTTTTACTATGAAAGAAGTAATAAAAAAATGCTTTATATGATAAATAAATAAATATAAAAATATCATTTCATCATTTTTCTTTAAACAATGTTTTTTTCCTCTAAGTTTTATGTATTATTGTAACAAATTAAAATAATGAATGATATTATTTAATATTTTTCGTGTTAATTAATTCTAGGCTATTTTATTATTATTTATTTATGTATTTATATATTTAATATATAACGTGTCAGAACGTGTCGAAATTCTCTATTTTTAAAAAATGACGTGTTGGCGTGTCGTGTCGTGTCGTGTCACGTGTCGCGTGTCCGTGTCGGTGCTACATAGCTAATCACTATACTGGAGACCATATTAAACCATGCATCTATTATCTAATGGTAGAGATTTCATAAATGTTTTATATTTACACACTTTAAAGTTGGAAATGCAAAGTGTGGCACTTCAAGTCAAATTTAAATAAGAAAATAAAGATGCTAGCTTGCTAGACTTTGACTATTTTTTTGTAAGAACTGTACAATTCATGCAAAATTTCATCCTGCACTGAAAATGCATTACTTGACAAGTAGTTGGATTTGGGCCTCAATTGGAACTTTGTACATATAGCCCAGCCCAAATTCATGGTTAGCACTGTGATCTGATCTGATCTAGAACCAATAAGAAAATGCTCTGTTGAAAAGTCAAGAATGAGCCGAACCTTAGTTTGATTGCATTATTAAAGCATTCTCACAACCAGATAAACTCAATGACAGTACTTTAGCTATTAATAAATGAATTGTGTGAACAGATTAGGAGCATGACATGATACTTGAAGCAGTTTCTTGATGCAAATTTTTGACTTAAAATTTATTGTTTGATTGAATATGACAAATTAGTTTCAAATCCTAAGCCTGAGCTCAACTCATTATATAGTATGCATGCTTAAGATTAAAAACGATTCAGCTCAATTATTGAAAACCAAATCACAATGTAAAGTCTGGACTCCATCTCAAATCTTGCCAAATATTTGTCATGTCATCTCTGGCTCCAATCCATAATAAGATTTGATCATTGTTAATCATTAGATCGCTAAATAATAGCACTCATATGGGAGATCGTATATACTTTATCTAGTGGTAGAGGTTTAATATATATTTAGTTATACACTTTAAAAGTTGGAAATTCGAGGGGGGCACTTCAAATCAATTTTTAAAAAAAAAGAAATAAAGACGCTAGCTAGCTAGACGTTCACTGATTTCTTATTACTGGAACTGTCCAACGTATGGAAAATTACATCCTGCACTGAAGATGCAATACTGGACAAGTTGTTGGACTTGGGCCTCAATTGGAACTTGTAGATATAGTCCAGCCAAAATTCATGGTTAGCCCTTTGACGTGATCTGATCTAGCACCAATAAGAAAATGCCGTGTCGAAAAGTTAGGAATGAGCCAAACCTCAGTGTTTCCCATGATAGATCGTGTTGGAGCATTTGCCCATCATTATATAAGGCAAACCAGATAAACTCATGACATTAGTTTAGCAGTTAATAAATGAGTTATATGATTTGATTGGGAACACGACAATGTACGAGTTTCTTTTTCAACACTACCAAGGGTAAATGATATTATATTTAGGTCATCCCTTAAGATTTTGATTCTTGTCTTACTTGTTTTATGAGTTTACCAACTTATATTATAATCTACTGTAAATAGTGTAGACCCCCTGCTCTGGGGTTATTTCTACGGTAACCTGCTCGAACAAAATTATGATGGGTAGCATGTCAAATTCAACACATTTCGACAATAAACTTTTGAAAAGCTCCATCAACTGTAGACAAAGAAATAAGAAAGGTGAGCATATTCACATAATTTTATTCTGTTTAATGAACAAATAATATAATAATAAACATAAAAAAAAAAAAAACGCTTATAATTCAAACAATGTGACAATTTGTAAAATTATAATCAGAAATGTAACAAATATATGACCAAAGAAACTATTTGAAGGAAAACAGGGAAAAATTAATGTCTTGTCCAAAAAGATAAAAATTTGAATGAAAAATCTCCCATCGTAAAAAAAAAAAAAAAAATTGAATCTCTTAACTTTGTGGACAATGTGAAATTCAAAGTCTATAAGAAAAATGAATTTGAGTTCCTTAAAAGTTTGTTATGGCAAATACTTTGTCAACGAATGGAGTTCCTCAAGATATCAAATTTAATAATCTTCATATTCAATCTATTTGCTATTTTAATTTGGTAAAACGACACAAATAGTCTCTAAACTTTGGCTTAGTATGCAATGGTCTCTAAGCTTTAGCCCAATATGCAATATCATTCATAAAATTTTAATATATTCAATGTAATCCTTAAACTTTTAATACATGTTCAATTTAGTCTAAGAACTATATGAATATATTGAATATTATCCCCAAAACTGGAATCAATGGAAGAACTATATTAAACATTTCCATACAGTCCATGAACTAAACTAAATACTTATCAAAAGTCAATAGATCATAATAAATAAATTAAAAATTTAGAAATGACATTGCACATTGGATTAAAGTTTATATATCACGTTGAATGAATTTAAAGTTTAAGAACCAAATAGAAAATTGGGCCCAAGTTTAAATATCATTTCTACTATTATCCCTTTGAATTTCACTGGGAAAAAGAAAAAAGAAATATTGACATAACTATAAAATCAAGGTGTTGGCATAGATGATGGAGCTTGCTCCTCGCCTTGTGGTTTTGGATTCAAACTTTGTCGAGGCACTCTAGGAGTAAAATCCTAAATACACGATGCCAACATCGGGAGCGCACCTTTAAGATGCTATCTTCAAAAAAGAAATCAACATGACTATAAAAAGATGGCATGAAATATCTTCTTCAATAAAGAGGAGAGTAAAAGCCATGCATGTAACGATCAGATAATATTACTTGAGCCATTTTCTTATCTATTTGTGCATGTTTCATTTAAACAACAGATCCCATCCGTTCCTTAAAATCCATCTACATGGCCTATCAACGTAAAAAGGCCAAATTCCACTTACTAGATACCCCATTATAATGAGTTACAGCTCTATCCAACATCAAACTTTCAGACTTTAAAAAGTAGACCGCACCCCTCTGTATATTCGTTTTGTATACCAGTTTCATTCCACTGATATAGCTGCCCCAACCCAACCCCACCTTTCTTAGAAGGACAAACATCCTCCAATTTTGACTTCCGCCTTTCCGCGGCGAACGGATCTAAAGGCACTTACGAGCTTATCGATCACTTTGTCAGGTAGCATTAAAGCACGCCAATAATTGATTATACTAATGAGTACAAAGCCAATTAACAGCAATCCACCGACAAAAGTAGGTTTTATAGAAAGCCTAATTATCTGTATTAATAGACTATGAATATTTGATAAGATTACAGACTACTCTGAGTTGGCCAATACCTACTTAATCAGTGAGTTGCTTGCCTGATTGGGGGTCGCTTGGTCCGATCGCATTTCATAAGTTTCACTGATATCACCAATTTGGTAAGAGTTCATTTATAGCATACATCTGTCGATTGTCTGATTGTGAGTTCACGAGCTCAAGTCACTTGCTAGCTCCACCGTTCCCAGGTGTCTTGGCAAAGTCCACAGAATCGTTGCAATTGAAGAAGTCAATAAGATCGGAGAAACGGACCGACGTTCACATGATGCTGACAAGTGGTGGCACCACCACTGCTCCAGCAAGCGAGGCCTAGCAGCCCTTGCAATGCTCGAATGAAGGTCATCGGACCTCACCAAGTCCTCAGCGAGGGTCGACAGCTCTTCCTACCGAAATTGGGATAGCAGTGCTGCCAAATCTTGCTTTTTTCTCTCAGATTTTGTTTTTCTTTTCTAGATATTTGGATTTCCCTTTTAATTTTTCAGCCTCTTTTTTCTTTTCTAAAAGATTTTGGCTTCTTTCTTTTTCTTTTTCAGCCTATTTTGTAAATACTTTTTCAATTTTTTTTTCTCCTAAGGCAGCAAATATGTCTTTAAAGAATATAAGGAAATATCACCTTCAACTCGATTGCATTAATTGAACAAGTTTTAAAATTTTATTAACTATTTAGAAATATTACAATTCAATTATTTTTTGTAATAAGTTTTAAGAGTTCAAGTGCATTTATTACTTCTTCATTTTTTTTATACTTTTTTTTTATTCTGATGCTTTGGCTCGTAATGAACATGTGATTTGGCACTTACATGTAAAAAAAAAAAAAAAAAAAATCCATCTTTCTACATCGGATTCCATTATCTTCTTAAAAGAATGAGAAAATGCGAAGAAGAATAGTAAAACCACTTACATAAAAGCAAAGGTTGTTCAATAGTAGATGGACAATAATTGTATGCATTATTATGCACAATCAAACAAAATAATCCAAGGGAGAGATGGGGCCAAAAATTTTAGAAAATAGAAAATTTCAATAGGAGAGGCTCAATATGTTTTGTCTATGTTTTATGCATGGCCTTCTACTGCTATCAAATCACACCACCAAATTTCAAGCATCACGCATAATTTGTCAAATATTAAATGATATGTGGATTTGGTACATATCCAACTCCACGGCGTAACTTTCTATTCACGTTAAAAAGTATATATATTTTTTACGTGCATTTATTCTCATCTTTGTCCTTCATCTTTCATGAACTTATTGTCACCATCTTCCTTATCACATAATATATATATAAATAAATAAATATATATTTATTTATTTATTTAAAAGAAGAAAGAGAAGTGCTTATGTGGATTGTTGTGCTAGACACCAACATTATATTACTACGATTTATTGAATGCCAGCAGGGGATCTGTTTCTTCCTTTTCTTGTCCTTCCACCAATTTCAACCACACACCTTTGATAAAATTTCCACGCTTGGATAGGTGTGAATTGCAGGCTTTACGTCATATGACCATCAGCCGTCGGCCTTTTACTAATCGTTGTAAAAGTCTCACAAAATTGGTCGCGCAAGAATCAACCACCTCCATTTACTGTCGACCTTTTTCGTTGTTTGTGACCAAGTTCTGACGAAAGCACAATTTCAATCAAATTATCTATTAACAAAAAAACAAACAAATTCTTCAATTCGATTTTCTCCCGAACCATCTCGGGTTTTCTGGAAGTCGAAAGTCTATCGAGATGACATCAATCTTCCCAACCACGGTATGAAATCTCCCATCTTTGTCCAACTTTCTCAACTCCAATTTGTTAATTCGTGGGCTAATGATGACTTAAGATTCCATGTTGTTCGTTTGGTCAAAAAGGAGAGGAGAATTCTTTTAAGACACGGAGCCAGCTAAGCCGCCACGATACAAAAGCAGATCAGCATTATTCATGCACACGTTGTCCCTTTGTCAGCACCCCAATAAAGAAAAACGCCTCGCCCGTTGTATCTGCGCTTTGCATATCTTAATTAAAACAATGAGAGTCAAACCTTTCGCAGTGTGACCGGTCATTGGATCGGAGCCATCGCCAAATCACATCGGGGCCCGGCAGGTTGTTCCCCTCGCCGCCGGCTAATAACTGGCTCGAGACCGGCGATTTCCAGTAAGATCTTCTAGATCAGTTTAGCACCACTGATTGCATTCTGGTCAGCAATTGGATCCGCCTTCCTATAAAAGTTTTGGACCACTACCAACTAGGCCCCAATTGGGTACGGCAGGCTCTCCTCATCACACACGCAAATAGTAAATTAGGAAAAACTTGTGGCGATCCGAGCATTTGGTGGTTTGAACCCAACCCTTTTATCGGGGTAGAAGGTCATGCTTTTACCACTTGAATTTTCCGTCAGGACTACCAATTTGGTCTCCAAAACCTAATTTAAGTGTCCTCATCACCTGGAAGTCATCGCGGAACGAAAGTCTTGATGCGGAACTTTGAAGCACAATTATCACTGTACAAAAACAGTAAGACTCACCTGTCTTAACTTTTGAGTTTTACAAGGTGCATCTCATCAGATCCGTGAAGCTACAAAAACCAATTTTGAGTTCGACGCAACAAGACAAACCTAAGTTAGCCATACATATTGAAATGCCTAACAAACCGAAAGTCCTAATAACAATTTGTGCATGCCCTTTTGCATACCTATCATCTCTAAAACTATATCATCTCCAATCGGAGAAAACTTCATTCAACTATGGTTCTGACCAAGTGGGTCACAAATACGAAGGATGCCCACATTTTGTTTTTAGTTTAGTTTGCAGGTGAAGGACATCGACATCTGTAATTGATAATTTGACACGGAAAATAGGACACTTACCTATAGCGAGATTCGTTTCCATGTTCCTGTGAACCGAAGGTGACAGGGCACGTGAAGCCGAAGGGAAAGAGGACTCCCCCAGTCAATTATTGCTACTTAAAGCAGACGACGTGCCGTAGAATCGACATCACTATTTTCTTTTCCCTATTTTTTTTTCTGGGTATGTGAGAAATCACCGGGGAGAGAATTGATATTGGAAGGTGGGAAGTTTCCATCGAGGACCAGAACATGCATATCAAGAAAGATATCAAAATGGGGCCGGCAACATCAGACCCCACTAACCACCGGACAAAATAATTATACGTGACGATCTCATCCGTTGAATTTGATGCAGCAAGGATCCAGATTTTTTTCAATGGCCCGAATGAGTGCATTCGGTGAAAGATGCTGTGGCAACAACTTCTTGGCAGTCATCGAACGCCAACGTGAAATTCCCCACCGCGAACCGGCACGTGCCGTTCTCCCATTCGAAGCTGCCCGGAGGCTTACATGTTCACACGATGCAAGCACTTCTCGTCCTCGTTTATATGGACGTGACCCTCTTGGATCTTGCCCTCTCACTTCACTATCATCTCTTTCTCCATCTCCCTTGAGCTTTCATTTCTCTCACACAGAGAGAGAGAGAGAGGGAATCATTCTATAATCTGTCATATTCCTCCTAAAGCTTGAGAGATCAGATCTCGCAAAGCCCACCGACGACGAGAGCAATGGCTGACAAGGTGCATATTACCTTCCTCATCCTTTCAATTTATGAAGATTCTTTCTCTCTGACTGACAGAAAGATTATTGTAACCCACAAATGATCAGCTCTTTTGCATTGTTGCATAAAAAGATAGATTTTTCTCTCTCTTTTGGTGGCAAAAAGAGCCATGCTTTGCTCTTCTTTCAGCTTCGTTTTGTTTGCAGAGCACGAAAGATCTTTGCTTGTGCTGTTCACTCACTCCCTCTGTGTTTGTGCGTTTGTGTGTGACTGTGGAGTGTAGAAGGTAAAAATGGTCATCAAGGTTGATCTGGGGTGCGATCGCTGCTACAGGAAGATCAAGAAAGTGATCTGCAAATTCCTGGTGAGTCTCACCTTGCCTGTGTCAATGGTTGTACTTTTTTTTTTTTTCCTTTTTCTTTTTTACCACCACAGACTTCACATGACTTCACTGAGGTAATCACAATCGACGATAAATAGAGCTTTCATGCTAAATGTTTTGCAAATTCATAATGAACTAACGACTGTATGTTTGGATTTCTAATCCTGGGCCGTTGTATTTCGTACACGGTAATTCTGTTTCTTCCAAAATTGAAAGTCTCCCACACATTGTTCACATACTAATTATGCATTTAGGATGAGGACCCTGGTGAATTAGAATCTGTAAGTAGTATTGCTGTAGAAAGGAAAGTTAATGTATCGGTGTTATCGTTTTGAGAACAATAGAAATCCGAGACCAAACGTTCGAAGAGAAGCAGAACAAGGTGGAAATCATTGTGGTAAGCTGTTGTCCTGAGAGAATCCTCCAGAAAATAAAAAGCAAAGGTGGAAAAACAGTGGAGAGCATCGAGATGGTCAAGAAAGACGGCGACAAGAAAGACGGCGACAAGAAAGATGACAAGAAAGACGGCGGCAAGAAAGACGGCAGCAAGCCAGACGGCGGCAAGCCAAAGGAGGCAGAGAAGAAGAAGGATGGGGATAAACCAAAAGACGGCGGCAAGCCAAAGGACGCCCCAGCTGCAGAAAAACCAAAAGAAGGTGAGAAAAAGAAAGACGGAGGAGGAGACAAGCCTAAAAAGGAGAAGCGCAAGTTCAGAAGTATATGGTCGAGCCTGCTTCGGGATATCCCACGATTTATCCAGGCGGAATGTACTACCAGCCGCCTCAGCCGTATTACCAAGGATATGGTGCCATGCCATATGGTGCCATGCCATACTCTCACGGGGTGCCGGCTTATTACGGTGAGAGCAGTTATGGTGTGAATAGGGGCTATAACACGAACCACCCGGACTACTTCAGTGAAGAGAACCCTGAGTCGTGCACAGTCATGTGATTGGATCACGAATGGGTTAGCGTTGCATGTACATGTTAACTTGCTAAAGGTTTTATATTTTATCAGTTGTGCTTGGTTGGTGGATCTGTCAAATTTGGTGGATATTTGTATTTGATCATTTGAGACAGTTATGGAAAAGTAAGGTTTGGTAAGAAGGTCGATGATTTTATGATTCTGTTTGCAGAAATAGGATGAGGACAGCTGATTCAAATCAAGTCCGTTTACATAATGGCTATGATAGTGCTGTTCAGATAGATCTAGGAACTTTAGAAAAAAAATATCAATTGACTTCAAAAAAAAAAGTATCAATGGACAAAACATTTCAGTTGGCAAACTGCAGAATTTGTTACACGCATTGTGTTAGTGACTTCCGTCATGTAAAAGTGAGGCTGCAACAGATCGACGATGAAACTCAACAACTTTGTGAAGCTGTTGTCGCAGACCATCCCACTCCTTGTATCTAGCATTTGCTGCTAGATGCAGTGATTCAGGCAGGGAGACATGAGTTCCACATTTTGGATTTACTTTTTGCCAGTGATTTCCTAGATAGGGGTGAAGCCAACAGAAAAAACTCAGCATTATCAGCAAGTAATGGCAGGGCGTATTAGTGATGCAAGACAAAGTATGTAAGTACAATCCTCCAAGCGGCCAAACCCCTAATTTCGGGACTGAATTAAATCAGAGGTTGTTAAAGCTCCAGAGTGATCGACATCGAGATTCTGGAACCTTTCTAAGATTGTGGTAACATCTTCCCAACTGATCTTTCCCATTTCCTGTAGCTTGTATACAACAAACTCTGCAGCACTGCAAAAAGAAAGCGCCAGCAAGAAACTCAGACGCTTGCTCAAATTAGTTTATTTGCATAATTGAATTTCTAGTAGAAATTTAAATTCACCTGACAACTTTGTCATCATCAAGATCAGCAGCCTCTAAATCGAAGAATGTAAGATTTCGTGTGAGAACCCATTTTGTGAACGATCTTTGCCTACTTTCTGTGCACAGTTCAGCGAGGTAGAAGAAAAACCGACCCACACAAATAGTACTAGCCAGTGTCCAAAAACGGCAAAGATTCTGCCACTGGTGGTCGAGAAACTTTGATTTCCATAGCCCAGAGTAGTAACAGTAGCACAAACACAATAGAAAGCATCAACAAATTTAAATTTCTCGGTGACCCGACATATACACGGTTCCAAGTACAGTGAGGACCACGACATGAACGAGGGAAGTGAGAAAATTATATCTGATTTTGTGGGCTTCAGCCTCCTCCAGGATTTCGGCCAGACCAACCATTTCATTGATGTGCGTAGCTCTTACTAGAAGGACTTGCTGCTTTTCATTAATGTAATCGGCTGCTTTGCCCAGTACCAGCCCACCGAGAGACATTCCTGCAAAAACATATGTCGAGGCTAGAAGTTCCGCCAATTTGCTACTGGGGACGAGATCTCCATATCCCACGGTAGTCATGGTAACAACGCAAAAGTAAAGGGCATCGAGTAGACCATTCGTCTCCTTGCCCGAGATTTGGTTCCTCAGGAGAAAGAAACAAAAAATTCCTACACCAAGGTATGCAGCCAAAACTATTAGGATTTTTCTAAGTGTGGGTTCTTTTGTAGACTTGAGAAGACGAGGTTCAGGGTCATTCTGCTCAGGGAAATTATCTGCTGAAGGAGAATTTCGGCAGTGTCTTCTTCTTTGGACTGCATTGTTCTTGTCCTCAGGATGATTCAAAGCGTCAACTGAACTCTCAATCAAGGATTCTCTGGTATCATCATAGGCCATATCAAATGCTGCAGATTCGTCCTCATTAAGCAGCCTGCATTTTTGGAACATTCAGCAATCAGTCAAGGGACATTCCATGAATTTTCTGTCATCTTGTTTTTCATCCAGTAGTGTGTGTCCAAACTTGGCCACGAGCTCAAGTTGTTGAACGAGTCTATGTTTCTGGTTTGTTTTTTATGTGTTAATAGTTTATTAAGCACTTTTATTATGTGGATTGGTTGCTGTACGTGTGAAGTTAGTGGGGGTGTGGTGGTTATTTGTTTTTGTAAAGCCTATATAAAGGCTATGGTGTCAGTTTTTTTTTTAGTGTGTGTGGTTATGCAAACGTTCCTCTGTTTTTGTGCATATCAGAAAATTTCCTCTGTTTTCCTCTATTTTTAACGTTGTTCTTGTGCACATCTGCATATCTGCATCTCCTCTGGTTTTTAACATTGGTATCAGAGCGGAGGTTAGGAAGAAAAGTGTGTGTTTGAGTGCTGTAAAAAAGTGAGAACCAAAAGAGAGTTCTTATTGCAGCAAGTACTTTCGTTTGCAGCAGTCAAGGGAGAGTATTGCAGCAGGTTATTTTCGTTTGTAGCAGCAACAGGTTGCTTTTGTGGTGATTCTATTTTGCAGCAGCAGTAATGGCCTCAGAAACATTTGTACAACCTGCTATTCCACACTTTGATGGTCATTATGATCATTGAAGCATGCTAATGGAGAATTTTCTTAAGTCCAAGGAGTATTGGGATGTTGTTTCTTTGGGAGTTGTTGAACCTGATGAAGGAGTTGTGTTAACGGCAGCGCAAAGAACGGCTTTGGATGCGTTAAAATTGAAGGATCTCAAGGCCAAAAATTATCTTTTCCACGCAATTGACACATTCATTTTGGAGACAATTCTTTGCAAGGATACCTCCAAGGAAATATGGGATTCCATGAAGAAAAAGTATCAAGGCTCAGCAAGAGCAAAGAGGCAGCAGCTTCAAACGCTTCGTTCGGAGTTTGAAATGCTACGAATGAAGTCGGGAGAGACAATCACAGATTTCTTCTCTCGGACAATGGCAATAGTTAATAAGATGCGGATTCATGGCGACAAGACGGAGGATGTCATCATCGTTGAAAAGATTCTTCGATCGTTGACACCAAAATTCAACTTTATTGTTTGTTCCATAGAAGAAGCCAAGGACATTGAAGAACTTTCCATTGATGAGTTGCAAGGATCCTTGTTAGTTCATGAACAAAAACTCCTACAACAAGAGGCGGAAGAGCAAGCTTTGAAGGTCTCAACTGGAGATCATTCTTCATCAGCAGCAAGGGTGAACAAAGGAAGAGGCAGAGGAAGGGAGAACAACGATCGCAATGGCTTCAGCTTTGATCAAAAGTCTGAAAGCTATTCCTATCGTGATTTCCAAGGGAGAGGAAGAGGCCGTGGAGGACGACATTCAACTAGTTTTAGGCCAAGGTCAGCAGACAAATCCAAAGTGGAGTGTTTTAGATGCCACAGGTATGGGCATTACAAATCTGAATGTTGAACTAATTTGAATAAACAAAGAGTTGAAAGAACTAACTTTGCTGAAAAAGAAGAAGAAGTATCTCTTTTAATGGTGTGCCATGAGAAGGAAGAAACTCAACCAAATATGTGGTATCTCGACACTGGTTGTAGCAATCACATGTGTGGAGACAAGAAAATGCTTTTTGATCTAGACGAAACGTACAACAACACCGTAAAGTTTGGTGATAATTCTATTTTGTCGGTGATAGGGAAAGGAACAGTGACAATTCATCCAAAAGGGACTTCTGTACAAACTATCTCAAATGTATTGTATGTCCCTAAATTTAAGACTAATCTGTTAAGTGCTGGTCAGCTGCAAGAGAAGGGATATGAAATCTCTATTAAAGGTGGGATTTGTAAAATCCAAGATGAGAAGTTGGGTTTAATTGCTGAAGTCAAAATGACGGGCAATCGGATGTTTCCATTGTATCTCCACAACACTACAAATTCATGTTTCTCTGCAAGATTGAAGGAGGAAGCCTAATTATGGCATTTTCACTATGGGCATCTTAATTTCGGTGGGTTGCGAACACTATATAAAAAAGAGATGGTGGAGGGTCTTCCTCAAATCTCTGCTCCTTTGGAAATTTGCTAAGATTGTGTTGTTAGCAAGCAACATCGTGCTCAATTTCCACAAAGAAAATCGTGGAGAGCAAAAAGTTTGTTGGCGTTGGTTCATTCAGATATTTGCGGACCAATATCTCTAATTTCCAATGGAGGTAAACGGTATATCATTACCTTCATCGATGATTTTAGCCAGAAGATTTGGGTGTATTTTTTGCAAGAAAAATCTGAAGCTTTTGCGGCTTTCAAGAACTTCAAAGCACTTGTTGAAAAGGATGGAGGAAATCAAATAAAGGTCCTTCGCACGGATCGTGGTGGAGAGTACAACTCACTTGAGTTTACAGATTTTTGTATGAAGCATGGTATCAAGAGACAACTTACAGCAGCCTATACACCACAGCAAAATGGTGTATGTGAGAGGAAGAATCGTAACATTCTGAATATGGTGCGAAGTCTCTTGAGGAGAAGTGGAATTCCAAAAAGTTTCTGGCCTGAAGCAATCAATTGGAGCATTCACATTTTAAATAGAAGTCCCACTCTAGCTGTTCAAAATATGACGCCGGAAGAAGCATGGAGCGGCTAAAGACCTGCAGTAGATCATTTCAGGATTTTTGGGTGTATTGCCTACGCCCATGTTCCTGACCAAAAGAGGAAGAAGCTAGATGACAGGAGAGTCAAATGTGTTTTTCTTGGCATTAGTGATCGATCAAAAGCCTATAAACTTTATAATCCTATGACCAAGAAAATCATTATTAGCCGTGATGTGATATTTGATGAAGAACAAACTTGGCCGTGGGGTGAACAAGGTGTTGGTGAGCAAATTCCAACGAATTTTGAAGATGAAAATGGGCTGGTGCAGCAATCCACAACAACCCAAATCGCCACAGGTAGTGTCCAAAGTACAGCAGTAGCTGCGAAACCTGAAGATCGGCCTCATTGTGTTCAACGGAGGCCTGCATGGATGAGTGATTATGAAGAAACAAGAGTTGATCAATATGAAGATCCACTTATCCATTTTGCTTTGTTTTCAGATTGTGATCCAACAACTTTTGATGAAGTAGTACAAAAAAGAAAATTGGAGGATAGCAATGGATGAAGAAATTGCAGCTATTGAGAGGAATGACACTTGGGAGTTAACAGATCTTTCAAAAGGACACAAAACAATCGGAGTCAAGTGGGTGTACACGACAAAATTGAACAAGAATGGTGAAGTTGATAAGTATAAGGCGCGCTTGGTGGCGAAAGGCTACAGCAGGAATTTGGAGTGGATTACAAAGAAGTATTTGCACATGTAGCAAGACTTGACACAATCGGATTGGTAATTGCATTAGCAGCGCAGAATTCATGGCCTATCTTCCAATTGGATGTGAAGTCAGCATTCTTGCATGGTGATCTTCAAGAAAAGGTATTTGTTGATCAACCTTCTGGTTATGTGAAGCTCGGTAGTGAACATAAAGTTTATAAATTAAAAAAGGCACTATATGGGTTAAAACAAGCTCCCCGAGCTTGGTATAGTCGCATTGATGCCTATTTCTTGAAGAAGGGTTTTAGAAAATGTCCATATGAGCATACACTCTTTATTAAAATTGGTGATGGTGAAAAGTTGCTTTTTGTATGCTTATATGTGGATGATCTTATTTTTACTGGGAGTGATAGTGCCATGTTTGACAAATTCAAGGAGTCTATGATGGATGAATTTGAGATGACTGATCTTGGATTGATGCATTATTTTTTTGGCATAGAAGTTATTCAATCTGCAGCTGGAATCTTTATGTCTCAAAAGAAGTATGTTCAAGAGATTTTGGACAGGTTTCAAATGAATAATTGTAACCTCGTGACTACTCCAACTGAAGTTGGATTGAAGCTCTTGAAAGATCCTCAGGGAAGCAAGGTGGATAGTACTCTCTACAAGCAGATTGTTGGAAGCCTGATGTATTTGACGGGGACAAGACCAGATATCATGCATGCTATGAGCCTTATAAGCAGGTATATGGAGCACCCAACTGAGTTACATTTACAAGCTGCAAAAAGGATTTTTCGCTATTTGCAAGGAACTAAAAATTTTGGGCTGTTCTATAAAAAGGGAGAAAAGTCAGATTTGTTTGGGTTTATAGATAGCAATTATGCTGGAGATGTTGATGATAGAAGAAGTACTTCAGGGTATGTATTCATGCTTGGTTCAGGGGCGGTTTATGTATTCATGCTTGGTTCAGGGGCGGTTTCATGGTCTTCAAAGAAGCAATCAATTGTTACTTTATCAACAACTGAAGCAGAATTTGTTGCTGCAACTTCATGCGTTTGTCAAGCCATATGGTTACGGAAGATTCTTGAAGAGCTTCAGTTCAAGCAGCAAAAAGCAACTATAATCTATTGTGACAATAGCTCAGCTATCAAACTATCCAAAAATCCAGTTCTACATGGGAGGAGCAAGCATATAGATGTGAAGTACCACTTCTTAAGAGATCTTACAAAGGATGAAGTAGTTGAGCTAGTTTTCTGTAGAAGTGAAGATCAAGTGGCTGATATATTCACCAAGCCCCTAAATTTATACATGTTTCAGAAGCTAAGAAAGCTCCTTGGTGTTCATTTGTTGGATATTCCAAATTGAGAGAGGGTCCTTTAAACTGATTGTTTGCAACATCAGTTTAAGGGAGGGAATGTTGAACGAGTCTATGTTTCTGGTTTGTTTTTTATGTGTTAATAGTCTATTAAGCACTTTTATTATGTGGATTGGTTGCTGTACGTGTGAAGTTAGTGGGGTGTGGTGGTTATTTGTTTTTGTAAAGCCTATATAAAGGCTATGGTGTCAGTTTTTTTTTAGTGTGTGTGGTTATGCAGACGTTCCTCTGTTTTTGTGCATATCAGAAAATTTCCTCTGTTTTCCTCTATTTTTAACGTTGTTCTTGTGCACATCTGCATATCTGCATCTCCTCTGGTTTTTAACACAAGTTCCCCATACCATAATCTAATGTCCGGTCACTCTATTTGATGCAGAGTGGAAGGTGAAAATTTCGTGGCATTCACTCCCTCATAACCTTAAACTGGCCTGAAACAAGTCTCAGGCTTGTACACTGTGATGATAGAGAGATTTTGTTTCCCTTTAGACATTGCTTTATATATATATAAGACCAAGGACAATTTCAATCAATGTTGACCAATACGTACTAGCAGACACAATATTGCGGATGAAACACAGCCGGGCATGTAAATGAATGGAATAAACAATGCCAAGAGGGCCTGGACTAAACAAAACTTCATCCATCCTCTAACTCGAATGGCAATATTAGGAGGACACGAATGGATCTACTCTTTGAAGGGAGACACCAAATATGCAATCACACATGAAAAGAGATTCATGATCTTTTAAGAAACTGATTAATCTGCAACCCATCCCAGAAAGGTCAGATGATCATGAGGAGACTCCAAAAAACAAGAAACATGACATGCATGTCTACTTCTTGGAGCCGAAAATGAGACAGTGAACTTTGTCTAATTTACCTGACAAAGCGAGTCTATGGGAGAGAGAATGGCTTCACAAAAAGATTCGCATTGCCCCCCATCAGAAACAGGACCGCAAGATTCAAACTATCCCAAAGAGGAAGCTCAGGACTTACGCCCGCTGTTTCCACGCACCCCATTATTGAACTGCGTTCCCGCATTAGTGCACACGTGAAAAGCATCCTCTAAGGCGCATCTTGGAGGAGATGAATTCCTTGATGTGGAACTGAAAATTCCATTACCAAGTGAAGAAAAGAACCTGCCTTTGAATTGTGAATCCGAAAATGGCCCAAGTGCAAGTCCCGAACATTGTCTCATTCGGCCTCTGTTGGCTGAAGAGGGCCCAACTGCATTTCACGGGATTGAGTTTTCTTTCTTCTTTTTCTTTCTCCGGAAACAAAAGAAAATTCTCTAACCTTATCTATTTTCTTCGACGCGGAACTTGATGATATTAAACTGAAAACTCCACTGTATCGCAATTCAAAACTCTTGATTTGGAGGGTGAGAAGAAGTTGAGTGATGACTGATGAGCAAGTGGACGCATAGAGGGAGAGGCTCTCATGGTGGTCGAAGTGATAAAGGGGTGGGAAGTGAAGAAGTACAAAGGGTAAGCTAGCTGCTTTTAAAGGTGCTTGTTTTCCCAATTTTCCTTAACATTCAACCAAAGATGTAAAAATTTCTAGTTTGATTTAGGTGAGACTTTTATTATCATACTGCTATCAAGTCAATTTTCAGGACATGACCATTGGCAAGTGCATAAAATGTATGTTTTGGAGTGACGTGATTGTCCAATATGGACTCTTAGATGATCACATAAAAATTGTTAAGGTCTTATTGTTTATCGGATTCCTATGTAGTTTATAGGGTTTTGAATAACATCACTTCTAGCTAGGTAACCATGATTTCCCAATTCCCCCACACTAAAATGGTTTTCCATTGTGTCAACCATGGCAAATTGATCAAATTGGTAGTCAAGAAGGTCATGGAAAGGTTGAAATCAAAGAATAGATTAGTGACTAAACATATAGCTGGAATTTGGGAGAAGTTGTCCAAAAAGTCTCAAATCTATTGTACTTTTGTTAATTCAATCTTCAATATTTTAATATTGCAATTGAGTCACAAACATTTTTCACTTCTTACTAATTCATTTTAAACCTTCTCACTTTCTACTAATTGAGTTCATTCAATTAATTTTGGTTAGAAATTATTAATGTGGACTATTGGTGCTAAAGTGGCACTTTTTAATAGAATTTTGATTTTTTTTTTTGCTTTGTTTTTTAAGGTTTGGATCTAGGGCTAGCCAAGTTTGCCAGCCAACCCTCGCCAGCCACAAACGAGGGTCGGCAACCTACACTAGCCACATGCAAGGGCCAGTTGACCCTCACCAACTTTGAGTAAGGACCACAAAACCCTAACAAAAAAAAGCAAATGGTGAAAGCGAGGGCGTGTGAGCCCTCACCTAGAAAAGAAGAGGGCTGCAACGCCCTCTCCAGATATGGCCAAGTGAGGGCTTGGTGCCAACCCCACAAGAGGGCGGCGACATCGCTTGGGGCCCTCGCCTAGCTAGATCTAGTGAGGGTGTCATGGCCCTCGCCATTTCTAGGCAAGGGCTCGCGTGCCCTCACTTTTGGCAAAAAGGGTCACTAGCCCTAGATCCAAACCGTCCCAAAAAAAAAAAAAAAGCAAAATAAAGTAAAAAATAATAAAATATTCAAAATATCATTAAAAAGGTGTTACGTTCAATCATCCACATTATCAATTTCTAGTTAAAATTGGCCAAATGGACTCAATTGGCAATCAATAAAAAAGTTTAGGACTGAATTGGCAAAATTAATATATTTAGGACTGATAGGTTTATGACTTTTTGGATTATTTCTCCTAAAATTTGTAATTAAGTTGTAGCAATAAGCGAATTGATAGATGTCAACTCTGGTGGCATGCAACGTGTGGCTCATTCAAATTCATGGCACGGGGTGTATCAACAAGATGACTTTTGCCAAGGTCGTCTTTAATCAACTCTCCTCATTATGGAAAAGTGTTGTTGTTTCTTTGAACATGTTCAAGCGAAATTGTCAAGAGCTGATGGCTTAGTTGAGATGCAAAAAAAGCTATTATCCAAAATCGGCGTTCATGCAAGAACAAGGAGCATTGAGAAAATTGATTATTGAATGAAGAGAATTGGAGAAGCATTTTGTAATAAGACAGTCCTCATTGTACTCGATGATATTGATAATGGTGAGCAAGTAGAAAAATTAAATAGAAAGAGCACTTTGTATTCAGGATCTAGAATATTGATTACAACTAAAATAAATAAATGTTTTGCGCATCAATAGTATAAAGTATCAAATTTTAAATTATGCAATGGAGGTGAGGAGTACTTGTCATGCACTTGAACTTTTCAAGAGGCACATGTTTAACAGGGACTCTCCTACAAATGATTACAATGATCTTTCAGAAAAATGGTACTTGCTAGTGGGAGACTTTTATTGGCTCTTGAAATAACTAGCTCATTCCTCTACCAAAGAGACAAACTATGGAAAGAGACGTTGGACAAGTTAAGAAAAGCACCAAACGAAATGTTTTTCAAAAGTTGAAGATTAGTTATGGTGCCTTAACTTTCAGGCAACAATAAATTTTGCTTGATATTGCTTGCTTTTCCGTTGGTGAGGATAAGACGAAAGCAATTTAAATGTGGGAAGAATGTAAGTTTTTCTCTAATACTGGAATTGATGTCCTCATTAATACGTCTTTGTGAAAGATTGAGGAGAATAATTGATTTTGGATGCATGATAAAATCAGAGATCTTGAAAGGAATATTGCAGACAATTCCAATATAAACCGACTTTCCCACCTGGAAGAGCGAAGTAGGATACGGTAATACAACGGAGCAAGCACTTCTATTTATGGGCTGTTATTAACCGACTTTCCCATCTCTCCAGACAATTCCAATACAAATATCTCTGACATTAATTATTACACTAAAACTTGCTTGGATGAAGAAAGGACTAAATTATTCCGGAATTTTCTAGGCCAAGAGAGAAAGATCTGGAGAATGGAGAGAAAGTGGCAGTGCTCTCTTCAACATTGAATTCTACACATTTCTTGCTCTCATTTACAGATGAAGAGAAATGTTCAAGAATTAAAGTTTAATTTACGCAAAAGTTATCCAAAGGACGCTATTGAAACTTACAGAACATAATCAAGACGGATTTGTTGGAGTCATCCTCCTCCAACGTCTAAGCCAATGGATTTGTTGAATTTATATACAATGACTTCACGGATGATTTGAAACTACATAACATAATCAAGTCCAGTTGCATGATGGCTATGATTGTGCTATTCAAATAGATTTAGGAACTAAAAATCATCAATGAACAAAACATTTTAGTTGGCAAACTGCAAACTTTGTTATACACACCTTAATAGCGAATTCTTACACGTAAAAGTGAGGCTGCAACAAATCAACGATGAAATTTAACAATTTTGTGAAGTTGACATTACAAACCATCTAACTAATAGTACTTGGCAAATTATAGCATGACAATCTAGCATTTGCTGCTAGATGCAACTATAAGAGTTTTCCTAATGTAGATTATATTAATTAATATTGTAATTTACCGTTTATGATGTTAGTCTAAAGTGACATAGAATGTTTCTTAATTTATTTAATCTAGGGTTAGCTAGTATGAGTCGAGTTAAACCTGTCCCGTAATAAAAGAGCTTGGTTGAAACTCTATAAATAGTGCTCAACTCTCTCCTCTAACTCTAATTCTCACAATTATCCTCCTCACAAAAAAAGCGTTTACCTAATGCTAAATGATGAGGACCGTCTCATTAAGTTAGTAATATAGAGAGCAATAGAGGATAAGTTCTTGAATTTGGACCATCATTATTCTGCATCAAGAACGGTGGTCCAAATCAGATGTGTAAATCTATTTACATGATTATATATGTGTTATTGTTTCTAGTTATAGAGATCTTGGGTTTCACTTTCGCATCTTACAGCAACAATTCAGGCATTGATACATGAGTTCCACATTTTGGGAGACATTCACTAATGGTTGAAGCCAACAGGAAAAACTTCCAGCATTATTAGCAAGTAACGGCGGCGCATATGAGTAATACAGGACTAATGTAAGTATAACCCTTGGAAACAAGCAGCAAAACCCCCCTAATTTCCGGCCTGAACTAAATCAGATGCTGTCAAAGCTCCAGAGTGATCGACATCAAGATTCCGGAACCTTTCCAAGATAGCCGTAACATCTTCCTGGCTGATCTTTCCCATTTCCTGTATCTTGTATACGACAAACTCTGCAGTGCTGCAAAAAGAAAGCGCCAGCAAGAAACTCAGATATTTGCTCAAATTAGTTTATTTGCATAATTGAATTTGCAGATGATTAAAATTTGCCTGACAACTTTGTCATGATCAAGATCTGCTGCCTTCTAAATCCGACCTCGTAATATTTCGTGTCAGAACCCATTTTGCGAATGATCGCTGCCTGCTTTCTGTGTACAGTTCAGCAAGGTAGAAAAAAAACCGAGCCACACAAATGGTACTAGCCAGTATCCAAAACACGGCAAAGATTCTGCCACCGGTGGTCAAGAAACTTTTATCTCCATAGCCCAGAGTACTAATAGTCACGCAAACACAATAGAAAGCATCGACAAATTTGAATTTCTCAATGACCGACAAAAACACGGTTCCAAGTACAGTAAGGACCACGACAAGAACGAGGGAAGTGAGAAAATTATATCTGATTTTGTGGGATTCGACCTCCTTCAGGATTTCGGCCTGACCAACCCTTTCATTGATGTGCATAGCTCTTACTAAAAGAACTTGCTGCTTTTCCAGAATGTAATCGGCTGCTTTGCCTAGGATCAGCCCATTAAGAGCCATTCCTGCGAAAACATATGTCGAGGCTAGAAGTTTCGCCAATGTGCTACTTGGGACGAGATCTCCATATCCCACAGTAGTCATGGTAACAACACAAAAGTAAAGGGCATCGAGTAGACCATTCGTCTTCTTGCCCGAGATTTGGTTCCTCAGGAGAAAGAAACCAAAGCTTCCTACACCAAGGATTGCAGCCAAAATTATGAAGATTTTAAAAAATGTGGGTCCTTTAGTAGCCTCAGGAAGATGAGGTTCGGTGCCATTCAGCTCAGGGAAACTATCCACTGAAGGCAAATTGCGGCGGTGTCTTCTTCTTTGAACTGCATTGCTATTGTCCTTGGGATGATTCAAAGCGTCAACTGAATTCCCAATCCAGGGTTCTCTGGTATCATCATTGGCCATATCCAATGGTGCAGATTAGTCCTCTTTTAAGCAGCCTGCATTTTTCGAGCATTCAACAATCAGTGAAGGACATTCCATGAATTTTCTGTTGTCTTGTTTACCGTCCGGTTGTGTTCAAACTTTGCCATGAGCTCAAGTTCCCAGTACTGTTCACTCCCAACTAACCTTAAACTGGCAATTCTCTTTGATTATGAAACAAATCTCAGGCTTGTACATTGTGATAAAAGAGAGTCTTTGTTTCCCTCTAGACATTGCTTTTCTTTATTTATCAAGACCAAGGACAATTTCAATCAATGTTGACCAATACCTACTAGCGTAAACAATATTGCAGATGAAACACAGCCAAGCATGTAAATGAATGGATTAAACAATGCCAATAAGGCCTGGACTAAACGAAAATTCATCCATTCATGAATGGATCTCTACTTTGAAGCGAGACACCAACCAGGCAGTTACACAAAAGAAGAGATTGATGATCTTTTTAAACACTGATTGATCTTGCAACACATCCCTGAAAGGTCAGATGATCACGAGGAAAACAAGAAAACACGACATGCATGTCTACGTCTCGGAGCTGAAAATGAAACAGTTGGCTTTGTCTAAATTACCTGACAAAGCGAGCTCATGGAAGAGAAAATGGCTTCACAAAAGATTTGCATTGCACCTATCAGAAAAGGACCGCAAGCTCCAAACTTTCCCAAAGAAAAAAGCTGAGGAGCTACGCCCGTTGTCTCCACGCACCCCTTTATCGAACCGTGTTCCCGCATTAGTGCACCTGTGAAAAGCATCCTCCAGGAGCATCTTGGAGGAGAATGAATTCCTTGATGTGGGACTGAAAATTCCATTACCAAATGAAGAAAAGAACCTGCCTTTGAACTGCGAATCTGAAAATGGCAATTTGGGCCCAAGTGCGAGTCCCGAACATTGTCTCATTCGGCCTTTCTTGGCTGAAAAGGGCCCAACTGAATTTCACGGGTTTGCGTTTTCTTTCTGTTTTTTTCTTTCCCAGAAAACGAACTCCTCGTGCTAAGGTTTTTTTTTGTCTAATACTAATGTGGAAATATTTAATAGATAAGGCAAATGAGGCCTAAAAAAATTCAAACTCAAGATTCCTAGTTCTGATATATGTAAAATTTTGTAAGATCACTTATAATTGTGTTAAAAGCTTAAACTGTTTAATGAATACGTAATATATTATTAAAATATTCTAACAGAAATGAAGAAGTATAAAGGATAAGCTAGCTACTTTCAAAGATGCTTGTTTCCCCAATTTTCCTTTAACAATTAATCATAGATGTAAAAATTTCCAGTCTGATTGAGATGGAACTTTTATTATTTTAAACTAAATGATGAATGGACGCTATGTTTATCAAAAACTGTAATGGGGGAATAATGATATTGATAGCTATGGAGCTTCACTGATATTGATTGTGGGCAGTGGGAGAAAAAGGAATGAGTTAATGAAGTGTGATGCAAATTCTCATCTAATCATTTAATCTTTCAATACTCTAGACATTTCTTCACTTGAATACTCCATGTTAACTTTATAGCTGTAACTCGAACATATGTACATCTATGTTATTAATGTAATCCCAAGATCACTAATCTCACAATGGAATCTAAATAAAATTCCGGGAATGACCATTGCTGAGCACAAAACTAATGTTTTGTAGTGACGTGATTGTCCAGTATGGACTCTTAGACGATCACATGTAAATTGTTAAGGTTTTATAGTTTATCCGATTGCAATGGAGTTCATGTGGTGCTTGAATAACATCACTTCTAGCTAGGCAATCATGATTTCCATTCCCCCCCAAAAAAAAAATTAAAATGATTTTTCATTGTGTCAACCATGGAGAACTGATCAAATTGGTAGTCGAAAATGTCATGGAAGGTTGAAATCAAAAAATAGATTGGTGGATGAACATATAGTTGGAATTTATCATCAAGCTATAGCAATAAACGAATTATTAGATGTCAACTCTTGCGTGTTCGGCTCATTCAAATTCATGACATGAGGATATCGGTGAGAAAACTCTTGCCAAGATCGTCTTTAATCAACTCTCTTCTCATTGAAGCATAATTGTCAAGAACCGATGGCTTAGTTGAGTTGCAAAAAAAGTTATAATATGAAATTGGCATTCATGTAGGAACAAGAAGCATTGGTGAAATTGGTTATGGAATAAAATGGATTGGAGAAGTCTTGTGTAATAAGAAAATCCTCATTGTATTTGATGATGTTGATAACAACAATCAAGAGAAATTAGGTGGAAAGAGTACTTTGTATTCAGGATCTAGAATATTGATTACAATTAGAAATAAAGATGTTTTGTGCATCAATAACCTAAAGTATCAAATTTTAAATTATGCAATGGAGGTGATAAGTACTAATCATGCACTTGAGCTTTTCAAGAGGCATGAATTTAACATAGAGTCTTCTACAAAAGATTATAAAGATCTTTCAAGAAAAGTCATATTCAATGCAAGAGAATTCCATTTGGCCATGAAGTAACTAGTTTGTTCCTCTCCCACAAAACACAAACTATGAAAAGAGAAATTGGACAAGTTAAGAAAAGCACCACACGAAATGTTTTTCAAAAGTTGAAGATTAGCTATGATGTCTTAATTTTCAGGTAACAACAAATTTTGCTCAATAGTGCATGCTTTTTCGTTGGTGAGGATAAGATAAAAGCAAATTTACATGTGTGAAGATTGTAACTCATCCCCAAATATTGAAGTTGATGTCCTCATTAGCATATCTTTAATAAAGATTTGGGGAGAACAATCAGTTTTGATGTATAATCAAATTAGAGATCTTGCAAGGAAATTGCTCATCAGGAAAATTCAATGAATCTCAAGGGAGGAGTAAGATATGGAAATACAGGAGAGCAAGCACTCCCATTCATGAGGTGTAATTGACCGACTTTCCCATCTCCAATACAAATATCTCTAACAGTAATTATTACGCTACAACTTGCTTGGATGAAGAAAGGACTAAATTATTCCAGAATTATCTAGGCCAAAAGAGACAGATCTGGAGAATGGAGAGAGAGCGAGCATCAACATTACATTCTACTCATTTCTTGCTCTCATTTGCAGATGAAGATAAATGTTCAAGCAATCCTAAGTACGCTATTCAAACCGCAAGAGATTGGAAGGTTGGAATATCTTAGGCACCTCAAATTAAATGAAAGAACCTTCATCAATAACTTAGCAAATCATCTTACCAAATTAAGATGTATTTTTGGAGTCGTTCCTTCTCCAACGTCTAAGCCAACTGATATGCACTTAAAGAATGTGGTCATTCATGAATTTATATACAATGACTTCATAGATGATTCGAAACTACAGAACATAATCAAGTCCATTTGAATGATGGCTATGATCGTGCTGTTCAGATGTATTTAGGAATTTAAAATCATCGATGGACAAAACATTTCAGTTGGCAAACTGCAAACTTAGTTACACGCACCTTGGTAGCAAATGCTGTCATATAAAAGTGAGACTCCAACAGATCAACGAAGAAATTCAACAATTTTGTGAAGCTGATGTCACAGACCATCTGACTAATGGTACTTGGCAAATTGCAGCATGACGATCTAGCATCTAGCATCTGCTGCTAGATGCAACGATTCGGGCAGGAATACAGGACTTTCACATTTTGGAATTACTTTTTGCAAGTTATTTATAGATAGGAGACATTCACTCATGGTTGAAGCCAACAGAAAAAACTTCAGCAATATCAGCAAGTAACAGCGGTGCGTATGAGTAATACGAGACTAAAGTATGTAAAGTATAATCCTCGGAAACAAGCAGCAAAACCTCCCCTAACTTCGGGCCTGAACTAAATCAGACGTTGTCAAAGTTCCAGAATGATCGACGTCAAGATTCCGGAACCTTTCCAAGATAGCCGTAACATCTTCCCGGCTGATCTTTCCCATTTCCTGTATCTTGTATACGACGAACTCCGCAGCACTGCAAAAAGAAAGCGCCAGCAAGGAACTCAGACATTTGGTCAAATTAGTTATTTGCATAATTGAATTTGTAGTAGATGATTAAAATTTACCTGACAACACTGTCACGATCAAGATCTGCTGCCTCTAAATCCGAGCACGTAATATTTCGTGTGAGAACCCATTTTACGAATGATCTTTGCCTGCTTTCTGTGTACATTTCAGCAAGGTAGAAAAAAAACTGAGCCACACAAATGGTACTGGCCAGTATCCAAAACACGGCGAAGATTCTGCCACCAGTGGTCGAGAAACTTTCATCTCCATAGCCTAGAGTAGTAATAGTGGCGCAAACACAATAGAAAGCATCAACAAATTTAAAGTTCTCAACGACCGACAAAAACACGGTTCCAAGTACAGTAAGGACCACGAGAAGAACAAGGGAAGTGAGAAATCTATATTTGATTTTGTGGGCTTCCATCTCCTTCAGGATTTCGGCTGGACCAACCTTTTCATTCAGGTGCATAGCTCTTACTAAAATAACTTCCTGCTTTTCAAGAATGTAATCAGCCGCTTTGCTTAGGATCAGCCCGCCAAGAGCCATTCCTGCGAAAACATATGTTGAGGCGAGAAGTTTTGCCAATGTGCTACTTGGGATGAGATCTCCATATCCCACAGTAGTCATGGTGACGACGCAAAAGTAAAGGGCATCAAGTAGACCATTCGTCTTCTTGCCCGTGATTTGGTTCCCCAGAAGAAAGAAGCAAAAGCTTCCCAGGCCGAGGTATGCAGCCAAAACTATTAGGATTTTTCTAAATGTGGGTTCTTTTGTAGACTCGCGAAGATGAGGTTCCGTGCCATTCTGCTCGGGGAAATTATCCGCTGAAGGAGAATTTCGGTGGTGTCTTCTTCTCTGGACTGCATTGCTCTTGTCCTTGGGATGATTCGAAGCATCAACTGAATTCCCAATCAGGGATTCTCTGGTATCATCATAGGCCATATCAAATGCTGTAGATTCGTCCTCTTTAAGCAGCCTGCATTCTTGGAGCATTCAGCAATTGGTTCGGTAGTGCGTGTGTTCAAACTTCACCATGAGCTTAAGTTCCCCATTCCATGATCTAATGTCTGGTCATTCTCTGTGATGCAGAGTGAAAGGTGAATATTTCCCAGCTTTCACTCCCAAAAATCCTTAAACTGGTGATCCTCTTTGACCTCATGAAACAGATCTCAGGCTTATAAACTGTGATAACAGAGAGACGTTGTTCCCTTTAGACATTGCCTTTTTTATGAAGAAAGGACAATTTCAATCAACGTGGACCAATACGTACTAGCATAGACAATATTGCAGATGAAACACGGCCAAGCATGTAAATGAATGGAATTTAAGCAATGCCAATAAGGCCTGACCTAAACACAAATCATCTATTCATAAATGGATCTCTACTTTGACAGGAGACACCAAATATGCAATCACATATAAGAAGAGATTCGAGATCTTTTTAAACACCATTTAATCTGCAACACATCCCAGAAAAGGTCAGATGATCATGAGGGAAGCTCAAAAAGGATGCACATAAAACAAGAAAACATGGGAGATTCATGCCCTCGTCTTGGAGCTGACAAACGGTTTTGTACAATTCACCTGAGAGAAAGCAAGCTCATAAAAGAGAGAATGGCTTCCCAAAAGATTGCACGGCCACCATCAAGCAATGCAAAAGGACCGCAAGATCCAAAATTTCCGAGAGAGGAAGATAAAGGGTTACGCCCGTTGTTGTGTCCACGCACCCATTATTGAACTGCGGTCCGGCATTAATGCACACGTGAAATTCGGTGAAGGGAAGCGTCCTTTCAGGCACGTCTTGGGAGGAGACGAAGGACCCCTTGATGTGGAATTGAAAAATTCCAACTCCAGAATGACGGAAAAATCCTGCCTTTCGACCTGCGAAATCTGAAAGATGGCAATTTGGGCCCAAGGGCGAGTTTCAAACATTGTCTCTTTCGGCCTTTCTTGGCTGCAAAGGGCCCAACTGCATTTCACGGGTTGGTCTTTCCTTTCTCCATTTTTTGCCGGAAAACATGAAAGAAAATCTAACTTTTGAATCTAGAATATGGATCACTTTTTTTTCTCCAAGTTTTATGAATTATTGAAATAGTTTATATTCATTCTAGGGAACAAATTAATTTGATTGAAATAATCATAAAAATAATAAGTTATTATGTATATATAAAAATATATATTTAATATTGACAATGTGTCGAAATTCTCTTTTTTTTATCAACAACATGTTGGTGTGTCGTATCGTGTCGTGTCGCGTGTCATGTCAGTACTACTTAAGAGAGGAGAAAATGTGGCAGATGAAGAAGCAAGCAGCAGACAAAGCAGCTAGGGTTTCACTTCTACATCTAATTCTCTAGTTTTGTCATCTCTTAGCATATCCCGTTTGTGCAAATATCAATTTCATTGCTCAAAAGAGAGCAGCCATTTTCAGCTTAGCTTGTGCTACAGCTTAGTTTGTTGTTCTAAGGAAAAGGGTTGAAAAAAAGAACTGATCTTGACAAGGTTATACCATCACACCGTTGCTTGTAGATTTTGACAACTTCGAAATCTGCTTCTTGGATCACTTGGGTATTGATATTTCTGTATTGAGAACTGGGTAGTGCTAGTATTTGATAGTTTTTATTATGACATCATTGTCATCGAAGAACTATGGATACAGCGGCAGCAATGCCCTTGTGGGGATTGGAAATGCTTTGTTGCGTATGAAGGCGATAATGAAGACGCCGCGGTCGCTTCCCAGTTGGCAAAAGCAAAAGCGGGGTCGGCCGAGGCTATAGTAGTCCCATGTGGGGATGGTGTTCAAGAGCGATGACGACATGTTTGAGTACTACGGAAACTTCACGAGGAAGAGTGGTTTCTCCATTAGGAAAGAGGGCTCGAGATTGAGCCCTCAGTTGGGTATTTACAATCGCGTCTTTGTTATTGGTCCGGGTTCGCACCTGTGAGGAGGAAGCTTAGTGGGGAGCACCATAGGGATCAGAAATCCGTCCGGTGCGGCTGCGATGCGATGATGTAGTTGTGGAAGGCATTTCGCAGTGGTGTGTTGTGCAATTCAGTAATGTTCACAATCATGAGCTGCTGGAAGACAACCAGGTCTGTCTCTTGCCCGCTTACAGAAAGATTCATGAAGCTGATCAAGAGCGGATTCTTTTGCTATCTAAACCTGGGTTTCCGATTCATCACATCGTGAAGGTCTTGGAATTAGAAAAGGGGATTCAAGGTGGACAATTGCCATTCTTGGAGAGGGATGTTAGGAACTTTATTTAGAAGGAAGAAAGTTGTTCAAGAAAATGATGCTTTGCTCAATGAGAAGAGATAATGGAACTTCTTGAGGCCTGCAAGGCCTTGAAGGAGGCAGATGAAGGCTTTAGCTATGATTATATCGTGGATGACAATGACAAACTTGAGCACATTGCTTGGTCATACAGCGATTCAGTTAATGCATATACCATATTTGGTGATGTGGTGCATTTTGACACGTCATACCAATCAATCACTTATGGTATGTTGTTTGGGGCATGGTTTGGCATTGACAGCAATGGCAGAATGATCATTTTCGGATGAGTTCTGTTGCAGGATGAGGCGCCACTGATGATTTGCTTGGGCTTTACAGGTTTATCTCTCTGTCCCTCTAGATAGATCCATATCTTGTACTCTACATTTCCTCATAGATGATGTTTCTCTCCCTGGATACAGATGTTTGTCTGGTTTATGGGAGGAAGAAGTCCTCAAACAATCTTAACTGATCTAGACCCAGGCCTCAGAGATGCAGTTAGGGGCGAACTACCAAACACCAAACACATCACTTGTACATGGAATATTTCGCCCAAGTTATCAAGTTGGTTCTCTGTTCCACTTAATATCAATATGCAGAATTCAGATCTGAGTTTGATGCGTTGCATAATGTAGAGAATACAGAAGATTTTGAGTTAAGATGGAATGAAATGGTTTCTCAGTTTGGACTGGATTCAGATAAACGCATTGCTTTACTTTATTCAATTCGGAATTCTTGGGCATTGTGCTATACAAGGGGTCACTTTCTTGCTCGAATGACAACTGCTGCATTTTTTAGATCTGTAGATTCATTCCTGAAAAGAATCTTAAGCCCAAATGCATGCTTGCATAGTTTTTTTGACCAGGTATAGCACTTGAAGGTTTTGTCCCCTCTGTGATCTTACATTCCATTTGATTTCCTTTTCTTCCCCCATCTTAATGTAGAGTTTTGGATTTTTTTTTTTTTTCAGGTAGGAATATCGGCTACTTTCCAAAACCATTCACACCATGAAATGCAGTAAATGCCTTCCCAAAGCATGCATTCCAATGGAAGAGATGCATGAAGCATTCTAACACCTTTTGCATTCAATGCTTTGCAAAATGAACTTAGTGCAGGCCATGCAATATGCCATGTCTGAATTGGCCGATGGTTCCAACCTTTTACGCCATTATAAGATGGATGGTGACTGTCTTGTCACTTGGATACCAGAAGAAGAGCAAATTCACTGCTCATGTAAGGAATTTGAATCTTCAGGGATTTTATGCAGACATGTCCTTTCTGTCTTTATTAGAAAGAATTACTTTCAACTTCCCAGTAAATACTTCATTACTAGATGGCACTGAGAAAGCTCTATAACATGTTATGATGAACCTGCTCCTCAAGATAGTGACAATGAATGGTTTCGAGAATATCAGTCCCTCAGTGAGTCACTGTTCACAGAATCATGCTTACAAGGGGGCATACCAATTATGTCCACAGGGAATTAATGAAAGAAGTCAAAAGGATCCTTGAAGAAGTTATAAGCATGCCAGAGACCGATGGTGTCACAGTGGATTTGACACTTTCTCCAACTGGATGATATCTCTGATGGTGCTTGTGTCACTTGCATTTTTCACATTAAGGATTGAGCAGATGATTGAAAATGGTCTGAAATTTGGAGTGAAGTGAACATATTTTACTCTGTTTCTGTGGTCAAGAGCACGAGTGGGAGTGGACTGTGCATGCAGGGACTTGATATAGAATGCATCATTTTGCAATCGCCCTTTGGTGGCTCCAAGTGAATAACTCTTGAAGCTGAAGATAAAGAACCGAGGATGCGGACATAGGCACAAGGTAATCTTTATCCAATTTGTATGCAAAAATTACTGAAATAGATTGGCTGCATTTCACCAATACAGATGTGAATTTCTTAATGAAAAAGCTTCATTCTTCTTTGTCTTTCCATTTTTATGGCAGCAAATTTTGATTGCATTTCTTTTGGCTTAGCAGTCAATGTTATGACATGCTGGGAAGACATGAAATATCTTCATGACATCTCATGTATATGGATTGTTTCAAATGGATGGTATAATATCTTTCTCCTTTTTTCGGATGAATGGAAGTGTAAATGTTTAACTTGCATTAGCTTCTGTTCTTCATTGTTAAGGCTGGGAGACTTCAATCTTCTCCTGATTCCAAATAGTGGACACAAGTAAAACTCGCAAAGGTACACCCAGAAGTACACACACGAAGCGCACCAGAAATAAAATCTCGATAATTTATTAATTCAAAGATATAAGCTGTTTACAATAAAAGCCTGGACCAATGTAAATTGCTTAACAATCAAACGTTGAGCACTTGTTTGATATATATTATTGGTTGATTTGACTGCATAATTTTAATCATGTTGTTCCTTTTCCGAGACTGACTTTGATTTTTTTTTCAGGAACCCGTTTTCATTGGCCTTATAGGCCTAAAAACACACTTTCTGTTTCAACTCTCAACATGCTTCAATTTTATTTATTTTTGTTTCAAGCAGTCGATGACAATCAAGATTCTTCTCATAGTTTGTCCTTATAAACCTCCAAAAACGACTCTGTTTCAACCGTTCCTCATCGACCCATTAACATTTGATTAATTTTCCTGTCACTTGCTCCATTATTTCCTCAGGACATGTTGACGCGGCCACCTTCTGCGACTTTCAACCCTTTCAGATTCACGTATCAAGGGGATGACTCAGTCATTATCTATTATGAAGGACAAATACTCTCCGAGAGTTTTCATATCGTGTCAGACACTTCAATATGATCGGACAAACTCCGACACGCAATCAACACATGACATACGGTCAATTTTTTCTGACACTTGTGTCCAGAATTTGCAAGAAGCATGTTCTGGGGTGGGTCTGCAAATGTGAAGGGAGATATAATCGTTGAAGAACGCAATGGAGGGCGGAGGTGAGGGCAAGGGAGCAGAAGCAAGGCTGCGACGGCGAGGGAGGGCCAAAGGAAGAGTAGAGACCGAGATGACCAAGAGAGCCACGATTGTGATGCCGTGATGGAGGACTACAATGTCGTGATGGAGGGCCAGAGGCGAGGTAGCGAGCGACTCCGATGAGGCGATCGAGAGGGAGCAGAGATCAAGAGCAAGAGGATCTGCAAGGAAGAGGAGGATCATGCTAGGGTTTTTGGGTTTCCATGCTACTTTAATTTCCTCTTTTACTCTTAGGGAGGAGCAGAAAAAGAAAATGGGAATGCTAGGGAAGAAATGAGAGGTGAAATAAATGGGTGATTTTTTTCTTTTACTTTTCCTTTTGGGAGGAAGGGGAGGGCGGACGGTGATTTCATTTTGAAGAAAGGAAATGACAGGGTGAATGGGTGGGACGAGAGAAGAAACGAGAGGATGAAATAAATGGGTGGGGCCCATTTATCCCAAAGTCCACTTAACTAAAAAAAAAACGCTGAATGTTGAATAGAATCATTAATAAATGGATAGTGTTAAAAAATAAATAAAATGATGGGTTAAAAAGTGATTTTGAAAAATAAAAATATTGAATGTTGAATAATGATAAATTTTGGTCATTATAGAAGATTTTAGATTTATTTAAATAAGTTGACTATAATCTCTAGTTAGTCATTAATTTCATTGATAATTTTTGTTAAAGTCAAAAAATATCTTTCAATTTTTTTATGAATAAATTTATTAATTTTATTAATATAGATTCATTCTAGGCTCTTTTTTTTTATAATTTATTTATTTGTAAATCTAAATTAAATTAATTTAATTGAAATAATAATAATAAAAATAATAATTTATCATATATATAATATTTATTTAATATACAATGTACCTTAACGTATTGGAATTTTTAATTTTTTTTTATAAAGGACATATCAACGTGCCATATCATGTCATGCGTGTCGTGTCAATGTTTGTCCTATTGAGCTCGGGACTATGAATTTGATCTTTGAAACCTAATTTAAGTGTCCTTATCACTCGGAAGTTGTCAAGAAATTAAAGTCTCATCACTTGGAAGTTGTAAAGAAATAAAAGTCTTGACACGGAACTTTGAAGGGCAATTAGCATTGCACGAAAGTGGCAAGATTGACGTCTTTTGACTTTTGACTTTTGACTTTGCAGGCTGTATCTTATCATATTCATGAAGTTGCAAAGACCTATTTTAAGTTCGATGCAACAAGACAAACATAAGTTAGCCGTACATATTGAAGCGCCTAACAAGCCAAAAGTCCTAATAACAATTTGTGCATGTCCTTTTGCATACCTATTATCTCTAGAGCTGAATCATCTCTAATTGGGGAAAACTTCATTCAACTATCATTCCGATCCAGTGGATTGCAAATACATGGGCCGCCCGCATTTGTGTTTAGTTTAGTTTGCAGGTGAAGGACATCGACATCTGTAAATTGATAATTCGGCACGGAAAATAGGACACTTACCTATGGCAAGATTCGTTTCCACGTTCCTGTGAACTGAAGGTGACTGGGCAGTGAATTATTGCAACTTAAACCAGACTACATGCCGTAGAAACGACGTCACCATTTTTTTTTTTTTCCTTTATTGTTTTTCTGTGTATGTGAGAAATCACCACGGAGAGAATTCGAAGGTGGGAAGTTTGCATGAAGGACCCGGCAACATAAGGCCCCACACCCACCGGACAAAGATTTTCCATGGCCTGAGTTAGTGCATTCGGGGAAGGTGCTGATGAAGACCGGCAACAGTGTCTTCAAAGTCATCAAACGACCACGCGTAATTTTCCCACCCTGAACGGGCACGTGCCGTCCTCCCATTCGAAGCTGCTTGGAGGCTCACATGTTCACATGATGCAAGAACCTCTTTGTTCTAAGGGTGAGCATTAGTCCAAGGTCAACCCTGAACCGATCTTAAACTAGCCCAATCTTGCCTGTCATAGTCTAGTTCCTAGGGAGACTGGATCAGTCTTTAATCTTAGAATTCCTGGACTAGTATTATGCGAGTTGGTTTTCAATCCTAAGAATTCAGAATTGGTCCAATCCTGATTAACCCTAACTATATATTATATATCTAATATATTATTTGTAATTTTTTTATATAAAGAAAACCTTAAAATAAACGACGTCAACAACATTAAACAATTATTTAGTAAGGAGTTCAAGTAATTTTACATTATTATTTAATAACTTAGATTTTTAATGTCTTTTACGGCATCAATAGTCATAATTTTACGAAAAACAAAAATGTTTTTGTAAGAAGTTCTCACGGCGTTCAAAATGACATAAAGAGCTCCTTATAACATTCTTATCTAGTTTTTGTTCTCTTCTGTCTTATTTGTTCTATTAATCTTCAATTTACAAAAATCAAAATAAATAAATTCTCCGCTCATCACTCAACACTCGCCTTGCTCATTTTGGGTCCATTCTTGATGCTCGCTTAGCTTGTTACTCCCCACTCAACACTCGATGTTCACTATGTTCGACGCTCACTCCACTCGACCATCACCGCTTACTTTTCTTAGCTAACCTCGCTCGTCATCAAACTCATTAGGTTGTCCAGTCCTCGGTTGCTCTTTTCAAGGAGCAAAAAAATAAAATAAAAAATTATTAGTTAGTTTCGGGTTGACTTGAGAATCGGATTGAATCCATTGGTCAATCCGGTCTTCAATCACTTTTTTTAAGGAGTACAAAAAATAAATAAAAAATCATCGATTGGTTCCGAATTGACCTTTAGAATCGAACCGAACCCATTTGATCGGTCCGATCCTCGGTCCCAAGCTCAATAGAGTCAATTCTCAGTCCCAAAAATTAAGGACCAGCATTATGCGGGTTAATCCTAGGATTAAGGGGTGAATCGGCCCAACTCGGACCATATTTACCCCTTACTTTGTCCTCGTTTATACCTCTTGGATCTTGCTACTTCACTTCATTATCATTTCTCTCTCCATCTCCCTTGAGCCTTTCATTCCTCTGTGTGAGAGAGAGAGAGAGAGAGAGGGAATCATTCGACAATCAATCATATTCCTCCTAAAGCTCGAGAGATCAGATTTCGCAAAGCCCACGGGAGCCGAGAGCAATGGCTGAAGAGGTGCATATTAAGTTCCCCATCCTTTCAATCTATCAAGACTCTTCTCTTGCTAACTGATAGAAAGATTACTGTAACCCATGTATGATCAGCTCTTTTACATTCTTGCATAAAAAGATAGATTTTTCTCATTCTTCTGGTGGCAGAAAGAGCCATGCTTTCCTCTTCTTTTGGCTTCGTTTTGTTTGCAGAGTTCAAAAGATCTTTGCTTGTGTTGTTCACTCGCTTTCTCTGTGTTTGTGCGTATGTGTGTGTGACTCCGGACCGTAGAAGGTGATCGAGGAGGTTGAGCGCTATCGATATTCCAAGGAGAAGGTGATCAAGAAAGTGAACCGCAAATCCCCTGGTGAGTCTCAATCTGCCTGTGTTAATGGTTTTGCTTTCTTTTTTTTTTTTCGTTTTTTATTGCCACCGTAGACTTCATATGAGTCGTGAATTCGGTGAGGCAATCACAATCGGCAATAGATAGAGCTTTCATGCTAAATGTTTTGTGAAGTCATAGTGAACTAACGACAGTATGTCTGGATTTTTAATCCCCGGCTGTCGTATTTCATAAACAGTGGAGAGGATCAAGAAAGTCCCCGAGAAGTCGAAGGAGGCAGGGAAGAAGAAGGATGAGGATAAACGAAAAAAGAAAGAGGGAGGAAGAGACAAGCGTAAAGGAGACGGCGAGAAGAAAGAAGTCAAGAAGCGGAAGGAGGCAGAGAAGAAGAAGGATGGGGATAATCGAAAAAAGAAAGAGGGAGGAAGAGACAAGCGTAAAGGAGACGGCGAGAAGAAAGAAGTCAAGAAGCGGAAGGAGGCAAAGAAGCAGAAGGATGGGGATAAACCAAAAAAGAAAGACGGAGGGAGGACATGGCTTAGCGTTGCATGTACGTGTTTTACTTGCTAAAGGTTTTATATTTTATCAGTTGTGCTTAGTTGGAGGATCTGTCAAATTTGGTGGATATTTGTATTTGATCATATGAGACAGTAAAGGAACAGTAAGGTTTGGTGGAAAGGTCGATGATTTTATGATTCTGTTTTCTGAAATAGGATGAGTAGGTGGTTTGGTATTTTAAACAGATTAAATTACCAGTTACCAGTTGTTGAAGTTTTAATCAGTGAGGACAGCTGATTCAAATCAAGTCCGTTTGCATAATGGCTATGATAGTGCTGTTCATATAGATCTAGGAACTTCAAAAAAAAAAAAAAAAAAACAATGGACAAAACATTTCAGTTGGCAAACTGCAGAATCTGTTACACGCATCGTGTTAGTGACTTCTGTCATGTAAAAGTGAGGCTGCAGCAGATCGACAATGAAACTCAACAACTTTGTGAAGCTGATGTCGCAGACCATCCGACTCCTGTATCTAGCATTTGCTGCTAGATGCAGTGATTCAGGCAGGGAGTCGTGAGTTCCACATTTTGGATTTACTTTTTGCCAATGATTTTCTAGATAGGGGTGAATGTCTCCTCATGGTTGAAGCTAACAGAAAAAACTCCAGCATTATCAGCAAGTAATGGCAGGGCGTATCAGTGATGCAAGACAAAGTATGTAGGTACAATCCTCCAAGCAGCCAAACCCCCTATAATTTCGAGACAGAATTAAATCAGATGTTGTCAAAGTTCCAGAGTGATCGACGCCAAGATTCTGGAACCTTTCTAAGATTGTGGTAACATCTTCCCAGCTGATCTTTCCCATTTCCTGTAGCTTGTGCACAACAAACTCCACAGCACTGCAAAAAGAAAGCGCCAGCAAGAAACTCAGACGCTGAAATTAGTTTATTTGCATAATTGAATTTGTAGTAGATGATGAAAATTCACCTGACAACTTTGTCATCATCAAGATCAGCAGCCTCTAAAACTTGTCACGAAGATGCAATTGAGTCATAAAACTTGTAAAAAGTACAATCAAATCTTAAAACTTATCAAATTATTTTAATTAAATCCTAAAGTTAACACTGTCAGCCTTTTAAAATACTAACGTGGCACGAACGTGACATTTATATAATTTTTCATTTTCCACATGGCTTTTTTTAATTATTTTTTATTCAAAAATTTAAAAAAGATTTAAAAATAAAAAGAAAAATTAAAATTTATTTTTAAAATTTATTTTTAAATTTTTATTAAAAAAAAAGACAAAATTTGGCAGCTCCGCCCCCGCCGGCGAAGGAAGTCAGACCCCTCCGGCGATGGGCAGCAGCGAATGAAGTCGGCCATTTCTTTTTTAATTTTTTAAATTTTTTTAAAATATATTTTAGCTTTTCTTTTTTCATTTTTAAATCTAATTTAAATAAAAAATAATTTGAAAAAAAGCCACATGAAAGTAAAAAATTATTTTAAATGTTACATTCGCGCCATGTTAGCATTTTCCGTTAAAAATGCTGACGATGTTAACTTTAGGATTCGATTAAAATAATTTGACAAGTTTTAGGACCCGTTTGTACTTTTTACAAGTTTTAAGATTTAATTGTATTTTCCTAAGGAATTTTAGGATTTCTATTGCACTTATCCCTTTACTTTTAAGGAGGAGAAGAAAAAGGAAATGGGAATGCTAGGGAAGAAATGAGAGGTGAAATAAATGGGTGACTTTTTTCTTTTATTTTTCCTTTTGGGAGGAAGGGAAGGGTGGACGGTGATTTCAATTCTTAAGAAAGAAAATGACAGGTGGTGGGTGGGTGCGAGGGAAGAAATGAGAGGTGAAATAAATAGGTGATTTTCTTTTTCTTTTTCTTTTTCTTTTTCTTTTGGGAGGGAGGAGAGGGTGGACAGGGATTTCAATTTTGAAGAAAGGAAATTACGGGGTGAGTGCGTGGGACGGGAGAAGAAACGAGAGGATGAAATAAATGGGTGGGGCCCATTTATCCAAAAAAAACGCTGAATGTTGAATAGACTTATTAAAAAATGGATAGGGCTAAAAAATAAATAAAAGGGTGGGTTAAAAAGTGATTTCAAAAAACAAAAATATTGAATGTTGAATAATGATAAATTTTTGAATCACTATAAAAGATTATAGATTTATTTAAATAAGTTGACTCTAATATTTGTTAGTCATTAACTTTATCGATAACTTTTCTTAAAGTCAAAAAATGTCTTTTCAATTTTTTATGAATAAATTTATTAATGTTATTAGTATAGATTCATTCTAGGCTCTTTTTTATAATTTCTTTATGAATTTGAAGTAAATTAATTTAATTGAAATAATCATAAAAATAAATTAATTTAATTGAAATAATCATAAAATTAAATTAATTTAATTGAAATAATCATAAAAAAATTAATTTATTGAAATAATCATAAAAATAATAATTTATTTTATATATATATATATAATATTCATTTAATATACAACGTGTCTTAATGTGTTGGAATTTTTTATCATTTTATAAATGACATGTCGGCATATCGTATCATGTCATGTATCATGTGTTAATGTATGTCCTATTGAGTTCGGGACTATGAATTTGATCTCTAGAATCTAAGTTAAGTGTCCTCATCACTCGGAAGTTGTCAAGAAATAAAAGTCTCATCACTTGGAAGTTGTTGAGAAATAAAAGTCTTGACGCGGAACTTTGAAGGGCAATTAGCATTGCATGAAAGTGGCAAGATTCATATGTCCTTAACTTTTGACTTTACATGCTGTATCTTATCATATCCATGAAGCTGCAAAAAGACCAATTTTGAGTTCGATGCAACAAAACAAACCTAAGTTAGCTGTACATATTGAAATGCCTAACAAGCCAAAAGTCCTAATAACAGTTTGTGCATGCCCTTTTGGGTACCTATTATCTCTAGAGCTGTATCATCTCTAATCGGAGAAAACTTCATTCAATTATCGTTCCGACCTTGTGGATCGCAAATACAATGGCTGCCTGCATTTGTGTTTAGTTTAGTTTGCAGGACATCTGTAATTGATAATTCGGCACGGAAAATAGGACAGTTACCTATGGCAAGATTCGTTTCCATGTTCCTGTGAAGCCGAAGGGAATTTTCCATGGCCTGAATTAGTGCATTCGGGGAAGGTGCCGATGAAGACCGGCAACGGTGTCTTCACAGTCATCAAACGACAACGCAAAATTTCCCGCCCCGAACCGGCACGCGGCGTCCTCCCATTCGAAGCTGCCCGGAGGCTTACATGTTCACATGAACTTGTTTGTCCTCGTCTATATAAACGTGACCCTCTTGGACGTTGCTACTTCACTTCACCATCATCTCTCTCTCCATCTCCCTTGAGCTTTCATTCCTTTCAGAGAGAGAGAGAGAGAGAGAGAGTCAGAGAGAGGGACTCATTCCACATTCAGTCATATTCCTCCTAAATCTTGAGAGATCGGTTCTCGCAAAGCCCACCGGAGACGACAGCAATGGCTGAAAAGGTGCATGTTACATTCCTCATCCTTCCAATTTATCAAGACTCTTTCCTTCTAACTGATAGAATGATTATTGTAACCCACACGTGATCAGCTCTTTTACATTCTTGCATAAAAAGATAGATTTTTCTCGTTCTTCTGGTGGCAGAAAGAGCCATGCTTTCGTTTGTTTGCAGAGTACGAAAGATCTTTGCTAGTGCTGTTCACTCACTTTCTCTGTGTTTGTGCGTTTGCGTGTGTGACTCTGGAATGTAGAAGGTAAAAATGGAAATCAAGGTTGACCTGGGGTGCTCTCGCTGCTACAAGAAGATCAGGGAAGTGATCGGCAAATTGCCTGGTGAGTCTCACCTTGCCTGTGTCAATTGTTGTACTTTTTTCCCCTTTTGTTTTTTACCACCACAGACTCCATATGACTTTAGTGAGGCAATCACAATCGGCGATAAATAGAGCTTTCATGCTAAATGTTTTGCATAGTCATAATGAGCTAACGACTGTATGTCTGGATTTCTAATCCCGGGCTATCGTATTTTGCAAACGATAATTCTGTTTCTCCCAAAATTGAAAGTCTCCCACACATTGTTCCTATTCTAATTATGTATTTAGGATGAGGACCTTGGTGAATTAGAATCTGTAAATAGTATTATGTGATGTAAGTGCAAAAATTTAGCTGTAGAAAGGAAACTAAGTTGATTTATCGGTGTCATCATTTTGGGAACGATAGAAATCCGAGACCAAAGCTACGATGAGAAGCAGAACAGGGTGCTAATCAGTGTGGTAAGCTGTTGTCCTGAGAGAATCCTTGAGAAAATAGCCAGCAAAGGCGGAAAAACAGTGGAGAGCATCAAGATAGTCCCTGAGAAGAAGCCCGAGAAGAAAGACGGCGAGAAGAAAGAAGGCAAGACGCTGAAGGAGACAGAGAAGAAGAAAATTGTTGGGGATGAACCAAAAGAGGGCAAAACGAAGGACGCACGAGCTGCAGGAAAACCAGAAGAAGGTAAGAAAAAGAAAGACGGAGGAGGAGACAAGCGTAAAGGAGACGGTGAAAAGCAGCAAGCGCAAGGTCAGAATATTATCATCATCAAAAATGTCAATATTTATCGGGACAGAAGGCACTAACAGCTGCCTTAGCCGTATTACCAAGGGTACGGCGCCGTGCCATACTATCACGGGGTGCTGGCTTATTATGGTGAGAGCAGTTATGGTGTGAATAGGGGGCTATAACACGAACCGCACTGACTACTTCAGTGAAGAGAACTCTGAGTCATGCAGAGTCATGTGATTGGATCGTGAATGGGTTAGCGTTGCATGTACGTGTTAACTTGCTGAAGGTTTTATATTTTATCATTTGTGCTTAGTTGAAGGATCTGTCAAATTCAGTGGATATTTGTATATGATCATATGAGACAATAAAGGAACAGTGAGGTTTGGTGGGAAGGTCGATGATTTTATGATTGTGTTTGCTGAAATAGGATGAGTAGGTGGTTTGGTATTTTAAACAGATTAAATTACCAGTTATCAGTTGTTGAAGTTTTAATCAATGAGGACAGCTGATTCAATCAAGTCCGTTTGCATAATGGCTATGATAGTGCTGTTATATAGATCTAGGAACTTTGAAAAAAATATCAATGGACAAAGCATTTCAGTTGGCAAACTGCAGAATTTGTTGCATGCACTGTATTAGTGACTTCTGTCATGTAAAAGTGAGGCTGCAGCAGATCAACGATGAAACTCAACAACTTTGTGAAGCTGATGTCGCAGACCATCCGACTTCTTATATCTAGCATTTGCTGCTAGATGCAATGATTCAGGCAAGGAGACATGAGTTCCACATTTTGGATTTACTTTTTGCCATTGATTTTCTAGATGGGGTGAATGTCTCCTCATGGTTGAAGCTAACAGAAAAAACTTCAGCATTATCAACAAGTAATGGCAGGGCGTATTAGTGATGCAAGACAAAGTATGTAGGTACAATCTTCCAAGCAGCCAAACCCCCTAATTTCGGGACTGACTTAAATTAGATGTTGTCAAAGTTCCAGAGTGATCAACGTCAAGATTCTGGAACCTTTCTAAGATTGTGGTAACATCTTCCCAGCTGATCTTTCCCATTTCCTGTAGCTTGTATACAACAAACTCCACAGCACTGCAAAAAGAAAGCGCCAGCAAGAAACTCAGACGCTGAAATTAGTTTATTTGCGTAATTGAATTTGTAGTAGATGATGAAAATTCACCTGACAACTTTGTCATCATCAAGATCAGCAGCCTCTAAATCGAAGAACGTAAGATTTCGTGTGAGAACCCATTTTGTGAACGATCTTTGCCTGCTTTCTGTGCACAGTTCAGCGAGGTAGAAGAAAAACCGACCCACACAAATGGTACTAACCAGTATCCAAAACACGGCAAAGATTCTGCCACTGGTGGTCGAGAAGCTTTGATCTCCATAGCCCAGAGTATTTATTAGTAGCACAAACACAATAGAAAGCATCGACAAATTTAAATTTCTCGGCGACCAACATGTACACGGTTCCAAGTACAGTGAGGACCACGACATGAACGAGGGAAATGAGAAAATTATATCTGATTTTGTGGGCTTCGACCTCCTTCAGGATTTCAGCCAGACCAACCATTTCATCGATGTGCGTAGCTCTTACTAGAAGAACTTGCTGCTTTTCAAGAATGTAATCGGGTGCTTTGCCCAGTATCAGCCCACCAAGAGTCATTCGCGAAAACATATGTCAAGGCTAGAAGTTTCGCCAATGTGCTACTCTCGGAAGTTTTTTACTATGTGCGTGTTTCCTTGTCCCACCTAGAAAAAGTAGGAGGAAGTGAGCCAATTAATAAGTATGAGGATTATTTAATGTATCTAAAGAAATAATTGGGTGTGGGGTGTGGGCTAGACCCCACCATACCCGTGCATAAGTGCGTGATTATTAGGCGTACTTTGCGCATTCGTGGTTTAATTAGCACCCTTTTGTTATTTTTATTTTTTTCTTTTTTATTTTGTACGGTTATCTTATTAACTTTAATCAATTCAAATGTTATTTTTGTTTCTTGAGAATTTTCGGAAATTATATAAAAAAAAATCGAAATTTTATTTATTAAAATAATAATAATTTTTTTAATTATTCCGAATTTTTGTTTGTGTCTTTTCAAGATAACCTTTGGAAAAGATACTCGTTCGTTTGCAACATTTCCGAAGAATTGCATTTGTTCATTTTTTTCAACTTCTTACGAATGGAACGCCTTTGTTTATCTAGACAATTTTCGAAAGGATAAGTTCATTTTTGTTTATTTTTGTTTCTTGAGAATTTTCGGAAATTATATAAAAAAATCGAAATTTTATTTATTAAAATAATGATAATTTTTTTTAATTATTCCGAATTTTTGTTTGTCTTTTCAAGACAACCTTGGAAAAGATACTCATGTTTTGCAACATTTCCCGAAGGGTTGCATTTGTTCATTTTTTCAACTTCTTCCGAATGAACGCCTTTGTTTATCTTGGCAATTTTTGAAATGATATGTTTGTTCATTTTTGCAATTTTTCACGAAAAGTTGCCTATGTTTTTAAGACTGTTTTATATATACACATCAGTTTTCAAAAGAACAGAGGCTGATCATTTTATCTCTTCGAGCTTTCTTTCTAAAAAAAACTACAACCACATTTTTAATTATTTCCTAGAGAGACTCTTGAGAAATACTAGAATTACTATCTAGTATTCTCATTTTGAGACTTTGTTGTATTTCGGAGGAAATTTTCCGGTGACTATGAATAACGTTGTGGAGCAAATAAATCCTTAAAGAAAGTGATATCACGCCTCAAAGTCTGACTTAATTACTCTAAAGATCCGACTTTATTATTCTACCCAATTCGAAGCCATATTTTCCCAACAACTACTTGAGACAAGATCTCCATATCCCACGGTAGTCATGGTAACAACACAAAAGTAAAGGGCATCAAGTAGATGATTCGTCTTCTTGCCCGAGATTTGGCTTCTCGGGAGGAACAAAGAAAAACTTCCTACACCAAGGTATGCAGCCAAAACTATTAGGATTTTTCTAAGTGTGGGTACTTTTGTAGACTTGAGAAGACGAGGTCCAAGGGCCGTTCTGCTCAGGGAAATTATGCGCTAAAGGAGAATTTCGGCAGTGTCTTCTTCTTTGGACTGCATTGATCATGTCCTCGGGATGATTCGAAGCGTCAACTGAATTCCCAATCAAGGATTCTCTGGTATTATCATAGGCCATATCAAATGCTGCAGATTCGTCCTCATTAAGCAGCCTTCATTTTAGCAGCATTCAGCGATCAGTCAAGGGACATTCCATGAATTTTCTGTCGTCTTGTTTATCATCCAGTAGTGTGTGTTCAAACTTCGCCATGAGCTCAAGTTCCCCGTACCATAATCTAATGTCTGGTCACTCTCTGTGATGCAGACTGGAAGGTGAAAATTTCGCAGCATTCACTCCCTGATAACCTTAAACTGGCCAGAAACCTCAGGCTTGTGCATTGTGATGATAGAGAGATTTTGTTTCCCTTTAGACATTGCTTTTTGTTTTTTAAATAAAGACCAAGGACGATTTCAATCAATGTTGACCAATACGTACTAGCATACACGATATTGCAAATGAAACACAGCCGGGCATGTAAATGAATGGATTAAACAATGCCAAGAGGGCCTGGACTAAACAAAACTTCATCCTCTAACGGACTAAACAATACTTCATTCTCTAACTCGAATGGCAAGATGAGGAGGACACGAATGGATCTCCTCTTTGAAGGGAGACACCAAATATGCAATCACACATGAAAAGAGATTCATGATCTTTTAAGACACTGATTAATCTGCAACACATCCCATGAAAGGTGAGATGATCATGAGGAGACTCCAAAAAAACAAGAAACATGACATGCATGTCTACTTCTTGGAGCTGAAAATGAGACAGTGGGCATTGTCTAATTTACCTGACAAAGCGAGTCCATGGATGAGAGAATGGCTTCACAAAAAGATTTGCATTGCCCCCCCATCAGAGGCAGGACCGCAAGTCCGAACTTTCCCAAAGAGGAAGCTGAGGACTTACGCCCGTTGTTTCCACGCACCCCATTATTGAACTGCCTTTCCGCATTAGTGCACGCGTGAAAAGCATCCTCTGAGGCGCATCTTGGAGAAGAATGAATTCCTTGGGGGACTGAAAATGCCATTACCAAGATGAAAAGAACCCGCCTTTGAACTGCGAATCCGAAAATGGCAATTTTGGGCCCACGTGTAAGTCCCGAACATTGTCTCATTCGGCCTTTCTTTGCTGAAAAGGGCCCAACTGAATTTCACGGGTTTGCGTTTTCTTTTTTCCCAAGAAAACGAAAGGAAATTCTCCATCCCTATCTGTTTTCTGCGACGTGGAAACTGATGATATTAAACTGAAACTCCACTATATCACAATGCGATACTCTTGATTTGGAGGGTGAGAAGAAGTTTAGTGATGAGCAAGTGGACGCATGGAGAGAGACTCTCACGGTGTCGATGTGATAATAAGATTGGAAGTGAAGTCGATGTGATAATAGGATTGGAAGTGAAGAAGTACAAAAGGTAAGCTAGCTACTTTCAAAGATACTTATTTTCCTGATTTTCCTTAAATCAACCAAAGATGTAAAATTTGCAGTTTGATTTAGATGAGACTTTTATTATAGTAAACCTAACTGATAAATTGACATTACGTTTATCATATTGCTATCAAGTCAATTTTTGGGACATGACCACCATTGGCAAGTGCATAAAACGTATGTTTTGGAGTGATGTGATTGTCTAATATAGACTCTTAGATGATCACATAAAAATTGTTAAGGTCCTATTGTTTATCCAATTGCTATGTAACTTATAGGGTGCTTGAATAACATCACTTCTAGCTAGTTAACCATGATTTTCCAGTTTCCTCCCACTAAAATGGTTTTCCATTGTTTCAACCATAGCGAATTGATCAAATTAGTAGTCATCAAGATCGTGGAAAGGTTAAAATCAAAGAATAACTTAGTGACTGAACATTTAGTTGAAATTTATGATCGAGTTGTAGCAATAAGAGAATTGTTAGATGTAGACTCTGGCAATGTGCAATTCATTCAAATTTATGGCATGTGGGGTATTGGCAAGACGACTCTTGCCAAAGTCGTCTTTAATCAACTATCTTCTCATTTTGGAAAGTGTTGTTGTTTTCTTGTAGATGTTCAAGCAAAATTGTCAAGAATTGATGGTTTAGTTGAGTTGGAGAAAAATTTATTGTTTGAGATCAACATTCATGAAAGAATAAGTAGCATTGAGAAAATTGATTATGGAATGAAGAGGATTGGAGAAGCACTTTGTAATAAGAAAGTCCTCATTGTAGCTGATGATGTTGTCATGTTGATAACAGCAAGTAAGTGGAGAAATTAGGTGAAAAAGTATTTTGTATTCAAGATTTAGATTATTAATTACAACTAGAAATAAAGATGTTTTGTGCATCAATAATCTAAAGTATCAAATTTTAAATTATGTAATGGAGATGATGAGTACCAATCATGCGCTTGGACTTTTAAAGTGGCACACATACAATGATCTTTCAAGAAAAATCACATTTGCTGCTAAGAGATTTTCATTGGCTCTTGAAGTAACCGATTCATTCCTCTACCACGAAACATGCAAGCTATGAAAAGAAATATTGGACAAGTTAAGAAAAGCACCACACGAAATGTTTTTCCAAAGTTGAAGATTAGTTATGATGCTTTAACTTTCAGACAACAACAAATCTTGCTTGATATCGTGTGCATTTTTGTTGGTGAGGATAAGATAAAAGCAATTTAAATGTGGGAACATTGTAAGTTTTCCCCCAATATTGGAATTGATGTCCTCGTTAGTATGTCTTTGGTAAAGATTGAGTGGTATAATCGGTCTTGAATGCGCAATCAAATCAAAGATCTTGGAAGAGAAATTATTTCATCAGGAAAATTCAATGAATCTACGTAGCAAAGTAAGATATGGAAATACAAAGGGAGGAGGCACTCCTATTTATGGGGTGTAAATGACATGCTCTCCCATCTCTCCAGACAGTTCCAATACAAATATCTCTGACAGTAATTATTATGCTACAAGTTGCTTGGATGAAGAAAGGACTATATTATTCCGGAATTATCTAGGCCAAGAGAGAAATATCTGCAGAATGGAGAGAGGGTGGTGGTGCTCTCGTCAACACTGAATTCTACTCATTTCTTGCTCTCATTTGCAGATGAAGAGAAATGTTCAAGCATTGAGACTCGATCTACGCAAAATTTATCCTAAGGACACTATTGAAACTGAAGAGATTGAAAAGTTTGAACATCCAAGGTACTTTAAATTAAAAGAATGATCATTTGTTAATAACTTAGCGAATCATCTTACCGAGTTAAGATGGCATCCTCCTCCAACATCTAAGCCAATGGATGTTAAAAAATATGGTCATTCTTGAATTTATCCACAACAGCTTCATAGATGATTCAAAACTACGGAACATAATCAAGTCTGTTTGCATGATAGCTATGATGTGCTATTCAGATAGATTTAGGAACCTAAAATCATCAACAGACAAAACATTTCAGTTGGCAAACTGCAAAATTTGTTACACGCACCTTGGTAGCGAATTCTGTCATATAAAAGTGAGACTGCAACAGATGATGAAATTCAACAATTTTGTGAAGCTGATGTTGCAGTCCATCTGACTAGTAGTACTTGGCAAATTACAGCATGACGATCTAGCATCTGCTGTTAGATGCAACGATTCAGGCACTGATACATGAGTCATTTTGGGGAGACATTCACTAATGGTTGGAGCTAGCAGAAAAAACTACAGCATTATCAGCAAGTAACGGCGGTGCGTATGAGTGATACAAGACTAATGTAAGTATAACCCTTCGAAACAAGCAGCAAAACCCCCTAATTTCCGGCCTGAACTAAATCAGATGCTGTCAAAGCTCCAGAGTGATCGACATCAAGATTCCGGAAACTTTCCAAGATAGCCGTGACATCTTCCTGGCTGATCTTTCCCATTTCCTGTATCTTGTATACGACAAACTCTGCAGTGCTGCAAAAGGAAAGCGCCAGCAGGAAGCTCAGACATTTGCTCAAATTAGTTTATTTGCATAATTGAATTTGTAGAATATGATTAAAATTGACCTGACAACTTTGTCACGATCAAGATCTGCTGCCCTAAATCCGACCTCGTAATATTTCGCGTCAGAACCCATTTTATGAATGATCGTCGCCTGCTTTCTGTGTACAGTTCAGCAAGGTAGAAAGAAAACCGAACCACACAAATGGTACTAGCCAGTATCCAAAACACGGCAAAGATTCTGCCACCGGTGGTCAAGAAACTTTTATCTCCATAGCCCAGAGTACTAATAGTCACGCAAACACAATAGAAAGCATCCACAAATTTTAATTTCTCGATGACCGACAAAAACGTGGTTCCAAGTATAGTAAGGACCACGACAAGAACGAGGGAAGTGAGAAAATTATATCTGATTTTGTGGGATTCGACCTCCTTCGGGATTTCGGCCTGACCAACCCTTTCATTGATGTGCATAGCTCTTACTAAAAGAACTTGCTGCTTTTCAAGAATGTAATCGGCCGCTTTGCCTTGGATCAGCCCATTAAGAGCTATTCCTGCGAAAACATATGTCGAGGCTAGAAGTTTCGCCAATGTGCTACTTGGGACGAGATCTCCATATCCCACAGTAGTCATGGTAACAACACAAAAGTAAAGGGCATCGAGTAGACCATTCGTCTTCTTGCCCGAGATTTGATTCCTCAGGAGAAAGAAACAAAAGCTTCCTACACCAAGGTATGCAGCCAAAATTATGAGGATTTTCATAAATGTGGGTTCTTTAGTAGACTTGGGAAGATGAGACTCGGTGCCATTCAGCTCAGGGAAACTATCCACTGAAGGCAAATTGTGGCGGTGTCTTCTTCTTTGAACTGCATTGCCATTGTCGTTGGGATGATTCAAAGCGTCAACTGAATTCCCAATCGACAATTCTCTGGTATCATCATTGGCCATATCCAATGCTGCAGATTCGTCCTCTTTAAGCAGCCTGCATTTTTCGAGCATTCAGCAATCAGTTAAGGGGCATTCCATGAATTTTCTTTTGTCTTATTTATCATCCGGTTTTGTTCAAACTTCACCATGAGCTCAAGTTCCCTGTACCGTTCACTCCCAAATAACCTTAAACTGCGATTCTCTTTGATTTTGAAACAAATCTCCGGCTTGTTCATTGTGATAATAGAGAGACTTTGTTTCCCTCTAGACATTGCTTTTCTTTTTTTATCAAGACCAAGGACAATTTCAATCAATGTTGACCAATACGTACTAGCATAGAAAATATTGCAGATGAAACACAGCCAAGAATGTAAATGAATGGATTAAACAATGCCAATAAGGCCTGGACTAAACAAAAATTCATCCATACATGAACGGATCTCTACTTTGAAGCGAGACACCAAATATGCAGTCACACAAAAGAAGAGATTCATGATCTTTTTAAACACCGATTAATCTGCAACACATCCCTGAAAGGTCAGATGATCATGAGGAAAACAAGAAAACACGACATGCATGTCTACGTCTTGAAGCTGAAAATGAAGCAGTTGGCTTTGTCTAATTTACCTGACAAAGCGAGCTCATGGAAGAGAAAATGGCTTCACAAAAGATTTGTATTGCCCCCATTATAAAAGGACCGCAAGGTCCAAACTTTCCACGGAGGAAGCTGAGGAGCTACGCCCGTTGTTTCCACGCACCCCATTATTGGACTGTGCTCCCGGATTAGTGCAACCGTGTAAAGCAGGATGCTTGGAAAAGAATGAATTCCTTGATGGGGGACGGAAAATTCCATTACCAAATGACGAAAAGAACCTGCCTCTGGACTGTGAATCTGAAAATGGCAATTTGGGCCCAAGTGCGAGTCCCGAACATTATCTCATTGGCCTTTCTTGACTGAAAAGGGCCCAACTAAATTTCAAGGGGTTTGCGTTTTCTTGCTTTTTCCTTCGTAGAAAGACACTTAAGTTTTTTTTTTCCTAATACTAAACGTGGAAACATTTAATTAATGAGATAAATGAGGCATGAAAAAATCTGAACTCAAGATTCTCAATTCTGACACCATGTAAGATTTTGTGAAACCATTACTAATTGTGTTAAAAGCTTTAGCTGTTTAATGAATATGTGGTTTATTATTTAAATATTCTAACAAAAGTGAACAAGTAGAAAAGGTGAGGAAGCTGCTTTCAAAGATCCTTGTTTCCTTAATTTTCCTTAACACTTAATCATCGATGTTAAAATTTCCAGTCTGATTGAGATGGAACTTTTATTATAATAAACTAATTGATGAATTGATGCTATGTTTAACAAAAACTGTAATGGGGGAATAATGATATTGATAGCGATGGAGCTATACTGATATTTATTGTGGGCAGTGGGAGGAAAAGGAATGAGTTAATGAAGTGTGATGCAAATTCTCATCTGATCATTTAATCTTTCAATACTCTAGACATTTCTCCACTTGAATACTCCATGTTAACTTTTATAGTCGTAACTCGAAGATATGCACATCTATGTTATAAATATAATCCCAGGATTGCTAATCTCATATAAATCAAATTCCAGGACATGACCATTGCCAAGTGTACAAAACTTATATTTTGGAGCAACATAAATGTCCAAGGATGCATATGACAAAATTTCTATTTTTTTATTTCTTTGTTTTTCTATTCCCTAGAGTAGGCTTGGAATAGAGATCTATTTAGTAACACAATTTCATTTTTCTATTTCTAGAATAGATTTTTATTCCAAAAATATATTTGAAGTAGAAATTATAAGCTAAAATTTCTAACTTTTATATTTACGGAACAAAAGTGAGAAATAAAAACTTTTCTCATTGTTCACTCTCGTCACCACCTGCCACCTTGGACTCCAGGACACCCACTGCCGGCTACTCGTCGCCCACCGCCGAACGTCGAACGCTACCTCCCTAAAAATGGAAATCTTATTTTGTTATTAAATGAATTTATGTTCCATAAATAAAATTTTTGAGTCGTTATCAAACGCATTTCTTTATTCAAAACTCGTCGAGAGAATATAAATTGAGAAATCAATTTCGACTAGAAAGTGATTTTTCGAGAAATTTTGTTGAATTTCCATTCCACGAATAATTTTTCTATTTTAGACTTATTTTGGAAGAGAAATTCGTTTGGTAACACTATTTCATTTTTTAAATTTTGGAACAAATTTTTATTCGAGAAATAGGTTTAGAACATAAATGAGAAGAAAAAAATTTTCCTTCTCTATTTCTAGAACAAAAATGAAAAATATAAACTCTTATCATTACTTGCCCTCTCTACTAGTCGACTACCCACTCACCATCCGCCACTGCCATCCGCTACCGTTGGTCACCATCGGTTGCCACCATCCACCGCCGTCATCCACCAGTCGCCCCTTGAAAATGAGAAATTTTGTATCATCATCAAATGAAATTCTATTTCACTAAAATAAATTTTGCGTGAACACAAATTTTTGCTCAAAAACTCATCCAAAAATAAAAAGAGAAAAATACATTTCTCTTCTAGAAATCAATTTCTAGTCAGAATGGTTATGATTCACGCCATTGGACGATCATATAAATTGCTAAGGTCCTATAGTTTATCCCGTTGCTATGTAGTTTACAGGGTGCTTGAGTAACATCACTTATGTTCCATAAATAAAAATTTTGAGCTGTTATTAAACGCGTTTCTTTACTTAGAAACTCATCCAAATAATAAAAATTGAAAAATCAATTTCTGGTTAGAAAGTGATTTCTATTATAGAAATTTTGTCACACACGTGGCAATACCCAATTTCTATTTTAAGAACATTTTTTCTATTCTAAACTTTTTTCTAGAAGCGAAATTTGTTTGGTAATATAATTTCATTTTTTAATTTTTGGAACAAATTTTTATTCCGGAAATAGATTTAAAATAGAAATGATAAGTAAAAATTTTGTGCTTCCCTATTTCTAGAATAGAAATGAGAAATAAAAACTATCATCATTGCTTGTCCTCTCTACTAGTCGGCCACCCACTCACCGTCTATCGCCATCATCCGTTGTCATTGGTCACCATCGGTCACCACTGGCCGCCACCGTCGTCCACTGGTCGACTCCTGAGAATGATAAATTTTATGTCATTATCAAACGAAATTTTATTCTAAAAACATAAATTTTGCGTCATTTTTAAATACAAATTTTTACTCAAAAAATCATCTAAAAATAGAAATAGAAAAATCTATTTCTCTTTTATAAATCAATTTCCGGTCAGAATAGTTATAATTCACTCCTTTAGACGATCATATAAATTGCTAAGGTCCTATAGTTTATCCTATTTATATGTAGTTTACAAGATGCTTGAGTAAGATCACACCAAGATGATTTCCCCTCCCCCCCTTCGTCCCTCCCTCCCAGCTAAAATGGCTTTCCATTTTGTCAACCACAAAGAACCAATCAAACTGGGAGTCAAGAAGGTCGTGGAAAGGTCGAAACCAAAGAATAGATAGGTGATGGAATATTTAGTTGGAATTTATGATTGAGTTCTAGGACTAAGCGAATTGTTAGATGTCCACTCTGATGGCATGCGCCTCATTCAAATTCATGGAGAAAATTGTCCAAAAATGCCTAAATCTATTGCATTTTTGCTAATTTAGTCTTCTTTTTTTTTTACCAATTCAATCATAAACATTTTCACTTTCTTGCCAATTTAGTCCATTTTGCCAATTTTTACCGGAATTTGCTAACATGAGGGCCAGCAATGTTATATGATATGATTGGCGCTGATGTGGATAATTTAAAAAAAAAATTTAATATTTTTGAAGATTTTATACAATTTTTTGTTTTTTTTGTTTCTTTTTCTTTTTCCTCTTTCTTTCTTTTATATTTTCTTCTTCCTTTTGCTAGTGATCAGCCACAAGTGTTGACCAACCATCGTCCATGGATACCAGGCTGGCCTCACCCACCACAAGCGGCTAGGCGAGGTGAGCCTGACGAAGGGAGCCCTCACCCAAGCAAGGCCCGTTGAAGGTCGACCTTGCCCAAGCCAAGCAAGCCCAACCATCACCTAGACCAAGCAAAGATGACCCTTGCCTAGGCCAAGGCAGCCTCACCGAGCATCGCCTCCACCCAAGCGATAGTCAAGGGCGACTCTGGGCAAGCCCGACCATCATCCAAACTAGCGGAGAATGACCCTAGCCTAGGCCAAGGCAAGCTTGCTCGACGTTGCCTTCACCCAACAAGGCTACCCTAACTTGGCTGAGGGTCGACCTCGCCAAATCTGGCATGAATGAGGCCAACCTTTGCCAAGTGTTGCCTTGATGAGGCTCGCCCTTGCTCGCCCACACCTTGCCTGAGGCAAGCAAGGCTGGCCAGCCCAGCCATGGTTGGTGACCAACCAGTGGTCAGCCACAAGCAAAGGAAGGAGAAAGTGGAAATGAAAGAAAGAAAAAAAATCATAAAAAATCATAAAAAACTAAAATTTTCAAAATATTTTAAAATATTATTAATAATTATCTACGTCAACGTTGATTGTCCTACTTGACACAATTGACATCCACATCAGCAAATTCTAGTCAAAATTGGTTGAATGAACTCAAATGGTAAGAAATAAAAATGTTTAAAACTAAATTGACTAAATTAGCAAAAGTGCAATAAGTTTAGGATTTTTTGAATAATTTTTCCCAACTTCATGGCATGGGGATATTGATAAGATGACTCTTGCCGAGGTCGTCTTTAATCAACTCTCTTCTCATTTTGGAAAGTGTTATTATTACTTCATGGCATGGGGATATTGATAAGATGACTCTTGTCGAGGTCGTCTTTAATCAACTCTCCTCATTTTGAAAGTGTTATTATTTCTTTGAAGATGTTTAAGAGGAATCATCAAGAATTGATGGCTTAATTGAGTTGCAAAAATAGTAATTTTTTGAATTCAGCATACATGCAGGAATAAGGAACATTAACAAAATAGCTTCATCTAAGAAGAGTCACCATTAAGGCAAACCATAGTGGTTATCTTTGAGATGCTATTAAAACTGAAGAGATTAGAAGGTTTGAACATCTAAAGTGTCTCAAATTAAATGAAGGAACCTTCACTGATAACTTAGCGAATCATCTTACTGAATTGAGATGAATTTGTTGGAGTAATCCTCCTTCAATGTCTAAGCCAATCGACATGAACTTAAAGAATATGGTCATTCTTGAATTTATATACAATGACTTCACAAATGATTCAAAACTACAAAACATAATCAAGTCCATTTGCATGATGGCTATGATTGTGCTGTTCAGGTAGATTTAGGAATTTAAATTCATCAATGGACAAAGGTAGCGAATTTTGTCTTGTAAAAGTGAGACTGCAACAGTTCAACGATGAAATTCAACAATTTTGTGAAGCTGATGTCACATACCATCTGACTAATGGTACTTGGCAAATTACAGCATGACGGTCTAGCGTATGCTGCTAGATGCAACGATTCAGGCAGGGATACAAGAGTTCCACATTTTGGAATTACTCTTTTCAAGTGATTCATTCATGGTTGGAGCTAACAGAAAAAACTTCAGCATTATCAGCAAGTAACAGCGGCACGTATGAGTGATACAAGACTAAAGTATGTCTGTATAATCCTCCGAAACAAGCAGCAAAACCCCCTAATTTCAGGCCTGAGCTAAATCAGATGTTGTCAAAGTTCCAGAGTGATCGACATCAAGGTTCCAGAACCTTTCTAAGATAGCCGTTACATCTTCCCGGCTGATCTTTCCCATTTCCTGTATCTTGTATACAACAAACTCCGCAGCGCTGCAAAAGGAAAGCACCAGCCAGAAACTCAGACATTTGCTCAAATTAGTTATTTGCACAATTGAATTTGTAGTAGATGATTAAAATTTATCTGACAACATTGTCATGATCAAGATCCGCTGCCTCTAAATCCAACCTCGTAATATTTCGTGTCAGAACCCATCTTACGAATGATCGTTGCCTGCTTTCTGTGTACATTTCAGTAAGGTAGAAAAAAAAACTGAACCACACAAATGGTACTAGCCAGTATCCAAAACACGGCGAAGATTCTGCCACCGGTGGTCAAGAAACTTTCATCTCATAGCCCAGAGTAGTAATAGTGGCGTAAACACAATAGAAAGCATCAACAAATTTAAAGTTCTCAACTACTGACAAAAACATGGTTCCAAGTTCAGTAAGGATCACAAGAAGAACAAGGGAAGTGAGAAATCTATATCTGATGTTGTGAGCTTCCATCTCCTTCAGGATTTCGGCCGGACCAACCTTTTCATTGATGTGCATAGCTCCTACTAAAATAACTTCGTGCTTTTCAAGAATGTAGTCAGCTGCTTTGCCATTCCTGCGAAAACAAATGTCGAGGCAAGAAGTTTCGCCAATGTGCTACTTGGGATGAGATCTCCATATCCCACAGTAGTCATGGTGACGACACAAAAGTAAAGGGCATCAAGTAGACCATTCGTCTTCTTGCCCGAGATTTGGTTCCCCAGAAGAAAGAAGCAAAAGCTTCCCACACCGAGGTATGTAGCCAAAACTATTAGGATTTTTCTAAATGTGGGTCCTTTTGTAGACTGAAGAAGATGAGGTTCAGTGCCATTCTGCTCGGGGAAATTATCAGCTGAAGGAGAATTTCGGCGGTGCCTTCTTCTTTGGACTGCATTGCTCGTCCTTGGGATGATTCGGTGCATCATCTGAATTCCCAATCAAAGATTCTCTGGTATCATCATAGGCCATATCAAATGCTGTAAATTCGTCCTCTTTAAGCAACCTGCATTTTGGAGCATTCAGCAATCGGTCAAGGGACATTCCATGAAGTTTCTGCCTGTCTTGTTTACAGTCTGGGAGTGCATGTGTTCAAACTTTGCCATGAGCTCAAGTTCCCCACACCGTGTTCTAATGTCTAGTCACTCTCTGTGATGCAGAGTGAAAGGTGAAAATTTCGCAGCTTTCACTCCCTTAAAACTGGTGATTCTCTTTGACTTCATGAAACAGATGTCAGGCTTATAAATTGTGACAACAGAGAGACTTTGTTTCCCTTTAAACATTGCCTTTTCTATCGAGACCCAGGACAATTTCAATCAACGTCGGCCAATCCGTACTAGCAAAGACAATAATGCAGATGAAACACAACCACGCATTTAAATGAATGGACTTAAGCAATACCGATAAGGCCTGGCCTAAACAAAAATCATCCATTCATAAATGAATCTCTTCTTTGAGGGACCCACCAAATATGCAATCAAAAATAAGAAGAGATTCACGATCTTTTTAAGCACTAATTAATCGGCAACGCATCCCCGAAAAGTTCAGATGATCATAAGGGAGGCTCAAACAAGATGCACCTAAAACAAGAAAACATGGGAGATTCATGGCAAAGCCTCATATGCGATGCCCACGTCTTGGAGCTGACAAACGGTTTTTTCCAATTCACCTGAGAGAAAGCGAGCTCATAAAAGAGAAAATGGCTTCCCAAAAGATTGCATGGTCCCCATCAAGTAATACAAAAGGACCGCAAGATCCGAACTTTCCGAAAGAGGAAGCTTGGAGAGGTATGCCCGTTGTTGTTTCTACGCACCCATTATCGAACTGCGTTCCGGCATTAATGCACACGTGAACTTCGATGAAAGGAAGCGTCCTTTCAGGCACGTCTTGGGAGGAGACGATGAATTCCTTGATGTGGAATTGAAAAATTCAACTACAGAATGATGAAAAGATCCTGCCTTTCGACCTGCGAAATCTGAAAGATGGCAATTTGGGCCCAAGGGCGAGTCCCAAACATTGTCTTATTCGGCCTTTCTTGGCTGCAAAGGGCCCAACTGAATTTCACGGGTTGGTCTTTCCTTCCTTCTTTTTTTTTTTTTTTCCCGGAAAACGAAAGAAAATCCACTGAACAAGTTCGGAATCTCGGAGAGAAAAGAAGAGAGGAGAAAATGAGGCTGGTGAAGAAGCAAGCAGCAGACAGAGCAGCTAGGGTTTTACTTCTACATCTAATTCTCTAGTTTTTATAATCTCTTAGCATATCCCGTTTGTGCAAATATCAATTTCACTGCTCAAAAGAGGGCAGCCATTTTCAGCTTAGCTCGAAGTCCTTTTTCCCTTACAAGTTTTGCTACAGGTTAGTTTGTTGTTCTAAGGAAAAGGGTTGAAAAAAAGAACTGATCTTGACAGGTTTATACCATCATACCGCCGCTTGTAGCTTTTGACGACTTCGACATTTAGGATTGATATTCGCTGCTTCTTGGACTTGGTTATTGATTTTCTGTGTTGAGAGCTGGGTAGAGCTAGTGTTCGATAGTTTTGTATTATGACATCATTGTCATCAAAGAACATATGGATACAGAGGCAGCAATGCCCGTGTGGGGATTGGAAATGCTTTGTTGCGTATGAAGGCAATAATGAAGAGACTGCAGTTGCTTCCCAGTTAGCAAAGGCAAAAGCGGCATCAGCCGAGGCTATGGTAGTCCCGTATGTGGGGATGGTGTTCAAGAGCGATGACGATGCATTTGAGTACTATGGCAACTTTGCGAGGAAGAATGGTTTCTCCATTAGGAAAGAGCGCTCGAGATTGAGCCCTCAGTTGGGTATATACAAGCGCGACTTTGTTTGTTATCGGTCTGGGTTTGCACCTGTGAGGAAGAAGCCTAGTGGGGAGCACCATAGGGATCGGAAATCCGTCCGGTGCGGCTGTGATGCAAAGATGTACTTGTCGAAGGAGGTTGTGGAAGGCATTTCGCAGTGGTGTGTTGTGCAATTCAGTAATGTTCACAATCATGAGCTGCTGGAAGATGACCAGGTTCGTCTCTTGCCTGCTTACAGAAAGATTCATGAATCTGATCAAGAGCGGATACTTTTGCTATCTAAAGCTGGGTTTCCGATTCATCGCATAGTGAAGGTCTTGGAATTAGAAAAGGGTATTCAAGGTGGACAATTGCCATTCTTGGAGAGGGATGTTAGGAATTTTATTCAGAACAGGAAGAAAGTTGTTCAAGAAAATGATGCTTTGCTGAATGAGAAGAGAGAAAACGATATAATGGAACTTCTTGAGGCCTGCAAGGCCTCAAAGGAGGCAGATGAAGGCTTTTGTTTTGATTGTAGCGTGGATGACAATGACAAACTTGAGCACATTGCTTGGTCATATGGCGATTCAGTTAATGCATATACCATATTTGGTGATGTGGTGCATTTTGACACGTCATACCGATCAATCACTTATGGTATGTTGTTTGGGGCGTGGTTTGGCATTGACAGCAATGGCAGAATGATCATTTTCGGATGTGTTCTGTTGCAGGACGAGGCGCCACGATCATTTGCCTGGGCTTTACAGGTTTATCTCTTTATCCCTCTAGATAGATCCATATCTTGTACTCTACATTTCCTCATAGATGATGTTTGTCTCCCTGGATACAGAGTTTTGTCCAGTTTATGAGAGGAAGAAGTCCCCAGACAATCTTAACTGATCTAGACCCAGGGCTCAGAGATGCAGTTAGGGGCAAACTACCAAACACAAAACACATTACCTGCATATGGAATATTTTGCCCAAGGTATCAAGTTGGTTCACTGTTCCACTTGGATGTCAATATGCAGAATTCAGATCTGAGTTTGATGCATTGCATTGTGTAGAGAATACAGAAGACTTTGAGTTACGATGGAATGAAATGGTTTCTCGGTTTGGACTGGGTTCAGATAAACACATTGCTTTACTTTATTCAATTCGGACTTCTTGGGCTTTGTGCTATACGAGGGGTCACTTTCTTGCTCGAATGACAACTGTTGCATTTTTTAGATCTGTAGAGTCATTCCTGAAAGGAATCTTCAGCTCAAATGCATGCTTGCGAAGTTTTTTTGACCAGGTATAGCAGTTGAAGGTTTTTTCCACTCTGTGACCTTATAATCCATTTGATTTCCTTTTCTTCCCCTGTCTTGATGTAGTTTTTGGGCTTTTTTCAGGTAGGAATAACAGCTAATTTCCAAAACCAGTCACACCTTGAAATGCAGTGTATGCCTTCCAAAGCATGCATTCCAATGGAAGAGCATGCATCGAGCATTCTAACACCTTTTGCATTCAATGCTTTGCAAAATGAACTTGTGCTGGCCATGCAATATGCCATGTCTGAATTGGCTGATGGTTCCTACCTTTTACACCATTATAAGAAGATGGATGGCGACTGTCTTGTCATGTGGATGCCAGAAGAAGAGCAAATTCACTGCTCATGTAAGGAATTTGAATCTTCAGGGATTTTATGCAGACATGCCCTTTCTGTTTTTATTAGAAAGAATTACTTTCAACTTCCTGGTAAATACTTAATTACTAGATGGCGCCGAGAAAGCTCTATAACATGTTATGATGAACCTGCACCTCAAGATAGCGACAATGAATGGTTTCGAGAATATCAGTCCCTCAGTGAGTCACTGTTCACAGAATCATCACTTACGAGGGGGCGTACCAATTATGTCCGCAGGGAATTAATGAAAGAAGTCAAAAGGATCCTTGAAGAAGTTAGGAGCATGCCAGAGATCGATGGTGTTGCAGTGGATTTGACACTTTCTCCAACTGGATGATCTTTCTGATGGTGCTTGTTGCACTTGCAAGTGCCTGAGCTTCTTGCATTTTTCACATTAAGGATTGAGTAGATGATTGAAAATGGTCTGAAATGTGAAGAGAAGTGAACATCTTTTACTCTGTTTCCATGGTCAAGAGCACGAGAGGGAGTGGACTGTACATGCAGGGACTTGATATAGAATTCATCACTCTGCAATCGCCCATTGGTGGCTCCAAGTGAATCACTCTTGAAGCTGAAGATAAAGAACCGAGGTTGTGGACATAGGCACAAGGTACTCTTTGTACAATTTGTATGCAAAAAATAACTGAAGTAGATTAGCTGCATTCAAGTAATGCAGATGAATTTCTTAATGAAAAGGCTTCATTCTTCTTTGTCTATGTGGCGGCAAATTATGATTGCATTTCTTTTGGCTTGGCAGTCAATGTTATGACATGCTGGGAAGACATGAAATATCTTCATAACATCTCATGTAGATGGATTGTTTCAAATGGATGGCGTAATATCTTTCTCCTTTTTTTGGGTGAATGGAAGTGTAAATGTTTAATTTGCATTAGCTTCCGTTCTTCATTGTTAAGGCCGGGAGACTTCAATCTTCTCCTGATGCAAAACAGTGAAGTACAGACACAAAGCGCACCAGAGATAAAATCTCGATAATTTATTAATTCAAGGCATAAGCTGTTTATAATAACAGAAGGGACCAATGTAAATTGCTTAGCAATCAAACGTTAAGGTCTTGTTGTTTAGGATTAAGTAAGATCATTTTTTTTGTCAAAATTAAATCAAATTTAACCGGAAACTATTTAATAAAAGTTAAGAAAATCTCGTGAATGTTTCGTTGAAACGTCACGTTGAATCTAATCAATTTTAAGGAAGAAAAAGAAAATTGAAATTACCTGTATATCTAAGATAATAATCTAAAAATTAAAATCCTTAATACAAGGAAAATAAGGACTTGTTTGTTTAGGATTAATTAAAATCATTTTTTGTTAAAATTATAAAATATTATCCAAATATAAAATATTTATGAAAAAATTATATGTGAATTCACATGTCAACATTTATACATTGCCAAAATTTCAAATGCTTTTGTTTTAAAAAATGTGCACCTGTTATGAAAATTTGATTAAGGAAAAAGCAAAAAAGTTTGATTAAGCAAAAAGTAAAAGATGAAAATATATATCTAGACAATCCCTACATCAAATCGGGATCTTGAATCTTATCGTGTCCACCGTCATTTCTCCAGCTGAGTAAAATTATTGGCCCGTGGCTAGAATTTTCTACACATACTATTGTTGATTCAGTTCAAGTCTCCTGCAGACAGCGAGAGAGAGAGAGAGAGAGAGAGATCCATTGCTGATGCCTCCCATTTGTAAAAGTTCCCTGGTTCTGTTCTGTGTAATTGTTAGACCATTCCTACTTGTAAAAGCCTAAACTGTCAGAGTTATTAAACTATGTTAACACTTTCCCAATGCAAGCTTTACCTTATGCACGCACGGAACACGGGCATTATGCCGTTTAGCTGAGAATATGAACAGAAGAATGTGCGGGATGACAAACTTGTCACCTATGGTATGATGCTGCGGCCGAAGGAAAAAGAAAAATCTTATGCTCCTGTACTGTATCAGGAGATCATTTTACTTAATAGTTTGCGATTAGAAGACGGTTTTGGAGTGTCTACAGCTTAACTCTAGACAAAAATACTGCTGTGGTGATTGAATTTCAAGGACCCCACGTTCCCATTGCACATACGGATAGGGACAGATGGTTCTTTCATGTGTAGGAGAGATCGAGTATTTTGGAACAAATGACTGGGACTACCGAATCATCTACACTCCAAGACAGAGCCAAAACACTTCGCGTTTCATCAGTTCTCCGTCCCTTGTTGGATGTCTCTAGACCACTCTGTTTTTTATTGAATGTCACGTGCCCCTGTTTTTGACGTATTTCCAGTTCAATATGAACCTCCTTTTTCTTCTTCTTCTTCTCTCTCTCTCTCAAGATGGCCCCATGTCTAAAGCTTAGCACGCTCTCATTTTAACAGATATTTTGTGGATATGGTGAAGTGGTACAGAAGTTGAAAATGATGAGCAGAGTTCTTGAGACCACATAAGTGTACGGAGCTCAAGGAATGGTCGGTTTTCACAACACTAGGAGAGAGGAATGTCTCCTTCACCAGGAGTTCTCAGCTTGCATGTCCTTTCCTTGTCACATTAAAATCTTGGCACTTCGGGGGGCTTGCCTTTTGTTTCGTTGCGGTTGTAAATGGTCCTAAACTTTTTTCCTTGTTCCAATTGCTGTTGATGCACATGAAATAGTCGTTCTTTGGAGGAAAGTATTGCCATGTGTATTTGTGTTTAAGGAAAAACAAAAAAGTACTGAGCTTGTCAGTTGTGTTGAGTACTGATACAAGACTTTAACGGTTTCTTTTTTCACCGATTCAAGATGATACTAAACATCAATCCTGTATGATATCCCATAACATAAATCAAGAAGAACCAACCATACATTATATTGATTTATCAAGATAATCGTATATGGATTTTAGGACACTATTTAATATTCAGTCATAACACAATGTCAATTTTGCTTCGTGATTTTTACGATTTTTTTTGTGATGTGCCCTAATCATCCACACTAGAGGATTTTCTATGTGTGCCCATTATGTAGCTTGACATTCTATGAAAAGATCATGTAGACCACAAGAAATTGATGATGAAACCAAGAGGGTCTCAAGTCATGGTATGCTACTTTCTCCCCTTGCATCTACTTGAATTGAATGATGCACCCAATAATTGGCACCCGTCGTTTCAAAGAGCCGACACTTGGAGCTCCTCCACTGGAGAGCACGTGAGGTAGGTGGCAGAAGCAAAAGGGGATTTCTACCACTTGGGAAGATTGTCTAAGGGTCGGTTTTGGCGCTTCTGCTCAGTCTAAATGAGGCCATCTTGTCTGTCTAAAAGCATGTTATCATTGAGGTCGAAGCTCAGATTTCAGAGTCACTTTGGCTTCTCCTACCTAGTGAATCTGATCATGAACTTCGTCTCGTTTCTCTGTGTACGATCAGTACATATCTTTGGTGGGTCTTGCGCAGTTATAAAGTGTGTTGTTAATAAAAAGGGTTTGAGATATTGTATCTCAATCGCCTTTCCTTCACCACCCACATCTTCTGGTCTGCCTCTAAGAACATTTTTATGTGCATGTGATGGAAAGAAAACTAAATAATTGAAGAGTCGCACAAAGTTGGCATGGTCAACTTTCGATTATTATAATGCAAAATACATATAGGCTCAAAGATAGTAGTGGCCTTCGTGATGCGGTCCCTTGTCAAAAAAATAAGCAACTTTTGTTCAAGTTTTTCAATGATGTGCAATCATATAATTAATCATGGCACAAAAATCTTGTATTATGTTCTGAGCTATTACGATATTCGCTTTCTAGCTACTGTTAAAACCTATTGGAAATATGCAGATCCTTCCATCCTCACACACAAAATGAGAACGAGAAGCGCCAGTATGGAGATTTAAGTCCTTGTGTAAAAGACAACTCAATATTGCTCATCAGTCACCAAAGTTTAATTTAGTTAATGATCTCAGAGTCAAATCTGAAACTTTTTTGAGACACGTCTTGAGATATCTTTTTTTTTTTTTTTTTGTCTAATCTTATCTTATATCTCTTTTGCAAACCATTGTACTATGTATTATGCGCAAGTTGCGAAACTCTATTCCCTCACCCGCACGTCCAAACCCCAGCTCCCAAATAATGTGAATAATCAAACTCCCCATCTCCCCTTCACAAATGAGAAGAGTGACCACCAAGATAACCCTCAGCGATTTTGGAATATCTATTTTAAAACTATGAAATCATTTGCATTCTAATTCTATTTGTAGGAATTCAAAGAATTCTAGAGTGAGAAATACTAGTTCACTTAGACCCAAGATGGCCTGTTTGATATATATCCAACAAGACGAGACTATGCTGCTGTGAACAACTTATAGAAAGTTGTAATATCGCTGTCGTTTTTCGTTACTCCTTCCGTCATCAAACAGCCATGATTATCTTGTTCCTTAATGTCATCATCTCTTTCTTACTGATAATTCAGTACTTCTATTGTTTCCGGTGCAAAGGAACCCGGAAGCTTCATTTGCTGCAGTAGAGTAGGGGCATTACATCACGCGATCACATCACTCGTGAGCGTGTCGAAAGAGCATGACCCTTTAGTTTTGTCATAGTAATAATTACTTGTCCAGCGACAAGGGGAGTCTCCCTCTTTCTAGCATTTTCTACGTTAATCCAGCCCCAAGTCAACTGAAGAGCGCGTCGTTTCCACGTTCGTCCCTTTCACACCGTGAATTCCTAAGTCTCGCGCGAAGAGAGAACGAGAGTACGGAACGACGAATGATTAGAGGACTACCTCCAAGATCACGGGCTTGATCCTCTTTTTTGGGGGGCTTATTAGACCGCGACTTTTGAAAGTTACGAATACAAATGATGTCAAAAACACAAAACTTTCATTTTATAGATTACGACGTGATCGGTCTTTCCTTTTCCTTGGATTCTACTCTTGCTGAAGAGCTTTAAAGAGAAGATGAAGATGCATAGAAATTTGTTCTTCGCTGTTGAACGTCAAGAGCCAGGCAGATAGATATAATTTGAGGGAGGTAGAAGAAGAAAGGCTCGAGATTCTGTTTATTAAACTTAGCTGCTATTTGATCTAGGACAGGACTAACGGTGCTAAAAAAAAAGACAACATGATGACCTCGAAAGAAAACAGAAATCATGAACATGAGAGCTTCGTCACCATCCACCCTAAAAGGGACAAACCCTTGATGGGATTCACTTAGTTGGCTCATTATGTACATGATTGTCTTGTAATCACACTGCAATCAGCTGACTTTTAGCTTCAATCCTGATCTCCTCTTTCATCTTCCTAATGAATTCCTCGAACTTTTTATTTAACTCCTCCGTACTCATCATCTCTTCACTCCCTGTAGCAACTGCTGGTGATTCTGGTTCTTTCCCCACGTAGCCACGTTCTTCTTCTTCTTCTTCTTCTTCTTCTTCTTGTTTGATGTGTCTGTCATCATCTTCCACGACCCAAGTTTCATTTTCATCTTCTGCTCCTGTATCTTGTAATATTTGCTCTTCCGGTTGCTCAGCTTCATCTTCTTCCTCTGTATCTTTTCCCTGAACTTGAAGTTTCTCGTCCTCCTCCTCCCCCTCTTCTTCTCCTTCTTCTTCAGCTGCAAGAACCAGATTATTTTCCTGGTACTCGTTATACCCAGTAGTAGCGGCATCTTCAGCAGTCACAGCTTCAACTTCTGATGCTCCAGAAGCTGAAACTTTGATCTCATCCTCAGGTAAGTCATCCAAAGCCGACCTGTCTTTTTTCCTGAACAATTCATCATCACCATCAAGATCAGACCCAGATGGCGAAGAGCTGCTAGAACTGCAGGAGCTCTTTGCAAGAAAAGCTAAGATCCCGTTGCAGACGAGGAACATGAACTTCCTCTCGAGGGTGCGAGTGAAAATCCGAAAGAGCATCGTGGAGAAGCAGAGGTTGAAGGAGTGAGGGAAGAGAGAGTATCCTGAGGAATAACACACAACGAAGGACAGCAGAGAGATTGAGATGACAAATTTCAAAGCCCTTATGAGGAAGTGGCTGTTCTTGCTGTTGATTTTGTGAACCTTCTGGACTTTCATCAGGTTGTCATTTTGATCCATCTTTTGCTCGATTGTTTCGTTTTCGGGCGCAAAGCTAAAGGCAAGCTAAAGGCAAGCTGTGCTTGGGGAAGGGAATGATGCAATCCTGTTTGCTTTGTGGGTTTTGGGTCGACATGGAATCATGGTGCCTCTTTTTCTCCTCTTATAGAAGTCCTGTAAGTGCTGTAGCTAATGGGGAGCACCGTGTGAAATGACGAGCATACCCTTTGGTGATTGCACTTTCGCACTTTCTTTTTTTGAAAAATGGAAAGATCAATGACCCCATTGCCGACCTCTTTGAATATTATTAGAAGAGTTCCACACCGATATACATAATCTTTGATTTGAGGTTTAATTAACTATTGTCATACGATGAACATGCCACTACAGCCTCATTCCGGTGCCAGTGCGTAGCATATCTTCTTGAATTTTCGGATGTCAACATGCAATCCATCCACCTTCATGAAAAATAGATGGCGTGGACTTAAAAGTTAAATCAACTTTTTTTTTGTAAGTGGGGAGGACCTCTTTGGAGGCGCGCTATCCCATGAAGAGCATAGATCCTCTGATCCCAATTTTGACGAGAACAAAAAGAAAAACAAAAGGTAGCTGCCTTGAAGTTTCTAGCTAGACCTACAACAAGATTTGCTTGCCCCAAAATGGGAAAGATAAAGGGAGGTTCCGTCTATTACCTAATCATGCAGGTCAAGCATTATTCACGTATACGTGTCTGGGCTTGATGTATGTGGGATATAATTTATTATGTGCAAGAATCTATACAACAGCATAGCTACGTAAAGAAAGTTAAAGCAATCATGTGTACTTTTGGAGTAATTATCTGCCGCCTATACATGTCACGTAGTCCACATCATCGACATCCTTAACCTAAAATCTAAGGAAGCATCCAAAAGCAGGTCTCGTAATGATCCTTTCTGCTAAACTAAACATATGGGATTTGCTTCTGTCCTTGGCAGATGGTAAGAATACAGACAGATGTATCGTGCCAAAATTATAAGCGTTATTATTTTCCATCTGCCTCTTCTTTGTCGTCTTGCTACATTGAACAGAGGCACAGCATGACCTGCATATGATATTTCGCCTGGAATTATGGTCCTTGTCCGTTCAAGACTCTTCTATTCTTATCAGCGACAACGAAAAAGTGCAATGTCTCAGGTATTCAACTGTTGTTGAATTTTCAGAAACCTCGGGAAACTGTAAAACCGTATGCATCTGTACATTAGCAGTTTGCTCTTGCAGATATGATTCCTGAACAGCTTTCATTAATCATTTCGGCATGTTGTGGCACGGCAATGCCTAAAAACCCCAACTCAAAATTTAAATTTTATAGTAAAAAGAAACCGCACGAGTATAAATAGTATATAAGATCTGTTGTCAAATCATGTCCTCTCTTATGTGCCAACCGAACTAGTAGCAACACATGAAATTTGACTCATGGAGATAGATGCATCTACAGATAAGTACTATACAAGTGGTAAAACTTTCGTACGGTGCTCACATTGATGCCAATTTTTTTTTTTCACTCACTTGAGTACCATAAATTTGAAAAATCGATCACTTGAGTGCTACTTTCAATTTGTCCCGCAGAAAAAGCTAACATAACTGTCGATCATCCAATGTGACCACTAAAAAATATTTTTTAATTTTTTTAATTTTTTCTGCTTTTCTTTTTTTTTTTCTTTAGAATCGGCGAGAGTCACCGGCAACCCTCATTGGCCACAGCCGCCTCGCCCATATTGGGTGAGAGCCCCCTCGCCCTTGGCCACAAAGGCCCTGAGTGAGGCCATTAGGGTCACTATGGGCAGCGTCCAACTCTAGGCAGCCACGAGCGACGCCATCCGGAGCGAAAGAGGGTCATCGCAACCTCGCAAGTGATCGGCGAGGCCCTAATGGCCTCACCCATGGCCCACCCTCACCGCAAAGGCCCTAGGCGAGGCCGTCAGGGCCTCAGCAACCGCTTACAAGAGCGCGACGACCCTCGCCTTCTCTAGGCATCATCTCTTGTGGCTAGTGAGGGCCCTCACGGCCCTCTCCATCAAGGCCTTGGGCGAGGCCATTGAGACCTCGCCGATTCTTTGGCAAGGCCGCAATGACCCTCGCCTACTCTCGGTGGCATCGCCGCGGCCACCTAGTGACCCGCAAGGACCCTCACAGCCGAGGGTGAGGCGACTAAAGCTACTAACAGTCGCAACCCTCACCATCCCTAAAAAAAAAAAAAAAAGCAAAATACACATGGAAATAAAAAAAAATTAAAAAAATAAAAAGTAAAAAAATTCCATGTAGAACATTTGGCTAAAACTGGCATTCAAGAGATTGATTGCTCTTCAATGTGGCACTCAAGTGAGCGAAAAAAAAAAAATTGGCACCAAAGTAAGAGCAATACAAAAGTTATGACATTTTTATTGTACTTACCGCTAAATAAGGAATAACACCAACTCTGATATCATATTAGAAAAATCATTCGAAAAATTGATTTTTTGCTCGCAAAACTAAATGGATGTCCTTGGTCTATTGTCAAATCAAATGTAGGCCATTCTTAGCAAGGGTTGGCCTTGCCGGGCCACACTTAGGCGAGGATCGACAAGGCCCCTTGCCAATGCTTGCCCTTGCCTAGGTGCAGCCGATCAAGGCCATCCCTCACCTATGGCTTATGAGAGCGACCATCGCCAAGCATGGCCCAAAAAGAAAAGAAAAAGAAAAGTGAAAAGAAAAAAAAATATCAAAAAATTATTGAAAAATTATATAAAAAAGTCCACATCACCGCTGAGCATATCACATAGAATAGCCTCTGGCCGACCCCTCGATCATCCATGTCAGCGATTTCTGACCAAAATCAGTCGAATGGATTGAATTTGGAACCAATATAAAAAGGTTTAAAACTAAATTAATCCAATTAAAAAGTTTAGAACTAAATTGATATCAATGCAATAAATTTAGGACTTTTTTTTTGGTACTTTTCTCATTTTTTAGGTCTAAGCCATTCTCCCAATTAATCATGAACGTTAAAAACATGAGAGGGATCAGGAACTCTACTTGGGAGCTTGAACTTAAAAAGGTGCAATTAAGGTACCATTAGATTAGTTTCACCTTCATAAAGATCACATTTTTAATAGCACTCAGATATATGATTAAGATTAATTGTTTGGCAAAGCTTTGTTACAGTTGGGGCAGTCTAACATATTAGGGGGACAAAACTGAAGTTTGAAGAAAACATTTTAAACAGTGGCAAAGAGAGCATAAAACAGGCAAGATTCCTAACTTCATCATAATCAGACCATTCTACATTTTTACAGCAATTTCAGAATCCTTCTAATTAATTTATTAAATTTTTAATTACATAGTAGATTCCACTTCTAGTGTATTCTTGATTATGTAACGTTATCACAAATTAGCAATCTACAGCTGCTTCTGAAGTCCAACCAGATGAAAATTGGGAGTCAAAAGCTTCTTGAAACATCAGATCGGCGGGGGTTAGGTGAATGAGAATCAGAAACATTCCTCAAGCAGCTTTCAGATTCATTGCAAATCATTCAGCATTAATATTTATTATTACTTCTTTTAGCGGGCTCTTTTTTTTAGAAGGCAAGTAATTCGTTGAAAAATAATCCCGTTAACTTCTTTTATTGCTTGTGCAGTTAATAAATAAACATCGAGAAGACTTCAAGTTATCTTCTTAAAAATGAAAGAGCTTGTGTTATTTCCAAGACATTACTGGTGTTGGCTGCAGTTAATTACAATACTTGATAATATAATGACAATATGTACATATGTTGCCAAAATACAATAGAACAAGTACTAGTATAATTGCAAAAGGCTTGCTAAGTCTATACTTTGAGCACCTGGGCGTGACCTTCGTGATTGGACCTGGCAGCCTTAATACATATAAGAAGTCATTCAATTACAGCAGTTGAGTTAAATCTCAGAATACCGACCTTTCGAGTGCCATTATGTCTCATTTATACGGTATCTAAATATTCTTCCTTGGTCCATATTTATGTTTCTAGGCAGATAGAGTATATATAATTAATTTCATCTTTATTCTGAACGTTAGATTGATAAAGACTGGCGAGACCATAGATTTGGCATGTCCTTCTTTGCATTTTACATACTCCGTTCTCATCAAGTGTGCCAATGAAACTCTGCCTGAGTGTTATTCCCTCAGAAGCATCTGAGTCTACTTTCTACTCCTCAGCCTCCCTCCTCTTGTGTGATGGTGAAGCAATTTGAATTCAGAAGGTCTTGTTGACAGAGGCAAATACACGTCAGATAGCATCTGATCTCGGGAGCTACCACCTCCATTTAGACACCCCTAAGACAGGGCATCTAAAGTAATCCTCCAGAAACAGAGGAGCAATGCTAGGAACTCAGAAATCTACTAAAATTGATACACTAATTTTGCAAACCCCAACTGAGTAATTAATTAAGTAGGATCCTCGAACAAAATGTTTTGCTTGTTTAAACATTCCAAGAAGAGTATCGGGCATACAAGCAGGATTGGCATTTTAATCGGCGGATGAGCGGTGGCTAGGGCTGAGATGCCACTCAAACCCTGGGCCCATTCACATTGGAAGGGACTTTTGCGGTCTATCTAGCATTATTGAACACTGAGATGGTTATGGATCTTGGCGTTCTATGGTTCTGTTGACTGAAGCCCCCATAGTCAGTAATTCTCTCGTTAATATGGCAGTCCTCCCAATTGTTTCAGTGATTTCTCTATTTTTCCCTGGATATGTTCAATTACTACTAACTCAAAACAATTATGATCACGAATGCGAAGAATTTAGTTGGGATTTGTATGAGACGTTAGAGAAGCAATAATGGCTAAAAGGAGGCAGAGGAGGATTTGACACTGAGCCGTGATATGGACAAGGGCTTAGTTTAGTTCATTAGCTGATGGATGAGGACATCTCTTCTTCTCTCACAGTTTATTCGTGGGTCCTCGTTGTTCAACCGTTTTCTCGCACTTCTACCTAGGGTACGATCTATTTGTTTTGGCTACGCCTTCCTGAAAGTCCTAAAACCTACGTGTTGATGTTGATTCAATTGTTGAATGTATGCTCTAAAGCTACTATGTAATAGTTACATGTTAGGGATTTCAGTTGTATTATCATTATTATTATTTAATTAATGGCAATGAAGTATTCATTCATTTGTCCAATTATTTTATATTTATGAATGATTCCACAACTAGACCTATTCTTGAGACATTAAAAATATATGTGACGGGTTCATAGTTTGATTAAATCTTTAAATCATTCCTGATCAATGGATTATTGAGTGGATATTAGTAATCCTGTTGAGATCGGTGTGTTCATAACTTCATTATTAAGTATTGGATACTTAAGGGAATGACAAGTCACAAATCATTGGTATTGTAATGCCTGAATTAAGAACACGAATGTTTTTTTTTTTTTTTGGTGACCCAGGAACCCCCCGCACGGCCGGCAGCCGGGGAGGTAAACCTGGGGGGCTGCGTAAGCGGGAGGACCCACCACCCCCGGCAACCCACTTAAGACGCCACGCGGCAATCCACCAGCCTCCCTTCAACTTGCGTTGAAGGAGCTTCGAACTCCAGACCTCCATCGTGGAAACCTGAAGCCTACCCAACGAAGCCACCTCGACCGGTGGTAGAACACGAATGTTTGTATTAGACAAATTCACTGAATATGACGCATATGGAACGATTAGCGACATGGAAGCTTTTAGCGTGATCAATGTCTAATTGTCAATACTTTGGTCTTGTGTAAATAATCCTTAAACCTAAAGCATAGTGTTAACTTGTGTGTCGAACAATTATGATTCACAGGTGTATGTAATGTCGGGTCGTTGATCCGTCTTTGTACCTAATGGTTATAGTTTGTTCATATACGAAGTTGCACGTGTGCGCAATATGAAATCTATCTCCTTGTTACATACAAAGTATAATAATGATGTCATATGCGATATATTGAAATTATTAACCGGGGTTGTAACCGAGAATAAATTGTTTATGTCTCAAATAAAATGCGTGTCAATTAGATTTGTACATATGATCGAATTGGCGACTTGAGAAATATTCCATGGTCTTTATTTGATCGGGACATAGTAAAATAAAGGGATTGAATTACACTGTAGCCAAAACTGATAGGTTCATTATGTTCTTAAAGCATTCATACTATCTGGGTAGTCATGACATATTGCTAAATGTCAATCATGGCTTGTAGGACTCAAAGATTAATTGGGATAATTAATTCTTTTGGAAGTACTAATGTGTTAGTATAAGTGTTACTACCAGCTTAGTAATGAATCTAGGGATGTCACACACCATAAATAATTAGGATAACGTGAAACAAGAGAAAATAATGTTGCAAATGTGTTTGCAATTACTACAATCAAATTTAATTTAATTTAATTTGTATTATAGTCATGAGCCTACGTGCATATGATGCACACGCACGCCCAAAATGAATATATGTTAATGTATTCCAAATGCACACATAAAGATTATATATATATATATATATATATAAATGGATTGATTAATTATTTTTATTTAATTAATTAATCAATGAGCATATGGTCAGCAATTGTTGATGACCATGTGCGTTCCTATTAATAATAATAATAATAATAATAATAATAATAATAATAATAATAATAATAATAATAATAATAATATATGTATATATAAGGGGGGACTTCAAGCACATGCATTGTGCATGAATGGTCAACAATCATGCACAAAGGAATGGTTAACAATTGCTGACCAACCGCATATGCACGATCGTGCATGAGCAAACGATCAGCAACAGATGCTGATTGTCCCTCAATCAGCAACCATTGCTAATTTAAGAATTTTTTTTATTTAAAATGCTGTATTAAGGATATAAAAAAAGTTTTACCAAAATAGGGAAACGAGTGTGTTTTGTGTCGAAGAGGGATTCTCTCTCATCCGGGTCGTGGCTAAAAACATCAAGAATACGAAAGATTGTCCCCACGAGATTACTAGCACGATCATAGTGGTGATTATTCGAAAGTTCTCTCTTCCATTCGACGTCCATTATTGGTGTGTCAAAACTAGAGGTCCGACGTTTGTAGAACTCGAATTGTAGAACATCTGAACCAATTTATTTAAAGCGCACTTTGAAAGATAATTCGTTTAACTCCTTTTTTATATTCAGATTTTTTTATTAAAACCCATGAACAACGCTTTCGAAGAATTATGTATAGAAATATATCATCTTTGTTTCCGCTGCGTTTTTGTTAATTTTACATATACATGATTCATGAAACCTCAACAGCAATTTGCCAGTACAATTGAAGATTGAGCATAAAGATGAGCTTAGTTAGTCAGCACTCCCCCTCTGTGCAGCATTTTATCGAAATAAGACCTTTAGATTCCGATTTCTTCTCTGGAGTGTGCTGCTTCGTCAACAACCGATGGGGAGAAATGTTCAGGGAGCGAGCTTCTCTGGATCGAAGGAGACCCGTGCCTATGCTCATTATGCATATGCCTCCGTCAGTTTGTTTTTGCATATAAATTGGCTAAAGAACCGGGTGAATCCTTTGATTTCGCGCTTGTTACCTGGACGGCGGCTCTAGTTTTGCGGTCGTGGCCGCTGGTATTGGAACATCTGTAGGGCACCATGGTCACCACCCGGCATGATGAAAAACATATGGCTTCCGAGAGGACTAAACGAGGCAACTATGAGAGGAGAATACGATTTAAAGCTTTTAGGATGGGATGCATAGCAACACGGTGCTCTGCTTGATGGAAGTATATTAGCCGTGAGTCCTGTTGGTAACATGCCTGCTCTACATACATGAATTCGTCAAGTTCAATAGAGAAGTCACCCTCATTCTATTTATTTGCTCTCACGCAATATTATGTCAATGATTTACACTTGTAATGGATAGGAAGATGCAACCGGATAAGCTTTCTCCTTAAATTGATTGAGATGATGCAATTTTTTTTCCTTTTCACAATTCCTTCTGTGAATCCCAGTGGCTTGTTCTACTCTAATCATAACCCTATTGCACTTGATTAATTCAATCTTAAATATTTCAATTTGATTAATTTAGTTATAAACATTTTGATAATTTGCTAATGTAATCCATCCAGCCAATTTTGGTCGAAAATCACCAACATGAACGATGATCATCCTACATAGCGTCAATGGTATTGGCTTTGATGATTTTTGCAATTTTAAAAGAAAAATGAATTTTTTATTTAAATTTTCTATTTCTTTTTTTTTTTTCTTTTTTTTTTCTCTTTATTGTGGCAAGTGAGGGCCCGGCAACCTCGCTACCCACTAGGCGAGAGCCACCTTGTCCAAGCCCCTTCCTATGGCTTGCAAGGGCAACCCTTGCCTATGGCCTAGAAGGGTGGCCTCACTTAGCCCTCGGCCGCCCAGGTGAAAAGGAAAAAAAAATTGAGAAAAATTTAAAAAATTTATCCATGTCAACATTGACTATGTCACAAAAGGCGATCTAGTCAAACGGGGTTTTTCAATTAAAATTTGCTAGAATGACTATATTTACAAATCATTAAAAGATTTAGAATTAAATTGGCACAATTAAAAGGTTTTTAACTGAATTGGCACAAATACAATAAATTCATAACTTTTTTGATAGTTTTTCCATCAGACAGGTAATGCGCAATCAAATATCCCAATTTGCCTATGCAAACAAAAAGCACAATCAAATACTATAGAAATTAATGGCAACAAACACGTCCATATTTTACGGCAGTTCACATTGAGATAGAGGTGCTGATCTTGAACAGATCTAATCGTTGCCTTCTCTCTTCCTATGAAAGTGCCCCTCTCAAATGGTTTATTTTCCCATGTCATGCATGATCAGATTCTAGTACGGAGTATGGACTAGACTTTATCAGAAGGCAATTTGTATTTCTAGAAATGAAAGTTTACTTCAATTTAATAGCATCTCCTTTAAGGCTCCTTCAGACCGCTAACTACGTGAGTGGACTTTTTATTGTTCGGACGTCTCTCCTTTCATTCCTTGTCTCCCTGTAGACCCGTTAAACGGGTGGGTTGGGTCGGGTTTGAGTCGGGTCATAAATGATTTGACCCAAGTTGACCCATTTAACCCGTTTATGATCCATTTATTGTAGTGCAAATTTTTTGACCCATACCCGACCCGACCCATACCTAACACATACCCGACCCATTTAACGAAATCTAAAAAAGTTATATATATATATATATATATATTAAAATGATATTGATAACATAATTTTATACAATACAAATTTAATAAATAATTTTTATAATTTTAAAATATTTTATTTTTTATTTTTATTTTTTAAAAATTCAATTTTCTTTTTCTTTTTCTCTTTTCTTTTTATTTTTTATTTTTTCTTCTTCCTCTTCTTTGGCTGGCCGCCGGCCACGACAACGGCCGGAAGTCGACCACGACGATGGCCGGCCGCCGGCCACGACAACGGCCGGAAGTCGACCACGACGATGGCCGGCCGCCGACCACGACGATGGCCGGCCGCCGACCACGACGATGGCCGACGATTGGCCACGGGCGAGCTGGCTCCCCGGCTCGCCGATGCCAATGAGCTCGAGCTCACCCCCTCGCAGATGGCGAGGCCGGAGCCTCGCCCAACGCCGGTGAGTTTGAGTCTCGCCCGATCGGTGAGGCTCGGGCCTCGGCGAATGTTGGCGAGGCCTCCGCCTCGCCAGATCCGGCGAGCTCGAGCTCGTCGCTCGATCCGGCGAGGTTGGAGCCTCGCCCGACGCCGTGGAGTTCGCGTCTCGCCAAATCCAGCGAGCTCGAGCTCACCCCTCGCCCGACGCCGACGAGTTTGAGTCTCGCCAGATCGGCGAGGCTCGAGCCTCGCCGGGTGTCGGCAAGGCCTCTGCCTCGCTAGATTCGGCGAGCTCGAGCTCGCCCAACGCCAATGAGCTCGAGGCTCGCCCGGCGGGTCGCCGGCCATCGCCATGCTAGCAACCAGAGGAAGAAGAAAGAAAAAAAAATAATTATAATTTCGGTTTTTATAAAAAAAAAAAATTGTAAAGCTAAAGAGAAGAGAGAGATAGTGAGGTTTTGAGTAAAAATAAATGAGTTCATTTTTAATGAGTTGATAAATGGGTTATAAATGGGTCGAGAGCTGACCCATTTAAAACTCATATATCTTAGTCTTGACCCATTAAAACCCATTATGGGTGCTTAATGAAATAAAGCTTGACCCATTAATGACTCATTTAACCATAAATGAGTCCATAAATGGGTTGCACAACCCATTTAACACCTCTACCCCTTATTCACGCTTCCTTTCGTATTGTCTCTCTATCCGTAACAGAACAGACTCATCAAATCCGAACATGAGACATTCACGAATGGTATCACAAAACGACATGTTTATAAAACAGTTTACTCAACATAACATGCATAACATGTTTATTAACCCCACAAGAATTCTTTGCCAGTCTGTAGAAAATTAATGCAAACGATGAATAATAAATGATGACACCTTTGATAGTTGGGAATCACATACGCTCGTCACCAAAATTCTGTGTCAATATTCAGATAACGGTTGGGCATCCCATTCTTGGGAATTCGTCAACCACCCTAAAACCTTCTTGACGACCTCTTTCATTCATCCCATTCTTGGGAATTCGTCAACCACCCTAAAACCTTCCTGACGACCTCTTTCACAAGTAATCCTTCGTTCCTGCCAATTGCCAAATAAAATTGAAGTAAGCTTTAATTAATACAAAAAATTTCCAGTAATGAGATCAAATTAAGGTTTTGATGGGAATATAATTAAAGTAAGTACCCATTGGCGACATTCTTCAATTCTAATCCTGCAGAGGACCCAACCTTCTTAAGAGCTTGCTCCCACTGCCTATAGACACTTTGCTCTTGCCGCTCCTTATGTCGAAGCATCTGCATTTTAAAATTTTGCGAGACTTTTCTCACATGCGAGGGCTTTACATTGTAGAAGATAGGCAATATCTTCTGGCCCTTTCTTCTATTGCACTCAACCATTCGAGCAAGCTCCACAAGGCACCACTCATGGTTGGCATAGTCTATAGAGAGAATAGAAATGGATATTTTGCAACTGTCGATTGCATTGATAATCCCATGTTCAAGATGTGTTCCTATGAGCGATGGATCATCATCCTTAAGCACTTTAATTCCTGCGGTCACAAGTCCGTCGTAGAGGCTAGCAGCAAAGGACAGTCGAGTATCATCACCAAAGGACAAGTACACTTCTCCTCTTTTCTCCGAAAAGTAACCATGCACTGTAATGCAGCAAGACAAACCAAAGTGATGAAGGAGACTTTTGGGAAAAGCCCTTGAGAAAATGTAAAGGCCCTTACGTTAAAGAAGTTTTTTAAAATACAAAGTATGTTTGGTAAATTTATTTGTGAAAGTTCATTGTGAAGTATCTTTGAGCAAAATAATATTTAGGTAAATTAAATTTGCAAAAGAGTTTTATTATTAAAAAAAAAAAAAAAAGGAGAGTTGATTGGCCAAGGGCTTCACCGGTTACCGCCGGGGAAGAGCTAATAGTTGCCAGCAAAGGTAGGCAGTCCAACAAGGGGAGGCAGCATGGCGAGGGTCGCCATCGTGCGACCCAAGTGAGGTCATGGGTCGCCCGGGTCGCAACGACAGACCTCATTGCGACCCAAGCGACCTCCACGAACTTCGTGACCCGATCCGGGTCACGACGTAGGTTGCAGCAAGGTTGCGAGTTGCTTGGGTTGCTGCGACCTCCGACAACCTCCACGACCCGGATCTCAGTTGCAGCGAGGCCGTGGATTGCCGAAGGTCACGGCGCGATGACCTCGCCGTGACCTCCGCAACCGAGATCTAGGTCACGACAACATTGTGGGTGGCTTGGGTTGCCGCGACCTCCGGCGACCTCTGCGACCCGGATCCGGGTCGCAACGAGGTCGTGGGTCGCCGGAGGTCGCAGTGACCGACCTCGTGGCAACCTAGGCGACCGATGCGACCCAGATCTGGGTCGTGGCAAGGTCGCGCCATCCAGATCTAGGTTGTGCGATTGGCCAACGACGGTCGCCGAGGTGCCGCAACCACGCCGACCTCTCTCTAGCCCATCACCAATCCACCGCAACCTCGCCAACCGACATCTGACAAAGAAGACGATGAACAATGCATCAAGCCTTCCAAAAATGATAAAGCCCAAGGCAACTTAGGACCTACCTTAGGCTTTCAATCTTGGGAAGGCCAACTTTCCTTCAAGGCAGGTTTCAAAAATGTTCCTAAATACCCAATATTTGAGCAAATGGGCTTTGGACACCAAAGTACTTGGCAAAGTTGGTCCCAAACGCAACCGATAAGATTTAGGTAGTACAAATCACACAAATATTTCAAAAGACCAAGATAACTTTTAAAAGTCACGGAAGTCATAAACCACGCGAAGCTTACACGCCTTCTCCAAGTGAGAACTGAAGGGAGGCTAGAGCTCTCTCATGATGAACACCGAGAATACTTACAAATGGCAGGCAGTTGGCTCAAATGGAATTTGGAGATACCTGATCTTATGTAGTGAAAGGACAACAATTTAGGAAATAAAGGGAGCTGTTCGATCCACATTGTCTTCAATTCACTCGAAACCCTTTTGACCACCGATTTCACCAGCTCTCCGTCGAGTCTGCTCACATATTGATGTGTGAAACAAATGTTAGGCAAATAGTTCGATTCCTTTCTTCTCCAAACTCTGCGACTCTGGATCGGTCATTCCAATCCAAGCATCACGGGTTCAGATTCAGATTTGTGACAGATATAGATCTGCAGATTTGTACATACATACATACATACATACATACATACATACATACCCATTAGCAGTGGTCTCTGATGGCCATCCTCTAATCCACGCGACAGAAGTCAACGCTTCTGCCCATTTTGGCACTTTTTTGCTGTGCTTCGCCTTGTATTTCGATAGAGCCTTTTTGAAATCACCTGTCGGGTCAGCTATATCTGAAGCATTCACCTTATAGAATATGGGAAAGACTGATGTGTTATGGTTATTGTGGCAATCCATAATCTCGGTGAGCTCATTGAGGCACCATGTACTCTGCGCATACTGTTTGGAGATGATGGGGATTGCGATCCTACTATTTCTGATGGCGAAGGAAAGCTCGTGGTCTATCTGCTTGCCCAGCTCGAGTTTACGGTCGTCCCTGAACGTGCGGAACCCAGCATCTACCAGGCCGTTGTAGAGGCAACTAGTGAAGCCACTGCGAGTGTCCGAACCATAGAAGCACAGGAACACGTCATACGGCTGAGGGACCCTCCTTGATTTCTTCTGCTTCAGGATTGTATAAGCCCACACGAACAGAAAGGCTAGTACTAGAACAGTCTGAAAGTCGTATTTCATCTTCTTTGCTCGTAAGTTCCCTTTTCTCTTGTCGGATCTAACTTCCCTTTTCTTTCGATGCTTCCTCCTTTTCAAGACATGAGGCTTTCAAGATTCCCCACCTCGCACCTCCCCTCCACCTCTCCTCCCCAAGGGCCTCCACGTGAAAGCGTTGACCATTTTATAGTTTGTCGTCTTCTCTCTATTCAAAGGGTGAATGGTGGGGAGGGATTTGACCTGAATACCTCCCCTCTCCTCCCATCCCCTCTCAGTTCTTTTTCCTTTCATTTTGGAGTTTTGATAAATAAGTACTCCGCCTCCAGTTGTAATGGTGTTCACAGTAGCTTTGATGTCAAATATGTGCTTGTTGAACATTTTTTCATTCAAAGTTTTGGCACTTTATATTGGTTACAGGGCTTGCTCTCACATGTATCAGATTTGAGATTTTTCAACACGTTTCTATTGTCTCCGTACGGTGATAGTGTTATGGACGCCGAACTTAGGCGCACATCGTCGAAAGGCAAAGCCATAATTCAAGTTATTTTCTTAAAAATGAAAGAGCTTGTGTTATTTCCAAGACATTACTGGTGTTGGCTGCAGTTAATTACAATACTTGATAATATAATGACAGTATGTACATATGTTGCCAAAATACAATAGAACAAGTACTAGTATAATTGCTAAAGGCTTGCTTAGTCTATAATTTGAGCACTTGGGTATGACCTTTGTGGTTGGACCCGGCAGCGACAACACATATAAGAAGTCATTTAATCACAGCAGTCGAGTTAAATTTCAGAATACCAATCTCTCAAGTGCCATTATGTCTGATTTATATGGTATCTAAATATTCTTCCTTGGCCCATATTTATGTTTCTAGGCAGATAGAGTATATATAATTAATTTCATCTTTATTCTGAACATTAGATTAATTAAGATTGGCGAGACCATAGACTTGGCATGTCCGTCTTTGCATTTTACATACTCTGTTCTCATCGAGAGTGCCAATGAAACTCTGCCTGAGTGGTATTCCCTCAGAAGCATCTCAGAGTCTACTTTCTACTCCTCAGCCTCCCTCTTCTCTTGTGGGATAGTGAAGCATTTTGAGTTCAGAGGGTCTTATTTACAGAGGCAAATACATGTCAGATAGCATCTGATTTCGGGAGCCACCACCTCCATTTAGACACCCCTAAGACGGGGCATCTTAAGGGATCCTTCAGAAACAGAGGAGCAAGGAAATGAAAAAAAGGGAAAACTCTGAAGATAGAAGCCAGTCGGGAAGAGTGTCACCAGCTGTGGTAGATTCGGCAGTAACATGAAAGATCTTTTTACTGAACTTGAATCAAACAATTAGGATGGACGTTGCAGGATGTTTGTTCAATGTGCCTTTTTTCTACTGTTTGGATCAAAACAGATGTGTCATTAATTCATTTTGGCATTATTTAAAGTCTTCTTCCCTCTTCTCGGATGCCCAGACAACTAGCTTGATCCAATATAAGAGTTACATCGGAGGCTTCAGACCGATTTGCACGCCCCCTATAACATTGATGCATACTATCGAATGTTTAATGTGCAGTAAGATTTGGGATTGGTGGTTTTCACATTGATTTGATTTCAACGAAATATCTATCTGAATGTTGTTGTTGAAGTATGAAAATGCATAGAATTTGCTTTCTCCATCTCTTTTATAGTACCGTTTTAAGAAATAAGGCGTGTTTGGAATCCAGAATTCGTCATAGATGATGATCATGCGCACACATGATTCAGACAAGTTGACCTGAAAGATGAAGCTCTGAATAGAAAGGGGATTGAGGCTATCTCGACACTCCCATTTGCATCAGGATTATTCTGTCATTTGAGACTTAACATGTGGGTGCATTGCGCATGTGATGTGATAAAACACCGAGACAGGGTCAAATCCATGATTGAGGCAGAAGCAGAATAACTAGAATTGGGCACCCATGACACCCAGGGTTCAAGTTAGGACAAAAACTTTTTTCCATGCAAATGAGTCGAAACTCTTTTGGTTGTGAGTGCAATTTTCACACGTTTGGTTGGTTGTTTCTAATGATAGACACCCCTATCAGCCTCAAAATCTTTAGACAAGTCAAATCACGGTGACCACTTTTCAAACAAACACCGCACGCGCCGCCCAACCTCTCTGCTCGTGAGATCTCCGTGCCTCAGGTATCCCACACACCTACACATCATCCGTGACGTCATTTCTACGTCAGCACCTACCACATCATCCATTGACCAGCATTGGCTTTAGGGATTGAAAGTTGACCAATTCGATCAGATTGATTTAATCGGTTTAGAGGCATTTTTCAACTGATTCCTGGTGGTCTAAGAACAATTCATAAGGTATTTTGACATGCTGATGTTTGTTTATGGCCTTATTTAATCGACTCTTCAAGTATAAGTTTCTTCACATTTCTTGTCAATCTATCGTGTTGAAATTGGCAAAGTATGATAAAATACTGGTTTCAATGTCCAATTGTTGTCAAATACAACCTAAGCAACCTATAGGGACGGAGAACAGACCCCGAAACTAAGGTGCAAGTCCATTCGTCATTGCTGCTACTCCCAATGGAATGTAAGTCCTTGTCTCTTTAGAGGATTTTCGTTCCATTCTTCAAGAATTTGATCCACTTGCTACGATCATATGACTTTTTCCTTCCTGGGCATGTAGTGGGTGCTTAGGAAAAGTGCCAAAAAAATCTTAAATCTTTCACATTTATACTAATTTACTTATAAATATTTTTATTGATGTCAATTTAATCTTAAACTTTTGATATAGTGTTAATTCAATTTTTTCAATTAATTTTGACCGGACATTGTTGATGTGGACGTTAGTTGGCTTACATGACACCAACGCTGCCATATACAACTTTTAATAATATCTTAATATATTTTAAATTTTTTATTCTTTATTCTTTTTATTATTTTCTTTCTCTTTTTTTTTTTTTTTTTTCCTTCCCTTCCTTCTTCCTCCAATCGATTGTTGGATCTCAGTGACCAATCAAAGACAATGACTGGCGAGGTCCCTCATTGGCCATAGGCAAAGGCTCACCCTAATGAGAACTCAACTCGTTGCGGCATAAAATACAAATTGCCTTCTAATAAAGTCTAGTACATATTCCGTACCATAATTACTCAAAAACTCAGCTCATTCCAGCATAAAATAAGATTTGAAAAAGAATATGGGAAAACATTTATTCTCATAATTATTGCTTAGACATTTTTCTCTCCTCCTTTCGCCCATCTACATTCCCACTTATTATCATATCTTCTTTCTATATGTAACAGAACAGACTTGTCAAATCCGAACACGATACATTCATTGATGGGGTCACAGTGAATCTAAAAATGACATATTTATTAAAGAAATTATACGACATGACAAGCATAACATGTTTCTTTAACTCCACAATAACTTGTTGCCGGTCTACGGGAAAATCAATGGGAAGGACGGACAAAAAAATGATGATACATTTGATGGTCGAGAAAAATCCTCTTGTAACACGGAACCACATATGCTAAAAACGAGTAGTTACCAAATTCAAGACTGAGTCAATATTAGGATGGATCAAGCTTCTGGGGATTTGTCACCAACATCAAAACCTCCTCGACTACCTTTGCCGAAAGTTCAGCTTCATTCCTGTCATTTGCCAAATAAATTTGAAGTAAGCTTTAAGTAGTATAAGAGTTTCCTGTAATAGGATCAAACTAAGGTTTTGGTGGAAATATGATGAAAGTAAGTACCCATTGGCGACTTTCTCTGATTCTCATCCTTTGGAGGACGTGATCTCATCAAGAGCTTGCTTCCACCTCCCATAGACAAGTGGCTGGACCTTTTTCTTATGTTTAAGCATATTCTCTCCAAAAGAACCTGAGATGTTTTTCACATCCGAGGGCTTCACTTTGTAGAAAATGGTTAATATCTTTTGCCCTTTTTTTCTCTTGCAATCAACCATCTCAGCAAGATTGTCAGGGCACCATTGAGAAGAAGCAAAATTTTCAGACAGAATTGGAATTAATATCTTTGCAATGGTGGATGGCATTCAAAATCCCTTGATTAACATGTGTACCTATCAGGTACGGATGATCATCTTTAAGCGCTCTAATTCCTGCACCCACAAGGCTGCGGTAGAGGTAAGCAGCAAAGCCGGGTCGTGTATCAAGGCCGTGAAAGGTCAAGAACACCTCTCCTCTTTTCTTCTCCGAAAAGTAACCATACGCTGTGATCCAACAAGACAAAACCAACGGGATGATGACAAGATGCAGCCATTGCGAATCATGGGAAAATTCAAAATGACTAAGTAACTTCTAAGAGCCACAAAATCGGTTTAGGTCATAAACCACGCAAAGCTTACATGCCTTCTTCACCTGAGAAATGACGAGAGGCCAAAGCTCTCACGTGATGAACACCGACTATACTTACGAATGATAGGCACTTGGCTAAAATGGAATTGGAAGATACCTGATCTTATGTGGTAATTGGACATCAACATAGGAAATATGGGGAGCCGTTCGATCCACATTGTCTGCAATTCACTCGAAACTCTTTCGACCACCAGTTTCACCAGCTTTCCATCGTGCCTGCCCAAATATTGATTTATAAAACAAAGATTAGGCGTATAGTTTGAATCCTCCCTTCTCCTAATTCAGCGACTCCGGATCGGTCATTTCCATCCAAGTATCACAGGGATTCGGAACCAGATTTGTGACGGATACAGATCTTTAGATTTGAAATACATACATCCATAGAGACAGACAGACAGACATTCATGCATACATACCCATCAGCAATGGTCCGTGATGTCCATCCTCTAATCCACGAAACAGAAGTCAGTGCTTTCGCCCATTCTTGCGATTCCTTGCCCCACGTGGCCTTAAGTTTTGAGAGATCGTCCGCAAAACAACCGCTTGGGCCACGTAAATCCTGAACATCTACTTTATAGAATACAGGAAAGACTCGTTTGTCGTGCTTTTTGCGGCAATTCATAATCTCAGTGAGATCACGGAGGCACCATCTACTCCTTGCATACTTTTTAGAGATGATGGGAATCGCGATCTTACTATTCCCAATGGCCTGGACAAGCTCCTTTTCTATCTTTTCGCCAGGCCGGAGGGCATCGTCATCCCTGAACACACGGAACCCAGCAGCCTCCAGACCATTGTACAGGTGATCGGTGAAGCTAGTGCGAGTGTCGTCACCTCTGAAGCTCAAAAACACATCATACGTCTGAGGGCCCCTGCTTTCTTTCTGCCGCAGAAGTATGAAAGCGCACACGAACAGGGCTAGCAGCAGAACAATTTGTAAGCCGTACATTTTATTCTTTGTTCGCCACTCCTGTTTTCTCGTTTCGGATCTAAGTATGTGTTATCTCAATGCTCTCTCTTATTCAAGACTAGATGCTTTCGAGAGTCCAAGTCGTTTATTATGTTTTACCCAAAATTCTAAAATTTTATCAAATTATAGAAATTCTATTGATTAATTATATTTATACTAAGTAATAAACATATTAACTAATCAAATTTTTATTAAAAAGTAAATAATAATCTATAGTATAAACTATAAATATAAATACTAAATAATAAATTAAAATACAAAATTAAATATGTATTCTATAAATAGCAAAATTTCAATTCATATTTCAAATCATATTTTTATTTTTTAAATAATTTTATTAATATTTTCCTTTTTTTTTCTTTTTTTTTTTTTTTTTTTTCCTTTCTTCGTCCCCTTCTTCTTCTTCTTCAAGGTGGCCGATCGCCGACCTTGGGATGATCGGGCGACCAAGCCGGATGAGAGCCGACGACCTCACCAGAGCATCGCCGACCCTCGTTAGCCGAGCCTCGCTAATGGCCAGGTGGCCTTGTTGGGATTGGGCGAGGCCCGCCTAGCCACCGGCTGGGCTAGGCAAGCCTCGTCAAGGCTGGGCAAGGCTCGCCTGGCCACCGCCGGTGGCTGGGCTTGCCTCCAGCGAGCTCACCGTCGGCGACCGGTGGTAGTGGGCAATAGACGGCGGACGGCTCGATTCAATATCAATAGACCTAGAAAAAGGAAATGAGAGTTAGCTCTTCTAAAGTGGTATTTAGTGATGACCTGGGCACCCTTAGAAGGAGGCCTTCTTCACCTTCCATCTAAGCTATGCAATGAAGGGCCAAAGCCAATCTCAAGGAACAAGGCTCGTTCGATCCAATAATATAACTAAATAGACCAATTCAATAAATTGATTCTATAGCATTTTGTGGAAAACAATGTTTACTAAAATATTTCAACATGTAGCATTTTGTAACAATTCGAATGTTCATCACATAATAGTGGGAATATATTATGTTCTTATTAATAATGGCCAAGTTGATTACGTCGATTCCATATCACGTTGTGGAAAACTGTTTTTACTAAAATATTCCAGCCTGGAGCAATTGCATTCATTAGTATAATTGACAATTCGTATGTTCATGGCATAATAGTGCGAATATATTATGTTCATGGCATAATAGTGGAATTATTTATTTATTTTGCTATTTTATATATTATGGGGTGGTTGAGCTGGGATCGGATTAATTTAGTGGAAGTTTGGACAGACTGAGAGATACTATGATTTTGCTTTATTATTTATGAGGGAGCTGGCTGGTCTGGTTTTCTACAACGTTGGGGCGGAGAGTTGTCTTGACTGCGTATGTGAGAAATTGTGCTCTTCTAGCTTGAGTTTTGCGTACGAACTCTTCCTTTTGTCAAGAGGGCAATGCAAGATTTCCTACAGTCCAAGCTGACTGACCTGTCTTGCATTCCAGAATCCATTGTTATCCTTTTCTTCATTTTCTGTTTTGCTGCTTCAGTCCTTATTCTTCGCCATTTCTGAAGTAATTAATGGAGTATTCTTATATATCCTATTCAACAAAGATAGTTATGGTATATTAATTTAAGTTTGTTTGTCACAATTTACAATTTTTATGATTTTTTTGTGATATTAATCCAATTTAGCATAGGGTATATTTGTCACAAATAGAGGGTTTTTTGATCGAATAAATTAGTTTGGGGTAAATTAAATTCAGTTTAGGGTTTTTTTAATTTTGTAAATTTGTCACAAGTTTACCAGTTTGAGATTTTTCATGGTCAAAAAAAATAGTTTGGGGTAAATTTGAAATAATTTCCCTTTCAACAAAGATAAAAGAACGTATTTGATAACGAGAATAATTTCTAAGTAAAAAAATTTCTGATTTTAGAATAGAAAATGAACAGAAATGCGTTTGGTAACTATATAAAATTTCTATTCCAATTCTAAAATTTTATCAAATTACAGAAATTCTATCGATTAGTTATATTTATACTAAGTAATAAACATATTAACTAATCAAATTTTTATTAAAAAGTAAATAATAAACTATAGTATAAACTATAAATATAAATACTAAATAATAAATTAAAATACAAAATTAAATATGATTCTATAAATAGCAAAATTTCAATTTATATTTCAAATCATTTTTTATTTTTAAAATTATTTTATTTTTTCCTTTTTTTTTTTTCTTTTTTTTTTTCCTTTCTTTGTCCCCTTCTTCTTCTTCTTCAAGGTGGCCGGTCGCCGACCTTAGGACGACCGGCGACCAGCCAGACAAGGGTCGACAACCTCACCGAAGCGTCGCCGACCCTCATCGATCGAGCCTCGCCAATGGCCAGGCAGCCTCACTAGGACTGGGTGAGGCCCGCCTAGCCACCGGCAGGGCTGGGCGAGCCTTGCTGGGGCTAGGTGAGGCCCGCCTGGCCACCGCTGGTGGTTGGGCTTGCCTCCGGCAAGCTCACCGGACCGATTGCCGACGACCGGCGGTAGTGGGCAGCGGATGACAGACAGCTCGATTCAATATCAATAGACCTAGAAAAAGAAAATGAGAGTTAGCTCTTCTAAAGTGGTATTTTAGTGATGATTTGGGCACCCTTAGAAGGAGGCCTTCTTCACCTTCCATCTAAGCTATGCAATGAAGGGCCAAAGCCAATGTCAGGGAACAAGGCTCATTCGGTCCAATAATATAACTAAATAGACCAATTCAATAAATTGATTCTATAGCATTTTGTGGAAAACAATGTTTACTAAAATATTTCAACATGTAGCATTTTGTACTAATAAAAATAATTGACAATTCGAATGTTCATCACATAATAGTGGGAATATATTATGTTCTTATTAATAATGGCCAAGTTGATTACGTCGATTCCATATCACGTTGTGGAAAACTGTTTTTACTAAAATATTCCAGCCTGGAACAATTACGTTCATTAGTATAATTGACAATTTGTATGTTGGCATAATAGTGCGAATATATTATGTTCTTATTAATAACGGTCAAGTTAATTATTTTGATGCTATAGCGTGTTGTCGAATACAGTTTTTACAAAAATAATTCAGCACGTAGCATTTGCACTTGTTAAAATAATTGACAATTCCTATGTTCATGGCATGATAGTGCGAATATATTATGTCCTTATTAATGATGGCCAGGTTAATTATGTTGATTGTGCTCTATATATTTGCAATAGAACAAGAGCTGATCAATCGATTAGTCTGTGTTTTAGTTGTCAACAGCTTGAGATTGTGCCTCAAAAATAAACAAATCTCAAGGGCTTATTCGAGCTATTTACAAACTGAGCTACCCTATCGAGTATTCAACCATCTCAAACTCCAAAACCAAACTATCCGTAATTGGATACGTTATAATATGCCAAGCATTCAAAACATAGTTATAGATAGACCTGTCAAATGGGTGGGTCGGGTCGAGTTTGGGTCGGGTCGAAAATGGATCGACCCATATTTAACCCATTTAATCCGTTTTGACCTATATTTATGTAGTGTAAATCAAGTGACTCATACCCGACATGACCCGTATTGCTAAAACCTATTAATATTCTAAGAAAACCTACTTCTACTATATGCTAATAGGATTAAAACTTCAAATTAAATAAAAAAAATAGTAAATACAATTTAAAAAAAAAGTTTTAAAAAACTATAAATTGAAATATTTATTAAAAAAAATTAGACTACACACATGATTCTCTTATTTGAAGTGAACATACCATTGAATAACTAAAAACTGTAACATGAAAATTTTTTAACTAAACCTAAAAAGCTCATTTTTATGATTTTTTTATATTAAAAAAGTGTTGTTAAAACATTTTTATGTACTTTAACTAAACCTAAAAAAAAAAAAAACTTATTTTTATGATTTTTTTATAATAAAAAAAGTGTTGTTAAAACATTTTTATGTAATACAAATTTTTAACAATTTTTATGCAATATATATTTAATGGAAAATTTTTATAATTCTTTTTTAAAAATTTTTTTATAAAATTCGAATTTTTAATTTTTTTAAATATAATTTTAATTATTTTTATTTTTAAAAAAATAATTTTTTTTTTTAATAATTATTTTCCTTTTCTTTTTTTTTTTTTCCTTTCTTCTTCTTCTTCGGCCGGCCGGCCGGCCACGACGTCGGCCTTGCCGACAATTGGCGAGGCTCGATCTCGCTAATTTGGCGAGGCCGAGGCCCCGCCCGACGCCAACGAGCTCAAGCCTCGCCATTTGTTAGTGAGGCCGAGCCTTGCTGGGCCTGTCGCCAACCACCGGCTAAAGAAGGAAGAAAAAGAAAGAAAAAATAAAATAAAATATAAATATGAAAAATAATTATAATTTTGATTTTTTATTAAAAAAAACATTTTTATAAAGTTAAAGAGTGAAGGCTATGGGTTCAATGTGGGTTTCCTAATAATCCATTCAAACCCATTTTTTTTGTGCTTTACTTTCTCATACTCATATTTAACTTTCCCTTATCCATTTCTAACCCATATTTAATTTTCATTTGACTTATATATGACCCATATAACTAAAAATGGGTCATAATATGGGTTTATGACCCATTTTGCCAGCTCTAGTTACACAGTCCTGTTTCATTAAGTGACATTATAGGACATTATGCAAGAGATAGACAAGACCAATCAGAAATTAACATCATCATGTATTCTTAGCAAGACTTTGGTAATGTTCTACTGTGCCAAGAACTATGGTTCATGTATCGAAGGAATAAAAGCATAGAGCAACATGAAAAGACACGAGAGAAACTATTTTTAGGAGAAATTGAGACTTTGGTTCAATTAATATGCATAATCATAAGAGAATTCGTTAACCCCAACCATGGTAGCCACCACCTGGTACACAATGAAGATGATACCTCCTAAGATCATCAGGATCAGGACTGCGGAAATCGGGTTCTTGAGCAGCTCCAGGATGGGCTGAAATATGGTGTAAATAGCGCCTGTACTCACTGTGAGGGCATACAGTGCATATCTCCTGACATTGTCCCAGAACTCCTCTGCAAGTGGCCTTCTGGACCAAAGGCCAAAGCCTTGTTGCGGTGGTCTTCAAATCCCATAAGGAACAGCACAATCCCAAGTGAAACAGCACCTAAAACCACCTTTCTTGAACCCCATCTAGTGAAACATGATGAGAGTGCTGATTATGGAACTTCCGCATGGCTTTTGTGGGTCTTGCAATGGGATTGCATTTGGAAGATGCTGATGCTGATTCTGATGAAGAAGGAGGTGGTGGAGGATGGTCTTCATGATGTGATGATTCTTGAGGGGATGACAGTGGTGACATTAGATCTTGGGTTGGAGAGCTTGGTGTTTCTTGGAAGAAGGAACTGAGATTGCAGAACCAGTGTCTTCATTCCTTTTCGGGGCACTGTTTCTTTTAGCTCATATGTATGAGTGGTGGCAAAGCATTTTCTGGTGCGCCTTGTCAATGGATGAAAGAGAGGATACTTATGACAGACCGATATAAATTGCACGGGGTAGATCAAGATTCGAGCTGGAAATGATGGGCTTGCACTGAGAATTGAGGCCTTATAATATAACTGGGCCGGCTGGAAAGACCTGTCTAAATAATTTCATGAAATAATGTTTTTCCTCATTTTAGAGTTTTTTTATTATTTTTTATGTTGCTACCGTTGCTACATTTGATCTTTTAAAAGAAAAAAATGGAAAAATCAAAAGTATATTTCTTATCTTCCTCTGATTTATTTCTTGAAAACATCTCCAGAGCATTAGAAAAAGAAGGTCCGCCAAATGCATTTTCGATATGCAAAAATAAAGTGTGAATATTTTAAAGTACATCTTCCTAAATTAAGTGCCATTCCATGCACTTCTGGGAGAAAATTGAATTTTATGCTGAAATTCCAAAGAAAATTTAACTATATGATCACAGAATGGTATAGGAACCAAAATTAAATTTGAGATGCTGCTAAATGGTAGGATCTTATTGATGTACATAAACAAGAAATTATAGGTCAAACCGTATTGATTCAGTTATAGATTTTTATATAGGATACGTTGGCGTGTTAGAGGTTAGTGGCCTCTTAAATCCGCCACGAGATAAACCACCATCTCTCTAGCTTCCTGATTAAGGCCAATAATAGACTATAACTCCCCCAAATAAAGTTTATAACTCTCAACGTATCCTGTTTTTGTAATTTTCTTCAGATATAATGATGTTCTAATGATTGTCGAGTTGAATGTAGATCATGACTCACAAAAATTCTTGCCCTTGATATGGTCGTAGTAACCATTGTGCCATTTTGCCTCAGCATGAACACTTTTCCGGATAGTTTTGTTGGATTGTATGGTGTAGCTACATGATAATTGGTGATTTTTCTTTTTTTTTTTTCTTTTTTTGGTTCAAACTTATAAGGGAAAATGTCACAAATGGTCCCTATACTATTACCTAATGTGCAATTTGGTCCATGAACTTTCGATCGGCTCAATTTGGTCCTTAAACTATTGATAAATATCCGATTTGGTCCCTGAACTTTCAATCGGCTCAATTTGGTCCCTGAACTATTTGATAAATGTCTGATTTGGTCCTTGAACTTTCGATCGGCTCAATTTGGTCCCTAAATTATTGATAAATATTCGATTTAGTCCTTAGTTACTGTTTTTCCTTTTTTTATTTTTTATTTTTATTTTTTAAATAATTTTTTATTTTTTATTTTTAATTTTTAATTTTTAATTTTTAATTTTTTAATTTTTTTTGCTTATTCCTCTTCCCTCCGCCGGCTCCCGAGGGAGCCGGCTCCGGCGAGGGCTCCCTCGCCCGACGCCGGGCTGCGAGCCCCTCGTCGGCGTCGGGCGAGGAGCACCCGGCGTCGGGCGAGGGGCTCCCTCGCCCGACGCCGACGAGGGGCTCCTCGCCCGACTCGGGGAGGGGCTCCCTCGCCGGATCCGCAAGGGAGCCTCTCGCTCGACGCCGGCGAGGGCCGCCCTCGCAGTCGGGCGAGCCCCGCCGACGCCGGCGGGGTGCTCCTCGCCCGACGCCGACGAGGGGCTCCCTCGCGGCCGGCGTCGGGCAAGGGAGCCCCTCGCGGCTGGCGTCGGGCGAGGGGCTCGCTCGCCGAGATCTGCGAGGGAGCCCCTCACCCGACCCCGGGCGAGGGGCTCCCTCGCCCGACGCCGGGAGGGGCTCCCTCGCCGGATCTGCGAGGGAGCCCCTCGCTCGACGCCGGCGAGGGCCGCCCTCGCTGCGTCCGGCGAGGGCGACCCTCGCCGGAGCCGGCGAGAGGAAAGAGAGAATAAGCAAAAAAAAATTAAAAAATTTTAAAATTTTAAAATTTTAAATTAAAAATGAAAAATAAAATTAAAAATATAAAATAGAAAAAGAAAAACAGTAACTAAGGACTAAATCGAATATTTATCAATAATTTAGGGACCAAATTGAGCCGATCGAAAGTTCGGGGACCAAATCGACATTTATCAAATAGTTCGGGACCAAATTGAGCCGATTGAAAGTTCAGGGACCAAATTGGATATTTATCAATAGTTTAAGGACCAAATTGAGCCGATCGAAAGTTCAGGAACCAAATTGCACATTAGGTAATAATATAGGGACCATTTGTGACATTTTCCCAACTTATAATTGTTAATCTTTTATGTACAATGCTATTTATAACAAAACAACCATAATGAAAGTTTGCATCATTTACTTATTAAAGGATGTTAACATAAATAACACCATTTCTATAAAAGCAATGTATAATGGTCACGGTTTCTATTCTCAACATTATCGTTCACAAAATGACTATAATCAATAGCATCGGGCATCATTCGTCGCCATTGCCCAATCACCATCGGTACCTACTCTTAGTGATGCTCGTCATATGGACACCGTGGCCACGGCTATCCCCTAACAAGTTGATGCCTCCACAAGCCTCAAAAAGTCATCTCCAACCACCCATCACTGCCCACCAACCACCCCCTCTCGGGCTACCACACTACACACCGGTAGGATCGGTGCTTGCCCATAACTACCGTCAGCCACCACCGCAATGCGCCTCCATCGTGCATGGAGTTCTAGTTTCACAAAAATCGCTGGCACAAGTACAAAAATCGCAACACCATTTGTGAAGAAACATCATAAACAAACCTTTCCTAGGTAAATTATCATCGACAAAGATATTCTCTTAGCATGAAAATTGCTTTCCAAATCAAAAATAGATGTCTCCGTCACATACAATACTTTTTCCGAAGGCGAATTCCAAGCCAAGTTTTGCCCCTCAACCCGTACAACTTTAGGCGGCGGTCACCAGGTGGCCGCAACCCCCAAGTGGCGGTCGCCAAGGTCGGGTGACGCCTTAGGCGACGGTGCCGGCGCGGGCCACTCCTTGGCCGGTGGTCGTCGGCCTCCGTTCGTCTCTCCGAAGAAGATGAATAGTATGGGGAAGAAGATGAACAATACCGGACTTGCATCCCAAAATGCAACTTTCCAAAGTACCTCTAGAATTGCATTCGGCTAAAAGCTCTTAGAATCACTTGAAGATGCAATTGCATCTTGCCAAAGTCACTAAAAAAATCAAATGGCCAATGGACTTTAAAGTCCCAAAGTCCCTTCCAAATGCTAAACCAAATGAGACCAAGGCATTTCCCCAAGTATCTTGAAATGGACATTTGGCAAAGGCAAAAGTGTTTGTATACTCTCATTTTGGTGTATTTTGCAAAATAGCTTTGAGGTAAAAAGAAAAAGGAAAAAAAAATGAAAGGAAAAATGAGGAGGAGATGTTGAAGTAAAGGGGAACGATTGAGAGGCAGCCAAAGCTGGTGGTTGTGGTGAGGGAGGTGGCTGGTGGCAGTGGTGGTGGGGAGGCGGCGGGTCGCGTGACCCAAGCGACGGTCGTGCGTGGGGTCAATGCCCGAGGTTGCTTGACCTCAAGCAACCCTTCTCGACGACCCCCATCCGCCGACTTCAGCTTCACCAGTGGAGCAACAAGTCTAAGGAGGAAGATGATAAACAGTAATTTTTTTGAGTAAAAGAGAAAAACACAATTATCACTAAGGGCAATATTGGAAGAAAAAAATCATTAAACCCCTATTTAGCATTCTGAAAATGCTGAAAGCTCAAAATAGGTCCACAGTGATACGGGAAGGAAAAAAATTGTTTGGGCAAGAAGTCCCTCTAGTCTCCAGCAGCCCCACACCTTCTCGTGACACTTGATGATTGGTCTGAGATCACATCGACTTGGCGGTCTGGGATCACCTAATATTTTTTCTTTCTTTCCTTTTTCCACGCTACTTTTTTCTGTGTTATGCTGGTGCGGCATGCCAGACCAGCACCGGGTTTCCCACGTCACAGAGCTATGTACTGAAGTAGGGAATGTGTTCAGCAATTTAGAGAATTTGGTTGCTTCAAAGAATAGAAGGACGGAACCGCAACTTGCTACAAGTTAAAGGATTAAACCGTGACCCTCATCTTTATGGGGGCTTTTCAGCAAAAGAGAACACGGAAGAGTCAAAAAGAAATAGAAAAAACAAATTCTCTGCCACGCACTACACATAAGCTCCAAAGTGAGGAAGACTCCGTGGCAATGCGATGAAATATTCTCCTTTGTGTCATTTCCTTTGTTCGCTACAAGGGATAATCAAATCACAAATGCCTAAACTTTTAATCATTTCATAATCGAGTGCCTAGATTATTTTTTTAATCAAAGAAGTAGCTCAATTTGATGTGGGTTAATATGAGATCTCCATCAAAATTACAGATAAAAAATGTCAAGAATTGGACTCTGAGGTCGTTAAACAGCCATTAATGATCCAAATTGGAGTTTGATGTGGCCTCTTCAAATGATGTCCTAGAGTTGCATTCAATGACCAGGATTGTTCAAGTCAACATTCCCTCTCTCCTCATCGCCCATCACCTAAATAGAATTGACATAATTTTGTTTAGTTAGGATAAAGTAATTCATTTAACGGAGATCTTACGTTGACCAACATTTAAAAAATCGAGGTATATGATTGAATAATAAAAAAATTAAATGCTTGGCTGTAAAATTTATGAAAATTCAGACATTTGCAGGGTTTATTAACCCTTCACCGTTCCAAGACAGCAAGATGGACAAAATCCTCGGTGGGAGTCCTCATAATCACCCCCCGATTTCTTCTCCCTGCTTTGTTTTTTGACATGGAATTGTCATATGCTGACACGGTTTCGGATGCAGAACAGACGACAAGATCCAAGTCAAGTCATTTGACAATCATTTGGCGGAGATTTCCTTGCAAACTAAGAGACAGCAACGGAAACATCCTGGCCGGTCGCGTTCCAAATGGCTTTCTCTAGCTCTACGGTCGTTTATTAATACTTTAACCTCAATCAGAAGTTCATGCGTCATCGGCTCCTCTTTGGGATTTACAATTTTTAAGTGGAAGCCCACCTGGAAGAAGTTTTAGGCGTGACTCAACAAACTTCATCCTTCTTCAACCATCACCGATTTCTTTTCATTCAACCAGAAAAAAGAGGGCTAAGAAGCTGCTTCTGTTTCAAACCTTTTTCACCCTCGCCAATGGCAGTAAGTGTCTTCAGCTATTATCATTGTTGATCGACTTCTTTAGGGTGTTTGAGAACTTGGGTGTTTCAGATATAGTTTGCTTCTAGTTTCTTTTGCAGACTGGACTCTGTTTTTTCCCATTTGTAAAAGTCCCCTGGTTCTGTTCTATGTAATTGTTAGACCATTCCTACTTGTAAAAGCCTAAACTGTCAAAATTATTAAACCACAGTGCATGCAATGGTAACGCTTTCCCAATGCAAGCTTTACCTTATGCACGCATGGAACACGGGCATTATGCCGTTTGGCTGAGAAAATGAACAGAAGAATGTGCGGGATGACAAACTTGTCACCTATGGTATGATGCTTCGGCCGAAGGAAAAAGAAAAATCTTATGCTCCTGTACCGTATCAGGAGATCATTTTACTTAATAGTTTGCAATTAGAAGACGGTTTTGGAGTGTCTACAGCTTAACTCTAGACAAAATACTGCTGTGGTGATTGAAATTCAAGGACCCCACGTTCACATTGCACATACGGATAGGGACAAGATGGTTCTTTCATGTGTAGGAGAGATTGAGTATTTTGGAACAAATGACTGGGACTACCGAATCATCTACACTCCAAGACAGAGCCAAAACACTTCGCGTTTCATCAGTTCTCCGTCCCTTGTTGGATGTCTCTAGACCACTCGTTTTTTTATTGAATGTCACGTGCCCCTGTTTTTGACGTATTTCCAGTTCAATATGAACCTCCTTTTTTCTTCTTCTTCTTCTTTTCTCTCTCTCTCTCTCTCTCAAGATGGCCCCATGTCTAAAGCTTAGCACGCTCTCATTTTAACAGATATTTTGTGGATATGGTGAAGTGGTACAGAAGTTGAAAATGATGAGCAGAGTTCTTGAGACCACATAAGTGTACGGAGCTCAAGGAATGGTCGGTTTTCACAACACTAGGAGAGAGAGGAACGTCTCCTTCACCAGGAGTTCTCAGCCAACATGTCCTTTCCTTGTCACATTAAAATCTTGGCACTTCGGGGGGCTTGTCTTTTGTTTCGTTGCAATGTGAAATGGCCCTAAACTTTTTTCCTTGTTCCAATTGCTGTTGATGCACATGAAATAATCGTTCTTTGAAGGAAAGTATTGCCATGTGTATTTGTGTTTAAGGAAAAACAAAAATGTACTGAGCTTGTCAGTTTTATGGAGTACTAATAATACAAGACTATAACGGTTTCTTTTTTCACCGATTCAAGATGATACTAAACATCAATCCCATATGATATCCCATAACATAAATCAAGAAAAACCAACCTTACATTATATTGATTTATCAAGATAATTTTATATGGATTTTAGGACACTATTTAGTATCCGATCATAACACGATGTCAATTTTGCTTCGTGATTTTTACGATTTTTTTTTTTTTGTGATGTGCCCTAATCATCCACACTAGAGAATTTTCTATGTGCTTACATTCTTAGACGTAATTGCTTTCAAATTTCAACAACCCAAAAAAAAACCCCACCCCCCCCCTTTGTTTCAAAAAAAAAAAAAAACCCCTCCCTCCCCCAAAAAAAAAAAAAAAAACACATTATTGGGTATTTGAGTGTGCCCATTATGTAGCTTGACATTCTATGAAAAGATCATGTAGACCACAAGAAATTGATGATGAAACCAAGAGGGTCTCAAGTCATGGTATGCTACTTTCTCCCTTGCATCTACTTGAATTGAATGATGTACCCAATAATTGGCACCCATCGTTTCAAAGAGCCGACACTTGGAGCTCCTCCACTGGAGAGCACGTGAGGTAGGTGGCAGAAGCAAAAGGGGATTTCTACCACTTGGGAAGATTGTCTAAGGGTCGGTTTTGGCGCTTCTGCTCAGTCTAAATGAGGCCATCTTGTCTGTCTAAAAAGCATGTTATCATTGAGGTCGAAGCTCAGATTTCAGAGTCACTTTGGCTTCTCCTACCTAGTGAATCTGATCATGAACTTCGTCTCGTTTCTCTGTGTACGATCAGTACATATCTTTGGTGGGTCTTGCGCAGTTATAAAGTGTGTTGTTAATAAAAAGGGTTTGAGATATTGTATCTCAATCGCCTTTCCTTCACCACCCACATCTTCTGGTCTGCCTCTAAGAACATTTTTATGTGCATGTGATGGAAAGAAAACTAAATAATTGAAGAGTTGCATGGTCATCTTTGGATTATTATAATGCAAAATACATATAGGCTCAAAGATGGCCTTCGTGAGGCAGTCCCTTGTCAAAAAAATATGCAACTTTTGTTTAAGTTTTTCATTGATGTGCAATCATATAACTAATCATGGCACAAAAATCATGTAATATGTTCTTAGCTATTACGCTTTCTAGCTACTGTTAGTACTTATTGGAAATATGCAGATCCTCCTCTCCTCACACACAGAATGAGAACGAGAAGTGACGCTTGGAGATTCAAGTCCTTGTGTAAAAGATGACTTGATATTGCCAATAAGCCACCAAAGTTTAATTTAGTTCATGATTTTAGAGTCAAATCTAAAACTTTTCTAAGACATGAGATATCTTCTTCTTCTTTTTTTGTCTATTCTTATTTTATATCTCTTTTACAAATCATTGTACTCCTAAAATGTATTAAAATGCGCAAGTTGCGATTAAACTCTATTCCCTCATTGTACTGTATAACAAATTTTATAATTTAATTGTATTTTTTGAAAGTTTTATGACTCAATTGCACTTTCATTGTAAGTTTTATGACTTCCAATGCATTTATCCCTCTCTTTTACAAACCATTGTACTAGGTATTGTGTGCAAGTTGCAAAACTCTATCCCCTCACCCGCACATCCAAACCCCAGCTCTCAAATAATGTGAAGAATCAAATTCTCCATCTTCCCTTCACAAATGAGAAAAGTGGCCACCGAGGCAACCTTTAGTAATTTTGGGGTATCTGTTTTAAAACTATGAAATCATATGCATTCTAATTCTATTTCTAGGAATTCGAAGAATTCTAGAGCGAGAAATACTAGTTCACTTAGACCCAAGATGGCCTGTTTGATATATATCCAACAAGACGAGACTATGCCGCTGTGAACACCTTCTAGAAAGTTATAATACCGCTGTAGTTTTTCATTACTCCTTCCCTCATCAAACAGCCATGATTATCTTGTTCCTTAATGTCATCATCTCTTTCTTACTGATAATTCAGTACTTCCATCGTTTCCGATGCAAAGGAACCCGGAAGCTTCATTTGCTGCAGTGGAGTAGAGACATTACATCACATGATCACATCACTCGTGAGCGTGTTGAAAGAGCATGACCCTTTAGTTCTGTCATAGTAATAATTACTTGTCCAACGACAAGGGAGTCTCCCTCTTTCTAGCATTTTCTACGTTACTCCAGCCCCAAGTCAACTGAAGAGCGCGCCGTTTCCACGTTCGTCCCTTTCACACCGTGAATCCCTAAGTCTAACGCGAAGAGAGAACGACAGTACGGAACGACGAATGATTAGAGGACTACCTCCAAGATTACGGGCTTGATCCTCTATTTTGGGGGGGCTTATTAGACCGCGACTTTTGAAAGTTACGAATACAAATGATGTCAAAAGCACAAAACTTTCATTTTATAGATCACGACGTGATCGGTCTTTCCTTTTCCTTGGATTCTACTCTTGCTGAAGAGCTGTAAAGAGAAGATGAAGATGCATAGAAATTTGTTCTTCGCTGTTGAACGTCAAGAGCTAGGCAGATAGATATAATTTGAGGGAGGTAGAAGAAGAAAGGCTAGAGATTTTGTTTATTAAACTTAGCTGCTATTTGATCTAGGACAGGACTAACGGTGCGAGAAAAAGACAACATGATGACCTCGAAAGAAAACAGAAGTCATGAACATGAGAGCTTCGTCGCCATCCACCCTAAAAGGGACAAACCCTTGATGGGATTCGTTTAGTTGGCTCGTTATGTACATGATTGTCTTGCAATCACACTGCAATCAGCTGACTTTTAGCTTCAATCCTGATCTCCTCTTTCATCTTCCTAATGAATTCCTCAAACTTTTTATTTAACTCCTCCGTACTCATCATCTCTTCACTCCCTGTAGCAACTGCTGGCGATTCTGGTTCTTTCCCCATGTAGCCACGTTCTTCTAGTTCTTCTTCTTCTTCTTCTTCTTCTTTGCTGAGTCTGTCATCATCTTCCACGACCCAAGTTTCATTTTCATCTTCTGCTCCTGTATCTTGTAATATTTGCTCTTCCTGTTGCTCAGCTTCATCTTCTTCCTCTGTATCTTTTCCCTGAACTTGAAGTTTCTCGTCCTCCTCCTCCCCCTCTTCTTCTCCATCTTCTTCAGCTGCAAGAACCAGATTATTTTCCTGGTACTCGTTATACCCAGTAGCGGCATCTTCAGCAGTCACAGCTTCAACTTCTGATGATCCAGAAGCTGAAACTTTGATCTCATCCTCAGGTAAGTCATCCAAAGCCGACCTGTCTTTTTTTCCTGAACAATTCATCATCACCATCAAGATCAGACCCAGATGGCGAAGAGCTGCTAGAACTGCAGGAGCTCTTTGCAAGAAAAGCTAAGATCCCGTTGCAGACGAGGAACATGAACTTCCTCTCGAGGGTGCGAGTGAAAATCCGAAAGAGCATCGTGGAGAAGCAGAGGTTGAAGGAGTGAGGGAAGAGAGAGTATCCTGAGGAATAACACACAACGAAGGACAGCAGAGAGATTGAGATGACAAATTTCAAAGCCCTTATGAGGAAGTGGCTGTTCTTGCTGTTGATTTTGTGAACATTCTGGACTTTCATCAGGTTGTCATTTTGATCCATCTTTTGCTCGATTGTTTCGTTTTTGGGCGCAAAGCTAAAGGCAAGCTAAAGGCAAGCTGTGCTCGGGGCAGGGAATGATGCAATCCTGTTTGCTTTGTGGGTTTTGGGTCGACATGGAATCATGGTGCCTCTTTTTCTCCTCTTATAGAAGTCCTGTAAGTGCTGTAGCTAATGGGGAGGAAAGCACCTTTGGTGATTGCAACTTTCTTTTTTGAAAAATGGACGAGCATACCCTTTGGTGATTGCACTTTCGCACTCTCTTTTTTGAAAAATGGAAAGATCAATGATCTCCATTGCCGACCTCTTTGAATATCATTAGAAGAGTTCCACACCAATATACATAATCTTTGATTTGAGGTTTAATTAACTATTGTCATATGATGAACATGCCACTACAGCCTCATCCCGGTGCCAGTGCGTACCGTATCTTCTTGAATTTTCGGATGTCAACATGCAATCCATCCACCTTCATGAAAAATAGATGGGCGTGGACTTAAAAGTTAATCAACTTTTTTTTGTGAGTGGGGAGGGCTATCCCATGAAGAGTATAGATCCTCTAATCTCAATTTTGATGAGAACAAAAAGGAAAACAAAAGGTAGCTGCTTTGAAGTTTCTAGGTAGACCTGCAACAAGATTTGCTTGCCCAAAAATGGGAAAGATACAGGGAGAACCTAATCATGCAGCTCAAGCATTATTCACGTACACGTGTCTGTGCTTGATGTATGTGGGATATAATTTATTATGTGCAAGAATCTATACAACAGCATAGCTACGTAAATAAAGTTTAAGCAATCATGTGTACTTTTGGAGTAATTATCTGCCGCCTATACATGTCACGTAGTCCACATCATCGACATCCTCAACCTAAAATCTAAGAAAGCATCCAAAAGCAGATCTCGTAATGATCCTTTCTGCTACACTAAACATGTGGGATTTGCTTCTGTCCTTGGCAGATGGTAAGAAGACAGACAGATGTATCGTGCCAAAATTAGAAGCATTATTATTTTCCTTCGGCCTCTTTCTTTGTCGTCTTCCTACATTGAACAGAGGCACAGCATGACCTGCATGTGATATTTCGCCTGGAATTATGGTCCTTGTCCGTTCAAGACTCTTCTATTCCCGTCGGCGACGACGAAAAAGTGCAATGTCTCAGGTATTTAACTGGTGTTGAATTTTCAGAAGCCTCGGGAAACTGTAAAACTCTATGCATCTGTACATCAGCAGTTTTCTCTTGCAAGTACGATTCTTGAACAGCTCTCATTAATCATTTTGCGGCAGTGCTAAAAACCCTCCAACTCAAAATTTAAATTTTAAAGTCACATGAAAACAAAGAACATATAAAATCCATTGTTAAATTATGTCACATTTTACATGCAAGCCAAATTAAGAGCAACACATGAAATTTTGACTAATGGAGGTGGATGCATATACAAGAAAAGAATAGCACTAGCTCTTATGCCATATTAGAATCACTAATCCAAAAATTGAAGATTTTAGGTGAAGATAAACCTATAAATGTATACATATTTCAACAAGCTATAAATCTGAAATCAATTTTTTGCTCGCCAAACTAAATCAACTTTCTTGGTCTAGTCAAATCAAATGTAGGTCATCCATGGCGAGGGTTGGCCTCACCAAGCCATGCTTGGGCGAGGGCAAGGCCGCCCCTCACCACCACTCACCCTTGCCTAGGCATGGCCCTGCAGGGCCAACCCTTGTCAACCATGGCCCAAAAAGAAAAAGATAAAGGAAAAGGAAAGGAAAAAAATAAAAAAAAAATTATTGACAATCGCGCCACATAGAATAGTCAATATTCACATTAGTGATTTCCAACCTAAATTAATCAAATGGACTGAATTTGCAACCAATATGAAAAAGTTTAAAATTAAATTGATCCAATTAAAATGTTTATAACTGAATTGATATCAATATAATAGATTTATGACTTTTTTAGATACTTTTCTCTTTTTTTAGGTACAAAGTCTAAGCGGTTCTCCCACTTAACCATGAACCTTAAAAACATGATAGGGATCAGGAACTGTGCTTGGGAAGTTGAACTTAAAAAGGTGCAATTAAGGTACCATTAGATTGGTTTCACCTTCATAAAGATCACATTTTTAAGAGCTCTCAGTTATATGATTAAGATTAATTGTTTAGCAAAGCTATGTCACAGTTGGGGCAGCTTAATATATTAGGAAAAAAAACTGAAGTTTGAAGAAAACATTATCTTAAACAGTGGGAAAGAGAGCATAAAACAGGCAAGATTCCTAACTTCACAGAATCAGACCATTCTACTTTTTTTTATAGCAATTTCAGAATCCTTCTAATTAATTTACTAAATTTTTAATTACAAAGTAGATTCCACTTCTAGTGTATTCTTGATTATATCACGGTATCACAAATTAGCAATCTACAGCTGCTTCTGAAGTCCAACTAGAAGAAAATTGGGAGTCAAAAGCTTCTTGAAACATCAGATCAGCAAGGGTTAGGTGAATGAGAATCAGATACTTTCCTTAAGCAGCTTTCAGATTCATTGCAAATTATTCAGTATATTACTTCTTTTAGCAGGCTCTTTTTTTTATAAGGGAAGTAATTCGTTGAAAAATAATTACTTAACTTCTTTTCTTGCTTGAACAATTAATAAATAAACATCGAGAGGACTTCAAGGTATCTTCTTGAAATGAAAGAGCTTGTGTTATACCCAAGACATTGCTGGTGTTGTCTGCAGTTAATTCTACCACTTGATAATAAAATGACAATATGTACATATGTTGCCAAAATACAATAGAACAAGTACTAACATTATCGCTAGAGGCTTGCCTAGACTATGCTTTGAGCACTTGGGCATGACCATGTGGTTGGACATGGCAGCCATAATACATAGAAGAAGTCATTTAATTACAGCAGTTGAGTTAAATTTCAGGCCCCTCAAGTGCCATTATGTCTGATCTATATGGTATCTAAATATTCTTCCTTGGTCAATATTTACATTTCTAGGCAGATAGAGTATATATAATCGATTTCATCTTTATTCTGAACGTTAGATTAATTAAGATTGGCAAGACCATGGATTTGGAATATTCCTCTTTGCATTTTACGTACTCTTTGTTCTCATCAAGTGTGCCAATGAAACTCTGCCTGAGTGGTATTCCTTCAGAAGCATCTTAGAGTATACTTTCTACTCCTCAGCCTCCCTCTTCTCTTGTGCGATGGTGAAGCATTTTGAATTCAGAAGGTCTTGTTTACAGAGGCAAATCCATGTCAGATAGCATCTGATCTCCAGAGCCATAAGACAGAGCATCTAAGAGGATACTCCAGAAAACGAGCAGCAATGCTAGGAACACAGAAGTCTACTAAAATAGATTCATTAACTAGTTTTGCAAAATCCAACTGAGTAAATAATCAAGTCGGATCTTGTACAAAATGCTTTGTTTATTTAAACATTCCAATAAGGGTATGGGATGTATAAGCAGGATTGGCATTTTACTCAGCGAATGAGTATTGATTAGAGTGAGATGCCAAGAGCCTACTCACATAGGACCTCGTAGATAACTTTTAAGGAACTTTTGAGGTCTGTCTGGCATTATTGAACATTGAGATGGTTATGCATCTTGGTGTTCTATGGTTCTGTTGACTGAAGCTCCCATAACTTGTAATTTTCCTGATTTTGGTGATTCTTCCTATAGTATAGTTAGTGATTTCCTGATGTTTCTCAGGATACGTTTAAATACCACAAATGCAAAAACAATTACAATCACAAACGTGAAGAATTCAGCCAGGGTTTGTACGAGACAATAGAGAAGCTATAAGGAGACAGAGGAGGATTGGAATATTGGATATTTAGCCATGATATGGACAAGGGCTTAATCCTGTTATGGTTAACTTCATGTACTTGTTTTGATCATTAAGATTAAGTTTTGGTTCATCCATGTACTCTCACATGAAGGTGTGCGACAGAACTAACGGTGACAATCCATCTCCAATGATTTATAAAATGGAAAGATGATAAGCAGTTTCTATGGGCATAGCAACATGCACATTGACACATCTCAAGCCTGCAAAAAAGCAAACAAACCACAATACTTTTGTTTGTGATGGTGTCCGACAAGAGACATCTTTGAAGGAGAGGCCTACTGCATATTGGTTTGCAGAAATAACTTTTCAATATCACAATGCAGATCTTTAAGAAGATGGTAGAGTTTATAAGTTGACAATCACTGATGAGCATAGAAGTGGCTTGCCTGTGAAAATGTTCATTGAACTGCAAAAATCAATGATACTTGTTGAGAACCTTAGAGAGTAAGCTAAGCCTCTAGAGCAGGCATGGATTTTTCTGGGGATTTCAAGAAATGGGACATCATAATCTTTGATTCAGGAAGCCTGGATGTTAGAAAGAACAAATCTCTTTGGTTTTCGACAAGTAAGAACAACCAATAAAGAACAGTTCAACAATTTCTCAAGTTTAGACAGAACTACCATAAGAGGTTTAGCCATACTTCATTAATTACATTCTACAAAAGCATTGTAAACTGCTAAATGATAAAAGGGCAAATTCTAAGGATATAAAAGGTTTAGCAATACTTCATGACTTACATCCTACAAAAGCATTGTAAACTGCACACTTCTGAGGAAACAATAAAAGGGCAAATTCTAAGGATATAAGAGGTTTAACCATACTTCATGAATTACATTCCACAAAAGCATTGTAAACTGCACACTTCCAAGGAAACGATAAAAGGCAAATTCTAAGGATAGAGATGACTCAGGGAAAATGTCCACCAACTGATGGTAGAACTTGCAGCAACATGGAAGATCTTTGCATTGAAGGACGTTTGTTCAATGGGCCTTTTTTCTTCTGTTGGGATCACAATATGAAGTGTTCATTAATCCATTCTGGCATTATTCAAAGTCTTTTTCCCTCTTTGCAGATGCCCAGACAACTAATGTGTTACTGTGTGAGTTTAATTGGAGGCTTCAGACAGTTTTGTGCATCACCTTAACATGGATGTGTACTATAAAGGACTCAATCAAACTATATACAAATTGAGCTAACCTACATAGTATTTAAACTCTCAAAATCCAAAACCAAACTATCTGTAGTTGGATGCATTCTAATATGCCTAGCATACAAAACGCAGTTACAAAATTCAGTCCATCAGATGACATTATAGGACGTCATCCATAAGATAAGCAAAAGCAACCAGTAATGAAGACCATTATATATTGTGAGCAAGACTTGCTAATATTCTACTATTCCAAAAACTATGCTTCATGTGTTAAAGACATAAAAGCAGAGAGAAACATGAAAAGACATATGGGAATCTATCTTCAGGAAAAATTGAGACTTTGGATTAATTAATACGCATAATCATAAGCGAATTCATTGACCCCAACCATGGTAGCCACCACCTGGTACACGATGAAGGTGCTACCTCCTAAGATCAACAGGATCAGAACCGCGGAAATCGGGTTCTTGAGCAGCTCGAAGATGGGCTGCAATATAGTGTAAATAGCGCCTGTACTCACTGTGAGGGCATACAGTGCATATCTCCTGACATTTTCCCAGAACTCCTCTACCAGTGGCCCTTCAGGGCCAAAGGCCAAAGCCTTGTTGTGGTGGTCTTCAAATCCCATAAGGAGCAGCGCAATCCCAAGTGAAACAGCACCTAAAACCACCTTTCTTGAACCCCCATCTGTTGAAACATGATGAGAGTGCTGATTATGGGACTTCTGGATGGCTCTCGTGGGTCTTGCGATGGAATTGCATCTGGAAGATGCTGATGCTGATGAAGAAGGAGGAGGTGGTGGAGGGTGGTGCTGACTGCATGATGTCACGATTCTTGAGGGGATGACAGTGGTGGCATTGGATCTTGGGTTGGAGAGGTTGGCGTTTCTTGAAAGAAGGAACTGAGATTGCAGAACTAGTGTCTTCATTTCTTTGGAGTCAGTGATTCTTTTAGCTCATATGTATTGAGTGGTAGCAAAGCATTTTCTGGTGCGCCTTATCAAGGGAAAGAGAGGATAATGGTGACAGACTGATATAAATTGCACGGGGTGGATCGAGATTCGAGATGGAGATGATGGGCTTGCACTGAGAATTGAGGCCTTATAACTAGGCCGGCTGGAAAGACTTTCCTCATGTTAGAGTTTTCTTAAGTTGCTGTTGTTGCTGCATTTGATCTTTCTTTAATCTTTTTAAATTGGAAAACTCAAGAGTATCGTTCTTATCTTCCTCTAGTTTATTTCTTGAAAACATCTCCAGAGCATTAGAAAAAGAAGGTCCGCCAAATGCATTTTCGATATGCAAACATAAAGAGTGAATATTTCAAAGTACGTATTCTTAAATTAAGCCTAGATTGGCAAAGTGCCACGTGTTAGTTTCATATTCCATGCACTTTTGGAGGAAAATTGAATCTTGTCCTAAAATTATCACGGAGATAATTTGGAGAACTACATAATCATAGAATAGTATAGGAACCAATTAAATTTGAGATGCTGCTAAATGGAATGATCTTATTGAAATCATTGGTCAAAATACTTTTGATTCAATCATAGAGTTTTGTATAAGACAAGTTCGCGTGTTAGAGATTAGTGGCCTCTGAGATCCACCACAGGATAAACCACTATCTTTCTAGCTTCCTGGCTTTGGCCAACAATAGACAATAACTCCCCAAAATAAAGCTTATAACTTTCATCGTTCCATGTTTTTGTAATTTTCCCAAAAATAATGATGTTCTAATGATTGTCAAGTTGAATATAATCACGACTCACAAAACTTCTTGCCCTTGATTTGGTCGTTGTAACCGTTGTGCCATTTTGCCTCGGCATGAACACTTTTCCGGATAGCTTTGTCGGATTGTATGGCATAGCTACATGATAATTGTTGATTTTTTTTTTCTTTTTTTGTTTGGTGCAAACTTATAATTGTTAATCTTAAGCACGATGCTATTTACAACAAAACAATCATAACGAAAGATTGCATCATTTACTTATTAAAGGATGTTAACATAAATTACACCATTTCTATAAAAGCAATGTATAATGGTCACGTTTTCCGTTCTCAACATTATCGGTCACAAAACTACAATAATTAATAGCAGTGGGCATCATTCGTTGCCATTGCCCAACTACCATTGGTGCCTCTTCTTAGCAATACTCATCATATGAACACCATGGCCACAGCTATCCCCTAACAAGTTGATGTCTCCGCGAGCCTCAAAAAGTCGTCTCCGATCACCCATCACCGCCCGCCAACCACCCCCTCTCGGGCTACCACACTACACACCGGTAGGATCGGTGCTCGACCACAACTACCATCAGCCACCACCGCCATGCGCCTCCACCATGTATGGAGTTTTAGTTCCGCAAAAACCGCCGGCACAAGTACAAAAATTGCAACGCCATTTGTGCAAAGAAACATCATAAACAAACCTTTCCTAGGAAAATTATCATCAATGAAGATATTCTCTGAGGACGAAAATTGCTTTTCAAATCAAAAGTAGATGTCACCGTCACGTAGAATACTTTTTGTGAAGGCGAATTCCGGGCCAAGTTTTCCCCCTCAACCTGTACACAAAACCAGGGTGCATGGGGAAAGGCTTTTGTCCTCCTAGCCGCTTCGCCCTGCTCCGTAAACCGCACAAAATAAGAAGAAAAAAAAAGCCGTCTTTTTTCTCGCTCGTTAATCGTTAATGCTTAGCTGATGGTACAACGATACTCAAGAATTCTTTCACTTCTTCGCGTCGCTGCGGTCTCTCTGCTTCACTAAAATCTCTCTCTCTCTGTCCTCCAGCCGAATTTAGCGGCTTGTGGCTCGTCTCCTTAGCCCAAAATCCCTCTATCTCTTCTGGGCGTGCGGCGGTCAAACCATACAACACATTACAGTGCCCCGTCGTCGTCCTCGTCGTTCTCTGGGTGCTGCTGGTTCTGGGTTGGTCTCAAAATGTCTCCTTTTCGCCTGTCGTCCCTCTGATGCTGGTGAGGACCCTTCAGTTCTTGACTGGAACGACGACCCTTTTCCCCCCCTCTTCGATCACCCTGATTATCTTGTGTGTGGAGCCGTCTGAGAGGTGCCTAATTTGGGCGGCGCTGGCTTTTGTTTACTCGGGTTCTTTGTGTCTCTGAAAATTTTTGCGTTCCTCGGTCCTTGCTAACCCATGATTGTTTTTCGGCTGCTTTGTATGTGTTGACGCCGGAGGGAGGTTTTGTCATCAGGGGCTTGAACCGGGCTTCGGTTTTTTTGCTCTTTTTACTTAGTTTGTTCGTGGGTTTAAGGTTTTAGGACGGTTGGAATGATGTTAGGGTTTTTGGGTTGTCTTTCCCAAGCGTGTCTTAGTGGTCCAACTGAAGGGTTTTGATTATGTAGACTTAAATTGAGGGATTTTTTCCCATTTTTGTTTTTTGTCTTGAGGTTGAAGTGGAACCCTTGTGAATGGTTTAGGGGTTCAGAATGTCTGATGATAAGGATGGTTTCGTGGCGTGGGAGGAGCGGATTGTGTGCGCTGAGCGGGGCAATAGGGTGGTGCATTTTTACTTGAAGGATGCGTCAGGGAATTCGGTGCTGGCAGTTGTCGGGACTGAGAGGAGCATTAGGCACATGATGTATATCGCGACGGATGATTTTGTGCAGTTGTATGGGTCCAATGGGTTGATCAAAGGGTTCAGAAAGTGGCGAGCTAGAAGAGAAGTTGTGGAGTTGCTCGCCTCATTGGTTTCAAGTATGTGCTATGAGTGCTCAGTATTTTTTAAATAAATGCCATTTTTTAACCTTGCATTGTTATATCAATTGTATGTAAATGTTGGTTTCTGACAAACGAGTTCATGGCTTAGGCTTCTTTGGCTAGTATGTAAATTGTGATATGTGATGTCCTGATGGCTTTGGGACCTCTTTTGGAAATATAGATATGAAACATGATTGTGTTGAGAGGCAGGTTGAGAACATGTATGTTTCTGCATTCCTAGTGTAAATTACTCACCACTAGATACTGTGGTCGATTTAATTGAGAACCCATATAAGTCTTCTTACTTTATGTTGAGCACATGTGCTGGATGAAATGCTAAAGATTAGGAAAAATGAAAGAGGTCTAACAAATCTCACCTTCCTTGGAGAGTCGTTAGTTTCCTTGGAATGAGCACATAGTGGTGGAGTTAGCCTTCAAAAAGTGTCACAGCTGTACAACATGGTTTTCATATATCTAGAATTTTGACAATCACTTGCCATTGGCTAATTATGGTTCTTCTGTCATTATCATTTGAAAACTTTAATATGCACAATTGTGTTCAAGACAGAGGTAAATATGCTCGCATGTCTCTGAATAATGGGGTGGCAATGTCCGGTTAAGGACATTAAAAATAACACTTTTGGCATTTGTTTCATAATAAACATTTGAACAGTACCAATTTGAGATATTAGTAATAAGTCATTTTTTAGCTATATAACCTTTGGTAGACTTTCCAGAGTAGCACATGTCAGCATCAGATTTGAGCATTACCAATTTTAGATATTTGCACTAAGTGACCATTTTTTAGCTATATAATCTTCAGGATATTTTCCTTATTAGCACAAGTCGGCATCAGGTTTTGAAGATGTTAAAGGACTATTGCTTAAAGTGATATGCATTTGCTGAAGATCAAAATATTGGAGTTGATAGTTAAGGAGGGTGATGATTACTCTCTTAATGTAAGGGGAGCTAATGCTGTTCAAACCCAAATTACGAAAATAAAAGTGATTGAGAGAGAGAAAGAGAGACACTATAATCACAGTGTTGATAATAGCACTTCTTTTATGACACTGGATCTGAGGAAGGATCCTAAACATCCCTAGGTAATATTTATTTACTTAAATTGGACCGATTAGTGGATGATCTGGAGTAATGGAGCATCTAAGGGAGTGACATATGAATACAACTTCTGGATCTTGTGAAAGTTTGTAGGAGTTGTTTCTTGTCACTTTCTTGAAAATAAGAAAGCTGATGAAGATAATTATCATATAGTCAAATTAGCGTTTTGGCAGTTGGTTATCTATCATTAAAATGTGGGCAGCTAGCTATGACATAGTCTTACCACATTGGGTTGATGTATCTCCATGGAAGTTGTCCTACACCTAATATCCGTTGTTCATCTGGTGATATTGCAATAAAACACTGTTACTGGAGTAAATGTTAAATTTTCCTTATATTTTAAGCTGTGTTAAGCAAAAGGTTCTCACCGTGTTTACTCTTGAATGCTCCATTGTCCCTTGTGTTACTGGTAATCACACTATCCATCTAAAGAATCGTGTTTTTGTGGGCTTGAAATGATGTGAATTACTCAGTATTTCGCTTTGGTATATTCTTAGTGTCATTGCTATGTCTTTAGGAATTTAATTACCTAAAAATGTAGATTTGCCTAAAAATGTTGAAAATCCATCCTCCTTGATGCTACATTCTTCAAGAACAACAGTTGCAGCAGCAATAGGAAGCCTTGTCGCCTGGCTGTTCCTGCCTCAAAATCATTTTAGTATTCAAACAGGAGATTTGCATTGCATTTTTCACTGTGAAATGGAGATACATATCTACTTGATACTACCAAATTTGTTATGTTACTGAAGAGACTATTTGTTTAAAGCCTCCATGGAAGTGTGGTCCTACATATGATAATGATGTGGACCCTCGATTTTTATGATGGTTATTAATCATGGGCTGATTGGTCTTCCTTCCTATCTTCAAGGCTCATGACCTTGAACTGTGATTTTAAATCCCTGCACATGCATATGTGCGAAGTTTAGTGGGCTACCATTACGTACACACTCAACTACTAAAGAGCAGACTGTTGATTTACTTGCTTATTATGCGTAGATGAAGAAGATTATGTTAATGCTGTACAATTATGGTAGATGAGTCTTTTCCATATCCCCTTTGTATTAATTTCATCTTTGTCTCTCGGGGTGCTAAGTTTTCTCGTATGTAGCACGTGCACATGTGCCCCCAAGAGAGAGAGAGATATTGTTGGATATGGGCCGTTCATTGACTGATAAGATTACCACGAAATCTTGTCAAGACTCTTAATTCATTGCATTCAGGACTGCATTTATGGAGTTGCTGTTTTGAGAGATTTTTTGCCATTATTACAGTATGGATTATATCAAACTCTCTTTGAAAGGAGCTGCACTCATGTGCCTTTTGCACGCTTTTTTAAGTTTTTCTTACAACAGTTCTCTAACCAGAGTCAAAGTTTTCTTTTATCTGGAGAGGGGAGAGAGAGAGAGAGGTCTTCTGCAATGAGTTCTTCAATGAAGTATGCTGACTATTGTAACGAAATGGGTATCATCGATTCTTCTATAACCAGTTATATGGTTGCTCTTGCTTCACACAATTGTTTGGTGATTTTACAGATCCTTTCTTTGCTATGCAAACTGATGTTGTGTGTCGTCTTTGCCCCTTTTTGGCTTTTGGTACTGGAATTTATACCCTTTTATGATGAGCTTTTGAAAATAATCCAATGATTTTTTCATTCTATTTGATAGATTTTAATTGAAATGGTGGTGGTCTTCCAAAAAGTGTTCTATGATATCCATCAAGTAGTCTAGTTCATCATGTGCTTGTAAAGATCTATCTGGGTAACAAATCCCAAGAAGATATTATGACTTTGTTGTACATATTTAAGGGCCGTAGCTCACTATTCTTGTTAGATAGATTTTTTTCGGTTGGTAGTTCCACAGTTCATCAATCCTTATCTTCACTGTACAATTATCTTTCTTTGGAGCAGTTCGCCCATGATTATGCTGAACTTTTCCTTGTAGAAAGGATACTATTAATGATATTACAAAGCTGATTGTTTTTTATTTTTATCATTCCTTCAGAGAAGTAAATCTTTGTTATGATGATGCTATTACTCCCATAATTTGTATTAAAGTGCCAATCTCTATTCGCATGTGCGGCGCACGTGTGCAGAGAGAGAGAGATTTGGGGGTCTGTCGCGTAGAGGATATTGCGAATGCATGTGTTTAGCACACATGTGAGATTGGACACAAAGCATCATAAGTACTGCTGCTCGCTTCATTTTGGTACCCATGTTGATCAACTAGCACCCTTTGGAAGAACTACTCATGCTGAATGTTGAACAAAGCATGGGAACTTATTATCTCAGACTCAACAAGGGCCAGTTTTGCCTTACAATTCTCTCTGCAGCACTCTTGAATGACCTTCCATGGGGACATTGTTTGGTGCATCTGTGTCCAGTGGTGTGGTGCCTGCTTATGGTTGCCTGCCCATGACATTGGTCTTCTGTATTGTTTTGCATGTTTGTGTGTTTCCCTGACCTTTTTTGTGTTTTGTGTCTACACCTGTGTATGTTCATGTACTGACCTAGCCAAACTGTAAGCAGTCTCCTTGTTAATTGATACTTTCCCTTTATTTCTCCATTATAAACGTTGGTCTGCACATTAGTGCTCAGACAGAACAATCATCTGACCCTTTCAGATAACTGAAGTAAGCAAACACTTCTATCTTCTCCTTGTGTGTGCATGTCTTAACATTTACAATTCCCGCTCCGCAATGAAAGTTAAATTCTGCTCAAAATGCTTTATTTTACCGGGGCATGCTTCAACATTCTTTTTACCTAAAGAAGCTAGTTGCTGAAAGGATGGTGCTTGTCATGTTCTGTGTCTTGATTTTTGTCTCATCAAGCTATTTGTTAAATCTATGGGTGATGCCAGATGGGTAGCTCGCACCTTTTAATTGTATGATGACAAGACTGTCAGTGTTGGTATAATGCTCAGTGTGTACCTTTCTTCCTATGGTGTTTTGTGTTTTCGGTCAATCAAGTCATTATGAGATGGAGATTTCATGCTTTTTAGCCCTTTATTGCATAGGGTTTCTAGTGTTGGTGGCCGTATTTCTTCTGCCTGGTTGATATCTTTCTATTAAGTAGGAGTTATCTTTATGATATGCTCTGGAATTCTCTGAATGATTGTGGTGCTTTTATCTGGGGTCTGAATTTTTCTGACAAGATTGGATTGTTCATGCAGATTCAGAGAATGACGACACAGTTGAAGCTCTGGTTTCCTATGAAGCTGTGGTGAGTACGTTTTTTTTTTTTTTTTTTTTGGTAAGGCTGTGGTGAGTTTTTTTTTTGGTAAAAGCAAAAAAAAAAAAAAACTTAGTGTATTAGATTAATGTGATTGTTGCCCTTGAGATTTCCTATGTTAAAGAATTTTGTATCATTGATTCAGCCTCTGAGGAAATTGAAAGCTATAGACCAAGAGATTGATTGGGCTGGTGTTGCTTGGGTTTGTGCTAAACAGCTCACACATTATCCAGCTTTTCACAGAAATGAAATCACCATTGCTGTAAGTCTACGCTCTCGTTCCAAATGCTAAATTTTTCCCATGAAACTTGGTTAATTTGTCGAAGTCACATGGACTTTCTTCTCCTCAAGATTCTGACCCCTTAATTTTCAGGTCCACTCTTTTGCACTGATCATGGCCGAAGAAGGTTGTCCATACCTTGGCTACGTGGAAGATATGTACGAGGATAAGAAAGGACTGAAAAAGGTGAAAGTGCAGTGGTTTTACCAGAATGAGGAAGTTCAGCATATAATTCCTCAGTTGAATTTGCATCCAAGGGAAGTTCTCATCACACCTTATGTTCAGATGATCAGTGCCGAATGTGTTGAGGGTCCAGCAACGGTTTTGACTGCCCAGCACTACGAAAGATGCATGGCTTCTGTTTCAGCGGCCTCAGCAGCTGGAATATACATGTGCTCGAGGCAGTTTAAGAACAATAAGGTCAAGCCCTTTTCACTTGCTAAATTGCGTGGCTACCCGAGTCAAGCAATTTTGTCTCGTCTTGATAGTTCTTTTGTCTGTAAGACCAAAAATATGATCCCCGATAAGAATGGGGAGGATAAGGAAGAGTGCAAGGGTAATGATGGAAGTGGTGGTTCAGGCATTAGAATTTCAGAATCCCAGAGCCAGACTCCATCGACATCAACATACCCTAAGCTGAAATTGAAGTTGTCGAAAAAAAATCCAGGTATCAAACTTGCGACCCCGGAACCCCAAGTTATCTTCTCGTTGAAGGTTAATGACAAAATAGAGCTGCTTTGCCAAGATAGTGGCATTCGAGGCTGCTGGTTTAGATGCCAAATTGTGCAGAGGTCAGAGAAGTGTCTGAAAGTGAGGTACGATGATCTACTGGATGCAGATGATATTGCTAAACTTGAGGTATGGAATTGTCTTAATATCTGAACTTTTTCCTTCCGGATGCTTCTTTTGAACTGGAAGTAGATGTTGGTGTTGATGAGTCGGTGTGCTCGTGCTGGCGGCACTTTGACAGGGGGCTTGTATCCAGCACTAGAAAATAGGCTAATTGCGCATTGCATAGAATTCAGTTAATAATCTAACTCTTTAATATAATTGAAAGTCCAAGACAGCAGTTACATTTGCTGGAGATATATAGTTGTATTACCAGAACGTGAACATTTTCTGGACATTTTCAAGTCATATCAAGTGTTGAACAAATGTTTAGAAAAAAGCAAATGAATCCGTGTTTCTTGATCACAGGAATGGGTTCCTGCAGTCAAGGTAGCTTCTCCTGATAAATTGGGCATGCGGTGCCCAGGCCGACAGACAATTCGGCCACGCCCTCCCAAGACTTCTGGTGGCTGTAATTTAGAGATTGGGATGGCTGTAGATGTGTGGTGGTGTGATGGTTGGTGGGAAGGTGTTGTGACACGACTTAAAGTCCCTGGAAAGAATAGTCTGGAGGTTTATTTCCCAGGTATGCTCGAATCTAGCAAATTCTTGATGGGTTGCCCCTACTTTGTTTCCAGATCTGGAATTCATGTGTAGATTGCCATTTTTCTGAGTTGAAGACCTAATTAGTGACTGTAAACCCACTAAGCTTTTTGGCTAAATTATGTTTATTTTCTCCCATTATTTCAGGCGAAGGCAGGCTAGCTACATTCCACAGGAAGAATGTCCGTGTATCAAGAGACTGGGTTGATCAAAGATGGGTAGACATTAAGTCAAAACCTGATATCAGTGCATTTCTATCAGCAAATTCTTCTGCTGGCATTGAGTCCTCATCATGTACTCCTGTTCAAGAGGCATCTAACTGCAACAAATCTCCACCCGGGTCTCAGAAAATCGACTCAACCTCTAACAAGGGAAAAGTGATCGTAGAAGAGAAAGAGTTGCCTGATTTATCTGCATCTCATGATCTCCGAGGAAGTGCAGGAGCAAGCAAGCAGAACTGTTTCAGTCAAGATGATGTCCAAACATCAATTGGCATTACAAACCACAATGGTATTAGCGACGCTGCTGCAGCTGCCATTGGCAATGACAAAGGAATCGCATCAACTGAGAACCCTCAATCCACCAACCGGTTATTTGAAATAGCAGATGCTGTAGATTTAATGACTCAAGCTGCCGAAGAAGGGATGTCTATTCTCGATTAATCCCAAAGCAGGGTTGGAGGCAATTTTGTTGGGTATATGGAGACTAGGTGTTGGTGACTGATGACTCTTATAATCCATTTCTTTTCTTATATGATAATTCGGTGTACAGTAACATAGCGCAGCAGTTTCAGCCGTCTACAGGATCAAGATTTCCCCTAAAAATTTTAGTCCTGGTCCATCCAAAAGGAAGTTGTAGACCAGTTTCGAAGGTACAGTTTTCTTTAGCCCGTGGGTTTTGCTCGGCTGCAGAAGCAGGCATGTAGCTTTTGACTGAATTGGCTTTTGCAACTTTGATGTTCATACCTTTCTGACAGTAACCCCTCATAGAATGATGATGAAGTATAGTGCAAGTCTGTTCAACTCTTACTGTTAATAGACTCAGACAGTCTTTCCCTTTCTCTGGGAGGAGATGAAATTTTCTTTTTTCCTAGGAAACGAACTGGATATTGAGCCTCATGCTACTCATTGGAATGGAATGGTTCATTTATTGCTGAACTGTTTGGACTCTATATCTCTCTCTCTCTCTCTCTCTCTCTTCTCTCTCTCTCTGTGTTTTCATAGACAGAAAATGCTGTCATTGAATTATTCCTTTAGCATTCCCGAGTGTTCACTAGAGGAGCCAATCGCCTGTGGACTTGACCAAAGTTCTGCCGTCGAGCCAACCCGGATTCTCGGTCGAAGTGACCCGGATTCTCGGTCGAAGTGAATTACGACAGGCTGCATCAAGTAAAAGATATACAACATCTAGCAAGCTACACCCTCGTTGATTTTGCCCAACTTAGAATGTGCATTTTGATAAATCCTCCTTTTTCATTGAGCTTCTCATACCACCTAGCACCAGCATGATTGCCATTGACCAGTGAATAGGAGGGATTGCTGTCAACCTGATGCAAAGAGATTATTACCACAGAGTTTATAACTAATACGTTGATTCTACAGATTTCAAATAAACGACACGGGTATCTTTTTGTTTTTCTCTCAAACCAAGCGGGCCAACCTCTCCCAATACAAGTCACAAAGGCTTAATCACCTATACCATAAAACAAAACGACCATACCATGTCGATCTGCAAAGCTAAACTGGTAATACAACAGTACAACTAATGCAAGGAGAAGAACGATGAAAAATCCCCAAACGTTGGAATAAAGCTTTGACAAAATCGACCGGCACAATGTTGAAATTGAAATGAGCATGACTCATCTGAATTGAATCGGCTTAGTTTTGGCTCGAGATAATAGGTTAGCACAATCCACCCCTTTCATGTAAAAGAATAGGAAAAACAACACAAACAATCATGAACTTTATTCTAATGTGCAATTTTTGTCCATGAACTTTTACTCTATTTAATGTAGCTCTTGAACTTTAACTCAATGTACAATATGATTTCTAAATTTTTAATTTATTTGATATGGTTCCTAAATTTTTAGTGCAAACTCAATAAATTACTTGAACCATATGAAAATATTCAATATAATATTTCTATAAATCTAAGATTATATTGAAACATTTACATGTAATTCAAGGACTATAGTGAACTTGTACAAAAAATTTAATGATCATATTACACATTTAGTTAAAATTCAAAAAGCATATTAAATAAATTAAAAATTCATAAATCAAATTACACATTAAACTAAAGTCTATGGACCATTTATGTCATTATCCCTGAAAATAAGGGGTCAAAGTCATAATTTTAGGGAAGATCGGAGGCGAATTCCCAATTTAAAACAAAACGAGAACCGAAAATCAGCAAGACCGCGCGCCTTTCACGCCTCATCGAAAATCTTTTTTTGAATTCCGACAGCGCCCCCCCACGAAACTCCCCACCGGCCGCCACGTGTCCCCATCTTCATCTTTCAAATTCAGCTCCCTCGCTCCCGCTCGAAGCTCGCCTCTCTCTCTCTCTCTCTCTCTCTCTCTACTGTGCAGATCTTCGTCGTCTTCTTCTTCTTCTTCTTCCCGCAGAAACCCTAGAAAAATGCTCATCTGAAATCGCCGACCGAAGTCCTCCGGCGACCGAAGTTCTCCGGCGAGAATGGCGGCGACGTTCAAGGCGGCCTCCCGCTACAGCTCCTACGACTCCCGCTCCTCCACGTCGTCCTCCACGGAGCTCAAGCAGAAGCCCGGCAAATCCCCCGCCCTCGCGCCTGCCTCCTCCTCGTCTCGCGCGCTCGTCAGGGCCAAATCGTCCGACCTCCCCTCCGGCGCGAAGAACCAGAACTTCGCGGACATGGTGAAGAGATTCATGGGGAAGAAGTCGTCGTCGTCGGCGGCAGCGGCGGCGAGGGGGAAGCTGGGGAGCGCCAAACTGGTGATCCCCGTGGACGTGATCGCGGAGGACCTGAAGAAGGGGGCGAAGGGCAGGAACCAGCTCGCGGTGCTGCCGAAGAAGCTGTTCGGAGGAGGGGGATCGGAGAAGAAGGCGAAGAAAGAGGGCGTGAAGGCGCTGACGGAGGTCAAGGGCGGGGGGAGCAACGCGCGGACGCTGGCGATGGTGTTGAGGAGCGAGAGGGAGCTCCTGAGCGCCAACAAGGACTTGGAGATGGAGGTCGCCGAGCTCAAGTTGACGCTCGAGCAGAAGAACAGAGAAGTGAGTTGGTCTTTGTTTGCTTGTTTTCTTCGTTTCTTCTATGATTGTTCGCTTCTTGATTTTCCATGTGGGATTTTTCTGGATGCTGTTGATGCTAGATTGAAGGTCTGAGATTTTTTTCAATATACATTCTAATGATCTCTGATCTAATTCGGTCGAAAGATATCATTTTTCTTCTGTTTGTGATTTGAAATTACTTAATTGACTGAAGGACCACCAGTAATTAGTAGATCGAATTGAATCTGATGTTTCAGATCCTTAGTGTTTCCCCAGATTTGATCATGTTTTCGAATGTTTACATGTAAGATTCACATCATCTTCGATGTGTTTTGGAAGATTTTATAATGGTGTCATGGTTCTTTGATCCTTAATGCCAATTTCTGGTTTTATACCCAGTACTGAATTCGAGCATGTGGATCCTCTGTGCTCTCAAATTTGCAGGTTGAGAAGTTGAAAGATCTGTGCTTGAGCCAGAGGGAAGAAATCAAGGCATTAAAGAGCGCGGTACTTTTCCCTGACGTGACCAACAATGAGCTTCAAGGACAATTGGAAAAGCAAGGAACAGAATTGAGGCAAGCCAAAATGATAATCCCTGCTCTCCAGAAACAGGTCTCTTCTCTCACCGGCCAGCTCCAGTGCCTTGCCGATGATCTTGCTGAGGTACCCTTGCTTTGACTTCTGCTGTTTTAATATGGTGGGACCAGCTTGAATTCGGATTAATCAATGGGTATGATTAGAAACTTATAAGACTTCTGTTCAGTGTGTATGAAGCTTATATGAGTTCTGTTGCGGTCGTTGAAGTCATAGTCTGTAGTTATTCTTGGAACAATTTCTTCCGCAGTTAATCATTTGCATGAAGATAATTCTTGTTCATGAAGTAAAAGGTTATCTTCAATTTCTAATGTGGAGTATAATCTGACCACCCTTTTAAGGGAAGAATATGTCGTGTATATCTGTATTCTCATTCCATTTTGCCATGAACACGAGTTTCCGTCATCTATAGTCTAGAATTTGTTTCTGCCGGACACTTCACATGGAAATTCATGTGCTTTCTTGTACATTAAAGTGCTGTACGCGGTCAAGCATACATTGACATTGATGGAGAATTGCTTTTTGCTTGAGCAGGTGAAGGCGGATAAATTTTCTGCTAAGGCACGTTTTCAACACCAGATAGGCGGCTCTCCAAGGACACCTATATATAACCATGAAGAAGCAGCTAATTCTTTGGTAAATTTCATAGAATGCGGGTTTTTTTTTTATCTTAGCTTTGGCCTGTTTCTGCATTTATTTCTCCTAGCTTCTGCATTTGCTATATTTTCGTCAATAATAGTAATTAAAAATTTGTTCATTCAGGAGTTTAGCTCCAGTGAAGGAACAGCCCCTGATAGTCCAGATGACCTGTTCCTCAAGGACATGAATCCTTGTTTAACTCCCAATGATGGCAAGACAAGATCGAAGGTGAAAATTCTAAGCTCGTAATATAATGTCAAACCACATTGTTAAGCATCTATTGACTGAGAATGCCGAGAAATATCTCCTGATTTCATTCAGGAATCACTATAATTTTGCAGGAATTTGAAGAGGAACCAGATTATAATTCTTCAAGATACCTTGGCTTCTCTGATGGTAATATGGAGACTTTCTATGGAGCTGGTTTCAACCTTTGTCCCAAGAAGTTGTCCAGAAGTTCTGATGGCTGCCAGAAACCTTGTACCAGCAACCGGATGGCCCACACAGGTCGCAGATAAGATGGAAGTAAATGCACATACAGGAAACCCATGCACCAGCAGTACTTCGGATATGTACTTAGATTTCGGCCATAGGTTTCTGCTCGATGATTTTCCCAATGTTGCTTTTCAATCCCTTCTTACAAGACGGACATAATTGTGCCAATCTCTTGTACCATACCTTGTTTTCCCTTTCTAGCAAAGGGACGAAGCATATTGGCAGGATATCAGCTCAGCATGTATTATCATCTTGTCAATTTAGTGCCCCTTCCATAAAAGGATCGATCATTTTGACTAGGAGGTACATTAAAATACATCGTGATCCAATATTTTTAGGACAATGAATTGAAGCGCGAAGTGCGGGCAAACTACGGTGCACATGATGCGGAGACATCAGTCAGTCATTTGGAAGTAATCATGCTCCCTATAGTGGGCTCCTCTGCATTTGAGGGCACCTAGCCAGTTCTTTGCATTCACTCCTTTAATCATTCACCGTGGGACGTGACAAGACCATTTTTCCATGGATGCTGTCAGATCAACACAAGTAGCCAAATTTTCACAACAAAGGCACTAGATCCATTTTATATAGCTAGACATTACACATTGTCATGAAATGGTTTCAGCCTAGAAACCATTATCTTTTCCTCGCAATAGATTAAGAAAATACAATAACTCAATCACATACTGTTGTCTCCAGTTTTCTGCTACTAATGCTGGCCCTTAAGCCATTCCCTTACTTGTAGCTGTCCTGATTATCTGAAACAGAGCTGCAAACCAGTAGATGGAAAGGCATGTCAAACACTCTTCTGAAAATGGAAATCAAGTCCCCTTGGTAAGAGAAAGACGAAGTGATTAGCATCAACTATAGAATTCAAAAGTACCCAAGACTACTAAGTTTCGTTTACTTATGGCTCTATAGAGACTTTAGGCCTCTGAATCTGAGTATAACAATAAGCATTCTACATCAGCTACATATAGATGACCGCTACAAACAGCTGGAAACTAAGCACTTTCATATATGTTGATCAGCTCTTATTATTGAAAGAGAATTGCAAACAGCAATGAATGTTAAAAGGAAATTGTCCAGAATACGCGTATTCGGCATCTTATATTACAAGACTATATAACGGATGTGCCAGCAGGACATTCTGCACATGCTGCAAATATGGCGAAGAAAGAAGAACAGTCTAAAGGACGTAGAATGCAACCAGAAAAGTCAACGTATTCAGAAGAAACTGGGATAAACAGTCGTGTACTTGTATGACTCATTAGTGGTTCAAGTCCCATCGACCCATAAGTCCATATAAAATGCTCAATTGCCCAGGAACATTCTAAGACACCACCACATTTGACACCCACAATACAAATTGAGATATTTCCTCATACTTTAGTTTGTGTCATTAGATATGCAACATAAGATTTGAGATTACATTACCTCTGTTGCATCTCTTGTAAAATGCAAAAAGGGGAGACATTTTACCCACACCTGCTGAGATGACTAGTAGCTTCTCTATTTCAAAGCCTCTATATATCAAATACCAATAAGGGAGCTACACCAACCTATCAAGTCATAAGTTCTTTGAAATCTTTTTTATCCTTCCTAAAACAGCTATACTAGTCTCACCAAACCATTCGAGCAAACAAAACACGATGTAAAGCTCCTCATGCAAAGAATGAGTATGTGAACTAGACAAGAAGAAACATATCATACATGATCCAACAACCACGAAGACAAAGAAGCCGAGGACAATTCGCCCGACTGGGAGATCATTTCCTTTCTTGGTTGAGGTTTCGGGGACCGATCCCCTCCTTGTGATGTTCTTCTGAAACTTGGCAACCTTCCTTTCGGCAAAGCGCTTTGATGTCGTCTGTCAAAACCCAAAACAACAAGGATCGAAAAAGAAGTCATGGCACTTCACTGTAAATTGCTGAGATTATCCAGACAAAGACTTCATGCAAATTCCAAGAAAAAAAAAAAAACACAAATTTATGGCCTCACTAATCTGCCAAAATAGATAAAAACTTGCTGCCTTTTCTCTCTTGAGACAAGAAAAAGAAGGAAAGGGAAAGGCACAGATCGTCAGATTCTATGATCATCGTCGAAAAGGAACAAACTTTAAAAGCAGAACGAAACCACAGCCCTAAAAACTTAAACAGAGCTTTCGGACAACCCCCAAACAAGCCGCACGAATTGCCTCCGGCTGTTAAGGAACAGACGACAGCCGAAATCCTCTGCCCATGAACATGCAAAAGCTTTCAAACACGACGCCAGAGAAACAGCGGAAGAGCACGACAATCCTTCATCAAGACAACCCCCCCAAAAAAACCGAAACTTTACAAGAACAAGAACACAGAATCCGGCCCGTTCTCCTCTCCCGGAGCCGCAAGAAAGCGCTGGCACGAAGAATTACCAAAAGAGAAACGAACCCATCTCGCGAAACCCCACGAGTAAGAGAGAAGAGGGAAGAAAACGCACCATTTTCGAGGCTCGGAGCAGATCAAGATGATCAAGAAACGGGTCGGAACGCAAAGGGGAGGGGGGAGGGGGGAGGAGAGCTTTTCCGTTGAATAATGGTTTTACACTTGGGGCAAGTGGAATTTTAATGGGGGGAGAGAAGACTGTATTTTTGGCAGCTTGTCTTAAGCCAGAGATTTTGGTGGATTCCCAAAATATATTTTTTGTTTTCCTCGCAATGAATCCAATGTAGATGCTCTTTTCCATTTTTGAGGAGCTCCTTTTAATTCACTGAAGTTATTTTCCAAAATCTGTATCTGTATAGGTATGGCTTACATATCAAGAGCATTATAGGACGATAGAAATTGTACAATATCCAATTCAATTCGTTCGGGTGAACAAATCCCTTTTATCATTGTAGTTAACAAGAGTTGACCAAAATTGGTATGAAATCAATTAAATAAGGCATTGTTCATTGTTAATTTCCTTAATCACAACTTCCCAAATATGATATTGAGTTTCCATATTTTTCAAAGAAAAAGAAAAAAGCGATTTTGGTTTCAACCACCGAGGTGGCCATTTTTTTGTTTTTTTTGAGGTGACCATTTTAAGACAGTATCTTTATGGCAAGAAATCCGTACATGTTGAATGTACTTCTTAAAGGGATTGTGCAAGGACAGTGCTGGACAGGAGTATTTCTCTCAGAATGATTATTATTTCTACTTTAGGAGGAAAGTGAGAATCTCAAGGAGTTCACAATATTTTCATAAAATTTTATTGCGTATCCGTATGTTTGTAACGGTTAATTGAATATACATATATTCACACGGTCAAAATAAAAATAGTTTGTGAAGTAACTAGTAAAAAATTACTACACTCAATCGTCCCATGAGCAAGAGTAAATTTTACCTCATCAAATGATCTTCAAGCATCTATAGAATGATCAAGACAAAGGATGCTCGATGTTCACAAACTATAGAATGGATTCTCAAAAATTACATGAAATCGGCTAGTTAAGCTCCTAAGAATTTTGTAGGAACATCTGCATTTTCAAACTCACATTCATTATGCCCCAAATTAAAGTCCCAAAAATGTTTTTAATAAATATATGAAATGTGATCATTTTTTTAAAAAATGGTCTAGAGTGGACTTTGTCTTCTATAAAGGTTTGAAATGATAAGTTTATTTCAAATAAGGGCTAAACAAAGGACTATTTTTTCAAAAAAATCTAGAATTGACATCATTTTGAATAAGAGTTTGAAGTAATTAATTTAATTTCAAATGAGAGCTGAGGTGGGGACGTGTTTCTTGAAATGATACCTAGAATTGACCTTGTCTTGAAAAAGTGCACGAACTTAATGGCTAACCAAATCTTCGATGGTCAGCTTTCATGTGCAACTCACGTCCTTGTTCCGGCGGCAATATCCAAGCAATTTTGTCCAAAATTTTTAGCTTTGACCCAATTTGAAGGAGCCCCAAATTTAAGCTAGAGTTCTTCGAGAATTTTTTTAAGGGCAACTTTTCCTCATTATCACTAACGCATATTTCTTCATTTTGATCATATCCAACGTTCTTGGCTCCCAAATAAGCCCATTTGTCACATGCGCATGCCAGCCGCGAATATTAGACGACCAAATGAGCTTAAGTCCTTATCTAAAACTAAATTAAATTAGCTACTCGTGTCCTAATTTGAAATAATATCCATTTTAATTTCTCTTCCAAACATGCATTTTTTACTTGAAGCCCTAGGTATTTATTTGAAACTAAAATGATCACTGTGAATCCTTATTTAAAATAAAAATAACTTTAAACCCTACTTCAAAATAACAGCTCTACTTTAAGCCCTTATTTTGAAATTTCCCTAAAATCCTCAAATCAGTGCTTAAACAAGGATAATCTTGGGTATCCCACATCTACTCAAGACAATCATCAGACATTACATTCCCATTGGGTATCCCAGATATCCTTAAGACAGTAATGAGACATTACATTCCCAACTTCGATACAGCTCGTGCAGCAGGTCGATCAAGTGAAACAGTGATAGATATTATCCCAGGAAAGTAAATCAACTAATCTGCATCTTTACTTTATTTATCGCCATAATGTACACAGAAAATGGCAACTTTGTTCCTTCAAAAGGAAACAAACATGACGACAGCCTTGTACAGAGGCAAGAGGAAAATTTTGAGGAAAAGAGGGAAAAGAAGAAAAAGAACAAAGAAAATAATGGACTACTGACTCCTGCCTTTCCTCTCTGTGATAGTTGACAATCTTGAAGTAAATAAAATTCTTCTGAACCAAAAGCGTATATACACAATATACAAACCCTAATTCTTTGCTCAAAACCAGATATCCGTGGAGGTATATTCCAACGAATGGCTGCTGATCTCATGGCTTAAGTTATCGTGTCACGAGCTGTAAGGTACAAGAAGAGTATATCGGACGGGCCATAGACCGAGGAGAGCTGCCAGCCCTTGTCTCTAAGTTATATGTCTCACCAGTTATGTAACTCTGAAGAAATGCTTTTTACCACTGGATGGTACTCTGTATGCATATACTTCTTTGCTTTCTTGGAACCAGGCTGCTCAAGCCATTCATCATACAGCTTTCTGACCAAGGGGTTCCTGAAAGGATCGGCAACAGAAACCTGTGCAAAATTGACAAACAGGCACAAGATAGGAACAGGTCATACTCAGATCCAAGAGTGAAAAGGAAAAGATGCTACTTTGATAAATCCATACACAGACACTTGCAAACCGCCGTTAAGAGACTATATTTTCTAAAGGATTAATATCACAAAAAACCCCAAACTGAAAAACATATGCAAATTTACCCCCAAGCTGGTAAATTTAACAAATTTACCCTCATTAATTTCCATTAAATTTGACTATCAAATTGTTGAGTTAGATGACATATGACAATTAACAAGTGTACCGGTTTTTTCCCCCTTTGTCTATCACAAATATACCAATTTGTGAACAAAGGGTAAATTTGTCACATGTATACTGGTTTAGGGTTTTTGCAAGCCAAAAAACTAGTTTATGGCAAAATTTGTCACATGGGTACTAATGTGGGGTTTTTGGAGGTCAAAAAATTAACTTGGGATAAGTTTGTCATAGTTATACTAGTCTTGAGTTTTTGTGGTATCAACTCTTTTCTCAAACAGCGTTCCCAGAAGAGAGACTAGCATTTCTAGATGCTGTTAGAGCAAATGGGAATACACATCACAAAATAAAAACAAGCCGAATCTCTACTTTCTATACAAGCATTAATTAATACTAGAGCTCCAAATAGGATTTCACCAAGAAAACCCAATGGGGATGCAAAGTCTTCCAGAAAGCTACAAGTATCAACCCAAAATTACATGATAAGAGACCAACATTTCTATAGCCTCATGCTCAAAACCTATAGGAATATTCTGAAGAGTAGGAAAGAGCCTTACTCTTCTGGAGAGGGGGAGAAAATGAGAGAGGGGTACAAAAATTTTGAGAAACTTTTGGATTTTCTTTTTCTCTTTTTCGAAGGATTGGAGGGAAAATGTAAATTTTTCTCTGCCCACCCCAGGATTTCTTCTCTCTCTATCCCCCAAGCAAAGCGTTAGTAATGTGGGATGGGCTCTCCATACTTGGAAGAAATGTTCAAATGTAGAAAAGTGGTGCCAAAGGGTTACTGGTTCTTATTTGTCATCTTGCCGTCCGCCATAGACCAATTTAATCATAACACATATTGAGAAAAATCAATCCTTGTTGAGGAAAAAAAAGATTATGTGACCAACAACGTACCTGATCCATGTAAACAGTTTCCAATCTCTGAATCAAGTCCTTCGCAGATTGTCCTGGTTCTGGCTTAACTTGACCTCCACCATTTAAGCAACCTATCAATAAAAATATTCCTTACACGCTCAGAACAAGCATCCACCTTAGTATACAACAAAAAATGAGCTTCTACACATATCAACAGAAAGCAGCTTGTCCAACAACAATAGAACACCTGCTTCATAATTTTAGTAAAAAATTACTAAAAATCCAAGAACTTCTTAAAATTAAAAAAAAAATCGGCTAGATATAATACTTAATTATAGTTTTAAAAAAATTATGCCTTAACCCAATCCCAAAATCATTGTTCCACTATTGTCCAACCAGACAGTGCATCATAAATGAATGAATGGCATAACCTACGTAAAATGTTGTACCTGAAGGGCATGCCATCACCTCCACAAAATCATAATCGCACTTGTTAATTTTAACTTTCCTCACGATATTCTGCAGGTTCCGGAAACCATAACATAATGCAAATTTCAACACTGTTTTGCCATCCACCTGCTTGCACCAAATGCAATGACATAAGAAAGATTCAGAAAGTGCAAATACTACAGCATCTTTACAGGTGGAACTGCACACCAGTAATTTGGAAGTCCTACTTGGGGAGGCAGTGCAAATCCAGAAACAATCATTACCAGAAAACACAAAACATGACTCAAATACTCGCAACATATTCTACCTTTATATTTCATAAGAAGATATCGAACATACATTGAAAAGCATAAGCTGCAATACCAAGACGGACCATTGAAAAGCCAGAAGAAGCTTAGTAAATGCACTGAACATTATCAGTGCTTGACCAGTGGGCATCAAACCTTACCAACAGATCTTATTCCAGTATTTACAGAAGTCTCATATTGGAGTCAGAACAAAACTTCTACAAATCCATTAATTTCCTCATGATACTAGAGGAGATAAAATGCACTTACTTCCAAACTCACTTCCTGAAAATCTGAATTCCTTATGATCTTAAAATCCAGGGGACCCTCAATGTCTCTTCCAAATAGTTCTTTAGCTGCATATCGGAAGATGGTTTCTGCGTATCCTCCAGAGCTTCCCAGGACACCATAAAGATGTCCATCTTCATTGACATTTGTCATCCTGCACAAAAAGATTGGATGTAATAATGGCTTTGTTAATGGAGACTGAAATGGATAGACAGTTCAGTGTGTCCTTACATTTTGTCTAGAGGCGACTCCTCTAAAGATTTGAAATCCACGGCTTTCAGCTTTATTAAATCTAAAACTTCTCCAGATGTCAAAACTGAATCAACTTCAGCTAGCTGAACTACATCCAGTTGTGCTTCATTAGGAGAGTCCAACTGAAAAACAAAGTCATCCCGAACGGCCTCCAGCTTCTTATCATAACAGGGCATGATGCTTACATGATAGATTTCATCCACCCTGTAACAGAACACACAGGAAAAGCACAATCACAGGAGTTAGTTTGAAAAATTTAGAGGACGTGAGAAAAGCTTTAGCTTTGATGAGAATGTCATGTGGAATCCTAATATTCTCTCTCGCCATGAAGATGGGTTGTACATGCTGACAAACTAGCCGACTAAGTCCATAATTGGCTGTGTAAAGGACCAACCAGTCTACATGACTTTACCATCATCCTATCTACTCAAATTAGGACCAGCACCATGAAAGATAAACAGGTCCACCTCCCTATCAACAAAAAAGATTCTTGCAACATCCTTGCAATGTATGTTTCGTACAAAAGCAAACAATGTTTTGGCTTTGTTGGGGTTGGGGGAACTGGGGGGACAGTGGGACGGGTGGCAGGGCACAACTAAAGCTTGACCAGGCTAACATGTATTCCCTATAGAACCAAACTAAAGATGCTTGCCTTGATAAACTGTTCGAACTAACTTTTAAAATATTGAAAAGAAGGACAAAGAAGGGAAAAAGAAAATTTTTGCTGGATTGTCTACCTAAGGCCCATTATTTGGCATACATGATGCTTAAGAGCAGCTCCCATAGTTTGCTGAGGGCTTTTCACAGATGAGATGTAAGGCAAAATATAGGACCCTAGCGTTTTTTCAGCATAGCAGATCCAACCTGCGCAGATAGAAAGACATTACATCAATGGAAAGAGGCCAACAGTCTGTTTAGAGCATTTTTCCATTTCTTTAGAATTCCCCAAACCATCACTCCTCTCCATTCACTCTCAGTTTTTGAAGGGCATGCAAATAGACTGATGTCCTGCATTAATGTTCATATACATGTATTTTCACAGAATCAATTGGAAAACATACCTGGGCATGCTGAAGCAAGCATGGGCAGAGGATTATCTCCCTTTGATTTTTTTTGTTTGTACCGCATCATGAACTCATTACAAGACTCGATGAGGGATATATCTCTACTGAAACTTGTATCGAACACAGCCTTCACTCCCATAGACTTAAAAAACGTCACGAGCTTCCTTAAAACCTGAAAAGCAGGGGGAAGAAACTCAGCATATGAATGGTAGAATCTTACACACCAGTATAACTAGCCATAGATTTATGAACAACAATGATTCGTGACAACCTTTTCAAAGAAAAAACTGGGAATTAACTTGAAACTGGAACAGAGCGATACACAGATAAGCAGACAAAGGAAAGAGCAAATCATTTCCCTGCTTCATGGTCAAAGAGGAGACCCCATTCATCAAAAACCCAGTAAAAGCACTTCTATTGGATCATGAAACAGGGATGTACTTATGCATATCTCAGAATCACCTGAAGAGGAGATAAGCCGAAATGAGCAGCAAGAGAAGCTCTCGATTGTGGAGAGATGGAGATCACGACAGCCTTCCCCTTATCGATGTTAGAGAGGAACCCATCCAAGCTCTGCTTCTCGAGCATAACCGTCTCTGCCGATGTAATGCACCCACTGCACAATTTGGCGACTTCGACGGAATCAATACGAGACTAACAAGAGCTCTACCTGTTCTCTCTTTCTGATAACAACACCAACCAAATTCTTCACAAAAGGCGGCACCTAACAATAAAAAAGAGGAAAAAAATCAACCTGCATGCCAAGCAGTCCTTGAGCGAGATTTTGACCGGCTCCGTCTTCACGCTTCGGCTGGCGATCGCCACCTTCACCCAAACAAGCAGGAAAAATTCAATCAATCACATTAGCTCAAATCAGCTCGCAAACACAATCGATAAACCAAAACCACCCGATCCAATCGCCAGCTCCGAACCATTGCCCAACAAGCGCAGCCGCCAAAACGGACTCCGAATCGAGCCCCGACCCGCTCGAATTCGAGCCACGCAGTCGAACAAACACCGAACCAAAACCAAACCAAACCGCGGGGCCACAGAATTCTCACCTCCGGCTTATCGCTCTTCGCCGAGGACGCCGGCTTGAGGCCCTTGACGGAGACGATGCAGGCCTGCGACGGCGCAATGAAGTCGTTGAGGTCCCCAATCCGGAGCGTCGCCGAGAACCTCTCCGACATCCTCTCGCCTCCGCCTCCTCCTCCTCCTCCCTCGACCGGCGCGCGACGGCCGGCGACCTCCGCGGGGATACCGAGGAATCGAATGCGGCGCTCTTCTCCCTACGGCGAGGAACTAGGGTTTCGCTGCGGACGGCGGCGGCGGCGGAGCAGCAGAGGAGCGGCGGGTATGGCGGTGGCGTTTCGATTAGAAAGGAAGCGAAGGAGATCGACCGCGCGCAGGTAGCGAAATCGTGGGAATTTTTCAGTCTATTTTTTTAATTTCGGTATTTATTTTTTGGGTGCAGATTTATTAGCGGCTGATAATTTTATTGATTTTTGAGGCGGTCTGACTTATATTTAATTTAATTTAATAAGAATAAAGTAGTGGAAGGAAAAGGTGAACGAAATTAGGAGGTATTTTCTCAGACGTGATTAACGTTTGATTTAGACGAGTCAAATGTATGTTCACGTGAGGGGGAGGGATGGGCGACACGTGTTGGCCACGCGCCACCCGTCGCTCCGCGGATCTCGCGCCCTTTACCTCCCCCCCTTGTCTGTAGCGGGACGTGGGCCTCCGGTGGATTGGGCCCGTCTGGGCCCGTTCGTGCATATAGGTCCGATTGGGCCCTCCCGGTCCGATCATGAGATTTTTTTCTTTTTAGATAAGGGTACCGGAAATTCTAAAAATTTTAAAAAGAGTAACAGGTCCTAAAATTTATCAAATTGATGCAATCAAATCTTTACTCTAACTCCATCCAACGTGAAAAATGGAAAATGCTAATGTGACATTCTTTTATTACTTTATGCCTTACATAGTAAATTTTTTATTTTTTTAAAAGGATAATATTTTTTAAAAAGAAGTACTAAAAAGGAGGAAAGAGTGCTCGCCAATGGTCACCGCCACCCATCACTGGAAAGGGTTGGTGAAGGTCACATTGTCAAAGTGTCTAACTACCCAATAGTAAGTCAATCATTTGGAACCCACTTTAACCTTTTTGACAACATGGCCTCTGATTTAGTTTGTGTAAAAGCTTTTTTAAACCAAAAGCTTTTATATTTTTGTATATTTTTCTGACATGGCTCCACAACACGTGTCTTATGAAAGTAATAAAATAAGATGTGTTAGTATTTCCCATTAGCCCAGAGTTAGAATTGAGTACACATTCTTAGTTTTCAATGCCCAAAATACTATTTTTCCATGATCACACCAACACTATCTCAAAGAATACAATCAAAGTTCACGTCTTTTCTCAAAAGAATAAGCACAAAAAGTATGAACAAGTTTGAGAGTGCTTTGATCCTCAAAAGAATCAAAAAGTATGAACAAGTTTGAGGGTGCTTTGATCCCATCGGGCCACCTTCACCTCTCACTTTAACACATATATGTAATGGTCCAAGCTTCCTCATAATGTTGGGACTTCATGTCAGTCGAAGTAGCCATTGTAAGGATTGTTCTTAGCTTAGAATGTTCGTCTAAAGCTAATTAATGAACCTCACATGAAATACACTAAACTACCTTTGCCAACTTGCCTAGCACTTCATTTACTTAGCCAAAAATGACATACCCCTTTTGGCTTCTCCAAAGCATTTCTCTGTAAAAATCAAAGGCAAGAACTTGGCTTTAAAACACCAATTTGCCGTCGAATCTAATCAATTTAGAGCTGGGTCTTCGGTTCCACGTACGTGGAGTATATTGCCCACTCCATATGCAGAGTGAACCTCCTCTGCAATGCAGTCCATCCAAACCTAATGATTTGACCATATCTCAATATGTTCACTTTGATACTTAAGTCCTTCCAAGCATATTGTTATATCAATGCTGCCCGCCTTGTTCTCCTTCTACTTTGTCTGTCCGAGCATTTCAGAGAACCCACGTCCCTCGCTTGTTCACCAAAATTCAAAGGTCATCCCACCCTTATCACTTTCCACTTAGTATCTTGCTCGCCATTTGCAAATTAAGGAAGCTCTCAGCAATCACGGAATTCTTATTCTTAACATATTCTACATATGAACTCGTGTTCGTGAGAAAGACCGAATTACAAAATATTCGTTTGGACGTAATATTTTGTCATCTTCAATATAGATAAGGAGCTTTGTCAGCACAGTGAAGCCCACCCAACCCAATGGTCTGGCCTCAAGTGCCATTATGTTGGGTTTTTGGGTAGTAGTCTACCAGAGATCCAATGCCCATTTTGCTAAACCACTTTTCCTCTGTTGGAAAACATAATTAAGGTGTCGCTTCCGGGAACTCAAGCACTAATAGATAGAAATCGCCAATACCTATCTTCACTCTTCAATGTCATCCATATTATTTTCCCAATTGTCATGATTGTTAGACTTTATATGAGCATTTGAAATTTAAGGTGGTCATATATTCTGGATTTTTCCTAATTGTCATTTGTGTAATCAAGATGATGAATTACCTATTTGGTCAGGTGATCTCTCTCGTAACGATTTTGTGGTATAAATAATAAAAAATAATTGTCCCAAAATTCCTAAACTAAAAGCTTAAACAAATGAAACTGCATTAATTGAGGCCAAATTAGTGTAATTGAAAGATTTATAACTAAATTGACAAGTTATCAAAAATTTTAATACTAAATTGGCACAATTAAAAGGTTTTCCAGTGTTAGTGTTTTACAACAAATTTAAGACTTTTTCGACAATTATTCCTAAGATAACACACTAGAAATGATAATATCTCTTTTGAATCCGAGAATATCTAACAGCTTAATTGGAAAAAGATTAAGATACCACTTAACAAAAGACGCGTTCGAAGTTCACGATTTTTGCTGAAAATGTCAAATCGCTTCATGATTCTTTTTAAATAAATTCTTTCGATGACTCGATTTGATGCGATCCGAAACAGATTTGTAGGCTAACTCGGATCTTTCAGTTTTGATAATTGATCTTGTTCTCTACTATCTGTCTTATTGATCTATCTTGACCAATAAATCTCAAAGACGAGCAAATAGCAATGCTTGTCATCTCCACATCAAACTAAAGACCCTGCATAGCTTATGCTCAGTCACATACACGACACAGAAAGACAGTCTAAGATTATCATCGCCATCATCAACATTGCCCGCCAAGTTACATATCATCAAATGGACCGACTGAGTACGTGAGGCATCACTAGGAAAAGAAGAAGACAACAACAACAACAATTTCACCACCCTGAATTGCTCTTCCCCTTGTTGCTTCCATTGTACAATCGGAACAGGCCGAAAGCCGAGATCACGGACAGCGCCACCATGCCGATGCTCACGAGCAGCGCGCTCACGATGCCCTCCCCGACCTGGTTGCAGAACTTCTCGTACATCCCGCAAATCTTCATCCACTGGAGCTCCGGCTGTCCCAGCTTGGCGATCACCGCCGACTGAGCCGCCGCTGCCACTGCAGCCAAGGTCACATAAGCCATCACCTGCACAGAGCAATGAACTCCTTAAGCTCTTACTAGTACGGACATGCTGATGGATTATTGCATTGAACTCCATCGTTCTAAAATGGGAGATTCGCCTACAAATTATAGCACATCCATGTGGTGGTTTCTGAGATTGTTTCTAGGGCATCTTGAACCACACGGCAAACATGCAAACGAAGCCCTCTTGAATGAATCATTAACACGCTCACTTGATGATGCAAGGCCTCACCAAACCAGCCCCATCCACATTTAATGACACGCACAGACAAAATAGCAATACCAAGATTTAGGACAAAGTACTAGAATTCTCAGCACTATTGAAAGAAATTCCACTTTTAAATGAAGTTTTAACTAGTTTTTATCCCCCATCCGTACCTGGTCACCAGAGAAGATGGCCCAAGCTAAGGGCTTGCTGAAGAGCACGCTCCCTCTGACCACGCTCACCACACACCTCAGGGCTTGGACCAGCGAGTACGAAGCAGCAATCCCATTTGCTATCACCAAGAAACTGTTCAAAAGAAGAAGAAAAAACCCAGAAAATGGGCAAGAACAAGATCACATCTTTCTTCACCAAAATTGAAAATCAAGAATTCTGTTCATCAAAAGGAGCAAGAGCAAGAATGAGCCCGAGAAAGAAACAGATGATGATGATGGATCTTGGAGTCTGGTCTTACACAAGAGCCTTCATGTCAGTGAACTTGGCCTTTTTCTGGATGGTAAAGATCTCCCTGACCTGAGTGTCGGTGCCGACGAGAACAGCCGTGAGCACGCCTAGGCCACAGATCACAAACCTCAGAACCAGCTCAGCAAGCCTCACCCTCCGATCGACCACCTTTAGGCTCGTCTCGTGGTACACCGGGACATTCCCAGGACTCACCCCAACGCCCAAATAGCTCATTTCTTGCGTGCTTTCGGCCTCCGAAAAGTGAAGAACAAGAAAACAAGAAGAACAAGAAGCCAAGCTCTCCTGAAAACCACTCAGTCACTCACCGTGAAAGGTACGGACAGCGACCAACCACCGTGAAAGAGTGGGAGCTACTTATAGACACTAGACAGCAGCACGTAAAAGCGCAAGCTCACTACGAAGATGTTTGGCATTAAATATCCTTCCGCGAAGCTCTTCCGCTTTTTGGGAATCCCAAAGTGCTCGGTGGAAGAAGAGAGAGGAGACGTCGCCACGTGGTGGAAAAGGGTTTCTGCAATAGCATGACTTGCACGCTGAGAGCAAGAGGGGCATTAACTGAGGGGAATTCGGAGATGAATCCATCATCAATATGGCATTGTATTTGGGTAAATTCAATCGTAATTTTTATGCCCAAGATAGCTAAAACCTCTGGGTTTAAGGAGCTGCATCAATCTCGTGATCCAACGATTCTTGATGAGAAACATCTTTAGTCCTTTAGCGTCTAACTCGGTCTATTCTATTAACATGTCTTTTAGGATCGAGCACATTTATGATTCTGGAACCCACAACGATTTATGTCCTTAAGCTACGCATGTGACCCAATAAGGCCTTCATGTTTTAATGAGAACGTAGACTGAAAATCCCTGATATTTCTTTCCTTGCCTCCAAAGAAAGATATCCAAAACCATTGGATTTGCATTAGCGGGAATGACCAATGTAATTTGCAGGCTTGAGATGAAGCTGAGAGGGTGAAGGGGCGACCCCTTTCTCTTTTCCTAGGAAGAGGCAAACAGTAAATGGTTTGGTGTCCCGAGAACAAGAGTGGGAGATAAGAGGTGAGGGATGCCTTAACTCCACATTCAATAAAGCATTGCATGCTGGTACCCCTTTTTCTCTCTTTTGCTAGAAATTATTTATTTCATCTTCATATTATCCATGTAAAACAACTACCGTTTGATAAACAACTTTGCTTTTTGCATTAAAATATCAATAAATATTATATTGTGACGCGTGATATGAACGTTATACAAGATTGTTTCTTCTAGCTTAAAGAAAAACCAAAATGAGCGCACTATTTTAAAATCCATCTTGGGAGAAAACTCTGCATAAGATCTTTTTTCTTAACTTAATCAGATGCCTATATTATTAATAACTTGCAATCATGAGTAGGGATGAGCTATTCTATCTAGAACCCGTTGAAACATATTCCTTATTTTTTTGAAATTAGAAACCCACCTTGCATACTCTAAAATTTGGAGTCTATCTTGTCACAAGTTCCAGAATTTGATTACAAGATCTATCCAAATTTCACCTAAATTACTAATTGAACAATTGTAGTGATTTAAAATATTTAATAATCACAACTTACTATTACAATTTATTAATTATAATTTATATTTAGACACATGAAAAATATAAATATTAATAAAGTAAAGGTCTCAATTATAAAATAAAAATTTGGATTAGTGTTTCTAAATTATACACTCATCATAAAATAATATGAAATATTATAAGATTACACAAAGATATTAACTAAGAAAAATATTAAAATTTATTTCAAGTTCTAGATTATAAATATCGGATTTCAAGTTCTAGATTCCTCCAAATCAAGAAAAACATTAAAATTTATTCTAAGTTTTTAATTGGAGAAATTTAAAATCTAAAATCTACTCATCGAAATAGATTTATCATTTTTTGAAATCTGAAATTTACCCTATATATTTTGAAATATGAAACTTATATATTTTCATCAGTTCAATTCTAACCAAATAGGAAACTCGCAAGTGCACTTGCCAACGCATCAAGAACACCCTTGAAAGTGGAGATGATTGCTCGTACCGCACCAACTCGTCATCTCAAGACCCGTGATTAAAGTAACCATCAAATCCGGATTTTGTCCTGCTTTTCTTGTGGGGGTTTTTGGTGGGGGGACCAAGAGGAGTAGGTGTGCTTCATGGTCGTGCACCCACGTGAGCCATGATCGATCCAACCGTGTCTGGATCTGAAGTCATGGTCGCGATGTGTACGAAGGCATGGAGCTTTCGCACCGTATCCTCCACGTCTGAAGGGTCCATAGCAATCAATCCAGTCGTGTTTTTCAGTATCAATTCGAATTGAATTCGAAGCCCAAAGGGGCAGGGAAATGAATAGGATCCTACGCATGATGGGACAGAACTGGGTCCGCCTTTTTAAATCCTAGAATCAGAAACGACTTCGGGAAGCGTGTCACGTGTAGGACTGAAGTTAGAGATGGTGATGAGGGTCAAGTGTGGACATTTTTCTTTGCTTTCGGTCGAAGTTTGATCGATTGACTGCAATGGAGACAATTCAATGCGAAGAGGCGGAATCAATCATTGTTGTCGAGCACTTTCTTCTAGTATGCTTCACGCATTGCATATGTGAGCACTGCGCAAGCATTGCGTCCATCGGCATTTGGGATTTCCCTACGTGAATATGAATCAGACCTAACTTCCAATCTTGTTGAAAACCACAAACATCACGACCACGACCAAGACAACCATCGTGACCCCCACAACCTCTAGACTGACAGGGCTAGAGAAAGAGGAATAGGGAGGGGTGGAGGCATTTCGTTGAGTAGAGTTGGTTGTACTAGGGTTAGCCTGAGAGGAAGGCTCAGAAATCTACAATTTTGGGAAAGCCTTATTACTCTCGTGAGTAGGGAAAACGACCTTGAAGATCTATAAACGAGATTGATTTTAGAATGACCAAGTAATGTAAGAATAATGTCTTGACCATGAAAGATGTGGACATTGAAATCCTCTAGTTTAGAGGCTTGCCTGCAATGCCCATTTCATTAGTAATGGAATTTAGCATGCTAGTTTGTCATATTTTTGTTGTAAATGTTGAAGATTGAGAGGAAGGGAGAGTAGACGTGTAGTTAGGGGTGTGCAAAATGGACCAGTTAAACCAAGAATTGTTGTCAGACCGAAAGCCAATTAAGTCCGATTTTCGAGAGTGTCAATCCGATTTCCAGTCCCCGAAAATAGAAGTGGTGTATGGGCAATCAGTTCCCGGTTTTAAGGGGAATTGGACTAGGTTGAAGTCCTTTTTTTTTATTTGTTCATTTCTTTTTGAGGAAGTAGGAGCTTGTAACTAGATAATAAGACATCCTGATGGAAGTATAGGACCTGTCTCGAGCTCTAAATTTATTCCCCGTTATGCTTTGGACAATAAAATCTTCGAATGGAAACATGAAAAAATAATGAGTTCTCTTGGATAGGTCCAATACCCAATTCCTAATTTTGGCTTTACTAGTTGGTAATAAAAAATAAAAAAAAAATAGGGGAACGATCACCCCCAACGTGAAGTGGAAGTTAAGCTAAAAGAGACATTGAGAGCATCCTAGATGGCTTTACTAGTTGGTTTATCAATAATCAAAGGTAAAACCGATTCTTAGAGGGACACAATTAGACGACTCATGAGGAAAGCGTCCTGTCGTTACCAAAGAGTTGCTTGGGTTGCATCAGAAGGACACATTTTGGTTCCATCGACACAACCATAGAAGTTTTGTCCTTTGAGAAACAGGATTACTTGTGCTTGTTATAGCAAGTAATTTGATGCTGTGATACGTGGAGAAAGGAAGTGGTAAGCAAATCCGAATCGAGGAAGTGTATAAGAGGGGTTTGTAAGGGCAATTATGGTGGTGGTGGCAGCAGGATTCTCCAGGGCCATATTAACCACCTTTGTAGGGGGGAAAATTGAGAAGAAGAAAGCTAGGGTTGAAAGGGGCATTAGTCTAGATGGCTCTTGTTACCATGTTGAAGCGGAATTTGTTGTATGTTTCCATTAAGCTTATGTGGGTATTTATATACCCAAGAGTACATTTTGGAAGATATACTTGTAATACAAAAATGCATAAAATAGAAAACTTTTGAACTTAAGATAAGATTCAAAAACTTCAAAATCCGATAGCCCTATATTTGGTTGATAAGTCATAAATTTATTGACGATTTGCCAATTTAGTATAGCATTTTTTATTTGCTAATTCAATATTAAATATTTAGTCGATTTGGCCAATTTTAGTTAGAAATTATTGACATAATGATCTAGTCAAGGCCTTCCATACTATGTGGTACAAACAATGCTAACGTGAATAATTTTAAAATTTTGGAAATTTTTTTATTAATTCTTCTTCTTTTCTTATCTTTTCTTTTTCCTAACCCTAGGCTACCTAGTTGAGGCAAGGGCGTCACAGCCCTTACCTATGACTAGTCACTTTCTTGCCAAGGTTAGCAAAAAAATAAAAATAAAAAATAATAAATCAGAATAATTAAACAATTAATATATATATATATATTATCCACATTAATGCCGGATGTGTACCACATAGGATGATCAACGTTGATGAGACTATCATGTTAATGATTCCTTATCAAAATTGATAGGAATGACTAAATTGGCAAATCATAAAAATGTTTAAAATTAAATTTGAAAATTATCAAAATGTTTAAAGCTAAATTGGTATAATTGAAAGGTTTAGAACAAATTGGTAAACCATCAAAAGATTTAAGACTAAACTAGCTAAATCAAAATATATATAACCGAATTGGTATAGGTACAATAGATTTAAAACTTCATTATAATTTTTTCACTAAATAATACTCACCAACTCATTCCACTTATGAGGGATTGATCCTCCCAATCTTGTAAATTAATTGTTTCTTTGCTTATTAATTGAAATCTAAAAGTACTTTTATTTTTCTTGCCAAAGTTTAAAACATCATCTATAATTCAAAGTAATTGTTTATTAATCGACATACGGATAATTATTTATTATTGGAGTTTGAGGACTTTCATAATTTAAAAAGTCAGGGTGTCTAAACCGCAAGATTTTGAGTAAGAAGGAAAAAAAAAACTCAAGCACTCGTGTTATTATTTTTACTTTCTCTTGAGGGTGTGCTATGTCTACAAGCACAACGTAAGGTCGTCGAAAATTCTTTTATTTAAATCTTCGAATACTTTTTTAAATTATATTTTTTATTTTTAACTTTTTGTATCCATATTTTGATTTTTAGTTATTATAAAAACAATCGAAACCTATCAAAACATTATTGACACGAAAAACTGAATAATTTGTTATCAAAAAATTTTCTTTGATATTCACATGCTTTAGAAAAAGTCATGCAATAGAGATTTAAAAAAAAAAAAAAAAACGATAACGGTTGGTGTCATAAATTTGTTCCCATGACTGTTGACGTTGGCACCAAAATGAAGGAAAATTATAGGAAATTACATAAAATTTTCAAATATTTTTATAATTTGAGGTCTTAAAATAAAATAAAAATAAAATAAATCCAATCTTAAACACCAAATGCCCGAAAAAAAAATTATAAGTCAAAGCTAAAATCTAAAGTCCCAGAATACACTTTAGTTTTTCTGGGAAATTGGTGTTTACTAATCGTTAGTGAGAAGCTGTCTGCTACAACATGCTTAATCATAAACAAAGCAAATCGTGTATAGAAGAAAACCATCTCATATGAACGTTTCATCATGGTCGGTCTGTCTAGCCAAAAAGGTTACAAAGAGAAGAAAATACAAACTTGTAATCATAAAAAAGTCCAACTACCCAATCCACTCTGGAATCCTTGCGGCTGAAGTTCTACTACTGGACGCTCATTCACGGGAGATGTGGAAATTTGCATGATCCATGACCTGCCACCAGACATCAGATATAATTATATTATCGGTGGATGATTTATAATATGAGTGCAGTAAATATATAAATAAAATAAAGGCATTATGCTTACTGGGGTCAAGATCAGTGATCATGGCAGCAGAATTGAAGTAGCAAGTGGCCCCTTTGTGCTTGAACTTTTGGTAGTAGCTGTTGAAGGCGAAGGAAGCATGGTCCTTGACCATGTTGGGCAGGAAACATGACCGATGGGGCTGGATTTCTGCGCAGTCAGCTCCTCCCTTCCCGCATGCCCAGTCCAGCGCCATCTGAAGCTCCTCGCTTGAGGCTTGCTCGTCAGCTATGCACCACTCCACAGACTCTTCCCCATCTGAACTACAGCAACTAAACCGGTGATGGTTCGGGTTTTGCAATCGAATTCATCAAAAACGAATTGAAATGCGTCGATTCGGGTGTTGTGAATTGTTAACTTTGTTACCTGTTCGAGTCACGTTCTGAACCGATTTCTTTGGAGCCGAGCCGAGAAGGAGAAGAGCGAGCATGAATCCAAGCACCGGCATTTCGTTCCGAGCGTCTCTGGCTGCCTTGGCTACTCAATTGAGCACGTATTCGCGTCTCGGCAATATAAGACATAGAAAAGGGAAAAGAAGAGATATCCTCAACCTTTAGAAAAAGCAGAAAACTGTTCAAGCAAGTATTCATTCCTTAGTCCTCACGACAAGAATTCGAAGGCATCTTTTGTTATATGTCTCACATTTTTGACCTTACTGTTGCATGAGATAATCTCCAAAATTAATCCGCCAATCAATCTGTAAGGGACAAAAGAGCTTTACACTAAACTAGAGACTGATGTGGATTCGTTTCCATGAGGGAAGATCAAAATGATATGGGGGACATGCTCGGTTCCCTAATCTCGATCCACAAATGTCGATATGGCAAACTTTGCACAAAACCCAACAAAAAGTAAGTGATAAGCCCCATGACGTGACTTATTCAAAGCCATGAAATTTTAAACTCGGTTCCTAAAGAGTGTAATTGAGAATCCTAGGGGGGGAAGGGAGGAATCCGGACCTAATATTCTGGATTCTAACAATGACATCTTTGAGCATCTTGCAAATCGAGACAACTATGAATAGAAAGATGACGTCACGATCGTGAAAATTGAGGAACTGGGCTATCGGAGTAAATACAAATAGCCCATAATCAACCATACGAGATAAGAGGTATTAAATATACATTATTCATTGCTCTGTCAATTTTATTTCTCTAAAGCTCAGAATGACTTCAATATCGGATGTCCCGAGAAATTCACCCCCTAGGAACTTTCTTATTTGTGGCGTGTAGAGTCACGAGGTGGTCAAGCAAGGAAAGTTTGAGTTGTGGCCCCATCCAAAGTCGACTGTTATCCAACATATGTTTAGAAAGAACAAAATGATGTTATGTTAATGAGAAGCTATAGAAATTCAATTAGACTTTAGTCATTGAGTTCAATCAAATTGAGCTCGAACGTAAAGAATAACTTATGGAGTTAGAACTTGACCTTGATTTGAGAAATTAAGTTAATTGATTGAGTTCATTGTCTGATATCAACCATCAATCTCGTCAATTAAAGAGTGAGTTAATTAAAACGTCGTATTTAGGAGGTATGAGCTTGCATCTTGAGTTTATAGACGATTCAACGACTTTAGACGGCCCATCTTTAGATGATTTGGACTGGACAAGATAACTGGGTCCGATTTAGTAGGCCTAAGCTTTGATCCACATATAGGCCGCAAAGTCTAGCCCAAAATTCTTGTATGCAAGAAGGGTTCATCAAGTCATTAGCCTCTTGTGTAAAAATTTATTGACTTTGTTTAGTTTGGTGTATGTTTAAAACGACTTTGCTTGTGACATTTTCAGTAATGACAATGTTTGACAATATGGAGAGCTGTCATTGATGCCCAAGCACTAAAATAAAGAATGGCTCTCGACAAGCTTCTAAGATGGCAAAGGAGACAGGAACTAACTAAATTATGTGCTGAATAGGTTGAGAGCATTCTTGGAACTATATATAGGAAACTAGGTGCATTTTGACGTAATGGCAACATTTCTCATTTAAACTTCAATATAGTAAGCATGCTTAGACGATAATACTATTGGGATAAATGACTTCTTAGAAAAATGCTTATATGTATGTCAAATAATAAAAACATGAGATTCAGTATGGAACAAATCAAAGCGAATAATATCTTCTAGTAGTTAATATAGGACTGTCACATTTTCATTTAGCATGAAAAGGTTGCCCTAATAAGATGTTTTAGTCAGCACCTCTTGTTGACCATAAAATGAAAACGAACCAAAAACAGAAGGACGTTTTCTACTTTGAGCTTTCTACCTTTCACAGCCGATTGCTGTCAAGTTCCATTTCCTTATTGGAGTTAAAAAACACAAATCAAAATAATTAAATCTTGGACTTGACAAATGATCTTGAAAGGACTGCAAGTACAAGTTATCTAATATGGCACTTAGCACCCCAGACAGGTACCTTAACGTACCGAGGGATTTTGTCGATTGAATCATTGGGAAGGGAACTGATTTGAAACGATATCTTTTGAGGTTTGTTTTACTAGCCCATCGTTGGACATCGGGAGCGTCAATCCAAAGGGGACATGTCGCATCACTTGTAAAGGTAGAGAATTTCAAACACGCCACAGATTTATAGGCGACATGTCATGATAATCTCCTTAAAACAAGCGACTCAATGGACACCCCTGCCTACTTATAAATTCAGAGGATTCATGTCTCGTCTGTAAGGAAATTGTCCTACTAAGATTCCAAACTTGCCCACTTAACTTTTGGTTGGCAGCCCTTTTATCCCGCTCTAATACATTTTTGGATGAATTGCATTGAAAATTTATATCGAAGTTCACAACTTGTTACTGAGGATTTAAAGAGAATAGGATCTAGTTCATAACTTGAAGTTGATTATACAAGTTTGTTGATCATTGTTATGAGGAAAAAATATTGGTTAGAAGTTTCGAGTATGTGAATGGAAAACCACTAAATCGCACAAATGTTGAAACGCTCCTTTTTGTCTTCCTCGCGTACACTATATAGTAATATCACGAGCTTCCTCCAAATGAGTATGACCCTTTCATGCAATATCTAGAATCTTAAAATGACTCGATACAAAGAAGATTCATGTTCATGTGATGATCTAACACAAACGAAGGGTTCATAGTATTGCTACAAAAAGAACATATTTTCCTAGTTAAAGTTTGGAATTCTTCCATGTAATGCATCACGCTCTAAGCCAGGCAAAACTCTCAACTCCATTCGTACTGAGTAAGTACATATAATAGCTCATCCGATAAAGCATCAGCCAAAAAGAAAGTATATAACGTGCTCCTATTTTACAGATGAAGAGACGTGTCGACGTCGTCAAAGTGATCATATTCCTTATACTTTGTAGAAGAAACACGCAAGGAGGTGGTCTCCACAGGCCAAAGACTCGTGACCAGCGCCGGCGTCTCAACAAACCGAAGATGCGAGTAATTGCTCCGTGAGCTCGGCCAGAGGGAAAGAGAGAGCTGAGGAGGGGATGAACAAGCAGGATATATATTATTCACCATCACTTCGGGATGGTGGAAGAAAAACCCTAATGGCTCACAATGGGATGCTGTGGGGCTCAAAACCTTGCTATTAGGTTCTGTGAGCAACTTCAAGGTCTGTCTTTCCTCTCTCATCTCCTTCACCTTCTGCAATTGCCGGAATCTCTCTTGCAAAAGAGCAATGGAGGATTGGATTACAATGGGGTCATTGCTCTCTCCAATACCCATCTTTTGCTTGAAAACTGGGGTTGATGTATGGTTTGCCTATATGAGGTGGGTTCTGAGGGTTCTTGGGGGTTCTTGGATTGAATGGATTCACGTAAGGTGTGTACTTCTAATGCGTCCAATATATATATATAGCATGTGGGCAATGGAAATAAATTTATGTTTTTTTGAATTATTACATGAATATTTAGTTCTCCAAGAGAATTCTTTTAGTGATTCTTTTTAAAAAGGAGGGGAATGAGAATCGGCTGCAAGGTTGGAAGGGCCAAATAGAAAAGGTCAAGTGGTCAATCTAATGAGTGGGGCTTGTGTTAGTGTGGAACTGAATGTCGATGGAGAGGCAAAAGTGGGAGGCTAAAGAGGAAGAGGGTGAAGAGAAGAGTCCAAAGGAATTGAAAGGGACTAGCACATGGAAGGGTGTGTTTGGAAGAACAAATGGTTGGGTGATGCTCTGTCCTCCTGTCCCCCATGGATACCACTTTCTCGTATAAAGCTTTGGAGATGGAGCCTCCCTTTTCCTTCCTTTTTCCTTGATGGGGTTTGGTTTGATATGATCAACTTTCAAAAGTCGTTCAAACGCGGTGTTTTCGATGTCGTATCAAAAATCGAATCGGATTGCTAGATCTAGTTTCATTGAGTTAAGGACAAAAAAAAAAAAATCGGTCAAATGGAGAACATATTAGAAACTCGACATATACTTTAGTTAATTGGTCGGTCCAATACTTTTGAAACTCAATCACCAATGAATATTGTTGGTTTTTTTTTTATCAAAACGATTATATTTGGAAATACCCTTAAAAAGGCCACTCTCCCCCCCCCCCAAAAAAAAAAAAAACAAGGTTTTAGATTGTTCTCTCTTGTTGGAGAAAAGAGGAAGTAGGAGAGAAGTGGTGGGGGGAGCGTGAAGGGGTTGAAAAGGACAAGGCTTATTAGGAGGGAGAGAGGGAGAATAATCCTAGGGAGGTGTTGCTTTTTGTTGAGGAGAGTGCCATTGATTGAACAATAATGCAATGACAAAAGAAAAGGTACCAACATTCTTTCTCTTCTTCTCTCGCACCAATTTGCTTTTGTCTTGGAGTCCTTGGATTGGAATGGCATGCACAAAGCGAAAGCTGCAAATGCTTAATGGATGCTTCTTTTGTGCAGCACAAGCGCCCCTCTCTCCTCTCTCAAAACTTATTATAATCAAGAAAGCTTTTGAAAAATTCGAGGTTCTTGCTTGAGAGAGAGAGAGAGAGAGAGAGAGAGAGTTGAGAGTTGTGAGGTGTTGGAGACAAGGCGTGCATTTGATTTGTATTATGTCCATATCCGCTTGCTACAGTGATAATGGCTCCCGTTCTAAAAGGGATAACCTAGGATATTATAGTTAATCCGAGCCCTAATCCTACCAGGTAAAAACTGATGATAAGAAAGGTTAGAACAAATTATAGTTAAACAAGATTAAGGCTCTCAGATTAAGTAGTTCAAAGATGATTATGGGACTTTGTAATGCTATCTCAAACTGTAAGTTGCTAGCATGTGTGTGTTGTGTAGTGTGCTTTATATGACAAGATATGCTTTTTTAATCATATTTATTTATTCTATAAATTGAATGGCAAAGCATAAATTGAAATTCAATAAATTTTGAAAGATTGAAAATTAGAGTATTTAAACAAGTATGTGAGGATGTGGGGCATTTATAAAATTAGATACGAATGGCCTTGACCGAAGGGTCTTGGGTTTCCATATTTTTATTTGGAATCATTTAGTATTTCGTAATAAAAACTCATTTTATATGATTACTGTTAATGATCGTCGGTTAGGCCCAATTGTCATTCCAAGCTCAAATTGGCAGTTACATTCGGCCATGTCTATAATAATGCTTGACAATGAGAAAATGGTTGAGCACTGACATATTTATGCAGGAACTTTATGTTTGACTTAAAAAAATTTCGCTGTTTAGAATACATTTAAGAAATTTCACTGAATAGAATTGAAATTACATTTGAAAAATCCAATTGACTCTCCTACCAATGTTGCCGTCTTTAGATAAGAGTTCATAGTTTAGTTTAAGTGTAATTTTTTTTTCTTTTTTGATAATTTAGGGCACATGCATGAAAACCCAATTACTTAGTGATTCATGAAACACTTAAAAATCTCGTAAATCGGTTAAGTTAGGTCCTTCATCCATATGATTATGTGGTCCCATAACAGTTTGCATATAGTTAATGAGATATGAACACCTTCAACACCTGAATTGAAAAGCCCCCAATGCTTCAATTAATTGTGCCAACTCTTGGGGTTAAGTTTAAGAGTAATTTTAATCAAGTTCTAATAGTTTTCGCTAAGATTTGAATGGGCAACCTCCAATTAAGTTTAAGAGTAATTCTAATCAAGTTCTAATAATTTTCTTCGAGATTTGAATGTGTGACTTCTAGTTCTTGAGCCGGAATTCTTCCAATGTCTTTGACTTGAAAATCTTCCAAAGTCTCATCTATCTACCCAATAAGCGACTTCCAATTATTTTCATCACTTTTGCCAAACTCAATTCCATCTTTCTCTCTCTCTCATATTCATTTGCTACCCTTCTCTCTCTTCCAATAAGTCAACAATTTTTTTTCATCACTTTTCAAACCATCTCTCTCTCTCTGGGGGTTTCTCTCTCTCTCTCTCTCACTCACATATTCTGTGAGAGAGTGTAGAGTAGGAATAAAGTAGGACCGACAAAAAAAAAAAAAAAAAAATCTCTCTCTCTCTCTCTCTCTCTCTCTCTCTCTCTCTCATATTCGCTGCCCTCTCTTCTTGTGTCAACATCCCATTTCTCTATCTCGTTCCTTTCTCGTGAACCATTATTGGATACTTCATGAGAGTGCCCTCAATTATGTTTGGAAAGTTGAATCTTTTGGAATCCATATTCAAATTGGATATGAAGTCCTCCATCTTTAATGATGATGACATAGCATGCATTTGGCATTTGCAAAAAATGGAAGCATAAAAATTTAAATTGGATATGAAAGTTCCATGACCTCAAACATTCGGTCATTTTATCAACAATTAAAACAATGCTCGTTACATCACATAGTTTCGTGTCATCTCTCATCCAACGGTGGATACCTTGACTTAGTGATGCCATTAATTGTTTGTAGCATAGAAATTCCCATGCAACATTGGGGTGTTTCTTAAGATCCTTAGGAAATGAATTCTCAATCCCTTAATAATGATCAAGTCAGAAAAGAGTAAATTTCACCGTTGATAGTAAAACTTTAAGTTTTTGTGTACTATAACATTTTACATAATGATTGCAAAAAATATCAAGAGTGATAACCAATTATGATCCAAATATCCATTTTTAGATAAATCACAAAATTGCTTATATCTTTCTTCCGATATGCCGCAAAAGCCCCCACTTGTCTCTCTCCTTGTCAACAAACAACACCATCCCAACCATGCAATGACATGTGTGCTAGCACAACTTCCATATGAGAACCATCTCCCATCCTTTCTTTGAAAAAGTGTTTTATGCACAACTCATAATTGATACGATGTAATCGACCAATCATATATGGCCTATATAATATACATTCCAATCACTTTTTGCCTTTTGAAATGTAATTCCTTAACATTGTATCAGCCAACTTTTCCACGCTTCCTCACTGAGTGATATGATCATTACGCGAAATACTTTCCCTTTCTTTCTTATTTCACATGCCACCAACGAATTTCAACTAGATGATCTTTTCTCTTTTTCCTTCTCGTTAGGGTATAGCTGGGGTAAGTACACTATTAGTACCAAAAGTTGTGTACGACGCTCACTTTCATACCAAAAGTTTTTATCAAATCACTTAAGTGTCAAATCGGAGAAAAAACGATCACTTTAATGTCACCGGCGAGAGATTTCAACCAGATTAATTATGTGACTTTTATATTTAAAAAAACAAAAGTTGTGGTGGCTTTTAAACAACGTCATTTTTCTGAACATCCTCGCAAAAACGACGCCGTATAGGTCATATGTGAATTAAAATTGGGGTTTCTTTGTCTTCGCCACTGAACATCCATTCGCAAAAACTTGACCATCATCGCTTGGCCACCATAGGTGACCAGGTAGTGAGGAGAGACTAAGATTGCTGCTCAAACTTTTAAGTGGCATGAAGAATAGGAGGCGAGGGGGTGGAGGAGGAGGAGGAGGAGGAAGAAGAGGGTCAAAGGTGTTGATGCGCTAGTGGCGTTGCTAGTGCCACTGTTGATGCGCCGTTGGTGCCATTTGTTGCTAGTGTTGCTCTTCGGGGAAGAAGACAACATGCCCTCTCTCTCTCTCTCTCTCTCTCTCTCTCTCTCTCTCATCTTAATTTGGGGATTTAGGGTTCTAAGTTGGAGGAAAGACGCCAAACGGCGTCGTTTTGTTGTTTGGATGTTGACTCAACTCTCCTACGAGAGCTTTAAAAATTAATTAAAAAGTGTCACGTCGGATTTCCGGCCAAATTGATCAGCGTTAGTATTGAAATGATCATTTTTTAAATTTGTTGACACTTAAGTGATCCAAAATAAACTTTTGACATAAAAGTGAACACTGTACACTTTTGGAATTAATAATGTACTTACCTCAGTATAGCTGGAGGTGTAACTACTCTTATCATGTCTGTAAAGACAATTTACAAAATCGATTCATCACATAATTCACCAAACTATAATCACATACCAAGTCAACGAGCCATGTAACGTTCAACGTCCTACAAAGCGCGGGAAAAGAGCACCCTTGAAACACGGACCGTTAAAAGCCGCTGGTCGTTACATCCTCGGACTCGGCAACTTCAAACAACATCCGACCCGCTGACAGTGTCTCAAGAAAACTGTCTTCCAAACCGGCATTACACCATGGAGCACAAGGTGATGTCTCTCCTCCACAATTCCAAGAACCTCAGTCACCTCCGGCAGGCACACGCCCTCGTCCTGAAAACCCGCCTCGACACCAACAACCACGTCGTCGCCAAGCTCTTGCGGACCCTGCTCGCGCAACCCTCTTCGCGCGGCGATCCGTTGCCTTACGCTCGCTCTGTTTTCGACTCGGTCTCGTCCCCCGACGCGTTCATTTTCAACACCATGATGCGCGCTGAATTGGTTTCCCGGAGACCCCGCGAGACATTGTCTCTGTTTCTTCGAATGCGCCGTCGAGACGGAGTGTTTTGCGATAGCTTTAGTCTTTCTTTGGTGGTTCAAGCATGTGGTAGGTTGATGGATGGGGACAATGGTCGGACAGTGCATGCTCAGGGCATTAAAATTGGGTTCGAATCGGATTTGTTTGTTCAAACTGCTTTGATCGAGATGTATGCGAAGCTGGGTTCTGTAGAGATTTCGAAGAGGATTTTAGATGATTTGGAGGAACCGGATTTGGTTTCATACAATGTGCTGTTGGCTGAGTATGTTAGGATTGGCGAAATTCAGTTGGCCCGTGACTTGTTTGATAAAATGCTCGAGAGAGACTTGGTTTCGTGGAATACCATGATTCATGGGTACGCCACGCTCGGGGATGTTATGGAGGCAAGAAAGCTGTTCGACGAGGCTAGGGAAAGAGATGTAGTTTCTTGGAGCTCCATGATTGGAGCTTATGCTAGGACTCGGCAGTCTAATGAGGCATTGAAGCTGTTTCATGAGATGCAATTAGCAAACGTGGTGCCGGACAACATCACAATGGTCAGTGTATTGGCTGCCTGCGGAGACATAGGTGCACTAGGAATGGGCAAGATGATCCATGAGTACATAAAGAGAACCAGGATTGAAGTGGATATGAAGCTTGGCACTTCACTTGTGGACATGTATGCAAAGTGCGGTGACATAGACAGCTCCTTGCGTGTATTTAACCAAATGGACAGAAGGGACGTCCTAACATGGAGTTCTGCCATTCTGGGGCTTGCTAACCATGGATCGGGTCAAGCCGCTCTTCAATTCTTCTCCGAAATGATAGCTGAAGGAATTGAACCTGATGATATGGCCTTTGTTGGGGTTTTAAGTGCATGCAGCCACATGGGCCTTGTTGATGAGGGACGGACATACTTCACATCGATGAGTGATGTTTATGGCATTGCTCCTAAAATGGAACATTATGGTTGCATGGTTGACATTTTGGCTCGTGCAGGGCGACTTCAAGAGGCTAGGGAGCTCATTAGAAAGATGCCATTTGCGCCAGATGCTGTTGTTTGGAGGGCCCTTCTTGGAGGTTGCAGAGTCTACAAGGAGAGTGACCTAGCAGAAGAAGCCAGAGTCAATCTTCTTGAATTGGAACCACATGCCGATGGCAATTATGTTCTCTTGTCAAACATTTATACCCAGGAAAAGAAGTGGGACAAGGTTATTCACATGAGAAAAATGATGAGAAATGTAAATATTGAGAAGGTTCCTGGCAGTAGTTCCATTGAAGTTGACAATGCAGTCCATGAATTCATTGCCGGTGATAGGTCACACCCACGGACAGAGGAGATTTACCAAATGCTGAGTGAGATACTCGAAAAGTTGAAGGCTGCTGGGTACAAACCACTGACGTCTTTAGTTTCACATGATCTTGAGGAAAGACAGAAAGAGATTGCATTGGCTCATCATAGTGAGAAGCTGGCCATTGCTTTTGGACTTCTCAGTACAAATCCCGGAACTCCCCTTAGAATTGTTAAGAACTTGCGGATATGCGATGATTGTCATTTGGTCATAAAACTTATCTCCAAGATTTACAACAGGGAGATCATAGTTAGGGATCGTAACCGCTTCCATCATTTTCTTGGAGGTTCGTGCACTTGTAAGGAGTATTGGTGAGGAAGGAGGAGCAGAAGGAGACTTTTTTGACATTCAGATACCTTGATAATGGTTTTACTTGCTTTCCTGGTTATCCCACATCAACAAGCCATAAACAAGCCTGTACATAGCTCAGTCTTACTCATTGATTTGCATCACTTACAGAGCTCCCCTTCTCTTAGCCGCACGATGCTGTTTGTATCGTATAAAGATTAATATAACGGGAAAAAATGGAACTTAGGTTGCCATGTTGGCCATGAGCAGTACCTTCTGCCTCTAGTGTCCTGAGTTCCATGCATTTGTACAGGAGCCAAAAGCCCCTTCAAATATTAAAAATGAACTTCAACGTGCTTGATTACGTTGTCTCATCTTGTTGCTGAACGATCAGCAGGAAACTGAGTTTCACTAAAGCTAGTTCTGGATTGATGCGGATGGAGAAACGCAGATGACGCGAGATTTTCCCAGAAAGAAGCCAGAAACTCAGTTAATTTCGCAAGTACGACAGTTTTTCTCTTAGTGCTGTAGACTTCACTGAGCAAGAACTGAAACTTTGATAAAAGAATTCACCTTCCCTGCCGCCAGTAAATTCCATTACCCTACACTAACATCTCATTAATTGCAAAGATAGTACCAGCACCATATTTCATCAGAGTTCTGCAATAATCAGCCAAATTAGACCATCAAGGGCAAAACGGAGATTCAAATAGCGGCGTAAGAAAATTCTATCTGCTTCGTTCCAAGGCAGACATTTACAAAGATTTCTTTTTTTTTTTTTTTTTTCAAATTCAAGTTGGGAATTTTATGACAGTGTAGTGGAAGTTCTAAACATTGCCCCCCTGATCCTATGGAAGTAGAATTAAAGCTAATCATCAAGCTAAACATGAACTACAACTAGTACAAAACTTTACAGACTCGTCAAAACCCACAAGTTTCACCACCACGCAGAAGAAGTTGCCATAGCGCGATTCCTCCACCAGAGATAAAGAGCTCCATCCTTCTCTTCGATTCTGTAATTCTCGTTATATTCCCTTAATAGATTTCTGACAGCATCAGTAACTGCAGAACTCAATGGGAACTGTTGAAACCCGGCCATCCTAAACCTTGACCTCCATTTTCCCAAAAGTTCGTGCCTTTCAACCCTTTCCGTCTCCTCACAAGCTATCATGTTGACTATGTCCCTGGCGACGCAATGCTGCTCCGCACTGATCCTTTGCTTGTCATCCCGTGGGCGCGCTACATCAATTGACTCAAACATTGCAGTATAATAGTCCAAAGTCTCTATGAACCTTGGATAGAATGGGGACGTATTGGTTTTAGACTCTTGCTCCACGAGGGTGACCACCTTTGGGGATAGACTCTTAACCAATCGCAGCAACCGATCGCGGTGATTATCGGTACTGACGCTTTCATCTGGCATATGATGCAAAACATAGGGAAAATTCACGGCTATAGCTTCGCCAAGTCGCACTTTGAGGTCCTCTCGTTCAACCCGACTTCCACACATGGCGGCAGCATGGAACTCAAATGGCACTCCACACGACTCGGCAACCTTCTCTAGCCTCTTCCCGACAATGTCGAGGCCCCCTCCGCGCGCGTGAGCTGACTGGGAGTCATCAACACCAGTGATGCGAATGAGAGGGGGCCCACCCGTTCGTCGTGCAAGAGCCTGGATAATAGGGATCCACTGGCTTCCTTGAGCGATCTGGAAGTCAATTATGTGGATTCTTGACTCGTACTTTATAGCTTCCCCGATTACCACATTTGCCGACTCGTAGGCAAACTTCCAGTATGGACAAATCTGATAGAGGATGGACATGTAAGACATCAATTCCGAGCCAGTGGGCTCTTTGCACTTGAGCTTTCTGTAGATTATGCTCCCAGATGATTCCAACCTCGCTCTAAGCCCTTCTAATAAGTAAGCACCCAACCGTTGGATTGGATCTCCTGAGACAGACACCATCCTCTCTAACACCTCCATAAAAGCAGCTGTCTTAGGCATGTCAGCTTCAGCAACTGCTTGTGCACAGAAAATCAGCACTTCCTTCAAATTCCATTTAGGGATCATCTCTATCATCTGATTTACATCCCACTGCGCAGTTGACGTGAATTGGTGGCTCCCACTATTTAGGCAACAATTGCAGCTATCACTGATATCAGATTCAGGTCCAAGTAATGAATTTTCAAGCTCCCTCAGCATGTCCCACATCTGAGGGGCACCATTAGCCACTGAAGAACCGCTGATGGGCGACCCATAAAGATAGTCAGAAGAATGTTGTGCATCAGACACATACGAGTGTGAACCTTGAGTTGAAAAGGGACTCCTATTAGATGCAACGCTCACAGCCGAAGGGGAATCGTACGAACCAAAACTGGAAACAGCTGGAGCAGAGTCAAGGGTGAAGTACTGCCCATCGTAACCCTGAATGGAGAAATTAGTCCCTTGGCTGCCAATGTCTGGACTAACATTGTTTTCCATGATCTGAAAATTGGACGAACAATAAGGGTCGATGTCTTGCACGGGTTGATGGTATAACCCATGGATGCCGGCCGAATTCTGGCGGTTGTGAGATGTTTGCATTTAGGAGGATTCCAGGTGATTGACTTGCAGATAATACTGGAAGCTTTCGAGTAGAATGTTTTATGTAATCCAGAACATCACTCAGGCCATAAGAACAAACATGGCAATCTCAAAACGAATGATCTGCTTTCACCGCACCATAGAATTCCCTAATACGATACTCAGCAGCAACAGCAGCCAAGTGCTTCCTCAGACCAATCGCGTAAAAGTAGCAATATCTGAAACCACTGGGGAGAAAAGGTACAATGTCAATTACAATCATTGATCTTTTGAAACACCTCATCCACAAAGATGAACAAAATCAGTATCCAAACTAAAGGCACCATTCTCCTCTAGTAACTGGTGTAGTTTATTAAAGGCATAAACAAAAAGGGACAAAAAATCAAAAGAAGTATCAGCACAATGCATTAATCCCAATTACACAAATCACATGAAGGATTAGAAAAAAGGTACTACTTTAGCCACCATGTTCATTCCTTAACCTCTGCGATCGTTGAACCAAACAGTCAAAAGAAAGAATGGGAAAAAAAGAGAGAAAAAGGCATCTCATAGCGGCTGCAGAACCTACTGAGAGATGGGGAAAATTTTTATGCATACGAAGTTCTGATCAACAACAGGTTCCACTGAACAGATAGCCCTGCACTTTGGATCAAAAAGCTAGAAAGGTTGGCGCGTAAACCAGATCCCACCAGAAATCAACATGCCAATTCGATAAACAGAGAGCTTAATTTTGATTCCCCGACCAAAATTAACCATAAAGAAGGTCGAAAGGAAGCCGAATTCATGCAAGATTTGCAACCTGGATGAGCCACATCAGCTGAGAAAACACCTCCCCGGAATTCCACGACATACCCATCTCACGAAATCACGAAAACAACATCTCGGCTCAATCAAGAACCCGTCAACCACGAAAAGATGCAAACTTTGTCCGGGCAAATCACACAAAAAGAGTACTTCAAAACGGAAAAGCCCTCACACATCTTCTCGGAAAAACCACCACCCGTATTTCAAATTCATCATCAATCAAGAACTCAAGAAAACATCAAATTGCTCACCTGGGTCACAGAACTCTCAGCTTCACAGCTCAGCTCAGCTCAGCTCCCCAACTCTTCAAGAACAAGAAGCCACCAACCTTCCCCCGCTCTCTTTCTCTCTCTCTCTCTGTCTCTCTCCTCTAAAAGTATGCATGTGTGGAGCTCTATACTCAACTTATAGGCTCTACCCAATATAAAAAAGATTGCCCTCTCCGGGTCAACAAAATTACACTGCCACCCCACGATGGGGGGGCCGAAAGACGCGAAAGACGCGAAATCACGCCACTGCCCCTGGCCAGAAGAATATTTTTATTTTCTCCGCGTGGTGGGGTTGAGCCGTGTGCGGAAGAGCTTCGCTTTCAGCTCACAAAGACAAACCCTTTGGAAGTGACGTGCAGGACTGTAGCCAAGCAGCTTCCTGGGAACCCTTGTCTCTCGGCAGAATTCGTCTGTTCTTGCCCGCGGGTGATGGAGGGGGCCTTTACCTTTAGGCCAAGTGTCTCTTATGTCTGCTGTGGACACGAAGACTTCAACCGGTTTGCAAAAATGTCAAAGAAAATAGCTTTTCCAAGTAACTTACCATGGTGGGGTTAGTTGAGATCAGCTTAGCTTGTGGGGGAGGAAGGAAAAAGTCCTTTGGAAAATTGTGGACTTTGTCTAGGGCTAACTTCTCCCGGCATTGAGAATTTTAAGATGAAAGCTTTTTATCAGACACGGTTGACTGGTTGATCTTATGGGAAGAAAAGGAACACTGAGGGGACACCATAGACATGTGACATGCTTCATTCGCAGCAACTCGATGATTTTCCATGTGATAATTTGACTTTGAATATCATAGACATCTTTGTAGTTTAACAGCTCTAACAAACTCCATGGCTATAAGTTTCAAATTGCTCTAACTCAATGGTTATACGTGTTCAATTAATCCATATATCTCTCCTCAAACATAAGTCATTCACGTTGGGACAAGGATTATTTGGTCGTGATCTATCTTTCAAACATTCCATAATTTAACGAAGTTGGGATTATCCACTCTAAAATCCTAATTAGGGGTAATTGGTTCTAAGATGGGTCCTCAGAACTAAAACCCGAGACCTACATAATTAGAACCAATTCCAATTTTTTTTTTAACCTGGAACCTCACCTATTTGCCTTGAAACCAAACTTGGAACCTATCCAATCCTATTTCAAGGTGTACATGAGAACATGCTTTTCCTTTTTTTCGTTTTATTTTTTACAACAAAATAATATAAGTAACTAAATAGTTCGAAGTGAAAAATGCACAGGGGTGATCAAGCAAAAGCGAGTCGGAAATGAGTGGAGGTCATGAGGCTCCAACAAGTGAGGAGGAAGGCTAGTCGCGAGTTAGAGAGAATCGTGAAACGTTTAGATGAAACTGGAGAGAACAAAGAAAACTATGGTTTTTAGGCTTTATGATGCCGGTACCAAATACCGTGTTTGATTGGTTTGGTTCCCGGATAATTCTTCCATCAAAATCGAAAATCTGACCAGTTTCAAAAATTTTGGAGCAAGGAATCGAATCGATTCCAACAAGAACCTGAACTCGAACTAGTTTTCAGGGGGGTCCTCAGAATTTTACGACGCTACTACTGTCAATTTGGTCAAAACACAAGATGCTTTAAAAGTTCTCAAAGGTGCAGGAATCGATGGTCGCGAGCAAAGCCCTAGGACAAGGGCGGCAGATATCGAGATTCCACCGGACATTAGTCGGTTCGGTTCCAAATTCTTACATGGAAAGTCGTCGGGAGCGCTCTCGAATCAACAGAGGCATCCGTGCGGTCAAAAAGATTAAGACAGGAAGTAGGGAATGGAATCAGGAGACCGCAACGTTGACGCTCGAACTTTCGTGGGGTTAGGGGGGAAGAGAAGAGGATGGCAAAACTAGGGGCGCTCTTCGCGGAATGCCGACACGGTTTCCGGGGCGGGGCGAGTCAAATGGCATTTTCGTAAATAGACGGCAGTTCGGGGGCTCTTTCATAATAAGCGCGTATGCCTAGAAGGGTTGACGCACCCCCCCCTCCCGCGCCTTCCTTCCTTCTTCGAAGCAGCTTTGCACTCCGACTTTTTAATTTTTTTTTTTTGAAAAAGGCTTTTTATTTATGAAGAAGCAACAATAACAGTTTCTTCCCCCCCCCCCTTCCTTATAGTTATATAATCTTTTGTAATTATGCACTTTTTTTTTTTGTATATTTTATTTGTAGGGACGAAGATGACGTGGAAATTGATGTTATTCTCGGAATGTTCATTGATATAGTAAGCCACGGTTTCTGATGCCGACATCATGCCTTATAAATTGCTCCGGAAAGCGAGAGAGAAGTGGGTAAATATGTCCAGATAATACTAAATACTGTCTTGGCCTTGTTTAATTAAAAGAGGAAAACCACCAAAATATCTAAATTATGTCAACTATGATACTTTTGCCCTAAATTTTTTTTTCTGTGACGTCTAGAATCCCAAACTTATAGCCATGTGACATAATTACCTTTCAATAGAATTCCATCAATGAGCAATGTTAATAATTTGCTTACATGATGGGGGAAAGGCCAACAACATTGACATGACATCCCGTGACAATGACATCATTTAGAGTAAATATATAAGATAAGTATAAATTTAAAAGTTTTTTATATCACGAAAAAAATTTAGAATTTTGAGTTTTTAATGATATGAAAAAAAGTTCAAAGTAAACGTATCCTAGTGTGCATATTTTGGGGTTTTTTGTGGTTTTTTTCTTAAATTAAGTTATGTATAGGCGGGGCAAACAGATCGGCCGGCTTTAATCTACACACAAAGAGTCCATTTTTTGTGATGTAACTCGACATAATCAATTAGGATAAATTGGAAACTTGTTGTTCAATTCAATTGAACATCACTTTAAAAAATAAGTCCGCGTCACTTCCAATAATGCGTGCCGCGGAGGATGTGACGCGATGAAATTGGGAGAGGAAGGAGCCAGGGCCCACTCCCCAGTAAACCAATGCCGCGTTCCCCAAATCATTGTCAGTCGAACGGACCGTTGGCGGCGCGCCACGTGGAGGCTCCTCGGGCGCCCGCCGTCCAGATTTGTGGTGATGATGACGGTGATGGTGGTGATGACGATGGCGATGCTGATCGTGAGGTAGGTAAGGGATGGACGTTTCTGTTGGTCAAAATGGAGGGCGTTGATTTAGCAGAAAAAAAATTTGAAGGAAAAATGGAAAAATGGAATGCGACGAAACACCTCTCGGCTTATCTACACAAATGTCTATCTTTTGGCAGAGCTTTGGAGGTATGGACAAGAATCGGCATTTCGATTTCCTTTGTACGGTTTGACATATTTGAATTTAGGGCCTAATTCCCTTGGAAAAATCCATAGCTTTAGATCCGTTCTTTGATTGTACTTGAGTTCTTTTTCTCAATCTTCAACTTTCATCATAATATTAAATACGCCGACACGATCCAAAGTACTATAGCGCACTAATCACGCGTTGATTAGTACTATGATACTATAGTGTACTACTGTTCATGTATAGTTTGGTGCTGTTCGGCACAAGTCATAATATTGTAGCACTGCCTGAAAAATTAACATCGAGACCAATCAAATGCTCATTATTAGGACCCACGTCGATTATCAACACCCTCAACAGACATCAGACTCCTGTCAATGGCAACTTTTTGGAGATTCACCAAGTTTTTAGCAATCTTCGGTCAAATAAACTCAACTGGTAAAATGTGAAAGAAAAAATAGAACAAAAAGGTTTATAATTTAATCGACACAAACTCAATAAATATAAGGCTTTTGTTATTTATCGGTCATGACAAAATTTGAACATGTTTGTCATATTCTTTAGACAGACTCCATTGGAATGTATTTAGTTTCCCTTATTGTACAAGCACTAAAACATCCTCGAATATTTTTACCAAATTTATTCAAAATCGCTGTACAGAAACAGTTGTAATTTTGCAAATCCCGAAAAGAAAAAGGATGACGCGAAAACCATGAACGCGACGCTCTCGCCCAATCATAAGCCAGCTCAGAAAAAGTAGAAAAAAAGGAGGAAATCGATGGCTTTAGTAAAAGCCAAGGGGAGTATGATTGAGACTGAGATTGCGAATGGTTGCTTTCTTTGCCAGAACATCTTCCACGACATTTTGCCATGGGGAAATTCCGATGCTTCCCTGGATTTTGCATGTGATCACTGATCACCAGCTCAGCAACCGTACGTGCATGCCAGAAAACAATCTGGAAAGCGTCCAAAATTTACCCGATTAGTCCTTAACTTGCCCTAGATACCTTAGTCGAATTCTGAACTTTTCATTTTGTTAATTTAGACCTGACATTATCGTAATGCCCCCACAAGCAGATTCTAAGGATTCCCATATCTAATTATAATATCCTATATGACGTCTTGATTCGTGATCAACCCTAGTTTTTGTAATTTTATACAACTTGTTATTTTTCTTTTTTTTTTTCCCTTTGTATTTGGATTATACAAGAGCAATAAACAAAATGAATTAAAGTGGCAAGACACCTACTCCTAGAAGGAGAATGTCAATAGAGGTGACAGGGGGAATTCATGCATATTGGTGTCTCATCTCATATGGGGCAAATTCTTCTCGTTGGGAGTTGAGATTAACTCTACCCTGCTACCAATAAGTTAAACTACATTTGAATTTTGCAAAAACTCTTAAAAGTAAATAAGCAAAATGAAAGTTTGGAAAAAAAAATTAGTGTCCACACAATAATTTCATGTTTGTTTGGACAATTTCCATTCAAGAACACCGACAAGTGATTGAATAGGAGAAAAACTTTTATAAGAGATCATTGATGAGTGGACGGTGATGCTAAAAGAAAATTAAAAAGGATCGAGTTAAGGAAAGAGGGAATCTCGAGGCTATCTTCCCCGTACAAAAAGAAGCAATAAACAAAAACGCGGCAGCACCCTTATCTTGATGATGACGTCCATCAACATGGCAAGAGCGCTCGCTTTATACCTCAAATCAAAGCCATTTTCTTCTTCGCATTCTTGAGCTGCTCAATACAGCTTTACATGATAAGTGGATGAGACTGTTTAGAGAGCTAAGGGAGATGCCGTTGATTGAATCCGGATCTACGAGCCAATTGCAATCATAGAAGAACCCATGATTCCATCTGCAATGAAATCGGGTTGTAATGGCTATCGAATTGTTGGCTAGTGTGCACATTGCATATCTTTAAAATACACAGGTGACGCCCTTAGAATTTTTCTTTCTTTCTTTCTTTTTCTTTTCAATGAAATCGGGTTTTTATCGATATCTGAATTTCTTCTTGAAAAGACATCATACTGTCTATCGGCTAATGAGAATCCGACCATCATGTGTGCCGTCACTTGCGGTGTTAGTAGCTTGCCATGACTTTGTAAAAATTTGCGGAAAAAGCAATTGAGCTCTTCATTATTAACTTCAAATCTTTCTAACAAGATATAATGCGCGTCTAAAGTGTTTGGTTTTTGTTTTTTTATAACTCTACAAAGTGGAAATCATGATTGATGCTTTTCATTCGTCAATTGTACTTTTTATGACTGTGGAACAATTCATGGCGAAGAATTCCTTAATCGCCACGACTCTCTCTCTCTCTCTCTCTCTCTCTCGGCATGAAAGAGACTCTGAGGAAACAATGGTAAGTTCAAAAAACAAGTTACAACTTCTGTGCCTTCAATGGGATTGCGTCACCCATCAAGACGTGTGGGGACAGGAGCTGCGCCTTCGGCTACGACCATGTTCACGTAGGGGCTATAAAGATGAAATCTTTTGACTATACACTTTAATTATTGATGGCTTCCTTTTTTAACGTAACGAAAACGAGAACAACTCTCTGTCTTCCTCTCAACTTGCTGTTGGGGTCCAGTGTAATGCCCTAAAATACAATTGTGGTCTCTAGCATTAAGACGTGGCTTTCATCTCCTCCACCGGGAACATCAGAAGAATATGCTAAAATATACATGTGAGGAAGTCGTGTTAAAGAATATCACATCAGATAATTGATCCATAATTTATTATCATAAGTTTTTTTAATAAAAATTGATCATACTGGATATGTTGACGAGCTCAAACTTGCGCTCCCTCTTGATGATCTCTCTAAGTGAAGGTATCGGGTTCTGATATACGCTCCCAACAGAATGATATCTGCCTTTCGCACCCTCCCCACGTCACAATTCTTTGGTGGGATGAGCTGAGAAGTCTTCCTTTTTGCATCCCCCTCCCCACCTTCCTTTTCCTTTTGCCCTTTTAAGCTAATGCTTCGAGCCTTAAACGCCATGGCGAATCGCATGTTGCCGACTTCTATCGTCTTTGTTTTTCCACGCTAGAAAGTGAAAAAAAAAAAAAAAAAAAAAAAGAGAAGAAGCTGCTCGCTTGAACGTGATGTGACCCACTAATCGGTTCCTCCCCACCATCGATGGCTACTAAGAATTTAGTTACCAGCCCGACACAATTCGCTTGGAAATCCCATGGATTCGACGATAAGATTCTGATAAAGCTGACGGACGCCCTTTGTCTTTCGGGGATGGCGCGATGCTCCTCGCTTTCGACTTCACGGTCCTGAGGAAGAGTCGGGTACAATCACGTGTGGAAATGACACCGACGACACGACCGCAGGAACGATATCGGGGCGACGCTTGCGTCGTTGTGTTGACCCCTTGCAAAGGCTTTGGCTTAGCCACAAGAAGATGGAGCATTGAATTAACGTGTTCAAAATGCCAAAATGGTGAAATTGTCATTAGGCCGTAATGGGCCTTTTCGTTAAGGTTAATGTTATCCCTCATCACAACCCAAGAACCCGAAGGGTTGCCCCGTTCGCTAGGTAATTCTGGTAAGCCAATAGAATTGCATTCCTTATTTCAATGTACCGTTATCTACTCTTATCAACCCTAGGGAATATCCCCAAATTTCACGTCTCAGAATTCAAACATAACAGTTGAATAACATACTAAAGTTGGAGCATTAAATAATGGGTTCAAAATGCCAAGAATGGTGAAATTGTCATTGGGTCGCAACGGGCCTTTTCGTGAATGTCTCTGCAAATTGGCCTTGAACTTTCTAGCCATGGGCCTTCCCTCTTGGGAAGGAACTGGTAGCTAGGGTTTTAAGTTCATGGGAGGAGACCCTGTTTCGGACTTTCTATATATATATAGGACCCCTCACCCTTCTTAAGTATAGGTCGAATGAATGCTCGCCGATCTTGGGTTTCGCTTCTTTCATTGCTTGGTTCATGTTTTCTCTCTCTGTTTTCGTTTTTGGAAACTCTGCTGCGAGGAAGTCCTCGCATTTATTTGGAAAACGTTCGGAGCGAACGACGTTGTCGGGAGTGTCTGCAGATTCCTGAACGGAACGTAGCAGAGTTAAAGGATGGACGGCGTCGAGGTCTTTCTCGTCGTCCGCCATCTTTGAGCGGGGGCGTCTCATATTCCATTGATGGCGTCTCTCTCTGTTCCATGTCAAGGTTGCTTTTTAAGATCTCTAGTTCTGTCGGCTGTGTCAGATCATTTTTCGCTGGCTGCGCCTGGAGTAAAGTTTCTGTTTCGTAATCTTTTTTTTTTTTTGGTAAAGGGTAAGAAATCTGATTCGTAATCTTTGGTAGTCTTTTACGAACTAAAAGCGTATTTTCTCTCGAATCTTAGGTAAAAATCGAAACTTTGCTTGAGCTGTGTTTTTGTTATTTGTTATGGATAATACAAGAGTATTGGTATTTCGGATGGCCTGTGACGAAAGCATTATGAGAAAACACACCATCTTTCGGGACTGAATGGCTGTGCTCAGCCTTGCTGACATTCTGCAATTCTGAGGCCTCCCCTGTTTGTTTAATTTTTTATGCACTAGAAGAAGATGCAGAGCATCCAAATTTGAGTTCATTTGATACACTAGATGTAGATGCAGAGCATTCAAACTTGAGTTCAAAATCACTTCCTGACAGAAAATGGAGCTGAATGAACTGACAGATGTGAGAAATTCAATGAATTGAGGAACCCAGAATTAGAGGTTCCATTTGAACACACCTGATCTAATGAGTGAGGTAGGATGCAACTGCAAGAATTGGTCTAAAGAAGCGGATTGAGGTAAACATGAAACAGGAAAATAACATATATAGAGCTGATCAGGTTTCTGACATGGACTGAGCGTAGTTATATACAAAAATCTTAGAAGAACCATTGGCAAGTTCAGCATCAAAACGTTGAAATAGGTGAACGTGACAGGACCCTCTGAAATCGAGCATTCCCCATTTACGTAAACCCATACCAATGGCACAATACTAAGATCTGTCTGGATAGCCATAACATTACATCACAAAATTCAAGGGCTAAGATTGCTGATTTGGAGCAATTGGTAGAATAAATTCCCACCAAAGCCTATGGTTTTACCCGCACTGGACCTTCTGAGGCTGAGATTCTAGGACTATTCTTGTTGTCTCAATGACCGCTTGCCCGCTCACATAGTGCTGCCGGCAAACGGGCATGTATACATCGGCGCCGCCAATTACTTCTGTCTGCGTCTCACCGGTCTTTCTAAGGGTGAAGTAAGCACGTTTTCCACAAAGTTCACATCGGGCAATCAACTTGGTGACAGAATCAGCTAGAGGAATTATGTCGAGCACAGAACCAAAACTCCTCCTGGCAACCAAACAAGCCCAACCATCGTAAGGGATTTTAAGAAAGTATTTTATCGTCAAATCAAGGCATTGATTGAAAGAAGAGGTGAAGAGAGAATTGGGTTACTACCTCAAATAGTCACCGTCCAGCCCAGCAACCACTAGAATCTTGCCATCACAATCAGCAGCTTCACGGCAAAAGTCATAAAGGTCTTCAAAAAATTGAGCTTCATCTATACCAATGACATCTAGCTGCGAAAATGAATACACATTTTCTGAACTTATTGGAAATGAGGTCCTTAGAGTAGAGCCTTGATGATAACCATCGAAGCACAGAAACATAAATCAACAAGGATGATATACTTCATGAATTGCCAGTTGCCACTCATTCTGCAGCAAAGATATGTTTCATTCAAATAATACACTTCCTTTGCAATACCTGATCATAAGCATTAAGGCCAAATGTTTCTTTGAATGAAGACAAATCTTTCAACGCCAAACATGGGAATTTCACCCCATCATGAGTCACGATAGAATCCAATCCATATCTTGTATCCTTGCTTGATTTGATAACAGCTACGCTTCTGCACAAAGTAGACAGATAAAGGTTCAGAACAACACAAATCAGTGAGAGGACAACAAGGCTGGTTTTGCACCATTGCAGGTTGAGATATTAGAATTCGTTCTGAATTCCCATAGACATTAAGAGCATGGTAAGTGCACAACTTAGGTAGACGCATGTAGTTGTTGGGTAACAATCCACTGAGAATTCAAAAAACTATGTTGATCTAGTAAATGGAAACTACTTTGTAGATATAGGTGCCTTCTAAGCACTCAACATGCACACCATATCAGCACTGCATGCTGGTCAATCTGCCAAGGCCAAGTTGATGGCAGTGTTTGGATGATAAACTAGCTCCAAAACTTCAACCGGCCGTAAAGAAAGCTCCATATGCAAAACAAGACTGGACATCAAAAACTCTCGACATTGACTGAAAATGCAATGACCAAGCATAGCATAATCAACCAACAATGGATAAATATTGATTGCACCCCTCATACCTCACAATCTGCAATACATCCATAAAAAGAACTCCATTGCCAATACACCCCACCAGCATGGGAAGCAGAAACCATAATACAGAATTATAAGTTCCGTCTCCCTAAGTCAAGTTAATCAGCATCTATGTCAGGAACAAATCCAATATCCTTTAAGATGCATGTCACTTGTTTAATTGTCTCACATATCTCTCTGGCCGTCTCATGAGAGCGGTCACCCTTGTGGAAAGTATGCATCTTCTCTTTCACTTCAATTCTGCTATAAGCAGGCTCTTTCATCATGCCTATATTCTTCATTACTTCCCAAACCTCTGCAACCTTATCCCATAAACCAAAGGTAGCGTAGCCATTAGCTAAGACAACATATTTTCCAGCATTTTCTGGTTCTAATTCTAAGTATCTTTTGGCTGCAATTTTTAGGAGGTCCATGTTTCCATGAGTCCTAGAAGCCCCAAGAAGTGACCCCCAAATTACTGGGTGCTCAACGCAGGGAGAGTTCAAAACTAACTCATAAGCCTCTCCCAACCTACCAGCACGCCCTAAAATATCCACCATTGTGGCATAGTGTTGCCCTCTAGGTTGAATGCCATATTGTTTAGCCATAGAGTTAAAGTATGCCTGACCTTCATCTACCAAACCTCCATGGCTGCATGCAGAAAGTACTGCAAGAAACGTAACATAATTTGGCTTAAACCCTTCATCTAGCATCTTTTGAAAGGAATCCAAAACTTCTGTCACTTTACCATGTTGGCCATATCCGGATATCAAAGCAGTCCAAGTCACAACATTTCTTTCCAAAGATCTATTGAACGCTCTTTGTCCATCAGCTAGACTACTGCATTTGAAGTACATATCAATGAGTGCACTACCAACTACAACATTTTCCTTTATATGACTCTTTATCATAACAGAATGTGCTCGCTTCCCATGTTCCAATGTTGCTAATGATGCACACGCTCGAAAAACTGATGCGAAGGTATATTGATCTGGAATCAAGCCATTGCTTCTCATCTCATAATAAAGATTCAAGCCAATTTCCAAGCCACCCTTTTGCACATACCCTGCTATCATGGCATTCCAAGAAATCAAGCTTTTAGTATTTAACTTGCTGAAAAATATGTTTGCAGTATTAAGATCTCCCAGCTTAGTGTACAATATCAGCAATTTAGTCTTCATATATGCATCTGGAACATATCCAACAACCACCATTTGGGCATGGACTATCCTTCCATTCTCATATGCTTTGCTGTATATACATTCTTGCACCAGAAGAGCATATGTCTCTGCATCCACCTGAACCCCAGTGTTACAGAGGAGCCTGACAGCTTCTGTCAGCCTTCCACAATAACAAAGACCCCTCAATGTTCTATCCAGCTGGAGGAAGTCCTTTCGGGGATCAACCTGTAAGCTGGGAATATCTCGCAAGTGACTACAGCACTCCACAAATGGAACAACATAACAGAAAGATCTTTTGTTTTGGGAATTTTTACCACTACATGCATAGGAAGAAAGCATACTGAGCTATTTACGAATAATTCTTCCTCAACGTGGATCAGAGACTAGACATATCCCCAGTTCACAGATTACAAACTTCGGTCTTACTTACTTCCCTATATCCTAATGAGTAGTACAATCATGAAGGTGATCCCGTGGTACCTGCCACGAGATTTTCCATATCTTGTTGCCCTTAATTCAGTCGCAGATCAGCAAACATATACATGAAGTACCTTGTGATGGCAATTGTCATAAAATCTGTCGGAAATACATTGCATAGCAGATTGCATTGATTGCTGAAAGCTTCCAAACTGAAAACGAGACAATTAAACACCTCTACAATTCCATATTTCAAAATGCTTTCTAATGTCCGCTTGTTGGGAGATGCTATAGCTGATAATGTGAACTGTGACCATCCATGGCATAACAATCCGGAACATGAAGGAGCTCCTACTTGACAATACCATAATGTAATATTCATTACTTGAATTGGCTATCCTCTTCCTATACCCCCTAAAATACCAAAAGACTAACAGCCCAGAGAAGTACAGAGATCCATCCAAAAATCCAACTTTACAGAGAGCACAATGAGAAACAAGCTAAATAACTGCGCATAAATTCACAAGCAGCACGATGGACTTACCCAACATTACTAGTAAGTCATCCATAGCCAACGTCAAACATTAACAGCAAGAAAGCTAACAACATTCAGCATCGCAGAAAAAACCAATGACCCAACAACGAACAGTGAATTATACAAATAAATAAATAAATAAATAAAGACAAAAGTTCTAATACCTCCCGCTGCTGCTCTCTAACTCGATCCTCCGAAGCAGGCTGGTGGTCTTCCCGGCGAACATGGGGCCCACGATGACGTGGACCTCGCCGGAAGAGGGCGAGCGAGGAGCACCCATTTGCGGGCTCCCATGGAGGCAGCGAATGGCGGGCTTGCCCGAGCATGGTTTGAGCCGGAGGCTGCGAAAGTTCGAATTTTTAAGAGCGAAGATCGACGAATTAGAGGAAGAGAGAGGAAGGGAGAAGGTGGGTCTGGACAGGCGAGGGGAGAACGCTGCGAAGGTTGGGGAGACGAGAGTCTTCATCCTCAGAAGTGATGACATAGAGAGAGGGAAGGAGGGAGGGAGGGAGGGAGGTTTTTGGTTTGGTTGTGTTGGACTGGCGTTAGGGTTTTAGAATGTGGAGGGAAAGCAAAAGGAGGAAGAAATTCTTGGATTATTGCGCATAAATCAGGCAGACTGTCCTGAAAACATCATTATGGAGTTTTCTTTCTATTGAAAATTAAGGATGAACGGTCCCGGGTTCAACTGAATTAAATCAGAAAGGTCAGTCTTGATTCGATTCCTGAACTAGATCAATAAGGTCAGTCTTGATTCGATTCCTGAACTAGATCAATCTGATTTAGAGTTTCGACAATTTTCCTTTGAAGGGAATAGAAAGATTTTTAAAAGAAAAATAAATTGGTCACCCCATTTGAAAACGAGAAGTGGACCAATTATTCCCAATTTCAAAAGAAATCATCTAGAGTCGGGCGATTTAATTCGGTCAAATCTGTCCGGTTATCAAGTCGGTTTGGTTCCTGTGCACACTCTTATTGGAAACGTGATGTTTCCACCATTGCTCTTTCTCAATCATTTCACTTTTCACATCTTAATAGACAAATTTACCCTCCACAATTTACCTATATAAGATGCTAATAAATGACATCAAATTAAAGGTGAATCTACAATAAGACGAGTTGCCACTAGATCTTACTCCAAACTAATAAGATACAGTTTGTTCGATTCTTCTCATTCCGTATTTAAGATACTCATTTCTCAAGTTTTCAATAACTAATATTACCGTAATACTTAAAAGTAATCCGTGAAATTTAGGTTCATTCTTTTTTGTTCCAACAGAAAAAAAAAATATATATATATATTACCGTAATACTTAAAAGTAGTCCGTGAAATTTAGGATGCGAATGGTAACATTTCTATTCTTTTTTTCGGAGGTTCCCAGGTCTCAAAAAAAAAAAAAAATGTTTTGTTCCGGGAAACGGTTTTGAACAAAAAACGCGTTTAGTAACGTTTGTTTCGGGAATAAAAAATAAGTAGAAACACGTTTCGTAAATTTTATTCTTTTTTTGTTTCTTTTAATTTTTAATATTTTTATTTTATTTTCCATTTTTCCTTTCTTTTTATTTATTTCTTCTTTTCTTTTGGCAACCTCTCCGACCATGGCGAGCGGCCTCCCCGGCCACGGGCGAGGCTCGAGCTCGTGGTTGCAAGGCGAGGCTCGGCGTCGCGGCGCGGCGAGGCCGAGCCTCGCCGCCCCGCCGTCGGAGCCGACCACCGCGCCCGGCCCGCAACTCGACGCCACCCCGAAGCCCGCAGCTTAACGCCGTCCCGATCCCGAAGCCTCTAGTGCCGCGCCGTCGTCGCACCATCCTCCGGAGCCCCTCACCGGAACCCTAGTTGAAGATCTCCCCTCGAGCGAGGCGGAGCCTCGCCTTGGCTGGGCGAGCTTGGGCTCGCCCAGATCCGGCGAGGTCACCGACCCTCAATGGCGTCGCCGGCCCTCGACGGCCGATCGCCAACCATGGTCAAGGCCGGCGACCAGCGAAAGAAAAAAGAAGAAAAAGAAGAAAAGAAGAAGAGAAGAAGAAGAGAGAGGAGAGAAAAACCTTTCTTCATTTTTGTTTTCGGAACAAGAAACAACAATTTGTTGTTTTTTTTTTTGTTCTTATTTTGTTCGGAACAAAAAAAAAAAAAAAAACCAAACGAAATATTCTTTTTTTGTTCCCGGAACAAAATCCGTACAGAAATGTTCGGAAACGTTTCTAAGAAACATTTCCATGCACGCCCTTATTTTACACTGACTATACTCCTTTTGCTTAAAGAGGAGGCAAAAGAAAGGAACGTTACTGACGGAAGGGGGAGAGAAAAGAACGCCATTTCAGGGCCAAAAATAGGGTCAAGACCCTTTTACTAAGAAGCAAGAAGAAAAGCCGAGAGTCAAAAGAGTAGAAAAGCATATTGCAGGTCAAGATGAAGCAAACTTCCACAATTCTAAGGAAAAAGTACACAGGCTCCCCATAAAGCAGCTTATCAAGCTCAAAGTAATACTCCAAAGTGCATTCATTGCTTACCACAATCTGTCTTTCCTCGGTTTGGTATCAACACTAGTTACATTACCATCGTCTGACCTTTGCACTACTAGCCGGTCCATTAGAAGCTTAATCCACATCTCCACGTTATCTGACATTAGAATCACACCTCTGCAACTTTTAGAGGTCCTAATTGCCGAGCCGTCAACCACTTTGAACTCCTCATCAACATCCCACAACTGAGAAATTCATGTAAGAATCTGCAGGACTTGCGGAGTCCTGTCTTTAAAGAGAAATATAGCTCACTCTTATAGCAGCAAAATTCTCATATACAAAAATGTCTATACCACATATACAAAACGCCACTAGACAGACCATTTTGCCAAATTAACGCATGATCCCTGAGCTATATCAACCTTTTCTTTCCACCACAGTATTTTCTCTCCTAGTTCTTTCATCCTAGAAACTAAATGGCAACCACTCTAAATCAGTTGGACTTGCAGCAATAACGCCTCAGCAGATGGTCAGCAAATTCAATCAACAATATACCTTTACTATCAACCTAAAAATAATTCACTCTTCGATGTGCAGGAATATGGCCATCCTTGACCATAAAGAAGCATGTTGCTGCATTACTTTATCTTCCCGTTCCAGCAGTAATGGCTGTAATTGTACCATTGATCACCAACCTTCCTTCAATGTGCGTTCTTTCTCCATAAGATACATTCCTTCCTTATACTTTTCACTTTCTTCATAAGCTTTCTCCTGGAGATAAATAACCATTGAAAAAGGTTTCAGGGAGAATCCAGCGAAAGTGTAAGATTGATGAGAACAATAATTCCCTTAAGTTCCCGTCACTCACTGGACTGAAAACAAGCGGAAACTATAGCTAAAGCATGCTCTGCTCTAATTAATGTACTATGCACAGACTTAAACAAATTCAATTTAGCTGAAGTGTCTTCTAAAGAAGTTGCAAAATCTTGACTTTTGAATGCAACTCATATTTCTTGAAGTTCGGAGAACATGAGGTAATCTCTTCCTCCACAAGGGCTGGTTTCATGCATAATCGAGCAAGCTAAAGCATCTAAGACCATGGCATAAAATAGAAAGTTGAAACTCACATATCTCCATCCCAGTAACGACTGGCAAGAGCTACAATAAATATCATTCACGGTATGTAATCCACTAGATAATTGACGCTGTTCCTTGGGTCCAATAGAGATGTTTACCCTGCAATATTGAGCAACAGCACATTACAACACATAATCTGTTTCTTTTTATGACATAAGAATTCAATCTAAGCAATAATATAAAAAGAGCAACTGTCCAAATTAAACCACAAAAATCTGGAGTCAAAGTTATGATAGGAAGCAAAAACAAGTCAGCAAAAACATACTTTTCCTAGTGATGAGAAAACGATGGTAAGCTCTGCATATTAAGGATCCCATAGTTAAACAGCCAGAGAAAGTACTAGCAAAGAACCAGCTGAATTACAACAATATTAAACACTAAAACGGCACAGCATAATGATGTGAAAGCAGAGCTAAAGACCAGTCAAATTAGTTTCTGATGACAGCACAGAGACACCCGGTCTACTATACCAGGACAGTTATCCAGAGAATGGTGTGAACACCATTGCAAATGAAGTAAGTCATCACTTGCTTCGACATCATTCACAGCAAACACAACACAACACAACACAACACTGAGTCATCTTCCCATAAATTATCACTTGTCTACAGACTCCGCAGAGCTCATGTTCACCAAACAAAAGCTTGCTCCTTCCGAGAAACACTAAAGATACTGCCACTGGTTCGCAAAACAGGTTTACAAAGAGACTTCGCTTACTTCTCTTATGCTAGTATCACTAGTCTGCTTATTACAAAAGGCAAGTTCGCTAGAGATGCATTCTCTTTCTCTCTCTCTCTCACTCTCTCTCTCTCACTCTCTCTCAAGCACACGCCCGCAAAGACCAACCGGTTATTTATGGATCATCAATTCAAAGCTACAAAAAACGATTACAAACAAAGATCATCAATCATCAATGCCCCATCTATCATCAGTCAAATCATCCCCATTAATCAAAACAACAATTCTTCAAAACTGTCCAGTGCCGAGGCTAACGCTCCAAAACCCAACAACAATTCAAAAATGCTAAAGATACAGCCACTTGTTCACCAAACAAAAGCTTCCTCCTTCCGAGTAACACTAAAGATATAGCCACTTGTTCACAAAACAGGTTTACAAAGAGACTTGGCTGACTGCTTTCATGCTAGGATCACTAGTCTGCTTATTACAAAAAGCTCTCTCTCTCTCTCTCTCTCTCTCTCTCTCTATCTTCTCAGCTACCAAAGCAATTACAGACAAAGATCATCAATTTCAATATCCCTCAATCATCAGTCACTCATCCCCATTGATCAAAACAACCATTTTTCGAGATTGTCCAGTGCCCAGGCTAATGCTCCAAAACCCGACAAGAATTTCAAAATGCATCCTCACGTGACCACCCAAAGCACGCCCAAAGGCCAAAAAGATCCCACCTTTGCCACTCACAAACCGAAAAACCAGCAAAACACGAAATGGGTACGCTTCAAATCACCCGAGAAACCTACCCCAATCGAGAGAAAATCCGAAAGGGGAACTCACACATTGCGCATGAGATAAGCGCGGCCGTATCGCCCATGGAAGTCCTTGGAAATGATGTCGTCGTGGGACGCCGAGTCCACCTTGCAGAACTTGCACTTGTATATCTTCTCCCCGCTCAGGTGCTGTATGTACAGTCGCCCCATTCTTTCCTTTCTTTCGATGTCGATTTGAATGGCGACGCTTAACCCTAATTCCCCAATCGACGAAGGTGTACACACACTGCACAGCGAGGAGGCTCCGAATCAAGAAAAAGATTACCTTCTTTTTATCGACGTGGCGAGAGAGAGAGACAATGTTTGGATTTTCTTTCCTTCTTCCCTCGTTCCGAAGTAAAAACGTGGTCATCCTGGTTCCGCCGCGTGTCGTGTGTTTCTCTGCACGATATTCGCCAAATAGAATCTCGACACGTGGCAAGCACGCTCGATTTCTTTTTCCCTCTCCTCCATACTTTATGTCTTTTCTTTAAAGAAAAATTTCTTTTCCCAGGGCGGGAGATAGTCGCTGACCTCTCGTGAGGGTCAGCGTGCCCAGATATGTGTGCCCGCCCCGCACCAGGCAAAGGGTCGTCAGCCCCTCCGGCAATGGGCGGCAACGGCAGTAGCGATGGAGGAGCGACCCTTTTTCTTTTTTTTTTTTTTTTTTTTAACAATTAAAAAATGAATTTTATTTTTAAATATAATTTTTTTAAAAAATTGAATTAAAAATTATTTTAAAAAGCCAGATGGAAAATAAAAATTTATTTAAAATGCAACGTCGATGCCTTGTAAGCATTTTCCGTCAATAAAACCGACGCTTTAACTTTATGACTTAATTCAACTATTTTGACAAATTTTAACTGATTTACACTTTTTGTAAGTTTTAATTCAATTGCATTTCCGTGACAAGTTTTTAATTTCTACAAAGATTTATCCATTTTTTTAAATAAAGATTCAAAATAAATCTTAAGGCCATGATTGTTTCAAATAAGAGTGATGATACCAATCGCCAACCGACATAATACTCTAACCAACCAAAGGGTAATTTTGTCTAAATACAAATTTAATTTTAAATTTTTTTTATTCTTTTCTTTTCTTTTTTTCTCTTTTGATGAGAGCCAACAACTACTGGTAAAGTCTGGACAACCTTCATCGACCACCGATAAGAATTGACAAGGGCTTGCAAGCCCTCGCCACCTCCATCCCTCGCCAGATTGGTTGTGGGCCACAGATTTGTACCCTATCTTTTTCGACCACCAGCAAAGAGGAAACCAAAATCGAAAAAAGGCAAAAAAGAAGAAATAAAGGAAAAAAATTCAAAAAAAGGTTGTAGAAATATGGTTACTTTTTTTTATCGACGTAGAGAGAGAGAATCTTGGATTTTCCTTCCTTTTCCTTCGGTCGAAAGTAAAAACGTTGTTCACCCTGGTTCCGCTGTGTGTCGTGTGCTTCACCGCAGGAGATTTGCCAAATAGCAACTCGACACGTGGCATCATTCTCGATTTCTTGGGAGTTCTCGATTTCTCTTCCCAATTTACCGTCACTGTATGTCATTATAAGAAGACTCATCAACTTGCGAGAAAAGTTTTCTTTTCGATGCGGAGTTTCTGGTGTGTTTGGATAAATATTTTATTTTTACTCTTAATATAGAATTTTCTGCGCATGAGAATTGATATGCCTCGTCTTTCAATTATAAACATTTTTATATTAACATCCATCATATCAATTTAGGACAAAATTTAATAGCATAAACATTAGCCAACCTACATTGCATGATTGATGTTTAAATGAATATTTTTTAATAATTTTTTTCTTTTTTCTTTTTCTTTTCATTTTCACCAATAAGGGCAAGGATTGAAGGCCCTATGTTGGCCAGGGCCTTTGGCAAGGACCTAGTTTTTTTTTTTTTTTTGGCAAGGACCTAGTTGAGGACTATAATCCTCGCCAGCAGCATGCTGGCCAAGTTGAAGGAAAAAAATTTTCATAAAAATTATTTAAACATAATTAAAAATGTTTACGTAAACATCAATCATGTCATATAAGACGGTTAATATTATGTTAGTTATATCTAGCCTAAATTAGGTAGATAGACTAAATTAATAACAATGAGAAAATGTTTAAAATTAAATTGATTCGATTAAAATATTTAAGATTAAATCGGTACTAATATGATAAATTTGGTACCAATACAATGGGCTTGTGACTCTTTTAGTACCTTTCTCAAGCACAGCCAATGGGCTAAAGGATGAGAATGGAAATTGCACGTTTTTTTCTTTGATTCTCTTGTCAAGATAGATTCTCTCTCGAGATTTTCTTAATCTATTAACTTAAGCATCAAAGGGTCTCCACAGGCCAAAATTAAGCAGCTTTCTTTGTTTATGGTGCCTAGGTCAACCTGATTTGAGATAAATTTGAGCAAGCTCAAGAGATCGAGAAAAACAGTACATCTAACATGTTCTAACAAGAAATCTCAAACTTGTCTTTCAGCCAAAACCAATCTATAAAGAGCTCCTATGCCACATTTATGGGAAAAGTAACAAAAAAGTCTTAAAACTTCTTGTATTGATATCAATTCAATCATGTATCTCTAAATTAGATCAATTTAATTGTAAATCTTTTGAGATTTGTACCCATTGAGTTTCTCCAATCAATTTAAGCAGGAAACTGCTGGCAAAAGCACAAATTGCTACCGACATGGATTTTCTTTTTAAATTCATTTTTATTTTATTAATATCACCCGCCAGCGGTGGAGCTGTCGCATCTAAATTCAAAAAAGAATACAATTTTTTTGACACATGCTGTACAACATGGCTCAAGAAAAAAGCACAATGGTTGCAGTTAAAACAACCGAGAGCAACTTTATGTCTTGCACAGAATATGATGCAAAGGACCATCGTCGACTACAATTTGACACAGTATATCAGAGCAAACAATTTTGGGTTCTAGCATTGCACGATAGACCCTGGTATAGTGTGACTTTGAATTTGGAAAAAGAACTACAGAACCAAAAAAAAAAAAACTGATGCGGAACAGTGATAGAACACAAAAAACATAGAATTAAATCTTGATTCTTGAGATATCAACAATAAGTTTCATCTGTTTTTGTCATCCGGATCAGGAGTATTTACATAAGATATTCCCTCCTCGTCACCTTCAAAGGGAATTACAACTGTCTTCAAGTCAAGTCTCTTCCAAGACCGTATAAAATATGAACATTTTCTTCATCAGGTAGCTTCGTAGCCTCTTACACAGAAGAACTGCTCTTCCAAGTACGGATTCCTCATTAAGCTGCAAGCCTAAAATGGCATTGAACAGAAACTGTCCACATGCATGTTAGGCATGAAGATTAATGAGGAAACTGTTCTTGGAAGAGCAGATCTTTTGCGTAAGAGGCTAATAAACGACCAGAAGAAGAAAATCCTCATCATTTTAGACGATCTGTGGAAGGGACTTGACTTGACGGCAGCTGGAATTTCCTTTCAAGGTAACAAGAAGGGAATTTCTCATACAAAGATTCTTCATTCAGATGGCAACAGACAGATGAACCATTAGTATGAACTACAGATTGCTGCATACATTATACACCCACCACAGCTCATGTACATTCTCTCTCCCCTCATACCTCTTCTTCAACCATCATACACCCCCAAAAAAGTGAAAAAAAAAAAAAAAAATCAGTATTTACTGAGCTTTTCGACCAGGGGAGGAAGAAGAAATTGTGTGAAATGAAAGGCTAAAGCTTTTAACCTATGTAAAAATCCTAAGCAGAACAACACCAAGCTTTCCTGGGTGCTGCATCGGTTTCCTGATTACCATCACCCTGTAAAACAACAGTCTTTCCATTACCTATCCATATCGGATCCTGCTTCTTCAGTTCTTGAGAAGCCATGACTTTCCGGCTTAATATTCCGTATATCTCTTCAACTACAGTCCTGAATGCAGCAACAACATTCGAGGAATCAAGGGCTGAAGTTTCCATGAAAAACAAGCCTTGAGCTTCTGCCAAGGCTTTTGCTTCAGCAACTGTCACTTCCCTTGCATCCTTAAGATCGGACTTGTTGCCAACAAGTATAGTCACAACATTCATGTCGGAGTGAGCTGTTGGATGATAAAACTAATTTTAATTCTCAGCAGTACATATTAATCCAAGCATTTTTTCCCATAGCCATAAGAGATGTGGAAACAGAACACCATATGCATATATACAAAACAAGACTTTTAGTTCTCAGTGGTGCATACTAATGCAAGCATTCTTCTTTTTTCTTTCCATAGACTTCAAAAAATGTGGAAAAAGAACAAATACAAGCAATTATGCTCCAAGTCGCATGAGTTTTAACTGGCCAAAGATATGATTATTTAGATGGAAAAAGGAAAAAAAAAAAAAAAAACAAACAGATTACAATGTTCTGAGCATATACTACACTTCAGTTTAGTCAAGAAAAGGGAATAATGTTGATGAACTAATTTGCTAGCATACTGATTCAGGATTAGCACAAGAAATTAATGGCCATCAATTTCCATCGTACACATTTTTTCAATGACCAAAGAATAGTTTCCAAGCCAATGCACTCAACATAAGAATGAAAAAGTAACCAGGGCAAAAACATGTCAAACTAGAAATAATTCACTTACTGTGAAGTTCATTAAGCCATCTACCAACACTATCAAATGTTTGGCGTCTGCTAATATCATAGACCAAAAGAGCTCCTACTGCTCCCCTATAGTATGCAGATGTCACAGCCCTGAATCTCTCCTGGCCGGCTGTATCCCAAATTTGGGCCTTCACCTCCTTTCCATTGATGTCCATCTTCTGCGTTTGGAATTCCACTCCTATAGTTGACTTTGAATTTGGGTAAAACTCATCCCGGGCAAATCTTGCAAGTAAGTTTGATTTCCCAACAGCTGAATCACCAATAAGAACTATCTTGAACAGGTAATCCTCCGTCTGCTCGTCTTCACCACGAAAAGCCATTTTCTCTCGTCACAGTTAGGTATCTATGCAACCATAACAAGAGCATATACTGTGACAATCTGCAAAACAATTGAGGCGTTCAAAATCATAATCGAAGCCAGGCAATTGAGGCAGATTAAATAGGAAACTTCCAGCCAGGCAAGGAAAATGCAAGAAAAAGCAGTGAATTTTTACTTGAAGCAGCATAAAGTAAGTCGATCTGAGATCCTCTCCGAATGCAAAAAATGTTGGGCCAGTGTAGTAGAGTAGTGTGACTTGCAAATCAACTCGATTTGCTTCACACCATGCAATACCGCTGGAAGCTTTTTAAGATTCCACTCCAAAGCCAGTCCAAACAGTTGATCCTGCAGAAAAATAGCCAATCAGAGTCCGGAAAGCTGGCATTGATATTGATAGACAAGATAATTGCATCAGTTGCTCTAAAAGTTTAACAACAGGATCTATCCATCGGATGCATACAAAAGTCCAGCCGCCCTTAATAATCGATGCGTGCAATCCGACAAAAACAGATCACTGAAGTAAGCTAAAAGCTTAACAGAATCGGCACATGACACGCATTCAAGCCTTTCACCAAAAACTCAAAGTCTTCCCCTTCCTGCAACATAACACTTGGAGCAACAGGCGCTGTCAAACTGATAGACCTGGTGGCCCCTACTTAATCTTTGACATCCTCCAAAAAAATCTTACCTTCTCCCCCAGAAACGACTGTTAAGAACCCTTAAAAATCGCGACATCATTCCTCTCCCGAAATGCTAAACTAGAAAAAACTTGGAAACGGCTCTCGGTGGGGCGGCTTTCGGCACTTGATCATCCAAAAAAATCAGAACTTTACTGCAATCAAGAACTCCCCAATGCCACACTTCGCTCTCGACGACAAGCACAACGCAGATCCCATCGACCCGAAGACCAAAATGCAAAGACGGCGCGAGAGGGTTTTCGAGTTTTCGGACAAAGACCCGCGAACCAACCAACGACGTTCGACTCCGACATAGCACAGATCATCAAAACGAAAGCCGCAATCGACCAACGCGCGGAAACCCAAAAAAGAACACAGCCCAATGTAGTACGCGGCGAAAGCACTCCGCTCAAATCCGAAACCATACCGATTACGGAAATCGAGCGCGCCCTCCGACGACGACTCCGACTCCGACGACTCCGGCGAGGAGACGATCGAGGGCGCCCTGCTCCGGCGTCGGATCGGCAATGCGGGATCGGGGACGGATCGATTGGGCGACGCGCCGATCGAATCTGGGAGGTTAGGGTTTGGATGTACGAACGATGGAGAGAGAAAGAGACCCGGATTTGACCAGGAGGGTCGGATTCGGCTTTGCGGGTTTTCTGTTTTTGTTCCCACCGGATCTGATTGAGGATGACGCTTTGTTGGGACTTATGTAGGCGACCGCGTTCCGGTCCCGAAAGTCCCTTTTATGGACAAACTCCCGACGCTTGCCGGATTGTCCCCCTATGTCGTGCTCGCTTTGGTTTTGCTTTCTCCCTCAATTGATCTTTTGGGGAGCAAAAGGTTCGATCCTATGTTGGAATTTCGATCCTATGTCGGAATTTCGATTCGCCTCATCTATGCAATCATTCATCTATAGTGCTCGGAACTCTAAATTTGCATCCGTTTTAAGATACTGTATTGTAACTCGGATCGAATATTTATTGGTAGCTAATGCTAAATTCACAATGTCTTATTAGGATTATCAACATTAGAAGCCACCCCTCACTTTGTTTGGAGTAGTCCTTGCTCCCATGTCAAAATTTGGTTGGCCTTGACTTGATTCATCTATGGACCGACTCTTTGTTGAGGGGAGCTTAGGACTTGGTATGGCTGCATTTTACAAAGCATTTACAATCGGCTTTGGACCTCCAAAAGCCCTTGAGCCAAAGTATTTGTGTTTGGTAATACAATCTCAATTGTCTTTGGTGCAAAATTTTGCTTTAGAAATACTCTAAGCTAATCAATGGATTTGCCCCAACGGTCATTCTTCCCACATGAGAAGAGGGAGATGGGGAATTCGAATTTCCTCATTATCATAAGGTTGGGATGATGACGATTTAGTATTAGATGTGGATTTGAAAAATAAAAAATCTGAAAGTGAGAATTGGAGTAAGAACAGAGTATAATTGATCCAAAAAAAGAAAAGAAAAAGCTCAAAGCTTAAGGTTGATCTTCTTACTTTGGGCTTCTTGCATTTTCGAGATGCAATTTGAGGGGCTAATGAATTTTTTCCTCCTTCCAACTTTACCTTCATTAAATTATCCAACTTCAAGTTTTAACCCTAGAAACAGAGCAATAATTAGTTGCACGACATGGGGTTGCGTGACCTCGATGACCCGTCACCTAGCGCAATGTCGGCACCGCATCACCTCCTGGGCTTTCGTCCATTCTCCCTTTTTTGTCTTAGTTTAAAAATTGCTTTGAAATATTTATATTACAACTGAAATATGAAGACGAGTTACAGTGACATTCCGACGGCTTACCGCTCTTTCTTGTCCGTTTCCTTGCTCAATTAATGACTTTACTTTTTAAATTTTCATTTCATTCAATCTATTACAGGAAAAAAAAAAATTGTTGTGGCCCGGTCGCCATCGCTATCCCCAAAATGCATATCGTAGATGAATACGTGAATTTATTAAGTTCACTTTCATTTAAAAAATAAATTTCAAAAACATTAAGTTATCTTCAAACGAGACGACAAACTTCAATTTGATATAAGCCCACTAAAAACATCAAGAACAATGTGATAACTCTATCTATCTATTGCTCCAAGGGTGTACACATGAACCAATTCCAAGTTCAGAATCGAATCAGGCCAAACCAGTTTAATCGGCTCAATCCATGTGTCAATCACTCCTATTTACTCCATCTAACTTAACCTTTGAAGTGTTCTAATGTTTTTTATTTTTTTTTTATTTTTATTTCTATCTAATAATTTTCACATTGATAAGAGTATATGTATTAAGTATAATTTGTTTTATTAATCAAACGAGCTATACTTGAAATTAGATTTTTGGTAATTAGATAAGTTTTAAGATTGTTTGGTTTCCCGCACTCCGCTGAGATACGTTTTTCTATCTTTTTGCAATATACATTTTATTATTCCCAGGACATAACTCCTTTGTCTATTTATAATGATTTTTTTTAAATTCATAATTATCCAATTCTGCATAAAATAGCTCTTTTTATTATTTATTCCTGCGAAGCGGGTTCATGTCGTTGCATATAACATTCTCATTTGCAAAGATTAACCATTCTCCTCGCAATAAAGTTTTTTTTTTTCACTATCCACTCATTTTGCTTCAACCAAAATTTATACTTGCCTAATTCCATACCTTAAGTATTGTTCGAAGAATAATAAAAAAATTTAATTTTGATGAGTTTTAATGCTATAAATTATTAATTCATGAAAATTCTACTTTTTTGTAACTCTTCCGTATAAATATTTTTCTGGAAGAATTTCACTATTTCTATCGATATTACAATAAGGTCGTTTCCCATCCAAAATTTCCATTAAATAATATAACGGGCAGTATTTTTTTCTCCCTCTTGAGTTTTTCAGTGTAGATATTCCCAATAACTCTCACCTTAGACGATTGAGCATATTAAATGGTTAAATTTTGGTTGTTTTCTTTTCTTTCTTTTAATTACCCAAGTTCCAAAATTTTGGTTTTTTTTTGTGTGTTTCTATTAGTTATTTAGATTTTATTTGTATTTGTATTTGATTAAGCACTAAAGTATCAACAATTGTACATACGAGTTCTAACTTTTGATTTTCTCCTTTTCAATTTTGTTTTCACTTTATGCTTGTCAATTGAAGGTTTGTATTTGTTTATATGGTTGAAACCTAATTTATTAGACGAGAAGAGGTTCTTATTTTCTTGCACAACAACAACTATCATTTCATGAAAATCACACTGTCATGTGTTGCATACACTTAAATCACTATAAATTTGTTGTGAACTTCAATTAATTATACTGTTAAATTTTCTAGATTTCGTTTATGAATCCCTAAGTATGAAACAATATATTATTGTACTATTTAGTTTGCATATTACATATCTATATAAATTAAAATGGGGAAAATGTGCATAAATCAATTTCTACATCCAAAGTATTGATCAATGGTCTAATGAACTTATGCCAAACACCATCTTCATCGATCAACACGCAACATATTAGCAAATTTAATGGCAAGAATTTAGATTGTTCGTCTCCATTCGCCTGTTATATCTTGAACAAATCATCGAGATTCCAATTAAGATGCCAACGGCTATTCCTTCTCATAAATGCAAATTAAATATTACTCTCCTCCTCTTCTGCTTGGAGAATAAGAACAAGAAAATGAAATCAATAGTCGGGCATGCAATAATACAAGAAGAAGAGTAGAGGACATTTTTTGGATGACACTGAATGTAGTTTGCATTGAGTAGTTATGGAAAAGGCCATTAAATATTTTGATGCAGCTAGAAGCTTAGCTGGGGATGGCCCGAACGGCCTATACGCACAGCTACAGATGGCTGAACTGGACCACGTCCCCCATTAACTTTCTTTGGTCCATTTTCTGTCAGAGCTATCTGGAAGTGGAAGTAGCCCAATCCTCATCCTCTAGGGTTTGCTGCTCATATGGAAGGAACCCCTGTTAGAACCAACCAAGAACAAAAGAAAAAAAGCAAATTTTATTCTGTAGGCATCTTTATTTGGCAACATGATGTTTTACTGCATTGTTAATGAGACTTTATGAAATAGAGAGTGATGCATCATGGTTGATGATGTTGAGAAAATTCGATAGCAGTGAGCATGTGTGTCAACTTGATACATTTGAGCTGTGAAACCTAACCTAAGGGGTCGATGTTACACTTTATAATTCAATGGGGCTTAGATGAAAACTCTGGCCATTGGGTTTGATTTATTGTGTTTTGAAGACATTAAAAGTTAGGGCTAACTACTGAAAATCCACCTAAACTTTGGTATCGTTGCATAACTGTCTCTGAACTTTGAATAGTTACAGACTATCCTCGAACTTTTGCTTTTGTTGTAATAATTAGTTTTCTACCTTTATAGCCGTTAAGTGTTACTTGAACATGAGCTTCATTAAGTTTTCTTAATTTCATCAACCATGCATCCTCTGTTTATTTACTTTGTTAACCATGTGGTACACATCATTTTGGTGTAAAAATGAAAAAAAAAAAAAAAAACAAATTTCAAGTAACGTTTAATGGTTATGCATGCTAGAATAACTAGGGACTGCAACCAAAATAAAAGCTTGTGGACTTTTCAAAGTCAGAGGTTGTTCCGCAATATGGTACCAAAATTCAAGATCATACTATGTGACGTTTTGAATGCAATGAAGTCAAAATTCAAACGTTATGTTTGATAATCATGATAAAATTTCAAATACACGTGTTTGGTTCTTGTCTAAGACCGGATAAAATCAAATATATAAAGGATATAACCTAGATAAAACTATTCAATGGGAAGGTAAGATAAAGGTTGATATAATTTCTAATATCCATAATATAAAATTTATTTTTATGGAATAACAAACTTCTTAAATTAATAAAAATTAAGATAATATTTGAATTTTAATGTAAAAATTCAAAAATAAAAAATATATTTTAATTTTTTTCTATTTTATTTATACATTTAAATTTCTTTCTATCTTATAATATAAATTATATATAGATATATATATATATATATATATATATATATTTAGTATTTGTATTTATTGTATATTTTAGGTATTTTAGTATTTTAAGTATATTGGAATAGTTTACTAGTTATGAAATTTTATTACAGAATAATGGAAAGGGAAAAAAAATAAAAAATGAGAGGGAAAAAATAAAAAAATAAAAATGAAGTGGGCAAGAATGATGTGAGAGATTCTTACCATCTCCCCATTTGCGCAACTATTAGATTTATTTACACCGATATACTATTCATATCAAACAATGGATAGACAAAAAGTAAATATTCAGCTTTATCACCAAACATTAACAGGATATAGCAAAATTCATGAATTTGAAATCTCATCCTATTCTATCTTATCATAACTAGAAATCTATATTGCCAAATGCAGCTAAAGGGTTTTGAGTAATTATGCCTCAAAGTCCTAGGCAATATATTCTCTTAAAATTAACAGGCCTGGGTATTGGGCTTGGTCCGGTCCAACCAAGCTTTACGATTGGGCCTGAAAATTTCAAGAGTGTGGACCGGGCCGGCTCAAAAATGTTATCCACAAAGGAGAGCAGATCCTATGGGCCGAGTTGTGGCAGACTGGGGCTGTCCGATGGCCGTGACTACCGACGTTTGGCAAACAAGCCCAAGATGATCTGCTCTTGATCCATTTGGTCTTGCATTGTACTCAAGCTTGACGAAAGAAGAAAAATCCATAAATGGGCCGAATCCAGTCGAATTGGATTGCCCTCTGTTATTTTATGGCAGATTAATGAGTAGGCAATGAAACAAAAGGTTGATAAGATCAATGGTCCTTCAACTTTCACTGATTATTCAGTCCCATCCTTAACTCTCTTTTTTCCCGTATTTGGATCCCCATATTACCCCTTTGCTTTTCATATTGGTCCTTATGATTAAAAACCAACGTCAAAGCTGGGGTGGATTTGGTCAGTACTTTCCCACAACCCATCCTCACTTCCGATTCTCCATTGGATAATTGTTTCCTATTTCAATTATGAAATATTCCAACGATGACTTCTTTTTTATTCTCGGCTTTGGAATAGTAAGGATTTTTTATTAGACGATAAAGAAATCTAAACTTATGGTCATATGGAGAATGGGGATGCCGGCCCCACTCCCTGCCCGGTCCATTGTCATCCTTGCTGATAATTACTTTTACCGAAGATCAAGTTAGGCAACTGTTGTTATCATCCCCCTCTCGCTCTTTTTATCATATAAAAAACCCTTCTTTCTGAACTTTGAGATAATATTATTTTATCCGTTACCATATGCTCTTTTCAATTTATAAGATTTATATAAGTTGCACAAGATGCCAACGTTGCCATCAAGGGCAACTTGATGGAATTTTAAGTCCAACTAGCACTTTTGTCTTTCCTTTTTTTTTATTCCTTAGAAAGAGTCAAAACGAAAGAGAACTCCAACGTGGCTTAGAAAACAATGGAACGAGGGAAAACAACCAAGGACAGCACAGAATAATAAGGGACAGACGATATTGCTCGGGTATCAATCCTTCTAACCATGATGTTTTGTTTTTACAAGGTATATTTTTTTATTCGTCACACACACACACACACACACACATCTTATCTTGTATCACAAAAATTTGGAAAAAAAAGATTGAGAAATATTGAAGTAACAAATAAAAAAATAAAAAAATCAGCATGGTGATGGTGCAAAATTTTATACAAATTAGCGTGAAAATTACACATCAAGTAAGACATCAATGAGTCAATCATTTGAAGATTTTTTTCCGATTTTTTTTTATTCAATTTCCATGTAGATCAAAGTGTTATCTTTAAGTTATCTCTCTATTTAAATTGTACAATATATCAATGAAAAACGCATCATTGACTCAATTCTTTGTTTTCTTTTAAAGAAATCTTGCTCCACACCAATTTGAGATATCTATAATCTCATCAAGCTAGTCTATCTAAGTCGGACGACCAAAAAAGATTGACTTTAATTATTTTTCTTTTCTTTTCTCTCTTTTTTTTTCCTGTTTTGTTCTGGAGGGGGATGTATTTAGTGCCTGCATCGGTCTTCTGCTATTGTACATTTAATGTATGAAATGTTGAACAATCTTTTTCCAAGAGTAGATTAGGAGAATGCAAGTAGAAAGGTCCAACCCCACTAAGAAAGCCCTTAAAGATTACGTGGGGAGGCGCTCAATGGAATTGAAGTTAGGCAGGTTGGTCCAAGTGCTGCTAAAGAGTAAAACTTCATCATATCGAATGAGAAAGGTCATGCATCGAGTCACATGTCATTGGATGATGCATCCTCACCTTTTGGAATTGATCCCTCTCCCACCATATGCGTAGAAACTAATAAATTTAAAAATAATTTCTTGTCAAGAAACTAAACACCGAGTATCATAACTTTCAATCCATGAGCCGGCTTTTCCCATTATACGAGAATCAATTTGATACTATGTCATTAGATCTGCTTAATTAGTGTCTCGAGACAATCATAGCAGATGCACATGTCAAAACCCACGGGTCATCTTTCTTGTTGCAATTTGTAAACGATGCATATGACATTTTGGGGACCCGATTCAGATTCGACAAAAAGAAATAAAAAGCCTCTTGATAAAGTATCAGATTCTCATAATTGAAATTAGTGAAAGATGAACACTCTCGATTACAATTCATAAGCTTCTTCCATGGGAGCTCGAACCTCAAAAGCTTGGAAGGAAGAAGTACTTGGAGATCCCAGACTTTCTTTTTGTCAATAATGCTTTCTCTCGTTACTACGATGGAAAAGATTCATAAGATGGTCCAACATCATAACAAAAACAAAGAACAAAGAAGGTGGGTTGGTGGCGGGGTTTAGACAGCCGACTTGAAACAAGGAAGTCAATTGGATAGGCCTTCGCCACCCAATCCGTGGCCCGATTTACATCTCAGGACTAAGATAACCTCTTATGTCTTTGAGAAAGAATTACTTACATTGGAGTAAATAGTGGGCCCCTGCCATTAGACTTTTATTCCAATTCTTACCTTCCTCCCCTAGGAACATTAATTATGTCATGTTTCTTCATTGGACGGTAATGTGTATTCTGAAGACACTTGTTAAATCTCAATCGAGAAATACATGCAATTTGTAATGCATTATCAATTTAATCATTACATTGAAAATCAAAACTATGACAACACCAACCCTCTTACTTTTTGGTGACAACCGTAACAACTCTACCAAGATGGTAGTCTGGTCACTTTCTTTGAAATTTGTGCTCAATGTATTTTCAGTCATGTATAAAAGGTATGCCTTTTTATTTCTTGGGGCAATGACACCTTATACGATCAATTACTTAATTTTTGTCTTCAACTCAATCAAGCATCTCAACTTTTCAACTATGGATTAAAAAACCACTCGAGTTTACTCCAGTGGCCACCCTTTTAACATGAAAGGGGGAGGTGGGGGGTTCGAATCCCCACCTTCTCAAGGGGTTGGGGTGGAGACGAATTAGTTTCAGGAGTGGGTTTTGACTCCCACGCCCTGTAAGGAGGCATGACAATAATCTGAGTGTGAGAGTTAGAATAGGAGTAGAGTAGGACCGATAAAAAAAAAACTATGGATTAAAAAGATTATCCATTAAGATCATGGATAGAATAAGTCAACTTGGATATAAGCGTTATATACCTTTAACTTGAATAAATGCACCGCTAAATGGCCTTTTAACTATCCACATTGGCATTAGTGTGACAGCTCGAGACAATGCAACATTCACAAAGATATAAATAGTGATTCCCATTATCCAAAACGACTCTTTCTATTAGAATAATTAAATATTAAACCATACATTCATTTGACATCTTAAGCTTTTAGATCAATTAGTAGTGGTTCAACAAAATCTTTTTTATTAAAGCAAAATGAAGAGAATCTTGTAAGGCGCGGAGGATTGACTTAGACGAGTAGCGAAGACAGGCATGCCATAATTTGTGGGTAGATGGATGGGTAGATAATCGATGCCTTTGGGAGGGAGCTCCAAGTAGTAGAGACCACCACATTCAAGGCCCCAACCAATGATCTTCTTCGTTGAGAGATCTTGAAACAATCAATAAGAGGGGAAAAAAAGTACCTAAGCAATTTAAGTCTCGAGTAATTTTTGAAATGGATAGGAGATTAAATTTAAAGGTTGGAGCACAAAGAACATCAATAAGGGTGAGGGTCGGCGTCAGGGATACCGAGTCGTGTGAAGTGACAAGAACTCCAACCCTGTTAGGTATGCCAACAATGGGAAGAGGTTTCGGGTATACTTGTGCATATTTGAAGTGATTTAGGGTTATGTGTGATGTGATTCGTGGTTCCGATGTCAATAACCCAAGTGCAAGTATTTAATGAATTATAATTCAATTTGAGAAGAGTGCCTATGAGATTTGCCTTGAAAATGTTTACCTTTTAAAGTAATCGTATGATTTGTTTATATTAGAAAATGTTATTTTGTATACTCTTTCCTATTGTATGTCCTTCTTATGTTATATAGAGGCTTGTAATACATATGCAAAAGTAGAGATATGCACAATACAATTTTCTTCAATATTTTTCATTTTCTGTCCATAAACATGTTTTCGGAGTAAGAGGTCCTAAGTTAAAATCTTACTAGGCCCCAATTGCTTTCCCAATTAAACATGTACATCCTTAATACTAGGTAAAAAGACCGGAAAAGTATGGAAGAGAGTGTTATAATAATTAAATATTAAATCATACATTCATCTAGCAGCTTAAGTTTTTAAAATAGTCGACAATGGTTCCACAAAATCTCACACTTTCTAACCGTAATGTTTTGTTTTTACAAGTTCTTTTTTTTTTTTTTAATTCTTCATATTATTTATATATATATATATATATCTTATTTTTATCACAAAAATTAAAGAAAAAGATTGAGCATTGAATTAATAAATCAAAAAGAAAAAGGCTTGCTCCAATAGATGCAAATGGAGAGGTGGGGAATTTGAAATTCCCCCTCATTGGAGAGAGGGGATTATGGGTTTATGGGATTTTCCAAGGTGGCCCACTAGGGGTCCGCCAACCTCCTCATAAAGGAGCTCCATAGTCCAAGAGTACACCTAGTTGATAAAAAAAAAAAAAAATTAGTAGGGTAACTCTACAAAATTTTCCACAAATCAGCATGAAAAAGACACATCAAGCAATTAAGCGAAATATCATCGATCATTTAGAGATTTTTTTTTTCTTGATTTGTTTTTATTCAATTTCCATGTAGATCAAAGTGTTATTTTTAAAAAATCTCTCTATTTATATTGTACGATATATTAATGAAAAAAGTGCTTCTTTGATTCAATTCTTTGTTTTCATTAAAAAGAACCTAGCATTGCACCAATTCATGATATTTATAATCTAGCCAAGCCAGTCCGGCTCAAGACATACAATTAAAAAGATTGACTCTAGTTACTTTTTCTTTTTCTGTTTTGTTTTGTTTTGGAGGAGGATGTATTGAGTCCCTACATTGGTCATTTGCTTCGCATTGCACAAGCTTTTTCCAAGAGTAGATTAGGAGCATGCAAGTAGAAAGGTCCAACCCCACTAAGAAAAATGTGAGAGGCACAAGTCATGATAATTTCATTTAATGTATGCAATGTTTTGGTGAAGTTAGGCAGGTTGGTCCAAGTGCTGGTAGAGTGTAGAACTTCATCATATAGAATGAGAAAGGTCATGTGTTGGGTCACATGTCAAAGGATGATGCCTCTCACCTTTTGGAATTGATCCCTCTCCCGCCATGCGAAGAAACTAATAAATATAAAAACAGTTTCTTGTCAAGAAACTAAACAAGTATCATAACTTTCAATCCATCGACTTTTCCCATTATATGAGCAATCGATTCGGTACTATGTCATTAGATTTGCCTAATTAGTGTCTCGAGATAATTGTAGTAGATTGATATGTCAAAATCCATGGCCCATCTTTCTTGTTGAAAGCTGTAAACAATGCATGTGACATTTTGGGGATCCGATTCAGATTCAACAAGAAGAAATGAAAAGCCTCTTGATAAAGCATCAGATTCTCATAATTGAGATAAGTGAGATGAACACTCATTATCCAATATAATTTTCGTTGATTTTCAGTCCATAAGCTTCTTCCATAGGAAGAAGGTACTTGGAGATCCCAGACCCTTTTCTTTTTTTCTTTTTTTTCAGGGGGGGTTCTATAATGCATTCTTTCATTACTACGATGGAAAAGATTCATAAGATAGTACAACATCATAACAAAACAAAGACCAAAGAAGGTGGGTCGGTGGTGGCGAGGTGGGTTTAGACAGCCAATTTGAGATAAGGAACTCGGTTCGATGGGCCTTCGTCACCTAATCCGCAGCTTAATTTGCATCTCGGGACTAAGGTCACCTCTTATGTTGCTGAAATTTTTTTATTTATATTGGAGCAAATAGCGGGCCCCTGCCATTAGACTTTTGTTCTAATTCTTACCTTCCTCCACCAAAAAAATTAATTATGTTGCATTTCTTTGTTGGACGGTAATGTGTACTCTGAAGACACTCGTTAAATCTCAATTGAGGAACACATGAAATCTGCAATGCATTATCTCTTTGGTGTGACATTTAATCATTACATTGAAAATCAAAACGATGACAAGACCAACCCTCCCACTTTTCGGTAGCAACCGTAACAGTTCTAGCAAGATGATAATCTCATCACTTTCTAAGAAATTTGTGCTCGCGGTATTTTTAGTCGCGTATAAAAGACATGCCTTTTTATTTCTTTTGGGACAACGACACTTTATACGATAGAGTACTTGATTTTTTCTTCAGCTCAATCAAGCATCGCAGCTTTTCAACTTTGGATTAAAAAGAGTATCTATTACAATCATGGATAGAATAGTTCAAATTGAATATAAGCATAGCCTTAGCTGGAATACTTGAGCTGTTAAATGGCCTTTTCACTATTAACATTCGCATCAATGTGACATCTAGAGACAATGCGACATCCGGAAAGATATAAATAATGATTTCAATCAACCAAAATGACACTCTCTCTTTCTTATCATCACCCAATGTCTAAATAAAGATAGACACGATTTTTGCTGCATAAAGCATAAGTAAGTCAAGTCATCAATGGTAATTAGATTTATCCAAGTAATACAAATAAAATTTCAGGTATTTAAGGTGTAAGGACGTCCCTCCAAAAATCTAATAAGCAACTGATTTTTCTTCACAATCAGAATAGTTATCCCACACTTATTCAAGACACAATAATAACAAAAAGAAGTATAAGACAAGTTTTTATTATGCACTCAAAGACCATGTTAATCAGATGAAACTTCGATTTAAGTAAGAGTGTCTTGTCATACTTTTTAACTATTCGCAATCCTTTTTAGCTGCGAAATAATCAAAATCTTTTGAAACATGCACTATTAGCTAACACTGAATAATAAGTAAATTGAAATGGTCATTACTTCCTCAAAACTCGAAAAGGAAACTTCCGCTTGTGTAAATTTTGAAGGAAAAAGGGAAACAGAAAAATCAAGAAGAAGCGAGTAGCCGTCCACAACCGGGCCACACCGCCATGGCCAGTTCACGGGTCAAAAACGAAAACAATCTATTCTCAATGTGACCAAAGAAGTATCAAAATTCTCTTCATTTTCCGTGTGGTCACAATGGATCGCACGAGAAAATCATTAAAACCAGGTACTTCTTGTCCAGCCCACTGTGCACCTGGACAGTCGCTAAACCAAAGCCGTCGCAATCGTGCAGGCAAAAATATTATAAATAATAATACAAACAGTTTTCTAACTTTGACGTGATTTGATCTTTGAATTTTAATATACTCGACATAAATTCTGAATTTTAGCTCAATATAAACTTTTAATTTGTTCAATGTCAAAACATATATTTAATATTTTTATATAAATTAAAGATTATATTAAACATATATTATAAGTTCAGATATTAACAAGGTATTAGAAGAACAGATCGAGAAGAGACGACAGCAACATCTCCACCGACACTCCTCGCATCAGGTTTTCCAGTACAGAACAAAGCTCGAGGCTCGAGGTTGCAACAGCAGCCGTCCAACAGCGAGACCACACGCGCACGCACACGCACACGCACCAAAAGCGAAGCGCACACGCACCTGCCTTGCCAGCTAATGCGCCAACGGATCGACGACAGAGCAAACACGGGCAAAAAAATCAAATGAAAAATTGGGGGTGGATTCGACAGAGAGAGAGAGAGAGATAGTGTCCAAAATAGTGGTTGGGGAATTCTGGACCAGTTGGTGGCCTGGCAAGTTCCCCCGGGCATTTAATACCAAATTGGTCTTACGATGGGGGCAGGGGCAGGGGGCAGGGGGCAGGGGCAGGGTCGCGATTGGCAAGTGCATCGTGCAGATGCAGTGGATGGTATCGAGTGAAAGGACATGAATTGAAATTTGAAATGAAACGAAAGCCTCCACCTTCTCTCATCACTTTCTGTAGTGTCGTCTTAGCAAGCTTCTCACCGAAAGAACCCCAGATGGGGCCGGTGGACCGATCCTTTCCCTTGCAGAGCCATCATCCCATCTCCAACCCCACCACCCATCATCAGCATATGCACATCCGTTCATGGCACCAGAGAACATTTATCAGATCCCAGTTCAGTGGCAATGAATTCGCCATCGCGATTTAGTAATTTGATCGATGGGAAAACCTATTGGCTTGGGATATCTGAGTTAACATGGGTTCGTGGCCGAAGTTCGAATGGTCCTCTTGAGCACTTTGCGGTCCGCAAGTTGTGGAGGAATTGAAAGGAGAGAAAGAAGGATAAGAAAGTGGGCATCTGTCGATTTCGTCCAGCCCTTTTTTGTCCGTCTAACATCAGCATACAATACATGCCGTGTGCTTCCAAGAAACCCGAGATTCCGGCGACGAGAACGACGTCTTGTTCACATTTTCCCATTCTTTATTCTATACCATTCCAGAAGGGAAATATGAAATGCGTAACGTGTGTACGAGAGAGAAGTCCCGAAGCCAGAAGAGGATCGCTAATTCTCCTTCGCTAATCAAGAAGGCGACTGGCATTATGTGTTTTGACAAAGTACAAAGTCATCCCCCAGGACCAGCCCAGCCCCAAATCAAAACACGAGGAAAACGACCCAAGACGAGATATATCATCCCTCTTTAGAAACACCCAAAATCCACAAAGACAAAAACAATGTGTTCCACCCCCAAAACCCACCAATAATAATACCTGGTCACCAAAGAACAAAATATAATCTAGCAGTCAGTCTCGTGCTCAGTCTAGGCTTTAGCTTAGCTTAAACGCTTCCCCTTCCTAACTAATGATGATCTTCCCTTCTACAAAGATTCCAGCAACCCCTCAACCATGGCTATACAAATTTCAAAACCCCCAAAAACACTCCCTATTTACAGCATCACAACAACCAAAGAACCCTCTGTATAATTTACCTCTCCTAACTAGGACGATCGACAGCCTTCAGGGAGTCGAAGATGAAGCCTCCGCTCTCGGTTCTCTCAAGTACCCAAGAAGCGTCTCGGCCTGTCCAAGAGAAAAAGAACCCAAAACGAGAAACTCAGTTTCAGCAAAAACCCAGTACAGGCAAGGCGTGAAAGTTGAGAATGTTAAAGCTCAGACAAGAACCCAAAACGAGAAACTCAGTTCGAGTAAAAACCCAGTACAGGCAAGGCATGAAAGTTGACAATGTTAAAGCTCAGACAAGATTCGGACATTAAATGGATGACTGAAAGGGGCAAAAATCACGGGTACAGAGAAGTTCAGACTAAATCCTGCTGTTATTTTAGTCGGGTACCTTGGAAAGGAACGGAAGAACATTGACCAAATCATCAAAGATAACAACTTTTCTTGCCTTCCCTCTTAAAGAACTTACTACTCACTCAGGGTTTAATTTGGAAAGAGAAGCAAAGACATTTGTACTTTGACCCAGTTGTTTAATCCAACTGCTGGCGATATCATCACTCAGAATGTCAAACTTGAACTAATTTCCTAGACAAAACACGCAAAAATTGGATCTTTAAACCTCAAAATTTCAGAAAAACCATACCTTGTGCTTAGCCTTGACGCTGCCGGTCTGAGACAGAGCAACGAGAGGAGGAATGCCACCTTCCCGCACGAGCAATCCTCTGTTCCTGACGCTGTCGCTGCACATCTGCAGCAGCGTCATCACCGCGAATTCCTTCCCCTTCACCGACCCGTCCTCGATCACTTCGACCAGCGCCGCCATCCCGCTCTCCTCCACGATCGCCTCCTTCCCTTCCTCGATCCCGGCCAGGCTGCTCAGCACCACCATCGCCTTCTCCGCCATCCCGGTCCCCTGCTCCCCCACCATCAGCACCAGCGGCCGCACCGCCCCGGCGCTCACCGCCCTCTCCTTGTTCACCTTGATGGTGCACAGCTTGTACAGGGTCGTCAGCGCGTCCTTCTTCCCTCTATTGGATCCGTTCAGGAGCAGCGACACCAGCGGCGGTATCGCGCCGCAGGCGCCGATGGAGGTCTTGTTCTCCTCGACCAATGCGAGGCTGAGCAATGCGCACGCCGCGTTCTGCTTCGAGGTCTCGGTACCGGTCTTGAGCACGTAGACTAGCGACTTTATCGCGCCGGAGCTGGTGATCAGGACCTTGTTCTGCTCGTGCAGGGAGAGGTTGAGCAATGCGGTGACGGCGTGCTCCTGAGTCCACGGATCGGTGGAGCGGAGCAGAGGTATGAGCGCCGGAATCGCGCCGGATTCTCCGATCAGAACTCGATTGTCGGCCCGATTCTTCGCGAGTAACCTTGAGGCAAAAACCCAATCGCAGAAACAATCAGAGGAGAAAGCTAAATTCTTCTTCCGAACAGTGAACTTGCAGATGCTAATCCAAAGCAAACTGAAGAAAACAATAGGAATTTGTTAACCAGTAACTGCATCGAACCTGAGTTTAGCAGCAGCTGAACGCTTCACGGCCAGCGAAACAGACTGCAACCCGTCCACGCAGATCTTGACCGTCGGCTGGAGATCCTCCGGCGAGATGCTCTCGATGATCTCCGTCGAGAAGTTCTCCCTCTGCAGGAACCCCAGGCACGGCGAGAAGTCCTCCGGGTTCGGATCCGCCTCCGCCCGCCCGCCGTCCTCGCGGCCGCCGTCCTCCGCCGCCGGCAGGCTCGCGAGCCGCTGCAGCTCCCCGGATATGTCGCTGCTGAACGAGGAGAAGTCGCTGAAGGCCTGGGACAGCTCCAGCTGCTCCTCCTCCGACGCGCCCGGCTTCAGCCCCCTGGCGGCGGCGGCGGCGGCGGCGGCGTTGCTGTAGCGGGCCGCGAGCTCGCCGAGGCGCATGTCGACGACGGAGTCGGTCAGGTTCTCGGAGACGAACTCGGGCCGGTGGTCGGCGCCGGCGGAGAAGGAGCACGCGCTGTCGTCCTGGTAAATGTTGGAGCGGACGGTGCGCATGGAGCGGCCGGCGCGGCGGTGGATTTTGGAGGAGGAGGGGGAGAAGTCGCGGGGAAGGGGGAAGCGGGTGGAATTGGAGCGGGATTCCTCGAGGGAAACCATGGCTTGGGGCCGCCCTGCCGCCCTTGCTGCTAGCTTCCTTCCTCAGTTACCGGGACGGAGGGAGGTGGGTTTCTTCTGGTTCTGCGAAAAGGCGAGAGCTTGACGGGGTTTTCAGAGGTGCTTCGATGGAGGTTTCGAGCTCGTTTTCATGGCGGAAAGAGCAGAGGAAATAAAGAGGTGTGATAGCTGTTGCAGGAGATGATGAAGACGACGGCCATTTTTTGATTTTTTTTTTTTTAATTTTCGATTCTCACGGGTGACGCTAAAACGACCGGGATGCCTCGGGGAAATTGGATCACAGCTGTGATGGATGACGCGATTGGGTTCTGAGTGGTGGGGCCCGGGTCAGATCGGACGGTCCCGCGAGGTGGGGGAGGCATTTAATGGGGCGGGAGCTGTCGTTTTTGGAGCGTGGGGGGCCCGCCCCCACCCGGGTGAAAGGACGGCGGATGCGTTGTCGCTGCTCTTTAGCGACCGCGCCTTTGCATAAAAAGAAACCCCATGAAATGAGATGCAAAAAGGAGTAAATAAATCTTCCTTTTATTATAAGTCTTAATCACCTAGATAATCTTTTTATCAAAATGTTGATCTGGGTGTTTGACTTAAAAAAAAGGTGCTTCTTTTTATTTTATTTTTTTTTTCCAGCATATTCTGAGAGAGAAAAATAAATAATTTAGGTTATATGCGTTTCATGAAAAATAAATAAATTGGAAAAATTTTGAAAATGATTTCTTACATCTATTAAAATAATTACTTTGTGAAAAGTGTTTTGTGTTTAAATATCTTTGTGAACAATGTAAATATTTTTCATTCATTCGCTCCGCAAAACAATAAGGGCAATCATTTTCCTAATCGTTCATAATTGTTAATTATTTCGAGTCTTGTATAGAATATATCTAGAAAAATCCCCAAAATTGGTATGGTCCGAAATAGTGAGTAATTCTAATTTGGTCATAACTCATTAGTTAAGTTCTTTAAGGAAAGTGGGTTCAATTGAATATGTTTATGGATTATCCTGTTAAAGGTGTTGGACCGTTACTGTCAATGCTCACAATAGATAATATCGGAATCAATGGTTAATCGATTATCCATTTCTAATATGTCATAGGGGTCCTCGATAGTCACTGATATTGCCATTTACGTGGATACGAAATATATGTAAATGTCAAACATATTAATAGCAACCGTGAGGCACGTTAGTAGAGCCTTGAATGTTCAAATGCTAAATAGTAATTGAGGGTCCTTGTCAATTTAAGAATTTATAAGCTTTTTGAATGTCTTAATCATTTCAGTAAGCTGGTCAAGTACTCAAGCCCTTCTTTGAGCATCGAGGTAGTCTTCACCTCGTGCCATGTTTAGCCGGTCTCAAAGTGCACCGACAAATACGGAAGCACAAATCCCCATGGATGTGAAACGTGTTACATCTTGAATCCTATTTAGGTAGACGATTCATGATCATCGCTTTACAATGTGAAATCGAGTCTTATAAATGAGAACGCTCTTCGAGTCAAGTGTTGTTAAGGAATCAAATCGTATTTGATAAACACTAGTACCCTATTGACATCGCCATTTGGAATCTGATTCTCCCTCATTGCAAAAAGAAAATTTGTGCCTATACAGCAGATATAAGATAGGATCACAGCTTAGGTAAAAACCGTACATCTGGACCTAGGTCGTGCACTTTTCACACCAAAAGCAAAAATAAAATAATAAAAGCTGTGTGGATTGGGTTGCGTCTCCGGTCCTTCCTCCTTGATTCTTTTCGAAATTAATATTTATAATTATTTAACAATAGTTTAATTCACTCTTTTGTTTTTTTGGCTAGAAATAGTTTAATTCACTTATTCCACTTTAGTTGTTGAGTTAGGTGGCTGCTTCATGTATAAAAAAAAAAAAACACATAAAAATGTGGTCGCCCAGCCTACTCAAATGTCCTATGGTCTTGACTCTAAGTGATTAAATTAAAAATTTAGGATTTCATTACATGTCCACGTACAAAACAGTCCAGATAATCATTAATTATGCAATTACTAATTAGTAAACGAATTTGTCACAATTGATTAATGGCCGTGATGTAATGTGTTCCCACATGATGAGTTGTACACCACATAAAATTTTTGATTATGGCCTCTTAATTGGATTCAAAAGAGACCGTTTGTCCCGGCAGCTCAGGCACATAGGCAGAACCAAACAGCAACACTGCTGCCTTGTCAAATGTACCTTTTTTTATGTACTAATGTTCAGGGCTTAATTTATGATCAGTATTCCACACGATAATACTCCTCGAAATCATTTAAGAATTTTATAGAGACGATGGACTCGATTGTTGGGCATACATTTTTATAAAAATCTAGAATTAGATGACACCCGAAATTAGTAATGGTGGCCAGTTAAATCCCACCCAAATCCTAGAGGATTGTAACCTGGTTGAGGGTTCTGGATTGTTGTAGGGGGATTGTGTTTTCATTTTGACAACCCTCACGAATTTTCGGCATCTTTTTTTTCTAAGGTATTTTGTCTTAATCAAGTAAAGACTCATCATTTCTCCAAAAGTTAAATCCCACCCAAATCCTAGAGGATTGTGATTCGATTTGGGATTTTGGACTGTGGAATAGGATTGTGTTCTCATTTGAGACAATTTTTGAGAATTTTCGGCCATATTTTTCTAAGGTACTTTATCTTAATCAAGTGTGTACATCACTCATCGACCTGTTTATATGTCCATATGTTAAGAGTATCACTTGAAATAGGTTTGGAGTTTCTTTTTGAATGCGATGAAGGGGAGGTGAGATGAAATCCTCGGGAATCAGCCACAGAATTCGACGATTCTCTCTAAACTTCTGAAAGTCTTGAAGGAAAAGACTCGTCATTTCTTCAAATTATAAGCTCTTCCTACTTTCTGCTGATTTTGTCACGCTCCACTTTGTAGCGTTCGAAATCATTTGCCCTATTATGTTCAGCAAGCGTTCGTTTTGTTCTCGGCGATGGCACCTTGACTTGGGCAACCTTGATCTCGGAGACCATGCAAGCACAAATCTAGAGTTCTGAGAGAGGCGACGAATAGTGTTTCATGTGGACAAAATCAGATTTTGAAAAGATCAGTGAGGGTAAGATTAGAAAAATAAAAGAGTCATTAAGGGCTTTTTTTTTTTTTTTTTGAAAAATGAATAATTTAGAGAACATTTTCTTATTTTATTGCTTATAAGATGAATTCTCAAGAATTGATCATAGAACTCAATGATTATCTTTGAACTCCTGAAAGTTCTAGAGGAAAGACTCATCATTTCTCCAAATTTTAAGCTCTTCCATTTCCTAGGGATTTCATCTCACTCCCCTTGGTCATGCTCAAAATCCCTTCCCTAAGTTCAGCAAGCTTTCATTCTGCTCTCGATGATGACAACACCTGACCTTGGCCGGGGTAACTAAGGGTGTGAATAGTAATATTTTTGTTCCGGGGAACAATTTCTTTTTACAAATAATTTTTATTTTTTATTTTTACTCCCTGGAATAATTTCTAAGTAAAATAATGTGTTTGATAATTATACAAAATTTACATTCTCGAAATAGAAAAAGAATGTGAATGTGTTTAGTACAATTCATAAATTTTTGTATTTATTTATTTTTATTCTTGCTCGCCGATTGTCATCCATTGCCGTCGTTGGCGCCGACGGCAATTATGTGGTGGTGGGAGCAGGTGGTGGGTGGTAGTTGGTGAGCGTCGGCAATTGGGCGATGATAGGTGGCGGGCGACGGCAGCAGTTGCCGAAGGTAGCTAGGGAATGGCGCCGAGGTGATGATGGCCATAGGCAGCCATGGCCATGGCAAAGAATAAGAACAAAAGAAAAATAGAAAAAGAAAAATGGTTTATTTCGAGAAATTGTTCCGAGAAAAATAAGCTACTTTTTTTTTATTTGTTTTTATTGTTTTTATTCCAAATCCATTTACCATGAATAGAAAAATTAATTAACATTAACAAACGGATTCTTATTTTGTATTTTTATTTTGAGGAGCAAAAGAACAGAAAAATCAAGGAACAGAAACGTTCCCATGTGGCCCCTAAGCGAGCACAAATCTATAGTTTTGAGAGAGATGAACAATGTTTCCATGTGGGCAAAATTGGTTTTTGGAAATATCAATCAGCCAATATTGAAAAAAATAGTCATTAAAGGTGTATTTGTTCGCGAAGATGAATGCTTTTAAGATGAAATCCCCATGAATTGGTCTCACAACTCGACGATTCTCTTTAAACTTTTGAAAATTACGGAGGAAAGACTTGTCATTTCCCCAAATTTTATGCTCTTCCGTTTCCTGGGAATTTCATCTCACTCCCCTTTGTCGCACTCAATATCCTTTCCCCTAACTCCATCACGCTTTTGTTTTGTTCTTGATGATGGAGATCCACAACCTAAGTAGCATCGACATCAACATGTGGCACAACACAATAAGAATACACCAACAAGTCGTTTCTCAAAAGAAAAAAAATTTCGATATGTTGGGATACATTATATATTAAATGTATATTTTTATATATACATAATGAATTATCATTTTTATGATTATTTACAATCAAATTAATTTGATTCAAATTCATAAATAAATAAATAGTAAAAAAGCCTAGAATGAATTTACACTAAAAATATTAATCTAACATTTATTAATATCATTCATTGTTTTAATTTGATAAATTCAACTATATTCCAATAAGTAACTCACATTTTGTCTTTACATGTAGACATGTCGGAAAGAAAGAAAAAAATTAGGAGTGAATTATGTATCATGGAAAGTGAGAGTTATAAGATAAGATAAGAGAAGATTAAGTTTTTCTTATTTCTCCATTTATTTATTTTATTATTATTATTATTATTATTATTATTATTTTTTTTTTTTTTTCATATATATACATTTTGACCATTCATTTACTAAAATTTTTTTTTTTAAAATTGACTTCACATGTTGGAAACTTGCATATTGGAATTTCCAACTATAGTGTTGAAAAGTGTTGGGAAAGTTGACCAAATATAAAATTTTCCGACAAATATTAATCGAGTGTTCAAGAGTGTTTGAAAATATTGGACACATGACACGACATGAAGGCCGGAGAGTGTCGGTACTTCCTATCCCGCGACGTCGACTTTGGCAACCTCAACCTTGGTGACCAGGTGAGTATAGATCTAGAGTTCTGAGAGAGACAATGAAAATTGTTTTCATGTGGGTAGTGAGGGCAAGATTGAAAAAAAAAAGAGCCATCAAGGGCTTGTTTGTTTCACAAAAAGTAAATGATTTGGAGAACATTTTCTTAAAAATGATAACTTGTATTACTTAGAAAGAAAAATAAATAAAAAAAAAAAAGTTATCATCAACGAAAGTGTTTAGATATAAATGATTGTTAAAAACTCATCGATTAATTATTTCAAATGATACAAATAATTATTTTCAAGAAGAAGTCTTGCATATCATTCATTTCGATATTGCTGAAATGCCAATATTGGGGAATGATAATTTTGGCTCAAGAGTTATAAAATTATGTTGTCAAACGCCTCAACTTTATATATAAGGCCCAAAATCTTTTACAAATGCCAAACTGAACACACCCCGTAAGATTCTTTGAATAAAAACGATTAGGCCCGAATTACGACCTTCATTGGAGTAAAGTACACATAATCTCATCATTCATTAACCTAAGCTAAATGGATTTTTTTTTTTTTTTTTTTTGGGAAATAAGGAGTGGTGATGTGTACATTTGCGATGGTCATGATAAAGCTCACGCGTATTCGACAAGCATGGGGTACCAGCCACTTTGTTGGCAGAAATGAATAACAAATGGCGTGCTCGAACACAGCCATGGCGTCACAGCCACTCCATATACCATATGCCCTTTTTTTTTAATCTCTTTTTCAGAAGAATTCAAGAAAATGATAATTAAGATAAAGTGGACCACTTTACAAAAAGATACCCCATAAAGCGATGGTAGAGCGCCACGCGGATTTATCCAAAGTGTTCTGCTCTGTTCTAGTGAGCCTAATCATGATTAAGCAGACCTAAGTAAGTTCATCGCAGTGCCACCTCCTAGGTAATAACTAATGTAAATTAGACAGTCTTACTAGTCAACATGATGATTTTTCCAACAAAACATGCATATGTTGCACATATAATCCCATCTTGTTTCAAATATTAGACACGCATTCACAGACAATAATTCCACAAAACCTTTTATGGTATCAAAGTATGGGATTTTAAATTCAAATTAATAGTGGTTTCCCAATATCCTTCATCATTTTAGGAAAGAAAAACGATAGAGATGAACCTAAATGAAGCTCTTTCTCCATAGATTGAATTTAATAATGCCTTCAAGTGATGAAATTATTGACAGTACTGATAGTGACGGAGACATTGCGTAAAAGAAAAATAACAAAACAAAAGTAGGAATTTTGTTCAATATGTAAATATTAGTTTTCGGTTCAATCCTAGTGATTACCCATTGTTAAAGGAGGAGTCGGACCAAAAAAAAAGGAGGAAACTAGGGTTTGTATATGTTCATCCTATGTTAATATATTTGTAAAGTTTTAATTAATTCCCTAAGCAGATATTTGGGATTTTTTTGGGCCAGTATTGGAAGCCGACACTCGTGTAACCCAGAATGTCGGTGAAACTCTAAAATGTTTGAAAAGGATGTGACCGCAAAAAATGTCAGCGGAGAAGCTCAACTTGAACAACCCCAATTTAATAGATGGCCCAAACTATATATATATATATATAACATAATTTTCTTTCTGGATTTATATTGTTTTTTCAAAGTCATGTTTGTCCAGGAGGGACAAAAGGGTTGGCTGGGCGGTTCAAGAAGATAAGAACAGTTCACAAGAGGCCGAGTTTGATCAATGCTTTTGGATATGATGTGCCAAATCCAGATTTCTCGGTTGACCACAGATTGGGTTCTCGTTCAACAGTTTTCAAGCCACGTTGATTTTGCATCGCCACAAGTTACAACCTTTTCTCCTCAATTTCGTACCCACCTTCTTTGGTGCACCAAATCAGTCTCTAACTTGTCAATTTAATAGCCTCTTATCCTATCAAAGCTGGCAAGTTGCAACCTATGTCTCTCCATCTAACTTGCGTCCAAAAGTCACTTTCAATTCACTGTCTCATCGAAAAAGTATGTACTCATTTCAAAATAGGGATGGCGATTGATCATAACAAATCAAGTTCTCAACTTGATTATGTTTGGAATGATTTTGGATTGGAGGATGAATTTGGAGTTGGTGGTTCAGTGAGGAAAACCATTTAGGTCTGGACCATGCTTGATATTTGGATCAACAGGCACCTTCAAATCCAAACTTGACTTCTTGTGAAACATCATTATTCTTCTTATATGACTTAATTGTATAATTAAATGAATTTACTCGAGATACTGAAAAAAGCATACAAATAATTGGTTTTCGAGCAAAGCTTCAGGTCTAGTATAACTAATCAGAACAAGGGGATCGATTTGGATATTATTACATGGGACATTGGATTAAACATTCATCCCTCCGCCATTCCCTATTTAACAGCTTAGAAAAAGATAGGTTCCATATAAACTTATAAAAAGTCGGCATTGGATAAATTAAGGAGGTGATCGAGACAGCTTCTGCATTTAATGGGAAAGAAAAGAGCATCGATTGTTTCATTTTTCAAAAAACGAGATAACATTAAATTACTCTAAATGAGGATGTATTATTAATTTCACAAATATAAACTCATTTGATATCAAATCCAAGTCAAATCCAACGTGCTTAGGGTAAGAGAGAGAGCAAGCAAAAATATTTGAAGCCACCTCAAACAGAGGATAAGCCTACGAAGTTGGCATGCTACCTGATCCCCATAGTATGAACCTACGACAAGATAGATAGCCCCCTTAATTATTGTGATAGTATTTTTATCCCTTTTTTTTCGTTTCAATAGATGCTTTCAGCACAAAATGGTATTTTTCTTTGCCTTTTTGACGATTCACAAAGCCAGTGACCTTTTCCAGTAGACCGAAAACGAGTGAGAGAGAGAGAGAGAGAGACAGGAGACTGCCGACCCGGCAGTGATGGGTCGAGTCCCGTCCCATCCCCCATCCCATGCCATCCCGTCCCATCCCGACCCTGTTTCGGTCACGAGAGCCAGAGTCGAGAGAAAACATCGTATCGTTGTGATGATCATGTCTTGGGTCCCCTCCATTTTTGGTGGAGAACAGCCCACTTTCAACCCAAAGCCATCTCGATCGTTCGATTGGCGAACACGGCCATGATGATGGGAGATCGCATCTGGGACACGTGCCTGGCCGTTCTCCCGGTCCACGAAAGAGCATCTCGTCATCTTAAATCTCCCCCCAAAAAATCGACCAAAAAAAAGGAAAAAGAAAGGAGTGACAGATTCCATGGGGACCAGCTGGAGATCTTAGGAAAACCCCCCTTCTTTTCATAGGATTTTATTTTTGTGGGGGGAGATAATTTACAATCAAGTGTGCGCGATTTCACATCATGGGAAGCTTGGCAAGCAATACAGGAGAGAGGGCCAAGGACCGTGACCACAAAACATGAAGACCTGACCCGGATGTAAGGAGAAAAAAAGGATGGATCTGATCTCATGTCTGCGGCTCGAGGGCAGCAATTTCTCTCACGACTTGAGCTTTGTCCGCCTCGAACTGTTCGTTTTCTGTCAGGAATTAGGCAAAAGTCGTGTGATAAGGCTCTGGAGCTTTGTTTTGTGATGTGCTGAATAGGAGAGGATGAGGAAACAAAAGGAAGGAAGAGCGGGGCAGTACCTTTGTCAAGCTTGAAATCCGCAAATAAGCGAAGGAGCTTACTTCGGTTTGCGACCAGTATGCTGACAATTCCAGGAGGCTTGTTTTGGTTAGCAGCAAAGAGCTGTAACAGATTCAGAGTTGTGAGTGAGCAAGAGATGTGGTGGGTCATTATGCCAAAGTTGCAAATTTCGGGGTGCGGCTGGCATATAATACCTTGAAGACGTGAAATGCTTCCATCTGTATGCTTTTGCTCGTCTCCTGCAAAGATGCACACCATTCATTCATTCATCGAATAGTTTTAGCTCGGGAAAGATACTGTCTTGTCTAGGACATGGCAATAAAAGCAGAGACTCAAATTTTCCCTTCCTAAATTATGGAGTTGGTTATGTCTTCTAGGGAAAAACCATAGATCGCTCTGAAGTTCATTTACATTGTTCTGTTAAGAGTGGATATGAGCTTCATTCATGTTCTAGGAGGGAATGACGCATATTTGATTAAGTGAAGAAATCTTGATAGACATATACCCTGAGAAGATTCATGAGAATCATCAAATTATCCTTCGAGCTCACATAACGCGTCATGACAGCTGAGTTAGAACGATCCAGCAAAATATCCCCAAGAAGCTGTCAAAATAAGATAACAATTAGCACAGGTAATAGAGATAACATGAACTTGGTTAGGACTAGACAATTAAAGATAAAACAAACCCAACTTAAAGCATACATGGCATGTGAAAGACCTTGAAAATATTATTAACCAGGCTGGACACAAACCATGGATCCCCAAAGGAATAAAGGAAAATTTGTTTGGCTAACACCACGCAAAATCAAAACAAAGGACCTTTTGAAATATTTTTAAGATAACCTTTCAGCTGACTATGAAACAAGAAAACCTATCGGCTGATTACACGACTACACTATAAATATTTCTACTGGATTGCACAAATTATATGCTTCCTTCATCTGCACCTAGGGACAAACCAATTTCCCAGATTCTCGAAAGCATATGCCCTGAGGACTAACTTTGTGTCATGTATTAGGAAAAACTATCTTCCAGCACTAGACAAGACAACCAAGAGCAGATCTCTCATAGCAATCGATAATCAATCACAGGAAGAAGAAGACAAGAAACACCAATGACCAGGCTCACAGAATGATAGTGCCAATCAATTTGCACCCCAAAGGCCTAATGACTGTAAGCTGAAAGAAAATGTGAATTGTATGTTCCCATCTAGAAGAAAACAGTACAAGACCTACATCGACCATATAGACCTACAAGACCTAAAGTGCTTCCCGTACCAGTGATTGCCCTTTTCTAATCCTCCAAACCCGGTTGTTAGAATGGAAAAGGCTTGCATCTTTCACATGAATAGTGGTCAGAGGAATCTTGCATTTTATAAATTAAAATGTCCTAGTTGTTGACTTCAAAAATATATGTCAGTAACCATCAAATTTACCTTGATAGCTTGTCTTCTGGTAATGTAATTGGTAGATTGCAATAGCTTGGAGTTATAATCAGCGAAAAACTGCAAGAAGAAATCAACAGTAAACAAATCAGGTAGCACTTACATAATATAAAGGCAAAATTCAGAGTAAGAAGTGGGAGAAAAGGTCATTTGCATTCACATCATCGCAACTCTTCATATTATGTTCATGTGGTTAAAATTGCTATCTTGAGGGGGTCTGAATCAAACAGCTGATATGTAAACAATGAACGAATCATATGTATACCTCTCTTTAGATCTCAAGAACACCCATTGAGGAGTCAGTCTAAAACATGGCAAGCACATTTTGCCCAGGTCAGAATAAACGTGTACCAAAGAGAATTATGAAATCAGATGCTTGGATAAGAGTATGTCAAGTGTGCATGCCATAAACAAAATCAACAATTCCATTCCACATCTCTATCATTACTACTCTTCGAAAGATAGACATCCTCAATGTGCTCTCTCATAGAAGGACCGAAATATACTTCTACAACTCCTCCAAACAGGCTCAAAGACATACTAGAACAACAGTCAGCACCACCAAGCCTTGCTTCAGTAAAAGGGGTTGGCTATATAGCTCCACTTTATGTGTATGCACTCTTTTGTCACGTTAAGGCTAAAAAGGAACATAAATAGAATGAAATAAATTACACAGAATAGTGTGAGCATGCATGTTGATCAGTTAATCCGATGGCAATACATTCGAAAGACAAAAAGTACAACTCTAGGTACATGCACGAAAGTGAAACAGAGATGACATTACTCACCCAGTCATAATTTTTGGTCAGAAATTCAGCTACGGTAGATTTATGCCTGGTCAACAGTTCCTGAAACCAAATGCTAAAAAAGGTTCACAGAAGTGCAAGTGTAAGCTCACAGGCCTTGCACAATCATTAGAACAGACAATAAACAACTAGTCCGAATGGATGAAGCAATTAAATGGCAACGACAACTACGGATGCACGATTGACAGAGAGAGAAAGTTCCAGGTAAAGATTTGACCTTGAATGTTGCAGCAGCATCTGCGGCAATATCAAAATTTGGAAGCTGTATATAGTCAAAAAACTTCTTCACATGCTCGGATTCTAACACGTACCTGAACAATATTATGAGAATCCTCACTGAATCAAGGAAAGATGCCTATATTTCAAGATGACTATTTTAAGAAAAGATAGGACATAAACATCTTTTGAAAATCTTAAACATAAGATGAATCAGCCAGCATCAGGACATGCGACGGGCTCTAAGTCCGGACTCCCATTGAGTAGCCTAAGAATTGGACCCCCTATAGTAGATACTTCAACATCCATATATGCAACTACTGAACATCCAGAAAATATGATCTATTCTTAGTACTCCAACAAAATAATTCCAATTATGCTACTGTTCAATGAGATACACACAGAAATAAAATTTTAGAGGAATTGGAGAAACTGCTATAGTTAACCAAAGCAAAAGCAAAAATTTTGAGGTGATGAAAACCAATTTCATTAATACAATATACTCATTACTCAAGAAAATTACAACTGATAATAACCTTACTCTCTCTAGGAAACAGAAAGCATTTCATTTCATGGGTAATTTGACCCCAAAATATCCAAGATATGCAACACTGCCTGTAATTCAGCAATGATATGGCTAGTTATCACAAATTAAGAGGAAATTAAATTGCTAACAGCAGATGGATAGAATTAACTACTGCAAGCCAATTTAAGTCAAACCAAGTTTTGCATGCTCACCTTGCAACAGTCTGGTGACGAATGCACTCCCTCAGCATTGCACCATAGTGCAGAGCCATTTCTGTGTCATCATAACTAAAGCAAACAATATTTATAAATCAGAGGCTGCTACTGGTGGAGAAAGAACAAAATGCTGATCAATGGACAAAGCTCAGTAGAGTCCCAAGCAAAAATGAAATAGCAAATGGGCTCAAAATATAATTTGAAGAACTCTACCGGTCACCTTCTACCGTCGAAAATATAATAGCTACCGAAACTACTCAAGAGGTATCCAAACTTACCAACTTAATGGACTAATTCCAGTTATTTCAGAATGTAAGGACCATATGTGCATCTACCCAAAAAAACTCTCTTTCCAGGATCATGTTCTAGGCGAAATGTACATAGTAAAAGAAATTCCAGTGTGCAGAAAGCTCTAAGCTTGACAATATACGCAGTATGGTGACATCTATTACTATTTCAATACAAGAAATGGCATAAACACCTAGTTCACAAACATGTGGAGAGCTTTCTAGCTACAGACATGGCAACAAACAATACGGAAAAGTTTCACATGGAAATTCTAAGAGTCAGCAAATTTTCTTCTGGTAATGAAGCTTATCTAACAAAAAGCACTACCTATTCCCTATACAACGTGAAGATGAAAGTAACCACAGAATTACATTTCCAAAACTCTAGACTGAAAAGGTAGCTTACCCTGCTACCAGGATATCTAAAAGATCAAAGTTTGCTTCCAAATAATCAGACGCAATCAATCGTGACTGAACTTGCTGCCTTTGAAGATTTGCAACGATCTGAGTGGCATCTTTTCGAGCCTGCACAAAAACGTCCTTCTCATCGATCACCGCAGAACAAGACCACTCGAAATGTATGCTAGAAAAACTGTCCCACAAAATTGGCCTCAGAAGCAACATCGAAAGATCTGGGCAAGATTACCTCCAACTTTAACTTTGGAAGGCAAAGAATCACTAGCCTCAGTGTGTCTTCTCTGAAGAACTCTTGTGTCAACTGGGCACATGCTTCTGCGACTGGCTCAGATTCACTATCACCATAAAGAATCGACTTCATCTCCCTTAAATTTCTGTACAACTCGTCCATCTGGTAACAGTATCAATGCATTAAAAAAGTCATTTTCTTAGTGAATAAAACACGCGAGACTCGTGACAACATAACTCAACTACCATAAAGAGTCGTACGTGCGGACTGCGAAGCATCAGGAGGAACTTTTAGTTCAATCCTCACCATGCTACGAACAGCTTTTACACAGAAATAAAAAAGTAAACCCTCCGAGCGTTTCGCTCGGCACGGGCAAGTCGCATAAAGGCCATCCGACCCATTTCTCATGTCGAAGTAAAACTAGCGAAGGTAAAGCAAGTACGAGCTTCGAACGAAAGCTCCTCAACCCAAGAAATGTTGACGAGCAAGCTCTCTAATAATTGAAAAACCCGAGCTTCCGATAGGCCCGATGCGGTAATTATGAGGAGATTCGCAATGATGAATTGACTGAAAGCGAAACACAACGGTCCACTCTTTATCAAACGCGACCGTGCAATCCCAATATAACCAATGCGAATCGCAAGGACTCTCAAAAGCATCCGAATCCAATCCAAAGACAGAACGAACAAATCCCTCCCCCTCAGCAGCTGACTCCGGTTCAATCATCGACATCTTCATCGCGAGAAACACATCTCAAACGCCGCGCCATCAGAAACGTCATCGGATCATCTCAAGCTCATCCACCGCCGCACCGAAATCAAGACACGACAAAAAAACGAAAAAGAGAGCGGGGGAACAGGGCCGGACCTTCTCGTCGCGCTTGGTCTCGCGGGGCTCGGCGGCGACGGCCCCGCGATCGACGTAGACGAGGAGCTCCCGCGCCTGCCGGACGACGTCGGCAGGGGTGCGGGGCTTGTTCTTGAAGATCCCCTTCATCTTCGGATCCGGGAGGAGCGGCGGCGGCGGCGGGGTCGACGACGGCGGCGGCGGGTGGTGCTGCGGCGAGGAGAGCCGCCGCCGCAGCGCCGCCGACGAGGACCCGCCGCCGCGGGCCTCCGGCGGGCGGGAGATGCAGATTCCTATCTTGGCGGCCCTCTGCAAATCCCCCCTTCCCCTCCCTCTCCCTCTCCCTCTCTCTCCTAGGGTTTCCGTTTCTCTCCGATCGAAGAGCTCGAGGAAGGAGAAGGAACAGCAGGCGCAGAGAAACACGGGGAGCTCTTTGTTAATTTTTAATTTTTTTTAAATTTTTTTTAATCATTATCATCATCATTCATCATTCATCACTGTCATTACTACTACTATTATTATTAATATTATTGTTATTAATGACACGTATAGTGCTTTAATATTTGAACTTTCACTTAATGTGCGATCTGATCTATAAATTTTCAGTTTGTTTAATTTGATCTATAAATTTTAATCCAATGTACAATTAATTCTCGAACTTTTAGTTTGTTTAACATAATTTCGAACTTTTTGTACATATTCAATACGATTGCGTTGAATATTTTCATATAAATTAGAAACTATATGAATATGTACAAAAAATTCAATGAATTATGTTGAATAAATTAAATCACATTACATAATGAGTTAAAGTTCAAGAATCATATTGAATAAATTAAAAATTTAGAGATTAAATTGTACATTGAACCTAAGTTAAAGAAGCTGTCTGTGTCATTTATTATTATTATTATTCTACTTTTTTTCTTCTTTTAATTTTTTAATTATTCATGTGTTTGACGTGGTATGGGCGACGGAGACGACCGGTCGCGACCGGCGGGATATTATAATATTTTTATAATGATTTTTTAGTAAAATCCGAATCACGCTGGTTGCCCAGACGGTTCTGGTCGTTATTTCCTAGGCGCGGTCCCGCGCGGCGGGATCAGCTGCGGGCGAGTACATCGTAGCAAGGTACGTGGCGGATTGTCATTGCACGTGGCAGATCAGCACGAGATGCGTAATTTAGGTTTTCATTAGCCTCGGGCCCTCGGCTTTAGAATATTAATATATTAAATATCTTGCACTCCACCACGGGATTAGGTGACGGATAAAACGGGATCAGAAAGGAAGGACCTAAGAACTTATCTCTTGAACATATGACCAAAAAAAAATAAAATGTTAGACTTTCGACCAAAAAAAAAAAAAAAAGTGAGACTAAATAGTTGACCAGCTTATGTACAGTTGGTGAATCTTTTTTTTTTTTTTTTGTAAAATTCTAATTCAAAATTGATAACTTCGTGCAACTATTTAAGGACTAAATTGGTAAAATTGAAAAATTTAAAATTGAATTAGTTATTTAATAGTGGTTGGGGTACTTTTCCCGTCTTCTTATGAGTTATAAAATTTATAAAAAGTGCAATCAAATTCTAAAGTTTAATAAATTGGGGCAATCAAGTCTTTTTGTTAACCCTGTCCAATTTGATTATAAAAAAAATGTTGGTAAGGGTTATCGGGTCCTCCACAAGCCTCGCCAAAACTTTTTGGCGGCGGTGAGGTGGTGGTGGGGCAAGTTCTTCCCCTTGCCTCTTTTTGTTTTTCAAGGCCAAAATGACATCATTTTAGTTTTATTTTTCATATTTTAATAAGATTAATGTCATGTAAAAGAGAAAATAATAAATAGCCACGTTGGCATTTTCCTTTAGTCTAATTGGATGGAGTAAACGAAATGACTTAATTGTATCAATTTTCTAAATTTTAATATTTGATTACACTTTTTATAAGTTTCGTGACTTGGTGACCTTTTTTAAATATTTTTGAGGTTTCTAATTCACTTATCTCTGCAAAAGGGTTTCGAAAACATGCCATAAAGACGGTCGTAAATTTTATGAGAAGGTTTAGAAAAGTAATGTTTCCTTTCCTTATGTTCTGGATGACAACTTCCCTTCTTTTTGTGCAAGAAAGCTACAGAATTGCTCATTGTTTTGTGAGTTAAGGCTCACTTACATGTCCAAATCTTTTCTCGATAAATATTAATGTTGAGGACGTTTTTCATTTCATTTGCTTTAACCATTTCCGATAAAATTGCTGGTGCTGGTGTTTGTGGTTTGCATCTTTATGCATCGAGCCAAATTGTTTCAACTAAGACTCCATTTATTTTTTTAATAAAATTCTTTCTAAAAAATTATTTTTCGACCTTTCGGTATTAATCGATTTTGTAGAAAACGTTTTTCATGAACCGAAAGCAACGAGCTTAAATTGAGGAAAAACGGTTTCCTCTTTCGACAAGAAGGAAATCACTTCTCCATGCGCCGAGCCGATGCCGAGCGTGGAGAGAGAGAGAGGGAGGATGGGCGAGGAGGAGGAGGAGGTGAAAACCTTTGTGACATGCCATTTGTCAGCCATCCAAGGCCAATTTACCAATGTGCTGATACTCTTGAAAAGCATAAACATTTTCTTGGACAAGACTTCATTTTACATAGATAGCTCTCACATGGGCAAATTTTCTGTCATCCAACAACAACTTAGAAGTATGCTCTTTTAAGATTTAAAGGGAATGATATAAATAGTTCATGAACTTTCACTCAATGTGTAATGTAGTTCTTTAACTTTCAATTTATTTAATGTAGTCATTGAATTATATGAAAAATTCAATATTGTCTATGATGTTGAATTAATGATAAGATTACATTGAACATTTTTATATAATTTATGGACGACATTAAATATGTATCAAAAGTTCAATGACCATTTTAAACAAATTAAAAGTTCATGGATTATATTGAATATTTGGCTAAAGTTTAAGTATCACATCGAACAAATTAAAAGTTCACGATTCACATTACACATTGGGCTAAAATTTAGAAAATATTCATGTCATTATTCTTATTTCCTTCCAAAAAATATTACTTTTTCTTCCTTATTTTTGGGTAACGTCTTTTTGTTTCTTTTTGAGATTGGTCAGAGAGGGGGCCATCTGTATACCATGCAAAAGACTAATTTATCGGTGAGCTGATGCTCTTATGAAGACCAGATTTTCCTTCAACAAGACTCTTTTCTTGTAAGTGCGCAGATGCTCCTGCAAAGCACTGATTTTTCTCTTGATTTTTATTAGATCCGTTCTCGGCGTAAGTATTGATTTACACATTTACCAGGGTGAAAATGCTAGCCCTGGCACCACTGTCTTGTTGCCCTTACCCTCCTATGATGTGAGTGGAGAGCGCGAGATTAGTGTCCAACCATACATCTCAGCCGGAGACTATCTTTCACAGATTAAACAAGATTTCACGAGACAAAGGATATTTGATACCGAATTTGTGTCCTTTGACTTGCAAATCATGTCGGTGTCATTAACCTTTTTCAGGTATTCACTACTACATTAGCTTATTTTACCTGAGCCCAAGCCGTTAGATCGGGCTAACGGAGGATGAGTGTCTAATAATTTTCCCTCATAAAGTCCTAATCTTAATAAAGAGGCACATATCAAAATAGAGTTGTACAAATCGGTCTAACGTGAAATATGAAATGAGCTAACGTAATTTGGAGTATCGACAATACTGAGCAAATGTAGGACGAGAATATCTAGTAGTTTTCCCTATGAAGACCTAATCTTGCTAATTAAGGCAAATACGAAAACAGATTTGTACAAATCCAAGCTTTCCAGTGAAACAAACCGAGAATTGATCGATCATAGCTACAATGCCCAATGCGAGATTTGTAATGATACTAGACTTTTGGATTTCGAAAAAGCAAAATGCAAGAACCAATAACCACACGAATTGTCAAATTTATAATCTCATGGACAGAAATGTTTGGAAAGTAAATTTAATGAGAGACTAAGAAAAATTAAACGACATATTTCTCGAATACATAATTAATTAATTGGTTAATGCCATTTTGCCGAGGATTTCATGCATAACACTAAAAAAAAAAAAACGAACAAGAATTACTCTTCCTACAATATTTGGTTGCCCTAATAAAGTTCCGTTGAAGTTCGAATTTTTGAAGCATATAATTTGTGGAAAGTAAGATCATCACCGAAATATTAGGTAAACGATTACCGAAAAGACGTCATAGTTTAGTATATTTTGCAATAAATTCTTCAAAATATTAATATTAAATTGATCTAACAATGTGACCTTTTGTGATGATTTAAACGTTTTGGCTACATTTGGTTGTCTCGATTTGAGCTTGAATAGGATAACAAAATATCATATCTAGTGTTGGACAACTTTTTCTGAACTAGATAAATCCGGATAAAATGTTTGATAAGAAAATCAAGCTAAGGGGTGGGATAAATTTGGATTGGATAATATTTTTTTTTTTTTTAGATAACAATTTCCTTCCATCGATGGAGTGATGGAGTTCGGCTTCACCGGCTACTGTGCAAGGACCACCACCACAACAACTTACCACTCCCGACCATCGTTGGACGCTAATTGTCGTCGCTGTTCAACCCATTGTCCTCTGGCGACCGTCGAACTGAATCGGCTATCGATGATGAATAATCAAAATTGATGCATTGACCCAAAAAGTCATCTCTGAAAAAGAACAAAAAGAAAAAAAACCAAAATGCACAAAATTTTGAGCGTTCTATTTTGGTCCCAAGCGGTGGTGGTTTGATTTTGCTGTAATGTTTCGATGTCCGATCCTATCCTCTACTCAGATTTGAGACTCTGTGTTAACAATTGGAAGATTTCAAAGGAGGAGGAGAAGCTTCGGCGAAGCTCAAGATGGTGCTAGTCTCGACCGTGCAAGATTACATCAACAAGATGCTGCACTAGAATTGAAAGGTTTCGCCATTGAATCCTATCTCGGATTGCAGCAAACATGGGAAATGGTTTTTTTTACAATCCATAGAATATTTGAAAGAATTTTAATCCCATCTTATCCTATCAATCCGATCCCAAGTTAAATCCAGGCAATCGAATGTAGATTAAGGATTACTCTAATCAGCATAAGTGAATCGAAACTCTTCGTGCTGGGAAAAGTTCAAATCTCGACCCACATTAACAATTTTACGACGTCGTATTGAATCGCAACTTATTTCTCATAAGATTAGAGAGAGAGAGAGAGAGAGAGAGAGAGAGAGAGAGAGAGAGCTACATGGCTCTTACATCGAATTCTTCGGATTACACTCGGCAAATCTCGCTTTCGAAGAACTCGAACTTAGGTGATAAATTTGATGGGTATTTCATCCTTGTGGTTTGCAATATCGATTCTTTTCCGTATCAAATGCTTGGAAATGATGAGTTAATAGAAAAGGTTCAGGTTGCCAAACCTATGGCACCGTGATTTTCCATACCTATTAGTCTAATTTACAATAAATTATTCCAAAAAAATGTAGATTGATATCACATTGCGTAGTTGTGCGATGATATAAACTTTTTGAGATATGGGATTACACTAAGTGAAATTGAAATAATATGTTTTTCGTACTAGGAAACATTTGACCCTCTGCCAACCATAGCGAATTTAGGATATCTCATCGAATCACAACTTTATTTTAATTTCTTGTTAAATTCTCAGCAAACCGTAACGATTACTCTCATCGAAATTGGAATGGAACTTTTCATACCGGGAAATATTCAAGACTCGACCAATGAACCGTAACTTTTATTTCTCGTTCAAATAGCAAAAGAGAGAGCTACATAGCTTTTGAAATCGATTTTCTTTGTATTAATCTCAGCAAGTCTCGCTATCAAAGGACAAAACCTCCCAGTGGTGCAGCCAGTTATACTCCAGAACCACAGCCTTGTAACATGACGGCGGCTGTTCCACGTTGAGATGCAGGAGATACCTGTAGTCGGAATCACCCGCCGCGGAATTCCCTCCTCGGATGTCCTTCAGAACCACGCCGGCGTGGCTCTTCCTGTTGAAGTCGGTGACCGCGAATTCGGCGATCGCTATGATGTGCTCGTTTTTCAAGTCCTTGATTGGCTCCCATATACCGCCGGCGATATCTGGGGCAATGGCGGCGATGGCCGAGAGAGGGAGGACGGCGAGGAAGAGGGCCAGGAGGAGGATTTGAGGTCTCATTGCCATAGTTTCTGTGCTTTTTTCTTTCTTTCTCGGTGTAATTGAGGGTCGTCAGTTAGCAGGCTTGCTGGTTCTATAGGCTTTATTTTTGTCCTAATTTGGAAAAATCCTAGGATTCCTCGATTGACAATTGCTTTTCAGGAGTGTTATTTATTTTGTTACCACATGGTATCTGTTGACACCTAAATTTTGATTAGATTTTTAATTAGGCCGTAGTTTCTTTATTTATGCATTTTTCCTCTTTGTCTTGGATAATAAATAATAAATAACAAAAACAACAAAAAAAATAAATAAAAACAAACAAAAAAAAAGCAAAAGCCCAGCCCCCTTTCCTTCCCTTTCTCCCTCCCGCACGGGCCAAGGGCCCAATCCTCTTTTTTTACCCCCAATCTGGCCCTCTCTCTCTTCTTCTTCTTCCTTCTTGGGCTGGTCCCACGCTCCAGCCCGTCCTGGTCTAACCGCCGCCAGTGACCGGTCGGTCCCAACTGGGAACCGACCCGGGTCATTTTTCTTATATATTATTGTATTATTATATTTTAATTAAAAAAAGGAAAGGGTCGGGCAGGTCTTGGGTGGACGAACCGGGCTGACCCAACCTAGGGATCCGACCCAGGGTCGTTTTTAATATATTAATATATTATAATAAAAAATATTTTAATATAAAAATAAAAAAAAATATCCCATATTTTCCCAAAAACCAAAAATTAAAAAAGACAAAAAATGATTTATACTTTCATAAAATATCAAAAAAAAAAAATGCTTTTATGTCCAAAAAATGAGAAAAAGACCCAAAAAAATGTTTTTCCTCCACAAATGTATGGAAACCCCCTCAAAAATCCAAAAAGCCTTATGGTTTAAATAAGGGTTAATACCTTAAAAAACCCCAAACTTGTATACTTGTGACAAATTTACCCCAAACTATTTTTTTGATCATGAAAAACCCCAAACTAGTACACCTGTGACAATTTTACCTTGACTGACTATAAAAAACCTTAAACTTGTACATTTTTGACAAATTTATCCGGACTAATTTATTCGACCACAAAAAATCTCAAACTGGTAAATTTGTAAGTAATATACCCTTTGCTAAATTGAATTAATATCACAAAAAAATCACAAAAATTGTAAACTGTGATAAATGGAGCGTAAAATATTAAATTGGTATACCAGTCAATTGTCATATATCATTTAACTTAATAATTTGACAGTAAAATTTAATGAAAACTAATAGAGGGTAAATTTGTTACAAGTGTACCAGTTTATGGTAAATTTGTCAAAGGTATACCGGTTTGAGATTTTTGGTGGTCAAAAAAATAGTTTGAGGTAAATTTGTCACAGGTGTATCAGTTTGGAATTTTTCAGGATATTAACCCTTTAAATAAAGATGAGGTATCGGAAGGGTATTAGTGATTAACTAGTGTAATCAAATCCCCAAACCTAGTTTTTTTGGTTGTGCATGAGCGAGTGTTTCTCTTATGAGTTTCTAATTGACCCACCAAAAATTGATTAGTGGCGACTCATTTTAAAAATTAACTTACATATTAAAAGCTTGGACTATTAAGTCGTGAATTGGTGGGCTTGGGAGAGTCCAGGCTAAGCCTAATAGACCTAGCTAAATCATTAACCTCCGCCAGTGCCAGTCCCTAATTGAGCGCCGAAAAAAAGAGGTCGCAACAGTATCTTTATGTTTTGTCAAAGTTTGCAACCCTATATTTTACATTGAATGTTCAAACTAGCATTTACACTTTCAAAAATATCCCATATTTCACTTCCGTTGAAAATTCTAACACCTTAAATTGACGTGACCGAAAATTGTTTGTAAATTTGCAATGCTGGCGTCCACGATTACATGTATCTTCCATGTCATATATAAATATATCTATATCTATATCTCAGACATAAGAAGGAAGGGAAAAAAAGAGTCGAGGATTCCTTTTTTTGCTAACTTTGGAAAATAACGTGATAGTTCTCATCATTATTTTGGCCCAACAAATGCTAACGTGGCAAATGGAATGACTAGGCGATTTTTTTTTTTTAAAGTTTAGGGATAAGATTAAACAAAAAAAATCTAGAGACCATATTAAACATCGAATAAAATAGTTAAAAAACCATCATGTCATTACTCTGGAAATACACCACATTCGAATCGAGATTGTGAGATGTATGGAGTTTCATGTGTAATTTTGTGAGAATTGAAGTTAGGTGATAAATTTGGTGGGTATTTTATCCTCGTATATTGCAATATCAATTAATCTTTTATTTGTAGCACACATAAACTTAGATGATAAACATGATAATTATTTATCCTTGTATTTTTGCAATAACAATATTTTCTTTGTATATATATTGTTTATGTAGTGATGACTTGAAGCTTTCACGTCTTGGACATGGTAATTTGCACACTTTCTTGCAATAGTTATAGTCTCATTTAGAACTGACATTAAATTAATCAATTGATCACTAATGCAATGTAATCATTCAGGATACGAGTGAGTATGACAAGAGTACCATCATACATAGTATATTTTTATTTCTTTTTCGTTGATATAGTGAAATATTCTTGAAATATAAATTCATTGTCGATTTAAAATAATGCGTTTTGATTTTTGAAAGTAGGTGGTAACGTTATGTAAACCGATAAAAAGGTGTTAGATGAATCTCTATCTGCACTGTAGCAGCGTAAAAATTGCCTTCCCTTTAGTCGAAAGGATTTTTTTTTTTTTTAATGTTCTATATTCATTTTTGTGGTGATACGACATAGATGGATATAGTGGAAAAGTTCCATTAATTATCGATTTTGTTTTGTAAGATGTAGTGTAGTGTATAAACATGGTATAAGAAAATGGATGAAATTCTAGACTCGTCTTGTCAATTAAACTTTGGCACATTTTATAATTGTAGTTGTTAGATTTATGTTGTCGATTAAATTTTGATATATATTGTTATTACATATCCTAGATGCCTCATCGTTGATTAACTTTTGGCGTTGGATCTTTGCGTTCTCAAGCTTTATTATGGTTTAAATTCCAATATACTTTGTGTACGTTTGCTTATGTCTAAAGTGTTTACAATCTCAAGCTTTGCATCATTTCCGACACAATTTATGTATGTTTTGTTCCGTTTGAAGTGAAGTTATCAATGTTTTTAATTATCTATAATATTTCCTATCCAAAGTTACCATAGAATTAAAAATCGAAAGACGATTTTCAGTGAAATATATTTTGTAGCCAAATCCAATTTGTGCGAAAGAATATATTGGAAGATATGCTCCTGTATTTGTCCGGATTATAGTTGATACATTTAATCAATCCGGATTATGACTGATTGACTAAATCAATCTAGGATTAGAATCGATATACCTAGATTAGAAAAATATATTCTTTCTTTTTATTATATATTGGTCCTTTGTACATATAGAATACAATCAATTAGAAGAGCACAGTTCTCACCAATTTTTCTTCTTCTCTTCGTGTCGTTTCCACCTCAATTTGTGTATGATGTGTTGTCCTTTAACTCTCTTTCTTTCAAAATTCAAAGTAGTCTCTGAACTTTTCTTTTTTACAATCTAATTCTTGATATTTTAAAAATCTACTCAGTATAGTCCTCCAGTTAAAGTTTCTAACACCTTTAGCTGACCTAAAAATAACTCTCTCTCTAATTATTTTCACCTAAAAAGGGGAAGAAAAAAAGATCTATTGTGTTGTGAGAGATTAATGGGATTCCACCAGAGATGTATAAATAAAGAGATGATAACATGTGTGTCGTCCTTCGACTTTCTTTCAAAATTCAAAATAATCTCAAAATTTTTATTTTGTGCTATCTAGTTTTTTTTTTTTTTTTTTTTTTTATACCCGTGCCGGCGGGTAAACCCTGGAGCGACGCTAGCGGAGGACCCACTACGTTAGGATCCACCATACCATCCATCCCATGCGACCTGTGGGATTCAAACTCATCCATCCTGAGTAGACATCACGAGAGCGCTCATTTAACTGAGCCACCATCCATCCCATGCGACCTGTGGGATTCAAACTCATCCATCCTGAGTAGACATCATGAGAGTGCTCAAGTAACTGAGCCACCGTAGGCGGTGGTATTATGCTATCTGGTTGTTGATACTTTAAAAATCCACTAATGTAGCCCTCCAATTAAAATTTCTAAACACATTTAAATTACGTAACCGTAAATTATGGTTAACTTGACGGTATATTTGCCGTGGCAATCGTGTATATCTCATTATATTCACCTAAATGGAAAGGAGAAAATAAATAAAGGAGCACAAATTTGTTTTTTTTTTTTTTTTTGGTCGAGGCACAAATTTGTTGACTTACGAGAAAAAATGCTACAGTCCATATCATTATTTTGACCCTATAAACGTTGACATGGCAGTCCACGTTAATAAAAATGCACGAGACGAGGCGATCTATTTAATGGAATGACCATGCGCAGATTTTAAAAGATTCAATGATTACAATAAATCCTCCCAAAACATAGATTGATATTACATTTACGAAGTCGTACGATGATATAAACTTTTCAAGATAAAAGGATTACTCAAAGCGAAATTGAAATAAACATCTTTTCTTACCGGAAACATTCGACCCTCTGCCAACCTTAGCGATTTTAGGATATCGCATCTGCTTTCTTTTATTATTTATTTATTGTACCAACCATAACAACTGCTCCGAGCGAAATGAAAATCGAATTCATCGTGTCAACCTTAGCAACTCTTACTGTCAAAGGACAAAACCTCCAAGTGGTCCAGCCATTTGAAATCCACAACGACGGTGTCGAAGCAGCTCGCCGGGTCCCCCTTCACGGCGAGATGCAGGAGATACCCGGTTTTTTCGCTGTCCACGAAATCCTCTGTTACTGTTAGGACAGCTTTGAAAATCAGGCCGGCGTGGGTCTTCTTGTTGAAGTCGGCAACCGCGAATTCGCCCATCGATTTGATGCGCGGATCGTCCACATCCTCGATCTGCTTCCACCCTTGGCCACGGGCGGCTATGGCGGAGAGAGGGAGAACGGCGAGGAAGAGGAGGAGGAGCAGGATTTGAGGTCTCATCGTCGTTGTTTCTCTATGCTTTTTTTGTTTTTTTCTTTTGACTTGCTGGTTTTTATAGGCCTTTTTTTGGGCCCTGATATGAAAAAAAAACATAAGAATCCTTGATTGACGATTGCCTTCCTGGACTGATATCTTTCATGTTCTGTCAAAGTTTGCAACCCTATATTTCATCTTGAATCTTCAACCCTATATTAGAAGTAGAATTCGTTTTGTTGGATGTATATAGTGTATTAACATGGTACAAGAAAATGGATGAAATTTCAGACTTGTGTCGTTGATTAAATTCCGACATATATCTATTTTTTGATAGTTATTATGTTCTCGAGCTATTTGTATATATTCTCTCATCCCAAAAATGTAGCTCAACTGATGTGGTTTACCAGCATATTCCATAATCGATATAGGACAATCTTAACACAAAGTCACTACAGACCTTGTATTCTCTAACAAAAATTGAAGAAGGACTTTCGGTGAAAAATATTCCATTGCCGATTCCAATTCGAGCAAAACAATATGATATGTTGTCCTTTTAACCTTTTTTTCAAAATTCAGAGTTGTCTCGAACCTTCTCTTTTGTGAAACCTAGTCCTTGAAATTTTTAAAAATCCACTCAATGTAGCGCTCTAGTTAAAAAGTCTAACATCTGTAGCTGACGTAACCATTAACTACTGTTACCCTGATACTAAATTTACCATGGCTCATAGGAAGACTCCACGCCATATAACTCTCTCTAGGGAAAATAATCTGACAATTCACGTCACTATTTTGACCCAATGCTGATATGGTGGTCTATATCATTATTTTCACAATAAATTCTGCGAAAACATAAATTGGTATCACCTTATAAATTTGTACAATGATGTATACTTTTTTGAGATAAACAATTACTTCGAGTGAAATTGAAATGAAATTTTTTCATATTGGGAAAAATTTGAATTCTAACCAATTGTGTCAATTTTATGATATCACATCGGAGAAAATATTAGGTAGAATTTGGGTGGCCAAATATAAAAATACTACTTCATTCGCTGAACGACATCTGTTATCTAAGGGGTATTTCATCCTTGTATTTTGCAATATCAATTAATTTTTTCTTTGTTTTACACACAAACTTAGATGATAAACATTATAGTTAGTCATTCTTGTACTTTTGCAAACGGCCGGCCACCTCCTCCCGCTCGGGAGGAGACCCTTCATTTCCCTGTACCACGCCCCTGTGTTTCAAGGGAAAGGCGTCGCGGGGATCCAAGTGGGGTTACCCAGGGATCACCCCCTGAAGGGGGTTATCCCATGTGGCCGGGCCCCCCATGGGGGTACCATTTTTTTCGAGGGGTACCCCTCCCTCTACCCGGACTACTTCCCGGTGGTCAAGGCTTTTCAAGGACCTGCCTAGGTCTGCACAAACTTAGATGATAAATTTTTTTTTTATGATTCGATTCACTTTCAGTGAAAGATATTTTTTATGATAAAAAAATCCTGCCTTCCCTTTAGTCAATTTTTTTTAATGTTCTATATTCATTTTTGTGGTGATACGACATAGATGGATATAGTGGAAAAGTTCCATTAATTATCGATTTTGTTTTGTAAGATGTAGTGTAGTGTATTAATATGGTATAAGAAAATGGATGAAATTCTAGATTCGCATTGTCAATTAAACTTTGGCACGTTTTATAATTGTAGTAGTTAGATTTACGTTGTCGATTAAATTTCGATATATATTGTTATTACATATCCTAGATGCCTCGTCGTCGATTAAATTTTGGTGTTGGATCTTTGCATTCTCAAGCTTTATTATTGATTAAATTTTCAATTATATTGTTATTACTTTGTGTACATTTGCTTATGTCTAAAGTGTTAACAATCTCAAACTTTACGTAGTTTTCGACACAGTTTGTGTATGTTTTGTTCCGTTTGAAGTGAAGTTATCAATTTTTTTTTTTAATTATCTATAATATTTCCTATCCAGAGTTACCATAGAAATAAAAATCGAAAGATGATTTTCAGTGAAAGATATTTTGTTGCCGAATCCAATTTGTGCGAAAGAATATATTGGAAGATATGCTCCTATATTTGTCGGGATTATAGTTGATACATTTAATCAATCTGCGATTATGATTGATTGACTAAATCAATCTAGGATTAGAATTGATATACCTAGATTAGAAAAATCTATTCTTTCTTTTTATTATATATTGGTCCTTTGTACATATAGAATATAATCAATTAGAAGAGCACAGTTCTCTCCAATATTTCTTCTTCTCTTCGTGTCGTTTCCACCTCAATTTGTGACGGAATATGATGTGTTGTCCTTTAACTCTCTTTCTTTCAAAATTCAAAGTAGCCTCTAAACTTTTCTTTTTTACAATCTAATTCTTCATATTTTTAAAAAAATCTACTCAATATAGTCCCCCAGTTAAAGTTTTTAACACCTTTAGCTGACCTAACCATAATTCTCTCTAATTATTTTCACCTAAAGAGAGGAAGAAAAAAAGATTTATCGTGTTGTGAGAGACTAATGCGATTCCACCGGAGATGTATAAATAAAGAGATGATAACATGCGTGTCATTCTTTGACTTTCTTTCAAAGTTCAAAGTAATTTCTAAATTTTTATTTTGTGCGATGTGGTTTTTGATACTTTTAAAAATCCACTAACGTAGCCCTCCAATTAAAATTTCTAAACACATTTAGATTACGTAAATGTAAACTATGATTAACTTGATAGTATATTTACCGTGGCGATCGTATATATCTCATTATTTTCACCTAAAAGGAAAGGAGAAATAAATAAAGGAGCAAAAATTTGTTGACTTACGAGAAAAAAATGCTACACAGTCCATGTCATTATTTTGACCCTAAAAATGCACGAGACGAGGCGATCTATTTAATCGAATGACCATGCTCAGATTTCAAAAGATTCAATGATTACAATAAATTCTCCCAAAACATAGATCGATATTACATTTACGAAGTCGTACGGTGATATAAACTTTTCAAGATAAAAGGATCACTCAAAGCGAAATTGAAATAAACATCTTTTCGTACCGGAAACATTCGAACCTCTGCCAACCTTAGCAATTTTAGGATATCGCATCTACTTTCTTTTATTATTTAATTCTTGTTCGGTTCTCGACCAACCGTAACAACTACTTCGAGCGGAATGAAAATCGAATTCATCGTGTCAACCTTGGCAACTCTTACTGTCAAAGGAGAAAACCTCCCAGTGGTCCAGCCACGAACGCCAGAACGACGGTGTCGTAGCAGCTCGGCGGCTCCCCCTCCACGGCGAGATGCAGGAGATACCTGCTTTGTTCGCTGCCCGCGGCCTGCTCTGTTACTGTTAGGACAGCTTTGAAAACCAGGCCGGCGTGGGTCTTCCTGTTGAAGTCGGCAACCGCGAATTCGCCCGATCGATTTGATGCGCGGATCGTCCACATCCTCGATCTGCTTCCACCCTTGGCCACGGGCGGCGATGGCGGAGAGAGGGAGAACGGCGAGGAAGATGACGAGGATGAGGATTTGAGGTCTCATTGTCGTTGTTTCTCTATGCTTTTTTTGTTTTTTCCTTTTGACTTGCTGGTTTTTATAGGCCTTTTCTGGGTCCTGATATGGAAAAAAAAAACATAAGAATCCTTGATTGACGATTGCCTTCCTGGACTGTTATCTTTCATGTTTTGTCAAAGTTTGCAACCCTATATTTCATCTTGAATCTTTAACCCTATATTAGAAGTTGATTTCGTTTTGTTGGATGTATGTAGTGTATTAACATGGCACAAGAAAATGGATGAAATTTCAGACTCGTGTTGCTGATTAAATTCCGACGTATATTTATTTTTAGACATTTATTATATTCTCGAGCCGTTTGTATATGTTCTCTCATCCCAAAAAAGTAGCTCAAATGATGTGGTTTTCCCTCACATATATAAACAGTTTACCAGCATATTCCACAATCGATGTAGGACAATCTTAACACAAAGTCACTACAGACCTTGTATTCTCTAACAAAAATCGAAGAAGGACTTTTGGTGAAAAATATTCCATTGCTGATTCCAATTCAAGCGTAACAATATGATATGTTGTCCTTTTAACCTTTTTTTTTTTTTTTTTCAAAATTCAGAGTTGTCTCTAAACTTCTCTTTTGTGAAATCTAGTCCTTGAAATTTTTAAAAATCCACTCAATATAGCGCTCTGGTTAAAAAGCCTAACATCTGTAGCTGACGTAACCATAAACTACTGTTACCCCCCTGATACTAAATTTACCATGGCTCATAGGAAGACTCCACGCCATATATGTCTCTCTTGGGAAAATAATCTGACAATTCACGTCACTATTTTGACCCAATAAATGCTGATTTGGTGGTCTATATCATTATTTTTACAATAAATTCTGCCAAAACATAAATTGGTATCACCTTATAAATTTGTACGATGATGTATACTTTTTTGAGATAAACAATTACTTCGAGTGAAATTGAAATGGAAATTTTTCATATTGGGAAAAATTTGAATTCTAATCAATTGCGTCAATTTTATGATATCACATCGGAGAAAATATTAGGTAGAATTTGGGTTGCCAAATATAAAAATACTACTTCATTCACCGAACGACATGTGTTATCTAAGGGGTATATATCATCCTCGTATTCTGCAATATCAATTAATTTTTTCTTTGTTTTACACACAAACTTAGATGATAAACATTATAGTTAGTCATTCTTGTACTTTTGCAAAATCATTATTTTCTTCGTATATACATTGTTCTTGTAGCGATGGACTTGCAACTTTCACGTCTTGGACATGGCAAAATTTTTAGGAACTTCAATTTTTTTATCAAATGTTGTCGACTCATTTAGAACTGACATAAATTTAATTAGCCAAAATTTACTCATTTAATAAAAATTGATCACTAATGCAATGTAATCGACGCAGGATACGAGTTGATGGTATTTTCTTTAGCTTTTATGTAAGTCATCGACAAGGACGGTGGAGAACTATTGAGTGTGACAAGACTACTGTCATACAAAGTATAATTTTCAATCTTTTTCGTTGATACGGTGAATTATTCTTGAAATATAAATTTATTGTCGTTTTAAAACTAATGCATTTTGATTTTCAAAACCAGGTGGTAATGTTATGTAAATCAATAAAAAGGTGTTACATTAATCTATATCTACATTGTAGTAGCACAAAAATTGCCTCCCTTTAGTCAAACAGATTTTTTTTTTTTTTATATGTTCAATATTCATTTCTGTGGCAATACAACATAGATGGATATACCAGAAAAGTTCCACTAAAAGTTGATTTCGTCTTGTAAGATGTAGAGTAGTGTATTAACATGGTATAAGAAAATGGATGAAATTGTAGACTCGCATTCTCAATAAAACTTTGGCATGTTTTATAATTATAGTTGCTAGATTCACATTGTCGATTAAATTTCGTTGTGTATCTTTACCGTATATCCTAGATACCTCATTAACTTTTAGGTTGCATCTTTGCATTCTCATACTTTGTCATTGATCAAATCCTGATATAACTTGTGTATGTTTGGTTTTGTCTAAGCTTTGCCGTCGACACAATATGATTTTTTTTTTCCGTTTGAAGTGAAATTATCGATTTTTTTAATTGCCTGTAATATTTCTTCTCTCTGGAGTTCACTGCATAAATAATAAATAAAAATCAAAATAGGATTTTCGATGAAAGATATTTCATTGCCCGAATCCAACTTGGGTGAAACAATATGACGTGTTGTCCTTTAACTCTCTTGTTTCAAAATTCAAAGGAGTCTATAATTTTTTTTTTTTTTTGCAATCAAGTTGTTGAGACTTTTAAAAATTCACTCAATATAGGCCTCCACGTAAAATTTCTAACACCTTTAGCTGACGTATCCATAAACTACTGTTGACTTGGTGTTAAATTCGCCATGGCTTATAGGTAGATTCCACGTCCTATATCTCTCTCTAGTTATTTTCACCTAAAGAGAAAAAATAATAAAGAAATAAAGATTTATTGAGTTAGGAAAATAACGCGACAGTCCAGATCATTATTTTTAAAACAAATTATGCCAAAATATAGATTGATATCACCTTGTGAAGATGTATGATGATGTATATTTTTTGAGATAAATGACTACTAGTGAAATTGAAATGAAATTTTTATTGATTTTATGATATCACACTGAATCACAACTTTTATTTCTTTTCCGATTCTTGACCAATTGTAACGGGCTAATTAGCGAAATCAAAACAAAACTTTTTGTACTGGGAAACATTCGAGTCTCGACCAACCATAGTGATTGTATGACATCACATCGAATCGTGACTTTTATTTCTCGTTCAATCAGGGAGAGATAGAGAGAGATTTTCACATCGATTTCTTTTGTGTTAAACTTAGCAAGCGTAGCCTTGAAAGGACAAAGGCTCCCAGGAGTGCAGCCGCCACTGGGACACCGGAGCGGTGGCCTTGTGACACGGGAAGCCGGCTGGTCCGTGACGAGATGCAGGCGATGCTTGGTGTTTTCATGTAATCGGTGTGCTGAGTCTCCCCTCTTACGACGCCATTGAAAATCAGGCCGGCGCAGCTCTTCTTGTTGAACTCGATGACTGCGACCTGGGCGAGCCCATGGACATGCTCATTGGGCACGTCCTTGATCGGCTCCCGAGCTCCGTCATGGAAATCTCGGCCGATGGCCGAGATGGAGGACGGTGAGGAAGAGGATTTGAGGTCTCATTGCCGTCGTTAATAAATGACGGTGGCTTGTTAGCAAACTTGCTGGTTTTATAGGCCTTCTTTTTTGTCCTAATTTGGAAAAATCACGAGGCCATTGAAACCATGGCTCTTCGCAGAGTCAAAAATGCTAATTTCGTAAACCGATAATTGCTTTTTCATGACTGTTTTTTATTTTGTTGCCATATGTTATCAGTAATAATTACTTTAAAAGTCTAAAACCTACTGTACTATGATTGATTCGATCATAAACTTTTAGATTGTACCAATTTAGTCATAAACATATTATTTAGATAATTAGTCGAAAATATTATATTGACAAAGCATAAAAATGTTTAAGATTAAATTGATATGATTAAAAGATCTTAGATTGAACTGGCCACCGTACAATAATGGGTTTATGAATTTTTGGACAAATTTCCATTATCTTTATGTTTTGTCAAAGTTTGTCATTTGAATGTTCAAATTAGTACTTACATTTTATCCATTCAATATATCCCTTTTGTTAAAATTCAAACACCTTAAGTTGATGTGACAAATAATTGCTGTTAAATTTTCAATGCTAGCATCCACGTAGCTTACATGTATCCTCCACGTCACATATATCTATCTCACTATTGGAACATGAAAAGAAAATAAAAAAAGAGAGGAGAGGATTCTTTTTTTGCTAACTTTAGAAAAATAATGTGATAATTCTCATTGTTATTTTGGCCCAACAAATGCCGACATGACAGATGGAAGGACTAAGAATGGATTTTTAAAAATTCAGGTAACACATTAAACATTGAAAAAAAGTGAGGGCGAGCTCGTTTTCACTCAGATCCAATTTATTTCCTTGTCTACTTGCTATCTTAACTCTCCTCGTTCTATCCCTCTCTCTCCTTGATGTATAACTAAAGAGATGATAACATGCGTGTTGTCCTTCGACTTTCTTTCAAAGTTCAAAGTAGTCTTTAAACTTTTACTTTGTGTGATCTGCTTGTTAAAACTTATAAAAATTCACACAATATAGCCCTCCAATAAAAATTTCTGAACACATTTAGATTACGTAACCATAAACTATGGTTAACTTGACAGTACATTTGCCATGGTGATTCTATATATCTCTATCATTTTCACCAGAAAGGAAAGGAAAAAAAATAAAAGAGTAAAAATTTCTTGACTTACAAAAAAAAAAAAAAATGCAACAGTTCATATCATTATTTTGATCCTATAAATGCTGGCGTGACAGTCCACTTTAATAAAAACGCACAAGACGAGGCGATCTATTTAATCGAATGACCATGTGCAGTTTTTAAAGGATTCAATGATCACAATAAATTCTTCCAAAATGCAATCATATTATATTTACGAAGCCGTACAATGATATAAACTTTTCAAGATAAAAGAATTACTATAAGCGAAATTGAAAAAAAAAAAACGTTTTCCTGCTGGGAAACATTCGACCCTCTACCAACTGTAGCAATTTCAGGATATCAAATCGAATAGCTAGTCTCTTTTATTATTTATTTCTTGTTCGATTCTCGACCGATTGTAACAATCACTCCGAGCAAAATCAAAATCGAATTCATCATATTGACCTTAGCAGATCTTGCTGTCAAAGGACACAACCTGCAAGGGGTCGAGCTCCAGAACTATGGCGTCGTAGCACGTCGGCTGTTGCCCCTCCACAGCGAGATGCAGGAGATACCTGGTTTCTCTGATGGTCGCGACCTTCCCGCTTAGGACAGATTTGAAAATCAGGTTAGTTTGTCTCTGCCTGTTGAATTCGGCGACTGCGAATTTACCAATCGATTGGATGTGCGGATCTGATACATCCGGAATCGGCTTCCAGGGTTGGCCCAGGGCGGCGATGGCAGAGAGAGGGAGGACGGCGAGGAAGAGGAGGAGGAGAAGGATGATGTGAGGCCTCATTGTCGTTGTTTCTCTTATGATTTTTGTTTCTTTTGACTTGCTGGTTTTTATAGGCCTTTTTCTGGGTCCTAATATGGAAAAAAAAACCAAAGATTCCTTGATTGACAATTGCCTTCCAAGACTGTTATCTTTCTTGTTTTGTCAAAGTTTGCAACCCTATATTTCATCTTGAAAGTTCAACCCTATATTGAAAGTCGATTTTTTTGGGTCCTAGTATGGAAAAAAAAAATCCAAAGAATCTTTGATTGACAAAAGTCGATTTCGTTTTGTTGGATGTATGTAGTGTAGTAACATGGTATAAGAAAATGAATGAAATTTCAGACTGGTATCATAGATTAAATTCTAATGTGTATTTATTTTTAGATATATATTATGTTCTCAAGTTGTTCATATATATTCCTAATCCCAAAAAGTAGCTCAAATGATGTAATTTTTCCTTGCACTTATAAACGAACTACCAGCATATTTCACAACCGATGTGGAACAATCTTAGCACGAAATCACTACAAACCCTATCTTCTCTAATAAAAATCGAAGAACGACTTTCAATGAAAAATATTCTATTGCCAATTCCAATTCGAGTGAAACATCCTTTTAACTCTTTTTTCAAATTTCAGAGTAGTGTCTAAACTTCTCTTTTGTGAAATCTAGTCCTTGAAATTTTTGAAAAATCCACTCGATATAGCCCTTTGGTTAAAAAGTCTAACACCTATAGCTGACGTAACCATAAACTACTGTTAACCTTGATACTAAATTTACCATGGCTAATAGGTAGACTCCATGACATATCTCTCTTTAATTATTTTCACCTAAAGAGAAAGGAAAAAAAGAAGAAGAATTAAATATTTGTTCATTTGGGAAAATAACATGACAATTCACGTCACTATTTTGACCCAATAAATATTGACATGGCAGCCACATCATTATTTTTACAATAAATTCAACCTAAATATGGATTGATATCACCTTATGAAAGTTATACGATGACATACACTTTTTGGAGATAAAAAATTACTTTGAGTGCAATTAAAATGAAAATTTTCATATTGGGAAAAATTTCGAGTCCTAACCAGTTGCAGTGATTTCATGATATCACATAAGATAAAATATTTGATAGAGTTACTATCAGTGTCACTTGGGGTAGCATTGCTGGTTTCGAGCTTTCTCTCCTCCATACAAAAAAAAAAAAAAAAAAAAAAAAAACAATTACTTTGAGTGAAATTGAAATGAAAATTTTCATATTGGGTGATGGGTTCCTCCGTGGGCCCAGGATTTGATTTCATGATATCACATAAAAAAAAATATTAGATATAGTTTGGGTGACCGAGTATAAAAATACTACTCTATAGATGACACGTGTCACCGAAACCCCTTGCAAACTAGAACCTTTTCTTTCTTGTCCGTCTTTTCAATTTCACTCTCTCTCCCCCATTTGCACCTCTCTTTCTCCCTCCCGCTTGTGACCGTTCCAACTCATGATGGAGCTCGTCGTCTGACAGACCGCACCGTCACCTCTGCATCTGCCTCTTCCGATGCCTTTGTTGTCCGACGAAATCACACCGAACGATGCTGTGTGTTCTTTTCAGCTCTTTCTCGATTAGCTTTGTTTTGCCTTCTCTGATGTCCAACGAATCACGCCGTTGCCGCCTCCGCCCTCGGTGTAAGAACAAGCCCAAGCCCCCCATCGTTCGTGCAACCTTGAGCACTCGCTCAGCCTCTGCATCCTCGAGGAACCTTGTGGCTCTGATATTGTTGCCTCTCGAGCTCGCTAGATCTAGCGAGGATGACCCTCACCTTGGCATCGAGAATCAAGCCCTCGCCAAATTTGATGACCCTCGCTTGTGACCAACGAGGGCCGTGACACCCCACCAATGTTGTTGCCTCCCAAATCTCGCTAGATTTGACGAGGGCAACCCTTGCCCTAGCAATGAGGTTGAGCCCTCGCCAAATCTGATGAAAGACGCTTGTTGGCCATCACCTGTGGCTGGTCGAAGGAAAAGAAAAGAAAAGAAAATGAAAAAAGAAGAAGATAGAAATGGGGAAGAAGAGAGAGAAACGAAGGAGAAAGAGAAGGGTTCAATTTTCTCAACCAACCGTAATGACTAATCCCAGCGAAATCAAAACGAAAAATTTCATTAAGTTTCAACCAACCATGGTTGATATTTTTTTTCCATCTGCATTATGTAAGTCTCGATTCTATAATCAAGTAATAGAAAGTTATCTTTTGAAATCAAAAAAAAAAAAAAAAACCAACCATGGTGATTTTATGACTTCACATCGAATTGCGGCTTTTATTTCTCGTTCAATGAGAGAGAGAGAGAGAGCTAAAATAGCTTCTTCACATTGATTTCGAGAGAGCTAAAATAGCTTCTTCAAATCGATTTCTTTGTATAAAACTTAGCAAGCCTTGCCTTCAAAGGACAAAAGCTTCAGGGGGACGTGGAGCCAGAAACACACCTGAACCCTGCACTTGTAACACGGCGACGACGGCTGGTCCGTGACGAGATGCAGGCGATACTAGACGTTGTTTAAATCGGGGTACTGAATCTTCCCTCTTGTGACGTCTTTGAAAATCAGGCAGGTGCCATTCTTCTTGTTGAACTCAAGCACCGCGAGTTGGGCGGCCCTTCGGATGCGCACATCTTGCACGTCCTTGATCTGCTCTCACGTCCGTCCGGGAAACATCGGCCGACGGCGGGGATGGCCAAGACAGGGAGGATGGTGAGGAAGAGGGCGACGAGGAGGATTTGAGGTCTCATTGCTGTTGTTTCTATGCGTTTTTTTCTTTCTTTTTCACAATGTCATATGGTGGATTGTCAGCAGATTTGCTGGCTTTATAGGTCCTTTTTTGTCCTAATATGGAAAAATCATAAGATTCCTCGATTGACAATTGCTTTTGAGGACTGACATATATTTTTGTTGCCAAAGTTTGCAACCCTATATTTTATCTTGAATGTGCTTACACAGTAAAAAAAAAAAAAAAAAACCAATCAATGGTATCCCTTTCGTTAAAAATTCTAACACCTTAAATTGTTGTGACAAAAAATTTACGATTAAATTTGCAATGCCAGCATCCATGTGACTGATATGTTGTCATATATATATATCGACATAAAAAGGAAGGAAAAAAAAAGAATAGAGGATTCTTTTTTTTTTTTTTTTTTTTTTTTTTTGCTGACTTATGGAAATAACGTGATAGTTCTCATTATTATTTTGGTCCAAAAGATGTTGACATGTTAGATGGAATGACTATGAGTGATTTTTTTAAAGTTTAGGGATTAAATTAAATATAAAAAATTCAGGAATCATAATGAATATCGAAAAAAAAATTCAAAGACCATTCATGTTATTACTACAAAAATACATCACATTTGAATCAAGATTGTGAAATGCATAGATTTTCATATATAATTTCATGATACCTCAAGTTAGGTGATAAATTTGAGGGGCATTTCATCCTCGTATTTGGCAATATCAATTAATTTTTTCTTTGTATTGCACACAAGATTAGATGATAAACATTATAGTTATTCATTCTTGTACTTTTGCAATATCAATATTTTCTTCGTATATACTTACCTTTTCACCAAAAAACAAAAAAATATTTTCTTCGTATATACATTGTTCTCGTAACAATGGACTTGCAACTTTCACATCTTGGACAGGGCAAAATTTTTAGAAACTTCAATTTTTTTTTATTAAATGTTGTCTACACAATTACTTGTAATAGTTATAGACTCATTTAGAACTGACATAAATTTAATTAGCTAAAATTTATTCAGTTAATAAAAATTGATCACTAATGCGATGTAATCAATACAGGATACGAGTTGATGATATGTAAGTCATTGACAAGGACGATAGAGAACTATTAAGTTTGACAAGAGTACTGTCGTATAAAGTATAATTTTCAATCTTTTTCGTTGATATGGTGAATTATTCTTAAAATATAATTTTGTTGTCGTTTTAAAATTAATGCATTTTGATTTTCAAAACCAGGTGGTAATGTTATGTTAATTAATAAAAATGTGTTACATCAATCTATATCTACATTGTAGTAGCACAAAAATTGCCTTCCTTTAGTCAAAAAGATATATATTATGTTCAATATTCATTTTTGTGGCGATACAACATAGATGGATATACCAGAAAAGTTCCATTAAAAGTCGATTTCGTCTTGTAAGATGTAGAGTGGTGTATTAACATGGTATAAAAAAATGGATGAAATTGTAGACTCACATTGTCGATGAAACTTAGGCATGTTTTATAATTGTAGCTGCCAGATTCAAGTTGTCAATTAAATTTTGTTGTGTATTCTCACCGTATATCCTAGATGTTTCATCGTCGATTAAATCTTAGGATTGTATCTTTGTGTTCTCATATTTTGTCATTGATTAAATCATGATGTAATTTGTGTATGTTTGGTTTTGTCTGAGCTTTGTCGTTTTTGACACAATATGTTTTGTTTTGTTTGAAGTGAAATTATCGATTTTTTTTAATTATCTGTAATATTTCTTGCCTGGAGTCGTCACATAAATAATAAATAAAAATCGAAATACGATGTTCAATGAAAGATATTTCATTGCCCGAATCCAATTTGGGTGAAACAATATGACATGTTGTCCTTTAACTTTCTTGTTTCAAAATTCGAACGAGTCTCTAAACTTTTTATTTCTTATTTCTTTTTTTTGCAATCAAGTTGTTGAAACTTTTAAAAATTCACTCAATATAGACCTCTACGTAAAATTTCTAACACCTTTAGCTGACGTATCCATAAACTACTGCTGACTTGGTGTTAAATTTGCCATGGCTTATAGGTAGACTCCACGTCCTATTCCTCTCTAATTATTTTCACCTAAAGAGAAAGGAAAAAAATAAATAAAGAAGTAAAGATATATTGAGTTAGGAAAATAACGCGACAGTCCACGTCATTATTTTTACAATAAATTATGTCAAAATATAGATTGATATCACCTTGTAAAATCATAAGGTGACGTATACTTTTTTTTAGATAAATGACTACTAGTGAAATTGAAATGAAACTTTTTGCATCGGGGAAAATTCAAGCCTCGACCAACTCTAGCGATTTTATGATATCACACCGAATCACAACATTAATTTCTTTTCCGATTCTTGACCAACTATGACGACTAATCCAAGCGAAATTGAAATGAAACTTTTCACACTGGGAAACATTCGAGCCTCGACCAATCTTAGTGATTGTACGACATCACATCAAATCGCGACTTTTATTTCTCATTCAAAGAGAGAGAGAGAGAGAGAGAGAGATTTTCACATCGATTTCTTTGTGTTAAATTTAGCAAGCGTCGCCTTCAAAGGACAAAAGCTCCCTCCCAGGAGTGCAGCCACCACCGGGACACCAGAACCGTGGCCTTGTAAAACGGCGATGCCGGGTGGTCCCTGACGAGATGCAGGCGATACTCGGTCTTCATGTAATCGGCGTGCTGAGTTTCCCCTCTCACAACGTTTTTGAAAATCAGGTCGACGCGGTTCTTCTTGTTGAACTCGATGACCGTGAACTGAGCGAGCCCTTTGACGCGTTCACTGTGCACGTCCTTGATCGGCTCCCATGCTCCGTCGGGGAAACCTCAGCCGATGGCCGAGAGAGGGAGGACGGCGAGGAAGAGGGTTGGGAGGAGGATTTGAGGTCTCGTTGCCGTTGTTTCTATTCTTTTCTTCTTTTTTCACAATGTAATTGATGGTGGCTTTGTTAGCAGATTTGATGGTCTTACAGGCCTTTTTTGGTCCTAATCTGGAAAAATCGGGAGATCACTCGATATACACAATGGCTTCCGCAGAGTTAAAAATGCAAATTTGGTAAAACGATAGTTGCTTTTTCACGACTGTTATTTATTTTGTTGCCATATGTTATCAGGCATAGTTGTTTAAAAATTCATAAACTTATCTGGTTAGTTTAGTTTTAAACATTTCTATTGTGTCAATTTATATTTAAAATTTTGATGATTTGCCAATCTAATCCAAAACCTTTTAATTTTGCCAATTTAGTTATAAATATATTATTTGGATAATTAGCTGAAGGGATTATAATGACAAATCGTCAAAATGTTTAGGAATAAATTAGCACAATTAAAAGACTTTAAATTGAATTGATGACCGTATAATAGGTTTATAAATTTTGGACCATTTTCCCTATGTTGTAATCTTATATTTTATCTTGAATATTCAAACTAGTACTTGCACTTTCAAAAATCCACTCAATATATTCCTTTTGTTAAATTTCTAACACCTTAAGTTGATGTGACAAATAATTGCTGTTAAATTTGCAATGCTAGCATCCACGTCGCTTACATGTATCCTCCATGTCACATGTATCTATCTCACTATTTCAACAAGAAAAGAAAGAAAAAAAATAGGGATTTTTTTTTGCTAACTTTAGAAAAATAATGTGATAATTCTCATTATTATTTTGGCCCAACAAATGCTGATAGGACAGATGGAAGGACTATGAGTGGATTTTTAGAAATTCAGGGACACATTAAACTTTGAAAAAAAGTTTAGACATTCTAGTTACTGCCATGGAACACGAGGACTTCCTCCACCCCACAGATGAGGGCGAGCTTGTTTTCACTCAGATCCTTTTTATTTCCTTGTCTACTCTCTGTTTTAACTCTCTTTGCTCTATCCCTCTCTCTCCTTGATGCTTGAACATCGGCTTCGATGGAGTTTGACATTGCACAATATCTAGATTGAATGATTGCAAGAAAAAAGAAAGTTATATTGATTTTTTAACTTCACAATCCCATGAAATCCCACCAAATATGAAATTACGAAATGGGTGTTCAAAAATGGTTTGAAGTTTAACTCTACGCATAATTGCAGTCTATGGCTAAAAGCAACAGCTACACAAATGAAAAGACAAATGCAGCATTATAGCAATATGCTCCAAGAAATTAATTGTGAAAGCACAATTTTTATTTCAACATTCAGACATAACATTGAAAACTGCAATCAAATTAAAGTACTAATTTAAATTGCATTTCATATTGTTTGAAAGCACACCCTCACCTATCGCTCTATACTTTTATGCCTATACATGGTGGAGACACATATTCTTCCTCTACACTCTCACATGTGCAAGAAGAGGAGAGAAACATCTAGAAAAGAGGAGAGAGAGAGTGGCGGTACTTCTTAATATTACCTTCCATAGTGCAAGAAGAGGTCACGTGCGACACCAAAAAGGACTTATTGGGGAGGTCAACGAGGACGCAATGCCGGTGCTAGCAAAAGTGTGGAGGACATTGGGGTTGGTGTTATAAATAATCACCTTCTCAATGCCCTACAACTTGAGAAATCAAAAGGAGTAGAAAGAAAGAATGCACTTCAAGAGAAAAAAACAAAGATGGGAACCATGCTAAAAGAGCTAGGAATTGTATAGAAGAAGAAGAAGGATAGTGGGATCCATAAGGAAAGAAAAATAAGAAGCAAAATAAAACGAATCGACCAAACAAAAAAAGAAAAAAACTATTTTGGTAGAGTTGTAACAGATTTGGTAGGTCACACAAAAGATAATATAGTCAAAACACAAAAATAGAGAATGTCTAAACCAAAGGAGGAGTGCAATCTTTAAATTTAGTTATCATATGAATGCATAGAAGTGCCTTGACATTGAACTTGCATGCAATCACGTAAATTGAATTTGTATGTTTACGTTCAATTATTAGTTCCATGATAAAGCTTCATAACATCAAACGTAAATTAAGATTGCAATGCTTAGATTTGCTTGTCGATGCTGATATAATGAAGTCACACGTTGATTGAAACTTACATGTTGTCATGAAATGCATGTTGTTGTGAGTTGCACATTGGTAGTGAAAATGAACGATATATTGTTGGTAGTGGATTTGTCCCTATTAATTATTCCGTAATTATGGGTCGTTTGCGGACACAAGGTGTATTGATTTGAAATTGGATGCACAGCCATTCACTGAACATTGTTTTTGGGAATATAATTCTATTTTCATGATGACTTCATTTTATTTTGTTATTTTGTTTGTGTGAGAGTCTTATTTTAAACTAATTATTGTTAATTGTAAGGGTTATCATGCTTCGGGTTGGGTTGATCCATCCCTAACCCTAGGACTAACTTACACAATGTTGGTCCTCAATTTTTGGGACCGAGAATCAACCCTATTGAGCTTAGATGGAGGACCAGACCGAACTCATTCATCAACCCGAGACCGACCGATAATTTTTTTATTTCATTTTTTTGTACTCCCTAAAAAGGCAAACCTACCATTTCAAATTACATATTCATCGACAATGCAACATTATGCAACCAAACTATAAATACCAATACATATTTAACAAATTTAAGATAAGACAATAACAGAAATTTCACATTTACTAAAAGCAAGAAATAAAAAAAAAATGATTAAGACCACTCATAGAGATATGAGACAAGATAAGAAGTTGAGTGGCAAGCAAGGAAGTTGAGTAGGATGAGTGTTGAGCTATGAGTGGGGAAATTGTTTTTTTCAATTTTGGCAAATTGAAGACTAAGAAGACAAAGAATGCATAAGAGAATGAGGACCACATGATGATGCCATGAGGAGCCGTTTAAAGTTGTTTATGCTATTTTAGACTCATGAGAAGCCGTTTAATATTATTGACGCCGTTTGATTTAGGGTTCTCCTTAGAATATATAAAAATTTATACATATATATATATATATATATATATATATATATTTATATATTATATTTAAGGGTTGGTTAGGGTTGGTTCGGTTTAGATCGATTTAAGGACCAATCTGCACAGTCTTGATTCAGGGATTTCAGGACCAAAGACCAATCCAATCTCCTTGGGAACCAAATTAGGACCGGTAGGGTTGGGCCGATCCAGGGTTAACCTTGGACCGATGCTCACCCCTAGTTAGTTGGCAAAGCCCACCTCATTCTTTGTACAAGAAGTAAGACTTAAATTGTGATAACCAATAGATAATTTCAAATATGACTCCCTAGCCATTTAGAAAAATAATGTGGATTTTATCGTGCAGTAGAGAACAACAAATATGAAACTCGAATCCACTAACAAAAACATGGAGTTTTTATTCTCTAACTTATCAATTACCATAGCTTTATTATATGCTTTACGGCAAGACTATGCATGTTAGATACTTGTGATAACCAATTTTTTAAATAAGTACGACTCTGGAATAAATGAGATTGATCTTTTTCTCGCAAGTTGTTCTTGGTGAAATTTTCCTTGTTGAAAGAACGAGCGCCGATTCCCTTTCAATCCTATGATAAAAGTTTCAAGAGTCATTTGTTAATGTTTAGACGAGAAATACAAATGTTAAGAAATTTAAAGGTGCGATTACTGCGATCAATCATTGCCAGCAATATAAATAGTACTGGAAATGAAAAATAAGTCAAAAACAAAGATGAACAATATGTATTCCTAGATTGATTGGACGGTCCATTACACTAAAGATATTTATAACTCTCCATTGACGGTTATATATAACGTTTGTGAAGAACAAAAAAACCAGCCCTATGCACCTCCCGTTATACAACAACACTTGCTACGAATGATTACATATCCAAGTTTGTTCACTCTGCTAATTGACAATGATACTCCGCGTTTCAATATCCAAGCTTCCGTCGATCAAAACACTTGGACGTCATTTGGTGTTAACAGCTCCTTTATTAATACATGACATGTCGATTATATATGATTGCATTTCCCATTGCAATCCCATTCTTATCGGGTCAATAACTAAACTACGGCCTCAAAACAAATGCTAAGCACTCAGCTTGCATTTGGGTCATAACCAAAGTCGCAAATTGACCAAAGATGGCAAGAATCCAACGGCAGTAGATGGGGAATAATCGAAAATCGGACAACTTTTATATTACGTTAGCACAAGACAGAGAAACAAAAAGGACTATCGGATCTCCTCTAACTTCTTACACTTGTCGGCCTCTCTCTCCCTCCTCTCGATTTTGGTCAAAACAGCCCCCCCCTTCCAAACAAAAAAGATAAAAACATTTTTGCCAATTTGACATTCTTGATTTTTTCTACTTAATGACTCTTTAAGCATAAACAGAGCCGTAAGACAGGGCCATCAACAGCACAGCCGCCTGCTCTTCCTCGCCAGCTTCTTCCTCTGCCTTTCGAAGACGACGCCAATGAGGACGACGATGACGCTGCTGCCGATCTCTTCTCTTCGGAGAAGAGACACCAACCTCTGCTTCAGCGAATCGTTGAATCGGAGATGGGCGAGGGCGCCAGTTTGGCAAGGCATTGACGACAGGGAAGGAGATCTGGGGGCACAGGGCAGAGCGGCTCGAGAAAGAGGAATGCGAGTATAAAAGTTGAAACATGTTGGAGAAAGCAGGGTGAGGTCGGGTTGATCGGTTGGGGACCGGACTGGTCTGATTCCTAAGTTGGATTGTCTTGTTCTGCTTACGAGAGTCACATCAGGCGAACTCGCAATAAGACGAATATGAATCCTCTACCATCATAAAATTAGTAGATTCGGCCAACAGTAAACCAAAATCAACAATTAAGGAAGAGGTAGAATGTTCATTAAAAAAATTGATACTCGATTGGAGATTGAATCACAGTAAATTCCAAGTAGATTGAATCTTGTATCTTAGTGCAATTAAAGGAGACAGAATGAAGACTAAAGAGTGGAGTTCACGCCCTAAATTCTATTTGAGGGAAACCATTTTCTGGTCCGCTTCCTTTGGCAAAATCGGATTTGGGAATTGGGAATTAGATTGGTTTTCGTGAGAACCGTCCAAAACCTAATCTTTCTAAGGCGAATATCAAAGAGGATACAGACAAATTCTAAATTTCAGAGAACAAACGGAGAATCGATTATATATATAGTTACGCTCCCAGTGCGAGATTTGTAGTGATACTTGACTTCTACATCCCTTGAGAGCAAGATGCCAGAACCAATAACGGCACAGATTGGCAAAATTTACAATTTCGTGGACACAAAAGTTTGGAAACAAAAGATTAAGCATAAAATCAGATTCTATTTATTTCACAGAAAATAAGTAATTTTGAATATATTTTCCTAAATCACTTAAAATATAAACGAACGAAAAAGTTCACAAAAATATTTGGGCATAATAATTATTGAATACTTTTTATTGATTAATTATTTCAATTGATAAAAACGATTGTTCTTAAGAAAATATTTTCCAAATAATTCATTTTTATTTTCAAGAGACTAAAAGGAGCCTTAAACAACACATTTCCTGAATATGTAATAAATTAATTGAATAGTGCCACTTTGCCAAGGACATCAGACGTAACACTGAAAAACAAGAACCCTAATTTGAGCCAAAAAACACAAAACAAGACTAAGTTCGGTTCAAGCAACAAATTTGGAGAAATTAAGAACATCAACGGAAATTTTAGGTATATAATTAATGAAAAGGCCCTATAATTCGCATCATTTGCTGGGAAATGATCGGTTAATACTGGTGAGTGCTTTTCCATAATTAAGAAGCCGAGAAATTGAAAAGGACAAAAAATGAGAACACAAATGCTGCGATTGCTTGAACTGATCGTCTTCTGCATACTAGCATCATATTTTAGTCTATTATTCAATAGATCCTTCAAAATGTAAATCAATATTTGGTTGAGAAGTTGTATGATGATTTGAGCTTTTTGAGATAATCAAAATTGAGATAAAACTTTTTGAACCAGGAAACAACGTAAAGATTCCATGATATCACATCGAATTGCAACTTTTATTCCTCATACAATTATCAGAAAAGAGAGAGCTAAATAGCTTTTCCGTTGATTCATTTGGATCAACCTTAGCAGGTATCGCGCTCGAAGGACAAAAGCTCCAAGGACTTCTGCCCCGGCGTCTCCAATACCAGGGCCACGTAACACGGCGACACCGGCCCGGCCATTAGGAGATGCAGGAAGTACTTGGTGCCGCGATCGGCCTGAGTCTCCCCTCTTCTGATGTCCTTGAAAACCAGGTCGGTGTGACTCTTGCTGTTGAACGTGGTCACTGCAAACTTGGCGACCGCTTGGACGTGCGGATCGCGCACGTCCTTGATCGGCTCCCAGGGTCCGGCCGCCAACTTCCGGCTGACAGCGGCGACGGCCAAGAGAGGGAGGACGGTGAGGAAGATCGTTAGGAGGAGGATTTGAGGTCTCATTGTCGTTGATTTTTCACTTGATGATGATGGTGCGTTTGTGGAATTGATGGGTTCTTACAAGCAGATTTGCTAGTTTTTATAAAGGCTTATTTTGAACCCAAGATGGAAAAATCATAGGATACATCCTGGATTCGCAATTTGACACCATGGCTCTTTGAAGACTGAAAATGCAAATTTGGCAGCCGATTTATTTTTTTTCCATATGGCTAAAATTTTTATTTTATTGCCATATTTTGTAAATATGTTTGGCCAAAAGTTTGCGATCCTATGTATTTTATGATGATTGCACGAATGTTCATGAAAAAATATCGGGTGGCTAGCGACGGATTCAAGTGGTATGGCCTTGCTTTTTCAAGAAAAGTTCACAATTAAAATCCTAAGAAGTATTCAAACTGCCAGAATTTTGATTGTCTGTAAATTAGGAAGTAGACAATTTTATAACTTGCGTAGCTAATTATCAAACTAGAAGGGCATGATCATATATATGTTGAGCCAAATTTTAAAATTCAGGGATTAGTTATGCTGATTTGGAAAGACGCCAATTCATATAATTATTTAAGCCTAATAAATGCCGGCATGACGGTCTACATTAGAAAATACAGCATGTAAAGCGGCCACACAATGACTATATTGAGCAAATATATGGAAAGTTCACAGATTAAATTAAGAAAAAAATAAAATAAAATTTAGGATCTATATTAAATATCAAATGAAAATTTAGAACCTCTCATGTCATTATTTATAAAGTACGCAGGACTAGTACCGAGGCCCTGTGATGCATGGAGATAGAATTTTGTGATAAATGCATATGTGCCATATATATATATATATATTCACCATGTAATTGATGGTTGCTTGTGAGCAGATTTGCTGGTTTTATAGGCAATTTTTTTGTTTCTTATAGGAAAAACTATAAAATACTCGATTGACACCATGGCTCACATTGGGATATTTGTTTGCCATACTAGGTTTACTTCTTTTATTTTTATTTCCCTATAATGCAATTGATTGGTGCAATTGCTTTTTGCATAGGGAAAATGCAAATTTGGTAACTGAAAAATTGCTTTACATGACTATAATTTTATTTTGTTGCCGTATTTTATTTTTATGTTTTGCCAAAGTTTGCAAGCCTATTCTTTTATGACAACAACTAAATATGGGAAAAGTGTCCTATAAGTGTTAAACATATCGCACTATTGTCAATTTAGTCCGAAACATTTTAATTTTGCTAATTAAGTCTTAAGACTTTTCTAAGTTTTGCTAGTTGAGTCAATTCAGCTAATTTTACTCACAAATCGCTAATTTTTCACCTTATACTTTGTTGGGAATGACAGATCCCCTAAAACTAGATTCGACACTAAATCGAACCCCTAAAAGCAATGCGGAAGACAAACCCGGGAAATTCACGTATCACCAATCATAAAGCACACCACGGATTTGAGCGTACCTTGTTAGTCACAGATTAGACACCAATGCCGATAAGAGGAAGAAAATTTGGCCATGTTCGATCTGATGACGCCTTGAAAAGAAAAAGAAACGTGCCTTTTGACTTACTGTTTCTTCTTTTTCTTTTTGAGGTGCGCGGGAGAGGGGAAGACGTATGTACGTTCTGATTGTCCAAAAGGTGTCTTCTCTCTCTCTCTCCTCCCTTTTATACATCTCTCCATCCACGGGCCTTATTCCCGTGGGCCGGGCTTTTTGGGCCTAACTTGGGCGGACGGGTCTTAAGCCCATCGCTAATAAAACCTTCATCTCCCACTCGCACATGGTGGGCCGAACATGATTCTCTTTACCTCTCTTCAACATTCATATCGGTGAATAATCCGTGCGACCAACATACTTTAAGAGCTCGTTGCTATACATCTGTTAGGAATATATAGTAGCTCATAATGGGCGTCACACTCTGAGTAGATTCAGTATGCAGTACCCTAGATCGATCGATCACATTTATATCTCTCTTGATCTCTTTTAAACAATGATATATATATTGTATTCATAACTATGATTATCCCAAAGACAGTTATAATTGGTCGACCAGTGAATACAAAATTACAATATGATTCTCCAAATTCGATCTTCCTTTTTCCTTCAAACTCTCAATTTCAGTTCAGCTTGCTTTTCTAGAAATGCCTCATTAGATCGAATCAACTCATGACCATTGGTAATACCTTAAGATAGCAAACACTAAATAGAAATCTTGATAATAAGTAAGAGTCATGAGGGGACTAAAAATTGAGGAACTCTTTTCCTCAAGATTTCTCAAGAGTCTCACACGTCATAAAAGTTGAGATCAAATTTTTTGCCACTTTTATTGGTTGGCTCATGCATACGTAGTATGTAATACATATTATGGTATTAACTCATTTTCCATAGAACGTATGTTTACATTTTTCAATACCGTACAGATGATAATTTTGACATATCCAATGTCTAACTTGAGTTCACATATCTACTCATTCACAAAATTCATCAAAACTCACATCTGGCATCATAGACAGATAAAGTAAAATATGTGGGTTATTTTACTTTCGGACATCCTTAGTATTATGTCCTCATCTTAACACTCAGTTAAGGTGACATATGTTTTTTAAGCTTGAGCTCTCGATTATCACTTAAATAATAAGCTTAAAAACAATCTCATCTCTATTTATCACACAGTAAACAAATGCGATTACTCGTGTGGGTGGGCTAATCTTATATCTGTCCGACATACTTCTCAACTTAAAATAATGCACTGAGCATTAAGATGCATAAAGATCATACAAAGATTCATAGGCATTAATAATGAAACAACACTAGTTCATAAATGTGAACAACTTAGGGGAAAATTACAATCTAGTACATCATACTTTACGCAATCCTAAAGATTTTACATGACCACAAAACATATCTCTAGATATTGGTTTTGTCATAGAATCCGCTACCATTCTGTACGTAGATTTCACATCCTTTCGTGCAACCATATCTTTCACAAAGTTATACTTGGTATCTATATGTTTGGTCTTGCCATGATATTTTGGATCTTTGGTATACGCTATAGCTGCTTGGCTATCACAGTTAACCAACAATGGATTTGCAGTTTTCTCATTGACACCTAAATGATCCAAAAATCTCTTAAGCCAAACTCCTTTTTGTACCGCTGCTGATAATGCCATGGACTCAGCTTCCATTGTGGACAAAGCTATACACGTTTACTTCTTACTGCTCCATGATATGGTGCCATTGTTCAATAAGAAAGCAAATCCAGAGGTAGATTTTCTTTCATCTAAATCTCCTCCCCAATCAGAATCTGAATAGCTTTCAAGTCGCAGATCTTTCCTTAGTAATTCAACTTGTAATCAGTAGTTCCCTTCAGATACCTTAGTATTCTCTTAACGGCCTTCCAATGTGCTAGACCTAGATTGAATTGGTATCTACTCACCATTCCAACTGTAAAACATATGTCGGGTCTTGTACACATCATAGCGTACATCAAGCTCCCAACAGCACTAGCATAAGGAACATGTTTCATTTGTTCATTCTCTTGTGGAGTCATTGGACATAGTCTATGGCTCAATCCTTCACCCTTTGCAATAGGAGTGTCTATGGTTTACAATCTTGCATACGAAATCATTCAAGAACCTTATTTGTATAGGTTTCTTGCGAAAGAGATAACGATCTCTTCGAACGATCTCTTGAAATCTTAACTCCAAGAATGCATGCAGCTTCACCCATATCCTTCATCTCAAAGTTGGAAGACAACCAACTCTTGACAGTATTAACCAACTCCATATTACTTCTGACAATCAGTATATCATCAACATATAATGATATGATCACAAATTGATCCTTGGATCTTTTGATATATATACAATGATCCTCTTCAATCATTGTAAAATCATATGCCATTATGGCATTATGAAAATGTATATACCATTGTCTTGATGACTGTTTAAGGCCATATACCTTTTCTTCTTGGTATTTCACTATGAAACCAGCAGGTTGTTCTATATATATTTCTTCCTCTAATTTTCCATTGAGGAAAGTAGTCTTTACATCTATTTAATGTAACTCAAGATCCAGATTAACCACTATTGCCAGAATAATGCGAATTGAGGTAAATCTCACTACATGAGAAAATGTATCTTCATAATCAATTCATTCCTGTTGATTACACCCCTTTGCCACAAGGCGAGCCTTATGCCTTTCTATCGAGCCATCAGCCTTTCGCTTTATTTTGAGAACCCATTTGTTCCCAATAGCTCTGCGTCCTTTTGGAAGATCAATCAGTTCCCAAACTTGGTTTGATTTCATTGACTCTATTTCCTCTTCCATTGCATGAATCCATTTTTCCTTGCTAGAGCAATTCAGAGCATCATTAATATTTCTTGGCTCATCCTCATCTTGTGGAGCAACCATAAAAGTTTCCCTTTCAATGTCAAAACGTCGACGGGGAATACTTTGGCGACTTGTTTGCCGTATGGGAGATTATACACTTTGTACATCATTCTCCATTATGCTCCCACTTGGATGAACTCTACTAATATCATTATCTTGATCCAAGGTTTTAAATAAGGAGTAATCTTCCCCTATTTCACCCTTCTTAGGAAATTCATCCTCTAAGAATGTGACATCCCGTGATTCAAATTCAGTTATACTCCCACTTTCTTGATCACCAATGAACACATACCATTTTGAGTGTTCCGAGTATCTTATGAAAATACTCTTCTTTCCTATGGGACCCAATTTCCCAAACTTGTGAGATGACTCATGTGTATAGGCAGCACAATCCCATGACTTAAGAAAACTTAAGTCCGATTTTCTACCTGTCCATAACTCATATGGAGTGGAAGTAACTGATTTGGAAGGCACCCGGTTATATATATACGCAACAGTTAACAACGCATTACTCCAAAAAGTGATAGGTAAGTTAGCATGCGCCATCATGGACCTAACCATTTCCAGTAGGGTTTTTGTTTCTTCTCTCCGCAACACCATTTTGTTGAGGAGTATACGGAATAGACAACTGCCTTTCTATTCCTTTTTCATCACATAATTTTTTGAACTCATAAGATAAATATTCTCGACCTCGATCGGATCTCAATGTTTTTATTTTCTTGTCTAATTGATTTTCTACCAAATTCATAAACCTTTTGAAACAACTTATTACTTCAGACTTATGAGAAATCAAATAGATATATCCGAATGGAGTATAATCATAATAAATGTGATGAAATAAACAGCCCCATGCCTTCCTCTCACATTCATTAGACCATAGACATCAAAATGGATTAAATGCAGAGGAAATTCAGCTCTTTTACCTTTCCTAAATGGTTTCCTTGTCGTTTTCCCTTCTAGGCAATGCTTACATATGGGCAAATCGACTTTTTCAATGTTACCCAACAAGCCCTCTTTGGCTAGTCTATTCATAGGTTGTTGAACAATGTGACCAAGTCTAGCATGTCACACATTCACATCTTTATCATATGTATTAGGAGACGTGAGAAGGGAATAACAAACATTTGTATTAACATAGTCAATATCTAATACAATGAAACCATCCAGAAAATAACCACAACCACAGTAGTTTGTATCCAAATACAAATTCACATCTCTATTATGGAAGTTCATATTAAAACATAATTTAACAAACACTAAAACAGACACTAAATTCCGACAAATCTCCGAAGCATACAATACATCATGTAGGAATAAAGTGCGTCCACCACGCATGTTTAGTTGGCATATGCCAATTCCTTTTACTTTAGCTCTGGAGTTGTTTCCCACATAGACCCATTTAGTTCCAGTTGGTATTCATCGAAATTCCACGAAGGATCCTCTATCCTTCGCTACATGGTCTGTCGCTCCTGAATCTATAGTCCACAAAGGATTAGACTTAGTCAAGAATACAGAACTTGACACATAAGCAAAATTCTCAAATGTACAAGAGGTGTTTACCTTTTTCGGCTTATAACAATTGCGAGCATAGTGACCCTTCTTGTCACAATTGTAACACCTCACCCTTGACATTTTCTTCACTTAAGAACGTTTTCCTCTCTTGTGTTGGTTAACTCTTGATTTTTTGCAACAAGGACTTGATCCTTTGCAATCCCACATATTGAACGAATCAATATGCTTGCGCTTAGAGCTCAAAACCCTTTCTGAGCTAGAACCAGCATTGCAAATGTCTATTTTCGATTCAAATGCCGTTAGGCGGTCCTCTACTAGCTCAAGATGGCGCACGACATCCTCAAGATCTTCCATAATATGGTCAAGAGCTTCTAGTGCTTCTTGCTTTTCCAGCACATATTGGATTTTCATGTGCCATATCTCATTGTTGTCACCATTGAGCTTTTCACCTTTGTTCAGCTCGGTAACTATGCTCTTTGTGGCTGAAGCCATTGATCTAAACACATCAGACAAATATGCACGAATTATTAATGCCTATCATTTATGCATCATTATTTATATAGACCCATCATATTAATGAATAATTTCAAGTAAGGCTTTAGAATCAAAAGGTCACTATGTTTCCAATCATCCTCAAGAAATCCTAACTTAAAACTATCATTAATATGATTGTCATATGCAAAATCAATTCTATGAAGTTACAAAAACTTCTAAAACTACCCATAGCTAATTACCCCCAGCAACCAACAATAACAGAAAGCAACAGATAATTGACATACAATAAAACAATAATGCTTTCAACTATTACTAATAACATATCAGTTACTACATCAACAACAATCAGGTAGTAAACATTACATTAAGATGTCCACAAAGCACACTTAATTAAGTTCAACCAATACAACTAACACCAAGTTAGCACACGAACTGGGAAAGATCCTCTTTTGTTCAATTTCTTGATCTTTTCCCTTGTAACAATACAATAATATTCACTTACAAAATCTATCACAATTTTCTTATATGAAGCAGCTCCGTTGACATCCCATATGCGATTCAAAACATCTTGTTATTCAGGTGGAAGAGTGTTTATGAAAAATCGCACCATCTCTGACTGTGGCATAGGATGACCATTCCATATGACCTTTTGAATTTTCCCGCTGACTTCAAGGACGTGATCAATTAAGTCACCACTTTCCCATCGATGATCAATAGCTCGGCTATCAACTTAGACAAGCATTTCCTTTTGTTCATCGGTAATTGCGCGAATAAGTGTGCGCAACCTCGGGAGGCATTGTTCCGCAACAAATGCAGAACAAATAAAGGATCACATATAATCCACATAGACTTAATTGAAAAAGAAACACATTTTTTCCTTTTTCTTTTTTTTTTGGGTCAAGGGTTAACGGTCAACGGTCATCGGGCCGGTCGGATCGGACGAGCCGAACGGGCCGGTCAGACGAATCGACCGCACGTGCCGCGGGCATGCGCGGGCTAACGTCACGCGAGATGTCAGCCAGCACGTGTCGCGGGCGTGCCGGGCATCCGCGAGTTGGGTCGGGTCGGGTCGCCGACCAACCGTCGTCGGTGCTGACGTCATCGATGACGTCATCCCAGTGGTTACTGACCGTTGGGTGACGTCATGCACGCGCCGGCACGCGTCGGTCGTCGACGGCGCGTGCCGGTTCGCCACCGTGTGTGTGCGCACGCGCTGGGCGAGCCAACGCTTCCGGGCGCGTCGCGCCCACGTGCAATGCCTTCGGCCGTACGTGTGGGCACGTGTGGCGTCGCTCAACAACGCACGACATGTTGCTGGACTCATCTCGACGACCTCTTTCACCCAGTGCCTTCAGAAATTGATTTCGACTTACGAAAACTCAGAAAAAGGACGAACAACACTCGGGTATCGGGATTTCTCGCCCCGATCCGTACGGCCAAATTACTTTCGCGAAAAATCAATCAAAAAATATCAAACAGGTCGGGAAAACGTGAACTAGGGCTCTGATACCAATGTTGGGAATAACATATCCCCTAAAACCGGATTCGACACTAAATCGAACCCCTAAAAGCAACGCAGAAGACAAGCCCGGGAAATTCACGTATCACCGATCCTAAAGCACACCATAGCTTCGAGTGTACCTTGTTAGCCACAAATTAGACACTGACGCCGATAAGAGGAAGAAAATTTGGCCATGTTCGATCTAATGACGCCTTGAAGGGAAGAAGAAACGTGCCTCTTGCCTTACTGTTTCTTCTTTTTCTTTTTGAGAGAGAGTGCGTGGGAGAGGGGAAGACGTACGTACGTTCTGATTGTCCAAAAGGTGTCTTCTCTCTCTCTCTCTCTCTCTCTCTCTCTCCTCCCTTTTATACGTCCCTCCATCCACGGGCCCTATTCCCGTGGGCCGGGCTTTTTGGGCCAAACTTGGGCGGATGGACCTTAAGCCCATCGTTAATAAAACCTTCATACTTACCAACCATTACTCATAATAACTTTTTTGATATAGCCTATTGTGGATATACTGCTCATAGCTAATTATTGGGTATTGCCTATTGCAATTCAATCCTAAATCTTTTAGTTTTGCCAATTGAGTCTTGAACTTTTTCTAGTTTTTCCAATTGAATCCATTAGACTAATTTTACTCAAAAAACGCCAATCATTTTAACCTCATACTCACCGATCTTTGCTCATATTCACTTTGCTAATTACTAGCTATAGCCTATTACTTATATCCATTTGCTGAGTATATCCACCTACTGCTCATATCCACTTACTAAGCATAACTATATACTGTTTATATCCATTTGTTGAGCATGACTACTTACTACTCGTATTCATTTGTTTAGAGTATAACCACATATTGCTTATATCCACTCATTGAGTATGACCATTTACTATTCATATTCATTAATGAGTATGACGACATACTGCTCATATCCGCTTGCTGAGTATGACCACTTATTGCTTAACCACATACTATTTATATTCACTCGTTGAGTATGAACATTTACTTCTCATACTCATTTGCTTAGTATAATCATATACTGTTCATATTCAATTGTTGAATATGACCATTTATTGCTCATATTTATTTGTTGAGTATATCCATATACTACTCATATCCACTTGCTTAGTATGATCATTTATTGTTCACATTCACTTGTAGAAAATAACCACATACTGATTAAACCTATTTGTTGAGTGTGACTATTTACTGCTCATATTCACTTACCAAATATATCCACTTGCCAAGTATAACCAATTGTCAATTATGACATTTTATTGTTTTTGACTCACTTGCTTAAGTAAAGCCTTTTGTTTCATCAATGATTACATGATGATAAGAGAATGAGGGTATTATATGTTGAAATGCATATATTTACTTATTTATCATTGTTTTCATGAGAAATGAAAGGGAGTTGGCATTGGCCGTTGTTTGGTAATCGGCCAAATAATGTTTGATTATTTTCTTTTATTCCCTAGAGCAAAAAAAAAAAAGAAAGAACAAAAATCCATTTAGTAACTTTTTTATTTCTAGAAATAAAATTGTTCTCAAAAATAGATTTAGAACAAAATCAAGAAGTAAAGAAAAAGATTGCTTTTTTTATTCCTAGAATCACATCAGAATCAAAACCACAAATTTTTTTTTTCATTTTCATTTTTTATTTTTCTTCTTCTTCCTTTTGTTAGGCCTTGACAATGGCTAGCGTGGCTAGCGATTTGGCCAAGGTCAACGATCGGCCAAACGAGGGCCATCCATGGCAAAGGCTGGTAATAGGCTAAAAGAAAAGGAAGGAAAAAAAGAAAATGTAAAAAAAAATACAAAATAAAAAAGGAGCCTTAAAGAACATATTTCTCAAATACGTAATTAATTAATTGAATAATGCCATTTTGCCAAGGACATCAAACGTGACACTAAAAACGAAGAACCCTAATTTGAGCCAAAAAAACACAAAACAAGACTAACTAAGTTCCGTTGAAGCAACAAATTTGGAGAAATTAAGAACGTCAACGAAAATTTTAAGTATATAATTAATGAAAAGGCCCTATAATTTGCATCCTTTGCTGGGAAATGATCAGTTAATACCGATGAGTGCTTTTCCATAATTAAGAAATCGAGAAATTGAAAAAAGGCAAAAAAAATGAGAACACCAATACTGCGATTGCTTGAACTGATCGTCTTCTGCATACTAGCATCATAGTTTAGTCTATTGTGCAATAGATCCTTCAAAATGTAAATCAATATTTGGTTGCGAAGTTGTATGATGATTTGAACTTTTGAGATAATCGAAATTGAGATAAGACTTTTTGAACCGGGAAACAACATAAAGATTCCATGATATCACATCAAATCACAACTTTTATTCCTCATTCAATTATTAAGAAAAGAGAGAGCTAAATAGCCTTTAGCAGGTATCACCCTCGAAGGACAAAAGCTCCAAAGACTTCTGCCTCGGCGTCTCCAATACAAGGGCCACGTAACACGGCGACTCCGGCCTGGTCACTAGGAGACGCAGGTAGTACTTGGTGCCGCGATCGGCCTGAGTCGCCCCTTCTCTGATGTCCTTGAAAACCAGGTCGGTGTGATTCTTGCTGTTGAACGTGGTCACCGCAAACTTGCCGACCGCTTGGACGTGCGGATCGTGCACGTCCTTGATCGGCTCCCAGAGTCCGGCTGCCAACTTCCGGCTGACAGTGGCGAAGGCCAAGAGAGGGAGGACGGTGAGGAAGATCGTTAGGAGGAGGATTTGAGGTCTCATTGTCGTTGTTTTTTCACTTGATGATGATGGTGCGTTTGTAGAATTGATGGTTGCTTACAAGCAGATTTGCAGGTTTTTATAAAGGCTTATTTTGTCCCTAAGATGGAAAAATCATATGATGCATCCTGGATTCGCAATTTGACACCATGGCTCTTTGCAGACTGAAAATGCAAATTTGGCAACCAAATTATTATTTTTCCATATGGCTATGGTTTTAATTTTATTGCCATATTTTATAAATATCTTTGGCCAAATGTTTGCGATCCTCTATATTTTATGATGATTGCACGAATGTTCATGAAAAAATATTGGGTGGCTAGCGACGGATTCAAGTGGTATGGCCTTGCTTTTTCAAGAAAAGTAATTTTTTTTTTTTGGTACGGTACATTTTCAAGAAAAGTTCACAATTAAAATCCTGAGAAGTATTCAAATTGCCAGAATTTTGACTGTCTGTAAATTTGGAAGTAGACTATATAACTCGCGTAGCCAATTATCAAACTAGAAGGGCGTGATCATATATATGTTGAGCAAAATTTTAAAAATTCAGGGATTAGTTGTGCTGATTTGGGAAAGACGACAATTCACATCATTATTTTAGCCTAATAAATGTCGGTATGACAGTCTACATTAGAAAAATGCAACACGTAAAGCGGCCACACAAGCGAAGTTGCCTAAATAAAACAACTGAACACACTAACAGATAATAGAGATGATCTAATTTAATCGACAAGGAGATCGATTGTTACCAAACTCCAAATTAAAATCGATTATGAGATTAGCACTCCACAATGGCAAACTTCCAAGTTCTGATTTGGGGTGATATTCACATGTCAATTATTTTATCTAAATCTAGTGTTTTTTTTTTTTTTTTAATGATGGGAAGGAGACGGGACCATAACAAAATGAAAAAAAAAAATTATCCATTATATATGATACCCTTTTAATTATTTGAAATTTCCTGAAAATATTATGATGATTGGAGATTGAAAGATTAATAGAGAACCATGATTTCTAAAAAAGTTTCATATAAACATATGCAATCTGAAAACCGTAACATGAAAATTATCCTCATTTATGGTGATGCAAGTATATATGTGGGGAAAATTACTTACCTTCATTTTGAGAACGACAAATTGTTAAGATGATCGAGATGGAACGCAACTTGTTTATCTTCTCCATTTGTGTACTATAAAGCGAAGCTGCTTTACCATTTAGCCGGACATAAAGGTCGCCTAATTAGGCAAGTGTGAAATTCATTTGAAATTCACCTTTATATCATAAAGAAAAAACCAAAAAATGGATCCCATAATTTGAAAAGAAGTTTACCTAGCAATACCGATTCGTACTTATTGAAATTCTTAATATTTTCAAGCGGTTCACAAAATGTAACATAATAATAATTTATGTACCGATTCCCTCATAATAATTATATTTATGGTGACACAAGTTTATATGATCAGGTAATTACTTAATTTAAAATTTGAGCAAGGCAGATCTTCATGATTAGCGATATTGAACGTAATTTTGGGAGCTGAGTCAATTTTCTCTCCATTCGTGTGTCATAAGCATAGCCACTTGACTACTGAACCCCACATAACTCCGCCCAATTAGATAATACGGAAACCTTAATCCGAAAACTCCGACTCCAATCTTGGAAGCCGAATCAATTTTCTCTCCAACCGTGTATCCTAAGGCTGTGTTTGGTCGTCTGGATTTCTAAAAGGGATATGATTGGATAGGATAGGATAAGAAATCCATGGATTTCTTCATATCCCATCAATTGTTTAGTGAACTACAGATTTAAAGTCGGATATCCTCATATTTTATCAAATCTATTGTTTGGTGAACTACGGATTTAAATTTGGATATTTTAAAAACAATAACATTAGGCAAGTACAAATTTGCAGGTTTAATATTCACAAAATTCCAAAACAATATATCTTTTTTCAAACTAACAAAATCATTTCCAAAACTTTGAAATAATCTTTTATACCCCTCAACATTTTTCAAACTAATTTCAAATATTCTTTACCCAAAAAATAATTAACTTTACCCATATTCATTTGAAACATGAATTACAAGTTTTTCATTTGTTTCCATTTTGTTATAGGTCCAATACCAAATCAAACAAATTTCAAAGCATAAACTCTAAAGTTCCTTTTTTTTTTTTTTTTTCCAGCTGTCAAATAATGACTTTTGGATCTTTACCCATTTATAAAGTATATATTGCATTTGTTCAACAGCTCATTTTGACCAAAGTAAACTCAACGTCCATATAAAGCAGTAGATGCGAACTATCTTGACTTAAGGCTTCTTTTAAGGTCATGGCTAGGTTTTTTGCCAAAGAGGCAAAGAAACTATTTATGAAAATAAAAGATAGAGGCAAAGAAACATGGTAGAAAATTTAATGATGGAAGATAACGTGGTGGATAAAATTTAATGATAGAGACAGCCTAGTACTTCAATTTTAAAATGATAAAGTCATAATTCAAGCATTATATAGGAAATGTATGTCTCAATAATGACAAATCAGCACCATATTACACATGTCTAATAGAAATGGAAAAAAAAAAAACATCTTATAATGCAAGTCTTGCAACAATGGAAAACAAATGATTTTTTAAAATAATATAAAATCATACAACTCCTCCATGTCCTCAACTTGCATTCCACTCATTAAACATTTGTACTGCCAAATGTTTCCTCCATGTTGCCCAATGATCCAATGGCTCGACAACATCAATTGTTTCCACATCTTCAATAGTGGTAGCAACTTCATCTAATTGTGCCTCGATTGGATCAATAGCCATTTCTCTTCTTATCAAGTTGTGCAAAAGGCAACAAGCTATGATTATTCGACCTTGCGTTCTAATTGGATAAAAAGATGGACTCCTAAGAATAGTCCACCGTAACTTAAGTAGATCGAAGCATCTTTTGATGACATTTCTAGCTTGAGAATGCTTCAAGTTGAAGTACTCCTCGGGTGAATTTGGTGTACGACCTTCTGTCCACTCAAGGAGCAAGAAAGCCCTCCCCATTTGTGTATCCAACATCTACAAGATAATAATTACCTAATAACAAATGATGATATTATTAATTGTCTTAGAACCTTTAAAACCTACAATACATAGAATGCAATATATTAATAATGGCTTATCTTACCAATGGGGATCTTTAAACCATTGGGTTTAACTATAGCATCTCGAAGCACTCTAGAATCCGTTGCTGAGCCTTCCCATCTAGGTAAAACATAAACAAATCTCATGTCATGTGAGCAAACTCCTAATACATTGGACGCAATCTCACCCTTTCTATTTTGGTACCTTGGTTTATCAACCTCTGGAACACGTATCCTTATATATGTGCCATATAATGCTCCTAAGCAACCCTAGAAACATAAAATTATTAAAATAACATTCTCTTTAAAGTATTAAATTAGTCCATGAAATAGCATAACAAACATACTTTAAACCACTTCCATCTCTAGTTGACACATTCCTTTGGAATTGGTTCAAGTGAGACAAGAAGCACACTATGCATTCTTATCACCGCATTTAAAAATAAGTTAAAATACCTACTTATTGTCTCCCCATACCTTATAAATCTGAACTTGATGACTCCATTTTTCACGTGATGGGCAGGTATATGTAGAAACATGGCCATTTGTTCTTCTATAGTTACAAGTCCATCTTCTTTTAACCCACCGATTGTACGTGCCAACTCGCATAGTAAAGTAAATGTACGTCTATCCATCCTAGGTTGTTCCACACAATTCAAGTCATTGCTCTTAATGAGGTGGTCAAGGTGATCTAAATGAGCTTGGATTCTAATAAATGTCCGATCCTTCAATATATTCTTGCGGTAGTGCCTTTCAGCAGCAATGGACACTACTAGCATATACATCATACACAAAAGCAACATTTGGAGGCTCATCTCCTCTAATATAAGAACGGTGAAAATTTCCTCTCTATCATTGTGATCCATTTCTAATAAAAGAAAATAAATAACATTAGACAAGTACAAATTAATAGGTTAGATAATAGAAAAATATATAAAATAATATCTTTTTTCAAATCAATAAATTTCAAGGAGGTTCTCCTTCCTCCTTGCAATAAGGAGAAAATCCTTGATCTCGTGGATTTGCTTCGGTTGTTTTTCAAAGCCAAACATTCAAGCATACCCAGCAAACATTTGAGTATATAATTTGTGCATTCTCACCACTCCCAAATCACTCCCACATCAATTGTTTCATGGTATACTAGATAGAGACTTTGAGCATTGAAATATGCTAGACTAGGTTTTTGATCTATTAAGAAATATTCTAAGCTTCTTCTAATTTGGGTATTTGTTCCTTTCTTGACTAGATTTCCCCCGATTAAGTTAATGGTATCATGAAAACAATCTCTAGAATGAAGACAGGTGTGATGTTCTCAGTTTACCAGGTGCTGCACAAGCTATTTCACAGCTAAGAATCTATTAACCTGCGACATGTGCATATTGTTATTTGCAAATTTTGCATTAGACATCACTTCCCTAAAATTTATGAGGTGAAAATTGAGAGCACACACACGAAAAATATCCTAGTGCAATGAGATTTTTTGCATATCTTTACATGGTTGGTGTCTACATTTCTTTGGAAAAAGCTTTTAGGTTCTTCTACAACACACGACATTTTCATCGTCATCAACAACGAATCAACATTTGGCAAGCCTCTTATCTAACTTATTCGGTTTCCTAAAGCTAATATGGGAAGCTCGTAACACTTGCCAATTGGTCATTTGATTGAGTAAAATGGGCACATCTTGCTTTAGAAGCACCTAAAACTCTATTGTGCACGGTCATCGTGGGAAAGGTGTTGGGGGAGGGAAGGGGGGGGGGTTGGAGAAGGGAGAGAAAAACCACGGCAAGACAGGAACAATTGCGAATCTTTTGAGTCAGCCACCATAGGAACATTGTCAATTCTCCATATTTATTTAATTATCTCAGAGAGAGAGAGAGAGAGAGATGCAGTAGCCTTGGTAATCTGGGTATCGAAGAACAAAACCAAGAACGAACAATTTGCGTTGAATATATCAAATATTTTGCACAAAAATAGAAAGGCCTTTATAAATCTAGAGATTCAAAACTACCAAGAAGATGATCTCCAATCAACTAGCAAAAAAACCAAGAACTACAATTCTGACCTACGTAAGCTGAAATAGAGATGAAACAAGAAAACAATCCACAACTACTTTAGAAATCAACGTTTGAGAGAGAGAGAGAGAGAGTGATTATTTACCTTTGAAAATTCGTTGCTTTTGTAAAATTTCGATGAGAATCGGAGAGCTATTGAGGAGAAGGCTTCAATGTTGATACTTTGGAAATAGAGAGTTGTTTGTGGGTGAACGACATAGAAAGAAAAAATTTATGTTTCGGATAAAAGAAATCATATTTAACCTTATCCCACCCCCCCTCGGATTTTTTTTATCTAGTTTATATTCCTTTATATCCGACCTTATCCTATCCTATACAGCTATCAAACACGGGATATGATAAAACATATCCTATCCTGGTTTTGATCCGGTCGACCAAACGCAGCCTAAGTGTCTACACCAGCCTTTCAAACCCTACATAACTCCATCCGATTAGGCATCCATAAATCTTAATCTTAGAAAATTCCAGCTCCCCATCTCAATGAAAAACCGACAAAAAAGAAACTAGATCCTCAATTAGGACAAGCACAACTACCATATGTGGTAAAATATCACCCATTTTTTCAATAAACAAGCAGGAAATTAAAAGTGAATTTTGGGTGCATACGATAAATCGAGGAATATATTTGTTACATTCATGAAAGTGCGGCCTCCTCCACCAAAATCACATTCCGTTTATTTCACAAAAATGAGTGATTTGAATATATTTTCCTAAATCACTTAAAATATAAACAAAGTTCACGAAAATATTTAGACATGAATTATTATTGTTAATGGAAACAGTTTTTATTGATTAATTATTTCAATTGATAGAAACAATTGTTCTTAAGAAAATATTTTCCAAATAATTCATTTTTATTTTCCAAGGGAAAAAAAGGAACCTTAAAGAACATATTTCTTGAATACGTAATTAATTAATTGAATAATGCCATTTTGCCAAGGACATCAGACGTGACACTGAAAAAGAAGAACCCTAATTTGAGCCAAAAAACACAAAACAAGACTAAGTTCGGTTGAAGCAACGAATTTGGAGAAATTAAGAACATCAACTAAAATTTTGGGTATATAATTAGTGAAAAGGCACTATAATTGGCGTCATTTGCTGAGAAATGATCGGTTAATACCGATGAGTGCTTTTCCATAATTAAGAAGTCGAGAAATTGAAAAGGACAAAAAATGAGAACACAAATGCTGCGATTGCTTGAACTGATCGTCTTCTGCATACTAGCTTCATAGTTTAGTCTATTGTGCAATAAATCTTTCAAAATGTAAATCAATATTGGGTTGTGAAGTTGTACAATGATTTGAACATTTTGAGATAATCGAAACTGAGATAAAACTTTTTGAACCGGGAAACAACGTAAAGATTTCATGATATCACATCGAATCACAACTTTTATTCCTCATACAATTATCAGAAAAGATTTATTTGGATCAAACTTAGCAGGTATCGCGCTCGAAGGACAGAAGCTCCAAGGACTTCTGCCCCAGCGTCTCCAATACAAGGGCCGCGTAACACGGCGACACCGGCTGGGCCACTAGGAGATGCAGGAAGTACTTGGTGCCGCGATCAGCCTGAGTCGCCCCTCTTCTGATGTCCTTGAAAACCAGGTCGGTGTGATTCTTGCTGTTGAACGTGGTCACTGCAAACTTGGCGACCGTTTGGACGTGCGGATCGCGCACGTCCTCGATCGGCTCCCAGGGTCCAGCCTCCAACTTCCGGCTGACAGCGGCGACGGCCAAGAGAGGGAGGACGGTGAGGAAGATCGTTAGGAGGAGGATTTGAGGTCTCATTGTCGTTGATTTTTCACTTGATGATGATGGTGCGTTTGTGGAATTGATGGTTGCTTACAAGCAGATTTGCTGGTTTTTATAAAGGCTTATTTTGTCCCTAAGATGGAAAAATCATAGGATGCATCCTGGATTCGCAATTTAACACCATGGCTCTTTGAAGACTGAAAATGCAAATTTGGGAACCGATTTATTTTTTCCATATGGAAATTTTTTTTATTTTATTGCCATATTTTATAAATAAGTTTGGCCAAAAGTTTGCGATCCTATGTATTTTATGATGATTGCACGAATGTTCATGAAAAAATATCGGGTGGCTAGCGACGGATTGAAGTGGGATGGCCTTGCTTTTTCAAGAAAAGTTCACAATTAAAATCCTGAGAAGTATATATATATATATATATATATATTTTTTTTTTTTTTTTTTTTTGAATCAAAGCTGATATTATTAGATACTAGTCGAAGGTAATACAGCATGAGAGAAGTATTCAAACTGCTAGAATTTTGACTGTCTGTAAATTAGGAAGTAGACTATATAACTTGCGTAGCCAATTATCAAACTAGAAGGGCGTGATCATACATATGTTGAGCAAAATTTTAAAAATTCAGGGATTAGTTGTGCTGATTTGGGAAAGACACAATTCACATCATTATTTTAGCCTAATAAATGTCGGTATGACAGTCTACGTTAGAAAAATGCAGCTCATAAAGCGGCCACACAACCGAAGCCACCTAAATAAAACGGCTGAACACACTAAAAGATAATAAAGACGATCTAATTTAATCAGCGAGGAGATCGATTGTTACCAAACTCCAAATTGAAATCAATTATGAGATTAGCACTCCACAATGGCAAACTTCCAAGTTCTGATTTGGCGTGATATTCACATGCCAATTATTTTATCTAAATCTAGTGTCTTTTTTTTTTTTTTTTTTTTTAAATGATGGGAAGGAGATGGGATCGCATGTTCATATGGATCGGGTGAAATGGATATGCTTTATGATATTCTATTTTTTTGGTCTGAAATAAGCAAGGATTACAAGTAGACGATAGATTGGCTTCAGAACATAAAATATTCAAAAGAGGTTGTGGTGGTGCATATAACCAATTTGTGGCTAGGGATTTGAGGCGATGCAATTTGGCGACCCAATTGGCGGTGTGGTTTGCTTCTCTTGGGCAGTAGGAGAGCTTGACGAAGGATAGGTGTTGTAAATTTCTCTAATTTCAGGAAATAAATTACCCACAGCCCATGGATCTGTAGCCAGCCCAAAATTGCCTCCACAAGTGCCAAGTTGTCGCTCTGTACTTCCCATTCACTTCCTTAGAACTAAACAACTTCCACATGACTTCCTGTTCTTCGATTCAGAAAGCGCAATCTATGCAGAAGCGCTAGGGCTTCAGCGTGCAGAGGAGATGCGGCATGCATCTCGACGGCAAATCCATCGATCAGCAAGTCGCTCAAGTCTGAACAATCCCAGCGACAGAGCTTTTCTCTTCTCCCTTCGTCCAAGAGCAGTCCACATTAAGCTTAAAGCTATTGCTATCCGGTGCTTTCTAGATCTTGGGCGGGTCTGACCTGCTAGATTTCTTTTGTTCTTTGCTTGGGATCCATCTAGAGAAGGCCTGGACCTGTGCTTGGGCGAGATCTACTATTGATTTGGTTTTGGGAGGTCGGGATCTGAAGATGTAGTCGTTTCAAAGTTTCCAAATTAACCAGACCGTGCTTGCCACCATATCTACGTTGAAGGTAAATTAGTTTTTGCTTCGAAGAACTCTGCAAACCACTTGTCTATGAGAGTTATTGATATCGTTTTTTAGTATATGTTGAGGCACGGGTCAAGCCATATTTGCCGAGTCCTTTTGCATAGAAAGAACAAGTGTTTTGCTATTTCAGGATGCCGAAAACAGAAGGGACATAGGGGATAAGGTAATATTCGCCTTTTATAGAGGTTTTCCTTTATTGGGATTGCATTTTGGCATATGCTCCATAGGAAGAACTTTACTTTGGGGGGGGTTGGAGTATCCCATAACCTAGTCCATAGGGATCTAGGCGGCTGATGGGAAGTTGTTGCTCTGTTTGGGTCAAGATAATTGGTCACTGAACATACCCTGTTGTGGCCACTTTTGACTGTGTAGGATCCTAAGCTATTCCCCATCCAGGTTAGCCTATCTTGCTGTGGTTGTGCGCTGATTGAAGTAGAAAGTATTTCCTGAGCGACTTGTTCATCAAAGAGAGCTTGAATTTTAGGCTCATCCCATAAACTCATTTCATTGTTCATTAGTTCAGCAACCATCTCAAGATCATTCTTGTTCGCCGGTCCTCCTATCACTCCCCTTGGAAGCCATCTGTCTCGCCATATGTTAATACTTTGCCCATCTCCCACTATCCACCTCACCTCCGGTTCTATAGTGTCTCGACCTATAAGGATGCTGTGCCAACCCCAAGATAGTCGTTGTCCTGTTTTTGCCTTCCATAAGTCCCTATTTGGATAGTACACTCCTTTTAGGATTTGGCTCCATAGAGCTAACGGTGATTGTGAAAGTCTCCAGGCTTGTTTGCCTAATATTGCCTTGTTGAAATTAATTAGGTTTTTAAAGCCGAGACCCCCTTCATCTTTTCTGCATTTCAAGACTTCCCATTTCTTCTAGTGCATGCCTCTTTTGGAATCATTTTGTTTCCACCAGAAAGCTACAATCCTTTGTTCAATGGCTTTACAAACTGAGATTGGAATTTTGAAAATGGACATAGAGTACTGAGGAAGAGCCTGTATCACAACTTTTATCAATATTTCTTTTCCAGCTTTAGATAATAGCTTTTCTTTCCAGCCTTCAAGCTTTGTGTTCACCCTAGCAAGAATCCATGAAAACATCTCCTTTCTTATTTGTCCCCAATCAAATGGAATTCCTAGGTATTTCCCTGTTTTGTCAATAATAGGCACTCGTAACTTATATGCCATATTCATCTTTAAGGTCAAAGGGCAGCCCTTGCTAAAAAAACACTCCTGATTTGTTTAGATTGATAGCTTGACCAGTTGCATAACAATACCGATTCAAAAGATTTGCCAAATTTTGGCATTCTCTAACTGTCACATCCATAAAATTTATAGCATCATCAGCAAATAATAGATGAGACAATGTGAGGCAATACCTGTTCAGTTTTATTCCTTTGATGCTCCCATCTTCTATCGCTTTGTGCATCATCCAGGAGAATACATTAGCCATCAATATGAAGAGGTACGGGGACAATGGGTCTCCTTGTCTTAGTCCCTGCATGGGTGTAAAATACCGTGTTTGATCGCCATTAACTTTGACACTAAATGACACTGTGGAAACACATGTCATCACCAGCTCAACCCATCTTGCGCTAAACTCCATTTTCAACATACTCATTTTTAAGAAGTCCCACTCAACCCTATCATAAGCCCTTTTCATATCCAGTTTAAGTATTGCCTGGAATTTCTTTTTTCTTTCTTTAATCCTCAGCTGATGCAACACCTCTTGAACTATAAAGATATTATCTTGTATTTGTCGTCCTTTAACAAAGGCGCTTTGTTCATAGGCTATTATCTCATCAAGCCATGGTTTCAGTCTATTTGCTAACACTTTGGAGATAATTTTATAGCTGAAGTTGCATAGACTGATTGGCCTGAATTGACAAATACTTTTTGGGGTTTTAACTTTTGGAATGAGAGTTATGTGAGTCTTGTTGAGTAGGGGGTCAAACTCACTTGATTTAAAGAAGTTTCTGACCATATTCAGCACATCCAGCTTGATATCTTCCCAGTAATGCTGATAAAATTGTCCATTAAGACCATCCGAGTTGGGGGCTTTGAGGGAGCCTAGCTAGAAAACCACTTCTTTTACCTCTTCCATGGAAATAGGGACCAAGAGGTTTTTGTTCATTTCCATGTTTATTAGAGTTGGGCACATGTCCAAAATAGGTTAAAAATCTCTTGGACTTGATGATTCATATAGAGAACAATAGAAATCATCTATGTGTTGTTTCAATATCTTTTGGTCCCTACACCAAGTGTCTTCGTTGAGGCGCAACACATAAATTATGTTCCGTTGTTTTCGTTGAACCGTAGTGGCGTGGAAATATTTTGAGTTCCTGTCTCCCCAACGTAGCCAATTTATACGAGACCTCATACCCCAATACATCTCCTCTCGTCGCCAAAGCCACTCAATATTTTCTTTAATTTCTTGGTTTTCCACTTTGCTGGAAAATTCAGAATCCCCATTTGTGATGTTAGTGAGTTTCTTTTTGAGACTTCTAATTTGGAGAGAGGCATTAGAGAACTTGTTTTTGCTCCAAGCTGTCAATTCCTTGTTACATGCTGTATTTTTGAGAAAAGGTTGTATAACAGTGCTGGTCACCTCCCCAACAGCTTTTAATAATCTCTCCCACACTCTTCTTCCTCCATTCAATATGCTTCAAACTTGAATTCCTTCCTTCTTCTCTCCCTAGATAGGATGTAGAGACAGTAAAAGTGGGCTATGGTTTGAACCAACTACTGGAAGGGCCACCACTTCAGCATTTGGGAAAGTAATTCTCCACTCCATTGTACATAAGGCTCTGTCCAGCCTCTTCTTCACTAAATTTTCATTGTCTCTATTGTTGGCCCAAGTAAAAGCACAGCCTTTAGTATCAATATCCATTAAGGAGCAATCATTAAGCATATCCTGAAAAGCTGCTATTCGATGTTGATCAGCTTCCCTCTTTCCAACCTTTTCCCAACTATATAGAATTTCATTAAAGTCCCCATACAAAGCCATGGAAGTTGATTATTGGAGTGCATATCCCGAACCTTTTGCCATAATAAAAGTCTCTCCTTGAAATTTGTGAAAACATGTATGAAAGTAACTCTCATAGTGTGGCCACTAGAAGGATCATTGCATTTCACATCCATGTGCTCTTTCGAACTCGAGTTTATTTTAATATCCACATCCTCATTCCACATAAGCACCAAGCCACCAGCAATACCAATTGGTGCTCTACAAAGATGTGCTAGAATTTTAGTCATCTTCTGATTTTATCCACCATCGTCTCCTTGTTTTTGGTCTCCATTAAAAAGACCATGTTGGGCAATTCTTGAGCCATTAAGGATCTTATCTCCTGGACTGTCAAGGTTGCCCAGCCCTTGACAGTTCCAGCTTAGGATCTTCATGGCATCTTTAGTGGCTTATTAGGGCTAGCCACCAAAGCCCAATCCTTCCCCTCTTTTACCAGCTGCATGGGGGTCTCTAATAACTCCATTTCATCAAGGAGAGAAGAGCTAATAACTTCTGCTCTTTTATGTTTTTTTGCTTGTTGATACTTTAGCATTTTTTTACCATCAACGCCTATAATTTTTTATCCTGCTTCATTAAGGCCTTTTAAATACATTATCTGTTTTCCACTCCCCTCTTTGGCTGTTGTAATTTTCTCTCCTCCATCTCTTCCCTCCTTTGAAGAAGGGCCGTCTACTCGTTTTTTGTTCCGAGAAGGGTTGGTGTTTGTCTCAGCTTCTGTCCTAGCAACAATTTCCATATTGACTGTCATTAAGGGAGTTTTAGGGACTGACTCATCTTCTTCAAAATTTGGATCAACCTTGCCATAAAATGCTTCCCAATGTGGACTATGATCTCTTTCTTCCGCTTTGAGCCATGGACCATACTTCCCAACCTTATTAGCTGCCTAATTTGTTGTTTCATATGGTATCTCCTCACAATATAATGCATAGTGATCGATTCGACCACATGAGTAGTAGAAATGAGGGAGACGTTTATATTTAAATTCCACCCATAGATTCTTATTCCCAATCTTGACTAACGCCTATGTTTTGAGAGAAGCCGAAAGCTCCAGCTCCACTTTGACTTTACCGGTTTTATAGGGGTTGATTCCTCTAAACTCTAGTTGTATCTCTTTAACTACTTCCACTTTACTTGCAACATTATAAAAGACTTATTCTATGATCCATCCTCAGGGTAAATCAATAATACGAACCCAAAAATCATATCTAGAAAAATTATAGCAGTATTCTAAGATGTCTGGCTCACATTGCTTGAACACTAACAGGTTGCTAGCAAAGGACCATGGCTTTGATTTCAGAACTCTCTCCTTTTCCTCCTCTTATTCAAATACAAAAGAGAAAAGCCCCAGTTCTTTATGGGAACACATGATAGCCTCTGTTTTCCACGCCTTTTCATAGTGTTGCAAAATGCTTGAAAGTTCACATTGGGTTTCGAATTTAGCTTACCAAAGAGAGTATGACTACATTCTATTCATTTGTTGGGAGGGGGGATTTCGTGTTGCACTTCAACCACATCACTTTCTGATCATAAATGACCTAAACTTTTGCACAGGGCAGCAAGATGGCGTTGATTCTCCTCCTTGTGTTCCATTCCGGCAACAAATCACAAGCTCTTGCTAAGAGGGATAATGGCATTCGTCATCTACTGCTGGGGTTGAGGATATTCATTGGGATAGTTTCGTTGAGGTGTTGTGGCTTTGGGAAGGGGATGATTGAAGGGAGCTTTGGGTTGGGGTTCACAGTCCGTAGACGGTTCCTGCTGCGCGATCAAGTTCTAGCGGAAAGAGGATGGTGCGTGTTCAGACAGGAGTTAGAGTTTGGGTGATGGGTATCCATGGCATTGGCAAGAAATCACTACTTTCGTATGGGTCGGAGGGCAGGAGGTTTCCAAAGAGACTGGGTGTTTAGGGTTTAGTGTTGAAAACTCTTGTGGAGTCGGGAGAAGAGATCTCTACCAGCAAGAGAGAGCAGCTCTACGAGAGAGAGAGTTTTCTTGGGGGGTTATGCTTTACGATATTCAAAACGCAAGAAATTTTCTATAGAGCGACGATTTCATGTAGATGACCTCACTACGGGGACCGTGCGTATTCCCCGACTTTTGCACCTTTTTGCCGCATCAACCTTTGCCTTTTTTTTCTTTTTGAGAAAATAAAACAAAAACAACCTTTGACTTTTAATCTAATTGAGATATCACTAATCTATTTTTCCTCGTGGAACGCACGTAAGTAATTATCCGAAAACAATCAAAGTCTTTTCGCCTCTCAAAATTAACAAAATGAAAAAAAAAATATATATCCATTATATATGATACCCTTTTAATTATATTGAAATTTCCTGAAAAAATTATGATGATAGTCTAAAAACTCTCTCTTTACGAAAAAAAAAAAAAAAAAAAAAAGGAAATGAGGCTCATGAAAGTGCGGCCTCCTCCCCCCCCAACACAACACCTTCCTTCCTTCCTTCCTCCCTCCCTCTTTTTAGCGTAATAAGATAGTGTAAAAACTCTATCTCTCTCTCTCTCTCCCCGCCTCCATTGATAATTCTGCTGCTTGCATAGCATGAGAATAGAGCCGACTCTCTCTCATTCTCTCTCTTTCTTTCTCTCTCTTTCACACATACCAAATCGCTTCTCTCTTTATCGCCGCCGTCGCCGTCGCCGTCGCCGTCTTTCTCTCTGCTCCCGGCCGCGCTCGCTGGGCCGTCCGGTGCGTTTCTTGGGGTTTTTGTTGTCTAGCTGCTGCCCGGCGGCGTCGCCCGATCAGTGGAATTCCAGGGTTTTAGAGGCCCCGGCGATCTCCGCCGCCCGCGCCCCGCCTCCTTGAGCTCCCTCCCCGCGAACGACGGCCACCGCCGCCGCGAATTCCGACGATACCGTCAGGATGGCCTTCGCCTCGCGGCTCCAGTTCTTCGTGAGGACCGATGGCAAGACCTTGGTCTTCCAGGCGAATTCCAGCGATACCGTGCGGTCAGTGCACGAGCGGATTCACCTGATCACTAAAATTCCCGTCGTTGAACAGAGGCTGATTTATAGAGGGAAGCAACTGCAGTGCGATAAATCTTTGGCCGAGTCTGCTATCCAAAATGATGCCTGCCTGCATTTGGTTGGCCGAATGCGGAGCACGGAGCACTCAAAGGCTTGGCGAATCATCGACGACATGATTTCGCTTGTTCGCCGCCTTTGTGAAGGTGAAACAGTGCCCTATGCTCTTAAAACTATTAGAACTAAGATATCGGAGTACTTGTCGATGACTCCTAAGGATGATGCTGATCCAGCTACTGGGCATCTTCAGCTATTTATGTCATTTTCTGTGCCTGCGGCGCTTGTTATGCTCTACATGTCGCCAATTAGGGATAACAAGGAGCATGCCGAGGAGTCAATTAGGCATTTCCTAGAATCATGTATGACTGAGTTGCCAAAGTCTTTGCGATCGCGCTGTGCACCAATAGTGCTGGAGTTTTGTAAGCTGCTCAGGAGAATAGCTTCTGATGACCCATTGTACTTGTCTTGCCGGAGTAGTTTTGGGTCGATGATGAAAATTATTAAGGTTCAATGGGTATCGAAACATACTGAAAGTGTAAAGAGAGCTATATCTATAAAAGAGATATTCCCTTTTGTTAAAGAGCTGGCAGATAAGTTGTCCAAAGATTTGGAATTGTCCCTTCATACTATAGCAAGTTTGGGGACTTGGAGCGATGTCCATGACTTCAAGATGTTCTTGTGCCCTTTGCGAACTGTAATGTCTGGATACAAGGGTTTCAAGCATCCAATCTCTTTGCCTATGGAAAATGAACATCGCCATGTTCTGTTGTGTAAGGAGGAGGTTGAATTGCTTTATCAAGTCTTTGAGGGCATGCTAAAGAAGATGGGTGAGTGTCTTTTCAGAATGGAGCAGTGGTTATCTGCAAACGTAAGTGGGAAAATTGATATTGCATGTCCAGCGTGGCCTCAATATCTTACTATTTTGAAAGAACTGAATGGCATTTCTAAACTTTATTTGGGTTCTGAGGAAGAATTTTGGACAATTTTGAGCATGAGGAAGCGTGCATTGTGTATGCTTGTTGTCCGTTATGCAAAGCGAAGTGCTGATCACAAATGGCTTCTTGAGCACAAAGATATTATGGATTTTGAGTCTAGGAGGCACTTAGTGATGATGATGTTCCCTGAAGTGAAAAGGGACTTTCAGGAACAACATGAGATGCTGATTGACAGGTCTCAGTTATTGTCAGAATCATTTGACTACATAGCTAATGCAAAAGCTAAATCTTTGCATGGGGGTATACTTATGGAATTTAAAAATGAGGAAGCAACTGGTCCTGGTGTCTTGCGCGAGTGGTTTGTTCTGGTTTGCCAAGCTATTTTCAATCAACAAAATCCTCTTTTTGTAGCATGTCCCAATGATCGCAGAAGGTTCTACCCAAATCCAGGTAATATTGCATGGCGATGTGTGTGATTTTGTTTAAGAATGCTGGTTGTTGTCCTTAGGTTTTGTGAAACCAAAAAAAGTGGATGATGGAGTGCTTATCATTTCAGTATATTGAATGGAGTTTGACATATAATTAGCACTTATGGCTCTAGTATGTAGAGTGAATATGAGTGGGTTGGTAGCTTTAACATTCCTGTTTGGTTTCCACCAAAACAGAATCAGAACCAAGAGTTTTGGATAGAAAAGTTGAACAAACAGCACAAAGTATAGATGAACTGCCCAAATACCCAGTCAGTTAGGTTCAATACATAGGTTTAACCCATTTTCTTTGCCTTCCTACTATTGCTCGTTTGATATTTCTGTCTCTTGTTTTTCTTATTTCTTCTGCAACTGCCAGCGTGCTCTTGTGTGAGAGAGAGAGAGAGAGAGAGAGAGAGAGAGAGGTTGTGTCACTGGATGAGTACTAACTATAAATGAGCTATGGTGGCTAATATTTCAAAGATGATGATAGATGGGTTTGAAAGTCTTTTCTTGTAGGAAGAAGAGAAAGGCTAAACCTTTAATCTGAAGGTGATGGTAGATCACGATATTGGGACTTTTGAGGAATGGGAAGTGGGGGTCAATCCTGCCAAGTAGATAATGAGTAAAATTTTAGAGACTATTTTGCTAAAGGACAAATGGTAAAGATAGTTAAAAAAAGTCAAACCAAATGGATCAATCAGTCAAGTTTTGACCTTCGTTTATTTAACACTTTTTGACCTGAAACCAATCTGTTGGACTGGATCAAATGAATTTGGTCTGAATAAGGCCATGGTTTAACTAAAAAATTTTGATTTGGTTTTGGAAGTATGGGTTTTTAGGCAACCTGGTTATTTGGCATGTTGAACCCCTTCTCTTTGCAGACCACACAATTATTCTTTGTGACAAAGATAGTCTGGAGAACTAGATACACAGTGGAGTAAAATGTCATAGTATGGATCATATGGCTGCATGTTGTCAATTAAGGCTTAATAGTTGGTTTTATTGCTGTACAAAGATAAAGATTGATCGGAGTAATTGGGGGGTTGTGTCAGCTGGAAAGTTGACCTTACAAACGCAAGATTGGTTGTGTCGGCTGGAAAGTTGACCTTACAAACGCAAGATTGGTCCAGGAGATAGAGTTGAGTTTTGCTATTATTTTTGCCTATTAGGAATTCAGGGTTGTTTACTTGGAATTCATTCGGTTCAATGACCTTGAAGTCTTAATGAAATTGCATGCTAGATTTAGAGTATTTAATTCTCATACAAGTAAGAGGAAAATGCTAAGCCCCTTCAACTTTAGGTTGTACATGTTTGCCCATATTACTCTCCTAAATTTCATTTTGTGACAGCCGTTAATCCTCCATTATGATTTCAGTTAACATGTGCAATGCACATGACTTTTAGGAGTGAATGTATTTACATCTCATTTTTTCTTACGTAAATCTCTCTTTTACCCTTGTTCTTGTAGTTTGTTATTCTTCATGCCTCCATGGAGCTGTGGGTACATAAAAAGTTTCTTGGGGGATTGCTGGGCTATTTAAAAAAAAAAAAAAAAAAAAAACTTTTGAGATCTACCTGTGTGGTCACCTTGCCCTTCTGTTAGTTCAGTTCTGTTACCTTTGTTTTAAATGTCTTATCAGTATTGACAATCAACACTTGAGTGTTTTGGAATTTGAACATTTAAATTGATTTATGTCGTCTTGTCCTCTGTCTCTACATATAAGTCCTCTATTTGACATTGGTCATGATGATTACCTGAGTTCTGTTGTTTTACTGGTATGCAGCCTCTACGGTGGAACCCCTGCACCTCAAGTATTTCAACTTCTCTGGTCGAATGATAGGCTTAGCTCTGATGCATAAAGTACAAGTAGGGATTGTTTTGGATAGGGTATTTTTCTTGCAATTGGGTGGATATTCTATTTCTCTGGAAGACATAAGAGATGCAGATCCTGACATGTATAATAACTGCAAGTGGATTCTGGAAAGGGATGCTGAATATATTGATTCTGATGCTTTAGGACTAACATTCGTCAGAGAAGTTGAGGAGTTGGGATTGAGGCGAGTTGTGGAACTCTGTGATGGTGGGAAGGGCATGGTGGTGAATAGCAAGAATAGGAATGATTATGTTTATCTTCTTATAAAACATAAGTTTGTTACCTCAATCTCTCAACAGGTATCGCATTTTGCACAAGGTTTTGGTGATATGCTTAGCGACTTGAGGTTGCAGAAGTTCTTTTTTCAAAGTTTAGAGCTTGAAGATATTGATCAAATGCTACATGGGAGTGAGAATGATATTTCTCTTGAAGATTGGAAGGCACATACAGAGTACAATGGTTACAAATCTAATGATTCTCAGATAGACTGGTTTTGGAAGGTATGTGCCCGTGTTTGTGGATTTTATTATTTAATTTGTTACCTTTTGAGTCAATAATCTCTCTCTGCATATGGTAGTTTGTTTGAATGTTATCTGGTTTGTCCTTTTATTATCTTTTCTCATAATCTTGTAGGCCTGTAGCGGCTCATATTCTGTTTTCTGTATTATGTAAAATTTTGGATCTCAAAGATGAAGCTGGACTTGGATCCTAATTAGGGAGTATATTGCCATGAGTAAATTCCTTTGGACATTACGCCTATGGGTTATAGGCAGCACTGTTGGGTTCATTTAAGCATCGTGAGTCATAACATTGTTCTATGACAGAATTCAGAAGCAAAGAATGGGTTGAATTCAGTAAATCGCATTAAATCATATTCATGACTTCTGCTGAAATCCAACTCTAAGTAGAAACAAGAAACCTTGAATTTGAGTTAAAGTAGATATAGCAAATTTACTAAAATCCTAGCATACCTCTAATTTTCATAAGGTTACTTATCTAAAATTAGCTAGCCAAAGCAGGCAATCAGCCATGCACAATCAGAATGCTTCATCTTCTTGGGGACTTGAGTATATATGTTTATTAGACATAATTAGCTTGTCAAATCTGTGGGTGCATCATTTCTTCCCACTGGAGATAACATGGCCTTGAGTTATGGAAGTGGTCAATTATTAGCTTCTTTCAATTAATTCTTATAGTCATTAAATTTGCAGCTGGAACCAATAGTTGGTCAGTCTGAGCATGCTCTGGGAAAATTTGCTGAATTAGACTTCTTGTTTAAAAACCCTTGAACTTAGAATGTATCACAGAATCAATCTACTAAAATTTGCTTAGACATTCCACATGGATGCAAACCTCTCTTCTTCTGTCCAACATAATCTTGGAAGAACATTTTAACCCGTGTGATCAAGTTCTCCATACCAGAAGTACATGTTGTCCTGCTAGGTGAGAAGGTTATCACTTGCTCATGTCCTTAGTATGCTTGCTTATGAATGGTAAGTCATCCAATTCCTTGCGCAAGTGCAAGGTGCAACTTCATGGTACCTGTCTTTATCAACCAAAACTTACTAAATAAGTAAGAAGCATTCTTATGTTAGCATGGGCTCTATTTACATGGCTAGGTTTGCAGGTGTGTGCTCCTGAAAGATAATCTGTACAGATGCTTTCTTGACTATCTCAAGCATAAAAATGGTTCTCTGCGTTTCTTAGTCTGGACTCTGTGGGGAGGAAAGATTGCCCTTGCTTTAAAAAAGGCATCGGATTTTTAATATAAAGTACGAAAGATTGAAATTCCTGATGTCTAGGCTCTGTGACTCAACCACGCAAGATGCATGGTGGAGGCTAGTTGCCATGGCAATACATTATGGACAGACTGGGATTGTTGGATGCATAATGTGTTTGTACTCTCGTATGGTTTTTAGATTGCAGTTTTCTTTGGGTTGGACTTGTGGAAATTTTCCTCCAACAACACTCTAGTCATGGTAATTGAGTGCTGAACTATTGTAGAAGAGTAGTGATGAGATGCAATTTTGCATCACAGGATCAAAATGTAGGTCCTGAAGATACCTCATTACTGTTGGTGAACAATCCTCTAGATATGGCTGGAGAGACCTAGTTAATTCCCTAATTGGCATAAAATTATCTTCACTAATTTTATAAATTGTAATGAAAATTCTGCATTACTTTTCTCTTCAATTTCATACTCTTGCTAAATCCAATGCAGATTGTCAGCAAAATGTCACCACAGCAGAAAAAGAATATCCTTTTCTTCTGGACGTCGGTGAAGTATCTGCCAGTGGAGGGATTTCGGGGTTTGGCGTCTCGCCTTTACATATTCAAGTCTATGGAGGACATCAGCCACCTGCCATCATCCCATACATGCTTTTATCGTCTGTGCTTTCCACCTTATCCCAGCATGACCATCATGGAACAGCGCCTTTCCATCATCGCTCAAGAACATGTAGGCTGCAGCTTCGGTACTTATTGACAATTCGATTTCATCATTGGACGCTTAAAGGGCATCATAACCATCTGATCTATCATTGGACGCTTAAAGGGGGTGTTGTGGATATTTTGTCTCGTCAGTCTTCTGTCGTTGGGGTCTTTGTTGTTCCCCTCTTTTAACTGTTCATACATATATTTATAGATGCAGGGTATAAATAAAGTTTGGGTGCAGGATGAAAGGGAAGCTCATCCCCTTTGCGGAACTTCATTTTTCTGGTAGAGATGGTCGCTTTGCTTTGGCATGTAGATATACAGAAAGATTGACTGCAATACATCTCTCTCTCTCTCTCTCTCTCTCTCTCTCTCTCTCTCTCTCTCTACCCCCTCTTCCCCAACCCACCCACGCACCTGCGCACGCGTGCAAACACGCTCTATTATGGTTTGTCTGGATGTGTTAGTGGCAATGAATTCAATACTTCGATGGAGGGGACAGGGGAAGTTACAACCCTCTTCAGAAATTTTTCATCATTGATCAAATAGGTATAGGCCATCGTTGAATGTATGCAGCCAGTCATGCACCACCACATGGATGCATAGGGCTTTTGATCAAAGATACTTTGTTTTGAACCTTTTATGTATCATTTTGAGATACTGAGATACGGATGAAATATTTGCTTTTGACAAAAAAAAAAAATCGAAGGAGATTAACCTTTGTGAATTGATTTCAAGATATATATATTTTTTTATTTATATTAACTATGCTATTGCTTGTATATATTTAAGATTACCTTTTAAGATATTTTATTCAATATTTAAATTTAAATTTTAAATTAATAGGTGCAAGAAATTTGAGAATGATGAGTCAATAAACAAATGCTGATGCGTAGGATACAGGCCATGTGGCATAATTATGGCATGTGGCTTACTATGTGGGAAGCATAGAGACAAGGTAAATTTCCATGCGGCGAGTACATGAGTAAAATGTTCTCACTGCTTCCGGCTTTGCTATATATAATTAACCTGAATTCTATTAAAATTCTCAGTATTTATTGTAATGTTAAAACTGAGTGAAAATCGGTGGAATTTATCCAAGTGTATAAAATGATTTGTTCTTTAAATTATTCTAATTTAATTTTAATACGTTATTCACTTAGTTAATAAAATTACGAGTATCAATTATGTAACAAAATATAGTTCGTGTTTTGACTTAATCTCACATCAAATGGATAAATGGTATATTTAAAGGTACTTTTTATATTTTTTTTAAAAATTTATAATCAATGAGGTAAGTCGAAAGAAATAAATGTTGAGCCCTTAATATCAAGATTTTTTTCTTAAATTTTCTCTATTTATTGGTCGGTCCAATAAGCTTCGGGCTATCTTTAAAGATTTTTCTTAAATTTTCTCTATTTATTTTTAATTTTAAGCGTTAATTGTTAATAATTGGTAGATATTTGAGAATGGCAAATCAATAAACAAATGTTAATTAGTCGAATATAGACAATGTGGCAAACTTATGCCACGCGGTAACAATGTAAACAAAGTTAACTTTTACATGGCGAGCATAGAAATAAATATTCTTCGAGTTCTAACTTTAAACTTGCACATATATATTTGTGTGCGCACGCATGCCCTAAATCATGAAGTATCTCTAATTCCTTTATATAATCTTAAAATTTAATACGTTTGTTTCGCGGAAAATAAATAATTTGAAAAAAAAATTCCTATAAATGACTTTTTTATCGCTTGAAATCATGAGTTGATGAAATCTTTTTATTATCAATAATAATTTATATCTAAACATTTTTCATGGATGATAATTTTTTTTTTCATTTATTCATTTTTATAAATATCAGAATTTAGGAACTGGGCATGGATTCATTGTCTAAAATATACAAAATTTGCAACCAAAAAATTAAATTGAAATAATTTTGAAAATATGATAACAAAATTTGAGATAATCATGAGCCGAATGACGCACCTGATCACCCAACCCCAAGATGCCCAAAAGGCAAAAATGGGCGGGTTTGGTCTAGATTCTAAGGTTTACCGTAAAAAAAAGTCTTAACCTCACCCCGGGGACCGTACGTTTTCCCCGACTTTTGTACCTTTTTGCTGCATCAACCTTTGGCTTTTTCTTTTTGAGAAAATAAAACAAAAACAACCTTTGACTTTTAATCTAATTGAGATATCACTATTTTTTTTTCCTGGTTCCACGCACGTAAGTAATTATCCGAAAACAACCTAAGTCTTTTCACCTCTTAAAATTAACAAAATGAAAAAAAAAATTATCCATTATATATGATACCCTTTTAATTATATTAAAAATCCCTGAAAAGATTATGAAAGATTAATAGAACACCACGATTTAAAAAAAAAGTTTCATATAAACATACGCGATCTAAAAATCGTAACATGATATTACCCTCATTTATGGTGACGCGAGTGGATATGTAGGAAAATTACATACCTTAATTTTGAGAACAACAAATTGTTAAGTACCATAAGCCGCGGTGGCTTCGCTGGTTAAGTCTTCCCCACCATGGGGGGACTCACTGACCCCTTCTAGGAGAGAGAGAGAGAGGGTTTGACTCTTCGCGGAGACGCTTGGCATCTTATCCGAGGGTGGTGGGTCCTCCCTTGGGGCCCCAGGATTTACCCCCGTCACCCTAGGTCCACCGAGGCTATCCGTATTGGTATGATGCGCGGGTTCCCTAGGTCATAAAAAAAAAAAAAACAAATTGTTAAGATCATCCGGATGGAATGCAACTTGTTTATCTTCTTCATTCGTGCACTATGGCTGCGTTTGGTCGTTAGGATAATAATCATGATAGGATGGGATAAAGTAGGATATCAAATCTTCTGGATAGTAAAGGCGGACATATTTAATCATATCAAGTGTTTGGCGCACTTCAGAATAAGATTAAAAAATAAATATGATATTCAATTAAATTATAAAATTTAAAAATAGAAAATTCAATTGATTAAAGAACATGGAAAAGCCCTAGATCTAGGAATTGTGGCCACCTTTGTAGTGGCCACCATTGCAATGAGCACCAACATCGCTGTGCAACGGCAACGCAAATCGGTAAATCTTAGACTACGACAGAGAGGGGAAGTGGGGGAATTTTAGGCAACCACCGAAGTAGTCTTTGCATTGCCTCAAATCGATCGAGATCCCAAATTGTCAATGATACCAAACATTTACAGCTGCTTCATCACCATCACCATCTTCCCCTCTTCCTTTGAGACGTCCAACGTACTTGGTCATCAAATTCAGCAAGTCCATGATCCAAAGGAAGGGGCACCACGAGAAGCGAAGATGGGATGAGAAGTGGAAGAAGAGGGCTAACAAATGAATCGGAGAGGCGGAGGCATCCATTTGACGTAGATACTTATGATATCTTCTCTTTTTGTTAAGTTATTTCTTTCCTTAAAAAAAAAAATTTATCCAATCCAGGCTTATCCCACCCCCTCCGCTGGATTTTTTATCCGACGTTTTATCCAGATGTATCCGGGTTTGTCCGATCCGGTGGACATTCCCAAACATCGGATAAGATAACAAATTATCCTGTCCAGACTCAAATCCGGACTACCAAACACAGCCTATAAGTGAAGCTGCTTGACCTTTTAGCTGGACATAAAGGTGGCCTAATTAGGCAAGTGCAAAATTCATTTGAAATTCACCTTTGATCATAACACGCAAAAACCAAAAAATAGATCCAACAATTTGAAAAGAAGTTTACCTAATGGTACCAATTCATACTTATTGAAATTCTTAATATTTTCAAGCGGTTCAAAAAATGTAACACAATAATTACCCTCATTTATGGCGACAAAGGTTTATATGATTAGGAAATTACTTAATTTAAATTAATAGCACGGCAGATCTTCATTATTAGCGATATCGAATGTAATTGCGGAAGCTAAGTCAATTTTCTCTCCAATCGTGCATCATAAGCATAGCCGCTTGACCATTGAACCCCGCATAACTCCGCTCAATTAGGTATGCAAAAACCTTAATCCGAAAACTATGACTCCAATCTTGGAAGCCGAATCAATTTTTTCTCCAACCGTGTATCCTAAGCGTCACCACCAGCCCTTCAAACACTATATAACTTTGCCCGAGTAGTTATTCAAAAACCTTAATCTTAAAAAATTCCAGCTCCTGATCTCAACAAAAAACCAACAAAAAAAAAAATTAGATCCTCAATTAGGACAAGCACAACTACCATACGTGGTAAAATATCATCCATTTTTTCAATAAACAAGCAGGAAATTAAAAGTGAATTTTGGGTGCATACGATAAATCGAGGAACTCCTCCCTCCTTCCTTCCTTCCTTCCTTCCTTCCCCTTTTTATTAATAAATTTTTCTTCTTCTTGTCTTTGATTTCCTCTTAGCGTAAAAAAAAACTCTCTCTCTCTCTCTCTCTGCTTCCATTGATGAACTCTGCTGCTTGCACACAGCCGACTCTCTCTCTTTCTTTCTCTCTCTATCGCCGCCGCCGCCGCCGCCGCCGCAGTCGCCGATCGCCGATCGCTGATCACCGTCTTTCTCTCTGCTCCCGGCCGCGATCGCTGGGCCGTCCGGTGCGTTTCTTGGGTTTTTGTTGTCTAGCTGCTGCCCGGCGGCGTCGCCCGATCGGTGGAATTCCAGGGTTTTAGAGGCCCCCGGCGATCTCCGCCGCCCGCGCCCCGCCTCCTTGAGCCCCTTCCCCCGCCGCGGCGACCGACGTCCACGGCGGCGCGTGAGCTCCTCCCCCCTGAACGACAGCCGCCGCCTCGCCTTCGCCGTTCCAGCGATACCGTCAGGATGGCCTTCGCCTCGCGGCTCCAGTTCTTCGTGAGGACCGATGGCAAGAGCTTGGTCTTCCAGGCGAATTCCAGCGATACCGTGCAGTCGGTGCACGAGCGGATTCAGCTGATCACTGGAATTCCCGTCATTGAACAGTGGTTGATTTACAGAGGGAAGCGGCTGCAGTGCGAGAAATCTTTGGCCGAGTGTGCTATCCAAAATGATGCCAGCCTGGATTTGGTCGGCCGAATGCAGAGCACGGGGCACCCGCAGGCTTGGCGAATCATCGACGACATGATTTCGCTTGTTCGCCGCCTTTGTGAAGGTAAAACCGTGAACGATGCTCTTAAAACTATTAGAACTAAGATATCAAAGTACTTGTCGACGACTCCTAAGAAAGATGGTGATTCAGCTACTGGGCATCTTCAGATATTTATGTCATGCTCTGCCCCTGAGGCGCTAGTTAATCTGTACATGTCGCCAATTAGGGGTAACAAGGAGCATGCCGAGGAATCAATTAGGCATTTCCTAGAATCATGTATAACTGAGTTGCCAAAGTCTTTGCAATTGCGCTGTGCACCAATAGTGCTGGAGTTTTGTAAGCTGCTCAGGAGAATAGCTTCTGATGACCCGTTGTACTTGTCTTGCCGGAGTAGTCTGGCGTCGATGATGGAGGTTATTAAGGTTCAATGGGTATTGGAACATACCGAAAGTGTGAAGAGAGCGATATCTATAAAAGAGATATTCCCTTTCGTTAAAGAGCTGGCAGATAAGTTGTCCGAAGTTTTGGAATTGTTCCCTCATACTATAGCTAGTGTGAGCGATGTCAATGATTTCACGATGTTTTTGCGCCCTCTGCGAACTGTAATGTCTGGATACAAGGGTTTCAAGCATCCAATCTCTTTGCCTATAGAAAATGAACACCACAATGTTCTGTTGTGTAAGGAGGCGGTCGAATCGCTTTATCATATTTTTGTGGACATGCTAAAGAAGATGGATGAGTGCCTTTTCAGAATGGAGCATTGCTTATCTGCAAACGTAAGTGGGGAAATTGATTGGTCTCCATATCTTACTATTTTGAAAGAACTGAATGCCATTTCTAAACTTTATTTGGGTTCTGAGAAAGAATTTTGGACAATTTTGAGCAAGAGGAAGCTTGTGCATTGTGTATGGATTTTGAATCTAGGAGGCACTTAGTGATGATGATGTTCCCTGAAGTGAAAAAGGACTTTGAGGAACAACATGAGATGCTAATCGACAGGTCTCAGTTATTGTCAGAATCATTCGAGTATATAGCTAATGCAGAAGCTGAATCTTTGCATGGGGGTATATTTATGGAATTTAAGAATGAGGAAGCAACTGGTCCTGGTGTCTTGCGCGAGTGGTTTGTTCTGGTTTGCCAAGCTATTTTCAATCAACAAAATCCTCTTTTTGTAGCATGTCCCAATGATCGCAGAAGGTTCTACCCAAATCCAGGTAATATTGCATGGCAATGTGTGTGATTTTGTTTAAAATGCTGGTTGTTGTCCTTAGATTTTGTGAAACCAAAAAAAGTGGATGATGGAGTGCTTATCATTTCGGCATATCGAATGGAGTTTGACATATAATTACCACTTATAGCTCTAGTTTGTAGAGTGAATATGAGTGGGTTGGTAGCTTTAACATTCCTGTTTGGTTTCCACCAAAACAGAATCAGAACTAAGAGTTTTGGATAGAAAAGTTGAACAAACAGCACAAAGTATAGATGAACTGCCCAAATACCCAGTCAGTTAGGTTCAATACATAGGTTTAACCCATTTTCTTTGCCTTCCTACCATTGCTCGTTTGATATTTCTGTCTTTTGTTTTTCTTGCTTCTTCTGCAACTGCCAGCATGCTCTAGTGCAAAGAGAGAGAGAGAGGTTGTGTCACCGGATGAGTACTAACTATAAATGAGCTATGGTGGCTAATATTTCAAAGATGATGATAGATGGGTTTGAAAGTCTTTTCTTGTAGGAAGAAGAGAAAGGCTAAACCTTTAATCCGAAGGTGATGGTAGATCACGATATTGGGACTTTTGAGGAATGGGAAGTGGGGGTTCAATCCTGCCAAGTAGATAATGAGTAAAATTTTAGAGACTACTTTGCTAAAGGACAAATGGTAAAGATAGTTAAAAAAAAGTCAAACCAAATGGGTCAATCAGTCATGTTTTGATCTTCGTTTATTTAACACTTTTTGACCTGAAACCAATCTGTTGGACTGGATCAAATGAATTTGGTCTGAACAAGGCGATGGTTTAACTAAAAATTTTCAATTTGGTTTTGGAAGTATGGGTTTTTAGGCAACCTGGTTATTTGGCATGTTGAACCCCTTCTCTTTGCAGACCACACGATTATTCTTTGTGACAAAGATAGTCTCAGAGAACTAGATACACAGTGGAGTGAAACGTCATAGTATGGATCATATGGCTGCATGTTGTCAGTTAAGGCTTAATAGTTGGTTTTATTGCTGTACAAAGATAAAGATTGATCGGAGTAATTGGGGGGTTGTGTCAGCTGGAAGGTTGACCTTACAAACGCAAGATTGGTCCAGGGCATAGAGTTGAGTTTTGCTATTATTTTTGCCTATTAGGAATTTGGGGTTGTTTACTTGAAATTCATTTGGTTCAATGACCTTGAAGTCTTAATGAAATTGCATGCTAGATGTGGAGTATTTAAATCTCATGCAAGTAAGAGGAAAATACAAAACCCCTTCAACTTTGGGTTGTACGTGTTTGCCCCTTAACTTTCAACTGCAACATATTACTCTCCTAAATTTCATTTTGTGACAGCCGTTAATCCTCCATTACGATTTCAGTTAACATGTGCAATGCACATGACTTTTTAGGAGTGAAAGTGTATTTTCATTTCATTTTTTCTTATGTGAATCTCTCTTTTACCCTTGGTTCTTGTAGTTTGTTATTCTTCATCTCTTTGGGGAATTTTTTTTTTTTTTTTAATTGGTGCCTACGTGGAGCTGTGGGTACATAAAAAGTTTCTTGGGGGATTGCTTGGCTGTTGATAGTTGTTTTTTTTTTTAAAAAAAACTTTTGAGATCTACTTGTGTGGTCACTTTGCCCTTCTGTTATTACAGTTCCGTTACCTTTGTTTTAAATGTCTTATCAGTATTGACAATCAACACTTGAGTGTTTTGCAATTTGAACATTTAAGATGATTTATTTCATCTTGTCCTCTGTCTCTGATTGTAAGTCCTCTATTTGACATTGGTCATGATGATTACCTGAGTTCTGTTGTTTTACTGGTATGCAGCCTCTACGGTGGAACCCCTGCACCTCAAGTATTTCAACTTCTCTGGTCGAATGATAGGCTTAGCTCTGATGCATAAAGTACAAGTAGGGATTGTTTTGGATCGGGTATTTTCTTGCAATTGGGTGGATATTCTATTTCTCTGGAAGACATAAGAGATGCGGATCCTTACATGTATAATAGCTGCAAGCAGATTCTGGAAATGGATGCTGAATTTATTGATTCTGATGCTTTAAGACTAACATTTGTCAGAGAAGTTGAGGAGTTGGGATCGAGGAGAGCTGTGGAACTCCGTGATGGTGGGAAGGGCATGGTGGTGAATAGCAAGAATAGGAATGATTATGTTGATCGTCTCATAAAAGATCGGTTTGTTACCTCAATATCTCAACAGGTATCGCATTTTGCACAAGGTTTTGGTGATATTCTTAGCGACTTGGGGTTGCAGAAGTTCTTTTTTCAAAGTTTAGAGCTTGAAGATATTGATCAAATGCTACACGGGAGTGGGAATGATATTTCTGTTAAAGATTGGAAGGCACATACAGAGTACAATGGTTACAAACTTAATGATCCTCAGATAGTCTGGTTTTGGAAGGTATGTGCCTGTGTTTGTGGATTTTATTATTTAATATGCTACCTTTTGAGTCAATAATCTCTCTCTGCATATGGCAGTTTGTTTGAATGTTATCTGGTTTGTCCTTTTATTATCTTTTTTCTCATAATCTTTTCATCGCTGTAGGCCTGTGGCGCCTCATATTCTGTTTTCCGTATTATGTAAAATTTTGGATCTCAAAGATGAAGCTGGACTTGGATCCTAATTAGGGAGGATATTGCCAGGAGTGAATTCCTTTGGACATTACACCTAAAGCTTATAGGCAGCACTGTTGGGTTCATTTAAGCATCATGAGTGATAACATTATTCTATGACAGAATTCAAAAGCAAAGAATGGGTTGAATTCAGTAAACTGCATTAAATCATATTCATGAATTCTGCTGAAATCCAACTCTAAGTAGAAACAAGAAACCTTGAATTTGAGTTAAAGTAGATATAGCAAATTTACTAAAATCTTAGCATACCTCTAATTTTCATTAGGTTACTTATCTAAAATTAGCTAGCCAAAGCGGGCAATCAGCCATGCACAGTCAGAATGCTTCATCTTCTTGGGGACTTGAGTAGATATGTTTATTAGACATAATTAGCTTGTCTAATCTGTGGGTGCATCATTTCTTCCCACTGGAGATAACGTGGCCTTGAGTTATGGAAGTGGTCAATTATTAGCTTCTTTCAATTTATTCTTATTGTCATTAAATTTGCAGCTGGAACCAATAGTTGGTCAGTCTGAGCATGCTCTGGGAAAATTTGCTGAATTAGACTTTTGTTTAAAAACCCTTGAACTTAGAATGTATCACAGAATCAATCTACTAAAATTTGGTTAGACATTTTACATGGATGCAAACCTCTCTTCTTCTGTCCAACATAATCTTGGAGGAACATTTTAACCCGTGTGATCAAGTTCTCCATACCAGAAGTACATGTTGTCCTGCTAGGTGAGAAGGCTATCACTTGCTCATGTCCTTAGTATGCTTGCTTATGAATGGTAAGTCATCCAATTCCTCGCACAAGTGCAAGGTGCAATTTCATGGTACCTGTCTTTATCAACCAAAACTTATTAAATAAGTAAGAAGCATTCTTATGTTAGCATGGCCCTATTTACATGGCTAGGTTTGTAGGTGTGTGCTCCTGAAAGATAATCTGTTCAGATGCTCTCTTGACTATCTCAAGCATAAAAATGGTCCTCTGCATTTCTTAGTCTGGACTCTGCGGGGAGGAAAGATTGCCCTTGCTTTAAAAGGCATTGGATTTTTAATAAAAAGTAAGAAAGATGAAAATTCCTGATGTCTAGGCTCTGTGACTCAACCACGCAAGATGCATGGTGGAGGCTAGTTTCCATGGCAATACATTATGGACAGATTGGGATTGTTGGATGCATAATGTGTTTGTACTCTGGTATGGTTTTAGATTGCAGTGTTCTTTGGGTTGGACTTGTGGAAAGTTTCATCCAATAACACTATACTCATGGTAATTTAGTGCTGAACTATTGTAGAAGAGTAGTGATGAGATGCAATTTTGCATCACAGGATCAAAATGTAGGTCCTGAAGATACCTCATTACTGTTGGTGAGTGATCCTCTAGATATGGCTGGAGAGACCTAGTTAATTCCCTGATTGGCATAAAATTATCTTCACTAATTTTATATGTTGTAATGGAAATTCTGCATTACTTTTCTCTTCAAATTCATACTCTTGGTAAATCCAATGCAGATTGTCAGAAAAATGTCACCACAGCAGAAAAAGAATATCCTTTTCTTCTGGACGTCGGTGAAGTATCTGCCTGTGGAGGGATTTCGGGGTTTGGCGTCTCGCCTTTACATATACAAGTCTATGGAGGACATGAGCCACCTACCATCATCCCATACATGCTTTTATCGTCTGTGCTTTCCATCTTATCCCAGCATGACCATCATGCAACAGCGCCTTTCCATCATTGCTCAAGAACATGTAGGCTGCAGCTTCGGTACTTGTTGACAATTTGATTTCATCATTGGACGCTTAAAGGGGGTGTTGTAGATATTTTGTGTCGTCTGTCTTCTGTCGTTGAGGTCTTTGTTGTTCCCCTCTTTTGACTGTTCATACATATATTTATAGATGCAGGGTATAAACAAAGTTTGGGTGCAGGATGAAAGGGAAGCTCATCCACCTTTGCGAGACTTCATTTTTCTGGTAGAGATGGTCACTTTGCTTTGACATGTAGATATACAGAAAGATTGACTGCAATACATCTCTCTCTCTCTCTCTCTCTCTCTCTCTCTCTACCCCCCCTCTTCCCCAACCCACCCACGCACCTGCGCACGCTTGCAAACACGCTCTATTATGGTTTGTCTGGATGTGTTAGTGGCAATGAATTCAATACTTCGATGGAGGGGACAGGGGAAGTTACAACCCTCTTCAGAAATTTTTCATCATTGATCAAATAGGTATAGGCCATCGTTGAATGTATGCAGCCAGTCATGCACCACATGGATGCATAGGGCTTTTGATCAAAGATACTTTGTTTTGAACCTTTTATGTATCATTTTGAGATACTGAGATACGAATGAAACATTTGCTTTTGACCAAAAAAAAAAATCGAAGGAGATTAACCTTTGTGAATTGATTTCAAGATATTTATTTATTTATTTATATTAACTATGCTATTGCTTGTATATATTCAAGAGTACCTTTTAAGATATTTTATTCAATATTTAAATTTAAATTTTAAACTAATAGGTGCAAGAAATTTGAGAATGACGAGTCAATAAACAAATGCTAATAGGTAGGATATAGGCCATGTGGCATAATTATGGCATGTGGCTTACTATGTGGGAAGCATAGAGACAAGGCAATCTTCCATATGGCGAGTACATGAGTAAATGTTCTCACTGCTCCCGGCTTTACTATATATAATTAACCTGAATTCTATTAAAATTCTCAGTATTTATTGTAATGTTAAAACTGAGTGAAAATTAGTGGAATTTATCCTAGTGTATAAAATGATTTGTTCTTTAAATTATTCTAATTTAATTTTAATACGTTATTCACTTAGTTAATAAAATTACGAGTATCAATTATGTGACAATATATTTCGTGTTTTTACTTAATCTCACATCAAATGGATAAATGGTATATTTAAAGATAGTTTTTATATTTTTTCAAATTTATAATCAATGAGGTAAGTCGAAAGAAATAAATGTTGAGCCCTTAATATCAAGATTTTTTTTCTTAAATTTTCTCTATTTATTGGTCGGTCCCATAAGCTTTGGGCTATCTTTAAAGATACTTTATTTTATCCATCTTAATTTTAAGCGTTAATTGTTAATAACTGGTAGATATTTGAGAATGGCAAATCAATAAACAAATGTTAATTAGTTGAATATAGACAATGTGGCAAACTTATGCCACGCGGTAACAATGTAAACAAAGTTGACTTTTACATGGCGAGCATAGAAATAAATATTCTTCGAGTTCTGACTTTAAACGTGCACATATATATTTGTGTGCGCACGCACGCCCTAAATCATGAAGAATCTCTAATTCTTTTATGTAATCTTAAAATTTAATACGTTTGTTTTGCGGAAAATAAATAATTTGAAAAAAATTCCTGTAAATAATTTTTTTATCGCTTGAAATCATGAGTTGATAAAATCTTTTTATTATCAATAACAATTTATATCTAAACATTTTTCATGGATGATAATTTTTTTTTTCATTTCTTCATTTTTATAAATATCAGAATTTAGGAATTGGGCATGGATTCATTGTCTAAAATATACAAAATTTGCAACCAAAAAATTAAATTGAAATAATTTTGAAAATATAATAACAAAATTTGAGATAATCATGAGCCGAATGACGCGCCTGATCACCCAACCCCAAGATGCCCAAAAGGCAAATGGACGGGTTTGGTCTAGACTCTAAGGTCTACTGTAAAAAAAAGTCTTAACTCGTGTCAACTTGAAATTCTGTGTAACTTTTATTTTATATCACGAAGAGATAAGGATAAGAAAGTGCAAAACAACTACGATTCTGTCTTCTTCTTCTTCTTCTTCTTCTTTTAATGATGGCAAGGAGACGGGATCGTATGTTCATATGGACCGGGTGAAATGGATATGCTTTACGACGATTTCATGTAGATGGCCTCACCCCGAGGACCGTGCGTGTTCCCCTACTTTTGCACCTTTTTGCGGCATCAACCTTTGGCTATTTCTTTTTGAGAAAATAAAACAAAAACAACCTTTGACTTTTAATCTAATTGAGATATCACTATTTTTTTCCCTGGTTCCACGCACGTAAGTAATTATCCGAAAACAACCTAAGTCTTTTCACCTCTTGAAATTAACAAAATTAAAAAAAAAAATTATCCATTATACATGATACCCTTTTAATTATATTGAAATTTTCTGAAAAGATTATGATGATTGGATATCAAATAAAGCATCACGATTTTAAAAAAAAGTTTCATATAAAACATATGCGATCTAAAAACCGTAACATGATAATTACCCTCGTTTATGGTGACACGAATGCATATGTAGGAAAATTACTTACCTTAATTTTGAGAACAACAAATTGTTAAGATCATCGAGATGGAATGCAACTTGTTTATCTTCTCCATTCGTGTACTATAAGTGAAGTTGCTTTACCTTTTAGCTGGACATAAAGGTCGCCTAATTAGGCAAGTGCAAAATTCATTTGAAATTCACCTTTGATCATAACACAAAAACCAAAAAATGGATCCCACAATTTGAAAAGAAGTTTACCTAGCGGTACCGAGTCATACTTATTGAAATTTTTAATATTTTCAAGCGGTTCAAAAAATGTAACATAATAATTACCCTCATTTATGGCCACAAAGGTTTATATGAGTAGGAAATTACTTAATTTAAATTAATAGCACGGCAGATCTTCATTATTAGCGATATCGAATGTAATTTCGAAAGCTAAGTCAATTTTTTTCTCATCAATCCGCTTGACCATTGAACCCCATATAACTCCGCTCGATTAGGTATGCAGAAACCTTAATCCAAAAACTATGACTCCAATCTTGGAAGCCGAATCAATTTTCTCTCCAACCGTGTATCCTAAGCGTCACCATCAGCCCTTCAAACACTATATAACTTTGCTCGATTAGGCATTCAAAAACCTTAATCTTAAAAAACTCCAGCTCCTGATCTCAACGAAAAACTGACAAAAAAGAAACTAGATCCTCAATTAGGACAAGCACAACTACCATACGTGGTAAAGTATCATCCATTTTTTCAATAAACAAGCAGGAAATTAAAATTGAATTTTGGGTGCATACGATAAATCGAGGAATATATTCGTTACAATTTGTTACATCTTACGAAGAAAAAGGGGGAGGGGAAGGAGGAGGCTCATGAAAAGTTCCCTCCTTCCTTCCTTTCTTCCTTCCCCTTTTTATTAATATTTTTTTCTTCTTCTTGTCTTTGATTTCCTCTTAGCGTAATAAGACAGTCTGAAAAAACTGTCTCTCTCTCTGCTTCCATTGATGAACTCTGCTGCTTGCACACAGCCGACTCTCTCTCTTTCTTTCTCTCTCTATCGCGGCCGCCGCTGCCGCCGCAGTCGCCGATCGCCGATCGCCGATCACCGCCTTTCTCTCTGCTCCCGGCCGCGATCGCTGGGCAGTCCGGTGCGTTTCTTGGGTTTTTGTTGTCTAGCTGCTGCCCGGCGGCGTCGCCCGATCGGTGGAATTCCAGGGTTTTAGAGGCCACCGGCGATCTCCGCCGCCCGCGCCCCGCCTCCTTGAGCCCCTCCCCCGCCGCGGCGACCGACGTCCACGGCGGCGCGTGAGCTCCTCCCCCCGAAAGACAGCCGACGCCTCGCCTCCGCCGTTCCAGCGATACCGTCAGGATGGCCTTCGCCTCGCGGCTCCAGTTCTTCGTGAGGACCTATGGCAAGAGCTTGTTCTTCCAGGCGAATTCCAGCGACACCGTGCAGTCGGTGCACGAGCGGATTCAGCTGATCACTGGAATTCCCGTAATTGAACAGAGGCTGATTTACAGAGGGAAGCGGCTGCAGTGCGACAAATCTTTGGCCGAGTGCGCTATCCAAAATGATGCCACCCTGGATTTGGTCGGCCGAATGCGGAGCACGGGGCACCCGAAGGCTTGGCGAATCATCGACGACATGATTTCGCTTGTTCGCCACCTTTGTGAAGGTAAAACCGTGAACGATGCTCTTAAAACTATTAGAACTAAGATATCAAAGTACCTGTCGACTACTCCTAAGAAAGATGGTGATTCAGCTACTGGGCATCTTCAGATATTTATGTCATGCTCTGCCCCTGAGGCGTTAGTTAATCTCTACATGTCGCCAATTAGGGGTAACAAGGAGCATGCCGAGGAATCAATTAGGTATTTCCTGAAATCATGTATAACTAAGTTGCCAAAGTCTTTGCAATCGCGCTGTGCACCAATCGGGCTGGAGTTCTGTAAGCTGCTTAGGAGAATAGCTTCTGATGACCCGTTGTACTTGTCTTGCCGGAGTAGTCTGGGGTCGATGATGGAGGTTATTAAGGTTCAATGGGTATTGGAACATACCGAAAGTGTGAAGAGAGCGATATCTATAAAAGAGATATTCCCTTTCGTTAAAGAGCTGGCAGATAAGTTGTCCAAAGTTTTGGAATTGTTCCCTCATACTATAGCTAGTGTGAGCGATGTCAATGATTTCACGATGTTTTTGCGCCCTCTGCGAACTGTAATGTCTGGATACAAGGGTTTCAAGCACCCAATCTCTTTGCCTATGGAAAATGAACACCACGATGTTCTGTTGTGTAAGGAGGAGGTTGAATCGCTTTATCATATCTTTGTGGACATGCTAAAGAAGATGGATGAGTGCCTTTTAAGAATGGAGCAGCGCTTATCTGCAAACGTAAGTGGGGAAATTGATTGGTCTCCATATCTTACTATTTTGAAAGAACTGAATGCCATTTCTAAACTTTATTTGGGTTCTGAGAAAGAATTTTGGACAATTTTGAGCAAGAGGAAGCGTGCATTGTGTATGGATTTTGAATCTAGGAGGCACTTAGTGATGATGATGTTCCCTGAAGTGAAAAAGAACTTTGAGGAACAACATGAGATGCTGATCGACAGGTCTCAGTTATTGTCAGAATCATTTGAGTATATAGCTAATGCAGAAGCTGAATCTTTGCATGGGGGTATATTTATGGAATTTAAGAATGAGGAAGCAACTGGTCCTGGTGTCTTGCGTGAGTGGTTTGTTCTGGTTTGCCAAGCTATTTTCAATCAACAAAATCCTCTTTTTGTAGCATGTCCCAATGATCGCAGAAGGTTCTACCCAAATCCAGGTAATATTGCATGGTAATGTGTGTGATTTTGTTTAAAATGCTGGTTGTTGTCCTTAGATTTTGTGAAACCAAAAAAAATGGATGATGGACTGCTTATCATTTCGGCATATCGAATGGTGTTTGACATATAATTAGCACTTATAGCTCTAGTATGTAGAGTGAATATGAGCGGGTTGGTAGCTTTAACATTCCTGTTTGGTTTCCACCAAAACAGAATCAGAACCAAGAGTTTTGGATAGAAAAGTTGAACAAACAGCACGAAATATAGATGAACTGCCCAAATACCCAGTCAGTTAGGTTCAATACATAGGTTTAACCCATTTTCTTTGCCTTCCTACTATTGCTTGTTTGATATTTCTGTCTTTTGTTTTTCTTGCTTCTTCTGCAACTGCCAGCATGCTCTAGTGCAAAGAGAGAGAGAGAGAGAGGCTGCGTCACCGGATGAGTACTAACTATAAATGAGCTATGGTGGCTAATATTTCAAAGATGATGATAGATGGGTTTGAAAGTCTTTTCTTGTAGGAAGAAGAGAAAGGCTAAACCTTTAATTCAAAGGTGATGGTAGATCACGATATTGGGACTTTTGAGGAATGGGAAGTGGGGGTCAATCCTGCCAAGTAGATAATGAGTAAAATTTTAGAGACTACTTGGCCAAAGGACAAATGGTAAAGATAGTTAAAAAAAAGTCAAACCAAATGGGTCAATCAGTCATGTTTTGATTCGTTTATTTAACACCTTTTGACCTGAAACCAATCTGTTGGACTGGATCAAATGAATTTGGTCTGAACAAGGCGATGTTTTAACTAAAAATTTTCGATTTGGTCTGAAAAAGCCATATGATCCATACACAGTGGAGTGAAACGTCATAGTATGGATCATATGGCTGCATGTTGTTAGTTAAGGCTTAATAGTTGGTTTTATTGCTGTACAAAGATAAAGATTGATTGGAGTAATTGGGGGGTTGTGTCAGCTGGAAAGTTGACCTTACAAACGCAAGATTGGTCCAGGGGATAGAGTTGAGTTTTGCTATTATTTTTGCCTATTAGGAATTCGGGGTTGTTTACTTGAAATTCGTTCAGTTCAATGACCTTGAAGTCTTAATGAAATTGCATGCTAGATGTAGAGTATTTAAATCTCATACAAGTAAGACGAAAATACAAAACCCCTTCAACTTTGGGATGTACGTGTTTGCCCCTTAACTTTCAACTGCACCATATTACTCTCCTAAATTTCATTTTGTGACAGACGTTAATCCTCCATTACGATTTCAGTTAACATGCACAATGCACACGACTTTTTAGGAGTGAAAGTGTATTTTCATTTCATTTTTTCTTATGTGAATCTCTCTTTTACCCTTGGTTCTTGTAGTTTGTTATTCTTCATCTCTTTGGGGAATTTTTTTTTTTTTATAATTGGTGCCTACATGGAGCTGTGGGTACATAAAAAGTTTCTTGGGGGATTGCTGGGCTGTTGATAGTTGTTTTTAGAAAAAAAAAAAAAAAAACAAACTTTTGAGATCTACTTGTGTGGTCGCCTTGCCCTTCTGTTATTACAGTTTTGTTACCTTTGTTTTAAATGTCTTATCAGTATTGACAATCAACACTTGAGTGTTTTGCAATTTGAACATTTAAGATGATTTATTTCATCTTGTCCTCTGTCTCTGATTGTAAGTCCTCTATTTGACATTGGTCATGATGATTACCTGAGTTCTGTTGTTTTACTGGTATGCAGCCTCTACAGTGGAACCCCTGCACCTCAAGTATTTCAACTTCTCTGGTCGAATGATAGGCTTAGCTCTGATGCATAAAGTACAAGTAGGGATTGTTTTGGATCGGGTATTTTTCTTGCAATTGGGTGGATATTCTATTTCTCTGGAAGACATAAGAGATGCGGATCCTTACATGTATAAGAGCTGCAAGCAGATTCTGGAAATGGATGCTGAATTTATTGATTCTGATGCTTTAAGACTAACATTCGTGAGAGAAGTTGAGGAGTTGGGATCGAGGAGAGCTGTGGAACTCCGTGATGGTGGGAAGGGCATGGTGGTGAATAGCAAGAATAGGAATGATTATGTTGATCGTCTCATAAACGATCGGTTTGTTACCTCAATCTCTGAACAGGTATCGCATTTTGCACAAGGTTTTGGTGATATTCTTAGCAACTTGGGGTTGCAGAAGTTCTTTTTTCAAAGTTTAGAGCTTGAAGATATTGATCAAATGCTACGTGGGAGTGAGAATAATATTTCTGTTCAAGATTGGAAGGCACATACAGAGTACAATGGTTACAATTTTAATGATCCTCAGATAGTCTGGTTTTGGAAGGTATGTGCCCGTGTTTGTGGATTTTATTGTTTAATATGCTACTTTTGAGTCGATAATCTCTCTCTGCATATGGCAGTTTGTTTGAATGTTATCTGGTTTGTCCTTTTATTATCTTTTTTCTCATAATCTTTTCATCGCTGTAGGCCTGTGGTGCCTCATATTCTGTTTTCTGTATTATGTAAAATTTTGGATCTCAAAGATGAAGCTGGACTTGGATCCTAATTAGCGAGGATATTGCCATGAGTGAATTCCTTTGGACATTACACCTAAAGCTTATAGGCAGCACTGTTGGGTTCATTTAAGCATCATGAGTGATAACATTATTCTATGACAGAATTCAGAAGCAAAGAATGGGTTGAATTTGGTAAACTGCATTAAATCATATTCATAAATTCTGCTGAAATCCAACTCTAAGTAGAAAGAAGAAACCTTGAATTTGAGTTTAAGTAGATATAGCAAATTTACTAAAATCTTAGCATACCTCTAATTTTCATTAGGTTACTTATCTAAAATTAGCTAGCCAAAGCGGGCTATCAGCCATGCACAGTCAGAATGCTTCATCTTCTTGGGGACTTGAGTAGATATGTTTATTAGACATAATTAGCTTGTCTAATCTGTGGGTGCATCATTTCTTCCCACTGGAGATAACGTGGCCTTGAGTTATGGAAGTGATCAATTATTAGCTTCTTTCAATTTATTCTTATAGTCATTAAATTTGCAGCTGGAACCAATAGTTGGTCAGTCTGAGCATGCTCTGGGAAAATTTGCTGTATTAGACTTTTGTTTAAAAACCGTTGAACTTAGAATGTATCACAGAATCAATCTACTAAAATTTGGTTAGACATTTTACATGGATGCAAACCTCTCTTCTTCTGTCCAACATAATCTTGGAGGAACATTTTAACCCGTGTGATCAAGTTCTCCATACCAGAAGTACATGTTGTCCTGCTAGGTGAGAAGGCTATCACTTGCTCATGTCCTTAGTATGCTTGTTTATGAATGGTAAGTCATCCAATTCCTCGCGCAAGTGCAAGGTGCAATTTCATGGTGCCTGTCTTTATCAACCAAAACTTATTAAATAAGTAAGAAGCATTCTTATGTTAGCATGGGCCCTATTTACATGGCTAGGTTTGTAGGTGTGTGCTCCTGAAAGATAATCTGTACAGATGCTCTCTTGACTATCTCAAGCATAAAAATGGTTCTCTGCATTTCTTAGTCTGGACTCTGCTGGGAGGAAAGATTGCCCTTGCTTTAAAAGGCATTGGATTTTTAATAAAAAGTAAGAAAGATGAAAATTCCTGATGTCTAGGCTCTGTGACTCAACCACGCAAGATGCATGGTGGAGGCTAGTTTCCATGGCAATACATTATGGACAGATTGGGATTGTTGGATGCATAATGTGTTTGTACTCTGGTATGGTTTTTAGATTGCAGTGTTCTTTGGGTTGGACTTGTGGAAAGTTTCATCCAATAACACTCTACTCATGGTAATTTAGTGCTGAACTATTGTAGAAGAGTAGTGATGAGATGCGATTTTGCATCACAGGATCGAAATGTAGGTCCTGAAGATACCTCATTACTGTTGGTGAGTGATCCTCTAGATATGGCTGGAGAGTCCTAGTTAATTCCCTGATTGGCATAAAATTATCTTCACTAATTTTATATGTTGTAATGGAAATTCTGCATTACTTTTCTCTTCAAATTCATACTCTTGATAAATCCAATGCAGATTGTCAGCAAAATGTCACCACAGCAGAAAAAGAATATCCTTTTCTTCTGGACGTCGGTGAAGTATCTGCCTGTGGAGGGATTTCGGGGTTTGGCGTCTCGCCTTTACATATACAAGTGTACGGAGGACATGAGCCACCTACCATCATCCCATACATGCTTTCATCGTCTGAGCTTTCCACCTTATCCCAGCATGACCATCATGCAACAGCGCCTTTCCATCATCGCTCAAGAACATGTAGGCTGCAGCTTCGGTACTGGGTGACAATTCGATTTCATCATCATTTTGGGGGAGGAAAAAGTCCTTAATTGCACATAGAAGATTCAGATCTCTCAACTGGTGCAGCGTATGGACGATTAAAGGGGGTGTTGTAGATATTTTGTCTCGTCTGTCTTCTGTCGTTGAGGTCTTTGTTGTTCCCCTCTTTTGACTGTTCATACATATATTTGTAGATGCAGGGTATAAATAAAGTTTGGGTGCAGGATGAAAGGGATGCTCATCCCCTTTGCGGGACGTCATGCACCGCATGGATACACAGGGCTTTTGACCAAAGATACTTTCTTTTGAATGTTGATATACAGAAAGATTGACTGCAATATATCTCTCTCTCGCTCTCTAAAACCAAACATCGTTGAATGTATGCTGTCATGCACCACATGGATCCATAGGGCTTTTGAGCAAAGATATTTGTTTTGAACCTTTTATTTATCATTTTGAGATACTGAGATACGAATGAAATATTTGCTTTTAACCAAAAAAAAAAAATAAATATATATATATATATATAAATTAATATATATGTGAGATTAATCTTTGTGAATTGATTTCAAAATATATTTTTTATTTATATTAACTATGCTATTGCTTGTATATATTCAAGAGCACCTTTTGAGATATTTTATTCAATATTTAAATTTAAATTTTAAAATAATTGGTGCAAGAAATTTGAGAATGATGAGTCAATAAACAAATGCTAATTGGTAGGATATAGGCCATGTGGCATAATTGTGGCATGTGACTTTCTATGTGGAAAGCATAGAGACAAGTTAAACTTCCATGCGGCGAGTACATGAGTAAATGTTCTCAGTGCTCCCGGCTTTACTATATATAATTAACCTGAATTATATTGTAATTCTCAGTCTTTATTGTAATGTTAAAACTGAGTGAAAATCAGTGAAATTTATCCAAGTGTATGAAATGATTTGTTCTTTAAATTATTCTATTTCAATTTTAATACGTTATTCACTTAGTTAATAAAATTATGAGTATCAATTATGGGACATAATATATTTCATGTGTTTGACTTAATCTTGCACCAAATGGATAAATGGTATATTTAAAGATACTTTTTATAATTTTTCAAATTTATAATCAATGAGGTAAGTCGAAAGAAATAAATGTTGAGACCTTAATATCAAGATTTTTTTTTTAAATTTTCTCTATTTATTGGTCGGTCCAATAAGCTTCAAACTATCTTTAAAGATACTTTGTTTTTATCCATCTTAAGTTTAACTGTTAATTGTTAATAACTGGTAGATATTTGAGAATGGCAAATCAATAGACAAAACTTAATTGTCAAATATAGACAATGTGGCAAACTCATGCCACGAGGTAACGACGTAAATAATGTTAACTTTTACATGGCGAGCATAGAAACTAATGGCACGTTTGGTAACGATTTTGTTCTTAGGAATAAATTATGATCGAAATAATTCTTTTTTATTTTGTTCTCGGGAACAAAATTCTAAGCATTTTAAGCCATTTGGTAACTATCCAAAATTTCTGATTTTGGAATAGAATTGCGTTTGGTACCGTGTTCATTGATTTTGTTCCAAATCAATTTCTTTTAATTTTTAAATAATTTTTTTACTTTTTTTCTTTCTTTTTTTTTTTTTTTTTTTCCTTTTCTCTCCTATATTCTTCTTCTTCTTCTGGCTAGTGACCTCACCGGAGTGTCACGAGGCCCTCGGCGAGGCTTGCCCTTGTCGGTCGAATCTCGCCGGTGGCAGATCTAGCCAGGCCAAGCCTCGTCGGTGGCTGGGCTTGCCTTCGGTGAGCTCGCCGGACCGGCGGGCGATGGCGGGCAGTGATGGATGACGATCGCAAGACGGTGGACGGCGGTCGCGGGATGGCGAAAAGGAAGAAGAATAAGAGTTGCTTTTGATTCTCAAATTTGTTTGAACAATAATCAACTTTTTTTTTATTCTTGATTTCACTCCAAATCTATTCCCGGGAACAAAAATTTTACCAAACGCGATTCTCGTCCCAAACTGATTCTGGGAACAAAAAATCAGAATCATACACTGTTTGGATGGTTACCAAACAGTGCTTAATATTCTTCGAGTTCTATATATATGTGGGGGGGTGGCATGCACATGTGCGGTAGATCTAAATCATGAAGAATCTCTAATTCTTTTATATAATCTTAAAACTTAATATATTTGTTTCGCGGAAAATAAATAATTTGGAGAAAAATTTCCTATAAATGATTTTTTTATTGCTTGAAATCATGAGTTGATGAAATTTTTTTTCATTATCGATAACAATTTATATCTAAACATTTTCATGGACGATAAAAAGTTTTTCATTTATTCATTTTTATAAACATCAGAATTTAGGAATTGGGCATGGATTCATTGTCTAAAATATACAAAATTTACAACCAAAAAAATAAATTAAAATAATTTTGAAAGTAAAATAGCAAAATTTGGGATGATCATGAGCCGAATGATGCGCTCGATCACCCAACCCCAAGATGCCCAAAAGGCAAATGGGCGGGTTTTGTCTAGACTCTAATGTCTACCATAAAAAAAAAAAAAAAAAAAAATCTTAACTCATGTCAACTTGAAATTATGTGTAACTTTCATATCATGAAGAGACAATGATGAGAAAGTGCAAAACAACTATGATTATGTCATTTCATGAGGATTTCTCCCAACTAAGTCAACTAATTGGAGATGGCAATGTAGTCGAATTACGAATGTAAATACAACAAACCTACCCATGCCTTGGAAATTGCAATTTCGCCTAAATAAAACAATTAAACACACTAACAGATAATAATGATGATCTAATTTAATCGATGAGGAGATCGATCGGTACCAAATTCCAAATTAAAATCGATTATGAGATTAGCACTCCACAATGGCAAACTTCCAAGTTCTGATTTGGTGTGATATTCACATGTCGATTATTTTATTTAAACCTTTTCTTTTTTTAATGATGAGAAGGAGACGGGACCATATGTTCGTATGGACCGGCTGAAATGGATATGCTTTGTGACATTCAAACCGCAAGAAATATTCTATAGAGCGACGATTTCATGTAGATGACCTCACCCCGGGGACCGTGCGTATTCCCCAACTTTTGTACCTTCTTGCCGCATCAACCTTTGGCTTTTTCTTTTTTATTTTTGAGAAAATTAAAAAAAAAAAAAAACAACCTTTGACTTTTAATTTTATTGAGATATCACTAATTTTTTTTTCCTAATTCCACGCACGTAAGTAATTATCCGAAAACAACCCAAGTCTTTTCACCGCCTAAAAATAACAAAATCAAAAAAAAAAACTTTACCCATTATATATGATACCCTTTTAATTATATTAAATTTCTTGACAAGATTATGATGGTTGGATATAGAAAGATTAATGGAGCACCACCATTTTAAAAAAAATTTCATCTAGATAAATGTAATCTAAAAATTGTACCATGATAATTAACCTTGTTTATGGCCATGCAAGTGCATATGCCGATAAATTACTTACCTTAATTTTGAGAATGACAAATTGTTAAGATCATCGAGATGGAATACAACTCGTTTATCTTCCCAATTGTGTACTATAAGTGAAGCCGCTTTACCTTTTAGCTAGTCATAGAGTTTGCCTAATTAGGCAAGCGCAAAATTCATTTGAAATTCACCTTTGATCATAACGAAAAAGCTAAAAAATAAATCTTACAATTTGAAAAGAAGTTTATCTAGTGGTGCTGATTCATACTTATTGAACTCCTTAACATTTTCAAGCCGTTCAAAAGACGTAATATAATAATGACCTCATTTATGGCGACACAGGTTTATAAGATTAAGAAATTACTTAATTTAAATTTTGAGCATAGCATATCTTCATGATTGACGATATCAAATGCAATTTTGGAAGCCAAATCAATTGTCTCTCCAATTGTGCATCATAAGCATAGCCGCTCGACTTTTGAACCCCACTTAACTCCGCCCAATTAGGTATGTGAAAACCTTAATCCGAAACTTTGACTCCAATTTCAGAAGCTAAATCAATTTTCTCTCCAAACCATTTATCCTAAGCCTTGCCATTGGCCTTTCAAGCTCTACATAACTCTGCCCAATTAGGCATTCGAAAACCTTAATCTTAGAATAATCCGACTCCCAATCGCAACGAAAAACCTACGGAAAAAAAAAAAAAAAAAAAACTAGATCGTCAATTAGGATAAGCACAACTACCACACATGGTAGGATATCACCCATTTTTTCAATAAACGAGCAGGAAATTAAAAGTGAATTTTGGGCGCATACGATAAATCGAGCAATATATTCATTACATTTACGAAAAAAGGCCAAAAAATGAAAAAAAAAAAAAAAAAAAAAAAAAAAAAAGGGAAAGGAGGCTCATGAAAAGTTGGTGCGGCCTCCTCCACCAGAATCCTCCCCCGCCTCCCTTCCTTCCTTCCTTCCTTCCTCTACTTATTAATATTATTTTTTCTTTCTTTTTGCCTTTGATTTCCTCTTAGCGTAAGAAGACAGTCTAAAATCTCTCTCTCTCTCTCTCTCTCTCTCTACCTCCATTGATGACTCTGCTGCTTCCACAGAGCCGGCTTTCTCCGTCTTTCTCTCTCTTCTTTCACACTCACCAAATCGCTTCTCTCTCTACCTCCGCCGCCGCCCCCGCCCCCGCCCCGCCGTCGCCGTCGCCGTCGCCGATCGCCGCCTTCCTCTCTCCTCCCGCCCCCGCTCGCTCGGCCGCCCGGTGCGTTTCCTGGGTTTCTGTTGTCTAGCCGCTGCCCCGCGGCGTCGCCCGATCAGCGGAATTCTAGGGTTTTAGAGGCCCCCCCGGCGATCCCCGCCGCCCCCCCCGGCTCGTTGAGCTCCTTTCCCCGCCGCGGCGACCGACGTCCACGGCGGCGCGTGGGCCGTTGATGTCTTCGCTCGCCGATCCCAACCCCGCGAACGACAGCCGCCGTCTCGCCTCCGCCGCCGCGAAGCGAAAGTTGGACGATTATGCCCCTACGGCCTTCGAGGACGACGAGTTCGCGGCCGATTTACTCAGCATTCGGATGCGAAAGGACGAGCTGTACTCGGTCCAGCACCCGCACCCCGCGTTCGCCCACGCCAGCAGCTCGAGCTCCGGCCGGGTGCCCTGGCCCCTGCCGCACTCCCCCTTGCCGTCCGCCCGCCTGGCCTTCGCCTCGCGGCTCCAGTTCTTCGTGCGGATGATCTCTGAGGGCAAGACCTTGGTCTTCCAGGCCAATTCCAGCGATACCGTGCAGTCGGTGCACGAGCGGATTCAGCTGATCACTGGAATTCCCGTCATTGAGCAGAGGCTGATTTACAGAGGGAAGCAGCTGCAGTGCGAGAAATCTTTGGCTGAGTGCGCTATCCAAAACGATGCCGGGCTGCATTTGGTCGGCCGAATGCGGAGCACGGGGCACCCTCAGGCTTGGCAAATCATCGACGACATGATTTCTCTTGTTTGCCGTCTTTGTAAAGGTGAAACCGTGCCCTATGCTCTTAAAACTATTAAAACTAGGATATCGGAATACTTGTCGATGACTCCTAAGGATGATGGTGATCCAGCTACTGGGCATCTTCAGATATTTATGTCATCCTCTGCGCCTGCGGCGCTTGTTATGCTCTACATGTCGCCAATTAGGGGTAACAAGGAGCATGCCGAGGAGTCAATTAGGCATTTCCTAGAATCATGTATAACTGAGTTGCCAAAGTCTTTGCGATCGCGCTGTGCACCAATAGTGCTGGAGTTTTGTAAGTTGCTCAGGAGAATAGCTTCTCATGACCCCTTGTACTTGTCTTGCCGGAGTAGTCTGGGGTCAATGATGGAGGTTATTAAGGTTCAATGGGTACCGGAACATACCGAAAGTGTAAAGAGAGCGATATCTATAAAAGAGATATTCCCTTTCGTTAAAGAGCTGGCAGGTAAGTTGTCCAAAGATATGGAAGTGTCCCTCATATCAGCAGCGAGTGTGGGGTGTTGGAGCGATGTCAATGATTTCACGATGTTCTTGCGCCCTTTGCGAACTGTAATGTCTGGATACAAGGGTTTCGAGCATCCAATCTCTTTGCCTATGGAAAATGAACACCATGATGTTCTGTTGTGTAAGGAAGAGGTCGAATCGCTTTATAATATCTTTGTGGACATGCTAAAGAAGATGGATGATTGCCTTTCTGGAATGGAGCAGCGCTTATCTGCAAAGGTAAGTGGGGAAATTGATATTGCACATCCAGCGTGGTCTAGATATCTTACTATTTTGAAAGAACTGAATGCCATTTCTAAACTTTATTTGGGTTCTGAGGAACAATTTTGGACGATTTTGAGCACGAGGAAGCGTGCATTGTGTATGCTTGTTGTCCGTTATGCGAAGCGAAATGATGATCACAAATGGCTTCTTGAGCACAAAGATATCATGGATTTTGAGTCTAGGAGGCACTTAGTGATGATGATGTTCCCTGAAGTGAAAGAAGACTTTGAGGAACAACATGAGATGCTGATCGACAGGTCTCAGTTATTGTCAGAATCATTTGAGTATATAGCTAATGCAGAAGCTGAATCTTTGCATGGGGGTATATTTATGGAATTTAAAAATGAGGAAGCAACTGGTCCTGGTGTCTTGCGCGAGTGGTTTGTTCTGGTTTGCCAAGCTATTTTCAATCAACAAAATCCTCTTTTTGTAGCATGTCCCAATGATCGCAGAAGGTTCTACCCAAATCCAGGTAATGTTGCATGGCAATGTGTGTGATTTTGTTTAAAATGGTGGTTGTTGTCCTTAGATTTTGTGAAACCAAAAAAAGTGGATGATGAAGTGCTTATCATTTCGGCATATTGAATGGAGTTTGACATATAATTAGCACTTAAAGCCCTAGGATGTAGAGTGAATATGAGTGGGTTGGCAGCTTTGACGTTCCTGTTTGGTTTCCAACAAAACAGAATCAGAACCAAGAGTTTCAGATAGAAAAGTTGAACAAGCAGCACAAAGGTTGATGAACTGCGCAAATACCCAGTCAGTTAGGTTCAAGACCTAGGTTTAACCCATTTTCGTTGCCTTCCTACTATTGCTCGTTTGATATTTCTGTCTCTTGTTTTTCTTGCTTCTACTGCAACTGCCAGAGTGCTCTTGTGCGGGGAGAGAGAGAGGTTGTGTCATTGGATGAGTACTAACTATGAATGTGCTATGGTGGCTAATATTTTGAAGATGATGATAGATGGGTTTGAAAGTTTTTTCTTGTAGGAAGAAGAGTAAGGCTAGTGATGGTAGATCACCATATTGGGGCTTTTGAGGAATGGGAAGTGGGAGTCAATCCTGCCAAGTAGATAATGAGTAAAATTTTAGAGACTACCTTGCCGAAGGACAAATGGTAAAGATAGTTAAAAAGAGTCAAAACAAATGGGTCAATCAGTCAAGTTTTGATCTTTGTTTATTTAACACTTTGTGACCTGAAACCAAGCTGTTGGAACTGGATCAAATGAATTTGGTCTGAACAAGGCGATGGTTTAACTAAAAAAATTTTATTTGATTTTGGAAGTATGAGTTTTTAGGCAACCTGGTTATTTGGCATGTTGAACCCCTTCTCTTTGCAGACCACACAATTATTCTTTGTGACAAAGATAGTCTCAGAGAAGTAGATACACAGCAGAGTGAAATGTCATTGTATGGATTATATGGCTGCATGTTGTCAGTTAAGGTTTAGTAGTTGGTTTTATTGCTGTACAAAGATAAAGATTGACTGAAGTAATTGGGGGGTTGTGTCAGCTGGAAAGTTGACCTTACAAATGCAAGATGGGTCCAAGGGATAGAGTTGAGTTTTGCTATTATTTTTGCCTATTAAGAATTCAGGGTTGTTTACTGGGAATTCATTCGGCTCAATGACCTTGAAGTCTTAATGAAATTGCATGCTAGATGTAGAGTATTTTAATCTCATACAAGTAAGAGGAAAATGCAAAACCCCTTCAACTTTGGGTTGTACATGTTTGCCCCTTAACTTTCAACTGCAACATATTACTCTCCTAAATTTCATTTTGTGACAGCCGTTAATCCTCCATTATGATTTCAGTTAACATGTGCAATGCACATGACTTTTTAGGAGTGAAAGTGTATTTTCATCTCATTTTTTCTTATGTAAATCTCTCTTTTACCCTTGGTTCTTGTAGTTTATTATTCTTCATCTCTTTGGTTAATTTTTTTTTTTTTTTTATAATTCATGCCTAGATGGAGCTGTGGGTACATAAAAAGTTTCTTGGGGGATTGCTGGGCTGTTGATAGTTATTAAATAAATTAATAAAAAAAAAAAAAAAAACCTTTTGAGATCTACTTGTGTGGTCACCTTGCTCTTCTGTTATTACAGTTCCCTTACCTTTGTTTTAAATGTCTTATCAGTATTGACAATCAACACTTGAGTGTTTTGCAATTTGAACATTTCAGATGATTTATTTCCTCTTGTCCTGTGTCTCTACATATAAGTGCTCTATTTGACATTTGGTCATGATGATTACCTGAGTTCTGTTGTTTTACTGGTATGCAGCCTCTACGGTGGAACCCCTGCACCTCAAGTATTTCAACTTCTCTGGTCGAATGATAGGCTTAGCTCTGATGCATAAAGTACAAGTAGGGATTGTTTTGGATCGGGTGTTTTTCTTGCAATTGGGTGGATATTCTATTTCTCTGGAAGACATAAGAGATGCGGATCCTTACATGTATAATAGCTGCAAGCAGATTCTGGAAATGGATGCTGAATTTATTGATTCTGATGCTTTAGGACTAACATTCGTTAGAGAAGTTGAGGAGTTGGGATTGAGGAGAGTTGTGGAACTCTGTGATGGTGGGAAGGGCATGGTGGTGAATAGCAAGAATAGGAATGATTATGTTGATCTCCTTATAAAACATCGGTTTGTTACCTCAATCTCTCAACAGGTATCGCATTTTGCACAAGGTTTTGGTGATATTCTTAGCGACTTGAGGTTGCAGAAGTTCTTTTTTCAAAGTTTAGAGCTTGAAGATATTGATCAAATGCTACACGGGAGTGAGAATGATATTTCTGTTGAAGATTGGAAGGCACATACAGAGTACAATGGTTACAAATCTAATGATCCTCAGATAATCTGGTTTTGGAAGGTATGTTCCTGTGTTTGTGGATTTTATTATTTAATTTGTTACCTTTTGAGTCAATAATCTCTCTCTGCGTATGGTAGTTTGTTTGAATGTTATCTGGTTTGTCCTTTTATTATATCTTTTTTCTCATAATCTTTTCATCACTGTAGGCCTGTGGCCCCTCATATTCTGTTTTCCATATTATGTAAAAATTTTGGATCTCAAAGATGAAGCTGGACTTGGATCCTAATTAGGGAGGATATTGCCATGAGTAAATTCCTTTGGACATTACGCCTAAAGCTTATAGGCAGCACTGTTGGGTTCATTTAAGCATCATGAGTAATAACATTATTCTATGAACGAATTCAGAAGCAAAGAATGGGTTGAATTCAGTAAACTGCATTAAATCATATTCATGAATTCTGCTGAAATCCAACTCTAACCCGTTTGGTTCAGCATTCCCAAGGGGCTTTGAGCCCCCAAAGCCCCTTGGGAAAATTTTTAGGTCTTTGGTTCAGCATTTGGAGGTCTCCTTGGCCAAATGCTTGCCTTTGAAATGCTAAATAGGGGTTTAATGAATTTTTTTCTTTCCAATATTGCCCTCATTGATAATTGTGTTTTCCTTTGTTTCTCAAATTTGTATTGAGAGTTCCATTTTAAGTAGTAGTGACAATTCCAGTGACAGTTACATTTATAGTTACATTTATGGTGAAAGTAGAAAAAGTAATGAAAGGGGGAGCTCCTGTATAAGAACTAGCAGAAATGGTATTGATTTCACTCGAAGAGAAAATTCTACTGATTTTGATTTGACTAAAAAATATAGGCATTTGTGGGTTCAATGCGAAAATTGTTATGGATTAAATTATAAGAAACTTTTGAAGTCCAAAATGAATATTTGTGACCAATGTGGATATCATTTGAAAATGAGTAGTTTAGATCGAATGAACTTTCGATACTTGTTTTGGGCTTTCAGCATTTTCGGAATGCTAAATAGGGGTTTAATGAAATTTTTTTCTTCAATATTGCCTCATTGATAATTGTGTTTTCCTCTTTTTTCCTAAAAAATTACTGTTCGTCTTTCTCCTTGGACTTGTTGCTCCACTGGTGAAGTTCAGTCGGCAGAGCTTAGCCGGCCAGATTTGGTCATTGAGAAGGGTCGCCTAAGGTCCGGCGACCTGGGCATCAACCCCACGCACCGCCGTCGCCTGGGTCGCGTGGCCTTAGGTGACGCCGCCTGGGTCATGCGACCCAAGCGACAGCAGTGTGTGGATCGCGCGACCCAGGCAGCATCGCTTGAGGCTGGGAACCATGCGACGACAGTGCGCGGGTCGCGCAACCCAGGCGGCGTCACCTGAGGCCGCATGACCCAGGCAATGGCGGTGCGCCGCCTCCACCACCACAACCACCAGCTCCGGCTACCTCCCGATTGTTCCCCTTTGCTTCAGCATCTCCTCCTCCTTTTTCCTTTTCTTTTTTTCCTTTTTCTTTTCACCTCAAAGCTACTTTGCAAAATACACCAAAATGAGAGTATCTAAACACTTTTGCCTTCATCAAATGCCCATTGCCTTCATCAAATGCCCATTCCTCTAAAGACTTGGGGAAATGCAAAGCCATTTCCCCAAAATTGAACCAAACGGGTCTATGTAGAAACAAGAAACCTTGAATTTGAGTTAAAGTAGATATTGCAAATTTACTAAAATCCTAGCATACCTCTAATTTTCATAGGGTTACTTATCTAAAATTAGCTAGCCAAAGCGGGCAATCAGCCATACACAGTCAGAATGCTTCATCTTCTTGGGGACTTGAGTAGATATGTTTATTAGACATAATTAGCTTGTCTAATCTGTGGGTGCATCATTTCTTCCCACTGGAGATAACTTGGCCTAGAGTTATGGAAGTGGTCAATCATTAGCTTCTTTCAATTTATTCTTATTGTCAATAAATTTGCAGCTGGAACCAATAGTTGGTCAGTCTGAGCATGCTCTGGGAAAATTTGCTGAATTAGACTTCTGTTTAAAAACCCTTGAACTTAGAATGTATCACAGAATCAATCTACTAAAATTAGCTTAGACATTCCACATGGATGCAAACCTCTCTTCTTCTGTCCAACATAATTTTGGAGGAACATTTTAACCTGTGTGATCAAGTTCTCCATACCAGGAGTACACGTTGTCCTTTGCTCATGTCCTTAGTATGCTTGCTTATGAATGGTAAGTCATCCAATTCCTCGCGCAAGTGCAAGGTGCAATTTCATGGTACCTGTCTTTATCAACCAAAACTTACTAAATAAGTAAGAAGCATTCTTAAGTTAGCATGGGCTCTATTTACATGGCTAGGTTTGCAGGTGTGTGCTCCTGAAAGATAATCTGTACAGATGCTCTCTTAACTATCTCAAGCATAAAAATGGTTCTCTGCATTCTTAGCCTGGACTCTGCGGGGAGGAAAGATTGCCCTTGCTTTAAAAGGCATTGGATTTTTAATATAAAGTACGAAAGATGAAAATTCCTGATGTCTAGGCTCTGTGACTGAACCACGCAAAATGCATGGTGGAGGCTAGTTTCCATGGCAATACATTATGGACAGACTGGGATTGTTGGATGCATAATGTGTTTGTACTCTCGTATGGTTTTTAGACTGCAGTTTTCTTTGGGTTGGACTCGTGGAAAGTTTCCTCCAATAACATGCTAGTCATGGTAATTTAGTGCTGAACTATTGTAGAAGAGTAGTGAAATGATGCAATTTTGCATCACAGGATCAAAATGTAGGTCCTGAAGATACCTCATTACTGTTGGTGAACGATCCTCTAGATATGGCTGGAGAGACCTAGTTAATTCCCTAATTGGCATAAAATTATCTTCACTAATTTTATATGTTGTAATGAAAATTCTGCATTACTTTTCTCTTCAAATTCATATTCTTGGTGAATCCAATGCAGATTGTCAGCGAAATGTCACCACAGCAGAAAAAGAATATCCTTTTCTTCTGGACGTCAGTGAAGTATCTGCCCGTTGAGGGATTTCGGGGTTTGGCGTCTCGCCTTTACATATACAAGTCTACGGAGCATGTGATCCGCCTACCATCATCCCATACATGCTTTTATCGTCTGTGCTTTCCACCTTATCCCACCATGACCATCATGCAACAGCGCCTTTCCATCATCGCTCAAGAACATGTAGGCTGCAGCTTTGGTACTTGGTGACAATTCGATTTTATCATCATTTTGGGTAGGAAAAAGTCCTTAATTGCACATAGAAGATTCAGATCTCTCAACTTGTACAGCGTATAGGGCATCATAACCATCTGATCTATCATTGGACGCTTAAAAGGGGTGTTGTAGATATTTTGTATCGTCTGTCTTCTGTCGTTGAGGTCTTTGTTGTTCCCCTCTTTTAACTGTTCATACATATATTTATAGATGCAGGGTATAAATAAAGTTTGGGTGCAGGATGAAGGGAAGCTCATCCCCTGTGCGGGACTTCATTTTTCTGGTAGAGATGGTCACTTTGCTTTGACATGTAGATATACAGAAAGATTGACTGCAATACATCTCTCTCTCTCTCTCTCTCTCTCTCTCTCTCTCTCTCTCTCTCTCTCTTAACCCACACCACACCCCCCACACACACACAAATCCACCCGAGCACGCGTGCAAACACACTCTATTATGGTTTGTCTGGATGTGTTAGTGGAAATGAATTCAATACTTGGATGGAGGGGGCTGGGGAAGTTATAACCCCCTTCAGAAATTTTTCATCATTTGATCAAATAGGTATAGGCCATCGTTGAATGTATGCAGTCATGCACCACATGGATGCATAGGGCTATAGAGGGTTTAGAGAACAAGGCTCCGAGAGCTTGCTTTCGAGGAAGGTTTGCCTTGTCATCTCTTGTGAGGGAGAAAGAGCTTCAGGGTAAATAACATTCAAAATAGGCAGAGATCTGTAGGCACGAGCAATCTTGGGTTTTGGCTGGTGCATTACCTGTTGAGCTTTGACTACATTTTGATGTTGTTCACATTTTCTTTCATGTTGCACGGTTCTAAGGCATTACAAACAAAGGTTGGGGGAGGGAGCTATTCCGGCTTTTGGATTCGGCTTCTATGCTGGAGCGGTTGGCGAATGTTAGGAATTGCCTAGAATGGTTGTCTTGCTTATAAATGTAGATCTGCTCAGGCTGAACGAAAAAAGAAGCAACGTGCAACTGCAATTGTACATCTCATTGCATTCGACTGAATTCATTAGGCTAAAGTCTTCGTCAAGAACTTTAGCAACTTGACGAGCAGAACATTCGTTTTCATATAGGAAAGGCGCTCCAGGGCAAACCAATTAGCTTCAAAAGAAAGGTTCCACTTGAGTTGAGAGAGACAGGGAGACAGGAAGAGTGAAATTTCCACAAACAATTTTCATCTCGAAAAGAGTGACAATTTTTAATTGACCCTCTTTCGCCAACTTCTCATCAATTACATCGGAAAACGACTTGTAAACCTTGTCATCAAGTCTTCGAAGCTTATCCCTTGGCGCATCTGAAGGGGGCTTTTGCTAAATTACGACGTCTGCGCTCCCGCTCAACGTCAAAAGGATACGCATAAAGGAGTCACAAGACATGACGCTTCGATTGAAAGATAAAATGGGCGCCAATCAATCGCGCGACTTTTATTCAAGCGTGACACGGAACAGAGAAAACAAGATAGATCAGAGAAGTAAAGTGGGAGTGGGATTCTACTTTAGTAGTAATCAAAAGAATCTCTCTCTCTCTCTCCGTGGAGATCCAGTCCACCTTTTTTCCTCCTTAAACAAAGGGGATGAGGGACATGCCCTCTATTTAGACGTCGCGCCAATTGCTTGCGCAAAATCCGGTCCTTTCCTAGAGCTAAATCAAGAGGCCTCGCATCGGCTAAAAGCTTAAATGCCGCCTTAATCAGTCAAGCAAGCGAGAAGTGTGGCGGGGTAATCATTCTATTTTCGAAGTAGAAGAAGAGAACTAGAAGAGTGGACAAGAAACGATTATCTACATGGTTAATTTAGATCGGCTAAAAGCTTATAGCTGCCTTAATCAACCAAGTAACCGAGACACAGGATCGCTTAATTGTTCCATTCTCAATGTGAAAGAAGAGAACTAGATGAGTCTACAAGAAATGATTATGTTAATGGTTAGGTTAGACCAGCTAAATGTTATGTCGCTTCACCCTATTTTTGAATGAAGTTTGACAAAATTCATATTCGAATCATAGTATCTTCCGCTCACAATAAACTTTAGAGGTTACCCCTTATCATCTAAGACGAAGTTTCATCTTGGGTCGGCAGCAGCTTCTTGAAACCTCAACATCGCTTCCAAAACAGACGCGCAATAAGATATTCTAGGGAGCATAACATCATGGAACTAGGAGAAATAGAAGAAGAGAAATAGCAAATTTCATTATTCATATCTCATCACACATTGCTAGTAATCATATGAAACCCCTCTCTCGGCGCCAAACATCGCAGCCTCCGTCCGCCGCAATCCTCCGACCATCGCCCCCCAAAAGAGCAAACACAGCCTCTCCTCAAATAAAACAATCATCAGCCATTCTTGCGGCGGCGGCGGACCTTGACGCAGCTCCGAGCGGGCATCTTCTAGACTCGATCAAACCATAGTACCAGTACCACAACATGGTCCAGTCCATATTTAATATAGGAAGAAACTAAACCAAGGAAGAAAAAAGGACATAAATGAGCAAAACCTGACCAACTTCGAACATGCAAACCTAGCAACCCAAGAACCCCATCATAACTAAAAAAGAGTAGACACACCACCACCGCGTTTACTTGCGCACTCTCTTCCTGAATACCAGTTTGATGATATCTACTCGAAGCTTCCTCGAATGCAGCTCGATGGCCAGATCTTCCTTACTCCGCCGCCGGTGCTTCCACCTTGGCTGGAGTCTCCACAGCAGGAGCAGCCGGTGCAACCTCCTCGGCAGGGGCGGCAGGTGTGGTGTCGGCGGCGACGGGAGCTTCCTCCTTGGCAGGGGCAGCGGGCACGTCCACTTCAGCAGGAGCTGCTGGTGTCTCCTCGGCAGGAGCGGCCGGTGCCTCCTCCTTGGCTGGAGCGGCGGGGGCTTCCACCTCAGCAGGAGCGGCTGGGGCCTCGGTGATATCCAGTTCCCTGGTGGTCTCCTCGGCAACGGGTGGCTCTGCTGGCTCTTCGGCCTTGGTTTCCTCCACGACTTCCTTGGTTTCGACTTCTGCCGGCTTGTCGGATTCTACTGCGGGAACCGACTCCTTGGCAGCTGGCGCATCGACTACGGTTTCCTCGGTCACGGCCGGGGTGGCCACTTCTTCCGCGGGCGCTTCCTCGGTCTTTGTCACCTCGGGTGCCTTGTCCTCAGGCAATGTTGTAGCTTGTGCAACCTGCAATCAAATTATCATCAATCAGATTGCCAAATCTAAACTTCTACAGATATAACAAATAATGGAAGATGAAAAAGAGTGCTCTCAGGCACTTGTTAAACCTTATTAAATTTGCTCTGCAAAGCTAACATTTGCTATTTTGAAGTAGATGACCATAATTAAATGATGTAACTCTTCCATTTTCTTACTGTCAAATATGTACTGCAATTTAACTATTGGATGTACTACGTTTTCAGTTGTTTTGATTGCCCAGTCTCTTGATCTACTTATTACAAACAGTGCACTAGGATGTTTTGATCTCGTTCTATTCTTTATGCATCATATGTAAATTTAATGTACCAGAAAACATGTAAGAAAAAGGATCCAAGAGCATCCCTATCATGAGATCCAAAGATCAAGTCGATATTGTATATGCTGCATACACTTAGCTGAAAACTCATTGATTGCTAAGGCCTTGATCTACTTATTACAAACTGTGATAAAGAAAATGAAGAACAGATCAAATATCATCTCAGTTAAAGGACACTCGGATGTTTTGATCTTGTGCTACTCTTTATGCATGATATTTAGTTCTAGTGTCCCACAAAACATGTAAGCAAACCTTTATTTTATTTTTCTATCTAGACTGATGACATATCAATTGAAAATCTCATGGCATGAACATCCCTGCGGTTTGATCGGTTCTGATTTATGAGATCTAAAGCTCAAGTCAATATCGTGTGCGCTGAGTATAACACCTCACACGGCCGATCACCCAAAACACTTTTTGATCGATCTGGTTGAACACTCAGCTAAGAGAATATATATATATCAGGAATGATCATCAAAGGCCATATATCTTTATTTTACAACTTACTCTATGGACAAATGGACGCGATCAAGCTACTCAAATGCAAAGAATATGATACTGGAAACTAAATAATAATCACTCAAGGGCCAAAAAAGTTGCTGAAAATGCAAAAAAAGTTGATGGAATTAAGGATCCGATCGACCATCATCAGCAACAAATCAATAAAAGAGCAGATCAACCCTTGTTTGAAGATGAGCGAAACTCAAGAAGCTAAAAGCAAATAGGCGTATAGTTGTATATACCTCAACGCTGGCCATCTGGAAATGAAAAAGCAAAGCTAGGGGAATGAACAGGGGGGAAAGTTGATGGGAATCAGAGAAATGAATATACGGGGGGCAAATGAGGGCTGGTTTAGTGCTGCTTAGTGAGGAGATGATCAGCTTGAGGGGGTATATATAGTGCCTCAAAGACTAATTTCATATAAATAAAATTGGGGTGAGAGAAAGCTTGAGCTGGCTAGGCTGAAGAATCTTGCCCTATTGATGCATCATGTTTTTTTTTTGGACAAGTATCGATGCATCATGTTACTGACATCAATCAATGGACACAGCATGTCTAGTTGTAAATGTCTTCCCTTTTCACCTAAAGTATTATTTTTCTTCTGATAAGGTTTTTTTTTATTATTATTGCTTTGACAATAGTTTATAATAATAAGCTTTAGAGAAAAAAAAGGGAAAAAATTACAAATGGTAGTGGCCAAAATTTCATATCAGCATCACACATCCTTTTTTTCTTTAGTGGGTTTCTATCTGTTTGCCGTGCATTGGTCTTGTAGGACACTGAACAATCATGCTCTCATGTTCAAGGATTTCCATTAGCTTAGCAAAATCAATCTGCTGCTAATCTTTTTCCCTAGACCTATCAAGGTGAAAGTGAAACCCCACCTGCTAGGAACTAATATGTAAATTTGCAACTCATCATATTGATTAATTTGGAACACCCTTATAAAATATGTAAATTAAAATCCTGAAATTCCCTAGACTACTTGAAACACATGATTTGTACTATTAGTCAGAAAACGAATAAAAATCCCTGATTGAGTTTTGCAACCAGGCAAAGCCGTAGATTCTGGGGCAAATATTTTTATAAAAAAGCACTTCAAATTGTGACTTTCAAAATCAGATCGTACAGGAACCTGAGCTTAATCATGTGAATGAATCAAGGAGTGGTACAACTAAACTAAGCTGCAGCGTTTTTCAATACTTTGATATTTTTTAAAAATAAAATAAAATTTGCCTTTCCTATTTCTAATGCATGCGGAGTTGCCTCTAATCATGTATGGAAGCAACAAGAATTAAACTCGAAAATTATGCTGTCAATTGAAATACTGAAATCAAGTGTTCTACTTAGGCACGATGATACCTACGCAAGGGCAGTAATCGATTTATAAATCATGATTAAGATTAGAATGAATTGAGACATCACTGAGATAAGACTGTTGAGGTCAAAAATTAATTAAATCGTCTTTTGAAAGGGGACCGCTTTTGCTTGAACTGGTGCTGATACGTTTGATTGACGCATGGGGGTGGCGCCAAACAAAAGGCGGGGCGCCAAACAAGAGGCAACGACGGGGTCGGTCGATGTGCCCATTCGTCGAGGACCCACCAGTGCATGAGCCACCGTGATCGTCATCTTAGATTACAAGCAAGCATAGTACTACGAGGACCCTGATCGATGTGAGCTCGATTCAAATGAGTCACTCCCATCTTATCTTACGGTGCATGTGAGTTAAATTTGTGTAAATCGAATGTGATCACCATTGGAGAAGTTCCAAAGAAGGGCCCACGACACCTAGTACGCATCATCGATTGTGATTTGCAATTAAAAAATGGTTGGAATTAGCGATGAACAGTTTTAGGTTTTAAGTGAAACCTGAAACCTAACTGTTGGAGCAAGTTTTCTAATTTTTAGAATTTGAAATATTATCAAAAAACTTGGAATCTATCCTATCACAAGTTAAAATATCTACCTAGGTTGCACATGCACTCTTAATTGAATGCTCATAGTGAATCACCGTCTTTATTGACTGCTATTTGCTATAATTCACTAATCCAAACTCATGTTAATACATGTGAAGATTGTGAAATAGTAACAAAATAAGAGTCTTAATCATGGGCATTGCCGGAAAAAAGAAGTTTAAATTAGTGATTTCATATTACTCACTTATCATTAGATGTTATGGAATGTTGTACAATCACGCTAAGACATAAAATAAGAAAAACACAAATGCTTATTCCAAGTTCTACTTGGAACTTGCCCATTGGAATAGGTTTCCCAATTTTGGAACTTGAAACCTACTTTGCATTTCCTAAAACCCGGATCCAAACTAGTTCCCGTCGTTCCTATTCTCGGGTTCCCGATTCTACCTTGGAAACATGCTCACCCCTAATTGAGATGAGTTTGGAGCATGATCTTTTCAGATAAGTTAAAAAGGATGATATTGGAAGACTTACTTAAATAAATAAGATCCACAAATTGTTCAAAATTGCAAAGATCATATTCAAAATGGAGAAAAGATACATGGGCACAATAGATTCAATTTATGATTGAATGTGTATTCCAAATTAGCATAACAAATCTAAATACCATTTATTTTGATGGCTTAATTGCTAGTACCCATAAAGATCGGTGGTAGGGAAACGGGGCAATGACAAGTCCAAATCTTGGATCGAAGGTATCGAGATATAGCTATTTAATCTAGCATTCTCATTTTAAAAGGCAAATATTATTATACAATACTATATGAGTTAGATGGGTATATGTACAATCTCTCAAGAAATTGTTCATAAGATCAACAGATCACCTATAAATTAGGGGTGAGTAGTTTTCTGTTCTATATAGATTCCATTTTAAACATGGAATCTATTTTGTCATAAGTTTTGTGGTCAGTTTTATCAAAGTTTCACATGTATTATTAATTGGATGATTGTAATGTATCATTTTTAATGACTATCGCTTTCTACTACAATCCATTGGCCATCTCAGTTATAACCTAGAAGCTTAGATTGTAGTTTCAAATTATATATTCATTATCGAATACCATAGAATATCGTAGGATCACATGAAAATATATATCAAGAAAGATACAAAAATTTGTTTTAGGTTTTAAGTTCCTAATTCCATCTACCTAGAACCTAGAACCTAGAATCTATTCGTTGAAATAAGTTCCTTAATTTTTATAATTTATAATTTTTTCTACATACTTTGAAATTTAAAACTAGGCAAATTTCCATCAGTCCAATTTTTCAGTGTTAGATTATGATTTCAAACCTCTATTATAGATATCTGCCATCATTAGATGTTCTACGCATCTATATATTTATATATGGAAATTATAAAAAAAAATTAGGTTTAACCAAAAGTTATATGCTTTTTGCTATTCTCCCACCTCATTAGCCGTCCTTTTCCCCCCACACCGATTCACTCTCGAATTGCTTAAGGAAAAAAAGGACCGAAGGAACCGCCCATTCCTAGGATGAAGCCGAGTAGGGCCCCACCGACCAGATGCTTTCCTAGGTAGGACTCCTCGTGAGGCGCGGGCCCTACCCTCTGAGCCGTCTGATCTGCCACGCAAGATCGCAGTCAGCTTAGCGCCCCCGTCTGATCATGCCGTCGCCTAGCTGAGTAGCTTCCACCTCAGTGAAAAGGACAGTGCCTCGTTGAAAGCAACTTTTGTTCCTCTCTGCAAAAGATCAAAACTACGAGCGGTAAATACCATCTGGAATGCATCGATATCAGTATGAAGAGATTCAAGGTGGGAATGAATGATGGTTAAGATTAGCGTTCTTTGCTTTTGCTTGGTGTCGGCTACAGATCGGAGTACCATGATGTCCTTTGAAATTTTAGTGTTTTGCTTACTTACTTTCGCGGATCTCCATGATTCCCCAGCAGACCTTATGAGAATGTCTTGGCATGTGTGGTGGTGCGAGGGGCTGTGCGCAGGGAGTGATCTGATGCGGGCTTGCCGACGCCTTGAATGATGGGGGTTAAGATGAAAAGTAGATCTGAACTTGGAGTTGGCTCAGATCAGCACAGGCTGAACCGAGAAAAAGTTTCAAGTCTTGACGCGTCGCGAAAAGACTGATGGAAATCATGTGTGGAGCTAGCATCGATTCGCTATGTTTGATCTACATCCATGAAAATGGATGAACCAAGTTATTAAGAAAATGGATGAAGGAATCGGTTTTAATTATTTTTCTCCATTCTTTTGTGGTGGGAGTTAGGTTACCATATCAAATTATAACTCTTGATCTTGAAAGAATGCAATAAATTCCGATCCATATGTGCATACACTACATACATAGGTTGTTGGTAGCTACAGAAGGAGCATATTAAAATTGCTAATACAAATAGAGTGGGTTTATGCAGTATTGCCAACTGGAGTTGCTAAATTTGTATTGTATTCTTCCATCTTCAACGCTAGTAGTTTAAAGTCCATGTCATACAACTTTTTTGGTGAAAAAAAGGTCCCATCTTCTATAGTATGAGCCATACCCTTTTGAATCTAGGCCAGTAAAAGGAGCAAAAACAAAAAACCCCCCAAAACCTACAATCATACATGTCACTCTGTAAAGGGTGGGAGAAGAAATTTGCATCCTGAGGTTTTTTGGACGGTGGAGGATGCCCCACCAAGTGGGGCCCAACGGCCATGATTTGGCCCATTAACCTTGATTTTCAATTGATTCATTGATGTCCTTGTCCAATGCCCAATGTCAGACAACCTGGTCTAGATGGCTTGTTATGTATGTCTGTTTTTTTTTTTTAACACGCATTCATGAAATGAACATGGTTAAACTTGGTCTGCTAGGCTGGTAGGAAAGCTTTAAGCTTTTGGGAGGGACCCACAAAAGATTGAATAATTTGGAAGCTGATTTGACAGATAGGCCCTAATGGGTCCCAGGAATCTAAAAGTTAGGTAACATGCTTCTAGATACTCCCTTTGAATGCAAATGCTTGTCCAATTTGCCCAATTTCTATCTTCTAGTTTGCTTTGCATTCACTAGCCGATCAAATTACACTAAACCCCAATAAGGGAACTTCTCTACATGGCCCCCCAAATACTGAGGAAAGAAAGCAACATCACTAGACATTGAGAAATCATCACCCAAAAGAACGATTGGACCTCAGAGAACGAATGTATGGACTTTGGTGGGACGTATCGACGGGTTTCTCGGGAGCTAGAACTGGACGAGCTGAGCATGTTAACCGTAGTACGTTTTCCCTAGCGATGGATCCCTTTTGTGCTGTCTTTGAGCGACTCGAGAAGCGTGAAAATGAGTTTGGTTCCCCGAGTGGGTTAAAGAGATCCTTGTACCGAGGTTTTCGGCTTTTTGACTAACGACGCTGCGTGGCCTGGATATTTCACGACAAGCGCTATCGAGCCATTGATTTCAAACTCCAAAGGGGAGTGCAAAGAACGGACAACCTGAGTAACTGTAAAAGCTAATCAATCAATTGCTAACTTCTAAACCGGCCACGCCGAGGCTGGCCCAGACAACCTGCTTTGTCTGTGGCCACTTTGCTTTACCTAACCAGTGCGAGTAAAGCGCGCACCGTGCAAATATCTTTTTCCCCTTTTGCGCTCTGATTGGGCCAACTTGCCCTGTACCAGTGCCCGTTGAGAGCTGGTCATAGAAATTGTGGGCCTTCCGATAACCAAATTGTACACCAAAGCTGCTCATCCGAAGATTCGACTATCAGAAAAAGACCTTGCCCGCTTTGTTGTTCTTCGTGCTTTATCAATCAGTGCCAACAGATGCTCCTAGAGTTTCAATCCAAAGCGAGCAGACCCTTACTTGACGATGCACACAGAGAGAGAGAGAGAGAGAGAGAGAGAGAGAGAGAGGTCATATGGTACTTAACATATGACTTCTTTTTAAAGAGATCACTAATAGGCGCTGCATAAGATTTCTGGTTTCTATACCTGAAATTGAAAAAGAAAGATGACCATTATTTTCTAATCCGTAGATGAACTGATGAGAACTTAAATCATACATCAATCGGAACGGGGGTTTTAAAAAAGATTAGGACCACAGAGTGTAAATATTCCCTATATTGAAGAGCACATAATCCTAGAAGAGACGACTACAAAGATTGTCGCCACTATCTCCTATTGTCAATGAAGCCTCCAGACTTTGCAGCTGGCCAGAACATTTTCACTAAAGTCAAACATGGGATGACGGCCAATGAAGTAGAAAATCAAAATCATTGCAGATGCAGGCATCACTCAGCGTACAAGCTTCCTCAATACAGCTTCAGCACGACGCTCGAACTTGGGCATCGTCCAGTCATGCTGCACTATGTCAAGGCCGTCTTTCTCAGCACCCAGGCTCTGAAACAAAGCAACAAAAAGGTCCAGATATAAGCAAGTTCATCATAGATGTTAATGGATGGGCAAAAGTCTCATTTTCAAGTAGGCAAAATTACACTTGCTACACTATAACCATCATTAAAGTTTTGCACAACTTTTGGAAATTTCACTTTAAATCTTGAAGTGGACACCACTAATATCTATATCTGCCAAAAAGCAAGTATGCAAATCCAATATTCTTCTCCACCCAAAAGAAAAAAAAAAGGATGTGACTCGGCCGCAAAAGAGAAAAGACCAGGCGTAAAAGGGAAAACGAATTTACAGAAATTCAGAAAAGACACGACAACATCATGAGATGTGAGAGTTAGGCTATGATTGGCAGCCAAGGGGAAAGACAATAATTGAAAATTTTGAATTTCCTTCCCAACCGTTACAAAATTTTTTAAAGTTATCCAATTTTCCACACCCACCCTCTACTTCCCTTCCCCTCCCCTCTGTCCCAAATAAAGCATCAGTTATCACAGAGGAAATGAATGAGGGAGTTGTGGCCAAATACCCCGCTAAATACTCCATGAATAAGGAGTCAAAGTAATACCATTGAAAAGTGATAGCAACAATTATATCAGCACATCAAACAATGAATAGCTATTGTTAAAGCAGATGCCAGTCAACACAAAACTTGCAGCTTCTCAGCTCGAATGGATGAAAACAGAAATCTAGCCGAACCACCATAGAGGCTGATGGATAAGCTGTCCAAGTCAGAGAACCATGTGAAATGAAAATAAATTTTATGACTGGGAAAACAATTTCACCACAAAAGATGTAAAGCATAAGGGGATAACATTCACTGTCAAGGACACTGACAAAGTAGACAACAATTAGAAAGGAAAAAGGCAGAGAATAGCAGTGGCACACATCCAAGAAATAATGTTCAACAAAGAAGCAAGAAAGCGCATTTGGGTAATTACTTTGGTCGGGTCGAAGCCAAAGCCAGTCATCTGCATCATCCTCTGTGTGTCATCAGTAGCTGCAACAAAAGCATCACATCGGCATATTTGAGAGTGTTATTATTAGAACCCAAAACATTGTCCAAGAAGAATGTCATTAAACTAATGCTAACCATTTTCTTCTCCCAAAATGATACTAAATAGACCTCTTAGCCCAAAAAGGTTGAGAAAGTACCTGATAGAAAGAAACAGAATTATTGAATACACGACAAATGAGACAATTTATTTAAATTGATAAAAACAATAAACATACCACGAGCGACTGCTCACGTAGCTAACATCGACGGTACTTAAATCAATCCCATTTTGCAACATTGCCCTAAACCTTTGAGTGAGTGGAAAGGGAATTTTGGCTGGGGAAAAGAAGAATGATTCAGTCATTTATTGCATAGTAATATCAGTCTGTACAGAATGCATATCCATATGCATAGAACAGTATGAAGAACAATTAGCACAGATAGTAGATCCCATCTAGGTAATTGCTATATTCAAAGCTAAGGGAAAAGAAAGGACCTGCTACAAAACCGGAGAAGAAAAAGTTGACCCAGGCAAAAGTCAGAGTCTGGATAAAACAGGCGCACCCATTAGACAACTCATCTGGTTACAGGAACCAAACCCAAAATCCAGAGCAGTAACTTGCAATACCTGGGGTATGATCATGGACAGGTTCTTCTTCATCATATCCATAGCCATATTCGGATCGGAAAACATTTGAGCTTGAGCATTCGGAGCCTGGCCCTTTGGCACATATAGCAGTCCATTCTCCTGCCCCAACAAAGAAACAAATGCAATAGCCACAAGCCAAATTAGCTAAATGCAGCAAACCAAAAACATCGCTCAACCTCGTGTCAATAACGGGCGATTCAAACGTATGAAAAAATATAGCCGTCGCTGTTACGGCCATCAAATATCATCATCGACCATACAAATCTACTCATATTAGATGGCGCAGCATTCGTAGAGACAAACCCATGAGCCAATCACTTTACCAACTTCGAATTAGGGTCTTCAAAATCATTTTTTTTACCCATCAAACACGAAGCCAGCCCGTTCAGTGCAAGGGATTAAATGCGTAATGCTGAGAAAGAATTTATAACCCCCCCAACACCCGAGCACAAGCCAATCTCGAAGGAGCTAAATTTGCTCGAATTGAACATTCTCAGGCACGATCTAGGCACAAGAAACGGCACCCACAAGACAGAGTTCAGCCAAACAAGCCTAACCTCGTTGCTGTAGTAGAGCCTCCGGGCGCGGAACGACTTGGGTGGGATGAAATTAGCGGCGGCGCGCAGGTTCCGAGCCCTAACGATCACCTGCCTACAAGAGATCGCAACCGTGCGGGGGAAAACCCACCCGAAAATCAGAACGGCCCAGTTGAATTCAGGTCCTAAAGGCTACGAATTCAGCGAAAAAACTGATGGGAAACGAGAGGGAGGGGACGGACCCTTCCTTGACGAGCTTGGCGTCGGGGATTTGGGCGGAGCGCATGAGCTTGGAGACGAAGTAGCGGAGCACGCCGATGAGCACCATCACCACCGAGAGCGGGATCAGCACCCAATCCCTGATCGCCGTGTCCAGCACCAGATCCTCCGCCATCGCTCCCCTTTCTCTCTCTCTAGACTTTCTCTCTCCTCGGTTTGCGTTGCGACTCACTGAGCTATGCAAAGAACGAACGAAGGACGGAGGAAGAAGGAGAGAGGCAAACAGATCTGGGCTCGGATTCGGGTCGGACCGGCCCACGATTGGCCAAAGCTCGGAAATTTCTTTGGTCCAAGCCCTATCCTCATCGATCCAAAGGATGACTGTTTTGGGCCAGGAAAAAGCACTTGTTTTAAATGAGGGGAATACCTAAAAAAAACCCAAATTTGTTCGGTGTACAAATATCTTAAATCTTTTTTTATGTTACCACAATCCCTAAACTTGTCCATTGTGATATAATTATCTTCAATTTTGTTGTATCACAAAAAAATCCGTACTTTGACAAATATGTCTAGTATAGAACTAAAATGGAGAGTATATATTTCACATTGGTATAAGTTTGAGGGTATTTTATGACAACTTTTTTTTTTTGGGTATTTGTGTAACAATGGACAAGTCTAAGATTTTTAGTGATAAAAAAAGTTCGGGACATTTATTTTATAGTGAGTATGGTTTGAGATTCTTTGTAATATTAATCTTTTAATAACAAGGGTCTCTCTCCCTTTTGTTCTTGTTAGAATAACAAGGGACTCATTGATGATAACGCATTATAATTATTTAAGGCACGTCATAGCATGTTGAATTTTTAGAGCTTATTCTTCTTTTAGTGTGTCATTACAAGACAATGATTTTCAAGTTATGATAAGTACTTACTTTGTCGAATACCCTAAGTGCCTTTTTTCGATGGCATCTTGATTGTTCGAGAATTGGCTTTCACACAAAAACTGAATTATTTGGCGTAGGTTGTTTGCTTCGGCTAGATGGTTGATTCTCTCATTTAATTTCTTTTCTCACCCCCATTGACATGTTGAGCACCGTGATTAGATCTAACTCCATGCTGGGCAAGGTTTTGTAATAAGGTCTTGGACCATCATGCCAGTTGATAAGCTTATCATCAATCTACCTGTTCCAAATTCGCTATTTCAATTGATGATTTTTCAAGGTTCTATAGTTGAAAGGAGATGCAGATCTGTAGCTTGTAGTTTCATGCAATTTAAAGGAAAAATTTCATGAGAATAGAATGTTCGAAGGCAAAAGAATGCTCTGCAGCTTTAGCACTAGGGTAGATCCCTAGCTTGTCACTAATGCATGGTGAAGTTGCTTTATTCTTTTCTCATAGAATCACCCTCAGCTCCATATTCAATCATTTTCAGATTCCTTAACCTTTTTTAGCTATTTATGCATTCGCATCATCTTTCTCCAATTGAAAATGGGTTTACTGTTATTCCCTCTATCTGCCATGCTATGCTGCAGAGAAATTATTTCAAGTTCCCATCCATGCATCCCTCAACTAAGTCATTTCCATGGCATTCACATTCATAGTGATCCTCCCACAACATCTAATAGGTTTATTCTTAGTTATCATCTACCCAGATCTTTGCATAAACCATGGATTTTGAGGAGGAAGGACTCACGCTTAAAGCCATTAACCGCTACCAATTCACCGTCGTCAGGAGAGGATGATCACCAGGCTCTTGAAGCTGTCCTCAAGCTTTATGAGGCAATACAGAACAAAAATCTCCGGGAGTTATCGGATATTCTTGGAGACGAATGCCGTTGTGTCTCCAACTTCATCCCCTTTTTCTGGGCATTCCAGGGGAAAAAGGTAAATTCAAAGCTTGGTATTGAAATGCACATAAACATATACTTCAAAGTCCATGGCTGTATTTAATCATCTCCTTCAGTTCATAACAAGAACTAATGCCCATTTCTAGTTCCCGTTGCATTGAAATGACAAATCTGTGTGTTAGAAATGGCACTTGTTCTATATTGGGTTCTCAGTATGAGATGTTCGCGTTATTCATATTTTGTTGCAGCAAGTTCTGGCATTTTTCTCTTATCTTATCAACGCCTTGGGGAACAACATCGAGTTCGTGGTGAAACCAACAATGCATGATGGAATGACCGTCAGCGTCTCGTGGAAGCTAGGTACCCTCAATTGAGTCTTTCCAGTTGAGATTCTTGCCTTCAAATATGAATTGTGATCTCATATCTTGCTTCATGAACATATAAGCAGAATGGAACAAGAAAACTATGCCTTTAGGAAAAGGTTTCAGCTTCCACATATGCCAGATATACCAAGGAAAAGTGCTAATAAGGTGAGAAGCTGGAAGAAAGTCATGACTAATTTCAGTGTCACATTTTTCTTTTTTAATTTATACTTTTCTTGTAACGTTTATTATTTTTGGTAACTTTTTTTAGGAATGTGGAGATGATCATGGAATCGTTTCCTCACATGGATATCTTCAGATTGGTATGAGTTCTACAAGTTATGTCTTTGCACATGCATATGTAATATCTTAATCTCAGTTTTGCTTTTCTGATTGCTTCTTTCCCTTGTTTTCTTGCAGAGGATGCTGGGATTTCTGATGAGCATGTCAGAGAAGATGAGTTCCTACATACCTATAGAGAGAAAATCAAAGAGGACTGGGTTCCTTATTTTGCTTGCCCTGCTTTCTTTGGCAGCAATTTTTGTACTGCTTCTGAAGATCTAGTTTCAGTAGACGAGGCAAAAATAAGAGAGAAACTCAAATTTTCTGTCTTTCTTTTTCATTTTACTTTTCCATTGTATAAGAAGGACTGTTGCGTCAAATTTCCGGGGCACAAGGGACAATAATGAAATCCTAACTACTTTATGCATAGTTCTCTCTTTTTCTACAACCTTATTAAAGTTTAAAGATTGCTTTAGTAAGCTTCTTAATAGGCAAAAAGTTGGGACAAATGACAAATTGAAATCTTAAAGAAACACTCATTAGCAAATTTTGTCCATGCACATAATAAAAGGGCCCCATTGTAATGTAATTGGAAATTTCAAGAACCCAAGAAACTCTAGCAATGTCGACAATGAATAATAAATAAAAGTTTAGAGATCATTTATGTTATAATCAATAGAAAATTACTACAATCACTGTTCATATATTAAGGCGCTTTTGGTGTGAGAGTTGATGTTGAGATAGCTCATTTTCTTTTTACCCAGTGAAAAAGAACGTTAGAATCATTTTCCTTCCATTAAGGGATTATCAGTGATGTTTAATGATGACCTTCCCTTTGATTATTGGACCCTCCCAACTCCCTTGGCGGCTTTGAGTTGGGTCAACAATCATGGGCAAAGCACCTCTATGTATACAGCAGGCATCTCTTGCCCTTGTATTAAAATCCAGTTGAGGAATATTTTCTGCTATTCTAGGAGTCCTCCAATCTTTCAAGTGGAGAATGGAAAGAGAAATTTCTTTCAATATCAAAGCTATAATTTGAAATAAGTGTATTAGAAATACAAAAACATATATAAGAACCATTCAACTTTGGAATTTTCTCTCTGTGCAATTAAGCCATAAAATTTATGAGGACTAGCAATGGACACCACCATTTTGATTTTTTTTTCTCTCTCTCCTACTGTGATAATAGCATTGCAACCTAACATGTCAAGCAACTGCCTGCACTAACGTTTTGATAGCTCCGTCTTTCTCTCTTCCCATCGGAATTAACAACTTTCGGTTTACATAATTACCATGAGACTTTACAAAGGGCTATTGATGGCTTAATTGACAGGCTAACCAATAACCGAAATTTTGATGGCTCCAGATAAAGATTTTTATTTTCGCTGTAAATTAAAAGGCTGGAGATTGAGTGGATGGATCCATCCTCTCTTGATTTTAGTTGATTAGATGGCCGAACTCATTATTAAATGAAGGCACTTGATGATGGTTGTTACTAAAAGGGATGTGGCTCACAAAATTGGTAGAGACTAAACTCTCTTATCTATGGGCCAAAAAACCAGAAGATTCTTGTTCTTGGACAGATGATACGAATCAATCAATGTGCCAATGTAATTTGACCTCCGTAACATTGACCCAATTGTAAGAACGTTCTTCATACATTCGACTTTAGAACCGATCCTTGCAACTTCAATTCATGCCATGCAAAACTTATGTTTTAAGTTTTAATGGGAGCCATGTTAATGGGCAAAAAAATGCTTCAAATGCCATAACTTGGCACAAAGGACACTTAAGTGCCATAACTTAAGAAAGATACATTTAAGTGCCACATTCGAAGAAAAATAGATCACTTAAGTGCCACCTTGGCCAAAGTCCGGCCAAAATGTCGACGTGGCATTTTTCCGGCAAAGCACGCCCAAAACAACGCCGTTTTGCATGCTAACGTGGCCAAATAATGCAAAAACAACGTCATTTTGGGATGATGTAGTAAAAAAAAAAATGTAAAAATTAATTAAAATTAAATTTAGTTAAAATATTAAAAAATAATAATTAAAAAATTAAAAAAATAATTTTTTTTTTTTAAAAGGAAAGTGGGGGAGGCGGTGAGGGATCAACCGCTGTCGGGAAGGGCCGGCACGGCGGGGGAGGGTCAGCCGGGGTCACAAGCCCTCGCCCGGATCCGACAAGGGTCGGCGGCCCTCGCCCGGGCGGGCCAAGGGCCGCCGACCCTCACCGGATGGGTGAGGGTTGCGACCCTCCCTAGATCTGTGGCCAATGGCGAGGGCTCGTGGCCCTCACCTAGATCCAACGAGGGTTGGTGGCCCTTGCCTAGACAGGGGAGGGCCGTCGACCCTCGTTAAATCTGGGCAAGGGCTCACGAGTCCTCGCCGCCGGCCCTTCTCGGCGGCGGCGGGGCAACGATGGCGGCAGCTAAGGGTTGATCCCTCGGTTGCCTCCCCACTTTCCTTTTTTTTTTTTTTAAATTTTTTTAAAATTAAATTAAATTAATTTTATATTATTTTTTTACCACATCAGCCTAAAATGACGCCGTTTTTGCATTATTTGGCTACGTCAGCTTGCAAAACAGCGTCATTTTGGGCTCGCTTTTTCGGAAAAATGCCAAGTCGGCGTTTTGGCTGGACTTTGGTTGGATTGGCACTCAAGTGATCCATTTTACTCCGATTTTGGCACTTAAGTGTACCTTTCGTAAGTTATGGCACTTAAGTGTCCCTTTGTGCAAAGTTATGGCACTTCAGGAATCCGCATGTCCATGTTAATGGGCTATTGTGCTAGCTTCCCTCCAGATAGTCAACTAATTAGGGTCGTGCCCTCGAATCGTCAACCAAATAAATGGAAAATTGCAACTAGCATGCCAAGATGATTTTAGGGATAAGAAAACTAGAAGTCTCTAAACTTATTACAAAAGTGCAATCGAATCATAAAACCTTTCAAAAAAAATGCAACCAGGTCCTAAATTTTTTAAATAGTACAATAAAGTTCTAAAACTTATCAAATTGATTAAATCAAGTCATTTTGTTAATAGCATTTTTCGAAAGTTTTAGGATTTGATTGTACTTTCGTGATAAGTTTTAAAACTTAATTACATTTTTTTGAAAGTTTTAGGATTTAATTGAACTTTGTTGATGAGTTTTAAGACTTCTAATACACTTATTTCGTGATTTTATTTTGATCAACCTCAATGATCCCATTAAAAACTTGTTTCTTATATTCAAAGTGCTAATTAACATGAATCCGAAAATTAAAGCTTGTATTTTAATTGACAAAATGGCTATTTTGAGCTTGCTAGGAGTTTCATTCCCAATTGTTCATGGTGGCCCATTTGATTGAATCTTGGTAATTACAAAGCGCTCACGTGCTGATGATTCCTTGAGAAACATGCGTAGGAGCTGTCTTGTGCATTGAATACAGCACCACCAAAAGCCACGATGTGACAAAAATGTCGTTGCATGTGACATGATAATCCCAAGGCATATGACAGGATAATTGTTTGTCTCGTGAACGAATAACACAAGTCACTAGTACACCTTGGAAAATTAATTATTGATAGAAAGAAAAAGGTTCTTTTCCTAATGGAAAATTGCAAATCACATGGAAATATTATTAGTCGTTCGTATTTACATATTTATTTTTGAAAATGTAAAAATGATTGATGACAAGTGAAAATATTTCGTAAAATAATTATTTGTCAACTTCTCTTGTCACGAATAACTAAATCACGTGGGGAATTTACTAATTATAATGATAGCACGAGAGTTATTTTTTCCCAAGAAAAGTCATGAATCGCATGAAAAATAACTAATTATGGATAGGTTCATACTTCTCAATGAAAACCATAGTGAAAGTTATTGATTATAGTTGCTTGATGTATTATCCCTAATTATTCTATATGAAAATTATGAAGTACATGGAGAAAAATGAAAAAAAAAATTATTATTAAGAAGCTTATTTTTAATTGTGAAATTACTATACTTCAAAAGTCAAATTAACTTTCTCATAACTACAAGTACTAAAACGCAGGCGAAATGTGACAAACTATATTTTCATACTTATTTTTCTGAGTCTAAGGTTCTTATTGAAAAATATAGCTACTTATTATAGCAAATTACTGGGTTCATATGTATGTTTCTTTGTGAAAAATAACTTTTAGGCTTTTATTGGAAGCATTACTTGTTAATTGTAGACACTTCTCATGAAAACTGGTCAATAACATGGAAAATTTTTACCAGTATATTATAATTACCAAATCCTTGTGTATTATAGACACATAATTCCTTTTATCATAAAAGTTAACAACAATGAATATTACTTAAAAGATGCTTATTATGTCACAACGGGGAATTGCTAAAATTGAAAAATTAAATTACATTGGTACAACTAAAAAGTACGCAACACGCTTATTTATTCATAATTAATTTTCTAAATTATAAGTTTCCTAATGACACAGATAAGCTGCCTATTCAATCAAATCACATGGTTAATGCCTTTTGAACAAATCTGTACATACCAAAATCGCGAGATCTGCAAAGAGGTAAAGAAAAAGTCATTTCAGCAGTGACGGGAACGTAGAAAAGAAAAAGGAAAAGAGGAAAGAAAAATCAGCTGGAGGTGGGAAAACCAAAAAGCAAGAAGTAAAGAAGAAGGAGAGGAGGGAGGGGGAGGAAGAGGTCAAAGCAGGGGAAGGAAAAACAAAATGATGAGCGAAATCCAAGGCGAAACCCCGGTGGCTTTGGTTCGTGCGCGGATGTGCGCGTGCCTCCCCTCCATTCTTGGCCTGACTGAGTGACCCTCACGATCTCCTCCCCCTCTCTCTCTCTCTTCCTCTGTCTCTCTCTGTCCTGTCTCTCTGTTTTTTTTTCTCTGTTTTTCTCTCTCTCTGCGAGCTCATTCATACACAATTTCGCATCACCACATGACCGTTTCCGCCTTGGAACATCCCTAAACAGCAGCCCTCCTCTTTCTCTCTCTCCCTCTCGTCCCTCCATTCTTCCTTTCCTCTGCTCCCTTTCTCTCTCCTCTGCGTTTGCGTTCTTGGGTTCTCTTTAACTGGTCTGCATTTGCCTTTCTTGGATTCTTTGACCCAAGTCCCTCTTTTTCATCTTTTCCCTTTTGTTTTCTCCGCCTCTCTCTGCTTTTGATTTCATCCGGGGGCGTCCTTCTTGTTCTTCTTCTTGGTCTCTCTCTCTCTCTCTCTTCTTTTCGTTCGCGAAAGCAAGGATCTTGCTGGGTTCTCGCTGTGTTTTTTCCCTCAATTACTTCGAACCCTTTTCCTTGTGTTTTTCGATTTGGTAAGTGAGCGGGGTTGGTTTTATCCTGCGCGCGTCGTTTGGACGTTGCTTTTGTTCTTGTGTTTTGGATGTGCTGTTGATGTCTTTGGCCGTTGGAGTGGCTTCAAGTTCCAAGAACATGGGATTTGATGAGAAGAGCAGCAGGTCCAAGGAAAGTACAGAGGTGAAGACGCCTCCGAATGAAGAGGAGGTCGAATTGCATGGGGAGAAGATTCACAGGACCATGAGCGAGAGCTCCGTATGCGCCACCGAGGATGATGAGGAGGAGGACGTGAAGAAGATTGACTTGGGTCCTCAGGTCACTCTCAAGGAACAGTTTGAAAAGGATAAGGTTTGCAGAAAGAGAAAAAAAGAAAGATCACTTTTTAGGCCTGTGTTGAAAGTTGCTGGGGTGTGAGTTTTGTGGGTTTTTGATGTTGATGTTTTTGAGAATGGAATGCAGGATGATGAAAGCTTGAGGAGGTGGAAGGAACAGCTTCTTGGAAGCGTGGACTTTGCTTCTGTTGGAGGTAATTTTTTCATCACCCAAAGAAAAAAAAAGTGTACAAATTATTTCCTGATTTGACTGGCTCAAGGGATGTGAAAATGAACTAGGATAGGGTCATCTACAATCAACAAAAGTTTGGCAGAACTGAACAGTTGGCTTATGAAGTTTGCAATTTTCTTAAAGATAAAAGGGAAAAAAGTTCCAAAACATTGTTTGTCCAAGATTGCTGATCAATGGAGCGCATGGACGGGTGCAATTTTGGTTAATGTGGTTGAAAGTAAGCAGATCTGTAAGCTAGTTTCATTTGCCATAGTAGACAATAAGGTTTTATTTCAAACTTCTTTATGATTGGAATTACAGGTTGCAACTTACAAATGTTTGTACTCTGATCGTACGGGAGACTTCATATAGAAAAAAAGTGCAACAACATAAAATGATTCATACAGCTGACCAAACTTAGTGGGATGAGGCTTAGTTGTTTTTCTTTCTTAAGGTTATTTTGGTTAGATAATTTTGTAGGTGTCTCCTTTTTAGGATCTCTGTAGGTATGTGTGAATGCTTCAAAAGGTGCAAATATACTAGCTAAAATACCTCTAAAATTAAGCTTGCCAAGTTCATAAGATGGCTGAGATTACTGTCTCGAGAAAGGGCGAGTTCTAAAATCTGGTTCCTGTATGAGGTAAGGTGATCAGTCTGTAAGGAAGTTTATCTTATGAATCTTTTATTCTCAATGTGAGAGATCTGTCTTTGATTGAGAAAGCAGACTAAGTATGTGCATGAGAGCTGACGAAAAAGAACGAAAAAGAAAATCTCTTTTAAAGTAGCTTTCAAAGCGAACTCGGTTGTTGCAGTGCAGAGCCTTGTGTTTTGGCTTTCTGTTTTTCGTAATTTTAAGTGAACGCATAAATTTCCCTCGGGTTCCAATTTGCTATCGATGCCATCACTGAGATTGTTATTTTTTTTTCCAAGTGTTGTTTCAGAAAATGAAATCAAGTTTGAGATGAATGCCCTGTTAACATTCTCTTGATGTCCTTAGCAAATTGAATGCTGGCTTTGGAACTGCATATTCCTGGTTGATCCAGAGCTTGAACTGGATTGAGTAATTGATTGAAAACTCCTTTTTTCTAGTGATGATCCTAATTCCATTTTCACTGATCATTTTCTTTTCATCATTCCTTTGCAATGTAGAAACACTGGAACCAGATGTCAAGATTGTGAACCTTGCAATAATTTCTCCTGGTAGACCTGATATACTACTGCCAGTTCCTGAGAATGGAAAGCCCAAAGGCTTGTGGTTTACTTTGAAAGAAGGCAGCCGTTATAGGCTCAAGTTCACCTTCCAGGTCAGCAACAACATCGTGTCGGGTCTCAAATACAGCAACACAGTATGGAAAACTGGTGTTAAAGGTAGCACCACGCCCCTCTTTTCTCAACCTTGCAATTTCATGGTTTGTAAATAAAGCTCTGTTTTCTTCTCACCTTGCATTGTCTAATTTTGCAGTGGACAGCACAAAGGAGATGATCGGAACTTTCAGTCCACAGCAGGAGCCCTACACGCATGAAATGCCTGAAGAGACGACACCGTCTGGCATATTTGCTAGAGGATCGTATTCAGCCAGAAGTAAGGTTAGCTCAGTCACTTCTCCTTTTCCCTTGATATAATGCACCAGCAATGGTAAATGAGTTATGTTAAAAAGATGATGAAAAGTCTTAGATTGTCGGTGCTAAACTCTTAAGTGATGGCATCTTGGTATACACTCTTAGACAAGCTGAAATTTCCGAGACTATAATTCACTTGTGTATATGACAGCTTGTCAGTTTACTATGTGCAATTCCAAATTTCAATAGTCAACTTGTGCAGCTCCTTCCTGTACCTTGATTGCTAAGTTGCCTTGCATGCATTTTCATAGATTATGATTGATAGATAATCGTGAGGCATTTCTTCTAATTCAAACTTTATGTCTAGGAAAAGGGAATTTAAATGTATATAGGTAATGGAGCTCGAAGAATTGTGCAACAAGTAGTCAACTTGGTTTGTTTAGATAACCAGTCATCGAAAGGAGGCATGAAATTGGCTTTCAACATTTAAAACCTGCTTTTTCTGAATCACTGGTTGACAACAGCCTTGCATTCATATTTGTCACCAAGATCGATCTGTAGGAAAGAAAAATTAGTTGGTTATTAGATCCAACATTGATGATTTGTGCGAGGTTATATCTTTCAAAAACTTGATCGCTAGATAGAAAGTTCACTGTGATTATCTTCTCACCAATGATTTCCATGTGTATTGTTTTTAACAATTTCCTTTCTGCTTTTGTTTTTGACCTCTAGTTTGTTGATGATGACAACAAGTCTTACCTCGAGATCAACTACACTTTTGACATCCGAAAAGACTGGAGTTCAACTTCATGAAGCGCTCTCCAACTCTATCAAACATGGCCCTGGTCTTGCTTGTTTCACAGGTTGATGTATCTGATGTATTACCATAGCTGTGTAACTTATCTTCAGTTTCGTCCTGGATGGTCATCTAGACGATTGAGACAAAATATTTGTTCAAAATGTTATTGGCATGAAGAAAATAGGATTGAAGAAAGAAGCTGCTGTTCCTTATGAGTAATTTGGAAGTGGTGCATCTGAGCATTTTCTGTCTCTGTCTCTCGCTCTTAATGAGCACTGTGATCATAAGAACTAGTTGTCAAGAGCAATGTATGTTTTTGTCATCTATATCTTGTGGTATCTTTTATCTGATTCTGTGTGCAAGGAAGTGGTGAAGTAAAGGCCTACTCGCTACTTGTATTTGCTTCCTTCGCATTAATGGAGTTGCTCAAATTTGTTGGTGATGCTGCTTTTGTCTCCCTTTCTCCCACCCGCTTTATCCTTTATTTTAGTTGCTGTTTAATCATTTGTGTTGGTCGGTGTTTGTTAGTTTGGATCCTGTTTGCCGCATTCTGGGATTCTGAAATAGCTTTAACTCTTGGCAAGGAGATGGTTTGTGATGAGGAGAGAAGACCCGTATGACTCGTATGATGAAACGGTCCAGGATGGATGGGAATGAGTATCTTAATATCTGTATTTGTTTGTGACACAGATGAGTATATGAGAATCCAAGAAATGAATGTTAAATGTCAAATATGTTTCTGAGGTGAAGTATGGGAGAGCGACGAGAAGGTACACTGAAAAAAATAATCTTTCTAGAAGAAACAAAAAGAGGGAATGGCCAATGGCCATGCCTGCCTTTACGGTAATGACAATTCCATTCTTTTGTTCTGCTAATACATAGGCCTCGGCAAGTTTTAGAGGTATAACTCAAATCTTGTCCTCATATATATACAAATGCAATGTTCAAGGGCCGTGTCGGTTGAGTCTTCTTGTATCTTGTCTGTCTATAACAACAGCCCAAGTTCCGCAACCGCTCAGTTCAGAATCAGAGTGGATTACTCTTTTGTTGCGCAGAAAACGATACAACTTTTATACACCCTTAGTCTTTCATGCCTGATCTCAAATTGCATAGAAAACCTTACGAACTTTACACACGCTTAGTATTTCATGTCTGGCCTAAGAGTTCAGTAATAGCAACACCATTTTTTTTCTGAAGACTATGAAGGGAAAGAAGATTGTTCGTCTGACCATTCTTCTGTGTATCCTTTGGCTAAATTACAAAAGCAGCCGCAAATAACATGCTTTAAGGTCGTTGACTCAACATAAAAAAATTGCCAGCTCATCTCACGCGGCAATAATATGAATAAAGTACCGACCATTTTTTTTATTCCTGCACAAAAAAAGAGAGGTCCATTTAAGCATTGCTAAGATGAGAAACAATAAATAAAAGAAGCAGGCAAGCCGCTTACTAGGTCTTTGCTTATTGAAGATACGACTGACCTTTTCTTGTCAATATCTGACTATCAAACTCGCGCAAAATTAAGGAACAGGGAGGGGGGAGAGAGAGAGAGAGAGAGCATGGAAGGAGAGATTTACAACTTCTTCAAGGTATGCATCACAGCTTTGATGTCTCTGTGCTATTGCTACATAGTGGGCAGGATCATCCCAAAAGGCACTAGAAGGCTCTTACCGATTCTTCCCGTCGTGGCTCTCTTTCTTTATCTTCCTCTCAATCTATCAGCTGTGAATCTTATAGGCCAAACTAGCTTCATCATTTCATGGCTTGGCAACTCCAAGCTCCTCCTCTTTGCCTTTGGCAAAGGGCCTTTATCTTCAGATCCTCAAATCTCTCTTCCACGCTTCTTGGCCATTGCTTGCTTACCCATCAAGATCCAACGGACGCCCCTTAAGAAATCACCACAGAGGACACAGAACACCAAAGATCACACACGCTCACCTCAAAATGGCCATCATAAAGAAAACCCACTTCCTCAAAATCCTGAAAACATTAGACCCAAAACCATCTTGCTGCTGAACTATCCCACAAAAGCTTTGCTTTTTGTGATGCTATTACGTGTATACGACTACGGCGACCATTTCCATCCAAACCTGATCTTGTTAATCTACTGCTGCCACCTATACCTTGCCCTTGATCTGATCTTATCATCCATACAAGCCACAGCTCAAGCAGCCTTTGGGATGGAGCTGGAGCCGCAGTTCCGTGAGCCGTACCTCTCGTCTTCACTTCAAGACTTCTGGGGCAAACGGTGGAACCTCATGGTCACCAACATCCTGCGAGTGACCATATATGAACCAGTCCACTATGCCGCGTCGGCGGCAATCGGGCGCAAGTGGGCGGCGCTGCCAGCAGTGATGGTCTCCTTCCTGGTATCTGGGCTCATGCACGAGCTGATGTTTTTCTACATGGGGCGCGTGAAGCCTACTTGGGAGGTCATGTGGTTTTTCGTGCTCCACGGAGCATGTTTGGTGATCGAGGTGGTGGTGAAGAGGAAGTGTTTCACGAAGTGGCGGTTGCCGAGGGTTTTGACGGGTCTGATGACGGTCACATTCGTGATGGTGACCGCATCTTGGCTGTTTTTTCCACGGCTCCTGAGGGATGGTGTCATCAAGAAGGCGTTGGAAGAGTATGAAGCTGCAGGCGAGTTTCTTAAGGATGTCGGTCGAGCTGTGATATCTTGGAATTTGTAGAATGTCTTGATGTGACATTTCATGATTCTGATTAATCAGGGAGTTGGGTATGTTACCAAGTAGACATTCTGTGCCTAAATTTGATGGAAGAAAAGGGGAGATAAAATTTGAAATGAGGCCTCTCTCGTTCCTTAATGCGAATTTCGGCATCAATTTTGTTTTCTGCTGTGTCATTCCCATCTCTGTTTCAGGCAAAACAAGATGATCTTTATCATTCTCTTCTTCTTTTCTTCATTCTCCACCAGCGGTTGAGGACCCAGTGGTCGTAAAATGCAGAAACTAAGCTACTATGCAAATTCTAACGGCTCTTTGGACACAACAGCACCTACAGTCAAACTCCAGTAGCTTCAAAATGTCTAATGGAGGTTCCTCTAAGATCTTGAGATTATCCTATTTCAAGCAGCCCTTCTTTGCCATGAAATCAGCGCAGCGATTTGCCTCTCGAAATCTGTGCTCCGTCTGGTATTGGGTAAAGCTCCTGAGGATGGTTCTTCATTCCAAAAGAGCAGTTTCAGATTCTCATTTTACAAGTTGTTTTATTAAGAAACCTGTCATGAAGGATTTTTGCATCAAGTTCATTGTGAATATATGACATTGCAGAGCAAGTCTCAGACCCTCTCTAAGAGCCACAATTCCGCAGTCAGGGTCGCCATGGTTCCCCAAAACCAGTAAAAGCCCGAAACCCAACAGCGAGGAGATCACGCAAGATGCCCCCACCTCACACTAGACTGGGGTTCCGAACAACTGATCCATCCATGTTCAAAAGTTGAGTTCACTTTTGTTTGATGGCTGTCGCGACCTCCCCGAAGCGGGTTGGACCACCTGGGGTTCGGTAATGGATTCTCTAGACTTAACTCGCCTTCCTGCCCCTCATACCACCCGCGACTTAGGGTTTAAGTTCTTAATATGCAATTGATTTTTATCATGGAGTCGCCACTAATCTAGGGTCGATTAGAAACCCAAGTAAAGTAATGGGAGAATTACTTCACTCATACGAACCAGAGATTGTGAGTTCGGGGACTTGGTTACACTTTTTCTAATGCCCTTTCGGTACCATTCTTTTATTTTCAAAAATGTTTTTGTAGGCGAGCTTGAATTGATTTTAATTTATCCTCCTAACATGTGAGGTGATCATGCGGATGCGCAAACCACCAATTTAACAGCCAAGAAAGCGATGAATAAATTGCGGGACTTACTTCATAGCAACGAAAGTATCTCGCATTGTTAGATCGTAATTCACATCACGGATCTAGATATGATTTCTAATTAACAGGCAAATTCCCCTTCTTTTTTTTGGTTTTTTTACTTATTTAATGAGAATCATGCAATATGCAATGCATGCTACTAATCTAACATGAAATGGCATGACAATTTTTTCTAAACTACATGACGTGAGTAAAATATATTTTTTGTGTTTTCTTAATGAACATGCAATAATTAAATATGCAAATCAAAATGACTTAATTATAATGACGGGCAATTTTTAATTAAATGAGCCTAATCCTACATGACGTGCCCATGACATTTCTATTCCTAAAAGTGCAATTTATCCTAAAAATTGAAATTAATTTATGAGACATGCAATTCTATTCTAATATGCATGATGATTTTTTTGTTTGTTTGTTTTTATATATAAAATTCGAAATTTTAAAAATTTGCACACAATTAAACATGCAACCTAAAAAACTAGCATCCTAAATTAATTAATTTTTTTGGGATTTTCTTGTTATAAAAATGTGAAGTAAAAGTCTAATTCTAGATTGACACGTGCAATTCTTAAAAATTAATACCCTAAATGCATTTTTTTTTTAAAAAACGAAATAACTAAATAAGCTAACCTAGCCCTAATCTGACTTGCATTTTTGAATTTTTTTTATGCAAAATATCCAATTCAATCAAAATAAGATTAATACCCAAAATTGACGAACCATATCTCGCGCATGAGATCGGGTTGGTCAATTTTAAATTAAATTGCGAATCGAATCTCGGGCATGAGATTGGATTGTCAATTTTTGTACAAGATCGCTCGAAAATCGAACTCCTAATCCCTAGTTTGAGGGGTTATTTCACATTGGAACCTTAATCATGCTCACACTAAAAAACTATATAAAAACAAACTATAAACTATAAAAAAAAAAAATAAAGAGAATATAATAATAATAATAATTAAAAAAAAACTACCTAATGTTCCCCTTTTGTTTTTCTCTTTTTTTTTTTTTTTGTTGTATTCTTTTTCCTTTCCCACGCATGATTTGGCAGCTTCGTGGAGGTGCGCAGCCGAGGGTGGTGGTCGCCGGCGTTCCGGTGAGGGGCGGCGAGCGTCGGAGCTCCGGCGAAGGGCGGCAGCCGGCGAACCAGCAACGGCAGAGGGCGGAACGGCGGTGCTCGGCGAAGGCACCGGGTCGCGGCTTTGGGCTGCAACGGGCGTCACTCGGAGAGGGGGCCGTCGAGCGTCGAACCAACGCGGGCGTGCGGCGGCTCGGCAACGGGGGCAGCAGCAACGATCGGGGGGGAGCGGCGTCGGGCGAGGGCGAGCACGGTGAGGACGGGGAGGCGTGCTCGGGGAGAGTGGCGGCACACGATGACTTCGGGTTGCAGCTCCGAGGCGGTAGATCCGGCGGTGGTGTCGGCGAGAGGAGCTCCAACAGCAATCGGAGCGGCGGAGGCCGGCGTGGGTTCGGCTCCGGGCGGCGTCGGGAATGGCGATGGCGCGCGCGTCGATTCGTTGCGAGGAGTCAAGTGGCGGTCGGCGTAGCTGCTCGCGGGTCGGCTCGAGTTGTAGGCGGAGACGGCGGGCGCGATGGAGCGGGCTGTAGTGGACGCCGGGGCGGAGATAGATGGGCGAACCGATGCGGGTCGCAGGCGAGGCTGGGCGATGCGGTGGACGGCGGCTCCGCGGTTTTTTTTTTTTTGGACGGGGCAGAGGCTGGCGGAGGCGCGATCTCGCGGGCGATGGAAGCGCGGCGCGGAGGTGCGGGCGCGGTAGTGCGCGGCGCGGAAGCTCGGGCAGCAAGGGTCAATAGCAGAAGAAAAACTTACAAGGAAGAAGATGAACAGTGTGTTTTCCTTTTCTTTTCTGTTCTGTCGCACGCCCCCTCTCTGACTTCACCTTTTTTCTCTCTGCAGGTTCTCTCTCTCTTCTTTCGAACGAAGGAGAAGCTCCCCTCCTGATGTAATTTTTTCTCTTTTTTAATCTTTCCCCCTTTGTCTGACCGAAGGAGAAGCCCCTCACAATGGAATTTTTTTCTCTTTTTTAATCTCCTCCCCCTGACTTGATATTTTCTTTTTTTGGTTTTTCTCTGACACACTCCCTTACACACTCCCTTCCCTTCACTCGTCCGAAGGAGAAGCCTTTCACAATGAATTTTTTTTTCCTTTTTCACTCCCCTCTCAGACCTCTCGAATGAATTTTCTTTCTTCCCCCCTGTAGACGCGGCTTCTTGTGGTCTTATTTATAGGCCGTCCATTGCCTCTTGAAGATAGCCAACATTATTGTGACAAGATGCAGCCGCAACTTTTCTAGAATTTAAGCTGAACTTTGCCATTTTTTAATTTTCTCCAGACCATTCTTTCGGCCACCACTCCGCTCTTTAGCAAGGAAATCTTCTTGCAGGCGCATATATGATTTTCACGTCCCCCATTTCGTGCGTGTATGTACATGCATTAATGAGGAGGTTTCTTTTTCAGCGAATTTTCATCGCGTCACCAAAGCTGATATATTATATAATATTATGGGTTGCTTTTGCTTCTTTGAAGATTTCCCCATAATCCACACGTCCACCGAATTTGCGCATGCATTAATAAGGAATAGTTAATGGACGTGCGAGAGCTTCTTTCCTCATCATTTTTTTCTTATGCATGTTCAGACCAGCGAAAGAGAGACCATCTTTTTGTGCATGCAATCGACCGCGAGCCCCTGCTTCTTGTTGTCCTCTTAGTACAAATGCAAATGCGGCTACATGAAATGCAATTTTTACTATTTTTTCTTAGGGGTTAAAGATTAATCCCTAAATTTTTATGCAATTAATTACTAAATGATTAGTCAAAATTTAGGTGTCAACAGCTGCCCCTCTTTGAAGGTGAGCTCACAGAGGTTGCATTCAAAGACAATATGATACCTAAATTTTGACCATGCACATTCAATGAATGATATTTTGGTAGGCCATGGACTTTTTTTTTTTTTTTTTTTTTTAATGCGATGTCATGAAAAATGGTAATGCAAATGTGAGATATTGAGAAGGAGAGCATACCTGTAATTACTTACCAGTCAGAGCATCCTAAAGTACGGGATGAATTTTTGTTTGCTCGGCAAGTGTCCAGGTTCCCTGAAGAGTCCACATGAATTTATCCAACAGACGCTCAATGTTAGGTGAGATGCCTTGTTGAATTTAGATGACTCGAAATACCTAGATTCACACTAAGGTATAGCGAGTAAGATTCGATGAGATTTGAGACATCCAGATCCAGACTGAGATGTCAAAAATTTGGGGACTTAACCAATAGACACTCAATGTTAGGTGAGATGAATATTGGATTAAGAGGATTCGAAATACCTAGATCCAGACTAAGGTATAACGAGAAAGATCAGAAAGCATTCATATCTAGAATGAAATGCTTGACGAACAGTTTTGAGACATCTAGATCCAGACTGAGATGTCAAAAAATTTGGGACTTAATCAATAAACACTCAATGTTAGGTGAGATGAATATTGGATTAAGAGGATTCGGAATACCTAGATCCAGACTAAGGTAAAATGAAAAAAGATCGAAAAACATTCACATCCAAAGTGAAATGTTTAACGAAGAGTTTTGAGACATCCAGATCAAGACTGAGATGTCAAGAATTTTGGGACTTAACCAATAGACACTCAATGTTAGGTGAGATGAATATTGGATTAAGAAGATTCGAAATACCTAGATCCAGACTAGGGTATAACGAAAAAGATCGAAAAACATTCACATCCGGAGTGAAATGTTTAACGAAGAGCTTTGAGACATCTAGATCCAGACTGAGATGTCAAGAATTTTGGGACTTAACCAATAGACACTCAATGTTAGGTGAGATGAATATTGGATTAAGAAGATTCGAAATACCTAGATCCAGACTAGGGTATAACGAAAAAGATCGAAAAACATTCACATCCGGAGTGAAATGTTTAACGAAGAGCTTTGAGACATTCAGATCCAGACTGAGATGTCAAGAATTTTGGGACTTAACCAATAAACACTCAATGTTAGGTGAGATGAATTTTGGATTAAGAAGATTCGAGATACTTAGATCCAGACTAGGGTATAACGAAAAAGATCGAAAAACATTCACATCCAGAGTGAAATGTTTAACGAAGAGTTTTGAGACATTCAGATCTAGACGGAGATGTCAAGAATTTTGGAACTTAACCAATAAACACTCAATGTTAGGTGAGATGAATATTGGATTAAGAAGATTCGAAATACCTAGATCCAGACTAAGGTATAACGAAAAGATCAAAAACATTCACATCAGTGAAATGTTTAACGAAGAGTTTTGAGACATCCAGATCAGACTCGAGATGTCAAGAATTTTGGGACTTAACCAATAAACACTCAATGTTAGGTGAGATGAATATTGGATTAAGAAGATTCGAGATACATAGATCCGGACTAGGGTATAACGAAAAGATCGAAAAACATTCACATCCAGTGAAATGTTTAACGAAGAGTTTTGAGACATTCGAGATCAGCATGAGATGTCAAGAATTTTAGGACTTAACCAATAAACACTCAATGTTAGGTGAGATGAATATTGGATTAAGAAGATTCGAGATACCTAGATCCAGACTAGGGTATAACGAAAAGATCGAAAAACATTCACATCAGTGAAATGTTTAACGAAGAGTTTTGAGACATTCGAGATCCAGACCGAGATGTCAAGAATTTTGGAACTTAACCAATAAACACTCAATATTAGGTGAGATGAATATTGGATTAAGAAGATTCGAAATACCTAGATCCAGACTAAGGTATAACGAAAAAGATCGGAAAGCATTCACATCCTGAGTGAAATGCTTAACAACGAGTTTTGAGACATTCAGATCCAGACTGAGATGTCAAGAATTTTGGGACTTAACCAATAAACACTCAATGTTAGGTGAGATGAATATTGGATTAAGAAGATTCGAGATACCTAGATCCAGACTAGGGTATAACGAAAAAGATCGTAAAGCATTCATATCCAGAATGAAATGCTTAACGAAGAGTTTTGAGACATATATCAAAAATTTGGGAATACCTAGGACAAACCTGGGATATTCGTGAAGGTCACTTACCTCTTGGTAGAAAGAAGTTTTGGAACATCGAGGATGTATTTCAAATATTCATGGAGGTTTCTCACCTCGAGGCTTCTGAAAGGCAACATAAATGTCAGGAGCTCTTGGGTCTTCAAGGAAACATTACATCGGACATGATTAGAGCAAAAATACATGTATTCGCCAAAGAAGTAAGCAATTCAACACACTCGAAAGTCCACTAAAGCTTTTATCCATTCAATCAAGATTTATGCATGATGGTTTTACCATATTTGCACCACCGAACTTCCACTGGGGAGAATCATCGTTTATGACAATTTTCACTCATGACATGGATTTTCAAGAATACCAAATGAGAGACTTTCAGTTAGAAAGGACTTTCACTCACTCTCATTAAGAAGGCTATTTTGTCCCAACCATTAATGTCGGATCACAGGAATCACTCAATCTTACTTTCATCATGTCAACAAGGGTTCGAGTATTCTCGCAAGCGGTACGACCTTGTCAATTTGAGAGGTCTTTATCAGGACTGTAATGTAGGCTCGGTCAATGGCTCAACAAAGAGGGACTCTTCGAGTCAAGGCTAATGAAAGAACAATACTTTGCAATCATCTTCAGGTTTACAAGTCAAGGAACCTGCGAAATGAGATAGAAACGGTCCTGCTCGCACTTCTTCGAACGATGTTTTTAAGCATATGAATTCCTACGTTAATTTCGGTGCCCTAATCTGAAGAGACTTTGTAAGGGACGTAGCGTAGGTTAAGTTCATGGATTGAGAAGTGAATTGATCATTAGGCTCAAAATGTGTATAGGGGATGAGAATTGGTGATCATCTTGGCATTGTCACCGGTCTTCTTCTTCCATTGGGATTTTCCTCATAGGTACTATAAAAACTGGGCATTTGAGTTCTTTGAGTACCACTCCATTGGGAATACACCCTTTTACAATTGATAATCATTTATCTTGACTCTTTCTTTCATTTTCCATGGGCATTGGCCTTGCTTTTACCAGGCACACTGCTTTTTCATGCCCCCTTTGTTTTGTTTTGTTTTGTTTTGTTTTTGAATAACCATGTAATGCTTTAACATTTTGGGTTCTTGAAAAGTTTTCATTTTTTGTCAGCACTCGGGATTTTGCTGCTTGGACATTTGCCTTTTGCCTTGCCCCAGTGTGGGGGATGATCACCAATTGGGTTTAAATGAAATGAATTTATAGGCTCAAAAGGGCTACACAATGGATAAAGTGTGTAGGATAGAGAAAGAACCGCTCTTCATCATCTTAAGGCACTTGAATTATCGTATGAATTCAATGTAATAGCAATACCTGAAGATTGATGCAAGTGAGAGCAAGAATATTCCTATCAATTTCCTCACCTCATGATGTCGTCTTACCTCCAGTTTGCCCCAATGTGGGGTGGTTCTTGACAGGGGTAATTTAAAAATTATCCACGTGTGTGGGCTCAAAAGGGTTTAAACAATGGATAATCACATAGTGTTTGGGATAGAGAATGAACGCCTCTCATCATTTCGATCATCGTACCTTTCGCGAGAAAACTTTTTCCTTAGAAACATGGAACTTCCTACACTCATCTCACAAGTATATGAGCAAGAGACTGTGTATAGGATAAGGCTTGCCTTTCATCATCCTGACATGTCTCATTTAGCATGTTCAATTCATTCCACATCATTCATTAACTTGATTTGCGATGATAATCTTCAGTGGAATTGGTAATTAAACAGGTAAAACTATCATGCAAAATTCTCATTTGAAAGGTCACAAGTACTTCATGAATTCATCAGCTTTGAACACAAAGAGTTTGCAGCTCAAAAAGAAAGGAAAAGGATTGGTAAAAAAAAAATATGTTTTTTTTTTGTTTTTGTTTTTGTTTTTTTTTGTTTTTTTTGTGGCAAACTTGTTTCCATTTCCAGGGATCGAACCCTGGTCGCTCTCGGACCTTTTCATTCCCCGTGCCACCAGGCCGAGGCGCTGGTGGTGTCCTTAGGGCATTTCTTTTTTATTTAATTGAACCGACTTTGGGTCAACACGTCGATATACCGAATCAAATGAATTCGATATGTGTATGGAACAAAGCCTTCCATTCCCACACAATTCAACGAAGAAATGAGTACCTTCAACAAATTCTTTCAAGGGTAATACTTCTTCATAGCATTAGAGTTAACAGGTTTAGAAAACTCACGACCATCCATTTCTGTAAGGATTAAGGCACCTCCAGGGAGTACCCTCTTCACCATATACGGGCCGCTATAATTTGGAGCAAATTTGCCTCCAGGATTAGGAAAAATCGGCAACACCTTTCTTAGAACTAGATCATTCACTTTGAAGTGTCTCGGCCGTACCTTCCGATTGAAAGACTTGGCTTCTCTTTGTTGATACGTCTGACCATGGCAAAGAGCTTTTAACCTTTTCTCGTCAATTAGGTTCAACTGCTCAAACCTTTGTTGTGTCCATTCTGCCTCGGACAATTCCACTTGGGATAAGACTCTCAAAGAGGGGATTTCTACTTCCACAGGCAAGACCGCCTCCATGCCATAAACCAAGGAGAAAGGGGTTGCCCCAGTGGATGTTCGGATCGATGTTCGATACGCCATTAGAGCAAAGGGTAACCTGTCATGCCAATCTTGATAATTCTCGGCTGTCTTAGCCAGGATCTTCTTGATGTTCTTATTAGCTGCCTCAACAGCTCCATTCATTTGTGGGCGGTAAGGTGATGAATTCAAATGCTTGATTTTGAACTCACTGAACAACTCATCAACGAACTTGTTATTCAGATTTGTCCCATTGTCGGTGACAATTGCCGGGGACACCATAACGGGCGATTATGTCACGCCTAATAAACTTCACAACGTTTCGAGCCGTGACATTAGCATATGATGCGGCTTCAATCCACTTTGAGAAATAATCTATTGCCACCAATATGAATCGGTGCCCATTTGAAGCTTTGGGATTTATTGGGCCAATCACATCGATCCCCCACATTGAGAAAGGCCATGGTTCAGATAGCTGGTGCAACTCCGTTGGAGGAACATTTATTTTATCCCCATGAATTTGGCAACGATGGCAACTTCTAACATGCTGTATGCAGTCGCTTTCTAGTGCAAGCCAATAGTAACCTAGTCTCATGATCTTCTTGGCCAACATGTGCCCATTCATGTGTGGGCCACAAACTCCTTCATGCACTTCTTGCATGATTTGGGTGGCTTCGCTTCATCTACGCATCTCAATAAAACTGAATCATAAGATCTCTTGTATAAATTCTTACCACCGACGAAGAACTTTGAGGCCATCTTCATTATGTATTTTCTATCGAAATTTTGGAGTGCTCCCTTCGGGAAATTCCTGCTTTTGAAAATAGTTCATGATGTCATAATACCATGGCTTCTCATTAAGCTCTTCATTCACGGCCATGCAATAAGAAGGTTTGGCTAGAACCTCAATTTTCAAAGGCTCAACTTCTAAACCATCAGTAACTTGCAATATAGATGACAACGTCGCCAGGGCATTGGCAAACTGATTATGAGATCTAACCAAATAGTCAAACGAGATTTCGTCAAACTCCTTCACCAACTCTTCGAGGTACTTATGATATGGCAGTAATTTGGCATCCCTGGTCTTCCATTCACCTACGGTTTGGAGTATGATCAGTGCAGAATCTCCATATACTTTCAATTTGGCCACTCCCATTTCAATTGCGGCCTGAAGTCCGAGAATACAAGCTTCGTATTCAGCAATATTAATTTCGTAGCAACTGGGTGGTGTTGTTTGTCTGGGGATATTAGTACTGCCCCAGTACCAGAACCGGACAAGTTCACAGCTCCATCAAAGAACATAGACCATGCATCTTCGTTTATGGCCAAAATACGATCATCCAAAGGACAATCATCATCATTGAAGATTCTAGGATTCTCAGCCAATATGTCAGCAATTACTCGGCCTTTAACTGATTTTTGTGGCATGAGCGCACGTCGAATTCCGAAATCAAGACCTGCCATTTGGCTAGCTTACCCACCAAAGCTGGTTGATTAAATAAATACTTGATGGGATCGTTCTCAGTCACGAGAAACGTCTGGTAATGCAAGGTGTACCGTCGCAGTCTATGCAATACCCATACTAACACAGCACAAGTTTTTTCAGCATCAGAATACTTTAGCTCCGAGATAGTGAACTTTTTACTGAGGTAATAAATGGCCCGTTCCTTCTGATCCACAGGACTTTTCTAAGCTAACATCGCGCCAAGTGACTCACTATGGATTGTGAGGTACAAAATCAAAGGATGCCCCGATATTGGTGGGACAAGAACTGGTGGATTCATCAAATATTGCTTCAGCTTATCGAACGCCTCTCGACATTCATCATTCCACTCAACTTGTACGTTTTTCCTCAAGAGTTTGAAGAATGGCTTAGCGGTCTCAGAGAGCTGGGAAATGAATCGTGCAATGTAATTCAGTCTCCCTAAGAGACTCCGGACCTCCTTCACTGTCGACGGAGGTTGCAGCTCACATATTGCCTTGGCTTTAGATGGGTCAATTTCGATCCCTTTGCTACTCACCATAAACCCAAGTAATTTTCCGATGCTGCCCCGAACACGCACTTGGCGGGGTTTAAACGGAGTTTGAATTCACGAAGCCGATCAAATAACTTCTTGAGGGTTTCAACATGACTTTTCCCAGGCCAGGTTTTTGCAATCATATCGTCAACATAGACCTCGATTTCTTCATGCATCATGTCATGGAACAACGTGACCATGGCTCGCTGGTAAGTTGCCCCTGCATTTTTGAGTCCGAAGGGCATGACCTTATAATGAAAGGTTCCCCACGGGGTGATGAATGCTGTCTTCTCTTTGTCTTCATCTTTCATTCTTATCTGGTTGTACCCAGAAAAACCGTCCATGAAAGAGAATAGTTCAAATCCAGCAGTACTATCCACGAGAACATCGATATGTGGCAATGGGAAGTCGTCCTTTGGGCTGGCCTTGTTCAAATCGCGGTAATCAACACACACTCGGACTCGACCGTCTTTCTTCATGACCGGTACTATGTTGGCCACCCATTCGGGGTATTGCGAGACTTCGATGAATCCCACTTTGAGAAGTTTCATTACTTCCTCTTCTATCTTCTTCGAGAGATCTGGTTTAGTCCTCCGAAGCTTCGCTCTTGGGATGCACGTACGTATTAGTGGGCAAACAATGTTCCACAATCGACGGATCTAAACCCGGCATATCGGCGTATGTCCAAGCAAAGATATCTTGATATTCTTTTAGCAATTGAGTCAGGTGCTCGGCCTCATCTTTGGGAAGATTTGCCCCAATCTTTATCTCTTTGGGCTCCTCGGCATCACTCAAATTGATGGTGACGGTTTGCTCAGAGGTGAGAACTTTGGGTTTTTCATGTTGCTCCCAACTTTGTTGTACTCCAATGGAGTCACCATTTGGATCATCAGGGTCATCACCGTCATCGCTCATGACATTGGATTGGACCATTTTCACCTCTTTGCCTGTCATAAGGCTGCTCTCTTGTGGGCTAGCACCCATTTCCTCCGATGGTTCTTCATCAATGGCACCTATGAGGAGATCATCGAATAGAGTTGTGATCCCTCCCATCCCATCATCTGGATCCTCTGTCTTTGAAGTTGTCGGGTCGTCCATGCCACTCCATCCATCGAGCACGATACCTCGGGTGTCGATCATTCCTCCCTCATCATGCATCATTCTAGCAGGGCCCGGGAATGTCTCATGGATATCGAGGAGTAATGAGTTTTTCCTCTCTTGTTCATGTCCTCCACCTTTTCCATGGTACCCTAATCCGGCGGAACGAGACCTTCGAGGGGCTTCAATAGGGTTCCGGATACCCTGTTCTTTTTTACCAAGTCCACGGCCAGGAACAAAGCCATTTCCAACCATCACTCTTGCTACCATAACTGTTGCATTTGACACATCAGGGATGGGTGCTGCCAATCCTCGAGATGCATGAATAGTGGATACAAGCTCGAACGATTGGTAACTTGACTCCTCCCTACGTTCCGGCTCGATATAGGGAATGGCCGTCTCATGATAGATCCGATGATCCTCCTCGCCATGAACAATGACTAGTTTTCCTTTGACAACAAATTTCACGCTTTGGTGAAGACTTGATGGCACAGCTCAGCCGAGTATGAATCCGGGGACGCCCTAATAGAAAATTGAATGCGGTAGGAATGTCCATCACTGGAAAAGGACGTTGAACATCACCGGCCCTATTTGCGAGATCAAGGTGGGTCTCCCCTATCACCTCCTTTCTCGTACCATCAAAAGCTCGGACGGAGGTCTTTGCAGCACTTATTTTTGAAGGGTCTATTTTCAGGCGGTGAAGAGTCGCCAATGGACAAATATTCAAGGCAGACCCATTATCAATGAGTACTCAAGCCACATGGGAAGCCTTGCACTTGACGGATATATATAATGCCTTAGTATGTCCCCTCCCCTCAAGAGGGAATTCTTCATCAGAAAAGGCTATTAAATCCTTAAGAAGAATCGATCCTACGAATTCCTTCAACCTGTCTACCTCGATCGTCTTTGGTACACGAACTTCGCTTAGAACCTTCATTAGAGACTTTTGATGTGTAGGAGATGTTTGCAAGAGTTCAAGTAAAGAGATCTGAGCAGGCAATTTCCGCAACTGGTCGACCACGTTATACTCACTTGCTTTGATTATAGCCAGAAATTCCTTGGCCTCTTCATCAGTAATTGGCTTTGCAGGTTGGGCATTAGCTTGAGCATAGGTCCGACCAGACCTTGTAATCAGGTCAACATCTAGCTCGTATGACCAAGGGACCGCTTTGTTATCCTTGTACTCATATAGCTAGGGCATCTCAATAATTATTTATTCATCAGTTGAAGGCACTTCCACTATCAATCCTTCATGGTCGGAGGCGTCCTCAAGTGGGGGCATGTCCTCGATCAATGGATCTGGTTCAATCTTTTTAGCACTTAGCTTAGCAAATTCCTTCTCCCAATCAATGACGACTTCGGAGATAGTTGAAACTGTTCCAGCTTGGTCAGCATATATGATCATGCCAGCCTTAACCATTTCTTGAACCCTTTCCTTCATGGTAGGCAAGGAAGGATTCTCATCTGTCGGATAATAACCAACTCTAACTAATCCGCTATAGATATCTTTGACAGACACCTTCAAGTTCATCTTTTTGCCAGTATTGAACTCGAAGATTGCATTCACGTTTCCCTGATGTTCTGGCAACGGATTCTTCTTGACATTTGGTTGGGTGGTACAGAAAGAAAATGCCTTAGTATCCAACAAATTTTGGATCTTGTATTTCAAAGTCAAACATTCATCAGTTGAATGGCCGACCTCTCCCATATGATACTCACATTTTTTGGAGGGGTCATAGTTGGAGAATTTTTCAGCATTGGGCCGCTTTGGTTCGTGAGAGATCAATCTCTTGTTTCGGAGTATTGGTAAGACCTGAGATAGAGGGCCGGGAAGAGGAGAGAAGCGCCTTTTGGTGAATTGCGGCTGTGCGGGCACTCGGCCTCCATCTTGCCGATTCCGGGGACACGAACCATCGGAGGCTTACTAGGGGCTGGTTGCACATATGCAACATTGACTTGAGTGGTTGGTTCTTTATCTTTTTCATGGTGAACCTTTTGCCCCGAAGAGTTGGTTCATTGAACCATCCCTCCCTTAGCCCCATCTCGATCTGTTCACCCACTGGGATAAGCTGGTTGAAGTTCTCAACGTATGTGCTAGCCATCCGGTTACGGAACCCATATGAGAGAGTCTTGACGAACAACTTCATCAACTCCTTGTTTGTAGGCTCAGGAGTGATTTGAGCCGCCAAGTTTCGCCACCTTACAGCGTACTCCTTAAAGGACTCACTTTTCTTCTTCTCCATTCGCTCAAGATCCTCTCGGGAAGGTGCAATGTCCATGTTGAACTTATACTGCTTTAGGAAAGCATCAGCCACTTCATTCCAGGTGTCGAGAAGGTTTACATTCTTCATTATGTACCAGTTGAGTGCGGGCCCCGTCAAGCTTGCATGAAACGATTGGATCATGAGAGGCTCGTTCTTGACGTATTGGGCCATGCATACGTGGTACATTTGCAAATGAGCTTTTGGGCAGGAAGTACCATCGTATTTCTCGAACTTCGGCATCTTAAACTTCTTCGGCACTTTGACTTTCTCATAAAGGCGACAAGTCGAACGGGAGTGAATTCTGCGATTCTTGCAATTGTTTGATTTCTCTTCAAGTTTGGCGAAGCGTTCATCTTGCTCCGCCTTAGGGACATTGTCGGGCTTAGCCTTTTCAGCTGTGACGAACAGTGGGTCATCCTCCAGTTCCGGCATGTCATCATCACCTATTTGGGCCTTGTTAAATGTCGCTTTGGGACTACTATCTCGGGGAGAGCGGATGCAAGAGTCTGATTCACTTGGAGGGATTGCATTTGATCTGTCATAAGTTGCATAGAGGTGAGCAACTGCTGGAGTTGATTTTCCACAACGGTCATACGATCACGCATTTCGATTTGGTCGGCCATTTTTGCTCTTGATCGTGTAATGATGGGCGAACGTGGAGGATCCGTTATCACCTAATTTGAAGAAACGGACAAAAAATAAGTATCCCATATGAAATACACCGGTCCATGGCAATGGTCTAAAACTTTTATTCATTAATGGAGTCTTTTGACAATACTAACAAAATAGAAGCAAGATTGATTCAAGCACTTCATTAATGAAATATAAGCTCAAAAAGCCCTAAACACACAAACTAGGAAAGTAAATGACTCGACTTCCTAAACATTAATCTAGAAATGAAACAACAAGATTGACTCAAACACTTCATCTAGCTTGATCAATATACACTCGGGACACCACTCGGCGCAATCGCTTATTCTCCTCTTGAGCTTTTTCAGCAACCCTTTTGAGGCGTTTATTCTCAGCGCGGTTGGTGATCTTGATGGCACCTCTGGTATCTTTGGAAGTAACTCCTCTGGAATCTTGTGTTGTTGAATGTACTTAATTGAGGCGTAGTACTTCATTTCTTTGCCCTTGAGCTCCTCCTCAGGCCACTTGAGTTTTCGTGGCTGGCACATATCCCACATTGATTTAATTGTGAGAATGGAATCTTCATGGTCTTGGTCTCCATCAACGAAGTTGGCTTGGAGTGGATCTGCTTGCAATGCCGGGGGAAGTTCTTGCACAACTTGATACTGACGGGTTACTCTAGTTGGATAGTACTCTGTTGCTCCGGTGAATCCCAGTAGAGGGATTGGGCCAACACCTCCACATGAAAGTCTCGCCACACGAACTTGGAACCACTTAGCATGCCATAGGAAACCCTTGGAAGTCGGTTTTTTCATGAAAGCTAGCCATCTAGAATAATGGTAATCCGGTGCATGTTTTTGGTTGTTCTCAAATCTCATAATAGGGTGATTAGAGTTATTAACATCAAGTATAGTCATTGAACCACCAAACCCATTTATATGAGAAAGAAACCAAATTTGTAAAAGCTCAGGAGAGGAATGGAAGGTCTTATCACCGCTTCCTTTAAATCGAGTGAGGGAAAGAAAGGTTTCAGCCAAAATAGTGTTTACGAAATTTTTTCCTCCCAACACTTGTTCAACTAAGTGAGCCATCAAAGGGTTAATAGCATTCTTGCAATGAGGAAAAAGTATAAACCCAAAGAAAGCTAAAAGGAAAACCCTTCTCATTTGAAATGAATTGCCATTTTCAAAACATTCTTTTAGAAAAGATAAATGACATGTATTGCGGTGGGCTTTTAAAACCTTTCTTACATTGTCCTCCTTAATTCTCAGAAAATCGGATAAGGCCACAACGGGGTCTATTCCGATAGGTGGACTAATTAATTCAGCTTTCAAAGATTTTCCTATGGCAATGCTATACTCTTCCAAGGTGGGTGTGAGTTCATGCTTACCGCCGAAGATGAAAGTAGAAGTCTCGGGGCACCAACAATGAGCAAGTGCTTGGATGAGGCCGCCATGAATGTTGATACGCAGCAGTGGAAGTAGTCGACCGATGTGTGATTCTACAAATTGACGGCCAGCTTGGTCTAACTTGTCCCACCATGTGCTAAGCTCTTCCTTTGGAGGGAGAATAATTCGAATGTCCGGTATTCCCATTGTATATTGATCAAGACTCGGGACAATCCTAATGCCATGGACCGACTAAGTAAATTGCAAAGGAGAGAATTTTAGAGAACTTACTTTACCAATAAACAAAAGGGCGATCACATAGACACGCGCATGGTAAGTGGCTCGATTTCTAGTCTATAAGGCTTAACAAAGTGAAGCCACAAGAATGATCAGACTAGTCGCGGGCGTGCGAACTAAGTCGGGTCCTTATGACTTCGGCTTGGTCAAAGAGCCGACCTGGGTTGCGGGCATGCGAACCGAGGTGGGTACTCTTGACGCCAGAAAAGAAACTTCGGGATTGAGATGGGCGACTCATATCGCGGGCATGCGGTCGAAGTGGTATCCATCTCAATACCATCCTAGATGATCCTTATGCGGCCCAGGTCCGGCGGCGGGTTGTGTGTGCAATAGTGTAGTGCTAGATGCAAGGCATGCGCGACAATTTATATCAAGCAACACTTCATAAGTGAAAGTAAACCATACATTCCTACACCTCCCTGCAAAACAAAGGTCAGCAAAAACTTCCCCTTATACCTCCCATCTTGCAAGAACATTTAACACCTTAAACGTTAGGGACGTACCTGGGATCCTCGCTGCCAAAAATATTTTTTCAAAAAGAAAATTGGCCTAAGTCCACTAAAAGTTTCAACTCAAGTCCCCAGCGGAGTCGCCAAGCTGTCGCGACCTCCCCGAAGCGGGTTGGACCACCTAAGGGTTCGACTAAGGGATTGCTAAGCCTAGACTTAACTCAGGCTCTCCCAAGCCCATACCAATTCGCGACTTAGGGTTTAAGTTCTTAATATGCAATTGATTTTTATCATGGAGTCGCCACTAATCTATTTTTTTGTGGGTCGATTAGAAACCCAAGTAAAGTAACGGGAGAATTACTTCACTCCTACAAACCAGAGATTGTGAGTTCGGGGACTTGGTTACACTAGATTTCTCTAATGCCCTTTCGGTACCATTCTTTTATTTTCAAAAATGTTTTTGTAGGCAACTTGAATTGATTTTAATTTATCCTCCTAACATGTGAGGTGATCATGCGGATGCGCAAACCACCAATTTAACACCCAAGAAAGCGATGAATAAATTGAAGGACTTACCTCATAGCAACGAAAGTATCTGCATTGTTAGATCAGAATTCACATCAACAGATCTAGATATGATTTCTAATTAACAGGCAAATTCCCCTTCTTTTTTTTGGTTTTTTTACTTATTTAATGAGAATCATGCAATATGCAATGCATGCTACTAATCTAACATGAAATGGCATGACAATGTTTTCTAAACTACATGACGTGAGTAAAATATATTTTTGTGTTTTCTTAATGAACATGCAATAATTAAATATGCAAATCAAAATGACTTAATTATAATGACGGGCAATTTTTAATTAAATGAGCCTAATCCTACATGACGTGCCCATGACATTTCTATTCCTAAAAGTGCAATTTATCCTAAAAATTGAAATTAATTTATGAGACATGCAATTCTATTCTAATATGCATGATGATTTTTTTTTTTTTTATATATAAAATTCAAAATTTTAAAAATTTGAACACAATTAAACATGCAACCTAAAAACTAGCATCCTAAATTAATTAATTTTTTTGGGATTTTCTTGTTATAAAAATTTGAAGTAAAAGTCTAATTCTCGATTGACACGTGCAATTCTTAAAAATTAATACCCTAAATTTTTTTTTTTTTTTTAAAAACGAAATAACTAAATAAGCTAACCCTAGCCCTAATCTGACTTGCATTTTTTGAATTTTTTTTATGCAAAATATCCAATTCAATCAAAATAAGATTAATACCCAAAATTGACGAACCATATCTCGCGCATGAGATCGGGTAGGTCAATTTTAAATTAAATGCGAATCGAATCTCGGGCATGAGATTGGATTGTTGATTTTTGTACGAGATCGTGAGTCGAATTTCGAGCGCGAAAATCGAACTCCTAATCCCTAGTTTGAGGGGTTATTTCACATTGGAACCTTAATCATACTCACACTAAAAAACTATATAAAAACAAACTATAAACTATAAAAAAAATAAAGAGAATATAATAATAATAATAATTAAAAAAAAAACTACCTAATGTTCCCCTTTTGTTTTTTTTTTTCTTTTTTTTTTTTTTTGTTGTATTCTTTTTCCTTTCCCACGCACGATTTGGCAGCTTCGTGGAGGTGCGCAGCCGAGGGTGGTGGTCGCCGGCGTTCCGGTGAGGGGCGGCGGGCGTCGGAGCTCCGGCGAAGGGCGGCAGCCGGCGAACCAGCAGCGGCAGAGGGCGGAACAGCGGTGCTCGAGCGAAGGCGCTGGGTCGCGGCTCCGGGCTGCAACGGGCGTCACTCGGAGAGGGGGCCGTCGAGCGTCGGACCAACGCAGAGGCGTGCGACGGCTCGGCAACAGGGGCAGCAGCAACGATCAGGGCAGGAGCAGCGTCGGGCTGAGGCAGAGCACGGCGAGGACAGGAGGCGATGCTCGGGGAGAGTGGCGGCACACGATGACTTCGGGTTGCAGCTCCGAGGCGGTAGATCCGGCGGTGGTGTCGGCAGAGGGAGCTCCAACAGCAAACGGAGCGGCGGAGGCCAGCGTGGGTTCGGCTCCGGGCGGCGTCGGGGAATGGCGATGGCGCAGGCGTCGATTCGTCGCGAGGAGTCAAGTGGCGGTCGGCGTAGCTGCTCGCGGGTCGGCTCAAGTTGTAGGCGGAGACTGGTGGGCGCGATGGAGCGGGCTGTAGTGGACGTCGGGGCGGAGATAGATGGGCGAACCGACGCGGGCCGCAGGCGAGGCTGGGCGCTGCGGTGGACGGCGGCTCCGTTTTTTTTTTTTTTTTGGACGGGGAGAGGCTGGCGGAGGCGCGATCTCGCGGACGATGGAAGCGCGGCGCGGAGGTGCGGGCGCGGTAGTGCGCGGCGCGGAAGCTCGGGCAGCAAGGGTCAATAGCAGAAGAAAAACTTACAAGGAAGAAGATGAACAGTGTGTTTTCCTTTTCTTTTCTGTTCTGCCGCACGCCCCCTCTCTGACTTCACTTTTTTCTCTCTGCAGGTTCTCTCTCTCTTCTTCAAACGAAGGAGAAGCTCCCCTCCCGATGTAATTTTTTTCTCTTTTTTAATCTTTCTCCCTTTGTCTGACCGAAGGAGAAGCCCCTCACAATGGAATTTTTTTGTCTTTTTTAATCTCCTCCCCTTGACTTGATATTTTCTTTTTTTGGTTTTTCTCTGACACACTCCCTTACACACTCCCTTCCCTTCACTCGTCCGAAGGAGAAGCCTTTCACAATGAATTTTTTTTCCTTTTTCGCTCCCCTCTCAGACCTCTCGAATGAATTTTCTTTCTTCCCCCCTGTAGACGCGGCTTCTTGTGGTCTTATTTATAGGCCGTCCATTGCCTCTTGAAGATAGCCAACATTATTGTGACAAGATGCAGCCGCAACTTTTCCAAAATTTAAGCTGAACTTTGCCATTTTTTAATTTTCTCCAGACCATTCTTTCGGCCACCACTCCGCTCTTCAGCAAGGAAATCTTCTTGCAGGCGCATATATGATTTTCACGTCCCCCATTTCGTGCGTGTATGTACATGCATTAATGAGGAGGTTTCTTTTTCAGCGAATTTTCATTGCGTCACCAAAGCTGATATATTATATAATATTATGGGTTGCTTTTGCTTCTTTGAAGATTTCCCCATAATCCACACGTCCACTGAATTTGCGCATGCATTAATAAGGAATAGATAATGGACGTGCGAGAGCTTCTTTCCTCATCATTTTTTTCTTATGCATGTTCAGACCAGCGAAAGAGAGACCATCCTTTTGTGCATGCAATCGACCGCGAGCCCTTGCTTCTTGTTGTCCTCTTAGTACAAATGCAAATGCGGCTACATGAAATGCAATTTTTACTATTTTTTCTTAGGGGTTAAAGATTAATCCCTAAATTTTTATGCAATTAATTACTAAATGATTAGTTAAAATTTAGGTGTCAACAATGGCCTTCTGAATCATTTCATTTAGATTCCATAAGATTCCAAATCTCTCTTTCCAGTTCACTATATTAGAATAAGTTATTAGATGGAGACACACTACATGTATCATAGACAAGCAATATCAGATTATATTAACACATCAAATGTTTATTATGTGTAAGTGATATAGACATGGGAGTAAGCACGTGACAGCCTGATTTTCGAGTTTGTCTTCAATGAAATTAATTGGTTTTTTTATTGATGTGCCTATAGTCTTTTTCTCTGAGTTAGCCACTTACGAGATAACTAGATTATCAGGTGAAAGCTGTTAATGAATCTAAATGCAATAGACTTGAGAATTCGACCAGAAAACGACTGCTCGACCGTGCTAATCTGGAAGGGTCAATACAGCACCGTCAGAATCGATTATAGACCGGGGATAGGTCGATTCGATAGAGGCATGTGATTAGAGTGTGGGTGATCCCATTTGATTGCAAAATTTTTGTTGAACGGCACTAAACCGATCTTCTGTTGTTTCTGTACCTTGTGTCCGTATTTGAAACTCCGAGATTTTCACGACAATCGAGAGTCGTTTATGAGTTGAAGATGCACAATGTGACTCGAAAATAATCGACCACGAGTCTAATGCTCTAAAAATTCTTAAAAGCTACTCGGTAAGTTAGGTCACGCTAAAATCGCATCCGATTGAAATTAACCACGAAATTGAACCCGATTTTAGAAATTGAAAGTTCTGTCATGTCACAATTTATTTTAGGAACGTTGACTCATCCTTCAAAGATTTTTCAGCAAACTTGAGTTTTCAGCGAAAAATCAAAGTTAGGCAATTTTGGACCGGGAAAATTGGAGGGCCGTTTTCGTGTGGATTTTTGGCCGTCAAGTTGGACTAATTGGCAAGGAAAAATGTGGAATTTGAGGTGGGCATCTACCATGACATTTTGGCTTTGGAATTGAGTCGAATTGAAGATGAATTGAGCTGAAATGGGAGAGGAAATGCTGAAATTCGTAGTCATGGGGGGTAGCAACATTTTGGACCACTTTGATGGCTTCTTGAGGAAGATTGGTGAAGGAAAACGGGCAAGGGATAGGGCTGAAGGTGGTGGGGGCAACCACTTGAATTCTAAGATATTTATCCAAGACTTTTGAGGCACTTAGTCCCCTCTACCAGCTGTAGCTCCTCTCCTTCTTCTTCCTTGCCTCACCTTTCTCCATTGTCGCTGTTTTTGAAGAAGAAATCCAGCTAGCAAACCAAAGAGAAGACTAGCCACCAGCCCTCCATCCTTGCTGTAACTCGAAACAAAACCAGAGGACCAGCCCTTGTCGAGCCAGCCGAGCCACTAGCCCGTGTCTGCTGGTCCAACGACTAGCCAGCCGAGCAACCGCCTAGGCCAGCCTGCGTCGTTGCCCTTCGTCCGCCCACGTCGCAGCTCCATCAACCAGGCCGCTTGTCCACCGTCTCCAGCTCCCTCCGCCAGACCAGCCAGCCCAAGCCTAGCCCGTTCTAGCCACCGTAGCCCTTGTACCAGCCTAAAAACAGAAGCAAATCTCAACTTTGAGCTGAGAACTTTGTGGGTTGCTTCCAGGCCCTTTCGGACCTCCCTTGGCGCTGCCGTAGACACGGGTCTTCACTGCCTTCACGTCGCTGTCGCCGTGAACCCGTTTGCTTGCTAATCCGGTGAGTTAACTTTCTAATCCTTGATTAGGTTGTTAATTGCACTTAGGAGGTTAGTTTAGTGTTAATTAGCTTAATTAGATTAGTACTAAGTGAGATTAACATTAAGATGGATTAGTGATAATCTAGAATGGTTAGATTAGCCTTAAGATGGATTAGTGTTGATCTAATTAGTGAGATTACCACTAATGAGGTTGGATTAGTCCAATTCAGTGGATTTTCTTCAGTTTTGATTTCTGGACCCTTGCCGTTTGCCATTTTTGTGGATCGAAATGTGTTAAGATTATAAAGTAAATTCCTTCTTAAGAAATGTTTTAGACATCTTTAGTTGTAACATATATTTTACTCAAGATTTTTAAGGATTTAAAAGAATGAGATATCGGCTTCGTCATTTGCAGACAAAACCTCTGTTTGTGCTGAAACTGGTGACCTTTTGGAATTCAAGGGATTTTTATCAACTCTTAGGGTTAGAATTTCGAAATGGTTTCTCACAAAAGTTGTTTGTCACATATTTTAGTTTAACATAGTCAAATTTCAGATCAAATGGACAAGTTTTGGACCTCGAACCAAACTGATTTCGAAAAACAGACTTTCTGGAAACAGACCCAGTTTTTTGTATTGGATTGAGTGATTTACTGGGCTTAATCTAGAACAATATAGGTTATGGTGTCTTCATGAAAATTTTTATTTTATGTGTCCCTTACAACATATTCAAATTTGGAAATTTTCCGAACTCGTTTGATTAGATTTCTGAATTTAAACTTGGAGATGCGTGAGTGGACCGTTTTTGCCAATTAGGACCAGTGGTAGTTTTGGTGATTGCTCTTGATGCTATGCTTGCTGAACCATGCCTATTTGGTGATGTGGTTGCTTTTGATATGCTTAGAAGTTATGTGTGATGATGCGCTAATGGTTGTGCCATGGTCGTGGGTTATTGTTATTGCTTTATGTGGCGACTATTGAAAGAGGATGAGATGTGTTGAGAAAACCGAATGGTTGTGAGCAGGTAAATGACCAAGTGTGCACGATAACAAAACTTCGTATGAGCCACCTCTAGAACCTTGTACCATTGCTTATTATAGTCAAGAACTAAGTACTACACGACAGCATGACTTCGTGTGAGCCACCTCTAGTACCTTGAGCTATTGCTTATTATAGTCAAGAACTAAGTGCTACACGACAGCGTGACTTCGTGGGAGCCATCTCTAGTACCTTGAGCTATTGCTTTTTATAATCGAGAACTAAGTGTTACATGATAGTGTGACTTCGTGGGAGCCACCTCTAGTACCTTGTATTATGGCTGATTGTGGTCAGGGACTAAGTGCCACACGATATCGAAATTTCGTGGGAGGGGGCAGCTCTAGAACCTTGAGTTTGATATTGAGCTTGAGTTTGAGTTTAAGTTTGAGTATTGAGTTTGAATTTGGAGTTTGAATATTGAGAATGAATATCGGGTGTGGATTGAACTATCGATATGAGTTACCCACGCCTGATTATGGGACGAAATTGTGTGGCACGGAATGAGACGTGTCATAACGATTTGGCCTTATAATTGAGACTCTTGTGAATTGTTTGATGAGTGATATGATGTGTTCTAGTTCTTGAATGCATTTGCTGTATGCATAAGTGTTTATGTGATGCACTAATGTGCAGGTAGGTGCTGAGGCGAGGTAAGTTTTGAGTGGTGTATGTTTAGGACGAATTTGAGTGAATTTTTGTCCTAATAGGGGTTTAGAGTGTTGACTCACTGAGATTTATTCTCACTTCGTCATGGTTTATAAATTTTCAGGTCCTTAGTTTGGAGATATCGGAGGGTGTCGTGGAGGATCCTGAGCCAAAGTTGAAGGGATCTGGAGTAGAGGTTGTCTGGTAGTTCTTTTAGGGCAGACCTTAGTGTGCAGACTTGTATGACTGACTTGGATTGTATATAAAGTGTGTTTAAATGAAATTGGGTTGTCCTGCTTTTCTATTCCATGTTTGTTGTTGTCCGGGGTATATGTTTATGAGTTCGCTTCTGCATGTTCATAAAATGAATGAGTTGGCGACGCGTCCTAGGAATGTCGCAAATTTTAGTCGACCATCGAGAGATGTACGCGCTATGACATCTTGGATTTTTCAGTTCCGCTTTCAATTAAATTAATCGGCTCTTTCATCGACGCTCCTATAGTGTTATTCTGAGAGCTGATCACTCGTTAGATAACTAGATTATCTAGAGAAGTCATTAAGGGATTTTAATGCAATAGACTTGAGGATTTGATCAGGAATTATCTGGTTCTAACTCTAGGTCCATTCATGGTATCAAAGCCATGGTTTCGTTTTTAACAGATCCATTCCATGCACTTGACAGGTGAATCCAGTGCTGAGAAGATCTCTTCACATCATGACAGATCTAGAAATTCTCAAAGCACCCGTTTCCCTTGCTCCTTCCCCTTCATCCTCAACCCCTCAAGAGTTTCATGTTTCCAATGCTTCTAAGATAGATTATTTCTATGAAGTCTCTCTTAGCGATGAAACCAAGATCTCAGAAACTCAACTTCCTCTTATGAACCCTTAGTCTGCTTTTGCTAAGCCAAACTCATCATTTTCACCTATTCGTTCCATTTGCCAGCTTATTCATCAAACTCCAAAGCAAGTAAAGGAGTACGTCCAGTCCTTCAAATTTGACCAGCATCCCATTCCTGCTACCGAAAAAGAGTACTTTGTTACTCTCCAGATCCCCCCAGAATTCCCCAGACAATGGGTTCAACAGGGATATTCTCATGTACATTATGGAGCTGTTCGTCTTGCTCTCACCTTCCATGGTTGTAAAGGTTTGCCAGTCGTGGCAAGAATCGCGTTGTTAGATACCAGGTTTTTACAATACCAGCATGCTTGCATCGGTACTGTTCAAACTACTTTAAATGCCGGAACAGTCTTTGTAACCTTGTACCCAAATTTCAACATTGCTCATTCAGAACCTTAACTGCTTTCTTTTTTGAAAGTCCAAGTCCAGCTCACTGGAGCCCCTCAGACTGCTGACTCTGTAGCCACAACCTTACATTACCAAATGGTTTATCGAGTGCAGAACCACGCTCTTGACCTCAACTTCAACAATGGTAATGAAGATGCATTGTTCATCTCCATGCAGAATGATCAGGCATCATGCATCCATGTTCTGAGGCAGATCCTGAAGGATACGTTGGCCAAGCTCCTTCTAGAGACTTGGATCACTAACTACGAAAAGCTATACCAGCATAACAAGCCTTTCCAGTCTACGGACTCACAGTTCGTACGGAAAAAAGATGGAACTGTTTCCATCAAATTTGGCAAGGAAAAGGAAGAAAGTCCTTCTATCTTCCAGACCCTCTTCATGATCGAACCATGTGTTCCTAAATCTATTTCTGAGCCAGACCCAAAAAAGCTTGTTCGGCACTTCAATGGTGATGGACATCCTGTTCACTACTATAAAGACAATTATGGTCATTGTTTTTGGGATCCTTTTTGCCAATATTCCTACTATATAAATTCTCCTGACGAGGTAGACCCTCTTGCAAGACCTCCACCTCGACGGAAAAGGCCAAAGGATAAGGTGTACCAAAGGTACTTAGACGGAGATTCCTCCGTTGATACTCTCGGTGAAAGTGACAAATACCAGTTCATGGTTTCTTATGCACCACCTCCACCACTAGAGTCCAGTACTACATCCCAAGCCTTACCAGATCCACCAAAAACACCTCCACCATCTCCTCCTCAGAAAAAGCAAGCTCTCTCTCCATTTTATAAGCCAATCCTCAAATGGGCTAAGAAGCACTCTTACCCCCTTGAAGTTCCAAAAGAAGCACCATCCACTTCTTCTATCGCCATGTTCCAGGACACTGACTTTCCTCCTCTTGTCAAGGAAAGTTCTAAACTCACGTTTCCTGCTTCAGAAGAGTTTATTGATCCACATGGCAGATACCACCATGTTCCCAAGATTCCTACCCCCACTGATGTGGATGAACATGGACGACAAAGAAAGACTCCTGCTGCTGAAGCTGTTCTAAACTGGCAATCAGAGATTCTGTTAGCACAAAACAATGCCTTCAAGGCAATGGATTCCAAACTTGGAAACATGCAACAAGATCTCCGAAGGTATGATGAAAGTACCAAAAAGATACTTTCTGAGTTCTAGAAAAGGCTTCACGCCTTGGAATCAGGACAACATCTTGGGTATCATTATCTTGAAAGTCCAAAGCCAGAAATAGAAAAGCTCAAGAGGCAAATCCAACTTCTTGAAGAAGGAAGGTTCAGACCTTTCGATCCATTGGCACCTCCTGTTAGAACTGGGTATTTACCTCCACCGCAACAGACGTCTATTTTTGCCACTATTCCAGAAGATCCCTACAGAAGAGAACTAGATATGGCAGAAATACGAAATCGCCTCAAAGCCCTGCAGAAGGAAAAAAGGGAAAGAAAAAACACTGCCTACAGAATCAAGTTCAATCGTTATAAGAGAAAGGCCAGATCAGATGATGTTATCAAATCCATTAGAATCTTTTCTAAAGGATTTGGGTACTCAGGAACCTGACCCTGTTATTCAACAGCCTGATCTTACCATCCCAGAAAAACAGATTTTGTTCCCAACTGAAGAAACTTCTCCTGATACTGAAGCAGATTCAGTATCCATTTCCTCTTCTTCATCCTTCTCAATTCCTACAGTCGATTCCTTCCCCATTGCGCCAGTAACTTCATCAATATTCATGGCTGACCCTCCAGATTATGAAATGGAATCAAACTATTCTGACCCAGAAATTGGTCAGATAAGCAATCCTGCTCAGCATGTGTCCATTGCATCAAAACAATTCTTCACCATTGATGATATTCCTTATCACAAATGGCCTAAAAGGCTTGAAGAATTTCATACTTGGTTGAATACTCAGTCCATCACCAACCATGATATGAATGATGTCCTTTACAACTTCGTTACAAGGTTCATAGGAAGCCTCAAATTTTGGTGGCAATCAATTTCAGAACAAGACCAGATTCATTTTCTGATGTCACCTAATTTCAGCCATGCCATCACTCTCTTATATCATGTTTTTGTGGGAAAACCCACTGATCTCATAGAGATAAAAAGAAGAGAGTTTTTCGAGAGAAGATGTTGCTCCCTCCAGGAGAAGCATCTTGATAAGCATTATCGAATAATGCTTCAGCTCTTTTACCAAGTCGGCGTAGATCCAAATCTGAAGCATGTTTTCCTTACTTCCATCCCTAAAGAACTATCCCAGATGGTTGAAAGATCTTTCTTTGGAAAACAAATGAGAATACAAGATATTCCCTTAGGAGAAATACAGCAAGAAGTTCATTTATGTCTCGAAGAATTATGCTTAAAGCGCCAGATGGTCCGCACCTACATCACAGATGACAAGCGCCTTGAATCAGCTTGTTCTCGCCAGAAGTTAAAAATCAAATGTTCCAAGAAAGACTGTGATGGTACTTGTGGCAAGTATTCTCGGAAGAAAAAACACTACAAGAAGTTTTGGATAAAGAAATCCAAACATGGCTCCAAGCATTTCCGGAAAAAGAAGAAATGGCGATACCTACGCAAAAGGAAGGATTGCACAGGCCACAAAAAACCAAACCGTTGCTACATTTGCAATTAGAAAGGACATTTTGCCAAAAACTGTCCTCAAGCGAGAAAAAGTCAGAATCCTCTAATTCATCACATTGAGAATGAAACAGGTATTTCTCTTGAAAATGATGATATTGAATCCCTATTCTCTACTGATGAAGAACCATATAAACAAACTCTTTGTGTCATTCCCTCTTACCAAACTTCCAGTGAGACTGAGTCAGACTCAGAGTCTGAAGATATTTTTCATATATCATCATCATCCCCAGAACCAAACCTTGACATATTTTCAAGTCAAACTCACTGTCCCCATTTCCCTGTAAAAATCCTCACTTCAAAGTTTGCCAAACCCATCACTGTTATTGCTCTCATTGACACAGGAGCAAGTTGTTCAATATTGGACACCAAAGTTCTTCTTGAAGAATTCTGGAGTCCTTACATCCGATATTTCAATTCTGCTTCAGGAGATACTTTCTCCACAAATGTCAGAACCACTCCTGTAACTGTCCAGTTCTTCCCTCAGTGCTCCATAACTGCAAGAATCTTTGGATCAAACCTTCCCAATAAAGATCTGATAATTGGGTGGGATATCATGACTCAAATTTATCAGCTTCGCATCATTCCTGGAAAAGGTCTTAGATATAAAGATCAATTATCTGAGTTCGTTAATATTCAGAGACTCTTTTCCATTCAGATGAGTCTACTAGATCCAATCATGCAAAAGTTGCTAGAATATTGTTCAGAATCTCATTCGGAATTTGCTCAAAAATGTTCTCATCCTTTATGGGAAAATCCAGAATTCTTTGTTCGCCTCCCTTTCAAGAAAAATGAAGACATCAACCAAACAAAGGCGAGTCATATGGGAATGAAGCCAGAACACTTGGCTTTAGCCTAAAGGGGATGCTCAGAATTATTGTAACAAGGCCTTATTGAAATCTCCGATTCTCAATGGGCTTGTGAAGCCTTTTATGTCAATAAGCGCGCCGAGCAAAATAGAGGAAAAATGAGACTGGTGATCAACTATCAACCTCTCAATCTTTTTCTCTAAGATGATAAATTCCCTTTACCATCCAGAGATTCTCTCTTTAATGGACTAACCAAGGCCCATATCTATTCCAAATTCGACCTCAAAGCCGGATTTTGGCAATTGGGTATCCATCCTGAAGACAGATCCAAAACAGGATTACGTATCCGAACCAAAGCACTTCCAGTGGAAAGTTCTTCCTTTTGGCCTAAAGGTAGCACCATCCCTGTTCCAAAAGGCCATGTGTCGTATTTTCCAACCAATTTTGTCAAGTGCAGCCGTATACATCGATGATATTCTGCTCTACAGTCCTAACGAGGCAGATCCACTTTGTCAACTCCTTGAGCAGTTTGCAGAAATCGTGAAAAAGCATGGTATTATGCTTTCTCAAAGGAAAATGAATATTGCCCAGACAGAAATCGAATTTCTTGGTATGCACTTCAACAAAGGTACATACTATCCAGGGCCACATATCGCTCAAGAATTATTGAAGTTTCCTGAAGATAACTTCACGACAAAACAAGTTCAGCAATTTCTTGGGATAATCAATTATCTCAGGGTTTTTGTCCCAAACATTGCAAAGCTTTTGATTCCTTTGCAATCCATGCTGAAAAAGAATTCCCCACCTTGGGGAAAAACCCAGACCAAAACAGTAGCTGAGCTTAAGGAGATTATGCAGAATCTCCCACCATTACAAATACCATCAACAGGAAAAAGAATTCTTCAAACTGACGCCAGTGATGAATATTGGGTAGCCATCCTGTTCGAAGAAATTGATGGTAAGAGACACCTTTGTGCTCACAAAAGTGAAAAGTTTTCTCAAGCCGAAATGCATTACCATTCCACTTTCAAAGAAATCCTAGCCGTAAAAAATGGAATAAAAAAATTTGAGTTTCATCTCATCGGCCATCACTTCCTAATAGAATTAGACATGGCATCTTTTCCCCAGATGACCAAGTTTAAACAGAAGCAAATTCCAAACTCTCAATTACTTCGATGGGCAATATGGTTTTCAAAATACTCTTTTGAAACCAAACATATTCCTGGAAAGAAGAATGTGCTTGCTGATTTCTTGTCAAGACCAAAAGCACCAGCCGAAATCAACATGTACATCAAAAGGCCTGCCTTCCATATGCTCAACTATGGAGTGAAATACAAGATTGAGAAGATCAAAGATTTACAAAGCTGGAAATATCCCCAGGAGATTATTCAGCAAATCCAGAACGATAGTCTTGCTGAGAACTTGGAGAACCTCATGTGGCAATGCCACACAGACTTATTCAGATTCAATGGAGGTTCGATTCTTTATCCTTTTGGGTTAAATATGAATTATCCATTCATTCATCCTCTCATCTGGAAGGAAGATGATTTCCCTGAACAGCTCAAAACATTATTGTGGTACTTAACCAATAAGTGCCTGATAGCCTTTGAAATTCCAACCAGAAGATTCATTGACCACCTCACAAGGATATTCTTGCTCGGAAGAAACATCGAAAAAGAATGTGATAAAAATCTTTTAAAATTTCTTAATTGGTTCTATCATCCTACTTACTGGAAACAACTCTTCGAAAAAGAACTGAGAACCATCACACTGAATCCTGAAGTCCATACCATCCTGTTTTTCAGACGTCCATGGCATTTTTTCAGAAATAATGGAAGCATCATTGATGCACCACAGGAGATAGGAACCACGTCCTATAAACCTTATTTGAACAGTTGAGAAACCCGGATTCACAAATCTTATCCAAGATCTGTTAGATTTTGTGAACACGAGTACCGAGAACTCCAGAGAATCTTATGCCGGGAAAACAAAACCATCCCTAAAGATGTTTGGAATAATGTACCCACTACGTGGGATCATTATGACCTAGCACCAGATGCTAAGGAAGCACTCAGGCAATACAGACAAGCTGCATCGTCCCAAGAGCATGAAATGACAAGCGAAGATGACATTGTCCAATCTACTCAAGACCCCTATGCACGCTTTGGAGGACCTCTGTCCCAGAATCCCTACGAACAGGGATCTTCGTCCTTATTCCAGAACATGGACACATCTTTTTATGCAGAACCATCCAATTGGCCTCAGCCAAGCATTCCTGCCAACACTACAAGTGAAAATACGAACTGGGCAGAAGAAGAAGCATCCCATTGGGCTCATGAACAAGCATCCTCATCAAGAAGGCTGAATCAAATTCTCTCACCTGAAGACCTTGAAGCTCTTGAACAGAAATACGAGGCACATCTCCTAGAAGACAGCTCAGATGACTCAGTCTGTAGCTACAATGCTCGTGATGGATGAGACCGCTGAGTCCGTCCAATTTCACTGTAGCAAATCGTGCTCATCTGCAGAGATCATTTCGGCACAATAAGATTGATTAAAAATCAGAGATAGGTCGGTTCGACTGAGGTGTGTGGTTAAACGTGGGTGATTCTACTAAATTACAAAATTCTCGTCGATCGGCACTAGAATGATTTTTCTGTTGTTTTGGTACCTCGTGTCAGTATTTTAATCCTCGAGATTTTCATGACAATTGAGAGTCATCAATGTGTCGAAAAGGATTATTGTGGCTTAAAGAAAATCGACCACAGGTCATTTGTACTAAAAATTTCTGAAAGCTACCCGGTCGTCTAGGTCACGTTAAAATCGTCCCAAATTGAAATTAACCGCGAATTTGAATCCAATTTCAGAAATTGAAAGTTCTGTCATGTCACAAGTCATTTTAGGAACGTTGACTCAGTCTCCAAAGATTTTTCTGCAAATCGAGACTTTTTAGGAAAAAGTCGAGGTAGGGTCGTTTTTGTCCAGAAAATGTCGAGGATTGTTTTTGATCGCGAAATTGGAATGCATGGGATCAATTGGGTAGGAAAAATACCAATTTAATCGAGGTCTTGATATTGGAATTTTTATAAGCCAAATTGGATTGATTCAAGAAGGATTGAAGTCAAAATTGAGGGAAAATATGTGCAAATTCGTATGCCCCCTCACCCATGACTTGTGGATCATTTCAAAAGGCTTCTAGAAGGGTGTGGTGGCTGGAAATGGCTAAGGTTTACAACTGGGATTGGTGGGGACCAACAAGGGGACCAAGAAGATGAGGTTGAAGGCCAAGAGGACCCACCAAACCAAACTTGTCTCCTCCCTCCTTCCTCCTTCTCCCCCACCGTCGATCCCCTCCCCTTCTCCCTGTTGTTTGAGCTTCAACAAACCCAGCAGCACGGACCAGCCTCCTCTCCTCCTCCCCAAGCCCCGTCGGACCGTCGGACCGTCGGAGCCACCGCCGTTCGCCGTTGCATGCCCCGCAGGCCTCGTCGCTTGTCACGCCTCACTGCCAGCCTAGTCACGCCATCTCGCTCAGTTCGTGCGACTAGGAGGTCCTCTAACCAGCTCAAGCTGCCGTCCAGGCCTCCTTCGCCGCTGTGAAGCGTCGCCATCGCCCGCCTGATCTCGCGACCAACCCCGCTGCACGTTCCAGCACAACCAGCTCAACCAGCCCAACCGGACCAGCTTCTCTTGGCTCAGACTAGAATCGGGCCGTGTGGGTCTTTAGGCTGCTGTTGGGCCCGTTTTCAAGGCTTTCTCGACCCCGTTTGGAAAGCTCACTTTGGAGTTTCTTGCCCCTCGCCGCGTCCTCGTCGTTTTGATCCGAGCGGATCGCTTAACAAGTGAGTTTAACTCACTAATCATTGCTTAGTAAGTTAATGACATTTAAGGGCTGTTTAGTTTATACTAAGTATGGATTAGATGGATAGTTAGAATAGATTAGCAATTTAATTAATTGTTATTGCATGTTAGGTGGTTAGAGTAGTGTAATTAGAGTCTAGACAAGCTTTAGTATTTATCTAGAGTGATTCGGAAATTGTTATTGCATGTTAGGTGGTTAGAGTAGTGTAGTTGCTATTTTTGGTATTTATTAATTATTTTTCGTAATTAATTAATTAATTAATTTCTGGAAATTAGACCAAGATAACCAGTGACCGGAATTTTATGCTGATTGTAGTGGTGTGATCTGTTTATTTAATTGAGTTCTAATTCATGCTGATTGTGAATGATTGTGATTTCAGGAATTTATTCCTAAATTTATTTAATTTTTGTAATTAATTGGAAAATCGCCGGGCGTCGGTTTACAGCGCCAAAAATGGATTGGTGGACTGTTAAAATTGGTGGGATTTTCAAGTGGCAGAAAATTGTATTTTTGGTTAAAGCCGATCGTGTACCCACATACGATTATTTTTATCGGGAAGGATAAAAATAATGATTTGATTAGATGATCAGAATTAGTTTTGAGGCAATTTCTGGCGAGCATAATAGTTATTTGAGGCAGCTTCTGGTGAGCATAATAGTATACTATATCAGTATTTGAGGCAACTTCTGGTGATCATATATAGTATACTATATCAGTATATTTGGTAGCTTCTGGTGAGCTATACTATCTATTATCAGCTTAGAGTGCATGGTTCTGATGGTGATCGGACCTTATAGATAGTATCAATTGAAATGACCAAGGAATGGTCATGATGACTTGGAATCGACTGAGTTGATTGATTGATAGTTTGATTTGATTGATTGAATTGTTTGGGTGAAGTGATTGGATGATTATTCTAATTGTATTGACTTGCAGGAAGGAACTGAGGCTAAGGTAAGTCCTCCGACTCGTGTTTATGCTTAGGCAGCCCTCATGGTGTATTTTCTTTCTAGTCAAATCTTAGGGGGAATAATTCGCTGAGACGTCCCCTTTGTGGGATAACATTTCAAGTTCATAGATGGCAGCTCCTGAGTTTTTTGGGTAGCCGAGGAAGATCACAAAACAGACATCTTACATTCTGTTGCATGGGAGCCCTAGGGGCTGGACCTATGAGCTGATAAGGTCTATAGTCTAGGTCGATGTGGGTCTACTTAAAAAGGTACCCCACCGATATAGATCATGGTACTGTCAAGCTCAGGATGGCCAGAGAGAGGGTCCTCTCTCGGAATCTGAGATACCTCTGTATGTGCTGGAGGTTGCTCTTGGTAAGGGCACAGTAGATCCTCTCGGAGGTTCGGTAGTAGACACGGTGGACCCTGTCCTTGAAGATCCAGGATCCCCTGAGTATTCAGCAGTAGGCTCCAGTTGGAGTATGGAGGGAGATGACGAGGAGGACGAGGACCCGAAGTTGTTTGGAAATCGCCTCCATTTGGCAGACCTTGTGTGTGTGTGTATATATATATATATATATATATATATATATATATATATATATATATATATGTGGGTTGGTTTGTATTGTAATGTACATGACTATGACATGACTGGTTATGTTATGTATATATAAGTTTGTTGTGTGGTTTCCGGTTTTCAAAATTATAGCCTTACTTTACTATCCCATCTGATTGTTGTTTGGGGATTATATATTTGCTTCCACATGTGTATTTAAAATGAATGGGTCAGTGACGTGTCCTGGGACGTTGCTATTAATCGACTAAGGAGGGATGGGTACGTGCTCGTAGGATCGAGGTGTGACACGTGCGCTCGAGGTTCGGGGCATGACATCCCTGCCCGAAGTGGTATCAGAGCTGGTCAGTGTATGGAGTGATAAGGTGCAATGGGTTTTGTAGAGATCCGGTAGAATGAGCGATCCAAAGCCAAGGACTCCTTAGAAGAGGAGCGTTGCGTCAGCCTCTCGGGGTAGGACGCCGACTAGGGTTGGTGCCCGAGGTAGAGCATAGGCTTAGGCCAGCGCAAGTGAGAGAGTACCGTCGTAGGCTGGTACTAGTGTAGCAGCACTTGGCGATCCTAGAATTGATGGGATTGTACAGACGCTTGAGGCCTTGGGAAATCTGATGGAGCAGCAAGTTTAGAATCAAGCTGCCGCTGCTGTTGCTGTAGCCACACTTGCTGAAGTCCAACCTGGGATTGTGATCGGCGAGAGACCGATGCATAAGTTAGTTGAGCAGTTTCTGAAGTTGCAACCGTCGAAGTTCACAAGAGTAGGTAATCCCGAGGCTACAACCCTCTGAATCCAAGAATTAGAGAAGGTCTTCGAGCTGTTGAGGTGCTCGAAAGAAGATAAGGTAGTCCTTGCGGTCTACTAGTTGCAGGGTAATGCAAGTACCTGGTGGAGGGCCATCGGAGGAAGAGTTTTTCCTGAAGGCGTGGTTCCGGTGTAGAACGTCTTCGTTGAAGTTTTTAATGGAAAGTACTTCCTTGATTTCGCCAGAGAACAGAAGATGGAGGAATTTCAGTGCCTTCATCAGGGTTCGATGACTGTGGACCAGTACGAGGCCAAGTTTGTAGAGCTATCGTAGTACACCCTCAGGCTAATAGAGGATCCAGCTGACAGAGCTAGGAGGTTCAAGAATGGCCTCCGATCGGAGCTAAAGAATCCGTTGGTGCCGTTCGATCTGAAAGATTACAACGAGCTATATGGTCGGGCCCAGTTGATAGAGAGGAACTTGAACGAACGAGCCACCGCATCTGAGTCACGGTTAAGGTCCAATAGAGATGGTAATCGGTTTGGGAAGAAGTCGATGTCTGAAGGAAGATATCCCATTCTGCCCAACAAAAAGGATGGGATTGGAAAGTCACGCCCAACTCGAACGACGTGTGTCGTTTCTGTAGGAAAGACGTGGTTCAGTTCCATGTCATCTTGGAACAGGAGCTTGTTTTAAATGTGGCTAGCATGGCCACCGGTTCAAGGATTGTCCGCGCAGGCAAATGGGACCACAACAGTTGCCACCACTACCAACGATGGGACAGAATAGAGGGAAGGCACCGCAGATGGAACGCCACTAGGATGGCGAAGGGGATAGGAAGGAATCGAGCTATGCGTCGATTAGGGGAAAGAATGTTTTTGGGTTAATTGTATCGGAGTGACGCAACGGAATTTTGGGTTAAGCTTGTAGGATTTCAGTTTATGGAAATGAAGTTGTAAAAAGGAGAATCGCTGGCTAGAGTTGTACTTGACTATTTTGCTTATGTGTGACCTTGTTATTGTAATTAAAGTGGGTTGGTTCAAGAAGTAACGAGTTATGTTGAATTGTTGTTGGGCTCAAGGGACATCTTGTTGTAATGGATTGTTATTGTGAAATAACACAGTTTAACCCGTTAGCATGTGGAAGTTTTGAGTTTGTTGGAAATCGAGAAGGACTCTCGATTATTTTAAATTTGTCACTTAAGGCAACCGGTTTCTGGATGTAGGTTGCCAAGGTTATTTGGCAACTGTAGTGGATACGATAGTTGAGGAACCGAAGATGGAGAACATAGCCGTGGTAAGGGAGTTTTCTGAGGTGTTTCTTGAAGAATTGCTCGGTCTGCCCCAGAAAGGGACATCGAGTTCGTGTTTGAGTTGGCCCTTAGGACGGAGCCAATCTCTAAGGCTCCTTATCATATGGCGTTGTCAGAATTGAAGGAACTGAAGGTGCATATGCAGAAGTTGTTAGACAAGGGATCTATACGCCCTAGCGCATCACCTTGCGGAGCTAGTTTTGTTTATGAGGAAGAAAGATGGGTCGTTGCGCTTTTGCATCGACTACTGGCAACTCAATAGGGTGACGATCAAGAACAAGTGTCCATTGCCAAGGATTGACGATCTGTTTGGTCGGTTACAGGTCGTGTCGATATTCTCGTAGGTCGACCTAAGGACAGGTTATCATTAGCTGAGGATTAAGAAAGAGTTGAACATGAGACAGTGTCGTTGGATGGAACTTCTCAAAGATTATGATTGTGACATCCTGTATCACCCTGGAAAAAAAGCTAATAAAGTTATAGATGCATTGAGTTGAAAGTAATCGATTGCGCAGATGGTGATTCAGGCGTGGATTTTACTCGAAGGAGCTAGAGATTCGGTTTTCAAATTTGAGATAGGCCACCTTTCAAGTCTTATGGCCACCTTCAGAATTGAACCGAAGTACAACTAAGAATCAAGACGTTGTAGTTGACAGATCCAGAGATCCAGAAGATTCTGTAGGAAGATACGGAAAAGAAGAAGGCTGATTTTCAGATTTTTGAGGACGTAGTACTTAAGTTTCGTGGGCAATTATGTGTATCAGACAGTGCGGAGCCTAAAGAGGAGATCTTGTCAGAAGCTCACCGTAGCAGTTACAGTATTCATCCAGACAGTACGAAGATGTGTCAGAATTTGCGTTAACACGATTGGTGGACCGGTATGAAGATAGATATCGCCGGACTGGTTGCTAAGTGTCATATGTGCTAGCAGTGAAGGCACATCATTGCAAGCTGGGAGGACTTTTGCAATCTCTCGAGATTCCTGAGTGGAAATGGGAACATATCATGATGGGTTTTGTGATGGAGTTATTAAAGGAGTTAGTGAGGTAATGATTTGGTATGGGCTGTAGTTGATAGATTGACGAAGTCTGCTCACTTCGTTGCCGTATGAAAGGACTGTGCATTGGGCAGATACGCTGAGTTGTACGTGCGCCAGATAGTTCGACTGTATGGAGTACAGTGACGGTCACGTCAGATCGAGACCGAAAGTTATAGACTACCTTTGGAATGAAGCTACAGTATAGCACGGCTTATCATCTGGAAACGGATGGCCAGTCTGAGAGGACAATTCAAACCCTCGTGGACATGCTATGAGCTTGCGTGTTGGATTTCAAAGGAAGCTGGAAGGAACAACTTCATCTAGTTGAGCTCGCCTACAATAACAGTTATCGGCAGAGCATTTAGATGGCACCGTTTGAAGCGTTGTATGGCAGAGGGTGAAAAACTTTAGTTTGTTGGGGTGAAGTCAGAGAGCGGAAGATTACTGGGCCAGAGTTAGTTCAACAGTCAGTGGATGCCGTTATAGTTATTCGAAAAAGACTCAAGACTGCTCAGAGTTGTTAGAAAAGTTATGTAGATAAGCGGCGAAGACCAGTTTAGATAATAGATTGAAAGGGGCAAGAGCTATGTACCAAGACAATCTCTTTGGTTAAAGTGGTCTGGCAACACCACGGCACAAAATGAGTAACCTAGGAAAGTGAAGACTTGATGAGACGACAATAGCACCACCTTTTTGTTTAATATTGTAATGGTTTAAATTTCGAGGATGAAATTTTTATAAGAGGGGAAGAGTTGTGACGGTTTGATTTTCAAGTCTGTTTTTGATGAAATGAATTGGGCTTTTCATCGATGCGCCTATAGTCTTTTCCTCTGAGTTGGCCACTCACGAGATAACTAGTCTATCGGGTAAAGCCGTTAAGGAATCTAAATGCAATAGACTTGAGAATTCGATTAGAAAACGACTGCTTGACCGTGTTAATTTGCAAGGGTCAATACAGCACCGTCAGAATCGATTAGAGACTAGAGATAAGTTGATTCGACAGAGGTATGTGATTAGAGTGTGGGTGATCCCACCCGATTGCAAAATTCTTGTCGAACGGCACTAAACCGATCTTTCGTCGTTTCGTACCCTATGACCGTATTTGAAATCTTGAGATTTTCATGATAACCGAGAGTCGCTTATGAGTTGGAGATGCACATTGTGGCTCGAAAATAATCGACCACGGGTCTAATGCGCTAAAAATTCATAAAAGCTACTCGGTAGGTTAAGTCACGCTAAAATCGCGTTCGGTTGAAATTAACCACGAAATTGAACCTGATTTCAGAAATTGAAAGTTCTATCATGTCACGATTTATTTTAGGAATGTTGACTCATCTTCCGAAGATTTTTCGGCAAACCCGAGTTTTCGGCGAAAAGTCAAAGTTAGGCAATTTTGGTCCGGAAAAATTAGAGGGCCGATTTTGTGTGGATTTTTGACCGTCAAGTTGGACTAATTGGCAAGGAAAAAAGTGGAATTTGAGGTGGGCATCTACCATGACATTTTGGCTTTGGAATTGAGTCCAATTGAAGAGGAATTGAGTCCAATTGAAGAGGAATTGAGTTGAAATGGGAGAGGAAATGCTGAAATTTGTAGCCATGGGAGGCAATAACATTTTAGACCACTTTGGTGGCTTCTTGGGGAAGATTGGTGAAGGAAAACGAGCAGGGGATAGGGTTGAAGGTGGTGGGGGCAGCCACTTGAGTTCTAAGATGTTTATCCAAGACTTTTGAGGCACTTGGTCCCCTCTACCAGCTGCAGCTCCTCTCCTTCTTCTTCCTTGCCTCACCTTTCTCCATTATTGTTGTTTTTGAAGAAGAAATCTAGCCAGCAAACCAGAGAAGACCAGCCACCGACTCTCCATCCTTGCTGCAACTCAGAAACAAAACCAGAGGACCAGCCCTTGTCGAGCCAGCCGAGCCACCAGCCCGTGCGTCCGCCGGTCCAGTAACCAGCTAGCTGAGCAACCGCCTAGGCCAGCCCGCGTTGCTGCCCTCCGTCTGCCCACGTCGCAGTTCCGTCGACCGGGCCGCCTGTCCAACGTCTTCAACTCCCTCCGCCGAACCAGCCAGCCCAAGCTTAGCCCGTTCTAGCCACCGTAGCCCTTGTACCAGCCCCAAAAACAGAAGCAAATCTCAGCTTTGAGCTGAGAACTTTGTGGGCTATTTTCGGGCCCTTCCGGAGCTCCCTTGGTGCTGCCGTAGACACGGGTTTTCCTCGCTTTCGCATCGCCGTCGCTGTGTGTTGGAGAAAACTCTTTAACTGTTTTGAAGTTGACAAAACCTTTCCTAAGTCTAGTCTGAAGACTTCCAGACTTCAATGTCAAAGTCTGAAGACCGCTAGACTTTAAGTTCAAAGTTTGCCCACTCAAACAATTTTCAGACTGAAGAATGAAGACTTATCCAGATGCGAGATTATCTTTATTTCTTCAAGGATTTGATTCGTATGGTTTATGGATAACTTTATGACTGGATTTAGCATCTACATGATTGATTATCCTTATTGGAATCAATTCCGATATTTAAATCTTTTAAAAGGCGAGTAAACTTGGAAGGTTCTACTTATGGAAACCAAGATCCTGATTGTATGGGCAAACGGGATTAACGGGCTTTCATTACAATCATCAAATGACTCAAGATCTCCTTGATTGATTCTGTCCAATGGGTAGATTGGAAGAATGCCTTTGGAAAGTGCCAATGGTCGAGAATGCATGAAGGAGTATTTAAGGCAGACTCTCTAGTTGTTCTATACAGTGCATGAAAGAAAAATTTCAAAGTCTAAAGCTTCCTAGTTCCTTGTTATTTCATTCACTGAGTTAAAGTTATATACAAAAGAGAGAAACTCATAGTTAGACTTTGTGAGAGACTAGTAGAGACTCTTCACTAAGAAGTCGAGATCACCAAGTTGTAAAATCTCTTTTGATTCTTAGTGGAATCCAACTAGTGGGCTGTCAGCGCAGGAAAGTGGACGTAGGCTTGATCTAAGCTGAACCACTATAAACCTTGTGTTCTTATTTTCTTCCCTAAACTAAACCACTATAATCTAGCCAGTGGGCTGTCAGCGCCGTTTGTCATTTTTGTGGATCGAAATATGTTAAGATTTTGGAGTCAATTCCTTCTTGAGAAATGTTTTAGACATTTTCAGCTATAACATATATTTTACTCAAGATTTTTAGGAATTTAAAAGAATGAGATATCAATTTCGTCATTTGCAAACAGAACCTCTGTTTGTGCTGAAACTAGTGATCTTTTGGGATTCAAGGGATTTTTATCAACTCTTAGGGTTCGAATTTCGAAATGGTTTCTGCACAAAAGTTGTTTGTCACCCCTTTTAGTTTAACATATTCAAATTTCAGATCAAATGGATAAGTTTTGAACCTTGAACCAAACTGATTTCGGAAAATAGACTTTTTGGAAACGGACCAAGGTTTTTGTACTGGATTGAGCGATTTACTGGGCTTAATCTAGAAGGATCTGGGTTAGGGTGTCTCATAAAAAATATTCTTTTATGTGTCCCTTACAACATATTCAAATTTGGGAATTTTCCGAACTCGTTTGATTAGATTTTTGAATTTAAACTCGTAGACTTGTGAGTGGACCATTTCTGCCGGTTAGAACCAGTGGTAGTTTTGATGATTGCTCTTGATGCTATGCTTGCTGAACCATGCCTATTTGGTGATGTGGTTGCTTTATGATATGCTTAGAAGTTATGCGTGATGATGCGCTAATGGTTGTGCCATGGTCGTGGGTTATTGTTATTGCTTTATGTGGCGATTATTGAAAGAGGATGAGATATATTGAGAAAACCAAATGGTTGTGAGTAGGTAAAGAACTAAGTGTGCACGATAATAAAACTTCGTATGAGCCACCTCTAGAACCTTGTACTACTGCTTATGATAGTCACGAACTAAGTGCTACCCGACAACGTGACTTCGTGTGAGCCACCTCTAGTACCTTGAGCTATTGCTTATTATAGTCAAGAACTAAGTGCTACACGACAGCGTGACTTCGTGGGAGCCACCTCTAGTACCTTGAGCTATTGCTTATTATAGTCGAGAACTAAGTGTTACATGACAGTGTGACTTCGTGGGAGCCACCTCTAGTACCTTGTACTGTGGCTGATTGTGATTAGGGACTAAGTGCCACACGATATCGGAACTTCGTGAGAGGGGGCACCTCTAGAACCTTCAGTTTGATATTGAGCTTGAGCTTGAGTTTAAGTTTGAGTATTGAATTTGAATTTGGAGTTTGAATATTGAGAGTGAATATTAGGTGTGGATTGAACCACCGATATGAGTTACCCGCGCCTGATTATGGGATGAAATTGTGTGGCACGGAATGATATGTGTCATAATGATTTAGCCTTATAATCGAGATTCTTGTGAATTGTTTGATGAGTGATATGATGTGTTCCAGTTCTTGAATGCATTTATTGTATGCATAAGTGTTTATGTGATGCACTAATGTGCAAGTAGGTGCTGAGGCGAGGTAAGTTCTGAGTGGTGTATGTTTAGGACGCCTTTGAGCGAATTTTCATCCTAATCGGGATTTATAGTGTTGACTCACTGAGATTTATTCTCACTCCATTGTGGTTTATAAATTTTCAGGTCCTTAGTTTGGAGATACCGGAGGGTGTCGTGGAGGATCTCGAGCTAGAGTTGAAGATATCCGGAGTAGAGGTTGTCCGGTAGTTCTTTTAGGGCAAACCTTAGTGTGCAGAATTGTAGGACTAACTTGGATTATATATAAAGTGTGTTTAAATGAAATTGGGTTGTCCTGCTTTTCTATCCCATGTTTGTTGTTGTTTGGGGTATATGTTTATGAGTTCGCTTCCGCATGTGCATAAAACAAATGGGTCGGCGATGCGTCCTGAGAACGTCGCAAATTTTAGTCGACCGGCGAGGGATGTGCATGCGCTCGAGGTTCGGGGCGTGACAAAGCAAACGGAGGTACAATGAAGAAATTGTTGCTATCCATCAAGAAAAAAGGTGAGAAAATAAAAAGAATGAAAGGAGAAGGCTGAAACTCACCTTATAGTGCTTGCAAGACTGGACGGAGCCATCGGATTGTTTCTTAGCCTCAGCTAATTTCCCATGGTTGAAGATATCTACGTTGCAATCCTTTGGCATTTCTATTAGTGATACATAATCTACCTTTCTACCAATCTGCATCGACGAATGGTTAATTGATTCAAAAACTCTAACTTGTCAAGGTCCTCAACAACATGCAGCCCATCGCAGTTAGGGGTGTATAGATACTCGAGCTTTTTAAAGTTTGATAAACCATGAACACTTCCCAGAGAACAATAATCCGAGGCGTAAGACGCTTCCTAGATTCTGATGTTCCTAGTAGTTGAATTTGGAGTATCTTCGGGCAACCCCTAAGCAGAAACTTTTTAAGCTTATTTAATACTCGTAACAGAGAAATTAGTCTCCCTTCACAAATAATCGACTCATTGGCAGACTCTACTTCAACTGTATAAGCTAAACTTTCCCAAGGACTCACAACAGATTGATAGAAAATGCTTCCGATGATTCGCATAGCCTTGGAAGTTGGATCTCAACTTGCTTTGAGCAATACATTACTCAGACCAGTTTTGAGCTTCCTTATTTTTGATAGCATGAATATCTCAAGGGGTTGACAGCTTTTCAAAACCAACTCTGTAAAATTTTGAAGTTGAACGCTTGTTGAGTTGAATTTCTTGCACTTGAGACCGTGAGAGCTCTATACTTCACAAATTTTCTAATTTGGATGAGAGTGACACAGTTGAATGGAAGTTATCAAGGCCCAATTTTAACAGAGATGGAGGAAGTGGTGCAAGTTATCTCAGGTCCAACCTTGACAAATGAAGTTTCTTTAACTGAGAAAAGGAACCTACTCAGTAGGAGTAGGGACATCGAGAAGATTCAAGCTCAGCTTATTCAGTCTGAATAACCTCTCAATCCACCATACTAACTAGCGAATATTGCTTCCTTCTCTCCAACTAGAGCCATTAGATAGGTCCAACTGAACCAAGTTAGTCAAATTTGAGAGAACTCATACGACTTGCAATGACATAGATAACACTTGTAGATTGTTTAAACTTGGAGGAAGCGTTGGCAGTTCTTGAATCTTATCGCATTCTTTTAACTCAAGTGTCTGCAGGTAAGGAAGCATATTGTCTGTCGCTGGAACTTCACTGATGCAAGGGCATGACAAGCATAGGATTCTTTAAAAAGGGCTAAACTTTTTGTTAAATTATGACTCGAGTTTGAGCGTTTGTAAAAACGTAATTCCCTGGACTTCTTAAAACTGCACAAAGGAGAAAATAACTAAAAGAGGAATTTTCCCTTTTGGAGTGAAGTTGCCAAAGTCTTTTTTTCTTTGTGAAAGACGCCGCTGCAAGTTTAACGGAAAGAAAGAAGTCGCTGAAGCCCTGCACGTGAAGAATCAAAGTTGGTGGGACCCAAGGTCAAACTTTTGACCTTGGGCACACCCACGTATAAAAGCATAACTTTGTTGGTCTTCTTTCGGGCTTCTGAAAATTGCTGCCGAACCCTATGTACGTAGCCGCACGTTCAACGATCAACGAAGCCCCAAGTCCTTCACGAGAAGCTTGAAGAGATACGCGATTTCGTACGTATGCGAACCAGGTGTACGTAGAGCATTGTATTTTGAGCTTGAATGCGTGGTAACTTTATGCCGTGAGTTGGGTTTGGGGTTCAATTGGGGTTGGGAAACACTGAGAGAGTGTTTGAGTGACTTGAGTGTGTAATCTCCCTGTATCGCTTGATCTATAGTGAAATTCGCTACTTCTCTCCCCGTGGATGTAGGTCTTTACGACTGAACCACGTAAATCTGGTGTCCGATTTTTTTTTTCTATCTATATTTTGTTCAATCACTCGCTTTTCGCAACAATTGGTATCAGAGCTGGGTTTGGCTAAGTTGAAGCGAATTGATGGCGATAGAAGAAGTAAAAGTGAGAATCGACAGGTTTGATGGGAATGATTTTAGTTTCTGGAAGATGCAGATTGAAGATTATCTTTATCAGATGAAACTGCACTTGCCCTTGTCTGGAGAGAAAACAGAGACGATGAAGCAAGTTGATTGGGATTTGCTAGATAGACAAGCTATGGGTGTTATTCGGCTGACGTTGGCTTGTAACGTCGCGTTTAACATCTTGAAGGAGAAGACCACTGTAAATTTGATGCAAGCCTTATCGGATATGTACGAGAAGCCCTCTACGATCAATAAGGTCTGTTTGATGCGACGTCTGTTTAATTTGAAGATGAGAGAAGGTGCGTTAGTTGCAGATCATATCAATGAATTCAATGTGATTGTTAGTCAATTGAGTTCAGTTGAGATTGATTTTGAAGATGAGGTACGTGCTTTGATTCTGTTATCCTCATTGCTCGATAGTTGGAATACTACCGTTACTGCTGTTAGTAATTCCTCTGGGTCAACAAGTTTGATGTTTGATGGGGTTCGAGATTTGACTCTAAGCGAGGACATTCGTAGAAGAGAATCTGGCGATTTGTATCTGCTGCTTTAGTAGGTGAAAATAGAGGAAGATCTGTAACACGTGTGGGTAAGAGTAGTACTAATATGAATAGACGCAGTCAATCTAGGACTGGTAATGTTGTCTGTTGGAGCTGTGGCAAGAGGGGGCATCTTAGAAGGGATTGTCTTAAGTTGAAGAATGAGAAGAGTAAGGAAATTATGGTTGATTCTGTAGATAATGTTGCAGCTGTAACAGATGATGCCGATTATGTCTTGTTTGTCACTGATTATTCATTGCTTGATGGATGGATTATGGATTCTGGTTGTTCTTTTCATGTCACACTAAATAGAAACTGGTTTATCACTTATCAGTGCACGGGTAGTGGTAAAGTCCAGTTAGGGAACAACGCTAAGTGCGATGTTGTGGGTGTTGGTGATGTTAAAATCAGAATGCATGATGGTATTGTGAGGACATTGACTGGAGTGAGGCATGTTCCAGAATTGAAAAAGAACTTAATTTCCTTAGGTGCCCTAGATTCAGCTGGTTGCAAGTATTCTTCAAAAGGTGAAGTTTTGAAAGTTGTTCGAGGTGCCTTGGTGATAATGAAAGGAATCAAGCATGGAGGCCTGTATAAACTTCAAGGTGAGATAGTGACAAATTTCGCTACAGAGACGTCGGATGCATCTGTTCGAGAGTCTATTGACTACTCGAGGAAGACCTGGGTGTTTGTGCCAAGGCACAAGTTTGATGCTAGTGTCAGGATCTCGCAGTCAAGAGTTTTGATCGAGATGGAGACTGGTAAGTCGATTAAGCATGTGCGGACTGACAATAGCATGGAGTTCTGCTCGGAGTTGGCAAATAAATTCTGCATGAAAGAGAGTATGGTGAAACACCGCACTAGTGCAAATAAATCACAACAATTTGCAGAATTGATGAGAAGAACATTACTAGAGATGACCCAAAAAATTATCTCTAGTGCTGGTATTGCTAGGAGAATCCTACCTGATGTACTTAGTACGATAAGCTGCCTGGTGAATAGATCCCCATCAACTGCTATTGAATGGCGGACTCCCGAAGAAGTGTGGTCAGGTAACGTTACTGGTTATTCTATTATTAGAATGTTTGGTTGCCCGTGTTATTTTCGAGTAAGTGATGGTAAGCTCGATTGGAGGGCAATGTGCATATTCCATGGCTATGCACAAGGTGAGCGGGGCGATTGGTTGTGGTGCCTAGATATAAATTCACCTATTAACAGCAGAGAAGTTACCATTGATGAGTCTCTAGTACTTTTAGTTAGGAGTGTTTGTGGCAGTGTTAATACGGATCTGAACGGTGTTCAGCTTAAGGTGGAGTTGCGACCAGAAACTCCTGAGGTAGCGTATGTGGGTACTAGCAAAGTAATCGACACAGATGGTGCTTGTAGTGAGGTGGAGCCTATAGAGCCAACGGTTGCTGTAACTGCTGATATTGACAGGGTATGTATTCGATCTCCTGACAGATATGGATGCAACAATGGTTTTGCTTTATCTGTGGTTAAGGAGGTTGTGTTAGAAAATTCTTGCGGAGCAGTTAAAAGTGCATGTGGAGTTGGTATTCTGATGAGGCCCTCGGTTATGGCGAAGTTTAAGCAAAGCTTGGACTTGGATAATATCTGTGGCGGTTGAGCCCATCGGGGGCTATGGAAGAGTAGCGGCAAAGTTTGAAATTTTGCGAAGCGATTGCGACTTGGCTCAAACATTGAGCCAAGGTAGAGAATTGTTAAATTATGACTCGAGTTTGAGCGTTTGCAAAAACGTAATTCCCTGGACTCCTTAAAACTGCACAAAGGAGGAAATAATTAAAAGAGGAATTTTCCCTTTTGGAGTGAAGTTGCCGAAGTCTTCTTTTCTTTGTGAAAGACGCCGCTGCAAGTTTAATGGAAAGAAAGAAGCTGCTGAAGCCTTGCACGTGAAGAATCAAAGTTGGTGGGACCCAAGGTCAAACTTTTGACCTTGGGCACACCCACGTATAAAAGCATAACTTTGCAGGTCTTCTTTTGGGCTTTTGAAAATTGCCGCCGAACCCTACATACGTAGCTGCACGTTCAACGATCAACGAAGCCGCAAGTCCTCCGTGAGAAGCTTGAAGAGATACGCGATTTCGTACGTACGCGAACCAGGTGTACGTAGAGCGTTGTATTTTGAGCTTGAACGCGCGGTAACTTTATGTCGTGAGTGGGGTTTGGGGTTCAATTGGGGCTTGGGAAATACCAAGAGAGTGTTTGATTGACTTGAGTGTGTAATCTCCTTGTATCGTTTGATCTATAGTGAAATTCGTTGCTTCTCTCCCAGTGGATGTAGGTCTTTACGATTGAACCACGTAAATCTGGTGTCCGATTTATTTTCTTTTTCTATCTATATTTTGTTCGATTGCTCGCTTTTCGCTACACTTTCCATTCTGGAGAAGTTGACCCTTCAAATTTCCAGTCATGACTTCGAGCATTTCCATTGCACTAGGCAACTGCCATGCATTGTTTGGAGATGAATTTGATTCGAAATACTCAGATGAAAACTACAACTTACGTAACGATTTCAACTTCCATATGGAATCTTGTAGTTTCTTTACTCAAAAACACCATCCTAAAGTCAAGCATTGAAGATTCACGAGGCCTCCGATTTCTTTGGGCAAATCTTCAAGATGATAGCAACCATTGATATTCAAGTTGATCAGATACTTTAATTCCCAACAAGCTGTCAATTTTCCTAAAATTGGGCCAATGTTGGAAAGTAAGCCTCTCTAAAGTTGAGCATCCAAAGGAGTCGCAAGTTGTGATTATGTGAGAACAACGTAAAACAAAGAGAACTTTCACTTTCATTGCCATTTGTAAAAAATGAACACCACCATTCATCGGATGAATGATCACATATTAGTTAAATAGAATAGAGAAAAGTATGACACGCCTTGATTAAGCTCTGTAATTTTGAATCATCCATGAAGCTATCGTCTGAAAATTGAAGAAAGACCACATTCTACTAAGTGCATATTGGTTGAAGGCCAAAGCCCGAGCTTAAAAGGAAATACGAATTAAAAGAAACGAACGCCTTCCAGGCAAAAAAGAAAGGCCACATATACAGTACGGACAAGAGGGCCTTTGTTCCCGGCCAAAGGTGACATCTTCTAGGTTTGCTTTGCTAGATGCCACTGGCATTGATCACTCAAATAGACATGTACGCCCTCCATTGCATTTTCGAGTGTTTCTGTACACTCTAGCTCTGCTTTCGGCCAACTTCGTTCTGACTTGATGGCGAGCGTCCTCTGACTTCTTTGAGAGAGGGGCCTCTCCAGTTCCGCTGTCAAATAATCGGCCAGTTTCCCATCTCTACCCGCAATCAACATCACAATCTGCTGAAGCTCTGGCATTGGAAAGACACTCTCCCCAGCCTACTCCTCTCCTTTAGTTCCTGTTTGGAGTGGCTTTTAATCAGAGGGTAAAAAACAGGGCAGGACGCAATGCAGCAAACTGCTGAAGCAGCTTTCCTGTTCCTGTTTCCGTTCCTGCTCCTGTTTGAAGTGGCTTTTAATCAAACTTTAAAATCTTAAATAAGTATTTGAGGTGCTTTTGGAACACACCTCCTACTTGGCCAACCCTAACCACATGCAAATTCAAGAAACACTCATTTCAGTCAGGGACATAAGTCACTTGATTAGTGGATAGGTGGACCACATAAACTATGTTCTTGTAACGTCTCTGTTAGCTAAATTGTTTTGAGTTGTGCACTGAGTATCCGATTCTTTTAATGTTCTATCTTTCCTGTAGAAATCACAAATTGCCGAACTCATTTCCATAATGAATAGTATTAAGTAAGAAATGGACAATAAAGTGGAGTATATTATGTAAAACCTGTGCTAAACTAAATAGTCCACTCTATATATAATGAAAAGAGCATTTAATAAGAAACTCTGAGCTATTCTATTTTTTTTTCTAGACATTGAAATTTTTTCAATCATTTGTGATAAAAACTGACCTTGTCCCATAGATTTGTGCAAATATAGAAATTTCTAATATACAAAATAGGAGAGAAAACGGAAAATGGAAAACAGGAAAAAAAAAGAAGAAGAAAAAACACGGGCGCAGAACAAAACAAACCTGTGTTGAATGGGTTTAAAATAAATGAGACCAGATTTACTTTATTTTGTTTTTCGATTTCGCATAATTATTATAAATCTGCTTGAAAGGCTGAATTCATGTTTGGGCATGGCCGCGTCAATACCAAAGAGAAAAGAGAGAGAGAATGGTCTAGACTCACCTTATCACGCTTGTAAGACTGGAGGGGCCCCACAAATCCTTTCTCAAAGCCACATATTTTTTGCAATGGTCGATGTGTATGTGGCAATCATCTGGCAATTTGGTGGTTGACAGGTCAATCAAGCTTTCCAAATATTCGCAATGGTCAACGATTAACCGCTCCAAACACTCTAGCTGGTCGAGGCCCTCGACAACCTGTAGGCCACTACATTCGAAGAATGATAAAGACCGAAGGTTCTTTAAGTTTGGTAAACCACGAAGACTTCGCAGCGAAGGACAACCGAAAACACAGAAGCCTTCCCACGATGCCGAGCTACCTGGAGAAAACTTCCTTATTGTTTTGAAGTTGACAAAACGTTTCCATCAATATAATCTGAAAACTTCCAAACTCAAATGTTAAAGTCTGACGAACTCTAGACTTTGTCATCAAAGTCTGAAGACTTCAAGACTTCAAGACTTCAAGACTCAAGACTCAAAGTCTACTGCAGACTTCCAGACTCAAGTTTCCGAAGACCGCAAGACTCAAGACGTCGAAGAGAAGATTTAAGATTTATTAGATGAGTTTATCTTCAAAGATTCGGTTCATTTGGTTTGTAGAAAATCCTACGGTTGGAGATAGCAATTCAAGATCAATTATTCGTGGAAACAATTTGGATAATCAAGATATTTTGAAAAGTGAAATATACTTGGAATGTTCTACTTATAAAAACCTAGATCCTAATTGTATGGGCGAGCATGATTAATAGGCTATCATCACATTCCTTAAATGACTCGAAATCTCCTTGATTGATTCTGTCTAATGGGTAGATTGGAAGAATTCATTTGGTAAAAGGCATGAAGGAGTGTAAAAGGAAGATGTTCAAATTATTCAAGTGTATGCGTGAGAGAAGAATTCCAAAGTCTAAATCTCTTAGCTATTCGCTATTTCAATCGTTAAGCTTTCATTATACTCAAAAGAGAGAGTAAACACCTATGAGATTTTAAAGAAGTGTAGTAGAGTCTCTACATTATAAAGTCAAGGACGCAAGACTGTAACAATTCTTTTGTTCCTTAGTGAAATCCAGCCAAGTGGGCTGTCAGCGCAAGATAGTGAAAGTAGGCTTGATATAAACCGAACTACTATAAACATTGTGTTTCTATTCTCTTTCCCTTAAACTCCTTATTTTTATTTACAGTTTTATACAACTGTTTGCTATTATTTATGTTGCTAGCAAATTATTTTGAAGACTCATAAAAATTTATTTATCACCTATTCAACCCCCTCTAGATGATCTTACTAACCCTTTCAATTGGTATCAGAGCCTATGTGCTCGTTTTATTGAAGTGTTTTTATTTTTGAGCTAAAGATCTATGGCTAGTATTTTGGCTCCAAGTTTGATTGAAAGCCAAAGTAACACAAGACCTCTTTACTTTGATGGAAATGAGTACAATGTTTGGAAAAACAAGATGAAGGCATTCTTAAGGTCAAAAGATCCTCTAGAATGAGATGTAGTAGAAAGGGGAATCATTCCTAAAGCTGCATCAGTCTTAGAAAGAGGGAAAGAAGTTGTAGATGCTAGCGAAATGGCACAAGAAGAGATAACCAAGAGACAAGCTCTTGATGCTAAAGCAATCTACTCTCTAGACTGTGCTTTATCTCTTACTAAATATAACAGAATTTCATATTGTGAAACATCCAAAGAAGTCTGGGATATGTTGCATGTTACGTATGAAAGAATTGATCGAGTTAAAGAAACAAAGATCAATATTTTACTTAGACAGTATGAAGCCTTCAAGATGAAACCAGGAGAATCCATTATTGACATGTTTAGTCGTTTTACAAAAATTGTAAACGGCCTATCATCAGGGACAACCAATCTCATGACAATGAAGGTCAATAAATCGTTGCGTGGATCATCCAAAGATTGAAATCATGTGAAGACTTCAATAAGAGAAACACAAAGGATTATGCCACTTACAGTTGATGAACTCGTAGGCACACTTCAGTCATATGAAGTGGAGCAACTCAATAAGGAAGAAGATCCCAAAGATAAGAAGTCAATTACTTTAAAATCTAATGATGATTCTGATGATATAGATTCCGAAGATGACATGGATGATGAAGAGCTAGCACTCATGATAAGGAGATTCAGGAAACTGAACAGAAAGGGAAGAAGATTTATCTAGAAGAAGCAAGGCTCTCAAAAATTCCATAACAAGTCAACTAAGGATGAAGAAAATAACAAAGATGTGGTTTGTTTTGAATGTAAAAAAAATGGCACATCAAATCTAACTGTCCTCTGCTGAAGAAAAAGAAAGTAGGAACTAAGAAATTTAAGAAGGCTCTCAAAGCAAAGACATTGAGTGATATAGAATGTGAAGAAAGTGATGAAGAGTATGCTAATATATGTTTAATGGCAAACTCAGACTTAGACTCAAACTTTGAAACAGACTCAGACTCAGACAGTGAAATCGAGGTTAGTAATTTAAACATCTCTATTAAGGTCTCGAGGTATATTGATGAACTTTATCTTAGTCTCAAAACCTCTCTTAAAAGGATCTCTGAACTAAAAAGGGAAAATTCCAAATTGAAGCAACAGGAAATCTTTTGGAAAGAAAAGTTTGAAAATCTAAACAAAAGTTTTGTTATCTTAAAAGAAAATGCATACTCTATTTCAAAGGAAAATACATTTTTTAAAGAGGATATTTCAAATATTATAAAAAGGTTTTCAATAGGATCTGAGAAGTTTGAAAAGATTCTTTCAATTCAAAAACCATATTTCAATAAACCTGGTTTGGGTATGACACCATAAACTATTCCTTTAATTGATTTTCCAAAAGTAAATGAAAGAATCAAACAAAGACCTACAAAAACATTTTACAGAAATCATTTTCAAAGAGTTTTTGTAAAACCTGTTGGCCGAAGTGCTCTCAAATGTTCAAAGTGTAATAGCTCAGAACATTTTGAGAAATAATGTCTTATGGTTTGGAGACTTATTAAGAAGGAATGGTCAAAGATTGTATATTGCACTAACTTCCCTGGACCCAAGAAAATATGGGTATCAAAGAAAGCTTGAGTTCTTTTTATAATTACAGGTCACTATCAAGAAAAAGATAAAATGGTATTTGGATAGTAGCTGCTCGAGACACATGACAAAAGATTCAAGTTGTTTTATAAAGCTTATGGATATAAAAAGAGGAAAAGTTTCTTTTAATGGAAATAGCAAATGAAGGATTGTTGGATATGGAATTGTAAAAATTGGAAGTTTCACAATCGACAATGTCTCCTTGGTGGAAGGTCTGAATTACAATCTACTCAACGTTAGTTAACTGTGTGACACTGGATTCAAAATTAACTTCCAAGAAGATATTTGTTCGGCAACTAGTAAGGATTTATCTCAGTCTTTCACTGGACGAAGACATGGGAATATTTATCTTCTAGATATAAAACTAAAAAGTTCTCAATGTCTAATATCCATTCAAGATGAAGCAAATCTATGGCATAGAAAACTTGGCCATGTCAACATGAAGCAAATTGCCAAGATCTCATCCAAGAAGCTTGTTCGTGGACTGCCCAACTTGACGTATAAAAAATGTGACTTATGCACATCATGTGTCTTGGAAAAACAGGTTAGAAGTTCTTTCAAACCTATAAATAAAGTTTCTACTAATTGAGTTTTGTAGCTTCTGCATTTGGATCTTTTTGGACCAACTAGAACTCAAAGTATTAGTGAAAAAAGATACTATCTAATAATTGTAGATGATTATTCTTGCTTCACATAGGTATACTTTTTGGCAAGTAAGTTTGAAACATTTTTTTACTTTTCAAAATTTGCAAAGAAAGTGCAAAATGAAAAATGATATACTATTTCAAGTATTATGACAGACCATGGAGGTGAGTTTGAAAACGAAGATTTTGCTAAATTCTGTGATGATTCTAGTTTTCAGCATGTTTTCTCCTCTTCATATACTTCAGAACAAAATGGAGTTGTGGAAAGAAAAAATAAATTTTTGTAGGAAATGGTTATAACTCTCTTAATTGAAAGTAATATTTCTTTTATTTTTTGGGCTAAAACAGTTTCTACAGCTTGTTATATCATTAACTAGAGTATTCTTAAGGCCTATTATGAAGAAAACTCCTTATGAGTTATTCAAAAGAAAGAAGCCAATTGTTTCTTATTTCCATGTGTTTGGTTGCAAGTGTTTTATTTTAAAAAATGCAAATGATCAAACTGGTAAGTTTGAAGAAAGATTGGATGAAGGAATTTTTCTTGGCTACTCAACCTCAAGCAAAGCCTACAGAGTATTCAACAAGAATAGTCATTCGGTGGAAGAATCTATGAATGTCAAATTTCAAGACTCAATGCAGAATCAAATGAATTAAGCTCAACTTGAAGAATTTGAATCTACTCCAAATCCTACAAAGTCTATTTCTCCCGAAGTAGCTCAGACTCCTAAAGTTCAACAACAAGATAAACCAGAAAATTCAACTAAAACAAAGGATTAGCAGACTCACAAACCAACCAGTAATTGGAAGCATAAGTCAAGTCATCCCAAGGAACTCATCATTGGCAACATCGATGAAGGAATTCGCACCAGATCCAAAAGGCGTGAAGAGTCTAGTGCTTTAGCACTTGTTTTCGAGATTGAACCAAAAACTGTAGAAGAAGTCTTAGCTGATGAAAGTTGGATTGAAGTTATGCAAGAAGAGCTCAGATAATTCAGCATTAATGATGTTTGGGAACCTATTCCTAAACCTAAAGGTAAGTCTATTATTGGAACTAAATGGGTTTTCAGGAACAAGATGAATGAGAAAGGAAAAGTGGTCAGGAACAAAGCAAGACTCGTAGCCAAAGGATATACGCAAGAAGAAGGGATAGACTATGATGAGACATATGCACCAATAGCGAGGTTAGAAGCAATTAGATTATTACTTGCTTTTGCTTGCTATAAAAATTTCAGGTTATTCCAAATGGACGTAAAAAGTGCATTCCTAAATGGATTTATCCAAGAAGAAGTCTATGTGGAACAACCATCTAGTTTTGAAGATCGAAGAAAGCCAAACTCAGTATTCAAATTGAAAAAGGCTCTTTATGGATTAAAGCAAGCGCCTCGAGCTTGATATGGTAGGTTAAGTAAATTTCTAATTCAAAATGGTTTTGATAAAGATAAAGTAGATACTACCTTGTTCATTAAGAGAGAAGGTAAAAATATTCTACTAGTTCAAATCTATGTTGATGATATCATTTTCGGTTCACCTAATAAAACTTTGTGCAAAAAGTTTTCTAAGTCTATGCAGGATGAATTCGAGATAAGCATGATGAGTGGATTAACTTTCTTTCTCAGATTACAAGTCAAACAATTGAAGAATGAAATTTCATTCTTCAAGAGAAATATGCGAAAGATCTTATTAAAAAGTTCGGATTAGAAAATTGCAAGAAGATTGAGATACCTATGTCAAGTTCTTCAAAATTGGAAAAAGATGAAGAAGGAAAGAGTGTAAACCAGAAGCTATACATGAGCATAATTGATTCACTTCTTTACATACTGCATCTAGACTTGATATTTTGTTTAGTGTTTGCATTTGTGCTAGGTTCCAATCAAATCCCAAAGAATCGCACTTAACTGCTGCAAAGCACCTCATCAAATACATTGCAACAACTCAAAATCTAGGATTGTGGTATCCAAAAGAAGGAGACTTCACTCTCCTTGGTTATTCAGACGCAGACTTAGCAGGTTGCAGAGTAGATCGAAAGAGTACTTTTGGTACTTGCCAACTTCTAAGCAACAAGTCGGTATCATGGTTTTCAAGAAAACAAAGTATTGTAGCTCTTTCAACAGTTGAAGCATAATATGTAGCTCTTGGGAGTTGCTGCTCTCAAATTTTGTGGATTCAACAACAATTAAGAGACTTTAGAATTGAAGAATCATGCACCGAGATCAAATGTGACAACATCAGCGTCATAAATCTCACAAAGAATCTAGTTATGCATTCAAGGGCAAAACATATAGAGATTCAACACCACTTTATTAGAGATCATGTTCAAAATGGTGAAATTATGATTCAGTTCATTGATTCAAAAAATCAACTAGTAGATATATTTACAAAGCCACCGAAGAAAAGCCTATTTGAATTTATTCGCACCAGACTGAACATTACATTTTTTTATCGAGTAAAGTCTGGAAGTGCTCAAGACTCGAAGGTAAAGTTTAAAGATGCTCAGAGACTCAGAATAACTAAGAGTTACGACCGTAAGTTATTTCAATTCTAGCATTTTAATCTCTTTAAATAAAAATTTGAAAATGTACGGTTACTTTCTAATCACTAATTAATTGTTATATTGTTAGAAAGTATCTTTTATGAGTTTTTGAATTTATGGCAGTTTTTCTTTTTCAAAAGGTAGTTATTCATTTTCAAAAAGGCAGTTTTATTTTTTTCTTTATGATGATTCGTTTACCCCACTTCATTTGCTTTATATACTGTTGAGATTCTTCTTCTCCATTTTCACTCTCAAACCCTAGAATACAAAAATCGCACTTGCTCTCACTTTCTCTGTAGTTTATTCCAAAAAGTTTTCACCTTTTCGAGCAAGTTTGAGAATTTCTCATTTAAAGCAACAATGTTTTCAAGAAAGTCTTCGAAAATCGCAAGCAGAGGACTATGACACATGCTTGAGGGTCCTACGCATTTTGATTTGACCGAGGAAGAAGATTCTTCTCAACCGCAGCAACCAAGTCAGCAACAACTTTCTCAACAGCGTCAATCTTCTCCACCGACTCAACCAGAAGAAGAAATTTTGGAAGAAGTTGAACTTGTAAGAATGCTGACACCTAAAGTTGCTTTCAAACTTTATTCTAAGTTGAAAGAATGAGGTATTGCTATGTCTTTGATTGATGAATATCTGAGAGAGAGAGGCTACAAAAATGAGACTCTATTTTTGCGCGATATGAAGAAGATGGGTATTGCAAAAAAATGGTTGATTGAAAAGGCCTTTGGTAACTTTCCTAGTGACCCACGTTTTGGCATAGGTAATCAACTAGAAGGACAGGACGATGATGAACGAATGTTCACGCATTGCCTAGAACAGGATTGGTTGTAAATGTTGATGGTGATGAATCGAGTCTATTCAAATCGAAAAATCACAAGAAGGTTTATTCGAATTTGTTGAAGAGAGAGATTATGAACTCTAGAAGCGTTGATTTTGATTTTCTCGACTCTGTGCAAGTAAATCTAAAGGAGAAGTTTGCACTTATTCAATTGGAGCATTTTTGTTCTAAATCTACAATTGCTTATCCTGAAGTCACAACCTACTTCTATTTGAATCTATCCTTTTTTGATGCAAACAGTTTCTATTTCACAGTTAGGGGTAAGGAGTTTTTGGTGGATATGAACACTTTGGTAGACTTGATTAAAGTAGAAAGAGCGTGTTTCCAACCAATCAGTGTGTTCATTGCTCACGCTACACTGGCATTGGTAAAAGATAGGATTGCTGAAGGCAAAATCTTCTACTCCAGGATGAATGCCTCAAACATCTTGCTGCATAAAATTGTGATCAATTGCATCCGTCCAAAATCAACATCCAAGATTGATGTGTCTCATTCTGAAGAAAAATTGATGTATGTCATCAATGTTGTATACAAATTCTCTCTACTGCACACCATCTTGTTTCACATGTATAGGACGGTGGTAAAAGACAAGGGACAACTCCTTTACTCTGCTTTTATCACACGTATTTTTAGACATTTCAAAATTCACATTCCTGCACCTTTGTGTTTGACAAGCATTACTCAAATGGTGATTGGCTTTAAAATGGTCACCAAGATGTAATTAAAAGAGCTTAACAAGGTGTTAGAGTGCAAGAAAGAAAAGTCTCTTGTCAAGGCGAAACAAGACTCTGCAGCGGCCAAAAGGAAAAGCAAGAAGCCCATGGATGCTTCTATAAAGAGGAAGAGAACTCTCATCTTGCAGGATGAAGAAGATAAAGACGAGATGACTCTTTTAGCCTTAAGGAACTTGAAAAGTTTTGTCAGCTTTCGTGATACTAGAGAAGAGACTAAGAGAAGAGATGAAGGAAGAAGAAGAAGAAGAAGAAGAAGAAGAAGAGGCACGAGATGACTCTCTGGAGCCTACATTGGCTGTATCCTTGTCAAGCAACTCTGAAAAGACAAGAAATGGAACTGCTGGTGAGAAAGGAAAGGAAAAATATCACTCACTTGCTGAAGCAGAACAAGAAGAATAATCCATTTCTCCATCTAAAGGCACACAGACAGGGGGAGTTGCTAAAAAACGAGGTATTTCTTCACCTATTCTAACTAGTGATGTTAGTCGATTTGCAACAAATCCAAAGGACGTGTATGCCTCTCTCCATCCAGAACCAGACCTTGAGGCATTCACTCTAAGTCAAACTGCTGAAGATCCCTCCAATCTCAAGACTCCAAGAACAGATTCAGCTGGACCAAGTGCTGCACTAGCACATTTAGCGGATTTTTCATGAATAATGGATGTCTTGCTTGATTTAAAGAAATGTCAGTATGGTTTGAAGTATGAGATAAAAGATCTCAAGAAGGCTTTCTTGGCTACTTCAGTTTCATTGCAAGAGCAGTTATCTACCCTGAAGACTCAAGTGCAAGATCATGTAAAAGGCGAAGAGTTACAGCAACTGAAGGAGACTATTGGAAAGCTTGAGAAGACAGTGAGCTCTATGGGGGAATTCCAATTTGTTCGCTTGCCAAAAAAGCCATGATTTTCACACCATTCTCTTCATTCAACACTTTTTTACTCCATTTTTTGATGTGACAAAAAGGGGGAGAAGTCGTGCAGATTTGTTTGTCTCTATCTTTATTTTTTGATGATTTTTAGACTTTTGTGTTTTTGGTTCGGTTGTTTGGTTGTGGTCTTTTGACTTTAGACTGTTGACTGCTGCTGTGGTTTGAATCTGTGGTTTGAATCTTTGATGCTTGCAATAACTTAGCCTGAGATACTGTTTGTGGATGGATGGTTATTTTGCAGGATTAACATTTTTTCTAGTGATTGCAGAATTGATGCTATCCAAGTCTCAATCAACTTATTTTTATAAGCTATCATGTATTGCTTAAGTTTTGTTTGCAGGACAGAAGTTTTCAAATTTGTAGGAAAGTTTTGTCACTATAAAAAATGGGGAGATTGTTGGAGAAAACTCCCTTATTGTTTTGAAGTTGACAAAACGTTTTCATCTATCTAGTCTAAGGACTTCCAGACTCAAATGTTAAAGTTTGACAAACTCCAGACTCTGTCGTCAAAATTTGAAGACTTCAAGACTTCAAGACTTCAAGATTCAAGACTCAAAGTCTACCTTCACTGACAGTTTCCAAACTAACGAAAAGAAGATTTATCCATATGCGAGTTTATCTTCAAAAATTTGGTTCGTTTGGTTTGTAGAAGATCATACAGTTGGAGATAGCATATTGAGATCAATTATTCATGGAAACAATTCGGATAATCAAGATATTTTGAAAAGTGAGGTATACTTGGAAGGTTCTACTTATGGAAACCTAGATCTTGATTGTATGGGCAAGCGAGATTGGTGGGCTATCATCACATTCTTTAAATGACTTGAGATATCCTTGATCGATTCTGTCCAACGGGTAGATTTGAAGAATTCCTTTGATAAGTATCAACGATTGTAAAGTCATGAAAGAGTATAAAAGGAAGATGCTCAAGTTATTCAAGTGTGTGCGTGAAAGAAGAATTCCAAAGTTTGAAGCTCTTAGTTCTTTGCTATTTCAATCGTAGAGCTTTATTTGTACTCAAAAGAGAGAGCAAACACTTGTGAGACTTTGAAGAAGTATAGTAGAGTCTCTACACTGTAAAGTCAAGGACGCAAGACTATAACATCTTTTATGTTCCTTAGTGAAATCCAGCCAGTGGGCTATTAGCGCGGGAGAGTGGACATAGGCTTGATCTAAGCAAAACCACTATAAACATCGTGTTTCTATTCTCTTTCCCTTAAACCCCTTATTTTTATTTGCAGCTTTATACAACTGTTTGTTATTATTTACATTGCTAGCAAATTATTTTGAAGACTCGTAAAAATTTCTTTATCACCTATTCACCCCCTCTAGGTGATCTTACTAGCCCAAAGCAATTTATTCTCTATATTGTGCTTTGTCTCCTATAGAATATAACCGAATTTCTTCTTGTGAAATAACAAAAGTAGTTTGGGACAGACTACATGTTACTTATGAGGGGACTGATCGTGTGAAGGAAACAAAAATTAACATTCTGCTTAGACAATATGAAGCCTTCAAAATGAGGCTTGGAGAATCTATTTTTGATATGTTCAGTCGCTTCACATAAATTGTAAATGGCCTGGCTTATCAAGGTCAACCAATTTCTGGACCAATGAAAGTCAACAAACTACTGTGCGGATTTTTAAAGGACTGGAATCATGTGAAGACTTCAATTAGAGAAACTTAGAGGATCATGCCTCTATCAGTTGACGAACTGATAGGCACACCTCAGTCATATGAAGTAGAGTAGATCAATGATGAGGAAGACCCAAAAGGTAAGAAATCGATTGCATTAAAATCTAACATTGATTCTGATGATACAGATTCAGAAGATAATATTGATGATGAAGAACTGGCCCTCATGATAGAGAAATTCAGAAGACTAAACAGAACAGGTAGAAGGTTCAATTGGAAGAAGCAAAGCACGTAGAATTCGCAGAAGAGACTAATGGAGGACATTGAAGCTAACAAGGATGTTATTTGCTTCGAGTGTAAGAAGAAGGGGCATATCAGACCAAACTGTTATTTGTTGAAAAAGAAGAAAGAAAAATCTGAGAAGTACTTTCTTACCGTTACCAAAAAAAATAAAATTGAGAAGTACAAGAAAGCTCTTAAAGCAGAAACTTGGAATGATACCGAATGTGAAGAAAGCGAAGAAGAATTCGCAAACATATGTTTGATGGCTCACTCAGAGTTAGACTCGAGTTAGACTCGAATCGAGACATAGACACGATTCAGACTCGACAAAGAAATCGAGGTTAGTAACTTAGAAATTCCTGTTAAAGTCTCTAAGTATATAGATGAATTTTGCCTCAATCTTAAATCTTCTCTTAAAAGGATCTCCGAACTAAAAAAGGAGAATTCAAAGCTCAAGCAATAGGAAATTTCTTGGAAGGAAAAGTTTGAAAGTCTGAAAAGAAGTTTTGACGATTTGAAATAAAATTCTGATTCTCTTTCAAAAGAAAATGTTGTTTTAAAAAAGGAAATTTCATATATTTCAAAAAGGTTTTCAAAGTGTTCAGAAAAATTAGAGAAAATTCTCACAGCTCAAATACCCTATTTTAATAAGTCTGGTTTGGGTTGAATAATGACACTGCCATTTAATTGATTTTCCTAAAGTAAAAGAGAGACTTAAACAAAAACCTGCAAAGATATTTTACAAAAATTATTTTCAAAAAGTGTTTGTAAAACCTGTTGGCCGAAGTACTCTCAGATGTTCTAAGTGTAACAGCTCAGAACATTTCGAGAAGGATTGTCCCAAGGTTTGGAGACCAGTTAAGAAAGATTGGGCAAGAATTTTTTTTTAACACTAACACCCCTAGACCCGAGAAAATCTGTATACCAAAGAAAGTTTGAGTTTTTTTTTTTTTAATTGCAGGTCACTATTAAAAGAAAAGTCAAATGGTATTTGGATAGTGGCTATTCGAGGCATATGACAGGAGACTTAAACTGCTTCATAAAAATTGATAGACTAAATGGAGGAAAAGTTTCTTTCGGAGGAAACAGCACATGAAAGATTATAGAATGCGGAACTGTGAAGATTGGAAGTCTGACTATCAACAATGTTTCCTTGTTGAAAGGTCTAAATTATAATCTGCTGAGTATAAGTCAGCTTTGTGACATAGGTTTCAGAATAAACTTTCAAGAAGGCATTTGTTTTGGAATAAGTCAAGATTTCTCTCAATCTTTTATTGGGCAAGGGCATGGCAACATATACCTTCTGGACGTAAATCCAGAAAATTCTCAATGCCTTATTTCTGTTCAAGATGAAGCAAGTCTCTGGCATTGAAAGCTTGGTTTGTAAATATGAAGCAGATTGCCAAGATTTCTTCTAAGAAGCTGGTTCGAGGGCTTCCTAATTTGACTTATCAGAAGTCTGAGTTATGCACTCTCTACGTCTTGGAAAAACAGGTCAGAAGTTCTTTTAAACCAGTAAATCAAGTTTCTACCAGTCGAGTTTTGCAACTTCTTCATATGGATCTTTTTGGACCAACCAGAACTCAGAGTATTGGTGGAAAGAAATATTGTCTAGTAATCGTGGATGATTATTCATGTTTTACTTGGGTACTCTTTTTGGCAAATAAGTTTGAAACTTTTTCATATTTTTTCAAAGTTTGCCAAGAAAGTTTAGAATGAGAAATGTTATGCTATTTCAAGCATAAGAACACACCATGGATGTGAGTTTGAAAATCAGGATTTTGCAAACTTCTTTGATGAATATGGTTTTCTACATGTTTTCTCTTCTCCGTACACTCAAGAACAAAATGGGGTTGTGGAAAGAAACAAATAGATCTTTACAGGAGATGGCCAGAACTCTATTGATAGAAAGCAAAATATCCTCTCGATTTTGGGCAAAAGCAGTTTCTACTGCATGTTATATTATCAACAGGGTATTTTTAAGGTCTATCCTAGAGAAGACTCCCTATGGAGTATATAAAGGAAAGAAGCCTAATGTTTCCTACTTTCATGCTTTTGGTTGTAAGTGCTTTATTTTGAAGAATGCAAATGATCGATCTGGAAAGTTTGAGGAAAAATCAGACGAAGGAATTTTTCTTGGGTACTCTATGACAAGCAAAGCTTACAGGGTCTTTAACAAAAAGACTCAATCTATGGAAGAATCTCTGAACGTCAAGTTTCAGGACTTTGTGCAAAATCACGTAGGTCAGATTTAACTTGAAGAGTCTGAACCAGTTCCAGACTTAATAAAGTTTACTTCCCCCGAAGAGGTTCAGTCTTCTGGAAAACAACAACAAGCAGAACAAGAAGTTTCAAAAGAAATAGAGGATCAACAGATTCTCAAATCAAACAGCAATTGGGAGCACAAGTCAAGTCATCCCAAAGAACTCATCATTGGCAACATTGATGAAGGAATTCGCACTAGATCCAAAGGAAAAGAAGACTCCAGTGCATTAGCACTTGTTTTTGAGATAGAACCAAAAGGAGTAGAAGAAACATTTTCTGATGAAAGCTGGATAGAAGCTATGCAAGAAGAACTTAGACAATTCAGCATCAATGATGTATGGGAGCTGATTCCAAAACCCAAAGGCAAATATGTTATTGGAACATAATGGGTTTTCAAAAACAAGATGGATGAGAAAGGAAAAGTGATCAGAAACAAAGCAAGGCTCATGGCTACAGGATACACACAGGAATAAGGGATAGACTATGACGAAACCTATGCACTTGTAGCAAGGTTAGAAGCGATTAGATTATTTCAGGTTATTCTAGATGGATGTCAAAAGTGCTTTCCTTAATGGATTCATTCGAGAAGCAGTCTATGTGGAACAACCACCAGGATTTGAAGATCCAAGAAAACCAGACTCTGTCTACAGACTAAAAAAGGCTTTGTATGGTCTGAAGCAAGCACTTCGAGTTTGGTATGAAAGGTTGAGTAAGTTTCTAACTCAGAATGGCTTTGAGAAAGGAAAAGTTGATACTACTCTGTTTATAAAAAGAGAAGGAAAAGATTTTCTACTTGTACAGATTTATGTAGATGATATAATCTTTAGTTCTCCTAACGAAAATCTCTGCAATAAATTTTCAAGATCTATGCACGATGAATTCAAAATGAGCATGGTGGGTGAATTGACCTTCTTTTTGGGATTGCAAGTCAGACAATCAAAGAAAGGTATATTCATTCACCAGGAGAAGTATGCTAAAGATCTTATCAAGAAATTTGGATTGGAAAATTGCAAGAGGATAGAAACTCCCATGTCAACTTCATCAAAACTGGACAAGGTTGAAGGAGGAAAGAAAGTAGAATAGAAACTATATAGAAGCATGATCTGTTCTCTTCTTTACCTCACTTCTTCTAGACTTGATGTTTTATTCAGTGTGTGCATCTGTGCTAGATTTCAGTTTGATCCAAAAGAATCTCATCTAAGTGCTGTTAAACGCATCATTAAATATGTTGTGACTTTTCCAAAGCTGGGTCTATGGTATCCAAAAGAAGGAGACTTTACTCTACTTGGTTATTTTGACGCTGATTTTGTCGGTTGTAGAGTTGACAGAAAGAGAACATCTGGCACTTGTCAACTGTTGGGACAAATGCTGGTATCTTGGTTCTCAAGGAAATAGAGTACGATGGCATTATCAACTACAGAAGCAGAATATGTTGCTCTTGGAAGTTGTTATTCTCAAATTCTATGGATAAGACAACAACTAAGAGATTTCGGCATAAAGAATCCTGTACAAAGATCAAATGTGACAATATAAGTGCTATCAACCTCACCAGAAACCCAATTCTTCATTCAAGAGCGAAGCATATAGAGATCCGACATCTTTGATAAGGGATCATGTCCAAAATGACGAGATTATGGTTCAATTTATTGATTCAAAGAATCAGCTAGCAGACATTTTCACAAAACCTTTGGAGAAGAACTTATTTGAGTCGATTCGTAGCAAGCTGAATATTATCTCTCCTCTCGATTAACATCTGAAGATGATCAGAATCAGAACTTCAACTTGAGGAAGTTACTTCAACATGTAAACTTTCTCCATTCAGGTATTTTATTTTTAGAATGAAAATTCTGAACATGTATGATTTTATCTGAATCGTTGCTTACCTATTTTATTTTTAGAAATTACTATTTTATTGCTAATTTTCGGATTTTAAATTTTAGCAGTTTCCTTTTTAAAATTGTTCTGAAAAGGTATTTTTCTCTATGATGTTTCATTTGCCTCTGTTCGATTTCTTTAAATACCTCAGAGTATTTCCTTCGAACACAGGACTTCAAAACCCTAATACCATCTCTCTCTCTCTCTCTCTCTCTCTCTCTCTCTCTCTCTCGATTTTTACTCTCAACATCAAAATCTCTCTGCAAGTTTCCATCTTTCTTTCACTTGAATATGTCCTCGAAATCCTCCTAGTCTGCATCCATGGCATAGCAGCGGAAATCCTCTCGCATTGCCAGTCAGGGTCCTCGGAACATGCTAGAAGGACCGACTCACTTCGATCTTACTAGTGAAGACTCTTCGTAGAACTCTCCTCGCCAACTTATAGATGAAGAAGTTGATCAAGAAGCGGTTCCTCTCAGAGTTTTGACACCCCAAGTTCTTTACAAGCATTATTGTTGTTTGAAACAGGGTGGATTTCCAATGTCCTTTATCACTAGTTTTCTGAAAGGTCATGGGCATGGAAACAAAACTCTGTTCTTAAGAGCCATAGAAAGATTAGGAGTGGGGCTAAAAGGTTCGGCAGAAAAGGCTTTTCTGCATTTTCCTTATGATCCTTGATTCAGTTCTGAGAGTCAGCCTGAGAATAAGGATGATGATGAGAGAATCTATACAAATTTCCAACCTCGAATGGGTGTGGCAGCAAAAATTTCCGGAGAAAAGAAAATGAAGCTTTTTCGTTCCAAAGAACATAAAAGGGTTTATGTTCAAATGTTGAACAGAGGGGTGATAAACCCTTGAACAATGGATTTTGACTTATTGGACTCGATAAAGGTTAATTTGAGGGAAAAGTTGGCATTTCTTCAACTTGAGAAATTCTATGCAGAGACTGTCGAAGCATATCTTGAGTTGATAGTATATTTCTGTGAATGCTAGTATGAGCACCTAGAGGGGGTGAATAGGTGCGAAAGCAAACTTTTGCGAAGTATAGAGTATAGCTTTACTTTTAAGTTGAGTTTGTTTAACAGTAGACTTAAAATAGAAACGAGACTCTAACAATTGAATAAAGTTATGAGTAAAGTAAAAGAGTTTAGGAAAGAGAATAAGAACACAAAGTTTATAGTGGTTCGGCTTAATCCAAGCCTACGTCCACTCTCTCGCACTGACAGCCCACTGGCTGGATTTCACTATGAATCAAAAGAGTTGTTACAGTATCACGTCCTTGATTCCACAGTGTAGAGACTCTGCTACATTTCCTCAAGATCTCATAAATGTATAAACTCTCTTTTGAGTACAAGATTACGCTCAACAATTGAATTGACAAAGAGCTAGGAGCTTCATACTTTGGAATTTATCTATCGTGCACTACTTCAATTAACTAGAGCATCTTCCTTATATACTCCTCCATGCCTTCATAACCGTTGGCACCTTCCAAAGGAGTTCTTCCAATCTACCCGTTGGACAGAATCAATTAGGAAGATCTTGAGTTACTTAAGGAATGTGATGATAGCCTACCAATCCTGCTTGCCCATACAATTATGATCTAGGTTTCCATAAGTAGAACCTTCCAAGTATGCTTCGCCAATCAACGGATCCAAAATACCCGAATTAATGTCAAAACAAATAATGGATTCCGAGATGCTATATCCAGCCGAGAGATCTTCTTTAGTCGATAGAATCAAATCCTTAAGGAAATATTCAATTCTGGATAAGTTTTCTTCGACGGTCTAGAAACTGTCAATGATGGTAGACTTTGAATCTTGAGTCTAGTGGTTTGGTGGTCGAAAGAGTCTGTAAGTTTTCAGACTAGACTGATGGAAACGTTTTGTTAGCTTCAAAACACGCAATGAAGTTTTCTCCAACAATCTCCCCATTTTTGATGGTGACAAAACTTTCCTGCAGATTTGGATATTTTTGACCTGCAAGACAATACTCAAGCAAATATGGATATCTCACAAAAGATAATTGGTTTAGTAAAGATAGTAATAAATTTGCATCCACAAGAAATAAGTTAGTCTTGTTAAAAACAACTATCTTTGCCATGAATACCAACAGCGCTTAAGATACTGCAAACATTAAAAGATCAAACAATCCAAATCCAAACCAGTCACAACCACAACCAAACAAAAGTAAAGTCAAAAAGTCATATCAAACAAAAGTTAAATCTCAAATTTGCAACATCTCCCCCTTTTTGTCATCATTAAAAAGGTAGAGATGAAAAGAGAATGGAATTAAGATTGCTTTGGAACGCGAACAAGCTGGAAATCTCCCATCGACAGGACAATCCCTTCCAGCTTCTTCAAATCCTCCTTCAGTTGAGCCACTTCTTCACCCTTGGCATTTGCTTGAACTTGAAGAGCAAGGGCATGAATTTGATCATGCAAAGAAACTGAAGAGGCTTGACCTGCATTCTGCAAGTTCTGAACTTCGCATCCCAGGGCATAAATCTGGCCTTGCATCTCCATAAGAATATCAAGCAGTCTTCGAAAGTCTGCTGAGTTATCAATCTGAGTGCTTGCTTCTGCATGTTCGGTTTGAGGAGAATTTGCAGATGATGGCATTTCAGCATAGACACCCAGATTTGGAGATGAAGCCTCATAACCTTCCTCAAGGAATTGAGAGGCATAGATGTCTTCTGGATCTGCAGGTGAACGGCTAACATCTTCACTAGTAAAAGCAATTGAAGATGTACCTCTTTTCTCAACAACTTCCCCTGTTTCATTGCCTTCAGGCGGTGAGAAGTACTCTTCATGCTCTGTTTCTTCTTGTTCACCTCTACCCTCTTTTTCTTCTTCTGCAGTCCTTTCTTCCTCTGCTTCTTTTCTCATCGATTCTCTTTCTCCACTTCTTTGCTCTGACTCTTCTCTGTCTGGCTTCTCTCTCTCCTCTCTCTCTGGAATAGAACGATGTAAGCTTTTCAATGCAAGAGTGGAAATGGTGATATCTTCCTCATCTTCTTCATCCTCCAAGATAAGTGCTATTCTTTTCTTAGATGGAGCAGTCAATGGCTCTTTCCCTTTCCGTTTTGCAGCCATAGAAACTTGGGGAGTTTTGACAGGGGTTTTCTCCTTAAATCGCTCCAAAGCCTTGTTTAGCTCTTTCAGACACATTTTGGAAACCATCTTCAGTCCCACCACCATTTGATCACTGGTATGAACACACAGAATCTTGGGAGGCTGAATATTCAAATGTCTGAATAGCTTTGCAACAAGCCTTGAGTAAGGAAGTTGTCCCTTGTCTTTCACCATCGTTCTATACATGTGAAACATGATAGTATGAGGTAGAGAGAACTTTTTGCCAGCGTTGATAGCATACATCAACTTTGCTTTTGAGTTGGAGACGTCGGTCTTCGAAGTTGACTTTAGTCTAAGGTAATTGATCACGATCTCGTGAAGCAAAATATTTGAGGCATTTATCCTCGAGTACGAAATTCTTCCTTCTGCCATTCCATCTCGAACAAGCTCTACTGTCGCACGTCCAATAGACACACTAATTGATCGGAATGCCCCTCGCTCTACTCCAATCACATCTGCCAATGTATCCATATCAACGATATAGTCCTGGTCTTGAACACTAAAAGAAAATCTATTCGCATCCAAGAAACTTAGATTAGAATAGAAATAAGTAGTAAGTTCTGGATGAGCCACCGTTGATTCAGAGCAAAATTGTTCAAGTTGAAGCAGAGTGAATTTCTCTCGCAGCTTCACATTAAGAGAATCAAGGAAATCAAAGTCCACACTTCTTGGGTTGATCACCCCTCACTTTAACAACTTAGAGTAAAGTCGCTTGTGTTCTTCCGAGCGAAATAAATCTGTCCTTTTGTCATCATCATTCCCATCAGGCTGACTAAGACCTCCAACACGTGGATCGCTTGGAATATTCGCAAATGCTCTTTCTGTGGACCCCGCAGGAGCAACTCCCAATCGTTCCATTGTTCGCAAGAAGTGGGTTTCATTTTGATACCCTTTCTCTTTCAAAAATTCATCAATATAGTTCAAGGGAGTACCTTCCTTCTTCAAGGCAGAGTAGAGCTTAAATGTAAAAGCGGGCTTTTGAGTTCTTACAGGTTTTGCATCTTCAATGATCTCTTCCTCCGCTTGATGATGAATATCCTGAGGTCTAGCTTGAGGAGATTGAAGCGGTTGAGAATGTTGTGGGCTCTGCTGTTGTCTTGGAGATTCTTCTTCCTCGGTGAGGTCAAAATGTGTAGGACCCTCACGCATGTGTTGTGGTCCCCTGTTTGCAATCCTTGAAGACTTTTTTTGGGAAACCATTCTCATAGTCTTTGAGAGATTCCAAACTCGATTTGCGAGAAAGATGGGAACTTTGAAGATTAAACTAGAGAGTAAAAGTAAGAAAATGATGTTCTGTGCTTTTAGGGTTTGTGAAGAAGACGATCAGTATATAAGGTAGTCGAAAAGAGGCATACGGAACGACGTAAAAGGAAAAATAGAAAATGCATTTTCAAAAAATAACTGCCTTTTTGAAAAAATAGATAACTGTCATTTCAAAAGATAACTTCTTTTTTGAAAAAGGAATGATTGCAATAATCACAAAACTAGGGAAGATAACATCAATCAATTACAGATTAATAGATGAACATACCTTTTCGAGATTTTATCCGTGAGATAAATTTCTAAAATGGAAATAACTTACAATCGTGATTCTTAATCTTCTGAGTCTGAGAATCTTTAGAATTTTATCCTTGAGTCTGAACTTCTTCAGACTTTAAGATATTGAGTCTGGAACGAATAAGCTCGAATTGACTTTTCTCCAAAGGCTTTATAAACATGTCCGCTAGTTGATTCTTTGAGTCAATGAATTGAATCAAAATTTATCCATTTTGAACATGGTCTCTAATAAAGTGATGTCGAATCTCTATATGTCGATCGTGGACGTGAGTATCTATCGGAGCAATTCAAGACTCTTTGTGATGAAAAGGGAATTGTACGACAATTGACTATTTTTGGTACTCCACAACAAAATGGGGTAGCTAAAGGAAGGAATAGAACCCTATTGGAAGAGGTTAGGTCTATGATGGCACAAGCAAATTTACCTATCTCCTATTGGGGAGATGCCTTATTGATTGCTGCCTATATACTTAACTGTGTGCCCTTAAAATCGGTCACTTCCACCCCTTATGAATTATGGACTGGTAGGAAACCAGACTTGAGTAGTCTACGTCCATGAGGATGTGCAGCTTATGTTCATGATTCTTCTCATAAACATGGCAAATTAGGCCATAGAGGGAAGAAATGTATATTTGTAAGATATTCTGAGCACTCCAAAGGGTACGTGTTCATAGGTGAACAAGCTGATGGAAGTGTGACCGAAATGGAGTCACAAGATGTCACGTTCTTGGAGAACGATTTTCCTAGTAGAGGTGAGATTGATAAGGACTTCCAATTATATGAGATGGAAGATCCTGATAACACACCCACTGATGTTGTAGAGGAAAATGAAGATTTACTTCAACACACAAGACCTAGTGGGAGTGTTGCATCGCCTAACGAATTGAATTCAAGAGAAATTCAATTGCGTCAAAGTAATTGTAAAAGTATTCCTCGTCGTTGTTTTGAGATTTAAGGGGAAGCATTTATGATTGCTCAGAATGACGATGCCGAGCCTAAGACTATTCAAGAGGCTCTCTCATCCTCTGATAAGGAAGAATGGAGAAAAGCTTTGGAAGATGAGATGGAGTCAATGAGGGCAAATCATGTATGGGACTTGGTTGATCTATCACCCAATCGTAAGGCCATTGGAAATAAATGGGTCTTCAAGATTAAATGTAGGGCGGATGGATCCATTGAAAAGTATAAGGCTCGCTTTGTGGCAAAATGTTATACTCAACAAGAGGGTATAGACTATGAGAAAACTTTTTCATCAGTTGTAAGATTTGCCTCAATACGCCTTATTCTAGCCATCGTTGCACATTTGGACCTTGAATTACATCAAATGGATGTAAAGACGGCATTTTTCAATGGAGAATTAGATGAGGAAATCTATATGAAACAACCAATAGGTTTCATAGCTAAAGGTCAAGAGCATAAAGTTTGCAAACTTCATCGCTCAATATATGGTCTTAAGCAATCATCTAGACAGTGGTATTTTCGTTTTCTTCGAGCAATAATAACTTTTGGTTTCACGATGATCGAAGAAGATTACTGTGTATATGTCAAGCGGTCCAAAGATAAATTTGTGATTTTATCACTTTATGTGGACGATATTCTGTTGGCTGGAAATGACAAGGATTTGGTTATCACCATAAAAGAATGATTGTCCTCCAATTTTGAGATGAAGGACATGGGAGAAGCTGCTCATATATTAGGAGTTAAGATTGAAAGAGATCGATCGAGTAAACTCCTTACTTTATCACAAGAGTCTTATATTATGAAGATTCTTGAGCATTTCAATATGCAGCATTGTAATCCCATTGATACCTCTGTCATGCAAGGTGAAGGCCTAAGTACTGAGATGTGTCCTAAGACTCCAGAAGAAATTAAAGTGATGGAAACTGTTCCTTACGCTAGTGCGGTCGGAAGTTTGATGTATGCTATGATGTGTACTCAACCCGACATATGTTATGCCGTATGATTGGTGAGCCGATATCAATCAAATCCCGATCAAGCACACTGGAAAGCAGTGAAGAGGATCCTGAGATACTTGAAGAGCACCATGGACTATTGACTTTGTTACCAAGGGAATGATTTACGCCTATTGGGTTATTCAGATGCCGATTGGGGTGGAGACCTGGATGAGCGTAAATCGACTTTTGGATATGCGTTCTTGCTCAATGGAGGTGGGATTTCTTGGAATAGCAAGAAACAGACATGCACAGCCTTGTCTATGATGGAAGCAGAATTTATTGCATGTTCTGCCATAGTGCAAGAAGCAGTATGGCTAAAACGTTTCTTGGAGAATTCAGCCACTATCACTGAAGTTCTAAGACCGGTGACAGTTTATTGCGATAGTCAAGCAGCCATTGCCTATGTGAAAGATCCCAAGTATCATGGAAGGACAAAGCACATTGACATAAAGAATAACTTTATCAGAGATATTATAGCGCAGAAAGAAGTGATCCTGTAATACATTTCAACCAATAGAATGGTTGCTAATCTATTTACGAAAGCTATTCCTAGAGACATATTCTTGACCCATAGGATGTCACTAGGATTGCGTAGAATGTGATATATGTTATTGTAGAGGATCATTGGTTTATGTATTTGTGGACAAATGTATTGTACTTGTTTATTTATTAGTGATTTGATATTTTATCAATAAGTACAAATCCACTATGAGACTAGCACAAACACACATATATTATTGAAAAGTATGTCAGCAGGCAATGATTGGCTCACTCACACGAGCAATCGCCTCAAGTGCTGTAGTTAGCATGTTGAGATGAGACGTTATGTACAAATAAATGCTGAAGAGCAAGTTTGGTACATAAAATATATCGCCTTGATTGAAGTCAAGATGAGGTCTATGATTTGTTTACAATGAGACCGAACATGATAGTCCCACAATCATGTATGCTTACAAGATGCCAGATGCGAGTACTTAATTGGGTGCTATAGAAAGCGAGCTGATATAGCACTCGGGCTAAACATGAGTACGTGAGAAGCACATGACTATGTTTAGGCTAAGATCTGTATGGTGGATATATTTGATAAATGACATACGCTCTTATAGAAAGAGTAATCCACTATAGCATGTAATTCATACTACATGTGCATTGTATGACCAATAAGGGAAGATGAGTAAAATTATCCCTATTTACTCATAGTGTGAGCCCTTGAGGTAATTTGTATTTTACCTCAATTTTGTGTCCTATGTTACTTCTGACTATGTTCTCGAAGTGAAATATCAATGTTGCTATTTTAGCATGTTATGGGCGATCATGAATGGATATGGCCTATGGGACGTGTCTAGGAAAGCAGTTATTCTGAAATTGAGAGAGACATGAGTGCGAAGGAAGACTATTGTTGTTTTACATCTATCACATGTATTTACTGGTCGACCAATTATATCGCCCTATGCGGTTGCGGATGTAATTGTAAATATATGGTGTTTTGAGAATAGTCAAGTATAGCCTTTAAGGGATAGGTATACTTGGACTGATGTAACAAAATATGTTTGGGGCACTGTGAGACATCAATTGTTTATTTCTTTTCAGGGTTGTAGCCATTATGTCATCCCTAATAGGTGCATAATTTGAGCTCCCAAGTGCAGGTGTCCTCACTGGTCGCACGGCTTATTTGCTAGTATGAATTATTTTGTAAAGTTGATGAATGTTGAATGCCTTATATTCTTGATAAAGCGCTATCAAGCCCATCATGTCCGAGTGGGAGATGTTGTACTTTAGCTAGTACGTCCATGATGGAGTGCGATTGGACCGCACCATTTGGACTTGATATGCCATGATGAAGGGGTGTGATGGGGTCATATAAAAAACCCCTGAAGACAACCGTTGGAGTGGTTGGACAAACGTACGTTCAGAACATTTTCTTCATTTTCTCTCCCCTTTCTATCAAGGCGTTCCATTTCATCTTTGCAAGAACAATAGGCATTTACACTGTGGAAATCGGGTGCTTTCCTTGTGATTGCATCCAAACTATCGTGAGGAAGTATTGTTCGTGATTTATTTGCAATTCAACGTTCGTTCCGGGGCTATTTGCTGTTTGCGCATCGGAATCAGGTAAGTCGTCTTCTGGCAACTTGAATTTCGACAGAAATAATGGACTAGATATAGGAAAACTAATCAAATGCTATGGGTGGATGAGAAATGGTTGAAATACACAGTCGTAATTTTAAAAGAAGAAAGAAGACCATAAAAACAAATGCTATTGGTCGATGAGGGAAAAAAACAAAAACAAAGAGGTGGCTAAATAATCGCCAACAGAACGTACTTAGCAAACTTGCATACAGTTGCTGGCCCCATATGAGCAAGCCAAGGCTAGTTATTTATTATATATTTTATGTATGACATAGCTGGCTTGTTCGAACGAGCATGCAGTTGCAGGCCCCATGTGCAGAGGACCATAAGGACGGTGATCATGGCACGACATGCGCGGAAGCCAAAGAATCAAAATTTCATAATCCATATATTTTCCTCCTTCCATATGTTATTACTTTTCTATTTTCATTGCTCTTTTCCACAGATAATTTATACATTCCTCTCTGTCTCGTACTCCAATGTTCTTAACAGAGAAAGAGGCCTTGTCAACACGTCATGCGAAAATAATCGAGAAGAGAATAGGAAAACCAAAACTGCCCAGCTTTGGAGACCAGATTTGGGGTCCTATCCGTTGAGATTATCTTACATCGATTGTGAAAAAGCTGGTGATCGGTATGTAAGTGTGAGGAAAAATTTCACCCTTTGAGCTAGCTTTTGGAGTGAGAAGGCCTGAGACCATCCAATACAAATATCAAAGCTCGGGTTTACCAACAAGTTTGGACTAAAAAAGAGTCACACAAGAGAGTTACAAGTTGTTGCGTCTCCAACTTAGGCCCAACGTGTGAAGGGGTTGTTGCATCTCCAACTTAGGCTTGACATGTGAGGGAGAGATTATTGAGGTTGTTTCACATCGATTGTGGAAGGGGCTGGTGGTTGGTATATAAGCGTGAGAGAAAGCCTTATCCTTTAAGTTAATTTTTGGGGTGAGAAGGCCCAAGACTAACCAACACTATCAAGGAAAAAATTGAAAATTTTCCCACTTGATAAATCTCCTTGAGTAGGTAAATTTTTAATATTATTGAGAATGATAAGTTATCAATTTCTTTCAAACTTTTCAAGTGTTTCTTAGTTAAGTACCGGACAATAAAATTTTTTTATAAACGTCTCAATAAATTAGTAAATTACTTTTTTTTTTTGAAATTTTGACAATATGCCTATCCTATGAGAAATTTATCTAAATTCCATTAAATTAGTAAGTTACTAATTTCTTTGGCATTCCACATATTTGTTTAGTAAATAACCGATACTATAGATAATTTACGAATGTTTCTTTTATCCATTACTAAGTTAACATCGTGTAAAATAATTAGTATGTTGCAAACTCCGCAAGCGTAGCTAGTAATTTAAAAATATATATATAGTCATGATTTTACTAATGTTTAATTGGTTATTGAGGAACTATTTTTCACTATGTAAATTCTTATTTGCTGAAGCCGAGTATTTAATGAACTTCTTACAATTGTCTTGAATGTACCAACAGAGGTCACTCCATTTATTTGAAACTGTACCAGCATGGTTCATAAGTTACAAACATTATATTGAAGTAACTAATGCTTAGATGATTATTGACGAACTATTTTTCATCAACAATTATCTACGTTATGGTAGAAAACATCGGTGAATCTAGTGTAAGTGTGAGGTTCTCCGAAGCTCATAAATACTTACCACTCAGCTTCCTGATGACGTTAATGTATTTGAGCTCACCATAGCAATTGTTTGCTCAGCTTGAGATTTGTATAAAAGATGAAACTGACGTGCCATTATTGGAGGGGTGTCACTGTTAAATTAGTAGATGCGATAAATAAAAAAAATTGTTTTGTTGAGGAAGAGCACAGGGCGGAACAGATATTAGGGAAACGAGCATAAGACCAGCTCAATTTCTTGCCAGACTGTCCTGAGTGTCTATAACGTGCAACATAGCTGACTTTAATAAATAAATGAGAGTTGAGCTGTTCTGAGTGGACCGTTTCTAACCTCAAATTGAAAATGGTGGTTTCGACTAAAATCAACCGGCAAGTCTTTGATTTCGTTTCAACAAGTCGGGAACTGTTCAAATCAATCGAAACATGGGTCGACACCAATCTTTCTCACTCTCCTTACCATTTTGATATTTCATGTGCTGATAATTTCTGAACAAGGTACGAACGGAGGCTCCCTATAGTGGTTGTCGAAACACCGCCCCTCTTCCCACTTCTTTTTCGTGCGATGAAGTGCGCGTCCTGCTATAAACTCAAATCGCATGGTTGAAAGAGGCGAGAGAAGTAGCAATGTTCGACCAGGAGTAAGATAATTACGATTGTTCAGATGAACATAAAATTAATAACGTTAAAAAATGGTGAGGGGGTTTGGCGGTGCGAACTAGCAATGTTTGACCAGGAGCAAGATAATCACACAAGTTCTCCAGATAATATTTCTGATTTATGAATATAAAATGGTTGAAGCAGAAAGTCGTAGGATGTGGCCGAGTCAGCTCGTCATGAGAAAATGATGGAGTAGTTTGTTTATTATATCAAAGGGTTGAAACAGAAATCGTAATTTTTTTAAGATGAAGACCATAAAATCCAATGCTATTGGCAGATGGGAAAAAGAAAACTAAAGATGTGGCTAAATAGTGGCCGACAGACCCAGAGGGAGAGGTGGGGAGTTTGATTCCTCACTTTCTCGGGAGAGTTTAGGTAAAGAGACGTGAGTGACAAAATAGGATTTCGCAACCCACACACACCACATAACACACATAAGAGTTTGTACAATAGATATAAGATAGGATATGATCAGACAAAAAATAGAATACCAAGATTGCCCACCCTTTCGGGACGAGGGCAAGGTAATTCAAAGGAAAATCTAAAAAATTTCCAGCTTTTGATGGATTTCCAAAGTTAATAGTAAATTTCTAAGGTTGTTGATGTTGGAGAAATCTTCCTTGAGTATTTTGAAGCTGACAAAACGTTTCCATCAGTCTAGTCTGAAGACTTTCATCAAAGTCTGAAGACCTCCGGACTGCCAGACTCAAGACTCAAAGTCTATCCTCATTGATAGTTTTTAGTCCGTCGAAAAAAACTTATCCAGAACAGGATCTTTCGTTAAGGATTTGACTTTATCGATTGGAGAAGATCTCTTGGCTGGATATAGCATGTCGGAATCCATTATTCAAATTAAGATTGATTTAGGGATTGTGGATCCGTTGATTAGCGAAGTATACTTGGAAGGTTCTACTTATAGAAACCAAGATCCTGATTGTATGGGCGAGCATGATTGATGGGCTATCGTCATGTTCCTTAAATAGCTCGAAGATCTTCCTAATTGATTCTGTCCAACGGGTAGATTAGAGGAATTCCTTTGGTAAGTGCCAACGGGTATGATGGCATAAAGGAGTATATAAGGAAGACGTTCCAGTTGTTTGAGTGTGTGGGCGATAGAAGAATTCCAAAGTTTGAAGCTCTTTGTTCTTAGTCAATTCATTTGTTGAGCGAAATCTTGTACCTAAAAGAGAGTCTATATCTTTGAGAAACCTTGAGAAAGTATGGTAGAGTATCTACACTGTGGAATCAAGGGAGAGCTTTGCTGTAACAACTCTTTTATTCATAGTGAAATCCAGCTGGTGGGCTGTGAGTGCGGAAGAGTGGACGTAGGCTTGGAATAAGCCGAACCACTATAATTTCTGTGTTCATTTTCTCTTCCTTACTCTTTTTTTACTTTGATCATAATTCGTTTTGTTAACAAAAGGCGAACTTCCTTTCTATTGTCTATTTAGTATTGCTCACTTATCACGAGAAACTATTTTTACACCTATTCACCCCCTCTAGGTACTTATATTAGCTATCTCAATTGGTATCAGAGCCTGTGTACTCACTTAATTTGAAGTATTTTACTTCAGAGTTAAAGATCCATGGCTAGTATATTGGCTCCAGGGCTGGTAGAAGGGCAAAGCAATACCAGACCGCCTTACTTTGATTGAAAAGAATACAACATATGTAAAAACAAGATGAAGGCATTTCTAAGATCAAAGGATCCTCTGGAATGGGATGTGGTAGACAAAGGAATCATTCCTAAAGCTGCATCTGTCTCAGAAAGAGGAAAAGAAGCTGTTGAGTCTAGTGAAATGACTCAGGAAGAGATAACCAAGAGACAAGCTCTTGATGTAAAAGCAATTTATTCTTTATATTGCGCTTTGTCACCTACTGAATATAATAGAATATCTTCTTGTGTTATAGCCAAAGAAGTTTGGGATAGATTACACATCACCTATGAAGGAACTGATCGAGTGAAAGAAACCAGAATTAACATTCTCCTCGGTCAATACGAAGCCTTCAAAATGAAATCAGGAGAATCTATTACTGACATGTTTAGTTGTTTTACAGAAATTGTGAATGCTCTTGAAAATCAAGGTCAACCAATTTCTGATCCCATGAAAGTAAACAAGCTACTGCGTGGACTCTCCAAGGATTGGAATCACATAAAGACCTCAATAAGGAAGACACAAAGAATTATGCCACTTTCGGTTGATGAATTGGTTGGGACTCTTCAGTCTTATGAAGTGGAGCGAATCAACGAAGACGAAGATCCTAAAGGTAAGAAATCCATTGCATTAAAATCTAATGATGATTCTGATATCACAGATTCTGAAGACGATATGGATAACGAAGAGCTTGCTCTCATGATAAGAAGATTCAGAAAGCTGAACAGAAAAGGAAGAAGATTCAATCCAAAGAAACAGAGTTTTCAAAAGCAACAGAGTAAGTCTGTTGAGAATGATGAATCCAATAAAGATGTAGTCTGCTTTGAATGTAAGAAAAATGGACATATCAGACCCAACTGTCCCCTTTTGAGGAAAAAGAAAGGAAAAGCTAAGAAATATCGAAACGCACTCAAAGCAGAAACTTGGAGTGATACAGAATGTGAAGAAAGTGATGATGATTATGCCAACATTTGTCTCATGGCACAATCAGACTCAGATTCAGACTCCGAGACAGACTCAGATTCAGACAATGAAATCGAGGTAAGTAATTTGAAAATCCCTACTAAAGTCTCTAGATACATTGATGAATTGTGTCTTAGTCTCAAAACTTCTCTTAAAAGGATTTCCGAACTTAAAAGAGAAAATTCTGCACTAAAACAATAAGAAAATGTTTTGAAAGAAAATGTCAAAATTTTAGACAAAAGTGTTTCTACCTTGAAAGAAAATGAAGGCAATCTTTCAAAAAAAAATGTATTCTTGAAAAATGACATCTAAAATATTTTAAAAGATTTTCTATAGGATCGAGAAACTGGAAAAAATTCTTTCTGCTCAAAGACCTTATTTCAATAAATCTGGTTTGGGAATGACCGCGGAAACCATTCCTCTAATTGATTTTCCTAAAGTAAAGGATAGAATTAAGCAAAGACCTACATGAGATGCTTACAAAAATCATTTCCAAAGAGTTTTTGTAAAACCAGTAGGTCACAATGCTCTTAAATGTTCTAAATGCAATAGCTCAGACCATTTTGAAAAAGAATGTCCTATGGTTTGGAAACCTGTTAAGAAAGTATGGGCAAAGACCGTATATTATACTAACACCAATGGACCCAAGAAAATATGGGTACCAAAGAAAACTTGAGTCTCTTTTCTAAATGCAGGTCACTATCAAGAAAAAGGTTAAATGGTATCTGGATAGTGGATGCTCAAGACATATGACAGGAGATTCAAATTGCTTCATAAAGCTCGTTCAAGTAAATGGTGGAAAAGTTTCATTTGGAGGAAACAGCAAAGGAAGAATTGTGGGATTTGGAACTGTAAAGATGGGAAGCCTCACAATCAGTAATGTTTCCTTAGTGGAATGACTCAACTACAATTTGCTTAGTATCAGTCAGTTGTGCGACACCGGTTTCAAAATCAACTTTCAAGAGGGAATATGTTCAGGAACCAGTAAAGATTCCACTCAGTCATTCATGGGTCAAAGACATGAAAATATCTACCTCTTGGATGTCAAACCAAATGAAACCCAATGTCTAATCTCAATACAAGACGAAGCAAACTTATGGCACAGAAAACTCGGGCACATCAACATGAAACAAATAGCCAAAATTTCAGCAAAGAAGCTTGTTCGGGGTCTACCCAATCTGTCATACCAAAAGACTGATCTATGCACACCATGCGTGTTGGAAAAACAGGTAAGAAACTCATTTAAACCAATAAACCAAGTTTCCACTAACCGTGTACTGCAGCTTCTACATATGGATCTCTTTGGACCAACCAGAACTCAGAGCATTAGAGGTAAGAAATATTGCTTAGTAATTGTGGATGACTACTCACGATTCACTTGGGTATATTTCCTGGTAAGTAAGTCTGAAACATTTTCCTACTTTAAAAAGTTTGCTAAAAAGGTCTAAAATGAAAAAAAAAATGGTATGTTATTTCAAGTATACGAACTGACCATTGAGGTGAATTTGAAAATCTAGACTTTACAAGATTTTGTGATGAATCTGGTTTTCAGCATGTGTTCTCTTCTCCATATACTCTAGAGCAAAATGGAGTCGTGGAAAGAAAGAATAGATCACTTCAGGAAATGGCTAGAACTCTTTTAATTGAAAATAACATATCTTCACGTTTTTGGGCTGAAACAGTTTCTACAGCATGTTATATCATTAATAGAGTTTTTCTAAGACCTATTCTGGAAAAAAACCCCTTATGAGTTATTCAAAGAAAAGAAGCCTATTGTTTCATATTTTTATGTGTTTGGATGTAAATGCTTTATATTGAAAAATGCAAATGATCGAGTTGGCAAGTTTGAAGAAAAATCAGACGAAGGCATCTTCCTTGGATATTCAACCACAAGCAAAGCTTATAGAGTCTACAACAAGAAGACTCAATCTGTGGAGGAATCAATGAATGTCAAATTGCAAGATTATATGCAAAATGAATCTATTCAAACTCATCTTGAAGAATCTGAACCTGCTCCAGACTCTACAAAGTCTAAATCTTCAGAAGCAGCTTAGACTTCAAAAGACTAGCAACAAATGATTATCGAAGATTCAAATGAAGAAAAAGATCAACAATCTGACAAATCAACCAGCAACTGGAAGCATAAGTCTAGTCATCCCAAATATCTCATTATTGGCGACATTAATGAAGGAATTCGCACAAGATCCAAAAGGCGCGAAGAGTCTAGTGTTGTGGCTCTTATTTCTGAAATAGAACCCAAAAGCATAGAAGAAGCTTCATCTGATGAAAGCTGGATTGAAGGTATGCAAGAAGAACTCAGGCAATTCAGTTTTAATGATGTCTAGGAATTGACTCCTAAATCGAAAGGTAAATCTATTATTGGAGCTAAATGGGTTTTCAGGAACAAGATGAACGAGAAAGGAAAGGTCGTAAGAAACAAAGCAAGACTCGTGGCCAAGGGATATACGCAAGAAGAAGGGATAGACTATAATGAGACTTACACACCAATAGCGAGGTTAGAAGCAATTAGATTATTACTTGTTTTTGCTTGTCATAAGAATTTCAGGTTATTTCAAATGGACGTCAAAAGTGCTTTCCTAAATGGATTTATCCAAGAGGAAGTCTATTTGGAACAACCACCCGGTTTTGAAGACCCAAGGAAACCAGACTCTGTATTCAGACTGAAAAAGGCTTTATATGGTTTAAAGCAAGCACCTCGAGCTTGGTACGACAGGCTGAGTAAGTTTTTAATTCAAAACGGCTTTGTCAAAGGTAAAGTAGACACTACACTGTTTATCAAAGGAGAAAGCAAAAGTTTTCTGCTTGTTCAAATATATGTTGATGATATTATTTTTGGATCCTCTAATGAAAGTCTGTGCAAGAGATTCTCTAAGTCTATGCAGGATGAATTTGAAATGAGCATGATGGGTGAACTAACCTTCTTTCTCGGGCTTCAAGTGAAACAACTGAAGGAAGGAACTTTTATTCATCAAGAAAAATATGCTAATGATCTTGTCAAAAAGTTTGGACTAGAAAATTGCAAAAAGATTGATATACCAATGTCAAGTTCCTTGAAGATAGACAAAGATGAAGGAGGAAAGAAAGTTGACCAGAAGTTATACAGGAGTATCATTGGTTCACTTCTTTATCTTACGCTTCTAGACCGACATTTTGTTTAGTGTTTGCATTTGTGCAGATTTCAAGCAGACCCTAAAGAATCTCATCTAAGTGCTGCAAAGCATATTATCAAATACATTACATCAACTTCAGACTTTGGTCTTTGGTATCCTAAAAAAGGAGACTTTACTCTTCTTGGATACTCAGACGCAGACCTAGCCGGATGCAGAGTTGATAGAAAGAACACCTCGGGTACCTGTCAACTACTTGGAAGCAGGACAGTGTCTTGGTTTTCAAGGAAGTAAAGTACAGTAACTCTTTCTACAGCAGAAGCAGAATATGTAGCTCTTGGGAGTTGTTGTTCACAAATTATGTGGATAAAACAACAGCTAAGAGACTTTGGAATTGAAGATTCATGCACGGAGATTAAGTGTGACAACACCAGCGCAATCAATCTCACCAAGAATCCAATTCTTCACTCAAGAGCAAAACATATAGAGATTTGACATCACTTCATTAGAGATCATGTTCAAAATGGAGAAGTTTCGATTCAGTTTGTTGACTCAAAGAATCAACTGGCGGATATTTTTACAAAGCCTTTGGAGAAAAATCAATTTGAAGCTATTCGTTCCAGACTCAAAATCTTAAAGTCTGAGGAAGTTCAGACCCAAGACTGAAAGTCTAAAGATACTCAAACTTAGATGATCAAGATTTTCTTTCGTAAGTTATTTTATTTTATTATCTCTCGAAACACATCTCGAAAAGGTACGATCATCAACCCATGATTGATTATTGCTATCTTTAATTTACGTGATTATTGCAATCTTTCCTTTTCGAAAAGGGGTTATTTTTTAAATGACAGTTATCTAATTTTTTGAAAAAGGCAGTTATTTTTAAAAGGCATCTTTATACTTTCTTTTATGACGTTCCGTATGCCTCTCTTCGACTGTCTTATATACTGTTGATTCCTCTTCGCTTTACTCTCAAAAACCCTAAGAGAGCACCGATCTTCCATTTCTATCTTCTTCTCTTGTTTAATCCTCGAAAAGTTGTCATCTTTCTTGGGAAAACAAGTTTGAAATCTCTCAAAGACTGTGAAAAATGTCTTTCCAAAGAAAGTCTTCAAGGATCGCGAACAGGGGACCATATCAAATGCGTGAGGGGCCTACGCACTTCGATCTAACCTAAGAAGAAGAATCTCCTAATCAGCAACAGAGCCCTCAACATTCTCAGCAGCGTCCATCTCCTCCCTCTAGACCTCAAGATGTTGTACATCGAGAAGAGGAAGAAATAATCGTAGACGCAGAACTTGTAAGAATTCATAAGCCCTCTTTTACCTAGAAGCTTTATTGTTCTTTGAAGAATGGTGGTACTCCTTTGAACCACATCAATGAATTTCTGAAAGACAAAGGGTATAGAAATGAAACTTGTTTTTTATGCACAATGGAACATTTGGGAATTGCCCCTGCTGGGTCGGCGGAAGAAGCCTTTACTAATATCCCAAGTGATCCACGGGTTGGAGGATTTAATCAACCAGATGGGAACGATGATGATAGGATGTACAGTCAGTTTAAATCGAGAATGGGTGTTGCGGCAAAAATTCGGAGTAAAAGGACAGACTTGTTTCGATCGGAGGAACACAAGCAACTGTACTTTAAGTTGCTGAAGCGTGGGGTAATAAACCCTAGAAGTGTGGATTTTGATTTTCTTGACTCGTGAATGTCAATCTGCGAGAGAAATTCAGTCTTCTTCAACTTGAACAGTTTTTTCTGAATCTACCGAAGCGTATGCTGAATTCTTTGCTTATTTCTATTCGAATCTCAGTTTCTTGGATGCGAATAGATTCTCTTTTAGTGTTCAAGATCAGGATTATGTGGTTGACAGGAATACATTGGCTGATGCGATTGGGGTTGAAAGAGGGAGATATCAACGTATTAGTGTGTCTATTGCTTGTGCAACGTTGGAGCTTGTTCAGGATAGAAGGACAGAGGGAAAGATTTCCTATATGAGAATGAATGCGACCAACATTCTGCTTCACAAGATTGTGATTAATTGCCTTAGACCAAAATCTACTTCAAAGACCGACGTTTCAAACTCGGAGGCAAAGCTGATGTATGCCATCAATGCTAGGAAAAAGTTATCTCTTCCACACACTATTATGTTCCACATGTACAGAGCAGTGGTGAAGGACAAGGGTCAACTTCCTTATCCAGCTCTTGTGACCAAGTTATTCAGACATTTGAACGTTCAGCCTCCCCGAATTCTTTGTGTTCGAACGTGCGATCAAATGGTGGTGGGACTGAAAATGGTCTCCAAAATGCGTCTGAAGGAACTTAACAAGGCGTTGGAGAAATTCAAGGAGAAAACCCCTGTCAAGACTCATCAAATCTCTTCGGCTGCAAAGAGAAAAGGGAAGGAGCCCATGGTTGCTTCATCCAAGAAAAGAAGAGCCCTCATCATTGAGGATGAAGAGGATGAGGATGATATCACTATTTCTGCAATGGTATTGAAGAACTTGAGTCGTTCTGTTCCAGAATCAACGGAGAGACAAGAAAAGGACATGGATGAGACAGAACAGAGGATTGGAGAAAGAGAAAATTTGGAGGCAGAGGAAAGACAAGTAGAGGAGAGAGAAGCAGAAGAAGAAGATGAAGAGGAGGAAAGAATTGAAGAAGAAGAGGAGGAGAGAGGAGATCAAGTGGAAGCAGCGCATGAGGAACACTCTTCTCCACATGAAGGCATGGAAACAGGGGGAGATCCTGAGAAAAGAGGAATGTCCTCATCCCCTGTTACCAGTGAAGGAGTAAGCCGCTCTCCAGCAGATTCAGAGGACATCTATACATCTCAATTTCCTGAGGAGGGACATGATATTTCATCGCCTAATCTGCGTGACTATGCTGATTTACCATCATTTGCCTTTACACCGTTTGATCGTGCAGAAGCCAGTACTCAGACTGATAATTCAGCAGATTTTCGCAGAATTCTTGATGTTCTCTTAGAGATGCGGGGTCAAATATATGCTCTGGGATGCAAAGTACAGAACTTGCAGACTGCAGGTCAAGCTTCTTCAGTTTCTTTGAATGATCAAATTCAAGCCCTTGCTCTTTAAGTTCAAGCAAATGCTAAGGGTGAAGATGTGGCACAACTGAAGGATGACTTGAAAAAGCTGGAAGGCATTGTCCAGTCAATGGGAGATTTCCAGCTTGTTCGTGTTCCCAAGCAATCTTAAATTCCATTCTCTTTTCATCTCTACCTTTTTAATGATGACAAAAAGGGGGAGAGATGTGGTGCAGATTTGATTAGAATTTTTGAACTCTGGATTTGGGTTTGACTGTTTGAATGTTTGTTTATCTTAAGCACTGTTGATATCTCATGGCTTTGCTTATTTAAAGAACTAATCTACCTTTTGTGGATGCAGATTCTAGTGTTATTAAGCCATTTATCTATGTGAGATATCCATATTTGCTTAAGTAATGTTTTGCAAGTCAAAGATATCTAAATATGCAGGAAAGTTTTGTCATCATAAAAAATGGGGAGATTGTTGGAGAAATCTTCCTTGAGTGTTTTGAAGCTGACAAAACATTTCCATCAGTCTAGTCTGAAGACTTGTAGACTCTTTCATCAAAGTCTGAAGACCTCCGGACTGCCAGACTCAAGACTCAAAGTCTATCCTCATTGGTGAGTTTTTAGTCCGTCAAAGAAGACTTATCCGAACTGGATGTTTCGTTAAGGATTTGACTTTATCGACTGGAGAAGATCTCTTGGCTGGATATAGCATGTCGAAATCCATTATTCAAATCAAGATTGATTTAGGGATTGTGGATCCGTTGATTGGCGAAGTATACTTGGAAGGTTCTACTTATGGAAACCAAGATCCTGATTGTATGGGCGAGCAGGATTGATGGGCTATCGTCATGTTCCTTAAATAGCTCGAAGATCTTCCTAATTGATTCTATCCAACGGGTAGATTAGAGGAATTCCCTTGGTAAGTGCCAACGGGTATGATGGCATAAAGGAGTATATAAGGAAGACGTTCCAGTTGTTTGAGTGTGTGGGCGATAGAAGAATTACAAAGTCTGAAGCTCTTTGCTCTTAGTCAATTCATTTGTTGAGCGAAATCTTGTACGCAAAAGAGAGTCTATATCTTTGAGAAACCTTGAGGAAGTGTGGTAGAGTATCTACACTGTGGAATCAAGGGAGAGCTTTGCTGTAACAACTCTTTTGTTCATAGTGTAATCCAGCCGGTGGGCTGTGAGTGCGGAAGAGTGGACGTAGGCTTGGAATAAGCCGAACCACTATAATTTCTGTGTTCATTTTCTCTTCCTTACTCTCTTTTACTTTGATCATAATTCGTTTTGTTAACAAAAGGCGAACTTCCTTTCTATTGTCTATTTAGTATTGCTCACTTATCATGAGAAACTATTTTTACACATATTCACCCCCTCTAGGTGCTTATACTAGCTATCTCAGTTGATAGGGGTGAGCATGGTCCCGGTTGGGATGGTCCACCCCTTAACCCTAGGACCAATCCGTACAGTGCTAGTCCTCAATTTTTGGGACCGAGGATTGACCCTATTGAGCTTGGGATCGAGGACCGAACCGACCCAATGGGTTCGGTCCAATTCCAGGGTCAACTCGGGACCAACCGATAATTTTTTATTTCATTTTTTGTACTCCTTAAAAAAGTGAATGAGGACTGGACTCACCCAATGCGTTCGGTCCGATTTCAAGGTCAACCCAGGACCAACCAATAATTTTTTATTTTATTTTTTGTACTCCTTGAAAGGGCAACCGGGGATCGTACCTAGCCAATGGGTTCAATGATGGGCGCGATCAACTAAGAAAGGCAAGTGATGAGGGTCAAGTGGGGTGAGCGTCGAACAGAATGAGCATCGAATGTCAAGTGGGGAGCAATAAGCCAAGCAAACATTGAGCGACAAGCGGCACGAGTGACCCAAAGCAAGCGAGGCAACTGTCAAGTGGTGAGCGGAGAAATTGTTTTTTTCGATTTTGGAAAATTGAAGACTAAGAGGAAAAATAAGACAGAATAGAACGAATACTAAAGGAGAATGCTATAAGGTGCCTTTTTGGACGCCATGAGGACTCTTCATAAAAATATTTTCCTCTTTCGTAAATTATAACCATTGACGCCGTAAAAGACATTAAAAACCGAAGTTATTTAAAAATAATGTAAAATTACTTGAACTCGTCACTAAAAAGCTGTTTAATGTTGTTGCCGCAATTTATTTTAAGGTTTTCTCTATATAAAAAAATTATATATATATATAGTCAGGGTTAATCCGGGTTGGACTTACTTAGAACTCTTAGGACCGATCCGCATAGTGCTGATCCATGAATTCCAGGACAGAACTGACCCTGTCTCCCTGGGAACCGAACCAGGGCCGGTCCAGGGTCAGTCCAGGGTTGACCCTGGACCAATGCTCACCCCTAGTTGTTGATAAGAGAAAGTACGGCTTTTGATTTGATTGTCAGATAAGCTGCTAGTACGTGTCAACACCATCGGAAATTTACACACTTTCAAATGAATTATTAAGTCACTAACTCTTCTAAAATTTTACTAGTGTAACAAGAAAATTGCAACCATTGTAATATATTCACTAGTATCGTAATAAGTTCGTAACTTACCAACCTTTTTGGATATCGCGAAAAACCCCAAATTGGTATATTTAAATTTACGTCAAACTAATTGTTGAGTAACAAAAAAACTATAAACTGATATATTTATAATAATTTTAAAAAGTTGGTAGTTACTAATTTATTGAAATGTCGATAAATTTATTATGGGGTTAGTAATGTACTTGCGACATTTGTAAAATTTTAGGGAAGTTGTCTTGCCGAAAGTCTTTTTATTGCACTGGCCCCCACTTCTTCACATGTTCAAAAATATGACATGGAGTTGTCTTGAAAACCTTAGAGGCTTCTTGTTGAAGATACTGTTGCCAATAGTTAATGGTCTCAATTGATCTTGTGCCGATAGGAAGTGATCTTAAATGATCTTGATTGCAGGGAATATCCATTTATTTGATGTATTGTATATTCTCCTTCCTTATAGACTTAGATCTATTGTATTCTCTTTCCTTATACACGTGAATGACATAGAAAGAGTTTCAAATTGTCCAAAACCATCTACTACTTTCTATCATCCAAACTTCTGACATGGTATCAAAGCCTCCCTCTTCCATCTAGCTTCCGCTATACATTTTTCCTCCAGAAAATTTCCTTTGTTTTATGCTTCATCTTCCTGGCTTGGCAGCATCATTAACGCCAGACCTGTGAAGTTTTTTAGTCAACAAAGGGAGCACCATGCCGAAGAATCAAAGCACAAATTCTGGTGCGTCCGAAGGCGACAAAGAGTCTCTCAACAACTGAAGAGGAGACAACGTTCCTGCAAAACACCAAATAGGACCATCAAACAATGAAGGACAATCGAGTCCTGTTGAGCATGTCTCAGGGATAGGACAGTCTAACTTTGGACATTTTTTTTTAGGCCCATATATTCAATGGGTGCTTATACCGGTTTAGCCAAACCCAAAGGGGACTAGCCAATAATCCAAGCCCCGTAGAACCTGGAACAAATGGTGGATAAGAAGAAAGCCCATCACATGTTGCTAGGGTGGGTTGTGGTTATGGGCGGGTTGGTCTTTTCCGGGTTACCATGAATCGGGTCTGCCGGGTCTGGGAGGAAATCCCTACCTGACTCACAAACCTGGTTTCTTTCCCTTTGCAAGTCTCACTGGGGGATGGCCGGAACCTAGAGATCTGCTGTACACATTTGCCGTCGACGGACCTGAGCTCTATCTCGTCGCACAGCAGCTCTCGGGACTAGAAAACTACTTTGTGGGGTCTCGCGAGCTCCAGCGAGCCTTGGTGAAAGACAAAGATGGTTTTTTGGATGGTTCCATTCTGATTCCTTCTGATGATTGATTTGCTCGACAATGGAGGAAATGTAATCAGTTGGTGCGGACTTGGATTGGGAATTGCCTTATGCCAAAAGTCACCGCCGGAATACCACCAACCGAAGATGACAAAAGACTGTGGGACAACCTGCGAGAAATGTACGGGAAGCTCGATCGAGCAAAATTTTTTTTCGTTAACCCAAGTTCTATCAGAACTCAAATAGGGAAATATATCCATTTTCGTTGTCTTCAACCATTTGTCTGCTCTCTAGAATGAACTTGAAATGGCGGAGGAGAAGTTGGAAGGGCCCGAAACCACCTTGGCACAATATTGAGCCATAAAAGAACGGGAGAAGGTCACTCGATTTCTACTTATCCTCAACGAAACGCACTTACCATTTCGGAGCTAGATCTTGGCCATGGACCCGATTCCCTCGCTCGGCCGCATATACCGGCTTGTAGTTCAAGAGGAATCTCAATGGTTTACGTCGTCGGAGTATGTCAAGATAGGTGACTGAGTTGTCCTTGCGGCCAAGGCTTCACCGGAGCAACGATTGGCCGTGGCTACACACGACCATGGAGGTCCTCTGCGAAACCCAGGTGCTAGGGTTTCACGAGGAAGAAGATGAAGTCCCATTTCAATCTCGAGCGAACGGCCAAGATATAATTGCCCAATCGGACAGCCAAGGATATGGGAGACAAATGAATGGCCAAGATTCATCCTTTGGATCAGACGGTGTAGGGCTTTCAGTGAAATCAGACGGCTCACATTTGATCCTCGTTGCACCACGATCTAACGGCCTAAAATTGGCCACGTCAGCACCTACTTGGAAGGGATCAAATGGCTAGAATTCTTCCACATCATCCAACAAAGCTATTTCCAACAAAGGGAAAGGTAAATTTTGCGATTATTGCAAATGGCCTTATCATACTAAAGAAAATTGTTGGAAATTGCATGGGAAGCTGGCAGATAAGAAGGAACAAGAATTTTCCGTCACACTAAATGCTAAGGTCAATCAACCTTTCAATAATGATTAGGTTCAACAAATTATGAGGGCTTTAAATCAAATGGGAATTCAGGACAAGACAAATAGTTATGCAGGTATTTCCTATTGTTTTTTTTTTTTTTTGGACACATTTTTGGGACAACTATTATGGGACACATTTCCAAAGACTTTTGATATTCCATCTTTTTCTTTAAGTAAGAGCATTTCATGTAATGCCAACAATAATAAAGATATTTCTTTATCTCATCAGTGTCTAGGCAACAGTGCCGCTTTTCCTCATCCCAAATGCCCTATTTGTCCATGGGCTAAACAATCTTGAATATCTTTTCTGAAAAGCACATCATGTGCTTTCTCACTATTACACATGGACATCTGGGGACCATGCCATACTCCACATCGTGATGGATCTCGTTTTTTTCTTACAATTGTGGATGACCATACTCGAGCAACTTGGGTCTTTCTCATGCAATCCAAGGCCCAAGTAATTTCTAATCTAAAGAACTTCTCCATTTTGATTAAAAATCAGTTCAACAAATTTGTACAACGAGTTCGCACTGATAATGCTTGTGAATTTTTAATCATGAACACCTTTCATTATTCATTTCTAATGGAATTCTTCATGAAAGTTCTTGTGTCTTCACTCCCCAACAAAATGGGATCGTAGAAAGAACACACTATCATCTATGAACTGGGCTTTTCACCGACTCACCTATGGTCCTTTTTCTCTGAGCTGATCACTTACGAGATAACTAATCTATGAGGTGAAGCTGTTAAGGGATATAAACGCGACAGACTTGAGAATTTGATCAGAAATCGACTGCTCAACCGTGCTAATCGGTAAGGGTCAATACGGTGCCGTTATAATCGATTAGAGACCGGAGATAGGTCGATTCAACATAAGCACGTAATTAAATTGTGGGTGATTCCACTTAATTGCAAAATTTGCATTGAATGACACTAAACTGATTTTCAGTCGATTCTGTACCCGATATCCGTAATTGAAACCTTCAGATTTTTACGACAACTAAGAGTCTCCGATGAGATGAAGATGCACAAACATGGATCAAGAATTATCGACCACGGGTCAAACGCGATAAAATCCCTAAAAGCTACACGGTAGGTTAGGTCATACTAAAATTGCGTCCGGTTGATTTTAACCACGAAATTGAACTCGGTTTTGGGAGTCGGAGATTCGAGTGTGTCACGATTTATTTTTAGGACCTCATCTCATCTTTTGGGAAATTCTGTCGAGCCCGGATTTTTTTTTTTTTTTCAGAAAATCAAATTTTTGCAAATTAATTAGAAGAAATTCAGATGGGAGAGGAATTTAGATATATTACTGTCCAAAATTAGCTAACTATGGGAATTTGGATGCAAGAAAGTAATTGGGGACCAAGAAGATTTGCATGAAGACTTTGGGACTGAGAAATGATGATTTTGGGATATTTTCCCTTGACTTTCAAGGCCGTTGCCCCCCCTCTCTCTCCTTCCCCCTCTTCTCCCTTCGTGCGATCCATTCCCTGCCTCTGTTGTTCTCTTCTCCATTTTCCCCACGACATTCCCTCACGCCATTCTCCTTTCTACCGCATGCAACCGTCCACTTCCATCTCCACCAATTCCCTTCTTAAGCTGCCACACATCACTTTTCCTTCTCCCTTCCCCCACTAGTGATCGAATTCTCCCTCACGCGCACCATTTCCTTTTGGTCCTTGCTGCTATTGACCACTCCATTCCCTCCACTTCCTCTCTCTCGTTGCCACTCCACCCCAACATTCCAGCACCACAACGCCACCACACGTCCATTTTTCCCTTACGTCTTCACCGTCTCACATGCAGCAGTCAGCCCTGCCAAACTTCACGCATGTCCAGCGTCCATTCCGCAGCCAAGCAACCAGCTCGCACCAACTTAGCCCCTCCAGAGTAGAACCGAAAGCCTAGTAGCAAGCAGTGGGCTTGCAAGGCCTTTTTCAGCCCCTTCTAGCCCTTTTTTGGTGTCATCGTAGGCCTGAGTCTTGGCCGCCGTTGTGCCGCCGTCACCGTGGACTCGTTAGTTCGCTAATCTGGTGAGTTAACACCCTAATCTTGGATTAGGAAGTTAATTGCACTTAGTTAGGTAGATTAGTGTTAATTATGGATTAGTGTAGTTAGTTAGTGTAATTACTTAGTTAGCTAGGTTAGTTAGGTGGACTAGGTTGGTTAGATTGATTTAGTTAGGAATTAGTTAGGTTATGCAATTAGTTAATTAGATTAAATTAGTTAGCTTGGTAGATTAATTTAATTAGTTCAATTAGGTTCGTTAGATAATTTATTTAATTTGATTAAGTGGTTTAATTTAAATAATTTACAATTTATTTAATTATTTTGTAATTTATTTATTTAATTATTAATTAGCGTAAATTATACCGAGATAGCCGGTTGTCGAATTTTGCGCTAATCATCGTGGTTGTATTAGTTTGTGCAATTGATTGCTAATTTATGCAATTGGGTGCTTGGTGATGATTTTTAATTATTATTTCAAAAATATGAATTTTTGCTATTTAATTAGAAAAATACCGGGTGTCGGTTTTTGATGCCGAAAATGTTTTAAGTACTATATAAAATCGTGGAATTTTAAAATGGGAGACTATCACGCTTTATGGTTCAATTTGACTGTGTGACCACGCACAATTATTTTACCGGCCATTTTTAATATGAAGAAAATAGGCCAAGTACATTATTTGAAATTGAGGTATTTGAGTGCAAAGCACGATGTCCTTAGTCGAGATTGGATGTGCGTGTGATCGCTATCAGAACCCATTACTCGACGAAAGTCGGGGGCGGCGCTCCTTCGGGAATGCCATTATGTCGAAGATGTACAATGTGGTTCGAAAATAATCGATCATGGGTCAAATGCGCTAAAAATTCCTAAAAGCTACTTGGTAGGTTAGGTCACGCTAAAATCGCACCCGGTTGAAATTAACTGTGGAATTGAATCCTATTTCAGAAATTGAAAGTTCTGTCATGTCACGATTAATTTTAGAAATGTCGACTCATCCTCCGAAGATTTTTCTACAAACCTGAGATTTCAGCAAAAATTCAAATTTATGCGTTTTTAGACCAGGAAAATTAGAGGACCGTTTTTGTTATGTTTTTGGCCATCAAGTTGGTTCATTTGATGAGGAAAAATCATGGGATGGATGTTGACACCTTATTGGGAATTTTCAAGCACCGATTGAGCTAAATTTGGAGAGGAATTGAATGAAATTGAGGGGAAATGTTACAAAATTCGTAGGCCAAGGGGGAGCAACATTTCAGCCACCTTGGATGGCTTCTTGAGGAAGCCTTGGTGCAGTAAAGGGCTGAGGATGAAGGCTGAAGGTGGTGGGGACAAGTGATGAGTGAAATAGATTTTTTGTGAAGACTTTTGAGGCTTTTGGGTCCCTCTCTTCAATAGCTGCCTTCTTCCTCTTCCTTGGCTTCACTTTATCCATTGTTGTGTGTTTTGGAGCTCAAAAAAACCAGAGAAACCATCCAACCTTGCCCCCTTGTCGTTGATTGCCTCTCTTGCCGCCGTCGTGCTTGTCACTATCGCCTGTGAGTTGCGCACCGTCCGCTCGCTCGTTCCACCTCCAACCTGTGTCTCCACGAGCCCAGCTGTTGTCTCGACGCCCTCGAGCCACCGTTGCAGGTCGCCGAGCTCGCCTGGCCGCCCATCCAGCCGCCAGAGCCTCCGCCGTTGCCCGTTGCAACCACTACCACTCGCCTGGTTCGCCCCCTCGCCATTTCTAGCCAAGCCACTTCGGCCCAAGACTAGAACCAAACTCCCACAGTGGGCTGTGGACTTCGTGAGGCTTTTCGGGCCCGTTCGGACCTCTCTTAATGTCGCCACAAGCTTGTTTATCGCTTGCCTGCGTGTTGCCGTCGTAGTGAACTCATTGTCCTGCAAAACCGGTGAGTTTACTTGCTAAACCTTGCTTAGGGAGTTAATGACGTTTAGTAGGTAATTAGTTTAGACTAAGTGTGGATTAGCTGGTTAGTTAGTTTATATTAGGGATTTAATTACTTAATTATGCATGTTAGGTGGTTAGAATAGATTGATTAATGGCTAAATAGATTGTGCTATTTATCTAGATGAGTGCATTAATTTTCTAGGCCCGTTTAGGTGGTTAGATTAGCATTTTCGGCTTAGGTTAGCATTTATTGGATTTAAATTACATTATTTAATTAATTTTGATATTTATTTAATTATTTAATATTTTCTGGAAATTATACCGGGATAGTCGGTGACCGGAATTTCATGCTGATTGCAGTGGTGTGCTTAGTTTATGCAATTGAGTGTTATTTTGTGTAAATTGAGTGGTGATTGTGATTTTGAGTATTTATTTCAAAATAACGAAATTTTGGTAATTAATTATAAATTACAGGGTGTCGAGTTTTGACACCAAAAATGGTTTTAAAGACTATATCAAACAGTGAGATTTTAAAAAGAATCATATCAATTTTTCTTGTTCAAATTGGTCATGTACCCACACACGATTATTTTACCGTGTGTTTTTAATACGAAGAAAATGGGCCAAGTACATTATTTTAATTAGGACATTTGAGTGCAAAGCACAATGTCTTGGGCTGGATTGGATGGGTGCATGAATGGTTATGAGAACCCATCCCCGATATGAGTCGAGTGGACGTTGCCCCTATATGGGATGCCCTTGGACAACGGATGCCGATCACAGTAGATTCTGGACCAATGCCCTTTCGTGATTACTGTCTCATGTAGACGTTTCGGTGCTTAATGGGGTGAGACGATGCCTGGTTACGCTAGAAGACCGCCGAACGTTGAGTAGGCCGTGCTTGTTGTGCCGTGATAAAGTTGGAATGCATGATTGAGTGCCTTAATCACGTCTGATTATGGGACAAAATCGTGTGACACGGTGTGGGACGTGTCATAACAATTTGGCCTTATAACCGGGACCCCTGTGGCTGTGTGAGATATGAGATGTGACGTTCCAATTGATTGAGCTTTATTACTATTCATGTGTCACACTTCGATCCTCGAGTGCTTGCTCATCCCTCGGTGGTTGATAAAATCGTGACATCCCAGGACGCGTCGCCAACTCATTCATTTTTATGTACATACTGAAGCGAACAAATATCCCTGACAACAAACAGCATGGGATAGAAAAACAGGGCAACAATTCACAAAACTCACACTTTCATAAAGAACTGGGTTTAGGTAAAAAAAGATCAGTCCCCAAAAAGAAACTGTCCTACGACCTACTGGTTGGATACATTTGCTGATCCTTCGGACTTCCCCTCCACGTGCTCTAGGGACTTCGGGTCCTCCACAACCACCATCTAAGGACCTGAAAAGTTAAGCCCACGATAGGGTGAGACAATGTCTTAACAAGTTCACCCCCTAAACCCCGACTAGGAAGGAAGTATGCCTAGAGGCAATCTATGCACACAAGACAGAGGACTTACCTTGCCTCAGTTACCTCCTGCATGTCAGTATAATTCATATACCCAACCCATCAATTCAATTCAATCCGCTCAATCAACTCAATCGATCAATTCAATCAATTTCGCATTTTAATTCAATCGATTAACATAACCAATTCAATTGATCGCTACCATTGATGCAATCAATTCAGTCTATTCAATTGCGGCTCGCGCAAGCTGACATTTCAATGCTTAAAACTCAATACTCAAAATCAAACTCAAGACCAGACTCAAGGCTCTAGAGGTGACCCCTATGAAGTCTCGTCATCGTGCGGTACTTAGTCATTGACCACAAATAACAATAGTATAAGGCACTAGAGGTAACTCACATGAAGTCTTGCTATCGTGTATCACTTAGCCCTTCACTACAAAAAAGCAATAGTATAAGGCACTAGAGGTAACTCACATGAAGTCTTGCTATCGTGTAGCATTTAGCTCTTCACTATGCATAACAATACTGCAAGGCTTTAGAGGTAGTTTCCATGCGACTCAAGTCGCCATGTAACACTTAGCCCTTGATTACAATAAGCAATAGTATAAGGCACTAGAGGTAACTCACACATAGTCTCGCTATCATGTAGCACTTAGCCCTTTACCTACTCACAACCCATTCACATATATAACCAATAGTATAAGGCTCTAGAGGTGACTCACACGAAGTCTCGTCCTCGTGCAGTACTTAGTTCTTTACTTGCTCACAACACATCACCTCAACGTTCAATAGTCACCTTGCCATGGCCATAAACCATCACATGATCATCAAGCATAATCTCTAGGCATGTCACAAACCAACCATATCATTAAATATACACAAACCAGCAAGCATTGCACCAATAACACCACGAAATCATAACCGGCCCTAATCGGCAGAAAAGGCCTACTCGCGCATCTCCGATTTTAATTTCAACCTAACCAAACGAGTTCAGAAAATTTCCAAATTTGAATATGTTTTAAAGGACACATAAAAGAACATTTTTTTATGGAGACACCTTAACCCGAGATCCTTCTAGATTCTAGATAGTTTGTTTTCCAAAACCAGTTTCGTTCGAGATCCAAAACTTGTCCATTTGATTTGAAATTTGAATATGTTAAATTAGTAAATATGAAAAAAAACTTTTGTGAGGAAACCATTTTGAAATTCGAACCCTAAGAGTTGATAAAAATTCATAGAATCTCGAAAGGTCACAAATTCCAACGCAGTCCGAGATTCTGTTTGCAAATGACGAAGCTGATATCTTCTTCTTCTAAATCCCTAAAATTTTGAGAAAAATATATGTTATATTTAAAGATATCTAAATAATTTCTCAAGAAGGAAGCAACCTCAAAATCTCAACATATTTTGGTTCATAAAATTGGCAAACGGCGAGGGTCCATGAATAATCTCTAAGGAAAAACCATTGAATTCCACTAAACCATCCTCAATGGTGCTAATCTCACTAATTAGATTAACACTAATCTACTTTAAGGCTAATCTAACAATTCTAGATTATCATTAATCTAATCTTAAGCTAATCTAAACAACCCTTAAGCATAATTAACCTCCTAAGCAAGGTTTAGTGAGTAAACTCACCGGTTTAGCGATCCGGTGAGTTTATGGCGATGGCAACACAGAGACTGGCGACAAACCTCCTAGCGGCGATGCTAGATAAGGCTTGGAAGAGCCTAGAAATGGGCCATGAAGACCTCAGCCTTTGCTGAAGCTTCGGCTTCTGCTTGCTGGTCAAAGAAGCTGAACCGAGCAACAGCAACAGCTAGAAAAGGCCAGGTGGGACAACAATGGCTTCAGTAGGTTCAAGCGGTGGCTCTGGCAGCTTGGACGGATGGTGGAGGAGGCTCGACAGATTAGATGGTGACCAGGTGAGCTTGGGATAGCGAGCTGGACTTGCAGGACGCAGGACAGCGTGCAGGTGCGGGCGAGCAGCGACTGGCGGAAGAGTAGGCTTGGGCGAGCGTGCGGCTTGGCTAGCTGATCTTGGCTGGCCTTCTCTGGTTTCTTGAGCTCTCCAACAGCACAACACTGGATAAAGCAGCTGCTGAAGGAAGAAGAAGGCTTCAGTTGAGGGGACCCCAAATGACCTCCAAAGCCTTTAACACTTATCGAAACACTTGAGAGCTACCCCCACCACCTTCAGCCTCATCCACAGCCACTTTCTCTCTCCCAAATCTTCCCAAGCAAGCTTCCCAAGTGGCTGAAATGTTGCACCCCTCCAAGGCTACGAATTTTGTGACATTTGGCCTTCAAATCCACTTAATTCCTCTTCAATTGGCCTCAATTGGTGCTAAAAAATTCCAGTCAATGTACCCACATAAAATCCACATTTTTCCTTGCCAATAAATCCATCTTGACGGCCAAAAACACATCCAATTTGGCCTCTCGAATTTCCCGATCCAATTTCGCCAATTCTTGATTTTTCGCTAAAAATCTTAGTTTGCAAAAAAAATCTTTGGAGGATGAGTCGACACTCCTAAAATAAATTGTGACATGAAAGAACTTTCAATTTCTAAAATCGGGTTTAATTTCGCAGTTAATTTCAATCTGGTGCGATTTTAGCGTGTTCTAATCTACCGGGTAGCCTTTAGGAACTTTTAACGCTTTTGACCCATGGTCGATTATTTTCGAACCACAAAGTGCATCTTTGACACATTGTCAACTCTCGATTGTTGTGAAAATCTTGAGGTTTCAAATACGAACATAGGGTACCAAAACGACAGAGAAATCGGTCTAGTGCCGATCGACAAGAATTATGCAATTAGCTGGAATCACCCACACTTAATCACATACCTTTGTCGAGTTGACCTATCTTCGGTCTCTAATCGATTTTTAACTGTGCCGTAATGACCTTGTAGATTAGCACAGTCAAGCAGTCGATTCATGGCCGAATTCTCAAGTCTATTGCGTTAAAATTCCTTAACGGCTTCACCTGATAAACTAGTTATCTCTTGAGTGATTAGCTCAGAGAAAAGAACTATAGGCGCATTGATGAAAAGCCCGACTTATTCAATTGAAAACAGAACCTGAAAATCAAGCTGTCACATTATGTTTGTGATATGAATCGTACTGACATGCAAGGAGGATCTGAGATGAGGTTAGTCTCTATGGTTGTGTGGTTGTATGGTTAGGCCGCCTCTAGGCGTATTTCCTTCCTAATAGGGGTTTAGGGGGTGAACATGCTGAAACGTTGTCTCACCCTGTCGTGGGCTTAACCTTTTCAGGTTCTTAGTCTCCGGAACGTTTTAGTCAAGCTCGGGGAATTACAGAGTGGAGCATAGACATCCCTATCCCCGGTAGCCATGGGGTCTATGAGCTGGTTATTACCACTGTTTGGGTCGATGAGGGCCTACCTCAGAGGGTATCTCATCGATTTAGGGCGTGGTATCACCATGGACTCAATGGGTATAGGGTAGGTCCCCTTGAGGGCTTTGATATCCCCGTCGTTACGGTCAACGCTGCAAAGGGCGTGGGTGCAGCTGACGCTCCTAATGGGGTTGTGGAAGACTCAAAGCTCCCGGAGGCTGTGGAGGTGGAGTCCGAAGGATTGGTGAATGCGTTCGACTAGTAGGTCGTAGGACAGCTTCTTTTTGAGAGTCGATCTTTTGTAGACTTTTGTATATAAACCAAGTGTGTTTATAAAAGTGTTTTGTGAAATTTGTTTCCTGCTTTTCTATCCCTTATTTGTGTTGTCAGGAGTTTTGTTTATGCGCTTCCGCATGTGCAATAAAATGAATGGGTCGGTTACGCGTCTTAGGACGTCGCAAATTTTATCGACCACTGAGGGATATGTGCGCGCTCGAGGTTCGGGGCGTCATATCCCCGCCCGGAGTGGTATTAGAGCTGGTCAATGGTTGGAGTGATCGGATGCGATGGGTTATGTGTTAGTAGGAACGACCTTTATTTTATGTTGATGCATGTGATTAATAGCTGTTTGGTAGTTTGTTTATGTGGTCAATTTCTAATTCTGTGTAGAATTGGAAAGTAGGTTCTGTAAGAATCCTGCAAGATGAGCGATCAGGAGTAGAGGACTCTTAGGAAGAGGACCATTGGACCAATTACTTGGGGTAGGATGCTGACAAGGGTCGGTACCCAAGGTGGTTATGGTAGAGTGCAGGCTCAGGCCAGCATAAGTGGAGTAGCACCGCCTCCAGTCGGTGCTGGGGTAGCAGCCCTTGGCGATCCCAGAATCGACGGGATCATTCAAGCGCTCGAGATGCTTGGAGCTTTGATGGGGGCAACAAGCCCAGAATCAAGCCACCGCCACTATCGCCATCACTACAGCCGCTACTATTGCTGCCGTCACTGCCACTGCTGATGTCGCATTTGTTGCCGCACTTGTTGAGGTTCCACCTGGGAATGTGGTCGCTGAGAGGCCAATGCACAAGCTCGTCGAGCAGTTCTTGAAGTTGAACCTGCCGAGGTTCACAGGTGCAGGCGATCCCAAGGCTGCAACACTTTGCATCCTAGACTTGGAGTAGGCCTTTGCACTACTGATGTGCACTGAAGAAGAGAAAGTTGTCCTAGCAGTATACCAACTGTAGGGTAACGCAAGTACCTAGTGGAGGGCCACCAGAGGCAGAATAGTTCCTGAAGGCATGGTCCCAGTGTGGAACGCCTTTCTCGAGGCCTTTAATGGAAAATATTTCTCTGACAACGCTCGAGAACAGAAGATGGAGAAATTCCAGCGCCTTCGTCAAGGGATGATGACCATGGACCAGTATGAGGCTAAATTTGTTGAGCTATTGCAGTACTCTCCCAGATTGGTGGAAGATCCTGAAGACAGAGCTCGGAGGTTTAGGAACAGCCTTCGACAGGAGCTGAAGAATCTGCTGGTGCCATTCGACCTGAAAGATTACAACGAGCTATACGGTCAGGCCTAGTTGATAGAGAGGAATCTTAACGAACAAGCCGTTGCATCCGGATCGAGGTTCAGTTCGAACAGAGATCGAAATAGGTTTGGGAAGAAACTTATGACAGGAGGAAGATACCTTGTTCCACCCAACAAGAAGGGTGGGATAGGTAAGTTAACGCCAAACCAGACCGGCGTGTGTCGCTTCTGTGGAAGGCAACATGGATTAGCCTCATGCCATTCTAGGTTTGGTGCTTGTTATGAGTGTAGCCAACATGGTCACTTAGTCAGGAATTGTCCTAGAAGACAGATGGGACTGTAGTTACCACCATCGCCACCGATGGAACCGCAAGTTAGTGATTGGTGAGCGAGAGGGGAGGATAGATTTGATAGTCCTAGCCATGTATGACTTTGACATAATAATTGGCATGGACTGGCTCACCAAGCAACGAGCTAAGATGGACTGCTATTGTAAAGCGATTCAGTTTAACCCGTTAGCGGGTGAAAGTTTCGAGTTTATTGGGAGTCGAGGAGGATTAGTGGGAGGAGACTACTAGGACTCTGACCGCGTGCCTCGATTACCTTAATCTTGTCGCTTGAGACAACCCATTTGTTAGATGGGGGTTGTCAAGGTTACTTGGCGATTGTCGTGGATACGATAGTTGAGGAGCTGAATATTGAAGATATCGTAGTGGTTCAGGAGTTTCCAGACGTGTTCCCAAAGGAATTGCCAGGCTTACCGCCAGAAAGGGAGATCGAGTTCGTGATTGAGCTAGCCCCCGGGACAGAGCCAATCTCTATGGCTTCTTACCGCATGGCGTTGTTGGAGTTGAAAGAATTGAAGGTACAAATGCAGGATTTGTTGGATAAGGGATTCATACGTCCCAGTGCATCACCTTGGGGAGCACCAGTTCTATTCGTGAAGAAGAAAGATGGTTCATTGCGCCTGTGCATCGACTATCATCAACTCAATCAAGTGACGATCAAGAACAAGTACCCACTGCCGAGGATCGATGACTTGTTTGACCAGTTGCAAGGACCGTCGATATTCTCTAAGATCGACTTAAGGATAGGGTATCATCAGCTGAGAATCAGAAAGGTGGACATACCGAAGTTAGCATTTCGTACGCGATACGGCCATTATGACTTCACTGTAATTCTGTTTGGTTTGATGAACGCCCTAGCTACTGTCATGGATCTGATGAACCGAGTGTTCAAAGAGTATTTGGATCAGTTTGTGATCATGTTCATCGAGAAATCCTAGTGTACTCAAGAAATCCTGAGGACCGCAAAAGGCATTTGAAGATGGTGTTTAGACACTGAGGAATCATGAACTGTACGCTAAGTTTGGTAAGTGCGAGTTTTGGTTGACTCGTATGGTGTTCCTAGGTCACGTGATTTCAGGTGAAGGAATCTCCATGGACCTGACCAAGATCGAAGCAGTTATCAACTGGCCAAGATCGATGATAGTGACAGGGATCAGGAGTTTCTTGGGTTTAGCAAGGTACTACAGAAGGTTTGTGGAAGGATTTTCAGCTTTAGCCTTGCCGTTTACTCGACTGTTGAAGAAGGAAGAGGACTTTGTGTGGACAGATAAGTGCGAGCATAGTTTCTAAGAGCTTAAGCAGATGTTGACTACCGCACCAGTGTTGACAATTCCATCTAGTCCTGGAGGATACGAGATCTACAGTGATGCTTCATTTAGAGGATCGGGTTGTGTGTTAATGCAGCATCACATAGTTGTTGCATACGCGTCCCGTCAGTTGAGATCTTATGAGTTGAATTACCTGATGCATGACTTAGAACTCACAACGATTATTTTCGCTCTGAAAATTTGGAGACATTATTTTTGTTGAGAAAGGTTCTAGATCTTTACGGATCAACAAAGTCTCAAGTATCTATTCTCTCAGAAGGAGTTGAATATGAGACAATGTCGCTGGATGGAACTTCTCAAAGACTATGATTATGATATCTTGTATCACCCTAGAAAGTCTAACAAGGTTGCAGATACGTTGAGTCGGAAATCTTCAGTTGCACAGATAATGGTTAAGGAGTGGAGAGCTCGAGATTCAGTTTTCAAATTTGAGGTAAGCCACCTTTCAAATCTTATGGCCACCCTTAGAATTGAACCGGAAGTGCAAATCAGAATCAAGACGCTTCAGCCGACAGACCCAGAAATTCAGAAAATCTTGCAAGAGGATACGGAAAAGAGAAAGGCTGACTTTTAGATTTTTGGAGATGGAACACTAAGGTTTCGTGGACGATTGTGTGTACCTAACAATGCAGAGCTTAAGGAAGAGATCTTGTCAAAAGCTCATTGTAGCAGTTACAACATTCATCTAGGTAATATGAAGATGTATCAGAATCTGTGTTAACATTATTGGTGGTCTGGTATGCAGGCCAAGCATGTCACCAAGTGTCTGACGTGTCAGCAAGTGAAGGCACAACACTGTAAGCCGGGAGGACTTTTGCAACCTCTCGAGATTCCCGAGTGGAAGTGAGAACACATCACGATGGATTTTGTGATAGGCTTACTGAGGAGTCAGAGGGGTAATGATTCCATTTGGGTAATGGTCGATAGACTGATGAAGTCAGCTCACTTCATTGCCGTACGAAAGGACTTAGCCTTGGATAGGTATGCAGAGTTGTACGTGCGTCAGATAATCCGTTTGCATGGAGTGCCCGTGACGATCATGTCAGACCGAGACCCGAGGTCGTACACATACGTCGATCCTTCAGACTCCATCCCCACAGACTCCAGGGCTTCGGGTCCTCCACAATCGCCATCTAAAGACCTAAAAATGTTAAGCCCACGACGGGGTGAGACAATGTCTCAGCAAGTTCACCCCCTAAACTTCGACTAGGAAGAAAATACGCCTAGAGGTAGTCTAGGCACACACAAGACATGGGACTTACCTTGCCTCAGTTCCTTCCTGCACGTCATTACATTTCATAAACTCGACCAAACTAATTGGTCCAATCGATTCAATACCCTCGATTGTGCCATGTAGGCGCTTGAGGCCATGAGAGATGTGATGGGGCAGTAGGCCCAGAATCAAGCCGCCGTTGCTGCAGCTGCTGTTATTGCTGTCGTAGCCGCCGCCGCTGAGACCACAGCCGTAGCTGCACCTGCTGATGTTCCACCTGGGAAGGTGGTCGCTAGGAGACCAATTCATAAGCGTGTGGAGTAGTTCTTGAAGCTGAACCCGCCGAGGTTCAATGGCACAGGAGATCTTGAAGCTGCGTCCCTTTGGATCCAAGATCTAGAGAAAGCCTTTGCACTTCTGATGTGCACTGAGGAGGAGAAGGTTGTCCTTGCAGTTTACCAGTTGTAGGGTAACGCTAATACTTGGTGGAGAGCCATAAGAGGCACGGTATTTCCTGAAGGCGTTCCAGTGTGGAACGCCTTCCTCAGAGCCTTTAACGACAAGTATTATTCTAGTAATGCTCGAGAGTGGAAGATGGAGGAATTCCAATGCCTCCGTCAAGGGATGATGACCGTGGACGAGTATGAGGCTAAGTTTGCTAAGTTGTCTCAGTATGCGCCAAGACTGGTGGAAGATCCTGAAGATAAAGCTAGGAGGTTCAAGAACGGCCTCCGACGAGAGCCGAGGAGTCCACTAGTGCCATTAGACCTGAAGGATTATAACGAGGTTTATGGTTGGGCCCAGCTGATGGAGAGAGACTTAAGTGAGTAGATTGTTGCGTCTGGTTCAGGGTTCAATTCAAACAAAGATGGTAATCGGTTTGGAAAGAAGCCCATGACCGGAGGAAGGTATCTTGTGCCGCCCAATAGGAAGGGTGGGATAGGAAAGTCAGCACCAAGACAGAATAACGTGTGTCATTTCTGCGGAAGACGACATGGCTCAGCCTCGTGCCCTTCTGAGACTGGTGCTATTTTGAGTGTAGCCAGCAGGGTGACATAACCAGAAATTGTCCCAGAAGACAGACGAGATAGTAGTTACCGCTGCCACTACCGTTGGGTTAGAATAGGGGGTTCGAGCCGTAGGTTGCACATCAAGGTGGAGTGAACAGACCTCCAGCTTAGGGAAGGATGTATACTATCATGAGAGGACAGGCTGAGGATGCGCCTAATGTGATTACAGGTACGGTCTCATTGAACGACCATGCTACATATGATTTGTTTGACCCTGGCGCCACTCATTCCTTTATAGCTGAATAATTTGTTAAGCTGGTAGGACTGAGCCCTATTTGTTGGAGTCAAAGGTTAGCATATCTACGCCGTTAAAGGATAAGGTGTTGACTGCATTAAGTTGTTCTGGTTGCAAGTTAGTGATTGGTGAGCGAGAGGGGAGAATAGATTTGATAGTCCTAGTCATGTATGATTTCGATGTGATAATTGGCATGGACTGGCTCACCAAGCAAAGAGCTAAGATGGACTGCTATCGCAAAGCGATTCAGTTTAACCCGTTAGCGGGAGAAAGTTTCAAGTTTATTGGGAGTTGAGGAGGACCCTTGATTACCTTAATCTTGCCGCTTAAGGAAACCCATTTGTTAGACGAAGGTTGCTAAGGTTACCTGGCGACTGTCGTGGACATGACAGTTGAGGAGTTGAAGATTGAGGACATCGCACTAGTCCAAGAGTTTCTGGACGTGTTTCCGAAAGAATTGTCGGGTTTACCGCCAGAGAGGGAAATAGAGTTTGTGATCGAGTTAGGACCTGGGACAGAGCCAATCTCTAAGGCTCTTTACTGGATGACGTTATTTGAGTTGAAGGAACTGAAGGTGCAGATGCAAGAGTTATTGGATAAGAGATTCATACATCCCAGTGCATCACCTTGGGGAGCACCAGTTCTATTGGTGAAGACGAAGGATGGTTCGATGTGTCTATGCATCGACTATCGTCAACTCAATCAAGTGACGATCAAGAATAAGTATCCACTCCCGAAGATTGATGACTTGTTTGACCAACTGCAAGGATCGTCGATATTTTCAAATATCGACTTGAGGACGAAATATCACCAGCTAAGGATCAAGTAGGAGGACATATCAAAGTCAACATTTCGTACTCAATACGGCCATTATGAGTTCACGGAAATGCCATTTGGTTTGACGAACATCCTAGCTACTTTTATGGGTCTGATGAACCGAGTGTTTAAAGAGTATTTGAATCAGTTCGTGATCGTGTTCATTGATGATAAGCTAGTGTATTCGAGAAGTCTAGAGAAGCACGAAAAGCACTCAAGCATAGTGCTTCAGACTCTGCAGAATCATGAGCTGTATGCCAAGTTTAGCAAGTGCGAGTTTTGGTTGACTCGTGTGGCGTTCTTAGGTCACGTGATTTCAAGAGAAGAAATCTCCGTGGACCTAACTAAGATTGAAGCAGTGATAACTGACTAAGACCTACGATAGTGACAGAGATCAGAAGTTTTCTAGTTTGGCAGGTTATTACAGAAGTTTCGTAGAGAGGTTTTCAGCTTTAGTGTCGTCGTTGACTCGACTTTTGAAGAATAAAAATTTGTGTGGACAGATAAGTGCGAGTGTAGTTTCTAAGAGCTTAAGCAGAAGCTGACTACCGTACCTGTGCTGACCATTCCATCTAGTCTTGGAGGATACAAGATCTATAGTGATGCATCATTTAGAGGATTGGGTTGCATGCTAATACAACATGGTAGGGTTGTTACATACGCGTCCCGTCAGTTAAGACCTCACGAACTGAATTACCCGATGCATGACTTGGAACTCGCAACAATTATCTTTGCTCTGAAGATTTGGAGATATTATTTGTGTGGAGAAAGATTCCAAATCTTCACAGACCATTAAAGTCTCAAGTACTTATTCTCTCAGAAGGAGTTGAATGTGAGATCGATTTTCAAGTTTGAGGTAGGTCACCTTTTAAATCTTTTGGCCACCTTAGAATTGAGCCGGAAGTGCAGATCAGAATCAAGATGCTTCATTGGACAGACCTAGAGATTCTGAAGATTCTGCAAGATAACACCGAAAAGAAGAATGCTGACTTTCAAGTTTCCAAGGACAAAACACTGAGGTTCCGAGGATGATTTTGTGTGTACTTGACGATGCAGTGCTTAAGGAAAAGAACCCATTCATTTTAATACACATGCCGAGTCAACATTAAGCGGTATGAAAACCATAATCATTGACAAAAAATAACATGAGATAGGAAAGTAAGGCAACATTTCACAAAAGCCAACTTTTATAAACAATAGGGTTTAGTTACGAAATGAGTCTGGTCAAAACGCTACAATAGGTTGGCGCTCAAAAAGAAGCTGTCCTACGACATACTAGTCGGACACATACGCCGATCCTTCAGACTCCACCTCCACAGACTCTGGGGCTTCGGTCCTCCACAACCACCATCTAAGGACCTGAAAAGATAAGCCCATGACGGGGTGAGACATTGTCTCAGCAAGTTCACCAGCCAAACCCCTATTAGGAAGGAAATACACCCAAGGGTGGCCTAGCCACATACAACAGAGGACTTACCTCGCCTTAGTTCCTTTCTGCACATTAGCACAATTAATATCTCATATACGTGCAATCATCACTCAACAATTGGAACGCATCATACTAAATCTCAATCAATCACTCGTTCCAATTATTAAACACGGCCACACACGGGCATGACCTACTCCATGTTAGGCGGTCTTCTGGTGTAACCAAGTTAATCACGGCCCAATGGGCACGGCCTACTCAATATTAGGTGGTAATCACAGCCCAATGGGCACGGCCTACTTCCAAGTTCGGTTGTAAATCATGGCCCGATGGGCACGGCCTACTTTGGCGGTTAATCACGGCCCGATGGGCACAACCTATTCCAAGTTAGGTGGTTAATCATGGCCCGATGGGCACGGCTTATTCCAAGTTAGGCGGTTAATCGCGACCCAATGGGCATAGCCTACAAATTGTTAGGCGGTCCTTTGGCTTAGCTAGGTGTCGTAACCAAATGCTTACAATTCACAATTCACACAATTTCAAATCATCATTCAATTGACCAAACCAATCACTCAATTGCACATTCTAACCATATCACGATTACCATGTAATTGCACAATCATCATTCAATTGATCAATCCAGACAATCAATTGCATATTACTAACCACACTACGACATCGATTGGCTCGAAATTCTATCGAGCGGCTCTCGGTATAATTTATGGAAAATATTAATTAATTAATAATTAAATAAATTTCGAAAATTAATTTAATTTAAAAATAAATAATATAATTTAAATAATATTTAATAAATAAATAAATAAATTAAATAAATAATTAATTAAAAGTCTAATTATGCTTACCTTAATCTAATTGCATAATTAGACTAATTAATCCATCCACTAAACTAATAATTCATCTAACCTAATTAACAATTAACTAAGCTAATCTAACCACATAAACCATCATTAGGCTAATCTAATCACCCCTTAAACATAATTAACTTCCTCAACGGAGATTAGTGAGTAAACTCACCGATTTAGCGTTCCGGTGAGTCCATGGTGACAGTGACGCGGAGGCGGGCGACAATCCTCCTAGCGATGACACCAAGGCCGGAAGCAGGGCTCGGGAAGTGATTGGACGAGCCATGAAGTTCTAAATCTTGCTGGAACTTCAGCTTCAGCTTCAGCTTGCTGGCCAAGGAGACTGAACCGAGCAAGACCGAGGGGTAGAACAATTGGAAATGGCAGAGATGGGTGGCTACAGGGCTATGGCGAATCAGCCGAGCGAACGACGGAGGTCCGGCAGCTTCCAAGTTGAGGGGGTCAAAGGGGGACGGCAAGGGAGGTTGGGATGGGTGGAGCTTGGCTGAAATGGGGAGAAAAATGGACTCGATGGAATCGCGAAACGGGTAGCGGCTGGCACGGAAGAGCTCAGACAGGCGACCAGTGGGCACGAATAGGTGATGGTGGGGCTTGGTTGGCTTCCAGGTGGCCTAAGGGAGCCCCATGATGTAGGACGGTGGCTAGTCACGCATGGTGGGTGGATAACGATTGGGACACGAAGGGGACGCATGGTTTTTGAGCGAAAGGCGAGTTTGAGCGGTGGATGAAGAGAAAAAACAACGTGCGGTGCTCGAACGAGTGGCTGGGCTGCTCGACTAGCTCGGGGGCTTGGTTGGCTTGATCCTCTAGTTCTTTGAGCTCTCAAGACAGCAAGAATGGAGGTGGAAAGGCAGAGGAAGAGGGAGAAGGGTCTGCTGAAGCTTGAGGGGGACAAGAGCCTTCAATGCTCTCCTCCAAGTCCCCAAACACTTGAGTGTTGTCCCCACCAGCCATCAGCCATCCATAGCCACTTTCTCTCTCCTCAATCTTCCCCAAGAAGCTTCCTAAGAGGTTCAAATGTTGTGTACCCCATGGCCTACAAATTTGCACATTTGTTCCTTCAATTTCATTCGAATCCTCCTTCAATTCAATTCAATTGATGCCCAAAAATTCTCCCCATGTGTCTACACTTGAATCCACATTTTTCCTTGCTAATTAATCCATCTTGGATGCTAAAAGGGCGCTCAAGAATAGTCCTCTAACTTTCCCGATCCAATTCTGTCATTTCTTGATTTTTCGTCAAAAATCCGAACTTAGCGAAAAATCTTCGAAGGGCAAGTCGACGTTCCTAAAATGATTTGTGACATGACAGAGTATTCAATTTTTGAATCTAGTTTCAATTTCTCGGTTAATTTCAATCTGGTGCGATTTTAGCGCGTCTTAATCTATTGGGTAGCTTTTAGGAATTTTTCGTTCAATTGACTCGTGGTTGATTATTTTCAAGCCACACGTACATCTTTGACGCATTGGCGACTCTCAATTATCGTGGAAATCTTAAGGTTCCAAATACAGACACAGGGTACCAAAATGACAGAGAAATCGATCTATTGCCAATCGACAAGAATTGTGCAATTAGATGGAATCAGCCACATTTAGTCACACGGTTTTGTCGAGTCGACCTATATCCGATCTCTAATCGATCTGTGCTATAATGACCTTTGCAGATTAGCATGGTCGATCAGTCGATTCTTGTTCGAATTCTCAAGTCTATTGCGTTAAAATCCCTTAACCACTTCACATGATAGACTAGTTGTCTCGTGAGTGATCAGCTTATGGAAAAGGACTATAGGCATGCCACTGAAAAGCCCAACTTATTCAATCGAAATCAAAACCTGAAATTCCGGATGTCACAACTCTTCCCCTCTTATAAAAATTTTATCCTCGTAATTTAAACAATTATAAACCTTTAAACAAAAAGGTGGGGGTACAATCATCTCATCGACTCTTCACTTTCCCAAGTTGCTCATTCAGTGCTATTGTGTTACCAGACCACTTTGATTAATGAGATAGTCTTGGTGCACAGAACCTATTCTTTCCGATCCACAATCTGAATTGGGCTTTCCACATACGATACTCTATTGTCCACGTCTAAATCCTCAAAATTCAGCATGTGGGTTGGGTCAGGCTCATAGTTCCTCAATATGGACACGTGAAAGACATCATGCACTTGCGACAGTCTCAGCGGTAATGCAAGTTGATACGTTAGGATCTTGATTCTTTCAAGAATCTGGAATGGACCTACGTACCTCAGACTTAGATTTCCTTTCTTGCCAAAGTGCAAAATACCCCTCATTGGTGACATCTTCGGAAAGACGTGATCACCAACTTGGAATTCCAATGGCCTTCGACACTTATTGGCATAGATTTTCTTGTGGCTCTGAGTGGCCTTTAATCTGTCTCTGATAACTGCAACTACTTCCATTGACTGCTGAACCAACTCTTGGCATGTGATCTTCGATTCCCCGACTTCATCCCAACACACTAGCGTTCTGCATGTCCTGCTATAAAACGCTTCGAAAGGAGCCATCTAAATGCTCTGTTGGTAGCTGTTGTTGTAGGCAAACTCAACAAGATGAAGTTGTTCTTCCTAGCTTCCCTTGAAATCCAAAACGCAAGCTCACATCATGGCTTCGAGGGTTTGAATTATCCTCTTAGATTGGCCATTCGTCTATGGATGATAGGCCATAATGTACTGAAACTTCGTTCCCAAAGTAGCCTACAAACTCTTCTTGAAGGCAGTTGTGAACCTCGGATCTCAGTCAGAAGTAATTGTCACCAGCATTCCATGTAGACGAACAATCTGACGCACGTATAACTCTGTGTGCCTGTCTAAATCAAGGTCCTTTCGTACTACGATGAAGTGAGCCAACTTCGTCAGTTTGTTGGCCACTACCCAAATAGAATCATTATACCTCTAACTCTTTGGTAAGCCTATCACAAAATCCATTGTGACATGTTCCCATTTCCACTCGAGAATCTCAAGAGGTTGCAGAAGTCCTCCTGGCTTACAGTGTTGGGCCTTTACTTGTTGACATGTCAGACACTTGGCGACATGCTTGACAATGTCCGCCTTCATACCAGACCACCAATAATGTTGACACAGGTTCTTATACATCTTCGTACTACCAGGATGAATGTTGTAACTGCTACAATAAGCTTATGATAAGATCTCTTCCCTAAGCGCTGCATTGTCAGGTACACACAATCGTCCTTAGAATCTCAATGTTTCGTCCTCAGAAACCTGAAAATCATCATTCTTCCTTTTGGTGTTCTCTTGTAGAATCTTTCAAATCTCTAGGTCTTTCCACTAAAGCATTTTGATCCTTATTTGCACTTCCGGCTCAATTTTGAGGGTGGCAATAAGGTTTGAAAGATGGCCTACCTCAAATTTGAAAGCCAAATCTCGAGCTCTCTCGAGTAAGCTCCATTCCTTGATCATTATTTGCGCTACTGACGACTTTCGACTCAGCTCATCAGCGACTTTATTCACTTTTCTAGGATGATACAAGATATCACAATCGTAATCCTTTAGGAGTTCCATCCAGTGACGCTGTCTCATATTCTACTCCTTTTGAGAGAATAGATATTTGAGACTTTGATAGTTAGTGAAGATCTGGAATCTTTCTCCACACAAATAATGTCTCCAATCTTCAAATCGAAAATAATTGTTGCGATTTTCAAGTCATTCGAGTAATTCAACTCATGAGGTCTCAACTAACAGGATGCGTACGCAACAACCCTATCATTTTGCATCAGCATGCAACCCAATCCTTTAAACGATGATCACTATAGATCTTGTTTCCTCTAGGACCAAACGGGATGGTCAGCATAGGTGCGATAGTCAGCTTCTGCTTAAGCTCTTGAAAACTACACTCGCACTTATCTGTTCACACAAACTTCTCTTCCTTCTTCAATAGTCGAGTCAATGATGACACTAATGTTGAAAACCCCTCCACAAACCGTCTGTAATACCTTGCTAAACCCAAAAAACTTCTTATCTCTGTCACTATAGTCAGTCTTGACCAATTGATCACTACTTCAATTTTAGACGGGTCCACGGAGATTCCCTCTCATAAAATCACTTGACCTAGAAACGCCACATGAGTTAACCAAAACTCGCACTTGCTGAATTTAGCGTACAGCTCGTGATTTCATAGAGTCTGAAGCACTATTCTTAAGTGCCTTTTGTGACCCTCAGAACTTCTCGAGTACATTAGGATATCGTCGATGAACATAATTACGAACTGATCCAGATACTCCTTGAAGACTCCGTTTATCAAATCCATAAAAGCAACTGGAGCGTTCGTTAAACCAAACGTCATTACTGTGAACTCATAATGGTCGTATCGAGTATGAAATGCTGACTTCGGTATGTCTTCATTTTTTATCCTCAGTCAGTGATATCTCGTCTTTAAGTCGATCTTTGAAAATATCGGCGTTCCTTACAACTAGTCAAACAAGTCATCGATCCTTAAAAGCGGATACTTGTTTTTTATTGTCATCTGATTGAGTTGATGATAGTTAATGCACAAACGCAACGATCCATCCTTTTTCTTCACAAACAAAACTGGTGCTCCCCAAGGTGATGCACTAGGACGTATGAATCCCTTATCCAACAATTCTTGTATCTGCACCTTCAGTTCCTTCAACTAAGATAACACCAACCAGTAAGGAGGCTTAGAGATTGGCTGTGTCCCAGGTGCTAACTTGATCGCGAACTCTATTTCCCTCTCCGGTGGCAAACCCGGCAATTCTTTCATAAACACGTCCGGAAACTCTTGGACTACTGTGATGTCCTTTATCTTCAGCTCCTCAACAGTCATGTCCACGACAGTCGCCAAGTAACCTTGGCAATCTTCATCTAACAAACGGGTTGCCTTAAGCGACGAGATTAAGGTAATCGAGGGTCCTTCTCGACTCCCAATAAATTCGAAGCTCTCACCCACTAACGGGTTAAATTGAATCGCTTTGCGATAGCGTCCATCTTAGCTCTTTGCTTGATGAGCTAGTCCATGCCAATTATCACATCAAAATCATACATGGCTAGGACTATCAAATCTATCCTCCCCTATTGCTCACCAATCACTAACTTGCAACCAAAACAACCCAATGCAGCTAACACCTTATCTTTTAACGGTGTAGATATGCTAACCACTGACTCCAACAATTCAAGACTCAATCCTACCAGCTTAACAAATTGTTCAGCTATAAAGGAATGAGTGGAGCCAGGGTCAAGCAAAGCATATGCAGCATGGTCATTCAACGAGACTGTACTTGTAATCACATTAGGCGCATCCTTCGCCTGTCCTTTCGTGATCGCGTACGTTCTCCCCTGAGCTGGAGGTCTGTTTAGTCCAACCTGCTAGGGACTCTGAGGCATGAACCCTCTATTCAGACGCAATGGCAGTGGCGACGGTGGTAACTGTGGTCCCCTTTGCCTTCTGGGGCAATTCCTGGCTATGTGACCCTGTTGACCACACTCAAAATAAGCACCAATCCTAGAAGGGCACGGGGCTGAACCATGTCTTCTTCCGCAGAAATGACACACGTCATTCTATCTTGGCACTGACTTTCCTATACCACCCTTCTTGTTGGATGGAACAAGGTACTTTCCTCTTGACATCAGTCTCTTCCTAAACTGATTCCCATCTCTGTTCGAATTGAACCTTGAACAAGACACAGCAGTTTGTTCACTCAAGTCTCTCTCTACCATCTGGGCTTGACCAAAAACCTCGTTATAACCTTTAGCTCAAATGGCACCAGTGGACTCCTCAGCTTTGGTCGGAGGCCGTTCCTAAACCTTCAAGCTTGCTCTTTTGGAGCTTCCACTAGTCTTGGCGCATATTGAGACAGCTCAACAAACTTAGCCTCATACTCATCCATGGTCATCATCCCTTGACGGAGGCATTGGAATTCCTCCATCTTGCGCTCTCAAGTGCTACTAAAATAGTACTTGTCATTGAAGGCTCTGAGAAAGGTGTTCCATACCGAAACCATGCCTTAAAATAGTGCCTCCGGTGGCTCTCCACCATGTATTTCACATTACCTTGCAGCTACTAGACTGCAAGGACCACCTTCTCCTCCTCAGTGCACATCAGAAGTGCAAAGGCTTTTTCTAAATCTTGGATCCAGAGCAACGCAGCTTCAAGATCTCCTATGCCATTGAACCTCGGTGGGTTCAGCTTCAAGAACTGTTCCACGAGCTTATGAATTGGTCTCCCAACGACCACGTTCCCAAGTGGAAACTTAATAGGTGTAGTTGCGGCTGCGGTCCCAACAGTGGCGGCAACAACAGTAGTAGCAGCGACTGCAACAACGGCGGCTTGATTCTGGGCCTGGTGCCCCATCACATCTCTCATGGCCTCAAGAAGTGCCTCCATGATCCCTTTGATCCTGGGATCATTAGGGGCTACTACCCCAGCACCTATAGGAGGCGGTGCTACTCCACTAGTGCTAGCCTCAACCTGCGCTCACCATGGCCACCTCGGGTACCAACCTTGGTCGGCATACTAACCCGAGTAACTAGACCCATGGTCCTCTTTCTAGGAGTCATTTGCTTTGATCACTCATCTACAAGATCTTTATAGAAACCCGTTTTCCAATTCCAATATCATATTAGAATTTGAGTGATCCACACCAAACAATTTACCACTCAACTATTAAACACATGCACCAGCATGAAATAAAGGTTATTCTTGCTTACTATCCCAAGAACCTATTGCACCTTATCACTCTAACTCTCAACCCGCTCTGATAAGACTAAAACTGGGATGTCATGCCCCGATCCTTGAGTGCGTGCCCATCCCTTAGTGGTCGATACAAATATGCAACGTCCTAGTCTACGTCGTTGATCCATTCATTTTAATACGCATACAGAAGCACACAAATCACTCTAACAACAAAAGCTTGGGATAGGAAAGTAGGGCAACATTTCACAAAAGCTAACTTTTATAAACAACGGGGTTTAATTACAAAACGATTCTGGTCAAAAGTCTACAACAGATCGACTCTAAAAAAGAAGCTGTCCTACGACATACTAATCGGACTCATACGCCGATCCTTCAGACTCCACCTCCACAAACTTCGGGGCTTCGGTCCTGCTCAACCACCATCTAAGGACCTAAAAAGATAAGGCCACGACGGGGTGAGACATTATCTCAGCAAGTTCACCCTTTAAACCCCTATTAGGAAGGAAATACACCCAAGGGTGGCCTAGCCACACAATACAGATGACTTACTTTACCTCAGTTCCTTCCGGCATGTTAGCACAATTCATATCTCATATATGAGCAGTAACAACACTTCACAATTGGAACACATCATACTAAATCTCAATCAATCACTTGTTCCAATTATTAAACACGACCACACATGGGCACGACCTACTCCATGTTAGGCGGTTAATCACGGCTCGATGGGCACGGCCTATTCCAAGTTAGGTGGTTAATTATGGCCTGATGGGCACGGCCTATTCCAAGTTAGGCGGTTAATCACCAACCGATGGGCACGGCCTACTAAATGTTAGGCGGTCCTCTGGCTTAGCTAAGCATCGTAACCAAATGCTTATAATTCGCAATTACCACACAATTTCACAAATCATCATTCAATTGACCAAACCAGCACTCAATTGCACATTCTAACCATATCACGGTTACCACACAATTGCACAATCATCATTCCATTGATCAAGCCAGAAATCAATTGCATATTCTAACCATACCATAGCAATCGGCTCGAAATTCTATTGAGCGGCTCTCCCGGCATAATTTCCGGAAAATATTAATTAATTAATAATTAAATAAATTCCGAACATTAAATTAACTTAAATAATAAATTATATAATTTAAATAATATTTAATAATATTTAATTTAAATGTGGCACCCCCGAAACGGCCCTCAATCTGTTAGGGTCGCCACAGTTTGTTTACCTTTCACTTGTCCTAATAACATGTCACTCTAATATCATTGAATTATAGTGGGTCCATATATCCTGGGGGATTATAAAAAAAATTTCTTTTTTTTTAATCGATCTCAGCGCAGTTCATATAACAGAAGCATATTCGACATCTCCCTAACCCATACTCAAACTAAATAATACAATGCAATGAACACCAACTACACCTTTCATATATATATATATTAAAGCCGAAACACTTCTATTTACATAGCTTGATCGGACATCGAGAGTTGGTACATCACAAGGCCAAGGCTTGACTAAGCTCGGCTATAACCCAAAAGTACCCGACCCCACATCAGTCATGCACACCAATCCATCATCCAGTGTCGGCTATCCAAAAAGTGTCACCTGCTACCAGTCACTCGCACAATCACACCCAACCCGGTGCATCGGCTGGTGGCGGCGACAACACCCCCATAATGATCCCGTCGCGACGAATATGCACGGACAGGAACTCCTGGACTAGAGGGCCATCAGGTAGACCTACGTCATACATAACTAAAACTCGAACACGGATGAACACCAGCCCACAAACACCAACACAGGAATGCTTCGAACACTCAACCTCAACGTTGGACGGTAAGCTATAGAAAGTACCACGTGTGACCGGTAACAGAGGCATCTCTTAATCTGAAATGTTAGTCCTCAAAGGTGTGAGTACAACCACTTAGTAGTAAAAGATTACTCAAGCTATATCAAGCATTACTATTAATATCTAGATTCAAGTATGGTAGACAAAACAAGAAATTTAACAATAGGTATGTATCAAAATCATGAAAACCTTCAATGTAATAACAATGTAGTCCTAATGTGTAGTGCAACATATCCAAGATAGACAAATCTCAATCATAAGGTCAAACTGAAACATCATGTTCCATTCCACGCCATACGCTCAGTCTTATATTCAGACCCACACACTTATAATGGAATCATTCATTTTATTTTTCAAAAGGTTTCATCCCCGGAGGACCAATGTTTGCGTCCCTTCGGCATTCGCACCCCTCTAGGCATCGCGAAAGCCTTCGGCATTCAGCCATTTAAGGCCACTGGGCATCTGGAGCGAATCACGCCTCCAGGCATCTCGTACCTCACCTGGCATCACAAGGAACCTCGAGGGCCTCCCATGAAAATGGTTACCCTGGCCATCCAGAATTATGTACCGACTAGCATACCACTGGGCATCCCGAAGCTCCCGGGGAATAACCTCTAGCATTCAGCCATTTAAGGCCACCGGGCATCCACAAGGCATCGAATCACTCAATCCTTTGGGCATCCTGACTCCCGGGGTGTCGTTGACCCGAGGGCTCAACGGTAACAATTTAGCATTTTAATTCACAAAACATTTTCAAATGCTAAAACAAGACATCTCATGGACCCTCTATTACATCTCAATATTGCACAAATATCCACAGCCAATACCATCATATCACATAGCCATTCGAAACACCTTCACTTTCGGATATTTTTGTGAAAATTTGAGAACAGAATAGCCCGACTTTTACAATGCACAGTTCGGGTAAAAAATTTGAAATAAATACTAAATGGACTCAGAAAATTATGAAATTTTGACACGTTATCAATGAGACCTAAAGGAACAAATTTCATGAGAACACCAAGTCAAATTCCATACACATTGAGAGTAAAACTTCGGTATTTCTTGCTACAGTTTCTCTAAAATTTCCAGATTTAGCATTTCCGTATAAAAATCATTTCGTCGACCAAATCTTGTTCATTTATGCTAAATTTTTGATATGTTACTCTTATATATGTTCTCTACAACTTTTGTTAAGGACTCAAAGTCAAATTTTGGCTAGAAAAATTCAGAAAAATCAAAAAGTCACCGAAGGTCACACAGTTCTTCACAAAACAGTCCATTAACCTAATGAGAGTTTTTTCCTACTCCTTGAATTTCGACCTCCAACATCCACAATCAAATAGATACAAGTGTATTACACCATAACACAGCCTTATCACTTCCAAAAATCCTCCATAGTCAGATTTTTAAATTCTTGTTCCATCTCAAATTCGAAATCCACAATGCATGCCCTGTTTTTCCTAGATTTCTTGGTCTAACTTCATCTTACATGTCCAAAATCCAACATGCAGCTCTAAAATTTCACCTTTCTCACATCCACCAACTCTTAGCTAGATAAAACAGCAAGCAAAACATAGATTAAAGAACTTCTACTTGCCTCAAGTTCAAAGCAACCACAACAGGCAAGTCGGCAACTTGGGGCTCCGGGCACGGCTCGATCGACGGCGGAACTAGGCGGCATCGACGGCGGCAGCTGGGACACAGCGGAAGATGACCTTCCTCTTCCCCCTCGTGGCCCACACTCGCCCCTCCCTCTCTCGCTCGAACTCTCCTCCTCTCTCTCGCTTGCTGGCCCGCTCGGTCTCACTCTCTCTCTCTCTCTCTCGGTTGCTCCTCGTCCACTCCGCCCCTCTCTCTCGGTTGCTCCTCGTCCATTCCGCCCCTCTCTCTCTTTTCTTTTATTCTTTTACTCTCATGATTAACTAGTAATCATGAGGTTTTGCATGGGGGATTTCCGGTGAAGCAATGGGGGCAGCGACACTTGCTTAATTCCTCTTGCCACTTGTCAATCTTCATGCAAGGATGATGGGCCTCATGGGTTGGCCTTGGTTGACCGAATAGGGGAAAATGTGGGACGGTTTTTGGGCGGTTTTGGGCCTTAAGAAATCAGTCCACACTTGCTCTTAATTTTCCACCTTCATCTCCACTCATAATTACTTAATTTCAAATATTCACATGGCCATAAATTTTTGCAACATTAATCAATGGTAATCCAACTTATAGAGTACACGGCCAAGAATAAAAAAAATTCTTTATCAATTCATCCTTTAGTACAATCCTTGATCACACATAGACATAGGATAGATTTCCAACAAAACAATTGTCCATTAAATGCTCGGCCTTGATTAATTGTAATCCATTGGTCTAATGGCTATAATATAGTCCGATGGCGCTTCCATCACCTATTCATGGGTCGTAGTGCATCTAGAGATTGCTATGAAATTTAAGGATGCCAGATTAAATAAATAATTAAATAAATAAAATAATTAATCAAAAGTCTAATCATGCTTACCTTAATCTAATTGCATAATTAAACTAATTAATCCATACACTAAACTAATTATTCATCTAATCTAATTAACAATTAACTAAGCTAATCTAACCGCCTAAACCATCATTAGGCTAATCTAATCACTCCTTAAGCATAATTAACTCCTTAAGTGGAGATTAGTGAGTAAACTCACCGATTTAGCATTCCGGTGAGTCCACGGCGACGGTGACGTGGAGGCGGGTGACAATCCTCCTAGCGGCGACACCAAGCGAGGCCGGGAAGGGCTCGGGAACGGACCACGAAGCTTCAAGACCCTTGCTGGCTTCTGCTTTTGTTCATGGCTGAACTGAAGGAGAGAACCAGTGGCTGAAACAACGAGGAAGGGCTGATCGGAGCTCTGAAGAGTGGGTGACTGGCAACCGACGGCACCTGGGGGTCAAAGGGGGACTTGCTAGTGGTTGGGATGGGTGGAGGCTTGGTTGAAATGGGGAGAAAAATGGTGAAAATCGCGAAATAGGCGAAACAGTGTAGGCGGGTGAGCTACCCGACAGACCGGTGAGCGGCGGCTTCCGGTGGCCAGGCAGGTCGGTCGGCGGCTCCGTTCGGTGCGAGGCAACCTCCATCCGTACGGATTGGATCTCCTAGTCACGATGGTGGGTAGCACAAGAGCTGATTCGTCTGGGAAGGCAACTTTTAACTCGAGTTTTTAGAGAAAGGTCAGCTAGAGCAGAAACTGGAAGAAGAGAAAATAGAGGGGGAAAAGAGGTGGCGGTGGCTTTGCGGGCTGCTCGACAGGAAGGGGCTGGCTCAGCTGGTTTCCTCTAGTTCTCTCAAGCTTTTCCTAAGCCTCAACAATGGAGAAAGCCAAGCTTTAAGGAGGAAGAAGGGCTGCTGAAGAGAGGGGACCCCAAATGGCCTCTTAGGCTTCCAACAGTTGGCCAAACACTCAAGTGGCTGCCCCACCACTTGCTCAGGCATCCACCACCCACTCTCTCTCCTCAATCTTCCCTAGGAAGCTCTCTTGGTGGTTGAAATGTTGCACCCCCCATTGGCTACGAATTTTGTACATTTATCCCTCAAATCCCTTTAATTCCATTCAATTCCTCTTCAATTTCATTCAATTGAAGTTCAAAAAATCCAGCCATGGCGTCCACACTTAAACCATGATTTTTCCTCATCAATTGAACCAACTTAATGGCCATGGGTGCAGTAAAAAAGGTCCTTCAAACTTTCCCGATCCAATTCCGCTAATTTTTTATTTTTCGCCGAAAATTTCGATTTGCAGAATCTTCTGAGAATGAGTCGACATTCATAAAATGATTTGTGACATGACAAAACTTTCAATTTCTGAATTCGGGTTCCAATTTGCAGTTAATTTTAATCTGGCGCGATTTTAGCGCGTCCTAATCTACTAGGCAGCTTTTAGGAACTTTTTACGCTTTTGATCTATGGTTGACTATTTTCGAGCCACAAAGTACATCTTTGACATATTGGCAACTCTCGGTTGTCATGGGAATCTCGAGGTTTCAAATACGGACACAGGCTACCAAAATGACAGAGAAATCAGTCTAATGCCGATCGACAAGAATTGTGCAATTAGATGGAATCACCCACACGTAATCACATGGCTCTGTCGAGTCGACCTATCTCCGGTCTCTAATTGGTCTGTGCCGTAATGATCCTTGCAGATTTGAACGGTTCAGCAGTCAATTCCTATTCGAATTCTCAAGTTTATTGCATTAAAATCCCTTAACGGCTTCACCTGATAGATTAGTGATCCCGTGAGTGATCAGTTTAGGGAAAAAGACCATAGGCACATCAATGAAAAGCCTAACTCATTCATTTGAAAATAGAAATGGAATATTAGGATGTCACAAAGCATGTCGCCAAGTGACTATCGTGTCAGCAAGTGAAGGCACATCACTATAAAGTGGGAGGACTTCCGCAACCTCTCGAGATTCCCGAGTTGAAATGGGAGCACATCACGATGGATTTTGTGACAGGTTTACCGAGGAGTCCGAGGGGTAATGATTCCATTTGGATAGTGGTCGACATACTGACGAAGTCGACTCACTTCATTACTGTACGAAAGGACCTTGATTTGGACAGGCACGCATAGTTGTATGTGCGTCGGATTGTTCGTTTGCATCGAGTGCCGATGACGATTACCTCAGATTAAGACTGAGGTTCACAACTGCCTTCTGGAAGAGTTTGCATAGTGCCTTAGGAACAAAGCTACAGTACAGTACGGCATATCAGCCTCAAACGGATGGCCAGTCTGAGAGGATGATTCAAACCCTCGAAGACATGCTTCGAGCTTGCATACTGGATTTTAAGGGAAGCTGGGAGGATTAGTGTCATCTTGTTGAGTTTGCCTACAACAACAGCTACCAGCAGAGCATTCAGATGGCTTCTTTTGAAGCGTTGTATGGTAGGGCATGCAGAACGCCAGTGTGTTGGGATGAGGTTGGGGAACGAAAGATCACAAGCCCAGAGTTAGTCCAGCAGTCGGTGGATGCAGTTGCCGTCATCAGAGATAGATTAAAGACCGCTCAGAGTCACTAGAAAAGCTACGCAAATAAGCGTCGAAGGCATTTGGAATTCCAAGTTGGGGATCACGTCTTTCTGAAGGTGTCACCAATGAGACGTACTTCGCACTTTGGCAAGAAAGGAAAGCTAAGTTCGAGGTACGTAGGTCTATTTGAGGTTCTAGAAGAAATCTGGATCCTAGCGTATCGTCTTGCATTACCGCCGAGACTGGCGCAAGTGCATGCGTCTTTCAAGTGTTGATGTTGAGGAAGTATGAGTTTGACCCGACCCATGTGCTGAATTTTGAGGATTTAGACGTGGACAACAAAGTGTCGTACATGGAAAGCTCGGTTGAGATTGTGGATCGGAAAGAATACGTTCTATGTACCAAGATCATCCCATTGGTCAAAGTGGTCTGGCAACACCACGGTACTGAAGGAGCAACCTGGGAGAGTGAAGAGTCGATAAGACGATTGTAGCCCCACCTTTTTGTTTAAAGATTTGTAAAGGTTTAAATTTCGAGGACGAAAATTTTATAAGAAGGTAAGAGTTGTGACATCCTGAATTTTAGGTTATGCTTTCGACTGATTGAGTTGGGCTTTTCATTGACGCACTTATAGTTCTTTTCCCTGAGCTGATCACTCACGGGATAACTAGTCAATCAAGTGAAGCCGTTAAGGGATTTTAACGCGATAGACTTGAGAATTCGAATATGAATCAACTGTTCGACCATGTTAATCTGCAATGGTCATTACGACACAAACCGATTAGAGACCAGAGATAGGTCGACTCGACATATACATGTGATTAAGTGTGGGCGATTCCATCTAATTGCACAATTCTTGTCGATCGGCATTAGACAGATTTCTCTGTCGTTTTGGTACCTTGTGTCCGTATTTGAAACCTCGAGATTTCCATGACAACCAAGAGTTGCCAATGTGTTGAAGATGCACTTTGTGGCTCGAAAAATGATCGACCGCAGGTCAAAAGCGTTAAAAGTTCCTAAAAGCTACCCGGTAGATTAGGACGCGCTAAAATCACGCCAAATTGAAATTAACCGCGAAATTGAACCTAAATTCAGAAATTGAGAGTTCTGTCATGTCACAAGTCATTTTAAGAACGTCAACTCATCCTCAGAAGATTTTTTTACAAACCGAGATTTTCAGCGAAAAATCAAGAATTGACGGAATTGGATCGAGAAAGTTCGAGGGACCATTTTTTTAGTGCACCCAGGGCCGTTAAGTTGGTTCAATTGATGAGGAAAAATCACGGTTTAAGTGTGGACACCATGGTTGATTTTGGCCTTCAATTGGCTTGATTGGAAAAGGAATTGAATGGAATTGAGGGACAAATGCACAAAATTCGTAGCCAAGGGGGGGTGCAACATTTTAGCCACCAAGAGAAGCTTCCTAGGGAAGATTGAGGAGATAGAGTGGACTGTGGATAGTTAAGGAGTGGTGGGGGCAAGCCAAGGGAGAGAAAGACAAGTGTTAGAGCCTAGGAAGGCCATTTGGGGTCCCTCTCTTCAGCAAGCCTTCTTCTTACTTTTTCCCCTCCTTTCTCTATTGTTGAGGCTAAGGAAGAGCCCAAGGAACTAGAGAAACCACCAGCCCCTCTCCCCCTTGCCGTCGTACACCCGCCCGAAGCTGTCCAGCTCCGTCACTTGCTGTTGTGCCGCTTGCACACTAGCCCGCGTCTGCTGCTTGCCTGTGCGTCTCTGGTCATCTTCCTTGCCCTGTTTGTGCGTCCACAGGCCTTGTCCAGCATCGCCAATCGCCGTGAGCCGCCGTCGAATCCCCCGGAGCCCCGCCATGTTTCGTCGCTGCAACTCACTGTCCTTTCTTCACCGTTTCTAGCCAACTAGCCACTGGAGCAGCTCCCTGCAGCTAAGAACAGAAACCGAAGAGCTCAGCCCAGCTGAGACTTGGGAGGCTTTTCCGGGCCCTTTCGGACCTCACTTAGTGTTGCCGTGGGCTAGTTTATTGCTCGCCTTCACATCCTTGTCATGGTGAACTCATCGGCTCGCAAATCAAGTGAGTTTACTGACTAAACCTTGATTAGGAGGTTAATTATGCTTAAGGGGTATTTATATTAGGCTAAGCATGGATTAGGTGGATATATTAGCTTAGTTAAATATTAATTAGATTAAGTGCTTGATTAGTTTAGTGGATGGATTAATTAGTCTAATTATGCGATTAGATTAGTGTAATCCTAATTAGACTTTTAATTAATTATTTTACTCATTTAATTATTTATTTAAATTAAATATTATTTCATTGAATTATTTAATATTTAATTAATTTAATTTTCGGAATTTATTTAATTATTTAATTAATGATATTTTTTCGGAAATTATGCCGGGATGGTCGGTTGTTAGAATTTCGTGCTGGCTGCTGTGGTATGGCTAGATTGTGCAATTGATGATCGGGTTGTGAAATTGTGTGTTGATTGTGAATTGTAAGCAATTGGGTATGACACTTGGCTAAGCCAGAGGATTGCCTAACTTTAGTAGGCTGTGCCCATTGGGCCGTTATTAACCGCCGAAGTAGGCTGTGCCCATCGGGCAATGATTAACCGCCGAACTTGGAAGTAGGCTGTGCCCATTGGGCCGTGATTGACCTGGTTACACCAGAAGACCGCTTAACTTGGAGTAGGTCGTGCCTGTGTGTGTCCATAATTAATAATTGGAACGAGAAATTGATTGTGATATAAAGTGATGCGTTCCAATGGTTGAGTGATGTTATTGTACATATATGAGATATGAATTATGCTAATGTACAGGAAGGAACTGAAGCGAGGTAAGTCCTCTGTATTATCTAGCTAGGCCACCCTTGGGTGTATTTCCTTCCTAATAGGGGTTTAGGGGGTGAACTCGTTGAGACATTATCTCACCCTGTCGTGGGCTTAACTATTTACAGGTCCCTAGATGGAGGAGCGTCACGTGTGGCACGGGGTCCCACAGACGATGGATTTTGAGTTTACCTACATCCCTATTCCCGAGACCACCTTGACTCAGGAGTTGGTTGAGTTCGTGGTTTGCGTCGATGAGGGACTACCTGAGTTGGTACCTCACCGATTCAAGGCATGGTTCATTGGCTTCTGACAAGGGGGTTGGGGGGTCCATTGCAAGGTTTTGACGAACCTTCGGTGGGACTGGGGAGTGGGAGGCAGCACATCCGATGGACTTGGACACCCCTGATGGTGTCGTGATAGACTCGGAGCCCCCGTTGGTCATGGATGAGGACCTAGTGCCTAGTGATCTAATGGCACTTCCTTTTGAGCTAGACCCCTGTTGTTAGACTCACTTTGTAATTAAACCTGGTGTGTTTATAAAAGCGTGTTTGGTTTGAAATGGCTATCCTGCTATTGCTATCCCATGTTGAGTGTTGTCAGGGGTTTTGTTCGCTTTCGTATGCGTAATAAAATGAATGGGTCGGCGACGCGTCTTGGGAACATCGCATTTGTATCGACCACAAAGGGATGTATGCACACTTTAGGTGCGGGGCATGATAGCTTCAGCCACCACTACCGTAGCCACTACTAATGCTGCCAATGCCATTGCTGATGCTGCTGCTGCTGCCACTGCTGCTGCCGCAATTACCGTCGCACCTGTCGTCGCACTTGCTGAAGTTCCACCTGGGAACTTGGTCGCTGGGAGATCAATGCACAAGCTAGTGGAACAGTTTCCTAAATTGAACCCGCCGAAGTTCACTGGAGCAGGATGTTGACACCTAAATTTTGGCGACCCTAAAGAAATAAAATAAAAATTGCATAGCATAAAAAAAAGGAAAATAAGGGAAGGAGCAAATTGATTTGATTATGAATGGAATGTTGAAATTCTGATTAGCCATCCTTGCTTTGGTGAATATTTAAATCATAGTAAATATGGAAGCAAATCCTCAATCAAAGAAATCAGATGAATAAAAAGTAAGGAGTTTGATAAAAGGGAAGGAATCGAAACATCCAAGGAAAAATCAAACCGATTGCAAGATTTTGCTCCAATTTACACAAATTAAGGCAATGGAAAAAGGAAGCTCGAAAATTGCCATAGAAGAGAGTGGTCGGAATCACTATAAAAGGAGACCAAAAATTTTCAAGCAAAAGGGAGGGGGGGATTTCGAAAAAAATTGGGAGCAAAAAAAACGTGAGAGGTGTTTCTTCGTTCATTTTTTTTAGTACAAAAGTTCAAAAAAAAAATTTGGGGAGAAAGGAAAAATCAAAAGTCAAAAAAAAAAAAGGAAAAGTGAAGAGATGTTCGTGCAACTATAGTGAGGGGACGTGACAGAGACGTGAGAGAGAGGATAAAAAAAAATAGAAGAAAAGAAAAAGGGGGCTTCAGCGTCGTCTTCTTCCTCTCGCCACTGCCGCCCCCTGTCCGCACTAGCAACTCGCTCGAGCATCGCCTCCGCCAGCCACCTCCGCGCCTTCGCCGCTTTCACTCCGTCACCGCTGCTTTGCCAGCGTCCCGCCCGTCGCCAGAGATCCCCCTCGCCTGCGAGCCCACGCCGGCCCCTCGAAGCCACTGCTGCTCGCGTCTTTAGGAGCAACGAAGCCACTGACTCGCTCTATCCTCGATTTGCTCAGACCAGCGCCGCGCCTCCATGCCGATCGTCCACTGCACAATCGTTGATTTTCCCTCTACCCGAGCTTCACCCTCCGCTAGACGCTTGATGCCTGCTGCCACCAACGTCCGCACCTGAGCATCCCCGTTTGCTTGCCCTCAGCAACGCTCACTCGCACGACCTGCCTCAACACCTGCAGGACCTCCACCGTAGTAACCTGCGACTTGCAGCACCCATGAGCCCCTTCTTTGCTCGACCCGAACGCCCGCCGCCGTTGCTACTAGTCACCGCCGCTAGATCCCCTTGCTCGAGCGACCACCAGCAGCTCGCTCGAGCACTGCCACTGCTGCCGCGCCTCCCTCCGCCAGCAACCCGAGTTGATCGCTGCGCCTCCGCGCCCTTGCAGCAGCCTGCGACGCCACTGTTCGCCTCCATCGCTGCTCCCACCGCCTCACCCGTGCCTGCACCAACGACGTACGTAGCTCTGCCGCTGCACCTCAGCCTGTGCCGTAACCGCCTGCGACCTGCTCGCCCATCGTCTCTGCTAGTCCGCCCGCGCCTACTCCCATCGCGCTGCCGTCCTCCGGATTCCCCTTAGGTGTTTAGTTCTATCTTTATTTTTCATTTATTTTACTTTATCTTATTTATTTATTTAGTTTAGTTATTTAAATCAAAACAAGTGGATGTCAATTTTCATTTTATAAATTTTGTAGGCATTATCTGCTGGGATTTTGTCCGAATTTTTATAATTATTAATTTAATTCGTAAGATGTCGTATCATTTTTTTTAATTATATTAATTTTCGGGCTTTTTGGTGGTATTTTGGTTGTTAAATCATTGTAATTATTAATTTGATCCGTAAGATTTCGGATTAGATTTTTAATTATTTTGAACTATTTGTCGTGATAATTGGGGTTAGAATAATCGCTAATTTGACCTCGTGAGACAACAGGGTATTTTTCAGTTATTTTAATCCTTTATTTGTTGACTACATTGATTGTTTAGATTTAATATTTATTTAATAATTACTCATCATAAAAAAACTAAAATCAAAAAAATCAAAAACTCAAAATCTTGCATGAGCATATAGATTTAGTAAATCAGACATGTAGGTTTAGTAAATCGTGTTTTTAGGATTATATTTTTAGGATTGCATTTTTAGATACTTCTTTTTAAATAGGTTAGGGTTGGACCTAAATAACTTTTTTTATATAAATAGCGTTTTAGATAATACTTGCACATTTTAATTATCTCATTTAAAAAAAATAGTTTTCTAAGAAAGGATATGATTTAAGTCAAATTAATCCCTAAAATAATTTAGAAATTTTTTTTAGATAGTTTAATTAGGGTCTTTATTAATTCTGAATTTCAATAAAATACAAAAATATTAGGTGCATGTTAATTAGTTTGCATTATAGGTTCATTTAATTAGGATTTGTTTGTTAGTAAAATTAGGTCATGTAGTTAAAAATGCATTTTTATAAAAGGATTCTAATTTTCAAAAAACCCAAAAACAAATTGTTTGCTTTGTGTGATGCAATTTATTTTTATTTATTGAATGTTTAATAATGGTTGAGCACCCGTGTGAACATTTTTGCGTGATAGTAATTTAGAATAAAATAAATCCAAGCTGCCTGCAAAAAAATATTTTTGAAAAATAAAAAGAAATGGTACCAAAAGGGCATTAGAGAAATCTAGTGTAATCAAGTCCCCGTACTCATAGTCTCTGGTTCATAGGAGTAAAATAATCTTCCTATTATTTTACTTAGGTGTCTAATCGACCTACCATAAACTGATTAGTGGCGACTCCTAGTTAATAATCTTTTACATGTTAAATATTTGAACCTTAAGTCGCGAATTGGTATGGGCTTGGGAGAGCCCGAGCTAAGTTTAAAGACTTAGTAGTCCATTAAGCTAGTTTTAGGTGATGCACCCGAAATTTTGGTCACGACAACTTGGCGACTCCGCTGGGGACTTGTGTTAAAACACTTAGTGGAATTAGGCCAATTTTTCTTTTTCTTTTAAAAATGTTTTCGTTTGGCAGCGAGGACACTAGGTTCGTACCTAACATATCTAAAGTGTTAAATGTTTTTGCAGATAGGAGGTATAAGGGGAGTAGTGTTTGCTAACATTTGTCTTGCAGGTGGGAGTGTAGGATGAATGATTTAGTTTTCCCTAATTAGAAGTGTTGTTTGCATTTAAACCGTTGTGCATGTTTTATTGCTTTTAGCACTACACTATTGCACACACAACCTGCGGTCGGACCTGGGCTGCAATAGGATTTCTAGGATGGTGTTGAAAAGGATACTTCATCCAAAGCGAGACTGCTATGTAAAGGTTGACCTTCTCTTCCCCGGAATTTCTTTCATGGTGTTGAATGTGTTTGTCCATATCCGCAAGACTGCGTGATTATTGGGTATTCCATTCGACTGAGCTAGGATTAGGAGGACCTGACACGTTAATGCGAGACTGCAACGGTCAGATCATCCTCTTAGCTCCACTTTGTTAAGCTATTTAGATAGAAATCAAGCCTCACACTTCATGCGTGTTTGACATCCCTTCCCACCGAAAGTAAGTTGTCTGAACTCTCGCTTTTCAATTCACTTACTTCGCTGCAATTTTCGTCGGTCCATGACAATGTTTTGTCCTTCGTATTGTCTTATACCCTTAAGGAAGACCATCATATTGTTCATTTCCACTTTTGAGGTTTAAAATGATGCCATATGATCTTGGAAGAAGGGGTTAAGGCATTCGAAACGCCACTGAAGCCCCTCGGAGGTCCCATTCTGCTAGATTAGGACACCATGGAAGAGGTGAAGAAAATTCTGGATGACAGAGATAAGGAAGGCAAAACTTGCCACCTGAGCAAAGGTGAGGGAGGCAAAGCTTGTTACCTCCCAACAATCGCGAGATGTTCCCTGGCCCTCCGAGAATGAAACAAGCTGGAGTGGAAGTGATGGACACCCTGGGGCAGCCAAGTGGCAAATTCGACTATTATGTGAAGTACTCGGCTCCTCTCAGCTTCTACGTTGACCCTCGGGAGATTGTCCCAGATGGATGGGGGGGCATGGACGACCCGACACCTCCAAAAATTGAGAACCCTGATGATGAATTGGAAGGAATCACCAATTTGTTCAATGACCTCCCTATAAGCGCCGTTGACAAAGGACCATCAGAAGAAATTGGCCCTAGCCCATGAGAGTGACTCATTTATTGCTTTCGCACACTCCCCTGCGTGGGAATTTATATTACTTTCTAGGGAATGTTTTCAATTCATTCTTTTTCATTTTTCTTTTAGGGATTGAACATTGCATTTACCATTTAATAAATATAATTTGATTGATGAATATCAATAAAATCACAAGTTTTGAGGACATGATGAGGTATGCCAAACCAATCCCATGAAGATATCCAATCTTGAAAAGAAAATATCATTCACGGAGAAAACATGAGGACTAGGGTTCTTCATGCTTCCTCATCAAAAAATTTCCAAAAACTGAGAATAATAAAAAAAATCATTTTTGTAGCCATTTCCAAAAGCATGCATTAGGTTAGTTATGTTTAATTTTCTGACGCATTTACTTCGTGTTTCAGAGCATTACTTTATCGGTCTGATGAGAAAGTATCTGAAAAAGGCACACCAGGTTGCAATTGGCCCAACTGTTAAGAACACATCTCTAAAGACTTAATAAAATGAGGGTCAAGTAAAAGGGGACCATCATTCCCTGGTGGAAGAGGTACGTCTCTCGTCCTTGAACATAATTGATTTTGGGAAATGACACTCTATCTTTTCCTTGCAGATGACAAATTGGGGGCATGACAGATTTTTGGGCAAAAGTGGATTTTCAGTCTTGAATGATAGGGACAATCCAAAGACATCAACTGTTGAGGCAATCCCATTGTAGATGAATCCTTGAATGAATGCTTAAAACCATTTTGCAGTGTGGAAAACTGTTTGTTTTGAAGTTGACAATTTTTCATGCCTAAAAAAGGATTTTGCATGATGACTCTTACATGTTTTATCTACCAATTCCACTAAAGAACATCAAGATGGACTAATTTAATGAATGATGTGGAATGAATTGAGCATACTAAATGAGACGAGTCGGGATGATGAAAGGCAAACCCTATCTTATACACAGTCCCCTACTTATACACTAGTGAGATGAGTGTAGTAAGGTTCATATACACAAGGTAATGAGTTTTCTCGCAAAAGGTACGGCAACTGAAGTGATGAGAGGCAATTCATTTATCTATCTCAAACACTACAAGTAATCCATTGCTTAACCCTTTTGAGCCCATACACTTATTGATAATCTTTTCAAATTACCCCTGTTAAGAATCACCCCACATCGGGGCAACTAGGAGATAAAATGGCATCATGAGGTGAGGAAAATGAATTGAAATTTTCTTACTCTCACTTGCATCAATTTTCAAGTTGTGCTATTGCATTGAATTCATGTGTTAATTTAAGTACCTTAGGATGACGAAGAGCATTTCTTTCTCTATCCTACATATTTATACCATTTGCATAGCCCACTTGAGCCTGCAATTTCATTTCTTTAAATCCAGTTGGTGATCATCCCCCACACTGGGGCAAGGCAAAAGGCAAATGACGACTCTTGAAAGTTTGAGTGTATTTCAAAGTGACGCGTGCATTGTGCGCAAGAATTGAAATCAAAATATAACTAAGGGGCATGAAAAAGCGGTGTGCCTGGTAAAAGTAAGGCCAATGCCCGTGAAAAAGTAGTGAAAAAATTGAATGAGAACTAGGGGCATGGAAAAAGCAGTGTGCCTGGTAAAAGTAAGGCCAATGCCCAGAAAAGAGAAAGAAATCAAACTCTTAATATAGTGAGTCATATCCCCAACAAGGCAATACTAAAAAACTCAAATGCTGTTACAATCAATGGAGTTGTGATATGAAAATCTTCGACAGTGGAGAAGGAAAGTGGTGTAAATGTCAAGATGATCACCATCTTTGACCCCCCTAAACACTTTTTGAGCCTAATGATCCTTTCATTTCTCAACCCATGAGCCAAGCCTATGTTACGTCCCTTGCAAAATCTCTTCAGATTAGGGCACTTGAATTAACCTAGGGGTTCACATGTTTTAAGCATAGCTCGAACAAGTGCGAGCAAGATTATTTCTTTCTCATTTTGTAGGGTTCTTACTTGTAAACCCGGAGATGATTGCGAAGCTGTTCTTTCAATAGCCTTGACTCAAAGAGTCCCTTTGTTAAGCCGTTGACCAAGTTCACAATATGGTCCCTATTAAAGACCTCTTAGATTGGTAAGATCATATCGCTTGCGAGAATACTCGGACCCCTGTCGATATGGTGAGATGGAGTGATTCTCTTTTAAATGAGAGTGAGTGAAAGGCCTTTCTAAACGAAAGTCTCTCATTTAGTATTCTTAAGAAATCCACATCATGAGTGAAAATTGTCTTGAATGATAATTCTCTCTAGTGGAAATTTGGGTGATGCAAATGTCATTATGCATGAACCCCGATTGAATTGATAAAAACTTTAGTGGATTTTGAAGTGTGCGTTCCATAATAGCATTAATTGCTTATTTCTTTGGTGAATGCACTTTTGCTCTAATCATGTCTGATAGGTAATGTTTTCTCAAAGACCCAAGAGCTCCTGACATTCAAGTTCCTTTCAAAATGCCTCATGATATTAGGAGATGAGGAACCATCATGAACATTCAAGGTCCATCCTTGATGTTCCAAATTTTACCAGGAGGTGAAAGACCTCCACAGAATATCTAAATTCCATAAGACATATCCCAAAGAATCAGAGATATCACATGGTAAGTATATCTCTACCCATACTCTAAATACTTGTTATTGTGTAGGTATTCTCTCCCAAGCGCATCAACACTTGACTCGGTCAAGCTGTCTTCTATATTGACTTGGCGTGGTTTCATAGCCTAGAGTCCCTTTCATCGACTCAGCGTGCTTCCGTAGCCCGGTGTCCTTTATATTGACCTGGCGTGCTTTCGTAGCCCAGAGTCCTTTTCATCGATCCGGCGTGCTTTCGTAGCCCGGTGTCCTTTATATTGACCCGGCGTGCTTTCGTAGCCCAGAATCCCTTTCATCGACCCGGCGTGCTTTCGTAGCCCGGTGTCTTTTATATTGACCCGGCGTGCTTTCGTAGCCCAGAGTCCCTTTCATCAACAGGGCGTGCTTTCGTAGCTCGATGTACTTTATATTGACCTGGCATGCTTTCGTAGCCCAGCCCAGAGTCCATTTCATCACTCGGCGTGCTTTCATAGCCTGATGTCCCTATTTATTGACCCAACATGCTTCCATAGCACGGTGTCCCTTGATATGACCTGGCATGCTTCTGTAGCCCAGAGTCCCCCTATCAAATCGGCATGCTTTCGTAGCCCGATGTTCCCCTTCATTGACACAGTGTACTTCCGTAGCCCAAAGTCACCTCATTAATTTAGGAGACATATCCCTAAGGATCAAATTTGTCACCAGGTAAGTATATTTCTATCCATACCTTAAATACTTGGCATTATACAGGTATTCCTTTTTAAGCATTGGCACTTGATAGAGTTGCCCTCTAAAGATTTTTTAGATTCATTATGATCAGGCGACCGTAGATTGGTACGAGTCCTAGAAAATGAATCCCAGTTTAGGCAACCGTAGAATGGTACGGGTCCTAGACAACACCTATTTCCTCATTTAGGTGACCATAGAATGGTACGGGTCTTGGAAAGTGAATCCTAGTTTAGGCGACCGTAGAATGGTACAGGTCTTAGACAACACTTATTTCCTCATTCAGGTGACTGTAGAATGGTACGGGTCCTGGAAGGTGAATCCTAGTTTAGGCGACTGTAGAATGATACAGGTCCTAGACAACATCTATTTCCTCATTCAGGTGACTGTAGAATGGTACGGGTCCTGGAAAATGAATCCTAGTTTAGGTGACCGTAGAATGGTACGGGTCCTAGACAACATCTATTTCCCTATTCAGGCGACTGTAGAATGGTACGGGTCCTGGAAAGCGAATTTTCATTTAGGCGACCGTAGAATGGTATTGGTCCTAGACACAACCAAACAATGCCATACTGGGCAACTGTAGAATGGTACAGGTCCTAGACATGTAACGCCAATCTATCTTGAGTTACTCTACCCTCCTCGAAGGTAAGTAATTCCAAGTGAGTTCCTTTATCATTTGCATTAGTATTTCCATGCATCACATAAATTGCATTTCAAAATGAGATTCATTTTCCCAAAAAAAAAAAAGAAACCTTTGAAGATCATTCAGTGCATGTGCATGATCAAAATTTAGGTCTCAATTTGTCTTTGAAGGCAACCTCTACGAGCTCACCTTCAAAGAGGGGCAGCTGTTGACACCTAAATTTTGGTGACCCTAAAGAAATAAAATAAAAATTGCATAGCATAAAAAAAAATAAGGGAAGGATCAATTTGATTTGATTATGAATGGAATGTTGAAATTCTAATTAGCCATCCTTGCTTCGGTGAATATTTAAATCATAGTAAATATAGAAGCAAATTCTCAATCAAAGAAATCAGATGAATAAAAAGGGAAGGAACCGAAACATCCAAGGAAAAATCAAACCGATTGCAAGATTTTGCTCCAATTTACACGAATTAAGGCAACGGAAAAATGAAGCTCGAAAATTGCCATAGAAGAGAGTGGTCGGAATCACTATAAAAGGAGACCAAAAATTTTCGAGCTAAAGGGAGGGGGATTTCGAAAAATTGGGAGCAAGAAAACGTGAGAGGTGTTTTTTCCTTCGTTTTTTTAGTACAAAAGTTCAAAAAAAATTTGGGGAGAAAGGAAGAATCAAAAGTCAAAAAAAAAAAAAAGAAGAAGGAAAAGTGAAGAGATGTCCGTGCAGCTACAGTGAGGGGATGTGAGAGAGACGTGAGAGAGAGGAGAGAAAAAAAACAGAAGAAAAGAAAAAGGGGGCTTCAGTGTCGTCTTCTTCCTCTCGCCACTACTACCCCTTGTACGCACCAACAGCTCGCTCGAGCACCACCTCCACTAGCCACCTCCGCGCCTCCACCGCTGTCACTCCGCCACCGCTGCTCTGCCAGCGTCCCGCTAGTCGCCGGAGATCCCCCTCGCCTGCGAGCCCACGCCGGCCCCCCGATGCCATTGCTGCTCACGCCCTTAGGAGCAGCAAAGCCACCGACCCGCTCTATCCCCGATTTGCTTAGACCAGCGCCGTGACTCCGTGTCGATTGTCCATCGCACAATCGCTGATTTTCCCTCTGCCCGAGCTTCACCCTCCGCTAGACGCTTGACGCCTGCTGCCACCAACGTCCGCACCCGAGCATCCCCGTCCGCCTACCCTCGCAACGCTCACGCCCGTGACCTGCCTCGACACCTGCAAGACCTCCACCGTATTAACCTGCGACTTGCAGCACTCGCGAGCCCCCTCTCTGCTCGACTTGAACGCCTGCCGTCACTGCTGCCAATCGTTGCCGCTAGATCCCCCTCGCCTGAGCGACCACCAGCAGCTTGCTTGAACACCACCACTGCTGCCACGCCTCCCTTCGCCAGCAGCCCGAGCTGATCGCCGTGCCTCCGTGCCCCTGCAGCAGCCTGCGATGCCACTGTTCGCTGCCATAGCTGCTCCCGCTGCCTCACCCGCGCCTGCACTAGCGACGTTCGTAGCTTCGCTGCCGCACCTTAGCCCGCGTCGCCATCGCCTACGACCTGCTCGCCCATCGTCTCTGCTGGTCCGCCCGCGCCTACTCCCATCGCGCTGCCGTCCTCCTGAGTCCCCGTAGGTGGTTTAGTTTTATCTTTATTTTTCATTTATTTTTGTGATGTCCCAAGGCGTCACGTACTAAGCGCAAGTGGAATTATAATTATTATTATCTTCTTGCCTAACTTGTAATCTCTTTTAGATAATCTATAGTGTTTACCATTGAAGGTTAGCATGTATAACATGGATTATCTAAAGTCTCAAGTTTATATTATGAGGTTATCCTACAAACACTCTACCTTCAATGTTAAGTATTGGCCAAATCATTCATGCACATAAAGAAGAACACGAGAAGCTTCATTTCTTCTTATCCTCATCAGGGCTTACAAAATTTATCAACCTGGACTCTTTCCATGTTCATCGCATATATATACAACATATGCATAACAAAAGTCAGGGATAAAGGGTGAGGGTATCTACTCCACAAGTTCCCACACTAGCCCACATCTAACAAAAGAAAAACAAAAGACAGTCAGCTTCTACGTGATCCAAGGCGTCTAGGCACCGTCCATACCCGCTCCAAGTCCTCCTGCTCCAAAGGGTAAAGGGCCAAATATCTCCCCTTCATGGTTGATAAACCATGCAACGAACATCATCGGTGTCAAGTCGGCTCTACCGTCATCCAGCCATAAGGTAGCCTCATATTTGGAGAAAACCATGTCAATGTTGGGATCATACATGTCATGAAGAGAAACATCAAGACGCACTATTGCCCCGTATCGAGCTACTGGCGGTACATCCATGCTATCAATCTGAAATGTAAGGTATGAGCAACAACCTTGCCCAGTAAAGAATGCTAAAACTCTAACTTAAACAATCCACGGCCATCAAGATTACAAGAGAATCATCAAACAATTTAGGATGCTAAAGGAAGTATATCACGAGCATAAACAATTGGATATTAACACATCATGTATATAATCACCTTATGTGCATCCATTTCTATACTTACCTTTCTCAAACTCAATCTCATATCAAGATGCAATGCAACAATAATAAATGGACTCACTCGCCAAATAGAATTATATTTAGTGAGCATATGATCCACCCTCGATCAATCACTAACCGGAATTCTACCAGCCTGATCGAGTCAATTCTGGAAGTTACCTTATTCGGACTTCCACAATATTTCTATTATGGGCATCTTACTCCGAGGCATCCCGATATCACACAACCGAGGTATCCAAGATGACTCAGCAAGGGCATCCCAAACTTCCGGGGGCATCACCGGTATCTCTGTACCGATGGGTTCATTCACTCTCTTAAGCACACGTTTCAACCACCACACCTTTGATTAATGCATTTATCGTCTGCAATAGAAAAAAGACTCCAAAGTATCTAACTATATATCTAACTCTCATGAACCTAGCGCATGTGCGTGTCCAAATTATAAGATAAAACCCATTACGACATATCCCATTCCATGCCGAACAGATATTTACCCCATAATCAAGCACTATGCACCGCACTCATTGCACACGCATGATACTATATGTACCTACACCTCAAATGATATATGAGACTTACTCTTACACAACTAACATCTATTAGGAGGTTACTAGACTCTATGTGTGTCATACAAGTCTAATATAAAAGACACAACATCTAATATATGTTCTCGGGTCCAGACAGTTTACTAACTAAATGTACAGTTTTGGTTTCGGACATAGAAGGTATAACCATTCTTGTCGAAATACTACCAAATTTTAGTATGTTATATTTGAGACATAGATCGAAATTTTCTGTGAAGAAACTTAAGTTTAACTCTCACTGTATTAAGAGTAACAATCACCATAATCTTTACTATCACCCTGTATCGACGTCCAGATTCTTTATCTACAAAGAAAATTGTTTTACTAACCAATTCTTCTCTATTTAATCTCAAATTTTCACACTTTATTCCCTAAGATATGTTCTACAATTTTCATTAAGGATTCGAAGTCAAATTCTAACTAGGTAAATACAGAAAATTCGTATAATCCGTAAAGGTCAAATCGTTTCTCACAAGAACAATTTACTGGTTTTACTAAGTTCACTTCTATCTCTACGTTTTATATATTTGTATGGTTATAGCTAGGTTTCTAATTCAATCTCATGGATGTTCCATCATGTAGAATGGTTCCTTTCTTATTTTCATTAGCATACATAAAGAAAATAACACAAAACAGAAGACTCCCTAACTGCATTTTCCTAGAACAGAATAGGTATACAGGGTTCCTTCACTCCTAGCCCGACCAAACCACTTATCTTTCCACAGATCTCTTCTGCAACACTTCATTACTTAATCACAGCAACTATAAATACTTTCAGCAAGCTTTTCTTTAACAAATAGCCCATCCATAGCTTGGCTCGAAGTATAAATGCATCCGTGAGTTCACGCATCACAGTATACACCACATCCAACCACTCGGCATCCATTTCATCACTTCACTCAGCAAAACAGCATACTCACACTTGGATTTCGCAACATGTAAAACTCAAAGGTAACATGCAATGGCTTCTACCTTCAATCTAACACTTACTAAGCTTAGATCAACCACAAAACAGCAACTACAAATCAAATCCTTCACTGTTTGGTTAGATCCGCAAGCTTTCTTGACAAAACAATGGATAACTTTTAATTTAGAGTTATATCTTTCCTTACCTTGCTTCAGCTACTAAACAACACGAAGATGATTCAAGATCAACACCAAAATCTCGCATGCAAGAAGAAGAAGGTTGCTGGTTTGCTTCTGGTTTTTCACTGCTCGACCGAGAGAAAAACAGAAAGAAGAAGATGAAGATGGGTTTCTCGGTTTTTATATGGAGAGAGAGAGTTCAAAATTTATGAGGGAAATAGATCTACAAACCTAATCCCTAGGCTAGAGTAATGATGAGATTTGCTAATGATTATGTTCCTTGGGTTTGCATGTCTCGGTTCGTGGGAATCAAAACCGTGGGTGATGAGGAAAAACAAAGAGAGAAGAGAGAGAAGTGTCGTGGCCTCCAAGTTTGTTGTCTCAAATTCCATTTGTTTCTAATCCATGTCATTAGTCGGTTCATTAGTTTCTAATGTTTTTCAATTAATTTCCTTTTGTTTCTACTTGATTTCAATCCTTTTATAGTTATACAAAGTCATGACATAACATATCGACTAGTCAATGTTAATCTATAAAGAATTCATCACAAAAATGCTAAAGTTAGAAATCGATATTAGCATTATAAACATTAATCAAATTATCATAACAATAATCTATAAAATAAAATCACTCGGGCCTAAATATTCTTCTCTGGCCCAATAGGCTTAATCTATAACAATCCGGCCCACTAAACTAAATTTACAAATCTAATAATTCTGAACCTTGGCCCGCTTCAAGCCAAGTCCAAGCCCATAATCTCTCATTAGATTTCTTAAGTACAATTCGTGTGGCCCACTTATTTCTCAAGCCCACACATTTCTCACGATCCATCGGATTCACTTTCTGGCCCAAATCTAATTAATCTAAGTTCCTAATGATCTAATTACACTAATGAAGGTCGGTGAAATTTGGGATGTCACAATTTTACTTTATTTTATTTATTTTTTTTAGTTTAGTTATTTAAATCGAAACAATGGATGTCAATTTTCATTTCATGAATTTTGTAGGCATTATCTGTAGGGATTTTGTCCATAATGTTTTACAATTATTAATTTGATCCGTAAGACGTCGGATCATTTTTTTAATTATATTAATTTTCGGGCTTTTTGGTGGTATTTTGGTTGTTAAATCATTGTAATTATTAATTTGATCCGTAAGATTTCGGATTAGATTTTTAATTATTTTGAACTATTTGTCGTGATAATTAGGGTTAGAATAATCGTTAATTTGACCTGTGAGACAACAGGTTATTTTTCGGTTATTTTAATCCTTTATTTGTTGACTATATTGATTGTTTAGATTTAATATTTATTTAATAATTACTCATCATAAAAAAACTAAAAAAAAAAATCAAAATCTTGCATGAGCATATAGATTTAGTAAGTTAGACATGTAGGTTTAGTAAATCATGTTTTTAGGATTATATTTTTAGGATTGGATTTTTAGATAATTTTTTTAAAATAGGTTAGGGTTGGACCTAAATAACTTTTTTTTTATATAAATAGGGTTTTAGTTAATGTTTGCACATTTTAATTATCTCATGTAAAAAAAATAGTTTTCTAAGATAGGATAGGATTTGAGTCAAATTAATCCCTAAAATAAATTAGAATTTTTTTAGATAGTTTAATTAGGGTCTTTATTAATTCTGAATTTCAATAAAAATACAAAAATATTAGGTGCATGTTAATTAGTTTGCATAATAGGTTCATTTAATTAGGATTTGTTTGTTAGTAAAATTAGGTCATGTAGTTAAAAATGCATTTTTATAAAAGAATTCTAATTTTCAAAAAACCCAAAAAAAAAAAATTGTTTGCTTTGTGTGATGCAATTTATTTTTATTTATTGAATGTTTAATAATGGTTGAGCACCCGCGTGAACATCTTTTGCGTGGTAGTAATTTAGAATAAAATAAATCCAAGCTACCTGCAAAAATACGTTTTTGAAAAATAAAAAGAAATGGTACTAAAAGGGCATTAGAGAAATCTAGCGTAAATAAGTTTCCGTATCCATAGTCTCTGGTTCGTAGGAGTAAAATAATCCTCCCATTGTTTTACTTAGGTGTCTAATTGACCTACCATAAACCAATTAGTGGCGACTCCTAGTTATTAATCTTTTGCATGTTAAATATTTGAAACTTAAGTTGCGAATTGGTATGGGCTTGGGAGAGCCCGAGCTAAGTTTAAAGACTTAGTAGTCCATTAACCTACCTCCATAGACTTCGGGGCTTCGGTCCTGCTCAACCACCATCTAAGGACCTGAAAAGATAAGCCCACGACGGGGTGAGACATTATCTCAGCAAGTTCACCCCCTAAACCTCTATTAGGAAGGAAATACACTCAAGAGTGGCCTAGCCAAACACAACAGAGGACTTACCTTGACTCAGTTCCTTCCTGTATGTTAGCACAATTCATATCTCATATACATGCAATCATCACTCAACAATTGGAACGCATCTTACTATATCTCAATCAATTTCTCGTTCCAATTAGTAATCACGGCCACACACGGCCATGACCTACTCCATGTTAGGCGGTCTTTTGGTGTAACCAGGTTAATCACGGCCCTATGGGCACGGCCTATTCCAAGTTAGGCAGTTAATCACGACCCGATGGGCACGGCCTACTAAATGTTAGGCGATCCTTTGGCTTAGCTAGGTGTCGTAACCAAATGCTTATAATTCACAATTACCACACAATTTCACAAATCATCATTAAATTGACCAAACCAGCACTCAATTGCACATTCTAACCATATCACGGTTACCACGCAATTGCACAATCATCATTCCATTGATCAAGCCAGAAATTAATTGCATATTCTAACCATACCATAGCAATTGGCTCGAAATTTTATTGAGCGGCTCTCTCGGCATAATTTCCGGAAAATATTAATTAATAAATAATTAAATAAATTTCGAAAATTATATTAATTTAAATAATAAATAATATAATTTAAATAATATTTAATTTAAATAATTAAATAAATAAATAAAATAATTAATCAAAAGTCTAATCATGCTCACCTTAATCTAATTGCATAATTAGACTAATTAATCCATCCACCAAACTAATTATTCTTCTAATCTAATTAACAATTAACTAAGCTAATCTAACCACCTAAATCATCATTAGGCTAATCTAATCACCCCTTAAGCATAATTAACTCCTTAAGCGGAGATTAGTGAGTAAACTCACCGATTTAGCATTCCAGTGAGTCCACGGCGACGGTGACGTGGAGGCGGGTGACAATCCTCCTAGCAGCGACACTAAGTGTGGTCGGGAAGGACTTGGAAACGGACCACGAAGCTTCAAGACACTTGCTGGCTTCGCTTTTGTTCATGGCTGAACCGAAAGAGAGAACCAGTGGCTGAAACGATGAGGAAGGGCTGATCGAAGCTCCGGCGAGCAGGTGGCCGGCAACCGGCAGCACCTGGGGGTTAAAGGGGGACTTGCCGGTAGTTGGGATGGGTGGAGGCTTGGTTGAAATGGGGAGAAAAATGGCGAAAATCACGAAACAGGCGAAACAGTGCAAGCAGGTGAGCTGCCCGATAGACTAGTGAGCGGTGGCTTCCAGCGGCTAGGCGGGTCGATCAGCGGCTTCGTTCGGCACGAGGCGACCTCCATCCGTACGGATTGGATCTCCTAGTCACGATGGTGGGTGGCACAAGAACTGATTCGTCCAGGAAGGCAACTTTTAACTTAGGTTTTTGGAGAAAGGTCAGTTTGAGCAGAAACTGGAAGAAGAGAAAACAGAGGGGGAAAAAGGTCGGCGGTGGCTTTGCGGGCTGCTCGACGGGAAGGGGCTGGCTCAGCTAGCTTCCTCCAGTTGTCTCAAGCTTTTCCTAAGCCTCAACAATGGAGAAAGCCAAGCTTCAAGGAGGAAGAAGGAGTGTTGAAGAGAGGCGACCCCAAATGGCCTCCTAGACTTCCAACAGTTGGCCAAACACTCAAGTGGCTGCCCCACCACTTGCTCAGGCATCCACCGCCCACTCTCTCTCCTCAATCTTCCCTAGGAAGCTTCTCTTGGTGGTTGAAATGTTGCACCCCCCATTGACTACGAATTTTGTGCATTTGTCCCTCAAATCCCATTAATTCCGTTCAATTCCTCTTCAATTTCATTCAATTGAAGTCCAAAAAATCCAGCCATGGCGTCCACACTTAAACCATGATTTTTCCTCATCAATTGAACCAACTTAACGGCCATGGGTGCACTAAAAAACGGTCCATCAAACTTTCTCGATCAAATTTCGCCAATTCTTGATTTTTCGCCGAAAATTTTGGTTTGCAGAAAAATCTTCAGATGATGAGTCGACATTCCTAAAATGATTTGTGACATGAAAGAACTTTCAATTTCTGAATTAAGGCTCGAATTCCCAGTTAATTTCAATCTGGCGTGATTTTAGCGTGTCCTAATATACTAGGTAGCTTTTAGGAACTTTTAACGCATTTGATCTGTGGTTGACTATTTTCGAGCCACAAAGTACATCTTCGACACATTGGCGACTCTCGGTTGTTGTGGAAATCTTGAGATTTCAAATACAGTCACAAGGTACCAAAATGACAGAGAAATCGATCTAATGCCGATCGACAAGAATTGTGCTATTAGTTGGAATCACCCACACTAATCGATCTATGCCGTAATGACCCTTGCAGATTTGAATTGTTGAGCAGTCGATTCCTGTTTGAATTCTCATGTTTATTGTGTTAAAATCCCTTAACGGCTTCACCTGATAGACTAGTTATCCCATGAGTGATCAACTCAGGGAAAAAGACTATGGGCGCATCAATGAAAAGCCTTACCCATTCAATTCAAAATAGAATTGGAATATCAGGATGTCACAAAGCATGTCGCCAAGTGACTATCGTGTCAGCAAGTGAAGGCACATCACTAGAAAACGGGAGGACTTCTACAACCTCTCGAGATTCCTAAGTTGAAATGGGAGCATATTACGGTGGATTTTGTGACAGGCTTACCGAGAAGTTCGAGGGGTAATGATTCCATTTCGGTAGTGGTCGACAAACTGACGAAGTCGGCTCACTTCATTGCAGTACAAAAGGACCTTGATTTGGACAGGCATGCATAATTGTATGTGCGTTGGATTGTTCGTTTGCATGGAGTGCCGATGACGATTGCCTCAGACTGAGACCGGGGTTCACAACTACCTTCTGGAAGAGTGCCTTAGGAACGAAGCTGTAGTACAGTACGGCATATCATCCTCAAACGGATGGCCAATCTAAGAGGATGATTCAAACCCTCGAAGACATGGTACGAGCTTGCATATTGGATTTTAAGGGAAGCTGGGAGGATCAGTGTCATCTTGTTCAATTTGCCTACAACAACAGCTACCAGCAGAGCATTCAGATGGCTTCTTTTGAAGCGTTGTATGGCAGGGCGTGCAGAACGCAAGTGTGTTGGGTTGAGGTTGGGGAACGAAAGATCACAAGCCCAGAGTTAGTCCAGCAGTCAGTGGATGTAATTGCCGTCATTAGAGATAGATTAAAGATCGCTCAGAGTCACTAGAAAAGCTATGCAGATAAACGTCGATGGCATTTGGAATTCCAAGTTGGGGATCACGTCTTTCTGAAGGTGTCCCCAATGAGGAGTACTTCACGCTTTGGCAAGAAAGGAAAGCTGAGTTTGAGGTACGTAGATCTATTTGAGATTCTAGAAAGAATTGGGATCCTAGCGTACCGTCTTGCATTACCGCCGAGACTAGCACAAGTGCATGCGTCTTTCAAGTGTCGATGTTGAGGAAGTATGAGCCTGACCCAACCCATGTGCTGAATTTTGAGGATTTAGACGTGGACAACCGAGTGTCGTACATGGAAAGCCCGGTTCAGATTGTGGATCGAAAAGAATAGGTTATGCGTACCAAGACCATCCCATTGGTCAAAGTGGTCTGGCAACTTTGAGGACGAAATTTTTATAAGAGGGGAAGAGTTGTGACATCTTGAATTTTCAGGTTATGCTTTCGACTGATTGAGTTGGGCTTTTCATCGATGCACTTATAGTTCTTTTCCCTAAGCTGATCACTTACGGGATAACTAGTCAATCAAGTGAAGCCGTTAAGGGATTTTAACGCGATAAACTTGAGAATTCGAATAGGAATCAACTGCTCGACCATGTTAATCTGCAAGGGTCATTACGGCACAGACCGATTAGAGATCGGAGATAGGTCGACTCAACTGGACCATGTGATTAAGTGTTGGCGATTCCATCTAATTGCACAATTCTTGTCAACCGGCACTAGACCGATTTCTCTGTCATTTTGGTACTCTGTGTCCGTATTTGAAACCTCTAGATTTCCACGACAATCGAGAGACGCCAATGTGTCGAAGATGCACTTTGTGACTCGAAAATGATCGACCACAGGTCAAAAGCGTTAAAAGTTCCTAAAAGCTACCTGGTAGATTAGGACGCGCTAAAATCGTGCCAAATTGAAATTAACCGCGAAATTGAACCCGAATTCAGAAATTGAGAGTTCTGTCATGTCACAAGTCATTTTAGGAATGTCGACTCATCCTCAGAAGATTTTTCTGCAAATCGAGATTTTCAGCGAAAAATCAAGAATTGACAGAATTGGATCAGGAAAGTTCGAGGGACCATTTTTTTAGTGCACCCATGGCCGTTAAGTTGGTTCAATTGATGAGGAAAAATCGTGGTTTAAGTGTGGACATCATGGCTGATTTGTTTGGCCTTCAATTGGATTGATTGGAAAAGGAATTGAATGGAATTGAGGGACAAATGCATAAAATTCGTAGCCAAGAGGGGGTGCAACATTTTAGCCACCAAGAGAAGCTTCCTAGGGAAGATTGAGGGGAGAGAGTGGGCTATGGATGGTTGAGGAGTGGTGGGGGCAAGCCAAGGGAGAGAAAGACAAGTGTTAGAGCCTAGGAAGGCCATTTGCGATCCCCCTCTTCAGCAACCCTTCTTCTTACTTTTTCCCCTCCTTTCTCTATTGTTGAGGCTAAGGATGAGCTCAAGGAACCAGAGAAACAACCAGCCCCTCTCCCCCTTGCCGTTGTACACTCGCTTGAAGTCGTCTAGCTCCGTCGCTTGCTGTCGCGCCGCTCGCACGCTAGCCTGCGTTTGCTGCTTGCCTATGCGTCTTTGGTCATCTTCTTTGCCCTGTTGTGCGTGACGAGGCCTTGTCCAGCATCCCCAACTGCCGTGAGCTGCCGTCGAATCCCCCCGAGCCCCGCTGTGTTCCGTCGTTGCAGCTCGTTGTCCAACCAGCCACCGGAGCAGCTCCTTGCAGCAAAGAACAAAAACCGAAGAGCTTAGCCTAGCTGAGACTTTGAGAGGCTTTTCCGGGCCCTTTTGGACCTTGCTTGGTGTTGTCGTGAGCTAGTTTATCGCTCACCTTCACATCCTCATCATGGTGAACTCGTCGGCTCGCAAATCCAGTGAGTTTACTGACTAAACCTTGATTAGGAGGTTAATTATGCTTAAGGGGTGTTTATATTAAGTGCTTGATTAGTTTAGTGGACGGATTAATTAGTCTAATTATGTAATTAGATTAGTGTAATCCTAATTAGACTTTTAATTAATTACTTTACTCATTTAATTATTTATTTAAATTAAATATTATTTAATTGAATTATTTAATATTTAATTAATTTAATTTTCGGAATTTATTTAATTATTTAAATAATTATATTTTCCGAAAAATTATGCCAGGATGGTCGGTTGTTAGAATTTCGTGCTGACTACTGTAGTATGGTTGAATTGTGTAATTGATGATCGGGTTGTGAAATTGTGCGTTGATTGTGAATTGTAAGCAATTGGGTATGACACTTGGCTAAGCTAGAGGATTGCCTAACTTGAGTAGGCCGTGCCCATTGGGCCGTGATTAACCGCTAAAGTAGGTTGTGCCCATCGGGCAGTGATTAACCGTCGAACTTGGAAGTAGGCCGTGCCCATTGGGTCGTGATTACTGCCTATAATAGAGTAGGTTGTGCCCAATGGGCCGTGATTAACTTGGTTACACTAGAAGACCGCCTAACATGGAGTAGGTCGTGCTCGTGTGTGGCCATAATTAATAATTGGAACGAGAAATTGATTGTGATATAAAGTGATGCGTTCCAATGGTTGAGTGATGTTATTGCACATATATGAGATATGAATTGTGCTAACGTGCAGGAAGGAACTAAAGCGAGGTAAGTCCTCTGTATTATTTGGCTAGGCCACCCTTGGGTGTATTTCCTTCCTAATAGGGGTTTAGGGGGTGAACTCGTTGAGATATTATCTCACCCTGTCGTGGGCTTAACTATTTACAGGTCCCTAGATGGAGGAGCGTCACGTGTGGTACGGGGTCTTGCAGACGATGGATTTTGAGTTTACCTACATCCCTATTCCCGAGACCACCCTGACTCGAGAGTTGGTTGAGTCCATGGTTTGGGTCGATGAGGGACTACCTGAGTTGGCACCTCACCGATTCAAGGCATGGTTCATTGGCTTCCGACAAGGGGGTCGAGAGGGTCCATTGCGAGGTTTTGACGAACCTTCGATCAGGACTGGGGAGTGGGAGGTAGCACATCCGATGGACTTGGACACCCCTGATGGTGTCCTAATAGACCCGGAGCCCCCGTTGGTCATGGATGAGGAGCCTAGTGCCTAGTTGATCTGATGGCACTTCTTTTTGAGCTAGACCCCTGTTGTTAGACTCGCTTTGTAATTAAACCTGGTGTGTTTATATAAAAGCATGTTTGGTTTGAAATTGCTATCCTGCTATTGCTATCCCATGTTGAGTGTTGTCAGGGGTTTTGTTCGCTTCCACATGCATAATAAAATGAATGGGTTGGCGATGCGTCTTGGGAACGTCGCATTTGTATCGACCACAGAGGGATGTGCGTGCACTATAAGTGCAGGGCGTGACAGCTTCAGCCGCCGCTACCGCAGCCACTACTAATGATGCCAATGCCATTGCTAATGCTGCTGCCACTGCTGCTGCTGCAGTTGCCGTCGCACCTGTCGCCGCACCTGTTGAAGTTCCACCTAGGAACTTGGTCGCTGGGAGATCAATGCACAAGCTAGTGGAACAGTTTCTTAAATTGAACCCGCCGAAGTTCACGGGAGCAGGATGTTGACACCTAAATTTTGGTGACCCTAAAGAAATAAAATAAAAATTGCATATTTAGGCGACCGTAGAATGGTATGAGTCCTAGACAACACCTATTTCCTCATTCAGGCGACCGTAGAATGATACGGATCCTGATAAATGAATCCCAGTTTAGGCGACCATAGAATGGTACGTGTCCTAGACAACATCTATGTACTTATTCAGGCGACTGTAGAATGGTACGGGTCTTGGAAAGCAAATCCCCATTTAGGTGACCGTAGAATGGTACGGGTCCTAGACACAACCAAACAATGTCATACTGGGCGATCGTAGAATGGTACGAGTCCTAGACACAACCAAACAATGCCATACTAGGTGATCGTAGAATGGTACGAGTCTTGGGAAAGTAGTCTCTTTGCAAAGCCATGTTACTATTCTAGGCGACCGTAGAATGGTACGGGTCCTAGACATGTAACGCCAATCTATCTTGAGTTACTCTACCCTCCTTGAAGGTAAGTAATTCCAGGTAAGTTCCTTTATCATTTGCATTAGTATTTTCATGCATCACATAAATTGCATTTCAAAATGGGATTCATTTTCCCAAAAAAAAAAAAAAAAAAAAAAACTTTGAAGATCATTCAATGCATGTGCATGATCAAAATTTATGTCTCAATTTTTCTTTGAAAGCAACCTCTACGAGCTCACCTTCAAAGAGGGGCAGCTTTTGACACCTAAAATTTGGCGACCCTAAAGAAATAAGAGAAAAATTGGATGGCATAAAAAAAAAAAAAAAGGAAAATAAAGGAAGGATCAATTTGATTTGATTATGAATGGAATGTTGAAATTCTGATTAGCCATCCTTGCTCCGGTGAATATCTAAATCATAGTAAATATGGAAGCAAATTCTCAATTAAAGAAATCAGATGAACAAAAAGTAAGGAGTTTGATAAAAGGGAAGGAATCGAAACATCCAAGGAAAAATCAAACCAATTGTAAGATTTTGCTCCAATTTACATGAATTAAGGCAACAGAAAAAGGAAGCTCGAAAATTGCCATAGAAGAGAGTGGTCGGAATCACTATAAAAGGAGAACAAAAATTTTCGAGCAAAAAGGAGGGGGTGGGATTTCGAAAAAATTGGGAGCAAAAAACGTGAGAGGTGTTTCTTCCTTTGTTTTTTTTAGTACAGAAGTTCAAAAAAAAAAAATCTGGGGAGAAAGGAAAAATCAAAAGTAAAAAAAAAAAGAAGAAGGAAAAGAGAAGAGATGTTCATGCAGCTACAAAGTGAGGGGACATGAGAGAGACGTGAGAGAGAAGAGAAAAAAATAGAAGAAAAGTAAAAGAGGGCTTCAGCGTCGTCTTCTTCCTCTCGCCGCTGCCACCCTCTGTCCGCACCAGCAGCTCGCTCGAGCACCGCCTCTGTGGCATCCCAAAATTCAAGTCATCCTCTAGAGAAATTAAAGCCTATAATTAGGTAATGAAATTACCTATGGTCTATGTGCTAGCCATTAGTTTTCTTAAGGCTAGGTGTTATTGTGCTTGTGTTTATGAATTTTGAATTTAGGACTATAGGATAAATTAATAATTTATGCTTGGCCATACACTTTATAAATTAAATTTCTATAAATAAAATATTACAAGATTTTGGCCATGTGGAATTTAGTAATTTAATTCTTAAAAGAAAGAATAAGAAAGGGATAAAATTGATTTTATTAGGTTGGGCCTTAGGCCCATTGGCCTAAGATTTTAATGGGCCAAGTTGGCCGGCCCAATAAAGGCCCAAGAGGAGTGGTCGACCAGCCCAACTCCAAGGCCCATGATGCATGCAATAGGACAAGTGGCATGGAGGAGGTGAAGCATGGTGGACACTTGCCTTCCTCCCCAATTACACTTGTCCCTCATGCAAACCTAGAGTGCATGCAATATAAAAGGGAAGGAAAGGAGAGAGAATGGCTGGTTAGCCATTCGGCCAAGAGAGTGAGCCGAGAGAGTGAGATGCGAGAGAGAGGGGAGGCCGAGAGAGGAGGAGAAGGAACCGTCGCCGTCCGTCCGCCGTGATCGTCGCCGGTGTGCCGCCGTTCGTGTGGTCTAGAGGCAAGTGGAGTCCTCTAACTTCTCTCGCATGTGTGTATATGGTTTGCATGTTCGATTTTAGGTGTTATTTGTGAGAAAAACCGAGGTAAGGGTTGGTTGTTTTCAAGCCGTGTGACTGTTCTTGCTCGGTTTGTAGGAGTCAGTAACTTATTTGAGCTTGCATGTGTGTTTGGAGTCCGATTTTGGCTTCAATGTCTTCATGGAAGTTGTAGCTAACGTCTTTTACTATAACATACTGAAATTTCGTGGAAAATTATGGAAATATGAGCGGTTAAAGTTCTATTTTACGGAGACCCTAGATCTGTGAAGTTTTCACTGACTTCTTGTTGGATTCTTGTTTGCATGTTGAGTTTTGTTGAAGATTTGACTTCGATGTCTTCATGAAAGTTGTAGGTAACACCTTAAAATACAATATACTCAAATTTGAAGTGAAAAAAACAAGTATAGCTTGGTAAATCGGCTAGATCTTGGAGACGATGATTCTGGTGATGTGTTCCGAGACACCTGAGACTTCATGGACTTAAATAGTGACCATACTTTGGTTATTTGACCTAGATCTCTTCATGAAACTTGTAAAGGACACCTTGATACATAACATATCCAAATTTCAGAGGAAACGAAAGAGAATAGATGGGTGAAATCGTAATATTTCGGAGATGTGTATTCTGGACGATGCGGTAGTGGTTCCAGAAGCTTCGTGAGGTCGTGTAAAATAATACAAAAAGAATCTGGCTTGGAGTTCTTCATGAAAGTTGTACGAAAATTTCTTGGTTATCACCCTGTAAAATTTCGTAATTTTTGGAGGCCATATGAGTATTTTAATCGAATTTATTTGGAAACTGTGCATTCTGGTCATTATCCGAATATCATGTGCTATTTTGTGAAATTATGTGAAAATCAATTTGGCCATGAATTTTGTATGAAATTGTCATCCTATTGGTTTGTTTAATGATTGTTTGAATATTATGATTTTGGGAAAATCATAGATATTAAATTTAATATTTATTTATAAAAATAAATAAATATAATAATAAAATAATAAAATAATAATAATTTTTTTTTAAAAAACGGATTATTTTATTGGCCATGAATTCCATTGAATTTATTATGCATTGTTATATGACATTGGTGTATGTATGATCATAAATTGTGATGCATGTGTGATTCATATGCCATGTAGTAATGAGATTAAAAGGATGGTGAATGTGGAAAATGATATGTGAGTAAGAGGTTGTGGTGGAGGATGATGGCCGGAATGTATAGAGATACATTGCCGGATTTCCCCGGGAGTGTCGGGATGCCCGGTGGTATACGGTACGTAATTCCAGGGGAGGCCTGGTGGTATGTCGGTACATAATTCCGGAAGCCCTGTCGGAGGTTTTTGCCCGAAGGGAATACCTCGCGATGCCAGGATTTGGGTGCGAGATGCCCGGCTAGAAGGGTAAAGGCCGGATGTCCGGTTGTATCTTGGATACATGCTTGGAGGTTCCTCGTGATGCTAGCTGGGATGCGAGATGCTCGGAATGTGGGGGCCCGGATGCCCGGTTGTATCTTGGATACATGCCCGGAGGTTTTTCTCGCATGGGATGCGAGTGTAAAATATGAGATAAAATTGATGAATCGAGGAAAGGTGATGTGGTGATCAAATTTAAAGATAAAGATGAAAATTAACTCATGGCATGATATGGTATGATATGCATGATGATATGCATGATGATGGTGATGATGATGTGATATGATTTGATGATCACCCATGGTATGATATGCATGATGATATGCATGATGATGGTGATGATGATGTGATATGATATGATGATCACCCATGGTATGATATGCATGATGATATGCATGATGATGATGATGATATGTGATGTGATATGATGATCACCCATGGTATGATATGCATGATGATATGCATGATGATGATGATGATATGTGTTGTGATATGATGATCACCTATGGTATGATATGCATGATGATATGCATGATGATGATGATAATATGTGATGTGATGATGTCATGATAAGGATGACATGTATGATATAATGATGCGATGATGATGATTATGATGATGACATATGATGATATGATATGCATGATGATAAGGCATGATGATGCATGATAGTATTACGCATGTCTGCAAGGTAAGTTACGCCTGCAATGCATGTATGAATTGTATGATGCATTGAGTGGTTATTGGATGCCTTTACCTGCTGAGTGGTTGTACTCACCCCTTTTGGGGACCAACATTTCAGATTAGTAGATGATTTGAGCGGTTGGATATGACCGCGAGGAGAAGGATAGCAAAAGAGGGAACCTTTGGACGCCGACACTGGTTGATGGACCTTAAGCATACGATTGTGGGAGGAGAAGTCGGTCATCTTTTGAAGTGTAGCCGAGTATAGAAAACTACGACATTTTGATGTACCGACTAAAGATGTCCATCTGATTTAAGTAAATAAAAAGTGTACGGCTTTTACCTATAAATGTTTAGTAGGTGTGTATTGTTTTCTGAATATAGGGAAGGGAGTTGTTGGATGTGCTTCCGCATATAAATTGCGCAAGGGACCGATCGAAAAAAAGAAAAAAAAAATGTAAACCCCCAAGTTGTATGGACCCGCTGCAATTGAAATGGTACCTGAGTGATATGTTAATAAGGAAAATGAAAGGTAAGCGAACTGTGGCGACCCTAATCGGATCAGGGGGCCGTCGAGGGGTGCCACAGCCTCCGCTAGCCACCTCCGCGCCTCCGCCGCTGTCATTCCGCCACCGCTGCTCCACTGGCGTCCCTCCAGTCGTCGGAGATCCCCCTCGCTTGCAAGCTCGCGCCGGCCCCTCGATGCCACTGCTGCTCGCGTCCTCAGGAGCAGCGAAGCCATCGACCCGCTCTATCCGCAATTTGCCCAGACCAGTGTCGCGCCTCCGTGCTAATCGTCCACCACACAATTGCTGATTTTCCCTCTGCCCGAGCTTCACCCTCTACTAGACGCTTGACGCCTACTGCCACCAACGTCCGCACCGAAGCATCCCCGTCCGCCTGTCGTTAGCGACGCTCATACTCGCGACCTGCCTTGACACCTGCAGGACCTCCACCGTAGTAACTTGCGACCTGCAGCACCCGCGAGTCCCCTCTCTGCTCGAACCGAATGCCCGCCGTCGCTGCTGCCGGTCACTGCCGCTAGATCCCCCTCGCCTGAGTGACCACCAGCAGCTCGCTCGAGCACCGCCACTACTACCGTACCTCCCTCTACCAGTAGCCCGAGTTGATCGCCGCGCCTTCGCACCCTTGCAGCAGCCCACGACGCCACTGTTCACTGCCATTGTTGCTCCCGCCGCCTCACCTGCGCCTACACCAGCGATGTCCGCAGCTCTGTCGCCGCACCTCAGCCCGCACCGCCACCGCCCGCGACACGCTTGCCCATCATCTCGCCTGGTCCGCCCGCGCCAACTCCCATCGCTTCTTTGTCCTCCCGAATCCCCTTAGGTTGTTTAGTTTTATCTTTAATTTTCATTTATTTTACTTTATTTTATTTATATTTTTAGTTTAGTTATTTAAATCGGAACAATGGATGTCAATTTTCATTTCATGAATTTTGTAGGCATTATCTTCAGGGATTTTGTCCAGAATTTTTATAATTATTAATTTGATCCGTAAGACGTCGGATCATATTTTTAATTATATTAATTTTCTGGCTTTTTGGTGGTATTTTGGTTGTTAAATCATTGTAATTATTAATTTGATCCGTAAGATTTCGGATTAGATTTTTAATTATTTTGAACTCTTTGTCGTGATAATTAGGGTTAGAATAATCGTTAATTTAACCTGTGAGACAACAGGTTATTTTAATCCTTTATTTGTTGACTACATTGATTGTTTAGATTGAATATTTATTTAATAATTACTCATGATAAAAAAAAAAAAAAAAACTAAACTCAAAAAATCAAAAATCAAAATCTTGCATGAGCATATAGATTTAGTAAATCAGACATGTAGGTTTAGTAAATCATGTTTTTAGGATTATATTTTTAGGATTACGTTTTTAGATAATTCTTTTTAAATAGGTTAGGGTTAAAACTAAATAATTTTTTTTTATATAAATAGGGTTTTAGATAATGTTTGCACATTTTAATTATCTCATTTAAAAAAATAGTTTTCTAAGATAGGATAGGATTTAAGTCAAATTAATCCCTAAAATAAATTAGAAATTTTTTTAGATAGTTTAATTAGGGTCTTTATTAATTCTGAATTTCAATAAAAATACAAAAATATTAGGTGCATGTTAATTAGTTTGCATAATAGGTTCATTTAATTAGGATTTGTTTGTCAAGTAAAATTAGGTCATGTAGTTAAAAATGCATTTTTATAAAAGAATTCTAATTTTCAAAAACCCAAAAAAAAAAAAAAAAAAAAAAAATTGTTTGCTTTGTGTGATGCAATTTATTTTTATTTATTGAATGTTTAATAATGGTTGAGCACCCGTGTGAACATCTTTTACGTGATAGTAATTTGAAAAATAAAAAGAAATGGTATCGAAAGGGCATTAGAGAAATCTAGTGTAAGCAAGTCCCCGTACCCATAGTTTCTAGTTCGTAGGAGTAAAAAATCCTCCCATTATTTTACTTAGGTGTCTAATCGACTTACCATGAACCGATTAGTGGCGACTCCTAGTTAATAATCTTTTGCATGTTAAATATTTGAACCTTAAGTCGCGAATTGGTATGGGCTTCGAAGAGCCTGAGCTAAGTTCAAAGACTTAGTAGTCCATTAACCTAGTTTTAGGTGGTGCACCCGAAATTTAGGTCGCGACACAGGAGATCCCAAAGTTGCAGCCCTATGGATCCAGGGCTTGGAGAAGGCTTTTGCACTGCTGATGTGCACCGAGGCGGAGAAGGTAGTCCTCACAGCCTATCAGCTACAAGGAATTGCGAGTACTTGGTGGAGGGCCACCAAAGGAATAGTATTCCCTGAAGGTGTAGTCCCGAAGTAGAACGCCTTTGTTGAAGTCTTCATCAACAAGTGCTGTTTTGATAGTGCCAGAGAACTGAAGATGGCGGAATTCAATGCCTTCACCAAGGTACAATGATTATAGATCAGTATGAAGCGAAGTTCACTGAGCTATCGCAGTACGCCTTCGGACTGGTCGAGAATCCGATAAACCAAGCTAGAAGGTTTAGAGAATCTCATATTGAAGTGAAAAGCTTGCTGATCCCATTAAATCTGAAGGACTACAATGACATTTATGAATGGGCCTAGTTGATAGAGAGAGACCAAAACGAACGAGCCGTCGCATCTGGGTTGCGGTTCGACTCGAATAGAGATGGTAACTGGTTTGGAAAGAAGCCCATGACCGGAGGAAGGTACTATGTCCCACCCAATAGGAAGGGTGGAGTTGGAAAGTCATCGCCGATTCAGAATGGCGTGTGTCGTTTTTGTGGGTGACATGGATCGGTCCCATGACATTTAAGGATGGATGCTTGCTTTGAGTGTGGCCAACATGGTCACTTGGCCAGAGATTGTTCTAGAAGACCAATGGGACAACAATAGTTACCACCGCTGCCACCACTAGATCAGAATAGAGGGTTTGCGCCTTAGATTGCACAGCATGGTGGACTGACAGACCTCCAGCTTAGGGAAGGACGTATGCTATCATGAGAGAATAGGTTGAGGATGCACCTAATGTGATTACAGGTATGGTCTCGTTGAATGACCATGCTGCATATGCTTTGTTTGACCTTAGCGCCACTCATTCCTTTATAGCTAAGCAGTTTGTTAAGGTGGTAGGATTGAGTCCTGAATTGTTGGAGTCAGTGGTTAATAAATTTGCACCGTTAAAGGAGAAGGTGTTAGCTGCATTGGGTTGTTCTGGTTGCAAGTTAGTGATTGGTGAGCAAGAGGGGATGATAGATTTGATAGTCCTAGCCATGTATGATTTTGATGTGATAATTGGGATGGACTGGCTCACCAAGCAACGAGCTAAGATGGACTGTTATTGCAAGGCGATTCAGTTTAACCAGTTAGCGGGTGAAAGTTTTGAGTTTATTGGGAGTTGAGAAGGACCCTCGATTACCCTGATCTCGTCGCTTGAGGCAACCTGTTTGTTAGATAGCGGTTGCCAAGGTTAACTGGCAACTGTCATGGACACGATAGTTAAGGAGCTGAAGATCGAGGACATCTCAGTGGTTCAAGAGTTTCCAGACGTATTTCCGAAAGAATTGCTAGGTCTGCCGCTAGAGAGAGAGATCAAGTTTGTGATTAAGTTAGCACCCGGGACAGAGCCAATCTCTAAGGCTCCTTACTGAATGACGTTATTTGAGTTGAAGGAACTAAAGGTGCAGATGCAGGAGTTGTTGGATAAGGGATTCATACGTCCCAGTGCATTACCTTGGGGAGCACCAGTTATGTTCGTGAAGAAGAAGGATGGTTCGTTGTGTCTGTGCATCGACTATCGTCAACTCAATCAGGTGACGATCAAGAACAAGTATCCACTACCGAGGATTGATGACTTGTTTGATTAGTTGCAAGGAGCGTCGATATTTTCAAAGATCGACTTGAGGATGGGATATCACCAGCTGAGGATAAAAAAGGAGGATATACCGAAGTCAGCGTTTCATACTCGATACAGCCATTATGAGTTCACTGTAATGCCATTTGGTCTGACAAACGCCCCAGCTGCTTTCATGGATATGATGAATCGGGTTTTTAAGGAGTACCTGGATCAGTTTGTAATTGTGTTCATCGACGACATCTTGGTGTACTCTAGTAGTCCTAAGGAACACGAAAGGCACTTAAGGATAGTGTTTCAGACTCTGCGGAATCATGAGCTGCACGCCAAGTTTAGTATGTGTGAGTTTTGGTTGACTCGTGTGGCGTTCTTAGGTCATGTGATTTCAGGAGAAGGAATCTTCGTGGACCTAACCAAGATTAAAGCAGTGATCAACTAGCCAAGACCGACGATAGTGATAGAGATCAGAAGTTTTCTGGCTTGGCAGGTTATTACAGAAGGTTCATGGAAGGGTTTTCAGCTTTAGCGTCACCATTGGTTCGACTATTGAAGAAGGAAGACAAGTTTGTGTGGACAGACAAGTGAAAGCATAGTTTCCAAGAGTTTAAGCAGAAGCTGACTATCACGCTTGTGCTGACCATTCCATCTGGTCCTAGAGGATACGAGATCTATAGTGATGTGTCGTTTGGAGGACTCGGCTGTGTATGCGTCCCGTCATTTGATCCAACATGGTAGAGTTGTTGCATATGCATCCCGTCATTTGAGGGCTCATGAACTAAATCACCCGACGCATGACTTAGAACTCGCAATAATCATTTTTGCTCTGAAGAATTGGAGACATTATTTGTGCGGAGAAAGATTCCAGATCTTCACTGATCATCAAAGTCTCAAGTATCTATTCTCTTAGAAGGAGTTGAATATGAGACAGCGTTACTGGATGGAACTCCTGAAGGACTACAATTGTGATATTCTCTATCACCCTAAAAAGGCGAATAAGGTCACTGATGCGCTGAGTCGGAAGTCTTCAGTCGCACAGATGGTGCTTAAGGAATGGGTTTTACTTGAGAGAGCTCGAGATCCAGTTTTCAAGTTTGAGGTAGGCCACCTTTCGAATCTTATGGCCACCCTCTGAATTGAATTGGAAGTGCAAATTAAAATCAAGACGCTTTAGTGGACAGACCCATAAATTAAGAAAATTTTGCAAGAGAATACTGAAAAGAAGAATGCTGACTTTCAAGTTTCTGAGGATGGAACACCGAGGTTCCGAGGACGATTGTGTGTACCTGACGATGTAGCACTTAAGGAAGAGATCTTATTAGAAGCTCATTGTATCAGTTATAAAATTCATCCTAGTAGTATAAAAATGTATCAGAATCTGCGTGAACACTATTCGTGGTCCAGTATGAAGGCGGACATCGCCAAGCATGTCGCCAAGTGTTTGACATGTCAGCAAGTGAAGGCAAAGCATTGTAAGCCGGGAGGACTTCTGCAACCTCTTGAGATTCCCGAGTGGAAATAGGAACACATCACAATGGACTTTGTGATAGGCTTACCAAGGAGTCAGAGGGGTAATGTGTGACGTCCCAGTAGTGTCACGTACTAAGCGCAAGTGGAAATTACATGGATTATCTTAAGATCTAAATTTTATATCACAAGGTTACTTTACAATAGTCCTGTCAACTAATATTAGACAATCCAACTATAATCATAGATAAAGATCATGAGAAGCTTCATTACTTTCCTGTTAAAAACATTCAGGCTTACAAAAATCAACTTGGATTACTTACAAGTTCTTCACCTATATACAACATACTTACATGTTCAAACAAAAGTGTAAGTAAACAGCCAGGGAAAAGGGTGAGGGGGTTTCTAACTCCACTATCCCACACTAGCCCACTTCCATTGAAAAAAACAAAAGGCGTCTCCTCCAGCTTCTACATGATCTGGGCGCCTAAGCACCTCCTATCCCGGCTCCAGGTCCTCCGGCACCAAAATGAAGGGGGCCAAACAACTCTCCCTCGTGGTTTATGAACCATGCAACAAACCTCATCGGAATCACATGTACTCTGCCATCGTCCATCCACAGCATAGCCTCCTACTTCATATAGGTTAGCTCGATATCGGGATCTTATACATCATGGAAAGAAACATCGATACGTGCAATCACCCTGTAACGAGCAATCGGTGGCGCGTCCATACTAATGATCTGAAAAAATAAAATAAGGTATGAGCAATGCCCAGTAAAGAAATAATAAGACCCTAGCCTAGACAATCCATAGCTGCCAAAGAAGACAAGAGGACATAACCAAATAGCTTAAGATACTAAGATAGGATTGTCACAGGTATAACTAAATGAATATTGAAACATCACATGAATGATCACTCCATACCAAACAAGCTAAATGCACATGTATACCTCATGCTCTAAATCTGTGCCAAAATGAGATGCAACAACAGCAAGCGAAACTCACATGCCAAGTGGAATTTATATTTTAGTGTGTATATCAAGTCCACCCTCGATCAGTTTACCCACCGGAATGCCTCCGGCCCGATTGAGTTGCTTCTAGAATCCCACATTTGGACTTCCACAATATTGCTATTATGGCATCTCACTCCGAGGCATCCCAGTATCACACAACCAAGGCATCCCAAGATCATTCAACATGGGGCATCTCACTCTGACGCATCCTAGTATCCCACAACTGAGGTATCCCTAATCACCTATGGGGCATCTCACTCCAAGGCATCCCAACGTCGTACTCAACTGAGGCATCCAAGAACACACAGCATGGGCATCCCACTCCCCAGGGCATCGCCGGCATCTCAGTACCGATGGAAATCTCTTATTCATTTGAAGCACACATTCCACACATCACACATTTGATTAATATCACATCACAGCATGCACAAGACCTCGAGAGTACACAATTACATCAAGCAGGACTCATGCTCACACAATACTTCACTCATGTTGCACTCATTGCATACACATGTCACCATTGGTAACTATACAATGACCACACTTCAAATGATGGAAGAGGCATGCTCATGTACAAACTAACCACTATCATGAGACCATTAGACTCCATATATGTCATGAAAGTCAGGTACAAGAGACACAACAACCATTGCACATTCTTGGATCAAGACAGTATATAAGCTAATATGGGCATTTTCAAACACAGACACAGAAAGTACATCTAATCTTATCAGAATGTTATGAAATTTTAATATGTTATAAAAGAGACATAACTTAACATTTTCCATGAAGAAACCTAAGCCTATGTCTCAATGTATAAAGAGCAGTAATTTGCTGTCTTCTTTCTTAAAATTCTGCAGCAACTTTCCAGATTGAGTACCTACAGAAAAAGGATTATTTCACTACTCGAACCTTGAGAGTTTGTTCTAAAATTTTGATATGTTGTTCCTAAAGATGTTTCCTACAACTTCCATGAAGGGTTTAAGGTCCAATTCATTCTAGAAAATTACAGAAAATTCGTAGAACTACCTAAGGTTTTGCTGTCTTCTGCAGAACAGCTTACTGTTTCAAAGAGAAATGCTCTCGCCAATACATTTTCACATGAACCTCTCTAAAACTAGAGGTCGAAACCTAAACTAGTTAGTGTTCTCTTAAGTAAACTTGTTCTTTCCTTTAACTACATCTTTAAAATCCCAAACGACGCATAACTAAAGGGTTTTCCATCTCGGTTTTCCCAAAACTGAATGTTTCGAACCATTATACTCATCTACAGCTCAACTAAACCATTTGGCTCCTCTACAATTTCTCTTTTAATATCCTGACACTTCTTCAACAGCATCTAAGAGTAACCACAGTAGCTCTTTGCCTACATACAGCCATCCACAGCTCGATTCAAGACAAGTACTCACATCTTGACTCATCTACAGCAACATGCATCGCCTTTCTTCGCTCGGTAGTTGGCTTTTCACTTACTCGACCAACTCAGCTTGCTCATACTCAATTTTTAAACTATCCAAAGCTTTAACATGACATGTAAGGACTCATAGCTTCAATCTAGAGCTCATCTAGCCTATTTCAACACAAAACAACATCATCACACCTAATCCTCCACCATTCAGCTAGTTCCGCGAGTTCCCTAGACAAAACAGCGGATAACTTCTAGCTTAGGAACTTATCATTTCCTTACCGGTTGCTTGGCTTTGTTGGTGGCTCAAAGCTCTCCAAGAATCTGCTCCTAAACTCACACAAGAAGAAGCAAGAATCGTTGGAACTGTTGCTGCTTTGTTTCTGTTCGAACCGCGAGAGAGAGAGAGAGAGAGAGAGAGAGGAGAAAAAGAGAGGGTTTCGGTTTGTTTTGGAGAGAGAGATATGAGTGGCGTGAATAATGAGGGAGATGAGGCTATAGGTGTGATCCCAAGGAAAGTAATCATTAACAAGCTTACTGATTATGTTTCTTCTGTAGCTTCGATTTTGGGGAAGAAGAGAGAAAGAGAGAGAGAAAGAAATGTCGTGGCCTTCATGCACACTTCACTTTTTCATGGTTGACGCCTGGCATTCGATAATGATTAACTTCTAATCCGTGTCATTAGTCAGTTTATTAGTTTCTAATGTCTTTCACTTAGTTTCATTCCGAATCCACTAAATTTTGATTCCCTCATGACTATACGAATGAAATGGCGCGTTAACATCTCGATACTAATCTACGAAGAATTTATCATGAGAAATACTAAAATTAGTAGTCGAAACTAGCATTACAATCACTTATAAGTCTTTAATAAAATTTCTAATTAAATCCTCATAACGGAAATCTATAACCTTAATCGAAAATGAAAACGCTTGGGCCTAAATACCCGTCTCTAGTCCACCGGGCTCATCCTACGAATTTCTCGGCCCACTAGACTTGATTCACCATTCTAATGAATCCGACTCTCAACCCGCTCCAAGCCAAGCCCAAGTCCATAATCTATCATTCGGCTGACTGAGCCCACCTCGATAACTCGTGTGGCCCGCTAACTTCTTAAGCCTACACATTCCTCATGGCCCATTGGGCTTGTCTTCTGGCCTTTTTTAAAAATAATCCAAGCCCTTAACAATCTGATTACACTAATAGGGTCGGTAAATTTTAGGATGTCATATAATGATTCTATTTGGGTAGTGGTCGCAGTACGAAAGGACCTTGATTTGGACAGGCATGCATAATTGTACATGCATCAGATTATTCGTCTACATGGAGTGCCGGTGACGATTACCTCAGACCGACACCTGAGGTTTACAACTGCCTTTTGGAAGAGTTTGTAGGCTACCTTAGGAACGAAACTACAGTACAATATAGCATATCATCCTCAAACAAATGGCTAGTCTGAGAGGACAATTCAAACCCTCAAAGACTTGCTGCGAGCTTGCATTTTGGATTTCAAGGGAAATTGGGAGGAACAGCTTCATCTTGTTGAGTTTGCCTACAACAACAGCTACCAGCAGAGCATTCAGATGGCTCCTTCCGAAGCATTGTATGGCAAAGCGTGTAGAATGCCGGTGTGTTGGGATGAGGTTGGAGAACGAAAGATCACATGCCTAGAGTTAGTCCAACAGTCAGTGGATGCAGTTGTTGTTATCAGAGACAGATTAAAGACCGTTCAAAGTCGCCAGAAAAGCTACGCTGATAAGCGTCGAAGACCGTTGGAATTCCAAGTTGGTGATCACGTCTTTCTGAAGGTGTCGCCAATGAGGGATACTTCGCGCTTTGGCAAGAAAGGAAAGCTAAGTTCGAGGTATGTAGGTCCATTTGAGATTCTTGAAAGAATTGGGATCCTAACGTATCGTCTTGCATTACCGCCGAGGTTGGCGCAAATGCATGATGTCTTTCATGTGTTGATATTGAGGAAGTATGAGCCTGACCCGACCCACGTGCTGAATTTTGAGGATTTAGACATGGACGATAGAGTGTCGTATATAAAAAGCCTAGTTCAGATTGCGGATCGGAAAGAACAAGTTCTGCGTACCAAGACCATTCTGTTGGTTAAAGTGGTCTGGCAATACCACGGGACTGAAGGAATAACTTGGGAGAGTGAAGAATCGATGAGACAACTATACCCTCACCTTTTTGTTTAAAGATTTATAATGGTTTAAATTTTGAGGACGAAATTTTTATAAGAGGGGAAGAGTTGTGACATCTTAATTTTTCCAATTTTGTTTTCAATTGAATGAGTCGAGCTTTTCATTGATGCGCCTATAGTTCTTTTCTCTGAGTTGGCCACTCACGAGATAACTAGTCTATCAGGTGAAGCCGTTAAGGGATTTTAATGCAATAGACTTGAAAATTCGACTAGGAATTGACCGCTCGACCATGTTAATCTACAAGGGTCATTACGGAACAAACCAACTAAAGACTAGAGATAGGTCGATTCGACAGAATCATGTGATTAAGTGTGGGTGATTCCATCTAATTGCATAATTCTTATCGATCGACACTAGACCAATTTCTCTGTCGTTTTGGTACCCTGTGTCCATATTTGAAACCTTGAGATTTCCACGACAACCGAGAGTCACTAATGTGTCAAAGATGCACTTTGTAGATCGAAAATAATCGACCACATGTCAAAAGCGTTAAAAGTTCATAAAAGCTAATTGGTAGGTTAGGACGCGCTAAAATCGCGCCAGATTGAAATCAACCGTGAAATTGAACCCGATTTCAGAAATTGGAAGTTCTATCGTGTCACAAATCATTTTAGAACTGTCGACTCATCCTCTAAAGATTTTTATGCAAGCTGAGATTTTCGGCGAAAAATCCAATGTAAGGTTATTTTTTATCGGGAAAACTAGAGGGCCACTTTTGATTTCCTTTTTGGGATTCAAGTTGGACTAATTGGTGATGAAAAGTGTTGATTGGGGTGATGGCACATTGGTTTGATTTATGGACAACAAATTGACTCAATTGGAGAAGATTTGAAGGGGAATTGATGGATTTGAAGAGGAAATGTGACAAATTCGTATGCCATGGGGGAGAGAACTTTTGGACCACATGGGAGGCTTCTTGAGGAAGTTTGGGGAGAGAGAAATGGGTTGTGGATGGCTGAGCAAGTGGTGGGGCAGCCACTCAAGTGTTTGGCCAATTGTTGGAAGCCTAGGAGGCCATTTGGGGTCCCCTCTCTTCAGCAGCCCTTCGTCCTCCTTGAAGCTTGGCCTTCTCCATTGTTGAAGCTTGAGAGAACTTAAAGAAACCAAAGAAAGAAAGCCAGCAACCCTCCTTGCCGTCGAGTAGCCCGCCAAGCTCCGGAGCTACCGTGTGCGCGTCACGCCTACCGTCCCATGCCCTGTTTTGTGCCAGCTCACAAAGCCACCGTACGCCGCCGTCGTGGTCGTCGAAAGCCCCACCTACCTCCACCTAGCCCTGCTTTAGCCTCGCCGTCGCCTCCCTCGTCGTTTCAGCCGCTGAAGTTGCTTGGTTCAGCTTCTCGGTCCAGCTAGCAAAAGTCGAACCAGCAAGGGTCTTCGGACTTCGTGACCCATTTTCGAGCCCTTCCCAGCTTCGCTTGGTGTTGCCACAAGCTTGTTTGTCGCTCACCTCCACGTTGCTGTCGTCGTGGACTCACCGGAATGCTAATCCGGTGAGTTTACTCACTAAACTCTGCTTAGGAGTTAATGATGCTTAAGGGGGTGTTTAGATTAAGCTAAGCATGTTTAGGTGGTTAGATTAGTTTATTTAAATGTTAATTAGATTAGATGAATGATTAGTTTAGTGGATGGTTTAACTAGTCTAATGATGCAATTAGATTAGTGTAAACATTATTAGACTTTTAATTAATTAATTAATTAATTAATTAATTAATTATATTAGTTTATATTTAAATTAATTTAATTTTCGGAAATTATTTAATTATTAATTAATTAATATTTTCCGGAAATTATATCAAGATAGCCGCTCGATAGAATTTTGTTCCGATCGCAGTGGTGTGTTTAGTTTTTGTAATTGAATGTTATATTGTGAAATTGAGTGATGATTGTGGTATATAGGCATTTTAAGTGGAAAATACCAGGTGTCGGGTATTGACACGGAAAGTGATTTTTAAGTACTATGAGCCAGCTTTGGTGAGCATTAATTAGCTTTGGTGAGCTATGATATACATATATCAGCTTTGGTGAGCTATAATATATATGTATCAGCTTTGGTGAGCAATATTAATCTATATCAGCTTTGGTGAGGTACTATCTATCTATATCAGCTTTAGCGAGCTACTATCTATCTATGTCAGCTTTGGTGAGCTACCGTCCATCCATATTTCAGCTTTGGCGAGCAGTTATCATATTGATGATCGAATTGATAGATGATATTGATTGATAGATAGTATTGGGTGATAGATAGTACTAATTGATAGCTGGTATTGATTGGATTGAATGATCAAATTGAGTCGATTGATTGGTTGAATTATGAACTGTACTGACGTGCAGGAAGGAATTGAGGCAAGGTAAGTTTTCTGACTTGTGTGTATAGCTGCCTCTAGTAGTATTTCCTTCCTAGTTGGAGTTTAGGGGGTGAATTTGCTGAGACATTGTCTCACCCCGTCGTGGGCTCAACATTTTTACGTCCGTAGATAGCTACTCCTCCTGAGCGTTTTGGTCGGCCGATGAGGGTCACAGAGAGGAGTTTTGACTACCATGCCCCTAGGGCTCAATGGGTCTATGAACTCGTAGTGACCACAGTTTGGGTCAATGAGGGCCTACCTCAGAGGGTGCCTCATCGGTTCCGAGCATGGTTTCACTATGGTTTTAATGGATTCCGTGTGGGTCCCTCATGGGTTTTGATATTCCCACTATGGTAGTAGATGCCGTTCTAGGCGAGAGTGCAACTGACCTTCCTGATGGAGTAGTGGAGGACTCGACGCCCCTGGAGCCTGTGGAGTCTAAAGGATCGGCGAACGTGTCTGACTAGTGATCATAGGACAGTTCCCTTTTGAGAACCGATCTTTTGTAGACTAACTTTTGTAAATAAACCTATGTGTTTATAAAAGACTTGTTTTGGTTGTGAATTGTTGCTTGCTTTTTCTATCCCAAGATTTTGTTGTCGGGGGATTTGTTTTGCTTCCGCATGCATAATAAAATGAATGCATCGACGACACGTCTTGAGACGTCGCATATTTATTGACCACCGAGAGATGGGCACGCGCTCGAGGATCGGGGCGTGACATCGATACCATCTATCATTCAATCGAATCAATACTATCTATCAATCCATACTATCTATCAATCAATACCATCTATCAATTTCTTCATCGATATGATAATAGCTCGCCCAAGCTGAAATATAGATAAACGGTAGCTCACCAAAGCTGATATAGATAGATAGTAGCTCGCCAAAGCTATTATAGATAGATAGTAGCTCGCTAAAGCTAATATATAAATCTAATATTGCTCACCGAAGCTCCTATGTATCTAATATTGCTCACCGAAGCTGCTATGTATTATTGCTCACCGAAGCTCCTATGTACATACATATATATATATATATATATATATATATATAATTGTTCACCAAAGCTGATTTAATGCTCCCAGAGCTGTTACACGATAAATCAAACTCGGCCAAGTATCTTGTGCTTTGCACACAAAATCCTCAATTAGATACCGAAGTTGGCCCTATTTCATCTTGTTAACAATACCCAATAAAAAAAATCGTGTGTGGGTACACGATTAGCCCGATCCAAAATGCTACATCTTTCTTTTAGAAAATCCCACTATTTAATATAGTCCATAAATATATTTTTGGCGTTGTAAACCAACGCTCAATTTTGGGAAAAATACCCCAAAATTACAATTACCATTCAATTTCACAATTTAACGATCAATAGTAAAAACTAACCCACACCGCTTCTTTGTCGTATGAAATTCTAACGAGCGGTTCTTCCGGTATAATTTCCGGAAAAATATTAATTAATTAATTAATTAAATTCCGAAAATTAAATTAAATTAAATAATATTTAATTTAAATAAATAATTAATTAAAAGTCTAATCATGCTTACATTAATCTAATTGCATAATTAGACTAATTAATCCATCCACTAAACTAATTATACATCTAATCTAATTAACATTTAAATAAACTAATCTACCCACCTAAACATGTTTAGCCTAATCTAAAAACCCCTTAAACATAATTAACTCCTTAAGCGGAGTTTAGTGAGTAAACTTATCGGATTTGCGAGCCGATGAGTCGAGGACGACGGCAACGCCAAGGCAGGCGACAAACCTCCTAATGGTGACACCAACGGAGGCCGAGAAGGGCCTAAAAACGAGCCACGAATTCCTAAACTCCCTGCTATCTTCGGCTTCTGCTTGTTGCTAGAAGAGGCAGTCCAAGCGGCTGGAACGGCTGGAAAAGGGCATGGCGAGGCTAGGTGGCTTGGACGGGTGGTGGAGGAGGTCGACGGCAATGCACGGTGGCTAGGACAGCTCCTGCTAGCTTCGACGGGGACAGACAGAGGCGCAGGACGCACGAACAACCAGGAACGCATGGGCTGGAGTAGCACGGGCGAGCGGGCGCGTGATGGCGAGCGAGCGGCTCCAGTGGCCTTAGCGGGCTGCTCAACGGCAAGGGGGCTACTAGCTTCCTTTCTTTGGTTCTCTAAGTTTTCAAGGCACACCAATAATGGAGAAAGGAGGGCTGGAATGGAAAAGGAGCTGTTGAAGGGGGGGACCCCAAATTGTTTCTCTAGCCTTCAACACTACTCAAGTGCTTGCCCCCACCACTTGGGCTGTCATCCTCAGCCAAATAGCAGCAACCAAGCTTCCTTTAGAAGCTTCCCAAGTGGTCCAAATGTTCTCTCCTCCATGGCCTACGAATTTGTGACACTTTCCCCTCTAATTCCATCAATTCCCCTTCAATTCTCCCTATTGGATCCAATTTGATATCCATAAATCCAACCAATGTGCGATCATCCCAATCAATATTTTTCCGCACCAATTAATCCAACTTGAATCCCAAAAATGTGACACAAAACGGGCCTACGAATTTCCCAATCCAAAATACCCTTACTTTGGATTTTTTGCCGAAAATCTCGGTTTGCAGAAAAATCTTCGGAGAATGAGTCCACATTCCTAAAATGAGTTGTGACATGACAGAACTTTCAATTTTTGAATTCTGGTTCAATTTCACGGTTAATTTCAATTTGGCGCGATTTTAACCCATCCTAATCAACTAGGTAGCTTTAAGGAACTTTTAACGCTTTTAACCTGTGGTCGATTGTTTTCAAGCCACAAAGTGCATCTTCGACTCATTGGCGACTCTTCATTGTCGTGAAAATCTCCAGGTTTCAAATGCGGGCATAGGGTACTGTCACGACCTCTTTTTTTCCGTCCGGGGGAAAAAGGAAGAGGGTTTAGGGGTATTTACCTAAAGAGGTGGACCAATGGCCCTAGATTAGGCGCAGGCTCTCCTAAGCCCATACCTCACGCGATGTTGGATTTGTTTTTTAGTTCTTAACAACCTATGTAATTCTAGGAGTCGCCACTAGCCTATTGGGGTCGGCTAGAAACCAATCAAGACACGGGAGTGTTGTCTCGATTCATACGCAACCAGAGATTTCTAGGAACGAGGACTCGTTTACGCCAATGTTTCTATTAGCGCCCTTGCGGTACCACTAAGTTGGAAGGTTGTTTATCTAAATGGCCATACAATCTTGATTACCAATTATAATCTTTATGAAACCACTAAGTGTCCATGCAAATGTTTTTGTAGTTTTTTTTTTTTTAATCTCTAGACTAATTCTAACATAATTTAGAAGAGAAATTTACACTCAAATTAATGAAAAGCGGCGCGTAAGTAAACATACAAGAAATTGAAATGACTTGAAAATAAACGCAGAAAAGGTAAACCCGATACAAGTCGGGCAAATAATATTACATGGCCTTGTTATCACGCCCCGGGACAGGACCCTCGTGAGCGAAATGGAAATTTAGATATGCATGAAATTACTCTAGATGCATGAAATTACTCTAGATAATTTTAATCTATGCAAAATGGATTATTTACAAAAATGATCATAAAATACCAAAATAGCATTAAATTAGGAAAATGACCTTTTAAAAATAGGAAAATTTCATAGATGCCATTTTTGCCTTAATTTGCCATTTTAATTCCAATCTACCTCCTGGGCTTGGCTAGTCACATTTAGATCATTGGCCCCAACTTTTTTTTTTTTTTTTAATCTTTTTTAAAAACTTTTTAAAAACTTTTTCCTTTTTTAATTAATTAATTTTTTTTGGGAAAAGCATCTTCCATTTTAAACATCTAGATAATCTATATGCAATAATTTGGGAAAAAATTAGGTGTCAACAGTTGCCCCTCTTTGGAAGGAAGCTCAAAGAGATTTCTTTCAAAGATAAGGTGACACCTAATGTTTTGTTTTGTTTTTTTTGTTTTTTTGTTTTTTTTTAGAATAGCAAAATGAAAATGCAAGTAAGCTTAATGTAAAGAGCGTGATCTAAGGATGTACCTGTGAACAATTTGAAAAGTGTGGTTTAAGGATATACCCATGAACCTTGTGGTTTAAGGCAATCCCACTAACCGTGTGGTTTAAGGCAGTCCCACGAACCTTGTGATTTAAGGCAATCCCACTAACCGTGTGGTTTAAGGCAATCCCACTAACCGGGTGGTTTAAGGCAAACCCACTAACCGTGTGGTTTAAGGCAATCCAACTAATCGTGTGGTTTAAGGTAGTCCCACTAATCGTATGATTTAAGGCAAACCCACTAACCGTGTGGTTTAAGGCAGTCCCATTAATCGTGTGGTTTAAGGCAAATCCACTAACCGTGTGGTTTAAGGTAGTCCCACTAACCGTGTGGCTTAAGGCAGTCCAACTAACCGTGTGGTTTTAAGGCAGTCCCCACGAACCTTATGGTTTAAGGCAGTCCCACTAACCGTGTGGTTTAAGACAATCCCACTAACCTTGTGAATTGTATGGTTTTAGGATGACCAAGAACCTCTTGAAAATGCATGGTTTAAGGTTAACCCATGAACCCTTTGAAATTGTGTCTTGAAAATGCATGGTTTGAGGCTAACCCATGAACCTTTTGGAATTGTTTGATTTAAGGATAACCAAGAACCTCTTGAAAGTGCATGGTTTAAGGCTGATCCATGAACTCTTTAGAATTGCAAGGTTTAAGGATGACCAAGAACCTCTTGAAAATGCATGGTTTAAGGCTAACCCATGAACCCTTTGGAATTGCATGGTTTAAGGCTAACCAAGAACCTCTTGAAAGTGCATGGTTTAAGTTTAATCCAAGAACCCTTTAGAATTGCATGGTTTAAGGATAACCAAGAACCTCTTGAAAATGCATGGTTTAAGGATAACTCATAAACCCTTTGAAATTGCAAGGTTTAAGGATGACCAAGAACCTTTTGAAAATACATGGTTTAAGGCTAACTCATAAACCCTTTAAAATTGCAAGGTTTAAGGATAACCAAGAACCTTTTGAAAATGCATGGTTTAAGGCTAACCCATGAACCTTTTAGAGTTGCATGGTTTAAGGCTATCCCATGAAACCTTTGAAATGGTGTGGTTTATGGATGACCAATAACCTCTTGAAAATGCATGGTTTAAGGCTAACCCATGAACCCTTTGGAATTGCATGGTTTAAGGGTAACCAAGAACCTCTTGAAAGTGCATGGTTTAAGTCTAATCCAAGAACCCTTTAGAATTGCATGGTTTAAGGATAACCAAGAACCTCTGGAAAATGCATGGTTTAAGGATAACTCATAAACCCTTTGAAATTGCAAGGTTTAAGGATAACCAAGAACCTTTTGAAAATGCATGGTTTAAGGCTAACTCATAAACCCTTTAAAATTGCAAGGTTTAAGGATAACCAAGAACCTTTTGAAAATGCATGGTTTAAGGCTGACCCATGAACCTTTTAGAATTGCATGGTTTAAGGCTATCCCATGATCCCTTTGAAATGGCGTGGTTTATGGATGACCAATAACCTCTTGAAAATGCATGGTAGAAGGCTAACCCATGAACCCTTTGGAATTGCATGGTTTAACGGTAACCAAGAACCTCTTGAAAGTGTATGGTTTAAGGCTAATCCAAGAACCCTTTAGAATTGCATGGTTTAAGGATAACCAAGAACCTCTTGAAAATGCATGATTTAAGGATAACTCATAAACCCTTTGAAATTGCAAGGTTTAAGGATAACCAAGAACCTTTCGAAAATGCATGGTTTAAGGCTAACTCATAAACCCTTTAAAATTGCAAGGTTTAAGGATAACCAAGAATCTTTTGAAAATGCATGGTTTAAGGCTAACCCATAAACCTTTTAGAATTTCATGGTTTAAGGCTATCCCATGAACCCTTTGAAATGGCGTGGTTTATGGATGACCAAGAACCTCTTGAAAATGCATGGTTTAAGACTAACCCATGAACCTCTCGAAAATACATGGTTTAAGGCTGACCCATAAACCCTTTGAAATTGCATGGTTTAAGGGTAACCAAGAACCTCTTGAAAGTGCATGATTTAAGGCTAATCCAAGAACCCTTTAAAATTGCATGGTTTAAGGATAACCAAGAACCTCTTGAAAATGCATGGTTTAAGGATAACTCATAAACCCTTTGAAATTGCAAGGTTTAAGGATAACCAAGAACCTTTTGAAAATGCATGGTTTAAGGCTAACCCATGAACCTTTAGAATTGCAAGGTTTAAGGATAACCAAGAACCTTTTGGAAATGCATGATTTAAGGCTAACCCGTGAACCCTTTGAAATTGCAAGGTTTTAGGATAACCAAGAACCTTTTGAAAATGCATGGTTTAAGGCTAACCCATGAACCTTTTAGAGTTGCATGGTTTAAGGCTATCCCATGAACCCTTTGAAATGGTGTGGTTTATGGATGACCAATAACCTCTTGAAAATGCATGGTTTAAGGCTAACCCATGAACCCTTTGGAATTGCATGGTTTAAGGGTAACCAAGAACCTCTTGAAAGTGCATGGTTTAAGTCTAATCCAAGAACCCTTTAGAATAGCATGGTTTAAGGATAACCAAGTACCTCTTGAAAATGCATGGTTTAAGGATAACTCATAAACCCTTTGAAATTGCAAGGTTTAAGGATAACCAAGAACCTTTTGAAAATGCATGGTTTAAGGCTAACCCATGAACCTTTAGAATTGCAAGGTTTAAGGATAACCAAGAACCTTTTGGAAATGCATGATTTAAGGCTAACCCGTGAACCCTTTGAAATTGCAAGGTTTTAGGATAACCAAGAACCTTTTGAAAATGCATGGTTTAAGGCTAACCCATGAACCTTTTAGAGTTGCATGGTTTAAGGCTATCCCATGAACCCTTTGAAATGGTGTGGTTTATGGATGACCAATAACCTCTTGAAAATGCATGGTTTAAGGCTAACCCATGAACCCTTTGGAATTGCATGGTTTAAGGGTAACCAAGAACCTCTTGAAAGTGCATGGTTTAAGTCTAATCCAAGAACCCTTTAGAATAGCATGGTTTAAGGATAACCAAGTACCTCTTGAAAATGCATGGTTTAAGGATAACTCATAAACCCTTTGAAATTGCAAGGTTTAAGGATAACCAAGAACCTTTTTAAAATGCATGGTTTAAGGCTAACCCATGAACCTTTAGAATTGCAAGGTTTAAGGATAACCAAGAACCTTTTTGAAATGCATGGTTTAAGGCTAACTCATAAACCCTTTAAAATTGCAAGGTTTAAGGATAACCAAGAACCTTTTGAAAATGCATGGTTTAAGGCTAACCCATGAACCTTTTGAAGTTGCATGGTTTAAGGCTATCCCATGAACCCTTTGAAATGGTGTGGTTTATGGATGACCAATAACCTCTTGAAAATGCATGGTTTAAGGCTAACCCATGAACCCTTTGGAATTGGATGGTTTAAGGGTAACCAAGAACCTCTTGAAAGTGCATGGTTTAAGTCTAATCCAAGAACCCTTTAGAATTGCATGGTTTAAGGATAACCAAGAACCTCTTGAAAATGCATGGTTTAAGGATAACTCATAAACCCTTTGAAATTGCAAGGTTTAAGGATAACCAAGAACCTTTTGAAAATGCATGGTTTAAGGCTAACTCATAAACCCTTTAAAATTGCAAGGTTTAAGGATAACCAAGAACCTTTTGAAAATGCATGGTTTAAGGCTGACCCATGAACCTTTTAGAATTGCATGGTTTAAGGCTATCCCATGAACCTTTTGAAATGGCGTGGTTTATGGATGACCAATAACCTCTTAAAAATGCATGGTAGAAGGCTAACCCATGAACCCTTTGGAATTGCATGGTTTAACGGTAACCAAGGACCTCTTGAAAGTGCATGGTTTAAGGCTAATCCAAGAACCCTTTAGAATTGCATGGTTTAAGGATAACCAAGAACCTCTTGAAAATGCATGGTTTAAGGATAACTCATAAACCCTTTGAAATTGCAAGGTTTAAGGATAACCAAGAACCTTTCGAAAATGCATGGTTTAAGGCTAACTCATAAACCCTTTAAAATTGCAAGGTTTAAGGATAACCAAGAATCTTTTGAAAATGCATGGTTTAAGGCTAACCCATAAACCTTTTAGAATTTCAATGTTTAAGGCTATCCCATGAACCCTTTGAAATGGTGTGGTTTATGGATGACCAAGAACCTCTTGAAAATGCATGGTTTAAGACTAACCCATGAACCTCTCGAAAATACATGGTTTAAGGCTGACCCATAAACCTTTGAAATTGCATGGTTTAAGGGTAACCAAGAACCTCTTGAAAGTGCATGATTTAAGGCTAATCCAAGAACCCTTTAAAATTGCATGGTTTAAGGATAACCAAGAACCTCTTGAAAATGCATGGTTTAAGGATAACTCATAAACCCTTTGAAATTGCAAGGTTTAAGGATAACCAAGAACCTTTTGAAAATGCATGGTTTAAGGCTAACCCATGAACCTTTAGAATTGCAAGGTTTAAGGATAACCAAGAACCTTTTGGAAATGCATGGTTTAAGGCTAACCCGTGAACCCTTTGAAATTGCAAGGTTTTAGGATAACCAAGAACCTTTTGAAAATTGCATGGTTTAAGGCTAACCCATGAACCGTGTGAAATTGCAAGGTTTAAGGATAACCAAGAACCCTTTGAAAATGCATGGTTTAAGGCCAACCCATGAACCCTTTGAAATTGCAAGGTTTAAGGATAACCAAGAACCCTTTGAAAATGCATGATTTAAGGCTAATCCATGAACCCTTTGAAATTGCAAGGTTTAAGGATAACCAAGAACCCTTTGAAAATGCATGATTTACGGCTAATCCATGAACCCTTTGAAATTGTGTGGTTTCACTGGAGGAACCTGTCATTCGAGAATATTCTGAAATGGATACTGCTCATCAAATAATATTCATTATAACAAGTATTCTAGTAGCGAAAGCATACTAGATGAGGTCAATTTCAACATATGTCATTAGAAACAATATCAAAAGTGTATCGGTAATGAGAAAGCAATGATTGCATAAACAAATCAAACTAATTCTGACAAGTTGACAAACTCGCAAAACTGTCATCACGCTCGAATGATATCATTAATCGTCAAATTCTCTTGGGAGAAAAGTCCTTGTCGAAATGACCCTGACTTATGAGAAAGGTTTGTTAAGTATGCCAAGCAAGGATCCCTAGTCAGAAAGGGCTTCTCGCATATCCTCAAGAAAATGGCTGTTTAATCCCATCTGTTCATGTGGGAAATAAACTGATCACTCAACCTCACTCTTCCAGTGCGCAAGGCGTTGAATCATTCGCAATAAGTATACACTGACCAATCAAAGAGGTCTTTTAGAAGGACCGTAGTGCAGGTTTGGTCATGGTTTTAGCAATGGATAAGCATCATTGGCTATGAAATAAATTAATCACTGATCGACATCTCCGCCAGGTTTACAAGTCAAGAAACCTTAAGATGAGATAAGACAACCTTACTCTCACATCTTTGAGCAGCATCTTCTTTAGGAAGTCCTTATTTCCACTTTGAATCATCCCAATCTGAAGAGACTTTGGAAATGGGTTGTAATGTTGATTCGGGGAAAGGTTCAAAAGGCTTAGCTCAAAAGGCTTAGAACTTTTTGTCAAAGGGGGATTTGGGAGTTGGTGATTATCATGGCATCATTACCATATCATCCATTTTTTTTAAAGCACTCAATGTTTAGAATTCAAATTGTCTCGAAAGTCCTTTGACTAATCATCTTAAAATAAGAGCTTTGCTCTTTTCTATCATAACTTTTGCATTTGCAATGATTTTCTTTTCAATGCAAGCATTTTTTTTTTTGCCATTTTTGCTTTCACAGAGATATTCCTCTTGATGCAATTGTTTTTCTTCCACTCTCTCTCCCTTTTTTTTTGTGGGCATTGGCCTTGCTTTTACCAGGCACACTACTTTTTCATGCCCCTTAATTTTCACTTGACTTTTGTTCTTTCAAACTTTTTGAGCTCTTGGGACTTTCAAGATGCTTTTCATATTCTCATATAAACACCAATTGCATTGGTAAATCATGTGCCCTACCCCAATGTTGGGAGATAATCACCACTCGGGTTTTAGAAATGAATAGTTAGGCTCAATATGGTTTAAGCAAAGGGTATCGGTGTTTGGGTAGAGAAAAGAATGCTCTTCTTCACCTTGGGATGCTTCGAGCTTCCATAAGAATTCACCTGAAGTTACCACAAAAAAGATTTATGCAAGTGAGAGTAAAGAAACTTTTCTCATCTTCCCTCTCCAAATAATGTCAACCCAAACCTCCGTAATTGCCCCATCGTGGGGTGGTTCTTGACAGGGATATTTTGTAGAAAATTCTTCACATTAAAAGGCTCAAATAGGCTAACTATTGTCACCTGTAGTGTGTATGATAGAGGAAAGAAATGCCTCTTATCATCTTGATCTATGTACCGCTTGCGAATGAATTCATTGACCTTAAACGACACGGGTTTTCTTTTTCACTCAAATCCCATAGTGCTTAAAGGACATATTTGGAAATGGGTTGCCTTTCCTCATCCTAAGTGTTTCTCGCTTGGCATAAGCAACATCGCCTTTCAATTTTTGTTGAGATCATGTGGGTGGATTAACCTCCATAGAGAATTTCGAATGAGTGGATGGACAATTTAAAGATAAAGAAGATTTTTGCAAACTTTGTGGAAAACCTTTTTTTTCTTCAATTTCCATTTCTTGTGCTCGTTTCTAGAAAAACACTAGATGTTCTTTTTTGTGATGGAAATTCTCCATTTGTTTTCCATTTGATTTTGAGAAGAAGGGTACTTACACCGTGCCTTAGTAGTCGGCGACCCTAGGAAGAACAAAAGGGAATGTGTTAGTACATGAATCCTCGGGGATCGTAAAAATGGAAACGATACAACATTACCCTTGGTCGGTTTCACCATTTGGCGGCAAACAACGAAATGAATATACTGTTTTAAGGCTTGAAGAGAATCTCAGGTCTTTGGTCTCATTAGTTCAAGCATTTTCCTCTTTTTGCAAAAATAAGAGATGCAAAAGTTTTATTTATTTATTTATTTATTATTTTTTACATGGCAACCTTGTTGCCGTTTCTGGGGATCGAACCCCGTGCCTCTCGGACCGTTCATTCATTGCCATACCACCAGGCCGAAGCGCTGGTAGTGTCTATGGGGTGCTTTTGTTTTTATTTAATTGAACCGGCTCTAGAATGACACATATTTTAAGCCAACTTAGGTGACTTTGTCATGTGTTAACTCCACATGCTTACTTTGTCGATATAGATTATGCTTAAATCAATTTCTCGAGTTTGTTCCTCGAATACCGACGCTTCCTGTCAAACAAGGGAACTACGTCAAATAATGAAGTTAGAGAGGGGCATTTTGGAAACGATACCGAATTACCCTTCTCCTGCAGCTGACTTTAAATGCCTTGTGTTTCCTCTTCATGTGCTTTTGCTCCTCAGGTGTTAACATTTCCTTGAAGATCTTGCTTTCAAATGGGCCATTTAGATGTTATCAAATTCACTCATTCTGAGTGGGCGTCAAAGATGAAAGGAGAGGGGTACTCCTTGTTTCGGCACGTGAGGGCATTGCTCCTTGGATGTTTTGCTCCATTTATTCCATCAAAATGGATAGTTGGGCCTTAGCATGCCTTCTTGGTATAAGGTGTTTCTCCATCGGTCAAAGTGCACTTTTTGTGCCGAATCAATTGATTTTGTTTCATCTTGCTTCATGAGTGAGAGTTACCCTACTTTGAGTGACTTGCCCCATTTATCAACTGCAAGGAAAAAGAGACGTAATATGTTATTTTCATATTTGACATGATTCATTTTAGGAACGGGATACTCCCTTTTACGGCATATATGATGACTGTGTTCCATCTCGTTTCCTTGGCTATGGAGAGGGATTTGCTTTCATGATTGGTAGTAATTCACTTGGCAAATGTCTATTCCATTTGAAATTTTCCCCTTTTAGAAGTCGGGTGACTCAGGCATTGCGTGCCCCTGATCCATTTTGTGGCCATTTGCCCCAATTAAAATTTCCTACACATATGGAAACAATGTATTATTTCTATTCTTAGGTACATTAGGTTTAGGAATGAAGTACACCCTTTTTCAAAGTCGGGCAATTCAACATCTCATTGTAGCTTTGTTGAAGAAGGCAAGACATTGTCCTTATGGTCAAATGCATGCCACACTAGGTTAGATAACCTGTCCATATGCATCTCCATCATGTTGGATTGATGAATCTCTGTTTCATTTGAGCCCTTCATGCTTTACTCAATTTCCCGCATACCCCTTTTAGGCTAGGTGATTTTTCGCCATTTTTGCTGCGTCAATGCATTTCCCACTTCACAATCTATAAGCATGGGTGGCTATGTCAGTTTATGAATGAGTTGTTTTGACTTTTGGAACGAACACACCCTTTTCTTTTAGAGATCGTGTGATTATGGACTAGGTTGTCCTCCCTGTGTAATCTTGTTGCTTGCCAGTAATTTGCCTCACTAAAATCTGCACAAAGTGCAAGGATAAATCATTCCTAAAATAAATCGAATTTAACTTGAAACGATTACCACCTTTTATTTGAAGGCAACATTTGATGACCGATTCTTGTTTGTGTACATCTACATCTTGAAGTGTTGTCTTGCAGACCACCAATAATTATCTTCATATAGGATTGGATGCCAAGACACCATTGGAAGTGTAGGGATTGCAGTTGCTTTTCATGTTTGCAACCAATGGAGTAGTTTGATGCCAAAGAATGTCTACATATTTCTTCTTCCACAAGGAATGTCAAGTTAATATGAGGTCATCCAGGATGTGGAACTTCGTTAGGCCAGTAGATTTGTGATCTTCGAGGCTTTGACGGTTCTTTTCACATTTAATCACAATGTTTGAATTCATATGCTGCGAAAATATTTCTATAGTTCATGGCTCAACCACTTATGCCCATAAATGAGCATGAATTGGTGCATCTCATGACTTGCTCGGTTAGGGAAAGGCCCGCGCTTTTGTCAACCTTGAACAAAACCGTCATTTTACCTATTTGACAAAAATGGATGGTCGAGTTAGTTGTTGAATAAGAAATTCCAATTGGAACGATTACAACCTTACCCCCTCAAAGCATCATTTTGCAGATCAACCTGTGAAAGCGATTAAGTGAAGAGATAAGATATTTTGCAAGTTCTTCTTGAAACTCATTTTCAAACATTTTGAAGCTAAGGCATAAAACTCAGCCCAGAAGGTCCGTTTGAAACACTTCAAGTGTTTTAAAGAATATAACTTTTATGAACTCTAACTTCATTATTAAAAAATGTGAGTTGTATGATTTACAAAAGCATTTGATTGGGTCCACAATCAAAACCCAAAACACAAAACATGGTTCCTAATAAGAATAATGACAAGGATAAAGTACAAGAAGCTCTTTTGTAGAGGAGCATAATAAGCACAATTCTCATCCTAGCTTTAAAGTCCACATTTGGCATGGTCAAGCAAGAGGAGTTCAAGGAATGGTTGTCACGCATGACCTGCGAAAGGAAGATTATGTCAGTACATGAATGAAAAATTAATCTTTCAATAAAGCCGCCTCTTACAATGAAATCAAGGCGATGATACCTTCTCCGTAGTATCCACTTACGAGAATTTGGTATTTCGTCAAGATTTTATTAGTAAGAGGAGATTTCATTAAAAGATCGATCCGCGGCAATCAATTGAATGCCCACTCTGTTCGAAAAGTTTCATACACAAATGGGGCATTGATTTTGAAAGATTAATTTGTAATTTCACTCATGCAAAGGTGAGGTGATTTTTATTTTGAGAAATCAATACACAAAATGTGATTTGAATTTTTATTTTCGAAATGAGACCAAGGAAGAATTTTATTGAAATTTTGATTTTAATTCAATGCCCCAAAATGTAATCTTGACTTGGAAGAATTTCTATACAAAATGTGACTTTGATTTTGTAATTGAAAATTTAAACAAAAACATATGTTCTAATCTAGGCCAAATCAGATGCATTTGAAATGTTTGTTTATCAAGAGTGAATGCCAAGCCTACATTTTCAAGGGCATTCCATTGGTTTCCACGAATCTCCAATAAATAAAAATTTCAATCCGAAGTGAGCAAGTAGATGGAGAAATCATACTTACAGTGGGTGAAGAGACCCTTTTTTAAAAAAAAAAAATCACATAGACATGCGGATGTAAACTTGTGAGGTTTGACACATAAATGTGGAATTCTAAAGGCTTAAGGTCCCCATTTTGATTAGATCAAAAGAGTTTTCCCCACTCCGCGCTTACGTCAGACAGTTCTCTTTATCATTAATCAAAATGAACGGGACCAAAAGTGGATAACCATGGGTCATTCCCCGCACGGGTTCCATCTTTTGACACCTTCTATGGGCTTCCTAATGCGATCGGGGTTTTAGATCGCGGGTGGTGTGTGTAAATGTGTAGTGCTAAGATAAGTATAAATACACACACATCGATTGATATCCCAACAACACTTCAGTTTCATCCATATAGGCATACATTCCTACGCCTCCCTACAAAAGAGATGGGTTAACAAACACTCCACCCCTTATTACTCCAAACCTACAAAAACATTTAACACATTGTTAGCGGGCTAACCTTGTTTTCCATGCAACTTTGACACGCGCTATCAAATGAAGACCATGTTAGTGAACAACCAACCAAGTTATTACGGCCTAAGTCCATACCTCGCGTGACGTTGGATTCGGTTTTTTAGTTCTTAACAACCTATGTAATTCTAAGAGTCGCCACTAGCCTATTGGGGTCGGCTAGAAACCAATCAAGACACGGGAGTGTTGTCTCGATTTATACGCAACCAGAGATTTCTAGGAACGGGGACTCGTTTACGCCAATGTTTCTATTAGCGCCCTTGCGATACCACTAACTTGGAAGGTTGTTTATCTAAATGGCCATACAATCTTGATTACCAATTATAATCTTTATGAAACCACTAAGTGTCCATGCAAATGTTTTTGTAGTTTTTTTTTTTTTTTTTTAATGTCTAGACTAATTCTAACATAATTTAGAAGAGAAATTTACACTCAAATTAATGAAAAGCGGCGCGTAAGTAAACATCCAAGAAATTGAAATGATTTGAAAATAAACGCAGAAAAGGTAAACCCGATACAAGTCAGACAAATAATATTACATGGCCTTGTTATCACGCCCCGCGACAGGACCCCCGTGAGCGAAATGGAAATTTAAATATGCATGAAATTACTCTAGATAATTTTAATCTATGCAAAATGAATTATTTACAAAAATGATCATAAAATACCAAAATAGCATTAAATTAGGAAAATGACCTTTTAAAAATAGGAAAATTTCATAGATGCCATTTTTGCCTTAATTTGCCATTTTAATTCCAATATGACCTCCTGGGCTTGGCTAGTCACATTTAGATCATTAGCCCCAACTTTTTTTCTTTTTTTCTTTTTTTAATCTTTTTTAAACTTTTTTTAAATTTTTTTTTTTTTTTAATTAATTAATTTTTTTTAGGAAAAACATATTCCATTTTAAACACCTAGATAATCTATACGCAATAATTTGGGCAAAAAATTAGGTGTCAACAGGTACCAAAACGACAAATAAATTAGTTTAGTGCTGATTGACAAGAATTATGCAATTAGATGGAATCACCCATCACATGGCTTTGTCAAATCGACCTATCTCTGGTCTATAATCGGTTTGTGCCATAATGACTCTTGCAGACTAGCACAATCGACCAGTCGATTCCTGGTCGAATTCTCAAGTCTACTGCGTTAAAATCCCTTAACGATTTCACCCGATAGACTAGTTATCCCGTGGGTGATTAGCTCAGGGAAATGAACTATAGGCGCGTTGATGAAAAACCCAACTTATTCAATCGAAAGCAGAACTTGAAATTCAGGATGTCACAACAAAAGCTACCAGCAGAGCATTCAGATGGCTCCTTTTGAAGCATTGTATGGAGGAGCGTGCAGAATGCCAGTTTGTTGGGATGAGGTCGGAGAACAAAAAATCACAGGCCTAGCGTTAGTCCACGGTTAGTGGATGTAGTTGCCATTATTGGGGATAGATTAAAAACTGCTTAGAGCCGCCAGAAAAGTTATGCTGATAAGCATCAAAGACCTTTGGAATTCCAAGTTGGTGAGCACGTCTTTCTGAAGGTGTCATCGATGAGGGGTACTTCGTGCTTCGGTAAGAAAGGGAAGCTGAGTCTGAGGTACATAGGTCCCTTTGAGATTTTGGAAATAATAGGAACTCTAGTGTATCGTTTTGCATTGCCGCTGAGGTTGGCGCAAGTGCATGACGTCTTCCATGTGTCGATGTTGAGAAAGTATGAGCCTGACTCAACTCACGTGCTGAATTTTGAAGTATTAGACGTGGACGACAGAGTGTCGTGCGTGGAAAGATTGGTTCAGATTGTAGATTGGAAGGAGTAGATTCTGTGCACCAAGACAATCCCATTGGTTAAAGTGGTCTAGCAACACCACGGCACAGAAGGAGCAACCTAGGAAATTGAAGATTCAATGAGACGACAATTACCCCACCTTTTTGTTTAAGATTTGTAATAGATTTAAATTTCGAGGACGAAATTTTTATAAGAGGAGAAAAGTTGTGACATCCTGATTTTCAGATTCTGTTTTTGATTGAATAAGTTGGGCTTTTCATTGACGCGCCTATAGTTCTTTTCCTTGAGTTGATCACTCATGGGATAACCAGTCTATCAGGTGAAGTCGTTTAGGAATCTAAACGTAATAGACTTGAGAAATTCAATCAGAAATCGACTGCTCGACCGTGCTAATCTGCAAGGGTTGTTATGACACTATCAAAATCGATCATAGACCGGAGATAGGTCGATTCGACAGAGGTATGTGATTAGTGTGTGGGTGATTTCACCTAATTGCAAAATTTTCATCGAACGACACTAAACTGATTTTTATGTTATTGTTGTACCCTATGCTCGTATTCAAAACCTCAAGATTTTCACGACAAAGGAGAGTCGCCATTGTGTCGAAGATGTACAATGTGGTTCGAAAATAATCGACAACGATTCAAATGTGCTAAAAATTCATAAAAGCTACCCAGTAGGTTAGGTCACGCTAAAATCGCGTCCGGTTGAAATTAACCGCTAAATTGAACCTGATTTCAGAAATTGAAAGTTATGTCATGTCACGATTAATTTTAGGAATGTCGACCCATCCATCGAAGATTTTTCTGCAAACTCGAGATTTTGGCAAAAATTCAAATTTATGCATTTTTGGACAGGGAAAATTAGAGGACCGTTTTTGGTTGTGTTTTTGGCTGTCAAGTTGGTTCATTTGATGAGGAAAAATCATGGGATGGATGTGGACACCTTATTGGGAATTTTCAGGCACCAATTGAGCTCAATTTGGAGAGGAATTGAATGAAATTGAGTGGAAATGTTAAAAAATTCGTAGGCCAAGGGGGGAGCAACATTTCAGCTACCTTGGATGGCTTCTTGAGAAAGCCTTGGTATAGCAAAGGGTTGAGGATTATGTCTAAAGGTGGTGGGGAGAAGTGATGAGTGAAATAGATTTTTTGTGAAGACTTTGGAGGCTTTTGGGTCCCCCTCTTCAACAACTGCCTTCTTCCTCTTGCTTGGCTTCACTTTATCCATTGTTGTGTGTTTTGGAGCACAAAAAAACCAGAGAAACCAGCTAGCCTTCCCCCCTTGCCGTCGACCACCTCTCCTGCTGCCGTTGTGCTCGTCATTGCCGCCCGCGAGTCGCACACTGTCCACTTGCTCGTTCCGCCTCCAACCCGCGTATCTGCGAGCCTAGCTACTATCTCGAATCCCTCAAGCCACCGTCGCAGGTTGCCAAGCTCGCCTGGCCACCCGTCCAGCCGCCGGAGCCTCCGCCGTCGCCCGCTACAGCCACTGCCGCCTGTTTGGTCTGCCCCCTCGCTGTTTCTAGCCAAGCCGAGGTCCGGTTCAGCCACTTTGGCCCAGGACCAGAACAGAACTCCCACAGTGGGCTGTGGGCTTTGTGAGGCTTTTTCAGGCCTGTCAACACCTTGCTTGATGTCGCCGCAGGCTTGTTTATCGCTCACCTCCGCGTTGCCGTCGTAGTGAACTCATTGGCCCGCGAAACCAGTGAGTTTAATTGCTAAACTCTACTTAGGGAGTTAATGACGTTTAGTAAGTAATTAGTTTAGACTAAGTGTGGATTAGGTGGTTAGTTAGTTTAGATTAGTGATTTAATTACTTAATTATGCATTTTAGGTGGTTATAATAAATTGATTGTGGGCTAAATGGATTGTGCTATTTATCTAGATGAGTGCATTAATTTTCTAAACTCATTTAGGTGGTTATATTAGCATTTCCGGCCTAGGTTAGCATTTATTGGATTTAAATTGCATTATTTAATTAATTTTGCTATTTATTAAATTATTTAATATTTTTCGAAAATTATACCGGGACAGCCGATCACCGGAATTTCGTGTTAATCGTAGTGGTGTGCTTAGTTTATGCAATTGAGTGTTATTTTGTGCAAATTAAGTGGTAATTGTGATTTTGAGTATTTATTTCAAAATAACGAAATTTTGGTAATTAATTAGAAACTACCAAGTCTCGAGCTTTGATACCGAAAATGGTTTTAAAGACTATATCAAATAGTGGGATTTTAAAAAGAATGATATCAATTTTTTTTGTTCAAATTGACCGTGTACCCATATATGATTATTTTACCGTGTATTTTTAATATGAAGAAAATGGGCCAAGTACATTATTTTAATTAGAACATTTATAGTGCAAAGCACGACATCTTAGCCGGGATTGGATGGGTGCATGAATTGTTATGAGAACCCGTCTTCGATATGAGTCAGGTGGACGTTGCCCGTATATGAGATGCCCCCGGACAACGGATGTCGGTCACAGTAGATTCTGGACCGATGCTCCTTCGGGATTGCCGTCTCGTGTAGACGTTGCCGTGCTTAATGGGGTGAGAGGATGCCTGGTTACGCTAGAAGACCGCTGAACGTTGAGTAGGCCATGCCCGTTGGGCCATGATAAAATTGGAACGCATGATTGAGTGTTTTAACTTCGCTTGATTGTGGGACAAAATTGCGTGGTATGGTATGAGACGTGTCATAACGATTTGGCCTTATAATCGGGACTCCTGTGGCTGTGTGAGATATGAGATGTGGCGTTTTAATTGATTGAGCTTATTACTTCTTATATCTGTGATATGAACCATACTAATATGTAGGAAGGATCTGAGACGAGGTGAGTCTCTATGGTTGTGTGGTTGTATGGTTAGGCTGCCTCTAGGCGTATTTCCTTCCCAATAGGGGTTTAGGGGGTGAACTTGCTAAGACGTTGTCTCACCCCGTCGTGGGCTTAACCCTTTCAGGTTCTTAGATAGCGATCCCTCTGGAACGTTTTGGTCGGGCTCGAGGAATTACAAAGTGGAGCATAGACGTCCCAGTCCCCGGGAGCCATTGGGTCTATGAGCTGGTTTGTAGACTTTTGTATATAAATCCAGTGTGTTTATAAACGTGTTTTGTGCAATTTGTTTCTTGCTTTTCTATCCCTTATTTGTATTGTTTGGAGTTTTGTTTATACGCTTCCTCATGTGCAATAAAATGAATGGATCGACGACGCGTCCTAGGACGTCGCAAATTTTATCGACCACTGATGGATGCGCGCGCGCTTGAGGTTTAGGGCATGACAATGCCCCATGTCAACAGATGCCGATCGCAGTGGAGGCTAGGTCGATGCTCCTTTAGGGATGCCGTCTAGATGTAGACGTTGTGCCTAACGAAGCGGGACGACGCCTAGTTATGCCAAATGACCACCGACTGTTGAGTTGGCCTTGGCCGTTGGGTCGTAATTAATTGGGACACGCTTGAGTGATTGAAATAGCCGCACCTGATTATGGGACAAAATTATGTGGCACGGAATGGGATGTGTCATAACGATTTGGCCTTATAATCGGGACCCCTGTGATTGATTGATATATGAAAATGAAGTGTTCCAATTATTGAATGCATTCACCGTATGCATATGTTATATGAACTGTATTGATATGCATGGAGGTACTGAGGTGAGGTAAGTCTTATATGGTGTTTGTCTAGGCTGCCTCTAGGTGAATTCTCCTCCTTATCGGGGTTTAGGGTGTGGACTCGCTGATATTTTGTCTCACACCATAGTGGTTTAAATTTTTTAGGTCCTTAGATGGAGGTCCGTCATGTACGTTATGGGGTCGCGTAGGAGATGGACTTTCAACACTTCTATTTCCCTATTCCCGGGACCAACCTGACCCGTGAGCTAGTTGAGTCCACGGTCTAGGTCGAGGAGGGCCTACCTCACTGGCTACCTCATCGCTTCAAAGCGTGGTTCATTAACTTTCCTAACGGGGCTTGGGAGGGTCCTATACAGGGTTTTGATGGGCCTCCCACCGGGACCGGGGAGTGGGAAATAGGGCATCCTATGGATATCGACACCCCTAATGGTGTTGTGGTGGACCCGGAGCCCATGACTGGAGAGTCCAGAGCTTAGGTGGCTCGGTAGCTCTTTTTGAGATAGACCTCCTGTATATAAACCGTAGGTTTGACCTGGATGTATATAAAGTGTGTTTTATGAAAAAGGTGCTTGCATGTTTTCTATCCCATGTGTTTGATTGTTGTTTGGAGATTGTTTATTTCGCTTCCGTGTGCATAAAATAAGGGTTGGCAATGCGTCCGGGGAACATTGCATTTTAATCGACCACTGAGAGGTGTGCGCGTGCCTAGGGTTCGAGGGGTGATAAGAGGCGTGTCGACAAAACAACCATTTCATATTATCGAGACGGGATCGAATTTCAGGATGTCACAGAAGTTGCTTGAGCTCTTAAATACCAAGCCTCAATTCCAAAAATGTTTTGGGGAGACTGTGTGATCATAGTAGCATATCTAATCAATCGGATGCCATCTTGTGTTGGAAGGACTCCTTTTGAATTGTTATTTGGGAAATGTCTAGACATTCGACATCTTCGTGTTTTGGGTGTTTATGCTATGTGTCTACCGTGGGTCCTCGGGACAACTTGGGTCCTCATGCTCTAAAGTGCATATTTATGGGACATCCTACTTTACAGAAAGGATATTTAGTCTTTGATCCATCCAGTGGGTGTTTTTTTGTTAGTAGATATGTTACTTTTCATGAAGATATTTTTCCTCTCTAGGATAAGTCACCTTCTTATCAACATGATGATCTTGCTACATCTCATCGTCTTTTTTTAAGCGAAGATGATCCTCCACAGGCACCAATAATTATGCTTCCACAGGTGTCACCCTTGATAGCATCTTCTGACATTGAAGCATGGGTTGCATAGACAATTGAAAATGAAGCATCTATTCATCCATCATTAGCAATATCTGAGAGACCTATACTCTCAGAATCACCTATTTTGGCAGGAAATTCTGCTACTGCATCACAGGATGATGTTCTATCTGTACGAGTTAATCCTTAGCATTTAGGTTGCACAATTCAACCACCCTCATGGACAGCGGATTATATTTGCTCTTCTTTGCACAAATCTGGTACACAATATCCCATCTCCTCCTATGTTAGTTTTGTTCATCTGTTGCCCGAAACATAGGTGCCGCATTACGATAATTTCTTAGCAATAGGAACCTTCATCATATGACGAGGCTGCTAGAGATTTTCATTGGCGACAAGCAATGGAAGATGAATTGCGAGCCTTTATGGAGAATAAGACTTGGGATATTGTTTGTCTACCTCCGCATCAAAAACCCATAGGCTGCAAATGGGTATACAAGATCAAGTACAAAGCGGACGGATCTATTGAACGTTATAAAGCCATATTAGTTGCGAAGGGATTCACATAGAGGGAAGGATTTAATTATATGGAAACCTTCTCTTCTGTTGCAAAGGAAGTCACAGTGCGGTCTTTCCTCTCTATTGCTACTCTTCGTGATTGGCCACTTCATCAGATGGATGTCCACAATGCTTTTCTTCTTGGCGATCTTGTAAAAGAAATTTATATGGATCTTCCACAGGGATTTCGCAGACAAGGGATGTGACATCCTGATTTTTAGGTTTTGTTTTTTATTGAATAAGTTGGGTTTTTCATCGACGCGCTTATATTCCTTTTCTCTGAGCTGATCACTAGTCTATCAGGTGAAGCCATTAAGGAATCTAAATGCAATAGACTTGAGAATTCGACCAGGAATCGATTGCTCGACCGTGCTAATCTCCAAGGGTCACTATAGCACCGTCAAAAATCGATTAGAGACTGAAGATAGGTCGATTCAATAGAGGTATGTGATTAGTATGTGGGTGATTCCACCTGATTGCAAAATTTCTGTCGAACGGTACTAGACTGATTTTTCTGTCATTTCTGTACCCTGTGCCCGTATTTGAAACCTTGAGATTTTCACGACAATCAAGAGTCACCAATAAGTCGAAGATGCATAATGTGACTAGAAAATAATCAATCACGGGTCAAATGCGCTAAAAATTTCTAAAAGCTGCCCAGTAGGTTATGTCATGCTAAAATCACGCCAGATTGAAATTAACCACGAATTTGAATTCGATTTCAAAAATTGAAAGTTCTATCATGTCACAATTCATTTTAGGAACGTCGACTTACCCTCCGAAGATTTTTCTGCAAATTGGGATTTTTGGCGAAAATTCAAAGTTAGGTTATTTTGGACCGGGAAAATTAGAGAGCCATTTTTGGTTGCATTTTTGGCTATCAAGTAGGTTCAATTGACGAGGAAAAATCACAAGATGGACGATGGCACCTTGGTTGAATTTTTGGACTCCAATTTGAGCTCAATCGGAGGGGAATTGAAGTGAAATTAAAGAGGGAAATGTCCAAATTCGTATGCCATGGTGGTCAGCCACATTTGGACCCATTGGGAAGCTTGTTTGGGAAGCCACGGAGGGGCAAAGGGCTAAGGATGACAGCCAAGGGCTGGTGGGGTATAGAACTCGAGTACTTTGGATATTTTGTGGCCCCCCAAGCTTCAGCAGACTTCTTCTTCCTCGGGTTGCCTTTCTCCATTTTAGTGTGTTTTGAGCTAAAAAATTATAGAGAGAACTAGCTAGCATCCCCTGCCCGTTGACCACCCCCTTGACACCGCCCGAACGCCGTCCAGCACCGTCGCACCGCCCAAAGCTCGTTCGTCACACACCGTCTCGCTCGCCCACGCCCGTGCGTCCGTGTGCCCTAGTCGCCATTGAAGCCTTGCCGGAGCTCTTCTATTGCCGTCCAGCCATCGTCGAGCACCGCCGTCGCCCACTGTAGCCTCCGTCACCACCTCCTCGTCGTTTCCGAACCAACTAGCCACTTGGACCGCCGCTTCCAATAGCAAGCAGTGGCCGAAGCTCAGCCCCTAGCTGAGAGCTTCTGGCCCATTTTAAGGCTTGTCCGGACCTCGTTTGGTGTCACCGTAGGCTTGGTTGTGGCTCGCCTCCGCGTTGCCATCGCCGTCGCCGTGAACTCATCGGATCGCAAAACCGGTGAGTTTACTTGCTAAACTCTGTTTAGGTAGTTAACGATGCTTAAGGGTTGATTAGTTTAGGCTAATTATAGATTAGGTGGTTAGATTAGATTAAGTAAAAGCTAATTAGATAGTGCTATTTATCTAGATAGCTGCAATAATTTTTAGGCCCGTTTAGGTGGTTAGATTAGCATTTTTGGCCTAAGTTAGTATTTATTGTATTTAATTGCATTTATTTAATTATTTTTGCTATTTATTAATTATTAAATATTTTCCGAAAATTAGACCGAGATAGTCGGTGACTAGAATTTCGTGTTGATTGCAATGGTGTGCTTAGTTTTATGCAATTGAGTGATAATTTGTGCAAATTGAGTGGTGATTGTAATTTTGGGTTATTATTTCAAAATTGTAAAATTTTGGTATTTAATAAGAAAATATTGGGTGTCGGTTTTTAATGCCAAAAATGTTTTTAGGTACTATAATAAATAGTGGAATTTTTAAAAAGGAAGATATTGCACTTTTGGCTCAAACTGACCGTGTACCTACACACGATTATTTTTATCGCGTGTTTTTAATATGAAGAAAATAGGCCAAGTTCATTATTTTAATTGAGACATTAGAGTGCAAAGCACAATGTCTGTGGCCGGGATTGATTGATCGTGTGATGGCTAAGTGAACTTGTCCTTGATGTGCGTCGGTAGGATGTTGCCCCTATATGAGATGCCCCTAAACAATGGAAGCCAGTCGCAGTAGATTCTAGACCAATGCTCCTTTGGGAATGCTGTCCTCGATGTGTGTCGGTGGATGTTGCCGTACTCAAAGGAGTGAGACGAAGCCTGGCTACGCTCGAAGACCGATGTGCGTCGGTATATTGTGCCTGTGTGGGCAGTAATCGAATTGGATTGTGTGATTGATTGACATTGACGCGCCGGATTATAGGACAAAATTGTGTGGCACGGTATGGGACGTGTCATAACGATTTGGCCTTATAATCGGGACCCCCATGATCATTTGGATTGAATTGATTGATTGATCAATTGAGTATATGAATTATGCTAACATGCAGGAGGGAACTGAGGCGAGGTAAGTCCTCTATCTTGTGTGCATAGACTGCCTTTAGGCGTATTTCCTTCCTAGTCGGGGTTTAGGAGGTAAATTTACTAAGACATTATCTCACCCCATCATTGGCTTTAACTTTTTTAGGTCCTTAGATGGTAGTACCTCCAATTCGTTATGGTCAGCCTAGGAGGGTTATCGAGCTAGTTACTGATTTCCCTGTTTCCGGGGGCCACGGGGTCTGTGTCTATGAGCTCGTAATGACCATCGCCTGGGTCGATGAGGGCCTACCTTAGAGGGCACCTCATCAATTTAGGGCGTGGTTTCGCCGCAGGCTCAATGGATACAGAGTGGGTCCCCTCCAGGATTTTGAGATCCCAGCTGTGGTAGTCGATGTGACATTCTGATTTTCCAATTCTGCTTTCAATTGAATGAGTCAAGCTTTTCATTGACGCGCCTATAGTTCTTTTATCTAAGTTGGCCACTCACTAGATAACTAGTCTATCAGGTGAAGCCATTAAGGGATTTTAACGCAATAGACTTGAGAATTCGACTAGGAATTGACTGCTCGACTATGCTAATTTGCAAAGGTCGTTACGGCACAGATCGATTAGAGACCAAAGATAGGTCGATTTGACAGAACCATGTGATTAAGTGTGGGTGATTCTATCTAATTGCACAATTCTTGTCGATTGGCACCAGCTTGATTTCTCTGTCGTTTTGGTTCCTTGTGTCCGTATTTGAAATCTCAAGATTTCCAGGACAGCCAAGAGTCGCCAATGTGTCAAAGATGCACTTTGTGGCTCGAAAATAATCGACCACAGGTCAAACGCGCTAAAAGTTCCTAAAAGCTACCCGGTATGTTAGGACACGCTAAAATCGCGCCAAATTAAAATTAACCATGAAATTGAACCCAATTTCAGAAATTGGAAGTTCTGTCATGTCAAAAATTGAAGCTTGAGAGAACTTAGAGAAACTAGAGAAAGAAAGCCAACATCCCTCCTTGCCGTCGAGCAACCCGCCAAGCTCCGTAGCCGCTGTCACTGCCCGCACGCGTCGCACCTGCCAGCCCGTGCCTAGCAGCTCACCCAGCTACTCGTTTCGCCTCTGCTTGCATGTCCAACAGCTTGCTAGGCCACTGTACACCACCCTTGTGGCCGCTGGAAGCCCCACCTACCTCTGCCTAGCCCCACTTCAGACTCACCATCGCCTCCCTCGCCGTTTCAGTCGCTGAAGTTGCTTGGCTCAGCCTCTTAGTCTAGCGAGCAAAAGTTGAACCAACAAGGGTCTTCGGACTTTGTGGCCTATTTCCGAGCCCTTCCCGGCCTCCCTTTGTGATGTCCTAGTAGAGTCACGTACTAAGCGCAAGCGGAAATTATAAATATTATCATCTTATAGAACTTAAAAATAAATTTTCAATTGTTCACCTATAGTGTTCACACTTGAAGGTTAGCATTTATAACATGGATTAATTAAAATTTAACACTTTGTATTACATGGTTAACCTACAATAGTTCTATCAATTCATAATAGATAATCCTATTAAGATCATATACAAAGATCACGAGAAGCTTCATTACTAAACTTGTTAGGATCGTTCGGGCTTACAAAAAATCAACCTGGACTTCTTACAAGTACCTCGCCTATATACATCACATTTACATTTCAAAAGTAAGGGCGCAAGTAAACATCCAGGGATAAGGGTGAGGGGTATCTACTCCGCTAGTTCCCACACAAGCCCACGTTCATCAAAAGAAACAAAAGACAGTCAGCTTCTACATGATCATAGGCGTCTAGGCGCCATCCGTCCTAGCTCCTGCTCCATCATCACTAAAAGGAATAGGGCCAAACATCACTCCATCGTGCTTGATAAACCATGCGACAAACTTCATCGGGGTCATCTCAGCTCTACCATCATCCATCCATAACGTAGCCTCATATTTGGAGAAAGTCAGCTCAACATCAGAGTCATACACATCATTAAAGGTAACCTCAATGCTCGATATCACTCCATAACGAGCTATTGGCGGCACATCCATACTATCAATCTGAAAAATATAAGGAATGAGCAAAAACTATGCCCAGTAAAGAAATGATAAGATTCTAACTTAGACAATCCACATCCATCAAGTTTACAAGGGAATCATGACCAAACAGCTTAAAATACTAAGATAGGATTGTCACGAGTATAATCCAACGAATATTAATGCATCATATGTATAACCACTTTATATGAGACATACTAAATGCATCCATAAACACCCAATATACCTATCACATTCTCAATCTCTACATCAAGATGAAATGCAACAATGATGAATGAACTCACTCACCAAGTAGAATTATATTTAGTGTGCATATAGTCCACCCTCGATCAATTTACCCACCGGAACTCTACCGGCCCGATCGAGTCACTTCTGGAAGTTACCTTATCCGGACTTCCACAATTTTTCTATTATGGGCATCTCACTCCGAGGCATCCCGGTATCACACAACCGAGGTCCTCCCATGACCACTCAGCATGGGGCATCTCACTCCGAGGCATCTCAGTATCACACAACTGAGGCATCCTTGATCACACACAAGGGCATCTCACTCCAAGGCATTCTGGTATCACTCAACCGAGGCATCCAAGACCACACAGCATGGGCATCCCAACTTCCGAGGGGCATCACCGCTATCTCCGTACCGATGGGTTCATTCACTCAATTAAGCACACGTTTCACACCACCACACCTTTGATTACTGCATTTATCGTATGCAAAAGAAAAATATTTCAAAGTATATAGCTATACATCTAACTCTCATGTACCTAGCACATGTGCGTGTCCAAATTATAAGATAAAACCCATTACAACATGTCCCATACCATGCCGAACAGATATTTACCCCATAATCAACCACTATGCACCACACTCATTGCACACGCATGATACTAATTGTGCCTATACCTCAAATGATATATGGGACTTACTTTTATACAACTAACTTCTATTACGAGGTCACTAGACTCTATGTGTGTCATGCAAAACTAATGTAAAAGACAGAACAACTATTACATATTCTCGGATTTTAACAGATTATTAACTAAACGAGCAGTTTTGTTCTCAAACACAGAAAGTATACCAATTCTTATCAAAATACTACGAAATTTTAGTATGTTATATTTGAGACATATATTGACATTTTCTGTGAAGAAACCTAAGTCTATATCTCGCTGTATCAAGAGCAGTAATTGCTATAATCTTTACTAACATCCTCTAATGACGTCCAGACTTCGTATCTACGGAGAAAATCGTTTTACTAACCAAATATTGTCTATTTACTCTCAAATTTTGATATGTTATTCCTAAGGATATTTTCTAGAACTTTAATTAAGGATTCAAAGTCCAATTCTAACTAGATAATTACAGAAAATTCACATAATCATCAAAGGTCATGCTGCTTTCTACAAAACAGTTTACTGATTCAAAAGATTTACTTCTACCTTCATGTTTATGCATCTATTTGGCTATAACTAGAGATTTAACTTAATCTAATGGATGTTCTCTTAAGTAAAATGGTTCTATTCCTTATCTTCATCATTAGAAATCAAGGCGACACAAATAAAAGACTTTCTATCTATATTCCTCTAAAACAGAATTGTTATATATACGATTTCCTTCGTTTCTAGCTCAATCAAACCATTTATTTCTCTACTAATCTATGTTACAACACTTCAAGACTCTTCCACAACATCTAAGACTACTTTCAGCAGGTTCTTACTAACAGAGAAATCTTTCACAGCTCGGCTCAAAGTGTATATTCATCCATAAGTTCACTCACCGCGACATACACCACATCTCTTCACTCGGCAACCATTTCCTTACCTTACTCGACAATCACAGCTTACTCACACTTAGATTTCGAGACATGCAAGCCTCAAATGCAACATGCAATGACTTATAGCCTCAATCTAGAACTCATCTAACTCAATCCAACACAAAACAGCAACATCACATCTAATCCTCCACCATTCAGCTAGATCCACAAGTTCCTCGATAAAACAATGGATAACTTCTAGTTTAGAAACTTATCTTTCCTTACCGTAGTTCAGCTACTAGATAACTCAAAGATTCTTCAAAAATCAACACCAAAACTCACATGCAAGAAGGAGAAAATCGCTGGTTTTGGCTACTGGTTTCCTTGCTCTTCGACTGAGAGAAAACAAGAAGAAGAAGAAGATGGGTTTCGGTTTTGGAGAGAGAGAGAGATTGCAAGACTTAAGAGGGGAAATATGTCTACAAGTCTAATCCCTAGGCTAGACTAATCATGAGATTTGCTAATGATTGTGTCTTCTTTGCTTGTTTCGGTTTGTGGGAATAGAAAACCGTGGGTGATGAGGAAAACGTAAAGAGAAATAAGAGAGAAGTCGTGGCCTCCATGCACGACAATTTCGCCATTTGTCACTCGATATCAATTAATCTCTAATCCGTGTCGTTAGTCGGTTCATTTGTATCTAATGTTTTTCACTTAATTCCCTTTTCGATTCCATTAGATTTCAATTCTATTATAATCATATAAAGTTATGAAATTATATGACATATTAACAATTTAGTGTTAGTCTATAGAGAATTTATCACAAGAAATGCTAAAGTTAGAAATTGATATTAGCATTACAATCACTAATCAAATTATCATAACTATAATCTATAAACTTAATTGAAGATAAAATCACTCAGGCCTAAATATCAATCTCTGGCCCAACATGCTCAATGTACAACGATCATGGTCCACTAAACTATTTTAACAGATCTAAGCCTTGGCCCGCTCCAAGCCAAGTCCAAGCCCATAATCTCTCATTCGACTTTTCAAGTCCAATTCGTGTGGCCCACTTACTTCTCAAGCCCACACATTCCTCACCGTCCATCGGGTTCACTTTCTGGCCCAATCTAAATTAATCTAAGTTTCTAATGATCTGATTACACTAATAAAGGTTGGTGAAATTTGGGATGTCACACCCTTGGTGTCGCCACAACCTTGTTCATCGCTCACCTCTGAGTTGCCGTCGCCGTGGACTCATCGAAATGCTAATATGGTGAGTTTACTCACTAAACTCTGCTTAGGGAGTTAATGATGCTTAAGGGGTATTTAGATTAGGCTAAGCATGTTTAGGTGGCTAGATTAGTTTATTTAAATGTTAATTAGATTAGATGAATGATTAGTTTAGTGGATGGTTTAACTAGTCTAATTATGCAATTAGATTAGTGTAAGCATGATAAGACTTTGAATTAATTATTTATATTATTTTATTTTATATTTAATTTAATTTAATTTTTGGAATTTATTTAATTATTAATTAACTAATATTTTCCGAAAATTATACTAGCAAAGCCGCTCGATAGAATTTCATTCTGATCGTAGTGGTGTGTTTAGTTTCTGAATGTTATATTGTGAAATTGAGTGATGATTGTGGTATATAAGTATTTTAAGTGGAAAATACCAGGTGTCGGGTGTTGACACCAAAAGTGGTTTTTAAGTACCATGAGCCAGCTTTGGTGAGTATTAATCAGCTTCGGTGAGCATTATAGTTATTAATCAGCTTTGGTGATGTATCAGCTTTGGTGAGCAATATTAATCTATATCAGCTTTGGTAAGCTACTATCTATCTATATTAGCTTTGGTGAGCTACTATCTATCTATATTAGTTTTGGTGAGCTACCGTCTATTTATATTTTAGCTTGGGTGAGTAGTTATCATATTGATGATTGAATTGATAGAAGGTATTGATTAATAAATAGTATTGGGTGATAGATAGTACTAATTGATAGCTGGTATCTGTGGCATCCCAAAATTCAAGACATCCTCTAGAGAAATTAAAGCCTATAATTAGGTAATGAAATTACCTATGGTCTATGTGCTAGCCATTAGTTTTCTTAAGGCTAGGTGTTATTGTGCTTGTGTTTATAAATTTTGAGTTTAGGACTATAGGATAAATTAATAATCTATGCTTGGCCATATGATTTAAATTTCAATAATTAAAATATCCCAAGGTTTTGGCCAAGATGAAATTTGAATTTAGAAATATTTATAAAAAGGAATTCAAAAAAAAAAAAGAAGAGAAAATAGGGTTATTTTCGAAATGGGCCTTGGACCCATTAGCCTAGAGCTTGGTGGGCCAAGCTTGTCGGCCCATTAGGGCCCAAGAGGGAGCTCGACCAGCCCAAGGGGGAATGGCCGGATGGGCCTAAGCCCAAGCCCAAAATCAATTCAAAAATAAAGATGACAAGTGGCAAGACAAGTCCTCATGCATTGGTCCCTTTGAGAGGCAAGAAATCATGAGATTAAGGGGATATAAAAGGAGTTAGGAGAGAGAAATGGCCAGCTATTTGCTCCATTTCGTCCAAAGAGAGGGTGAGAAAGAGAGAGAGTTTGAGAGAAAGGGAGAGAAGCCGAGAGGGAAGAAGGCGGAGCCGGAGGGGAGTGCCGTTCGTTCGCCGTATCCCGTCGCCGTTCGTTGTTGCTAGCTCATCTTTAAGGCAAGTGGAGTCCGTAACTTCTCTTGCATGTTTGTTTTGATGGTTGCATGTTCGGTTTTAGGGGTGATTTGGGCGAAATACCGAAGTAAGGGTTGAATGTGTACATGTTATGTGGCTGTTTCCGTTCGGGTGGTGGTAGACAGTATCTTATTCGAGCTTGCATGTGTATTTGGAGTGTGATTTTGGCTTCGGTGTCTTCATGAAAGTTGAAGCTAACATCTTGAGGTATGACATACTCGAGTTTCATGGAAAACGATGGTGATATGAGGGGTTAAAAGTTCTATTTCACGGAGGCTTTAGATCTGCGAATTTCCTACTGACCTTTTGTTGATTTCTTGGTTGCATGTTGATTTCTGTTGGAGATCTCACTTTGTTGTCTTCTTGAAAGTTGTAGGAAACACCTTAAGCTACAACATACTCGAATATGAGGCAAAAAGAACAAGTATGACTTGGTGAATCTGTTAGATCTTGGAGATGGTTGATTCTGGTGAGGTGTACCGAGACACCCGAGATTTCATGGGTTAAAATGGTGACCATAATCTGGGTATTTGACCTAGATCCCTTCATGAAAATTGTAAAGGACACATTGTTACATAACATACTTAAATTTCAGAAGGAACGAAAGATATTTGATGGGTGAAATCTAAGAAATACGGAGGAGTGTGTTCTGGACGTCGCGGTAGAGATTCCAGAAGCTTCGTAGGACTATGGAAATTAATCTAAAAGGAATTTGGCTTAAATTTATTAATGAAAAAGGTGCGAAAATGTGTTGGCTATCACCCTGTAAAGTTTTGTAATTTTTGAAGACCGAATGGGTATTTTAATTTAAATTATTCGGAAACTGTGCAGTGGGTTTAAATCCGAGAACTTTAGGATGTTTTTGGAGGAAATTGTGAAATTGTGAAAAATACAACTTGGCCACGAATTTTATATAAAATTGTGATCCTATAAATGATTATTGAGTATTATGATTTTGGGAAAATCATAAATATTAAATATTTATTTATGAAAATAAATAAATATAATAAAATAATAATAAAATAAAATAGACTTTTATTTGGCCATGGATTCAATTCCATTTGTGTGGCACTTGTGTGATGAGGCCTTTGTACATGCATTAAGTTGAAATGCTTATATGATTAAGCTATGACATGTGCATGACATGTGAATTGAAATGCTTATGTGATTAAACTATGACATGTGCATGACATGTGAATTGAAATGCTCATGTGATTAAGCTACGACATGTGAATTGAAATGCAAGTGTGATTCGTTTGATGCCATGCCAATTGCCATGTCAAATTGAGATAAAAGGATAAATGTGGATGAGAAAGAGGTTGTGGTGGAGGATGTTGTCTGGTGGCCTGGTGGCGTAATTCCAGAGATTCCCTGGGAGTTTCAGGATGCCCGGAATGTGGGGGGCCGGAAGTCCGGTTGTATCTTGGATACATGCCCGGAGATTCCTCGCGACACCAGGATTGGGGTGCGGGATGCCCGGCTAGAAGGGTAAAGGCCGGAAGTCTGGTTGTATCTTGGATACATGCCCGGAGGTTCCTCGTGATGCTAGATGAGATGCGAGATGCCCGGAATGTGGGGGGCCGGATGCCCGGTTGTATCTTGGATACATGCCCGGAGGTTTTTCTCGCATGAGATGCGAGTGTAAAATATGAGATAAAATTGATGAATCGAGGAAGGGTGATGTGGTGATCAAATTTAAAGATAAAGATGATATGCATGATGATATGCATGATGATGGTGATGATATGTGATGTGATATGATGATCACCCATGGCATGATATGCATGATGATATGCATGATGATGGTGATGATATGTGATGTGATATGATGATCACCCATGGCATGATATGCATGATGATATGCATGATGATGGCGATGATATGTGATGTGATATGATGATCACCCATGGCATGATATGCATGATGATATGCATGATGATGGCGATGATATGTGATGTGATATGATGATCACCCATGGCATGATATGCATGATGATATGCATGATGATGGCGATGATATGTGATGTGATGTGATATGATGATCACCCATGGCATGATATGCATGATGATATGCATGATGATGATGATGATGATGATGATATGTGATGTGATATGATGATCACCCACGGTATGATATGCATGATAATGATGATGACATGTGATATGATATGATGATCACCTATGATAATATATGCATGATGATGCACGATGACGATGTGTGATGTGACATGATGATCATCCATGGTATGATATGCATGATGAAATGCATGATGATGACGATGATATATGATATGCCATGATGATGATGATATATGATGTGATGATGCATGATACGCATGATTACAAGGTAAGTGATGCTTGCAACGTGTGATGATATGCATGATGCATTGGAATGTTATGGATTTCCTATCTGCTGAGTGGTTGTCTTTACCCCTTTTAGGGACCAACATTTCAGATTAGTAGATGGTATGAACGGTTGGATATAACCGTGAGGAGGAGGATAGCAAGGGAAGGAGCTTTTGGACGCCGACACTGATCGATGGACTTTAAGTGTATGACTGTTGGAGGAAATGTCGGTCATCTTTTGGAGTGTAGCCGAATATAGAAGACTACGGCATTTTGATGTACCGATGAACAATGTCCATCTGGTTTAAGTAAATAAAAAGTGTACGGCTTTTACTTATAAATATTTAGTAGGTGTGCATCGTTTTCTGAATATAGGGAAGGGAGTTGTTGGATGTGCTTCCGCATATAAATTGCGTAAGGGACCGATTGATAAAAAAAAAAAAAAATGTGTAAACCCCCAAGTTGTATGGACCCGCTGCAATTGAAATGGTATCAGAGTGACATGTTAATAAGGAAAATGAAAGGTAAGCGAACTGTGGCGACCCTAATCGGATCGGGGGCCGTCGAGGGGTGCCACAATCCTGTTTTGGTATCAGAGCTATGGATTATTTGGAGTGATAAGGTGCCTCAGATGGAAATGAGGATAGAAAGATGCACACCATAGGAAATAAAACGGAATAATTGAATAACGGGTGACGAGAATTCACTCGTAGATCCCTAGTAGTTGGCTTTGAGTTGACTTTAGGTACCGTAACGTGTATATGTTACTTATGTAGTAGTTGTAGTAGTAATTGCTTTAAATGGAGATAGTGAGTCTCAGATTATTCCTGAGGCAATGCTTGGAAATTTCAGGAAAGTCATGGTGCGAGCTGGAAGTGCTCATCCATCGAGGGCTGAAGCCTCTGCTGCAAGGGCTGAACCCCGAATGGAAGATGTCCTGCAGGCATTGGCCAATATTGGAAATCTGATGGAAAGGCAAGTGCAGCAACAACCCGGAGTGGAATGTCGCCCTCAGGGACTAGTGGAACAATTCTTAAAGTTGAAACCACTTAAGTTTAGTGGAATGGGAAGTCCTGAGGAGGCGGAACAATGGATCGATGGAATGGAACGAATTTTCCGGTTGTTGGACTGTAGTGATGCTGAGAAAATAGTTTTAGCAGAGTACCAGCTAGAGGGAAATGCAAAGTTTTGGTGGAGAGCCTCAAAGGATACAATCTTTCCACCGGTATTGATGTGAACGGGAAGAGTTTGTTAGGGCTTTCAATAGGAAGCATTTTCTCGATTGTGCCAAGGATAGGAAAATCACTGAATTTGTTCGGTTAGAACAAAGGGAGCTGACAGTAGACCAGTATGAGGCAAAATTTTCTGAATTGTCTAGGTATGCTCCTAGGTTGGTTGAGGATCGAGAGGAAAAGGCTAAGAGATTCCTGAAAGGATTAAGGACTGATATTAGAAAACAACTAGTGCCTCTGAATATAAGGGATTATAATGAGATTTATGAGAGGGCACAGTTGGTGGAGCAAGAGTTAGTAAGAGAGCAACTAGAACCTAAGAGGCAAATGACCTTTAATGATGTTCGAAGGGGTAAGAGACCCTATTCTAGTCAAGGCCAGCCACGGGAATCTAAGAAGAGGAATAATTTTGGGAATTCTAGAAAGGTCAGGAGTGGCCCGATTCTAGGAGGAGTACCCTACCAAGGTAACATTTGTCAGAGATGTGGTGGACAACATGGATCAGGACCCTGTAATGATCGATTGAAATGTTTTGGCTGTGGGCGAGAGGTCACTTTAAGAAAGATTGTCCACAAGGAAGGTTGCAGCCGAATGTCAGATAGGTACAACAAAGTACTATTGGACCAAATCCACCAAGGAATCCACAGAGACCACCACCACAAGGAAGGGTGTATGCGGTCACTCAAGAGGAAGCAGGAACTTCCAAAAGTGTTATCTCAGGTACGATTTTGATAGGGGGATAAGAAGGTATATGCGTTATTTGATGTGAGTGACATGCATTCATTTGTGTCCGAAAAATATAGATGATTGTGAGGAGTAGGAACAAATCTCTAGATATGCCTCTTCGTATTTCTACATCGCTGAAAGATATGTTGTTATCTACGTTAGTATGTGAGATGTGTGACATAACCCTAGGGGAATGAGATCTAGAAATGGACTTGATAATGATGGTTATGTATGACTTTGATGTCATCGTCGGAATGGACTAGCTCCATAAGCAATGGACTAGGATGAATGATCTCCTAAGATAGCACTTGCCCGTGTGCTAAAGATAAAACCGTGAGGCTAAGAATGGGATAGGCCAAAACGGATAATAACTCTATAAGTTAATCCCTATTGAAACGAGACCCTTCAGTAGATGTGTAGTTCGGGTTCGAACCAAGCGCAAGCTGGTGTACCTGTAATGTCCCGGTTTGATGAGAGCGGGGAGTGGGCGCCGAGGTCAGAGGACCTGAACAAGGAGCGGCTCCTGGCAGGCTTCTAGAATGGCAAAAGGGGACAGGAGTGAACCGAACTATGAACTGAACTGGAAAGGTAGTGTTTCTGGGATAATTTTATCAGAGTGGCGCAGCTGAAGCATGGTTAAGCTTGTAGAACTCTTGTTGTGAGAAAGAAGGATGGTTGATGCAGTTGTGCTTTAGGCAATTGAATCATGTAATTGATGACGTATTCGACCAACTGCAAGGAAGTTTAGTTTTTAATTAACTTGCGATCAAGATATCGATTAAGGATTAAGAAGGAAGACATTTCTAAGATTGCATTTAGGACTCGTTATGGATACTATGAGTTCCTAGTTATGCTATTTGGATTGACGAATGACTTAGCTGCATTCATGGATTTAATGAACAGGATACTTAAGCTTTATTTGGATTAAATTGTGATTGTCTTCATCTGATGATATCCTGGTATATTCTAAAGTACCTAAAGGACATGCATAGCATCTAAGCGTAGTGCTGCAAGCAAGGCTTAAGAAGTGAATTATGAAGAGTGAATTACGAATTTGAGGATTAAGTTATGATCATTTGAGCTAAGTAGCGACTTCCTACTAAAGGATCTCATTGGAAGTCTTGATGTATTTTCTGAAGGTATTTAGTATGAATAGATTGATATTGGGAGTCATGAGTTTGAGTGGTCATGTGAGACATGAAATTATTTGAGGTTTATATATTGGAATAATAGGTTTAATTGACGATGATCAACTTTTAACTTTAGGTGATGATCTCAATTTGAAAAGGTTTGGTGGAATTAGTGGATATGATCATTTGTGGTTATAGACTTTCCAAGGTGAAATGGTGAAAGTTCATATTGTGGATTTGATGAGTGATTAGTCTAAGTGATGATCATTTAGGATGAGATATGAGATACATTTGGTGGAAACTAGACAAGTTTTATTTTGGTGGATTGTCGATCTTTGAATTGAATGAGTCTTGATGGACTATAGATATTTGAATCGAAGGAATGATGCTATATTTTAGGCTTGAATCTATGTTGCGGTGAATGCATAGTGAATGTCTTTGTTGGACTGAACCAAATGAGTTATTGGTGGTGTTGATTTTGATGGTTCTAGGCTTGAATTGATGGTGACTAAGGTATATGAATGATTCGGCTAAATGGTGTGTTAGATTGGAAATACTTGAGTTTGGATGTTTTCAAAGCTCTAAGATTTTGCATGTAAATTACTTTGAAAATCTTAAGGTCGAGACTGAGTTTGATGACTCGCCGATGCGTTGATTTCGGTATTTCAAGAAAGGCTTAGGATTTTGGTATTTCAAAGTTTTTGGTTTCAAACATCTTGGACCAATATTTCAATACTTCAAGAAATGCTTATGGTTTTTGGAGAAAATTATCACCTGTACATTCCAAGTTTTGAACTTCAACCGAGAATCAAATTTTGATTGTGAGCTGTTTTAGAAAATCTCTTGAATTTCATCAAAATTTATGAGTACTGTGACACCGTACAAAGAATTTTGAACTTTTTATAGAAAATGTTCCAACCCATCGGAGTTGGGATTGAGATTGGAATTTTGCCAACGTACCGATTTAAATTTTTACTAAGGGTTTTGATAAAGTATTTTATTTCGCGTAGTGATGCAAGTGCAACTCAAGGCTTTACATGTGAATTCCGAAAAACATTTGAAATTTAAACGTGATCATGGATTTTATGGAATTGGTATAATGCTTTGATTTTGTGAATTGGTTTCAACGATATGGGATTTACCTATTTCCAAAGACTAGTAATGTTATGTTGTTGTGTCTTTGAAATCCCTATTTTACATTATTTAATATCATGAGGTGGAATTTTCGAGAACTCAAAGAATTTTCCGCATTGGTGATTTGAAAACGTTTTGACATAGAAATGACATATGATTTCAAAGCTTGCTCTTGTTGTTGAATGCTTTTGAAAACCCCAGTTTGTATTGTTTGATTTCATGAAGGAAGATTCTCAAGCATTCAAAAGAAATTTCAGATGTGGTTATTGTTTTAAAACTGTTTTTGGTGTTGAGATAAATTAAGATTTGTTAAGAGCTTGCATCCTTAACTTTAGAGGAAGTATCAGCCCGATCTAGGACACATACTCGATCATGAAGCCATCAAAATAGATGAGGAAGTGAGGTACATTAAGGAGCCTGTGCAAGTATTGGATCGAAAGGAACAAATTCTCAGGACCAAGAGAATTCCATTGGTTAAGATATTATGGATCATGATGTGGAGGAAGCCACATGGGAGAGTGTAGATGAGATGAAGGAAAAGTATCCCTATTTGTTTCAAGAAGGCGTGAGTAGTGCTTGAATTTCGAGGACGAAATTCTCTAAGGAGGGGAGAATTGTGGCATCCCAAAATTCAAGACATCCTCTAGAGAAATTAAAGCCTATAATTAGGTAATGAAATTACCTATGGTCTATGTGCTAGCCATTAGTTTTCTTAAGGCTAGGTGTTATTGTGCTTGTGTTTATAAATTTTGAGTTTAGGACTATAGGATAAATTAATAATCTATGCTTGGCCATATGATTTAAATTTCAATAATTAAAATATCCCAAGGTTTTGGCCAAGATGAAATTTGAATTTAGAAATATTTATAAAAAGGAATTCAAAAAAAAAAAAAAAAGGAAAATAGGGTTATTTTGAAATGGGCCTTGGACCCATTAGCCTAGAGCTTGGTGGGCCAAGCTTGTCGGCCCATTAGGGCCCAAGAGGGAGCTCGACCAGCCCAAGGGGAATGGCCGGATGGGCCTAAGCCCAAGCCCAAAATCAATTCAAAAATAAAGATGACAAGTGGCAAGACAAGTCCTCATGCATTGGTCCCTTTGAGAGGCAAGAAATCATGAGATTAAGGGGATATAAAAGGAGTTAGGAGAGAGAAATGGCCAGCTATTTGCTCCATTTCGTCCAAAGAGAGGGTGAGAAAGAGAGAGAGTTTGAGAGAAAGGGAGAGAAGCCGAGAGGGAAGGAGGCGGAGCCGGAGGGGAGTGCCGTTCGTTCGCCGTATCCCGTCGCCGTTCGTTGTTGCTAGCTCATCTTTAAGGCAAGTGGAGTCCATAACTTCTCTTGCATGTTTGTTTTGATGGTTGCATGTTCGGTTTTAGGGTGATTTGGGCGAAAACCGAAGTAAGGGTTGAATGTGTACATGTTATGTGGCTGTTTCCGTTCGGGTGGTGGTAGACAGTATCTTATTCGAGCTTGCATGTGTATTTGGAGTGTGATTTTGGCTTCGGTGTCTTCATGAAAGTTGAAGCTAACATCTTGAGGTATGACATACTCGAGTTTCATGGAAAACGATGGTGATATGAGGGGTTAAAAGTTCTATTTCACGGAGGCTTTAGATCTGCGAATTTCCTACTGACCTTTTGTTGATTTCTTGGTTGCATGTTGATTTCTGTTGGAGATCTCACTTTGTTGTCTTCTTGAAAGTTGTAGGAAACACCTTAAGCTACAACATACTCGAATATGAGGCAAAAAGAACAAGTATGACTTGGTGAATCTGTTAGATCTTGGAGATGGTTGATTCTGGTGAGGTGTACCGAGACACCCGAGATTTCATGGGTTAAAATGGTGACCATAATCTGGGTATTTGACCTAGATCCCTTCATGAAAATTGTAAAGGACACATTGTTACATAACATACTTAAATTTCAGAAGGAACGAAAGATATTTGATGGGTGAAATCTAAGAAATACGGAGGAGTGTGTTCTGGACGTCGCGGTAGAGATTCCAGAAGCTTCGTAGGACTATGGAAATTAATCTAAAAGGAATTTGGCTTAAATTTATTAATGAAAAAGGTGCGAAAATGTGTTGGCTATCACCCTGTAAATTTTTGTAATTTTTGAAGACCGAATGGGTATTTTAATTTAAATTATTCGGAAACTGTGCAGTGGGTTTAAATCCGAGAACTTTAGGATGTTTTTGGAGGAAATTGTGAAATTGTGAAAAATACAATTTGGCCACGAATTTTATATAAAATTGTGATCCTATAAATGATTATTGAGTATTATGATTTTGGGAAAATCATAAATATTAAATATTTATTTATGAAAATAAATAAATATAATAAAATAATAAAATAATAAAAAATAAAATAGACTTTTATTTGGCCATGGATTCAATTCCATTTGTGTGGCACTTGTGTGATGAGGTCTTTGTACATGCATTAATTGAAATGCTTATATGATTAAGCTATGACATGTGCATGACATGTGAATTGAAATGCTTATGTGATTAAACTGAAATGACATGTGCATGACATGCATGAATTGAATTGAAATGCTCATGTGATTAAGCTACGACATGTGAATTGAAATGCAAGTGTGATTGTTTGATGCCATGCCAATTGCCATGTCAAATTGAGATAAAAGGATAAATGTGGATGAGAAAGAGGTTGTGGTGGAGGATGTTGTGGTGGCCTGGTGGCGTAATTCCAGAGATTCCCCGGGAGTTTCAGGATGCCCGGAATGTGGGGGGCCGGAAGTCCGGTTGTATCTTGGATACATGCCCGGAGATTCCTCGCGACACCAGGATTGGGGTGCGGGATGCCCGGCTAGAAGGGTAAAGGCCGGAAGTCTGGTTGTATCTTGGATACATGCCCGGAGGTTCCTCGTGATGCTAGATGAGATGCGAGATGCCCGGAATGTGGGGGCCGGATGCCCGGTTGTATCTTGGATACATGCCCGGAGGTTTTTCTCGCATGAGATGCGAGTGTAAAATATGAGATAAAATTGATGAATCGAGGAAGGGTGATGTGGTGATCAAATTTAAAGATAAAGATGATAAATGATATGCATGATGATGGTGATGATATGTGAGTGATATGATGATCACCCATGGCATGATATGCATGATGATATGCATGATGATGGTGATGATATGTGATGTGATATGATGATCACCCATGGCATGATATGCATGATGATATGCATGATGATGATGATATGTGATGTGATATGATGATCACCCATGGCATGATATGCATGATGATATGCATGATGATGGCGATGATATGTGATGTGATATGATGATCACCCATGGCATGATATGCATGATGATATGCATGATGATGATGATATGTGATGATGTGATATGATGATCACCCATGGCATGATATGCATGATGATATGCATGATGATGATGATGATGATGATGATATGTGATGTGATATGATGATCACCCACGGTATGATATGCATGATAATGATGATGACATGTGATATGATATGATGATCACCTATGATAATATATGCATGATGATGCACGATGACGATGTGTGATGTGACATGATGATCATCCATGGTATGATATGCATGATGAAATGCATGATGATGACGATGATATATGATATGCCATGATGATGATGATATATGATGTGATGATGCATGATACGCATGATTACAAGGTAAGTGATGCTTGCAACGTGTGATGATATGCATGATGCATTGGAATGTTATTGGATTTCCTATCTGCCGAGTGGTTGTACTCACCCCTTTTGGGGACCAACATTTCAGATTAGTAGATGGTTTGAACGGTTGGATATAACCGTGAGGAGGAGGATAGCAAAGGAAGGAGCTTTTGGACGCCGACACAATCGATCGATGGACTTTAAGTGTATACGATTGTTGGAGGAAATGTCGGTCATCTTTTGGAGTATAGCCGAATATAGAAGACTACGGCATTTTGATGTACCGATGAACAATGTCCATCTGGTTTAAGTAAATAAAAAGTGTACGGCTTTTACTTATAAATATTTAGTAGGTGTGCATCGTTTTCTGAATATAGGGAAGGGAGTTGTTGGATGTGCTTCCGCATATAAATTGCGTAAAGGGACCGATTGATAAAAAAAAAAAAAAAAAAAAAAGATGTAAACCCCCAAGTTGTATGGACCCCCTGCAACTAAAAATGGTATCGAGTGACTTGTTAATAAGGAAAATGAAAGGAAAAGCGAACTGTGGTGACTCTAATCGGATCGGGGGCCGTCGAGGGGTGCCACAATCCTGTTTTGGTATCAGAGCTATGGATTATTTGGAGTGATAAGGTGCCTCAGATGGAAATGAGGATAGAAAGATGCACACCATAGGAAATAAAACGGAATAATTGAATAACGGGTGACGAGAATTCACTCGTAGATCCCTAGTAGTTGGCTTTGAGTTGACTTTAGGTACCAGTAACGTGTATATGTTACTTATGTAGTAGTTGTAGTAGTAATTGCTTTAAATGGAGATAGTGAGTCTCGATTATTCCCGAGGCAATGCTTGGAAATTTCAGGAAAGTCATGGTGCGAGCTGGAAGTGCTCATCCATCGAGGGCTGAAGCCTCGCCGCAAGGGCTGAACCCCGAATGGAAGACATCCCAAGCATTGGCCAATATTGGAAATCTGATGGAAAGGCAAGTGCAGCAACAACCCGGAGTGGAATGTCGCCCTCGGGGACTAGTGGAACAATTCTTAAAGTTGAAACCACTTAAGTTTAGTGGAATGGGAAGTCCCGAGGAGGCGGAACAATGGATCGATGGAATGGAAACGAATTTTCCGGTTGTTGGACTGTAGTGATGCTGAGAAAATAGTTTTAGCAGAGTACCAGCTAGAGGGAAATGCAAAGTTTTGGTGGAGAGCCTCAAAGGATACAATCTTTCCACCAGGTATTAATGTGAACTGGGAAGAGTTTGTTAGGGCTTTCAATAGGAAGCATTTCTCTGATTGTGCCAGGGATAGGAAAATCACTGAATTTGTTCGGTTAGAACAAAAGGAGCCGACAAAGAGACCAAGTATGAGGCAAAATTTTCTGAATTGTCTAGGTATGCTCCTAGGTTGGTTGAGGATCGAGAGGAAAAGGCTAAGAGATTCCCGAAAGGATTAAGGACTGATATTAGAAAACAACTAGTGCCTCTGAATATAAGGGATTATAATGAGATTTATGAGAGGGCACAGTTGGTGGAGCAAGAGTTAGTAAGAGAGCAACTAGAACCTAAGAGGCAAATGACCTTTAATGATGTTCGAAGGGGTAAGAGACCCTATTCTAGTCAAGGCCAGCCCTGGGAATCTAAGAAGAGGAATAATTTTGGGAATTCTAGAAAGGTCGGGAGTGGCCCGATTCTAGGAAGAGTACCCTACCAAGGTAACATTTGTCAGAGATGTGGTGGACAACATGGATCAGGACCCTGTAATGATCGATTGAAATGTTTTGGCTGTGGGCAGAGAGGTCACTTTAAGAAAGATTGTCCACAAGGAAGGTTGCAGCCGAATGTCAGATAGGTACAACAAAGTACTATTGGACCAAATCCACCAAGGAATCCACAGAGACCACCACCACAAGGAAGGGTGTATGCGGTCACTCAAGAGGAAGCAAGAGAACTTCCAAAAGTGTTATCTCAAGTACGATTTTGATAGGGGATAAGAAGGTATATGCGTTATTTGATGTGAGTGACATGCATTCATTTGTGTCCGAAAAATATAGATGATTGTGAGGAGTAGGAACAAATCTCTAGATATGCCTCTTCGTATTTCTACATCGCTGAAAGATATGTTGTTATCTACGTTGGTATGTGAGATGTGTGACATAACCCTAGGGAATGAGATCTAGAAATGGACTTGATAATGATGGTTATGTATGACTTTGATGTCATCATAGGAATGGACTAGCTCCATAAGCAATGGACTAGGATGAATGATCTCCTAAGATAGCACTTGCCCGTGTGCTAAAGATAAAACCGTGAGGCTAAGAATGGGATAGGCCAAAACGGATAATAACTCTATAAGTTAATCCCTATTGAAACGAGACCCTTCAGTAGATGTGTAGTTCGGGTTCGAACCAAGCGAAAGCTGGTGTACCTGTAATGTCCCGGTTTGATGAGGGCGGGGAGTGGACGCCGAGGTCAGAGGGCCTGAACAAGGAGCGGCTCTGGCGGCAGGCTTCTAGAATGGCAAAAGGGGACAGGAGTGAACCGAACTATGAACTGAACTGGAAAGGTAGTGTTTCGGGATAATTTTATCGAGTGGCGCGTAGTGGAAGCATGGTTAAGCTTGTAGAACTCTTGTTGTGAGAAAGAAGGATGGTTGATGCGGTTGTGCTTTTTAGGCAATTGAATCATGTAATTGATGACGTATTCGACCTAGAACTAATGAATTTGATCAATTGCAAGGAAGTTTAGTTTTAATTAACTTGAGATCAAGATATCGATTAAGGATTAAGAAGGAAGACATTTCTAAGATTGCATTTAGGACTCGCTATGGATACTATGAGTTCCTAGTTATGCTATTTGGATTGACGAATGACTTAGCTGCATTCATGGATTTAATGAACAGGATACTTAAGCTTTATTTGGATTAAATTGTGATTGTCTTCATTTGATGATATCCTGATATATTCTAAAGTACCTAAAGGACATGCATAGCATCTAAGCGTAGTGCTGCAAGCAAGGCTTAAGAAGTGAATTATGAAGAGTGAATTATGAATTTGAGGATTAAGTTATGATCATTTGAGCTAAGTAGTGACTTCCTATTAAAGGATCTCATTGGAAGTCTTGATGTATTTTACATGGAAGGTATTTAGTATGAATAGATTGATATTGGAAGTCATGAGTTTGAGTGGTCATGTGAGACATGAAATTATTTGAGGTTTATATATTGGAATAATAGGTTTAATTGACGATGATCAACTTTTAATTTTAGGTGATGATCTCAATTTGAAAAGGTTTGGTGGAATTAGTGGATATGATCATTTGTGGTTATAGACTTTCCAAGGTGAAATGGTGAAAGTTCATATTGTGGATTTGATGAGTGATTAGTCTAAGTGATGATCATTTAGGATGAGATATGAGATATATTTGGTGGAAACTAGACAAGTTTTATTTTGGTGGATTGTCGATCTTTGAATTGAATGAGTCTTGATGGACTATAGATATTTGAATCGAAGGAATGATGCTATATTTTAGGCTTGAATCTATGTTGCGGTGAATGCATAGTGAATGTCTTTGTTGGACTGAACCAAATGAGTTATTGGTGGTGTTGATTTTGATGGTTCTAGGCTTGAATTGATGGTGACTAAGGTATATGAATGATTCGGCTAAATGGTGTGTTAGATTGGAAATACTTGAGTTTGGATGTTTTCAAAGCTCTAAGATTTTGCATGTAAATTACTTTGAAAATCTTAAGGTCGAGACTGAGTTTGATGACTCGCCGATGCGTTGATTTCGGTATTTCAAGAAAGGCTTAGGATTTTGGTATTTCAAAGTTTTTGGTTTCAAACATCTTGGACCAATATTATTGACTTGCTGAACTATGATTTTCAATACTTCAAGAAATGCTTATGGTTTTTGGAGAAAATTATCACCTGTACATTCCAAGTTTTGAACTTCAACCGAGAATCAAATTTTGATTGTGAGCTGTTTTAGAAAATCTCTTGAATTTCATCAAAATTTATGAGTACTGTGACACCGTACAAAGAATTTTGAACTTTTTATAGAAAATGTTCCAACCCATCGGAGTTGGGATTGAGATTGGAATTTTGCCAACGTACCGATTTAAATTTTTACTAAGGGTTTTGATAAAGTATTTTATTTCGTGTAGTGATGCAAGTGCAACTCAAGGCTTTACATGTGAATTCGAAAAACATTTGAAATTTAAACGTGATCATGGATTTTATGGAATTGGTATAATGCTTTGATTTTGTGAATTGGTTTCAACGATATGGGATTTACCTATTTCAAAGACTAGTAATGTTATGTTGTTGTGTCTTTGAAATCCCTATTTTACATTATTTAATATCATAAGGTGGAATTTTCGAGAACTCAAAGAATTTTCCACATTGGTGATTTGAAAACGTTTTGACATAGAAATGACATATGATTTCAAAGCTTGCTCTTGTTGTTGAATGCTTTTGAAAACCCCAGTTTGTATTGTTTGATTTCATGAAGGAAGATTCTCAAGCATTCAAAAGAAATTTCAGATGTGGTTATTGTTTTAAAACTGTTTATGATGTTGAGATAAATTAAGATATGTTAAGAGCTTGCATCCTTAACTTTAGAGGAAGTATCAACCTAATCTAGGACACATACTCGATCATGAAGCCATCAAAATAGATGAGAAAGTGAGGTACATTGAAGAGCCTGTGCAAGTAACGGATTGAAAGGAACAAATTCTCAGGACCAAGAGAATTCCATTGGTTAGGATATTATGGATCATGATGTGGAGGAAGCCACATGGGAGAGTGTAGATGAGATGAAGGAAAAGTATCCCTATTTGTTTCAAGAAGGCGTGAGTAGTGCTTGAATTTCGAGGACGAAATTCTCTAAGGAGGGGAGAATTGTGGCATCCCAAAATTCAAGACATCCTCTAGAGAAATTAAAGCCTATAATTAGGTAATGAAATTACCTATTTCTTATGCTTTAGCCATTTTTTCTTAAGGCTTTAATTTGTTTATAAATTTTGAGTTTAGGACTATAGGATAAATTAATAATCTATGCTTGGCCATATGATTTAAATTTCAATAATTAAAATATCCCAAGGTTTTGGCCAAGATGAAATTTGAATTTAGAAATATTTATAAAAGGAATTCAAAAAAAAAAAAAAAAAGAAAGAAAATAGGGTTATTTTGGAATGGGCCTTGGACCCATTAGCCTAGAGCTTGGTGGGCCAAGCTTGTCGGCCCATTAGGGCCCAAGAGGGAGCTCGACCAGCCCAAGGGGAATGGCCGGATGGGCCTAAGCCCAAGCCCAAAATCAATTCAAAAATAAAGATGACAAGTGGCAAGGACAAGTCCTCATGCATTGGTCCCTTTGAGAGGCAAGAAATCATGAGATTAGAGGGGATATAAAAGGAGTTAGGAGAGAGAAATGGCCAGCTATTTGCTCCATTTCGTCCAAAGAGAGGGTGAGAAAGAGAGAGAGTTTGAGAGAAAGGGAGAGAAGCCGAGAGGGAAGGAGGCGGAGCCGGAGGGGAGTGCCGTTCGTTCGCCGTATCCCGTCGCCGTTCGTTGTTGCTAGCTCATCTTTAAGGCAAGTGGAGTCCATAACTTCTCTTGCATGTTTGTTTTGGTGTTTGCATGTTAGTTTTAGGGGTGATTTGGGCGAAAAACCGAGGTAAGGGTTGAATGTGTACATGTTATGTGACTGTTTTCGTTCGGTTTGTGGTAGTCAGTATCTTATTCGAGCTTGCATGTGTATTTGGAGTGTGATTTTGGCTTCGGTGTCTTCATGAAAGTTGAAGCTAACATCTTAGTATGACATACTCGAGTTTCATGGAAAACGATGGTGATATGAGGGGTCAAAAGTTCTATTTACGGAGGCTTTAGATCTACGAAATTTTCACTGACCTTTGTTGATTTCTTGTTTGCATGTTGATTTCTGTTGGAGATCTCACTTTGTTGTCTTCTTGAAAGTTGTAGGAAACACCTTAAGCTACAACATACTCGAATATGAGGCAAAAATAACAAGTATAACTTGGTGAATCTGTTAGATCTTGGAGATGGTTGATTCTGGTGAGGTGTACCGAGACACCCGAGACTTCATGGGTTAAAAGGGTGACCATAATCTGGGTATTTGACCTAGATCTCTTCATGAAACTTGTAAAGGACACATTGTTACATAACATAGTTAAATTTCAGAAGGAACGAAAGAGATTTGATGGGTGAAATCTAAGAAATACGGAGGAGTGTGTTCTGGACGTCGCGGTAGAGATTCCAGAAGCTTCGTAGGGCTATGGAAATTAATATAAAAGGAATTTGGCTTAAAGTTCTTAATGAAAAAGGTGCGAAAATGTGTTGGCTATCACCCTGTAAAGTTTTGTAATTTTTGAAGACCGAATGGGTATTTTAATTAAATTATTCGGAAACTGTGCAGTGGGTTTAAATCCGAGAATTTTAGGATGTTTTTGGAGGAAATTGTGAAATTACAAGAAATTCAATTTGGCCACGAATTTTATATAAAATTGTGATCCTATAAATGATTATTGAATATTATGATTTTGGGAAAATCATAAATATTAAATATTTATTTATGAAAATAAATAAATATAAAAAATAAAATAATAAAAAATAAAATAATAAAATAAAAGATTTTTATTTGGCCATGGATTCAATTCCATTTGTGTGGCACTTGTGTGATGAGGCCTTTGTACATGCATTAAGTTGAAATGCTTATGTGATTATGCTATGACATGTGCATGACATGTGAATTGAAATGCTTATGTGATTAAACTATGACATGTGCATGACATGTGAATTGAAATGCTATGTGATTAGCTACGACATGTGCACGACATGTGAATTGAAATGCAAGTGTGATTATGTTTGATGCCATGCCAATTGCCATGTTAAATTGAGATAAAAGGATAAATGTGGATGAGAAAGAGAGGTTGTGGTGGAGGATGTTGTCGGTGGCCTGGTGGCGTAATTCCAGAGATTCCCCGGGAGTTTCAGGATGCCCGGAATGTGGGGGGCCGGAAGTCCGGTTGTATCTTGGATACATGCCCGGAGATGCCTCGCGACACCAGGATTGGGGTGCGGGATGCCCGGCTAGAAGGGTAAAGGCCGGAAGTCTGGTTGTATCTTGGATACATGCCCGGAGGTTCCTCGTGATGCTAGATGAGATGCGAGATGCCCGGAATGTGGGGGCGGATGCCCGGTTGTATCTTGGATACATGCCCGGAGGTTTTCTCGCATGAGATGCGAGTGTAAAATATGAGATAAAATTGATGAATCGAGGAAGGGTGATGTGGTGATCAAATTTAAAGATAAAGATGAAAATTAACTCATGGCATGATATGTGATGTGATATGATGATCATGATATGCATGATGATATGCATGATGATGGTGATGATATGTGATGTGATATGATGATCACCCATGGTATGATATGCATGATGATATGCATGATGATGATGATGATATGTGATGTGATATGATGATGATATGCATGATGATATGCATGATGATGATGATATGTGATGATATGATGATCACCCATGCATGATATGCATGATGATATGCATGATGATGATGATATGCATGATGATGATGATGGATGATATGCATGATGATATGCATGATGATGATGATGATGATGATGATGATGATATGATGATCATGGTATGATATGCATGATAATGATGATGACATGTGATATGATATGATGATCACCTATGATAATATATGCATGATGATGCATGATGATGATGTGTGATGTGACATGATGATCATCCATGGTATGATATGCATGATGAAATGCATGATGATGACAATGATATATGATATGCCATGATGATGATGATATATGATGTGATGATGCATGATACGCATGATTACAAGGTAAGTGATGCTTGCAACGTGTGATGATATGCATGATGCATTGGAATGTTATTGGATTTCCTATCTGCGAGTGGTTGTACTCACCCCTTTTGGGGACCAACATTTCAGATTAGTAGATGGTTTGAACGGTTGGATATAACCGTGGGAGAAGGATAGCAAAGGAAGGAACTTTTGGACGCCGACACCTGGATCGATGGACTTTAAGTGTATGATTGTGGGAGGAAATGTCGGTCATCTTTTGGAGTATAGCCAATATAGAAAGACTATGGCATTTTGATGTACCGATGAACAATGTCCATCTGGTTTATGTAAATAAAACGTGTACGGCTTTAACTTATAAATATTTAGTAGGTGTGCATCGATTTCTGAATATAGGGAAGGGAGTTGTTGGATATGCTTCCGTTATGTAAATTGCGTAAGGGACCGATTGATAAAAAAAAAAAAAAAAGATGTAAACCCCCATGGTTGTATGGACCCGCTGCAACTAAAAATGGTATCGAGTGACTTGTTAATAAGGAAAAAAAAGGAAAAGCGAACCGTGGTGACTCTAAGCGGATCGGGGCCGTCGAGGGGTGCCACAATCCCTGTTTTGGTATCGAGCTATGGTTATTTGGAGTGATAAGGTGCCTCAGATGGAAATGAGGATAGAATGATGCACACCATAGGAAATAAAACGGAATAATTGAATAACGGGTGATGAGTATTCACTCGTAGATCCCTAGTAGTTGGCTTTGAGTTGACTTTAGGTACCAGTAACGTGTATATGTTACTTATGTAGTAGTTGTAGTAGTAATTGCTTTAAATGGAGATAGTGAGTCTCAGATTATTCCTGAGGCAATGCTTGGAAATTTCAGGAAAGTCATGGTGCGAGCTGGAAGTGCTCATCCATCGAGGGCTGAAGCCTCGCTGCAAGGGCTGAACCCCGAATGGAAGACATCCCTGCAAGCATTGGCCAATATTGGAAATCTGATGGAAAGGCAAGTGCAGCAACAACCCGGAGTGGAATGTCGCCCTCAAGGACTAGTGGAACAATTTTTGAAGTTGAAACCACTTAAGTTTAGTGGAATGGGAAGTCCTGAGGAGGCGGAACATTGGATCGATGGAATGGAACGAATTTTCCGATTGTTGGACTGCAGTGATGCTGAGAGAATAGTTTTAGCAGAGTACCAGCTAGAGGGAAATGCAAAGTTTTGGTGGAGAGCCTCAAAGGATACAATCTTTCCACCAGGTATTAATGTGAACTGGGAAGAGTTTGTTAGGGCTTTCAATAGGAAGCATTTCTCTGATTGTGCCAAGGATAGGAAAATCACTGAATTTGTTCAGTTAGAACAAAAGGAGCTGACAGTAGACCAGTATGAGGCAAAATTTTCTGAATTGTCTAGGTATGCTCCTAGGTTGGTTGAGGATCGAGAGGAAAAGGCTAAGAGATTCCTGAAAGGATTAAGGACTGATATTAGAAAACAACTAGTGCCTCTAAATATAAGGGATTATAATGAGATTTATGAGAGGGCACAGTTGGTGGAGCAAGAGTTAGTAAGAGAGCAACTAGAACCTAAGAGGCAGATGACCTTTAATGATGTTCGAAGGGGTAAGAGACCCTATTCTAGTCAAGGTCAGACCTGGGAATCTAAGAAGAGGAATAATTTTGGGAATTCTAGAAAGGTCAGGAGTGGCCCGATTCTAGGAAGAGTACCCTACCAAGGTAACATTTGTCAGAGATGTGGTGGACAACATGGACCAGGACCCTGTAATGATCGATTGAAATGTTTTGGCTGTGGGCAGAGAGGTCACTTTAAGAAAGATTGTCCACAAGGAAGGTCGCAGCCGAATGTCAGCTCGGTGCGACAGGTACAACAAAGTACTATTGGAACCAAATCCACCAAGGAATCCACAGAGGCCGCCACCACAAGGAAGGGTGTATGCGATCACTCAAGAGGAAGCAAGAGCTTCCAAAAGTGTTATCTCGGTACGATTTTGATAGGGGATAAGAAGGTATATGTGTTATTTGATGTGAGTGACATGCATTCATTTGTGTCCGAAAAATATAGATGATTGTGAGGAGTAGGAACAAATCTCTAGATATGCCTCTTCGTATTTCTACATCGCTGAAAGATATGTTGTTATCTACGTTGGCATGTGAGATGAGTGAGATAACCCTAGGGGAATGAGATCTAGAAATGGACTTGATAATGATAGTTATGTATGACTTTGATGTCATTGTAAGAATGGACTAGCTCCATAAGCAATGGACTAGGATGAATGATCTCCTGAGATAGTACTTGCCCATGTGCTAAAGATAAAACCGTGAGGCTAAGAATGGGATAGGCCAAAACGGATAATAACTCTATAAGTTAATCCCTATTGAAACGAGACCCTTCAGTAGATGTGTAGTTCGGGTTCGAACCAAGCGAAAGCTGGTGTACCCGTAATGTCCCGGTTTGATGAGGCGGGAGTGGGCGCCGAGGTCGAGGACCTGAACAAGGAGCGGCTCTGGCAGGCTTCTAGAATGGCGAAGGGGACAGGAATGAACCTAACTATGAACTGAACCGGAAAGGTAGTGTTTCGGGATAATTTTATCGAGTGGCGTAGTGGAAGCATGGTTAAGCTTGTAGAACTCTTGTTGTGAGAAAGAAGGATGGTTGATGCGGTTGTGCTTTAATAATAGGCAATTGAATCATGTAATTGATAAGTACTCATTACCTAGAACTAATGACCTATTTGATCAAGGAAGTTTGGTTTTTAATTGACTTGAGATCAGGATATCGATTAAGGATTAAGAAGGAAGACATTCCTAAGATTGCATTTAGGACTCGCTATGGATACTATGAGTTCCTAGTTATGCTATTTGGATTGACGAATGCCTTAGCTGCATTCATGGATTTAATGAACAGGATACTTAAGCTTTATTTGGATTAAATTGTGATTGTCTTCATCTGATGATATCCTGATATATTCTAAATGACCTAAAGAGCATGCGTAGCATCTAAGCGTAGTGCTGCAAGCAAGGCTTAAGAAGTGAATTATGAAGAGTGAATTATAAATTTGAGGATTAAGTTATGATCATTTGAGCTAAGTAGTAACTTCCTATTTGAGGATCTCATTGGAAGTCTTGATGCATTACATGGAGGTATTTAGTATGAATAGATTGATCTTGGAAGTCATGAGTTTGAGTGGTCATATGAGACATGAAATTATTTGTGGTTTGTATATTGGAATAATAGGTTTAATTGACGATGATCGACTTTTAATTTTAGGTGATGCTCTCAGTTTGAAAAGGTTTTGTGGAATTAGTGGATATGATCATTTGTGGTTATAATCTTTCCAAGATGAGATGGTGAAAGTTCATACTGTGGATTTGATGAGTGATTAGTCTAAGTGATGATCATTTAGGATGAGATATGAGATATATTGGTGGAAACTAGACAAGTTTTATTTTGGTGGATTGTCGATCTTTGAATTGAATGAGTCTTGATGGACTATAGATATTTGAATCGAAGGAATGATGCTATATTTTAGGCTTGAATCTATGTTGCGGTGAATGCATAGTGAATGTCTTTGTTGGACTGAACCAAATGAGTTATTGGTGGTGTTGATTTTGATGGTTCTAGGCTTGAATTGATGGTGACTAAGGTATATGAATGATTCGGCTAAATGGTGTGTTAGATTGGAAATACTTGAGTTTGGATGTTTTCAAAGCTCTAAGATTTTGCATGTAAATTACTTTGAAAATCTTAAGGTCGAGACTGAGTTTGATGACTCGCCGATGCGTTGATTTCGGTATTTCAAGAAAGGCTTAGGATTTTGGTATTTCAAAGTTTTTGGTTTCAAACATCTTGGACCAATATTATCGATTCGCCGAACTATGATTTTCAATACTTCAAGAAATGCTTATGGTTTTTGGAGAAAATTATCACCTGTACATTCCAAGTTTTGAACTTCAACCGAGAATCAAATTTTGATTGTGAGCTGTTTTAGAAAATCTCTTGAATTTCATCAAAATTTATGAGTACTGTGACACCGTACAAAGAATTTTGAACTTTTTATAGAAAATGTTCCAACCCATCGGAGTTGGGATTGAGATTGGAATTTTGCCAACGTACCGATTTAAATTTTTACTAAGGGTTTTGATAAAGTATTTTATTTCGTGTAGTGATGCAAGTGCAACTCAAGGCTTTACATGTGAATTCCGAAAAACATTTGAAATTTAAACGTGATCATGGATTTTATGGAATTGGTATAATGCTTTGATTTTGTGAATTGGTTTCAACGATATGGGATTTACCTATTTTCAAAGACTAGTAATGTTATGTTGTTGTGTCTTTGAAATCCCTATTTTACATTATTTAATATCATGAGGTGGAATTTTCGAGAACTCAAAGAATTTTCCACATTGGTGATTTGAAAACGTTTTGACATAGAAATGACATATGATTTCAAAGCTTGCTCTTGTTGTTGAATGCTTTTGAAAACCCCAGTTTGTATTGTTTGATTTCATGAAGGAAGATTCTCAAGCATTCAAAAGAAATTTCAGATGTGGTTATTGTTTTAAAACTGTTTTTGGTGTTGAGATAAATTAAGATTTGTTAAGAGCTTGCATCCTTAACTTTAGAGGAAGTATCAGCCCGATCTAGGACACATACTCGATCATGAAGCCATCAAAATAGATGAGGAAGTGAGGTACATTAAGGAGCCTGTGCAAGTATTGGATCGAAAGGAACAAATTCTCAGGACCAAGAGAATTCCATTGGTTAAGATATTATGGATCATGATGTGGAGGAAGCCACATGGGAGAGTGTAGATGAGATGAAGGAAAAGTATCCCTATTTGTTTCAAGAAGGCGTGAGTAGTGCTTGAATTTCGAGGACGAAATTCTCTAAGGAGGGGAGAATTGTGGCATCCCAAAATTCAAGACATCCTCTAGAGAAATTAAAGTCTTTAATTAGGTAATGAAATTTTATGGTCTATATGCTTTAGCCAATTTGTTTTTTAATTTGATGAATTGTGCTTGTGTTTATAAATTTTGAGTTTAGGATTAGGATAAATTAATAATCTATGCTTGGCCATATGATTTAAATTTCAATAATTAAAATATCCCAAGGTTTTGGCCAAGATGAAATTTGAATTTAGAAATATTTATAAAAGGAATTCAAAAAAAAAAAAAAAGAGAAAAAGGGTTATTTTTGAAATGGGCCTTGGACCCATTAGCCTAGAGCTTGGTGGGCCAAGCTTGTCGGCCCATTAGGGCCCAAGAGGGAGCTCGACCAGCCCAAGGGGGAATGGCCGGTTGGGCCTAAGCCCAAGCCCATTTAAATTCAAAAATAGAGATGACAAGTGGCAAGACAAGTCCTCATGCATTGGTCCCTTTGAGAGGCAAGAAATCATGAGATTAGAGGGGATATAAAAGGAGTTAGGAGAGAGAAATGGCCAGCTATTTGCTCCATTTCGTCCAAAGAGAGGGTGAGAAAGAGAGAGAGTTTGAGAGAAAGGGAGAGAAGCCGAGAGGGAAGGAGGCGGAGCCGGAGGGGTGTGCCGTTCGTTCGCCGTATCCCGTCGCCGTTCGTTGTTGCTAGCTCATCTTTAAGGCAAGTGGAGTCCGTAACTTCTCTTGCATGTTTGTTTTGTGGTTGCATGTTCGGTTTTAGGGTGATTTGGGCGAAAAACCGAGGTAAGGGTTGAATGTGTTCATGTTATGTGACTGTTTTCGTTCGGTTTGTGGTAGTCAGTATCTTATTCGAGCTTGCATGTGTATTTGGAGTGTGATTTTGGCTTCGGTGTCTTCATGAAAGTTGAAGCTAACATCTTGTAGTATGACATACTCGAGTTTCATGGAAAACGATGGTGATATGAGGGGTCAAAAGTTCTATTTACGGAGGCTTTAGATCTGAAATTTCACTGACCTTTGTTGATTTCTTGTTTGCATGTTGATTTCTGTTGGAGATCTCACTTTGTTGTCTTCTTGAAAGTTGTAGGAAACACCTTAAGCTACAACATACTCGAATATGAGGCAAAAAGAACAAGTATGACTTGGTGAATCTGTTAGATCTTGGAGATGGTTGATTCTGGTGAGGTGTACCGAGACACCCGAGACTTCATGGGTTAAAATGGTGACCATAATCTGGGTATTTGACCTAGATCCCTTCATGAAAACTTGTAAAGGACACATTTTTACATAACATACTTAAATTTCAGAAGGAACGAAAGAGATTTGATGGGTGAAATCTAAGAAATACGGAGGAGTGTGTTCTGGACGTCGCGGTAGAGATTCCAGAAGCTTCGTAGGACTATGGAAATTAATCTAAAAGGAATTTGGCTTAAAGTTCTTAATGAAAAAGGTGCGAAAATGTGTTGGCTATCACCCTGTAAAGTTTTGTAATTTTTGAAGACCGAATGGGTATTTTAATTTAAATTATTCGGAAACTGTGCAGTGGGTTTAAATCCGAGAATTTTAGGATGTTTTTGGAGGAAATTGTGAAATTGTGAAAATTCAATTTGGCCACGAATTTTATATAAAATTGTGATCCTATAAATGATTATTGAATATTATGATTTTGGGAAAATCATAAATATTAAATATTTATTTATGAAAATAAATAAAATATAATAAAATAATAAAATAATAAAAAATAAAATAAATGGATTTTTATTTGGCCATGGATTCAATTCCATTTGTGTGGCACTTGTGTGATGAGGTCTTTGTACATGCATTAAGTTGAAATGCTTATATGATTAAGCTATGACATGTGCATGACATGTGAATTGAAATGCTTATGTGATTAAGCTATGACATGTGCATGACATGTGAATTGAAATGCTCATGTGATTGCACGACATGTGAATTGAAATGCAAGTGTGATTGTTTGATGCCATGCCAATTGCCATGTTAAATTGAGATAAAAGGATAAATGTGGATGAGAAAGAGGTTGTGGTGGAGGATGTTGTCGGTGGCCTGGTGGCGTAATTCCGAGAGATTCCCGGGAGTTTCAGGATGCCCGGAATGTGGGGGGCCGGAAGTCCGGTTGTATCTTGGATACATGCCCGGAGATGCCTCGCGACACCAGGATTGGGGTGCGGGATGCCCGGCTAGAAGGGTAAAGGCCGGAAGTCTGGTTGTATCTTGGATACATGCCCGGAGGTTCCTCGTGATGCTAGATGAGATGCGAGATGCCCGGAATGTGGGGGCCGGATGCCCGGTTGTATCTTGGATACATGCTCGGAGGTTTTTCTTGCATGAGATGCGAGTGTAAAATATGAGATAAAATTGATGAATCGAGGAAGGGTGATGTGGTGATCAAATTTAAAGATAAAGATGAAAATTAACTCATGGCATAATATGGTATGATATGCATGATGATATGCATGATGATGATGATGATGATGATGATATGTGATGTGATATGATGATCATCCATGGTATGATATGCATGATGATGGTGATGATATGTGATGTGATATGATGATCACCCATGGCATGATATGCATGATGATATGCATGATGATGGCGATGATATGTGATGTGATATGATGATCACCCATGGCATGATATGCATGATGATATGCATGATGATGATGTGATGTGATGATATGATGATCACCCATGGCATGATATGCATGATGATATGCATGATGATGATGATGATGATGATGATATGTGATGTGATATGATGATCACCCACGGTATGATATGCATGATAATGATGATGACATGATATGATATGATATGATGATCACCTATGATAATATATGCATGATGATGCATGATGATGATGTGTGATGTGACATGATGATCATCCATGGATGATATGCATGATGAAATGCATGATGATGTGATGATATATGATATGCCATGATGATGATGATATATGATGTGATGATGCATGATACGCATGATCACAAGGTAAGTGATGCTTGCAACGTGTGATGATATGCATGATGCATTGGAATGTTATTGGATTTCCTTTACCTGCTGAGTGGTTGTACTCACCCCTTTTGGGGACCAACATTTCAGATTAGTAGATGGTTTGAACGGTTGGATATGACCGTGAGGAGGAGGATAGCAAAGGAAAAAGCTTTTGGACGCCGACACTAATCGATGGACTCTAAAGTATACGACTGTTGGAGAATATGCCGGTCATCTTTGGAAGTATAGCCGATATAGAAGACTACGGCATTTTGATGTACCGATGAACGATGTCCATCTGGTTTAAGTAAATAAAAAGTGTACGGCTTTTACTTATAAATATTTAGTAGGTGTGCATCGATTTCTGAATATAGGGAAGGGAGTTGTTGGATGTGCTTCCGCATATAAATTGCGCAAGGGACCGATTGAAAAAAAAAAAATGTAAACCCCCATGGTTGTATGGACCCGCTGCAACTGAAAATGGTATCAGAGTGACTTGTTAATAAGGAAAATGAAAGGTAAGCGAACTGTGGTGACTCTAGCGGATCGGGGGCCGTCGAGGGGTGCCACAGTCCTGTTTTGGTATCAGAGCTATGGTTATTTGGAGTGATAAGGTGCCTCAGATGGAAATGAGGATAGAATGATGCACACCATAGGAAATAAAACGGAATAATTGAATAACGGGTGACGAGAATTCACTCGTAGATCCCTAGTAGTTGGCTTTGAGTTGACTTTAGGTACCAGTAACGTGTATATGTTACTTATGTAGTAGTTGTAGTAGTAATTGCTTTAAATGGAGATAGTGAGTCTCAGATTATTCCTGAGGCAATGCTTGGAAATTTCAGGAAAGTCATGGTGCGAGCTGGAAGTGCTCATCCATCGAGGGCTGAAGCCTCTGCTGCAAGGGCTAAACCCCGAATGGAAGACATCCTGCAAGTATTGGCCAATATTGGAAATCTGATGGAAAGGCAAGCGCAGCAACAACTCGGAGTGGAATGTCGCCCTCAAGGACTAGTGGAACAATTTTAAAGTTGAAACCACTTAAGTTTAGTGGAATGGGAAGTCCTGAGGAGGCGGAACAATGGATCGATGGAATGGAACGAATTTTCCGGTTGTTGGACTGTAGTGATGCTGAGAAAATAGTTTTAGCAGAGTACCAGCTAGAGGGAAATGCAAAGTTTTGGTGGAGAGCCTCAAAGGATACAATCTTTCCACCAGGTATTGATGTGAACTGGGAAGAGTTTGTTAGGGCTTTCAATAGGAAGCATTTCTCTGATTGTGCCAAGGATAGAAAATCACCGAATTTGTTCAGTTAGAACAAAGGAGCCGACAAAGAGACCAAGTATGAGGCAAAATTTTCTGAATTGTCTAGGTATGCTCCTAGGTTGGTTGAGGATCGAGAGGAAAAGGCTAAGAGATTCCCGAAAGGATTAAGGACTGATATTAGAAAACAACTAGTGCCTCTGAATATAAGGGATTATAATGAGATTTATGAGAGGGCACAGTTGGTGGAGCAAGAGTTAGTAAGAGAGCAACTAGAACCTAAGAGGCAAATGACCTTTAATGATGTTCGAAGGGGTAAGAGACCCTATTCTAGTCAAGGCCAGCCCTGGGAATCTAAGAAGAGGAATAATTTTGGGAATTCTAGAAAGGTCAGGAGTGGCCCGATTCTAGGAGGAGTACCCTACCAAGGTAACATTTGTCAGAGATGTGGTGGACAACATGGATCAGGACCCTGTAATGATCGATTGAAATGTTTTGGCTGTGGGCAGAGAGGTCACTTTAAGAAAGATTGTCCACAAGGAAGGTTGCAGCCGAATGTCAGATAGGTACAACAAAGTACTATTGGACCAAATCCACCAAGGAATCCACAGAGACCACCACCACAAGGAAGGGTGTATGCGGTCACTCAAGAGGAAGCAAGAACTTCCAAAAGTGTTATCTCAGTACGATTTTGATAGGGGATAAGAAGGTATATGCGTTATTTGATGTGAGTGACATGCATTCATTTGTGTCCGAAAAATATAGATGATTGTGAGGAGTAGGAACAAATCTCTAGATATGCCTCTTCGTATTTCTACATCGCTGAAAGATATGTTGTTATCTACGTTAGTATGTGAGATGTGTGACATAACCCTAGGGGAATGAGATCTAGAAATGGACTTGATAATGATGGTTATGTATGACTTTGATGTCATCATAGGAATGGACTAGCTCCGTAAGCAATGGACTAGGATGAATGATCTCCTAAGATAGCACTTGCCCGTGTGCTAAGGATAAGACCGTGAGGCTAAGAATGGGATAGGCCAAAGCGGATAATAACTCTGTAAGTTAATCCCTATTGAAACGAGACCCTTCAGTAGATGTGTAGTTTGGGTTCGAACCAAGCGAAAGCTGGTGCACCTGTAACGACCCGATCTGATGAGAGCGGGGAGTGGACGCCAAGGTCAGAGGACCTGAATAAGGAGCGGCTCCTGGCAGGCTTCTAGAATGGCAAAAGGGGACAGGAGTGAACCGAACTATGAACTGAACTGGAAAGGTAGTGTTTCTGGGATAATTTTATCAGAGTGGCGCAATGGAAGCATGATTAAGCTTGTAGAACTCTTGTTGTGAAAGAGAAGGATGGGTCGATGCATTTGTGCATTAATAATAGGCAATTGAATCATGTAATTGATTACCTAGAATTAATGACCTATTTGACCAATTGCAAGGAAGTTTAGTTTTTAATTAACTTGAGATCAAGATATCGATTAAGGATTAAGAAGGAAGACATTTCTAAGATTGCATTTAGGACTCGCTATGGATACTATGAGTTCCTAGTTATGCTATTTGGATTGACGAATGCCTTAGCTGCATTCATGGATTTAATGAACAGGATACTTAAGCTTTATTTGGATTAAATTGTGATTGTCTTCATCTGATGATATCCTGGATATATTCTAAAGTACCTAAAGGACATGCATAGCATCTAAGCGTAGTGCTGCAAGCAAGGCTTAAGAAGTGAATTATGAAGAGTGAATTATGAATTTGAGGATTAAGTTATGATCATTTGAGCTAAGTAGTGACTTCCTATTTAAAGGATCTCATTGGAAGTCTTGATGTATTTTCTGAAGGTATTTAGTATGAATAGATTGATATTGGGAGTCATGAGTTTGAGTGGTCATGTGAGACATGAAATTATTTGAGGTTTATATATTGGAATAATAGGTTTAATTGACGATGATCAACTTTTAATTTTAGGTGATGATCTCAATTTGAAAAGGTTTGGTGGAATTAGTGAATATGATCATTTGTGGTTATAGACTTTCCAAGGTGAAATGGTGAAAGTTCATATTGTGGATTTGATGAGTGATTAGTCTAAGTGATGATCATTTAGGATGAGATATGAGATATATTTGGTGGAAACTAGACAAGTTTTATTTTGGTGGATTGTCGATCTTTGAATTGAATGAGTCTTGATGGACTATAGATATTTGAATCGAAGGAATGATGCTATATTTTAGGCTTGAATCTATGTTGCGGTGAATGCATAGTGAATGTCTTTGTTGGACTGAACCAAATGAGTTATTGGTGGTGTTGATTTTGATGGTTCTAGGCTTGAATTGATGGTGACTAAGGTATATGAATGATTCGGCTAAATGGTGTGTTAGATTGGAAATACTTGAGTTTGGATGTTTTCAAAGCTCTAAGATTTTGCATGTAAATTACTTTGAAAATCTTAAGGTCGAGACTGAGTTTGATGACTCGCCGATGCGTTGATTTCGGTATTTCAAGAAAGGCTTAGGATTTTGGTATTTCAAAGTTTTTGGTTTCAAACATCTTGGACCAATATTATCGACTTGCTGAACTATGATTTTCAATACTTCAAGAAATGCTTATGGTTTTTGGAGAAAATTATCACCTGTACATTCCAAGTTTTGAACTTCAACCGAGAATCAAATTTTGATTGTGAGCTGTTTTAGAAAATCTCTTGAATTTCATCAAAATTTATGAGTACTGTGACACCGTACAAAGAATTTTGAACTTTTTATAGAAAAATGTTCCAACCCATCGGAGTTGGGATTGAGATTGGAATTTTGCCAACGTACCGATTTAAATTTTTACTAAGGGTTTTGATAAAGTATTTTATTTCGCGTAGTGATGCAAGTGCAACTCAAGGCTTTACATGTGAATTCGAAAAACATTTGAAATTTAAACGTGATCATGGATTTTATGGAATTGGTATAATGCTTTGATTTTGTGAATTGGTTTCAACGATATGGGATTTACCTATTTTCAAAGACTAGTAATGTTATATTGTTGTGTCTTTGAAATCCCTATTTTACATTATTTAATATCATGAGGTGGAATTTTCGAGAACTCAAAGAATTTTCCACATTGGTGATTTGAAAACGTTTTGACATAGAAATGACATATGATTTCAAAGCTTGCTCTTGTTGTTGAATGCTTTTGAAAACCCCAGTTTGTATTGTTTGATTTCATGAAGGAAGATTCTCAAGCATTCAAAAGAAATTTCAGATGTGGTTATTGTTTTAAAACTGTTTTTGGTGTTGAGATAAATTAAGATTTGTTAAGAGCTTGCATCCTTAACTTTAGAGGAAGTATCAGCCCGATCTAGGACACATACTCGATCATGAAGCCATCAAAATAGATGAGGAAGTGAGGTACATTAAGGAGCCTGTGCAAGTATTGGATCGAAAGGAACAAATTCTCAGGACCAAGAGAATTCCATTGGTTAAGATATTATGGATCATGATGTGGAGGAAGCCACATGGGAGAGTGTAGATGAGATGAAGGAAAGTATCCCTATTTGTTTCAAGAAGGCGTGAGTAGTGCTTGAATTTCGAGGACGAAATTCTCTAAGGAGGGGAGAATTGTGGCATCCCAAAATTCAAGACATCCTCTAGAGAAATTAAAGCCTATAATTAGGTAATGAAATTACCTATGGTCTATGTGCTTTAGCCATTAGTTTTCTTAAGGCTAGGTGTTATTGTGCTTGTGTTTATAAATTTTGAGTTTAGGACTATAGGATAAATTAATAATCTATGCTTGGCCATATGATTTAAATTTCAATAATTAAAATATCCCAAGGTTTTGGCCAAGATGAAATTTGAATTTAGAAATATTTATAAAAAGGAATTCAAAAAAAAAAAAAAAAAGAGAAAATAGGGTTATTTTTGAAATGGGCCTTGGACCCATTAGCCTAGAGCTTGGTGGGCCAAGCTTGTCGGCCCATTAGGGCCCAAGAGGGAGCTCGACCAGCCCAAGGGGAATGGCCGGATGGGCCTAAGCCCAAGCCCAAAATCAATTCAAAAATAAAGATGACAAGTGGCAAGACAAGTCCTCATGCATTGGTCCCTTTGAGAGGCAAGAAATCATGAGATTAAGGGGATATAAAAGGAGTTAGGAGAGAGAAATGGCCAGCTATTTGCTCCATTTCGTCCAAAGAGAGGGTGAGAAAAGAGAGAGAGTTTGAGAGAAAGGGAGAGAAGCCGAGAGGGAAGAAGGCGGAGCCGGAGGGGAGTGCCGTTCGTTCGCCGTATCCCGTCGCCGTTCGTTGTTGCTAGCTCATCTTTAAGGCAAGTGGAGTCCGTAACTTCTCTTGCATGTTTGTTTTGATGGTTGCATGTTCGGTTTTAGGGGTGATTTGGGCGAAAACCGAAGTAAGGGTTGAATGTGTACATGTTATGTGGCTGTTTCCGTTCGGGTTTGGTGGTAGACAGTATCTTATTCGAGCTTGCATGTGTATTTGGAGTGTGATTTTGGCTTCGGTGTCTTCATGAAAGTTGAAGCTAACATCTTGAGGTATGACATACTCGAGTTTCATGGAAAACGATGGTGATATGAGGGGTTAAAAGTTCTATTTCACGGAGGCTTTAGATCTGCGAATTTCCTACTGACCTTTGTTGATTTCTTGGTTGCATGTTGATTTCTGTTGGAGATCTCACTTTGTTGTCTTCTTGAAAGTTGTAGGAAACACCTTAAGCTACAACATACTCGAATATGAGGCAAAAAGAACAAGTATGACTTGGTGAATCTGTTAGATCTTGGAGATGGTTGATTCTGGTGAGGTGTACCGAGACACCCGAGATTTCATGGGTTAAAATGGTGACCATAATCTGGGTATTTGACCTAGATCCCTTCATGAAAATTGTAAAGGACACATTGTTACATAACATACTTAAATTTCAGAAGGAACGAAAGATATTTGTTGGGTGAAATCTAAGAAATACGGAGGAGTGTGTTCTGGACGTCGCGGTAGAGATTCCAGAAGCTTCGTAGGACTATGGAAATTAATCTAAAAGGAATTTGGCTTAAATTTATTAATGAAAAAGGTGCGAAAATGTGTTGGCTATCACCCTGTAAATTTTTGTAATTTTTGAAGACCGAATGGGTATTTTAATTTAAATTATTCGGAAACTGTGCAGTGGGTTTAAATCCGAGAACTTTAGGATGTTTTTGGAGGAAATTGTGAAATTGTGAAAAATACAACTTGGCCACGAATTTTATATAAAATTGTGATCCTATAAATGATTATTGAGTATTATGATTTTGGGAAAATCATAAATATTAAATATTTATTTATGAAAATAAATAAATATAATAAAATAATAAAATAATAATAAAATAAAATAAACTTTTATTTGGCCATGGATTCAATTCCATTTGTGTGGCACTTGTGTGATGAGGCCTTTGTACATGCATTAAGTTGAAATGCTTATATGATTAAGCTATGACATGTGCATGACATGTGAATTGAAATGCTTATGTGATTAAACTATGACATGTGCATGACATGTGAATTGAAATGCTCATGTGATTAAGCTACGACATGTGAATTGAAATGCAAGTGTGATTATGTTTGATGCCATGCCAATTGCCATGTCAAATTGAGATAAAAGGATAAATGTGGATGAGAAAGAGGTTGTGGTGGAGGATGTTGTCGGTGGCCTGGTGGCGTAATTCCAGAGATTCCCGGGAGTTTCAGGATGCCCGGAATGTGGGGGGCCGGAAGTCCGGTTGTATCTTGGATACATGCCCGGAGATGCCTCGCGACACCAGGATTGGGGTGCGGGATGCCCGGCTAGAAGGGTAAAGGCCGGAAGTCTGGTTGTATCTTGGATACATGCCCGGAGGTTCCTCGTGATGCTAGATGAGATGCGAGATGCCCGGAATGTGGGGGCCGGATGCCCGGTTGTATCTTGGATACATGCCCGGAGGTTTTTCTCGCATGAGATGCGAGTGTAAAATATGAGATAAAATTGATGAATCGAGGAAGGGTGATGTGGTGATCAAATTTAAAGATAAAGATGATATGCATGATGATATGCATGATGATGGTGATGATATGTGATGTGATATGATGATCACCCATGGCATGATATGCATGATGATATGCATGATGATGGTGATGATATGTGATGTGATATGATGATCACCCATGGCATGATATGCATGATGATATGCATGATGATGGCGATGATATGTGATGTGATATGATGATCACCCATGGCATGATATGCATGATGATATGCATGATGATGGCGATGATATGTGATGTGATATGATGATCACCCATGGCATGATATGCATGATGATATGCATGATGATGGCGATGACATGATGTGATGTGATATGATGATCACCCATGGCATGATATGCATGATGATATGCATGATGATGATGATGATGATGATGATATGTGATGTGATATGATGATCACCCACGGTATGATATGCATGATAATGATGATGACATGTGATATGATATGATGATCACCTATGATAATATATGCATGATGATGCACGATGACGATGTGTGATGTGACATGATGATCATCCATGGTATGATATGCATGATGAAATGCATGATGATGACGATGATATATGATATGCCATGATGATGATGATATATGATGTGATGATGCATGATACGCATGATTACAAGGTAAGTGATGCTTGCAACGTGTGATGATATGCATGATGCATTGGAATGTTATCGATTTCCTATCTATTTGAGTGGTTGTACTCACCCCTTTTGGGGACCAACATTTCAGATTAGTAGATGGTATGAACGGTTGGATATAACCGTGAGGAGGAGGATAGCAAGGAAGGAGCTTTTGGACGCCGACACGATCGATGGACTTTAAGTGTATACTTTTGGAGGAAATGTCGGTCATCTTTTGGAGTGTAGCCGAATATAGAAGAGTACGGCATTTTGATGTACCGATGAACAATGTCCATCTGGTTTAAGTAAATAAAAGTGTACGGCTTTTACTTATAAATATTTAGTAGGTGTGCATCGTTTTCTGAATATAGGGAAGGGAGTTGTTGGATGTGCTTCCGCATATAAATTGCGTAAGGGACCGATTGATAAAAAAAAAAAAAAAAAAAATGTAAACCCCAAGTTGTATGGACCCGCTGCAATTGAAATGGTATCGAGTGACATGTTAATAAGGAAAATGAAAGGAAAAGCGAACCGTGGTGACCTAATCGGATCGGGGGCCGTCGAGGGGTGCCACAGTATCGATTGGATTGAATGATCGAATTAAGTCAATTGATTGGTTGAATTATGAACTGTACTAACGCGCGGGAAGGAACTGAGGCAAGGTAAGTCTTATGACTTGTGTGTATAGCTGCCTCTAGGCGTATTTCCTTCCTAGTCGGAGTTTAGGGGGTGAACTTGCTGAGACATTGTCTCACCTCGTCATGGGCTCAACATTTTCAGGTTTGTAGATGGCGGTTCTTCCAGAACGTTTTGGTGGACCAATGAGGGTTACCGAGCAGGTTTTTAACTACTGTGATCTCGGAAGTTACTAGGTCTACGAACTTATGGTAACCACCGTCTGGGTCGAAGAGAGTTTACCTTAGAGGGTACCTCATCGATTCAAAGTGTGGTTTCACTTTGGGCCCAATGAATTCCGTGTGGGTCCCATTCGAGATTTTGAAGTTCCCGTTGTGGTAGTCGATGCCATTCTAGGTGAGAGTGCAGCTAACCCTCTTTCTGGTGTGGTAGAGGACCCAACGCCCCTGGAGCCGGTGGAGATCGAAGGATCGGCGAACGTGTCTGACTAGCTGGTCATAGGATAGTTCCCTTTTTGTTGAGCAGATCTTTTGTAGACAACCTAGTATTGTATATAAACCTGTGTGTTTATAAAGGGCTTGTTTCGTGTTGTGAATTGTTGCCTGCTTTTCTATCCTCATCTTTTGTTGTCAAAGGTATTTGTTCGCTTCCGCATGCGTATTAAAATGAATGGGTCGGTGACGCGTCCTAGGACGTCGCATATTTAATCGACCATCAAGGGATGGGCACCCACTCAGGGATCGGGGCGTGACAGTCGATGTCGCTCCAGGCGAGAGTACAGCTGACCCTCCTGATGTTGCTATGGAGGACCCAGAACCCCCATAGGCCTCGGAGTTTTTGGTTGGGGATTCATGTGCCTAGAGGGCTTGTTGGATTTTCTTTTTGAGTAGGCTTTTGACTATAGACTAGCTTTTGTATATAAACCGGTGTGTTTATAAAAGTGTTTTGGTTGTGAAATTGTTTCCTGCTTTTCTATCTCGTGTTGGTTGCTTTCAGGGGTTATTGTTTCGCTTCCGCATATGCATTAAAATGAATGGGTCGGTGACGTGTCCTGGGATGTTGCAATTTCATTGACCACCGAGGGATGTGCGCACGCTCATGGTTCGGGGCGTGACATGCCCGCCCGGGGCGATATTAGAACTGGTCGGTAGTTGGAGTGATAAGGTGCGATAGGTTATGAGGTAGTTAGTAGGAAAGGCCTTTATTTTATGCTGATGCATGTGATTAATAGCTGATTGGTAGATTGTTTTGTGGGGATCACTCAGTTTCTAATTTTGTATGGAATTGGGAGTAGGTTCTGTAGAAAGTCTACATAATGAGTGATTCGAAGCAGATGACTCCTAGGAAGAGGACCATTGGACTAGCGAGTCGGGGTAGGATGCCAACAAGAGTCGGTACCCGAGGGGGTCGTGGTAGAGAACCGACTCAGGCCAGCGCTAGTGGAGTAGTACCGCCTCCAGTCAGTGCTAGGGTAGTAGCCCTTGGTGATCCAAGGATCGACGGGATCAAGCAAGCACTTGAGACGCTTGGAGCTTTGATGGGGTAGCAAGCCCACAATCAAGCCGCCGCAACTACTGCCGCTGCTATTGTTGCCGTCGCCCCCGCTACCGATGTCACCATCGCAGCCGCTGCCGCACCTGCCGAAGTTCCACTTGGGAACATGGTTGTTGAGAGAGAGAGGCCGATGCATAAGCTTGTAGAGCAGTTCTTAAAGTTGAAAATGCCGAGGTTCACCGGTGCAGGAGATCCCAAGGCTGCAACACTCTAGATCCACGACCTGGAGAAAGCCTTTGCACCGCTAATGTGCACTGAAGAGGAGAAGGTTGTCTTGGCAGTATACTAGCTGCAAGGTAACGCTAGTACTTGGTGGAGAGTCACCAGAGGCACGGTATTTCCTAAAGGCATGGTTCCGGTGTGGAACACCTTCCTTAGAGCCTTTAACGGCAAATACTTTTTCGGTAGCGCCTGAGAGCAGAAGATGGAGGAATTTCAGTGCCTCTGTCAAGGGATGATGACTGTGGACCAGTATAAGGCTAAATTTGCTGAGTTGTCTCAGTATGCTCCAAGACTGGTGGAAGATCCTGAAGACAAAGCTCTGAGGTTTAGGAATGACCTTCGACCGGAGCTAAAGAATCCACTAGTGCCATTCGACCTAAAGGATTACAACAAGGTATATGGTCGGGCCCAGCCAATAGAGAGGAACCTGAGTGAATAGACTGCTGCATCTAACTCGAGGTTCAGTTTGAACAGAGAAGGAAACCAGTTTAGGAAGAAGCCCATGATCGGAGGAAGGTATCAAGTCCCGCCCAATAGGAAGGGTGGGATAGCCAAGTTAGCACCGAGTCCGAATGTCGTGTGTCGCTTTTGTGTAAGGCGACATTGATCAACCCCATGTCATTTTAAGACGGGTTCTTGCTTCGAGTGTGGCCAACAGGGTCACCAGGCCAGAGATTGTCCCAGAAAGCCGAGGGAACTACAGCAGTTGCCATCGCCCCCACCGATGGGTCAAAATTGGGGGTTTGTGCTGTAGATTGCATAACAAGGTGGACCGAACAGATCTCCAGCGCAAGGACGAGTGTATGCCATGTCACACCTCGAACCTCAAGTGCGCGTACATCCCTTAGTGGTTGACTAAATTGTGACGCTCCCAGGATGCATCACCGACCTAATCGATTCATGCACATGCGGAAGCGAAATAACGAATCCCCTGACAACAACCAACTTGGGATAGAAAAACAGGACAACACCTTTTTCATGAAACACACTTTATAAATAGTCGGGTCAAACCTACGGTTTATGTACATGAGGTCTTTCTCAAAAGAAACCTTTAGGCAACCTAACTCCACTAGCAACAGGGCCTATACACATAATCAATGGGACTCACCTCGCCTCATTTCCCTCCTGCACGTCAGTACAATTCGTAAAACATATGTAGATAATCAATGCACTCATCAACTAGAGCATCTCACTACCAAACCAATCAAACACAAGAGTCCCGATTATAAGGCTAAATTGTTATGACACATCTCATTCTGTGTCACAGAATTTCGTCTCATAATTAGGCGTGGGTACCTCATATCGGTGGTTCAATCCACACCCGATATTCACTCTCAATATTCAAACTCAAATTCAAACTCAACATCCCAACTCAATTGTTCGACTCCACATTCCAACTCAATACCAAACTCAAGGCTCTAACTCAATAATAGACTCAAGGCTCTAGAAGTAACCCCCACGAAGTCTCGTCATCGTGCAGTACATAGTCCTTGACCACAAATAACAGTAGTACAAGACATTAGAGGTGACTCACATGAGTTTCATCCTCGTGTAGTACTTAGTCCTTGACCACATATAGCAATAGTACAAGGCACTAGAGGTGACTCACACGAGTTTTGATATCGTGTAGTACTTAGCCCTTCACTATGCATGACAATACTGCAAGGCTCTAGTGGTAATTCCCATGTGACTCAAGTTGCCATGTAACACTTAGCCCTTGATTACAATAAGCAATAGTATAAGGCACTAGAGGTAACTCACACGAAGTTTCGCTATCGTGTAGCACTTAGCCCTTTACTTGCTCACAACCTATTCGCATCTATAAGCAATAGTATAAGGCTCTAGATGTGACCCATATGAAGTCTCATCCTCGTGTAGTATTTAGTCCTTTACCTGCTCACAACCCATCGAGTTCTTTCAACACAACACATTCTCCTTCAATAGTTGTTACGTAAAGCAATAATAATAAACCACAATCATGGCACAACCATTCACATATCATCACGCATAAGTCCCAAACATGTCACAATCCAACCACATCACCAAATATGCACAAATTAACCATGAATTGCAAAAACTAATTGCGCCACGACAATCAGCACGAAATTCTAACAACCAACTATCCCGGTATAATTTCCGGAAAATAAGAAATAATTTACAAAATAATTAAATAAATGCAATTAAATAAATAAATAAATTGCGATTAGTTAAACAAAACTACTTAATTAACCTAACCATGCAAGCACCTAATCAATCAAGTCAACCTTAGCCTCATTCATATAACCAAAACACTAAAACCCCATTTTAAAAATAAACTTGGCACCTTTTTTTTTTTTCAAACTCTCGGAAATAAATTCGTACGGGGTCCCGTATTTGAAATTAACCTGCCAAACTTTGCACGCACCTCATACAAAAAACCTCCTTGTATTATTGAGCACATAAAACTTGGCATCCAAACCCGACATCATATTTATTTTCTAATTTCTTTCCGATCATCCTCTTTTGAAAACAAACCTTGATAACCCCTCTTTTTTTTTTTTTTGTTCCAAACGTTTAGAAATAAATTCCTAGGTGCTCACGTACTCAAAATTAATCAGTCAAACTTTGGATGTGCCTAGTTTAAAACCTTATTATTCTATTGGGCAAATAAGTTTTGGTGTCCGGACCCGACACCTCATTTTTTTCTATTCAATAGTCCAAAAGATCATGTTTTGCAATAACAATAAACAACCAACAAAGAGCAATCCACCTCATGACCTCACACATAAGTTCTTAGCATGCCACAACTCCCCCACATCACTAAATACACCTTATTTAGCAACCACAGCATCAAGAACAACCACAAAATCATAACTGGTCCTAATTAGCAGAAATCGAGCCATTCACGCGTCTCCAAGTTTAAACCCAGAAACCTAAACAAACAACCTCAAAAAATTCTCAAATTTTAATATGTTATAAAAGACACCTAAAAAAAACCTTTCCATGCAGACACCAAAACCCAGATCATTCTAGATGAAAATCAGTAATTTGCTCAAACCGTTACAAAAACTGTGTCCATTTCCAGAAAGTTTGTCTTCCCAAAACTAGTTGGGTTTGAGATCCAAACCATGTCCATTTGATCTGAAATTTTAGTATGTTAAACTATAAGATGTGAAAAAAAACTTTCATGAAGAATCTCTTTTGAAAATAAAACCCTAAAAGTTGATAAAAATCATTTTGAACACTGAAATGTCACAAATTCCAGCACAGTCCGAGATTCTGTTTGCGAATGATGAAGCTGAAATCTCATACTTTTAAATATCTAAAAATCTTGAGTAAAATATATCTAGAACATTTTTCACAAAGGAAGCAATTTCAAAATTGCAGCACATTTTTCAACACAAAAAATGGCAAATGGCGAGCGTCTAGTAAGCTGACCCGAATTTCAACTAATATAACTTAATTAACACTAATCCTTCTTATCACTAAGCTAACCATGCTAATTAGTACTAATCTAACTCGCTAATCATAATTAACAACCTAATCAAGTATTAGGGTGTTAACTCACCGGAATTCGACGGCGACGGCGATGTGAAGGCGGTGAAGACCCAAGTCTACCACGTCTCCAACGGAGGCTTGGCGAGGCAGGGTTGGCTCTACAAGCTCACAACCAAGAGGAGCTCGATTCAGCTTCTGAGGTTGCTGATCGCAAGGCTGGACGGTGCTGAAGTGGTGGCTGTGTTTCGGTCGCTGGACTAAAGCAGATGGCGCTGGTTGTGGAGTTGTGACACTGGCGTGGGATGAAAATGGCTGGTGGAGGCATTGAGGAGATGATGCGGTGATGGAATGCGCGAATGGGGTGGATGAGGCGTTGGGGTGGCTGTTTGAGTGGGTGCGGCAGAGAAAGTAAGTGGAGGGGCTGCAGAATCATAAACTAGAGAAAGAGAGGGACGTGGGGTGGGCTGGCAGTTTGTTGAAGAAGAAGAAAAAGCTAAAGAAAGATGGAGTTGGTCTCTACTAGTGGGGGGCGGAAGAAAGGAACTTACGCATGAAGAGATGGAGAGAATAGAGAGAGAGGGGAAAACCAAAGTCAATACTTCAACCAATTAGAAACCTAGCAAAATATCAAAATGATCATTGCAATCCCCTAAAGTCTTCATGTTCCAAATGTCAAGGGCTCCTCAAATGAGAATTTAGCTTCAATTCTCCCTAAATAAATCATTTTGGCAGCCATTTATTCCCTTTTCTTCAGCCATCCGAATTTCACTTCATTTTCCCAGTTTGTCCGAAATCGATTTTTCCGCAAAATTCCGGGCTCGACGGAATTTCTCCGAAAGATGAGACGATGTCCTAAAAATAAATCATGACACGCTCGAATGTCTGATTCCTGAAATCGAATTCAATTTTGTGGTTAATTTTTACCGGACACGATTTTAGCGTGATTCAACCTGTCGATGATTTCGATCCACGTTTGTGTATCTCCAACTCGTAGTCGACTCTCGATTATTGTAAAAATCGCAAGGTTTTAATTAGGGACACCGAGTATAAAATTGATAAAAACCGGGTTAGTGCCGTTCGATGCGAATTTCGTAATCATGCAGAATCACCCGCCATTCAATCACATAATTCCATCAAATCAACCTATATTCGGTCACAACTCAATCATAACGGTGTCGTAATGACCATTGCCGATTATCATGGTCAAGCAGTCGATTTCCGATCGAATTCACGAGTCTGCCGCGTTTATATTCCTTAACAGCTTCACTTGATAGATCAGTTAACTCGAGAGTGATCAGCTCCAAGAAAAAAGACCATGGCGCGTCGACGAAATGCCCATTTCATAACATCGGGACGGGGTCGAAATTCAAGATGTCACACGCCATCACCAAAGGACAAGCAGAGGACTCGCCTGATGCAATCACAAGTATGGTTTCTCTGAACAACCACACTGCTTATGCTTTATTTGATCCTGGTGCGATTCATTTGTTTATAGCTAAGCAATTTGTTAAGCTAGTAGGATTGAGTCTTGAGTTGTTGGAGTCAGTGGTTAGCATATCTACACTGTTAAAGGATAAGGTGTTAGCTGCAGTGGGTTGTCCTGGTTGTAAGTTAGTGATTGGTGAGCGAGAGGGGAGGATAGATTTTGATAGTCCTAACCATGTATGATTTCATGTGATAATTGGCATAGACTGGCTCACCAAGCAACGGGCTAAGATGGACTACTATCATAAAGCGATTCAGTTTAATCCGTTAGTGGGTGAAAGTTTCGAGTTTATCGAGAGTCGAGGAGGATGTGACATCTTGATTTTCAAATTCTGCTTTCAATTGATTGAGTTAGGCTTTTCATCAACACACTTATAGTTATTTTCTTTGAACTGATCACTCATGGGATAACTAGTCTACCAGGTGAAGCCATTAAGGGATTCTAACGCAACAGACTTGAGAATTTGACTAGGAATTGACTGCTCGACTGTGCTAATCTGCAAGGGTCATTACGGCACTGTCAATATCGACCAGAGACCGGAGATATGTCGATTTGACAGAGGTATGTGATTAGTGTATGGGTGATTCCATCTAATTGCAAAATTCTTGTCAAATGGCACCAGACCAATTTTTCTGTCGTTTCTGTACTCTGTGTCGTATTTGAAACCTCTAGATTTTCACGACAACCGAGAGTCACCAATGTGCCAAAGATGTACATTGTGGCTTGAAAATAATCAACCATAAGTCAAATGCGCCAAAAATTCCTAAAAGCTACACGGTAGATTAGGAGGCGCTAAAATCGCGCTAGATTGAAATTAACCATGAAATTGAACCCGATTTTAGAAATTGAAAGTTCTGTCATGTCACGAGTCATTTTAGGAACGTCGATTCATCTTCCGAAGATTTTTCTGCAAACCGAGATTTTCTGCGAAAAATCAAAGTAAGGTTATTTTGGACCGGGAAATTTGTAGGCTCGCTTTTGGTCGTGTTTTTGGGATTCAAGTTGGTTCAATGGACAAGGAAAAATGTGGAATTAGGGGAGGACACCTTGGATGAATTTATAGGCTTTGAATTGAGTTCAATTGAGTTGAATTGAAGAGGAATTGGAGACTTTGAAGGCCAAATGTCACAAAATTCATATGCCATGGGGGAAGCAATATTTTGGACTACTTCAATGGCTTCTTGAGGAAGATTGAGGAGAGAGAAGTGGTTGGACACAAGGGCTAAGCTGGTGGGGGCAAGACAAGGAAGAATTAGACAAGTGTTGGAGCCTTGGAAGCTCTTGGGGTCCCCTCCCTTTAGCCGAAGCTTCTTCTTCCTTTAGCAGCCCCTTTCTCCATTGTTGAGGAGTCTTGAGAGCTTGAGAGAACTAGGAAACCGAGCTAGCAGCCCCCTTGCCTATCCGAAGCCACCACAAGCCCACCGGTGCCTGCCTAGCTCTGTCGCGCTACCTGCACGCTAGCCCGCGCCTGTTGCTTGCCCGCATGTCTATGGCCATTGTTCCTATCCTGTCCACGCATCCCAAGCCCTTGTCCAGCGTTGCCAACCACCGTGAGTCACTGTTGAAGCCCCTAAAGCCCCACCATGTTCCGCCACTGCAACCCGCTGTCCCTTTATGGCATCCTGAAATTTCATCACGATCCCTAGATACACTACGGCCCACGACTAGGTGATGGAAGCACCATCAGACTATATTATAGTCTATTATAGTCATTAGACCAATGGATTACAATTAAGCAAGGGTCTAGCATTGAATGGACTATTGCTTTGTTGGAAATGTATCATATGCTCATGTCAGACCGAGGTTGTACTATAAGATGGATTGAGAAGAAATTTTCTATACTTGGCCGTGTACCCTAAGAATCGAACTATCCTTGTGTATTGTTGTAATATTTGGTCATGTGAATATTTGTGATTAGGTAATTATAAGCGGAGATTAAAGAGGAATATTACGAGCAAATGTGGGCTGGATACTTAAGGCCCAAAACACCCAAGACAGCCCACATTTCCCCTTCCATTCAGTCGACCAAGGCCCAGCTGATTAAGGCCACATCAATTGCATGAAATTCAACAAGTGGCAAGAGGGACTGCATGAGGTGTCGCTGCCCCTTGCTTCACCAGAGATTTCTCATGCAAAACCTCATGATTACTAGCTAATTAAGAAAACAAAAAGAAAAGAGAAGGGGGCGGAGTGAACGAGGGAGTGATCGGGAGAGAGAGTAACCGAGAGAAAAGAGAGAGTGACTGAGAGAAAAAGAGAGAGAGTCCGAGAGAAAGAGAGAGTTCATGAGAGTGCATCGGCAAGGGAAAGAAGGAAGACCAGCCCTGCCATGAGCACTCCTGCGGCCGCCGTCGACACCGCCTAGCTTCGCCGTCGATTGAGCTGCACCCAAAGTCCGCTAGTTGTTATTTTGCTTGCTGTGGTTGCGTCGGCTTAAGGCAAGTGAAGTCCATTGATCTACATTATATTGTGCTGTGGTTGTCTAGTGAAGTGTAATAGATATTGGAGATGCTTGAATTTTGATGCTGGATGTTGGAATTTCGAAAGAATAGAAGTAGTTCTTTAGGACTAGTAAACTGTTTCATGGAACAACAACTTGACCTTTTGCGACTCCGTGAATTTTATGCAATTATCTAATGGAAATTTGACTTTGCATCCTTGATGAAAGTTGTAGATGATATCTTGAGGAGTAATATACTAAAATTTGAGAAGAAACGGACAAGTATTGGTCGGTGAAACGATTTTTCTTTGAAAGTGTTAAACCTAGAAACTGTTACAGAGGGTTAGGGAGAGTTATAGTGATTATAGCTCTTGATCTATAATAAACTGTTACCTCTAGGTTTCATCTATAACATATCAAAATTTCATAATTTTCTGAGTTCATTTAGGGGTTATACCAAATTTGTTATTAAAACTGTACAATAGTGATGTTTGAAGTTTTATGGCTGTGATGCACGGGCCATTGTGATTTATATCAAATTTTCTTAACTTGGTGTTCTTCATAAAACTTCTTCAAGAATTTCAATTAGTGGAGTGCATCGTGTTTTGTTTGAAAACTATTTTATTTCAAGAACAATTGAATTGCTCTATGAGTTGTGATGCCTTGGGTTGTCATTTATACAATGGATGCGGTGACATTCAGCATATCATATGACATCAAAAATTGATGAGGCGTTATAAACTCATTGAAACTTTTGACATTATTGCATCAAATGTTATTTTCAAAGTGAGACATATATGTATATATTGTGATGTTGATGATACCGTCGGACGGCTGAGACGACAATGCCCCGGGAGTGTCGGGATGCCCATAGGGTCGAGTGAGTCGACACCGATTGGATGCCCGGAGGTGTGTGCCGGAGGTCCTCGGGAGTTTCGAGATGCCCGGTTGTAAGTATTGTACGTAAATCCAGATGGAAGGGGCAACCATTTTCATGACGAGCCCTGGATGTGCCTCGTGATGCCAGATGGGGTGCGAGATGCCCAGAGGCATGTGCCAGAGGTCTCGCGATGCCAGGATTGGATGCGAAAACCCGAAGGGATGCAAACACTGGTCCCCGGGAAAAATGAGATTCTTTTGAATATCAAAATGGGAAATAAATCATGTGCATGTGTGTGTGCATATGGCATGGTACATGAGTTGTCTATGAATTTTGAGTTGGTATTATTTGGCATTGAAAATGTGGTTATTAAGGCATGCGATGCACCTTATGGATTTATATTCATGTTGCATAGATGATATGTGCATTTCACATGAAATCTTGGTTGTCTTGCTTGTTGCATTGTGTAGTTTGATGGATCTTTTACTGCTGAGTGGTTGTACTCACCCCTTTTGGGGACTAATATTTCAGACTAGAGACATGCCTTTGCTACCAGTCACCCTAGGCACATTTTATGGCATACCGACCGATGTTGAGTGTGAGTGTACGGAGCATTATCACCCCGAGATACAGGGGTTAGCCTTTGTCCGTGTGCAGTTTTTGGTCTTATATGACGTTGGTTCGCTCGCCGGCCTAGTCATTCAAGAGTTTCTATCTGTGCATGTCCGCCGTGATGGGATCATGCTGGGGATGTTGCCACCGCCGCCAGTTGATGGACCGGGCTGGGTGTGACTGAGCGTGTTGAGTAGCAGATGAAGCTTTTTGGAATGCCGACACTTACTGATAGACTCACGTATAGGACTTTTGAGAAAGAAAGAAAAGGGAAGTCGGGTACTTTTGGTATATAGCCGAGCTTAGAAAAGCCTTGGCCTTTTGATGTACTGACTCATGATGTCCATCAAGTTATGTAAATAGAAGTGTTCGGCTCTAACTTATATATAAAATGTGTAGTTGGTGTGCATTGCATTATTTTGTTTGAGTATGGTATGGGGAGATTTTGAATATGCTTCTGCTATATGAACTGCGCTGGGACCGATCTAAAGGATATAAACCCCCGGGACTTATGAACCCATTATAATTCTATGGTATCAGAGTAATATATTATTAGGTCAAGTGAAATATAAGCGATCTGTGGAGACCCTAATGGATCGGGGGCCGTTTAGGGGGTGCCACAGTGGTTGGTATCAGAGCAATGGTTATATGTGGAGTGATAAGTAGCCTCATTTGGAAATTGAGGAATAAGATGACAATGCACACCATAGGATACTAACTAGAATAGTTGACTAAGTTTGAACAACGGGTGATAGGCATTCACTCGTAGATCACTAGTAATTATTATGAGTTGCTTTTAGGTGCCATTAATATGTTTATGTTACTTATATATAGTTGCAGTTGCTTTTAAATGGAGACATTGAGTCACAGATTATTCCTGAGGCTAATGCTTGGAAACTGCTAGAAAGTCATGGTACGAGCTGAAAGTTCTCATCCATCGAAGGCTGAAGCCTCTGTTGCAAGGGCTGAACCCCGAATGGAAGACATCCTGCAGGCATTGGCCAATATAGGAAATTTGATGGAAAGACAAGTGCAGTAACAACCTGGAGCGGAACGTCGACCTCGGAACTGGTGGAACAATTTCTGAAGCTGAAGCCACCTAAGTTTAGTTGAACAGGAAGTCCTAAGGAGGTGGAACAATGGATAGATGGAATGGAACGAATTTTCCGGTTGTTGAACTGCAATGATGCTGAGAAAATAACTTTGGCAGAGTACCAACTGGAGGGGAATGCAAAGTTTTGGTGGAGAGCTTCAAGAGACATGGTCTTTCCACCAGGTACTGATATAAATCGGGATAAATTTGTTAGAGCTTTCAATAGAAAGAATTTTTCTGACTGTGCCAGGGATAAGAAGATCACTGAATTTGTATGAGGCAAAATGACTTGTCTAGATATGCTCCCAAGCTGATTGAGGATCGAGAAGAAAAAGCTAAGAGATTTCTGAAGGGGTTGAGGATTGATATTAGGAAACAACTGGTGCCTCTGAATATAAGAGAGTATAATGAGATTTATGAAAGGGCATAGTTGGTGGAACATGAATTGATGAGAGAGCAATCAGAGGCTAAGAGACAGTTGAACTTTAGTGATATTAGACGAGGTAAGAGACCCTATCCTGGTCAAGGTCAGACTTGGGAATCTAAGAAAAAGAGTAATTTTGGAAACTTTGGAAAAGCCAGGGATGGCCTGAATTCAGGAAAAACACCTTATGAAAATAATGTTTGTCGAAGATGTGATGGGCAACATGGCCTAGGACCTTGCAATGGATGGCTGAAATGTTATGGTTGTGGACAGGTAGGTCACCTCAAGAAAGATTGTCCACAAGAGAGGTCGCAGTCGAATGTTAGCCCGATGCGACAAGTACAACAACGTACTGTTGGACCATATCCACAAAGGAATCCACAAAGACCACCAACACAAGGAAGGGTGTATGCAGTCACCCAAGAGAAAGCGGAAGCTTCCAAAAATGTTATCTCAGGTACGATTTTCATAAATGGAAAGAAGGCATATGCATTGTTTGATACGGGTGCTACACATTCATTTGTATCTGAAAGATATAGGCAGTTGAGTAAAATAGAAACTACATCTCTTGAGACGCCTCTTTGTGTTTCTACGCCATTAAAGAACATGGTATTATCTATGATGGTATGTGCAAAATGTAAGATAACTATAGAAGAGCGGGATATGGAAATAGATCTAGTCGTGATGGCTATGTATGACTTTGATGTTATCATAGGAATGGACTGGCTCCATAAGTATCGGGCTAAGGTGGATTGCTATAGGAAAGTGATCCAATTCATGTTACCTGACCAGTCTAGTTTTGAATCTTTCGGAGTTCAGACAAACCCCTCTATAGCCATTATTTCAATGGTAGAAGCTCATGAACTACTTGACGAAGGATGTCAAGGATACCTAGCAGTAGTAAGAGATCCTACTAAGAAAGAGACTAAAATCGATGAGATTCGAATAGTTAGAGAATTTCAGGATGTATTCCCTGAGGAGTTGCCTGGATTACCACTAGAACGAGAGATTGAATTTGAAATTGAACTAATGCCTGGAACGGGACCAATATCGAAAGCCTCGTATAGAATGGCCTTGATGGAGCTGAAGGAATTGAAGGTGCAACTACAAGAGTTGCTTGATAAGGGATTTATTAGGCCAAGTACTTCACCTTGGGGTGCACCAGTCCTATTTTTGAAAAAGAAAGACGGGTCGATGTGTTTATGTATTGACTATAGACAGCTAAACCAGGTGACTGTAAAGAATAAGTATCCCTTGCCTAGAATTGATGATTTATTTGATCAATCGCAAGGAAGTTTAGTCTTTTCTAAAATTGACTTAAGGTCAGGATACCATCAGTTAAGGATAAAGAAATAAGACATTCCTAAGACTGCATTTAGGACTCGTTATGGACATTATGAGTTCCTAGTTATGCCTTTTGGATTAACAAATACACCGGCCACATTCATGGATTTAATGAACATGATATTTAAGCCTTATCTGGATCAGTTTGTCATTGTCTTCATTGATGATATCCTGATATATTCTAAAGGACCTGAAGAACATGAACGACACCTAAGGAATGCATTGCAAACACTAAGAGATCATAAGTTATATGCCAAATTCAGTAAGTGTGAATTCTGGCTAGACCAGATAATACTTTTAGGACACGTGGTGTCGGGAACTGGAATTGTAGTAGACCCTGCAAAAATTGAGATGGTAGTAAATTGGCTAAGACCGACAACACCAACCAAAATACAGAGTTTCTTGGGATTGGCTAGCTATTATAGGAGGTTTATTGAAGGATTCTCACGATTGATAGGCCCTTTAACGAAATTGACCCGAAAGAATGTAAGGTTTGAATGGAGTGGAAAATATGAAAGAAGTTTTCAGGAACTTAAAAGGTAGTTAACTACAGCTCCAATTCTAACTATACCATCTAGATCTTATAGATTCACAGTGTATAGTGATGCATCTCACAAAGGACTGGGATGTGTTTTGATGCAGCATGGCAAGGTCATAGCCTATGCATCGAGGTAGTTGAAACCTCATGTGTTAAATTACCCAACCCATGATTTAGAATTGGCAGCTATAGTGTTTGCTTTGAAAATATGGAGACATTATTTGTATGGAGAGAAATTTGAAATCTATAGAGATCGTAAGAGCTTGAAGTATTTGTTTTCGCAAAAAGAGTTGAACATGAGACTGTGGCATCCCAAAAATTCAAGGCAACCTCTAGATGTACTAAAGTCTATGATTAGGTAATGAAATTTGCCTTCGGTTTATGCTTTAGCTATTGATTTTATTTTAAGACCGAGTGTTACATGGATGGAAATGTAATCTTGTGACCATGGGTTATTAAAATTAGTATCATGGGATAATTTGATAAAAAGAATTTGTTCTTGGCTATGCACCTCATAGATTTGATTCTTATAGTTTAAGGATACAAGTTTTATGGCCATATGAAATTGTAAATTTGAAATTTATAAAAGAGGGGATTAAGGTAAATTATTAAGAGTAAACATGGGCTACTTAAGCTTGGGTCTTAGGCCCAAGAGTATTGGACCTAAAGTGGGCCAAAAGGCTGGCCCATGAAACCCATGAAGGGCTGCCGTTGACCAAGGAGGGGGAGAAGCCAGCCCACCTTCAAGCCCATCATGCATGGGGTTTGCCAAGTGGCAAAAGGGGAGTTACACCCATTGGCCACTTTGGGCGGCTCCTAATCATTACTAATGATTGAATAAAAGGGGAAATAAAAGAGGGAGTGACCGATTTTGAGAGAGGGAGAGAGAGAAAGCGGTTGAGAGAGTGAGGGAACCGAGAGAGAGGAGGAAGAGGCCGCGTGAAGGAGGAAGCCGCTTGTCCATCGCTCGCTGCCGCCCTTGCGTCTGTCGTTTGCCGCCGTCGTGCTCGCCGTAGCTTGGTTTGGAGGCAAGTTGGGATGCTTTGATCTGCTCTTGCATGTGTGTGTAGAATGTGCTATAGAAGGGTGATGAATTTTGGATGTCTAGGGTGTGAAAAACTGAAGTTTTGAGTGTGTTGCTTTGAAGTTGTAATCTGTTCTCGAGTAAACAGCCTGACCCAGAATGTTGTAGTGGCTTGCATGCGATGTTTAAGTCCGATTTTGGCTTCAACTTCTTCATCAAATTTGTAGATAACATCTTAAAGTATAACATAATAAAATTTGAGACAAAATGGCTGGGTTTTTAGGGGTGAAACCCTCCCTCTACGAAAATGTTAGATCTGAAGCTGTTTTGTTGACCTCTTGGTGATTTTGTGTGTTGCATGTAACTTTTTACTGAGAATTTCACTTTGACTTCTTCACGAAAGTTGTGTATAACATCTTGAAGACTAACATACTCAAATTTGAGGTAAAACGAATAATTATAGCCTAGTGAAACGATTTTTGTTTTGAAGACGTTAGATCTGGAAATGTTGTACTGAGCTCCAGTGACTTCGTGGACTATCAAGTGACTTTTCTTTGAAAATATCACCTTGATCCCTTGATAAAAGTTGTAGTAGACCTCTTGAGGAAAAACATATCAAAAATCCAGAGGAAAATATGGAAGATAAGTAAGTGAAATCGTGGTTTTCCGGAAGGTGTTGAATCTGGAAACTTCGGTATTGAAACAGAAGCTTCAACCGTCTATATTAAATCATCTAGATCAAATTTGACTTTTTTTTCTTCATGAAAAACCTACCTTAGGACCTTGACTATAACATAGTCGAATTTCATGAATTTCAAAGGTTATTAGGGCATTTAATCAGAAATATTTCTAAATCCCTGTAATCTGACGCGTTCGGAATTAATCAGTTTCAATGCATGGGTCATATCATTTTATATGAAGCTCTTTTGGCAAAGTGTTCTGCATGAAGTATTTTTATTTATGTCTTCCCTGAAACATAGCCAAATTTCATAATTGTTTAAGTTCATTTACCTATTTAACTGAAATTGTTTCGAAAACTGTGCAAGCTAAGTGATTATGATAATGGTGCTGTGATGTTCGGTCTATACTGTATGATATGAGGGTCTTTTGGTGCAGTGTCCTTTATGAAATATCTGTCATTATGTCTTGACTATCACATGTTCGAATTTCATAATTTTTAAAGACCATTTGGATATTTAATGGAAATATTTTCTAAAAATGTGCAAGCTGGACTGTGCGAATTTCAAATGCTGAATTTGACTTTGTTGCCATTACATCATGTGCCATGTTGATTGTGATACATAAATTGGTGAATATGAATTATGATGAATGAGGAAATTGTTGGAGGTGGCCGATAATGCCTTGGGAGTGTCAGGATGCCCGGGATGGGGGGTGTCGGATGCCCGGTTGTATTGTGATACATGCCTGGATGTCCTCGGGAGTTTCGAGATGCCTGGAATGGTTGGGTGCCGGAAGCCTCGAAGGTTTGTGCCCAAGGGGATGCGTTGTGATGCCAGTTGGGATACGAGATGCCCGGAAGGTGGGGGTGCCGGATGCCCGGTGGCGTGTGCCGAAGGTTTTTCTCTCGATGCCAGGTTGGGGTGCGAGTGATAGAATGTGGGATGCAATTACTGATCCCGAGAAAGAGAGATGTGGTGATCAAATTGAAAGATAAAAAGTGGAAATTTAATCATGTACATATGGTATGATTGCATATGCGTGGCTATGATATGATGATGGTGAGTGCGTGGTTGTGTGTGCACCTATGGCATGATGGTACATGTATGGTATGATGATGGTGAGTGCATGGTTGTGTGTGCACCTATGGCATGATGGTATATGGATGATATGATGATGATGAGTGCATGGTTGTCTGTGCACCTATGGCATGGTAGATGTATGGCATGATGGTGATGAGTACATGAGGATGTATGTACATATGGTATGATGACATATGTATGGCTGCAAGGTAAGTTATGCTTGGATGCATGAATGACATGTACTATGCTATGATTGTTATGATTGTATTGTGTGATGCATTGAGTGGTTTATTGGATCTTTTACATGCTGAGTTGCTGTACTCACCCCTTCGAGGACCAACATTTCAAATTAGAAAGATGCCGCTCCTTACTGTCATGCGGGGTACCTTTTATGGCCTCCCATCTGACGTGGAGGTAGAGTGTTCAGAGATAGATTGCGTTACCATCCCTGGTCTGACGTTTGTGCGAGTTCACGTGCTGGTCATGTACGATGTGGGCCTGGCTGGGGGCCCGGTCATTCAAGAGTTTCTATCGGTCCACGTCCGCCGAGATGGAGTGATTCGGGGGATATTGCCGCCACCACCGCCCGAGACGCCAGGATGGGTGTGATAGCCGCGTGAGGAGTAGAGAGCTGACGTTTCTTTTTGGGGGTAGCCGACACTGATAGATGGAGGATGACACGTGATCATTATAGGGGTCGAGATATCCTTTTGGGATGTGGCCAAGCGTAGTTAAAAGTCTTGGCTTTCTTTTTGTGTACCGACCCGAGAAAAATCCATCATAAAAATATGTAAATAAAAGTATCTTGGTTTTTATCTTTTCTTATGATGCTTAGTGGTGTGCATTGCATTACGATTATTGGAGGGAGAGATGGTGAGACTCAATTGTGCTTCCGCTAATAAGTTGCATTGGGACCGCTTTGTTTTCAAAAAAAAAAAAAAAATGCCTATGAACTACGATGCTTCTACTAAGAGATGTAACTAGTGTTCATTAGGTGGAGCGATAGGTACCTGTGGCAACCTTAGGTGTTTCGGGGTGCCACAGAGACAGAGGAGATGGATGGAGTTATTAAAAGATTATGACTGTGAAATACGGTACCACCCAGGGAAGGCAAATAAGGTGGCAGATGCCCTTAGTCGAAAGTCAGCTATGGACATGGCTAGTCTAAGGATGACAGAATGGAATCTGTTAAAGTCAATAGCAGATTCAGACTTCAAGTTGGAAATAGACCACCTTACTAGCATGCTCACTGCATTAAGAATTGAGCCCGAAATTATTCAGAAAGTTAAGATCCTACAGGAATCTGATCCGAAGATTGTGAAGATACAAAATGTTGTGTCTTTAGGGAAAAGACCAGAGTTTCAAGTCTCTAAGGATGGAGTAGTAAGATGCCAATGACAACTTTGTGTTCCCGATAATGAAGAAGTAAAAAGGGAAATTTTGTCAGAAGCACATAGGAGTAATTATAGTATTCATCCGACTAGCACAAAAATGTATAGAAAATTAAGCCAACAATTTTGGTGGAATGGCATGAAGACGGATATAGCTAAACATGTTTCTCAGTGTTGAACATGCCAGCAAGTGAAAGCGGAACACTGCAAACCTGCAGGACTATTGAGACCATTAGATATGCCAGAATGGAAATGGGAGCATGTGACGATGGACTTTGTACAAGGACTGCCAAGGACATCAAGTGGTCACGACTCGATCTGGGTAATAGTAGATCACTTGACTAAGTCTGCCCATTTCCTAGCGGTTCGCATAGACTACCCAATGGATAAACTTGTTGAGATATATGTAAGCCAGGTAATATGCTTACATGGTATTCCTATAACAATCACATCTGATCGAGACTCTAGGTTTACTTCAAATTTTTGGCGAAGTCTCCAAAATGCTTTAGGGACAAAGCTTCAATTTACTACTACTTTACATCCTCAAATAGATGAACAAACGGAAAGAGTGATCCAGACTCTGGAAGATTTGTTGAGAGCTTGTATTATTGATTTTAGGGGAAGTTGGGATGAAAAGTTGCACTTAATAGAGTTCGCCTATAACAATAGTTTTCAGAAAAGTATTGGCATGGCTCCGTATGAAGCATTATTTGGAAGAAGGTGCAGGACCCCTATTTGTTGGAATGAAGTAGGTGAAAGGAGATTGACGAGACCTGAACTAAGGCTGTTGAAATTATCAGGAAAAGACTTGAAACAGCCCAGAGTAGGCAGAAAGACTACGCAGATAAGCGTAGAAGACCTTTAGAGTTTAATGTGGGGGATCATGTATTCCTTAAGGTATCCCCTATGAAAGGAATATCTCGATTTGGAATGAAGGGTAAGTTGAGCCTAGATTCATTGGACCATTTGAAATAATAGAAATAAGAGGGGATGTAGCCTATCGACTAGCTTTACCACGTAAGCTAGAGAAATTGCATGATGTATTCCACGTATCAATGCTGAGGAAGTATAAGCCCGATCCAGAACATATACTCGATCATGAAGCCATCAAAGTGGATGAGAAAGTGAGATATGTTGAGGAGCTTGTGCAAGTATTGGATTGAAAGGAGCAAATTCTTAGGACCAAGAAAATTCCATTGGTTAAGATCTTATGATGACATCACGATGTGGAGGAAGCCACATGGGAAAGTGAAAATGAGATGAGGGAAAGGTACCCTCACTTATTTATAGAGACATAAGTGATGTCTAAATTTGAGGACGAAATTCTCCAAGGAGGGGAGAATTGTGGCATCCTAAAATTTCATAACGATCCCTAGATACACTACGGCCCACGACTAGCTGATGGAAGCACCATCGGACTATATTATAGTCATTAGACCAATGGATTACAATTAAGCAAGGGCCAAGCATTGAATGGACTATTGTTCTGTTGGAAATGTATCATATGCTCATGTGAGACTGAGGTTGTACTATAAGATGGATTGATAAGAAATTTTCTATACTTGGCCATGTACCCTACGAATCGAACTATCCTTGTGTATTGTTGTAATATTTATGGTCATGCGAATATTTGTGATTAGGTAATTATAAGCGGAGATTAAAGTGGAATATTGAGAGCAAATGTGGGCTGGATACTTAAGGCCCAAAACACCCAAGACAGCTCACATTTCCCCTTCCATTTAGTCAACCAAGGCCCGGCCGATTAAGGCTACATCAATTGCATGAAATTCAACAATTGGCAAGAGGGACTGCATGAGGTGTCGCTGCCCCTTGCTTCACCAGAGATTTCCCATGCAAAACCTCATGATTACTAGCTAATTAAGAAAACAAAAAGAAAAGAGAAGGGGGCAGAGTGAATGAGGGAGTGATCGAGAGAGAGAGAGAGTAATCGAGAGAAAAGAGAGACTGACCGAGAGAAAAAGAGAGAGAGTCCGAGAGAAAGAGAGAGTTCGTGAGGGTGCATCGGCGAGGGAAAGAAGGAAGACCAGCCCTACCATGAGCACTCCTGCTGCCGCCGTCGACACCGCGTAGCTTCACCGATGATTGAGCTGCACCCAAAGTCCGCTAGTTGCTATTTTGCTTGTTGTGGTTGCATCGGCTTAAGGCAAGTGAAGTCCATTGATCTACATTATATTGTGCTATGGTTGTCTAGTGAAGTGTAATAGATATTGGAGATGCTTGAATTTTGATGCTGGATATTGGAATTTCAAAAGAATAGAAGTAGTTCTTTAGGACTAGCAAACTGTTTCATGGAAAAACAGCTTGACCTTTTGCGACTCCGTGAATTTTATGCAATTATCTAGTGGAAATTTAACTTCATGTCCTTGATGAAAGTTGTAGATGATATGTTGAGGAGTAATATAATAAAATTTGATAAGAAACGAATAATTATTGGTCAGCGAAACAATTTTTCTTTGAAAGTGTTAAACCTGGAAACTGTTGCAGAGGGTTAGGGAGAGTTATAGTGATTATAGGTCTTTATCTATAATGAATTCAACTTCGAGTTTTGCATGAAACTTTTACCTCTAGATTGTATCTATAACATATCAAAATTTCATAATTTTCTGAGTTCATTTAGGGGTTATACCGAATTTGTTATGAAAAATGTACAATAGTGATGTTTGAAGTTTTATCGCTGTGATGCACGGACCATTGCGATTTATATGAAATTTTCTTAACGTGGTGTTCTTCATAAAACTTCTTCCCCTAGACCTTGTTTATAACATGTTAAATTCTTAAAATTTATTAAGATTGTTTACTAATTTTTCCAGAATTTCAATTAGTGGAGTGCATTGTGTTTTGTTCGAAAACTGTTTTATTTCAAGAACAATTGAATTGCTCTATGAGTTGTGATGCCTTGGGTCGTCATTTATACAATGGATGTGGTGATATTCAGCATATCATATGACATCAAAAATTGATGTGGCTTTATAAACTCATTGAAACTTTTGACATTATTGCATCAAATGTTATTTTCAAAGTGAGACATATATGCATATATTGTGATGTTGATGATACCGTCGGATGGCTGAGACGACGATGCTCCGGGAGTGTCGGGATGCCCATAGGGTTGAGTGAGTCAACGCCGATTGGATGCCCGGAGGTGTGTGCCGGAGGTCCTCGGGAGTTTCGAGATGCCTGGTTGTAAGTATTGTACGTAAATCCAGATGGAAGGGGTAACCATTTTCATGGCAAGCCCTGGATGTGCCTCGTGATGCCAGGTGGGGTGCGAGATGCCCGGAGGTGTGTGCCGAAGGTCTTACGATGCCAGGATTGGATGCGAAAGCCCGGAGGGATGCAAACACTGGTCCCCGGGAAAAAAATGAGATTCTTTTGAATATCAAAATGGGAAATAAATCATGTGCATGTGTGTGTGCATATGGCATGGTACATGAGTTGTCTATGAATTTTGAGTTTGTATTATTTGGCATTGAAAATGTGGTTATTAAGGCATGGGATGCACCTTATGGATTTATATGCATGGTTGCATAGATTATGTGCATTTCATATGAAATCTTGGTTGTCTTGCTTGTTGCATTGTGTAGTTTGGTGGATCTTTTACTGCTGAGTGGTTGTACTCACCCTTTTTAGGGACTAACATTTTAGACTAGAGACATGCCTCTGCTACCAGTCACCCCAGGCACGTTTTATGGCATACCGACCGATGTCGAGTGTGAGTGTACGAAGCATCATCACCCCGAGATACGGGGGTTAGTCTTTGTATGTGTGCGGGTTCTGGTCTTGTATGACGTTGGTTCGCCCACCGGCCCAGTCATTCAAGAGTTTTTTTCTGTGCATGTCCGCTGTGATGGGATCATGCTAGGGATGTTGCCGCCGCCGCTAGTTGATGGATCGGGTTGGGTGTGACTACGCGTGATGAGTAGCAAATGAAGCTTTTTGGAATGCTGACACTTACTAATAGACTCATGTATAGGACTTTTGAGAAAGAAAGAAAAGGGAAGTCGGGTACCTTAGGTATATAGCTGAGCTTAGAAAAGCCTTGGCCTTTTGATGTACCGACTCATGATGTCCATCAAGTTATGTAAATAAAAGTGTTCAGCTCTAACTTATATATAAAATGTGTAGTTGGTGTGCATTGCATTATTTTGTTTGAGTATGGGATGGGGAGATTTTGAATATGCTTCCACTATATGAACTGCGTTGGGACTAATCTAAAGGATATAAACCCCCGGGACTTATGAACCCATTATAATTCTATGGTATCATAGTAATATATTATTAGGTCAAGTGAAAGATAAGTGATTTGTGGCGATCCTAACGGATCGGGGGCCGTTTCGAGGGTGCCACACCCTTCTTCGCCGTTTCTAGCCAACCGGCCGTCAGTTCAGCCTCTCGGTGCAGCAAGCAGAACCTGAGAAACCAGCAAGGCTTTGGGACTTTGTGGCCCTTTTTCAAGCCCTTCCCAGCCTTGGTTGGTGTCACCGCTACGAGGATTGTCACTCGCCTCCGCGTTGCTGTCACCATGGACTCACCGGCTCGCAAATCCAGTGAGTTTACTCACTAAACCTTACTTAGGAGGTTAATTATGCTTAAGGGTTGGTTAGATTAGGCTAAGCGAGGCTTAGGTGGTTAGATTAGTTTAGTGGAAGCTAATTAGATTATGTGGATTGATTAGTTTAGTGGTTGTTTAATTAAGGCTAATTAGGCAATTAAATTAGTGTAAGCTTGATTAGGCACTTAATTAATTATTTTGAATTAATTAATTATTTCAAATTTTTATATATTATTTTAATTATATTATATTAATTTAATATAATATTTATTTAATAAATTAAGTAATTTATTTAATTAACTATTATTTTTCGAAAATTATTCGGGGATAGCCAGTGACCGGAATTTCGTGCTTATTGCAATGGTGTGTTTAGATTATGCAATTGATTGTTGGATTGTGAAAATTGAGTGATGATTGTGAAAATTATGGTATTTATTCAAAAAATCTCAAGTGTTGAGTTTTGACATCGAAAATGGATTTTAAGTACTATATCAAATAATGGGGTTTGAAAAGGAAAGGTATCAGTCTTTTTGGTTTGAATTGATCGTGTACCCACACACGACTATTTTTCCTGGATGTTTTTAATACGAAGAAAATAGGTCAGGATCACTATTTAATTGAGGCATTTGAGTGCAATGCACAATGTCCTGGGCCGAGTTTGGATGGTTGTGCTTTAGTTAAGAGAACCTGTCCTGAGCTGTTGAGCTAGACGTGCCCCTATATGGGATGCCCCAAACAATGGATGCCGGTCGCAAGAGATTTTGAACCGATGCTCCTTCGGGAATGCCGTCGACGTAGTGACGAAGCCGTGCTCAGTTGGGTGAGACGATGCCTGTTTACGCCAGTAGACCGCTGAACATCAAGTAAGCCATGCCCTAGGGGCCATGATTAACAATTGGAATGCATGTTGAGTGATATTGATGCACCAGATTATGGGGCGGAATTGTGTGGCACGGTATAGGACGTGTCACAACTCTTTGGCCTTATAATCAGGATCCCTGTGTTTGTTTGAGATGAAAGTGTTGGCATTCTAGTTGTATGAGTTTCTATGTATTGCATATGATTGAGAATATGAATTGTGCTAACGTGCCGAAAGGAACTGAGGCGAGGTAAGTCCTATGTATTGTGTGGCTAGGCCACCCTTGGGTGTATTTCCTTTCTAATAGGGGTTTAGGGGGTGAAGTGCAGAGTCAGACACTACAAAAGCAGCTCACGATAGACAAAAGAGAAGAGAGGCCACATAATTGAACACATAGCCATTACACAAGAGAGAGTCTTCACATTCAAAGATAAAAAAATCCAACCTCTTTTACGACAATTTCTAGTTCACACCCAACAATTGTGCTGCCTGTTCAAGTGAGGGACGAGCCTTCTCTCTAGTTGCACTAAGATGGCCGCCACTGGAAGGAAAAGAGAACACGTTCCCGAGGGAGAGCTCTCTCTCTCTCTCTCTCTAATGTGGACATCGAGCCATATTGAGAAGGAGGTGCTAAGGACCCATTGTCTATTCCTACTGGTTCGATCACTCGAGCACGGACCAAGCAATTTAGGCAAGCTCTTGGCGTCATGGTTCGTGATCTTTGGCGTGGAGATGACCTTGGATCAAATCTTGAAGAATCTTGGAAATCTTGGCGCAATTTAATTATCTGGTTACCAAATATTTGACCAAGTTAAAATACATATATATATATATATATATATATATATATATATCTTCTTGTTTAGGAATATTCTAGAATATGACGCATTAGATTTCTAGGGTTGGTTTTAGGGTTTGTGTGTTGACTAGAAAGCCTATATAAAGGATTTGCCAAATTTATTTGGGGACATATATTTTTTTATTTTTGAGGAAAAGAATTGAGAGGTTCTCTTTTACTGCTCTTTTGAGGATTTGACCTACGTATGGAAGCACAAAAGCAATCGGATCCCTAAATTAGCTAGAACCAAAACCCTAGCTCAATAAATCTCAAATTGCTGAATATCAATAGAAAATTAAAGATAAATAGACCTTAGAAGCAAGCTCTAATACCAAATGATGTGAATCATTGCGGAAAGATCGTTCTACAAAAGCCCAGATGGTGCGAATTGTGAACCTCAACCTCCAATCAAACCTGTGATTGGCAACCTCGGTATGAATGTGACCTGTTGACGAACGCGTGTCAACCAGCCAATGTTATAGATGCCATGAGCGAAAGAATTCATTATCTCGCTCGATAAGTCAAATTGACCGCCACAAGAGAATCTTGATAAGGTCAAATCCTCAAAAGAGCAATAAAAGAGAACCTCTCAATTCTTTTCCTCAAAAAAAAAAAAAAATATTTGTCCCCAAAGAAATTTGGCAAATCCTTTATATAGGCTTTCTAGCCGCCACACAAACCCTAAAACCAACCCTAGAAATCTAATGCGTCATATTCTAGAATATTCCTAACCAAGAAGATATATATATTGACTTGGTCAAATATTTGGTGACCAGATAATTAAATTGCGCCAAGATTTCCAATATTCTTCAAGATTTGATCCAAGGTCATCTCCACGCCAAAGATCAGGAACCATGACGCCAATAGCTTGCCTAAATTGCTTGGCCTGCGCTCGAGTGATCGAACCAGTAGGAATAGACAATGGGTCCTTAGCACCTCCTCCTTGATATGGCTCAATGTCCACATCACTCTCTCACTCTCCAATATTCGTCACCCACTTCATGATCTCACCCCCTCATCAATAGACACACGGCTCCACGTCTCTCGCAGACACCAGGAGAACATTCGCAAAAAGGGCTTCTCTATTTCAAGGCCAACACAACACACAGAGAAAAAGTCCATCAACATTTGGCTCATGCCTGACACTGAGCATCGTTAACGGACTGAGTCAAATCATCTATTGGATTCCAAGAGGTGATTTTGGGGATTATTTAATGGCTTGGTCAAAGTTTTGAAAGTCAACAATATTAGGAGCGATACACAAAGAAAGGAGTCAACACAGGGACAACAAGTGAACATTCTAGAAGCCTTCAAAAATTACAAGAGAAAGAGACAAGAAAGGAGTCATCTTCGACTGGATCTAGCCTTCACATGAGCCGCCCATCGCATTGCCCAACATCCCATCTGTTGTTGATTTTATGTTACCGCGCATCGTTTCCTAGCGTCAACTTGTTGACGCATTTAACCACCTACGATGACGACGCGCTGCCTGACAACGTCCTTGCTGCCTACGGAGCCTTGATCCTTAGTCGAGTTTTTTGGTTGTGCATAGCCTTGCCCATTAGCCTTGTCGGCACGAGCGCTGCTACCATTTACTATCGGGAGCCGTGCTTCATGTCAACCTGCATCGTCGCCGTGCACATAACGCTTGCCACTATTCACCGTCAAGAAGCCGGTTGTGATCCCGGTCCGATTGCAGTTGGTCCAAATTTGGAAAGAATATCCTAAAATTAGGTAAGATGCACATTCCTAATATATTTGGATATTTTACTGCCTAATATATGTCTATTAATATCTAGTGTTCATATCCATAAGTGATAGACATAACTTTCAATTATGATTTATTTCCTAATTTGCAACCGCATATAATCTTTGATTTCATCTATAAGGCTTTAGATGAAATTATTGATTCCACGAGAATAAAATTGATATTTTGATCTTTAAGGCTTAAGATCAATTTATCGATTTTATTAGCGAAATAATCAAGTTGGTTAGATATCGTTTCCAAATTCGTACAATGGATAATATCTTTGATGGTTGTGAATGATTTGGTGCTTACCTTGCTTTAATCGCTTTATTTATCCCAAAAATACAAAAAAAAATTGCATTTGCATATCATGTAGATTAGAATTAATTCCCTAGATAGGATTGCATGATAGAATAGTTAGGTTCTTTTCTAATTATATTAGAATACATGTTTAGATGATATCTAGGTTAGATAATATCTTTGAATTAAATTGCATGTGGAGATAAATTTCTAAATTAAGATAGGAATCAGGTTGGTCCATTTCCTAACTTAAAATAGATAATATCTCACTTTAGTTAGGTTTTAATTATTAGCGATTTTTAATTTCGAATTTTTATAAAAAAAACAGAAAAAAATCATGCTTATTTCATATAGAATTAGGTTCATGAAATGCATGTCATTTAGTGATTGTTGCTAGGTCCATTCAATTAGAAATTGTCTGTCGTTGGAATTAGGTCATTTGATCAGATTGCATTGCATATTAGCTTAGATTTCATTAAACAAGAGAAAATCCTAAAAAATTTTGTGACTGCGTGTTAATTATAAATCATATCTAGGGCTTTTGATATGAATTATAAGCTAATATTGCAGATGCTTTCGTTTCTACGAGATAAGTCCTGCAATTTATCTATCGCTTTATTTGGGTGTTAAATTGGTGGTTTGCACACCTGCATGATAACCTCACATATTAGGGAAATAAATTAAAATCAATTCGAGATGCCTGCAAAATATTTTCGAAATAAAAGAGAAATGTACCGAAAGGGTGTTAGAGAAATCTAGTGTAACCAAGTCCCCGAACTCATAATCTTTGGTTTGTAGGAGTAAAGTAAATCTCCCATTACTTTACTTGGGTTTCTAATCGACCCACCAAAAATAGATTAGTGGCGACTTCTAATTAAAAATCAATTGCATGTTAAGAACTTTAACCTAAGTTGCGAATTGGTATGGGCTTGGGAGAGCTTGAGCTAAGTTTAGGCTTAGTAATCCATTAGCCAAACCATAGGTGGTTCGCGCGAGATTAGGTCGCGGCAGCTTGGCGACTTCACTGAGGACTTGAGTTAAAACTCTTAGTGGACTTAGGCCAATTTTCTTTTTGAAAAAGATATTTTTTTGGCATTGAGGATCCCAAGTACATCCCTAACATTTTAGGTGTTAAATGTTCTTGCAAGATGGGAGGTATAAGGGGAAGTATTTGCTAACTTTTGGTTTGCAGGAAAATGTAGGAATGTATGGTTTACTTTTATATATGAAGTGTTGTGCATGCCTTGCATTTAGCACTACACTTTTGTACACACAACCTGTTACCGGACCTGGGCTGCATTAGGATACTTAGGATGGTATTGAGTTGGATACGACTTTGACCGTGAGGCCACGTAGTAGAGGTTGCCCAACTCAATCTCTAAAGTTTCTTTCTTGGTGTCAAGAATGTTTACCTCTACCCACGAGACTGCGCTACAGTGGGGTATCATTCTTGACTGAGCCAAAGTTAAGAGGACTTGACTTAGTACGCAAGGCTGTGACTAGTCATCCCACCCTTTTAACTCCACCTTGCTTAGCCTTCTTAGATAGAAATTGAACCCCACATTTCATATGCTTGTCTATGTGGTTGCCGTCGATTTTTCTTGGTGAAGTAAGTCTTCTATCCTTATACCGTGCAATTTATTTTGTCATACTTTTGGTCCGTCCATGACAATCTAGGTTGGTCATTGATTTAATTCCTTTGTCAATTAAAAATGAAATGAGGAAATTGCCATGCAATGAATCATTTGGAAAATGAGAAAAAACTTTGGATAATTTGTTTTCAACTCATGTATTTATTGTTCTTATTAGGGAGATTCAAATTTTGGCCTATCCTAGTTCATGTTTAGGAAACTTCGTCCTTGCTAGGGCGTCCCATGTCTTTATTTTCCTAGTCCATTTTTAGGAAATTCCCTTCATGTGTGGACTTTTCGTGACTAAAAAAAGAAAAAAATAGATTGTTGTCATGGATCGGATCCCAATTTGCACCTCATGCTTACATGTTCTTGTTCATTTGATTTAGGTGATTATGGAGCGATCTCGCTCACCCATCTGTACATGATCGAGAGCTAAAATGATGGATCAAAACGATGTGCTGAACGGTATCGTTGATATTGACAATGACATGAACAAGCAAATTGCACGCCTCCAAAGTCAAGTCGATGAATTGTTTGCTACTGTGGCTTGTCTCGTCAAGCAAAAGTGCTGTGATGACATAGGTACTCTATCTTCAGTGAGAAATTGCAACTCAAAGAAGAGAGCCAAGAGGACTTTTGAACCGTCTCATTTTCTCGAGGTAGCTGAATTTGATGCCACCATGAAGAGACTAGCGACATATCTAGAAGGAATAATCTCTGACCTGGAGGGTTCGCATCACATGACCAAGGAGGGTGAAGAACTCAAGCACACATGATTCACGATCCTAAGTAGTTTGCTTTCCTTATTTAATTAGGGGCATGTTCAGTTGCAGCTTCCCCTGCGTGGGAATTTTTATCGCTTTTCAAGGATTGGTTTCAATTTCTTTTGTTTTGCTTTCTTTTAGTGCTTGAATATCACATTTTTCATTCCAATAAATGGAATTTGATTGATGAATATCGATAAAATTATAATTTTTTTTTTGAGGACATGATGGGGTACACCAAACCAGCTTAGTGACAATATCCAACAATGAAAAGAAAATATCATCCTTGAAGAAATTCTGAGGACTGGGCTCCTTTATGCTTCCTCATCCAAAAATTCCCCCCCGCCCAAAAAAAAAAGAATAAAAAAATAATTTTTGAAGCCATTTCCAAAAGCATGCATTAGGTTAGCCCTGTTTAATTTTCAGACTCATTTACTTCATGTTTCAGAGCATTATTTTCTTGGCCCGATGAGAAAGCATCTAGAAAAGGCACATCGTGTTGCAATGATAGAATAATTGGCTCAATAATTACTCAACAAATGTGAGAACACATGTCTAAAGAGTCAATATGACAGATTGGGGGGATGATAGATTTTAGGGCAAAAACGGATTTTCAAGGACAATCCAAGAACATCCATTGCTGAGACAATCCCCTCGTGGGACAATTCCTTGAATGAACGCTCAAAATCATGTTTTACATACATACGAAAGCATCTTTGAAGTGTGGTAAATTGTTTGTTCTGAAGTTTGCAATTTTTCATGCTTAAAGCTACTGAGCTCCTTTAAAAAGGATTTTGCATGGTGACTCTTACATGTTTAATCCACTAATTCCACTAAAGAACATCAAGATGGACTAATTTAATGAATGATGTGGAATGGATTAAGCATGCTAAATGAGACGTGTTAGGATGATGAAAAGCCAATCCTTATCCTATACACAGTCCCTTACCTATACACTCGTGAGACGAGTGTAAAAAGTTCCATATCAGCAAGGTAAAGAGTTCTCTCACAAAAGGTACGATGACCGAAATGATGAGGGGCAATTCATTTCTCTACCCCAAACACTAATTATGATCCATTGCTTAACCCCTTTGAGCTCCATCCACTTATGACAATTATTTTCAAATTAACCCTATCAAGAACCACCCCACATCGGGGCAAATTGGAGGTAAGACAATGTCGCACCCATCGAACGGCCCTCGATCCGTTGGAGTCGCCACAATTCGCTTACCTCTCCCCTGGCTGACTTGAAGGTCTAACAATCCTGGGGTTTATAATTTTTTAAATGGTCCCTGCATAGCGTATGAAAGTATAGCGAAAGTGATATCACATCTCCCTATCCCAGAAAATTTGAAATGATGCACACCCACTAGACAGTTTTATAAGTTAAGCCCGACACTTTTAGTTACATCAACTTGATAGACATCAGAAGTCGGTACACCAAAATTTGCCGTGGTTTTCTATATCCGGCTTCATAACAAAAGATAACCCGACCTCCCCTGGCTTTGCTTTCCATTCAGCCCTATACAAAAGTCTATTAGACAGTGTCGGTAGTCCAAAAAGTTTCATCTGCTACCCGTCACACAAGATCACACCCAGCCCGGTCCATCGGTTGGCGGCGGCGGCAACATCCCTAGCATGATCCCATCACGACGAACGTGCACCGACAGAAACTCCTTAACCACGGGGCCATCAGGCAAACCGACGTCATACATGACTAGAACCCGTACTCAGATTAAAACCAATATTTGAATCCCTACATGAGGGTGCTCTGAACACATGCACTCAACGTCGACTGGGACACCGTAAAAAGTACTACTAGTGACAGGTAGTAGAGGCATCTTTTAATCTGAAATGTTAGTCCCCACACGGGGTGAGTACAACCTCAGCAGTAAAAGATTCATTTAACTATATCAAGCATTACCATCAATATCCAGATTCATGCAAGATAGACAAAAATAGGTAGTTAAACAATAAGCATGCATCAAAATCATGAAATTCTTCAATGCAATGGCAAATGCAGTTTCAAAGGATCAAAATACATCATGTCCAGTTACACAAGTCCCGATCATAAGGCCAAACTGTAATGACATGTCCCATTCCATGCCATACAACTTAGTCCAATAACCAGACCACACACATAGTAGAATAATCCATTTTATCATTCAAAAGGTTTCATCCCCCGGATGACCAATGTTTGCATCCCTCCGGGCATTCGCATCCACCCTGGCATCACGAAAGCCTCCGGCATTCAGCCACTAGGGCCACCGGGCATCTGGAGCATATCACGCCTCTAGGCATCTCATACCCCACCTGGCATCACGAGGAAACCCTCCGAGGCTCACCATGAGAATGGTTACCCCGGCCCTCTGGATTTAAATACCAACTAGCATACAACCGGGCATCTCGAAGCTCCCGAGGAAAAACCTCTGGCTCAGGCACTTAGGGCCACCGGGCATCCACAAGGCATCGACTCATTTGATCCTTTGGGCATCCCAACACCCGGGGCATCGTTGACCCGAGGGTCCAACGGCAACAATTAACATCTTAATTTCCAAAAATACTTTCAAATGCAATGACAAGATGTCCCAAGAATCCTTCATCAAATCTCAATATTGCATAATATGCCAATGCCAGTATCATCATGTCACATAACAATTCAAGATATATTCACCTTTGGGACAATTTGTGCAAATTCGAAACAAACAGCTTGATCATTAAAATACACAGTTCTGGTAAAAATTTCGGAATAATTCCCAAATGAACTCAGAAAATTATGAAATTTTGACATGTTATCAATAAGACATAAGAGAAAAAGTTTCATGAAGAATATCAAGTCAAATTCCTTATGTATCAAGAGTAATAATTTCCGTATTCCTTGCTAACATTCTGTAATAACTTCCAGCTTTAGCATTTTCATAGAAAAATCGTTTTGGCAGTCATACCTTGTTCATTTATTCTAAATTTTTGATATGTTGTTCCTAAAGATGTGACCTACAACTTTTATAAAGGATTTGATGTCAAAATTTGGCTAGATAATTACAGAAAAATCATGAAATCACTGAAGGTCATACTGTCTTCTGCAAAAATAGTTTACTGTCCTAAAGAGAACTACTCCTACTCTTTGAATCTCAGCATCCAACGTCCACAGCCAAGTGTTTACAAGTGTATTACACCACAATACAGCATCTTCACTTCCAAAAATCCACCACAGCTGGATCCTTGAGTTGTCATTTCAATTCAAAAACGAAATCCATCAAAACATGCTCTGTTTTATACTCAATTTCTTGATCTAGTTCCATCTTATTTGTCCAAAATCAACATGCAGCTTTCAATTCCTCATTTTCTCACATCTACCAACCTCTCACTAGATAATAACAGCAAGCAAAACATAGATCAATGAACTTCTACTTGCCTCAAGTCTTCCTACTTGGTTGCTAGCCAAAGACAGGGATTCGGGGATCTTGCCTTGGCTCAATCGGCGACGGGGATCGGCGGCGTCGACGGCAGCAGCTCGGACATGGCACGGGCGGAGGGTGGCCTTCTTTCTTTGCCCTCACACGCTCGGACTGCTCACTACCCACCCTCTCTCTCGAACTCTCGCTCGAACTCTCTCTCTCTCTCTCTCTCTCTCTCTCTCTCTCACTTGCTCGCTCGCTCACTCTCTCAGCCTCACTCTCCCTTGCTCAAACCGAAAGCTTTTGCGTTCTTTGATTAACAAATTTGCTAAATTCTGCATGCAGGTGACAAATGGCTTCAAGGAAAGGACAAGTGGAAGAAGGGTGAGGCAACCATGGACAAATGGTGAGTGGCCTTCCCCCCCCTCTCCGGTTCTCTCCTTTCCCCTCCCCCACTTTTTCGGTCGATAGCCTTGGAGGCTCCTTGGTCTTGCTTGGGCTCGAAAAATTTGAGGCCAAAAGTCCAAACTCAAAGGCCCATGGTCTTTAAAATATAAGCCCATAATTATGAAGCACTTTGTTTTCTAAATGAATAAATTTATATTCCCATAATCAAATTGCTTCATGAACAAATGCATAATCAAAACCCTTGTGTGCAGTCCAACTCCTCAAAATTTTATTCTTAAATTTCAGCATGCATGTTCCTCACGCATGACCGAATTCCATCCTTTCGGTTCTAAAAAAAATAAAAATATTATTTAATCATAGTCCAAAGATTTTCTCTTGTTGCATGGTTGATCGGTCCATTGCTGAACATACCATATCAACCTAACAAATAAACAAATACAGATGACTGCCCGTAATTGATACCAATGCCATAGTTCGATGATACTTCTATCGATTGGTCATGACCGTCACCTATTCGAGGATTTGTTGAAATTCTTGGATGCCACAATTCTCCCCTCCTTAGAGAATGTCGTCCTCGAAATTGGATATTACTTAAGTTTCATTAAACAAATGAGGGCATTTTTCCTTCATTTCTTTCTCACTTTCCAAAGTGGCTTCTTCCATATCATGATGTTGCCACAATACCTTAACTAAAGGAATTTTCTTCATCCGAAGGATTTGTTCTTTTTGATCTAATATCCGTACTGGTTCTTCTATATACCTCACATTAAACTCCAAAGGCCTTCTATGCCTATCTGCGTTGTCTTTTTGTCGGCTTTGGGCTATCTTAAGTCTTTTCCTTATGATCTCGACAGCTGCTATAGTAACCTGTACCAACTCAGGTCCTGTCAGTTTTCTTTCACCTATTTCATTCCAACAGACAAGTGTCCTACATCTCCTTCCATATAATGCTTCATAGGGAGCCATGCCTATACTTTTCTGAAAACTATTATTACAGGCGAATTCCACCAAATGTAACTTTTCATCCTAACTTCCTTTAAAATCAATGACGCAAGCTCTTAACATATCTTCTAATGTCTGAATCTTTTTGTTTGTCCATCTATTTGAGGATGAAAAGCACTACTAAACTGGAGCTTAATCCCTAAGGCAATTTGAAGACTTCGCCAAAAGTTTGAAGTAAACCTTGAGCCTCGATCTGACATGATAGTTATAGGAACACCATGTAAGCGTACTATCTGACTTACATATATCTCAACATATTTATCCATAGGATAGTCTACGCGAACTGCTAGAAAATGAGCAGACTTAGTCAAACGATCCATGATTACCCAAATAGAGTCGTGGCCACTTGATGTCCTTGGTAATCCTTGCACAAAATCCATTGTTACATGCTCCCATTTCCACTCTGGGATATCCAATGGTCTCAACAGTCCTGCGGGTTTGCGGTGTTCCGCTTTCACTTGCTGACATGTTAAGCACTGGGAAACGTGCTTGGCTATATCCGCCTTCGTGCCATTCCACCAGTATTGTTGGCGTAAATTTTTGTACATCTTTGTACTACCCGGATGAATACTATAGTTACTCCTATGTGCTTTCGACATGATTTCTCTCTTCACTTTTTCATTGTCGGGAACACAAAGTCGTCCCTGACATCTTACCACTCCATCTTCAGAGACTTGAAATTCTGGTCTTTTTCCTAAAGTCACAGCATTTCGTACTTTCACTATTTCCGGGTCAGATTCTTGCAAAATCTTAATTTTTTGGATAATTTCCGGTTCAATCCTTATTGCAGTAAGCATGCCAGTAAGGTTATCTAATTCTAATTTAAACTCTGAGTCTACCACTGACTTTAACAGATTCCATTATGTGATTCTCATACTGGCCAAATCCATAGTCAACTTACGACTAAGAGCGTCTGCCACTTTATTTGCCCTTCCAGGACGGTACCGTATTTCACAATCATAATCCTTTAACAACTCCATCCACCTCCTCTGCCTCATGTTCAGCTTTTTTTGTGAAAACAAATATATTAAACTCTTATGATATGTATAGATTTCGAACTTCTCTCCATACAGATAATGTCTCCATATTTTCACAGCAAAAAATTATAGCTGCCACTTCTAAGTCATGGGTTGGATAGTTCAATTCATGAGGTTTCAACTATTTGGATGCATAAGCTATGACCTTGCCATGCTGCATTAAAATGCATCCCAGTCCTTTGTGAGACGCATCACTATATACCGTGAACCCATCAGATCCAGATGGTATAGTTAGGATTGGAGCCATAGTCAATTTCCTTTTAAGTTCCTGGAAACTCCTCTCACACTCTCCATTCCACTCAAATCTTACGTTCTTTCGAGTCAATTTTGTCAATGGTCCAGCAAGTCATGAGAATCCTTCAATAAATATTCTATAGTAACCTGCCAGTCCTAAGAAACTTCGTATCTCAGTTGGCGTTGTCGGTCTCGGCCAATTTACTACCATCTCAACTTTCGTTGGGTTTACTGTAATTCCTCCTCCTAACACCACGTGTCCCAAAAATATTATCTGGTCCAGCCAAAATTCACACTTATTGAATTTGGCGTACAACTTATGGTCTCTAAGGGTTTGCAACACTATCTTCAGGTGTTGTTCATGCTCTTCAGGTTCTTTAGAATATATTAGGATATCATCAATGAAGACAATCACAAATCGATCCAAATAAGGCTTAAATATCCTATTCATCAAATCCATGAATGCAGCCGGAGCATTCATCAATCCAAATGGCATAACTAGGAACTCATAGTGTCCATAACGAGTCCTAAATGCAGTCTTAGGAATGTCTTCCTTCTTAATCCTTAACTAATGGTATCCTGACCTCAAATCAATCTTAGAAAAGACTGAACTTCCTTGTAGTTGGTCAAATAGGTCATCAATTCTAGGCAAGGGATACTTGTTCTTAATGGTCACTTGATTCAGTTGCCTATAGTCAATACATAAATGCATTGACCCATCCTTCTTTTTCACAAACAAAACTGGTGCACCCCAAGGAGAAGCACTTGGCCTAATAAATCCTTTATCAAGCAGTTCTTGTAGTTCCACTTTCAATTCTTTCAATTCTGTCAAGGCCATCCTATACGGGGCTTTCGATATCGGTCCTATTCCAGGCATTAGTTTGATCTCGAACTCAATTTCTCGTTCTGGTGGTAACCCAGACAATTCCTCAGGGAATACATCCTGAAATTCCCTGACCACTCAAATTTCATCTAACTTAGACTCTTCATTAGTATAGTCCTTTACTACTGCCAGGTATCCTTGACATCATTTGTCAAGTAGTGCATGGGCTTCTATCATTGAAATAAGAGCTATAGAGGGATTGGTCCGACCTTCGAAAAATTCACAACTAGATCGGTCAGGCAAAACAAACTGGATTGCTTTCCTATAACAATCCATCTTAGCCAGATACTTATGGAGCCAGTCCATTCCGATGATAACATCAAAGTCATACATAGCCATCACGACTAAGTCTATTTCCATATCCCGTCCCCTACAGTTATCTTACATTTTTCCCATACCAATGTAGACAATACCACATTCTTTAACGGTGTGGAAACACAAAGAGGCGTTTCAAGAGAGGTAGTTTCTATCTTACTCAACTATCTACATCTTTCAGACACAAAAGAATGGGTAGCACCCGTATCAAACAATGCATATGCCTTCTGGCCATTTATAGAAATCGTACATGAGATGACATTTTTGGAAGCTTCTGCTTCCTCTTAGGTGATCGCATACACCCTTCCTTGTGCTGGTGGCCTCTGTGGATTCCATGGTAGATTTGGTCCAGCAGTACGTTGTTGTACTTGTCGCACCGAATTGACATTCAGTTGCGACCTCTCATGTGGACAATTTCTCTTAAAGTGCCCCATTTGTCCATAGCCAAAACATTTTGGTGGACTATTACAAAATCCTGGCCCATGTTGTCCACCACACTTCTGGCAAATATTACCCTAGTAGGGTACTCTCCTTAGAACCGGGCCACTCTTGACTTTTCCAAAATTCCAAAAATTACTCATCTTCTTAGATTCCTAGGGCTAACCTTGTCCAAGATATGGTCTCTTACCCCTTCGAACATCATTAAAGGTCATTTGCCTCTTAGATTCTGATTGCTCTCTCACTAATTCTTGCTTCACCAACTGTGCCCTCTCATAAATCTCATTATAATCCCTTATATTCAGAGGCAATAGTTGCTTTCTAATGTTAGTCCTGAATCCCTTCAGGAATCTCTTAGTCTTTTCCTCTCGATTCTCAACCAACCCGGGAGAATACCTAGACAATTCAGAAAATTTTGCTTCATACTGGTCCACTGTCAACTCCCTTTGTTCTAACTGAACAAATTCTGTGATTTTCCTATCCTTGGCACAATCAGAGAAATGCTTTCAATTGAAAGCTCTAACAAACTCATCCCAGTTTATGTTAGTACCTGGTGGAAAGATCATGTCTCTTGAAGCTCTCCACCAAAACTTTGCATTTCCCTCAAGTTGGTACTCTGCCAAGGTTACCTTTTCAGAATCGCTACAGTTCAACAACCGGAAAATCTGTTCCATTCCTTCAATCCAATGCTCCGCCTCCTTAGGACTTCCCATTCCAGTGAACTTAGGTGGTTTCAACATCAGGAATTGCTCCACCAGTCCTTGAGGGCGATGTTCTGCTTCGGGTTGTTGCTGAGCTTGCCTTTCCATCAAATTTCCTATATTGGCCAATGCTTGCAGGATATCTTCCATCTGGGGTTCAGCCTTTGAAGTAGAGGCTTCAGCCCTCGATGGATGAGAACTCCCAGTTCATACCATGATTTTCCTGCAGTTTACCAAGCATTTGCCTCATGAATAATTTGTGACTCGGTGTCACTAGTTAGATCATAAAATAAGGTTATTACTAAAGTCACATAAGTAACATAGAATGTTACTGACACACAAAGATAACATCACACTAGTTACTAGGAATCTATGAGTGAATACCCCTCACCTGTTGTTCAAAGTTAGTCAACTACCCTTGGTTAGCATCCTATGGTGTGCATCATTCTATCCTCATTTCCATCTGAGGCTCCTTATTACTCCATATAAAACCATTGCTCTGATACCAAGACCGCTGTGGCACCCCTTCTACGGCCCCCAATCCGTTGGAGTCGCCACAGTTCGCTTACCTCTCCCCTGGCTGACCTGAAGGTCTAACAATCCTGGGGTTTATAATTTTTTAAATGGTCCCTGCGCAGCGTATGAAACTATAGCGGAAGCGATATCACATCTCCCTATCCCAAAATTTTTGAAATGATGCACACCCACTAGACAGTTTTATAAGTTAAGCCGGACACTTTTATTTACATAAACTTGATAGACATCATAAGTCGGTACACCAAAATTTGCCGTGGTTTTCTATACCCGGCTTCATAACAAAAGATAACCGGACCTCCCCTGGCTTTCCATTCCATTCGGCCCTATACTAAAGTCTATCAGACAGTGCCGGCAATCCAAAAAGTTTCATCTACTACCCGTCACACACGATCACACCCAGCCCGGTCCATTGGCTGGCGGTGGCGGCAACATCCCTAGCATGATCCCATCGTGACGAACGTGCACCGACAGAAACTCCTGAACCACAGGGCCATCAGGTGAACCGACGTCATACATGACTAGAACCCGTACTTGGATGAAAACCAATCCTCAAATCCCTACATGAGTGTGCTCTGAACACATGCACTCAATGTCGACTGGGACATCGTAAAAAGTACCGCGAGTGACAGGCAGTAGAGGCATCTTTTAATCTGAAATGTTAGTCCCTACACGGGGTGTGTACAGCCACTCAACAGTAAAAGATTCATCAAACTATATCAAGCATTACCATCAATATCCATATTCATGCAAGATAGACAAAAATAGGTAGTTAAAGGATAAGCATGCATCAAAATCATGAAATTCTTCAATGCAATGGCAAATGTAGTTTCAAAGCATCAAAATACATCATGTCCAGTTACACAAGTCTCGATCATAGGGCCAAACTGTAATGACATGTCCCATTCCATGCCATACAACGTAGTCCTATAACCAAACCACACACACACATAGTAGAATCATCCATTTTATCATTCAAAAGGTTTCATCCCTCGGAGGACCAATGTTTGCGTCCCTCCGGGCATTCGCATCCACCCTGGCATCACGAAAGCCTCCGGCATTCAGCCACTAGGGCCACCGGGCATATGGAGCATATCACGCCTCCAAGCATCTCGTACCCCACCTGGCATCACGAGGAAACCCTCCGAGGCTCACCATGAGAATGGTTACCTCGGCCCTCCGGATTTACGTACCAACTAGCATACAACCAGGCATCCCGAAGCTCCCCAGGAAAAACCTCCGACATTCAGCCACTTAGGGCCACCGAGCATCCACAAGGCATCGACTCATTCGATCCTTTGGGCATCCCGACTCCCGGGGCATCGTTGACCCAAGGGTCCAACGGCAACAATTAACATCTTAATTTCCAAAAATACTTTCAAATGCAATGACAAGATGTCCCAAGAATCCTTCATCAAATCTCAATATTGCATAATATGTCAATGCCAGTATCATCATGTCACATAACAATTCAAGATATATTCACCTTTGGGACAATTTGTGCAAATTCGAAACAAAACAGCTTGATTATTAAAATACACAGTTTTGGTAAAAATTTCGGAATAATTCCCAGATGAACTCAGAAAATTATGAAATTTTGACATATTATCAATAAGACCTAAAGAAAACTTTTTCATGAATAACACCAAGTCAAATTCGTTATGTATCAAGAGTAATAATTTCCGTATTTCTTGCTAACATTCTGTAACAACTTCCAGCTTTAGCATTTTCATAGAAAAATCGTTTCGGCAGTCATAACTTGTTAATTTATTCTAAATTTTTTATATGTTGTTCCTGAAGATGTACCCTACAACTTTTATTAAGGATTCAAAGTCAAATTTTGTCTAAATAATTACAGAAAAATCATGAAATCACTGAAGGTCATACTGTCTTATGCAAAAACAGTTTACTGTCCTAAAGAGAACTACTCCTACTCTTAGAATCTCAGCATCCAACGTCCACAGCCAAGTGTTTACAAGTGTATTACAATACAGCCTCTTCACTTCCAAAAATCCACCATAGCTAGATCCTTGAGTTCTCATTTCAATTCAAAAACAAAATCCATCAAAACGTGCTCTGTTTTCTACTTAGTTTCTTGATCTAGTTCCATCTTATTTGTCCAAAATCAGCATGCAGCTTTCAATTCCTCATTTTCTCACATCTACCAACCTCTCACTAGATAGTAACAGCAAGCAAAACATAGATCAATGAACTTCTACTTGCCTCAAGTCTTCCTACTCGGTTGCTAGCCAAAAACAGGGATTCGGGGATCTCGGCTTGGCTCAATCGACGATGGGGATCGGCAGTGTCGACAGCGGCAGCTTGGACATGGCATGGGTGGAGGGTGGCCTTCCTTCTTTGCCCTCACACGCTCGGACTGCTCACTGCCCACCCTCTCTCTTGAACTCTCGGTCGAACTCTCTCTCTCTCTCTCTCACACTCTCTCTCTCTCTCTCTCTCTCTCTCTCTCACTCGCTCGCCTGCTCACTCTCTCGGCCTCACTCTCCCTTGCTCAAACCGGAATCTTTTGCTTTCTTTGATTAATAAATTTGCTAATTTCTGCATGCAGGTGACAAATGGCTTCAAGGAAAGGACAAGTGGAAGAAGGGTGAGGCAACCATGGACAAATGGTGGGTGGCCTTTTCCCCCTTGTCCGGTTCTCTCCTTCCCCCCCTTTTCGGTCGGCAGCCTTGGAGGCTCCTTGGGCCTGCTTGGGCTCGAAAAATTTGAGGCCAAAAGTCCAAACTCAAAGGCCCATGGTCTTTAAAATATAAGCCCATAATTATGAAGCACTTTGTTTTCTAAATGAATAAATTTATATTCTCATAATCAAATTGCTTCATGAACAAATGCATAACCGAAATCCTTGCGTGCAGTCCAACTCCTCAAAATTTTATTCTTAAATTTCAGCATGCATGTTCCTCATGCATGACTGAATTCCATCCTTTCGGTTCTAAAAAAAATAAAAATATTATTTAATCATAGTCCAAAGATTTTCTCTTGTTGCATGGTTGATCAGTCCATTGCTAAACATACCATATCAATCCAACTAATAAACAAATACAGATGACTGGTCGTAATTGATACCAATGCCATAGTTCGATGATACTTCTATCGATTGGTCATGACCATCACCTATCTGAGGATTCATTGAAATTCTTGGATGCCACAGACAACACCATAAGATAAAGAAAATGGAAAGAAATTTTCCTGCTCTCACTTGCATCAATCTTTAAGTCATTCTATTACATTTAATTCATATGGTAATTTAATTGCCTTAGGATGATGAAGAGCATTTCTTTCTCTATTCTACATACTTATATCATTTGCATAGCCCACTTGAGCCTGTAATTTCATTTCTTCAAACCCAGTTGGTGATCATCCTCCACACTGGAGCAAGGCAAAAGGTAATTGTTCAAACAATATGGTCTGGAGTGCTGACAGAAGATTAAGACCTCCTAAAAGTCAAAATGTTAAAAAAACACCATATAGTCATTCAATAGAACTAAGGGGCATGAAAAAGCAGTGTGCCTAGTAAAAGCAAGGCCAATGCCCATGAAAAAGAAGTGAAGGAAAAATGAATGAGAACTAGGGGCATGAAAAAGCGGTGTGCCTGGTAAAAGCAAGGCTGATGCACATAGATGAGAAAAAAAGAGTCAAGATAAGGACTATCAGTTGTAAAAAGGTTGTATCTCCAATGGAGCAATACTCAAAGAACTCAAATACTGAGTGTTTACAATCAATGGGGTGCCTTATGAAGACAATCCCTGATGGTGGTAAAGAAAACTGGTGATAATGCTAAGATGATCATCAACTCTCACCCTTTACACATATTTTGAGCCTAATGATCCTTTCGTTTCTCAACCCATGAACCCAGCCTATGTTACGTCCCTTGTAAAGTCTCTTTTGTTTAAGGCACTTGAATTAACGTAGGGGTTCACATGTCTTAAGCATCGCTCGAAGAAGTGGGAGCAAGATTATTTCTTTCTCATTTTGCAGGGTTCTTGACTTGTAAACCCGGAGATGATTACGGAGTTGTTCTTTCAACAGCTTTGACTCAGAGAGTCCTATTTGTTAAGTCGTTGACCAAGCTCACGTCACGATCCTTATTAAAGACCTCTCAGATTGGTAAGGTCGTATCGCTTGCGATAACACTTGGACCCTTGTCGATATGGTGAGATTGAGTGATTCTTATAAAATAGCCCTTCTAAATGAGAGTGAGTGAAAGTCATTTCTAATTGAAAGTCTCTCATTTAGTATTCTTAAGAAATCCATGTCATTGTCTTGAACGACAATTCCCTCCAGTGGAAATTTGGGTGATGCAAATATCGTAAAGTCATTATGCATAAACCTTGATTGAATTGATGAAAACCTCATTGAACTTTGAAATGTGCATTCTAGAGTAGCTCAAATTGTCTACATCTTTAATGAATGCATATCATTTTTTGCTCTAATCATGTTTGACGGATAATATTTCCTTGAAAACCGAGTAATACTTGACATTCAAGTTGCTCATTGAAACCTCGAGATTCGGCGTGCTTTCGTAACTCGGAGCCCTTTTCACTGACCTGGCGTGCTTTCGTAGCCCAGAGTCCTTTTCATTGACTCGGCGTGCTTCCATAGCCCGATGTCCCCCTTTATTGACTCGGCATGCTTCCATAGCCTAGCGTTCCTTAATATGACCTGGCGTGCTTTCGTAGTCCAGAGTCCTTATCATTGACACGACGTGCTTTCATAGCCCATTGTCCCTCTTTATCGACCCGGCATGCTTCCGTAGCCCGGAAATCCTTTATATTGACCCGGCGTGCTTTTGTAGCCTAGAGTCCCTTTCATTAATACGGCTTGCTTTCGTAGCCCGTTGTCTCTCTTTATCAACCCGGCGTACTTCCGTAGCCTAGAATTCCTTTATATTGACCCGGTGTGCTTTTGTAGCCCAAAGTCCCTTTCATTGACACGGCGTGCTTTCGTAGCCCATTGTCCCTCTTTATCGACCCAGTGTGCTTCTGTAGCCAAGAGTTCCTTTATATTGACCTAGCGTGCTTTCGTAGCCCAAAGTCCATTTCATTGACACAGCGTGCTTTCGTAGCCCGTTATCCCTATTTATCGACTATGCGTGCTTCCGTAGCCAGGAGTTCCTTTATATTGATTTGACGTGCTTTCGTAGCCCAGAGTCCCTTTCATTGACACAGCGTGCTTTTGTAGCCCATTGTCCCTTTTTATCGGCCTAGCGTGCTTCCGTAGCCCGGAGTTCCTTTATATTGACCTGGCATGCTTATGTAGCCCAGAGTCCTTTTCATCGACATGGTGTGCTTTCATAGCCCAAAGTGCACTGACACTCGACTCAGTCGAGCTGTCCCCCAAAGATTTTTCTCCAGATTCAGTTTGATTAAGGTGACTGAAGAAAGATTTGGGTCCTAGTCAGATGATCTATGCTGAAATGCTAGGTGACCGTAGAATGGTACGCATCCTACACAATATTTGTTGCTTTAACAGGCAACCGTAGAAAGGTACGAGTCATGGAAAATGATTTCCCGTTTAGGCGACCGTAGAAAGGTATGGGTCTTGGAAAAATAATTTCCCGTTCAGGTGACCGTAGAAAGGTACGGCTCCTAGAAAAGCAATTTTTTCCGTCAAGGCGACTGAAGAAAGGTTTGGGTCCTAGACAATCAAATACTGCCATACTGGGTGATCGTAGAAAGGTACGGGTCCTAGAGAAGCAGTCTCCTTACAAAGCCTTGTTACTATTCTGGGTGATCGTAGAAAGGTATGGGTCCTAGACATGTAACACCAACTATCTTGAATTACTCTACCCTCTTTGAAGGTAAGTTATTCCAGGTAGGTTCCTTTATCATTTGCATTAGCATTTCCATGCATCATATAATTGCATTTCAAAATGGGATTCATTTTCCAACAAAAAAAATTATTCAGTGCGTATGCATGATCAAAATTTAGGTCTCAATTTGTCTTTAAAGGCAACCTCTACAAGCTCACCTTCAAAGAGGACAACTGTTAACACCTAAATTTTGGCGATCTAGTAATTTATTTATTGCATAAAAATTAGGGATTAATTTTTAACCCCTAAAAAAATAGAATTAAATTGCATAACATATAGTTTTAGGAGTATTTTTTTTATTACGTTTGCAATTGATCGACGACAGATGGATTTGAATCAATGGTGGGAGAATTTGGCCAAGCTCATTATTTTGTAAATGGGTCTATCTTAATGCCAAGGTGAAAATCACTAATTAAGTTTGATCTTAGGAAATATTGAGGCAAACTAGGATAGTGATATCAACAAATCTTTTGGTCACCTAGCAAGCAATCAGTATGATTCGGAAGGTACTTGCGTGTGTGCTTAAAAGGAGCAAGTGAGCCATGGCTGATTTCGTTAATCGTGGAGGAAAAGAAAGAAGGGGCATAAAGAATTCTTTTGCTGACCTAGTGAATATAAACATGCAGACAAAGATACTGAAGGAAGGGCATGAAAAGATTAGCGTTATTCATAGATGGAAAGGAAATTTTAAAAGAAATTTTGTTGCATGTAAGAAGGGCCATACATTGTGTAAATGAGTTGTCTTTCTTCAAAGAGGAAAGAAGGACACGATTCTTCCATGAGGACTCATGGATTCGCAATACATACAAAGGAAAAAGTGAAAAAAAAGAAAAAATAGACCCTTACAAAAGAGGAAGGTCAATACGTGACACTCTTTCATATATTGATGTTCCCTGTTTTGAAGTGTAGAGTCAGACACTATAAAAGCAAGCTCTCAATAGACAAAAGAGAATAGAGGCCACATAATTGAACACACAGCCATTACACGAGAGAGTCTTCACATTCAGAGATAAAAAAGTCCAACCTCTTTTGCGACAATTTCCAGTTCACACCCAACGATTGTGCTTCCTGTTCTAGTGAGCGACGGGCCTTCTCTCCAGCTGCATCGAGACGGACGCCACTGGAAGGAAAAGAGAACACGTTCGCGAGGGAGAGCTCTCTCTCTCTCACTCTCCAATATTTGTTACCCACTTCATGATCTCACCCCCTCATCAATAGACACATGGCTCCACCTCTCTCGCGGACGCCAAGAGAACATTTGCAAAAAGGGCTTCTCTATTTCAAGACCAGCACAACATATAGAAAAAGTACAATGACATCTGGCTCATGCGTGATACCGATCATTGTTCACGGACCGAGTCAGATCGTCTAGTGGATTCCAAGAGGTGATTTTGGGGATTATTTAATGGCCTAGTCAAAGTTTTGAAAGTCAGCAATATTGGGAGCGATGCACAAAGAAAGGAGTCAACACAGGGACAACAAGTGAGCATTCTGGAAGCCTTCATAAATTACAAGAGAAAGAGAGAAGAGAGGAGTCCTGTGGCACCCTCGAAACGGCCCCCGATCCATTAGGGTCGCCACAGTTCGCTTACCTTACACTTGCCCTAATAACACGTCACTTTGATACCACTGAATTATAGTGGGTCCATATGTCCTGGGGGTTTATGTTATCTTAATCGGTCCCAGCGCAGTTCATATAACGGAAGCATATTCAACATCTCCCTAACCCATACACAAACTAAATAATACAACGCAATGCACATCCAACTACACCTTTCATATATATATATACGTTGGAGCCGAAACACTTTTATTTACATAACTTTGATGGACATCACGAGTCGGTACAACAAAAGGCCAAGGCTTTACTAAGCTCGGCTATAACCCAAAAGAACCCGACTCCTCATCAGTCATGGACATCGATCCATCATCCAGTGTCGGCTATCCAAAAAGTGTCACCCGCTACCAGTCACACGCACAGTCACACCCAGCCCGGTGCACCGGCTAGTGGCGGCGGCAGCATCCCCATCATAACCCCGTCACGGCGGACATGGACGGACAGGAACTCCTGGACTATAGGGCCATCAGGTAGGCCCACATCATACATAACTAAAACTCGAACACGGATGAACACCAGTCCACGAACACCAACACAGGGATGCTCCGAACACTCAACCTCAACGTCGGACGGTAAGCCATAGAAAGTACGACGTGTGATTGGTAACAAAGGCATCTCTCAATCTGAAATGTTAGTCCCCAAAAGGGGTGAGTACAACCACTTAGCAGTAAAAGATCCATCAAACTACACAATGCAACACACAAGACAACCACAGTTTCATGTGAAATGCACATATCATCTTGCAATCATGCTTATATTTCCATGAGATTCATTCTTTAAGGCAATTTACGTTCCATGCCATATGCACATACACACGCATGATTCATATCATCCATACAATCTTGTATATGTCCCCATGAGATCCATTCAACGCCTTCATGATCGCATTCTCAATGTCACATAGTATCAACTCAATTTCATAGGCAATTCATGCATCATGCCATATGCACACACACACGCATGATTCATTTCCCATTTTGATATTCAAAAGGATCTCATTTTTCTCCAAGGATCAATCTTTGCATCTTTCGTAACTCTCGCACCAAACCTGGCATCGCGAGACCTCCGGCACGCACCTCCGGGCATCCTGCACCCCAACTGACATCAGGAGGCCATCCGGCACACACCTCCGGGCATCTCGAAACTCCCGAGGCATCCCGACACTCCCGGGGCATCGTCGACTCATGGGTCCAACGGTATCATCAACATCACAATGTATTTTCACATATATGTCTCATTTTCAAATTGGCATTTGATGCAATAATGTCAAAGGTTTAAATCAACTTTCTGATGTCATATAATATGCTAAATGTCACCACATATGCTGTATAAATAACAACCCAAGGTATCACATCTCATAGAGCAACTTATTTGTTCTTGAAAATAAAACATTTTTCGGATAAAACAGACAGCACTTCTTTAATTAAAATTCTGGAAAAATTAGCAAACAATCTTAATAAATTCTGAAAATTTAACATGTTATAAATGAGATCTAGAGAAAAAGGTTTCATGAAGAACATAATGTCAAAAGAACATCGTACGAGTTGCTATGGTCCATGCATCACAGCCTCAAAATTTCAAACATCACCATTGCACAGTTTTATTCACAAATTCGGTATAAAACCTAAATCAACTCAGAAAATTCTGAAATTTTGATATGTTATAGAAAAACCTAGAGGTAAAAGTTTCATGAAGAACTCGAAGTCAGATTCATGATAGATCAAAAGCTATAACCACCATAACTCTTCCTAACCCTCGGTAACGATTTCCAGATTTAACAATTTCAGAGAAAAATCGTTTCACCAACCAATACTCGTCTGTTTCTTCTCAAATTTTAGTATGCTACTCCTCAAGATGTCATCTACAACTTTTGTTCATAACACAAAGTCAAACTCCAACTGGATAATTTTATAAAAATCACGGAGTCGCAAGGGGTCGGACTATTCTTACATGAAATAGCTTGCTTGTTCTAGGAAAACCACTACCATTCATTCGAATTTCAACATCCGGCATCAAGATACAAGCATCTCCAAGATCTACCACATTTCACTAGACTACCACAACATAGCATCAAGTAGATCAATGGACTTCACTTGCCTTAAGTTCACGAAATCACAACAAGCAAAAACAGCGACTTGGGGCTTCAAGCCCGGCTCGATCGACGGCGAAGCTAGGCGGTGTCGACAGCAGCAGCTGGTGCACGCACGGCGGGGCTGGTCTCCTTCTTCCCTCACCAATGCACGCTCACGAACTCCCTCTTTCTCTCGAACTCTCTCTTTCTCTCGGATTCTCTCTCTCGCTTGCTCACCCACTCGGTCTCACTCTCTCTTTCTCGATAGCTGCCTCGTCCATTCCGCCCCTCTCTCTCCCCTTTTCTTTCTTTCACCCTCATGATTAGCTAGTAATCATGAGGTTTTGCATGGGAATAGACACTTGGTTGATCTCTCTTGCCACTTGTCAACTTTCATGCAAAGAGGTGGCCTTAATGGGCCGGGCTTGGGCCAGGCCTTGGTCGACCGAATGGGGGGGATGGTGGACTGCTGCTTTGGGCTGGTTTGGCCTTAAGTGTCTAGCCCACACTTGCTCCCATTTTTCCACTTCAATCCCCACTCACAATTACTTAATTACAAATATTCACATTGTCCTAAAATTTCACAATATTAATCGAAAGTAATCCGACTTATAGAGTACACGGCCAAGAAATTTCCCTATCAATTTATTCTTTAGTATAACCTAGATCATACATGGACATAGGATAAATTTCCAACAAAATAATTGTCCATTAAATGCTCGGCCTTGTTTAATTGTAATCCATTAGTCTAATGACCATAATATAATCCGATGGCGCTCCCATCACCTATTCATGGGTCATGGTGTATCTAGGGGTTGTTATGAAATTTTAGTATGCCACAATTTTCCCCTCCTTAGAGAATTTCGTCCTCGAAATTAGACATTACCTATGTTTCTTTAAACAAGTGAGGGTACCTTTCCCTCATCTCACTTTCACTTTCCCATGTGGCTTCCTCCACATCATGTTGTCGCCATAATATCTTAACCAATGGTATTTTCTTGGTCTTGAGAATTTGCTCCTTTTGATCCAGGCTCCTCAATGTACCTCACTTTCTCATCCACTTTGATGGCTTCATGATCGAGTATATGACCAAGATCCGGTCGATATCTCCTTAGCATCGACACATGTAACACATCATGTAAATTTCCCAATTTATGGGGCAACGCCAAACGATAAGCTATGTCTCCTATTTTTTCGAGTATCTCAAAGGGTCCAACAAATCTAGCGTTCAACTTACCCTTCATTCTGAATTGAGATATTCCTTTCATAGGGGATACTTTAAGGAACACATGATCCCCCAAATTAAACTCTAAAGATCTTCTACGCTTATCTGCATAGTCTTTCTGCCTACTCTGGGCTGTTTTAAGTCTTTTTCTGATAATTTCAACAGCCTTAGTAGTAATTTGTACCAATTTAGGTCCCGTCAATTTCCTTTCACCTACTTCATTCAAACAAACAGGAGTCCTGCACCTTCTTCCATATAATGCTACATACGGAGCCATGCTTATACTTTTTTGAAAACTATTGTTATAGGCAAACTCTACAAGTGCAACTTTTCATCCCAACTTCCCTTAAAATCAATAATACAAGCTCCTAGCATATCTTCCAAAGTTTGGATCACTCTTTCCGTTTGTCCATCTGTTTGAGGATGAAAAGCAGTACTAAATTGCAGCTTTGTCCCTAAAGCATTTTGGAGACTTCGCCAAAAATTTGAGGTAAACCTAGAGTCTCGATCAGATGTGATCGTTACAGGAATACCATGTAAGCGTATCACTTGGCTTACATATATCTCAGCAAGTTTATTCATCGAGTAGTCTACGCGGACCGCTAGGAAATGAGCAGACTTAGTCAAGCGATCTACTATTACTCAAATAGAGTCGTGCCCACTTGATGTCCTTGGTAGTCCTTGTACAAAGTCCATCGTCACATGATCCCATTTCCATTCTGATATGTCCAATGGTCTCAATAGTCCTGCGGTTTTGCGGTGTTCTGCTTTCACTTGTTGGCATGTTAAACACTGGGAAACATGTTTAGCTATATCCTTCTTCATGCCATTCCACCAAAATTGCTGGCATAAATTTCTATACATTTTTGTACTCCCTGGATGAACACTATAATTACTCCTATGTGGTTCTGACAGAACTTCCCTTCTCACTTCTTCATTGTCAGGAACACAAAGTCGTCCTTGGCATCTTACTACTCCATCCTTAGAGACTTGAAACTCTGGTCTTTTCCCTAAAGACACAGCGTTTCGTATTTCCACAATCTCTGGGTCAGATTTCTGTAGAATCTTAACTTTCTGAATAATTTCGGGCTCAATCCTTAATGCAGTGAGCATACCAGTAAGGTGGTCTATTTCCAACTCGAAGTCTGAATCGACAATTGACTTTAACAGGTTCCACTCTATTATTCTTAGACTAGCCATGTCCATAGCCGACTTTTGACTAAGGGCATCTGCCACTTTATTTGCCTTCCCTGGATGGTATCGTATTTCATAGTCATAATCCTTTAATAATTCCATCCACCTTCTCTATCTCATGTTCAGCTCTTTTTGCGAAAATAGATACTTCAAACTTTTGTGATCTGTATAGATTTCAAACTTCTCTCCATACAGATAATGTCTCCATATTTTCAAAGAAAATACTATAGCTGCCAATTCTAAATCGTGGGTTGGGTAATTTAACTCATGATGTTTCAACTGCCTCGATGCATAAGCTATGACCTTGCCATGCTGCATCAAAACACATCCCAGTCCTTTATGAGAAGCATCACTATACACCGTGAATCCATCAGATCCAAATGATATAGTTAGAATTGGAGCTGTAGTTAACTTCCTTTTAAGTTCCTGAAAACTTCTTTCACATTCTCCACTCCATTCAAACTGATGGTATCCTGACCTTAGGTCAATTTTAGAAAAGACTGAACTTCCTTGCAACTGATTAAATAAATCATCAATTCTAGGCAAGGCATACTTATTCTTTATAGTCACTTGATTCAGCTGTCTATAGTCAATACATAAACGTATCGACCCGTCCTTCTTTTTCACAAACAGAACTGGTGCACCCTAAGGTGAAGCACTTGGCCTAATAAATCCCTTATCGAGCAATTCTTGTAATTACACCTTCAATTCCTTCAGCTCTACCAAGGCCATTCTATACGGGGCTTTCGATATTGGTCCTGTTCCAGGCATTAGTTCAATTTCAAACTCAATCTCTCGTTCTGGTGGTAATCTAGGCAACTCCTTAGGAAACACATCCTAAAATTCCCTGACTATTCGAATCTCATTGATTTTAGCCTCTTCTTTAATAAGATCTCTTACTACTGCTAGGTATCCTTGACATCCTTCGTCAAGTAGTTCATGAGCTTCTACCATTGAGATGATGGCTATAGAGGGGTTTGTCTGACCTCCAAAAGATTCAAAACTAGACTGGTCAGGTAACATGAACTGGATTACTTTCCTATAGTAATCTACCTTAGCCCGATACTTATGGAGCCAGTCCATTCCTATAATAACATCAAAGTCATACATAGCCATTACAACTAGATCTATTTAAATATCTTGTCCTCCTATAGTGATCTTACATTTTGTACACATCATTGTAGATAATACCATATTCTTTAAAGGTGTAGAAACACAAAAAGGCGTCTCCAGAGGCATAGTTTCTTTTTTACTCAATTGCCTATATCTTTCAGATATAAATGAATGTGTAGCACCCGTGTCAAACAATGCATATGCCTTCTTGCCATTTATAAAAATCGTACCAGAGATAACATTTTTGGAAGCTTCCGCTTCCTCTTGGGTGACTGCATACACCCTTCCTTGTGCTGGTGGCCTCTGTTGATTCCTTGGTAGATTTGATCCAACAGTACTTTTTTGTACCTATTGCACCGAGCTGACACTTAGCTACGACCTCTCTTGTGGACAATCTTTTCTGAGGTGACCTACCTGTCCACAACCATAACATTTCAGCCGTCCATTGCAAGGTCCTGGGCCATGTTGCCCATCACATGTTCGACAAGTATCATGCTGATAGGGTGCTTTTCCTAAATTAAGGCCATCCCTAGCTTTTCCAAAGTTTCCAAAATTACTGTTTTTCTTAGAATCCCAGGTCTGACCTTGACCAGGATAGGGTCTCTTACCCCGTCTGATATCACTAAAGGTTATCTGCCTCTTAGACTCTGATTGCTCTCTCACCAATTCATGCTCTACCAACTGTGCCCTTTCATAAATCTCATTATAATCTCTTATATTCAATGGCACCAGTTCTTTCCTCATATTAGTCCTCAACCCTTTCAAAAATCTCTTAGCTTTTTCCTCTCGATCCTCAATTAGCCTGGGATTATATCTAGACAATTTAGAAAATTTTGCCTCATACTAGTCTATAGTCAACTCCCTTTGTTCCAACTGAACAAATTCAGTGATCTTCTTATCCTTGGCACAATCGAAAAAATGCTTTCTATTGAAAGCTCTAACAAATTCATCCCAATTTATATCAGTACTTGGTGGAAAGATCGTATCTCTTGAATCTCTCCACCAAAATTTTGCATTTCCCTCCAGCTGATACTCTGCCAAAGTTATTTTCTCAGCATCATTGCAGTCCAACAACCAGAAAATTCGTTCCATTCCATCTATCCATTGTTCCGCCTCCTCAAGACTCCCTGTTCCACTAAACTTAGGTGGCTTCAGCTTCAAAAATTGTTCCACTAATCCTTGAGGGCGACGTTCCACTCCGGGTTGTTGCTGCACTTGCCTTTCCATTAGATTTCCTATATTGGCCAATGCCTGCAAGATGTCTTCTATTCAGGGTTCAGCCCTTGCAGCAGAGGCTTCAGCCCTTGATGGATGAGAACTTCCAGCTCGTACCATGATTTTCCGGCATTTTCCAAGCATTTGCCCCAGGAATAATCTGTGACTCGATGTCTCCATTTAAAAACAACTACAACTATATATAAGTAACATAAACATGTTATTGGCACCTAAAAGCAACTCATAACAACTAAGAGGGATCTATGAGTGAATACCCATCACCCGTTGTTCAAAGTTAGTCAACTATCCAAGTTAGTATCCTATGGTTTGCATTGTCATCATATTCCTCAATTTCCAAATGAGGCTCCTTATCACTCCACCTATAACTATTGCTCTGATACCAAACCGGGCTATGGCACCCTCGAAACGGCCCCCGATCCGTTAGGGTCGCCACAATTCACTTACCTTACACTTGCCCTAATAACACGTCACTCTGATACCATTGAATTATAGTGGGTCCATATGTCCTGGGGGTTTATGTTATCTTAATCGGTCCTAGCGCAGTTCATATAACGGAAGCATATTCTACATCTCCCTCACACATACACAAACTACATAATACATTGCAATGCACATCCAACTACACCTTTCATATAAATATATATACACACGTTAGAGTCGAAACACTTTTATTTACATAACTTTAATGGACATCACGAGTCGGTACAACAAAAGGCCAAGGCTTTACTAAGCTCGGCTATAACCCAAAAGAACCTGACTCCTCTTCAATCATGTACACCCATCCATCATCCAGTCTCGGCTTTCCAAAAAATGTCACCCGCTACCAGTCACACACATAGTCACACCCAGCCCGATGCATCGGCTGGTGGCGGTGGCAGTATCCCCATCATAACCCTGTCGCAGCGAACATGGACGGATAGGAACTCCTGGACTACAGGGCCATCAGGTAGGCACACATCATACATAACTAAAACTCGAACACGGATGAACACCAGTCCACGAACACCAACACAGGAATGCTCCGAACACTCAACCTCAACGTCATACGGTAAGCCATAGAGAGTACCACGTGTGACCGGTAACAAAGGTATCTCTCAATCTGAAATGTTAGTCCCCAAAAGGGGTGAGTACAACCACTCAGCAGTAAAAGATCCATCAAACTACGCAATGCAACATGTAAGACAACCACAGTTTCATGTGAAATGCACATATCATCATGCAATCATGCTTATGTTTCCATGAGATTCATTGTTTAAGGCAATTTACGTTCCATGCCATATGCACATACATGCGCATGATTCATATCAACCATACAATCATGTATATGTCCCCATGAGATCCATTCAATGCCTTCATGATCGCATTCTCAATGTCACATAGTATCAACTCAATTTCATAGGCAATTCATGCATCCTACCATACGCACACACACACGCATGATTCATTTCCCATTTTGATATTCAAAAGGATCTCATTTTTCTCCAGGGATCAATCTTTGCATCTTTCGTAACTCTCACACCCAACCTAGCATCGCGAGACCTCCGGCACATACCTCCGGGCATCTCGCACCCCAACTGGCGTCACGAGGCCATCCGACACACACCTCCGGGCATCTGGCACACACCTCCGAGCATCTCGAAACTCCTGAGGCATCCGGCACACACCTCTGGGCATCTGGCACACACCTCCGGGCATCCCGACACTACCGAGGCATCGTCAACGCAAGGGTCCGACGGTATCATCAACATCACAATGTATTTTCACAAATATGTCTCATTTTCAAATTAGCATTTGATGCAATAATGTCAAAGGTTTAAGTCAACTTTCTGATGTCATATGATATGCTAAATTTCACCACATATGCTGTATAAATAACAACCGAAGATATCACATCTCATAGAGCAACTTATTTGTTCTTGAAAATAAAACAATTTTTGGATAAAATAGAATGCACTTCTTTAATTAAATTTTGGAAAAATTAGTAAATGATCTTAATAAATTCTGAAAATTTAACATGTTATAAACAAGATCTAGAGAAAAAGGTTTCATGATGAACATCATGTGAAAAGAACTTTGTATGAGTCGCTATGGTCCATGCATCACAGCCTCAAAATTTCAAACATCACCATTGCACAGTTTTATTCACAAATTCGGTATAAACCCTAATTAAACTCATCAAATTCTGAAATTTTTATATGTTATAGAAAAAACCTATAGGTAAAAGTTTCATGCAGAACTCGAAGTCAGATTCATGACAGATCAAAAGCTATAATCACTATAACTCTTCCTAACCCTCTGTAACGATTTCCAGATTTAACAATTTCAGAGAAAAATCGTTTCACCAACTAATACTTGTTATTTCCCTCCCAAATTTTAGTATGTTACTACTCAAGATGTCATCTACAACTTTCATTCAGGACGTAAAGTCAAAATACAACTGGATAATTTTATAAAATTCACAAAGTCGCAAGGGGTCGGACTGTTCTTACATGAAACAGCTTGCTTGTTCTAGGAAAACCACTACCATTCATTCGAATTTCAACATCTGGCATCAAGATACAAGCATCTCCAAGATCTACCGCATTTCACTAGACTACCACAACATAGCATCAAGTAGATTAATGGACTTTACTTGCCTTAAGTTAACAAAATCATAGCAAGCAAAAACAGCGACTTGGGGCTTCGGGCGCGGCTCGATCGACGGCGAAGCTAGGAGATGTCGACGGCGGCAGCTGGTGCACGCATGGCGGGGCTGGTCTCCTTCTTCCCTCGCCAATGCACCCTCACAAACTCCCTCTTTCTCCCAAACTCTCTCTTTCTCTCAGATTCTCTCTCTCGCTCGCTCACCCGCTTGGTCTCACTCTCTCTTTCTCGATAGCTGCCTCGTCCATTCCGCCCCTCTCTCTCCCCTTTTCTTTCTTTCACCCTCATGATTAGCTAGTAATCATGAGGTTTTGCATGGGAATGGACACTTGGTTGATCTCTCTTGCCACTTGTCAACTTTCATGCAAAGAGGTGGCCTTAATGGGCCGGGCTTGGGCCAGGCCTTGGTCGACCGAATGGGGGGGATGGTGGGCTGCTGCTTTGGGCTGGTTTGGCCTTAAGTGTCCAGCCCACACTTGCTCCCATTTTTCCACTTTAATCCCCACTCACAATTACTTAATTACAAATATTCACATTGTCCTAAAATTTCGCAATATTAATCGAAAGTAATCCGACTTATAGAGTACACGGCCATGGCATTTTAGGATGCCACAAGTCCTCTTCGGCTGGATCTAGCCTTCACATGAGTTGCCCATGGCATTGCCCAGCGTCCCATCTGTTGTTGATTTTACATTACCGCGCGTTGTTCCCTAGCGTCAACTTGTTGACGCATTTAACCACCTACAACGATGACGAGCTGCTTGACAACGTCCTTACTGCCTACGGAGCCTCGATCCTCAGTCGATTTTTTTGGCCATGCATAGCCTTGCCCTCTAGCCTTGTCGGCACGAGCGCTGCTACCATTTACTGTCAGGGGAGCCATGCTTCGTGTCAACCTGCATCGTCGCCGTGCACATAACGCTTGCCATTGTTCAACGTCCAGAAGCCGGTCGTGATCCCGGTTCGATTGCACTTGGTCCAAATTTGGAAAGAATATCCTTAAATTAGGTAAGATGCACATTCCTAGTATATTTGGATATTTTACCACCTAATATATGTCTATTAATATCTATTGTTCATATCCATGAGTGATAGACATAACTTTCAATTAGGATTTATTTCCTAATTCGCAACCGCATATAATCTTTGATTTCATTTATAAGGCTTTAGATGAAATTATTGATTCCGTGGGAATAAAATTGATATTTTGATGCTTAAGGCTTAAGATCAATTTATCGATTTTATTAGCGAAATAATCAAGTTGGTTAGATATCATTTCCAAATTCGAACAATGGATAATATTTTTTATGGCTGCGAATGATTTGGTGCTTACCTTGCTTTAATCGCTTTATTTATCCCAAAAATACAAAAAATAAAAATTGCATTTGCATATCATGTAGATTAGAATTAATTCTCTAGATATGAGTGCATGATCGAATAGTTAGATTAATACATGTTTAGATGGTATCTAGGTTAGATAATATCTTTGAATTAAATTGCATGTCGAGATAAATTTCTAAATTAAGATAGGATTCAGGTTGGTCTATTCCTAACTTAAAATAGATAATATCTCACTTTAGTTAGGTTTTTATTATTAGCTATTTTTAATTACTAATTTTTATATAAAACACAAAAAAGTCATGCGCATGTCATATAGAATTAGGTTTATGAAATGCATGTCATTTAGTGATTGTTGCTAGGTCCATTCAATTAGAAATTGTATGTCATTAGAATTAGGTCATTTGATCAGATTGCATTGCATATTAGCTTAGATTTCATTAAACAAGAGAAAATCCTAAAAAATTGAGTGATTGCGTGTTAATTAGAAATCATATCTAGGGCTTTTGATATGAATTTTAAGCTAACATTGTAGATGTTTTCGTTGCTACAAGGTAAGTCCTGCAATTTATTTATTGCTTCATTTGGGTGTTAAATTAGTGGTTTGCGCACCCGCATGATAACCTCACATGTTAGGGAAATAAATTAAAATCAATTCAAGTTGCCTGCAAAACATTTTTGAAATAAAAGAGAAAGGTACCAAGTCCCCGAACTCACAATCTCTTGTTCGTAGGAGTAAAGTAAATCTCTCGTTACTTTACTTGGGTCTCTAATCGACCCACCAAAAATAGATTAGTGGCAACTCCTAATTAAAAATCAATTGCATGTTAAGAACTTCAACCTAAGTCGCGAATTGGTATGGGCTTGGGAGAGCCCGAGCTAAGCTTAGGCTTAGTAATCCATTAGCCAAACCCTAGGTGGTTCACCCGAGGTTAGGTCGCGTCATCGTTGTAGTGCAAGAGTATCGAGACATGTTTCCAAAAGAATTGCCAAGCCTGCCGCCAAAACGGGAGATTGAGTTTGTAATTGAGTTAGGTCCCAGGATAGAGCCAATCTCTAAGACTTATTACCAGATTGTGTTGTCAGAGTTGAAAGAACTAAAGGTGCAGATGCAAGAATTGTTGGATAAGGGATTCATATGTCCCAATGCATCACCTTGGAGAGCACCAGTTCTGTTCGTGAAGAAGAAAGGTGGTTTGTTGCGCTTGTGCATCGACTATCATCAACTCAATCAAGTGACGATCAAGAACAAGTATCCACTGCCGAGGATTGATGACTTGTTTGACCAGCTGCAAGGATCGTCGATATGCTCTAAGATCAACTTGAGGATAGGATATCATCAGCTAAGGATTAGAAAGGAGGACATATTGAAGTCAGTGTTTCGTACTCGATACGGTCATTATGAGTTCACTGTAATACCGTTTGGTTTGACAAATGCCCTAGCTGCTTTCATGAATCTGATGAACCAAGTGTTCAAAGAATATCCGGATTTGTTCGTGATTATGTTCATCGACGATATCCTAGTGTACTCGAGAAGTCTTGAGGAGCACGATAGACATTCGAGGATGGTACTTCTGACCCTTAGGAATCATGAACTGTATGCCAAGTTCAGTAAGTGCTAGTTTTGGTTGACTCGTGTGGCATTCCTAGGTCACGTGATTTCAGGCGAAGAAATCTCCATGGACCCAACCAAGATCGAATCAATTATCAACTAGCCAAGATCGACAACCGTGACAGAGATTAGAAGCTTTTTGGGTTTGGGAGGATACTATAGAAGGTTCTTGGAAGGATTTTCCGCTTTAGCTTCGCCATTAACTCGACTACTAAAGAAGGAAGAGAAATTTGTGTGGACAGACAAGTGCGAGCGTAGTTTCTAAGAACTTAAGCAAAAGCTGACTACCGCACCCGTGTTGACGATTCCATCTAGAGGATACGAGATCTATAGTGATGCGTCGTTCAGAGGACTGGGTTGCATGTTAATGCAACATGGCAGGGTTGTTGCATACGCATCCCGTGAATTGAGACCTCAAGAGTTGAATTACCTAACGCATGACTTGGAACTCGCAGCTATTATTTTTGCTCTGAAGATTTGGAGATATTACTTGTGCAGAGAAAGATTCAAGATCTTGACAGACCATCAAAGTCTCAAGTATCTATTCTTTCAGAAATAGTTGAATATGAGACAACGTCGCTGGATGGAACTCCTGAAGGACTATGTTAAATCTGGAAGTCATTACAGACGTTAGTAAAGAATACAGCAATTACTGCTTTTGATATATAAGGAATTTGACTTGGTGTTCATCATGAAACTTTTTCCTTGAGGTCTTATTGATAACATGTCAAAATTTCATAATTTTTTGAGTTCATTTAAGGATTATTCCGAAATTTTTACCAGAACTGTGCATTGTAATAATCGAGCTGTTTTGTTCCGAATTTGCTCAAATCGTCCCAAAGGTGAATACATCTTGAATTGCTATTTGACATGATGATACTGGCATTTGACATATTATACAATATTGATATTTGATGAAGGATTCTTGGGACATCTTGTCATTGCATTTGAAAGTATTTTTGGAAATTAAGATGTTAATTGATACTATTGGACCCTCGGGTCAACGATGAACTGGGAGTCGGGAGAACCAAAGGATTGAATGAGTCGATGCCTTGTGGATGCCCGGTGGCCCTAGTGGCTGAATGCTGGAGGTTTTTCCCCGGGAGCTTCGGGATGCCCGGTTGTATGCTAGTCGTACGTAAATCCGGAGGGCTAGGGTAACCATTCTCATGGTGAGCCTCAGAGGTTTTCTCGTGATGCCAGGTGGGGTGCGAGATGCCTGGAGGTGTGATATGCTCTAGATGCCCGGTGGCCCTAGTGGCTGAATGTCGGAGGCTTTCGTGATGCTAGGGTGGGTACGGAATCCCAGAAGGATGCAAACGTTGGTCCTCTAGGGGATGAAACTTTTTGACTAATAAAACTGATGATTCTATTAAGTGTGTGTGTGGTTTGGTTATTGGACTAAATTGTATGGCATGGAATGGGACGTGTCACTACAGTTTAGCCCTATGATCAGGACTTGTGTAACTGAACATGATGCATTTTGATTCTTTTGAAATAGCATTTAGCCATTGCATTAAAGAATTTCATGATTTTGATGCATATTTACCCATTGATTACCTATTTTTGTCTATCCTGCATGAATCTAGGTATTGACGGTACTCCGTGATATAGTTTAATGAATCTTTTAGTACTGAGTGGTTGTACTCACCCAATTTAGGGACTAATATTTCAAACTAGGAGATATGCCTCTGCTACCAGTCACCCCCGGCACATTCTATGGCATACTGGTCGACGTTGAGTGTAAGTGTACGGAGCATCATCACCTCGAGAAACGAGGGTTGGTTTTTATTCGAGTGCAGGTTCTAGTCATGTATGACATCGGTTCACCTGATGGCCTAGTGATTCAGGAGTTTCTATTAGTGCACGTCCGCCGTGATGGGATCATGCTGGAGATGTTGCTGTTGCCGCCAGCTGACGGACCGGGCTGGGTGTGATCGAGAGTGACGGTTAGCAAATGAAGCATTTTTGGAACCGCCGACACTGACTGATAGACTTTTGTACATGACCGTTTGGAAAGAAAAGAAAAATGGAATCGGTTATCTTTTGAGTATGAAGCCGGGTATAGAAAACCACAGCAAATTTTGGTGTACTGACTAATGATGTCTATCAAGCTTATGTAAATAAAAGTGTTCGGCTTTATCTTATAAAAAGTTTTAGTTGGTGTGCATTGTTTTCGAATATGGAATAGGGAGATGTTGAATATGCTTATGCTATATGAACTGCGCAAGGACCTATAGAAAGAACATAAACCACCAGGACTTATGGACCTACTATATTTTTATGGTATCAAAGTGATATATTATCAGGATGAGTGAAGGGTAAGCGAAGTGTGCCGACCCTAGCGGATCAGGGGCCGTTCTGGGGTGCCACATCACAACTGCCTTTTGGAAGAGTTTGCAGACCGCCTTAGGAACGAAGTTACAGTACAGTACGGCCTGTCATCCTCAGACGGATGGCAAGTCTGAGAGGACAATTTAAACCCTTGAAGACATGCTGCGAGCTTGCATATTGGATTTCAAGGGAAGCTAGGAGGAACAGCTTCATCTTGTCAAGTTTGCCTACAACAATAGCTACTAGTAGAGCATTCAGATGGCTCTTTTTGAAGCGTTGTATGGCAAAGCGTGTAGAACGCCAGTGTGTTGGAATGAGGTCGGGGAACGAAAGATCACAGGCCTAGAGTTGGTTCAGCAGTCAGTGGATGCAGTTGCCGTCATCAGAGACAAATTAAAGGCCGCTCAAAGCTGCCAAAAAAGCTTATGTTGATAAGCGTCGAAGACCATTGGAATTCCAAGTTCACATCTTTCTGAAGGTGTCACCGATGAGGGGTACTCCACGCTTCGGCAAGAAGGGAAAGCTGAGTCCGAGGTATGTAGGTCCCTTTGAAATTTCGAAAAGGATAGGGTCTTTAGCATATCGTCTTGCATTGCCGCCGAGGTTGGCGCAAGTGCATGACGTCTTTCACGTGTCAATGTTAAGAAAGTATGAGCCTGACCCAACCCACGTGCTAAATTTTGAAGAATTAGACGTGGATGATAGAGTGTGGTACGTAGAAAGAGCAGTTCAGATTGTAGATCGGAGGGAGCAGATTTTGCACACCAAGATGATCCCGTTGGTTAAAGTGGTCTAGCAACACCATGGCACATAAGGAGCAACCTGAGAAAGTGAAGATTCGATGAGACGACAATCCCCCCCTTTTTTTTTTTTTTTTTTTTAAGATTTGTAATGGTTTAAATTTCGAGCACAAAAATTTTATAAGAGGGGAAGAGTTATTACATCCTGATTTTCAGGTTATGTTTTCAATTAAATAAATTGGGCTTTTTATCGATGCGTCTATAGTCCTTTTCCCAGAGCTGATCACTCATGGGATAACTAGTCTACCAAGTGAAGCCGTTAAGGAATCTAAACACAGTAGACTTGAGAATTCGACCAGGAATCGATTGCTCGACCATGCTAATCTGCAAGGGTCATTACGGCACCGTTAAAAATCGATCAGAGAACGGAAATAAATCGATTCGACAGAGGTATATGATTAATGTATGTGTGATTCCACCTGATTGCAAAATTTCTGTCGAACGGCACTAGATCGATTTTTCTGTCATTTCTATACTCTGTGCTCGTATTTGAAACCTCGAGATTTTAACAACAACTAAGAGTCGCCAATGTGTCGAAGATGCACAATGTGACTCGAAAATAATCGACCATGGGTCAAATGCGCTAAAAATTCTTAAAAGCTACCTGGTAGATTAGGTCACGCTAAAATTGCGCCAGATTGAAATTAACCGCGAATTTGAACCCGATTTCAAAGTTTTTTCATGTCACAATTCATTTTAAGAACGTCCACTCACCCTCCGAAGATTTTTCTGCAAACCAGGATTTTTGGCGAAAATTCAAAGTTGGGTTATTTTGGATCGGGAAAATTAGTGGGCTGTTTTTGGTCGCATTTTTGGCTGTCAAGTTGGTTCAATTGAGGAGAAAACATCACAAGATGGACGATGGCACCTTGGCTGAATTTTTGGACCCCAATTAGAGCTCAATCGGAGGGGATTGAAGTAAAATTGAAGAGGGAAATGTCCAAATTCGTATGCCATGGTGGTCAGCCACATTTGGACCCACTGGGAAGCTTGTTTGGGAAGACATGGAGGGGCAAAGGGCCAAGGATGATAGCCAAGGGCTAGTGGGGCATAGAACTTGAGTACTTGGGATATTTTATGGCCCCCTCAAGCTTCAACAGACTTCTTCTTCTTCCTTTGGCTGCCTTTCTCCATTTTAGTGTGTTTTGAGCTCAAAAATTACAGAGAGAACCAGCCAGCATCCCCTGCCGGTCGACCGCCCCCTTGCCACCGCCCGAACACCGTCCAACACCGTCGCACCGCTTGAGCAACTGCCAGAAGCCTGTCTGTCACGCACTCGTCTCGCTTGCTCGCGCCCGTGCGTCCACGTGCCTTGGTCGCTGTTGAAGCTTCACCGGAGCTCCTTTGTTGCCGTCTAGCCACCATCCAGCATCACCGTCACCCGCTACAGCCTCCGCCACCACGTCCTCACCATTTCCGCACCAACCAGCCGCTTGGACCGCCCTTTCCATTAGCAAGCAGTGGCCGAAGCTCAGCCCCTAGCTGAGAGCTTGTGGCCCATTTTAAGGCCAGTCCGGACCTCGTTTGGTGTCGCCGCTTCCATTAGGGAGTTAATGATGTTTAAAGGTTTATTAGTTTAGGCTAATTAGGGATTAGGTGGTTAGTTAGATTATATTAGTGATTTGATTACTCATTTATGTATGTTGGGTGGTTAGATTAGATTAATTAAAATCTAATTAGATTGTGCTATTTATCTAGATAGGTGCAATAATTTTCCAGGCTCGTTTAGGTGGTTAGATTAGCATTTCTGGCCTAAGTTAGTATTTATTGTATTTATAATTATTTTTTCTATATATTTAATTATTAAATTTTTCGAAAATTAGATTGGGATAACTGGTGACCGGAATTTCGTGTTGATTGTAATGGTGTGCTTAGTTTATGCAACTAAGTGTTAATTTGTACAAATTGAGTGGTGATTGTAATTTTGAGTTATTATTTCAAAATTGTAAAATTTTGGTATTTAATCAGAAAATACCGGGCGTTGGCTTTTAACGCAAAAAATATTTTTAGGTACTATAATAAATAGTGGGATTTTAAAAAAGGAAGATATTGCATTTTTGGTTCAAACTGATCGTGTACCCACACACGATTATTTTTATCAGGTGTTTTTAATACGAAGAAAATAGGCCAAGTTCATTATTTTAATTGAGACATTTGAGTGCAAAGCACAATGTCTGTGGCCGGGATTGATTGATCGTGTGATGGCTAAGTGAACTCGTCCCCAATTTACATCGGTAGGACGTTGCTCCTATATGGGATGCCCCTGGACAACGGAAGCCGGTTGCAGTAGATTCTAGACCGATGCTCCTTCGGGAATGCTGTCCCTGATGTGTGTCCGTGGATGTCACCGTGCTCGAAGGAGTGAGACGAAGCCTGGCTACGCCAGAAGACCAATGTGCGTCGATATATTGTGCCTGTGCGGGCAGTAATTGAATTGGATCATGTGATTAATTGACATTGACGCGCCAGATTATGGGACAAAATTGTGTGGCGCGGTATGGGACATGTCATAATGATTTGGCGTTATAATCGGGACCCCTATGATCGTATGGATTGAATTGATTAATGGATCGATTGTATGGATTGAATTGAATTGATTGATAGATCGATTGTATGGATTGAATTGAATTGATTGATTGATGATTAAGTATATGAATTATACTAACATGTAGGAGGGAATTGAGGCGAGGTAAGTCCTCTGTCTTGTGTGCATAGACTACCTTTAGGCGTATTTCCTTCCTAGTCGGTGTTTAGGGGGTGAACTTGCTGAGACATTTCTCACCCCGTCGTGGGCTTTAACTTTTCAGGTCCTTAGATGGCAGCCACTCCGATTCGTTATGGTCAGCCTAGGAGGGTTATCGAGCTGGTTACTGATTTCCTTGTTCCCGAGGGCCACGGGGTCTGGGTTTATGAGCTTGTAGTGATCATCGTCTGGGTCGATGAGGACCTACCTCAAAGGGTACCTCATTGATTTAGGGCATGGTTTCACCGCAAACTCAATGGATATAGAGTGGGTCCTCTCCAGGGTTTTGAGATCCCAGCTGCGGTAGTCGACACCACTCCAGGCGAAGGAATAGCTGACCCTCCTGATGGTGCTAAGGAGGACCTAGAACCCCTAGAGGCCTCGGAGTTTTCGGTTGGGGATTCGTGTGCCTAAAGGGCTTGTTGGCTTTTCTTTTTGAGTAGGCTTTTGACTATAGACTAGCTTTTGTATATAAACCGGTGTGTTTATAAAAGTGTTTTGGTTGTGAAATTATTTCCTGTTTTTCTATCCTGTGTTGGTTGCTGTCAGGGGTTATCGTTTCGCTTCCGCATGTGCATTAAAATGAATGGGTCGGCGACGCGTCCTAAGACGTCGCAATTTCATTGACCACTGAGGGATGTGCGTGCACTCGAGGTTCGAGGTGTGACCGGGTGTGGCACCCCGAAGCACCTAAGGTCACCACAGATACCAAAGAAGAACCTTAGTTCCTAGGCATTTTTTTTTTTTAAACGATCCAAGCGCATCTTATTTGCGGAGGCATAATCAAGTCTTACTAATTCTCCCTCCAACAATCATGATACAATGCACACCACTAAACACCATAAGAAAAGATAAAGCCACGACACTTTTATTTACATATTTTCATGATGGATTTTCTCGGGTCGGTACAACAAAAGAAAGGCCAAGACTTTTCACTACACTCGGCCATAACCCTAAAATGAGACAACTCGACCCTCTATGTCGATCATGCAAAATCTTCCATCTACTAGTGTCGGCTATTGTCCAAAAAGTAGCAGCTCCTACTCCTCACGCGCAGGCCGTCACACCCACCCCAGTGCGTCAGGCGGTGGCGGCGGCAACATCCCCCACATCACTCCATCTCGACGAACGTGAACAGATATGAACTTCTGAATGACAGGGCCCTCAGCTAGGCCCACGTCATACATCACTAATGCATGAACCCGAATGAACGTCAGACCAGGGATGGTGGGACAGTCGATCTCCACATACTCGACCTCCACATCCGAAGGAAGGCCGTAAAAGACGCCCCAAGTGACAGCAGGGAGCAGCATCTTTCTAATCTGAAATGTTGGTCCCCAAAGGGGTGAGTACAGCCACTCAGCAGGTAAAGGACCCAATAAACCACTCAATGCATCACACAATACAATCATAACAATCATAGCATAACACGTGTCATTCATGCATCCATGCATAACTTATATTGAAGCCATGCATATGTCATCACACCACATGTACATACATCCTCATATAACCTTCACCATCATGTCATACATTTACCATCATGCCATAAGTGCACATACATCCATGCACTCACTATCATCATGCCATACATGTACCATCATGCCATAGGTGCACATACATCCATGCACTCACCATCATCATGTCACATATACAATCATGCCATAGGTGCACATGCATCCATGCACTCATCATCATACATTCATGCATACATGTTACCATATCATGCATAATTCAATTTCAATTTCCCAATTTTATTTTTTCATTTTGGGCCGCCACATTTCTCTTTCCTGGGACCAATATTTGCATTCCACATTTATCAATCGCACCTAACCTGGCATCGCGAGGAACCTCCGGCACAAACCTCCGGGCATCCGGCACACACACTCCGGGCATCTCGTACCCCAACTGGCATCACGAGGTATCCCCCGGCTCACACCTCCGGGCTTCTGGCACCCCCACACTCCGGGCATCTCGAAACTCCCGAGGACCCTCCGGAATTACACCACCAGGCCACCGGGCATCCGGCATTTAGACTCCCTGGCCGGGCATCCTGACACTCTTGGGGCATCGTAGGCTCACACCTTCGACGGCCTTCCCATTTATCATAGTTCGCATTCACGATTATAGCTTAATTTCAACATGGCATATAATATGATGGCAACAAGATCATTTTCAGCATTTGATTCTTATATGTATTTCCAATCATCATCATATATGCAGTAAGATCCAATCACTTATGACAACACAATCCATAGGGTACATACAACATATAATAATACATACATCATGACTTTTTGAAATTTACCAAATTCCAGCTTGCACAATTTCGGAAAACATATAAATTAAATATCCATACGATCTTTAAAAATTATAAAAATCTGAACATGTGGTAGTCAAGAAACAAAGGTAGCAACTCCATGAAGAACACATGCCCAAAAGAACTTCACACAAAAAGACAGCTCACACATTACAGCTTGCAAAAATTCGGACACATCAGATTGCGCGGTAAAAAGACATAGCTCACACAATTTAAATACCTGAATGGCCTTAAAAAATTATGAAATTTTACTAGGTTATATTCGCGACCCTAAGGTAGATTTTTCATGAAGACATTGAGACCAGATTCGTCATAGATAATTAACTATGGACAGTCGAAGCCCCTATTCCTAGTACCGAACAGTTCAGTTTAGCGGTCTCCGAGAAATCAAGGTTTCACCTACTTATCTTCCTTCATTTCATCTGAATTTTTGATATATTTTGCCTCAAGAGGTCCACTACAACTTTCATTAAGGGATCTAGGTGAGACTCTCAAAGGATAGTCACGTTATAGTCCACGAAGTTGCTGGTGTCCAGTACAGCACTTCCAGATCTATCATCTTCAAAGGAAAAATCGTTTCACTGGGCTACACTTGTTAATTTTACCTCAAATTTGAGTATGTTAGTCTTCAGGATGTTCTATACAACTTTTGTGCAGAAGTTGAAGTGAAATTCTCGGTAAAAAGTGACATGCAACACACAAAACCACCAAGAGGTCAACAAAACAGTTTCAGATCTAGCGTTTTCGTAGAGGAAGGATTTTACCCCACAAAACTCAGCCATTTTGTCTCAAATTTTAGTATGTTATACTTTGAGATGTTTTCTACAACTTTCGTGTAGAAGCTGAAGCCAAAATCCTACTCAAACCCCGCATGCAAGCCTCTACAACGTTCTGGGTCAGGCGGTATACTCGAAAACATAATGGTATTTCAAAAACAACACACTCAAAGCTTCGGTTCTCACACCCTAAACGTCCGAGATTCATCACCATTTAAACACACATGCAATATACAACATGCAAGAGCAGAATATGGATCCCAACTTGCCTTTGTACCGAGCAAGCACAAGTTACACGGCGGACGACGGACGCACGGCGACGGGCGACGGACGAGCGGACGGGCGGACACACGGCTTCTTCCTCCTCTGTCTCGGTTCCTCACTCTCTCGGCAACCCTCTCTCTCTCTCTCCCTTATGTTCGACCGCCCCCTCTAAACCGGTCACTCCTTCCTTTTATTCCCCCCTCAATACAATCATTAGCCATCATTAGGAGCCACCCAAGATGACCAATAGATGAAGCCCCCTTTCTGCCACTTGGCAACTCCCATGCATGATGGGCTTGAAGGTTGGGCCGGCCTCTCCCCCCTTGTGGTCGACAGCAGCCCTCTTCATGGGCTTCATGGGTCAAGCCAATTTGGCCCACTTTAGGTCCAATACCCTTGGGCCTAAAGTTCAATCCTAATAAATCCCAATTTCACTTTTAATAATTCACTTTTAATTCCCTCTTTTATAGATTTCAAATTCTCAATTTCATATGGCCATAAATCTTGTAGCATTTGAACTATAGGGATTAAATCTATGAGGTGCATAGCCAAGAATAAATTCTTCTTATTAACCTATCCTATAATACTTATTTTAATAATTCATGAACACAAAATATATATAACACTCGATCTTAAAAGAAAACCAATGGCTAAAGCATAAACCACAGGTAATTTCATTACCTAATCATAGGCTTAAATACATCTAGAGGTTGCCTTGAATTTTGGGATGCCACAATTCTCCCCTCCTTATAGAATTTCGTCCTCGAAATTAGACACCACTCGTACCCTTTTGAAACAAGTAGGGGTAATTTTCCTTCATCTGATCTTCACTTTCCCATGTAGCTTCCTCCATATCATGATGTCGCCATAATACCTTAACCAGTGGAATTATCTTGGTCCTAAGAATTTGTTCCTTCCGATCCAGTACTCGCACAGGCTCTTCAACGTACCTCACTTTCTCATCCACTTCAATGGCTTCATGATTGAGTATGTGACCAGGATCCGGCTGGTACTTTCTCAGCATCGATACATGAAACACATCATGCAAATTTCCCAACTTAGGAGGCAACGCTAAATGATAAGCTACATCCCCTATCCTTTCAAGTATCTCAAAAGGTCTGACAAATCTAGGGCTTAACTTACCTTTCATTCCAAATCGAGATATTCCTTTCATTGGCGATACCTTAAGGAATACATGGTCTCCTACGCTAAACTCCAAAAGCCTTCTACGCCTATCTGCGTAGTCCTTCTGCCTACTATGAGCTGTTTTAAGCCTTTTTCTGATAATTTCAACAGCTTCAGTGGTAACTTATACCAGTTCAGGTCCTGTCAATTTCCTTTCGCCTACTTCATTCCAACAGATAAGAGTCCTACATCTCCTTCCATATAATGCTTCATAGGGAGCCATGCCTATACTTTTTCTGAAAACTATTATTATAAGCAAACTCCACCAAATGCAATCTTTCATCCCAATTTCCTTTGAAATCAATTACACAAGCCCTCAACATATCCTCTAATGTATGGATTACTCTTTCTGTTTGTCCATCTGTTTTGGGGATGAAAGGCAGTACTAAACTGAAGTTTAGTTCCTAATGCAATTTGAAGACTCCGCCAAAAGTTTGAAGTGAATCTTGAATCCCGATCTGAGGTAATCCAAAAGTTTAGTTACTGGAACGCTATGTAAGCGTACCACTTGACTTACATATATATCCACATATTTGTCCATTGGGTAGTCCATGCGAACCGCTAGGAAATGAACAGATTTAGTTAAACGGTCCACTATAACCCAGATAGAGTCATGACCACTTGACGTCCTTGGTAATCCTTGTATAAAGTCCATTGTTATATGCTCCCATTTCCATTCTGGTATGTCTAATGGTCTCAAGAGTCCTGCAGGTTTACGATGTTCCGCTTTTACCTGTTGGCACGTCAAACATTGAGAAACGTGCTTAGCCGTATCTGCTTTCATACCATTCCACCAAAACTGCTGATGTAAGTTCTTATACATCTTTGTACTACCCGGATGAACCTTATAATTACTCTTATGTGCCTCCGACAGGATTTCCTTCTTTAATTCTTCGTTGTCGGGAACACAAAGTCGTCTCTGGCTGTGGCACCCCTCGACGGCCCCCGATCCATTAGGGTCGCCATAGTTCGCTCTATCTTTCACTTTCCCCATTAACATGTTACTCTGATACCATTTCAATTGCAGCGGGTCCATACAACCATGGGGGTTTACACATTTTTTTTTTCTTTTTAACTAAAGGTCCCTTGCGCAATTCATATACGGAAGCACGTCCAACAACTCCCTTCCCTATATTCAGAAAACGATGCACACCTACTAAATATTTATAAGTAAAAGCCATCGCTTTTATTTACTTAAATCAGATGGACATCATTCATCGGTACATCAAAATGCCGTAGTTTTTTATATTCGGCTACACTCCAAAAGATGACTGATGTTTCCTCAAACAGTCATACACTTTAAGTCCATCGATCAGTGTCGGCGCCCAAAAGCTCCTTCCCCTGCTATCCTCCTCCTCACGGTCACATCCAACCATTCAAACCATCTACTAATTTGAAATGTTGGTCCCCAAAAGGGGTGAGTACAACCACTCAGCAGGTAAAGGAATCCAATAACAACTCAATGCATCATACAAGTCATACATGCATTGCAAGCATTACTTACCTTGAAGCCATGCACATACTATCATGCATCATCATATCAATTTATAACACATACATGTGTATCATCATCGTATAATACATATCATCATCATGACATCATTACCTTACACATGTCATCATCATCATGGCATTATCACATTACACATGTCATATCATATATTATCATCACCATGCATATCATCATGCATATCATATCATGGATGATCATCATTATTTCACATCACATATCAGCATCATCATCATCATCATCATGCATCTCATATCATGGATGATCATCATTATTTCACATCACATATCATCACCATTACCATGCATCCATGCATGTAACATCATCACCATATCCTCATATCACATGTGCCATCATCATTACCATGCATCCATGCATGTAACATCATCATCACATCATGCATATATCATCATGCATAATTTAATTTCAACTTCATTTTGAACTGCCGCATTTCTCTTTTCCTAGGATCAATGTTTGCATCCCACATTCATCACTCGCGCCCAATCCTGGCATTGCGAGAAACCTCCGGGCATGTATCCAAGATACAACCGGACATCCGGCACCCCCACATTCCGGGCATCTCGTATCCCAACTAGCATCACGAGGCATCCGGGCATGTATCCAAGATACAACCGGGCATCCAAAGGGCATCGACTCATTCGAACCCTCGGGCATCTCGCACCCCACCCGGCATCACGAGGAATCTCGGGGCTCGCCATGAAAATGGTTACCCCTACCCTCCGGGCATGCATCATGATACAACCCCTCACCCTCCAAGTATGTATCATAATACAACCGGGCATCCCAACACTCCCGGGGAAAACCTCTGGGCATGTATTCATAATACAACCAGGCATCCAAAGGGCATCGACTCCTTCGAACCTTTGGGCATCCCGACTCCCGGGGCATCGTCGGCTCACACCTCCGACGGTATCATCATCACCACGATGCATATTCTCATACATCTCATTTCTCATCTTCCACATTTACCAATATTTTGATCTCAATTTAACATGGCACATGTCATGACATCAAACAAGTCATACTTGGCATAGCATTCACACATGCATCCCAATTCAATGTCATACATACACCAATATCTCATCATACATGCTACAATGTATAATTATTTATTAATAAATTCAATGGAATTTATGGCCAATAAAATAATCCATTTTATTATTATTATTATTTTTTTTTTTTTTTTAATAAATAATATATTAAATTCAATATCTATAAATTCCCAAAATTATAAAAATTCAAGCAATTACAATCCAATAGAATTACATGCAAAATTTATGGCCAAATCGAATTTCACAAAATTTCACAATTTCCACAAAACAGCCCATAATATTCGGATAAAACCAGAATGTACAGTTTCCGAAGAAATTCAATTAAAATATCCATACGGTCTCCAAAAATTATGAAATTTTACAGAGTGATAGAAAAGGAATTTTCGTACAATATTCATGAAGAACTCCAAGCCAGATTCATTTTAGATTATTTTATACAGTCACACGAAGCTTCTGGATCCATTACCGCATCGTCCAGTGCACACATCTCCAAATTTTTGAGATTTTACCTACCTATTCTCTTTCTTTTTCTTTGAAATTCGGACATGTTATGTTTTAATATGTCCTTTACAAGTTTCATGAAGAGATCTAGATCAAATAACTAGATTATAGTCATCATTTAGGTCCTTGAAGTCTCGGGTGTCTCGGAACACATCACCAGAATCATCATCTTCAAGATCTAGTCGATTTACCAAGCTATACTTGTTATTTTCACTTCAGATTTGAGTATGTTGTAGCTTAGTATGTTCCCTACAACTTTCATGAAGAAACCAAAGTGAGATTCTCAACACAAACCAACATGTAACCACAAATCCAACCAAAGGTCAGTAAAATATTTCCAGATCTGGGGTCTCTGTATAATGACAGTTTAACCCCCCAAATCTCCATCATTTTCCACGAAATTTCAGTATGTTGTAGCTAAAGATGTTAGATACAACTCTCATGAAGATATCACAGCCAAAATCGAACTCTAAACATGCATACAAGCTCTCACAACATTCTGACTCAAACAGTTCATACGAAAATATTCCAGATCTAGCATCTCCGTAGGATGAGGGTTTGACCCCACAAATCTCCATCATTTTCCACGAAATTTCATTATATTATAGTTCAAGATGTTAGATACAACTTTGATGAAGAAATAAAAGCCAAAATCGGACTATAAACACACATGCAAGCTCAAACAAGTTTCTGACTCCAAACAGTTCATGCGAAAACATTGGTGCAAGAGTAGAAAGTGGATTCCCAACTTGCCTCTAGACCTCACGAACAGCACGAGCGGACGGCACACGGCGGCGAACGGACTCCTTTCTCTCCCTCTCGGCTTCCTCTCTCTCTCGCACGATTCTCTCTCTCTCTCCCTCACTTGGCCGAATGGCTAACCAGCCATTCTCTTTCCTCTTCTTTCCTTTTATATTGCATGCACTCTAGGTTTGCATGAGGGACAAGTGTAATTATGGAGGAAGGCAAGTGTCCACCATGCTTCACCTCCTCCATGCCACTTGTCCTATTGCATGCATCATGGGCCTTGGAGTTGGGCTGGTTGACCACTCCTCTTGGGCCTCTATTGCGCCGGCCAACTTGGCCAATTAAAAGCTTTGGCCAATGGGCCTAACGCCCATCCTAAAAATAGACCTTTTCCTCTCTCTTTTTTTTTTTTAAAATATATATTTTAAACTTTAAATTTTCCACATGGCCAAAGTCTTTCGACATTTCATTTATTGAAATTTAATTTATAAAGTGCATGGCCAAGCATAGATTATTAATTTATCCTATAGTCCTAAATTCAAAATTCATAAACACAAGCACAATAACACCTAGCCTTAAGAAAACTAATGGCTAACACATAGACCATAGGTAATTTCATTACCTAATTATAGGCTTTAATTTCTCTAGAGGATGACTTGAATTTTGGGATGCCACACTGGCATCTTACCACTCCATCTTTAGAGACTTGAAATTCTGGTCTTTTTCCTAAAGACATTGCATCTTTCACTTTCATAATCTTCGGGTCAGATTCTTGTAAGATTTTAATTTTCTACATAATTTCAGGTTCAATCCTTAATGCACTAAGCATACCGGTAAGACAATCTACTTTTAAAGTAAACTCTGAGTCCGTTACGGACTTTAACAAGCTCCATCCTGCCATTCTTAAACTGGCCATCTCCATAGCCGACTTATGACTAAGAGCATCCGCTACCTTATTTGCCTTCCCTGGATGGTATATTATCTCGCAATCATAATCCTTTAACAATTCCATCCACCTCCTTTGTCTCATGTTTAACTCCTTTTGTGAGAACAGATATTTCAAATTCTTATGGTCCGTATAAATCTCAAACTTTTCCCCATACAAATAGTGCCTCCATATCTTCAAGGCGAACACTATAGCTACTAATTCTAAATCATGCGTTGGGTAGTTCAATTCATGAGGTTTCAATTGTCTAGATGCATAGGCTATGACCTTGCCATGCTACATCAAAACACATCTCAGTCCTTTGTGAGATGCATCACTATACACCGTAAAACCATCAGGTCCAGTTGGTATAGTCAGGATTGGAGCCGAGGTCAATTTTCTTTTAAGCTCCTGGAAACTCCTTTCACATTCCCCATTCCATTCAAACTTCACGTTCTTTCGAGTCAATTTTGTTAAAGGACCTGCCAGTCGTGAAAATCCTTCAATAAACCTTCTATAATAACTAGCCAGTCCTAAGAAACTCCATATTTCAGTAGGTGTTGTCGGTCTCAGCCAATTTATTACCATCTCAACTTTCGCCGGGTCTACTACAATTCACACTTACTAAATTTGGCATACAGCTTATGCTCTCTCAGAGTTTGCAAAACTATCCTCAAGTGTCGTTCATGCTATTTAGGTCCTCTCGAATATATCAGGATGTCATCAACAAAAACAATCACAGACTGGTCTAAATAAGGTTTAAATACCCTATTCATTAGATCCATAAATGCAGCCGGTGCATTGGTTAGTCCAAATGGCATAACGAGGAACTCGTAGTGTCCATAACAAGTCTTAAACGCAGTCTTAGGGATGTCTTCTTTCTTAATTCTTAGCTGATGGTATCCCGACCTTAAGTCAATCTTAGAGAAGACCGAACTTCCCTGGAGTTGGTCAAAAAGATCATCAATTCTAGGCAAAGGATATATTTTTTTTAATGGTTACTTGATTCGGCTGCCTATAATCAATGCACAAGCGCATCGATCCATCTTTCTTTTTCACAAACAAGACCAGTGCACCCCAAGGTGAAGCACTTGGCCTAATGAATCCTTTGTCGAGCAACTCCTGTAGTTGCACTTTCAATTCCTTCAATTCGACTAAGGCCATCCTATATGGGGCTTTTGATATAGGTCCTGTTCCAGGCATTAATTCAATTTCAAACTCAATTTCTCGTTTCGGCGATAATCCAAGCAATTCCTCAGGAAACACATCTTGAAATTCATTAACTACCCGAATTTCATCAATCTTAGGCTCTTCCTTAGTATAATCTCTAACCATGGCCAGGTACCCTTGACATCCTTTATCAAGTAACGCACGGGCTTCTATTGTTGAAATAAGTGCTACAGGTAGGTGGGTCTGACCTCCCAGAAATTCACAGCTAGACTGATCAGGTAAGGTAAATTGGATCACTTTCCTATAACAATCCATCTTGGCCCGATACATATGAAGCCAATCCATTCCTATGATAACATCAAAATCATACATGGCCATTACGACTAAGTCTATTTCCATATCCTTTCCTCCCATTGTTATCTTACAATTTCCACACACCAGCGTAGACAATAACATAACCTTTAAAGGCGTAGAAACACAAAGAGGCGTCTCAAGAGGCGTAGTTTCTATCTTATTCAACTGTTTATATCTTTCAGATACAAATGAATGCGTAGCACCCGTATCAAACAATGCATATGCCCTTTTATCATTTATAAGGATCGTACCTGAGATAACATTTTTGGAAGCTTCCACTTCATTTTGGGTGATCGCATACACCCTTCCTTGTGCTAGTGGCCTCTGAGGATTCCTTGGTAAGTTTGGTCTAACAGCATTCCGCTGTGGCTGTTGCATCGAGCCAATACTCACTTGCGACCTTTCATGCGGGCAGTTTCTCTTAAGATGACCTATTTGTCCACAACCATAACATTTCGGTTGCCCATTGCAAGGTCCTGGGCCATGTCGCCCATCACACCTTCGACACTCTTCATTCCGATAAGGTGTCCTTTCCAAATTCTCGAAATTTCTCTTCTTCTTAGACTCCCAGGTCTGACCTTGACCCGTATAGGGTCTCTTACCTTGTCTCACATCACTAAAAGACAATGGTCTCTTATTCTCCGAATGTTCCCTTACCAACTCCTGCTCCACCAACTGTGCCCTTTCATAGATCTCATTATAGTCTCTTATGTTCAAAGGCACCAGTTGTTTCCTGATATCAGTCCTCAACCCTTTCAGAAACCTCTTAGCTTTCTTTTCTTGATCCTCAATTAGCCTAGGAGCATATCTAGACAGTTAAGAAAATCTTGCCTCATACTGGCCTACTGTCAGCTCCTTTTGTTCTAGTTGAACAAATTATGTAATTTTCTTATCCTTAGCACAGTCAGAAAAATGCTTTCTGTTGAAAGCTCTTACAAACTCTTCCCAGTTAACCTCAGTACCTGGTGGGAAGATTGTGTCCCTTAAAGCTCCACCAAAACTATGCGTTTCCCTCCAGCTGGTACTCTGCCAAAGTTATTTTCTCAGTAACATTGCAGTCCAACAACCTGAAAATTTGTTCCATTCCATCAATCCAATGTTCCGCCTCCTCAGGACTTCCCACTCCATTGAACTTAGGTGGCTTCAACTTCAAAAACTGCTCCACCAGCCCTTGAGTACGGCGTTCTGCTCCAGGTTGTTGCTGCGCCTATCTTTCCATCAGATTTCCAATATTGGCCAATGCCTGCAGGATGTCTTCCATTCGGGGTTCAGCCCTTGCAGCAGAGGCTTCAGCCCTCGATGGATGAGCACTTCCAGCTCGCACCATGACTTTCCTGAAATTTCCAAGCATTGCCTCAGGAATAATCTAAGACTCACTGTCTCTATTCAAAGCAACTACTACTACTACATAAGTAACATATACATGTTACTGGTACCTAAAGACACCTCAAAATAAACTACTAGGGATCTACGAGTGAATATACATCACCCGTTACTCAAAGTTAATCAATTATTCCATTTTATATCCTATGGTGTGCATTGTCATCATGTTCCTCAATTTCTAAGTGAGGCTCCTTATCACTCCAATCTATAACCATGGCTCTGATACCAAAAAGGGGTTGTGGCACCCCGAAGCGCCTAAGGTCACCATAGATACCAAAGAAGAACCTTAGTTCCTAGGCATTTTTTTTAAAACGGTCCCAGTGCATCGTATTTGTGGAAGCATAATCAAGTCTTACCAATTCTCCCTCCAACAATCATGATACAATGCACACCACTAAACACCATAAGAAAAGATAAAGCCAAGACACTTTTATTTACATATTTTCATGATGGATTTTCTCGGGTCAATACAACAAAAGAAAGGCCAAGACTTTTCACTACACTCGGCCATAACCCCAAAAAGAGACAACCCGACCCTCTATGTCGATCATGCAAAATCCTCCATCTACTAGTGTCAGCTATTGTCCAAAAAGTAGCAGCTCCTACTCCTCACGTACAGGCCATCACACCCACCCCTGTGCGTCAGGCGGTGGCGGCGGCAACATCCCCCGCATCACTCCATCTCGACGAACGTGAACAGATATGAACTCCTGAATGACAGGGCCCTTAGCCAGGCCCACATCATACATCACTAATGCATGAACCCGAATGAACGTCAGACCAGGGATGGTGGGACAGTCGATCTCCACACACTCGACCTCCACCTCTGAAGGAAGGCCGTAAAAAACGCCCCGCGTGACAGCAGGGAGCGGTATCTTTCTAATCTGAAATGTTGGTCCCCGAAGGGGTGAGTACAGCCACTCAGCAGGCAAATGACCCAATAAACCACTCAATGCATCACACGATACAATCATAACAATCATAGCTAACACATGTCATTCATGCATCCATGCATAACTTACCTTGAAGCCATGCATATATCATCACACCACATGTACATACATCCTCATATAACCTTCACCATCATGTCATACATTTACCATCATGCCATAGGTGCACATACGTCCATGCACACACCATCATCATGTCGCATATACCATCATGCCATAGGTGCACATGCATCCATGCACTCATCATCATACATTCATGCATACATGTTACCATATCATGCATAATTCAATTTCAATTTCCCAATTTTATTCTTTCATTTTGGGCCGCCACATTTCTCTTTCCCGGGACCAATATTTGCATCCCACATTTATCGGTCGCACCTAAACTAGCATCGCGTGGAACGCCTGGCACAAACCTCCGGGCATCCGACACACACACTCCGGGCATCTCGTACCCCAACTGGCATCACGAGGTATCCCCTGGCTCACACCTCCGGGCTTCTGACACCCCCACACTCCGGGCATCTCGAAACTCCCGAGGACCCTCCGGAATTACTTCACCAGGCCACCGGGCATCCGGCATTTACACTCCCTAGCTGGGCATCCCGAAACTCCCGGGGCATCGTCGGCTTACACTTCCGACGGCCTTCTCATTTATCATAGTTCGCATTCACAATTATAGCTCAATTTCAACATGGCATATAATATGATGGCAACAAGATCATTTTCAGCATTTGATTCTTATATGTATTTCCAATCATCATCATATATGCAATAAGATCCAATCACTTATGAAAACACAATCCATGGGGTCCATACAACATAGAATAATCCATACATCATGACTTTTTGAAATTTACTAAATTCCAGCTTGCACAATTTCGGAAAACATATAAATTAAATACCCATATGATCTTTACAAATTATAAAATCTGAACATGTGGTAGTCAAGCCACAAGGTAGCAACTCCATGAAGAACACATGCCCAAAAGAACTTCACACAAAAAGACATAGCTTACACATTACAGCCTGCAAAAATTCGGACAAATCAGATTGCGCGGTTCTCGAAATATTTCAATTTAAATACCTGAATGGCCTTAAAAAATTATGAAATTTTACCAGGTTATAGTCGAGACCCTAAGGTAGATTTTTCGTGAAGAAATTGAGACAAGATTCGTCATAGATAATTAAATATGGACGGTCGAAGCCCTTGTTCCTAGTACCGAACAGTTCAGTTTAGCTGTCTCCGAGAAATCAAGGTTTCACCTACTTATCTTCCTTCATTTCCTCTGAATCTTGTTATATTTTTTGCCTCAAGAGGTCCGCTACAACTTTCGTTAAGGAATCTAGGTGAGACTCTCAAAGGATAGTCACTTTATAGTCCACGAAGTCACTGGTGTCCAGTACAACACTTCCAGATCTATCATCTTCAATGGAAAAATCGTTTCACTAGGCTACAATTTTTTATTTTACCTCAAATTTGTATATGTTAGTCTTCAGGATGTTCTCTACAACTTTTGTGCAGAAGTTGAAGTGAAATTCTCGGTAAAAAGTGACATGCAACACACAAAACCACCAAAAGGTCAACAAAACAGTTTCAGATCTAGGGTTTTCGTAGAGGAAGAGTTTTACCCCTCAAAACTCAGCCATTTTGTCTCAAATTTTAGTATGTTATACTTTGAAATGTTGTCTACAACTTTCGTGCAGAAGTTGAAGCCAAAATCCGACTCAAACCCCGCATGCAAGCCTCTACAACGTTCTGGGTCAGGCGGTATACTCAAATACGGAATGCTATTTCAAAAACAACATACTCAAAGCTTCGGTTCTCACACCCTAAACGTCCGAGATTCATCACCATTCAATCACACATGCAAGATACAACATGCAAGAGCAGAATATGGATCCTAACTTGCCTTTGTACCGAGCAAGCACAAGCAACACGGCGGACGACGGACGCACGGCGACAGGCGACGGACGAGCGGACGGACAGACACACGGCTTCTTCCTCCTCTCTCTTGGTTCCTCACTCTCTCGACAACCATCTCTCTCTCTCTCCCTTATGGTCGACAGCCCCCTCTAAACCGGTCACTCCTTCCTTTTATTCCCCCCTCAATACAATCATTAGCCATCATTAGGAGCCACCCAAGATGACCAATAGATGAAGCCCCCTTTTTGCCACTTGGCAACTTCCATGCATGATGGGTTTGAAGGTTGGGCCGGCCTCTCCCCCCTTGTGGTCGACGGCAGCCCTCTTCATGGGCTTCATGGGCCAAGCCAATTTGGCCCACTTTAGGTCCAATACCCTTGGGCCTAAAGTTTAATCCTAATAAATCCCAATTTCACTTTTAATAATTCACTTTTAATTCCCTCTTTTATAGATTTCAAATTCTCAATTTCATATGGCCATAAATCTTGTAGCATTTGAACTATAGGGATTAAATCTATGAGGTGCATAGCCAAGGATAAATTCTTCTTATTAACTTATCCTATAATACTAATTTTAATAATTCATGAACACAAAATATATATAACACTCGATCGTAAAAGAAAACCAATGACTAAAGCATAAACCACAGGTAATTTCATTACCTAATCATAGGCTTAAATACATCTAGAGGTTGCTTTGAATTTTGGGATGCCACACAGGGGGAGAATAATGTATGTCGTCTCCATAAATCCCTATATGGCCTCAAACAGGCTTCTTGTCAATGGTATGCCAAATTCGCTGATGCACTTGTGACTACAAAGTGCCAACAATCCAAGCATGACTATGCTTTATTCACATGGAAACAAGGTACATTGTCAATCTACTTACTCATATATGTGAACAATATACTCATTATGGGAAATGATGCATATGTCATTGATAGATTTAAGAAATACCTGCATTCTACATTTCACATTAACGATTTGGGACCTCCCAAATACTTCCTTGGGATAGAAATTGCATGGTCAAATAAAGGCATTTGTCTTAGCCAATGCAAATTTGTCTTGGAAATTATCTCGGAAGCAGAATTGTAGGGATCTAAGCCAGCTGCTATTCCAATTGAACAGAATGTCAGGTTGACAACAGCTGAGTAGAAAATAGAAAAAAAAAAAAAAGAGGGGTTAATAAAGTCTATTTCCAAAAAGGGGTGTTTGGAAAAGAAAATAGAAAATAAATGAGGTGTCGGGTTTGGACGCCAAGTTTTATGTGCTCAATAAAACAAGGAGGTTTTACACTAGATACGTGCAAAGTTTGGTGGGTTAATTTCAAGTACATGACCCTGTACGAATTTACTTCGGAAAGTTTGATAAAAAAAAAAAAAAAAAAAAAAAGAGTTACTAAGGTTATTTTTAAAAGGGTATTTTGGTGTTTTGGCCATATGTTGGAAGCTAAGAGTTAGCTTGGTTGATGAGGCGCCTACATGGTTAGGTTAATTAAGTAGTTTGGTTTAATTAATCGCAATTTATTTATTTATTTAATTGCATTTATTTAATTATTTTGTATTTATTAAATTATTTATTATTTTTCGAAAATTATACCGGGATAGCTGGTTGTTAGAATTTCATGCTGATTGTCGTGACACAATTAGTTTGTGCAATTGATGGTTAATTTGTGCATATTTGGTGATGTGGTTGGCTTGTGACATGTTTGGGACTTATGCGTGATGATATGTGAATGGTTATGCTAGGGTGATGGTTTATTGTCATGGCAAGATGACTATTGAAAGATGAGGTGATGCGTAGAGGCAATAACATGTGTTGTCAGCAGGTAAAGAACTAAGTGTGCACGATAGCAAAGCATCATATGAGCCACCTCTAGAATCTTGTACCATTGCTTATGATAGTTGAGAACTAAGTGCTACACGACAGCTTGACTTCGTAGGAGCCACCTCTAGTAACTTGAGCTATTGCTTGTTGTGGTCAAGGACTAAGTGCCACACGATATTGGAATTTTGTGACAGGGGGCACCTTTAGAACCTTGAGTATTGAGTATTGAGATTGAGGCTGAGATTTAGATTAAGTGTAGCATTGAGATTGAGATTGAGATTGAGTATTGAGTATTGATTGAATATTGAGATTGAATATCGGGTTTGGATTGAACCACCGATATGAGTTACCTGCGCCTAATTATGGGACGAAATTGTGTGCATAGAATGGGACGTGTCATAATGATTTGGCCTTATAATCGGGACTCTTGTGAATTGTTTGATGAGTGACAGGATGTGTTTCAGTTCTTGAATGCATTTGCTATATGCATGTGTTTTATGAGATGCACTAATGTGTAGAGAGGTGCTGAGGTGAGATAAGTCCTCTGTGATGTGTGCTTGGGCCGCCTCTGAGTGAATTTACGCCCTAGTGGGGGCTTAGGGTTTAACTCACTAAGATTTCTTCTCACCCCGTCGTGGGCTAACCTTTTTCAGGGCCGTGGCGTGAAGATCTGCTTAGTACGGATTTGATGGGCGCAAGATGCGACATCTCGTGGCGGGCCCTATTGCTAGTGGAGTTAGGTTGCCTAGGGGTTTCTTTTGAGACTAACTTATATTTATAAACCCGTAGGTTTAATCGGGCATGTTTATAAAGTGTGATTTTTGTGAAAATTGATTGTCCTGCTTTTCTATCCCAAGTTGGTTGTTGTCAGGGGATTTGTTATTTCGCTTTTGCATGTGCATGAATCGATTGGGTCGGCAACACATCTTGGGAGTATCGCAATTTTATCGACAACTGAGGGATGTGCGAGCACTCGAGGTTCGGGGCGTGATGTCCCCGCCCGGAGTGGTATTAGAGCTGGTCAGTGTTTGGAGTGATAAGGTACGATGGGTTATGAGATAGTTAGTAGGAAAGACATTTTTTTTTAATGCAGACACCTGTGATTGACTGATTGATTGTTCGTGCAGGTCGTTCAGTTTTCCTAATTCTGTGTGGAATTGGAAAGCAGGTTCTGTAGAGATCCCGTAAGATGAGCGATCTAGAGCCGAGGAATCCTCATAAGAGGAGCGTTGCATTAACCTCTCAGGGTAGGATGTCGAATAGGGTCAGAGCCTGAGGTAGAGCGCAGGCTCAGGCCTGCACAAGTGAGAGAGTACCGCCATAGGTTGGTACTGATATAGCAGCACCTGGCGATGCTAGAATCGATGGGATCATAGATGTGCTCAAGAGCTTGGGAAATCTGATGGAGCAGCAAGTTTAGAATCAAGCTGCCGCTGCTACCGCACTTGCTGGAGTCCAACCTAGGATTGTGATTGGGGAGAGACCAATCCACAAGCTCGTTGAGCCGTTCTTGAAGTTGAACCTGCCGAGGTTCACCGAAGCAGGTGATCCTGAGGCTGCAACCCTCTGGATCCAAGAATTAGATAAGGCCTTCGAGCTGCTGAGGTGCTCAGAAGAAGATAAGGTAGTCCTTGCGATCTACCAGTTGCAGGGTAATGCAAGTACCTGGTGGAGGGCCACTAGAGGAAGAGTGTTTCCTGAAGGCGTGGTTCTGGTGTGGAACGCCTTCGTTGAAGTTTTTAATGGAAAGTACTTCTTTGGTTGCGCCAAAGAACGGAAGATGGAGGAATTCAGCGCCTTCGTGAGGGTTCGATGACTGTGGACCAATACGAGGTCAAGTTTGCAGAATTATCATAGTACGCCCCCGGGCTGATAGAGGATCCAGTTGAAAGAGCTAGGAGGTTCGGGAATTGCCTCCGACCAAAGCTGAAGAATCCGCTGATGTCGTTCGATCTGAAAGATTACAACGAGCTATATGGTCCGGCCCAGTTGATAGAGAGGAACCTAAACAAACGAGCTGCCACATCTAAGTCGCTGTTCAAGCCGATGTCTGAAGGAAGATATCCCATTCTGCCCAACAAAAAGGATGAGATTGAAAAGTCAGCGCCTAACTCGAATGACGTGTGTCGTTTCTGTAGGAAAAGACATGGTTCAGTTCCATGTCATATAAGAATGGGAGTTTGTTTTAAATGTGGCCAGCATGGTCACTAGTTCAAGGATTGTCCACGCAGGCAGATGGGACCACAGCAGCTGCTACCGCCGCCACCGATAGGACAAAATAGAGGGAAGGCACCGTAGATAGAACGCCACTAGGATAGCGAAGGAGACAGGAATGAACCAACCTATGAGTCGATCAGGGGAAAGAATGTTTTAGGAATAACTTTATCAGAGTGGCACAACGAAATTTTGGTTAAGCTTGTAGAATTTCAATTTATTGAAATGAAGTTGTAAAAAAAGGAAAATCACTGGTTAGAGTTGTACTCGACTAATTTTCTTATGTGTGACCTTATTAGTGTAATTAAAGTGGGTTGGTTCGAGAGGCAACGAGTTGTGTTGAATTGTTGTTTGGCTCAAGGAGCATCTTGTTGTACTGGATTGTTATTGTGAAGTAATACAGTTTAACCCTTTAGCGGGAGGAAGTTTGGAGTTGTGGGGAAACGAGAACGACCCCCGGTTATTTTAAATTCGTCATTTAAGGCAACCGGTTTCGGGATGTAGGTTGCCAAGATTATTTGGCAACCGTAGTGGATACGACAGTTGAGAAACCAAAGATGGAGAACATAGCTGTGGTATAATAGTTTTCCAAAGTGTTTCCTGAAGGATTACCCGATCTGCCCCTAGAAAGGGAGATCGAGTTCGTGTTTGAGTTGGCCCCTAGGATGGAGCCAATCTCTAAGGCTCCTTACCATGTGGCGTTGTTAGAGTTAAAAGAACTGAAGGTGTAGATGCAGGGATTGTTAGACAGGAGATTTATATGCCCTAGTGCATAACCTTGGGGAGCACCAGTTCTGTTTGTGAGGAAGAAATATGGGTCGTTGCACCTTTGCATCGACTACCAACATCTCAACCGGTTGATGATCAAGAACAAGTATCTGTTGCCAAGGATTGACGATCTATTTGGTTGGTTACAGGTAGCGTCGATATTCTCACGGGTTGACCTGAGGACAGGTTATCATCAGCTGAGGATTAAGAAAGAGTTGAACATGAGACAATGTCATTGGATGGAACTTCTCAAGGACTATGATTGCGACATCTTGTACCATCCTAGAAAAGCTGATAAGGTTGCAGGTGCGTTGAGTCGAAAGTCTTTAATCGCACAGATGGTGATTCAGGAGTGGATCCTACTCAAAGGAGTACGAGATTCGATTTTCAAATTTGAGGTAAGCCATCTTTCAAGTCTTATGGTCATCCTCAAAATTGAACTAGAAGTACAGCTAAGAATCAAGACATGGCCGTTGACAGATCCAGAGATCTAGAATATTCTGTAGGAGGATACAGAAAAAGAGAAAGGTTGATTTGCAGATTTCTAAGGGTGGAACACTAAAGTTTCGTGGACAACTGTGTGTACCCGACGATGCGGAGCTTAAGGAAGAAATCTTGTCAAAAGCTCATCGTAACAGTTACAATATTCATCCAGATAATACAAAGATATGTCATAATCTACATCAACACTATTGGTGGACTAGTATGAAGATAGATATCGCCAAACATGTCGCCAAGTGCCTGACATGCTAGCAAGTGAAAGCACATCATTGCAAACCTGGAGGATGTTTGCAATCTCTTGAGATTCCTGAGTGGAAATGGGAACGTATCACGATGGATTTTTGTGATAGAGTTACTAAGAAATCAGCGAGGTGATGTTTTGATAAGGGCTGTAGTCGACAGATTGACGAACTCTGCTCACTTTGTTGTCGTACAAACGGACCTTGCATTGGACATATATGCTGAGTTGTACGTGCACTAGATAGTTCAACTGTATGGAGTACTAGTGACAATCATGTCAAATCGAGAACCGAAGTTTACAACTGCTTTCTGGAAAAGTTTACAGACTGCCTTGGAAACGAAGCTGCAGTATAGCACGGCCTATCATCCATAGATGGATAGCTAGTCTGAGAGGACAATTCAAACCCTTGAGGACATGCTGTGAGCTTGCGGGTTGGACTTCAAGGGAAACTAGGATGAACAACTTCATCTAATTGAGCTCGCCTACAACAACAGTTATCAGCAGAGTGTTAAGATGGCACCGTTTGAAGCATTGTATGACAGAGCATGGAGAACTCCTCTCTGCGGGATGAAATTGGGGAGCGTAAGATTACGGCCCTGAGTTAGTCTGACAGTCAGTCAACATCGTCAAAGTTATTCAAGAAAGACTAAGGACCACTCAGAGTCGCCAAAGGAATTATGTAGATAAGCGTCGAAGACCAATTCAGATAACAAATCGAAAGGAACAAGTGCTGCGTACCAAAACGACATCTTTGGTTAAAGTCATCTGGCAACACCACGGGACAGAAGGAGCTACTTGGGAAAGCGAAGAATTGATGAGATGACAATCCCCCCCCACCTTTTTGGAAGAAGAATTGTAAAGGTTTAAATTTCAAGGACGGAATTTTTATCAAAGGGGAAGAGTTATGACATCCTGAATTTTCGATCCCGTCTTAATAAAATGAAATGGGCTTTCGCCGACTTGCCTATGGTCCATTCTCTCTGAGCTAATTACTCACGAGTTAACTACCCTATTGGGTGAAGCCGATAAGGGATATAACTGCGGTAAAATCCCTAAAAGCTACTCGGTAGGTTAGATTGTACTCAAATCGCGTCTGGTTGATTTTAACCACGAAATTGAATTCGGTTTCGGGAATCGAACGTTTGAGCATGTTGCGATTTATTTTTAGGACCTCGTCTCATCTTTTGTGAATTTTCCGTTGAGCTGGGAATTTTGCGGAAAAATCAATTCGGACAATTCGGAAAACAAATAGAAATTCGTATGGACTGTTGGGAGAGTTTATTTGGCTGCCAAATTTGTTTATTTTGGGCAAAATGAAGATTAATTCTCATTGGAGGAGTGTTGGACTTTAGGGGCAAGGACTTTTGGGGCATGTTGTGAAATCCTGAATTTCAAGTTCTATTTTCAATTGAATAAGTTGGGCTTTTCATCGACGCATCTATAGTTCTATTCTCCTAGATGATCACTCACGAGATAACTAGTCTATCAGGTGAAGCCATTAAGGGATTATAATGCACTAGGCTTAAGAATTCGACTAGGAATCGACTCCTCGATCGTGCTAATCTATAAGACTCATTACGGCACAGTTAAAAATCGATTAGAGACCAGAGATAGGTTGATTTGACAAAGATATGTGATTAGTGTGTGGGTGATTCCACCTAATTGCAAAATTGATGTCGATCGGCACTAGACCAATTTTTATGTCGTTTTGGTACCCTGTGTCCGTATTCAAAACCTCGAGATTTTCAAGACAACCGGGAGTCACCAATATGTCGAAAATGTACATTGTGGCTTGAAAATAATCAACCATGGGTCAATTGCACTAAAAATTCCTAAAAGCTACCCGATGGATTAGGTCACGCTAAAATCGCGTCAGATTGAAATTAACCACGAATTTGAACCCGATTTCATAAATTGAAAGTTCTATCATGTCATGATTCAATTTAGGACTATCCACTCATTCTCCGAAGATTTTTCTGGAAACCGAGATTTTTTTGGCAAAAATTCAAAGTAGGGCCGTTTTTTACCGGAAAAATCCAAGGGCCATTTTTGGTCACATCTTTGGGATTCAAGTGGGTTCAATTGGTGAGCAAAAATGTTAATTTGATCAAGGACACCTTAGTTGAATTTTTTGGGACTTATTTAAATCCAATTGGAGGGGATTTGGTTCAATTTAGGAGAAAATGTTCCAAAATTCGTAGCTCCCTTGGTGTGCAACATTTGAGACACCAATGAAGCTTCAAGTAGTACCAACTCAAATTCATAGATAATTCATGTACCATGCCATATGCACACACATGCACATGATTCATTTCTCATTTTGACATTCAAAAGGATCTCATTTTTCTTCAGGGACCAATCTTTGCATCCCTCCTGACTCTCGCACTCAACCTGGCATTGCGAGACCTCTGGAACACACGTCCGGGCATCCGACACACATCTCCGAGCATCCCGCACCCCAACTGGCGTGACGAGCCTTCCGGCACACACCTTTGGGCATCTCGAAACCCCCGCGGACATCCGGCACACACCTCCGGGCATCCCGACACTCTTGGGGCATCGTCGACTCAAAGGTCCGACGGTATCATCAACATAACAATGTATATTCACATATATGTCTCACTTTCAAAATAGCATTTGATGCAATAATGTCAAAAGTTTAAATCAACTTTTGATGTCATATGAATTGCTAAATGTCACCACATATGCTGTATAAATAACAACCCAAGATATCACATCTCATAGAGCAATTCATATTTCTTGAAAATAAAACAATTTTCGGATAAAACAGAATGCACTCCTTTAATTAAAATTCTGGAAAAATTAGTAAACGATCTTAACAAATTCTGAAAATTTAACATGTTATAAACGAGATCTAGAGAAAAATGTTTTATGAAGAACATCATGTCAAAAAAACTTCGTACGAATCGCTATGATCCATGCATCACAGCCTTAAAATTTCAAGCATCACCATTGCACAGTTTTATTTAAAAATTTGGTACAACCCATAAATCAACTCAGAAAATTCTGGAATTTTGATATGTTATATAAAAAATCTAGAGGTAAAAGTTTTGTGCAGAACTCAAAGTCAGATTCATTATAGATCGTGAGCTATAATCACTATAACTCTCCCTAACCCTCAGTAACGATTTCCAGATTTAACAATTTCAGAGAAAAATCGTTTCACTGACCAATACTTGTTCGTTTCTTCTCAAATTTTAGTATGTTACTCTTCAAGATGTCATGTACAACTTTTATCCAGAACACGAAATCAAATTTCAACTGAATAATTTTATAAAATTCACGGAGTCGCAAGGGGTCGGGCTGTTCTTACATGAAACAGCTTGCTTGTTCTAGGAAAACTACTACCATTCATACGAATTTCAGCATCCGGCATCAAGATACAAGCATCTCCAAGATCTACCACATTTCACTAGACTACCACAACATAGCATCAAGTAGATCAATGGACTTCACTTGCCACAAGTTCACGAAATCACAACAAGCAAAACAATGACTTGGGGGCTTCGGGCGCAGCTCGATTGACCATGGAGCTAGGCGACATTGACGGCGGCAGCAGGCACACGCACAGCGGGGCCGGTCTTCTTCTTCCCCTCGCCGAAGCACCCTCACCACTCTCTCTCGGTTTCACTCTCTTGTTCGATCACTCCCTCGCTCACTCCACCCCTTCTCTTTTTCTTTTATTCATTTACTCTCATGATTAGCTAGTAATCATGAGGTTTTGCATGGAGGATTTCCGGTGGAGCAAGGGGTAGCAACACTTGCACAATCTCTCTTGCCACTTGTCAATCTTCATGCAAAGATGATGGGCCTCATTCGGCCGGGCCTTGGTCGACCAAATGGTGGGGGATGTGGGCTACTTTGGGCTCGAAACTTTGTGGCCGAAAGTCCAAATTAAATGGCCCACAATCTCTGAAAAATAAGCCCACAATTTATGTACAATTATTAAGCACTTGGTTTCCACAAAAATCAATTTGATATCCCTATAGTCAATTTGCTTCATATACAATGATATAACCAAAGTTCTCGTGTGCAGTCCAACTCCTCAAAATTTTACTCTTAATTTTTCAGCAAGTGTGTCCCTCACGTGTGGCCGAATTCAATCCCTTCGGTTCAAAATTAAATTGATCAATGTCCAAATTCCTCTCTTTTTCTATATATATACTTAATTGGTATGGTTAGGATTTTCGGATGCCACAGTCGTCGCGCCCCCACGAGAGCCCACGCTCGTCCGCCGCTCGTTCTACCTCCAGTCACGCCCAACCCCGTCCCCCAAGCCTCCCTGGTCGCCGTAGGGCTTAGCCGGAGCCTCGTCAATGCCGTTCACCTCCGTCGTCCACCGCTGCAGCCTCGTTCGCCTGTCCCTTGCTGTTTCGACCTCAATCAACCGCCCGAGCAGCCCCATCCAGCAACAAGTAGAGACCGAAAGCCCATCCTAGCCGTGAGCTTCGTGGGCCATTTTGGGCCGCTTCCGGCTTTTTTGGGTGTCGCCACACGGTCGTTTATTGCCCGTCTCCGCGTTGCCATCGTTGTGGACTTACCGGATCGCAAAACTGGTGAGTTTACTCGCTAAACTCTGCTTAGGGAGTTAAATATGCTTAAGGGGTGATTATCTTAAGTTAATTAGTATTTAGGTGGTTAGTTAGAATGGATTAGGGATTTAATTATTCGGTTTTACATGTTAGGTTGTTAGAATAGCTTAATGAGAGACTAGATAAGTTGTCTTATTTATCTAGATTGGTTCGGAAATTTTTCGAGCCCGTTTCAAAAGTATTTAATTAGGTGTTTCCAGCCTAAGTTTCTATTTTTGGTAATTAATTGCATTTAGTTAATTATTTTTGGTATTAAGTTAATTATTTATTATTTTCTAGAATTAGACCGGGATAGCCCATGACCAGAATTCCGTGCTGATTGCAATGGTGTGTTTAGATTTTGTAACTGATTGCTAAATTGTGCAAATTGAGTGGAAATTGTAATTTTGGGTATTAATTCCCAAATTGGGAAATTTTTGATATTCAATTGGAAAGACCCCGGGTGTCGAGTTTTGACACCAAAAATGAATTTAAGGACTAGATCGAATCGTGAGATTTTAAAAGTGTGAATATCAATCTTTTTAGTTCACCTTGAACTATCAGCTTATGCGAGCATTGATTGTCAGCTTGTGAAAGCATTATATGTGAGCTTGTGAGAGCAATGATCATTTATCAGCTTGTGAGAGCAACGATCTATCTATTAGCTTGTGTGAGCTATCATCTATCTATCAACTTGTGCGAGCTACCATCTGTATATATCAGCTTGTGCGAGCTACCATCTATATCAGCTTGTGAGAGCATTGCATCCATTTCAGCTTATGTGAGCAGTAGTCATACTAATGAATTGATAGATGGTATAGATCGTATAGATCGTATGGTATAAATCAGTTTGATTTGATTGGTTGAGATTATGAACTGTACTTACTTGCAGAAAGGAACTGAGGCGAGGTAAGTCTTCTAACTTGTGTGCATAAATTGCCTCTAGGCATATTTCCTTCCTAGTTGGAGTTTAAGGGGTGAACTTGCTGAGACATTGTCTCACCCCCATGGTGGGCTCAACCTTTTCAGGTCCTTAGGTGGCGGTCCCTCCAGAGTGTTTTAGTCAGCCAAAGAGGATTACCGAGTAGGTCATGGATATCCCTATTCCAGGGGGCCACGGGGTCTGGGTCTACGAACTTGTAAGGACCATCGTCTGGGTTGATGAGGGTTTACCTCTGCGAGTACCCCATCAATTTAAGGCGTGGTATCATCACGGGCATAATGGACCTAGAGAGGGTCCCCTATAGGAGTTTGATGTCCTTGCTACGATAGTAGACATCGCTTTTGGCGAGGGTACAGTTGACCCTCCTAGTGGTGCAATGCTGGACCCAAGTCCCCAATAGTGTTCGGAGTTTTCAGTTGGGGACTCGTTTGCTTAGAGGACTTGTAGGCTTGCCTGCTTTTGTAGACTTCTATGTATAGCCTAGTCTACTGTTGTATATAAACCGGGGTGTTTATAAAAGCTTGTTTTGGTTGTGCTTTGCTGCTTGCTTTTCTATCTCGTGTTGTGAGTTGTCAGGGGATTTATTTCACTTCCGCATGTGTATTAAAATGAATGGGTCGACGACGCGTCCTAAAACATCACAAATTTATCGACCACTGAGGGATGGGCATGCGCTCGAGGATCGGGGCACGACACATGTAATGAGTAATTTGAATATTTATATTTTACTCTCTCACATCTCTTCCCACTCTCTATCTCCTTCCCTCTCACTTCTCACACACTTTCCCCTCCCCCTTTGCTTCTACCAATCTCACCCCTCTCTGCCCACTCTCTTTTTCCTTAGCCTTTTTCTCCATTTTTCCCCCTTCCCTTGCATCCCCATCTCCTTTCCTTGTTGCCACCAGCTCCTTTCTTCCCTCACACCAGCATCATCTTCATTTCTTCCTTTCTCCCTTCTTCCAGTAGCCACATGCACGTGCACCACCATTTATTGCCAGCTCCTGCTCCATCCACTTCAAGCCAACAAGACCAATAGCTCACCATTCCACCTTGCTATCCGCCTAGCTCAGCCGCCGTCCTAGCGTCCACCACCAGCTCAGCCAAGCCTTGCAACTAGTAGCTCTAAAACAGAGCAAAAGCAGAACCAGTTCTTCCTTCAGCAAGTAGTGAGCTTGTGTGGTAGTTTTCAGCATCCTTCAGGCCTCCCTTGGAGTCGCCGTAGACACGGGATCTCACCGCTATTGCGCTACTATCGCCGTGAACCCGTTGGCTCGCTAATCTAGTGAGTTAGCTCCCTAATCCTTGATTAGGTTGTTAATTGCACTTAGTTAGATTAGTATTAAGTGAGATTGGCCTTAAGATGGATTAGTGTTGATCTAATTAGTGAGATTAGCACTAATGAGGTTGGATTAGTCCAAATTAGTGGACTTTCTTGAGTTCTGATTCCTGGACTCTCGCCGTTTGCCATTTTTGCAGATCAAAATGGGTTGCGAATATGAGGTCGGTTCCTTCTTAATTTTTTTTTTTTAAATATCCTCAGTTATGACATATATTTTATTTAAGATTTTAGAGATTTAAAAAGGAGGAGATGTCAGCTTCGTCATTTGAAAACAGAACCTCTGTTTTTACTGAAACTGGTAACCTTTTGGGATTCAAGGGAAATTTATCAACTCTTAAGGTTCGAATTTCGATATGATTTTTTCACAAAATTTTTTTGTCACATCTTCTAGTTGAACATAGTAAAATTTCAGATCAAATGGTTAAGTTTTGGATCTCAAACATAACTGATTTTGAAAAACAGATTTTTTGGAAACGGACATAGTTTTTGTACTAGATTGAGCGATTTACTGGCCGAATTTAGAAGGATCTGGGTTAAGGTGTCTCATGAAAATGTTCTTTTATGTGTCATTTACAACATATTCAAATTTGGGAATTTTCTGAACTCGTTTGATTATATTTGTAGATTTAATCTCGGAGACGCGCGAGTGGCCCCTTTTCTGCTGATTAGGACCGATAGTGGTTTTGTGATTATTCTTGGTGTCGTGCTTGCTGGATAAGGTATATTTGGTGATGTGGGTGACTTGTGGCATGCTGAGAATTGATGTGAGAGATCATGAGGTTTTTTTCTCTTTGTCGGTTGTTTATTGCTATTGCAAAAGGTGACATTTTGGACTATTAAATAAAAAATAAATGAGGTGTCGGGTCCAAACACCAAAAATTATATGCCCAATAAAACAATGAGGTTTGAAACTAGGTGTGTGCAAATTTTGACGGATTAATTTTGAGTACGTGACTATCTACGAATTTATTTCTAAAGGCATGAACCGAAAAAAAAAAAAAGGGAGGGGAGTTACTAAAGTTTAGTTCCAAAAATGGGTGTTTGGAAAAAAAGTAGAAAATAAATGAGGTGTCAGGTTTGGACGCCAAGTTTTATATGCTCAATAAAACGAGGAGGTTTTATACTAGATTCATGCAAAGTTTGGCGGGTTAATTTCAAGTACGTGACCCCATACGAATTTATTTCGGAAAGTTTGAACAAAAAAAAAAGGGGAGTTACTAAGGTTATTTTTAAAAGAGGATTTTGGTTTTTCGACCATATGTTGGAAGCTAAGAGTTAGCTTGGTTGATGAGGCGCCTACATGGTTAGGTTAATTAAGTAGTTCGATTTAACTAATCGCAATTTATTTATTTATTTATTTATTGCATGTATTTAATTATTTTGTAATTTATTTAATTATCTTCCGGAAATTATACTGGAATAGACAGTTGTTAGAATTTCGTGCTGATTGTCGTCGCGCAATTGATGGTTAATTTGTGCATATTTGGTGATGTGGTTGGCTTGTGATATGTTTGGGACTTATGTATGATGATATGTGAATGGTTATGCTAGGGTGATGGTTTATTGTCATGGCAAGATGACTATTGAAAGATGAGGTGATGTGTTGAGGCAATCATGTGACATCTTGAATTTCAGGTCATTACGGCACCATCAAAATTGATCAGAGACCAGATATAGGTCAATTCGATATAGGTTGTGATTAGTGTATGGGTGATTCCACCTAATTGCGAAATTTTTGTCAAACGACACTAGACTGATTTTTCTGTCATTTCTATACCTTATATCCGTATTTGAAACCTCGAGATTTTCACAACAATCAAGAGTCGCCAATGTATCGAAGATGTACAGTCTGGCTTGAAAATAATCTACCATAGGTGAAATGCGCTAAAAATTCCTAAAAACTACCCGGTAGGTTAGGTCACGCTAAAATCGCGTCAGATTGAAATTAACCGCAAATTTGAACCCGATTTCAAAACTTGAAAGTTCTTTCATGTCACGATTCATTTTAGGAGTGTCAATTCACCTTCAAAAGATTTTTCTGCAAATTGGGATTTTTGATGAAAATTCAGAGTACGGCCGTTTTGGACTGGGAAAATTATGGGACCGTTTTTTAGCGCACCATTGGCCGTCAAGTTGGTTCAATTGGTGAGGAAAAATGTAAATTTAAGTGTGGGCACCTTGGTTGAATTTATGGGGACTAAATTGAGCTCAATTAGAGAAGTCCTGAAGGTGAATTGAATGGAATTGAAGGGGCAACTTTTGGACCCTTAGATGGCTTGGAATGGAAGCTTAGGTGAAGGATTTTGGCTATGGATGACAGCCAAGGAGTGGTGGGCCAAGAACTCAAGTGTTTTAAATATTTGTGTGGCCCCCTCCTCTTGTAACAGCCATCTTCTCCCTTCAGAAGCTCCTTTCTCCATTGGTGTGAGTTTTGGAAGCTTAGAAAACCAGAGAACAACTGGCCAACCCTCCCCCTTCGCCGTCGACCTGCCGGAGCTCCATTGTCATTGCCAGTTACACACTGCGAGCGCCCGAGCTCCCGCGCCAGCCTGTCCTCTCGTCCTGTGTCATCTCGCCTCCTGTCGCGGCTAGGCCGCCTCTCGAGCCTCTGTCCAGCTAGCTGGGGCCTCGTCCTCGCCGTTCCAGTCGCCTTTTGCCTCCGTCAGGCTCGCTAGGAGCTGTTGTAGCCACCGCCATCCCTCCTTGCCGTTTTCAGACCCTTCGGTCCAGCCTAGCAGCCCAGCTTAGAAGTCGAGTTCTCAGCCCAGCCGTGATTTGTTGGGCCCATTTTAGGTCCCTTTTAGACTTTGGTTGGTGTCGCCGCAAGCTTGGTTGTTGCCCGCCTCCGCGTCATCGATGTCGTGGACTCACCAAATTGCTAAACCGGTGAGTTTACTTGTTAAACTCTACTTAGGGAGTTAATTATGCTTGGGGTGATTAATTTAAGCTAATTAGGGATTATGTGGTTAGTTAGATTAGATTAGTGATTTAATTGCTTAATTATGCATGTTAGGTGGTTAGAATAGACTAATTAAGGACTAGATAAGTTGTGCTATTTATCTAGATTGGTTTGGAAATTTCCTAGGCCCGTTTAGGTGGTTAGATTAGCGTTTCCGGCCTAAGTTAGTATTTTTGGTATTTAATTGCATTTAATTAATTATTTTTGGTATTTATTTAATTATTAAATATTTTCCGAAAATAAAATTGGATAGTCATGACTGGATTTTCATGTTGATTGCAGTTTTGTGCTTAATTTATGCAATTGAGAGTGAATTTGTGCAAATTGAGTGGTGATTGAAATTTTGGTTATTTATTCCAAAATTGTGAAAGTTTGGTATTTAATTAGAAAATCCCGGGTGTCGGGTTTTGACATCGAAATTGGTCTTAAATATTATATCAAATAGTGGGATTTTAAAAGGGATGATATGAATTTTTCGAGTTTGATTTGACCGTGTACCCACACATGGTTATTTTCATCGAGTGTTTTTAATACGAAGAAAAATGGTCAAGTGCATTATCTTAATTGAGACATTTGAGTGCAATGCACGGTGTCCTTGGCCGTAATTAATTGATCGTGTGTTGGTTATGCGAACCCGTGGCGAGCGTTTACGTCGAACGAAGCCCCTATATGGGTTGCCCTTGGACAACAGAAGCCAGTCACAATAGATTATGAACCTATCCTCCTTCAGGAAAGCCGTCTAGTAGAGACATTGCCGTGCTCAATGGGGCAAGACGATGCTTGGCTACGCCAGAAGACCGCCAAACATCAAGTAGGCCATGCCTATTGGGCCGAGATCAAATTAGGAATGCATGATTGATTGAGTTAAACGTGCTGGATTATGGGATAAAATTGAGTGGCATGGTATGGGACATGTCACAATGATTTGGCCCTATAATCAGGACTCCTATGATCGTTTGAGAATGAGTGTGGCATTCCTATTTATTGAGCTTGATTACTGGTCATGTTTATGATATAATTTGTGCTAACATGTAGGGAGGAGCTGAGATGAGATGAGTCCCTATGGTTGTGTGGTTGTGTGGTTATGTGGTTAGGACACCTCTAGGCGTATTTTCTTCATAGTCGGAGTTTAGGGGGTGAACTTGCTGAGACATTGTCTCACCCCGTCGTGGGCTTAACCTTTTCAGGTCCTTAGATGGCGGTTCCTCCAGAACGTTTTGGTTAGCCGATGAGAGTTACCGAGCAGAGTTTTGACTGCCCTGTCCCCGGGGCTCACTGGGTCTATGAACCCATGGTGACCACCGTCTGGGTTGATGAGGGTCTACCTCAAAGGGTACCGCATCGATTCAGAGCGTGATTTCGCCACGGACTCAATGGATACAAGGAGTGTCCCCTCCGGGGTTTTGAGATCCCTGCTGTGGTAGTCAATGCCGCTCTAGGCAAGAGTACAGCTGACCCTCCTGATGGTGCTGTGGAGGACCCGAAGCCCCCGGAGCCTGTGGAGACCGAAGGATCGGTGAATGTGTCCGACTAGTTGGTCATAGAACAGCTTCATTTTGAGAGCCAGTCTTTTGTAGACTCTTGTCTATATACTAGTGTTGTATATAAACCGGCGTGTTTATAAAAGCGTGTTTTGGTTGTGAATTATTTTCCTGCTTTTCTATCCCATGATATTTGCTGTAAGGGGATTTGTTTATTCGCTTTCGCATATGCAATAAAATAAAAGGGTCGGCGACTCATCCTGGGAAATCACAATTTTTATCGACCACCGAGGGATGGACACATGCTCAAGGTTCGGGGCGTGACAATCATCTACACACTAATCACATACCTCTATTGAAACCTATCTCCGATCTCTGATCAATTTTGACGGTGCCGTAATGGTCCTTGTAGATTAGCACAGTCGAGCAGTCGATTCTTGGTCGAATTTTTAAGTCTATTGCGTTTAGATTCCTTAACGGCTTCACCTGATAAACTAGTTATCCCGTGAGTGATCAGCTCAGGGAAAAGAACTATAGGCGCATCGATGAAAAGCCCAACTTATTCAATCGAAAATAGAACCTGAAAATCAGGATGTCACATGGACACCTTAAGAAACATGACAAAATGTTAGGTACCAAAAGGGCATTCGTAGAAATATTAACGCAACCCGAGTCACCGAACTTTAGAATCTTTGGTTGTGTATATATCGAGGGACCACTCCCGACCCTCGATTGGGTTTTCTAGCCGACTCCCAAAAACGAGGCTAGTGACGACTCCTAACTATCATCTAGATTGTCTTAAATAGCTCATAGATAATAAATAAACTTATTGTGAGGGGTATGAACTTTAGGAAAAGGTTCATGATCATTATTTAGCATATTCGAGATGATGAAGCTAAAAGATGAGGTGACGACATCTTTAATAGATGTACATTTTGAGAGGGCTACCATGGTCAAAGTACCATTGAACTTACCTTTATATCTATTTTTTTTTTTCAACCTTAAAACCATTGATCAAGATGTGTTATGGCATCGAGGTGGAGTCATGATAAATCCTACTATCATGTGAGATATGAGCTTGGGAGAGCTTGCGACTATGATTAAGCAAACTCATGTGGTTGATCTCGAAAGTTGAGGTGATGACATCTTTTAGAGTATGTATCGTGAGGGAGCTTTCATAGTCAAGTACCTCTAAACCCGACCTCCTATCCCCACCTTGCCGAGTGGTTAGGTCATGATAGGTGGTCTTCGCAAAATGGTCGGTTGTTGTACTCCACCCATTGGTTGCGTCATTCCAAGCATTTATCGTCCTTCCTATAGGTAATACTTGACTAATGACATTGTCGACCACACCTAAAACATCTCACTGATGCCTAACATGGTCCACTATCATGTGGTTTACCATACTCACGACATACACTACTCGAGTACTATCCTCATTGCATTAGTCGGTTACTTCCTACTCCTCCAAAATTCATAGGCTCTCATCTTTTATTGGAGTTGTAGGACGATTTTCCAAACTGAATTGGCGTTTTGTCATGATGGAGATTTCCCTATCCATCTTGGTGACCTGGCCTTACTTGCCATCCTACCTCCATTTCCTCCTAGTTCAATTCCTGTTCTACTAGTTAGGCCTTCTCGTATAGCTCAATATAATCTCTTATATTAAGAGGTATTAGCTATCTCCTAATATATGCCCGTAAACCATTTAGAAATCGCTTAGCTTTATCCTCCCTATTCTCTACCAGTCTAGGGGCATACCTAGAACGTTCTGAAAATTTTGCTTCATATTGGTCCACAGTTAGTTTATTCTAACTTAACTCCATGAATTTCGAGATCTTTTTTTCCTTGGCGCAACCAGAAAAATACTTTCCAAGAAATACTCTAACAAAAGTTGCCCATACTACTGCAGCATCAGTTGGGAACACCGCATCCTTCAATGCTTGCCACTAATGCTTGGCATTTCCCTCAAGTTGGTACTCTGCCAATGTCAGCTTTTCAGCGTTGTTACAATCTAACAATCTAAAGACCTTTTTCCATACCGTCAATCCATTGTTCTACTTCTTCCGAATCACCTATTCCATAAAATTTTGCTAGCTTTAATTTCAAAAATTGTTCAACCAAACTTTAGGTATGACGCTCACCCCCTGCTTGTTTTTGAGCTTTCTTTCCATTAGGGCTCCCACATTAGTAAGTGCTTGGAGGATCCCCACTATCTGAGGGTTTTTCCCAGGAGTTGATCTCCCAAACGAATATCCACCCGTCCTTTTCATCTTGAGTTCAATTAATTCTACACATTGATCACCGATCACTGTTGTGATCAAGTACTAAGCTCTAACTAGTAAGTAACATCCGTTACTGCTGCCTAGTAAGTAACTTGCATTGCTTGTAAATCAAAGCATAGCAATCACAAAGATTTAAGTTTTTAAGTTGTGCGTGTCCATCCAATCCTCCAGCACCATTAGCACACCTTATCACTCCAGGTAAAGCGATGGCTCTAATACCAAAACAAGGCCTGTCACGAGCCTGTGACGTCCTAAGGTGCCACCTCCTTCTACCGAACCTTATTCTATATTTTCACTTATTACACATGCGGAAACTAATAAGAATAAGACAAACAATCAATAACAAGGATAAACGCATGAACATAGAGAACAATAAACATTCTGAATTTCATTTTTTTTTCTTCTTATTGATTAGCAAGGGTGATCAACAGTACGAGCATACATCTGGGAGGCTATCTAGGGTCACTCTGTCCTTCACAAAACAGTCCATTAACCTAGCGAGAGTTTTTCCTACTCCTTGAATTTCGACCTCCAACATCCACAATCAAATATATACAAGTGTATTACACTATAACACAGCCTTATCACTTCCAAAAATCTTCCATGGTCAGATCTTTAGATTCTTGTTCCATCTCAAAAACCGAAATCCACAATGCATGCTCTGTTTTTGCTTGGTTTCTTAGTCCAGCTTCATCTCCTTCATCACAAATCGACATGCAACTCCAAATTCCACATTTTCTCACATCTACCAACTCTTAGCTAGATAAAACAGCAAGAAAAACATAGATTGAAGAACTTCTACTTGCCTTAAACCTTTCTACTCGATTGCTGGCCAAAAACAGGGGTTCAGGGGTCTCGGGCTTGGCTCAATCGGCGGTGAAGACAGGCGGCGTCGACAGTGGCGGCTCACACGAACATGGACGGACGAGCACAAGCAGAGGCGCGACCTTCTCCCTCACTCCTGCTTGCAGCACGCTCAACTCTCTCTCTCTCTCGCTCGCTAGCCCACTGCTCACTCTCGATCTCTCTCTCTCTCTCCCAATTTGCTCGACCGCTCGCCACTTTGGTCGTTGGTTTTATTAAAAACCAGTCAACAAATGAAGATGTTCCAGCGGCAGAAGGAGGTGAGGACAGGTGGAAGAAACGTGGCAATTTTCTTTGGCCACTTGGAGACACGAACGAAGCAGCTGGTGAATGTGGCAGGGAGTGGGTTCTTCGGTGGCCAGCTCTCTCCCCCCACCCCGGCGCATGCATCGACGTGTCCACTGAAGAGGGCCTCTTGGTCAAGTGTTTTGTTTTCAATTGTTGACCGGTGGCTCAACACCTCACTCGACGGGTACAATTGCTGTATGATGACTAATTTCCTCTATTGATGTAGTGACCAGAATTCTGTGACCGTATGGTCCTAATGTATGGCCCAATTTCTCCAAATTTTATTCTTAATCTCCGCACATGCATGAGCTAAATTACGGCCTACTCACATGGCCACAGGGTGTCGCAACAATGTACAAGTATGTGATCGAAATTCTCACGTGGAGAAAGGATTCGACAGAGTTATACGGTGATAAAAAAATAAAATAAAATAAATAAATTCATTTCCTCACTTTCCGAATTGCACAAAGAAAAGACGTGCATTGTCCTCATGCATGGTCCAACTCCTCAAATTTTATTCTTAAATTCGGCATGCGTGTTCCTTATGCATGGCCGAATTCCATCAATCGATCAAAGTCCAAAGACTTTTCTTGTTGCACGATTGATCGTTCCAAAAAAAAAAAATAAAAGAAAACGTGGCCGTTGCATATTTGAGGGTCGTTGGAATTTTCGGATGCCACATTAATCAATTGACTTATTTGGTTTCTCTTTCTCTTTCTCTCTCATTTCTCTCTCACCCTAACTCACGCATGCACAATCCCCCCCTTAGCAGACCTTCTTCTTCTTCTTCTTCTTCTTCTTCTCCTTCTTCTTCTGCTCCTTCTGCTTGACTTATTTGGTTTCTCTTTCTCTTTCTCTCTCATTTCTCTCTCACCCTCACTCACGCATGCATAATCCCCCCCTTAGCAGACTTTCTTCTTCTCCTTCTTCTTCTGCTCCTTCTTCTTCTTCTTCTTCTTCTTCTTCTTCTTCTTCTGCTTCTTCCTCTTCTTCTTCTTCTTTCTTATTTCATTTTTTCCTCATGTTCTCTTTCCCTTCACGTTCCTCATCCCTTTCCCTACTGCAACTAGCCCATCTCTCCCTCACAAATTCTCCACCGCTTGTACCCTCCTCACGCCAGCTCAACCACCTGCCACCTCCCGCTTCTTCCTCTTTTTGTTGCCACAAGCCTCACCACCATCATATCATCACGCCATCTTCTTCATCCGGTTCTGGTCTTGCCCTTTTTCTTCTTTATTTTGCTGCACGCCAACACAGCAACCTCACGCCTTACCAAGTCCAGCAGCCCTGCCACCATCCGTCCACCTCACCGTCCCGACCAGCAGCCCCACCCGCCTACCTTAACTCCAGCTGTCCATTAAGCCCAGCAACCACCGACCAACCCCTTGGCTAAAGGCTTGTAGGGCTGATTCCACTGCCATCAAGCCTCCAATTGAGCCACAGTTGTCTCAAGTTCTCATTGGCGTTGCATTGCCGTCGCTGTGAGCCCACCGCCGTCTTAATCTAGTGAGTTAACTCCCTAATCCTTGATTAGGCTGTTAATTGCACTTAAGGGGTGTTTAGATTAGTGCTAATTATGATTAAATTAGTTCAAAGATGGATTACTGTTAATCAAGCATGGTTATTGTTAAATATGACTCGAGTTTGGGGGTTTGCTAAAACGCGAAATTTGGTGGACTCGCGAAGGAGTTGCACAAAAGAGGAAATAAAATTATATATATGCAACAAAGTTTTCTGTTTCATTACAGAGGAGGCCGAATAAGCCGAAGCTTTGTGGGGCCCAAACCGACGCGATTTCACGCCTCTACACGTTGAAGACGAAGGTGGTGGGGCCCAAGGTCAAAAGTTTGACCTTGGGCACACACCTACATGAAGATTTCCTTCTGTATGTGAAGCAAGGAGGTGGGCCCTCGATGGGCACACGTATAAAAGGAAAATATATTTGCAGGTCTTCGGTTTTGAGGGTTTCTTCTTTTCGGTGAGTTGCTGCCGCACGTCCTACGAAGCCGCACACGATCGTTGAGCGCAGCCACATATTGAAGCGCTGTTTACTTTGAGTGTCGTGGGTGTTCTCTATTTGCGAGAGACGTCTGTAGGCGCTGGGGGCTTGATAGCGGGTCTTCGTGTTTCTCGTGCGGCAAAATTTATTCACGATTTACATCCAAGAAAAATTGGTGTATTGGGTGTAATTGGGGCTTGGGAAACACCGAGAGAGTGTTTGAGTGACTCGAGTGTGTAATCTCCTTGTATCGCTTGATCTATAGTGAAATTCGCTGCTGCTCTCCCCATGGACGTAGGTCTTTACGACTGAACCACGTAAATCTGGTGTCCGATTTATTTTTCTTCTTCTGTCTATATTTTGTTCGATCGCTCACCCTATCGCAACAGTTATGTTAGTTAACAATGGTTAGGTTAATTAATGTTGGTTAGGTTAATTAAGTTGGATTAGCTTAGTTAACCGCAGTTTACTAGACACTCGTTGTTTACTATTTTCGTGGATTAAAATGTGCTACGATTTTGAGGTTGATTTCTTCTTGAAAAATGTTCTAGACCTCTTCATTTATGACATATATTTTATTCAAGATTTTCTTGATTTAAAATAATAATATTTTAGCTTCGTTACAAGCAAAACAGAATCTCGGTTTGTGCTGGAACCGTTGAGCTTTTGGTGTTTAAAGGATTTTTATCAACTCTTAGGGTTCGATTTTCGAAAGAGCTTCTTCACAAAAAAATTTCATCATATCTTGAAATTTAATATAGCCAAATTTCAAAGCAAACAGATGAGTTTTAGACCTCAAACCAAGCTGGTTTTGGAAAACAAAATTTCTGGACACGGACACAGTTTTGGTATCGGATTGAGTGATTTACTGCTCTTATTCTAGGAAGATCTGGGTCAAGGTGTCTTCAGGAAAAGTGCTTTTTAAGTGTCCTTTATAACATATTTAAATTTAAAAATTTTCTGAACTTGTTTGGTTATGTTTCTAGAATTAATCTTGGAGACGTGCGAGTGGATTCGGTTTTTGCCGGTGAGAGCCGGTTGTGGTCTTGTGGTTGTTCTTGGTGTCTTGCTTGCTGGAAAACATATATTTGGTGATTTGGTTGATTTTTGGCATGCTGAGAACTTATGCGTGATATTATGAGAATGGATGCCCTATGTTCCGATTTTTATGTCGAAAGATGGCATTATAAGCTTTTAATTAGAAAAACAATGAGGTGTTGGGTTGGACACCAAAAATTATTTGCTCAACAAAACAATGAGGTTTTAAACAAGGTGCATGTAAAGTTTGACGGATTAATTTTGAGTACAAGAGCACCTACAAATTTCTTTCCAGAAGTTTTAAAGAAAAAAAAAGGGGATTACCCAAGTTTAGTTCAAAAAGGGGTGGTTGGAAAGAAAATAGAAAATAAATGAGGTGTCGGGTTTGGATGCCAAATTTTATTTGCTCAGTAAAACAAGGAGGTTTTATAGTAGAAATGTGCAAAGTTTGATTGATTGATTTTGAGTACGTGACCGCATACGAATTTATTTTGGAATGTTTTGAACAAAAAAAAAGGGTAGCAAGGTTTATTATTTGAAAAGGGATTTTGATGTTCTTGGCTAATGCGGAAGATAACAATGGACTTGATTGATGGTGTGCTCATGTGATCACCTAAATACCCTAATGCATATGAATATGCGGGGTAATGAATCCGTCCTTATGCATATGAATATGCGGGACGATGCCTGATTAAGTTCCGATGCCCTCACGTCAACGGGATGCTGAGTCGCGGTTGAGGCTGAACAAATGATCCTTTATGGAATGTTGTCCTGAGGCGTATGAGTATGCGGGATAATGATGTGCCCGACCAGGGGGGGACGATGCCCGGTTACGCCGAATGATCGCCGACTTTTGAGCTGGTCATGGCTAATGGGTTGTAATAATCGTAACACACCTGAATGGTTGTGATAGTTGCGCTTGATTATGGGGTAAAATTGTGGCACGGTATGGGACATATCATAACAATTTTACCTTACAATCAGGACCCGTGTGATTATTTAAATGATGACAATGATGTGTTCCGGTTATTAATTGTGCCTGTGATATTTATAATGCATATGTGACACACTAATGTGCAAGGATGTGCCGAGGTGAGGTAAGTTTTGTGTGGTGCCTATTTAGGCTGCCTCTAGGCGAATTTGCGTCCTAACCAGGGTTTAGGGTTTTGACTCACTGAGATTCATCTCACCCCGTCATGGCTAACCTTTTTCAGGGCCGTAGCGTTGAAATTTGCTGAGTGCGGACGTGGTGGGCGTGAGATGCGAAACTTGTTTGGTTGGCCCTACCGTTAGTGAAGTTTAGGTTAACCCTAGTCCTTAGAGGTTTTTGAGATGGTCAATAGGAAGTGGCCGTGGAAAGGCTTGTAAGTATTAAACTTCCTACAGTTAACAGTTGATAAATGAATATCTTGTTTTTGGCAATGGTTGCCGTGCTTTACTATCCCTATAAAAAGAGTGGGTCGGCAACGCGTCTTGGGACGTCGCATTTTTAATCGACCGCCGAAAGATGTGCGCATACCTAGGATTCGGGGTGTGACAAATAATCCAGCATTTCCCTAATGGTTTTGAAGGCTGAAAGCCCATTGGGAATGCTGAACCAAATGCACCCTTATACCTCAGCAACCCAATTGAGAGATTAGATCAGTCCACATCTCCCAAAAATGCTCTCCATTACCAAAACTCCCCCCACATTCTTTGAAAATACATGCCACAAAGTAAAACCTTCCCCCCCAAAGTTTCTATCTCCTCTCCCTCTCCGCCAACTCCACCACGCTCCACCACCATCCTCATTACTCATTGTTATCCCAACTCCAAAGATAGGCCCAGCAGCCCCTGAAACGGCCACAACTGCGCCCCTTAGCCTATCCTCTCCACCGCGTCACTTGTTCGTCCCGTCTCCAAGTTGTTCACAAGCCATGCGAGGTGGGGGCCACGATCTCCGGCATAGGCTCAACGGTGGTCTCGTAGCCATAGATCTTTGGTCACATCTGGTCCAACAAGGGCAAGGAGTAACCTTTAAATAAGGGGAATTGAATAAGGAGTGACTTTTAAAAGACTTCCTAGGACATTGAAAGGACCATGCCTAAAGCTGAAAATTTTTTGGATTTTATATGTGAAACTAGAATAAACGAGAGAAGGATGATAGAAGTGCGAAATGTTATACGGCACTCACTTTAGCGTGAAAAGTTTTTTTTCGGATCTCTTAAGTGCCATTAAAAAAATAAATGATCACTTAAGTGCCAACTCCAAGCTGAGTCAACAAAAACCTAAGCGATGCCATTTAAAAGTTATAAATGGTGATCATTTGAATGCCAAATTTTATTTAAAGTTATCATTTCAGTACCAATCATTGTTGAAATGCTGTCGCTTTAGTGCCAAGCATGCCAAATGGACTGGAGTTTTAAAAAAAATTGTCAAATTATATTATAATTTTAATTATAAATGTCACGAAATTAATTTGGTTGGAATTTCTTGTCATTGTTACTTAAGTGATTTTTTTCTCTCATTCAACACTTAAGTGAGTTGGCAAAATTTTTTGGCACTAAAACGAGCATCATAAACAGCTTTTTACACTTTCTAGTGTCCTTCTATCTAAATACTCACAAAATGCATCTTTTAACATTAGGTGCCAAATAAAAAACTGTTAAGGCTTTAAATGGATGGGTCAAAATAGACAATACCTCAACTTAGGGCTCTCGGGGAATTCTTAGCATCGAGCCATTGGCGGCTCGAGGTTCAATGGCGAGGGATCGTAGCGGTGATGGAAGACAACGGCTTGGCGACAATGTGCTTGGACCTTCAACCATGGTGGTTTGCTCGAAAGGACGGAGAAGAAAAGATGGAAGGAAGAAGAGAAAGAAGGATAGAAAGAAAAAGCACACTAGAAGAAAAAAGAAAGAACAAATGTCGACCATTGGATAAACAATCTAGATCAAGGGCTAGGATGGCTTCTTGGAACTTGAATTATTGGCTAGACTCAAAGGGCAATTAGGTCCATTCCTCTCATCCATCCAAAAGTGGCACCTAACCTATAGTCCATGGCTTAACAAAGTTTGTCTCACCTCAATTTAAACTTTAATAGGCTAAATTGGCCTCACATCTAGGTCCGTTAAAGTCTGTATTATCAAATTAGTGCATTTCCTATATTTATGCACTAACGGCTCACTAAAATCATTTCAATTGGAAAGGAATACCTTGATAACATCTAAAGTTGATGCCTGCAATTGGACCGGGGCTTGTGGCTAAGTTTTGATTAGAAACAGGTTTAATGTGACCTATGCAAATTTAGGTGGAATTGGCAAAATTCACACGACTAGACTCAAACTGAGTTCAACGCCTATCTCGGGTTTTAAGTGTGACTTTAACCTTCGGTTGTCATTTAATCGAGTTGCGATTGTTCATGATCGGATTAGAGTGGTTCATTAGTAGTACATTAACCGTGTGGCGTCACCCACGATCGGTACATACTTAAGTTGAGTCGATTTATACCTGTCCATTGACTAATTGTGACGGCACACGATCATCCACAGCGATCCTTATGATGGAATGGTCCTTACATTATTGAATGCTCTGGTCTATCGTAACCCTAATTCGAAATTGCCTTACCCCTAATCAACTAGACAGCTTGTGAACAATTCCTAAGATTGAGTCATGGCCTGTCTTTGCTTCTGACACACCGATCCTTAGTCTATCCCTCGAGGTCTAAATAGGGGTTATAATCAAGGATGTCACTTAGAGGCACCATTTTTGGGAGGAACACGACAAGCACTTTTTGAGTTATGGTCGTGCAGGTAGGGTGATAGCTTTTGTTGAAGATAGATGATGGAGCTACACATGTTGAAGATAGCTTTTCTTTTTCAATATGAAATCAAAGAAAAAGTAGTACCTATTCATCCCAACCGAAGGAGTAGAATCGGAAAGTCAGCGCCGAACCAAAATGTCATGTGTCGCTTATGCGGAAGGCGACATGGATCAACCCCATGCCATTTTAGGACAAGTGCTTGTTTTGAGTATGGCCAACAGGGTCACCTGACCAGAAACTGTCCCAGAAGGCCGATGGAAAAAAAAAACAAAGGGAATGCGCCGCAAAACACATAGTGGGGTATTTGGTACAAGCCCCCGGTGCAAGTAAGGATGCATGCTGTCACCCAACAGAAGACAGAGGACCCACCAAATGTGTGTCGAGTTTGTAGAAGGAAGCATGGATCAATGCAGTGTCCTGGTATAACAGGAGTGTGCTATGGATGTGGCCAGGACGGCCATCAGGTGAGGGACTGTCCACGTAGGTCCAGGGGAGCATAAGCATCGCTACCACAAATAGGGCGCCACTAAGATGACAAAAGGGACAGGAAGGAACCGAAGCATGCACCGATCAGAGAAATAATGTTTTTGGGGTGATTTTATCAAAGTAGCGTAGCAGAGTTTTGGTTAAGTTTATAGAATTTCAGTTTGTTATAATAAAGCAATAGAAAGAAGAATCACTGGCTAGAGTTGTACTTGACTAGCTTGCTTATGTATAACTTTGACATCCTATATGAAAAGAGTTGGCTTAAGGAGCACTTGTTGTAATGAATTGTTGTCATGAAGTAATCCAGTTTAATCCGTTAGCATGTGGAAGTTTCGAGTTTATTGGGAGTCGAGGAAGACCCTCGATTACCTTGATCTTGTCGCTTGAGGCAACCCATTTGTTAGACGGGGGTTGTCAAGGTTACTTGACGACTGTCATAGATACGACAGTTGAGGAGCTGAAGATCGAGGACATCGTTGTAGTGCAAGAGTTTCCAAATGTGTTTCCAAAGGAATTACCAGGCCTGCTGCCAGAAAGGGAGATTGAGTTCGTGATTAAGTTAGCTCCCGGGACAGAGCCAATCTCTAAGGCTCCTTACCAAATGGCGTTGGCGGAGCTGAAAGAACTGAAGGTGCAGATGCAGGAATTGTTGGATAAGGGATTCATATGTCCCAATGCATTACCTTGGGAAGCAATGATCAACTGGCCAAGAATGACTACCTTGACAGAGATCAGAAGCTTTTAGGTTTGGCAGGATACTACAGAAGGTTCGTGGAAGGGTTTTTAGCGTTAGCCTCACCGTTGACTCGACTACTGAAGAAGGAAGAGAAATTTGTGTGGACAGATAAGTTTGAGCGTAGTTTCCAAGAGATTAAGTAGAAGTTGACTACCTCACCCATGTTGACAATTGCATCTGGTACCAGAGGATACGAGATCTACAGTGATGCGTCGTTTAGAGGACTAGGTTGCGTGTTAATGCAACATGGCAAGATTGTTGCATACGGGTCCCGTTAGTTGAGACCTCATGAGCTGAATTATCCGACGTGTGACTTGGAACTTGAAGCGATTATTTTCACTCTGAAAATTTGGAGACATTACTTATGCGGAGAAAGATTCCAAATCTTCATAGACCATCAAAGTCTCAAGTACTTATTCTCTCAGAATGAGTTGAATATGAGACAGCGTCGCTGGATGGAGCTCTTGAAGGACTATGATTGTGATATCTTGTATCACCCTGGAAAGGCTAACAAGGTCGCAAATGCGCTGAGTCGGAAGTCTTCAGTTGCAAAGATGATGGTTAAGTAATGGATTTTACTCAAGAGAGCTCGAGATTTGGTTTTCAAATTTGAAGTAGGCCACCTTTTAAATCTTATGGCCACCCTCAAAATTGAGCTGGAAGTGCATATCAAAATCAAGACGCTTTAGTTGACCGACCCAGAGATTCAAAAGATCCTGCAAGAGGATACCGAAAAGAGAAACGCTGACTTTCAAATTTTGGAAGATGGAACACTAAGGTTCCAAGGATAATTGTGTGTACCTGACGATGTAGCGCTTAAAGAAGAAATCTTATCAGAAGCTCATCGTAGCAGTTACAGCATTCATCTTGGTAGTACGAAGATGTATAAGAATCTTTGTCAACACTATTGGTGGTATGGTATGGGACGTGTCACAACGATTTGGTCTTATAATCGGGACCCTTGGATCAACTAGGGTGCTTTCCTTTGATTATTGGTTTCTTCCCAACTCGATTTCCATCTTTGCTTGAACTAAACCACGACTTAAATGCGGTGGCTCGCTCCCCAATCACAATTCCAAGTTGGGCCTCAATAGGTGTGGTAACAACAGCGGTTACGACACTGGCGGTGGTAGTGACAGCGGCGGCTTGATCCTGTGCTTGCTGGCCTAATAAGTTACCAAGGGTCACTAGCGCTTGTACGATCCCATCGATTCTAGGATCGCTAGGTGCTACTACACCAACATCGACCTGCGGTGGCGCCAATCCACTTGCGCAGGCCTGAGCCAGCGCTCTACCTCAACCACCTCAGGTACCGACCATTGTCGGCATCTTACCCTGAGTCATAGAGGCTACTGCCCTCTTCCTAAGAGTCCTCTGCTCCTGATCACTCATTATGCAAGTTCTTTATAGAAACCTGCTTTCCAATTCTACACAGAATTAGAAGATGAGTGATCTCCACAAAATAATCTACCAATCAGCTATATCAATTACAAGCATCAGCACAACTAAAAGGCCTTTCCTACTAACTATCCCAAGGACCCATCGCACCTTATCAATCCAACTATCAACCAGCTCTAATACCACTTCGGGCGAGGATGTCACGCCCCAATCCTCGAGTGCGTGCCCATCCCTCGGTGGTCGATAAAATTGCAACGTCCCAGGACGTGTCGCCGACCCATTCATTTTAATGCACATGCGAAAGCGAAACAATTACCCCTGACAACAACCAACACAGGATAGAAAAGCAAGAAACAATTTCACAACCAAAACACTTTTATAAACAATTGGGTTTAGGTACAAAAATATCGGTCCCAAAAGAAGCTGTCTGATGGCCTACTCGTTGGATACATTTGCCGATCCTTCGAACTCCACTTCAATAGGCTCCGGGGCTTCGGGTCCTCATCTAAGGACCTAAAAAGTTTAAGCCCACGATGGGGTGAGACAATGTCTCAGCAAGTTCACCCCCTAAACTTCGACTAGAAAGTAAATACACCTAGAGGCAGTCTATGTACACAAGACAGAGGAATTACCTCACCTTAGTTCCCTCCTGCATCTCAGTACAATTCATATACCGAATCGATCAATACAATCAATCAATCAATCGATATCATCAATACAATCACTGCAATCAATTCAATCAATTCCATCAATACAATCAATCCATCTATTCAATCAATTCAATCATTACAATCGATTAATCAATCAATCAATCAATCAATTCAATAGATACCATCAATATAACCAATTGATGCATTCAATCAATACAGTTGATTCAGGGGTCCCGATTATAAGACCAAATCATTATGACACGTTCCATATTGTGCCACACAATTTTGTCTCATAATCCAGCGCTTCAATGTCAATAAATCACACATTCCAATTCGATTATTGCTTGCACAAGCTGACCTAGATTACTGTTCACACAAGTTGACATAGATCATTGCTCACACAAGCTGACATACCGACGCACATAAGGGATGGGTCCACTTAACCATCACACGATCAATCAATACCAGCCAAGGACATTGTTCTTTACACAGTAATACCTCAATCAAAATAATGAACTTGGCCTATTTTTTTGTGTTAAAAACACCCGATAAAAATGATTGTGTGTGGGTACACGGTCAGTCTGAGCCAAAAATGCAATATCGTCATTTTCAAAAATCCCACCATTTATTGGCGTTAAAAACCGACGCCCGGTATTTTCTAATTAAAATATCAAAATTTCACAATTTTGGAATAAATACCCAAAATTCCAATCACCACTCAATTTGCACAATTTAACACTCAATTGCATAAACTAAGCACCCATTGCAATCAGCACGAAATTCTGACACTGGCCATCTCGGTATAATTTTCGGAAAATATTCAATAATTAAATAAATGCCAAAATTAAATAAATGCAATTAAATACCATAAATATCAACTTAAGCTGGAAATGCTAAATTAACCACCTAAATGGGCCTAGAAAATTTTTGAACCTATCTAGATAAATAGCACGATTTATCTAGTCCCTAATTAGTCTATTCTAACCACCTAACATGCATAATTGAATAATTAAATCACTAATCCATTCTAACTAACCACATAAACGATACTTAGCCTAAACTAATCTTCCCTTAAGCACCATTAACTCCATAAGCAGAGTTTAGCAAGTAAATTAATTGGTTTTGCGATCATATGAGTCCACGATAATGGCGACGTGGAGGCGAGCGACACTCGAGCCTGCGGCGACACCAAACGGGGACTAGATGGGCCTAAAAATGGGGCTTGAAGTCCAAGACCCTTGCTGGCCATCGGCTTCTGCTTGCGGTTGAAGGGGGTTGAACCGAGCAGCGGCTCGGCTGGAAACGGTGAGGAGGTGGGCCGGGCGGCTACAATGGGTGACAGCGGGAGCACCGGTGGCTAGAACGACGGCCTGGCAAGCTGCGACGACCTGAGATGGCGGCTAGGTGAGCTCGGGTAGCAACTTGAGCAAGGACAGTGTGAGCTGGAGCCGCAGGTGGACGGCGCTTGGGCGGGGCTCGGATGGGCGGCAACGGCGCACGACGATGGCAGGGGGCTCCGGCGGGCTTGCTGCTGGTCTTGGTTGGTTCCTCTTGTTTTCTTGAGCTTACCACTCTTCAACAATGGGGAAAGTAGCTGCTAAAGGAAGAGGAAGTTGGCTGCTGCAAGAAGGGGGGCCACCAATGCCACAAAAGTCTTCAAATGCTATCTAAAGCACTTGAGTTCATGCTCCTCCACCTTGGCTGTCATCCACAACCAATTTGCAGCACCAAGGTTTCCTTAGCAAGCCATCTAAGTGGCCCAAAAGTTGCTCCCCACAAGGCCTACGAATTTTGGAACAATTCCTTCCAATTCGATCCAATTCCACTTCAATACTTCTCTAATTGAGCTCAATTTGGTGTTCATAGATTCAGCCAAGGTGCCCTTATCCATCTTATGAATTTTCCTCGACAATTTGTCCAACTTGAACCTAAAAATGTGACCAAAAGCAGCCCTCTCATTTTCCCGGTCCAAAATAACCTTATTTTGAATTTTCGTCGAAAATCCCGATTTGCTGAAAAATCTTTGGAGGGTGAGTCGACGTTCTTAAAATGAATCGTGACATGACAGAACTTTCAATTTCCAAAATCGGGTTCAAATTTGCAGTTAATTTCAATCTGACGCGATTTTAGCGTAACCTAACCTACAGAGTAGCTTTTAGGAATTTTTAGCGCATTTGACCCATTGTCGATTATTTTCGAGCCACATTGTACATCTTCAACACATTGGTGACTCTCAGTTGTTGTGAAAATCTCGAGGTTTCAAATACGGGCACAGGGTACCAAAATGACAGAAAAATTGGTGTAGTGTTTATCGATAAGAATTTTGCAATTAGGTGGAATTACCCACCATTAATCATATGGCTCTGTTGAATTGACCTATCTCTTGTCTCTAATCGATTTTTAACTCTGCCGTAATCACCCTTGTAGATTAGCACGGTTGAGCAGTCGATTCCTAGTCGAATTCTCAAGTTTATTGCATTTATATTCCTTAATTGCTTCACCTGATAGGCTAGTTATCTCGTGAGTGGCCAACTCAGAGAAAAGAACTATAGGCGCTTCGATGAAAGGCCTAACTTATTCAATTGAAAACAAAACCTGAAAACTAGGATGTCATAGAAATTGTAAGATTAGCATTAGCTATTGCAAATTGTTATGATTGGAAACTTCGTTAACTAGACGTCAAAAATGCATTTTTGCATGAAGACCTACAAAAATATAAGTGGGGGCAACCATTAGAATATTATTTATTAGATGATTCTAAATTGGTTTGAAAAAGGAGAAAAGGAAATCCATAGATAAGGACGCATCGCATCTTAGGGCACATAGAGTGATGGATGGCCAAGATTTGCTCTTGCTCTCCAAGTTTGGAGTAATGATGAGAGAAGGACAATAATGCATTAAGCATTTAATGTGATGGATATGCTTCTCCTTCAAATTTCTTCTTTTTCTTCTCTTTCTCCCCTTTCTCCCTCATATTTTGGCCGACCACCCCTCTTCTTCCTCTCTCTCTTTTTCTCTTTTTCCTCCCTTTCTCCTCATCGCCTGCCCCTTAAATGTCGTCCTTGTGGCACGCCGTGCTATCGTTGCCACTTGCCCACCATTCGCGAGCTGCTACCAGTTGTCCACCGTCCTTAAGCCACCACTTGACAATCCCTGTCTCATCTCAATTACTCCTAAGTAGATTTCCTAAATGTCGATTAGGCTGTTGCATTATTCTACTCGGATTTAGGATGACCCTTAGTGTAATAGGACTCTACTAAGTTGAGGAATTCATGTGATTAATTTTGTATTGTTTGCTTGTGATATGCTTGAGTTATATGGTTCGAGATTAATTAAGGAACAGGTTTGTGAAAGTTGAGGTTGCTCGGGTTTGGTGTAAGTTGTGAAAACGATTCACTTAGGCTAGACTTGCCATGATTGTTGTTTGCTATGGCTACCTATGCTTGATTATCATATTTGAATGCCATGGATGGTTAAAGGATTTTTATATGAAATGGTCTTTGCATATAGATGTCCATAGGTCGTGATCGAAGCTTGAGTTCACATTGAGTTGCCGAATCTAGAACGGTGTTGGTTCTTGCACGTGCGTGGAAGTGCGTCGGACGGGATCACTCTCTTGGTTCAGTGATATTGAGACATATCGTTCGATCTGAGTTTGACCTAGGCCGGTACTCAAGCACTACGAGTCAAGCCATGATTCTAGTTTCATGCTCGACATACTTTATGATCGCATATACAATAGGGCATGAGTTACACATCACTTAGCACGCCCTTGAGGTATTCATACTTGGAATAATGAGAAAGATAAAATCGATTGCTTGAATGTTTGATTCACGTGATCATATGAGGAATACCGTTACCGATGGATTTCGAGATGATGCCCCTAAGTCAAAGGGATGCCTTATTAGTGAGAACGAGATGATGCCATAAGTCAAAGGGATGCCTTATTAGTGAGAACGAGATGATGCCGCGACATCAATGGGATGCCCCCACACTAAAGGGATGCTATTCGTGAGATGTGTTATATTGCCTAATGGATTTCGGATGCTATGTTCAAGGGAGCGAGACGATGTCCTAAAGGTTTCCGGAAGAGCTGTAGGGTTTTGGTTATGTGTGATTGATAATTGGACTCGAGATAGCATGGTAGTATAAGATATCATGTGATTCTTGAGGCGTTAAACATGTGCGAAGTGTTTTGAGTGCTATATGCATACTTTGAAAGATGTTTTATGGCTCGCGCATGTTCAACATGGACTTATATGATATGCAAGAGACACATGCATGATTTAAATGTCATTTTAGTGACTTAAAAGGCACATGCATGCTATGATCGTCATTATTCGTAAAGTGAGAGGCATGTGCATGTCCTGATGCTTGTTGCTTGAGTCTCAAAGGCTTTGATAATGTTGTGGTTGCTCGTATCCATCATGTGTGAAGATTTTTGGCCATTATTTGCACTAATTGTGACGTGTAGATTTATGTGCTTTTATTTAGTACTCGAGGGACTTAGGTTGAGGATAGATTCCGTCACGTGTAAGATAAGGTAGCCTAGGCTTTTCTATTGATCTGCTATCGATAGTTTAAGTTGAGTAATCGCCGTTCACACTTAGTTTTTAGTCGACGCATTGAAAAAGGTAAAAAACTCAAGATTTAAGTTTCGATCACGAAGGAGCCTATTTCTTGACCAAAAAGTGTCATGTTTTGCTTCTTTTCTTTCCATTTTTTCTTTTAAGTAGTTTTCAATTCACTTTCAAGAAAAATCCGAAAAGTCAAACGGTTGACTTTGATAAACTCTTTGACCAAAAGTCAACACCGAGTCAAAAATTGGTTTTTCACCCAAAAAGATGTCAATTAGCTTTAATTTTACTTTTCTTAAACGAAAATCTAAAGATTTGACCAAAAAATCAACTTTTAGAAAAATCAACTAAAATTTTGGTCAAATTTTTAAGCAAAAATTTGGAAAAATAAAAAATCCACAAAAACACTTCTTTTAGTGTCAATTTAATTTGTGTCGAAAATTTCGCAAAATTCGATTAAGAATCTTGTTTTTTTGAATTTTTTTATTTTAAGTTCTAAATCCACCAAAAATTAAATTACTTTTGTTTTAATCATAATTAGATGTAATTCATTTTACAACATTTGGTGTAGGGACTATTCTTAACCCGCTCATTCATTCAATTTTTCAAATTGCTAAATTGAAATATGAATTGCCATTTTAAGCCCTAATTAGGGGCTAAAATTGATTGTTCATTATTCACGAATGGACGATTGCTTTTCACTCATTTTCTTAAGATAAGTCCAATTCCAATGTCAATTTTGAGAAATTCACATGAGAACTTCCCGATTTGAGGGATTTCACCCTCTTGAATGTAAGAAAATCGAGCTGTCGAGCTTTAATTGAAGAAATTTAGGTTAACCCATTGAAGACTATGGTTCAATTTCATGAATATAGGTCCAATTTCAAAATTAAACCTCGATTCATTTTTGGCCGAAGTTTTGTCACTTTAATCCAAGGTCAATTTAAATGCATTAGATGATCCTACATATGGGCAATTATTTAACTAGATCTATTGCAATATTAATAGAATTTAATTTCAATTAATTTACAATTTTAGCCATAGAATTGCAAAATTACTCATTTTAGCCCTTAAGGTTTGATTTTTTTTTTTGTTGGTAAAACACGAATATATATTAATACGAGTAACCCATACAACCAACAGCTATAGCATCCGCACAGAGCAAATTCATGAGAGGAAAGGGCGGAAGAAGAGCCCAACTACTAGTCAAAGGAGTTCTATTATGGGCCTTGTAGGCCCAGTCGGCTGCCGCGTTTGCCTCCCTTTGACAGAACCCTAGTGAGAGATTAGAGAAAAAGGTTAACCAGAAGGCTGCTTCAGAGAAGAGAGCGCGATCCGTCCATGGCGGCTGTGTCCGACTATTTAACGTTTCCACTAGAGTAAGATTATCAGATTCCACCAGGAGCTTTGCATTTTGGAGCCCCTGATCAAGAAGATGCCGAAGTGTCAAGGAAAGGGCTTGGATCTCAACCTGCATAGTGGAGGACGCAGCTACACCTTTGGAGAACCCATCAGTAAGTCTGCCCTGATGATCCCTACAAATACAGGCTATTCTGCCTTCATGGCTACCCTGTTGATAAGATCCATCAATATTAATCTTCAGAATCCCTGGATATGGGGGACGCCAGAGATGTTCCATATTTTTGACCGAGAAAGCCTTTTGTGTGCAGGAGGGCATAGACAACCGATCGACCTGGGTATGAATCAGTGCTGCCTCTACAACCTGGATCGGATCTGGAAAAGTTCCTCTGAAGAGGAAACCATTCCGAGCTCGCCAGATCTGCCACAGTACATTCGAGATAAGCGCCAGTCGAGGTAATCGGTTGCTAGTCCCTACAGTGGACACAATCCATGAGTCCAGAGGCTGGAGATTGTTGGGATTAATGGGGATACCGATCTGGGGGTGAGACCACACCCTGTGAGTCCACGAACAGAGTAAGAAAAGATGTTCTAACGTTTCTGGGACTTGTTTTTTACATAGTGAGCAACAAGGGCTGTCAATAATATGCCGTCAATGCAGGTTGTCTCTCGTCACTAAGGAGTTGTTGCAAATGGACCAGAGAAATATGCGGATCTTGGGAGCTGCAGGCATCTTCCATAGGTTGCGCCAAAACCAGGTAGGAATTTGATACGATGTAGAAATAGCAGTTGTTGGAATACCTGATGTAGACTTTGTGATTGTATGATATGCTGAATTGACTGTAAATGTGCCTTGATTAGTAGCTGTCCATATGAGTGCATCTCTGATGAAGGTAGGTCTGATTTGAATGTTTGTGATTTGTTGAATGATCGGCAAGTCGAAAAATTTGTGCAGTAAATCTATCTTCCATGAGTTGGTAGACTGATCAATAAGATCAACTACTAGTAGGGGTTCTTCTTGGGCCTTTGGTCCACCTAGAATGCCCATAGGTAGCCATATGTCTTCTCTAATATTAATGCATTTGCCATCCCCAACTGACCAACGAACGTTGGATATAATAGCTTCCCTCCCGCTCAAGAGACTCTGCCAGCCCCAAGATGGGCGAGAGCCCTTGACAGCTTTAAAAAAGGTGGAGGAATGAAAATATAAACCTCTAAAAAAACTTTCCCCATAAAGATAAAGGTTGTTGAAGAAGGCGCCATGCTTGCTTGCCAAGCATGGCTTGATTGAAACTGATCAAATCTCTAAAGCCTAAACCCCCTACTTCTTTTCGGTTCTGTAGCCCCTTCCAACACTGCCAATGAATTCCAGACTTGCTTGTATCATTGTTCCACCAGAATTTAGCCATACGCTGTTCTATAACTTTGCATAATGAAATAGGAATCTTAAAAACATACATTACATATTGAGGAATAGATTGAATCACAGTCTTAAGCAAAACTTCCTTCCCTCCCTTAGATATCAGTTTCTCCTTCCACCCCTCCAATTTCGGCTGAACTCTACTCATAAGCCAAGAAAACATATCCCTTTTAGAGCGTCCCCAATCAATAGGTATCCCTAAATACTTACCACATCGCTATAAAACAGGTACCCTTAATTCACGAGTCAAATTATCTTGGAGAGAAATAGGACAAGATGGATTGAACAAAATTCCAGATTTGTTTCGATTGATAGTTTGTCCAGTGGCCAGACAATACTGGTTATTAGATAGATTCTGGCACTCCATCAAGGTACCATCAAGAAAGAACACAACATCATCAGCAAAAAATAAATGTGATAAAGTAGGACACCATTGATTCAACTTAATGCCTTTGAGTAAGCCCATGTCCATAGTATTCTGGATTAGAAAGGATAATAGATTGGCAATGAGAATAAATAAGTAAGGGGATAAAGGATCACCCTGCCGAAGCCCTCTTGTGGGATGAAAATTCTGTAAATACTCTCCATTCATTTTGACGCACAAACTTGTTGTTGAGATGCACTGCATAATTAACTGGACCCAGTGAGAATGAAAGCCTAATATGAGTAAATAATCCTGAAGAAAATCCCATTCAACACGGTCATATGTTTTCTGCATATCTAATTTAAGAACAGCTTGAAAATGACGCTTCCTTCTTCTGGTTTTAAGCTGATGAATGACTTCTTGAACTATTAGAACATTGTCTTGAATCTGTCTTCCGACAACGAAAGCACTTTGTTCCTTAGAATTAAGGTAGGCAGCAGAGGTTTTAACCTATTAGCAAGCACTTTAGAAAAAATCTTATAAGCATAGTTGCATAAGCTAATAGGACGATACTGATCCAAGCTTTCTGGGTTTGGGGTTTTGGGAATCAATGTAATAGCAATTCTATTTAAAGCTAAAGGTAATGATCCAGAATTAAAAAAATGTTGAACTGCCTAAAAAAGATCCTAAGAACATCCCAATGAGATTGATAAAATAGTCCATTCAAACCATCCGGACCTAGGGCTTTTGAAGCACCTATTTGAAATGTAGCCTCTTTAATTTCTTCAAGTGTTACCTGTGCTAGCAGCCTTGCACTCATTTCTACATTAACCACCTGTGGACACTGCTGTAAAATCTGTTCATAACAGCGAGAGCTTGAAGTGGTATAGTGCTGTGAAAAATAATTGGTAGTCATGTCTTTGAGCTCTCCAAGATTTCGAACCCATTGCTGATGATCATCACGCAATACATTAATACGATTACATTGTCGTCTTTGAAGTGTAGTGGCATGAACGAATCTAGTATTGCGATCTCCCCATTTTAACCAATTTATCCGAGAACGCATCGCCCAAAATTGCTCTTCCCTCTGCCATACTTTGTGAAGTTCCTCTTTTAAAATTCATTGCCGTGATTGATTCGATGAAGTAGGATGCTGATTTGTGATAATTTCTAACTGATGCTCTAATTCGATTGCTTGTTGTCGGTTATGGGAGAATTTCTTACGACTCCAAGTGGATAAAGCAACAGCAACTGCGCGAAGCTTAGCTGAGAGAGGAGAGTCCTGCATTGAAACAGAGTGCCAAGAGGTTTGAATGACTGAGCGACAGTCAGGATCCTGATTCCAGAAAGCTTCAAAGGTAAAATGCCTCTGTCGTTTAACCACACAGGGTATAGTATCTAATACAAGTGGACTGTGATCTGATCCTACTGCAGGAAGAGCAAACACTTGAGCATTCGGGAAAGTGACGCGCCATTCAGTAGTACATAAAGCCCTGTCAAGACGCTCCTTCACTAAATCATCCCCAGCTCGGTTATTGGACCATGTGAAAGCGCAGCCATGAGTAGGGAGGTCCAACAAGCAACAATCATTGAGAACATCTCGAAATGAAGACAGACGGTAAGAGTCAGCAGGCCTAGATCCCATTTTCTCCCAACGGTTGAGAATTTCATTAAAATCACCGAGGCAAACCCAAGGTAAAACATTAAAACTGCTAAACTGCCGCAAAGTCTGCCAAAGAAACTAACGCTCGTGAAAAACTACAGGAGCATGAAGGCAAGTAATCCGCATGGATCTGCCCTCCGAGATATCCTGGCAGATAAAGTCAAAAAGATGAGGATTGGAGGTAATATCTGTCAACCTTAAGCCATCATTCCAAAGAAGGGCTAAGCCACCTGCAGAGCCAACAGGGCTGAACACTTGAAGATGCAAAAAACGCAAGGTACGTTTCAGGCGAAATAAAACTTCATCGCCATTCTTCGTTTCCATCAAAAATAACAGATCGGGCTTTTCTTTAGCCACAAGGGCTTTTAAAGCTTGGACTGTCAGGGGATTGCCCAAACCCTGACAATTCCAACTAAGAAGTTTCATCTTTGAACAGGTGGCTGTTTAGGGCCAGCCACCGTCGCCCACAAACCATCTTCACCCTCCTCTACAATTGGCGTATCCAACAAGAGAGAATCATCATAAGCAACCGGATTTCCTGCAGGTATGTCATATGGAGTATAGCATCGTGGTTTTCTAGCAGGGCCTATTTTAATAATCTGACGAACACCTTTTCCTTTCTTTGCCTGAGGAACCGAAGTCTGCATTTGCACTCCTTTAAGCTTCTCTTCAGTAGGAATCAGAGCAGTATTGATATTGTGGTGAGTTGAAAGAGCAAAGCCTGGTATATCATTACAACCCTTTGATATTGTGGAACTAGCCTACTGTGGATAAGCGATTGCTTTGGGGGTAGGTGGTGGTAGAAGAGGGATAGGTTGAGCATTGGTGGGAGGCGTTTCAGGTATGGTTTCCTCCCACTCCTCCTCCAGAGCTGATTGTTCATAATATAATTTCCAGTAAGGGCTATATTGTTGAACTTCTGCTTTTAACCAGGGGCCATAAGGTGTTTTCCCAGAGTTAGCCATCATATTCTCCTCAAAAGGTATTGATGGACAGGAGTCAATGTAATGGCCCAATCGGCCACAGGAGTAACAGTAGTGAGGTAACCGCTCATACCTGAAATCCAACCAAAGAGTTTGATTTTTGAATTTAATTAGTCTACCTACCTTCAACGGTTCCGATAAAGCCAGCTCTACTCTTGCTCGGCCTACTCTCAGAGTGGAACCAGTTATAAAATCAGATTTTACTTCCAGAACAGCACCTACCGTACTTACTGCCTTGCGAATCATGTCATCTATACAACATTCTAAGGGTAGACCAATCACCTGGACCCAGAACGCACAGGTAGAGAAATCATAACAGTGAAGAGGGGTGTTAGCTACCCAGGGTTTAAAATTAATAAGATGTCCCGAGAATTGCCAAGGTCCAGTTTCGAGGATTCTCTGTTTTTCGGATTGAGACCGGAATTTTGCTAAATAAATTCCCGCTTCTCTCTGCAGGATATCAACTTTGTTCGACCTCCATGCCCTCTTCAAGACCGATTGAAAAGCTTGGAAATTAAAGGAAGGATTGGAAGGGACTTTACCGATTAACGTTAACTTGCACTCCTCAACTGTTTCAGGTGCGGGTTCAACATGCCATTCTTCAATTTCCTTTTCTGAACATAATCGGCCCAATTTTTGACAGAGGGCAGCAACTCGAGATGCATCAAGATCTTCATCGCGAGCCATTATAAGAGTGGGGATGTCGCCTTAGAAGATCAAGGTCTTAAAAGAAGAAAATGGCGACATGCATATGAAAATCCCGTAAGGCAGGAGGAATGAGATTCAATAAAGGAAACACTGTGGGGAGACTGAGTTAAGGTGTGGAATATGGGTAAGCTATGCAGAGCCTGGGATTGAAGAAGAGAGGAAGATGATTAGGAATTGCAGCTTTCATGTCTACCGCAAGATGTGCGAAACTGAGAAAGAAACGGGTTTGAAGGAGAAGAAGAACTCTACCCGTTTGATAGAGAGAAAACTCGACAAAACGAGAGAACTTGATGCCCTTAAGGTTTGATTGGTCTGCTGTTTTTCACAATAATCACTCAATTAAGTCAATAGAGAGTCCATAAATTGCATTAATGAAGTTTGATTGGCTTAATTGGATCACAATTGAATAATTTCCCTGCAAACCGACGTGAATTGGTTTGACTAGTCTGATCGGCCGCCGGCGAGGTAGGTTGGTTTGACCCCTTACTCGTGACATCTTCAATTTCAGGTTCTGTTTTTAACTGGATAAGTTGGGCTTTTCATCTACGCTCCTATAGTTCTATTCTCTAAGCTAATCACTCACGAGATAACTAGTCTATCAAGCGAGGCCGTTAAGGGATTTTAACGCAATAGACTTGAGAATTCGACCAGGAATTGACTGCTCGACCGTGTTAGTCTACAAGGGTCATTACGGCATAGTTAAAAATGGATTAAATACCGGAGATAGGTCGATCTGATAAAGGTGTGTGATTAGTGCATGGGTGATTCCACCTGATTGCAAAATTCTTATCGATTGGCTCTAGACCGATTTTTCTGTCGTTTTGGTACCCTGTGTTCGTATTCGAAACCTCGAGATTTTTACGACAACCGAGAGTCGCCCATGTGTCAAAGATGTATGTTGTGGCTTGAAAATAATCAACCATGGGTCGATTGCACTAAAAATTCCTAAAAGCTACTTGGTAGACTAGGTTTCGCTAAAATCATGCTAGATTGAAATTAACCGCGAATTTGAACCCGATTTCAGAAATTGAAAGTTCTATCATGTCACGATTCATTTTAGGGACGTCGACTTATCCTTCGAAGATTTTTCTACAAACCAAGATTTTTGGCGAAAATTCAAAGTAGGGCCGTTTTTTACCGGAAAAATCCAAGGACCATTTTTGATCGTGTTTTTAGGATTCAAGTTCATTCAATTGGCGAGGAAAAATGTTAATTTGGCCAAGGACACTTTGGTTGAATTTATGGGGACCGAATTAGACTCAATTGGAGAGGAATTGAACTCAATTTTGGGAAAATGGTACCAAATTCGTAGGCCAAGGGTCCCTTAACCTTTTGGATCATTTGGGAGGTGTGTGTTGAGGAAGTTTATGGGCTGCAAGTTGGCTATGGATAGGGCAGACTTGGTGGGGGGCCATGCAATGATTAAAAGAGAGATATTTAGGCCAAGATGGACCCCCTTATCTTCAGCCACTTCTTCTTCTACCTTGGACTTGCTTTCTCCATTTTCAGTGCACTTTGAAGCTCCAAAAACCAGAGGAAACCACCAGCTCTCCCCCTTACTGTCGCAAACCACCTGCTGAGTCGCCAGGATTGCTCGCTCACTGCCGTGCCGCTCGCGAGCTCCGCGCGCCAGCCCGCTCACGTCTCGCTTGTCCTGCACCGTCGCGCTGTCCCCCATGATCCCTAAGTCATTGTTGAGCCTCAGTCCAGCCGCCTGAGCTGTCCCTGGTCACTATCGAGTGTCGCCGTCACCCGCTGCAGCCACTGCCGTTGTCCTCGCTGTTTCCAGCTCAACTCGTCGCTTGGTTCATCCTCTCGGCCCAGCAACCAAAGCCGAAGCCTAGCAAGGATTAGTGGGCTTCAAGGCCCATTTTCAAGCCTATCCCGTCCCTGTTTGGTGTCGCTGCAGGGTAGTTTGTCACCCGTCTCTGAGTCGCCGTCGCCGTGGACTCACTGGATCGCGAAATCGTTGAGTTTACTCGTTAAACTCTACTTAGGGAGTTAATGATACTTAAGGGGTGTTTAGGATAGGCTAATTAGGGATTAGGTGGTTAGTTAGAACGGATTAGCGATTTAGTTATTCGATTTTGCATGTTAGGTGGTTAGAGTAGCATAATTAGAGACTAGATAAGTTGTATTATTTATCTAGATTGGTTTGGAAATTTTCCGAGCCCGTTTCGGTATTTAATTAGGCGTTTCCGGCCTAAGTTTCTATTTTCGGTAATTAATTGTATTTATTAAATTATTTTGGTATTTATTTAATTATTTATTATTTTCCGAAAATTAGACCGGGATAGTCGGTGACCGGAATTTCGTGCTGATTGCAATGGTGTGCTTGACTTATTTAATTGAGTGCTAATTTGTGCAAATTGAGTGGTAATTGTAATTTTGGGTATTTATCCCAAAATTGTGTAATTTCAGTATTTAATCAGGAAATACCGGCCGTCGATTTATAATGCCAAAAATATCTTTACGGACTATATTAAATAGTGGGATTTTTTAAAAGAAAGATATTGCAGTTTTGGCTCAAGCCGACCGTGTACCCACACACAATTATTTTTATCGAGTATTTTTAACATGATAAATCGTCAGCTTTGGTGAGCAATAATATATATATTAGCTTTGGTGCGCATTAATATATATCAGCTTTGGTGAGCAATAATATATATCAGCTTTGGTGAGCTATAACCATTTGCAATGATCGAATCGATTAAGTTTATAGATGGTATTGAATGTATCGAATTGAGTGGACCGATTGATCAACGGTTTGAATTGAATTAATTGAGTATATGATTTATACTGACGTGCAGAAAGGACCTGAGGTAAGGTAAGTCCTCTGTCTTGTGTGTGCATAGACTACCTTTAGGTGTATTTCCTTCCTAGTTGGAGTTTAGGAGGTGAACTTGTTGAGACATTATCTCACCTCGTCGTCGGCTCAACCTTTCAGGTTCGTAGATGGCAGTTCCTCCGGAACGTTTTGGCCAGCCCAAGAGGGTCATCGAACAGGTCATTGAGATTCCTCTTCTCGGGGGCCAAGGAGCCCAAGTCTACGAACTCGTGAGAACCATCGTTTGGGTTGATGCGGGCCTATCACGGAGGGTACCCCGTCAATTCAGAGCGTGCTATCGTTGCGGGCGAAATGGACCCAGAGAAGGTCCCCTGTAGGATTATGAGGTACCTATGTCGGTGTTGTAGATTGCTTTTGGTGTGGGTACAACTGACCCTCCTGGTGGTGCAGTGGTGGACCCAAGTCCCCAAGAAAGCTCGAATTTTTCTGTCGGGGATTCGAATGCCTAGAGCCCTTGTAGACTTTTTTGCTTGGATAGACTTGTGTCTTTAGACTAGTACCATATTTAAACTAGTCGGTTGTGTATAAAGGTGTGTTGTGATTGTGAAATTTGTAGCCCCGCTTTTCTATCCCATCTTTGTGTTGTTTGGGGATTTATTTATATGCTTCCTCATGCGCATTAAAACGAATGGGTCAGCGACGCGTCCTGGGACGTCGTAGTTTAATCGACCACCGAGGGATGGGCACGCGCTCGAGGATCAAGGCGTGACATCCCCACTCGGAGTGGTATCAGAGCTGGTCGATAGTTGGAGTGATAAGGTGTGATAGGTTATGGGATAGTTAGTAGGAAATGCCATTTTCTTATGGTGATGCATGTGATTGATAGCTGGTTGGTAGCTTGTTTTGTGGTGAACGCTCAGCTTCTAATTCTGTGTGGAATTGGAAGGCAGGTTTCTATAGAAAACTTACGTAATGAGTGATTAGGAGGAGAGGACTCCTAGAAAGTGAACCATTGGACCTGTGACTCGAGGTAGGACGCCGACAAGGGTCGCTATCCGAGGGGGTTGTGGTTGAGCACTAGCTTAGGCTAGCGCTTGTAGAGTAGCACCGCCTCCTATTGGTGCTGGGGTAGCAGCTCTTGGAGATTCTCGGATCGAAGGGATCATGCAAGCGCTTGAAACGATGGGAGCACTGATGGGACAACAGGCCCATAATCAAGCCGCTGCCACTACCGCCGCCACTCAAGCTGCCGTTACTGCTGCTGTTGCCGCCGCTGCTGAGGCCACAACCGTTGCCATACCTGCCAAAGTTCCAGCTGGGAATGTAGTCATAGAGAGAGACCGATTCATAAGTTGGTAGAACAGTTCTTGAAACTGAACCCCCCTAGGTTCACCGGTGCTGGAGATCTCGAGACAGCATCGCTCTGGATTCAAGAGCTCGAGAAGACCTTTGCGCTTCTGATGTGTAATGAGGAGGAAAAGGTTGTCCTAGTAGTATACCAGTTGTAGGGTAACACTAATACTTGGTGGAGGGCCACCATAGGCACAGTATTCCCGGAAGGTGTAGTCCCGGTGTGGAACGCTTTCCTCAGAGCCTTCAACAGCAAGTATTTTTCGGGTAACGCTTGAGAACACAAGATGGAGGAATTTCAACACCTCTGCCAAAGGATGATGACCGTGGATCAATACGAAGCTAAGTTCGCAGAGCTGTCGCAATATGCTCCAAGAATGATAGAGGATCCTGAAGATAAAGCTCGAAGGTTAAGGAATGGCCTTCGACTAGAGCTAAAGAACCTGCTGGTGTCGCTTGATCTGAAGGACTATAATGAAGTATATAATCGAGCCCAGCTAATAGAGAGAAGTATGACTGACCAAGCCACCTCGTTTGGGTTGAGGTTTAGTTCACATAAAGATGGGAACCGGTATGGGAAGAAGCCCATGACCGGAGGAAGGTTCCATGTTCCACCCAATAGGAAGGGTGGAATTGGTAAGTCAGCGCTAAATCAGAATGGCGCGTGTCGCTTCTGTGGAAGGCGACATGGTTCGGCCCCATGCCCTCTTAAGATGGGCGCTTATTTTGAATGTGGCCAACATGGTCACCTAGCCAGAGACTGTCCCAGAAGACCGAGGGGACAACAGCGCTACCGTTGTTGCCACCGATGGGTCAGATTAGGGGGTTAGCGTCGCATAATGCACTGCAGAGTGGACAAAACAGACCTCCAGCACAAGGGAGAGTGTATGCCATCATGAGAGGCAGGCAGAGGATTCGCCTGTTGTGATTACAGGTACGGTGTTGTTGAATGACCATGCTGCTTATACTTTATTTGACCCTGGCGCGACTCATTCTTTTATAGCTGAGCAATTTGTTAAGCTGATAGGATTGAGTCTTGAGTTGTTGGAGTTAGTGGTTAGCATATCTACACCGTTAAAGACTAAGGTGTTGTCTGCTTTGGGTTGTTATAGTTGCAAGTTAGTGATTGGTGAGCGAGAGGGGAAGATAGATTTGTTAGTCCTAGCCATGTGATAATTGGCATGGGCTGGCTCACCAAGCAACGGGCTAAGATGGACTGCTATCATAAAGCGATTCAGTTTAACTCATTATCGGTGAAAGTTTCGAGTTTATTGGGAATCGAGGAAGACTCTCGATTTCCTTAATCTCATCTCTTGAGGTAACCCGTTTATTAGACGGGGGTTGCCAAGGTTATTTGGTGACTGTCATGGATACGACAGTTGAGGAGCTGAAGATTGAAGATATTGCAGTGGTACAAGAATTTCCAGACATGTTTGCTAAAAAATTGCCAGGCCTGCCGCCAGAGAGAGAGATAGAATTCATGATCGAGTTAGCACCTGGGACAAAGCCAATCTCTAAGGCTCCTTACCCGATGGCACTATATGAGTTGAAAGAATTGAAGGTGCGGATGCAAGAGTTGTTGGATAAGGGATTTATACATCCTAGTGCATCACCTTGGGGGGCTCTAGTTCTATTCGTAAAGAAAAAAGATGGTTTGTTGCGTTTGTGCATCGACTATCGTCAACTCAATCAGGTGACGATCAAGAACAAGTATCCACTGCCGAGAATCGACGACTTGTTTGACCAGCTTTAAGGAGCGTTGATATTTTGAAAGATCGACTTGATGACAGGGTATCATCAGTCGAGGATCAGAAAGGAGGACATACAGAAGTTAGCGTTTCGTACTCGATATGGCCATTATGAGTTCACTGTAATGCCGTTTGGTTTGATGAACTCCCTAGCTGCTTTTATGGATAAAATGAATCGAGTGTTCAAGGAATATCTGGATCAGTTTGTGATCGTGTTCATTGACGATATTCTGGTGTATTCGAGAAGTTCTTAGGAGTACGAGGGATATTTGAGGATGGTACTTCAGACCCTAAAGAATCATGGGTTGTACGCCAAGTTCAGTAAGTGTGAGTTTTGGTTGACTCGTGTAGCGTTTCTAGGTCACGTGATTTCAGGCGAAGGAATCTCTGTGGACCTGACCAAGATTGAAGCAGTTATCAACTTACCCAGACCGATAACAGTAATAGAGATCATAAGCTTTTTAGGTTTGGTAGGTTACCATAGAAGGTTCGGTGAAGAATTTTCAGTGTTAGCATTGCCGTTGACTCGACTACTGAAGAAGGAAGAGAAGTTCATGTGGATAGACAAGTGTGAGCGTAGTTTCCAAGAGGTTAAGCAGAAGCTGACTACCGCACCTGTGCTGACCATTCCATCTAGTCCTAGAGGATACGAGATTTATAGTGATGTGTCGTTTAGAGGACTGGGTTGCGTGTGGATGCAACATGGTAGGGTTGTTGCATACGTGTCCCATCAGTTGAGACCTCATGAGTTGAATTATCCGACGCATGACTTGAAACTCGCAGCAATCATTTTTGCTCTGAAGATTTGGAGACATTATTTGTGTGGAGAAAGATTCTAGATCTTCACTGACCATCAAAGTCTCAAGTATCTATTTTCTCAGAAGGAGTTGAATATGAGACAGCGTCGCTGGATGGAACTTTTGAAGGACTATGCTGTGATATCTTATATTATCTTGGAAAAGCGAATAAAGTCGCAGATGCACTGAGTTGGAAGTCTTCAGTTGCACAGATGATGGTTAAGGAATGGATTTTACTTGAGAGAGCTCGAGATTCGGTTTTCAAATTTGAGGTAAGCCATCTTTCAAATCTTATGGCCACCCTCAGAATTGAATCGTAAGTGTATATCAGAATCAAGACGCTTCAGTGGACAAACCTAGAGATTCAGAATATCATACAAGAGAACACCGAAAAGAAGATGGCTGACTTTCAGGTTTCTGAGGATGGAACGCTGAGGTTCCGAGGACGATTGTGTGTACTTGATGATGCAGCGCTTAAGGAAGAGATCTTGTTAGAAGCTCATTGTAGCAATTACATCATTCATCTTGGCAGTACCTAGATGTATTAGAATCTGCGTCAACACTTTTGGTGGTCCGATATGAAGGCGAACATCACCAAACATGTCGCCAAGTGTCTAACGTGTCAGCAAGTGAAGGCATAGCATTGTAAGCCGGAAGGACTTCTACAACCTCTGAAGATTCCCAAGTGGAAATGGGAGCACATCACAATGGATTTTGTGATAGGCTTACCAAGGAGTCAGAGGGGTAGTGATTCTATTTGAGTAGTGGTCGACAGACTGACGAAGTCAGCTCACTTCATCGCAGTATGAAAGGACCTTGATTTGGACAAGCACGTAGATTTGTACGTGTGTCAGATTGTTCGTTTACATGGAGTGCCAGTGACGATTACATCAGACCAAGATCCAAGATTCACAGCCACTTTTTAGAAAAGTTTGTAGGCTGCCTTAGGAACGAAGCTAAAGTATAGTACGGCCTATCTTCCTCAGATGGATGGCCATGATTCAAACCCTTGAAGACATGCTGTGAGCTTGCGTGTTGGATTTCAAGGGAAGCTGGGAGGAACAGCTTCACCTTATCGAGTTTGACTACAACAACAACTACTAACAGAGCATTTCAGATGGCTCCTTTTGAAGCATTGTATGGCAGAGCATGCATAACGCTAGTGTGTTGGGATGAGGTCGGAGAATGAAAGATCACAGGCCCAAAGTTAGTTTAGTAGTCGGTGGATGCAATTGCAGTCATCAGAGATAGATTAAAGACCGCTTAGAGCTGCGAGAAAAGTCACACAGATAAGCATCGGAGACCTTTGGAATTCCAAGTTGGTGATCACGTTTTTCTGAAGGTATTACCAATGAGAGGTACTTCACGCTTTGGTAAGAAGGGAAAGCTGAATTCGAGGTACATTGGTTCTTTCGAGATTCTGGAAAGAATGGGGATCCTAGCGTATTGTCTTGCATTGACGCTGAGGTTGGCATAAGTGCATGACGTCTTTCACGTGTTGATGTTAACCGACCCACGTGCTTAATTTTGAGGAATTAGACGTGGACGACAGAGTGTCGTATGTGGAAAGTCCGGTTCAGATTGTGGATCGGAAAGAACAGATTTTGCGTACCAAGATGATCCCGTTGGTTAAAGTGGTCTGGCAACACCATGGCACTGAAGGAGCAACTTGGGAAAGTGAAGATTCGATGAGACGATTGTACCCCCACCTTTTTGTTTAAAGATTTGTTACGGTTTAAATTTCGAAAACGAAATTTTTGTAAGAGGGGAAGAGTTGTGACATCTTGAATTTCAGGTTCTGTTTTCAATTGGATAAGTTGGGCTTTTCATCGACGTGCCTATAGTTTTATTTTTTGAGCTAATCACTCACGAGATAACTATTCTATCAAGTGAGGCCGTTAAGGGATTTTAACGCAATAAACTTGAGAATTCGACCAGGAATTAACTGCTCGACCGTGCGAGTCTACAAGGGTCATTACGACATAGTTAAAAATTGATTAAATACCAGAGATAGGTCGATTTGACAAAGGTGTATGATTAGTGCGTGGGTGATTCCACCTGATTGCAAAATTCTTATTGATCGGCACTAGACCGATTTTTCTATCATTTTGGTACCTTGTGTCCGTATTCAAAACCTCGAGATTTTCACGACAACCGGGAGCTACCAATGTTTCGAAAATGTACGTTATGACTTGAAAATAATCAACCATGGGTCAATTGTGTTGGAGAAACTCCTTTGATGTTTTGAAGTTGACAAAACTTATCCAAAGTCTATTATGAAGATTTCCAGACTTCTGTGTCAAAGTTTGAAGACTACTAGACTTTAGTGTTAAAGTTTGTTCTACATTAGAGGTCTGCCCACTCTGACGAATTCCAGACTGAACGCGATAAAGAACGAGAATTGAATCAAACTCAAGATTATCTTCATTTCTTCAAAGTTTCGGTTCGTACAGGATATATAGATATATATATATATATATATATATATGGCTTTTTGGCTGGAAATAAGACTTAGGGATTGGTTATCCTTATTGGAATAAATTCTTTTTGGAAGGCAAGTAAATTTGGAAAGAATCTACTTATGGAAACCAAAATCCTGATTGTATGGGCAAACGAGATTGACGGGCTTTCATTATAATCTTCAAACTGCTCGAGATCTCCTTGATTGATTCTGTCCAACAGGTTAATTGGAAAAATTCCTTTGGAAAGTGTTAACGGTCGAGAATGCATGAAGGAGTATTTAAGGAGACATTTCCAGTAATTTGAAAGAGTGCATGAAAGAGAAATTCCAAAGTCTGAAGCTTCCTAGTTTCTTGTTATTCAATATATTGTGCTCTAAATTGTGCTCAATAGAGAGAGAGAGAGAGAGAGAGAGAGAGAGAGAGAGAGAGAGATTTACAATGTCACTTTGCGAGAGAGCAGTAAAGACTCTTCACTGTGAAGTCTAGATCGCAAGTTGTAAATTCTCTTTTGATTCATAGTGGAAACTAGCTCGAAGGCTGTTAGCATGGGAGAGTGGACGTAAGTTTGATTTAAGTCGAATCACTATAAATTCTGTGTTCTTATTCTCTTCCCTAAACTCCTTTATTTTACTTGTAGTGTTATTTAATTGCTAAAGTCTGAACTCGCTCAAAGTTTGTTGTTCTTCAGACTCAGTTTCAAAAGCAAAACATTTTTACTACTTTACGCGAAAATTTTTCTTCACACCTATTCACCCCCTCTAGGTGTTCATACTAGCACTTTCAATTGGTATCAGAGCATGTGTGCTTAATTGTTGAAGTGTTTACTTCTAAGCTAAAGATCTTTTATGGCTAGTATTTTGGCTCCAGGACTGGTTGAAGGTCAGAGCAACACCAGACCTCCTTACTTCGATAGAAATGAGTACAATGTGTGGAAGAACAAGATGAAGGCATTTCTCAAATTGAGAGAACCTTTGGAATGGGATCTTGTTGAAAGAGGGATCAATCCTAAAGCAACATCAACCTTAGACAGAGGGAAAGAAGTTGTAGATGCTGACGAAACAACATAAGCTGAAATTATCAAGAGACAAGCTCTTGATGCTAAATCTATCTACTCTTTATACAACGCCTTATTTCCCACTGAGTATAACCAAATTTTTTCTTGTGAAATAGCAAAAGAAGTTTGAGACAGATTACATGTTACCTATGAAGGGACTGATCGTGTGCAAGAAACCAAAATAAACATTCTGCTTGGACAGTATGAAGCTTTTAGAATGAAACCTGAAGAATCTATAACTGATATGTTCAGTCACTTTACAAAGATTGTAAATGGCCTGGCTTATCAAGGACAACTAATTTCTGGACCAATGAAAGTCAACAACCTATTGCGTGAACTTTCAAAGGACTGGAATCATATGAAGACCTCAATCAGAGAGACTCAAAGGATTATGCCTCTATCAGTAGATGAATTAATAGGCACACTTCAGTCGTACGAAGTGGAGCAGATTAATGATGAGGAAGATCCTAAAGGTAAGAAATCAATTGCTTTAAAGTTTAACATTGATTCCGATGATACAGATTCAGATGTTGATATGGACGATGAGGAGCTAGTGCTTATGATCAAGAAGCTCATAAAGCTAAATAGGAAAGGAAGAAGATTCAACTGGAAGAAACAAAGCATGCAGAATTTCCAAAAGAAACCAATAGAAGAAAATGAAACTAGTAAGGACGTTATATGCTTCATATGCAAGAAGAAGGGACATATAAGACCTAACTGTCCTTTGTTAAAGAAGAAGAAATGAAAAACTAAGAAGTACAAAAAGGTACTCAAAGCATAAACTTGGAGTGACACAGAGTGTGAGGAAAGCGATGGAGAATATGGCAACATATGTTTGATGGCTCATTCCGACTCATACTCAGAATGAAAAACAGATTATGATTCAGAATCGGACAAAGAAATTGAGGTTAGTAATTTTAAAATTCCTGTCAAAGTCTTTAAGTACATAGATGAACTTTGTCTCAGTCTTGAATCTTCTCTTAAAAGGATTTCCGAACTAAAAAGGGAAAATTCTAAGCTCAAGCAACAGGAAGTTTCTTGGAAAGAAAAATATGAAAGTCAGAAAACAAGTTTTGATAATTTGAAAGAGAATTCTAATTCTCTTTCAAAGGAAAACACTATTTTTGAAAAGAGATATTTCAAATATTACAAAAAGATTTTCAAAAGGATCTGAAAACTGGAGAAAATTCTTTCAGCTCAAATACCCTACTTTAACAAATTTGGTTTGGGTATGACTTTAGAAATTGTTCCATTAATTGATTTTCCCAAAGTAAAAGAAAGAATTAAACAAAGACATACAAAGACGTTTTACAAAAATCACATTCAAAGAGTTTTAGTAAACCCTGTTGGCCGTAGTGCACTCAGATGTTCGAAGTGTAACAGCTCATAACATTTCGAGAAAGAATGTCTCAAGGTTTGGAGACCAGTTAAGAAGGACTAGGCTAAGACTGTTTTTAATACTAATTCTCATGGACCCAAGAAAATCTGCGTACCAAAGAAAGTTTGAGTTTTTCTTTTTATTACAGGTCACTATTAAAAGAAAGATCAAATGGTATTTGGATAGTGGTTGTTCGAGGCATATGATAGGAGACTCAAGCTGCTTCATAAAGCTTTTTAGACTAAATGGTGGAAAAGTATCTTTTGGAGGAAATATCAAAGGAAAAATTGTAGGCTGTGGAACTGTGAAGATAAGAAGCCTAACTATCAACAATGGTTCCTTGTTTGAACTACAATTTGCTAAGTATAAGTTCACTTTGCGATAATGGTTTCAGAATAAACTTCCAAGAAGGCATTTGTTTTGGAACGAGTCAATACTTCTCTCAATCTTTTACTGGTCGAAGGCATGGCAATATATACCTTATGGATGTAAACTCATTCTTTGGCATCGGAAGCTTGGTCTTGTTAATATGAAGCAGATTGCCAAGATTTCTTCTAAGAAGCTTGTTCGAGGACTTCCTAATCTGGTTTACCAAAAGAATGAGTTATGCACTCCTTGTTTCTTGGGAAAACAAGTAGAAGTTCCTTTAAACCCGTGAATCAAGTTTCTTCCAATCAAGCTCTGTAGCTTCTTCATATGGACCTATTTGGACTGACCAAAACTCAAAGTATTGATGGAAAAAAAATATTACCTAGTAATTGTGGATGATTACTCTCGCTTCACTTGGGTCTATTTTCTAGCAAGTAAGTCTGAAGCCTTCTTTTATTTCTCAAAGTTTGCGAAAAAGGTTCATAATGAAAAAGGATATGCTATTTCAAGCATACGAACTGACCATAGAGGTGAGTTTGAAAATCAAGACTTTTCAAAGTTCTGTGATGAATCTAGTTTTCAGCATATTTTCTCTTCTCTATATACTCTAGAACAAAATGGGGTTGTAGAAAGGAAGGACAAATCTTTACAAGAGATGGCCAGAACTCTTTTGATAGAGGGCAAAATTTCCTCTCGATTTTGGGTAGAAGCAGTCTCTACTACTTGCTATATTATCAATAGAGTATTCTTAAGGCCTATTCTAGAGAAAACTCCTTATGAAGTGTACAAAGGAAAGAAGCCGAATGTTTCCTACTTTCATGTCTTTAGATGTAAATGTTTTATTCTAAAGAATCCCATTGATCGATCTAGAAAGTTCGAGGAGAAATTAGACGAAGGAATCTTCCCGGGTTATTCAACTTCAAGCAAAGCTTACAGGGTCTTTAACAAGAAGACTCAATCTGTGGAAATATTTATGAACGTCAAGTTTGAGGAGAATCGATCAGATCAGACTCAACTTGAAGAGTCTGAACTCATTCTAAACTTTACAAAGTCTACTTCCCCCGAAGAGGTTCAGACTTCTGAAGAACAGCAACAAGAAGATCCAGAAGATTCAACCAAATCAGAGGATCAACAGACTTTCAGACCAAACAGCAACTAGAAGCACAAGTCAAGTCATCCCAAAGAACTCATCATTGGCAACATTGATGAAGGAATTCGCACCAGATCCAAAAGAAGAGAAGAGTCCAGTGCTCTAGCACTAGTTTCGAAGATATAACCAAAAAGTGTAGATGAAGCCTTGTCTGATGAAAGTTGGATAGAAGTTATGCAGGAAGAACTCAAACAATTCAACATCAATGGTGTATGGGAGCTGATTCCAAAACCCAAAGGCAAATCCGTGATTGGAACGAAGTGGGTTTTCAGAAACAGATGGATGAGAAAGGAAAAGTAATCAGAAATAAAGCAAGACTCGTGGCAGAAGGATATACATAAGAAGAAGGGATAGACTATGACAAGACCTATGCACCAGTAGCGAGGTTAGAAGCAATTAGATTATTACTTGCTTTTGCTTGCTATAAAAATTTCAGGTTATTCCAAATGGATGTCAAAAGTGCATTTTTCAATGGATTCATTCAAGAAGAAGTCTATGTGGAACACCCATCGGGATTTGAAGATCTAAGGAAACCAAACTCAGTTTACAGATTGAAAAAGACCTTGTATGGACTAAAGCAAGCACCTCGAGCCTGATATGAAAGGTTGAGTAAGTTTCTAACTGAAAATGACTTTGAAAAAGGAAAGGTTGATACTACTCTATTTATAAAGAGAGAGGGAAAAGATTTTCCGCTGGTACAAATTTATGTAGATGATATTATCTTTGGATCCCCTAACGAAAATCTTTGCAAGAAATTCTCTAGATCTATGCAGGATGAATTCGAGATGAGCATGATGGGTGAGTTAACTTTCTTTTCGGGATTGCAAGTAAGACAATCAAAGAAAGGTATTTTCATTACAAGAAATTTGGAATGGACAATTGCAAGAGGACAGAGACACCAATGTTAAGCTCTAGACTTGATATTTTGACCGAAGTATGATCGGTGTTTTCATCTATTTAGTGTTTGCATTTTACTAGATTTCAATCGATCCTAGAGAATCTCATTTAAGTTCTGCAAAACGTATCATTAAATATGTTGCGATTTCTCCAAAGCTGGGTCTGTGATATCTAAAAGAATGAGACTTTACTCTTCTTGGATATTTAGACGCCGATTTGGCAGGTCGTAAAGTCGATAGAAAAAGCACTTCTGGTACTTGTCAACTGTTGGGAAATATGCCGGTATGTAGTGTAGCCTTATCAACAGCAGAAGCAGAGTATGTTGCTCTTGGGAGTTGTTGCTCTCAAATCTTATGGATAAGACAACAACTAATAGACTTTGGAATTGAAGAATCGTGCACTCGAAATTAGATGCGACAACACTAGTGCTATTAATCTCACCAAGAACCCAATTCTTCATTCAAGAGCAAAGCATATAGAGATTCGACACCATTTCATAAGGGATCATGTCCAAAATGGGGAGATTATGATTCAATTCATTGATTTGAAGAATCGGTTAGCAGATATCTTTACAAAGCCTCTGGAGAAAAATCTATTTGAGTCTATTCGCACCAAATTGAATATTTTATCTCCTACCGTTTAAAGTCTAAAGTTGGCCATACTCAGAATTTTACGAAGCTACATCGGTAAGAGAATTTCTTGAATCCAGGTATTCTAATTTTGGAATAAATAGGTATGATTATCGAATCGTCACTTGCCTTATTTATTTTTAGAAATTATTATTTCAATGATAATTTTCGGATTTTGAACTTTTGGAAGTTACCTTTTTGAAAATTGTTTTGAAAAGGTATTTTTTTGACAGTTCAAATACCCCGTTTCACTCTCTTTATATACCGTCGAGTTTTTTTCTTTTATGCACATCACTTCAAAACCCTATAATCCAGACTCTCTTCTCCCTTGACTTTTTCTCTCAAGATTTCTCTGCAAGTTTCCATCTTTTCTACACTTGAACTTGTCTGTGAAATCCTCCTAGCCTACAAACATGTCTTACCAAAGGAAATCCTCTCAGATTGCAAGCAAAGGGCCTTGGAATGTGCCTGAAGGGCAGACACATTTCGATCTGACTGAAGAAGAAGACTCGCCACATAAATCTCCATGGAACTCTCCTCAGAATCTTCCGCACTAAGCATTGGAAGAGGATGTTGAACAAGATGCAGTTCCTCTTCGGACTTTAACCCCCCAGGTTCTTTATAAACATTATGGTTATTTGAAACTGGGCGGTACTTCGATGAAATTTATTACAGACTTTCTTAAAGGACATGGACATGGGAACAAGACAGTGTTTTAAAGAAGGATGGAAAGGTTAGGAATAGCACAGAAAGGAACAGCAGATGAAGCTTTTCTTAACTTTCCTGCTGATCCTAGGTTTAGCTCTTAGAATCAGCCCAAAAGTAAAGATGATGATGAACAGATGTTTTCTAACTTTCAATCCATAATGGGTGTGGTTGCAAATGAACTTGGAGACAGAATGAAACTCTTTCGTGCTAAGGAACACAAAAGGGTTTACACCCAAATGTTGAAAAGAAGGGGTGATGAACCCTCGGACTGTTGATTTTGACTTCCTAGACTTAATGAGGGTGAACTTTAGGGAAAAATTTGCTTTCCTTCAACTTTAGAATTTTTGTTCTGAGACGGTTGTTGGATATCTAGAGTTGACTGCATTTTTCTATTAAAATTTGTCATTTCTTGACTAGAATCGAATCTAGTTCATTGTGAGTGATAAAGCCTATGTGGTGGATGTTGACACACTGGCTGACATTATTGGGGTTGAAAGGAGTGGTTTTCAACCAATTAGTATCTTAGTTGGTCAAGCAACGAGATTCCTTGTCAAGGATAGATTACCAGAAAGAGGCATCACATACTCAAGACTAATAGCCTCAAATGTTCTGTTGCACAAAATTGCGATTAACTGCATCAGACCAAATGCTGCATCAAAAACAAATGTTTCGAGATTCGAAGTAAGACTTATGTTTGCTATCTCAAATGGGATGAGATTTTCCCTGCCTCATACTATCCTGTTTCACATTACAGGATAGTTTTGAAGGATAAAAGACAATTGCCTTATTCAGCGCTGGTTACAAAGTTGTTTAGACATTTTCAGATCTAGTTTCTTGCCTCACTTTGTTCTAGAACCATTGCTCTTATGGTGATAGGATTAAAAATGATTTCGAAGATGAGGTTGAAAGATCTGAACAAGGCTATTAAGCGCTTGAAGAATGAGTCCTCAAGCAAAACTAATGAGGATTCTTCTGCTGGAAAAAAGGGAAAAGGCAAAGAGGTTGTATAAGAACCTGTAAAGAAAAGAAGATCACTTATCTTGCAAGATGAAGAGGATGAACATGATCTTACACTTTATGCACTTGCCTTCAAAAAATCTTCAAAAGTTTTGTTGGTCCTAAGAAACCATTGGACAAAGAAGGAAGAGATAGAGAAGAAACATAGCAAGAAGATGATGAAGAAATAGAGAAGGAAGAAACAGAAAGAGAAGAAGGAAGAACAAAAGATGGAGATGAAGAAGGTCATTATGAAAAAGGGCTGAGGATGACTCTTATGAAGAGACAGTTGCAATGTCATTGTCTAAAGACTTAGAAGCAACTAGGAGTGGATCAATAGGGACAAGAAAACAAACATGACATCACTCTTGTTCTAACATCAAGAAGACTCAAGAAGAGGAAATCCCTTCTCCACTTGTAGGCATGGAAACAGGGGGAGCTCGTGAGAGAGCAAGGACTTCTTCTCCACATTTTGTGAGTGATAGTATAAGTCGATCTCCTGCCGATCCAAAAAATGTCTATGCTTCTCAATTTCATGAAGCTGACATTGAAGAATCTACTCCGAGTCATGGGACAAGACAAGTTGATGTTCCCTCAACTCTCAACTCTCCACGAACTCAATTTGCTGAAGCTAGTGCGCAGACTGCACCGACTTGTGATTATCCAAGGATGATGGAACTCCTTTTGGAGGTAAAGGCTCAGCAATACGTTATGGAGATTGAGATATAGAAACTTCACGCTGCATTAAGATCCTCTTTGCTTTTCACACTGGAAAGGTACAGTCTCTAGACACTCAAGTACAGACTTTGAATAAGCAAGTTTCTCATACTGTGGCCAAGAATGATCAAAATCTTTAGATTCTCAAGACTGTTCAAACTGAAGTTCAGAATGTTTATCGCCAGTTGTGACATCCTGATTTTCATGTCTTTTTTTCGATGAAAGGAAATGGGCTTTTCATCGACGTGCGTATGGCTTTTTCTCTAAGTTGGCCACTCACGAGATAACTAGTCTACCGGGTGAAGCTATTAAGGAATATAAACACAATTGACTTGAGAATTCGACTGGAAACCGACTTCTCGACCGTAGTAATTCGCAAGGGTCAATACGGCACAGTTAAATTTGATTAGAAACCAGAGATAGGTCGATTCGACAGAGACATGTAATTAAGAGTGGGTGATTCCACCTAATTGCCAAATTCATGTCGAACGGCACTAGACCGACTTTCTGTCAATTTTGTACTTGTGCCCGTATTTGAGATCTTGAGATTTTTATAACAATTGAGAGTCGTCTATAAGTCGGAGATGCATATAGTGGATCGAAAATGATCGACCATAGGTCAAATGCACTAAAATTCCTAAAACCTACCTGGTAGGTTAGGTCACGCTAAAATCACGTCCGATTGAAATTAACCATGAAATTGAATTCAGTTTCAGAAATCGAAAGTTATGTAGTGTCAAAATTTATTTTAGGAATGTCGACTCATCCTTCGAAGATTTTTCGGTAAGTTTGGATTTTTGGCAAAAAATCAAGAATTGACGGAATTGGATTGGGAAAGTTAGAGGACCGTTCTTGAGCGCACTTTTGGGCTCCAAGATGGATTTATTAGCAAGGAAAAATGTGGATTTGATGAGGGTGCATTGGCTGGAATTTTTGGAAACCAATTGAGTTCAATTGAAGGAGGATTTCAATGAAATTGAAGACTTTGATGGCCAAATGTCACAAAATTCGTAGGCCATGGGGACACAACATTTTGGACTTCTTTAATGGCTTATTGAGGAAGATTGAGGAGAGAGAAATGGTTGTGGATGGCTGATGGCTGATGGGGGCATGTGAGGTGAGAGAAGGACAAGTATTGAAGGCTAAGAAGGCCACTTTGGGGTCCCCCTCTTCAGCAGCTTCTTCTTCCTCCTTGCAGCTGCCTTTCTCCATTGTTGTTGTGCTTTGTTAGCTCCAAAAACTAGAGAAGACTAGCAGAAACTGGCCAGCCCTTCCCCCTTGCCTGTCCGAGCGGCACACGCCCACCAGACCGCCGTTGCTCGCTCGTCGCGCCTGGCTTGCTCGCACCTACCTGCGGGTCCCCGCGCCTTGCTCGTCCACCGTCCAACTTTGCCAGTAGCCCCTGGTTGCCGTCATGGTTGCCTAGCGGTCCATCCAAGCCACCGGAGCCTTGCCTGGACCAGCTACTACGTCTGTCTCCCATCCTGAGCTGTTTCAGCCATTGGTTCTTCTTCCTCGTCCAGCAAGGAGAAGCTAAAGTTCCAGCAAGATCTGGAACTTTGTGGCCCATTTTAGGTCACTTCCGGGCCTTGGTTGGTGTTGCCACTTGGAAGTTTGTCGCCCGCCTTGGCGTTGCCGTCGCCGTGGACTCACTGGTTCACAAATCCAATGAGTTTACTTGCTAAACCTTGCTTAGGAGGTTAATTATGCTTAAGGGTTGATTAGATTAGGCTATGCATGGTTTAGGTGGTTAGATTAGTTTAGTGGAAGCTAATTAGATTAAGTGGCTTGATTAGTTTAGTGGATAATTAATTAAGGCTAATTAGGTGATTAGATTAGTGTAATCTTGATTATGCCCTTAATTAAGTATTTTAAATTAATTAATTATTTCGAATTTATTTATTTTATTATTTTATATTAATATAATATAATATTATTTAATTTAATTTATTATATATTTAATTATTTATTATTTTCCGAAAAATTATACCGTTGGATAATTTGGTGATCGAATTTCGTGTTTATGCATTTGATTGTTGGATTATGCATTTGATTGGTGGATGGTGCAAATAGAGTGATGGTTGTGAAATTAGGAATTTATTCAGAAAATTCCTAGTGTCGGATTTTGACACGGAAAGTGGTTTTATGTACTATATCAAATGGTAGGACTGTAAAAAGGAAATATATTACTTTTTCTGGTTCGAATTGACTGTGTACCCACACACGACTATTTTTCGGATGTTTTTAATAGAAGAAAATAGGCCAGGATCACTATTTTAATTGAGGCATTTGAGTGTAATGCACGGTATCCTGGGCCGAAGTTGAATGGTCGTGTGTTGGTTAAGAGAACCCGTCCTGAGCTGTTGGGATGGACGTGCTTCTATATGGGATGCCCGCACAATGGATGTTAGTTGCAGTAGATTCTGGACCGATGCTCCTTTGGGAACACCGTTCATGTGCTAACGAAGCCATGCTCAATGGTGGTGAGACAATGCCTAGCTAAGTCAGTAGACCGCCGAACTTGGGAGTAGGCCGTGCCCTAAAGGGGCGAAATTAACAATTGGAACGCATGATTGATTGAGTTAGATGCGCCTGATTATGAGACAAAACTATGTGGCATGGTATGGGACGTGTCATAATGGTTTGGCCTTATAATCGGGACCCCTATGGTTGATTGAGTTGAGTGAGGCGTTTCAATTATTGTGTGCATTTGTTATATGCAATTGTAATATGAACTGTGCTAACATACAGGAAGGAACTGAGGCGAGGTAAGTCCTCTGTATTATGTGGCTAGGCCACCCTTGAGTGTATTTCCTTCCTAATAGGGGTTTGGGGGGTGAACTTGCTGAGATAATGTCTCACCTTATCGTGGGCTTAACTTTTCAAGTCCTTAGATGATGGTTGTGGAGGACCCGAAGCCTTGGAGTCTATGGAGGTAAAGTTCGAAGGATTGGCATATGTGTCCGACTAGTATGTCATAGGACAATGTCTTTTTGAGAGCCGATCTTTTGTAGATTTTTGACTAGACTTGTTTTGTAACTAAACCCCGTTGTTTATAAATGTTGGCTTTTGTGAAATGTTGCCCTGCTTTCCTATCCCATGCTATTTACTGTCAGGGGTTTATTGTTTCGCTTCCGCTTCTGCTTAAAATGATTGGGTTGGCGACCCGTCCTGGGAATGTTGCATTTGTATCGACCACCAAGGGATGTGCTCGAGGTTCGGGGCGTGACATCCCTGCTTAAGTGGTATTAGAGCAAGGTCTGTGTATGGAGTGATAAGGTGCAATGGGTCATGGGATAGTTAGTATGAAAGGCCATTTTAATATGTTGATGCATGTGAGTGATAGCCGATTGGTAGCTTGTTTATGTGGTCACTCAGTTTCCAATTCAGTGTGGAATTGGAAAGCAGGTTTTTGTAAAGAATCTACGAGATGAGTGACCAAGAGTAGAGGACTCCTAGGAAGAGGGCGGTAGGCCTTGTTGTTTGGGGTAGGACGCCAACAAGAGTCGGTACTCGAGGTGCCCAGAGTAGAGCACAGGCTGAGGCCAACGCAAATGGAGTAGCACCACCTCTAGTTGGTGTTGGTGTAGCAGTACCTGGTGATCCGGGAACTGTCGAGATCATGCAAGCGCTAGAGATAATGGGAAATTGGATGGAATCAAGCCGCCGCCATTACCTAGTCGCCAAGTTGCCGTTGGTGCCACCAATCGCTTAGCCGCCACTAATGCCGCCGCCGATGCCCTTTGTTGCCGCTGTTGCCGCTACCACACTTGTCGCCACACCTGTCGAGGTTCCACCTGGGAACGTGATCGCTGGGAAACCAATGCATAAACTGGTGGAATAGTTCCTGAAGTTAAACCCGCCGAGGTTCGCGGGAGAAGGAGATTGTAGCCCTCTCTGGATCCAAGACTTGGAAAAGGCCTTTGCATTGCGATGTGCATAGAGGAAGAAAAAGTGGTCCTTGTAGTATATCAGTTGTAGGGTAATTGCAAATACTTGGTGGAGAGCCACTAGAGGGATAGTGTTCCCGGAAGGTGTAGTCCTGGAGTGGAACGCCTTCGTGGAAGTGTTCAATGGCAAGTATTTTTTTGATAGTGCTAGGGAACTAAAGATGGTTGAGTTTCAGTGCCTTCGCCAAGGTACAATGACTGTGGATCAGTAGGAGGCGAAGTTCGCTGAGTTATCGCAATACGCTCCTATATTGATTAAGGATCTCGAGGAAAAAGCAATGAGGTTTAGGGATGGCCTCAACGGAGCTAAAGTCCGCTGGTGTGGTTCAATTAAAGAACTATAATGAGCTATATGGAATGAGCCCAAGCGATAGAGAGAGACTAGAACGAACAAGCCACCACATCTGGGTCACAGTTTTGTTCTAGCAGAGATGGGAATCGGTTTGAGAAGAGACCGATGTCTGGAGGAAAGTATCTTGTTCCACCTAACAGGAAGAGTGGGATAGCAAAGTTAGCGTCGAACCATAATGGAGTGTGTCGTTCATGTGGAAGATGACATGAATTAGCCCGTGCCCTTCTAGGATAGGTGCTTATTTTATGTGTGGCCAGCGGGTCACATAGTTAGGAATTGTCCCAAAAGACAAATGGGACAACAGCAGTTATCGCCGCCACCACCGATGGGTCAGAATCGAGGAGTCGCGCCACCGAATGCACCACAGGGTGGTTTGAATCGACCTCCATCTCAAGGAAGGACGTATGTTATCACTAGAGGATAGGCGGAGGATGCGCCTAATGTGATCACGAGTACGATCTTGTTGAACGATCATGCTGCTTATGCTTTATTTGACCCTGGAGCTGCTCATTCATTTATAGCTGAGCAGTATGTTAAGTTGGTAGGATTGATTCCTGAGTTGTTGGAGTCAGTGGTTAGTATATTGACACCATTGAAGGATAAGGTGTTAGCTACAGTGGGTTATCCTGGTTGTAAGCTAGTGATTGGTGAGCAAGAGGGGATGATAGACTTGACAGTCCTAGCCATGTATGATTTCGATGTGATAATTGGCATGGATTGGCTCACCAAGCAAAAAGTTAAAATGGACTACTATCGCAAGACGATTTAGTTTAACTCGTTAGCGGGTGAGAGCTTCGAGTTTATCGGGAGTCGAGGAGGACCCTCGATTACCTTAATTTTGTCGCTTGAGGCAACCTGTTTGTTAGATGGGGTTGCCAAGGTTACATGGCGACCATCGTGGATACGACAATTGAGGAAGAGCAAAAGATAGAAGATATTGTAGTGGTATAAGAATTTCAAGACATGTTTCCAAAAGAATTGCCAGGTTTGCCTCTAGAATGGGAGATAGAGTTTGTGATTGAGTTAGCCCCCGGGATAAAGCCAATTTCTAAGGCTCCTTATCGGATGTCGTTATTTGAGTTGAAAGAACTAAAGGTGCAGATGCAGGAATTGTTGGATAAGGAATTCATACGTCCCAGTGCATCACCGTGGGGAGCACCAGTTCTGTTTGTGAAGAAGAAAGATGGTTCGTTGTGTTTGTGCATCGATTATCAACAACTCAATTAGATGACGATCAAGAACAAGTATCCACTGCCGAGGATCGATGACTTGTTTGATCAGTTGCAAGGAGTGTCGATTTTTTCTAAGATCGACTTGAGGATGGGATATCATCAGCTGAGGATCAGAAAGGAAGACATACCGAAGTCGGTGTTTTACACAATATGGCCATTATGAGTTTACGGTAATGCCGTTTGGTTTGACAAACACCCCAGCTGCTTTCATGGATCTGATGAATTGTGTGTTTAAGGAGTACATGGATCATTTTGTGATCTTGTTCATCGACGACATTCTGGTGTACTCGAGAAGTCCTGAAGAGCACGAAAGACAATTGAGGATAGTACTCCAGAATTTGCGAAATCATGAATTGTATGCTAAGTTTAGCAAGTGCGAGTTTTGGTTGACTCTTGTTGCTTTCCTAGGTCATATGATTTCAGGCGAAGGAATCTCTGTGGACCCCGCCAAGATTGAAGCAGTGATCATTTGGCCAAGATTGACTACAGTGATAGAGATCAGAAGTTTTTTAGGTTTAGCAAGGTATTACAGATGGTTTGTGGAAGGGTTTTCAGCCTTAGCGTCGCTGTTGACTCGACTACTAAAGAAGGAAGAGAAGTTTGTGTGGACAAACAAGTGTGAGTGTAGTTTCTAAGAGCTTAAGTAGAAGCTACCTTCCGCACTTGTGCTGACCATTCCATTTAATCCTAGAGGATACGAGATCTACAATGATGTGTCATTTAGAGAATTAGATTGCGTGTTGATGCAACATGGCAGGGTTGTTGCATACGCGTCTCGTCAGTTGAGACCTCATGAGCTTAATTATCCGACGTATGACTTAGAACTCACAACCATTATTTTCGTTTTGAAGATTTAGAGACATTATTTGTGCGGAGAAAGATTCCAAATTTTCATTGACCATCAAAGTCTCAAGTATCTATTCTCTCAGAAGGAGTTGAATATGAGACAGAGTTGCTGGCTGGAACTTCTGAAGGATTATGATTGTGATATCTTGTATCACTCTGGAAAGGCAAATAAGGTCGCCAATGTGCTAAGTCAGAAGTCTTTAGTTGTGCAGATGGTACTCAAGGAATGGATTTTACTCGAGAGAGCTCGAGATTCGGTTTTCAAGTTTGAGGTAGGCCACATTTCAAATCTTATGGCCACCCTCAGAATTGAACCGGAAGTGCAAATTAGAATCAAGACGTTTAGCCGATAGACCCCGATGTTCAAAAAATCCTGCAAAAGGATACCGATAAGAGGAAAGCTGATTTTCAGATTTCTAAAGATGGAACACCAAGGTTTCAAGGACAACTGTGTGTACCTGACCATGCAGAGTTTAAAGAAGAGATCTTGTTAGAAGCTCATCGTAGTAGTTACAGCATTTATCCTAGTAGTACGAAGATGTATCAGAATCTATGTCAACATTATTGGTGGTCTGGTATGAAGGCGGACATCGCCAAGCATGTTGCCAAGTGTCTGATGTGTTAGCAAGTGAAGGTACAACACTATAAGCCGGGAGGACTTCTGCAATCTCTTGAGATCCCCGAGTGGAAATGGGAACACATCACAATGGATTTTGTGACAAGCTTACCAAAGAGTCGGAGGGGTAATGATTCCATTTGGGTAGTGGTCGACAAATTGACGAAGTCGGCTCACTTCATCGCAATACGGAAGGACCTTGATTTGGACAGGCATGCAGAGTTGTACGTGTGTCAGATAGTTCGTTTGCATGGAGTGCCGGTGACGATTACTCCAAATCGAGACCCGAGGTTCATGGCTACCTTTGGAAAAGTTTGCAAAGTGCTTTAGGAACAAAGCTGCAATACAGTATGGCCTATCATCCTCAGATGGATGGCTAGTTTGAGAGGATGATTCAAACCTTCGAAGACATGCTATGAGCTTGCATATTGGATTTCAGAGGAAGCTGGGAGGAACAACTTCATCTCGTCGAGTTTGCCTACAATAACAGTTATTAGCAGAGCATTCAGATGGCTCCTTTCGAAGCGTTGTATGGCAAGGCATGTAGAACGCCAGTGTGTTGGGATGAGGTTGGAGAGCGAAAGATAACATGCCTAGAGTTGGTTCAGCAGTTAGTGGATGCAGTTGCCATTATCAGAGATAGATTGAAGATCTCTCAGAGCTACTAGAAAAGCTACGTGGATAAGCATTGAAGGCCATTGAAATTCCAAGTTGGTGATCACGTTTTCTTGAAAGTGTCACCAATGAGGGGTACTTTGCACTTTAGCAAGAAGGAAAAGCTGAGTCTGAGATACGTAGGTCTATTTGAGATTCTTGAAAGAATTGGGATCCTAGCGTATTGTCTTGCATTATCGCCGAGGTTGGCGCAAGTGCATGACGTCTTTCACGTGTCGATGTTGAGGAAGTATGAGCCTGACCCGACCCATGTGCTTAATTTTGAGGAATTGGACGTGGACGACAGAGTGTCGTATATGGAAAGCCCGGTTCAGATTGTGGATCGGAAAGGAACAAATTTTGTGCACCAAGACCATTTCGTTGGTCAAAGTGGTTTGGCAACACCATGGTATTGAAGGAGCAACTTGGGAAAATGAAGAGTCGATGAGACAACTGTACCCCCACCTTTTTGTTTAAAGAATTGTAATGGTTTAAATTTCGATGATGAAATTTTTATAAGAGGGGAAGAGTTGTGACATCATTATTTTCCAATTATGTTTTCAATTGAATGAGAAGAGCTTTCCATCGACGCACCTATAGTTCTTTTCTTTGAGATGACCACTCATGAGATAACTAGTCCATCAGGTGAAGCCGTTAAGGAATATAAAAGCAATTAACTTGAGAAGTCGACTCGAAACCGACTTCTCGACCGTACTAATCCGCAAGGGTCACTACGGCACAGTTAAATTCGATTAGAAACTAGAGATAGGTCGATTCGACAGAGACATATAATTAAGAGTGGGTGATTCTACATAATTGCAAAATTCGTGTCAAATGGCACTAGACCGACTTTCTGTCAATTTTGTACCCTGTACCTGTATTTGAGATCTTGAGATTTTTATGACAACCGAGAGTCATCAATGTGTCGAAGATGCACTTTGTGGCTTGAAAATAATCGACCACAGGTCAAATGCATTAAAAGTTTCTAAAAGCTACTCGGTAGGTAGGTCACGCTAAAATCACGTCCGATTGAAATTAACCACGAAATTGAACCCGAATTCAGAAATTGGAACTTCTGTCATTTTAGGAGTGTTGACTCATCCTCAAAGATTTTTGGTAAGTTTGGATTTTTGGCGAAAAATCAAGAATTGACGAATTGGATCGGGAAAATTTGAGAGGACTATTTTCTTGAGCGCACTTTTGGCATCAAGATGGATTTATTGGCAAGGAAAAATATTGATTTGAGGAGGGTGCATTGGCTAGAATTTTCGGACATCAATTGAGTTCAATTGAAGGAGGATTTGAATGAAATTGAAAACTTTGATGGCCAAATGTCACAAAATTCGCAGGCCATGGGAGACACAACATTTTGGACTTCTTCAATGGCTTCTTGAGGACGATTGAGGAGAGAGAAATGGTTGTGGATGGCTGATGGCTGGTGGGGGCATGTGAGGTGAGAGAAAGACAAGTGTTGAAGGCTAAGAAGGCCACTTTGGGGTCCCCCTCTTCAGCAGCTCTTCTTCCTCCTTGTAGCTGCCTTTTTCCATTGTTGTTGTGCTTTGTTAGCTCCAAAAACCAGAGAAGACCAGTAAAAACCGGCCAACCCTTCCCCCTTGCCCGTCCGAGTGCCATACGCCCACCGAACCGCCGTCGCTCGCCCGTCGCGCCTAGCTTGCTTGCGTGCCTGCCTGTGCGTCCCCGCCCCCTGCTCGTCCACTGTCCAGCTTCGCCAGCAGCCCCTGGTTGCCGTTGTGGTCACCTGGTCGTCCGTCCAAGCCACCGGAGCTCTGCCTGGACTAGCTACTGCCTCCGCCTCCCATCCGAAGCTATTTCAGCCGCTGGTTCTTCTTCCTTGTCTAGCAAGCAGAAGCTGAAGTTCTAGTAAGATTTGGAACTTTGTGGCTCGTTTTAGGTCACTTCCGGGTCTTGGTTGGTGTCACCGCTTGGAGGTTTGTCACCCGCCTTGGTGTTGCCATCATCGTGGACTCACCAACTCGCAAATATAATGAGTTTACTTGCTAAACCTTGATTATGAGGTTAATTATGCTTAAGGGTTGATTAGATTAGGCTAAGCATGGTTTAGGTAGTTAGATTAGTTTAGTGGAAGCTAATTAGATTAAGTGGCTTGATTAGTTCAATGGATAATTAATTAAGGTTAATTAAGTGATTAGATTAGTGTAATCTTAATTAGGCTCTTAATTAATTATTTTAAATTATTTAATTATTTTGAATATATATTATTTTATTAATTTATATTAATATAATATAATATTATATAATTTAATTTCGAGATATATTTAGTTATTTATTATTTTCCGGAAATTATACTGGGATAGCCAGTGACCGGAATTTCATGCTGATTGCAATGGTGTGTTCAGATTATGTATTTGATTGATGGATTGTGCAAATAGAGTGATGGTTGTGAAAATTATGGAATTTATTCAAAAAATCCCAAGTGTCGGGTTTTGACACCGAAAGTGGTTTTATGTACTATATCAAATGGTGGGACATTAAAAATGAAAGATATTACATTTTCTGATTCGAATTGACCGTGTACCCACATATGACTATTTTCCGGATACAAATGCCGCGAACCTCGACAACAAACGGCATGGGAAAGGAAAGTAGGGCAACATTTCACAGAAGCCAACTTTTATAAACAACAAGGTTTAGGTACAAAAGCAGTCTGGTCAAAAGTCTACAAAAGGTCGGCTCTAAAAGAGAAGTTGTCCTACAACATACTAGTCGGAGACATACGTCGATCCTTCAGACTCAACCTCCATAGACTCCGAGGCTTCAGTCCTCCACAACCACCATCTAAGGACTTGAAAAGATAAGCCCACGACGGAGTGAGACATTGTCTCAGCAAATTCACCCCTTAAACCCCTATTAGGAAGAAAATACCCTAAAGGGTGGCCTAGCCACACAATACAAAAGACTTACCTCGCCTTAGTTCCCTCCTGCACGTTATCACAGTTCATATCACCGATGCATATAATTAATGCACACAACAATTGAAACGCCTCGCTCATCTCAATCAAACACAAGGGTCTCGATTATAAGGCCAAACCGTTATGACACGTCCCATACCATGTCACACAGTTTCGTCTCATAATCCGGCGCTTCTAGCTCAATCAATCATGCGTTCCAATTGTTAATATCGCCCCTCAAGGGTATGGCTTACTCCCAAGTTCGGCGGTTTACTGGCGTAGCCAAGCTTCATCTTAGCACTTTTGAACACAGCTTCGTCAGTACGTCAATGGCGTTCCCAGAGGAGCATCGGTCCAAAATCTACTGCGACCGGCATCTATTGTGTGGGCATCCCATATAGGGGCATGTTCATCCCAACAGTTTAGGACGGGTTCTCTTAACCAACACACGACCATTCAATCTCGGCTTGGGACACAATGCATTTCACTAAAATGCCTCAATTAAAATAGTGATCCTGGCCTATTTTCTTCGTATTAAAATCATCCGGAAAATAGCCGTGTGTGGGTACAAGGTCAATTCGAACCAGAAAAAGTAATTATTTCCTTTTCAAACCCCACTATTTGATATAGTACTTAAAATCCATTTTCGGTGTCCAAAATCCAACACCCGGGATTTTCTGAATAAATAATGTACCTTTCACAATCATCACTCAATTTGTGCAATCCAACAATCAAATGCATAATCTAAGCACACTATTGTAATCAGCACGAAATTTCGGTCACCGACTATCCCTGTATAATTTCCGGAAAATAATAAATAATTAAATATATTCTAAAATTAAATTAAATAAAGAATATATTATATTATTATAATTCAATAAAATAATATTTATAAATTCGAAATAATTAATTAATTTAAAATAATTAATTAAGGGCCTATTCAAGATTACACTAATCTAATCACCTAATTAGCCTTAATTAATTATTCACCAAACTAATCAAGCCACTTAATCTAATTAGCTTCTACGAAACTAATCTAACCACCTAAACCATGCTTAACCTAAACTAAACAACCCTTAAGCATAATTAACCTCTTAAGTAAGGTTTAGCAAGTAAACTCACCGGATTTGCGGTCCAATGGGTCCACGGCGACGGCAACGCCAAGGCGGGCGACAAACCTCCTGGCGGTGACACAAACCAAGGCCGGGAAGGGCTCGGAAACAGGCCACGAAGTCTTAGAACCTTGCTGGCCTTCTACTTCTGTTCTTGGTTGATATGAAGAGAACCAAGGGGACTAAGGGCTGGAAACGGCGAGGAAAGGGATCGGTGAAGCTGCTGCGGCTTAGACGGGCGACGGTGGAGGTAGACTGCGGCTCCGGCGACCTAAATGGCGATGGACAGTGGCCTTCCGACCTACATGATGAGTGAGTAGGGGCGGATGATGGCCAAGGACGCACGGGTGAGTAGTTGGGCGCAATGGGCTTGCGGGTGCGAGTTGGTTGCTTCGGCGGGCGGACGAGCGTGCGACAGAGGAGGGGACTGCTTTGCTTGGTTTTCTGGTTTTGCTGAGCTCTCCAAGGACCACAACAATGGAGAAAGGAGGGGATAGAGGAAGAAGATGGCTGCTGAAGAGGGAGGACCCCAAATGGCTCTTAAGCCTTCAACACTTGGCCTTTTTTCCCTTGGCTTGCCCCCACCAGCCATCAACCATCCACAGCCCCTTTCTCTCTCCTCAATCTTCCCTAAGAAGCTTCCCAAGTGGTTCAAAATGTGGTGTCCCCCATGGCGTACGAATTTTGTGACATTCCCCTCCAATTTCATCAATTCCCCTAATTCTCATCCAATTGAGCTCAAATCAAAGCCTATAAATCCATCCAATGTGTCCTCACTTAAATCCACATTTTTCCTTGTGAATTGAACCAACCTGTATCCCAAAAATGCGACCAAAAGCGGGCCTACGAATTTTCCAATCCAAAATAACCATACTTTGATTTTTCGCAGAAAATCTCGGTTTGCGGAAAAATCTCTTGAGGATGAGTCGATATTCCTAAAATGACTCGTGACACGACAGAACTTTCAATTTCTGAATTCGGGTTCAATTTTACGATTAATTTCAATCTGGCGCGATTCTAGTGCGTCCTAATCTACCGGGTAGCTTTTAGGAATTTTAGCGCATTTGACTTGTGGTCGATCATTTTCAAGCCACAAAGTACATCTTCGACACATTGGCGACTCTCGGTTGTCGTGAAAATCTCGAGATTTCAAATACGGACACATGGTACATAAGAGACAGAAAAATCGGTCTAGTGTCGTTCTACGAGAATTTTGCAATTAGGTGGAATCACCTACACTTAATCGCATACCTCTGTCAAATCGACCTATCTCCGATCTCTGATTGATTTTGACAATACCGTAATGACCCTTGCAGATTAGTACGGTCGAGCAGCTGGTTTCTGGTCGAATTCTAAAGTCAATTGCGTTTATATTTCTTAACGGCTTCACCTGATAGACTAGTTAACTTGTGAGTGGCCAACTCAAAGAAAAATGCCATAGGCGCGTCGATGAAAAGCCCATTTCATCTCATCGAAAACAAACTTGAAAAATTAGGATGTCACATAGAAGATTGAGGAGGCAGTGCAGTCCATGGGGGATTTCCAACTAGTTTGAATTCCCAGACAGCCTTGATTTCATTTATCTTTTATCTATTTTGACTTTCTCCACTTTTCGCTGTTGACAAAAAGGGGGAGAATGCGTGCAGATTTGATTTTGATTTGAACTTTAGATTTGACTTGAACTTTTGCAGATTTCATTTGAGTTTGTTTTAAACACTTATTCTGTAGCAATCTTTATGGTAGTGATGCTTATGGATGTGGATGTTTTAATCTTGTCTTTATCTAATTTTTGCGGGATTAACAAGTTTTCTGTGGTTACAGAATCAAAGCTATCCATATTCTTAACTAATTGTTTTTATAAGATATCATGTACTGTTAAAGAGTTGTTTTGCAGGATATAAATCTTTAAATCTGTAGGGAAGTTTTGTCACAATAAAAAAAGGGGGAGATTGTTGGAGAAAACTCCTTTGATGTTTTGAAGTTGATAAAACTTATTCAAAGTCTATTATGAAGATTTCAGACTTCTGTATCAAAGTCTGAAGGCACTGGAATTCCACCATCTTTAGTTCCCTAGCACTCTCAGAGAAGTACTTGTTGTTGAAGACCTCAACAAAGGCGTTCCACTCCGAAACCACGCCATCAGGGAACACTATTGCTCTGGTGGCCCTTCACCAAGTACTTGCAATTCCCTGCAACTTATAGGCTGTAAGGACTACCTTCTCCGCCTCAGTACACATCAGTAGTGCAAAAACCTTCTCCAAACCCTGGATCCATAGGGTTGCGGTTTCGGAATCTCCTGCTCCCGTGAACTTCAGAGAGTTGAATTTCAGAAATTGTTCCACCAGCTTGTACATCGGTCTGATAATAATCACGTTCCCAGGTGGAACCTCAGCAGGTGTGGCAACAGGTGCGGTGGCTGGTGCGGTGGCAATTACGGCAGCAGCAGCAGCATCGGCGGCAGCAGCAGCAGCATTGGTAGTGGCTGCGGTAGCGGCGGTAGATCTAGTGGCACTGGCAGCTTGATTTTGAGCTTGCTACTTCATTCGATTTCCCATTGTCTCTAGCTCCTGCATGATTCCATCCATTCTCAGATCACCAAGGGCTACAACCCCAGCATCGATTGGAGGCGGTGCTACTCCACTTGCGCTGGCTACAGTGTGTGCTCTACTTTGAGCACCTCGGGTACCAACTCTGGTCGGCATCCTACCCCGAGTTACAGGGCCTTCTGCCTTCTTCATAGGGAGTCCTTTGCTCCTGGTCACTCATGCTACAAGCTCTTTACAGACACCTGTTTTCCAATTCCAATACCACATTAGAATTTGAGGGACCACCAAAACAAGCTATCAATCAGCTATAAACCACATGCATCGGCATATTAAAATGGCCTTTAATGGCCTTTCTTACTAACTATCCTATGACTTATTGCACCTTATCACTCCAAGTACAGACTAGCTCTGATACCAAAATCGGCGGGGATGTCACGCCCCAAACCTCGAGCGTGGGCCCATCTTTCGGTGGTCGATAAATTGGTGACGTTCCCAAGACGCGTCGCCGACCCATTCATTTTAATGCGCATGTAGAAGCGTATAATAAAACCCTTAACAGTAATTAATACGGAATAGAAAAGCAAGAACCAAACTCACAACCAAACATGCTTTCATAAACACATAAGGTTTATATATACAACAATAGTCTAACAACAGCCCACTACAAAAAGGGAGGGTCAACAAGACAGTTAAGCACACGAGTCCCTAACTGAGAACTCCAAAGTCTCCTGGGGCTCTGGGTCCACCACATCACCATCGGGAGGGTCAGCCGTACTCTCGCCAAAAGCAATCTCCAACACCGACACAGGGATCTCATAATCCTGCAGGGGACCTTCTCTGGGTCCATTTCACCCATGACGATACCACAGTCTGTATTGATGGGGTACCCTCTGAGATAGACCCGCATCAACCTAGACAATGGTCCTCACAAGCTCATAGACCTAGGCTCCTTGGCCCCTAGGAAGAGGAATCTCAGAGATCTATTCGGTGATCCTCTTGGGCTGCCCAAAACGGTTTGGGGGAACTGCCATCTAAGGACCTGAAAATATTGTCTCAGCAAGTTCACCCCCTAAACCCCTATTTAGAAGGAAATACACCCAGGGGTGGCCTAGCCACACAATACAGAGGACTTACCTCGCCTCTGTTCCTTCCTGCACATCAATACAGTTCATATTACTCAATCATATGCAATAATAATACTCGAACAACTTGAACGCAAACACTTTCATCTCAAACAACCACAAGGGTCCTGATTATAGGGCCAAATCGTTATGACGCGTCTCTTTCCGTGTCACACAATTTTATCCCATAATCCGGTGCATCAATTTCACTCAATATGTGTTCCAATTGTTAATCACGGCCACACACGGGCACGACCTACTTGAAGTTCGGTGGTCTATTGGTGTAGCTAGGCATCGTCTCCCCCCATCAAGCACGGCAACGTCACTACGTCGACGACATTCCATAAAGGAGCATCGGTCCAGCCTTTACTGCGATCGGCATCCATTGGTAAGGCATCCCATATAGGGGCACGTCCAGCTCAACAGCTTGAGACGGGTTCTTTTAACCAACACACGACCATTCAATCTCGGCCCAGGACACTATGCATTGCACTCAAATGCCTCAATTAAAATAGTGATCCTGGCCTATTTTCTTCGGATTACAAACACATGGTAAAATAGTAGTGTGTGGGTTCACGGTCAATTTGAACTAGAAAAATCAATACCCTTCCATTTTAAAGTCCCACCATTTGATATAGTATATAAAACCACTTTCAGTGTCAAAACCTGATACCCAAGATTTTCTAAATAAATTCCATAATTTTCACAACCATCACTCAATTTGCACAATCCATTAATGAATTGCATAATCTGAACACACCATTGCAATCAGCACGAAATTCCAATCACCGACTATCCCGAAATAATTTCCAGAAAATAATAAATAATTAAATATATTCCGAAATGAAATAAAATAATATCATATTATATTAATATAAATTAATAAAATAATATATAAATTGGAAATAATTAATTAATTTAAAATAATTAATTAATGGCCTAATCAAGATTATACTAACCTAATCACATAATTAGCCTTAATTAATTATCCACTAAACTAATCAAGCCACTTAGTTTAATTAGCTTCTACTAAACTAATTTAACCACCTAAACCATGCGTAGCCTAATCTAATCAACCCTTAAGCATAATTAACCTCATAAGCAAGGTTTAGCAAGTAAACTCACCGGATTTGCGAGCCAGTGAGTCCATGGCGACGGCAACGCCAAGGCGGGCAACAAACCTCCAAGCGGCGACACCAACCGAGGATAGGAAGGGCTTGAAAATGGGCCATGAAGCCTCACCTTTGCTTGCTAGAACTTCAGCTATTGATTTGGAGCTGCAGGGGTTGAGCTGGCGACTGGTTGGGGCCAAAACGTCAAGAACAAGCAGCGACGGTCCAGGCGGGTGGAGGCGGCTGTTGTATGGCAGCGAGATGAGCTCTGGTGACCTCCACGATGGCCAGGGGATATGGGGAAGGGCGGCTGGGCGTGACAGGAGGTGAGATGGTGCGGCTGGACTCACGGGGCTCCAGCGGCAGCGACGGGCGAGCGACAGCGCGCGAGGGGGCCTTCGGTGGCTTGGCAGGCTGCTGCTTTGTTTTATATGGTTTTTCAAGCTCTCTTTACACCTCAACAATGGAGAAAGGAGCGGCGAGAGGAAGAAGAAGCTTCAGCGGAAGAGAGGGGACCCCAATGGCTCCTAAGCCTTCAACACTTTTCCAAATCTCCCTTGACTTGCCCCCACTAGCTCATCTCTTGTCTCCAGCCACTTCTCTCTCCTTAATCTTCCTCAAGAAGCCATTGAAGTAGTCCAAAATGTTGCTCCCCCCATGGCATATGGATTTTGTAACATTCCCCTCCAATTTCATCAATTCCCCTTCAATTCTCATCCAATTGAGCTCAAATCAAAGCCTATAAATTCAACCAAGGTGTCCTCACTTAAATCCACATTTTTCCTTGCTAATTGAACCAACTCGTATCGCAAAAATGCGACCAAAAATGGGCCTACGAATTTCCCTATCTAAAATAACCTTACTTTGATTTTTCGCCGAAAAACTCAATTTGCAGAATAATCTTCGGAATATGAGTCGATGTTCTTAAAATGACTTGTGACATGACAGAACTTTCAATTTTTGAAATCGGATTCAATTTCATGGTTAATTTCAATCTAGTGCGATTTTAGCGCGTCCTAATCTACGGGGTAGCTTTTAGGAATTTTTGGCACATTTGATCCGTGGTTGATTATTTTCAAAGCACATGTACATCTTCGACACATTGGTGACTCTCGGTTATCGTGAAAATCTCGAGGTTTCAAATGCGAACACAGGGTACAGAAAAGACAGAAAAATCGGTCTAGTACTGTTAAACGAGAATTTTGCAATTAGGTGGAATCACCCACACACTAATCACATACCTCTGTCGAATCGACTTATCTCCGATCTCTGGTCGATTTGGACAGTGCCATAATGACCCTTGCAGATTAGCACGGTCGAGCAGTCGTTTCCAGGTCGAATTCTCAAGTCGGTTGCGTTAGAATCCTTTAACGACTTCACCTGATAGACTAGTTATCCCATGAGTGATCATCTTAGGGAAAATAACTATAGGCGCATCGATGAAAAGCCCGACTCAATTAATCAAAAGCAGAATATGAAAATCAGGATGTCACAACTCTTCCCCTTTTATAAAAATTTCGTCCTCGAAATTTAAACTATTACAAATCTTAAACAAAAAGGTAGGGGTACAGTTGTCTCATTGAATTGTCACTTTCCCAGGTTGCTCATTCAGTGCCGTGGTGTTGCCAGACCACTTTGACCAACGGGATGGTCTTGGTGCGCAAAATCTGTTCCTTGCGATTTACAATTTGAACCGATCTTTCCACGTACGACACTATGTCATCCATGTCTAACTCTTCAAAATTTAGCATGTGGGTCGGGTCAGGCTCATACTTCCTCAACATCGACACGTGAAAGATATCATGCACTTGTGCCAACCTCGGCGGCAATGCAAGATGATACACTAGAGTCCCTATTCTTTCTAAAATCTCAAATTGACCTACGTACGTTGGACTCAACTTCCCTTTCTTGCTGAAGCGTGAAGTACCCCTCATCGGTGACACATTTAGAAAGACGTGCTCACAAACTTGGAATTCTCATAGTCTCTGGCGCTTATCTGCATAGCTTTTCTGGCGGCTCTGAGCGGTCTTTAATCTGTCTTTGATAAGGACAACTACTTCCATTGATTGATGGACTTACTTTGGGCCTGTGATTTTTCGTTCCTCGACTTCATCCCAGCACACTGGTGTTCTGCATACTCTGCCATACAATGCTTCAAAAGAAGCCATCTAAATGCTCGGTTGGTAGCTATTGTTGTTGACAAACTCCATAAGATGAAGCTCTTCCTCCCAGCTTCCCCTGAAATCCTACACATAAGCTCGCAGCATGTCCTCAAGGGTTTGAATCATCCTCTCAGACTGGCCATCTGTCTAAGGATGATAGGCCGTACTATACTACAGCTTCGTTCCTAAAGTACTCTGCAAACTCTTCCAAAAGGCAGTTGTAAATCTTGGGTCTCGGTCTGAAGTAATCGTCACTAGCACTCCATGCAGACGAACAATCTGACGCACGTACAGCTCTGCGTGCCTGTCCAAATCAAGGTCCTTTCGTATTGCGATGAAGTGAGCCGACTTCGTCAGTCTGTCGACCACTACTCAAATGGAATCATCACCTCTTTAAGTCCTTGGTAAGCCTATCACAAAATCCATTGTGATGTGTTCCCATTTCCACTTGGGACTCTCGAGAGGTTGTAGAAGTCCTCCCGGCTTACTGTTGTGCCTTCACTTACTGACACGTCAGACACTTGGCGACATGCTTGGCGATGTTCGCCTTCATACCAGACCACCAATAGTGTTAACGCAGATTATGATACATCTTCGTACTACTAGGATGAATGCTGTAACTACTACGATGAGCTTCGATAAGATCTCCTCCTTAAGCGCTACATCGTCAGGTACACACAATCATCCTCGGAACCTTAGTGTTCTGTTTTCAGAAATCTGAAAGTCAGGTTTTCTCTTTTCTGCATCTCTTTGCACAATCTTCTAAATCTCTGGATTTGTCGGCTGAAGTGTCTTGATTCTGATCTGCACTTCCGGCTCAATTTTGAGGGTGGCCATAAGATTTGAAAGGTGGCCTACCTCAAACTTGAAAATCGAATCTCGAGCCTTCTCAAGTAAAGTCCATTCTTTAAGCACCACATGCGTAATTGAAGACTTCCGACTCAGCGCATCGGCGACCTTGTTCACATTTCCAGGGTGATACAAAATATCACAATCATAGTCGTTTAGGAGTTCCATCTAGAGATGCTGTCTCATATTCAACTCCTTTTGAGAGAATAGATACTTGAGACTTTGATGGTCTGTGAAGATCTAGAATCTTTCTTCTCACAAATAATGTCTCTAAATCTTCAGAGCGAAAATAATCGCTGTGAGTTCCAAGTCATGCGTCGGATAATTTAGCTTGTGAGGTCTCAACTGACGAGACGTGTAAGCAACAACTCTACTATGCTGCATTAACATGCAACTCAGCACTGTAGATCTCGTATCCTCCAGGATCAGATGGTATAGTCAGCATTGGTGTGGCAGTCAGCTTCTACTTAAGCTTTTGAAAACTACGCTTGCACTTATCTATCCACACAAACTTTTCTTCTTTCTTCAATAGTCGAGTCAATGGCGAGGCTAACGCTAAAAACCCTTCTACGAACCGTCTATAGTACCCAGCTAAACCCAAAAAGCTTTTGATCTCTGTCACTGTAGTCAGTCTTGGCTAGTTGATCAATGCTTCAATCTTGGCTGGGTCCACGGAGATTCTTTCGCCTGAAATCACGTGACCTAGGAATGCCACAAGAGTTAACCAAAACTCGCACTTGCTGAACTTGGCGTATAGCTCATGATTTCGTAGAGACTGAAGCACTATCCTTAAGTGCCTTTCATGCTCCTTAGGGCTACTAGTGTACACCAGGATGTCGTCGATGAACACGATCACAAACTGATCCAGGTACCCCTTGAACACACGGTTAATCAAATCCATGAAAGCAGTTGGGGCGTTCGTCAAACCAAACGACATTACAGTGAATTCATAATGATTGTATCAAGTACGAAATGTTGACTTCGGTATATCTTCCTTCCTGATCCTCAGCTGATGATACCCTGTCCTCAAGTCGATTTTAGAAAATTTCGATGCTCCTTGAAGCTGATCAAACAAGTTGTCGATCCTCGGCAGTGGATACTTGTTCTTGATCGTTACCTAATTAAGTTGGCGATAGTCGATGCACATGCTCAATGAACCATCTTTCTTCTTCACAAACAGAATTGGTGCTCGCCCAGGTGATACACTGGGACGTATGAATCCCTTATCCAACAACTCTTGCATCTGCACCTTCAACTCTTTCAGCTCCGACAACGCCATCCGATAAGGAGCCTTAGGGATTGTCTCCATTCTGGGGGCTAACTCAATCATAAACTTTATCTCTCTTTCTGGCGGCAAGCCTAGCAATTCCTTCGAAAACACATCTAGAAACTTTTGGACCACTGCGATGTCCTATATCTTCAGCTCCTCTACTGTCATATCCACAATAGTTGCCAAATAACCTTGACAACCCTTGTCTAACAAACGAGTTGCCTCAAGCGACGAGATTAACGTAATCGAGGGTCCTCCTCGACTCCTAATAAACTCGAAGCTCTCACCCTCTAACGGGTTAAACTGAATTACTTTACAATAGCAGTCCATCTTAGCTCGTTTCTTGGTGAGCCAGTCCATGCCAATAATCACATCAAAATCATACATGGCTTGGATTATCAAGTCTATCTTCCTCTCTCGCTCACCAATCACTAACTTGCAACCAGGACAACTCACTGTAGCTAACACCTTATCCTTTAATGGTGTCGATATACTAATCACTGACTCCAACAACTCAGGAATCAATTCTACCAACTTAACAAATCGCTTAGCTATAAACGAATGAGTTGCACCAGGGTCGAATAAAGCATAAGCAACGTGGTCATTCAATGAGACCGTACCTATGATCACATTAGGTGCATCCTCCGCCTGTCCTCTCGTGATAACGTACGTCTTTCCTGGCTATGTGACCCTGCTGGCCACACTCATAGCAAGCACCCGTCCTAGAAGGGCATGGGACTAATCCATATCATCTTATGCAAAAACAACACGCCATTTTGTCTTGGCACTGGCATTCCTATCCCACCCATCCTATTGGGCGGAACAAGATACCTTCCTCCGGTCATTGGTCTCTTCCCAAATCGATTCCCATCCCGATTCGAACCAAACCGCGACCTAGATGTAGCAACTTGTTCATTCTGGTCTCTCTCTATCAGTTGGGCTCGTTCATACAAATCGTTGTAGTCCTTCAGGTTGAATGGCACCAATGGACTTCTCACTTCCGGTTTGAGCCCATCCCTGAACCATCTGGCTCAGTCTACCGGATCCTCAATCAGTCTCGGGGTGTATTGCGACAGTTCAATGAACTTCGCTTCATATTGATCTACCGTCATTGTACCTTGGCGAAGGCGCTAGAATTCCACCATCTTCGGTTCCCTAGCACTCTTAGAGAAGTACTTGTTGTTGAAGACCTCAACAAAAGCGTTCCACTCCGGAACCATGCCTTCAGGGAACACTATTGCTCTGGTGGCCCTCCACCTAGTACTTGCAATTCCTTGCAGCTGATAGGCTGCAAGGACTACCTTATCTGCCTCAGTGCACATCAGCAGTGCAAAGGCCTTCTCCAAACTTTGGATCCATAGGGCTGCAATTTCGGGATCTCTTGCTCACGTGAACTTCAACGAGTTCAATTTCAGAAACTATTCCACCAGCTTGTGCATCGGTCTCACAGCAATCATGTTCCCAGGTGGAACCTTAGTAGGTGTGGCGGTTACTATGGCAGCAGTGGCGACAGCAGCAGCAGCATCAACGGCGACATTAGCGGCATTTGTAGCAACTGCGGTAGTGGCGGCAGATGCGGCGGTTGAAGCGGCGGCACTAGCAGCTTGATTTTGAGCCTGCTACTCCATTCGATTTCCCATCGCCTCTAGCACCTGCATAATCCCATCCATTCTTGGATCACCAGGGGCTACTACCCCAGCACCGACTGGAGGCGGTGCTACTCCACTTGCATTGGCTATAGCTTGTGCTCTACTCTGAGCACCTCGGGTACCGACTCTGGTTGGCGTCCTACCCCGAGTCACAAGGCCTACCGCCCTCTTCCTAGGAGTCCTCTACTCCTGGTCACACATGTTACAGGATTTTTATAGACACATGTTTTCCAAATCCAATACCACATTAGAATTTGAGTGACCATAAAAACAAGCTACCAATCAACTATCAATCACATGCATCGACATATTAAAATGGCTTTTCCTACTAATTATCCCATGACTCATCGCAGCTTACCACTCAAACTACAGGCCAACTCTAATACCAAAACTGGCGGGGATGTCATGCCTCGAACCTCGAGCACGTGCCCATCCCTCGGTGGTTGATAAATTGGCGACATTCTCAGGACGTGTTGGCGACCCATTCAGTTTAATACACATGTGGAAGCATATAATAAAACCTCTTACAGTAATTAATACGGAATAGAAAAGTAGGAACCAAACTCACAACCAAACATGCTTTCATAAACACACAAGGCTTATATATATAACAACAGTCTAACGACAGCCCACTACAACAAGGGAGGATCAACAAGACAGTTAAACACACGAGTCCCCAACTGAGAACTCCAAAGTCTCCTGCCATCAGGAGGGTTAGCCGTACCCTCGCTAAAAGCAATCTCCAACATCGACATGGGGATCTTAGAATCCTGCAGGGGACCTTCTTTGGATCCATTTCACCCGTGACGATAACACACTTTGTCTTGATGGGGTACCCTCCAAGGTAGACCTGCATCAACGCAGACAATTGTCCTCACAAGCTCATAGACCCAGGCTCCTTGGCCCTTAGGACGAGGAATCTTAGAGATTTGTTCAGTGATCCTCTTGGGCTGCCCAAAACTTTCCGGAGGAACTGCCATCTAAGAACTTGAAAATATTGAGCCCACGATGGGGTGAGACATTGTTTCAGCAAGTTCACCCTCTAAACCCCTATTATGAAGGAAATACACCCAGGGGTGGCCTAGCTACATAATACAGAGGACTTAACTCACCTCAATTCCTTTCTGCACGTGAGTACAGTTCATATTACTCAATCATATGCAGTAATAATACTCAAACAACTGGAATGCAAACACTTTCATGTGGCGCCCCCCGACAGCCCCCATATCCATTAGGGTCGCCACACATCTTACCTCGTCTTGGATGTCCTTCTTTTTTTAGATCAATGGACTTTAGGGAATCCATAAGGGGGTTCTATCACACACTTCATTGGTCCCTGCGCAATATATATGGCGGAAGCCTATCCAACGACTCCCTTTCCTATACTCAGAAATGATGCACACCAAATATACCCACTAACTAGGCACCTTTTATTTATTTACATATACATGTAACAGATGTCACTTGTTAGTACATTCAAAAAGACAAACTATTTCTATATTGGCCATATGTGTACTAAAAAAGAACCGACTATTTGGTTAGCCATTATAGTTTCATCCATCTGCGGTGCTGGTGTCCAAAAATTTCCTGCAGCCTCTCCTTCTCCCCCCATCAACTCGGTCTCGCTAGATCCTCCGTCATCCTCCTCCAGTGGTGGTGGCAATGATCCAAACGTGTGGCTGTCCAACCTGACGTAGAGGATTACAAAATTCTAGACTACCGGACCCGAAGGAAGGCCGACATCAAAAGTTAGGATCGCTTGCACCCGGATATAAGTCAAACCCGGCATGTTTGGATCCGAATGTTCAGTATGCTCCCATCTCATGTCAATGGGGACACCATAGAAGGTGTTGGGAGGTGGGGGCAGTAGCGACATTCTTTCCTAGTTTGAAATATGTTAGTCTCACAAGGGGTGAGTACAACTACTTAGCAGTTAAAATTCCACTAAACTATATTACATAAAGCTATCGTTACCCAATTTATGTAATTTAAAACAATACACATAACCGAAGAACTAGACAGGCACTAAACCGATAAGATTGTCCATGAAAGGGTATGATATAGTAAGTCCATGAAACCTTAGAATTCAATAGATTTTGTACTTCACTAACATCTACTCCTAGAGGACCAGTGTTTGCGTTCCTCTAGGCATTCGTACCCAACCTGGCGTCACGAAAGCCTCTGATTCCATATTTCAGTCACCGGGCATCCAGAGCGTGTTGCGTCACACCTCTAGGCATCTCGCACCGCACCTAGCATCGCGAGGAATCGCCGGGGCTCGCCATATCAATGGTTGCCCCTACCCTCCGAATCTGTATTGTCATACATCCGGGCATCCCGACACTCCCGGGGAACCTTTGGGGCTCACTGTTCCCCAATTATCCAGAAGCATCACCATTGTGACCCTCCAGGCAATCCCGACTCATGGGGCATCGTCGACCTGAGGGTTCGACGGTAGCAATATTCACAACTATGGTGCAGTAGTCGAATAAGATAATTTCATATCAAAATTTATAATGCAAACAAACCATTAAAATATGCCAGCCCGCACTAATGAAAATAGTTCATTTAAGCAGCGACAAAATTCATCGGTCGCCCCGCAATTTTTAATGGTTTGCTTACAAATATATTCGAAATGTATTTATCAAGCAACGACATAGTCTACGCGATATAGGTTAGTGGATATCGACTTGCCTTAATATCAGTGGTGTCGGTGGCGAGGAGGTGGTGCGGTGGAGCAGTGTGGTTGCTGATGAGCAGCGAAAAGAGTGCGACGGCACCGGCTCTCGAGGGGTCTGCTACACGGAACCAAATCGGTGAGGGACGGAGGCACCGAGAGGAATCCCACGATTTCTGTCTTCTGCTACTGCTGTGTGTCGAGAGAATGGCTGAGGAGAAAGAGAATGCTGCTCACTGGACGAAGGAAGGCTAAAGCCTTCTCGTTGTTGACTTTTGTGGTCAACAATTGAAGTCTCTCGCTGTCCATTTGAGCGAGCAAGAGCTGGTGAAGGCGTGGCCCTTCGCCGAATGTCCATCTCCACGTATCTCTTCCATGCAATGGGCGTGGGCGCTGCATGCTTCAAATTTTTCCTTGCATTTCACGATTGACCCGTCTTGGTCAATCTGTCAAACTTTGGGACTTCGGCATGCTGAGTAGGGTAGACAGACGTGGCCTTCGTTGGTTCTGCTTCGCCATCTTGAAGACACGGCTGAGGCATGGCTTGCAGCTGTCCCGGACGCTCTCTCTCTGCTGGCCACCGAAGAGGGAGAGAAAGTGGATCCTTGGCGTGGCTTCTTCGACCGAAGAGAAGCCAAATTTTGAGCAACGCACCTGCCAGCTCGTCCCCTTCATGCAACATAGGTGGCGGCTTGGTCAATTCTTTTCCAACCGTTGACCCATGAAGAGAATGGTCATGCATGGCTACTGCATGGGTCCATTTCTTCTTTGGTTGACCAATTGTGAAGGGGTAGAGAGGGAAGGGCCCCATTTGTCTTTCGGTGGTCTTCAATTGCCGCATATGGGAAGGAAACTTTACATGTTGCATGGCCGTTGCGTGCTACGGGCCTTCAGCTCGGTCAATTGGTGAGACCGCTTGGGATTAATATTGAACGTGTGCATGGCCATGCATGGGAAATTTTTCTCCGAAAGTCGATGTTTCGGGACGTCGGGTGGTGATGAAACATGGTTGAATGTGGTGACGACGATGACGATGATGCGATAATGTCTAAAATTGGTGTCAATGATGCAATCCAATAACAATTTCGTCAATCCATGACGGACCGTTATTTTTCCGAGGTCCGGCGAAATCCAGATGTCACAATTCTCCCCTCCTTAGAGAATTTCATCCTCGAAATTGTACATCTCTTACGTGTCGTTGAATATGTGAGGATATTTTTGCCTCATTTCTTTTTCACTTTCCCATGTGACTTCCTCCACATCGTGGTGTCGCCATAAAATTTTTACTATTGGAATTCTCTTGGTTCGGAGAACTTGCTCCTTTCGACCAAGTACTTGTATTGGCTCTTCAATGTACTTCACTTGCTCATCCACTTTGATGGCTTCATGATCAAGTATGTGTCCAGGATTGGGCCGATACTTCCTCAACAGAGACACATGAAATACATCATGTAGATTTGCCAGTTTGGGAGGTAAGGCTAGCCAATAAGCTATGTCCCCTATCCTTTCAAGGATTTCAAAGGGTCTGACAAATCTGGGGCTCAACTTGCCCTTCATCCCGATCATCATATTCCTTTCATCGGGGATACTTTAAGAAATACGTGGTCTCCCACGTTAAATTCCAAGGGTCTTCTATGCTTATCTGTGTAGCTCTTTTTTCGACTCTGGGCTGACTTAAGTCTTTTCCTGATGATCTCAACGACCTTCGTAGAAATTTGTATCAATTCGGGTCTTGTTAGTTTCCTTTCATCTACCTCGTTCCAGCAGACAAGAGTTCTACATCTCCTTCCATACAATGCTTCATAAGGAGCCATGCCTATACTTTTTTGAAAACTATTGTTATATGCGAATTCCACTAGGTGCAATTTTTCATCCCAATTTCCTTTAAAATCAATCTCGCAGGCCCTTAACATGTCTTCTAGTATTTGGATCACTCTTTTTGTTTGTCCGTCTGTTTGCGGGTGAAAGGCAGTACCAAACTGGAGCTTGGTCCTTGAGGCGGTTTGAAGACTTCGCTAAAGGTTTGAAGTAAATCTCAAGTCTCGATCAGATGTAATAGTTACAGGAACACCATGTAAGCGTACTATTTTTCTTACATATATCTCAGCATATTTATCCATCGGATAATCCACGCGGACTGCTAGGAAATGGGCAAACTTAGTCAGGTGATCTACTATCACCCAAATAGAGTCGTGACCACTTGATGTCCTTGGTAATCCCTACACAAAGTCCATTGTCACATGATCCCATTTCCACTCTAGTATATCCAACGGTCTCAATAGTCTTGTGGGTTTGCGGTGTTCTGCTTTCACTTGTTGGCATGTTAAACACTGAGAGACGTGTTTAGCGATATCCGTTTTCATGCCATTCCACCAATACTGTTGGCGTAAATTCCGATACATCTTTGTACTTCCAGGGTGAATACTATAGTTACTTCTATGTGCTTCAGATAGAATTTCTCTATTTATTCTTCATGGTCGGGGACAAGTAGTCGTCCCTGGCATCTTACTAGTCCATCCTTAGAGACTTAAGTCTTTTTCCTAAAGACACTTCGTTTCGTAATTTCACAATTTCTGAGTCGTATTCTTGCAGAGTTCTAATTTTCTGGATAATTTCTGGTTCAATCCTTAATGCGGTAAGCATACCGGTGAGATGGTCTACTTCCAATTTAAACTCCAAATTTGCCATTGTCTCTAACAGATTCCATCCTGTTATTCTTACACTGGCCATGTCTATAGCCAACTTACGACTAAGAGCATCTGCCACCTTATTTGCCTCTCCTGGATGGTACCGTATTTCACAATCATAATCCTTTAATAGCTCCATCCATCTTCTTTGTCTCATGTTCAGTTCCTTTTGTGAAAACAAATATTTCAAACTCTTATGATCTGTATAGATTTCAAATTTCTCTCCATACAGATAATGCCTCCATATTTTCAAAGCGAAGATTATAGCTGCCAATTCTAGATCATGAGTTGGGTAGTTCACTTCATAGGGTTTCAACTGTCTCGATGCATAGGCTATGACTTTGCCGTGCTGCATCAGAATACATCCTAATCCTTTATGGAAAGCATCACTATATACCGTGAATCCACCAGATCTAGACGGAATAGTTAGAATTGGAGCCGTGGTCAACCTCGTTTTGAGCTTCTGGAAACTCCGTTCACATTCTCCATTCCATTCAAATTTTACGTTTTTCCAAGTCAATTTTGTCAATGGACCTATAAGTCATGAGAATCCTTCAATAAATCTTCTATAATAACCTGCTAGTGCTAAGAAACTCTGTATTTCAGTTGGTGTTGTGAGTCTTGGCCAATTCACTACCATCTCGACTTTTGCTAGGTCTACTGAAATTCCTTCTCCTGACACCATGTGTCCCAAGAATATTATTCGGTCTAGCCAAAATTCACACTTACTGAATTTGGCATATAATTTATGGTCTCTAAGGGTTTGCAGCACTACTCTCAGGTGTTGCTCATGCTCTTCCGGTCCTTTGGAGTATATCATAATATCATCAATGAAGACAATCACAAATTGATCCAAATATGGCTTAAATATCTTATCCATCATATCCATGAATCCAGCTGAGGCATTCGTCAATCCAAATGGCATTACTAGGAACTCATAGTCCATAACGAGTCCTAAATGCGGTCTTAGGAATGTCTTCTCTCTTGATCGATGATGTCCCGACCATAAGTCGATTTTAGAAAAGACTGAACTTCCTTGCAGCTAATCAAATAGGTCGTCAATTCTAGGTAAAGGATACTTATTCTTAATGGTTGCCTAATTCAATTGCCTGTAGTCAATGCACAAACGCATCGACCCGTCCTTCTTTTTCACAAACAGGACTGGTGCACCCCAAGGAGATGCACTTGGCCTAATAAATCCTTTATCGAGCAATTCTTGCAATTGCACCTTCAATTCTTTCAGTTCCATTAAGGCCATCCTATATGGGGCTTTCGGTATCGCATCTGTTCCAGGCATTAGTTCGATCTCGAACTCGATTTCCCGTTCTAGTGGTAATCCAGGCAATTCCTCAAGAAATACATTCTGAAACTCTCTGACCATTGGAATTTCATCGAGTTTAGTTTCCTCCTTCGTACAGTCTTTCACTACTGCCAGATATCCTTAACATCCTTCGTCAAGAAGTGCATGGGCTTCCATTACCGAAACGAAAGCTATGGAGGGGTTCGTCTGACCTTTGTAAAATTCAAAACTAGGTTGATCAAGTGAATTAAATTGAATCACCTTTCTATAACAATCCATCTTGTCATGTTGCTTATGGAGCCAATCCATTCCTATGATGACATCAAAGTCATACATAACCGTTACAACTAGGTCTATTTCCATCTCTTGTCCCCTATAACTATTTTACATTTTTCACATACCAGTGTAGATAATACCATATTCTTCAGCGGCGTAGAAATACAAAGGGGTATCTCAAGAGATGTAGTTTCTATCTTACTCAATTGTCTATACCTTTCAGACACAAACGAATGTGTAGCACCTGTATCAAATAATGCATATGCTTTCTTGCCATTAATAGAAATCGTACTTGAGAGGAAGTTTTTGGAAGCTTCTGCTTCCTCTTGGGTGATTGCATACACCTTTCCTTGTGCTGGTGGCCTCTGTGTGTTCCTTGGTGGAGGTGGTCCGGCTGAACGTTGCTGCACTTGTCGTACCAAGTTGACATTCGGTTGCGACCTTTCCTATGGACAATCTCTTCTAAAGTGACCTCTTTGCCCACAACCAAAAACATCTTAGTTGGTCATTACAGGGTCCTGGCCCATGTGGTCTACCACACTTTTGGCAAGATTTATTATGGTAAGGCACTTTCCATGAAGTCTGGCCACTCTTGGCCTTTCCAAAATTCCCAAAGTTACGCCTTTTCCTAGACTCCTAAAGCGAATCTCGGTTTGAGTAGGGCCTCTTACCTTGTCGGGTATCATTAAAGGTCGACTACCTCCTAGATTCCATTTGCTCCCTTATTAGTTCCTGTTCCACTAGCTGTGCCCTTTCATAAATCTCAGTATAATCTCTTATATTCAGGAGCAGAAGTTGTTTCTTGATATCGGTTCTTAGTCCCTTTAGGAACCTCTTAGCTTTCTCCTCTCGATCCTCAATCAATCTAGGAGCATACCTTGATAGTTCAGAGAATTTCGCTTCATACTGATCTACTGTCAGCTCCTTTTGTTCCAATTGAACAAACTTCGTAATTTTCTTATCTCTGGCGCAATCAGAGAAATGTTTCCTATTAAAAGCCCTAACAAATTCGTCCTAGCTCATAGCAGTACCGAATGGAAAGATCGTGTCTCTTGAAGCTCTCCACCAAAACTTAGCATTCCATTCCAATTGGTACTCTACCAAAATTATCTTTTTAGCATCACTACAATTCAACAACCGGAAAATCTGTTCTATTCCATCAATCCATTGTTTCGCTTCCTCAGGACTTCCCATTCCAGTAAACTTTGGTGGTTTCAACTTTAGGAATTGTTCCACCAATCCTTGAGTACGGCGTTCCGTTCCGGGTTGTTGCTGTTGCTATTGAGCTTGTCTTTCCATCAAGTTTCCTACATTAGCTAATGCCTGTAGGATATCCTCCATTATGGGTTCTGCTTTGGAAGCAGAGGCTTCAGCCCTTGATGTGTGGGAACTCCCAGTCCATACCATGGTTTCCTGCAGTTTATGAAGCATTTGCCTAAGGAATAATTAGTGACCTACTGTCATTGGTCAAGAAATAACATATAAGCGTTACTGGAATCACATAAGTAACATAAAATGTTACTTGCATGCAAAGGTAACTCACAATTGTTACCAGTATTTTACGAGTGAACTCAATCACTTGTTGTTCGCAGTTAGTCAACTATCCCTAACTAGTGCCTTATTGTGTGCATCATTATATCCTCATTTCCTACTAATACACCTTATCACTCCAAATAAAACCATAGCTCTGAGACCACTCACTGTGGCGCCCCTTGATGGCCTCCATATCCGTTAGGGTCACCACACTTCTTACCTCGTCCTGGATGTCCTTCTTTTTCAAATCAATGGACTTCAAGGAATCCATGTGGGGGTTCTATCACACACTTCATTGGTCCCTACACAATATATATGGCGGAAATGTATCCAACAACTCCCTTTTCTATACTCAGAAATGATGCACACCAAATATACACACTAACCAGGCACCTTTTATTTATTTATATATACATGTAACAGATGTTGCTTGTCGGTACATTCAAAAAGACCAACTATTTCTATATTGGCCATATGTGTACTAAAAAAAAATTGACTATTTGGTTAGCCATCTACATCGTTATCCGTCTATGGTGCTGGTGTCCAAAAATTTCCTGCAGCCTCTCGTTCTCCCCCCCTACTCGGTCTCGCTAGATCCTCCATCATCCTCCTCCAGTGGTGGCGGCAATGGTCCAAACGTGTCACGCCCCGAACCTCGAGCACGCGCACATCCCACTACGGTCGATAGAAATGCGACTTCCCAGGACACATCGCTGACCCATTCTTTTTAATTACACATGCGGAAGCGGAAAAATAATCCCCAGACAAAACTCAATTGGGATAGAAAAGCAGGATCACATTTTCAAAACCAACCACATACTTTTTATACATATCAAACCAGTTCATTTACAGGACTAGGCTATTTACAAAAGATCTATAGAAGATCAGTCCTAAAAAACTAAGCTGTCCTAAGATCAGCTAGACAGGTCCATTCGCCAACTCTTCAGTCGAGATCGGCGAAGTCAAAAATCCTCTCGGCGACCCTCACTTTGGTCTACCAAAAGCTCAGGAGGATCTGCCATCTAGGGACCTGAAATATTATCCCACAACCGGGATGAGACAATGTCTCAGCGAGTCCTACCCTCTAAAACTCGATTAGGAAGAAAATAAGCGCCAAGGTGCTCTAGCCACACAAAGAGGTTTGAGGACTTACCTTGCCTCAGTCCATTCCTGCACATCAGTACATTCAATAATTCAACCAAATCCAATCATTCACAATGATTCAATTCAATCATATTATCTATCTTTCCATACCGTCTATCAAACTAGTCGTTAATATGACAAATGCTCTCCAAAGCTGTAGTTGATAGATAATTTAATAGCTCGCCAGAAGCTGCCGCAATATTTATATATAGTATACTATAGCTCACCAGAAGCTGCCGCAATATTCAATATAGTATACTATAGCTAACCAGAAGCTGCCGCAATATTTATATATATGTATATCATAACTGCTCGCCAAAGTTATCAATTCAACAATAACCCAATCCATACCTCAATTAAATCAATCAATGAATCAAATCGATTCAAACTGGCCATACAAACCAATCACGGTGCTAGGAGCTAACACCGGGTATTTTCAAGTTAAATACCAAAACTTCTCCAATTTCATTTAATTCCACATTTTTGGAATTATTAACCACAATCATCATTTTCACTCAATTTTGCAATTTAACATATAATTAGCACAAACCGACCGCACTGCTGCAATTAGCACGAAATTCTAACAACTTGACCATCCCGACAAAATTTTCGAAATTATTAAATAATGAAATTTAATTCCGAAAATTAAAAAATTAAGTATTATTTTATTATTTTATAATATAATATTTAAAAATTCGAAATAATTATTTAATTAAAAATAATTAATTAGGGCTTAAATTAGATTACAGTAATTTAAACGTACAATTAGCCCTAATTAAACATCCATTAAACTAATCATACAATTAATCTAATTTACATTAAAATAATCTAATCTACCACCTAAACCTAATTAGACTAATCTAAACACCCCTTAAGCATGATTAACTTACTAAGCAAGGTTTAGAGGATAAACTCACCGGTTTGGCGCGGCGGTGAGTTCATGGCGACCACGACACCAAGGCGGTCGATAAACCCTGAAGCGGCGACACCAACGGAGGCTGGGAAGGGCTTGAAAACGGGCCACGAAGTCTCCAAAACCTTGCTGTCTTCGCTTCGATCGGACTGAGGCTGCAGAGAAGAAACCAGCAACTTCAACGGCGAAAACGGGCTGATCGGAGCTCCGGCGAGCTTGTGGTTGGCAACCGGCGGCTCCCAGGGGTCAAGGAAATCTTATTGGAGGTTGGTATGGATGGAGGTAGGGTAGAAATGGGGAGAAAATGGCTGAAAACCGCGAAACGGGCGAAACAGGCGGAACCAGGAGAGTCCAGATGGTCCGGCGAGCGGCGGCTTCAGGCGGCCGTACGGGATTGCCGGAGAATCATTCCGGCGAGCGGCGAGATGCTATGGAACGGGATGGATGTCGTCTTCGCGGTGATGGGTGGCTCGTTCGCTGATTCAACCAGGAAGTTAACTTTTTACTCAGATCTTTGGCAAAAGGTCGGCTGGAGCGAAATTGGAATGAGGGGAAAACGAGAGGAGGAAATGGGGTCCGATGGGCATGTGACCGTGGAGGGCTGATGCTGCTCGGTTCCTCTGGTTTTTGCTGAGCTTCTCTCCTTCAACAACAATGGAGAAAGTCTTGGATTAAGGGAGAAGAAGCTGCTGAAGAGTGGGGGGTCTCCTTGGGTTTTCTAGAGCTCAACACTTGCCATCTTCTCATTGGCTTTGCCCCCACCATGACACCACATGACCTCAGCCACTCTCTCTCCTCCAATCTTCCTCTACAAGCTTGGCAATAGGTGCAAAATGTGGTGTGCCATGGGAGCTACGAATTTTGGACATTCCGCCATTCAATTCATTCAATTCTCTCTTAATTCCAATCAATTGAAGCTCAATTGAAGCTCAAATAAATCGGTCCATGTGTCCTCGACCTTCTTATGACTTTTCCCTGTCAAATGATCCAACTTGCATCCCAAAGATTCAATCAAAAACGGCTCTCTGACAATCTCGAACAAAAACGGCCTTACCTTGCTTTTCCGCCAAAATCTCGGTTTGTAGAAAAATCTTATGAATATGAGTCGACGTTCCTAAAATGAATTGTGACATGACAGAACTTTCAATTTCTAAATCCGGGTTTAAAATCACGGTTAATTTCAATCTGGCGCGATTTGAGCGCGTTCTAATCTACCGAGTAGCTTTTAGAAATTTTGGGTGCAATTGACTCGTGGTTGATTAATTTCAAGCCACGACATAAATCTTCGACACATTAGCAACTCTCGATTGTCGTGAAAATCTCGAGGTTTCAAATACGGACACAAGGTACCCAAAACGACAGAATAATCAGTTCAGTGCCGGTCGACGAGGATATTGAAATCAGGTGGAATCACCCACACTCTAATTACATATCTCAGTCGAATCGACCTATTACTGATCTCTATTCGATTCTGACAGTGTCGTAATGATCCTCGCAGATTTATACGGTCGAGTAATCGGTTCATGGTCAGATTCTCAAGCCTATTGCATTTAAATTCCTTAACGGCTTCACCTGATAGACTAGTTATCTCGTGAGTGATCAGCTCAGAGAATTGAACTATAAGCGCGTCGATGAAAAGTCCGTCTCATTTAATTGAAAACAGAATCAGAAATTTGGGATGTCACAAAACGTGTGGCCGTCCAACCTGACGTAGAGGACGAAAAAATTCTGGACGACCGAACTTGAAGGAAGGCCGGCATCAAAAGTCAGGACCACTTGCACCCGGATATAAGTCAAACCTGGCATGTCTGGATCCGAATGTTCCGTTTGCTCCCATCTCATGTCAATGGGGACACCGTAGAAGGTGCTGGGAGGTGGGGATAGCAATGACGTTTTTCCTAGTCTGAAATATGTTAGTCCCATAAGGGGTGAGTACAACTACTCAGCAGTTAAAATTCGACTAAACTATATTACATAAATCTATCGTTACCCAATTTATGTAATTTAAAACAATACACATAACCGAAGAAGTAGACAAGCACTATCCCGGTATAATTTCCGAACAATAATAAATAATTAAATATATTCCGAATTTAAATTAAATAAATATTATATTATATTATTATAATTTAATAAAATATATATATAAATTCCAAATAATTAATTAATTAAAAATAATTCATTAAGCGCCTAATCAAGATTACACTAATCTAATCACCTAGTTAGCCTGAATTAATTATCCATTATACTAATCAAGCTACTTAATCTAATTAGCTTCTACTAAACTAATCTAACCACCTAAACCATGCTTAGCCTAATCTAATCAACCCTTAAGCATAATTAACCTCCTAAGCAAGGTTTAGCAAGTAAACTCACCGGATTTGCGAGCCGGTGAGTCCATGGCGACGGCAACGCCAAGGCAGGTGACAAACATCCAAGCGGTGACACCAACCGAGGCTAGGAAGGGCTTGAAATGGGCCTCACAACTTTCTGCAACTTCAACTACTGATCTGGAGCTGCAGGGGTTGATTCGACGGCTGGTTGGGGCCGAAACAACAAGAACAAGCAACGGCAGTCTAGGCGGGTAGAGGCGGTTGTTGTACATCGGCGAGATGAGCTCTGGTGACCTCCACCATGGCCAAGGGACGTAGGGAAGGGTGGCTGGGCATGACAGGAGGTGAGACGCTGTGGCTAGACTCGCGGGGCTCCAGCGGCAGCAACGGGCAAGCGATAGCGCGCGAGGGGGACTCCGGTGGCTTGGCAGCCTGCTCGACGGCAAGGGGCTGCTGCTCTAATTTCTCTAGTTTCTCAAGCTCTCTCTACACCTCAACAATGGAGAAAGGAGGGACTAGAGGAAGAAAATGCTTCAGTTGAAGAGAGGGGACCCCAAAGGCTCCTAAGCCTTCAACACTTGTCCAAATCTCCCTTGCCTTGCCCCCACCAGGTCAGCCCTTGTCTCCAGCCTTCTCTCTCCTCAATCTTCCTCAAGAAGCCATTGAAGTAGTCCAAAATGTTGCTCCCCCCATGGCATACGAATTTTGTGACATTCTCCTCCAATTTCATCAATTCCTCTTCAATTCTCATCCAATTGAGCTCAAATCAAAGCCTATAAATTCAACCAAGGTGTCCTCACTTAAATCCACATTTTTCCTTGTCAATTGAACCAACTCGTATCCCAAAAATGCAACCAAAAGCGGGCCTACGAATTTCCTGATCCAAAATAACCTTACTTTGATTTTTTGCCGAAAAACTCGGTTTGCAGAAAAATCTTCGGAAGATGAATCGACGTTCCTAAAATGACTTATGACATGACAGAACTTCCAATTTCTGAAATGGGTTCAATTTCACGGTTAATTTCAATATGGCGCGATTTTAGCGCGTTTTAATCTATTGGGTAGCTTTTAGGAATTTTTGGTGCATTTGACATGTGGTTGATTATTTTCAAGTCACAATATACATCTTTGACATATTGGCAACTCTCGGTTGTCGTGAAAATCTCGAGGTTTCAAATACAGACATAGGGTACAGAAAATACAGAAAAATCGTTCTAGTGACGTCCGACGAGAATTTTGCAATTAGTTGGAATCACCCAGACATTAATTACATACTTCTGTCGAATCGACCTATCTTTTGGTCTTTGGTTGATTTTAATAGTGCCGTAATGACCCTTGCAGATTAGCGCGGTCGAGCAGTCATTTCCTAGTCGAATTCTCAAGTCGGTTGTGTCAGAATCCCTTAATGGCTTCACCTGATAGACTAGTTATCACATGAGTGATCAGCTCAGGGAAATAACACCTATGAGATTGGTTATCCTTATTGGAATCAATTCTTTTCTCAAGCCATATATATATATATATATATATATATATATATGTGTATGTATGGCTTTTTGGCTGGAAATAACACCTATGAGATTGGTTATCCTTATTGGAATCAATTGTTTTCGGAAGGCAAGTAAATTTGGAAAGAATCTACTTATGGAAACCAAGATCCTAATTCTATGGGCGAATAGGATTGACGGGCTTTCTTCACAATCTTCAAACGGCTCAAGATCTCCATGATTGATTATGTCTAACGGGTTGATTGGAAGAATTCCTTTTGAAAAGTGCCAACGGTCAAGAAGGCATGAAGGAGTATTTAAGGAGACATTTCCAGTCATTCGAAAGAGTGTGTGAAGGAGAAATTCCAAAGTCTGAAGGTTCCCAATTTCTTGTTATTCAATATACTGTGCTCTAAATTGTACTCAAAAGAGAGAGAGATTTATAGTTGACTTTGTGAGAGGGCAGCAAAGACTCTTCATTGTTAATTCTAGATTGCAAGTTGTAAATTCTCTTTTAATTCATAGTGGAAACTAGCCTGAAGACTGTCAGCGTGGGAGAGTAGACATAAGTTTGATCTAAGCCGAATCACTATAAATTCTGTTCTTATTCTCTTCCCTAAACTCCTTTATTTTACTCGTACTGTTATTTAATTGCTAAAGTCTGAACTCGCTTAAAGTCTGTTGTTCTTCAGACTTAGTTCAAAAGCAAAACATTTTTACTACTTTACGCGAAAATTTTTCTTCACACCTATTAACCCCCTCTAGGTGTTCATATTAGCACTTTCAAATTGCACTAAAAATTCCTAAAAGCTACCCGGTAGACTAGGTCATGCTAAAATTGCGCCAGATTGAAATTAACCGTGAATTTGAACCCAATTTCAGAAATTGAAAGTTCTATCATATCATGATTCATTTTAGGGGTGTCGACTCATCCTCCGAAGATTTTTCCGCAAAACGAGATTTTTGGCGAAAATTCAAAGTAGGGCCTTTTTGACCGAAAAAATCCGAGGACCGTTTTTTATCGCATTTTTGGGATTCAAGTTGGTTTAATTGGTGAGGAAAAAAGTTAATTTGGTCAAGGACACCTTGGTTGAATTTATGAGGACAAAATTAGACTCAATTAGAGAGGAATTGAACTCAATTTGGGGAAAATGGTACTAAATTCGTAAGCCAAGGGTCCCTTAACCTTTTGGACCATTTGGGAGGTTTGTTGAGGAAGGTTGTGGGCTGCAGTTGGCTGTGGATAGGGCAGACTTGGTGAGGGGTCATGGAATGATCAAAAGAGAGATATTTAGGCCAAGAGGGACCCCCTTATCTTCAGCCACTTCTTTTTTTACTTTGGACTTACTTTCTCCATTTTTAGTGCACTTTGAAGCTCCAAAAACCAGAGGAAACCGCCAGCTCTCCCCCGCCGTCGCAAAACCCCCGCCGAGCCACCGGGACCGCTCGCTCACTCCACGTGCCAACCCGCTCGTGTCCCGCTCATCCCGTGCCTTCTCACTGTCCCCCGCGATCCTTGAGCCGCTGTTGAGCCTCCATCCAGCCGCCTTTGTCTCTGGTCATCGTCGAGCATCGCTGTCACCCGCTGTAGCCATCGTTGCTCGTCCTCGCCGTTTCCAGCTCAACCCGTCGTTCGGTTCACCCTCTTGGCCCAGCAACCAAAGTCGAAGCCCAACAAGGATCCGTTGGCTTCAAGGCCCATTTTCAGGCCCGTCCCATCCTCGTTTGGTGTCGCTACGGGTAGTTTGTCGCCCGTCTCCACGTTGCCGTCACTGTGGACTCACCGGATCGCTAAACCGGTGAGTTTACTTGCTAAACTCTGCTTAGGGAGTTAATGATGCTGAAGGGGTGTTTAGATTAGGCTAATTAGGGACTAGGTGGTTAGTTAGAACGGATTAGCAATTTAGTTGTTCGATTTTGCATGTTAGGTGGTTAGAGTAGCATAATTAGAGATTGAATAAGTTGTATTATTTATCTAGATTGGTTCAGAAATTTTCCGGGCCCATTTCGATATTCAATTAGGCGTTCCGGTCTAAGTTTCTATTTTCGGTAATTAATTGTATTTATTTAATTATTTTTTGGTATTTATTTAATTATTTATTATTTTCCAGAAATTAGATCTAGGTAGCTGGTGACCGAAATTTCATGCTAATTGCAATGGTGTGCTTGGTTTATTTAATTGAATGCTAATTTGTGCAAATTCAGTGGTAATTATAATTTTGGGTATTTATCCCAAAATTGTGTAATTTCAGTATTTAATCAGAAAATACCGGGCGTCAGTTTATAATGCCAAAAAATTATCTTTATGGACTATATTAAATAGTTGGATTTTCTAAAAGAAATATATTGCATTTTTGGCTCAGGCCGACCGTGTACCCATACACGATTATTTTTATCGGGTATTTTTAACACGGTAAATTGTCAGCTTTGGGGAGCAATAATATATATATATATACGGAGACCCTAGATCTTGAACTACAACATACTGAAATTTCATGGAAAATTATGGAGATATGAGGGGTTAAAGTTCTATTATACGGAGACCTTAGATCTGTGAAGTTTTCACTGACCTCTTGCTGGATTCTTGTATGTATGTTGATTTATGTTCAATATTTGACTTCAATGTCTTCATGAAAGTTGTAGGTAACACCTTAAAATATAACATACTCAAATTTGAAACGAAAATAACAAGTATAGCTTGGTGAATCGGCTAGATATTGGAAATGATGGTTCTGGTGAAGTATTCCGAGACACCCGAGATTCATGGACTTAAATGGTGACCATACTTTGGTTATTTGACCTATATCTCTTCATGAAAATTTTAAAGGACACCTTGGTACATAACATACTCAAATTTCATAGGAAACTAAAGAGAATAGATGGGTGAAATCTTAATATTTCGGAGATGTGTATTCTGGACGACGCGGTAGTGGTTCCAGAAGCTTCGTAGGGTTGTAGAAATTAATATAAAAAGAATTTGGCTTAGAGTTCTGCAGGAAAATGTCTTGGATATCACCCTGTAAAATTTCGTAATTTTTGGAGACCGAATAGATATTTTAATTGAATTTATTCGGAAACTGTGCACTGGGTTTAAATCCGAGAATTTTAGGATGTTTTTGGAAGAAATTGTGAGATTAAGTAAAAATTTCAATTTGGCCATGAATTTTCCAAGTGATTATCATCTTATGGGTTGATTTAGTAATTTCTTGAATTTCGATAATTTTGGAAATTATTGATATTAAATTAAAAAAATAATAATAAAATAAAATAGATTTTTATTTGGCCATGGATTCAACTTCATTTGTGTGGCACTTGTGTGATGAGGTCTTTGTACATGTATTAAGTTGAAATGCATATGTGATAAAGCTTTGGCATGTGTATGACATGTGAATTGAAATGCAAGTGTGATTTGTTTGATGCCATGCCAATTGCCATGTTAAATTGAGATAAAAGGGTAAATGTGGATGAGGAAGAGGTTGTGGTGGAGGATGATGTCTGGTGGCCGAGTGGCATAATTCCAGAGATTCCTCGGGAGTGTCGAGATGCCCAGTGGTATACGGTACGTAATTTCAGGGGAGGCCTGGTGGTATGTCGGTACATAATTCCGGAAGCCCTGTCGGAGGTCTTTGCCCGAAGGGAATGCCTCGCGATGCTAGGATTTGGGTGCGAGATGCCTGGCTAGAAGGGTAAAGGCCGGATGTCCGGTTGTATCTTGGATACATGCCCGGAGGTTCCTCGTGATGCTAGTTGGGATGCGAGATGCCCGGAATGTGGGGGCCGGATGCCCGGTTGTATCTTGGATACATGCCCGGAGGTTTTTCTCGCATGAGATGCGAGTGTAAAATATGAGATAAAATTGATGAATCGAGGAAGGGTGATGTGGTGATCAAATCTAAAGATAAAGATGAAAATTAACTCATGGCATGATATGGCATGATATATGATGTGATATGATGATCACCCATGGTATGATATGCATGATGATATGCATGATGATGGTAATGATATGTGATGTGAAATAACGATGATCACCCATGATAATATGATATGCATGATGATATGCATGATGATGATGATGATGATATGCAAGATGATGATGATGACGATATGCATGATGATATGCATGATGATCATGATATGATATGCATGATGATATGCATGATGATGATGATGATGATATGTGATATGATATGATGATCACCCATGGTATGATATGCATGATGATATGCATGATGATGATGATGATATGTGATGTGATATGATGATCACCCATGGTATGATATGCATGATGATATGCATGATGATGATGATGATGATGATATGTGATATGATATGATGATCACCCATGGTATGATATGCATGATGATAGTATTATGCATGGCTGCAAGGTAAGTTACGCCTGCAATGCATGTATGATTTGTATGATGCATTGAGTGGTTATTGGATTCATTTACCTGCTGAGTGGTTGTACTCACCCCTTTTGGGGACCAACATTTCAGATTAGTAGATGGTTTGAGCGGTTGGATATGACCGCGGGGAGAAGGATAACAAAGGAGGGAACCTTTGGACGCCGACACTGGTTGATGGACCTTAAGCATACGATTGTGGGAGGAGATGTCGGTCATCTTTTAAAGTATAGCCAAGTATAGAAAGACTATGGCATTTTGATGTACCAATGAATGATGTCCATCTGCTTTATGTAAATAAACGTGTCCGGCTTTAACTTATAAATATTTAGTAGGTGTGCATCGTTTTCTGAATATAGGGAAGGGAGTTGTTGGATGTGCTTCCACATATAAATTGTGCAAGGGACCGATAAAAAAAAAGGAAAAAAAAATGTAAACCCCCAAGTTGTATGGACCCGCTGCACTTGAAATGGTATCAGAGTGATATGTTAATAAGCAAAGTGAATGGTAAGCGAACTGTGGTGACCCTAATCGGATCGGGGGCCGTCGAGGGGTGTCACATTAATTGACTACCGAGGGATGGGCACACGCTCAAGGATCGGAACGTGATATTACCGGCTGATTCTGGACCTCTAGCAACGGGTTTGGGGCTCCTCATCTCATCAATTTCATCCCTATGCCCTTACATTTTCACAATTTTATGGATTGACACATGAATTTTAGGAATTTACGATTTAGCCCCTGATAGGCTCTTAAGCGTAACTCTCGTTTTAAATCCAAAATTTCACAAATTGGACCCATGCGATTGATCATATGACATGTCTTAAGCATGATTAGCCCTTTGAAAACTTAATTTGGCCAATAATCAAGTTTTGACCATCGGAATCCGACGACCAAAATTAGCCGATTTGGGACTAGTATAAAAGACTTTTCCCTCCAAATTTTGAAAGGGGCTCATTTTATAGCAAATTTCTCTCACTAAACTGAGAATTCTCTCTCTTCTCTCTACACTCTTCCAACCCATTCCCTCTTCTCTCTCTAAAACCAAACCGGCCCTCACCGGTTTATAGTTCGCCGGCCTCACATTGGCGATCCATCGATCGCCGCTCAACCCCACGACAACCTCCTCCCTCTTTGTTTGAGCCCCAGGTGATCAGAAAACGCGTGAAGCTTGATCGTAACCTTTTTCTCGACGTCTCGAAACCAGTCTAAATCAGACCGGTTTCTTTGGCCTCTTGAACCGGTGACTAGCGGAGGCTCAACAGCCACCAAATCTAGTCCGATCCATTCCCCAGGCCATCCTTGACTTGGTCGTGGTTGGGGCTTGGCCAATCGGTCGCCGAAATAGCTGCTCTCTTCCAATGTTCTGAGGATAGGTCTGATTGGACCGTCCTATTCTTAGGTTGAATTGGCAACTCAACCGACCTTGTAGTGTTCCATAGCTATTTTGATATGCTCTTTGGAGTACCAGTCACATTCCGACGACAATTGCTTCATCCGATCGTGAATCAAAACCGTAGAAATCACAAAAAGGTTGGTTTCTCAAACTTGAATCCGATGAAGCGAGGTTGGCATATATAATTGGGGCTAGAATTCACGATTAGATCTATTCACTATACTTCGATTTAATGATGATGAGCTTGATTAACGATTTGCTGAGTTTGAGTATCATTGGGATGAGTTTGTGGTTGATTGAATGATATTTGTGCTAATCTGCAATTTTCGTACATCTGAACCTAGGTTACTGTTTGACCTAAAAAGAGGTGTTAGATGAGCTCGTTTGATCTCGATATCTTCTAGACTTAGAAAATACGTTCCAAGACCTTTGATTTGATAGGCACATGCCTAAAATGGAGATTGTTTGACTCTTGAAAAACTCCTCTAAATTTGCTCAATTCTGCAGTATTCTAGGTTCCTTTTTTGGTTCCGTTCCTATTCCGCCTCCTGATATTTCTACTTTCCTGCTAATTTTTGTTGTTGATTTTTGAGAAAATTTTCTTCACAAGATGTTTCAAATCATCTCATGTATAACATACCTTTTTTTCTGGATTTTTCGGAAAAGTTGTAGTAGGTCAAAACCAATTAGATCTTAGTCTAGGTCAGTTTGCCCTACACAAATCCGAGCTTCATTTTGGTGAAAATGAGCATATAAATGAGTTCATTTGGCCTTAGGATCTTCATGAAAATTGAAATACAGATCGTGTGTATTCCAACAATGAATGATTTTCATGATTCCATTACCTTCTAGTATGTTAATTGCATGTTTAAACACATGTAGGTTATGCTACAATTAGAATGTTTAGTCATACGTATTTGTTTCGCCATTTTCATCACGATTGATGTGATCTCAATTAGGCTTTGATGTCATAACAAAAAATTCTTGCCATTATGCATTTTGTATGTCAAATTTTTCGTTAGATTTTTGCACGTTCCTAGGTAACCAAAATCAAGCATGTTTCGTGGTATTAAGGTTAGATTAATGCCTTATCATGTGTGTACTTTGTCATGCACACTTGGATCTCTTAGAGATCAAATCTTGTGTCTATACCTTCTTGACTATTAAAGTGTGTATTACAAGTTTCATGTGCATATGTGACTTGTCATGATTGAGTGTTATTTGATATGTGAACACTATACCTCAATTAGGCTATTTGCACTTTGAAAACATCAAGTATGTCATTTTAGTCTTAAGTCATATTGCATTGTCATTAACTCATATGATTCTTTCGCATGTCAACTTAGGTTAGATGTTTACCCTAATCATTTGTCGAATCCAATTCTTTGTCATGTGCGAATTTCTTGCCGTTTATGCATTGCACTTTGTGTTTTGGTTTGTTAATAGCGGATGCGCACACTTTCACAAACCTCAATTTTAGAGCACTGAATCGACTTCAATTGAACCCAGACCCTGCTAAGAAGTCATAGGGTGTGCTTAAACCTTTCAAGTGTCACTGGTTTTGCGCAATTTGCTCATTGTAGCAATGAGTAGTTCGCTTCAGGACTCCACCCCCTCGCGAGCAGGATGCCGGCCGAGATAGAGCTGGGAGCCAACCTATACTTTCCTGGGGCTTGCCTTGTCCCCCATTTTCCATTCTTTCTAAACTAGATTTGACCTAGGATTAAATTCAAAACCTTGTTTTTACCGATATTTAGGCCAACATTTGCTACTTTTGTAGCAATTTTTCAATAGAGATTCTTGAGCCAGACCCTTAAAAAAATTTGTTTCTCACCCTTTTATCTTCGTTGTGATGAAATTTCACGATTTTTAGAATTCTTTTGTTGGGTAAATCTCATTTGCAATGATTTGATGTTTTGCTGTTTTGTCAATTTCGTGATGTAATGATGTGCACTGTTGGATTTTTATAAAATCATACTTAGCTTTTCTTAGGAAACGTTCTTTACGAAAGTTGTTCCATATCATGTTATGCATGCTGTGTAATTTTCTAAAAAGTAGATCATCAATGGTTGCCATTCAATTTTAATGATTTGATATGCTTTGTCTGAAATATTCTATGGTGAGCTTTTTTTGCAATTGCTTGTCTAGATTTTTAGGATAGTTTGTACATGGAATTAAGACATGTCATCTTCATGAAATTTGTTTCAAATCCCTTGATCCTCATTATCAAAAGTTTTTCAATAGATGAATTGACTTTTCGATCACATTTTTCCAATATTGATTGAAAATACTTGTCTTCGCACAATGAAATGTCTTTGGTACATGTGATGTTTCCAATGCCCAATGTTTAGAATCTTTCGATACTTTTTGACTTTGGAAAGGTCGAGATTTGGTCCGTATTTAAAATATTTGCGATATCTATGAGTGTATTTATATGAGCCCCAGACTAGCCTTGATAATTAAATGCGTTCTATAGCCAAGATATTCCTTTTTCTAAATGTTTTCAAATCTTTTTGAAGCTTTTGGTTTGGCATTGCGGTTGTTGAGGTTTGGACCATATTTAAAATGTCTGCAATGTCTATGAGTGCATTTATGCAAACCCTAGACTAGTCTTGGCAACTAAAGGCGTTCCATAACCGAGATGTCCATTTGTCGCAAAACTTTGTTTTATTTTCCTCAATATTTCAAACTCATCTTTGAAACATCACATGTACCACTCATGCATGAAATGATGTCATTCATTAGAAATGCCTGTGTTTTTTATTGGTGCATGACCATTGAATAAGTGACCCACCAACGGTTCACTCAACTGATTGATTGGTTGAGAAATAAGGCTCATAGGCCTACCTATGTGTTTAATTCATGCCAATACATGTGGATCTTAGATGTATGTTAGATGCGATGCTTGATATCGTGGGTGGATCTTGGGGATTCACTTAGAATGTCTTTATAGGGACTTATAAGCATTATTAGCCATGAAGAACACAAATGGTCAATAATGGCTATAAGTCGATGTCTAAAGGAACCTATGCATGAGTCGCAAAGGCCGACCCCGAGCTCCTATTTGTTCATTTATTGTGTATGACATTGTATCCTTTATTATTGTTGATTGTTAATGTGCTTTTGATTGTTTTGTCATGTATAAATGTTTCTTTCCATTGTATGTGCCTAGCTCTAGTTCTTATATTAGAATTATATCAGGACCCAACAAATGGAGTTGACATGAAGATGGTGGAAGGTCGATGTCTATTCCAATCATATTTTTGTACCATTCGTCCTCAACATATGTCTCAGGTTTCTTCATTTGTATAAATACTTGATGAATTATGGGTTGTTTCCCTTTCTTTCCTTTTATTTCTTTCAAATTTTTAGGTTTGCATGATAGATTTACAGTTTTACTTGGTTGTTTACGTACCACCTCATACTTTAGATTCAATTTGCATGCTTTCTTTTTATCTTTCTTAGAAATAGAATAGCACGAAAATGACCATCCATGCATAATCACTTAGTTTAGGTTAAATGATCCTGAAAAAGTACAAAGAAATGTATGGACACCTTAGGTAGCATGCCATACTATTAAGTACTGAAAAGGTGCTAATAAAAATATTAACGTAACCCAAGTCCCCGAACCTAGATATCTAGTTGCGTAGAAATCGATGGTCTACTCCCCACCCTCGATTGGGTTTTCTAGCCGACCCCCCAAAAATGAGGCTAGTGGTGACTACCGTATTATTTTCTTGGTTGTCTTAAACCACTAGATCGTTTAATAAACCCGTCATGAGGGGTATCAACCTTAAGGAAAAAGTTCACGATTATTATTTAGCATACTCAAGATGGTGAAGTTAAAAGATGAAGTGATACCATCTTTAGCAGATGCATATGTTGAGAGGCTTATCATGATCGTCAAAATGCCCTTAAACTCACCTTTATGTCATGTTTCCTTTTGACTTCAAAACTATCGATCAAGACATGCCGAGACGTCGAGGTAGGGTCATGACACCTTCCGCTGTCGCTTGAGGTACAAGTTCGGGAGAGTTCATGACCATGTGTGAGGGACCTCACAATGGTTCATCCCGAGAGGCGAGGTGATGACGCCTTTGTGGATGCGAATCATGTGGAAACTCCCATGGTCAAGTGTCCCTAAATCCAACCTTTCTTCTCTCCTTTCCCTAAGGTAAAGGCGGAGGGTCGGGTCGCAACAATCATAAGGCTCTGATGCAAGGCATCTGCCTATACAAGGTTTAGTATCTTTACTTATTGAGTTTTCAACTAACTATTGTTGTTTAACCTTTTCAGGACCAAAGGTATGAGTCTACCACCCTCCCATTTTGGACTTCCTATGCACATGGAAGTAATGGTGCTATACATCAAGGACACTACCACTAACATCCTAATTCCAGCGCCACACCACTTCTGTGTGGGTGGATGAAGGTGTAAGGTATTTTGTCCCCCATCTAATTGTGGCTTGGTTCACCCGGCTCAATTAGGACTTCGGTGGTCCTTTGCGTGGCTTTGACGGTCCACCCGGGATGCTGACGAGTCGATGCTGTCCCCACTTGATGGCACTGTGGATGACCCCGAGTCTAATCCCAACTGCGACCTTGAGCCTAAGCTGTCGTCGTGAGGACACTGGCAAAAGATGGGAACCAATTTTGGTAACTGCCTAGTAGAAAGAGGTAGGACTAACCCCCCTTTTTGATAGCTTTTTGTGTGAGGGGATGACTAGTTTTAGAATGACTCTAGAAGTGAGGGCATGTAAATTGTAATCGTTCCGCGTAAATAAATAACGATGAAAGTTATGCAATATACATGTGTGTGTGTGAGTTTTTTCTATCTAACTATCCATTGTTTGTTTGTTGATTGATTGGGTGATTAGAGATTGCACGCTTTCGTATGTGCTTAAAGTCAAAGATAGAACTATCAGACAGTGGTGCCTCTTGAGATGTTGCAACTTAATCCCGAAGCTAAGGATGTTGTGTTCTCGAACCGAAGGTAAGGACCCGAGGCGTAACATCCTAGTGTATTTATTGGTATTAGAGTGGGATTAATACCTGGAATGATAAGGTGCGTGGGATTTGGGATAGTTAGTTAGGAAAATACCCCATGCTTGAGATTGTTGATTGTTGACACTTGATTTTTAGTCGACGCGTCGAGAAGTATAAAAGATCGAGACTTGGGTTTCTGATCGCAACAAAACTTGTTTCTCGACTAAAAAATGTCATTTTTTCATTTCTTTCTTTTATATTGCCATTTTAAAACAATTTTCAAGTCATTTTCAAGAAAAATTCGAAAAATCAAATGGTTGACTTTTGGCCGATTGTTTGGCCAAAGTCAACCCCAGTCAAAAGTTAACTTTTTACCCAAAAAGATTTTGTTTAGCTTTAATTTCACTTTTATTAAGTCAATTTCTCCAAAATTCAAAGATTTGACAAAAAAATCAACTTTTAGAAAAAAAAATCAATTAAAGGGTTGACTTTTGGTCAAACTTTTGATAAAAAAATTAGTAAAAAAAAAATTCACAAATGCAATTCTTTTAATGTCAATTTGACCTTTGTGTCAAAAATTTCACAAAATTCGATTAAGAACTTTGTTTTCGAATTTGTGGGTTTTAGGTTCTAAATTGGTCAAAAATCAAATTACTTTCGTTGTAGTTATCATTAGGTGTAGTTCCTTTTTCAACATTTGGTTTAGGGACTATTTTAAATCTGCTCGTGCATCCAATTTTGTGAATTGCTAGGTCAAAATACAAATTGTTGTTTTGAGTCCTAATTAGGGGACCAAAATCGATTCTTCATGACTTGCAAACGGATGATTGTTCTTCACTTATTTTCTTAAGATAAGTCCAAATCCAAAATCAATTTTGTGAAATACATATCAAAACTTCTCGATTTGAAGAATTTTACTCTTCCAAGCCTAAGAAAGTTAAGCAATTAGGCTTCAACTAGAGAAATTCAACTTGACCCATTCAAGGTTATGGTTTAGTTTCATAAATCTAGGTCTAAGTCCAATTTTCATATTAGACCTAGATTCATTTTTGACATAAGCTCGAGCACTTCAATTCGAGGCTAATTTGAACGCGACAAGTAATTTTACACATGGGAGGTTAATTAGATAAGAAAATCATGGCACTAATTGAATTCAATTTCAATCGATTTGCAATTTTATCCATTGAATTGTAAATTTGATCATTTTAGCCCTTTAGGCTCAATTGAAAGCACCCATGATTTTGACCCGTTGTCTTTCGTGATAATCATTTAATTAAGTCAATAAAAAAACCCTAAGATCACATTCATAAGATTTGATTGGCCTAATTGAATCACAATTGACCAATTTCCTTTGAAATAGGGTAAATTTTCTTTTCAATGGATCAAATTGCATAAATTTTGAACCCACAAGGGCCATAAACGAGCGGATTAGCTATAATTGGACCAAACCGATCAAGAACCGACCAAACCGAAGCGAACCAGTCCGATCGGTCTAACCAGCCGTTGGCGGTGCTTGCTAGTTCCATCGATTGCTAGTCGACCTCCAGCGATTAGTTCCCAAATCCTCTTTATGTCAATTTCACTTCTGCACCTTCAATTTCCCAAAATTTTGTAGATTGGTCCTCGAATTTTATAAAATTACAATTTGACCCATAATCGAACATTTTGAAGTAAGTCTCGATTTTGGCTCAAGTTTTTGAAATCAAACCAACTAGATTGATTATCCAACACCTTAAGTTCATAATGGAACCATTAAAATCAACTTTTGACCATTGGATTCAAATTTTGACTGTCGGATCGAATTAACGACCGAAATTGCTCAATTTGATGGTGGTATATATACCAATTTTCCCTCCATTTTTTGGGGGCCTCATTTCGTACAAAATACTCTCTCTCTTCTCTATGGATTTTAGCGCCAAAACCCTTACCTCTCTCTCTCTCTCTCTCTCTCTCTCGGTCCAGCCGAATCTCTCTTTAGCAAGACCATTGCTACCAATTCAAGCCCTCGCCGACAGTCCTTATAACTGCACCACCATCCCTGATCTTCTTCTCCTGTCCCTTAGGCTGATCGAAACATCAGTTGGTTCCGGCGGCCCCTGCATTCATTCGCCCAAGCCTGATCTCCAATCAAAGAGCAACACCGGTGGTTAGGCTGATGATTTGAGCCGATTCGTTCCATGGCTGAACAGGACGGTCCAGCAGCTTGCCAATGCTCTAAAGCTTGTCGATCAACCTCATCAACTCATCCCTGAAGTTTTGATGGCCAAAGTCCAGTTGGACAAAGATCGGAAAGCCTCTAATCAAAAGGATCTCTATAGCAGCCCCATATTGGTCCAAATCGAATTTGTTTCTTCGATCGCCTAAACTAGTGGTTGCTAGTGGTCCTTAGAGGTCCCGATGGCCTCTAATCCTTAAGAGATTCCCCAACCTCATAGTGGTTAGGGATTGATGGATCGACAGTCATTCATCTCCAGCAATTCCTTATCCCTGGCGGCCTCAAAGCCGGTCCAAACTTGGACCAGTTTTCCTTGTTTTTCTTGCAGACTAAGATCCAGCAGTTTAGCTGATACTTGACGTGATTCAAGGTGTTCGATCGTCACTTTAGATACTCAATCCAACTCTGGCGAGTGTTCATCGGCTCAATCATGGAATAATCAACAAAACGGCATCAAAGGTAATCTCCTCGATCTCGAACCTCGTGAAACAAGGCCAGATTAACTAGTCGGGGCTAGGGTTCAATTTTAGGACTATATGTTATGTTTAGATGCTTGATTGATGGATTAGAATAGTTGATGTTGGAATTCGAGTCGGCGGAAGACGACTTACCTGATTCCGATGCGCAAACAGCAAATGGCCCCGGATCGAACGTTGAATTGCGAATAAATCACGAACAACACTTCCTCACGTTAGTCTGGATGCAATCACAAGGAAAACACCTGATTTCCATAGCGTAAATGCCGATCGTTCTTGCAAAAGTGAAATGGAACGCTTTGATCTTCTTTGATGGAAATGGAGAGGAAATTTGGTGCGAATGAATGGCCAACCTTTCAACGGTTGTGTTCGGGAGGTTTATATACGTCTCCATGACACCCCTACAAATGGTGTCCTTCCATCGTACCATATCAAGTCCAAATGGTGCGGTCCAATTGCACCCCATCATGGACGTACTAGCTAATTAGCTAAAGTACAACATCTCCCACTCGGACATGATGGGCTTGATAGCATTCTATCAAGAATATAAGGCATTCAACATTCATCAATTTTACAAAACAATTCATACTGGCAAATAAGCCATGCGACCAGTGAGTACACCTGCACTTGGGAGCTTAAATTATGCACCTGTTAGGGATGACATAATGGCTACAACCCTGAAAAGAAATAAACAATCGATGTCTCACAGTGTCCTAGACATGTTTTGTTACATCAGTCCAAGTATACCTATCCCTTAAAGGCTATACTTGACTATTCTTAAAACACCATATATTTACAATTATATCCGGAACCACATAGGGTGATATAATTGGTCAACCAGTAAATACATGTGATAGATATAAAACAACAATAGTCTTCCTTCGCACTCATGTCTCTCTCAATTTTAGAACAACTACTTTCCTAGACATGTCCCATAAGCCATATCTATTCATAACCGCTCGTAACATGCTAAAGTAACAACATTGATCTTTCACTTCGAGAAGATAGTCAGAAGTAACATAGGGCACAAAATTTGAGGTAAAATAAAAATTACCTCAAGGGCTCACACGATGAGTAAATAGGGATGATTTTACTCATCTTTCCTTATGCACATGTAGTACGAATTACATGCTATAGTGGATTACTCTTTCTATAAGAGCGTATGTCAATCATCAAATATATCCACCATACAGATCTTAGCCTAAACATAGTCACGTGTTTCTCACATACTCATGTTTAGCCCGAGTGCTATATCAGCTCGCTTTCTATAGCGCCCAATTAAGTACTCGCATCTGGCATCTTTCAGGCATACATGATTGTGGGACTATCATGTTCGGTCTTGTTATAAACTAATCACAGACCTCATCTTGACTCCAATCAAGGCGACATATTTTATGTACCAAACTTGCTCTTCAGCATTTATTTGTACATAACGTCTCATCTCAACGTGCTAACTACAACACTTGAGGCGATTGCTCGTGTGAGTGAGCCAATTATTGCCTGCTGACATACTTTTCAATAATATATGTGTGTTTGTGCTAGTCTCATAGTGGATTTGTACTTATTGATAAAACATCAAATCACTAATAAACAAACAAGTACAATACATCTGTCCACAAATACATAAACCAATGATCCTCTACAATAACAGATATCACATTCTATGCAATCCTAGTGACATCCTATGGGTCAAGAACATGTCTCTAGGAATAGCCTTCGTAAATGGATTAGCAACCATTTTATTGGTTGAAATGTATTGCAGGATCACTTCTTTCTGCGTTATAATATCTCTGATGAAATTATTCTTTATGTCAATGTGCTTTTTCCTTCCATGATACTTGGGATCTTTCACATAGGTAATGACTGCTTGACTATCACAATAAACTGTCACCGGTCTTGGAGCTTCAGTGACAGTGGCTAAATTTTCCAAGAAACGTTTTAGCAATACTGCGGCAAAACATGCAATAAATTCTGCCTCCATCGTAGACAAGGCCGTGCATGTCTATTTCTTGCTATTCCAAGAAATCGCACCTCCATTGAGCAAGAACGCATATCCAGAAGTCGATTTACGCTCATCCAGGTCTCCACCCCAATCGGCATACGAATAACCCAATAGGCGTAAATCATTCCCTTGGTAACAAAGTCGATAGTCCATGGTGCCCTTCAAGTATCTCTGGATCCTCTTCACTGCTTTCCAGTGTGCTTGACCAGGATTTGATTGATATCGGCTCACCAATCCCACGGCATAGCATATGCGGGTCGAGTACACATCATAGCATACATTAAACTTCCGACTGTACTAGTGTAAGGAACAGTTTCCATCACATTGATTTCTTCTGGAGTCTTAGGACACATCTCAGTACTTAGGCCTTCACCTTGCATGACAGGGGTATCAATGGGATTACAATGCTGCATATTGAAACGCTCAAGAATCTTCATAATATAAGACTCTTGTGATAAAGTAAGAAGTTTCCTTGATCGATCTCTTTCGATCTTAACTCCTAATATATAAGCAGCTTCTCTCACGTCCTTGATCTCAAAATTAGAGGACAACCATTTTTTTATGGTGATAACCAAAACCTTGTCATTTCCAGCCAACATAATATCGTCCACATAAAGTGATAAAATCACAAATTTATCTTTGGACCGCTTGACATATACACAGTGATCTTCTTCGATCATCGTGAAACCAAAAGTTATTATTGCTCAATGAAAACGAAGATACCACTGTCTAGATGATTGCTTAAGGCCATATATTGAGCGATGAAGCTTGCAAATTTTATGCTCTTGACCTTTAGCTATGAAACCTATTGGTTGTTTCATATAGATTTCCTCATCTAATTCTCCATTGAGAAATGCCGTCTTTACATCCATTTGATGTAATTCAAGGTCTAAATGCGCAACGATGGCTAGAATAAAGCGTATTGAGGCAAACCTTACAACTGGTGAAAAAGTTTCCTCATAGTCTATACCCTCTTGTTGAGTATAACCTTTTGCCACAAGGCGAGCCTTATACTTTTCAATATATCCATCCGCCTTTCGCTTAATCTTGAAGACCCATTTGTTTCCAATGGCCTTACGATTGGGTGGTAGATCAACCAAGTCCCAAAGATGGTTTGCCCTCATTGACTCCATCTCATCTTCCAAAGCTTTTCTCCATCCTTCCTTGTCAGAGGATGAGAGAGCCTCTTGAACAGTCTTAGGCTCGGCATCGTCTTTTTGAGCAATCATAAATGCTTCCCCTTCAATCTCAAAACGACGACGAGGAATACTTTTACGATTACTTTTATGCAATTGAATTTCTCATGAATTCAATTCATCAGGCGATGCAACACTCCCACTAGGTCTTGTGTGTTGAGGTAAATCTTCATTTTCCTCTATAACATCAGTGGGTGTGTTATCAGGATCTTCCTTCTCATATAATTGGAAGTCCTTATCAATCTTACCTCTACTAGGAAAATCGTTCTCCAAGAACGTGACATCTCGTGACTCCATTTCGGTCACACTTCCATCAGCTTGTTCACCTATGAACACGTACCCTTTGGAGTGTTTGGAATATCTTATAAAGATACATTTCTTCTCTCTAGGACCTAATTTGCCATGTTTATGGGAAGAATCATGAACATAAGCTGCACATCCCCATGGACATAGACTACTCAAGTCTGGTTTCCTACCAGTCCATAATTCATAAGGGGTGGAAGTGACCGATTTTGAGGGCACACGGTTAAGTATATAGGCAGCAGTCAATAACGCATCTCCCTAATAGGAGATAGGTAAATTTGCTTGCGCCATCATAGACCTAACAATTTCCAATAGGGTTCTATTCCTTCTCTCAGCTACCCCATTTTGTTGTGGAGTACCATGAATAGTCAATTGTCGTGCAATTCCCTTTTCATCACAAATAGCCTTGAATTGCTCCGATAGATACTCACGTCCATGATCAGTTCTCAATGCATTTATTGTTTTGTTCAACTAATTCTCTACCATCATTGCATATCGTCTAAAGCAGTCTAATGCTTCTGACTTATGGGAGATCAGAAAGACATAACCGAAACGTGTGAAGTCATCTATGAAAGTGATGAAATATGAGGATCCATGCCTCGCCCTCACATTCAAAGGACCACAAGTGCTAGAATGTATGAGATGCAATGGAAATTCAGCTCTAGTCCCTTTACAGAATGGTTTTCTAGTTGTTTTTCCCGCCATACTATGTTCACATACGGATAGACTAACATTAGTGAGTGACCCTAAAAGGCCTTCTCTAGCTAATCTTTGCATTCTTTGCAATCCAATGTGACCTAATCTAGCAAGCCAAGTACTTGCATCAATCTCAACATTGTTAGAAGACGCAATTAAAGAAAAACAACCATCAACATTAACATTGTACTGATCATAGTCAATGTCTAACACCATAAAACCATTCGATACATGACCTGAACCATAATAAATTGTTCCATACAAAATGTCAACACAATCACCATGGAAATTCAATACATAACCTAAGCTAAGAAAAACAACTACAGAGACCAAGTTTCGTCGAATATCTGGAGCATAAAGGACATCATGCAGGAATAGGTTTCGACCACCACGTAAAATCAATTTACATGTGCCAACACCCTTCACTTCAACTCTCGAGTTATTCCCAACATATATCCATCTTCTTCCAGGCGGTATCCGACGATACTCCACAAATGCTTCTCGGTCTCTAGCTACATGGTCTGTTGCTCCTGAGTCTACAGTCCACATTGGATGAGATTCAGCAAGCATTACAGTACTAGAAACAAAAGCATTACTCAAAGTAATGGAGTAATAGGGTACCTTTTTCGGCTCAATGCATTCACGAGCAAAGTGACCCATCTTGCCACAATTGTGGCACTCCATCTTGGTCTTGTCCTTCTTCCCACCACGCTTCTTGCGTCGGAAGGTCTTAGCCCTCTTGGGTCCCTGATCAGTCATCTTCCCTTTGTTGTTGAACTGAAGATTCCTCTTGCGCTTGAAGCCCGAAGCCTTGCGCGAACTTGATTCAGCAACATAAGCATGGGTAGAGGATCTCGCAGCCTCTAGGCGCTCATCCTCTAATTCCAAATGATGCGCAATATCATCAAAAGTGACAATATTCTCATTATGCGTCATATTGATCTTCATATGCTCCCAATTGTCAGGAAGAGACCTTATAATCGCCTGAACTTGCTGTTCATCAGTAAGGGAGTGACCTGCCGACTTCAGCTCACGGATCATGTTTGACATCTCCCGAAGATGCTGCCTCATCATTACATTTGAGCGCTTTCGGAATGTGTCAAACTTGATGGTGAGTCTCCTCAGCTTAGTGGCAGATGTACCCCTAAACTTATCTTTCAAGGCAACCCACATAGCTTGAGCTTCGTCATAACTCTCAAACTCACACATGAGATCATCTTGCATATAGCTCAGCAACGTGATGCGAGCAATGCTATTTTTCTTTTTCCAAGCTTGATAAGCTTCCGGATCTCTCCTGTGTTGAGCTGAAGTTCCATGCTCAGGTTCATCCATGGTATGGTTGAGGGTTTCCAAAACCCCTTGCTCCTCAAGGATGTACTGAACCTTTCGGTGCCAAATATCATAATTGTCACCGTTCGGCTTCTCACCCTTATTGAGGTCAGCAACAATGGTCTTGGATGCCAAAGCCATAATCAATTGCTATAACACATTAACATAATAACCGCAGAATGAATACTAGCACACTATACAGAGTAACACACATATTTAATTTGCAGCAAAGACAAACTAAATTAATGATAATTCAACAAAAGACAAAAAAGCAAAAGTTCACTATGTTCCCAATCAACTTCTATGTACAATTGTTCTATTATCATTAATTAGTTTAATTTGCGCAAATCTTAAGTTCTAGGTGAGAACTCCTTTCAATTCTACCAACCTACGAACTCCCACTAAGAAAAATAATTACATAACCTTATGTAATTTCTACATTTTTCCTTAACAAAAAAAACATTGCACGATAATAACCAACGTATAAATAACAATCATGCTTCAATTATAATCAAAATTGCAATTCAACGTGTAATGGATTTCCTACCATTGTTCTAATTTTCTAGCAACTAGAAAATTGCAAGTATATTAAAATATATACATCATATCAATGAACCAAGCTCTACACAGCATATATAACTTCATTTGAACATAAGCTAGCTAATGTATTTCCTAAATCACAAGAAAATAAAAGCTACAAATGAATAAACTGCATTAAACCCAAAAAAATACACGTACATAGGGTTTCCTACGCATTTTCATACATTTATAAAATTCAAAAGTATAAAATAATTATACCACTGTGTAGAGGACACTCATACGAACCAAAAGACACCGACCACGCTCCAATCGGAGCTCGCACGCGCCCCCATGCGCCGCCCGAGTCCGCGGCGCGTGTGGCGCACGTGCCAGCGAGCCAAACGGCTCCTGGCCGGTCCGGCCAGTCAGACCGGTCCGACCGGTCAGACCGGTTCGACCGGTGACCAGTCCGACCGGTTTGACCGCCGGACCGGTTGATCGGTCCGACCCTTGACCGGTCAACGGTCGGGTCGGAGTCGGGTCGGCGGGTTGGATCTCGGGTCGGGTCGCATCTCGGGTCGCGTCGGGTCGCCGGCCGGCCAAGCTGTCTCCGGAGGTGACGTCATCGATGACGTCATCCCGGCAGTTACCAACCGTTGGCTGACGTCACCACGCGCCGGTTCGCTGACCGGCGCGTGTTGCGCACGCGCTGGCTTTGCTAGCGCTTCAGGCGCGTGGCGCCCACGCGCAGCGGCTTTTGGCCGCGCGTGTGGGCGCGTCTAGTGTCTCCCGGCAGCGTTCGACCCATCGCCGGACTCATCTCGACGAGCTCTTTCACCCTGTATATTCAAAAAATAATTTTGACCAAAAAATTATTTATAAAAACGGCCGAAACCTCACAGATCACGCGACGCCGAACCCGTTCTTGGCTCCGGTTCAATTTCGAGTTTTTCGTATGGCAATTCCAACTATCAGAGATCCAAACAGTGTAGAATACAATATCTTGATCTCAATATCAAGTGGTAATCAAGAAAACTCGATGAAAAACAAGGTAGAAATCACGATCAGGCTCTGATACCAATGTGGAATTCGAGTCGGCGGAAGACGACTTACCTGATTCCGATGCGCAAACAGCAAATGGCCCCGGATCGAACGTTGAATTGCGAATAAATCACGAACAACACTTCCTCACGTTAGTCTGGATGCAATCACAAGGAAAACACCCGCTTTCCACAGCATAAATGCCGATCGTTCTTGCAAAAGTGAAATGGAACGCCTTGATCTTCTTTGATGGAAATGGAGAGGAAATTTGGTGCGAATGAATGGCCAACCTTTCAACGGTTGTGTTCGGGAGGTTTATATACGTCTCCATGGCACCCCTACAAATGATGTCCTTCCATCGTACCATATCAAGTCCAAATGGTGCGGTCCAATCGCACCCCATCATGGACGTACTAGCTAATTAGCTAAAGTACAACAGTTGACCTACTGTGATTGATTGTTCATTGATGATGATGGTGGATGATTGAACTTGATTTGCTTTAAACCTGAGGATTTCGTATCTCTCAAATAGGCTTGTTATTTTGGCCGAAATGACGTCTTAAACAACCTCATCTTAGTTTGAGTCCTTCTAGGCTTTGAAAATACACGTCACAAGCTTCGAGTCCATAGTTGCATGCCTCGATTGAGCAACGATTGACCCTCGAAAAACACCTCAAAAGTTGCTTGACTCTATGGTGTTTTAGGACTGTTTTTGGTTCTGTTTTGGTTCTGAAATCTAAGTTTGCTATTTTTGTGTTGCTTTCTATGATGATTTTTGGAGGAACTTTCCTTCACGAAAGTTGTTTGTCGTCGTATCAAGTATGTTCTTTTTTCTTTTTCTTTTTTTTAAAGAATTTTTAGGCATGATTAGCTAGGTCAAAACTACCTAGATCTGAGCTAAAATCAATCTGCCCTATTTTGGTCCGAGATAAATCTAGGTGGATTTGAGTATGAGATTAACTTTATTTGACCTTGGGGTCTTCATAAAAAATGAATTATGTGTCGTATGTGTTCAATTGATGCAAGATTTGCATAGTTTTGATGTTGTTTAGTGTGTCAATTGCATGCATTAAGGTAAAGGGGTGTGCAGCAAAATAAACCTTGCACGTTGCGTGTCTGTTTTGCCATTTTTTCCATGACCCATGTGATCGCATTTAGACTTTGGGTGCTGAACAAAAAACATTCCTCATCACATGCTCTGCAGTTGAGATTTTTCGTTAGATTTTTGCATGCCTTTAGGGGTCCAAAATCGTGCTCGTTATGTGGTGTTAATGTTAGGACTAAACCTTTCCATGTATGCACTTTACCATGCCCGTTTGGGCCTTTTAGAGATCAAATCTTGCAATGATGCCTTCTTGACATTTGAACTGCATCTTACAAGCTTTGTGTACATATTTAGGTCATTATATTTGAGTGTTACACTTAGAAACCCTCAAGCGTGTTATTATGAGTCTTGAGCATCTCGTATTGTCATTAAATTGTAGGACATATTTGCATATCAACTTAGGGTTAAATGTTTAACAGAATCTTTGGTTCCATCAAATCCTTTGTCATTTGTGAAATTCATGCCGTTTGTCAATTGCTTGGGTGACTTTGAAGTCTAATGATGCATGCTTCTGTTCTGGTTTTAATTACTAATACACGCACTTTTAGAAATCCTGATTTTAGAGCACCAAAATTGACCTCGTTTGGACTTGAGCCTTTCTAGGAAGTTGTAAATCACTCTTAGAGTTTTTGAATGCCATTTATTTCACTCGACTTGCTCATTATTAGATCCCTTTTATATTTTTCCAAAACTTAACTAGAATATGGACCTAGGGACAAATTTGAACCCTTGTTTTGATAGACCCTTGTCATTTTTGTACCATTTTTTTTCTGTAGGAATTCTTGACTCAGTCTCTCAATGAAGTTTGTTTGCCATTGTGTTGAATATGTTGTGAGAAAATTTCATGATTTTTAAATCTCTTTTGATAGGACAAATCGTGGTTGCAATGATATGATGTCCTGCTACTTAGTGATTTTCTGATGCATTATCGCTTGGGTCTGATTTTTATACAATCATGCTTAGCTCATTTAGGAAAACTCTTTTCACAAAAAAATTTCATCATCATGTCATGCATGATAAGAAATTTTGTCATAGTTAGATTGTCAATGGGTATCACCCAATTTTGCTGATTTGTTATGCTTTGTTGGAAATTTCCTGGCATAAACTTGTTGTCATGATTGTTTAGCTAGCCTACTTAGGTTATGAATTTAGGTCATGTCATCTTCATGAAAGTTGCTTTAAATGCTTTAATATTCATTGTCAATCGGCTTTTGATGAATGAAATTTTCAAATCTTATCTTGAAAATACTTTGGTACATGTGATGTTTCTGAAAATAACTTTTTTAGAAACTCATTTTCAAAACTTGATTTGGCTTAGGAAAAATCATGGTTTGGACCATATTCAAAATGTCTACGACACTTGTGAATACATTTATGCGAATTTTGAACTAACCTTGGCAACTGAATGTGTTCCATAGCCTAGATATTTCTTTGTCCAAAATATTTTCAAATCCTTTCTAAATCCCAATTTGACATTATGAAAGTCATGGTTTGGATTGTATTCAAAACGTCTGCAATACTTGTGAATGCATTTATACAAGTTCCGGACTAGCCTTGGCAATTGAATGCCTTCCATAACCGATACATCACTTTGTCTCAAAAGCTTTATCGACACTTTCCAACCCATCTTTGAAATATCACATGTCACTTAAGCATGTAACCACATCATTCATTAGAAATGCCGGTGTTCGTGATCAATGCATGCCCCTAGTAATAAGTGACCCACGGACAGTTCATTTTCTCATTTGTTTGGTTGAGAAGTAAGGTTCAAAATACCTACATTCATATTTAATTCCTACAACACATGTGATTTCTAGATATATGCTAGGACCGACGCATGATATCGAAGGAAAATCTTGAGATCACATAGATCACATCATTAGGGACTTACAAGCGTTGTTGGTTATGCAATAATACAATCGGTCAATAATGGTTATACATCATAAAATGAATTAGGTTGGTGTCTTAGAGGGACCTATGCATGAACTACAAAGGCTGACCTCAAGGCCCCAATCTAATTTTTGAACTGAATTTCCTTTTGAAAGTGCTAATACGTGCACCTAGAGGGGGGTGAATAGGTGCGAAAACAAATTTTGCAAAATATAGTGTAGAACTTTTTTTTTAACCCGAGTCTAGTTAATAGAAGACTTTGAAGAGGAAATTAGACTCTAACAATTAAATAAAGTTACGAACAAAGTAAAAGAGTTCAGGGAAGAGAATAAGAACACAAGGTTTATAGTGGTTCGACTTAATCCAAGCCTACGTCCACTCTCCCGCACTGATAGCCCACCGGCTGGATTTTACTATAAATTAAAAGAGTTGTTACAGTATCACGTCCTTGATTCCACAGTGTAGAGACTCTGTTACACTTCCTCAAGGCCTCACAAATGTATAAACTCTCTTTTGAGTATAAATTTTCGCTCAACAATTGAATCAGCGAAGAACAAGGAGCTTCAAACTTTGGAATTTATCTATCGCGCACACACTTGAATAACTAGAGCATCTTCCTTATATACTCCTCCATGCCTTCATAACCGTTGACAACTTCCAAAGGAGTTCTTCCAATCTACTCGTTGGACAGAATCAATTAAGGAGATCTCGAGTTACTTAAGGAATGTATTGATAGCCCACCAATCCTGCTCGTCCATACAATCAGGATCTAGGTTTCCATAAGTAGAACCTTCCAAGTATACTTCACCAATCAACGGATCCAAATTACTCGAATTAAATTCAAAATGAACAATAGATCTTGAGATGCTATCTCCAACCGTGAGATCTTCTTTAGCCGCTCGAATCAAATCCTTAAAGAAATACTCGATTCTGGATAAGTCTTATTCGACGGTCTAGAAACTATCAATGAGGGCAGACTTTAAATCTTGAGTCCGGCGGTCTGGCGGTCTTCAGACTTTGACGACAGAGTCTGCAAGTCTTTAGACTAGACTGATGGAAATATTTTGTCAGCTTCAAAACAAATAAGGAAGTTTTCTCCAACACCTTTAAGTGATTGACCTTGGCATGATGTCATGCTTTCGGTTATTTTGATGTGCATGCTTGTTTCTTTCCGTTGTATGTACCTAGTTGTAGTTCTCAGACTAGGTTTAGAATAGGATCCTGAAGACGAAGATGATGCGAAGACGGTGAAAGGTCAATGTCCAATCTAACCATACCTTCGTACCATTCATCCCCAACATATGTCTCAGGTTTCCTATTGTCTATAAAAACCCCAACGAGTTGTGGGTTCTTTTTTTTTCTTATCCTTTAGTGTTTGTTTCTCTTTTATCTCTATTAAGATCACAAGATAGATTTACTGCTTTTCTTGGTTATTTACTTATTGTCCCGCAATTTCAATTCAATTGATTGCTTTCTTTTCACCTTTCTTAGAAATAGAATAACATGAAAACGACCAACCATGTATGATCGCCTAGTTTAGGACAAACGATCTTGAAAAATTAAAGAAGAAATGCATGGACACCTTAGGTAAAGACAACATGTGGTTAGGTACCGAAAGTGCGCTAATAGAATTATTGGCATAACCCAAGTCCCCAAAAACGAGGCTGGTGGTGACTCCCGTCTTATTTCTAGGTGGTCTTAAACAATTAGATATTATAAATGAACCCGTCGTGCGGGGTACGAATCTTGATAAGACTCACCTAAAGGATGAAGTGATGCCATCCTTATGGGCAAAGTGTCCTATCGAGAGGGCTGTTGTGGTAAAGGTATTCTTAAACTCACATTTACGTCCGAATTCCTTTTGAACTTAAAACTGTCGATCAAGACATACCGTGACGTCGAGGTAAGGTCGCGACACTCTACTGTCATGTGAGATATGAGTTTGGGAGAACTCACGATTATGATTAAGTGAACTCACACGAGGTTCATCCAGGGCGTGAGGTGATGACATCCTTGTAGTCGAGAACCATAAAGGGAACTCTCATGGTCAAGTAGCTCTAAATCTGACCTTTCTCCTTCCTTTCCAAGTGAGGGACGAGTGGCAAGATCGGGTTGCGACAGGCTTGGCGACTCCGTTGGGGACTGGTTACTAGATTAAGAGGATTTGAAGCCGTAAGAAAATGACTATCATGTTTAGCTAATGTGTCTTTTGTAGGACCATTTGCATGTTAAAGTCACGTGGATAATCAAGACAGTCGCTAATAAAGTGTTAAATGTTCTTATAGGGGGAGTCATAAGGGGAGGCATGATTGAAAACCCTTTGTTCTGTAGGTAGAATATGGATGTATGAATGTATGAAGGTTTATATTGAAGTGTTGATTATTTAAGCTTAAAAACACATGTTTACAAGCTTTAGCATGACACCACACATATAACCATGGTCTAAAACCCCGATCGCCACATTTAGGACCTTAGGAGAGTTTATAGGCAGAACCCGCGAGTGAACACTTATGGTAATCCATTACTTATGTAAACCCGCTCGTCCCAACTAATAAAAATAGCACTGATCGACGATAGTAGCGTTAGATAAACTATTTTTATCCTTTGGAATGCGGACCTTGAGCCTTTAGTACCTTCACCTTAGGCGTCAAAGCCTCATAGTTTCATGCGACATGTGATTTGTGCTTGCCATTGTTGGAGAAATCTTTCCAGAATATTTTGAAGCTGACAAAACGTTTCTATCAGTCTAAGTCTGGATGTTTGGAGACCGACAGTTTAAAGTCTCAAGACTTTGTATTCACAAGACTCAAGACTCAAGACTATTCTCACTGACAGTCTTTCTAATCCAGTGACGAAGGAAATCCAAAGCCGAAGAATAGGGTTGAGGATTCGATCTTATCCTCTGTAAAAGATTTTTTGGTTGGATAATCATTTCGGATTCTTTGATTCTTATCCAAGATCGATTGAAGATCCGGTGGTCGACGAAATATTCTTGGAATGTTCTATTCTTGGAAACCAAGATCCTGATTGTATGGGCGAACATGATTGATGGGCTATCATCAGGTTCCTTAAATAGCTCGAATGATCTTCTTGATTGATTCCGTCCAACGGGTAGATTGGAGGAATTCCTTTGGTAAGTGCCAACGGCTATGATGGCATAAAGGAGTATAAAAGGAAGACGTTCTAGTTGTTTTAAGTACGTGAACGATAGAAAAATTCCAGAGTCGAAGAACCTTGATTATTAGTCGATACGGTTCGAGCGAGATTGTATACACGAGAGAGTGTTTATACTTGGTGACACCTTGAGCGAGTGTGGTAGATCATCTACACCTAGAAATCAAGGAAGATCAACACCGTAACATCTCTTTGTTCATAGTGGAATCCAGCTAATTGGCTGTCAGTGCAGAAGAGTGGACGTAGGCTTGAATCAAGCCGAACCACTATAAACTGAGTGTTCAATTCTCTCTTTCCTTTACTCAGTCTTACGATTGAATTTTTAACTGTTGCAAATCCTTTAACTGTCTAAGTATTGTGCAATCTTCAAGAAAACTTTTATATACCTATTCACCCCCCCTCTAGGTACTCGTATTAGCTATATCAATTGGTATCAGAGCTCGTGTTCTTACTTTATTTGAAGTGTTTTACTTCAGAGTAAAAGATCCATGGCTAGTATGCTAGCACCAGGGCTGGTGGAAGGGCAAAGCAATACCAGACCACCCTACTTTGATGGAAAGGATTACAACATCTGGAAAAACAAGATGAAAGCTTTTCTACGGTCAAAGGATCCCTCGGAATGGGATGTGGTGGAAAGAGGAATTACTCCTACTGCTGCATCAGTATCCGAAAGAGGGAAAGAAACTGTTGATACCAGCGGAATGTCTCAAGAAGAGATAAACAAGAGACAAGCACTCGATGCTAAAGCAATTTACTCTTTATATTGTGCTTTGTCACCAACTGAATATAACAGAATATCTTCTTGTGTTACAGCAAAAGAAGTCTGGGACAGATTACATATCACTTATGAAGGGACAGACCGAGTGAAGGAGACCAGAATTAACATTCTCCTTGGCCAATATGAAGCCTTCAAAATGAAACCAGGAGAATCTATAAGCGACATGTTTAGCTGTTTTACGAGATATTGTCAATGGTCTTGAGAATCAAGGACAGAAAATTTCTGATCCTATGAAGGTGAACAAGTTACTGCGTGGACTCTCCAAGGATTGGAATCATATAAAGACTTCAATAAGAGAGACGCAAAGAATTATGCCATTATCTGTAGACGAGCTGATTGGAACTCTTCAGTCTTACGAAGTGGAACGAATTAATGAAGACGAAGATCCAAGAGGTAAGAAATCCATTGCATTAAAATCTAATGATGATTCGATGATACAGATTCTGAAGAAGATCGGACGATGAGGAGCTTGCTCTTATGATTAGAAGGTTCGAAAGCTGAATAGAAAAGGAAGAAGGTTCAACTCAAAGAAACAAAGTTTTCAGAAACAGCAAACCAAATTTGTTGATAATGAGGAACCAAACAAAGATGTAGTTTGCTTCGAGTGTAAGAAAAAGGGACACATCAGACCCAACTGTCCTCTTCTGAAGAAGAAAAGAGGAAAGTCGAGAAGTCTCGAAAAGCTCTTAAAGCCGAAACCCGGAGCGATACGAGTGTGAAGAAAGTGATGAGGAATATGCCAACCCGTGTCGATGGCGCAATCGGACTCAGACTGGATCGAGACTCAGACAGTGAATTTGAGGTAAGTGATTATAAAATCCCTGTCAAAGTCTCTAAATACATTGATGAATTATGTTTTAGTCTTAAGACTTCTCTCAAAAAGATTTCCGAACTCAAAAAGGAAAACTCAGTTTTAAAACAAAAGGAAAATATTTTAGAAGAAAAAGTGAAAAGTTTAGACTTGAATGTTTCTACTCTTAAAGAGAATGAAGATAAACTTTCAAAAGAAAATGCTTTCTTAAAAACGGACTTGCCAAATATTTCAAAGAAATTTTCAATAGGGTCGAGAAACTTGAAAAAGTTCTTTTAGTCCAAAGACCTTACTTCAATAAGTCCGGTCTAGGTATGACAGCAGTAAACGATCCCCTTGATTGATTTTCCGAAAGTAAAAGAAAGAATTAAGAAAAGACCGTCGAGAGAAGCTTATAAAAATCATTTCAAGAAAGTTTTTGTAAAGTCTATAGGTCGAAATGCTCTAAAGTGTTCAAAGTATAATAGTCAAGATCATTTTCAAAAAGAGTGTCCTATGATTTGGAAGCCTGTTAAGAAAGTATGGCCTAATAATGCTTATCCTACTAACACCAAAGGACCCAAGAAAATTTGGGTACCAAAGAAAGCTTGAGACTCTCTTTTGAATGCAGGTCTCTGTCAAAAGAAGGTAAAGTGGTACCTTGACAGCGGATGCTCAAGACACATGACAGGAGACTCAAATTGCTTCATAAAGCTTATTCAAGTAAATGGTGGAAAAGTTTCATTTGGAGGAAATAGCAAAGGAAGCATTGTGGGATTCGGAACTGTGAAAATTGGAAATCTCACAATAAGCAATGTCTCTCTAGTGGAAGGACTCAATTACAATCTTCTCAGCATTAGCCAATTATGTGATACTGGTTTCAAGATCTTCTTTCAAGAAGGCATATGTTCTGGAATTAGTAAAGATTCGACTCAGTCTTTTATGGGTCGAAGGCATGGAAATATCTACCTTCTCGATGTAAAACCAAATGAAGCGCAATGCCTAATCTCAATTCAAGATGAAGCAGTCTTATGGCACAGAAAGCTTGGCCATATCAACATGAAGCAATTAGCCAAAGTCTCATCAAAGAAGCTTGTTCGAGGGCTACCTAAATTGCCATACCAAAAGACGATTCATGCACTCCATGCATTCGGGGAAAGCAGGTAAGAAATTCATTTAAGCCAATAAATCATGTCTCTACTAATCATGTACTACAATTGCTTCATATGGATCTCTTCGGACCAACAAGAACCCAGAGCATTGGAGGTAAGAAGTATTGTCTAGTAATTGTAGACGATTACTCTCGCTTTACCTGGGTATATTTTCTTGCAAGTAAGTCGAAACCTTTTCGTACTTTGAGAAGTTTGCTAAAAAGGTTCAAAATGAAAAAGGATGTGCTATTTCAAGTATAAGAACAGATCATGGAAGTGAATTTGAAAATCAAGATTTTACAAAATTTTGTGATAAATCTGGTTTTAATCATATGTTTTCCTCTCCATATACTCCAGAGCAAAATGGAGTTGTGGAAAGAAAGAATAGATCTCTTCAAGAAATGGCTAGAACACTTTTAATTGAAAGTAAAATTTCTTCACGATTTTGGGTAGAAGCTGTTTCAACAGCATGCTATATCATAAATAGAGTCTTTCTAAGACCTATTCTAGAGAAATCCCCCTATGAATTGTTCAAAGGTAAAAAGCCTATTGTTTCATACTTTAATGTGTTTGGTTGCAAATGCTTTATTTTGAAAAATGCAAATGATCGAGTTGGTAAGTTTGAAGAAAGATCAGATGAAGGCATCTTCCTTGGATATTCTACATCAAGCAAAGCCTACAGAGTCTATAACAAGAAAAGCCAGTGTGTGGAGGAATCAATGAATGTCAAATTCCAAGACTCAACGCAAGATGAATCCAGCCAGACTCAGTATGAAGAGTCCGAACCCGCTCTAGACCTTCCAACGTTTACAACTCAGGAAGCATCTCAGACTCTTGAAGTCCAACATCAAGATGCTCATAGAGAATCAAATAAAGAAAGAGATCATCAACCAGGCAAATCAACAAGTAACTGGAAGCATAAATCCAGTCATCCCAAAGATATCATTATCGGCGAAATCAATGAAGGAATCCGCACCAGATCAAAAAGGCGTGAAGAATCTAGTGCTGTGGCTCTCATTTCTGAAATTGAACCAAAAAGCATAGAAGAAGCTTTGTCTGATGAAAGTTGGATCGAAGCTATGCAAGAACTTAGACAGTTCAACATCAATGATGTCTGGGAATTGACATAAAAACCAAAAGGTAAAACTGTTATTGGAGCCAAATGGGTATTCAGGAACAAAATGAATGAGGATGGAAAAGTCGTACGGAACAAAGCAAGACTCGTAGCCAAAGGATATACGCAAGAAGAAGGAATAGACTATGACGAGACTTACGCACCAGTAGCAAGGTTAGAAGCTATTCGTCTATTACTTGCGTTTGCTTGTTATAAAAATTTCAGGTTATTCCAAATGGACGTCAAAAGTGCGTTCCTAAATGGATTTATCCATGAGGAAGTTTATGTGGAACAACCACCTGGGTTTGAAGACCCAAAGAAGCTAGACTCGTCTTGGACTGAAAAAGGCCTTGTATGGTTTAAAGCAAGCACCTCGAGCTTGGTACGACGGACTAAGTAAGTTTTTATTACAGAATGGTTTTGTCAAAGGTAAAGTAGATACTACTTTGTTTATCAAAAAGGAAAACAAAAGCTTTTTACTTGTTCAAATATATGTGGACGATATTATTTGTGGATCACCTAATGAAAGTGTATGCAAGAAATTTTCTAAGTCTATGCAGGATGAGTTTGAAATGAGTATGATGGGAGAGTTAACATTTTTCTTGGACTCCAAGTGAAACAAATGAAGGAAGGAACTTTCATTCATCAAGAAAAATATGCAAATGATCTTGTCAAAAGATTCGGATTGGAAAAGTGCAAAAAGACCGACATACCAATGTCATGTTCTCAGAAGATAGATAAGGATGAAGAAGGGAAGAAAGTAGATCAAAAGCTGTACAGGAGCATGATTGGTTCACTTCTTTATCTTACCGCTTCTAGACCTGACATTTTGTTAAGTGTTTGCATCTGTGCTAGGTTTCAATCAGATCCTAGAGAATCACATCTCAGTGCCGTGAAACGTATTATCAAATACGTTGCTTCATCTTCAAGCATCGGTCTTTGGTATCCAAAGAAGGGAGACTTTAATCTTCTAGGATACTCAGATGCAGATTTGGCCGGTTGCAGAGTTGATAAAAAGAGCACTTCTGGAACTTGTCAACTACTTGGAAACAGGACAGTGTCTTGGTTTTCAAGGAAGCAAAGCACTGTAGCTCTCTCAACGATAGAAGCAGAGTATGTAGCTCTTGGAAGCTGCTGTTCGCAAATTTTATGGAAAAAACAATAGCTACAAGACTTTGGCATTGAAGACTCATGCACAGAAATCAGATGTGACAACACCAGTGCGATCAATCTCACCAAAAATCCAATCCTTCATTCAAGAGCAAAGCATATTGAGATTCGACATCACTTCATTAGAGACCATATTCAAAATGGAGAAATCTCGATTCAGTTTGTTGATTCAAAGAGTCAACTAGCGGATATATTCACAAAGCCTTTGGAGAAAAATCAATTCGACTTTATCCGCTCAAGACTCAACATTTTAAAGCTTGAAGAAGTTAAAGTCTAGAGACGCACCAACTCTAAGACTCTAATCTCTCAGTCTTTAAATCTTCAGACTCAGTCATCCATGGCTATAGACTGTAAGTTACTATTCGAAAAGGTACAAATTTATCGTTTAGTTATCTAATCTTGAAAAGGTACGATCTTTTGTTCAGTTATAATCCATGTGAAATTCGAAAACTTGTCTTTTTAAAAGGAATTAATTTTGGCAGTTATTGATTTTGAAAAAGAAGTGTTCGTACACTTTCCTTGTACCGATTGAACTTCCCTTTTCAAAACTGAGTTATATATATATAGTTTTTCCTTTACCCAATCTTCAAAACCCTAAAAGGCACTCTCCTCCCGATACTGTTTTTCTACTCCTTGTTCGTCGTCGAGAAAGTGGTCATTTTTCTTGGGAAAAGCAAGTGAAGGAATCTTCCAATCGACAAAGAAAGATGTCTTCTTCGAGGAAATCATCAAGAATTGCAAGCAGGGGACCACAAAGAATGGAGAAGGGACCGACACACTTCGATCTCACCGAGGAGGAAGACTTATCAAGTCAGCGACAAAGTCCGATTCGCTCTCATCCACGTCATTCAACGTCTCCTGCCCCACAAGGTGCAAGTCAACATCTGGAAGAAGAGATAATCGAGGAAGCCGACCTAGTAAGAGTCCAAAAACCCTCCTTTATCTATAAGCTTTATCGTGCGTTGAAAAGCACCGGTACTCCATTGAACTATATAGATGACTTCCTTAAGGACAAAGATTATGGGAATGAGTATCTTTTTCTGCGAAAAATGGAGGAATTGGGAGTTGCTCCGAAAGGAAAGGCAGAGGAGGCACTTGCGAACATTCCAAGTGACCCTCGTATGCCAGGACAAAATCTGATTGAAGGGAACGATGATGACAGAATGTTCCTTGAATTTCAAACTAGAATGGGTGTGGCAGCAAAGGTGAAAGGAAATCGGATGGATTTGTTCAAATCAAAGGAACAGGAGAATGTGTATTTCAGACTGATGAAAAGAGGGGTGATAAACCCTAGAAGTGTCGATTTTGACTTCCTGGACGCCATCAACATGAACTTAAGAGAAAAGTTGAATTTGCTTCAACTTGAGAATTTTTGCTCTGACTCTACGGACGGGTATGCTCAATTGACCGCTTATTTCTATTCAAATCTTAGCTTTTTGGATGCGAATAGAATTTCATTCAGTGTACGAGATCAAGTCTACGTGGTAGATGTAAATATATTGGCGGACATAGTTGGAGTTGAACGAGGACGTTATTTACCAATCAAAGTCTCACCTGCTCGTACTACTATGGATCTTGTCAAAGATAGGGACGTAGAGAAGAAAATTACCTACTCAAGGATGAAGGCCATCAACATCGTGCTTCATAAGATTGTGATCAACTGTCTCAAACCGAAGTCTACGTCAAAGACTTCCGTGTCTTTTTCTGAAGCAAAGTTGATGTACGTGATCAACTCAGGATGGAAGTTCTCTCTCCCGCACACTATTCTCTTCCATATGTACAGAGCAATGTCGAAAGACAAAGGACAATTGCCTTATCCTGGTCTGGTGACCAAGATCTTCAGACACATGAATATTGAACTGCCACATACACTTTGTGTTCGACCATGTGATAAGATGGTGGTAGGTTTGAAGATGTTAACGAAGATGCGTCTGCAAGAACTTTCCAAGGCAATGGAGAAATTCAGAGTGAAATCTCCAGTTCAGTCTGCTTCAAAGAGAAAAGGAAAGGAGGCCATTGGAGCCCCATCGAAAAAGAAGAAAAGAACTCTCATCTTAGAGGATGAAGATGAAGAGGATGAAGATCCCACTATCCATGCACTGATAAGAACCAGACGTTCTGTGTCTCAACCGTCGAACTTCGAAGAACGAGAGAAGAAGAAGAGAAGAGAGAGAGAAGGAGAAAGAAGCTGAAGAAGAAAGAGAAGGAGAGAAAGAAAAGTCTACTGCTGAATCTGGAGAGAAGGAAACTCAAGATACAGAAGAGCATGATCATCACTCTTCCCCTTTCAATGTCTTAGAGACAGGGGGAGTTGGCGAGCAAGAGAGGTCCACATCTCATGCTGCTGATAGTGAAGGTCCAAGACAATCTCCAGCAGACCCAAAAGAATTTCAGGTTTCTCAATTGCCTGAAGAAGGTGATACGTCGACACCAAATCTGCCAGACTATACAGAAGCGCCATCGTATGCATTTACTCCATCTGAGAAAGCTCATGCCAGTACACAGACGGACAACACAGCAGAATGCTGGACAAGCATCTTCAGTCACCCTGGAGGATAAAATGAAAGACCTTGCTCTGCAACTTCAAGCTAATGCCAAAGGAGAGGAGGTAGCTCAACTAAGGGAGGACTTGAAGAGGCTAGAAGGCGTAGTCCAGTCTATGGGAGATTTCCAGATCGTGCGCATTCCCAAGCAGACATGACTCATTTCTCACCCTTTTTAATGATGACAAAAAGGGGGAGAACCAATTTGAACCAACAACTTTCAATATCTCTTAAAACTTTGACTTTTGTGGTTATGTTTATTTTTGAGTATGACTTGAGAACTTGAACTTGGGTGTGAATTTAAATTTGACTTAATTGGCTGTGGATTTTGATGCTTGACTGGTTGCATTTATATCAAGTGTTGTTATATGGTATTACTCATGAAAGACTAACCAATTTTCTGTGGATGCAGAGTCTGGTTGTTTTATTAATCTTTATGAGTTAGCCATATTGCTTGAGAAATGTTTTTGCAGGTCAAAGTTGTTCAAATCTACAAGAAAGTTTTGTCACCATCAAAAAGGGGGAGATTGTTGGAGAAATCTTTCCAGAATATTTTGAAGCTGACAAAACGTTTCTATCAATCTAAGTCTGGATGCTTGGAGACCGACAGTTTAAAGTCTCAAGACTTTGTATTCACAAGACTCAAGACTCAAGACTCAAGACTCAAGACTATTCTCACTGACACTCTTTCTAATCTAGTGACGAAGGAAATCCAAAGCCGAAGAATAGGGTTGAGGATTCGATCTTATCCTCTGTAAAAGATTTTTTGGTTGGATAATCATTTCGGATTCTTTGATTCTTATCCAAGATCGATTGAAGATCCGGTGGTCGACGAAATATTCTTGGAATGTTCTATTCTTGGAAACCAAGATCCTGATTGTATGGGCGAACAGGATTGATGGGCTATCATTAGGTTCCTTAAATAGCTCGAATGATCTTCTTGATTGATTCCGTCCAACGGGTAGATTGGAGGAATTCCTTTGGTAAGTGCCAACGGCTATGATGGCATAAAGGAGTATAAAAGGAAGACGTTCTAGTTGTTTTAAGTACGTGAACGATAGAAAAATTCCAGAGTCTGAAGAACCTTGATTATTAGTCGATACAGTTCGAGCGAGATTGTATACACAGAGAGTGTTTATACTTGGTGACACCTTGAGCGAGTGTGGTAGATCATCTACACCTAGAAATCAAGGAAGATCAACACCGTAACATCTCTTTGTTCATAGTGGAATCCAGCCAATTGGCTGTCGGTGCGAAGAGTGGACGTAGGCTTGAATCAAGCCGAACCACTATAAACTGAGTGTTCAATTCTCTCTTTCCTTTTCTCAGTCTTACGATTGAATTTTTAACTATTGCAAATCCTTTAACTGTCTAAGTATTGTGCAATCTTCAAGAAAACTTTTATATACCTATTCACCCCCCCTCTAGGTACTCGTACTATCTATATCAGCCATATGTTCGGTGGGTAAGACATCATTCCTTTCTTATTGTTTTTATCTTTTTACTTTTTGTACTTTAAGTACATGTTTTATATTTCAACGACGATATGTCTTTAATCACGAATGCCTCTTTGGGTTTAGGCTTAGATGAATAAGCCCGAATTGGACATAGTCCTAGTGCCGAGGAATTTCAAGGCTATATGGGAGAGTCCCGACTCAAAACATCAAGATTCCGTAGAAAAGCACATAGGCTTCTTACCGACTTTGCTAAAAATCGAATTACATATCACGATGGTAAAGGCATTGGCCATTTTTTGGAATCCCATGACCTCCACCTTCGTATTTAATCAATATGAATTAACCCCTATTGAGGAGTTTCGGAAAGCCATTGGGCTAGGCAAAGCTTCCCTAGGTTTCCTTATCCCTCCTATTAGTTAAGATTCAATTTGTGACATCCGGATTTTTGTCGACCCTCAAATACGTGACGGTCCATGACAGATCGACGGAAGTATCGTCGGATTGCGTCATTGGTACCATTTATGGACACCGTTTCGTCATCATCGTTGAACCGAAATGTTACGTTTATAAATGGTCCGATCATCGAAATTACCCTTATGTAACGCCGCAATCGAAACCCTCTTCCACCCGCTTGTATACCCTACTAACTAAAACTCCTGTGCACATTTGTTTTGATGACCCTACACAACCATGCACGGCCATGGATTCACACCACCTCTCTCTCATGCACGTCTCTCCATTGTGCGGGTCAATAAACAAATAGGAAATTGACCCATGCAGCCCATGCTGCTCGAAGACTCTCGTTTCCTTGGCCATGCACACGTGTTTGGATGGTCAACCGAAGGAGGAGATTTGTTGACCAAGGGACGCCTAACCACAGCCATGTCGCCGACCCACACGGCTGCCTCTGAAGCCCAATCATGCATGAAGAAGACACGTCTCACCCAGCTGTCTTCGGTCTTTGACGCCACTGCAACCTGCATGCATTGACTAAGTTAGTCAATTAAGTGAAGGAACAAAATGGCTCGGAAATGAGAGAAAGAGAGAGAATGACCGAGCGAAATAAGGCAGAGAGAGAGAGAGAGAGAGAGAGTGAGAGCAGCGAGCGTGAGTGAGAGGAAGGAAGGAGACCGTCCCCTTCGTCCGTGCACGCATCCCGTCGATGCCAATTGCACTTGCTGTTGTCAAGCCGTGTCCGTGACTGCGAGCTTCTCAATTTGTTGTCGTCGACACCACCGAAACTTAAGGCAAGTGAAAGTCTACTAGCCTATGTAATGCAATGCTGTTGTTGTCTGATGTAGTGCAATTAGATTTGGAAATATTTGAGTTTGGATGTTGGATACTGAATTTTTGAATGATTGAGGTAAATTGGGATTAGGGGATTGAGGAAATGCTCGGGTTTTCTATGTGTGTTTTCGATTCCTTTGAACTTCAATCGAAAACAGATTTTGGTGGACTTTTGGAAGAAAGGTAGCCAAGGTGTGGGCATGGGTTTCTATTGAATCCATACTGCCCAGAACAACTCGTGTGTAGCTCTGTAGCTTCGTAAATTTCTATAGAGATTTATAGTACGAATTTGGTCCCGACTTCTTCATGGAAAAGTTGTGAGAAATTGTTTAAACTAGGACATATATTTTTGTCAGATTTTTGGGATCAATATAGTTGGCACAAACTTATTTTAGTGTGCGGTGCTTTTCTGCTGGAGTGTGAATTCTGGTCGATGGAAGAAATCTGGGGCTGAGTTGTGTGATTTACTGCTCTCTGTACATGACTAATTAGGCTTAGTGTCCTTCATGAAATTATTTCCCTTAGGTCTTATTTATAACAACATACTAAAAATTTAGAATTTTTTGAGTTCATTTATTGGTTCTTCCAAAATTATTACTAAAACTATATATTCTGATTTTGGTTGCCTTTATTCCATGTTTGCTCAAATTTATCTCAAAGGTGAAGGAATCTTGGTTTATTACCTAGTAACGATGGTTTTGGCATTCAGTAAATCATTCAATACTGAAATTTCGATAAAAATTCAAGGGATTTCAGATGTCGATGATTTGAAAATGTTTTGGTATTGAAATAATTTGATGTGTCATTGCTGCCGTTGGACCCTCGGGTCAACGATGCCTCAGGAGTCGGGTTGCCCATAGGATCGTAGGGGTCGATGCCTCTGGATGCCTGGGGACTGATGAGCCCCAGAGGTTCCCCGAGAGTGTCGGGATGCCCAGATGTATGACGATACATATTCTGGAGGGTAGGGACAACCATTCTCGTGGTTAGTCCCGGAGATTCCTTGTGATGCTGGGTGAGGTGCGAGATGCCTGGAGGTGAGACATGACACGCTCCAATTGCCCGATGACTGAAATATGGAACCGAAGGCTTTCGTGACACAAGGTTGGGTGCGAATGCCTAGAAGGACGCAAACACTGGTCCTCCGAGAGAAATTTTTTTTGAGTTTTAAAACTAAATGTGCTATTGAGTTGTACCGGATTATGAGACAAAATTGTGTGGCACGGAATGGGACGTGTCATAATAGTTTGGTCTTATAATCGGGACCCTTATGATTGAAATGATGTGTTCTGGTTTTGAAACTGCACTTGTTATTACTTGGAAAAGTTCCATTGATTTGATGCATACTCATTCCTTTGATTATGTGTTTTGTGAATTTTGCATGAAATTAGATTGTGATGGTTCTACACGATATAGTTTAGTAGAGATTTCACTGCTGGGTGGTTGTACTCACCCCTTTTGGGGACTAACATTTCAGACTAGACAAGATGCCTCTGTTGCCCGCACCTCTCGATACATTCTATGGATTCCCGATCGACTTACAGTGGGAGCGGTCGGAGTGTCAGGACCCTGAGGTGCGAGGACTGACGTTCATACGGGTGAGAGTTATTATGGTGTTTGATACTGGTCTTCCCACCAGCCCTGTACTCCAGGAGTACATCGTCGTATTTGTCCGTCGGTATGGACGAATACTGGGGCCACTGCCGCCGCCACCAGTAAACGGACTGAGTGGCTGGGTGTGACCGTGAGATGGGGTCAGCAGAGGAAGAAATTTTTGGATGCGGACATTAAACGATGGACTTTATGTTTGTAACTGTTGGAAATGTTGAGTATCTTTTGAAGTATGGTTGAGTATAGAAAACTACGGTGTTTTGATGTACCGACTAACGATGTCCATCTAGTTTTATGTAAATAAAAGTGTCCGGCTATTACCCATAAAAATGTTTAGTTGGTGTGCATTGTTTTCTAGAATATAGGGAAGGAAGATGTTGGATACGCTTCCGCCATATTATGTGTAGGGACGAATGGAAAGGATATAGACCCCCAGAACTCATGGATTTATCGAAATCCTTTGGTATCAAAGTATTAGACTTTCAAGTTGAGAGAAAGTTGGTGATATGTGGCAACCCTAACGGATCAGGGGCGATCGGGGGGTGCCACACAATCTCTCTCCTAAGTCAATTCCTCAATATCCCTACCGATAAAATTAGGGCTATTCTTAAAGGAAATTCGAATTACATGCCCTATACATTCCTTGAGCAACACCTTCTTAGCCTAAGCTTAAATCTGGGAACCAAATTCCTGGTGTCTTTCTTCTCATGTTCTTCAGCTTTGTGGTTACCTAAAACAATGGATGTTTTAGTTACTCATATTGTCAATCAAATGTGTGCTTTTAGTTGTTTTACACACATGATCCTCGCCGAAACTTTCGTGTCTCTTAATTGTTTCAAGGCAAATGATTGAGCAACTCTTAGAGCTCCATTAGGACCTCTCCAAATTTGGCTCTTTTCACAAATCAAAGAATTTTCCCCTCACATATGGATTGTCGATGTCACAAAATATCATGATCCCATTCTTAGGTTTTGCCAAAGAAATGAATTCTTTCCAACATGGTTTTTTTCTGTATGGTTTCATTTTCTCAAGAACCTCACCCCAAGCTTAATCCAATGGCATGCCTGATGGCTTGGTGATCCCAAGGTGCGCCTTGTTAATGGAGTTGACAACCCATTCACTCTCATGAGGTTGATAGGTTTAACATCATATTACCCTTTATGAGTGCTCCGCCAATATCGTGCACTTCAAACGATCCCGCCAATGCTCAAGCTGGGGTTATATCGTATTGATTACCATGACGATGTCATCAAGGAAAATTAAATTGTCCATGTCGAGGCTGCAATTCGAGCCACTATCGGAATTTGGTACTCCCACTCCTCACATTATGTGGTCGCCATGGATAAAGCCGACCTGGAGGGAGAGATGAGGACTCATCATGCTACCATTGATTATATCTACCGTAAGGTGGAATCTAAGCTTGAGGTTTAATTGCTGAATATTCCCGAGCCTCAAGGTTTTTGACAAGCTCATATTGAGAAGCATGAAGACGAAGCCTTGATCGATGAGGAACGCTTGGCCCATGATAACAAGCATCTCCGCATGATCCCACCTAGTCCTTAGGTTTCTTATATGATGTTCTTTTATTGTAAAGGGATTTCCTTTGTACTTCCATCATTTCCATTGAGACTTCCCTGTATGCATTTTCACATTACATGCAAAATCAAACCACCTTGTAAGCTTCAAGAATGCAAGGTCCTATTTCCCTTGTAATCGTTTGATGCGATAAATAAAAATTCATGAAGATTTTCATTCTCATGTAATTCTTAGAGAAGGGACATTTGGATTAAATATTGGTCGTTGTCCTTTTCAATTGTATAATTTCTTTTGAAGAAATTTTGATGAGATGATGCTATATGATACTGGGGTCATATATGCTTTTTATCACTATTTCATCTCAAGATAATATAAAATTGACAAGGTCTTGTATTTTCTTGATCTCTCTTGACCTATGTACTGATTTGAGCCCTTTTCTTTCAAAAGGTATTGAAAGATGGCTGAGAAACGGTCTATTATATGTACTCGCCACCAAGAAAGGATGGAGAACGAAGATACCCGTACTCATGTCATTAACATGGAGAACCAAATGGCGTAAATGATGACGCTATTAGCTGATCTCTCTGATCAAGTCAAAAATTTGACGCCTATAACTCCTATTACTCCTACTACGAGTCCTCCTACCGCACCTTCTGATGTGCCGATGACTGAACCCATGGGGAAAGTGCTTGCTGAAGAGGTTCCTACTATTACACCGACAATCATTGATCTAAAGGCTCCGTCTAAGGAGACACCAACTCCATATTTTGATGAAGAGGGTTCAAGATGCCTCGTGAAGATCGAGGAACACCTTTGCATGCTACAAGGCTAACAACCTAAGGGGTTTGACAAACCATCACCCTTCACTAAGGTAAAGGTTCCTGAAATCTATAAGGAGTCAGAGTTCACAAGGAAGTATGACAACATTATGTACCCAAAGACGCATCTAAAGTACTATCTGGGCAAGATGGCCCACTATTTTGACAATCCTCCGCTCTTGATTAACTCCTTTCAAAATAGCCTATTTGGTCCTACGCTGACGTGGTTTATCTAATTGGAATTGGAAAAGATCTATACTTGGGAGGATCTTGTTGATGAATTCCTGCAGCAATACAAGTTCAACATCGAAATTGCCCGGACGCAAGAGGAGTTGGTTCGGGTCAAGAAAAGAAAGACTGAAACATTCAAAGTCTATGTTCAAGTGAAACCACTTTTGTATAAGAATAAGGCTATGAAATTGCTGCTTCAAACCATGCCTTGGGACTTTTTCGAAAATATGTATAATCACACATAGGTGAACCCATTGAAGGGATCATGCGAGAAGGAAGGTTGGCGAAGACCATGAATCGCCAGTATGCCCCGAAAAAGGACAATGAGTTAATTGTGGAGATTGCTTATATACAAAACTTCTCTCATAAAATGTACAACCCTCCTGCTCATAAACATGCTCTAGAAGGCGGGAGTTCTTCACGAAATTTTGATTGCAAAAGAAAAACCTCGCAAAGGCAATTTAATCCATTGCCCAAACCCATGTCTCAGCTACTTTCCATGTTGATCGAAAGTCATCTTGTGGTGACAGAAATCCCGAGGGATAATTTGCCAAAGTTTTCAAGGTTCAACCTTAATAAGACTTGCGAGTATCGCATGGGAGAGAAGGGTCACCATGTGGATAACTACTTCATACTCCGTTCCAAGATCCAGAACCTACTGGACAAGAACTTGCTCACCTTTAATGATTCGATGCCAAATGTCCAACATCATCTTCTCCCGAAACATGTTGAAGATGTTAATGTAATTTATGGGGATGATAACAAGCGTCTACTTCTATGGATATGCAAAATTTAGAACAAATCACGTCCTTTGTTGATCGGCAACTGAAAGGTGACATCACTCGTGATGAGAAGATAGTTAGCTTAGCAAAGTTGGCTGAGTTAGGAGTCCTTTAATATGAAGATGGTGAACCCACTTGAGGACAAATGTCTTTAGTTAAAGTTGATTTGTCTGGCAAAGACATAATCTCAAAGGTCATAAAGGAGGCTAAAAACCCAAGCCAGGATGACACTCAAAAGGAGAATCATTGAGCCTTGAAAGGGAAAGCCCCCATGTACCTAGACTCTAACATCGATAGCGAGAATAAACATCGAGCTTCCTGCATAGACCGTGAGTTTATTAAAAAGGCTCACAAAAGTGGTGAAGTAGTTGATATCCTTGGCCAACCAAGCAAAAAATACAACTTGAAGGTGAAGTTCACACCACCACCGAGTTTCTTTGTCGATGTAAAGGACATTGTCCCAAATGGATGGGATGATGAAGAGGACCTTGCTCCAACGTTGTCCAAGAATGAAGAAGCCCATTTCGACGATGATGATGGAGATGAATACAAGACCTCCCATTGAGATCAAGAGTTTGTATGGAAAGCTTGTGAGAAAGATGAAGTAGTGTATACCTTTGGGCAACCGAGTAGAAAGGATGACTTTATGGTCAAGTATATTTTTCCTTCAAGTTATTTCCAAAACCCTAAGGACATCATCCCTAGCGGATGGGGAGATGAATTCAACGAGGACTTTGTAGCTATGATTGAGTCGGTTGTAATCGATCTGACCAAGGAGGATGTCCCTTGCAAGACTCATGCGACTAACGTTAATCCTGTCAAGTTGGGCTCTCTAGTTGACCACTTTGAAGCTATGAAGATCTCAAGTGCGGATTTTGGACTCGTTGTTATCAAATTACCACCACAAGTTGGTGAATGTTCTAAGACCAAGGTGCTTCCCACTTATAACACCAAGGCGGTCCATGGGAATTATGATGCAAACAAGATTGACGTCATCACCCGATCAGGTTGAGTCTACCCACCATGTGAGGTTGTTGAAAAGAAGGCTATAACCGACGAGGAAGCTGAACAACTCAAAACACTCAAGACAAGTGAAGCTGAAGTGATAGAGCAATTGCACAAGATGCTTGCTCAGATTTCCTTACTATAGCTTTTTAAGTCTTCTCAAAGGCACAGGAATGCCCTCCTCAAAATCTTAAATGAAGTCCATGTGCCTGAAACTATTAGAGAGGTACAATTGGAGGAACTTATGGGTGCCATACTCCTTAGAGATGAAATATCCTTCTTTGAGAAGGATCTTCCTCCCAAAGAACAAGCGCACACTAAAGCACTATATGTGTCTGCTTAACATTTTAGTACTGGGATTTCGAGGGTACTATTTGATAATGGTTATGCATTGAACATTTTCCCCCTATCCACTCTTCGTCAGCTAGGAATTAGCATGGAAAACATCCATCCTCCAAAAATTCCCGTCGGAGCATTCAACGAAATAAGAAAGGAGTTGTTAGGAGAAATCGACTTGCCACTAACGGTTGGCGCTGTCACCATAACTTAGATATTCCTAGTGCTAGATATCCCAAGCAATTTTAGCCTGCTGTTGGGACGTCCTTGGATCCATGCCACAAGGATCATTCCCTCCAACCTTCATCAAATGATGAAACTTGTTGTTAATGGAAAGACTATGACCATTTGATGCGAAAGAGATATGGAGACTTTCCACAATATTACCATCCCCTACATCGAGCCAGAAGTTAAGGAGGAATCGAGCTACCACTCATTTGAGCTCGTGTCTGTCACACACGTGTTTGTTAGGTCAATTATTAGGAAGCCTTAGTTCTCAAAACCTTCCCTAATGGCAAGCAAAAAGCTATTCAATAATGGATTCACTATTGGCATGGGCTTGGGCAAGCTTGCCCTAGGTGTGCCAAATCCCATTGAGGTGATCAAGAGGAACAAGCGTGAAGGCCCGGGTTACAAAGGCGATTGAAAGGATCAAGGTAACCGAAAGGACCCAAATTTTAAGGGTAAGAACTATCAATGCCTTCTGCCTCCACCATTGAAGGATTTCTTCCCTAGCCTACCAAAGTTGCTACAAGAAGAGGAAGTCACTATCCATTACTTCACCAACCTGTTTGAAAATGGCATGATTGGTGCTATTGGTGAAGGAAGAGCCTGCTGATCCCATTGTGTAAAAGATGTTTCTAGTTCCTACATTTCATTTCAGTTATATTCCATTCATTTCTCCCCTACGAGGGAATTACATTCGTTTATACCTTGTGATAGTTTGGATCACAAACTTTATTGATCCAAGACAATATGCGGTGTAATATAATTTTTGCATATTGATAAAATTCACTTTTCATTAATAGATGTGTGAGGTATCCAAAACCAATCCTATGATGATGCTTTGAGGCCTGGGCCTCCACACAATCTATAGTTTCAAAATATTTTTGTGGAACAAGGATGTCCGATGACATGAGGATGAGTTCCTAATATATCTTTTCAAAACCCAGAATTCGAAAACAAGTCTTTCATGACATATGCATGCATTGCATTTATATATATTTACATACTAACCATTTTCGATTGCATCTCAAGCATGACATTTCCATGGCTCGGATTTGCATTCAAGAGATTTTGGTGAATCCGATTATTCCAATTCAAAGAATGAGGATGATCATCAGGTTGTTGAAAGGGAATAGCTTAGACATGAATAGTCCAAACCTCCTACTACTGAGCAACTAATCACCGTGAATTTAAGAGATTAAAAAAACCCTAAAGAAATCAAGATTGGAGCAGGTCTTTCCCAAATGGATGTCGATAGATTAATTGGACTTTTGAGAGAATACTCGGACGTCTTCGCGTGATCTTATGCTGATATGCCGGGTTTAGATCCTGAGATAGTAGAACATGTGTTACTACTTGATCCTAATATTCTGCCCAAGAAGCAGAAGCTCATAAGGATAAAACATGAGTTATCTAAGAAAATTGAAGAGGAAGTCATGAAATTGTTGAATGTTGGTTTTATCGAAGTCACCCATTATGCTGACTAGATTGCCAATATAGTCCTAGTCATGAAGAAGGATGGACGAGTTCAAGTGTGCGTTGATTATCGTGACCCGAACAAGAAAATTTATAAGGATGACTTTCCTTTGTCACATATTGATGTCTTGGTTGACAATACAGCTGGTTTAGAGTTATTCTCCTTCATGGATAGATTCTTCTGTTGCAATCAAATCCACATGAAAGAGGAAAACAAAACTAAAATGTCTTTTGTCACTCCATAGAGAACATTATGCTACAAAGTTTTGCCCTTTGATTTGAAAAACGCCAGAGCAACCTATCAAAAAGCTATGGTGGCATTGTTCCACAACATGATGCATAAGGAGATTGAAGTCTATGTTGATGACATGACTACAAAGTCAAGACCAAGTGAAGACCATGTTGGAGTCTTGAGAAAAATATTTGATTGATTGAATAAGCTTAGGTTGAGGATTAACTCACCAATTGCATATTTAGGGCAAAGTCTAGGAAGCTCCTCGTATTTATGGTTAGTAACAAGGGCATTGAGATAGATCCTTCCAAAGTTAAGGCCATATGTGACCTAAAATCTTCCTCCACTGTCAAGGAAGTCCGAAGTCTACTAGGAAGATTGAACTATGTAGCGAGATTCATCTCCCAACTATTAGAAACCGTCGAACCGTTCTTCAAGCTATTGAAGAAGAATGCCGAAGTTAACTGGGACGAAGAATGCCAAAAGTCCTTCGAAGAGCTCAAGCAATACCTTCATAATCCCCTGTGTTAGTAATGCCTATTCATGGCACGCCTCTAATCTTGTATCTCACCATCCATGACGAGTCCTTGAAAGTTATGTTGGCGCAGAAGGGACTAAAGGATAGGATAGAACATGCTATATACTACCTTAGTAAGAAGTTCACTACCTTTGAGGTTCAATATCCCGAGGTGAAAAAGACATGTATAGCCTTGATTTGGGTCTTACACCGGTTGAGGCAATATACTCTTCATCATCGTGTTCTACTAGTGATTGAGATTAACCCAATCAATTACTTTTTGGAGAAGCTCGCATTGGTTGAAAAGTTTGCCAAATGGCAAATATTACTCTCTAAGTTTGATATTAGAAGCATGGCACAGAAGTCTGTCAAGAGACGACTCATAGCAAATATGTTAGCTAAAAATATCGAGAAGTCTGATGACTGGGATGAAGTCGATGAACGGATTCATCTGGTCTCACAGGACAAATGGATCATGTATTTCTATGGTGCAGTTAATTTTTCTGGTTCTAGTACTAGGGCAGTTCTAATATCCCCAAATGGCTAACATTACCCAGTGGCTGCGAAGTTGGTATTCCCTTATACCATAAATATTTTTGAATATGAGACTTGTATCCTTGGTTTCTAGTTGACCATTTATATGAAAGTCAAAAAGCTTCAAGTGTATGGTGATTCCGCACTCATCATCCTCTAGATGGGAGGTGAATGGCAAACATGAGACGCAAAGTTAATTCTTTACCATGAATATCTTGAAGACCCGGTCAAGGAATTTGATGAAATCTCTTCTGATTATCTATCAAGATCACAAAATCAATTTGTGACATCTTGATTTTCCAATTCTGTTTTCAATTTAATAAGTCGAGCTTTTCATTGACACGCCTATAGTTTTTCTCTAAGTTGGCCACTCACGAGATAACTAGCCTATCAGGTGAAGCTGTTAAGGGATTATAATGCAGTAGATTTGAGAATTCGACTAGAAAATGATTGCTTGACCATGCTTATCTATAAGGGTCATTGCGGCACTATCAAAATCGATCAAAAACCGGAGATAGGTCGATTCGATAGAGATATGTGATTAAGTGTGGGTGATTCAACTTAATTGCAAAATTCTCGTTGAACGAAGATAGGCCAATTTTTCTATCTTTTCTATACCATGTGTTCGTATTTGAAACCTCAAGATTTTCACGATAACCAAGAGTCACGAATGAGTCGAAAATGTAGTTTGTGGCTTGAAAATAATCAACTACAGGTCAAATGCACTAAAAATTCCCGAAAGTTACCCGGTAGATTAGGATGCGCTAAAATTGTGCCAGATTGAAATTAATCGTGAATTTAAACTTGATTTCAGAATTCATTTTAGGAACGTCGACTCATCCTCAGAAGATTTTTCTGCAAACAGAGATTTTCGGCGAAAAATCAAAGTATGGTTATTTTGGATTAGGAAATTCGTAGGCCCGCTTTTGGTCGCATTTTTGGTCATCAAGTGGGATCTTTGGACAAGGAAAAATGTGGGAATTAAGTCTCGGCACATTGGTGGATTTTATGGGCTTCAATTTGGGTTAATTTGAGTAAGAATTGAATGAATTGAAGAGGGAAATGCACAAAATTCGTAGCCTTGGAGGGGTGCAACATTTCAGCCATGTTGGGAGACTTCCTAAGGAAGATTGAGGAGAGAGAATGGCCGAGGATGAAGGCTGATGGTTGGTGGGGGCTTGTGAGGTGTGTGTTAGACAAATGTTTGAGGTTTAGAAGCCTTTGGGGACCCCTCTCTTCAGCAGCCTTCTTCTCCCTTCAGCAGCTGCCTTTCTCCATTGTTATGGTTGTCTTTGAGCTCCAAAAACTAGAGTGAACCAGCAAAAACTGCAGCTCCCTTCCCCCTTGCCTATCCGAGTGCCGCACGCCCACCGGACCGCCGCTCGCGAGCCGTTGCTCCCAGTAGCTCGCCGTGCGTCCGTGTCCCGTCGCCCCGCCTGTTTCGCACCCAGCTACCTTCCCCCGAGCCACTTGGTCATCGTCAGAGCCTCCACCACCATCGTAGGTCGCCGTCCAGCTCTGCCTAGGCTGCTGCTACTGTCTGCCTCCCTTCCTTGCTGTGTCCACGCCAAGCAAGCCACCGGTTTTTCTTCCTCGACCAACAAGTAGAAGCTGAAGTTCCAGCAAAATCTGGAACTTTGGGAAACTTTTTGGAGCCCTTCTCAGCCTTGGTTGGTGTCACTGCTAGGAGGTTTGTCGCCCGCCTTGGCGTTGCCGTCGCCGTGGACTCACCGACTTGCAAATTCGGTGAGTTTACTTGCTAAACCTCGCTTAGGGGGTTAATTATGCTTAAGGGGTGTTTAGATTAAGCTAAATATGGTTAGGTGGTTAGATTAGTTTAGTTAATTGTTAATTAGATTAAGTGATGTGATTAGTTTAGTGGATAATTAATTAACGCTAATTAGGTGATTAGATTAGTGCAATCTTGATTAGGCCCTTAATTAATTATTTTAAATTAATTAATTATTTCGAATTTATATATTAAATTATATTGATATAATATATTATTTATTTATTTAATTTTGGAATAAATTTAATTATTTATTATTTTCGAAAATTATACCGGGATAGCCGATTATCGAAATTTCGTGGCCGACCGCAATGGTGTGTTTAGATTATGTAATTGATTGTTGGATTGTGCAAATTGAATGATGATTGTGAAAATATGATATTTATTCAGAAAATTCCGGGTGTTAGGTTTTGACACCGAAAAGGTTTTTTAAGTACTATATCAAATAGTGGGGTTTGAAAGGAAAGAAATCACTTTTTCTGGTTCGAATTGAATGTGTACCCACACACGACTATATTTTGAGATGTTTTTAATACGAAGAAAATAGGCCAGGATCACTATTTTAATTGAGGCATTTGAGTGCAATGCATAATGTCCTAGGCCAAGTTTAAGTTGTTGTGTGTTGGTTATGAGAACCCATCCTAGCGTTTATGCCGAACGTTACCCTATATGGGATTCAGGTCGCGGTAGATTATGGATCTATGTTCCTTCGGGAAAGCCATCTTTGAGAGACGTAGCCGTGCTCAATGGAGAAAAGTTGATGCCTAGCTACACCAATAGACCGTCGAACTTAGGAGTAGGCCGTGCCCACTATGGGGCAAAAATAACAATTGGAACGCATGATTGATTGAGTTGATGCGCCTGATTATGGGACAAAACTATGTGGTACGGCATGGGATGTGTCATAATGATTTGGCCTTATAATTGGGACCCATGTGTTTAACTGAGATGAGTGAGGCGTTTTGATTGTTGTGTGTATGGATTATATGCATTTGTGATATGAACTGTGCTAATGTACAGGAAGGAACTGAGGTAAGGTAAGTCTTCTGTTCTAATTGTGTGGCTGTGTGGCTAGAGCGCCCTGAGGCATATTTCCTTCCTAATAGGGGTTTAAGGGGTGAACTTGCTAAAACATTGTCTCACCCCATCATGGACTTAACTTTTCAGGTCCTTAGATGGTGGTTGTGGAGGATCCGAGCCCCGGAGTCTGTGGAGGTTGAGTCTGAAGGATCAGCGTATGTGTCTGACTATTATGTCGTAGGACAACTTCTTTTTGAGGGCCGACCTTTTTGTAGACTTTTGACCAGACTTATTTTGTATCTAAACCCATTGTTTATAAAAGTTGGCTTTTGTGAAATGTACCATGCTTTCCTATCCCATATTGTTTGTTGTCAAGGGTATTTGTTTCGCTTCTGCATGTGCATTAAAAATGAATGGGTTGGCGACGCTTCCTGGGAACGTCGCATTTATATCGACCGCAGAGGGATGTGCGTGCGCTCGAGGTTTGGGGTGTGCCACAAATTTTCGATGCCCTGGCGACTTTATCGTCAATGTTGCAAGTAACTGACGGCTTGAACATTGATCCTTACAAATCGACATCATGAAGAAGCTTGCTTATTGCATGATAATTGAAGAAGAACCTAATGGTCAACCTTGGTATTACGATATTATGAATTACCTCTGAGAGAGTAAATTTCCCTAAGGGAGTTAGGTTAATGATCAAAAATACCTTATGAAATTGGCATTCAAATTCTTCCTCAATAGATGAGCCTTTTATAAAAGGTCTTTTGATTCAGTTTTACTGAAGTGCGTAGATGCGCAAGACGCCAAACTACTAATGAAGGAAATACATGAAGGAGAGTGTGGCCCTCATATGAATGGTTATCTCTTGGCAAGAAAAATCATGAGGTTTGGTTACTATTGGTTGACCATAGAAGCCGATTGTATTCAACATGTGAGGTGCTGTCACCAGTGCCAAGTCTGTGGAGACAAAATCAATACTCTTCCTAATGAATTCTACCAAATGTTCGAGTCCTGGCCTTTCTTGATGTGGGGCATCGAATCATCGAACTAATTTATCCTAAGGCACTAAATGGACACCACTTTATCTTAGTGACCATCAATTACTTTATCAAGTAGATTGAAGCCAGTTCTTATGCCCACATTACTACAAAAAGTGTGGCAAAGTTCATCTGTCGTGATATCATAGCTTGGTATGGAGTTCCCAAGGCGATCATCACCGATAATGGATCAAATTTGAACAATAAGTATTGGACGAACTACTTGGAGAGTTCCATATTTGCCACCTGAATTCTTCTCTTTACCGCCCACAAATGAATGGAGCTGTGGAAGCGGCAAATAATAACATCAAGAAGATTTGAGTGAAAACAGCTGAAAATTATCGTGACTATCACGATCGGTTGCCATATGTTTTGATGGCTTACTAAACTTCAATTTGCACATCAACTAGTGCAACACATTCTCATTAGTGTGTGGAATGGAAGCTGTGCTACCCGTGAAAGTAGAAATCCCTTCACTAAAGGTACTTTCTCAAGTTAAGCTCTCCAAAATTGAATGGGTTTAATAAAGGTTTGAACAACTCAACATAATTTATGAAAGTAAGGTAAAAGCCTTATGCCATACACAAAAGCTACCAAAGACTAGTAGCTAAGTCATTCAACCGCAAGATTCGATCAAGACATGTTTAGATTACTGATCTCATTCTGAGAAATGTCCTACCTATCATTCCAGATTCTCGTGGGAAGTTCACTCTGAACTACGAAGGTCCATATATTATAAAGAAGGTGCTACCTGATGGAGCATTGATTCTTATAGAAATGGATGGCCAAGAATTGCTAAGACTTGTAAATGTTGATGTTGTCAAGAAGTACTATCCATGAGTAAAATGAAAGGACTTGAAGCCACTTTTGGACGAAATCTGAACCACTTTAGGATGTTTGCATCATACATCTCATGCATACATATTTCATCTGCATGTTTCTTCATTTTGCAGGATCTCTGAAGGAATACCTCACCTATTCACGGGAGATCAATTCCAAAAATACAAAACCTCCAAAAAGTAACAACCTTCTTTAAAACTTAGGAGTGGCCTATCCCTTAGAACATTGAAAGAGTCAGTCAAAACTCTAGAAGTGGATCCCTTTGCAAACAAATCTTATTTTGTCTTCAAATTTCTTTCAAACTTGTCTCCAGAAGTCTCCCCAATAGAGTTGAGGGAACATACTTTCGAAAAATATTCTTCATATCCTAATTCCCCACAGAGAGGAATTTATCCAATTGATGTTTTGGAAGACTCGAAAAGGATTATTATATATGCCAAGGGATAATGCCTGAAATGATGAGAGGCAATCCTTTGCCAAACATGTCCTTACACACTCTTTAAGAGAGTTAAGGGAAAAGAACAATGTCTTAAGGCATAGGATTCATTCACAGTGAATACATGGATTGAAATAATAAAGGCATTTTCTTCTCAATCCCAAACATTATCGATAACCCTTGCAAGCTACTTTGAGCCAAATAGGAAAGATTCCCAAAATAACCCTCTCAAGAACAACCCTGCATTGGGGCAAAATAGAGGGTCTTCATTGAAAATTATGGAGCAAAAGATTAAGAAAGATTTTATTGATTTCATTGCATGAATCTTCTTGTGTTAGCTTCAGGTGATTTCTCATTGAAGCTTGAAGCATCCCGAAGTGACGAAGAGCATTCCATTCACTACCCAAACACAATTATCTTTTGCTTAACCAATTTGAGCCTTATGCAATCCTTTCTTAACCCTAGGTGATGATTATCTCCCCACACTAGGGCAAGGCATGTGATTTACCAGCAAAATTGAGAATGTTGGTCATGTCTATAAATATCACTTGAGAGTCCTAGATACTTAAAAGAGAGTGAAAACTATGGGGCATGAAAAAGTAGTGTGCCTAGTAAAAATAAGGCCAATGCCTAGGAAAAATGCAAAGAAAAGGAAAATTAAAAAAAAAAAAAAAAAAAAAGCAAAATCAATGGTCACGCAAGAGACCGTTCATTGAAAAAACAAAAGAAACGCTTTGTAAAACATATGTTGCAAGCAATGTCATTAGAAAAGGGAGGAAAACTCTCATGTCTCAAGACAAAGTAGTCAAAAGGATTCTCGAGATAGGTTAAAGTTCAAGAGTCAGACTGTCGAAAAGTTGTGTGATGATAATAATACCATGATAATCAGTCACTTTTAAACCCTTGATATCCGAAAAGTTTTAAGCCTTTTAAAGCCTCACCCAAACTGACATTACAACCCTTTATCCGAAGTCTCTTTCGATTGGGATGGATCGAGTTGAAGTAGAAATTTCACATAGGAGCTACACAAGAAGGAGTGGAAGTAATCCTATCTTATCTTATCTTCAAGGTTATTGACTTGTAAACCTGATGAAGATATTGATTGAATATTCATTTCTTGGCCTCCAAGTGCATATCCATTGTGTAAGCCCATGACCATGTGGCACCCCCTAACAGCCCCCAATCCATTAGGGTCGCCACCTCACTTCTTCATCCTGGATGTCCTTTTATTTAAATCAATGGACTGTAGAGAATCCATGTTGGGGTTCTATCATATATTTTATTGGTCCCTGCACAATGTATACGATGGAAGCGTATCCAACAACTCCCTTCCCTATACACTGAAATGATGCACATTAAATACACACATAGATAATAGCTAGGCACTTTTTATTTACACATATCTACTAGATGGACATTGTTAGTCGGTACATCAAAAAGCCGCAATTTCCCATACTTGGCCACGTACCAAAATATAACCGACATTTCCAACAGTCATATTCACATATAGTCCATCATTCAGTGCCGGCATCCAAAATTTTCCTTGCTATCCTCACCAACCTCGGTCACTCCACACCACTCGATTCCCCGTTGTCATCGTCCTTTGGTGGCAGTGGCAACAGCCCCAGAGTACGTCCATTCCTGTGGACGTACAAGACAACATACATTTGATGCATAGGACCCGAGGGGAGACTAGTGTCAATCATCAACGTCACCCTCAGTCGGACAAAAATCAGTCCCAGCAAATCAGGATCCTCATGCTCCGATTGCTCCCACTGCAAATCGATAGTGTGACATCCTGATTTTCAGGTTCTATTTTCGATTGGATAAGTTGGGCCTTTCATCAACGAGCCTATAGTGCTCTTCTCTGAGATGGCCACTCACGAGATACTTAGCATATCAGGTGAAGCCGTTAAGGAATATAAACGCAATAAACTTGAAAATTCGACTAGGAATCTACTGCTCGACCGTGCTAGTCTGCAAGGGTCATTACGGCACAGTTAAAAATCGATTAGAGATCAGAGATAGGTCGGTTTGAATGAGATGTGTGGCTAAACGTGAGTAATTCCACTAATTAGCAAAATTCTCGCTGATCGGCACTAAACTGATTTTTCTGTTGTTTTGGCGCCTTGTGTTCGTATTTGAAACCTTGAGATTTTCACTACAACCGAGAGCCGCCAATGTGTCAAAGAGGTACGTGTGGCTCAAAGAAAATCGACCACGGGTTAATTGCACCAAAAATTCTCAAAAGCTATCCGGTAGGTTAGGTCACGCTAAAATCGCGTCCGGTTGAAATCAACTGCGAATTTGAACCCGATTTCAGAAATTGAAAGTTTTGTCATATCACGATCTATTTTAGGAATGTTGACTCACCTTTCGAGGAATTTTTAGCGAGTTCGGAATTTTTACGGAAAATCGATTCGAACGACTTAGAAAATGAACGGAAATTTGGGTTGGCCAAATTGAAGGGATTTTTGGTCTCCTGTGTGAGCTACTCGGTGAAAAGAAATTGTGTGGGCTTTTTCTACAACAAAATTGGACATCAATCGAAGAGATTTGTTAAGAAATCGGATTCGGGAAAAATGAAATAGAATTCAGAATTGAGGGAAATTCCTAGGCTTGAGGGGCTGTCGCATTTTGATCTTTATTTGGAGTTCAATTGGGACAAGTTGGTGTGGAATTTGGCCTTGGATGACTAATTGATAATGTTGTGTGAACTTGAGCTAAAAAAATTTGTGTTTTAATTATCTTTTTCCTCCCCTCTACCAGACCCCTCATGCCCACGTCACTCTCTTCTCCTTCTCACGCACGGCTCCCTCTCTCTCTCATTTCCCCAAGCTGACAGTCCACCGCAAGCATGGTCTCTCCTTTTCTTTATTTCCTTTGACTTTTACACTCATTCTTATCCCCTTATCTCTCTCTCTCTCTCTCTCTCTCTCTCTCTCTCTCTCTCTCTCTTTCCTACACAGCTTCTCTCTTATTTTTCATTCCTTCCTTCGCATGTTTCTCTGCCCCATCTCCACTAAAGTTGCCTGATCATTCGTTGCTGCCACATGTCGCCATCTTCACTGCCCATGGTCAACGTTTTCTTCTCTCCGTAGAAGCCCACCTTCACCGAATTAGCCCTACTGCCTCACGTTCGAAGATGCCACAGCTCTGCTCCAGCGTCCAGCTTAGCACGCGCAAGTTATCGCCCCATCTTCGCACATCCACAGCTTCTTCTTCAAGTCCACCAAAGCAATCGAACACCACTCCCCCTCGACGTCGGTCCGTAGTTTCACTGTAGCCTGCATCTCGGTCGAGCCAAGCCACCATAGTAGCACCTCCTGCCCGTTCTAACCACACATCAGCTCGTGGATTAGCAACTTCAGAATCAAAGTTCCAGTAGCAAAGCAGACGCTTGTTGGCTAGTTTTTAGCATTTTTAGGGCTCCCGTTGGCGTCGCCACTTTGGAGTTTATCGGCCGCCATCGCGTCGCCGACGCCGTGAACTGATTTTCATGTTAATCTGGTGAGTTTAACTCACTAATCCTTGCTAGGAGGTTAATTATGTTTAAGGAATGATTAGTTTAAATTAAGCTTGAATTATGTGGTTAGTTAGAATGGATTAGTGATTTAATCGTTCGATATTGCATGTTAAACGGTTAGATTAGTGTAATTAGCAACTAGATAAGCTCTAGTATTTATCTAAATAGGTTAAGAAATTTTTCGAACCGAAATCGGTATTTAATTAGGCTTTTCCGTCCTAAGTGTGCATTTTTGCTATTTATTAGTATTTATTTATTAATTTTTGTAATATTTAATTAATTATTATTTTTCAAAAATTAGACCGGATAACCGGTGATCAGAATTTTATGCTAATCATAGTGGTGTGATTTGTTTATTTAGTTGAGTGCTGGATTGTGCAGATTGAGATTTGTGATTTGAGGAATTTATCCCAAAATTTAATATTTTTGGTAATTAATTAGAAAATACCGAGCGTTGTTTTGCAATGCAAAAAATGTGTTTATGGATCGTTGAAATTAGTGGGATTTTCAAAAAGGAAAATATTGTATTTTGGCTAAGGCTGACCGTGTACCCACACACTATTATTTTATCTGGTATGATAAAAGTGGTGAAATGATTGGTTGGTTGGAATGGTATACTGTATCAGCTGGCGGGCCTGTTACATCAGCTTAGAGTGAGCAGTATATCCTGAGTATCACACAGCTTTGGTGAGCATTAGTCGTATACTATATCAGCGTGAGGGCTTCGATATGTCAGCTTCGGGTGAACAGTATACCGGTATGCTATATTAGCCTATGGGCTTTGATATGTCAGCTTAGGGTGAGCAGCATACCTTGTCAGCTTTTGGTGAGCATAGTGAGTATACTATATCAGCATATGGGCTCTGATATGTCATTTTTGGGTGAGCAGTATACTCCGCTATTAGCTTTGGGCGAGCTATACTATCTATTTACAGCATAGGGTGAACAGTCCTTTATGTAATCAGATTTTATAGATAGTATTGAATGGATTGACCAAGAGATGGTTGTGATGACATGGAATCGATTGGGTCGATTGATCGATGATTTGATCTGATGTAATGATTTGAATTGTTGATGTGATTCGATGAATTTGTGAATCGTACTGACTTGCAAGAAGGAACCGAGGGAAAGGTAAGTCCTCTGGCTTGTGCTTGCACTTAGGCAGTCCTTTGGGTGTATTTTCTTCAAAGTCGGGTCTAAGGGGATGAACTTACTGAGACATCATCTCACCCCGTTGTGGGATAACATTTTCAGGTCCCTAGGGTGAAGAACCTGGAGCTGGAGGCGAAAGGGTCAGGAGCATGGGTAGCTCAGAAGTTCTTCTTGGAGATAGACCTCCGGTATTTAGACCCTAGAGTTGGCCCCTGTTTGTAAACTAGATTGTGGTTTTTAATAATGGATTGATTTAAAATTTGTTGTCTTGCTTTTCTATCCCATGTATGTTTCTGTCAGGGGATTAAATTATTTGCTTCCGCATGTGCATTAAAATGAATAGGTCGGCGATGCGTCCTGGGACGTCGCTATTTAATCAACCAAGGAGGGATGGGCACGCGCTCGAAGGATCGGGGCGTGACATCCTTATTTAAGTGATATCAAAGAAAGTTTGCATTTAGAGTGATAAGGTGCGATAAGTCATGAGATAGTTAGTAGGAATGACCTTTATTTCATGCTGGTGCATGTGATTGATAGTTGCTTGGTAGCTTGTTTGATGTGGGTCACTCAAATTCTAATCTGGTATTGGAATTAGAAAACAGGTTTCTATAAAGATCCTGTAGCATGAGTGATCAGGAGCTGATGACTCCTAGTAAGAGGGCAATAGCCTCTATGACTCGGGGTAGAACGCTGATATGAGTCGGTAGCCGAGGTGGTCATGGTAGAGCACTGGCGCAGACTAGCGCAAGTGTAAGAGTACTACTGCAATCCAGTACTGAGAGTGTAGTAGCACCTAACGATCCTAGGTTCGACGGGATCGTTAAGGCGTTAATGACCCTTGGGAACTTGTTGAGCCAACAAGCTTAGGATCGAGCCGCCGCTGTTGCCACTGTCACTACCGCCGCCAATGCTGTAACCACTATTGTTGCTGCACCTACCAAGGTCTAACCTGGAATTGTGATCGGGGAACAAGTTACCACATCTGGGTGAAGGTTCAATTCAAACAGAGATGATAATCGATTGGGAAAGAAATTGATGATCGATGGAAATGTATTCCATTTCCACCCAATAGGAAGGAGTAGAATTGGAAAGTCAAGCCGAATCGAATGTCGTGTGTCACTTTTAGGAAGGTGACATGGATCAACCCCATGCCATTTTGGAGGGTGCTTGTTTTGAGTGTGGCCAATAAGGTCACTGGTAAGAAATTATTCTAGAAGGTTGATGGAACCCAACTTCCGCCATGCCGATGAGATAGAGTAGAGAGAATGTGCTGTAGGACACCCAGTGGAGTACTTGGAATAGGCCTCTTGTATAAGGAAGAGTGCATACTGTCACCAGTCAGGAGGCAAAGGACTCACTAGATCGGTGTCGAATTTGTAGAAGGAAGCATGGACCAACCTAGTGTCTCGGTTTCATGGGAGCGTGCTTTGAATGTGGCCAACAAGGCCATCGGGAGAGGAACTGTCCGCGTAGGTCCAGAGGAAAGCAAACACCACCACCACAGACAGGACACCACTAGGATGGCGAAAGGAGCAGGAATGAGCCGAATCATGTACCAATTTGGGAAGGATGTTTTTGAGGTGTTTTTATCAGAGTAGCGCAACAGAAATTGGGCAAAGGTTGTAGAATTTCCGTTGTTGTAATAAAGTAGTATAAAGGAGAATCTCTGACTATAGTTGTATTCGACTAGTTTGCTTATGTATAACTTTAATGTTATATGAAAAGGTTTGGCTTGAGGAGCTTTTGTTGTAATGAATCGTGGTAGTGATGTAATATAGTTTGAACAGTTAGCACATGAAAGTTTTGCATTGCTGAGAGTCGGAAAGGACCTTCAATCCCTATTATTTCTTCACTGAGAGCGACCGAGTTCTGGATATAGGTTGTAAAATTTACTTGGTAGCTCTGGTGGATGCATCAGTTGAGGAACTAAGTATGGAGATCATAGCCATGGTACGAAAGCTTTTTAAGATGTTTCCAAAGGAATTACCAAGGCTACTGCCAGATAGTGAAATGGAATTCGTGATGGAGTTAGCACACGGATTTAAGCCAATCTTTAAGGCTTCTTACCAGATGTCATTGTCTGAGTTGAAAGAACTGAAGGTGCAGACGCAAGAATTATCGGACGAGGGATTTATAAATACCAGTGCAACACCTTGGGGTGCACCAATTTTGTTTGTGAAAAAGAAAGAGGATTCATTTCGTCTGTGCATCGATTATTGTCAACTCGATCAAGTAACAATCAAGAACAAGTGTTCAATTTTGAAGATCGACGAATTATGCGATCAGTTACAAAGGGTGTCAATATTTTCAAAGGTCGACTTGAGGACAGGTTATCATCAATTGAGGATCAGAAAGAATGACATATCGAATTCAATGTTTAGTACTCGATATGGCCTTTATGAGAGTACTGTAATGCCATTTGGTTTGATATTTTCAAAGATTGGACTTGAGAACAACATTCAAGAAATATAGTTGAGGATTCATATTAATGATTGTGTATATTAAGTTTGCAGGAATGTGAGTTTTGGTTTTGAGGACTGGATTATACGCTTAGTTTAGCAAATATGAGTTTTGGCTTACTCGTGTTGCATTCCTAGGCCACGTGATTTCAGGTGAAGGAATCTCCGTGGACCCAACCAAGATTGAAGCAGTGATCAATTGGCCAATACTGACAACAGTGATAGAGATCATAAGCTTTTTGGGTTTGGACAAGTTACTACAAAAGGTTCGTGGAAGGATTTTCAGCCTTAGCATTGCCATTGACTCGACTCCTAAAGAAAGAAGAAAAGTTTGTGTGGATAGACAAGTGCGAGTGTAGTTTCCAAGAGCTTAAGCAGAAGCTGACTACCGCACCTGTGCTAACCATTCCATTTGGTCTTGGAGGATACGAGATCTATAGTGATGCATTGTTTAGGGGATGAGGTTGCGTGTTGATGCAACATGGTAGGTTGTTGCATACGCCTCTCGTCAGTTGAGACCTCACGAGTTGAATTACCTTGATGCATGACTTAGAACTCGCAGCAATCATTTTCGCTTCTAAAGATTTGGAGACATTATTTGTGTGGAGAAAGATTCCAGATCTTCACTAACCATCAAAGTCTCAAGTATTTATTCTCTTAGAAGGAGTTGAATATGAGACAGCGTTGCTGGATGGAACTTTTGAAGGACTATGATTGTGATATTCTGTATCACCTTGGGAAGGTGAATAAGGTCGCCAATGCTTTGAGTCGGAAGTCTTCGGTTGCGCTAATGGTGGTCAAAGAATGGGTTTCACTCGAGAGAGCTTGAGATTCGGTTTTCAAATTGGAGGTAAGCCACCGTTTGAATCTTATGGCCACCCTCAGAATTAAGCCGGATGCTCAAATTAGAATCAAGATGCATTTTAGTTGACAAGACCCAGAGATTTAGAAGATCCTGCAAGAGACATTGATAAGAGAAAAGCTAACTTTTAGATTTTTGAAGGCGGAACACTGAAGTTCCGAGGATGAATTGTGTGTACCTGACGATGTAGCACTCAGGAAAGAGATCTTGTTAGAAGCTCATCGTAGCTGTTATATCATTCATCCTGACAGCACAAAGATGTATCAGAATTTGTGTTAACACTATTGCTAGTCCGGTATGAAGGCACGGACATCGCCAAGTTTGTCAGCAAATATCAAATGTGTTAGCAAATGAAGAAATGAAGGCATAGCGTTGTAAATCGGGAGGACTTTTGCAACCTCTCGAGGTTCCAGAAAGGAAGTGGGAGCACATCACGATGGACTTTGTGACGAACTCACCAAAGAGTCAGAGAGTAATGATTACATTTGGGTAGTGGTCGACCGACTGACAAAGTTGGCTCACTATATCGCTGTACGAAAGGACCTTGATTTGGTTAGGCATGCAGAATTGTATGTGCGCAGATCTAGACCCGAGGTTTCTAGTTTCAGCAGAACAGTCAAATGGTTCCTTTCGAAGCATTGCATAGCAGAGTGTACAGAACTGCAGTTTGTGGGAAGGAAGTTAATGGATGAAAGATCACAGCCCAAAGTTAGTTCAGCAATCAAGTAGATGTAGTTGCAAATATCAGTGACAGATTAAAGACCTTAGAGCCACTAGGAAAGTTGCATTGTTAAGCGTCGAAGGTCGGAATTCCAAATTGGTGATTGCATCTTTCTAAAGGTGTCACCAATGAGTACTTCACGCTTTGGTAAGATGGGAAAGCTGAGTCCAAGGTACGTAGGTCCCTTTGAGATTCTAGAGAGAATCGGGATCCTAGCGTATTGTCTTGCATTGCCGCCGAGGTTGGCGCAAGTGCATGACGTCTTTCACGTGTCGATGTTGAGGACATATGAGCCTAACCTGACCCACGTGCTAAATCTTGAAGAATTAGGCATGGACGACAGAGTGTCATATGTAGAAAGTCCGATTCAGACTGTGGATTAGAAAGAACAAATTTTGTGTACCAAGAGGGTCCCCTTGGTTAAAGTGGTTTGACAACACCACGGGACCGAAGAAGCAATCAGGGAAAGTGAGACTCGATGAGATGATGATACCCCCACCTTTTTGTTTAAGGATTGGTAAAGGTTTAAATTTCGATGATGAAATTTTTATAAGAGGTTAAAGTTGTGACATCCTGATTTTCATATTATGTTTTCGATTAGATAAGTTGAGCCTTTTATCGATGCGCCTATAGTGCTCTTCTCTGAGATGGCCACTCACGAGATAACTAGCCTATTAGGTGAAGCCGTTAAGGAATATAAATGCAATAGACTTGAGAATTCGACCAGGAATCGACTGCTCGACCGTGCTAGTCTGCAAGGGTCATTACAACACATTTAAAAATTGATCAGAGATCAGAGATAGGTCGGTTCGACTAAGATGTGTGGCTAAACATGGGTGATTCCACTAGTTAGGAAAATTCTCGTCGATCGGCACTTGATTGATTTTTCTATCGTTTTGGCACCCTGTGTCCGTATTTGAAACCTTGAGATTTTCCTGACAACCAAGAGCCACCAATGTGTCGACGAGGTACGTGTGACTCAAAGAAAATCGACCACGGGTTAATTACACCAAAAATTCCTAAAAGCTACTCGGTAGGTTAGGTCACGCTAAAATTGCGTTCGGTTGAAATTAGCCGTAAATTTGAACTCGATTTCAGAAATTGAAAGTTCTGTCATGTCACAATCTATTTTAGGAACGTCGACTCACCTTTCAAGGAATTTTCGGTGAGTTCGGGATTTTTATGGAAAATCAATTCGGACGATTCGAAAAACGAACGGAAATTCGGGTTGGCCAAATTGAAGGGATTTTTGGCCTCCAGTGTGAGCTACTTGGTGAAAGGAAATTGTGTGGGCTTTTTCTTCAACAAAATTGGACATCAATTGAAGAGATTTGTTAAGAAATCAGATTCCGGGAAAAAGGAAATAGAATTCGGAGTTGAGGGAAATCCCTCTCCTTCTCATGCACGGCTCCCTCTCTCTCTCATTTCCCCAAGCCGACAGTACCTTGCAAGCTTGGTCTCTCCTTTGCTTTATTTCCTTTGACTTTTACACTCATTCTTATCCTCTTATCCTTTCTCTCTCTCTCTCTCTCTCGGCCCACGCAGCTTCGACAACACCCGTCCTCCCTTGGCTGCTCCTCTCTCATTTTTCATTCTTTCCTTTGCACGTTTCTTTGCCCCATCTCCACTGAAGTTGCCCGATCGTTCACCGCTGCCACAAGTTGCCAGCTTCACCGCCCACAATCAACATTTTCTTCTCTCTACAGTAGCCCACCTCCACCGAATCAACCCTACTGCCTCACGTGCGAAGACGCCATAGCTTTGCTTTAGCATCTAGCTCAGTTCCCGTAAGTCGTCGCCCCATCTTCGCACATCCATAGCTTCTTCTTCAAGTCCACCGAAGCAACCGAACGCCATTCCCCCTCGACGTCGGTCCGTAGTTTCGCCATAGCCCGCATCTCAGTCGAGCCAAGCCACCACAGCAGCACCTCCTACTCGTTCTAGCCGCGCCATCAGCCCGTGGATCAGTAACTTCAAAATCGAAGTTCCAGCAGCAAAGCAGAAGCTTGTTGGCTGGTTTTCAGCATTTTCTGGGCTCCCGTTGGCATCACTACTTTGAGGTTTATCGGCCGCCGTCGCGTCGCCGTCGCCGTGAACCGATTTTCACGTTAATATGGTGAGTTTAACTCACTAATCCCTGCTTAGGAGGTTAATTAAGCTTGGATTAAGTGGTTAGTTATAATGGATTAATGATTTAATCGTTCGATATTGCATGTTAGGCAGTTAGATTAGTGTAATTAGCAACTACATAAGCTCTAGTATTTATCTAGACAGGTTCTAAAAAATTTTCCGAACCTGAATCGGTATTTAATTAGGTTTTTCCGGCCTAAGTGTGCATTTTTGCTATTTCTTAGTATTTATTAATTAATTTTCATAATTATTTAGTTAATTATTATTTTTCGAAAATTAGACCGGGATAGCTGGTGCCCGGAATTTTATGCTGATTGCAGTGGTGTGATTTGTTTATTTAATTGAGTGTTGGATTGTGCGAATTGAGTGTGATATGTGATTTTGGAAATTTATCCCAAAATTTAATATTTTCGGTAATTAATTAGAAAATACCAGGCATCGGTTTACAACGCCAAAAATGTGTTTATGGATCGTTGTAATTAGTGGGGATTTCAAAAAGGAAAGTATTGTATTTTAGCTAAGGCCGACTGTGTACCCACATACGATTATTTTTATTGAGTTTGATAAAAGTGGTGAAATGATTGGTTGGTCAGAATGGCATACTATATTAGCCTGCGGGCTTGATACATTAGCTTAGAGTGAGCAGTATACTCTAAGTATCGCACAACTTTGATGAGCATTAGTCGTATACTATATTAGCCTGAGGGTTCGATATGTCAGCTTCGGGTGAGCAGTATATCGGTATGCTATATCAGCTTATGGGCTTTGATATGTCAGCTTAGGGTGAGCAGCATACCTTGTTAGCTTCTGGTGAGCATAATGAGTATACTATATCAGCCCACGGGCTCTGATATGTCAGCCTCGGGTGAGTAGTATACTCTGTTATTAGCTTTAGGCGAGCTATACTACCTATTTACAGCTTAGGATGAGTAGTCCTTGATGTAATCGGACTTTATAGATAGTATTGAATGGATTGATCGAGAGATGGTGGTGATGACATGGAATCGACTGGGTCGATTGATTGATGATTCGATCCGATGTGATGATTTGCATTATTGATGTGATTCAATGAATTTGTGAATCGTACTGACTTGCAGGAAGGAATCGAGTCAAAGGTAAGTCTTCTGACTTGTGCTTGTGTTTAGGCAACCCTTGGGGTGTATTTTCTTTCTAGTCAGGTCTTAGGAGGTGAACTTGTAGAGACGTTGTCTCACACCGTTGTAGGACAACATTTTCAGGTCCCTAGGGCGAAGAACCCGGAGCTGGAGGCGGAAGGGTGAGGAGCATAGGTAGCTCAGAAGTTGATGCAAGCCAAGGTTAGGCTTTCTCAAAACAATAGGATCGGGAGAGTGACTCGCACACGGGAAACAAGATGAACAGAAATTTCAGCACTGCGCAAGCTCAAGAGAACAGTCGTATCTTTGTCGATACAGATTGGATCGACCTGATTTCAAATCCAAATGAACAAAGGCTTATGGATATACAATTTCTCTGTTTTGGGTTTTCTAAAATAAGCACTATAGGATGGTCGAATTTGGGTTGGAAATAACGAACAGAACATGAAAAGATAGAAACTCCGTTGGTTGGAAATCGTACTGACTTGCAGGAAAACAGAGCGTTGAAACTAGGAAAATAGTAAATAGCATAGAAACTAGAAACTAGTAAAAGCATCTTCATGACTCTCAATGTGTCTTTCAAGCTTCCGGGATGGACTCAAGATGTCGATACGGCTTCTCGGTTTTGTCGAGCTTGAATGTGAGCCGATCTTCTTGGTCGAGAGAGCTGGTCTTCAATGTGGGCTGCATCATCCTCCCCATCTTTAAAAGAATTCGTCCTCGAATTCTCGCCATCATCATCAGAAGAATCTCCCACATAAGGTGTTAAATGTCGAACGTTGAAGACGTCGTGATCTTTATATGAGAAGGAAGATTTAATCGATACGCATTAAGATTGATGCACTCAAGAACTTCGAGAGGTCCAAGATTTTGATTACTAAGCTTGTTATAAGTTCCGACGGGATGCCGTTCCGGTGGAAAATAAGCCCAAACAAAATAAAGGTCAACGTTAGTAGCTTGTCCCTTTCTAATTTGGCAACGTCGACACCTCATCACATGTCGATGTACATCACGTTTCAAATGAGGCCAAAAGTATTTGGCTAAGACGAGTTGTACATTTTTGTACCGCCCAAAATGTCCTTCACGATAAACTTCATCGATCACCTTTTGCCGAAGAGAACAGTCCGGCACACATAAACGGTTTCTTTTGAAAAGAAAACCATCACATATAGTAAAATCAGCAAGCTTTTTTTCATGTGCATTGAGAATGATCCTGGAAAAGTAGGGGTCTTCTTGATATAACTCCTGAAAAGAATCAAATCCAAGAACAGTAGAATGCATTGTAGAGAGCAAGCTATTCTTTCGACTAAGGGCATCGGCAACTTGCTTTTGAGCTCCAGCCTTATGCTTAATAATGAAAGTGAACTCCTGGATGTATTCAGCCCATTTTGCACGCTTGGAGTTAAGCAAAATTTACAAGATACGAACTCCTTTCAAAGCATCCTTCATATCCTTCATTGTAAGCAATGTAGGGGAGAAGGAATGCTCAACTACAGGAGTTTTCAAAGGTTCCCAACTAGGTGCCAACGTAATCTTCTTGCCTCCAAATTCAAAAGAATATGTATTTCGATAACCATCATGCGTAGTCCTACTATCAAATTGCCATGGTCGACCAAGAATAATGTGACTAGCATCCATCGGTAGAACATTAGACCTTATCTTGTCATTATAAATAGAACCAATAGACAGATTAACAAGGCATCGTTTTGAAATAGTTACCTCAGTGCCTTTCTTCAACCACGACATTTTATAAGGCGTTGGGTGCGTTTTTAATTCCAACTTCAGCTTGTTTGCTGCTACTTTAGAAATTATATTCTCACAACAACCAATGTCAATAATTAATTGACACACCTTTCCCATGATTGTGCAAGCAGAATGAAAAATATTGGTGCGTAGCCACCTATCTCCAGTGTCATCTCGAGGAGTAAGAAAAATTTTCCTCACCATAAGAAGTTCACCAGTGTCAGCATGCACTATTTGTTCATCATCTGCAGCTTCTTCATGATTGTTCAACTCCTCTTCAAGTGGATCCTCAGCATTCTCATCATAATCATTATCCACCAAGAAGGCTTTACCGGCTGGTCGATTCTTATTGATTCGACAATTGCTAGCACGATGACCTAACTCCCTACAAGAATAGGAACGTATTTCGGACATAGCAGGTTGCTTCAAAACATGGGGTTGAGTAGAAGGCTTACTAGCAGATTGCGTTGTAGCCTCAACAACTTTGGCAGTGCTAGTGGTACTCTTAGTGGCTTGACTTGTCATAGTAGTTGATTGCTGTCTCCGAGAAGGAGAGCGCTCCATTTTGAGTGCCCGTTGGTGTGCATATCCTAAGTCCCAAATGTCAAGGACTTCCAAGGCGTCTTGAATGTAAAATTGAAGACCGTTCAAGTATTTTTTCACAAGCACCTCCTCCAGGTCCTGGATATTGTTATGAATCACCAACTCATTGAATTCATTGGTGCATTGGTCCACCGTTCGTGTATCTTGTTTTAGATTTTGGTACTGTTGGTAGAGCTCTCTCTTATATCCTTTAGGAAGAAAATATTTTTGAATCTTGCCTTCCATCTTTCTCCACAAAGTGATTGGTGCTTTGCCAACGGCTTGGCGAGTTTGTTTTTCACGTCTCCACCAAGCAATCGCCTTGCCTTGGAATCGCATAGCAATGATCCCAACTCGACGATTCTCCAGAACATTTCGATGCTTAAACACCTCATTCACAAGTGTCAGCCAATCAATAATTTCATCAGGAGACTCAGTACCTGTAAATTCTGGAACATCTTTCTTGACTTCCTTTTCCCAATCTGGCTCACAAATATGTTGTAAACGATGTCAAACATGCCTCCAACTGTGAATAGATTGAACACTCTCCGAAGAGGAAAAGTCACCATGGGAATCTTCAGTCTTGGAATGGGGTGGAGAATTATTTGCTTCAGCCCTCAAATGCTGAACTTCTCATGTCAATTCGTCAATTTGTTGTTGTAAATTCTCAACGAGTGTATGCACTTCATCGAGGGGAATTGTGACATCCTGAATTTCAGATTCTATTGTGACATCCTCAATTTGTTGGGCTTTTCATCAACGCACCTATAGCCTTTTTCTCTGAGTTGGCCACTCACGAGTTAACTAATCTATCAGGTGAAGCCGTTAAGGGATTATAACGTAACATACTTGAGAATTCGACTAGAAACCGACTGCTCGATCGTGCTAATCTACAAGGGTCAATATGGCACTGTCAAAATCGATCAAAGATCAGAGATAGGTCGATTCAACTGAGATATGTGATCAGTGTGTGGGTGATTCCACCTGATTGCAAAATTCTCGTCGAACGACACTGGACTGATTGTTCTGTCTTTTCTGTAGCCTGTGTCCATGTTTGAAACCTTGAGATTTTCATGACAACCGAGAGTCGCCAATGTGTTGAAGATGCACTTTGTGGTTCGAAAATAATCGACCATGGGTCAAAAGTGTTAAAAGTTCCTAAAAGCTACCCTGTAGATTAGGATGTGCTAAAATCGCGCCAGATTGAAATTAACCATGAATTTAAACCCGATTTCAAAAATTGAATGTTTTGTCATGTCATAATTCATTTTAGGAACGTCTACTCATACTCAAAAGGTTTTTTCTACGAACCGAGATTTTTTTGGCAGAAAAACAAAGTAAGGCCGTTTTTGTTCAAGATAGTCAGAGGACCGCTTTTAATCGCATCTTTAGCTGTCAAGTTGGATCATTTAGCATGGAAAAATGTGGATTCAAGCGTAGACACATGGGATGCATTTTTTAGACTTCAATTGAATTGAATTGGGAAGAGGAATTGAAGACTTTGAAGGCCAATTTGCACAAAATTCGTAGCCCCCCATGGTGACCAACCTTTGGACTACTTGGGAAGCTTCATGAGGAAGATTGAGGAGAGAGAGAGGGGCTGTGGACAGCTGATGGGTTGTGGGGGCAAGAGAGAGGAGGAGATGGCAAGTGTTGAAGGCTAAAGAGCCCTTGGGGTCCCCCTTGTTCAGCACCTCTTCTTACTCCATGAATTGAGGTTTTCTTCATTGTTGTAGCCTTGAGAGACCTTGAGAGAACCAGAGAAAATCGAGCACACCAGCCCCTCCACCGTCGCACGCCCGCAAGGCCACCGTCGACCGTTTTCCACCTCGGTTTTCCCCTAGTTCCAGTTTCTGCTCCAGCCGACCTTTCGCCAAAGATCCGAGTAAAAAGTTGACTTCCCGGATGAATCAGCAAACGAGCCACCCATCTCCGTGACAAGGACATTCAAGCCCTTCCAACGAACCTGACCTCACCCCTAATGGAGCCGCTAGCCATCCTATACGCTGGCGAGAAGAAACCGCCCACCGGTCCGTCGGTCCGCCTGGCAATTTGCCCGGTTTCGCCTGTTTCGCATTTTCTTCGTGTTTTCTCCCATTCCGACCCTTCCTCCATCCATACCAACCACCAGCAGGTCCCCCTCAACCCCCGGGTGCTGCCGGTTGCCGGCCAACCCCTCGCCGGAGCTCCGGCCAAGCCCATTCAGCTCCGTTTCTCCTTTGGGGACCAGTTTTTCAAAATTGCAGAGGGAGTACGGATTTGTGGCTGCTGTTTCAGCCCCAGGACCACCTTGGATTGCTGTGGTTGAGGTTCTCGAGCCTCCTTGCCGCCATCCATCAGCCGTACGCTGCCCCCAAGTCGCCAGACCTTCGCCGCTGGCCGTTTCCGTGCCAAACCACCTCCGTTCTAGCCTTCTCGATTCAAGATCAGTAGCTGGAGACCAGCAAGCTGTGGGAGCTTCAAGGCCATTTTATCAATCGCTTTGGCGTCGTGGTCGCCGTGGACTCACCGGCTCATAAAACCGGTGAGTTTACCTTCTAATCCTTGCTTAGTAAGTTAATTATGCTTAAGAGGTGTTTAGATTAGTCTAAGTAGGTTTAGGTGGTTAGATTAGACTATTTAAATGTTAATTAGATTGGATGAATGATTAATTTAGTAGTTGATTAATTAGGGCTAATTGTATGTTTAAATTAGTGTAATCTAGTTGAAGCCCTAATTAATTATGTTTAATTAATTAATTATTTCTAATTTTATAAATATTATTTTATTAAATTATATTAATATAATATAATATTCAATTATTTAATTTTCGTAATTAAATTTAATTATTTAATATTTCCAAAAATTATGCCGGGATGGCCGGTCGTTAGAATTTCGCACTAATCACAATAGTACGGTCAGTTTGTGCCAATTGTTTGTTAAAGTGTGGAATTGAGTACATTTGGAGAAGTTTTGGTATTTAACTTGAAAATACCCGATGTCGGCTTTTGGCACCGCAAATTGGTTTGTAGGACCAGTTTGAATCGTTGGATCTTGATGGATTGATTGTCCAATTCTTTGGTTTATTATTGAATCGACAGCTTTGGCAAGCAATTTTATTGATAAGCTTAGATGATCATTTGTCAGCTTGTGTGAGCATCATTATCAGCTTGTGTGAGCATTTGTATGTCAACTTGTGAGAGCCATGATCGTTTATCAGCTTGTGAGAGCAATGATCCATTTATCAGCTTGTGCGAGCTATCATCTATCTATCTGCTTGTGTGAGCTACCATCTATATATATATCAGCTTGTGTGAGCTACCATCTATATCAGCTTGTGAAAGCATTGCATCCATTTCAGCTTGTGTGAGCCATGATTGTATTGATGGATGAATAGACGGTATGGATTAATAGATGATATGAATTGATAGATGTGTGGATGTATGATAACAAATAGATTTGATTGAATTGATAGACCGATATGAGTGTTAGTAGTTTCAGCTTATGCAAGCGCTATTGGATTTATGAACTGTACTGACGTGCAGGAAGGGATTGAAGCGAGGTAAGTCCTCTGTCCTATTTGTGTGGCCAGAGCACCCTAAGGCGTATTTTCTTTTTAATCAAGTCTTAGGGGGTGGACTTGCTGAGACATTGTCTCACCTCGTTGTGGGCTTAAATTTTCAGGTCCTTTGTGGACGGAGCGGCCAGTTCATTTTGATTGGCCTTGAGGAGTTGCAGAGGTGAAGTCTGGAGGATTGGTGAATGGGTCCGACTAGTAGGTTGTAGAACAATTCCTTTTTGAGAGCTGTTCTTCTGTAGACGTTTAGCTGTAGATCTCTGTTTGTAACTTCGTTGATTTATAAAAGGCTTGTTTTGGTTGTGATTGATTGCTTGCTTTTCTATCCCAGAGTTTTGTTGTCAGGGGATTTGTTTCGCTTCCGCATGTGTAATAAAATGAATGGGTCGGCGACGTGTCCTGGGGAGTCACATTTTGTATCGACCAGAGTGGGATGTTCGCTTGCTTGGGGTTTGGGGCGTGACAGGAATGGTTCTGCCACCACGACGACTATTTTTTCTTGGAGGCATTGTCCTCTCCTCCAAAGATTTGATACCAAATGATGCAAGCCAAGGTTAGGCTTTCTCAAAATAGTAGGATCGCGAGAGTGACTCGCACACGGGAAACAAGACGAACATAAATTTCAGCACTGCACAAGCTCAGGAGAACATTCATATCTTTGTCGATATAGATTGGATTGACCTGATTCCAAAGCCAATTGAACAAAGGCTTCTTGATCTACAATTTGTTTGTTTTGGGTTTTCTGAAATAAGCACTGTAGGATGGTCGAATTTGGGTTGGAAATAACAAATAGAATAGGAAAAGATAGAAACTCCGTTGGTTGCTCTTCTAGGCTGCCAAGGAAGTTGAAGAGGCACCGATTCTTCTAGATCGATGACTGCAACTCTTCAAGGATGCAGATTTCGAAAGCTTCAACTCTTCAAGGATGGAGTGAAAACTCTTCTAGGTTTTCAAGGGGATGAACTCTACAAGGTTCACGATACTTGCTTGAAAGCAAAGTTTTCATTCATCAAAAGTCATCTGTCTTCTACAAGAAATTGGATGGCTTATATCGTCAAAGAAATAAAGACAAAGCGTTGAAACTAAGAAAATAGTAAATAGCATAGAAACTAGAAACTAGTAAAAGCGTCTTCATGACTCTCAAGGTGTCTTTCAAGCTTCCGGGATGGACTCAAGATGTCGATATGGCTTCTCAGTTTCGTCGAGCTTGAATGAGGAACGATCTTCTTGGTCGAGAGAGCTAGTCTTTAATGTGGGTTACATTAAAATTTCTTCTTGGAGATAGACCTCTTGTATTTAGACCCTAGAGTTGGCCCTTGTTTGTAAACCAGATTGTGGTTTTAAATAATGGATTGATTTGAAATTTGTTGTCTTGCTTTTCTATCCCATGTATGTTTTTGTCAGGGGATAAAATTATTTGCTTCCGCATGCGCAATAAAATGAATGGTTTGGCGACATGTCCTGGGACGTCGCTATTTAATCAACCGTTGAGGGATGGACACGCGGTCGGAGGATCGGGGCGTGACAGATAGGGATCCTGTAGAATGTACCAAGAGGTGCGGGCATTTTAATCTAAAATATATTAGTCCCACAATGGGTGAGTACGACTACTCAGTAGTTAAAGCTCTACTGAACTATATTATGTAAAAGTATCACTACCCGATTTCATGCAAAAATATACAAAATCCATGGCTAGCGGGATAGGTATGCAGTAAACCAATAGAGATTTCAAACGAAATGACATGACACGTTAGCACAATCAAGCTTTAGAATTCAGCAGAATTTTGATTTACTACCACCATCTTCCGGAGGACCAGTGTTCGCACCTAACTTGGCATCGCGAAGGCCTCCAGTTCCACATTTTAGTCATCGGGCATCTGAAGCATGTTGCGTCACATCTCCAGGCATCCCGTACCTCACCTAGCATCATGAGGAACCTTTAGGGCTCACCATGTCAATGGTGTCTCATAGGCATCCGGTACGTGTTACGTCACACTTCCTGGGCATCTCAACTCTCCGGAGGAACCTCTGGGGCTCACCGGTCCCCAGGCATCCAGAGGCATCGCCCCTACGATCCTCCAGGCAACCCGTCTCCCGGGGCATCATCGACCCGAGGGTCAGACGGCAGCAATAACATTTCAACCATGGTGTAGGAGTCTCAAGATTTAAAAATCAGTGCATGGTGACATCAATAATCCAATAGTTGCTTTAAATTCTAAATCCCACATCCAGAATTTGAACCAAAAACAGAATGAACCTTTAGGGGATATCAACTACGATAATGAGCAAGGCGTTTTATAACAAGTAGAGTTTTCAGAAAAATACAGGAACGGTTCGAGATTTAAATTGTACAATTTCCATTCCATCCTTTGTTCGAAAATTTCAGGCGCAAATTATAATATTCGTCACGCCTCAAAACTTGAATGAAGTAAGCTCATCAAAACAACAAATAAGTTTTGAAAACAGTGCATCGGTGAATCCAATTTTCGGTTCCAACATTGACGTTTTAAAAACAATTTTGTGCAAGGTTTTAAGAGTTTCGGAACACCCAACATTCCTTGATACATTTCGAGTATTACCTCGGTCGTTAGAAATCCTCACATGATCCTTAAGATTTCTAAAAGTAGAACTACTAAAATTCTGCAAACAACAAGAATCGGCACAACTTCAATACCGAAATCTCACTCAACCATAGTTAGTCTTTAAATCCTTTAAATCGGAGGGTTCAAAAATCCATCTCAACCTTCCCAATCCACTGTCGGGTGCGGGAACTCAAGTAGGCCAACATACGGATGCATTTCCTCAAAAAATGACAGGATTACACGATATAGGTTAGTAGACAATAACTTGCCTTAGGTCCAAAGGTGTTGATGGCAAGCAAATCGGGGAGCTCGCGGGTCGCGGATGTGGCTAAAGCAGGCTAGACGGTAGCGACCGTAGGCGAGACGCGATTGGTGCGGTGGTCGACGGCACGACTGAAGCAGTTGAACTGGTTCAGTGGTGGACGGAGGTGCAATCGGTGGCGGGTGTGGCGTGGAGGGCGGACGGCCAGTGGCAGCAGAGGGGTCAGTCCTCTTCCTCTCTCTCTCTCTCTCTCTTTCTCTCCTTCCCTCGCTTGCTCACTCGCTCGCGCTCTGTCTCTCTCTCTCTCTCGCTCGCTCTTCTTCAACCCACTCGCCGGTTGACTATCCTAGTCAACAAAAGGAAATTGGGTAGTAGCTAATGGATGCGTGTCCTCAGCATGCACGGTCTTGGGCTTCTGCTGGCAGCCGAGTCGGAGGGCGACGTGGTCATTGTTTGCCATCTCTCGGTCAACAACTCTCTTCCATTGACCACCAAAAGCACGTATGCATGGCCACAAGAATCAAGGGTCTTCGAGTCTTCAATTGCTGCATGAGGAAGCAATTCTAACGTGGCTGCATGGGTCAATTCCCTTCATTTGTTGACCCACAAATGGAGGGACGTGCATGGGAGATTAAAGACCCACGATTCTCATGCATAGGAGGAAAAGGGGTAGTTTGAAATTACCGATTTCCCTTTGTAGCCGACCACATCTATTGAGTACATGGAGACGCTGAATTTCACGGTAATCGAATCGTCACGGCACAACAAGGACGTGACTATGAGAGTACGTCGTAGGATCATCACAAAACATGACGTCTCAGTCCGACAATGGTAATGATGAAATGGCAACCGAAAACGGTGCTACGACACGATCTGACGATAAATTCGTCGATCCCCAAACCGTTACATATTCGAGGTCCGACGAAATCCGGATGACACAATTCTCCCCTCCTTAAAGAATTTCGTCCCCGAAATTGAAAAGATGAGGGTACATCTGCCTCATTTCTTTTTCACTTTCCCATGTGACCTCTTCCATGTCGTGATGTTGCCATAAGACCTTAACTAGCAGAATTTTCTTGGTTCGAAGGACTTGCTCCTTTCGATCTCGTACCCGGATTGACTCTTCCAGGTACCTCACTTTCTCATCCACTTTGATGGCTTCATGATCGAGTATGTGACCAGGATTGGGCTGGTACTTCCTCAGCATCGACACATGGAATACATCATGTAAATTTTCTAGCTTATGAGGTAATGCTAGCCGATAAGCTACGTCCCCTATTCTTTCAACGATCTCAAAGGGTCCAACAAACCTGGGACTCAACTTACTCTTCATTCCAAATCGTGATATTCCTTTCATTGGGGATACCTTTAGAAATACATGATCTCCCACATTAAATTCCAAGGGTCTTCTACGCTTATCCGCGTAGCTTTTCTGTCGACTCTGGGCTGTCTTAAGTCTTTTCCTGATGATCTCGATAGCCTCTATAGTAATTTGTATCAGTTTGGGTTCTATCAGTTTTCTTTCACCTATCTCATTTCAGCATACTGGGGTCCTACACTTTCTCCCATATAATGCCTCATAGGGAGCCATGCCTATACTTTTCTGGAAACTATTGTTATACGCAAATTCCACCAGGTGTAACTTTTCATCTGAACTTCCTTTAAAGTCAATGACGCAAGCTCTTAACATGTCCTCTAGTGTCTCGATCACCCTTTCTGTTTGTCCATCCATTTGCAGATGAAAAGCAGTACTAAACTGGAGCTTAGTCCCTAAGGTGGTTTGAAGACTTCGCCAAAGATTTGAAGTAAATCTCGAATCTCAACCCGACGTAAAAGTTACAAGAACACCATGTAAGTGTACCACTTGTGTCACGCCCTGATCCTCGAGCGCGTGCCCATCCCTCGGTGGTCGATAAATTTGCGACGTCCCAAGACGCGTCACCGACCCATTCAATTTAATGCGCATGCGGAAGCATATAAATATATCCCAGACAACACAAAGATGGGATAGAAAAGTAGGGCCACAAATTCACAACCACAACACACCTTTATACACAGCTGACTAGTTTATATATAGTACTAGCCTATAGACAAAAGTCTACATAAGCTTGGTTCTCAAAACAAAGCTGTCCTAAGATCAGCTAGTTCAACTCATTCGCCGACTCTTCGGTCTCCACAGGCTCCGGGGGCGACGAGTCCTCCACAACCGCATCAGGAGGGTCAACAGCAACCTCATCTAGAGTGGCATCAACTACCACAGCAGGAATTTGAAAACCCCTAAGGGGACTCACCCTAAATCCATTGGGTCCATAGCAAATCCACGCTCTGAATCGATGAGGTATCCTATAAGGTAGGTCCTCTTCGACCCAGACTATGGTCACTACCAACTCATAGACCTAGTGAATTCAATACTATCTATCCAATCGATTTCACCAATCAATTCGATCCAATCGATACTATCTATTAATTCAATACTATCTATCCGATACTGTCGACACAGTCAATGCTCACACAAGCTAAAATGGATAGATAGTAGCTCGAACAAGTTGATATAGATAGATAGTAGCTTGCACAAGCTAATATACGGATCGTTGCTCTCACAAGCTGATAAACGATCATTGCTCACATAAGCTAATAAGGTATACTGCTCTCACAAGCTGACATATCAAGCTCTCATAGGCTAATATAATATATTGCTCTCACAAGCTGACTTATTAAAATGCTCACACAAGCTGAACTACGATAAATCAATCTCGGCCAAGGATCTTGTGCTTTGCACACCAATTCCTCAATTAAATAACAAACTTGGCCTAATTTCATCGTGATAAAATATACCCAATAGAAATAATTGTGTGTGGGTATACGGTCAGCCTAAGCCAAAAATGCAATATCTTTCTTTTTAAAATTCCCACTAATTATATAATGTCTGAAAATATTTTCGGCGTTAAAAACCAACGCCCTGGTGTTTTCTGATTAAATACCAAAATTTCTTAATTTTGGAACAAATACCCAAGATTATAATTACCACAAATCAACACTCAATTGAACAAACCAAGCATACCATTGCAATCAGCACGAAATTTCGGTCACCGGCTATCCTTGTCTAATTTCTGGAAAATAATAAATAATTAAATAAATACCAAAAATAATTAAATAAATGCAATTGATTACCAAAAGTAGAAACTTAGGCCGGAAACGCCTAATTAAATACCAAAACGGGCCTGAAAAATTTCCGAACAAATCTAGATCAATAATACAACTTATCTAATCTCTAATTATGCTACTCTAACCACCAAACATGCAAAACCGAATAATTAAATCGCTAATCCGTTCTAACTAACCACCTAAACCATACTTAACCTAAACTAATCAACCCTTAAGCATCATTAACTCCCTAAGCATATTTTAGTGAGTAAACTCACTGCTTTTGCGATCAGATGAGTCCATGATGATGGCAATGTAGAGACGGGCGACAAACGATTCTACGACGAAGCCAAGCGGGCCTCGAAAGCGGCCCAAAATGGGCCCAACAGTCATGGCTGGGTTGAGGTCTTCTCGGTTCTATTCTTGGATTGAAAGGGCTAGAACGAAGGTTGGCTTGGGCTGAAACAGCGAGGGACAAGCAACGGAGGAAGCAACGATTGACAACGGGCGACGACGGCTACTTTGATGACCTGGACAGTGGTCTAGGGAACTCAACGTGGCCTGAGGAGGCTCAGCAGGAGTGGCACAGTGACGGTACCGAAGGGACGAGAGGCTAGGTGTGGCTAGCTCACACAAGGGTGCGACGGTGACGATGGTCTTGGCGGGTCAACGGGCATGCAACGGCCAAGGTGGGGTGGCTAGCTCGGTTTTCTGGTTCTTTGGAGCTTCAAAAACACTGAAAATGGAGAAAGTCAGGCTGCTAAAGAGGATGAAAAGGATGAAGCTAGCAGCTAAAGAGAGGGGACCACTAAGCCTGTTAAAAGACACAATTGTTCCCTTTGTGCCCACCAACATGCCCCACCACTTTAGCTCGTGACTAGGAGCCCTTATCCACTCCAAAACTTCCCCAACATACTTGCCAAATGGTCTAAAAGATTGCACACCATGGGGGCTACGAATTTTGAAACATTTTCCCCCAAATTGAACCAATTTTCCTTAAATTGATTCAATTTAGCCCCCGTAAATTCAACCAAGGTGTCCTCGACCAAATTAACATTTTTCCTCACCAAAAGAACCAACTTGCATTCCAAAAACCCGATAAAAAAACGGTCCTCTGATTTTTCCGGTCAAAAACGCCCTTTCTTTGAATTTTCGTCAAAAATCTCGGTTTGTAGAAACATCTTTGAAGGATGAGTCGACATTCCTAAAATGACTCGTGACATGACATAACTTTCAATTTATGAAATCGGGTTCAAATTCGCTGTTAATTTCAATCTGGCACGATTTTAGCGTGACCTAACCTATCGGGTAGCTTTTAGGAATTTTTAGTACAATTGACCCGTGGTTGAATATTTTCAAGCTACAATGTACATCTTTGACACATTGATGACTCTCAGTTATCATGAAAATCTCAAGGTTTCAAATATAAACACAGGGTACATAAATGACAGAAAAATCGGTCTAGTGCCGAACGACAAAAATTTTGCAATTAGGTGGAATCACCCACATACTAATCACACACCTCTATTGAATTGACCTATCTCCGAGTCTCGATGATTTTTAACTATGTTGTAATGACCATTGCAGACTAGCATGGTCGAGTAGTTGATTCCTAATCAAATTCTCAAGCCTAATTCATTTAATTGAAAACAAAATTGGAAATTTAGGATGTCACAACTCTTCCTCTCTTATAAAAACTATAGGCATGTCGATCAAAATTTAAACCATTCAAATCTTTAAACAAAATGGTGGGGATGTGACAAATCTTCTCTTATAAAAAAATCTTCGAAATTTAAACCATTACAAATCTTTAAACAAAAAAGGTGGGTGCTGCCAGACCATTTTAACCAACGGGATCATTTTGGTACACAGAATTTGTTCTTTCTTATCCATAATTTGAACTGGGCTTTCAATGTACAACACCTTGTCGTCCACGTCTAATTCAAAATTTAGCACATGGGTAGAGTCAGGTTCTTACTTTCTCAACATCGACACATGAAAGACGTCATGCACTTGTGCCAACCTCGGTGGCAATGCAAGACAATATGTTAGATTCCCTATTCTTTATAAAATCTCAAAGGGACCTATGTACCTCATACTAAGCTTTTCCTTCCTACCGAAGCGTGAAGTACCCCTCATTGGTGACATCTTCAAAAAGACGTGATCACCAACATGGAACTCCAAAGGCCTTCGATGCTTATCTACATTTATCTTTTGGCGGCTCTTAGTGGTCTTTAATCTATCCTTGATGACAGCAACTGCATCCACTGATTGCTAGACTAACTCTGGGTTTGTGATCTTTCGTTCTTCGACCTTATTCCAACACATTGGCATTCTACACACTCTGCCATATAACATTTCGAAAGGAGTCATCTGAATGCTCTGCTGGTAGCTGTTGTAGTAGGCAAACTCGACAAGGTGAAGCTATTCCTCCTAGCTTCCCTTGAAGTCCAACATAATAGTGATGGATGTCGCGAGGGTTTGAATCCTCCCATGATATGAGCCATCCATCTAAGGATGATATACACGCAAGCTTGCAACATGTTTTAAGGTAAGTTTGCAAACTCTCCCAAAAAGCAGCTATAAACCTCGGGTCTTGGTCTATATTGCATCTTCATTCCTAAGGCAGCCTACAAACTCTTCCAAAAGGTAGCTATAAACTATCTAATGCATGTACAACTGTCACTTGCAAATCAAGGTCCTTTCGTACCGCGATGAAGTGAGCCAACTTCGTTAGTCTGTTAACCACTACTCAAATAGAATTATTACCCCTCTGACTCCTTGGTAAGCCTATCACAAAATCCATTGTGATATGCTCCCATTTCCACTCAGGAATCTCAAGAGGTTGTGGAAGTCCTCTCGGCTTACAATGTTGTGCTTTCACTTGCTAACACATCAGACATTTGGCAACATGTTTGGCGATATCTGCCTTCATACCAGACCACTAATAGTGTTGACGCATATTCTGATACATCTTCGTATGGTCAGGATGAATGTTGTAACTGCTACCATGAGCTTCTGACAAGATTTCTTCCTTAAGCGCGGCATCGTCAGTAACACACAATCGTCCTTGGAACCTTAGTGTTCCGTCTTCAGAAACCTAAAAGTCAGCTTTCTTCTTTTTCAGTATTCTCTTGCAGGATTTTCTGAATCTCTGGGTCTGTCCACTGAAGTGTCTTGCTTCTGATCTACACTTCCGGCTCAATTCTGAGGGTGACCATAAGATTCGAAAGGTGGCCTACTTCAAATTTGAAAACTGAATCCCGAACTTTCTCAAGTAGAGTCCATTCCTTGACCATCATTTATGCAACTGAAGACTTTTGACTTAAAGCGTCAGCGACCCTATTTGCCTTTCCAGGGTGATATAGAATAACACAATTATAGTCCTTCAGAAGTTCCATCAAGTAACGCTATCACATATTCAACTCATTCTGAGAGAATAGATACTTAAGACTTTGATGGTCAGTGAAGATCTGGAATCTTTCTCCACACAAATAATGTCTCCAAATCTTCAGAGTGAAAATGATTGCTGTGAGTTCTAGGTCATGCGTCGAATAATTCTGTTCATGAGGTCTCAACTGACGAGATGCATATGCAACGACTCTGCCATGTTGTATCAACATGCAACCCAGTCCTTTAAACGACGCATCACTATAAATCTCGTATCCTTCAGGACTAGATGGTATGGTCAGCACATGTGCTGTAGTAAGCTTCTGCTTAAGCTCTTGAAAACTACACTCGCATTTGTCTGTCCACATAAAATTCTCTTCCTTCTTCAATAGTCGAGTCAACGGCAACGCTAACACTAAAAACCTTCCATGAACCTTCTATAATAACCTGCCAAACCCAAGAAGCTTATGATCTCTGTCACTATTGTTGGTTTGGGCAAGTTGAAAACTGCTTTGATCTTTGTTGGGTTCACAGAGATTCCTTCGCCTGAAATCACGTGACTTAAGAATGCTATACGAGTCAATCAAAACTCGCACTTACTAAACTTGGTGTACTGCTCATGATTCCTCAAGGTCTGAAGTACCATCCTCAAATGCCTCTCGTGCTCCTCCAAACTTCTTAAATACACCAGAATATCATTGATGAACATGATTACAAACTGATCCATATACTCTTTAAACACTCGGTTCATCAGATCCATAAAAGCAACTGGGGTGCTCGTCAATCCAAACGGCATTACAGTGAACTCATAATGGCTGTATCAAGTAAGAAATGCTGATTTCAGTATGTCATCCATTCTGATCCTCAGCTGATGACACCTGTCCTTAGGTCGATCTTCGAAAATATCGACACTCCTTGCAACTGGTGAAACAAGTTGTCGATCCTCGGGAGTGGATATTTATTCTTGATTGTCACTTGATTGAGTTGATGATAGTTGATGCATAGATGCAACGAACCATCCTTTTTCTTCATGAATAGATCTGGTGCTCCCCATGGTGATGCACTAGGACATATGAATCCCTTATCCAACAACTCTTGCATTTGCACCTTCAGTTCTTTCAACTCAGACAATGCCATCCGGTAAGGAGCCTTAGAGATTGGCTCTATCCCGGGTGCTAGCTCAATCACGAATTTTATCTCTCTCTTTGGCAATAGGCCTAGCAATTCTTTCAGAAACATGTATGGAAATTCTTAAACCACTGCAATATATGCAATCTTTAACTCCTCAACTGTCGTATTCACGACAATTGCTAGGTAACCTTGGCAACCCCTGTCTAACAAACAAGTTGCCTTAAGTGACAAGATTAAGATAATCGAAGGTCCTCCTCAACTCCCAACAAACTCGAAACCCTCACCCGCTAACGGGTTAAACTGAAGTCCATCTTAGCTCGTTGCTTGGTGAGCTAGTCCATGCCAATTATCACATTGAAATCATACATGGCTAGGACTAACAAATCTATCTTCCCCTCTCGCTCACCAATCACTAACTTGCAACCAGAACAACCCAATGTAGACAACACCTTATCCTTTAATGGTGTAGATAAGCTAACCACTGATTCCAACAACTCAAGACTCAATCCTACCAGCTTAATAAATTGCTCAGCTATAAAAGAATGAGTCGCCCCAGGGTCAAATAAAGCATAAGCAGCATGGTCGTTTAGCGAAACCGTACCTGTAATCACATCAGGAGAGTCATTTGCCTATCCTCTTGTAATGGCATACACTCGTCCTTGAGCTGGGAGTCTGATCGGTCCACCCTACAGTGCAATCCATGGCACTACACCTTTAATCTAACCCATCGGTGGCAGCGGCGGTACCTGCCGTTGTCCCCTCGGTCTTCTGGGACAATTTCTAGCCAAGTGACCATGTTGGCCACATTCGAATCAGGCACTTGTCCTTAAAGGGCATGGGGTCGAACCATGTCGCCTTCCAGAGAAGCAACAGGCGCCATTCTAATTTGGCGCTGACTTTTTATTTCCATCTTTTCTATTGGGCAGAACATGGAACCTTCCTCCGGTCATGGGCTTCTTCTTGAACCGGTTCCCATCTCTATTTGAATTGAACCTCGATCTAGATGAGGTGGCTTGTTCACTCAAACTTCTCTCTATCAGCTGGGCCTAACTATACACCTCATTATAGTCCTTCAAATCAAATGGCACCAACGGATTCTTCAGCTCTAGTTGAAGGCCATTCTTGAACCTTCGAGCTTTGTCTTCAGGATCTTCTATTAGTCTTGGAGCGTACTGCAACAGCTTTGCGAACTTAGCTTCGTACTGATCCAGGCTCATTATCCCTTAGCAGAGGCGCTGAAATTCCTCCATCTTCTGTTCCCGGGCATTACCAAAAAAATACTTGCTGTTGAAGGCTGTGAGGAAAGCGTTTCACACTAGGATTACACCTTCCGGAAATATTGTGCCTTTGGTGGCCCTCCACCAAGTATTTGCATTACTTTGCAAATGGTATACTACCAAGACAACATTTTCCTCCTCATTGCACATCATAAGTGCAAAAGCCTTCTCTAGGTCTTGGATCAAGAGAGATGCAATCTCGGGATCTCCAGCACTAGTGAACCTTGGCGGGTTCAGCTTCAGGAACTATTCCACCAACTTATGAATCGGTCTCTGTCTCGGTACAACCACGATCTCATGCAGAACTTCAGCAGGAGCGGCAGCGGCGGCAACTTGAGCGGCGGCGACTTGATTCTCGGCCTGCTGCCCCATCAGGTCTCTCATTGCCTCAAGCGCTTGCATGATCCCTTTGATCCTGGGATTATCAGAGGCTGCTACCCCCAGCACCAACAGGAGGCGGTGCTACTTCAGTAGCGCTAGCCTGAGCTGGCGCTCGACCACGACCTCCTCGGGTACCGACCCTTCTCGACGTCCTACCCCGAGTTGCAAGTTCAAAGGTTCACTTTCTAGGAGTCCTATGATCCTGATCACTCATCACGCAAATTTTCTACAAAAACCTGCCTTCCAATTCAACACATAATTAAAAGCTGAGCGATCCCCACAAATAATTTACCAACTAGCTATCAATCACATACGCCAACATAATCACTCCTTGAGTGCACCTTATCACTCCAACTATTGACCAGCTTAGATACCACTCCGGGCGGGGATGTCACGCCTCGATCCTTGAGTGCGTGCCCATCCCTCAGTGGTCGATAAATTTGCGATGTTCCAAGACGCATCACCGACCCATTCAATTTAATGCGCATGCGGAAGCGTATAAATATATCCCCAAACGACACAAAGATAGAATAGAAAAGTAGGGCCACAAATTCACAACCACAACACACCTTTATACACAGCTGACTACTTTATATACAATACTAGCCTATAGACAAAAGTCTACACAAGCTCGGTTCACAAAACAAAACTGTCCTAAGATCAGCTAGCCCGACTCATTCACCAACTCTTCAGTCTCCACAAGCTCTAGAGGCGACGGGTCCTCCATAACCCCATCAAGCGGGTTAGCAGCAACCTCATCTAGAGTGGCATCAACTACCACAGTGGTAATCTCAAAACCCCTAAGGGGACCCACCCTGAATCCATTGGGTCCGTAGCAAAACCACGCTCTGAATCGATCAGGTACCCTATAAGGTAGGTTCTCTTCGACCCATACTGTGGTCACTACTAGCTCATAGACCCAGTGGCTTCTAGGATTGGGGTAGCTAAAAATCCGCTCGGTAAACCACATAGGCTGGCCAAAACGCTCACGAGGAGTAGCCATCTACGGACTTGAAAAGGTTGAGCCCACGACGGGGGTGAGACAATGTCTTAGCAAGTTCACCCATTAAACTCCGACTAGGAAGGAAATACGCCTAGAGGCAGCTATACACACATGTTACGAGACTTACCTTGTCTCAGTTCCCTCCTGCACGTCAGCATAGTTTATAATCTCAACCAATCAATTTCACCAATCATTCGATCCAATTGATACTATCTATCAATTCAATACTATTTATCTGATACCGTCGACACAGTCAATGTTCACACAAGCTGAAATGGATAGATAATAGCTTGTACAAGTTGATATAGATAGATAGTAGCTCGCACAAGCTGATATACGGGTAGTTGCTTTCACAAGCTGATAAACGATCATTGCCCACACAAGCTGATAAGGTATACTGTTCTCACAAGCTGACATATCAAGCTCTTATAGGCTGATATAGTATATTGCTCTCACAAGCTAACTTATCAAAATGCTCACACAAGTTAAACTATGATAAATCAATCCCGGCCAAGGATCTTGTGCTTTGCACACCAATTCCTCAATTAAATAACGAACTTGGCCTAGTTTCATCATGATAATATATACCCGATAAAAATAATCGTGTGTGGGTACACAGTCAGCCTGAGCCAAAAATGTGATATCTTTCTTTTAAAAAATCCCACTAATTATATAATGTCTGAAAGCATTTTCAGCATTAGAAACCGATGCCCTTGTATTTTCTAATTAAATATCAAAATTACTCAATTTTGGGACAAATACACAAAATTATAATTACCACTCAATTTGCATGAATTAGCACTCAATTAAATAAACCAAGCATACCATTGCAATCAACACAAAATTCTGGTCACCGGCTATCCCGGTCTAATTTTTGAAAAATAATAAATAATTAAATAAATACCAAAAATAATTAAATAAATACAATTAATTACTGAAAATAGAAACTTAGGCCGGAAATGCCTAATTAAATACTGAAACAGGCTTGGAAAATTTCCGAACCAATCTAGATAAATAGTACAAGTTACCTAGTTTCTAATTATGCTACTCTAACCACCTAACATGCAAAACCGAATAATTAAATCGCTAATCCGTTATAACTAATCACCTAAACCATACTTAGCCTAAATTAATAAACCCTTAAGCATCATTAACTCACTAAGCAGAGTTTAGTGAGTAAACTCACCGGTTTTGTGATCCGGTGAGTCTACGACGATGGCAACGCAGAGACGAGCGACAAATGACCCTATGGCGATGTCATGCCCCGAACCTCGAGCACGTGCACATCCCTCAGCGGTCGATAGAAAGCGGCGTCCTAGGACTCACCACTGACCCCTTATTTATTTTAATCTTTCATTATGCACAAGCGGAAAACGTATCATCTCCCCATCAACAGACAATAAAGCAATCAAACGGGGATAGTGAGATGATCAGGAGAAAGACCACATCTACTCATATATACATTTTCATATTGGATTAACCTACGGAGGATCATTTCCAATTTACAAGCACAACAAAGGGACCGATCCATCCTCTAAGCCAGACCAAAAAGAAACTAGGCTAGGCTAATCCAACTATACAAAAGAAGAACCCTCGAGTTCAACATTATAGTCACTCAGACCTAACTGACTCAGATCCCATCGAGTCGCAGCCGAAGGCGAGCAGGTTGATCATTAGCGGAGTGGGGGCAACATCCTCCACAGCACCATTAGGAGAGTCCAGCTGCATGGGATCATAGTCAGCGTCCTTGGGGCCCTTACCAGTCGATTCGTCAAAACCTTGTAGAGGACTTATCAGCATATCTCAATCCTATTTGAACCATGCAAGGAATCAATGGGGTATCCATTGCCCCAGTCCCTCATATACCTAGATAGTGGATAGATATTTCTTGTAAAGGTGCGCTTGTGGCATCCAAAAAAAAAAAAAAAAATTCAAGGCAACCTCTAGATTTATTAAAGTTTATGATTAGGTAATGAAATTTGCCTTTGAGTTATGCCTTAGTTATTGACTTACTTTTAAGACCAAGTGTTATGTATCTTGTGTTCATGAGTCATTAAAATTAGTATTATAGGATAAGTTGATAAGAAAAATTTGTTCTTGGGTATGCACCTCATAGATTTGATCCCTATAGTTTAAATGTTACAAGGTTTATGGCCATATGAAATTGTGAATTTGAAATTTATAAAAGAGGCAATTAAAATGAATTATTAAAAGTGAAATTTGAATTAATTAAGATTGAACTTTAGGCCCAAGGGTATTGGACCTAAAGTGGGCCAAATTGGCTTGGCCCATGAAGCCCATGAAGGGGGCTGCCGTCGACCACAAGGGGGGAGGAGCCGGCCCATCTTCAAGCCCATCATGCATGGGATTTGCCAAGTGGCAAAAAGAGAGCTTCACCCATTGGTCACTTTGGGTGGCTCCTAATGATGACTAATGATTGATTTAAAGGGAAACAAAAAGAAGGGGTGGCCGGTTTAGGGGGATTGTTGACCATAAGAGAAAGAGAGAGAGAGGGCTGTTGAGAGAGTGAGGAATTGAGAGAGAAGGGAAGAGGCCACGCGAAGGAGGAAGCTGCTCGTTCGTCGCCCGCAGACGCCTGTGCGTCCACCGTTTGCCGTCGTCGTGCTCGCCGTAGCTCGGTTTGGAGTAAAGTTAGATCCATTGATCTGCTCTTGCATGTTGTGTTTAGGATGTGCTAGTGAAAGGTGATGAATTTCGTATGCCTAGGGTGTGAAAAACCGAAGTTGTATGGGTGTTGTTTTGAAATAGCATTATGTTTTCGAGTAAACAGCCTGACCCAGAATGTTGTAGAGGCTTGCATGCAAGCTTGGATTCGGATTTTGGTTCCGCCTTCTTCACGAAAGTTGTAGAGAACATCTTGAAGCCTAACATACTCAAATTTGAGGTAAAACTAACAAGTTTAGCCTAGTGAAACGATTTTTCCTTTGAAGACGATAGATCTGGAAATGTTGTACTGAACTCCAGTAACTTCGTGGACTATAAAGTGACTTTCCTTTGAGAATCTCACCTGGATCCCTTAATGAAAGTTGTAGTGGACCCCTTGGGACAAAACATATCAAGACTTCAGAGGAAATGAAGGAAGATAAGTAGGTGAAATCTTGATTTTTCGGAGGCAGCTAAACCTGGAATGTTCGGTACTAGGAACAGGGGCTTCGACCATCCATAGTTAATTATATAGGACGAATATGGCCTTGATGTCTTCATGAAAAATCTACCTCAGGATATTGACTATCACCTGGTAAAATTTCATAATTTTTGGAGGCCATTCGTGTATTTAAGTTAAAATATTTCAAGAACCGCGCAATCTGATGTGTCCGAATTTTGTAAGCTGTAATGTGTGAACTATATCTTCTTGTGTGAAGTTCTTTTGGGTATGTGTTCTTCATGGAGTTGCTATCTTTACATCTTGACTAACACATGTTCAGATTTTGTAATTTTTGAAGATCATGTGAGTATTTAATTAATATGTTTTCTGAAATTGTGCAAGTTGGATTTGGGTAGATTTCAAAAAGTCATTATGTATGGATTATTCTAAATTGTATGGACTCCATGGATTATGTTGTCATAAGTGATTGGATCTTGCTGCATATGTGATGATATTTGGAACTACATATAAGAATCAAAATGCTGAAAATGATCTTGTTGCCATCATATCATATGACATGTTTTGATTGAGCCATAAATGTGAAAGTGAACTATGATAAATGAGAATGCCGTCGGAGGTGTGAGCCGACAATGTCCCGAGAGTGTCGGGATGCCTGGCCAGGGAGTGTAAATGCCGGATGCCCGGAGTGTGTGTGCCAGATGTCCTCGGGAGTTTCGAGATGCCCGAGATGTGGGGGTGCCGGAAGCCCAGAGGTGTGAGCCGGGGGATATCTCGTGATGCCAGTTGGGGTACGAGATGCCCGGAGTGTGTATCCCGAAGGTGTGTGCCGGAGGCTCCTCGCGATGCCAAGTTTGGTGCAAGCGATAAATGTGGGATGCAAATACTGGTCTCGGGAAAGAGAAATGTGGCGGTCCAATTGGAAGAATTAAAATTGAGAAATTGAAATCTAGTCAATCATGGTATGGTTGCATGTATGCATGTATGCATGTATGCTTGATGATGAGTGCATGGATGTATATGCACCTATGGCATGATGGTATATGCATGTATGCTTGATGATGAGTGCATGGATATATATGCACATATGGCATGATGGTATATGCATGAATGCTTGAAGATGAATGCATGGATGTATATGCATATATGGTATGATGACATGTGCATGGCTGCAAGGTAAGTAATGCTTGGATGTATGAATGATATGAACTATACTATGATGTCTTGATTGTTCTGTGTGATGCATTGAGTGGTTTATTGGATCTTTTACCTGCTGAGTGGTTGTACTCACCCCTTTTGGGGACTAACATTTCATATTAGAAAGATGCCGCTCCCTACTGTCACACGGGGCGTCTTTTACGGCCTTCCATCGGACGTGGAGGTCGAGTGTGTGGAGATCGACTGTCCCACTATCCCTGGTCTGACATTCATTCGGGTTCGTGAACTAGTGATGTATGACGTGGGCCTGGCTGGGGGCCCGGTCATTCAGGAGTTCATATCTATTCACGTTCGTCGTGACGGAGTGATGCGGGGGATGTTGCCGCCGCCACCGCCTGATGCACCGGGATGGGTGTGATGGCCCGCGCGTGAGGAGTAGGAGCTGCTGCTTTTTGGACAATAGCCGACACTTGTAGATGGAGGATTTTGCATGATCGACATAAAGGGTCGAGTTGTCTCTTTTTGAGTTGTGGCCAGGTCTAGCCAAGAGTCTTGGTTTTCTTTTTAGTTGTACCGACCCGTGAAACCATCTTAAAAATATGTAAATAAAGAGTGGCTCGGCTTTATTTTCTTATGGTGCTTAGTGGTGTGCATTGTATCATGATTGTTGGAGGGAGAATTGGTAAGACTTGATTATGCTTCCGCAAATAAGATGTGCTGGGACCGTTATAAAAAAAAAAATGCCTAGGAACTAAGGTTCTTCTTTGGCAACCGGTGGTGACCTTAGGTGTTTTGGGGTGCCACAGCCGACGTTGGTATCAGAGCAATGGTTATAGGTGGAATGATAAGGAGTCTCATTTGAAAATTGAGGAACATGATGACAATGCACACCATAGGATATAAAATGGAATAATTGATTAACTATGAATAACGGGTGATGAGTATTCACTCGTAGATCCCTAGTAGTCTATTTTGAGTTGTCTTTAGGTACCACTAACATGTGTATGTTACTTATGTAGTAGTAGTAGTAGTTTCTTTGAATGGAGACAGTGAGTCTCAGATTATTCCTGAGGCAATGCTTGGAAATTGCAGGAAAGTCATGGTGCGAGCTGGAAGTGTTCATCCATCGAGGGTTGAAGCCTCTGCTGCAAGGGCTGAACCCCAAATGGAAGACATCCTGCAGCATTGGCCAATATTGGAAATCTGATGGAAAGACAGGTGCAGCAACAACCTGGAGCAGAACGCTGTACTCAAGGACTGGTGGAACAGTTTTTGAAGCTAAAACCACCTAAGTTCAGTGGAATGGGAAATCCTAAGGAGGCGGAACATTAGATTGATGGAATGGAACAAATTTTTAGGTTGTTGGACTGCAATGATGCTGAGAAAATAACTTTGGCGGAGTACCAGCTGGAGGGAAATGCAAAGTTTTGGTGGAAAGCTTCGAGGGACTCAATCTTCCCACTAGGTACTAATGTTAACTGGGAAGAGTTTGTGAGAGCTTTCAACAGAAAGCATTTTTCTGACTATGCTAAGGATAAGAAAATTACAGAATTTGTTCAACTAGAACAAAAGGAGCTGACAGTAGACCAGTATGAGGCAAGATTTTCTGAATTGTCTACATATGCTCCTAGACTAATTGAGGATCAAGAAGAGAAAGCTAAGAGGTTTCTGAAAGGGTTGAGGACTGATATCAGGAAACAACTGGTGCCTTTGAACATAAGAGATTATAATGAGATCTATGAAAGGGCACAGTTGGTGGAGCAGGAGTTGGTAAGGGAACATTCGGAGAATAAGAGACTATTGTCTTTTGGTAATGTGAGACGAGGTAAGAGACCCTATACAGGTCCAGGTCAGACCTGGGAGTCTAAGAAGAAGGGCAATTTCGAGAACTTTGGAAAGGGCAAGGGTAGCTTGAATTTAGAAAGGGCACCTTATCGAAATGAAGAGTGTCGAAGGTGTGATGGGCGACATGGCCCAGGACCTTGCAATGGGCTACTGAGATGTTATGGTTGTGGACAAACAGGTCATCTTAAGAAAAATTGCCCACAAGAAAGGTCGCAAGTGAGTATTGGCTCGGTGCGACAGCCACAACGGAATGCTGTTAGACCAAACTTACCAAGGAATCCTCTGAGGCCACCAGCACAAGGAAGAGTGTATGCAATCACCCAAGAGGAAGCGGAAGCTTCCAAAAATGTTATCTCAGGTACGATCCTTATAAATGATAAAAAGGCATATGCATTGTTTGATACGGGTGCTACACATTCATTTGTGTCTGAAAGATATAAACAGTTGAATAAGATAGAAACTACACCTCTTGAGACGCCTCTTTGTGTTTCTACGCCTTTAAAGGATATGTTATTGTCTACGCTAGTGTGTGGAAATTGTAAGATAACAATGGGAGGAAAGGATATGGAAATAGACTTAGTTGTAATGGCCATATATGATTTTGATGTTATCATAGGAATGGATTGGCTTCATAAGTATCGGGCCAAGATGGATTGTCATAGGAAAGTGATCCAATTTACTTTACCTGATCAGTCTAGCTTTGAATTTCTGGGAGGTCAGACCCACCTACCTGTAGCACTTATTTCAGCAATAGAAGCCCGTGCATTACTTGACAAAGGATGTCAAGGGTACCTAGCCATGGTTAGAGATTATACTAAGGAAGAGCCTAAGCTTGATGAAATTCGGGTAGTTAATGAGTTTCAAGATGTATTTCTTGAGGAATTGCCTGGATTATAGCCGGAATGAGAAATTGAGTTTGAAATTGAATTAATGCCTGGAACATGAGCTATATCAAAAGCCCCATATAGGATGGCCTTAGTCGAATTGAAGGAATTAAAGGTGCAACTACAGGAGTTGCTTGACAAAGGATTCATTAGGCCAAGTGCTCCACCTTAGGGTGCACCAGTCTTGTTTATGAAAAAGAAAGATGGGTCGATGCGCTTGTGCATTGACTATAGGCAACTGAATCAAGTAACCATTAAAAATAAATATCCTTTGCCTAGAATTGATGATCTTTTTGACCAACTTCAAGGAAGTTCGGTCTTCTCTAAGATTGACTTAAGGTTGGGATACCATCAGCTAAGAATTAAGAAAGAAGACATCCCTAAGACTGCGTTTAGGACTCGTTATGGATACTACGAGTTCCTTGTTATGCCATTTGGATTGACAAATGCACCGGCTGCATTTATGGATCTAATGAATACGGTATTTAAGCCTTATTTAGACCCGTTTGTGATTGTTTTTATTGATGACATCCTGATATATTCGAGAGGACCTAAAGAGCATGAACAACACTTGAGGATAGTTTTGCAAACTCTGAGAGAGCATAAGCTATATGCCAAATTTATTAAGTGTGAATTCTGGCTGGACCAGATAATATTTTTAGGGCACGTGGTATCAGGAGGAGGAATTGCAGTGGACTCGGCGAAAGTTGAGATGGTAATAAATTGGCCGAGACCGACAACACCTACTGAAATACGGAGTTTCTTAGGACTGGCTGGCTATTATAGAAGGTTTATTGAAGGATTTTCACGATTGGCAGGTCCTGTAACTAAATTGACTCGAAAGAACGTGAAGTTTGAATGGAATGGGGAATGTGAAAGGAGTTTCCAAGAGCTTAAAAGAAAATTGACCTCGGCTCCAATCCTGACTATACCCACTGGACCTGATGGTTTTACAGTGTATAGTGATGCATCTCACAAAGCACTGGGATGTGTTTTGATGCAGCATGACAAGGTCATAGCCTATGCATCTAGACAATTGAAACCCCATGAACTGAACTACCCAACGCATGATTTATAATTAGCAGCTATAGTGTTCGCCTTGAATATCTGGAGGCACTATTTGTATGGGGAAAAGTTTGAGATTTATACAGACCATAAGAGCTTGAAATATCCGTTCTCACGAAAGGAGTTTAACATGAGACAAAGGAGGTGGATGGAGTTGTTAAAGGATTATGATTGTGAGATAAGATACCATCCAGGGAAGGCGAATAAGGTAGCTGATGCTTTTAGTCGTAAGTCAGCTATGGAGATAGCCAGTTTAAGAATGGCAAAATGGAGCTTGTTAAAGTCCGTCACGGACTTAGAGTTTAAATTAAAAGTAGATTGTCTTATCGGTATGCTTAGTGCATTAAGGATTGAACCTGAAGTTATTCATAAAGTTAAAATCTTACAAGAGTCTAACCCGGAGATCATGAAAGTGAAAGATGCAGTATCTTTAGGGAAAAGACCGGAATTTCAGGTCTCTGAAGATGGAGTGGTAAGATCCTGGGGACGACTTTGTGTTCCCGACAGCGAAGAATTAAAGAGGGAAATCCTGTCGGAGGCACATAAGAGTAATTATAGTATTCATCTGGGTAGTACAAAGATGTACAGGAACTTACGTCAGCAGTTTTGGTGGAATGGTAAGAAAGCAGATACGGCTAAGGACGTTTCTCAATGTTTGACGTGCCAACAGGTAAAAGGAGAACATCATAAACCTGCAGGACTCTTGAGACCATTAGACATACCAGAATGGAAATTGGAGCATATAACAATGGACTTTATACAAGGATTACAAATGACGTCAAGTTGTCATGACTCTATCTGGGTTACAGTGGACTGTTTGACTAAATCTGCTCATTTCCTAGCGATTTGCATGGACTACCCAATGGAAAAATATGCGGATATATATGTGAGTCAAGTGGTACACTTACATGGTGTTCCAGTAACTATTACCTCAGATCGGGATTCGAGATTCACTTCGAACTTTTGGCGGAGTCTTCAAATTGGATTAGGAACTAAACTTCAGTTTAGTACTGCTTTTCACCCTCAAACAAATGGACAAACAGAAGAGTAATCCAGACATTAGAGGATATGTTGAGGGCTTGTGTAATTAATTTCAAAGGAAATTGGGATGAAAGATTGCATTTGGTGGAGTTTGCTTATAATAATAGCTTTCAGAAAAGTATAGGCATGGCTCTCTATGAAGCATTATATGGAAGGACATGTAGGACCCCTGTCTGTTGGAATGAAGTAGGTGAAAGGAAATTGACAGGACCTGAACTGGTATAAGTTACCACGGAAGCTGTCGAAATTATCAGAAAAAGGCTTAAAACAGCTCAGAGTAGACAGAAAGACTATGCAGATAGGAGTTGAAGGCCTTTGAAGTTTAGCACAGGAGGCCACATATTCCTTAAGGTATCTCCAATGAAAGGAATATCTGGATTTGGAATGAAGGGTAAGTTAAGCCTTAGGTTTGTCAGACCTTTTGAGATACTTGAAAGAATAGGGGATGTAGCTTATCGTTTGGCGCTGCCTCCTAAGTTGGGAAATTTGCATGATGTGTTTCATGTATCGATGCTAAGAAAGTACCAGCCGGATCATATTCACATACTTGATCATGAAGCCATTGAAGTGGATGAGAAAGTGAGGTACATTGAAGAGCCTATGCAAGTACTGGATCGGAGGGAACAAATTCTTAGGACCAAGACAATTCCACTGGTTAAGGTATTATGGCGACATCATGATATGGAGGAAGCCACATGGGAAAATGAAGATCAGATGAAGGAAAAGTACCCCTACTTGTTTCAAAAGGGCATGAGTGGCATCCCAAAAAAAAAAAAAAAAATTAGTATATATTAAAGTTTATGATTAGGTAATGAAATTTGCCTTTGAGTTATGCCTTAGCTATTGACTTACTTTTAAGACCAAGTGTTATGTATCTTGTGTTCATGAGTTATTAAAATTAGTATTATAGGATAAGTTGATAAGAAAAATTTGTTCTTGGGTATGCACCTTATAGATTTGATCCCTATAGTTTAAATGTTACAAGTTTTATGGCCATATGAAATTGTGAATTTGAAATTTATAAAAGAGGGAATTAAAATGAATTATTAAAAGTGAAATTTGAATTAATTAAGATTGAACTTTAGGCCCAAGGGTATTGGACCTAAAGTGGGCCAAATTGGCTTGGTCCATGAAGCCCAAGAGGGGAGGAGCCAGCCCATCTTCAAGCCCATCATGCATGGGATTTGCCAAGTGGCAAAAAGAGAGCTTCACCCATTGGTCACTTTGGGTGGCTCCTAATGATGACTAATGATTGATTTAAAGGGAAACAAAAAGAAGGGGTGGCCGGTTTAGGGGGGTTGTCGACCATAAGAGAAAGAGAGAGAGAGAGGGCTATCAAGAGAGTGAGGAACCGAGAGAGAAGGGAAGAGGCCACGCGAAGGAGGAAGCTGCTAGTCCGTTGCCCGCAGCCACCCGTGCATCCACCGTTTGCCGCTGTCATGCTCGCCGTAGCTTGGTTTGGAGGCAAGTTAGATCCATTGATCTGCTCTTGCATGTTGTGTTTAGGATGTGCTAGTGAAAGGTGATGAATTTCGTATGCCTAGGGTGTGAAAAACCGAAGTTGTATGGGTATTGTTTTGAAATAGCATTCTGTTTTCGAGTAAACAGCCTGACCTAGAAAGTTGTAGAGGCTTGCATGTGGGGTTTGAGTCGGATTTTGGTTTTGCTTTCTTCATGAAAGCTGTAGAGAACATCTTGAAGCCTAACATACTCAAATTTGAGGTAAAACTAACAAGTGTAGCCTAGTGAAACGATTTTTCCTTTGAAGACGATAGATCTGGAAATGTTGTATTGAACTCCAGTAACTTCGTGGACTATAAAGTGACTTTCCTTTAAGAATGTCACCCGGATCCCTTAATGAAAGTTGTAATGGACCCCTTGAGGCAACTGGAAGTGGTTATACGATAACCAGTGAGATATAAAATCTCAGCGAGTCCTCCCCCTAGTCCCTTAATTAGAACACCAACTCAACTCGTGGTATCTCTCCAGAACCACCCCACAAGCAAACAACAACCAACAACCAACTAGTCAGTTCGCATGCAACCTTACCCAATATGCCATACCCTGCACGTTATATCTTAGCACAACACACGCAATGCACATGGCCATTAGATGATGCAGTTCATCAACCACATGCGAGTCGCGTCACAAGCGATCTCACCTGGCCATTGCCACACCCTGCACGTTATCGATTCATGCGTGAATGCCATAAAGAATGTGCTCAACTCATGCACCGTTAAAACCAATGATGCCATGATCCTCATACGCTCTTGCACATTAGTGCGCCACATGTCATGCATCAGTCAATCACATGGGTCCCGACTATAAAGTAAAATCGTTATGACACGTCCCATACCGCGCCACACAATTTTACCCCATAATAAGGCCCAACCATCTCAACCCTCATGTGTGTTCCAATTCTTACGGCCCATTGGCCACGGTCAACTCCCAATTGACAGTACGGCTAACTCCCCTATCAGTGGTACAGCTAACTTTCTAGTCAGCGATCCGGTCAACTTCCCAGTCGACAATCCGGTTAATTATGACCTCCCGGCCATGGAGAACTTTCCAGTCAGCGTTCATCCAACTTCCATTGGGCTACCGATAAAAATCGGGCTTCGTCCCACCTCGTCGGGCACTGGTACGTCGAGAACTCCCGTTCAAATAGCATCCCAAAAAGGGATATCGGTACAAAATCTACTGTGATTGGCTTCCAACTCTCGTTGGATATCGCCCCCAAACTCCCGTTGGGTGACAGTTCGCCCTAGCGATCACGCAAACATACTCTCTCAAATCCTTTTCTCATAAAAGCGGTCCACTTCCAATATCCCTCGGACAATCCATTTTCCCCTCTTTGTGGAAAACATACATTTCATGCGGATGTTTATGCAATAACACATCCAATTCATGTCATAAAATCAATACACATGAAATTAGACCATCTTTTGCTTCTGGATGAACAGTGCACGTGAACAATGCACGTGAATAGTAATTTATGAATAGTGTCGTGTGAACAGTAAATTTCTAGAATTTAATAAATAATAAATTAACTCCAAAAGTCATTAAAAACACTAATTAAAGCAACCAATCATTTAATTAAAGTTAACCAAGCTTAATTAAGCACATAAGCATCATTAAGCTAGTAAAGCGAGATTAAGCTAACCTAATCTAATCTATTTATCTAACCACCTATCTTAGGACTAAAATTACTTAATTAAATCTCCTAAACTAGAATTAACACTAATTAAATCAACCCTAAGCAAGTTTAGGCACTAATCGAAGGATTAGGAGCTAAACTTACCTATTAAGCGTGCTAGAGACATGGACGCGGCAGCAACGACGGTGGCTACACCCACGACGATCCAAGGCAGTCCCGGGGCTGGAAAAATAGCCACGGCCTCTAGTTCCCTCTGAAACTCCCGAAAACTGGACTGTCAGAGGAGAGAACAAGTTGGACTGCTGATCGGAGCTCCAGCAAGGGGTTGGCCGGCAATCAGCAGCACCTGGGGGTAGAGGGGGACTTGCTGGTGGTTGGGCTGGGTGGAAGCTTGGTTGAAATGGGAGGGAAAATGCAGAAAACTCGAAACAGGCGAAACTGGGTGGACTCCAAGCGGTCTGGCAAGCGGCGGCTTCTTGCCGGCGGATGGGTCGATCGGCAGCTCCGTTTGGCGAGCGGCCAGGCTCCTCCGTATGGTTTAGGCCTCCTGGACACGGTGGTGAGTGGAGCGTGGGCTGATTCTCATGGGAAGGAAGTGAAAAACAAGAGTTTTTGGAGAAAGGTCAGCTAGAGCAGAACAGGGCTAGGCGATCAGACTGCCGCTAGCTTCTAGCCGGCCGTCGGGTTATTTGGCGGCTTCAACCGACGAACAACCAAGTCATCCCATATCGTCTATACCTCCTGAGTGCAGTGGTGGGTGACATGTGAACTGATTCGTTCGGGAAGCCAACAATCCACTCAGCTTTATGGAGGAAGGTCAGCTGGAACAAAAGTAGGAAGGAAGGAGGAACAAGGGGAGAGAGGAGCTCGATGGTTTGGGGAGGGAGAGAGATTGATGGGAGAGTTGGCTATCAAGTCCTCATCAAGGCCATTGAAGGCTTGCTTCAAGTCCCTATGCGATGACATCATCTTCTCTCTCTTCCTTTTGCCCTATCCACTTGCTTTTAGGGGCAAAATGGTTATTTCCACCTTGCGCAAATTACCAATCAGTCCTTGGGCCGAAATTGATGGGCGGGCCTAAGAAATGGACTTGGACATGAATAGGAATGGGCTCGAGAATTGATTAGGCTCAAATGGGCTTAAGGGTAGGTAATGGGCTTGGAAGAGAAAATAATGGATTGGGCCCAATGGGCTCATTTGCTTCCCTTAGGCCCACCATGGCGGCTGTCCCACCTTGGGCCTAAGGCCTACGCTTGCCTAGCCTGGCCCATGTCTTCATGGACTCATTTCCTCGGTTCGAAAATCCCTTTTCCAAGTACTTAGCTTAACTGGCACCGTTGATTGTCGAAGTAGCATCATCCAAAGTCCGTGCCGGATGTTCCCAATAATTCGAAGTCCAATCTTTAGTTCTCATGCTATGTAAATTTCACCTAATTCCATTTTGGGTACAACTCATACTAACAGGTGGCTTTGATGATTCACATGTAACCGACTCATGCCAAATCACGTTCAAGACATCTCGACACATGGATGTCCTTGACAACATGAAATTGCGGAGGATAGATTCTTATTTCAAGGTACACGATTACTAAGGATCGACCTAGGGTCGTTCGCGGGCTCGATAACAGTAAACGGAATCACCCGTCGTTCCATAATGTTCTGTCCGCAAATCGATTTCTAGTCGTCCTTGAAATTGGCCTGCCTATCTACAGGATCGTCCTCACGTAGGTCTCACGGTCAAGACATTTTCCCAGGTCAAGTTCTTTAGTCGTACAAGTTCTGTCCTCATTAGCCTATCCCCTCAAGGTCAGTATTGCTGGAATGATCAATTCCGAGTGAGATTAACCAACAATACATTGATGAAATTCACATCCATTCATCCCTCAGAGGACTCGAATTTCAGGATGTCACAGGCAAAGCCAAGCAGGGCCTGGAAGCGGCCCAAAATGGGCCCAATAGTCATGGCTGGGCTAAGGGCTTCTCGGTTCAGTTCTTGGGTTGAGGGAGATGGAACGATAGCTGGCTTGGGCTGAAACGGCGAGGAACAAGCGGCGAAGGCAACATCGGTTGACGACGGGTGACGGTGGCTACTCTGGCGACCTGGACGGCGGTCTAGGGTCGATGTGGCCTGAGGAGGCTCAGAAGGAGTGGCACGGCGACGGAACAAGCGGGATGAGAGGCTAGGCGCGGCTGGCTCACACGGGGGCACGACGGCGACGCAGTGGGGCAGGGGGGTCCAGTGATCGTGCGACGGCCATTGGGGGGGTGGCTGGCTCAGTTTTTTGGTTCTTTGGAGCTTCAAAAACACTGAAAATGGAGAAAGTGAAGCTGCTAAAGAGGATAAAGCTAGCTGATGAAGAGAGGGGGCCACTAAACCTTCTAGAAGACACAATTGTCCCCTTTGTGCCCACCAACATGCCCCACCACTTCAGTCCTTTACCAGCAGCCCTTATCCACTCCAAAACTTCCATAACACACTTGCCAAGTGGTCCAAAAGGTTACACACCATGGGGGCTACGAATTTTGAAACATTTTTCCCTAAATTGGACCAATTCTCCTTAAATTGATTCAATTCAGCCTCCATAAATTCAACCAAGGTTTCCTTGACCAAATTAATATTTTTCCTCACCAATAGAACCAACTTGCATCACAAAAGCACGATAAAAAAATGGTCCTCTTATTTTTCCAGTCAAAAACGCCATTACTTTGAATTTTCGCCAAAAATCTTGGTTTGCAGAAAAATCTTCGAAGGATGAGTCGACGTTCCTAAAATGACTGGTGACATGACAGAACTTTCAATATATGAAATCGGGTTCAAATTCGTTGTTAATTTCAATATGGCGCAATTTTAGCGTGACCTAACCTACCGGGTAACTTTTATGAATTTTTAGTGCAATTGACCCGTGATTAAATATTTTCAAGCCACAATATACATCTTCGACACATTGGTGACTCTCGGTTGTTGTGAAAATCTCAAGGTTTCAAATACGGACACAACGTACAGAATTGACAGAAAAATCAGTCTAGTGCTGATCGACAAAAATTTTACAATTAGATGGAATCACACAGCTCTATTGAATCGACCTATCTTCGGTCTCTGATCAACTTTGACAGTATCGTAATGACACTTGCTGACTAGCATGGTCGAGTAGTCAATTCTTGCGTTAAAATCCCTTAACGGCTTCACTTGATAGACTAGTTATCTCGTGAGTGATCATTTCAGGGAAAAAAACTATAGGCGCGTTGATGAAGAGCCCAACTTATGCAATCAAAACCAGAACCTGAAATTCAGGATGTCACAACTTGGCTTACATATATATCAACATATTTATCCATCGAATAGTCTACGCAGATTGCTAGGATATGGGCAGACTTAGTAAGGTGATCTACTATCACCCAAATGGAGTCGTTACTACTCGATGTGCTTGGTAATCCTTGCACGAAGTCCATTGTCACATGATCCCATTTCCATTTCGGTATGTTTAATTGTCTCAGCAGTCCTGTGGGCTTGCGGTGTTCCGCTTTCATTTGTTGGCAAGTCAAGCATTGAGAGATGTGTTTAACTATATCCGTTTTCATACCATTCCACCAATACTGCTGGCATAAATTCTTATGCATTTTTGTACTTCCCGGATGAATATTATAGTTATTCCTATGTGCCACCAATAGAATTTCCCTCCTTAATTCTTCCCGGTCGGGAACACATAGTCGTCCCTGGCATCTTACTATTCCATCCTCAAAGACTTGGAATTCTGGTCTTTTCCCTAAAGACATTTCGTGTTGCAATTTCACAATTTCCGGGTTGGATTCTTGCAAAGTTCTAATTTTCTAGATAAATTCTAGTTCAATCCTTAATGCAGTAAGCATACCGGTAAGGTGGTCTATTTCCAATTTAAATTATGAATTTGCCATCACTTCCAACAGATTCCATTATGTTACTCTTACACTGGCCATGTCTATAGCCAACTTATGACTAAGAGCATCTGCCACTTTATTCGCCTTTCCTGAATGGTACCGTATTTCACAATCATAATCCTTTAATAACTCCATCCATCTTCTCTATCTCATGTTTAGTTCCTTTTGCGAAAACAAATATTTTAGACTCTTATGATCTGTATAAATTTCAAATTTCTCTCCATACAGATAATGCCTCCATATTTTCAATGCAAAGATTGTAGCTGCCAATTCTAAATCATGAGTTGGGTAGTTCACTTCATAGGGTTTCAACTGTCTCGATGCATAGACTATGACCTTGCCGTATTGCATCAAAACGCATCCCAGTCCTTTGTGAGATGCATCACTATACACCATGAAGCCATCAGATCCAGATGGTATAGTTAGGATTTGAGCCATGGTCAATCTTCTTTTGAGTTCCTGGAAGCTCCCTTCACACTTTCTATTCCATTTGAACTTTACATTTTTCCAAGTCAATTTCGTCAATGGACCTGCAAGTCGGGAGAATCCTTCAATAAATCTTCTATAATAACTTGCTAGTCCCAAGAAACTTCGTATCTCAGTTGGCATTGTCGGTCTCAGCCAATTTACTTCCATCTCAACTTTCGCTGGGTCTACTGAAATTCCTTCTCCTGACACCACGTGTCCTAGGAATATTATTCAGTTCAGCCAAATTTCACACTTACTGAATTTGGCATACAATATATGGTCTCTAAGGATTTGTAACACTACGTTTAAATGCTACGCATGCTCTTCAGGTTTTTTAGAATATATCAAGATATCATCAATGAAGACAATCACAAATTGATCCAAATAAGGCTTGAATACCCTATTCATTATATCCATGAATGCAGCCGGGGCATTCGTTAGTCCAAATGGCATTACTAGGAACTCATAATGTCCATAGTGAGTCCTAAATGCGGTCTTAGGAATGTCTTTGTTCTTGATCCTTAGTTGATGATATCCTGACCTTAAGTCGATTTTTTTTAAAAGACTGAACTTCCTTGCAGTTGGTCAAATAGGTCATCAATCCTAGGCAATGGGTGCTTATTCTTAATGGTCACCTGATTCAATTGCCTGTAATCGATGCACAAATGCATCGACCCGTCCTTCTTTTTCCAAACAAGACCGGTGCACCCCAAGGAGACGCACTTGACCTAATAAATCCTTTATTGAGCAACTCTTGTAGTTGCACCTTCAACTCCTTCAGTTCCATCAAGGCCATCCTATACAAGGCTTTCGATATCGGTCCTGTTCTAGGCATTAATTCGATCTCGAACTCAATTTCTCATTTTAGTGGTAACCCAGGCAGTTCCTCAGGAAATACATCCTGAAATTCCCTGACCATTCGAATTTCATCGAGTTTAGCCTCTTCCTTCGTATAATCTTTTACTACTGCCAGATATCCTTGACATCCTTCGCCAAGCAATGCATGAGCTTCCACTATCGAAATAAGAGCTATGGAGGGGTTTATTTGACCTCCGAAAAATTCAAAACTAGACCGGTCAGGTGAAATAAACTGGATTACCTTTCTATAGCAATCCATCTTAGCCTATTGCTTATGAAGCCAATCCATTGCTATGATGATGTCAAAGTCATACATAACCACTACAATTAAGTCTATTTCCATATCCCGTCCCCCTATGGTTATTTTAAACTTTTCACATACCAACATAGACAACACCATATTCTTCAGTGGCGTAGAAATACAATGAGGTGTCTTAAGAGAGGTAGTTTCTATCTTACTCAATTGTTTATACCTTTCAAACACAAAAGAATGCATAGCACCCATATCAAATAATGCATATGCCTTCTTGCCATTAATAGAAATCGTACCTGAAATAACAATTTTGGAAGCTTCCGCTTCCTCTTGGGTGACCGCGTACACCTGTCCTTGTGCTGGTGGTCTCTGTGGATTCCTTCATGGAGATGGTCCGTTTACACGTTGTTGGTCCTATCATGTTGAGTTGATGTTTTGCTGCAGTCCTTCTTGTGGACAGTTTCTCCTGAAGTGTCCTCTTTGTCCATAACCAAAACATCTCAATTGGTCATTACAAGGTCCTGGCCCATGTTGTCCACCACATATTTGGCAAGTATTATTCTAGTAGGGCACTTTCCCTGAAGTCTAGCCACTCTTGGCCTTTTCAAAATTCCTAAAGTTACTCTTTTTCTTAGGTTCCCAAGGCTGACCTCAGTCTAGGTAGGGTCTCTTGCCTCGTCGGGCATCATTAAGGTCATTTGTCTCTTGATGTCCCCTTTCTCCCTTATTAGTTCCTGTTCCACCAGCTGTGCCCTTTCATAAATTTCAGTATACTCTCTTATGTTCAGGGGCACAAGTTGTTTCCTGATATCAGTTCTTAGTCCTTTCAAGAATCTCTTAGCTTTTTCCTCTCGATCCTCAATCAATCTAGGAGCATACCTCGATAGTTCAGAGAATTTCGCTTCATACTAATCTATTGTCAGCTCATTTTGTTCCAATTGAACAAACTCAGTAATTTTCTTATCTCTGGCACAATTAGAGAAATGCTTTCTATTAAAGGCACTAACAAATTCGTCCCAGTTTACAGTAGTATCGGGTGGAAAGATTGTATCTCTTGAAGCTCTCCACCAAAATTTGGTATGTCCTTCCAATTGGTACTCTGCCAATGTTATCTTTTTAGCATCATTGCAGTTCAACAACCGAAAAATCTGTTCTATTCCATCAATCCATTATTCCGCCTCCTCAAGACATCCCATTCCAGTAAACTTAGGTGGTTTCAACTTCAGGAATTGTTCCACTAGTCCTTGAGGGCGACATTCTGCTCCGGGTTGTTGCTAAGCTTGTCTTTCCATCAAATTTCCTATATATTGGCCAATGCCTGCAGGATATCTTCCATCCAGGGTTTTGTCCTTGAAGTAGAGGCTTCAACCCTTGATAGGTGAGAACTCCCAGTTCGTACCATGGTTTACCTGCAGTTTACCAAGCATGTGCCTCAGGAACAATTAGTGACTCAATGTCACTGGTCAAGAAGTAAAATAAAAGCGTTACTAGAGTTATGCAAGTAACATAAAATGTTACTTGCACACAAAGGTAACTTACAATCATTACCAGTGTTTTACGAGCGAACTCAACCATCGTGTGCATTATTATATCCTCATTTTCTCTACTAATACATCTTATCACTCCAAACTAGCTCTGATACCATCGGCTATGGCCCCCCCTAACTGCCCCCAATCCATGAGGGTCGCCAATTCACTTCTTAGTCCTGGATGTCCTTTTATTTAAATCAATGGACTACAGAGAATCCATGTGGGGGTTCTATCATATATTTTGCGTTTGGTTCACACATTTGAGCCTCCATTTGCCAAATGCTAGCATTTGGAATGCTGAAAGCCCAAAATAGGTCAAGACTTGCTTTGGGCTTTCAGCATTTTCGAAACACTAGTCTTAGGTTTAATCAATTTTTTTCTTTCCAATATTGCCCTTACTGATAATCTTGTTTTCCCCTTTTGCCCTAAAAAACCACTGTTCATCATCTTCTTCCTTGACTTGCTGCTCCACCGCGAATCTCTGCTGGCAAGCGGCGCTCAGCTGCAGTGGCCAGATCTTGCCATTGGGGGGCCAAATCTGGCTGCCGGGAAGCCTCGCCTGAGGTCGCGTGTCACACCCCTGAATCCTCTATATCATTTTCACTTATGCACCTTCAATTTCCCAATATTTTTTAGATTGGTCCTCTAATTTTATAAAATTGCAATTTGACCACTAATCGGACATTTTGACGCAATTCTCAATTTTAGCTTGGGTTTTCGCAAATCAAACCTATTAAATCGATTACTTGAAACCTCAAGATCATAATGGAACCATCAAAATTAACTTTTGATTGTTGGATTCAAATTTCGACTGTCAGGTTGAATCAACGATTGAAATCGCTTAATTTAAGGGTGGTATATATACCAATTTTCCCTCCATTTTTTTGGGGGCTCTTTCAACACGAAATACTCTCTCTCTTCTCTTTGGATTTTGGCACCAAAAACCCTTACCTCTCTCTCTCTCTCTCGGTCCGGTTGACTCTCTTTCTCTGATGAGACCATTGTCGCCGGTTCAAGCCCCCGCCAGTGGTCCTCATCACTGCACCGCAATCCCCAGTCTTCTTCTCCTCTCCCCTAGGCTGATCGGAAGATTAATTGGTTCCGGTGGCCCTTGCATTCATCTGCCCAAGCCCGATCTCCAATCAAAGAGCATCATCGGGGGTCAAGTCAGTAATCCGAGCCGATTTGTTCCACAACTGAACTGGATGGTCCATCAGCTTGCCAATCAACCTCATGAACTTGTCCCTGAAGTTTTGGTGGCCGGAGTTTAGTTGGACAAAGATCAAAAAGCCTCCGATCAAAAGGATCTTCATAGCAGCCTCAAACCGGTCCAAATCGGACTAGTTTCTTCAATCACCTATATTAGCGGTCACTGGTAGTCCTTGGAGGTTCTAATCACCTTTGATTAATCCCTAAGAGATTCCCCTACCTCATAGTGTCAGGGATTGGTCGATCGACGGCCGGTTCATCTCCAGCAGCTCCTTATCCCGGCGACCTCAAAGCTAGTCCAAACGTGGACTGGTTTTCCTTGTTTTTCTTACAAACTGGGATTTATAGGTTCAGCCGATAATTGACGTGATTTAAGGTGTTCGATCATGACCTTAGAGACTCAATCAAACTTCGGCGAATGTTCATTGGCTCGATCATGTAAAAATCAATAAAATCGCATCAAAGGCAACCTCCTCAATCTCGAATCTTGTGAAGCGAGACCGGATTAACTGGTTGGGGCTAGGGTTCAATTTTAGGACTATATGCTATGCTTAGATGCTTGATTGATGGATTAGAATAGTTGATCAGCTATGTTTGATTGTTCATTGATGATGATCATGGATGATTAAATTTGATTTGCTTCAAATATGTGGATTTCGTATCTTTGGAATAGGCTTGCTATTTTTGCCGAAACAAGATCTTATACGACCTCATCTTAGTTCGAGTCCTTGTAGGCTTTGAAAATACACATCACGAGCTTCGAAGTTGCTTAATTCTGCAATGTTATGCTTAATCCTTCGAAGTTGCTTAACAAAAAAATTTCTCATCACATGTTCTGCATATGAGATTTTTCTTAGATTTTTGTATGCCTTTAGGGGTCCAAAATCATGCTCCTTATGTAGTGTTAATGTTAGGACTAGACCTTTCCATGTATGCGCTTTACCGTGCCCGTGTGGGTCTTTTAGTGATCAAATCTTGCAATGATGCCTTCTTGACATTTGAACCGAACGTTTACATGTTTAGGTCATTATATTTGAGTGTCATATCGCATGTTAAATTTGTGTTGCAAAAGCGCATATACACTTAGAAACCCTTAAGCATGTCATCTCGTATTGTCATTAAGTTGCATGACATCTTTGCATATTAACTTAGAATTAGATGTTTACCCGAACCTTTTGTCCCATCAAATCCTTTGTCTTTTGTGAAATTCATGCCGTTTGTGCATTGCTTGGGTGACTTTGAGGTCTAACGATGCATGCTTGTGTTCTGGTTTTTAATTACTAATACGCGCTCTTTTAGAAATCCCAGTCGTAGAGCACCAAATTGACCTTGTTTAGACTTAGGCCTTTCTAGGAAGATGTAAACCACTCTTAGAGTTTTTGAATTCCACTAATTTCACATGATTTTCTCATCATTAGATCCTTTTTCTATTTTTCCCAAACTTAACTAGAATCTGGACCTAGGGATAAATTCAGACCCCTGTTTTTACCCCTATTTGGACAGACCCTTGTCATTTTTGTACCATTTTTTTTGTAGGGATTCTTGAATGAAGTTTGTTTTCCATTGTGTTGACTATGTTTTCTGAAAATTTCATGATTTTTAGACCTCTTTTGATAGGAAAAATTTTGGTTGCAATGATACGATGTCCTGCTGTTTTAGCGATTTTCTAATGCATAGTTGCTTGTTGTCTGATTTTTATAAAATCATCCTTAGCTCATTTAAGAAAACTTTCTTCACAAAAGTTGTTTGTCATCATGTCATGCATAATAAGAAATTTTTTCATAGTTAGATTGTCAATGGATATCACCCAATTTTGCTGATTTGTTATGCTTGGTTGGAAATTTCCTGTCATAAACTTGTTGTCATGATTGTTTAGCTAGCCTACTTAGGTTAGTTTGTGCATGAATTTAGGCCATACCATCTTCATGAAAGTTTCTTTAAATGCTTTGATATTTATTTTTCAATCGGCTTTCGATGAATGAATTTTCAAATCACATCTTGAAAATATTTTGGTACATGTGATGTTTCCGAAGATAACTTTTTAGAAACTCTTTTCCGAAACTTGATTTGGCTTAGAAAAAAATCATGGTTTGGACTATATTCAAAATGCCTACAAAACTTGTGAATGTATTTATGTGAATTCTGGGCTAGCCTAGGCAACTGAATGTGTTCCATAGTCTAGATATTCCTTAGTCCGAAATCATTTCAAATCCTTTCTAAATCCCGATTTGACATTGCAAAATCTTAGAATAAAAAAGATTACATCATTAGGGACTTACAAGCATTATTAGCCATGCAAAAATACAATTGATCAATAATGGCTGTTAGTCATAAAATCAATTGGGTATATATCTTAAAGGGACCTACGCATCAACTACAAAGGTCGACCCTAAGGCCCAAATTTGATTTTTAAACTGAATTTCCTTTAAGTGATTGACCTTGGCATGATGTTGTGCTTTTAGTTATTTTGATGTGCATGCTTGTTTCTTTCCATTGTATGTACCTAGTTGTAGTTCTTAGACTAGGTTTAGAATAGGATCCTAAAGATGAAGATGACGTGACGGTAAAAGGTTGATGCCCAATCCAACCATACCCTTGTACCATTCATCCCCGACATATGTCTCAAGTTTCCTATTGTCTGTATAAAAGCTCAATGAGTTGCAAGTTCTTTTCTTTCTTGTCCTTTAGTTTTTGTTTCTCTTTTATCTTTCTTACGATTACATGATAGATTTACTGCTTTCCTTGATCGTTTACTTACTGTCTCGCAATTTCGATTCAATCAATTGCTTTTTTTTTTTTTTTCACTTTTCTCATAAATAGAATAACATGAAAACGACCAACCATGCACGATCGCTTAGTTTGGGTAAACGATCCTAAAAAATAAAAGAAGAAAAGCATGGACACCTTAGGTAAACACAATATATTGTTAGGTACCGAAAGGGCACTAATAGAAATATTGGCGTAACCCAAGTCGTTGAACCTAGATATTTGGTTGCGTAGAAATCAAAGGAATACTCTTGACCCTCGATTGGGTTTTTTAGCTGACCTCCTAAAACAAGGCTAGTGACGACTCTTGTCTTATTTCTAGGTTGTCTTAAACAACTAGATATTATAAATGAACCCGACGTGTGGGGTACAGATCTTGATAAGACTTACCGTGATTTAGCATACTCGATATTAGCAGTACCCCTAAAGAATGAAGTGATGCCATCCTTATGGGAGAAGCATCCTATCGAGAGGGCTATAATGATAAAGATACCCTTAAACTCACCTTTACGTCTAAATTCCTTTTGACCTTAAAACTTTCGATCAAGACATACCATGACGTTGAGGTTGGGTCGCGACACCTCGCTATCACGCGGGGTATGAGTTTGGGAGAATGCATGATTATGATTAAGTGAACTCACATGAGATTCGTGCAGGGGGTGAGGTGATGACATCCCTATAATCGAGAACCGTGAAGGAACTTCGTGGTCAAGTACCCAAAAATTTGACCTTTCCCTTTCTTTTCCTCATGAGGGATCGGCGGCAAGATCAGGTCGCAACATTGATTACTTTCTTAGTTAGTGTTATTAGGGTCTAATCTTTTGATTGAACTTGCTTTGCAAGTTTTCCCTAGAACCCTATAGTCGCAACATAAGTGCTCAGTAACCAATGATTCCAAGAGGAAGGACTACTTAGGGCTATTCAAGTTCTAAAGGAAAGTTGAAAGAGAACCCTTGATTAGATGGGATTCTACAAGCTTTTGAAACCATAGGGAATATAATGGAACGACAGGCTCAGAATCAGGCCGCTATTGCCCCTGTCAATGCCCTAGTAACTGGAAATGGGTTTGGTAACGGGAATGGTGAGCGACCAATAAATGGGTTGGTCGAACTATTCTTGAAGCTGCAACCCTCGAAGTTTTCTAGGTCAGGAGATCCCGAGCAAGCCACTACTTAGATCGACGAACTAAAGAAGGCTTTTACACTACTGAGGTGCTCAAGTGAGAACACGGTTACATTGGTAGTGTACCAACTACAGGGTAACGCTAGTTACTAGTGCAAGGTCACTAAGGATAGGGTATTTCCTAAAGGTGTTATCCTGACCCAGGATGTCTTCATCGAAGCATTTAGTGGGAAGTACTTCTCCAAGCGCGCTCGTGATCAGAAGGTGGTAAAATTCCTGCAACTTCGCCGGAGCCACATGACAGTTGACTAGTTAGAGGCCAAGTTCATGGAGCTATTGAAGTATGCTTCTAGATTAATTGAGAACCCTCTCAATAGGGTAAAGAGATTTTGAAATGGATTGAAGCTTGACATCAGAAGCTAGTTGGTGCCAATATCTCAGGGATTACAATTAACTGTATGAGCGAGCCCAGCTATTAGAAAAGGATTCACTGGAATAAGCTATTGCGACGAGATCATCGTATCTGTCCCCTCGTAACAACCAACGCATGGGCAAGAAGCCAATGGCTAGAGGTAAATATTTCTTTCCTCCTAAGGAGAACACCGGTGGGAAGCTAATGAATGCCCTAACTAATATATGCCGCGGTTATGGAAGATGACAAGGGAATGCATTGTGTCCAGCCTAAACTGAAGCATGTTTTGGGTGTGGTCAGCAAGGTCATTGTGTAAGGGACTGTCCTCAACGCCAGCTAGGGATGCAAGTATAGTATCAACAAGTGAGGGAGAGGGTACGCCTTTAAAACAACCCCAACTTACCCCCGGCCTAAGGAAGAGTCTACGCCTTTACCTAGGAAGAAGCTAAGAATTCCTAGATCGTGATCATAAGTACGGTCTCCTTATAAGAACGTGCTGCTTATGCATTATTTGATATGGAAGCTACCCATTCATTTATTGCTGAACAGTTTCTAAAGTTAACTGGGTTAGAACTCAAATTGCTAGAAATTATTCTTAGTGTTTCTACCTCATTGAAAGATGAAGTGTCAACCACTATAAGGTGTTGGGGATGTAAGGTCAGTATAAGTGGTCATGGGGAAACAGTAAAGTTAGTTGTTTTGGCTATGTATGACTTCGATGTCATTATAGGGATGGATTGGCTCGTTAAGCAATGAGCTATTGTAGACTATCATAGTGAGGTGATTCAGTTTAGCCGACCCAACCACTTTCATTGTAAGTTCATAAGAAATGGAAGAGGACCTTATATACCTTTAGTTTCAGCATTTGAGGTAGCTCAACTTTTGGAGGAATGTTGCCAAAGTTATTTAGCGACGGTGATGGATATGACTGTCGAGGAACCAAAGATGGAAGATATTGCTGTGGTGCAGGATTTTTCCAATGTTATTACGAAGAAATTGCCAGGATTGCCCCCGAACAAGAGATAGAGTTTGTTATCAAGCTAGCACCTAGAACAAAGCCGATTTCCAAGGCTCTATACCAAATGGTGTTGTCAAAATTAAAGGTACTGAAGGTGCAATTACAAGAATTGCTTGATAAAGGGTTCATCCGCCCTAGTGCATCCCCATGGAGTACACCGGTTTTGTTCATGAAGAAAAACGATGGATCGTTGCATCTTTGCATTAATTATAGACAACTCAACCAAGCTACTATCAAGAACAAGTACCTATTGCCAATGATCGGCGATTTATTTGATTAACCACAAGGAGTGTCAGTGTTCTCCAAAATACACTTGAGATTAGGTTATCACCAATTGAGGATTACGGAGGAGGATATTCTGCAGACAACATTCCGAACTTGATATGGCCACTATGAATTTATAGTGATTCCATTTGGACTGACCAATGCCTCGACCACTTTAATGAATTTGATGAACCAAGCGTTTAGGATGTACTTAGATTGTCACGCCCCACACCTCGAGCGCGTGCCCATCCTCGTTGGTCGATAAATTTGCGACGTTCCCAGGTCGCGTCGCCAACCAATTCATTTTAATGCACATGCAGAAGCGTATAATAAAACCCCTGACAGTAACTAACATAGGATAGAAAAGCAGGAAATAACTTTACAACCAAACATGCTTTCATAAACACACAAGGTTTATATATACAACAGCAGTCTAACAACAGGAGTCTAGTTCAAACATAAATGCCTACAAGTCCTCTAGGCACACGAATCCCCTACTAAAATCTTTGAGGTCTCCTGGGGACTTAGGTCCAGCACTGCACCACCAGGAGGGTCAGCTGTACCCTCGCCATGAGCGGCATCTATTACCATAGCTGGGATATCAAAATCCTGTAGGGGACCCTCTCGGAATCTATGGCACCCCTCGACACGGCCCTCGAATCTGCTAGGGTTGCCACAGTTCGCTTACCCTTCACTTGTCCTATTGACTTGTCACTATGATACCATTTAAATTGTAGTGGGTCCATAAATCATGGGGGTTTGTATCATCTCAATCGGTCCCAGCACAGTTCATGTAACAGAAGCATACTCGACATCTCCCTAACCGTACTCAAACTAAATAATACAATGCAATGCACACCAACTACACTTTTCATATATATAAGCTATTGCCGAACCACTTTTATTTACATACTTTGATGGACATCATGAGTCGGTACAACAAAAGGCCAAGACTTTAACTAAGCTCGGCTATAACCCAAAAGAACCCGACTCTACATCAGACATGTACATCGATCCATCATCCAGTGTTGGCCATCCAAAAAGTGTCATCCTCTACCAGTCACATGCTTTAATCACACCCAGCCCGGTGCATCGGTCGGTGGTGGTGGCAGCATCCCCATCATCCTCCTGTCACGACGAACATGGACGGACAGGAACTCCTGAACTACAGGGCCATCAGGTAGACCCACATCATACATAACCAAAACACGGACACGGATAAACACTAGACCATGAACACCAACGCAGGGGTGCTCCGAGCATTTGACCTCAACATTAGACAGTAAGCCATAAAATGTACCACGTGTGACCGGTGACAAAGGCATATCTCAATCTGAAATGTTAGTCCCCAAAAGGGGTGAGTACAACCACTCAGTAGTAAAGATCCATCAAACTACATAATGCAATAGGCAGGACAACCACAATTTCATGTGACATACACATATCATCCGTGTGATCATGCTTGCATTTCCATGAGATTCATTCATTAAAGCAATTCGTATTCCATGCCATATGCACATACATGCATGATTCATATCATCCATACAATCATGTATATATTCCCATGAGATCCATTCAATACCTTCATGATTTCATTCTCAATGTCATATAGTATGAACTCAATTTCATATGCAATTATATCCCATGCCATATGCACACACACATGCGCATGATTCAATTCCCATTTTAATTTTCAAAAGGATCTCATTTTTTTTCTTTCTTCCAGGGACCAGTGTTTGCATCCCTCATATATCGCTCGCACCCAACTTGGCGTCGCGAGGAACCTCCGGCACACACCTTCGGGCATCTCGCACCCCAACTGGCATCGCAAGGTCATCCGGCACACACCTCTGGGCATCTCGAAACTCCTGAGGACATCCGACACACACACTCTGGGCATCCCGACACTCCCGGGGCATCGTCAGCTCACACCTTCGACGGTATCATCATCATAGTGCATATTCAAATATATATCTCATTTTCAAATTAACATTTGATGCAATAATGTCAGAGGTTTAAACCAGCCTTTTTGATGTCATGTGATATGTCAAATGTCACCATATATGCAATACAAATAACACCCAAGATATCACACATTTGTTCTTGAAAATGGAGCCAATTTTCATATAAAGCATAATGCACTCCTTAAATTAAAATTCTGGAAAAATTAGTAAACGGTCTCAATAAATTTTGAAAATTTAACATTTTATAAACAAGATCTAGAGAAAAAGGTTTCATGAAGAACACCATCTAAAAAGAGCTTCGTACGGGTCACTACAGTCCATGCATCACAACTTAAAGTTTCAGAACATCACCATTGCACAGTTTTATTCATAAATTCGATATAAACCCTAAATCAACTCAGAAAATTATGAAATTTTGGATTAAGATCTATAGTCGATTTAATTCTCCCTACTCTCGGTACAGTTTTCCAGACTAATCCCTTTCAAAGAAAATTCGTTTCCCCCATCAATACTTGTTCATTTATTCTAAAATTTTAGTATGTTACTCCTCAAGATGTCATATACAACTTTCGTCAAGAAGACAAGATCAAATTCTAACTGGATAATTTTATAAAATTCACGGAATCGCACGGGGTCGAACTGTTCCTACATGCAACAGCTTACTTGGAAAACTACCACCATTCATTCGAATTTCTAGCATCCATCATCACAAGTCAAGCATCTCCAACACCCATTACACTTCACACACAACCACAACAAGCAAAATGTAGGCTAACGGACTCTAATTGCCTTAAATCCAACGAAATCTAGCAAGCAACGGCGACTTGGGGCTTTGGCGGGCTCGATCTACGGCGGTACTAGGGGGTGTCGATGGTGGCTGCTGGTGCATGCACGGCGAGGCCGGTCCTCTTCTCCCTTCGCTGAAGCACCCACATGAACCCTCTCCCTCTCACTCGGCTTTCTCTCTTCTCTCTTCCTCTCTTTCTCTCTTTTTCTCCCTCGCGCGACACTCCTCTCTCTCGGTTCAATCCCTCGAGCAATCTGCCCCCTCTCTCCTCCTTTTTTCTTCTTTCATCCATGATTAGCAATCATTAGTTTGCATGCAATGGCCACTTAGATAATCCCCTTCGCCACTTGTCATTTTTTTCATGCAAGTTGATGGGCTTCATTCAGACTGGGCTTGGGCCATCCTTTTGGTCGACCAAATGGGGGGAAAAACAGTGGGGCTGTGGGCTACTTTTTGGGCAGGTTTGGCCTTAAGAAAATCAGCCCACACCTTCTCCTATTTTTCCATTTAATCCCCACTTATATAAATACCTAATTACAAATTAATATGGCCATAAAACTTTGTAACATAAATCAATAAAAAATCCAACTTATAAAGCGCACGGCCAAGAATAAAAATTTTCCCTATCAACTTATCCTTTAATACAAATCCTTAATCACACATGGACATAGGATGCATTCCCAATACAACAATAGTCCATTCATTGCTCAGCCTTGTTAAATTGTAATCTGTTAGACCAATGACCATAACATAGTTCGATGGCTTCCATCACCCATTCATGGTTCATGGTATATCTGGGGGTTGTCATGAAATTTTAGGATGCCAGAGAATCCATTGAGCCCGCGATGATACCACGCCCTAAATCAATGGGGTACCCTCTGAGGTAAAACCCTCATTAACCCAGATGGTGGTCATCACGAGTTCATAGACCCCAACCCCGAGGCCACTATGAACAGGAAAACTAGTAACCAACTCGGAAATCCTATTGGGCTGCCCAAAATGTTCTGGCAAAACTGCCATCTACAGACCTTAAAATTTAGCCCACGACGGGGTGAGACATTGTGAAAGCAAGTTCACCCCCTAAGCCCCTATTAGGAAGGAAATACACCCAGGTGTGGCCTAGCCACACAATACAAAGGACTTACCTTGCCTCAATTTTTTCCTGCAGGTCAGCACAGTTCAAATTAATCAAACATTTGCAGTAATAAAAACTCAAACAACTGGAACGCTAACACTTTCATCACAAACAACCACAGGGGTCCCGATTATAGGGCCAAATCGTTATGACACATCCCATTCCGTGCCACAAAATTTTGTCCCATAATCCAGTGCGTCAATATCACTTAGCATGCGTTCCAATTGTTAATCACGGCCACACACGGGCACGGCCTACTTGAAGTTCAGCGGTCTACTGGCTAGCAAGGCATCGTCTCCCCCCATTGAGCACGACAATATCATTACGTCAACGGCATTCCATAAAGGAGCATCGGTCTAGCCTCTAATATGACCGGCATCCATTAGTAGAGCATCCCATATAGGGGCATGTCCAGCTCAACAGCTCGGGATGAGTTCTCTTAATCAACACACGACCATTCAAACTCCCCCACCTTGGCGGTAATGCAAGACGATACGTTAGAGTCCATATTCTTTCCAAAATCTCAAAGGAACCTACTTACCTCAGACTCAACTTTCCTTTCTTACCAAAGCATGAAGTACCCCTCATCGGCGACACCTTCAGAAAGGCATGCTCACCAACTTGTAATTCCAATGGCCTTCGACACTTATCTACGTAGCTTTTCTGGCGGCTCTAAGCGGTCATTAATCTGTCTCTGATAACTGCAATTGCTTACATTGACTGCTGAGCCAACTCTGGGCCTGTGATTTTCCGTTCTCCGACCTCATCCCAATACACTGGCGTTCTCCACACTCTGCCATACAACGCTTCAAAAGGAGCCATTTGAATGCTCTGTTGGTAGTTGTTGTTGTAGGCGAACTCAACAATATGAAGTTGTTCCTCCCAGCTTCCCTTGAAATCCAACACCCAAGCTCGCAGCATGTCTTCGAGAGTTTGAATCTTCCTCTCAGACTGGCCATTCGTATAAGGATGATAGGCCATACTGTACTGCAGCTTCATTCCTAAAGCACTCTGCAAGCTTTTCCAAAAATTAGCTGTAAATCGCAATTCTGTGTATGAAGTAATCGTCACCGGCACACCATGCAGATGAACAATCTAATGCATGTACAACTCTGTGTTCCTATCCAAATCAAGGTCCTTCTATACTGCAATGAAGTGAGCCGACTTCGTAAGTCTGTCGACTACTACCCAAATTGAATCATTACCTCTCTGACTCCTCGGTAAACCTGACATAAAATCCATTGTGATATGTTCCCATTTCCATTCGGGAATCTCGAGAGGTTGCAGAAGTCCTCTTGGCTTATAATATTGTGCCTTCACTTGCTGACACGTCAAATACTTGGCGACATGCTTGGCGATGTCCGCCTTCATACCAAACCACCAATAATGTTGACGTAGATTCTGATACATTTTCGTACTGGCAGGATGAATGCTGTAACTGCTACGATGAGCTTCTGATAAGATCTCCTCCTTAAGTGCTGCATCGTTAAGTACACACAATCGTCCTTGGAACCTTAATGTTTCGTCTTTAGAAATTTGAAAGTCAAGTTTTCTCTTTTCTACATCCACTTGCACAATCTTCTGAATCTCTAGATCTGATGGCTGAAGTGTTCTGATTCTAACCTGAACTTCTTATTCAATTCTGAGGGTAGTTATACGTCTTGAAAGGTGGCCTACCTCAAATTTGAAAATCGAATCCCGTGCCTTCTCAAGTAAAGTCCATTCTTTGAGCACCATATGCGCCACTGAAGACTTACGACTGAGCGCGTCGGCGACCTTGTTCGCCTTTCCGAGGTGATACAGAATATCACAATCATAGTCCTTTAAGAGTTCCATCTAGTGACGCTGTCTCATATTCAACTCATTCTGAGATAATAAATACTCGAGACTTTGACGGTCATTGAAGATCTAGAATCTTTCTCCGCACAAATAACGTATCTAAATCTTTAGAGCGAAAATAATCACTGCGAGTTCCAAGTCATGCGTCGGGTAATTCAGCTCGTGAGGTCTCAACTGACGAGATGCGTATGCAACAACTCTACCATGTTGCATTAACACGCAACCCAGTCCTCTAAACGACACATCACTATAGATCTCGTATCCTCCAGGACACGATGGAATGGTTAGCACAAGTGCGGTAGTCAGCTTCTACTTAAGCTCTTGGAAACTACACTCGCACTTGTCTGTCCACACAAACTTCTCTTCCTTCTTCAGTAGTCAAGTCAATGGCGAGGTTAACGCTGAAAACCCTTCTACGAACCGTCTGTAATTCCCTACTAACCCTGGAAAACTTCTGATCTCTGTCACTGTAGTCAGTCTTGGCCAGTTGATCACTGCTTCAATCTTGGCGGGGTCCACGGAGATTCCTTCACATGAAATCACGTGACCTAGGAATGCAACTCTAGTTAAGCAAAACTCGCACTTACTGAACTTGTGCGTACAGCTCATGATTCCTCCGAGTTTGAAGCACTATCCTTAAGTGCCTTTCATGCTCCTCAGGACTACTAGAGTATATCAGGATGTCATCGATGAACACGATCACAAACTGATCCATATACTCTTTGAACACACGATTCATCAGATCCATGAAAGCAACTGGAGCATTCATCAAACCAAACGGCATTACAGTGAACTCATAATGGCCGTATCGAGTACGAAACACTGACTTTGGTATGTCCTCTTTTCTTATCCTCAGCGGATGATACCCTATCCTCAAGTCGATCTTTGATAATATCGACACTCCTTGCAACTAGTCAAACAAGTCATTGATCCTCGGCAGTGGATACTTGTTCTTGATCGTTACATGATTGAGTTGTCGATAGTTGATGCACAGATGTAACGAACCATCTTTCTTTTTCACGTACAGAACTGGTGCTCCCCAAGGTGATGCATTGGGACGTATTGATCCCTTATCCAACAACTCCTACATCTACACCTTCAATTCCTTCAATTCAGACAAAGCCATCTGGAAAGGAGCCTTAGAGATCGGCTCTGTTCCGGGGGCTAACTCAATCACATACTCTATCTCTCTCTCTGGCGGCAAACCTGGCAATTCCTTTGGAAACATGTCTGGAAACTCTTGAACCACTGATGTCTTTTATCTTCAGCTCATCTACTGTCATATCCACGACAGTCGCCAAATAACATTGACAACCCCCATCTAACAAACGAGTTGCCTCAAGTGACGAGATTAAGGTAATCGAGGGTCCTCCTTGACTCCTAATACACTCGAAGCTCTCACCCGTTAACGGGTTAAACCGAATCACTTTGCGATAGTAGTCCATCTTAGCTCATTGTTTGGTGAGCCAATCCATGCCAATAATCACATCGAAATCATACATGGCTAGGACTATCAAGTCTATCTTCCCTTCTCGCTCACCAATCACTAACTTGCAACTAGGACAAGCCACTACAGCTAACACCTTATGTGGCACCCCTCGACGGCCCCCGATCCGGTAGGGTCGCCACAGTTCAATTTCCATTCACTTTCCTTAATAACATGTCACTCTGATACCATTAAAATTGCAGCGGGTCCATACAACCGGGGGGTTTTCTATCTTTTAGATCGGTCCCTTGCGCAATTCATATAACGGAAGCATACCCAACAACTCCCTTCCCTATATTCAGAAAACGATGCACACCAACGAAACATTTATAGGTAAAAGCCGTACACTTTTATTTACTTAAAACCAGATGGACATCATTCATCGGTACATCAAAATGCCGTAGTCTTCTATACTCGGCTATATTTCAAAAGATGACCGACATCTCCTCCAACAGTCGTATACTTAAAGTCCATCGATCAGTGTCGGCGTCCAAAAGTTCCTTCCTCTGCTATCCTCCTCCTCGCGGTCATATCCAACTACTTGATCCATCTACTAGTAGCAGTGGCAGCAAAGGTATCTTATCTAGTCTAAAATGTTGGTCCCCAAAGGGGTGAGTACAGCCACTCAGCAGGTAAAGGACCCAATAAACCACTCAATACATCACACAATACAATCATAACAATCATAGCATAACACATGTCATTCATGCATCCATGCATAACTTACCTTGAAGCCATGCACATGTACATACATCCTCATATAACCTTCACCATCATGTCATACATTTACCATCATGCCATAGGTGCACATACATCCATGTACTCACCATCATCATCTCATACATGTACCATTATGCCATAGGTGCACATACATCCATGCACTCACCATCATCATGTCACACATGTACCATCATGCCATAGGTGCACATACATCCATGCACTCATCATCATGCACTCATGCATACATGTTGCCATACCATGCATAATTCAATTTCAATTTCCCAATTTTATTCTTTCATTTTGAGCCACCACATTTCTCTTTCCCGGGACCAATATTTGCATCCCACATTTATCGCTCGCACCCAACCTAGCATCGCGAGGAACCTCCGGGAATGTATTCAAAATACAATCGAGCATCCGGCACGCACCTCCGGGCATCTCGTATCCCAACTAGCATCACGAGGAATCCCCCCGGCACACACCTCCGGGGCTTTCGGAATTACGTACCGCCATACCACCAGGCCTTCCCCCTAGAATTACGTACCGTATACCACCGGCATCTCGAAACTCCCGAGGACCCTCCGAGCATGCATCATGATACAACCGAGCATCCGGCACAAACCTCCGAGTATGTATCATGACACAACCGGGCATCCGGCATATACACTCCCTAGCCAGGCATCCCGACACTCCCGGGGCATCGTCGGCTCACACCTCCGACGGCCTTCTCATTTATCATAGTTCACATTTACAATCATGGCTCAATTTCAACATGGCATATGATATGATGGCAAACAAGATCATTTTCAGCATTTGATTCTTATATGCATTTCTAATCATCATCATATATGCAGCAAGGTCCAATCACTTATGACAATACAATCCATGGGGTCCATACAACATAGAATAATCCATACAATATGACTTTTTGAAATTTACCAAATTCCAGCTTGTACAATTTAGGAAAACATATTAATTAAATACCCACATGATCTTCAAAAATTATGAAATCTGAGCATGTGATAGCCAAGACATAAAGGCAGAAACTCCATGAAGAACACATGCCCAAAATAACTTCACACAAAAAGATATAGCCCACACATCACAGCTTGCAACATTCGGATACAATCAGATTGCGCAGTTCTGGAAATCTTTCAATTTAAATACCCGAATAGCCTCCAAAAATTATGAAATTTTACCAGATGATAGTCAAGACCCTAACCTAGAGTTTTCATGAAGACATCAAGGCCAGATTCATCCTAGAGAATTTACTATAGACGGTCCAAGCTCCTGTTCCTAGTACCGAACGGTCCAGTTTAGCTGTCTCCGAAAAATCAAGGTTTTGCCTACTTATCTTCCTTCATTTCCTCTAAAGTTTTGATATGTTTTGGCTGAAGAGGTCCACTACAACTTTTATTAAGGGATCTAGGTGATATTCTCAAAGGATTGTCACCATTAAGTCCACGAAGTCTCGGGAGTCCAGTACCATACTTCCAGATCTGCCGTCTTCAAAAGAAAATCTTTTCACTAGGCTAAACTTGTTATTTTTACCTTAAATTTGAGTATGTTAATCATCAGGATGTTCTATACAACTTTTATGAAGAAATTGAAGTGAAATTATTAGCAAAGAATGACATGCAACACACAAAACCACCAAGAGGTCGACGAAACAGTTTCAGATCTAGCCTTTTCGTAGAGGGAGGGTTTCACCCCTTAAAACTCAGCCATTTTGTCCCAAATTTTAGTATGTTATACTTTGAGATATTTTCGACAACTTTTGTGCAGAAGTTGAAGCCAAAATCCGACCCAAAACGCACATATAAGCCTCTACAACATTCGGGGTCAGGGGGTATAGTCGAGAACATAATACATTTTCAAGAACAACACACTCAAGCTTCGGTTTCTCACACCCTAAACGACCGAGATTCATCGCCATTTCAAACACACACGCAAGAGCAGAATATGGATCCCAACTTGCCTTTATACCGAGCAAGCACAAGCAATCACGGCGGACGACGGACGCACGGCGACGGACACACCACTTCTTCCTCCTCTCTCTCGGTTCCTCACTCTCTCGGCAACCCTCTCTCTCTCTCTCACTCTCTCAAAACCAGCCACTCCCTCTCTCTCTTTCTTTTTGGTGGTTTATATACTTGCATGCATCCTTATTTTGGATGGGGGACACTTGTCCCCAAGAAGGAGACAAGTGTCTCCTTTGCCGAAGACACTTGGAGGAAGCCATGCGGCTCCTCCTTCCCCCTGCATGCATCGACAGCCCAATGGGCTTCATGGGCCGGCCTTTTGGCCCACTTTAGGCTCAACATCCTTGGGCCTAAAGTCCAAACTTAAATGGTCCAAGTTCATTTTTTGTTAATAATACATCTTAATCCTCGTTTAAATAAATACCTAATTGCATAATAAAATGGCCAAAAGACTTTTTGACATTAATCCATAAAGTCAAATCTATAAAGTGCATAGTCAAGAACAAAGTCTTCTTTATCAAATTGTCCTATAGCACCAACCTTGATCATCCATTAACATTTTCCACTTAAATAAATACCTAACTTGCAAAATTAATAAGGCCATAAAACTTGTAGTCACAAATCCATAAATTCCAATTTATAATACACATGGCCAATGATAGAATTTTCTTTCCTATCACATAATTATCCATTAAAAGCTTGATCATAAATCTTATTGCAAATTATGGATTAAATGGCTATAAAATAACTTAATGGTACTTCCATCACCCATTCATAGACTTTAATGTAACTAGAGGTCGTCATGAATTTTGGGATGCCACACCTTATCCTTTAATGGTGTAGATATACTAATCATTGACTCCAACAACTCATGAAGCGAACCTACCAACTTGACATATTGTTCAGCTATAAATGAATGAGTAGCTCCTGGGTCAAATAAAGCATAAGCAGCGTGGTCGTTCAACGAGACCGTACCTATGATCACATTAGGTGCATCTCCACCTGTCCTTTAGTGATAGTGTACGTCCTTCCTTGAGCTAGCGGCCTATTCAAACCACCCTGCAGCGCATTCGGCGGTGCGATTCCTCGATTCTGACCCATCGGTGGCGGCGACGGTAACTGCTGTTGTCCCATCTGTCTCCTAGGACAATTCCTAGCTATGTGACCCTACTGGCCACACTCATAGCAAACACCCGTCCTAAAAGGGCACAGGGCTGCACCATGTCGTCTTCTGCAGAAACGACACATGACATTCTATCTTGGCGCCGGCTTTCCTATCCCACCCTTCCTATTGAGCGGAATATGATACCTTCCTCTAGTCATCGATCTCTTCCCAAACCAATTCCCATCTCTGTTAGAACCAAACTGCGACCCAGATGCAACGGCTCGTTCGTTCTGATCTCTCTCGATCAGCTGGGCCCGTTTATAGAGATCATTGTAGTCCTTCAAGTTGAATGGCACTAGCGTGCTTCTCACTTCCAGTCTGAGTCCATCTCTGAACCTTCTAGCTCGGTCGACTAGATCCTCAATTAGTCTCGGGGCGTACTGTGCCAGCTCAACAAACTGCACTTTGTACTAATCTACCATCATCGTACCTTGGCAAAGGTATTGAAATTCTGCCATCTTCAGCTCTTTGGCACTCTCAGAAAAGTACTTGTTGTTGAAGACCTCAACAAAGGCGTTCCACTCCGGTACTACACCTTCAGGGAACACTATTGCTCTGGTGGCCCTTCAACAAGTACTTGCAATTCCCTATAGCTAAAAGGCTGTAAGGACTACTTTCTCCTCCTCGGTGCACATCAGTAGTACAAAGGTCTTCTCCAAACCCTGGATCCATAGGGCTGCAGCTTCAAGATCTCATGCTCCCGTGAACTTTGGCGAATTCAGCTTTAGAAACTGTTCCACCAGCTTGTGCATCGGTCTCATAGCAATCATGTTCGCTGGTGGAACCTCAGCAAGTGCAGTGACAAGTGCGATGGCAAGTGCAGCAGCAACTATGGCAACGGCGGCATTGGCGGCATTGGTAGCGACGACAGTAGTAGCGGCTAAAGCGGCAGCACTGGCAGCTTGGTTCTAAGCCTGCTGCTCCATTCGATTTCCCATTGCTTCTAGTGCCTGTATGATCCCATCCATTCTCGGATCACCAGGGGTTGCTACCATTGCATCGACTGGAGGTGGTGCTACTCCACTTGTGCTGGCCTCAGCTTGCGCTCTACTATGAGCACCTTGGGTACCGACTTGGGTTGGCGTCCTACCCCGAGTCATAGGGCCTACCGCCCTCTTCCTAGGAGTCCTCAGCTCCTGGTCACTTATGCTACAGGCTCTTTACAGACACCTGTTTTCCAATTCCAACACCAGATTACAATCTGAGTGATCACATAAACAAGCTACCAATCAGCTATCAATCACATGCATCAGCATATTAAAATGGCCTTTCCTACTAACTATCCCATAATCCATCACACATTATCACTCCAACTACTGACCAACTCTGATACCACTAAATGGTGGGGATGTCACGCCCCACACCTCAAGCGTGTGCCCATCCCTCGGTGGTCGATAAATTTGCGACGTTCCCAGGTCGCATTGCCGACTCATTCATTTTAATGCACATGCGGAAGCGTATAATAAAACCCTTGATAGTAATTAGTACGAGATAGAAAAGCAAGAAACAACTTCACAATCATAAACACACAAGGTTTATATATACAATAGTAGTCTAACAACGGGAGTCTGGTTCAAACATAAAAGTGTACAAGTCCTCTAGGCACACGAATTCCCAACTAAAATCTCTGAGATCTCCTGAGGACTTGGGTCGAGCACTGCACCACCAGGAGGGTCAGCTGTACCCTCGCCATGAACGGCGTCTATTACAGTAGCTGGGGCATCAAAATTCTGTAAGGGACCCTCTCGAAATCCATTGAGCCCACGATGATACCATGCCCTAAATCGATGGGGTACCCTATGAGGTAAACCCTCATCAACCCATATTGTGGTCATCACGAGTTCATAGACCCCAACCCTGAGGCCACTAGGAATAGGAAAACTAGTAACCAGCTCAGAAATCCTTCTTGGCTACCTAAAACGTTCTGGCAAAACTGCCATATACAGACCAAAAAATTTAGCCCACGACGGGGTGAGACATTGTCTCAGCAAGTTCACCCCCTAAACCTCTATTAGGAAGGAAATACACCCAGGGGTGGCCTAGCCACACAATACAAAGGACTTACCTTGCCTTAGTTCCTTCTTGTAGGTCAGCACAGTTCAAATTACTCAAACATATGTAATAATAAAAACTCAAACAATTGGAACGCCAACACTTTCATCACAAACAATCACAGGGGTCCCGATTATAGGGCCAAATCGTTATGACACGTCCCATTCCGTGCCACACAATTTTGTCCTATAATCCAGCGCGTCAATATCACTCAGCATGCGTTCCAATTGTTAATCATGGCCATACACGAGCACAGCCTACTAGAAGTTCGGCAGTCTACTAGCATAGCTAGGCATCGTCTCGCCGCACCAAGCACAGCAACGTCACTACGTTGACGGCATTGCATAAAGGGGCATCGGTCTAGCCTCTACTGTAACCGGTATTTTTTGGTAGGGCATCCCATATAGTGGTACGTCTAGCTCAACAGCTCGGGACGGATTCTCTTAATCAACACATGGCCATTCAAACTCGGTCTAGGACACTGTGCTTTGCTCTCAAATGCCTCAATTAAAATAGTGATCCTAGCCTATTTTCTTCGTATTACAAACATATGGTAAAAGTCATGTGTGGGTACACTATCAATTTGAACCAGAAAAATTGATACTCTTTATTTTCAAATCCCACGATTTGATATAGTCTTTAAAACCATTTTTGGTGTCAAAACCTGACACCCAATATTTTCTAAATAAATACCATAATTTTCACAATAATCACTCAATTTGCACAATCCAACAATCAATTGGATAATCTGAACACATCATTGCAATCAGCCCTAATTTTAACAATACCGTCTAGTTCAGGAGGTTATGAGATTTACAACCATGCCTCTCTTAAAGGATTCGGCTGTGTTCTGATGTAACATGGAAGAGTGGTGGCCTATGCTTCCAGACAACTAAGGCCATATGAGTTGAATTATCAAATTCATGATATGGAATTGGCTATAGTCATCTTAGCCTTGAAGATTTGAAGACATTACTTGTATTGGGAAAAGTTCATGATCTACATAGACCACCAAAGTCTAAAGTACCTGTTCTCCCAGAAGAAACTAAATATAAGGCAATGACATTGGATGGAACTTCTCAAGGATTACAATTGCGACATTCTTTATCATCCTGCGAAGGCCAACAAAGTAGCAGACACTTTCAGCCAGAAATCAACGATCGTGCAAGTGATGGTTCAAGAATGGAGTCTTCTTGAAGGATTTCGAGATTTGGAGTACACATTCTAGGTAAATCAATTTTCTAGTCTTTTGTCTACCCTTGAGTTGAACCCAAAGTGTGGTCAAAGATTAAAACATTGCAAGAAGATGACCTCGAACTCTAGAAAATTCAAGAAAGAGTTTCAGAAAAGGAAAGGCTAAAATTTTAGGCAACTAAAGACGGAGTGTTGAAATTCTGTGGACAATTGTGTGTACCCAAATTGTAGAACTAAAGGAGGAAATCATATCAGAAGCTCATCGAGGCAACTACAGCATACATCCAAGCGGCATGAAGATGTACCGTAATCTCCGACAATATTACTCGTGGAACGGCATGAAAAATCGATATCGCCAAACACGTCGCAAAATGTTAGACGTGTCAACAAATAAAGACATAGTACTGCAAGCCCGGTTGATTGTTACAACCATGAGAAATTCCAAAATGGAAATGGGAGCACATCACAATGGACTTTGTCATGGGACTCCCAAGGAGCTAAAGAGGTCGTGATTCTATTTGGGTAACGGTCGACAAGCTCACCAAGTTGGCTCATTTATTGGCGATACTAAAAGATTTCTCATTGGAAGAATATGCAATGCTTTATGTCCAACAAATAATTCGTCTCCATGGAGTGCCAGTGACAGTTACTTCAGATAAAGATTCCAAGTTCACTGCCTCGTTTTGGAAGAGTCTTCATACTACCATAGGAGTAAAACTACAGTGTAGCACTACTTATCATCTATAGACGAATGGCCAATCCAAAAGGACGATCTAAATGCTCGAAGACATGTTGCGAGCATGTGTACTCGATTTTAAAGGAGGATAAGAAGAACATCTTCATCTCGTAGAATTCGCCTATAATATTAACTACTAGTAGAGCATTGGGATGGCACCATTTGAAGCATTGTATGGATGAACTTGCAGAACCTCAGTATGTTAGGATGAAGTTTGGGAAAGAAGGATCATTGACCCAGAGTTAGTACAACTATTAGTAGACATAATGAAAGTGATAAGAGAAAAACTTAGAACCACCCAAAGCCGCTAGAAAAGTTACACCGATAAATGATGCAGACCTTCAGAATTCCAAGTAGGTGATGATGTCTTTCTTAAGGTGTCGCCTATGAGAAGTACTGTCGCATTTCAACAAGAAAGGAAAGCCAAATCCAAGGTACGCAAGAGCTTTGAAGATCTTACAATGAATAGGGAATTTAGTTTACATGTTAGCACTTCTGCCAGACTTGCTCAAGTGCATAATGCGTTCCATGTATCCATGTCAAGAAAGTATGAGCCAAATCCGGCACATATGCTAAACTTCGAAAAGATCGAAGTGGATCACTAATAGAAAAGAGCGAGTGCTGTGAAATAAAAGCATTCCCTTAGTTAAGGTCATCTGACAACATCACGGGACGGAAGGAGCCACATGGGAAAATGAGGAATTGATGAGGCTCTAATATCCACACTTATTTGAGGAATCATGTATGTTTTTAAATTTCAAGGACGGAATTTCTTTTAGAGGGGAAGAGTTGTGACATCTTGTGGCGCCCCCCGACGGCCCCCGATCCGTTAGGGTCACCACATATCACTCACTTTCTCTCAACCTGAAAGTTTGATACTCTAATACCAAAGGATTTTGATAAATCCATGAGTTCTGGGGGTTTATATTCTTTCCATTGGTCCCTACGCAAAAATATGGCAGAAGCGTATCCAACAACTCCCTTCCCTATATTCAAAAAACGATACACACCAACTAAACATTTTTATAGGTAATAGCTGGACACTTTTATTTACATAAAACTAGATGGACAATCGTTGGTCAGTACATCAAAATGTTGTAGTTTTCTATACTCGGCCATACATCAAAAGATACTTGACATTTCCAACAGTTACAAAGATAAAGTCCATCATTTAGTGTCGGCGTCCAAAAATTTCTTCCTCTGTTGACCCCATCTCATGGTCACACCAAGCCACTTCGTCTGATTGCTGGTGGCAACGGCAGTGGCCCCGGCGTTTGTCTATACCGACGAACAAATACGACGATGTACTCATGGAGTATAGGGCCGGTGGGAAGACCAGTATTGAACACCATAATGACACTCACCCGTACGAACGTCAGTCCTCGCACCTCAGGGTCCTGATACTCCGATCGCTCCCACTGTAAGTCGATCGGGAATCCATAGAATGTAGCGGGAGGTGTGGGCAGCAAAGGCATCTTGTCTAGTCTAAAATGTTAGTCCCCAAAAGGGGTGAGTACAACCACCCAGCAGCGAAAGATCTACTAAACTATATCAGGCAGAACCGTCACAATCTAATTCATGCAAAATTCACAAAACACATAATCAAAGGAATGAGTAAGCATCAAATCAATGGAACTTTTCCAAGTAATAACAAGTGCAGTTTCAAAACCAAAACACATCATTTAATCAGAGGGGTCCCGATTATAAGACCAAACTGTTATGACACGTCCCATTCCGTGCCACACAATTTTGTCTCATAATCCGGCGCAACTCAGCAACACATTCAGTTTTAAAACTCAAAAGATTTTTCTCCCGGAGGACTAGTGTTTGCGTCCTTCCAGGCATTCGCACCCAACCTGGCATCATGAAAGCCTTCGGTTCCATATTTCAGTCACCGAGTAATCGGAGCGTGTCATGTCTCACCTCCAAGCATCTTGCACCTCACCCAGCATCACGAGGAATCTCCGGGACTAACCACGGCAATGGTTGCCTCTACCCTCCGGAATACGTATCATCATACATCCGGGCATCTAGACACTCTCGGGGAACCTCTGGGGCTCACTAGTCCCCAAGTATCCAGAGGTATCGACCTCTGTGATCCTATGGGCAACCGAGAGTAGTATCCACACTCTTGGCTTGCGACAAATCATTTACCAAAACGACAAGTAAATTTACAAACGCGTATAGTAAGTTCGAAAATCAACCTGATTTTCAATGGTTTAGGAAAATTGATATAGAATTCGAAATTTGCAAACACCGTACATTTTCTTAAAATATTTGAGGTCGATGCCACGGTAAATAGAATTTCTCATACAAATCGGGAGGTTTTTCCAAATCAATCTACGGCCAAATTTTTCAAGGTTTCATAGTCACCAAAATCTATTTTCGATTGAAGTTCAAAGGAATCAAAAACACACATAGAAAACCTGAGCATTTCCTCAATCACCTAATCCCAATCTACTTCCATCATTCAAAAATTCAGTATCCAACATCCAAACTCAAATATTTCCAAATCTAACTGCACTACATCAGACAACAACAGCATTGCATTATATAGGCTAGTAGACTTTCACTTGCCTTAAGTTTCGGTGGTGTCGAGGACAACAAATCGAGAAGCTCGTGGTCACGGACACGGCTCAACAACAGCAAGTGCGAGTGGCGTCGACGACGTGCGTGCACGGACGAAGGGGACGGTCTCCTTCTCTCCTTCTCACTCTCACTCGCTGCTCTCTCTCTCTCTCTCTCTCACTCTCTCTCTCTGCCCTGTTTCACTCGAACATTCTCTCTCTTGCTCTCATTTTTCCTTTTCCGCGATTCATCGCTTGTTGACTGTCCTAGTCAACAAAAGGATTCGGTGGCAGCTTGGTCGAGAGACAGCGGGGGGAGACGTGTCTTCCGCTTGCAACGCCTTGGGCTTTTGCTGGCGGTTGACTTCCGAAGCAACGTGGCCATTGCTGGCCCTCTCTCGGTCAACAATCCCCCTTCGTTGTTGACCGACCAAGCTGAGAGGAGGACGCATGGCTGTGGGAAAGACTTCACTACCTTGCTGCTCAATTAAGAAGTGGGTTCGATCGTGCATGGTCCTCATGCATGGCCATTATGGGATTGTTCACGTAGCATATAAGGAGAGGGGCGGTCCAAAATTGTTGTTTTTCCCCTTCATAGTTGGTCATATCGAACATGTACATGAAGATGTTGAATGTTGGTATGGGAGGCTAGCTCAATATAGTGCAAATGCGGATGAGGTTGGTCTCACAAATGACCTTAGGTAGGGGAATTTCGACAAGACTATAGTTTATTCGATGATCGGACCATGACCAAACGTATGTCTTGGTCCGACGATGATGACAAAACGGTGTCCACAAATGGTACTAATTGTGGCACCCCTCGATGGCCCCCAATACTATAGGGTCACCACATTGTTTCCTCTACCTGGATATCCTTTTTTTTTTTTCAATGGACTTCCGAGAAGTCATATGGGGGTTCTTTCATATACTTGATTGGTCCCTGCACAAAAGTATGACGGAAGCGTATCCAACAACTCCCTTCCCTATATTAAAAAAAAAAAAAATGCACACCAACTAAACATTTTTATAGGTAAAAGCCGAAAACTTTTATTTACTTAAACCAGATGGACATCATTCGTCGGTACACCAAAATGCCGTAGTCTTCTCTACTCGGCTATATTTCAAAAGATGACCGACATCTTTTCCAATAGTCGTATACTTAAAGTCCATCGATCAGTGTCGGCATCCAAAAGTTCCTTCCTCTGATGTCCTCCTCCTCGTGGTCATATTCAATCACTCGGTCCATCTGCTGGTGGCGGTGGCAGTGGAGGTATCTTGTCTAGTCTGAAATGTTAGTCGCCAAACGGGGTGAGTACAACCACTCAGTAGCAAAAGATCCGTTAAACTATACTATGCAAGTCATTACGATCTAGTTTTATGCAAGATAGACAAGACAGTTCATCAAGGAATGAGTATGCATCGGAACCATAAAACTTTTAGTGCAATGACCAGTGCAGTTCCAACAAACAAGATGCATCATGTCTAGTCACACAGGTCCCGATCATAGGGCCAAACTGTTATTACGCGTCCCATTCCATGCCATACAATTTAGTCCTATAACCATACCACGCGCACTCTTAGTAGAACCATCATTTTTAACATTCAAAAGGTTTTATCCCCCCAGAGGACCAATGTTTGCGTCCTTCTAGGATTTCGCACCCAACCTGGCGTCGCGAAAGCCTCCGGGCATGTATTCAAAATACAACCGGGCATCCGGAGCGTGTTACACCACACCTCCAGGCATCTCACACCCCACCTGGCATCACGAGGAATCACTGGGAACCATAGACATGGTTACCCCTAACCTTTGGATTTACATACCGACAAGCATACAACTGGGCATCTACATGCTCCCGGGGAAAACCTCCGGGCATGTATTCATAATACAACCAGGCATCCAAAGGGCATCGACTCATTCGAACCTCTGGGCACCCCGACTCCCGGGGCATCGTTGACCCAAGGGTCCAATGTTAACAATTAACATCTTAATTTCCAAAAACACTTTTCAATGCAATGACAAGATGTCCCATGAGTCTTCATCAAATATCAATATTTCATGAGATGCTAAATGTCAATATCATCATGTCAAATAATAACTCAAGATGCATTCACCTTTGGGACAAATTGAGCAAATTTGGAACAAAACAGCTCAAACATTACAATGCACAGTTTTAGTAACAATTTCGGAATAAGCCCTAAATGAACTCAGAAAATTCTAAAATTTTGGTATGTTTTAGATAAGATCTAAAGGAATAAATTTTGTGAAGGACACTAATTCAGATTCGTTGTGTATAAAGAGTAATATTTTTCTGTTTCCTTCAAAATTCTGCAGTAACTTTCAGATTTACTACCTACAGAAGAAAATTCGTTTCACCACCTAAATCTTGTCCGATTGTTCTCAAATTTTCATATTTTATTCCTAAGGATGTGTCCTATGACTTTCATTAAGGGTTCAAAGTCCAATTCTATCTATAAAATTACAGTAAATTCGTGGATTCATCAAAGGTCATGCTGTTTTCTACAGTATAGCTTACTGGTTCAAGGTAAATACTCTTACCAACACAACCATCTTACACTCAATTTTCGAGACATGCAATGACTGGTAGCTTCAATCTAGTACTCATCTAGCTCAATCCAATACAAAACAGCAAATATCACATTTAATCCTCCATAGATCGGCATTCAGTCTTCATCTCAACTTTTCCTCAAATCTACTGCACTACACTAGATAGCAACAACACTACATCATATAGATTAATGGACTTTCACTTGCCTCACTCCTAAGCTCGATCGGTAGACCAAACGGGAAGCTTGTGGGTCTTCGAACGCGACTCAACGGTGGCAGCACCGTGCTCGATGGAAGGGCGACCTCCTCCTTCCTCACGCCGTGCACTCTCTCACTCAAACTCCCTCTCTCACTCGCTCGCACGGTCACTCTCTCTCCCTGAAATTTTTACTCGGTTATTCTCTTTCCTCCCTCGGCTAATCCGCCTTTTGTTCCTCACTTAATTAGTTAATTCATTTTTCTTGCATGCAGGATTTTCGGTGGCATCAACAAACGAAGTCAGCTCGAGCCCTTGTGGCTGCTCGTGGAAGTTCAGTTGCCAAGTGTTCCTTGCACTCGGTGGATGGGTGGTGCTCCTTGGTTGGCTGCATGGGTCAACTTCCCCTTCATTTGTTGACCCGCATGATGGAGAGGCGTGAGACGGAGATGGGCGAGCGTACTTGTGGGGGTGTGGCCGTGCATGGTCCTTATGCATGGCCATGAGATCCATAGTCCTTATCTCTTGATGGAAGAAAATAGATAGATGTGATTGTATGGGCATGAAATGGAGTCGAATGTGGTGTCAAAATTGATGAATTCCAATAACCATTTCGTCGATCCACGGTATATCCTTATTTTTCTGATGTCGACAAAAGTATACGAACGAGGTTGGTCTCACTTAAACCTATGAAAGTTTTCCAACAAGACTATGGTTTACTCGGCAATTAGACCATTGCTAAATGAAATGCATTGGTCCAACAATAATATGAGCCAATGTTCGTATATAGCACCAACAGCATAATCTGACGATACTTTCGTCACTTAATCACGAAACGCCACGCATTCAGGGGTTGTCGAAATTCTCGGATGCCACACTAATGACGCAATCTGACGATACTTCTGTCGACCCGTCACTGACCGTCACATATTTGAGGTCTGGCGAAAATCCGGATGTCACACATCTTCTATTCAAACCCCTATTTAAACCATGAGGGACGAACTAAGGATTGGTATGTCGGCCAATAATTAAAGTTGCAAGAAGCCATCCTAGCCCTTGATCTTGGATAAGGCACATGGGCTAATGCATGGCCAAGATTTGCTCTTGCTCTTCAAGTTTGGGCCAATGATGAATGATGGACAACAATGCATTAGGCATTAAATGTGATGGACAACCCTCCTTTTCAAGTTTTCTTCTTCTTCTTCTTCTTCTTCTTCTTCTTCTTCTCTCTCCTTCATTTCTCCCTCATTCAGTCGAGACACCCCCTCTCTTCTCTCTCTCTCTCTCTCTCTCTCTCTCTCCCATTTTCCCTCACACCTATGCCTATCTACTGTCTGCCCTAGTCGCTCACTACCCACTTGGACGTTGTTACTACCACTGCTACCATCTCCATGCCACGTCGTCCGCCATCGATCGTTGTTGCTGTTCACCGTCATGAGCTACTACCCGCCTATTCATTGTCGTCAAGCCACCGCCCAACACCCTTCGTCTCGATTGTTCGTAAGTAGATTTCCTAAACTTCAGCTAGGCTATCACGTTATGCAACTCGAATTTAAGACTGCCCTTAGTGCCATAGAACTATCCTAGGTTGAGGAATATCATGTGCCTAATTTTGTATGGTTTTCTCATGATATGCTTGAGTTATATGGTTTGGGATTGACATAGGAACAAGTATGTGAAGGTTGACGTTGCTCAAGTTTGTTGTAGGTTTTGAAAATGATTCACTTAGGCTAGACTTGTCATGATTGTTGTTATGGATTGTCTGCTATGGCTACTTATGTTTGATATCCTTATTTGAATGCCATGGATGGTCGTATGAGTGTTGTATGAAGTGATCTTTGCATATAGATGTCCATAGGACATGATCGAAGTTTGAGTACACATCGAGCTACCGAAACTAGAAAGCGCTGGCTCTTGGACGTGCATGGAAGTGCATTGGGCCAAGTCACTTTCTTGGTTTGATGATATTGAGGCGTATCATTTGATCTGATTTTGACCTAGGCTGGTGTCACGTCCCGAACCTCGAGCGCGCACACATCCCTTGGTGGTCGATACAAATGCGACATTCCTAGGATGCGTCGTCAACCCAATCAATTAAGCACATGCGGAAGTGAAACAATAAACCCCTGACAACAAACAGCATGGGATAGGAAAGCAGGGCAACATTTCACAAAAGCACACTTTTATAAATAACGGGGTTTAGGTACAAAAACGAGTCTGGTCAAAAGCCTAAAAAAAGTTGGCTCTCAAAAGAAGCTGTCCTACGACATACTAGTCGGACACATACACCAACACTTCGGACTCCACCTCCACAGACTTCGGGGCTTCAGGTCCTCCACAGCCACCATCTAAGGACCTAAAAAGTTAAGCCCACGATGGGGTGAGACATTGCCTCAGCAAGTTCACCCCTTACACCCCTATTAGGAAGGAAATACACTCAAGGGTGGTCTAACCACACAATACAGAGGACTTAATCATATGCAGTAATAAAAACTCAAACAATTGGAACGCCAACACTTTCATCTCAAACAACCATAAGGGTCGTGATTATAAGGCCAAACCGTTATGACACGTCCCATACCATGTCACACAGTTTTGTCTCATAATCAGGTGCATCTAACTCAATCAATCATGCGTTCCAATCGTTAATTTCGCCCCTCGAGGGTACGGCCTACTCCCAAGTTCGGTGGTTGTCACACCCTGAGCCTCGAGCACGCGCACATCCCTCTATGGTCGATATAAAATGTGACTTCCCAGGACACGTCGCCGACCCATTCATTTTATTACACATGCGGAAGCAAATAAATAATCCCCAAACAAAACTCAATTGGGGTAGAAAAGCGGGACTACACTTTCAAAACCAAACCATACACCTTTATAAACAACATACCAGTTTATTTATAGCACTAGTCTATTAACAAAAGATCTACAGAAGATCAGTCCTCAAAACAAAGCTATCCTACAACCAGCTAGTCGGATTCACTTGCCGACTGTTCAGTCTTCATAGTCACCAGGGGCGTCGAGTCCCCAACCAACCCATCTGGAGGATCAACTGCACTCTCCCCTAGAGTGGCATCTATTATACCAAAAGGGATTTCAAAACACCTGAGGGGACCATCCAGGAATCCATCGGGTCTATAGCGATACCACGCTCTGAATCGATGAGGGAACCTATAAGGAAGGTTCTCTTCGACCCAAATGGTGGTCACCACAAGTTCATAGACCCAATGACTTCTGGGATCGGCATAGTCAAAAACCCTCTCAGTGACCCTCATCGGTCTACCAAAAAGCTCCGGAGGATCCGCCATTTAGGGACCTGAAAATTTAGCCCACGATGGGGTGAGACAATGTCTCAGCAAGTTCACCCCCTAAACCCCGACTAGGAAGAAAATATGCCTAAAGGCATAATCACACAAGTCAGAAGACTTACCTTGCCTCAGTTCCTTCCTGCAAGTCAATACAATTCAAATCTCAATCCATTCACTCACTTCAATTCAATTGATTCAATACAATCGATGTCATCCAACCATAGATACCATCTATCACTTTGATACTATCTATTAATTCAATACTATCCATCCATTCAATACCATCTATCAATTCAATCAATTCCAAACTGCTCACCAAAGTTGAAATAGATGGTGTAGCTCACCAAAGTTCATAGATAGTATAGCTCGCTAAAGGTTATAGATAGTATAGCTCGCCAAAGCTGTTCGATATAATGGCTCGCCTAAGCTAAAATTACACTTTAAAACCACTTACGGTGTCAAAGTCCGACACCGGGTATTTTCGAGTTAAATACTAAAACTTCACCAACATTACTCAATTTCACAATTAAACAAACAATTTGCACAAACTAACCACACTACGGCGATCAGCGCGAAATTCTAATGACTGGCCATCCCGACATAATTCTTGGAACTATTAAAAATTAAATTAATTTCGAAAATTAAATAATTAAATATTATATTATATTAATATACATTAATAAAATAATATTAATAAATTAGAAATAATTAATTAATTAAAAATAATGAATTAAGGCTTAATCAAGATTACTCTAATCTAAACATCTAATTAGCCCTAATTAAGTATCCACTATACTAATCATTCATCTAATCCAATTAACATTTAAATAATCTAATCTAACCACCTAAACCTACTTAGCATAATCTAAACACCCCTTAAGTATCATTAACCTCTTAAGCAAGGTTTAATGAGTAAACTCACTGGTTTTGCGAGCTGGTGAGTCCATGGCGACTCAGCTTGGACAACGGCGACTAGAAGCAATAAGGCGGGGGACCGGCGGTTGCAGCGGGGCTAGGCGGTGATGATGAGGCTTCCAACGGCTTGGCTGGCTTCGATGGTGGCTCACGGTTGCTGGACGATCAGGGACGGCAACTAGGGAAGCTCGGGACGTGGCTAGACTCGCAGAACAGTAGGGTTGGCTCGGGTGCTAGTGTGCGGGCTTGCGACGACGACGATGGTTACTCCGATGGCTTGGCGTGAGGCTCGACGGCAAGGGGGGAAGCTGGCCGGTCCTCTCTAGTATTTGGGAGCTCAAAGGTGGACAACAATGGAGAAAGCGAGTGGAATGAGGAAGAAGAAGCTTGCTGGAAGAGGGGGACCGCAAGGTGGCTCATATGCCTTCAACACTTGTCTATTTCTCCTCTCTCTTCCCCCACCATGGCCGGCCCTCACTCTCAGCCTTTTCCTCTCCTTAGCTTCCTCAAGAAGCTTGCCAAAGTGTCCAAAATGTTGTGTACCAAGGGGGGCTACGAATTTTGGACATTTCTCCTTCAAATCCATTCAATTCTCACTCAAATCCATCCAATCGAAGCTCAAATAAATCAGCTCATGTGACCTTGTCCTTCTTATGATTTTTCCCCATCAATTGATCCAACTTGCATCCCAAAGATGTGACAAAAAACAACCCTCTGACGTTCCCGATCAAAGCCTTACTTTGCTTTTCTGCCAAAAATTTCGATTTGCAGAAAGATCTTCTGAGGATGAGTTAACGTTCCTAAAATGAATTATGACATGACAGAACTTTCAATTTATGAAATCGGGTTTAAATTCATGGTTAATGTCAATCTGGCGCGATTTGAGCGCGTCCTAATCTATCGGGTAGCTTTTAATAATTTTCAGTGCAATTGACCTGTGGTTAATTATTTTCAAGCCACGACATAAACCTTCGACACATTGGTGACTCTCGGTTGTCGTGAAAATCTCGAGGTTTCAAAAATGGACACAGGGTACCCAAAACGATAGAATAATCGGTTTAGTGCCGGTCGACGAGAATATTGAAATTAGGTGGAATCACCCACACATTGATCACATCTCTCAGTCAAATTGACCTATCTCTGATCTCTGTCCGATTCTGACACTGTCGTAATGATCCTTGTAGACTAGCACGGTCGAGCAGTCAATTCATGGTCGAATTCTCGAGTCCATTGCGTTTAGATTCCCTAATGGCTTCACCTGATAGACTAGTTATCTTGTGAGTGATTAGCTCGGCCGTCGATGAAAAGCCCGACTTATTTAATTGAAAATAAAAACAGAAATTTGGGATGTCACAGCGGTCTACTAACGTAGCTAGGCATCGTCTCTTCCCCATTGAGCACGGCTACGTCTCTCAAAGACGGCTTTCCCAAAGGAGCATAGGTTCATAATCTACTGCGATCTGAATCCCACTGAGTGGGTATCCCATATAGGGTAACGTTCGACTTAAACGCTCGAGACGGGTTCTCTTAACCAAAGCACGACCATTCAATCTCGGCCTAGGACACCGTGCATTGCACTCAAATGTCTCAATTAAAATAGTGATTCTAGCCTATTTTCTTCGTATTAAGAACATCCGGAAAATAGTCATGTGTGGGTAGACAGTCAATTCGAACTAGAAAAACTGATACATTTCCTTTTCAAACCCCACTATTTGATATAGTACTTAAAACCCTTTTCGGTATCAAAACCAGACACTCGGGATTTTCTGAATAATTACCAACTTTTCCAATCACCACACAATTTCACAATTCAACAATCAATTGCATAATCCAACCACACCACAGAAGTCGGCACGAAATTCTAACGACCGGCTATCTTGGCGTAATTTCCGGAAAATAATAAATAATTAAATAAATTACTAATTTAACTAAATAATATAAATTAATTAACTATTATAAATTAAAATAAATTAATTAGAAAAATTCGAAATAATTAAATAATTAAATAATTAAATAATTAAATAATTAATTAAGTGGCTAATTAAGCTTACACTAATCTAATTGCCTAATTAGCCTTAATTAATCATCTATAAACTAATCAAATCTCATAATCTAATTAAATTCTAATTAGACTAATCTAACCACATAAATCATGCTTAACCTAATCTAAACAACCCTTAAGCATAATTAACCTCCTAAGCAAGGTTTAGTGAGTAAACTCATCGGATACGCGAGTTGGTGAGTCCATGGCGATGGCAATGCCAAGGCGGGTGACAAACCTCTAAGCAGTGACACCAACCAAGGCCCGGAAGTGACCTAAAACGAGCCACGAAGTTCCAGATCTTGCTGGAAGCTTCGCTGCTACTTGCTGGTCGAGGGAGCAGAATCGAGCAACCACAGCGGCTGGAAACGGCGAGAAGGGACCAGGCAGCTTGGAAGGCTGGCCAGGGAAGTCGACAGCACAAGGGGCTAGGTTGGCTGGCTTCTCTGGTTTTCCTTGAGCTCTCTACTCTTCAACAATGGAGAAAGCAAGGGTGGATGAAGGAGAAGAAGGCTGCTGAAGATAGGGGACCCCAAATGGCTTCCTAAGCTTCCAACACTTGGCCAAACACTTGAGAGCTGCCCCCACTTGCTCAACCCTTTTCTCCAGCCACTTCTCTCTCCTCAATCTTCCTTAGGAAGCTTTTCTTCAAGGCTAAAATGTTGCACCCCTAGTGGCCTACGAATTTTGTGACATTTGGCCATCAAAGTCTTTAATTTCTCTTCAATTCAATCCAATTGAAGTCCCAAAATTCCAGACAAGGTACCCACACTTAATTCCACTTTTTTCCTTGCCAATTAATCCATCTCGGATGCCAAAAGTGCACTCAGAAACGGTCTTCTAATTTTCCCGATCCAATTCTGCCAATTCTTTATTTTTTGCTGAAAATCCGAACTTACTGAAAAAATCTTTGGAGGATGAGTCGACGTTCCTAAAATAAATTGTGACACTACACAACTTTCGATTTCTGAAATTGACTTCAATTTCATGGTTAATTTCAATAGAACGCGATTTTAGTGTGACCTAACCTATTGGGTAGCTTTTAGGAATTTTAGTGCATTTGACTTGTTGTCGATCATTTTCGATCCATAATGTACATCTTCGACTCATAGGCGACTCTCGATTGTCGTATAAATCTCAAGATCTCAAATACGGGCACAAAGTACAAAATTGACAGAAGGTCGGTCTAGTGCTGTTTGACATGACTTTTGCAATTGGGTGAAATCACCTACTCTTAATTACATATCTCTGTTGAATCGACCTATCTCCAGTCTCTAATAGAATTTAACGGTGTCGTATTGACCCTTGCAGATTAGTACGGTCAAGCAGTCATTTTTTGGTCGAATTCTCAAGTCAATTGTGTTTATATTCCTTAACGGCTTTAACTGATAGATTAGTTATCTCGTGAGTGGCCAACTTAGAGAAAAATGCCATAGGTGCGTCGATGAAAAACCCATTTCATCTCATCGAAAACAGACTTGAAAATTAGGATGTCACAGCTGGTACTCTAATGTCATGAGTCAAGCCACAATCTAGTTTCATGCTCGACATTTTTTATTGTTGCATATACAATAGGGCATGAGTTACACATCGCTTGGCACGCCGTTAGGGCATTGATATTGGGACTAATGAGAAAGATAAAACCAATTACTTGAATGCTTGATTCATGTGGTCATATGAGGAATACTGTCACCAATGGATTTCGGGACAATACCCCCAAGTCAACGGGATGCTTCATTAGTAAGAACGAGATGATACCCTCACGTCAACGTGATGCCCTCATTCTAATGGGATGCCAATCGCGGGATGTGTTATATCAGAACAATGCCCGATGGATTTCGCATGCCATGCTCAAGGGAGCGAGGCAATGTCTCGGAGGTTTCCGGAAGAGCCGTAGGGTTTCGGCTGTGTGAAATTAATAATGGACTCGAGATAGCATGATACTATGGGATGCCAAGTAATTCTCAAGGCATTAATCGTGTGCAAAGAGTTTGAGTGCTATACGCATACTTTGAAAGTGATGTTATGACTTGCACATTCATGGCATAGTCTTATGTGAGGTGCATGAGACACGTGCATGATTTAAGTGTCATTTTTAGTAACTTAGAAGGCACATGCATGCTATGATCGACTTTGTTTATGAATTAGGAGGCATGTGGATGTCATGGGGGTTGTTGTTTGAGTCTTGAAGGCCTTGATAATATTGTGGATGCTAATATCCATCATGTGTGAATATTTTGGCTATTATTGCACTAATTGTTACACATGTGGATTTGTATGCCTTTGATTAGGACTCGAAGGATTAGGTTGAGGTTAGATCCCTTCATGTTTATTGTTAAGGCAAAGCTTAGGTTTTTCTATTGATTTACCATTGATATATTTAGGTCGAGGAATCACAAGGCTTCGATTAGAGGCATCCGCTTGTATGAGATGTAGGATTTTTACTTACTAAATTTTCAACTCATTATTGTTGTTTAGCTTTTTTTAGAACCCGAGGTATGAATGTTCCACCCTTGCGTTTCGGACTTCCTGTATACATGGAAGTCATGGTGATAGACATTGAGGACACTATCACCGACATCTTCTTCCAACGCCACACCATGACGGTATAGGTGGATGACGGTGTGGGGTATCTAGTCCCCCATCTGTTTGTGGCCTGGTTCACTTAGGTCGATCAGGACCTTTGCGGTCCTCTGCGTGGGTTTGACAGCTCACCCAAGGATATTGATAGATCGATGCTTCCCCATCCTGATGGTACCGTGGACGTCCCCAAGTCCACCCCGACCACGACCTAAAGCCTAAGCCCGAGCCATGAGGACACCGATAGAAAATGAAAACCATTTTTGGTAGCTACCTTGGTAGAAGGAGCAAGGAATAATGCCACCTTTTTGATATCTTTTTGTAAAGAGGGGATGATCAGTTTCGGAATGGCCCTAAGGTTTGGCTTGTAAATATGTAATCATTCCACGTAGATAAATAAAATGGGAAGTTATGCAGTATGTATGTGAATGTGTTTTCTCCCTAATTATCACATGTTTGTTATTCATTGATTGGGTGATTGGAGATTGCATGCTTCCGCATGTGCTTAATGAAAGATAAAAAATCAATGGGATGGTGATGCCTCCTCGGACATCGCGATTAATCTTGGTAGGGCAGATGTCGCGTGCCCGCATGACGTCCCCTGCTCTGCCCTTACAATTCATAAGCTTAGTTTAATATATTTAACATGCAAATCAATTTCGTTTCAAAGTCAGCACTAATCAATTTTTGGTGGGGTGATTAGAATCTCAAATAAAATGTGGGAGAGTACTTTACTTTTTTGAACCAAGGATTCTAGATTTGGAGACTCGTTTACATTAGATTTCTCTATTGTTATGCTAATATGTTTTCTCTTTCATTAAAAAAAAATGTTTTGCAAGTAGTTTGAATTAATTTTAACCTATCCACCAATATGCAACGGTTGATCATGTGGGTGCACAATTAATAAAAATAACAATAATAAACAAAAGCAATAAATAAATTGCTAGAATAGGGAAAGAAATGAAATATCTCAATGCATGCCAAGTTTATTAATCAATTGCTCAAATATCTACAAATTATTTGTTAAAAATATGCAATGCCTCACCTAACATGATTTCCATGAACTAATTAACTATTCTAATTAATTCTCTTTTTTGTTTGATTTTATATCCATGTGAATTAAACTAATATGCAATGAATGTAATGCGAACTTAGGACTAGAGCATGGCCTAATTTTAATGACGTGTTTCTATTAAATGAACTTAAACATGCAACCCTAAATGAAGTGAAATTGATGAATGACATGGATAATGACATAGCAATGACATGACAAGCACAATAACATGGCATAGATGATGTAGATGACGTGGGGCCAAGGAACAAGGCACACCGATGTAAAACTCGGCGCAAGGACAACATGGGAATAGGTCACGACCAGAAATTGTGTGTGGCTAGGAGCGGTGCTTGACCAAGGACTGAGCATGGTCAGGCTAAGACTCAGCCATGACTCTCTCTCTCTCTCTCTCGCTCTCTCTCTCTCTCAAGTGTTTCTCAATGTGATATGAGATTTCTAATTGTCGAACTCGAATTATGAGGCACAACAGTCTATTTACAACGTTGACCTACGTTAATTAGCCAAGTTTGATTTTGGCCTGCTATGATGATGCATTCTAATGACCCAAGCTCTTTTTTTTTTTTTTAAGAGATATGTTCACTAGAAGTCTTGAAACTTATCACAAAAGTACAATTGAGTCCTCAAACTTTTAGAACATGCAACAAGTCCTAAAACTTGTCAAATTGATGCAATCGAGTCCTCTCGTTAATTTCATCTAATTTGGCTAATAGAAAATGCTGACATGATTTTTTTTTTATTACTTTCTCTCTCTCGCATGACGCTTACATGGCTTAAACAAAAATTGAGTCCAAAACGATGTCGTTTTAGTCCAAATTTGATTTTAATAGTAATATTAATTTAATTAAATTTATTTTAAGAAAAACGAGGAGGAGGCAGACCAGCAAGGGCCTTGTTAGCCCTCGCCATTGTTGGACTAAAACAACATCGTTTTGGACTCAATTTTTGTTTAATAGTAATATTAATTAAATTAAATTTATTTTTAGAAAAATGAGGAGGAGGCAGACTAGCAAGGGCCTTGTTAGCCCTCGCCATTGCCCCACCATTGCTACAAAGGGCTAGTGATGGTGGGGCAAGGGTCAACCAAGGTCATTGAGCCCTAGCTAGTGGCTGGTGACCTTGGCCAACTACAAGTGAGGGTTGCCAATTCTTGCCCAAATCTATCCCACGGCTAGGATAGGGTCGCTAGCCACTAGCCCCACCATAGCTAACGACAGCCCTCATCCCAATTTAGGCAAGGGCTGTGACCCTCACTCAAATTTGGACCCTCACCTACGGTTGGCTAGGGTTGCCGGCCAACTCTTGCCCCACTATCGCCGGGAAGGGCTAGCAATGGTGGGGCGACAGCAAGGGCCTTATAGGCCCTTTGTTGGTTTGCCTTCTTCTTCTTTTTCAATTTAATTTTTGTTGTTGTTGTTGTTCTTATTATTATTATTAAAAATTAAATTTAAACCAAAACAACATCGTTCTAGCTATGTTGCTTGTTTAAGTCATGTCAATGCCATGTAGGAGAGAGAAAGTGATAAAAAAAGAAGAAGTAACGTTAGCATTTTCCATTAGCCAAATTAGACAAAGTTAACAAAATGACTCAATTGTGCCAATTTGACAAGTTTTAAGGTTTGATTGCACATTCTGAAAGTTTTATGACTCAATTGCACTTTCTTGATAAGTTTTACGAATTCTAGTGAACATTTTCCCTTTTCAAATTGTGCTCTAATGGGCTGAATTAACTTAGTTGAAGTTCAACTATGCCTTTCTCTCCTTATGAAATTCGGCCAACCCTAGTGTGTATGGGCTTGGCCGAATTTTGCCTGCTTTTGGGCTTTTTTTTTTTTTTTTTTTTTTTTTATTTTAAGAATGCATTTTATCCCTTTAAAGACATATTCTAATTAAGCTGAAGCCTTTTAACCTTGATGGGCTAAACCTAGTCAATTAAAGCTCGTAACTCTTGGCCGTGAAAGTTTGGGCCAATGCACTCCCATGGCATGCCGAGTTTAGCTGTCCTCATAGGCTTTGTCCACATGATTCAATTATGTTTAGAATCATCCACCGCTAGTCCAATTAGAATGCAATTTATGAGCCTATTAATGCAAGATGCTCTTAAACTATATGTAATTTAATGAAAATTATTTTTGCTAGGGGTTGAGGTTAATCCCTAATTTTCTATGCAATGAATGAAAATATGGGTTACCAAAAATAAATAACGATCGCTTGTAGCACTTGAAAAAATTAATGAACGAAAAATATTTACATCGTTTATGAAATTGTTTAGATATAAATTATATTTGATAATAAAAACAGTTTTCATTAACTAATTATTTCAAGTGATGTAGATGATTAATTTTATGAAAATATTTTCCAAATCATTCATTTTCCGTGAAATAAACAAAACCATAATCCCCATCCATTTTTCTAATTTCCCTTTTTCTAAGAGGCCTTATGACCTTTTCCTTAACAAGGGTGTCCCCGTATAAAAGGAACACCAAAGTTCCTTGCAAAATATTCAATTTATAAAACGAACTCAATGCGTGTGAAGATCAATGTTACTCATGTAAACCATAGTTGCATCGACACTAACCTTTTAATTGATCGGTGAGACACTCGATTACACAGGTAATTCTTCACTTACAAGATCTACAGCAACTTTGCCTCTAATCGACCAATCATATGTGATGAGTTGTTTTGTAGTTAATAGTTCAAACGAAATCAGTATAATTCCCGGGGTGTTATCCACGGATAGGATGCCAATTAGTTGGAGATAATTGCTCAAAAGCAGTTTGGTGCTAAGTATATAAATACATATCTTGAAAAATTATTTCATGTTGACACTTAATTTTTAGTCGACATGTTAAGAATGTTAAAAAAATTGAGATTTGAGTTTTCGATTGCAACGGAGCTTGTCTTGACCAAAAAGTGTGATTTTTCATTTCTTTTTTTTATTTTTTGCATTGCGGCTTTTAATTACATTCCTATTCATTTTCAAGAAAAACCTAAAAAGTCAAATGTTTGACTTTGTGGTTCAGTTTTTGATCAACCCTTCGATCAAAAGTCAATCCTAGATCAAAAATTTGATTTTTCATCTAATATGTCATTCACCCGTAATTTAAGTCTTCTCCAATCAATTTTTCAAAAATTCAAAGAATTGGCTCAAAAATCAATCTTTTAGGAACAGTCAAATAAAGCATTGACTTTTAGTCAAACCTTTGACCAAAAAAATTGAAAAAAATAAAAAATCCACAAAATACTTTGTTTTAGTGTCAATTTGATTTGTGTGTCAAAAGTTTCATAAGATTCAATTAAGAACATTCTTTTCTGAATTTTTCGATTTTGGGTTCTAAATCGACTAAAAATAAAATTACTTTTGTTTTAGCCATAATTAGGTATAGTTCCTTTTATGATATTTGGTCTTAGGACTATTTTTAATCTATCCATGCATTCAATTTCACAAATTACCACATCGAAAGGCGAATTGCCATTTTAAGTCTAATTAGGGGATCAAAATCAATTCTTCATGATTTACAAACAGACAATTGTTTTCCACTTGTTTTTTAAAGATAAGTCCAAATTCGGGGCCAATTTTAAGAAATTCACATGAGAACTTCCTGATTTGAGGGATTGTACTCTCTTCAAGGTAAGAAATGTAATGACCCCGACTCCATCCCCAAGGTCACAAGCGATGGGGGTTATTTTTGCGACATTCTAGGCGCTTCGCCATCCCGTTTCCTTTTTATCTTTTCATTAAGCATATGCGGAAGCATTACAAACAACACCCAAACAACAACAAATAGCCAGGAAAACAACCATTTACAAACATATAATTACATATGTTATATTTACAAACTCTTCTATCTTGGGTCGATATATTTATAATCACTATATCTTCAAAATGGCCAGGGTAAACCTTAGTTCCTCTAGCAAGACTGCAACTCTTTTTTTTTTTGGGTAAAAACAGGACTGCAACTCCTTCATGCCTACAATTCTTTAAAAAAAAAAAAATAACAGGGTGAGTCATGGACTCAGTAAGTAAAACCACTAATTCATGGTTAGGATGGCACCTCATCACCGAACCAAAACATGCAAGTCTCAACTTTGAATAAGTGCCGGCGGCAAATCAACAGTATAACACATGCTTTACCTTGATTAAAACAGGCAAGAGTCCTCGAATACTTATAAAACATACATGGCCAAGATCATATAATGGCATACAAGATATGCACGTGACTCTCAAGACTCAAATAATAGCATATATAATATGCACGTTACTTTCAAGACCCAAAAATAGCATATATAATATGCACGTGACTATGAAGACCCAAATAGGAGTTTATAAAATATGCACGTGACTTTCAAGGTCAAGGCAAGGGCAAATAACATATGCACATGAATATTATAGGGTCAAACACAAGGGATTTATTTATTAATCAACCAAAATCTATTGGTTCTTCCGAAATCCACCGGGCATCGTCTCGAAATCCATCGGTGACGGCATCATCCCGAAATCCATCGGTGGCAACATCGCCCCGAAATCCATCGCTGGCAGAATCGCCCAGAAATCCATCGCTGACAACATCGTCCCGAAATCCATCGGTGACGGCTAGTTTCTTCATGTGACCACACAAGCAAGCATTTACACAAGTTTAAATCTTATTTTTGATCGTTAGCCCTTGCAAGAAAAACCTGAAGGCATACTTATGCAAGTGTGTGTCATGACCTAGCAAAAGTAAACTGAATGATGAACCGAGTATGTATGTTTCTCATGGCTTGAGCCGACCCATCTTAGCACCGGCCTAGAACCACACAAGGCTCGGAGTCGACACATGTCAATACCGACTTGAGACCAAGCAAGGCCCATATTGTCACGCTTCGATGCCGGTCTCACAACCAAGTGGAAACCCATCGTGACTTGGGGTGTATTCACACGTGAACAATTAAAACATGAGTAAATCATACAAAAGACACTCGACGACATCATACACATGGTAGAACATGAGTGAGCTCATTTTAAATTTAGTAACGTAACTTGTTGCCCTAGCCAAGAGTTAGGGGTTCTACTTACCTTCGATAAACCTCGATAAACTATAGGTGATTTTACCAGGAGAGGGTTGTCTTGTGAGGTGGTGAGCGAACAAGACCGAGAGAGGGAGAGGACATGAAAGAAAGGAGGAGGAGAAGAAGTGAGCCAAAGGTCGGAGAGAATGGATGGGGGTGGTTCTCCTATTTATAGGCCAAGCTTCAATAATGGCCCTAACTTATTATTCTAGGAAGATCCAATTGTCATGATTAATGAATCTTCTCATTGCCATCTCAATTAGCGAGTCATACCTTCATTTAAGGACTAGCCTCCAAGGAACACATGCTACTTATTCTCCAAGCCACTCCTAATTGGTCCACCTAAGCTTGTGAGTCACCATTTCATCATTACTTGGCCTAACTTAATCTCCAAGGAAAATCTTATGCAATGATGATCAAATCCTCAAATAGCCACCTAAGCTAGTGATTCATCCCTTCATTTAATGCTTAAGATATGGCCATCATAAGTCTTGGATTTTTGGCACATTTTTCATGATTTTTCTTGCTCATTAAGCCAAGTATTCTAGAACCTTCCATGGTATGATTCACATAAGCCAACTTGCTATCCAAGTTTCTTCTCTTTAACACACTAAGGTCCAAAAGAATTTAATACATTCTTATCTTCAAGCCAAGAAGTCTCTAGATTAGCTTGCTCCTCAAGTTAGGCATGCAACCCCCTTCCCTTTCAAGTTGTGCGTTTGGTTCTCCCATTCTCAAGCGAAAATAGTTTTGATGAACTTTCAAAATCAATATGATTACCTTATCAAACAGGCTCAAGAAATTATAAAATTATAATATGTTGTAGAGAAGACTTTAGAAAACATATTCCATGAAGAAATCCAAGCCAATTCATTATGTGGAAAGAGGAACAAATCATTGAACATAACCTAAAAATTCGTCTGTCAAGCAGATTCAACAGTTAGAGAGAGAGAGAGACTCATTTCGAAGTCCAAATCTTCACAAAAGTCTTTGAAATTTTAATATGTTGTAGATATTAATGTCATTTAAAACTTTTTTGAATGAAGCATGTTCAAATTCAAAAGGGAAGATCTTATGAAAATTCGAGAAAACAACTTGGTTACCGGTTCATTATACTGGGCAGGTTCTATACGGTAATTGATTGGGCCTTCGTACCAGCCATTTCACCTCATAAAAATATCAAATTTAAGTATGTACTAGATTAAGATGTTTTGAACAACTTTCATGAGGAAGTTTCTCCAAATTCAAAGTACAAAGAGCTCTATAAAATTGGAAAGTAGGAAAGGTCCAGTAGTTTCGAAAAACTGGAAAATCAAAACCTATGAAACTCAAGGTGGCAAGTCTATGGAAAAGAGGTGGCGCTCTACTTGGCTTCCAAGATCACTTGCTATCATTTCCTTAGGTCATGAGTCACCCTCCCTTCATTAATTACGTGGGACACATAAGCCTCAACACTCATCATCCTCATTTAATGCTTTTCGCACTTGTTCACACTTATTTCTAGGAAGGTTTGAGTAACCTAAGGCCTGTCTAGCTTAGCCTTCTAGTTGAGACCAAAATAAGGGTCGAAATCAAAGATGTTACAAGAAAATCGAGCCGTTGAGCTTTAATCGAAGAAATTTAGGTTGACCCATACAAGAATAAAGTTCAATTACATGAATCTAGGTCAAATTTTAATATTAGACCTTGATTTATTTGTTGCCTAAGTTTTAGCTCTTCAATTTAGAGTCAATTTGGATACATTAAGTGATCCTACACATGGGTAATTGGTTGAATAGGTCTATTGCAACATTAATAGAATTTAATTTGCAATTTTAGCCAAGGAATTGCAAAATTGCTCATTTTAGCCCCTAAGGCTCACTCTCATGTATTCATGGTTTTGGTCCATTGTTTTTTGCAATAACCACTCAATTAAGTCAATAGATGGTCCATAGATTACATTTACGAAGTTTAATTGGCTTAATTAAATTGAAATTGGACAATTTCTCCTCAAATCATGCAAGTTTTCTCTTCAATTTGGTCATTAAGGGATTAAATTGCATAAATTTTGAACCCACAAGGGCCACAAAGGTGTGACTCAACAAGAATCGGTTAAGAATTGGTCAAATCGACCGAACCGATCTAACTGGTCCAATCGGCCGTAAGCAAGTTAGGCCGGTTCGGCCTCTTTCCAGCCTGTTTTGGACCTCCAGCGACCTGTCCCGAGATCCTCGCCACGTCAATTTCACTTCTAAGCCCTCGCAATCTCACAATTTTGCAGATTAACCCTCGAATTTCTTAAATATTCTATTTGACCCACAATTAGGCCTTTAAATGCAATTCTCGTTTTAAACTCAAATTTTCGTAAATCTTACGCATTTGATCGATTGTCCAACACCTCTTAATGATGACTAACCCTTTAAAAACCTAATTTGGCTATTGGATCAATTTTTCGACAGTCGTATTGAACCATGGGCCGAGATCGGCCGATTTGGGACTAGTATAAATAGATTTTCCCTCCAAATTTTGGAGAGGGCTCATTTGTGTAGATCTCTCTCTCTCTCTCTCTCTCTCTCTCTCTCTCTCTCTCTCTCTATCTACAAACTAAAACCCTTTCCTCTCTCTCCTCCTTTCCCATCCATCTTCTGTTCTCTCTCTCTCTCTCTCTCATTGCACGGTTTGATCGCCTCCTTTCCGTTGGGCGGTTCACTGCCAGTTGAAGCCTCTACCGACGGTTCACCTCTTGCATCACCGACCACCAACTTGTTCTTTAGCTTGTCAAGGTTGCTATAGCTTCAGCAAATCACCAGAATCCCTGTTGCGATCGGTTCTTCAATCCATCTCGGAACCAGTTTTATTGGCACCATCGACCCAACCGATTTCGATCCGAGCCATTTGACAGTTCTAAAGCAAATCAATTGTAGTCGATTTGTCCCTGGCCTTCCTCCGATCCTCCGGTGATCAGAATCTCCTCGGCAAGTCACCAGAAAAACTTTGGTGACTCTCGTTCTTCTTCACGGATCAAACCAATCCAAATCGAACCAATTTCATTCAATTGGACCAATCGGTGGTCACTGGAGGTCACTAAGGCCATCTATCACTTCCAATCAAGTGCTGGACTTGTCATTAATCTCTGGATGGTTACAGACCTGCCGATCAAATCTCTAGCGGTCCATTCCTTCTTTGGCACTTGAACTGCCGTTTCAACTAGCCCATATGCGATCCGTGTAACATCCAAATTTTGGACCTACGAGAAATGATTGTGAATTTGGTGTGCTAGTGGCAAGGATAGGTTGTGGATCGTTCCCTGAATCAATCATGTACCGATCATGGATTGATCAAGGGAACGGTCGTGGACCAGTTTAATGACTATGTTAACGGACCTGAATAGTTCTGTCGATGGATGACTGGTCGACCATAAGGGTTGATCAAGGAATGGTCACGTCCACCACGGATCAATTGACGATCATGAATCGGTCAAAACGGTCATATTTAGGTCGTGGGTGATTCCGCTCGATCATGCACCAATCGTGGACGACCATGATTCAACTTGGTATAATTGTGTGTCGGGTACGAATCTGACCGATCTCAAACGACGACATGCCAATTGAGAGTCTGCCTGGATGAGGCCTACGGCTGATCTAGGATTTAATCCGTTCGGCCAAAGCTGATCTAAGGGCCGATCATTAAACTTATGCCCTATACCATGAATCTAGCCAAGAAGGCAAACTTTGCCTACGACAACCACACCGAAGGTGGCTTGGCCACGAATCTCGGGTGTGTCGGAATGGTCGTTGAGGGATGTGCGTAAAAAACCCTTGCCCAATGCTGGTTACACTTCTAATGGCTTATTTCCCCACGGTTGCCTTATTATGTGGATATTGACAAAAGAGAATTCTCTAGAACACCCTAACTTCTTCAAGAAGGAAGGTGACTTACCATTCCACATAGATCCTTCTAGATTTGGCAATTATTACCAAAGATTCACCTTGGGAATTAAGCAAAGAATCTAGGCCAAATGTCCCAAAGAGAATGAGACACCTCGGAGCAAATTATAGCTATCCTATGGCCTTGATGTTACATCATCTATATAGGGTGCCATCTATCCATTATGATTTGTCCCTTAAAAATGAGGCAAGTGCTCATGTGACCCAATAAAAAGGAGACAAGCAAGGCTTCAAATAATGACACTAGGCCATTAGATCTCCACCTCATAAGCCTAGGTAGCCCAATGAAGATTATGTAATCATGGCAAAAAGATTTTCCTTGGAGAAGAAGTTCATCACCATGCTTAGGTGTTCTCTAGAATCTTAGGCTATAATGACCCTAAAATATAGCCTTAGTGAACAAGGCAAGAGCCAACCAATTAGGATAGGACATTAGGCATCATGAGGACTTATGTGTCCCTAGGCACCTTAGGCAATAATTAGCCTAAAGTGAGCCTTGGAGGATAAGCAAATAGGTGGACCAATCATAAATAAAAACAAATAAGTATAGGTGTCAACTAAGGAGGCTAGATAGGCTAACTCATACCTTAGGCCTAATCATGAGTTGCACCAATAATTGAGGATGGGAAGGCCTATAAATAGGAGGAGCCTCCCATTCATTTCTATCACTTTAAGCCCTCTTGCCATTCACGTCTACCCTCCTCCTCCTTTTCCTTTCTCTTGGCCTCGCACCACCAACCCATCAAGCTATCCAAGCTAGTTCTTGAGGTTTGCCAAGGTAAGTAAGGTTCATCTTTCTCTTATAGGAAGGTAGATCCCATTGTTAAGGCTAACAAAGTGCTCACCCGTCAAGACATAGGTAGTATGTGATATATTTTGTTTGACTTTGCTTGCAATTGTGTTCGGCCGTGTGCTTTAGTCGTTCATGTTCGGAATGAAGCCGAGGTTTGCTAGGATTGAGTTTGTCACAAGGCAAAGTTGCCTAAGCCATAAGGCTTTGGATCGGCATAAATAGGGTGCCGGGTCCAAATCTCGCTTGGTGTAGGGATTGCGCAAGGCCGCGAGGTCCTAGATCCACTCTAAGGCGTGTCGATTATATGGCCTAATCGGTACAAGGATTGTCCAAATTCACAAGGTCTTAGTAAGGCATTAAAGCGTGTTGGTTTTGTAGTTCAAGTTGGTGCGGGGACTTTGCACTTGGCGTTGAATCAAACCACGAGCCGAGGGTCATTCACAGCACAAACTGTGTTCAGATCGAGTCGTAACCAAGGTCCGTCAAGCTTAGAATCTTCACTAAAGTGAGGTGTACGCAAGCATTAAGGCTTTGGATCGGCATTGAGGCATGCCATTTCTAAGCCTTGTCCGATGCGAGGATCGATGTTAGGTGATTGGTTCAAGTTATGGACCAAGGATCGTTCTTGGCATGTTTGTTAGTGTAGTGCAATAATTCATGGCACACACGTATGCATGTGCATGCCATCGGGCCATGCATGTGTCGGCTAAGAAGAAAAGATAAGAACCGACTTGTATGATGCATATATGTGTGCACTTAAAGAGGAAAAAGCCTCCGTCACTACACAGTATTGGCGGCAATGCTTCATTCATTGAATGGGATGCCTAATTGACCCAAGATAGCCTGGTTGAGCCAGGATGCCTGAGTCTTGAACCCAGAAGCCTCAAGAAGCCAGCCTAGAGAAGCCTCGGTCAAGCCGAGATGCCCTAATCAAGCTAGGAAGCCCAACAAGAAGCTGGAAGCCCTGGTCGAGCCACAAGGGCCTAGTCGAGCCAAGACGACGATAATGAATTTGCATGAGTGCTGGTTATGCATAAGCATGATATGTTGATGAGTTCATTCTTAAGCCGAAGGTAAGCATGCATTGAAGCATATTGTTATGGATATCTGCATGTATTCAAGATGTAGCAATAAGTTTGCTATTGATCTGCCATTGACATTGTTTGCGAGTATTGTGCTTTCGAGTTCTTGATGATGAGATGCTTTCCTAGTAGAAAATTATGAATTTTACTTATTGAGTTCCCAAGACTCACTCCCTCATCCTTCAGTCTTGTAGGCATGGAAGTCTTAGATCAGTTTTGAGAGTTGTAGTCACGCTAGAGGAGATAGGAATTCCCCTAGCCTATACGGAAACTTGTAGTGTGATGTAAATGAGAAAGAAGGCTTGTAGAAAAATGGCTTATAAAAGTATTGTTATAATATAAACTAGTGTGTTCTGTGTGATATATGTCCTAGTCTTCCAACTGTTGCTTGTTCGGGGAGTTGTTTATTCATGTTTCCGCATGTGCATGATAACAAGATAAAAAGAAATGGGACGGCGACGTACCTGAGACGTCGCGAAAATAACCCTTGTCGCTCAAGACCTTGGAGATTGAGTTGGGGTTGTTACAGTCCGAGGTGTCCGGTTTGATCTTAGAGGTTAGATTGAGGTCCAATCAAGTTTCGATGAGAAAGTTTTTGTCCGATCACGTTAGAATCGATGAAATTACCAAAAGGTAATGATATCGAGCTTGAATCCGATGAAAGGAGGTTAGAATAGCTAACTGGGGCGAGGATTCACACTGGGAACCATAGAAAATGCTTAGATATGTTGTTGATAGGTTTGATCAATGATTTGCTGAGATTGTATGTAGATTGGAGATGATTTGTGATTGATTGGATGATTTTGGTGAAAAGCTACAATTTTAGTGTATCTATAATGTGGTTGTTGTTTGGCCTAAAGCAAGGGATTGGATGACCTTTATTTGACTCAACACCTCCTACATCTAGAAAGTATGTTCTGAGACCGTCAATTTGATAGGTCGCACGGCCTAAATGGTTGACATTGGCCCCCCAAAAAACGCTTCACAATCTGCTCGATTTTGTAGATTTTTCAATGTGTTTTAGGTTCTGTTCTTATTTCGCCTCTAAATTTTGCTATTCTTGTGCTAATTTCTGTTATTGATTTTTTAGAAAATTGTCTCCATGAGATTGTTCCAAATCATCTTGCGTACAACATACTTATTTTTTAGATTTTTCAGACCAGTTTTGGTAGGTCAAAACTACTTAAATCTTACCATAGGTTAGTTTGCCCTATACTAATCCGAGACCCATTTCGGCAAAATTGAGCATATAGATGAGTTCAATTGACCTTAGGATCTTGATGAAGATTAAAATACATATTGTGTGCTTTCCATTAGTGCATGATGTCATCGCCATTTGATATGATAACTACCTGTGTAAACACATTTAGGTCCTGCTGCGATTAGGATATTTAGTAATATGCATTCGTTTTGCCATTTTCATCACAACAGGAAATGTTTGCTATTTTTCCTTCTGTATGTCAAATTTTTTGTTAGATTTTTTACACGTTCCTAGGTGACCAAAACTAAACATGCTTTGTGATTTTAATTTTGGATTGATACCTTGTCATATGCATGCTTTCTTGCGTTTGTTTTGGTCCCTTAGAGACTAAATCTCATGATGATGCCTTCTTGACTATTAAAATACACATTACAAGTTGCACTTTGAAATCCTCAAGTATGTCATTATAATTTTAAATCATGTTGCATTGTCATTGACTTGCATAGCATTTTCACATGCCGACTTAAGGTTAGATGTTTACACTAATCACTTGTCACATCCAACTCTTGGCCGTCTGTGATTTTCATGCCGCTTGTGCATTGCATAAGTGATTTTAAGACTTAATGATGCATGTTTGCGTTCTAGTTTATTAATAACCAATGCGCGCAGTTTCACAAACCTCAACTTTAGAGCACCGAATTGACTTCAATTGAACCCAGACCCTTTTAGAAAGTTGGAAGACACCTTTAGACCTTTCAAATACCACTTGTTTCATGTAATTTTCTCATCGTTAGCCCCATTTTTTTTTTTTTCTAAACTAGATTAGAATTCTGACCTAGAATTAAATTCGGATCCTTTTTTTACCCCAGTTTAGGCAGATTTTTACTTTTTTTGTATCAGTTTTCCAGCAGAGATTCTTGAGTCGGACGGTTAATAAAGTTTGTTTGTTACCCTTTTACCTATGTTGTGGTGAACTTTCATGATTTTTAGACTTCATTTGATAGGGTAAATCTTAGTTGCAATGACTTGATGTGCCGCTGATTTGGCAAATTCTTGATGTAATAACGTCCATTGTTAGATTTTTATAATATCATGCTTAGTTTCTTTAGGGAAAATTTCTCACAAAAGTTGTTCCATATCGTATTATGCATCTTAGGTAATTTTTTCATAGTTAGATCATCAATAGGTGTCACTCAATTTTGCTGATTTAATGTGCTTTGTCTTAAGCTTTCTGTTATAGGCCTTTGTTGTAATAGCCTATATGGGTTTTTTAGGATAATTTGTGCATAGGATTAGGACATGGCATATTCATGAAATTTGTTTCAAATTCTTTGATCTTCATTTTCAAATGGTTTTCAACAAATGAATTAATTTTTCAATCACACATTGCAATGTCTTTGGTACATGTGATGCTTCCAAAAGCAAATGTTTAGGAATCTTTTCAATACTTTGACTTGATATTGTGGTAGTTGAGGTTTTGACCGTATTTAAAATGTCGACGATGTCTGTGAGTGTATTTATGTGAGCCCTAGACTAGCCTTAGCAATTAAATGCGTTCCATGGTCGAGACATCATTTTGTCTCTAAAACTTCATTTTCCATTATTAGTGATTCCAAAATTAATCTTTGAAACATCACATGTACCCTCTATGCATACAATCATGTCATTAATTAGAAATTCCTATGTTTGTGATTGGCGCATGCCTTTAAAATAAGTGACCCGCCAACAGTTTACTCACTTGGTTGATTGATTGAGAAATAAGGCTATAAAAGCCTGTCTGTGTATTTAATTCATGCCAATGCCTGTGAATTCTAGATGTCTGTTAGATACAATGTATGATACCAAAGGAAAATCTTGAGAAATCACTTAGAATCTCTTTTCAGGGACTTACAAGTGTTATTGGCCTTACAATAACACAAATGGTCAATAATGGTTATAAGTCATGAAAAATGAATTGGGTAAGCATCTAGAGGAACCTACACAATAATTACAAAGGTCGACCCCAAGGCCCAAATTTGGTCGATTTTGAATTTTGCTTTGCTTGATTGATTGATCTTGACCCTATGTTGTGTTTTTGTATGTTTTGACGTGTATGAATGTTTCTTTCGATTATATTTACCTAGCTTAGGTTTAGATTATAATTAGATTAAGATCTTGAAGATGGGGCTAACATGAAGATGGTGGAAGGTCGATGTCCATTCCGACCATAATTTTGTATCATTTGTCCCCGACATATGTCTTGGGTGTTCTCATTTGCATAAACACCCAACGAGTTGCAGGTTCTTTCCTTTTCTTTCATTTTATTTTCCTTTTTACCCTTTTTTTTAGAATTACATGATAGATTTACTGCTTTCCTTGATTGTTTACTTACCATCTTGTACTTTAAATTCAATTTTGTGCTTTCTTTCATATTTCATAGAAATAGAATGGCACAAAAATGACCATTCATGCATGGTTGCTTAGTTTAGAATAAACAATCCTGGACGGTAAAAAGAAATGCATGGTCACCTTAGGTAACATAACATACTGTTAGATACCGAAAGGGTGCTAATATAAATATTAGCATAACTCAATCCCTAAACTTAGATATCTAGTTGTGTAGAAATCGATGGACTACTCCTGACCCTCGATTGAGTTCCCTAGCTGATTCCAAAAAACAAGGCTAGTGGCAACTCTTGTCTTATTTTCTAAATTATCTAAAACAATTAGACTGCTTAATAAATCCGTCGTGAGGGGAATGAACCTTAGGAAAAGGTTCATGATCATGATTTAGCATACTCAAGATGGTGAAGCTAAAAATGATGAAGTGATGCCATCTTTGGCGGATGCACATCTTGGGAGAGCTATCGCGATCGTAAAAGTACCCTAAAACTCATATTCATGTCCAGTTTTCTTTCAATCTTAAAACCATTGATCAAGACGTGTCACGACGCCAAGGTAGGGTCACCACACCTTTCGTTATCACGCGAGATACGAGCTTGGGAGAGCTCGTGACCAAGTGTGAGAGAACTCACAAGAGGTTTGTTCTGAAAGGCGAGGTGATGACGCCTTTGTGGATGCAAACCATGAGGAAACTCTATCGTGACCCGATCTTGCTGCTCAAATCCCTCGTGAGGAAAGGAAGGGGAAAAGTTCGGGTTTAGGGATACTTGACCACGAAAGTTCCCTCATGGTTCTCTACCACAAGGGTGTCGTCACCTCACCTTTGGATGAACCTCTTCTGAGGTTCCTTAATCATAATCGTGAGCTCTCCTAAGTCATATCTCGCATGACAACAAAAGGTGTCGTGACCCTACCTCGACGTCACGATACGTCTTAATCGACAGTTTTAAGGTCGGAAGGAATCCATATATAAAGGTAAGTTTAAGGGTATTTTAAACAACCATGATAGCCCTCTTGAGATATACATCTACCAAAGATGGCATCACTTTATCTTTATCGGCTTCACCATCTTAAGTATGCTAAATCACAATTGTGAACCTTTTCTTGAGATTCATACCTCTCAGAACGGGTTCATTTATACAGTTTAATTGTTTAAAACATCCTAGAAACAAGATGGGAGTCGCCACTAGGTCAGCTAGAAACCCAATCGAGGGTCGAGAGTGTTCCTCGATTCCTACACAACTAGATTCTGGGTCCGAAGACTTGGGCTATGCTAATATTTCTATTAGCGTCTTTTCGGTACCTGAACAGTATGTTGTGTTTACCTAAGGTGTCAACGGTATGTTGGTTGTTTTCATGCTATTCTACTTCTAAGAAATGAAAAAGACAACAATCAATTGTATTGAAATTACAGTACAGTAAGTAAACAGCCAAAGAAAGCAGTAAATCTATCATACAATCCTAGAAAATATAAAAGAGAACAAAATCGAAAAGAATAAAAGAAAGAAAGAACCCACAACTCATCGGGTTTTATACAACAAAAAGAACCTGAGACATAAGTCTGGGAATGAATATTACACAATAATGGTCGGAATGGACATCGACCTCCACTGTCTTCGTGTCTTCTTCATCTTTGGGGTCCTATCCTAAACCTAGTTTTGGAAAGCTACAACTAGATACATACAATGGAAAGAGACAAACATACACTTCAAAACAATAAAAGAAAACGCAACATCATATCTAAATCAATTATTCAAAGAAAGCTCAATGCAAAAATTAGATTTAGGTGGGTCGGCCTTTGTCTATCATGTGTAGATCCCTCTAAGACACCTACCCAATCTATTTTTGTGACTTATAGTCATTACTGACCAATTGTATTCTCGCATGTCCGATGACACTTATAAGTCCCTAATGAAGTGGTTTATGTGATCCTAAGATTTCCCCTCGATATCATGCATCGGTCCTATCATTCATTTACAAATTACATGCATTTGCGGGAATTAACATGTAGGCAAGTCTTTTAGACCTTATATCTCAACAATCAAACAGTAAAGTGAACCGTTTGCAGGTCACTCATTACCAATGACACATGCCAAGTGATGTGAATCGTTGCGGAAAGATCGTTCCATGAAGGCCTGGATGGTGCGAATTGCAAACCTCGACCTCTAATCAAACCTGTGATTGGCAACCTCGGTATGAATGTGACATGTTGACGAACGCGTGTCAACCAACCAACGTTATAGACGCCATGAGCGAAAGAATTCGCTATCTCGCTCGATAAGTCGAATTGACCGTCACAAGGGAACCTTGATAAAGTCAAGTCCTCAAAAGAACAGTAGAAGAGAATCTCTCAACTTTTTCCTCAAAAATGAAAAATATATCCGTCCCCAATGAAATTTGGCAAATCCTTTATATAGGCTTTCTAGCCGCCACACAAACCCTAAAACCAACCCTAGAAATCTAATGCGTCATATTCTAGAATATTCCTAAACGAGAAGATATATATATTTTGACTTGGTCAAATATTTAGTGACCAGATAATTAAATTGCGCCAAGATTTCCAAGATTCTTCAATATTTGATCCAAGGTCATCTCCACGCCAAAGATCACGAACCATGACGCCAACAGCTTGCCTAAATTGCTTGGTCCGCGCTCGAGTGATCGAACCAGTAGGAATAGACAATGGGTCCTTCGCACCTCCTCCTCGATATGGCTCGATGTCCACATCATTCCCTCCCCCATGCAAAGGATTTGCCCTCAAATCATCACTGGCATTGAAAAGAGTCAAGTCAGAAACATTAAATGTGGCACTAACATCATACTTACCTGGAAGATCAAGCTTGTAGGCATTATTGTTAACTCTTTCCAAAACCATGAATGGTCCATCCCCCCACAGTAATAACTTAGAATGTCGCTGCTCAGGATGCATATAAATCCAAACCCAATCGCCGGGATCAAACACCACTTCCTTGCGCCCTTTGTTGGCTTGCCTTGCATATTGCTCAGTCTTGCGCACAATATTTGCGCGCGTCTTCTCATGCAACGCCTTGACAAATTCGCTTTCTTTGCTCCATCTAAATCCACACGCTCATCAACAGGTAAAATGGTTAAATCTAACGGAGTTAACGGATTAAAACCATAGACAACCTCAAATGGTGTAAATTTAGTAGCACAATGCATGCTCCTATTATATGCAAATTCAACATGTGGCAGACAATCTTCCTAAGATTTTATGTTCTTTTTAATAATAGCACGCAATAATACCCCTAAAGTTCTATTAACTACCTCGGTTTGACCATCGGTTTGTGGATGACAAGTAGTAGAAAATAACAATCGTGTTCCTAGTTTTTTCCACAATCTTTTCCAAAAGTAGCTAAGAAATTTAGAATCTCGATCTAAAACAATCGATTTAGGCATGTCATGCAAACGTACAACCTCCATAAAGAACAAATCAGCAACATGAGATGCATCATCACTTTTATGACAAGGTATAAAATGAGCCATCTTTGAAAACCGATCAACAACCACATAAATAGAATCTCTACCATACTTAGACCTAGGCAATCCTAACACAAAATCCATAGAAATATCAGTCCACGGATGCGTTGGAATAGGTAATGGTGTATACAAGCCATGCGGTTTAGTTGTAGATTTTGATTGCTTACAAGCAATGCATCTTTCACAGACACGTGTGACATCTCTCTTCATATGTGGCCAATAAAAATGTTCATGCAGCACTTCATAAGTCTTATTAGTATGAAAATGCCCCCATTAAACCACCACTATGTGCTTCTCACACCAACAATTCACGCAAAGAACACTTAGGCAAACATAGTTTGTTTTCACGGAAAAGATAACCTTCATGCCTATAAAATTTATCAAATGCAATATGTTCACATGCTTCAAATACTCTCCCAAAGCCATCATCATCAGTATATAAGTCTTTGATATGCTCAAAACCTAAACACTTTGCTTCTAAAGTAATTAGAATCGTATAACTTCGAGAAAGTGCATCGGCTACCACATTCTCCTTACCTTTCTTGTACTTGATCACATATGGAAAAGTCTCGATGAACTCCATCCATTTGGCATGTCTTTTATTCAACTTTTGCTGCCCTTTCAAGTACTTCAAGGTCTCGTGGTCGGTGTGAATCACAAACTCCTTCGGCCATAGATAATGTTGCCAAGTCTCCAAAGCTCGCACTGAAGCATACATCTCCTTATCGTAGGTAGGATAATTCAATGTTGCTCCACTTAATTTCTCACTGAAATAAGCTATGGGACGCCCTCCTTGCATCAACACGGCTCCAATTCCTGTACCAGAAGCATCGCACTCTATCTCAAAAGTAACACTGAAATTCAGCAAAGATAACAAAGGAGCATTAGTCAACTTATCTTTTAATAGATCAAATGCTTTCTCTTGCTCTTCTCCCCTCGTGAAACCCACGTGCTTCTTGATAACCTTGGTTAAAGGTGCGGCGATGGTGCTGAAATTTCTCACAAATCGCCGATAAAAACTCGCTAATCCATAAAAGCTACTCACCTCTCCTACGGTCTTAGGCGTTGGCCACTCACGGATTGCTTTGACCTTTTCTTCATCAACTTGTATACTATCAGCACTAACAATAAATCCTAGAAATACTAATTTGTTAGTAACAAAAGAGCACTTCTTTAGATTAGCGTATAATTGCTCAGCCCTTAAAACCTGCAAGATAGCTCGCACATGCTTAATATGATCATCAAGGCTTTGGCTATATATCAAGATGTCATCGAAATAGACAACCACAAATCGACCAATAAAAGCACGCAAAACATGATTCATAAGCCGCATAAACGTGCTCGGTGCATTAGTTAATCCAAATGGCGTGACCAACCACTCATATAATCCATACTTGGTCTTAAATGCAGTTTTCCATTCATCACCTTCTTTCATCCTAATTTGATGATAGCCACTTTTCAAATCGATCTTAGTGAAAATGCAAGAACCACGCAACTCATCCAACATGTCATCTAACCTAGGAATAAGATGTCGATACTTTACCGTAATGTTATTGATTGCTTGGCAATCGACACACATTCGCCAAGTTCCATCCTTCTTTGGCACCAACAAAATAGGGACGGCACACGGGCTAAGACTCTCTCTCACATACCCTCGTTCCAATAGTTTGCTAACTTGCTACTGAAGTTCCTTTGTCTCCTCGGGATTGCTTCGATATGCGAGTCAGTTAGGTAATGGCACACCAGGAATCAAGTCGATTTGATGTTCTATGCCTCGAATTGGTGGTATCCCTCCAGGAAGTTCATCAGGAAAGACATCTTCAAATTCCTGCAATAAAGACACAATAGGACTAGGCAAACTTGGGTCAAGATCGTTAGTAGAAAACAAAACCTCATTGTACAAGCATCGGTCAGTCTAGAACTAAAGCTCTCCTCACCAATCGCTCCCTCACGTGTTTCTCTCAAGGTGTTTATCACTCCCCTCGTGTTTAACTCAAGTTTAGGCTTTTTCCACCATCAATTAAGCTTACACACTCTTGCCTTTTTCCTCTCATATTCTCTTTTCACAAGCTCTTTATTAAAACTTGTCTCTTAACCCCCTCATGACAATCAATCAAACTAATCAAACAAGATTAGATTACTACTGATTTTGTTTCAACAAGTAACAATATCAAACCAACAAGTACAACTTTTGAAATTCCAATTGAAGTCCAAATCACTACTAATTTTATTTCAATTTGGACCACTAACAAACGAGTCGCCTTCTTGATATTTTTTTTGTTCGGCTATTTTTTTTTGCTGAATCTTTTTTTTTCTCTTGCGCACTTTTTTTTTGTGTGCATTTTCTTTCTCTTCTTTTTTTTTTTTTGACGAACTCAGATACAATTTAAAAAAAATTAAGACTAACAGCAAACAACAATGTATGGAAGCACAAAAGCAATCAAATCCCTAAATTGGCTAGAACTGAAACCCTAGCTCAATAAATCTCAAATTGCTGAATATAAACAGAAAATTAAAGATAAATAGACCTTGTAGAAGCAAGCTCTGATACCAAATAATGTGAATCATTGCGGGAAGATCGTTCTACGAAGGCCCAGATGGTGCGAATTGCGAACCTCGACCTCCAATCAAACCTGTGATTGGCAACCTCGGTATGAACGTGACCTGTTGATGAACGCGTGTCAACCAACCATTGTTATAGATGCCCCGAGAGAAAGAATTTGCTATATCACTCGATAAGTTGAATTGACCATCATAAAGGAACCTTGATAAGGTCAAGTCCTCAAAAGAACAGTAGAAGAGAATCTCTCAACTTTTTCCTCAAAAATAAAAAATATATCTATCCCCAAAGAAATTTGGCAAAGCATTTATATAGGCTTTCTAGCCGCCACACAAACCCTAAAACCAACCCTAGAAATCTAATGCGTCATATCCTAGAATATTCCTAAACAATAAGATATATATTTTGACTTAGTCAAATATTTGGTGACCAGATAATTAAATTGTGCCAAGATTTCCAAGATTCTTCAAGATTTAATCCAAGGTCATCTCCATGCCAAAGATCACAAACCATGACGCCAACAACTTGCCTAAATTGCTTGGCCCGCGCTCGAGCGATCGAACCGGTAGGAATAGACAATGGGTCCTTAGCACCTCCTCCTCGATATGGCTCGATGTCCACATCACCAAGCACAAATACAGGCAAGTTCTAATGAATGACAAGATTATATGCATGGAGGTATGTGTGACGTTTCAAATACAAGTTTGAAATTATCGATGAAAGTTTTGAGACAAGGTGATCTCGACTATGGAAGGCATTCAATTGTCAAGGCTAGCTTGGAACTCGCAAAAATGTATTTACAAGCATCGCGGGCATTTTAAATACAATCCAAACCATGACCCTCATGATTGTAAAATCAAAGTTTGAAGAAATTTGGAAATAGTTGGGATTAAAGAATGCCAAAGATATCTTTACTAAAAAAAAAAATAATAATAATAATGCCAAAGTTATGGAGCACATTCAACTGCCAAGGCTAGCTTGGAACTCGCAAAAATGCATTCACAAGTGTCGCAGCCATTTTTGATACGGTCTAAACCATAACATTTCCGTAAACCAAGCCAAGCTTTGAAAAAGAATTTCTAAAAAATTTAATTTCGGAAACGTCACGTGAACCAAAACATTTTGAAATATGATTTGGAAAAAAAGCTCGTTCAAAATCATTTGACAAAGAATATCAATGTATTTAAAGCAACTTTCATGAAGATGGTATGACCTTGGTTCATGCACAAACTAACCTAAGAAGTTTATCTAAACAATCACAATCAAATTCATGTCAGAAAATTTCAGAACAAACATGCAAAAACAGCAAAATGAGCAATGCGTAATGACAATTTGGCAATGATAAAATTTTCTAATATGCATGCCATGACAACGAACAAATTTCATGAAGAAAGTTTTCCTAAATGAGCTACACATGATTTTATGAAAATCAAACAACAAAAAATATCATGTTAGAAAATTGTCAAAATAGCAGGACATTTAGCCAATATCACAAGGGTTTATTCTATCAAAATAGGTCCAAAAACTACCAAATGAGCCGAGAAAACGTTACCAACATGATAACAAACAAGTTTCATGAAGGGAAATTTCATAGTTTTTTTTATCATTTCTTAAGAAAATAAATGAAGAATAATTGTCCGTTCACAAGCTTTGAAGGATTAATTTTGGTCTCTTAATTAGGGGTCAAAACGGCAATTTATATTTTGACCAAGCAATTCACGAAATTGAATGCATGAGCGAGTTTAAAATAGTCCATAGACCAAGTGTCGAAAACGGAACTATACTTAATTATGACTACAATGAAAGTAATTTTATTTTTGGTCAATTTAGAACCTAAAATCGAAAAATTCATAAATCAAGGTTCTTAATCAAATTTTGTGAAATTTCTGACATAAAAGTCAAATTAACAATAAAAGAAATGTATTTGTGCATTTTTGATTTTATCAAAATTTTTGGTCAAAGGTTTTACTAAAAGTCAACATCTTAGTTGAATTTTCCTAAAAAGTTGATTTCTTGGTCAAATCTTTGAATTTTCGAGAAATTACCTTGATAAAAGTGAAGTGAATCAACCGTTTGACTTTTCAAAAATCAACCGTTTGAATTTTCCGATTTTTCTTGAAAATGACTTGGAAATTGCTTTAAAATGACAATATAAAAGAAAGAAATGAAAACGACATTTTTTTGCCAAGAAACAAGCTGTGTCACAATCAGAAACTCAAATCTCGATTTTTTACATTTATTGACGTGTCAACTAAAAATTAAGTGTCAACAAACTCCTATGGTCTAGTACCCTTAAATTTGACATTTCCCCCTTCCTTTTCCCGAGGGCGGTGGCGAAAGGTTGTGACATTCCACAAAGCATTGGACTTGATGAGGTTTCAAACTCTTGAAAGAATGCGAAATGAGTATAAGTTCAATCACCTTGAGGAGGTTGATATTCATAATCTATAATGGTGACTATTTTATGAGATTTGTGAGATTTTATTAGATCACTATCAATTGTTAAAAAATCTGAACTATTAAATGAAAGCATTATTTTAATATTTAAATATTTTAACAAGACTAATAAGATTCTTCATAGGCCTAACACCTTCTCTACCTTAGATATAAGCTTCTAAGAGAGAGATAATGTGTGACATCCTGAATTTTCAGATTCTGTTTTCGATTGGATAAGTTTGGCATTTCATCGACGCGCTTATAGTTCTATTCTCTAAGCCGATCACTCACGAGATAACTAGTCTATCAAGTGAGGTCGTTAAGGGATTTTAACACAATAGACTTGAGAATTCAACCAGGAATTGACTCCTCGACCGTGTTAGTCTGCACGGTCATTACGGCACAGTTGAAAAATGATCAAAGATTAGAGATAGGTCAATTCAATTGAGATATGTGATCAAAGTGTGGGTGATTCCACCTGATTACAAAATTCTCGTCGAACGGCACTAGACCGATTTTTCTGTCGTTTTGGTACCCTGTGTCCGTATTCGAAATCTCTAGATTTTCACGACAACCAAGAGTCACTAATGTGTCGAAGATGTACATTGTGGCTTGAAAATAATCAACCACAGGTCAATTGCATTAAAAATTCCTAAAAGCTACCCGGTAGGCTAGGTCACGCTAAAATCGTGCTAGATTAAAATTAACCGCAAATTTGAACCCGATAAGTTCTGTCATGTCACGATTCACTTTAAGAACGTCCACTCATCCTCCGAAGATTTTTTTGCAAACCGAGATTTTTTGCGAAAGTTCAAAGTAGGGCCGTTTTTTACCAGAAAAATCCGAGGACCATTTTTGATCACGTTTTTGGGATTCAAGTGAGTTCGATTGGCGAGAAAAATGTTAATTTGGTCGAGGACATCTTGGTGGTATTTATGGACTCCGATTTAGGTCCAATTGGAGAGGAATTAATTCAATTTGGGGGAGTTGTGACCAAAATTCCTAGGCCATGGTTCCCTCAACATTTTGGACCACTTGGGATTAGTTCTAGGGAGATTTTTGTGCACCAAATTGGCTAAGGAAGCCAGCCAATTGAGGTAGGGCCTTGCCAAAGGACAAAGGCTGCGTTTGGATGTGGCATTTCCAAGCCACTTTAGGTCTCCAAAGCCCTTTGGGCTAAAAATGAGTGTTTAGCAAATTTTTTTGTAAATACCCTTGGCTGAAAGTCTGCCTTTTGAAGGCTGAAAGCCTAAGGCGGGGATGACCCTGCCTTGGGCTTTTCAGCATTTTCGGCATCTGGGGGTTCATTAATGAAATTTTTTGTTTTGCCTTTGTTGCCCTCACAAATTTATTAAATTCCAACTTTGACCCTTTTGAAAACCCTAGATTTATTCTTCGCCGCTCACCTCTCCGGTCTCGCTTCTCTCTGAGGTTGCGCCTCTCTAGTTTTGCTCCACTTCGAACCTAGCCTCCACAGTCGCCTCTCTAGTCGCCTCTCTCTGGGCTCAACAATCACTTGCTTCTCTCGTGTTCGCCTCTCTCTTAGTTGCTTCCCTCGTACTTGTCGAGATCATAAATGAACTTGGCAAATTTTGGCCAGTTGTTCATGACGCTGAGGAGCAAGCCGTTGGCATTCCACATAAAGAACTTCAATGGCTTTCTCTTCTTCTCCTCCTCATCCGCCGTTCCGCTGTCATCACTGCTCTGAGATAGAGCGGGATCCTTGTTGGAGCCGTCCTTCTCCATGGGCTTGAAGAATCGCTTCAACTTGCGTTTGTCCCCCTTCCCACTCTCCCCTTCATTCTCTCCCTATCTTCGATGTCAAGGAGCCCGCAACGTTGCAAGGACTATACCAGGATCCGCCTCACTTGTCGGGCTCGTCCGTCCCGGAAAGTCCCCCAGAAAGGTGTGATTTTGAAACCATTGTTATGGGAAATTCATGCATCTCCCCCTTCGCTTTTACAATTTGGTTTTTTCGACTTTGATTCCTTCTCATTATGCCTTTACTTTCAATGTTATGCTTGATTGAGGATATTACTACTCAAGTAATACAAAGTTTTTAATCGAGATGGAAGAGTGCAAGGTACTAGAAGTAGATTGGGGGATTTGTGTATGCTTGGCTTTTCTCATTCCTCAAATTGGATTGCATCCTCATCCAGGTTTTATTGTTCATGTCATGAGCACGCGCTGTATCCAATAGAAATCGTCCCTATTGTCCTATTTGTTGAAGTGCTTAAGGTCTGGTCTTTTAGTTCTCGTGTTGTTCGATTAAGCTTTTGGTCAAATATCAGAATTTGGTCCTGAAAGATGGCAGCTCCATGAGATATGTTGACAAATAGAATCCACAACTTTCACGCTTATTAGCTTTTGTGAAAATGATTTTTATCCCTAGCCCCTGAAGCAAACCTATGTAGATGGTATGTCTATTGAACTTTGGTGGATTCAAGGCAGGTTTCGTTAGGAGCTATTCACAGAGCATGACATTCAAGTTCATGGACAATGGAGCTTCGGTGTATTGACTTCAAGTTGATGAAAATTTTCTTACTTTAATTGATCAAAACTCTTGTTGTAGGTTTGAGTTGGACCAAAACCTTTTTTCAAGGTTGAACAGCAAATAGGATAATCCAGCAATGAGAAACTTGTTAAGTCCATTTGGAACTTTGTTAGATTAGATGGTTCGTTAGGAATAGCTGCCTTTAATTACAAATAGGAATTCAGAGTTAGCAATAGTTGTCAAAGCCTTCTTTGTAATTCTAAGTAGTTGTTTCCAGGTTTTAATTGTTCAAGTTATATGAGAATAATAGTATTTTGTAATTTACTGTATTTAAGTGACCCACTTCTACATAAAATTTGGGTGTTTATCTCTTCTTCGATTACTTTTTTTATAAGTTCATCTTTTATGATATAGCTCATGAAAATATTATATTATAACAGGCCAATCATAAGCTCAAAAAGTGATAGGAGGAACTCTACAAATCCTCTAGTTTGGTGCAAGCTTCAATTGTATGAGGCTAATATTGGGCAGGGGAAGCCAAAATGGCAAAACTTGATAATTGCGGAGAAGTTGATGAACAAAGGTCGTCGCAAGTGTTAGAGATGATCATGGAATGGAAGCGAGGTTGATGAGCACTAAGGTCCTCACATATGTTCGAGATGATCATGAAATGAAGGCGAGGTTGACACTGAACAAAGAGGACCGGTACCAAGAACTATTGGAATTTGCTCACTTGTGCCCGTGTGTCATGGAATGGTCACTAGAATATTTATGTTATATTGGGTATCTATAGAAACTTTTTCTTCACTTTTGTTGATCTACTTTTGGTTTGTGATAATTTGCTGATCCAACCAATGATGATAGGTGTTCAACCGTGAATTTATGTAAACTACACTCCTAGCTTCCAGTAGAATTACATGTGCAATATTTATTCGTGCTTGTCTTGATTGACTCTACTTGAACTTGTGGTAAAAATATACTTGTTCGTATCATCACTTGATTAAGATTTCCCTATGGGTTATTGAGAAGTGTTTAACCATGCCTACGCCTATTCCTCGCTATGCTCATAAATTAAGCTAGCCTTTGGCATATTAAAAAAAAATGGAAGATTCTAACTAATTAAAAATGTTTCTTTTACATTACTCCTAGTGCGAAAATATTAAAGTTACAATGTTGTTTTTCCCCCCAATTTTAAACAAATTAAATTTAAAAAAAAAACTTAAATTAATCATACCAAAGGACCTTTCGAATATGTATTTACCAAACAACATTTTCCCAAAGTTACTTCCCAAGGTACATTTCAATTACAATTTACCAAATAGTCTTTGCATTTCCCTAAAGACTTTTCCCAAAAGTCAAACCAAACTCAACCAAAGAGATGAGATAGAAGACTTTGAGGCCAAATTGGGTCCCTCCACTCTTGAGCTGTCTTCTTCTTCTTCAGCAGAGTTGCTTTCTCCATTAGAAGTGTTTTTGAAGCTCCAAAGTTGTAGAGAAACTAGCAAAGCTCTCCTCCCTGCCATCGCAAGCCACCCCGAGCCGTTGGAGCCCCTCCACCTGCCACTCGAGCCCGTTGCTACCGCTGAGCCCCGTGCGCCCGTTTCGCTTGTCTCGTGAGCCGAGCCAGCTTCATCCGCCTCCTGCTCGCTGTCCCGAGCTCCTCCAGTCGCCGTGCGACACCCTTCGGCCGTCCACCGCCACCACCGTTGCCCCTGCTCGCCTATCTGGCCGTCGATCCACCTCAGCTCGCCGTTCTAACCCGTTCCAGCTTTCTTGGCCTTGGAACAAAACCAAACAGCCAACAAGGTTCCTTGGGCTTCAAGGCCCATTTTCAAGCCCGTCCCGTTTCTGTTTGGGGTCTCTGCAGGGTGGTTTATCGCCCATCCCTGCATTGTCGTCGTCGTGGACTCACCGGATCGCTAAACCAGTGAGTTTACTCACTAAACTCTGCTTATGGAGTTAATGATGCTTAGGGGTTGATTAGTTTAGGTTAAGCATGGATTAAGTGGTTAGCTAGAACGGATTAGCAATTTAATTATTCGGTTTTGCATGTTAGGTGGTTAGAATGGCTTAATTAGAGACTAGATAAGTTGTACTATTTATCTAGATTGGTTTGAAAATTTTTTGGGCCTGTTTCGGTGTTTAATTAAGCGCTTCCAGCCTAAGTTTCTATTTTTGGTAATTAATTATATTTACTTAATTATTTTTGTATTTATTTAGTTATTATTATTTTCCGGGATAGCCAGTGACCGGAATTTTGTGTCGATTTTAATGGTGTGATTGGTTTATTTAATTGAGTGCTGATTTGTGCAAATTGAGTAAAAATTGTAATGTCAGGCCGACCGCGTACCCACACACGATTACTTTTATCAAGTATTTTTAACACGGTGAATCGTCAGCTTGTGAGAGCATCATTGGTTGTCAGCTTGTGAGAGTAATATACTATATCAGCCTATGTGCGTATTGATATGTTAGCTTGCGAGAGTAGTATACTTTATCAGCTTAGGTGAGTTATAATAAATATTAGCTTGGGTGAGCTACAATAAATATCAGCTGGGGTGAGCTATATTATATATTAGCTCGGGTGAGCTATATTATATATTAGCTTAGGTGAGCTATAATATCTATCAGCTTGTGAGAGCTATACCATCTATTTTAGCTTGGGCGAGCAGTGATCATATCAATTGAATTTATATATGGTATTGATGGTATCGAATTGAGTGGATCGATTGATCGATGGTTTGATTTGAATTGATTGAGTATATGAATTATACTGACATGCAGGACGGAACTGAGGCAAGGTAAGTCCTCTGTCTTGTGTGTGCATAGACTTCCTTTAAGCATATTTCCTTCCTAGTCAGAATTTAGGGGGTGAACTTGCTGTGACATTGTCTCACCCTATCATGGGCTCAACCTTTTCAGGTCCTTAGATGGTAGTTCCTCCGAAACGTTTTGGCCAGCCCATGAGGGTCACCGAGTGGGTTTTTAGCTATCATGATCCCAGAAGTCACTAGGTCTATGAGCTAATAGTGACCACCGTCTGGGTCGAAGAGGGCCTGCCTCAAAGGGCGCCTCATTGATTCAGAGCATGGTTTCGCTATGGACCCAATGGATTTAGGGTGGGTCCCCTCCGGGGTTTTGAAATCTTCACTGTTGTAGTTAATGCCACTCTAGATGAGGATGCTGTTGACCCTTCTAATGGAGTTGTGGAGGACCCGACGCCCTCGGAGCCTGTGGAGACTGAAGAATCGGTGAATGAGTAGGACTAGCTGATCTTAGGATAGCTTCGTTTTGAGAACCGAGCTTATGTAGATTTTTGTTTATAGACTAGTATTGTATATAAACTAGTCGGTTGTGTATAAAGGCTTGTTTTGGTTGTGCAATTGTGGTCCTGCTTTTCTATCCCATCTTTGTGCTATCTGGGGATTTATTTATACGCTTCCACATGCGCATTAAAATGAATGGGTCGGCAACACTTCTTGAGACGTCACAAATTTAAATCGACCATCAAGGGATGGGCATGCGCTCGAGGATCAAGGCATGACATCCCCGCCCGGAGTGGTTTCAAAGTTGGTCGATAGTTGGAGTAATAAGTTGTGATAGTATATGGGATAGTTAATAGGAATCGCCTTTATTTCATGCTGGTGCATCTCAGTGATAGCTGTTTGGTAGATTGTTTATGGGGATTGCTCAGCTTCTAATTTTATGTGGTATTGGAATGCAGGTTTTTGTAACGAATTTGCATAATCAGTGATCATGAGGAAAAGACTCCTAGAAAGCAAACCATTAGACCTGTTACTCGGGGTAGGACGCCGACGGGGGTCGGTACCTGAAGGGGTCATGGTCAAGCGCCAGCTCAGGCTAGCGCTAGTGGAGTAGCACCGCCTCCTGTTGGTGTTGGGGTAGCAGCCCCTAGTGATCCCAGGATAGAAGGGATCATGCAAGCGCTTGAAGCGATGGGAGCACTGATGGGGCAATAGGCCCAGAATCATGCCGCCGCCACTACAGCCGTCGCTCAAGCTACCACTACTGCTGTTGTTGCCGCCACTGCCGCACCTGCCAGAGTTCCACCTATGAACGTAGTTATGGAGAGAGAAAGACCGATTTATAAGATCTTGGAACAATTCTTGAAGCTGAACCCGCCAAGGTTCACCGGTGCTGGAGATCCCGAGACCGCATCGCTCTGGATCTAAGACCTAGAGAAAGCCTTCGCACTGCTAATGTGCAATGAGGAGGAAAAGGTTGTCCTGGCAGTATACCAGCTACAGGGTAACGCTAATACTTTGTGGAAGGCTGCCAGAGGCACAATATTCCTGAAAGGTGTAGTTCCGATGTGGAACGCTTTCCTTAGAACCTTAAACAGCAATTATTTTTCGGGTAGTGCCCGAGAACATAAGATGGAGGAATTTCAGCACCTTCGCCAAGGGATGATGACCATGGATCAATACGAAGCCAAGTTTGTGGAGTTATCTCAGTATGCTCCAAGAATGATAGAGGATCTTGAAGATAAAGCTGGAGGTTTAGGAATGGCCTTCGACTAAAGTGGAAGAATCCACTGGTGCCACTTGATTTGAAGGACTATAACGAAGTGTATAGTTGAGCCTAGCTGATAGAGAGAGTTTGAGTGAGCAAGCTGCCTCGTTTGGGTTGAGGATCAGTTCACATAGAGATGGGAACTGATATGGGAAGAAGCCCATGACTGGAGGAAGGTTCATGTTCTGCCCAATAGGAAGGGTGGAATTGGTAAGTCAGCACCAAATCAGAATGGCGTGTATCGCTTCTGTGGAAGGTGACATGGTTCGACCCCATGCCCTCTTAGGATGGGCACTTGTTTTGAATGTGGCCAACAAGGTCACTTGGCTAGAGATTGTCCCAGAAGACCAAAGGGACAACAGCAGTTACCGCCGCTGCCACCAATGGGTTAGATTAGGGGTTAACACTGCATAATGCACCATAGGGTGGATAGATCAAACCTCCAGCACAAGGGAGAGTGTATGCCATCATGAGAGGATAGGTAGAGGACTCGCCTGATGTGATTACAAGTACGGTTTTGTTGAACGGCCATGCTGCTTATGCTTTATTTGATCCTGGAGCGACTCATTCTTTTATATCTGAGCAAATTGTTAAGCTGATAGGATTGAGTCCTGAGTTGTTGGAGTCAGTGGTTAGCATATCTAAACCATTAAAGGATAAGGTGTTGTCTGCATTGGGTTGTTCTGGTTGCAAGTTAGTGATTAGTAAGCGAGAAGGGAGGATAGATTTGTTAGTCCTAGCCATGTATGATTTCAATGTGATAATTGGCATGGAATAGCTCACCAAGTAACGAGTTAAGATGGATTGCTATCGTAAAACGATTTAGTTTAACCCGTTAACGGGTGAAAGTTTCGAGTTTATTGGGAGTCAAGGAGGACCCTCGATTTCCTTAATCTCGTCGCTTGAGGCAACCCATTTGTTAGACGATGGTTGCCAAGGTTACATGGCGACTGTCATGGATACGACAATTGAGGAACTAAAGATTGAAGATATCCCAGTAGTTCAAGAATTTCCAGATGTGTTTCTGAATGAATTGCCAAGCGTGCCGCCAGAGAGAGAGAGATTGAGTTCGTGATCGAATTAGCACTCGGGACAAAGCCAATCTCTAAGGCTCCTTACCAGATGGCGTTATCTGAGTTGAAAGAACTGAAGATGCAGATGCAAGAATTGTTGGATAAGGGTTCATATGTCCTAGTGCATCGCCTTGGAGAGCACCAGTTCTATTCATGAAGAAGAAAGATGGTTCGTTGCGCTTGTGCATCGACTATCATCAACTCAATCAGGTGACGATCAATAACATGTATCCACTCCTGAGGATCAACGACTTGTTTGACTAGCTTCAAGGAGCATCGATATTCTCAAAGATCGACTTAAGGATGGGATATCATCAGCTGAGGATCAGAAATGAGGACATACCGAAGTCAGCGTTTCGTACTCGATACGGCCATTACGAGTTGACTGTAATGCCATTTGGTTTGACGAACGCCCTAGCTGCTTTTATGGATTTGATGAACCGAGTGTTTAAAGAATACCTTGATCAGTTTGTGATCGTGTTCATCAATGATATTCTAGTTTATTCGAGAAATGCTGAGGAGCACGAGAGGCATTTGAGGATGGTACTCCAGACTTTAAGGATTCATGAGCTGTACGCCAAGTTCAGAAAGTGCGAGTTTTGGTTGACTCGTGTAGCGTTCCTAAGTCACGTGATTTTAGGTGAAAGAATCTCTGTGGAACCAACCAAGATCTAAGCAGTTATCAACTGGCCAAGACTGACAACCGTGTCAAAGGTCAAAAGCTTTTTGGGTTTGGTAGGGTACTACAGAAGGTTCATGGAAGGGTTTTCAGTGTTGGCGCCGCCGTTGACTCGACTACTGAAGAAGGAAAAGAAGTTTGTGTGGATAGACAAGTGCGAGCATAGTTTCCAAGAGCTTAAGCAGAAGCTGACTACCGCACATGTGCTGACAATTCCATCTGGTCCTAGAGGATACGAGATCTATTGTGATGCATCATTTAAAGGACTAGGTTGTGTGTTAATGCAACATGGTAGGATTGTTGCATACGCGTCTCGTCAGTTGAGACCTCATGAGCTGAATTATCCGACGCATGACTTAGAACTCGCAGCAATCATTTTCACTTTGAAGATTTGGAGACATTACTTATGTGGAGAAAGATTCCAAATCTTCACTGACCATCAAAGTGTCAAATATCTATTCTCTCAGAATGAGTTGAATATGAGACAGCGTCGCTAGATGGAACTCATGAAGGACTACGATTGTGATATCTTGTATCACCCTAGAAAGGCGAATAAGGTCGCAGATGCTCTGAGTTGAAAGTCTTCAGTAGCGCATATGCTGGTTAAGGAATGGACTTTACTTGACAGAGCTCGATATTCGATTTTCAAATTTGAAGTAGACCACCTTTCGAATCTTACGGCAACCCTCATAATGGAACTGGAAGTGCAGATCAGAATCAAGACGCTTTAGTTGACAGGCCCAGATGTTCAAAAATCGTGCAAGAGGATACCGATAAGAGAAAGGCTGATTTTTAGATTTCTGAAGATGGAACACTAAGGTTCTGAGAACAATTGTGTATACCTAACAATGCAGAGCTTAAAGAGGAGATCTTATCAGAAGCTCATAATAGCAGTTACAGCATTCATCCTAGCAGTACAAAGATGTATCAAAACCTGCGTCAACACTAATTGTGCTCCGATATGAAGGCGGACATCGCCATGCATGTCGCCAAGTGTTTGATGTGTAAGCAAGTGAAGGCACATCATTGTAAGCCAGGAGGAATTTTTCAACCTCTCGAGATTCTCGAGTGGAAATGGGAACATATCACAATGGATTTTGTGACAAGCTTACCAAGGAGTCAGAGGGGTAATGATTCCATTTGGGTAGTGGTAGATAAACTGACGAAGTTGACTCACATCATCGCAGTACAAAAAGACCTTGATTTGGACAGGCATGCAGAGTTGTATGTGCGTTAGATAGTTCGTCTACATGGAGTGCCAGTGACGATTACATCAGATCGAGACCATAGATTCAAATCTGCTTTTTAGAAAAGTTTGCAGGCTGCCTTAGGAACGAAGCTGTAGTATAGTACGGCCTATCATTCTCAGACGGATGGCCAGTCTGAGAGGACGATTCAAACCCTCGAAGACATGCTGCGAGCTTGCGTGTTGGATTTCAAGGGAAGCTGGGATGAACAGTTTCATCTTGTTGAGTTTGCCTACAACAACAGCTACCAACAGAATATCCAGATGGCGCATTTTGAGGCATCGAATGGCAAAGTGTGCAGAACGCCAGTGTGTTGGGATGAGGTCAGAGAACGAAAGATCACAGGCCCAAAGTTAGTCCAGTAGTTAGTGGATGCAATTGCCATCATCAGAGATAGATTAAAGATCGCTCAGAGCCGACAGAAAAGTTACGCAGATAAGTGTCAGAGGCCTTTGGAATTCTATTTTGGTGATCACGTTTTTCTGAATGTGTCACCAATGAAAGATACTTCGCGCTTTGGTAAGAAGGAAAACTGAGTCCGAGGTACTTAGGTCCCTTTGAGATTCTGGAAAGAATCGGGATCCTAGTGTATCGTCTTGTATTGTCGTCGAGGTTAGTGCAAGTGCATGACGTCTTTCACGTGTCAATATTAAGGAAATATGAGCCTGACTCGACCCACGTGCCTAATTTTGCGGAATTGGAGATGGATGACAGAGTGTCGTACGTGAAATGTCTAGTTCAGATTGTGGATCGGTAAGAGCAAATTCAGCGTACCAAGACGATTCCGTTGGTTAAAGTGGTCTTGCAATACCACGGCACTGAAGGAGCAACTTGGGAAAGTGAAGATTTGATGAGACGGCTATACCCCCACCTTTTTGTCTAAAGATTTTTAATGGTTTAAATTTCAAGGACAAAATTTTTATAAGAGGGAAGAGTTGTGACATCTTGAATTTCGAGTTCTGTTTTCGATTAGATAAGTTGGGCTTTTCATCAATGCACCTATAGTTCTATTCTCTAAGCTGATCACTCACGAGGTAACTAGTCTATCAAGTGAGGCCGTTAAGGGATTTTAATGCAATAGACTTGAGAATTCGACAAGGAATCGACTGCTCGACCGGGTTAGTCTGCGAGGGTCATTATGACACAGTTAAAAATCGATCAGAGATCAAAGATAGGTCAATTCAACTGAGATATGTGATCAAAGTGTGGGTGATTCCACCTGATTGCAAAATTCTCGTCGAACGGCACTAGACTGATTTTTCTGTCGTTTTGGTACCCCATGTCCGTATTCGAAACCTCAAGATTTTCGCAACAACAGAGAGTCACCAATGTGTCGAAGATGTACACTGTCACTTGAAAATAATCAATCACATGTCAATTGCACTAAAAATTCCTCAAAGCTTCCCAGTAGGTTAGGTCACACTAAAATCGCGCCAGAGTGAAATTAACCGCGAATTTGAACCCGATTTCAAAAATTGAAAGCTATGTCGTGTCACGATTCACTTTAGGAACGTTGACTCATCCTCCGAAGATTTTTCTGCAAATTGAGATTTTTAGCGAAAATTTAAAGTAGGGCCGTTTTTGACCGGAAAAATCCGAGGTCCATTTTTGATCTGGTTTTTAGGATTCAAGTGAGTTCGATTGGCGAAATGTTAATTTGGTCGAGCACATCTTGGTGGTATTTATGGACTCCAATTTAAGTCCAATTGGAGATGAATTAATTCAATTTGGGGGAGTTGTGACCAAAATTAATAGGCCGTGGTTCCCTCAACATTTTAGACCACTTGGGAATTGTTCTAAGGAGATTTTTGTGCACCAAAACTCAGCCAATTGAGGTGGGGCCTTGCCAAGGGACAAAGAGATGAGATAGAAGACTTTGAGGCCAAATTGGGTCCCTCCACTCTTGAGTTGTCTTCTTTTTCTTCTTCAGCAGACTTGCTTTCTCCATTAGAAGTGTTTTTGAAGCTCCAAAGTTGTAGAGAAACCAGCCAAGCTCTCCCCCTACCGTCGCGAGCCACCCCGAGCCGCTATAGCCCCTTTGTTCGCCGCTCGAGCCCGTCGCTGTCACCGTCGCCCCTGCTTGCATGTCTGGCCACTGGTCCACCTTAGCCCGCCGTTCCAACCTCGTTACAACTTGGTTGGCCTTGGAACAGAGCCGAACAGCCAACAAGGTTCCTTTGGCTTCAAGGCCCGTTTTTAGGCCAGTCCCATCTCCGTTTGGTGTCACCGTAGGGTGGTTTATCACCCATCTCCACATTGCCGTCGTCGTGAACTCACCGGATCGCTAAACCGGTGAGTTTACTTGCTAAACTCTACTTATGGAGTTAATGATGCTTAGGGGTTGATTAGTTTAGGTTAAACATGGATTAGGTAGTTAGTTAGAACGGATTAGTGATTTAATTATTCGATTTTGCATGTTAGGTGGTTAGAATGGCTTAATTAGAGACTAGATAAGTTCTACTATTTCTCTAGATTGGTTCGAAAATTTTCCAGGCCCGTTTCGGTGTTTAATTAAGCGTTTACAGCCTAAGTTTCTATTTTTGGTAATTAATTACATTTATTTAATTATTTTTTATATTTATTTCATTATTTATTATTTTCTAAAAATTATACCGAGATAGCCGGTGATCGAAATTTCGTTCTGATTTCAATGGTGTGATTGGTTTATTTAATTGAGTGCTAATTTGTGCAAATTGAGTGGAAATTGTGTGGCACCCGAGAATTTCGACAACCCGTGATTGTGCGACGGCAGTGACTAATCAATGAAAGTATCGCCGGATGGTATCATTAGTATTTTGCATGGACATTGCTTTGATTCCATCATCGGACTGTGTGGCACCCCTCGACGGCCCCCGATCCGTTAAGGTCGCCACAGTTTGCTTACCTTTCACTTTCCCTAATAACATGTCACTCTGATACCATTTCAATTGCAGAGGGTTCATACAACCATGGGGGTTGACATCTTTTAGATCGGTCTCTTGCACAGTTCATATATGGAAGCACATCCAACAACTCCCTTCCCTATATTCAGAAAACAGTGCACGCCAACTAAACATTTATAGATAAAAGCCAAACACTTTTATTTACTTAAACCAGATGGACATCATTCATTCGGTACATCAAAATGCTGTAGTCTTCTATACTCGGCTATACTTCAAAAGATGACTGACATCTCCTCCAACAGTCATATACTTAAAGTCCATCGATTAATGTCGGCATCCAGAAGTTCATTCCTTTGCTATCCTCCTCCATGCAGTCATATCCAACCACTCGATCCATCTACCGGTGGTAATGGCAGCAGCGGTATCTTATCTAGTCTGAAAAGTTAATCCCCAAAAGGGGTGAGTACAACCACTCAGCAGTAAAGATCCATCAAACTACTCATTGCGTCAAAGAGAACAATCAAGGCATCATAACAAAGCACATATCATTCATGCATTCAAGCATAACTTACCTTGCAGCCATGCAGATGTCATCATACCATATGTGCATATACCATCATGCACTCATCATCAAGCATTTATGCATATATCACCATGCCATATGTACATATACCACCATGCAGTCATGCATATCTCACCATGCCATCGTGCATATACCACCATGATTCATATCATCCATGCTATCAAGCATACATCACCATGAGATCCATTCATGCCTTCATGATCGCATTTTCAATATCAAATAGCATTAATTTACTTTCATAAGCAGATCATGCATCATGCCATATGCATACACCCATGCACATGATTCATTTTCAATTCTAATCTTTCACAAGGATCCCATCAGTTTTTCTTTCTAGGGACCAATGTTTGCATCCCACAATTTATTGCTCGCACCCAACCTGGCATCGCGAGCAACCTCCGGCACACACCTCCGGGCATCCGGCAGCCCCACATTCCGGGCATCTCGTATCCCAACTAGCATCACGAGGTATCCCCTCGGCACACACCTCCGAGGCTTCCGGGATTACGTACCGACATACCACCAGGCATTCCCCCTGGAATTACGTACCGTATACCACTGGGCATCTCGAAACTCCCGAGGACATTCGGGCATGTATCGTAATACAACCGGGCATCCAGCACCCCCACATTCCGGGCATCCCGACACTCCCGGGGCATCACCGGCTCACACCTCTGATGGTATCCTCATTTTCATACTTTATTTTCACATTTGTGGCTCATTATCAACATGGCATATGATGTGATGGCAACAAAGTCAATTTCAGCTTTTGATTTTATATATAATGCCATATATCATCACATATGTAGCAAGATCAATTACTATTATTTTAGAAAACAGAATGCATTCTTTTTAATTGACATTTCCTAAAATTTAGTACTTGTCTCTAATAATTTCTAGGAATTTAGTACATCATAGACAAACTCTAGGGGCATTTATCTCATGAAGAACACAGAACCACCAGAATTTCATACAAAACAGGATAGTCCATGCATCACAGCTTTTGAAATTTGCACAATCCAGCTAGCACAGTTTTAGAAAAAAATTTCATTAAATACCCAAATGACATTCAAAAATTACGAAATTCGAACATGTGATAGTCAAGACATAAAGGCAGATACTACATGAAGAACACTACACCAAAAGATCCCTATATAGTCCAATACAGACCACGCATCACAGCACTACTAATTCTGTCCGTTCCACTTGCACAGTTTTTGAAATTTTTTTGGTTAAATAGGCAAATGAACTTCAAAAATTACGAAATTTGAATATGTTGTAGACAAGATAAAAATAAAGGTATTTTATGCAGAACACTTTTCCAAAAGAATCTCATACAAAACGGTATAGACCACGCATTGCAACATTACCACGTCCGAACACATCAGATCGCACAGTTTTAAAACAAAATTCGATTAAATACACATATTACATTTTAAAATTATGAAATTCGACTATGTGATAGCCAAGACCGTAAGGTAAATACTTCATGAAGACATCGAAGTCATATTCGTCCTAGGTAATTAAATATAGGCGGTTAAAACTTCTGTTCCTAGTACCGAAATTTCCAGATCTAACCATTTCCAAAGGACCACGATTTCACCTACCTATTATTGTTTTTTTTCTCTAAATTTTTTATATGTTCAACCTCAGGATGTCCTTTACAACTTTTGTTAAGAAATTGAAGTGAAATTTCAACAAAAATATTGCCTTACAGTCCATGCATTCATCAAGGCGGCCCTTCCTTCCTTTCCCTTGCTGCCCGCACGACTCTCTCTCTCTCTCTCTCTGGTTTGGTTTCCTCTCAAACTCTCTCTCGGTCTCTCTTGCCTTCGTACGAAACCCCCTCCCCCTTTTCTTTGTTTTTTGATAAATCAATAAGTTTAAAATGGACAGATGGCAAAAGCGAAAGGACAGGTGGGATTATGGTGGAAGACAAGTGTTTGCTTTGCATGCTCCTCATTTTTCATGGGGGACACTTGTTCCCAAGAAGGAGACAAGTGTCTCCCTTGCCGAAGAGACTTGAAGGAGGCCATTCGGCTCCTCCCCCCCCCTCCCCCTCCATGCGTCGACAACCCCATGGGCTCTATGGGCCGGGCCTCTTGGCCCACTTTAGTCCCAGCACACTTGGGCCTAAAGTCCAAACTTAAATGGCCCATATTTATTTTTGATAATCCATCTTAATCCCACTTATACAAGGTACCAAATTACAAATTTAAATGGCCATAATACTTTGTAAAATAGTTTATTAAAATCCAACTTATAAAATTCATGGCCAAAAACATAATTTCCTCATCAAATAAAATCCTTGGTCTCACATGGACATAGGACGCGTTTCCAACAAAATAATCATCCATTTATATAAATACCAAATCATTCTTATTCACCTGGCCATAAATATTGAAATCATAAATCAATAAAATCCTACTTATAATAGGATGTCACAGACTAATAGGTCACGTTTAGAAGTATTTCGATCGTCACATAAGTCATAGTCCCATCCCTGCCCACTATCTCTAATGAGGCCGAGAGTGTGCTATAAGATATGTCGACAATTATATTTTTCTATATTGATTTTGGTCATCCAATTGTGTACCCTACTAACCGAACCCCGGTACATTGTTGCGACCCCGTGTAGTCGTGAAAGTAATTATTTTTCAGCACTTGTATGTGCTGAAATTAAGGGTCGAATACTGGGGGAATTGAACTTTGAGCGAGGACCTAACACGGCCATGCACGGCCATGTGAGTAGATTACAATTAACCCATGCATGTGTGGAGACTAAGGCAAATGAATAGAGAGGATGTTGGGCTGTATCATTAGGATAATGAGCCGCAACTCACCGGCCCAAAACCCCTCCACATTAACCTCTAATTGTCGACATAATTGGTCAACTAGCAAAAAGAAGTTTGACTGGGGCTTGGCTGGATGAAGCCACGTTGCTTCTCTATGAGCGGACAACAAGATGGATGGAGAGGCCAGATGAAGACACGTACCCCCCAGCTGTCTCCGGTACTTGCTGCCACCATAGAATTTGCATGCAAATTGCAAATTAATTGAGGACAAACAGGCCGATTAATCGAGAGAGAGTGTGAAGGAGAGAGAGGGAACGAAACCAGTGAAAGTGAGAGAGAGTCTGTGAGAGAGCGACGAGCGAGTGTGAGGAGAATGACCATCCGCTGTTCAAGCCCGCCGTCGTTGAGCCGCGCACTCCTCGCTGTCTCACCACACGCCGTTGAACCGTAGGACATCAAGGGAAGTGGAAGTTCATTAAAAATATGTGATGCAATGCCATAGAAATTTGATATAGTGAGATGGGTTTATAAAATGTTTGAGTATGGATGGTGTGTGCTGGATTTCGGTAGTGATGGGTTGAGAAATTGAGAAAATGCTTTGATTATCCATGTGTGCTTGTAATCCTCATGAACTACATTGTGAGATATAAGTTTAGATGAGCCTTTGAAAGTAAGTAGACCAAGGTGTAGGTATTGGATTCCACTGAATCTGTGTGGTCCGACATTTTATTTTGAGAAACCCAGTAGTTTTGCCGATTTTCTATAAAAATTTCTAATAGGATTTTGGTTTTGGTTTCTTCATGAAAGCTGTAAATAATTGCCTAAAATATAACATAGATTATTGTTACATTTTTCAGAACTCAGATGGTGGCAGAAAATTATTCTAACATGCGGTATCTTCCTGATTGAAAAGTGAACTCTGATTTGAGCTTGTAGCTGTGATATACGGTCTGTTGCGACTTGTACATAATTATTTGGCTTAGTGTTCTTCATGAAACGTTTTCTTCTAGATCTCAATTATAACGTGTTAAAATTTTAGAATTTTTCAAGGTCATTTGATGATTATTTCGAAATTTCTACTAAAAGCGCGCATTCTGGCCTTTAAACTGTTTTACTACGAAATTGTTCAATTTGTCCTAAAAGTCATTGTATCTTGAGTTGTTATTCACTCGATGGATGTGGTGACATTCAGCATATCATATGACATCAAAATCTTTGATAAAGATTTCTAGATTTATGAGACTCTCGGTATCATTGCATTGAAATATATTTTAGTAATGATATATATCAAGATATTAATGTTACCGTCGGACGGCCGAGTTGACGATGCCCCAGGAGACAGGATGCCCATAGGATTGAATGAGTTGTTGAGGTTGGATGCCTGGGGTCCGTAGTGCCCAGAGGGTCCCCGGGAGTTTCGGGATGCCCGGTAGTAGGTATTGTACGTAAATCCGGAAGGAAAGGGCAACCATTTTCATGGCGAGCCCTGGATATGCCTCGTGATGCTAGGTGGGGTGCGAGATGCCTAGAGGTGAGACGGAACATGCTCTGGATGCCTGGAGGTTTGTGCCGAAGGGTCTCGCGATGCCAGGTTGGGTGTGAAAGCCCGAAGGGATGCAAAAACTGGTCCCCGAGGAATGAAATCTTTTAAATACTAAAATGGGTAAATTAATCGAGCAGATGTATGTGCATATGGCATGGCATGGGAATTGTCTATGAATTTTGAGTTGGTAGCATCTGATATTAAAAAGGCGTTTTGTCCAGGCATTGAATTAATGTTTATGAATGTAGTACAAGAAATTCATCTCTTGATAGTATATAGATATACATACATAATTGCATAGATGACATGTGCATTCCGCTGGAAATTGGATTATTACATTTGTTGCATAATATAGTTTAATGAACCTTTTACTGCTGAGTGGTTGTACTCACCCCGTTTGGGGACTAACATTTCAGACTAGGAGACATGCCTCTGCTACCAGTCACCCTCGGCACATTCTATGGTATACCGGCCGATGTTGAGTGTGAGTGTATGGAGCATCCTCATCCTGACATACGAGGGTTGGTCTTTATTCGAGTGCGGGTTCTAGTCATGTATGACATTGGATTGCCCGCCGGCCCAGTCATTCAAGAGTTTCTGTTCGTGCACGTCCGCCGTGGTGGGATCATGCTGGGGATGTTGCCGCCGCCGCCAGCTAATGGACCAGGCTGGGTGTGATTGAGAGGGACGGGTAGCAGATGAATCATTTTTGGATTGCCGACACTAACTAATAGACTTATGTACTTGGCCGTTTGAAAAAGAAAAGGAAAGAGAAGTCAGTTGTCTTTTGAGTATGTAGCCGGGTATAGAAAACCACGGCAAATTTTGGTGTACTGACTAATGATGTCTATCAAGCTTATGTAAATAAAAGTGTTCGGCTTTATCTTTAAAAGTTTAAGTTGGTGTGCATTGTTTCTGAATTTGGAATAGGGAGATGTTGGATTTCGCTTCCACTATATGAACTGCGCTGGGACCGATTTAAATGATATAAACCCCTAGGATTTATGGATTTATCAAATTTTTATGGTATCAAAGTAATAGACTTTAAGGTAAAGAGAAAGGACATGATCTGTGGCGACCCTAACAGATCGGGGGCCGTTTCGGGGGTGCTACAAATTGTAATGTTGGGTGTTTATTCCAATATTGTGGAATTTCGGTATTTTAATTAGAAAATACCAGGCGTCATTTTTCAACGCCAAAAATGTATTTACGCACTATATAAATAGTGGGATTTTCAAAAAGAAATATATTGCATTTTTGGCTTAGGTGTACTCACACACGATTACTTTTATTAGGTATTTTTAACATGGTGAATCGTCAACTTGTGAGAGCATTATTGGTTGTCTGCTTGTGAGAGTAGTATACTATATCAGCCTATGTGTGTATTGATATGTCAGCTTGCGAGAGCAGTATACTTTATCAGCTTGGGTGAGCTATAATGAATATCAACTTGGGTGAGCTACAATAAATATCAGCTTGGGTAAGCTATATTATATATTAGCTTGAATTAGCTATATTATATATCAGCTTGGGTGAGCTATAATATCTATTAGCTTGTGAGAGCTATACCATCTATTTCATTTTGGGTGAGTTGTGATCGTATCAATTGAATTTATAGATGGTATTGATGGTATCGAATTGAGTGGATCGATTGATCGATGGTTTGATTTGAATTGATTTAGTATATGAATTATACTGACGTGCAGGAAGGAACTGAGGCAAGGTAAGTCATCTGTCTTGTGTGTGCATAGACTGCTTTTAGGTGTATTTTCTTCATAGTCGGAGTTTAGGGGGTAAACTTGCTGAGACATTGTCTCACCCCGTCGTGGGCTCAACATTTTCAGGTCCTTAGATGGCAATTCCTCCGGAACGTTTTGGTCAGCCCATGAGGATTACCGAGCGGGTTTTTAGTTACCCCGATCTCGGAAGTCACTAGGTCTATGAGTTGGTAGTGACCATCGTCTGGGTCGAAGAGGGTCTGCCTCAAAGGGCACCTCATCGATTCAAAGCATGGTTTTGCTATGGACCCAATGGATTCAGGGTGGGTCCTCGCCGGGGTTTTGAAATCCCCGCTGTGGTAGTTGATGCCACTCTAGATGAGGATGCTATTGACCCTCCTTATGGAGTTGTGGAGGACGCAACGCCCCCAGAGCCTGTGGAGATCGAAGAATCGGCAAACGAGTCGAAGTAGCTGATCTTAGGACAACTTCGTTTTGAGAACAAGCTTGTGTAGACTTTTGTCTTTAGACTAGTATTGTATATAATTTAGTCGGCTGTGTATAAAGGCTTGTTTTGGTTGTGCACTTGTGGTCCAGCTTTTGTATCCCATCTTTGTGCTGTCTAGGGATTTATTTTTACACTTCTGCATGCGCATTAAAATGAATGGGTCGGCGACATGTACTGTGATGTCGCAAGTTTAAATCAACCACCAAGGGATGGGCATGCGCTCGAGGATCGGGGCATGACACAACGTGTTCTTACCAAAATTTGACCGGTGCTAGTTCCCCTTATCGAGTAGGCAACTCCTTCCCTCCTCATGTTTCCCCCTTTCCATTTAACGCAATTACGGAAGTAGATTGATGAAATTTCATCTATGTAAATTTGCTGCTTGATGAAATTTCATCTATGTAAATTTGCATATGCATAAATACATTTTATCTTGTCAGGTTTGTCACGACCTTGATGAATAGTGGTTCTATTCATAATATAGCTAAATTAAGAAGCTTTTTTTTTTCTTTGTGGCACCCTAAAATTCCTTGCCAGTCATTAGGGGTGCTCAAATTAAATGTCTTGCATTAAGACTTTGGCCAAGCCTGTGGCGAATAATTATTTGATGAAAATTTCTATTTTGGCCATGAAGGATTATGGATTTGGAATTTATTAAGATAGGTCGCAGAGTTTTGTGATTTATGAATTTCAGCTAGGAGTTTATATAATTAAGAATTAAGTAAATTAATAGGATGACATAGGGGCCAAAGAAATTGCTTAAAATCAGCCCATGACCTCACCTTATTTTCGGCCATTTCGGCCTAGCCACATAGCCCAAGAAGAGGAGCTATCACCGGCCCATTTGTTGGTCCATTGAAGCCCACGGATGGGGCTGTCGTCGGCCACAAGGGGGAGAGGCCGGCCCACTTCTTCCCAAGCCCATCTTGCATGTGTCTTGCCAAGTGGCAAAAAGAGAGCCAGTTGAGGGCTGAGAGAGAGAGAGAGAGAGAGTTGCGAGAGAGAGGAAACCGAGAGAGAGGAGAAGGAGCCGCCGCCCTCGCCGTTCATCCGTCCGTCGCCGTCCGTGTGCCGTCGTTTGCTTGATTTTTAGAGGCAAGTTAGGATCCATTTTCTACTCTTGCATGTGTGTCTTGCATGTGTGGTTGAAATGGTGTTGAATCTTGGGTGTTTAGAGGTAAGAAACCGAAGCTAGTGTGTTTTGTTTCTTGAAATAGCTTGCTGTTTTCGTGTATACCGCCTGACCCAGAAACTTGTGGAGGCTTGCATGTGTTTTGAGTTAGATTTTGACTTGATTCCTTCATGAAAGTTGTAGAAAACATCTCAAAGTATAACATACTAAAATTTGAGACAAAATGGTTGAGTTTTAAGGGGTGAAAACCCTTCTCCTACGAAGACACTAGATCTGGAACTGCTTTGTCGACCTCTTGGTGGTTTTGTGTGTTGCATGTTGCTTTTTACCGAGAATCTCACTTCGACTTCTTCATGAAAGTTGTAGAGAACATCCTAAAGACTAACATACTCAAATTTGAGGTAAAATGAGCAAGTGTAGCCTAGTGAAACGATTTTCTTTTGAAGACGGTAAATCTGAAAATACGGTACTGGACACCTGAGACTTCTTAGACCTATATGGTGACTATTCTTTGAGAATCTCACTTAGATCCCTTAATGAAAGTTGTAGGGGACCTCTTGAGGCAAAACATATCAAAATTTCAGAGGAAACGAAGAAAGATAAGTAGGAGAAACCTTGATATTTCGGAGATAGCTAAACTGGACTGTTCGGTACTAGAAACAGGAACTTCGAACCGTCTATAGTTAATTATCTAGAGCGAATCTGGCCTAGATGTCTGCTTGAAAAATATACCTTAGAGTCTTGACTATAACCTGGTAAAATTTCAGAATTTTTGGAGGTCATTCGGGTATTTTAATCGAAATATTTCAAAACTGCGCAATCTGACTTTGTCCGAATTTTGCATGTTGTAATGTGTGAGCTGTATCTTTTTGTGTGAAGCTCTTTTGGGCATGTGTTCTTCATGAAATTGTTACCTTTATGTCTTGTCTATTACATGCTCTGATTTTGTGATTTTTGAGGATCATATGGATATTTAATTTAAATGTTTTCCAAAATTGTGCAAGCTGGAATTTAGTAAATTTCAAAAAGGCATGATATATGGACTATTCTAAGTTGTATGGACCCCATGGATTGTATTGTCATTAGTGGTTGTATCTTGCTGCATGTATGATGATGATTGGAAATGCATATAAGAGTTAAAATGATGAAAGTGATCTTGTTGCCATTACATCATGTGCCATGTTGATTGTGAGACATAAGTGGGTAAATATAAATTATGATGAATGAGGAAATTGTTGGAGGTGGTTGATAATGCCCTGGGAGTAGTTAGGATGCCCGGGATGGGGGGTGCCGGATGCCCAGATTGTATTAAGATACATGGCCGGATGTCCTCAGGAGTTTCGAGATGCTCGGAATGGTTGGGTTCCGAAAGCCTCGGAGGTTTGTGCCCGAGGGGATGCCTCGTGATGCTAGTTGGGATGCGAGATGCCCGAAATATGGGGGTGTCGGATGCCCGGTGGTGTGTGCCGGAGGTTTTCTCGCGATGCCAGGTTGGGGTGCGAGTGATAAAGTATGGGATGCAATTATTGATCCCGGGAAAGAGAGATGTGGTGATCGAATTGAAAGATAAAAGTGGAAATTGAATCATGCATATATGATATGATGATGATCACCTATGGCATGATGGCATGCATATATGATATGATGATGATCACCTATGGCATGATGATATCATGTGATGACATGATGATGATCACCTATGGCATGATGATGATATGATGTGACATGATGATGATGGCATGATGATATATGATATGTGTGATCACCCGCATGCACATGATGATGATGACATGATGATGGCATGATGATATATGTATGACATGAATATGATGAGTACATGAAGATGTGTGATCACATGGTATGATGGAATATGCATGGCTTCAAGGTAAGTTATGCTTGGATGCATGAATAACATGTATTATGCTATGATTGTATTGTATGATGCATTGAGTGGTTTATTGGATCTTTTACCTGTTGAGTGGCTGTACTCACCCCTTCGGGGACCAACATTTCAGATTAGAAAGATGCCGCTCCCTACCGTCACGCGGGGCACCTTCTATGGCCTCCCATCGGATGTAGAGGTAGAGTGTACGGAGATCGACTGCGTTACCGTCCCTGGACTAACATTTGTGCGAGTGCGAGTGCTGGTTATATACGATGTGGGCCTGGCTGGGGGCCCTGTCATTTAGGAGTTTCTGTCAGTTCATGTCCGCCGAGATGGAGTGTTTAGGGGGATGTTGCCGCCACCACCACCCGACGCACCAGGATGGGTGTGATGGTCGCGTGAGGGGTAGAGAGCTGATGTTTCTTTTTGGGAGCAGCCGCCACTGGTAGATGGAGGATGTCATGTGATCACTTTAGGGGTCGAAGTATCTTTTTGGGATGTGGCCAAGTGTAGCTAAAAATCTTGGCTTTCTTTTGTTGTATCGACCCGAGAAAATCCATCATGAAAATATGTAAATAAAAGTGGCTTGGCTTTATCTTTTCCTATGGTACTTAGTGGTGTGCATTGTATCATGATTGTTGGAGGGAGAGATGGTGATATTGAATTATGCTTCCGCTAATAAGTTGCGCTGGGACCGTTTTCAAAAAAAAAAAAAATGCCTATGAACTACGATGTTTCTACTAAGAGATGTAACTAGTGTCCATTAGGTGTAGCAATAGGTAACTGATGGCGACCTTAGGTGGTTCAGGGGTGCCACAGCCGCCCTTTTTGGTATCAGAGCGAATGGTTATAGGTGGAGTGATAAGGAGCCTCATTTGGAAATTGAGGAACATGATGACAATGCACACCATAGGATATAAAATGGAATAATTGATTAACTTTGAATAACGGGTGATGAGTAATCACTCGTAGATCCCTAGCGGTTTATTTTGAGTTGTCTTTAGGTACTAGTAACATGTATATGTTACTTATGTAGTAGTAGTTATTTTGAAATGAGATAGAGAGTCTTAGATTTTCCTGAGGCAATGCTTGGAAATTGCAGGAAAGTCATGGTGCGAGCTGGAAGTGCTCATCCATCGAGGGCTGAAGCCTCTGCTGCAAGGGCTAAACCCCAAATAGAAGATATCCAACAGGCATTAGCCAATATTGGAAATCTAATGGAAAGACAAGCGCAGCAACAGCCCAGAGCAGAACGTCGTACTCAATGACTGGTGGAGCAATTTCTGAAGCTGAAGCCACCTAAGTTCAATGGAATGGGAAGTCGTAAGGAGGCGGAGCATTGGATTGATGGGTAAGAACGAATTTTCCAGCTGTTGGACTGCAATGATGCTGGGAAAATAACTTTGGCAGAGTACCAGCTGGAGGGAAATGCAAAGTTTTGGTGGAGAGCTTCGAAGGACATAATCTTTCCACCAAGTACTGATGTTAACTGGGAAGAGTTTGTGAGAGCTTTCAATAGAAAGCATTTTTCTGACTGTGCTAAGGACAAGAAAATTTCAGAATTTGTTCAGTTAGAACAAAAGGAGCTGATAGTGGACCAATATGAGGCTAGATTTTCTGAATTATCTAGATATGCTCCTAGGCTAATTGAGGATTGGGAAGAAAAAGGCTAAGAGATTTCTGAAAGGGTTAAGGACTGATATCAAGAAACAACTAGTGCCTTTGAACATAAGGGATTACCATGAGATTTATGAAAGGGCACAGTTAGTGGAGCAGGAGCTGTAGAGAGAGCGATCAGAGTTTAAGAAATAGCTTAACTTTAATGATGTGAGAAGGGGTAAGAGACCCTACTCTGGTGAAGGTTAGACTTGGAGTGTAAAGAAAAAGAGCAATTTTGGAAGTTTTGGGGGAGCAAGAAGTGGCCTGAATATAGGGAAAGCACCCTATCAGCCTGATGTTTGTCAAAGGTGTAATGGGCGACATGGCCCAGGACCTTGCAATGGACGACTAAAATGTTTTGGTTGTGGACAAGTGGGTCATCTTAGGAGAAGTTGCCCACAAGAAAGGTCACAAATGAGTGTTGGCTCGATGCGACAGGGACAACAGAGTATGGTTAGATCAAACCTTTCAAGGAATCCTCAGAGGCCACCAACACAAGGAAGGGTGTATGCGGTCACCCAAGAGGAAGCGGAAGCTTCCAAAAATGTTATCTCAGGTACAATCCTTATAAATGGTAAAAAGGCATATGCATTGTTTGATACGGGTGCTACGCATTCGTTTGTGTCTGAAAGATATAGACATTTGAGTAAAATAGAAGTTATGCCTCTTGAGATGCCTCTTTGTGTTTCCACGCCTTTAAAGAATATGGTATTGTCTACGCTGGTGTGTAGAAATTGTAAGATATCAATGGGAGGAAAGGACATGGAAATAGACTTGGTCGTAATGGCTATGTATGATTTTGATGTTATTATAGGAATGGATTGGCTTCGTAAATATCGGGCCAAAATGGATTGTTATAGAAGAGTGATCCAATTTGTCTTACCTGATCAGTCTAGTTGTGAATTTTTAGGAGGTCAGACCCACCTACCTATAGCACTTATTTCCGCAATAGAAGCATGTGCGTTACTTGACAAGGGATGTCAAGGATACCTAGCCATGGTTAAAGATTATACTAGGGAGGAGCCTAAACTTGATGAAGTTCGAGTGGTTAATGAATTTCAAGATGTATTTCCTGAGGAGTTGCCTGGATTACCACCAGAGTGGGAAGTTGAGTTTGAAATTGAATTAATGCCTGGAACAGGACCAATATCTAAAGCCCCGTATAGGATGGCCTTAGTTGAGTTGAAGGAATTAAAGGTGCAACTACAAGAGTTGCTTGACAAAGGATTCATTAGGCCAAGTGCTTCACCTTGGGGTGCACCAGTCTTGTTTGTGAAAAAGAAAGATGGATCGATGCGTTTGTGTATTGACTATAGGCAACAGAACCAGGTGACCATTAAAAATAAATATCCTTTGCCTAGAATTGATGACCTTTTTGACCAACTCCAAGGAAGTTCGGTCTTCTCTAAAATTGACTTAAGGTCGGGATACCATCAGCTAAGAATTAAGAAAGAGGACATTCCTAAGACTGCGTTTAGGACTCGTTATGGACATTATGAATTCCTGGTTATGCCATTTGGATTGACCAATGCACTAGCTGCATTCATGGATCTAATGAATAGGGTATTTAAGCCTTATTTAGACCAGTTTGTGATTGTGTTTATTGATGATATTCTGGTATATTCAAGAGGGCCTAAAGAGCATGAACAACATCTAAGGATAGTTTTGCAAACCTTGAGAGATCATAAGTTGTATGCCAAATTTAGCAAGTGTGAATTTTGGCTAGACCAGATAATATTCTTAGGGCATGTGGTGTCAGGAGAAGGAATTACAGTAGACCCGGCAAAAGTTGAAATGGTAATAAATTGGCCGAGACCAATGACACCTACTGAAATACGGAGTTTCTTAGGATTGGCTGGTTATTATAGGAGGTTTATTGAAGGATTTTCATGACTGGCAGGTCCTTTAACTAAATTGACCCGAAAGAATGTGAAGTTTGAATGGAATGGGGAATGTGAAAGGAGTTTCCAGGAGCTTAAAAGGAAATTGACCTCGGCTCCAATCCTGACTATACCAATTGGACCTGATGGTTTTACAGTGTATAGTGACGCATCTCACAAAGGACTAGGATGTGTTCTGATGCAGCATGGCAAGGTCATAGCCTATGCATCCAGACAATTAAAACCCCATGAACTGAACTACCCAACGCATGATTTAGAGCTAGCAGCTATAGTGTTCGCTTTGAAGATATGGAGACATTATTTATATGGGGAAAAGTTTGAGATTTATACGGATCATAAGAGCTTGCAATATCTGTTCTCACAAAAGGAGTTGAACATGAGACAAAGGAGGTGGATGGAGTTGTTAATGGATTATGATTGTGAGATATGATACCATCCAGGGAAGGCGAATAAGGTAGCAGATGCTCTTAGTTGTAAGTCAGCTGTGGAGATGGCGAGTTTAAGAATGGCGGAATGGAGCTTATTAAAGTCTATAGCAGACTCGGAGTTTAAATTGGAAATGGATTGTCTTACTGGTATGCTTAGTGAATTAAGAATTGAACTCGAGATTATTCAGAAAGTTAAGACCTTACAAGAATCTGACCTAGAAATTATAAAAGTGAAAGATGCAATGTCTTTAGGAAAAAGACCGGAATTTCAAGTCTCAGAAGATGGAGTGGTAAGATGCCAAGGACGACTTTGTGTTCCCGACAACGAAGAGATAAAGAAGGAAATTTTGTCGGAGGCACATAGGAGTAATTACAGTGTTCATCCAGGAAGTACAAAGATGTACAGGAATTTACGTCAGCAATTTTGGTGGAATGGTATGAAAGCAGATACGGCTAAGCACGTTTCTCAATGTTTGACGTGCCAGCAAGTAAAAGCGAAACATCGCAAACCCGCAGGACTTTTGAGACCGTTAGACATACCAGAATGGAAATGGGAACATATAACAATGGATTTTGTGCAAGGATTGCCAAGGACATCAAGTGGTCATGACTCTATCTGGGTAATAGTAGACCGTTTAACCAAGTCTGCTCATTTCCTAGCAGTTCGCATAGACTACCCAATGGATAAATATGCGGATCTATATGTAGGTCAAGTGGTACGCCTACATGGTGTTCCAATGACTATTACCTCAGATCGGGATTCAAGATTTACTTCGAACTTTTGGCGAAGTCTTCAAATTTCCTTAGGAACTAAACTCCAATTTAGTACTGCTTTTCACCCTCAAACAGATGGACAAACAGAAAGAGTAATCTAGACATTAGAGGATATGTTGAGGGCTTGTGTAATTGATTTCAAAGGAAATTGGGATGAAAGATTGCATTTGGTGGAATTTGCATATAATAATAGTTTTCAGAAAAGTATAAACATGGCTCCCTATGAAGCGTTATATGGAAGGAGATGTAGGACCCCTATCTATTGGAATGAAGTAGGTGAAAAGAAATTGACAAGACCTGAACTGGTACAAGTTACCACTGAAGTTGTTGAAATTGTCAGGAAAAAACATAAAACAGCTCAGAGTAGACAAAAAGACTATGCATATAGGCGTAGAAGGCCTTTGGAATTTAGTGTGGGAGATCATGTATTCTTGAAAGTATCTCCAATGAAAGGAATATCTCGATTTGGAATGAGGGGTAAGTTAAGCCCTAGATTTGTTGGACCTTTTGAGATACTTGAAAGAATAGGAGATGTGGCTTATCGTTTGGCGCTGCCTCCTAAGTTGGGAAATTTGCATGATGTGTTTCATGTATCGATGCTGAGAAAGTACCAGCCGGATCCTAGTCACATACTCGATCATGAAGCCATCAAAGTGGATGAGAAAGTGAGGTACATTGAAGAACCTGTGCAGGTACTGGATCAGAAGGAACAAATTCTCAGGACCAAGAGAATCCCATTGGTTAAGGTATTATGGCGACATCATGATATGGAAGAAACCACATGGGAAAGTGAAGATCAAATGAAATAAAGTACCCCTACTTGTTTCAAAAGGACATAAGTAACGATTTATTTCAAGGACGAAATTCTCTAAGGGGGGAGAATTGTGGCATCCCAAAAATTCAAGACAACCTCTAAGATGTATTAAAGCCCATGATTAGGTAATGAAATTACCTATGGTTTATGTTTTAGCCATTATTTTTCTCTTAAGACTAAGAGTTATATGCTTGTGTTCATGAGTTTTTAAAATTAGTATTATAGGATAAATTAATAAGAAGAATTTATTCTTGGCTATGCACCTTATAGATTTAATCCCTATAGATTAAATGTTACAAGATTATGGCCATATGAAATTGGAAATTTGGAGTTCTATAAAAAAAGAATTAAAAGTGAATTATTAAAAGTAAAATTGGGATTTAATTAGGCTTGAAATTCTTAGGCCCAATAGCATGGACCTTTGATGGGCCAAAATGGCCGGCCCATTGAAGCCCAAGGAGGAGCTGTCACCGGCCCATTTGCTGGCCCAAGCCCAGATGGAGGCCCATCTTGCATGGAGGAAGCCCCACTTCCCAAGCCCATCTTGCATGTCTTGCCAATGATGGAAAGAAGACCCCATGCATTGGGGGGGAGGCTACTAATCATTAATGATGGGGAGGGGAAACAAAAGAGAGGGAGAGTTGAGGGCTTTCACCCAAGCCAAGAGAGAGAGAGAGAGAGAGAGAGAGTTGCGAGAGAGAAGAGAGGAACCGAGAGAGGAGGAAGGAGCTACTCGCCCGCCCGCCGTCCGTCCGTCCGTCGCCGACCGTGTGCCTTGTTTGCTTGATTTTGGAGGCAAGTTAGGATCCATTTTCTACTCTTGCATGTGTGTCTTGCATGTGTGTTTGAAATGGTGTTGAATCTTGGGTGTTTAGGAGTGAGAAACCGAAGCTAGTGTGTTTTGTTTTTGAAATAGCTTGCTGTTTTCGTGTATACCGCCTGACCCAGAATTTTGTAGAGGCTTGCATGCATGTTTTGAGTTGGATTTTGACTTCGACTCCTTCATGAAAGTTGTAGAAAACATCTCAAAGTATAACATACTAAAATTTGAGACAAAAAGGCAGAGTTTTGTGGGGTAAAACCCTCCTCCTACGAAGACACTAGATCTGGAACTGCTTTGTCGACCTTTTGATGGTTTTGTGTGTTGCATGTTGCTTTTTACCGAGAATCTTACTTTGACTTCTTCATGAAAGTTGTAGAGAACATCCTAAAGACTAACATACTCAAATTTGAGGTAAAATGAGCAAGTGTAGCCTAGTGAAACGATTTTCTTTTGAAGACGGTAAATCTGGAAATACGGTACTGGACACCCGAGACTTCTTAGACCTATATGGTGACTATTATTTGAGAATCTCACTTAGATCCCTTAATGAAAGTTGTAGGGGACCTCTTGAGGAAAAACATATCAAAATTTCAGAGGAAACGAAGAAAGATAAGTAGGTGAAACCTTGATTTTCGGAGATAGCTAAACTGGACTGTTCGGTACTAGGAACAGGAAATTCGACCGTCTATAGTTAATTATCTAGAGCGAATCTGGCCTAGATGTCTTCATGAAAAATCTACCTTAGGGTCTTGACTATAACCTGGTAAAATTTCATAATTTTTGGAGGTCATTCGGGTATTTTAATCGAAATATTTCAAGAACTGCGCAATCTGACTTTGTCCGAATTTTGCATGTCGTAAGGTGTGAGCTGTTTCTTTTGTGTGAAGCTCTTTTGGGCATGTGTTCTTCATGAAATTTTTACCTTTATGTCTTGTCTATTACATGCTCTGATTTTGTGATTTTTGAGGATCATATGGATATTTAATTTAAATGTTTTCCAAAATTGTGCGGGCTGGAATTTGGTAAATTTCAAAAAGGCATGATATATGGACTATTCTAAGTTGCATGAACCCCATGGATTGTATCTTGCTGCATGTATGATGATGATTGGAAATGCATATAAGAATTAAAATGATGAAAGTGATCTTGTTTGCCATTACATCATGTGCCATGCTGATTTTGAGACATAAATTGGTGAACATGAATTATGATAAATGAGGAAACTGTTGGAGGCGGTTGATAATGCCCTGGGAGTGTCAGGATGCCCGGGATGGGGGGTGCCGGATGCCCGGATTGTATTGAGATACATGCCCGGATGTCCTCGGGAGTTTCGAGATGCCCGGAATGGTTGGGTGCCGGAAGCCTCGGAGGTTTGTGCCCGAGGGGATGCCTCGTGATGCCAGTTGGGATGCGAGATGCCCGGAATGTGGGGGTGCCGGATGCCCGGTGGTGTGTGCCGGAGGTTTTCTCGCGATGCTAGGTTGGGGTGCGAGTGCGAGTGATAAAGTATGGGATGCAATTATTGATCCCGGGAAAAAGAGATGTGGTGATCGAATTGAAAGATAAAAGTGGAAATTGAATCATGCATATATGATATGATGATGATCACCTATGGCATGATGACATGAATATATGATATGATGATGATCACCTATGGCATGATGACATCCATCATATGATATGATGATGATCACCTATGGCATGATGATATATGTGTGACATGATGATGATCACCTATGGCATGATGATATGTGTGTGACATGATGATGATCACCTATGGCATGATGATATGTATGTGATATGATGAGTATATGAGGATGTATGTACATATAGTGTGTTTGCATATGCATGGCTGCAAGGTAAGTTATGCTTGGATGCATGAATGGCATGTACTATGCTATGATTGTTATGATTGTATTGTGTGATGCATTGAGTGGTTTATTGGATCTTTTACCTGCTGAGTGGCTGTACTCACCCCTTCGGGGACCAACATTTCAGATTAGAAAGATGCCGCTCCCTACCGTCACGCGGGGCACCTTCTATGGCCTCCCATCGGATGTAGAGGTAGAGTGTACGGAGATCGACTGCGTCACCATCCCTGGACTGACATTTGTACGAGTGCGAGTGCTGGTTATGTACGATGTGGGCCTGGCTGAGGGCCCTGTCATTCAGGAGTTTCTGTTAGTTCATGTCCGCCGAGATGGAGTGTTTAGGGGGATGTTGCCGCCACCACCACCCGACGCACCAGGATGGGTGTGATGGCCGCGTGAGGGGTAGAGAGCTGATGTCTCTTTTTGGGAGTAGCCGCCACTGTTAGATGGAGAATGTCACGTGATCACTATAGGGGTCGAAATATCCTTTTGGGATGTGGCCAAGTGTAGCTAAAAATCTTGGCTTTCTTTTGTTGTATCGACCCGAGAAAATCCATCATGAAAATATGTAAATAAAAGTGGCTTGGCTTTATCTTTTCCTATGGTACTTAGTGGTGTGCATTGTATCATGATTGTTGGAGGGAGAGATGGTGATATTAAATTATGCTTCCGCTAATTAGTCGCGCTAGGACCGTTTTCAAAAAAAAAAAATGTCTATGAACTACGATGCTCCTACTAAGAGATGTAACTAGTGTCCATTAGGTGTAGCAATAGGAATGAACAATCAAGGCATCATAATAAAGCACATATCATTCATGCATATCAAGCATACCACACCTCGCAACCATACATATATCATCATGCCATCATCATCAAGCATTCATGCATACCCATACCATATGTGCATATACCACCATGCACTCATCATCAAGCATTCATGCATACTCATGCCATATGCGCATATACCACCATGCACTCATCATCAAGCAATGTGCATATATTATCATGCAGTCATGCATATCTTGCCATGCCGTCGTGCATATATCACAATGATTCGTATCATCCATGCTATCAAGCATGCATCACCATGAGATCCATTCAAGCCTTCATGATCGCATTCTCAATGTCAAATAACATCAATTTATTTTCATAAGCAGATCATGCATCGTGCCATACGCATACACCCATGCACATGATTCATTTTCAATTCTTATCTTTCACAAGGATCTCATCAGTTTTTTTCTTTCCAGGGATCAATGTTTGCATCCCACAATTTATCGCTCACACCTAATCCTGGCATCGCGAGGAACCTCCGGCATTCAGCCATTTAAGGCCACCGGGCATCCGGCACACACCTCCGGGCATCTTGTATCCCATCTAGCATCACGAGGCAACCCCCTGGGCACAAACCTTCAGGGCTTCTGGAATTATGTACCGACATACCACTAGGATTCCCTCCCCTCTGGAATTACGTACCGTATACCACCGGGCATCTTGAAACTCCCGAGGACCCTCCGGAATTACGCCATTTAAGGCCACCGGGCATCCGGCACCCCCACATTCCGGGCATCCCGACACTCCCGGGGCATCGTCGGCTCATGCCTCCAACGGCCTTCTCACTTATCATAGTTCACATTTTCAATTATAGCTCAATTTCAACATGGCATATGATGTGATGGCAAACAAGATCATTTTCATCATTTGAATCTTATATGCATTTCCAATTATCATCATACATGCAGCAAGATACAACCACTTATGACAATACAATCCATGGGGTCCATACAACTTAGAATAATCCATACATCATGACTTTTTGAAATTTACCAAATTCCAGCTTACACAATTTCGGAAAACATGTAAATTAAATATCCATATGATCTTCAAAAATCATACAATCAGAGCATGTAATAGACAAGACATAAAGGTAGCAATTTCATGAAGAACACATGCCCAAAAGAGTTTCACACAAGAAAATATAGCTCACACAATACAGCATGCAAAATTCGGATAAAATCAGATTGCGCAGTTCTTGAAATATTTCGATTAAAATACCCGAATGACGTCCAAAAATTATGAAATTTTACCAGGTGATATTCAAGATACTAAGGTAGATTTTTTATGAAGACATATAGGCCAGATTCGCTCTAGATAATTTTCTATAGACGGTCGAATCTCTTGTTCCTAGTACCGAACAGTGCAGTTTAGCTGTCTCCGAAAAAGCAAGGTTTCACCTTCTTATCTTCCATTATTTCCTCTGAAATTTTGATATGTTTTACCTCAAGAGGTCCCCTACAACTTTAATTAAGGGATCTAGGTGAGATTCTCAAAGTATAGTCACAATATAGTCCACGAAATCTCGGGAGTCCAGTACCGTACTTCCAGATCTGCCGTCTTCAAAAGAAAATAGTTTCACTAGGCTACACTTGCTCGTCTTACCTCAAATTTTAGTATGTTAGTATTTAGGATTTTATCTACAACTTTCATGCAGAAGTTGAAGTGAGATTCTCGGTAAAAAGTGACATACAAGCCAAAAAACCACCAAGAGGTCAACAAAACTGTTTCAGATCTGGTTTTTTCGTACAGGAAGGGTTTCACCCCGTAAAACTCAGCCATTTTGTCCCAAATTTTAGTATGTTATACTTTGAGATGTTTTCTACAACTTTCATGAAGAAGTCGAAGCCAAAATCCCACTCGAAACTCAGACGCAAGCCTCTACAAAATTCTGGGTCAGGCGGCACACTCAAAAACAGAACACACTTTCAAGAACAACACACTCAAGCTTCGGTTTCTCACACCCTAAACGTCCGAGATTCACCACCATTCAAACACACAAGCAAGACACAACATGCAAGAGCAGAATATAAATCCCAACTTGCCTTTGTACCGAGCTACAACGAGCATGACGGTGGACAACGGACGCACGGCGACGAGCGACGGACGAGCGGACGGATGGACACATGGCTTCTTCCTCCTCTCTCTCGGTTCCTCACTCTCTCAGCAACTCCCTCTCTCTCTCTCACTCTCTCAAAACCGGCCAATCCCTCTCTCTCTTTCTTCTTGGTTGTTTATATACTTGCATGCATCCTCATTTTGCATGGGGGACACTTGTCCCCAAGGAGGAGACAAGTGTCTCCCTTGCCGAAGACACTTGGAGGAGGCCATGCTGCTCCTCCTCCCCCCTCCATGCATCGACAGCCCAATGGGCTCTATGGGCCGGGCCTCTTGGGCCTAAAGTCCAAACTTAAATGGCCCAAGATTATTTTTAATAATACATCTTAATCCTCATTTAAATAAATACCTAATTGCATAATAAAATGGCCAAAAGACTTTGTGACATTAATCCATAAAAATCAAATCTATAAAGTGCATAGTCAAGAACATAGTCTTCCTTATCAAGTTGTCCTATAGCACCAACCTTGATCATCCATTAACATTTTCCACTTAAATAAATACCTAACTTGCAAAATTAATAAGGCCATAAAACTTGTAGTCACAAATTCATATATTCCAATTTATAATACACATGGCCAATGATATAATTTTTTTTCCTATCACATAATTATCCATTAAAAGCTTGGCCATAAATCTTATTGCAAATTATGGATTAAATGGCTATAAAATAACTTAATGGTACTTCCATCACCTATTCATAGACTTTAAAGTAACTAGAGGTCGTCATGAATTTTGGGATGCCACAATTCTCCCCTCCTTAGAGAATTTCGTCCTCGAAATTAGACATTGTCTATGTCTCCTCAAACAAGTGATGGTACCTTTCCTTCATCTCATTTTTACTCTCCCATGTGGCTTCCTCCACATCATGATGTCGCCATAATATCTTAACCAAAGGAATCTTCTTAGTCCTAAGAATTTGCTCCTTTCGATCCAGTACTTGCACAGGCTCCTCAATGTACCTCACTTCCTCATCCATTTTGATGGCTTCATGATCAAGTATGTGACTAGGGTCTGGCTGATACTTCCTCATCCATGATTGTATTTTTCTGAAAGCTATTTTTATACACAAATTCTACCAGGTATAACTTTTCATCCCAACTTGCTTTAAAGTCAAGGATGCAAGCTCTTAACATGTCCTCTAATGCTTGGATCACTCTTTTCGTTTGTCCATCCATTTGTGGATGAAAAGCGATACTAAATGGGAACTTCGTCCCTAGGGCGGTTTGAAGACTTCACCAATGGTTGGAAGTAAATCTTGAGTCTCGATTTGATGTGACAATTACAGGAACACCATGTAAGCGTACCACTTGGCTTACACATAAATTAGCAAATTTATCAATCGGATAATCTACGCGAACTACTAGGAAATGGGCAGACTTAGTCAAGCAATCTACTATCACCTAGATAGAGTCATGACCACTTAATGTCCCTGGTAATCCTTGCATGAAATCCATTGTCACACGATCTCATTTCCATTCTGGTATATCTAACGGTCTCAATCTAACACACCATTTAGCCGAATCATTCCTATACCTTTGTCACCATCAATTCAAGCCTAGAACCATCAAAATCGACACCATTAACAACTCATCCGGTTCAGTCCAACAAAGGCATTCACTACGCTTTCACTGCAACATAGATTCAAGCCTAAAATATAGCATCATTCCTTTGATTCAAATATCGATAGTCCACCAAGATTCATTCAATTCAAAGATCGACAATCCACCAAGATAAGGACTTGTCTAGTTTCCATCGAGTATATCTCATGTCTCATCCTAAAGGATCATCACTTAGACTAATCACTCATCAAATCCACAACTTGAACTTTCACCTTTTCACCTTGGAAAGGCTATAACCACAATTGATCATATCCACTAATTCCACCAAACCTTTTCAAACTGAGATCATCACCTAAAATTAAAAGTTGATCATTGTCAATTAAACCTATTATTCCGACATATAAACCACAAATAATTTCATGTCTCATATGACGACTCAAACTCATGACTTCCATGATCATTCTATTCATACTAAATGCTTCCATGTAATGCATCAAGACTTCCAATGAGATCCTCTAATAGGAAGTCACTACTTAGCTCAAATGATCATAACCTAATCTTCAAATTCATAATTCACTCTCCATAATTCACTTCTTAAGCCTTACTTGCACCACTACGCTTAGATGCTACGCATGTCTTTCAGGTCCTTTAGGATATCATCAAATGAAGACAATCACAATTTGATTCAAATAAGGCTTAAATATCATATTCATTAAATCCATGAATGCAGTTAAGGCATTCGTCAATCCCAATAGCATAACTAGGAACTCATAGTATCCATAGCGAGTCCTAAATACGGTCCTAGGAATGTCTTCTTTCTTAATCCTTAGTTGATGGTATCCTGACCTCAAGTCAATCTTAGAGAAGATCGAACTTCCTTGCAGTTGGTCAAATAGGTCATCAATTTTAGATAATGAGTACTTACTCTTAACAATTACATGATTCAATTGCCTATTATCAATGCACAAATGCATCGACCCGTCCTTCTTTTTCACAAACAAAAGTTCTACAAGCTTAACCATGCTTTCGCTGCGCTACTCTAATAAAATTATCCCAGAAACACTGCCTTCCCCGTTCAGTTCATAGTTCGGTTCATTCCTTTCCCCTTTTGCCATCCTAGAAGCCTGCCAAGAGCCACTCCTTGTTCAGGTCCTCTAACCTCGGCGTCCACTCCTCACCCTCACCAAATCGGGTCATTATAGGTACACCAGCTTTCGCCTGGTTTGAACCCAAACTACACATCCATTGAAGGGTCTCGTTTCGATAGGGACTAACTTACAGGGATATTATCCACTTTGGCTTATCCCATTCTTAGCCTCACAGCTTTATCCTTAGCGCATGGGTAAGTACTATCTCAGGAGATCATTCATCCTAGTCCATTACTTACGGAACTAGTTCATTCTTACGATGAGGTCAAAGTTATACATAACTCTCACTACCAAGTCCATTTCTAGATCTCATTCCCTTAGGGTTATCTCACTCATCTCACAAGCTAAATTAGATAACAACATGTCTTTCAGTGATGTAGAAATACGAAGAGGCACATCTAAAGATTTGGTTCCTATTTCTCACAATCATCTATATTTTTTGGACACAAATGAATGCGTGCCACTCATATCAAATAACACATATGCCTTCTTATCCATCTATCGAAATTGTACCTGAGATAACACTTTCGGAAGCTTTCGCTTCCTCTTGGGTGACCACATACACCTGTCCTTGTGCTGGTGGCCTTTGTGGATTCCTTGGTGGATTTGGCCCAACAGTACGTTGTTGCACTTGTCGCACCGAGTTGACATTCAGCTGCGACCCATCGCGTGGACAATTTATCTTAAAGTGTCCTATTTGCCCACATCCATTACATCTCAGTTGGCTATTACAAGGTCCTGGCCCATGTTGTCTACCACATCTCTGGCAAAAATTACCCTGGTATGGTACTCTCCCAAAAGTCGGGCCATTCCAAGTTCTTCTAAAATTTCCAAAGTTATTCTTTTTCTTAGGTTCCCAAGGCTGACCTTAATCAGGATAAGGTCTCTTACCCCCTTCGAACATCATTAAAGGTCATCTGCCTCTTAGATTCTGATTGCTCTCCCACTAACTCTTGCTCCACCAACTGTGCCCTCTCATAAATCTCCTTATAATCCCTTATATTCAGAGGCACCAATTGTTTCCTAATATCAGTCCTCAATCCTTTCAGGAATCTCTTAGCTTTTTCCTCTCGATCCTCAACCAACCTAGGAGTATACCTAGACAATTAAGAAAATTTAGCCTCATATTGGTCTACTGCCAGTTCCCTTTGTTCTAACTGAACAAATTCAGTGATCTTCCTATCCTTGGCACAATCAGAGAAATGCTTCCTATTGAAAGCCCTAACAAACTCATCCCAGTTTATCTCAGTACCTAGTGGAAAGATTGTGTCTCTTGAAGCTCTCCACCAAAACTTTGCATTTCCCTCTAGTGGGTACTCTGCCAAGGTTATCTTTTTAGCATCATTGCAGTCCAACAACTGGAAAATCCATTTCATTCCATCAATCCATTGTTTCGCCTCCTCAGGACTTCCTGTTCCACTAAACTTAAGTGGCTTCAACTTCAGAAATTGTTCCACCAGTCCTTGAGGGCGACGTTCCACTCTGGGTTGTTGCTGCCCTTGCCTTTCCACCAGATTTCCAATATTGGCCAATACTTGCAGGATATCTTCCATTCAGGGTTCAGCCCTTGCAGCAGAGGCTTCAGCCCTCGATGGATGAGCACTTCCAGCTCGTACCATGATTTTCCTACAATTTTCCAAGCATTTGCTTCAAGAATAATTTGCAACTTGGTGTCACTAGTCAGATCATTAATTAAGGTTATTACTAAAGTCACATAAGTAACATAGAATGTTACTGACACACAAAAGCAACATCACACTAGTTACCAGAGATCTACGAGTGAATACCCATCACCCGTTGTTCAAAGTTAGTCAACCATTCCAGTTAGTATCCTATTGTGTGCATCATTCTATCCTTTTTTCCATCTGAGGCACCTTATCACTCCAAATAGACCATAGCTCTGATACCAAATAAGAATGTGGCACCCCTCGATGGCCCCCAATCCGATTGGGGTCGCCACACTTTGCTTACCTTTTTATTTCCCTAATAACATGACACTCTAATACCATTTCAATTGCAGCGGGCCCATACAAGCTGGGGGTTTACATCTTTTAGATCGGTCCCTTGCGCAATTCATGTAACGGAAGCATATCCAACAACTCCCTTCCCTATATTCAGAAAACGATGCACACCAACTAAACATTTTATGTAAGTTAATGCCGTATACTTTTATTTACATAACTTGATGGACATCATTCGTCGGTAGATCAAAATGCCTTAGTGTTTTATACTCGGCTATACTTCAAAAGATGACCGACATCTCTTCCAACAATCGTATACTTAAAGTCCATCGATCAGTGTCAGCGTCCAAAAGTTCCTTCCATTGTATCCTCCTCCTCGCGGTCATACCCAACCACTTGATCCATCTACTGGTAGCAGTGGCAGCAGAGGTATCTTATCTAGTCTGAAATGTTATTCCCCAAAAGGGGTGAGTACAACCACTCAGCAGTAAAGATCCTCCAAACTACTCATTGCGTCAAACAGAACAATCAAGGCATCATAATAAAGCACATATCATTCATGCATATCATGCATATCAAGCATACCACACCTCGCAACCATACATATATCATCATGCCATCATCATCAAGCATTCATGCATACCCATACCATATGTGCATATACCACCATGCACTCATCATCAAGCATTCATGCATACTCATGCCATATGTGCATATACCACCATGCACTCATCATCAAGCAACGTGCATATATTATCATGCAGTCATGCATATCTTGCCATGCCGTCGTGCATATATCACAATGATTCGTATCATCCATGCTATCAAGCATGCATCACCATGAGATCCATTTAAGCCTTCATGATCGCATTCCCAACGTCAAATAACATCAATTTATTTTCATAAGCAGATCATGCATCGTGCATATGCATACACCCATGCACATGATTCATTTTCAATTCTTATCTTTCACAAGGATCTCATCAGTTTTTTTCTTTCCAAGGACCAATGTTTGCATCCCACAATTTATCGCTCGCACCCAATCCTGGCATCGCGAGGAACCTCCGGCATTCAACCATTTAAGGCCACCGGGCATCCGGGACACACCTCCGAGCATCTCGTATCCCAACTAGCATCACGAGGCATCCCCCTGGGCACAAACCTCCAGGGCTTCCGGAATTACGTACCAACATACCACCAGGATTCCCCCCCTTTGGAATTATGTACCGTATACCATCTTGCATCTCGAAACTCCCAAGGACCCTCCGGAATTACGCCATTTAAGGCCACCGGGCATCCGGCACCCCCACATTCTAGGCATCCCGACACTCCCGGGGCATCGTCAGCTTACGCCTCCGACGGCCTTCTCACTTATCATAGTTCACATTTTAAATGATAGCTCAATTTCAACATGGCATATGATGTGATGGCAAACAAGATCATTTTCATCATTTGATTCTTATATGCATTTCCAATCATCATCATACATGCAGCAAGATACAACCACTTATGACAATACAATCCATGGGGTCCATACAACTTAGAATAATCCATACATCATGACTTTTTGAAATTTACCAAATTCCAGCTTACACAATTTCGGAAAATATGTAAATTAAATATCCATATGATCTTAAAAATTCATACAATCAGAGCATGTAATAGACAAGACATAAAGGTAGCAATTTCATGCAGAACACATGCCCAAAAGAGCTTCACACAAGAAAATATAGCTCACACAATACAGCATGAAAAATTCGGATAAAATCAGATTGCGCAGTTCTTAAAATATTTCGATTAAAATACCCGAATGACCTCCAAAAATTATGAAATTTTACCAGGTGATAGTCACAATCCTAAGGTAGATTTTTTATGAATACATCTAGGCCAGATTCGCTCTAGATAATTTACTATAGACGGTCGAAGCTCTTGTTCCTAGTACCGAACAGTGCAGTTTAGTTGTCCCCGAAAAATCAAGGTTTCACCTACTTATCTTCCATCATTTCCTCTGAAATTTTGATATGTTTTACCTCAAGAGGTCCCCTACAACTTTCATTAAGGGATCTAGGTGATATTATCAAAGGATATTCACCATATAGTCCATGAAGTCTTGGGAGTCCAGTTCCGTACTTCCAGATCTGCCGTCTTCAAAAGAAAATCGTTTCACTAGGCTACACTTGCTCGTTTTACCTCAAAGTTGAGTATATTAGTCTTTAGGATATTCTCTATAACTTTCATGAAGAACCCAAAGTGATATTCTCGGTAAAAAGTGACATGCAACCCACAAAACCACCAAGAGGTCAACAAAACAGTTTCAGATCTGGCGTTTTCGTAGAGGAAGGGTTTCACCCCTTAAAAATCAGCCATTTTGTCCCAAATTTTAGTATGTTATACTTTGAGATGTTGTCTACAAATTTTGTGAAGAAGTCGAAGCCAAAATTCGACTCAAAACCCACATGAAAGCCTCTAGAATATTCTGGGTCAGGCGGCACACTCAAAAACAGAACACATTTTCAAGAACAACACACTCAAGCTTTGGTTTCTCACACCCTAAACGTCCGAGATTCACCACCATTCAAGCACACACAACATGCAAGAGCAGAATATAGATCCCAACTTGCCTTTGTACCAAGCTACAACGAGCATGACGGTGGACGACGGACTCACGGCGACGAGCAACAGACGAGCGGACGGACGGACACACGGCTTCTTCCTCCTCTCTCTCGGTTCCTCACTCTCTCGGCAACTCCCTCTCTCTCTCTCTCACTCTCTCAAAACCGGCCACTCCCTCTCTCTCTTTCTTCTTGGTTGTTTATATACTTGCATGCATCCTCATTTTGCATGGGGGACACTTGTCCCCAAGGAGGAGACAAGTGTCTCCCTTGCCGAAGACACTTGGAGGAGGCCATGCGGCTCCTCCTCCCCCCTCCATGCATCGACAGCCCAATGGGCTCTATGGGCCGGGCCTCTTGGCCCACTTTAGGCCCATCTCACTTGGGCCTAAAGTCCAAACTTAAATGGCCCAAGTTTATTTTTAATAATACATCTTAATCCTCATTTAAATAAATACCTAATTGCATAATAAAATGGCCAAAAGACTTTGTGACATTAATCCATAAAATCAAATCTATAAAGTGCATAGTCAAGAACAAAATCTTCCTTGTCAAGGTTTCCTATAGCACCAACCTTGATCATCCATTAACATTTTCCACTTAAATAAATGCCTAACTTGCAAAATTAATAAGGCCATAAAACTTGTAGTCACAAATTCATAAATTCCAATTTATAATACACATGGCCAATGATAGAATTTTTTTTTCCTATCACATAATTATCCATTAAAAGCTTGGCCATAAATCTTACTGCAAATTATGGATTAAATGGCTATAAAATAACTTAATGGTACTTCCATCACCTATTCATAGACTTTAATGTAACTAGGGGTCGTCATGAATTTTGGGATGCCACAAAAGTTGAGACATAGTCCATCGTAGATTATCCGCCCAAGACCTGTTGCGCCAAAGTAGATTGCACCTAGCGGCCTAAAAAAAAGCAAGGCCGGCGGTAACGTGGCACCTAAAGAACAAATGGTCGATGGAGTCCGGAATTTCATTGTAAAAAGCGCACAAGCCACTATCAATTCTACCATATGACATTAATAGTGCTTGGGTAGGGAGTCTATACTTGGTGATAAGCTAGAGATTGAACTGGTAGGGGGTGACATGGAAGAATTCCAAATGAAGGTGTGCCAAGAGACACGATCCTTCTTTCGCCTAATGGCCTCCCAAGCCGAAGCAACGGTGAAACTCCCAGTCAAACACTCCATCCACTGGAACCGATCTGCATTCTGAGAGAGGATGGGGAGAGCATGCTGCCACGAATCCAAAATATCCTTTAAAGGCTGACCAGTGGGGGAATAAAGATCTGCAACGGTTGCCTGCCACGAGATCCCGAAGCTGTGGACGAGAGAGTCTGAAAAAAAAAAAAAATAGATTTAACGGCCCCCTAGGATGCCAGTAGTTGAACAAGAGGGAAACCGAGCGACCATCCACTATACTCCAGTGGAAGTAATTTCGGTAAAGCCTCATAAGTTGGAGGATCTTCTTCCAAGCCCAAAAGCAGTGGGTTGGTTTGCTTGCAACCCAAAAAATTTTCCTTTTTAAAAAGGTGGAGTGGATCCACCTACACCATAAGGACTCATTATTAGTGAAAAGGATCCATATATGCTTGAGCATAGCTGCCTTATTACATCCTGAAGCCTTCTAATGCCAAGCCCTCCATCATCTTTTGGGAGGCACACATCCTCCCAAGCAACTTTCACACCCCCTACCCAGGGCGTGGCCTTTCCAGAGGAACTGCTTGAGGGTTCGCTCAATTTGGTCCAATACAACTATAGGAATGATGAAGACACTAGCCCAAAAAGCTGGAATCGCATGAAGGACCAACATGATTAGTTGTAGCCGACCTGCGAAAGATAGATGTTGACACCTAAATTTTGACTAATCATTTAGTAATTAATTGCATAAAAATTTAGGGATTAATATTTAAACCCTAAGAAAAAAATAGTAAAATTGCATTTCATGTAGTCACATTTGCATCGATACTAAAAGGCAACAAGACGCAACAGCTCGTGCTCGATAATATTCACAAAAGGACGGTCTCTCTCTCCACTGATCTAAACACGCATTAGAGAAAGTCAAAAAAAAAGAGGAAGGAAGTTCTTACACGCCCGTTGTCTCTCGCTCATTAATGCATGCACATGCATACACAAATTCGGCGGACATGCGAATTCTAGAGGAATCCTTAGAGAAGCAAAATGAGCCCATGATATATTATATAATATGCTCTCTCAAGTGTGGGTTGTGAACTTTGGTGAAGCAACGAGAGGTTTGCTGAAGAAAGAAGCAACTAGCAAAAAAGAAAAGTCAAAAGTTACGGAAAATTTCTTTCACACAAAGGCGGCGGAATGCCTATAGAAGAGGGGGCAACGTGCAGAGAAGAAAATAGAGAGAGACTGAGCAAAGAAAAAACTCTAAGCTGCCACACTTTTCAGCCAAGTAGCCGCACAATAAGCCGCAAGCGTGAAGAAAGCAAAGAAAAGAGAATCCATGAGCATCCACTTTTTCTCTCCCTCATTAATGCATGCACATGCATGCACAAAATGGGGAAGACGTGAGAAGATACGCAAGAGAAAGGGGTCACAATTTTATGATATTTTATAGTGTGTTGTTGCAAGGAATTCTCTCCTTCCTGGAGAGCAAATCGGCTGGAGAAGAAAGTCAAAAGAAGGGGCACACATTATAATATATAATAGCAGCTAGTGGAGTCTTCAAGAAACAAGGAAGCAAGACGTGGACAGGAAGAAAAGTTGCGGCTGTTCTCAATTCACACTGAAGTCGGCGGCAACGTGAGGCGGTGAAGTCTGAGCCTATAAATAAGGCTTAGGAGTGCAAACGTAAGGAAGAGGCCAGAGATCATAAGAGAAAAATCTATGAAAAAGGCCCACTAAGAGACATACGAGACGAGTGAAAAAAAAAAAAAAAAAAAAAAGAGATTAAGAGAGATAGAGTCTCGTTAGAGAAAAACAAGAGAGCAAAAAAAGGGGGCGGAACGAACAAATTCACTTGAGAGGTTTGTGAGAACTATTAAAAAAAAGAGCCCGTAAAGAGACACACGAATTGAGAGAAAGGAGGAGATTAAAATAAAGAGGTGAATAGAGAGTCTATCAGAGAAAAACCAAAAAGAAGTTGAAGTTAGAGAGGGCAACAGAGAGAGAAAGAACGTGAAAAAAAATGAAATCAGATGGGTTGTCTTCTTCCCATGGCGTCTTCTTCCTAGGGGGCTTCGAGCATCCGTTGGACGCCCGTACGCAACAACCCGCCGTCGACTCCGTCCTTCCGGTGATCTGAGGACGTAGATGCTGCAACAACCCTCTGCTGCCTTCCTGTTCCTGACGAGTTCCGAATGCCGCTGCCACTGTAGTCCCGTGTCTCCGCTTGCTCGCCTCCTGCAGCTCGAAGCTTCGAGCGACACCTGCAACTCCCCCACCACAGCTGCTGTCTCGTGGTTGCCGGAGCTCTGAACACCGTCGCTGTTGCAGCCGTCAGCCTGCTCGTCGCCGCACCACCGTAGCACCTTCATCCGTCTCTTGCCGCAACCCGCACCCGACGCCAGCAACCCGCACCACCTTCGCCCACTGGTTGCAGCACATCTCTGCCCGTCTCTGCAGCCAACCGGTGCTGCTCCTCTCCCCACCCATTGACGCCAGCAACCTGACGCCAAAAGCACCCACCTCTATGCCAGTAGCCCACGCCTTTGACGCTACGCCACCATCCCTGCCGTCGCTGCTCATCACCCCTGCTCGCTCGTCACTGTGTCTTCGCCTCTGCCTGACGCCGCGCCACTGCCCAGACACCCGCAAGTTGCAGCACCCGTCGCTACACCTACCTGTCGCCGCACCTCCGCTCGCCTGTCGCCGCGCCTCCTCCGTCTTCGCCTAGCCCGAGATACACGCTGCTGCTTCTTCCCTACAGGTGCACCGGCGACGACTAGCCGTGTGAAGCACCACCAACTATAATCTTCCTTGCACACGACCCCGACCTACAGCGCCAGAAGCCTCGACGCCCTGCTCCGCCTCTGCCGTTGCCGATTTGTTGCTTCTGCCGACCGCGAGTCCTCCGCCCGAGCGCCCCAACTCCACCCGTCCTTGCTGCCTGACGTCCCCTGCTTGCATGAGTCGGTCTTGCACCAGCAAACCGTACGCTACTCCTACTGTGGTCTTGCCAGAGCTCCGACCGGTGTTGCCCCTCTCGATTGATTGAGCTGCCAAGCCGTGCATGGGAGCAAAATAAAAAGAAAAAAAAATGAAAAGCAAATTGGGTATTTTTTTTTTATCTTTTTTTTATTTTACTTTACTTTTTTAGTAGAATTATTCCTTAATATAAGATTGAGAATGTTCAACATGAAATAGCTTGTGAAATTTGTGATTGATAGCCCGATTTTCGCGCCTGAAATCGGACTCGCAATTGCTTGAAAAATCGCCAATCCGATCTCACCCCCGAGATTCGATTTGCGATTTATTTAAAATTGGCCAACCCGATCTCATGCGTGAGATATGGTTCATCAATTTGGATATCAATCTTACTTTGATTACTGTCATGATGTTTAAGTTAATTTCGCTTTCATAAAATAAAAAAAATATAAAAAAATGTGTAGGTTAGAATTAGGTTTATTTCCTATTTTAGGGTTTGCATATTTAGAATAGGAATTTTATTTCGAATTTTAAAAAAATAGAAAATAAGAAAATCAAATCAATCAATTTAGGTTGCTAGTTTTAACTTAGGTTTCATGTTTAAATGTTTAATTACTTGGCAATTTTTAATTTCGAAATTAATACAAAAACATAAAATAAAAAATAGAATTTTGGCACTCTTTGCATGTCATTGCATTTTAGGGTAAAATTTCATATAGTTTAATTCTAGATAATAGTTTTTTTTTTTTTAATTTAAGTTTAGAGAAATTTTTAGATAGATTTCATTTTAGTTAGGAATTTCTAAATTAGGATAACATTCTAGTTTAAATTAGGATTTGGCTTAACCTCATTCCTAATACAAATTAGATGATATTTTAATTTAGATAGATAATTTTCACATTTTTCTAATTCCGAATTTCATGAAAAATACAAAAAAAAATGTCTCAGAATAAATTAGTTTTATTTTCTAGGATAAATTGCATTTAAAATAAAAGAAAAAATGTCATGCACATGTCATATAGAATTAGGTTCATGAAATGCATGTCATTTAGTGATTGTTGCTAGGTTCATTTAATTGGAAACTACCCGTCATTAGAATTAGGTCATTTTGTTAGTTTAGATTGCATGTTTAAATATTTGAATAATTTTAATTTCGAATTTCATGGAAAATACCTAAAAAATTGTCTTTGAATAAACTAATTTCATTATTTAGAATAGATTGCATGCTTATTAAGAAAACACAAAAACATCTCATTTGCATCATGTAGCTTAGGCCATGTTATTATGTCATATCATTTCATGTTAGATTAGAAGCATTGCATTGCAGATAGATTATATCCTCATTAAATAAGTGAAAAAAAAAAAAGAAATTGCGTGTTAATTAGAAATCATATTTAGACTGTCGATGTGAATTCTGATCTAACATTGCAGATGCTTTCGTTGCTATGAGGTAAGTCCTGCAATTTATTCATCACTTTCTTGGGTGTTAAATTGGTGGTCTGCGCACCCGCATGATCACCCCACATGTTAGGAAGATAAATTAAAATCAATTCAAGCTGCCTGCAAAACATTTTTTGAAATAAAAAATAAAAGGTACCGATAGGGCATTAGAGAAATCTAGCGTAATTAAGTCTCCGAACTCATTTAATCTCTAGTTCGTAGGAGTGAAGTAATTCTCCCATTACTTTACTTGGATTTCTAATCCATCCACCAAAAATAGATTAGTGGCGACTCCATGATAAAAATCATCTGCATATTAAGAACATAAAACCTAAGTTGTGAATTGGTATGGGCTTGAGAGAGCTCGAGCTAAGTCTAGGCTTAGCAATCCATTAGCCGAACCCCTAGGTGGTCCAACCCGCTTCGGGAAGGTCGCGACAATAGAAATCGGTGGGTCCAAGACTATACCCTCGCTGTAATATGGTCAACAAGCACACGGCAGTCCACCTTCCTTAGCCTCTTGGTAATGATTGACACCCCCAAGTAGCAAATCGGCAAGCTTCCTTCATGAAACCCTAATGAGTGCAGGATTTCACTCCTTGAAGTCGTCGAACCTCCTGCCAAAAAGACCTCGCTCTTCGTTGGGTTAGGGAGAAGACTACTCCGAGAAGAAAATAAGTCCAGGCCTTCCTTTAGGATGCAAACGGAGGGCAGGTCAGCATGACAAAACAAGAAAACATCGTCTGTGAAGAATAAATGTGACAAGCTTGTTGCTTCACACCTCCAAAAAAAATTGAAATCCGACCTCAGAGAGCGTCTATAGAGGATTCCGAAGAAAACCTCCATTACCAAGGTGAAAAGGTAAGGGGAGATAGGGTCACCTTGCCGAAGTCATCTACTGCTAGTAAAGAAACCATGCAACTTCCCATTTAAAGCAACGGAGAATTTAGGGGTGCGAACACATACCAGGATGAGACGAACCAAATACTCAAGAAAGCCGAAGCTAAGGAGAACAAGCTCAAGGAAATCCCAGTCAACCATGTCATAGGCTTTCTGGAAATTCACTTTAATCGTGCACTTAGGAGTATATGGCTCGATGTGGAATCCAGTAAAGAGTTCCTGAGCCAGAAGAATATGATCTCTGATCCGTTGATCTTTCACAAAAGCGCTCTAGAAGGGGTTTATAACATCTTGGAGAACCGCAGCTATCCGATTGGCCAACAATTTGGTGATGCATTTGTATATAGTGTTACAATAGGCAATGGTACTGTAATCTGTCACCGAAGTGGCATTAGGCACTTTTGGTACTAAAACCAAGATAATGTTGTTAATCTCTTTTAGCAACTTCCCTGTGGCAAAGAAATCCTTCCCCGCATCAGTGACCAACTGACCTACAATCTCCCAATTATGTTTGAATAATTTGGTAGTGAATCCATTAGGTCCAGAAGCCTTCCCACGAGCTAAGGAAAACAGGGTATCCCGAATCTCAAGATCAGTGATAGGGCGGGAGAGCAAGCTCACCTGGTCAACTTTTAAAGGATGCCAAATATACTCCCGAATTTCCGAAGCCAAGGGTCTTCCTTGCACATCCCTCGGTGCCAAGAGGTGCTGGAAGTAAGAGACGAAGGTCTGTTGTACCAGCACAGGGTCCATGATAAGACTACTAGAGTTATCCATGATGGAGAGTATCCTATTCCTCATTTGTCTGTTCTTCACATAGTGATGGAAAAATTTAGTATTTCGATCTCCTTTAGAGAGCCATCTGATCCTGGACTTTTGCCTGAAGGATGACTCTTCCTTTCCATTAAGGTCCACGAACATCATCCGTTGTGTCTTCTCCAACTCAGCAAAAGCAGCATCGGTTGGGTCTTGTTGAGGGGCAGTTTGGGTAGCCCCAAGCTCAAATCACGCCTCAACTGTCCTTGAAGAAATATTGGAGAAAGAGTCCCTATTAAGCCGCTTGAGACGGGCTTTTAAGGACTTTAATTTAGACACTAGTTTAAACATGGGAACACCTACTCCACGATCCTCCCAAACCCGAGAGACAATTGAATGAAAATCAGGGTGCTTCATCCAAAAATCGAAGAACTTGAAGGGGGTCCTCCGTTTGACGGGGTTCAACACCTTAACTATCATCGGCGAATGATCCGAGATACCAGGGGCAAGGAAGGTAGCCTCCGAATAGGACAAAATGAAAATCCATCTCGAATTCACCAAGACCCTGTCAATCTTTCTTAATTTCCGCTTAGAGCCCGAGGAAGCTGACCAAGTGAATCTAAAACCGACATACCTCAGATCATCCAACTCTGCCTAAGCTAGGCACTGACCAAATTTGTCAAAGTAAGGAATCCAAACATCTGTACCACCTAGTCTGTTAGACAGTTCCTTTATAGCATTAAAGTCACCCGCCACAAGCCAAGGTGAGTCATGCATTGCTACACTCGAACGGATGAGGTCCTCCCATAACGGTCTCCGGGAGGAAAAAGTATGCTCAGCATAGAATACTGAAATACAACAGTCATCGCTTTCTTGGGTGTTAAATTGATGGTTTGCGCACCCGCATGATCAGCTCATATGTTAGGAAGATAAATTAAAATCAATTCAAGATGCCTGCAAAATATTTTTTGAAATAAAAAAGAAAAGGTACGGAAAGGGCGTTAGAGAAATCTAGCGTAATTAAGTCCCCAAACTCATTTAAATCTCTGGTTTGTAGGAGTGAAGTAATTCTCCCATTACTTTACTTGGGTTTCTAATCGACCCACCAAAAATAGATTAGTGGCAACTCCATGATAAAAATCATCTGCATATTAAGAACATAAAACCTAAGTTTTGAATTGGTATGGGCTTGGGAGAGCTTGAGCTAAGTCTAGGCTTAGCAATCCATTAGCCGAACCCTTAGGTAGTCCAAGCCGCTTTGGGAAGGTCGCGACAATAGAAATCGGTGGGTCCAAGACCGCACCCTCGCTGTAATACGGTCAACAAGCACACGGCAGTCCACCTTGTTTGGCCTCTTGGTAATGATTGACACCCCCAAGTAGCAAACTGGCAGGCTTCCTTCATGAAACCCTAATGAGTGCAGGATTTCACTCCTTGAAGCCGTCGAACCTTCTACCAAAAAGACCTCGCTCTTCGTTGGGTTAGGGAGAAGACTACTCCAAGAAGAAAATAAGTCCATGCCTTCTTTTAGGATGCAAACGGAGGGCAGGTCAACTTGACAAAACAAGAAAACATCGTCTGTGAAGAATAAATGTGACAAGCTTGTTGCTTCGCACCTCCAAAAAAAATTGATATTCGGCCTCATAGAGCGTCTATAGAGGATTCCGAAGAAAACCTCCATTACCAAGGTGAAAGGTAAGGGGAGATAGGGTCACCTTGCCGAAGTCCTCTAGTGCTAGTAAAGAAACCATGCAACTCCCCATTTAAAGCAAAGGAGAATTTAGGGGTGCGAACACATACCAGGATGAGATCAACCAAATACTCAAAAAGCCGAAGCCAAGGAGAACAAGCTCAAGGAAATCCCAATCGACGTGTCATAGGCTTTCTGGAAATCCACTTTAATCATGCACTTAGGAGTATATGGCTCGATGTGGAATCTAGTAAAGAGTTCCTGAGCTAGAAGAATATGATCTCTGATCCGCTGACCATTCACAAAAGCGCTCTCGAAAGGGCTTATAATATCTTGGAGAACCGCAACTATCCGGTTGGCCAACAATTTGGTGATGCATTTGTATAAAGTGTTACAATAGGCAATGGGCCTATAATTTGTCACTGAAGTGGCATTAGGCACTTTTGGTACTAAAACCAAGATAATTTTGTTAATCTCTCTTAGCAACTTCCCTGTGGCAAAGAAATCCTTCCCCGCATCAGTGACCAATTGACCTACAATCTCCCAATTATGTTTGAATAATTTCATAGTGAATCCATCAGGTCTAGGAGCCCTCCCACGAGCTAAGGAAAACACCGTATCCGGAATCTCAAGATTAGTGACAGGGAGAGAGAGCAAGCTCACCTAGTCAATTGTTAAAGGATGCCAAATATACTCCCGAATTTCCGAAGCCGAGGGTCTTCCTTGCACATCCCTCGGTGCCAAGAGGTGCTGGAAGTAAGAGACGAAGGTCTGTTGTACCAGCACAGGATCCGTGATAAGACTACTAGTGCTATCCATGATGGAGAGTACCCTATTCCTCATTTGTCTGTTCTTCACATAGTGATGGAAAAATTTAGTATTTCGGTCTCCTTTAGAGAGCCATCTGATCCTGGACTTTTGCCTGAAGAATGACTCCTCCTTTCCATTAAGGTCCACGAACATCATCCGTTGTGTCTTCTCCAACTCAGCAAAAGCAGCATTGGTTGGGTCTTGTTGAAGAGCAGTTTGGGTAGCCCCAAGCTCAAACCATGCCTCAACTGTCCTAGAAGAAATATTGGAGAAAGAGTCCCTATTAAGTCGCTTGAGACGGCCTTTTAAGGACCTTAATTTAGACACTAGTCTAAACATGGGAACACCTACCCCACGATCCTCCCAAACCCGAGAGACAATTGAATGAAAATCAGGGTGCTTCATCCAAAAATCGAAGAACTTGAAGGGGGTTCTCCGCTTGACGAGGTTCAACACCTTAACTATCATCGGCGAATGATTCGAGATACCAAGGGCCAGGAAGGTGGCCTCCGAATAGGAGAAAATGAAACTCCATCTCGAATTCACCAAGACCCCGTCAATGTTTCTTAATTTCCGCTTAGAGCCCGAGGAAGCTGACCAAGTGAATCTAAAACCGACATACCTCAGATCATCCAACTCTGCCTGAGCTAGGCACTGACCAAATTCATCAAAGTAAGGAATCCAAACATCTGTACCACCTAGTCTGTGAGACAGTTCCTTTATAGCATTAAAGTCACCCACCACAAGCCAAGGTGAGTTCTGCATTGCTACACTCGAACGGATGAGGTCCTACCATAACGGTCTCCGGGAGGAAAAGGTATGCTCAGCATAGAATACTGAAATACAACAATCATCGCTTTATTGGGTGTTAAATTGATGGTTTGCGCACCCGCATGATCACCTCACATATTAGGAAGATAAATTAAAATCAATTCAAGCTGCCTATAAAATATTTTGTGAAATAAAAAAGAAAAGGTACCAAAAGGGCGTTAGAGAAATCTAGCGTTATTAAGTCCCCGAACTCATTTAATCTCTGGTTCGTAGGAGTGAAGTAATTCTCTCATTACTTTACTTGGGTTTCTAATCGACCCACCAAAAATAGATCAGTGGTGACTTCATGATGAAAATCATCTGCATATTAAGAACTTAAAACCTAAGTTGCAAATTGGTATGGGCTTGGGAGAGCTCGAGCTAAGTCTAGGCTTAGCAATCCATTAGCCGAACCCTTATGTGGTCCAACCCGCTTCGGAAAGGTCGCGAGAGCTTGGCGACTCCACTGGAGGCTTGAGTTGAAACTCTTAGTGGACTTAGGCCAATTTTCTTTTTGAAAAATATTTTTGTTTGGCAATGAGGATCCTAGGTACGTCCCTAACATTTAAGGTGTTAAATGTTCTTGCAGGATGGGAGGTATAAGGGGAAGTGTTTGTTGACATTTGTTTTGCAGGGAGGTGTAGAAATGTATGGTTTACTTTCATTTATGAAGTGTTCCTTGATATAAACTATCATGCATGCCTTTGCATTTACACTACACTTTTGCACACACAACCTGCCGCCGAACTTGGGCCGTATAGGATTATCTAGGATGGTATCGAAATGGATACCACTTTGACCGCATGCTTGAGGTACGAGTAGCCCATCTCGATCCCGAAATTTCTTTTTTTGGTGTCAAGAGTACCCACCTCAGTCAGCATGCCCACGACTAGTCCGATCATCCTTGGGGCTTCACTTTGCTAAACTTGTCTAGAGTAGAAATTGAGACTCACATCTCATGTGTTTGTCTATGTGGTTGCTGTCGATTTTCCTTGGTGAAGTAAGTCTTCTATCCCTATACTATGCAATTTACTTATTTTGTCATACTTTTGGTCCGTCCATGACAATCTAGGTTAGTCATTCGATCTAATTCCTTTGTCAATTAGAAATAAAATGAGGAAATTGCCATGCAATGAATCATTTGGAAAAAAAAAATTTCGGAGAATTTGTTTTCAATTCAATTCATGTCTTTATTGTTCCTATTAGGGAGTTTCAAAATTTGGCTTTTCCTAGTTCATGTTTAGGAAATTTAGTTCTTGCTAGGGTGTTCTATTTTTATTTTTTGAATTATTTTAGGAATTTCCCTTCTTGTACAAACTTTTCATGAATAAATGAAAAAAAAAGAAAAAATCGATTAGATCATTGTTTGGCTCTCTATTTACACCTTATGCTTACATGTTCCTGTTTATTTAAATTAGGTGATTACGAAGCGGTCCCGCTCACCCATCTGTACACGGTCAAGATTTAAAATGATGGATCAAAACAAGTGAGAAATTGCAACTCAAAGAAAAGAGTCAAGAGGACTTTTGAACCATCTCATTTTCCTAAGATAGCAAATTTGGTGCCACCATGAAGAGACTAGTCACACATTTAGAAGGAAGAATCTCTAACCTGAAGGGTTCGCACCACAAGACTAAGGAGGGTGAAGAACTCAAGCACACATGATTCATGAGCATTATTTTGGCCTGATGAGAGAGCATCTGAAAAAGGCACATCATGTTGCAATGATAAATCAATTGGCCCAACTGTTACTCAACAAGTTTGAGAACACATTTCTAAAGACTTAATAAAATGAGGGGCAAGTAAAACAGGACCATCATTCTCTGATGGAAGAGGTACGTCTCGTCCCTGAACATAATTAATTTTGGAAAATGACACTCTGTTCTTTTCCTTGCAGATGACAAATTGGGGGCATGACAGATATTGGTAGTGACCCGACTGAGACAAAATCTCCACCCAAACCAAAATGGATATTCCATGTGCATTTACTTTGATGTTGCATAATATCCTATTTATGCACGTTGTTTTGTGCAGGGGCAAAAGCAAGAATTCATCAAAGATCGGATTTTCTACCTTGAATGATCAATTTGTGTGTTTGTTCCCTTTCGATAGGGGCAATCCAACGACACCCATTGCTGAAACAGTCCCGTCGTGGGACAATTCCTTGAATAAACGCTTGAAATCATGTTTTTCATACTTATGAGAGCATTTTTTTAGTGTAGTAAATTGTCTGTTTTGAAGTCACAAAGCTTCTCATGCTTAAATTGTTGAACTCTTTTGGAAAGAAAATTTCGATGGCGGTTTTGCCTATTTAACTCACCAATTTCATGTGGAGATTTGTCAAGATAGACAATTCAATGGAGTGACATCAATGTTTAAGAATGCTGAATGAGACATGTCAGGATGATGAAAGGCAAGCCTTATCCTATACACAGTCCCTTACTTATACACTTGTGAGATGAGTGTAGGAAGTTCCATATCCGCAAGGTAAAGAGTTCTCTCGCGAAAGGTACAATGACCAAAATGATGAGGGGCAATTCATTTCTTTATCCTAAACACTATAAGAGATCCATTGTTTAACCCCTTTGAACCTCATACACTTGTGGAGATTTCTTTCAAATTATCCCTGTCAAGAACCACCCCACATCGGGGCAAATTGGAGGTGAGACAGCATCATGAGTTGAGAAAAATGAAAAGAAATTTTCTTGCTCTCACTTGCATCAATGACCAAGTTGTGCTATTACATTGAATTCATGTGGTAATTTAAGTGCCTTAGGATGACGGAGAGCATTTCTTGAACTTTCATATATACTTATATCTTTTGCATAGCCCACTTGAGCCTGCAATTTCATTTCTTTAAACCCAGTTGGTGATCATCCCCCACACTGGGGCAAGGCAAAAGGCAGATGAAGACCCTTGAAAGTTCGAGTGTCATTCAAAGTGTAACTGCTTGACGCATGCATTGTGCGCAAGAATTGAAATCAAAATAGAACTAAGGGGCATGAAAAGCAGTGTGCCTGGTAAAAGCAAGGCCAATGCCCATGAAAAAAAGAAGTGAAGGAAAAAATGAATGAGAACTAGGGGCATGAAAAAGTAATGTGCTTGATAAAAGCAAGATCAATGCCCCAAGAGAAAAATTAAACATTGGTTGTAGTAAGTCGTATCCCTTATGAGGCGGTACATAAAGAACTCAAATGCCGAGATGTTTTGATACAAAGAAGATTTTCGACGGTGAAGAAGAAGATTGGTGGCAATGTCAAGATAATCACCAACTCTGATCCCTCTGAACACATTTTGAGCCTAACGATCCCTACGTTTCTCAACCTATGAACCTAGCCTACGTTATGTCCCTTGCAAAGTCTCTTCTGATTAGGGCACTGGAATTAACGTAGGAGTTCACATGTCTTAAGCATTGCTCGAAGAAGTGCGGGCAAGATTATTTCTTTATCATTTTGCAGGGTTCTTGACTTGTAAACACGAAGAGGATTGCGGAGTTGTTCTTTCAATAGCCTGACTCAAAGAGTCCCTTTGCTAAGCCATTGACCAAGCCCACTTTACGGTCCCTATTAAAGACCTCTCAAATTGGTAAGGTCGTACTGCTTGCGAGAATACTTGGACCCTTATTGGTATGATGATAATGAGATGGAGTGATTCTCCTAAAATAGCTCTTCTGAATGAGAGTGAGTAAAAGTCATTTCTAATTGAAAGTCTCTCATTTAGTATACTTAAGAAATCCATGTCATTGTCTTGAACAACAATTCTCTTCTGTGGAAATTTGGGTGAAGCAAATATGGTAAAGGCATTATGCATAAACCTTGATTGAATTGATGAAAACCTCACTGAATTTTGAAATGTGCATTTTAAAGTAGCTCAGATTGTCTACCTCTTTGATGAATGCATAGAGTTTTGCTCTAATCGTGTCTGATAGATAATACTTCCTTGAAGATTGAGATCTGGCGTGCTTCCATAGCCCGGAGTTCCTTTTTCATCAACCCGGCATGCTTTCGTAGCCCGGTGTCCTTTCATCGACTCGGCATGCTTCCATAGCCGGATGTCCCTCTTTACCAACCCGGCGTGCTCCTATAGCCCGGTGTCCTTTTCATCGACATGGCGTGCTTTTGTAGCCCAAAGTCTCCCTCATGATTGACATGGTGTGCTTCCGTAGCCTGATGTCCCTTTATATTGGCCTGGCGTGCTTTCGTAGCCCAAAGTCCCTTTCATTAATCCGGTGTGCTTCCACAGTCCGAATTCCCTTTATACTGACATGGCGTGCTTTCGTAGCCCGGTGCCTTTTTCATTAACTGGCATGCTTCCGTAGCCCAGAGTTCCTCTTTATCGACCGGGCGTGCTTTCATAGCCCAGAGTCCTTCTCATCGACTCGACGTGCTTCCGTAGCCCAAAGTCCCTTTCAATGACTCGGCGTGCTTCCGTAGCCCAATGTCCCTCTTTATCGACTTGGCGTGCTTCCGTAGCCCAGAGTCATTTTCATTGACTTGGCGTGCTTACATAACCCGATGTCTCTCTTTATCGACCTGGCGTGCTTCCGTAGCCCAGAGTCCCTTTCATAGACTCGGCGTGCTTCCATAGCCCGATGTCCCTCCTTACCAACCCAGCGTGCTCCGTAGCCCGATGTCCCTTTTTATTACCCGGCATGCTTTCGTAGCCCAGAGACCCTTTCATTGATTCAGCGTGCTTCCATAGCCCAGATTCCCTTTATACTAGCCTGGCGTGCTTTCATAGCCTAGAGTCCCTTTTCCTTACCTGGCGTGCTTTTGTAGCCCAGAGTCCCTTTCATTGATTCGGCGTGCTTCCGTAGCCCGAATTCCCTTTATACTGGCCTGGCATGCTTTCATAGCCCAGAGTCCTTTTTCATTACCTGGCGTGCTTCCGTAGCCCAGAGTCCCTTTCATCGACTCAGTGTGCTTCTATAGCCTGAGTTCCTTTTCAGAAATTGAGAGTCTGAAATCTTTCAATCTGTTGTTGACATTTCAGTCTCGATCTAAATGTCTCAAAACTCTTCGTTAAGCATTTCATTCTGGATATGAATGTTTTTCGATCTTTTTCATTATACCTTAGTCTAGATCTAGGTATTTCGAATCTTCTTAATCCAATATTCATCTCACCAAACATTGAGTGTCTATTGGTTAAGTCCCAAAATTCTTGACATCTCAGTCTGGATCTGGATGTCTCGAAACTCTTCATTAAGCATTTCACTCCGGATGTGAATGTTTTTCGATCTTTTCGTTATACCTTAGTCTCGGATATAGGCATTTCGAATCTTCTTAATCCAATATTCATCTCACCAAACATTGAGTGTCTATTGGTTAAGTCCCAAAATTCTTGACATCTCAGTCTGGATCTGGATGTCTCGAAACTCTTCATTAAGCATTTCACTCTGGATGTGAATGTTTTTCGATCTTTTTCGTTATACCTTAGTCTGGATATAGGCATTTCGAATCTTCTTAATCCAATATTCATCTCACCTAACATTGAGTGTCTATTGGTTAAGTCCCAAAATTCTTGACATCTCGTCGGATCCTGGATGTCTCGAAACTCTTCGTTAAGCATTTCACTCTGGATGTGAATTCTTTTCGTTTTTTTTTTCGTTATACCTTAGTTTGGATCTAGGTATTTCGAATCTTCTTAATCCAATATTCATCTCACCTAACATTCAGTGTCTGTTGGTTAAGTCCTAAAATTCTTGACATCTCAGTATAGATCTGGATGTCTCGAAACTCTTCATCAAGCATTTCACTCTAGATGTGAATGTTTTTCGATCTTTTTCGTTATACCTTAGTCTGGATCTAGGTATTTCAAATCCTCTTAATCCAATATTCATCTCACCTAACATTGAGTGTCTATTGGTTAAGTCCCCAAAGTCTTGACATCTCAGTTTGGATCTGGATGTCTCAAAAAAATTTTGTTAAGCATTTCATTTTGGATATGAATGCCTTCTAATCTTTTTCGTTATACCTTAGTTTGGATCTAGGTATTTCGAATCCTCTTAATCCAATATTCATCTCACCTAACATCGAGTGTCTATTGGTTATGTCCCCAATTTCTTGACATCTTAGTCTGGATCTGGATGTCTCAAATCTCGTCGTTAAGCATCTCATTCTGGATATGAATGTTTTTCGATCTTACTCGCTATACCTAGGTATTTCGAGTCATCTTAATCCAACAAGGCATCTCACCTAACATTGAGTGTCTATTGGATAAATTCATGGAGACTCTTTAGGGAACCAGGACACTTGCCGAGCAAAGGAAAATTCATCACGTACTTCACAATGCTCTGACTGGTAAGTAATTACAGGTATGCTCTCCTCTTCAACACTTCAACATCTTACATTTGCATTACCATTTTCATGACATCGCATTAAAAAAAAAAAACAAAAAAACAAAAAGGGATCCACAGTCCCGCCAAAATATCATCCATTGCATGTTCATGGTCAAAATTTAGGTATCATATTGTTTTTGAATGCAATCTCTGCGAGCTCACCTTCAAAGAGGGGCAGTTATTGACACCTAAATTTTGACTAATCATTTAGTAATTAATTGCATAAAAATTTAGGGATTAATCTTTAAACCCTAAGAAAAAAAATAGTAAAATTGCATTTCATGTAGTCACATTTGCATCGATACTAAAAGGCAACAAGACGCAGCGGCTTGTGGTCGATAATATTCACAAAAGGACGGTCTCTCTCTCCATTGATCTGAACACGCATTAGAGAAAGTCAAAAAAAAAAGAGGAAGGAAGTTCTTACACGTCCGTTGTCTCTCGCTCATTAATGCATGCACATGCATACACAAATTTGGCGGACGTACGAATTCTAGAGGAATCCTCGGAGAAGCAAAATGAGCCCATGATATATTATATAATATGCTCTCTCAAGTGTGGGTTGTGAACTTTGGTGAAGCAACGAGAGGTTTGTTGAAGAAAGAACCAACTAGCAAACACGAAAACTCAAAAGTTACGGCAAATTTCTTTCACACAAAGGCGGCGGAATGCCTATAGAAGAGGGGGCAACGTGCAGAGAAGAAAATAGAGAGAGACTGACTAAAGAAAAAACTCTAAGCTGCCACACCTTTCAGCCAAGTAGCCGCACAAGAAGCCGCAAGCGTGAAGAAAGCAAAGAAAAGAGAATCCATGAGAATCCACTTTTTCTCTCCCTCATTAATGCATGCACATGCATGCATAAAATGGGGAAGACGTGAGAAGATACGCAAGAGAAAGGGGTCACAATTTTATAATATTTTATAGTGTGTTGTTGCAAGGAATTCTCTCCTTCCTGGAGAGCAAATCGGCTGGAGAAGAAAGTCAAAAGAAGGGGCACACATTATAATATATTATAGCAGCTAGTGGAGTCTTCAAGAAACAGGGAAGCAAGACGTGGACGTGAAAAAAAGTTGTGGCTATTCTCAATTCACACTGAAGTCGGCGGCAACGTGAGGCGGTGAAGTCTGAGCCTATAAATAAGGCTTGGGAGTGCAAACGTAAGGAGGAGGCCAAAGAACATAAGAGAAAAATCTATGAAAAAGGCCCGCTGAGAGACATACAGACGAGTGAAAAAAAAAAAAAGAGATTAAGAGAGATAGAGTCTCGTTAGAGAAAAGCAAGAGAGCAAAAAAAGGCGGCAGAACGAACAAATTCACTTGAGAGGTTTGTGAGAACTATTAAAAAAAGAGAGCCCGTAAAGAGACACGAATTCAGAGAAAGGAGGAGATTAAAATAAAGAGGTGAATAGAGAGTCCGTCAGAGAAAAACCAAAAAGAAGGTCAAGTCAGAGAGGGCAACAGAGAGAGAAAGAACGTGAAAAAGAATAAAAACAGATGGGTTGTCTTCTTCCCATGGCATCTTCTTCCTATGGGGCTTCGAGCGTCAGTTGGACGCCCGTACGCAGCAACCCGCCACCGACTCCGTCCTTCTGGCGATCTAAGGACGTAGACGCTGCAGCAACCCTCTGCTGCCTTCCTGTTCTCGGAGAGTTCCGAATGCCGCTGCCACTGTAGTCCCGTACCTCTACTCGCCCGCCACCTGCAGCTCGAAGCTTCAAGCGACACCTGCAACTCCCCCACCGCAGCTGCTGTCTCTCGGTCGCCGGAGCTCCGAACACCGTCGCTGTTGCAGCCGTCAACCTGCTTGTTGCCGCACCACCGCAGCACCTTCATCCGTCTCCTGCTGCAACCCACACCCGACGCCAGCAACCCACACCACCTTCGCCGCTGGTCGCAGCGCATCTCCGCCCGTCTCTGCAACCAACCGCTGCTGCTCCTCTCCCCGCCCGTTGAGGCCAGCAACCTAACGCCATGGGCACCCACCTCAACGTTTGCAGCCCACGCCTCTTATGCCGCGCCACCGTCCCCTGCCGTCGCCGCTCATCACCCCCGCTCGCTCGTCACCGTGTCTTCACCTCCGCCCGATGCCGCACCACTACCCAGAAGCCCGCAAGTTGCAGCACCCGTCGCTGTGCCCTACCTGTCACCACACCTCTGCTCACCTGTCGCCTCGCCTCCTCCGTCTTCACCTGGCCCGAGCTGCGCGCTGCTGCTTCTTCCCTACAGGTGCACTAGCGAGGACTAGCCGTGTGAAGCACCACCACCTATAATCTTCCTTGCACACGACCCCAACCCGCAACGCCGTAAGCCCCGACGCCCCGCTCCGCCTTTGCCGTCGTCGATCCGCTGCGTCGCCGGCCGCGAGTCCTCCGCCCGAGCACCCTTGCTCCACCCGTCCTTGCTGCCGGGCGTCCCCTGCTCCATGAGTCGGTCTTGCACCAGCAAACCGCATGCGACTCCTACCTTGTTGTCTTGCCGAGCTCCTCACCGGCGTTTTCCCCGCCGAGCTCCGACCGGTGTTGCGCCTCTCAATAAATTGAGCTGCCAAGCCGTGCATGGGAGCAAAACAAAAAAAAAAAAAAAAGGAAAAGCAAATTTGGTAGTTTTTTATCTATTTTTTTTTTATGTTACTTTACTTTTTTAGTAGAATTATTCCTTAATATAAAATTGAGAATGTTCGACATGAAATAGCCTGTGAAATTTGTGATTGACGGTTCGATTTTCGCGCCCGAAATCGGACTCGTAATTGCTTGAAAAATCGCCAATCCGATCTCACGCCCGAGATTCGATTTGCGATTTATTTAAAATTGGCCAACCGATCTCATGTGCAAGATATGGTTCATCAATTTGGATATCAATCTTGCTTTGATTACTTTCCCGACGTTTAAGTTAATTTCGCTTTCATAAAATAAAAAAATCATAAAAATGTATAGGTTAGAATTAGGTTTATTTCCTGTTTTAGGGTTTGCATATTTAGAATAGGAATTTTATTTCGAATTTAAAAAAAAAAAAATAAAAAATAAGAAAATCAAATCAATCAATTTAGGTTGCTAGTTTTAACTTAGGTTTCATGTTTAATTACTTGGCAATTTTTAATTTCGAAATTAATACAAAAACATTAAAAAAATTAGAATTTTGGCACTCTTTGCATGTAATTGCATTTTAGGGTAAAATTTCATATAGTTTAATTCTAGATAATAGTTTTTTTTTTTTTTTTTAATTTAAGTTTAGAGAAACTTTTTAGATAGATTGCATTTTAGTTAGGAATTTCTAAATTAGGATAACAAAAAAAATGTCTTAGAATAAATTAGTTTTATTTTCTAGGATAAATTGCATTTAAAATAATGAAGAAAAAAATGTCATGCACATGTCATATAGAATTAGGTTCATGAAATGCACGTCATTTAGTGATTGTTGCTAGGTTCATTTAATTGGAAACTACCCGTCATTAGAATTAGGTCATTTTGTTAGTTTAGATTGCACATTTAATTATTGAACAATTTTAATTTCGAATTTCATGGAAAATACCTAAAAAATTGTCTTTCAATAAATTAATTTAATTATTTAGAATAGATTGCATGCTCAATAAGAAAACACAAAAACATCTCATTTGCATCATGTAGCTTAGGCCATGTTATTCTGTCATATCATTTCATGTTAGATTAGAAGCATTGCATTGCAGATAGATTATATCCTCATTAAATAAGTGAAAAAAAAAAAGAAATCGCGTGTTAATTGGAAATCGTATTTAGACTGTCGATGTGAATTCTGATCTAACATTGCAGATGCTTTATTTGCTATGAGGTAAGTCCTACAATTTATTCATCGCTTTCTTGGGTGTTAAATTGGTGGTTTGTGCACCCGCATGATCACCTCACATGTTAGGAAGATAAATTAAAATCAATTCAAGCTGCCTGCAAAATATTTTGTGAAATAAAAAAGAAAAGGTACCGGAAGGGCATTAAAGAAATCTAGCGTAATTAAGTCTCCGAACTCATTTAATCTCTGGTTCGTAGGAGTGAAGTAATTCTCCCATTACTTTACTTGGGTTTCTAATCGATCCACCAAAAATAGATTAGTGGCAACTCCATGATAAAAATCATCTGCATATTAAGAACATAAAACCTAAGTTGTGAATTGGTATGGGCTTGGGAGAGCTCGAGCTAAGTCTAGGCTTAGCAATCCATTAGCCGAACCCTTAGGTGGTCCAACCCGCTTCGGGAAGGTCGCGACAATAGAAATCGGTGGGTCCAAGACTATACCCTCGCTGTAATACGATTAACAAGCACACGGCAATCCACCTTGCTTAGCCTCTTGGTAATGATTGACACCCCCAAGTAGCAAACCGGCAGGCTTCCTTCATGAAACCCTAATGAGTGCAGGATTTCACTCCTTGAAGCCGTCGAACCTCTTGCCGAAAAGACCTCGCTCTTCGTTGGGTTAGGGAGAAGACTACTCCGAGAAGAAAATAAGTACAGGCCTTCCTTTAGGATGCAAACGGAGGGCAATTCAGCATGACAAAACAAGAAAACATCGTCTGTGAAGAATAAATGTGACAAGCTTGTTGCTTCGCACCTCCAAAAAAAATTGAAATCCGACCTCAGAGAGCGTCTATAAAGGATTACGAAGAAAACCTCCATTACCAAGGTGAAAAGCTAAGGGGAGATAGGGTCACCTTGCCGAAGTCATCTACTGCTAGTAAAGAAACGATGCAACTCCCCATTTAAAGCAACGGGGAATTTAGGGGTGCGAACACATACCAGGATGAGACGAACCAAATACTCAAGAAAGCCAAAGCTAAGGAGAACAAGCTCAAGGAAATCCCAGTCGACCGTGTCATAGGCTTTCTGGAAATCCACTTTAATCGTGCACTTAGGAGTATATGGCTCGATGTGGAATCCAATAAAGAGTTCCTGAGCGAGAAGAATATGATCTCTGATCCACTGACCTTTCACAAAAGCACTCTAGAAGGGGCTGATAACATCTTGGAGAACCGCATCTATCCAATTGGCCAACAATTTGGTGATGCATTTGTATATAGTGTTACAATAGGCAATGGGCCTGTAATCTATCACTGAAGTGGCATTAGGCACTCTTGGTACTAAAACCAAGATAATGTTGTTAATCTCTCTTAGCAACTTCCCTGTGGCAAAGAAATCCTTCCCCGCATCAGTGGCCAACTGACCTACAATCTCCCAGTTATGTTTGAATAATTTGATAGTGAATCCATCAGGTCCAGAAGCCTTCCCACGAGCTAAGGAAAACAGGGTATCCAGAATCTCAAGATCAGTGACAGGGCGAGAGAGCAAGCTCACCTGGTCAACTGTTAAAGAATGCCAAATATACTCCCGAATTTCCGAAGCCGAGGGTCTTCCTTGCACATCCCTCTATGCCAAGCGGTCCTGGAAGTAAGAGACGAAGGTCTGTTGTACCAGCACATGATCCGTGATAAGACTACTAGAGCTATCCATGATGGAGAGTATCCTATTCCTCATTTGTCTGTTCTTCACATAGTGATGGAAAAATTTAGTATTTTGATCTCCTTTAGAGAGCCATCTGATCCTGGACTTTTGCCTAAAGAATGACTCTTCTTTTCCATTAAGGTCCACGAACATCATCCGTTGTGTCTTCTCCAACTCAGCTAAAGCAGCATTGGTTGGGTCTTGTTGAAGGGCAGTTTGGGTAGCCCCAAGCTCAAATCACGCCTCAACTATCCTAGAAGAAATATTGGAGAAAGAGTCCCTATTAAGCCGCTTGAGACGGCCTTTTAAGGACTTTAATTTAGACACTAGTCTAAACATGGGAACACCTACTCCACGATCCTTCCAAACCCGAGAGACAATTGAATGAAAATCAGGGTGCTTCATCCAAAAACCGAAGAACTTGAATGGGGTCCTCCACTTGACGGGGTTCAACACCTTAACTATCATCGGTGAATGATCCGAGATACCAGGGGCAAGGAAGGTAGCCTCCGAATAGGAGAAAATGAAATTCCATCTCGAATTCAACGAGACCTTGCCAATCTTTCTTAATTTCCGCTTAGAGCCAGAGGAAGCTGACCAAGTGAATCTAAAACCGACATACCTCAAATCATCCAACTCTGCCTAAGCTAGGCACTGACCAAATTCGTCAAAGTAAGGAATCCAAACATCTGTACCACCTAGTCTGTCAAACAGTTCCTTTATAGCATTAAAGTCACCCGCCACAAGCCAAGGTGAGTTCTGCATTCCTACACTCGAACGGATGAGGTCCTCCCATAACAGTCTCCGGGAGGAAAAGGTATGCTCAGCATAGAATGCTGAAATACAATAGTCATCGCCAAACAACAACCATCTAAGATTTCCATGAATCGCTTGAGCGTTAATCGAAGAAGCTTCAAAACTAACGATAGAAGGGTTCCAGCCAATCCAAATCCTCCCTCTAGGGGAGCAACTGTAATTCGCTATCTAGCACCAATCTCGCAATAACCTGTTGGAAATGGTAGAGAATAGAGACTTCGGGACTTTAGTTTCCAAAAGCCCGACCAAGCAAAGACTATTCGAGGCGACCAAGGTGGGCGACTAAGGTGCGGACCTTACCCTGTTTGATCGGGTTACCAAGACCCCTAATGTTCCATATACCTATATACATTAGTAAGTATATACAAATAAAGCGAGAGGTAGGGCTGGCCTACCTCCGTTTGATAGGCTTCCATCACGAAACCGCTAGCCCAGCAGAAAGAAGAGGAGTTGGGGGCAAGTCCGGGCAAAGCGTCAGAAGCCTGTACTGCATGTTTTCGAGCATGGCAAAACCAAGAGGGTCTCTTGGAGATGAGGGACACGAAGAGAGAAAGTCTTCATCATCAGAGCTGCAACAAACACTTGCCGATCCACCAACCTTCTCACCCAAGCTGGCTGGAGCTATAGAAGTATCAGAAGGGTCAGCATTATCCACTACGAAGGTGGAGCGGCCAGCATCTTGCTTTGGGGGGTTCCTAGAAGCTCCCTGGACCTTGCGAGAAGAGGTAGAAGGCATGACTTTCCTAGCATCACAATTCACCAATGGAGGCAATTTCTTCTTCCCCTTCACATGCTTCCATCCAAGGTCAGCCCCTTGAGGCATCTCAGCAATCACCGAAGTCTGGGAGGTAGCAACTTTAGTAATTGCAAGCTTGTTCGTGGACTGGTCCTGTCTTCCAGTAGCTGAGCAGCCATCAGATGTGCTAAGTAAGGGAAGTGTAGTCTTCCCTCTTACAACCTGACTCATTTCGACTTCAACAGGAGCCAAATCTTTAGTCAAAGTAGGAGCTGGAGCTAAGGAATCACCCGGAGAGGCAAGAGGGGCATCGACCGAAGGCTACTGGCCAGCAACTTCATCAATTGGTTGGGCATTGGTTTCACACCTGTGGCCAAAAACGCCACAACTTGGTCAAGCAATGGGCTCCATTCATACTCCACCACCACCGAGCAAGATTCTCCATGATGGACAACTTCCACAGCCTCACAAGTTGGTTGCTTCACTGAGATTTCAACACACACCCTAGCAAACGCAAGCATCTTCAGTTGCTCGGTGCGTAAATCAACATAAAGCAGTTTCCCTACTGCACTAGCAACTTTGCTAATCCCCTGCGCAAACCAAAACGCAAGAGGGAGATTCCTCAGCCTTATCCAAACTAGAACAGTCGAATGGATGTCCCTCTTAAGTTCTAGGGAAGGTTTCCATTGCTGCAAGATCAAAGGGACTCTTGCAACTGTGATTGGCCCACCCTCCAAGAGCTTCCTTCAAAAATCAGCATCAGGAACATGGAAAAAAAAAACAAAAGAAACCTTGACCATTCATCATCACCTCCGCTAATTTCAGGCCCCAAGCATTCTTGAGGGCCGCTTCGGTAACTTTGTATGGTAGCCTCCTACCAATAAAATAGCCAACAAGGCAATCTTGCCACTTAGGATCATCGACTTCAAGGATGTCATCAAACAATTCCACAACAGGTTTGTTATTCACATAGGAAGGTGGGAAAAATTCCAACTCATAGCCCTTCACAGCAACACTAGTAACACTGGCCCATGACCGAGCAGGGGGTTTTTCGAATCTGTTCTCAGCTGATCCCTTGGCTGAGGCCGTTTGGATGCAGACCTAGATCAGCTCCTTCCTCTAGCCCTGACAGGGGGTTGCGGGGGACAGGCCGCCTATGAATCTTCCTTCGTTAAAGACGAGGATTGAGCTGCTCTACTCAAGTCCGCCCTCACAGCATCGGCAGGACACGGATGGTTTTCGGCACCAACACCTGACTAGGCTTCTCAAGAAAGGTCATCCATTCCAACAAAGGAAGCAGCCATAGTGCAGCAACCACTCCAACAACAACAGCCCACAGCTCTACCACAAGTAAACCATAGCAAGATTGGAACTTACCAGGGCAGCAGCTTCATTAGCAAGTGGGGGGAGTGAAGCCAAATGAAGACCCACCAAACCGATCCTAGCAGACAGCAAAATCCCAACGCGAGCAGAAGCAGGGGAGGGAGCCAGCAGCTCGTCACGCCCAGGAGAGCAGGGATGGAGGCACCAACCTACAAATTCAAGAGGGGAAAGAGGGCTCACGAACCTACCTAATCTCCCCCGGTGGAAATCGACGAGCTCCTGGGCCCAGCGCACTTCCACTCGCAGGCTGAGGGTGCTAAAGGGCAACAATGCTCTGGAGTTGCAGGGCAGAAGAACACAGCTTGAAGGGGAAGAGGAGGGGGAATTAGTCTTCCCAAACTAGGCCTAAATCGCCAGCTAGACAATCCTCGAGCAGCAATTCAGCAGCGCCGAAAACAAGACATGCCCTAGGGTAGATGAGATCTAGAAATGTAGACCAAATCGGAGGAAACCGCTTAGTTAAATTAAGAAGCTTTCGTGTGCACTATCTACAAAATTGTAGTGGAAGTTAAAACCAAGACTTGACCTAGGCCTCAAAAGTGAAATGAGTAGCAAAAATTTACTCTATACATAACCTTAAATGAAATCTTCACGATTAAAAAATAAATGCTCGAAACATCGACTTCTTTAATTCCTGCTTGAAGTGACTTTAAATAAAACTAGCAAAAATAAGAGAAATCAGAAATCATCATCTACCAATTAGATTTTCATTACTTACTGTAGAATGAAGATTCTTAAATAAGTATTTCAGGTGCTTTTGGAGCGCACATCCTACTTAGCCGACCCAACCAATGCAAATTGAATTAACACTCGGCTTTTGAGCAAACAAAAAATAAAAACAGTAACACTCGGCTCATATGTTTTTGAAAAAAAAAAGGTGAGGATGAAGTTGGAATAAAAAATTTTAAAAAATCTTCCAATGATATGATTTGGAAAGAATGCTTGGTCCATTGTTGTTCAAGGAATGTATAGGACATGGAATTTGAGTTTCCTTTAAAAATAACCATAATTTTGTTAGTAGGGATATTGAGGAATTGACTTAGGAGAGAGATTGGATCTTCACCAATATGAGGAGAAACAAAGCCCAATGAAGCTTTACCTAACCCAACGGCTTTCCAAAACTCCTCAATTGTAGGGGTTAATTCATACTGATTAAACACGAAGGTGGAGGTCATGGGATTCCAGAAATGGGCCAATGCCTTCACCATTGCGATATGTGGTTTGACTTTCAGTAAAGTCGGGAGAAAGCCTATGTGCTTTTCCACGTAATCTTGATGTCTTGGATTGAGACTCTCCCATGTAGCCTTGAGGCTCCTTGGCACCGGGACAACGTCCAATTCGAGCTTACCCATCTTAGCTTAAACCTAAAGAGGCATTCGTGATTAAAATCATATCGTCGTTGAAATATAAACCACATAATTAAAGCAATGAAAGAAAGAAGATAAAAATGATAAAAAGAAAAAAGAAAAAAGGAACGATGTCTTACCCATTGACACATGGCAAACACAAATCACATGTCGCATGTAGTTGTGAGATTTCGACGCCTAAGGTAAGGGTACTAAAGACTCAAGGTCCTCATCCCAAAGGATAAAAATAGTTTCTCCACTGCTACTATCGCTGGTTAGTGCTATTTTTATCGGCCAGGACAAATGAATTTATGTAAGTAATGGATTGCCTCGAGTGAATGGAATGCCACGAGTGTTCACTCGCGGGTTCCACCCATAAACCCTCCTAAGGTCCTAAATGGGTCGATCGGGATTTTACACCGCGGTTGTGTGTGCAGTGTCTTGCTAAAGCTTATAAACACACGCTTTAAGTTTAAACAATCAACACTTCAATATAAACCCTCATACATGCATACATCCTTACTCCACCTACAAAACAAAGGTTTTTCAATCACGCCTCCCCTTATAACTTCCACGTACAAGAACATTTAACACTTTATTAGCGACTAATTTGATTATCCACACGACTTTGACATGCAAGTCATCCTACACAAGACACGTTAGTTAAACATAACAACCATTTTTTATGGCTTCAAGTTTTTCTAAATGAGCTACACATGATTTTACAAAATTCAAATAACAAGCAACAACATGTCAGAAAGTTGTCAAAACAACAGGACATTTAGCCAATATCATAAGGGTTTGTTCTATCAAAACATATTCAAAAACCACCAAATTTACACAAACCTAGCTAACATGATGACAAACAAGTTTCATTAAGGGACTAAGTGCAGAATTCTTATGAAAAAAAAATGGAACAAAAATATCAAAGATCTGTTCGAACAAGGGTTAGAATAGGGTTCCAATTTTGATCCCATGTTCAAATTCTAGTCTAGTTTTGAAAAAAATGAAAAGTGGTCCTAACAATGAGCGATCTATGTGAAATCAATGGCATTGAATACCTCAAGGTGTGTTTTACTATTCCCTAGAAGGGCTCGAGTCCAAACTAAGTTAATTGATGCTTTAAACCAAGATCTCTAAAGGTGTGCATGTTAGTAACTAAGAAAAACAGAACATAAACATGCATTAGAGTAACTCAAAAGTCATTCAAATAATGCACAAACGGCATGAAGAAATCACATGAGACCTAAAATTGGATATGACGAACAATTTGGGTAATCATCTAATCTTAAGTCATAATGGAAAAATGTCATACAACTTAATGACATTATGACATGATTCAAGATTCATAATGACATACTTGAGAATCCTAAGTATGATGAGCACTTTTGTGACACAAGTTTAACATGTGAAACGATGCTCAATGAAACGACCTGAACATGTATACAAACTTTGTAACATGTGATTCAATTGTCAAAAAGGCATAATTGCAAGATTTGATCTCTAGATGACTCAAGCAAGCATGGTATGGTGCATTTATGGTAAGATTCCGTTTTAATCTTGGCATCACAGAACGAGCATGATTTTGGTCATCTAAAAACGTGCAAAAATTTAACCAAAAATCTCACATACAGAACATGTGATGAGGAATATTTTTATTTGGGAGTCCGAGACCTAGATGAAATCACATGAGTTATGACAAAAATGGCAAAACAGACATGCATATCCAAACTATATGTTAGTGCAGCACATTTTCATATTGACTCATGCAATTGACACAATAGACAGCATCAAAAATTTGCAAATCATGCATCAATTGAACACATATAACATGTATTTCATCTTTCATGAAAGATTTGAGGTCGAACAAACTCATTTATGGACTCAATTTCACCAAAATACAATTCATATCAATGTAGGGCAGATCGTCCTATGTTCGAATTTGAGTAGTTTTGACCGAGTTAAATGCATCCAAAAATCTCAACATAGAAGGTTACACGAAAATAGAAAAATCAAATTTCGAAACTAGGACAGAACCAAAAATCAACCTAAATTACTGCAAAATCGCTTATCTTTAGAGGTATTTTTCAAAGGTGAAACGATGCTCGATCGGGGTGTGCAACCTATCTATTCGAAGATAGTGATGTGTATAGTTTTGGCCAAAATGAGGTTCGAAATGACCAAATTTCAACTTGAGTCCTTTTAGACTTTTAAGCTATATCAAGCTCAATCATCCAAGTTCATCAAGAACAATCAATCACAACAACTTCAACTATACTAATCCATCAATCAAACATCTAAACATGGCATATTAACCTAAAGTTGACCCTTAGCCCCGACTAGTTAATCCGATCTCGCTTCACGGGGTTTGAGATCAAGGAGATCTACCTTTGCGTTTTTCGCCGATTTAAACGTAATCATATGAAGTTTTTTCACCAGAATGTGATCGAACCACTATGAACCACCAAGGACCAAATCTGAATCAACAAGGACCACTTGCAAACTGGTTGAAATGGAATCGGTCCAGTTGAACAGTCTTCAAGACTAATGGTGAAACTTGGAGCCGCCGATGAAGATCCAGTGGCTATTTCTTCAAGCCTCGACCATCAGCAGGTCAAGGACTCTCTGTGTCACACCCCGAACCCCGAGCGTGCGCACATCCTTTAGCAGTCGACTAAAATTTGCGATGTCCCAAGACACCTCGCCGACCCTTTCATTTTAATCACACATGCGGAAGCAAACTAAAAATCCCCAGACAACAATCAAGCATGGGATAGTAAAAGCAGGACAAGCATTTTTCACAAACCAAACTTTATATACATACTCGGTTAAACCTACGGGTTTATAAACATAAGTCAGTCTCGAAAGAAACCCCTAGGCAACCTAACTCTACTAGTGTTGACACCTAAATTTTGGCGATCCGGTAATTTATTGCATAGAAAATTAGGGGTCAATTTTATCCCTGAAAAAATAGTTAATCGCATAGCATATAGTTTTAAGTACATTTATTTTTTTATTTGCATTTACATTGGGCCGGTGACGAATGGGTTCAATTGATGGTTCAGAAACTTTAATTTGATGAGTCGGGCTAAGCCCACGAAGAAAGCAAATTGGCCCAAGCCCATACCCTCGAGGAGATTTTATGGATTTATCTTTGTGAGATTTCAATTCAAAAGCAAATATTGCATTTGGAAAAACAAATATTGCGTTTCGAAAAGAAATTTTTGTGGATATGGATTTGGAAAATTTAAAAAAACCCTAATCCGTGCCCTATAAATAGGTAAAAATACGTAGGGTTTAGGGGGCCACGCAATTGAATACACGGCCGCACAAAAGAGGGTTTTTCTTTGGGGAAGTTTCCTTCGTTCCTTGGGAGAATCAACATAAAAAAGAGAAAAAAAGCAAAAGTCAGAAGCAAAAGGAAGTAGCAGAGAGCTGAATAGAGAAGAGACAGAAAGGGGACAGCAACATACAAAGGGAAGACTTGTGCAGCAGAAAAGAAAAATAGAAGAAAATAGAGGAGAGCCTTTCGTCTTCTTCGTGGACTCCCTCCGCCCGAGCGTCAACGTTGCCCCCGCACAACGGTCTTTGCCGCACCCCTCGCCGGCCACCGCCGCTCCGCTTGCAATCCTCGTCACGCCACCGTGACACCGGCGGCATCCGCGACTCGCCACCTCGCCGCTCCATCCGCACCTCAGCCTGTCGAACCCGCTCGCCGGTCTCTGCCGCTGAAGATCCGACTGTGATGCCGCTGCTGCCCCTGCTCTGTCCGTGATCTGCTTATCCCAGCGCCCGCATCTACTCGCCTACTATTGCTCTTCCGCCTGAAGCTTTGTCCTGCCGGTCGCCGTCTGTGAAGCCCGACGCCAAAGCCGCTCTTGCCCTGCTCTACCACTCGTCCACGGCTGCCCAGCGCAGATCTCGCCTTCGCCGAGTCCCTTGCCGTGCCATCGAGACTCTGATAGCCCGAAGCTCCTCTGCTACCCCAGTGATTCGAAGTTTCGCCACTGCCGTTGCCGACCCGCAGTGCCAAACCAGGACCCGAGCCGGGATCTGCAGCCCTCCACTCGTGACGCCCTACCACCTGTCTCGCCCGAGTCTTCCGCGCAGCGCGCTCCGCCAGCCTCGTGACATCGGCAGATCTGAGTCACCGACCATGACGGCGCCACTCGATGCCGCTGTTCCGCGCTTCGAGCGACCGCACATGGAGTCTTCTGCCCGCGACGCCCTTTACTGGAGTCCGAATGTCGGCACCTCCGATCGCGACGCCGCTGCTCCGCGCTCCGAGCGACCGCACCATAGCAACCCTCGCTATCCACCTGCTGCCGCCGGTCTACCCTCGCAGAGCTCCCCCGCCGGACCTCCAACCGGCTGTCCTTGCTGACCCACCACCAGCCGCGTGTAAAAAGGAAAAAAAAGGGAAAATACATTAGGTAGTTTTCTATATATTTATTTATTTTTTATTTTACTTTTCTTTTTATTATAATAATTCCTTAATGTAAGATTGAGATTCCGACATGAAATTGCCCCTTAAATTAGGGATTGACAGTCCGATTTTCACACCCGAAATCCGACTCGCAATCTCTTGCAAAATCGTCAGTCCGATCTCACGCCTAAGATTCAATTCGCGATTTAATTTTAAAATTGGTCAACCCGATCTCATGCGCGAGATATGGTTCGCCAATTTACGGATATCAATCCTATCTTGTCTAATTTGCCGTCGTGTTGGTTGAGTCAATTTTATTTTCGTAAAAGAAAAATCCAAAAATATTTGAATTAGGATTAGGTTTGTTTTAGAATATTTCTTGTTATCTTGCATATTTAGAATATGGATTTTATTTCGAATTTTTAAACAAAAAAAAAAAAAAAAAAATGCATCCATTTAGGATGTTAGTTTTAAATTTGAATTGCACGTTTAATTATTTGGTAATTTTAAATTAAAAAGAAAAAGAAAATTAGAATTAGGGCATTTTTTGCATGTCATTGCATATTAGAATAGATTGCATGCTTATTAAGAAAATAAAAAGTGTCATGTGCACGTCATATAGAATTAGGTTCATGAAATGCACGCCATTTAGTGATTGCTAGGTTCATTTAATTAGAACTTCCTCGTCATTTCGTCATTAGAGTTAGGTCATTTGATGAATTTAGATTGCATATTTAATTATCGCATTTCCTTGGAAATTACTTTACTCATTCATATAGTTTATGACATGTTGCTATGCCATATTATTCCATATTAGATTAGAAGCATTGCATTGCATATGGATTCTATTCTCGTTAAAAAAGTGAAAACAAAAAATTGAGTAATTGCTTGTTAATTAAAAATCATATATAGGATTGTTAATGTGATCTCTAATCTAACAATACAGATGCTTTCGTTGCTACAACGTAAGCCTCATAATCTATTCACTGCTTTCTTGGGTGTCAAATTGGTGGTTTGCGCACCCGCATGATCACCTCACATGTTAGGGCATTAGAAAAATCTAGTGTAACAAAGTCCCTGAACTCATAATCTCTAGTTCGTAGGAGTAAAATAAAACTCCCATTACTTTACTTGTGTTTCTAATCGACCCAGCAAAAAATAGATTAGTGGCAACTCCTAGATAAAATCTATCTGCATGTTAAAAAATTTAAACCTAAGTCGCCAATTGGTATGGGCTTGGGAGAGCCTGAGCTAAGTTTAGGCTTAGTAATCCATTAGCTTAATTTTAGGTGGTAAACCCCGAAAAAATGGTCGCGACAGCTTAACGACTCTACTAGAGACTTGTGTTGAAATACTTAGTGGATTTAGGCCAATTTTCTTTTTGAAAAAATATTTTTGTTTGGCAGCGAGGATCTCAGGTACGTCCCTAATATTTAGGTGTTAAATGTTCTTGCAGATTGGGAGGTATAAGAGGAGTAGTGATTGCTAACCCTTGTCTTGCAGGTTGGAGTTTAGAATAAATGTTTTAGATTCAAGTTATTGAAGTGTTGTTTAATATAAACTATTGTGCATGCCTTGCATTTGCACTACACTCTTGCACACACAACCTGCCGCCGGACTTGGGCCGCATAGGATCATTTAGGATGGTATTGAGATGGATACCACTCTGACCGCATGCTCGCGGTACGAGTCACCCATCTCAATCCCGAAGTTTCTTTAATGGTGTCAAGAGTACCCACCTCGGTCTGCATGCCCGCGACCCGGGTCAACTCTTTGACCAAGCCGGAGTCAGAGGACCCGACAAAGTCCACAAGCCCGTGGCTAGTCTAATCATCCTTGTGGCTCCACCTTGATAAGCCTTATAGACTAGAAATCAAACCCCTTGCCATGCACATATCTATGTGATTGCCGTCGATTTTTCTTGGTGAAGTAACTCTTCTATCCCTATACTAATGCAATTTACTTACTTTGTCATACTCTTGGTCCATCCATGACAATCTAAGTCAATCATTGATTTAATTCATTTGTCAATTAGAAATGAAATGAGGAAATTACCATGCAATGAATCATTTGGAAAATAACAAAACAACTTTGGAGAATTTGTCTGCAATTCATGCCTATGACATTTGATCTCACTAGGGTGTCTATTTTTCTAACTCTCTTTAAGAAATTCCCTTCTTGTACGAACTTTTCATGAAAAAATGAAAAATTGATATAGATCATTGTCATGGATTGACTTTCGATTTACACCTCATGCTTACATGTTCCCATTCATTTGATTTAGGTGATTATGGAGCGGTCTTGCTCACCCATCCGTACACGATCAAGAACTAAAATGATGGATCAGAACAAGTGAGAAATTGCGACTCGAAGGAAAAAGCCAAGAGACTTTTGACCCATCTCATTTTCCTAAGGACCAACGAGGGTGAAAAACTCAAGCACCCATGATTCATGAGCATTATTTTCTTGGCTTGATGAGGAAGCATTTGGAAAAGACACTTCAGGTTGCGATGATAAATCAATTGGCTCAACTGTTGCTTAACAAGATTGATAACACAATTCTAAAATGTTAATATGGGTCACATCTCGATACCACTTGAAATAATCATCTTGAGGAGCCAAGCAAAATGCTTTGCATTTCCTTACTTGACAGAATTTTCATCCTTGCCCATTAAATGAGGGGCAATTAATAAGAGGACCATCATTCTCTGGTGGTAGAGGTACGTCTCGTCCTTGAACATAATTAATTTTGGGAAATGACACTCTGTTCTTTTCGTTGCAGATGATAAATTGATAAATTGGGGGCATGACAAATTTTGGTAGTGACCTGACTGAGATAAAATTTCGATCTGAGCCAAAATGGATGTGTAATTTGAATTTACTCTGATGTTGCATAGTATCCTTTTCATGCATGTTCTCTTGTGTAGGGGCAAAAGTGGATTTTCAGTCTTGATTGATAGGGACAATCCAATGACACCAATTCCTGAGACAATCCCCTCGTGGGACAATTCCTTGAATGAACGCTCAAAATCATGTTTTTCATACTTACGAAAGCATTTTTTGAGTGTGGTAAATTGTTTTTTTTTTTTAAGTTTGCAATTTTTCATACTTATAGCTACTGAACTCCTTTAAAAAGGATTTTGCATGATGACTCTTACATGTTTAGTCCACCAATTCCACTAAAGAACGTCAAGATGGACTAATTCAATGAATGATGTAAAATGGATTAAGCATGCTAAATGAGATGTATCAGGATGATGAAAGGCAAGCCTTATCCTATACACAGTCCCCTACCTATATACTTGTGAGATGAGTGTAAAAAGTTCAATATCCACAAGGTAAAGAGTTTTCTCGCGAAAGGTACGATGACCAAAGTGGTGAGAGGCAATTCATTTCTCTATCCCAAACACTACAGGTGATCCATTGCTTAACCCCTTTAAGCCCCATACTCTTGTAGAAATTTTTTCAAATTACCCCCGTCAAGAACCACCTAGCATCGGGGTAAATTGGAGGTAAGATAGCACCATAAGGTGGAGGAGAATGAATTGAAATTTTCTTGCTCTCACTTGCATCAATCTTCAAGTCATGCTATTACATTGAATTCATGTAGTAATTTAAGTGTCTTAGGATGACAAAGAGCATTTCTTTCACTATCCTATACACTTATATCCTTTGTATAGCCCACTTGAGCCTGCAATTTCATTTCTTTAAACCCAGTTGATCATCATCCCCCACACTGAGGCAAGGCAAAAGGCAAATGAAGATCATTGAAAGTTCAAGTGTCATTCAAAGTGTAATTGCTTGACGCATGCATAAATCAAAATAGAACTGAGGGGCATGAAAAAGCAGTGTGCTTGGTAAAAGCAAGGCCAACGCCCATGAAAAAAAGTGAAGAAAAAATGAATAAGAATTAGGGGCATGAAAAAGTTGTGTCTGGTAAAAACAAGGATGAAAAAAGAAAGTCAAGATAAGTGACTTTCAATTACAAGAATTGAATCCCAATAGAGCAATACTCAAAGAACTCAAATGCTGAGTTTTTATAATCAATGAGGCACTTCATGAAGACAATCCCCGATGGTGAAAAAGAAAATTGGTGGCAATGCCAATATGATCATCAACTCTCACCCTTTACGCACATTTTGAGCCTAATGATCCATGAACCTAGCCTACGTTACGTCCCTTACAAAGTCTCTTCAGATTAGGGCACTTGAATTAACATAGGAGTTCATATGTTTATAAGTATCGCTCGAAGAAGTGCAAGCAAGATTATTTCTTTCTCATTTTGCAGGGTTCTTGACTTGAAAACCCGGAGATTGATTATAGAATCGTTCTTTCAATTGCTTTGACTCGAAGAGTCCCTTTGTTAAGCCATTGACCAAGCCTACATTACAGTCCCTATTAAAGACCTCTCAGATTGGTAAGGTCGTACTGCTTGCGAGAATACTCGGACCCTTGTTGGTATGATGATAGTGAGATTGAACGATTCTCATAAAATAGCCTCTAAATAAGAGTGAGTGAAAGTCCTTTCTAACTGAAGGTCCCTCATTTGGTATTCTTAGAAAATCCATGTCATGAGTAAAAATTGTCTTGAATGATAATTCTCTCCAATGGAAATTTGGGTGATGCAAAGGTCATTATGCATGAGCCTGATTGAATTAATAAAAATTTCAATGGATTTTGAAGTGTGCATTCCAAAATAACCTTAATTGCTTATTTCTTTGGTAAATGCATTTTTGCTCTAATCATGTCTAACAGGTAATGCATTTTCAAAGACCTAAGAGCTCTTGACATTCAGGTTCCTTTCAGAATGTCTCATGATATTAAGAGATAAGAAACCTTCACGAACATTCAAGGTGCATCCTTGATGTTCCCAAAATTTATTTCTACTAGGAGGTGAAAGACCTCCACAGGATATCTAAATTCCAAAAGACATGTCCCCAAGAATCAGAGATACACCAGGTAAGTATATCTCTAACTATACTCCAAATACTTGTCTTTATGCAGGTATTTTCTCTCAAGTGCATCAACATTTGACTCGGTCAAGCTGTCCTCTATATTGACCTATCGTGCTTTCGTAGCCCAGAGTCCCTTTCATCGACCCGGCGTGCTTCCGTAGCTTGGTGTTCATTTATAATGAGCTGGCGTGCTTTTGTAGCCCAGAGTCCCTTTTATCGAACCAACATGCTTCCGTAGCCCGGTTTTCTTTTATCGACCTAGCGTGCCTTTGTAGCCCAGGGTCCTTTACACCGACACTCAATGGAGTTGTCCCCTAAAGATTTTTCTCTAGATTCAGTCTGATTAAGGCGACCGAAGAAAGGTTCAGGTCCTGGTCAGATGATTTGTGTTGCAAGGCTGGGCGACCGAAGAATGGTTCAGGTCCTAGCCAAGCAAAATCTCCATTTAGGCGACCGTAGAATGGTACGGGTCCTAAATAACATTTATTGCTCTAACAGGCGACCGTAAAATGGTACGGGTTCTGAAAAATCAATTTTCCGTCAAGGCAACCGTAGAATGGTACAAGTCCTCGACAACACCTATTCCTTATTCAGGCGACCGTAAAATGGTACGGGTCATAAACAACACCTATTTCCCCATTCAGGCGACCATAGAATGGTACGGGTCTTGGAAAATGAATCCCCATTTAGGCAACCGTAGAATGGTACGAATCCTAGACACAACCAAGCACTGCCATAATGGGCGACCATAAAATGGTACGGGTCATGGGAAAGCAGTCTCTTCATAAAGTCATGTTACTATGCTAGGCAACTGTAGAATGGTACAGATCCTGAACATATAATACCAACCACCTGGAACTACTCTATCTTCCTTGAAGGCAAGTTATTCCAGGTTAGTTCATTTATCATTTGCATTAGCATTTCCATGTATCATACAAATTGCATTAAAAAATGGAATTCCTGTTCTAACAAAAAATCATTCAGCGCATGTGCATGGTCAAAATTTAGGTTTTAATTTGTCTTTAAAGGGAACGAACCTCTACGAGCTCACCTTCAAAGAAGGGCAGCTATTGACACCTAAATTTTGGCGATCCGGTAATTTATTGCATAGAAAATTAGGGTTCAATTTTATCCCTGAAAAAATAGTTAATCGCATACCATATACTTTTAGGTGCATTTATTTTTTTTATTTGCATTTACATTGGGCCGGTGACGGATGGGCTCAATTGATGGTTCAGAAACTTCAATTTGACGAGTCGGGCTAAGCCCACGAAGAAAGCAAATCGGCCTAAGCCCGTATCCTTAGGAGATTTTACGGATTTATCTTTGTGATATTTCAATTCAAAAGCAAATATTGCGTTTGGAAAAATAAATATTGCGTTTCGAAAATAAATTTTCGTGAATATGGATTTGAAATTAAAAAAAAAAAAAACCCTAATCCGTGTCCTATAAATAGGTAAAAATACGTATGGTTTAGGCGCCACGCAATTGAATACACGGCCGCACAAACGAGGGTTTTTCTTTGGGGAAATTTCCTTCGTTCCTTGGGAGAATCAACACAAAAAAGAGAAAAAAAGCAAAAGTCAGAAGCAAAAGGAAGCAGCAAAGAGCAGAATAGAGAAGAGACAAAAAGGGGACAAAAATGTACAGAGAGAAGACTTGTGCAGCAGAAAAGAAAAAAAGAAGAAAACAGAGGAGAGCCTTTCGTCTTCTTCGCGAACTCCCTTCGCCCGAGCGTCGACGTTGCCCCTGCACAGCGCTACCGCACCCCTTACCGGCCACCGCTGCTTCGCCTGTAACCCCTCGTTGCGCCACTGTGACACCAGCCGCCTCCGCCACTCGCCACCTCACTGCTCCGTTCGCACCTTAGCCTTTCGAACCCGCTCGCCGGTCTCCGCCGCTCGAGATCCGCCCGTGATGCCACTGCTACCCCTGCTCTGTCCGTGATCTGCTTAACTCAATGCCCACATCTGCTCGTCTACTGTTGCTCTTCCGCCCGAAGCTCTATCCTGCCGGTCGCCGTCCGTGAAGCCTAACGCCGAAGCCGCTCTTGCCCTGCTCTGCCACTCGTCCGCGACTGCCTTACGTAGATCTCACCTTCGCCGAGTCCCTCGCCGCGCCATCGAGACTCCAGTAGCCTGAAGCTCCTCTGCTGCCCCCAGCGATTCGAAGTTCCGCCACTGCCGTTGCCGACCCGCAACGCCAGAACAGGACCCGAGTCGGATTTGCAGCCCTCCACTCATGACGCCCTACCACTATCTCTGCCCGAGTCTTCCACTACGTGAGCTCCACTAGCCTTGCGACGCCAGCAGATCTGAGCCACCGACCCCGATGCCGCCGCCGACGCCACTGTTCTGCGCTCCGAGCAACCGCACCCAGAGTCTTTTGCCCGCGACGCCCTTTGCCGGAGTCCAAATGACGGCACCTCCGACCGCAACGCCGCTACTCGTGCTCGAGCGACCACACCACAGCAACCCTCGCTATCCACTAGCCGCCGCCGGGTCCGCCCTCGCCGAAGCTCCCCTACCGAACCTCCGACCGGGGCTGTCCTTCGGTGACCCACCGCCACCCGCGTGTAAAAAGGAAAAAAAAAAAAGGGAAAATACATTAGGTAGTTTTCTATTTATTTATTTATTTATTATTTTACTTGTTATTTTTTATTATAATTATTCCTTAATGTAAGATTGAGATTCCGACATGAAGTTGCCCCTTAAATTAGGGATTGACAGTTCGATTTTCACGCCCAAAATCCGACTCACAATCTCTTGCAAAATCGTCAATCCGATCTCACGCCCGATATTCGATTCGCAATTTAATTTTAAAATTGGTCAACTCGATCTCATGCGCGAGATATGGTTCGCCAATTTACGGATATCAATTCTATCTTGTCTGATTTGCGGTCGTGTTGGTTGAGTCAATTTTATTTTCGTAAAAGAAAAAATCCAAAAATATTTGAATTAGGATTAGGTTTGTTTTAGAATATTTCTTGTTATCTTGCATATTTAGAATATGGATTTTATTTCGAATTTTTAAACAAAAATCCAAAAAAAAAAAAATGCATTCATTTAGGATGTTAGTTTCAAATTTGAATTGCACATTTAATTATTTGGTAATTTTAAATTAAATAGAAAAAGAAAATTAGAATTAGGGCATTCTTTGCATGTCATTGCATATTAGAATAGATTCCATGCTTCTTAAGAAAATAAAAAGTGTCATGTGCACGTCATATAGAATTAGGTTCATGAAATGCACGTCATTTAGTGATTGCTAGGTTCATTTAATTAGAACTTCCTCGTCATTTCGTCATTAGAGTTAGGTCATTTGATGAATTTAGATTGCACATTTAATTATCGCATTTCTTTGGAAATTACTTTACTCATTCATATAGTTTAGGACATGTTGCTTTGCCATATTATTCCATATTAGATTAGAAGCATTGCATTGTATATGGATTCTATTCTCGTTAAAAAAGTGAAAACAAAAAATTGAGTGATTGCTTGTTAATTAGAAATTATATATAGGATTATTGATGTGAATTCTAATCTAACAATGCAGATGCTTTCGTTGCTACAAGGTAAGCCCCGTAATTTATTCATTGCTTTCTTGGGTGTTAAATTGGTGATTTGCACACCCGCATGATCACCTCACATATTAGGAAAATAGATTTAAAATAAATTTGAGCTACCTGCCAAAAACATTTTTGAAAATAAAAGAATAGTACCGAAAGGGCATTAGAGAAATCTAGTGTAACCAAGTCCCCAAACTCATAATCTCTGGTTCGTAGGAGTAAAGTAAAACTCCTATTACTTTACTTGGGTTTCTAATTGACCCACCAAAAAATAGATTAGTGGCGACTCCTAGATAAAATCTATCTGCATGTTAAAAAATTTAAAGCTAAGTCGTGAATTGGTATGGCCTTGGGAGAACCCGAGCTAAGTTTAGGCTTAATAATCCATTAGCTTAATTTTAGGTGGTGCACCCCGAAAAATTGGTCGCGACAACTAGCAACAGGGCCCGCCACGAGATGTCGCATCTCGCGCCCACCAAATCCGCACTTAGTAGATCTCCACACTACGGCCCTGAAAAAGGTTAGCCCACGATGGGGTGAGAATAAATCTCAGCGAGTTACGCCCTAAGCTCTGACTAGGGCACAAATTCACTCAGAGGTGGCCTAAACACACAATCAATGGGACTCACCTTGCCTTAGTTCCTCCCTGCATGTCTGTACAGTTTATATCACAGATGCACACATTAATTGGAACGCCACAGTCAATCTCAAACGATCATGGGGGTCCTGATTATAGAGCCAAATCGTTATGACACGTCCTATACCATGCCACACAATTTTGTTCCATAATCCGGTGCTTTTAACTCAATTAATCATGCATTCCTAATTTTGATCTCGGCCCAATAGGCACGGCCTACTCGATGTTCGGCGGTCTGCTAGCGTAGCCAAGCGTCATCTCAACCCATTGAGCACGACAACATCTCTATCAGATGGTTTTCCCGAATGAGCATAGGTTCAGAATCTACTGCGACCAGCTTCCATTGTCCAGGGGCAACCCATATAGGGGCTTCGTCCGGCGTAAACGCTTGTGACAGGTTCGCATAACCAACACACGATCAATCAATTACGGTCAAGGACACCATGCATCGCACTCAAATGTCTCAATTAAGATAATACACCCGAGCCTTTTTCTTAATATTAAAAACACCCGATAAAAATAATCGTATGTGGGTACACGGTCAGATTAAACTCAAAAAATTAATATTCTTCCTTTTAAATCCCACTATTTGATATAGTATTTGAAACCATTTTCGGTGTCAAAACCTGACACCCGGGATTTTCTAATTAAATACCAAACTTTCACAATTTTGGAATACATAACCAAAATTTCAATCACCACTTAATTTGTACAAATTAACACTCAATTGCATAAACTAAGCACACCACCGCAATCAACAAGAAATTTCGGTCACCAGCTATCCCAATATAATTTCTGGGAAATATTAAATAATAAATAAATTACAAAATTATTAAATAAATACAATTAAGTAAATTAATAAATTGCGATTAATTAAACTGAACAACTTAATTAACCTAACCATGCGGACACCTGATCAATCAAGTCAACCTTAGCCTCCTTCATATAGCAAAAACTCCAAAAGCCTTTTTTAAAAATAAACTTAGTAATTCCCTTTTCTTTTTTTTTTTTGTTCAAACATTCCAAAATAAATTCGTACGGGGTCCCGTATTTGAAATTAATCAGTCAAAATTTGCACGCACCTCATACAAAACCTCCTCATTTTATTGAGCACATAAAAATTGGTGTCTAAACCCGACACCATATTTATTTTCTATTTTCTTTTCCAAACACCCCTTTTTGGAACTAAACTTTAGTAACCCCTTTTTTTTTTTCAAGCCTTTAGAAATAAATTCATAGGTGCTTATATTTACTCAAAATTAATCCATCAAACTTTGCACGCACCCATTTTAAAACCTCATTGTTTTATTTGGCAAATAAGTTTTGGTGTCTGGACCCGACACCTCATTTATTTTCTATTTAAAAATCTAAAGGGTCACCTTTTGCAATAACAATAAACAACCAACAAAGAGCAATTCACCTCATGACCTCACACATAAGTTCTCAGCATGCCACAATTCTACCACATCACTAAATACACCTTATTTAGTAAGCCAAACATCAAGAACAACCACAAAATCACAACCGGTCCTAACCGGCAGAAATCGGGCCACTCGCGCGTCTCCAAGTTTAAATCTAGAAACCTAATCAAAAGTGTTCAGAAAATTCCCAAATTTGAATATGTTGTAAAGAACACATAAATTAACATTATTCATGCAGACAACTTAACCCAGATCTTTCTAGATTAAGCCCAGTAAATCGTTAAATTCAGTACAAAAACTGTGTTCGTTTCCAGAAAGTTTGTTTTCCGAAATTAGTTTGGTTCGAGACCCAAAACTTGTCTGTTTGATCTAAAATATGAGTATGTTAAACTAAAAGATGTGAAAAACAACTTTTGTGAATAAACCATTTTGAAATTCGAACCCTAAGAGTTGATAAAAATCCCTTGAATCCCAAAAGGTTACAGATTCCAGCACAGTCCGAGATTCTATTTACAAATGACGAAGCTGAAAATGCATTCTCTTAAATCACTAAAAATCTTTAATAAAATATATGTCATAGCTGAGGATGTCTAAAACATTTCTTAAGAAGGAATAAAGCTCAGATTCGCAGGCCATTTCGATCCACTAAAATGACAAACGGTGAGGTCCAGAAATCAGATCTGGGAAAAATCCACTAAATTGGACTAATCTCTCATCATTAGTGCTAATCTCACCAATTAGATCAACACTAATCCATCTTAAGGCTAATTTAACCATTCTAGATTAGCACTAATCCATCTTAAGGCTAATCTCGCTTAGTACTAATCTAATTACGTAATTAACATTAATATAATCCCCTAAGCGTAATTAACAACCTAATCAAGGATTAGGAAGTTAATTCACCGGATTAGCGAATAAATGGGTTCACGACGACAGAGATGAGAAAGCGGTGAAGACCCGTGTCTACGGCGGCTCCAAGGGAGGCCCAGATGAGGCCGAAAGACACCTTGCAAGCCACACGGTCGCTGCTGGAATTCTGCTCTGCTCAGTTCTGCTCTGGCCTGAACTGAGCTGGTCTTGGCGACTGGTCAGAGCTGAGGTCACTGGCAGTGGCGTGGTGGTGAAGCTGGAGGTGTTGCGGCTGTGGAAGTGTGGGCTGACCGGTCAGTTGTTGGAGATGTGAGGGGGTGGGTTCGGTGTTGGTGGTGTGGACGGGTGGTGGCTAGTTCTGTGAGTGGACGTGTGGGATGAGGTGATGGTGTTGGGATGATGGGTGGTGGGGTGAACGAATGGGTGGAGATGGGATGAGGGTGCAGCAACTAAGAAGTGAAAAAGAAGAAGCAAGGGGGAAGATGGAGAAGGAACGTGGAAATGGAATGAGGAGGGAGGAGAAGTGAACGGCGGAGGGGGGAGGGCGGGTTCCGAACGTGAGAGAGGGAATGGGGGAGAGACGTGCGTAAGAGGGAGAGGGGGAGGGGATGAGCGGCTAAAGAAGAAGGGGGGGAAAGAAAGTCCATCGAGGGACCAATGAGAAGCTAGCCAAAAAAATCCAAACACTCATGACCTTGTACCTCAAAGTCTTCATGTTTATCTTCTTTGCTCCCCAAAATACTTTCCTAAGCTTAATTTCCCAAAATAAGCCTAATTGAGGTAGAAAAATTCGACTCGGTCTACCCATCCGAATTTCCCTTTTTATTTTCTTTTTGCCGAAAACCGATTTTTCCGCAAAATTCCAAACTCGACAGAATTTCTCCAAAAGATGAGAAGACATCCTATAAATGAATTGTGTCACGCTTGAATGTCCAAATCCCGAAACCGAATTCAATTTCGTGGTTAAAATCAACCGGATGCAATTTTAGTGCGACTCAACCTACCGGGTAGCTTTTAGGGATTTTATCGCGTTTGACCCATGGTCGATAATTATCGATCCACGTTTGTGCATCTTTGACTCGTTGGCAATTCTCAGTTGTAAAAATCTTAATGTTTCAATTGTGTCCCGAGTGCACTATCGATAGAAATTTGGGATTTAGCCATTTGACATGAATATCGCAATCGTGCAGAACCACCCACTATTCGACTACATGTTTCCACCGAATCGACTTATATTCGATCTCAACTCAATTATACAGTGTCATATTGACCCTTGCCGATTATCACGGTCGAGCAGTCGATTTCCGATCAAATTCTTGAGTTTGCTACGTTTATATCCTCTAACAGCTTCACCTAATAGATCAGTTAACTTGAGAGTGATCAGCTCCGAGAAAAAAAGACTATAGGCGCATCGACGAAATGCCCAGTTCATATATTCAGGACGGGGTCGAATTTCATAATGTCACACTCTGGTGGAGGGACTCGCAATGATTGGGACACCAATCGGGACCGCCGACTCGCCGGTTTGGCTTGGCAAAGTTACAGACAAGATCAATGGCTTTTTTGCCGGTGATTGATCTTGGCTAGTAGATCAGCTTGATCGGAGAGATCAAGCCATCGCCGAGACCACCAAAAGTTCCGATCAGCTACTAGGGAGAGCAAGGTCACCGACGTGGGGGCGTACGCCGACGATCGGAAGATGCACGCACGGTGGTGGAAGGAGAGAGAATTGGCGGGAGAGAGAGAGTGGAGAGAGAATTTGTTGAAGATTTTTTTTTTTGTAAATTCGTGCAAACAAGCCCCCCAAAAAAGGAGGGAAAATGAGCTTATATACTACCCCCAAATCGTGTAATTTCATCCGTCGGTTCGATCCGACCGTCAAAATTTTAATCCAATGGTTAAAATTTGATTTCAAATGTTGGTTCATGATATTAAGGTATCGGGTAATATGTATAATGAGTTTGATTTGCAAAAACCCAATCCAAAAACGAGAATTGTGTCAAAATATCCGATTAGGGGTCAAATTGCAATTTGATGAAATTCGGAGATTAATTTGTAAAATTTTGAGAAATAAAAGGTGCAAGAATGAAATTAAGATTAAGAGGATCCTTGAACCGGTCACCGAAGGCCCAAAATTCACCAAAAAGTGGCTAAACCGGCCAGCACCGCCGATAGCCAGTCAAACCGATCAGACCACTTCGGTTTGATTTGGCCGATTCTTGACCAGTTTGGTCCGATTCTAGCCATTTCACTCATTTGAGACCCCTATGAGTTCAAGATTTATGCAATTTCGTCCCCAAAGGACCAAATTAAAAGGAAAAATTACCTTATTTGAGAGGAAATTACCCAATTGTGATTTAATTAAGCCAATAAAACCTTATAAATGCGATTTAAGGGTCTTTTCTTGACTTAATTGAACGATTATCATGAAAGAAAACAGGTCGAAACCATGGGTGCTTTAAATTTAGCCTAAATGGCTAAAATGACCAAATTTGCAATTCAATGGGTAAAATTGCAAATTGATTGAAATTGAGTTCAATTAGTGCCACAATTGTCTTATCTAATTAACCACCCATGTGTAAGATCACTTATCGTGTTGAAATTTGCCTCAAATCGAAGTGCTCGAGCTTATGTAAAAAATGAATCTAGGTCTAATATCGAAATTGGACCTAGATTTATGAAATTAAATCATAACCTCGAATGCATCAACCTGAATTTTGTCAATTAAAGCTTAATTGCTTGACTTTCTTATACTTGGGAGGATAAAATCCTTCAACTTAAGAAATTGTGATGTGAATTTTCCAAAATTGATTTTGGATTTTGACTTATCTTAAGAAAATGAGTGAAAAATAATCGTTCATTTACAAGTTATGAATGATCGATTTTGGTCCCCTAATTAGGGCTCAAAACGGTAATTTGTATTTTAACTCGGCAATTCATGAAATTGAATGCACGAATGAGTTTAAAATGGTCCCTAGACTAAAAGTCAAAAAACGGGACTATACCTAATTATGACTACAGTGAAAGTAATTTCATTTTTGGTCGATTTAGAACCTAAAACCGAAAATTTCATAAATCAAGATTCTTAATCGAATTTTTGTGAAATTTCCAAAATAAAAGTCAAACTTACATTAAAAGAAGTGTATTTATGCATTTTTTTATTTTTTCAATTTTTTTTTTGTCAAAGGTTTCGTCAAAAGTCAACCGTTTAGTTGAATTTTCTTAAAAAGTTGATTTATTGGTCAAATCTTTGAATTTTCAAAAATTGGTTTGATAATAGTAAAATTAAAGCTAAATGGAAAGTCAATTTTTGACCCAAGATTTGCCTTTTAGCTCAGATTGACTTTTTGGTCAAAGAGCCAAAAAGTCAATCCAAAAGTCAATCGTTTGACCTTCTAGGTTTTTCTTGAAAATTACATGGAAACTGTTTTAAAATGACAATGCCAAAAAAAAAAAAAAATAAGAGAAATAAAAACGATATTTTTTACTGAGAAATGGGCTTTATCGTGATTAGAAACCCAAATCTCGATTTTTTACATTTATCAACGCATCAACTAAAAATTAAGTGTCAACAAACTCCCATCGTCAAGTACCATTAAATATGACCTTTCCCCCTTCCTTTTCCCAAGGGCGGTGGTGGAAAGATCTGGTTGCGACATTCCACGAAGCATTAGACTTGATGAGGTTTAAAAGTCTTAAAATAATGTGAAATGAGTATATGTTCAATCAGTTTGAGGAGGTTGATATTCATAATCTATAATGGTGACTATTTTATGAGATTTGTGAGATTTTGTGAAATCACTATCAATTGTTAAAAAATTTAAACTATTAAATGAGAACATAATTTTAATATTTAAAAATTTTAACAAGAATAATAAGATTCTTCATAGGCCCAACAACTACTCTACCTTAGATATAAGCTTCTAAGAGAGAATGTGTTCATACCAAAATTTGACTGGTGCTAGTTCCCCTTATCAAGTAGGCAACTCCTTCCCTCCTCATATTTCACCCTTTCTGTCTAATGCAGTTATGGAAGCAGCTTGATGAAATTTCATCTATGTAAATTTGCATATGCATAAATACATTTTATCTTGTCAAGTTTGTCACGACCTTGATGAATACTGGTTCTATTCCCAATCAAGCTAAATTAAGAAGCTTTCATGTGCACTATCTACAAAATTGTGGTGGAAGTTAAACCCAAGACTCAACCTAGGCATCAAAAGTGAAATGAGTAGCAGAAGTTGACTCTATACATAACCTTAAATGAAATCTTCACGATTAAAAAATAAATGCTTGAAAGATCGACTTCTTTAATTCCTGCTTGAAGTGACTTTTAATAAAACTAGCAAAAATAGGAGAAATCATCATCTACCAATTAGATTTTCATTACTTATTGTAGAATGAAGATTCTTAAATAAGTATTTTAGGTGCTTTTGGAGCGCACATCCTACTTGGCTGACCCAACCAATGCAAATTGCATTAACACTCGGCTTTCGACCAAAATAAATAAATAAATAACACTCGGCTCATATGTTGGAATAAATTTTTTTAAGAAATCTTCCAACGATATGATCAAAAACTTTGAAAGATCTTATGTTTTGCATCTTAATCTGGAAGGAGCCAGCTCAGTAGTAACAAAGGACATTATGAAGTCCCAAGCTCAATTTAGACAATTTAAATAACTTTCCAATCCACCATGCCTCACCAATAGAGTTTGTCCCCTCTTCATCCACCATGCCTCACCAAATTCGTCAAGTTCGAGAGATCTGGGTCTACTTCAAATGAGGCAAATGATACTCGTACATAGTTAAATTTATTGGGAGCACCAGTAACACTTGATTCCCATGACATTCCATTAATTCCAATCTTTTTTGGTGAGGAAGCATGCCAACGGTCTTTTAGATTTTGTATTCTTAGAAAGGACAAACTTCCAATTACAAAACGAAGTTAACCTTAAAAATGGTGATTGTTGACTAGAAGCACTTATATTTTGAAGCATTCCAATAGTACTAGTAACTCACATAAATTTGCTGAATCTAATTATCACAGCCTTGAAAAGAAAACCACACGTAAAGATTTCAACTTCGATATGGCAACTGGATATTCTTTACACATTACAAAGAAGTGCTCTAGATTTACTAGGTCCCCAATTTCTTCAGGCAAATCTTCAAGGTGAAAGCACATATCAATCTTCAGGGCAATCAAATTCTTCAAGCTCCCAATAGAGCTATCAACTTTCCTCAAATTGGAACAATTTACGAAAGTAAGCCTCTCTAATTTTGGACATCCAGAAAAGTTTGGTGTCTCCATTATGTTGTGACAACTTTCAAGAGAAAGAACTTTTAATTTCCCTGCCATCTGTCCAAATGAATGCAATAGTCAATTGATGAACAGTCAAATATCACTTTAAAAGAAAATAGAGTAGAACAAAGCATATTACACACCTCAATTAAAGTCTGTAATCTCAAATCATCTAAGAAGTCAACGCCAGAAAATTCAAGAACAACTATATCCGTCATCACCATGTTGGTCCATTCATAGACTTGCTGAGGATAATTCCAAGAAATCCATCTTAATTTGGTAAGACGATCTGCTAAGTTGCTGACAAAGGTTCCTCCAGTTAAACTGAGGAATCTTAGATGTTTAAACCTTCTTATCTTTCTAAATTCAACAACATCATGATGGAAGCTTAGTGGATCTATATCAAGATATAGTGCTTGAACAAATTTGTTCATCTGCAAATGAGAATAGGAAATGAGTGATATTTGTATGCTACTTCATGGAGGCAAAGAATTATAAATCATAAAACAAGAAGAAGATAGAGCATCCTAAGTTAGAGAAAAGGAATTTTTGTTAAAAACCATTAGTATTTTCTAGCAGTGCTTTACCTCATCTGCTCTTATTGCATCAAGGACCTCCTCACAAATCCATATCCTACTCCGCTCTTCAGGATTCATTCGATTTTCTAGATGAACAATTTGCCTTCCAAGATGTCTGAGTTGATCGTGCATCCAAAACTTATTGTCTACGATCTTTAGCAAAGACCCGCTGATGAGGACATCAACTCCGGTTTTCGGGAAAAACTTACAATCTTTCCACATATAAAGTGCATTTGTCATATCCTCGCCAACAAAGAAGCATGCAATATCAAGAAAAATTTGTTGTTGCTCAAAGTTCAAAGCATCATAGCTAATCTTCAACTTTTCAAAAACATTCTCATGAGGTGCTTTGCTTAACTTCTCCAATGTCTCTTTCCACAATTCTTGCTTTTTTTGGCAAAGGAATGAACCAATAACTTCAAGAGCCAACGGAAGTCTCCCAGTAGCGGATACAATATCCATTGCAATATCCTTGTAATCATCTGAAGGAGAGTTTCTATGAAAAGCATGCCTACTAAAAAGCTCAAGCGCATGACTATCACTCATCAACTCCATTGGATAATCTAAAACGTGATAGTTTGGTGTATTGATCGGCAAAACATTTGCAAATCTAGTTGTAATCAATATTCTAGATCCTGGATATAAAGTACACTTTCCAACTAATTTCTCCACTTGTTCTCTTGTATCAACATCATCAAGTACAATAAGGACTCTTTTACTGCAAAGTGCTTCCATAGTCCTCATCATCCCATAATCAATTTCATCAATGCTCCTCGTTCCTGCATCAATGCCAACTTTAAACAATAACTTCCTTTGCAACTCAATTAAGCCATCAGTTGTTGATGACTTCACTCGAACGTCTTCAAGGAAACAACAACGCACTCCAAAATGAGAAGAGAGTTGGTTGAAAACGACCTTGACAAGAGTCGTTTTACCGATACCTCCCATTCCAAGAATTTTAATGAACCGCACACCACCGGAGTTGATGTCTAATAATTTGTTCACTGCTTCCACTCGATCATTAATTCCAACTAAATATTCAGGCACAATTCTATATTTTGTCTTCAGCACTTTCAAGACCTTCTCAACTACCAATTTGATCAATTCACCATAGCTGCCACAATGAAAAACCATTTTACTGGGAGAAAATGCGAAATCACACTTACCTAGCTAGAAGTGATGTTATTTAGGCACCGGATAAACTACACGATAGCCGGATATATAATGGGAACTTAACAATCTAGAAGTGACCTTCTAGAGTCCATATTGCACATAACATCACTCTAGATGGCAACGCTTCCAACATGAGACTAGCAAACTTGGGATGTTATTAATGTTCATGCAAAGTAGATGCAAAAATATTTATGCATTTGAAATTGCCATATTATGACTTACGTTCGAACTACAACTATAGAGGTTGAACACGGTACTTTCAAAAGGAGAAATATTTAGTGTGAGGAAAGATTAAATGATTTTAGATAGGAACGTGCATGGCATTTCATCATCCCATTCTTTTTTTTCTTTTTTTTCCGACTGCCCCACAACCGAAGAGTTTCCGACTGCCCCACAATCGAAGAGTAATCTAGCTACCCAAGTATTAAAATCATCATTCGCCCATTATAAAAGATGGCCTTGTCAAGCAGTTTCACTTTTTTTTATGAACGTCGCATTGGTTCAATCATATTGGAGTTTTTACATCCATGATTTTTTTTTTTTGTCAGAGTTTTACATCTAGATTGAGTAACAAAGAAAATTGGGAAACAAGCATCTTGAAAGCAGCTAGCTCACCCTTTATATTTCTTCACTTCCCACCCTTTTATTGCATCCACCTCCATGAGGGCCTTTCTCCACGCATTTACTTGCTCAGTGCTCAAATTCTTCTCATGCTCCAAATTGAGTATGGCATCCCGGTATAATGAAGTCTTTAGCTTAACATCGTCAGGATCCACCTTGAAGAATATAGGTAAGATCTTTTTCTTACCTTGTGATGTGAAGGTGTTTGCCACAATTTGAGTGAGCTCGCGGAGGCACCATTGGCTCGAAGCATAGGTCGGAGAGAAAATGGGTATGTAGATTCTAGAGTCATTGATTGCTTGCTGAAGTGATCCACCAATACTTTCGCCCACACGGAGCTCTTCGTCATCTCGGAAAACACAGATTCCAGCATCGATCAAGTTATGGAAGAGGACATCAGTGAATCCTTGACGAGTATCAGGCCCTCTAAAATTTAGGAATACTTGGTACTCACTTCCTGATGACGTTCCTTTGTCTGAGCTTGCCATGGCAGTGGATTTCACAGCTTAGCAGAGCTCTCTCTCCCTCTCTATGGACGGATGTTCTTATCAGAGAAAAGGCCACGTTAACTTGTTACAAGTAAATAATTGAGTAGTTATAGGAAAATCAATCAAATGCTATTGGTTCATGAGAAAGTGGTTGTACGAGAAAATCCTCTTTTTTTTTTTTATGACGAAGACCATAAAATCAAATGTTATTGGTTGATGAGAAAAAAAAATAAAAAAACCAAAGATGTGGCTAAACAAGTGGCCGACAGAACAAAGTCAGCAAACGCGCATACATTCACACCCTCCATGTGCGCAAGCCAAGGAATCGACCGCTACTCTCTCTCCCATCTTCGCTGCTCCCATCTACCCATCTTATATCACTCATATCGAATGTCGCGCGTCCAGTCGCAGGCCCCATTCTTGGCATGACATGCGCGGAAGTCGAGGAAATAATTGAGTAAAAAAATCACCATACGTTAAATCTCCATAATTCATACGTTATGTCTCATCATTGCTTTTCGATATTCATTTTCTCTTTCTGCCCAAATAATTGAGTAAAAAAATCACCAAAAACATTGTGATATACTTACTTCAAAAACTCTTTTGTGAGACTAAAAATCAGATTTACCTCCGTAATGACCGTTAAAATGCGGACATGGATCTGACGTCGCACTTTAAAAGACAAATGGCTCTGACGTGGCGCCATGCAAGTGCCACGTTGGAAAAAGAAAAAGAAAATTTGCCCTGGTCATCGTCTTCTCCGCGAGGAAGAACAGTACCTTCTTATCCAGAAAACGATGCTTCAAGAAGGACGAGCTTGAGCAGTCGCCATGGCCTCTCCGGCTCGAAGCTTGGCTTGTCTGACCTCGACCTTTGAAGCTTGCGGGTGGTTGCAAGCCGCCATGGCCAAGCTTCAAAGCTCACGGCCGCCATGACCGCTCTTAGCTCGAAGCTTGGTTGAGGGTCTGACCTCGACCTTCGAAGCTCACGAGTAGTCGCAAGCCGCCAAGGCCAAAGCTTAGAAGCAGCTTGAAGGTGTCGCGGGGTCGCAAGCCGCCATGGCCAAGCTTCGAAGCTCACGGTCGCCATGACCGCTCTAGCTTGAAGCTCGACCTCCACCTTCGAAGCTCGCGGGTAGTCGCAAACCGCCAAGGCCAAGCTTCGAAGCATCTTGAGGGTCGAGCTTCGAAGCTCGCGGATGGTCACAAGCCGCCATGGCCAAGCTCCGGAGCTCGCGGCCGCCATGGCCGCTCTAGCTCGAAGCTTTGCTTGAGGTTCTGACCTCGACCTTCGAAGCTCGCGGCCGCCATGGCCGCTCGAGCTCGAAGCTTGGCTTGGTCTGACCCCGATCTTCGAAGCTCGTGGATGGTCGGGCAAAGCGCCGACGAGCGCCGCCGGAGGTCAAGGTGGCAGTAGGCAGCGAAGCAAGAGCGCCGGAAGAGTTTGACTAAGTGATTGAAAATGATGAACGCGATGAACAGTGCAAACTTTTTGTTTTTGGATTTTTGCTTTTTTTTTTCTTTTTCCAGTGTGGCACTTGCGTGGCGCCACATCAGAGTCATTTATACGCCACCATTTTGAGAGTGATTTTGGACAGAGGCTAAACGTTAAAGTTTTTAGTGTAACAAAAAAAAAATTGGACATAATTTGAAGTTTTTAAGGTTTTTTTCCAATAATTTATTTATTCATTACTCTCTTTCGAGCTATGAAAATGATGAAATGCCATGCGTCAATGAAAAATGGTGGAAACAGAAAGTCGTAATTTCTGACGAGGAAGACCATAAAATCAAATGCTGTTGGTTGACGAGGGGAAAAAAAAAAAAAAAAAACTAAAGATGTGGCCGACGGAACGAAGTTAGGAAACGGCCAAAGTTGCCCAGCTTTTGAGACGAGTTTTGCGGTCCTGTCCAGGAAAAATCTGGAAAATTTCCACTGATGATAAATTTCTCTCGTTGGTAAATTTCTAATCCTATTACTGTGAATTATAAGTTATCAATTCCTTTTAGATAGTTCAAGTGTTTTCAGAAAAGTACCGGACTCCAAAAAATTTACAAACATCTTAATAAATTAGAAAATTATCAATTTCTTTCAAATTTTAATAATATGCGTACCTACTATAAATTTATCAAAATTCCATTCAATTAGCAAGTTAGTAATTGTTTTGGCATTTTAACGTGTGGTTAGTAAATTACTGATACAATGATAATTTTGCCAACATTTTTTCTGTCAATTACTAAGTTAACAACGTGCCAAATAATTAGTATGTTGCAAACCCTACTATTTTCGTTGTTTAGTAGATCCATGTGCACAGAAAATATATTTATTAGTCTCTCTCTCTCAAAATATTACTTTTCAATCGTCATAGCTATTTTATCTATTGTTTCTTTGTTATTGTTTTCTCTTTCTGAAATGAGTGTTTTTCAATTCATGTCGTAGAGAATTTGATGGTTTTACAAAAGATTTGATAAACAATGAATCGTGGTATTTACAAATGGTTATTAAAATTTCATTATTCGAGGATCATGGCCTCATCACTTGCCTCACGTCCATGGTTTTCTTTCACAAGTTGCTACTCCTGTTCTCGACAATTATAACAACCCATCTTTCTTAGCCATTATCAGTAGTGGCTTTCAATTGATCAAAGATCATAGAAAAGATTATCTTCAACTGAACCAACCTATCCTCTATTTAGGACTTTTACGGGGCGGTCGGAACAAAGACACATTTTGTTGTGAATTCCAATGTGGCAGATAAAGGCATTTATCTATCTATCTGTGTAGCCCAATCAACAGTTCAAGTTACACACTCCCATAATCCATTTTCTCTTTGAAGAATGCACTTCAGCTATTCATGTCAAATAAAGAAGGGAAAATTTAAAAAAAAAAAAAAAATGCCCGAAGTGCCCTTATTTTCTTAAATAGGAAACCGAATGAGACATTATTTCAAATAAGGGCCTGAAGTGGTCTTGGTTGTTTCAAATAAGGGCATGAAGTAGTCGTGGTTGTTTTAAATAAGGGCTTGACCTTGCCTGTTGTTGGCCGATCAATCAAGGGCATTTTCGTCCAAATTTTCTTTTCTTTTTTCTCTTTTCTTCTTTTGTTTTTTTAGCGTCTATTGATGGTCGCTAACAAGGGCCAGCGAGGGCTCAGTGAACTCACCGGCCACAGGCAATGCCACCTTTGCCAGATCTGTTTGCCAACCCTCATCGAGTGCTAGCAAGGATTGTTAAGCCCTTGCCCGTGCCCAGCAAGGTCACCGAGCCCTCGTTAGCTACTGGGGGACCACCCTCGCTAGATCAAGTGAGGGTTGGCCTCGCCTGGTGCCAGTGAGGGCTGACCTCACGAATGATTGCAAGGGCGGCCTCCCCAAGAGCGAGGCAACCCTTGTCCTAAGGGAGGCCGCCCCTTGCCTGTGGCCGGTGTGGGTGGTCCTCACCGAATCGGGTGAAGGTGACCCTCACCCAACCCTCCATGAGCATCCCCGGTGGTCGGCCGGCCACTGACAAAAAGGAAGAAGAAGAATCAGGAAAAAAAAAAAAAAGGAAGAAAAAAAAAAGGGAAATGACAAATGACGAGGATACCATTAACCACTAGAAAGTCAGGCCTTCATTTGAAACGAACATAATAATTTCAGGCTTTTATTTGAGAAAATGATGACACTTCAGGCCCTTATTTGAAATAAGGTCCACTTCGAGTCATTATTTAAGAAAATAATGATATTTCGGGCCCTTTTTTGGAATTTTCCTAATAAAGAATACTAGATTGTACACCCACCCGTGGGCAGCTGCGTTGGTGTTCGTTCTCTCCTGCAACGCTGCGGTCGAGAGTTTGAATTCCCATGTTGCTATCGCGATTTAAGTGGGGGCCCTGGCGGTAGGATGCTATGTTAGTCTTCCCCGAGGTTTTATGTCTAAATAGCGGCAAGGCCCGATAATGCTACCGAGCACTGAAGGGTCGTGTGACCCCGATTATCGTAAGCAAAAGGGGGCTTCGACGGTTTCTCGATCACCAAAAAAAAATAAAAATACTAGATTGTATGATTAAAGGGAAATATCCAAATACATGTCTTATTCTTTTCAATAATCCATTAGCAATGAAATACTATTGTTCCTTCTCAAGTGAGAAATGATTAATTACAAATAATTATGATCTATATTTACCCTACGTTACTAGAGTGAGGAGTGAATAGACTCAAATATAGTTGTTAGGAGGGGCTTTGGCTTCTAAGGAGATGAGAATGGGAATCGGCACCATTCCTGTTGTGAGAGCTTGACTAAAGCAATTCTACCTTGCCTTTTTATTTACTGATGTAAAGTAGGAATGTTACAATTTCTTTTTATAGAATAGGCCATTCCCTTATCCATCGTGAAACTATAAGGCTGCGTTTGGCAGTCGGGATTAAATTTGGGATAAGATATGATTTATCCTATCCTACGTTTGGTCCTCGCTCAGGATAGGATAAAGTAGGATACAAGGGGGATATAGACAGTATAATATTATCCCATGGGGGAGATGGGATAAAGCTGGATAGGATTTCTAATGTCTATAATAAGAAAGTTATTTTTCTTGAATAACAAACTTATTAAATTAACAAAATTGAAATTATATTTCAATATAAATAATATTTGAATTCTAATTAATCTTATTTTAATTCTATCTTATAATAAACATTCAATCTATAAATTAAATATTTATATTTATTATATACTTTAGGTATTTTTGTATTTTAGGTATGTTTGTATAGTTTACTATTTGATAAAATTTTATTAAAGAATGATGAAAGGGGAAAAAAGAAATAATAACGAAAATAATATAAAAAAGAGGAAAAATAAAAATAAAAATAAATTAAGGAATACCGTTACAAGAGATTTTCACCATCTCCGTTTATGAACATTTAGGTTCATTTATAATGATATGCCATTTATATAAAAAAAAAAATGTATATGATATAATGTGAACATATCCGATTTTAATACTACGATTCATCAAATAATGGATAGGATATAAAAAAATTCTAAGATTTCATATCCTCTCCTATCCAGTCCTATCCTAATTAAAAATCCAGACGACCAAACGTAGCCTAAAGGATCATAAATACCTTGCTTGGGTATCATTAGAAAATGTATTACCATAAACAGGGCAGTAAGCAAAGGTGATAAAAAAAAGTGTGTAAACTATAAAAACAAGTCAAAGTGGATTGTCCACACTAGCACTTTTACGTAATAACTCTACAAAAGGGGATCCTATTAAAGTAATAGTGACAATATACTTGTGAAATTTGGACTACTCAATAACTAAGTTGGCCCAATAGTAAGGAATAACCAATTACACCAAAGGAGGCAGTTAATATAGTCAGAAACACACCTGTAATCCAAGCTAATTCACAAGGGTTTTAAATCCACAAATGAGATACACACGAAATACATGCAAGATCATCATTAGGACCATCATACTTGCCGAATATCGATGAGCTAATCGTATTAACCAATCAAAGTTAGCTTCAATCATTACGTACTGAACGGAAGCAAAAGCCTTAGTAACAATTGGACCATAGTAAAAAGTCACAGCAAACTCCATAGCTACTTGTTCTAAAAAAATAAGTAAGCGCGATTCCCCCTAGAGAATAAAGGAGGAACATATTTACTAGTTATATCATTCGCAGTCGCTTGAATCTTTTCAATCAATTATAGACTTTATTGAGATAAGTAAACCAAAAATACTCCCCCTCATACGGCTCAAATAAAAACCCAAAAGATAAAGGCATATGGAACAAAAAGTTTGAAAAATCATCACCACTTCTAACTTCTCTAAAGATTCAAACAAGTAAAACTATTAAATTTCTGATTTATGGTTGTAATGCCAAAATATCAAATCGGCTCATTTTTCTTTATGTTGATCATTACAAGCCTCTGGAATCTTCTATTTACCTACTTCCTTTTCTTTGATTTGTTACTTTTTATTTTCTTTTGTAATGTGACTTTACGCTTATTTTCTTTATTATCAATAAGAATTCCCTTGTTAAGACTCCTTGAATTGATTGAAACCTCATATTCATGCTAGAACTGCAATTATTCAATAAAACTTCAAATTAAGTCCAACTCCCTAAGTAAGAACCAGTGGATTATCACTTATTCTAAATAGATATAATTACTAAAAATTTAAAGGAATTTTTGTCTTTTGCTAAAAAAAATAAGGGTATTTATTTGAAAAAAAGAAGAATCCTTCGATTTATAACGTTTTGGAAAAAAATTTGGAGTCCGGTTAAGGGGTCTGAATATTAAGTATGAATCATAGAATATTTTGTGATCTATTTCGTGCATGAGATTTCAATCGAGAACAAAAATCCTTGGGTCTTCGGCTAAAGAATCGAGTGATGCTAGGGAAAATCGATCGTAACTTCACCAGCATTGACCGTTGGTGACAGTGTGCATTATAGGGGTGATCATCGACCTAGGGTTAACCCTGCAATGTGGCACCCCACGAACGGCCCCCGAACAGTTAGAGTCACCACAGCTCACTTACCTTTCACTTGACTTGGTAATATTCACTTTGATACCATAGAATTGTAGTGAGTCCATATGTCTTAGGGGTTTCTAGCATCTCAATCGGTCCCAACGCAGTTCATATAATGGAAGCATATTCGATATCTCCCTAACAATGCAATGCACACCAACTACACATTTCATATATATATATATATAAGTTAGAGCCGAACCACTTTTATTTACATAATTTGATCGAACATCAAGAGTTGGTACATCAAAAGGCCAAGGCTTTACTAAGCTTGGCTATAACCAAAAGTACCCGACCCCACAGCAATCATATACATCGGTCCATCATCCAGTGTCGGCTATCCCAAAAAAAGTGTCACCTGCTACCCATCACACACACAAGATCACACCCAGCCCGGCCTATCGGCTAGCGGCGGTGGCAACATCCCCATCATGATCCCGTCACGACGAACATGCACAGACAGGAACTCCTAAACTACAGGGTCATCAGGTAGACCCACGTCATACATAACTAAAACTCGAACACGGATGAATACCAACACAGGTGTGCTTCGAACACTCAACCTCGACGTCGGTCGGTATGCCATAAAAAGTACCACGTGTGATAGGTAACAGAGGCAACTCTTAATCTGAAATGTTAGTCCCCAAAAGGGTGAGTACAACCACCCAGCAGTAAAAGATTCATCAAGCTATATCAAGCATTACTATTAATATCCAGATTCAAGTACGGTAGACAAAAACAAGAAATTTGGGAATAGGTATGTATCAGAATCATGAAATCCTTCAATGTGATGACAACATGTCCAAGATAGACAAATTTCAATCATATGGCAAAACTGAAATATCACGTTCCGTTCCATGCCATATACTCAGTCTTATATCCAGACCCCACACATATATAGTAGAATAATTCATTTTATCATTCAAAAAGGTTTCATCCCCGGAGGACCAATGTTTGCGTCTCTCCGGCATTCACATCCCTCCAGGCATCACGAAAGCCTCCGACATTCAGCCACTTAGGGCTATCGAGCATCTGGAGCAAATCATGCCTCCAAGCATCTCGTACCCCACCTAGCATCATGAGGAACCTCGAGGGCCTCCCATGAAAATGGTTACCCTGGCTATCCGGAATTACGTACCGACTAGCATACTACCGGGCATCCCGAAGCTCCCGGGGAAAAACCTCCGGCATTCAGCCATATAAGGCCACCGGGCATCCACAAGGCATCGACTCACTCGATCCTTTGGGCATCCCAACTCCCGGGGCATCGTTGACCAGAGGGTCCAACGGCAACAATTTAACATTTTAAATTTACAAGAATCCTTTCAAATGCCAAGAACAATCCATTTCATGCATTCACTATCCAATTTTAATATTCCACAAATATCCACAACTAGTACGATCATATCACATAACCATTACAAAACATATTCACTTTTGGGACATTTTTGTGAAAATTCGAAAATAGAGCAACTCGATTTTACCTTGCACAGTTCTGGTAAATGTTTCAAAATAAATACTAAATGAGCTCGAAAAATTGTGAAATTTTAACATTTATCAATGAGACTTTAAGAAAAAAGTTTTGTAAAGAACACCAGGTCAAATTCCTTACGTATCAAGAGTAAAAATTCCGGTATTCCTTATTGACATTCTGTAAAATTTCAAGATTTAACATTTCCGTATAAAAAAATCATTTCGTCGACTAAATCTTGTCCATTTATGCTAAATTTTTCATATGTTACTCTTACAGATGTGCTCTCCAACTTTCATTAAGGATTTGAAGTCAAAGTTTAGCTAGGAAATCCCAGAAAAATTGAGAAATCACCGGTGGTCATGCTGTTCTTGCGAAAACAGTTTACTAGCCTAAAGAGAACTATTCCTACACTTTGAGTCTCGGTATCCAACGTCCACAGCCATGATTTACAAGCATATTACACCACAATGCAGCCTCTTTACTTCCCAAAAATCCACCATAGCTAAATCCTTGAGTTCTCATTTCAATTCAAAAGCGAAATCCACCAAAACTTGCTCTATTTTTGCTCCATTACTTCGGCCAGCTTCATCTTCTTCATCACAAATCAACATGCAACTCCAAATTCCACATTTTCTCACATCTACCAACTCCTCACTAGATAAAACAGCAAGCAAAACATAGATTGAAGAACTTCTACTTGCCTCAAGTTCAAAGCAACCGCAACAAGCAAAATCGGCAACTTGGGGCTCTGGGCACGGCTCGATCGACGGCGGAACTAGGCGGCGTCGACGGCGGTAGTTGAGACACGGCAGAAGACAGTCTTCCTCTTCCCCTTCGCAGCCCGCACTCGCGCCCTCTCTCTCTCGCTCACTCTCTCTCTCGGTCTCACTCTCTCGATTGCTCCGCCCCCTTCCCCTTTTCTTTTATTCCCTTAATTGCTTGTAATCATTAGGTTTGCATGGAGGTTTCCGGTGAAGCAATAGGGGCAGCGACACTTATAGAATCTCTCTCACCACTTGTCAAATTTCATGCATGGAGGTGGCCTTGTTTGGGCCGGGCCTTGGTTGACTAAATAGGGGGAATGGTGGGTTGCTTTGGGCTGTTTCAGGCCTTAAGTGTCTAGCCCACACTTGCTCCTATTTTTCCACTTTAATCCCTACTTATAATTACATAATCACAAGTATTCACATGGCCATAAAATATTATAACATTAGTCAAAGGAAATTCGATCCATAGGGTACACGGCCAAGGATAGAAAGTTTCTTATCAATTTATCCTTTAGTACAATCATTGATCACACATGGACATAGGATACATTTCTAGCAAAACAATTGTCCATTAAATGCTCGGCCTTGTTTAATTGTAATCCCTTGATCTAATGGCTATAATATAGTCCGATGGTGCTTCCGCCACCTATTCATGGGTCGTAGTGCATCTAGAGATTGCTATGAAATTTTAGGATGCCACATGCAACCCTATCGGTCCTAGTCCAGTTCCCAAGGGGTTTGGGTTGGTCCTTGATCCTAAGATTCCTAGACTAGCATTGTGTAGGTTAGTCCTCAGTCTTAAGAGTTTAGGGTCAGTCTAATCCGGACCAACCCTAACTATATATATTATATATAATATATCTAAAATATATTATATATTATATATAACACTGGATTCACCTATTGAGCGCATGGAACGGATCTTATTACAAACGAAACCTTGGCTTGATACCATGACTGAACTAGAGATATTAGAAGCAGCGGTTTCTCTCACCTCATTCCCATCTTCCTCAACTCTTTCAGATTTTCGTGTGTCAAATGTTTCTAAGATTGACTATCTTTATGAAGTCGCTCTTAGTTACGCCCTGAATCCCGGGCATGCACACATCCCTTGGCGGTCGATTAAGAATGCGACATCCTAGGACGCGTTGCCAACCCATTCTTTTTATCTTTCAATTAAGCACATGCGGAAGTGAATTAAATAAAATCCCGGCCAACAAACAAACATAGGAATAGTAAAAACATGCTAGTGATTTTTCACAAACTACACTTTATAAACATGCCAAGTTAACCCTAGGAGTTTATATACACAAGTCTATCTCAAAAAGAACTCCTAGGCAACCTACACCCCCAAATCCCTCCAACTCAGGCTCTGGATCCTCCACGACACCGTATGGGATGTCGATGTCCATGGGTGACCTACCTCCCCATCCTCCGTTCTAACGGACGGTCCGTCAAAACCCTACAGGGGACCCTCCTGAGCACCGTTGCACTCGTTAATGAATCACGCCTTGAAGCAATGAGGCATCAAATGAAGGAGGCCCTCATCGACCCAAATCGTAGTCACCACTAACTCGCGAGTCCGGGTGGTCTTCGGGATACGGAAGAAGGTAGACTCTAATTCCATCTCCCATGGAACCCCAAAACAAACTGGATGTATCTCCATACTAAGGACTTGAAAAAGGTTAACCATGACGGGATGAGATAAATCTCAGCAAGTCAACAACCAAAACCCCGGTTAGGACGCAAATTTGCCTCGAAGGCGGTCCTAAACACACACCATACAAAACTCACCTCACCTCGGCATGTCCCTGCATATTAGTGCTTCACATATGCCATTATAAATACAACAAGCATAATTAATAACCGGAACACATAATTCTCACCCTTTAAACATTCACATGGGTCTTGATTATAAGGTAAAACCATTAACACGTCTCATACCGTACCACACAATTTTGCCCCATAATCAAGCATAATAGCACAACCATTCAAGCGTGTTCCGATTATTATGACCCATCGGGCCAAGGCCAACACAAGTGTCGGCAGTCTTCCGGCGTAACCGGGCATCGTCCTGCCCCATCGAGCATGGTAACGTCTAGAACCCCTGCCTAGACAGCATTTTATAAAGGAGCATCGGTCCGGCCTCAACCGCGACTAGGCTTCCGGACCCCCGCCGGGCATTTGATAACATCGGGCATCGTCCCCAAACTCCCGTTAGGTGTTGGGTTCAATTACCGACCACTTAGGCACACCATCAATCAAACCAACTTTATTTGCCGTTATTTAGCCAAGAATACAACATTTGCCTTCGTAGGTGCTCACGTACTCAAAATTAATCCATCAAAATTTGCACGCACCTAGTTTAAAACCTCATTGTTTTATTGAGCAAATAAGTTTTGGTGTCCAAACCCGACACCTAAATTTTCTTTCTATTGAAATGCCCATAACACCATCTTTTGCAGTAATAATGGATAATTATCATAAAACAACCAAACACATAATATTGCACGTGCAGCACTCAATTTCCCACATAATTGCATCCAAGAAAACGAGCGTAAAATTCTACTAAACGGCTAATCCGTCACTAATTATGCTAATTACGATTAATTAAATAAATTACGATTAATTAAGCTAATCCAACTTAATTAACCTAACCATGATTAACTAACCTAGCCATGGTTAACTAACCTAACCATGGTTAACTAACCTAACCAAGCTAACTAACCTAACCAAGCTAACTAACCTAACTAACCTAACCAACCTAATCAAGCTAGTTACCACTAACCTAGGATTAACTAAACTAATCCTCATTAACACTAATCTAACCCTCTAAGCGTAATTAACGGCCTAGTCAAAGATTAGGGAGTTAACTCATGGAATTCGATGGCGGCGGGCTCAAAGCAACGGCAACGCGACAGCGATGAGAACTCGAGGCAACTGTGGCTTGCACGGAGGCTCAACGACGGTGGAATTGGCCCTACAAGCTCTCAGCTAAGGGATGGTCGGGTGAGCTGGAGGCATACGGGGCTACTATTGGTCAGTGGCGGCGCTGTTCAGTGGAGGAGCGGGCTTTGTGGTGGAGCCTCGGGCGCCGGGTGTTGCTGGTTGGTGGACAGGCGGCTGGCTGTACTGGTGTGAGGGCTGAGACGCTGGCAAGTGTGAAGTTGGTGGGGCGATGAGGAAGTTGCTGGATACGGGGGTTGTTCTGGCGGTGGTGATGAGCTGAAGGTGGGAAGGTGGGCTAGTGCAAGGTGGCTGCTTGGTGAGTGTGGCAGCAAAGGTGATGCTAGACTGTGGAGGTGGCTGATGTGGGGGGAAATGGACTGTGCGGTAGCTAAGAAATGGAAAAAGAGAAGAGAAAGGGAATGGAGGGCCTGAGGAAGGAATTGAGTGAGGGAACGTGCAGAAGGAAGGAGTCGACTGTAAGGGCTGAACGTGTGAGAGGGAGGGGGAAATGGGGGAGAGAGAAAAGGAGAGGGAGAAAAGTCAAGGGTAAATATCCAATTCAATCATCACTTAAGCCCCAAAAGTCCTATGCTCAACTTCTATCCACCAATCACAATTTAAGCTCTAATTTCCCAAATTAAAGCTTTTTGGTGTAGAAAAATGCAATTCTTCATCCCCATCCGAATTTCCTTTCCATTTTCTTTTTGTTCGAAATTCGTTTTTCCGCAAAATTTTCGGACTCGCCGAAAATTCACCGAAAGATGAGATGACGTCCTATCAATGAATCGTGACATGCTTGAACATCTGATTCCCAAAATCGAATTCAATTTCGTGGTTAAAATCGAGCAAACGCAAATTTAGTACGACCTAACCTATCAGGTAGCTTTTAGGAATTTTAGCAAGTTTGACCCGTAGTCGATAAATTTTTATCCACGTTTGTGCATCTTCGAATTGTAGACGACTCTTGGTTGTCACATAATCGTGAGCTTTCAATTATGTATCCTGAATATAATATCGATAAAAAATTGGGTTATTGCCGTTTGACGTGAATATCGCACTTGTGCGGAACCACCCACAATTCGACTACGTGATCCCATTGAATCGACTTATATCCGTTCGCTAATCGATTTATAACGGTGTCGTCTTGACCCTTGTCAACTATTATGGTCGAGTGGTCGATTTCTAATCGAATTCTCTAGTCTGCCGTGTTTATATCCCTAACGGCCTCATCTAATAGATTAGTTAACTTGTGAGTGATCAGTTCCGAGTAAAATAACCATAAGCGCGTCGACGAAACAACCATTTCATATAGCCGAATCAAGGGCCAAATTTCGGGATGTCATGACTCTTCCCCTCTTATAAAAATTTCATCCTCGAAATTTAAACCATTACAATCCTTCTAAAAAATGATGGGGATATTGACGTCTTATCGGTTCTTTGCTTTCCCACGTGGCTCCCTCCGTTCTGTGGTCTTGCCAGACCACTTTAACTAAGGGAGTCGTCTTGCTGCGTAGCACTTGCTCTTTTCGATCCACTATTCGAACCGGTCTCTCCATGTATGACACTCTCTTGTCCATGTCTATTTCCTCAAAATTCAACACGTGGGTTGGATCAGGTTCGCACTTCCTCAACATCGATATGTGGAAGACGACATGCACTTGAGCAAGTCTTGGTGGCAACGCAAGACGATACGCCAAAGTCCCGATTCGCTCCAAAATTTCAACGGGACTGACGTACCTTGGACTTAACTTTCCTTTCTTGCCCAAGCATGAAGTACCCCTCATCGGTGACACTTTGAGGAATACGTGTGATATTATGATTTTCAACCCTGCTTTCGACTAAATGATATGGGCTTTTCATTGACACGCCTATAGTCTTTTTCTCTGAGCTGATCACTCACGAGATAACTAATCTACCTAGTGAAGCCGTTAAAGAATCTAAACGCGACAGACTTGGGAATTCGATTAGAAATCGATTGCTTGACTGTGCTAATCTGCAAGGGTCAATATGGCATCGTTAAAATCGATTAGAGACCAAAGATAGGTCCATTCGACAGAGATATATGATTGAGTCTGAGTGATTCCACCAAATTGCAAAATTCATGTCGAATGACACTAAACTAACTTTTTTTTTGTCAATTTTGTACCCTATGCCCGTAATTGAAATCTTGAGATTTTCACGACAACTGAGAGTCGCCTATGTGTCAAAGATGGACAATGTGGATCGAAAATAATTGACCACAGGTCAAATGCACTAAAAATTCCTAAAAGCTACCCGGTAGGTTAGGTCACACTAAAATTGCGTCCGGTTGAAATTAACCATGAAAATGAACTCGGTTTTAGAAATCAAAAGTTGTGGCGTGTCAAGATTTATCTTAGGAACGTCGACTCATCCTTTGGAGAATTTTCGACGAGCCCAGATTTTCGGCGAAAAATCAAAATTGGACAATTTTGCACTGGGAAATTAGGAGGGCCATTTTTGTGTGCATTTTTGGCCTTCAAGTTAGTTCAATTAGCGAGGGAAATTGTGGAATTGAGTGTGGGCTTCCTCCTCATCAATTTGAGGTTAATTGGTGTGAAATTGAAGTGAAATTGGTGAGGGAGTGCACAAAATTCGTAGGCCATGGGGGCTACAACATTTTGGACCCCCTCATTGGCTTGTTGGAGAAGCTTGAGTGGAAAAATAGCTACTGGGATAAGTCTGTGGACTTTGGAGGCTTCCACTCAAGTATTTGAGATATTTTCCTTAACATTGTGGCTCCTTTGTTACCCATCCAGAAGCAACAGCCTCTTCTTCTTCTTCCTTGCTTCTTTGGTCACCATTGTTGCTGAAGAAAAACCAGACAACTAGCCTTCCATCCCTATTGACTATTGACCGCCCTTCGTCGACGTCCAAGCCGTCCGAGCAAGCCCTTCGACCGCTCGAGCTCCCCCGCGTCCGAGTCGCTGAGCCCCTTGCCTTCATCCGCCTCGCGCGCCATCCTGTGCCTGCTTGAGCTGCTGTCTTGAGCTTGCCAGCTCGCCGTCGCTAGTCCCCGAGCCGCCGTCGTAGCCCTCCGCCATCCCCGAGCTACTGCCATCATCGCTTGGCCCCACCAGCCCATCCTAGCCCCTCGATTTAGGTCCTTCTAGCCAGCCACAGAAGTTCCAACTCAGGCTGTGGGCTGTGTGGGCCTTTTCGGGCCTTTCCGAACCTCCTCGGGTGTCGCCATAGGCCCGAGTTTGGCTCGCCTCCATGTCGCCATCCCCGTGAACTCACCCGCTCGCTAATCCGGTGAGTTTACTTTCTAAACCTTAATTAGGAGGTTAATCATGCTTAGGAGAGGTTTAGGTTAGGCTTAGTGAGATTAGTGAATTTAGTTAGCTCGTTTAGTTAATTAGGTTAATTAGATACGTTAATTAGGTGGTTACTTAGTCCAATTAGATAGTTTAGTTAGTCTAGATGTAGCTAGGTTGGTTAGATTAATTTAATTAGCTCAATTAGGTGGTTACTTAGTCCAATTAGATAGTTTAGTTAGTCTATATGTAGCTAGGTCAGTTAGATTAATTTAGTTAGCTCAATTAGGTGGTTAGATTAGTGTTTATAGCATAATTAGTCATTTATTTATTTATTTTGCATTTATTTAATTATTTTGTAATTTATTTAATTATTTATTATTTTCTGGAAATTATACGGGGATAGTCGATTGTTAGAATTTCGTGCTGATTGTCGTGGTGCAATTAGTTTGTGCAAATTGAGTCTTGATTGATGAATTTTGATTTATCACTTCAAAAATATAGATTTTTGGTATTTAATTAGAAAAATACCGAGTGTCGGTTTTTTACGAGTACTATATCAAATAGTGAGATTTTTAAAAGTGAGGATATCGCATTTTATGGCTCAAGCTGACCGTGTACCCACACACGATTATTTTATCACGTGTTTTTAATATGAAGAAAATAAGCCAAGTTCATTATTTTAATTGAGGCATTTGAGTGCAAAGCACAATGTCTTTGGCCGAGGTTGGATGTGGGTGTGAATGTTATGAGAACCCATCGCAAGCGTCTACGCCGGATGATGCTCCTATATCGAATGCCCCTTGTCAACGGATACCAGATCGTTGTAGAGGCCGGATCGATGCTCCTTCGGGAATGCCGTCAAGGGATGGATGATGCCGTGCTCGATGGGGCTAGAAGATGCCCGGTTACATTGGAAGACTGCCAAACGTTGAGTAGGCCGTGCCAGTGGGGCCGTAATTAATTGGAACGCTTATCTATGTGATATATAACTACATCTGATTATGAGACAAAATTATGTGGCACGGAATGGGACATGTCATAACAATTTAGCCTTATAATCGGGACCCTTGTGATTGATTGATTTCAAAGTGAGGTGTTCCAGTTATTGATTGCATCTACTGCATTTATAAATGTTATATGAGTCGTACTGACTTGTAGGGAGGTGCTGAGGTGAGGTAAGTCCTTTTTGATGTGTGTATAGGCCGCATTTAGGTGTATTACCTTCCTAATCGGGTTTTATGGCGTAAACTTGTTGAGACATTGTCTCACCCCATCGTGGGTTTAATCTTTTCAGGTCTGTAGATGGAGGTGAGGCCCGTGTGTTTTGGGCAACCGCGAGGGTATAGCGAAAAGAGTACCGACTTCCCTATCTCTAGGAGTCCCTGGATTCGGGAGCTCGTTATGACCACGATCTTGGTTAATGAGGGCTTACCACAGTTGATACCTCATCGATTCAAGGCGTGGTTTCTTCATGGGCCTAACGAGGAACGAGAAGGTCCCATGGATGGTTTTGATGAACCCGCCGTTGAGGGTGAGGGTGAGGTGGTACTCGACCCTGTCCTGCATGCCGACATTATAGCTGATAGTGCCGCGAACCAGGGGCTCGAGGTGGAGGAGCCTACAATAGAGTAGGTAGCTGATCCGCTTGACATCGACATCCCTGATAGTGTCGTGATAGACTAGGATCCCAAGTAGATAGGGTCTGGGGTAGGATTAGCTAGGTAGTTCTTTTTGCGGTTTTGACTTTTGTATATAACTTGCAGGTTGACCTGGTTTGTTTATGAAAATATGTTTGGTTTGATTTGGGTTCCTGCTTTTCTATTCCATGTTTGTTCTTGTCTAGGGATTGTTTATTTTTCTTCCGCATGTGCACGAATCGTTTGGGTCAGCGACACGTCCTGGAAACATCGCAATTTAGTCGACCACCGAGGGATGTGCGCGCTTGAGGTTCGGGGCGTGACATCGCCGCTCGGAGTGGTATCAAAGCTGGTCTATGTTGGAGTTATAAGGTGCGATGGGTTATGGGATAGTTAGTAGGAAATGCCCTTTTCTTATGCTGATGTATGTGATTGATAGCTGATTGGTAGATTGTTTTGTGTGGTCGCTCAGTTTCTGATTCTGTGTGGAGTTGGAAAGCAGGTTCTGTAAAGAGTCTGCAAGATGAGTGACCAGGAGTAGAGAATGCCTAGAAAGAGGACGATAGAATCTGATGGGGGCAACGAGGGTGGGACGCCAACGAGGGTCGATACTCAAGGGAGATCGACAGCACAGGCCAACGCAGGCCAGCGAGAATAGGGTAGCACCACCGTAAGTTGGTGTTGGTGTAACAGCACCTGGTGATCCGAGAATCGTTGGGATCATTCAAGCGCTTGAGACCCTTGGGAATCTGATGGGGGCAGCATGCCCAGAATCAAGCCGCCGCCATTGCCTCCGCCGCTACAGCCGCACCTGCTGAAGTCTAACCTGGAGTTATGGTGGGGGAGAGGCCGATGCACAAGCTGGTGGAGCAGTTTTTGAAGCTGAACTTGCCAAGGATCAAAGGTGCAGGGGACCCCAAGGCTGCAACACTCTGGGTCCAAGACTTGGAGAAGGCCTTTGCACTGATGAGGTGCATTGAGGAAGAGAATGTTGTCCTTGCAGTCTACCAGCTACAGGGAAACACAAGTACCTAGTGGAGGGCCACCAGTGGTAGAGTGTTCCCAAAGGTGTGGTTCCGGAGTGGAGCGCCTTCGTTGAGTGTTTAACGGCAATGACTTCTCTAATAGTGTAAGGGAACAGAAGATGGAGGAATTCCAGCGCCTTCATCAGGGTCTAATGTCTATGGACCAGTACGAGGCAAAATTGGCAGAGCTGTCTCTGTCACACCTCGAACCTCGAGCGCATGCCCATCCCTTGGTAGTCGATAAAAATGCGACGTCCCAGGACACGTCGCCGATCCATTCATTTTATTGCATTTGTTGAAGCAAATTACTAACTCCCCTCACAGTAAACAACATATGATAGAAAAGCAGGAAACAAATTCCCAAACAAAACACGCCTTTATATACACACTGAGTCATTTACAAAAGCCTACAACCAAAAGTCTAGAAAAGACTAGCTCTCAAAAAGAAGTTGTCCTGACTGCTTTATACTTCGAATCCCCTCAGCTCCGCTCCAGATCCTCAATTCTACGGTCCTAAAAAGAATTGAGCCTATGGCGGGGTAAGATATAAATCTTAGCGAGTTCACGCTCTAAATCCTAATTAGGAGGGTAATACTCCTAGAGGCGTCCTAACCACACAATCATACAACCATAGAGACTTACCTCATCTCAGATCCTCTCTCCATGTCAGCATAGTTCATATCACAGACAGCCACAAAAGCATAAGCAGCAAATAAGCTCATCAATTGGAACGCCACACTCAACTTCAACCAAGCACAGGGGTCCTGATTATAGAGCCAAATTGTTATGACATGTCCCATACCGTGCCACACAATTTTGTCCTATAATTCGGCGTGTTCAACTCAATTAATCATGCGTTCCTAATTTTGATCTCAGCTCATGGCACGGTCTACTCGTTGTTCGGTGGTCTTCTGGTATAGCCATGTGTCGTCTCACCCCATTGAGCATGGCTACGTCTTTCCTAGACGGCTTTCTCGAAGGAGCATAGGTCCAGAATTTATTGCGACCGGTTTCCGTTATCTAAGGGCGTCTCATATAGGGGTAACGTCCGACGTAAATGCTCGCGACAGGTTCTCATAATTAACACACGATCATTCAATTACGGTCAAGGCATCATGCTTTGCATTCAAAAGTCCCCATTAAAATAAAGCGCTTGGCCAATTTTCTTCGTATTAAAAACACCTGGTGAAAATAATCATGTGTTGGTATACGGTCAGATCGAACTAGAAAAATTGATATCATTCCTTTTAAAATCCCACTATTTTATATAGTATCTAAAACCATTTTCGGTGTCAAAACCCGACACCCGAGATTTTCTAACTAAATACCAAAATTCACAATTTTTGGAATAAATAACCAAAATTCCAATCATCACTCAATTTGCACAAATTAACACTCAATTGATAAACTAAGCACACCATTACAATCAGCACGAAATTCCGGTCACCAGCTATCCCGGTCTAATTTTCGGAAAATATTTAATAATTAAATAATTAGCAAAATTAATTAAATAAATACATATTAATTCAATAAATACAAACTTAGGCTAAAACTTGCTAATCTAACCTCCTATTGGACTAATTAAATTATACTAATCATTCTAACTACAAGGCCACATAATAAACTTACTAATTACAATTGCTAACCACATAATTCACTAATCTAACTAGCCTAAATTAATTAAACAAGCTAATAACTACCCTAATCTAATCTTAATTTAATCTAAACACCCCTTAAATGTCATTAACACCTAATGAGAGTTTAGTGCATAAATTCACCGGTTTAGCGCAAAAACCGGTTCACAGCGACGACGGTACGACGACGGCCGAAACTCGAGTCTACGATGATGTCGAAGGGAGTTCAGATCGTGCTGAAAACAGCCAACAAACTCCTTGCTTCCAAAATTCATCATTCCTGTCCTCAAAAGTCCCCTATCCTTACTTTCTTGCACAATAATGTCCATAATTAACTAATTTGATGCCAAAAGTTGCAACCCCCAACAAGCCTACGAATTTCATCAATTTGGACTTCAATTTCTTCACCAATTTCCCCAATTTGATGACCAAATTTGCTGTGGAGGAAGCCTACACAATTTCCACAATTTCCCTTCACCAAGTAGCTCACTTTGGAGGCCAAACATCCCTTCAATTTGGCCCCTCCGAATTTCCTTTCTTTTCCGAATCATCCGAATTGATTTTCCGTAAAAATCCCGAGTTCGCCAAAAATTCTTTAAAGGATGAGTCAATGTTCCTAAAATAAATCGTGACATGACAAAACTTTCAATTTTTGAAATCGGGTTCAAATTTCGTGGTTAATTTCAATTTGATGCGATTTTAGCGTGACCTAACCTACCGGGTAGCTTTTAGGAATTTTTAGTGCAATTGACCCGTGGTCGATTATTTTCAAACCACATTGTACATCTTCGACACATTGGCGACTCTCGGTTGTCGTGAAAATCTCGAGGTTTCAAATACGGACACAAGGGTACAAAATGATAGAAAAATTGGTCTAGTGCCGTTCGATAGAAATTTTGCAATTAGGTGGAATCACCCACACACTAATCACATATCTCTATCGAATTGACCTATCTTTGGTCTCTGATCGATTTTGACGGTGCCGTAATGACCCTTGCAGATTAGCATGGTCGAATAGTCGATTTCTGGTTGAATTCTCAAGTCTATTGCATTTAGATTCCTTAATGGCTTCACCTGATAGGCTAGTTATCTCGTGAGTGGCCAACTCAAAGAAAAAACTATAGGTGCGTCGATGAAAAGCCCAACTTATTCAATTGAAAACAAAGCCTTGAAAATCAGGATGTCACAACTCTTCCCTCTTATAAAAATTTCGTCCTCGAAATTTAAACCATTACAAATCTTTAAACAAAAAGGTGGGGGTACAGTCGTCTCATCGAATCTTCACTTTCCCAGGTTGCTCCTTCTGTGCCGTGGTGTTGCCAGACCACTTTAACCAACGGGATTGTCTTGGTGCGCAGAATTTGTTCTTTTTGATCCACAATCTGAATCGGGCTTTCACGTACGACACTCTGTCGTCCACGTCCAATTCTTCAAAATTTAGCACGTGGGTCGAGTTAGGCTCATACTTCCTCAACATCGACACGTGAAAGACATCATGCACTTGCGCCAACCTTGTTGATGCAAGACGATACGCTAGGATCCCGATTCTTTCTAGAATCTCAAAGGGACCTATGTACCTCGGACTCAGCTTTTCCTTCTTGCCGAAGCGTGAAGTACCCCTCATTGGTGACACCTTTAGAAAGACGTGATCACCAACTTGGAATTCCAATGGCCTTCGACGCTTATCTGCATAGCTTTTCTAGCGGCTCTGAGCGGTCTTTAATCTGTCTTTGATAATGGCAACTGCATCCACTAACTGCTGGACTAACTCTGGGCCTGTGATCTTTCGTTCTTTGACCTCATCCCAACAAACTGGCGTTCTGCACGCTCTGCCATACAATGCTTCAAAAGGAGCCATCTGAATGCTCTACTAGTAGCTGTTGTTGTAGGCAAACTCGACAAGATGAAGCTGTTCCTCCCTAGCTTCCCTTGAAATCCAACACGCAAGCTCGCAACATGTCTTCGAGGGTTTGAATTGTCCTCTCAGACTGGCCATCCGTTTGAGGATGATAAGCCGTATTGTATTGTAGCTTCGTTTCTAAGGCAGCTTGTAAACTCTTCCAAAAAGGCAGCTATGAACCTCGGGTCTCGGGCTGAGGTAATCATCACCAGCACTCCATGTAGACGAACAATCTGATGTACGTACAATTCTTCATGCTTGTCCAAGTCTAGGTCCTTTCATACTGCGATGAAGTGCACCGACTTTGTCAATCTGTCGAACACTACCAAAATGGAATCATTACCCCTTTGACTCCTCAGTAAGCTTTCACAAAATCCACTGTGATGTGTTCCCATTTTCATTCGGGAGTCTTGAGAGCTTGCAAAAGTCCTCCCAGCTTATAATCATGTGCCTTCACTTGCTGACACGTTAGACACTTGGCGACATGCTTGGCGATATCCGCCTTCACACCGGACCACCAATAGTGTTGACGCAGATTCTGATACATCTTTGTGCTGCTAGGATGAATGCTGTAATTGCTACGATGAGCTTCTGACAAGATCTCTTCCTTAAGCGCTGCATCGTCAGGTACACACAATCGTCCTCGGAACCTTAGTGTTCCATCCTCAAAATCTGAAAGTCAGCCTTTCTCTTTTGGTATCCTCTTGCAAGATCTTTTGAATCTCTGGGTCTGTTGGTTGAAGCATCTTGATTCCTTATCTATGCACTTCCGGCTCAATTCTGAGGGTGGCCATAAGATTTGAAAGGTGGCCTACCTCAAATTTGAAAACTGAATCTCGAGCTCTCTCAAGTAAAATCCATTCCTTAACTATCATATGCGCAATTGAAGACTTCCGACTTAGCGCATTTGCGACCTTATTAGCCTTTCCAGGGTGATACAAAATATCACAATCATAGTCCTTCAAGAGTTCCATCCAGCGATGCTGTCTCATATTCAACTCTTTTGAGAGAATAGATACTTGAGACTTTGATGGTCAGTGAAGATTTGAAATCTTTCTCCACACAAATAATGTCTCCAAATCTTCAAAGCGAAAATGATTGCTGTGAGTTCTAAGTCATGCATCGGGTAATTCAGCTCATGAGGTCTCAACTAACGAGACGCGTATGCAACAACCCTACCATGTTGCATCAACACGCAACCCAGTCCTTTAAACGATGCATCACTATAGATCTCGTATCCTCTAGGACCAGATGGAATGGTCAACACGAGTGCGGTAGTCAGCTTTTGCTTAAGCTCTTGGAAACTACGCTCGCACTTGTTTGTCCACACAAACTTCTCTTCCTTCTTCAATAGTTGAGTCAACGGCGACGCTAAAGCTGAAAATCCTTCCACGAACCTTCTATAATATCCTGCTAAACCCAAGAAACTTTTGATCTCTGTCAGGGTAGATGGTCTTGGCTAGTTAATAACTGTTTCGATCTTGGTCGGGTCCACGGAGATTCTTTCACCTAAAATCACGTGACCTAGGAACACTACACGAGTTAACCAAAACTCGGACTTGCTGAACTTGGCGTATAGCTCATGATTCCTCAAGGTTTGAAGTACCATCCTCAAATGCCTTTCGTGCTCCTCAAAACTTCTTGAATATACCAGGATATCATCGATGAACACGATCACAAACTGATCCAGGTATTCTTTGAACACTCGGTTCATCAGATCCATAAAAGTGACTAGGGCGTTCGTCAAACCAAACGGCATTACAGTGAACTCATAATGGCCGTATCGAGTATGAAACGCTGACTTCGGTATATCCTCATTTTCGATCCTCAACTGATGATATCCCGTCCTCAGGTCGATTTTAGAAAATATCGATGCTCCTTGCAACTGATCAAACAAGTCGTTGATCCTCGGCAGTGGGTACTTATTCTTGATCGTCACCTGATTGAGTTGACGATAGTCAATACACAGGCGCAAAAAATTATCCTTCTTTTTCAAGAATAAAACTGGTGCTCCCTAAGGTGATGCATTGGACGTATGAATCCCTTATCCAACAATTCTTGCATCTGCACCTTTAGTTCTTTCAACTCAGACAACGCCATCCGGTAAGGAGCCTTAGAAATTGGCTCTGTCCTAGGAGCTAACTCAATCACAAACTCAGTCTCCCTCTCCGGCTGCAGGCCTTGCAATTCCTTTGGAAATACATTCAGAAATTCTCGAACTACTGCGATGTTTTCGATCTTCAGTTCCTCAACTGTCGTATCCATGATAGTCGCTAAGTAACCTTGGCAACCCCCATCTAACAAATGGGTTGCCTTAAGTGACGAGATTAAAGGGATCGAGGGTCTTCCTTGATTTTCGATAAATTTGAAACTTTCATTCGTTGATGGGTCAAACTGTATTATATTACGACAACAATTCATTACAACAAAAAGCTCCTTGAGCCAAACCTTTTTATACATGATGTCAAAGTTATACATAAGCAAACTAGTCAAGTACAACTCTAGCCAGTGATTCTTCTTTCTACAACTTTATTACAACAAACCAAAATTCTACAAACTTAACCAAAATTCCACTGTGCTACTGTGATAAAATCACCCCAAAACATTCTTCCTCTAATCGGTGCATGGTTCGGTTCATTCCTTTCCCTTTCACCATCCTAGTGGCGTCCTATCTGCGGTAGCGGTGCTTGTGCTCTCCTGGACCTATGCGGATAGTCCTTCACCTGATGGCCATGTTGGCCACATTCATAGCATGCTCCCATTATACCATGACATTGGATTGATCCATGCTTTCTTCTACAAACACGGCACACATCCGATGAGTCCTCTGCCTCCTGTCGGGTGACAGCACGCACCCTTTCTTGCACCGGAGGCCTGTCCCAATTACCCCACTGGGTGTTCTACGGCGCATTCCCTCTACTCTATCTAATTGGCGAGTGGTGGGAGTTGTTGTGGTTCCATTTGCCCATGCAAACAATCCTTGATCAGGTGGCCGTACTGGTGACACCCGTAACAAGCCCTTATCTTTTTAAAACACGAGGCGGATACATGTCTTTTCCTGGCACCCCGAAATGGTCCCGGCCAGTTCATATAGAGAAAGCATATTCAAAATCTCCCTATCCCATACTCAAACAAAATATTGCGTTGCACACCAACTACACATTTTATATAAGTTAGAGCCGAACACTTTTATTTACATAACTTGATGGACATCATGAGTCGGTACATCAAAAGGTCAAGGCTTTTCTAAGCTTGGCTATATACCAAAAGTACCCGACTTTCCTTTTCTTTCTTTCTCAAAAGTCCTATACATGAGTCTATCAGTAAGTGTCGGCATTCCAAAAAGCTTCATCTGCTACCCATCACGCTCAGTCACACCTAAACCGGTCCATCAGCTGGCGGTGGCGGCAACATCCCCAGCATGATCCCATCACGGCGGACATGCATAGACAGAAACTCTTGAATGACTAAGCCGGCAGGAGAACCAACGTCATACAAGACCAGAACCTGCACACGGACAAAGACTAACCCCTGTATCTCGGGGTGATGATGCTCCGTACACCTACACTCGACATCGGTCCGTATGCCATAGAACGTTCATGACGTGACTGGTAGCAGAGGCATGTCTCTAGTATGAAATGTTAGTCCCCAAAAAGGGTGAGTACAACCACTCAGCAGTAAAAGATCCATCAAACTACACAATGCAACAAGTAAGACAACCAAGATTTCATGTGAAATACACATATCATCTATGCAACCATGTATATAAATCCATAAGGTTCATCCCATGCCTTAATAACAACATTTTCAATGCCAAATAATACCAACTCAAAATTCATAGACAACTCATGTACCATGCCATATGCACACACACATGCATATGATTTATTTCCCATTTTGATATCCAAAAGAATCTCATTTTTTCCCAGGGACCAGTGTTTGCATCTCTCCAGGCTTTCGCATCCAATCTTGGCATCGCGAGACCTTCGGCACACACCTCCAAACATCTCGCACCCCACCTGGCATCACGAGGCATATCTAGGGCTTGCCATGAAAATGGTTGTCCCTTCTTGAGTGTGAGTGTACGGAGCACCACTATCCTGAGATACGAGGGTTGGTTTTTGTTCGAGTACAGATACTGGTCATGTATGACGTTGGTTCTCCCGTTGGCCCAGTGATTCAGGAGTTTTTTTATGGTGTTCATCCACTGTAATGGGAGTACGTTGGGGCCATAGCCGCCGCCAGCTGATGGACCGGACTAGGTGTGACCGAGAGTGATGGTCAGCAGATGAAGCATTTTTGGACCGCCGACACTAACTGATGGACCTATGTATATGGCTGTTTAAAAAAAAAAAAAAAAAGAGTCGGGTATCTTTTGATATGTAGCTAGGTATAGAAAACCGCGGCATTTTTGGTGTACCGACAGAATGTTGTCCATCAGGTTTTATGTAAATAAAAGTGTTCGGCTTTTACTTATAAAACTGTTTAGTAAGTGTGCATCGTTTTTTAATATGGGATAGGGAGATGTTGAATATGCTTCCGCTACATTTTCTACGCAAGGACCAATGTAAGAATTATGAACCCCCAAGACTCATGGACTTTATATTTCTATGGTATCAGAGTAATAGACCTTCAGGTCAAGAGAAAGCAAGTGAAAAATATATCTGTGGCGACCCTAGCGGATCGGGGGCCGTTTTGGGGGTGCCACAGCGGGTGGTATCAGAGCGATGGTTTATATGGAGTGATAAGGAGCCTCAATTGGAAATGAGGATAGAATGATGCACACCATAGGATACTAACCAAGAGTAGTTGACTAATTTTGAATAACGGGTGATTGATTTTCACTCGTAAATCTCTGGTAATTATTGCAAGTTACCTTTGTGTGCCAAGTAACATTCTATGTTACTTATGTGACTTTAGTAATAACCTTATTTTGTTATCTGATCAATGACATCAAGCCACAAATTATTCCTAAGGCGAATGCTTGGTAAATTGTAGGAAGATATGGTATGAACTGGGAGTTCTCATCCATCGAGGGCTGAAGCCTCTACTTCTAGGGCTGAACCCCGAATGGAAGATATCCTTGCAAGCATTGGCCAATATAGGAAATTTGATGGAAAGGCAAGCTCAGCAACAACTCGGAGTGGAACGTCGTACTCAAGGACTGGTGGAACAATTCCTGAAGTTGAAACCACCTAAGTTTAATGGAATGGGAAGTCTTGAGGAGGCGGAACATTGGATTGATGGAATGGAACAAATTTTCTGGTTGTTGAACTGTAGTGATGCTGAAAAGATAACTTTGGTAGAGTACCAATTGGAGGGAAATGCAAAGTTTTGGTGGAGAGCTTCAAGGGACACAATCTTTCCGCGAGGTACTGATATAAACTGGGATGAGTTTGTTAGAGCTTTCAATAGAAAGCATTTCTTTGATTGTGCCAAGGATAAGAAGATCACAGAATTTGTTCAGTTAGAACAAAGGGAGCTGACAGTGGACTAGTATGAAGCAAAATTTTCTGAATTGTCTAGGTATGCTCCCTAGATTGGTTGAGGATCGAGAGGAAAAGGCTAAGAGATTCCTGAAAGGATTAAGGACTGATATCAAGAAACAACTAGTGCCTCTGAATATAAGGGATTATAATGAGATTTATGAAAGGGCACAGTTGGTGGAGCAAGAGTTAGTAAGAGAGCAATCAGAATCTAAGAGGCAATCGACCTTTAGTGATGTTCGAAGGGGTAAGAGACCTTATCCTGGTCAAGGACAGCCCTGGGAATCTAAGAAGAAGAGTAATTATGGGAATTTTGGAAAAGCAAGAAGTGGCCCGGTTCTAGGGAGAGTACCCTACCGGGGAAACATTTGCCAGAGGTGTGGTGGACAACATGGGCCAGGATTTTGTAATAGGCCACCAATATGTTATGGTTGTGGGAAAAAAGGACATTTTAAAAGAGATTGTCCACAAGAGAGGTCGCAGCAGAATGCCAATTCAGTGCAACAAGTGCAACAACGTATTGTTGGATCAAATCTACCAAGGAATCAACAAAGGCCACCAGCACAAGGAAGGGTGTATGCGGTCACCCAAGAGGAAGCGGAAGCTTCCAAAAATGTCATCTCAGGTACGATCTCTATAAATGATAAAAAGGCATACACATTGTTTGATATGGGTGCTACACATTCTTTTGTGTTTGAAAGATATAGACAGTTGAGTAAGATAGAAACTACCTCTCTTGAGATGCCTCTTTGTGTTTCCACACCACTAAAGAATGTGGTTTTGTCTACACTGGTATGTGAAAAATGTAAGATAACTATAGGGGGATGGGATATGGAAATAGACCTAGTCGTGATGGCCATGTATGACTTTGATGTTATCATCGGAATGGACTGGCTCCATAAGTATCAAGCTAAGATGGATTGCTATAGAAAAGTGATCCAGTTTGTTTCACCTAATCGATCTAGTTTTGAATTTTTCGGAGGTCAGACAAACCCCTCTATAGCACTTATTTGGTAGTAGAAGCCCATGCATTACTTGACGAAGGATGTCAAGGATACCTGGCAGTGGTAAAGGATTATACGAAGGAAGAAGCTAAGCTTGATGAAATTAGAGTGGTTAGGGAATTTCAAGATGTATTTCCTGAGGAACTACCAGGGTTACCACCGGAACGAGAAATTGAGTTCGAGATTGAACTAATGCCTGGAACAGGACCGATATCGAAAGCCCCGTATAGGATGGCCTTGATGGAATTGAAAGAGTTGAAAGTGCAACTACAAGAGTTGCTCGATAAAGGATTTATTAGGCCAAGTGCTTCTCCTTGGGGTGCACCGGTCTTGTTTGTGAAAAAGAAGGATGGGTCAATGCGTTTATGTATTGACTATAGGCAACTGAATCAAGTGACCATTAAGAATAAGTATCCCTTGCCTAGAATTGATGATCTATTTGACCAACTGCAAGGAAGTTCGGTCTTTTCTAAGATTGACTTGAGGTCGGGATACCATCAACTAAGGATTAAGAAAGAAGACATTCCTAAGACTGCATTTAGGACTCGCTATGGACACTATGAGTTCCTAGTTATGCCATTTGGATTGACAAATGCCCCGGCTGCATTCATGGATCTGATGAATAGGATATTTAAGCCTTATTTGGATCAATTTGTGATTGTCTTCATTGATGATATCCTAATATATTCTAAAGGACCTGAAGAGCATGAGCGACACCTAAGAATAGTGTTGCAAACCCTTAGAGACCATAAGTTATATGCCAAATTCAGTAAGTGTGAATTTTGGCTGGACCAGATAATATTTTTGGGACACGTGGTGTCAGGAGAAGGAATTGCAGTAGACCCGGCGAAAGTTGAGATGGTAATAAATTGGCCGAGACCGACAACGCCCACTGAAATACGGAGTTTCTTAGGATTGGCAAGGTTATTATAGAAGGTTTATTGAAGGATTCTCACGACTTGCAGGACCATTGATGAAGTTGACTCAAAAGAAGGTAAAATTTGAATGGAATGGAGAATGTGAAAAGATTTTTTACGAACTCAAATGAAGATTGACTACGGCTCCAATTCTAACTATACCATCTGGATCTGGTGGATTCACAGTATATAGTGATGCGTCTCACAAAGGATTGGGATGTGTTATGATGCAACATGGCAAGGTCATAGCCTATGCATCAAGACAATTGAAACCTCATGAATTGAACTACCCAACCCATGACTTAGAATTGGCAGCTATAATTTTTGCTTTGAAAATATGGAGACATTATCTGTATGGAGAGAAATTTGAAATCTATACAGATCATAAGAGTTTAAAATATTTGTTTTCACAAAAGAACTGAACATGAGACAGAGGAGGTGGATGGAGTTGTTAAAGGATTATGATTGTGAAATACGGTACCATCCTAAGAAAGGCAAATAAGGTGGCGGATGCTCTTAGTCGTAAGTCGGCTATGGATATGGCTAGTATGAGAATAACATAATGGAACCTGTTAAAGTCAGTAGCAGACTCAGAGTTTAAATTGGAAGTAGATCACCTTACCGGCATGCTTACTGCATTGAGGATTGAACCGGAAATTATCCAGAAAATTAAGATTCTGCAAGAATCTGACCCGGAAATTGTGAAAGTGCAAAATGCTGTGTCTTTAGGAAAAAGACCAGAATTTCAAGTCTCTGAAGATGGAGTGGTAAGATGCCAAGGACGACTCTGTGTTCCCGACAATGAAGAAGTGAAGAGAGAAATCTTGTCGGAAGCACATAGAAGTAACTATAGTATTCATCCGGGTAGTACAAAGATGTACAAGAATTTACGCCAACAATATTGGTGGAATGGCATGAAAGCAGATATAGCTAAACATGTCTCTCAATGTTTAACATGTCAGCAAGTGAAAGCGGAACACCGCAAACCCACAGGACTATTGAGACCATTAGATATACCAGAATGGAAATGGGAGCATGTGATGATGGATTTTGTGCAAGGATTACCAAGGACATCAAGTGGTCACGACTCTATTTGGGTGATAGTGGATCGTTTGACTAAGTCTGCTCATTTCCTAGTAGTCCGCATAGACTATCCGATGGATAAATATGCTGAGATATATGTAAGCCAGGTAGTACGCTTACATGGTGTTCCTGTAACTATTACGTCAGATCGAGACCCAAGATTTACTTCAAACTTTTGGCGAAGTCTTCAAACCGCCTTAGGGACTAAGCTCCAATTTAGTATTGCTTTTCATCCATAGACGGATGGACAAACAGAAAGAGTGATCCAAACATTAGAGGATATGTTAAGAGCTTGTGTCATTGATTTTAAAGGAAGTTGGGATGAAAAGTTACATTTGGTAGAATTTGCCTATAACAATAGTTTTCAGAAAAGTATAGGCATGGCTCCCTATGAAGCATTGTATGGAAGGAGATGTAGGACTCCTGTCTGTTGGAATGAAGTAGGTGAAAGGAAATTGACAGGACCTGAGTTGGTACAAGTTACTACAGAGGCTGTTGAGATCATAAGGAAAAGACTTAAGACAGCCCAAAGCCGACAAAAAGACTACGCAGATAGGCATAGAAGACCTTTGGAGTTTAATGTAGGAGACCATGTATTCCTTAAAGTATCTCCAATGAAAGGGATATCACGATTTGGAATAAAGGGTAAGTTGAGCCCTAGATTTGTTGGACCTTTTGAGATACTTGAAAAAATAGGAGACGTAGCTTATCGACTAGCATTACCTCCTAAACTGGAAAATTTACATGATGTGTTCCATGTGTCGATGCTGAGGAAGTACCAGCCGGATCCTGGACACATACTCGATCATGAAGCCATCAAAGTGGATGAGAAAGTGAGATACCTGGAAGAGCCGATCCAAGTATTGGATCGAAAGGAACAAGTCCTTCGGACAAAGAAAATTCCACTAGTTAAGATATTGTGGCAACATCATGATATGGAAGAGGCCACATGGGAAAGTGGAAAGAAATGAAGGAAAGGTACCCTCATTTGTTTAATGAGATATGAAAGATGTCCAATTTCGAGGATGAAATTCTCTAAGGAGGGGAGAATTGTGGCATCCGAGAAATTTAGACGACCCTCAAATATGCAATGGCCATGAGCAATCAGCGGGGGTATTGTCGGTATCACATTTGTCCTAGTTTCATCATCACTCAACATCCCGAAATATTTACTTTCGGAGAAAAGGAAATTCGTCTTTGAATGGCCATACGGACAATCTCACCAATGGCCTATCTCTTGGACCGAACCTCTATGTACACCACCCCAAAAACAAAGAGTTTTTCACGTACTTTACATTGAAAGTTAATTTTGAAAACCATGAAACCGAAATGCCCATGCATGTACCGAAATTTTAAGATTTAATTATGGAGGAGTTGACCACCAGTGAGGACTGCACGGCCCAACTTCGCAACCCAATTAACCCATCATCTTTCCCCTTAATTGTCAACAAATTGGTCAACAACTTGAACCTTCTTGGGCTTGTTTTTGTTGACTGAGAGGAGCCCAGCAACAGCCACGTTGCTCTCCGTTTCAGTGGACAACACAGAAGGAGAAATCAAGTAGGGGAAGCCACGCACACCCCAGCTTGTCTCTGCTGAACATCCAACTGAACACTTGCATGCAAATAATTAATTAATTAATTGAATGGAACAAAAAGAAATTCGGAATTGAGATAGAGGAGAGAGAGTGAACCGAGTAGAAGCCAGAGGAGAGAGAGAGAGAGAGAGAGAGAGAGAGAGAGAGAGAGAAGTGTGAGCAGCGAGCAGGTGCACGGCGTGAGGAAGGAGGACGTCGCCCTTGGTCAAGCACGGCGCTGCCGCCGTCGTCGCCACCGGTCTTGCCGCCATTGAGCCAAGCCGAGACCCGAGCCCCTATTTTTGCTTTTATCGAGTAAAAGAGCTAGAGGCAAGTGGAAGTTCATTGATCTATGTCTTTGCATGCTGTGATTATCTAGTGAAATGCTGGTAGATGTGAGAAAATGCTGAAATGGAAAACTGGCAGCTAAATGTAAGAAGATTGTTTTTGGATGATTGAGATGAAGTTGGATTAAGAGATTTTGAATGAAAAAACAGAGTTTATTTTTGATGTGCGGTTTGATCAAGTGTTATTGGCTGAAATAAGAATTGAAAAAGGTCCAACTAAAGTGGATTCAACCTATATTATGTTGTGTTGTTGTTGTCTAGTGTAGTGCAATAGACTTGGAAGTGTTGGGTTGTGGATGTTGGATGCTGGATTTTAAATGAGTAGAAGTAGTTCTCTTTAAATTAGTAAACTGTTTCATAGAAAAACAGCATGACCTTCGGTGATTCCGTGAATTTTCTGTAATTATCTAGTCAGAATTGGACTTTCAAACCCTTAATGAAAGTTGTAGGGAACATCCTTAGGAATAACATATCAAAATTTGAGAATAAATGAACAAGGTTTGGTCAGTAAAACGATTTTCTTTGTAAATGTTAAATCTGGAAGCTATTACAGAACGTTAGTAAAGAATATAGCAATTACTGCTCTTGATATATAATGAATCTGACTTAGTGTTCTTCATGAAACTTTTTCCTTTAGGTCTTATTTATAACATGTCAAAATTTCAGAATTTTCTGAGTTCATTTAGGGGTTATTCCGAAATTGTTACCAAAACTGTGCATTGTGATGTTTGAGCTGTTTTGTTCCGAATTTGCTCAAATTGTCCCAAAGGTGAATGCATCTTGAATTGTTATTTGACATGATGATATTGGCATTCAGCATATTATGCAATATTGAGATTTGATGAAGATTCATGGGACATCTTGTCATTGCATTGAAAAGTGTTTTTGGAAATTAAGATGTTAATTGTTACCGTTGGACCCTCGGGTCAACGATGCCTCGGGAGTCGGGAGGCCCAAAGGATTGAATGAGTCGATGCCTTGTGGATGCCCGATGGCCCTAGTGGTTGAATGCCGAAGGTTTTTCCCCGGGAGCTTCGGGATGCCCGGTTGTATGCTAGTCGGTACGTAAATCCGGAGGGCCGGGGTAACCATTCTCATGGTGAGCCTCGGAGGTTTCCTCATGATGCTAGGTGGGGTGCGAGATGCCTGGAGGTGTGATACGCTCCGAATGCTCGATGATTGAAAACCGGAGGCTTTCGCGATGCCAGGATTGGGTGCGAAATCTCAGAAAAATGCAAATGTTGGTCCTTTGGGGGATGAAACCTTTTGAATATTAAAACTGATGATTCTATTAAGTGTGCGTGTGGTCTGGTTATGGGACTAAATTGTATGGCATGGAATGGGACGTGTCATTATAGTTTGGCCCTATGATCGGGACTTGTGTAACTGGATATGATGCATCGTGATCTTTGAAATTGCATTTGTCGTTGCATTAAAGAATTTCATGATTTTGATGCATACTTATCTCTTGATTACATATTTTTTATCTATCTTGCATGAATCTAGATATTGATGATACTGCGTGATATAGTTTAATGAATCTTTTACTGTTGAGTGGCTGTACTCACCCCGTTTGGGGACTAACATTTCAGACTAGAAGATATGCCTCTGCTACCAATCACCCCCGCACATTCTATGGCATACCGGTCGATCTTGAGTGTGAGTGTACGGAGCATCATTACCTGGAGATACGAGGGTTGGTTTTTATTCAAAGGGTTCTAGTCATGTATGACATTGGTTCACCTGATGGCCTAGTGATTTAGGAGTTTCTGTCAGTGCACGTCCGCCATGATCGGATCATGCTGGGGATGTTACCGCCGTCGCCAGCTGACGGACCGGGCTGGGTGTGACCAAGAGTGATGGTTAGCAGATGAAGCATTTTTGGACCACCAACACTGACTGATAGACTTATGTATATGACTGTTTGGAAAGAAAAGAAAAAGGGAGTCGGTTATCTTTTGGTATGTAGCCGGGTATAGAAAACCACGGCAAATTTTGGTGTACCGACTGATGATGTCTATCAAGTCTTATGTAAATAAAAGTGTTCGAATTTATCTTATAAAAATTTTTAGTTGGTGTGCATCGTTTTTGAAAATGGAATAGGGAGATGTTGAATATGCTTCCACTATATGAACTACGCGGGGACCTATAGAAAGAACATAAGCCCCCAGGACTTATGGATCTACTATATTTCTATGGTGTCAGAGTGATATATTATCAAGATGAGTGAAGGGAGATGATCCTAAAGGATTTCGGGGTGCCACGAGTAGGACCCTCGATTACCTTAATTACTTGGCGACTATCGTGGATACGACAGTTAAGGAGCAGAAGATCGAGGCCAACTCTATGGTACAAGAGTTTCCAGATGTGTTTCCGAAGGAATTGCATGGTTTGCCACTAGAAAGGGAGATTGAGTTCGTGATCAAGTTGGCCCCCGGGACAAAGCCAATTTCTAAGGCTCCTTACCGCATAGTGTTGTCAGAGTTGAAAGAACTGAAGGTGCAGATGCGGGAGTTGTTGGATAAGGGATTCATATGTCCCAGTGCATCACTTTGGGGAGCACCAGTTTTGTTCTTGAAAAAGAAAGATGGTTTGTTGCGTCTTTGCATCAATTATCGGCAACTCAACCAGGTGACAATTAAGAACAAGTACCCGCTGCCAAGGATCGACGACTTGTTTGACCAGCTACAAGGAGTGTCAATATTTTCTATGATCGATTTGAGGACAGGATATCATTAGATAAGTATAAGAAAGGAAGACATACCGAAGATGGCATTTCGTACGCATTACGGTCATTATGAGTTTACCGTAATGCCGTTCGGTTTGACGAATGCCCCCATTGCTTTCATGGATCTGATGAACCGGGTGTTCAAGGAGTATCTGGATTAGTTTGTGATCGTTTCCACTAACGACATTCTTGTGTACTCGAGAAGTCCTAAGGAACACGAAAAGCACTTAAGGATAATGCTTTAGACTCTACAGAATCATGAGTTGTATGCCAAGTTCAGTAAGTGCGAGTTTTGGTTGACTCGTGTAGCTTTCCTAGGTCATATGATTTTAGGTGAAGGAATCTCCGTGGACCCGACCAAGATCGAAGCAGTTATTAACTAGCCAAGATCGATGACAATGATAGAGATCAGAAACTTTTTGGGATTTGCAGGTTATTACAGATGGTTCATGGAAGGATTCTTAGCATTAGCCTTGCCTTTGACTAGACTGCTGAAGAAGGAAGAGAAGTTTTTATGGACGGATAAGTGCGAGCGTAGTTTCCAAGAGCTTAAGCAGAAGCTGACTACCACTCCAATGCTGACAATTCTGTCTGGTCCTAAAGGATATGAGATCTATAGTGATGCGTCATTCAGAGGATTGGGTTGCGTGTTAATGCAACATGACAGAGTTGTTGCATACGTGTCACGTCAATTGAGAACTCATGAGCTAAATTACCCGACGCATGACTTAGAACTCGCAGCGATTATCTTTGCTTTGAAGATTTTGGAGACATTACTTGTGTGGGGAAAGATTCCATATCTTTATAGTCCATTAGAGTCTTAAGTATTTATTCTCTCAGAAGGAGTTGAATATGAGATAGTGCCGCTTGATGGAACTCTCGAAGGACTATGATTTCGACATCCTGTACCATCCTAGAAAGGCTAACAAGGTTGCAGATGCGTTGAGTCGGAAGTCATCGGTTGTGCAAATGATGGTTAAAGAGTGGATCTTAGTCGAAGGAGTTCGAGATTCGGTTTTTAAATTTGAGGTAGGCCGCCTTTCAAATCTTATGGCCACCCTTGAATTGGAAGTATAGATCAAAATCAAGATGATGCAAAGGACATATCTAGAGATCCAGAAGATTCTGCAAGAAAATATCGAAAAGAGAAAGGCTGACTTTCAAATTGCTAAGGACGGAACACTGAAGTTTCATGGACGATTGTGTGTACTTGACAATGCAGAGCTTAAGGAAGAGATTTTATCAAAAGCTCATCGTAACAATTATAGCATTCATCTAGGCAGTACGGAAATGTATTAGAATTTGCGTCAACACTTTTGGTGGACCGGTATTGTGGCACCCCTCGATGGCCCCCGATCCATTAGGGTCGCCACAGTTCGCTCTACCTTTCACTTTCCCCATTAACATGTTACTCTGATACCATTTCAATTGCAGCGGGTCCATACAACCATGGGGGTTTACACATTTTTTTTTCTTTTTAACTAAAGGTCCCTTGCGCAATTCATATATGGAAGCACGTCCAACAACTCCCTTCCCTATATTCAGAAAACGATGCACACCTACTAAATATTTATAAGTAATAGCCATACACTTTTATTTGCTTAAATCAGATGGACATCATTCATTGGTACATCAAAATGCCGTAGTCTTTTATATTCGGCTACACTCCAAAAGATGACCGATGTTTCCTCAAACAGTCATACACTTTAAGTACATCGATCAGTGTCGGCGTCCAAAAGCTCCTTCCCCTGCTATCCTCCTCCTCACGGTCACATCCAACCGTTCAAACCATCTACTAATCTGAAATGTTGGTCCCCAAAAGGGGTGAGTACAACCACTCAGCAGGTAAAGGAATCCAATAACAACTCAATGCATCATACAGGTCATACATGCATTGCAAGCATTACTTACCTTGAAGCCATGCACATACTATCATGCATCATCATATCAATTTTTAACACATACTTGTGTATCATCATCGTATCATACATGTCATCATCATCATGACATCATTACCTTACACATGTCATCATCATCATGGCATTATCGCATTACACATGTCATATCATATATTATCATCACCATGCATATCATCATGCATATCATATCATGGATGATCATCATTATTTCACATCACATATCATCACCATTACCATGCATCCATGCATGTAACATCATCACCATATCCTCATATCACATGTGCCATCATCATTACCATGCATCCATGCATGTAACATCATCATCACATCATGCATATATCATCATGCATAATTTAATTTCAACTTCATTTTGAACTGCCGCATTTCTCTTTTCCCGGGATCAATGTTTGCATCCCACATTCATCACTCACGCCCAATCCTGGCATTGCGAGAAACCTCCGGCCATGTATCCAAGATACAACCGGACATCCGGCACCCCCACATTCCGGGCATCTCGTATCCCAACTAGCATCACGAGGCATCCGGGCTTGTATCCAAGATACAACCGGGCATCCAAAGGGCATCGACTCATCGAACCTCTGGGCATCTCGCACCCCACCTGGCATCACGAGAAATCTCCGGGGCTCGCCATGAAAATGGTTACCCCTACCCTTCGGGCATGCATCATGATACAACCCCTCACCCTCCGAGTATGTATCATAATACAACCGGGCATCCCGACACTCCCGGGGAAAACCTCTGGGCATGTATTCATAATACAACCAGGCATCCAAAGGGCATCGACTCCTTCGAACCTTTGGGCATCCCGACTCCCGGGGCATTGTCGGCTCACACCTCCGACGTTATCATCATCACCACGATGCATATTCTCATACATCTCATTTCTCATCTTCCACATTTACCAATATTTTGATCTCAATTTAACATGGCACATGTCATGACATCAAACAAGTCATACTTGGCATAGCATTCACACATGCATCACAATTCAATGTCATACATACACCAATATCTCATCATACATGCTACAATGTATAATTATTTATTAATAAATTCAATGGAATTTATGGCCAATAAAATAATCCATTTTATTATTATTATTATTATTTTAATAAATAAATATTAAATTCAATATCTATAAATTCCCAAAATTATAAAAATTCAAGAAATTACAATCCAATAGAATTACATGCAAAATTTATGGCCAAATCGAATTTCACAAAATTTCACAATTTCCACAAAACAGCCCATAATATTCGGATAAAACCAGAATGTACAGTTTCCGAAGAAATTCGATTAAAATATCGATACGGCCTCTAAAAATTATAAAATCTTTCTGGATTATAGCCAAGACATTTTCGTACAACTTTCATGCAGAAATCCAAGCCAGATTCTTTTTAGATTATTGTATACAGTCTCACGAATCTTCTGGATCCATTACCGCATCGTCCAGTGCACACATCTCCGAATGTTTGAGATTTCACCTAAGTATTCTCTTTAGTTTTCTTTGAAATTCGGATATGTTATGTTTAAAGATGTCCTTTACAAGTTTCATGAAGAGATCTAGATCAAATAACCATATTATGGTCATCATTTAGGTCCTTGAAGTCTCGGGTGTCTCGGAACACATCACCAGAATCATTGTCTTCAAGATCTAGTCGATTTACCAAGCTATACTTGTTCTTTTCACTTCAAATTTGAGTATGTTGTATTATAGGATGTTCCCTAAAACTTTCATGAAGAAACCAAAGTGAGATTCTCAACACAAACCAACATGCAACCACAAATCCAACCAAAGGTCAGTAAAATCTTTCCAGATCTGGGGTCTCCGTATAATGAGAGTTTAACCCCACAAATATCCATTATTTTCCACCAAATTTAAGTATTTTGTAGTTCAAGATGTTAGCTACAACTCTCATGAAGATAGCAAAGCCAAAATCGAACTCTAAACATGCATGCAAGCTCTCACAACATTCTGACTCAAACAGTTCATACGAAAATATTCCAGATCTAGCATCTCCGTAGGATAAGGGTTTAGCCCCACAAATCTCCATCATTTCCCACGAAATTTCAGTATGTTATAGTTGAATATGTTATCTACAACTTTGATGAAGAAATAGAAGCCAAAATCGGACTCTAAATACACATGCAAGCTCAAACAAGTTTCTGACTCCAAACTGTTCATGCGAAAACATTGGTGCAAGAGTAGAAAGTGGATTCCCAACTTGCCTCTAGACCTCACGAACAGCACGAGCGGACGGCACACGGCGGCGAACGGGCTCCTTTCTCTCCCTCTCGGCTTCCTCTCTCTCTCGCACGATTCTCTCTCTCTCTCCCTCACTTGGCCGAATGGCTAACCAGCCATTATCTTTCCTCTTCTTTCCTTTTATATTGCATGCACTCTAGGTTTGCATGAGGGACAAGTGTAATTATGGAGGAAGGCAAGTGTCCACCATGCTTCACCTCCTCCATGCCACTTGTCCTATTGCATGCATCATGGGCCTTGGAGTTGGGCTGGTCGACCACTCCTCTTGGGCCTCTATTGGGCCGGCCAACTTGGCCCATTAAAAGCTTAGGCCAATGGGCCTAACGTCCATCCTATATATTGACCTTTTCCTCTCTTTTTTTTTGAATTTCTTTTATAAATATTTTAAACTTTAAATTTTCCACATGGCCAAAGTCTTTCGACATTTCATTTATTGAAATTTAATTTATAAAGTGCATGGCCAAGCATAGATTATTAATTTATCCTATAGTCCTAAAATCAAAATTCATAAACATAATCACAATAACACCTAGCCTTAAGAAAACTAATGGCTAACACATAGACCATAGGTAATTTCATTACCTAATTATAGGCTTTAATTTCTCTAGAGGATGACTTGAATTTTGGGATGCCACAATTCTCCCCTCCTTAGAGAATTTTGTCCTCGAAATTAGACATTTCCTATGTCTCTTGAAATAAGTGAGGGTACCTTTCCCTCATCTCATTTTCACTCTCCCATGTGGCTTCCTCTACATCATGATATCGCCATAATATCTTAACCAATGGAATTCTCTTGGTCCTGAGAATTTGTTTCTTCCGATCCAATATCAACATAGGCTCTTTGATATACCTCACTTTCTCATTTTCTTTGATGGCTTCATGATTGAGTATGTGTCCTAGATCGGGCTGATACTTCCTCTAAAGTTAAGGATGCAAGCTCTTAACATATCTTAATTTATCTCAACATCATAAACAGTTTTAAAACAATAATCACATCTGAAATTTCTTTTGAATGCTTGAGAATCTTCCTTCATGAAATCAAACAATACAAACCGAGGTTTTCAAAAGCATTCAATGACAACAACAAGTTTTGAAATCATATGTCATTTCCATGTCAAGACGTTTTCAAATCACCAATGTGGAAAATCCTTTGAGTTCTTGAAAATTCCACCTCATGATATCAAATAATGTAAAATAGGGATTTCAAAGACACAACAATATAACATTACTAGTCTTTGAAAATAGGTAAATCTCATATCGTTGAAACCAATTCACAAAATCAAAGCATGATACCAAATCCATAAAATCCATGATCATGTTTAAATTTCAAATGCTTTTCGAGATCCATGTGTAAAGCCTTGAGTCACACTTGCATCGCGGCGCGAAACAGAATACTTTATCAAAACCCTTAGTGAATTTAAATCGGTACATTGGCAAATTCCAATCTCAATCCCAACTCCGATGGGTTGGAATGTTTTCTATAAAAAGTTCAGAAATCTTTGAAATAGAAAACATTTCTTAAAACATTTGGGTATGATGTCACGGTACTCATAAATTTTGATGAAATTCAAGAGATTTTCTAAAACAGTTCACAATCAAAATCTGCTTTTCAATTGAAGTTCAAAACTTGGAATGTACAGGTGATAATTTCCTCCAAAAACCATAAGCATTTCTTGAAGTATTGAAATTCATAGTTCGGCGAGTCGATAATATTGGTCCCGTCGTAAAGATTTTTGAAACTAAAAACTTTGAAATACCAAAATCCTAAGCCTTTCTTGAAATACCGAAATCAACGCATTGGCGAGTCATCAAACTCAGTTCCGACCTTAAGATTTTCAAGGTAGTTTGCATATAAAATCTTAGAGCTTTGAAAACATCCAAACTCAAGTATTTCCAATCTAACACACCATTTAGCCGAATCATTCCTATACCTTAGTCACCACCAATTCAAGCCTAGAATCATCAAAATCAACACCACCAATAACTCATTTGGTTCAGTCCAACAAAGACATTCACTACACCTTCATTGCAACATGAATTCAAGCCTAAAATATAGCATCATTCCTTCGATTCAAATATCTATAGTCCACCAAGACTTATTTAATTCATAGATCGACAATCCACCAAAATAAAACTTGTCTAGTTTCCACCGAATATATCTCAGATCTCATCCTAAATGATCATCACTTAGACTAATCACTCATCAAATCCAGAATATGAACTTTCACCATTTCACCTTGGAAAGACTATAACCACAAGTGATCATATTCGCTAATTCCACCAAATCTTTTTCAAACTGAGATCATCACCTAAAATTAAAAGTCGATCATTGTCAATTAAACCTATTATTCTGACATATAAACCACAAATAATTTCATGTCTCATATGACCACTCAAACTCATGACTTCCAAGATCAATCTATACATACTAAATGCCTCCATGTAATGCATCAAGACTTCCAATGAAATCCTCAAATAGGAAGTCACTGCTACTTAGCTCAAATGATCATATCTTAATCCTCAAATTCATAATTCGCTCTCCATAATTCACTTCTTAAACCTTGATTGCAGCACTACGCTTAGATGTTGTGCATGTTCTTCAGGCCCTTTAGAATATATTAGGATATCATCAGATGAAGACAATCACAATTTAATCCAAATAAGGCTTAAGTATCCTGTTCATTAAATCCATGAATGCAGCTAAGGCATTTGTCAATCCAATTAGCATAACTAGGAACTCGTAGTGTTCATAGCGAGTCCTAAACACGGTCTTAAGAATGTCTTCTTTCTTAATCCTTAACTGATATCCTGATCTCAAGTCAATTAACGACCAAACTTCCTTGCAGTTGGTCGAATATGTCATCAATTCTAGGTAAAGGATACTTATTCTTAACTGTCACTTGATTCAATTGCCTATAATTAATGCACAAATGCATTAACTTGTCCTTCTTTTTCACAACAAGAGTTCTACAAGCTTAACTATGCTTCTGCTGCACCACTCTGATAAAATTATCCCAGAAACACTACCTTTCCAGTTCAGTTCATAGTTCGGTTCACTCCTGCCCCCTTTTGCCATTCTAGAAGCCTGCCAAGAGCCGCTCCTTGTTCAAGTCCTCTGACCTCGGCGTCCACTCCCCGCCCTCATCAAATCGGGATGTTACAGGTACACCAGCTTTCGCTTGGTTCAAACCCAAACTACACATCTACTGAAGGGTCTCGTTTCAATAGGGATTAACTTACAGAGTTATTATCCGTTTTGGCCTATCCCATATTAGGCCTCATGGTCTCATCCTTAGCGCATGGGTAAGTACTATCTCATGAGATCATTCATCCTAGTCCATTGCTTACGGAGCTAGTCCATTCCTATGATGACATCAAAGTCATACATAACTATCACTATCAAGTCCATTTCCAGATCTCATTCCCCTAGGGTTATCACTCATCTCACATGCCAACGTAGATAACAACATATCTTTCAGCAATGTAGAAATACGAAGAGGCATATCTAGAGATTTGTTCCTACTCCTCACAATCATCTATATTTTTCGAACACAAATGAATGCATGTCACTCACATCAAATAACGCATATACCTTCCTATCCCCCTATCAAAATCATACCTGAGATAACACTTTTGGAAGCTCTTGCTTCCTCTTGAGTGACCGTATACACCCTTCCTTATGGTGGTGGCCTCTATGGATTTCTTGGTGGATTTGGTCCAATAGTACTTTGTTGTACCTGTCGCACCGAGCTGACATTCGGCTGCGACCTTCCTTGTGGACAATCTTTCTTAAAGTGACCTCTCTGCCCACAACCAAAACATTTCAATCGATCATTACAAGGTCCTGGTCCATGTTGTCCACCACATCTCTGACAAATGTTACCTTGGTAGGGTACTCTTCCTAGAATCGGGCCACTCCTGACCTTTCTAGAATTCCCAAAATTGTTCCTCTTCTTAGATTCCCAGGTCTGACCTTGACCAGGATAAGATCTCTTACCCCTTTGAACATCATTAAAGGTCATTTGCCCCTTAGATTCTGATCGCTCCCTCACTAACTCTTGCTCCACCAACTGTGCCCTCTCATAAATCTCATTATAATCCCTTATATTCAGAGGCACTAGTTGTTTTCTAATATCCGTCCTTAATCCTTTCAGGAATCTCTTACCCTTTTCCTTTCGATCCTCAACCAACCTAGGAGCATACCTAGACAATTCAAAAAATTTTACCTCATACTAGTCTACTGTCAGCTCCCTTTTGTTCTAACTGAACAAATTCAGTGATCTTTCTATCCTTGGCACAATCAGAGAAATGCTTCCTATTGGAAGCCCTAACAAACTCATCCCAGTTCACATCAGTACCTGGTGGAAAGATTGTATCCTTCGAAGCTCTCCACCAAAACTTTGCATTTCCCTCCAACTGGTACTCTGCTAAAACTATTCTCTCAGCATCACTACAGTCCAACAACCGGAAAATTCGTTCCATTCCATCGATCCATTGTTCCGCCTCCTCAGGACTTCCCATCCCACTAAACTTAAGTGGTTTCAACTTTAGGAATTGTTCCACCAGTCCCTGAGGGCGACGTTCCACTCCGGGTTGTTGCTGCACTTGCCTTTCCATCAGATTTCCAATATTGGCCAATGCTTGTAGGATATCTTCCATTCGGGGTTCAGCCCTTGCAGCAGAGGCTTCAGCCCTCGATGGATGAGCACTTCCAGCTCGTACCATGATTTCCCTGCAGTTTTCAAGCATTGCCTCCGGAATAATCTGAGACTCACTGTATCCTATTCAAAGCAACTACTACTACTACATAAGTAACATATACATGATACTGGTACCTAAAGACAACTCAAAATTAACTACTAGGGATCTACGAGTGCATACTCATCACCCGTTGTTCAAAGTTAGTCAACCATTCAAGTTAGTGTCCTATGGTGTGCATCATTCTATCCTCATTTTCATCTGAGGCTCCTTATCACTCCAAATGAATCATAGCTCTGATACCAATACAGCCTGTGGCACCCCTCGACGGTCCCCGATCCATTAGGGTCGCCACAATTCGCTCTACCTTTCACTTTCCCCATTAACATGTTACTCTGATACATTTCAATTGCAGCGGGTCCATACAACCATGGGGGTTTACACATTTTTTTTCTTCTTTTTAACTAAAGGTCCCTTGCGCAATTCATATACGGAAGCACGTCCAACAACTCCCTTCCCAATATTCAGAAAACGATGCACACCTACTAAATATTTATAAGTAAAAGCCATACACTTTTATTTACTTAAATTAGATGGACATCATTCATCGGTACATCAAAATGCCGTAGTCTTTTATATTCGGCTACACTCCAAAAGATGACCGATGTTTCCTCAAACAGTCATGCATCACAATTCAATGTCATACATACACCAATATCTCATCATACATGCTACAATGTATAATTATTTATTAATAAATTCAATGGAATTTATGGCCAATAAAATAATCCATTTTATTATTATTATTATTGTTATTATTATTATTATTATTGTTATTATTATTATTATTATTATTATTATTATTTTATTAATAAATAAATATTAAATTCAATATCTATAAATTCCCAAAATTGTAAAAATTCAAGCAATTACAATCCAATAGAATTACATGAAGAATTTATGGCCAAATCGAATTTCACAAAATTTCACAATTTCCACAAAACAGCCCATAATATTCAGATAAAACCAGAATGTACAGTTTCCAAAGAAATTCGATTAAAATATCGATACGGTCTCCAAAAATTATAAAATTTTACTGGATTATAGCCAAGACATTTTCGTACAATTTTCATGAAGAACTCCAAGCCATATTCTTGTTAGATTATTTTATACAGTCTCACGAATCTTCTGGATCCATTACCGCATCGTCCAGTGCACACATCTCCGAATTTTTGAGATTTCACCTACCTATTCTCTTTCGTTTTCTTTGAAATTCGGATATGTTATATTCATCTACCAAGTTTCATGAAGAGATCTAGATCAAATAACCAGATTATAGTCATCATTTAGGTCCTTGAAGTCTCGGGTGTCTCGGAACACATCACCAGAATCATCGTCTTCAAGATCTAGTCGATTTACAAAGCTATACCTGTCCTTTTCACTTCAAATTTGAGTATGTTGTATTTTAGGATGTTCCCTACAACTTTCATGAAGAAACCAAAGTGAGATTCTCAACACAAACCAACATGCAACCACAAATCCAACCAAAGGTCAGTAAAATCTTTCCAGATCTGGGGTCTCCGTATAATGAGAGTTTAACCCCTCAAATATCCATCATTTTCCATAAAATTTCAGTATGGTGTAGGTCAAAATGTTAGCTACAACTCTCATGAAGATATCACAGCCAAAATCGAACTCTAAACATGCATGCAAGCTCTCACAACATTCTGACTCAAACAGTTCATACGAAAATATTCCAGATCTAGCATCTCCGTAGGATAAGGGTTTAGCCCCTCAAATCTCCATCATTTCCCATGAAATTTCATTATGTTATAGATCAAGATGTTAGATATAACTTTGATGAAGAAATCGAAGCCAAAATCGGACTCTAAACACACATACAAGCTCAAACAAGTTTCTGACTCCAAACTGTTCATGCGAAAACATTGGTGCAAGAGTAGAAAGTGGATTCCCAACTTGCCTCTAGACCTCACGAACAGCACGAGCGGACGGCACACGGCGGCGAACGGGCTCCTTTCTCTCCCTCTCGGCTTCCTCTCTCTCTCGTACGATTCTCTCTCTCTCTCCCTCACTTGGCCGAATGGCTAACCAGCCATTATCTTTCCTCTTCTTTCCTTTTATATTGCATGCACTCTAGGTTTGCATGAGGGACAAGTGTAATTGTGGAGGAAGGCAAGTGTCCACCATGCTTCACCTCCTCCATGCCACTTGTCCTATTGCATGGGCCTTGGAGTTGGGCTGGTCGACCACTCCTCTTGGGCCTCTATTGGGCCGGCCAACTTGGCCCTCTATTGGGCCGGCCAACTTGGCCCATTAAAAGCTTAGGCCAATGGGCCTAACGCCCATCCTAAAAATTGACCTTTTCCTCCCCTTTTTGTTTTGAATTTCTTTTATAAATATTTTAAACTTTAAATTTTCCACATGGCCAAAGTCTTTCGACATTTCATTTATTGAAATTTAATTTATAAAGTGCATGGCCAAGCATAGATTATTAATTTATCCTATACTCCTAAAATCAAAAATCATAAACACAAGCACAATAACACCTAGCCTTAAGAAAACTAATGGCTAACACATAGACCATAGGTAATTTCATTACCTAATTATAGGCTTTAATTTCTCTAGAGGATGACTTGAATTTTGGGATGCCATAGGTATGAAGGCAGATATTGCTAAGCATGTCACCAAGTGTCTGACGTGTCAGCAAGTGAAGGCACAACACTGTAAGCCGGGAGGACTGTTGCAACCTCTCGAGATTCCCAAGTGGAAGTGGAAACATATCACAATGGACTTTGTGATGAGCTTACCAGGGAGTCAGACAAGTAATGATTCCATATGGGTTGTGGTTGACAGATTGACGAAGTCAGCTCACTTCATTACCGTACGAAAGGACTATGCATTGGATAGATAATTCGACTGCATGGAGGCCCGATGACGATTACATTTGATCGAGACCCGAAGTTTACGACTGCCTTTCAGAAAAGCTTACAGATTGCCTTAGGAACGAAGCTGCAATATAGTACGACCTATCATCCTTAGACGGATGGCCAGTTTGAGAGGATGATCCAGACCCTCGAGGACATGCTGCGAGCTTGCGTGTTGGATTTCAAGGGAAGTTGGGAAGAACAGCTCCATCTTGTTGAGTTTGCCTACAATAACAGCTACCGGCAGAGTATTCAGATGGCGCCTTTTAAAGCGTTGTATGGCAGAGCGTGCAGAACACCAATTTGTTGGGATGAAGTTGGAGAGTGAAAGATCACAGGCCCAAAATTTGTTCAGCAGTCAGTGGATAGAGTTGCAATTATCAGAGAAAGACTGAAGACCGCTCAAAGTCGCCAGAAAAGTTTTGTAGATAAGCGTCAAAGACCATTGGAATTTCAAGTTGGTGAACACATCTTTCTGAAGGTGTCACCGATGAAGGGTACTTTGCTCTTCAATAAGAAAGGGAAGCTGAGTCCGAGGTACGTCGGTCCCTTTGAGATTCTGGAGAGAATAGGGACTTTGGTGTATCGTCTTGTGTTACTGCCAAGACTGGCTCAGGTGCATGTTGTCTTCCACGTGTCGATGTTGAGAAAGTATGACCCTGACCCGACCCATGTGTTAAACTTTGAAAAATTAGACATGGACGATAGAGTGTCGTACGTGGAGAGACCAGTTTAGATTGTGGATCGCAAAGAGCAGGTTTTGCGTACAAGGACAGTTCCCTTAGTCAAAGTGGTCTAGTAACATCACGGAACAGAATGAGCGACATTGGAGAGTGAAGATTCAATGAGACGACAATACCCCCACATTTTTTATTAAGATTTGTAATGGTTTAAATTTTTATAAGAGGGGAAGAGTTGTGACATCCTGATTTTCAACCTTGCTTTCAACTAAATGAAATGGGCTTTTCATCGACGCGCCTAAAGTCTTTTTCTCTGAGTTGATCACTCACAAGAAAACTAATCTACCTAGTGAAGCCGTTAAGGAATCTAAAATCGATTAGAGACCGGAGATATGTCAATTCTACAGAGACATGTGATTAAGTGTGGGTGATTCCACCAAATTGCAAAATTCATGTCAAACAGCACTAAACCGATTTTTCCATCAATTTTGTACCGTGTGCCCGTAATTGAAACCTTGAGATTTTTACGACAACCGAGAGTTGCCTATTGTCAAAGATGCACAATGTGCATCGAAAATAATCGACCACAGGTCAAATGTGTTAAAAATTCCTAAAAGCTACCCGGTAGGTTAGGTCATGCTAAAATCACGTCCGGTTGAAATTAACCACGAAATTGAACTCGGTTTCAAAAATCCAAAGTTGTGGCATGACGTGATTTATTTTTGGAACGTCGACTCATCCTTTGAAGAATTTTTGGTTAGCACGGATTTTTGGCAAAAAATCAAAATTGGATGATTTTGAACCGGGAAATTCGGAGGGCCATTTTTGTGTGCATTTTTTGCCTTCAAGTTGGTTGAATTGGTGAGGAATATTGTGGAATTGAGTGTGGGCTTCCTCCTCAGCATTTTCGCCATCAATTTGAGGTTAATTGGTGTGAAATTGAAGTGAAATTGGCGAGGGAGTGCACAAAATTCGTAGGCCATGGGGGCTGTAACATTTTGGACCCCCTCCTTGGCTTGTTGGAGAAGCTTGAGCGGGAAAATAGCTGGTGGGATAAGGCTGTGGACTTTGGAGGCTTCCACTCAAGTATTTGAGATATTTTCCTTGACTTTATGGCTCCTTTGTTCCCCCTCCAGTAGCAGCAGCCTCTTATTCTTCTTCCTTGCTTCTTTGGCCACCATTATTGCTTAAGAATAACCAGAGAACCAGCACTCCATCCTTGTTGACCGTCGACTGCCCTTCACCGCCGTTTAAGCCGTTCGAGCAACCCCGTGGACCGCCCGAGCTCCCACGCGTTCGAGCCGCTGAGCCACTCACCTTTGTCCACCTTGCGTGCCATCCCGCGCCTACTCGAGCCACCGTCCCGAGCTTGCCAGCTTTCCGTCACTGGTCCCCGAGCCACCGTCACAGCCCTCCGCCATCCCCGAGTCGCTGCCGTCGCCGCCTGGCCCTGCCAGCCTATCCTAGCCCCTCGGTCTAGCCCATTCCAACTGGCCACATAATCGAAGTTCCAACTCAGGCCGTGGGCTGTGTGGGCCATTTCGAGCCTTTCTGAACCTCCTTAGGTGTCGCCATAGGCCTGAGTTTTGCTCGCCTCCGTGTCGCCATCGCCGTGAACTCACCGGCTCGCTAATCTGGTGAGTTTACTTTCTAAACCTTAATTAGGAGGTTAATTATACTTATGGGAGTTTTAGGTTAGGCTAAGTGAGATTAGTTAATTTAGTTAGCTTGTTTAGTTAATTAGATTAATTAGATAGGTTAATTAGGTGGTTAGTCAGTCCAATTAGATAGTTTAGTTAGTCTAGATGTAGCTAGGTTGGTTAGATTAATTTAATTATCCCAATTAGGTGGTTAGATTAGCGTTTATAGCATAATTAGTCATTTATTTATTTTGCATTTATTTAATTATTTATTATTTTCCGGAAATTATACCGGGATAGCTGGTTGTCGAATTTCGTGCTAATTGTCATGATGCAATTAGTTATTGCAAATTGAGTCCTGATTGATGAATTTTGATTTATTACTTCAAAAATATGGATTTTTGGTATTTGATTAGAATTATACCAGGTGTCGGTTTTTTACGCCAAAATGTTTTTAAATACTATATCAAATAGTGAGATTTTTAAAAGTGAGGATATTGCATTTTATGGCTCAAGCTGACCGTGTATCCACACGCGATTATTTTACCAGGTGTTTTTAATATGAAGAAAATAGGCCAAGTTCATTTTTTTAATTGAGGCATTTAAGTGCAAAGCATAATGTCCTTGGCTGGGGTTGGATGTGCGCGTGAACGTTATGAGAACCTATCGCGAGTGTTTACCCCGGACAATGCTCCTATATGGAATGCCCCTTGTTAACGAATGCCGGATCGCGGTAGAGGCCGAACCGATGCTCCTTCAGGAATGTTGTCGAGGGATAGATGATGCTGTGCTCGATGGGGCGAGATGATGCCCGGTTACGTCGGAAGACCGTCGAACATCGAGTAAGCCATGCCCGTCTGGCTATAATTAATTGGAATGCTTGTCTGTGTGAGATATAACCACGCCTGATTATGAGACAAAATTGTGTGGCACGGAATGTGATGTGTCATAACGATTTAGCCTTATAATCAAGACCTCTGTGATTGATTGATTTGAAAGTGTGGCGTTCCAGTTATTGATTGCGTCTACTGCATTTATAAATGTTATGTGAGCCGTACTGACTTGCAAAGAGGTACTGAGGCGATGTAAGTCCATTGTGATGTGTGTATAGGCCGCCTCTAGGTCTATTACCTTCCTAATCGGGGTTTAGGGCATAGAGTTGCTGAGACATTATCTCACCCCGTCATAGGTTTAATCTTTTTAGGTCCGTAGATGGAGGTGAGTCCTGTACGTTTTGGGCAGCTGTGAAGGTATGGCGAACGGAGTACCGACTTCCCTATCCCTGGGAGTCCCTGGATCCAGGAGCTCGTCGTGACGACGATCTTGGTCGATGAGAGCCTACCACAGTTGGTACGTCATTGTTTCAAGACGTGGTTTCTTCATGGGCCTAACGGGGAACGGGAAGGTCCCATGGATGGTTTCAATGGACCCTCCGTTGAGGGTAAGGGTGAGGTGGTACTCGACCCTGTCGTGCATGCCGACAATATAGCTAATAATGCAGTTGAGCCGCTCGCCTCCGTCCGCCTCGCATGCCTTCTTGCGCCTGCTCGAGCTGGCGTCCCAAGCTCGCCAGCTCGCCGTCGTTGGTCCACGAGCCGCTGTCGCAGCCGTCTACCGTCCCTTAGCTGTTGCCGTTGCCACCTAGCTCCGCTAGCCCGTCCTAGCCCCTCAGTCCAACCCCTTCCAGCCAGCCATAGAAATCGAAGTTCCAACTCGGGCTGTGGGCTGTGTTGGCCTTTTCTAGCCTTTCTGGACCTCCTCGTGTGACATCCTCAAAATTCGACCCTATTTAGGATATGATAAGAGGTCTACTTCTATCGATGCGCAATTGGTAGAATTAGACTTTGAGTTGGTTTGGGAGCCATTCAAGAGTCTTAAACCTATTTGGAAAGGCAATTTGGCATTTCGATGCACACATCTGGAGAACTTAACCATGAATTGACAATTCGATCATAAGGATTGATGAGGGACATTACCTAATCAAATTCCATCTTTTTTCGGTAAACCTTGAATTTTGGATAAGTGGAGTTGGGCCGGAAATTGCCCACGAATTTGGAAAGGCCTAATGGGCCATATTTCCTTTTTAATTTCGTCCTCAAGGGTCCAAACAGAAGGAATTTACAATTTTGCCCTTTTAGGCCAATGAAGCTTGTTTAGGCCCAAATTGGATTAACTAAGCCCAAGCCCAAGGACAAGCCCATTAAGATAATTGGGCCATCTTGGACCTAGCCCATGTGCATGAATAGTAACCTACGTGAATAGTGCGCGTGAATAGTAACCTGGCTTCTAGAAGACTTTGACTTTTGTGGAAAGATGGAGGGCTAGGATTTATTCTTGCTCCCCAAGTTGGAATGGAGGGCCAAGATGAGTTCTTGCTCCCCAAGTTAGGACAATAAGTCAAGGGGAATTAAATGGCCAACTTCTTCCCCATGTTTGCCTCTTTGTCTATCATTTCTCTCACTTTCTCTCTCTACCCCTCATTTGGATGAATTTGCTCCATCACTCTCCCTCACCTCATACCCATTTCTCTCTCTTTCCTCTTGGTTGTGTGCCTTGAGCAGCCATCCCCTGTTAAGCTCGCCGAGCTACCCTTGTCGCGAGATCTCATTGTGCCGACGTTCCCGCGTGTTGGCCGTGTGTCCCAAGCCATGGACGGGCCTCCCTCAAGCCATGTGCTACTGTTCCTTGGCTGTTCTAGCCTTGCCATTGGACCGCCGAACAGCCACCGCTGCGCCTTGTGGAGCCTGACCAAGAGCTGCCGCCACACCGTGAGCCTTGCCGCCGCTTGTCGTGGCCTAGTTAGGATTGGTTTATGGTTTAATGGTGAGTTGCTTTCTAACCCTTGATTAGGGCGGTAATTACGCTTTGGAGTAGAGTTAGGATTGGTCTATGGTTAATGGTGATTAGATTATGTGATAAGTAGATTAGAGTGATAAGCAATGGTGATAAGTGTGGCACCTGAAAAATTCGACAATCCTCGAATGTACGATGACCATGACAAATCAATAGAAGTACTATTGGATGGTGCCATTAGTATTTTGCATGAGCATTGTTTGATTCCATCGTCGGACCGATGGGCCGCGTTTAGAAATATTTTGATCGTCGCATAAGGCATAGTGCCACCCCTACGTACTATCACTGATGAGATCGAGATTGTGCCACAAAATGGATTGACAAGAAATTTTCTATACTTGGCCGTGTACCCTACGAATCGAACCATCCTTGTTTATTGTTGTAGTATCATACGGTCATATGAATAGGCTGTATATAACTCATGCACATGCAGGGATTTAAGGCGAATATTTAGAATAAAGTGTGGGCTAGATATTAGGAGTAATAAAGCCGCAACCCACCGACCCAAACCACTCCATAGTAACCACTTAATTAGTCGACATAATGGTCAACAAGTGAGAAGAGATGTTGACCGAGACCCTGCAAATGATGGCCACGTCGCTAGAGGAGGAGTGACAACTGGAGTTCCGCCCATTGCATGGACAAGCAAGCTGTCGAGTGCTCACCCACAAGCCTCCATGTTTCCCCATTGCAAGCTGCCACGAAGCAGCTAATGATTAACAAAGAATTAATTTAAAATTTAAGTAAGCTTACAGAAGAATAAATGGACAGATTAGTCGAGGAAGAGAGATGGAGAGAGAAAAAGGAAAACCGGCGGGCGAAGAGAGAGCTTGAGCGAGAGAAACCGAGAGAGTGAGTCGGCGAGGAAAGAAGAAGGAGATTAGTCCCCGCCGTGCGTGCGCGTTGTCGCCGTCTCACCACACGCCGTTGAACCGTAGGACATCAAGGCAAGTGAAAGTCCATTAATCTATATAATGTGATGCTGTTACTATCCAGTATGGATGGTGTGTGCTGGATTTCGGTAGTGATGGGTTGAGAAATTGAGAAAATGCTTTGATTATCCATGTGTGCTTGTAATCCTCATGAACTACATTGTGAGATATAAGTTTAGATGATCCTTTGAAAGTAAGTAGACCAAGGTGTAGGTATCAGATTCCATTGAATTTGTGTGGTCCAACATTTTATTTTGAGAAACCTAGTGGTTTTGCCGATTTTTCTATAGAAATTTCTAGTAGGATTTTGGTTTTGGTCTCTTCATGAAAGCTGTAAAGAATTGCCTAAAATATAACATAGATTATTGTTAGATTTTTCGGAACTCAGATGGTGGCAGAAAATTATTCTAACATGCGGTATCTTCCTAATTGAAAAGTGAACTCTGATTTGAGCTTGTAGCTGTGATATATGGTCTGTTGCGACTTGTACATAATCATTTTGGCTTAGTGTTCTTCATGAAAATTTTTCCTTTAGATCTCAATTATAACGTGTTAAATTTTAGAATTTTTCAAGGTCATTTGATGATTATTTCAAAATTTCTACTAAAAGCGCGCATTCTGGCCTTTAAACTGTTTTACTACGAAATCATTCAATTTGTCCTAAAAGTCATGGTATCTTGAGTTGTTATTCACTTGATGGATGCAGTGACATTCAGCATATCATATGACATCAAAAATTTGATAAATTTTTATAGATCCATGGAACCCTTGACGTCATTGCATCAAAATGTACTTTTGTAATGAGATGTATATTGTGATGATGATGATACTGTCGGAGGTGTGAACCGACGATGCCCCGGGAGTGTCGGGATGCCCAAGGGTCGAGTGAGTTGACGCCATTGGATGCTCGGAGGTTTGTGCCGGAGGGTCCCCGGGAGTTTCGGGATGCCCGGTTGTAGGGATTGTACGTAAATCCGGAGGGAAGAGGCAACCATTTTCATGGCGAGCCCTAGATATACCTCGTGATGCCAGGTGGGGTGTGACGGAACACGCTCTGGATGCCCAGAGGTTTGTGCCGGAGGGTCTCGCGATGCCAGGTTGGGTGCGAAATGTGGCACCCCTCGACGGCCCCCGATCCGTTAGGGTCGCCACAGTTCGCTTACCTTTCACTTTTCCTATTAACATGTCACTCTGATACCATTTCAATTGCAGCGGGTCCATACAACCATGGGGGTTTACACTTTTTTTTTCGATAGGTCCTTTGCGCAATTCATATACGGAAGCACATCCAACAAACTCCCTTCCCTATATTCAGAAAACGATGCACACCTACTAAATATTCATAAGTAAAAGCCGTACACTTTTATTTACTTAAACCAGATGGACATCATTCATTGGTACATCAAAATGCCATAGTTTTTTATACTAGGCTATACTTCAAAAGATCACCGACATCTCCTCTAACAGTTGTACACTTAAAGTCCATCGATCAGTGTCGGCGTCCAAAAGTTCCTTCCTTTGCTATCCTTGTCCTCGCGGTCATATCCAACCACTCGATCCATCTACCGGTGACAATAGCAGCAGATGTATCTTATCTAGTCTGAAATGTTAGTCCCCAAAAAGGGGTGAGTACAGCCACTCAGCAGGTAAAGGACCAATAAACCACTCAATACATCATGCCATGCAATCATCACAATCATAGCATCACATGTCATACAAGAATCCATGCACAACATACCATGGCATCATGCACATGTCATCATCATATCACATGTGCCATCATCATTACCATGCATCCATGCATGTAACATCATCATCATATCATCATATCACATGTACCATCATCATTACCATGCATTCATGCATGTAACATCATCATCATATCATCATATCACATGTACCATCATCATTACCATGCATCCATGCATGTAACATCGTCATCATATCATCATATCACATGTACCATCATCATTACCATGCATCCATGCATGTAACATCGTCATCATATCATCATATCACATGTACCATCATCATTACCATGTATCCATGCACATATCATCATCATATCACATGTGCCATCATCATTACCATGCATCCATGCACATATCATCATGTCATGCATATATCATCATGCATATTTCAATTTCAATTTCTCAATTTCATCTTTTCATATTGGACCACCACATTTCTCTTTCCCGGGACCAATGTTTGCATCCCACATTCATCACTCGCGCCCAATCCTGGCATCACGAGAACCTCCGGCATTCAGCCATTTAAGGCCACCGGGCATCCGGCCCCCCACATTCCGGGCATCTCGTATCCCAACTAGCATCACGAGGCATCCCCTCGGGCAAAAACCTCCGAGGCTTCCGGCATTTACACTCCCTGGCCGGGCATCTCGCATCCCAACTAGCATCGCGAGGCATCCCCCGGGCACAAACCTCCAGGGCTTCCGGAATTATGTACCGACATACCATCAGGCCTCCCCTGGAATTATGTACCGTATACCACCAGGCATCCCGACACCCCCGGGGAATCTCCAGGGCTCGCCATGAAAATGGTTTCCCCTGCCCTCCGGAATTACGTACCGACATACCACCAGGCCTCCCCTGGAATTACGTACCGTATACCACCGGGCATCCCGACACTCCTGGGGAATCGTTGGCTCACACCTCCGATGGCCTTCTCACTTGTCTCAATTCACATCTTCAATTATAGTTCAATTATAACATGGCATGTGATGTGATGGCAATCAAGATCCTATTCATCATTGAATTCATACATGCATCTCAAATCACTATCATGCATGCAGCTAGACACCATCATCCATCACAATACAATTCATAGAGTCCATGCAATATAAAATGGTCCATATCTCATGCCTTTTCAAAGTTTACAAAATTCCAGCATGTACCATTTTTAGAAAATATTTCAATTAAATATCCATATGCTTCTCAAAATTCATGAAATCAACGCTAGTGATAGACAAGACAATAGGGTAATAATTTCATGAAAAACACAAGGCCAATCAAATTCCACACAAAATTATAATTCACACAAATACAGCATGTAATTTCAGATAAAAACAGAATGCACAGTTTCCGAAATAATTTGATTAAAATATCCAAACGACCTCCGAAAATTATGAAATTTTACCCGGTTATAGCCAAGACACTAAAGTGGATTTTTCATGAAAACTTCTATGCCAAATTATTTGTAGATTATTTTCTACAGTCACACGAAGCTTCTGGATCTAACACCGAAACGTCCAGTGCATGCGTCTCCGAAATACTGAGTTTTCACCTACCTATTCTTCTTCGTTTCCTCTGAAATTTGGATATGTTTTACTTCAAGAGGTCCCCTAAAAATTTAATGAAGGGATCTAAGTCAAACTTCCAGAGTATAGTCATCATTCGGGTCCATGAAGTCTCGGGAAACCTATACCGCGTCTCCAGATCTACGGTTTTCAAGAGTAAGTTGATTCACTAGGCTACACTTGTTCATTTTGCTTTAAATTTGAGTATGTTAAACGTCAAGATGTTTTCTATAAGTTTCATGAAGAAGTCGAAAATAGATTCTTAGTAAAAATCAACATGCAACCACAAATCCACCGAAAGGTCAGTGAAATCGTTCCAGATCTAGTGTCTCCGTAGGATGAGAGTTTGACCCCACAAATCTCCATCATTTTGTACAAAATTTTAGTATGTTATATATTAAGATGTTGGCTACAACTTTTATGAAGAGATAAAAGTCAAAATCGAACTCAAAACATACATACAATCTCTCACAAGATTTTGGGTCAGGCGGTTCATGCGAAAACATTCCAGATCTAGCATCTCCGTAGGATGAGAGTTTGATCCCTTAAATCTCCATCATTTTGCACAAAATTTTAGTATGTTGTAGTTTAAGATGTTGGCTACAACTTTCATGAAGGAATAAAGGTAAAAATCGTACTCAAAACATGCATGCAAGCTCCCACAATGTTCTGGGTCAGGCGGATCTCACGAAATCAGCAAGCAAAATCAAGAGGAAACCACATTCTAGCTTCGGTTTTGCCTTCCCTATGATCCGAAACCTACCACAAACAAATCACACATGCAAGGCACACATGCAAGGGTGGAAATCAGTCCCAACTTTCCTCTAAGACCGAGCAAATACGACCACACGGAAGGCACACCGGCGACGAACGAACGGCGTGCGGGCGGCGATGGGCGGACAGCTCCTTCTCTTCGGCCTCCCTCTCTCTCACTCTCTCAAAACCAGCCACTCTCTCTCTCTCTCTTTCTTTTTGGTGGCTTATATATTGCATGCTTTCTTCTCTTGCATGGGGGACACTTGTCCCTAAGAAGGAGACAAGTGTCTCCTTTGCCGAAGACACTTGGAGGCCATGCGGCTCCTCACTCCTCCCCTCCATGCGTCGGCAATGAGCCGGGCTTATGGCCCACTTTAGGCCCATCTCACTTGGGCCTAAAGTCCAAACTTAAATGGCCCAAAATTTTCTTAAATAAGTCCATTTTTACTTTTAATAATTTACCTTAAATCCCAACTTATATAAATACTAAATTACAATTTCATATGGCCATAAAACTTGAAATCATAAATCCATAAATTCCAATTTATAAAACACATGGCCAATGATAGGATTTTCTTTCCTATCAAATAATTATCCATTAAAAGCTCGGCCATAAATCTTATTGCAAATTATGGATTAAATGGCCATAACTTGATGGTACTTCCATCACCTATTCATAGACTTTAATGTAACTAGAGGTCATTATGAATTTTGGGATGCCACACGAAAGCCCAAAGGGACGCAAGCACTAGTCCCCGGGGAATGAAACCTTTCTTTGAATGCTAAAATCCGGTACATTAAACAAGTGCATGTGTGTGCATGTGGCATGATATGAGAATTTCCTATGAAATTGAGTTGGTTTCATTCGTTATTGAAAATGCGTATGTTGTGGCATTGAATTGTTTTTATGAATGTGGTGCAGGTAAATTATTCCTTGATGGCATGCATATATATATATATATATATATATATATATATATATATATATATATAAATGACATGTGTTTTGCATGCATTTGGATAGTTAGAGTTTCTACATAATATAGTTTAATGGATCTTTTATTGCTGAGTGGTTGTACTCACCCCTCTTAGGGACTAACATTTCAGACTAAAAGAAAAATGCCGTTGCTGCCTGCCACTCCTGGTTTGTTTTATGGGCTCCTGATTGACCTGTAGTGGGAGTGGTCAAAGCATCATCATCCTGGGGAGCACGGGTTGGTATTTGAGCACATGAGGATTTTGCTGACTTTTGAGGTAGGCCTCTCTGCCGGGCCTATTCACCAGGAGTTCATATCAGTCCTCGTCCGTATGGATGGCCGCTTTCTGAGGGTGTTGCCGTCACCACTGGCCAACAGACCTAACTAGATATGACCTAGAGTCAAGGGTAGCAGGAGATGCATTTTTTTGGACGCCGACACATGGGTGATGGACGAATGCAAATGATATCCAAGGATAGAAGTTGGTCCTCTTTTAGGTAATCGCCAGGCACATAAAGACCTAGGCGATTTTTTGTACCAACTATCATAGTCCATCCCTTATATAAATAAAAGTGTTCGGCTTAATTTATAAAAGTTTTAGTTTGGTGTGCATCACTTTATATTTTGATGAGGGGTAGTCGGATTATGCTTCCGCCATATTATTTGTGCAGGGACCGATAAGGAAAACAAATGAAAACCCCCAGGTATTATAAGTTATGTAAAAAAAAATTTGGTATTAGAGTAGTATGCTCCAAGAGAAAGTGACTGTGGCGACCCTAACGGATCGGGGGCCGTCGAGGGGTGCCACAATAAGCTATCACGATAGGTGATAAGTGGATGTGATAAATTATCATGATAAGTGATGGTTAGATGTGATAAGTTATCATGATAAGTGATGGTTAGATGTGATAAGCTATGATGATAGGCTATCGTTAGATGTGATAAGTTATCATGATAAGTGATGGTTAGATGTGATGAGTTATCATGATAAGTGATGGTTAGATGTGGTAAGCTATGATGATAAGTTACCGTTAGATGTGATAAGTGGATGCAATAAGTTATCGCTATAAGTGATGGTTAGATGTGATAAGCTATGATGATAGGCTATCGTTAGATGTGATAAGTGATCGTGATAGGCTATCGTTTAAAGTGATAAGCTATAGTTATAAGTTATCGTTGGATGCGATGACCTATCTTGATTATGTTAAAGTGTGTATTATGTTGTGGTTTTAAATGTGATATTTGTTTACTAAAGCCAAATTTTAAAGATAGTAGATGCTTATGCAATCCCTTATTTTGGAAATGATAAGTTCTTTATGTTATGAATTCTAAAGTGTATATGCTTGTTGAATGCTAGTTTTTAAAGATGTTATATGCCTATGCAATTCCAAAGTTAAAAAGGGTAAGCATTCGTAGCAAGGGTAAGCATTCGTAGCATTCTATAAGTAATGAAAGACTATTTTGAAAGGCAATATGCTAAGGTTGTTCGATTTGATATTGTCATTAAATCGACTTGTAATGTTATTGGATGTGCTCATTCTATGTGATGTTGTTTGGTATTGATGGCAATGTTTTATATATGTTCATTGTCCATGGTCAATGCGTGAGAACACTCCAAGCCTCCAAGACGGGATATACGATGGTTCTTGGACGTGTATGGAAGCACGTCGGGTCAAGTCTCTCTCTTGGATTGGTGATACTAAGGCATATCATTCCCGAACCAAGTTTGGTACTAAATCGGTGATCATGTCACGACGGGTCAATCCTTCTTGGCCTAGGTGCGATATTGAGACATATCATTCCCGAACTAAGTTTGGTACTTGGCCGGTGATCAAGTCATGATGGATTGGTTCTTTCTTGGGCTTAGTGTGATTTCAAGGCGTATCATTTCCGATTCAAATTGGACTTAGGCTAGTGCTCAACGTATTGTGTCAAACCACGGACTCTCGTTTCGTGTTCGGCATATTTTATTGATGTTTGGATAGGTCATGAGACACACTCCGCCTGGTATGCCATTGAGGCATTCATACTTGGCTAATGAGAAAGATAACAATGGACGTGAGTTGTGTGATGGTATGCCTGTGTGATCACTTAAATACCCTAATGCGTATGATTTATGTGCGGTGTGGCAGTCCTGATGCATATGATTATGCGGGACGACGCCTAATTAAATATGGAGTGTTGTGTGCTCGATTGATCACTTATATACCCCGATGCGTATGATTATGCGAGTGATGGCCGTCCTAATGTGTATGATTATTCGAGACGATGCCTAATTAAGTTTGGAGTATTGTATGCTCGTATGATCACATAAAAGACCCTGATGCGTTTATGCGGGGTAGTGAACCCATCCTGATGTGTTTACATGAGACAATGCCTGATTAAGTTCGGATGCCCCTAAGTCAAGGGGATGCCGTTCACGGATGGATTTCGGAACGATGTTCGTTACAGGAATGCCGTATTGATGCCTTTACGTAGGATGTTGCCATGCTCAACGGGGCGAGACGATGCCCGGTTAAGCCGGATGACTACGAACCTTCGCGTTGGCCTTGGGTCTTGAGTGGCCATAATAATCTGAACATGATTATGTGAAAAGTGCATGAGTGCATGAATGCATATGATAGGAATGATGCCATTGTCTATACACGTGTGACGCTTGTAAAAGCTGGGTTTGTTTTGATATGTATTATTAAGTCTTTGCATCAATTCAAGCATATGTTTGAATTAGGTCACTTAGTGACTTGAAAGGCACGTGCATGTTATAATTGTTATTTGGGATGAGAGAGGCATGTGAACGTTTTGGAAGTCATTGTTTGAGACTTGAAGGCCATGGTAATATTTTAAAAAATGATTTATGACACATGGGAGTATTATTGGCTATTTATTGCACGATATGTAGCATGTGTGAATTGTTATGGAGGACTCGAGGAACCCGTGTATGTGGTTGAAGTCATTAATTGGCATAGATTCTTGATAGAATGGATGTTCAAGTAGAGGAAGTTTTTCCTTCATGTTTATAGTTAATGCAAAGCAAAGGCCTTGCTATTGATCTGCTATCGATAGATAAGTTGCATGTTTAGGGCATCCCCGAGGATTAGGGAGTTTTGTGACGTCCTGAAATTCGAGCCCTCTGAGGGATGAATGAATGTGAATTTCGTCAATGCATTGTTAATTGATCTCACTCGGAATTGATCACTCCTGAGATACCGACCTTGAGGGGAAAGGCTAATGAGGACAGAACTCGTACGACAAAGGGCGCGCATGACAACCATTCTATTCCAAAAATAGTTTCAGGAACAGAGATATAGATTTTTCTATTTTTATTTCTAGAAGAGTTTCTAAGCAAAAATAACCATTTGATAATGACACAAAATTTCTACTCTAAAAATATAAATTCATTTGATAACGACACAAAATTTCTTCCTTTCGGACGACGGCGGCGGACGGCGACGACCTTTAATATAAAAAATAAAAATGATTTAGTAACAAAAAAATAAAAAATAAAATAAAATAAATCATAAAAAATAAAATAAAAGTATCATTTTATTTTAAAATAAAAATATCCTGAAAAATAAATTTATTTTATTTATTATATTATATTTTATTTTACGAATAAATTTATTTTAAAATGAATAAAAATTTAAAATAAAAATAAATTTATTTGGCAAAACACTCAAGGCAAATAAAAATAATTTAAATAAATTTATTTTTAATAAACTAAAAATAAAATGATAAATAAAAATAATTTATTTTATTTTAATAAATTTATTTTAATTTTTAAATGAATAAAATGATTATCAATTTATTATTTTTAAATGAATAAAATGAATATATTTATTTTTATTTATTTTTATTTTTAATAAGACGAGGAGAGGCAGAGGAGGAAGAGGAGGAGGTAGAGACGTAGAGGAGATGAGGGAGGACTCACCGAAATTAGGGTTTAGTGGGAGAAATTATTTCGATTTCTCTTTCAAATCAATTTTGGAATAAAAATCTATTCTAGAAATAGAAAAACTTATTAGATTTATCAAACAGGTTTCTATTCCGAAAGCAGGTCTAGAATAGAAAAATTATTTCCGGAACATAAATTTTGATTATCATGCACCCCCTAAAGAACTTGACCTGGGAAAACAACTTAACCATGAGACTTGCGTGAGGATGACCCTGTAGATAGGCAGGTCGATTTCAAGGATGACTACAAGTTGATTCGCGGACAGAACATAATGGAACGACAGGTGATTCTGTTTACTGTTATTGAGCTCGCGAATGACCCTATGTCGATCCTCATTAATCGTGTACTTTGAAATAAGAATCTATCCTCCGTAAATTCATGTAGTCAAGGACGTCCATGTGTCGAGATGTCTTGAATGTGGTTTGACACGAGTCAGTTACGCGTGAATCCTCAAAGCTGCCTGTCAATCTGAGTTGTATCCAAAAGGGCATTGGGCGAAATTGACATGGCATGAGAACTAAAAATTGGACTTCGAAATATCAGGAACGTCCGGGACGGACTTTGGATGAAGCTACTTCAACGATTGACAGCGCTAATTAAGCCGAGTATTTAGAAAAGAGATTTTCAGACCGAGGAAACGAGCCTATGAGGATGTGGGCCGGGCCAAACTAGTGTCGGCCCTAGGCCCAAGGTGGGACAGCCACCATGATGGGTCCAAAGCAAGCAAGTGAACCCATTGGGCCTAAAGCAACTATTTCTTCTTCCATGCCCATTACCAAGCCTTTAGCCCTTTTGAGCCCAATCAATTCCCAAGTCTATTCCTATTCATTTCCTAGCCCATTTCTTAGGCCCACCCATCAATTTCATCCCAAAGACAGAATGGGGAATTTGTGCAAGGTGAAATGACCATTTTGCCCCCAAAAGTGTGTGGATAAGGGCAAAGGAAGAGAGAGAATGTGAGGTCATGTGCATGGGGACTTGAAGCAAGCCTTCAATGGCTTTGATGGGGCCTTGACAGCTAGCTCTCCCATCACTCTCTCTCCCTTCTTCAGCCCCTCAAACTGTTGCCCTCCCTCTCCCCTTGTTTCTCATTCTTCCTGTTTCTGCTCCAGCTGACCTTTCTCCGAAAACTTGAGTTGTTCGTTGCCTTCTTGTGAGAATCAGCCTTCGTGCCACCCACCATCACGCTCAGAAGGCCCAAATTGTTCAGGAGGACTCGGCCGCTCATCGAACGAAGCTGCTAGCCGACCCGCCGGCCGGTCGGAAGAAACCGGTTGTCGATCTGTTGGTCCACCTGGCAGCTTGCACTGCTTTGCCTATTTCATCCATTTCAGTCGTTTTTCTTCCATTTCGACCCTACCTCCACCCATCCAGCCACCAGAAAGTCCCCCTCGACCCCTGAGTGCCGCCAGTTGCTGGCCAACCCCTCGTCGGAGCTCCAGCCAAGCCACTTCAGCCTCTCTCCTCCTCTGGTAGTGTAGTTTTTCAGAGTTGCAGTGGGAGGCATTGTTTGTTGCGGTTGTTTCAGCCCTAGGACTGCCTTGGATCGTCGTGGTAGAGGTTCCTGAGCGTAGTCTCCATCGTTGCTGCTACGTCCATGTCTCCGACCCATTAACGAGTGAGTTTAGCTCCTAATCCATCGTTTAGTGCCTAAACTTGCTTAGGGTTGGTTTAGTTAGATTTAATTCAAGTTTAGGATAGGTGGTTAGATGAATAGATTATATTAGTTTAGCTTAATCTCATTTTATTTGCTTAATGATGCTTATATGCTTAATTAAGCATGTTTAGCTTTAATTGATTGATTTCCTTAATTTAATTATTGTTTTAATGTTTTTTGGATTTGATTTATTAGTTATTTAATTCTGAAAATTTACTGTTCACGCGACACTATTGACAAGTATTGTTCACATACACTATTCACGAGGTACTGTTCACGCACACTGTTCATCTAGAATGCAAAAAGTTGTCTAAATTCATGTGTGTTGATTTTGTGAAGTGAATGGATGTGTAAATACATGGACATTCGCATGAATCAAGTGATTTTCACAAAAAAGGGAAAACGGTTTGTTTGAGCGACATCGGAATGAACCGCCTTTAGGAGAAAATGATTTGAGAGTGTATATGCAAGCGTATGTGCATTGGCTAAGTGCCCAAAGATAAAAAGGGAGTTGTGGTGGTGTGCTTGCGTGATCATTAAGTTGAATCTGTCCCCCATTGTGTGTTGGGTGGGCGATGCTCCAATGTGGAATGCCGTCACCAATGTGTGTCGGGTAGATTGTGCTTGTGTGGCGGAAATCAGATCGTACCTATGTGGCGGTAATCGGATCGTGCCTATGTGGCGGTAATCAGATCGTGCATGTGTGGCGGTAATCAATTGGGGCATATGATAGGTAGTGCTTGTGTGGCCGTATTGCTGTGTGTCGGATAGGTAGTACCTGTGTGGCCGTATTGCTGTGTGTCGATTAGATTGTGCCCGTGTGGCCATAATCAATTGGAACGCATGAGTGTTGAGATGGTTGGGCCTTATTATGAGGTAAAATTGTGTGGCATGGTATGGGACGTGTCATAACGATTTTACCTTATAATCGGGACCCGTGTGATTGAGCGATGCATGAGAGGTGGTGCACTGAAGTGCAAAAGCGTATATGAATCATGGCATCATTGGTTCCAGTTATGCATGAGTTGAGCATATTGTTCATGGCACGCATGCATGAATCAATAACGTGTAGGAGGTGGCAATGGCCCGGTGAGATCGCTTGTGACGCGACTCCTATGTGATTGATGTATTGCATCATCTAATGGCCATGTGCCTTGCGTGTATTGTGCTGAGATTAAATGTGTAGGGTATGGCATACCGGGTAAGGTTGCATGCGAACTGACTATTAATTATTGGTTGTTAGTCGTGGCTTGTTTATGGGGTGGTTCTAAAAAGATGCCCCGAGTTGAGTTGGTGTCCTAATCGGGGGACTAGGGGGAGGACTTGTTGAGATTTATATCTCATTGGTTATTTTATAACCATTTTCAAGTCCCTAAGGTGAAGAACCCGGTGTTTGAAGAGGAAGGGTCAGGAGCATAGGTGGCTCAGCAGTTCTTTTTTGAGATAGACCTTCTGTATAAGAACCTGAGGTGTTTATAAAAGTGTATTTGATTTGAAATTGGTTGTCCTGCTTTTCTATCCCATGTATGTTGTTGTCAAGGGATTAGTTAATTCGCTTCCGTATGTGCAATAAAATGAATGGGTCGGCAACTAGTCTTGGGACATTGCTTTCTATCGACCAAGGAATGGGTTGTTTCATGCCCGAGGTTTGGGGCGTGACAAGTTTACTCGCTAAGATATTTATATCTCACTCCATCGTGGTTTAACATTTTTCAAGTCCACAGTATGGAGAACCGTCATGTTTGGTTTTGGGTTACATTGGAGACGAGAGTTTGGCCTAGCGTTAGTGAATCTTAGGTTAACAGTAAAGGAGTTATTTGGTTTGATGTTCTGATGTATACCCTCTACTATCCCTATTGTTTGTTAATGGATGGGAGATGTTTGCTTTGCTTCTGCATGCGTATAATCAAAAGATAAAATGAATGGGTTGACGACGCATACTGGGACGTCGCAATTCCATGACCGAAGAGATCGAGGGATGCCGCGCACTCGAGGGTCGGGGAGACACCTCGGGTGTCGCCCTAGGCCTTAGTTTCGCTTGCCTCCACGTCATTGTCGCCATGAACTCACCGACTCGCTAATCTGGTGAGTTTACTTTCTAAACCTTAATTAGGAGGTTAATTATGCTTAGGGGAGGTTTAGGTTTGGCTAAGTGAGATTAGTGAATTTAGTTAGTTGTTTAGTTAATCACATTAATTAGATAGGTTAATTAGGTGGTTAGTTAGTCCAATTAGATAGTTTAGTTAGTCTAGATGTAGCTAGGTTGGTTAGATTAATTTAATTAACCCAATTAGGTGGTTAGATTAGTGTTTATAGCATAATTAGTCATTTATTTATTTATTTTGCATATATTTAATTATTTTGTAATTTATTTAATTATTTATTATTTTCCAGAAATTATACCGGGATAGCTAGTTGTCGAATTTCGTGCGATTATCGTGGTGCAATTAGTTTGCACAAATTGATTGCTGATTGATCAATTTTGATTTATTACTTCAAAAATTTGGATTTTTTGTATTTAATTAGAAAAATACCGGGTGTCGGTTTTTGATACCAAAAATATTTTTAAGTACTATATCAAATAGTGGGATTTTTAAAAGTAAGGATATCGCATTTTATGGCTCAAGCTGACTGTGTACCCACACACGATTATTTTATCGGGTGTTTTTAATATGAAGAAAATATGCCAAGTTCATCATTTTAATTGAGGCATTTGAGCACAATGTCCTTAGCTGGGGTTGGATGTGCACGTGAACGTTATGAGAACCCATTGCGAGCGTTTACGCCGGACGATGCTCCTATATGGAATGCCCCATGTCAACGGATGCCGGATCGCGATAGAGGCCGAACCGATGCACCTTTAGGAATGCCGTCGAGTGATAGACAATGCCATGCTCGATGGGGCGAGACGATATCTGGTTACGCCGGAAGATCGCCAAATGTCAAGTAGGCCGTGCCCGTGGGGCCGTAATTAATTGGAACGCTTGTTTGTGCGAGATATAACCACGCCTGATTATGGGATAAAATTGTGTGGCAGGGAATGGGACGTGTCATAACAATTTGGCCTTATAATCGGGACCCTTAAGATTGACTGATTTGAAAGTGAGGCGTTCCAGTTATTGATTGCATCTACTGCATTTATAAAGGTTATATGAGTCGTACTGACTTGCAGGGAGGTGCTGAGGTGAGGTAAGTCCTCTATGATGTGTGTATAGGCCGCCTCTTGGTGTATTACCTTCCTAATCGAGGTTTAGGGCATAGACTTACTAAGACATTGTCTCACCTCGTCATAGATTTAATCTTTTCGGGTCTGTAGATGGAGGTGAGACCTGTGCATTTTGGGCAGTCGCGAGGGTATAGCGAACAGAATACTAACTTCCTTATCCCCGGGAGTCTCTAGATCTGGGAGCTCGTTGTGATCACGGTCTTGGTCGATGAGGGCCTACCACAGTTGGTACCTCATCGATTCAAGGTGTGGTTTCTTCACGGGCCTAACGGGGAACAGGAAGGTCCCGTGGATGGTTTCGACAGACCCGCCATTGAGGGTGAGGGTGAGGTGGTACTCGACCCTATCGTGCATGCCAACAATATAGCTGATAATGCGGCGAACCAGGGGCCTAAGGTGGAGGAGCCTACAGTAGAGGAGGTAGCTGATCCGCTTGACGTCGACATCCTTGACGGTGTCGTGATAGACCCGAATCCCAAGTAGATAGGGTCTAGGGTAGGATTAGCTAGGTAGTCCTTTTTGGGATTTTAACTTTTGTATATAACTTACAGGCTAACCTGGTTTGTCTATGAAAGTATGTTTGGTTTGATTTGGTTGTCCTGCTTTTCTATCCCATGTTTGTTCTTGTTTGGGGATTGTTTGTTTTGCTTCTGCATGTGCATGAATCGTTTGGGTGGGCGACGCATCCTAGGAACGTTGCAAATTAGTCGACCACTGAGGGATATGCGTGTGCTCGAGGTTCAGGGCATGACAATACATGTTCACTAACTTGGAACTCAAGTGGTCTATGCCGCTTATCTGCATAACTCTTTTGACGACTCTGATCGATCTTGAGTCTTTCTCAAATAACTTTGACGGCGTCGACTGACTACTGAACCAATTCAAGGCCCGTAATCTTACACTCTCCAACTTCGTCCCAACAAACGGGAGTTCTACAAGCTCTGCCATACAACGCTTTAAACGATGCCATCTTGATACTCTGCTAATAACTGCTGTTGTAGGCGAACTCAATTAGATGAAGCTATTCCTCCCAGCTTCCTTTAAAGTCTAATACACTAGCTCGCAGCATGTCCTCGAGGGTTTGAATGGTCCTCTCAGACTGGCCATCTATCTATGGATGATAGGCCGTGTTGTACCGCAGCTTTGTTCCCAAGGCGGTTTGTAGAATTTTCCAAAAAGCTGTCGTGACCTTCGGGTCTTGATCTGACGTGATCGTCACTAGCACTCCAAGAAGATGAACTATCTGTCGCACGTACAATTCATTATATCTGTCTAATGCAAAGTCCTTTCGTATGGCGATGAAGTGAGCAGACTTAGTCAATCTGTCGACTACAGCCCACATGGAATCGTTACCTCGCTGACTTCTCAGTAATCCCATCACAAAGTCCATTGTGATATGTTCCCATTTCCACTCGGGAATCTCAAGAGGTTGCAAAAGTCCTCCAGGCTTGCAATGCTGTGCTTTCACTTGTTGGCACGTCAGACACTTGGCAATGTGTCTGGTGATAACCGCCTTCATACTGTTCCACCAAAAGTTTTGACGCAGATTATGATACATCTTTGTACTGCTTGGATGAATACTATAACTGCTATGATGGGCTTCTGACAAGATCTTCTCCTTAAGCCCCTCATCGTCAGGTATACACAATCGCTCATGAAACTTGAGTACTCCGTCCTTAATAACTTGAAAGTTAGCCTTCCTCTTTTCCGCATCTTCTTGCAAAATTTTCTAGATCTCAGGGTTTGTCAATTGCAACGTCTTAATCCTTATCTGCACTTTCAGTTCAATTATGAGGGTAGCCATGAGACTTGAAAGATGGCCTACCTCAAACTTGAAATCTGAATCTCGAACTCCTTCGAGTAGGATCCTCTCCCGAACCATCATCTGTGCGATTGATGCGACGATCCGCGATCTTAGGCCTATCACTCTATTTATTGGTCCCTACATAATTTTTACTGCGTAAGCGGATACATTAACTCCCTTTCCATTCTTGAAATGATGCACACGATATATACATATCAACCAGGCACTTTTATTTATAGACGATGTTCGTCAGTACACAAAAGCCAAAATTTTCTATATTTGGCTATGCCAAAATTGGATTGACTCTTCCATTAACAATTCACAACATCATCCATCTTCATGCACTGGTATCCCAAAAATTTCTACCGTCCTCCGCTACTCCACCCCGCTCAAGCCACCTCGTCATCCTCCGGCAGCAGTGGTAGTGGCCCCGTGGTGCGCCTGTTCAGTCGAGCGTACAGGACCACAAACTTCATGTGCACAGGACCCAAGGCAAGTTCGGTGTCTATAGTTAGAATCACTCGAATACGGGTGAAGATGAGTCCTGGCAGGTTAGGGTCAGGGTGCTCCGTCTGCTCCCATCGCAAGTCAATGGGGATTCCATAAAATGTACTAGAGGACGCGGGCAGCAACGACATCTTTATCACTCTGTAATATGTTAGCCCCATGAGGGGTGAGTACAACTACTCAGTAGTCAAAGTTCTATTAAACTATATTATGTTTGTTTACCGGTACCCGATTCCACGTAATCCAAAACACATCACATAATTAGAGCAAAAGATACGAATTGGATCAGAAGATTATCACAATAAAACAGCATATCCAAAACATAATGAGAATGTAGAACTCATGTTATCTCAAATCACTACCACCATCTTCCGGAAGGACCAGTGTTTGCATCCTTTCTAGGCTCTCGCATCCTACCTGGCATCACGAGGACGCCCGGTTCCATATTTCAATCATTGGGCGTCTGTAGTGTGTTACGTTACACCCCCAAGCATCTCGCACCCAACCTGGCTTCACGAGGAACCTCCGGGGCTCACCATGTCAATGATGTCCCCAAGCATCTAGTACACGTGACATCACACTCCCGGGCATCCCGACACTCCCGAGGCACCTCTGGGGCTCACCATGTCAATGATGTCCCCAGGCATCTAGAGGATCGCCATCACGATCCTCCAGGCCACCCGACATCCGAGGCATCACCATCCCAGGGGTCCGACGGCATCAATAACGTTTCAACCATTGTGTAGTAGTCTAATCAAATGATTTCATGCCGTCCATGCACGGGGATAAATTACTCCCAAAATCTCGAGTCATAATATAAACTATGGTGCAAACAACTCTTTAAAAATATGCCAAGCTCACATTGATGAAAATAGTTCATAAAATCAAGGGCTTAATATCGAATCCATCACAATCAATTTTCCACGGTCTCACCCCAAATAATTTCAAAATTCACATGCATGGACTTGAATTTCCCACTTGAAAATCTCGTATATAAAGTTTCAAACATTTTTGGTAAACATCAAAGCCAGTAAGTCCATGGATCAATAATCTCAAGATATAACTCGAAAAGTTTTGAAATCGTTTATATAAAATAAATCTTAAAACTTTTGAAACACCCACGTTGATACACGCACGGGTCCCCCAACCCGAGTTTGGTCATAGAAAGCATGAAATTTCGATATCCAATATTCCTAGTTAGTTCGACGACATCTAAAATCATCAATTCACGCAAATATCTCAGATCAAATGCTAGTTTATAGATTTTCAACAGAGTACGTCTCACCAAGCTACGATAGCATCTACATAATCTAGGTTTGTAGATATTGACTTGCCTTAAATCCGGTGGCATCGACAGCGAGGTAAACCGTGAGCTACAGGCTGCGGGCGCGGTTGAAGCGAGCTTGACGGTGCAACAGCGGAACGAGGACGCAGTGTGACATCCTAATTTTCAAGTTTGTTTTCGATGAGATGAAATGAGCTTTTCATTGACGCGCCTATGGCCTTTTTCTCTAAGTTGGCCACTCACGAGTTAACTAGTTTATTAAGTGAAGCCATTAATGTGACATCCTTGAATTTTAGTCCTATTTTCAATTAATAAATCGAGCCTTTCATCGACGTGCCTATAGTGCTATTCTCAAAGTTGATCACTAATGAGATAACTAGACTATTTGGGGAAGTCAATAAGGGATTTTAATGCAATATACTTGGAAATTCGACCATAAATTGACTACTCGACCGTGCTCATCTACAGAGACCATTACGGCATAGTTAAAAATCAATTAGAGATCAGAGATAGGTCGGTTCGACTGAGACGTGTGGCTAAATGTGGGTGATTCCACTAAATTGCAAAATTATCGTCAATCGGCACTAGACTGATTTCTCTGTTGCTTTCGTACCCTGTATCCATATTTGAAACCTCAAGATTTTCATGACCACCGAGAGTCGCCAATGTGTCAAAGAAGTTCATTGTGGCTCTAAGAAAATCGACCACGGGTCATTTACACTAAAAATTTCTTAAAGCTCTTCGGTAGTCTACGTCACGCTAAAATTGCGCCAGATTGAAATTAACCACGAATTTGAATCCCATTTTAGAAATTGAAACTTTTGTCATGTCACGAGTCCTTTTAGGAACGTCGACTCACCCTCCGAAGATTTTTCTGCAAACCGAGATTTTGAGGAAAAAGTGGATATAGGGCCGTTTTCGACCGGGAAATTCAGATGACCATTTTTTATCATGAAATTAGGAAGCAAATAGGTTCTATTAGCAAGGAAAAATGCCAATTTGATTGAGGATACGAGGGTGGAATTTATAGAGGCCGAATTTCACCGATTCAAGAAGGAATTGAATCCAATTGAGGGAAAATTGTACAAAATTCGTATTCCCCTTGGTCCATGACTTTTGGACCACTTCCAAGGCTTCTAGAGGAAGCTTTGAGGGCTGTAAGTGGCTGAGGAAACCAGCTGGGCATGTGGGACCAAGTCAAGGGGACAAAAGGGTGAAGTTAAAGACCGAGTGGCCCCCTCCTTGGTAGCCGGTCCCCTTCTCCCTCCATTGCCATCGACCTCCTCCTTTTCCATAGCAAAAGAAGCCCCAAAAATCACAGAGAAGCCGCAACTCTCTTCCCCTTAGCTGTCAAATTCCCTAGCCGTCTGCCGGAGCCACTGCTGGTCGTCGCACCCCTGTCGCACCCAGCCGTGAGCTCACCTGCTCGTTGCACGTCACTGCCGTCCCAGCTGCGTCGTCCACCCTTGCTCACTCATCCAGCAGGTCGCCAAGCAACCTTAGGCCACCGTCGGAGCCTCCACTACCACCGCACGTCGCCGCCCAGCTCCGCCTAGGCCGCTACTGCCGTCCACCTCTCTTCCACACCGTTTCAATCCGAGCTAGCCAAGCCGAGTAGTCCTTCAATTCAAGGACAGAATCGAAAAAACCTAGCAAGCCCGTGGACCTTCGAGGCCCGCTTTGGTGCCCTTCAGACCTTGAAAGGTGCACCCGCTTTGGAGTTTGTGGCCCGTCTCCGCGTCCTCGTCGAAGTGAACCCGTTGGATCGTTAATCCAGTGAATTTACTCACTAATCCCTGCTTAGGAAGTTAATTATGCTTAAGGGTTGATTAGTTTAAGCTAAGTACGATTTAGGTGGTTAGTTAGAACGAATTAGTAATTTAATCATTCGATATTGCATGTTAGGTGGTTAGAGTAGTGCAATTAGCAAGTAGATAGCTCATAGTATTTATCTAGATTTGTTCGGAATTTTTCCGGACCCGTCTCGGCTTTTAATTAGGCTTTTCTATCCTAAGTGTGCATTTTTGCTATTTATTGGTATTTACTAATTAATTTTAGTAATTATTTAATTAATTATTATTTTCCGAAAATTAGACCTTGATAGGCAGTAACCGGAATTTTATGTTGATCACAATGGTGTGACTTGTTTATTTAATTAAGTTCCGGTTTGTGAAATTTGAGTGTGAATTGTAATTTTGGGGTATTTATCTCAAAATTTATTATTTTCAGTATTTAATTAGAAAATCATCGAGTGTCGGTTTATAGCGCCAAAAATGTTTTTAGCGATTTTATAAAGTAAATATATTATATTTTTGGCTGAGGTCGACTGTGTACCCACACACGATTATTTTTACTGGGTATGATCAAAGTGGTGAAACTATTGGTTGAGTAGAATGGTATACTATATCAGCTTGAGGGTTTGATATATTAGTTTAGAGTGAGCAGTATACCTTAAGTATCGCACAGTTTCGGTGAGCAATTAAGTATCACACAGTTTCGGTGAGCAATTAAGTATTGCACAGCTTTGGTGAGCAACTTAGTACCACATAGCTTTGGTGAGCATTAGTCGTATACTATATTAGCCTAAGGGCTTCGATATGTCAGCTTAACATGAGCAGTATACATTGTTATTAGCTTTTGGTGAGCATTTCTATCTTTATTCAGCTTAGGGTGAGCAGTCCTTGTTGTGATCGGACTTTATAGATAGTATTGAATGCGTAAACCGAGAGATGGTCTTAACGACATGGAATTGACTAAGTCGATTGATCGATGAATCGAACTAATTTGATGTTTTGATGTGCTGAACTTATTCGTTGAATTTATAAATGATTCTGACTTGTAGGAAGGAAGGGAGGCAAAGGTAAGTCTTCTAACTTGTGTTTGTGCTTAGGCAGCCCTTAGGGTGTGGTTTCTTCTTAATCAAGTCTTCGAGGGTGAACTTACCGAGATGTCATCTCACCCCACTGTGGGATAACATTTTCAAGTCCTTAGATGGCAGCTCCTCTCGAGCGTTTTAGATAACCGAAGAAGGTCACAGAGCAGGTATCTTACATCCCGCTTCATGGGAGCCCAAGAGAATGAGTCTATGAGCTCATAAAGTCCATGGTCTGGGTTAATGAGGCTTTACCCCACAAGGTGCCCCATCAATATAGATCATGGTACCGACGTGCGCGAGATGGACAAAAAGAGGGTCGCATGCCGAAATTCGAGATACCTGCGTATGTGCTGAAGGTTGCTTTTGGAAAAGGGATAGTCGACCCTCAAGATGGTTCAGTGGTGGAACCATACCTGTCAGATCCAGGGACTCTGGAGTATTCAGCTGAAGACTCTAATGAGGAAGAGGATCTATAGTTCCATGAAACCCCCTGTTTTGCAGACCTTGTATATATATCGGCTTGTATTGTATATGACATGATTTGTTATGTATGTACAAGTGTGGTTTTCGAAAAATAAAAATTGTTATCCTGCTTTCCTATCCTATCTTGTTAATTTCTAGGGAAATTATTCATTTGCTTCCATATGCGCATTTAAAATGAAAGGGTCGGCGATGCATCTTGCGACGTCGCTATTCAATCAACCGCAGAGGGATGGGCATGCGCTCAGAGGATCGGGGTGTGACAGTTAAGGAATATAAACGCAATTGACTTGAAAATTCGACCAGAAACCGACTGCTCGACCGTATTAATCTGCAATGGTCATTACGGTACTGTCAAAATCAATTAGAGACTGGAGATAGGTCGATTTGACAGAGCTATGTGATTAAGTGTGGATGATTCCACCTAATTGCAAAATTCTCGTCGAACAACACTAGACCGATTTTTCTGTCTTTTATGTATGCCGTGTCCGTATTTGAAACCTCGAGATTTTCACGACAACCGAGAGTCGCCAATGTGTCGAAGATGTGTCTTGTGGCTTGAAAATGATGGACCACAACCTAAATGCACTAAAATTCCAAAAAGCTACTCGGTAGATTAGAACACGCTAGAATCGCGCCAGATTGAAATTAACCGTGAAATTGAACCAGAATCCAAAAATTGGAAGTTCTGTCACCTCACAAGTAATTTTAGGAATGTCGACTCATCCTCAGAAGATTTTTCCGCAAACTGAGATTGTCGGTGAAAAATTAAAGTATGGTTATTTTGGATCGGGAAATTCGTAGGCCCGCTTTTGGTCGCATTTTTGGGATACAAGTTGGTTCAATTGACAAGGAAAAATGTGGATTTAAGTGAGGACACCTTGGGTGGATTTAAAGGTTTTGATTTGAGCTCAATTGGATGAGAATTGAAGGGGAATTGATGAAATTGGAGGGGAATGTCACAAAATTCGTATGCCATGGGGGACACCACATTTTGGACCACTTGGGAAGCTTCTTGGGGAAGATTGAGGAGAGAGAAAGGAGCTGTGGATGGCTAATGGCTGGTGGGGGCAAGCCAAGGGAAAAAAGGCCAAGTGTTGAAAGCTTAAGCGCCATTTGGGGTCCCCCCTCTTCAACAGCCATCTTCTTCCCCCTATCCCTCTCCTTTCTCCATTGTTGTGGTCCTTGAAGAGCTCAACAAAACTAGAAAGTCGAGCAGAGCAGCCCCCTCCTCCATCGCACGCCCGTCCGCCCGCCGGAGCAACCAGCTCGTGTCACGCCTCAATCCTCGAGCACGTACCCATCTCTCGATGATCGATAAAAATTTGCAACTTCCTAGGACATGTCGCTAACCCTTTCATTTTATTGCACATGTAGAAGTGAATAGCAAATCCCCTGACATTAACCATCTTGGGATAGAAAAGCAGGACAACAGATTCACAAACAAAACATGCTTTTATAAACTAATTGAGTCATATACAAGAGTCTATACCCAAAAGATTTCAAAAGATTGACTCTAAAAAAGAAACTGTTCTATCTGACCTACACTTTAGATCACCTTAGCTCAGCTCCAGATCCTCCACCCAACGGTCCTGAAAAGTGAAGCCCACGACGGGGTGAGATATAAATCTCAGCGAGTTCACGCTCTAAACCCTGATTAGTAGGGTAATACGCCTAGAGGCGTCCTAACCACACAATCATACAACCACAGAGACTTATCTTGTCTCATATCCTCCCTATAGTTCAGCACAGTTCATATCACAACTATATGCATATAGAAATTTCACACATCAATTGGAACGTCTAAATCAATCACTGCTCAAACGAGCAAGAACTACCAACACACATCGTTCCATCAATTCAATTATAGGGGTCCTGATTATAGGGCCAAATTGGTATGACACGTCCCATTCCATGTCACACAATTTTGTCCCATAATCCGGCGCATCAATTTCACTCAACATGCGTTCCAATTAATTATTACTACCCGCACAGACAGTTTTACTCGACACACATCGGTCCTCTGGCATAGCCAAGTTCTGTCTCACTCCTTTGAGCACGGTTACATCCTTCGACACACACCAAGGACGGCATTCCTTACGGCCTTCCCGTAGGAGCTTTGGTCTAGAATCTACTGCAACCGGCATCCACCGACACACACCGGGGATGGCTAATTGTTGGGGTTTCATGAATCATGTATAGGTAAAGTTTGACAAAAGTACGCAACGGAAACAAAAATGATATATTTTATACATGATTCTTCGAAGGCGTTGTTTGTGCGTTTTAATCAAAAAATCGAATGTAAAAAGAGAGTTAAATGAAATATCTCTCGAAGCGCACTTTATACAAATTGGTTCGGATGTTCTACAGTTTGAGCCCCGCAAACGTTGGACCTCTCGTTCAGACACACCCACAATGCACGAATTAGTGCACATGAACGAAGCTTCATATCTTTTTTTTATTAGTTATTATTATTAAAAAGAAACGGACATAGATTAATTAACTAATTAAATGAATAAATAATTAATTAATCGATCCCCTAAGAAATAAAAAGAACATAATTTCCATCTCGAATACATTAACATATATTCACTTTGGACATGGGTGTGCATCATATGCAAGTAGACTCATGATTATAATACAAATTAAATTAAATCTCATTTAATTTAATTTCAAATCGACTCAATTCGATTGCAGTAATTGCAAACACATTTGCAACAATATTTCTCTCTTGTTCCACATTATCCTAATTGTTTATGGTGTGTGACATGCCTAAGTTCATCACTAAGCTGGTAGTAAGACTTATACTAACACATTAGTACTCCCAAAAGAATTAATTGTCCCAATTAATCTTTGGGTCCTACAAGCCATGATTGACATCTAGCAATATGTCATGGCTACCCAGATAGTGTAAATGCTTTAAGAACATAATGAACCTGTCGGTTTTGGCTACAGTGTAATTCAATCCCTCTGTCTTACTATGTCCCGATCAAACAAAGACCATGGAATATTTGTCAAGTCATCAATTCGATTATATGCACAAATCTGATTGACATACATTTTATTCGAGACATAAACAATTTATTCTCGGTTACAACCTCGGCCAAGGATTTCAATGCAATGTCATAATTAGATTGCATAAGACATCATTATTATACCTTGCATGTAACAAGGAGATGGATTCCATATTACGCATACGTGCAACTTCGTATATAAACAAACTATGACCATTAGGTATAAAGACGGATCAACGACCCGACATTATGTGCACTTGTGAGCCATAGTTGTTTAACACAAAAGTTAACATTGTGCCTCAGGTTTAGGATTATTTACACAAGATCAAAGCATAAACAATTAGACATTGACCACGCTAAAAGGTTCCATGTCGCTAATCGTTCCATATGTGTCACGTTCAGTGAACTTGTCTAATACAAATACCTGTGTTCTAACTCGGGCATCATAATACCTAATGACATGTGTCTCATCATTCCCTTAAGTATCCAATACTTAATGGCGAAGTTAAGAACACACCGGTCTCAATAGGATTATTAATATCCACTCAATAATCCATCGATCGGGAAAAATTTAAAGATTCAACCTAACTATGAACCCGTCACATATATTCTTGACGACTCAAGAATAGGTCTAGTTGCAACTAATCTTATGGAATCATTCATAAATACAAAATAATTGGACAAATATATGAATACGTCATTGCCATTAATCAAATAATAATAATGACAGTACAACTGAAATCCCAAACATGTAACTATTACATAGTAGCTTTAGGGCATACATCCAAGAATCTCCCACTTGCACTAAAGCCAACTTGTTTGGTACCTCAAACCCATTTTGTCAATTTGTCTTTCAAAAGAAGACTGAGGTAAGGCCTTAGTGAAGGGATCTGCCACATTTTTTGTGAGGCAATTTTCTGTAAGGCGATATCACCTCTCCCAACAATTTCTCTGATGAGATAAAAGCGTCTCTCAATGTGCTTGGACTTTTAGTGAGACCTTGGTTCCTTGGCTTGAGCTATTGCCCCATTGTTGTCACAAAACAATGTAATCGGTTAGTCAATTGAGGGAACGACTCCAAGTTCAGAAGTAAACTTCTTCATCTAAGCGGCTTCCTTTGCTGCTTCAGAAGTAGCTACATACTCTACCTCAGTGGTGGAATCCGTAGTTATGCTTTGTTTGGAACTTTTCCAACTAACTGCACCACCATTGAATGTAAAGATAGACCCAGACGTAGACTTATAATCATTAGGATCTGATTGAAAATCGGAATCAGTATAAGCTACAAGTTTAAATTCTCCTTCTCCATATATCAAGAATAGATCCTTAGTCCTTCACAAGTACTTAAGAATATTCTTGACTGCTATGCGTGCTCTTCTCCTGGATCAAACTGATATCTGCTAGTAATACTTACAACATGTGCGATATCAGGTCTAATACATAGCATAACATACATTATGCTTCCAATAGCAGATTCATATGGTATCTTTTCCATCCGCTCTCTTTCTTCAGGAGTGTTGGGACACATCTCTTTAGAAAGACGGATCCCTTGCCTAAAAGGCAATAATCCTCTCTTGGAACATTGCATGTTAAAACATGTTAACACTTTGTCTATGTACGTAGATTGTGAGAGGCCAATCAATCGTCTTGATCTATCTCTATTGATCTTGATACCTAAAATGTAGGTTGCCTCTCTTAAATCTTTCATGGAGAATTTTTGTGACAAGAATAGTTTTATCGATGATATCATCGATACATCATTTCCAATCAAAAGTATATCATCGACATACAAAACTAGAAATGCAATTGCACTCCCACTGATCTTCTTGTATACACAAGGTTCATCCGGATTTTTGATGAAACCAAATGATTTGACTACCTCATCAAAACGGATATTCCAACTTCTGGAGGCTTGTTTGAGTCCATAAATGGATCTCTTAAGCTTACAGACCTTTCGTTTTTCACTATTGGATTCAAAACCCCGTGACTGTTCCATATAGATGTCCTCCTCGAGAAAACCATTTAGAAAAGCTGTTTTGACATCCATCTAGTATATCTCATAATCTAGGTGTGCAGCTATAGTAAACATAATCCGAATGGATTTTAGCATGGCTACAGGTGAGAAAGTTTTGTCATAATGAATTCCTTCTTTCTGACGATATCCTTTCGCCACCAACCGTGCTTTGTAAGTTCTAATTTGACCTTCATCATTCATCTTCCTCTTGAAGATCCATTTACAGCCAATTAGTATAATACCATCAGGCAAGTCAATTAAGGTCCAAACTTCATTGGAATACATTGAATCCATTTTGGATTTCATGGCTTCTAGCCATTTACGAGAATCGATGTCCGACATCACCTCCTCATATGTTTTAGGATCACTAGGTTGATCACTATCATTCACAATGCATAATGGTTCAATATGATCAACCGAGTGTCTATAACGAGTAGGTGGGCGAGACGTTCTCACTCTTCTCCTAAGAGGTTGTGTATCAGAAGCCTACTGAATCAGAGATTGGTATCTAAACTCGGTTGTTTGGTACTTCATTATTTTCTTCTTGTAAGACTATTTTCCGCCCAGCACCACCTTCTTGGACGAACTGATTCTCCATAAAAGAAGCATGCTTGCTCACCAAAATTCTTTGGTCTGGATGAAAATAGAAATAATATCCAAGAGTTTCTTTTGGATATCCAACGAAGCAACCTTGTTCAGATCTTGCCTCTAATTTTTTCATTTTTAGCTTTTTCATGAAAGCTGGACAACTCCAAATCTTAATATGATTAAGACTAGGTTTCCTACTATGCCATATCTCATAGGATGTAGTTTGAACAAATTTGGATGGCACTCTATTCAGTATATATACAGCTGTCTCAGGGGCATATCCCCAAAGGGATATTGGTAAATTGGTGTAACTCATCATAGATCGTACCATATCTAATAAAGTACGATTTCTTCATTTAGATACACCATTATGTTCTAGAGTTCCAAGAGGTGTCCATTGTGATGAAATGCTATTCTCTTTAAGATAGTCCAGGAATTCAGTACTAAGGTATTCACCTCCTCAATCCGATCGAAGAACCTTAATACATTTTCCTGTTTGTTTCTCAACTTTGGCCTTGAATTCCTTGAACTTTTCAAAGGATTCAGATTTATACTTCATGAGGTATAAATAACCATACATTGACTGATCATCAGTGAAGGTAATGAAGTAATTATAACCACCTCTAGCATTTTCATTAATTGGTCCACATACATCTGTATGTATTAACCCTAATATGTTAGCAGCTCGCGTACTATGTCCCACAAAATGCGCTTTGGTCATTTTTCCTAGAAGACATACCTCACAAGTCGAGTATGACTCAAAATTTGATGGATCAATGTACCCATCATTACTCAACTTGTTAATTATGTCTTCTCTAATATGACCTAATTGGAGATGCCAAACATACTTTTTATTTGGACTATCTCTAGGGCATTTATAAGTTATGGCATTTACATCAATTCTCTTTTGCTTATTGACATCGGTAATCGTATTACTGGACATTGTAATGGTATAAAGATTATTGGTTAAAAAGTTAGAACCAACACATCTTCTATTGTGATAAATAGAACATACATCATCAGCAAAAGAAAATTCATAATTCTCTTTACCCAAATGAGGTATAGAGATGATATTCCTAACAGCATTCTTATAATGTAAATAGTTCTTTAAAACCAATACACGTCCAGAAGGCAAACGTAAACGAAAAGTCCCTATAGCTAATGCAGCAAGTCTCGCTCCATTGGCAAATGTCAGGACAATCTCATTTCGCCCTAGCATCCTGTTTGTTTCCAAATTCTGCAAAGACGCACAAATATGTGAAGTTGCAGCAGAATCTAGAACCCATGAGCTGGATTTAGCACTAACCATAAGGTTAGTTTCAATAAGCATAGACACCATATCTTCATAAGGTTGGTCCTTGGGCTTGACCTTCAAGCTCGTGAGGTACTTCATACAGTTCCTCCTCTAGTGCCCCTTGATACCATAGTAATGACATTTCCCTTTATCAATCTTGGGTTTTGGTTGCACAACAGGTTTGACAAGTCTCTTACATTTCTTTTTCTTTAAAATAGTCTCACTCCTTGAAGAAGAAGCCTTAGCCATAGCCACTACATTTGGTCTCGTGTTGTGCATTTCCTTCTCATAAACTATCAACATGCTATGCAACTCAGCGAGAGTTTTCTCCATCTTATGCATGTGGAAGTTTTGGACAAAACTAGAGAAGGAATCGGGTAAAGATTGGTGGATCAAATCCACAGCTAACTCGTTGTCCTTAACGACATTTAGCCTAGCCAATTCTTCAATATGCCAGATCATTTTCAAAGCATGATCATTAATTGATGATCCTTCAGCCCATCCTCATACGATACAATGCCTTAGATATCTCATATCTAGAGGTTCGATCATTCTCATCAAAATATTCCTTTAAGTGCAAAATGATCGACCTAGCATCTTTCATAAATTTATATTTCTTCTGTAATTCATTATTCATCGAAGCAAGCATATATGACTTAACTTTTAAGTCATCGTCACGCCACTTATTATAAGTGACATGCTCCTCTTGGATCCCACCCTCAAGAAAGGAGGTTGGCATATTTTCATTAAGCACATACCCAATTTTTTCAGAATTGAGAACAATTCTCAAATTCCTCACCCCGTCACTGAAATTGGGTCCAATCAAACAATTCTTGTCAAAATAACTATTTCATTTTGGCCTTTAAATGAAATAGATCCTCCCACTAAATTTATATTCGAATCTCATACTCCTTAAGATGTGAAACAGTAATCTTTGTTGGGTAAAGATTACTAGTGGGGATTGGAGTCCCACTAGCTCAAAGCCCACCTCACCTAGCAGTTATTGGTGTTCTATGAACTTAGTGAGTGAACCAACTTGTTCAACGCATTATATGCGACTCCCAATCATAACTTTGGCCTTTAGACCATGAAAGCCTCACCTAACAGTTATTGGCATCTTGATTATAGTTAAGTCTAGCCCATCGTCTCATGCAAGTATTGAAAGCACAAATGATTCCCTCACCTGACAGTTATTAGAAATCACTTGGCTCCAACCCCATAACATCACATGCATAATGGAGTGGTCCAATATTAAGAATGGTAATTAACCCCTATGTATCCATAGCCGGTTAGTTAATTGCTATAGTATTGGATCAAACCACGACGATGGAAGGCCACGAGTCCGAAACCCGTTTCGACTTAATATTATTAATAAGGAGATTCGAGTCGTTATTAATGGTCTCACTTTGCACATTAACCGGTTTAACATGCACGATAACATAAACACAATAAATAAATAGATATCACATAAACATCTATCCTACGTGGTGATCATGGAATTATGGTTCAATGGGTCTCGAGCCAAAGAGACCCATTTAGCCATTTTAATGTTTTAATAATAGGGACCTGCTCTTCACTTCTTCTTCAATCTTTGAACTCTTCAAAGACCGGGCCCATAGAACTCACCAGCTTAATGGCTCCTCCAATGGCTCCTCCTCTCTCGTAGCATTTACATCAACATTTGATATACTAAACTATGCTAAAATTACATTTCATGAAAAACTAAAATAAAATAAAAGGAAGGACGGGGCCTCCATTTAATAATTACATCCCCAAAAAGAATACTTGTAATCATCACACATTCATCCATACAACAATCACAACGATTAGGGTTTTTTTCATGATCACCACCCTTCTTTGCAACCCATAATTCAAAATTTAAAGCTCCGGAAGGCAAAGATAAAATTCTGCATTTAATCAAATTTAAAGTTTAACAATGCAAATTACGTCAAGAAATCAAATCGATGAAACAAATTTCACGAGCGTGATTCCGAACGAAAGTTGCGTTGTCAACTTTAAATTCACAATCACGAAACATTCATATAATATAAACACAAAGTATAACAAGTTACGGATTTTTGATTCAAAATTGATTTAGTTCTAATTTTTGCTTAGTTGATTAAATTTATCACATAAATTAATCAACTTCTATATGCCACATAAGAGCAAGAGAACCAATTCTCTTAACAAAAGTAAATTGGCCATTCGAACGCAAAAATATCTTTGAACTATAAATTAATTAAACTCACAAAAAAGGCGTAAGGTTGGCTCTAATACCACTATTGGGGTTTCATGAATCATGTATAGGTAAAATTTAACAAAAGTACGTAGCTGAAACAAAGATAATATATTTTATACATGATTCTCCGAAGGCGTTGTTCGTGCGTTGGTTCAAATGTTCTGCTGTTCGAACCCTACAAACGTCGGACCTCTAGTTCAGACACACCAACAATGGACGTCGAACGGAAGAGAAAACTTTTGGATATTCACCACTATGATCGTGCTAGCAATCTCGTGGAGACAATCCACCGTATCCTTGATGTTTTAGTCACGGCCCAAACAAGAGAGAATCCCTCTTTTTCTCCCATCTCAAAAACACAATAACACACATACGCTTTGCTCTATTTTTGAAATGCCTTGTTATGTTGCTAAACCAGCATTTTTAAATAAAATATAAACCAATCAGCAACGGTTGTTGATCATCCGTCGATCAGCAACCGTTGCTGATCGTCCACTTATGCACAAACGATCGTGCATGAGCAATCTTCTTTTTTTATTATTAGTTATTATTATTAAAAAGAAATGAAAATTAATTAATTAATTAATTAATTAATTGAATAAATAAATAATTAATCAATCCCCTTAAAAATAAAAGAACATAATCTTTATATGTACATTTGGAATACATTAACATATATGCACTTTGGACATGCGTGTGCATCATATGCAAGCAGGCTCGTGACTATAATACAAATTAAATTAAATCTCATTTAATTTAATTTCAAATCGACTCAATTCAATTGCGGTAATTGCAAACACATTTGCAACAGTATTTATCTTTTGTTCCATGTTATCCTAATTGTTTATGGTGTGTGACATCCCTAGGTTCATCACTAAGCTGGTAGTAAGACTTGTACTACACATTAGTGCTCCCAAAAGAATTAATTGTCCTGATTAATCTTTAGGTCCTACAAGCCATGATTGACATCTAGCAATATGTCATGGCTACCCAGATAGTGTAAATGCTTTAAGAACATAATGAACCTGTCGGTTTTGGCTACAGTGTAATTCAATCCCTCTGTCTTACTATGTCCCGATCGAACAAAGACCATGGAATATTTGTCATGTTACCAATTCGATCATATGCACAAATCTAAATGACATGCATTTTATTCGAGACATAAACAATTTATTCTCGGTTACAACCCCGGCCGAGGATTTCAATGCAATGTCATAATTAGATTGCATAGGACATCATTATTATACCCTGCATGTAACAAGGAGACGGATTCCATATTGCGCATACGTGCAACTTCGTATATGAAAAAACTATGACCATTAGGTATAAAGACGGATCAACGACGCGGCGCTATGTGCACTTGTGAACCATAGTTGTTGAACACACAGGTTAACATTGTGCCTCAGGTTTAAGGATTATTTACACAAGATCAAAGCATAAACAATTAGACATTGACCATGCTAAAAGTTTCCATGTCACTAATCGTTCCATATGCGTCACGTTCAGTGAACTTGTCTAATACAAATACCTGTGTTCTAACTCAGGCATCATAATACCCAATGACATGTGACTCATCATTCCCTTAAGTATCCAATACTTAATGGCGAAATTAAGAACACACCGGTCTCAATGGGATTATTAATATCCACTCAATAATCCATCAATTGGGAACAATTTAATGATTTAACCTAAGTATGAAACCGTCACGTATATTCTTGACGTCTCAAGAATAGGTGTAGTTGCGATTAATCTTATGAAATCATTCATAAATACAAAATAATTGGACAAATGAATGAATACGTCATTGCCATTATTCAAATAATAATAATGATAGTACAACTGAAATTCCAAACATGTAACTATTACATAGTAGCTTTAGGGCATACATCCAACACTAATATCCACTGACATACACCAGGGATAGGTAACGTCCACTGACACACACCGGGGACTGCTAATATCCATTGACACACACCGAGGATGGGTAATGCCCACCAACACACACTGGGGACGGTTAATATCCACCGACACACACCGGGGATAGGTAATGCCCACCGACATACACCAGGGACGGGTTCTCTTAACCAGCACACGATCATTCAATTCTGGCCAAGGACATTGTGCTTTGCACAAACGTGCCTCAATTAAGATAACAACCTTGGCCTATTTTTCTTCTTATTAAAAACATCCAGTGAAAATATTCTGTTTGGATACACAGTCAGATCGAACCCGAAAAATTGATATATTCCTTTTTTAAATCCCACTATTTTGTATATTATATAAAATCATTTTTGGTGTTAAAACCCGACACCCGGGATTTTCTAAATAAATATCGATATTCACAAATTTTGGAATAAATGACCAAAATTTCAATCAGCATTCAATTTGCACAAATTAACACTCAATTGTAGAAATTAACCACACCATTGCAATCAGCACGTAATTCCGGTCACCAGCTCTCCCGGTCTAATTTTCGGAAAATAATTAATAATTAAATAATTAACAAATTAATTCCATAAATACATACTTAGGCTAAATAATGCTAATCTAACCACCTATTGGGCTAATTAAATTATTCTTACTATCCTAGCTATGTAACAACATACTAACCTAACTAACTACAATTTCTAACAACCTTATTACCTAAACAAGCTAACAATTAAACTAATCACACTTAAACTAACATAATCACCCCTTAAATGTCAATAGCCTACTAAGTAGAGTTTAATGCATAAACTCACCAGTTTAGCGCGAAAACCGATTCACCGCAACAGCAGCACGACAGCGGCCGAAACTCAGGGCTACGATGACGCCGAGGGGAGCTTGGACTGGGCTGAAAACGGTCCAAGATGACTCAGCAAAGCTAAGCTTCGGCCCTAATTTGCGGAGTTTGTGGATCGGTTTCGAGCAGGTTTGCAGTTGCTAGACGTGTGGCTGCGCGAGAAGGATCGGTGGAGATGGAGTGGCTTGCGAGGTGAACGTCATGGAGGGGATTTGCTGGTGGTTGACTGGTTGAGACACGTGGACGCGGAAGCGGAGCAAAGACCGAACGATGGAGGGATTCGCTAGGGAAGAGGGTTGACTAGGTGGGGGTTGAGAATGAAAGGAGATGTGGCTACGGTGTTGTGAGGTATGGAGGCGTGTGGACGTGTGGCAGCTACAGGAGTTATCTCATTGGAGAGAAGGTGCTGCAAGAGAGAGATTTTGGTGGAGAGGGCTGCTTCGGTGGGGGTTTCGACGCTTGGGAAAAATGAAGGAAAGGGCAGAACATAAGGGGGAAATTTTGGGGGGGAGGGGAAGAGAGACGCTCAAAGGTGGGAATGGATGAGGGAGGGAGAGAAGCTTTCAAAGTCAAAGTAAAAAAATCTAAATCATCATTAGATGGTCCAAAAAGTCTTGAAGCTCATCCCTTGTGTCCCCCAAATACTTTCTTGAAGATAATTCCCAAAATAATCTAATTTTCATGCCAATGTTGCAGCCCCCCATCAAGCATACGAATTTCCCTCGATAGAGCTTCAATTTCTTCACCAATTTCCCTAATTTGATGTCCAATTTTGTTGAAGAAGAAGCCCACATAATTTCCGCAAGTTCCCATCACTAAATAGCTCGGTAACAAGGCCAAAAATCCCTTCGATTTGGCCCATCCAAATTTCCATTCTTTCCGAATCGTCCAAATTGATTTTCCATAAAAATCCCGAACTCACCGAAAATTCTTTAAAGGATGAGTCGACATTCCTAAAATGCATCGTGACATGACATAACTTTTAATTTCTGAAATCGGATTCAATTTCGTAGTTAATTTCAATCTAACGTGATTTTAGCGTGACCTAACCCACCGGGTAGCTTTTAGGAATTTTTAGTGCAATTGACCCGTGGTTGATTATTTTCGAGCCACAATGTGCCTCTTCGACACATTGGTGACTTTCGATTGTCGTGAAAATCTCAAGGTTTCAAATGCAGACATAGGGTACTAAAATGACAGAGAAATCGGTTTAGTGCCGATCAACAAGAATTGTGCAATTAGATGGAATCACCCACACTTAATCACATGGCTCTATCGAATCAACCTATCTCCGATCTCTAGTCAGTCTATGTTGTAATGAACCTTGCAGATTAGCACGGTCGAGCAGTCGATTCCTAGTCGAATTCTCAAGTTTATTACGTTTAGATTCCTTAACGGCTTCACCTGATAGGCTAGTTATCTCATGAGTGGCCAACTCAGAGAAAGAACTATAGGCACATTAATGAAAAGCCCGACTCATTCAATTGAAAATAGAATTGGAAAATCAGGATGCCATAACTCTTCCCCTTTTATAAAATTCCGTTCTCGAAATTTAAACCATTACAATTCTTTAAGCAAAAAGGTAGGGGTACAGTCGTCTCATCGATTTTTCACTTTACCAAGTTGCTCTATCAGTGCCGTGGTGTTGCTAGACCACTTTGAACAATAAGAGGGTCTTGGTGGGCAAAACCTGTTCTTTCCGATCCACAATCTGAACCAGGCTTTCCACATACCACACTCTGTCGTCTACGTCTAAATCCTCAAAATTCAGCACGTGGGTTGGGTCAGGCTCATAATTCCTCAACATTGACAGACGTCATGCACTTACGCCAATCTTGGCGGCAATGCAAAATAATACGTTAGGATCTTGATTCCTTCCAGAATCTTAAAGGGACCTACTTACCTTGGGCTCAGCTTTCCCTTCTTGCCGAAGCGCGAAGTACCTCTCATTGGTGACACCTTCAGAAAAACATAATCACCAACTAAAAATTCCGACGGTCTTCGACACTTATTGGCGTAGCTTTTCTGGAGGCTCTGAACGGTCTTTAATCTATCTCTGATAATGGCAACTGCATCTACTGACTGTTGGACTAACTTTGGGCCTGTGATCTTTCGTTCCTCGAATTCATCCCAACACACTAGCGTTCTGCATGCTCTACAATACAACGCTTTAAAAGGAGCCATTTGAATGCTCTGCTGGTAGCTATTGTTGTAAGTGAACTCGATAAGGTGAAGCTATTCCGCGTAGCTTCCCTTAAAATCCAACACACAAGCTCGCAACATGTTTTCGAGGGTTTGAATCGCCCTCTCAGACTGGCCATCCGTCTGAGGATGATATGCCGTACTATACTGCAACTTCGTTCCTAAAGCAGTTTACAAACTCTTCTAGAAGGCAACCATAAACCTCGGGTCTCGGTGTGATGTAATAGTCACCGGCACTCCATGCAGACGAACAATCTGACGCATGTACAACTCTGCGTGCCTATCCAAATCAAGGTTCTTTCGTATTGCAATGAAGTGAGCCGACTTCGTCAGTTTGTCAACCACTACCCAAATGGAATCATTACCTTTCTGACTCCTCGGTAAGCCCGTCACAAAGTCCATTGTGATATGTTCCTATTTCCACTAGGAAATTTCAAGAGGGTGCAGAAGTCCTCCCAGCTTACAATGCTGTGCCTTCATTTGCTGGCACATCAAACACTTGGCGACATTCTGGGTGATGTCCGCCTTCATACCAGACCACCAATAGTGTTGGCGTAGATCTTATACATCTCCGTACTGCCAGGATGAATGTTGTAACTGCTACGATGAGCTTCTGACAAATTCTCCTCTTTAAGTGCTGCATTGTTAGGTACACACAATCGTTCTCGGAACCTTAGTGTTCCGTCTTCAGCAATCTGAAAGTCAACCTTTCTCTTATCGGTATCCTCATGCAGGGTCTTTTGAACATCTAGTTCTGCCTAATCTGCACTTCGGGTTCAATTCTGAGGGTGGCCATAAGATTCGAATGGTGGCCTACCTCAAATTTGAAAACCGAATCTTGAGCTTTCTCAAGTAAAGTCCATTCCTTGAGCACCATTTGTGCTACTAAAGACTTTCGACTTAGTGCATCAGCGACCTTGTTCGCCTTTCCAGGGTGATACAATATATCACAGTCATAATCCTTCAGAAGTTCCATCCAGCGACGCTGTCTCATATTCAACTCCTTCTGAGAGAATAGATACTTGAGACTTTGATGGTCGGTGAAGATCTGGAATTTTTCTCCGCACAAATACTGTCGCCAAATCTTCAAAATGAAAATTATAGCTGCGAGTTCTAAGTCATGCAGAAGGCCAGCAAGGTTCTAGCACTTCGTGGCCTGTTTCCGAGCCCTTCCCGGCCTTGGTTGGTGTCATCGCTAAGAGGTTTGTCGCTCGCCTTGGTGTTGCCGTCACCGTGGACTCACCGGCTCACAAATCCAGTTTACTTGCTAAACCTTGCTTAGGAGGTTAATTATGCTTAAGGGTTGTTTAGTTTAGGTTAAGCACGGTTTAGGTAGTTAGATTAGTTTAGTAGTAGCTAATTAGATTAAGTGGCTTGATTAGTTTAGTGGATAATTAATGAAGGCTAATTAGGTGATTAGATTAGCGTAAACTTGATTAGGCCCTTAATTAATTATTTTAAATTAATTAATTATTTCGAAGTTATAAATATTATATTATTAAATTATAATAATATAATATAATATTTATTTTATTTAATTTCAGAATATTTATAATTATTTATTATTTTCCGGAAATTATACCGGGATAGTCGGTGACCGGAATTTCGTGCCGGTTGCAATGGTGTGCTCAGATTATGTATTTGATTGTTGGATTGTACAAATTGAGTGATGATTGTGAAAAGTATGTTATTTATTCAGAAAATCCCGAGTGTCGGATTTTTGACACCGAAAATGGATTTTAAGTACTATGTCAAATAGTTGGGTTGGAAAATGAAAGATATTACCTTTTCTAGTTCGAATTGACCGTGTACTCACACATGACTATTTTCCGGATGTTTTTAATAGGAAGAAAATAGGCCATGATCACTATTTTTATTGAGGCATTTGAGTGAAATGCACAATGTCCTGGGTCGAGATTGAATGGTTGTGTGTTGGTTAAGAGAACCCGTCCTGAGCTATTGGTATGGACGTGCCCCTATATGGGATGCCCGCACAATGGAGGTTGCAGTAGATTCTAGACCGATGCTCCTTTGGGAACACCGTCAACGTACTAACGAGGCCGTGCTCAAAAGTGGTGAGACGATGCCTAGCTACGCGAGTAGACCGCTGAACTTAGGAGTAGGCTGTACCCTTGAGTGGTGAAATTAACAATTGGAACGCATGATTGATTGAGTTAGATGCGCCGGATTATGAGACAAAATTGTGTGACATGGTATGGGATGTATCATAATGGTTTGGCCTTATAATCGGGACCCCTGTGTTTGATTGAGATGAGTGAGGTGTTTCAATTGTTGTGTGCATTAATTATATGCATTGGTGATATGAACTGTGCTAACGTGCGGGATGGAACTGAGGTGAAGTAAGTCCTCTGTATTGTGTGGCTAGGCCACCCTTGAGTGTATTTCCTTCCTAATAGGGGTTTAAGGGGTGAACTTAGTCAGATAATGTTTCACCCCGTCTTGGGCATATCTTTTTAGGTCCTTATATGGTGGTTGTGGAGGACCGAAGCCCCAGAGTGTGTGAAGGTGGAATCTAAAGGATCGACGTATGTATCGGACTAGTATGTCGTAGGATAGTTTCTTTTTGAGAGCCGACCTTTTGTAGACTTTTGACCAGATTGCCTTTCTACCTAAACCCCGTTGTTTATAAAAGTTGGCTTCTGTGAAATGTTGCCTTGCTTTTCTATCCCATGTTGTTTGTTGTTAGGGGTTCATTGTTTCGCTTCCACATGTGCTTAATGGATTGGGTTGGCGACACGTCCTAGGAACGTCGTGTTTGTCTCGACCACATAGGGATGTGTGCACGCTCAAGGATCAGGGCATGACACGCTGCTGCTGGTGAACTTCCGGAAATCCCAAGCTGCTAGGGTCTGAACTGAAGCGGTGGAGTGGAGGGGCAGTGTGATGGTCGGCGTTGAGCAATGGAGAACGGGCGGGATGGCGCAGGTTTTTTGGGGGCAGAAGTTTGCTAAAACGGAAAACAAAATTGACGAGAAGTGGGAGGCGCCGAGAGTAACCAACAGTCTTCCCCTCGTTTGCTTCTTGTTGACAACGTTAGTCAACAATTTTGAAGTCCTGTGGCTGCGCAAATGATGGACAGGTGGAGGGTAGCGTGGCCATCGACCGAGTCTTCATCGCCAGCTTGAAGAATCCGTTGATGGGTGGCCTTCAGTTGGTTGACATCCCCGGCGTTGCTGTCCAGCTGAAGAGAAGCCAATTTTCATGCAGTGCACACGCCACCTTGCTCCCTCATGCAAGAACGTGGCAGCATGGTCAACATCTTCAAATTTGTTGACCAGCGAAGGGGAAAGGAAATGTGGCTAATTCCCTGCATTCACGTTCCTATGGGCTGGCAGGTTGAGGCGGAGAAAATGGGTTGCTCTTCGATGGTCCAAGTCCCCCTTGATGCACGAGGAAGGAGCAGCTGATGCGGAGAAAGTGGCAGAAATTTTGCGGCACTTTTCTTCATCAATTTCACGTATGCATGGAGTCGAAAACAATTTGCATGAAAGGCTCATTTAGCAAGGTACAAATGCGAGTGGAGGTTGAGTATCACGGTGATCGGATTGTCACGACGCAACAAAGGCGTGGCTATGAGGGTATGTCGTAAGATCATCAGGAAACGTAACATCTTAGTCCGGCAATGATGATGATAAAACGGCATCCACTAGTGGTGCCAACGACGTAGTTCGATGACAAACTCATCGACTCGTCATGGATTGTTATGTATTCGAGGTCCGGCGAAATCCAGATATCACAATTCTCCCCTCCTTAGAGAATTTCGTCCTCAAAATTGTACGTCACTTACGTCTCATTGAAAAGGTGAGGATACCTTTGCCTCATTTTCTTTGTTTGAAGAACCTGCTCTTTCCGATCTAGTACCTGGATCGGCTCTTCCATGTACTTCACTTGCTCATCCACTTTGATGGCTTCATGATTGAGTATGTGACTAGGGTTAGGTTGATACTTCCTTAGCATTGACACATGGAAAACATCTTGTAGATTTGCTAGCTTTGGAGATTATGCTAGTCGATAAGCTACATCTCCTATCCTTTCAAGGATCTCAAATGGTCCAACAAACCTAGGACTTAACTTACCTTTTATCCCGAATCGCAATATTCCCTTCATCGGGGATACCTTTAGAAATACGTGATCTCCCACGTTAAATTCCATGGGTCTTCTATGCTTATTTGCGTAGCTTTTCTGTCGACTCTAGGCCGTTTTAAGTCTTTTCTTGATAATTTCTACTGCATCTGTAGTAACTTGTACCAATTCGGGTCTTGTTAGTCTTCTTTCACCCACTTCATTCCAGCAGATCGGTGTCCTACATCTTCTCCCATATAATGCCTCATAGGGAGCCATACCGATACTTTGCTGGAAACTATTATTATACACAAATTCGACCAGATGTAGCCGTTCGTCCCAATCTCCTTTAAAATCAATCACGCAAGCTCTCAACATTTCTTCCAGTATTTGGATTACTCTCTCTATTTGTCTATTTGTTTGCGGATGAAAAGCAGTACTGAATTGGAGCTTGGTCCCTAAGGCAGTTTGAAGACTTTGCTAGAAGTTTGAAGTAAACCTTGAGTCTCGATCGGACATAATAGTTATAGGAACACTATGTAAGCGTACTACTTGGCTTACATATATTTCGGCGTATTTATCCATTGGATAATCTACACGAACTACGAGGAAATGAGCAGATTTAGTCAGGCAATCTACTATCACCCAGATGGAATCGTGACCACTTGATGTCCTTGGTAATCCCTGCACGAAGTCCATTGTCACGTGATCCCATTTCCACTCTAGAATATCCAACGATCTCAACAGTCCTGCGGGTTTGTGGTGTTTCGCTTTCACTTGTTGGCATGTTAAACACTGGGAGACGTGTCTAGCAATATCTATTTTCATGTCATTCCACCAATACTGTTGATGTAAATTCCGATACATCTTTGTATTCCCAGGGTGGATACTATAGTTACTCCAATATGCTTCCGACAAAATTTCTCTTCTTATTCCTTCATTGTTGGGAACACATAGTCTTTCTTGGTATCTCATTGTTCCATCCTAGAAACTTGGAACTCTGTTCTTTTCCCTAAAGACACTTCATTTCATAATTTCACAATTTCCAGGTTAGACTATTGTAACGTTCTAATTTTCTGAATAATTTCCGGTTCAATCCTCAGTGCGGCTAATACACTTATGAGATGATTTATTTCCAATTTAAACTCTGAATTTGCTATCCTTTCCAACAGATTCCATTATGTTACTCTTACACTTGCCATATCTATGGCCGACTTATGACTAAGAGCATCTACCACCTTATTTGCCTATCTTGGATGGTACAATATTTCACAGTCATAATCCTTTAGTAGCTCCATCCATCTTCTCCGCCTCATGTTTAGTTCCTTTTGCAAAAATAAATACTTTAGACTATTGTGGTCTGTATAGATTTCAAATTTCTCTCCTTATAGATAATGTCTCCATATTTTCAAAGCGAAGATTATGGCGGCCAATTCTAAGTCATGAGTTGGGTAGTTCAACTCATAAGGTTTCAGTTGCTTTGATGCATAGGCTATAACTTTTCCGTGTTGCATCAAAACACATCCCAATCCTTTGTGAGAAGCATCACTATACACCGTAAATCCATATGATCCAGACGAAATAGTTAGGATTGGAGCCGTGGTCAATCTCCTCTTGAGTTCTTGAAAACTTCTTTCACATTCACCACTCCAATCGAATTTTACGTTTTTTCCGAGTCAACTGCATCAACAGGCCTGCAAGTTGCGAGAATCCTTCTATAAATCTTGTATAATAACCCACAAGTCCTAAGAAACTCCGTATCTCAATTTGCATTGTCGGTCTCGGCCGATTTACTACCATATTGACTTTTGTTGGGTCCACCGAGATTCCTTCTCCTGACAGCACATGTCCTAAAAATATTATACGGCCCAGCTAAAATTCACACTTACTGAATTTGGCATACAATTTATGGTCTCTAAGGGTTTGCAACACTATGCTTAGATGCCATGCATGTTCATCGGGTTCCTTAGAATAGATTAGAATATCATCAATGAAGACAATCACAAATTGATCTAAATAGGGCTTGAATACCCTATTCATTATGTCCATGAATGCAACTGGGGCATTAGTCAATCCAAAAAGCATCACTAAAAACTCATAATGCCCATAGCGAGTCCTAAAAGCAGTTTTAGGAATGTCTTCTTTCTTAATCCTTAGCCGATGCTATCCTAACCTCAAGTCAATTTTATAAAAGACCGAACTCCCTTGTAGCTTGCCAAACATGTCATCAATTCTAGGTAACGAATACTTATTCTTAATAGTTACTTGATTCAATTGTCTGTAGTCAATGCACAGGCGCATCGACCCGTCCTTCTTTTTCACAAATAGGACTGGTGCACCCTAAGAGGATGCACTTGGCCTAATAAATCCTTTATCGAGTAACTCTTGTAGTTGAATTTTGAACTCTTTTAGTTCCACCAAAGCCATCCTATACGGGGCTTTTGATATCGGTTTTGTTCCAGGCATCAGTTCGATCTCGAATTTGATCTCCCACTCCGGCGGTAATCTTAGCAGTTCCTCAGGAAACACATCCTGAAATTCCTAGACCACTTGAATTTCATCGACTTTAGCCTCCTCCTTCGTATAATTCTTTACTACTGCTAGGTATCCTTGACATCCCTCGTCAAGAAGTGTACATGCTTCCACTACTGAAATGAGAGTTATGGAGGGGTTTGTCTGATCTCCGTAAAATTCAGAGCTAGGTTGGTTAGGTGGATTGAACCGAATCATATTTCTATAACAGTCTATCTTAACCCGTTGATTATGGAGCTAGTCCATTCCTATAATGACATCAAAGTCATATATAACCATTACTACTAGGTTTATTTCCAGACCTTGCCCTCCTATGGTTATCTTACACTTTTCACATACAAACGTGGACAGTATCTTGTCCTTCAACAGTGTAGAAATACAAAGAGGTGTCTCAAGAGATGTAGCTCCTATTTCACTCAATCGTCTATACCTTTCAGATACAAAAGAATGCGTAGCACCCATATCAAATAACGCATATGCCTTCTTATCATTTATAGAAATCGTACCTGAGATAACGTTTTTGGAAGCTTCTACTTCCTCTTGGGTGATCGCATACACCCTTCCTTGTGCCGGTGGTCTCTATGATTTCCCCTGTGGAGGTGGTCCGCCTAAACGTTGTTGCTCTTGTCGCACTGAGTTGACATTTGACTGCGATCTTCCTTGCGAACAATCTCTCCTGAAATGTCCTCTCTGTCCACAACCAAAACATCTATGTTGATCATTACAAGGTCTTGGCCCATGTTGTCTACCACACCTTTGGCAAGAATTGTTTTGATATGGCACTCTCCCTAAAGCCTAACCACTCTTGGTCTTCCTGAAATTTCCAAAATTTCACTTTTTCTTAGAATCCCAAGATGGTTCTCGGGTTATATAGGGCCTTTTACCTCGTTGGGCATCATTCAGTGTCAACTGCCTCCCTAATTCCATCTGCTCTCTTATCACTTCCTACTTTACCAGCTGTGCCCTTTCATAAATCTTAGTGTAATCTCGTATATTTAGGGGCACTAGTTGCCTCGTGATATCTGTCCTCATACCTTTCAAAAATCTCTTAGCCTTTTCCTCTCGATCCTCTATCAGTCTAAGGGCATACCTAGACAACTCAAAAATTTTCTTTCATACTGGTCTACTGCCAACTCCTTTTGTTCTAATTGAACAAATTCAATTATTTTCTTATCCTAGCACAGTAGGTAAAATGCTTCCTATTGAAAGCCCTGACAACTCATCCCAATTTACAGCAGTACCGGGTGGAAATATTGTGTCTCTAGAAGCTCTCCACCAATGTTTGGCATTTCCCTCTAATTGGTACTCCACCAGCGTTATCTTCTCAATGTTGTTGCAATTCAACAACCTGAAGATCCTTTCTATTCCGTTAATCCATTGTTCCACCTCCTCAGGACTTTTCATTCTAGTAAACTTGGGCAGTTTCAACTTTAGGAATTGTTCCACCAATCCCTAAGCACGACGCTCTACTCCGGGTTGTTGCTGTTGTTAAGCTTGTCTTTCCATCAAATTTCCTATATTGGCCAATGCCTGCAGGATGTTGTCACGCCCCGAACCTCGAGCGCACACACATCCCCTGGTGATCGATACAAATGCAACGTTCCCAGGACGCATCGCCGACCCAATCATTTTAAGCACAAGCGAAAGCGAAACAATAAACCCCTAATAGCAAACAGTATGGGATAGGAAAGCAGGACAACATTTCACAAAAGCCAACTTTTATAAAAACGGGGTTTAGTTACAAAACAACTATAGTCAAAAGTCTACAAAAGATCGGCTCTCAAAAGAAGCTGTCCTACAACATATTAGTCGGACACATACGCCGATCCTTTGGACTCCACCTCCACAGACTCCAAGGTTTCGGGTCGTCTACAACCACCATCTAAGAACTTGAAAAGTTAAGCCCACGACGAGGTGAGATATTGTCTCAGCAAGTTCACCCCCTAAACCCCTATTAGGAAAGAAATACACTCAAGGGTGGCCAAGCCATACAATACAGAGGACTTACCTTGCCTCAATTCCTTCCTGCACGTTAGCATAGTTCATATCACAATTGCATATAACATATGCACACAACAATTGAAACGCCTTACTCAACTCAATCAATCATAGGGATCTCGATTATAAGGCCAAACCATTATGACACGTCCCATACCATGTCACACAGTTTTGTCTCATAATCGAGCGCATCTAACTCAATCAATCATGCATTCCAATTGTTAATTTTGCCCCTCTAGGGTACGGCCTACTCCCAAGTTCAGCGGTCTACTGGCTTAGCCAGGCATCATCTCACCACCATTGAGCACGGCTTCGTCAGTACATCGACGGTGTTCCCGAAGGAGCATCGGTCCAGAATCTATTGCGACCGGCATCTATTGTGCGGGCATCCCATATAAGGGCATGTCCATCGCAACAACTCAGGACAGGTTTTCTTAACCAACACACAACCATTCAATCTTGGCTCAGGATACCATGCATTACACTCAAATGCCTCGATTAAAATAGTGATCCTGACCTATTTTATTCGTATTAAAAACATCCGGAGAATAGTCTTATGTGGGTACACGGTCAATTCGAACCAGAAAAAGTAATATCTTTCCCTTTCAAACCCCACTATTTGATATAGTACTTAAAAACCCTTTTCGGTGTCAAAACCCGACACTCAGGATTTTCTAAATAAATATCATATTTTCACAATCAGCACTCAATTTACACAATCCAACCATCAATTGCATAATCTGAACACACCATTGCGATCGGCATGAAATTCTGGTCACCGGCTATCCCGCTCTAATTTCCAGAAAATATTAAATAATTAAATAAATTCATAAATTAAATTAAATTAATATTGTACTATATTAATATAAATTAATTAAATAATATTTATAAATTCTAAATAATTAATTAATTTAAAATAATTAATTAAGTATCTAATCAAGCTTACACTAATCTAATTGCCTAAATAGCCTTACTAATTAATCCACAAAATCTAATTAGCTTCTACTAAACTAATCTAACAACCTAAACCGTGCTTAACCTAATCTAATCAACCCTTAAGCATAATTAACCTCCTAATCAAGGTTTAGCAAGTAAACTCACCGGAATTGTGAGCCGGTGAGTCCATGGCGACAGCAACGCCAAGGCGGATGACAAACCTCCAAGCGACAACACCAACCAAGGCCCGAAAGTAACCTAAAATGGGCCACAAAGTTCTAGATCTTGCTGGAACTTCAACTTCTGCTTGTTAGATGAGGAAGAAGAACCGGCGGCTGAAACAGCTCGGTTTGGGAGGCGGAGGCAGCAACTAGTCCAAGCGGGGCTCCGGTGACTTGGATAGACGACCAGGCAACCACGACGCCGACCAGGGGCTACTGGCAAAACTGGATGGTGGACGAGTAGGGTGCGGGGTCGCGCAAGCAAGCACGTGAGCAAGATAGGCGCGACGGGCGAGCAATGGCGGTCCGATGGGCATGTGGCACTCGGACTGGCAAGGGGGAAGGGCTGGCCAGTTTCTACTGGTCTTCTCTGGTTTTTGGAGCTCACAAAGCACAAAAACAATGGAGAAAGGCAACTGCAAGGAGGAAGATGAAGCTGCTGAAGAGGGGGACCCCAAAGTGGCCTTCTTAGCCTTCAACACTTGTCCTTCTCTCACCTCACATGCCCTCATCAGCCATCAGCCATCCACAGCCACTTCTCTCTCCTCAATCTTCCTCAAGAAGCCATTGAAGTAGTCCAAAATGTTACTCCCCCCATGGCATACGAATTTTGTACATTTCCTCTTCAAATCCATTCAATTCTCTTTCAATTCAATCCAATTGATGTCTTAAAAATTCCAGCCAATGTACCCACATCAAATTCACATTTTTCCTTGTCAATTTATCCATCTTGGATGCCAAAAGTGCGCTCAGAAACGGTCCTCTAATTTTCCCAATCCAATTCCGTCAATTCTTGATTTTTCGCCGAAAATCCGAACTTGCCAAAAAATATTTGGAGAATGTGTCGACGTTCCTAAAATAAATTGTGACACGCCACAACTTTCAATTTCTAAAACCGAGTTCAATTTTGTGGTTAATTTCAACCGGACGCGATTTTAGTGTGACCTAACCTACCGAGTTGCTTTTAGAAATTTTTGGCGCATTTGACCTGTGTTTGATTATTTTAAAGCCACAATGTACATCTTCGCCACATTGGTGACTCTCGATTGTTGTGAAAATCTCGAGGTTTCAAGTACAGACACAGGGTACAGAAATGATAGAAAAATCGATCTAGTACCGTTCGACGAGAATTTTGCAATTAGGTGGAAATCACTCACTTTTAATCACATACCTCTGTCGAATCGACCTATCTCCGGTCTCTAGTTGATTTTGACAGTGCCGTAATGACCCTTGCAGATTAGCACAGTCGAGCAGTCGATTCTTGGTTGAATTCTCAAGTCTATTGTGTTAGAATCCCTTAATGGCTTCATCTGGTAGACTAGTTATCCCATGAGTGATCAGCTCAAGGAAAAGAACTATAGGTGCGTCAATGAAAAGTCTGACTCAATCAATCGATAGCAGAATCTAAAAATTGAGATATCACATATGTCCTCCATTTGGGATCCTGCCCTTGAAGCCGTAGCTTCGATCCTTGATGGAGGAAGACTCCCAGTTAGTACCATGGTTTTCCAGTGGGTCATCAAGCATTTGTCTCAGGAATAATTAGTGACTCAGTGTCACTAATCAGCTAAAAAGAAAATAACGTAAGAGCATTACTGGAATCACATAAGTAACATAAAATGTTACATGCATGCAAAGGTAACTTATGATCATTACCGTATTTTACAAGCAAAAATCATTCACCCATTATTCATACTTAGTAAACTACCTGTAGTCAATGCCTTATCGTGTGCCATCATTATATCCTCATTTTCTATTAATGCATCTTATCACTCCATATAAACCTTGGGCTCTGATACCACCGAATTGCAACGACCCGCGATCTTAAGGCTTATTACTCTATTTATTGGTCCCTGCGCAATTTTTACTGCGGAAGCGGATACATTAACTCCCTTTCAATTCTTGAAATGATGCACACGATATATACATATCAACCAAGCACTTTGTATTTACATATACTTTTGTTTAGACGACGTTCGTTGGTACATAAAAGCCAAAATTTTCTATATTTGGCTATACTAAAATTGGACCAACTCTTCCGTTAACTATTCACGACATCGTCCATCTTCATGCACTGGTATCCCAAAAATTTCTGCCATCCCGCTTCCTCCGCTACTCCACCCCGCTTGAGCCACCATTGTCATCCTCCGGCGGCGGCGGTAGTGGCCCCATGGTGCGCCCGTTCAGTTGAGTGTACAGGACCACAAACACCATGTGCATAGGACCCAAGGTGAGTCCGGTGTCTATAGTCAGAATCACTAGAATCCGGGTGAAGATGAGTCTTAGCAGGTCAGGGTTTAGGGTGCTCCATCTGCTCCCATCACAGGTTGATAGGGATTCCATAAAATGTACTAGAGGACGCGGGCAACAACAGCATCTTTATCACTCAGTAATATGTTAGCCCCACGAGGGGTGAGTACGACTACTTAGCAGTCAAAGTTCTACTAAACTATATTACGTATGTCTGCCGCTACCCGATTCCACGCAATCCAAAACACATCACATAATTAGAGCAAAAGATACGCATTGGATCAAAAGATTATCATAATAAAACGGCATATCCAAAACATAATGAGAATTTAGAACTCATTTTATCCCAAATCACTACCACCATCTTCCGAAAGGACCAGTGTTTGCATCCCTTCTAGGCTCTCGCATCCTACCTGGAATCACGAGGACCTCCAATTGTGCATGTTACATCACACTTCCGGGCATTTAGGGCTCACCATGTCAATACGTCCCATGATGGGGTGCGATTGGACGGCATCAATAATGCACCATTTGTAGACTTGATATGCTACATGGGGATAAATTACTCCCAAAATGAAGGGGTGTAAAATCAAGGGGGGTCATATAAAAGACCCTTTAGCTAGTGAAGACAACCCTTGATTGATGAAGGGGTTGGATATAAAAAACGTAGAGGTTTCAGAACATTTTCTTTTTTTTTTCTCTCCCTTTCCATCAAGGCGTTCCATTTCATCTTTGCAAGAACAATATGCATTTATGCTGTGGAAATCGGGTGCTTTCCTTGTGATTGCATCCAGACCAACGTGAGGAAGTAGTTTTTGTTCGTGATTTCATTGCAATTCAACGTTCGTTCCGGGGCTATTTGCTGTTTGCGCATTGGAATCAGGTAAGTCGTCTTCCGCCGACTTGAATTCAAACATTGGTATTAGAGCTCGGTCGTGTTTTATGCCTTATTTTTCATCGAGTTTTCTCATTTACCAGTTGATATTGAGAGCAAGAGTTTGTATTCTACATTGTTTGGATCTCTGATAGTTGGAATTGCCATATGAAAAACTCAAAATTGAACCAGAGCAAAGAACGGGTTCGGGGTCGTGTGCATCTGTGAGGTTTTGGCCATTTTTCGAAATAATTTTTTGATCAAAATTAATTTTTGAATATATAGGGTGAAAGAGCTCATCGAGACAAGTCCAGCGATGGGTCGAGCGCCGCCGGGTGACGCCGGACGCGCCCACATGCGCGGCCAGAAGCCACTACGCGTGGGTGCCACATGCCTACAGCGCTGGCACAGCCAACACATCCGCCACACACGCCGGTCGGCGAACCAGCATGTGCGCAACGTGCGTGTGTGCACGACACCAGCGCAATCGCGCGCTGGTCGGCGAATGCACGTGATGACATCACTATGACGTCATCCAATGGTCGGTAACCGCCGGATGACGTCATCGATGATGTCACCGCCGGCGCGAGTTAGTTGGTCGGCCGGTCACGGTTGCGCGCAACCGACTCAACCCGACCCGACCCGAGATGACCCGACCCGACCCGATTCCGACCCGACCGTTGACCCCCGGACCGGTCCAACCGGTCAACGGACCGGTCTGGTCAACCGGTTCGGACCGGTCAAACCGGTTGGACCGGTCGGACCGGCTAGGAGCCATTTGTCTCGCTGGCGCGTGCACCACACGCACCGCGCACTCAGGTGGCGCGTGGGGGCGCGTGCGAGCTCCGATTGGAGCGTGGTTAGTGGCGTTTGGTTCGTATGAATGTTCTCTACACTGTGGTATAATTATTTTATACTTTTGAATTTTATAAATGTATGAAAATGCGTAGGAAACCCTATGTACGCGTATTTTTGGGGTTTAATGCATAGTTTATTCATTTGTAGCTTGTATTTTCTTGTGATTTAGGAAATACAGTAGCTAGCTTGTATGCAAATGATGTCATATATGCTGTGTAGAGCTTGGTTCGATGATATCATGTATATAGTTTAATATACTTGCAATTTTCTAGTTGCTAGAAAATTAGAACAATGGTAGGAAATCCATTACATGTTGAATTGCAATTTTGATTATAGTTGAAGCATGATTGTTGTTTATACGTTGGTTATTATCATGCTATGTTTTTTTTGTGTTAAGGAAAAATGTAGAAATTACATAAGGTCATGTAATTATTTTTCCTAGTGGGAGTTCGTAGGTTGGTAGAATTGAAAGGAGTTCTCACCTAGAACTTAAAATTTGCGCAAATTAAACTAATTAATGATAATAGAACAATTGTACATAGAAGTTGATTGGGAACATAGTGAACTTTTGCTTTTGTGTCTTTTGTTGAATTATCATTAATTTAGTTTGTCTTTGCTGCAAATTAAATATGTGTGTTACTCTGTAAAGTGTGCTAGTATTGATTCTGCGTTTATTATGTCAATGTGTTATAGCAATTGATTATGGCTTCGGCATCCAAGACCATTGTGGCTGACCTCAATAAGGGAGAAGCTGAACGGTGACAATTATGATATTTGGCACCGAAAGGTTCAGTACATCCTTGAGGAGCAAGAGGTTTTGGAAACCCTCAACCATACCATGGATGAACCTGAGCATGGAACTTCAGCTCAACACAGGAGAGATCTAGAAGCTTATCAAGCTTGGAAAAAGAAAAATAGCATTGCTCGCATCACGTTGCTGAGCTGTATGCAAGATGATCTCATGTGTGAGTTTGAAAGTTATGATAAAGCTCAAGCTATGTGGGTTGCCTTGAAAGATAAGTTTGGGGGTACATCTGCCACTAAGCTGAGGAGACTCACCATCAAGTTTGACACATTCCGAAAGCGCCCAAATGTAACGATGAGGCAGCATCTTCGGGAGATGTCAAACATGATCCGTGAGCTGAAGTCGGCAGGTCACTCCCTTACTGATGAACAGCAAGTTCAGGCTGTTATAAGGTCTCTTCCTGACAATTGGGAGCATATGAAGATCAATATGACGCATAATGAGAATATTGTCACTTTTGATGATATTGCGCGTCATTTGGAATTAGAGGATGAGCGCCTAGAGGCTGCGAGATCCTCTACCCATGCTTATGTTGCTGAATCGAGTTCGCGCAAAGCTTTGGGCTTCAAGCGCAAAAGGAATCTTCAATTCAACAACAAATGGAAGAAGACTGATCAGGCACCCAAGAGGGCTAAGACCTTCCAACGCAAGAAGCGTGGTGGGAAGAAGGACAAGGCCAAGATAGTGCCACAATTGTGGCAAGATGGGTCACTTTGCTCGTGAATGCACTGAGCCAAAAAAGGTACCCTATTACTCCATTACTTTGAGTAATGCTTTTGTTTCTAGTACTGTAATGCTTGCTGAATCTCATCCAATGTGGACTGTAGACTCAGGAGCAACAGACCATGTAGCTAGAGACCGAGAAGCATTTGTGGAGTATCGTCGGATACCGCCTGGAAGAAGATGGATATATGTTGGGAATAACTCAAGAGTTGAAGTGAAGGGTATCGGCACATGTAAATTAATCTTACGTGGTGGTCGAAACCTATTCCTACATGATGTCCTTTATGCTCCAGATATTCGACGAAACTTGGTCTCTGTAGTTGTTCTTCTTAGCTTAGGTTATGTATTGAATTTCCATGGTGATTGTGTTGACATTTTGTATGGAACAGTTTATTATGGTTCAGGTCATGTATCGAATGGTTTTATGGTGTTAGACATTGACTATGATCAGTACAATGTTAATGTTGATGGTTGTTTTTCTTTAATTGCATCTTCTAATAATGTTGAGATTGATGCAAGTACTTGGCATGCTAGATTAGGTCACATTGGATTGCAAAGAATGCAAAGATTAGCTAGAGAAGGCCTTTTAGGGTCACTCACTAATGTTAGTCTATCCGTATGTGAACATTGTCTAGCGGGAAAAGCAACTAGAAAACCATTCGGTAAAGGGACTAGAGCTGAATTTCCATTGCATCTCATACATTCTGACATTTGTGGTCCTTTGAATGTGAGGGCGAGGCATGGAGCCTCATATTTCATCACTTTCATAGATGACTTCACACGTTTCGGTTATGTCTTTCTGATCTCCCATAAGTCAGAAGCATTAGACTGCTTTAGACGATATATAGCGATGGTAGAGAATCAGTTGAACAAAACAATAAAGGCATTGAGAACCGATCGTGGACGTGAGTATCTATCGGAGCAATTCAAGGCTCTTTGTGATGAAAAGGGAATTGTACGACAATTGACTATTCCTAGTACTCCACAACAAAATGGGGTAGCTGAGAGAAGGAATAGAACCCTATTGGAAATGGTTAGGTCTATGATGGCGCAAGCAAATTTACCTATCTCATATTTGGGAGATGCGTTATTGACTGCTGCCTATATACTTAACCGTGTGCCCTCAAAATCGGTCACTTCCACCCCTTATGAATTATGGACTGGTAGGAAACCAGACTTGAGTAGTCTACGTCCATGGGGATGTGCAGCTTATGTTCATGATTCTTCCCATAAACATGGCAAATTAGGTCCTAGAGGGAAGAAATGTATCTTTATAAGATATTCTGAACACTCCAAAGGGTACGTGTTCATAGGTGAACAAGCTGATGGAAGTGTGACCGAAATGGAGTCACGAGATGTCACGTTCTTGGAGAACGATTTTCCTAGTAGAGGTGAGATTGATAAGGACTTCCAATTATATGAGATGGAAGATCCTGATAACACACCCACTGATGTTGTAGAGGGAAATGAAGATTTACCTCAACACACAAGACCTAGTGGGAGTGTTGCATCGCCTGATGAATTGAATTCAAGAGAAATTCAATTGCGTAAAAGTAATCGTAAAAGTATTCCCCGTCGTCGTTTTGAGATTGAAGGGGAAGCATTTATGATTGCTCAAAAAGACGATGCCGAGCCTAAGACTGTTCAAGAGGCTCTCTCATCCTCTGATAAGGAAGAATGGAGAAAAGCTTTGGAAGATGAGATGGAGTCAATGAGGGCAAACCATGTTTGGGACTTGGTTGATCTACCACCCAATCGTAAGGCCATTGGAAACAAATGGGTCTTTAAGATTAAGCGAAGGGCGGATGGATCCATTGAAAAGTATAAGGCTCGCCTTGTGGCAAAAGGTTATACTCAACAAGAGGGTATAGACTATGAGGAAACTTTTTCACCAGTTGTAAGGTTTGCCTCAATACGCCTTATTCTAGCCATCGTTGCACATTTGGACCTTGAATTACATCAAATGGATGTAAAGACGGCATTTCTCAATGGAGAATTAGATGAGGAAATCTATATGAAACAACCAATAGGTTTCATAGCTAAAGGTCAAGAGCATAAAGTTTGCAAGCTTCATCGCTCAATATATGGCCTTAAGCAATCATCTAGACAGTGGTATCTTCGTTTTCATCGAGCAATAATAACTTTTGGTTTCACGATGATCGAAGAAGATCACTGTGTATATGTCAAGCGGTCCAAAGATAAATTTGTGATTTTATCACTTTATGTGGACGATATTCTATTGGCTGGAAATGACAAGGTTTTGGTTATCACCATAAAAGAATGGTTGTCCTCAATTTTGAGATGAAGGACATGGGAGAAGCTGCTTATATATTAGGAGTTAAGATCGAAAGAGATCGATCAAGGAAACTCCTTACTTTATCACAAGAGTCTTATATTATGAAGATTCTTGAGCGTTTCAATATGCAGCATTGTAATCCCATTGATACCCCTGTCATGCAAGGTGAAGGCCTAAGTACTGAGATGTGTCCTAAGACTCCAGAAGAAATTAAAGTGATGGAAATTGTTCCTTACGCTAGTGCGGTCGGAAGTTTGATGTATGCTATGATGTGTACTCGACCCGACATATGTTATGCCGTGGGATTGGTGAGCCGATATCAATCAAATCCCGGTCAAGCACACTGGAAAGCAGTGAAGAGGATCTGAGATACTTGAAGGGCACCATGGACTATCGACTTTGTTACCAAGGGAATGATTTACGCCTATTGGGTTATTCAGATGCCGATTGGGGTGGAGACCTGGATGAGCGTAAATCGACTTCTGGATATGCGTTCTTGCTCAATGGAGGTGCGATTTCTTGGAATAGCAAGAAACAGACATGCACGGCCTTGTCTACGATGGAGGCAGAATTTATTGCATGTTCTGCCGCAGTGCAAGAAGCAGTATGGCTAAAACGTTTCTTGGAAAATTTAGCCACTGTCACTAAAGTTCCAAGACCGGTGATAGTTTATTGCGATAGTCAAGCAGCCATTGCCTATGTGAAAGATCCCAAGTATCATGGAAGGACAAAGCACATTGACATAAAGAATAACTTCATAAGAGATATAATAGCGCAGAAAGAAGTGATCCTACAATACATTTCAACCAATAGAATGGTTGCTGATCCATTTACGAAGGCTATTCCTAGAGACATATTCTTGACCCATAGGATGTCACTAGGATTGCGTAGAATGTGATATATGTTATTGTAGAGGATCATTGGTTTATGTATTTGTGGACATATGTATTGTACTTGTTTGTTTATTAGTGATTTGATGTTTTATCAATAAGTACAAATCCACTATGAGACTAGCACAAACACACATATATTATTGAAAAGTATGTCAGCAGGCAATGATTGGCTCACTCACACGAGCAATCGCCTCAAGTGCTTTAGTTAGCACGTTGAGATGAGACGTTATGTACAAATAAATGCTAAAGAGCAAGTTTGGTACATAAAATATGTCGCCTTGATTGGAGTCAAGATGAGGTCTGTGATTTGTTTATAATAAGACCGAACATGATAGTCCCACAATCATGTATGCCTGAAAGATGCCGGATGCGAGTACTTAATTGGGCGCTATAGAAAGCGAGCTGATATAACACTTGGGCTAAACATGAGTACATGAGAAGCACGTGACTATGTTTATGTTAAGATCCGTATAATGGATATATTTGATAAATGACATACGCTCTTATAGAAAGAGTAATCCACTATAGCATGTAATTCATACTACATGTGCATTGTACGACCAATAAAGGAATATGAGTAAAATTATCCTTATTTACTCATCGTGTGAGCCCTTGAGGTAATTTATAATTTACTTTAATTTTTTGCCCTATGTTACTTCTGACTATGTTCTCGAAGTGAAAGATCAATGTTGCTACTTTAGCATGTTACGGGCGGTCATGAATAGATATGGCCTATGGGACATGTCTAGGAAAGCAGTTGTTCTGAAATTGAGAGAGACATGAGTGCGAAGGAAGACTATTGTTGTTTTACATCTATCACATGTATTTACTGGTCGACCAATTATATCGCCCTTTGTGGTTGCGGATATAATTGTAAATACATGGTGTTTTTGAGAATAGTCAAGTATAGCCTTTAAGGGATAGGTATACTTGGACTGATGTAACAAAATATGTCTGGGGCATTGTGAGACATCGATTGTTTATTTCTTTTTGGGGTTGTAGCCATTATGTCATCCCTAACAGGTGCATAATTTGAGCTCCCAAGTGCAGGTGTACTCACTGGTCGCACGGCTTATTTGCCAGTATGAATTGTTTTGTAAAGTTGATGAATGTTGAATGCCTTATATTCTTGATAGAGCGCTATCAAGCCCATCATGTCCGAGTGGGAGATGTTGTACTTTAGCTAGTACGTCCATGATGGGGTGCGATTGGAACGCACCATTTGGCCTTGATATGCTACGATGGAAAGGGGGTGATGGGAGACATATAAAAGCCTCCCGAACACAACCGTTGGATGGTTGGTTGGCAAACATACATTCGCACCAAATTTTCTCTCCATTTCCATCCCCTTTCCATCAAGGCGTTCCATTTCATCTTTGCAAGAACAATTGGCATTTACGCCGTGGAAATCGGGTGTTTTCCTTGTGATTGCATCCAGACTAACGTGAGGAAGTGTTGTTCGTGTTTCATCGGCAATTCAACGTTCGTTCCGGGGCTATTTGCTGTTTGCGCATCGGAATCAGGTAAGTCGTCTTCCGCCGACTTGAATTCCAACACGCATAAAATCTTTCCACGAACCGTCTATAATAGCCTGCCAATCCCAAGAAACTTCTGATCTTTGTTATTGTCATTGGTCTCGACCAATTTGTAACAGCTTCGATCTTGGTCGGGTCCACGGAAATCCCTTCACCAAAAATCACGTGACCTAAGAAAACTACACGAGTTAGCCAAAATTCACATTTGCTGAACTTGGCGTACAGCTCGTGTTCTCGCAAGGTTTGAAGTATCGTCCTTTAGTGTCTTTCATGCTGCTTTGGACTTCTCGAGTACACCAAAATGTCATCGATAAACACAATCACAAATTGATCTAGATACTCCTTGAATACTCAATTCATCAAATCCATGAAAGCAGCTAGGGTGTTAGTCAATCCGAACGGCATTACGGTGAACTCATGATGGTCGTAACGCGTACGAAAAGCCGTCTTCGGTATATCCTCCTTCTTAATCCTTAGCTGATGGTAACATGTCCTAAGGTCGATCTTGGAAAATATCGACGCTCCCTGCAGCTGTTCAAACAAGTCATCAATCCTTGGCAATGGATACTTGTTCTTGATCGTTACCTGGTTTAGTTGCTGATAGTCGATGCAAAGGCGCAACAAACCATCCTTCTTCCTTACAAATAGAAATGGTGCTCCCCAAGGCGATGCACTAGGATCTATAAATCCCTTGTCCAACAACTCTTGCATTTGCACCTTTAGTTCCTTCAATTCTGACAATGCCATACGGTAAGGAGCCTTAGAAATTGGCTTCGTCCCAAGGGCCAACTCGATCACGAACTCGATCTCCCTTTCTAGGGGTAAACCGGGTAATTCCTCAAGAAACATGTCAAAAAACTCCTGCACCATGGCGATGTCCTCCATCTTCGACTCCTTAACTGACGTATCAACAACATTTGCCAAATAACCTTGGCAACCCACCTCTAACAATCGGGTTGCCTCAAGCGACGAGATTAAGGTAATCAAGGGTCCTCCTCGACTTTCAATAAAATCGAAACTTTCACCCGCTAACGAGTTAAACTAAATCACTTTATGATAACAGTTTACAATAGCTTGTTACTTGGTGAGCAAATCCATACCAATGATTACATCAAAATCAAACATGGCTAGCAAAATCAAATCTATCATTTCCTCTCATTCACCAATCACTAACTTGCAACTAGGATACCCTATCGCATATAACACTTTCTCTTTTAACGGGGTGGATATACTAATGACTATCCCTAACGGTTCTGGACTCAATCCTACCAACTTAACAAATTGCTTAGCAATAAATGAATGCGTGGCTCCAAGATCAAATAAAGCATAAGCAGCATGGTCGTTCAGTAAGACCATACCTATAACTACATCATGTGGGTCCTCTGCCTCATTTCAGGTGACAACATACACCCTTCCCTGCACCGAAGGCTTGTTCAAAACACATTGTTGTGCGTTTTGTGACGCACTCCTTCTTGGTTGTCCTACCGATGGTATTGGTGCCTGTGCTCCTAAGGGCTTGCATGGACAATCCTTTATCTGGTGGTCGTGCTAGCCACTACAAAACAAGCTCCCATCTTAGTAAAACACAGGGCTGATTCATGTCTTCTCCCATAGAAACGACACACACCATTCGAGTTGGTTGCCGACTTTCCTATTCCATCCCTTTGGTTAGGAGGAATGGAATACCTTCCTCCTGTGATCGGCCTCTTCTCGAACCGGTTGTTGTCTCTGTTCAGCCCGAATTGCGACCCAGATGCGGCGGTTTGCTCGTTTAGATTCCTCTTGATTAGCCGAGCCCTTTTATACAGCTCGTTGTAGTCCTTAAGATTCAATGTTACTAGCGGATCCTTGATCTCTAGCCTTAAACCGTCTCTGAACCTCATTGCTTTGTCCACTGGGTCTTTAATTAGCCTTGGTGCATATGTGGACAGCTCAGCGAACTTCACCTTGTATTGGTCCACTAACATCTGGTTTTGACGAAGATGCTGAAATTCAACCATTTTTTGCTCTCTAATGCAGTCTGAAACGTATTTCCCATAAGAAAATTCCCATGAAGGCATTCCACTCAAGAACCGTACCTTTGGGAAACATTCTCCCTCTAGTGGCTTCCAACCAAGTGCTTGCATTCCCTTGCAACTGGAAGATGGCTAGGACTACCTTGTCTTCCTCAGAGCACCTCAATAGTGCAAAGAATTTCTCTAGCTCTTGGATATAGACGGTTGTAGCCTCAGGATCGCCTGCTCTAGAAAATCTTGGCGGTTTTAGCTTTAGGAACTGCTCCACCAACTTATGCATTAACCACTCCCCATTCCTATTTCATGGTGTGACTTTAGCAGATGCGGCGGCAGTAGCGACAGTGGCATTGGCAGCAACAATGGTGGCGACGATAGCAGCAGCTTGGTTAAGAGCATGTTGACCCATCATATTCTTTAGCGTCTTTAGCACCCAAATGATCCCAACTATTTTAGGATCGCCTGGTGTTGCTCCCCCAGTACCAACTTGCGGCAGTACTCTTCCTCTCACGCTAGCCTAAGCCGATGCTTTACCTCGGGTACCAATTCGAGTTAGCGTCCTACCTCGAGTACCAATCGAAACTACCCTCTTTTGAGGAGTTCTCTTCTCATGATTCATATCGCAAAATATTTATAAAAACCTGCTTTCCAATTCTAACACGGAATTAGAAATTTGAGCGACTTGCACAAAAAAATCAATCAATCACAAGCATCAGCGTAAGAAAAATGTCTTTCCTAGCTAACTGTCCCAAAACCCACAGCACCTTATCACTCCAAACACTGACCAAGCTGTGATACCACTTCGGGCGGGGATGTCACACCCGAACCCCAGGTACGCGCAAATCCCTTGGCAGTCGATTAAAATTAGATGTTCCAGGATACGTCACCGACCCATTCTTTTTGTCTTTCAATTAAGCACATGCAAAAGCGAATTAAATAAACATTCAGCCAACAAACAAACACAGGGATAGTAAAAACACACAACATTTTCACAAACTATGCTTTATAAACATACCAAGTTAAACCTAGAAGTTTATATACACAAGTCTGTCTAAAAAAGAAACCCCTATTTAACTTACACCTCGGATCCCTTCGAATCGGGCTCGAGATCCTCCACACACTGTCTAGTATATCAATGTCCATGGGGTGACCTACCTCCCCATCCTAGGTTCCGACGGGTGGTCTGTCAAAACCCTACAAGGGACCCTCCCGAGTACCATTACGCTCGTTAATGAACCATGCTTTGAAGCAATGAGGCACCAAATGAAGGAGGTCCTCATCGACCCAAATTGTGATCACAACTAACCCGTGAGTTTGGGTGGTCCCAAGAATAGGGAAAAAGGTGGACTCGTAGTCCATTTCCGACGGAACCTCGAACCGAACTGGACTGGACGTATCTCTATCCTAAGGACCTGAAAAAGGTTAACCATGATGGGGTGAAATAAATCTCAGTGAGTCAAAATCTTAAACCTCGATTAGGACGCAAATTTGCCTCGAAGGCGGTCCTAAACACGCATCATACAAAACTCACTTTGCCTCGGCACGTCTCTGCATATTAGTGCGTCATGTATGCATTTATAGATACAATAAGCATAACTAATAACCGAAACACATAATTTTCACCCTTTCTAGAATCACATAGGTTTCGATTATAAGGTAAAATTGCTATGACACGTCTCACACCGTGCCACACAATTTTGCCTCATAATCACGTGAAATAACACAACCATTTAGGCGTGTTCTGATTATTATGACCCATTGGCCACGGCCAACTCAAAAGTTGGCGGTCATCCGGCATATTCAGGGATCGTCCCACTTCGTTGGGCATGACAACGTCTAGCACTACCTGCCTAGACGGTGTTCCATAAAGGAGCATTGGTCCAGTCTCCATTGTGACTTGGCATCTGAACCCACGTGGGGCATCCAACTAACATCGGGCATCATCCCCAAACTCCCATTGGGTGACGGGTTTTGATAGTGACCACTGAGGCACACTTAGCCAAGAAAACCAACTTTATTTTCCGTTATTTCAAAGAATCTCATTTTCAAATAATAAACTTGGCCACTTCTCTTTGTATTAAAAATCCCGGTAAAAATAATCGTGTGTGATCATGTATTTAAAAGCAAACTGTCAAACTCAGTACGCTCTTATTTTAAAATTCCCGGTTTTATATAGTACATAAGAATTGATGTCCAAAAATTGACACCTGGCATTTTCCATTTAAAAGCCCATAAAATCGAGTTTTCTACTAAAATTCAATAATTACCATCAAGCAATTAATTTCACATCATAGCACATATAAGCCATCAAATTCACATAAATTCAGCTGTGAGAACGAGCGTCAAATTTCATGAAACAACTAATCCGTCACTAATTACGCCAATTATGATTAATTATATAAATTATGATTAATTAAGCTAATCCAACTTACTTATCCTAACCATGGTTAACTAACCTAACCAAGTTACTAACCTAACTAAGCTAGTTACACTAACCTAAGATTAACTAACTAATCATCATTAACACTAATTGAACTCCTTAAGCGTAATTAACAACCTAATCAAGGATTAGGGAATTAACTCACTGGACTAGGACGGCGGTGGGCTCACGGCTACGGTGACGAGAACCTAAGACTACTACGACTCAAATGAAGGCTTTGATGGTGGCGGTTATGAACCTACAAGCTCTTGGCCCAAGGAGCTTAGTTGGACAGTGGACGCGGTGCTGTTGTGGCCGAGATGATGGCTAGTCGGCTGGACTCAGCTAAACGTGGAGAAGCTGGGGCAGTGGTTATGGCAGTATGGTGTTTTGGTGATGGTGCGGCCACTAGCGGTTTGTTGTTGGAGTTGGTGGACGGGCAAGTGTGAAATTGGTGGGGACGGTGAGGGTGGATGAGGACACGGGGCTGGCGGCGGTGGTCATGAGCTAAAGGTGGAAGGGGCGTGCAAGGTGGCTACTTGGTGAATGCGGTAGCAAAGGTGGTGTGACAAGGAAGAAAATTGGAGGGGAAATGGCCGATGGCAGCAAAGTGAAGAAGAAGAAGAAGAAGTTTTAGGGAAAAGAAGGAAGGAAATGACATAAGAAGGCTGTCAGAATGAGGGAGTCGCACTTGTGAATGGAAAGAGAAAAGAGAGGGAGAAGGAAAGAAGAAAAAGTCAATTGGTAAGCTAATAGGAAGAAAAATATCAAACAATCATCATTTATGCCCCAAAGTCCTATGCTCAAGTCATCCACCAATCACAATTTAGCTCTAATTTCCAAAATTAAAGCTTTTGGAGGTAGAAAAATGCAATTTTCATCCCCATCCGAATTTCACTTTTATTTTCTTTTTGTTTGAAATCAATTTTCTGCAAAATTCTGGACTCGACAAAAATTTGTAGAAAGATGGGACGGCGTCCAATAAATGAATCGTAACACACTCGAACATCCGATTTCCGAAGCTGAATTCAATTTCGTGGTTAAAATCGATCGAACACAAATTTAGTATGACCTAACCTATCATGTAGCTTTTAGGGATTTTAGTGCGTTTGACCTGTGATCGATAATTTTTAGTCCACATTTATGCATCTTGAATCGTAGATGACTCTCGGTTGTCACATAATCGTGAGGTTTCAATTACATGTCCCGAATATAATATCGATAGAAAATCGGGTTATTACCGTTTGACTCGAATATCACACTCATGCGGAACCACCCGCAATTCGACTACGTGATCCCATCGAATCGACTTATATCCATTCACTAATTGATTATAACGGTATCGTATTGACCCTTATTGATCATTATGGTCGAGGGGTCGGTTTTCGACCGAATTCTCTAGTCTATTGCATTTATATCCCTTAATGGTCTCACCTAATATATTAATTAACTTATGAGTAATCAGTTTCGAGTAAAATAACCATAAGCATATTGACGAAAAAATCATTTCATATATCCGAATCAAGGGCCAAATTTCAGGATGTCACAGACATGATTCCAAAATACCTGCCCTAACTAATATGGACGAACATGGAAAACAAAATATGTCACACCCCCATCCCACCTCTGGCACAAGAGCATGACCCAGCGGGTTAGCATCGACGCCCCAAGCAATGTCCAACATCCCGAAAGTCTTTTATCTTTAGTTAAGCACATGCAGAAGTGATAATAAACTATCCACACACAAACAAACATGGAAGCCGGGCAAGACATATGTAAGCCAAACAAACATGGAAGCCCGTCTTTTATCATGACGATGCCTAAATGACGAGTTGGCCTACCTATCTTCTCAAGTTGGTGCCTAGGTCCTTTGGTGTTGGCTTATGATTGGTCACATATTTGCTTATCGACCAAGGCTCACTCTAGGCTCATTATTGCCTATGGCGCCTAAGGGACACATAAGCCCCTTTAATGCCTTATGTCTTCTTTTAATTGATGGGTTTTTGCCTTGCTCATCAAAGCTATAATCTAGGGCCATCATGCCTTAAGATTTATCCAAGATTTGGTCATCAAGAAACTTGGACTTTTGGACAACTTGTTTTCCAAGTTAAACACATGAGCATGTGACTCATTAAGGTCATTAATTATCTAGCTTCCAAAAGCATTCAATACATTCTTATCTTCAAGCCAAGAAGACTATAGATTGGCTCCTTCATCTAGTTAGTTGTGCAGCTCCCTTCCCTGCCAAGTTGGGCGTGTGGGTCTCCTATTCTAAGGCAAAAACAATTTTGAGCAACTTTCGAAATCAGTATCATTATCTTATCAAATGGACTCGAAAAATTACATAATTTTAATATGTTGTGAAGAAGACCTTAGAAAACATTTTTTATGAAAGAATCTAAGCCAAATTTGTTCTATGGAAAAAGATGAAATTCATTGAACACAACCCAAAAATTCATCCGTCGAGCAGATTAAACGGTTAGAGAGAGAGACCCATTTTGAAATCCAAATCTTCACAAAACTCTTTGAAATTTTAATATGTTATAGATATGCATGTCATTTAAAACGTTTTTGAAGAAATCATATCCAAATTCGAAAGGGAAGAATTTTATAAAAATTCGAGAAAGCAACTTGGTTACCGTTTTCACTATACTGGGTAGGTTTTGTATGATAATTGATTGGGCCTTCGTCTCAACCATTTCATATCATAAAAATATGAAATTTAATTATATTATAGAATAAGATGTTTTAAACAACTTTCATGAACAAAGTTTCTCCAAATTCGAAGCACAAAGAGCTCTATAAAATTGCAAAGTAGGAATGGTCCAATAGTTTCGAAAAACTGGGAAGTCAAAACCTATGAAACTCAAGGTGGCAAGTCTATGGAGAGGTGGCGCCCCTACTTGGCTTACAATCACTAGCTATCATTTCCTCAGGTCATGAGTCACCCTACCTTCATTAATTACTTGTTCACACTTATTTTCTAGGAAAGTTTGACTAATCCAAGGCCTATCTAGCTTGGTCTTCTAGTTGGGACCAAAATAAGGGTCAAAATTGAGGATGTTACAAAAAAGAACTTTTGTTGCTGAAGCCATCCTGAATTGGCAATCAAAGACTCTTTTAGCACACAACAATGCGTTCAAAACAATTGACTCCAAAATTGTGGATGTACAACGAGATCTTCAAAGATATGGTGAAACCACCAAAAAGATGCTCTCGGACTTCCAGAAAAGGCTTCATGCCTTGGAATCCGAACAACATTTAGGATATCATCATCTCGAGAGCCCCAAGAAGGAAATAGAAAAGCTCAAAAGACAGATTTAGCTCATTGAAGAAAGAAGATTCAATCATTTCAACCCATGTCCAACTACATTGCGGACAGAACATTTGCTTCCTCCACCATCTCAGAATACGTCTATCTTTGCTGCTCTCATAGAAGCCCCCACCAGACAAGACAAGACGGATGTGGTAGAAATGCGAAATCGCCTCAAAGAATAAGATCAAATAAGGAAAGAGAAGGGAAATGAGAAGATGCCCGAAGAATCCTCGATAGCTATAAGAGAAAAGCCAAATCAAATAATGCTTTCCAATCCGTTAGAATCATTTCTGAGAGATCTAGGTAATCAGGAAGAACAGCATGATCCTGTTACCTTGAAACACCAGATCCTATTTCCATCAGAACAAGTTTTTCTAAACAACTTTTGTCACACCTCGAACCCCGAGTACGCGCACATCCCTCGACGGTCGATTAAAAATTGTGACATCCTAGGACGCGTTGCCAATCCATTCTTTTATATCTTTCAATTAAGCACATACGGAAGCGAATTAAATAAACACCTGGCCAACAAACTGTGGCATCCTAAAATTTCATAACGATCCCTAGATACACTACGGCCCATGACTAGGTGATGGACGCACCATCGGACTATATTATAGTCATTAGACCAATGGATTACAATTAAACAAGGGCCGAGCACTGAATGGACTATTGTTTTGTTGGAAATGTATCATATGCTCATGTGAGACCGTTTGTACTATAAGATGGATTGATAAGAAATTTTCTATACTTGGCCGTGTACCCTACGAATCGAACTATCCTTGTGTATTGTTGTAATATTTATGGCCATGCGAATATTTGTGATTATGTAATTATAAGCAGAGATTAAAGTGGAATATTAGGAGCAAATGTGGGCTGGATACTTAAGGCCTAAAACACCCAAGACAGCCCACATTTCCCCTTCCATTTAGTCGACCAAGGCCCGGCCAAATGAGGCCACATCAATTGCATGAAATTCAACAAGTGGCAAGAGGGACTACATGAGGTGTCGCCGCCCCTTGCTTCACTAGAGATTTCCCATGCAAAACCTCATGATTACTAGCTAATTAAGAAAACAAAAAGAAAAGAGAAGGGGGCGGAGTGAACGAGGGAGTGATCGAGAGAGAGAGTAACCGAGAGAAAAGAGAGAGTGACCGAGAAAAAGGAGAGAGAGTCCGAGAGAAAGAGAGAGTTCGTGAGGGTGCATCGGTGAGGGAAACAAGGAGACCAACCCCACCGTGAGCACGCCTGCTGCCACCGTTGACACAGCCTAGCTTCGCCATCGATTGAGCTGCACCCGAAGTCCGCTATTTGCTATTCTACTCGCGGTGGTTGCGTCGGCTTAAGGCAAGTGAAGTCCATTGATCTACATTATGTTGTGCTGTGTTTGTCTAGTGAAGTGTAATAGATTTTGGAGATGCTTAAATTTTGATGCTGGATGTTGGAATTTCGAAAGGATAGAAGTAGTTCTTTAGGACTAGCAAACTGTTTCATGGAAAAACAGCTTAACCTTTCGCAACTCCGTGAATTTTATGCAATTATCTAGTGGAAATTTGACTTCATGTCCTTGATGAAAGCTGTATATGATATCTTGAGGAGTAACATACTAAAATTTGAGAAGAAACGAACAAATATTGGTCGTTGAAACGATTTTTCTTTGAAAGTGTTAAACCTGGAAACTGTTACAGAGGGTTAGGGAAAGTTATAGTGATTATAGATCTTGATCTATAATGAATCCTACTTCGAGTTCTTCACAAAACTTTTACCTATAGGTTTTATTTATAACATATCAAAATTTCATAATTTTCTAAGTTCATTTAGGGGTTATACTGAATTTGTTATTAAAACTGTGCAATAGTGATGTTTGAAGTTTTATGGCTGTGATGCACGGACCATTGCGATTTATACGAAATTTTCTTAACTTGGTGTTCTTCATAAAAATTCTTCCCCTAGACCTCGTTTATAACATGTTAAATTCTTAGAATTTATTAAGATCTTTTACTAATTTTTCCAGAATTTCAATTAGTGGAGTGCATTCTGTTTTGTTCGAAAACTGTTTTATTTCAAGAACAATTGAATTGTTCTATGAGTTGTGATGCCTTGGGTCGTCATTTATACAATGGATGCGGTGACATTTAGCATATCATATGACATCAAAAAAAAAATTGATGAGGCCTTATAAACTCATTAAAACTTATGATTGTATTGCATCAAATGTTATTTTCAAAGTGAGACATACATGTATATATTGTGATGTTGATGATACCGTCGGACGGCTGAGACGACAATGCCCCGGGAGTGTCGGGATGCCCATAGGGTTGAGTGAGTCGACACCGATTGGATGCCCGGAGGTGTGTGCCGGAGGTCCTCGGGAGTTTCGAGATGCCCGGTTGTAAGTATTGTACGTAAATCCGGATGGAAGGGGCAACCATTTTCATGGCGAGCCTGGATGTGCCTCGTGATGCCAGGTGGGGTGCGAGATGCCCGGAGGTGTGTGCCGGAGGTCTCACGATGCCAGGATTGGATGCGAAAGCCCGGAGGGATGCAAACATTGGTCCCCGGGAAAAAAAAAAGAGATTCTTTTGAAAATCAAATTGGGAAATAAATCATGTGCATGTGTGTGTGCATAGGCATGGTACATGAGTTGTCTATGAATTTTGAGTTGGTATTATTTGGCATTGAAAACGTGGTTATTAAGGCATAAGATGAACCTTATGGATTTATATGCATGGTTGCATAGATGATATGTGTATTTCACATGAAATCTTGGTTGTCTTGCTTGTTGCATTGTGTAATTTGATGGATCTTTTACTGCTGAGTGGTTGTACTCACCCCTTTTGGGGACTAACATTTTAGAAGACATGCCTCTACTACCAGTCACCCCAAGCACGTTCTATGGCATACCGACCGATGTCGAGTGTGAGTGTACGGAGCATCATCACCCCGAGATACGGGGGCTAGTCTTTGTTCGTGTGACAGTTCTGGTCTTGTATGACGTTGGTTTGCCCGCCGACCCAGTCATTCAGGAGTTTCTGTCTGTGCATGTCCGCTATGATGGGATCATGTTGGGGATGTTGCCGCCGCCGCCGGCTGATCGACCGGGCTAGGTGTGACTGAGCATGATGGGTAGCAGATGAAGCTTTTTGGAATGCTGACACTTACTAATAGACTCATGTATAGGACTTTTGAGAAAGAAAGGAAAATGAAGTCGGGTACTTTTGCTATATAGCCGAGCTTAGAAAAGCCTTGGCCTTTTGATGTACCGACTCATGATATCCATCAAGTTATGTAAATAAAAGTGTTTGGCTCTAACTTATATAAAATGTGTAGTTGGTGTGCATTGCATTATTTTGTTTGAGTATGGGATAGGGAGATTTTGAATATGCTTCCGCTATATGAACTGCACTGGGACCGATCTAAAGGATATAAACCCTCAGGACTTATGAACCCATTATAATTCTATGGTATCGGAGTAATATATTATTAGGTCAAAAGAAAGGTAAGCAAACTGTGGCGATCCGAATGGATCGGGGGCTGTTTCAGGGGTGCCACACAAACAAACACAGGGATAGTAAAACATGCTAGAGATTTTTCACAAACTACGCTTTATAAACAAACCAAGTTAACCCTACAAGTTTATATACATAAGTCTGTCTCGAAAAGAAAGTCCTAGGCAACCTATGCCCCTAATCCCTCCGAGTCAGGCTTCGGATTCTCCACGACACCGTCCAGTATATCGATGTCCATGGGGTGTCCTACCTCTCCATCTTCCGTTCTGACAGGCGGTTTGTCAAAACCTTGCAAGGGACTCTCTCGAGCCCCGTTATGCTCGTTAATAAACAACGCTTTGAAGCGATGAGGCACCAAATGATGGAGGCCCTCATCGACCCAAATCGTAGTCGCCACTGGCTCGCAGGTCTAGGTGGTCCTAAGAATAGGGAAAAAGGAAGACTCATAGTCCATTTCCCATGGAACCCCAAAACGAACGAGACATATCTCCATACTAAGGACCTCAAAAAAGGGTTAACCATGATGGGATGAGATAAATCTCAGTGAGTCAAAACCTTAAACCCCAATTAGGACATAAATTCGCCTCAAAGGTGGTCCTAAACAGGCACCATACAAAACTCACCTCGCCTCGGTGCGTCCCTACATATTAGTGCATCACATATGCCATTATAAATATCACAAGCGTAATTAATAATCGGAACACATACTTTTCATCCTTCAAACAATCACATGAGTCCCAATTATAAGTTAAAACCATTATGACATGTCCCATACCATGCCACACAATTTTGTCTCATAATCAAGTGCAATAGTACAACCATTAAGGTGTGTTCCAGTTATTACGACCCATCGGCCACGGCCAACTCAAAAGTCGATGGTCATCCGGCGTAACCAGGCATCGTCTCGCTCCGTTGGGCATGACAACATCTAGCACTACAAGCGATTAATTAAAATAAATTGCGATTAATTAAGCTAATCCGACTTAATTAACCTAACCATGATTAATTAACCTAACCATGGTTAACTAACCCAACCTTAGTATACTAACCTAACTAAGGTAGACTAACCTAACTAAACTAGCTAACCTAACCAATCTAATTACACTAACCAAGCTAGTTACACTAACCTAGGATTAACTAATCCTAATTAACACTAATCTAACCCCCGAGCACAATTAACAATCTAATCAAGGATTAGGAAGTTAACTCACCAGATTAGGACGGCGGCGGGCTCACGGCAACGGCAACACGACAGCGGCGAGAACCCAAGACTACCGTGTTTCCAATGGAGACTTGGAGGAGGCGAGGTTGGCCCTACAAGGCTCTCAGCCAAGGAGGGGATTCGATTCTGTGGAAGGCTGGTCAGTGGAGGTGGCTGCAGGTGCTGCTGGCGGGCTGGTGGCGAAGCCGGTTGTTAGCGGTGGTGGACGCGGCTCGGCTGGACGCGGGGCTAGCGGACCGCCAAGTAAAGCTGCTGGACGTCAGCTATTGGGCTGGGATGGTGAAGTGGATTCAACAAAGGTATGTGATTAAGTGTGGGTGATTCCACATAATTGCAAAATTCCTGTCGAACGACACTAGACCGATTTTTCTGTCTTTTCTTTACCCTGTGTCTCTATTTGAAACCTCGAGATTTTCATGACAACTGAGAGTTGCCAATGAGTCAAAGATGTACATTGTGGCTTGAAAATAATCAACCACAGGTCAAATGCACTACAAATTCCCGAAAGCTACCCGATAGATTAAGACGGGCTAAAATCGCGCCAGATTGAAATTAATCGTGAATTTAAACCCGATTTCAGAAATTGAAAATTCCTTCATATCACAATTAATTTTAAAAACATCAACTCATCCTCAGAAGATTTTTTGCAAACCAAGATTTTCGGCGAAAAATCAAAGTATGGTTATTTTGGATCGGAAAATTCGTAGGCCCGCTTTTGGTTGCATTTTTTTATCATCAAGTGAGATCTTTAGACAAGGAAAAATGTTGAATTAAGTGTGGGCACATTGGTGGATTTTGTGGGCTTCGATTTGGGTTGATTTTAGCAAGAATTGAATGAATTGAAGAGGGAAATGCACAAAATTCGTAGCCTTGGAGGGGTGCAACATTTCAGTCATGTTGGGAGACTTCCTAAGGAAGATTGAGGAGAGAGAATGGTTAAGGATGAAGGCTGATAGCTGGTTGCAGCTTGTGAGTTGTGTGTTGGACAAGTGTTAAAGGTTTAGAAGCCTTTGGGATCCCCATCTTCATCTGAAGCTTCTTCTTCCTTTAGCCCCTCATTTCTCCATTGTTGTGTCTTTTGGTGAGCTTGAGAAACCAGAAAACCAAGCAGAGCAGCCCCCCTCCATCATCGACGCTCGCCGGTGCCCGTCCAAGCCGTCGCTCGCCGTAGCGCGCTCAAAGCAGCGCCGACCTCCCCTACTCGCATCCGCACCTGTCTTGCTCGTCCACGCGTCCAAGCAGCCTCTATCCGTCCCCGTCGAGGTCAGTCGAAGCTCCCTAACCGCCGTTCAGCCACCGTCCGCCTCTGCCGTCGCCCGTAGCCACCCGCCTGGCCCGCCTTGTTCATTTCAACCAAGCCTAGCCGCCGATTCTTCTTCCTCGACCAACAAGCAGAAGTAGGAGTTCCAACAAGATCTGGAACTTCAGGAGGCTTTTCCAAGCCCTTTCCACCCTTGGTTGGTGTCGTCGCTAGGAGGTTTGTCGCTCACCTTGGTGTTGCCGTCACCGTGGACTCACCGGCTCGCAAATCCAATGAGTTTACTTGCTAAACCTCGCTTAGGGGGTTAATTATGCTTAAGGGTGTTTAGATTAAGCTAAGTATGGTTAGGTGGTTAGATTAGTTTAGTTAATTGTTAATTAGATTAAGGGATGTGATTAGTTTAGTGGATAATTAATTAAGGCTAATTAGATTATTAGATTAGGGTAATCTTGATTAGGCCCTTAATTAATTATTTTAAATTAATTAATTATTTTAAATTTATAATAATTATTTTATTAAATTATATTTAATATAATATATTATTTATTTATTTAGTTTCAAAATAAATTTATTTATTTATTATTTTCGAAAATTATACTAGGATAAAGTGACTATGACAAGATGACAACCATTCTATTGGGAAATAGTTTCGGAAGAAATAACATTTTTCATTTCTATTTCTGAAGAGTTTAAGAAAAATAACCGTTTGATAACGACACAAAATTTCTACTCTAAAAATAAAAATTCGTTTGATAACGACACAAAATTTCTTCCTTCCGGGACGGCGGCGGCGACAACCGATGACCTTTAAAAAAAAAAAAAAAAAATGATTTAGTAACAAAAAAAATAATGAATAAAATAAAATAATATAAAATAAGCCATAAAAAATAAAATAAAAAGATCATTTTATTTTAAAATTAAAATATAAAAATAAATTTATTTTATTTATTCTATTTTATTTTATTTTACGAATAAATTTATTTTAAAATGAATAAAAATAAAAAATAAAAAATAATTTTATTTGGCAAAACACTCAAGGCAAATAAAAATTTTTATTTTTATTTATCATAAATAAATTATTTTAAATAAATATAATAAATATATTTTATTTATTCTATTTTATTTTATTTTACGAATAAATTTATTTTAAAATGAATAAAAAAAATTATTTGGCAAAACACTCGAGGCAAATAAAAATTTATTATTTTTATCATAAATAAATTATTTTAAATAAATTAAATAAATTTATTTTATTTATTCTATTTTATTTTATTTTACAAATAAATTTATTTTAAAATGAATAAAAATAAAAAATAAAAATAATTTTATTTGGCAACACTCAAGGCAAATAAAAAATAATTTTACTTTTAATAAAAATATTTATTTATTTATCATAAATAAATTTAATAAATTTATTTTTAGTAAACTAAAAATAAAATGATAAATAAAATTTATTTATTTATTTTAATAAATTTATTTTTATTTTTAAATGAATATATTTATTTTTATTTTGGGCAGAGAAGAAGCATACGAGGGAGAAAATGGTGAAATTAGGGTTGGGAGAAATCGAAATTGATTTTGGAGAAATCGAAGTAGAAAATTTCTACTTCGATTTCTCCATTTCTATTTACGGAATAGAAATCTATTCCAGAAATAGAAAATTTGATAAGCGTTATCAAACAAGTTTTATTCCGTAAATTGGTCCGGGAACAGAAAAATCATTTCGGAACAGAAAAATCATTTCTGGAACAGAAATTATTTTTATCATGCATCCTCTAGAATTTCATGCCGACTACTATGGTGTGTTCAAATTATGCAATTGATTGTTGGATTGTGCAAATTGAGTGATGATAATGAAAATATGATATTTATTTAGAAAATCCCGGGTCTCAAGTTTTGACACCGAAAGTGGTTTTTAAGTACTATATCAAATATTGGGGTTTGAAAAGGAAAGATATCACTTTTTCTAGTTCGAATTGACCGTGTACCCACACACGACTATATTCTGAGATGTTTTTAATATGAAGAAAATATGCCAGGATCACTATTTTAATTGAGGCATTTGAGTGTAATGCAAAGTGTCCTAAGCCGAGTTTGAGTGGTCGTGTGTTGGTTATGAGAACCCGTCCTAGTGTTTGCGCCGGACGTTACCCTATATGGGATTCGGGTCGCAGTAGATTCTGGACCTATGCTCTTTTGGGAAGGCCATCTTTGAGAAATGTAGCCGTGCTTAATGGGGAAGAGACGATGCCTAGCTATGCCAGTAGACCGCCGAACTTGGGAGTAGGCCGTGCCCACTGTGGGGCAAAATTAACAATTGGAACGCATGATTGATTGAGTTGATGCGCCTGATTATGGGACAAAACTGTGTGGCACAATATGGGATGTGTCATAATGGTTTTGCCTTATAATCGGAACCCCCGTGTTTGACTGAGATGAGTGAGGTGTTTCAATTGTTGTGTGCATTAATTATATGCATTTGTGATATGAATTGTGCTGACGTGCGGGAAGGAACTAAGTCGAGGTAAGTCCTTTGTTCTAATTGTGTGGCTATGTGGCTAGAGCGCCCTGACGCGTATTTCCTTCCTAATAGGGGTTTAGGGGGTGAACTTACTGAGATATTGTCTCACCCCGTCGTGGACTTAACTTTTCAAGTCCTTAGATGGTGGTTGCGGAGGACCTGAAGCCCCGGAGTCTATGGAGGTGGAGTCTGAAGGATCGGCGTATGTGTCCGACTATTATGTCGTAGGACAACTTCTTTTTTAGAGCCGAGCTTTTTATAGACTTTTGAACAGACTCTTTTGTATCTAAACCCATTGTTTATAAAAGTTGGCTTTTGTGAAATGTGCCCTACTTTCCTATCTCATGTTGTTTATTGTCAGGGGTATTTGTTTCACTTCCGCATGTGCATTAAAAATGAATGGGTCGGCGACGCGTGATGGGAACGTTACATTTATATTGACCATAGAGGGATGCACGCGCGCTCAAGGTTTGGGGCGTGACAGGTGGAGAGCTAGTGATGGAGGTGAGTGGCTAGCGTGAGGAGAGAAATGAAAGAGGGATGATGAAGGTGGGACGCTCAGTTGTAGCAGAACAGAAGGGAAGAGGTAGAAAAGAGGAAGAAGAAGCAGAAGGGGGGAAAAAGGGTTTGGTCAGCTAAGGCAAAGGGGATGAACGTGCATGGGGAAAGGGGGAGAGAGAGGGGGAATGGAAGTCAATTTGACAACCAATGGGAAGCCTTGCAAAATATCAAACACTCATGACTTGTGTCTCCAAAGTCTTCATGCCCAACAAGTCAATTGGTCATCCAATGAGAAATTTGATCTTATTTCTCACAAAATAAACCATTTTGAGGGCCAAATAATCCATTTAATCAGCCCATCCGAATTTCACTTTCATTTTCTTGTTGTCTGAAATCGATTTTTTCGCAAAATTCCGGACTTGACAAAAATTCGCCGAAAGATGAGATGACGTCCTATAAATGAATCGTGACACGCTCGAACATTCGATTCCCGAAACCGAATTCAATTTCGTGGTTAAAATCGACCGAACGCGATTTTAGTACGACCTAACCTATTGGGTAGCTTTTAGGGATTTTAGCGCATTTGACTCATGATCGATAATTTTTTATCCACGTTTGTACATCTCTGACTCGTAAACGACATCCGGTTGTCTTAAAAATCGCGAGGTTTCATGTTCGTGACTCGAGTATAATATCGATAGAAAATCGGGTTATCGTTGTTCGATGTGAATATCGCAATCGTGCGGAATCACCCGCAATTTGACTACGTACTTCCATCGAATCAACTCATGTCCATTCGCTAATCGATTATAACGGTGTCATATTGACCCTTGCCAATTATAATGGTCGAGCGGTCGATTTCCGATCGAATTCTCTAATCTGTCGCGCTTACACCCTTAACGGCATCACCTAATAGATTAATTAACTCATGAGTGGCCATGTGATATCCTGAATTTTAGGTTCCGGTTTCGATTGAATAAGTTGGGTTTTTCATTGACGTGCCTATAGTTCTTTTCTATGAGTTGACCACTCATAATATAACTAGCCTATCAAGTGAAGCCATTAAGGATTCTGAATGCAATAGACTTGAGAATTCGACCAAAAATCGACTGCTCGACCGTGCTAATCTGTAAGGGTCATTACGGTACCGTCAAAATCGATTAGAGACCGGAGATAGGTTGGTTCAATAGAGGTATGTGATTAGTGTGTGGGTGATTCCACCTGATTGTAAAATTTATGTCGAATGGCACTAGACCGATTTTTCTGTCATTTCTATATCTTGTATCCATATTTGAAATATCGAGATTTTCACGACAATCGAGTGTCGCCAATGTGTCGAAGATGCACAATGTGGCTCGAAAATAATCGACCACGGGTCAATTGCACTAAAAATTTCTAAAAGCTACCTAATAGATTAGGTCACACTAGAATCGCGCATATTGAAATTAACCGCGAAATTGAACCCGAATTCAAAAATTGAAAATTCTGTCATGTCATAATTCATTTTAGGAGCGTCGACTCACCTTCTGAAGATTTTTCTGCAAACCGGGATTTTTGGCGAAAATTCAAAGTAGGACCGTTTTGGACTGGGAAAATTAGAGGACCATTTTTTAGTGCACCATTGGCTGTCAAGTTGGTTCAATTGGTGGGGGAAAATGTGAATTTATGTGTGGGTACCTTGGTTGATTTTATGGGGACCAAATTGAGCTCAATTGGAGAAGTCTTAAAGGGGAATTGAATGGAATTGAAGGGGGATTGCACAAAATTCGTAGGCCTTGGTGGTGTGCAACTTTTGGACCCTTAGAATGGAAGCTTGGATGAAGGATTTTGGCCATGGATGATAGCCAAGGGGTGGTGGGCCAAGAACTCAAGTGTTTTAGATATTTGTGTGGCCCCCTCCTCTTGCAGCAGCCATCTTCTCCCCCCAGCAGTGAGCTGTTGGGCCCATTTTTAGGTCCCTTCCGGGCCTTGGTTGGTATCGCCATAGGCTTGGCTGTTGCTCGCCTTCGCATCGTCGTAGCCATGGACTCACTGGATCGCTAAACTGATGAGTTTACTTGCTAAACTTTGCTTATGGAGTTAATTATACTTAAGGGGTGATTAGTTTAAGCTAATTAGGGATTAACTGGTTAGTTAGATTAGATTAGTGATTTAATTGCGTAATTATGCATGTTAGGTGGTTAGAATAGACTAATTAGGGACTAGATAAGTTGTGCTATTTATCTAGATAGGTTCGGAAATTTTCTAAGCTCATTTAGGTGGTTAGATTAGCGTTTTCGGCCTAAGTTAGTATTTTTGGTATTTAATTGCATTTATTTCATTATTTTTTGTATTTATTTAATTATTAAATATTTGACGGAAATTAGACCAGGATAGCCGGTGACCAGAATTTCGTATCGATTGTATTGGTGTGCTTAGTTTATGCAATTGAGTGGTGATTGAAATTTTGGTTATTTATCCCAAAATTGTGAAAGTTTGGTGTTTAATTAGAAAATCTCTGGTGTCGGGTTTTGACACCGAAAATAGTTTTAAATACTATATCAAACAATGGGATTTTAAAAGGAAGGATATTAATTTTTCGGGTTCGATTTGACCGTGTACCCACACACGATTATTTTCATCGGGTGTTTTTAATACAAAGAAAAAGGGTCAAGTGCATTATCTTAATTGAGATATTTGAGTGCAAAGCACGGTGTCCTTGGCCGTAATTGAGTGTTCGTGTGTTGGTTATGAGAACCCGTTGCGAGCGTTTACGCTAGACGTTGCCCCTATATGGGACGCCCTTGGACAACGAAAGCTGGTCGCAGTAGATTCTGGACCTATGCTCCTTTGGGAAAGCCGTCTAGTAGAGACGTTGCCGTACTTAATGGGGTGAGACGATGCCTGGCTACGCTAGAAGACCGCCGAACATTAAGTAGGCCATGCCCATTGGGCTGAGATCAAAATTAGGAACGCATGATTGATTGAGTTAAACGTGCCGAATTATGGGACAAAATTGTGTGGCATGGTATGGGACGTGTCATAATGATTTGGCCCTATAATCAGGATCCCTGTGATCGTTTGAGATTGAGTGCGGCGTTCCAATTGATTGAGCTTGATTACTGCTCATGTCTATGATATGAATTGTGCTGACATGTAGGGAGGAGCTAAGATGAGGTGAGTTTATATGGTTGTGTGGTTGTGTGGTTAGGACGCCTCTAGGTGTATTTTCTTAATAGTCGGAGTTTATAGGGTGAAGGATCGGTGAATGTGTCTGACTAGTTAGTCATAGGACAGCTTTGTTTTGAGAGCCGGTCTTTTGTAGACTCTTATCTATATACTGGTGTTGTATATAAACCGAGGTGTTTATAAAAGCGTGTTTTGGTTGTGAATTGTTTTCTTGCTTTTCTATCACATGATATTTGCTATCAGGGGATTTGTTTATTCGCTTCTGCATGTGCAATAAAATGAAAGGGTCGGCGACTCATCCTGGGAAGTTGCAATTTTTATCGACCACTGAGGGATGGGCACGCGCTCGAGGTTTAGGGCATGACAAGCAAGCTCTGAGTAAAATAACCATAGGCGCGTCGACGAAACAACAATTTCATATATTCAGGATGGGGTCAAATTTCAAGATATCACAACTTTGATACTTAATCAAACTCAGTATCCCTATCATCCTCTTCATCCTTCTCAATCCTTACCATTGATTCCTTTCTTATTGTACCGGTAACTTCATCAATATTCATGGCCGACCTTCTGGACCAAGATATGGAATCCAACCCTTCTGAACTAGAGGTTGTTCAACCAAACAACCCCTCTCAGCATGTGACTACCTCTTCCAAATAGTTTTTCACTGTTGATGATATTTCATATTCCAAATGGCCAGAAAGATTTGAAGAATTCCACACTTGATTAAATGCCCAAGCTCTTACCAATCAAGATAAATATGATGTCCTTTTTGGTTTTGTCACAAGGTTTACAGTTAGCCTCAAATATTGATGGCAATCGGTGACAGAACAAGACCAGATTCAATTTATGCTTTCAGCTGACTTTAGCCATGCCATTACTCTCCTATACCATTTTTTCATGGGAAAATCTTCTAACCTTCATGAGCTCAAAAAGAGAGAATTTTTTGAAAGAAAATGATGCTCTCTCCAGAAAATGCATCTTGATAAATATTATCAGGAAATACTCAAGCTTTTCTATGGTATTGGAGCTGATCCAAACCTAAAGCAAAATTTTCTGACTTCCATCCCCAAAGAGTTATCCCAGCAAGTTGAGAAATATTTTCTCAATAGACAGAGGAGAATTGTAGACATTCCTTTGGGAGACATACAACAAGAAATCCATTTGTGCCGTGACGATCTATGTCTAAAGGGCCAAAAGGTTTAGACTTATCTCATGGACAACAGAGAACTTGATGGAGCCTGTTCTTGCCAGAAGCTAAAGATCAAATGTTCCAAGCAAGACTGTGACGGCTTTTGCAAAAAGTCTTCTAGAAAATAGAAGCACTTCAAAAAAGTCTGGATAAAGAAATCCAGACATGGATCTAAACATTTTAGGAAAAAGAAGAAATGACGATTCCTACGCAAAAGGAAAGATAGTTCAGGCCGCAAGAAATCAACTTGATGCTTCATTTGCAATCAAAAGTGTCATTTCGCCAAAAATTGCCCCCAAGCAAGAAAATGTAAGAATCATCTAATACATCACATAGAGATTGAAACTAGTATTTCACTGGAAAATGATGATATCGAATCTCTATTCTATGCGGATTAAGAACCATCTGAACAAACTCTTTATGTCATTTCTTGTTACCAAACTCCCAACGAGACTGATTTAGATTCAGATTCTAAAGATCTTTTTCACATATCCCTCACTTCTTCAAAACAAAACCCTGACATATTTTCCAGCCAAATCCATTGTCCCCATTTTCCTTTGAAAATTTTCACTTCAAAGTTTGCCAAACCCATCACTGTCATTGCTCTCCTAGATACTGATGCAAGTTCTTCAATTTTAGATACTAAAGTTCTTCCTGAAGTGTATTGGACTTCCTGCGTTCGATATTTCAATTCTACCTCAGGAGATACTTTTTCTACGAATATAATAACCAACCCAGTAACTATCCATTTTTTTCCCCAATGTTCCATAACCATGAAAATCTTTGGATCTAATCTTCCCAACAAAGATCTGATCATCGGTTGGGACATCATGACTTAAATTTCTCAACTTTGTATCATTCCTATAAAGTGTCTTAAGTATAAGGATCAATTCTCTGAATTTGTTAATATCCAAAGACTTTTTCCATCCAAATAAATCTGTTAGATCCGATCATGCAAAAGTTGTTAGAATCTTGTTCAGAATCCCATTCGGAATTCTCTCAAAAATGTTTTCATCCTTTATGGAAAAATCCGAAATTCTTTATTTGCCTTCCCTTAAAAAAAAAATGAAGATATTAATCCAACCAAGGCAAGTCATACGGGACTGAAGCCAGAGCACCTGGTCTCGGCTCAGAAGGAATGCTCAAAGCTATTGCAACAAGGCCCTATTGAAATTTCAAATTCTCAATGGGCTTGTGAAGCCTTTTATGTCAATAAACATGCCGAGCAAAATAGAGGAAAGATGCGGCTAGTAATAAACTATCAGCCTCTTAACCTTTTCCTTCAAGATAACAAGTTCCCTTTACCTTCCATAAATTCACTCTTTATCAGATTATCCAAAGCCCATATTTACTCCAAATTCGATCTCAAAGCCAGATTTTGGCAATTGGGTATTCATCTTGAAGACAGACCCAAGATAGGGTTCTATATTCCGAACCAACATTTCCAATGGAACGTTCTTCCTTTTAGACTAAAAGTAGTTCCATCCTTATTTGAAAATGCCATGAGTCGAATTTTCCAACTAATCCTATTGAGTGCAGCAGTATACATTGATGACATCTTGCTCTACAACCTTGATGAGGAATCTCACTGCCAACTTCTTAAATAGTTTGCAGACATTATAAAGGAGCATGGGATTATGCTTTCTGAAAGAAAGATGAATATCGCCCAGATAGAAATTGAATTTCTTAGCATGCACCTTAACAAAGGAACATACTATCCATGGCCACACAATACTCAGGAATTGCTAAAATTTCCTAAAAAAGACTTTACGACAAAACAGGTTCAGCAATTTCTGGGGATAATTAATTATCTCAGAAATTTTGTCCAAAACATAGCAAAGCTACTAATACCACTACAATCAATGCTGAAGAAGAATCCCTCACTTTGGGGAAATTCTCAGACTAAAGCATTCACTGAACTTAAGGAGATCATGCAGACTTTTCCTCCATTACAAATCCCATCAACAGGAAAGAGAATTCTCCAGACTAACGCCAGTGATAAATATAGTGCACCCATCCCGTTCGAAGAAATTGATATTAAGAGACACCTGTGTGCTTACAAAAAAGGAAAATTTTCCCAGGCTGAAATGCATTATCATTCCACTTTCAAAGAAATCTTCGGGGTGAAAAATGGAATAAAAAAGTTTGAATTCCATCTCATCGGCCATCATTTCTTGGTAAAATTGGACATGGCATCTTTTCCCCATATGACTAAGTTTAAATAGAAGCAGATTCTATATTCTCAAAAGCTTCGATGGGCTGAATAGTTTTCAAAATACTCTTTGGAAACCAAACATGTTGCTGGGAAGAAGAACATGCTTGCTGACTTTTTGTCAAGACCAGAAGCACCAACAGAAATCAACATGTATATCATAAGGCATGCTTTCCATACTTTTCACCACAATGAAAAGTATAAGATTGAAAGAATACGAGATTGGCCTAGTTGACAATATCCCCAAGAGATTGTTGAACAGATCCAAAAGGAAAGCCTCACTGAAAATCTGGAAACCCACATGTGGCAATGCCACACAAACCTATTCAGATTCCATGGAGGTTCAATTATTTATCCTTTTGGATTAAATTTCAGCTATTCTTTCATACACCCTCTAATCTGGAAGGAAGATGACTTCCCTAATCAACTACAACGGTTATTATGGTACTTAATTAATAAGTACTTAATAGCTATCGAAATTCCCACCAAAAGGTTTATTGCCAACCTAACCAGAATATTCGGGCTAGATAGAAACACTGGAAAGGAAAGTGACAGGTTCCTTTTAGCCTTCCTCAATTGGTTTTATCCTCCCACTCACTTGAGGCATCTCCTACAGTAGGAACTAAGAACTGTCTGACCAAATCTAGAGATTCACATTGTTCTATTCTTCAGACAACCGTGGGCTTTTGTAAAAAATAACGGCAGCATCACCAATGCCCCACAGATTATAGGAACCACATCCTATAAACCTTAGCCACACCTTAAGAAAGCTTGGATTTATAAATCTTTTTTAGGACCTATTGGTTGCTGCGAACACCAGTACCGAGAACTCCAAAGAGTTCTATGCCAAGAAAACAAAAACATTCCTAAAGATGTATGGAATTATAATGTACCCATTGCTTAGGATCATTATAACCTTACACCAAAAGCCAAAGAAGCACTTGAAGAATTCAGACATGCTGCAAGGACAACTCCATCATCACGTGAGCAAGAAATGACAGATACAGATGACCCTGCACAATCATCCCAAGACCCCTATGCACAATGGGGGGGTCCTCTCTCTCAAGACCCCTATGATCAAGGACCCATGTCCTTATCTCTAGGGATGGACACATTTTACTATGCTCAACCATCCAATTGGCCTTAGCCAAACATGCCTACCGACACTACAAGATCTTTCAAGAATCATGAAGAAGTATCATCATCAAATGAGGCAAACAGATGGAATACTCAAACTCTCTCTAAAGATCCACTTGCAGGACTTGAGCAAAAATATGAAGAACATCGTCTGTCATAAATGCATAGTTCTAATGACTCAGACTACGACTACAATGCCCATGACGGAAGAGATCGCTAACTGTAGCAGATCAATGTAGCAAGTCACTGTAGCAGTCATTGTAGCAGTAGGCTCTACCCAAACTTATCGAGATAGAGTTTGGCTCCTCCTTCTCCACTGTGGTTAGATCCAACTCAACCAAATTAGTCAATTTCGAGAGATCCGGGACTGCTTGCAACGATGCAGATGACACTTTTAGATGGGTTAATCTTGTTGGGAGAGTCGGCAACTTTTGAATATTATGACATGCCAGCAACTCCAATCTCTACAAGCAAGGAAGCATGCTGATGGTCTCTGAAATTTCACTAACATGAGTATTTGATGGATTTAGGATTCTAAGAAAGGGCAAACTTCCGATTCCATAAGGAAGTTGACCCTTCAAATAGAGACTATTGACTAGAAGCACTTCCAAATTCTGAAGCATTCCAATAGCACTAGGTAATTCCCATAAATCCGTTGAAACTAACGCAAAAGAGTTATTTGAAAAGTGCAACTCAAGTAGTGATTTCAACTTCCATATGGAATCGGGAGTTTCTTCACTTTACACCGCTGTACAAAGAAGTGCTTGATTCACTAGGTCCCTGATTTCTATAGGCAAATCTTCAAGACAAAAGCACATATCAATCTTCAAGTCAATCAGATACTTCAATTTCCCGATGGAGCAATCAATTTTCCTCAGATTGGAACAATCTTCAAAAGTAAGCCTCTCTAAATTTGGGCATCCAGAGAAATCTGGTGTTTTGCTTATACTCCAACAACTTTCCAAAGAGAGAACTTTCAATTTTCTAGCCATCTGTAAAAATGAATGCAATATTCAATGGATAAACAACCAAATATTACTTTCAAAGAAAAAAGAATCGAAATAAGCATATTACACACCTTGATTAGATCCCGTAATTTCGAATCATCTAAAAATTCAAGAACGGCTACATTCGGTAGGTACATGTTGGTCCATTCACAGATTCGTGGAGTATAATTCCAAGAAATCCATCTTAATTTGGTAAAACAATTTGCTAAGTTGCCATCAAAGGTTCCTCCTGTTAAATTAAGGAACCTTAGGTGTTCGAACCTTCCAATCTCTTTACATTGAACAATGACATCATGGGAACTTAGTGGATTTGTATCAAGATATAGTGCTTCAACGTTCTTCTTCATCTGCGAATGAGAATGGGAAATGAGTGATATTAACATTATCAAGTAATTTCTCCACTTGTTCTCTGCTATCAACATTATCAAGTATGATGAGAACTTCTTCTTATGAAGTATTTCTCCGATCCTCTTCATTCCAGAATCAATTTCGTCAATGCCCTTTGTTCTCGTAGGATGGCTAATTTCAGATAATAACTTTTTGCGCAACTCAACTAAGCCATTAGTTCTTGATGACTTCTCTCCAACATCTTCAAGGAAACAACAACACTTTCCAAAATAAGAAGAGAGTTGGTTGAAGACAACCTTGGCGACAGTTGTTTTACCGATACCACCCATGCCGTAAATTTTAATCGCCGCACACCACCTGAGTCAATGTCTAACAATTCACTTACTTCTACTACTCGATCATCAACTCCAACTAAATGTTTAGTCATCGATCTATGTTTTGTCTTCAACCTTTGCACAACCTTTTCAACTACCAATTTGATGAGCTCGCCGTGGTTGCCACAATGAAAAACCATTTTATTGGGGAGAAATGCGAAATTGCAATTACCCAGCTAGAAATGATAATCGAATAAACAACACAACAATCGGACAGATAATGGGACCTTAACAATCTACAAGTGATCTTCTCAGAGTCCATATTGGACATTAACATCAATCGAAAACCAACATTTTTTGCACTTGGCAACGCGTACACCATTTCAAAACCCAAAATTTAATTTGTTTTTCATTAGATTTTAGGAATCTTGGGATTATATTTGTTGACACCTAAATTTTTGCCCAAAAATATTTCATTCCGGCATATAGATTATCTAGGTGTTTAATATAGTGTTTTAAATGGCAGATGTTTTTACTTTAAAAAAAATTGAAAATATAAAAAAAAAAAAGAAAAAAAAGAAAGCAAAAAAACTTGGGGTCAATGATCTAAATGTGACTAGCCAAGCCTAGGAGGTCAGATTGGAATTCAAATGGCAAGTTGGGGGCCAAAATGCAATTTCCAAAAGTTGAGGGACCAATTCGCAAATTTTGCAAAATTTGTGCCCGAGCCTGTAAATCATCATCTTGGTCACCAATTAAGTTGAAATTGAATTTGGGCCAACTCGAATCAATCAAATCGAGCCAAAAAGACTAAATTTGCCTTGAATTGGGTATTTTCGGATAAGAAAATGGCTAAGTTTGAGGGACTTTCTTGCAAAATTGGGTGGGTACAATTGCAAAATCTGGTTGAGATCTTAAACTAATATACATTTACTTGCTAATTTATCAAAAACCGCAGCCAAATTGATGGATTAAAGCACTCAAACTAGTTATCAAAACCCAGCTCATAATTAGGTCTTAATTCGGAGTTGCTGAGTAGGCATATTGGTGGCCCCACCATATCTCACTCAGCCGTCCATTTAGCTCGATATTTGCACGTGATGGAAGATCATATATAGTAGTGCAAGTGGACGGAAATTGGCCAGGGATAACCTGCTGAAAGCACGGGAAAGTCACAGCAAAGTCCGCACACTTAATAGCTGCAGAAGTTAAAAAATTGGCTTAAGTCAGAAGAGTAGGTGAAGTAGCCCTGTTGACAGGCTTGGTAGGTGGACAAAAGGCTGACCAAAAATCCCTTAATTCATGGGATAAGATCATTGAAGCAAGGTCTTTCAAGGGATGAGAGAGAGGAGATGAGAGGGAGAGGGGAGAGCTCGGAATCGTTCCCCAAAGAGGCCCTCAGAAGCAACTCCAGAAAAGGCAAACCCAGAAATTCCAGATCAACCTTCTGAGAGAAAATGGAGATTTTCACAAACTTGCAGCCAAAATTAGCTAAAATCTTAAACTAGAGAGTGAAACTTCACTCAAAGATCTTTCCATCCATAGGTCGCACGCCCAAAATGGAGATCTGAAAGGCCTCCTAAAGCCCCCCGAAAGTGCCCTCCTGGCGGGCCAAGAAAGTCCAAAAACAGTGTCGAGACTGTTTGGTCACGAGTGAGGAAAGCCAGTGTTTTTGAGAAAGTTGAGAGACAAATGAGGAAAATCTTGACTTTTAACTCAAACTAGAATACATATAGTTTGGCGTGGTGTCAAGTTTTCCAACAAAATACGTCTTGAAGTCTAATGTTAAAGCTCAACGAAAACCTTCGTTGTCAGTTCTTCTTTTTTTTTTTGTAGGTCTCATTTCCAGTTGAAGAAGCCAACTTCCACAGGCCCCCGAGGATAATTTGTTAGTTTCATCGGCCAAGAACCACTTGAAAAGGAAACTAGGAAGCAAGGTAAGCGTCCTAGATGTATTTATTTTCGATTTTGAGCATGTTTTGATCATGAAAATCAAGAGGAAAACCAGCCCAGCAAAATGATTTCTGAGGTTGAAATTTTTTTAAGTGTTGAAATCTCTTCAAGAGTTTTGCATGTGTGCTTTTTGAAGAGGTTGTTTTGATGTGTTCGGTTGGTCATTTTCTATGACGTTTGTTGCATTTGAAAGCTCATGTTACCTACTTTCATTCGGATCAAGTAATGTTTCCCTTAGATCTTGTATGTGATGGGTGTTGAGACTTGAATATGGGCATTCAACCTGTTTGCTTGACCTGGGTTCAAACCCAGATTTGCAAAATCAGATCAAACCCGCATATATGATGACGATTCCAGCTTGGTTTTCGTGTGTTTTAAGCTGTAATTTCTATCTAATCTTACTCCTTGCATGTGGTAGTTTAACCTTGATGTTTTAGTTCCACATAATATTGCTCATGCGCTGAGATTGAAGACCGCAAACGTGGCTCGAGGAGGCTATTGGGGCTAGATTAATGCACATCAAGCGTTCAACAAAATGCCCAAACTAAGCTTCGATCTTGAAACGGTCGATTTGAGCTTGATTATTGTGATATTCATGTGCTGTGTTACTCCATGTTAGCATAGATCAGTTTAAGGAATTATTATTATTTTTTATAAAAAAATAATTAAAAAAGAGAAAAATATGAAAATTTCCAAATTATTAAAAATGTAAGATAGCATCAAATTAGGATATAAATGACATATATGAAATTTTCCTAATTTTAAAAGGTCATTTTCCTAATTTAATGCTATTTTGGTATTTTATAACCATTTTTGTAAATAATCCATTTTGCGTAGATTAAAACTATTTAAAGTAATTTCATGTATATAGAGTAATTTCATGCATATTTGACTTCTCATTTTGCTCATGGGGGTCCTGTCCCGGGGCGTGATAACAAGGCCATGTAATATTACTTGCTCGACTTGTATCGGGTTTACCTTTTCCGCGTTTATTTTCAAGTCATTTCAATTTCTTGGATGTTTACTTACGCGCCGCTTTTCATTAATTTGAGTGTAAATTTCTCTTCTAGATTATGTCAACATTAGTCTAGACATTAAAAAAAAAAAAACTACAAAAACATTTGCATGGACACTTAGTGGTTTCATAAAGATTATAATTGGTAATCAAGAATGTGTGGCCATTTAGATAAATAACTTTCCAAGTTAGTGGTACCGCAAGGGCGCTAATAGAAACATTGGCGTAAACAAGTCCCCGTTCCTAGAAATCTCTGGTTGCGTCGGAATCGAGACACCACTCCCGTGTCTCGATTGGTTTCTAGCCGACCCCAATAGGCTAGTGGCGACTCCTAGAAATATTTAGGTTGTTAATAATTGAAATATGAAATCCAACGTCGCGCGAGGTATGGGCTTGGGAGAGCCCGCGCCTAATTTAGGGCCATTGGTCCGCCTCTTTAGGCAAATACCCTTAAACCTTCTTCCTTTTCCCCCGGACAGAAAAAAAGAGGTCGTGACAGCTTGGCGACTCCGCTGGGGACTTGGTTGCAAACCTTAGAGGACTTAGGCCGTAATAACTTGGTTGGTTGTTCACTAACATGGTCTTCATTTGATAGCGCGTGTCAAAGTCGCGTGGAAAACAAGGTTAGCCCGCTAACAATGTGTTAAATGTTTTTGTAGGTTTGGAGTAATAAGGGGTGGAGTTTTTGTTAACCCATCTCTTTTGTAGGGAGGCGTAGGAATGTATGCCTATATGGATGAAATTGAAGTATTGTTTGGATATCAATTGATGTATATGCATTTATACTTATCTTAGCACTACACATATACACATACCACCCGCGATCTAAAACCCCGATCGCATTAGGAAGCCCATAGAAGGTGCCAAAAGATGGAACCCGTGCGGGGAATGACCCATGGTTATCCACTTTTGATCCCGCTCATTTTGATTAATGATAAAGAGAACTGTTCGACGTAAGTGCGGAGTGGGGAAAACTCTTTTGATCTAATCAAAATGGGGACCTTAAGCCTTTAGAATTCCGCCTTTATGCGTCAAACCTCACAAGTTTACATCCGCATGTCTATGTGATAAAAAAAAAAAAAAAAAAAAAAAAAGGTCTCTTCACCCATTTTAAGTATGATTTCTCTATCTACTTGCTCACCTCGGATTGAAATTTTCATTTTTTGGAGATTCGCGGAAATCAATGGAATGCCCTTGAAAATATAGGCTTGGCACTCACTTTTTGATAATAAGCATTTCAAATACCTATGATCTACTAAACATATGTTTTTGTTTAAATTTTCAATTATGAACTTAAAGTCACATTTTGTATAGAAATTCTTCCAAATCAAGATTACATTTTGGGGCATAGAATTAAAATCAAATTTTCAATAAAACTCTTTATTGGTCTCATTTCGAAAATAAAAATTCAAATCACATTTTGTGTATTGATTTCTCAAAATAAAAATCACCTCACCTTTGCATGAGCGAAATTACAAATTAATTTTTCAAAATCGATGCCCCATTTGTGTATGAAACTTTTGGAACAAAGTGGGCATTCAATTGATAGTCGCGGATCAATCTTTTAATGAAATCTCCTCTTACTAATAAAATCTTGACGAAATACCAAATTCTCGTAAGTGGATACTACGGAGAAGGTATCGTTGCCTTGATTTCATTGTAAGAGGCGGCTTTATTGAAAGATCAATTTTTCATTCATATACTGACATTATCTTCCTTTCGCAGGTCATGCGTGACAACCATTCCCTGGACTCCTCTTGCTTGGCCATGCCAAAAGTGGACTTTAAAACTAGGACGAGAATTGTGCTTATTATGCTCCTCTACGAAAGAGCTTCTTGCACTTTATCCTTGTCATTATTCCTATTAGGAACCGTGTTTTACGTTTTTTGATTGTGAACCCAATCAAATGCTTTTGTAAATCATACAACTCACATTTTCTAATAATGAAATTAGAGTTCATAAAAGTTATATCCTTTAAAGCATGTGAAGTGTTTCAAACGGACCCTCCGGGCTGAGTTTTATGCCTTAGCTTCAAAATGTGTGAAAATAAGTTTCAAGAAGAACTTGCGTAATACTTTATCTCTTCACTTAATCGCTTTTGCAGGTTGATCCGTAGAATGATGCTTTGAGGGGGTAAGGTTGTAATCGTTCCAATAGAGATTTCTTGAGCAACAACTAACTCAGTTATCCATTCTTTGTTAAACAGGCAAAATGACGGTTTTGTTCAAGATTGACAAAAGCGCGGGCCTTTCCCTGACAAAGCAAGTCATGAGATGCACCATGAACTATTTGAATAATTTCACAGCATATCAAGTCAACCATTGTGATTAAGTGTGAAAAGAATCATCAAAGCCTTGAAGATCACAAATCTATTGGCCTAATGAAGTTCCACAACCTGGACGACCTCATATTAATGGAAGAAGAAATTTGTAGACATTCTTTGGCAACAAACTACTTCGTTGGTTGCGAACAAGAAGCATCTGCAATCCCTACACTTCCAACGGTTTCTTGGCATCCAATCCTGTATGGAGATGATTATTGGTGGTATGCAAGACAACACTTCAAGATGTAGATGTACACAAACAAGAATCGGTCATCAAATGTTGCCTTCAAATAAAAGGTGATAATCGTTTCAAGTTAAATTCGATTTATTTTAGGAATGACTTGTCCTTGCACTTTGTGCAGATTTTAGTGAGGCAAATTACTGGCAAGCAACAAGATTACATGGGGAGGACAACCTGGTCCAGAATCACACGATCTCTAAAAGAAAAGGGTGTGCTCGTTCCAAAAGTCAAAACAACTCATTCATAAACTGACATAGCCACCCATGCTTATAGATTGTGAAATGGGGAATGCATTGATGCAACAAAAATGACGAAAAATCACCTAGCCTAAAAGGGGTACGCGGGAAACCGAGTAGAGCATGAAGGATTCAAATGAAATGAAGATTCATCAATCTAATGAAGCTGCCTATGGACAAGTTATCTAACTCAATGTGGCATACATTCGACCATAAGGACAATATCTCCCCTTCTTCCACAAAGATACGATGAGATGCAGAATTGCTCAACTTTGAAAAAGGGTGTACTTCGTTCCTAAACTTAATGTACCTAAGAGTGGAAATAATACATTGTTTCCATATGTGTAGGAAATTTTAATTGGGGCATATGGCCACAAAATGGATCAGGGGCACGCAATGCCTGAGTCACCCGACTTCTAAAAGGGGAAAATTTCAAATGGAATATACATTTGCCAAGTGAATTACTGTCAATCATGAAAGCAAATCCCTCTCCATAGCCAAGGAAACGAGATGGAACGCAGTCATCATATATGCCGTAAAAGGGAGTATACCGTTCCTAAAATGAATTACGTCGAATATGAAAATAACATATTACGTCTCGTTTTCCTTGCAGTTGATAAACGGGGCAAGTCACTCAAAGTAGAGTGATTCTCACTTATGAAGCAAGACGAAACAAAGTCAATTGATTCGGCACAAAAAGTGCACTTTGACCGATGGAGCAACACCTTATACCAAGAAGGCATGCTAAGGCCCAACTATCCATTTTGATGGAATAAATGGAGCAAAACATCCAAGGAGCAATGCCCTCATGTGTCGAAACAAGGAGTACCCCTCTCCTTTCATCTTTGACGCCCACTCAGAATGAGTGAATTCGATAACATCTAAATGGCTCATTTGAAAGCAAGATCTTCAAGGAAATGTTAACACCTGAGGAGCAAAAGCACATGAAGAGGAAACACAAGACATTTAAAGTCAGCTGCAGGAGAAGGGTAATTCGGTATCGTTTCCAAAATGCCCCTCTCTAACTTCATTATTTGACGTAGTTCCCTTGTTTGACAGGAAGCGTCGGTATTCGAGGAACAAACTCAAGAAATTGATTTAAGCATAATCTATATCGACAAAGTAAGCATGTGGAGTTAACACATGACAAAGTCACCTAAGTTGGCTTAAAATATGTGTCGTTCTAGAGCCGGTTCAATTAAATAAATAAAAAAGCGCCCCATAGACACTACCAGCGCTTCGGCCTGGTGGTATGGGAATGAATGAATGGTCCGAGAGGTACGGGGTTCGATCCCCAGAAACGGCAACAAGGTTGCCATGTAAAAATAATAATAGATAAATAAATAAAAAACTTTTGCATCTCTTATTTTTGCAAAAAGAGGAAAATGCTTGAACTAATGAGACCAAAGACCTGAGATTCTCTTCGAGCCTTAAAACAGTACATTTTTTCCGTTGTTTGCCGCCAAATGGTGAAACTGACCAAGGGTAATGTTGTATCGTTTCCATTTTTACGATCCCTGAGGATTCATGTACTAACACATTCCCTTTTGTTCTTCGTAGGGTCGCCTGACTACTAATGCACATGTAAGTACCCTTCTTCTCAAAATCAAATGGAAAACAAATGGAGAATTTCCATCACAAAAAAGAACATCTAGTGTTTTTCTAGAAACGAGCACAAGAAATGGAAATTGAAAAAAAAAATTTCACAAAGTTTGCAAAAATCTTCTTTATCTTTAAATTGTCCATCCACTCAATGGATCACTCATTTCGAATCAAAATTCTCTATGGAGGTTAATCCACTCAGATGATCTCAAGAAAAATGAAAGGCGGTGTTACTTATGCCAAGCGAGAAACACTTAGGATGACGAAAGGCAACCCATTTCCAAACATAACCTTTAAGCACTCTGGGATTCGAGTGAAAAAGAAAACCTGTGTCGTTTGAGGTCAATGAATTCATTCGCAAGCGGTACATAGATCAAGATGATAAGAGGCATTTCTTTCCTCTATCATACACACTACAGGTGACAATAGTTAACCCATTTGAGCCTTTTAATGTGAAGAATTTTCTAAAAAAATACCCCTGTCAAGAACCACCCCATGATGGGGGCAATTATGGAGGTTTGGGTTGACGTTATTTGGAGAGGAAAGATGAGAAAGGTTTCTTTGCTCTCACTTGCATAAATCTTTTTGTGGTAACTTCAGGTGAATTCTTATGGAAGCTCGAAGCATCCCAAGGTGAAGAAGAGCATTCTTTTCTCTACCCAAACACCGATACCCTTTGCTTAAACCAAGTTGAGCCTAATTGTTCATTTCCAAAACTCGAGTGGTGATTACCTCCCCACATTGGGGCAAGGCATATGATTTGCCAAGGCAAGTGATTTTTACGTGAAAAAGCGGAAAGCATCTCGAAAGTCCTAAGAGTTTAAAAAGTTCAAAAGAGCAAAACTCAAATGAAAATTAGGGGGCATGAAAAAGCAGTATGCCTGGTAAAAGCAAGGCCAATGCCCCAAAAAAAAAAAAAGGGAGTGAGAGTGGAAGAAAAACAATTGCATCAAGAGGAATATCTTTGTGAAAGCAAAAATGGCAAAAAAATGCCTGCATTGAAAAGGAAATCACTACAAATGCAAAAGCCATTATGTTAAGATGATTAGTCAAGGGACTTTCAAGACAAATTCGAGGGCTTTCAAAAAAATGGATGATATGGTAATGATGCCATGATAATCACCAACTCTCAAATCCCCCTTTGACAAAAAGTTCTTAGCCTTTTGAGCTAAGCCTTTTGAACCTTTCCTCGAATCAACATTATGACCCATTTCTGAAGTCTCTTCAGATTGGGATGATTCAAAATGGAAATAAGGACTTCCCAGAGAAGATGCCGCTCGAAGAAGTGAGAGCAAGGTTATTTTATCTCATCTTAAGGTTTCTTGACTTGTAAACCCGACGAAGATGTTGATCGATGATTAATTCATTTCATAGCCAATGATGCTTATCCATTGCTAAAACCATGACCAAACCTGCACTACGGTCCTCCTAAAAGACCTCTTTGATTGGTCAATGTGTACTTATTGCGAATGATTCAAAGCCTTGCACACTGGAAGAGTGAGGTTGAGTGATCATTTTTTTTTTCCCACATGAGTAGATGGGATCAAACAGCCATTTTCTTGAGAATATGTGAGAAGCCCTTTCTAACTAAGGGTCCTTGCTTGGCATACTTAACAAACCTTTCTCATAAGTCAAGGTCATTTCGACAAGGACTTTTCTCCCAAGAGAATTTGACGATTAATGATATCATCCGAGCGTGATGACAGTTTTACGAGTTTGTCAAGTTGTCGGAATTAGTTTCATTTGTTTATGCAATCATCGCTTTCTCATTACCGATACACTTTTGATATTGTTTCTAATGACATATGTTGAAATTGACCTCATCTAGTATGCTTTCGCTACTAGAATACTTGTTATAATGAATACTATTTGATGTGCAGTATCCATTTCAGAATATTCTTGAATGACAGGTTCCTCCAGTGAAACCACACAATTCCAAAAGGTTCATGGGTTAGCCTTAAACCATGCAATTCCAAAAGGTTCTTGGTTATCCTTAAACCTTGCAATTTCAAAGGGTTCATGGGTTAGCCTTAAACCATGCATTTTCAAAGGGTTCTTGGTTATCTTTAAACCTTGCAATTTCACACGGTTCATGGGTTAGCCTTAAACCATGCATTTTCAAAAGGTTCTTGGTTATCCTTAAACCTTGCAATTTCAAAGGGTTCATGGGTTAGCCTTAAACCATACATTTTCAAAAGGTTCTTGTTTATCCTTAAACCTTGCAATCTCAAAGGGTTCATGGGTTAGCCTTAAACCATGCAATTCCAAAAGGTTCTTGGTTATCCTTAAACCTTGCAATTTCAAAGGGTTCATGGGTTAGCCTTAAACCATGCATCTTCAAAAAGGTTCTTGGTTATCCTTAAACCTTGCAATTCTAAAGGTTCATGGGTTAGCCTTAAACCATGCATTTTCAAAAGGTTCTTGGTTATCCTTAAACCTTGCAATTTCAAAGGGTTTATGAGTTATCCTTAAACCATGTACTTTCAAGAGGTTCTTGGTTACCCTTAAACCATGCAATTCCAAAGGGTTCATAGGTTAGTCTTAAACCATGCACTTTCAAGAGGTTCTTGGTTATCCTTAAACCATACAATTTCAAAAGGTTCATGGGTTAGCCTCAAACCATGCATTTTCAAGACATAATTTCAAAGGGTTCATGGGTTAGCCTTAAACCATGCATTTTCAAGAGGTTCTTGGTCATCTTAAAACCATACAATTCCACATGGTTAGTGGGACTGCCTTAAACCACACGGTTAGTGGGACTACCTTAAACCACACGGTTAGTGGGACTACCTTAAACCACATGGTTAGTGGAATTGTCTTAAACCACACGGTTAGTGGAACTACCTTAAACCACAAGGTTCGTGGGACTACCTTAAACCACACGGTTAGTGGGACTGCCTTAAACCACACGGTTAGTGGGATTGCCTTAAATCACAAGGTTAGTGGGACCGCCTTAAACCACACGGTTAGTGGGACTGCCTTAAACCATAAGGTTCGTGGGTATATCCTTAAACCACACTTTTCAAATTGTTCACAGGTACATCCCTAGATCACGCTCTTTACATTAAGCTTACTTGCATTTTCATTTTAATATTAAGGCGTCAAAGACAAAAAAACAAAAAAATTAGGCGTCACCTTATCTTTGAAAGAAACCTCTTTGAGCTTCCTTCCAAAGAGGGGCAGCTGTTGCCACCTAAATTTTTGCCCAAAAATATTTCATTCCGGCATATAGATTATCTAGATGTTTAATATAGTGTTTTAAATGGCGAGATGTTTTTACTTTTAAAAAAAATTGAAAATATAAAAAAAAGAAAAAAAAAGACAACAAAAAAAGTTGGGGTCAATGATCTAAATGTGACTAGCCAAGCCTAGGAGGTCAGATTGGAATTCAAATGGCAAGTTGGGGGCCAAAATGCAATTTCCAAAAGTTGAGGGACCAATTCGCAAATTTTGCAAAATTTGCGCCCGAGCCTGTAAATCATCATCTTGGTCACCAATTAAGTTGAAATTGAATTTAGGCTAACTCGAATCAATCAAATCGAGCCAAAAAGACTAAATTTGCCTTGAATTGGGTATTTTCGAATAAGAAAATGGCTAAGTTTGAGGGACTTTCTTGCAAAATTGGGTGGGTACAATTGCAAAATCTGGTTGAGATCTTAAACGAATATACATTTACTTGCTAATTGATCAAAAACCGCAACCAAATTGATGGATTAAAGCACTCAAACTAGTTACCAAAACCCAGCCCACAATTAGGTCTTAATTCGGAGCTGCTGAGTAGGCATATTGGTGGCCCCACCATATCTCACTCAGCCGTCCATTTAGCTCGATATTTGCACGTGATGGAAGACCATATATAGTAGTGCAAGTGGACGGAAATTGGCAAGGGATAAGCTGCTGAAAGCACGGGAAAGTCGCAGCAAAGTCCGCACACGCAACAGCTGCAGAAGTTAAAAAATTGGCTTGAGTCAGAAGAGTAGGTGAAGTAGCCCTGTTGACAGGCTTGGTAAGTGGACAAAAGGCTGACCAAAAATCCCTTAATTCGGGGGATAAGATCATTGAAGCAAGGTCTTCCAAGGGATGAGAGAGAGGAGACGAGAGGGAGAGGGGAGAGCTCGGAATCGTTCCCCAAAGAGGCCCTCAGAAGCAACTCCAGAAAAGGCAAACCCATAAATTCCAAATCAACCTTCTGAGAGAAAATGGAGATTTTCACAAACTTATAGCCAAAATTAGCCAACATCTTAAACTAGAGAGTGAAACTTCACTCAAAGATTTTTCCATCCATAGGTCGCACGCCCAAAATGGAGATCGGGAAGGCCTCCTAAAGCCCCCGAAAAAGTGCCCTCCTCACGGGCCAAGAAAGTCCAAAATTTTTTCTAAGTTTCAAGACTGTTTGGTCACGAGTGAGGAAAGCCAATGTTTTTGAGAAATTTGAGAGACAAATGAGGAAAATCTTGACTTTTAACCCAAACTAGAATACATATAGTTTGGCGTGGTGTCAAGTTTTCCAACAAAATACGTCTTGAAGTCTAATGTTAGAGCTCAACAAAAACCTTTGTTATCAGTTCTTTTTTTTTTTTTGCAGGTCTCATTTCCAGTTGAAGAAGCCAACTTCCACAGACCCCTGAAGATAATTTGTTAGTTTCATCGGCCAAGAACCACTTGAAAAGGAAACTAGGAAGCAAGGTAAGCGTCCTAGATGTATTTATTTTCGATTTTGAGCATGTTTTGATCATGAAAATCAAGAGGAAAACCAGCCTAGAAAACTGATTTCTGAGGCTGAAATTTTTCTAAGTGTTGAAATCTCTTCAAGAGTTTTGCATGTGTGCTTTTTGAAGAGGTTTTTTTGATGTGTTCGGTTGGTCATTTTCTATGATGTTTGTTGCATTTGAAAGCTCATGTTACCTACTTTAATGTTTCCCTTAGATCTTATATGTGATGGGTGTTAGGACTTGAATATGGGCATTCAACCTGTTTGCTTGACCTGGGTTCAAACCCAGATTTGCAAAATTAGATCAAACCCGCATATATGATGACGATTCCAGCTTGGTTTTCGTGTGTTTTAAGCTGTGATTTCTATCTAATCTTACTCCTTGCATGTGGTAGTTTAACCTTGATGTTTTAGTTCCACATAATATTGCTCATGCGCTGAGATTGAAGACCGCAAACATGACTCGAGAAGGCTATTGGGGCTAGATTAATGCATATCAAGCGTTCAACAAAATGCCCAAACTAAGCTTCGATCTTGAAACAGTCGATTTGAGCTTGATTATTGTGATATTCATGTGCTGTGTTACTCCATGTTAGCATAGATCGGTTTAAGGAATTATTATTATTTAAAAATAATAATTAAAAAAAGAGAAAATTATGAAAATTTCCAAAATATCAAAAATGTTAGATAGCATCAAATTAGGATATAAATGACATATATGAAATTTTCCTAATTTTAAAAGGTCATTTTCCTAATTTAATGCTATTTTGGTATTTTATAACCATTTTTGTAAATAATCCATTTTGCGTAGATGAAAACTATTAAATGTAATTTCATGTATATAGAGTAATTTCATGCATATTTGACTTCTCATTTTGCTCGTGGGGGTCCTGTCCCGGGGCGTGATAACAAGGCCATGTAATATTACTTGCTCGACTTGTATCGGGTTTACCTTTTCCGCGTTTATTTTCAAGTCATTTCAATTTCTTGGATGTTTACTTACGCGCCGCTTTTCATTAATTTGAGTGTAAATTTCTCTTCAAGATTATGTCAACATTAGTCTAGACATTAAAAAAAAACTGCAAAAATATTTGCATGGACACTTAGTGGTTTCATAAAGATTATAATTGGTAATCAAGAATGTGTGGCCATTTAGATAAATAACTTTCCAAGTTAGTGGTACCGCAAGGGCGCTAATAGAAACATTGGCGTAAACAAGTCCCCGTTCCTAGAAATCTCTGGTTGCGTAGGAATCGAGACACCACTCCTGTGTCTCGATTGATTTCTAGCCGACCCCAATAGGCTAGTGGCGACTCCTAGAAATATTTAGGTTGTTAATAATTGAAATATGAAATCCAACGTCGCGCGAGGTATGGGCTTGGGAGAGCCCGCGCCTAATTTAGGGCCATTGGTCCGCCTCTTTAGGCAAATACCCCTAAACCTTCTTCCTTTTCCCCCGGACAGAAAAAAAGATGTCGTGACAATATTAATCACGTTCATGCAAAATATGTAAATATAAATAATTTGAAATTGACATTCTAGGATTTATGTTCAAGCGACGACTATAGAAGTTGAACACGAGGAGAAATGTTTAATGTATTGCAAGATTAAATGATTAGAGAGCAATGAGCATGGCATTTGAGTATCCCGTTCTTTTTTTTCCCACTGCCCATAATCAAATATTAGTATAGCTACGTAGCTATCAGTATCATTATTCGCCCATTATATAAGATGATCCTGTTAACCAATTTCACATTTTTTTTTTTTTTTTACAATCGTAGCATAGGTTCCTCATTTAGTATTACTATAATGAAAGTCCCACCACAATCATATTGGAAGTTATTCATCTATGATTCAAGTGTTGACAAAAATTGGGGAAATAAGCATCTTGAAAATTACTAGCTTACCTTGTGTACTTCTTCACTTCCCACCCCTTGATCGCGTCAAACTTCATGAGAGCCTCTCTCCACACATCTACTTGCTCAGTGCTCAAGTTCTTCTCATGCTTCAAATTGCATTTGGTATCGCGATACAATGGAGTTTTCAGCTTAACATCGTCAGGATCCACATCAAAGAAAATAGGTAGGATCTCTTTACTACCTTCTAAGTTAAAGGTATTTGCCACGATCTGTGCGAGCTCGTAGAGGCACCATTGGCTCACAGCATAGGTTTGAGAGAAGATGGGTATATAGATTCGGGAGTTGTCGATCGCTCGCTCAAGCGATTTATCGATCCCCTCACTGACACGGAGCTCTTCATTGTCTCGGAAGACGCAAATTCCAACATTAGTCAAGTTATGGAAGAGAACATCAGTGAATCCAGTGTGAGTGTCTGGTCCTCTAAAATTCAAGAACACTTGATACTTGCTTCCCGATGTTCGTGCATCTGAGCTCGCCATTGCAATTGTTTGCTCAGTCACAGATCTATGTTTTGTCTTCAGTGTTTTCACGACCTCCTCGACAATTAATTTGATCAGTTTGCCATGGCTGCCACAATGGAAAAACATTTTAGTAGGGGAAAACTGCGAACTCATGACTACCTAGCTAGAAGTGATGCAATTCATGCACCGGATATAGTGTATTCAAGAGGAGAAATGTTTAACGTAATGAAAGATTAAATGTTTAGATTAAAAAAAAAAAAAAGAGTACGGCATTTCATTATCCCGTTCTTTTTCTTCCCGTTGCCCACGATCAAACATTAATTTAGCTACCTTGCTATTAATATCATTATTCACCCATCATATAAGATGGCCTGGTGAAGCAGTTTCGCATTTTTTTTTAACAAACGTAGCTATTATCACAATTGTTTGCCCGTTATCATTTAGTATTACTGTAATAAAAGCCAGGTATTAATCATGCCGGAATTATTACGCTATGATCAAGCGTTAATATCACTGGGGAAATAAGCATCTCCAAAGCAGCTAGCTTACCCGTCGCACTTCTTCAGCTCCCACCCCTTTGTCGCACCAACCTCCTCGAGAGCCTTTCTCCACGCACCCACTAGCTCATTGCTCAACTCCTTCTGACGCTGCAAACTTAGGATGGCATCACTATACAGTGCAGTTTTCAGCTTAACATCGTCAGGTTCTACATCGAAAAAAATAGGTAGAATCTCTTTATTATCTTCCGATTTAAAGGTGTTTGCCACGATTTGCGTGAGCACGTGTAAAGCACCATTGGCTTGAAGCATAGGTTGGAGAGAAAATAGGTATGTAGATCCTGCAATTGTCAATTGCTCGTTGAAGTGATCCATCAATCCTTTCACCCACACAAAGCACTTCGTCAGCTCGGAAGACGCAGATTCCAGCATCAGTTAAGTTATGGAAGAGGACATCAGTGAATCCCTCATGAATGTCAGGTCCTCTGAAGCTTAAAAACACTTGGTACTTGCTTCCCAACGATGTTTCTTCATCTGAGCTTTCCATGGCAGTAGTTTGCTCAGCCGAGTATATCTTTCTCTGATCCGACGTTGCTAATAGAGAAAGAGGCAGCGTCAACATGTCATGAGGAAATAATGGAGTTGTTATAGGAAAATCAATCAAATGCTAATGGATCTATGAGAAAATGGTTGTACCAGAAAGTCGTTAGTTTTTTTTTTATTTTTATTTTATTTTATTTTATTTTATTTTTATGAAAATCATAAAATGAAATGCTATTGATTGATGAGAGAAGAACTAAAGATGTGGTGGCTAAATAAGTGGCCCACAGAACAAAGTTGGCAAACCCGCATGCAGTTACAGGCCCCACCAATGCGCGGGAGCCAAGGAATCATACGTGATTCTCTCTCTAATCCTCTTCACCATTCCCATCTATTCATCTTATATTATTTTTACTTTTATCGACCGTCGTGCATCCAGTTGCAGGCCTCATGTGCAGAGGGTCGAAAGAAGTGTGATTATGCCATGCGATGTGCGGAAGCTAAGGAGCCAAACTTTCTTAATTCAAACATTTGCATCTTTCGATATATTATTACTTCTCCATTTTCATTGCTCTTTTTGCTCAAATAATTTGTTCATTGCTCTGAATCTCACCCAATGTTCTTAAAAGAGAGAGAGGCCCATCAGCACGTCACGAGGAAATAATCGAGCAGCGAATAGGAAAACCAATAAAATGTCGAGGGTATGGTGAAAACAGAAAGTCGTAAATTCTGCCTAGATAGACCATAAAATTAAATGCTATTGGTGGATAAGAAAAAATAAAATAAAACTTAAAGATGTGGCCGACTGAAAGAAGTTAGGAAGAGGCCATGGTTGCATAGCTTTCAAGACGAGTTTTGTGGTCCTGTCGAGGAAAAATCTGAAAATTTTGTCGCTGTTGATAAATCCCACGTTGGTAAATTTCTAATACTATTATTGTGAGTTATAGCTATCAATTCCTTTTAGATTGTTAAATTGTTTTTAGCAATTTACTAGACTACAAAAATTTACAAACATCTCAATAAATTAGTAAATTACCAATTCTTTGAAATTTCAATAATATGCTTACCTGCTGGAAATTTATCAATTTTTTTTTTTTTTTTAAGTTTGGTTAGTAAATTACCAATCCCATAGATAATTTACCAATATTTTTTTTATCAATTACTAAGTTAACGACATGCAAATTAATTAGTATGTTGCAAATTCTACAAGCATAATTAGTAATTAAAAAAAAAAACTATCATGATTTCACTAATGTTTAATTGTTTATTGAGGAACTGTTTTTCACTATGTAAATTGTTATTTGCTGAAGCCCGCATTCAATGAACTTTTTACAAGCGTTTTAAATGTACCACCTGTGGTAAGCCATTTCTTCGAAACTGTACCAATGCGTTCCATAAGTTACAAACATTTTATTAGATATACTAATGCTTAGATGATTCCTAATGAACTATTCTTCAATTTGTAACTAGTTGTTTATCAATTATGTACTTTACGAAAAAATTAATAGCAGTAAATATATACCGAAAATTTTAATTTTTTTTGCATGAAAGCACTAATATCATTTCAAAATAACATACCATAATTACAATAAATTATGAATATCAGTTGAAAATATGACGGTCGGAAAATTCTCTTTTGCACGCGCTACGGTTATGTAGAGGATTGCAGCCTTAAAATCGCTTGGAGAGATGAACTATCGAGATGCATGGAAACTGGTTAAATCACCAAATTGAAAAGAAAAATTAAATAGACGTGAATGAAAGGAATTAAATTAAGAGTTGCTTAAAAAATCAGACTTGTTTGTTGAATTAGACAAAGAATAAAATGACATTTGTACAAAAGATGAAGCTCACGTGTCATTACTTGAGAAGTGTGTCAATGTTGAATTGGAAGGTCCGATCATAAAATTTTTTATTGCCATACTGGCCTTCCTCACTTGCGTGCAGTTGAGAGGCCTCGTATGCGGAAGCCAAGGAATCAAAACTGACGTTGTACATTTTTAATAAGAAACTTTGAGCCATTCTATCTATTTCTTCTAGACATTGAAGTTTTTCTAATCATTTGTGATAAAAACTGAACTTGTCCCGTAGACCTGTTCAAATATAGAAATTTATCATATACAAAATAGGAAAAAAAATTAAAAACAGAAAAAGAGAAGAAGAGGAAACATTGAGTGGGTTTTAAAATAAGTACGACCAGATTTAAATTAACTTTTTTTTTTCTGATTTCCCACGATTATTACAAATCTGCTTCAAGGTTGAATTCATGTTTGTGGATGGTTGCATCAAGACCAAAGAGAAAAGAGAGAGAATGGTCTACACGCACCTCATAATGCTTGAAAGACTGGCAGGAGCCCTCGAATCCTTTCTTAACCCCACATAATTTCTTGCAATTGGTAATCTGTAAGTGGCAATCATTTGGCAATTTGGTGGTTGATAAATCAATCAACCTTTCCAAAGATTCACAATCGACAACTGATAACTTGTACAAAAACTGCAACTCGTCGACACCCTCGACAACTTGTAGCCCTCTGCACGATACGGTGGATAAAGACTGTAGCTTCTTTAAGTTTGGTAAACCACAAAGACTTCGCAGCGAAGAACAACTCCAAATATTGAAGACTTCCCACGATTGCGACCTACCAACAACGTGAATCTGGAATATCTCATTGTTATTTGACAGGTTGAAACTTTGCAACCTATTTAAGGCTTTCGTTAAAAGGATTAGTCTCCCTTCACAACTAATCATCTCATCAGCAGACTCATTGGCATCGTGCCCTGCTTCCTCCATATAAACTAGCCTGTTAAAGGACCAACAATAATTAATAGACAAATGCTCAAGTGATTCGGACACCCCACAAAATTGAATCTCAACTAGCTTTCCACAAGCATCCACCTTGACATCTTTTAGCTTCCTCATGCTTGATAGCCTGATGCTCTCAAGGGCTTCACAATCTTTCACATGCAACTGCCTTAGATATGGAAGTCGAAACCATCAATTTGAAATTCTTGCATTGGCGACTCGCAAAGGCAGAAAAAAGACAAATTTCTCAAGTTCGACACAGTTGAATTGAAAGTATTAATGTATAGCTTTTGCAGAGACCTTGCAAGTTGCGGACAAGTTTGAAGGTCCAATCCAAACAAACTAAGTTCGTTAAGCTGAGGTAGTGAAGCTAGCTCCACAGGAGCAGGGACATTGTCAAGTCTCAATCTCAATTTTTTCAGTTTGGATAACTTCCCAATCCACCACAACTCATTTGTTCTCCTCCATGTAGATCCAACTCAACCAAATTAGTCAAGTTAGAGAGATTGGGGACTACTCGCAATGATGGAGATGACACTTTCAGATGGGTCAAACTTATTGGGAGCACAGGCAACTCTTGAATCTTATCACAGTACCTCAACTCCAATCTTTGTAGGCAAGGAAGCATGCTAATGGTCTTTGGAACTTCACTAATACCAAAACCTGATAGATTTAGGATTCTTAGAGTGGACAATCTTCCAATTCCAGAAGGAATTTGACCTTTTAAATAAGGATCGTCAACTTTAAGCACTTCCAAATTTTGAAGTATTCTATTATCTCTAGGTAACTCCCATGGTGTAGCTGATGCCTCCTTGGGTCTTATAAAATACACCACCTCAGGTAACAATTTCAACTTTCACATGGAATTTGGTAAATTACACACTCCACAATACTCTACAATGAAGTGCTCCAAATTCACTAGGTCACCAATTTCTTCGGGCAAATATTCAAGACTTTTGCAATCCGAAATTTTCAGGTTAGTCAAATACTTCAACTTTCCAATAGAGCCATCAATTCTCCTCAAGGTGGAAAAATGTTCAAAAGCAAGCCTCTCTAAACAAGGGGATCTAGAGAAGTCCGGTGTTGTGGTTATTTTATCACAATGTGTAAGAGAAAGAACTTTCAATTTTCTTGTCATCTGTCAAAAGAATGCAACCTTCAATGTATGAACAATCAGACATTACTTTCAAATAAAATATAATAGAAATAAGCATATTACATACCTGGATTAAGTACTGTAATCTTGAGCCATTTAAGTAAAACTCGTATGAAAATTCAAGAACGACCACGTCCTTTAGGTACAAATTAGTCCATTCACTTTCTCTCGGAGGACAATTCCAAGACAACCATCTTAATTTAGTAAGATGATTCTCCAAGTTGCCAACAAAGATTCCTTTATTTAACTTGAGAAACCTTAGATGTTCAAACCTACCAATCTCTTCACTTCGAACAACGACATTATGGAAATCTTGTGCTATATTAAGATATAGTGCTTGAACATTCTTTTTTATCTACATACAACAATAAGAAATAAGTGATATTAGTATTCTATTTCATAGAGGAAAAGTATCATAAAGAAAATGAAAAAAAAAAAAAAAAAAGAAAATAGAGCATCCCAAATCAGTGGAGAGGTATTATTGTCAAAAACTATTAGTTCCTCTAGAATTGCTTTACCTCCTTTGTCTTTATTGCATCAAGGGCCTCCTCTTAAATCCATATTCTACTCCGCTCTCCAGGATTCATTGGATTTTCCGCACGAACAATATTCCTACCAATATCTCTTAGATGATCATGCATCCAAAACTCATTGTTCTCCAAAATCTTTACCAAAGACAAGCTAACGAGTTTCTCAACTCCACTAAGTGGGAAAAAAGCCACAATCTTGCCACATGTAAATTGCATTCATCTTGTCTTGACCAATAAAAAAGCTTGCAATATCGAGGAAAATTTGTTGTTGCTCAAAATTTAAGGCATCATAGTAGATCTTTAACTTTTCAAAAACACTCTTGGGAGGTCCTTTTCTCAACTAGTCCAATGTCTCTTTCCATTGTTCTCTCATTTTTTTTGTTGGAAAGGAATGAGCCAATTACTTCAATAGTCAAAGGAAGTCTCCCAGTAGCTAATACAATTTCCCTTGAAAGATCATTGTAATCATTTGGAGGAGAGACATTGTCAAATGCATGCCTACTAAAAAGCTCAAGCGCATTATCGGTATTCATCAACACCATTTCATAATCTAAAATTTGATAGTTCGGTATTGTCAAATTTTTTGTAACTCAACTAAGCCATTAGTTCTTGATGACTTCTCTCGAACATCTTCAAGGAAACAACACTTTCCAAAATGAGGAGAGAGTTGGTTGAAGACGATCTTGGCGATAGCTGTTTTACCGATACCAGCCATACCATAAATTTTAATCAGTCACACATCGCCAGAGTCGATGTCTAACAGTTCGCTTACTGCTACTACTTGATCATCAACTCAAACTAAATGCTCAATCACCAATCTATGTTTTGTCTTCAGCTTGTTCACAACCTCCTCAGCTATCAATTTGATGAGCTTGCCCTTGCTGCCACAATGGAAAACCACTTTTACTAGAGGGAAAATGCGATATTGCGATTACCTAGCTAGAAGTGATCTTATTCAAGCACCGAAAAAAAAATATACAACAGTCGGACAGATAATGGGAACTTAAAGATTTATAAATGATCTTCTAAGAGTCCATATTGGACATTAACATCACTCCAAAGCACACGTCTTTTGCACTTGGCAGCGCGTGCACCATGTCAAAACCCGAAATTTGATTTGATTTTAACACGAGATTTTAGCAATCTTGGGATTATGTTAATAACGTTCATGTAAAATAGATATATTTATGAATTTGAAATTGACATTTTGTGATTAATGTTCAAGAAACGACTATGGAATTTGAACACCGTGTATTCAAGAGGAGAAATTTTTACTGTATTGCAAGATTAAATGATTAGATAGCAATGAGGATGATATCCAATTCTTTTTTTCTCCCACTGCCCATAATCAAATATTAATATAGCTACGCAGCTATTAGCATCATTATTAGCCCATTTGATAAGATGACCTTGTTAACCAATTTCACGTTTTCGTTTTACAATCGTAGCATGGGTTCCTTCCTCGTTTAGTATTACTATAATGAAAGTTCCACCTCAGTAATGCCGAAATTTATACGTCTATCATTCGAGTGTCAATGAAAATTGGGGAAACAAGCTTCTTGAAAGCAGTTAGCTTACCTCTCATACTTCTTCACTTCCCACCCCTTTATCGGATCAACATCCATGAGAGCCTTTCTCCACTCATTTACTTCCTCATTACTCAACTTCTTCTCACGCTCCAAAATGAGGATGGCATTGTTGTACAATGGAGTTTTCAGCTTAACATCGTCAGGCTCCACATCAAAGAAAATAGGTAGGATCTCTTTATTACCTCCCGATCTGGAGGTGTTTGCCACAATCAGTGCGAGCTCACGAAGGCACCATTGGCTCGAAGCATAGGTCTGAGAGAATACCAGTATGTAAATCATGGAGTTATCAATTGCTCGTTGAAGCAATTCATCGATCTTTTTACCAACACGGAGCTCTTCGTCATATCGGAAGACACATATTCCAGCATCGGTCAAGCTATGATAGAGGACGTCAGTAAATCTAGCACTAGTGTCTGGTCCTCTAAAGCTTAAGAACACTTGGTACTTGCTTCCCAATGACCTTCCTACATCTGAGCTCTCCATAATAGTAAGTTTGCTCAGCTTAACAGATTTCTCTCTGTGCCAATGTTCTTGACAAAGAAAGAGGCGCGGTGTGAGGAAATAATGGAGTAGGTATGGGGAAACTAATCAAATGCTATGGGTGGATGAGAAATGAAGTAGAAAGTCGTAATTTTAAAAAGAAGATAGAAGACCATAAAAACAAATGCTATTGGTCGATGAGATGAGAAAAGAAAAGGAACCAAAGAGGTGACAGAACGTAGTTAGCAAACTTGCATACAGTTGCTGGCCCCATGTGCGTAAGCCATGGCTAGATATTTACAATAAATTTTATATATGGCACAGCTGGCTTGTTCATACGTGCATGCAGTCGCAGGCCCCATGTACAACGGGTCGAAAGGACGGTGATAATTATCCCAACCGATGCGCAGAAGCCAAGGAATCAACCTTTCTTAATTCAGACATTTGGTTTTTTCCATATATTATTACTTCTTTGTTTTCATTGCTCTTCTCCACAGATAGTTTATTTATTACTCTCTCTCTCTTTCTCTCTCTCTCGTCGCCCCTTCAGGAATTTATAATGTTTCTTGTGACATCCCGGATTTTTCAACCCTATTTTCTACTTAATAAATTGGGCATTTCATTGACGCGCCTATAAGGCTATTCTCAGAGCTGATCACTCTCGAGATAACTAAACTATTCAGGGAAGCTATTAAGAAATTTTAAGGCAATAGACTTGAGAATTCGACCAAAAATCGGCTTCTGGACTGTGCTTATCTTTAGAGGCCATTACGGCACAGTTAAAAATCGAATTGAGATTAAAGATAGATCTGTTCGACTGAGATATGTGGCCGATCGTGGGTAACTCTACTAAATTGAAAAATTCTCGTCGATCAGCACTAATTTGATTTCTCTCATTTTGGTATCCTGTGTCCATATTTGAATTATCGAGATTTTCACGACAATCGAGAGTTACCAATGTATCGAGTGGGTTCATTATGGCTCGAAGAAAATCGACCATGGGTCATTTGCACTAAAAATCTCTAAAAACTACCCGGTAGCCTAGGTCACACTAAAAACGCACCAAATGAAAATTAACCACAAATTCAAGTCCAATTTCAGAAATTGAAGATCCTATTGTATCACAATAAATTCTAGGACCCACGACTCAGTGTCACGCCCCGATCCTCGGGCACGCACACATCCTTCTCACTTGGTCGATTTTATAATGCGATATCCCAGGACAAAGTATCGCCGACCCTTTCATTTATTAAGCACATGCGGAAGCAGTTATAAATCCCCAGACAATAAAACAATGGGATAAAAAAGCAGGCTATATTTTTCATATTGAAATTTACAACCAAACCTTTATACATGGCATTAGACAGAGCACTTCACAAACTATTCGCAACTTCAGAGTCTCACTCTATCTACACATATACAAAAGGGTTCCCAAAGAGATGGGATTTCAATCCTCGTCTAAGTCATACTCGGGATCATCCTGATCCTCCTCTAACTCCTCTTCACTCAGATCATTCTCTTCCTCAGTTTCACCTCAGGGTTCTCCTTCTCTGATTCCTCCTCCTTAGCTCCTCATTGAGGTCCTGAAATGTTTTTCCCCAAACTGGGATGAGACTACGTCTCAGCGAGTTCTACCCCACTAAGCCCGATTAGTAAACTATTATACTATAGGCTGCCTAAACACGCACAGGGCAGAGGACTTACCTTGGCCTCAGATTCCACCTGCATATTAGCATAGTTCAATAGGCTCCCAAGCAATCACATCACAGATTAATATCTCGATCAATCGATCCAATCGATCACATGCCAACAAGACCACTCACGGTCATTTCCATTCAATCAATCATTTCACAACATCAGATCAAAGCAATGATCAATCGACCTAGTCGATTACATGTCAATTGGACCATTTCTAGGTCATCTCACTCCACACCATATAATCCCCAACAGTACACTCAGTCACAAAGCTACAGTAATGCTCTCGGGCGTCGATTCACCAAGGTAATGTACAATAAACATTTTATGTGCATGCTCTTAGGCATCCCAATTTCCTTCAGCCACATGGGCACGATACTCGGCACACAGAAATACGGCCACGCGGGCACGATCTACGCCACACAGGCACGATCTACACCACACAGGTAGGATCAATTATCGCCACACAGGCATGATCAACTATCGCCACACAGGCATGATCAACTATCGCCACACAGGCATGATCAATATTCAACAATTTACGTGCATTCTCTAAGGCAACCTCTTCGCCAAGATGACATATTCAACCATTGAACACACGTGCATTCTCCAGGTGATATTCCGATTCACCGAGCCCACGTATCCTCTTTCAAGTGATTACCAATCTATTTTCAATACCGACAACCAATGCCCAACGATTTCTCAATCAAATAATTAAATCAACTCAGCAAAGCATTATAAATGCTGAATAACATACTTGGCCATTTACCAATCAACAATTCAATCTCAATCAATTCCAATCAATTTAGGGTAAATCCCTAATATATCACAATTTATTCAATTCCATACAACGTGGAGCTCAAATAAATAAACGGACTGCGCCACAATGATCAGCACGAGATTTCAGTCGTCGGCCATCAAAATCTTAATTTCCGAAAAATAATTAATTTATTTATTAATTTCGAAAATTAAATAATTAATATTAAAAATTCAATTTAGCTCAAAATAAACCCCGGTTAAATAAACGGACTTCGCCACGGTCATAAGCATAATTTTCCGATTCCGGACCATCTCAGTTGAATTTTCGGAAAATAAATAATTATTTAATTTAATTCCGAAAATTAATATTTAAATACTAAAAATTCCACTTAGGCCCGAAAAGCCTAATTGGAGCCCACTAAGGGTTGGGAAAAATCCCGAGGCACTTCCAATAAATAGTAGACCACGTCTACTTGCTAATTACACATTAAATTTATCAAATTCGCATCATAATTGGCTAATAATTGCTAATTTAATCTAATCTAACAACCTAAACATAATTAATTAAATCTAAGCCAACCTTAAGCATAATTATCCACTAATCATGGATTAGTGAGATTACTCACCAAATCGCGTGCAAATCGGATCAATCCGACGGGGGCGATGCGAGGAACAATTCTCCCCAAAGCACGGCTCGGGTTCGGGGCCCGGAAACGGCCTAAAACGGCCCACGAACCGGCTGGATACCCACTCCGTGGGTTGCCGGTTCGGCTGCAAAACAGGGGAAAATAGAGATGGTTAGGGGCGGAGAAGGGTCGGGAAGGTAGATGGCAGTCCGGCAAGGCTACACGGCGGCTCCGGCGGCTTGCTCGGCCACTCACGGTGGCTGGACGAGGCGGAACAGAAGCTGGGTCGCACAGCAGGGACGGCAGCAGGTGGTGGACGTGGGGACACGCGCGGACGGCGGAACGGCGGCGAGCGGCGGGCACGCGGGCGCGGGCGCGGGACGAGCGGCGGCGGCTTCGTCGAGCTGGAACATCTGCTCTTCTTCTGTCTTCGTTCGCTGGAATGTGCGGAAGGGAGGAGAGAGCATGCGAAGGAGAGAGAGAGAGAAGAGAGAGAGAAGAAGATAAGAGAGAAAAGATGGGTTTGAATGGTCAAAGGGAGAGGGGAAAAACAAGTGGGTGACAGCCCACTATTCGGTGGAAAAAGGGGGGGCCAATTCGCACGAAGGGGAGAGGGGGAGAGGAGAGAGAAAAGAGAGAAAAAGAAAAAGAAAGAAAAGAAGAGAGAGGGAGAGAAAAGAAATAACTAATATAACACCACGTGGTATTATTTTTTTTTTCTTTTCTTTCTCTTTCCCTTTCTATTTTCTTTTGGTCTTCAATTTTTTCTTCCGATAATTTCTTTCTTGAAATTTCGGACTCATCAATAAATTGATGAGTGATGAGACAATGTCCTAAAAAAAAAAGGATTATGACATGCTTAAAATTCGATTCCCGAAATCGAGTTTAATTTCGTGGTTAAAAATCAGTCATGCGTGATTTTAGTCCAATCCAACAAATTGAGTAGCTTTTAGGGATTTTACTGCAGATACATCCCTTGACGGCTTCACCCAATAGGTTAGTTAACTCATGAGTGATCAGCTCAGAGAAAAAGGACCCGAAGCACGTCGACGAAATGCCCATTTCACTTTATCGAAACGGGGTCGAATTTCAGGATGTCACACTCAATATCAGTAGATTTTTCTAACGACCGAGACTTTTTTTGGAAAAAATCGGCTAAAGATCGTTTTTGTTCAATTAAAGGCGGGGATTGTTTTTTATTTCGAATTTGAGATGCAAGATGGAATTGTGAGTGAGGAAAATTATCAATTGAAGCATTGAGATACCAATTGATTTTATGGAAGCCAAATGAGGATGAATTGAGCAAGATTAAGCAACCAATGGGAACAAAATGTGACAATTTCGTAGCTCCCCTTCCCCCTAGCATTTTTGGACCATTTGAGAGGTTGTAAGGAGTGTGTGTGTGGTCTATAGATAGCCAAGGGATGATACTTGGCCTAGGATGAGTGTAGAAGATATTTGTTGTGGAAAATATTAGCCAAGGGACCCTCCATCTCTCCCTCATCTCTATCCTCTCTCTCTCTCTCCCTCTCACTCCATCATCCACCTCCATTCTCTCCCTCTCCCAGCCTAATCGACGCTAGCTACTAGTAGGGGAAGAAGCTGCAGCCGTTGCACGCCACCACCAGCCACGCCAGAGCCGCACGCCGTCGGTCCACCTCCACCCGCGCCTGGCCACACGCACCACCTGCCCCTCTCCACCCAGTCATGCCATCCAGCAGCTCCTTCCATCGTTCCAGCCCCTATTCAACCGCTGCAAGTGGCTGAGGAAGCCCCCGAGCCGCCGTTTGGACTCGAAACTACCCCGTTGTCTATCCCCGACCCTTGCCGCCCATCTCAGCTTGGTTTTCTTCTATTTTCAGCAAAGAATATAAGGTTTTTGAAATGGGTTTCCAGCACCTTTGAGGCTCGATTTGAGGTGTTTGTGGGCCTTGGTTCCTAGGCCCACTTTGGAGTAAAACGTCCCCTGCGACGCTCCCGACGTTTCGATCCAAGCGGATTGTTAAACGGGTGAGTTTAGCTCACTAATCCTTGCTTAGTTTGCTAATTATGCTTAAATGTTGATTAGTGTTAGTTAAGCATGATTAGGTGGGTTAGATTAGTTTAGATCAAATAGATTAGTGACTTAATGATGCATGTTAGGTGGTTAGACTTAGCTATTAGCAAGTAGAGAACTTATAGTATTTATTGAATGAAGCTTAGGATTTTTATCGATTCGTCTCGGCTACCAATTAGGCATTACAGGCCTAAATTGGATTTATTGTATTTATTTATTAATTTTCGGAATTATTTAATTATTTATTTATTTTCTGGAAATTAGGCAGGGATAGTCGACGACCAGAATTTTATGTTGATTGTCGTGATGCAGTCCGTTTATTTAATTGAACTTTATTTTGTGCTGAAATGAATTATTTGTGCATTTAGAATTTATTCCAAAATTAAATAAGTTTAGTTATTAATTGAAAATTAACCGGGTATCGATTGATAATGCCAAAAATGTTTTGGTGGACTACAAAAAATGTGGGAGTTATGGAAAGGAAAATATTATATTTTGGCTAAAGCCAACCATGTGCCCACGCACGATATTTTACCGGATATGATAAAAGATGGGAAGAAATACTGTGTGGCTTGAACGGGAGTTGTTCGCTCACTGTGGGAAGGCATACCTGCAGAAAATTGACTTCGTCCTCCCTGATTCTAAGTCTAGGTCCATTCATGGTATTAGAGCCATGGTTTCATTTTTAAGGTCATCCTTTCCATGTGCTTGGTAGGTGAATCCAGTTTTGAGAAGATCTCTTCTCATCATGTCTACAGAACCATAAATCCTCGAAGCACCCGTTTCTCTTGCCCCATCTCCATCATCTTCCACCCCCTCAAAATTTCGTATTTCCAATGCTTCTAAGATCTCTATGAAGTCTCTCTTAGTGATGAAACTAAGATCTCTGAAACTCAACTTCCCCTTATGAACCCTTACTCCGCCTTTGCCAAGCCCAACTCGTCGTGTTCACCCATCCGCTCCATTCGACAACTTATTCATCAAACTCCAAAGCAAGTAAAGGAGTACGTCCAGTCCTCCAAATTTGACCAGCACCCCATTCCTGCTACTGAAAAGGAGTATTTTGTTACTCTTCAGATCCCCCCAGAATTTCCCAGACAATGGGCTCAACAGGGATATGCTCATGTCCATTATGGCGCTGTTCATCTTGCTCTCAACTTTCATGGTCATAAAGGTTTGCAAGTTGTAGCAAGAATTGCATTGTTGGATACTAGATTTCTACAATACCAGCATGCTTGCATTGGTACAGTTCAAACTACTTTGAATGTTGGAACAGTCTTTGTGACTTTGTATCCAAATTTCAACATCGCCCTTTCAGACCCCCAACTACTCTCCTTCTTAAAAGTCCAAGTCCAGCTCACTGGAGCTCCTCAAACTGTTGACTCTGTTGCTGTAACTCTACATTACTAGATGGTTTATCGAGTGCAGAACCATGCTTTTGATCTAAATTTCAACAATGGTAATGAAGATGCCTTATTCATCTCCATGCAGAACGATCAGGTGTCTTGCATCCATGTTCCCAGACAGATCCCGAAGGATACGTTGGCCAAGCTCCTTCCAGAGACTTGGATCACCAACTACGAAAAGCTACATCAGCACAACAAGCCTTTCCAGTCTACGGACTCTGAGTTCGTCAGAAAGAAAGATGGAACCGTTTCCATCAAATTCGGCAAAGAAAAGGAAGAAAGTCCTTCTATCTTCCAGACCCTCTTCATGATTGAACCATGCATTCCAGAATCAATTTTCGAGCCAGATCCAAAAAAGCTTGTTCGACACTTCAATAGTGATGGGCACTCTGTCCATTACTACAAAGACAACTATGGTCATTGTTTTTGGGATCCTTTTTGCCAATGTTCCTATTGCACAAATTCTCCTGACGAGGTAGATCCTTTTGCAAAACCTCCACCTCGACGGAAAAGGCCAAAGGACAAGGTATACCAAAGGTACTTAAACGGAGATCCCTCCGTTGACACTCTTGGTGAAAGTGATAAATACCAGTTCATGGTCTCTTATGCACCACCTCCACCACTAGAGTTTAGTACTACACCTCAAGTTTCACCAAATCCACCAAAATCACCCCCACCATCTCCTCCTCAGAAAAAAAACATGCTCTCTCTCCATTTTATAAGCCAATCCCCAAATGGGCTAAGAAGCATTCTTACCCACTCGAAGCTCCAGCAGAAACACCATCCACTTCTTCCATAGCCATGTTTTACGAAACAGATTTTCCTCCTCTTGTACGGGAAAATTCTAAACTTTCCTTCCCGGCTCCAGAAGAATTCATTGATCCACAAGGCAGGTATCGCCATACTCCTAAGATACCTACCCCCACTGATGTGGATGAACACGGGAGACAAAGAAAGACTCTTGCTGCAAAAGCCGTTCTATATTGGCAATCTGAGACTCTGTTAGCACAAAACAATGCTTTCAAAGCAATTGACTCCAAGATTATAAATGCGCAACAAGATCTTCGAAAGTATGATGAGACTACCAAAAAAATGGTTTCTGAGTTCCAGAAGAGGCTAAATGCCTTGGAATCAGGACAACGTCTAGGGTACCATCATCTAAAGACTTGGAATCAGGACAACGTCTAGGGTACCATCATCTAGAGAGACCACAACCGGAGATAGAAAAGCTCAAAAGACAAATCCAACTCCTTGAAGAAGAAAGTTTCAAACCCTTTGATCCATTTGCAACTCCGGTAAGAACTGGGTACCTGCCTCCACCACCCCAAACGTCTATCTTTACTGCCATTCCCAAAGATTCCTTCAGAAAAGAACCAGATAGGGCAGAAGTGCAAAATCGCCTTAAAGAGTTTAATCGAATCCAAAAGGAAAGAGGAAAAGAGAAAGTTCCTATAGAATCATGTTCGGTTGTCATAAGAGAAAAGCCAGAACAGATGATGCTAGCAAATCCATTAGAATCCTTTTTAAAGGATTTAAGTATTCAGGAACAACCTGATCTTGTCATCCAACAACCTGATCCTGTCATCCAACAGCCTGATCTTGCTATTCCAAAGGATCAGACTATATTTCCAGCCGAACAAACTGATCCTACTACTTTTGATATTGAATCATATTTAGTATCCTTTTCATCTTCTTCACCCTTTTCAATTCCTGATATTGATTCCCCTCCTATTGCGCCAGTAACTTCCTCCATATACATGGCTGATCCTCCAGATCAGGAAATGGAATCAAATTACTCTGAGCTAGAGATTGTTCAGAACAATCCGGAACACCATGTGTCCATGGCTTCAAAACAATTTTTCACCATCGAAGATATTCCCTATCATAAATGGCCAGAAAGACTTGAGGAATTTCATACTTGGTTAAATACTCAGTCCATCACCAACCATGATATGAATGATGTCCTCTACAATTTTGTCACGAGGTTCACAGGAAGCCTCAAACTTTAGTGGAAATCAGTGTCAGAACAAGACCAGATACATTTTCTGATGTCTCCAGATTTTAGCCATGCCATTACCCTCCTATATCATTTCTTTGTGGGAAAACCCACTGACCTTATAGAAGTGAAAAGAAGAGAATTTTTCGAAAGAAAATGTTGCTCCCTTTAGAAAAAATATCTTGATAAGCATTATCGAGTAATGCTTCAACTTTTCTATCATATTAGAGCTGATCCAAATCTGAACCGTGTTTTCCTGACTTCCATCCCTAAAGAACTGTCCCAGATGGTTGAAAGATCTTTTTTTGGAAGACAGAGGAGAGTACAGGATATTCCCTTGGGAGAAATACAGCAAGAAATCCATCTATGCCTTGAAGAACTATGCCTAAAGTGCTAGATGGTTCGCACCTACATTACAGATGACAGAGAACTTGAGATAGCTTGTTCTCGCCAAAAGTTAAAGATCAAATGCTCCAAAAAAGACTGTGATGTTACTTGTGGAAAGTTTTCAAGAAAAAAGAAACATTTCAAGAAGCACTAGATGAAGAAATCATCCAAACACGGCCACAAGCACTTCCGAAGAAAGAAGAAATGGTGATACCTACGCAAAAGGAAGGATCGCACAGGCCACAAGAAGTCAAACCGATGCTTTATCTGCAATCATAAAGGACATTTTGCCAAAAACTGTCCCCAAGCCAGAAAAGTTCAGCATCATTTGATACATCAAATTGAGAATGAAACAGGTATCTCTTTTGAAAATGATGATATCGAATCATTGTTCTCTGCTGATGAAGAACCATCTGAACAAACTCTTTGTGTCATTCCATGTTATCACACTTCTAGTGAAACTGAGTCAGATTCAGAATCTGAAGATATTTTTCACATATCACCCACATCTGCAGAACTAAGCCTTGACATATTCCCAAGCCAAACTCACTGTCCTCATTTCCCTGTAAAAATCCTCACCTCAAAGTTTGCAAAACCTATCACAGTTATTGCTCTCATTGACACTGGAGCGAGTTGTTCAATTTTGGACACCAAAGTTCTTCTTGAAGAATACTGGACTCCTTATATAAGATATTTCAATTCTGCTTCAGGAGATACTTTCTCCACGAATGTTAGAACCACTCCTATAATAGTCCAGTTCTTCTCCCAGTGTTCCATAACCACAAAAAATCTTTGGATCCAGTCTTCCTAACAAAGATTTAATAATTGGTTGGGATATTATGTGGCACCCCCAAACATCTAAGGTCGCCACAGGTACCTATCACTCCACCAAATGTTTATCAGTTACATCTCTTTTGATATAAAGGGGTTTCAAGAAGAACTGTAGTTCATGGGTCTCTTTTTCTTTTTTTGAAAACGGTCCCAGCGCAGCTTATTAACGGAAGCATAAACAAGTCTCACCATTTTCCCTTCAATAACCATAATGCAATGCACACCAACTACGCACCGTAAGAAAAGATAAAGCCGAGTCACTTTTATTTATATTTTCATGATGGATTTCTCGGGTCGGTACAACCAAAAAGAAAAGCCAAGACTTTTAACTAAACTTGGCCACAGCTCAAAAAGAGAGATCTCGACCCCCTATATCGATCACGTGTAATCCTCCATCTCTAAGTGTCGGCTATCCTCAAAAAGTGTCAGCTTCCACTCCTCACGCGGGCCATCACACCCACCCCGGTGCGTCGGGCGGTGGCGGCGGCAACATCCCCCACATCACTCCGTCACGGTAGACTTGGACCGACAAGAACTCCGGCATGCCCGGCCCCCAGCCAGGCCCACATCATACATCATTAGCACACGAACCCGTATGAACTTCAGACCAAGGATGGTGACACTATCAAGCTCCATACAATCGACCTCCACGTCAGATGGAAGGCCGTAAAAGGTACCCCACATGACCGAAGGGAGAGGCATCTTTCTAATCTGAAATGTTAGTCCCCAAAGGGGTGAGTACAACCACTTAGTACGTAAAAAATCCATTAAACTACTCAATGCATCAAACCGAACAATCATGACATCATAGTAGAGTGCATATCATTCATGTATCCAAGCATAACTTACCTTGCAGACATGCATATGTCATCATACCATATGTGCATGCACCATCATGCACTCATCATCAATCATTCATGCATATACCATCAAGCCATAGGTACATATACAACCATGCACTCATCATCAATCATTCATGCATATACCATCATGCCATAGGTGCATATACAACCATGCACTCATCATCAATCATTCATGCATATCATATCATACAGCCATGCATACATGTCACCATACCATGCATGATTCAATTTCAACTCTTTATCTTTCAATTAGGTCACCACATTTTTCTTTCCCGGGACCAGTGATTGCATCCCCCATTTTATCGCTCGCACCCCACCTGGCATCGCGTGGAGCCTCCAGCACACACCACCGAGCGTCCGGCACCCCCACATTCCGGGCATCTCGCATCCCAACTTTCCGGGCATCTCGCATCCCAACTGTCATCACGAGGTATCCCCTCGGCACACACGACCGAGGCTTTCGGCACCCCCACATCCCAGGCATCTCGAAACTCCCGAGGACATCCGGCACCCCCACATCCCGGGCATCCGGCACTCCCCTTTCCGGGCATCCCGACACTCCCAGGGCATCGTCGGCTCACCCGTCCGATGGTATTCTCATTTATCATAACTCATATTCACAATTTATGTCTCAATATCAACATGGCACATGATGTGATGGCAACAAGGTCAATTTTCAGCTTTTGATTTTATATGTAATGCCAAGTATCATCACATGTGCAGCAAAATTTAATCACTTAAAACAATGGAATTTATGGGCTCATATAAAACAAAATAGTCCATGCATTACAGCTTTTGAAATTCGCACAATCCAGCTTGCACAGTTTTAGAAAACATTTTAATTAAATACCCAAATGACGTTCAAAAATCGTGAAACTCGAATTTGTAATAGTCAAGAAATAAAGGCAGGTATTTCATGAAGAACACTACACCAAAAGACCCTCATACAATTCGGTATAGACCAAGCATCATAGTACTACTATTCTAACAGTTCAACTTGCACAGTTTTTGAAATTTTTTTGGTTAAATAGGAAAATGAACTTCAAAAATTACGAAATTTAAATATGTTGTAGGGAAGAACCTCATACAAAACGATATTGTCCACGCATTGAAACTGACTAAGTCCGAACACATCAGATTGCACGGTTTTAGAAACATTTCTGATTAAATACCTGAATGACCTTAAAAAAATTATGAAATTCGACTATGTGATATTCAAGACCCCAAGGTATATTTTTCATGAAGGAATCAAAGTCAGATTCGTCCTAGGTAATTTAATATAGGTCGTTAAAACTTCTGTTCCTAGTACCGAAATTTCCAGATCTAGCTACCTCCGAAAAAACACCATTTCACCTACCTATTCTTGTTGGTTTTCTCTAAATTTTTTGATATGTTAAACCTCAGGATGTCCTTTACATCTTCTGTTAAGAAATCAAAGTGAAATTCAAACAAAAAGTTAGCCTTATAGTCCATGCATTCATCAAAGGTAGTTACCGAAATCTCCAGATTCAGTCTTTCCAAAGAATAAATATTTCACCCACTTATACTTGTTCGTTTTGTCCCAAATTTGAGTATGTTATACTCCAAGAAGTCCTTAACAACTTTCATTTAGAAGTCACGGCCAAAATCCAACTCGGACATCACATGCAAACCACTAGAACATCCAAGGTCGAGCTGTTTTCTCAAGAACAGTTTACTAGCCTAAAACACCACTCTTAAAACTTCAACTTTTCACACCCTAGACATCCGAAATTTATCACCATTCGATCACACATACAAGGCACAACATGCAAGAGTAGATCAAGGATCCCACTTGCCTCTAAACCGAGCAAGCAGCGAGCACAATGGCGACGGGACACGGCGACGGACGACGGACGCACGACGGACGGTCGACGAACGGCCCTCCTCCTTCCTCTCTTCCTTTCTCCCTTTCTTCCTTTCTTCCTTCTCTTTCTCTCCTCTCTCTCTTTCTCGGACGAATTCGCTCTCTCTCTCCCTCTCTCTCGCTTAAACCGGCATCATCTTCCCCTAATTTTTCTTCCCCTCCATCATTAACCATCATTAGCATTTGCATGGAGAACACTTGGCAACTAGGAGGAAACACATGGGAATTTTCCATGCAAGATGGGCCTCCAAATTCGGCTGGGCTTGGGCCAGCTTGGCCGACGGCAGCTCTCCTCCTTGGGCTTCGTGGGCCGGCCGAGAATGGGGTGAGGCTATGGGCTGGTTTGGGCCTTTAAATGTCCAGCCCATCCTCATCCTAATAATCCACCTAATTCTTAATTAGATAAACACCTAATTGAGATTTATTATTCACCAAAACTTTGTGGCCTATTTTAATAAATTCCAATCCACAATCCACATGGCCAAAAATAGAATTTTCCTATTAAATAATTACCCATCAAAAACTTGGCCAAAATCTCAATGCGAGACATGAATTAGAGCACCCCTAAAGATTGGCAAGAAATTCTAGGATGCCAGAATTCTCCCCTCCTTAGAGAATTTCGTCCTCGAAATTAGACAGTCACTCATCCCTTTTGAAACAAGTAGGGGTACTTTTCCTTCATCTGATCTTCACTTTCCCATGTGGCTTCTTCCATATCATGATGTCGCCGTAATACCTTAACCAGTGGGGTTGTCTTGATACTAAGGACTTGCTCCTTTCGATCCAATACTTGCACAGGCTCTTCGATGTACTTCACTATCTCATCTACTTCAATTGCTTCATGATCGAGTATGTGACCAGGATTTGGCTGGTACTTTCTCATCATCGACACATGAAACACATCATGTAAATTCCCCAATTTAGGAGGTAGCGCCAAATGGTAAGCTACATCTCCTATTCTTTCAAGTATCTCGAAAGGTCCAACAAATCTAGGGCTTAACTTACCCTTTGTTCCAAATCGAGATATTCCTTTCATTGGAGATACTTTAAGGAATACATGATCTCCCACACTAAACCCCAAAGACCTTCTACGCCTATCTGCGTAGTCTTTCTGTCTACTCTGAGATTTTTTAAGTCTCTTCCTGATAATTTCGACAGCTTCAGTGGTAACTTGTACCCGTTCAGGTCCTGTCAATTTCTTTTCACCTACTTCATTCCAACAAACAGGAGTCCTACATCTCCTTCCATACAATGCTTCATAAGGAGCCATGCTTATACTTTTCTGAAAACTATTATTATAAGCAAACTCCACCAAATGCAATCTTTCATCCCAATTCCCTTTAAAGTCAATCACACAAGCCCTTAACATATCCTCTAATGTCTGGATTACTCTTTCTGTTTGTCCTTCTGTTTGAGGGTGAAAAGCAGTACTAAACTGGAGTTTAGTTCCTAAGGCAATTTGAAGACTCCACCAAAAGTTCGAAGTAAATCTCAAATCCCGGTCCGAGGTAATAGTTACTGGAACACCATGTAAGCGTACCACTTGACTTACATCTATATCCGCATATTTGTCCATTGGGTAGTCTATGCGAACTGCTAGGAAATGAGCAGACTTAGTCAAACGGTCCACTATTACCCAGATAGAGTCATGACCACTTGATGTCCTTGGCAATCCTTGTACAAAGTCCATTGTTATATGCTCCCATTTCCATTCTAGTATATCTAACAGTCTCAAGAATCCTGCAAGTTTGCGATGTTCCGCTTTTACCTGTTGGAACGTCAAACATTGAGAAACGTGCTTAGCCGTATCTACTTTCATACCATTCCTCCAAAATTGCTGACGCAAATTCCTGTACATCTTTGTACTACCCGGATGAACATTGTAATTACTCCTATGTGCCTCTGACAGAATTTCCTTCTTTAATTCTTCGTTGTCGGGAACACAGAGTCGTCCCTGGCATCTTACCACTCCATCTTCAGAGACTTGAAATTCTGGTCTTTTTCCTAAAGACACTACATCTTTCACTTTCATAATTTCCGGGTCAGACTCTTGCAAGATCTTAACTTTCTGAATAATTTCAGGTTCAATCCTTAATGCACTAAGCATACCGGTAAGACAATCCACTTTTAATTTAAACTCTGAGTCAGTTACGGACTTTAACAAGCTCCATTCTGCCATTCTTAAATAGGCCATCTCCATGGCTGACTTACGACTAAGAGCATCCGCTACCTTATTCGCCTTCCCCGGATGGTATCGTATCTCACAATCATAATCCTTCAACAACTCCATCCACCTCCTTTGTCTCATGTTCAACTCCTTTTGTGAGAACAGATATTTCAATCTCTTATGATCTGTATAAATCTCAAACTTTTCCCCATATAAATAATGCCTCCATATCTTCAAAGGGAACACTATAGCTGCTAGTTCTAAATCATGCATTGGATAATTCAATTCATGGGGTTTTAATTGTCTAGACGCATAGGCTATGACCTTGCTATGCTGCATCAAAACACATCCCAGTCCTTTGTGAGATGCATCACTATATACCATAAAACCATCAGATTCAGTTGGTATAGTCAAGATTGGAGCCGAGGTCAATTTTCTTTTAAGCTCCTGGAAACTCCTTTCGCATTCCCCATTCCATTCAAACTTCACATTCTTTCGAGTCAATTTTGTTAAAGGACCTGCCAATCGTGAAAACCCTTCAATAAACCTTCTATAGTAACCAGCCAGTCCTAAGAAACTCCGTATTTCAGTAGGTGTTGTTGGTTTTGGCCAATTTATTACCATCTCAACTTTCGCCGGGTCCATTGCAATTCCTCCTCCTGATACCATGTGCCCTAAAAATATTATCTGGTCCAGCCAAAATTCACATGAGCTAAATTTAGCATACAGCTTATGCTCTCTCAGAGTTTGCAAAACTATTCTCAAGTGTTGTTCATGCTCTTTAGGCTCTCTCTAATATATCAGGATGTCATCAATAAAAACAATCACAAACTGGTCTAAATAAGGCTTAAACACCCTATTCATTAGATCCATGAATGCAGCCGGTGCATTGGCTAATCCAAATGGCATGACAAGGAACTCGTAGTGTCCATAACGAGTCCTAAACACAGTCTTAGGAATGCCTTCTTTCTTAATTCTTAGCTAATGGTATCTCGACATTAAGTCAATCTTAGAGAAGACCGAACTTCCCTGGAGTTGGTCAAATAAATCATCAATTCTAGGCAAAGGATTTTATATTTAATGGTCACTTGATTCATCTTTCTTTTTCATAAACAAGACTGGTGCACCCTAAGGTGAAGCACTTGGCCTAATGAATCCTTTATCAAGCAACTCCTGTAGTTGCACTTTCAATTCCTTCAACTCGACTAAGGCCATCCTATACGGGGTTTTCGATATAGGTCCTGTCCTAGGCATTAATTCAATTTCAAACTCAATTTCTCGTTCTGGCGGTAATCCAGGCAACTCCTCAGGAAATACATCTTGAAATTCATTAACTACCCGAATTTCATTAAGCCTAGGTTCTTCCTTAGTATAATCTTTAACCATGGCCAGGTACCCTTGACATCCTTTGTCAAGTAACGCACAGGCTTGTACTACTGAAATAAGAGCTATAGATAGGTTGGTTTGACCTCCCAAAAATTCACAACTAGACTGATCAGGTAAAATAAATTAAATTACTTTTATATAGCAATCCATTTTGACCCAATACTTATGAAGCCAATCCATTCCTATGATAACATCAAAATCATACATAGCCATTACGACCAAGTCTATTTCCATATCCTTTCCTCCCATTGTTATCTTACAATTTCCACACACTAGTGTAGACAATACCACATTCTTTAAAGGCGTAGAAACACAAAGAGGCGTCTCAAGAGGCTTAGTTTATATTTTACTCAACTGTCTATACCTCTCAGACACAAATGAATGCGTAGCACCCGTATCAAACAATGCATATGCCTTTTTATCATTTATAAGGATCGTATATGAGATAACATTCTTGGAAGCTTCCGCTTCCTCTTGGGTGATCGCATATACTCTTCCCTGTGCTGGTGGCCTCTGAGAATTCCTTGGTAGGTTTGGTCTAATAGCACTCTGCTGTGTCTGTCGCACCGAGCCAACACTCATTTGCGACCTTTCTTGCGGGCAGTTTCTCTTAAGATCACCTATTTGTCCACAACCAAAACATCTCATTCATCCATTGCAAGGTCCTGGGCCATGTCGCCCATCACACTTTCGACATTCTTCATTTCAATAAGGTGCTCTTCCTAGATTCAGGCCATCCCTGCCTCTTCCAAAATTCCTGAAATTGCCCTTCTTCTTAGACTCCCAAGTCTGACTTTGACCTGTATATGGTCTTTTACCCTGTCTCACATCACCAAAAGACGATTGTCTCTTATTCTCCGACTGTTCCCTTACTAACTCCTGCTCCACCAACTGTGCTCTTTCATAGATCTCATTATAATCTCTTATGTTCAAAGGCACTAGTTGTTTCCTCATATCAGTCCTCAACCCTTTCAGAAACCTCTTAGCTTTCTCTTCTTGATCCTCAATTAGTCTAGGAGTATATCTAGACAGTTCAGAAAATCTTGCCTCATACTGGTTTACTGTCAGCTCCTTTTGTTCTAGCTGAACAAATTCTGTAATTTTCTTATCCTTAGCATAGTCAAAAAAATGCTTTTTGTTAAAAGCTCTCACAAACTCTTCCCAGTTAATATCAGTACGTAGTGGGAAGATTGTCCCTCAAAGCTATCCACCAAAACTTTGCATTTCCCTCTAGCTGGTACTCTGCCAAAGTTATTTTCTCAGCATCATTGTAGTCCAGCAACCGGAAAATTCGTTCCATCCCATCAATCCAATGCTCCGCCTCCTCAGGACTTCCCATTCCACTGAACTTAGGTGGTTTCAACTTCAAAAATTGCTCCACCAGTCCTTGAGTACGGCATTCTACTCCAGGTTGTTGCTGCACTTGTCTTTCCATCAGATTTCCTATATTGGCCAATGCATGCAGGATATCTTCCATCCGAGGTTCAGCCCTTGCTATAGAGGCTTCAGCCCTTGACGGATGATGACTTCCATATCATACCATGATTTTCCTACAATTTCCAAGCATTTGCCTCAGGAAATATCTATGACTCATTGCCTTCATTAAAAACAACAGCAACTAAGGAAAAATAAGTAACATAACCATGTTACTGGTACCTAAAAACAACTCATAATAATTACTAGGGATCTACGAGTGATTACTCATCAACCGTTATTCAAAGTTACCCAACTATTCCATTTAATATCCTATGGTGTGCATTGTCATCATGTTCCTCAATTTCCAAATGAGGCTCCTTATCACTCCAATCTATAACCATTGCTCTGATACCAAAAAGCGGCTGTGGCACCCCCAAACATATAAGGTCGCCATAGGTACCTATCACTCCACCAAATGTTTATCAGTTACATCTCTTTTGATATAAAAGGGGTTTCAAGAAGAACTGTAGTTCATGGGTCTGTTTTTCTTTTTTTGAAAACGGTCCCAGCGCAGCTTATTAGCGGAAGCATAAACAAGTCTCACCATTTTCCCTCCAATAACCATAATGTAATGCACACCAACTACGCACCATAAGAAAATATAAAGCCGAGCCACTTTTATTTATATTTTCATGATGGATTTCTCAGGTCAGTACAACCAAAAAGAAAAGCCAAGACTTTTAACTAAACTTGGCCACAGCTCAAAAAGAGAGATCTCGACCCCCTATATCGATCACGTGTAATCCTCCATCTCTAAGCGTCAGCTATCCTCAAAAAGTGTCAGCCTCCACTCCTCATGCAGGCCATCACACCCACCCCGGTGCGTCGGGCGGTGGCGGCGGCAACATCCCCTGCATTACTCCGTCACGGCGGACATGGACCGACAAGAACTCCTGGATGATCGGGCCCCCAGCACACGAACCCGTATGAACGTCAGACCAGGGATGGTGACACTATCAAGCTCCATACAATCGACCTCCACGTCAGATGGAAGGCCGTAAAAGGTACCCCGCATGACCGAAGGGAGAGGCATCTTTCTAATTTGAAATGTTAGTCCCCAAAGGGGTGAGTACAACCACTTAGCAGGTAAAAGATCCATTAAACTACTCAATGCATCAAACAGAACAATCATGACATCATAGTAGAGTGCATATGTGGCATCCCAAAATTCTTGACGACCTCCAGTTACCTTAAAGTCTATGAATGGGTGATGGAAGTACCATCAAATTATTTTATAGCCATTTAATCCATAATTTGTAATAAGATTTATGGCCAAGCTTTTAATGGATAATAATGTGATAGGAAAGAAAATTCTATCATTGGCCATGTGTATTATAAATTGGAATTTATGGATTTGTGACTACAAGTTTTATGGCCTTATTATTTTTGCAAGTTAGGTATTTATTTAAGTGGAAAATGTTAATAGATTATTAAAAGGTTAGTGGGCCGAAATTCTTAGGCCAAGCTAGCCCAAAAACCCAGCCCAAGACCCCCACCACTTCGGCCCAAAGCCAGGCCCATGAAGCCCATTGGGCTGTTGACCGCATGGATGGGGAGAGGAGCTGGATGGGCCTCCTCCAAGTGTCTTCAACAAGGGAGACACTTGTCTCCTTCTTAGGGACAAGTGTCCCTCCATGCAAAAATGGGAGCATGCAAGGGTTTTGATTTGACTAAAATGAAAAGGGGGAGGGGGATTTCGACCAGAAGGGAGAGAAGAGAGAGAGTACCATCCAAAGAAAGAAGAGAGAAAGGGAGGAAGAGAGTTCGTCCACCGTTCGTTGCTGCTTTGCCTCTGTTTGCTGCTGTTTTGTGCTTGAATCTAAGGCAAGTGAAGTCCTAAAACCTACTCTTTGCATTGCTGTGTGTATGTGTAGTAGATGGTAAGTCTTGGTTGTGGTAGATGGGATGAGATTTCGTAGCTTTGAAGAGAGATTCGTTGGTCATGCATGCTGATTTCGGAAAGACCAGTCCGACCGTCCGCGAGTTTGTGTGTTGCATGTGACTTTTTATTTGCAAATTTACTTTGATTTCTTCATGAAAGTTGTAGAAAACATCTTAAAGTATAACATACTATAATTTGAGACAAAATGGCTGAGTTTGGAGGGGTAAAACCCTCCCTCTACGAAAACGCTAGATCTGAAACTGTTTTGTTGACCTCTTAGTGGTTTTGTGTGTTGCAGGTCACTTTTTACTGAGAATTTCACTTCGACCCCTTCACAAAAGTTTTAGTGAACATCTTGAAGCCTAACATACTCAAATTTGAGTTAAAACGAACAAGTGTAGCCTAGTGAAACGATTTTTCCTTTGAAGACGATAGATCTGGAAATGTTGTACTGCACTCCAGCGACTTCGTGGACTATAAAGCGAATTTCCTTTGAGAATCTCACCTGGATACCTTAATGAAAGTTGTAGTGGACCCCTTGAGTCAAAACATATAAAAAATTCAGAGGAAATGAAGGAAGATAAGTAGGTGAAATCTTGATTTTTCGGAAACAGCTAAACCTGGAATGTTCGGTACTAGGAACAGGGGATTCGACCGTCCATAGTTAATTATATAGGACGAATCTGGCCTTGATATCTTCATGAAAAATATACTTTAGGGTCTTGACTATCACCTGGTAAAATTTAATAATTTTTGGAGGTCATTCAGGTATTTAGGTTAAAATATTTCAAGAACCGCGCAATCTGATGTGTCCGAATTTTGTAAGCTGTAATGTGTGAACTATATCTTCTTATGTGAAGTTCTTTTGGGCATGTGTTCTTCATGGAGTTGCTGCCTTTACATCTTGACTAACACATGTTCAGATTTCATAATTTTTGAAGATCATGTGAGTATTTAATTAATATGTTTTCTGAAATTGTGTAAGTTGGATTTTGGTAGATTTCAAAAAGTCATGATGTATGGATTATTCTAAGTTGCATGGACTCCATGGATTATGTTGTCATAAGTGATTGGATCTTGCTACATATTTGATGATATTTGGAACTACATATAAGAATCAAAATGCTAAAAATGATCTTGTTGCCATCATATCATATGCCATGTTTTGATTGAGCCATAAATGTGAATGTGAACTATGATAAATGAGAATGCCGTCGGAGGTGTGAGCCGACGATGCCCCAGGAGTGTCGGGATGCTCGGCCAGGGAGTGTAAATGTCGGATGCCCGGAGTGTTTGTGCCGGATGTCCTCGGGAGTTTCGAGATGCCCAAGATGTGGGGGTGCCAGAAGCCTCGGAGGTGTGTGCCAAGGGGATACCTCGTGATGCCAGTTGGGATACGAGATGCCTGGAGTGTGTGTGCCGGATGCCCGGAGGTGTGTTCCGGAGGTTCCTCGCGATGCTAGGTTGGATGCGAGTGATAAATTGTGGGATGCAAACATTGGTCCCTAGAAAGAAAAACTGATGAGATCCTTGTGAAAGATAAGAATTGAAAATGAATCATGTGTATGGGTGTATGCATATGGCATGATGCATGATCTGCTTATGAAAGTAAATTAATGCTATTTGATATTGAAAATGCGATCATGAAGGCATGAATGGATCTCATGGTGATGTATGCTTGATAGCATGGATGATATGAATCATTGTGGTATATGCACGATGGCATGGTGAGATATGCATGACTGCATGGTGGTATATGCACATATGGCATGGATATGCATGAATGCTTTATGATGAGTGCATGGATGTATATGCACCTATGGCATGATGGTATATGCATGAATGCTTGATGATGAGTGCATGGATGTATATGCACCTATGGCATGATGGTATATGCATGAATACTTGATGATGAGTGCATGGATATATATGCATATATGATATGATGACATGTGCAGGGCTGCAACGTAAGAAATGCTTGGATATATGAATGATATGAACTATACTATGATGTCTTGATTGTTTTGTGTGATGCGTTGAGTAGTTTACTGGATCTTTTACCTGCTGAGTGGTTGTACTCACCCCTTTTGGGGAATAACATTTCAGACTAGATAAGATACCTCTGCTGCCACTGCTACCAGTAGATGGATCAAATGGTTGAATATGACCGCGAGGAGGAGGATAGCAAAGGAAGGAACTTTTGGACGCCAACACTGATCGATGGACTTTAAGTATACGACTGTTGGAGGAGATGTCGGTCATCTTTTGAAGTATAACCGAGTATAGAAGACTACAGCATTTTGATGTACTGGTGAATGATGTCCATCTGGTTTAAGTAAATAAAAGTGTACGGCTTCTAGCTATAAATATTTAGTTGGTGTGCATCGTTTTCTGAATATAGGGAAGGGAGTTGTTTAGATATGCTTCCGTTATATGAATTATGCAAGGGATCGATCTAAAAGATGTAAAGCCCTAGGTTGTATGGACCCGCTGCAATTGAAATGGTATCAGAGTGAGATGTTATTAGGGAAAGTGAAAGGTAAACGAACTGTGGCGACCCTAACGGATCGGGGGCCGTTCGAGGGGTGCCACATCATATCATTCATGTATCCAAGCATAACTTACCTTGTAGACATGCATATGTCATCATACCATATGTGCATGCACCATCATGCACTCATTATCAATCATTCATGCATATACCATCACGCCATAGGTGCATATACAACCATGCACTCATCATCAATCATTCATGCATATACCATCATGCCATAGGTGCATATACAACCATGCACTCATCATCAAGCATTCATGCATATCATATCATACAGCCATGAATACATGTCACCATACCATGCATGATTCAATTCCAACTCTTTATCTTTCAATTAGGTCACCACATTTTTCTTTCCTGGGACCAGTGATTGCATCCCCCATCTTATCGCTTGCACCCCACCTGGCATCGCGAGGAACCTCCAGCACACACCACCAGGCATCCGGCACCCTCACATTTCGGGCATCTCGCATCCCAACTAGCATCACGAGGTATTTCCTTGGCACACACCATCGAGGCTTCCGGCACCCCCATATCCCGGGCATCCGGCACTCCCCTTTCCGGGTATCCCGACACTCCCGGGGCATCGTCGGCTCACCCCTCCGACGGTATTCTCATTTATCATAACTCATATTCACAATTTATGTCTGTCTCAATATCAACATGGCACATGATGTGATGGCAACAAGGTTAATTTTCAGCTTTTGATTTTATATGTAATGCCAAGTATCATCACATGTGCAGCAAAATTTAATCACTTAAAACAATGCAATTTATGGGCTCATACAAAACAAAATAGTCCATGCATTATAGCTTTTGAAATTTGCACAATCCAGCTTGCACAATTTTAGAATTTTTTTAATTAAATACACAAATGACCTTCAAAAATCATGAAATTCGAATATGTAATAGTCAAGAAATAAAGGCAGGTATTTCATGCAGAACACTACACCAAAAGACCCTCATGCAATTCGGTATAGACCAAGCATCACAGCACTACTATTCTAACAGTTCAACTTGCACAGTTTTCGAAACATATTTGGTTAAATAGGAAAATGAACTTAAAAAATTACGAAATTTAAATATGTTGTAGGGAAGACATAAAGAGATATATTTTATGAAGAACACATTGCCGAAAGAACCTCATACAAAACGATATAGTCCACGCATTGAAACTGACTAAGTCCGAACACATCAGATTGCACGGTTTTAGAAACATTTCCGATTAAATACCCGAATGACCTTCAAAAATTATGAAATTTGACTATGTGATATTCAAGGCCCTAAGGTATAGTTTTAATGAAGGAATCAAAGTCAGATTCATCCTAGGTAATTTAATATAGGTGGTTAAAACTTCTATTCCTAGTACCGAAATTTCCAGATCTAACTACCTCCGAAAAAACATGATTTCACCTACCTATTCTTGTTGGTTTTCTCTAAAATTTTTGATATGTTAAACCTCAGGATGTCCTTTACATCTTTTGTTAAGAAATCGAAGTGAAATTCCAACAAAAAGTTAGCCTTATAGTCCATGCATTCATCAAAGGTTGTTACCGAAATCTCCAGATTCTGTCTTTCCAAAGAATGAATATTTCACCCACTTATACTTGTTCGTTTTGTCCCAAATTTGGGTTTGTTATACTCCAAGAAGTCCTTAACAACTTTCATTTAGAAGTCACGACCAAAATCCAACTCGGACATCACATGCAAACCACTAGAACATCCAAGGTCGAGCTGTTTTCTCAAGAACAGTTTACTAGCCTAAAACACCAATCTTAAAACTTCAACTTTTCACACCCTAGACATCCGAAATTTATCACCATTCGATCACACATACTAGGCACAACATGCAAGAGTAGATCAAGGATCCCACTTGCCTCTAAACCAAGCAAGCAGCGAGCACAACGGCGACGGGACACGGCGACGGACGACGGACGGTCGACGAACAGCCCTCCTCCTTCCTCTCTTCCTTTCTCCCTTTCTTCCTTTCTTCCTTCTCTTTCTCTCCTCTCTCTTTCTCAGACGAATTCCCTCTCTCTCTCCCTCTCTCTCGCTTAAACCGGCATCATCTTCCCCTAATTTTTCTTCCCCTCCATCATTAGCCATCATTAGCATTTGCATGGAGAACACTTGGCAGCTAGGAGGAAACACATGGCCCTTTTCCATGCAAGATGGGCCTCCAAATTCGGCTGGGCTTGGGCCAGCTTGGCCGACGGCAGCTCTCCTCCTTAGGCTTCATGGGCCAGCCGAGAATGGGGTGAGGCTATGGGCTGATTTGGGCCTTAAAATGTCCAGCCCATCCTCATCCTAATAATCCACCTAATTCTTAATTAGATAAACACCTAATTGTTACCTAATTTAATAAATTCAATCCACAATCCACACGGCCAAAAATAGAATTTTCCTATTAAATAATTACCCACCAAAAGCTTGGCCAAAATCTCAATGTGAGACATGAATTAGAGCACCCTTAAAGATTGGGGAGAAATTCTAGGATGCCACATATTATGACTCAGATCTCACAACTTCACATCATTCTTGGAAAAGGTCTCAAGTATTAAGACTAGTTTTCTGAATTTGTCAATATTCATAGATTCTTTTCCATTCAAATGAGTCTGTTAGATCCAATCATGCAGAAATTATTGGATGTTCTCATCCTCTATAGGAAAATCCGGAATGCTTTATCCACCTTCCATTCAAAAAGAATGAAGACATCAATCCGACAAAGGCGAGTCATATGGGAATGAAGCCAGAACACTTGGCTTTAGCTCAAAGGGAATGCTCAGAACTATTGCAACAAGGCCTTATTGAAATCTCCAATTCTTAATGGGCTTGTGAAGCCTTTTATGTCAACAAACGTGCTGAGCAAAACAGAGAAAAAATGAAACTGGTAATCAATTACCAACCCCTTAACATTTTCCTTCAAGATGATAAATTCCCTTTACCATCCAGAAATTCCCTTTTTATTGGGATATCTAAGGCCCACATTTATTCCAAATTTGATGTCAAAGCTGGATTTTGGTAATTGGGCATCCATCCTGAAGACAGACAGGGTTTTGTATCCCAAACCAGCACTTCCAATGGAAAGTTCTTCCTTTTGGCTTAAAAGTAGTACCATCCCTTTTCCAAAAGGCCATGTGTAAAATTTTCCAACCAATCCTGTCAAGCACAGCGATATACATTGACGATATCCTGCTCTACAGCCTTGATGAGCAATCTCGTTGCCAAATCCTCGAACAGTTCGCAGAAAGAGTGAAAAAACATGGCATCATGCTCTCTCAAGGAAAGATGAATATTGCTCAGACAGAGATTGAATTTCTTGGTATGCACCTGAATAAAGGTACATACTACCCAGGGCCACATATTGCTCAAGAACTATTGAAGTTTCCTGAAGATAACTTCACGACAAAGCAAGTTCAGTAATTTCTTGGGATAATCAATTATCTCAGGGATTTTGTCCAAAATATTGCAAAACTTCTGATTCCTTTGCAAACCATGTTGAAGAAGAATCCCCCACCTTGGGGAAAAGCTCAGACTAAAGTAGTAGCTGAACTTAAGGAGATTATGCAGAATCTCCCACCATTGCAAATACCATCAACGGGAAGGAGAATCCTTCAAACTGACACTAGTGATGAATACTTGGCAGCCATCCTGCTTGAGGAGATTGATGGTAAGAGACACCTTTGTGCTTATAAGAGTGGAAAATTTTCTCAAGCTGAAATACATTACCATTCCACTTTCAAAGAAATCTTAGCAGTGAAAAATGGAATAAAAAAGTTCGAATTCCATCTCATCAGCCATCACTTCCTGGTAGAATTAGACATGACATCTTTCCCTCAGATGACCAAGTTTAAACAAAAGCATATTCCAAACTCTCAACTGCTTAGATGGGCTGAATGGTTCTCAAAATATTCTTTTGAAACCAAACATATTCCTAGAAAGAAGAATGTGCTTGCTGATTTCTTGTCAAGACCCAAAGCACCAGCCGAAATCAACATGTACATCAAGAGGCCTGCTTTTCATATGCTTAATCAAGGAGTGAAATATAAGATTGAGAAGATCAAAGATTTGCCAAGTTGGAAATATCCCCAGGAGATTATTCAACAGATCCAGAATGACACTCTCGCCGAGAACCTGGAGAACCTTATGTGGCAATGCCACACAGATCTGTTCAGATTTAATGGAGGTTCGATTCTTTATCCTTTTGGATTAAATTTGAATTATCCATTCATACATCCTCTTATCTGGAAGGAAGATGATTTCGCTGATCAGCTCAAGACGTTATTGTCGTACTTAACCAATAAGTACTTGATAGCCATTAAAATTCCAACCAGAAGGTTCGTTGCCAACCTCACCAGGATTTTCTTACTTGGAAGAAATATCGAGAGAGAAAGTGATCAAAATCTTTTAGACATTCTCAACTGGTTCTATCCTCCTACTCACTGAAAACATCTCTTGGAGAAAGAACTAAGAACCATGACACCAAATCCTGAAGTTCATACCATCCTGTTCTTCAGACGTCCATGGCATTTTTTCAGAAATAATGGTAGCATCATTAATGCTCCACAGGAAATAGGAACCACATCCTATAAACCTCACTTGGATAGTAGAGAAGCTTGGATTCACAAATCTTATCCAGGATCTGTTAGATCTTGTGAACCCCAGTACCGAGAACTTTAGAGAATCTTGTGCAAGAAAAATAAGACCATTCCCGAAGATGTCTGGAATAATGTACCCACTATGTTAGATCATTATGACCTAGCACCAGAAGCTAAGGAAGCACTCAGGCAAAACAAACAAGCTGCATCATCCCAAGATCATGAAATGACAAGAGCAGATGATATTGTCCATTCTACTCAGGACCCCTATGCACGTTTTGGAGGTCCTCTGTCCCAGGACCCCTACGAACAAGGACCCTTGTCTTTATCCCAGACCATAGATACATATTTCTATGCGCAACCATCCAATTGGCCTCAGCCAAGCATTCCTACCGACATTGCAAAAGATGACAACACAAATTGGGCCGAAGAAGAAGCATCCCACTGGGCTCATGAGGAAGCCTCTGCATCCTCATCTCGCCAGCTCAACTAGATTCTATCACCTAAAGACCTTGAAGCACTTGAGCAAAAGTATGATGCACATTGCCTAGCAACAGTATACAGCTCGGATGACTCCGACTATGACTACAATGCTCGTGATGGACGAGACCGTTGAGTCCGTACATTTTCACTGTAGCAAGTTACGATTCACTTTTACTGTAGCACTAGGCTAGGGAAAGTACTATTCACAGTGACCAAATAGGTTGCCTTGGCGAATAGGTCGCCTTAGAGAATGCACGTGAATTTTTGAATATATATATATATCACCTGAAAAAGCATGTGGCTCGGTTGTTAGTACGTTACCTTGGCAAATAAATTGCCTTAGCGAATACATGTGGCTCGGTGATTTGGTATATCGCCTTAGAGAATGCGCGTGGCTTGGTAATTAGTACATCGCCTTGGTGATATGACACCTTAGAGAATGCATGGGGCTCGGTGATTAAGTACATCACCTTGGTGATATGGCACCTTAGAAAATGCACGTGGCTTGGTGATTAAGTACATTGCCTTGGTGATATGGCACCTTAGAGAATGCACGTGGCTCGGTGACTAAGTATATTATACTGGAAATTGTATAGTATGTGACATCCCGAATATATGAAATGGGCATTTCGCCGGCATGCCTATGGTCATTTTTCTCTAAGTTGATCACTTACGAGTTAACCAATCTATTGGATGAAGCCGTTAAGGAATACAACCGCGGTAAAATCCCTAAAAGCTACCTGATAGGTCGGATCGGACTAAAATCGCGTTCGATCGATTTTAACCACGAAATTGAATTCGGTTTCGGAAATCAGATGTTCGAGCATGTCACGGTTCATTTATAGGACGTCGTCTTGTCTTTCGGAGAAATTCCGTCGAGTTTGGGATTTTTACGGAAAATCGATTCGGACGTCGCGAAAAATAGCGGAAATTCGGATGGGCTCAATTGAAGAAAATTTAGACTTCCAAGCCAAGCTATATGGTGTTGGGGACTTGCAGAAAGTGGAATGGAATTTTTCTATATCAAAATTGGACTTCAATTTTAGGAATTTGTTGAAGAGATCGAAGATCAAAATTGAAGAAATTCGGACTAGGCATGGGGAGTGCAACAATTGCACTCAAATTGGATAATTGTGGAATTAATTTTCAAGAAAGTATTTGGGGGACACCTTGGATAAACTTGAAGACTTTTTAGACAAGCTAATGATGTTAATAGATATTTTGTTTGGACTTTTATTCCCCTCAACTTCACGAGCACATCTCCTCCGTCCTCATCTCCTTCGCTGCTCTAGCTTCCAATTGCATTTTCTCGGCAACTTCAGCTTCCTTTCATTGATCCTTTGAGCAGCCCATCTTCTCGACTCATTCTCTCTCTCACTGCTGCCGCCCCACTTCATTTCCTCGTGGCTTTGCTCAACCCAGTCAATGAAACCAGCAACTCCTCCATCTCGTTGACCGAAGCAACCCTAGCAACCGCCACATGTCCGCATCCTCATCTTGCTTGGTCAATTGCCAACGTCGAAGCCCGCAAGTCCAGTGAATCTCCACTCCAGCTGCCCATGTACTGCCACCGAAGACCACTAGCAACGTCCACCGAAGCTCCTTCCTTCGAAAAATTTGCTGCTGCGTGCGTCTCTTCCAGCTCTGCCACGTTCAGCCCACGTTCCACGAAGCCTCACGCCTGCATCGCCAGATCAAGGCCACCAACGGATGCCAGCAGCTGCTTCCGCCATCTTCGATCCTCCTACCCCGCTTACTGCCTCCATCTGGCCGTGTGAATCGCATGAAGCAAGCCGTGGATTCCAGTGTCTTTAGCCCACCAGCAGCCCAATTGAGTCCAGAGAATTGAGTCAGCCAATTTCAGCCCTTGCCGCTCCCTTGCTCGGGCCCACCAGCTCAGCAAAATGAAGTCCAAGTTTTAAGCTCAGTCCACTCAAGTCTCAGCCCATCTTCACTTGGATCCAAGCCTGCAGCAGGTCCATCTTCAGCCCACACGATTTCAGCAATTCAGCCTAAGGAGTCAAGCTATAGCCCATGTGAAATTTAGCCTTTGGAGCCCAAGTCTACAAGTGCAGCCCATCTTCAGTTTTTGGCCCAAGTGAACCTCAGTCCAGCAACCCAGTTTTTGAGGCCCAAGCCCATCAACCAAGCCCAGAAGTTTCCGTGGGCTTGCAAGGCCTTTGGGCTTGGCCCGAGAGATCATCGATGTCGCTGAAAATTCGGATTTCGGCCACCGTCGTGCCGTCGCGTCGCCATCGCGGTGTTCCGGTCTTCGCTTTGCCAAATGAGTAATCCCACTAATCCTTTCTTAGTAGACTAATGATGCTTAAGGGTTGATTAGATTTAATTAAGTGCAATTATGTGGTAAGATTAGCATGGATTAGTGATTATTAATTAATTGCATTGCATATTAGTTAGGTGGTTAGTGTCCTTAGCTAGAGAACTGCCTGTACTATTTATTGAATGCATCTCGGGATTTTTCCCGACCCTTATCAAGCTTCAATTAGGCATTACGGGCCTAAATTGGATTTTTAGTATTTATTTACCAATTTTCGAAATTAATTATTTAATTATTTATTTTTCGGAAATTAGGCAAGGATAGCCAACGACTGAAATTTCGTGCTAATTGTTGTGGTGCAGTTCATTTATTTATTTGAGCTCTAAATTGTGCTGAATTGAATTGATTGTGCAATTTAAGGAATTATTCCTTAATTGATTGAAATTGAGTGGAATTGAATGATTGATTTGGTAGGTGGCCGAGTATGGCTATTTAGCATTAATAATGCCTTGATGAGCTATAAAGTGGAGAGAATCGTGAGAGTAAACTGAGAACTCTATTAGCTGAGACTAATCAGGTACGAAGTATAGATAGGCGTGGTTCAGTGATGAAGGACATCACTGTGCGAAAACGACGCCTTAAAGAACGCACATAGACTGTCCATGACTTGTGGCAGGCGTGGTTCGGTGATTAAGGATATCATTGTGCAAAAACGACGCCTTAAAGAACGCACGTAGACTGCCTATGATTTGTGACAGGCGTGGTTCGGTGATGAAGGACATCACTGTGCGAAAACGGGGCCTTAAAGAACGCATGTAGACTGTCTGTGATCTATGACGGGCGTGGTTTAGTGATGAGGAATATCACTGTGCAAAAACGGCGCCTTGAAGAACGCACGTAGACCGTCTGTTACTTATGTCACCTTGGCGAAAATGACGCCCGAGAGTATTAATGGAGCTCTATGACTAAGTGTACTATTGGAGGTTATGTGGGATGGAGTGAATGACCTAGAAATGGTCCAATTGACATGTAACCGACTAGGTCGATTGATCATTGCCTTGAATTGATGTTGAAATTAGTTGGAATAATGGAAATGACCGTGAGTGGTCTTGTTGGCGTGTAATCGACTAGGTCGATTTGATCGACGCTTCGATCAGTGATGTGATTGCTAGAGTGCCTATTGAATTATGCTAATATGCAGGTGGAATCTGTGGCCAAGGTAAGTCTTCTAACCCGTGCATGTATAGGTAGCCCGGTTAGCATATTGGTTTCCTAATCGAGTCTTAGTGGGGTAGAACTTGCTGAGACGTAGTCTCATCCCGGTTGTGGGACAACATTTCATGCCCGTAGATGAACCTGAGGAGGAGGAATCGGAGAAGGAGAACACTGAAGTGAAACCTGAGGAGGAGAAAGATTTTTGAAGAAGAAGATGATCCAGAAAGGGATCCTGAGTATGATCAGATGAGGACTGAGGTCCCATCCTCTTTTGGGAATCTAGTTTTGATGTGAATAGAGGAAAATTAGAAAGTCGTGAATAGTTTTGTGAAGCTCTTCGAATTATGCTCTTTTATAAAAGTATGGTTGTGAATTTCGTTATGAAAAATATGGCCTTGTTTTTCTATCCCATTGTGTTATTGTCTGGGGATTTATAACTGCTTCCGCATGTGCTTAATAAAAGAAAGGGTTGACGATACTTAGTTCTGGGATATCGCATTATAAAATCGACCAAGTAGAAGGATGTGTGCATGCCCGAGGATCGGGGCTTGACATAGTATGGATGGAAATGATCGAGGAATGGTCCGATTGACATGTAATCGACTAGGTCGATTAATCGAGGTATCGATCTGTGATATTATGATCGGGTGCCTATTGAACTATGCTATTATGCAGGTGAAATCTTAGGCCAAAATAAGTCCTTAGACCTGTGTGTGCATAAGCAGCCCGGATAGCGTATTGGTTTACTAATCAAGTCTTAGGGGGTAGAACTTGCTGAGACGTGGTTTCAATGGTTATTGTATAACCATTTCAAGTCCCTAAATGGCAGCACCTCCACCTCCTCATCCTCTTATGTATTTTGGTATTCTAGAGGAAGTCACAGAGATAGAGACTCACTTCCCGATACATCTCCACCCTAAAGGACTAGAGTATGTCCTGGTTCAGTCGATTGTCTGGGTTGACATGGGAAAAGATGCCCTAAGGCCCCATAAGTATCATTCATGGTATCGTGAGTATTATGATGGGCGAAGAGTGGGTCTCATGCTAGAAGTTGAGGTGCCTATGTTTGTTCGGGAGGAAGCATTCGGGAAGGGAACAGCTGATCACAAGGATGGGTCGGTAGTGGATGTAAAAGACCCTAAGCTCGAGAGTGATCACGACTCCCCCTAGCCATCAGCAGCAGGATCCAACTGGAGCATGCCGGAAGAAAGGGAGATAGTCGAGCAAGAAGAGGGACAGGAGGAGGATCAGGAGTGGGAATGGCCAGAGGTGGAACTTGTAAAAGAGGAACTTGAGGGCGAAGCTGAGGTGAATTTTGAGGAAGAGGAGCTCGAGGACGAAGCTGAAGATGAAGAAGAATCAGAAGAAGAGGATGATCTTGAGGAGGATCCTAAGTACGACCTGGATGAGGACTGAGATCCCATCCTGTTTGTAAACCCTAGGCTGAGAACTGATGTGTGATAGTTTAGCCTTTAACAAATAGTATTGTATTATATACTATGTGGTTTGCCTTGTATAAAAGTGTGGTTATGGTTTTCAGATGAGAAAATATGGCCCTACTTTTCTATCACATTATTTGATTGTCTAAGGATTATCTTATGCTTCCACATGCGTATTAAAATAAATGGGTCGGCGATGCATCCTGGGACGTCGCTATTAATCGACCATGTGAGGGATGTGCACGTGTTTGAGGATCGGTGCGTGAAATTTCTCGTTCGCACACTTGATGGACCGTGAACGGTCTCTGTCCAACCATGTCATTTCACGGAAATACGCTTCATTGTCAAGGGAAAAAATAGTTGACGTCGGTACAACACTTTCTCTACTTGTACCTTCATCTTACACCCTCTTCCTCGCCTTCGTACAATACTTCTTGTTGTTGTCCGGCCTCCATTTCTTGAACCACCCCTTACCTCGGATTCTCGTGCTAACTCGCTTCTTGAACCAAACTCCCTGATCCGATTTTGGAGGTCCTTCTTGCGCAGTTTCCGGAGGTTTAGCTCTTTCACTTATGCCATTGTAATATGTTGAATGTATTACATACTACAAGAAAATAGCAAAACAAATCTTAAGGATCCATTTTTTCATGCTTGTTGACATCTATATTTTCACCACAAAGATCTATAAACATTTCATGAGCATTAAGGATTGCATTTATCAATAACATCACAATTTAACCCCGAAACGAAAATATCAATGCCACATGGTCTTTTAATCTCGTTCTTTACCGCATTCATCTACATTTAGAAATTAGGGACGTTCTTGTTTAAAAGTAGCATGTCACATCGGGCATCAACTTTGAAAAGATATGCGACTCTACCCAAAACGCACGAGGAGAGGAAATGGGGATATGGTCAACTCAAAGGAATGAGGCGGTGGCCTCATTCCTTGACAATGGTCTTATGTACTCTTTATATTGATGCAGTATACCTTCATCAACAAGCCTAAACTTTTAGAATAAACTTTGTTTCAATAAATAGCAAACCCATTTATGTTTTTAATTAACCCTGGTCTAATTTCTAGTGGTTCACACTTGAAATATTATATTGATCCCACAAATTCCAGATAACTATATTTTCCTTTAAAATAATTATTAAAATATTATTTCACGTTACTTGACAATGGTCTTAAATACTCTTTATATTGATGTTATATACCTTCATTAGTAAGCCTAAAATTTTGTATTAAACTTTCTTTTAATAAATAGCAATTAATTATTAATAGAGTAGATCGACCAAACACACTTAGTGAAATATATGATTTTCAATAGTCCTTCCAACGTTAACCATTTTCATATATAATGGACTAAATTGAACATTTACCAACTACTTAGGAACCACATTGAATAAATTAAAAATTTATAAATGATATTGCACATTAGATCAATGTTCATGAATCATTTATGTCATTTTCTCAATCAAGTTTTAATAATTCATACGTTTACATGATTCCATATATTATTACTTTTCAATGTTCTTTGCTATTTTATCTATGGTTAGATTGTTATTTGTTCTCTCTTTCTCAAATGAGTGTTTTTCATTACATTTTGAAGAAAATTCGATGATTTTACGATCGATTTTATAAATAATAAATTGTCCCGTTATATATGATTCACAAGAGAAATTGTCAGTTTCCTTCTTTATGATTCTCTTGAAAATCACAAAAGTATCCTTTACTCAACAACACTCAAAAAAAAAAAAAATCCACAAATTATATTTAATCATATTTGATTTATGTACCTGTCAATAACATATATGGCTCCTTGAGGAATTTACGATAATTCTCTTCGTTGATCTTGGCACACTTAATGGACCATGAATTGTCTCAACTCAACCTTGTCATTTAACGGATGCTTCTTCATATTAAGCTTTCATGAATTATTTCCCGGTCATGATTTGTGGTTTACCTACTCTCGAAATCAAGCCCTTGGAACTTGGCCTGCCTTCGCGCGTGTTTTGGCGCGCGCATGGAGGTGCTCGTCGGCCGAAATGGTGAGGATTCCCTTCACACTCACCAAGAATATGAATTATTTTCGTCCGTTTCTTCCTTTTTCTTGTTTTATCTTCTCAAGATGTATTCAATTATATCATGGTAGATGCTCGCCTATTTCTTGTTCTTTCTACAATACATGTTTTCATGCTACATCACGATGATAAATGTTCGTCCAATTTTTTCAACAGATATGTAGAACAACAAGCACAAATTTATATTCTCGAGTAATGATTAGGTAAGTGATCAACCGTTTGGTTTTTATTTTGGTTTGGATGCGACTGAGTATGTGTTAATATTACGGTATTCTTCTCATGCTGAAACCGATGTGTAAGGCCAAATTCTTCATCGTGTGATGGAGACTACCTCGATACGTGCGAACAAATCTTTTACCCGCATCCGAATGGATTATTTAGTCCAAGTGAAAGTTGGATTGTCTCCAATTATCTAGAAAAATGTATGAATATAGCTCCTCAAGCTGAGATGAAAATAAGAACTTAATGGAGTTGCTAATGTAATAACTGCAGGAGTTGGTATCAGTAACGTTGTGCCTGGACCTCTCTCTATGTCATTCATTAACGGAGTAGTAATAGGAAAATCAATGAAATGCCATCGGCTTATGAGAAATTAGTTAAAGCAGAAAATCGTAACATATCACGACGGAGACCATAAAGTCAAATGCTATTGGTGGTGAGAAACAGGGTCTTCTAAAGCTCACGAAGACCTGCAGCTCATTTTCCTGGTAACTTCCTGCGTCTGAGCTAGCCATAGTCGCTTTGCTTCGTCGATCGATAGCTCCCTCTCTCTCTCTCCCAACGCCATGTGTGAAAAGAAGAAGAATGGCTCTCATTCTTTTCTGAATGTTGCAATTATTAATATTAGTCCTTGGTAGACAAAAAAACAAAGGGCCGGCAGTCGATGAGAACGACCAAATTGCTATGTGGCCGACAAAAAAAAAAGTTTAAGTTAATTGACCAAAAAGCCTCAAATTACGCTGATTGCCCTGGACCGGCAATGGCTTTTTCCTCAACACTACTCGATTAATCCATATCCTTTACCTTATTTTGGTCATTAATGACAGAGAACAGGCAATTTCCAACACGAACACATTCGTACTCAATTTCATGGCTAATCCTGAGGTGACATTGATTGACGCGAATTTAATAATGACCCATTTTTTACAGAAAAAAAAAAATCTCCTGTTCTTTTGGCTTTTCATAATATCGTGTTCAAAAAGGATTCTCATGTCCAATTCAGTTTTTGCCGTACTTTAGCTGGTACGTCCATGATGGGGTGCGAATGGAACGCACCGTTTCTTCTTGATGCGTTATGATGGAAAGTCTCCCGAACACAACCGTTGGAGTGGTTGGCAGATCATTTGTACCAAAGTTTCTCTCCCCTTTCCATCAAGGCGTTCCATTTCATCTTTACAAGAATTGTCGGCATTTACATCGTGGAAATCGGGTGCTTTCCTCGTGATGCATCCAGACTATCGTGAGGAAGTGTTGTTCGTGATTTATTCGCAATTCAATGTTCGTTCCGGGGCTATTTGCTGTTTGCGCATCGGAATCAGGTAAGTCGTCTTCCGCCGACTTGAATTCCAATATTGGTATCAGAGCCAGCTCGTGATTTCTGCCTTGTTTTTCAACGAGTTTTCTCATTTACTATTTGATATTGAGATCAAGAGATTGTTTTCTACACAGTTTGGATCTCTGTTAGTCGGAATTGCCATATAAAAAACTTGAAATTGAACCGGAGCAAAGAACGGGTTCGGGGTCGCGTGCATCCGTGAGGTTTTGGCCGTTTTTCGAAATAATTTTTTGGTCAAAATTAATTTTTGAATATACAGGGTGAAAGAGCTCATCGAGACGAGTTCGGCGATGGGTCGAGCGCCGCCGGGCGATGCCGGATGAACCCACACGCGCGGCCAGAAGCCACCGCGCGTGGGCGCCACGCGCTTGAAGCGCTGGCACAGCCAGCGCGTCCGCCACACGCACCGGTCGGCGAACGGCACGTGTGCAACGCGTGCCCGCCGGCGAACCGGCACACGCTGATCAGCGAACCGGCGCGTGGTGACGTCACCGTGACGTCATCCAACGGTCGGTCGCCGGATGACATCATCGATGATGTCACTGCTGGCGACAGTTGGCCGACCGATCACGCCCGGCGACCCAACCCGACCGTCGATCATCGACCCGACCCGACCACCGACCCGAGACCCAACCCGTTGACCCGACCCAACCCGACCGTTGACCGGTCAACCAGTTCGGCGGTCAAACCGGTCGGACCGGTCACCGGTCAAACCTGTCGGACCGCTCACTGGTGGGACCGGTCAGACCGGTCGAACCGGCCAGGAGCCATTTAGCTCGCTGGCGCGTGCGCAACACTCGCCGCGCACTCAGGTGGCGCGTGGGGGCACATGCGGGCTCCGATTGGAGCGTGGTCAGCGGCGTTTGGTTCATATGAATGTTCTCTACACTATGGTATAATTATTTTATACTTTTGAATTTTATAAATGTATGAAAATGCTTTGGAAACCCTATGTATGCGTATTTTTAAATAAGGCTTAAATACCCTATTCATTAGATCCATAAATGCAGCCGGTGCATTTGTCAATCCAAATGGCATAACAAGGAACTCGTAGTGTCCATAACGAGTCCTAAACGCAGTCTTAGTGATGTCTTCTTTCTTAATTCTTAGCTGATGGTATCCCAACCTTAAGTCAATCTTAGAGAAGACCGAACTTCCTTGGAGTTGGTCAAAAAGATCATCAATTCTAGGCAAAGGATATTTATTTTTAATGGTCACCTGATTCAGTTGCCTATAGTCAATGCACAAACGCATTGACCCATCTTTTTTTTTTCACAAACAAGACTGGTGCACCCCAAGGTGAAACACTTGGCCTAATGAATCCTTTGTCAAGCAACTCTTATAGTTGCACCTTTAATTCCTTCAATTCGACTAAGGCCATCCTATATGGGGCTTTTGATATAGGTCCTGTTCCAAGCATTAATTCAATTTCAAATTCAATTTCTCGCTCTGGCGGTAATCCAGGCAATTCCTCAGGAAATACATCTTGAAACTCATTAACTACCCGAATTTCATCAAGCTTAGGCTCTTCCTTAGTATAATCTCTAACCATGGCTAGGTACCCTTGACATCCTTTGTCAAGTAACACACAGGCTTCTATTGTTGAAATAAGTGCTATAGGTAGGTGGGTCTGACCTCCCAAAAATTCACAGCTAGATTGATCAGGCAAAGTAAATTGGATAACTTTCCTATAACAATCCATCTTGGCCTGATACTTATGAAGCCAATCCATTCCTATGATAACATCAAAATCATACATGGCCATTACGACTAAGTCGATTCCCATATCCTTTCCTCCCATTGTTTCCACACACTAGCGTAGACAATAACATATCCTTTAAAGGCGTAGAAACACAAAGAGGCGTCTCAAGAGGCGTAGCTTCTATTTTACTCAAACGCCTATATCTTTTAGACACAAATGAATGCGTAGCACCTGTATCAAACAATGCATATGCCTTTTTATCATTTATAAGGATCGTACCTGAGGTAACATTTTTGGAAGCTTTCGCTTCCTCTTGGGTGATCGCATACACCCTTCCTTGTGCTAGTGGCCTTTGAGGATTCCTTGATAAGTTTAGTCGAACAGCATTCCGCTGTGGCTGTCGCACCGAGCCAATACTCACTTGTGGCCTTTCTTGTGGGCAGTTTTTCTTAAGATGACCTGTTTGTCCACAACCATAACATCTCAGTTGCCCATTGCAAGGTCCTGGGCCATGTCGCCCATCACACCTTCGACACTCTTCATTTCAATAAGGTGCCCTTTAAAAATTCAGGCTACCCATGCCCTTTCCAAAGTTTCCAAAATTGCCCTTCTTCTTAGACTCCCAGGTCTGACCTTGACCTGTATAGGGTCTCTTACCCCGTCTCACATCACCAAAAGAGAATGGTCTCTTATTCTCCGAATGTTCCCTTACCAACTCCTGTTCCACCAACTGTACCATTTCATAGATCTCATTATAATCTCTTATGTTCAAAGGCACCAGTTGTTTCCTGATATCAGTCCTCAACCCTTTCAGAAACCTCTTAGATTTCTCTTCTTAATCATCAATTAGTCAAGGAGCATATCTAGAAAGTTCAGAAAATCTTGCCTCATACTGGTCTACTGTCAGCTCCTTTTGTTCTAGTTGAACAAATTCTGTAATTTTCTTATCCTTAGCACAGTCAGAAAAATGCTTTCTGTTGAAAACTCTCACAAACTCCTCCCAATTAACATCAGTACCTGGTGGGAAGATTGTGTCCCTCGAAGCTCTCCACCAAAACTTTGCATTTCCCTCCAGCTGGTACTCTGCCAAAGTTATTTTCTCAGCATCATTGCAATCCTACAACCTGAAAATTTGTTCCATTCCATCAATCCAATGTTCCGCCTCCTCAGGACTTACAATTTCACTAAACTTAGGTGGCTTCAGCTTCAAAAACTGTTTCACCAGTCCTTGAGTACAGCGTTCTGCTCCAGGTTGTTGCTACGCCTGTCTTTCCATCAGATTTCCAATATTGGCCAATGCCTACAAGATGTCTTCCATTCGGGGTTCAGCCCTTGTAGTAGAGGCTTCAGCCCTCGATGGATGAGCACTTCCAGCTCGCACCATGACTTTCCTGCAATTTCCAAGCATTGCCTCAAGAAAAATCAGAGACTCGCTGTCTCCATTCAAAGCAACTACTACTACTACATAAGTAACATATACATGTTACTAGTACCTAAAGACAACTCAAAATAGACTACTAGGGATCTACGAGTGAATACTCATCACCCGTTATTCAAAGTTAATCAATTATTCTGTTTTATATCCTATGGTGTGCATTGTCATCATGTTCCTCAATTTCCAAATGAGGCTCCTTATCACTCCACCTATAACCATTGCTCTGATACCAAAAAGGGGCTGTGGCACCCCGAAACACCTAAGGTCACCACAGATTACCAAAGAAGAACCTTAGTTCCTAGGCCCTCTTTTTTCTTTTGTTTTTTTTTTTTTAACGGTCCCAGCGCGTCTTGTTTTGCGGAAGCATAATCAAGTCTTACCAATTCTTCCTCCGACGATCATGATGCAATGCACACCACTAAACACCATCAGAAAAGATAAAGCCAACACACTTTTATTTACATATTTTTATGATGGATTTTCTCGGGTCGGTACAAAAGAAAGGCCAAGACTTTTAACTACCCTCGGCCATAACCCCAAAAAGAGGCAACTCGACCCTCTATGTCGATCATGCAAACTCCTCCATCTACTAGTGTCGGATATTGTCCAAAAAGTAGCAACTCCTACTCCTCACGCGCGGGCCGTCACACCCATCCCGTTGCGTCAGGCGGTGGCGGCGGCAACATCCCCCGCATCACTCCGTCTTGACGAACGTGAACAGATATGAACTCCTGAATAACCGAGCCCCCAGCCAAGCCCAGGTCATACATCACTAATACACGAACCCAAATGAATGTCAGACTAGGGATGGTGGGACAATCGATCTCCACACACTCAACCTCCACGTCCGATGGAAGGCCGTAAAAGACGCCCCGCGTGACGGTAGGGAGCGGCATCTTTCTAATCTGAAATGTTAGTCCTTAAAAAGGGTGAGTACAACCACTCAGCAGGTAAAAGATCCAATAAACCACTCAATGCACCACACAGAACAATCAAGACATCATAGTATAGTTCATATCATTCATACATCCAAGCATTACTTACCTTGCAGCCATGCACATGTCATCATACCATATATGCATTTACATCCATGCATTCATCTTCAAGCATTCATGCATATACCATCATGCCATATGTGCATATACATCCATGCACTCATCATCAAGCATACATGCATACATGGAACCATACCATGCATGACTAGATTTCAATTTCTCGATTTTTATTCTTCCAATTGGACCACCACATTTCTCTTTCCTGGGACCAGTATTTGCATCCCACAGTTATCGCTCGCACCCAACCTGGCATCGCGAGAAGCCTCCGGCACACACCTCCGGGCATCCGGCACACACACTCCGGGCATCTCGTACCCCAACTGGCATCACGAGGTATCCCCCGGCTCACACCTCTGGGCTTTCGGCACACACACTCCGGGCATCTCGAAACTCCCGAGGACATCCGGCACACACACTCTGGGCATCCCGACACTGCCCGGGGCATCGTCGGTTCACACCTCCGATGGCATTCTCATTTATCATAGTTCACATTCACATTTATGGCTCAATCAAAACATGGCATATGATATGATGGCAACAAGATCATTTTCAGCATTTTGATTCTTATATGTAATTCCAAATATCATCATATATGCAGCAAGATCCAATCACTTATAACAACACAATCCATGGGGTCCATACAACTTAGAATAATCCATACATCATGACTTTTTGAAATTTACCAAAGTCCAGCTTGCACGATTTCAGAAAACATATTTATTAAATACTCACATGATCTTCAAAATTTACGAAATCTGAACATGTGTTAGTTAAGATGTAAAGGCAGCAACTCCATGAAAAACACATGCCCAAAAGAACTTCACGTAAGAAGATATAGTTCACACATTACAGCTTACAAAATTCGGACACATCAGAATGCACGGTTCTAGAAATATTTTAACCTAAATACCCCAATGGCCTCCAACAATTATGAAATATTACCAGGTGATAGCCAAGATCCTAAGGTATATTTTTCATGAAGACATCAAGGCCAGATTCGTTCTAGATAATTAACTATGGACGGTCGAAGCCCCTGTTCCTAGTACCGAACATTCCAGGTTTAAGTGTCTCCAAAAAAATCAAGATTTCACCTACTTATCTTCCTTCATTTCCTCTGAATTGTTGATATGTTTTGCCTCAGGGGGTCCACTACAACTTTCATTAAGGGATCCAGGTGAGACTCTCAAAGGAAATTCACTTTATAGTCCACGAAGTCACTGGGGTTCAGTACAACATTTCCAGATCTAACATCTTCAAAAGAAAAATCGTTTCACTAAGCTATACTTGTTCTTTTTACCTTAAATTTGAGTATGTTAGTTTTCAAGATGTTCTCTACAACTTTTTTGAAGAAGTCAAAGTGAAATTCTCAGTAAAAAGTGACATGCAACACACAAAACCACCAAGAGGTCAACAAAACAGTTTCAGATCTAGCGTTTTCGTAGAGGGAGAGTTTTACCCCTCAAAACTCAGCCATTTTGTCTCAAATTTTAGTATGTTATACTTTAAGATGTTTTCTACAACTTTCATGAAGAAGTAAAAACCAAAATCCGTCTCAAACCCCGTATGCAAGCCTCTACAACATTCTGGGTCAGGCTGTTTACTCGAAAACAGAATGCTATTTCAAAACAACACCCATACAACTTCGGTTTTTCACACCCTACACATACGAAATTCATCACCTTTCGCTAGCACATCCTAGACACAACATGAAAGAGCATATCAATGGATCTAACTTGCCTCCAAAACGAGCCACGGTGAGCACAACGGCGGCAAACGGACGCAGGGACGGCTACGGGCGACAGACGAGCAGCTTCCTCCTTCACGCGGCCTCTTCCCTTCTCTCTCGGTTCCTCACTCTCTTGACAGCCCTCTCTCTCTCTCTCTCTCACTTTGGACAACAGCCCCCTAAACCGGCCACCCCTTCATTTTTATTTCTCCTTCAATTCAATCATTAGCCATCATTAGGAGCCACCCAAAATGACCAATAGGTGAAGCCTCTTTTTGCCACTTGGCAAATCCCATGCATGATGGGCTTGAAGATGGGCCGGCTCCTCCCGCCCTTGTGGTCGATGGCAGCCCCCTTCATGGGCTTCATGGGCTAAGCCAATTTGGCCCACTTTAGGTCCAATAGCCTTGGGCCTAAAGTTCAATCTTAATTAATTCAAATTTCACTTTTAATAATTCATTTTAATTCCCTCTTTTATAAATTTCAAATTCACAATTTTATATGGCCATAAAACTTGTAACATTTAAACTATAGGGATCAAATCTATGAGGTGCATACCCAAGAACAATTTTTTTCTTATCAACTTATCCTATAATACTAATTTTAATAACTCATGAACACAAGATACATAACACTTGGTCTTAAAAGTAAGTCAATAGCTAAGGCATAACTCAAAGGCAAATTTCATTACCTAATCATAAACTTTAATACATCTAGAGGTTGCGTTGAATTTTTTTGGGATGCCACAGCTAATTGGTTGGAAACTTGTTCTTTCCACCCCAATTATGTTAGCTAAAGTCTCTATATCCACCAAAAATTCATTGTCTTTCACTATGAAAAAAAAAAACTGTTCGCATCCAAGAAAGATAAGTTCGAGTAAAAGTAAGCAGTGAGTTCAGAATAAGCAATAGTGGATTCAGAAAAAGAGTGCTCCAATTGCAGTAGAGAAAGCTTTTCTCGCAGATTGACTTTTACCGAATCAAGGAAATCGAAGTCGACACTCCTAGGGTTCATAACCCCTCTCTTCATTAGTTTCGAATAAACTCTCTGGTGATTCTTCGATCTGAAAAGACTTGAACAGTCACTAACAATATTTGCAGCAACACCTGTGGGTAAACATCCGTACATCGTCGTCCAATCCTTGTGGTTGATTTGCAGTGCCAGAGAATAGATCACTTGGAAAATTTGCGAAAGTTCTTTCAGCCGTCCCTTTCTCTACAACTCCTAACCTTTCCAACTCCCGCAAGAACAAGGTTTCATTCTTGTATCCTCTATCTCTTAAAAATTCATCAATCAAAGACATCGGTGTTCCTCCTTTCTTCAAATTAGAGTAAAATTTTTAAGCAACCTTAGGAGTTAGCGTTCTTACAGGTTCAGCCTCTTCTATAACTTTTTTGTCTGGTTGAGTCGGTGGAGAAGACTGACGTTGCTGAGAAGGTTGTTGCTGACTCGGACGCAGTGGTGGGGAAGAATCTTCTTCCTCGGTAAGTCGAAATGCATAAGACCCTCAGGCATATGTCGTCGTCCCCTGTAGTCGTAACTCTTGGTCTTCTGAGTCTAAGCACCTTCAGACTTTACTTCTAAGTCTAAACTCCTTCAGACTTTAATGGATAATAGATGTAATGTTCAGTCTGGTACGAATAGACTCAAATAGGCTTTTCTCCAGTGGTTTTGTAAATATGTCTGCCAATTGATTATTTGAATCAATGAATTGAATCAAAACTTCTCCACTTTGAACATGATCTCTAATAAAGTGATGTTGAATCTCTATGTGCTTTGCTCTTGAATGAAGAATTGGATTGTTTGTTAGATTGATTGTGCTGGTGTTATCACATTTGATCTCGGTGCATGAGTTTTCGATTCCAAAGTCTCTCAGTTGTTGTTTTATTCATAAGATTTGAGAACAACAACTTCTAAGGGCCACATACTCTGCTTCAGCTATTGAGAGAGCTACAGTGCTTTGCTTCCTTAAGAACCAAGATACTGTCCTATTTCCCAGCAATTGGCATGTACCAGATGTACTCTTTCTATCAACTCTATCAACTCTACAACCTGTTAAATCTGCAATTGAATATCCAAGGAAGGTAAAGTCTCCTTCTTTAGGATACCATAAACCTAAATTTGAAGTAGTTGCAATGTATTCGATGATGTGTTTTGCGGCACTTAGATGAGACTCTTTTGGATCAGATTGAAATCTAGCACAAATGCAAACACTAAATAAAATGTCAGGTCTAGAAGCAGTAACATAAAGAAGTGAACCAATAATACTCCTGTAAAGCTTCTGGTCAACTTTCTTTCCTCCTTCATCTTTATCCAGATTCGAAGAACTAGACATTGGTATCTCAGTCTTTTTGCAATTCTGCAATCCGAACTTTTTAACATGTTCTTTCGCATATTTTTCTTGGTGAATGAAAATTCCTTCCTTTAATTGTTTTATTTATAATCCGAGAAAGAATAATAATTCACCCATCATGCTCATGTCAAATTCATCCTGCATAGACTTAGAAAACTTCTTGCACAGGTTTTCGTTAGGTGATCCAAATATAATATCATCAACATAAATTTGAACAAGTGGAAAGTTTTTACTTTCCTTTTTAATAAACAAGGTAGTATCCACTTTTCCTTTGACAAAACCATTTTGCATTAAAAAATTACTTAACCTGTCATACCAAGCTCGAGGCGCTTGTTTTAATCCATATAGTCATTTTCAATTTGAATACTGAGTCTAGTCTTTTTGGATCTTCAAATCCAGGAGGTTGTTCCACATAGACTTCTTCTTGGATAAATCCATTTAGGAATGCACACTTGATGTCCATTTGGAATAACCTAAAATTTTTATAACAGGCAACAACAAGTAATAATCTATTTGCTTCTAACCTGGCTACTGGTGCGTAGGTTTAATCATAATCTTTCCCTTCTTCTTGCGTATATCCTTTGGCCACGAGTCTTGCTTTGTTCCTGATCACTTTTCATTTTTTGTCCAACTTGTTCTTGAAAACCCATTTGGCTCCAATAATGGATTTACCTTTTGGTTTAGGAGTTAATTCCCATACATCGTTAATGCTGAATTGTCTGAGTTCTTCTTGCATTGCTTCAATCCAGCTTTCATCAGCTAAAGCTTCTTCTATGCTCTTTCAAAAATAAGTGCCACGGCACTAGACTCTTCTTGCTTTTTGGATCTGGTGCGAATCCCTTCATCAATGTTACTGATGATGAGTCCTTTGGGATGACTGGACTTGTGCTTCCAGTTGCTTGTTGGTCTGGCAGAATGATGTTCTTCTACTTCAGTTGATTCTTCAACTTCCATTCGTTGCTGATTTTCAGAGGTCTAAGCTACTTCAGGGGAGGTAGACTTTGTAGAGTTTAGAGCAAGTTCAGATTCTTCAGATTCTACAAAGAGTCTTGGAATTTGACATTCGCAGATTCTTCCACAGACTAAGTCTTTTTGTTGAATACTTTGTAAGCTTTGCTGGTGGTTGAATATCCAAGGAAGATTCATTCGTCTGATTTCTCTTCAAACTTACCAGTTCGATCATTTGCATTTTTCAACACAAAACATTTGCAACCAAATATATGAAAGTAAGAAAAGATTGGCTTCTTTCCTTTGAATAACACATAAGGAGTTTTCTCCAGAATAAGCCTTAAAAAGACTTTGTTGATAATATACCATGCTGTAGAAACTGCTTCAGCCAAAAAATGAGAGGAAATACTATTTTCTATTAAAAGAGTTCTTGCCATCTCCTTCAAAGATCTATTCTTTCTTTCCACAACTCCATTATGTTCTGGAGTGTATGGAGAGGAGAAAACATGATGAAAACTTGATTCATCACAAAATTTTGCAAAGTCTTTATTTTCAAACCCAAGTTCTGGTCTGTTCGTATGCTTGAAATACCATATCTTTTCTCGTTCTGAACTTTCTTTGCAAACTTTGAAAAGTAAGAAAATGTTTTAGACTTACTTGCCTGATAATAAACCCAAGTGAATCGTGAATAATCATCCACAATTACTAGACAATATCTCTTTTTGCCTATGCTTTTAGTTCTGGTTGGCCCAAAGAGATCCATATGCAAAAGCTGCAAAACACGATTAGTAGAAACTTGATTTATTGGTTTAAAAGAGGTTCTAATCTGTTTTCCCAATACACATGGTGTGCATAAGTCAGATTTTTAAAACTTCAGGTTGGGCAGCCCTCAAACAAGGTTCGTAGAAGAAATCTTGGCAATCTGCTTCATGTTGACATGGCCAAGCTTTCGATGCCAAAGATTTGTTTCATCTTGAATTGAAATTAGGCATTGAGATTTTTCTGGTTTTATATCCAGAAGATAGATGTTCCCATGTCTTCATCCAGTAAAAGATTGTGGAAGATCTTTACTAGTTCCCGAACATATTCATTCTTGAAAATTGATTTTGAATCCAGTGTTGCACAATTGACTAATGCTGAGCAAATTGTAATTAAGTCTTTCCACCAAGGAGTTATTGTTGATTGTGAGACTTCCAATTTTTACAGTTTGACACCCAACAATTCTTCCTTTGCTGTTTCCACCAAAAGAGACTTTCCACCATTATTTGCACAAGTTTTATAAAACAACTTGAATCTCCAATCCTATGCCTTGAATAGCCACTATCCAAATACCATTTAACATTTTTCTTGATAGTGACCTGCAATTAAAAATAAACTCAAGCTTTCTTCGGTACCCACAATTTCTTGGGTCCAGAGAAGTTAGTGCAATAAGCAGTCTTTGCCCATTCCTTCTTGACAGGTCTCCAAACCATAGGACATTTTTTCTTAAAGTGTTCTGAGCTGTTGCATTTAGAACATTTGAGAACACTTCGCCCAACAGGTTTTACAAAAACTTTATCAAAATGAATTAGAGGAATAGTTTTTGTAGGCCGTTGTTTGATTCATTCCTTCACTTTTGGAAAATCAATTAGAGGAATAGTTTTAGAAGTTATTTCCAAGCCTGATTTGTTAAAGTAGGGTCTTTATATTGAAAGAATCTTTTCCAACTTCTCAGATCCTATTGAAAACATTTTTGAAATATTTGAAATGTCATTTTTCAAAAATGTATTTTCTTTTGAAAGAGAGTCTGCGTTTTCTTTTAAAGTAACAAAATTTTTATGTAAATTTTCAAACTTTTCTTTCCAAAAAATTTCCTATTGCTTCAGTGTAGAATTCTCCCTTTTTAGCTCGGAAATCCTCTTGTGAGAGGTTTTGAGAGTAAGACAAAGTTCATCAATGTATTTCGAGACTTTAGCAAGGATTTTTAAATTACTTACCTCGATTTCACTATCTGAGTCTGAGTCTGTATCTATTTCGGAGTCTGAGTCTGATTCCGATTTTGCCATTAGACAAATATTGGCATAATCTTCATCACTTTCTTCACATTCAGTATCACTCCATGTCTCTGCCTAAAGAGCCTTCTTGTATTTCTCAGCTTTTCCTTTCTTTTTCTTCAACAGGGGACAGTTGGGTCTGATGTATCCCTTTTTCTTGTATTCAAAACAGATCACATCTTTATTGGCTTCATCATCCTCAGTTGATTTGTTTTGAAACTTTTGAGTACTTTGTTTCTTCCAATTGAATCTTCTTCCCTTTTTGTTCAGTTTCCTGAACCTTTTTATCATAAGAGCTAACTCTTCATCATCTATGTCATCTTCAGAATCTATAACATCAAAATCATCGTTAGATCTCAAAGCAATTGACCTTCTACCTTTGGGATCTTCTTCCTCGTTGATTTGCTCCACTTCATAGGACTGAAGTGTGCCAACCAATTCGTATATAGAAAATGGCATGATCCTTTGAGTTTCCCTTATTGAAGTCTTTACGTGATTCCAGTCTTTGGAGAGTCCACGCAGCAACTTGTTAACCTTCATGGGTTCTGAGATTGGTTGTCCTTGATACTCTAGACCATTTACAATTTCTGTAAAATGACTAAACATGTCATTGATAGATTCTCCTGGCTTCATCTTGAAGGCTTCATACTGTCTGAGTAGGATATTGATCATTGTCTCTTTCACTCAATCAATTCCTTCATAGGTAATGTGCAGCCTATCCCAGAATTCTTTGGCTGTTTCACAAGAAGATATTATGTTATACTCAGTAGGAGATAATGCACAATATAAGGAGTAAATTGCTTTAACATCAAGAGCTTGTCTCTTGATTATTTCTTCTTGAGTCATCTTGCCAGCGTCTGCAACTTCTTTTCCCCTTTATGAAACTGATGTAGCTTTAAGAATAATTCTTTTTTCTACAACATCCCATTCTAGAGGATCTTTTGATCTTAGGAATGCCTTCATCTTGTTTTTCCATATGCTATATTCCTTTCCATCGCAATAAGGTGGTTTGGTGTTGTTCTGGCCTTAAACCAAACCTGGAGCCAACATACTAGCTATAAATCTTTAACTCAAAAGTAAAAACACTTCAATTAAATGAGCACATAGGCTCTGATACCAATTGATAATGCTAGTATGAACACCTAGAGGGTGGTTGAATAGGTGTTCAAGCAATTTTGCAAGACTTAACAACTTAACTCGACTTTTATGAAAACAGTGGACTGTAGATGTAAAAGACTGTAAATAGTTATATAAGACTGCGAATTAAAGTAAAGAGTTTAAGGAAAGAGAATTAAAACACAAGGTTTATAGTGGTTCGGCTTAGACCAAGCCTACGTCTACTCTCCCGCACTGACAGCCCACCGGCTGGATTCCATTAAGAATCAAAAGAGAATTTACAGTCACATGCCATTGATTCCACAGTGTAGATACTCTACTACACTTCCTCAAGGCCTCACAAGTATTTAATCTCTCTTTTGAGTACAGTTTAAGCTCGACAAATTGAAATAGCAAAGAACTAAGAGCTTCAGACTTTGAAATTTTTCTTTCACGCACATACTCAAATAACTTGAGCGTTCTCCTTATATACTCCTCCATGCCATTATAACCGTTAGCACCTTCCAAAGGAAATCTTCTAATCTACCCGTTGGATAGAATCAATTAGGAAGATCTCGAGTTATTTAAGGAATGTGATGATAGCTCACCAATCTTGCTCGCCCATACAATCAAGATCTAGGTTTCCATAAGTAGAACCTTCCAAGTATACTTCGCCAATCAACAGATCTAATTATTCAAATTGATTTCAAAAAGAATAATAGATCACGAGTTGCTATATCCAGCTGTGAGATCTTCTTTAACCGTACGAACTAAATCCTTAAAGATATACTTGCATCTAGATAAGTCTTCTTCATCGGATAAATCTTTTCTTCGTCGGTCTAAAAACTATCAGTGAGGGTAGACTTTAAATCTTGAGTCTGGAGGTCTTCAGACTTTGATGATAGAGTCTACAAGTCTTCAGACTAAACTGATGGAAATGTTTTGTTAACTTCAAAACAGATAAGGAAGTTTTCTCCAACATGGTCAATTCAAAGGAATGGAGGGCTGGCGAGTTTAAGAGAGGAAGGAGTTGATTTTGGAAGTAAAGAAAGATAGAAAAGACAAAGACTTGGCTTAGATTTGGGGAGAGAGAGAGAGGATGGAGGGGCTCCTCTTTCTTGCTGGATAAAAGAGGGACTCGATGAAGATTGAATGGGTATTCTCGTGAGTTGGCGAGTAAAGGCAGAGGAAAGACCAAAAAATAAAAAAAAATCCAAGATATAGATACAGGAGGGATTGATTTTCTTATCTTATTTTCGGTCTTTAGCATCTAGATTTATTTCTTTACATAACGTCATTCATTAAAGGAAAAAAAATTACTGAATCTGAAAAAAATACTTACGAAAAAATAGATATTGAAAATCAAGTTGTCGTCGACAGTCTAACTTGACATTATAAGACCTCCCCTACAAGTTGACAATCAACTTTAGAATTTTTTTTTTCTTTTTAAATCTGGAGGTACGGACGTAGAGACTATTAGAGAAAACTCCTTAATTGTTTTGAAGCTGACAAAACCTTTCCAAAAGTCTAGTCTGAAGACTTGCAGACTTAAGTGTTATAGTCTGAAGATTTTCAAACTCTACTATCAAAGTCTGAAGACCGCCAGACTTTATTCTCTAAGTTTGACCTCGCTGACAGTTTCTAGACCCAAGAATGAAGACTTATCCAGATGCCGGATTATCTTCAAGGATTCGATTCATATGGTTTTTGGAAAACCTTATGGCTAGATATAACATCTACTCTTTTGATTATTCTTATTGTAATCTACTCTGATATGAAGATCTTTTGAAGGGCGAGCAAACTTGGAAGGTTCTACTTATGGAAATCAAGATCCTAATTGTATGGGCGAATAGGATTGACGGACTTTCAGCACCAATCATTCAACGACTCGAGATCACCTTGATTGATTTTGTCCAACGGGTAGATCGGAAGAATTCATTTGAAAGTGTCAACGGTTGTGAAGGCATGAAGGAGTATTTAAGGATGACTCTCCTGTTGTTCTAAGTAGTGCATGAAAGAAAATTTTCAAAGTCTGAATCTTTATAGTTCTTTGCTCTTTCATTCATCGAGCTCAAAGATCATAATCTCTATAGTTCTAAATAATGAGACTTTGTGAGAAACCAGTACAAACTCTTCACTGAGAAATTCAAAGATCATAAGCTATAAAATCTCTTTTGATTCATAGTGAAATCCAGCTAGTGGGTTGTCAATGCGGGAAAGTTGACGTAGGCTTGATCTAAGCCGAACCACTATAAACCTTGTGTTTCAATTCTCTTTTCTTAACTCCTTACCTTTATTCATTGCTTTATATAATTGTTTAAAGTTTTTTACGTCCTTAGTTAATTTTCCTTAAAAGACAATTTACTTTTATTAAGTCTTGTGAAAAATTTTATTTACACTTATTCACTCTCCTCTAGGTGCTGATACTAGCTCTTTCAATTGGTATAAGAGTTTGTGTGCTCATTTTATTGAAGTGTTTTTACTTCTGAGTTAAAGATCTATGGCTAGTATTTTGGCTCCAGGTTTGGTTAAAGGCCAAAGCAACACCGAACCTCCTTACTTTGATGGGAAGGAATACAATGTGTGGAAAAACAAGTTGAAGGCATTCTTGAGATCGAAAGATCCCCTAGAATGGGACATAGTAGAAAAGAAATTGCAGACGCTGACAAAATGGCACAAGAATAAATAACCAAGAGACAAGCTCTTGATGCTAAAGCCATCTACTCTTTATACCGTGCTTTATCTCCTACTGAGTATAACAGAATTTCATCTTGTGAAATAGCCAAAGAAGTTTGGGATAGGTTGTACGTTACCTATGAAGGAACTGATCAAGTTAAAGAAACAAAAATCAATATTCTATTTGGACAGTATGAAGCCTTCAAGATGAAGCCAAGAGAATCCATCACTGACATGTTTAGTCGTTTCATGGAAATTGTAAACGGTCTGGCATATCAGGGACAACTAATCTCAGGACCAATGAAGGTCAATAAATTGCTGCGTGGACTCTCCAAAGACTGGAATCATGTGAAGACTTCAATAAGAGAAACCCAGAGGATCATGCCTCTTTTAGTAGACGAACTAGTTGGCACAATTCAATCATATGAAGTTGAGCAAATCAATAAGGAAGAAGATCCCAAAGGTAAGAAGTCAATTTGCCTTAAAATCTAATGATGATTCTGATGATACAGATTCAGAAGATGACATGGACGATGAAGAACTAGCACTCATGATAAGGAAATTCAGAAAGTTGAATAGAAATGAAAGAAGATTCAACTGGAAGAAGCAAGACACCCAAAAATTTCAGAGCAAATCAACTGAGGATGATGAAGTCAACAAAGATGTGATTTGTTTTGAATGCAAGAAAAATGGGACATCAGACCCAACTGCCCTCTGTTGAAGAAAAAGAAGGGAAGAACTGAGAAATACAAAAAGGCTCTCAAAGCAGAGACATGGAGCGATACTGAATGCGAAGAAAGTGATGAAGAATATGCCAACATATGTCTAATGGCAAATTCAAAATCAAACTCAGACTTTGAAACAGATTCAGACTTAGACAACGAAATCGAGGTTAGTAATTTAAAAATTCCTACTAAAGTCTTGAAATGCATAGATGAACTTTGTCTTAATCTCAAAACCTCTCTTAAAAGGATTTCCGAACTAAAAATGGAGAATTATAAACTTAAGCAACAGAAAAATTCTTGGAAAGAAAAGTTTGAAAATCTAGACAAAAGTTTTGTTAATTTGAAAGAAAATGCAGATTCTCTTTCAAAGGAAAACACTTTATTGAAAGAGGACATTTCAAATATCACAAAAAGATTGTCAATAGGATCTAAGAAGTTGGAAAAGATTCTTTTAATACAAAGACCTTATTTCAATAAATTCGGTTTGGGTATGACACCAGAAACTATTCCTTTAATTGATTTTCCAAAAGTGAATGAAAGAAACAAACAAAAACCTACAAAAACATTTTACAGAAATCATTCTCAAAAAATCTTTATAAAACCTGTTGGCCGAAGTGCTCTCAAATGTTCAAAGTGTAACAGCTCAAAACATTTCGAGAAATAATGTCTCAAGATTTGGAGACCTGTTAAGAGAGATTGGGCAAAGAAAACTTGAGTTCTCTTCACAATTGCAGGTCACTATCAAGAAAAAAGATCAAATAGTATTTGGATAATGGTTGTTCGAGAAACATGATAGGAGATTCAAGTTGTTTTTATAAAGCTTGTGCAAATAAATAATGAAAAAGTTTCTTTTGGTGGAAACAGCAAATAAAGAATTGTTGGATATGGGACTGTGAAAATTGGAAGTCTCACAATCAACAATGTCTCATTGGTAAAAGGTTTGAATTACAATTTATTCAGCATTAGTCAACTGTGTGACACTGGATTCAAAATTAATTTCCAAGAAGGAATTTGTTTGGGAACTAGTAAAGATTTATCTCAATCTTTCACTAGACGAAGACATGGGAATATTTACCTACTGGATATAAAATCAGAAAGTTCTCAGTGTCTAATCTCCATTCGAGATGAAACAAACCTTTGGCATCGGAAGCTTGGCCATGTTAATGTGAAGCAAATTGCCAAGATCTCCTCCAAGAAGCTTATTCATGGACTTTCCAACCTGACTTATCAAAAATCTGAATTATGCACGTCATGTGTTTTGGGAAAGTAGGTTAGAAACTCTTTTAAACCCATAAATCAAGTTCATACTAATTGAGTTTTGCAACTTCTGAATATGGACCTCTTTGGACCAACCAGAACTCAAAGCATTGATGGAAAGAGATACTGTCTAGTAATCATGGATGATTACTCTCGCTTTATATAGGTATACTTCTTGGCAAGTAAGTCTGAAGCATTCTTTTACTTTTCAAAGTTTGCCAAGAAAGTTCGCCAAGAAAGTTCATAATGAAAAAAGGATATGCTATTTTAAACATACGGACAGACCATGGAGGTGTGTTTGAAAATGAAGACTTTGCTAAATTTTGTGATATATCTGGTTTCCAGCATGTTTTCTCTTCTCCATATACTCCAAAACAGAATGGGGATGTGGAAAGAAAAAATAGATCTTTGTAGGAAATGGCAAGAATCCTTTTGATTGAAAGCAATATTTCTTCTCATTTTTGGGCTGAAGCAGTTTCTACAGCTTGCTATATTATTAATAGAGTATTTTTAATGCATATTCTAGAGAAAACTCCTTATGAAGTATTTAAAGGGAAAAATCCAAATGTTTCTTATTTTCATGTGTTTGGTTGTAAGTGTTTTGTTTTGAAAAATGCAAATGGTTGAACTGGTAAGTTTCAAGAAAAATCAGACGAAGGAATGTTCCTTGGCTACTAAACCTCAAGCAAAGCCTTCAGAGTATTCAACAAGAAGACTCAGTCTGTGGAAGAATCGATGAACGTCAAATTTAAAGACTTTGTACATAATCAACTGAATCATACTCAACTTGAAGAATCTGAACCTGCTCCAGACCTTACAAAATTTCTTCTAAAGAACAACAACAAGAAGAACCAGCAGATTCAACTAAAACAGAGGATCAACAAACTCACAAATCAACTAGCAACTATAAGCATAAGTCTAGTCATCATAAAGTGCTCATCATTGGTAACATTGATGAAGGAATTCGCATCAGATCCAAATGGCGAGAAGAGTCTAGCGCAGTAGTACTTATTTCTTAGATAGAACCCAAAAGCATAGAAGAAGCTCTGTCTGATGAAAGCTGGATTGAAGCTATGCAAGAAGAACTCAGACAGTTCAAGATTAACGATGTTTGGGAGCTAATTCCTAAACCAAAAGGTAAATCTATTATTGGAACTAATTGGTTTTCAATAACAAAATAGATGAGAAAGAAAAAGTGGTCAGAAACAAAGCAAGACTCGTGGCCAAAGGATATGCACAAGAATAAGGGGTAGACTATGATGAGACTTATGTACCAGTAGTAAGGTTAGAAACAATTAGATTATTACTTGCTTTTGCTTGCTATAAAAATTTCAAGTTATTCCAAATGGATGTCAAAAGTGCATTCCTAAATGGATTTATCCAAGAAGAAGTCTATGTGGAATAACCTCTTGGATTTGAAGATCCAAAAAGGCCAGACTTAGTCTTCAGACTAAAAAAGGCTCTATATGGATTAAAGCAAGCACCTCGAGCCTAGTATGACAGGTTAAGTAAATTTCTAATTCAAAATGGTTTTGTTAAAGGAAAGGTGGATACTACTTTGTTCATTAAAAGAGAAAGCAAAGATTTTCTACTTGTTTAAATCTATGTTGATGATATTATCTTTGGATCACCTAATGAAAATCCGTGCAAGAAGTTTTCTAAGTTTATGCAGGATGAATTCGAGATGAGCATGATGGGTGAATTAACTTTCTTTCTCGGATTACAAGTTAAACAAGTGAAGAAAGGAACTTTCATTCACCAAGAAAAATATTCAAAAGATCTCATCAAGAAGTTCGAATTGGAGAATTGCAAAAAGACTGAGATACAATGTCAAGCTCTTCGAAGTTGGATAAAGATGAAGGAGGAAAGAAAGTTGATTAGAAGCTCTACAGGAGTATTATTGGTTTGCTTATTTATCTTACTGCTTCTAGACCTAACATTTTGTTTAGTGTTTGCATTTGTGCTAGATTCCAATCAGATCCCAAAGAATCTCATCTAAGTGCTACAAAATGCATCATCAAATATGTTGCAACTACTCCAAAGCTAGGTCTGTAGTATCCTAAAGAAGGAGACTTTACTCTTCTTGGATATTCAGATGCAGATTTAGCAGGTTGCAGAGTTAATAGAAAAAGTACTTCTGGTACTTGTCAATTGCTAAGCAACAAGCTGGTCTCTTGGTTCTCAAGGAAGCATAATATTGTAGCTCTTTCAACAGCTGAAGCAGAATATGTGGCTGTTGGAAGCTGTTGTTCTCAAATCTTATGGATAAAGCAACAGCTAATAGACTTTGGAATTGAACATTCATGCACTGAAATCAAATGCGATAACACTAGTGCCATCAATCTCACAAAGAATCCAATTATTCATTCAAGAGCAAAGCACATAAAAATACGACATCATTTCATTAAAGATCATGTTCAGAATGGAGAAGTTATGATACGGTTAATTGACTCGAAGAATCAGTTGGCAAACATATTTACAAAGCTACTGGAGAAAAGCCTATTTGAGTCTATTCGGACCAAACTGAACATCATATCCTTTATCAATTCAAGTCTGAAGATGATCAGACTCAGAATGTCCAAAAGTTACGATTGTAAGTTAATTTCTTTTTAAATGCAAGAAGTTTAATTTTACGAAGAAATTTTGAAAATGTATGTTTATTTTTGAATCGTTATCTTTAGAAATTATATTTTTCGAGTTTTGAATTTATGACAATTTTTCATTTTCAAAAAGGCAGTTTTTACTTTTTCCTTTGTGACGATCCGTATACCCTGTTTTGTCTACTTTATATACTGTCGATTTTCTTCTTCTCCGTTTACGCTCACTCAAACCCTAGAATATAGCACTTCACTTTCTCTATAGTTTAATCCGAAAAGATTTCACCTTTTTTTTCACGATCGAGCTCGAGGAATCCCCCAAAGAAAGTGACAATGTCTTCCTAAAGAACGTCTTCTAGAATCGGGAGCAGGGGACCACAGCACATGCCAGAGGTTCCTACCCATTTTGATCTAACCAATGAAGCGGATTCTCCTCAGCAACAACAACAACAACAACATTCTTAACAGCGTCACTCTTTACAGCAAGGGACACAAGTTCCTCCGCAGCAACAAGCAGAAGAAGAGATTATTGAAAATGTTGAACCTGTAAAAACTCTGAAGCCTGAATTTCTCTTTAAACTCTATTCTAAGTTAAAGGAGGGTGGAACTACGATGCCATTGATTGATGAGTTCTTGAGCAAGAGAGGGTATGGGAGTGAGACTCACTTTTTGAGAACAATGGAAAGGATGGGCATTGCACCTATAGGTTTAGCAGCAAGGACTTTTGCCAATTTTCCAAGTGATTCACGATTCAGAACTTTTAATCAGCCTGAAGGGAAGGATGATGATGAGAGGATGTATACGAATTTTCAGCTTAGGATGGGCGTCACTGCAAATGTTCGTGGTGAAAGGACGGACCTTTTTCGTTCTAAGGACCACAAGAAGACTTATTTGAAATTGCTGAAGAGAGGGGTGATGAACCCTAGAAGTGTAGACTTTGATTTTCTTGATTCCTTGAAGGTGAAATTAAGGGAGAAGTTTGCTCTTCTTCAACTTGAACAATTTGGTTCGGAGACATCTATCGCCTACCTTGAGTTGACTGCCTATTTCTATTCAAATCTATCTTTTCTAGATGCGAATAGATTTTCTTTTACAATTAAGGACAAAGAATTTGTGGTTTATGTAGACACCATGGCGGATGTGATTGGTGTGGAAAGAGGGAGTTTCCAACTAATCAGTGTATCTGTTGGTTACGCAACTTTAGCTTTTGTGCAAGACAGGCTTGCTGAAGGCAGAATTTCTTGCTCTAGAATGACCACCTCCAATATTTTGCTTGACAAGATCGTGATCAACTGCATCAGACCCAAATCAACTTCAAAAACTGATGTCTCTCACTCTGAAGCGAAGTTGATGTATGCAATCAACATCGGATTCAAGTTCTCACTGCCTCACACTATCCTAATGCACATGTACAAGACAGTTGTGAAGGACAAGGGGCAACTTCCTTACTCTGCTCTTGTTACTCGATTATTCAGACATTTCAATATTCAGCCTCCTGCTATTCTGTGTGTTCGAACCATTGCTCTAACGGTAGTTGGATTGAAAATGGTTTCTAAGATGCGTCTGAAGGAGCTGAACAAGATTTTAGAGAGCATTAAGGAGAAGTCCCCTGTCAAGGCAAGACAAGACTCTGCAGCAGGACAAAGAAAAGGCAAGGAGCCCATAAGCGAACCTACCAAGAAGAGGAGAGCCCTTATTATGCAGGACGAAGAAGATGAGGATGACATCGAGAACAGAGTTTTGCCTTAAAGAATTTACAGAGTTTTGTTAGCTTTCAAAAGCCAAAGGACAGCGAGAATAGAGAAAGAGAAGATATAGAGAAGAGAAGCGAAGAAAAAGAAGAAAGGATAACATAAGAAGAAGAAAGAGAAAGAGAAGAGGAGGAAGAAGAGGGTCAAGATGATTCTCTTAAACCAACTTTTGCTGCATCCTTGTCCAATGAATCTGACAAGACTAGGAGTGGAAGTGCATAAGAAGTGTGACATCCCAGATTTTCAGTCATGTTTTCTATTGAATAAATCGGGCATTTCATCGACACGCTTATAGGGCTGTTCAGAGCTGATCACTCTCGATGTAACTAGACTACAAGGGAAGCCATTAAGGAATTGTAATGCGATAGACTTGAGAATTCGATCAAGAATCGGCTTTTTGACCGTGCTCATCTTTAGAGGCCATTATGGCATAGTATAAAATCGATTTGAAATTAGAGATAGATCGGTTCGACTGAGATGTGTGGCTAATTGTGGGTGACACCACTAAATTAGAAAATTCTCGTCTGTCGATACTCGACTGATTTTTCTATCGTTTTGGTACCCTGTGTCCATATTTGAATCCTCTAGATTTTCACAACAACCGAGAATCGTTATTGTGTCGAGTGGGCTTATTGTGGCTCGAACAAAATCGACTACGAGTCATTTGCACTAAAATTTTTTGAAACCTACTCGCTAGCCTAGGTCACGCTAAAAATGCGTCTTAGTGAAATTAACTGTGAATTTGAATCTAATTTTAGAAATTGAAGATTCTGTTATGTCACAATAAATTCTAGGAATGTCAACTCAGTCTCATAAGATTTTTTTGAAAACCCAAGACTTTTTTAGAGAAAGTCGGCATAGGACCGTTTTTGTTCAGAAAATGCCGTGGATCCTTTTTTGTCGCAAAATTAGGATGCAAGATGGATGAATTGGTGAGGAAAAATACAAATTTGAGTATTGACGCGATAACGGAATTTATTGAGGCCATATGGGATTAAATTGAAGAGGAAATCAAGTCCAATTGAAGTCATTCACATGCCAAATTCGTATGCCCCCCATGCCTAGCCAAAATGGACCCTTTCAAGGGTTGTTGAGTGTGCATGGGTAGTCTAAGGATAGCCAAGGATCAATGCTTGGCCTAGGTTGAGTCAAAGGGGGACAAAGACTTGGAAAAATTTGCCAAGGGGACCCATCTCTCTCTCCCTTCCTCTCCAAGCTTGGCTGGTCAACCTTGTCTCTCCATCTTATCCATTTTTGCACACCAGATAGCTGAGAGAGCCAGCAAGCCGCCGGGAGCCGTCCACGCCATTGCCGTCGTACGCCGTCGCCGTTTCTGCCCACGAGAGCCGCTCGCCTGCGGTCCGCCTCGTCGCAACCCACCACCATCGTCCCAGCCTCCTACCGTGCATCCTAGCCCTGGCCGAGCTCAGCCGGAGCTGTGCTTCGCTGTTCCTATACCGGTAAACCCCCGCTAAGGCCCGGTTTGGCCTTTTCACCATTTCCTAATCAATTTGCGTGCTAACCAAGCTTGTTTCCCTTCTATTTCAGCAAGAACAGAATGGAAACTTAGTGGGTTTCCAGTTGGCTTCTAGGCCCATTTCGAGGTGATCCCGAGCCTTGGTTGCTTGGCCCACCTTGAGGAAAGTCGACCCCCGTGACATTCCCGTCAGTTTGATCCAACCCGTTCGTTAATCCGGCGAGTTTTGCTCACTAAACCTTGCTTAGTATGCTAATGATGCTTAGGGGTTGATTAGATTTAATCAAGTGTAATTAGGTGGATAGATTAGATTAGAGTAATTAAACTAGAGACTTATCAATGCATGTTAGGCAAATGGTTAGTGTAGTTAGCAAGGAAATAGGTCATAGTATTTATTGAACGAATCTCAGAAATTTTCTGGGTCCATTTCGGATTCCAATTAGGCATTATGGGCCTAAATTGGATTTATTGTATTTATTTAATAATTTCTGTAATTAATTAATTATTTATTTTTTGGAAATTAGGCTGGGATAGCCAACGACTAAAATTTTATGCTAATTATCGTGGTGTAGTTTGTTTATTTATTTGAGTGCTAAATCGTGCTAAATTGATTTAATTCTTATTTTAGGATTTTATTCATAAATTAATTAATTTTGGTAATCAATTGGAAAATTACCGAGTGTCGGTTTACACCGCCAAAAATATGTAATGGGCTCTTGAAACTGGTGGGATATTCGTAAAGATGAAATTATTATATTTTGGTTAAGGTCAACCGTGTACCCGCTCACGGCTATTTTTATCGGGTATGATAAAAATGAGAAATTGACTATTTGTCTGAATTGGTATACTATATTGGCCTGAGGGCCCTAAATTATTAGCTTTGGGCGAGCATATAAATAGCATATCATATGATTAGCTTTAGGTGAGCACGTATTATCAGCTTTGGGCGAGCATATATAGTATACTCTAATGGCATGGGGGCCCTAATCAATCAGCTTTGGGCGAGCTTATATACAATATACTATATTATCAGCTTTGGACGAGTTATACTATTTATTTTCAGCTTTGGGTGAGCAGTCCTAGACTAAGGTCAAACTTTATAGATAGTATTGAATGTACCGACCAGGGAAAGTTGTGATGACATGTAATCGACTAAGTCGATTGATCAATAATTCGATCTGATTGGGTGATGTGATGTGATCTTGTATATTTGATATATATACTAACTTGTGGGAAGGAACTGAGGCCAAGGTATGTCCCCTGACTCATGTTGTGCTTAGGCAACCCTAAGGTGTATTGGCTTCCTAATCGAGTCTTAGGGGGTAGAACTTGTTGAGACGTAGTCTCATCCCAGTTGTGGGACAACATTTCAAGTCCCTAGATGGTAACACCTCCACCTCCTCATCCTCTTATGCATTTTTTTATACCCGAAGAGATCACCGATATAGAATACCACTTCCCGATACACCCCCACCCTGAAGGATTAGAATATGTACTGGTGAAGTCAACTGTTTGGGTTGACGTGAATGGGCCCGATAGGGTGCCTCATAGGTACCAGCCATGGTATCACCACTACTATGATGGGCGAAGAGAGGATACTATGCCGGAGTCTGATGTACCTCAGTTCGTTCATGAAGCTGCTTTTGGTGAGGGTACAGCAGACCAAAAGGATGGATCGGTGGTTGATGCGAAGGATCCTAAGTTGGGTGATGATCTTGACTCTCCAGAGTAGTCAGCAGTAGCCTCCAGCTATAACATGGAGGAAGGAGAGGTTGTTGAAGAAGGAGGAGTACCTAGAGGAGAACCCGGAGGAGGAGCCTGAAGAGGATCCTGAGGAAGAACCTGAAGAGGAGTCAGAGGAGGACCCCGAGGATGATCCGAAGTATGATCCTGATGAGGATTGAGACTCCACTCCTGTTTAATGACTCTTTGTTGTTGAACCTATTTTTATAGAAACCGACTTTCTAGTGTGGCTTGTATATGTATATATATGACTGAGTTGTTATATATGTGTATAAGTGTGTTGGTTTTCAAGTTTAAGTTTTTTAGTCCTACTTATCTATCCCAAGGCTTTATATTCTAGGGATTATTATTATATACTTCCGCATACGTATTAAAATGAAAGGGGTCAGCGATGCGTTTTGGGACGTCGCTATTAATCGACCAAGGTGAGGGATGGGTGCATGCCCGAGGATCGAGGCGTGACATCCCCGTTTAAGTGGTATCGGAGCAATGGTTAGGAATTGGAGTGATAAGGTGCGATGGACCATGGAATAGTTGTAGAAAAGACATTTAAATACATGTCTGGTGCATGTCAATGGTAGTTGTATGATAAAATTTCTTCTTATGTGTATCGTTCATCTTCTAATCTAGTGTGAATTTGGTAGACAGGTTTCAGTAGAAAAGACTGAACCATATGCGAGCCGGAGCAGTGAACTCTGAGTAAGTGTACTGTTAGGCCTACGGCTCGGGTTAGATCGTTGACCAGGGTCAGTACCCTAGGAGGCAGACCTAGGGCACTAGCACAGGCCAGTGCCAGTGGTGTAGCACCAGTACCAATAGAGGCTGGGGTAGCATCCCCAGGTGATCAGGGAACCATACGGATTGATTAGGCCTTGGATGCCATGAGAAAGTTGATGGGGCAACAAGCCCAGGATCAAGCTGTCTCATTTACTACCGCTGTTGTAGCTACCGCTCAAGCCGCCACTACTGCTACTGTTGCCTCTGTTGTTGAGGCCGTAGCCGTTGCCACATCTGCTGCCGCGCTTGCTGATGTTCCAACTGAGAACATAGAGGTACAGAGAGAAAGACCGATCCATAAACTGGTGGAGCGGTTTTTAAAGCTGAGTCCGCCAAGATTTTTGAGTATTGGAGACCCTGAGGCTGCCTCATTGTAGACACGAGATCTGGAGAAAGCCTTTGCACTCCTGATGTGCACTGAGGTAGAGAAGGTAACCTTGGTAGTGTATCAGTTGCAGGGCAATGCCAACACCTGGTGGAGAGGCGCCAGAGAGACAGTATTTCCTGAAGAAGTGGTTACGCTGTGGAATGCATTCCTTAGAGCGTTCAATGAGCAATACTTCTTGAGGAATGCGAGACAGCAGCAAATTGAAGAATTTTTGTGACTCTGCCAAGGGTCAATGACTATTGATCAATATGGGGTCAAATTTGCGGAGCTATCTCAGTATGCTCCAAGACTGATTGAAGACCCTGAGGAGAAGGCTTGAAGGTTCAAGAATGGCCTTCGACACAAGTTGAAGCAGCCACTGGTGCCGTTCAACTTGATTGATTACCGAAGTCTATCGTCGAGCACAGCTGCTTGAAAGGAGCCTGACTAAGCAAGTCACCTCGTCTGGATCAAGGTTTAACTCTCATCGAGAAGGGATTCGCCATGGGAAGAGGCCCATGACTGGAGGTAGATTCCAGGTTCCACCCAGCAAGAAAGGTGGAGTTGGAAAGTCTAGGCCGAGTCAGAATTGCCTGTGTCGCTTCTGTGGAAGGCACCATGATTCAGCTCTGTGTCCCCGAAGGCCGGGTGTTTGTTTTAGATGTGGTCAACAAGGCCACATGAATAGAGATTGACCTAGCAGACCAAGAGGACAACCACAGTTACCGCCGCCGCCACCTATGGGACAGATCAGAGGGTATGTGCCTCAAAATGTATCATAAGGAGGTCAGCTGAGACCACTAGTTCAGGGCACGGTGTATGCCATCACACAGGGTTAGGCAGAGGCTGCGGCTGACATGATCACAAGTATGGTTACATTGAACGACCAACCTGCTTACGCTTTATTCGACTCTGGAGCAACTCATTCATTTATTATTGAGCAGTATGTTAAATTGTTAGGATTAAGTCCTATATTATTGTAGTTGGCAGTTTGCATATCTACACCATTGAAGGATAAAGTTATTACTACATTAGGTTATTCTGGTTGCAAGTTAGCGATTGGTGAGCCCTAGCCATGTATGACTTGTTAGCCCTAGCCATGTATGACTTTGATTTAATAATTGGCATGGACTGGCTCACCAAGTAACGAGCTATAATGGACTGCTATTGCAAGGTGATTTAATTTGACCCGTTAGAGAGTGAGAACTTCGAGTTTGTCGGGAATCGAGGAGGACCCTCGATTGTCCTAATCTCGTCGCTAGAGGCAACTCGTCTGTTAGACGAGGGTTGTCAAGGTTACCTAGGAACTATCGTGGATACGACAGTTGTGGAGCTGAAAATGGAATACATTGCTGTGGTGCAAGAATTTCCAGATGTCTTTCTAAAGGAATTGCCAGAATTGCTGCCAGAGAGAGAAATTGAGTTTGTGATCAAGCTAGTACCCGAGACAGAGCCAATCTCTAAGGCTCCTTACCAGATGGCGTTATCTGAGTTGAAGGAATTGAAGGTGTAGATGCAAGAGCTATTGGATAAGGGATTCATTCATCTCAGTGCATCATCTTGGGGAGCACCAGTTCTGTTTGTGAAGAAGAAAGATGGATCGTTGCGCCTGTGCATCGATTATCAACAACTCAATCAGGTAACGATCAAGAATAAGTATCCATTGTCGAGGATTGATGACTTGTTCGATCAGTTACAAGGAGCGTCGATATTTTTGAAGATTGACTTAAGGACAGGATATCATCAGCTAAGAATCAGGAAGGAAGATGTTCCTAAGTTAGCATTTCGTACTCGGTATGGTCACTATGAGTTCACAGTGATGCCATTCGGGATATCTAGTTAGCTGAATGCTCCTGCTACCTTCATGGATTTGATGAACCGTATATTCAAGGAATATCTAGATCAGTTTGTGATCGTGTTCATTGATGATATTCTGGTATATTCAAGAAGTGATGAAGAGCATGAGAGTCATTTGAGACTATTATTACAGACACTGAGAGTCCATCAGTTATATGCCAAGTTCAGCAAGTGCGAGTTTTGGTTGACTAGTGTTACTTTCTTAGGTCACGTGATTTTAGGCGAAGGAATCTCTGTGGACCCAAGCAAGATTGAAGCAGTGATTAATTGGCCAAGACCGACTACAGTGATAGAAATCATAAGTTTTCTGAGTTTGGCAGGTTATTACAGACGGTTTGTGGAAGGGTTCTCATCTTTAGCGTCACCACTGAAAAAACTCTTGAAGAAAGAAGAGAAATTTGTATGGATAGACAAGTGCGAGGGTAGTTTTTAAGAGCTAAAGGAAAAGCTAACTATCGCACCTGTGCTAATGATTCCATCTGGTCTTGGAGGATTCGAGATCTATAATGATGTGTCACTCAGAGGATTGGGTTGCGTGCTAATGCAACATGGCATAGTTGTTGCATACACCTCCCGTTAGTTGAGACCTCATGAGCAAAATTATCCGATGCATGACTTACAACTCGCAGTAATTATTTTTACCGTGAAGATTTGGAGACACTATTTATGCGGGGAAAAGTTCCAGCTCTTCACAGACCATCAAAGTCTTAAGTACCTATTCTCTCAGAAAGAGTTGAACATGAGACAACGCCGATGGATGGAATTGCTGAAGGACTACGACTGTGATATCCTATATCATCCTGGAAAAGTGAACAAGGTCACCGATGCTTTGAGTCGAAAGTCGTTAGTTGCTCATATATTGATTAAGGAGTGGAACTTAATCGGGAGAGCTCGAGATTCGGTGTTCAAGTTTGAGGTAGGCCACCTTTCAAGTTTTATGGCCACCAGAATTGAACTGGATATCCATATCAGAATCAAGTTACTCCAACCGACGGACCTAGATGTGCAAAAGATCCTTCAAGAGGACACTAAGAAAAGAAAGGCTGACTTTCAGGTTTCTAATGAAGGAACACTAAGGTTCCGAGGATGTTTAGTTGTACCTTACGATGTAGAGCTTAGAGAGGATATTCTATCAGAAGCACATCGTAGCAGCTACAACATTCATCCTGGTAGTACTAAGATGTATCAAAATTTGTGTCAACACTATTGGTGGTCAGGTATGAAGGCGGACATTGCCAAACATGTCGCCAAGTGTTTGACGTGTCAGCAAGTGAAAGCTCAACATTGCAAGCCGGGAGAACTTCTGCAACCTCTCGAGATCCTAGAATGGAAATGGGAGCATATCACAATGAATTTCGTGACTGGACTACCGAGGAGTCAAAGAGGAAATGATTCGATTTGGGTAGTAGTCGACAGACTGATAAAGTCGGCTCACTTCATTGTAGTTCGAAAAGACCTCAGTTTAGATAGACACGCAGGCCTGTACATGCGTCAGCTGGTACGTATGCATGGAGTGCCGGTTACGATAACTTCAGATAGATACCTAAGATTTACTACCGCTTTTTGGAAAAGCTTACAGAGTGCCTTAGGTACCAAGCTTCAATATAGTACGGCATATCGTCCTCAGACGGATGGCCAGTCTGAGAGGATAATTCAAACCCTCGAGGACATGCTGAGAGCTTGTGTGCTAGACTTCAAAGGAAGTTGGAAGATCAGCTACACCTGGTGGAATTTGCCTACAATAATAGTTATCAGTAGAGCATTAAAATGGCTCATTTTGAAGCGTTATATGGCAGAGTGTGCAAGACAATAGTGTGTGGGGATGAAGTTGGGGAAAGCAAGATCATAGGCCCAGAGTTGGTCCAACAGTTAGTGGAAGCCGTGGCAGTGATTAGAGGCAGACTTAAGATCGCTCAGAGCAGACAGAAAAGTTACGCAGATAAGTGCCGAAGGTCTTTGGAATTCCAAGTTGGTGATCATGTTTTTCTAAAGGTGTCACCGATGAGGGGAACTTTGCGCTTTGGAAAGAAAGGAAAACTGAGTCCGAGGTACGTAGGTCCGTTTGAGATTCTAGAGAGAATCGGGAGCCTAGCGTATCGTCTTGCATCGTTGCTGAGATTAGCGCAAGTGCATGACATATTTCACGTGTTGATGTTAAAGAAGTATGAGCCTGACTCGACCCATGTGCTCAATTTCGAGGAATTTGACGTGGATGACCATGTGTCGTACGTTGAAAGCCCGGTTCAGATAGTGGATTGAAAAGAGCAAGTTCTGCATACAAAGATCATTCCGTTGGTCAAAGTGGTTTGGCAACACCACGGTACTGAATGAGCGACATGGGAGACTGAAGAGTCGATGAGACAGTTGTACCCCCACCTTTTTTACGAAGCTTTGTAATGGTTTAAATTTCGAGGAAGAAATTTTTATAAGAGGGGAAAAGTTGTGACATCCCAAAATTTCAGTCCTGTTTTCTATTGAATAAATCGAGCATTTCATCGACGCACCTATAGGTCTGTTCTCAGAGCTGATCATTCTCGAGATAACTAGACTATACAGGGAAGCCATTAAGGAATTTTAATGTGATAGACTTGAAAATTCGACCAGGAATTGGCTTCTCGACCGTGCTCATCTTTAGAGGCCATTACGGCACAGTATAAAATTGATTTGAAATCAACGATAGATCGGTTCGACTGAGATCTATGGTTAATCGTGGGTGACACCACTAAATTGGAAAATTCTCATCGGCCGATACTCAACTGATTTTTCTATCGTTTTGATATCTTGTGTCTGTATTTGAATCCTCCAGATTTTCACAACAACCGAGAGTCATCAATGTGTCGAGTGGGTTCATTGTGGCTTGAAGAAAATCGACCACGGGTCATTTGCACTAAAAATTTCTGAAACCTACTCGGTAGCCTAGGTCATGCTAAAAACGCGCCTGAGTGAAATCAACCGTCAATTTGAATCTGATTTTAGAAATTGAAGATTCTGTCATGTCACAATAAATTCTAAGAACGTCGAGTCAGTCCAATTGAAGTCATTCACATGCCAAATTCGTATGCTCCCCGTTCCTAGACAAAATGGACCCTTTCAAGGGTTGTTGAGTGTGCATGGGCAGTCTAAGGACAACCAAGGATCAATGCTTGGCCTAGGTTGAGTCAAAGGGGCATGAAGACTTGGAAAAATAGCCCAAAGGGACCAATCTCTCTGTCCCTTCCTCTCCAAGCTTGACCGGCCAACCTTGTCTCTCCATCCTCCCCATTTTCGCACACCAGCCAGTCGAGACAGCCAGCAAGCCGCCGGGAGCTGTCCACGCCATCGCCGCTGCACGCTAGCCGTTTCCGCCCGCGAGAGCCACCCGCGTGCCGTCTGCCTCTTCAAGTCCAGCCACCATCGTCCCAACCTCCTGCCGTGCTTCCCAGCCCTGGCCGAGCTCAACTGGAGCTATGCTTCATCGTTCCTCTGCCGGTAAACCCCCGCCAAGGCCCGGTTTGGCCTTTTCACCCTTTCCCAATCAATTCCTGTGTTAACCAAGCTTGTTTCTCTTATGTTTTAGCAAGAATAGAACAGAAACTTAGTGGGTTTCCAGCCAGCTTCTAAGCCCGTTTCGAGGTGGTCCCGAGCCTCGGTTGCTTGGCTCGCCTTGAGGAAAGTTGACCCCTGCGACATTCCTATCGGTTTGATCCGACCCGTTCGTTAATTCGATGAGTTTTGCTCACTAAACCTTGCTTAGTATGCTAATGATGCTTAGGGGTTGATTAGATTTAATTAAGTGCAATTAGTTGGATAGATTAGATTAGAGTAATTAAACTAGAGACTTATCAATGCATGTTAGGCAAATGGTTAGTGTAGTTAGCAAGGAAATAGGTCCTAGTAATTATTGAACGAATCTCATAAATTTTCTGGGTGCGTCTCGACTTCCAATTAGGCATTACGAGTCTAAATTAGATTTATTATATTTATTAAATAATTTTCGTAATTAATTAATTAATTAATTACTTTTCAGAAATTAGGTTGGGATAGTCAACGACCGAAATTTTATGTTGATTATCGTGGTGTGGTCTGTTTATTTATTTGAGTGCTAAATCGTGCTGAATTGATTTAATCCTGATTTTAGGATTTTATTCCCAAATTAATTAATTTTGGTAATCGATTGGAAAATTACCGGGCGTCGGTTTACAGCTCCGAAAATATGTAATGGGCTCTTGAAACTGGTAGGATATTCATAAAGATGAAATTATTATATTTTGGCTAAGGACGACCGTGTACTCAAACATGGTTATTTTTATCGGGTATGATAAAAATGAGAAATTGACTATATGTCTGAATTAGTACACTATATTGGCCTGGGGGCCCTAAATTATCAACTTTGGGCGAGCATATAAATTGTATACCATATAATCAGCTTTGGGTGTGCACGTATTATTAACTTTGGGCGAGCATATATAGTATACTCTAATGGCCTGGGGGCCTTAATCAGTCAGATTTAGGCGAGCATATATACAGTATACTATATTATCAGCTTTAGGTGAGCTATACTATCTATTTTCAGCTTTGAGTGAGCAATCCTAGACTAAGGTTGGACTTTATAGATAGTATTAAATGTACCGACCAAGGGAAGGTCATGATGCATGTAATCGACTAAATCGATTGATCGATAATTTGATCCGATTGGGTGATGTGATGTGATCGTGTATATTTGCTATATATACTGACTTGCAGGAAGGAACTGAGGCCAAGGTAAGTCCTTTCACTCGTCTTGTGCTTAGGCAACCCTAAGGTGTATTGGCTTCCTAATCGAGTCTTAAGGGGTAGAACTTGCTGAGACGTAGTCTCATCCCGATTTTGAGATAACATTTCAGGTCCCTAGATGGTAGCACCTCCATCTCCTCGTCCTCCCACGCATTTTGGTATATCCGAAGAGATCACCGAGATAGGATACCACTTCCCGATACACCCCCATCTTGAAGGATTAGAATATGTACTGGTGAAGTCAACCATCTGGGTTGACGTGAATGGACCCGATAAGGTGCCTCATAGGTATCGATCATGGTATCTCCACTACCATGATGGGCGAAGAGAGGGTACTGTGCCGGAGTCTGATGTACCTCAGTTTGTTCTGGAAGCTACTTTTGGTGAGGGTACAGTAGACCATAAGGATGGATTGGTGGTATGCGAAGGATCCTAAGTTGGGTGATGATCCTGACTCTCCAAAATAGTCAGCAGTAGACTCCAGCTGGAGCATGGAGGAAGGAGAGGTTGTTGAGGAGGAGGAGTACCCAGAGGAGAACCCGAAGGAGGAGCTTGAAGAGGATCCTAAGGAAGAACCTGAAGAGGAGTCGAAGGAGGACCCCGAGAATGATCCGAAGTATAATCCTGATGAGGATTGAGACTCCACTCCTGTTTAATCACTCTTTATTGTTGAACCTGTTTGAATAGAAACCGACTTTCTAGTTTGGCTTGTATATGTATATAAATGACTGAGTTGTTATATATGTGTATAAGTGTGTTGGTTTTTAGGTTCGAGTTTTTTAATCCTACTTGTTTATTCCATTACTTTATTGTCTAGGGATTATTATTATATGATTCCGCATACATATTAAAATGAAAGGGGTCAACGGTGCATCCTAGGACGTCGCTATTAATCGACCAAGGTGAGGGATGGGTGCATGCCCGAGGATCGGGGTGTGACAGGAAGAAAAGGAAGAACATTACCTTGATGCTAAAAATGAACAACAATAGGAAGATGAATTCTTTTCTCCACTTGAGGCATAGAAATAGGGGGAGCAACTGACAAAAGAGGTATTTCTTCACCTGTTTTTACTAGTGATGTTAGTAGATCTCTAGCAGATCCAGAGGATGTGTATGCCTCTCAATACCCTGAAGTAGATCTTGAGGCATCCACTCCAAGTCCTGGTGATCGAACTGCTGATGTTCCCTCACATCTCAAGACTCCTGCAATTGATTAAGCTAGACCCAGTGCTACATCAGAACCAATAACAGACTTTCAAAGGTTGCTGGATCTCATTTTGGAACTGAAGCGTCAGCAATATGGTTTCGAGTTTGAGATGAAGAACCTCATGACAACTCTTAAGTCAACTTCAGACTCTCTATAAGAGTAGCTACAAGCCCTGAAGCTTCAAGTGCAAGAAAATGAAAAGGGAGAGAATATTCAATAGCTGAAGAAGACTCTGAAGACACTGGAGGAGACTGTCAAGTCTATGGGGGATTTCCAGATCGTTCGCATCCCCAAACAGCCATGATTTTTACCCAACTCTTTTCTAGTTTTTCTCCACTTTTTACGAGTGACAAAAATGCGGAGAGAGTTTATGTAGATTCGACTTATTTATCTTTTGGTACTTTTTGTTTACCTTTTTGCTTGGAATTTTGGACTTACTTTGGAATTGGTATACTTTGGACCTTTGACTACTGTTTGATTTTGAATCTTTTGACACCTGCAGTAACTAAGTCTGTGATATTGATTGTGGCTGGATAGTTTTTTATCTTGTAGGATTAACATGTTTTATGTGGTTACAGAATCGATGTTATCCAGGTCCTAATCAACTTATTTCTATAAGATATCATGTTTTGCATAAGTGTTGTTTTGCAGGTCAAAATTTGTAAATCTGCAGGAAAGTTTTGTCACCATAAAAAATGGGGAGATTGTTAGAGAAAACTCCTTAATTGTTTTGAAACTGACAAAACTTTTCCAAAAGTCTAGTCTGAAGACTTGTAGACTTAAGCGTTATAGTCTGAAGACTTCCAGACTCTACTATCAAAGTCTAATGTGGCATCCAAGAATTTCAACGAATCCTCGGATAGGAGACGGTCATGACCAATCGATAGAAGTATCATCGAACTATGGCATTGGTATCAATTACGGGCAATCATCTGTATTTGTTTATTTGTTGGATTGATATGGTATGTTTAGCGATGGACCGATCAACCATGCAACAAGAGAAAATCTTTGGACTATGATTAAATTATATATATATATATATATATATATATATATATATATATTTTAGAACTGAAAGGATGGAATTCAGTCATGCGTGAGGAACATGCATGCTGAAATTTAAGAATAAAATTTTGAGGAGTTGGACGGCACACAAGGATTTCGGTTATGCATTTGTTCATGAAGCAATTGGATTATGGGAATATAAATTTTTTCATTTTGAAAACAAAGTGCTTCATAATTATGGGCTTATATTTTAAAGACCATGGGCCTTTGAGTTTCGACTTTTCATCTCAAATTTTTCGGGCCCAAGCAGGCCCAAGGAGCCTCCAAGGCTGTCGATTGAAAAGGGGGGAAGGCCACTCACCATTTGTCCATGGTTGCCTCACCCTTCTTCCACTTGTCCTTTCCTTGAAGCCATTTGTCATCTGCATACAGAAATTAGCAAATTAATTAATCAAATAAAGCGAAAGCTTTTAGTTTGAGCAAGGGAGAGTGACGCCGAGAGAGTGAGCGGGCAAGCAAGTGAGAGAGAGGGAGAGAGAGAGAGTTAGAGCGAGAGTTCAAGAGAGAGGGTGGACAGTGAGCGGTCCGAGCGTGTGAGGGCAAAGAAGGAAGGCCACCCTCTGCCCATGCCATGTCCGAGCTGCCGCCGTCGACGCCGCCGATCCCCGTCGCCGATTGAGCCAAGCCGAGATCCCCGAACCCCTGTTTTTGGCTAGCAACCGAGTAGGAAGACTTGAGGCAAGTAGAAGTTCATTGATCTATGTTTTGCTTGCTGTTATTATCTGGTGAGAGGTTGGTAGATGTGAGAAAATGAGGAATTGAAAGCTGCATGTTGATTTTGCACAAATAAGATGGAACTAGATCAAGAAACTAAGTAGGAAACAGCGCATGTTTTGATGGATTTCGTTTTTGAATTGAAATGAGAACTCAAGGATCTAGCTATGGTGAAGAGGCTGTATTGTGGTGTAATACACTTGTAAACACTTGCTTGTGGACGTTGGATGCTGAGATTCAAAGAGTAGGAGTAGTTCTGTTTAGGACAGTAAACTGTTTTTGCAGAAGACAGTATGACCTTCAGTGATTTCATGATTTTTCTGTAATTATCTAGCAAAAATTTGACTTCGAATCCTTAATAATAGTTGTAGGGCACACTTTCAGGAACAACATATCAAAAATTTAGAATAAATGAACAAGGTATGACCGCCGAAACGATTTTTCTATGAAAATGCTAAAGCGGGAAGTTATTACAGAATGTTAGCAAGGAATACGGAAATTATTACTCTTGATACATAAGGAATTTGACTTCGTGTTCTTCATGAAACTTTTTTCTTTAGATCTTATTGATAACATGTCAAAATTTCATAATTTTAAAAGTTAATATGGGAATTATTCCGAAATTTTTACCAGAACTGTGTATTTTAATGATCAAGCTGTTTTGTTTCGAATTTGCACAAATTGTCCCAAAGATGAATATATGTTGAATTGTTATGTGACATGATGATACCGGCATTGGAATATTATGCAAATTGAGATTTGATGAAGGATTCTTGGGACATATTGTCATTGCATTTGTAAGTATTTTTGGAAATTAAGATGTTAATTGTTGCCGTTGGACTCTCGGGTCAACGATGCCCCGAGAGTCGGGATGCCTAAAGGATCGAATGAGTCGATGCCTTGTGGATGCCCGGTGGCCCTAAGTGGCTGAATGCTAGTCAGTACGTAAATTCGGAGGGCCGGGGTAACCATTCTCATGGTGAGCCTCGGAGGGTTTCTTCATGATGTCAGGTGGGGTACGAGATGCCTGGAGGCGTGATATGCTCCAGATGCCCGGTGGCCCTAGTGGTTGAATGCCGAAGGCTTTCGTGATGCCAAGGTGGATGCAAATGCCCGGAGGGACGCAAACATTGGTCCTCTGGGGGATGAAACCTTTTGAATGATAAAATGGATGATTCTACTATGTGTGTGTGTGTGGTTTGGTTATAGGACTAAGTTGTATGGCATGGAATGGGACATGTCATTATAGTTTGGCCCTATGATCGGGACTTGTGTAACTAGACATGATGTATGTTGATCCTTTGAAACTGCATTTGCCATTGCATTGAAGTATTTCATGATTTTGATGCATGCTTAGCCTTTAACTACCTGTTTTTTTCTATCTTGCATGAATCTGGATATTGATGGTAATGCTTCATATAGTTTGATGAATCTTTTACTGCTGAGTGGCTGTGCCCGTGTGGGGACTAACATTTCAGATTAAAAGATGCCTCTACTGCCTGTCACTCGCGGTACTTTTTATGGTGTCCCAGTCAACGTTGAGTGCATGTATTCAGAGCACACTCATGTAGGGATTCGAGGACTAGTTTTCATCCAAGTACAGGTTCTAGTCATGCGCGACGTTGGTTTACCTCATGGCCCCGTGGTTCAGGAGTTTCTATCAGTGCACGTTCGTCGTGATGGGATCATGCTAGCGATGTTGCTGCCGCCACTAGTCGATGGACCGGGCTGGGTGTGATCGTGTGTGACAGGTAGTAGATGAAACTTTTTGGACTACTGGCACTGTCTGATAGACTTTTGTATAAGGCTGAATGGAAAGGAAAGCTAGGGCAGGTCGGGTTATCTTTTGTTATGAAGCCAGGTATAGGAAACCATGGTAAATTTTGGTGTACCAACTTATGATGTCTATCAAGCTTATGTAAATAAAAGTATCCGACTTAACTTATAAAACTGTCTAGTGGGTGTGCATCATTTCAAAATTTTTGTGATAGGGAGATGGGATATCGCTTCCGCTATACTTTCATATGCTGTGCAGGGACCATTTAAAAATTATAAAGCCCAGGATTGTTAGACCTTCAGGTCAGCCAAGGGAGAGGTAAGCGAACTATGGTGACTCCAACGGATCGGGTGTGGCATCCGAAATTTTGTAACGATCCTTAGATATACGACGATCCACGACTAAGAGACGAGAGTGTTGTCGGATTATGACATTGGCTCGTATCATCGTTGGATCGATGAGTCACATGTGGAAATAGTTTGATCGTCGAATAAACTATAGAATTATCAAAGTCTCCTTAAGGTCATTAGTGAGACCCATCTCAGTCATGTCTAGCCAACGAAGGAAAGGAAGTACCGATGTCACAGATTGACGAAGTGTTATCCGATTTTGTCATCGACACCAAGGATTGAATTTTGTTATACCATCATCATCATCATCGGCACTACCTTGAACCCTGCCGATTTGTGTATATTTTTCTTTTGGAGATACTACGTGGCTTTATCATTTAAGTGTCTATGGAACAAGAAAAGAATTTGAGTCATGAAAGAGTACATTTGATAAATTGTTAAACCATGAAACCATAAGACCGAAAATGCCCTAGGAATGTACAAGATTAAGGATCAAATTGTGAGAAATTGGGCCACTAATCACCGGCCCAAAACATCCCCATATTAGTCGACACTTAAGTCAACTAATGGAGGAGGGATTGACCAAGAGGCCTCCACCGTTGGACACCTCATAGCATGCAGGAGGACAGGTGGCCAACAAAGCTGCTTGGGAAGGTCACGTCTACAACCAGCTGCCTCTCGACCGAATATCCACCAAATAACCTGCATGCAGCAATTAGTTTAATTAACAATTTTAGTAGGCAAAATGCTGGTGTGTTCGAGCATTTAGAGAGAGAGATAGAGAGAGAGAGAGAGAGAGAGAGAGTAATCGAGCAAGAGGGTGTGTCGGCGAGGGAAAGAAGGAGACCAGCCCGCGCCGTGAGCATGCCTGCTGCCGCCGTCGACGCCTCCTAGCTTCCCTGTTGATTGAGCTGCGCCTGAAGTCTGCAATTTGCCATTTTGCTTGTTGTGGTTGCGTCGGACTTAAGGCAAGTAAAAGTCTACTAACCTATGTAATGCGCTGTTGTTGTTGTCTGATGTAGTGCAGTTAGATTGGATATACTTGAGTTTTGATGTTGAATGGTGATTTCTAGAATAACTTAATTGGTTCGGGACTAGAATATTGAGGGAGCTGCATATTTCTCATGGATACATGCGATTTTGGCCTTCGAAAAATGCATCAATCTTTGTTGTTGCAGAGCTTTGAAGATTTTGATTGCGAACTGTTTTTGAAATCTCCCAATTTAAGTTAAAACTTCTATGTACCAAGGCGCCGCTTGTAAATGTTTCAAGAAATGTTTGGTGTCCTCGAAATTCCGAACTTTTATATGAACCATTTAAAAATCTTTAAGGTGGGATTGAGATTTGGATTTGCCAACATGCCGATTTCAAATTACTTATGGTCGTGATAAATTGTTTTAATTCAAGCCGTGATGTACGAGTGTGACTCGAGGCTATTCATGTGGATTTCAAAAAGCATTTGAGATTTAAACGTGAAAATGGATTTTATGGATTTGGCATCATGCTTTTGATTTTATAAGTTGATTTCAATGATATGAGATTTACCTATTTTCAAAGACTATTATTGTTATATTTCTGTGTCTTTGAAATCCCTATTTTGTATTACTTGATATCATAAAGTGGGATTTTCAAGAACCCAAAGGATTCTCCACATTGGTGATTCGAAAACATTTTGACATGGAAATGGCATATGATTTCAAAGCCTACTGTTATTATATTGATATGCTTTTGAAAATCTCAATTTGCATTGTTTGATATCACGAATAAAGATTTTCAAGCATTCAAAAGGAATTTCAGATGTGGTTGTTCTTTTTAAAACTGTTTTGGCATTCAGCAAATCATTCAATGCTGAAAGATTTCAATGAAAATTCATGAGAGTTCCAATGTCATTGCATTGAAAATGTTTTTGATATTGAAATAAGTTAAGATGTTAATGATGCCGTCAAACCGTTGAGTCGACGATGCCCCAGGAGTCGGGATGCCCAGAGGTTTGAATGAATCGATGCCCTTTGGATGCCTGGTTGTATTATGAATACATGCCCAGACGTTTTCCCTAGGAGTTTCGGGATGCCTAGTGGTATATTGGTACGTAATTCCGGGGGATGTTCGGTGGTATGTCGGTACGTAATTCCGAAAGGCAGGGCTAACCATTTTCATGGCAAGCCCCGACAATTCCTCGTGATGCTAGGTGTGATGCGAGATGCCCGGAGGTGTGTACCGGAGGACTTCGCAACGCCAGGATTGGGTGCGAATGCCCAGAAGGACGCAAACATTGGTCCTCTGGGGGTGAAACCTTTTGAATATTAAAATCGATGGCTCTACTAAGTGTGTGTGTGGTTTGGTTATAGGATTAAATTGTGTGGCATGGAATGGGACGTGTCATAACAGTTTGGTTCTATAATCAGGACCCGTGTGACTGAAATGGTACATCTTAGTTTTGAAATTACACTTGTCATTGCATTGAGAGGTTTTATGAAAATGATGCACATCACCCATTTCCTTTGATTATACATGTTTTGTCTATCTTGCATGAAATTAGATTGTGATGGCTACGCACAATATAGTTTAATGGATCTTTTATAGCTGAGTCATTGTACTCATCCCTTTTGGGGACTAACATTTCAGACTAGACAAGATACCTTTGCTACCACTGCCACCAGCAGATGGACTGAGTGGTTGGATATGACCGCGAGGAGGAGGACAACAAAGGAAGGAACTTTTGGACGCCGACACTGATCGATAGACTATAAGTATACGACTGTTGGAAACATCGGTCATCTTTCAAAGTATAGCCGAGTATAGAAGACTACGTCATTTTGATATACCGATTAATGATGTCCATCTACTTATGTAAATAAAAGTGTTCGGCTTTAACTTATAAAATGTGTAGTTGGTGTGCATCTCTTTAATTTCAGGACGGGGAGTAGTTGGATACGCTTCCGCCATACTTTTGCGTAGGGACCTATGGAAAAGATATAAACCCCCAGGACTTATAGACTTATTATAATTCTATGGTATCATAGTGATATTTTATCAAGTCAAGTGAAATGTAAGTGAACTGTGGCGACCCGAACGGTTCGGGGGCCGTCGGGGGGTGCCACATCGGGGGCCGTTCGAGGGGTGCCACTGCGGTCTTGGTATCAGAGCAATGGTTTTATATGGAGTAATAAGGAGCCTCAGATGGAAATGAGGATAGAATGATGCACACCATGGGATGCTAACCAAGGGTAGTTGACTAACTTTGAACAACAGGTGAGGGGTATTCACTCGTAGATTCCTGGTAACTAGTGTGATGTTTGTGTGTCAGTAACATTCTATGTTACTTATGTGACTTTAGTAATAACCTTATTTTATGATTTGACTAGTGACACCGAGTCGCAAATTATTCTTGAGGCAAATGCTTGGTAAACTGCAGGAAAATCATGGTACGAACTGGGAGTTCTCATCCATCAAGGGCTGAAGCCTCTACTTCAAGGGATGAACCCCGGATGGAAGATATCCTGTAGGCATTGGCCAATATAGGAAATCTGATGGAAAGGCAAGCTCAGTAACAACCCGAAGTAGAACGTCACCCTTAAGGACTAGTGGAGCAATTCCTGAAGTTAAAACCACCTAAGTTCACTAGAATGGGAAGTCCTGGGAGGCAGAGCATTGGATTGAAGGAATTGAACAGATTTTTCGGTTGTTGAACTGTAGCGATTCTGAAAAGATAACCTTAGCAGAGTACCAACTAGAGGGTGATATAGCTAGTATGAGAACCTAGAGGGGGGGTGAATAGGTATAAAACAATTTCCTTGAAGATTGTGCAATATTTAAACAGTTAAAGGATTTGCAACAGTTAAAAATCAATCACAAGACTGAGTAAGAGAAAGAGAGAATTGAACACTCGGTTTATAGTGGTTCGGCTTGATTCAAGCCTACGTCTACTCTTCTGCACTGACAGCCAATTGGCTGGATTCCACTATGAACAAAGAGATGTTACAGTGTTGATCTTCCTTGATTTCTCGGTGTAGATGATCTACCACACTCACTCAAGGTATCACCAAGTACAAACACTCTCTGTGTATACAATTTTGCTCGAACAGTCTCGACTAACAATCAAGGTTCTTCAGACTCTGGAATTTCTCTATCGATCACACACTCAAAACAACTAGAACGTCTTCTTTTTATACTCCTTTATGCCATCATAGCCGTTGGCACTTACCAAAGGAATTCCTCCAATCTACCCGTTGGACGGAATCAATCAAGAAGATCATCCGAGCTATTTAAGGAATCGATGATAGCCCATCAATCTGTTCGCCCATACAATCAGGATCTCGGTTTCCAAGAATAGAACTTTCCAAGATTATTTCGTCGACCATCGGATCTTCAATCGATCTTAGATAAGAATTAAAGAATCCGAAATGATTATCCAACCAAAGAATCTATTCCAGAGGATAGGATCGAATCCTCAACCATATACCTCGGCTTTGGATTTCCTTCGTCACTTTGGTTTAGAAAGGCGTCGGTGAGAATAGACTTAAGTCTTGAGTCTTGAGTCTTGAGTCTTGGGCCTTGAGTCTTGGGTCTTGAGTCTCGAGAGAACAAAGTCTTCAGAATTTAAACTGACGGTCTCCGAACATCCAGACTTTAGACTGAAAGAAACGTTTTGTCAGCTTCAAAATATTCTGGAAAGATTTCTCCAACAGAGGGAAATGCAAATTTTTGGTGGAGAGCTTCAAGAGACACGATCTTTCCACCAGGTACTAACATAAACTGGGATGAGTTTGTTAGAGCTTTCAATCGAAAGCATTTCTCTGATTATGCCAAAGATAGGAAAATCACAGAATTTGTTCAGTTAGAACAAAGGGAGCTGACAGTGGACTAGTATGAAGCAAAATTTTCTGAATTGTCTAAGTATGCTCCTAGATCGGTTGAGGATCGAGAGGAAATGGCTAAGAGATTCTTGAAAGGATTAAGGACTAATATTATAAAACAACTAGTGCCTCTAAATATAAGGGATTATAATGAGATTTATGAGAGGGCACAGTTGGTGGAGCAAGAATTAGTGAAAGAGCAATAAGAATCTAAGAGGCAGATGACCTTTAATGATGTTCGAAGGGGTAAGAGACCATATCCTGGACAAGGTCAGCCCTGGGAATCTAAGAAGATGAGTAATTTTGGGAATTTTGGAAAAGTCAAGAGTGGCTCAGTTCTAGGGAGAGTACCCTACCAGGGTAATATTTGCCAAAAGTGTGGTGGACAGCATGGGCCAGGATTTTGTAATAGTCCACCAAAATGTTTTGGTTGTGGACAGATGGGGCACTTTAAGAGAAATTGTTCACATGAGAGGTTGCAGCTGAATGTCAACTCGGTGCGACAGGTACAACAACTTACTACTGGACTAAATCTACCAAGGAATCCACAAAGGCCACCAGCATAAGGAAGGGTGTGTGCGGTCTCCCAAGAGGAAGCGAAAGCTTCCAAAAATGTTATCTCAGGTACGATTTCTATAAATGGCAAGAAGGCATATGCATTGTTTGATATGGTTGCTACCCATTCTTTTGTGTCTGAAAGATATAGACAGTTGAGTAAGATAGAAACTACCTCTCTTGAGACGCCTCTTTGTGTTTCCACACCATTAAAGAATGTGGTATTGTCTACATAGGTATGTGAAAAATGTAAGATAACTGTAGGGGGAAGGGATATGGAAATAGACTTAGTCGTAATGGTTATGTATGACTTCGATGTTATCATCGGAATGGACTGGCTCCATAAGTATCGGGTTAAGATGGATTGTTATAGGAAAGTAATCCAGTTTGTTTTGCCTGACCGATCTAGTTGTGAATTTTTTGGAGGTTGGACCAACCCCTCTATAGCTCTTATTTCAATGGTAGAAGCCCATGCACTACTTTACGAAGGATGTCAAGGATACCTGGCAGTGGTAAAGGACTATACTAAGGAAGAGTCTAAGTTAGATGAAATTCGAGTGGTCAGGAAATTTCAGGATGTATTCCCTGAGGAACTGCTTGGGTTACCACCGAAACAAGAAAATTGAGTTTGAGATCGAACTAATGCCTGGAACAGGACCGATATCGAAAGCCCCGTATAGGATGGCCTTGACAGAATTGAAAGAGTTGAAAGTACAACTACAAGAGGTACTCGATAAAGGATTTATTAGACCAAGTGCTTGTCCTCGGGGTGCACTAGTTTTGTTTGTGAAAAAGAAGGATGGGTCAATGCGTTTATGTATTTACTATAGGCAACTGAATCAAGTGACCATTAAGAATAAATATCCCCTGCCTAGAATTGATGACCTATTTGACCAACTGCAAGGAAGTTCGGTTTTTTCTAAGATTGACTAGAGGTTGGGATACCATCAGTTAAGGATTAAGAAGGAAGACATTCCTAAGACCGCATTTAGGACTCGTTATGGACACTATGAGTTCCTAGTTATGCCATTTGGATTGACGAATGCTCCGGCTGCATTCATGGATTTGATGAATAGGATATTTAAGCCTTATTTGGATCGATCTGTGATTGTCATCATTGATGATATCCTAATATATTCTAAAGGGCCTGAAGAGCATGAACGACACTTGAAGATAGTGTTGCAGACCCTTAGAGACCATGAGTTGTACGCCAAATTCAGTAAGTGTGAATTTTGGCTGGACCGGATAATATTTTTGGGACACGTGGTGTCAGGAGGAGGAATTGTAGTAGACCCAGCGAAAGTTGAGATGGTAGTAAATTGGCCGAAACCGACAATGTCGACTGAGATACGAAGTTTCTTAGGACTGGCAAGTTACTATGGAAGATTTATTGAAGGATTCTCACGACTTGCTGGACCATTGACAAAATTGACTCGAAAGAACGTAATATTTGAGTGGAATGGAGAGTGTGAGAGGAGTTTCTAGGAACTTAGAAGGAAATTGACTACGGCTCCAATCCTAACTATACCATCTGGATATGATGGGTTCACGGTATATAGTGATGCATCTCACAAAGGATTGGGATGCGTTTTGATGCAGCATGGCAAGGTCATAGCCTATGCATCCAGACAGTTGAAACCTCATGAATTGAACTATCTAACCCATGACTTAGAACTGGTAGCTATAAAATTTTGCTTTGAAAATATGGAGACATTATCTGTATGGAGAGAAGTTCGAAATCTATACAGATCATAAGAGTTTAAAATATTTGTTTTCATAGAAAGAGCTGAACATGACGCAGAGGAGGTGGATGGAGTTGTTAAAGGATTATGATTGTGAAATACGATACCATCCTGGAAAGGCAAATAAAGTGGCAGATGCTCTTAGTCGTAAGTCGATTATGGATTTGGCCAGTATGAGAATCACATAATGGAATCTGTTAAAGTCAGTGGTAGACTCAGAGTTTAAATTAGAAATAGATCACCTTACTGGCATGCTTACTGCATTGAGGATTGAACCGAAAATTATCCAGAAAATTAAGATTTTGCAAGAATCTGACCCGGAATAAGTGAAAGTACGAAATGTTGTGTCTTTAGGAAAAGACTAGAATTTCAAGTCTCTGAAGATGGAGTGGTAAGATGTCAAGGACGACTTTGTGTTCACGACAATGAAGAAGTGAAGAGAGAAATCCTGTCGGAAGCACATAGGAGTAACTATAGTATTCATCCGGGTAGTACAAAGATGTACAGAAATTTACGCCAACAATACTGGTGGAATGGCATGAAGGCGGATATAGTCAAGCACGTTTCCCAGTGCTTAACATGTCAACAAGTGAAAGCGGAACACTGCAAATCTGCAGGACTGTTGAGACCATTGGATATCCCAGAGTGGAAATGGGAGCATGTAACAATGGATTTTGTGCAAGGATTACCAAGGACATCAAGTGGCCACGACTCTATTAGGCCATTCACTTGATCCTAATCACATGTCACTCTGATACCATTTCAAATTTGCAGCAAGTCCATACAACCATGGGGGTTTACATCTTTTAGATCGGTCCCTTGCGCAGTTCATATACGGAAGCACATCCAACAACTCCCTTCCCTATATTCAGAAAACGATGCACACCTACTAAACATTTATAGGTAAAAGCCATACACTTTTATTTACTTAAACCAGATGGACATCATTGATCGATACATCAAAATGCCAATGTTTTCTATACTTAGCTATACTTTAAAAGATGATCGACATCTCTTCCAACAGTCGTGTACTTAAAGTCCATCGATCAGTGTCGATGTCCAAAAGTTCCTTCCTTTGCTATCCTCCTCCTTGCGGTCATATCCAACCACCCGATCCATCTACCTGTGGCAGTGGCAGCAGAGATATCTTATCTAATCTGAAATGTTGGTCCCCAAAGGGGTGAGTACAGCCACTCAGCAGGTAAAGGACCCAATAAACCACTCAATGCATCACACAATACAATCATAACAATCATAGCATAACACATGTCATTCAAGCATCCATGCATAATTTACCTTGATACCATGCATATGTTATCATACCACATGTACATACATCCTCATATAATCATCACCATCATGTCATACACTTACCATCATGTCATAGGTGCACATACATCCATGCACTCACCATCATCATGTCATACATGTACCATCATGCCATAGGTGCACATACATCCATGCACTCACCATCATCATGTCACACATGTACCATCATGCCATAGGTGCACATACATCCATGCACTCACCATCATCATGTCACACATGTACCATCATGCCATAGGTGCACATACATCCATGCACTCACCATCATCATGATTCATATCACACATGTATACATACCATCAGATCCATTCAGGTGCCTTCATCCATGCATTCTCCATCATCAAATGCATCACATTTTCATCATCATGCATCATTCCATTTCATTTTCCCAATTTTATTCAATTTTATCTTTCACAAGGATCTCATATTTTTCTTTCCAGGGACCAATGTTTGCATCCCACAATTCATTGCTCGCACCCAATCCTGGCATCGTGAGGAACCTCCGGCATTCAACCATTTAAGGCCACCAGGCATCCGGCCCCCCACATTCCGGGCATCTCGCATCCCAACTAGCATCACGAGGCATCCCCCGGGCACAAACCTCCAGGGCTTCCAGAATTACGTACCGACATACCACCAAGATTCCCCCCCCCTCTGGAATTACGTACCGTATACCACCGGGCATCTCGAAACTCCGAGGATCCCCGGAATCACGCCACTAGGCCACCGGGCATTCTGCACCCCCACATTCCGGCATCCAGGACACTCCTGGGGCACTCTACCACCGGCATCCCACACTCCGGGCATCTCGGCTCACACCTCCAATGCCATATTCCCATTTACATAGTTCATTTTCAATTATAGCTCAATTTCAACATGGCATATGATGTGATGGCAAACAAGATCATTTTCATCTTTTGGTTCTTATATGCATTTCCAATCATCATCATACATGCAGCAAGATACAATCACTTATGACAATACAATCCATGGGGTCCATACAACTTAGAATGATCCATACATCATGACTTTTGAGATTTAGCAAATTCCAGCTTGCACAATTTCGGAAAACATGTAAATTAAATATCCATATGATCTTCAAAAATCATAAAATCAGAACATGTGATAGACAAGACATAAAGGTAACAATTTCATGAAGAACACATGCCCAAAAGAGCTTCACACAAGAAGATATAGCTCACACAATACAGCATGCAAAATTCGGATAAAATCAGATTGCGCAGTTCTTGAAATATTTCGATTAAAATACCCGAATGACCTCCAAAAATTATGAAATTTTACCAGGTTATAGTCAAGACCCTAAGGTAAATTTTTTATGCAGACATCTAGGCCATATTCGCTCTAGATAATTTTCTATGGACGGACGAACTCCTGATTCTAGTACCGAACAGTCCAGTTTAGCTATCTCCGAAAAATCGAGGTTTCACCTACTTATCTTTCTTCATTTCCTCTGAAATTTTGATATGTTTTGCCTCAAGAGGTCCACTACAACTTTCATTAAGGATCTAGGTGATATTTCCAAAGAATAGTCACATATAGTCCAAGAAGTCTCAGGTGTCCAGTACCGTATTTCCAGATTTACCGTCTTCAAAAGAAAATCGTTTCACTAGGCTACACTTGCTCATTTTACCTCAAATTTGAGTATGTTAGTCTTCAAGATGTTCTCTACAACTCATGAAGAAGTCGAAGTGAAATTCTCGGTAAAAAGCAACATGCAACCCACAAAACCACCAAGAGGTCAACAAAACAGTTCCAGATCTAGTGTCTTCGTAGGGAAGGGTTTCACCCTTAAAACTCAACCATTTTGTCTCAAATTTTAGTATGTTATACTTTGAGATGTTTTCTACAACTTTCTTGAAGAAGTCGAAGCCAAAATCCAACTCAAAACCACATGCAAGCCTCACAACATTTCTGGGTCAGGCGGTATACACGAAACAGCAATGCATTTTCAAGAACAACACACTCAAGCTTCGGTTTCTCACCCCTAAACACCCAAGATTTCACCATTTCAAACACACATGCAAGACACACATGCAAGAGCAGAATATGGATCCCAACTTGCCTTTGGATGGCTACAACAAGCAACGGCAAACGGGCACGGCAACGGGTGATGGACGAGCGGACGGACGGACCCCCTCCTTGCACGGCTTCTCCTCTCTCTCGGTTCCTCTCTCTCTCGCAACTCTCCCTCTCTCTTTTGGCTTCTCTCTCACCCTCAAACCGGCCACTCCCTCTCTCTCTTTCTTTTTGGTTGTTTATAACTTGCATGCATCCTTATTTTGCATGGAGGGACACTTGTCCCCAAGATGCATGGACAAGTGTCTCCCTTTGCATGCAAGACACTTGGAGGAGGCCATGTGGCTCCTCCTCCCCCTCCATGCGTCGGCCACCCCCATGGGCTTCATGGGCCGGGCCTTTTGGCCCACTTTAGGCCCAACTCACTTGGGCCTAAAGTCCAAACTTAAATGGTCCATATTTTTTTTTATTTTTAATAATCCATCTTAATTCCTCTTTTAAATAAATACCAAAATTACAAATTTAAATGGCCATAAAACTTTGTAACATAGTTTAATAAAATCCAACTTATAAAATTCATGGCCAAAAACATAATTTCTCATCAAATAAAATCCTTGGTCTCACATGGACATAGGATGCGTTTCCAACAACAATAATTATCCATTTATATAAATACCAGATCATTCTTATTCACTTGGCCATAAATCTTGAAATCATAAATCAAGGTAAACTACCTATCTTATAAAACACATGGCTTGTCATGAGTTTTGTTTTTTTTTTTTTTTTTTTTGGGATGCCACAATTCTCCCCTCCTTAGAGAATTTCGTCCTCGAAATTAGACATTTATGTCTCTTGAAACAAGTGAGGGTACCTTTCCTTCATCTCATCATTTCACTCTCCCATGTGGCTTCCTCCACATCATGATATCGCCATAATATCTTAAACCAATGGAATTCTCTTGGTCCTGAGAATTTGTTCCTTTCGATCATGAAACACATCATGCAAATTTACTTGCACAGGCTCTTTAATGTTCCTCACTTTCTCATCCATTTTGATGGCTTCATGATCGAGTATGTGACCAAGGTCTGGCTGATACTTCCTCAGCCATGCCTGTACTTTCCTGAAAGCTATTGTTATACACAAATTCTACCAGGTATAACTTTTCATCCCAACTTCCTTTAAAGTCAAGGATGCAAGCTCTTAACATGTCCTCTAATGCTTGGATCACTCTTTTCGTTTGTCCATCTATTTGAGGATGAAAAACAGTACTAAATGGGAGCTTTGTCCCTAAGGCGGTTTGAAGACTTCGCCAAAGGTTGGAAGTAAATCTTGAGTCTCGATTCGATGTGATAGTTACAGGAACACCATGTAAGCGTACCACTTGGCTTACACATAAATCAGCAAATTTATCCATCGGATAATCTACGCGAACTACTAGGAAATGGGTAGACTTAGTCAAGCGATCTACTATCACCTAGATAGAGTCGTGACCACTTAATGTCCTTGGTAATCCTTGCATGAAATCCATCATCACATGATCCCATTTCCATTCTGGTATATCTAACGGTCTCAATCTAACACACCATTTAGCCGAATTATTCCTATACCTTTGTCACCATCAATTCAAGCCTAGAACCATCAAAATCGGCACCATTAACAACTCATTTGGTTCAGTCCAACAAAGAAATTCACTACGCATTCATTGCAATACAGATTCAAGCCTAAAATATAGCATCATTCCTTCGATTCAAATATTGATAGTCCACCAAGACTTATTCAATTCAAAGATCGACAATCCACCAAAATAAAACTTGTCTAGTTTCCATCGAATATATCTCATGTCTCATCCTAAAGGATCATCACTTGGACTAATCACTCATCAAATCCACAACTTGAACTTTCACCTTTTCACCTTGGAAAGACTATAACCACAATTGATCATATCCACTAATTCCACCAAACCTTTTCAAACTGAGATCATCACCTAAAATTAAAAGTTGACCACCATCGATTAAACCTATTATTCGACATATAAACCACAAATAATTTCATGTCTCATATGACCACTCAAACTCATGACTTCCAAGATCAATCTATACATACTAAATGCCTCCATGTAATGCATCAAGACTTCCAATGAGATCCTCTAATAGGAAGTCACTACTTAGCTCAAATGATCATAACTTAATCCTCAAATTCATAACTCACTCTCCATAATTCACTTCTTAAGCCTTGTTTGCAGCACTACGCTTAGATGTTGCGCATGTTCTTCAGGTCCTTTAGAATATATTAGGATATCATCAAATGAAGACAATCACAATTTGATCCAAATAAGGCTTAAATATCCTATTCATTAAATCCATGAATGTAGCTAAGGCATTCGTCAATCCAAATAGCATAACTAGGAACTCATAGTGTCCATAGCAAGTCCTAAATGCAGTCTTAGAAATGTCTTCTTTCTTAATCCTTAGCTGATGGTATCCTGACCTCATGTCAATTTTAATTTTTTTTTAAAGACCGAACTTCCTTGCAGTTGGTCAAATAGGTCATCAATTCTAGGTAATGAGTACTTACTCTTAACAATTACATGATTCAATTGCCTATTATCAATGCACAAACGCATCGACCTGTCCTTCTTTTTCACAAACAAGAGTTCTACAAGCTTAACCATGCTTCCGCTGCGCCACTCTGATAAAATTATCCCAGAAACACTACCTTCCCAGTTCAGTTCATAGTTCGGTTCATTCCTGCCCCCTTTTGCCATCCTAGAAGCCTGCCAGGAGCCGCTCCTTGTTCAGGTCCTCTGACCTCGGCGTCCACTCCCCGCCCTCATCGGATCGGGTCGTTACAGGTACACCAGCTTTCGCCTGGTTCGAACCCAAACTACACATCCATTGGAGGGTCTCGTTTCGATAGGGACTAACTTACAGAGATATTATCCGCTTTGGCCTATCCCATTCTTAGCCTCACGGTTTTATCCTTAGCACACGGGTAAGTACTATCTCAGGAGATCATTCATCCTAGTCCATTGCTTATGGAGCTAGTCCATTCCTACGATGAGGTCAAAGTCATACATAACTATCACTATCAAGTCCATTTCTAGATCTCATTCCCCTAGGGTTATCTCACACATCTCACATGATAACGTAGATAACAACATGTCCTTTAGTGATGTAGAAATACAAAGAGGCATATCTAAAGATTGGTTCCTATTTCTCGCAATCATCTATATTTTTCGGACACAAATGAATGCGTGCCACTCATATCAAATAACACATATGCCTTCTTATCCATCTATCGAAATTGTACCTGAGATAACACTTTCGGAAGCTTTCGCTTCCTCTTGGGTGACCGCATACACCCTTCCTTGTGGTGGTGGCCTCTGTGGATTCCTTGGTAGGTTTGGTCCACCAGTACTTTGTTGTACTTGTCGCACCGAGCTGACATTCGGCTGCGACCCATTGCGTGGACAATTTCTCTTAAAGTGTCCTATTTGCCCACATCCATTACACCTTAGTTGGCTATTACAAGGTCCTGGCCCATGTTGTCTACCACATCTCTGGCAAAAATTACCCCGGTAGGGTACTCTCCCAAAAGTCGGGCCATTCCAAGTTCTTCTAAAATTTCCAAAGTTATTCTTTTTCTTAGGTTCCCAAGGCTGACCTTGATCAAGATAAGGTCTCTTACCCCTTCGAACATCATTAAAGGTCATTTGCCTCTTAGATTATGATTGCTCTCTCACTAACTCTTGCTCCACCAACTGTGCCCTCTCATAAATCTCATTATAATCCCTTATATTCAAAGGCACTAGTTGTTTCCCGATATCAGTCCTTAGCCCTCTTAGAAATCTCTTAGCCTTTTTCCTCTCGATCCTCAACCAACCTAGGAGCATACCTAGACAATTCAGAAAATTTTGCCTCCTACTAATCTACTGTCAGCTCCCTTTGTTCTAACTGAACAAATTCAGAAATCTTCCTATCCTTGGCACAATAAGAGAAATGCTTCCTATTAAAAGCTCTAACAAACTCATCCTAGTTCACATCAGTACCTGGTGGAAAGATCGTATCCCTCGAAGCTCTCCACCAAAACTTTGCATTTCCCTCCAGTTGGTACTCTGCCAAAACTATTTTCTCAGCATCACTGCAGTCCAACAACCGGAAAATCCGTTCCATTCCATCAATCCAATGCTCTACCTCCTCAGGACTTCCCATTCCACTAAACTTAAGTGGTTTCAACTTCAGAAATTGTTCCACCAGTCCTTGAGGGTGACGTTCCACTCCGGGTTGTTGCTGCGCTTGCCTTTCCATCAGATTTCCAATATTGGCCAATGCCTGCAGGATATCTTCCATTCGGGGTTCAGCCCTTGCAGCAGAGGCTTCAGCCCTCGATGGATGAGCACTTCCAGCTCGCACCATGATTTTCCTGCAGTTTTCCAAGCATTTGCCTCAAGAATAATTTGCAACTCGGTGTCACTAGTCAAATCATTAATTAAGGTTATTACTAAAGTCACATAAGTAACATAGAATGTTACTGACACACAAAAGCAACATCACACTAGTTACCAGGGATCTACGAGTGAATATCCATCACCCGTTGTTCAAAGTTAGTCAACCATTCTTGGTTAGTATCCTATGGTGTGCATCATTCTATCCTCATTTCCATCTGAGGCACCTTATCACTCCAAATAGACCATAGCTCTGATACCAAAAAAGGATGTGGCACCCCTCGACGGCCCCCGATCCGTTAGGGTCGCCACAGTTCGCTTACCATTCACTTTCCCTAATAACATGTCACTCTGATACCATTTCAATTGCAGCGGGTCCATACAACCATGGGGGTTTACATCTTTTAGATCGGTCCCTTGCGCAATTCATATACGGAAGCACATCCAACAACTCCCTTCCCTATATTCAGAAAACGATGCACACCTACTAAACATTTATAGGTAAAAGCCGTACACTTTTATTTACTTAAACCAGATGGACATCATTCATCGGTACATCAAAATGCCATAGTTTTCTATACTTGGCTATACTTCAAAAGATGACCGACATCTCCTCCAACAATCGTATACTTAAAGTCCATCGATTAGTGTCGGCGTCCAAAAGTTCCTTCCTTTGCTATCCTCCTCCTCGCGGTCATATCCAACCACTCGATCCATCTACCGGTGGCAGTGGCAGCAAAGGTATCCTATCTAGTCTGAAATGTTGGTCCCCAAAGGGGTGAGTACAACCACTCAGCAGGTAAAGGACCCAATAAACCACTCAATGCATCACACAATACAATCATAACAATCATAGCATAACACATGTCATTCATGCATCCATGCATAACTTACCTTGAAGCCATGCATATGTCATCACACCACATGTACATACATCCTCATATAACCTTCACCATCATCATACATTTACCATCATGCCATAGGTGCACATACATCCATGCACTCACCATCATCATGTCACACATGTACCATCATGCCATAGGTGCACATACATCCATGCACTCACCATCATCATGTCACACATGTACCATCATGCCATAGGTGCACATACATCCATGCACTCATCATCATCATGTCACATGTACCATCATGCCATAGGTGCACATACATCCATGCACTTACCATCATCATGTCATACATGAGATCCATCATGCCTTCATGGTGCATTTTCATACATCCATGCAGTTATCATCATGCATCATGCATCATGCCATATGCCATACACCCATGCACATTGATTCAATTTCCCAATTTTATTCTTTCATTTTGGGCCACCACTTTTCTCTTTCCCGGGACCAATATTTGCATCTCCCATATATCGCTCGCACCCCACCTGGCATCGCGAGGAACCTTCGGCATTCAGCCATTTAGGCCACCGGGCATCCGGCACACACCTCTGGGCATCTCGCATCCCAACTAGCATCACGAGGCATCCCCCTGGCACAAACCTCCAGGGCTTCCGGAATTACGTACTGACATACCACCAGGATTCCCCCCATCGGAATTACCCCATGGGTATACCACCGGGCATCTCGAAACTCCCGAGGACCCTCCCGTATCACACCTCCGGGCATCCCGACTCCCCACTAGGCCTGAAAACCGAGGCACCCTCCGGCACCAACCATTTACCAAGGCCACATTTCCGAGGCATCCCGACACTCCGGGGCATCGTCGGCTCACACCTCCGACGGCTTCTCATCATTTATCATATTTCATACATCTCATTTTCAATTATAGCTCAATTTCAACATGGCATATGATGTGATGGCAAACAAGATCATTTTCATCATTTGATTCTTATATGCATTTCCAATCATCATCATACATGCAGCAAGATACAATCACTTATGACAATACAATTCATGGGGTCCATACAACTTAGAATAATCCATACATCATGACTTTTGAGATTTACCAAATTCCAGCTTGCACAATTTTCGGAAAACATGTAAATTAAATATCCATATGATCTTCAAAAATCATAAAATCAGAACATGTGATAGACAAGACATAAAGGTAGCAATTCCATGAAGAACACATGCCCAAAAGAGCTTCACACAAGAAGATATAGCTCACACAATACAGCATGCAAAATTCGGATAAAATCAGATTGCGCAGTTCTTGAAATATTTCGATTAAAATACCCGAATGACCTCCAAAAATTATGAAATTTTACCAGGTTATAGTCAAGACCCTAAGGTAGATTTTTCATGAAGACATCTAGGCCAGATTCGTTCTAGATAATTTTCTATGGACGGACGAAGCTCCTGTTCCTAGTACCGAACAGTCCAGTTTAGCTGTCTCCGAAAAATCGAGGTTTCGCCTACTTATCTTTCTTCATTTCCTCTGAAATTTTGATATGTTTTGCCTCAAGAGGTCCACTACAACTTTCATTAAGGGATCTAGGTGAGATTGTCAAAGGATAGTCACTTTATAGTCCACGAAGTTTCTGGAGTCCAGTACAATACTTCCAGATCTACCGTCTTCAAATGAAAATCGTTTCACTTGGCTACACTTGCTCATTTTACCTCAAATTTGAGTATGTTAATCTTCAGGATGTTCTCTACAACTTTCATGAAGAAGTCGAAGTGAAATTCTTAGTAAAAAGTGACATGCAACACACAAAACCACCAAGAGGTCAACAAAACAGTTCCAGATCTAGCGTCTTCGTAGAGGAAGGGTTTCACCCCTTAAAACTCAGCCATTTTGTCTCAAATTTTATTATGTTATACTTTGAGATGTTGGCTACAACTTTTGTGAAGAACTCGAAGCCAAAATCTGACTAAAAACCCACATACAAGCCTCTACAACATTCTGGGTCAGGCGGTATAGTCGAGAACAGAATACATTTTCAAGAACAACACACTCAAGCTTCGGTTTCTCACACCCTAAACGTCCAAGATTCATCACCATTTCAAACACACATGCAAGACACACATGCAAGAGCAGAATATGGATCCCAACTTGCCTCCAAAATCGAGCAAACAAGGCACACGGACGGCGACGGACACACGGATGGACGGCGACGGCGGATGGCGGACCTCCTCCTTCACCACGGCTTCTCCCCTCTCTCTCTCGGTTTCCCTCTCTCACTCTCTCGAGCAACTCTCTCTCTCACCCCCTCAAAACCATCACTTCCCTTCTCTTTCTTTCTTTTTGGTTGTTTATATACTTGCATGCATCCTTATTTTGCATGGGGGACACTTGTCCCCAAGAAGGAGACAAGTGTCTCCCTTGTTGAAGACACTTGGAGGAGGCCATGCGGCTCCTACTCCCCCCTCCATGCGCCGACAGCCCAATGGGCTTCATGGGCCAGCCTTTTGGCCCACTTTAGGTTCAACATTCTTTGGCCTAAAGTCCAAACTTAAGTGGCCCAAAATTTTCTTAAATAAGTCCATTTTTTTTTACTTTTAATAATTTACCTTAAATCCCCACTTATATAAATACTAAATTACAAATTTAAATGGCCATAATACTTTGTAACATAGTTTAAAAAATCCAACTTATAAAATTCATGGCCAAAAACATAATTTCCTCATCAAATAAAATCCTTGGTCTCATATGGACATAGGATGCGTTTCCAACAACAATAATTATCCATTTATATAAATACCATATGATTCTTATTCACTTGGCCATAAATCTTGAAATCATAAATCAGTAAACCCTTACTTATAAAACACATGGCCATGTGTTATTTTTGGGTTGCCACAGGCATTGGTATCAATTACGAGTAGTCATCTGTATTTGTTTATTTGTTGGATTGATATGGTATGTTTAGCAATGGACCGATCAACCATGCAACAAGAGAAAATCTTTGGACTATAATTAAATAATATATATATAGAACCGAAAGGATGGAATTCGGTCATGCATGAGGAACACGCGTGCTGAAATTTAAGAATAAAATTTTGAGGAGTTGGACTGCAAACAAGGATTTCGGTTATGTATTTGTTCATGAAGCAATTGGATTATGGGAATATAAATTTATTCATTGAGAAAACAAAGTGCTTCATAATTATGAGCTTATATTTTAAAGACCATGGGCCTTTGAGTTTGGACTTTTGGCCTCAAATTTTTCGGGCCCAAGCAGGTCCAAGGAGCCTCCAAGGCTATCGACCGAAAAGGGGGGAAGGAGAGAGCCGGACAAGGGGGAGGCCACTTACCATTTGTCCATGGTTGCCTCACCCTTCTTCCACTTGTCCTTTCCTTGAAGCCATTTGTCACCTGCATGCAGAAATTAGCAAATTAATTAATCAAAGAAAGCAAAAGCTTTTGGTTTGAGCAAGGGAGAGTGAGGCCGAGAGAGTGAGCGGGCAAGCAAGTGAGAGAGAGAGAGAGAGAGTTAGACTGAGAGTTCGAGAGAGAGGGTGGGCAGTGAGCGGTTTGAGCATGTGAGGGCAAAGAAGGAAGGCCACCCTCCGCCCGTGCCGTGTCCGAGCTGCCGCCGTCGATGCCGCTGATCCCCGTCGCCGATTGAGCCAAGCCGAGAACCACGAACCCCTGTTTTTGGCTCGCAACCGAGTAGGAAGACTTGAGGCAAGTAGAAGTTCATTGATCTATGTTTTTCTTGCTGTTATTATCTAGTGAGAGGTTGGTAGATGTGAGAAAATGAGGAATTGAAAGCTGCATGTTGATTTTGGACAAATAAGATGGAACTAGATCAAGAAACTAAGTAGAAAATAGAGCATGTTTTGATGGATTTCGTTTTTGAATTGAAATGAGAACTCAAGGATCTAGCTATGGTGGATTTTTGGAAGTGAAGAGGCTGTATTGTGGTGTAATACACTTGTAAACACTTGGCTGTGGACGTTGGATGCTGAGATTCAAAGAGTAGGAGTAGTTCTGTTTAGGACAGTAAACTGTTTTTGCAGAAGACAGTATGACCTTCAGTGATTTCATGATTTTTCTGTAATTATCTAGAAAACATTTGACTTTGAATCCTTTATAAAAGTTGTAGGGCACATCTTGAGGAACAACATATCAAAAATTTAGAATAAATGAACAAGGTATGACCGCCGAAACGATTTTTCTATGAAAATGCTAAAGCTGGAAGTTATTACAGAATGTTAGAAAGGAATACGGAAATTATTACTCTTGATACATAAGGAATTTGACTTGGTGTTCTGCATGAGAATTTTTCTTTAGGTCTTATTGATAACACGTCAAAATTTCATAATTTTCTGAGTTCATTTGGGAATTATTCCAAAATTTTTACCAGAACTGTGTATTTTAATGATCAAGCTGTTTTGTTTCGAATTTGCACAAATTGTCCCAAAGGTGAATATATCTTGAATTGTTATGTGACATGATCATACTGGCATTGGCATATTATGCAATATTGAGATTTGATGAAGGATTCTTGGGACATCTTGTCATTGCATTTGAAAATATTTTTGGAAATTAAGATGTTAATTGTTGCCGTTGCACCCTTGGGTCAACGATGCCCCGGGAGTCGGGATGCCCAAAAGATCAAATGAGTCGATGCCTTATGGATTCCCGGTGGCCCTAAGTGGCTGAATGCCGAAGGTTTTTCCTCGGGAGCTTCGGGATGCTCGGTTGTATGCTAGTCGGTACGTAAATCTAGAGGGCTGGGGTAACCATTCTCATGGTGAGCCTCGGAGGGTTTCCTCGTGATGCCAGGTGGGGTACTAGATGCCTGGAGGCGTGATATGCTCCAGATGCCCGGTGGCCCTAGTGGTTGAATGCCGGAGGCTTTCGTGATGCTAGGGTGGATGCGAATGCCCGGAGGGACGCAAACATTGGTCCTTCAGGGGATGAAACCTTTTGAATGATAAAATTGATGATTATACTATGTGTGTGTGTGGTTTGGTTATAGGACTAAGTTGTATGGCATGGAATGGGACATGTCATTACAGTTTGGCCCTATGATCGGGACTTGTGTAACTTGACATGATGTATTTTGATCCTTTGAAACTGCATTTGCCATTGCATTGAAGAATTTCATGATTTTGATGCATGCTTATCCTTTAACTACCTGTTTTTGTCTATCTTGCATGAATCTGGATATTGATGGTAATGCTTGATATAGTTTGATGAATCTTTTACTGCTGAGCGGTTGTACTCACCTTGTGTGAGGACTAACATTTTAGATTAAAAGATGCCTTTACTGCCTGTCACTCGCGGTACTTTTTATGGTGTCCCAGTCGACGTTGAGTGCATGTGTTTAGAGCACACTCATGTAGGGATTCGAGGATTGGTTTTCATCCGAGTACGGGCTCTAGTCATGTACGACTTTAATAATTCATACGTCTACTTAATTCCATATATTATTACTTTTCAATTTTAATTTTAATTTTTATCTATGTTTAGTTTGTTATTTGTTCTCTCTTTCTTGAAAGAGTGTTTTAAATTACATTTTGAAGAAAATTCAATGATTTTACAAATGATGATAAATAATAATTTGTCTTGTTATGTACGTTTAACAAGAGAAATTGTCAGTTTCCTTCTTCTTCTTCTTTTAATGATTCTCTTGAAAATCATAAAAGTATCCTCTGCTCAATAACACTCAAACAAAAAAAATCAACAAAGCATGTTTAATCATATTTGATTTATGTACCCATTAACATATGTTGTCTTAATGCGTGCGCATTCATTTACCTGTTGACAACATATGTGGCTCCTTGATGAGTTAACGTACCGCAAATTGTCTCAATTCAACCTCGTCATTTCTTGGATTCTTCTTCATATCAAGCTTTCATGAATTATTTCTTGGTCTATGGTGGTAGCGGAGGTCTCGGGCAGAAGGCCTCGGGAAATATGAATATTTTTGTCCTTGATGGGTTTTTTTATATGTGATGATGGGCCTAAGTGGGCCCGTCCGCCCATGTTGGGCCTAAAAGCCCAGCCAGCAAGATAAGGGCCCATGGAGGAACGGTTGCGATGTGAAAGGTTGCGTTGTTTAAATACGAGGGGTTATGTCTTTTGGAGGAACATTTTACGTTGAAGAGTTATGTCTTTTGGAGAAGATGTTTTTAAGGGGAGAAAAGAAAAAGGGGACGTACCTTTTGGTGTACGTACGTCTTTTTTCGAAGAAGAAACTCTCTCCTTCCAAAAAGAAACGTAAGAACAGTACCCTCAAAATCAGACTTTTCTCCAATAATAGGAACAATACACTCCTCGGTAGAACGGGATTAGGATTCTTCCTCGAACTTCAATATTGGCGTTTAATCTGTGGCAAATAAGGTACACTCAATTCCGTAGTGTATCTTTGATCGGTGATACATGTGTTTTCTAGGCTCGTCTCCCACGTTCGTTTTAGGGGTTCGATTAAGTATTAGAACCGGTTTTAGGAAATTCGTTATTCCTGACATTGGTATCAGAGCCGTAGTTCATGTTTTCCAACCCCTTTTCATGTTTATGAATTGCTTTTGATTAAATTTTCGTGAAACACCGTCGTCAACCGATTGGGGACGGAAAAGTCCCGACACCCGCGTACTGTTCACCCCGTTTTGTGATTTTTTGTAAATCGAAATTCGATTATGATAGCGTGGGGTCGAAGCTCTCATCAATACGAGAAAAACGAGTGGCAGATCGCCACCGGGGGCCACTGGACACGCTGCCACGCGCGGCCGGAACAAACGGGGGTTATTGGCGCGTGCGTTGCACGTGCCGATTCGGTCCCCCCTAGGCGTGTGCATCGCACGCGCCGTTTTAGCTCCAAGCGCGTGCAACGCACACATGGGGTGCCTGGCGCGTGCCGCACACGTGCCAGCTAACGTCATTGTGACGTCAACCACGCACGCACGTGGCACGTGCCAGTCGGTTCGTCTGACCCGACTCGACTAGTCCGACCCGACCCAACCGGCCCGACTGGTCTGACCCAACCCGACCGCCCGTTGACCCGACTGACCCGTTGACCGTTGACCGGTGTTGACCGGCATTGAAAAAAAAAAAAAGGAAAATTTTGTATTTTCCAATTTGTTTGTTGTGGATTATAAGTAATCCCTTTTTTTATTCTGCATATGTTGCAGGAACCATGGAAAATTCTGTATTTTCCCGTTTGTTCATTGTGGATTATAAGCAATTCATTTTTTTGTTCTGCATTTGTTGCAGAAACTATGATGCGTTATGCACGCATACCTGCATTTCCGAGAACGGACGAAGAAAATGTACGACTTAAAGGGCTAATGATAGAGTTAGCTAATTATCGGTAGAATAACGGTGATGTAGTATCACATGTGGTCAAGATTAATCAAATGATACAAGAAATCATCTAAAATGGTCATCTTATGCTGGCTTTAATGAACACTCTTCCACTTGAATGGCAAGCAGTGTTAGATCGTCTATGAGAGGTGAACGCGATCCTAGATTATAGGAGGCTTACAGTAGCTTTTGTAATAAAGTACGATATGATCAAGTTAACCAAAACTTTAATCCTCCGGATGAGTGTCACATGGCACAGAGCGAATGCGCCTTAAAGGTGGCATGAGAAAGTTTTTCCGTTGTTGGCCACTGTGCCTTTAGATTTCTTAGAGAATTTTACTGATAGATTAGAAGAGACTTTTCCTACTTATTTCTTAAATTAGTTTGAGATGTTTTAGGTGTAAATATCTCTTTCTATGTTGATATTTTTCCTCTTAATATATTACTTAGTGTAATTGACATGTTTAATTATTGAAAGTTCAATGTTATTTATTGTTGTAAATTAGTATGTTAATTTACAATTAGTTGTGGGAAGTTCAAGAAAGTTTTAGTGACTTTGTTGAATTTATTTTGCATAGGAGACTATATTAATGGTAGTTTTGAGTTAGGAATTTTTGGATGATGATTGGGAACATAATGACCTTTTGATTTTGAAATTTTACTTGAAATTATTCATTAATATGATGGGTCTGTGTAAAATGGATGCATAAATGATAGGCATTAATAATTCGTACATATGTGTCTGATATGTTCAATTGATGACTTCAATAACTAAGAACATGATTGCTGATTTGAACAAAGAAGACAAATTGAACGGCGAGAATTGTAAAATATTGAATATGAAAATTCAATATGTGCTTGAAAAACAAGAAGCACTAAAAGCTCTTAACCATGTTATGGAAGATCTTGAGAATGCTATGTGCCACCTTGAGCTAGCAGAGGACTGCCTAAAGGCATTTGAGCGGGAAGCAGATATTTATTGTGCTGCTTCTAGCTCAGTAGGGGCTTCGAGCTCTAAGAGCAAATGCATTGATTCGTTCAATGGGTGGAAATGCAAGGGATCAAGTCATTCTTGCAAGAAACCAAGAGCTAACCAACATAAGAGAGGAAAACGTCCTCGAGTGAAGAGTATTTGAAGGGTGAAGTGTTACGACTGTGACCAGAATGGTCACTATGCTCACGACTGTCGTGAGCCAAAGAAGGTAGTCACCCCCTGTACACTTAAGAACTTTGCTTATGTGTCAAGTTATGTACTCTTAACTGAGCCTAATCCTTTGTGGACTGTAGATTCAGGAGCAACAAACCATGTAGCGAAGGACAGAGTATCCTTCATGGAATTCTGTCGAATACCAACTAGAACTAAGTGGATCTAATGAAGAAATAACTCCAGAGCATAAGTAAAAGGGATTGGCACCTGCCAGCTGAACATGCGTGGTGGACGCACTTTGTTCCTACATGATGTATTGTATGCTCCGGAGATTCATCGGAATTTAGTGTCTATTTTAGTGTTGGTTAAGCTTGGTTTTAATATGAACTTCCATAATAGTGGTGTGGATTTGTTTTTGGATACAAATTACTATGGTTGTGGTTATTTTCTAGACGGTTTCATTGTATTAAATATTGACTATGGTAATGCTAATGTTTGTTATTCCCTTTTCACGTCTCCTAATTTATATGATAATGATGTGAATGTGTAGCATGCTCGACTTGGTCATATTGGCCAACGACGTATGAATAGACTAGCCAAAGAGGGCTTGTAGGGAAACATTGAAAAAGTCGATTTGTCCACATGTGAGCATTGCCAAGTAGGGAAAATGACAAGGAAACCATTTGGAAAAGGTAAAATAGCTTAATTTCCTTTGCATTTAATTCATTATGACGTCTATGGTCCGATGAATGTGAGAGGAAGGTATGGGGCTATTTATTTCATCACATTTATAGATGATTATACTCGATTCAGATATGTCTATTTGATTTCTCATAAATCTGAAGCATTGAGTTGTTTCAAAAAGTTTATGAACTTGGTAGAAAATCAATTAGACAAGAAAATAAAAGTATTGAGATCCGATCAAGGTTGAGAATATTTGTCTGATGAGTTTAGAAATTTATGTGATGAAAAAGGAATAGAAAGACAGTTGGCTATTCCATATACTCCTCAACAAAATGGTGTTGTGGATAGAAGGAACAGAACCCTATTGAAAATGGTTAAGTCTATGATGGCGCATGCTAACTTACCTATCACTTTTTAGAGTGATGCGTTATTAACTGCTGCCTATATACTTAACCGAGTGCCTTCCAAATCAGTTACTTCCACTTCATATGAGTTATGGACAGGTAGAAAATCGGACTTAAGTTTTCTTAAATCATGGGGTTGTGCTACCTATACTTATGAGCCCTCTCACAAGTTTGGGAAATTGGGTCCCAGAGGAAAGAAAAGTATTTTCGTAAGATACTTTGAACACTCGAAAGGGTATGTGTTCATAGGTGAGCAGGAAAGTGGAAGTATAACTGAATTCGAATCACGGGATGTCACATTCTTAGAGAATGAATTTCCTAAGAAGGGCGAAATAGTTGAGGATTACTCCCTATTTGAAACCTTGGATCCAGATAATGAATTTAACAGAGTTCGTCCAAGTGGGAGTAACATGAGAAATGATGAATTTAATTCAACTCACTCTTGATTACAACCACATGATGAGACGATATTGTCATTATCTAATCCGAGTGGGAGCATAATGGGGAATGATGTGCAAAGTGTACAGTCTCCCATGCGATGAACAAGTCGCAAAAGTATTCCCCGTCGATGCTTTGACATTGAAAGGGAAACCTTTATGGTTGCTCCACGAGATGAAGATGAGCCAAGAAATGTTAATGAAACTCTAAATTGCCTTAGTAAGGAAAAATGGATGTATGCAATGGAAAAGGAGATGGAGTCAATGAAGTCAAACCATGTTTAGGAACTGGTTGACCTTCCAAAAGGATGCAAAGCTATTGGGAACAAATGGGTTCTCAAAATAAAGCGTAAAGCTAATGGCTCGATAGAAAGGCATAAAGCTCGCCTTGTGGCGAAGGGGTATAATTAATATGAATGAATTGATTATGAAGAAAAATTTTCTCCTGTAGTGAGATTTACCTCGATTCACATTATTTTAGCAATAGTGGCTAGTATGGATCTTGAATTATATCAAATAGATGTAAAGACTGCTTTCCTCATGGAGAATTAGAGGAAGAAATATATATGGAACAACCTACTAGTTTCATTATGGAAGGCCAAGAAGGAAAGATATGTTGACTTTTGAGATCGATTTATGGCCTTAAGTAGTCTTGGAGACAATGGTATATACGTTTTCATTATGCCATAATGGCATATGATTTTTCAATCATTGTGTATATATCAAAAGATCTAAAGATCAATTTGTGATCATATCATTATATGTTGATGAAATACTAATTGCCGAAAGTAATATGGAGTTTGTTAGTACTGTCAAGAGTTGGTTATCTTCCAACTTTCAGATGAAAGATATGGATGAAGCTGCATACATTCTTAAAGTTAAGATTTCAAGAGATCATTCGAATAGGTCATTATCTCTTTCGCAAGAAACATACATAATTAATATTCTTGAATGATTTCGTATGCAATATTATAAACCCATAGATACTCCTATTGCAAAAGGTGAAGGATTGAGCCATAGATTGTGTCCAATGACTCCACAAGAAAAGGAACAAATGAAATATGTTCCTTATGTTAGTGTTGTGGGATGCTTAATGAACGCTATAATGTGTACAAGACCTGACATATATTTTGCAGTTGAAATGGTGAGTAGATACCATTCCAATCTAGGTCAAGTACATTAGAAAACTGTTAAAAGAATACTGAGGTATCTGAAGAGAACTGCTGATTATAAGCTGAATTACCAATGAAAGGATCTGCTACTTGAAGGCTATTCAGATGCTGATTGGGGAGGAGATTTGGATTAAGGGAAATCTACCTATGGATTTGCTTTCTTACTGAATAATGGCGTCATATCTTGGAGTAGTAAGAAGCAAATGTGTATAGCATTGTCCACGATGGAAGTCGAGTTCGTGGCATTATCAGCAACAGTACAAGAAGGTATTTGGCTTAAGAGATTTTTGGATCATTTAGGTGTTATTAGGTATGCTGCAAATCCATTATTGGTTAACTGTGGTAGCCAAGCAGCTATAGCGTACACCAAAGATCCAAAATATCATGGCAATACCAAACATATAGATACCAAGTATAATTTTGTCAAAGATATGGTTGCACGAAAAGATGTGAACTTACAGTACATATCTACGCATAGAATGGTAGCAGATCCTTTGACAAAGCCAATACCTAGAGATATGTTTTATGGTCATGTAAAATCTCTAGGACTGCGTAGAGGCTGATGTACTGAATATTGTAATTTCCCTAAACTGTTCACATTTAATGAATTTGTGTTTTTCATCATTAATGCCTATGAATCTTTGTTTGACGTTTATGCATCTTAATGCTTAGTGCATTATATAAAATTGAGAAAGTATGTCGAATAGATAAAATATTAGCCCACTCACACGAGTAATCGTCTCTATTTACTATGTGATAAATAGAGATAAGACGGTTTTTAAGCTTATTATTTAGATGATAATCGAGAGCTCAAGCTTAAAATATATATGTCGCCTTAACTGAGTGTTAAGATGAGGACATAATATTTACTATATCCGAAAGTAAAATAACCCACATATTTTACTTTATCTGTCTATGATGCCGGATATGAGTTTTGATGAATTTTGTGTATGAGTAGATATGTGAACTCAAATTAAATATTGAGTATGTTTGAACTATCATCTATACGGTATTAAATGTGTAGACATACGCTCCATGGGAAAGGAGTTAAATACCGTAATATGTATTTCATATTACGTATACATGAGACGATCAATAAGAGTGACAAAAGTTTGATCTCAACTTTTATACCGTGTGAGACTCTTGAGGAAAAGAGTTCCTCAATTTAGTGCCCTCATGACTCTTACTTATTCTCAAGATTTCTATTCAGTGTTTGCTATCTTAGGATGTAGCCAATGATCATGAATTGATTCGATCTAATGGGACATTTCTAGAAATGCAAGTTGAACTGAAATTAAGAGTTTGAAGGAAAGAGGAAGATCGAATTTGGAGAATCACATTCTAATTTTATATTCACTGGTCGACCAATTATGATTGTCTTTGGGATAATCATAATTGTGAATACAATGTATATATCATTGCTTAAAAAAAGATCAAGAGAGATATAAATGTGATCGATCAATTTAGGGCACTGCATACTAAATCTACTCAAAGTGTGATGCCCATTATGAGCTGCTATATATTCCTAACAGATGTATAGCAATGAGCTCTCAAAGTATGCTGGTCGCACGGATTATTCACCGGTATGAATGTTGCAGAGAGGTAAAGAGGATCATGTTCGGCCCACCATGTGCGAGTGGAAGATAATGGGTTTTTTATATGTGATGATGGGCCTAAGTGGGCCCGTCTGCCCATGTTGGGCCTAAAAGCCAGGCCAGCAAGGTAAGGGCCCATGGAAGAACGGTTGCGATGTGAAAGGTTGCGTTGTTTAGATACGAGGGGTTATGTCTTTTGGAGGAACGTTTTACATTGAAGAGTTACGTCTTTTGGATAAGACGTTTTTAAGGGGAGAAAAGAAAAAGGGTATGTACCTTTTGTTGTACGTACGTCATTTTCAGATGAAGAAACTCTCTCCCTCCAAAAAGAAACGTAAGAACAGTACCTTCAAAATCAGACTTTTCTCTCCTAATAGCAACAGTACGCTCCTAGGTAGAACGGGATCGGGATTCTTCCTTGAACTTCAACATTGGTGTTTAATCTATGGCAAATAAGGCACGCTCGATTCCGTAGTGTATCTTTGATCAGTGATACATGTGTTTTCTGGGCTCGTCTTCCGCGTTCGTTTTAGGGGTTTGATTAAGTATCGGAACCGGTTTTAGGGAATTCGTTATTCCTGACAATCCTTTTCTTCCTTTTTCCGATTTTATCTTCTCAAGATCTATTCAATTATTTCATTATAGATGCTTCCGTACTTCCGTTTTCTTTCTACAATAATTGTTTTCATATTATTTTATGAAAATCTATGTTCTTCGATTTTTTTTTAACAGCTTGTAGAACAATGTGAATACAAATTTAAATCCTCAAGTAACGATTAGCTAAGTGATCGGCCATTTGGTTATTACATTGGTTTGGATGCAACAAAGTATGTGTTAAAATTATAAGATTCTTCTTACGCTGAAATCGATCTGTAAGGCAACCTTCTTCATCGTGTGATGGAAACTACCTTCATACGTCTGGGCGATGCTATTACACACATAGGTATGGATTGATTAGTCCAAGTATGCTGAGATGAAAAAAAGAACTCAATAAATTTTCCAATGTGACAACCGCAGGAGATCCTATCAGTAACGTTGTGCTTGGACGGTTGGACCTCTCTCTGTAATTCATTAATGGCGTAGTAATAAGAAACCAATCAAAGCTGAGATTTTTGACCAAAAAAAAAAGCTGAGATTCGCAGCATATCACGAAGAAGACCATAAAGTCAAAGGCCATTGGTGGATGAGAACGGTGTCCTCTAAAACTCAGGTAACACCTGCGATTCTATCTTCCTGGCATCGTCCTGCGTCTGAGCTAGCCATAGTTGCTTTGCTTGGTCGATCGGTCGCTCTCTCGCTTCCAACATCATGTGTGAAAAGGAGAAGAATGGCTCTCTTTCTTTTCTAAAAGTTGAAATTATTGTACTACTCCTTGGAAGACCAAAAAGCAATGTGCGGGTAGTCGATGAGAACGACCCCGTTGCTACATGGCCGACAAAGAAACGTGAAAGACCCCATTGCTATATGGCCGACAGAGAAACGTGAAGTCGGTTGACAAAAAGCCCCAAATTTCGCTGATTGCCCCTGCTCGGGCAATGGCTTTTTCCTCGACAATACTCAATTAATTAATCTCTGGAGATTTATATTATCGTTTTTGGAAACTTTTATGTTTTGGTCCAATTTGATTTTCCGTCGCGTTTGAATCATGACATCTACTTTTCCTCTGATCTTTAAGAAACAAAAAATTAAATTAAAAACAATTTAAATCGAAACAATTTGAGCTAATGTTTCTCTCTGCTTCTCAACTTATGAATATCAAGTTACAAATTGCAAACGCTCATGCTGGCATCTAAAACTGCAAGTATGAAAGTTTGAATCGCTTTTTTACGAATACTGAGAAAACTGGAAAGAGGGATAAGCGACTATAAGGACCCTGTTTCGCCACTACTCGGTTTTAGATTTGTCTCGTACTCGTCGATGCTGAACTTGCTGGCGCTCTGGGCTTCACAATGATCTCCTGTTTGATTTTAATGGGCCGCCAATTATCTCAACCTTGTTACTGCTGAGTGGTTCCGAAACAAGGATTAAAACCAAAACAAAAAGTTACCCAACGAAAAGTAAAACTAACCCGTAATTTAAATTACCCTTGAGATATGCGTTACCTATGTTTGAATGTATAATCCATACCCTTTAACTTGTTTTGGTCATTGGTGACAGAGAACTGGCAATTTCTAACACGGATTAACACATTCATACATAATTACATGGCAACCCCGAAGGCGACATTAATTGATGCGATTCTTTTGTTGTCACAGACAAGCTTTTCATTCATAAAGAACGGGTCCAATTACATGAAAAAAGGGCATCAAAGCAGATGAGCTCCCACAGTGCAAGTGGGGGTTGGAAATCTAGTTAGGTTGTAGATGATTACATCTACGGGCCTTTGCGGCCCAATCCGCAAGCCTGTCTATTCCTCTAGGACAATGGTATCTTCAGGTTTGGAAAATAGGCCAAGAGAGGCTTGCCTTATGTGAGAGGTGCCGAGACTTCCCACTGGCACATCGCTTTTTCCACGAGAGAGGTTATCCAACTTAAGTAGTCTGACTCAAGCCCGTAGATCAGTTCGGTTCGTTTGGAGAAGTACTTGAAAGTTTGAAGACAAGTTAGGGTTTCAGGTTGTAGCGCTGAAGACACCCGCAATTTATGCGCGGACCCATCAATTAGTTTCACGTCAAAATCACAGCATAAGCATGCTATGGTACACTATCATTATTGACGACTTTTCTCAAACATTATCAAGGAGACAGAAACACTTCCCAAATTGGGTAGAAAGTTGATGAAGACGACCTTGGGCAACAGCCGTTTTATTGATACCCCTGTGCCATGAATTTGAATGAGATGCTCACCACCAGACTCAACGTCTAATGATTCTCTTATTGCTACAACTTGATCAATAATCCCAATTGATTGTTCAATCGACAAACTTATGTTTATCTTAAACTTATCCACAGCCACCTCAATGACCCAACTTGATTAGTTCACCTTGGCTGTCATGATGGAAACTCATTTTAACAGGATGAATTGCAAAATAACAATCTAGTTGTAACTTTCATTCACAATACAATTCCATCCTACTGCGACACAGTCTCATCTTTTTGGTTTGTTTCCTAGGAGTGATGTTATTCTATTGCAGCTGTTGAACTACAGAATCATCAGATAACTAATGGGACATCAACAATCAAGAAGTGTCTTCTCAAGAGCTCATATTCAATTTAAGGTTTTCATAGTTATTGCTTTTGATAATTTAACATTAGTCATCTGATTTGTTGTGCGACAAAAGATGTGGCCAAAACCAAAAGTTAGTTGGCAAATTCTACCAAGGTTTGGTCTTCCTCCACGATATCTTTTACATGAACACGGACGAACCTAATGGCCGGTGTATTCAAGTGTAACATTTGCTTTTTGGATGCCTATAAGGACAAATTATGAGAACAATGTTGCTTGTCATCGAGTGCTTGAAACAAGAGAAACTAAAAGCATATTGAGCATTCTTGAGGTCTTCGCTTGTGCGTTGAGGTCAATTGAGTGTTGATCCTAAGAATTAGCAAGATTGATATACCGATTATACTTGAAGGGAAGGCATTTGTTTACGGGAGAGATAAAGTGTGCGAAAGACTCTTTGTGGACACTGGGAGGTGTAATTTATAATTGATATACCCATTAAGGCTAGTTTGCATCCTTTTAGCTTTCTTTTAATGAAATACATAATCTTATAATTCCCGTATACTTCTGCAAAATATGGAGCTTCCTCATATACGAAAGAAGGAAAGAAAAGGGAAAAACAAAAGAAGATGAGAAAACACAAGCGGAAAATGAAATAAACTTACGTAGAGTAGTGGATTTTAAAATGAGTGAGACCAAATTCAATTTATGTCTGTTCGATTGTTTTTCTATTTCCCACAATCATTACAAAATTGTCTAAAAGTTAAGTTGAATTTATTATTGTCGATGGTCGTCGTCCATGGCCGCTCAGCCTGGCCAACGGCCACGGTGTTGCAGGCATGGTGATGGCTTGAGGATTTCCCTTCCTCTTTCAGAAAAGAAGACGACAAACGGTAACCAGAAAAGAAAAGGAAAATTTCACAAGGCATGGAAGATTATCGACATGATTATTAGTTCATGTGCTTATAAACTCAAGGGTGTTGATTCGTGATACGACACTAGTATTGCAAAATTCAAAATGACCTGGTTTGATACTTATTAGCTTGTTTCTATTAAAAAAGATTAAAATAGAAATATTTTGATAGTGATAAGAAACGATACAAGCAATAAGTACAAGTAGAATGGCACAAAATAAAGAGATGCCAAACAAATGTAAAATCATGAGTATATAGGAAACGGAATTTACATATGCATGTGATTATTTAACAAAGATGATTCTCATTCCATAAAAGATGATATGCATCAGTGCACATCAAGCGAGGAAGTTCGCAATATAGAATATCTTAGCCGATTGATCTCAAATACAATTACATTATGAAAACAGAGAACAAATTAATCTGTAACAAGCGACAATTGCACCTTTCGAGCCAAGAGCTACATCCCTTCTACTCTACGTCCAATAACGAATGTTCCATACCCTTCTCCTTTAGAAGCATGGCATCGTTTCCAATTCCGACAATATAGCCTACAATCTTCACTTTCTTCGGTTGAGGAGAAGCATTATTAGAAGTCAAGGTTGAAAGTGCAATTGCTCCTCTCACATGACCTATGGCCTACACCCGAATTGGCCATTGCAAATTGCCAAATTGCTTTTAGGATCACTCCTAGATCAACACCCAAAGCATCATCAACTAAAAAATGTTTCCAATTGATTCGGTGTTGATTTTGTTTTACGTACTTTTGAACTCAAGAATGTTGATTCTTGTCACAACGCTAGCATTAAAATTCGAAACCAATATGGCTTCACACTTTTTAAGCTTTTTTTTTAATTTAAAATGATTTACATTGAAACAATTTGATAGCGAAAGCAAACATGGTCCAGTAATAAGTACAAATACAATGACACAAAATGAAGAAACAACAATATCAAGAAAGAGATGCAAATCAAAATCGAAATAGTGAATATATTAGAAGAGAACACACAAATTTGTGTGTATATATATCTAAATAAAGATGATTCTTATTCCATCTAACTCATGATGTATGAGTTCACCGTATCTTCTTCCTCCGCATACATTAAACTAAGAGGTTTTCCCCCTAACGGTGAAGGAGAATTCCAAGGATGACAAATATCGAACTGTCCGGTATACCAATTGAGCATACAAGGACCATTTGGTGAGATCTTCCACTTACACTGGGTGCAAAAATTCTTGTCCCTGCCTTGCACATATATATCGAACCTCTGAAATTGACCTGGTCATGCAAAACTGCAAAAGAACAAAGTCCTTCAAGAGACACTAGGTTGAAACGAGAATCCCCAGCTACTCGTTATATGCTGGATTCTGAGATTGTCATTCTTGGATTTCCAATGAACTATTTGAAGGCTTTTATTGGTATTGGGCTTAAGGCCCGTCTGCCCATGCTGGGCCCAAAAGGCCCGGCCCACGGGAATAGGGCCCGTGGGAAGGGAGAGGTATAAAAAGGGAGGAGAGAGAGAGAAAAACATACCGTTGTTTTTAGAAAAAGAAAAGACGTACATTCTCTCCACGCTCTCTCTCTCTCCCAAAAGAAAAGATAGTAAGCATACGGCGCACTTTTTCTTCCCTTCAAGGCTTCATCGGATTGAACAGGGCCAGATTTCTTCCTCCTATTCGGCGTCGGTGTTTAATCTGTGGCTAACAAGGTACGCTCGAATCCGTGGTGTGCTTTACGATTGGTGATGTGTGTTTTCCCGAGCTTCGTGTTCCGCATTGATTTAGGAGTTCGATTCGGTGTCGAATTCAGTTTTCGGGGATCCGTTATTCCCAACATTGGTATCAGAGCCCTAGTTCACGTTTTTCCCGATCAATTCTAATGTTTTTGATTGATTTTTCGCGAAAGAACTTCGGCCGTACGGATCGGGGCAAAAATCCCGACACCCAAGCGCTTTTCGGCCATTTTTCCGAGTTTTCGTAAGTCGAAATCAAATTGTAATGGCATAGGAAGAAAGGCGACATCGAGACGAGTCCAACGATACGTCGAGCACCACCGGGAGACTCCGCACGCGCCCACATGCGCAGCCGGAAGGCGCTGCGCGTGGGCGCGACATGCCCGGAGACGCTGGATCGCCAAGCGCGTGCTGACGTCACGTGATGACGTCATCGTGACGTCATCCAACGGTCGGTGACCGTTCGGATGACGTCACCGATGACGTCATCGTGACGACGTTTCGCCAGGCGGTCACCGGCCGGCGACCCGACCCGACCCACGGACGCTGGCACGTGCCCCCCACGTGCCGGATGACGTCTTCGTGACGTCATCCCCCGCACGCGCGAGGCACGTGCGGTCGGTTCTCTCGAACGGTCCGACCGGCCCGACCGGTCCGACCGGTCCGACGACCGACGACCGTTGACCCTCTGACCGTTGACCGTTGACTTGACCGGTGACCACGTTGACCGATGCCCGTTGACTATTGACTTTGACCGTTGACCGTTAACTTTCACCGTTGACCAAAAAAAAAAAAAAAAAAAAGAGGAAAAGAATGTGTTTCTTTTTGAATTAAGTCTATGTGGATTATAATGTGATCCCTTATTTGTTCTGCATTTGTTGCGGGAACTATGCCTCCCCTAAGGTTGCGCACACCTATTCGCCAGCTACCGATGAACAAAAGGATAGTTTGTCTAAGTTGATAGCCGAATGACCGATCATCAATGGGAGAGAGGTGACTTAATTGATCATGTCCTTGAAGTCAACGGGAAAATTCAATAGGTCTTATGGAATGGTCGTCCTATGTCACAGTCAGAGATGGTACGATTGTTCATAAACACTCTTCCACCTGAATGGCAAGATGTGTTGAATCGCATATGGGATGTCAATGGAGCTGCTTCCTATAAGAAAATTGTGATGGATTTTGTAAATGAATATTACTGTATTGTTTCAAGGGAAAAGATCAAGAAATTGAACAAAAGAGAATCTTTCCCAGTTCGTGTGCTGACTTGGTGTTAGTTTTATTGACTGATATATGTTAAGTGTGATTGGTGGACATATTATGTAATGATTACTACCTAATTGTATTAATTGAAAGCATTATTGTTTTTAATTGTCTGTCAATTATCTGTTGCTTTCTGTTATTGCTGGTTCTTTGTGGGTAATTAGTCAGTAGTGGGTAGTTTTAGAAGTTTTTTTGTAGCTTCATAGAATTGATTTTGCATATGACAATCATATTAATTATAGTTTTAAGTTAGGATTTTGGAGGATGATTGGAAACGTAGTGACCTTTTGATTCTGAAGCCTTACTTGAAATTATTCATTGATATGATGGGTCTATGTAAATAGGGATGCATAAATGATAGGCATTAATAATTCGTGCATATTTGTCGATTTGTTCGAGATCAATGGCTTCACCACAAAGAGCATAGTTGCCGAGCTGAACAAAGGTGAAAAGCTCAATGGAGACAACTATGAAATTTGGCAAATGAAAATCCAGTATGTGCTGGAAGAGCAAGAAGCACTTGAGCCTCTTGTCATGACCATGGTAGAACCTGAAGATGGAACCACTGCACAGCACAAAAGAGACAAAGAAGCTTTTTCTTCGTGGAAAAGAATGAACTCTCTAGCTCGCATCACATTGCTGAGCAGCATGGAAAATGACATCATGCGAGAGTTTTGGCGTTTTGACAATGCCAAGGAAATGTGGGAGGCATTGGCAGCTAGATTTGGTCATACTTCGGTGACTAGACTGAGGCAGCTCACTATCAGGTTTGACTCCTATAAGAAGCCTCATGGTCAGACCATGAAGCAACATCTTAGAAAGATGTCAAACATGATAACTGAGCTGAGAGATGCTGGCCATGTCCTCACAGATGAGCAGCAAGTGCAAGTAGTGATTCGTTCCTTGCCTCAGAGTTGGGAGCATATGAAGGTGCACCTGACTCATAATGAAAATATCAAAACCTTTGAGGATGCAATGCGTCATCTTGAGCTGGAAGAGGACCGCTTTGTTGGCGGCTAAGCCGGATGCTTGAACTCTATTATGCAGGTTCTAGCTCAAATGGAGCTTCGAGCTCCAAGCGCAAGCGCCCTAACTGGTTTGATAAGGGGAAAGGCAAGGAAGAAACGGGTCATTCAGGGAAGAAACCCAAATTTAACCAACATGGAAGAGGGAAGCATCCTCGCATGAAAAAGGTTGCAAGGGTGAAATGCTACAACCGTGACAAGAAGGGTCACTATGCTCGCGCGACGTCGTGAGCCAAAGAAGGTATGCACCCCTTGTACTTTTCAGAACTTTGCTTATGTGTCGAGTTGTGTGTTCTTAACTGAGTCTAATCCTTTGTGGACTGTGGATTCAGGAGCAACGGACCATGTAGCGAAGGATAGAGGATCCTTCGCGGAATTCCGACGAGTACCAACTGGAACTAAGTGGATCTATGTGGGAAACAACTCTAGAGCTGAAGTAAAAGGAATTGGCACATGCCAACTGAATATGCGTGGTGGACGCACTTTGTTCCTTCATGATGTGTTGTATGCTCCGGAGATTCGTCGGAATTTAGTGTCTGTATTAATGTTGGTTAAATTAGGTTTTAATATGAACTTCTATAGTAGATGTGTGAATTTATTTTTGGATACAAATTACTATGGTTGTGGTTATTTTCTAGATGGTTTTATTGTATTAGATATTGGTTATGTTAATACTAATGTTTGTTATTCCCTTCTCACGTCTCCTAATAAATATGATAATGATGTGAATGTGTGGCATGCTAGACTTGGTCACATTGGCCAGCAGCGTATGAATAGACTAGCCAAAGAGGGCTTGTTGGGCAATATTGAAAAAGTCGATTTGTCCATATGTAAGCATTGCCTATAAGGGAAAACGACAAGGAAACCATTTGGAAAAGGAAAAAGAGCTGAATTTCCTCTGCATTTAATCCATTCGATGTCTCGTGGTCCAATGAATGTGAAAGGAAGGCATGGGGTTGTTTATTTCATCACATTTATTGATGATTATACTCGATTCGGATATGTCTATTTGATTTCTCATAAATCTGAAGCGATAAGTTGTTTTAAAAGGTTTATGAACCTGGTAGAGAATCAATTAGACAAGAAAATAAAAGCATTGAGATCCGATCGAGGTAGAGAATATTTGTCTGATGAGTTCAGAAAATTATGTGATGAAAAAGGAATAGAAAGACAGTTGTCTATTCCGTACACTCCTCAACAAAATGGTGTTGCGGAAAGAAGACACGAACCCTACTGGAAATGGTTAGGTCCATGATGGCGCATGCTAACTTGCCTATCACCTTTTGGAGTGATGCATTGTTAATGCTGCGTATATACTTAACCGGGTGCCTTCCAAATCAGTTACTTCCACTCCATATGAGTTATGGACAGGTAGAAAACCAGACTTGAGTTTTCTTAAGCCATGGGGTTGTGCTGCCTATACACATGAGTCCTCTCACAAGTTTGGGAAATTGGGTCCCAGAGGAAAGAAGAGTATTTTCATAAGATACTCGGAACACTCGAAAGGGTATGTGTTCATTGGTGAGCAGGAAAGTGGGAGTATAACTGAATATGAATCACGAGATGTCACATTCTTAGAGGATGAGTTGCTTAAGAAGGGCGAAATAGGGGAAGATCACTCCCTATTTGAGACCTTGGATCAAGACAATGATATTAGTGGAGTTCATCCAAGTAGGAGCATAATAGGGAATGATGTGCAAAATGTACAATCTCCCATACGGCGAACAAGTCGCCAAAGTATTCTCCGTCGACGTTTTGACATTGAAGGGGAAACTTTTATGGTTGCTCCACAAGATGAGGATGAGCCAAGAAATATCAACGAGGCTCTGAATTGCCCTAGTAAGGAAAAGTGGATTCATGCAATGGAAGAGGAAATGGAGTCAATGAAATCAAACCAAGTCTGGGAACTGGTTGATCTTCCAAAGGGACGCAGAGCTATTGGGAACAAGTGGGCTCTCAAAATAAAGCGAAAGGCTGATGGCTCGATTTAAAGGCATAAGGCTCGCCTTGTGGCGAAGGGGTATACTCAACAGGAAGGAATTGATTATGAAGATACGTTTTCTCCTGTAGTGAGATTTACCTCGATTCGCATTATTCTGGCAATAGTGGCAGGTCTGGATCTTGAGTTACATCAAATGGATGTAAAGACTGCTTTCCTCAATGGAGAATTAGAGGAAGAAATATATATGGAACAACCTGTTGGTTTCATAGTGAAAGGCCATGAAGAAAAAGTATGTCGACTTTTGAGGTCGATATATGGTCTTAAGCAGTCATCAAGACAATGGTATATACGTTTTCATAATGCCATAGTGGCATATGAGTTTACAATGATTAATGAGGATCATTGTGTATATATCAAAAGATCCAAGGATCAATTTGTGATCATATCATTATATGTTGATGATATACCGATTGCCGGAAGCAATATGGAGTTGGTTAATACTTGTCAAGAGATGGTTGTCTTCTAACTTTGAGATGAAGGATATGGGTGAGGCTACATACATTCTTGGAGTTAAGATTTCGAGAGATCGTTCAAAGAGATCGTTGTCTCTTTCGCAAGAAACCTATATAAATAAGGTTCTTGAACGATTTCGTATGTAAGATTGTAAACCCATAGACACTCCTATTGCAAAATGTGAAGGATTGAGCCATAGACTATGTCCAGGGACTCCACAAGAGAAGGAACAAATGAAACATGTTCCTTATGCTAGTGCTGTTGGGAGCTTGATGTATGCTATGATGTGTACAAGACCCGACATATGTTTTGCAGTTGGAATGGTGAGTAGATACTAATCCAATCCAGGACCAGCACATTGGAAAGCCGTCAAGAGAATACCGAGGTATCTCGAAGGGAACCGCTGATTTCAAGTTGAATTACCAAGGAAAGGATCTGCGACTTGAAGGCTATTCAGATGCTGATTGGGGAGGAGATTTAGATGGAAGAAAATCTACCTGGATTTGCTTTCTTCGAACAATGGTGCCATATCATGGAGCAAGAAGAAGCAAACGTGTATAGCCTTGTCCACGATGGAAGCTGAGTTCGTGGCGTTATCAGCAGCAGTATAAGAAGGAGTTTGGCTTAAGAGATTTTTGGATCATTTAGGTGTTATTGAGAAAGCTGCAAATCCATTGTTGGTTAACTGTGATAGCCAAGCAGCTATAGCGTACACCAAAGATCCAAAGTATCATGGCAAGACCAAACATATAGATACAAAGTATAACTTTGTAAAAGATATGGTTGCACGAAAGGATGTGAACTTGCAGTACATATCTACGCATAGAATGGTAGCAGATCCTATGACAAAGCCAATACCTAGAGATGTGTTTTGTGGTCATGTAAAATCTGTAGGATTGCGTAGAGTCTGATGTACTGAATTGTAATTTCCCTGAGTTGTTCACATTTATGAAATTTTTTTTTTGATTAATGCCTATGAATCTTTGTATGATCTTTATGCATCTTAATGCTCAGTGCATTATTTTAAATTGAGAAGTATGTCGGACAGATATAAGATTAGCCCACTCACATGGGTAATCGCCTCTGTTTGTTGTGTGATAAGTAGAGATGAGGCTGTTTTTAAGCTTATTATCTAGGTGATAATCGAGAGCTCAAGCTTAAAAAACGTATGTCGCCTTAACGAGTGTTAAGATGAGGACATAATACTTACCATGTCCGAAAGTAAAATACCCCACATGTTTTACTTTATCCGTCTAAGATGCCGATGTGAGGTCCGATGAATTTTGTGAATGAGTAGATACGTGAACTCAAGTTAGACATTGGGTATGTCTCGAACTATCATCTGTACGGTATTGAAAAGTGTAGACATACGCTCCATGGGAAAGGAGTTAATACCGTAATATGTATTTCATACTACGTATGCATGAGACGACCAATAAGAGTGGCAAAAAGTTTGATCTCAACTTTTATGACATGTGAGACTCTTGAGGAAAAGAGTTCCTCAATTTTTAGTCCCCTCAGGACTCTTACTTATTCTCAAGATTTCTATTTAGTATTTGCTATCTTAGGGTCTTGCCAATGGTCATGAGATGATTCGATCTAATGGGGCATTTCTAGAAAAGCAAGCTGGACTGAAATTGAGAGTTTGAAGGAAAGAGGAAGATCGATTTTGGAGAATCACATTGTGGTTTTGTATTCACTGGTCGACCAATTATAACTGTCTTTGTGATAATTATAATTATGAATACAATATATATCATTGTTTAAAAGAGATCAAGAGAGATATAAAATGTGATCGATCGATCTAGGGTACTGCATATTAAATCTACTTGGAATGTGACGCCCATTATGAGCTGCTATATATTCCTAACAGATGTATAGCAACGAGCTCTCAAAGTATCCTGGTCGCACGGATTATTCACCAGTATGAATGTTGAAGAGAGGTAAAGAGAATCCTGTTCGGCCCACCATGTGCGAGTGGGAGATGAAGGCTTTTATTGGTATTGGGCTTAAGGCCCGTCCGCCCATACTGGGCCCAAAAGGCCCGGCCCACGGGAATAGGGCCCGTGGGAAGGGAGAGGTATAAAAAGGGAGGAGAGAGAGAGAAAAACATACCGTTGTTTTTAGAAAAAGAAAAGACGTACGTTCTCTCCATGCTCTCTCTCTCCCAAAAGAAAAGACAGTAAGCATACGGCGAACTTTTTCTTCCCTTCAAGGCTTCATCGGATCGAACAGGGCCAGATTTCTTCCTCCTATTCGGCGTCGGTGTTTAATCTGTGGCTAACAAGGTACGCTCGAATCCGTGGTATGCTTTACGATCGGTGATGCGTGTTTTCCCGGGCTTCGTCTTCCGCATTGATTTAGGGGCTCGATTCGATGTCGAATCCAGTTTTCGGGGATCCGTTATTCCCAACACTATTAAAGTAGTTCCACCCGGCAAATTGTAAATGATCTCAACATGTGTCTTGTCCCAAACATCTCCTGCATAACTAATCAGTTATAAAGAAATGACAAGCACGAGCTTAGCTATTGAAGTCATGATTGAGGCATATCATTATTCCAATATCAACATCAATAAGCTATTAAAGGACGAAGAATGACGGATATCGGACATTTACCTTTTAAGGATGTCAGATATTACCTTTTAATTTTCTTCCTTACTTTTGGATAATAAAAGCCATATAAGATCAGATACAATCAAGTACAATATTTAATGTACAGCTTAATTAAAGGAAAGAAAATTAGAACAACTTTCAGAATAGGAAACGACTAGACTTTGCAGATGCCATGCATTCACTGATAATTTTTTATTAATCATGAAATGTTAGGCAATGCTAGAAATATTGAGAACTTGTTCTAGCTTAATGTATCAAGACTTTAAGGGACTTTTTTGGAAAAAAGTGAGATTTTTTTTTTGGGTCGAAAGAAAACATATATTATATCAAACGGTAGTACAAGCAGATGCTAAAGCTTCCGAAGAGATGATATCCTAGAAAATAAAGGGAGAGAAAAGAAGCCAGTTGCGTACTGGGCCATGATCTCGGTGGGCTTTAGAAGCCCAATCGGCTGCTAGGTTTGCTGTTCGACGAACATGGTGGAGAGAGAGAGATTAGGGCATCGAGAATACACTTCGCGTAGAATCGCAAAAAGATGGCGCTCCATCCATGGCGGCTGCTGCTGCTGCTGAACGATTTCCACCAACGACAGATAGTCAGACTCAATCACGATGTGTTGAAGATGAAGTCCTTGCTGGATCAGATGTTGGATAGCCGATATGAGAAGACGCCAGATTTCAGCTTGGAAGGTTGATTAGGCTAGATCAGTTATGGTAATCACATTGGTAAGAACTCCTTTACAATCTCTGTAGATACATGCAATTGATCCATCCTCCGACCCTGGTCGAAAAGCCCCATCAATATTACATTTAAGGCATCCATTTTCAGGCGGTTTCCATCTCCGATCTGAACTGACTAGGTTGTTGTTGATCCGCTATACAGAGGGGTTTAAAAGCATGATGATTCGACAGTGGGCTAAGGCATTGTCCACGGATTGTAGAGGATCTAGTTGGTGTTGTCGAAAAACTGCGTTGTTTCTTTGTCGCTAGATCTCCCACAGCAAACTGGCGTTCACTTCGAAATCAGGGGACGCCTTTAGGAGGGTAGCTCGGGTGGCAACCCAGGCATCAAAACGTCGAACCGAGGTAGGTGAAATCGAGACCCTAACTTCTTCATGATTCCAGATGTTTTGTGTCCAAGGGCAGAAAAAGAAAAGATGTTCAATCGTTTCTGGAATGTTGAGGTTACAAAGTGTATAGTAGGGGTTAGGGGAAATATGGTGTTGATAGAGATTAGCTTTTGTAGCAATGGCGTTTTTACAGGCTAACCACAGAAACACTCGAAGCTTTGGAACAGTTCGCATATGCCATATTTTCCTCCATAACTGAGTAGGGGTGTTATAAGAGGATGAAGCTACATTAATTGGGGTATTTTGGGTCAAAGAGATATAATGATAACAGCTTTTCACTGTGTAGGTACCGGAAGAAGTAGCAATCCACACTAATTGATCATGCAGGAGCTAAGGGTTGAGAGGTGTATTCAAAATAGCTTCACTGACCTGGGCATCAAAGAAAGTGGTAACAAGAGAGGTCTTCCATTCCGATCTTGGTAAGTCTATTAGATCTAGAACTACATCAAGTTCTCCCTCCTCTGCTACTCCTTCTATCTGACCAAGTGGTAGCCAGGTATCTTCTCTTATTCGAATCTGTGATCCATCCCCAACAAGCCAACGAAGTTTAGGAGTAATAGTATCTCGACCTTTTAACATACTTTGCCACCCCCATGAAGGTTGATAGCCTGATTGGGCATTTTGGAAAGAGGAATACCTAAAATATAATCCCTTGAAAAGCTGACTCCAGATAGCATTAGGTTGCTGGAAAAGACGCCAAGCATTGCTTTATTGAAGTTAATCAAATCTTTGAATCCCATCCTCCCTGATGCTTTTGACTGCTTCAATTCTGACCAGTTTTGCCAATGAATTCCAGATTGACTATTGTGTTTGCTCCACCAAAATGCTGATATCTTCCTCTCTATTAATCTGCAGAGCGACAAGGGAAGCTTAAAGATGGACATGGCATACTGAGGTAAGGCTTGAATTACTGATTTCAGCAGGATCTCCTTGCCACTTTTTGATAAGAATTTTTCCTTCCAACCAGTTAATTTAGTATTGACTCTTGCCAGGATCCAGGAGAACATCTCACGTTTGGAACGACCCCAATCAGAGGGGATGCCCAGGTACTTACCATATTTACTGACCATTGGTATTCTCAGTTCATTTGCTAAATTGGTTTGTAAGGAGATAGGGCAGTGTTTGCTGAAAAATAAACCTGATTTGTTCCGGTTAATGAGTTGGCCCGTAGCTAGGCAATATTGGTTTAGGATATTAGCAAGATTTTGGCATTCAGAAACCGTGGCTTTTAGGAAGAATACTGAGTCGTCAACAAAAAACAAGTGGGATAACTTAGGACAGGCTCTATCGAATTGAATCCCCTATAGGTGGCCCATATCCACAGCTTGGCTGATAGTAGTTGACAGAGCATTAGCAAGTAGAATGAAAATATATGGGGATAGGGGGTCACCTTGGCGAAGCCCTCTAGTAGGCTGAAAGTAAGGGAGCTGTTCCCCATTAAAGTGAATACTAAAGGAAGCCGTAGTAATGCAAGCCATAACCATAGTAACCCAGCTGTCATGAAAACCCAACTGCTGCAAATAGGCTTCCAAGAAATCCCATTCAACCCTATCGTAAGCCTTCTACATATCTATTTTCAAAATAAGATTGAATCTTTTCTTGCATGTTCTCACTTTAAATTGATGAAGCACTTCTTGCACCACCATGATATTGTCTTGTATCTGCCTGTCACTGCCAAATGCTGCCTGTTCTTCTGATAGCAAAGTAGGGAGCCAAGGCTTAAGTCTGTTGGCCAGAACTTTCGAAATAATCTTATAAGCGAAATTACAAAGACCGATGGGTCAGTATTGGTCATTGCTTTCTGGACGGTGAACTTTAGGAACAAAGGCAACTATTGTTCTGTTTAGTCTAGGAGGCATACAACCTGTTGTGAAGAAATCTTGAGCTGTTTTAATGATAGTTGTTTTGATGATATTCCAGTGTTGCTGATAGAAGAGGCCATTAAGGCCATCAGGCCCAGGAGCCTTAGAAGCACCCAGCTAGAAAGTAGCCTAGTAAATCTCCTCCTTTGTTACCCCACTCATCAATTGTTGATTCATTTGAGATGTTACCACAGCTGGACATTGCTCTACAAATGGACGAAAATCCCGGTATCCCACAGATTGATATAATTGAGAAAAGAAGCCCATTGTCATAGCCTTTAGCTGTTCTGGCTCCCTGATCCAAGTCTGGTTAGCATCTTTAAGCATAGCAATTCTATTTCGTTGTCTCCTTTGCATAGTACAGGCGTGAAAGAATTTTGAATTTTTATCTCCCCATTTCAACCAGTGAATCCGTGAACGCATGGCCCAGAACTGCTCCTCTTGATTCCACAGTTTTTGAATTTCAATTCTAATAGCAGTGGCTTGCTCTTTATCGCCAGTCTGATAAAATTTTCTGTTGATAATTGTCTGCAGTTGATGTTGCAATTGGGAGATTCGCTGATGGCCATTACTAAACCTTGCCTTACTCCAGCTAGCTAACTGATCAGCAACTACCTGCAATTTGGAGACCAAAGAGGTATTCTTTCTCTCCCAAGCCTGTTTTATTATCTCTTGACATTCTTGATCTTGACTCCAGAAAGCTTCATAATGAAAGGTCTTTGCTCGCTTGACAGATGGAGAACGAGTGTGCAGCAATATAGGACAGTGATCCGAACCTATAGGTGGTAGGGCAAACACTTCTGCAGAAGGGTATGATAACATCCAATCCGTGGAGCAAAAAACACGATCTAACTTCTCCTTCACCAGAGCATCCCCTGCTCGATTATTTGACCAGGTAAATTCACATCCTTTACTGTGCAGTTCAAGTAAAGCACAGTCATTGATTAAATTTCCAAAGGATGTCATGCGCGAGGTAATGGCTAGTCTTTTTCCCATTTTCTCCCAGGGGGAAAGGAAATCATTGAAATCACCTACACACAGCCAAGGTAAATGATTTGCAGCAGATATTACCCTAATTGTATCCCAGAATGCCTGGCGTGTCTGATAAGTTGAAGGGGCGTGCAGGCATGTTAAATGCATCGAAGCAGCTGTCAAAGGGTCAAGGATAATGAGATCTATGAAGTGATCATCCGACTGTACAATAGTAACATCAAACAGGTCAGTCCAGAACATAGCAAGTCCACCCGAGAAGCTAAGTGGATCTTTCAAGAAAGAGTGAGGGAAGTGAAATCTTCGCTGTCAGCTAGTCCCAACTTTCTGTGCATTCTTTGTTTCCATTAGAAAAATGATGTCGGGCTTTTCAGAGGCTAACAACCCCTTCAGTGCTTGAATTGTCAAGGGATTGCCCAACCCCTGACAATTTCAACTCAGGAGTTTCATTTGGAAAGCGGTGGCTGTTGAGGGCCAGCCGCCAAAGCCCAAGGAGCAGGATTGTTTGCCACAATCACAGGAGTATCCATAAGGTGGGTTTCATCGAAGTCTGCAGAGTAATTAAGTCGAGTGTCATAAGGTGAGTATCTTTTGGTTTTCTTACTTGAACCCCCAATTGGCATTGGTCGAGGGATTTTGGGTTTCTTCTATTGGGGAATGTCCAATGAAGGTAGCCGAATGCTCTTCATCTTTGCCTTTGCAGGTACCAAATCTGTAGTTATCGCTGTTGAGTTGACAGAGTTCAGATGCGTGGAAGTCCCTGGTGGTAGAACAAGGGTCGAAACAGGGGCCTCTGATGCAGGAATGGGAGGGAGAGCTGGGATAATGGCCTGCATAGCTGGAGGGGTTTCAGGTACTGTCTCTTCCATCTGTTCTATAGGTGCTGAAGGATGATAAAAAGCATCCCAATAAGGGCTAAACTGTTTAACCTCCGCTCTCAGCCACGGGCCATAGGCCATCGTCTCGCGGCCTTCAAATTGTGCTTCGTCATAAGGATAATCTTGACATGATGCTGCATAATGACCAAGCTTTCCACAAGAATAACAGTAGTGGGAAAGTCGCTCATACCGAAAATCTAGCCATAGGGGTTTGCCTTCAATTCTTATAAGCTTGCTTGACCTTAAAGGTACTTTCAGGTCTAATTCTATGCGGACTCTCCCAGATGTATCCGATTTCACTTCCAGAACTCGACCCACCTGTTGCACGGCTCTTCGCAGAAGTGGTGGAGTAGTCCACTCCAAAGGTAAGCCTATCACATGCACCCAGAAAAGCACATTTAGAAAAATCGTAACAGTGTAACGGAGTATTGGGTTGCCATGGACATAGATGGACCAAATGACATGAGAATAACCAAGGGCTACCCTCTAATATACGTCGTTTTTCCATTTCATATCAAAATTTAATGATATACAGCCCGCTATCACTAGGAGAAATCTCAACTTGATCAACACGCCACGCTTTCTTCATCGCGACTTGAAAAGCAAATAAGTTGACAGTAGGATTTGTAAAGATATTACCAACCAGTATAAGGCGACAGTCCTTCAGTTTTTCCGAGGCAGGTATGTCATCCCAAACCTCCAACTCCTGTTCCGAACACAGACGTCCCGGACGATGACACAAAGAAGCAATTCGCGAGGTATTGTCACTTTCATCCATAGCCAAAATATTACAGGAACTCAGTAATTTGGGTTAATTGACAGGAACATAGTAGTGAAATTAAGCTCTCGGGGGTTGCATGTTACAGATCGCATACATGCAACTCTGAAATTGCAGATTCAAGTGAAATTGATAAATAGTAATTGGCTTGTTTAAACTTTAAATGGTAACTATTACACAATCCCATTGTGAAAAAATTGGCAAAATAACTTTTGTGGTTCTTCTGATTATCTCCAGAATAATTTTTTTTTAAGTTATATGCCGACTCTTTGGCAAATAGGGAATTCACCTGCCATTTCGCTAGATACCACAAATGGAGTATGTTTTATCGTATTTCATGGTGCATTAGTATATTCTTTCTATAGCTTATTGACAATGTAGATGATAATTTGCAAATTAAAAAACGGTTGTAAATGATATGGTGTGGCATCCCAGAAATTCAAAGCCGAGCCTTAAGGTGTGTTAAAGTCTTTAATTAGGCGATAGAATTTCCATGGCTTATGTTTTAGCCATTAGTCTTTTAAATGTGATGATTTGTGCTTATGATTGTGGAAGTTTAAATTTAATAGATTAATAATCTATGCTTGGCCATATGATTTAAATTTCAATGAGCAAAAATATCCTAAGACTTTGGCCAAGATTTAAAAAATTGAAATTTAGAAATATTTATAGAAAGGAATTCAAAAAAAAAAAAGGGGGAAAAGAGGGTTATTTTTGGAATGGGCCTTGGACCCATTGGCCTAAAGCTTGGTGGGCCAAGCTTGTCGGCCCATTAGAGCCCAAGAGGAGGAATTCGACCAGCCCAAGGGAGTGGCCGGATGGGCCTAAGCCCAAGCCCATTCAAATTCAAATTTAAAAACCCAAATTGACAAGTGGCAAGGGACAAGAGCATGCATTGGTGGGATTATAGGCAATCTCATGATTGCTAATCATGGGATTAAGGGGATATAAAAGGGATGAGGAGAGAGAGAGGGCCGGTTCTTTGTTCATTCGGCCGAGAGAGGTGTGCGAGAGAGAGAGAGAGAGAGAGAGAGAGAGCTCGAGCAGAAGAGAGACCGAGAGGGAAGGAGGCGGAGCCGGAGGGGTGTGCCGTTCGTTCGCCGTCCGATCGTCGCCGTTCGTCGTTGCTTGTTCATCTTTAAGGCAAGTGGAGTCCTTAACTTCTCTTGCATGTTTGTTGTGGTGTTTGCATGTTAGATTTTAGGTATGATTTGTGCGAAAAACCGAGGTAAGAGTTGGTTATTTGCAAACCGTGTGACTGTTCTTGTTCGGTTTGTTGGAGTCAGTGGCTTGTTCGAGTTTGCATGGGTGTTTGGAGTTCGATTTTGGCTTCGGTGTCTTCACGAAAGTTGAAGCTAACGTCTTGTACTATGACATACTAAAACTTCGTAGAAAACGATGGACATTTGAGGGGTCAAAAGTTCCATTATAGGGAGACTCTAGATCTGCGAAATTTTCACTGACCTCTTGCTAGATTCTTGTTTGAATGTTGATTTATGTTGAAGATCTCACTTTGTTATCTTCTTGAAAGTTGTAGGAAACACCTTAAGCTACAACATACTCAAATTTGAAGCAAAAATAACAAGTATAACTTGGTGAATCGGTTAGATCTTGGAAACGATGGTTCTGGCGAAATATACCGAGATACCCGAGATTCATGGACTTAAATGGTGACCATAATTTGGTTATTTGACCTAGATCCCTTCATGAAACTTGTAAAGGAAACTTTGTTACATAACATACTCAAATTTCAGAGGAAACGAAAGAGAATAGATGGGTGAAATCTAAACATTTCGGAGATGTGTGTTCTGGACGACGCGGTCGTGGTTCCAGGAGCTTCGTAGGGTTGTAGAAATTAATATAAAAATAATTTGGCGTATATTTCTTCACAAAAAATGCACGAAAATGTGTTTTCTATGACCCTGTAAAATTTCGTAATTTTTTAAGGCCATATGAGTATTTTAATCGAATTTATTTGGAAACTGTACAAGTCTGGCCATTATCCGAATATAAGGTGCTATTTTGTGGAAATTGTGAAATTATGAGAAATTCAATTTGGCCATGAATTTTGTATGAAATTGTGATTCTACTTGTTTGTTTAATGATTGTTTGAGTATCATGATTTTGGGAAAATCATAGATATTAAATTTAATATTTATTTATGAAAATAAATAAATATAATAATAAGATAATAAAATAATAAAAAAATAATAATGGATTATTTTATTGGCCATAGATTCCATTTGATTAATTCATGTATATGTGATGAAGTCTTGGTATGTGTATGACATGGAATTGAAATGTATGTACGTATTCAATGTTGAGCATGATCTTGAATTGTCATCACATCATATGTCATGATAAATTGAATCATAATAATGTGAATTGAGAAGACCGTCGGAGGTGAGCCGATGATGCCCCGAGAGTATCGGGATGCCTGGCTAGAAGGGTACGGCCGGTTGCCCGGTGGTCATGAGTGGCCGAATGCCAGAGGGTCCTCAGGAGACCGAGTGGTGTCGAGATGCCCAGAGAGTGGGGGAGCCGGAAGCTCGGCATGGTAATTATGTCGAGGGATACCTCGCGACGCCGGATTGGGTGCGAGATGCCTGGCCTGAAGGGTGCGGCCGGTTGCCCGGTGGCCTTAAATGGCTGGATACCGGAGGGTCCTCGTGATGCTAGTTGGGGTACGAGATGCCCGGAGAGTGGGGGAGCCGGATGATCTGAAATTGTATCTTGATGCATGGGGGGACACAAACATTGGTCCCGGGAATGAGAAATATGATGGTCCAAGATGAAATTGGAATTAAATCATGCATGATAATACATGATGATGATATATGCATGATGATATATGCATGATGATATGTATGATGATATGCATGATGATGTGTATGATAAGGATGATATATACATGATGATAATGACATATGCATGATGATGTGTATGATGAGGATGATATATACATGATGATAATGACATATGCATGATGATGTGTATGATGAGGATGATATATGCATGATGATATGCATGATGATATGCATGATGATAATGACATATGCATGATGATGTGCATGATGAGGAGGATATATGCATGATGATATGCTTGATGATACATGATGGTATGCGCATGGTTACAAGGTAAGTAACGCCTGCAATGCATGTATGAATTGTATGGTGCATTGAGTTGTTATTGGATTTCCTTATCTGCTGAGTAGTTGTACTCACCCCTTTTGGGGATAACATTTCAGATTAGAAAGATGCCGCTTCCTACCGTCACGCAAGGCACCTTCTATGGTCTCCCATCAGATGTAGAAGTAGATTGTACGGAGATCGACTGCGTCGTTATCCCTGGACTGACATTTGTGCGAGTGCGTATGCTGGTCATGTACGACGTGGGCTGGCCGAGGGCCCATCATCCAGGAGTTTTTGTCTGTTCATGTCCGCCGAGACGGAGTGGTTAGGGAATGTTGCCGCCACCACCACCCGATGCACTGGATGGGTGTGATGGTTACGTGAAGGGTAGAGAGCTGGTGTCATCTTCTTGGGGAGTAGCCGCCACTGTTGGATGGGGGATGTCATGTGATTTTCTTTAGGGGTCGTAGTATCTTTTTGGGATGAGGCCGAGTGTGGCTGAAAATCTTGGTCTCCTTTTTGTTGTATCGACCCGTGAAAAACCCATCACGATAATATGTAAATAAAAGTGGCATGGCTTATCTTTTAAATCCTGATGATTAGTGGTGTGTATTTGTATCATGGATTGGTAGGGGGATAGATGATGATGTCTAATTTGCTTCCACTATGAGTCGCATTGGGACCGATTCGTTTTTAAAAAAAAAAAAAATGCCTGTGATTAACGACACTTGTTTTAAGTACAAGAGAGAAAGAGGAAAGAAAGTGTAACATCGACGCTGGTGACGACCTGAGAAGGGTTCGGGGTGTCACATATGGCTGGTGGCCATTCGATTTTCGTATAAATATAATACTTCAAAGAAAATAATTTTATTTGGCAGCAGGATTATTATGTGATCTATAAGCAGTCAACAACTAAAAGATTTCGACCAAAAAAAAAAAAAGACAAATATTGGATGTTCGCACCCGAGCACAATGAAATCAGATATTGCTACATCACCAGTGATCAACCATAAATCAATTATAATGTCTAATTTATAGCTTAAATATAGGGAAAACGAAAACAATCTTATTATAGGTGTAATATTGATATGTGAGGATAAAATGGTTGAAACAGAAAGTTGGTAGTTTTGACGATGAAGACCATAAAACCAAATGCTATTGGTCCATGTAAAAAACCTAATGTGGCTATATAAAGTTTAATTCCCCCCTTCCCCCTCCCAAAAAAAAAAAAAAAAAAAAAACCTCAACTTTAGCTACAGTCCTAATTCTATTCTAAATTTTTGTTTGACTTATAGAAAACCCCAACTTTAGGTCCAATCCAAATTTTATCCTAAATTTTGTTTATATCATAAAAAACCACTAACTCTTACTTAAGTCTCATATTCGTTCCCGTTCACTCAACGTCCAAAATCGTCCTTAGTGATCGTATGTGGTATTTCCGTGTTATTACTCTAATTCCTCAATTCTCTAATCCAAGAAGATGTTTTTTGCATATGAATTATCACGTCAGTCCAAACGATGTCTTCTTAGATCTAAAATTCGGATAAAAACTAGACCAATTAGGGTTAGCCTTTTACAATTGCTCTTCTTTTTAAGAGAGTATTCATTCCATCTCACTTAGGGTTCTTTGATTTTGTGCTCAATCTTCAATCTCTAGTGGTCTAAACTTGCACTTGGAGAGCTCACACTCGGGACACTCAAATAACTCGTGCTTGGGAGTTTTCCATCTATCCTATAACGAGTAATTAAATCGCTAATCCGTTTTAACTAATCACCTAAACCTTAATTAGCCTAAACTAATCAACCCTTAAGCATAATTAACTCCCTAAGTAGAGTTTAGTGAGTAAACTCATCAGTTTTGAAATCTGATGAGTCCACGACGACGGCAACGTGGAGACGAGCGATAAACTCTGAAGTTGCGACACCCTACGAGGCCTGGAAGAGGTCTAAAATGGGCCTCGAAGGGCCATGGCTAGCTAAGGGCTTCGGCTTCTATTGATGGGCCGAGGGAGTGAGCTAGGTAGTGGTTTGGGCTGGAACAGCAAGGATGGCTGGCGGACGGCTACAGTGGTGCACGATAGATGTGACATCCTGAAATTCGACCCCGTTTCAATAAAATGAAATGGGCATTTCGTCGACGTGCTTATGGTCCTTTTTCTCTGAGCTGATCACTCACGAGTTAACTAACATATTGGGTGAAGCCGTTAAGGGATGTATCCGCGGTAAAATCCCTAAAAGCTACTTAATTGGTTGGATTGGACTAAAATCGCGTTTGATGGATTCTAACCACGGAATTGAATTCGATTTCGGGAATCGAATGTTCGAGTGTGTCATAATCCATTTTTAGGATCTCGTCTCATCATCTGTCAAATTATTGACAAGTCCGAAATTTCAGGAAAGAAATTATCGGAGGAAAAATTGAAGACCGGAAGAAAATAAAAAGGGAAAGAGAAAGGGAAAATAATAATAGTAATAAGAATAATGTGATTATCTTATTATTTATTATTTTCAATTTCTTTTCTCTCTCTCCCTTTTCTCTCTCCTATCTCCCTCGCGTGATCTTCCCCCTTTTCAGACCGTTCACCCTCCTTTTCCCCTTTTTCTTTTTCTCTCTTTCCCTCCTCTCTCTTTTCTTTTTCCCCTCGTGCGGATCTCCCTCCACCGACTGCCCCTTATCAATTCCAACTTTGCTTTCCCTCTTCCCTTTTTACTTTTTGACTAGTCAATCACCCTTATCTCTTCTCTCTCTTATCTCTACTTCTTCTTTCTCACTCGACACTCTCTCTCTCCTCTCGTTTGTGCGACACTCCAGCGAAACAGAAGCAGAGACAGCAGCGCCGAGAGAAGAAAACCGGATCAGCTCGCCGCACGCCAGGCCGTCACCACCGTTCCCCGCCTGCGCACCGCCTTGCCGCTCACCATTCGCCCTCCACCTCTTCCTCACCCCCTCGGCCGTCGCTGCCCTCCTTCTCTTCCTCTCCATTTCATGCGAAGCCCCAATGGAAGCAGAAACAGAAGCAGCGGCTCTTATCGCCTGAAGTCGGAGCAGCAGCCGCCCTTCGTTCCGCCGTTCACGCGTACGCCACCCCACCGAGCTGCTGTCCGTCCGTCCCCTCATGCCAGTCCAACGCTATCCAACTCTAGTCACCTCTGCCAAGCCCCTGTTCGGCCACCACAGGTGGTTGCTCGACCACCTCCGGCCACTGTTCGGAACCGCCGGAGCTTCCCTCACCCTCCCTCGGCCTTGCTTCGCCGCCTCAACCATCGGACCAGCCCCGGCCAGCCAAGAACGGCCGCTGGTTAGTGGGTTTCCAACCCCCTTCGGCCCACTTTTGGAGCATTTCCGGGCCCCGAACCCGGGACTTGCTTTGGGGTTTATCGTTCCTCGTGTCGTTCCCGTTGGATTGATATGCTTTGTGCTAAATTCCGGTGAGTAATCTCACTAATCCCTACTTAGTTTGCTAATTATGCTTAGGAGTTGGTTAGATTTAATTAAATGCAATTAGGTGGTTAGATTAGAATAGATTAGTGATTATTAGACAATTGTGATGCATATTAGATTTTTTGATTGTGCAATTAGCAAGTAGACGTAGTCTACTATTTATTGAATGTATCTCAGGATTCTTCCCGACCCTTAGCGGGCTTCAATTAGGGTTTTTGGACCTAAATTGGAGTTTTAGTAATTAATTATTAATTTTCGAAATTAATTAATTAATTAATTATTTTCCGGAAATTCAACTGGGATGGCTAGTGACCGGGATTTTATGCTGATGATCGTGGTGCAATCCGTTTATTTAATTGAGCTTTATGTCGTGCTAAATTGAAATTCTTTTATTTATTTATTTAATTTTTGAAATTAATTATTTAATTATTTATTTTCCGGAAATTCAACTGGGATGGCCAGTGACTGGAATTTTGTGCTAATTGTCGTGGCGCAGTCTATTTATTTAATTGAGCTTCAATTTGTATGAAATTGATTTAATTATGAATTTTTAGGAGTTATTCATATTGAATTGATTGTTAATTATTTGATTGGGAAATCGTTGGGTATTGGTTATCGATATCGAAAGTAAGTTGGTTATCACCTGAAAGAAAATACGTGGGCTTTGGTGAATTGGAATGTCACCTGGAGAATGCACGTGAGTTCAGTGGTTGAATATGTCATCTTGGCGAAGAGGTCACCTTAGAGAATGCACATGGCTCGGAGACTCGGTATGTCCTCCTGGAGAATGCATGTGGCTCGGTGACAGTGTATGGCATCGTAAAAAGGGCACGTGGGCTCGGTGAATTGATGCATCACTTTTGTGAGTTAGCACCTAAGAGAAGGCACGTGGGCCCAGGCATCGTAAAAAGGACACGTGGCTCGGTGATCCGATGCGTCACTTTGGCAAACTAGTGCCTTAGAGAATGCACGTGGGTCCAGTATTCGAGAATGGCATCTAAAATGGCACATGGCTCAGTGAGTTGATGTACCACCTTGGCGAAGAGGTCGCCTTAGAGAACGCACGTGGGCCCAAGGTTTGAGGCACGTGGCTCGGAGCCTTGGTATGTCATCCTGGAGAATGCACGTGGCCTGATATTTAGATATTCCACCTCGGGGAATGATTTGGGTGATATGTAATCGACTGGTTCGATTTGTTTTGAGTGAGTGGGTGCCTATTATGAATTGTACTAACTTGTAGGTGGGATCTGAGGCCAAGGTAAGTCCTCTGACCTGTGCGTGTTTAGGCAGCCTATAGTATAATAGTTTACTAATCGGGCCTTAGTGCGATAGAACTTGTTGAGTCGTAATCTCATCCCAGTTGTGGAACAACATTTCAGGCCCGTAGATGGCAGCACCACCACCTCCTCCTCCACCTCGTCGTCCCGCTATGCATTTCGGCATTCCATAGGAGATAGAAATCCATTACTATATACACCCTCATCCAGAAGGACTAGAGTACGTCCTTGTTAAGTCAATCGTCTAGGTTGACGTAGGAGAGAACGCTTTGAGGCCCCACCCTTATAGGTCATGGTACCGTGAATACTTTGACAGGCAAAGAGAGGGGCCCATTCTTGAGAACGACGTACCAGTGTACGTGTTGGAAGAAGTTTTGGGGGAGGGTACAGCAAACCACGCGGATGGGTCGGAATGTTCAAGACCCAACACTTGCGGCTAAAGCCCAGACTCCTGTGTACTCAATCGACGACGATAACTGGAATGACGAGGGTGACGATATTGAGGAACAGGAGGTGGAAGGACAGGAGGAGGAAGAAGACCGAGGTGCAGTAGAAGAGGTTCCTGAAGATGAGCCGACATCTGAAGCCGAACAAGAGCTTGAAGGAGAAGAGGAAGAGCCCGAGGAAGAGGAGAGCGAATCCGAGGAGTCAGAAGAGGATCAGGACGATCTTGAGTATGACCCAGATGAGGATTGAAATCCCATCTCTTTTGTGAACCCTATGTATAGGTGTATATAGAGTGAGACCTTGAAGTCGTGAATAGTTTGTAAAGTACTCTATTTAGTGCTATGTATAAAGGTTTGGTTGTAGATTTCAATATAAAAAATATGGCATGCTTTTCTATCCCATTGTGTTATTGTCTAGGGATTTATAACTGCTTCCGCATGTGCTTAATAAACGAAAGGGGTCGGCGATACTTAGTCCTGGGATATCGCATTATAAAATTGACCAAGTAGAAGGATGTGTGCGTGCCCGAGGATTGGGGCGTGACATCCCCTTTTTGTGGTATCAGAGCGAAGTTCAAGATTGGAGTGATAAGGAGCATTGACCATGGGATAGCTAGTAGGAAAGGCCTTTAAATTCATGCCGGTGCATGTCTGTGTTAGCTTAATGCTAGAATTGTTTGTTGTTTGTGGATCGCTCACCTTCTAATCTAGTGTGGGTTTGGAAGACGGGTTTCAGTGTAAAGACTGAACCATGAGCGAGTAGGAGCTAAAACTCCTAGTAAGAGGACAATGTCCTCTGTGACTCGGGATAAAGCACCGACAAAGGTCAGTACTCGAGGTGGTTGTGGTAGAGTGTCGACTCTGGCCAACTCGAGTGTAAGAGTACCATCGCAGGTTGGTACTAATGTAGTAGCACCGAGCGATCCTAGGTTCGATGGGATCGTTCAGGCGCTAGTGTCCTTGGAATTGGTTGAGCCAGCAAGCTCAAGACCGAGCCGTCGTTGTTGCCGCACCTGCTGAGGTCCAGTGTGGAGATATGATCTGGGACCTAGCCGTTGCATCCGAGTCGAGGTACAAATCCAATTCAAGCAGACCGATGGGACAACCATAAAGAGTGTGTGCTGTCACTTGACAAGAAATAGAAGACTCACCAGATGAGTGCCAAAAGTGTGGAAGGAAGCGTAGATAAATCTAGTGTTCGGGTATGGCTAGAACATGTTGTGATGATGACCAGCATGGCCATCCGGTGAAGGACTGTCAGTGGAAGTCTAAGGTAGCATAGACATCACTACTGCGGCCAGAACGCCACTAGGATGGCAAAAGGAATGGGAGTAGAATTGACCTTGCACCGATCAGAGAAAGAATGTGTTGGAGGTGATTTTATCAGAGCAGCGCAGTAGAGTTTTGTGTTGAGTTGGTAGAACTTAAACTGTTGAAGTAAAAGTGAAAGAGAGGGGAATCACTAGCAATAGTTGTGCTTGACTAGTGCTGAGGTGTGAGTTTGACGCCACATGAATAGTGTGAGTTCATGGAGCATCTTGTGATAATGAATCATGGTCATTTCGAGTTTACAGTGATGCCGTTCGGATTGACGAATGCTCCAACTACTTTTATGGATTTGATGAACAGAGTGTTCAAGGAATATCTGGATCAGTTTGTGATCGTGTTCATTGATGACATCTTGGTCTATTCGAGAAGTGATGAAGAGCATGAGAATCATCTTAGATTAGTGCTCCAGACCTTAAGAACTCATCAGCTGTATGCTAAGTTTAGCAAATGCGAGTTTTGGTTGACTCGTGTTGCATTCTTAGGTCATGTGATTTCTAGGGAAGGAATCTCCGTCGACCCGAGCAAGATAGAAGCCGTGATCAAGTGGCCGAGACCGACGACAATGACAGAGATCAGAAGTTTTCTGGGGTTAGCAGGTTATTACAGATGGTTTGTGGAAAGGTTTTCATCGTTAGCGTCGCCTCTTACAAAGCTCCTGAAGAAAAAAAAAAAGAGAAATTTGTATGGTCAGATAAGTGCGAGCGTAGTTTCCAAAAGCTGAAGGAAAAGCTGACGGGCAAGGGGGCTTGGCTAGTTTTCTCTGCAATTTTTGGAGCTTCAAACCTCTCTAATGGAGAAAGCAAGCAGCTAGAGAAGAAGAGGAAGATAGCTGCACTTGGAGGGTCCCTCTTGGCCCAAATAGTCTTCTATTGATCATTACCAGGCCTCCACTTGGTTCAGCCCTATCCTCCGCCATTTAGCAGCTCACAAGCTTCCCTTAGAAGTTTCCTTGATGCTCCCAAATGTTGCACACCATGGGGCTACGAATTTTGAAGCATTTTCCCCCAAATCCACTTCAATCTCCTCTTGAATTGATTCAATTCAGCCCCCGTAAATCCAACTAAAATGCCCACACTTCAATTCACATTTTTTCTTGCCAATAGAAGCAACTTGCATCCCAAAAATGCGATAAAAAAGGTCCCCTGAATTTTCCGATAAAAAATGCCCTCACTTTGAATTTTCGCCAAAAATCTCGATTTGTAGAAAAATATTCGAAGGATGAGTCAACAGTCCTAAAATAAATTGTGATAAGACAGAACTTTCAATTTCTGAAATTGGATTCAAATTCGCAGTTAATTTCAATCTAGAGCAATTTTAGCGTGACCTAGTCGATCGGGTAGCTTTTAGGAATTTTTAATGTAATTGACCCGTGGTTGATTATTTTCAAGCCAGAACGTGCATCTGCGATACATTAGCGACTCTCGGTTATCGTGAAAATCTCAAGGTTTCAAATACGGGTATAAGGTACCAAAATGACAGAAAAATAGGTCTAGTGCCGATCGACGAGAATTTTGTAATATGGTGGAATCACTCATACTTTGATCACATATCTCAATCAGATCGACATATCTCTGATCTTTGATCGATTTTTAACTATGTCGTAATGATCTCTGCAAGTGAACACGGTTGAGTAGTCGATTCCTAGTCGAATTCTCAAGTCTATTGTGTTAAATCCCTTAACGGCTTCCCCAGATAGACTAGTTATCTCATGAGTGATTAGCTCAGAGAATAGAACTATAGGCGCATCGATGAAAAGCCTAACTTATTTAATTGAAAATAGGATTTAAAATTTAGGATGTCACAACTCTTCCCCTCTTATAAAAATTTCGTCCTCGAAATTTAAACTATTACAATTCTTTAAACAAAAAAGGTGAGGGTACAGTCGTCTTATCGAATCTTCACTTTCCAAAGTTGCTCCTTTAGTACTGTGTTGTTGCCATACCACTTTAACCAACGGGATTGTCTTGGTACGTAGAATCTGCTCTTTTTGATCCACAATCTGAACCGGGTTTTCCACGTACGACACTCTATCATCCACGTCTAATTCCTCAAAATTAAGCACGTGGGTCGGGTTAGGCTCATACTTCCTCAACATCGACACGTGAAAGACAATCATGCATTTGCGCCAATCTCAGCGGTAATGCAAAATGATATGCTAGGATCCCGATTCTCTCTAAAATATCAAAGGGACTTACGTACCTCGGACTCAGCTTTCCCTTCTTGCCAAAGCGCAGAGTACCTCTCATTTGTGACACCTTCAGAAAAACATGATCACCAACTTGAAATTCCAAAGGCCTTTGACGCTTATCTACGTAGCTTTTCTAGCGGCTCTAAGCGGTCATTAATTTGTCCTTGATGATGATAACTACATCCATTGACTGTTGAACTAACTCTGGGCCTGTGATCTTTCATTCCCCAACTTCATCCCAACACACTGGTGTTCTGCACGCTCTACCATACAATGCTTCGAAAGGAATCATGTGAATGCTCTGCTTGTAGCTATTGTTGTAGGCAAACTCGACAAGATGAAGCTGCTCCTCCCAGCTTCCTTTGAAATCCAATACACAAGCTCGCAGCATGTCTTCGAAGGTTTGAATCGTCCTCTCTGACTAGCCATTCATCTGAGGATGATAAAATGTACTGTACTGCAGCTTCGTTCCTAAAGTGGTCTGCAAACTCTTCCAAAATGCAGCTATGAATCTCGGGTCTGTGTCTGAAGTAATCATCACCGGCACTCCATGCAGATGAACTATCTGACGCACATACAATTCTGCGTGCCTGTCCAAATCAAGATCCTTCCGTACCGCGATGAAGTGAGCCGACTTCGTTAGTCTGTCGACCACTACCCAAATGGAATCATTACCCCTCTGACTCATTGGTAAGCCTGTCACAAAATCCATCGTAATGTGCTCTCATTTCCACTTGGGGATCTCGAGAGGTTGCAGAAGTTCTCCCGGCTTACAATGCCGTGCCTTTACTTGCTGACACGTCAAACACTTGGCGACATGCTTGGCAATGTTCGCCTTCATACCAGTCCACCAATTGTGTTGACGTAGATTCTAATACATCTTTGTACTACCAAGATAAATGTTGTAACTGTTAAGATGAGCTTCTGATAAAATCTCCTTTTTAAGGTCTACATTGTTAGGTACACACAATCGTCCTCGGAACTTTAGTGTCCCGTCTTCAGAAGTCTGAAAGTCAGCCTTTTTCTTATTGGTATCTTCTTGCAGAATCTTCTAAATATATAGGTCTGTCAATTGAAGCATCTTAATTCTGATCTACACATCCGGCTCAATTCTGAGGGTGGCTATAAGGTTTGAAAGGTGGCTTATCTCAATCTTGAAAACCGAATCTCGAGCTCTCTCAAGTAAAACCCATTCCTTAACCATCATCTGTGCGACTGAAGACTTCCGACTTAAAGCATCTACAACCTTATTCGCCTTCCCAAGTTGATACCGAATATCACAATCGTAGTCCTTCAGAAGTTCCATCTAGCGACGCTGTCTCATATTCAACTCTTTCTAAGATAATAGATACTTGAGACTTCGATGGTTAGTGAAGATCTAAAATCTTTCTCCACACAACTAATGTCTCCAAATCTTCAGAGCGAAAATGATTGTAGCAAGTTCTAAGTCATGCGTCGGGTAATTCAACTCATGAGGCCTCAACTGACGGGACGCACATGCAACAACCCTACCATGTTGCATCAACACACAACCCAGTCCCCTAAACGACGCATCACTATAGATCACGTATCCTCCAGGAGCAGATGGAATGGTTAGCACAGGTGCGGTAGTCAGCTTCTGCTTAAGCTCTTGGAAACTACGCTCGCACTTATTTGTCCACACAAATTTCTCTTCCTTCATCAGTAATCGAGTCAACGGCAACACCAAAGCTGAAAATCCTTCCATGAACCTTCTGTAGTAACCTGCCAAACCCAGAAAACTTCTTATCTCTGACACTATCGTCAGTCTTGGCCAATTGATAACTGCTTCAATCTTGGACGGGTCCATGGAGATTCCTTCGCTTGAAATCACGTGACCTAGGAACGCAACACGAGTTAACCAAAACTCGCACTTGCTAAACTTAGCGTACAATCCATGAATCCTCAAGGTCTGAAGTACCTTTCTCAAATGACTTTCATGCTCCTCAACACTTCTTGAAAACACCAGAATATCGTTGATAAACACGATCACAAACTGATCTAGATATTCTTTAAACACTCAATTCATCAAATCCATAAAAGTAGCTGGGGCGTTCATCAAACCAAACGGCATTACAGTGAACTCATAATGGCCGTATCAAGTACGAAATGCTGACTTTGGTATGCCCTCATTTCTGATCCTCAACTGATGATACCCTGTCCTCAAGTCGATCTTTGAAAATATTGATGCTCCTTTTAACTGATCAAACAAGTCGTCGATCCTCGGAAGTGGATACTTGTTCTTGATCATCACCTGATTGAGTTGGCGATAGTCGATGCACAGGCGTAATGAACCATCTTTCTTTTTCACGAAGAGAACTAGTGCTCCCCAAGGTGATGCATTGGGACGTATGAATCCCTTATCTAACAATTCCTGCATCTGCACTTTCAATTCTTTCAACTCAGATAACGACATCCAGTAAGGAGCTTTAGAGATTGGCTCTATCCCGAGTGCTACTCGATCACAAACTCTATCTCTCTCTAGCGGTAGGTTTGGAAATTCTTTCGGAAACACATCTGGAAATTTTTGCACTATTAAGATATCTTCAATCTTTAGCTCATCGACTGTTGTATCCACAACAGTTGCCAGGTAACTTTGACAACTCTCATCTAACAAACGGGTTTCCTCGAGTGACGAGATTAGGGAAATCAAGGGTCCTCCTCGACTCCCAGTAAACTCAAAACTCTCACCCGCTAAACTGAATCGCTTTACGATAGTGGTTCATCTTAGCTCGTTGCTTGGTAAGCCAGTCCATGCCAATTATCAAATCAAAATCATACATGGCTAAGACTAACAAGTTTATCTTCCCATCTCGCTCACCAATCACTAACTTGCAACCAAGACAACCCATGCAGCTAACACGTTATCCTAGCTATAAAAGAATGAGTCACACCAGGATCAAATAAAGCATAGGCAGCATGGTCATTCAGCGAAACCGTACATATAACCACATCAGGCGAGTCCTCTGCTTGTCCTCTCATGATGGCGTACACTTGTCCTTGCGCTGATGATATGTTCTGTCCTCCCTACTGTGTGACCTGTGGCACAAACCTTTTGTTTTGACTTATCGGCGGTGGTCGCTGTAACTGCTGAAATCCTCTTGGCCTTTTAGGACAGGCTCTGGCCAAATGACCCGGTTTGCCACACTCATAACACTCACTCATCCTAAGGTGGCATGGGGCCGAACCATGTCGCCTTCCATAGAGACAACACGCACCATTCTGATGTAGTGCTGATTTTCCAATTCCAACATTCCTATTGAGCGGCACATGGAATCTTCCTCCGGCCACGGGCCTTTTCCTATTCTAGTTCCCATCTCTATTAGAGTTGAACCTCAATTCAGATGAGGTGGCTTGCTCACTTGAGCTTCTTTCCATCAGCTGGGCCTGGTTGTACACTTTGTTATAGTCCTTCAAATCGAATGGCACCAGCGGGTTCTTCAGTTCTAGTCAAAGGCCATTCCTGAACCTTCAAGTTTTGTCTTCTGGATCCTCCACTAATTTGGGAGCGTACTGGGATAGCTCTACGAATTTGACCTCATACTGGTCAACAATCATCATCCCTTGGTGGAGGCATTGAAATTCCTCCATCTTATGTTCTCGGACGCCACCCGAAAAGTACTTGTTGTTAAATGCTTTGAGGAAAACGTTCCACACCGGGACTACGCCTTCCAGGAATACTGTACCTCCGGTGGCCTTCCACCAGGTATTCGCGTTACCCTGCAATTGATATACTGCTAGGATAACCTTTTATTGCTCACTGCAGATCAGAAGTGCGAAGGCCTTCTTCAAGTCTTGAATCCAAAGAGATGCAGTCTCGGGGTCTCCAGCACTCGTGAACCTCGACGGGTTCAGCTTTAAGAACTGCTCCACCAACTTGTGAATCGGTCTCTCTCTCGATACAACCACGTTCTCAGCTGGGATGACGGTAGGAGCAGCAGTGGCTGTGGCCTCGGCAGTGGCGACAAAGGCAGCAGTAGCAGCAGCTTGAGCGGGGGCAACTTGATTCTAGGCCTGATGTCCCATCAGATCTCTCATCACTTCAAGTGCCTGCATGATCCCTTCGATCCTGGGATCACTAGGGGCTGCTACCCTAACACCAACAGGAGGCGGTGCCACACCATTAGCGCTAGCCTAAGCCGGCGCTCGACCACGACCTCCTCGGATATTGACTCTCGTCGGCGTCCTACCTTGAGTCGAACGTCCAATGGTTCGCTTTTTAGGAGTCCTCTGCTCTTAATCACTCATTTCGCAGGATCTTTAAAGAAACCTGCTTTCTAATTCCACGCATAATTAGAAGCTGAGCGATCTCAACAAACAATTTACCAAACAACTATCACAGACATGCATCAGCATGAAATAAAGGCCATTCCTACTAACTATCCCATAACTTATCGCACCTTATCACTCCAACTATTGACCAACCCTAATACCACTCCAAGCGGGGATGTCATGCCCCGATCCTTGAGCACATGCTCATCTCTCGGTGGTCGATTAAATTGCGACATCTCAGGACATGTCGCCGACCCATTCATTTTAATGCACATGTAGAAGCAAATAAATAAATCCCCAGACAACACAAAGATGGGATAGAAAAGCAAGGCCAAATTTTTGAAAACCACAACACAACTTTATACACAACAGACTAGGTCATTTACACTACTAGTCTATATTCACGAGTCTACAAAAGCAGATAGGCTACAAGTCCTCTAAGCATTCAAACCCTCAACCGAAGACTTCGGGGTCTCTGGCTCCGGGGAACTTGGGTCAACTACTGTGCCACCAGGAGGGTCAGCCATACCCTTGCCAAAAGCGATCTCCAACATTGACACAAGCACCTCAGATTCCTGCAGGGGGCCTTCTTTGGGTCCATTTCCTTCGTAACAATACCATGCTTGGAATTCATGGGGTACCCTCCGAGGTAGGGCCACATGAACCCAAACGGCAGTCCTTACGAGCTCGTAGACCCAGGTTCCCTGACCCTTGGGAAGAGGAATCTGCATGACCTATTCAGTGACCTTTTTAGACTGGCCAAAACGCTCAGGAGGATTCACCATTTAAGGACCTGAAAATGTTAGCCCACAACGGGGTGAGGCGATGTCTCAGCGAGTCCACCCTCTAAACTCTAACTAGGAAGGAAATACGCCTAAAGGCTACCTATGCACACACAGGACATAAGATATACCTTTACCTCAGTTACTTCCTACAAGTTAGTACAGTTTATGATCTCAACCAATAAACTCAAATCAAATCGAAACATCGATCAATCAGTCAATCAGCTCAATTTGATACTATATATCGGTCTTCTGACACCACCAATGCTCACAACAGTTGCAATATATGGTCTTAGCTTGCTCAAGCTGATATATATATAGATAGATATATATATACGGTCGGCTTGAGCCAAAACATAATATCTTTCTTTTATAAAATCCCACAAATTAAAATAGTCCATAAACACATTTTTGGTGCTGTAAACCAACGCCCGGTATTTTCTGATTAAATACCGAAATTACCTAATTTTGGAATAAATACCCAAAATTACAATTTCCACTCAATTTGCACAAATCAACACTCGATTAAATAAACCAAGCATACCATTGCAATCAGCATGAAATTCCGGTCACCGACTATCTCGGTATAATTTTCGGAAAATAATAAATAATTAAATAAATTTATATAAATAAAAGTGTTCGGCTCTAACTTATATAAAATGTGTAGTTGGTGTGCATTGCATTATTTTGTTTGAGTATGGGATAGGGAGATTTTGAATATGCTTCCATTATATGAACTGCACTGGGACCGATCTAAAGGATATAAACCCCCAGGACTTACGAACCCATTATAATTCTATGGTATTAGAGTAATATATTATTAGGTCAAGAGAAAGGTAAGCAAACTGTGGCGACCCGAACGGATTGGGGGCCGTTTTGGGGGCGCCACACAAACAAACACAGGGATAGTAAAACATGCTAGAGATTTTTCACAAACTACGCTTTATAAACAAACCAAGTTAACCCTACAAGTTTATATACATAAGTTTGTCTTAAAAAGAAAGTCCTAGGCAACCTATGCCCCGAATCCCTTAGAGTCGGGCTTCGGATTCTCCACGACACCGTCCGGTATATCAATGTCCATGGGGTGTCCTACCTCCCCATCTTCCGTTCCGACAAGCGGTCTATCAAAACCTTGCAAGGGACCCTCTCGAGCCCCGTTATGCTCGTTAATGAACCACGCTTTGAAGCAATGAGGCACCAAATGAAGGAGGCCCTCATCGACCCAAATCGTAGTTGCCACTAGCTCGCGGGTCTAGGTGGTCCCAAGAACAGGGTAAAAGGAAGACTCGTAGTCCATTTCCCATGGAACCCCAAAACGAACGAGACATATCTCCATACTAGGGACCTAAAAAAGGGTTAACCATGATGGGGTGAGATAAATCTCAGTGAGTCAAAACCTTAAACCCCGATTAGGACATAAATTTGCCTCGAAGGTGGTCCTAAACAGGCACCATACAAAACTCACCTCGCCTCGGTGCGTCCCTACATATTAGTGCATCACATATGCCATTATAAATATCACAAGTGTAATTAATAATCGGAACACATACTTTTCATCCTTCAAACAATCACATGGGTCTCGATTATAAGGTAAAACCATTATGACATGTCCCATACCATGCCACACAATTTTGTCTCATAATCAAGCGCAATAGCACAACCATTAAGGCGTGTTCCAGTTATTACGACCCATCGGCCACGGCCAACTCAAAAGTCGACGGTCATCCGGCGTAACCAGGCATTGTCCTGCTCCGTTAGGCACGACAATGTCTAGCACTACAGGCCTAGATGGCATTCCATAAAGGAGCATCGGCCCAGCCTCCACCGCGACCGGCATCAATTGACATGGGGCATCCAAACTTAATCAAGCATCGCTTGCACGACTCTCGTCGGGTGACGGGTTATGATAGTGACCATACGAACACATACTTAGCCAAGAACACCATGCTGTGCGTTCAAATACCTCGTTTTCAAATAATAAACTTGGCCAATTTTCTTCGTATTAAATAATCGTGCATGGTCACGTATTTAAATCGAACCATTAAACATAGTATTCTCCCATTTTAAAACTCTACACTTTTATATAGTACATAAAAATTGGTGTAAAAAACCAGCACCTGATATTTTTCTATTTAAATGCCCATAAAATCGAGTTTTGCAATAATAATCAACAACTACCATCAAGCAATCAATTGCACATATATGCCATCGAATTCACGTATAAATTCATCCACAAGAATGAGCGTAACATTTCACGAAATGGCTGATCCGTCACTAATTATGCTAATTATGATTAATTAAAATAAATTGTGATTAATTAAGCTAATCCGACTTAATTAACCTAACCATGGTTAACTAACCCAACCTAAGTATACTAACCTAACTAAACTAGCTAACCTAACCAATCCAATTACATTAACCAAGCTAGTTACACTAACCTAGGATTAACTAACTAATCCTAATTAACACTAATCTAACCCCCTAAGCACAATTAACAATCTAATCAAGGATTAGGGAAATAACTCACCAGATTAGGATGGCGGTGGGCTCACGGCAACGACAACACGATGGCGGTGAGAACCTGAGACTACTGTGTCTCCAATGGAGACTTGGTGGAGGCGAGGTTGGCCCTACAAGGCTCTCGGCCAAGGAGGGGATTCGATTTTGTGGAAGGCTGGTCGGTGGAGGTGGCTGCAGGTGCTGCTGGCGGGCTGGTGGTGAAGCCGGTTGTTAGCGATGGTGGACGCGGCTCGGCTGGACGCGGGGCTGGCGGACCGCCAAGTAGAGCTGCTGGATGTCAGCTATTGGGCTGGGATGGTGAAGTGGACGGTGAGTGGGCTGAAGATGGCGTGAAGTGGAGTGGTGGTGGATGTGTGAAGGTGGTGTAACATCCTGATTTTCCAATTCTGTTTTCAATTTAGTAAGTCGGGCTTTTCATCGATGCGCCTATAGTTCTTTTTTCTGAGTTGGCCACTCATGAGATAACTAGCCTATCAGGTGAAGCCGTTAAGGGATTATAATGTAGTAGACTTGAGAACTCGACAAGAAAATGACTGCTCGACCGTACTCATCTATAAGGGTCATTGCGACACTATCAAAATCGATCAGAGACTGAAGATAGGTCGATTCGACAAATGTATGTGATTAAGTGTGGGTGATTCCACCTAATTGCAAAATTCCCGTCGAACGACACTATACCGATTTTTCTGTCTTTTCTTTACCCTATGTCTCTATATGAAACCTCGAGATTTTCATGACAACCGAGAGTCGCCAATGAGTCAAAGATGTATATTGTGACTTGAAAATAATCAACCACAGGTCAAATGCACTAAAATTTCCCGAAAGTTACCCGATAGATTAGGACGCACTAAAATCGCGCAAGATTAAAATTAATCATGAATTTAAACCCGATTTAAGAAATTGAAAATTTTGTCACATCACAATTCATTTTAAAAACGTCGACTCATCATCAGAAGATTTTTTTGCAAACCAAGATTTTTGGCGAAAAATCAAAGTATGGTTATTTTGGATTGGGAAATTCGTAGGCCCTCTTTTGGTTGCATTTTTGGTCATCCGGTGAGATCTTTGGACAAGGAAAAATGTGGAATTAAGTGTGGGCACATTGGTGGATTTTATGGGCTTCGATTTGGGTTGATTTTAGCAAGAATAGAATGAATTGAAGAGGGAAATGCACAAAATTCGTAGCCTTGGAGGGGTGCAACATTTCAGTCATGTTGGGAGACTTCCTAAGGAAGATTGAGGAGAGAGAATGGCTGAGGATGAAGGTTGATAGCTGGTTGGGGCTTGTGAGTTGTGTGTTGGACAAGTGTTAAAGGTTTAGAAGCCTTTGGGGTCCCCCTCTTCAGCTGAAGCTTCTTCTTCCTCTAGCCCCTCATTTCTCCATTGTTGTGTCTTTTGGAGAGCTTGAGAAACCAGAAAACTGAGCAGAGCAACCCCCCCTCCATCATCGACGCTCGCCGGTGCCCGTCCAAGCCGTCACTCGCCGTCACGCCCTCGAAGCAGCGCCGACCTCTCCTACTCGCATTCGCACTTGTCTCGCTCGTCCACGCGTCCAAGCTGCCTCTATCCATCCCCGTCGAGGTCAGTCGAAGCTCCCTGGCCGCCGTTCAGCTGCCGTCCGCCTCTGCCGTCGCCCGTAGCCACCCGCCTAGCCCGCCTTGTTCATTTCAACCAAGCCTAGCCACCAATTCTTCTTCCTCGACCAGCAAGCAGAAGTAGGAGTTCCAGCAAGGTCTGGAACTTCGGGAGGCTTTTCCAAGCCCTTTCCAACCTTGGTTGGTGTCACCACTAGGAGGTTTGTCGCTTGCCTTGGCGTTGCCGTCACCGTGGACTCACCGGCTCGCAAATCCGGTGAGTTTAGTTGCTAAACCTTGCTTAGGAGGTTAATTATGCTTAAGGGTGTTTAGATTAAGCTAAGTATGGTTAGGTGGTTAGATTAGTTTAGTTAATTGTTAATTAGATTAAGGGATGTGATTAGTTTAGTGTAATATTGATTAGGCCCTTAATTAATTATTTTAAATTAATTAATTATTTTGAATTTATAAATATGATTTTATTAAATGATATTTAATATAATATATTATTTATTTATTTAATTTCGGAATAAATTTAATTATTCAATATTTCCGAAAATTATACTGGGATAGCTGGTGACCGGAATTTCGTGCTAACTACTATGGTGTGTTCAGATTATGCAATTGATTGTTGGATTGTGCAAATTGAGTGATGATTGTGAAAATATGATATTTATTTAGAAAATCCTAGGTGTCAGGTTTTGACACCGAAAAGGGTTTTTAAATACTATATCAAATAGTGGGGTTTGCAAAGGAAAGATATCACTTTTTCTGGTTCAAATTGACCGTGTTCCCACACACGACTATATTCTGATATATTTTTAATATGATGAAAATAGGCCAGGATCACTATTTTAATTGAGGCATTTGAGTGCAATGCAAAGTGTCCTAAGCCAAGTTTGAGTGGTCGTGTGTTGTTTATGAGAACCCGTCCTAGCGTTTGCGCCAGACGTTACCCTATATGGGATTCAAGTCGCAGTAGATTCTAGACCTATGCTCTTTCGGGAAAGCCGTCTTTGAGAAACGTAGCCATGCTCAATGGGGAAGAGACAATGCCTAGCTACGCCAGTAGACCGTCGAACTTGGGAGTAGGTCGTGCCCACTGTGGGGCAAAATTAACAATTGGAACACATGATTGATTGAGTTGATGCACCTGATTATGGGACAAAACTGTGTGGCACGATATGGGATGTGTCATAATGGTTTGGCCTTATAATCGAGACTCCTATGTTTGACCGAGATGAGTGAGGTGTTTCAATTGTTGTGTGCATGGATTATATGCATTTGTGATATGAACTATGCTGACGTGCAGGAAGGAACTAAGGCGAGGTAAGTCCTTTGTTCTAATTGTGTGGCTGTTGGCTAGAGCGCCTTGACATGTATTTCCTTCCTAATAGGGGTTTAGGGGGTGAACTTGCTGAGACATTGTCTCACCCCATCATGGACTTAACTTTTCAGGTCCTTAGATGGTGGTTGCGGAGGACCTGAAGCCCCGGAGTCTGTGGAGGTGGAGTCTGAAGGATCAGCATATGTATCCGACTATTATGTCGTAGGACAGCTTCTTTTTGAGAGCTGACCTTTTTGTAAACTTTTGACCAGACTCTTTTGTATCTAAACTCGTTGTTTATAAAAGTTGGCTTTTGTGAAATGTGCCCTGCTTTCCTATCCCATGTTGTTTGTTGTCAGGGGTATTTGTTTCGCTTCCGCATGTGCATTAAAAATGAATAGGTCGGCGATGCGTGCTGGGAACGTCGCATTTATATTGACCAGGGAGGGATGCGCGCGCGCTCAAGGTTTGGGGCGTGACAGGTGGAGAGCTGGTGATGGAGGTGAGTGGCTAACGTAGGGAGAGAAACAAAAGAGGGATGATGAAGGTGGGACACTCGGCTATAGTAGAACAGAAGGGAAATGGTGTGAGGTAGAAAAGAAGAAGAAGCAGTAGAAGGGGGGGAAAAGGGTTTGGTCGGCTAAGGCAAAGGGGATGAACGTGCATGGGGAGAGGGGGAGAGAGAGGGGGAATGGAAGTCATTTTGACAACCAATGGGAAGCCTTGCAAAATATCAAACACTCATGACTTGTGTCTCCAAAGTCTTTATGCCCAACAAGTCAATTGGTCATCCAATGAGAAATTTGCTCTTATTTCTCACAAAATAAACCATTTTGAGGGCCAAATAATCCATTTAATCAGCCCATCCGAATTTCACTTTCATTTTCTTGTTGTCCGAAATCGATTTTTCCGCAAAATTCTGGACTCGACAAAAATTCTTCGAAAGATGAGATGACGTCCTATAAATGAATTGTGACATGCTCAAACGTCCGATTCCCGAAACCGAATTCAATTTCGTGGTTAAAATCGACCGAACGCGATTTTAACCTGTTTGGTAGCTTTTAGGGATTTTAGCACGTTTGACTCATGGTCGATAATTTTCGATCCACATTTGTGCATCTCCGACTCATAAACGACATTCAGTTGTCATAAAAATCGCAAGGTTTCAATTTTGTGACCCGGGTATAATATTGATAGAAAATCGAGTTATCGTCGTTCGACGCGAATATCGCAATCGTGCAAAATCACCCGCAATTTGACTACGTACTTCCATCGAATAGACTCATGTCCATTCGCTAATCGATTATAATAGTGTCGTATTGACCCTTGCCGATTATTATGGTCGAGCGGTCGATTTTCGATCGAATTCTCTAGTCTGTCGCGCTTACACCCCTTAACGGCATCACCTAATAGATTAATTAACACGCAAGTGGCCATGTGACATCTTGAATTTCAGGTTCCATTTTCGATTGAATAAGTTAGGCTTTTCATTGATGCACCTATAGTTCTTTTCTTTGAGTTGACCACTCACGATATAACTAGCCTATCAAGTGAAGCCATTAAGGATTTTGAACACAATAGACTTGAGAATTCGACCAAAAATCGACTGCTCGACCGTGCTAATCTGTAAGAGTCATTACGGCACCGTCAAAATCAATCAGAGACCGGAGATAGGTTGGTTCGATAGAGATATGTGATTGGTGTGTGGGTGATTCCACCAAATTGCAAAATTTCTATTGAACGGCACTAGACCGATTTTTCTGCCATTTCTGTACCTTGTATCCATATTTGAAATCTCGAGATTTTCATGACAACCGAATATCGCCAATGTGTCGAAGATACACAATGTGGCTCGAAAATAATCGAGCACGGGTCAATTGCACTAAAAATTTCTAAAAGCTACCCAATAGGTTAGGTCACACTAGAATCGCGCATATTGAAATTAACCGCGAAATTGAACCCGAATTAAGAAATTGAAAATTATGTCATGTCACAATTCAATTGGTGGGGGAAAATGTGAATTTATGTGTGGGCACCTTGGCTGATTTTATGGGGACCAAATTGAGCTCAATTGGATAAGTCTTAAAGGGGAATTGAATGGAATTGAAGGGGGATTGCAAAAAATTCGTAGGCCTTGGTGGTGTGCAACTTTTGGACCCTTAGAATGGAAGCTTGGATGAAGGATTTTGGCCATGGATGACGGCCAAGGGGTGGTGGGCCAAGAACTCAAGTGTTTTAGATATTTGCGTGGCCCCCTCCTCTTTGCAGCAGCCATCTTCTCCCTCCAGCAGCTCTTTTCTCCATTGGCGTGAGTTTTGGAAGCTTAGAAATCCAGAGAACAATCGGCCAGCCCTCCCCCTTCACTGTCAACCAGCAGGAGTTCCATCGCCGTCACCAGTCGAACACCGCGAGCACCCGAGCTCCCGTGCCAACTTGTCCGCTCGTCCCGCACCGTCTCGCCTCCTGTTGTGCCTAAAGTCACCTACCGAGCCTCCGTCTAGCCAGTCGGAGCCTCGTCGTCCGCCTCAGTCAAGCTTGCTAGGAGCTGCTACAGCCACCCCCATCCTTCCTTGTTGTTTTCAGCCCCTTCGCTCCAGCCCAACAGCCCAGCTCAGTAGCCGAGCTCTTAGCCTAGCTGTGAGCTGTTGGGCCCATTTTTAGGTCCCTTCCAGGCCTTGGTTGGTGTCGCCACAGGCTTGGTTGTTGCCCGCCTTCGCGTCGCCGTAGCCATGTACTCATCGGATCACTAAACCGATGAGTTTACTTGCTAAACTTTGCTTATGGAGTTAATTATGCTTAAGGGGTGATTAATTTAAGCTAATTAGAGATTAAGTGGTTAGTTAGATTAGATTAGTGATTTAATTGCTTAATTATGCATGTTAGGTGATTAGAATATACTAATTAGGGACTAGATAAGTTATGCTATTTATCTAGATAGGTTCGAAAATTTTCTAAGCCCATTTAGGTAGTTCGATTAGCGTTTTCGGCCTAAGTTAGTATTTTTGGTATTTAATTGCATTTATTTCATTATTTTTTTATTTAATTATTAAATATTTTCCGAAAATTAGACCGGGATAGCCGGTGACCGGAATTTCGTACCGATTGCAGTGGTGTGCTTAGTTTATGCAATTGAGTGTTAATTTGTGTAAATTGAGTGGTGATTGAAATTTTGGTTATTTATCCCAAAAGTGTGAAAGTTTGGTGTTTAATTAGAAAATCTCGGGTGTCGGGTTTTGACACCGAAAATAGTTTTAAATACTATACCAAACAGTGGGATTTTAAAAGGAATGATAATTTTTCGGGTTCGATTTGACCGTGTACCCACACACGATTATTTTCATCAGGTGTTTTTGATACAAAGAAAAAGAGTCAAGTGTATATCTTAATTGAGATATTTGAGTGCAAAGCACGGTGTATTTGGCTGTAATTGAGTGTTCGTGTGTTGGTTATGAGAACCCATCGCGAGCGTTTACGCAAGATGTTGCCCCTATATGGGACGCCCTTGGACAATGAAAGACGGTCGCAGTAGATTCCGGACCTATGCTCCTTTGGGAAAGCCGTCTAGTAGAGACGTTGCCGTACTCGATGGGATGAGATGATGCCCGGCTACGCTAGAAGACCGTCGAACATTGAGTAGGCCGTGCCCATTGGGTCGAGATGAAAATTAGGAACGCATGATTGATTGAGTTAAACGCGCCGAATTATGGGACAAAATTGTGTGGTACGGTATGGGACGCGTCATAACGATTTAGCCCTATAATCAGGACCCCTGTGATCGTTTGAGATTGAGTGTGGCATTCCAATTGATTGAGCTTGATTACTGCTCATGTCTGTCATATGAATTGTGCTGATATGTAGGGAGGAGCGCTGAGATGAGGTGAGTCTCTATGGTTGTGTGTTGTGTGGTTAGGACGCCTCTAGGCTTATTTTCTTCCTAGTTGGAGTTTAGGGGGTGAACTTGCTGAAACATTGTCTCACCCCGTCATGGGCTCAACCTTTTTTAGACCTTAAATAGTGGTTCCTGCGGAATGTTTTGGTCGGCCGGTGAGGGTTACTAAGCGGAGTTTTGACTATCCTGTCCCCGAGGCTCACTGGGTCTACGAACTTGTGGTGACTACCGTTTGGGTCGATGAGGGTCTACCTCAAAGGGTACCGCATCAATTCAGAGCGTGGTTTCGCCACAGACTCAATCGATACAGGAAGGGTCCCTTGAGGGTTTTGACATCCCCGTTGTGGTAGTCGATGCCGCTCTAGGCGAGAGTGCAGCTGACCCTCCTGATGGTGTTGTGGAGGACCCGAAGCCCCCAGAGTCTATGGAGACTGAAGGATCGGCGAATGTGTCTGACTAGTTTCATAGGACAGCTTTGTTTTGAGAGCCGGTCTTTTGTAGACTCTTATCTATATACTGGTGTTGTATATAAACCGAGATGTTTATAAAAGCGTGTTTTGGTTGTGAATTGTTTTCCTACTTTTCTATCACATGATATTTGCTATCAGGGGATTTGTTTATTCGCTTCTGCATGTACAATAAAATGAAAGGGTCGGCGACTCGTCCTGGGAAGTCGCAATTTTTATCGACCACTGAGGGATGGGCACGCGCTCGAGGTTCGGGCGTGACAAGCCAGCTCCAAGTAAAATAACCATAGGCGTGCCAACGAAACAACAATTTCATATATTCAGGACGGGGTCAAATTTCAGGATGTCACAACTTTGATACTGAATCGAACTCAGTATCCCTATCATCCTCTTCATCCTTCTCAATCCTTACCATTGATTCCTTTCTTATTGTACCGGTAACTTCATCAATATTCATGGCCGACCTTCTGGACCAAGATATGGAATCCAACCCTTCTGAACCAGAGGTTGTTCAACCAAACAATCCCTCTCAGCATGTGAATACCTCTTCCAAATAGTTTTTCACTGTTGACGATATTCCATATTCCAAATGGTCAGAAAGATTTGAAGAATTCCACACTTGATTAAATGCCCAAACTCTTACCAATCAGGATAAATATGATGTCCTTTTTGGTTTTGTCACACGGTTTACAGTTAGCCTCAAATATTGATGGCAATCGGTGACAGAACAAGACCAGATTCAATTTCTGCTTTCACCTGACTTTAGCCATGCCATTACTCTCCTATACCATTTTTTCATAGGAAAACCTTCTAACCTTCATGAGCTCAAAAGGAGAGAAGAAAATGATGCTCTCTCTAGAAAATGCATCTTGATAAACAATATCAGGAAATACTCAAGCTTTTCTATGGTATTGGTGGTGATCCAAACCTAAAGCAAAATTTTCTGACTTCCATCCCCAAAGAGTTATCCCAGCAAGTAGAGAAATCTTTTCTCAATAGACAGAGGAGAATTGTAGACATTCCTTTGGGAGAAATACAACAAGAAATCCATTTTGTGCCTTGATGATCTATGGCTAAAGGGTCAAATGGTTCAGACTTATCTCACAGACAACAGAGAACTTGATGAAGCCTGTTCTTGCTAGAAGCTGAAGATCAAAAAGTCTTCTAGAAAATAGAAGCACTTCAAAAAAATCTGGATAAAGAAATCCAGACATGGATCTAAGCATTTTAGGAAAAAGAAGAAATGACAATTCCTACGCAAAAGGAAAGATAGTTTAGGCAACAAGAAATCAACTCGATGCGTCATTTGCAATCAAAAGTGTCATTTCGCCAAAAATTGTCCCCAAGCAAGAAAATGTAAGAATCATCTAATACATCACATAGAGATTAAAACTGGTATTTCACTCGAAAATGATGATATCGAATCTCTATTCTTTGCGGATTAAGAACCATCTGAACAAACTCTTTATGTCATTTCTTGTTACCAAACTCCCAATGAGACTGATTTAGATTCAGATTCTAAAGATCTTTTTCACATATCCCTCACTTCTTCAAAATAAAACCCCGACATATTTTCCAGCCAAATCCATTGTCCCCATTTTCCTATGAAAATTTTCACTTCAAAGTTTGCCAAACCCATCACAGTCATTGCTCTCATAGATACTGGTGCAAGTTCTTCAATTTTAGACATTAAAGTTCTTCCTGAAGAGTATTGGACTTCCTGCGTTCGATATTTCAATTCTACCTCAGGAGATACTTTTTCTACGAATATAATAACCAACCCAGTAACTATCCTTTTTTTTCCCCAATGTTCTATAACCACAAAAATCTTTGGATCTAATCTTCCCAACAAAGATATGATCATCGGTTGGGACATCATGACTTAAATTTCTCAACTTCGTATCATTCCTAGAAAGTGTCTTAATTATAAGGACCAATTCTCTGAATTTGTTAATATCCAAAGATTTTTTCCATCCAAATGAATCTGTTAGATCTGATCATGCAAAAGTTGTTAGAATCTTGTTTAGAATCCTATTTAGAATTCTCTCAAAAATGTTTTCATCCTTTATGGAAAAATCCAAAATTCTTTATTTGCCTTCCCTTAAAAAAAAATGAAGATATTAATCCAACCAAGGCAAGTCATACGGGAATGAAGCCAGAGCACCTGGTCTCGGCTCAGAAGGAATGCTCAAAGCTATTGCAACAAGGCCTTATTGAAATTTCAAATTCTCAATGGGCTTGTGAAGCTTTTTATGTCAATAAACGTGCCGAGCAAAATGGAGGAAAGATGCGGCTAGTAATAAACTATCAGCCTCTTAACATTTTCCTTCAAGATAACAAGTTCCCTTTACCTTCCAGAAATTCACTCTTTATCAGATTATCCAAAGCCCATATTTACTCCAAATTCGATCTCAAAGCTAGATTTTGGCAATTGGGTATTCATCTTGAAGACAGACCCAAGACAAGATTCTGTATTCCGAACCAACATTTCCAATGGAAAGTTCTTCCTTTTAGACTAAAAGTAGCTCTATCCTTATTCGAAAAGGCCATATGTCGAATTTTCCAACTAATCCTATCGAGTGCAGCAGTATACATTGATGACATCTTGCTCTACAGCCTTGATGAGGAATCTCACTGCCAACTTCTTAAACAGTTTGTAGACATTGTAAAGGAGCATGGGATTATGCTTTCTCAAAGAAAGATGAATATCGCCCAGATAGAAATTGAATTTCTTAGCATGCACCTTAGCAAAGGAACATATTATCCATGGCCACACAATACTTAGGAATTGCTAAAATTTCCTAGAAAAGACTTTACGACAAAGCAAGTTCAGCAATTTCTGGGGATAATTAATTATCTAAGAAATTTTGTCCCAAACATAGCAAAGCTACTAATACCACTACAATCAATGCTGAAGAATAATCCCTCACTTTGGGGAAATTCTCATACTAAAGCATTCGCTAAACTTAAGGAGATCATGCAGACTTTTCCTCCATTGCAAATCCCATCAACAGGAAAGAAAATTCTCCAGACTGACGCTAGTGATAAATATTGGGCACCCATCCTGTTCGAAGAAATTGATATTAAGAGACACCTGTGTCCTTACAAAAAAGGAAAATTTTCCCAGGCTGAAATGCATTATCATTCCACTTTCAAAGCAATCTTGGCGATGAAAAATGGAATAAAAAAGTTTGAATTCCATCTCATCGGCCATCATTTCTTGGTAAAATTGGACATGGCATCTTTTCCCCATATGACTAAGTTTAAACAGAAGCAGATTCTACATTCTCAATAGCTTCGATGGGCTGAATGGTTTTCAAAATACTCTTTTGAAACCAAACATATTGCTGGGAAGAAGAACATGCTTGCTGACTTTTTGTCAAGACCAAAAGCACCAGTAGAAATCAACATATATATCATGAGGCATGCTTTCCATACTTTTCACCACAATGAAAAGTATAAGATCGAAAAAATACGAGATTGGCCTAGTTGGCAATATCCCTAGGAGATTGTTGAACAAATCCAAAAGGATAGCCTCACTGAAAATCTGGAAACCCTCATGTGGCAATGCCACACAGACATTTTGGATTAAATTTCAGCTATTCGTTCATACACCCTCAAATCTGGAAGGAAGACGACTTCCCCGATCAACTACGACGATTATTATGGTACTTAACTAATAAGTACTTAATAGCTATCGAAATTCCCACCAGAAGGTTTATTGCCAACCTAACCAGAATATTCGGGCTAGATCAAAACACTGAAAAGGAAAGTGACAGGAACCTTTTAGCCTTCCTCAATTGGTTTTATCCTCCCACTCACTTGAGGCATCTCCTACAGCAGGAACTAAGAACTGTTTGACCAAATCCAGAGATCCACATTGTTCTATTCTTCTGACGACCATGGGCTTTTTTAAAAAATAATTGCAGCATCACCAATGCCCCACAGATTATAGGAACCACATCCTATAAACCTTAGCCACACCTTAAGAAAGCTCGGATTTATAAATCTTTTTCCAGGACCTATTGGTTGCTGTGAACACCAGTATCGAGAACTCTAAAGAGTTCTGTTCCAAGAAAACAAAACCATTCCTGAAGATGTATGGAATTATAATGTACCCATTGCTTGGGATCATTATAACCTTACACCAAAAGCCAAAGAAGCACTCGAAGAATTCAGACATGCTGCAAGGACAACACCATCATCACGTGAGCAAGAAATGATAGATATAGATGACCCTGCACAATCATCCCAAGACCCCTATGCACAATGGGGGGTCCTCTCTCTCAAGACCCCTATGATCAAGGACCCATGTCCTTATCTCTAAGGATGGACACATCTTACTATGCTCAACCATCCAATTGGCCTTAGCCAAACATGCCTACCGACACTACAAGATCTTTCAAGAATCATGAAGAAGCATCGTCATCAAACGAGGCAAACAGATGGAATACTCGAACTCTCTCTAAAGATCCACTTGCAGGACTTGAGCAAAAATATGAAGAAAATCTTATGGCATAAATGCATAGTTCTGATGACTCAGACTACGACTACAATGCCCATGACAGAAGAGATCGCTAACTGTAGCAGATCACTGTAGCAAGTCACTGTAGCAGTCATTATAGCAGTAGGCTAGGGAAATCACTGTTCATTGTGACAGTTCATATCACCAAGAATAATTCCCTACCTGATTTTCTGGAACCTCTATTTGTTTTAGGACCCGTGAGCCTGGTCCTTGTTTATGTGTGACCTTCTAATGTCTATAAAAGACAATAAGGATGTAATGTGTTGAGCAGAGTCCCTTGAAGTAAATTGAGTGTTTTGTTAAACTCTCAATGTCTTTCTAAACACTTCTTCTTCTCCAGCCTGATAGGATCCTCTGAGAAATGCAGCTCGGATAATTAGAAATATTATCATCCTGGCATCTCTGAGTGTCTTTAGACTCTGAACTAAAAGTTGGAGTAGTTTTCTACTAAAAGGCTGTCCCTGAAGGGCTTGAACGAGAGGTTCGCCCATAATCAGAAGGCATACCTGCAGAAAATTGACTTCATCTTCCCTGGTTCTAAGTCAAACGGTATCAATAGCATTAAATGGCTTATCATAAAATCCAAAACAGTGTAAACAGCATTGAACGGCTTCTCACAGTGTCCTCCTTCAATACTCGTTCTCTTCTTTCTTTTTTGTCCTTTTAGTCTTCAATTTGCCAAATTCGAAAGAAACAACTTCCCCGCTCGCCACTCGACGCTCCCCCTGCTCAACTTCCCTACTCGCCGCTCAACTTCCCATCTTGTCATATATCTCTATGAGCGGTCATAATCGTTTTTATGGTTTCTTGCTTTTAGTAAGTGTGAAATTTCTATTGTTATCTTTCTTAAATTTGTTGAATATGTACTGGTATTTATAGTTTGGTTGCACAATGTCGTATTATCAATGGATAAGTAATTTGAAATGGTAGGTTTGTCTTTTCACAAAGTACAAAAAATGAAAAAAAAAATATATTGATTGGTCTCAGGTTAATCCTGGAATTGGACTGAACCCATTGGGTCGGTCTAGTCCTTGGTCCTAGGCTCAACGAGGTCGATCTTCATTCCCAAAAATTAAGGACCAACATTGTGCGAGTTGGTTTCGGGTTAGGGGTGGACTAACCCAACCCGAACCATGCTCACCTTTAATGCATTAGGCGATGATTTTTGGATTAACTCTTTGCAGATGAGGTGTTTTTCGCTTTCTATGCATGTTAGCCCATGCCCTTCCCTCAGTGAAAGTAAAAAAAATCCACAATAAAACAAACGCCTGAATTGTCTAAGACCAGAAACAACCCCCCCTCTTTCCTTCTTTCTTTTTAACACCATCATGTTTCTAATTGTTTTCGTTTGTTAATTAGTTTATTATTTATTTATTTATCTAATCTTTTTCACTCCTTTTGTTGTTTCTGCTATTTTCTATTTTTGTATTTTATAAGAATGAACACCTGAATTGTCAACAAAAATTTCAGGTGTCAACAAGTAAAAAATGGGAATGCAGAATTATTCAGTATGGTTGTTTCTAATTAAAAGTTGAATTCCAATGGTATCGTGAGATTCGATCCGCAATTTTTGTGAATTTCATGAGAGACCTTTAGGCAAATAATTTAGGTGTTTACAGTGCTAATTAGTTTTGACTTTAAAATGTTCACTTAATCAATTAAGAAATAAAATGCCAACTTAATTTATTATATCGTTTGGACAACTAAAATGTTTTATATATAGAAGTAACTACATTGAGTTAATAGAATATTACCATATTGCTAAAATTCACAGAGATTATGTGACATCTCAAATTTTCAATTCTGTTTTCTTCTGAATAAATCTGGCATTTCATTGACGCGCCTATAGGGTTATTCTCAGAGCCGATCACTCTCGAGATGACTAGACTATCTGGAGAAACTATTAAGAAATTTTAAGGCAATAGACTTGAGAACTCGATCAGGAATCGGTTTCTCGACCGTGTCCATGTTTAGAGGTCATTATGGCATAGTTAAAAATCGATTTGAAATCAGAGATAGACTGGTTCCACAGAGATGTGTGGCTAATCGTGGCTGACCCCACTAAATTAGAAAATTCTCGTCGACCGGCTCTAGATTGATTTTCTTATTGTTTTGGTACCCTGTGTCCGTATTTGGATTCTCAGAATTTTCACGACAATCAAGAGTTGCCAATGAGTCGAGTGGGTTCATAGTGGCTTGAAGAAAATCGACCATGGGTCAACTGCACTTAAAAATATCTGAAAGTTACACGATAGCCTAGGTCATGCTAAAAAGGCGCAAATAGAAATTAACTGTGAATTCAAGTCCGATTTCAAAAATTAAAGTTTCTGTTATGTCACAATAAATTTTAGGAGTATCGACTCAGTCTCAGAAGATTTTTCTGACACCCGACACTTTTTGGGAAAAAGTTGTCGTGTGGCCATTTTCATTCAATTGAAGCCGGGTAAATTATTTCTAATGGTGAAATTGAGGAGCATGAGGGATTCTTGAATAAAGAAAATAATCAATTTGATAAAGGAAATATCAATTGATTTTTGGGAGAGTTATTTGAGAGAAATTCAAGAGGGATTTTGGATGCAAAATGCCAGTGTAGACCAAGTGCTTTAATTTGGATTTTCCTTGGTTATCTAGGTGCCAATTCAAAAGAATTTGGGATAAGAATTTCTTACTTGAGGAAATTCTTTTCTTTTAAATTTTTTTTTCTTCCCAATTCTTTCCTTTTTTGGCCAAGCATCCAAGCATCTTTTTCTCTCCCCCTTTTCCTTTCTTTCTTTCTTTCTTTTTCTTTTTCTCTCTCTCTCTTTCCACCTCTCCCCTCCCCTTCGTGCGACACTCCCCCCTTTCCACCGAATAGTGGGCGGTCACCCACTTTGCTTTTTCTTCTTTTCAATTTGACTTTTCAAAGTTTAACACTCTTATCCCTCTCTCTCTCTCTCTCTCTCTCCTCTTTCTTCTCCCCCACTCCCATGTGACCGAAACCCCCCTTCTTCCTTTCTTCTTCGTGCGAACCAGCAGAACAGAAACAGAAGCAGCTCGCCTGGGATCAGAGCAGCCCGCCGTCGCCGCCCAAGCTCAGCCGCCGCTCGGTCATTTGTCCTTCCCCACGTGACGCCACGCATTCAGCCACTCACCCCTCGTGCCCATGCACCGTCTGCCCCCATCTAGCAGAGTTGCTGCCTTTGCCCTGCCGCTGTCTAGCCCTTGTGTGGCCACCTCCGGCCGCTGTTTGACCCCATCGAACCTCCACCTACCTTCCCCCGCACCTTGTCGCCCTTGCTGTTGTAGTTTGTTGCTGATTTGTGTGTTTTTTCAGCCAACTCAGCCACCCCGCCTTGTGGGTATCCAGCCGGTTCGTGGTTGGTTTTGGGCCGTTTCCGGGCCCCGAACCCGAGTCGTGCTTTGCGATGTATCGACCCTGCGTCCGTCCCCGTTGGATTGATCCGATTTGGACTAATTACACTAATCCTTGCTTTGGGTTTTAATTAATTAGAGTTTTATTTAATTAGGTTTAGTATAAATTAGTATTTATTAGTCAATTGTGATGCAAATTAGACAAATTGAGTGTGTATTTAGCAAGTATATATGGTCTACTATTTATTGAGGGTAGCCCGAGATTTTTCCAGACCCTTATCGGGCTTCAATTTGGCAATTCGGGCCTAAGTGGAATTTTTAGTATTTAAATATTTTTTTTTAAATTAATTATTTAATTTAATTAATTATTTATTTTCCGGAAGTCCGTTTATTTAATCGGGCTTTATTTTGAGCTAAATTGAATTTTTAGTAGTAATTATTTAATTTTCGAAATTAATTAATTATTTATTTATTTTTCAAAAATTTAACTGGGATGGCCAGTGACTGGAATATTATGCTGATGACCGTGGAGAAGTCCATTTATTTAATTGGGCTTTATTTTGAGCTAAATTAAAATTTTAATATTTATTAATTAATTTTCGAAATTAATTAATTATTATTTATTTTTCTTCAGAAATTAAGGTTGACATGGCCGATGACCGAAATCTTGTGCTGATTGTTGTGGTGCAATCCGTTTATTTAATTGAGCTCTACGTTGCATGGAATTAAATAAATTGTGATATTTTAGGGATTTACCCTAAATTGATTGAAATTGAATTATTGATTGGTAGTTGGCCGAGTATGGCTATTTAGCATTTTGAATGCCTTGTTGAGCTGTAAGTGGAGAGAGTGGTGAGAGCTAACTGAGAATTCTATTGGCCGAGATTGATCAAGTACGAAGTATAGACAGGCGTGGTTCGATGATTAAGGATATCACTGTGTGAAAATGGCGCCTTAAAGAACACACGTAGACTGTCTGTGATCTATGATGGGCGTGGTTCGGTGATGAGGAATATCATTGTCGGAAAACGGCGTCTTAAAGAACAAACGTAGACCGTCTGTTATTTACATCACCTTGGCGAAAGCGACGCCCCGAGAGCATTGATGTGGCTCTGTGACCGATTGCACTATGGGAGGTTATATAGTGTAGAACGAATGACCTAGGAATGGTCCGACTGACATGATTTGATTCGATTGTTGTGATTTGATTGATTGTTCGTTGTGATTTATGAACTGTCGGTATATAACCTTGAATTGCAGGTTGAGACTAAGGCCAAGGTAAGTCCTCTGACTCGTGTTGTACTTAGGCAACCGAGTAGTGTATTGGTTCCCTAATTGAGTCTTAGTGGGGTATAACTCGCTGAGATGTAGTTTCATCCCGGTTGTGGGACAACATTTCAGGACCCTGATGAGGAGCTGAGGAGGAGGAATATGAGAAAGAGAACTTTGAGGTGAAACCCGAGGAGAAAGATTTTTGGAAGAAGAAGATAATCCTGAGAGGGACCTTGAGTACGATCCGGATGAGGACTGAGATCCCATCCTCTTTTGTGAATCTTGTTTTGATGTGAATAGAGTTAAATTAGAAAGTTGTGAATAGTTGTGAAGTATTCTGGTTTGTGTTATGTATAAAAGTTTGGTTATGAGTTTCAATATGAAAAATATGGCCTACTTTTCTATCGCATTGTGTTATTGTCTGCGGATTTTATAATTGCTTCTGCATGCGTATAAGAATGAAAAAGTCAGCAATACATAGTCTAGGATATCGCATTCTAAAATCAACCAAGTCAGAAGGATGGGCGCGCCCTCGAGGATTGGGGCGTGACATCCCCTTTTGTGGTATCAGAGCTTAATTCAAGATTGGAGTGATAAAGAGCGATGAGTCTTGGGATAGTAAGAAGAAAGGCCTTTAAATTCATGCCGGTGCATGTCTGTGTTTGCTAGATGCTAGAATTGCTTGTTGTTTGAATCGCTCTATTTCTAATTCGGTGTTGATTTGAAAGCAGGTGTCATTAGATTAAGGCGACACCATGAGCGATGAGAAGCCTAGAACTCCTGCAAAGAGGACTAGTAGGGCCATTATTCGGGGTAGAGCTCCGACTCATGTCGGGACCCAAGGCGGACGTGGTTGAGCGCTAGCACAGGCTAGTGCGAGTGGAGTGATTCCACCTGTCGTAGATGCTGGGGTAGCATCCCCAAATGATCCCAAGTTGGATGGGATCTTGTGTGTTCTAGAAGCAATGGGGAGAACAAGGAAGCCGCTATAGTTGAATCAACCGCTCTAGATGCTATGTGGGAGACGATGGGGCAACAGCCCGTGATCCACCTACCATCGCTCTTGCTGAAATACTACCGAGAGTTGTAGCCGCTGGGAAGCTGATTCACCAGTTAGTGGATTAGTTCTTAAAAATGAATTTGCCGAAATTCATTGGTACTGGAGACCTTGAGGCCGTGTCTCTGTGGGTACAAGATTTGGAGAAGGCATTTGCACTTCTGATGTGCAATGAGGAGGAAAAGGTGTTACTAGTTGTGTACCAACTTCAAGGTAATGCCAATATATGGTGGAGAGCCGCCAAGGATATAGTGTTCCCGGAAGATGTGGTCCAAGTGTGGGACACCTTCCTTAGAGCCTTTAATGATCAGTACTTTTCAAGTACTACTCGGGAACAAAAGATAGAGGAGTTCCACCGTCTCCACCAAGGGAGCATGACAGTTGACTAGTATGGGGTCAAGTTCGTAGAACTATCATAGTATGCTCCTAAGCTGATAGAAGACCCTAAAGATAAAGCTCGAAAGTTCAAAAGCGATCTTCGTGCTGAATTGAAACGACCTCTACTACCATGGGACTTGAAAGATTATAGAGAGGTTTATCGTCGAGCCCAAATGATAGAGTGAGGATTGAATGAACAAGCTGCCTCATCTGGATCGAGGTTTAGCTCCCATCGAGAGAATATCCGTCAAGGGAAGAGACCCATGCCTGGAGGTAGGCCCAATTCTCCACCCTTCAAGAGAAGCGGATTCAATAGACTGATGCCTAATAAGGTTAATTCTTGTCGCTCATGTGGAAGACAACACGGGACAGCTCCGTGTCCAACCAAAATAGGAGCATGTTACGAATGTGGCCAACAGGGCCACATCGCTAGGTATTGTCCAAAGAAGCAGAGAGGACAACCTCAATTGCCACCACCACCACCGATGAGACAGATAAGAGGGTATGCCCCTCCGAACGTGCCGCAAGGAGGACATTAGAGACCTCTAGCTCAAGGCACGATTTATGCAATCACACAAGGTCAGGCGGAAGCTACGCCGACGTGATCATAGGTATGGTCTCACTCAACGACCAACATGCTTATGCTTTGTTTGATTCAGGAGCAACCCATTCCTTCATTGCCGAGCAATATGTTAGGATGCTAGGGTTGAGTCCTATATTGTTGGAGTCGGCAATTTGCATATCTACACCCTTGAAAGATAAAGTTATTGTTGCTTTGGGATGTTCGGGGTGCAAGTTAGAGATTGGTGAGCGAGTGGGGAAAATTGACTTGTTAGTCCTAGCCATGTATGATTTTGATTTGATAATTGGCATGGACTGGCTCACCAATCAACGAGCTAAAATAGACTGCTATCGTAAAGCGATTCAATTTGACCCGTTAAGGGGTAAGAGCTTCAAGTTTGTCGGGATTCGAGGAGGACCCTCGATTGTCCTAATCTCGTCGCAAGAGACAACTCGTCTATTAGATGAGGGTTGTTGAGGGTACTTGGCAACTGTCGTAGATACGACAATTGAAGAGCTGAAAATGGAAGATATTGCAGTGGTGCAGGAGTTCCAGATGTTTTTCCAAAGGAATTGCCAGAGCTATCGCCAGAAAGGGAGATTGAATTTGTAATTGAACTAGCACCGAGGACAGAACCGATCTCAAAGGCACCTTATAGAATGGCATTATCAGAGTTGAAAGAACTGAAGGTACAAATGCAAGAACTACTGGATAAGGGATTTATTCGCCCTAGTGCATCACCTTGGGGAGCACCAGTTCTATTTGTAAAGAAGAAAGATGGTTCGTTGCGTCTGTACATTGACTATTGGCAACTCAATCAGCTAACGATCAAGAATAAGTACCCATTGTCGAGATTGATGACTTGTTTGATCAGCTACAAGGGGCGTCAATTTTCTCGAAGATCGACTTGAGGACATGATATCATTAGCTAAGAATTAGGAAGGAGGATATTCCTAAGTTAGCATTTCGTACTCGGTATGGCCATTATAAGTTCACAATGATGCCATTCGGATTGACAAATGCTCCGGCTGCATTCATGGATATGATGAACAGAGTGTTCAAAGAATACCTGGATCAGTTTGTAATCGTGTTCATTGACTATATCTTGGTCTACTCGAGAAGTGATGAAGAGCATGATAATCATCAGACCTTAAGAACTCACCAGCTGTATGCTAAGTTTAGTAAATGCAAGTTTTGGTTGACTCGTGTTGCGTTCTTAGATCATGTGATTTCCGGAGAAGGAATCTCCGTAGACCCGAGCAAGGTAGAAGCCGTAATCAAGTGGCCAAGACTGACAACAGTAACAGAAATCAGAAGTTTTTTGGGTTTGGCGGGGTATTACAGACAGTTTGTGGAAGGTTTCTCATCATTAGCCTCGCCTCTAACAAAGCTCACGAAGAAAAACGAAAAGTTCATATGGACAGACAAGTGGGAGCGTAGTTTTCAAGAGCTGAAGGAAAAGCTGACTACCGCACCGGTACTGACGATTCCATCTGGTCCTGGAGGATTCAAGATCTATAGTGATGTCTCTTTTAGAGGATTGGGTTGCATGTTGATGCAACATGGTAGAGTGGTTGCATATGCTTCCCGCCAGTTGAGACCTCATGAATTGAACTATCCGACGCATGACTTAGAACTCGCAACAATCATATTTGCATTGAAGATTTGGAGGCACTACTTGTGCGGGGAAAAGTTTCAAATCTTCACAGACCATTAGAGTCTCAAGTATCTGTTCTCTCAGAAGGAGTTGAACATGACACAACGCCGATGGATGGAACTGTTGAAGGACTACGACTGTGATATTCTATATCACCCAGGGAAGGCGAATAAAGTCGCTGATGCTTTGAGTCGAAAGTCTTCAATTGCTCATATATTGATTACGGAATGGAACTTAATCGAGAGGGCTCGAGATTCGGTATTCAAGTTTGAAGTAGGCCACCTTTCTAGTTTTATGGCCACCCTTAGAATTGAACCGGATGTCCAGGTCAGAATCAAACAACCCTAACCGACAGATCCAGATGTACAGAGAATTCTCCAGGAGGACGCAGATAAAAGGAAGGCTGATTTTCAGATTGCTGATGACGGGATTCTAAGGTTCCAAGGACGTTTGGTTGTACCTGACGATGTTGAGCTTAGAGAACAAACTTTATCTAAGGCACATCGTAGCAGTTACAGCATTCATCCTGGAAGCACTAAAATGTACCAGAACCTACGTCAACACTACTGGTGGTCGGGTATGAAGGCGCACATCGCCAAGCATGTTGCCAAGTGTTTGACGTGTCAACAAGTAAAAGCTCAACATTGCAAGCTGGGAGGACTTCTGCAACCTCTCGCAATCCCAAAATGGAAATGGGAGCATATCACGATGGACTTCGTGACTGGACTACCAAGAAGTCAAAAAGGGAATGATTTGATCTGGGTAGTAGTCGACAGACTGAGAAAGTCGGCTCACTTCATTACAGTTCGAAAGGACCTCAGTGTAGATAGGCTTGCAGACCTGTACGTGCATTAGGTGGTTTGAATGCATGGAGTGCCGGTTACAATAACGTCAGATCGAGACCCGAGGTTTACAGCCGCTTTTTGGAAGAGCTTGCAAAGTGCTCTTGGTACAAAGCTTCAGTACAGTACGGAATATCATCCTCAGACGGATGACCAGTCCGAGAGGACAATTTAGACTCTCGAGGACATGCTGAGAGCTTGTGTAATAGACTTCAAAGAGAGTTTGGAAGATTAGCTTCATCTGGTAGAATTTGCCTACAACAATAGTTACCAGCAAAGTATCCAGATGGCTCATTCGAAGCGTTGTATGGCAAAGCATGCAGAACATCAGTGTGTTGGGATGAAGTTGGGGAAAGGAAGATAATAGGCCCAGAGTTGGTTCAACAATCAGTGGATGCCATGGCAGTAATCAGAGGCAGATTAAAGACTGCTCAGAGCAGGCAGAAAAGTTATGCAAATAAGCGTCGAAGGTCTTTAGAATTCCAAGTTGGTGATCACGTTTTTTTGAAAGTGTCACCAATGAGGGGAACTTCGCGCTTTGATAAGAAAGGCAACCTTAATTTGGCGCGATTCCGGTGAGTAATCTCACTAATCCTTGCTTAGTGGGCTAATTATAATTAATGGTTGTTTAGTTCTATTTAATTAGATTTAGGTGGTTAGATTAGTGTTTATTAGTTAATTGTGATGCAAATTAGACAAATTGAATGTGTATTTAGCAAGTAGACATGGTCTACTATTTATTGAGGGTAGCTCGGGATTTTTTCGACCCTTTATTGGGCTTCAATTTGACAAGTCGGGCCTAAGTGGAATTTTTGGTATTTAAATATTATTTTTCGGAATTAAATTAATTATTTATTTATTTTCCAAAAATTTAACTGGGATGGCTAGTGATCGAAATATTATGCTAATGACTGTGGTGAAGTCCGTTTATTTAATCAGGCTTTATTTTGAGCTAAATTGAATTTTTAATAGTAATTATTTAATTTTCGGAATTAATTAATTATTTATTTATTTTTCGGAAATTAAGGTTGAGATGGCCGACGACCGAAATCTTGTGCTGATTGTTGTGGCGTAGTCCGTTTATTTAATTGAGCTCTACATTGCATGGAATTAAATAAAGTGTGATATTTTAGGGATTTACCCTAAATTGATTGAAATTGAATTATTGATTGGTAGTTGGCCGAGTATGGGTATTTAGCATTTTGAATGCCTTGTTGAGCTGTAAGTGGAGAGAGTGGTGAGAGCTAACTGAGAATTCTATTAGCTGAGACCGATCAAGTACGAAGTATAGACAGGCGTGGTTCGGTGATTAAGGATATCACTGTGCGAAAACGGCGCCTTGAAGAACGCACGTAGACTGTCTGTGATCTATGATGGGTGTGGTTCGGTGATGAGGAATATCACTATGCGAAAACAGCATCTTAAAGAACACACGTAGATCGTCTGTTATTTACGTCACCTTGGTGAAAGCGACGCCCGAAAGCATTGATGTGGCTTTGTGACCGATTGCACTATGGGAGGTTATATAGTGTAGAACGAATGACCTAGGAATGGTCCGACTAACATGTAATCGACTAGTTTGATTGATCAATGATTTGATCCGATTGTTGTGATTTGGTTGATTGTTCGTTGTGATTTATGAAGTGTCGGTATATAACCTTGAATTGCAGGCTGAGACTGAGGCCAAGGTAAGTCCTTTGACTCGTGCTGTGCTTAGGCAACTGAGTAGTGTATTGGTTCCCTAATTGAGTCTTAGTGGGGTATAACTCGCTGAGACGTAGTCTCATCCCGATTGTAGGACAACATTTCAGGACCCTGATGAGGAGCTGAGGAGGAGGAATCTGAAAAAGAGAACTTTGAGGTGAAACCCGAGGAGAAAGATTTTTGGAAGAAGAAGATAATCCTAAGAGGGACCTTGAGTACGATCCGGATGAGGACTGAGATCCCATCCTCTTTTGTGAATCCTATTTTGATGTGAATAGAGTTAAATTAGAACGCTGTGAATAGTTGTGAAGTATTCTGGTTTCTATTATGTATAAAAGTTTGGTTATGAGTTTCAATTTGAAAAATAGGGCCTGCTTTTCTATCCCATTGTGTTATTGTCTGGGGATTTTATAACTGCTTCCGCATGTGTATAAATAAGAAAGGGTCGGCGATATATAGTCCTGGGATATCGCATTCTAAAATCGACCAAGTCAGAAGGATGGGCGCGCCCCTGAGGATCGGGGCGTGACAAAAGCCGTCAAAGACTCAAAAGCTCATAAGCCTAATTTGAGTAGCTCGATCTGTGTAGTGCAAGGGTGTAGCTCAAACTTTGTAAAGACTGTACTCAAGCGGCCTACAAGCCTATTTAAGGATATGAATGATGTTTATAATACAAATATTAACGTATTCAAAATATAAGGAAAATGAAGATTATACTACTTGTGATTTTTATTCTATATGAAGACTTGAGATGGAGCTTAACTTTTATATTAAAGACTAGTTTTAAAAATAAAAAATAAAAATTTCAGCTGAATCGAGTTTAATCTCGAGCACATCCAGAGTGGTACTATAGTGAACTGGGCTCAAGTATGGGGGTACAATCCAACAAAAAATTATCAATTTCAAGTCAAAACTTGGGAATGAACTCCATCAAATCAAGTTTATAGCTCGATTGGATCTCATAACTTAGACTTGATATTGCTAGTACGAGTACCTAAAGGGGGGTGAATAGGTATACAAAGATTTTTCTTGATAATTTCTGTATACTTGCGCAATACTTAGACAGTTAAAGGATTTGCGAAGAGTAATAATCAACGTAAGACTGAGTAAGGAAAGAGAGAATTAAACACGCGGTTTATAGTGGTTCGGCTTGATTCAAGCCTACGTCCACTCTTCAAGACCGACAGCCAATTTGGCTGGATTCCACTATGACCAAAGAGATGTTACGGTGTTGATCTTCCTTGATTTCTCGGTGTAGATGATCTACCACACTCGCTCAAGGTATCATCAAGTATAGACACTCTCGTGTATACAATTTCGCTCAAACCGTATCGACTAATAATCAAGGTGCTTCAGACTGGAATTTTTCTATCAATCACATACTCAAACAACTAGAACGTCTTCCTTTTATACTCCTTTATGCCATCATACCGTTGGCACTTACCAAAGGAATTCCTCCAATCTACCCGTTGGACGGAATCAATCAAGAAGATCATTCGAGCTATAAAAGGAACTCGACGATAGCCCATCAATCCCGTTCGCCCATACAATCGGGATCTTGGTTTCCAAGAATAGAACTTTCCAAGAATACTTCGTCGACCATCGGATCTTCAATTGATCTAGATACGAACAAAAGAATCCGTTATATTTATCCAACCAAAAAGATCTTCTCCAGACGATAGGAATAAATCCTCAATCATATACTTCGGCTCGGGATTTCCTTCGTCACTTTGGATCGAAAGACTGTCAATGAGAATAGTCTTGAGTCTTGAGTCTTAAGTCTCAAATCTTGAGTCTTGAATCTTGAGTCTGGTAGTCGAAAGTCTTCGACTTTAGACTAGACGATCTGCAGATACCAGACTAGATGAAGGAAATGTTTTGTCGGCTTCAAAATATTCTGGTGGTTGGTGGGAAAGTAACGTCTTCCCTCAGAAAGTCAAAGAAATTTGAAGAAAGTTGGTGGTTGGTTGGTTCAAATTGCTTTTCTCCCCCTTTTTGTCAACATTAAAAAGGTGAGAAAGATGTCATGTCTGCTTGGGAATGCGCACAATATGGAAATCTCCCATGGACTAGACTACTCCTTCTAGCTTCTTCAAGTCTTCCCTCAGTTGAGCTACCTCTTCTCCCTTTGCATTGGCTTGAAGTTGCAGAGCGAGGTCTTTCATTTTATCCTCCAGGGTAACTGAAGATGCTTGTCCAGCATTCTTCAAGGCTTGAATTTCACAGTCCAGAGCATAGATTTGGCCACGCATTTCCAGAAGAATATCCATAATACGACGAAAATCTGCAGAATTGTCCGTCTGAGTAATTGCATTTGCTCTTTCCGATGGAGTGAATGCAAACGATGGCGCTTCTGTATAGTCTTGCAGATTTGGTTCTAACGTATCGTGACCTTCTTCAGGCAATTTAGAAGCCTGAAATTCTTCTGGGGCTGCTGGAGATTGTGTTAGACCTTCACTATTAGCAGCATGAGGTGAGGACCTTTCTTGCTCGCCAACTCCCCCTGTCTCTAGGACATCAAGAGGGGAAAATTGATGATCATGCTTTGCTGTATCCTTCTCTCCAGATTCAGCTGCAGACTTTTCTTACTCTTCTTCTCCTTCTTCTTTAGCTTCTTTCTCCTTCTCTGTTTGCTCTTCTTCGTCTCTGTTCTTGTCTTTTTCTTCTTCTTCTCTCTGTTTCTTCGCTGTTCGTTGATTGGGAAACAGAACGTCTTGTCCTTATCAAGGCGGTGATTGTGAGATCTTCCTCCTCATCTTCATCCTCCAAGATGAGAGTTCTCTTCTTTTTGGATGGGGCACCAATGGCTTCCTTTCCCTTTCTTTTTGAAGCGGACGGAATTGGAGTCTTCACTCTGAATTTCTCCATTGCCTTAGAAAGTTCTTTCAGATGCATCTTTCTCAACATCTTTAAACCTACCACCATCTTATCGCACGGTCGAACACAAAGAGTGTGGAGGTTCAATATTCTTGGTCACCAGACCTGGATAAGGCAATTGTCCCTTGTCTTTTGACATTGCTTTGTATATGTGAAAGAGAATAGTGTGAGGGAGAGAGAACTTCTTCCCTGAGTTGATTGCGTACATCAATTTTGCTTCGGAATTAGACACATCAGTCTTTGATGTAGACTTCGGCCTAATGCAATTGATAACAATTTTTTGCAACACAAAATTGATGGCACGCATCCTTGAATAGATGATTTTTCCCTCAATATCTCTATCATCAACAAGGTCCATTGTGGCACGAGCAACTGAGACTTTGACTGGTTGATAGCATCCTCGCTCAACTCCAAGTATGTCCGCCAACATGTCCACATCCAACACATAATCCGATCTCGAACACTTGAAAGATATTCTATTCGCATCGATAAAGCTAAGATTTGAATAGAAATATGCAGTCGATTGTGCATATCCATCCGTGGTGTCGGTGCAAAAACGTTCCGGTTGAAGCGCATCGAACTTCTCTCTCAAGTTCACATTCACAGCATCCAAGAAATCGAAATCGACACTCCTAGGGTTTATCACCCCTCGTTTAAGCAGTTTGAAGAACAAAGTTTCCTGTTCCTTCGATTTAAATAACTCCATCCTCTTTCCCTTCACCTTCGCAGCAACACCCATTCTCGGTTGAAAATCAGTGAACATTTTGTCATCGTCGTTCCCATCAGTCAAATTTGGGCCCGACATCCGAGGGTCACTCGAAATATTTGCAAGCGCTTCCTCTGCTTTACCTTTGGGAGCAATTCTCAAATCCTCCATTTTCTTCAGAAAAATGTACTCATTCCCATAGTTCTTTTCTTTAAGAAAATCATCCACATATTTCATCGGAGTCGCAGTACTTTTCAACGCACGGTAAAGTTTGTAAATAAACGAGGGTTTTTGGACTCTTACCGGGTGCGTCCTCGATTATCTCTTCTTCTGGATGTTGACCCGCACCTTGTGGGGTAGAAGGCGTTGAGTGACGTGGTGGCGAATGAGTCGGGTTCTAATGCTGACACGATAATTCTTCCTCTTCTGTGAGATCGAAGTGGGTAGGTCCCTCCTTCATCCTCTGTGGTCCCCTTGTCGCAATTCTTGAGGACTTCCTCGAAGACGACATCCTTCTTGTCTCTAAAAGATTTCTTTGCTTGATTTCCCAAGAAAAGATGACAACTTTCTCGAGGATGAACTCGAAGTAGAAACCAGTTTGAGAGGAGAATGCTTTTAGGGTTTTGAAGATTGAAGGTGAAAACTGTATATATATAACTCAGTTTTGAAAAGGGGAAGTTCAATCGGTACAAGGAAAGTGTACGAATACCTCTTTTCGAAATCGATAATTGCCAAAATTAATCATTTTGAAAAGACAAGTTTTTCAATTTTCACGACTACAAAATAACTGAACGAAATATCATACCTTTTCGAGTTTAGATAAAGTAACAACTTACAGTCTATAGTCATCAACTTCTGAGAGATTTGAGTCGAGAGATTTGAGTCGACGGCATCAACTTTCGAGTCCGAAGGTTGGAGAGTCTCTAGACTTTAACTTCTTCGAGCTTCAAAATGTTGAGTACGGAGCGGATAAAATCAAATTGATTTTTCTCCAAAGGCTTTGTGAATATATCCGCTAGTTGACTTTTTGAATCAACAAATTGAATCGAGATTTCTCCACTTTGAATATGATCTCTAATGAAGTGATGTCGAATTTCTATATGCTTTGCTCTTGAATGAAGAATTGGATTTTTGGTGAGATTGATTGCGCTGGTGTTGTCACATTTGATTTCGTGCATGAGTCTTCAATCCCAAAGTCTTGTAGCTGTTGTTTTATCCATAGAATTTGTGAACAGCAGCTTCCAAAGGCAACATACTCGCTTTTGTTGTTGAGAGAGCTACGGTGCTTTGTTTCCTTGAAAACCAAGACACCGTCCCGCTTCCAAGCAACCGGCAAGTTCCCTGAAGTACTCTTTCTATCGACTCGCAGCCGGCCGGATCTGCGTCCGAATATCCCGGAAGATTAAAGTCTCCCTTCTTAGGATACCAAAGACCCATGCTTGAAGATGAAGCAACGTATTTAATGATACGTTTTGCAGCACTGAGATGAGATTCTCTAGAATCTAATTGAAACCTAGCACATATACAAACACTCAACAAAATGTCAGGTCTAGAAGCAGTAAGATAAAGAAGTGAACCGATGATGCTCTGTACAGCTTTTGATCAACTTTTTCCCTTCCTCATCTTTGTCTATCTTCAAAGAGCTTGACATTGGTATATCAGTCTTCTTGCAATTTTCCAATCCAAATCTTTTGACAAGATCATTAGCATATTTTTCTTGGTAAATGAAGGTTCCTTCCTTCAATTGCTTTATTTGAAGGCCAAGAAATAATGTTAATTCTCCCATCATACTCATTTCAAACTCATCCTGCATAGACTTAGAAAATTTCTTGCATAGACTTTCATTAGAGGATCCCAAAATAATGTCATCCACATATATTTGAACGAGTAAAAAGCTTTTGTTTTCCTTTTTGATAAATAAAGTAGTATCTACTTTACCTTTGACAAAACCATTCTGTAATAAGAACGTACTTAGTCTGTCGTACCAAGCTCGAGGTGCTTGCTTTAGACCATACAGGGCCTTTTTCAGTATGAAGACTGAGTCTGGCTTCTTTGGGTCTTCAAATCCAGGCGGTTGTTCCACATAAACTTCCTCTTGGATAAATCCATTTAGGAAAGCACTTTTGACATCCATTTGGAATAACCTGAAATTTTTGTAATAAGCAAACGCAAGTAATAGACGAATAGCTTCTAACCTTGCTACAGGAGCGTAAGTCTCATCATAGTCTATTCCTTCTTCTTGCGTGTATCCCTTGGCCACGAGTCTTGCTTTATTCCGTACGACTTTTCCCTTTTCGTTCATCTTGTTTCTGAACACCCATTTGACTCCAATAACAGTTTTACCTTTTGGTTTAGACGTCAATTCCCAGACATCGTTAATGTTGAACTGTCTGAGCTCCTCTTGCATAGCTTCGATCCAGCTTTCATCAGATAAAGCTTCTTCTATGCTTTTTGGTTCAATTTCAAAGATTAGAGCAACAGCACTAGTCTCTTCACGTCTTTTGGATCTGGTGCGAATTCCTTCATTAATTTCGCCGATAATGAGATCTTTAGGATGATTGGACTTGTGTTTCCAGTTACTGGTTGATTTTTCTAGATGATGATCTCTTTCTTTATTTGAATCTTCATGAACATCTTGATGCTGGTCTTCAGTCCGAGATACTTTTTGAGTTGTAAGCTTTGGAAGGTTCGGAGTAGGTTCGAGACTCTTCATATTGAGTCGATTTGGATTCATCTTGCGTAGAGTCTTGAAATTTGACGTTCATTGACTCCTCCACCGTCCGGCTCTTCTTGTTATAGACTCGTAGGCTTTGCTTGATGTAGAATATCCAAGGAAGATGCCTTCATCTTATCTTTCTTCAAACTTACCAACTCGATCTTTTGCATTTTTCAATATAAAGCATTTGCAACCGAACACATGAAAGTATGAAACAATAGGTTTCTTACCTTTGAATAATTCATAAGGGGTTTTCTCAAGAATAGGTCTTAGGAAGACTCTATTGATGATATAGCATGCTGTTGAAACAGCTTCAGCCCAAAATTGTGAAGACAATTAAAAGAGTTCTGGCCATTTCTTGAAGAGATCTATTCTTTCTTTCCACAACTCCATTTTGCTGAGGAGTGTATGGAGAGGAGAATACATGTTTAAAACCAGATTCATCACACAATTTTGTGAAATCTTGATTTTCAAATTCACCTCCATGATCTGTTTTTATACTTGAGATAACACATCCTTTTTCATTTTGAGCCTTTTTAGCAAATTTTTCAAAATAGGAAAAGGTTTCGACTTACTTGCAAGGAAATATACCCAAGTAAAACAGGGAGTAATCATCCACAATTACTAGGCAATATTTCTTACCTCCAATACTCTGGGTTCTGGTTGGTCCGAAGAGATCCATATGCAGCAACTGTAGTACATGATTAGTAGAGACATGGTTTATTGGCTTAATGAGTTTCTTACCTGTTTTCCCATAATACAGGGTGTGCATGGATCGGACTTTTGATATGGTAATTTGGGTAGACCTCGAACAAGCTGCTTTGATGAGATTTTGGCTAATTGCTTCATATTGACATGGCCAAGCTTTTCGTGCCATAAGCTTGCTTCATCTTGAATTGAGATTAGACATTGTGATTCATTCAATTTCATGTCTAAGAGGTAGATGTTTCCATGTCTTCGACCCATGAAAGACTGAGTAGAGTCTTTACTAATTCCATAGCAAATTCCTTCTTGAAAGGAGATCTTGAAACCAAGTATCACACGGTTGGCTAATCGAGAAGGTTATAGTTGAGTCCTTCTACTAGAGAAACATTGCTTATTGTGAGATTTCCAATTTTCACAGTTCCAAATCCCACGATGCTTCCTTTGCCGTTTCCTCCAAATGAAACATTTTCACCGTTTACTTGAACAAGCTTTACGAAGCACTTTGAGTCTCCTGTCATGTGTCTTGAACATCCGCTGTCAAGATACCATTTTATCTTCTTTTTTTTTTTTTTTTTTTTTTACGGAGACCTGCATTTAAAAGAGAGTCTTAAGTTTTCTTTGGTACCCAAATTTTCTTGGGTCCTTTGGTGTTAGTAGGATAAGCATTATTAGGCCATACTTTCTTAACAAAGGCTTCCAAACCATAGGACACTCTTTTTCAAAGTGATCCTTCTGTTACACTTTGAACACCTTAGAGCATTTCGACCAACAGGCTTTACAAAAACTTTCTTGAAATGATTTTTGTAAGCCTCTCTCGACGGTCTTTTCTTAATTCTTTCTTTAACTTTAGGAAAATCAATCAAGGGAATTGTTTCCGCTGTCATGCCTAGACCAGACTTATTGAAGTAAGGTCTTTGAACTGAAAGAACTTTTTCAAGCTTTTCGGATGCTATCGAAAATTTCTTTGAAATATTTGATAAGTCCGTTTTTAAGAAAACATTTTCTTTCAAAAGATCATTTTCTTTTTCTTTAAGAGTAGAAACATTTAGGTCTAGACTTTTAACTCTTTCTTCTAAAATGACTTCCTTTTGTTTTAGAGCTGAGTTTTCCTTTTAAGTTCGGAAATCCTTTTGAGAGAAGTCTTAAGACCGAAACACAGTTCATCAATGTATTTTGAGACTTTGACAGGAATTTTAAAATCACTTACCTCAAATTCACTTTTCGAGTCGATCCAGAATCTGAGTCTGAGTCTGAATGTGCCATTAAACATATGTTGGCATATTCATTATCACTTTCTTCACATTCTGTATCACTCCAGGTTTCGGCTTTGAGAGTTTTTCAAAACTTCTCAGCTTTTCCTCTTTTCTTTTTCAGAAGAGGACAGTTGGGTCTGATGTGTCCCTTCTTCTTACATTCGAAGCAAACTACATCTTTGTTTGGTTACTCATCATCAACATACTTGGTCTGCTGTCTCTGGAAACTTTGTTTCTTTGAGTTGAACCTTCTACCTTTTCTATTCAGTTTTCTGAATCTTCTTATCATGAGGGCGAGCTCCTCATCGTCCATATCATCTTCAGAATATGCATCATCAGAGTCATCGTTTGATTTTAATGCAATAGATTTCTTACCTCTTGGATCTTCGTCTTCATTAATTCGTTCCACTTCATATGATTGAAGAGTTCCAATTAGCTCGTCGACAGATAGAGGCATAATTCTTTGCGTCTCTCTTATTGAAGTCTTTATATGATTCCACTCCTTGGAGAGTCCACGCAGTAGCTTGTTCACCTTCATGGGATCAGAAATTTTTTGTCCTTGGTTCTCAAGACCATTGACAATATCTGTAAAACGACTAAACATGTCAGTTATAGATTCTCCTGGTTTCATTTTGAAAGCTTCATATTGACCGAGGAGAATGTTAATTCTGGTCTCCTTCACTTGATCTGTCCCTTCATAGGTGATGTGTAATCTATCCCATACTTCTTTTGCTGTAACACAAGAAGATATTCTGTTATATTCAGTTGGAGATAAGGCACAATATAAAGAGTAAATTGCTTTTGCATCGAGTGCTTGTCTCTTGTTTGTCTCTTCCTGAGTCATTCCGCTGGCATCAACAGTTTCTTTTCCTCTTCCAGAGATTGATGTAGCAGTAGGAGTAATTCCTCTTTCCACAACATCCCATTCCAGAGGATCCTTGGATCGCGGGAAAGCTTTCATCTTGTTCTTCCGGATGTTGTAATCCTTTCCGTCAAAGTAGGGGGTCTGGTATTGCTTTGCCCTTCCATCAGCCCCCCGGTGCTAGCATACTAGCCATGGATCTTTTACTCGAAGTAAAACACTTCAAACAAAGTAAGAACACGGGCTCTGATACCAATTGATATTGCTAGTACGAGTACCTAGAGGGGGGTGAATAGGTATACAAAGATTTTTCTTGATAATTTTTGTATACTTGCGCAATACTTAGACAGTTAAAGGATTTGCGAAGAGTAATAATCAACGTAAGACTAAGTAAGGAAAGAGAGAATTAAACACGCGGTTTATAGTGGTTCGGCTTGATTCAAGCCTACGTCCACTCTTTCGCACCGACAGCCAATTTGGCTGGATTCCACTATGAACAAAGAGATGTTACGGTGTTGATCTTCCTTGATTTCTTGGTGTAGATGATCTACCACACTCGCTCAAGGTGTCACCAAGTATAGACACTCTCTGTGTATACAATTTCGCTCGATCGTATCGACTAATAATCAAGGTGCTTCGAGACTGGAATTTTTCTATCAATCACATACTCAAACAACTAGAACGTCTTCCTTTTTATACTCCTTTATGCCATCATACCGTTGGCACTTACCAAAGGAATTCCTCCAATCTACCCGTTGGACGGAATCAATCAAGAAGATCATTCGAGCTATAAAAGGAACCCGACGATAGCCCATCAATCTGTTCGCCCATACAATCAGGATCTTGGTTTCCAAGAATAGAACTTTCCAAGAATACTTCGTCGACCATCGGATCTTCAATTGATCTAGATACGAACAAAAGAATCCGTTATATTTATCCAACCAAAAAGATCTTCTCCAGACGATAGGAATAAATCCTCAATCATATACTTCGGCTCTGGATTTCCTTCGTCACTGGATCAGAAAGACTGTCAATGAGAATAGTCTTGAGTCTTGAGTCTTAAGTTTCAAATCTTGAGTCTTGAATCTTGAGTCTGGTAGTCAGAAAGTTTTCAGACTTTAGACTAGACGATCTGCAGATACCCAGACTAGACTGAAGGAAATGTTTTGTCAGCTTCAAAATATTCTGGAACGATTTCTCCAACAAGACTCTTCAGCACATCAAAACCGTTTATAAACCACGCTAGCTTCTTCCACGGTATGCGAACAAGTGATGTGAGTTCGTGGCCTCATAGACTTCTAAAGCACGTACAAGTCCAATAAAAAGGGTGAATCCTGAAAAAATCACAATCAATCTTGAGAAAAAGTTTAAGAAAGGAATAACACGTTAAAACTATACAATCGAGTCAATATGCATATTCCGACCAAAAAAGAAAAAAGTTCATATGCATATAAATATCATCTTTACTTTATATAGGAAGATAGATATTCTATTCTTAGAAAGGACACCAATGAATGTGAAGATAAATTGCTTGTTTTAGTTGCGATTGAAAATGACAAAGAATATATATCAAGCAAGAGAACCAATATCATTTTTAATAATGTCATAAACTCTACGGAGTTGACTTAATGATTAAAGAACGGACAAATATGATGCACCGCACGAGTACAGTTTCCCACACCTCCCGTAATAAATGATTCATATTTGAGCCAACAAACCGAGTTTTGACCCAAATCTTACTTGCTTCACGAGGTTAACAGGATATTCCATGGGTCCTGGATCCACGTTAGATATAAACTTCCTCATTATACGTGAGAAAGAGAGAAAGAGAGTTCTGTCCTCCTCTTTCCCTCTTTCTTTGTTGTTTATTGTCCTGTAGTTTCTACTCTATTTGAAACCGTACATGCATAGATAGGTTTTATCTGGCCAAGTTCTATACATCACGACCTTGGAACCTGCTCTATCGGTACGTATAGATTCAATTAGTAAGTTTTCATGTACATAATACATGACAGAGTAAAACTATTGTAGGAGTCAAACACAAAGAATCATCCTGCATAACAAGTTAAATAAGTAGAAAATAACTCTACTCCGCTTGAGTTAAATCGGTGGACCCCTTGAGTTATGCTCTCAGACTGTGTCCTTTACATTTAATGACCAAATTGTATACGACACGTGAAACAGAGTATATGATTCTTTTAGCTTCCTATCTTAACTATGAAAACTGCAAAGTTCCACCAATATATTCGCCATAATAGATAGTATAAGTAAGAAATCGATATTATTTAAAGTAAAAAAGAAAACTTATCTAAACATTCCCTTTATTTGAAAAAGTTTATGAAACATTAAAAAAACACTTTCTAAATAATAAGAAACTGAACGATGACATTTCTTCTGAATTAATGAAGTTTATCCACTTACTTTGATACATATTGACCTAGTCCTCCAGCTTATCTAAAACATTTTAAAGCCTCATGGACGGAAAGAAAAGAAAAGGGGGCACCCAAAAAAAAAAAGGTGGAATCGAGAAAAGGAAAATGAGAAAACACAAGCGGGAAATTAATATTTCCAGGTATGCCAAAAGTAAGATCATTGTCAGAACAAGTGACATCAATTTGTATGCATCTTTAGTTGTTGATGACATTTATATTGGTTGGCTTACAATAAATAAACTGAAATATCAAATCTCTGTATCTAATTAATCAACTGTAAACTTTAAAAGCGAGAGAGAAGGTTTAGTCAGACTCACCTTATGGTGCTTGTAAGACTCGAGCGAGCACCGAAAGTCTTTCTTGCAACCGGAGCAATTTATACGGCAATGATTTGGCAATTTGTTGCTTGATATATCAATGAACCTTTTTAAGATTCACATTCATGAACTGGTAAACTGTCCAAAAATTATAGCTCATAAGGACCCTTGAAAACCCGTAGCCCATCGCTTTCACACGTGTAAAGACTTGATCTATAAATATCAAGCCATAGCTTTTCAGAGACAATAATAGTTGCGAAAAGGCTTGCAGGTCTAGTTCAAACAAATCAAGTTGGTTTAGCAGAGGAAGGAAAATCAACTCAATGCAGGGACATTGTGAAGTCCAAGTTCAATTCAGTCAGTTTGGATAACCTCCTAATCTACCCAAACTTATCGAGATAGAGTTTGGCTCCTCCTTCTCCACTGTGGTTAGATCCAACTCAACCAAATTAGTCAATTTCGAGAGATCCAGGACTGCTTGCAACGATGCAGATGACACTTTTAGATGGGTTAAACTTGTTGGGAGAGTCGGCAACTTTTGAATATTATGACATGCCAGCAACTCCAATCTCTGCAAGCAAGGAAGCATGCTGATGGTCTCTGAAATTTCACTAACATGAGTATTTGATAGATTTAGGATTCTAAGAGAGGGCAAACTTCCGATTCCAGAAGGAAGTTGACCCTTCAAATAGAGACTATTGACTAGAAGCACTTCCAAATTCTGAAGCATTCCAATAGCACTAGGTAATTTCCATAAATCCGTTGAAACTAATGCCAAAGAGTTATTTGAAAAGTGCAACTCACGTAGTGATTTCAACTTCCATATGGAATCAGGGAGTTTCTTCACTTTACACCGCTGTACAAAGAAGTACTTCAGATTCACTAGGTCCCCGATTTCTATAGGCAAATCTTCAAGACAAAAGCACATTTCAATCTTCAAGTCAATTAGATACTTCAATTTCCCGATGGAGCAATCAATTTTCCCCAGATCGGAACAATCTTCAAAAGTAAGCCTCTCTAAATTTGGGCATCCAGAGAAATCTGGTGTTCTGTTTATGCTCCAACAACTTTTCAAAGAGAGAACTTTCAATTTTCTAGCCATATGTAAAAATGAATGCAATATTCAATCGATAAACAACCAAATATTACTTTCAAAGAAAAAAGAATCTAAATAAGCATATTACACACCTTGATTAGATCCCGTAATTTCGAATCATCTAAAGAGCCAACATCTAAAAATTCAAGAATGGCTACATTCGGTAGGTACATGTTGGTCCATTCACAAATTCATGGAGTATAATTCCAAGAAATCCATCTTAATTTGGTAAAACAATTTGCTAAGTTGCCATCAAAGGTTCCTCCTGTTAAATTAAGGAACCTTAGGTGTTCAAACCTTCCAATCTCTTTACTTTGAACAATGACATCATGGGAACTTAGTGGATTTGTATCAAGATTGTTGGAGAAATCTTTCCAGAATATTTTGAAGCTGACAAAACGTTTCTATCAGTCTAAGTCTGGATGTTCGGAGACCGACAGTTTAAAGTCTGAAGACTTTGTATTCTCGAGACTCAAGACTCAAGACTCAAGACTCAAGACTCAAGACTTAAGAATCAAGACTCAAGACTTAAGTCTATTCTCACTGACAGTCTTTCTAATCCAAAGTGACGAAGGAAATCCAAAGCCGAAGTATATGGTTGAGGATTCGATCCTATCCTCTGGAAAAGATTCTTTGGTTGGATAAATATTTCGGATTCTTTGATTCTTATCTAAGATCGATTGAAGATCCGATGGTCGACGAAATATTCTTGGAATGTTCTATTCTTGGAAACCAAGATCCTGATTGTATGGGCAAACAAGATTGATGGGCTATCATCAGATTCCTTAAATAGCTCGGATGATCTTCTTGATTGATTCCGTCCAACGGGTAGATTGGAGGAATTCCTTTGGTAAGTGCCAACGGCTATGATGGCATAACGGAGTATAAAAGGAAGACGTTCTAGTTGTTTTAAGTGTGTGATTGATAGAAAAATTCCAGAGTCTGAAGAACCTTGATTGTTAGTCGATACAGTTCGAGCGAAATTGTATACACAGAGAGTATTTATACTTGGTGACACCTTGAGCGAGTGTGGTAGATCATCTACACCTAGAAATCAAGGAAGATCAACACTATAACATCTCTTTGATCATAGTGGAATCCAGCCAATTGGCTGTCAGTGCAGAAGAGTGGACGTAGGCTTGAATCAAGCCGAACCACTATAAACCGCGTGTTCAATTCTCTCTTTCCCTTACTCAGTCTTGCGATTGAATTTTTAACTGTTGCAAATCCTCTAACTGTTTAAATATTGTGCAATCTTCAAGAAATTTTTTATATACCTATTCACCCCCCCTCTAGGTTCTCGTACTAGCTATATCAAAGATATAGTGCTTCAACGTTCTTCTTCATCTGCAAATGAGAATGGGAAATGAGTGATATTAGTATTATATACCATAGAGGAAAAGGATTATATAGAAAAAGGAATATTTTGTCAAAAACTATTAGTTCTCTATTAGTGCTTTACCTCTTTTGTTGTTATTGTATCAAGGACCTCCTCACGATTCCATATCCTACTCCGCTCTCCAGGATTTATTGGATTTTCTAGACAAACAATTTCTCTTTCAAGATCTCTAAGTTGATCGTGCATCCAAAACTTATTGTTCTTCGTAATCTTTACCAAAGACATGCGAACAAGGACATCAATTCCATAATCCGGGAAAAGATTACAGCTTCTCCACATGTGAATTGCATTCGTCTTATCCTCACCAATGAAAAAGCATGCAATATCGAGGAAAATTTGTTGTTGCTCGAAACTTAAGGCATCATAGCTAATCTTTAATTTTCTAAAAACATCCTCTTGAGGTGCTTTTCTTAACTCCTTCAATGTCAATCTCCATTGTTCTCGTGCTTTGCGGTAGAGGAACGAACCAATTACTTCAAGAGCCAATGGAAGTCTCCCAGAGCGAGATATGATTTCCCTTGAAAGATCACTATAATCATCTGAAGGAGAATCTCTATCAAATGCATGCTTACTGAATAGCTGAAGAGCATGATCAAAACTCATCACCTCCATTTTGTACTCTAAAATTTGATACTTTGGCCTATAGGTTCGTAAAACATCTTTATTTCTAGTTGTAATCAATATTCTAGATCCCGGATACAAAGTAATCTCTCCAAGTAATTTCTCCACTTGTTCTCTGCTATCAACATTATCAAGTATGATGAGAACTTTCTTCTTATGAAGTATTTCTCCGATTCTCTTCATTCCAGAATCAATTTCGTCAATGCCCTTTGTTCCCGTAGGATGGCTAATTTCATATAATAACTTTTTGTGCAACTCAACTAAGCCATTAGTTCTTGATGACTTCTCTCCAACATCTTCAAGGAAACAACAACACTTTCCAAAATAAGGAGAGAGTTGGTTGAAGACAACCTTGGCAACAGTTGTTTTACCGATACCGCCCATGCCGTAAATTTTAGTCAGTCGCACACCACTTGAGTCAATGTCTAACAATTCACTTACTTCTACTACTCGATCATTAACTCCAACTAAATGTTTAGTCATTGATCTATGTTTTGTCTTCAACCTTTCCACAACCTTTTCAACTACCAATTTGATGAGCTCGCCGTGGCTGCCACAATGAAAAACCATTTTATTGGGGAGAAATGCAAAATTGCAATTACCTAGCTAGAAGTGATAATCGAATAAACAACACAACAATCGGACAGATAATGGGACCTTAACAATCTACAAGTGATCTTCTCAGAGTCCATATTGGACATTAACATCAATCGAAAACCAACATTTTTTGCACTTGGCAACGCGTACACCATTTCAAAACCCAAAATTTGATTTGTTTTTCATTAGATTTTAGGAATCTTGGGATTATATTAATCACGTTCATGCAAAAAAAAAAATATATATATATATATAAAATTTGAAATTGACATTCTAGGATTTATGTTCAAGCGACGACTATAGAAGTTGACCACGAGGAGAAATGTTTAATGTATTGCAAGATTAAATGATTAGAGAGCAATGAGCATGGCATTTGAGTATCCCGTTCTTTTTTCTCCCACTGCCCATAATCAAATATTAGTATAGCTACGTAGCTATCGGTATCATTATTCGCCCATTATATAAGATGATCCTGTTAACCAATTTCACATTTTTTTTTTTTTTTTTTTACAATCGTAGCATAGGTTCCTCATTTAGTATTACTATAATGAAAGTCCCACCACAATCATATTGGAAGTTATTCATCTATGATTCAAGTGTTGACAAAAATTGGGGAAATAAGCATCTTGAAAATTACTAGCTTACCTTGTGTACTTCTTCACTTCCCACCCCTTGATCACATCAAACTTCATGAGAGCCTCTCCACACATCTACTTGCTCAGTGCTCAAGTTCTTCTCATGCTTCAAATTGCATATGGTATCGTGATACAATGGAGTTTTCAGCTTAACATCGTCAGGATCCACATCAAAGAAAATAGGTAGGATCTCTTTACTACCTTCCGAGTTAAAGGTATTTGCCACGATCTGTGCGAGCTCGTAGAGGCACCATTGGCTCGCAGCATAGGTTTGAGAGAAGATGGGTATGTAGATTCGGCAGTTGTCAATCGCTCGCTCAAGCGATTTATTGATCCCCTCACTGACACGGAGCTCTTCATTGTCTCGGAAGACGCAAATTCCAGCATCAGTCAAGTTATGGAAGAGAACATCGGTGAATCCAGTGTGAGTGTCTGGTCCTCTAAAATTCAAGAACACTTGATACTTGCTTCCCGATGTTCGTGCATCTGAGCTCGCCATTGCAATTGTTTGCTCAGTCACCGATCTATGTTTTGTCTTCAGTGTTTTCACGACCTCCTCGACAATTAATTTGATCAGTTTGCCATGGCTGCCACAATGGAAAAACATTTTAGTAGGGGAAAACTGCGAACTAATGACTACCTAGCTAGAAGTGATGCAATTCATGCACCAGATATAGTGTATTCAAGAGGAGAAATGTTTAACGTAATGAAAGATTAAATGTTTAGATTTAAAAAAAAAAAAAAAAGTACGGCATTTCATTATCCCGTTCTTTTTCTTCCCGTTGCCCACAATCAAACATTAATTTAGCTACCTTGCTATTAATATCATTATTCACCCATCATATAAGATGGCCTGGTGAAGCAGTTTCGCATTTAATTTTTTTTAACAAACGTAGCTATTATCATAATTGTTTGCCCGTTATCATTTAGCATTACTGTAATAAAAGTCAGGTCTCGATCATGCCGAAATTTTTACGTCTATAATCAAGTTTTAATATCACTGGGGAAACAAGCATCTTTAAAGCAGCTAACTTACCCGTTGTACTTCTTCACTTCCCACCCCTTTATTGCACCAATCTCCTTGAGAGCCTTTCTCCATGCATCCACTTCCTCATTGCTCCACTCCTTCTCGCACTGCAAACTTAGGATGACATCACTATACAGTGCAGTTTTCAGCTTAACATCGTCAGGTTCCACATCAAAAAAAATAGGTAGAATCTCTTTATTATCTTCCGATTTAAAGGTGTTTGCCACGATTTGCGTGAGCACGTGTAAGCACCATTGGCTTGAAGCATAGGTTGGAGAGAAAATGGGTATGTAGATCCTACAATTGTCAATTGCTCGTTGAAGTGATCCATCAATCCTTTCACCCACACGAAGCTCTTCGTCAGCTCGGAAGACGCAGATTCCAGCATCAGTTAAGTTATGGAAGAGGACGTCAGTGAATCCCTCATGAATGTCAGGTCCTCTGAAGCTTAAAAACACTTGGTACTTGCTTCCCGACGATGTTTCTTCATCTGAGCTTTCCATGGCAGTAGTTTGCTCAGCCGAGTATATCTTTCTCTGATCCGACGTTGTTAATAGAGAAAGAGGCAGCGTCAACATGTCATGAGGAAATAATGGAGTTGTTATAGGAAAATCAATCAAATGCTAATGGATCTATGAGAAAATGGTTGTACCAGAAAGACGTTAGTTTTTTTTTTTTTTTTTTTTTTTTTTTTTTTTTTTTTTTTTAATGAAAATCATAAAATGAAATGCTATTGATTGATGAGAGAAGAACTAAAGATGTGACATCCCGATTTTCGTGTTCGATTTCAATCGGATAAGTTGGGCCTTTCATCAACGTAACTATAGTGTTCATCTCCGAGATGGCCACTCATGAGATAACCGACCTATCAGGTGAAGCCGTTAAGGGATGATTCTAATGCAATAGACTTGAGAATTCGACCAGGAATCAACTGTTCGACCGTGCTAGTCTACAAGGGTCATTGCGGCACAATTAAAAATTGATAAGAGATCGGAGATAGGTCGATTCGACTAAGATGGTGATCAAAGTGTGGGTGATTCCACATGATTGCAAAATTCTCTTCGAACGATACTAAACCGATTTTCTGTCGTTTTGGGTACCCTGTGCCCATATTTGAAACCTTGAGATTTTCACGATCATCGAGAGTCGCCAATGTATCGGATGGGTTCATTGTGGTTCGAAGAAAATTGACCATGGGTTAATTGCACCAAAAATTCCTAAAAGCTACCCGGTAGGTAAGGTCACACTAAAAGTGCGTTTGATTGAAAATAACTGCGAATTTGAATTTGATTTCAGAAATTGAAAGTCCTGTCGTGTCATGAGTCATTCTAGGAACGTCGACTCACCTTTTGAGAAAATTCTGGAGAGTTCGGGATTTTTTGAGAAATCAAGATGGACGATTCGGAAAATGAACGGAAATACGGATTAGCCAATTTGAATAGATATTTGGCATCTGGTGTAGGCGAATCGGTGAATGAAAGTTGTTTGGGCTTTTTCCGAATTCGAATTGGGCCTAAAACGGATTTGTTTGTTCAGAATATTGAATGCCGAGAAAAATGAGATAAAAGTCAGATTTGAAGAAAATTCATGGGATTAAAGGACTGCCTTCGATTAGATTTCAAATGTGCAATTGATGAAGAATTTGGCCTAGGATGACCAATCAATAATGTTAATTGAAGGTGAGTATAAAGTGTTTTATTCAACATTTTGGTTTCTTTTTCCTTGGACGCTCTCGGCCATGTACATCTCTTCTCCATCGTACATGCTTCCTAATCATCCGAAGCTCATGCAAGAATATTTAATTCTTTTTCCTCTCTCTCTATTTCTTTTTCTTCCTTTTGGCGTGTGCCCCTCTGGCCGACGTTGCCCTTGTCTCACCCGCACATTTATTCTCTCCCTCCTTCTCCCCTTCCACACACGTTCTTTTTACTTTTTCTTGTGCGTGAACACCATCCGCACATCCTCTCTCTCTCTCTCGGTTCATGCCCCACCGACTGTCTCTCCCTGCAGAATTCAATTTCCCCCTTTGACCGAGTCTTTGCTTCTCCCTTAAATAAATATCTCTCTCTCTCTTTCTCTTGGTGACGTGGACAAACGTCCCATGCGGTTTCTGCCCTGTTCGTCGTCTCCCTCATCAAGACCGAAGGAGTCTTCTCTCCTTTTGTGCGGTTGCTGTCCACTTCCGTCGCATGACTTCTCCCATCTGCACGTGCTGTCTCTTTCCTTAATCAGTCGAAGCGTGGTCCACCAGAATCGACGACGCTGCTTCCTCCAATTGTGCGGCTGTTTGTCCCTTTTCGTGCTCAGTCTGCCCCTCCACAGAAGTCGCGGACGCACCCACTTTGGCAATCAACCCTCCAGCGTGTGGGACTCCTCTCCAACGTGGAAGTTGTGGCCCCTTCGGCAGTAACTTCGGCCTTTCTGTTTTCAGTAGCTCGGCCCAACCCACTCCTACACCGGTTCAATTCTAAGAGGTCCGTTTGAGTGGAAGAAGGCAAACCATTTCAGCAGCCTATTTCTTCAGTTTCCAGCAAGGGTTTGAAGACCCCGTGGCCCGTTTTTGAGCCGTCTCGACCTCGGTTGCCAGAATCGCTTTGGAGAGAACCGAGCCTTGTCGCGTGCTCGTCGATTTGATCTGAACGGATCTTTAATCCAGTGAGTTTTACTCACTAAAACCTTCTTAGTTTGCTAATTACACTTAAAGGTTGATTAGTGTTAGTTAAGTGTAATTAGGTTGTTAGATTAGAATGGATTAGCGATTATTAGTTAATTTCATTGCCTATTAGTGAAATAATTAGTTTACTTGGATAGAGGATTTTCTATAGTATTTACTGGATGCTTTGTGGGATTTTTCCCGACCCTTATCGGGTGTTAATTAGGCAATTCGGGCCTAAGTGGTATTTTTAGGAATTTAATATTAATTTTCAAAATTAATTAATTAATTATTTAATTTTCCAAAAATTCAACTAGGATGGCCAGTGACCAGGATTTTATGCTGATAATTATGGCGCAGTCCGTTTATTTAATTGAGCTTTATGTTGTGATAAATTGAATTTATTGTTTTTATTTATTTAATTTTCAAAATTAATTATTTAATTATTTATTTTCTTGAAATTCAACCGGGATGGCCGGTGACTGGAATTTCGTGCCGATTGTCGTGGTGCAGTCCGTTTATTTAATTGAGCTTCAATTTTTATGGAATTGATTTAAATTGTGAAATTTGAGGAATTGTCCTAAATTGTTTGTTATTGAGTATTTGGTTGGTAATGGCCGAACATGGATATATAGCGCCAGTACGTTGATGGGCTATATAGCAGGGAGAATGGTGAGAGCTAACTGAGAATGTTATTGGCTGAGACCAATCAGGTACGATATTATTGGACATACGTGGTTCGGTGATTGGAAGTATCACTGGCGAAAACGGCGCCTTAAAGAACGCATGTAAATGACTTATAGACAAACGTGGTTCGGTGATTAAGGAAATATCATTGGTGAAAACGACGCCTTAAAGAACTCACGATGTTGTCTATTGCCGATGTCACCTTGGCGAAAACGGCGCCCTAGAAAGGACACGTGGTTCGGTGATCGAGGATATCACTGGTGAAAACGGCGCCTTAAAGAACGCACGGTGTCGGTGATCGGTATGTCATTGGCAAAAACGGCGCCCGAGAAACACATGTGATTTGGTGAATGAGTACACCATTGGGAAATTATGGTACGAGTGGGAATGACCTAGAGATGGTCCGATTGACATGTAATCGGCTAAGTCGATTGATCAATGCTTGATCGTATGTCGTAAATTGTTTGAATATATGTGTTTAACCTTAAATTGCAGGGTGGAACTGAGGCCAAGGTAAGTTCTCTGACTTGAGCTGTGCATAGGCAACCTAGACGGTGTATTGGTTTACTAATCGGGTATTAGGGGGTAGAGCTTGCTGAGACGTGATCTCATTGGTTATTGAATAACCATTTCAGGTTCGAAGATGGTAGATCCCCCTGGTCATTACGGTCGTCCTACGAGAACGACCGATCGGGTCTATGCTTTTCCTAATCCAAGGGGCGTTTGGACATATGAGTTGGTGATAACTTTAGTCTGGGCAGATGAGGCCCCAAATCAAGAAGTACCCGATCTTTTTAGAGCCTGGTTCAAAACCACTCCGTACGGTTTAAGGATAGGCCCCCATCTATGCTTTGATGTTCCTGCTGAAGTGATTGATGCGGCTAAGGATGTGGAACAAGCGGACCTACCTGATGGTGATGTAGAAGACCCGTCGTCTCGCCCAGATCAAGTGGACCCTGAGAGTCCAGAAGTTGAGTCTAAATAGTTGGTCTTAGAACAATAAATTTTGATAACCAACCTTTTGTTTGACCTTGTAAATATCGGCTGGCGATGTAAATAAATTAACCCGGTATGTATAAAGGTATGTCCTAGTTTCTATGAGTTGCAGTCCTGCTTTTCTATCCCATTGAATTATTGTCTGTGGATTTTATAATTACTTCCGCGTGTGCTTATTAAAATGAAAGGGTTGGCGATGCGTCCTGGGGCGTCGCTATTAATCGACCAGGTTAAGGGATGTGTGCGTGCCCGAGGATCGGGGCGTGACAAAAGATGTGGTGGCTAAATAAGTGGCCCACAGAACAAAGTTGGCAAACCCGCATGCAGTTACAGGCCCCACCAATGCGCCGGAGAAAAGGAATCATACGTGATTCTCTCTCTAATCCTCTTCACCATTCCCATCTATTCATCTTATATTATTATTACTTTTATCGACCGTCGTGCATCCAGTTGCAGGCCTCATGTGCAGAGGGTCGAAAGAAGTGTGATTATGCCATGCGATGTGCGGAAGCTAAGGAGCCAAACTTTCCTAATTCAAACATTTGCATCTTTCGATATAGTATTACTTCTCTATTTTCATTGCTCTTTTTGCTCAAATAATTTGTTCATTGCTCTGAATCTCACCGATGTTCTTAAAAGAGAGAGAGGCCCATCAGCACGTCACGAGGAAATAATCGAGCAGCGAATAGGAAAACCAATAAAATGTCGGGGGTATGGTGAAAACAGAAAGTCGTAAATTCTGCCTAGATAGACCATAAAATTAAATGCTATTGGTTGATAAGAAAAAAAAAAAAAAACTTAAAGATGTGGCCGACTGAAAGAAGTTAGGAAGAGGCCATGGTTGCATAGCTTTCAAGACGAGTTTTGTGGTCCTGTCGAGGAAAAATCTGAAAATTTTGTCGCTGTTGATAAATCCCACGTTGGTAAATTTCGAATACTATTATTGTGAGTTATAGCTATCAATTCCTTTTAGATTGTTAAAGTGTTTTTAGCAATTTACTAGACTACAAAAATTTACAAACATCTCAATAAATTAGTAAATTACCAATTCTTTGAAATTTCAATAATATGCTTACCTGCTGGAAATTTATCAATTTTTTTTTTTTTTAAAGTTTGGTTAGTAAATTGCCAATCCCATAGATAATTTACCAATATTTTTTTTATCAATTACTAAGTTAACGACATGCAAATTAATTAGTATGTTGCAAACTCTACAAGCATAATTAGTAATTAAAAAAAAAACTATCATGATTTCACTAATGTTTAATTGTTTATTGAGGAACTGTTTTTCACTATGCAAATTGTTATTTGCTGAAGCCCGCATTCAATGAACGTTTTACAAGCGTTTTAAATGTACCACCTGTGGTAAGCCATTTCTTCGAAACTGTACCAATGCGATAAGTTACAAACATTTTATTAGATATACTAATGCTTAGATGATTCCTCATGAACTATTCTTCAATTTGTAACTAGTTGTTTATCAATTATGTACTTTAAGAGCAGTAAATATATACCATAAAATTTAATTTTTTTTGCATGAAAGCACTAATATCATTTCAAAATAACATACCATAATTACAATAAATTATGAATATCAGTTGAAAATATGACGGCCGGAAAATTCTCTTTTGCACGCGCTACGGTTATGTAGAGGATTGCAGCCTTAAAATCGCTTGGAGAGATGAACTATCGAGATGCATGGAAACTGGTTAAAACACCATCTAATCACCAAATTGAAAAGAAAAATTAAATAGACGTGAATGAAAGGAATTAAATTAAGAGTTGCTTAAAAATCAGACTTGTTTGTTGAATTAGACAAAGAATAAAATGACATATGTACAAAAGATGAAGCTCACGTGTCATTACTTGAGAAGTGTGTCAATGTCGAATTGGAAGATCCGATCATAAATTTTTTTATTGCCATACTGGCCTTCCTCACTTGCGTGCAGTTGAGAGGCCTCGTATGCGGAAGCCAAGGAATCAAAACTGACGTTGTACATTTTTAATAAGAAACTTTGAGCCATTCTATATATTTCTTCTAGACATTGAAGTTTTTCTAATCATTTGTGATAAAAAATGAACTTGTCCCGTAGACCTGTTCAAATATAGAAATTTACCATATACAAAATAGGAAAAAAATTAAAAACAGAAAAAGAGAAGAAGAGGAAACATTGAGTGGGTTTTAAAATAAGTACGACCAGATTTAAATTAACTTTTTTTTTTTTTTTTCTGATTTCCCACGATTATTACAAATCTGCTTCAAGGTTGAATTCATGTTTGTGGATGGTTGCATCAAGACCAAAGAGAAAAGAGAGAGAATGGTCTACACGCACCTCATAATGCTTGAAAGACTGGCAGGAGCCCTCGAATCCTTTCTTAACCCCACATAATTTCTTGCAATTGGTGATCTGTAAGTGGCAATCATTTGGCAATTTGGTGGTTGATAAATCAATCAACCTTTCCAAAGATTCACAATCGACAACTGATAACTTGTACAAAAACTGCAACTCGTCGACACCCTCGACAACTTGTAGCCCTCTGCACGATACGATGGATAAAGACTGTAGCTTCTTTAAGTTTGGTAAACCACAAAGACTTCGCAGCGAAGAACAACTGCAAATATTGAAGACTTCCCACGATTGCGACCTACCAACAACGTGACTATGGAATATCTCATTGTTATTTGACAGGTTGAAACTTTGCAACCTATTTAAGGCTTTCGTTAAAAAGATTAGCCTCCCTTCACAACTAATCATCTCATCAGCAGACTCATTGGCATCGTGCCCTGCTTCCTCCATATAAACTAGCCTGTTAAAGGACCAACAATAATTAATAGACAAATGCTCAAGTGATTCAGACACCCCACAAAATTGAATCTCAACTAGCTTTCCACAAGCATCCACCTTGACATCTTTTAGCTTCCTCATGCTTGATAGCCTGATGCTCTCAAGGGCTTCACAATCTTTCACATGCAACTGCCTTAGATATGGAAGTGGAAACCCATCAATTTGAAATTCTTGCATTGGCGACTCGCAAAGGCAGAAAAAAGACAAATTTCTCAAGTTCGACACAGTTGAATTGAAAGTATTAATGGATAGCTTTTGCAGAGACCTTGGAAGTTGCGGACAAGTTTGAAGGTCCAATCCAAACAAACTAAGTTCGTTAAGCTGAGGTAGTGAAGCTAGCTCCACAGGAGCAGGGACATTGTCAAGTCTCAATCTCAATTTTTTCAGTTTGGATAACTTCCCAATCCACCACAACTCATTTGTACAAAGTTTGTATTCTTGTCCTCCATGTAGATCCAACTCAACCAAATTAGTCAAGTTAGAGAGATTGGGGACTACCCGCAATGATAGAGATGACACTTTTAGATGGGTCAAACTTATTGGGAGCACAGGCAACTCTTGAATCTTATCACAGTACCTCAACTCCAATCTTTGTAGGCAAGGAAGCATGCTAATGGTCTTTGGAACTTCACTAATACCAAAACCTGATAGATTTAGGATTCTTAGAGTGGACAATCTTCCGATTCCATAAGGAATTTGACCTTTTAAATAGGGATCGTCAACTTTAAGCACTTCCAAATTCTGAAGTATTCTAATATCTCTAGGTAACTCCCATGGTGTAGCTGATGCCTCCTTGGGTCTTATAAAATACTCCTCACGTAACGATTTCAACTTCCACATGGAATTTGGTAAATTACACACTCCACAATACTCTACAATGAAGTGCTCCAAATTCACTAGGTCACCAATTTCTTCGGGCAAATATTCAAGACTTTTGCAATCCGAAATTTTCAGGTTAGTCAAATACTTCAACTTTCCAATAGAGCCATCAATTCTGCTCAAGGTGGAACAATGTTCAAAAGCAAGCCTCTCTAAACAAGGGGATCCAGAGAAGTCCGGTGTTGTGGTTATTTTATCACAATGTGTAAGAGAAAGAACTTTCAATTTTCTTGTCATCTGTCAAAAGAATGCAACCTTCAATGTATGAACAATCAGATATTACTTTCAAATAAAATATAATAGAAATAAGCATATTACATACCTGGATTAAGTACTGTAATCTTGAGCCATCTAAGTAAAAATCGTATGAAAATTCAAGAACGACCACGTTCTTTAGGTACAAATGAGTCCATTCACTTTCTCTCGGAGGACAATTCCAAGACAACCATCTTAATTTAGTAAGATGATTCTCCAAGTTGCCAACAAAGATTCCTTTATTTAACTTGAGGAACCTTAGATGTTCAAACCTACCAATCTCTTCACTTCGAACAATGACATTATGGAAATCTTGTGCTATATTAAGATATAGTGCTTGAACATTCTTTTTTATCTACATACAACAACAAGAAATAAGTGATAGTAGTATTCTATTTCATAGAGGAAAAGAATCATAAAGAAAAATGAAAAAGAAGAAGAAGAAGAAGAAAATAGAGCATCCTAAGTCAGTGGAGAGGTATTATCGTCAAAAACTATTAGTTCCTCTAGAATTGCTTTACGTCCTTTGTCTTTATTGCATCAAGGGCCTCCTCGTAAATCCATATTCTACTCCACTCTCCAGGATTCATTGGATTTTCCGCACGAACAATATTCCTACCAAGATCTCTTAGATGATCATGCATCCAAAACTCATTGTTCTCCAAAATCTTTACCAAAGACAAGCTAACGAGTTTCTCAACTCCACTAAGTGGGAAAAAGCCACAATCTTGCCACATGTAAATTGCATTCGTCTTGTCTTGACCAATAAAAAAGCATGCAATATCGAGAAAAATTTGTTGTTGCTCAAAATTTAAGGCATCATAGCAGATCTTTAACTTTTCAAAAACACTCTTGGGAGGTCCTTTTCTCAACTGGTCCAATGTCTCTTTCCATTGTTCTCTCATTTTTTTGTTGGAAAGGAACGAGCCAATTACTTCAAGAGTCAAAGGAAGTCTCCCAGTAGCTAATACAATCTCCCTTGAAAGATCATTGTAATCATTTGGAGGAGAGACATTGTCAAATGCATGCCTACTAAAAAGCTCAAGCGCATTATCGGTATTCATCAACACCATTTCATAATCTAAAATTTGATAGTTTGGTGTGTCAATATCCTTATTTCTGGTTGTAATCAATATTCTAGATCCTAGATGCAAATTTCTCTCTCCAACTAATTTCTCTACTTGCTCTCCATTATCAATATCATCAAGTACAATGAGGACTTTGTCATTGGAAAGTATGTCTCCAGCCCTCTTCATTCCATAATCAATTTCTTCAATGCCCCTTGTTCCTGCACAATGGCCGATTTCAGATAATAACTTTTTTTGTAACTCAACTAAGCCATTAGTTCTTGATGACTTCTCTCGAACATCTTCAAGGAAACAACACTTTCCAAAATGAGGAGAGAGTTGGTTGAAGACGATCTTGGCAATAGTTGTTTTACCGATACCGGTCATACCATAAATTTTAATCAGTCGCACATCGCCAGAGTCGATGTCTAACAGTTCACTTACTGCTACTACTTGATCATCAACTCCAACTAAATGTTCAGTCACCGATCTATGTTTTGTCTTCAGCTTGTTCACAAGCTCCTCAGCTATCAATTTGATGAGCTTGCCCTTGCTGCCACAATGGAAAACCACTTTTACTATAGGGAAAATGCGAAATTGCGATTACCTAGCTAGAAGTGATCTTATTCAAGCACCGAAAAAAAAAAAAATACAACAGTCGGACAGATAACGGGAACTTAAAGATCTATAAATGATCTTCTAAGAGTCCATATTGGACATTAACATCACTCCAAAGCACACGTCTTTTGCACTTGGCAACGCGTGCACCTGGCAACGCGTGCACCATGTCAAAACCCGAAATTTGATTTGATTTTAACACTGAGATTTTAGCAATCTTGGGATTATGTTAATAACGTTCATGCAAAATAGATATATTTATGAATTTGAAATTGACATTTTGTGATTAATGTTCAGGCAACGACTATGGAATTTGAACACCGTGTATTCAAGAGGAGAAATTTTTACTGTATTGCAAGATTAAATGATTAGATAGCAATGAGCATGATATCCAATTCTTTTTTTCTCCCACTGCCCATAATCAAATATTAATATAGCTACGCAGCTATTAGCATCATTATTAGCCCATTTGATAAGATGACCTTGTTAACCAATTTCACGTTTTCGTTTTACAATCGTAGCATGGGTTCCTCGTTTAGTATTACTATAATGAAAGTTCCACCTCAGTAATGCTGAAATTTATACGTCTATCATTCGAGTGTCAATGAAAATTGGGGAAACAAGCTTTTTGAAAGCAGTTAGCTTACCTCTCATACTTCTTCACTTCCCACCCCTTTATCGGATCAACATCCATGAGAGCCTTTCTCCACTCATTTACTTCCTCATTACTCAACTTCTTCTCACGCTCCAAAACGAGGATGGCGTTGTTGTACAATGGAGTTTTCAGCTTAACATCGTCAGGCTCCACATCAAAGAAAATAGGTAGGATCTCTTTATTACCTCCTGATCTGGAGGTGTTTGCCACAATCAGTGCGAGCTCACAAAGGCACCATTGGCTCGAAGCATAGATCCGAGAGAATACCGGTATGTAAATCATGGAGTTATCAATTGCTTGTTGAAGCAATTCATCGATCTCTTTACCAACACGGAGCTCTTCGTCATATCGGAAGACACAGATTCCAGCATCGGTCAAGCTATGATAGAGGACGTCGGTAAATCTAGCACTAGTGTCTAGTCCTCTAAAGCTTAAGAACACTTGGTACTTGCTTCCCAATGACCATCCTACATCTGAGCTCTCCATAATAGTAAGTTTGCTCAGCTTAACAGATCTCTCTCTGTGCCAATGTTCTTGACAAAGAAAGAGTCGCGGTGTGAGGAAATAATGGAGTAGGTATGGGAAAACTAATCAAATGCTATGGGTGGATGAGAAATGAAGTAGAAAGTCGTAATTTTAAAAAGAAGATAGAAGACCATAAAAACAAATGCTATTGGTCGATGAGATGAGAAAAGAAAAGGAACCAAAGAGGTGATAGAACGTAGTTAGCAAACTTGCATACCGTTGCTGGCCCCATGTGCGTAAGCCATGGCTAGATATTTACAATATATTTTATATATGGCACAGCTGGCTTGTTCATACGTGCATGCAGTCGCAGGCCCCACGTACAACGGGTCGAAAGGACGGTGATAGTTATCCCAACCGATGCGCCGAAGCCAAGGAATCAACCTTTCTTAATTCAGACATTTGGTTTTTTCCATATATTATTACTTCTTTGTTTTCATTGCTCTTCTCCACAGATAATTTATTTATTACTCTCTCTCTCGTCGTCCCTTGAGGAATTTATAATGTTTATTGTGACATCCGAGATTTTTCAACCCTATTTTCTACTTAATAAATCGGGCATTTCATTGACGCGCCTATACGACTTGTTCTCAGAGCTGATCACTCTCGAGATAATTAAACTATTCAGGGAAGCTATTAAGAAATTTTAAGGCAATAGACTTGAGAATTTGATCAAGAATCGGCTTCTCGACCGTGCTTATCTTTAGAGGCCATTATGGCACAGTTAAAAATTGAATTGAGATTAAAGATAGGTCTGTTCGACTGAGATGTGTGGCCAATTGTGGGTAACTCCACTAAATTGGAAAATTCCAGTCGACCAGTACTAATTTGATTTATCTATCGTTTTGGTACCTTGTGTCCGTATTTGAATCCTCGAGATTTTCACGACAATCAAGAGTCACCAATGTATCGAGTGGGTTCATTGTGGCTCGAAAAAAATCGACCATGGGTCATTTGCACTAAAAATCTCTAAAAGCTACCCGGTAGCCTAGGTCACGCTAAAAACGCACCGAATGAAAATTAACCACCAATTCAAGTCCGATTTCAGAAATTGAAGATCCTATCATATTACAATAAATTCTAGGACCCACGACTCAAGTATCGCAGATTTTTTTGACGAACGAGACTTTTTTGGAAAAAGTCTGCTCAAGACCGTTTTGTTCAATTAAAGGCGGGGATTGTTTTTGATTTCGAATTTGAGATGCAAGATGGATTTGTGGGTGAGGAAAATTATTAATAGAAGCATTGAGATACCAATTGATTTTATGGAAGCCAAATGAGGATGAATTGAGCAAGATTAAGCAACCTATTGGAACAAAATGTGACAATTTCGTAGCTCCCCTTCCCCCTAGCATTTTTGGACCATTTGAGAGGTTGTGAGGAGTGTGTGCGTGGCCTATGGATAGCCAAGGGATGATACTTGGCCTAGGATGAGTGTAGAAGATATTTTTTGTGGAAAATATTGACCAAGGGACCCTCCATCTCTCCCTCATCTCTATCCTCTCTCTCACTCTCCCTCTCACTCCACCATCCACCTCCATTCTCTCCCTCTCCCAGCCTGTTCGACGCCAGCTACTAGCAGGGGAAGAAGCTGCAGCCGTCGCACGCCACCACCAGCCACGTTGGAGCCGCACGCCGTCGCTCCGCCTCCATCCACGCCTGGCTGCACGCGCCACCTACCCCTCTCCACCCAGTCGTGCCGTCCAGCAGCTCCTTCCATCGTTCCAGCCCCGGTTCAACCGCTGCAAGTGGCTGAGGAAGCCCTCGAGCTGCCGGTTTGGACTCGAAACTACCCCGTTGTCTATCCCCAACCCTTGCCACCCATCTCAGCTTGGTTTTCTTCTATTTTCAGCCAAGAACATAAGGTTTTTGAAATGGGTTTCCAGCACCTTTGAGGCTCTAGTTGAGGTGTTTGTGGGCCTTGGTTCCTAGGCCCACTTTGGAGTAAAACGTTGTGACATCCTGAAATTCGAGTCCTCTGAGGAATGAATGGATGTGAATTTCATCAATGCATTGTTGGTTGATCTCACTCGGAATTGATCACTCCTGAGATACTGACCTTGAGGGGAAAGGCTAATGAGGACAGAACTCATAAGACTAAAGGACTCGACCTGGGAAAACGACTTGACCGTGAGATTTACGTGAGGACGATCCTGTAGATAGATAGGCCGATTCTAAGGACGACTAAAAGTCGATTCGCGGACAGAACATAATGGAACGGCGGGTGATTCCATTTACTGTTATCGAATCCACGAACGACCCTATGTCGATCATCAGCAATCGTGTACTTTGAAATAAGAATCTATCCCTCGTAATTTCATGCAGTCAAGGACGTCCATGCGTCGAGATGTCTTGAACGTGGTTTGGCACTAGTCGGTCACGCGTGAATCCTCACAAGCCACCCTTCGCCCGAGTTGTAATCGAAATGGCATTTGGCGAAATTGACATGGCAAGAGAACTTAGGATTGGACTTCGAATTATCGGGAATGTCCGGGACGGACTTTGGATGAAGCTACATCAAACGGTCGATTGAGAGCCGGTGAAGCCGAGCAATTGAAAAGGAATTTTCGGACCGAGGAAGCAAGCCCGTGAGGAAGTGGGCCGAGCCAAGCCAGTGTGGGCCTTAGGCCCAAGGTGGGACAGCCACCATAGTGGGCCTAAGCCAAGCAAATGAGCCCATTAGGCCTAAACCAACTATTCATCTTCTAAGCCCATGGGCCAATTCTTGGCCATTTCAAGCCCATTCCTATTCATGGCCAAGCCCAATCCTTAGGCCCATCCACCAATTTCAGCCCAAGGTCAGATGAGTAATTTGTGCAAGATGGAAATGACCTAAATGCCCCTAAAAGCATGTGGATAAGGCAAAGGAAGAGAGAGAAGATGATGTCACTTTGTATGGGGAATTGAAGTGGCCATTTAATGGCCTTAATGAGCTGTGACACCAGCCCTCACATCCCTCTCTCTCTCCCCCATTCGGCCTCCAAGCGGACGAGCTCCTCTCTTTCTCATTTTCCCTCTCCTTCAGTTTCTGCTCCAGCTGATCCTTCGTCAAAGAATCGAGTCAAAAGTGGTCTTCCCGGATGAATCAGCCAACGAGCCACATATCACCATGACCGGGAGAGACAGACCGTTCCAACGAGCCTGATTTCGTCCCAAACGGAGCATCCTATCGGCCTGGGCGCCGCCGTGAAGGAACCGGTCGCTGGTCCGTCGGTCCGCCTGCAGCCTGCACTGTTTCGCATTTTCGGCCATTTTTCTCCCATTCCGATCCTTCCTTTGCTCATCCCAACCTCCAGCAAGACACCAAGACCCCCAGGTGTCACCGGTTGCTGGCCAAACCCCTCGCCGGAGCTCCGGCCAAGCCGTTCAACTCAGTTTCTCCTCCGGCAGGGCTGTTTTTCAGTGTTTTCAGTGGGAGTCCGAGCTGTGGTTGCTGTGTTGAGCTTGGGACCACCTTGGATCATCGTTGTTGAGGTCCCGGTGCGTAGCCACCGTCGTCGCCGCCGCGTCGGTGTCTCCGGCCCGCTTAACGGGTGAGTTTAGCTCCTAATCCTTTGATTAGTGCCTAAACTTGCTTATAGTTGGTTTACTTAGATTTAATTATAGTTTAGGTGATTTAATTAAGTTGTATTAGCCCTAAGATAAGTGGTTAGAGGGATGGATTAGATTAGTCTAGCTTAATCTTGCTTTATTTGCTTAATGTGGTTTATGTGGTTAATTAAGTATGCTTGGCTTTAATTAATTGATGGTTGCTTTAATTAATGCTTTTAATTATTTCTGAATTTAATTTATAGTTTATTAAATTCTGGAAAAATACTGTTCATGCGACACTATTCATGAAAGTACTGTTCACCGAGTACTGTTCACGAGAACTGTTCATCAGAATGCGAAAAATGTCTAAAATTCATGTGTGTTGATTTTATGAAGTGAATGGATATGTAAATGCATGGGCATCCGCATGAATTGAGTTATGATTTGTATAATTGTGAGATGATTGTGAAAGATAGGTATTTTAATTAGAAAATACCGAGCGTCGGTTTACAACGCCAGAAATGTGTATAGTGGATCCATGGTAGGTTATACATCACCTCGGAGAAGGCACGTGGGCTCGGTGAGTTGGTCTATCACCTGGGAGAATGCACATGGGCTCGGTGATTAAGTATGGCATCTTGAAAGAAACACGTGGGCTCGGTAATTTGATGCATTACCTCGGAGAATGCACGTGGTCTCAATGAGTATATTTGGCATCTTGAAAGAGACACGTGGGCTCGGTAATTTGATGCATTACCTCGGAGAATGCACGTGGTCTCAATGAATATATTTGGCATCTTGAAAGAGACACGTGGGCTCGGTAATTTGATGCATTACCTCGGAGAATGCACGTGGTCTCAATGAGTATATTTGGCATCTTGAAAGAGACACGTGGGCTCGGTAATTTGATGCATTACCTCGGAGAATGCACGTGGTCTCAATGAGTATATTTGGCATCTTGAAAGAGACACGTGGGCTCGGTAATTTGATGCATTACCTCGGAGAATGCACGTGGTCTCAATGAGTATATTTGGCATCTTAAAGAGACACGTGGGCTCGGTGACTTGATGCATCGCCTTGGAGAATGCACGTGGGCTCACACGATTCAGTATGGCATCTTAAAGAGACGCGTGGGCTCGGTGACCTGATGCATCACCTTGGAGAATGCACGTGGGCTCTATGAATAAGTATGTCGTCTTGAAGAATGCATGTAGGCTCGACGACTAGATATTCCATCATGAGAGAAATGTACGGTATCAATTTAGCGACCGAGGCAAGGTCATGTTGACATGTAATCGACTAAGTCGATTGATCGATAGCTCGATTTGAATCGATGCATTGATGTGTGAAATTGTTATATGCATTAATTATATGCGTGAGTGAATCACATCGTTTATGGCACACACGCATGAATCAATAACGTGCAGAGTGTGGCAATGGCCAGGTGAGATTGCTTGTGACGCGACTCGTATGTGATTGATGAAATGTATCAGCTAATGGCCATGTGCTTTGTGTGTATCATGCTGAGTGATATCGTGCAGGGTATGGCATACCAGGTAAGGTTGTATGCGAATCGACTTTTGGTTGTTCCTTGTGGTGGGGTAGTTCTGGATAGATACCCCGAGTTGAGTTGGTGTACTAACCGGGGCTTACGGGTGGAACTCACTGAGATTTATATCTCACTGGTTATTGAATAACCATTTTCAGGTCCCTAGTGTGAAGAGTCAGGAGCTTGAAGCGGAAGGGTCAGGAGCATAGGTGGCTCAGTAGTTCTTTTTGACATAGACCTTTTGTATAAGCTTGAGGTGTTTATGAATGCGTATTTTGATTTGGAAATTGTTGTCCTGCTTTTCTATCCCATGTTTGTTGAGGTCAGGGATTAGTAATTCGCTTCCGCATGTGCAATGAAAATGAAGGGTCGGCGACGAGACCTGGGAACGTCGCAAAATTCTATCGACCACCGAGGGATGTGCGCGCGCTCGAGGCTCGGGGCGTGACAAACGTCCCCTGCGACGTTTTGGTGGACTATAAAAAATGTGGGAGTTATGGAAAGGAAAATATTATATTTTGGCTAAAGCCAACCGTGTGCCCACACATGATATTTTATCGGATATGATAAAAGATGGGAAAAATGCTGTGTGACGTGGCTCGGTGACCAAATAGGTCACCTTGGCGAATAGGTCGCCTTAGAGAATGCATGTGAATTGTTGAATATATATATCACCTGAAAAAGCATGTGGCTCAGTTGTTAGTACGTTACCTTGGCAAATAAATTGCCTTAGAGAATACACGTGGTTCGATGATTTGGTATATCGCCTTAGAGAATGCACGTGGCTTGATAATTAGTACATCGCCTTGGTGATATGACACCTTAGAGAATGCATGGGGCTCGGTGATTAAGTACATCGCTTTGGTGATATGGCACCTTAGAGAATGCACGTGACTCGGTGATTAAGTACATCGCCTTGGTGATATGGCACCTTAGAGAATGTATGTGGCTCGGTGACTAGGTATATTATACTGGAAATTGTATAGTATGGATGGAAATGAACGAGAAATGGTCCGGTTGACATGTAATCGACTAGGTCGATTAATCGAGGTATCAATCTATGATATTATGATTGGGTGCCTATTGAACTATGCTATTATGCAGGTGGAATCTGAGACCAAGGTAAGTCCTTTAACCCTTGTGTGCATAGGTAGCCCGGATAGCATATTAGTTTACTAATCAAGTCTTAGGGGGTAGAACTCGCTAAGACGTGGTTTCAATGGTTATTGTATAACCATTTCAGGTCCCTAAATGGTAGCACCTCCACCTCCTTGTCCTCCTATGTATTTTGGTAGTCTAGAGGAAGTCACAGAGATAGAGACTCACTTCTCGATACATCCCCACCCTGAAGGAGTAGAGTATGTCTTGGTTCAGTCGACCGTTTGGGTTGACATGGGAAAAGATGCCCTGAGGCCCCATAAGTATCGTTCATGGTATCATGAGTATTATGATGGGCAAAGAGTGGGTCTCATGCTAGAAATCGAGGTGCCTATGTTTGTTCGGGAGGAAGCATTCGGGAAGGGGACAGCTGATCACAAGGATGGTTCGGTAGTGGATGCAAAAGACCCTAAGCTCGAGAGTGATCACGACTCCCCCTAGCCATTAGCAGCAGGATCCAACTGGAGCATGCCGGAAGAAAGGGAGATAGTCAAGCAAGAAGAGGGACAGGAGGAGGATCAGGAGTGCGAATGGCCAAAGGTGGAACCTGCAGAAGGGGAACCTGAGGGCGAAGCTGAGGTGAATTTTGAGGAAGAGGAGCTCGAGGACGAAGCTGAAGAAGAAGAAGAATCAGAAGAAGAGGATGATCTTGAGGAGGATCCTAAGTACGATCCGGATGAGGACTGAGATCCCATCCTGTTTGCAAACCCTAGGTTGAGAACTGATGTGTGATAGTTTAGCCTTTAAGAAATAGTATTGTATTATTTACTATGTGGTTTGCCTTGTATAAAAGTGTGGTTATGGTTTTCAGATGTGAAAATATGGCCCTACTTTTCTATCCCATTATTTAATTATCTGGGGATTATCTTATGCTTCCGCATGCGTATTAAAATAAATGGGTCGGCGATGCATCCTGGGACGTCGCTATTAATCGACCAGGTGAGGGATGTGCACGTGTTCGAGGATCGGGGCGTGAAATTTCTCATTCGCACACTTGATGGACCGTGAATGGTCTCTGTCCAACCATCTCATTTCACGGAAATACGCTTCATTGACAAGGGAAAAATAGTTGACGTCGGTACAACGCTTTCTCTACTTATCCCTTCAATCCTATCATCTTACACCTTCTTCCTCTCCTTCGTACAATACTTCGTGTTGCTGTCCCACCTCCACTTCTTGAGCCACCCCTCACCCGCGTTCTCGTGCTGACTCGCTTCTTGAACCAAGGTCCCTGATCTGATTTTTGAGGTCCTTCTTGCGCAGTTTCTTGAGGTTTAGCTTTGTTCACCTGTGCCGTTGTAATATGTTGAACTCAAAAGGAGTAAAGGACTGGCGAGTTTAAGAGAGGAAGGAGTTGATTTTGGAACTAAAGAAAGATAGAAAAGAGATGGATTTGACCGAGATTTGAAGAGAGAGGATGGAGGGGCTCCTCTCTCTTGCTGAATAAAAGAGAGACTCAGCGAAGATTGAATGGGTTCTCGTGGATTGGTGGGTAAAGGCAGAGGAAAAACCGGAAGGTAGAAAATCCGAGGGATAGAGACAGGAGAGATTCATTTTCTCATCTTATTTTCGTTCTCGAGCATCTAGATTTATTTCTTTACACAACGTGATTCATTAAAGGAAAAAAATTACTGAATCTGAAAAAGTTATTTACAAGAAAATAGATATTGAAAACTGAGCTGTCACCGACAGTCTAACTTGACATTATTGGAGAGAACGTCTCCCCCACAAGCTGACAATCAACTTTAGAATTTTTTTCTTTTTTCAAATTCGGAGGTAGCGACGTAGAGACAATTTAATTTAGAATTTGCACTATGAATTTAGCAAATTCACCTTCCTCGTTAAAAGCTGCGACCTCCAAAGCTAAATGACATGAAACACAACAACATACACATGCGACCCATTTAGGTTTTTAATTAACCCCGGTCTAATTTCTTGTCGTTCACACTTGAAATATTATATTGATCCCACAAATTCCAGATTACTACATTTTCCTTTAAAATAAATATTAAAATATTATTTCACATTACTTGACAATGGTCTTATGTACTCTTTATATTGATGCAATATACCTTCATCAACAAGCCTAAACTTTTAGAATAAACTTTGTTTCAATAAATAGCAAACCCATTTATGTTTTTAATTAACCCCGGTCTAATTTCTAGTGGTTCACACTTGAAATATTATATTGATCCCACAAATTCTAGATAACTATATTTTCCTTAAAAATAATTATTAAAATATTATTTCACGTTACTTGACAATGGTCTTAAATACTTTTTATATTGATGTTATATACCTTCATTAGTAAGCCTAGAATTTTGTATTAAACTTTCTTTTAATTAATAGCAATTTATTATTAATAGAGTAGATCGACCAAACACACTTAGTGAAATATATGATTTCCAATAGTCCTTCCAACGTTAACCATTTTCATATATAATGGACTAAATTGAACATTTACCAACTACTTAGGAACCACATTGAATAAATTAAAAATTTATGAATGATATTGCACATTAGACCAATGTTCATGAATCATTTATGCCATTTTCTCAATCAAACTTTAATAATTCATACGTTTACATGATTCCATATATTATTACTGTTCAATGTTCTTTGCTATTTTATCTATGGTTAGATTGTTATTTGTTCTCTCTTTCTCAAATGAGTGTTTTTCATTACATTTTGTAGAAAATTCGATGATTTTACAATCGATTTTATAAATAATAAATTGTCCTGTTATATATGATTCACAAGAGAAATTGTCAGTTTCCTTCTTTTTTTTTATGATTCTCTTGAAAATCACAAAAGTATCCTTTACTCAACAACACTCAAAAAAAAAAAAAAAAATCCACAAATTATATTTAATCATATTTGATTTATGTACCTGTCAAGAACATATATGGCTCCTTGAGGAATTTACGATAATTCTCTTCGTTGATCTTGGCACACTTAATGGACCATGAATTGTCTCAACTCAACCTTGTCATTTAACGGATGCTTCTTCATATTAAGCTTTCATGAATTATTTCCCGGTCATGATTTGTGGTTTACCTACTCTCGAAATCAAGCCCTTGGATCTTTTACCCACATCCGAATGGATTATTTAGTCCAAGTGAAAGTTGGATTGTCTCCTATTATCTAGAAAAATGTATGAATATAGCTCCTCAAGCTGAGATGAAAATAAGAACTTAATGGAGTTGCGAACGTAATAACTGCAGGAGTTGCTATCAGTAACGTTGTGCCTGGACCTCTCTCTCTGTCATTCATTAACGGAGTAGTAATAGGAAAATCAATGAAATGCCATCGGCTTATGAGAAATTAGTTAAAGCAGAGAATCGTAACATATCACGACGGAGACCATAAAGTCAAATGCTATTGGTGGTGAGAAACAGGGTCTTCTAAAGCTCACGAAGACCTGCAGCTCATTTTCCTGGTAACTTCCTGCGTCTGAGCTAGCCATAGTCGCTTTGCTTCGTCGATCGATAGCTCCCTCTCTCTCTTTCCCAACGCCATGTGTGAAAAGAAGAAGAATGGCTCTCATTCTTTTCTGAATGTTGCAATTATTAATATTAGTCCTTGGTAGACCAAAAAACAAAGTGCCGGCAGTCGATGAGAACGACCAAATTGCTATGTGGCCGACCAAAAAAAAAAAGGTTTAAGTTAATTGACCAAAAAGCCTCTAATTACGCTGATTCCCCTGGACGGGCAATGGCTTTTTCCTCAACACTACTCGATTAATCCATATCCTTTACCTTATTTTGGTCATTAATGACAGAGAACAGGCAATTTCCAACACGAACACATTCGTACTCAATTACATGGCTAATCCTGAGGTGACATTGATTGACGCGAATTTAATAATGACCCATCTTTTACAGAAAAAAAAATCTCCTGCTCTTTTGGCTTTTCATAATATCGTGTTCAAAAAGGATTCTCATGTCCAATTCAGTTTTTGATGCAGAAAATAACTACATGTCAACAGACGTAAAAATGTTGAAACAGGAAGTCGTTAGTTTCACGACGAAGGCCATAAAATCAAATGCGATTGGTCGATGAGAAAGACAGATCTCTCTCCCTCTCCCCCAGGGTGTCTGTGCGAGCCTGGGGTGCGCCTAAAGGAGAGGCGCGATCCTTTGCTAGGCCTTTGCCATTCACTGAGACTGACCTGATGTTCTCAACGTAGAATATGGCCGTGTCGACACTTACTTTTAAAGAGATTATTTAAAGGGAATAAAAATAGCGCCTAAAAAATCGACTTCTTTTGTCAACATGTTAATTTACATGTCTGCGATGGAAAATAGCGCGGAAAAAATCTGACTTTTCATACTTGTAGTACTTCGGTAACTATGAACGAATTAAAGGGAATTGTAGAGATAAATATGAATGAAAATTGAGGAATTGGTTTGGAAAAACAATATGGTTAGCCAATTACTACAGGAAATTCGAATTTTGACGTCATTTTTTTTTTTGGTCAGAATCTTGTCGTTTCAGTTATGTTTGATAAAGATACAATGTGTTAGTAAGTCATTTACCACGTGCCGCGCATGAATGCTATGTTATCTCTCTGTGCAAGAAAAATGCTTCACCAGATAACCATTGAAATGAAAACTTGGCAAGCGCAAGAAAGAGTTAAAAGGGGGATGAAAATGAAGAAGAGCAAGTCAATTTGCGTATGAAGGTCAAGATCATGTTGAATTGGTAAAATTTTAATGACGTAGAGGAAGCGTGTATTACTTGGTCAAATGCATGCATCTGATCAAAATGCAATGTCTATTAGAGAAGGTCCGGAGGAAAATATTAGCAGCGCTTTCACTTGTTCAAAATCATCTAATAAATGGTGTGAATTCGAGGAAAAAATGAGTCCGAGTCACCATTTTCAATTTTGCTTCGTAAATGTAGTGAGAACTAAAAAGGTAATTATCGGATGAAATCACTCCTCACAAAATGGCCATCGTGAGGATCAAGATTCTCTTAAATCAAAGGATAAATTAAACTTATCTTGCAAGAAAATGGAGTCGCAAGCTTCTCCTAGTTGCTGAGAAAAATAAACAATATTTTACTGGGAATGGTACCTTTTAGCTCTGTTTAATTTATTTACTTGAGTTCACACTTAGCATGAGCTTAGCAACCTTATTCATACGATGACATAAAAGAAACCGAAAAAAAAAAGGAAGTTAGAAAGAATTTTTTCTCCCTAGGATTATATATGTCTGTGTCCAAGTCCAACCCGCAATGTGGCGTCATAGGTTTGGTTAGACTGCTCAATCGGGGAAATCGAGGTTTTAGCATTGCTAAAGACGCTGTTTCTAAAATCTAGTGATGTGATTGTATGCAGGATTGTCTTCCCTCTTGTTTCTAGAATAAATTTTATTGCTAAAGAGAAATTTTGTCGGATTTTTTTTTCAAGGAATTTGTAGAACATTGCAAATTTAAATCATTGAATAATGATTAATTAAGTGATCAAATGTTCGGTTTTTATATTGGTTTGAGTGCCAAAAAAAAGTGTTAAAATTATAGTATTCCACCGTTGAGATCAATCTGTAAGGCTAAGTTCTTCATCGTGTGATGGAGACTACCCTGATAATGCTAGTATGAACACCTAGAGGGGGGTTGAATAGGTGTTCAAGCAATTTTGCAAGACTTAACAACTTAACTCGACTTTTATGAAAACAATAGATTGTAGATGTAAAAGACTGTAAATAGTTATATAAGACTGCAAATTAAAGTAAAGAGTTTAGGGAAAGAGAATTGAAACACAAGATTTATAGTGGTTTGGCTGAGACCAAGCCTACGTCCACTCTCCCGCACTAACAGCCCACTAGCTAGATTCCACTAAGAATCAAAAGAGAATTTACAGTCACATGCCCTTTATTCCATAGTGTAGAGACTCTACTACACTTCCTTGTCTTTCACTATGAAAAAAAAACCGTTCGCATTCAAGAAAGATAAGTTCGAGTAAAAGTAAGCTATGAGTTCAGAATAAGCAACAATGGATTCAGAACAAAAGCGCTACAATTGCAATAGAGCAAGCTTTTCTCGTAGATTGACTTTTACCGAATCAAGGAAATCGAAGTCGACACTCCTAGGGTTCATAACCCCTCTCTTCATTAGATTCGAATAAACTCTCTGGTGATTCTTCGATCTGAAAAGACTTGAACCGTCATTAACAATATTTGCAGCAACACCTGTGGGTAAACATCCGTTCATCGTCGTCCAGTCCTTGTGGTTGATTTACAGTGCCATAGAATAGATCACTTGGAAAATTTGCGAAAGTTCTTTCAGCCGTCCCTTTCTCTACAACTCCTAACCTTTCCAACTCCCGCAAGAACAAGGTTTTATTCTTGTATCCTCTATCTCTTAAAAATTCATCGGTCAAAGACATCGGTGTTCCTCCTTTCTTCAGATTATAGTAAAATTTTTAAGCAACCTTGGGTGTTAGCGTTCTTACAGGTTCAGCCTCTTCTATAACTTTTTCGTCCGGTTGAGTCGGTGGAGAAGACTGACGTTGCTGAGAAGGTTGTTGCTGACTCGGATGCAGTGGTGGAGAAGAATCTTCTTCCTCGGTAAGTTGAAATGCATAAGACCCTCAGGCATATGTCGTGGTCCCCTACAGTCATAACTCTTGGTCTTCTGAGTTTGAACACCTTCAGACTTTACTTCTAAGTCTAAACTCCTTCAGACTTTAATGGATAATAGATGTATTGTTCAGTCTGGTACGAATAGACTCAAATAGGCTTTTCTCCAGTGGCTTTGTAAATATGTCCGTAAGTTGATTCTTTGAATCAATGAATTGAATCAAAACTTCTCCACTTTGAACATGATCTTTAATAAAGTGATGTCGAATCTCTATGTGCTTTGCTCTTAAATGAAGAATTTGATTCTTTGTTAGATTGATTGAGCTGGTGTTATCACATTTGATCTCGATGCATGAGTCTTTGATTCCAAAGTCTCTTAGTTGTTGTTTTATTCATAAGATTTGAGGACAACAACTTCTAAGAGCCACATACTCTACTTCAGCTGTTGAAAGAGCTACAGTGCTTTGCTTCCTTGAGAACCAAGATACTGTCCTATTTCCCAGCAATTGGCATGTACTAGATGTACTCTTTCTATCAACTCTATCAACTCTGCAACCTGCTAAATCTGCGTTTGAATATCTAAGGAGGGTAAAGTCTCCTTCTTTGGGATACCATAGACTTAAATTTGAAGTAGTTGCAATGTATTTGATGATGCGTTTTGCGGCACTTAGATCAGAGTCTTTTGAATCAGATTGAAATCTAGCACAAATGCAAACACTAAACAAAATGTCAGGTCTAGAAGCACTAAGATAAAGAAGTAAACCAATAATACTCCTGTAAAGCTTATGGTCAACTTTCTTTCCTCATTCATCTTTATCTAGCTTCGAAGAACTAGACATTGGTATCTCGATCTTTTGCAATTCTCCAATCCGAACTTTTTAAGATGTTCTTTCGCATATTTTTCTTGGTGAATGAAAATTCATTCATTTAATTGTTTTACTTGTAATCCGAGAAAGAAGGATAATTCACCCATCATGCTCATCTCAAATTCATCCTGCATAGACTTAGAAAACTTCTTGCACGGGTTTTCGTTAGGTGATCCAAATATAATATCATCAACATAAATTTGAACAAGTGGAAAGTTTTTACCTTCATTTTTAATAAACAAGGTAGTATCCACTTTTCCTTTGACAAAACCATTTTGCATTAAAAAATTACTTAACCTATCATACCAAGCTCGAGGCGCTTGTTTTAAGCCATAGAGTCTTTTTCAGTTTGAATATTGAGTCTGGTCTTTTTGGATCTTCAAATTCAGGAGGTTGTCTCACATAGACTTCTTCTTGGATAAATTCATTTAGGAATGCACACTTGACGTCCATTTAGAATAACTTGAAATTTTTATAACAGGCAAAAGCAAGTAATAATCTAATTGCTTCTAACCTGGCTACTGGTGCATAGGTTTAATCATAATCTATCCATTCTTCTTGTGTATATCCTTTGGCCACGAGTCTTGCTTTGTTCCTGAAAACCAATTTGGCTCCAATAATGGATTTACCTTTTGATTTAGGAGTTAATTCCCATACATCGTTAATGCTGAACTGTCTGAGTTCTTCTTGCATTGCTTCAATCCAGCTTTCGTCAGCTAAAGCTTCTTCTATGCTCTTGGATTCTATTTCAGAAATAAGTGCCACGGCGCTAGACTCTTCTTGCTTTTTGAATCTGGTGCGAATCCCTTCATCAATGTTACCAATGATGAGTTCTTTGGGATGATTGGACTTGTGCTTCCAGTTGCCTGTTGGTCTGGCAGAATGCTGTTCTTCCACTTCAGTTGATTCTTCAACTTCCATTCGTTGTTGATTTTCAGAGGTCTAAGCTACTTCAGGGGAGGTAGGCTTTGTAGAGTTTAGAGCAGGTTCAGATTCTTCAGAATGAGTCTGAATCAGTTGATTCTGCAAAGAGCCTTGGAATTTGACATTCGTAGATTCTTCCACAGACTAAGTCTTTTTGTTAAATACTCTATAAGCTTTGCTGGTGGTTGAATATCCAAGGAAGATTCCTTCGTCTGTTTTCTCTTCAAACTTACTAGTTTGATTATTTGCATTTTTCAACACAAAACATTTTCAACCAAATACATGAAAGTAAGAAAAAATTGGCTTCTTTCCTTTGAATAACTCATAAGAAGTTTTCTCCAGAATAGGCCTTAAAAAGACTCTGTTGATAATATAACATGCTGTATAAACTGCTTCAGCCAAAAAATGAGAGGAAATACTACTTTCTATTAAAAGAGTTCTTGCCATCTCCTGCAAAGATCTATTCATTCTTTCCACAACTCCATTATGTTCTGGAGTGTATGGAGAGGAGAAAACATGTTGAAAACCCGATTCATCACAAAATTTTGCAAAGTCTTAATTTTCAAACTCACCTCCATGGTCTGTTCGTATGCTTGAAATAGCATATCTTTTCTCGTTCTGAACTTTCTTAGCAAACTTTGAAAAGTAAGAAAATGTTTCAGACTTACTTGCCAGTTAGTAAACCCAAGTGAATCATGAATAATCATCCACGATTACTAGACAACATCTCTTTTCGCCTATGCTTTTAGTTCTGGTTGGCCCAAAGAGATCCATATGCAGAAGATGCAAAACACGATTAATAGAAACTTGATTTATTGGTTTAAAAGAGCTTCTAACCCGTTTTCCCCATACACATAGTGTGCATAAGTCAGATTTTTGAAACTTCAGGTTGGGCAGCCCTCGAACAAGGTTCTTAGAAGAAATCTTGGCAATCTGCTTCATGTTGACTTGGCCAAGCTTTCGATGCCAAAGATTTGCTTCATTTTGAATTGAAATTAGGCATTGAGATTTTTCTGGTTTTATAACCAAAAGATAGATGTTCCCATGTCTTCATCCAGTAAAAGATTGTGAAAGATCTTTACTAGTTCTCGAACATATTCCTTATTGAAAATTGATTTTGAATCTAGTGTTGCACAATTGACTAATGCTGAGCAAATTGTAATTAAGTCCTTCCACCAAGGAGACATTGTTGATTGTGAGACTCCAACTGCAGCATGGAGGAATGAGAGGTTGTTGAAGAGGAGGAGTACCCAGAGAAGAACCCGGGGGAGGAGCCTGAAGAGGATCTTGAGGAAGAACTTGAAGAGGAGTCGGAGGAGGACCCCGAGGATGATCCGAAGTATGATCCTGATGAGGATTGAGACTCCACTCCTGTTTAATGACTCTTTGTTGTTGAACCTGTTTGAATAGAAACCGACTTTCTAGTGTGGCTTGTATATGTATATATATGACTGAGTTGTTATATATGAGTATAAGTGTGTTGGTTTTCAGGTTCGAGTTTTTTAGTCCTGCTTGTTTATCCCATTGCTTTATATTTTGGGGATTATTATTATATGCTTCCGCATACGTATTAAAATGAAAGGGGTCGGCGATGCATTATGGGACGTCACTATTAATCGACCAAGGGGAGGGATGGGTGCGTGCCCGAGGATCGAGGCGTAACATCCCCGTTTAAGTGGTATCAGAGCGATGGTTAGGAATTGGAGTGAAAAGGTGCGATGGACCATGGAATAGTTGTAGGAAAGACATTTAAATACATGTCTGGTGCATGTCGATGGTAGTTGTATGATAAAATTTATTCTTGTGTGTATCGTTCATCTTTTAATCCAGTGTGAATTTGGTAGATAGGTTTCAGTAGAAAAGACTGAACCATATGCGAGCCAGAGCAGAGAACTCTGAGTAAGCGTACTATTAGGCCTACGGCTCGGGTTAGATCGCTGACCAGGGTTGGTACCCTAGGAGGCACAGCTAGGGCACCAGCATAGGCCAGTGCTAGTGGTGTAGCACCACTACCAATAGATGCTGGGGTAGCATCCCCAGGTGATCAGGGAACCATATGGATTGATTAGGCCTTGGATGCCATGAGAGAGTTGATGGGGCAATAAGCCTAGGATCAAGCTACCGCATTTACTGCCGCTGTTGTAGCTACCGCTCAAGTCGTCGCTACTGCTACTGTTGCCTCTGCTGTTGAGGCTGTAGCCGTTGCCGCACCTGCTGCCGCGCCTGCTGATGTCCCAGCTGAGAACATAGAGGTATAGAGAGAAAGACCGATCCACAAGCTGGTGGAACAGTTTTTAAAGTTGAGTCCGCCAAGATTTTCGTGTACTGGAGACCCCGAGGCCGCTTCACTATAGATACAAGATCTGGAGAAAGCCTTTGCACTCTTGATGTGCACTGAGGTAGAGAAGGTAACCTTGGTAGTGTATCAGTTGCAGGGCAATGCCAACACCTAGTGGAGAGCCACTAGAGAGACAGTATTTCCTAAAGGAATGGTTACGCTATGGAATGCATTCCTCAGAGCGTTCAATGAGCAATACTTCTCGAGGAATGCGAGACAACAGCAGATTGAAGAATTTTTGTGACTCTGCCAAGGGTCAATGACTGTTGATCAATATGGGGTCAAATTTGTGGAGCTATCTCAGTATGCTCCAAGATTGATCGAAGACCCTGAGGAGAAGGCTTGAAGGTTTAAGAATGGCCTTCGACACGAGTTGAAGCAGCCATCGGTGCCGTTCGACTTGATTGATTACCGAGAAGTCTATCGTTGAGCACAGCTGCTTGAAAGGAGCCTGACTGCGCAAGTCACCTCGTCTGGATCAAGGTTTAACTCTCATCGAGAAGGGATTCGCCATGGGAAGAGGCCCATGACTGGAGGTAGATTCCAGGTTCCACCCAGCAAGAAAAGTGGAGTTGGAAAGTCTAGGCCGAGTCAGAATGGCCTATGTCGCTTCTGTGGAAGGCAACATGATTCAGCTCTGTGTCCCCAAAGGCTGGGTGTTTGTTTTAGATGTGGTCAATAAGGCCACATGATTAGAGATTGTCCTAGCAGACCAAGAGGACAACCACAGTTACCGCCGCCACCACCTATGGGACAGATTAGTGGGTATGTGCCTCAAAATGTGCCACCAGGAGGTCAGCTGAGACCACTAGTTCAGGGCATGGTGTATGCCATCACACAGGGTCAGGCAGAGGCTGCGCCTGACATGGTCGCAGGTATGGTTACACTGAACGATCAACTTGCTTACACTTTATTCGACTCTAGAGCAACTCATTCATTTATTGTTGAGCAGTATGTTAAGTTGTTAGGATTAAATCCTATATTATTGGAGTCGGCAGTTTGCATATCTACACCATTGAAGGATAAAGTTGTTACTACTTTAGGTTGTTCTGGTTGCAAGTTAGCGATTGGTGAGCAAGTGGGGAAAATAGACTTGTTAGTCCTAGCCATGTATGACTTTGATTTGATAATTGGCATGGACTGGCTCACTAAGCAACGAGCAATAATGGACGGCTATTGCAAGGCGATTTAATTTGACCCGTTAGAGGGTAAGAACTTTGAGTTTGTCTGGAATCGAGGAGGACCCTTGATTGTCCTAATCTCATCGCTAGAGGCAACTCGTCTGTTAGACGAGGGTTGTCAAGGTTACCTAGGAATTGTCGTGGATACGACAATTGTGGAGCTGAAAATGGAATACATTGCTGTGGTGCAAGAATTTCCAAATGTCTTTCTAAAGGAATTGCCAAGATTGCTGCCAGAGAGAGAAATTGAGTTTGTGATCAAGCTAGCACCCGAAACAGAGACAATCTCTAAGGCTCCTTACCGGATGGCATTATCTGAGTTGAAGGAACTGAGTGTGCAAATGCAAGAGCTATTGGATAAGGGATTCATTCGTCTCAGTGCATGACCTCGGGGAGGACGAGTTCTGTTTATGAAGAAGAAAGATGGATCGTTGCGCCTGTGCATCGACTATCGACAACTCAATCAGGTAACGATCAAGAACAAGTATCCATTGTCGATGATTGATGACTTGTTCGATTAGTTACAAGGAGCGTCGATATTTTCGAAGATCAACTTAAGGACAGGATATCATCAGCTAAGAATAAGGAAGGAAGATGTTCCTAAGTTAGCATTTCGTACTCAGTATGGTCACTATGAGTTCACAGTGATGCCATTCGGGTTGACGAATGCTCCTGTTGCCTTCATGGATTTGAGGAACCGTATATTCAAGTAATATCTAGATCAGTTTATGATCATGTTCATTGATGATATTCTGGTATATTCAAGAAGTGATGAAGAGCATGAGAGTCATTTGAGACTAGTGCTACAGACACTGAGAGTCCATCAATTATATGCCAAGTTCAGCAAGTGCGAGTTTTGGTTGACTCGTGTTACTTTCTTAGGTCACGTGATTTCAGGCGAAGGAATCTCTATGGACCCAAGCAAGATTGAAGCAGTGATTAATTGGCCAAGACCGACTACAGTGATAGAAATCAGAAGTTTTTTGGGTTTGGCAGGTTATTACAGACGGTTTGTGGAAGGGTTCTCATCTTTAGCGTCACCACTGACAAAACTCTTGAAGAAAGAAGAGAAATTTGTATGGATAGACAAGTGCGAGGGTAGTTTTCAAGAGCTGAAGGAAAAGCTAACTATCGCACCTGTGCTAATGATTCCATCTGGTCCTGAAGGATTCGAGATCTATAGTGATGTGTCACTCAGAGGATTGAATTGCGTGCTGATGCAACCTGGCAGAGTTGTTGCATACGCCTCCCGTTAGTTGAGACCTCATGAGCAAAATTATTCGACGCATGACTTACAACTCACGGCAATTATTTTTACTGTGAAGATTTGGAGACACTATTTATGCGAGGAAAAGTTCCAGATTTTCATAGACCATCAAAGTCTTAAGTACACGTTCTCTCAGAAGGAGTTGAACATGAGACAATGCCGATGGATGGAATTGCTGAAGGACTACGACTACGATATCCTATATCATCCTAGAAAAGTGAACAAGGTCGCCGATGCTTTGAGTTGAAAGTCATTAGTTGCTCATATATTGATTAAGGAGTGGAACTTAATCGAGAGAGCTCAAGATTCGGTGTTCAAGTTTGAGGTAGGCCACCTTTCAAGTTTTATGGCCACCCTCAGAATTGAATCGGATGTCTACATCAGAATCAAGTTACTCCAACCGACAGACCTAGATGTGCAAAAGATCCTTCAAGAGGACACTGAGAAAAGAAAGGATAACTTTCAGGTTTCTGATGAAGGAACATTAAGGTTCCGAGGATGTTTGGTTGTACTTGACGATGTAGAGCTTAGAGAGGATATTCTATCAGAAGCACATCGTAGCAGCTATAGCATTCATCCTGTCAGTACCAAGATGTATCAAAACTTGTGTCAACACTATTGGTGGTCAGGTATGAAGGCAGACATTGTCAAGCATGTCGCCAAGTGTTTGACGTGTCGGCAAGTGAAAGCTCAACATTGCAAGCCGGGAGAACTTTTGCAACCTCTCGAGAATCTAGAATGGAAATGGGAGCATATCACAAATGACTAGACTACCAAGGAGTCAAAGAGGAAATGATTCGATTTGGGTAGTAGTCGACGGACTGACAAAGTCGGCTCACTTCATTGTAGTTCGAAAGGACCTCAGTCTAGATAGACACACAGACCTGTACGTGCATCAGGTGGTGCGTATGCATTGAGTGCCAGTTACGATAACTTCATATAGAGACCTGAGATTTACTGCCGCTTTTTCGAAAAGCTTACAGAGTGCCTTAGGTACCCAGCTTCAATATAATACGGCATATCATCCTCAGACAGATGGCCAGTCTGAGAGGATAATTCAAACTCTCGAGGACATGCTGAGAGCTTGTGTGCTAGACTTCAAAGGAAGTTGGGAAGATCAGCTACACTTGGTGGAATTTGCCTACAATAATAGTTATCAGCAAAGCATTAAAATGACTCATTTTGAAATGTTGTATGGTAGAGTGTGCAAGACAACAGTGTGTTGGGATGAAGTTGGGGAAAGGAAGATCATAGGCCCAGAGTTGGTTCAGCAGTTAGTGGAAGCCGTGGCAGTGATTAGAGGCAGACTTAAGACCGCTAAGAGCAGACAGAAAAGTTACGCAGATAAGCGCCGAAGGTCTTTGGAATGCTAAGTTGGTGATCATGTTTTTCTAAAGGTGTCACCGATGAGGGGAACTTCGCGCTTTGGAAAGAAAGGAAAACTGAGTCTGAGGTACGTAGGTCCGTTTGAGATTCTTGAGAGAATCGGGAGCCTAGCGTATCGTCTTGCATTGTCACTGAGATTGGCACAAGTGCATGACATATTTCACGTGTCGATATTAAAGAAGTATGAGCCTGACCTGACCCACGTACTCAATTTTGAGGAATTTGACGTGGATGACCATGTGTCATACGTTGAAAGCCCGGTTCAGATAATGGATTAAAAAGAGTAAGTTCTGCATACAAAGATCATTCCGTTGGTCGAAGTGGTTTGGCAACACCACGGTACTGAATGAGCGACATGGGAGACTAAAGAGTCGATTAGACAGTTGTACCCCCACATTTTTTACGAAGCTTTGTAATGGTTTAAATTTCGAGGAAGAAATTTTTATAAGAGGGGAAAAGTTATGCAGTTAGTATACTATATTGGCCTGGGGGCCCTAAATTATCAGCTTTGCGCGAGCATATAAATTGTATACCATATAATCAGCTTTGGGTGAGCACGTATTATCAACTTTGGGCGAGTATATATAGTATACTCTAATGGCCTGAGGGCCTTAATCAATCAGCTTTGGGCGAGCATATATACAGTATACTATATTATCATCTTTGGGAGTTATATTATCTATTTTCAGCTTTGAGTGAGCAATCCTAGACTAAGGTTGGACTTTATAGATAGTATTGAATGTACCGACCAAGAGAAGGTCGTGATGACATGTAATCGATTAAATTGATTGATCGATAATTCGATCCAATTGGGTGATGTGATGTGATTGTGTATATTTGATATATATACTGACTTGCAGGAAGGAACTGAGCCCATGGTAAGTCCTCTGACTCGTGTTGTGTTTAGGCAACCCTAAGGTGTATTGGCTTCCTAATCGAGTCTTAGGGGGTAGAACTTGCTGAGACGTTGCCTCATCCCGATTGTGGGATAACATTTCAGGTCCCTAGATGGCAGCACCTCCATCTCCTCATCCTCTCACGCATTTTGGTATACCTGAAGAGATCACTGAGATAGGATACCACTTCTCGATACACCCCCACCCTAAAGGATTAGAATATGTACTAGTGAAGTCAACCATCTGGGTTGACGTGAATGGACCCGATAAGGTGCCTCATAGGTACCGGTCATGGTATCTCCACTACCATGATGGGCAAAGAGAGGGTACTGTGCCAGAGTCTGATGTACCTCAGTTTGTTCTGGAAGCTGCTTTTGGTGAGGGTACAGTAGACCATAAGGATGGATCGGCGGTATGCGAAAGATCCTAAGTTGGGTGATGATCCCGACTCTCCAAAACAGTCAGCAGTAGACTCCAGCTGGAGCATGGAGGAAGGAGAGGTTGTTGAGGAGGAGGAGTACCCAAAGGAGAACCCGAAGGAGGAGCCTGAAGAGGATCCTAAGGAAGAACCTGAAGAGGAGTCGGAGGAGGACCCCGAGGATGATCTAGAGTATAATCCTAATGAGGATTGAGACTCCACTCCTGTTTAATCACTCTTTATTGTTGAACCTTTTTGAATATAAACTGATTTTCTAGTTTGGCTTGTATATGTATATATATGACTGAGTTGTTATATATGTGTATAAGTGTGTTAGTTTTCAGGTTCGAGTTTTTTAGTCCTACTTGTTTATTCCATTACTTTATTGTCTAGGGATTATTATTATATGCTTCCGCATACGTATTAAAATGAAAGTGGTGAATGATGCATCCTGGGACGTCGCTATTAATCGACCAAGGTGAGGGATGGCTGCGTGCCCGAGAATCGGGGCGTGACAGGAAGAAAGGCAAGAACATTACCTTGATGCTAAAAAAGAACAAGAATAGGAAGATGAATTCTTTTCTCCACCTGAAGGCATAGAAACAGGGGGAGCAACTGACAAAAGAGGTATTTCTTCACCTGTTTTTACTAGTGATGTTAGTAGATCTCCAGCAGATCCAGAGGATGTGTATGCCTCTCAATACCCTGAAGTAGATCTTGAGGCATCCACTCCAAGTCCTGGTGATCGAACTGCTGATGTTCCCTCACATCTCAAGACTCCTGGAATTGATTCAGCTAGACCCAGTGCTACATCAGAACCAACAGCAGACTTTCAAAGGTTGCTAGATCTCATTTTGGAACTGAAGGGTTAGCAATATGGTTTCGAGTTTGAGATGAAGAACCTCATGACAACTCTTAAGTCAACTTCAGACTCTCTATAAGAGCAGCTACAAGCCCTGAAGCTTCAAGTGAAAGAAAATGCAAAAGGAGAGGATATTCAACAGCTGAAGGAGACTATCAAGTCTATGGGGATTTCCATATCGTTCGCATCCCCAAACAACCATGATTTTTACCGAACTCTTTTTCTAGTTTTTCTCCACTTTTTGCCAATGACACAAAGGGGGAGAGAGTTTATCCAGATTTGACTTATTTATCTTTTGGTACTTTTTGTTTACCTTTTTGCTTGGAATTTTGGACTTACTTTGGAATTTGTATACTTTGGACCCTTGACTACTGTTTGATTTTGAATCTTTTGACACCTGTAGTAACTAAGTTTGTGATATTGATTGTGGCTGGATAGTTTTTTATCTTGTAGGATTAACATGTTTTCTGTGGTTGCAAAATCGATGCTATCTAGGTCCTAATCAACTTATTTCTATAACATATCATGTTTTGCATAAGTGTTGTTTTGCAGGTCAAAATTTGTAAATCTGCAGGAAAGTTTTGTCACCATAAAAAATGGGGAGATTGTTAGAGAAAACTCCTTAATTGTTTTCAAACTGACAAAACCTTTCCAAAAGTCTAGTCTGAAGACTTGTAGACTTAAGTGTTATAGTCTGAGGACTTCCAGACTCTTCTGTCAAAGTCTGATGTGGCATCCAATAATTTCAACGAATCCTCGGACAGGTGACGGTCATGACCAATTGATAGAAGTATCATCGAACTATGGCATTGGTATCAATTACGGGCAGTCATTTGTATTTGTTTATTTGTTGGATTGATATGGTATGTTTAGCAATGGACCAATCAACCATGCAACAAGAGAAAATCTTTGGACTATGATTAAATAATATATATATTTTTAGAACCGAAAGGATGGAATTCGGTCATGCCTGAGGAACATGCATGCTGAAATTTAAGAATAAAATTTTGAGGAGTTGGATTGCACACATGGATTTCGGTTATGCATTTGTTCATGAAGTAATTGGATTATGGGAATATAAATTTATTCATTTAGAAAACAAAGTTCTTCATAATTATGGGCTTATATTTTAAAGACCATGGGCCTTTGAGTTTGGACTTTTGGCCTCATATTTTTCAGGCCCAAGCAGGCCCATGGAGCCTCCAAGGCTGTCGACCGAATAAGGGGGAGAAAGGGGAGAACCCGACTGGGGGAGGGAAGGCCACTCATCATTTGTCCATGGTTGCCTCACCCTTCTTCCACTTGTCCTTTCCTTGAAGCCATTTGTCACCTGCATGCAGAAATTAGCAAATTAATTAATCAAAGAAAGCAAAAGCTTTCGGTTTGAGCAAGGGAGAGTGAGGCCGAGAGAGTGAGCAGGTGAGCAAGTGAGAGAGAGAGAGAGAGAGAGAGAGAGAGAGTTAGAGCGAGAGTTCAAGAGAGATGGTGGGCAGTGAGCAGTCCGAGCATGTGAGGGCAAAGAAGGAAGGCCACCCTCTACCCGTGCCATGTCCGAGCTGCTGCCGTCGGCGCCGCCGATCCCCGTCGCCGATTGAGCCAAGCCGAGATCCCTGAACCCCTGTTTTTGGCTAGCAATCGAGTAGGAAGACTTGAGGCAAGTAGAAGTTCATTGATCTATGTTTTGCTTGCTGTTATTATCTAGTGAGAGTTTGGTAGATGTGAGAAAATGAGGAATTGAAAGCTGCATGTTGATTTTGGACAAATAAGATGGAACTAGATCAAGAAACTAAGTAGAAAACAGAGCATGTTTTGATGGATTTCGTTTTTGAATTGAAATGAGAACTCAAGGATCTAGCTATGGTGGATTTTTGGAAGTGAAGAGGCTGTATTGTGGTGTAATACACTTGTAAACACTTGGCTGTGGGTGTTGGATGCTGAGATTCAAAGAGTAGGAGTAGTTCTCTTTAGGACAGTAAACTGTTTTTGCATAAGACAGTAAGACCTTCACTGATTTCCTGATTTTTCTGTAATTATCTAGCAAAAATTTGACTTTTAATCCTTAATAAAAGTTGTAGGTCACATTTTCAGGAACAACATACCAAAAATTTAGAATAAATGAACAAGGTATGACCGCCAAAACGAATGTTAGCAAGGAATACGGAAATTATTACTCTTGATACATAAGGAATTTGACTTAGTGTTCTTCATGAAAATTTTTCCTTTAGGTCTTATTGATAACATGTCAAAATTTCATAATTTTCTGAGTTTATTTGTGAATTATTCCGAAATTTTTACCAGAACTGTGCATTTTAATGATCAAGCTGTTTTGTTTCGAATTTGCTCAAATTGTCCCAAAGGTGAATATATCTTGAACTCTTATGTGACATGATGATACTGGCATTGGTATATTATACAATATTGAGATTCGATGAAGGATTCTTGGGACATCTTGTCATTGCATTTGAAAGTATTTTTTGGAAATTAAGATGTTAATTGTTGTCGTTGGACCCTCAGGTCAATGATGCCCCGGGAGTAGGGATGCCCAAAGGATCGAATGAGTCGATGCCTTGTGGATGCCCGGTGGCCCTAAGTGGCTGAATGCCGGAGGTTTTTCCTTGGGAGCTTTCGGGATGCCCGGTTGTATGTTATTCGGTACGTAAATCTGGAGGGCCGGGGTAACCATTCTCATGGTGAGCCTCGGAGGGTTTCCTCGTGATGCCAAGTGGGGTACGAGATGCCTGGAGGCGTGATATGCTCCAAATACCCGGTGGCCCTAGTGGTTGAATACCGGAGGCTTTCGTGATGCTAGGGTGGATGCGAATGCCCTGAGGAACACAAACATTGGTCCTCCAGGGGATGAAACCTTTTGAATGATAAAATGGATGATTCTACTATGTGTGTGTGGGGTTTGGTTATAGGACTAAGTTGTCATTACAGTTTGGCCCTATGATCGGGACTTGTGTAACTGGACATGATGTATGTTGATCCTTTGAAACTGCATTTGCCATTGCATTGAAGTATTTCATGATTTTGATGCATGCTTATCCTTTAACTACCTGTTTTTGTCTATATTGCATGAATCTGGATATTGATGGTAATGCTTCATATAGTTTAATGAACCTTTTACTGCTGAGTGGCCGTGCCCGTGTGGGGATTAACATTTCAGATTAAAAGATGCCTCTACTGCTTGTCACTCATGATACTTTTTACGGTGTCCCAATCGACGTTGAGTGCATGTATTCAGAGCACACTCATGTAGGGATTCGAGGACTGGTTTTCATTTGAGTACGGGTTCTAGTCATGTACGACGTCGGTTTACCTGATGGCCCTGTGGTTCAGGAGTTTCTGTTGGTGCACGTTCGTCGTGATGGGATCATGCTAGGGATGTTGCCGCCGCCACCAGCCAATGGACTAGGTTGGGTGTGAACGTGTGTGATGGGTAGCAGATGAAACTTTTTGGACTGCCGACACTGTCTGATAGACTTTTGTATAGCGTTGAATGGAAAGGAAAGCCAGGGGAGGTCAGGTTTTCTTTTGTTATGAAGCCGATTATAGAAAACCATGGCAAATTTTGGTGTACCGACTTATGATGTTTATCAAGCTTATATAAATAAAAGTGTCTGGCTTATAGTGGACTAGTATGAAGCAAAATTTTCTGAATTGTCTAGGTATGCTCCTAGATTGATTGAGGATCAAGAGGAAAAGGCTAAGAGATTCCTGAAAGGATTAAGGACTGATATTAGAAAACAACTAGTGCCTCTGAATATAAGGGATTATAATGAGATTTATGAGAGGGCACAGTTGGTGGAGCAAGAATTAGTGAGAGAGCAATCAAAATCTAAGAGGCAGATGACCTTTAATGATGTTTGAAGGGGTAAGAGACCATATCCTGGACAAGGTCTGCCCTGGGAATCTAAGAAGAGGAGTAATTTTGGGAATTTTGGAAAAGTCAAGAGTGGCTCGGTTCTAGGGAGAGTACCCTACCAGGGTAATATTTGCCAGAAGTGTGGCGGACAGCATGGGCCAGGATTTTGTAATAGTCCACCAAAATGTTTTGGTTGTGGACAGATGGGGCACTTTAAGAGAAATTGTCCACATGAGAGGTTGCAGCTGAATGTCAACTCGGTGTGACAGGTACAACAACGTACTACTGGACCAAATCTACCAAGGAATCCACATAGGCCACCAGCACTAGGAAGGATGTGTGCGGTCTCCCAAGAGGAAGCGAAAGCTTCCAAAAGTGTTATCTCAGGTACGATTTCTATAAATGGCAAGAAGGCATATGCATTGTTTGATATGGGTGCTACCCATTCTTTTGTGTCTGAAAGATATAGACAGTTGAGTAAGATAGAAACTACCTCTCTTGAGATGCCTCTTTGTGTTTTCACACCATTAAAGAATGTGGTATTGTCTACATGGGTATGTGAAAAATGTAAGATAACTGTAGGGGGAAGGGATATGGAAATAGACTTAGTCGTAATGGCTATGTATGACTTCGATGTTATCATCGGAATGGATTGGCTCCATAAGTATCAAGTTAAGATGGCTTGTTATAGGAAAGCAATCCAGTTTGTTTTGCCTGATCGATCTAATTGTGAATTTTTTGGAGGTCGGACCAGCCCTTCTATAGCTCTTATTTCAATGATAGAAGCCCGTGCACTACTTGACGAAGGATGTCAAGGATACCTGGCAGTGGTAAAGGACTATACTAAGGAAGAGTCTAAGTTAGATGAAATTCGAGTGGTCAGGAAATTTCAGGATATATTCCTTGAGGAATTGCCTGGGTTACCACCAGAACGAGAAATTGAGTTCGAGATCGAACTAATGCCTAGAACAGGACCGATATCGAAAGCCCCGTATAGGATGGCCTTGACAGAATTGAAAGAGTTGAAAATGCAACTACAAGAGTTACTCGATAAAGGATTTATTAGACCAAGTGCTTGTCCTTGGGGCTTGTCCTTGGGGTGCACTAGTTTTGTTTGTGAAAAAGAAGGATGGGTCAGTGCATTTATGTATTGACTATAGGCAACTGGATCAAGTGACCATTAAGAATAAATATCCCTTTCCTAAAATTGATGACCTATTTGACCAACTGCAAGGAAGTTCGGTCTTTTCTAAGATTGACTTGAGGTCGGGATACCATCAATTAAGGATTAAGAAGGAAGACATTCCTAAGACTACATTTAGGACTCGTTATGGACACTATGAGTTCCTAGTTATGCCATTTGGATTGACAAATGCTCCGGCTGCATTCATGGATTTGATGAACAGGATATTTAAGCCTTATTTGGATCGATTTGTGATTGTCTTCATTGATGATATCCTAATATATTCTAAAGGACCTGAAGAGCATGAACGACACTTGAAGATAGTGTTGCAGACCCTTAGAGACTATAAGTTGTACACCAAATTCAATAAGTGTGAATTTTGGCTGGACCGGATAATATTTTTGGGACACGTGGTGTCAGGAGGAGGAATTGCAGTAGACCCAGCGAAAGTTGAGATGGTAGTAAATTGGCCGAGACCGACAACGTCGACTGAGATACGAAGTTTTTTAGGACTGACAGGTTACTATAGAAGATTTATTGAAGGATTCTCACGACTTGCTGGACCATTGACAAAATTGACTCGAAAGAACATAAGATTTGAGTGGAATGGAGAGTGTGAGAGGAGTTTCCAGGAACTTAAAAGGAAATTGACTACGGCTCCAATCCTAACTATACCATCTGGATCTGATGGGTTCATGGTATATGGTGATGCATCTCACAATGGACTGGGATGCGTTTTGATGCAGCATGGCAAGGTCATAGCCTATGCATCCAGACAGTTGAAACCTCATGAATTGAACTATCCAACCCATGACTTAGAACTGGTAGCTATAAATTTTTGCTTTGAAAATATTGTGGCACCCCTCGACGGCCCCTAATCCGTTAGGGTCACCACAGGTACTTGTCACTCATCCCTTTTTACATACCAGTAAGGTAACTTTTTATTTATTTTTTATTTTATAAAGTGAAACCATAATTCATAGGGGTTGATCAATGGAATTCTTTACTAATTTTGTTTTTTGTAAAGGTCCCAGCGCAGTTCATCAACGGAAGCATAAACGTATCTCACCAATCCTTCCTTTAATAACAATAATGCAATGCACATCACCTACGCTCCAAATGAAAAGACAAAACCGAGTCACTTTTATTTATATTTTCAAGATGGATATTTCGGGTCAGTACAGCAAAAAGGCCAAGATTTTAACTATACTTGGCTATACTCAAAAGAGAACTCAACCCTACATCGAACATGTACACCCCTCCATCAACAAACGTCAGCTATCCCCAAAAAGTGTCAGCTCCCATCAACTATGCGTGCCATCACACCCAACTCGGTGCATCGGGCGGTGGTGGTGGCAGCATCCCTAGCATCACTCCACCACGCCGGACATGAACAGACAAAAACTCCTGGATAACCGGGCCATCAGCAAGACCCACATCATACATCACTAAGACACGGACTCGGACATACACTAGACCAGGTACACTAGTGCAGGAATGCTCAATGCACTCCACCTCGACATCAGATGGCAATCCATAATAGGTACCGCGTGCAACTAGTAGCAAAGGCATCTTTCTAATTTGAAATGTTAATCCCCAAAAGGGGTGAGTACAACCACTTAGCAGTAAAAATCCACCAAAATACATAATGGGTCAAACAGAACAATCAAGGTATCAAGAATAAAAACACATATCATTCCTGCATTCAAGCATATCTCACCTTACAACCATGCATAAATCATCATGCACTTGTACTTATATCATCGAGCAGCCATGCATATCATCATGCAACGTGCATATACCACCATGCACTTATACATGTATCATCAAGCATGCCAAACTTATATCACCAAGATTCATATCATTTTTCTTTCCAGGGACTATTGTTTGCATCCCACAATTTATCACTTGCATCCAACCTGGCATCGCGAGGAACCTCCGGCACACACACTCCGGGCATCTTGTACCCCAACTAGCATCACGAGGTATCCCCCCGGCACACACCTCCGAGGCTTCCGGCACACACCTCTGGGCATCTCGAAACTCCCGAGGAAATTCGGCACACACACTCCGGGCATCCCAACACTCTCGGGGCATCATCGGCTCACACCTCCGACGGTCTCGTCATTATCTCAATTTATACTCACACATGTATCTCAATTTCAACATGGCATTTGATGCATCAATATCAAGAGTCTTAACCAGTTTTTGATGTCATATAACATGCCATATGTCACCACATATGCAGCAAAATCAACCACTCAAAACATTACATCACATGGAAAGTTTCATTTATTTTTGAAAATGCATCAATTTTCGGATAAAACAGAATGCACTCCTTTAGTTAAAACTCTAGAAAAATTAGTAAATGGTATTAATAAATTCTGAAAACTTGACACATTATAGACGAGACCTAAAGGCAGATATCTCATGAAAACACCATACCAAAAGAATCTCACACAAAACAGTACGGTCCATGCATCACAGTTTTCAAAATTTCAACACTTCAGCTTGCACAGTTTCGGAAGAAATTTAAATTAAATATCCAAATGAACTCCAAAAATTATGAAATTTTGATATGTTATAGAAAAGTCCTGAAGGTAAATATATCGTGAAGAAATTGAAACCCAAATCGTTCTGGATTAATAGATATAGACGATTAATTTCTCCTGTTCTCGGTGTCGTTTTTCTAGATTTTCTTCTTTCAAAGGAAACTCGTTTCACCGACATACATATGTTAGTTTCTTCTAAATTTTCAGTATGTTATTCCTCAGAATATTACCTACAACTTTCGTTAAGGACACACGATCAAATTTTAACTGGATGATTTTATAAAAATCACAGAATCATACTAGGTCGAAGTAACATTTTCCCAGATCCAGTTTCTTCAAAAGACAACGATTTCACCGACCTATTTTTATTCATTTCCTCTAATTTTTTTTATATTTTTTACCCCAAGAAGTTATCTACATCTTTCATTAAGAAATCAAAGTGATATTTTCACAAGAAAACTATTTTACAGTCCACGAAATCACCAAAGGTCAGCACAACAATTCCAGATCTAATTTCTCCAAAGGAAAATCGTTTCACCATGCAATATTTGTCCGTTTTATCTCCAATTTTAGTATGTTATTACCCAAGATGTTCTCTACAACTTTCATTAAGAGATCAAATCAAGATTCTAACTAAAAGGTCGCATGCAGCTCACAAACTCATAAAAGGTCGAACTGATTTTTCCAGAAAACAGCATGCTAGGCCAACGAATTTCTCCCCAAAGCTTCGAAATTTCATCACTTCCACCACAACCGAAGTTCACCATTTCTACACACACATCATACAGCAAGCAAAGGGTAGGTTTTAGGACTCTACTTGCCTCTAGCCCAAGCGAACACAGCAAGCAACGAACGGAGGGGCAAGGTGGCGAACGAACGGCGGCGAGCTAGGCGGACGATCGGCAGCGAACAGACCTCCTCCTTCTCTCTCGCACACACAGTCTCCCCTTTATCTCTTCCTTTCTTCCTTTCCTTTCTCTCTTTCTCTCCTCTCTCTCTTTCTCTCCCTTTCCTCGCTTAATCTGCCCCCCTCTTCCTCTCTAATTTTCTTCCTTTCAAAGATTAACAATCATTGATCTTGCATGCCGGTGCCACTTGGGAATTTTCATTCAAGATGGGCTTCATCCGTCTGGGCTTGGGCCAGCCTTGGTCGACGGCCCAATGGGGCTTCATGGGCCGGCCTTTGGGCCCACTTTAGGCTCAACCCTCTTGGGCCTAAAGACCAAACTTAAATGGCCCAAAAATTTTCTTAAATAAGTTAATGTTTACTTTTAATAATTTACCTTAAATCCCCACTTATATAAATACTAAATTACAATTTCATATGACCATAAAACTTGAAATCATAAATCAATAAATTCCAATTTATAAAACACATGGCCAATGATAGAATTTCCTTTCCTATCAAATAATTATCCATTAAAAACTTGGTCATAAATCTCATTGCAAATTATGGATTAAATGGCTACAATACCACTTGATGGTACTTCCATCACCTATTCATAGGCCTTAATGTATCTGGAGGTTGCCATGAATTTTGGGATGCCACAATTCTCCCCTCCTTAGAGAATTTCATCCTCGAAATTAGACATCACTTATGCCTCTTTAAACAAGTAGGGGTACTTTTCCTTCATCGATTCCTCACTTTCCCATGTGGCTTCCTCCACATCATGATGTTGCCATAATATCTTTACCAACAGGATTTTCTTGGTTCTAAGAATTTGCTCCTTTCGATCCAGCACTTACACAGGTTCTTCGATGTATCTCACTTTCTCGTCCACTTTGATGGCTTCATGATCGAGTATGTGACAAGGATCCGGCTGGTACTTTCTCAGCATCGACACATGAAACACATCATATAAATTTTCCAATTTAGGAGGCAGTGCCAAACGATAAGCTACATCTCCTATTCTTTCAAGTATCTCAAAAAGTCCAACAAATCTAGGGCTTAACTTACCCTTTATTCCAAATCAAGATATTCCTTTCATAGGGGAAACTTTAAGAAATACATGATCTCCCAAATTAAACTCTAAAGGCCTTCTATGCCTATCCGCATAGTCTCTTTGTCCGTTCTGGGCTGTCTTAAGTCTTTTCCTGATTATCTCGACCGCTTCTGTAGTAACTTGTACTAGCTCGGGTCTTGTCAGTTTTCTTTCACCTACTTCATTCCAACAGACAGGGGTCCTACACCTTCTTCCATATAATGCCTCATACGGAGCCATACCTATACTTTTCTGAAAACTATTGTTATAAGCGAACTCTATCAAGTGCAAATTCTCATCCCAATTTCCTCTAAAATCAATGACACAGGCTCTTAGCATATCTTCTAGAGTCTGGATCACTCTTTCTGTTTGTCTATCTGTTTGAGGTTGAAAAGCAGTACTAAATTGAAGCTTTGTTCCTAAGGCATTTTGGAGACTTCACCAAAAATTTGAAGTAAACCTAGAGTCTCGATCATAAGTGATCGTTACAGGAATACCATGCAAGTGTATTACCTGGCTTACATATATCTCAGCAAGTTTATTCATTGAATAGTTTATGTGGACAGCTAGGAAATGAGCAGACTTAGTCAAGCGATCCACTATCACCCAAATCGAATCGTGACCATTTGATGTTCTTGGCAGTCCTTGCACAAAGTCCATCGTTAGATGCTCCCATTTCCATTCTGGTATGTCTAACGGTCTCAATAGTCCTGCGGGTTTGCGATGTTCTGCCTTCACTTATTGGCATGTTAAACATTGATAAACGTGTTTAGCCTATCTACTTCCATGCCATTCCACCAAAATTGCTTACGCAAATTCCTATACATCTTTGTACTACCAGGATGAATACTATAATTACTCCTATGTGCCTCCGACAGAATTTCCCTTTTTACTTCTTCATTGTTGGGAACACAAAGTCGTCATTGGCATCTCACCACTCCATCTTCAGAGACTTGAAATTCTGGTCTTTTTCCTAAAGACACAGCGTCTCGTATTTTCAAAATCTCCGGATCAGATTTTTGTAAAATCTTAACTTTCTGAATGATTTTAGGCTCAATCCTTAATGTAGTAAGCATACCGGTAAGGCGGTCCATTTCTAACTTGAAGTCTGAATCCACAATAGACTTTAACAGATTCCACTCTGTTATTCTTAGACTAGCCATGTCCATAGCCGACTTTCGACTAAGGGCATCTGCCACCTTATTTGCCTTTCCTGGATGATATCGTATCTCATAGTCATAATCTTTCAACAACTCCATCCACCTTCTCTATCTCATGTTCAACTCTTTTTGCGAAAACAAATACTTCAAGCTCTTATGATCTGTATAGATTTCAAATTTCTCTCCATACAGATAGTGTCTCCATATCTTCACAGCAAACACTATAGCTGCCAATTCTAAATCATGTGTTGGGTAATTCAGTTCATGAGATTTTAATTGTCTTGATGCATAGGCTATGACCTTGCTATGTTGCATCAAAACACATCCCAGTCCTTTGTGAGATGCAACACTATATACTATAAAACCATCGGACCCAGATGGTATAGTCAGGATTGGAGCCGTGGTCAATTTTCTTTTGAGTTCCTGAAAGCTCCTTTCACATTCTCCACTCCATTCAAACTTTACATTCTTCCGTGTTAATTTCGTTAAGGGGCCGGCCAGTCGTGAAAACCCTTCAATAAATCTTCTAAAATAACCAGCCAGTCCTAAGAAACTTCGAATCTCAGTGGGTGTTGTCGGTCTCGGCCAATTTATTACCATCTCAACTTTCATCGAGTCCACTGTAATTCCTCCTCCTGACACCACGTGTCACAAAAATATTTTCCGGTCTAGCCAAAATTCACACTTGCTGAATTTGGCATACAACTTATGATCTCTCAGAGTTTGCAAAACTATGCTTAAGTGTTGCTCGTGCTCTTCAAGTCCTCTAGCATATACCAGGATATCATCAATCAAGACAATTACAAACTGATCCAAATAAGGCTTAAATATCCTATTCATTAAATCCATGAATGTGACTGGTGCATTCGTTAATCCAAAAGGCATAACTAAGAACTCATAATGTCCATAACTGATGGTATCCCGATCTCAGGTCAATCTTAGAAAAGACCGAACTTCCCTATAGTTGGTCGAATAGATCATCAATTCTAGGTAAAGGATGCTTATTCTTTATAGTCACTTGATTCAGCTGTCTGTAACCAATACATAGACGCATCGACTCGTCTTTCTTTTTCACGAATAGAATTGGTGCACCCCAAGGTGAAGCACTTGGCCTAATAAACCCTTTATCCAGCAACTCTTGTAGTTGCACCTTCAATTCCTTTAACTCGACTAAGGCCATCCTATACGGGGCTTTCGATATCGGTCCGATTCCAGGCATTAGTTCAATTTTGAACTCCATCTCTCGCTCTGGTGGTAATACAGGCAACTCCTCAGGAAACACATCCTGAAATTCCCTGACTACTTGAATCTCACCGATTTCAACATCTTTCTTAGTAAGGTCTTATACCACTGCAAGGTATCCTTGACATCCTTTGTCATGTAGTTCATAAGCTTCTACTATCGAGATAATGGCTACAGAGGGGTTTGTCTGACCTCCGAAAAATTTGAAACTAGACTGATCAAGCAATATGAACTGGATCACTTTCCTATAGCAATCCACCTTAGCCCTATGCTTATGAAGCCAGTCCATTCCTATGATAACATCAAAGTCATACATAGCCATTACGACTAGGTCTATTTCCATACCCCTTCCTCCTATTGATATCTTACATTTTGCACACATCATCGTAGAAAATACCATATTCTTTAAAGGCGTGGAAACACAAAGAGGCGTCTCAAGAGGCGTAACTTCTATTTCACTCAATTGCCTATATCTTTCAGATATAAATGAATGCGTAGCACCCGTGTCAAACAATGCATATGCCTTCTTGCCATTTATGAAAATCGTACCTGATATAACATTTCTGGAAGCTTCCGCTTCCTCTTGGGTGATCGCATACACCCTTCCTTGTGCTGGTGGCCTCTGAGGATTCCTTGGTAAGTTTGGTCTAATAGCACACCTGTCTATTAGAATGAAGTAGGTGAAAGAAAACTGACAGGACCTAAGTTGGTACAGGTTACTACAGAAGCTGTCGAGATCATAAGGAAAAGACTTAAGACAGCCCAAAGCCGACAAAAAGACTATGCAGATAGGCGTAGAAGGCCTTTGGAGTTTAACGTGGGAGACCATATATTCCTTAAAGTATCTCCGATGAAAGGGTTATCACGATTTGGAATAAAAGGAAAGTTAAGACCCAGATTCGTTGGACCCTTTGAGATACTTGAAAGAATAGGAGACATAGCTTATCGTTTGGCGCTGCCCCTTAAATTGGGAAATTTACATGATGTGTTCCATGTGTCGATGCTGAGGAGGTATCGGCCAGATCCTGATCACATACTCGATCATGAAGCCATCAAAGTGGATGAGAAAGTGAGGTACATAGAAGAACCAGTACGAGTGTTAAATCAAAAAGAACAAATCCTTCGGACGAAGAAAATTCCTTTAGTTAAGGTATTGTGGCAACATCATGATATGGAAGAACACACTTGGGAAAGTGAGAAAGAAATGAAGGAAAAATGTCCTCATTTGTTTAATGAAACTTAAGTAATATCCAATTTCGAGGACGTAATTCTCTAAGGAGGGGAGAATTGTGGCATCCAAGAATTTCAACGAATCCTTGGATAGGTGACAGTCATGACCAATCGATAGAAGTATCATCGAACTATGGCATTGGTATAATTACGGGCAGTCATCTGTATTTGTTTATTTGTTGGATTGATATGGTATGTTTAGCAATGGACTGATCAACCATGCAACAAGAGAAAATATTTGGACTATGATTAAATAATATATATATATATATATATATATATATATATATATATATTAGAACCGAAAGGATGGAATTCGGTCATGCGTGAGGAACACGCATGCTGAAATTTAAGAATAAAATTTTGAGGAGTTGGACTGCACATAAGGATTTCGGTTATGCATTTGTTCATGAAGCAATTGGATTATGGGAATATAAATTTATTCATTTAGAAAACAAAGTTCTTCATAATTATGAGTTTATATTTTTAAAGACCATGGGCCTTTGAGTTTGGACTTTTGGCCTCAAATTTTTGGGCCCAAGCAGGTCCAAGGAGCCTCCAAGGCTATCGACCGAAAAAGGGGGAGGGGCAGGAGAGAACCGGACAGGGGGGGGAAGGCCACTCACCATTTGTCCATGGTTGCCTCACCCTTCTTCCACTTGTCCTTTCCTTGAAGCCATTTGTCACCTGCATGCAGAAATTAGCAAATTAATTAATCAAAGAAAGCAAAAGCTTTCGGTTTGAGAAAGGGAGAGCGAGGCCAAGAGAGTGAGTGGGCGAGCAAGCGAGAGAGAGAGAGAGAGTGAGAGCGAGAGAGAGAGAGAGAGAGAGAGGGTGGGCAGTGAGCGGTCTGAGCATGTGAGGGCAAAGAAGGAAGGCCACCCTCCGCCCGTGCCGTGTCCAAGCTGCCACCATCAACGCCACCGATCCCCGTCACCGATTGAGCCAAGCCGAGATCCCCGAACCCCTGTTTTTGGCTAGCAACCGAGTAGGAAGACTTGAGGCAAGTAGAAGTTCATTGATCTATGTTTTGCTTGCTATTATTATCTAGTGAGAGGTTGGTAGATGTGAAAAAATGAGGAATTGAAAGCTGCATGTTGATTTTGGACAAATAAGATGGAACTAGATCAAGAAACTAAGTAGAAAACAGAGCATGTTTTGATGGATTTCGTTTTTGAATTGAAATGAGAACTCAAGGATCTAGCTATGGTGGATTTTTGGAAGTGAAGAGGCTATATTGTGGTGTAATACACTTGTAAACACTTGGCTGTGGACGTTGGATGCTGAGATTCAAAGAGTAGGAGTAGTTCTCTTTAGGACAGTAAACTGTTTTTGCAGAAGACAGTATGACCTTCAGTGATTTCATGATTTCTCTGTAATTATCTAGAAAAAAATTGACTTCAAATCCTTAATAAAATTTGTAGGGCACATCTTCAGGAACAACATATCAAAAATTTAGAATAAATGAACAAGGTATGTCCGCCGAAACGATTTTTCTATGAAAATGCTAAAGCTGGAAGTTATGACAGAATGTTAGCAAGGAATAAGGAAATTATTACTCTTGATACATATGGAATTTGACTTGGTGTTCTGCACGAAACTTTTTCCTTTAGGTCTTATTAATAACATGTCAAAATTTTACAATTTTCTGAGTTTAGTTTGGAATTAATCCGAAATTTTTACCAGAACTGTGTATTTTAATGATCAAGCTGTTTTGTTTCGAATTTGCACAAATTGTCCCAAAGGTGAATATATCTTGAATTGTTATGTGACATGATGATACTGGCACTGGCATATTATGCAATATTGAGATTTGATGAAGGATTCTTGGGACATCTTGTCATTGCATTTGAAAGTATTTTTGGAAATTAAGATGTTAATTGTTGCCGTTGGACCCTCGGGTCAACAATGCCCCGGGAGTCGGGATGCCCAAAGGATCGAATGAGTCGATTCCTTGTGGATGCCCGGTGGCCCTATGTGGCTGAATGCTGAAGGCTTTTCCTCGGGAGCTTCGGGATGCCCGGTTGTATGCTAGTCGGTACGTAAGTCCAGAGGGCCGAGGTAACCATTATCATGGTGAGCCTCGGAGGGTTTCCTCGTGATGCCAGGTGGGGTACGAGATGCTTGGAGGCGTGGTATGCTCCAGATGCCTGGTGGCCCTAGTGGTTGAATGCCAGAGGCTTTCGTGATGCCAGGGTGGATGCGAATGCCCAGAGGGACGCAAACATTGGTCCTCCGGGGGATGAAACCTTTTGAATGATAAAATGGATGATTCTACTATGTGTGTGTGTAGTCTGGTTATAGGACTAAGTTGTATGGCATGGAATGGGGCATGTCATTACAGTTTGGTCCTATGATTGGGACTTGTGTAACTAGACATGATGTATTTTGATCCTTTGAAACTGCATTTGCCATTGCATTGAAGAATTTCATGATTTTGATGCATGCTTATCCTTTAACTACCTGTTTTTGTCTATCTTGTATGAATCTGGATATTGATGGTAATGCTTGATATAGTTTGATGAATCTTTTACTGCTGAGTGGTTGTACTCACCCCGTGTGGGGACTAACATTTTAGACTAAAAGATGCCTCTATTGCTTGTCACTTGGGTACTTTTTATGGTGTCCTAGTCGATGTTGAGTGCATGTGTTCAGAGCACACTCATGTAGGGATTTGAGGATTGGTTTTCATCAGAGTACGGGTTCTAGTCATGTACGACGTCGGTTTACCTGATGGCCCCGTGGTTCAGGAGTTTATGTCGGTGCATGTTCGTTGTGATGGGATCATGCCAGGGATGTTGCTGCCGCTGCCAGCCGATGGACTGAGCTGGGTGTGATCGTGTGTGACGGATAGCAGATGAAACTTTTTGGACTGCCAGCACTGTCTGATAGACTTTTGTATAAGGCTGAATGGAAAGGAAAGCCAGGGGAGGTCGGGTTATCTTTTGTTATGAAGCCGTGTATAGAAAACCACGGCAAATTTTGGTGTACCAACTTATGATGTCTATCAAGCTTATGTAAGTAAAAGTGTCCGGCTTAACTTATAAATTGTCTAGTGGGTGTGCATCATTTCAAAATTTTTGGGATAGGGAGATGTGATATCGCTTCCGCTATACTTTCATACGCTGCGTAGGGACCATTTAAAAATTATAAACCGAAGGATTGCTAGACCTTCAGGTCAGCTAGGGGAGAAGTAAGCGAACTGTGGCGACTCCAACGGATCGGGGGCCGTTCGAGGGGTGCCACATTTGAAGACCGCCAGATTTTATTTTTAAAGTCTGACCTCATTGACAGTTTCTAGACCGAAGAACGAAGACTTATCCAGATGCCGGATTATCTTCAAGGGTTCGATTTGTATGGTTGTTGGAAAACCTTATGGCAGGTTATAACATCTACTCTTTTGATTATTCTTATTGGAATCTACTCCGATATGAAGATCTTTTGAAGGGCGAGCAAACTTGGAAGGTTCTACTTATGGAAACCAAGATCCTAATTGTATGGGCGAACAGAATTGACGGGCTTTCATCACCAATCATTCAACAAGTCGAGATCACCATGATTGATTCTGTCCATCAAGTAGATTGGAAGAATTCATTTGGAAAGTGCCAATGGTCGTGAAGGCATGAAGGAGTATTTAAGGATAACTCTCCTGTTTTTCTAAGTAGTGCGTGAAAGAAGAATTTCAAAGTTTGAATATCCATAGTTCCTTGCTCTTTCATTCATCGAGCTCAAAGTTGTACACAAAAGAGAGAAACAAATAGTGAGACTTTGTGAGAAACCAATACAAACTCTTCACTGAGAAAGTCGAAGATCACAAGTTGTAAAATCTCTTTTGATTCATAGTGAAATCTAGCCAGTGGGCTGTCAGCGTGAGAGAGTGGACGTATGCTTGATCTAAGCCGAACCACTATAAACCTTGTATTCCAATTCTCTTTCCTTAACTCCTTACCTTTATTCGTTGCTTTATATAATTTTTTAAAATTGTTTACGTCCTTAGTTAATTATCCCTAAAAGGCAATTTACTTTCATTAAGTCTTGTGAAAATTTTTATTTACATCTATTCAGCCCCCACTAGGTGCTGATACTAGCCCTTTCAGAGACAATTTAATTTTAAAATTTGAACTACGAATTTAGCAAACCCACCTTCCTCGTTGAGAGCTGCGGTCTCCAAAGCTAAATGACATGAAATATGACAACATACACATGCGAACCATTTAGGTTTTTATTATACCCCGGTCTAATTTCTTGTGATTTACACTTGAAATATTATATTGATGCCATGAATTCTAGACTACTTCATTTTCCTTAGAAATATATATTAAAATATTATTTCACGTTACTTGACAATGGTCATATTTACTCTTAATATTGATGTGATATACCTTCATTAATAAGCCTAAACTTTTGGATTAAACTTTTCTTACAATAAATAGCAATTAATTATTAATAGAGTCAATCAACCAAACTTAGTGAAATACTCGATTTCCAATGGTCCTTGCAACATTAACCATTCTAATATATAATGGACAAAATTCAACATTTGCCAACCGTTCAAAAACCACATTCAACAAATTAAAAATTTATGGATGACATTACACATTGGATCAACTTTCATCAACCATTTATATTATTTTCCCAGTCAAACTTTAATAATTCATACGTCTACTTAATTCCATGTATTATTACTTTTCAATTTTCATTGCTATTTTTATCTATGTTTAGTTTGTTATTTGTTCTCTCTTTCTTGAAAGAGTGTTTTTGGTTACATTTTGGAGAAAATTCAATGATTTTACAAATGATGATAAATAATAATTTGTCTTGTTATGTATGATTAACAAGAGAAATTGTCAGTTTCCTTCTTCTTCTTTTTTTAATGATTCTCTTGAAAATCATAAAAGTATCCTCTACTCAATAACACACAAACAAAAAATATCAACAAATCATGTTTAATCATATTTGATTTATGTACCCATTAACATATGTTGTCTTAACGTGTGCGCATTCATTTACCTGTTGACAACATATGTGGCTCCTTCATGAGTTAACGTAATGCGAATTGTCTCAATTCAACGTCGTCATTTCTTGGATTCTTCTTCATATCAAGCTTTCATGAATTATTTCTCGGTCTATGGTGGTAGCGGAGGTCTCGGGCAGAAGGCCCCCGGAAATATGAATATTTTTGTCCTTGATGGGTTTTTTATATGTGATAATGGGCCTAAGTGGGCCCGTCCGCCCATGTTGGGCCTAAAAGCCCGGCCAGCAAGATAAGGGCCCATGGAGGAACGGTTGCGATGTGAAAGGTTGCGTTGTTTAGATACGAGGGGTTATGTCTTTTGGAGGAACATTTTACGTTGAAGAGTTATGTCTTTTGGATAAGACGTTTTTAACGGGAGAAAAGAAAAAGGGGACGTACCTTTTGGTGTACATACGTCTTTTTTCGAAGAAGAAACTCTCTCCCTCCAAAAAAGAAACGTAAGAACAGTACCCTCAAAATCAGACTTTTCTTCCCTAAGAGCAACAGTATGCTCCTCGGTAGAACGGGATCATGATTCTTCCTCCAACTTCAACATTGGTATTTAATCTGTGGCAAATAAGGTACGCTCGATTCCGTAGTGTATCTTTGATCGGTGATACATGTGTTTTCTAGGCTCGTCTTCTGCGTTCGTTTTAGGGATTTGATTAAGTATTAGAACCGGTTTTAGGAAATTCGTTATTCTCGACATTGGTATTAGAGCCATAGTTCATGTTTCTTAAGCCCTTTTCATGTTTATGAATTGCTTTTGATTAAATTTTTGTGAAACGCCGTCGTCGGCCAATTGGCGACGGAAAAATCCCGACATCCACGTATTGTTCACCCCGTTTTGTGATTTTCTATAAATCGAAATTCGATTATGATAACGGAGGGTCGAAGCTCTCGTCGATACGAGAAAAACAAGTGGCAGATCACCACTGGGGGCCACCGAATGTGCCGCCACGCGCGGCCGGAACAAACAGGGGTCATTGGTGCGTGTTTTGCACGTGTCGATTCCGTCCACACATGCCATTTCAGCCTCAAGTGCGTGCAACGCATGCATGGGGTGCTTGGCGCGTGCCGCACACACGCCAGTTGACGTCATCGTGACGTCAGCCACGCACGCGCGTGGCACGTGCCAGTCGGTTCGTCCGACCCGACCCGACCCAACCGGCCCGACCGGTCCGACCCGACCCGACCGCCCGTTGACCCGATTGACCCGTTGACCGTTGACCAGCATTGACAAAAAAAAAAAGAGGAAAATTTTGTGTTTTCCAATTTGTTTGTTGTGGATTATAAGTAATCCCTTTTTTTGTTCTGCATTTGTTGCAGGAACCATGGAAAATTCTGTATTTTCCCATTTGTTCATTGTGGATTATAAGCAATTCATTTCTTTGTTATGCATTTGTTGTAGAAACTATGATGCGTTATGCACGCATACCTGCATTTCCGAAAACAGACGAAGAAAATGTAAGACTTAAAGGGCTAATAACAGAGTTAGCTAATTATCGGTAGAATAACGGTGATGTAGTATCACATGTGGTCAGGATTAATCAGATGATACAAGAAATCATCTGAAATGGTCATTTTATGCTAGATTTTGAGAAGGTGCCGGTCTTAATGAATACTCTTCCACTTGAATGGCAAGCAATGTTAGATTGCCTATGGGAGGTGAACGTGATCTTAGATTATAGGAGGCTTACGGTAGCTTTTGTAATAGAGTACTATAGGATTGAGTTAACCAAAACTTTAACCCTCGAGATGAGTGTCACATGGCGTAGAGCGAATGCACCTTGAAGGTGGCATGAGAAAGTTTTTCCGTGGTTGGCCACTGTGCCTTCAGATTTCTTAGAGAATTTTACTAATACATTAGAAAAGACTTTTGATACTTATTTCTTAAATTAGTTTGAGATGTTTTAGGTGTAAATATCTCTTTTTATGTTGATATTTTTCCTCTGAATATATTACTTAGTGTAATGGACATGTTTAATTATTGAAAGTTCAATGTTATTTATTGTTGTAAATTAGTATGTTAATTTAAAATTAGTTGTGGGAAGTTCAAGAAAGTTTTAGTGACTTTGCTGAATTTATTTTGCATAGAAGACTATATTAATGGTAGTTTTGAGTTAGGATTTTTTGGATGATGATTGGGAACATAATGACCTTTTGATTCTGAAACCTTACTTGAAATTATTCATTAATATGATGGGTCTGTGTAAAATGAATGCATAAATGATAGACATTAATAATTCGTACATATGTGTTTGATATGTTCAGATTGATGACTTCAGCAACTAAGAACATAATTGCTTATTTGATCAAAGAAGACAAATTGAACGGCGAGAATTGTAAAATATTGAATATGAAAATTCAATATATGCTTGAAAAATAACAAGCACTAAAAGCTCTTAACCATGTTATGGAAGATCTTGAGGATGCTATGTGCCACCTTGAGCTAGCAGAGGACCGCCTAAAGGCATTTGAGCGGGAAACAGATATTTACTGTGCTGCTTCCAGCTCAATAGGGGCTTCGAGCTCTAAGAGCAAATGCATTGATTCGTTCAATGGGTGGAAATGCAAGGGATCAAGTCATTCTTGCAAGAAACCAAGAGCTAACCAACATAAGAGAGGAAAACGTCATCGAGTGAAGATTATTTCAAGGGTGAAGTGTTACAACGTGACCGAAAAAGGGTCACATTGTGCTCGCGACTGTCGTGAGCCAAAGAAGGTAGTCACCCCTTGTACTCTTAGGAACTTTGTTTATGTGCCAAATTCTGTACTCTTAACTGAGTCTAATCATTTGTGGACTGTAGATTTAGGAGCAACAGACCATGTAGCGAAGGATAGAGTATCCTTCATGGAATTCCGACAAATAACAACTGGAACTAAATGGATCTAATGAGGAAATAACTCCAGAGCATAAGTAAAATGGATTGGCACCTGCTAACTGAACATGCGTGGTGGACGCACTTTGTTCCTACATGATGTATTGTATGGTCTGGAGATTCGTCGGAATTTAATATCTGTTTTAGTGTTGGTTAAGCTTGGTTTTAATATGAACTTCCATAATAGTGGTGTGGATTTGTATTTGGATACAAATTACTATGGTTGTGGTAATGCCAATGTTTGTTATTCCATTTTCACGTCTCCTAATTTATATGATAATGATGTGAATGTGTGGCATGCTAGACTTGGTCATATTGGCCAACAACGTATGAATAGACTAGCCAAAGAGGGCTTGTAGGGCAACATTGAAAAAGTCGATTTGTCCATATGTGAGCATTACCTAGTAGGGAAAACGACAAGGAAACCATTTGGAAAAGGTAAAAGAGTTGAATTTCCTTTGCATTTATTTCATCACATTTATAGATGATTATACTCGATTCGGATATGTCTATTTGATTTCTCATAAATCTGAAGCATGGAGTTGTTTCAAAAAGTTTATGAACTTGGTAGAAAATCAATTAGACAAGAAAATAAAAGTATTGAGATCCAACCAAGGTCAAGAATATTTGTCTGATGAGTTTAGAAATTTATGTGATGAAAAAGGAATAGAAAGACAGTTGTCTATTCCATATACTCCTCAACAAAATGGTGTTGCAGAGAGAAGGAACAGAACCCTATTGGAAATGGTTAGGTCCATAATGACGCATGCTAACTTACCTATCACTTTTTAGAGTGATGCGTTATTAACTGCTGCATATATACTTAACCGAGTGCATTCCAAATCAGTTACTTCCACTCCATATGAGTTATGGACAGGTAGAAAATCGGACTTAAGTTTTTTTAAATCATGGGGTTGTGCTGCCTATACTTATGAGCCCTCTCACAAGTTTGGGAAATTGGGTCCCAGAGGAAAGAAGAGCATTTTCATAAGATACTATGAACACTCAAAAGGGTATGTGTTCATAGGCGAGTAGGAAAGTAGAAGTATAACTGAATTCGAATCACGGGATGTCACATTCTTAGAGAATGAATTTCTTAAGAAGGGTGAAATAGTTGAGGATTACTCCCTATTTGAAACCTTGGATCCAGATGATGAATTTAATGGAGTTCGTCCAAGTGGGAGTAACATGAGAAATAATGAATTTAATTCAACTCACTCTCGATTACAACCACATGATGAGATGATATCGTCATTATCTAATCCGAGTGGGAGCATAATGGAGAATGATGTGCAAAGTGTATAGTCTCCCATACGGCGAACAAGTCGCAAAAGTATTCCCCGTCAATGCTTTGACATTGAAGGGGAAACCTTTATGGTTGCTTCACGAGATGAAGATGAGCTAAGAAATGTTAATGAGGCTCTAAATTGCCTTAGTAAGGAAAAATGGATGTATGCAATGAAAGAGGAGATGGAGTCAATGAAGTCAAACCATGTTTGGGAACTGGTTGACCTTCCAAAAGGACGCAAAGCTATTGGGAACAAATGGGTTCTCAAAATAAAGCGTAAAGCTGATGGGTCGATAGAAAGGCATAAAGCTCGCCTTGTGGCGAAGGGGTATAATCAATAGGAAGGAATTGATTATGAAGAAAATTTTTCTCTTATAATGAGATTTACCTCGATTCACATTATTTTGGCAGTAGTGGCTAGTATGGATCTTGACTTACATCAAATGGATGTAAAGATTGCTTTCCTCAATGGAGAATTAGAGGAAGAAATATATATGGAACAACCTGCTGGTTTCATTATGGAAGGCCAAGAATGAAAAGTATGTCGACTTTTGAAATCAATATATGGCCTTAAATAGTCGTCGAGATAGTGCTATATACGTTTTCATAATGCCATAATGGCATATGATTTTACAATGATTGATGAGGATCATTGTGTATATATCAAAAGATCTAAAGATCACTCTGTGATCATATCATTATATGTTGATGATATACTAATTGCCGAAAGTAATATGGAGTTTCGTAGTACTGTCAAGAGTTGGTTATCTTCCAACTTTGAGATGAAAAATATGGGTGAGGCTGCATACATTCTTAGAGTTAAGATTTCAAGAGATCGTTCGAAGATGTCATTATCTCTTTCGCAAGAAACATATATAAATAATGTTCTTGAACGGTTTTGTATGCAAGATTGTAAACCCATAGATACTCCCATTGCAAAAGGTGAAGGATTGAGCCATAGATTGTGTCCAATGACTCGACAAGAAAAGGAACAAATGAAACATGTTCCTTATGTTAGTGTTGTGGGATGCTTAATGTACGCTATGATGTGTACAAGACCTGACATATGTTTTACAGTTAGAATGGTGAGTAGATACCAATCCAATCCAGGTCAAGCACATTAGAAAACCGTTAAAAGAATACTGAGGTATCTGAAGAGAACTACTGATTACAAGCTGAATTACTAATGAAAGGATCTGCTACTTGAATGCTATTTAGATGCTGATTGGGGAGGAGATTTAGATGAAAGGAAATCTACCTTTGGATTTGCTTTCTTACTGAATAATGGCGCCATATCTTGGAGCAGTAAGAAGTAATTGTGTATAGCCTTGTCCACGATGGAAGCTGAGTTCATGGCATTATCAGCAGCAGTACAAGAAGGTGTTTGGCTTAAGAGATTTTTGGATCATTTAGGTGTTATTGGGTATGCTGCAAATCCATTATTGGTTAATTGTGGTAGCCAAGCAGCTTAGCATATGCCAAAGATCCAAAATATCATGGCAAGACCAAACATATAGATACCAAGTATAATTTTGTCAAATATATGGTTGCACGAAAAGATGTGAACTTACATTACATATCTATGCATAGAATGGTAGCAGATCCTGTGACAAAGCCAATACCTAGAGATGTGTTTTGTGGTCATGTAAAATCTCTAGGACTGTGTAGAGGCTGATGTACTGAATATTGTAATTTTCCTAAAATGTTCACATTTAATGAATTTGTGTTTTTCATCATCAATGCCTATGAATCTTTGTTTGACATTTATGCATCTTAATGCTCAGTACATTATATAAAATTGAGAAACTATGTCGGATAGATAAAAGATTAGCCCATTCACACGAGTAATCGTCTCTATTTACTATGTGATAAATAGAGATAAGACGGTTTTTAAGCTTATTATTTAGATGATAATCGAAAGCTCAAGCTTAAAATATATATGTCGCCTTAACTGAGTGTTAAAATGATGACATAATATTTACAATATCCGAAAGTAAAATAACCCACATATTTTACTTTATCTGTCTATGATGCCATATGTGAGTTCTGATGAATTTTGTGTATGAGTAGATATATGAACTCAAGTTAGACATTGGGTATGTCTGAACCATCATTTGTACGTTATTAAAGGTGTAGACATACACTCCATGGGAAATGAGTTAAATACCGTAAAATGTATTTCATACTACATATGCATGAGACGACCAATAAGAGTGGCAAAAGTTTGATCTCAACTTTTATACCGTGTGAGACTCTTGAGGAAAAGAGTTCCTCAATTTAGTACCCTCATGACTCTTACTTATTCTCAAGATTTCTATTCAATGTTTGCTATCTTAGGATGTTGCCAATGATCATGAATTGATTCGATCTAATGGGACATTTCTAGAAAAGTAAGTTGAACTGAAATTAAGAGTATGAAGGAAAGAGGAAGAACGAATTTGGAGAATCACATTCTAGTTTTGTATTCACTGGTCGACCAATTATGATTGTCTTTGGGATAATCATAATTGTGAATACAATGTATATATCATTGTTTAAAAAGAGATCAAGAGATATATAAATATGATTGATGGATTTAGGGTACTGCATACTAAATCTACTCAAAGTGTGATGCCCATTATGAGCTGCTATATATTCTTAACATATGTATAACAACGAGCTCTCGAAGTATGCTGGTCGTACGGATTATTCACCGGTATGATTGTTGCAGAGAGGTAAAGAGGATCCTGTTCGGCCCACCATGTGCGAGTGGGAGATGATGGGTTTTTTATATGTGATGATGGGCCTAAAAGCCTGACCAGCAAGATAAGGGCCCATGGAGGAACGGTTGCGATGTGAAAGGTTGCGTTGTTTAGATACGAGGGGTTATGTCTTTTGGAGGAACGTTTTACGTTGAAGAGTTACGTCTTTTGGATAAGATGTTTTTAAGGGGAGAAAAGAAAAAGGGGACGTACCTTTTGGTGTACGTATGTCTTTTTCAAAAGAAGAAACTCTCTCCATCCAAAAAGAAACGTAAGAACAGTACCTTCAAAATCAGACTTTTTTCCCCCAATAGCAACAGTACGCTCTTCGGTAGATCGGGATCAGGATTCTTCCTCGGACTTTAACATTGGTGTTTAATCTGTGGCAAATAAGGTACGCTCGATTCCGTAGTGTATCTTTGATCGGTGATACATGTGTTTTCTGGGCTCGTCTTCCGCCTTCGTTTTAGGGGTTCGATTAAGTATCAAAACCGATTTTAGGTAATTCGTTATTCCTGACAGTCCTTTTCTTCCTTTTTCCGATTTTATCTTCTCAAGATCTATTGAATTATTTCATTATAGATGCTTCCGTACTTCCGTTTTCTTTCTACAATAATTGTTTTCATATTATTTTATGAAACTCTATGTTCTTCGAATTTTTTTTTAACAACTTGTAGAACAATGTGAATACAAATTTAAATTCTCAAGTAACAATTAGCTAAGTGATCGACCATTTGGTTATTACATTGGTTTGGATGCAACAAAGTATGCGTTAAAATTATAAGATTCTTGTTACGCTGAAATCGATCTGTAAGGCCACCTTCTTCATCGTGTGATGGAGACTACCTTCATACGTCTGGACGATGCTATTACACACATAGGTATGGATTGATTAGTCCAAGTATGCTGAGATGAAAGAAAGAACTCAATAAATTTTCCGATGTGACAACCGCAGGAGATCCTATCAGTAACGTTGTGCTTGGACGGTTGGACCTCTCTCTGTAATTCATTAATGGCGTAGTAATAAGAAACCAATCAAAGCTGAGATTTTTTACCAAAAAAAAAAAAAAAAAAAAAAAAAAGCTGAGAGTCGCAGCATATCACTACAAAGACCATAAATTCAAAGGCCATTGGTGGATGAGAACGGTGTCCTCTAAAACTCAGGTAACACCTGTGATTCTATCTTCCTGGCATCGTCCTGCATCTGAGCTAGCCATAGTTGCTATGCTTGGCCGATCGGTCGCTCTCTCGCTTCCAACATCATGTGTGAAAAGGAGAAGAATGGCTCTCTTTCTTTTCTAAAAGTTGAAATTATTGTACTACTCCTTGGAAGACCGAAAAGCAATGTGCGGGTAGTCGATGTGAACGACCCCGTTGCTACATGGCCGACAAAGAAACGTGAAAGACCCCATTGCTATATGGCCGACAGAGAAACGTGAAGTCGGTTGACAAAAAGCCCCAAATTTCGCTGATTGCCCCTGCTCGGGCAATGGCTTTTTCCTCGACAATACTCAATTAATTAATCTCTTGAGATTTATATTATCATTTTTTAAGGAAAATTTTATATTTTGGTCCAGTTTGATTTTCCGTGTGTTTGAATCATGGCATCTACTTTTCCTCTGATTTTTTAGAATCAAAAATTCAAAATTAAAAAAACTCTTTATGTTGAGAAAATTTGAGCTAATATTTCTCTTTGCTCGTCGACTTATGAACATCAGGTTACAAATTGCAAATGCTCATGCTGGCATCTAAAACTGCAAGTATGAAAGTTCGGATCGCTTTTTTACGAATACTGAGAAAACTGGAAAGAGGGATAAGCAACTATAAGGACCCTGTTTCGCCACTACTCGGTTTTAGCTTTGTCTCGTACTCGTCGATGCTGAACTTGCTGGCGCTCTGGGCTTCACAATGATCCCCTGTTTGATCTTAATGGGCCGCAAATTATCTCAACCTTGTTACTGCTGAGTGGTTCCAAAACAAGGATTAAAACCAAAACAAAAAGTTACCCAACGAAAAGTAAAACTAACCCGTAATTTAAATTACCCTTGAGATATGCGTTACCTATGTTTGAATGTTTAATCCATACCCTTTAACTTGTTTTGGTCATTGGTGACAAAGAATTGGCAATTTCGAACACGGATTAACACATTCATACATAATTAAATGGTGTTGGAATTCAAGTCGGCAGAAGACGACTTACCTAATTGCGATGCGCAAACAACAATTAACCCCGGAACGAACGTTAAATTACGAATGAATCACGAACAAACTTACTCCTCACGTTGGTCTGGATGCGATCACGAGGAAAGCACCTGATTTCCACGGCGTAAATACAAATCATTCTCGTAAAGAAGAAAATGGAATGCCTTGATGGAAAGGGGAGAGAAAGGAAGAAAATTTTCTGAACGTACGAACAAGCTGTAAATGAATAAACTATGCATTAAACCCCAAAAAATACGCGTACATAGGGTTTCCTACGCATTTTCATACATTTATAAAATTCAAATATAAAAAATAAATACAGTAGCTAGCTTGTGTGCAAATGATGTCATATATGCTGTGTAGAGCTTGGTACGATGATATCATGTATATAGTTTAATATACTTGCAATTTTTTAGTTGCTAGAAAATTCGAACAATGGTAGGAAATCCATTACATGTTGAATTGCAATTTTGATTGTAGTTGAAGCATGATTATTGTTTATACGTTGGTTATTATGATGCTATATTTTTGTGTTAAGGAAAAATATAGAAATTAATAAGGACATGTAATTATTTTTCCTAGTGGGAGTTCGTAGGTTGGTAGAATTCGAGGGAGTTCTCATCTAGAACTTAAAATTTGTGCAAATTAAACTAATTAATGATAATAGAACAATTATACATAAAAGTTGATTGGGAACACAGTGAACTTTTGCCTCTGTGTCTTTTTGTTGAATTATCATTAATTTAGTTTGTCTTTGTTGCAAATTAAATATGTGTGTTACTTTGATAAAGTGTGCTAGTATCGATTCTGCGTTTATTATGTCAATGTGTTATAGCAATTGATTATGGCTTCGGCATCCAAGACCATTGTGGTTGACCTCAATAAGGGTGAGAAGCTGAACGGTGACAATTATGATATTTGGCACTGAAAGGTTCAGTACATCCTTGAGGAGCAAGAGGTTTTGCAAACCCTCAACCATACCATGGATGAACCTGAGTATGAAACTTCAGCTTAACACAGGAGAGATCTAGAAGCTTATCAAGCTTGGAAAAAGAAAAATAGCATTGCTCGCATCACGTTGATGAGCTGTATGTAAGATGATCTCATGTGTGAGTTTGAAATTTATGATAAAACTCTATGTGGGTTGCCTTGAAAGATAGGTTTGGGGGTACATCTGCCACTAAGCTGAGGAGACTCACCATCAAGTTTGACACATTCCGAAAGCGCCAAAATGTAACAATGAGGCAGCATCTTCGGGAGATGTCAAACATGATCTATGAGCTGAAGTCGGCAGGTCACTTCCTTACTGATGAACAGTAAGTTTAGACTGTTATAAGGTCTCTTCTTGACAATTGGGAGCATATGAAGATCAATATGACGCATAATGAGAACATCGTCACTTTTGATGATATTGCGCGTCATTTGGAATTAGAGGATGAGTGCCTAGATGCTACGGGATCCTCTACTCATGCGTATGTTAATGATCGAGTTTGCGCAAAACTTCGGGCTTCAAGCGAAAGAGAAATCCTCAATTCAACAACAAAGGGAAGAAGACTGATTAGGCACCTAAGAGGGCTAAGACCTTCTGACGCAAGAAGCATGGTGCGAAGAAGGACAAGGCCAAGATGGAGTGCTACAATTGTGGCAAGATGGGTCACTTTGCTCGTGAATGCACTGAGCCAAAAAAGGTACCATATTGCTCCATTACTTTGAGTAATGCTTTTGTTTCTAGTACTATAACGCTTGCTGAATCTCATCCAATGTGGACTGTAAACTTAGGAGCAACAGACCACGTAGCTAGAGACCGAGAAGCATTTGTGGAGTATCGTCGGATACCACCTAGAAGAAGAAGGATATATGTTGGGAATAACTCAAGAGTTGAAGTGAAGTATATCGGCACATTTAAATTAATCTTACGTGGTGGTCGAAACCTATTCCTGCATGATGTCGTTTATGCTCCAGATATTCGACGAAACTTGGTTTCTGTAGTTGTTCCTTTTAGCTTAAGTTATGTATTGAATTTCCATAGTGATTGTGTTGACATTTTGTATGGAACAGTTTATTATGGTTTAGGTCATGTATCAAATGATTTTATGGTGTTAGACATTGACTATGATCAGTACAATGTTAATGTCGATGGTTGTTTTTCTTTAATTGCATCTTCTAGTAATGTTGAGATTGATGCAAGTACTTGGCATGCTAGATTAGGTCACATTGGATTGCAAAGAATGCAAAGATTAGCTAGATAAGGCCTTTTAAGGTCACTCACTAATGTTAGTCCATCTATATGTGAACATTGTCTAGAGGGAAAAGCAACTAAAAAACCATTCGGTAAAAGGACTAGAGCTGAATTTCCATTGCATCTCATACATTCTGACATTTATGATCCTTTGAATGTGAGGGCGAGGCATGGGGCCTCATATTTCATCACTTTCATAGATGACTTCACACATTTCGGTTATGTTTTTCTAATCTCCCATAAGTCAGAAGCATTAGACTGCTTTAGACGATATATAGCGATGGTAGAGAATCAGTTGAACAAAACAATAAAGGCATTGAGAACCAATCGTGGACGTGAGTATCTATCGGACCAATTCAAGGCTCTTTGTGATGAAAAGGGAATTGTACAATAATTGACTATTCCTGGTACTCCACAACAAAATGGGGTAGTTGAAAGAAGGAATAGAACCCTATTAGAAATGGTTAGGTCTATGATGGCGCAAGCAAATTTACCTATCTCCTATTGGGGAGATGCGTTATTGACTGCTGCCTTTATACTTAACAGAGTGTCCTCAAAATCGGTCACTTCCACCCCTTATAAATTATGGACTACTAAGAAACCAAACTTGAGTAGTCTACGTCCATGGGGATGTGCAGCTTATGTTCATGATTCTTCCCATAAATATGGCAAATTAGGTCCTAGAGGGAAGAAATGTATCTTTATAAGATATTCTGAACACTCCAAAGGGTACGTGTTCATAGGTGAACAAGCTGATGGAAGTGTGATCGAAATGGAGTCGCGAGATGTCACGTTCTTGGAGAATAATTTTCCTAGTAGAGGTGAGATTGATAAGGACTTCCAATTATATGAAATGGAAGATCCTGATAACACACCCACTGATATTGTAGAGGGAAATGAAAATTTACCTCAACATGCAAGACCTAGTGGGAGTGTTGCATCGCCTAACGAATTGAGTTCAAGAGAAATTCAATTGTGTAAAAGTAATCGTAAAAGTATTCCTCGTCATCGTTTTGAGATTAAAGGGGACGCATTTATGATTGTTCAGAATGACGATGCCGAGCCTAAGACTGTTCAAGAGGCTCTCTCATCCTCTGATAAGGAAGAATGGAGAAAAGTTTTGGAAGATGAGATGGAGTCAATGAGGGCAAACCATGTCTGGGACTTAGTTGATCTACCACCCAATCGTAAGGCCATTGGAAACAAATGGGTCTTCAAGATTAAGCGAAGGGCGGATGGATCTATTGAAAAGTATAAGGCTCACCTCATGGCGAAAGGTTATACTCAACAAGAGGGTATAGACTATGAGGAAATCTTTTCACCAGTTGTAAGGTTTGCCTCAATACGCCTTATTCTAGCCATCGTTGCACATTTGGACCTTGAATTACATCAGATGGATGTAAAGACATCATTTCTCAATGGAGACCTAGATGAGGAAATCTATATGAAACAACCAATAGGTTTCGTAGCTAAAGGTCAAGAGTATAAAGTTTGCAAACTTCATCGCTCAATATATGGCCTTAAGCAATCATCTAGATAGTGGTATCTTCTTTTTTATCGAGCCATAACCACTTTTGGTTTCACGATAATCGAGGAAGATCACTGTGTATATGTCAAGTGGTCCGAAGATAAATTTATGATTTTATCACTTTATGTGGACGATATTCTATTGGCTGGAAATAACAAGGTTTTGGTTATCATCATAAAAGAATGGTTGTCCTCTAATTTTGAAATGAAAGACATGGGAGAAGCTACTTATATATTAGGGGTTAAGATCGAAAGAGATCGATCAAGGAAACTCCTTACTTTATCACAATAGTCTTATATTATGAAGATTCTTAAGCGTTTCAATATGCAGCATTGTAATCCCATTGATACCCCTGTCATGCAAGTTGAAGGCCTAAGTACTGAGATGTGTCCTAAGACTCCAAAAGAAATTAAAGTGATGGAAATTGTTCCTTACGCTAGTGCGGTTGGAAGTTTGATGTATGCTATGATGTGTACTCGACTCGACATATGCTATGCCGTGGAATTGGTGAGCCAATATCAATCAAATCCCGGTCAAGCACACTAGAAAGCAGTGAAGAGGATCCTGAGATACTTGAAGGGCACCATGGACTATCGACTTTGTTACCAAGGAAGTGATTTACGCTTATCAGGCTATTTAGATGCTGATTGGGGTGGAGACCTAGATGAGCGTAAATCGACTTCTGGATATACGTTCTTGCTCAATGGAGGTGCGATTTCTTGGAATAGCAAGAAACAGACATGCACGGCATTGTCTACGATGGAGGTAGAATTTATTGCATGTTCTGCCGTAGTGTAAGAAGCAGTATGGCTAAAACGTTTCTTGGAAAATTTAGCCACTGTCACTGAGGTTCCAAGACCGATGACAGTTTATTGTGATAGTCAAGCAGCCATTGCTTATGTGAAAAATCCCAAGTATCATGGAAGGATAAAGCACATTGACATAAAGAATAACTTCATCAGAGATATTGTAGCGCAGAAAAAAGTGATCCTGCAATACATTTCAACCAATAGAATGGTTGCTGATCCATTTACGAAGGCTATTCCTAAAGACATATTCTTGACCCATAGGATGTCACTAGGATTGCGTAGAATGTGATATTTGTTATTGTAGAGGATCATAGGTTTATGTATTTGTGGACAGATGTATTGTACTTGTTTATTTATTAGTGATTTGATGTTTTATCAATAAGTACAAATCCACTATGAGACTAGCACAAACACACATGTATTATTGAAAAGTATGTCAGCAGGCAATGATTGGCTCACTCACACGAGCAATCGCCTCAAGTGCTTTAGATAGCACGTTGAGATGAGACATTATGTACAAATAAATGCAGAAGAGCAAGTTTGGTACATAAAATATGTCGCCTTGATTGGAGTCAAGATGAGGTCTGTGATTTGTTTATCACAAAACCGAACATGATATTCCCACAATCATGTATGCCTGAAAGATGCCGGATGCGAGTACTTAATTGGGCGCTATAGAAAGCGAGATGATATAGCACTCGGGCTAAACATGAGTACGTGAGAAGTATGTGACTATGTTTAGGCTAAGATCCGTACAGTGGATATATTTGATACATGATATACGCTCTTATAGAAAGAGTAATACACTATAGCATGTAATTCATACTACATGTGCATTGTACGACCAATAAGGGAAGATAAGTAAGATTATCCCTATTTACCTCGTGGAGTTGCCGGACCTTCTCCAATGCTAAGCAGAGAATCAGTGAGCTGCAGTATGAACTTGAACAGATCACAAATCACTCGGACATACTCTATGACAGAGAGATAGCAACAACCATTAAATTAGAAATTCAGCAGCTGTGGCAGCAAGAAGAGCAGTTTTGGGCTATGCGATCGCGGATTAGTTGGTTGAAATGGGGTGACAAAAACACTAAATTCTTCCATGCCACAACCATCCAGAGAAGACAGCGAAATCGCATCACAATGCTTCTTGACGATGAACAGGGCTAGGTAAGAGATGAGGCTATCCTAAAAGCGAAGACTCAGGGTTTTTTCTCCAATCTATATAAATCAGTGGGGTCGCGTGACTTCGCTCCTATCCTTGACCAGTGTCCCTGTCTAGTAACCCCTGAAATAAATACAGCTCTCACAGCCATGGTAACTAAGGATGAAATCCGTGCTGCTACATTTCAGCTATGCGCGAACAAGGCCCCGGGGACAGATGGATTGAACGGAATGTTTTATCAATCTAATCAGGACACTCTATAGGAAGAGGTATTTCTCTCGGTCCCAAAGTTTGTTATTTCAGGCTTGATGCCTTTGGACCTTAACAAGACTGTTGTTGCTTTGGTACTGAAGATACCTCTCCCTCAAAGCTTAGACCACTACCGCCCTCTTAGCCTATGCAATTTTGGCTACAAAATTATTTCCAGAGTTCTTGCTAACTGACTGAAACCTATATTGCCTCAACTGATTTCAACTGAACAATCGGCGTTTGTTAGTGGGCGACAAATACAGGATAATATCTTGGTAGTCTAGGAAATTATCCATCAGATCAAAATCAGGAAAAGACGACGAAACTTCCCAGCAATATTAAAAATGGACATGCAGAAAGCATACGATAGGGTGGAATGGGACTTTTTGACGGCTTACCTTCTCAAGCTCGGCTTCCATCCCCGATGGGTTCAATGGATTTTTCAGTGCATATCAACAGCTTCCATCAGTATAAAGTTCAATGGCTAGCAAATGGACTATTTTAATCCTACTCGAGGACTGCGTCAAGGGGACCCTTTATCCCCTTATTTATTCATTCTGTTGACTAATCTCCTATCCTCTCTCATTCACCAAGCCATCGACATTGGGCATCAGAAAGGTTTTAAAATTAACAGGTTCAGCCCTACCCTCTCTCATTTATTCTTTGCCGACGATGCTATATTCTTTTTAACTGCCACAACCACAGAATGTCAGAATCTGGCAAGTATTTTGACTCAATATTGCCTAGCTACGGGTCAGTCTAGGCATTGTTAAGTCGGGTATTTTCCTTGGTAAGGACTATCCGAGATGTCTAAAAGAAAACTTGGCAAGTGAGCTAAGAATTCCTATGTTGGAACGAATGGGTAAATACTTAGGCATTCCGCTTGATTGGGGGTGTTCAAAAGGTGAGATGTCCTCTTGGATTTTGGGTAGGGTGAACTCAAAAATGGAGGGCTGGAAGGAGAATCTAATATCAAAGGGTGGTAAGGAGGTCCTAATTAAAACTGTGGTGCAAGCCATTCCCTAGTATGCAATGTCTGTTTTTAAAATTCCTATATCTATTTGCAAATCTATTGAGAAAAAGATTGCTAGGTTTTGGTGGCAAAATGATTGTCGGAAAGCGGGTATTCATTGGAAGCAATGGGATGTGTTAAAACATACTAAGGCGTCGGGACGACTGGGTTTTTGAGATATTGTGGCTTTCAACAAGGCCATGCTTGGCAAACAAGCATGGCACCTAATTCAACAGCCTTCCTCTTTGTGGAGTAAACTGTTCAAGGTTATCTATTTCCCTACACAAGATTTTCGTTATGCCCATAGAGGTGTCCGCCCTTCATGGGGATGGCAGAGCCTCTTGTCGGGGAAGGGATGTTATACTACCTAATCTCCAGTGGTCGGTTGGCGACGGAGCAAATATAGCCATTGGGGAGGATTGGTGGCTTCCTATGGGTATTGTTGGCGAACCTGCGCAACGTGAAGAACCGAGATTGGTAGCTGATCTACTGGTACAGAATTCAAATAACTGGAATCTTGCTACTTTGACTAACTTTTACGATGAACAAACAATGGAAGAGATTCTCAAAATTCGAGTGCGACGCAACCTTACTAAAGATAAAATAGTATGGACAGCAACAATCAATGGACAATACACAGTTAGAAGCGGTTATCATTCAGTCCGGAAAGCATAAATTTGTAAACTCACCCAGCAAGCTTCATCGTCTTACCAACAGCCTCCTCAACTTTGGAAGCATATATGGAGCATTAAACTTCCACCAAAGCTAAAGGTCTTCTTCTGGTCTATCTCCCACAATGCATTGCCCATGAAAGAAAATCTTTTTCGGCGTCAAATTACTCCGGATCCCATCTATCCTTTATGTAGTATGCATCAGCCTGAGTCGATTGAACACCTCTTTTTGCTCTGCCCTTGGACAACAGCAATCTGGTCACATCCTACAATTAGTATCTCAATTGACACCACATTTGTTCGTCGTATCGATGAATGGATAGTAGACAGAATACTGCAGAAGAAGTCTAAACCTGATCTAGAGATGGTTATAGTAGTCTATTGGCAGGTATGGAAGGCCCGAAACAGCGCAATCTTCTCCAAACATCAACTGGATCCGCACTCTGTTGTCCATGCTGCAATTGCCCAGGTTCGTTCTGCTGAGATCTGTGCTCAGCCTTTGTCGACTAAGGGGAAACAGAGCGCTGATCTTGGCCACTTCTAGCAACTTCCTGCCCCGGGCACCCTGCGAATCAATATTGATGGGGCTTACACTTGAGGCCATACAGAGGAATCGATTGCCTTTATTTGCCGGGACAAATCTGGACGTTTGCAAGAGGGGTTTACCAGATCTGTGCAGGCGGCGTTGGCATTGCAGACGAAAGCTCAGGCACTGATCTTTGCTCTTCACCACCTACTGCAGCAAGGAAAGATGAACACCTCTCTGGACATCGATTCGGATTGTTTACTCTTAGTAGAATCCCTCAACAGCCAGCAAGAACCCCCATGGGAGATCCGCCCCCTTGTCCATGAAGCCGTTGATATGTGTCGTGCTTTTCTCAATCTGCATATTAGGTTTTGTAAGAGGGAAGCTAACTCTGTGGCTGACTGGGCAGCAAGAGCCCATAGCAAGGGCACCCTTTCCCCTTCATGGGCCGTCTCCCCTCCCCCTCCCTTCCTTGACCTGCTTATTTTGGATACTATAGCAGCCGAATGTATTTCGTACCCCTATCTATAATATGTCTTTCCTGTTCAAAAAAAAAAAAAAAAGAATTGGCCATTGCCAAATTGCTTTTAGGATCACTCCTAGATCAACACCTAAAGCATCATGAACTAAAAAATGTTTCCAATTGATTCGGTGTTGATTTTGTTACGTACTTTTGAACTCCAGAATGTTGATTCTTGTCACGACGCTAGCATTAAAATTCGAAACCAACATGGCTTCACACTTTTTAAGCTTTTTTTCAATTTAAAATGATTTACATTGAAACAATTTGATAGCGAAAGCAAACATGGTCCACTAATAAGTACAAATACAATGACACAAAATGAAGAAACAACAATATCAAGAAAGAGATGCAAATCAAAATCAAAATAGTGAATATATTAGAAGAGAACACACAAATTTGTGTGTATATATATCTAAATAAAGATGATTCTTCTTCCTCCGCATACATTAAACTAAGAGGTTTTCCCCCTAACGGTGAAGGAGAATTCCAAGGATAACAAATATCGAACTGTCCGGTAGACCAATTGAGCATACAAGGACCATTTGGTGAGATCTTCCACTTACACTGGGTGCAAAAAGTTTTGTCCTTGCCTTGCACATATATATCGAACCTCTGAAATTGACCTGGTGTGACACCCTGAACCCTTCGCAGGTCGTCACCAGCGCCAATGCTACTCCTTATTACCTTTTTCTATCTTTCTAAGATGCGTCGAAATTTATAGACACGTTTTTTTGTTTTTTAAAAGCGAACCCAGCGCGACTCATAGCGGAAGCAAATTAGACATCACCATCTATTCCCCTACCAACCATGATACAAATATACACCAGCTAAACATCAGGATTTTATAAACAACTTCGACACTTTGCTTACATACATATATAGCAAGATGGGATTCCCTTCGGGTCGGTACAAAACAAGGAAAAGCTAGGACTCTGCCATGTCCAGCCTAAAACCTCAAAAAGAAACTCTTGACCCTCAACATCATACGAGTACGAACCCCCATCGAAAGTGTCGACTATCTACATCAAAAAGAACCAGCTCCTACTCATTGCGCGCGGGTCTCACACCCAACCCGGTGCATCAGGTGGTGGCGGCGGCAACATCCCTCGCATCGCTCCATCCCAACGAACATGCACGGATATTAATTCCTGAATAACAGAGCCCCCAGCCACGTTCACATCGTACATCACTAGACAACGTACTCGAATAAAAGTTAGTCCGGGAATAGAGGGACAGTCTATCTCAGCACACTCGACTTCTACATCGGATGGTATCCCGTAAAATGTACCCCGCGTGATGGCAGGAAGCGGCATACTAGCTAATCTCAAATGTTATCCCCAAAAGGGGTGAGTACAGCCACTCAGCAGATAGGGAAATCCAATAACAACTCAATGCACCATGCATATCATCATACGTTGCAGGCATTACTTACCTTGAAGTCATGCGCATTTTAATCATGCATTGTCATACCATGCATATCATCATCATCATGGCATCAATATATCGTACATGTCATCATGCATGTCATATATCATCATTATCATCATCATCATCATCATGGCATATCATATATCATTCTCATCATCATGCATTTCATCATGCATATCATACCATGGATGATCATCATATCACATCACATATCGTCATCACCATGCACATCATCATGCATATTATATCATGGACGTTCATCATATCACATCACATATCGTCATCACCATGCATATCATCATGCATATAATATCATGCATATCATCATGCATATAATACCATGGGTGATCATCATATCACATCTCATATCATCATCATCATCATCATGCATATCATGTCATGATTTAATTTTCATCTTTATCTTTAAGTTTGATCACCACATCACCCATTTCTCAAATCATCAATTTCATCATCCCTTCGGGCAAAGACCTCCGACAGGGTTCCCAGCATTCAACCTCCCAGGCCACCGGGCTTCCGGCCCCCCACATTCCGGGCATCTCACATCTCAACTAGCATCACGAGGCATTCCCTTCGGGCAGAAACCTCCGACAAGGCTTCCGGCCCCCCACATTCCGGGCATCCTTAATCTCCCAGGGAATTCCAGCAATGCATCTCCGTACATTCCGGCCTCATCCTCCACCACAACCTCTTACTCACATATCATTTTCCACATTCACCATCATTTTAATCTCATTATTACATGGCATATGATTCACACATGCATCACAATTTATGATCATACATACACCAATGTCATATAACAATGCATGATAAATTCAATGGAATTCATGGCCAATAAAATAATCCCTTTTATTTTATTATTATTATTATTATTATTTTATTATATTTAATTATTAAATTTAATATCTATGATTTTCCCAAAATCATAATATTCAAACAATCATTAAACAAACCAATAAGGTGACAAATTTCATGCAAAATTCATGGCCAATTCGAATTTAACACAATATCACAATTTCCACAAAATAGCACATGATATTCGGATAATGACCAGAATGCACAGTTTCCAAATAATTTAGATTAAAATACTCACATGGCCTCCAAAAATTACGAAATTTTACAGGGTGATAACCAAGACATTTTCGTACTTTTTTCATGAAGAACTCCAAGACAAATTATTTTTAGATTAATTTATACAATCCCACGAAACTTCTGGAACCACTACCGCGTCGCCCAGAATACACATCTCTGAAATATTAAGATTTCACCCATCAATTCTCTTTCGTTTCCTCTGAAATTTGAGTATGTTATGTACCAAGGTCTCCTTTACAAGTTTCATGCAGAGATCTAGGTCAATAAGCCAAAGTATGGTCACCATTTAAGTCCATAAAGTCTCAGGTGTCTCGGAATACATCACCAGAATCACCGTGTCCAAGATTTTAGCCGATTTACCAAGTTATACTTGTTATTTTAGCTTCATATTTGAGTATGTTGTAGTTTAAGGTGTTACCTAAAACGTTTATGAAGACATCAAAGTCAAATCTTCAACAAAAATCAACATGCAAACAAGAATCCGACAAGAAGTCAGTGAAAACTTCACAGATCTAGAGTCTCCGAAAAATATAACTTGAACCCCTCATACCTCCATCATTTTCCACTAAATTTCAGTATGTTATAGTACAAGACGTTAGCTACAACTTCCATGAAGACATCGAAGCCAAAATCGGACTCCAAACACACATGCAAGCTCAAACAAGTTACTGACTCTTACAACCGAGCAAGAACAGTCACACGGTTTGAAAGCAACCAACCCTTACCTCGGTTTTTCTCACAAATAACACCTAAAATCGAACATGCAAACCATATACACACATGCAAGAGAAGTTAAGGACTCCACTTGCCTCTAGGATGAACAAGCGACGGCGGGACACGGCGAACGGACGGCGGGACACAGCGGCTCCTCCTCGGCTCTGCCTCCTCTCCCTCTCGGTCTCTCCCTCTCTCTCGCAATTTCTCTCTCTCTCTCACCCTCTCTCTCAGCCAAAAGAATCCGGACACTCCTCTCTCTTCTCCCCTTTTATTTCCCCTAAAGCTCATGATTACCTTGCCTCAACCATGGCCAATGCATGGCCTTCCCCCTTGCCACTTGTCTTGATCCATGCAAGATGGGCTTTGGAGTTGGGCTTGGGCTTGGGCCATCCGGCCACTTCTCCTTGGGCTGGTCGACAGCCTCCTTTGGGCTCTAATGGGTCGACTAGCTTGGCCCACCAAGCTTTAGGCCAATGGGTCCAAGGCCCATTCGAATTTTTACCCCTTTTTTTTTTTGAAATTCCTTCTATAAATATTTCTAAATTTCAATTTTCAATCTTGGCCAAAGTCTTGGGATATTTTTGTTCATTGAAATTTAAATCATATGGCCAAGCATAGATTATTATTCTATTAAATTTAAATTTCTACAATCACAAGCACAATTCATCAAATTAAAAGACTAATGGCTAAAACATAAGCCATGGAAATTCTACCACCTAATTAAAGACTTTAACACACCTTATGGCTTGGCTCTGAATTTCTGGGATGCCACAATTCTCCCCTCCTTAGAGAATTTCGTCCTCGAAATTCGAGCACTACTCGCGCCTTCTTGAAACAAATAAGGGTACTTTTCCTTTATTTGATCCTCACTTTCCCATGTGGCTTCCTCCACATCATGATGTCGCCATAACACCTTAACTAATGGGATCTTTTTGGTCCTAAGAATTTGCTCCTTTCGGTCCAATATCTGCACAGACTCTTCAATGTACCTAACTTTCTCATCCACTTTGATGGCTTCATGATCGAGTATGTGACCAGGATCTGATTGGTACTTCCTCAACATTGATACATGAAACACATCGTGCAGATTTTCTAACTAAGGAGGTAATGCTAAACGATAAGCTACGTCACCTATCCTCTCCAGAATTTCAAAAGGTCCAACAAATCTAGGGCTTAACTTACCCTTCATCCCAAATCGAGATATTCCTTTCATTGGAGATACCTTAAGGAATACATGATCTCCCACACTAAATTCCAAAGGCCTTCTACGTCTATCTGCGTAGTCTTTCTGTCGACTCTGAGCTGTTCTAAGTCTTTCTCTGATAATATCGACAGCTTCAGTGGTAACTTGTACTAGTTCAGGTCCTATCAACTTCCTTTCACCTACTTCACTCCAACAGACAGGAGTCCTACATCTCCTTCCATATAATGCTTCATAAGGTGCCATGCCTATACTCTTCTGAAAACTGTTGTTATAGGCAAACTCTACCAAATGCAATCTTTCATCCCAATTTCCTTTGAAATCGATTACACAAGCCCTTAACATATCTTCCAATATCTGGATTACTCTTTCTGATTGACCATCTGTCTAAGGATGAAAAGCAGTACTAAATTGAAGTTTAGTCCCTAACGCAACTTGAAGACTTCTCCAAAAATTCGAAGTAAACCTCGAATCTCGATCTGAAGTAATAGTCACTGGAACACCATGTAAGCGTACCACTTGACTTACATACATGTCCGCATATTTATCCATTGGGTAGTCCATGCGAATCGCTAAGAAATGTGCCGACTTAGTCAAGCGATCCACTATAACCCAAATTGAATCATGACTCCTTGATGTCCTTGGCAATCCTTGCACAAAGTCCATCGTTATATGTTCCCATTTCCATTCAGGAATATCTAATGGTCTCAAGAGTCCTGCGGGTTTACGATGTTCCGCTTTTACTTGCTGACACGTCAAACATTGAGAAACGTGCTTAGCCGTATCTGCCTTCATACCATTCCACCAAAATTGCTGACGTAAATTTCTGTACATCTTTGTACTACCTGGGTAGATACTATAATTACTTTTATGTGCCTCCGACAGAATTTCCTTCCTCAATTCCTCATTGTCGGGAACACAAAGTCGTCCTTGACATCTCACTATTCCATCATCAGAGATTTGAAATTCTAATCTTTTCCCTAAAGATACAGCATCTTTCACTTTCAAAATCTCCGTGTCAGATTCTTGCAGGATTTTAATTTTCCGGATAATTTCAGGCTCAATCCTTAATGCACTAAGCATGCCAGTGAGACGATCCATTTCCAATTTAAACTCTGAATTTGCTACAGATTCTAACAGTTTCCATTCTGCCATTCTTAAACTAGCTATCTCCATAGCCGACTTTCGACTAAGAGCATATGCTACTCTATTCGCTTTCCCTAGATGATATCTTATCTCGCAGTCATAATCCTTTAATAACTCCATCCACCTCCTTTGTCTCATGTTCAACTCCTTTTGTGAAAACAGATACTTCAAACTCTTATGATCCGTATAAATCTCAAACTTTTCCCCATACAAATAGTGTCTTCATATCTTCAAGGCAAACACTATAGTTGCTAGCTCTAAATCATGCGTCGGGTAATTTAGCTCATGAGGTTTCAATTGTCTGGATGCATAGGCTACAACCTTGCCTTGCTGCATCAACACACATCCTAGTCCTTTGTGAGATGCATCACTATACACCGTGAAACCATCAGGTCCAGTAGCTATAGTCAGAATTGGAGCCGAAGTCAATTTCCTTTTGAGCTCCTGAAAACTCCTTTCACATTCCCCATTCCACTCAAATTTCACATTCTTTCGGGTCAATCTAGTCAAAGGTCCTGCTAGTCGTGAAAATCCTTCAATGAACCTTCTATAATAACCAGCTAGTCCTAAGAAACTTCGTATTTCAGTAGGTGTCATTGGTCTCGGCCAATTTACTACCATTTCAACTTTTGCCGGGTCTACTGCAATTCCTTTTCTTGACACCACATGCCCTAAAAATATTATCCGGTCCAACCAGAATTCACACTTACTAAACTTGGCATACAACTTATGCTCTCTCAGGGTCTGCAAAACTATTCTCAAATGCTACTCATGCTCTTTAGGCCCTTTCGAATATACTAGTATATCATCAATAAACATAATCACAAACTGGTCTAAATAAGGCTGAAATATTCTATTCATCAAATCCATAAATGCAGCCGGGGCGTTAGTCAATCCAAATGGCATAACAAGGAACTCATAGTGTCCATAACGAGTCCTAAACGCAGTCTTAGGAATATCCTCCTTCTTAATTCTCAACTGATAGTATCCCGACCTCATGTCAATCTTAGAGAATACCGAACTCCCCTGGAGTTGATCAAACAAGTCATCAATTCTAGGCAAATGATACTTATTCTTAATGGTCACCTTATTCAATTGCCTATAGTCAATACACAAGCGCATCGATCCATCTTTCTTTTTCACAAACAAGACTGGTGCACCCCAAGGTGAAGCACTTGGTCTAATGAATCCTTTGTCAAGCAATTCTTGTAGTTGCACTTTCAACTCCTTCAATTCAACTAAGGCCATCCTATACGGGGCTTTTGATATTGGTCCCGTTCCAGGCATTAATTCAATTTCAAATTCAATCTCTCGCTCTGGCGGCAATCCAGGCAATTCCTCGGGAAATACGTCTTGAAATTCGCTAACTACACGAACTTTCTCAAGATTAGGCTCCTCCCTGGCATAATCTCTAACTATGGCTAGGTACCCTTGACATCCTTTGTCAAGTAACTTACATGCTTTTACCGCCGAAATAAGTGCTACAGGAAAATGGGTCTGACCTCCTAAAAATTCACAACTAGACTGATCAGGTAAAACAAATTGAACCACTCTTCTATAGCAATCCATTCTAGCCCGATACTTACGAAGCCAGTCCATTCCTATAATAACGTCAAAATCATACATAGCCATTACAACCAAGTCTATTTCCATATCCTTTCCTCCCATTGATATCTTACAATTTCCACACACCAGCATAGACAATACCATATCCTTTAAAGGCGTGGAAACACAAAGAGGCGTCTCAAGAGGCATAACTTCTATCTTGTTCAAACATCTATATCTTTCAGACACAAACGAATGCGTTGCACCCGTATCAAACAATGCATATGCCTTTTCACCATTAATAAGAATCGTACCTGAGATAACATTTTTGGAAGCTTCCGCTTCCTCCTGGGTGATCGCATACACCCTTCCTTGTGCAGGTGGTCTCTGAGGATTTCCTTGTGGGTTTGACCTAACGGCACTCTGATATCCCTGTCGCGCTGAGCCAACACTCACTTGCGACCTTTCTTGTGGGCAATTCCTCCTAAGATGACCTACTTGTCCACAGCCAAAACATTTCTGCTGTCCAGTACAAGGTCCTGGGCCATGGCGTCCATTACACCTCTGACAAACACCAGGATGATAGGGTGCTTTCCCTATATTCAGACCACTCCTTGCCCCTCCAAAATTTCCAAAGTTGCTCTTCTTCTTCACATTCCAGGTTTGACCTTGACCAGAATAAGGTCTTTTCCCCCTTCTCACATCATTAAAATTCAACGGTTTCTTAAACTCCGACCGTTCCCTCAACAACTCCTGCTCCACTAACTGCGCCCTTTCATAAATCTCATTATAATCTCTAATATTCAAAGGCACCAGTTGCTTTCTAATGTCAGTCCTCAGCCCTTTCAGGAATCTCTTAGCCTTCTCTTCCTGATCCTCAATCAATCTAGGAGCATATCTAGACAATTCAGAAAATCTAGCCTCATACTGATCTACCGTCAATCCTTTTTGTTCTAGTTGAACAAATTCAGTAATCTTCCTATCCTTAGCACAGTCAGAGAAATGCTTCCTCTTGAAGGCCCTAACAAACTCTTCCTAGTTAACATCAGTACCTGGTGGAAAGATTATGTCCTTCGAAGCTCTCCACCAAAACTTCGCATTTCCCTCCAATTGATACTCTACTAAGACTATTTTCTCAGCATCAGTGCAGTCCAACAGCCGGAAAATTCATTCCATCCCATCAATCCATTGCTCTGCCTCCTCAGGACTTCCCATTCCATTGAACTTAAGTGGCTTCAGCTTTAAAAACTGCTCCACTAGTCCTTGAGTATGGCGTTCGCTCCGGCTGTTCTTGCCGCGCCCGCCTCTCCATCGATTTCCAATATTGGCTAATGCCAGCAAGATATCTTCCATTCAGGGTTCAGCCCTTGCAGCAGAGGCTTCAGCCCTCGATGGATGAGCACTTCCAGCTCGCACCATGACTTTCCTGCAAGTTCCAAGCATTGCCTCAGGAATAATCTGAGACTCACTGCCTCCACTCAAAGCAATTACTGCCACTACATAAGTAACATATACATGTTACTGGTACCTAAAGATAATTCAAAACAAACTACTAGGGATCTACGAGTGAATACTCATCACCCGTTATTCAATTATTTCATTTTAGATCTTATGGTGTGCATTGTCATCATGTTCCTCAATCTCCAAATGAGGCTCCTTATCACTCCACCTATAACCATTCGCTCTGATACCAAAAAGGGCGACTGTGACACCCCGAACCCTTCGCAGGTCGTCACCAGCGCCAATGCTACTCCTTATTACCTTTTTCTATCTTTCTAAGATGCGTCGAAATTTATAGACACGTTTTTTTTTTTTTAAAAGCGGTCCCAGCGCGACTCATAGCGGAAGCAAATTACACATCACCATCTATTCCCCTACCAACCATGATACAAATACACACCAGCTAAACATCAGGATTTTATAAACAACTTCGACACATTGCTTACATACATATATAGCAAGATGGGATTCCCTTCGGGTCGGTACAAAACAAGGAAAAGCTAGGACTCTGCCATGTCCAGCCTAAAACCTCAAAAAGAAACTCTCGACCCTCAACATCATACGAGTACGAACTCCCATCGAAAGTGTCGACCATCTACATCAAAAAGATCCAGCTCCTACTCATCGCGCGTGGGTCTTACACCCAACCCGATGCATCAGGTGGCGGCGGCGGCAACATCCCTCGCATCGTTCCATCCCAACGAACATGCACGGATATAAATTCCTGAATAACAGGGCCCCCAGCCAGGCCCACATCGTACATCACTAGACAACGTACTCAAATAAAAGTCAGTCCGGGAACAGAGGGACAGTCTACATCAGCACACTCGACTTCTACATCGGATGGTATCCCGTAAAATGTACCCCGCGTGACGGCAGGAAGCGGCATACTTGCTAATCTCAAATGTTATCCCCAAAAGGGGTGAGTACAACCACTTAGCAGATAGGGAAATCCAATAACAACTCAATGCACCATGCATATCATCATACATTGCAGGCATTACTTACCTTGAAGTCATGCGCATTTTAATCATGCATTATCATACCATGCATATCATCATCATCATGGCATCAATATATCGTACATGTCATCATGCATGTCATATATCATCATTATCATCATCATCATCATCATGGCATATCATATATCATTATCATCATCATGCATTTCATCATGCATATCATACCATGGATGATCATCATATCACATCACATATCGTCATCACCATGCACATCATCATGCATATTATATCATGGACGTTCATCATATCACATCACATATCGTCATCACCATGCATATCATCATGCATATAATATCATGCATATCATCATGCATATAATACCATGGGTGATCATCATATCACATCTCATATCATCATCATCATCATCATGCATATCATGTCATGATTTAATTTTCATCTTTATATTTAAGTTTGATCACCACATCACCCATTTCTCAAATCATCAATTTCATCATCCCTTCGGGCAAAGACCTCCGACAGGGTTCCCAGCATTCAGCCTCCCAGGCCACGGAGCTTCCGGCCCCCCACATTCCGGGCATCTCGCATCTCAACTAGCATCACGAGGCATTCCCTTCGGGCAGAAACCTCCGACAGGTCTTCCGGCCTTTACCCTTCTAGCCAGGCATCTCGCACCCACATCCTGGCATCGCGAGGCATTCCCTTCGGGCAGAAACCTCCGACAGGGCTTCCGGCCCCCCAAATTCTTGGCATCCTGAATCTCCTAGGGAATTCCGGCAATGCATCTCTGTACATTCTGGCCTCATCCTCCACCACAACCTCTTACTCACATATCATTTTCCACATTCACCATCCTTTTAATCTCATTATTACATGGCATATGATTCACACATGCATCACAATTTATGATGATACATACACCAATGTCATATAACAATGCATAATAAATTCAATGGAATTCATGGCCAATAAAATAATCCCTTTTTATTTTATTATTATTTTTATTATTTTATTATTATATTTAATTATTAAATTTAATATCTATGATTTTCCCAAAATCATAATATTCAAACAATCATTAAACAAACCAATAAGGTGACAAATTTCATGCAAAATTCATGGCCAATTCGAATTTCACACAATATCACAATTTCCACAAAATAGCACATGATATTCGGATAATGACCAGAATGCACAGTTTCCAAATAATTTCGATTAAAATACTCATATGGTCTCCAAAAATTACGAAATTTTACAGGGTGATAGCCAAGACATTTTCGTGCATTTTTTATGCAGAACTTCAAGCCAAATTATTTTTAGATTAATTTATACAATCCCACGAAACTTCTGGAACCACTACCGCGTCGCCCAGAATATACATCTCCGAAATATTAAGATTTCACCCATCAATTCTCTTTCGTTTCCTCTGAAATTTGAGTATGTTATGTACCAAGGTCTCCTTTACAAGTTTCATGAAGAGATCTAGGTCAAAAATCCAAATTATGGTCACCATTTAAGTCCATAAATTCTCGGGTGTCTCGGAATACATCACCAGAATCACCGTCTCCAAGATTTAGCCGATTTACCAAGTTATATTTGTTCTTTTCGTTTCATATTTGAATATGTTGTATTTTATGGCATTACCTACAACTTTCATGAAGACATCGAAGTCAAATCTTCAACAAAAATCAACATGCAAACAAGAATCCGACAAGAAGTCAGTGAAAACTTCACAGATCTAGAGTCTCCGAAGAATAGAACTTTAACCCCTCATACCTCCATCATTTTCCACTAAATTTCGGTATGTTATAGTACAAGACGTTAGCTACAACTTCCATGAGACATCGAAGCCAAAATCGGACTCCAAACACACATGCAAGCTCAAACAAGTTACTGACTTCTACAACCGAGCAAGAACAGTCACACGGTTTGAAAGCAACCAACCCTTACCTCGGTTTTTCTCACAAATAACACCTAAAATCGAACATGCAAACCATATACACACATGCAAGAGAAGTTAAGGACTCCACTTGCCTCTAGGATGAACAAGCGACGGCGTACAGCGGCGGGACACGGCGAATGGACGGCGGGACACTGCGGCTCCTCCTCAGCTCTGCCTCCTCTGCCTCTCGGTCTCTCCCTCTCTCTCGCAATTTCTCTCTCTCTCTCACCCTCTCTCTCGGCCAAAAGAATCCGGCCACTCCTCTCTCTTCTCTCCTTTTATTTCCCCTAAAGCTCATGATTACCTTGCCTCAACCATGGCCAATGCATGGCCTTCCCCCTTGCCACTTGTCTTGATCCATGCAAGATGGGCTTTGGAGTTGGGCTTGGGCTTGGGCCATCCGGCCACTTCTCCTTAGGCTGGTCGACAGCCTCCTTTGGGCTCTAATGGGTCAACTAGCTTGGCCCACCAAGCTTTAGGGCAATGGGTCCAAGGCCCATTCGAATTTTAACCCCTTTTTCTGTTTTTTTTTTTTTTTTTTGAAATTCCTTCTATAAATATTTCTAAATTTCAATTTTCAATCTTGGCCAAAGTCTTGGGATATTTTTGTTCATTGAAATTTAAGTCATATGGCCAAGCATAGATTATTAATCTATTAAATTGAAATTTCTACAATCACAAGCACAATTCATCAAATTAAAAGACTAATGGCTAAAACATAAGCCATGGAAATTCTACCACCTAATTAAAGACTTTAACACACCTTATGGCTTGGCTCTGAATTTCTGGGATGCCACACCTGGCCATTCAAAACTGCAAAAGAACAAAGTCCTTCAAGAGATACTAGGTTGAAACGAGAATCCCCAGCTACTCGTTATATGCTGGATTCTGAGATTGTCATCCTTGGATTTCCAATGAACTATTAAAGTAGTTCCACCCGGCAAATTGTAAATGATCTCAACATGTGTCTTGTCCCAAACATCTCCTCCATAACTAATCTGGTATAAAGAAATGACAAGCACGAGCTTAGCTATTGAAGTCATGATTGAGGCATATCATTATTCCAATATCAACATCATTAAGCTATTAAAGGACAAAGAATGACGGATATCGGACATTTACCTTTTAAGGATGTCAGATACTACCTTTTAATTTTCTTCCTTACTTTTGGATAAGAAAAGCCATATAAGATCAGATACAATCAAGTACAATATTTAATGTACAGCTTAATTAAAGGAAAGAAAATTAGAATAACTTTCAGAATAGGAAACGACTAGACTTTGCAGATGCCACGTGTTCACTGATCATTTTTTATTAATCATGAAATGTTAGGCAATGCTAGAAATATTGAGAACTTGTTCTAGCTTAATGTAACAAGACTTTAAGGGACTTTTTTGGAAAAAAGTGAGATTGATAAATAGTAATTGGCTTGTTTAAACTTTAAATGATAACTATTACACAATCCCATTGTGAAAAAATGGGCAAAATAACTTTTGTGGTTCTTCTGATTATCTCCAGAATAATTTTTTTTAAGTTATATGCCGAATCTTTGGCAAATAGGGAATTCACCTGCCATTTCGCTAGATACCACAAATGGAGTATGTTTTATCGTATTTCATGGTGCATTAGTATATTCTTTCTATAGCTTATTGACAATGTAGATGATAATTTGCAAATTAAAAAACAGCTGTAAATGATATGGCTGGTGGCCATTCGATTTTCGTATAAATATAATACTTCAAAGAAAATAATTTTATTTGGTAGCAGGATTATTATGTGATCTATAAGCAGTCAACAACTAAAAGATTTCGACCAAAAAATAAACAAATATTGGATGTTCGCAGCCGAGCACAATGAAATCAGATATTGCCACATCACCAGTGATCAACCATAAATCAATTATAATGTCTAATTTATAGCTTAAATATAGGGAAAACAAAAACAATCTTATTATAGGTGTAATATTGATATGTGAGGATAAAATGGCTGAAACAGAAAGTTGGTAGTTTTGACGATGAAGACCATAAAACCAAATGCTAATGGTCCACGTAAAAAACCTAATGTGGCTATATAAAATTTAATTCCCTCCCCCTCCCAAAAAAAAAAAAAAAAAAAAAACCTCAACTTTAGCTACAGTCCTAATTCTATTCTAAATTTTTGTTTGACTTATAGAAAACCCCAACTTTATGTCCAGTCCAAATTCTGACCTAAATTTTGTTTATATCATAAAAAACCACTAACTCTTACTTAAGTCTCATATTCGTTCCCATTCACTCAACGTCCAAAATCGTCCTTCGTGATCGTATGTGGTATTTCCATGTTATTACTCTAATTCCTCAATTCTCTAATCCAAGAAGATGTTTTTTGCATATGAATTATCACGTCAGTCCAAACGATGTCTTCTTAGATCTAAAATTTGGATAAAAACTAGACCAATTAGGGTTAGCCTTTTACAATTGCTCTTATTTTTAAGAGAGTATTCATTCCATCTCACTTAGGGCTCTGTGATTTTGTGCTCAATCTTCAATCTCTAGTGGTCTAAACTTGCACTTGGAGAGCTCACACTCGGGACACTCAAATAACTCGTGCTTGGGAGTTTTCCATCTATCCTATAATGAGTAATTAAATCGCTAATCCGTTTTAACTAACCACCTAAACGTTAATTAGCCTAAACTAATCAACCTTTAAGCATAATTAACTCCCTAAGTAGAGTTTAGTGAGTAAACTCACCGGTTTTGAAATCTGATGAGTCCACAACGACGGCAACGTGGAGACGGGCTATAAACTCCGAAGCAGCGTCACCCTACACGGCTTAGAAGAGGTCTGAAATGGGCCTCGAAGGCCCATGGCTGGCTAAGGGCTTCGGCTTCTATTGATGGGACGAGGGAGTAAGCTAGGCAACGGTTTGGGCTGGAACGGCAAGGATGGCTGGCGGACGGCTGCAGTGGTGCACGACGGAGATAGGTGATGACGGAACGGTGATGACGGGGCCCCAGGCTGAGCTCGACGTGGCCTGAGGATGTTGGGGGACTAACTAGGCACGCGGGACAGTGAGCTAGAGGCGGATGGCGAGGTGGCGCGCGACGAGGGTGCGACAACAAGCGGCGGGCCTGGTGGCGGTCGGACGGCTTACGACGGGCTAGGGGGCTTGGCTAGTTTTCTCTGCAATTTTTGGAGCTTTAAACCTCTCTAATGGAGAAAGCAAGCAGCTAGAGAAGAAGAGGAAGATAGCTGCACTTGGAGGGTCCCTCTTGGCCCAAATAGTCTTGTATTGATCATTGCAAGGCCCCCACTTGGTTCAGCCCTATCCTCAGCCATTTAGTGGCCCACAAGCTTCCCTTAGAAGTTTCCTTGATGCCCCCAAATGTTGCACACCATGGGGCTACGAATTTTGAAGCATTTTTCCGCAAATCCACTTCAATCTCCTCTTGAATTGATTCAATTCAGCCCCTGTAAATCCAACTAAAGTGCACACACTCCAATTCACTTTTTTTCTCGCCAATAGAACCAACTTGCATCCCAAAAACGCGATAAAAAAAGGTCCCCGAATTTTCCGATCAAAAACGCCCTTACTTTGAATTTTCGCCAAAAATCTCGACTTGTAGAAAAATATTTGGAGGATGAGTCAACGGTCCTAAAATAAATCGTGATAAGACAGAACTTTCAATTTCTGAAATTGGATTCAAATTTGCGGTTAATTTCAATCTAGAGCGATTTTAGCATGACCTAGTCAACCGAGTAGCTTTTAGGGATTTTTAGCGTAATTGACCCGTGGTTGATTTTAAAGCCACAACGTGCATCTTCGACACATTGGCAACTCGATTGTCGTGAAAATCTCAAGGTTTCAAATATGGGTACAATGTACCAAAACGATAGAAAAATCGGTCTAGTGCCAATCGATGAGAATTTTGTAATCTGGTGGAATCACTCATACTTTGATCACATATCTCAATTAGACCGACCTATCTCTGATCTCTGATCGATTTTTAACTGTGTTGTAATGATCTCTACAGGTGAACACGGTCGAGTAGTCGATTCCTAGTCGAATTCTCAAGTCTATTGTGTTAAAATCCCTGAACGGCTTCCCCAGATAGACTAGTTATCTCATGTGTGATCAACTCAGAGAATAGAACTATAGGTGCGTCGATAAAAAGCCCAACTTATTCAATTGAAAATATGATTGAAAATTTAGGATGTCACAACTCTTCCCCTCTTATAAAAATTTCGTCCTCGAAATTTAAACTATTACAATTCTTTAAACAAAAAGGTGAGTGTACAGTCGTCTCATCGAATCTTCACTTTCCCAAGTTGGTCCTTCAGTACTGTGTTGTTGCCAGACCACTTTAACCAACGGGATTGTCTTGGTACATAGAATCTGCTCTTTTTGATCCACAATCTAAACCGGGTTTTCCACGTACGACACTCTGTCATCCACGTCTAATTTCTCAAAATTAAGCATGTGGGTCGGGCAGGCTCATACTTCCTCAACATCGACATGTGAAAGATGTCATGCATTTGCGCCAATCTCAGCGGTAATGCAAAACGATACGCTAGGATCCCGATTTTCTTTAAAATCTCAAAGGGACTTACGTACCTCGGACTCAGCTTTCCCTTCTTGCCAAAGCGCGGAGTACCTCTCATTGGTGACACCTTCAGAAAAACGTGATCACCAACTTGAAATTCCAAAGGCCTTTGACGCTTATTTGCATAGCTTTTCTAGCGGCTCTAAGCGGTCTTTAATCTATCCTTGATGATGATAACTGCATCCATTGACTGCTGAACTAACTCTGGGCCTATGATCTTTCATTCCCCTACTTCATCCCAACACACTGGCGTTCTGCACATTTTGCCATACAATGCATCGAAAGGAGTCATGTGAATGCTCTGCTGGTATTGTTGTAGGCAAACTTGACAAGATGAAGCTGCTCCTCCCAGCTTCCTTTGAAATCTAACACACAAGCTCGCAGCATGTCTTCGAGGGTTTGAATCGTCCTCTCCGACTAGCCATCCGTCTGAGGATGATAAGCTGTACTGTACTGCAACTTTGTTCCTAAAGCGGTTTGTAAACTCTTCCAAAATGCAGCTATGAATCTCGGGTCTCTATCCGAAGTAATCGTCACCGACACTCCATGCAGATGAACTATCTGACGTACATACAATTCTACGTGCCTGTCCAAATCAAGATCCTTCCGTACCGCGATGAAGTGAGTCGACTCCGTTCGTCTGTCAACCACTACCCAAATGGAATTATTACCTCTCTGACTCATTAGTAAGCCTGTTACAAAATCCATCGTGATGTGCTCTCATTTCCACTCGGGGATCTCGAGAGGTTGTAGAAGTTCTCCCGGCTTACAATGTCGTGCCTTTACTTGTTGACACGTCAGACACTTGGCGACATGCTTGGCAATGTCCGCCTTCAAACCAGTCCACCAATACTGTTGACACAAATTCTAATACATTTTTGTACTGCCAAGATAAATGTTGTAACTGCTACGATGAACTTCTGATAAAATATCCTATTTAAGCTCTACATCGTTAGGTACACACAATCGTCCTCGGAACTTTAGTGTCCCGTTTTCAGAAGTCTGAAAGTCAGTCTTTGTCTTATTGGTATCTTCTTTCAGAATCTTCTGAATATCCGGGTCTGTCAATTGAAGCATCTTAATTCTGATTTGCACATCCGGCTTAATTCTGAGGGTGGCTATAAGGTTTGAAAGGTGACTTATCTCAAACTTGAAAACCGAATCTCGAGCTCTCTCAAGTAAAACCCATTCCTTAACCATCATCTGTGCGACTGAAGACTTCCGACTTAAAGCATCTACGACCTTATTCGCCTTCCCTAGTTGATACCGAATATCACAATCGTAGTCCTTCAGAAGTTCCATCTAGCGACGCTGTATCATATTCAACTCCTTCTGAAATAATAGATACTTGAGACTTTGATGGTTAGTGAAGATCTAGAATCTTTCTCCACACAACTAATGTCTCCAAATCTTCAAAGCGAAAATGATTGCTACGAGTTCTAAGTCATGCGTCGGGTAATTCAACTCATGAGGCCTCAACTGACGGGACGCGCATGCAACAACCCTACCATGTTGCATCAACACACAACCCAGTCCCCTAAACGACGCATCACTATAGATCTTGTATCCTCCAGAAGTAGATGGAATGGTCAACACAAGTGCGGTAGTCAGCTTCTGCTTAAGCTCTTGGAAACTACGCTCGCACTTATTTGTCCACACAAATTTCTCTTCCTTCATCAGTAATCGAGTCAACGGCGATGCCAAAGCTGAAAATCCTTCCACGAACCTTCTGTAGTAACCTGCCAAACCCAGAAAACTTCTGATCTCTGACACTATTATCAGTCTTGGCCAATTGATAACTGCTTCAATCTTGGACGGGTCCATGGAGATTCCTTCACGTGACCTAGGAACACAACATGAGTTAACCAAAACTCACACTTGCTAAACTTAGCGTACAATCCATGAATCCTCAAGGTCTGAAGTACCTTTCTCAAATGACTCTCGTGCACCTCACCACTTCTTGAAAACACCATAATATTGTTGATAAACACGATCGCAAATTGATCCAAATATTCTTTAAACACTCGGTTCATCAAATCCATAAAAGTAGCTGGAGCGTTCGTCAAACCAAACGGCATTACAGTGAACTCATAATGGCCGTATCAAGTACGAAACGCTGACTTTAGTATGTCCTCCTTTCTGATCCTCAACTGATGATACCCTATCCTCAAGTCAATCTTTGAAAATATTGATGCTCCTTATAACTAATCAAACAAGTCGTCGATCCTCGGAAGTGGATACTTGTTCTTGATCGTCACCTGATTGAGTTCGCGATAGTCGATGCACAGGCGTAATGAACCATCTTTCTTCTTCACGAAAAGAACTGGTGCTCCCCAAGGTAATGCACTAGGACGTATGAATCCCTTATCTAACAATTCCTGCATCTGCACTTTCAATTCTTTCAACTCAGATAATGACATCCGGTAAGGAGCCTTAGAGATTGGCTCTATCCCGGGTGCTAACTCGATCACAAACTCTATCTCTCTCTCTGGCGGTAGGTTTGGTAATTCTTTCGGAAACACAACTAGAAATTCTTGCACTATTAAGATATCTTTGATCTTTAGCTCATCGACTGTCGTATCCATGACAGTTGCCAGGTAACTTTGACAACCCTCGTCTAACAAACGGATTGCCTCGAGCGACAAGATTAGGGAAATCGAGGGTCCTCCTCGACTCCCGGTAAACTCAAAACTTTCACCTGCTGACGGGTTAAACTGAATCGCTTTACGATAGCAGTTCATCTTAGCTCGTTGCTTGGTAAGCCAGTCCATGCCAATTATCAAATCAAAATCAGACATGGCTAGCACTGACAAGTTTATCCTCCCATCTCACTCACCAATCACTAACTTGGAACCAGGACAACTTAATGCAGCTAACACATTATCCTTTAACAGTGTAGATATACTAACCACTGACTCCAATAACTTAGGACTCAATCCTATCAGCTTAATGAACTGCTCAGCTATAAAAGTATGAGTCACACCAGGATCAAATAAAGCATAGGCAGCATGGTCATTCAGCGAAACCGTACCTGTAACCACATCAGGCGAGTCCTCTACTTGTCCTCTCATGATGGCGTACACTTGTCCTTGTGCTGGCGGTCTGTTCTATCCTCCCTGCTGTGTGACCTATGGCACAAACCTTCTGTTTTGACCCATCGGCGGTGGCGGCGGTAACTGCTAGAATCCTCTTGGCCTTTTGGGGCAGTCTCTGGCCAAATGACCCGGTTGGCCACACTCATAACACTCACTCATCCTAAGGTGGCATGGGGTCGAACCATGTCGCCTTCCATAGAGACAACACACGCCATTCTGATGCGGCGCTGATTTTCCAATTCCACCATTCCTGTTGAGCGGCATGTGGAATATTCCTCCGGCCATGGGCCTTTTCTATCAGACGAGGCGACTTGTTCACTTAAGCTTCTTTCTATCAGCTAGGCCTGGTTGTACACTTTGTTATAGTCCTTCAAATCGAATGGCACCAGCGGGTTCTTCAATTCTAGTCGAAAGCCATTCCTGAACCTTTGAGCTTTGTCTTCTGGATCCTCCACTAATCTGGGAGGGTACTGGAATAGCTCCGCGTATTTGACCTCATACTGGTCAACAATCATCATCCCTTGGCGGAGGCGTTGAAATTCCTCCATCTTCTATTCTCGAACGCTACCTAAAAAGTACTTGTTGTTAAATGCTTTGAGGAAAACGTTCCACACCGGGACTACGCCTTTCGGGAATACTGTACCTCTGGTGGCCTTCCACTAGGTATTCGCGTTACCCTACAGTTGGTATACTGCCAAGACAACCTTTTCTTCTTCACTGCACATCAGAAGTGCGAAGGCCTTCTTCAGGTCTTGAATCTAAAGAGATGCAGTCCCGGGGTCTCCAGCATTCGTGAACCTCGACGGGTTCAGCTTTAAGAACTGCTCCACCAACTTGTGAATCGGTCTCTCTCTTAATACAACCACATTCTCAGCTGGGATGACGGTAGGAGCAGCAGCGGCTGTGGCCTCGGCAATGGCGACAAAGGCAGTAGTAGCAGCAGCTTGAGCGGCGGCAGCTTAATTCTGGGCCTGATGTCCCATCAGATCTCTCATCACTTTAAGCGCCTGCATGATCCCTTCGATCCTGGTATCACCAGGGACTGCTACCCTAACACCAATAGGAGGCGGTGCCACACCACTAGCGCTAGCCTAAGCCGGCGCTTGACCACGACCTCCTCGGATATTGACTCTCGTCAGCGTCCTACCTTGAGTCGGAGGTCCAATGGTTCACTTTTTAGGAGTCCTCTGCTCCTGATCACTCATTTTGCAGGATTTTTAAAGAAACTTGCTTTCCAATTCCACACAGAATTAGAAGTTGAGCGATCTCAACAAATAATTTACCAAACAGCTATCACAGACATGCACCAACATGAAATAAAGGCCATTCCTACTAACTATCCTATAACTTATCGCACCTTATCACTCCAACTATTGACCGGCCCTGATACCACTCTGAGCGGGGATGTCATGCCCCGATCCCTAAGCACGTGCCCATCCCTTGGTGATGATTAAATTGCGACGTCTCAGGACATGTCGCCGACCCATTCATTTTAATGCGCATGTAGAAGCAAATAAATAAATCCCCAGACAACACAAAGATGGGATAGAAAAGCAAGGCCAAATTTTTTAAAACCACCACACAACTTTATACACAACAGACTAGGTCATTTACCCTACTAGTCTATATTCACAAGTCTACAAAAGCAGATAGGCTACAAGTCCTCTAGCATTCAAACCCTCAACTGAAGACTCCGGGGTCTCTAGCTCCGGGGAACTCGGGTCAACTACTGTGCCACTAGGAGGGTCAACCATACCCTTGCCAAAAGCGATCTCCAACACTGACGCAGGCACCTCAGATTCCTGCAGGGGGCCTTCTCTAGGTCCATTTCGTTCGTAACGATACCATGCTTGGAATTGATGGGGTACCCTCCGAGGTAGGGCCGCATCAACCCAAATGACAGTCCTTACGAGCTCGTAGACCCAGGTTCCCTGACCCTTGGGAAGAGGAATCTGCATGACCTGTTCAGTGACCTTCTTGGGCTGGCCAAAGCGCTCAGGAGGATTCACCATCTAAGGACCTGAAAATGTTAGCTCACGACGGGGTGAGACGATGTCTCAACGAGTCCACCCTCTAAACTCTGACTAGGAAGGAAATATGCTTAAAGGCTACCTATGCACACACAGGACAGAAGATTTACCTTTACCTCAGTTCCTTCCTACAAGTTAGTACATTTTATGATGTCAACCAATAAACTCAAATCAAATCGAAACATCGATCAATCAGTCAATCAACTCAATTTGATACTATATATCGGTCTTCTGACACCTGACACCACCACTGCTCACAACAGTTGCAATATATAGTCTTAGCTCGCTCAAGCTTATATATATAGATAGATAGCTCACTCCAGCTAATATATATATATATATATATATAGATTAACAGATCTATATTAAAGCAAGGAAGGATGTATCTAAAAGGAAATGATGTATAAGAACAAGAAAGTAAATAACTTAAATAAAATCGCGAGAATTAAAAATAATGTAAATAGCAAAGGCAATATATAGAATATAAAGTAAGAGTATGCATAAACAAAAACCAACCATGAAGGTCGTATGAACTTGTATTATAAAGCTAAAAAGCTGAAATTACATGTATTGAAGGATGTAGAAACTAAAGCATCAAGTCATCCACTAGGGCGGTAATCCGCACTCTGGGGAGTATTGATGTTTGTATTACAAGAAATGGTTAACCAACTATCATGTAAGTTGGTAACCCTGTATAAAACTATGTATATGAAAAACTAACTTACTTTGAAACCAGGGGATACAAGGTAAGAGAGCTTGGAGATGGAAGAGATGAGGATGGAGATGGAAGGGATGATGGTTTACAATTGAGAGAGAGAGAGAGAAAGAAGAGAGAAATCTAGAAAATTTTCGGTCCCCTTTCCTTCTGTCGAGAGGGTGTATTTATAGTGAGTGCTACAGTGAAAGTGCTACAGTTCTGAACAGTGTAAAGTGAACAGTACTGAGTGAATAGTGTAAAGTGAATAGTGAATAGTGAACAATGTATGAACAGTGTATCTCTATTATGCTATAATGTATAGCCTTTGCGTCGCTTGTAACAGTGTCTACATGTGATGTCTTTGATTTTAATCTCTGTCCAGATTGATCCCGTAGCAGTCGTCTTCATTAGTGTCTCCACTATGATGTGACTGGGAGTATCCGTCTTGACTGTTTTGAGATTTGGAAGATCCACATTGTGATTCTTCCGCTTCTGAGAGCATTGTCCTGAGGATGTTACAGTATTCCTCTCTATTTTGGACTGCGGCAAGTGCTGCACTTGCCATAGATTTCTCCTGTAAGAACGATGTATTTGATGGGCTGCGATTATTTGGGTTTTCTAGCTGTTTAACCATGTTTTAACCGCAGCTTCGGATCCTTATTCAAGTCTATTGAATCCATCCCACCATTTTGTTTTGTATTTACGGACAAGTACTGGTACACCAGGTTTTGTGGATGTATTGTATTCAAATCCCCATGCTGTTACCCAAGAGATTTTGAATATTATAAAGAAATGCATAAGGCATGGGAACCTTATATCATGCGGTGTTGGTACGAAGTATTCACTGAAAATCTTGTAACCTTGTTTGACTGTGGGATGTAGTATTATGTCCAAAGGACCAAAGAGATCCCACCAGGAGTCAAACCAGTTTGGTAGGCTTTGTCTTGGGAAGTTATCTTTAAAGAATAACAACCAAGTGTGTTGGAAATTTGTATTTTATCTGAAGAAGACGTTCCACCAAGCTTGTTGGTAGTCCCAGTATGTATATGAGGAGGAGTATGGTAGGTTTTGGGTAAGCCTGGTTTGGAATTTTCTGGGTGTATGAGGTGAAGTTCCCCAGTGTGAGGGGTGTATGACTTTACTGATGGAAATAGTGGAGTACAGAATGTTTTGTGTATTGTTTTTGTCAGCAAAGTGGGTAAACCTTGCTGATTCTATTTCCACTAAAATTTGCTCGTAATAAGCAAGGGTTTTATTTGTATTGTGTGGTTTGAATAACCAGTTTTTTGGGAAGATGTTTTTGGCAAATAAGATTGGATCTTCGTCAAAGAATCCATCTTCCACAGTTAATATTTTCTGAAATGATGTTTTGGGGAAAAATTTTGATTTTTGAGATTGAGGGGTTGCCTGTGGCCTAATAACCACCTCATTCGAAGTTCTTTTGTATTCTACTTGCTTTTGTGTAGCAAGCGGGGAAGGATTGTTGCTTACCTCGATAGCACTGGATGTCCCCTTTTTTGCTGTGTTTTGTAAGGACTGGGCAAGTAACAGAATTATTTCTTTTGGTATCATATCGGCTAGTTGTTTAAAGGCTAGCATGGGATCATATGATATATGTTCTATTTTCACAGGTGTTTGGCATAAGAATGATTGGTTGTCTTCTGTCATTTCAAGCTATGTTTTGACAAATCTTAAGCCTTTTGGCTTTGGTGGTGTATTGGAGGGTTCGGCAGTGGCTTTGCCTTTGTCTTTGTCTTTTTTGGATCTTGGCATATTAATATCCCCTGTAAAAATTCTCTTGTGAGAAAATTAAGCAATGAATTTGAAGAACCATTTATAAATTCAATGTCAAAATTAAATACTGAAAGTATGGCTTGCCATCTAGCAAAAATTTGTTTTGATGCAACATTTAAAACGTCTTTTTGTAAAATGTCTTTGGCTGATTTGCAATCAATTTTCAAGAGAAATTTTTGATTTAATAAATCTCCTTGGAATTTTGATATAGACAAAACTATAGCAAGTATTTCTTTTTTGATTGTCAAATAATTTTGTTGAGTGGAATTCCAATGTTTTGATATAAACTGAATAACTTGTTCTTTGTTGTTATTGACTTGTTTGAGAATGCCTCCGTATCCTAATTCTGATGCATCTGTTTCTACTATTTTGAAAGTGGAAGGATCGGCAAGATGTAAGCATGGTATATCTTTCACATGCATTTTTATTTGTTTGACAATGTCTGTATGGACAGAGGTCCAGGGTGGAGGATCCTTTCGTAACCTTTGATGTAAAGGTTTACAAAAAAAAATTATATTGGGAAAGAAATCTAAAATATAGTTGAGACTACCCAAAAACCTTTGTAATTGAGTTTTGTCTTTAATCTCATCTGGGAATTTATCAGTAAAAGAGATTGATCTTTCTATGGGAGTGATGGTGCTTAAATGGATGTAATGGCCTAAGAATCTAATTTTGGTTTTGAAAGTGCAATTTTAATAGGAGAGACTACAAGACCGTTTTGTATGATTATTTTTATGAAAGTAGATAAATGTTTGAAATGCTGTTCTAAATTGGAAGAAAAAACTAAAACATCATCTATATAAACTATGATGTATTCTGAATAAGGATTGAAAATCTCGTTCATAATTCTTTGGAATTCGAAGGGGCATTTTGAGGCCAAATGGCATAACATTCCATTCATATTGGCCAAAGGGAACTGTAAAGGCTGTCTTGTATTTATCCTTTTCACTGACTTGTCAAATTTTGAAAATATTTTTGATCTACAAAGTCTGTTTAGCAAATCTTTTTTATTAGGTATAGGATATCTTATCCATCTAAGGGCTGTATTAAGAGGTTTATAATTAATAACTATCTTGGGAACTCCTCTTTCTAGTTCAGCATTCTTATTGACATAAAAAGCAGAACAACTCCAAGGTGATTGGCTTTTTCTTATAAGTTTTTTATTTAAGAGATATTGTATTTCTGCTTGATAGAATTTCAAAACTTCTTGATTCATCTGTGTTGGGCTAGCTTTGGTAGGTATTTTGTTTTCAGAAAAATCTTGTTCATAGGGTAAATCAACGATATGCTTCTTTCTTTCCCAAAAGGCATTGGGTAGAGTTGAGCATATAGTCTTTTCTATGTGTTTTTGTAGGGAAGCTATTTTTTTCTATGATGTTTGGTTTTATAAGATTTTCTTCTATTCTTTTGAACTCTAAATCTTCTTTTAAGAATTCAAGCTGATTTTCTTGTCTTTTATAAGGCAATTTATTTCTGAAATAGAATGTTCTTGTAAAATATTTGGGCTTCTCTTCTGTGGTTTTGTTATGAAGTTGAAGGTGATTTTTCTGTTTAGAGCATGGGTTTCAATACCTTCGTTGGTAACTGTAAAAGGTTGTATTAATTGTATGAAAGGTGTTCCAAGAATTACTTGTTGCCTCATATTTTTTACTAAAAGAAAAGATGTTTTGTAAGACATTTGATCTTTTATTATTAAGGCTTCTGGTAATTTGTATTGGATATTAAGTTTATCACCTCGGGCTGATTTTAAGGATTCAGAAGTTTTATCAAAGTATATTGTTGGAACAAGGCCTTCTTTGATACAATTGAGATCAGCTCCTGTATCAAAGAGTGCTGTTGTTTCAATAATAAACCCATCGTTAATTTTTATCATAATATTTATTATCCATTTCCTAGATGTTATTTCTGTTAATAACATAAGGAAGGCTGGGTCCGGATTGTCTGATGTATTGGTGATTTCGTTTTGGTCTTCTAATTTTGTATTTCCTTTTATGACAAGAGATTTTATGTCGAAATCTCTTTTTTTCATTTCTAACTGTGTTGCTTTCAAGGCTTGAATTTCTAATTTTTGTTGTTTTATTTCATTTTGGAGGTCATTAATACTAACGGGTCGGACTAGGGTTTTTGTTTCTATTTAAAATGTCTTTTAAATTGTAGGAAGTATTGGGTTTGGAGGTAATATTCAAGGAAGAATGTAATCTATCTAGGTATTCTTTCTTGGCTTCGGGTCGGTAATCTTATCAACGGTGCTAAGGAGAAATTCTTCTTCTTTTGTTAACATGTTTATTTCAGGAATAGGTTTTTCAGGAGAGGCGTCTTCATAATCAGAATCAGAAGAGGAATCTATTTCATTGATCGAAGACCTTCTTCCTCAAGAAGTTCATCGGAAGAAGTATCACCATTTTCTATGAAGATGTTGCTTAACTAGTTAAGAGTAGTGTCATCAAGAGAGAGTTCATTCAATTTTTTTATTAATCCTACAATATTTTGAAATATGACATTTTTTACCACAAGAATAGCATTTAATGTCTTTAAAAATTTTCCTATCAGTATGTGGTCTATTTTGGTTATTCTGGTGTCTTTGTTTATTCCTACGAGGTGGAGGTTTGTTGTGATGTTTCTTTGTTTCTTTCTCAGAAGGACAAGTTCCCTTACATTTTGGTTTTTTCTTTTTTTTTTCAATATAAGAGGGGTCGTATTGAGCACAAAAATCTCCTAGACTTCTATTGGTAAAAGATTGTTCTTCCTTGTATTCTTCTCTAATTCTATCTTTAACTTGGTCACCTATAATTTGGGGTAAACCTGCTAAGAATTTTTCTTTCCAAAAGGGTTGATTACAATCAGGTCTGATTAGTATCCTTTGAAGGAAGAGTTCCTTGTATTCTCTAAATCTCCCTAAGGATTTGCAACGCATATTGGATAAGAGATCTTGGTTCCTATCTCTAATGTGTGAAGGGTCTCCTATGAAGTGTTGTGAAATGGAATAGATAAGAGTATTAACCGCATCTTGGATGAGATGTCCTTGATCATCATCCATGTGTTGGCCAAAGTCATCGATTTTATAGGCAGTTAAAATTTGTATTCTTTGTTCATCAGTCAAATAATTATCCCACCAACCTTTTAGTTGTCCAGTAAATCCGGCTACTAAAAGATTAGCAACAGCATGATCAGAAACATCTTGCTGAGTTTTGTAGGCATTGGCAAGCATTACCATGTTATTTAATATGTTCATGATATTGCTTTCAGCAACGCCATCTATATTCCATTCATAAATGGCGTTAGGAGAGTATTTATTTTGTATTTTCTGTGATGATTCTTCTTGGGCAATGTCAGGTGGAGTGGCTCTACTATAATAAAGCTTTTGAGGTTGTCTCCAATTGAGTCTATTAATCTTAGCGATTGATTCATTATCTGAGTCACCAGATTGTTTGGTTAATGTACTGATAGTGGGTTGGTCAGGAGTGTCTCTAATGATAAGATTCTGAAATTTAGGGGTATCTATAATAGGAGTAGGCTCTAGCTTTGCTTTCCCTAGGAGTTTTTTCTTTTGTTCTATGGCTTTGGCAAACTCTGGGCTAAGGTTTTTTGGGAATTCAAAGGCTTTGAAAATGGGGTTTTAGAAATTGTCAACTTGTGGTGTGATGAGTTGAGTAGGATTTTGAATGGTGGATTCTATCCTATTCAACTGTTTTCCTATGGTCGCCAAATGTTGATTAGTGTAATTGTTTTGTTCAATGACTTTGTGAGTATAAAGAGAGTCTCCTTGATCTGGAAGCCTAAAAGGAGTAGCTGTAACCTCGCTTTCTCCATGTTGTATTCTTATTCTCCTAAGTGGGGGATGATTGGATTCTATGATTTCACCATTATCCAGTTTCCACTTATAATGATGATCTAAAACAATTATTTCTTTTGGTTCGAGGAATTGTTCTTCTAACCAATCAAAGAAAAACATATGGACTTCATATTCATATATGTAGTCGTAATATTTTTGTTTAATGTCTTTTGCTTTATTAGCAAAGGTTTTGAAGAACCATTCTCTGATTTGTTTGTTGTTTTCAGAATTAAATTCGTTATTAAGGAAAGCCTTGTTTGGTTCAAAATGTTTTTCCAAGACATTAAGTTTGGCATCTATCATTTGCGAATAAGTGGGAGAATGATGAGGAGAATCTGTATTTTCTAGGACTGGTTCAAGCTGATTTTGTTGATAAACAGGCCTGGAAATCCCTGATCTATTATCTAAACCACTAATTTCCGGTTCATGAGGTGTCTCATGATTACTTCTACTGGTGGAAGGTGGTAAAGATGTTGTATCATGTGTGGGAGTGTCTCTATGCATACTAGGATGAGGAGTGTTTCTATGCGTACTAGGAGGAATGGTGATTATAGGAGGAAGATTAAGATAAAGATCTATGGACCTCGTATACGAATTGTGAAAAGAAGGACTAGATCTTGAATCAAAAGATCTCGTACGAAATCTAATGGTCACTCTTCCTTCTGGATGTTGAATGACATTAGTCGAATCTGTATTTTGAACAACTTGTTGGGGAATTTGGTTTTCTAATTCCTATTGTTCTGGTAAAGTAACTTGGTTCCAATTAATAGACCTAGGAATTGTCGTGTTAGCTCTAGAAATGTCAGTTTGGAGAAGAAGTGTTTCTCCCCTTGGACTATGTTTGAAAGCATTTTCTCCAAAAGTGGATGACATGGCTTTATAATGAATTCTATATACAAGGGCTAAAGGAATAGATCCATCTGCCACTTTGTAATTATGGGTTTTGATTTTGAGTGTAAGGGCCCTAAGAATATTCTTATCTTTGAGAGAAATAGAGAAATTAGGGTAATAGTCAAAATGTATAGGTCCTTTGCAGAGACTTGTCTCCACAGTACCAAGTATGGATCCATCATAGTTTAAGAGACATGAATCTCGTAAAACTAAAAGAATAGAGGTATTAAGACCTTCTTTTGTAAGAGGTTCGACTCCTACTTGGACTAGTCCTATATGAATGTAATTGTATTTTTGTTTATGCTTTTGGATGGATTCTTTGTTTAAAAGATGTATTTTTTTCATAGGAATTAGAAAGAGGAACATCTCTTTCTTTGGTGGATATGACATAGTCTGATTTTTTGAAAAACTTCAACTTTGATTGTTTGTATATTTCCTTAAGCTGTATTTTAGGAATTTCCCAATTTTCTATAGATTTGTTGAAATCTTCTATCCTTACTTCTTCTCTATGTATAGGACTTGGATCTGAGTCCATTTGTGATAAAGAACTAGAGGAAGATGTAGATCTTCTATGTAAGTTCATACTTAAGATCGGAACTATTCCTTCTTCAGAACCGTTATAGAGCTAAACCAACGGTCTAACAGCCACTCAGGGACTTACGGCCTAGACCACTCTATAGAAACAAGAAGGATGCCAACAAATGGCTCTTGATCTATGTGTATGTTCTTACAAAGACTATCTATAAATGGTGATTATAGGAAGAAGATTAGGATTAAGATCTATGGACCTCGTATAAGAATTGTGAAAAGAAGGACTAGATCTTGAATCAAAAGATCTCCTAGGAAATCTAATGGTCACTCTTCCTTCTGGATGTTGAATGACATTAGTCGGATCTGTATTTTGAACAACTTGTTGGGGGATTTGGTTTTATAATTCCCATTGTTCTGGTAAAGTAACTTGGTTCCAATTAATAGACCTAGGAATTGTCGTGTTAGCTCTAGAAATGTCAGTTTGGAGAAGAAGTGTTTCTCCCCTTGGACTATGTTTGAAAGCATTTTCTCCAAAAGCGGATGACATGGCTTTATAATGAATTCTATATACAAGGGCTAAAGGAATAGATCCATCTGCCACTTTGTAATTATGGGTTTTGATTTGGAGTGTAAGGGCCCTAAGAATATTCTTATCTTTGAGAGAAACAGAGAAATTAGGGTAATAGTCAAAATGTATAGGTCCTTTGTAGAGACTTGTCTCCACAGTACCATATATATATATCGTGCTCGCTCAAGCTAATTCGCCAAGTTAAAAGTACCCGATAAAAATAATTGTATGTGGGTACCCGGTCGGCTTGAGCCAAAACATAATATCTCGCTTTTATAAAATCCCATTAATTAAAATAGTCCATAAACACAATTTTGGTGCTGTAAATCGACGCCCGGTATTTTCTAATTAAATACCGAAATTACCTAATTTTAGAATAAATACCCAAAATTACAATTTCCACTCAATTTGCACAAATCAACACTCAATTAAATAAACCAAGCATACCATTGCAATCAGCACAAAATTCCGGTCACCGACTATCCCGGTATAATTTTCATAAAATAATAAATAATTAAATAAAGTTATGTAAATAAAAGTGTTCGGCTCTAACTTATATAAAATGTGTAGTTGGTGTGCATTGCATTATTTTGTTTGAGTATGGGATAGGGAGATTTTAAATATGCTTCCGCTATATGAACTGCGCTGGGACCGATCTAAAGGATATAAACCCCCAGGACTTATGAACCCATTATAATTCTACGGTATCAGAGTAATATATTATTAGGTCAAGAGAAAGGTAAGCAAACTGTGGCGACCCGAACGGATCGGGGGCCGTTTGGGGGGTGCCACACAAACAAGTACAAGGATAGTAAAACATGCTAGAGATTTTTCACAAACTACGCTTTATAAACAAACCAAGTTAACCCTACAAGTTTATATACATAAGTCTGTCTCAAAAAGAAAGTCATAGGCAACCTATGCCCCGAATCCCTCCGAGTCGGGCTTCGGATTCTCCACGACACCGTCTGGTATATCAATGTCCATGGGGTGTCTTACCTCCCCATCTTCCGTTCCGACAGACGGTTTGTCAAAACCCTGCAAGGGACCCTCTCGAGCCCCGTTATGCTCGTTAATGAACCACGCTTTGAAGCGATGAGGCACCAAATGAAGGAGGCCCTCATCGACCCAAATCGTAGTTGCCACTAGCTCGCGGGTCTAGGTGGTCCCGAGAACAGGGAAAAAGGAAGACTCGTAGTCCATTTCCCATGGAACCCCAAAACGGACGAGAAATATCTCCATACTAGGGACCTCAAAAAGGGTTAACCATGATGGGGTGAGATAAATCTTAGTGAGTCAAAACCTTAAACCCTGATTAGGACACAAATTCGCCTCGAAGGTGGTCCTAAACAAGCACCATACAAAACTCACCTCGCCTCAGTGCGTCCCTACATATTAGTGCATCACATATGCCATTATAAATATCACAAGCGTAATTAATAATCGGAACACATACTTTTCATTCTTCAAACTATCACATGGGTCCCAATTATAAGGTAAAACCATTATGACACGTCCCATATCATGCCACACAATTTTGTCTCATGATCAAGCGCAATAGCACAACCATTAAGGCGTGTTCCAGTTATTACGACCCATCGGCCACGGCCAACTCAAAAGTCGACGGTCATCCGGCGTAACCAGGCATCGTCCCGCTCCGTTGGGCATGACAACGTCTAGCACTACAAGCCTAGATGGCATTCCATAAAGGAGCATCGGCCCAGCCTCCACCGCAATCGGCATCAATTGACATGGGGCATCCGAACTTAATCAGGCATCGCCTGCCCGACTCTCGTCGGGTGACGGGTTCTGATAGTGACCATACGAGCACATACTTAGCCAAGAACACCATACTTTGCGTTCAAATACCTCGTTTTCAAATAATAAACTTGGCCAATTTTCTTCGTATTAAAAATCCCCGGTAAAATAATCGTGCATGGTCACGTATTTAAATCGAACCATTAACATAATATGCTCCCATTTCAAAACTCTATGCTTTTATATAGTACATAAAAATTGGCGTAAAAAACCAACACCTGATATTTTTCTATTTAAATGCCCATAAAATCGACTTTTGCAATAATAATCAACAACTACCATCAAGCAATCAATTGTACATATATTCCATCGAATTCACATATAAATTCATCCACGAGAACGAGCATAAAATTTCACGAAACGGCTAATCCGTCACTAAGTACGCTAATTATGATTAATTAAAATAAATTGTGATTAATTAAGCTAATCCGACTTAATTAACCTAACCATGATTAATTAATCTAACCATGGTTAACTAACCCAACCTAAGTATACTAACCTAACTAAGGTAGACTAACCTAACTAAACTAGCTAACCTAACCAATCTAATTACACTAACCAAGCTAGTGACACTAACCTAGGATTAACTAACTAATCCTAATTAACACTAATCTAACCCCCTAAGCACAATTAACAATCTAATCAAGGATTAGGGAGTTAACTCACCAGATTAGGATGGCGGTGGGCTCACGGCGACGGCAACACGACGGCGGTGAGAACCTGAGACTACTGTGTCTCCAATGGAGACTTGGAGGAGGCGAGGTTGGCCCTACAAGGCTCTTGGCCAAGGAGGGGACTCGATTCTGTGGAAGGCTGGTCGGTGGAGGTGGCTGTAGGTGCTGGTGGCGGGCTGGTGGCCAAGCCGGTTGTTAGCGGTGGTGGATGCAGCTCGACTGGACGCGGGGCTGGCGAACCGCCAAGTAGAGCTGCTGGACGTCAGCTATTGGGCTGGGATGGTGAAGTGGACGGTGAGTGGGCTGAAGATGGCGTGAAGTGGAGTGGTGGGGGATGCGTGAAGGTGGTGTGACATCCTGATTTTCCAATTCTGTTTTCAATTTAGTAAGTCAGGCTTTTCATCGATGCGCCTATACTTCTTTTTTCCGAGTTGGCCACTCATGAGATAACTAGCCTGTCAGGCGAAGCCGTTAAGGGATTATAAAGTAGTAGACTTGAGAATTCAACAAGAAAATGACTGCTCGACCGTACTCATCTATAAGGGTCATTGCAGCACTATCAAAATCGATCAGAGACCGAAGATAGGTCGATTCGACAAAGGTATGTGATTAAGTGTGGGTGATTCCACCTAATTGCAAAATTCTTGTCGAACGACACTAGACTAATTTTTTTGTCTTTTCTTTACCCTGTGTCTCTATTTGAAACCTCGAGATTTTCATGACAACCGAGAGTCGCCAATGAGTCAAAGATGTACATTGTGGCTTGAAAATAATCAACCACAGGTCAAATGCACTAAAAATTCCCGAAAGCTACCCGATAGATTAGGACGCGCTAAAATCGCGCCAGATTGAAATTAATCGTGAATTTAAATCCGATTTCAAAAATTGAAAATTCTGCCATATCACAATTCATTTTAAAAACGTCGATTCATCCTTAGAAGATTTTTTTGCAAACCAAGATTTTCGGCGAAAAATCAAAGTATGGTTATTTTGGATCGGGAAATTCGTAGGCCCGCTTTTGGTTGTATTTTTGGTCATCAAGTGGGATCTTTGGACAAGGAAAAATGTGGAATTAAGTGTGGGCACATTGGTGGATTTTATGGGCTTCGATTTGGGTTGATTTTAGTAAGAATTGAATGAATTGAAAAGGGAAATGCACAAAATTCGTAGCCTTGGAGGGGTGCAACATTTCAATCATGTTGGGAGACTTCCTAAGGAAGATTGAGGAGAGAGAATGGCTAAGGATGAAGGCTGATAGCTGGTTGGGGCTTGTGAGTTGTGTGTTGGACAAGTGTTAAAGGTTTAGAAGCTTTGGGGTCCCCCTCTTCAGCTAAAGCTTCTTCTTCCTCTAGCCCCTCATTTTTTCCCCATTGTTGTGTCTTTTGGAGAGCTTGAGAAACCAGAAAAGCAAGCAGAGCAGCCCCCCCTCCATCATTGACGCTTGCAGTGCCCGTCCAAGCCGTCGCTCGGCGTCGCGTGCTCGAAGCAGTGCCGACCTCCCCTACTCGCGTCCGCACCTGTCTCGCTCATCCACGTGTCCAAGCTGCCTCTATCCATCCCCGTCGAGGTCAGCCGGAGCTCCCTGGTACCGTTCAGCCGCCGTCCGCCTCTGCCGTTGCCCGTAGCCACCCGCCTGGCCTGCCTTATTCATTTCAACCAAGCCTAGCCGCCAATTCTTCTTCCTCAACCAGCAAGCATAAGTAGGAGTTCCAGCAAGATCTGGAACTTCGAGAGGCTTTACCAAGCCCTTTCCAGCCTTGGTTTGTGTCGCCGCTAGGAGGTTTGTCGCTCGCCTTGGCGTTGCCTTCACCGTGGACTCACCGGCTCGTAAATCCGGTGAGTTTACTTGTTAAACCTCGCTTAGGGGGTTAATTATGCTTAAGGGTGTTTAGATTAAGCTAAGTATGGTTAGGTGGTTAGATTAGATTAGTTAATTGTTAATTAGATTAAGGGAAGTGATTAGTTTAGTGGATAATTAATTAAGGCTAATTAGGTGATTAGATTAGTGTAATCTTGATTAGGCCATTAATTAATTATTTTAAATTAATTAATTATTTTGAATTTATAAATATTATTTTATTAAATTAGATTTAATATAATATATTATTTATTTATTTAATTTCGGAATAAATTTAATTATTTATTATTTCCGAAAATTATCTTGGGATAGTTGTAACCGGAATTTCGTGCCGACTACTATGGTGTGTTCAGATTATGCAATTGATTGTTGGATTGTGCAAATTGAGTGATGATTGTGAAAATATGATATTTATTTAGAAAATCCCGAATGTCAGGTTTTGACACCGAAAAGGGTTTTTAAGTACTATATCAAATAGTGGGGTTTGAAAACGAAAGATATCACTTTTTCTGGTTCGAATTGACCATATACCCACACATGACTATATTATGAGATGTTTTTAATATGAAGAAAATAGGCCAAGATTGCTATTTTAATTGAGGCATTTGAGTGCAATGCAAAGTGTCCTAAGCCAAGTTTGAGTGGTCGTGTGTTAGTTATGAGAACCCGTCCTAGTGTTTGCGCCGGACGTTACCCTATATGGGATTCGAGTCGTAGTAGATTCTTGAGCTATGCTCTTTCGGGAAAGCCGTCTTTGAGAAACGTAGCTATGCTCAATGGGGAAGAGACAATGCCTAGCTACGCTAGTAGACCGCCAAACTTGGGAGTAGGTCGTGCCCACTGTGGGGCAAAATTAACAATTGGAATGCATGATTGATTGAGTTGATGCGCCTGATTATGGTACAAAACTGTGTGGCACGGTATGGGATGTGTCATAATGGTCTGGCCTTATAATTGGGACCCCTGTGTTTGACTGAGATGAGTGAGGTGTTTCAATTGTTGTGTGCATGGATTATATGCATTTGTGATATGAACTGTGCTGACGTGCAGGAAGGAACTAAGGCGAGGTAAGTCCTTTGTTCTAATTGTGTGGCTGTGTGGTTAGAGCGCCCTGACGCGTATTTCCTCCCTAATAGGGGTTTAGGGGGTGAACTTGCTGAGACATTGTCTCACCCCATCGTGGACTTAACTTTTCAGGTCCTAAGATGGTGGTTGCGGAGGACCCGAAGCCCCAGAGTCTGTGGAGGTGGAGTCTGAAGGATCGGCGTATGTGTCCGACTATTATGTCGTAGGACAGGTTCTTTTTGAGAGCCGACCTTTTTGTAGACTTTTGACCAGACTCTTTTGTATCTAAACTCGTTGTTTATAAAGTTGGCTTTTGTGAAATGTGCCCTGCTTTCCTATCCCATGTTGTTTGTTGTTAGGGGTATTTGTTTCGCTTCCGCAAGTTCATTAAAAATGAATGGGCGACGCGTGCTGGGAACGTCACATTTATATTGACCAGAGAGGGGTGCGCGCACGCTCAAGGTTTAGGGCATGACAGGTGGAGAGCTGGTGATGGAGGTGAGTGGCTGGCGTGGGGAGAGAAACGAAAGAGGGATGATGAAGGTGGGACGCTCGGCTGTAGCAGAACATAAGGGAAATGGTGTGAGGTAGAAAAGAAGAAGAAGAAGAAGCAGAAGGGGGAAAAAGGGTTTGGTCGGCTAAGGCCAAGGGGATGAACGTGCATGGGGAGAGGGGGGAGAGAGGGGGATGGAAGTCAATTTGACAACCAATGGGAAGCCTTGCAAAATATCAAACACTCATGACTTGTGTCTCCAAAGTCTTCATGCCCAACAAGTCAATTGGTCATCCAATGAGAAATTTGCTCTTATTTCTCACAAAATAAACCATTTTGAGGGCCAAATAATCCATTTAATCAGCCCATCCGAATTTCACTTTCATTTTCTTGTTGTTCGAAATTGATTTTTCCGCAAAATTCCGGACTCAACAAAATTTTGCCAAAAGATGAGATGACGTCCTATAAATGAATCGTGACACACTCGAACGTCCGATTCCCAAAACCGAAATCAATTTCGTGGTTAAAATTGACCGAACACGATTTTAGTACGACCTAACCTATTGGGTAGCTTTTAGGGATTTTAGCGCGTTTGACTCATGGTCGATAATTTTCGATCCACGTTTGTGCATCTCTGACTCGTAAACGACGTTCGGTTGTCATAAAAATCGCGAGGTTTCAATTTTGTGACCCGAGTATAATATCGATAGAAAATCGGGTTATCGTTGTTCGACGCGAATATCGCAATCGTGCGGAATCACCCGCAATTTGACTACGTACTTCCATCGAATCGACTCATGTCCATTCGCTAATCAATTATAACGGTGTCGTATTGACCCTTGCCGATTATTATGGTCGAGCGGTCGATTTCTGATCGAATTCTCTAGTTTTTCGTGCTTACACCCCTTAACGGCATCATCTAATAGATTAATTAACTCGTGAGTGGTCATATGACATCCTGAATTTCAGGTTCCGTTTTCGATTGAATAAGTTGAGCTTTTCATTGATGCGTCTATAGTTCTTTTCTATGAGTTGACCACTCATGATATAACTAACCTATCAAGTGAAGTCTAGCACCCCTAAACATATAAGGTCGCGACAGGTACCTATCACTCCACCAAATGTTTATCAGTTACATCTCTTTTGATATAAAGGGGTTTCAAGAAGAATTGTAGTTCATGGGTCTCTTTTTCTTTTTTTTGAAAACGGTCCCAGCGCAGCTTATTAGTGGAAGCATAAACAAGTCTCACCATTTTCCCTCCAATAACCATAATGCAATGCACACCAACTACGCACCATAAGAAAAGATAAAGCCAAGCCACTTTTATTTATATTTTCATGATGGATTTCTCGGGTCGGTACAACCAAAAAGAAAAGCCAAGACTTTTAACTAAACTTGGCCACAGCTCAAAAAGAGAGATCTCAACCCCCTATATCGATCACGTGTAATCCTCCATCTCTAAGTGTCGGCTATCCTCAAAAAGTGTCAGCTTCCACCCCTCACGTGGGCCATCACACCCACCCCGGTGCGTCGAGCGGTGGCGGCGGCAACATCCCCTGCATCACTTCATCACAGCGGATGTGGATCGACAAGAACTTCTGGATGACCAGGCCCCAGCTAGGCCCACATCATACATCACCAGCACACGAACCCATATGAACGTCAGACCAGGGATGGTGACACTATCAAGCTCCATACAATCGACCTCCACGTCAGATGGAAGGCCATAAAAGGTACCCCACGTGACTGGAGGGAGAGGCATATTTCTAATCTGAAATGTTAGTCCCTAAAGGGGTGAGTACAACTACTCAGCAGGTAAAAGATCCATTAAACTACTCAATGCATCAAACAGAACAATCATGACATCATAGTAGAGTGCATATCATTCATGTATCTAAGCACAACTTACCTTGCAGACATGCATATGTCATCATACCATATGTGCATGCACCATCATGCACTCACCATCAATCATTCATGCATATACCATCATGCCATAGGTGCATATACAACCATGCACTCATCATCAAGCATTCATGCATATCATATCATACAGCCATGCATACATGTCACCATACCATGCATGATTCAATTCCAACTCTTTATCTTTCAATTAGGTCACCACATTTTTTTTCCCGGGACCAGTGATTGCATCCCCCATTTTATCGCTTGCACCCCACCTGGCATCGCGAGGAACCTCCGGCACACACCACCGGGCATCTAGCACTCCCACATTCTGGGCATCTCGCATCCCAACTGGCATCACGAGGTATCCCCTCGGTACACACCACCGAGGCTTCCGGCACCCCCACATCCCGGGCATCTCGAAACTCCCGAGGACATCCAGCACCCCCACATCCCGGGCATCCGGCACTCCCCTTTCCGGGCATCCCGACACTCCCGGGGCATCGTCAGCTCACCCCTCCGACGGTATTCTCATTTATCATAACTGATATTCACAATTTATGTCTCAATATCAACATGGCACATGATATGTAATGCCAAGTATCATCACATGTGCAGCAAAATTTAATCACTTAAAACAATGCAATTTATGGGCTCATACAAAACAAAATAGTCCATGCATTACAGCTTTTGAAATTCGCACAATCCAGCTTGCACAGTTTTAGAAAAATTTTTAATTAAATACCCAAATGACCTTCAAAAATCATGAAATTCGAATATGTAATAGTTAAGACATAAAGGCAGGTATTTCATGCAGAACACTACAGCAAAAGACCCTCATACAATTCGGTATAGACCAAGCATCACAGCACTACTATTCTAACAGTTCAACTTGCACAGTTTTTGAAACATTTTTGGTTAAATAGGCAAATGAACTTCAAAAATCACGAAATTTAAATATGTTGTAGGAAAGACATAAAGAGAGATATTTCATAAAGAACACATTGCCGAAAGAACCTCATAAAAAACGATATAGTCCACGCATTGAAACTGACTAAGTCCGAACACATCAGATTGCACGGTTTTAGAAACATTTCCAATTAAATACCCGAATGACCTTCACAAATTATGAAATTCGACTATGTGATAGTCAAGGCCCTAAGGTATATTTTTTATGAAGGAATCAGAGTCATATTCGTCCTAGGTAATTTAATATAGGTGGTTAAAACTTCTGTTCCAAGTACCGAAATTTCCAGATCTAACTACCTCCGAAAAAACACGATTTCACCTACCTATTCTTGTTCTTTTTCTCTAAATTTTTTGATATGTTAAACCTCAGGATGTCCTTTACATCTTTTGTTAATAAATCGAAGTGAAATTCCAACAAAAAGTTAGCCTTACAGTCCATGCATTCATCAAAGGTAGTTACTGAAATCTCCAGATTCAGTCTTTCCAAAGAATAAAGATTTCACTCACTTATGCTTGTTCGTTTTGTCCCAAATTTGAGTATGTTATACTCCAAGAAGTCCTTAACAACTTTCATTTAGAAGTCACGGCCAAAATCCAACTCGGACATCACATGCAAACCACTAGAACATCCAAGGTCGAGCTGTTTTCTCAAGAACAGTTTACTAGCCTAAAACACCACTCTTAAAACTTCAACTTTTCACACCCTAGACATCCGAAATTTATCACCATTCGATCACACACACTAGGAACAACATGCAAGAGTAGATCGAGGATCCCACTTGCCTCTAAATCAAGCAATCAGCGAGCACAACGGCGTGACGACGGCGGCGACGAATGGCGGACGCACGGCGGACGATCGACGAACGGTCCTCCTCCTTCCTCTCTTCCTTTCTCCCTTTCTTCCTTTCTTCCTTCTCTTTCTCTCCTCTCTCTCTTTCTCGGACGAACTCTCTTCTCTCTCTCCCTCTCTCTCGCTTAAACCGGCATCATCTTCCCTAATTTTTCTTCCCCTCCATCATTAACCATCATTAGCATTTGCATGGAGAACACTTGAAAGCTAGGAGGAAACACATGGCGCTTTTCCATGCAAGATGAGCCTCCAAATTCGGCTGGGCTTGGGCCAGCTTGGCCGATGGCAGCTCTCCTCCTTGGGCTTCGTGGGCCGGCCGAGAATGGGGTGAGGCAGTAAGCATACCGATAAGGCGATCCATTTCTAACTTGAAGTCTGAATCCACAATAGACTTTAACAGATTCCACTTTGTTATTCTTAGACTAGCCATGTCCATAGCCGACTTTCGACTAAGGGCATCTGCCACCTTATTTGCCTTTCTTGGATGATATCGTATCTCACAGTCATAATCTTTCAATAACTCCATCCACTTTCTCTATCTCATGTTCAACTCTTTTTGCGAAAACAAATACTTCAAGCTCTTATGATCTGTATAGATTTCAAACTTCTCTCCATACAGATAGTGTGTGGCACCCGAGAATTTCGAAAATCCTCGAATGTACGATGACCATTACAAATCAATAGAAGTACTGTTAGATGGTGCCATTAGTATTTTGCATGAGCATTGTTTGATTCCATTGTCGGACTGATGGGCTGCGTTTAGAAATATTTTGATCGTCGCATAAGGCATAGACCCATCCCTGTGTACTATCACTGATGAGACCGAGATTGTGCCACGATGGATTGACAAGAAATTTTCTATACTTGGCCATGTACCCTATGAATCGAACCATCCTGGTTTATTGTTGTAGTATCATACGGCCATATTAATAGGCCGTATATAACTCATGCACATGTGGAGATTTAAGGCGAATATTTAGAATAAAGTGTGGCTGGAATTAAGAGTATTAAAGCCGCAACCCACCGACCCAAACCACTCCATAGTAACCATTTAATTAGTCGACATAATGGTCAACAAGTGAGAAGAGATGTTGACTGAGACCCTGCAAATGATGGCCACGTCACTAGAGGAGGAGTGACAACTGGAGTTCCGCCCATTGCATGGACGAGCAAGCTATTGAGTGCTCGCCCACAAGCCTCCGTGTTTCCCTGTTACAAGCTGCCACGAAGCAGCTAATGATTAGCAAAGAATAAATTTAAAATTTAAGTGAACTTACAGAAGAATAAATGGACAGAGTATTCGAGGAAGAGAGGAGAAGAGAATCGGAAAAGGCTTCTCCCCCCACACTTGTCTCCTCCACAATTACACTTGTCCTTGTTGTACCTACACCTGTCCTCCATGCATGCATCCACCGAAAATCCCCCTCTTTGTTGGCTGGTTTTTAGTAAAACCAGCAGCTAATCTGCTCGTGTAAGTGAGCTAAAGAGAGTGACCAAGCGGAACCGAGAGAGAGAGAGAGATCAAGCGAGGGAATTCGCGAGTGAGCAGCAGGTGGGTGAACGGCGAAGAGGAAGAAGGGACCACCTTCTGCCGTGCTCGAGCTGCCGCCGCCTCGCCACCGGTTCCTGTCGCCGACCAGCCAAGCCGTGACCCCCGAACCTCCATTTTCGGACAGCTACCGAGTGAGAGAGTTTAAGGCAAGCAATTGTTCTTCAATCTATGTTGTTGCAAGCTGTTTTACCTAGAAAAGAAGTGAAATAGGTGAGGAGAATGGACTACTTGAGCTGCATGTGGAGTCTTTGATATGTAGGAGGGTGTTAGATCAAGAAAACTGGTTGTGGATGAGGTGCATGTGCTGGATTTCGAATTTCATGAAGTGTGAGTGCTGGATTTTTGAACTTGCAAGTGAAACCAAATGAATTTGAGATTCTGACCATGAGGAATCTTAGTGATAATCATGCTGTGGTAAGGTGTATTGTGTGTATGGACAAAGAGTATAATGACGACAGGTCGAAATCTAATATATAGGAGGAGTTTTGTGAACTTGTGAACTGTTTTTGTGAAAATCAGTATGACCTCAGGTGACATTTTAAATTTTCTGTAATTATCTGACCACAATTTGATTTTGAACCCTCGATGAAAGTTTTAAAGAACATCTTCATGAATAACATATCCAAAATTCAGAGAAAACGAACAAAGTATGACTCTCGAAATAATTTTCCTACAAAAATATGAAATCTGGAATTTTACAGAATGTTGGGTAGGAAGAAAATTGAAGTTTTACCCTCTGTGCCTATGGAATATGACTCAGTGTTCTTCTTGAGATTTGTTCCTCTAGGTCTTATCGATAACGTGTCAAAATTTCGAAATTTTCTGAGCCCGTTTAGTAATTAATTCGGAATTGTTGCTAAAACTGCGCAATTGTAGAAATTAAGTTACTGTTTCGAGATTTCTATAGAATTTTCCTATATGAAGTATAGTTCTCGAAGTGCCATGTGACTTAGTGATGCTGATGGTGGGAGGTTTGTGACTTGATGATGCTGATGGTGGGATATTGTGATTGATAAAAAGTTTGTGAGATATCTTGTTCGACATATGATGATGCATTTGTGAATTAAAATGCAATTTGTTTGATAAAAGGGTTCATGAGATATCTTGTTTGACATATGATGATGCATTTGTGAAATTAAAATGTGATTTGTTAGCCATTGAACCCTCAGATTAATCATGCCCTGGGAGTCGGGATGCCCAAAGGATCGAGTGAGTCGATGCCTTGTGGATGCCCGGTGGCCTTAAATGGCTGAATGCCGGAGGTTATTCCCCAGGAGTTTCAGGATGCCCGGTAGTATGCTAGTCGGTACGTAAATCCGGATGGCCAGGGTAACCATTTTCATGGGAGGCCCTTGAGGTTCCTCGTGATGCCAGGTGGGGTACGAGATGCCTGGAGGCGTGATTCGCTCCAAATGCCTGGTGGCCTTAAATGGCTGAATGCCGGAAGCTTTCGTTATGCCTGGAAGGATGCGAATGCCGGAGGGATGCAAACATTGGTCCTTCGGGGATGAAACCTTTTGAAAAATAAAAATGAATGATTTGACTATAAATGTGTGGGGTCTGAATATGTTGTCATCACGTTGAAGGGTTTCATGATTGTGATCTGATGATTTGGCATATGATTCTTATAGAATTTGCAATTGCTTTAGTATCGAAGAATTCCATGATATTGATATCCATTTATCCCTTGTCTCCTTGCCTTGTCTATCTTGTATGAAATTAGATGCTGATTGTTATGCTCGATATAGCTTGTTGAATCTTTTGCTGCTGAGTGGTTGTACTCACCCCGTTTGGGGACTAACATTTCAGACTAGACAAGATACCTCTGCCGCCTCCGCCACCAGCAGATGGACCGAGTGGTTGGATATGGCCGCGAGGAGGAGGACAACAAAGGAAGGAACTTTTGGATGCCGACACTGATCGATGGACTTTAAGTACATGAGTGTTGGAAGAGATGTCAGTCATCTTTTGAAATATAGCCGAGTATAGAAAACCTTGGCATTTTGAGGTACCGACGAATGATGTCCATCAAGTTATGTAAATAAAAGTGTACGGCTTTAACTTACATAAAATGTTTAGTTGGTGTGCACTGTTTTTTGAATATAGGGAAGGGAGTTGTTGGATACGTTTCCGCCATATAAATTGCGCAGGGACCGACCTAAAAGATATAAATCCCAAGGATTGATGGACCTTCAGGTCATGAAAGAGAAAGGTAAGCGAACTGTGGCGACCCTGACAGATCGGGGGCTGTTCGAGGGGTGCCACATAGTGTCTCCATATCTTCAAAGCAAACACTATAGCTGCCAATCCTAAATCATGTGTTGGGTAATTCAGTTCATGAGGTTTTAATTGTCTAGATGCATAGGCTATGACCTTGCCATGTTGCATCAAAACACATCCCAGTCCTTTATGAGATGCATCACTATATACTGTAAAACCATCGGACCCAGATGGTATAGTCAGGATTGGAGCCGTGGTCAATTTTCTTTTGAGTTCCTGAAAGCTCCTTTCACATTCTCCACTCCATTCAAACTTTACATTCTTCCGCCGTTAATTTCGTTAAGGGGCCAGCTAGTCGTGAAAACCCTTCAATAAATCTTCAATAATAACCAGCCAGTCCTAAGAAACTTCGGATCTCAGTGGGTGTTGTCGGTCTCGGCCAATTTAACCATCTCAACTTTCGCCAGGTCCACTGCAATTCCTCCTCCTGACACCACGTGTCCCAAAAATATTATCCGGTCCAACCAAAATTCACACTTGCTGAATTTGGCATACAACTTATGATCTCTCAGAATTTGCAAAACTATGTTCAAGTGTTGCTCGTGCTCTTCAAGTCCTCTAGAATATACCAGGATATCATTAATGAAGACAATTACAAACTGATCCAAATAAGGCTTAAATATCCTATTCATTAAATCCATGAATGCAGCTGGTGCATTCGTCAATCCAAAAGGCATAACTAAGAACTCATAATATCCATAATGAGTCCTAAATGCACTCTTAGGAATGTCCTCTTTCTTAATCATTAACTGATGGTATCCCGATCTCAGGTCAATCTTAGAAAAGACCGAACTTCCCTGTAGTTGGTCGAATAGATCATCAATTCTAGGTAAAGGATATTTATTATTTATAGTCACTTGATTCAGCTGTCTATAATCAATACATAGACGCATCGACCCATCTTTCTTTTTCACTAATAGAACCGGTGCACCCCAAGGTGAAGCACTTGGACTAATAAACCCTTTATCAAGCAACTCTTGTAGTTGCACCTTCAATTCCTTTAACTCGACTAAGGCCATCCTATACGGGGCTTCCGATATCAGTCCTGTTCCAGGCATTAGTTCAATTTCAAACTCAATCTCTCGCTCTGATGGTAATCCATGCAACTCCTGAGGAAACACATCCTGAAATTCTCTGACTAATTGAATCTCACCGATTTTAGCCTCTTTCTTAGTAATGTCTCTTACCACAGCTAGGTATCCTTGACATCCTTCATCAAGTAGTTCACAAGCTTCTACCATTGAGATAATGGCTACAGAGGGGTTTGTCTGACCTCTGAAAAATTTAAAACTAGACTGATCAAGCAACATGAACTGGATCACTTTCCTATAGCAATCCACCTTAGCCCTATGCTTATGAAGCCAGTCCATTCCTATGATAACATCAAAGTCATAAATAGCCATTACGACTAGGTCTATTTCCATATCCCTTCCTCCTATTGATATCTTACATTTTGCACACATCATCGTAGATAATACCATATTCTTTAAAGGGGTGGAAACACAAAGAGGCATCTCAAGAGGCGTAACTTCTATTTCACTCAATTGCCTATATCCTTCAGATATAAATGAATGCGCAGCACCAATGTCTAACAATGCATATGCCTTCTTGCCATTTATGAAAATCGTACCTGATATAACATTTCTGGAAGCTTCCACTTCCTCTTGGGTGACCGCATACACCCTTCCTTGTGCTGGTGGCCTCTGAGGATTCCTTGGTAAGTTTGGTCTAACAGCACTCTGCTGTGCCTGTTGCACCGAGCCAACACTCATTTGTGACCTTCCTTGTGGGCAGTCTCTCTTAAGGTGACCTACTTGTCCATAATCATAACATCTCAGCCGTCCATTGCAAGGTCTTGGGCCATGCTGCCCATCACACCTTTGACAAACATCAGGCTAATAGGGTGCTTTCCCTATATTCAGGCCATCCATAGCTCTTCCAAAATTTCCAAAATTGCCCTTTTTCTTAGCATCCCACATCTGACCTTGACCAGGATAGGGTCTTTTACCTCTTCTTATATCACTAAAGCCCAACTGTCTCTTGAATTTCGATCGCTCTCTCACCAACTCTTGCTCCACTAACTGTGCCCTTTCATAAACTTCATGATAATCCCTTATATTCAAAGGCACCAGTTGTTTCCTAATATCAGTCCTCAACCCTTTCAGAAATCTCTTAACTTTTTCCTCACGATCCTCAATCAATCTAGGAGCATACCTAGACAATTCAGAAAATTTTGCCTCATACTGATCCACTGTCAGCTCCCTTCGTTCCAACTGAACAAATTCAGTGATCTTCCTATCCTTAGCACAGTCATAGAAATGCTTCCTATTAAAAGCTCTAACAAACTCATCCCAGTTCACATCAGCACTTGGTGGAAAAATCGTATCCCTCGAAGCTCTCCACCAAAACTTTGCATTTCCTTCAAGTTGGTACTCTGCAAAAACTATATTCCCAGCATCACTGCAATCCAACAACTGGAAAATCTATTCTATCCCATCAATCCAATGTTCCGCCTCCTCAGGACTTCCCATTCCACTGAACTTAGGTGGCTTCAGCTTTAGAAAATGCTCCACTAGTCCTTGAGGGCGACATTCCACTCCGAGTTGTTGCTGCGCTTGCCTCTCCATCAGATTTCAAATATTGGCCAATGCCTGCAAGATATCTTCCATTCGGGGTTCAGGCTTTGCAGCAGAGGCTTCAGCCCTCGTAGATGAGCACTTCCAGCTCGCACCATGACTTTCCTGCAGTTTCCAAGCATTTGCCTCAGGAATAATATGAAACTCACTATCTCCATTTAAAAGCAACTATAACTACATAAGTAACATAAACATGTTACTGGCATCTAAAAGCTCATACTAACTACTAGGGATCTACGAGTGAATACCCTTCACCCGTTATTCAAAGTTACTCAACTATTCCAGTTCATAACCTATGGTGTGCATTGTCATCATATTCCTCAATTTCCAAATGAGGCTCATTATCACTTCAACTATAACCATTGCTCTGATACCAAAACCGCTGTGGCACTCCTCGACGGCCCCCGATCCGTTAGGGTCACCACAGGTACTTGTCACTCATCCCTTTTTACATACTAGTAAGGTAACTTTTTTTTTTTTTCTATAAAGTGAAACCATAATTCATAGGGGTTGATCAATGGAATTCTTTACCAATTTTTTTTTTTTTTTTATTTTGTAAAGGTCCCAGCGCAGTTCATCAGCGGAAGCATAAACGTATCTCATGTGGCACCCCAAAACACCTAAGGTCACCACAGATTACCAAAGAAGAACCTTAGTTCCTAGGCCCTCTTTTTTCTTTTTTTCTTTTTTTTAACGGTCCCAGCACGTCTTGTTTTGCGGAAGCATAATCAAGTCTTACCAATTCTCCCTCCAACAATCATGATACAATGCACACCACTAAACACCATAAGACACTTTTATTTACATATTTTTATGATGGATTTTCTCGGGTCGGTACAAAAGAAAGGCCAAGACTTTTAACTACCCTCGGCCATAACCCCTAAAAGAGACAACTCGACCCTCTATGTCGATCATGCAAAATCCTCCATCTACTAGTGTCGGCTATTGTCCAAAAAGTCACAGCTCCTACTCCTCACGCACGGGCCGTCACACCCATCTCGGTGTGTCAGGCGGTGGCGGTGGCAACATCCCCCGCATCACTCCGTCTCGACGAACGTGAACAGATATGAACTCTTGAATGACCGAGCCCCTAGCCAAGCCCACATCATACATCACTAATGCACGAACCCGAATGAACATCAGACCAGGGATGGTGGGACAGTCGATCTCCACACACTCGACCTCCACGTCCGATGGAAGGCCGAAAAAGACGCCCCACGTGACAATAGGGAGCGGCATCTTTCTAATTTGAAATGTTAGTCCCCAAAAGGGGTGAGTACAACGACTCAGCAGGTAAAAGATCCAATAAACCACTCAATGCACCACATAGAACAATCAAGACATCATAGTATAGTTCATATCATTCATACATCCAAGCATTACTTACCTTGCAGCCATGCACATGTCATCATGCCATATGTGCATATACATCCATGCACTCATCATCAAGCATACATGCATATACCATCATGCCGTATGTGCATATACATCCATGCACTCATCATCAAGCATACATGCATATACCATCATGCCGTATGTGCATATACATCCATGCACCCATCATCAAGCATACATGCATATACCATCATGCCACATGTGCATATACATGCATGCACTCATCATCAAGCATACATGCATCCATGCAACCATACCATGCATGACTAGATTTCAATTTCTCAATTTTTATACTTCCAATTGGACCGCCACATGTCTCTTTCCCGGGACCAGTATTTACATCCCACAGTTATAGCTCGCACCCAACCTGACATCGTGAGGAGCCTCCGGCACACACCTCCGGGCAATCGGCACACACACTCTGGGCATGTCGTACCCCAACTGGCATCACGAGGTATCCCCTGGCTCACACCTCCGAGCTTCCGGCACACACACTCCGGGCATCTCGAAACTCCCGAGGACATCCAGCACACACCCTCTGGGCATCCGGCACACACACTCCGGGCATCCCGACACTCCCGGGGCATCGTCGGCTCACACCTCCGACGGCATTCTCATTTATCATAGTTCACATTCACATTTATGGCTCAATCAAAACATGGCATATGATATGATGGCAACAAGATCATTTTCAGCATTTTGATTCTTATATGTAGTTCCAAATATCATCACATATGCAGCAAGACCCAATCACTTATAACAATGCAATCCATGGGGTCCATACAACTTAGAATAATCCATACATCATGACTTTTTGAAATTTACCAAAATCCAGCTTGCACGATTTCAGAAAACATATTTATTAAATACTCACATGATCTTCAAAATTTACGAAATCTGAACATGTGTTAGTCAAGATGTAAAGGCAGCAACTCCATGAAGAACACATGCCCAAAAGAACTTCACGTAACAAGATATAGTTCACACATTACAGCTTACAAAATTCAGACACATCAGAATGCGGGGTTCTTGAAATATTTTAACCTAAATACCCGAATGGCCTCCAAAAATTATGAAATTTTACCAGGTGATAGTCAAGACCCTAAGGTAGATTTTTCATGCAGACAATTAACTATGGACGGTCGAATCCCCTGTTCCTAGTACCGAACATTCCAGGTTTAGCTGTCTCCAAAAAAATCAATATTGCACCTACTTATCTTCCTTCATTTCCTCTGAATTTTTGATATGTTTTGCCATAAGGGGTCCACTACAACTTTCATTAAGGGATCCAGGTGAGATTCTCAAAGGAAATTCACTTTATAGTCCACGAAGTCACTGGGGTTCAGTACAACATTTCCAGATCTAACGTCTTCACAGGAAAAATCGTTTCACTAGGCTATACTTGTTCGTTTTATTTCTCCTTCAATTCAATCATTAGCCATCATTAGGAGCCACCCAAAATGACCAATAGGTGAAGCCCTCTTTTTGCCACTTGGCAAATCCCATGCATGATGGGCTTGAAGATGGGCCGGCTCCTCCCCCCTTGTGGTCGACAGCAGCCCCCTTCATGGGCTTCATGGGCCAAGCCAATTTGGCCCACTTTAGGTCCAATACCCTTGGGGCTAAAGTTCAATCTTAATTAATTCAAATTTCACTTTTAATAATTCATTTTAATTCCCTCTTTTATAAATTTCAAATTCACAATTTCATATGGCCATAAAACTTGTAACATTTAAAGCGTAGGGATCAAATCTATGAGGTGCATACCCAAGAACAAATTTTTTTTTTTATCAACTTATCCTATAATACTAATTTTAATAACTCATGAGCACAAGATACATAACACTTGGTCTTAAAAGTAAGTCAATAGCTAAGGCATAACTCAAAGGCAAATTTCATTACCTAATCATAAACTTTAATACATCTAGAGGTTGCCTTGAATTTTTGGGATGCCACATCTCACCAATCCTTCCTTCAATAACAACAATGCAATGCACACCACCTACGCTCCAAATGAAAAGACAAAGCCGAGTCACTTTTATTTATATTTTTACGATGGATATTTCGGGTCGGTACAGCAAAAACGCCAAGATTTTAACTATTCTTGGCTATACTCAAAAGAGAACTCGACCCTACATTGAACATGTGCACCCCTCCATCAATAAGCGTCAGCTATCCCCAAAAAGTGTCAGCTCCCATCAGCCATGCGTGCCATCACACCCAACTCAATGCATCGGGCGGCGGCGGCAGTAACATCCGTAGCATCACTCCACCACGCCGGACATGAACAGACAAAAACTCCTGGATAACCGGGCCATCAGCAAGACCCACATCATACATCACTAAGACATGGACTCGGACATACACCAGACCAAGTACACTAGTACAGGAATGCTCAGTGCACTCCACCTCGACATCAGATGACAATCCATAATAGGTACCGCGTGCAACTGGTAACAAAGGCATCTTTCTAATATGAAATGTTAATCCCCAAAAGGGATGAGTACAACCACTGAGCAGTAAAGATCCACCAAACTACACAATGCGTCAAATAGAACAATCAAGGTATCAAGAATAAAAACACATATCATTCATGCATTCAAGCATACCTCACCATACAGCCATGCATATATCACCATACAACATGCATAAATCACCATGCACTTGTACTTATATCATCGAGCAGCCATGCATATCATCATGCAACGTGCATATACCACCATGCACTTATACATGTATCATCAAGCATGCCAAACTTATATCACCAAGATTCATATCATTTTTCTTTCCAGGGACCAATGTTTGCATCCCACAATTTATCGCTCGCATCTAACCTGGCATCACGAGGAACCTCCAGCACACACCTCCGGGCATCCGACATACACACTCCGGGCATCTCGTACCCCAACTAGCATCACGAGGTATCCCCCCAACACACACCTCCGAGCATCTCGAAACTCCCGAGGACATCCGGCACACACACTCCGGGCATCCCAACACTCTCGAGGCATCGTCGGCTCACACCTCCGACGGTCTCCTTATTATCTCAATTTCTATTCACACATGTATCTCAATTTCAACATGGCATTTGATGCATCAATATCAAGAGTCTTAACCAGTTTTTGATGTCATATAACATGCCATATATCACCACATATGCAGCAAAATCAACCACTCAAAAAATTACATCACATGGAAAATTTCATTTATTTTTGAAAACGCGTCAATTTTCAGATAAAACAGAATGCACTCCTTTAGTTAAAACTCTAAAAAAATTAATAAATGGTATTAATAAATTCTTAAAACTTGACACATTATAGACGAGACCTAAAGGTAGATATCTCATGAAAACACCATACCAAAAGAATCTCACACAAAACAGTACGGTCCATGCATCACAGTTTTCAAAATTTCAACACTTCAGCTTGCACAGTTTCGGAAGAAATTTAAATTAAATATCCAAATGAACTCCAAAAATTCTGAAATTTTTATATGTTATAGAAAAGTCCTAAAGGTAAATATCTCTAAAGAAATCGAAACCCAACTCGTTCTAGATTAATAGATATAGATGATTAATTCCTCCTGTTCTCAGTGTCGTTTTTCCAGATTTTCTTCTTTCAAAGGAAACTCGTTTCACCAACCTACATATGTCCGTTTCTTCTAAATTTTCAGTATGTTATTCCTCAGAATATTACCTACAACTGTTGTTAAGGACACACGATCAAATTTTAATTGGATGATTTTATAAAAAATCACAGAATCATACTAGGTCGAAGTACCATTTTCCCAGATCCAGTTTCTTCAAAGGACAACGATTTCACCTACCTATTTTTGTTCATTTCCTCTACATTTTTGACATGTTTTATCTAAAGAAGTTCTCTACATCTTTTATTAAGAAATAAAAGTGATATTTTCACAAGAAAACTACTTTACAGTCCACGAAATCACTAAAGGTCAGCACAACAATTCCAGATCTAATTTCTACAAAGGAAAATCGTTTCACCAAGAAATATTTGTCCGTTTTATCTCAAATTTTAGTATGTTATTCCTCAAGATGTTCTCTACAAATTTTGTGAAGAGATCAAAGCAAGATTCCAACTAAAACGTTGCATGCAGCCCACAAACTCATGAAAGGTTGAACTGATTTTTCCAGAAAACAGCATGCTAGGTCAACGAATTTCTCCCCAAAGTTTCAAAATTTCATCACTTCCACCACAACCGAAGTTCAGCATTTCTACACACACATCATACAGCAAGCAAAGGGTAGGTTTTAGGACTCTACTTGCCTCTAGCCCAAGCGAACATAGCAAGCAACGAACGGAGGGGCAAGGCGGCAAACGAACGGCGGTGAGCTAGGCGGACGATCGGCAGCGAACGGACCTCCTCCTTCTCTCTCGCACGCACGGTCTCCCCTTTCTCTCTTCCTTTCTTCCTATCCTTTCTCTCTTTCTCTCCTCTCTCTCTTTGTGCGACGCTCTCTCTTTCTCTCCCTTTCCTCGCTTAATCCGCCCCCCTCTTCCTCTCTAATTTTCTTCCTGTCAATGATTAACAATCATTGATCTTGCATGCCAGCGCCACTTGGCAATTTTCATGGAAGATGGGCGTCATCCGACTGGGCTTGGGCCAGCCTTGGTCGACGGTCCAATGGGGCTTCATGGGCTAGCCTTTTGGCCCACTTTAGGCTCAACACTCTTGGGCCTAAAGTCCAAACTTAAATGGCCCAAAAATTTTCTTAAATAAGTTCATGTTTACTTTTAATAATTTACCTTAAATCCCCACTTATATAAATACTAAATTACAATTTCATTTGACCATAAAACTTGAAATCATAAATCAATAAATTCCAATTTATAAAACACATGGCCAATGATAGAATTTCCTTTCCTACCAAATAATTATCCATTAAAAGCTTGGCCATAAATCTCATTGCAAATTATGGATTAAATGGGTACAATACCACTTGATGGTACTTCCATCACCTATTCATAGGCCTTAATGTATCTGGAGGTTGCCATGAATTTTAGGATGCCACATTACTGCTCATGTATGTGATATGAATTGTGCTGACATGTAGGGAGGAGCTGAGATGAGGTGAGTCTCTATGGTTGTGTGGTTCTGTGGTTAGGACGCCTCTAGGCGTATTTTCTTCCTAGTCGGAGTTTAGGGGGTGAACTTGCTAAAACATTGTCTCACCCTGTCATGGGCTCAACCTTTTTTGGTCATTAAATAACGGTCCCTCCAGAACGTTTTGGTCGGCCGGTGAGGGTTACCAAGCAAAGTTTTGACTATCTTGTCCCTGAGGCTCACTGGGTCTATGAACTCGTGGTGACTACCGTCTGGGTTGATGAGGGTCTACCTCAAAGGGTACCGCATCAATTCAGAGCGTGGTTTCGCCACAGACTCAATGGATACAAGGAGGGTCCCTCAAGGGTTTTGACATCCTCGCTGTGGTAGTCGATGCCGCTCTAGGCGATAGTGCAGCTGACCCTCCTGATGGTGTTGTGGAAGACCCGAAGCCCCCAGAGTCTGTGGAGACCGAAGGATCGGCGAATGTGTCTGACTAGTTAGTCATAGGACAGCTTTGTTTTGAGAGTCGGTCTTTTATAGACTCTTATCTATATACTGGTGTTATATATAAACCGAGATGTTTATAAAAGCGTGTTTTGGTTGTGAATTGTTTTCCTGCTTTTCTATCACATGATATTTGCTATCAGGGGATTTGTTTATTCGCTTCCGCATGTGCAATAAAATGAAAGGGTCGACGACTCATCCTGGGAAGTCGCAATTTTTATCAACCACTGAGGGATGGGCACACGCTCGAGGTTCGGGGCGCGACAAGCCAGCTTCGAGTAAAATAACCATAGGCACGTCGACGAAACAACAATTTCATATATTTAGGACAGGGTCAAATTTCAGGATGTCACAACTTTGATACTAATTCAAACTCAGTATCCCTATCATCCTTTTCATGCTTCTCAATCCTTACCATTGATTCCTTTCTTATTGTACTGGTAACTTCATCAATATTCATGGCTGACCTTCTGGACCAAGATATGGAATCTAACCCTTCTGAACCAGAGGTTGTTCAACCAAACAATCCCTCTCAGCATGTGACTACCTCTTCCAAATAGTTTTTCACTGTTGATGATATTCCATATTACAAATGGCCAGAAAGATTTGAAGAATTCCACACTTGATTAAATGCCCAAGCTCTTACCAATCAAGATAAGTATGATGTCCTTTTTGGTTTTGTCACAAGGTTTACAGTTAGCCTCAAATATTGATGGCAATCGGGTGAGAACAAGACCAGATTCAATTTTTGCTTTCACCTGACTTTAGCCATGCCATTACTCTCCTATACCATTTTTTCATAGGAAAACCTTCTAACCTTCATGAGCTCAAAAGGAGAGAATTTTTTGAAAGAAAATGATGCTCTCGCTAGAAAATGCATCTTGATAAACATTATCAGGAAATACTCAAGCTTTTCTATGGTATTGGAGCTGATCCAAACCTAAAGCAAAATTTTCTGACTTCCATCCCCAAAGAGTTATCCCAGCAAGTTGAGAAATCTTTCTCAATAGACAGAGGAGAATTGTAGACATTCCTTTGGGAGAAATACAACAAGAAATCCATTTGTGCCTTGACGATCTATGTCTAAAGGGCCAAATGGTTCATAATTATCTCACGGACAACAGAGAACTTGATGGAGCCTGTTCTTGCCAGAAGTTGAAGATCAGATGCTCCAAGCAAGACTATGACGGTTTTTGCAAAAAGTCTTCTAGAAAATAGAAGCACTTCAAAAAAGTCTGGATAAAGAAATCCAGACATGGATCTAAGCATTTTAGGAAAAAGAATAAATGACGATTCCTACGCAAAAGGAAAGATAGTTCAGGCCGCAAGAAATCAACTCAATGCTTCATTTGCAATCAAAAGTATCATTTCGCCAAAAATTGCCCCCAAGCAAGAAAATGTCAAAATCATCTAGTACATCTCATAGAGATTGAAACTGGTATTTTACTCGAAAATGATGATATCGAATCTCTATTCTCTGCGAATTAAGAACCATCTGAACAAACTCTTTATGTTATTTCTTGTTACCAAACTCCCAACGAGACTGATTTAGATTCAGATTCTAAAGATCTTTTTCACATATCCCTCACTTCTTCAAAACAAAACCCTGACATATTTTCCAGCCAAATCCATTGTCCCCATTTTCCTGTGAAAATTTTCACTTCAAAGTTTGTCAAACCCATCACTGTCATTGCTCTTATAGATACTAGTGCAAGTTCTTCAATTTTAGATACTAAAGTTCTTCCTGAAGAGTATTGGACTTCCTGCGTTTGATATTTCAATTCTACCTCAGGAGATACTTTTTCTACGAATATAATAACCAACCCAGTAACTATCCATTTTTCCCCAATGTTCCATAACCACAAAAATCTTTGGATCTAATCTTCCCAACAAAGATCTGATCATCGGTTGGGACATCATGACTTAAATTTCTCAACTTCGTATCATTCCTAGAAAGTGTCTTAAGTATAAGGATCAATTCTCTGAATTTGTTAATATCCAAAGACTTTTTCCATCCAAATGAATCTGTTAGATCCGATCATGCAAAAGTTGTTAGAATCTTGTTCAGAATCCCATTCGAAATTCTCTCAAAAATGTTTTCATCCTTTATGGAAAAACCTGAAATTCTTTATTTGCCTTCCCTTAAAAAAAAAAATGAAGATATTAATCCAACCAAGGCAAGTCATACGGGAATGAAGCCAAAGCACCTGGTCTCGGCTCAGAAGGAATGCTCAAAGCTATTGCAACAAGGCCTTATTGAAATTTCAAATTCTCAATGGGCTTGTGAAGCATTTTATGTCAATAAACGTGTCGAGCAAAATAGAGGAAAGATGCGGCTAGTAATAAACTATCAGCCTCTTAACTTTTTCCTTCAAGATAACAAGTTCCCTTTACCTTCCAGAAATTCACTCTTTATCGGATTATCCAAAGCCCATATTTACTCCAAATTCGATCTCAAAGCCAGATTTTGGCAATTGGGTATTCATCTTGAAGACAGACCCAAGACAGGGTTCTGTATTCCGAACCAACATTTCCAATGGAAAGTTCTTCCTTTTAGACTAAAAGTAGCTCCATCCTTATTCGAAAAGGCCATGTGTCAAATTTTCCAACTAATCCTATCTAGTGCAACAGTATACATTGATGACATCTTGCTCTACAGCCTTGATGAGGAATCTCACTGCCAACTTCTTAAACAGTTTGCAGACATTGTAAAGGAGCATGGGATTATGTTTTCTCAAAGAAAGATGAATATCGCCCAGATAGAAATTGAATTTCTTGGCATGCACCTTAACAAAGGAACATCCTATCCATGGCCACACAATACTCAGGAATTGCTAAAATTTCCTAGAAAAGACTTTACGACAAAGCAAGTTCAGCAATTTCTGGAGATAATTAATTATCTTAGAAATTTTGTCCCAAACATAGCAAAGCTACTAATACCACTACAATCAATGCTGAAGAATAATCCCTCACTTTGGGGAAATTCTCAGACTAAAGCATTCGCTGAACTTAAGGAGATCATGCAGACATTTCCTCCATTGCAAATCCCATCAACAGGAAAGAGAATTCTCCAGACTGACGCCAGTGATAAATATTGGGCACCCATCCCGTTCGAAGAAATTGATATTAAGAGACACCTGTGTGCTTACAAAAAAAGAAAATTTTCCCAGGTTGAAATGCATTATCATTCCACTTTCAAAGAAATCTTGGCGGTGAAAAATGGAATAAAAAAGTTTGAATTACATCTCATCGGCCATCATTTCTTGGTAAAATTGGACATGGCATCTTTTCCCCATATGACTAAGTTTAAACAGAAACAAATTCTACATTCTCAATAGCTTTGATGGGCTGAAATGGTTTTCAAAATACTCTTTTGAAACCAAACATATTGCTGGGAAGAAGAACATGCTTGCTGACTTTTTGTCAAGACCAAAAGCACCAGCAGAAATCAACATGTATATCATGAGGCATGCTTTCCATACTTTTCACCACAATGAAAAGTATAAGATTGAAAGAATACGAGATTAGCCTAGCTGGCAATATCCCTAGGAGATTGTTGAACAGATCCAAAAGGACAGCCTCACTGAAAATCTGGAAACCCTCATGTGGTAATGCCACACAGAGCTATTCAGATTCCAAGGAGGTTCAATTCTTTATCCTTTTGGATTAAATTTCAGCTATTCATCCATACACCCTCTAATCTGGAAGGAAGACGACTTCCCTGATCAACTACGACGATTATTATGGTACTTAACTAATAAGTACTTAATAGCTATCGAAATTCCCACTAGAAGGTTTATTGCCAACCTAACCATAATATTTGGGCTAGATCAATTGGTTTTATCCTCCCACTCACTTGAGGCATCTCCTACAGCAGGAACTAAGAACTGTCTGACCAAATCCAGAGATCCACATTGTTCTATTCTTCCGACGACCGTGGGCTTTTGTAAAAAATAATGGCAACATCACCAATGCCCCACAGATTATAGGAACCACATCCTATAAACCTCAGCCACACCTTAAGAAAGCTCGGATTTATAAATCTTTTCCAAGACCTATTGGTTACTGTGAACACCACTACCGAGAACTCCAAAGAGTTCTGTGCCAAGAAAACAAAACCATTCATGAAGATGTATGGAATTATAATGTACCCATTGCTTGGGATCATTATAACCTTACACCAAAAGCCAAAGAAGCACTCGAAGAATTTAGACATGCTGCAAGGACAACTCCATCATCATGTGAGCAAGAAATGATAGATACAGATGACCCTGCACAATCATCCCAAGACCCTTATGCACAGTGGGGGGGTCCTCTCTCTCAAGACCCCTATGATCAAGGACCCATGTCCTTATCTCTAGGGATTGACACATCTTACTATGCTCAACCATCCAATTGGCCTTAGCCAAACATGCCTACCGACACTACAAGATCTTTCTGGAATCATGAAGAAGCATCTTCATCAAACGAGGCAAACAGATGGAATACTTGAACTCTCTCTAAAGATCCACTCGCAGGAATTGAGCAAAAATATGAAGAACATCTTCTGGCATGAATGCATAGTTCTGATGACTCAGACTACGACTACAATGCCCATGACAGAAGAGATCACTAGCTGTAGCAGATCACTGTAGCAAGTCACTGTAGTAGTCATTGTAGCAGTAGGCTAGGGAAATCACTGTTCATTGTGACTGTTCATATCGCCAAGAATAATTCCTTACCGGATTTTCTAGAACCCCTATTTGTTTTAGGACCTGTGAGCCTGGTCCTTGTTTTTGTGTGATCTTCTAATGTCTATAAAAGGCAAGGAGGATGTAATGTGTTGGGCAGAGTCCCTTGAAGTAAATTGAGTGCTTTGTTAAACTCTCAATGTCTTTCTAAACACTTCTTCTTCTCCAGCCTGATAGGATCCTCTGAGAAATGCAGCTCGGATTAGAAATATTACCATCATGGCATCTCTGAGTCTCTCTAGACTATGAACTAAAAGTCGGAGTAGTTTTCTGCTAAAAGGCTATCCCTGAAGGGCTTGAACGAGATCAGAAGGCATACCTACAGGAAATTGACTTCGTCTTCCCTGGTTCTAAGCTTAGGTCCATTAATAATTTTTTTATATATTATAAATAGAAAACCCTAAGTCAAATGGCGTCAATAGCATTAAATGGCTTATCACAAAATCCAAAACGGTGTAAACAGCATTGAACGGCTTCTCACAGTGTCCTCCTCCAATACTCATTCTCTACTTTCTTTTTTGTCCTCTTAGTCTTCAATTTGCCAAAATCGAAAGAAACAACTTCTCCGCTCACCACTCGACACTCCCCCTGCTCAACTTCCCTACTCGCCGCTCAACTTCCCATCTTGTCATATATCTCTATGAGCGGTCTTAATCGTTTTTATGGTTTCTTGCTTTTAGTAAGTGTGAAATTTCTATTGTTATCTTTCTTAAATTTGTTGAATATGTACCGGTATTTATAGTTTGGTTGCACAATGCCGCATTATCAATGGATAAGTAATTTGAAATGGTAGGTTTGTCATTTCACAGAGTACAAAAAATGAAAAAAAAAAAAATATCGATTGGTCTCGAGTTAATCTTGGAACTGGACTGAACCCATTGGGTCGGTCTAGTCCTTGGTCCTAGGCTCAACAAGGTCGATCTTCGGTCCCAAAAATTAAGGACCAACATTGTGCGGGTTGGTTTAGGGTTAGGGGTGGACTAACCCAACCCGAACCATGCTCACCCCTAATGCATTATGCGATGATTTCTGGATTAACTCTTTGTAGATGAGGCGTTTTTCCCTTTCTGTGCGCGTTAGCCCGTGCCCTTCCCTCAGTGAACGTAAAAAAATCCACAATAAAACGAATGCCTGAATTGTCTAAGACCAAAAACAACCCCCCTTTCCTTCTTTCTTTTTAACACCATCATCTTTCTAATTGTTTCCGGTCGAATTTGATCCGATGTAGCCTTGAAGGGAAGAATTGAAAGCCGATGCCTACTGTTCCTTTTGAGAGAGAAAACACTCGGGAGAGAAAAGACGTACGTGAATTATGATTTCCAACCAACGTCTTCTCTCTCTCTCTCTCTCTCCCTTTTATACCCCATTCTCTCCACGGGCCCCTATTCCCATGGGCCGGGCTTTCTGGGCCCAGCTTGGGCCGACAGGGCCTTAAGCCCTTTAATTAAATAAAGCTTTCAGCTAGTTTTGAAAATAAATAAAAAAATTCAGCTGAATCGAGTTTAATCTCGAGCACATCCACAGTGGTACCATAGTGAACTGGGCTCAAGTATGGGGGTACAATCCAACAAAAAATTATCAATTTCAAGTCAAACTTGGGAATGAACTCCATCAAATCAACTTTATAGCTCGATTGGATCTCTTAACTTAGACTCTTCAGCACATCAAAACCGTTTACAAACCACGCTAGCTTTTTCCACGGTATGCGAACAAGTGACGTGAGTTCGTGGCCTCATAGACTTCTAAAGCACGTACAAGTCCAATAAAAAGGGTGAATCCTGAAAAAATCACAATCAATCTCGAGAAAAAGTTTAAGAAAGGAATAACACGTTAAAACTATACAATCAAGTTAATATGCATATTCCGACCAAAAAAGAAAAAAGTTCATATGCATATAAATATCATCTTTACTTTATATAGGAAGATAGATATTCTATTCTTAGAAAGGACACCAATGAATGTGAAGATAAATTGCTTGTTTTAGTTGCGATTGAAAATGACAAAGAATATATATCAAGCAAGAGAACCAATATCATTTTTAATAATGTCATAAACTCTACGGAGTTGACTTAATGACTAAAGAACGGACAAATATGATGCACCGCATGAGTACAGTTTCCCACACCTCCCGTAATAAATTATTCATATTTGAGCCAACAAACCGAATTTTGACCCAAATCTTACTTGCTTCACGAGGTTAACAGGATATTCCATGGGTCCTGTATCCACGTTAGATATAAACTTCCTCATTATCCGAGAGAGAGAGAGAGAGAGTTCTGTCCTCCTCTTTCCCTCTTTCTTTGTTGTTTATTGTCCTGTAGTTTCTACTCTATTTGAAACCGTACATGCATAGATAGGTTTTATCTGGCCAAGTTCTATACATCACGACCTTGGAACCTGCTCTCTCGGTACGTATAGATTCAATTAGTAAGTTTTCATGTACATAATACACGACAGAGTAAAACTATTGTAGGAGTCAAACACAAAGAATCATCCTGCATAACAAGTTAAATAAGTAGAAGATAATAACTCTACTCCGCTTGAGTTAAATCGGTGGACCCCTTGAGTTATGCTCTGAGACTGTCCTTTACATGTAATGACCAAATTGTATACGACACGTGAAACAGAGTTTATGATTCTTTTAGCTTCCTATCTTAACTATGAAAACTGCAAAGTTCCACCAATATATTCGCCATAATAGATAGTATAAGTAAGAAATCGATATTATTTAAAGTAAAAAAGAAAACTTATCTAAACATTCCCTTTATTTGAAAAAGTTTATGAAACATTAAAAAAACACTTTCTAAATAATAAGAAACTGAACGATGACATTTCTTCTGAATTAATGAAGTTTATCCACTTACTTTGATACATATTGACCTAGTCCTCCAGCTTATCTAAACATTTTAAAGCCTCATGGACGGAAAGAAAAGAAAAGGGGGCACCCCAAAAAAAAAAAAAAAAAAAAAAGTGGAATCGAGAAAAGGAAAATGAGAAAACACAAGCGGGAAATTAATATTTCCAGGTATGCCAAAAGTAAGATCATTGTCAGAACAAGTGACATCAATTTGTATGCATCTTTAGTTGTTGATGACATTTATATTGGTTGGCTTACAATAAATAAACTGAAATATCAAATCTCTGTATCTAATTAATCAACTGTAAACTTTAAAAGCGAGAGAGAAGGTTTAGTCAGACTCACCTTATGGTGCTTGTAAGACTCGAGCGAGCACCGAAAGTCTTTCTTGCAACCGGAGCAATTTATACGGCAATGATTTGGCAATTTGTTGCTTGATATATCAATGAACCTTTTTAAGATTCACATTCATGAACTGGTAAACTGTCCAAAAACTATAGCTCATAAGGACCCTCGAAAACCCGTAGCCCATCGCTTTCACACGTGTAAAGACTTGATCTATAAATATCAAGCCATAGCTTTTCAGAGACAATAATAGTTGCGAAAAGGCTTGCAGGTCTAGTTCAAACAAATCAAGTTGGTTTAGCAGAGGAAGGAAAATCAACTCAATGCAGGGACATTGTGAAGTCCAAGTTCAATTCAGTCAGTTTGGATAACCTCCTAATCTACCCAAACTTATCGAGATAGAGTTTGGCTCCTCCTTCTCCACTGTGGTTAGATCCAACTCAACCAAATTAGTCAATTTCGAGAGATCCGGGACTGCTTGCAACGATGCAGATGACACTTTTAGATGGGTTAAACTTGTTGGGAGAGTCGGCAACTTTTGAATATTATGACATGCCAGCAACTCCAATCTCTCCAAGCAAGGAAGCATGCTGATGGTCTCTGAAATTTCACTAACATGAGTATTTGATAGATTTAGGATTCTAAGAGAGGGCAAACTTCCGATTCCAGAAGGAAGTTGACCCTTCAAATAGAGACTATTGACTAGAAGCACTTCCAAATTCTGAAGCATTCCAATAGCACTAGGTAATTCCCATAAATCCGTTGAAACTAACGCAAAAGAGTTATTTGAAAAGTGCAACTCACGTAGTGATTTCAACTTCCATATGGAATCAGGGAGTTTCTTCACTTTACACCGCTGTACAAAGAAGTGCTTCAGATTCACTAGGTCCCCGATTTCTATAGGCAAATCTTCAAGACAAAAGCACATATCAATCTTCAAGTCAATCAGATACTTCAATTTCCGATGGAGCAATCAATTTTCCCCAAATTGGAACAATCTTCAAAAGTAAGCCTCTCTAAATTTGGGCATCCAGAGAAATCTGGTGTTCTGCTTATGCTCCAACAACTTTTCAAAGAGAGAACTTTCAATTTTCTAGCCATCTGTAAAAATGAATGCAATATTCAATGGATAAACAACCAAATATTACTTTCAAAGAAAAAAGAATTGAAATAAGCATATTACACACCTTGATTAGATCCCATAATTTCGAATCATCTAAAGAGCCAACATCTAAAAATTCAAGAACGGCTACATTCGGTAGGTACATGTTGGTCCATTCACAGATTCGTGGAGTATAATTCCAAGAAATCCATCTTAATTTGGTAAAACAATTTGCTAAGTTGCCATCAAAGGTTCCTCCTGTTAAATTAAGGAACCTTAGGTGTTCAAACCTTCCAATTTCTTTACTTTGAACAATGACATCATGGGAACTTAGTGGATTTGTGTCAAGATATAGTGCTTCAACGTTCTTCTTTATCTGCAAATGAGAATGGGAAATGAGTGATATTAGTATTATATACCATAGAGGAAAAGGATTATATAGAAAAAGGAATATTTTGTCAAAAACTATGAGTTCTCTGTTAGTGCTTTACCTCTTTTGTTGTTACTGTATCAAGGACCTCCTCACGATTCCATATCCTACTCCGCTCTCCAGGATTTATTGGATTTTCTAGACTAACAATTTCCCTTCCAAGATCTCTGAGTTGATCGTGCATCCAAAATTCATTATTCTCCATAATCTTTACCAAAGACATGCTAATGAGGACATTAACTCCAGTATTCGGGAAAAAGTTACAATCTTCCCACATGTAAAGTGCATTCGTCTTATCCTCACCAATGAAAAAGCATGCAATATCGAGGAAAATTTGTTGTTGCTCGAAACTTAAGGCATCGTAGCTGATCTTTAATTTTCTAAAAACATCCTCTTGAGGTACTCTTCTTAACTCCTTCAATGTCACTCTCCATTGTTCTCGTGCTTTGCAGTAGAGGAACGAACCAATTACTTCAAGAGCCAATGGAAGTCTCCCAGTAGCAGATATGATTTCCCTTGAAAGATCACTATAATCATCTGAAGGAGAATCTCTATCAAATGCATGCTTACTGAATAGCTGAAGAGCATGATCAAAACTCATCACCTCCATTTTGTACTCTAAAATTTGATACTTTGGCCTATAGGTTCGTAAAACATCTTTATTTCTAGTTGTAATCAATATTCTAGATCCTGGATACAAAGTAATCTCTCCAAGTAATTTCTCCACTTGTTCTCTGCTATCAACATTATCAAGTATGATGAGAACTTTCTTCTTATGAAGTATTTCTCCGATCCTCTTCATTCCAGAATCAATTTCGTCAATGCCCTTTGTTCCCGTAGGATGGCTAATTTCAGATAATAACTTTTGCGCAACTCAACTAAGCCATTAGTTCTTGATGACTTCTCTCCAATATCTTCAAGGAAACAACAACACTTTCCAAAATAAGAAGAGAGTTGGTTGAAGACAACCTTGGCGACAGTTGTTTTACCGATACCGCCCATGCCGTAAATTTTAATCAGTCGCACACCACCTGAGTCAATGTCTAACAATTCACTTACTTCTACTACTCGATCATCAACTCCAACTAAATGTTTAGTCATCGATCTATGTTTTGTCTTCAACCTTTCCACAACCTTTTCAACTACCAATTTGATGAGCTCGCCGTGGCTGCCACAATGAAAAACCATTTTATTGGGGAGAAATGCGAAATTGCAATTACCTAGCTAGAAGTGATAATCGAATAAACAACACAACAATCGGACAGATAATGGGACCTTAACAATCTACAAGTGATCTTCTCAGAGTCCATATTGGACATTAACATCAATCGAAAACCAACATTTTTTGCACTTGGCAACGCGTACACCATTTCAAAACCCAAAATTTGATTTGTTTTTCATTAGATTTTAGGAATCTTGGGATTATATTAATCACGTTCATGCAAAATATATATATATATAATTTGAAATTGACATTCTAGGATTTATGTTCAAGCGACGACTATAGAAGTTGAACACGAGGAGAAATGTTTAATGTATTGCAAGATTAAATGATAGAGAGCAATGAGCATGGCATTTGAGTATCCCGTTCTTTTTCTCCCACTGCCCATAATCAAATATTAGTATAGCTACGTAGCTATCAGTATCATTATTCGCCCATTATATAAGATGAACCTGTTAACCAATTTCACATTTTTTTTTTTTTTTTTTTTTTTTTACAATCGTAGCATAGGTTCCTCATTTAGTATTACTATAGTGAAAGTCCCACCACAATCATATTGGAAGTTATTCATCTATGATTCAAGTGTTGACAAAAATTGGGGAAATAAGCATCTTGAAAATTACTAGCTTACCTTGTGTACTTCTTCACTTCCCACCCCTTGATCACATCAAACTTCATGAGAGCCTCTCTCCACACATCTACTTGCTCAATGCTCAAGTTCTTCTCATGCTTCAAATTGCATATGGTATCGCGATACAATGGAGTGTTCAGCTTAACATCGTCAGGATCCACATCAAAGAAAATAGGTAGGATCTCTTTACTACCTTCCGAGTTAAAGGTATTTGCCACAATCTGTGCGAGCTCGTAGAGGCACCATTGGCTCGCAGCATAGGTTTGAGAGAAGATGGGTATGTAGATTCGGCAATTATCGATCGCTCGCTCAAGCGATTTATCGATCCCCTCACTGACACGGAGCTCTTCATTGTCTCGGAAGACGCAAATTCCAGCATCAGTCAAGTTATGGAAGAGAACATCGGTGAATCCAGTGTGAGTGTCTGGTCCTCTAAAATTCAAGAACACTTGATACTTGCTTCCCGATGTTCGTGCATCTGAGCTTGCCATAGCAATTGTTTGCTCAGTCACCGATCTATGTTTTGTCTTCAGTGTTTTCACGACCTCCTCGACAATTAATTTGATCAGTTTGCCATGGCTGCCACTATGGAAAAACATTTTAGTAGGGGAAAACTGCGAACTCATGACTACCTAGCTAGAAGTGATGCAATTCATGCACCGGATATAGTGTATTCAAGAGGAGAAATGTTTAACGTAATGAAAGATTAAATATTTATATTTAAAAAAGAAAAAGAAAAAGGAGTACGGCATTTCATTATCCCGTTCTTTTTCTTCCCGTTGCCCACAATCAAACAGTAATTTAGCTACCTTGCTATTAATATCATTATTCACCCATCATATAAGATGGCCTGGTGAAGCAGTTTCGCATTTTTTTTTTTTAACAAACGTAGCTATTATCATAATTGTTTGCCCGTTATCATTTAGTATTACTGTAATAAAAGCCAGGTATTAATCATGCCGGAATTATTACGCTATGATCAAGCGTTAATATCACTGGGGAAATAAGCATCTCCAAAGCAGCTAGCTTACCCGTCGCACTTCTTCAGTTCCCACCCCTTTGTCGCACCAACCTCCTCGAGAGCCTTTCTCCACGCATCCACTCGCTCATTGCTCAACTCCTTCTCACGCTGCAAACTTAGGATGGCATCACTATACAATGCAGTTTTCAGCTTAACATCAGCAGGTTCCACATCGAAAAAAATAGGTAGAATCTCTTTATTATCTTCCGATTTAAAGGTGTTTGCCACGATTTGCGTGAGCACATGTAAGCACCATTGGCTTGAAGCATAGGTTGGAGAGAAAATGGGTATGTAGATCCTGCAATTGTCAATTGCTCGTTGAAGTGATCCATCAATCCTTTCACCCACACGAAGCTCTTCGTCAGCTCGGAAGACGCAGATTCCAGCATCAGTTAAGTTATGGAAGAGGACGTCAGTGAATCCCTCATGAATGTCAGGTCCTCTGGAGCTTAAAAACACTTGGTAGTTGCTTCCCGACGATGTTTCTTCATCTGAGCTTTCCATGGCAGTAGTTTGCTCAGCCGAGTATATCTTTCTCTGATCCGACGTTGTTAATAGAGAAAGAGGCAGCGTCAACATGTCATGAGGAAATAATGGAGTTGTTATAGGAAAATCAATCAAATGCTAATGGATCTATGAGAAAATGGTTGTACCAGAAAGACGTTAGTTTTTATTTTTATGAAAATCATAAAATGAAATGCTATTGATTGATGAGAGAAGAACTAAAGATGTGGTGGCTAAATAAGTGGCCCACAGAACAAAGTTGGCAAACCCGCATGCAGTTACAGGCCCCACCAATGCGCGGGAGCCAAGGAATCATACGTGATTCTCTCTCTAATCCTCTTCACCATTCCCATCTATTCATCTTATATTATTTTTACTTTTATCGACCGTCGTGCATCCAGCTGCAGGCCTCATGTGCAGAGGGTCGAAAGAAGTGTGATTATGCCATGCGATGTGCGGAAGCTAAGGAGCCAAACTTTCTTAATTCAAACATTTGCATCTTTCGATATATTATTACTTCTCTATTTTCATTGCTCTTTTTGCTCAAATAATTTGTTCATTGCTCTGAATCTCACCCAATGTTCTTAAAAAGAGAGAGGCCCATCAGCACGTCACGAGGAAATAATCGAGCAGCGAATAGGAAAACCAATAAAATGTCGGGGGTATGGTGAAAACAGAAAGTCGTAAATTCTGCCTAGATAGACCATAAAATTAAATGCTATTGGTTGATAAGAAAAAAAAATAAAACTTAAAGATTTGGCCGACTGAAAGAAGTTAGGAAGAGGCCATGGTTGCATAGCTTTCAAAACGAGTTTTGTGGTCCTGTCGAGGAAAAATCTGAAAATTTTGTCGCTGTTGATAAATCCCACGTTGGTAAATTTCTAATACTATTATTGTGAGTTATAGCTATCAATTCATTTTAGATTGTTAAAGTGTTTTTAGCAATTTACTAGACTACAAAAAATTTACAAACATCTCAATAAATTAGTAAATTACCAATTCTTTGAAATTTCAATAATATGCTTACATGCTGGAAATTTATCAATTTTTTTTTTTAAAGTTTGGTTAGTAAATTACCAATCCCATAGATAATTTACCAATATTTTTTTTTTATCAATTACTAAGTTAACGACATGCAAATTAATTAGTATGTTGCAAACTCTACAAGCATAATTAGTAATTAAAAAAAAAAAAAACTATCATGATTTCACTAATGTTTAATTGTTTATTGAGGAACTGTTTTTCACTATGCAAATTGTTATTTGCTGAAGCCCGCATTCAATGAACGTTTTACAAGCGTTTTAAATGTACCACCTGTGGTAAGCCATTTCTTCGAAACTGTACCAATGCGTTCCATAAGTTACAAATATTTTATTAGATATACTAATGCTTAGATGATTCCTTATGAACTATTCTTCAATTTGTAACTAGTTGTTTATCAATTATGTACTTTAATAGCAGTAAATATATATCATAAAATTTATTTTTTTTTTGCATGAAAGCACTAATATCATTTCAAAATAACATACCATAATTACAATAAATTATGAATATCAGTTGAAAATATGACGGTCGGAAAATTCTCTTTTGCACGCGCTACGGTTAAAACACCATCTAATCACCAAGTTGAAAAGAAAAATTAAATAGGCGTGAATGAAAGGAATTAAATTAAGAGTTGCTTAAAAATCAGACTTGTTTGTTGAATTAGACAAAGAATAAAATGACATATGTACAAAAGATGAAGCTCACGTGTCATTACCGTGAGAAGTGTGTCAATGTCGAATTGGAAGATCCGATCATAAAAATTTTTATTGCCATACTGGCCTTCCTCACTTGCGTGCAGTTGAGAGGCCTCGTATGCGGAAGCCAAGGAATCAAAACTGACGTTGTACATTTTTAATAAGAAACTTTGAGCCATTCTATATATTTCTTCTAGACATTGAAGTTTTTCTAATCATTTGTGATAAAAAAACTGAACTTGTCCCGTAGACCTGTTCAAATATAGAAATTTATCATATACAAAATAGGAAAAAAAAATTAAAAACAGAAAAAGAGAAGAAGAGGAAACATTGAGTGGGTTTTAAAATAAGTACGACCAGATTTAAATTAACTTTTTTTTTTTTTCTGATTTCCCACGATTATTACAAATCTGCTTCAAGGTTGAATTCATGTTTGTGGATGGTTGCATCAAGACCAAAGAGAAAAGAGAGAGAATGGTCTACACGCACCTCATAATGCTTGAAAGACTGGCAGGAGCCCTCGAATCCTTTCTTAACCCCACATAATTTCTTGCAATTGGTGATCTGTAAGTGGCAATCATTTGGCAATTTGGTGGTTGATAAATCAATCAACCTTTCCAAAGATTCACAATCGACAACTGATAACTTGTACAAAAACTGCAACTCGTCGACACCCTCGACAACTTGTAGCCCTCTGCACGATACGATGGATAAAGACTGTAGCTTCTTTAAGTTTGGTAAACCACAAAGACTTCGCAGCGAAGAACAACTGCAAATATTGAAAACTTCCCACGATTGCGACCTACCAACAACGTGAATCTGGAATATCTCATTGTTATTTGACAGGTTGAAACTTTGCAACCTATTTAAGGCTTTCGTTAAAAGGATTAGCCTCCCTTCACAGCTAATCATCTCATCAGCAGACTCATTGGCATCGTGCCCTGCTTCCTTCATATAAACTAGCCTGTTAAAGGACCAACAATAATTAATAGACAAATGCTCAAGTGATTCGGACACCCCACAAAATTGAATCTCAACTAGCTTTCCACAAGCATCCACCTTGACATCTTTTAGCTTCCTCATGCTTGATAGCCTGATGCTCTCAAGGGCTTCACAATCTTTCACATGCAACTGCCTTAGATATGGAAGTTGAAACCCATCAATTTGAAATTCTTGCATTGGCGACTCGCAAAGGCAGAAAAAAGACAAATTTCTCAAGTTCGACACAGTTGAATTGAAAGTATTAATGGATAGCTTTTGCAGAGACCTTGGAAGTTGCGGACAAGTTTGAAGGTCCAATCCAAACAAACTAAGTTCGTTAAGCTGAGGTAGTGAAGCTAGCTCCACAGGAGCAGGGGCATTGTCAAGTCTCAATCTCAATTTTTTCAGTTTGGATAACTTTCCAATCCACCACAACTCATTTGTACAAAGTTTGTATTCTTCTCCTCCATGTAGATCCAACTCAACCAAATTAGTCAAGTTAGAAAGATTGGGGACTACCCGCAATGATAGAGATGACACTTTTAGATGGGTTAAACTTATTGGGAGCACAGGCAACTCTTGAATCTTATCACAGTACCTCAACTCCAATCTTTGTAGGCAAGGAAGCATGCTAATGGTCTTTGGAACTTCACTAATACCAAAACCTGATAGATTTAGGATTCTTAGAGTGGACAATCTTCCGATTCCAGAAGGAATTTGACCTTTTAAATAAGGATCGTCAACTTTAAGCACTTCCAAATTCTGAAGTATTCTAATATATCTAGGTAACTCCCATGGTGTAGCTGATGCCTCCTTGGGTCTTATAAAATACACCTCACGTAACGATTTCAACTTCCACATGGAATTTGGTAAATTACACACTCCACAATACTCTACAATGAAGTGCTCCAAATTCACTAGGTCACCAATTTCTTCAGGCAAATATTCAAGACTTTTGCAATCCGAAATTTTCAGGTTAGTCAAATACTTCAACTTTCCAATAGAGCCATCAATTTTCCTCAAGGTGGAACAATGTTCAAAAGCAAGCCTCTCTAAACAAGGGGATCCAGAGAAGTCCGGTGTTGTGGTTATTTTATCACAATGTGTAAGAGAAAGAACTTCCAATTTTCTTGTCATCTGTCAAAAGAATGCAACCTTCAATGTATGAACAATCAGATATTACTTTCAAATAAAATATAATAGAAATGGGCATATTACATACCTGGATTAAGTACTGTAATCTTGAGCCATCTAAGTAAAAATCGTATGAAAATTCAAGAACGACCACGTTCTTTAGGTACAAATGAGTCCATTCACTTTCTCTCGGAGGACAATTCCAAGACAACCATCTTAATTGAGTAAGATGATTCTCCAAGTTGCCAACAAAGATTCCTTTATTTAACTTGAGGAACCTTAGATGTTCAAACCTACCAATCTCTTCACTTCGAACAACGACATTATGGAAATCTTGTGCTATATCAAGATATAGTGCTTGAACATTCTTTTTTATCTACATACAACAACAAGAAATAAGTGATATTAGTATTCTATTTCATAGAGGAAAAGAATCATAAAGAAAAATGAAAAAAAAAGAAGAAGAATAAAATAGAGCATCCTAAGTCAGTGGAGAGGTATTATCGTAAAAAACTATTAGTTCCTCTAGAATTGCTTTACCTCCTTTGTCTTTATTGCATCAAGGGCCTCCTCGTAAATCCATATTCTACTCCGCTCTCCAGGATTCATTGGATTTTCCGCACGAACAATATTCCTACCAAGATCTCTTAGATGATCATGCATCCAAAACTCATTGTTCTCCAAAATCTTTACCAAAGACAAGCTAACGAGTTTCTCAACTCCACTAAGTGGGAAAAAGCCACAATCTTGCCACATGTAAATTGCATTCGTCTTGTCTTGACCAATAAAAAAGCATGCAATATCAAGGAAAATTTGTTGTTGCTCAAAATTTAAGGCATCATAGCAGATCTTTAACTTTTCAAAAACACTCTTGGGAGGTCCTTTTCTCAACTGGTCCAATGTCTCTTTCCATTGTTCTCTCATTTTTTTGTTGGAAAGGAACGAGCCAATTACTTCTAGAGTCAAAGGAAGTCTCCCAGTAGCTAATACAATTTCCCTTGAAAGATCATTGTAATCATTTGGAGGAGAGACATTGCCAAATGCATGCCTACTAAAAAGCTCAAGCGCATTATCGGTATTCATCAACACCATTTCATAATCTAACATTTGATAGTTTGGTGTGTAAATATCCTTATTTCTGGTTGTAATCAATATTCTAGATCCTAGATGCAAATTTCTCTGCCCAACTAATTTCTCTACTTGCTCTCCATTATCAATATCATCAAGTACAATGAGGACTTTGTCATTGCAAAGTATGTCTCCAGCCCTCTTCATTCCATAATCAATTTCTTCAATGCCCCTTGTTCCTGCACAATGGCCGATTTCAGATAATAACTTTTTTTGTAACTCAACTAAGCCATTAGTTTTTGATGACTTCTCTCGAACATCTTCAAGGAAACAACACTTTCCAAAATGAGGAGAGAGTTGGTTGAAGACGATCTTGGCAATAGTTGTTTTACCGATACCGGCCATACCATAAATTTTAATCGGTCGCACATCGCGAGTCGATGTCTAACAGTTCACTTACTGCTACTACTTGATCATCAACTCCAACTAAATGTTCAGTCACCAATCTATGTTTTGTCTTCAGCTTGTTCACAAGCTCCTCAGCTATCAATTTGATGAGCTTGCCCTTGCTGCCACAATGGAAAACCACTTTTACTAGAGGGAAAATGCGAAATTGCGATTACCTAGCTAGAAGTTATCTTATTCAAGCACCGAAAAAAAAATATACAACAGTCGGACAGATAACGGGAACTTAAAGATCTATAAATGATCTTCTAAGAGTCCATATTGGACATTAACATCACTCCAAAGCACACGTCTTTTGCACTTGTCAACGCGTGCACCATGTCAAAACCCGAAATTTGATTTGATTTTAACACGAGATTTTAGCAATCTTGGGATTATGTTAATAACGTTCATGCAAAATAGATATATTTATGAATTTGAAATTGACATTTTGTGATTAATGTTCAGGCAACGACTATGGAATTTGTGATATAGCTAGTATGAGTACCTAGAGGGGGGGTGAATAGGTATATAAAAAATTTCTCGAAGCTTGCACGATATTTAAACAGTTAATGATTCAATCGCAAGAGTTAAATATCAATCGAGAGACTGAGTAAGGGAAAGAGAGAATTGAACACTCAGTTTATAGTGGTTCGGCTTGATTCAAGCCTACGTCCACTCTTTCGCACCGAGCCGATTGGCTGGATTCCACTATGATCAAAGAGATGTTACGGTGTTGATCTTCCTTGATTTCTAGGTGTAGATGATCTACCACACTCACTCAAGGCGTCACCAAGTATATACTCTCTCTGTTTACAATTTCGCTCGAACAGTCTCAAACAACAATCAAGGATCTTCAGACTCTGGAATTTTTCTATCAATCACACTCTCCAAAACAACTAGAACGTCTTCTTTTTATACTCCTTTATGCCATCATAGCCGTTGGCACTTACCAAAGGAATTCCTCCAATCTACCCGTTGGACGGAATCAATCAAGAAGATCATCCGAGCTATTTAAGGAATCGATGATAGCCCATCAATCCTGTTCGCCCATACAATCAGGATCTCGGTTTCCATGAATAGAACATTCCAAGATTATTTCGTCGACCAACGGATCTTCAATCGATCTTAGATAAGAATTAAAGAATCCGAAATGATTATCCAACCAAAGAATCTATTCCGAGAGGATAGGATCGAATCCTCAACCATAAACCTTGGCTTTGGATTTCCTTCGTCCTTTGGATTAGAAAGGCGTCGGTGAGAACAGACTTAAGTCTTGAGTCCCGAGTCTTAAGTCTTGGGTCTTGAGTCTTGAGTCTTGAGTCTTGAGTCTTGAGTCTTGAGAGAACAAAGTCTTGGACTTTAAGGCGACGGTCTCCGAACTTCCGGACTTTAGGGCGAAAGAAACGTTTTGTCGGCTTCAAAATATTCTGGAAAGATTTCTCCAACAATCTCCCCTTTTTGATGGTGACAAAACTTTCTTGAAGATTTGAACAACTTTGACCTGCAAAACATTTCTCAAGTAATATGGCTAACTCATAAAGATTAATAAAACAACCAGACTCTGCATCCACAGAAAATTGGTTAGACTTTCATGAGAAACACCATATAACAACACTTGAATAAATGCAACCAGTCAAGCATCACAATCGACAGTCAATTCAGTCATCCAAGTTCAAGTTCTCAAGTCATACTCAAAAATAAACATAACCAAAAAAGTCAAAGTTTAAAAAGATAATGTTTGTTCAAATTGGTTTTCTCCCCCTTTTTGTCAGCATTGAAAAGGGTGAGAAAGGAGTCATGTCTGCTTGGGAATGCGCACGATCTGGAAATCCCCAATAGATCTGGACTACTCCTTCGAGCTTCTTCAGGTCTTCTCTCGGATGAGCTACCTCTTCTCCCTTGGCATTGGTTTGAAGTTGCGGAGCGAGGTCTTTGAGTCTATCCTCCATAGAGGCGAAGATGCTTGTCCGGTGCTCTTCAAAGCTTGGATTTCACGAGTCCCGAACATATATACGGTTCCGCATTTCCAGAAGAATATTCATGATGCTACGAAAGTCTACAGAATCATCCGTCTGTGTACTTGCATTGACTCTCTCAGATGATGGTGCTTTTGAATGGTCTGGCAGATTTGGAATAAATGCATCACCTTCTTCAGGCAATTGAGAGACCTGAACTTCTTCTGGGTCTTCTGGAGATTGTCTTAGATCTTCACCGACAGCGGCGGGGAGGTGTAGACCTCTCTTGCTCGCTAACTCCCCTGTCTCTAGGACATCGAAAGGGGAAGAGTGATGATCATGCTCTTCATTTCCCTTTTCTCGAATTGTCGCAGACTTTTCTTTTTCTCCTTCTTCTTCTTCTTCAACTTCTTTCTCCTTTCTCTCTGTTCTTCTTCTTCTTTCTCCTTCTTTCTCTGTTCTTCTTCTTCTCTCGTTTCGCTGAAGATCTGTTTGATGAGACACGAACGTCTTGTTCTTGTCGGCGCTTGGATAGTGGGATCTTCATCATCTTCATCTTCATCTTCATCATCAAGTATGAGAGTTCTTTTCCTCTTTTTCGATGGGGCAACCATGGCCTCCTTTCCTTTCCTTTTTGAAAGCGCATCGGACTGGAGATTTCACTTTGAATTTCTCCATTGCCTTGGAGAGTTCTTGCAGACGCATCTTCATTAACATTTTCAACCCTACCACCATCTTTTCACACGGTCGATCACAAAATGTATGCGGTAGTTCAATGTTCAGATGTCTGAAGATCTTGGTCACCAGACCAGGATAAGGCAATTGTCCTTTGTCCTTTGACAATGCTCTGTACATATGGAAGAGAATGGTGTGCGGGAGAGAAAACTTCCGTCCTGAGTTGATCGCATACATCAGCTTTGCTTCAGGAAGAGACACAGAAGTCTTTGACGTAGACTTCGGTCTGAGACAGTTAATCACAATCTTATGAAGCACAATGTTGATGGCCTTCATCCTCGAGTAGGTAATTTTCTTCTCTGCGTCCATATCTTTAACAAGATCCAGTAGTACGAGCAGGTGAGACTTTGATAGGGAGATAGCGTCCCCGTTCAACTCCAACAATGTCCGCCAATATATTCACATCTACCACGTAGACTTGATCTCGAACACTGAATGAAATTCTATTCGCATCCAAAAAGCTAAGATTTGAATAGAAATAGGCGGTCAGTTGAGCATACCCGTCTGTAGAGTCAGAGCAGAAAGTCTCAAGTTGAAGCAATTGCAACTTTTCTCTTAAGTTCACGTTGATGGAGTCCAAGAAGTCAAAATCGACATTTCTAGGGTTTATCACCCCTCTTTTCAACAGCCTGAAATACACTTTCTCCCGATCCTTGGATTTAAACAAATCCATCCGATTTCCTTTCACATTATTTGCCACACCCATTCGGGTTTAAATTCAAGGAACATTTTGTCATCATCGTTCCCGTCAATCAGATTTTGTCCTGGCATACGAGGATCACTGGGAATGTTCTCAAGAGCCTCCATTGCCCTTCCTTTAGGAGCAATTCCCAATTCCTCCATTTTCCGCAGAAAAAGATACTCATTCCCATAATTTTTGTCCTTAAGGAAGTCATCTATATACTTTAATGAAGTGCCGGTGACTTTCAACGCACGATAAAGCTTATAGATAACGAGAGGGTTTTGGACTCTTCGGGTCAGCATCCTCGATTATCTCTTCCTCCATATTTGCACTTTGTGGGGCAGGAGATGCTGAATGACGTGGAGGAGAGCGAATCGGACTTTGTCGCTGACTTGGTAAGTCTTCTTCCTCAGTGAGATCGAAATGAATCGGCCCTTTCTCCATTCTTTGTGGTCCCCTGCTTGCTATTCTTGATGATTTCCTTGAAGACGACATCTTCCTTTGACTATTGGAAGATTCCTTCACTTGCTTTTCCCAAGAAAAATGACCACTTTCTCGACGATGAACAAGGAGTAGAAACAAGATCGGGAGGAGAGTGTCTTTTGTTAGGGTTTTGAAGATTTGGGCGAAGAAAAGAAAAGCGTATATATATGTACCTCGGATTTGAAAAGAAAAGATTAAATCGGTACAAGGAAGGTGTACGAACATATCGTTTCAGAATCAATAACTACCAAAATTAATTCCTTGAAAAATTTCCGAATTATATCTAAAAGAGAGATCGTACCTTTTCGAGATTAGATAAAATAACAAGAATTCGTACAGCAACTTACAGTCTTTAGCCAAGAGTCTCATGATTTAAAGTCTTAGAGCTGGTGAGTCTCTAGACTTTAACTTCTTCAAGCTTCAAAATGTTGAGTCTTGAGCGGATAAAATCGAATTGATTTTTCTCCAAAGGCTTTGTAAATATATCTGCTAGTTGGCTCTTTGAATCAACAAATTGAATAGAGATTTCTCCATTTTGAATATGATCTCTAATAAAGTGATGACGAATCTCAATATGCTTTGCTCTTGAATGAAGGATTGGATTTTTGGTGAGATTGATCGCGCTGGTGTTGTCACATCGATTTCGTGCATGAGTCTTCAATGCCAAAGTCTTGTAGCTGTTGTTTTATCCATAGAATCTGCGAACAGCAGCTTCCAAGAGCTACATACTCGCTTCGTCGTTGAGAGAGCTACGGTGCTTTGCTTCCTTGAAAACCAAGACACCGTCCTGTTTCCAAGCAGTTGACAAGTTCCAGAAGTGCTCTTTCTATCGACTCTGCAACCGGCCAGATCTGCATCTGAGTATCCTAGAAGATTAAAGTCTCCCCTCTTTGGATACCAAAGACCGATACTTGGAGATGAAGCAATGTATTTGATGATACGTTTCACGGCAATGAGATGTGATTCTCTAGGATCTGATTGAAACCTAGCACAGATGCAAACACTCAACAAAATATCAGGTCTAGAAGCAGTAAGATAAAGAAGTGAACCGATCATGCTTCGTACGAGCTTTTGATCTACTTTCTTCCCTTCTTCATCCTTGTCTATCTTCCGAGAGCATGACATTGGTATGTCAGTCTTCTTGCAATTTTCCAATCCAAATCTTTTGACAAGTTCATTAGCATATTTTTCTTGGAAGATAAAAGTTCCTTCCTTCAATTGCTTAACTTGAAGTCCAAGAAAGAATGTTAATTCTCCCATCATACTCATTTCAAATTCATCCTGCATAGACTTAGAAAATTTCTTGCAAAGACTTTCATTAGAGGATCCAAAAATAATGTCATCAACATAAATTTGAACGAGTAAGAAACTTTTGTTTTCCTTTTTGATGAACAGAGTAGTATCTACTTTACCTTTTATAAATCCATTCTGTAATAAGAACTTACTTAGTCTGTCGTACCAAGCTCGAGGTGCTTGCTTGAGACCATACAGAGCCTTTTTCAGTCTGAAGACTGAGTCTGGCTTCTTTGGGTCTTCAAATCCAGGCGGTTGTTCCACATAAACTTCCTCTTGGATAAATCCATTCAGGAAAGCACTTTTGACGTCCATTTGGAATAACCTGAAATTTTTGTAACAAGCAAACGCAAGTAATAGACGAATAGCTTCTAACCTTGCAACGGTGCGTAAGTCTCGTCATAGTCTATTCCTTCTTCTTGCGTGTATCCCTTGGCCACGAGTCTTGCTTTTTTGCGTACGACTTTTCCTTCTTCGTTCATCTTGTTCCCGAATACCCATTTGGCTCCAATAACAGTTTTACCTTTCGGTTTAGATGTCAATTCCCAGACATCATTAATATTGAACTGTCTGAGCTCCTCTTGCATAGCTTCGATCCAGCTTTCATCAGATAAAGCTTCTTCTATGCTTTTTGGTTCAATTTCAGAGATGAGAGCAACAGCACTAGACTCTTCTCGCCTTTTTGATCTGGTGCGGATTCCTTCATTGATTTCGCCAATAATGAGATCTTTGGGATGACTGGATTTGTGTTTCCGATTCTTGGTTGATTTGCTTGGTTGATGATCTCTTTCTTTATTTGAATCTTCATGAGTATCTTGATGATGGACTTCCTGAGTCTGAGATGCTTCTTGAGTTGAAGACTTTGGAAGGTCTAGAGTGAGTTCAGATTCTTCATATTGAGTCTGGCTGGATTCATCTTGCGCTGAGTCTTGGAATTTGACATTCATTGATTCTTCCTGACTGGCTTTTATTGTTATAGACTCGTAGGCTTTGCTTGATGCAGAATATCCAAGGAAGATGCCTTCATCGATCTTTCTTCAAACTTACCAACTCGATCATTTGCATTTTTCAAAATAAAACATTTGCAACCGAATACATGAAAGTATGAAACAATAGGCTTCTTACCTTTGAACAATTCATAGGGAGTTTTCTCAAGAATAGGTCTTAGAAAGACTCTATTTATAATATAGCATGCAGTTGAAACCGCTTCAGCCCAAAACCGTGAAGAAATTTTGCTTTCAATTAAAAGAGTCCTAGCCATTTCTTGAAGAGATCTATTCTTTCTTTCCACAACTCCATTTTGCTCTGGAGTATATGGAGAGGAAAACATGTGATTAAAACCAGATTTATCACAAAATTTCGTAAAATCTTGATTTTCAAATTCACTTCCATGATCTGTTCTTATATTTGAAATAGCACATCCTTTTTCATTTTGAACCTTTTTAGCAAACTTCTCAAAGTACGAAAAGGTTTCGACTTGTTTGCAAGAAAATATACCCAAGTAAAGCGAGAGTAATCATCTACAATTACTAGACAATACTTCTTACCTCCAATGCTCGGGTTCTTGTTGGTCCGAAGAGATCCATATGTAGCAACGTAATACATGATTAGTAGATACATGATTTACTTGCTTAAATGAATTTCTTACCTGCTTTCCCAAGAATGCATGGAGTGCATAGGTCAGACTTTAGATATGGCAATTTAGGTAGACCTCGAACAAGCTGCTTAGAAGAGATTTTGGCTAATTGCTTCTTGTTGATATGGCCAAGTTTTTGTGCCATAGAACTGCTTCATCTTGAATTGAGATTAAGCATTGTTCTTCATTTGGCTGTACATCAAGGAGGTAAATGTTTCCATGCCTTCGACCCATAAAAGACTGAGTCGAATCTTTACTAATTCCAGAACATATGCCTTCTTGAAAGGAGATCTTGAAACCGGTATCACACAATTGGCTAATGCTGAGTAGATTGTAGTTGAGTCCTTCCACTAGTGAGACATTGCTTATTGTGAGATTTCCAATTTTTACAGTCCCGAATCCCACAATACTTCCTTTGCTATTTCCTCCGAAAGAAACTTTTCCACCATTTACTTGAATAAGCTTAATAAAACAATTTGAGTCTCTGTCATGTGTCTTGAGCATCCGCTGTCAAGATACCACTTTATCTTCTTTTTGACAGAGACCTGCATTCAAAAGAGAGTCTCAAGCTTTCTTTGGTACCCAAACTTTCTTGGGTCCTTTGGTGTTAGTAGGATGAGCATTATTAGGCCATACTCTCTTAACAGGCTTCCAAACCATAGGACATTCTTTTTCAAAATGATCCTGACTGTTACACTTAGAACACCTTAAAGCATTTCGACCTACTGACTTTACAAACACTCTTTTGAAATGATTTTTATAAGCCTCTTTTGATGGTCTTTTCTTAATTCTTTCTTTTACTTTTGGAAAATCAATCAAGGGGATTGTTTCCGCTGTCATACCTAGACCAGACTTATTAAAGTAAGGTCTTTGACTGAAAGCACTTTTTCAAGCTTTTCGGATCCTATCGAAAACTTTTTGAAATATTTGATAAGTCTGTTTTTAAGAAAACATTTTCTTTCAAGAGATCATCTTCTTTTTCTTTAAGAGCAGAAACATTTAGGTCTAGACTTTTAACTCTTTCTTCTAAAATAATTTCCTTTTGTTTCAGAAATGAGTTTTCCTTTTAAGTTCAGAAATTCTTTTGAGAGAAGTCTTGAGGCGAAACACAGTTCATCAATATATTTAGAGACTTTGATAGGAATTTTAAAATTACTTACCTCAAATTCACTGTCTGAGTCTGATCCAGAATCTGAGTCTGAGTCTGAATGTGCCATCAAACATATGTTGGCGTATTCATTATCACTCTCTTCACATTCTGTATCACTCCAGGTTTCAGCTTTGAGAGCCTTTCGAAACTTCTCAGCTTTTCCCCTTTTCTTTTTCAGAAGAGGACAGTTGGGTCTGATGTGTCCCTTCTTTTTGCATTCGAAGCAAACTACATCTTTGTTTGGTTCCTCATCATCAACAGACTTGGTCTGCTGTCTCTGAAAACTTTGTTTCCTTGGGATGAACCTTCTGCCTTTTCTATTCAGTTTTCTGAATCTTCTTATCATAAGAGCGAGCTCCTCATCATCCATATCATCTTCAGAATCTGCATCATCAGAATCGTCATTTGATTTTAATGCAATAGATTTCTTACCTCTTGGATCTTCGTCTTCATTAATTCGTTCCACTTCGTAAGACTGAAGAGTTCCAATCAGCTCGTCTACAGATAATGGCATGATTCTTTGCGTCTCTCTTATTGAAGTCTTTATATGATTCCAATCCTTAGAGAGTCCACGCAGAAGTTTGTTCACCTTCATGGGATCAGAAATTTTTTGTCCTTGGTTCTCAAGACCATTGACAATATCGTAAAACGACTAAACATGTCAGTTATAGATTCTCCTGGTTTCATTTTGAAGGCTTCATATTGACCAAGAAGAATGTTAATTCTGGTCTCCTTCACTCGATCTGTCCCTTCATAGGTGATGTGTAATCTATCCCATACTTCTTTTGCTGTAACACAAGAAGATATTCTATTATATTCAGTTGGAGATAAAGCACAATATAAAGAATAAATTGCTTTAGCATCGAGTGCTTGTCTCTTGTTTATCTCTTCTTGAGACATTCCGCTGGCTTCAACAGTTTCTTTCCCTCTTTCAGAGATTGAAGCAGCAGCAGGAGTGATTCCTCTTTCCACAACGTCCCATTCCAGAGGATCCTTTGATCGAAGGAAAGCTTTCATCTTGTTCTTCCAGATGTTGTAATCCTTTCCATCGAAGTAGGGAGGTCTGGTATTGCTTTGCCCTTCCATCAGCCCGGTGCTAGCATACTAGCCATGGATCTTTTACTCTGAAGTAAAACACTTCAAACAAAGTGAGAACACGGGCTCTGATACCAATTGATATAGCTAGTATGAGTACCTAGAGGGGGGTGAATAGGTATATAAAAAATTTCTCGAAGCTTGCACGATATTTAAACAGTTAATGATTCAATCGCAAGAGTTAAATATCAATCGAGAGGCGAGTAAGGGAAAGAGAGAATTGAACACTCGGTTTATAGTGGTTCGGCTTGATTCAAGCCTACGTCCACTCTTCGCACCGACAGCCGATTGGCTGGATTCCACTATGATCAAAGAGATGTTACGGTGTTGATCTTCCTTGATTTCTAGGTGTAGATGATCTACCACACTCACTCAAGGCGTCACCAAGTATATACTCTCTCTGTTTACAATTTCGCTCGAACAGTCTCAAACAACAATCAAGGATCTTCAGACTCTGGAATTTTTCTATCAATCACACTCTCCAAAACAACTAGAACGTCTTCTTTTTATACTCCTTTATGCCATCATAGCCGTTGGCACTTACCAAAGGAATTCCTCCAATCTACCCGTTGGACGGAATCAATCAAGAAGATCATCCGAGCTATTTAAGGAATCGATGATAGCCCATCAATCTGTTCGCCCATACAATCAGGATCTCGGTTTCCATGAATAGAACATTCCAAGATTATTTCGTCGACCAACGGATCTTCAATCGATCTTAGATAAGAATTAAAGAATCCGAAATGATTATCCAACCAAAGAATCTATTCCAGAGGATAGGATCGAATCCTCAACCATAAACCTTGGCTTTGGATTTCCTTCGTCACTTTGGATTAGAAAGATCGTCGGTGAGAACAGACTTAAGTCTTGAGTCCCGAGTCTTAAGTCTTGGGTCTTGAGTCTTGAGTCTTGAGTCTTGAGTCTTGAGTCTTGAGAGAACAAAGTCTTCAGACTTTAAACTGACGGTCTCCGAACTTCCAGACTTTAGACTGAAAGAAACGTTTTGTCAGCTTCAAAATATTCTGGAAAGATTTCTCCAACAATTTGAACACCGTGTATTCAAGAGGAGAAATTTTTACTGTATTGCATGATTAAATGATTAGATAGCAATGAGCATGATATCCAATTCTTTTTTTCTCCCACTGCCCATAATCAAATATTAATATAGCTACGCAGCTATTAGCATCATTATTAGCCCATTTGATAAGATGACCTTGTTAACCAATTTCACGTTTTCGTTTTACAATCGTAGCATGGGTTCCTCGTTTAGTATTATTATAATGAAAGTTCCACCTCAGCAATGCCGAAATTTATACGTCTATCATTCGAGTGTCAATGAAAATTGGGGAAACAAGCTTTTTGAAAGCAGTTAGCTTACCTCTCATACTTCTTCACTTCCCACCCCTTTATCGGATCAACATCCATGAGAGCCTTTCTCCACTCATTTGCTTCCTCATTACTCAACTTCTTCTCATGCTCCAAAACGAGGATGGCGTTGTTGTACAATGGAGTTTTCAGCTTAACATCGTCAGGCTCCACATCAAAGAAAATAGGTAGGATCTCTTTATTACCTCCGATCTGGAGGTGTTTGCCCAATCGGTGCGAGCTCACGAAGGCACCATTGGCTCGAAGCATAGGTCCGAGAGAATACCGGTATGTAAATCATGGAGTTATCAATTGCTCGTTGAAGCAATTCATCGATCTCTTTACCAACACGGAGCTCTTCGTCATATCGGAAGACACGAGATTCCAGCATCGGTCAAGCTATGATAGAGGACGTCGGTAAATCTAGCACCAGTGTCTGGTCCTCTAAAGCTTAAGAACACTTGGTACTTGCTTCCCAATGACCTTCCTACACCTGAGCTCTCCATAATAGTAAGTTTGCTCAGCTTAACAGATCTCTCTCTGTGCCAATGTTCTTGACAAAGAAAGAGGCGTGGTGTGAGGAAATAATGGAGTAGGTATGGGAAAACTAATCAAATGCTATGGGTGGATGAGAAATGAAGTAGAAAGTCGTAATTTTAAAAAGAAGATAGAAGACCATAAAAACAAATGCTATTGGTCGATGAGATGAGAAAAGAAAAGGAACCAAAGAGGTGACAGAACGTAGTTAGCAAACTTGCATACCGTTGCTGGCCCCATGTGCGTAAGCCATGGCTAGATATTTACAATATATTTTATATATGTCACAGCTGGCTTGCTCATACGTGCATGCAGTCGCAGGCCCCATGTACAACGGGTCGAAAGGACGGTGATAATTATCCCAACCGCTGCGCCGAAGCCAAGGAATCAACCTTTCTTAATTCAGACATTTGGTTTTTTCCATATATTATTACTTCTTTGTTTTCATTGCTCTTCTCCACAGATAATTTATTTATTACTCTCTCTCTCTCTCGTCGTCCCTTGAGGAATTTATAATGTTTCTTGTGACATCCGAGATTTTTCAACCCTATTTTCTACTTAATAAATCGGGCATTTCATTGACGCGCCTATAGGGCAGTTCTCAGAAATGATCACTCTTGAGATAATTAAACTATTCAGAGAAGCTATTAAGAAATTTTAAGGCAATAGACTTGAGAATTCGATCAAGAATCGGCTTCTCGACCATGCTTATCTTTAGAGGCCATTACGGCACAGTTAAAAATCGAATTGAGATTAAAGATAGGTTTGTTCGACTGAGATGTGTGGCCAATCGTGGGTAACTCCACTAAATTGAAAAATTCCCGTCGACTAGTACTAATTTGATTTATCTGTCGTTTTGGTACCCTGTGTCTGTATTTGAATCCTCGAGATTTTCACGACAATCGAGAGTCACCAATGTATCAAGTGAGTTCATTGTGGCTCGAAAAAAATCAACCACGGGTCATTTGCACTAAAAATCTCTAAAAGCTACCCGGTAGCCTAGGTCACGCTAAAAACACACCGAATGAAAATTAACCACCAATTCAAGTCCAATTTCAGAAATTGAAGATCCTATCATATCACAATAAATTCTAGGACCCACAACTCAGTATCAGCAAATTTTTTTGACGAACGAGACTTTTTTTGGAAAAAGTCGGCTCAAGACCGTTTTTGTTCAATTAAAGGCGGGGATTGTTTTTGATTTCGAATTTAAGATGCAAGATGGATTTGTGGGTGAGGAAAATTATCAATAGAAGCATTGAGATACCAATTGATTTTATGGAAACCAAATGAGGATGAATTGAGCAAGATTAAGCAACCAATTTGAACAAAATGTGACAATTTCGTAGCTCCCCTTCCCCCTAGCATTTTTGGACCATTTGAGAGGTTGTGAGGAGTGTGTGCATGGCCTATGGATAGCCAAGGGATGATACTTGGCCTAGGATGAGTGTAGAAGATATTTGTTGTGGAAAATATTGACCAAGGGACCCTCCATCTCTCCCTCATCTCTATCCTCTCTCTCTCACTCTCCCTCTCACTCCACCATCCACCTCCATTCTCTCCCTCTCCCAGCCTGTTCAACGCTAGCTACTAGTAGGGGAAGAAGTTGCAGCCGTCGCACGCCACCACCAGCCACGTTGGAGCCACACGCCGTCGCTCCACCTCCACCCACGCCTGGCCGCACGCGCCACCTACCCCTCTCCACACAGTCGTGCCGTCCAGCAGCTCCTTCCATCGTTCCAGCCCCGGTTCAACCGCTGCAAGTGGCTGAGGAAGCCCTTGAGCTGCCGGTTTGGACTCGAAACTACCCCGTTGTCTATCCCCGACCCTGGCCGCCCATCTCGGCTTGGTTTTCTTCTATTTTCAGCCAAGAACATAAGGTTTTTGAAATGGGTTTCCAGCACCTTTGAGGCTCGAGTTGAGGTGTTTGTGGTTCTTGGTTCCTAGGCCCACTTTGGAGTAAAACGTCCCCTACGACGTTTTGGTGAACTATAAAAAATGTGGGAGTTATGGAAAGGAAAATATTATATTTTGGCTAAAGCCAACTGTGTGTCCACACATGATATTTTATCGGATATGATAAAAGATGGGAAGAAATGCTGTGTGACGTGGCTCGGTGACCAAATAGGTCGCCTTGGCGAATAGGTCGCCTTAGAGAATGCATGTGAATTGTTGAATATATATATCACCTGAAAAAGCATGTGGCTTGGTTGTTAGTACGTTACCTTGGCAAATAAATTGCCTTAGAGAATACATGTGGTTCGGTGATTTGGTATATCGCCTTAGAGAATGCACGTGGCTCAGTAATTAGTACATCGCCTTGGTTATATGACACCTTAGAGAATGCATGGGGCTCGGTGATTAAGTACATCGCCTTGGTGATATGGCACCTTAGAGAATGCACGTGGCTCGGTGATTAAGTACATTGCCTTGGTGATATGGCACCTTAGAGAATGCATGTGGCTCGGTGACTAGGTATATTATACTGGAAATTGTATAGTATGGATGGAAATGACCGAGGAATGGTCCGGTTGACATGTAATCGACTAGGTCGATTAATCGAGGTATCGATCTATGATATTATGATTGGGTGCCTATTGAACTATGCTATTATGCAGGTGGAATCTGAGACCAAGGTAAGTCCTCTGACCCTTGTGTGCATAGGCAGCCCGGATAGCATATTAGTTTACTAATCAAGTCTTAGGGGGTAGAACTCGCTGAGACGTGGTTTCAATGGTTATTGTATAACTATTTCAGGTCCCTAAATGGTAGCACCTCCACCTCCTCGTCCTCCTATGTATTTTGGTAGTCTAGAGGAAGTCACAGAGATAGAGACTCACTTCCCGATACATCCCCACCCTAAAGGAGTAGAGTACGTCCTGGTTCAATCGACCGTCTGGGTTGACATAGGAAAAGATGCCTTGAGGCCCCATAAGTATCGTTCATGGTATCATGAGTATTATGATGGGCGAAGAGTGGGTCTCATGCTAGAAATCGAGGTGCCTATGTTTGTTCGGGAGGAAGCATTCGGGAAGGGGATAGCTGATCACAAGGATGGTTCGGTAGTGGATGCAAAAGACCCTAAGCTCGAGAGTGATCACGACTCCCCCTAGCCATTAGCAGCAGGATCCAACTGGAGCATGCAGGAAGAAAGGGAGATAGTCGAGCAAGAAGAGGGACAAGAGGAGGATTAGGAGTGGGAATGGCCAGAGGTGGAACTTGTAGAAGAGGAACCTGAGGGCAAAGCTGAGGTGAATTTTGAGGAAGAGGAGCTCGAGGACGAAGCTGAAGAAGAAGAAGAATCATAAGAAGAGGATGATCTTGAGGAGGATCCTAAGTACGATCCGGATGAGGACTGAGATCCCATCCTGTTTGCAAACCCTAGGTTGAGAACTGATGTGTGATAGTTTAGCCTTTAACAAATAGTATTGTATTATATACTATGTGGTTTGCCTTGTATAAAAGTAAGGTTATGGTTTTCAGATGTGAAAATATGGCCCTACTTTTCTATCACATTGTTTGATTATCTGGGGATTATCTTATGCTTCCGCATGCGTATTAAAATAAATGGGTCGGCGATGCATCCTGGGATGTTGCTATTAATCGACCAGGTGAGGGATGTGCACGTGTTCAAGAATCGGGGCGTGAAATTTCTCATTCGCACACTTGATGGACCGTGAACGGTCTCTGTCCAACCATCTCATTTCACGGAAATACGCTTCATTGACAAGGGAAAAAATAGTTGACGTTGGTACAACACTTTCTCTACTTGTACCTTCATCTTACACCTTCTTCCTCGCCTTCGTACAATACTTCTTGTTGTTGTCCGGCCTCCATTTCTTGAACCACCCCTTACCTCGGATTCTCTAGCTAACTCGCTTCTTGAACCAAACTCCCTGATCCGATTTTGGAGGTCCTTCTTGTGCAGTTTCCGGAGGTTTAGCTCTTTCACCTATGCCATTGTAATATGTTGAACGTATTACATACTACAAGAAAATAGCAAAACAAATCTTAAGGATCCATTTTGTCATGCTTGTTGGCATCTATATTTTCACCACAAAGATCTATAAGCATTTCATGAGCATTAAGGATTGCATTTATCAATAACATCACAATTTAACCCCTAAACGAAAATATCAATGCCGCATGGTCCTTTAATCTCGTTCTTTACCGCATTCATCTACATTTAGAAATTAGGGACGTTCTTGTTTAAAAGTAGCATGTTACATCGGGCATCAACTTTGAAAAGATATGCGACTCTACCCAAAACGCACGAGGAGAGGAAATGGGGGATATGGTCAACTCAAAGGAATGAGGCGGTGGCGAGATTCAGAGAGGAAGGAGTTGATTTTGGAAGTAAAGAATGATAGAAAAGAGAGAGATTTGACCTAGATTTGGGTGGGGGGAGAGATAGAGAGAGAGAGAGAGAGAGAGAGAGAGAGAGAGAGAGGGGTGGGGGGGGGGGGGGGGGGGATGGAGGGGCTTCTCTTTCTTGCTGAATAAAAAGAAGGGACTCGGCGAAGATTCAATGGGGATTCTCGTGAATTGGCGAGTAAAGGCAGAGGAAAAACCGGAAAGTAAAAAATCCTTGAGATAGACACAGGAGAGATTCATTTTCTCATCTTATTTTCGTTCTCGAGCATCTAGATTTATTTCTTTACACAACGTGATTCATTAAAGGAAAAAAAATTACTGAATCTGAAAAAGTTATTTACAAGAAAATAGATATTGAAAACTGAGCTGTCACCGACAGTCTAACTTGACATTATCGGAGAGAACGTCTCCCCCACAAGCTGACAATCAACTTTAGAATTTTTTTTTTTTTTTTTTCAAATTCGGAGGTAGCGACGTAGAGACAATTTAATTTAGAATTTGCACTATGAATTTAGCAAATTCACCTTCCTCGTTAAGAGCTGCGATCTCCAAAGCTAAATGACATGAAACACAACAACATTCACATGCGACCCATTTAGGTTTTTAATTAACCCCGGTCTAATTTCTTGTCGTTCACACTTGAAATATTATATTGATCCCACAAATTCCAGATTACTACATTTTCCTTTAAAATAAATATTAAAATATTATTTCACATTACTTGACAATGGTCTTATGTACTCTTTATATTGATGCAATATACCTTCATCAACAAGCCTAAACTTTTAGAATAAACTTTGTTTCAATAAATAGCAAACCCATTTATGTTTTTAATTAACCCCGGTCTAATTTCTAGTGGTTCACACTTAAAATATTATATTGATCCCACAAATTCTAGATAACTATATTTTCCTTAAAAATAATTATTAAAATATTATTTCACGTTACTTGACAATGGTCTTAAATACTCTTTATATTGATGTTATATACCTTCATTAGTAAGCCTAGAATTTTGTATTAAACTTTCTTTTAATGAATAGCAATTTATTATTAATAGAGTAGATCGACCAAACACACTTAGTGAAATATATGATTTCCAATAGTCCTTCCAACGTTAACCATTTTCATATATAATGGACTAAATTAAACATTTACCAACTACTTAGGAACCACATTGAATAAATTAAAAATTTATGAACGATATTGCACATTAGACCAATGTTCATGAATCATTTATGCCATTTTCTCAATCAAACTTTAATAATTCATACGTTTACATGATTCCATATATTATTACTTTTCAATGTTCTTTGCTATTTTATCTATGGTTAGATTGTTATTTGTTCTCTCTTTCTCAAATGAGTGTTTTTCATTACATTTTGTAGAAAATTCGATGATTTTACAATCGACTTTATAAATAATAAATTGTCCCGTTATATATGATTGACAAGAGAAATTGTCAGTTTCCTTCTTTTTTTTTTTTATGATTCTCTTGAAAATCACAAAAGTATCCTTTACTCAACAACACTAAAAAAAAAAAAAAAAAAAAAATCCACAAATTATATTTAATCATATTTGATTTATGTACCTGTCAAGAACATATATGGCTCCTTGAGGAATTTACGATAATTCTCTTCGTTGATCTTGGCACACTTAATGGACCATTAATTGTCTCAACTCAACCTTGTCATTTAACGGATGCTTCTTCATATTAAGCTTTCATGAATTATTTCCCGGTCATGATTTGTGGTTTACCTACTCTCGAAATCAAGCCCTTGGAACTTGGCCTGCCTTCGCGTGTGTTTTGGCGCGCGCATGGAGGTGCTCGTCGGCCGAAATGGTGAGGATTCCCTTCACACTCACCAAGAATATGAATTATTTTCGTCCGTTTCTTCCTTTTTCTTGTTTTATCTTCTCAAGATGTATTCAATTATATCATGTTAGATGCTCGCCTATTTCTCGTTCTTTCTACAATACATGTTTTCATGCTACATTACGATGATAAATGTTCGTCCAATTTTTTCAACAGATATGTAGAACAACAAGCACAAATTTATATTCTCGAGTAATGATTAGGTAAGTGATCAACCGTTTGGTTTTTATTTTGGTTTGGATGCGACTGAGTATGTGTTAATATTACGGTATTCTTCTCATGCTGAAACCGATGTGTAAGGCCAAATTCTTCATCGTGTGATGGAGACTACCTCGATACGTGCGAACAAATCTTTTACCCACATCCGAATGGATTATTTAGTCCAAGTGAAAGTTGGATTGTCTCCTATTATCTAGAAAAATGTATGAATATAGTGAGAAGAAACTGAATATAGACCAAGATCTGTATATGAAAGAGATTTGATCTTGAACAATCAATGAAAAAATACCTCAGCTCAAATGTATTTCTCCTTCAGAATTCCTTGTTCATGTTTTACAGAACTTCATCATTCTTGGAATACAGGGATGAAAGAAAAAGCCTAAGATGAATCAAGAACAGATTCATATCACAAAGATGAAGATTGATTCTATCTCTTCTACTCTCATACTCTTTCCCTTTTATACTTGTTCAGCTATTTCTGTTATCAACTTGTTACAACAGAATAACTAACATAGAAGTATATAAGTAGTTCTTCTATCTGTGCAGCTCCTTTCATTTGCTTGATCAACTTCTATGTTTTATGTTTTGCTGTCATGGATTGCCAGCTCATCAATTCACTTGGATCGCCAGCTCACAACTCACGACCTTCCTTTTGCTCCAGCTTCTTCTGTTCCAGCCTCCTCTGTCTCAGTTTCATCAGGTTTGGCTCTTGCTGTTCTTTCAATATCTGTTTAATTCCTCTAACATCCCCCCTCAAATTGGGAATGGATAGAGTACAAATGCCCAATTTGGTTCGCATATAAGAATGTGAGCTTCTTGTTAGTGGTTTGGTGAAGATATCAGCTAATTGATAAGAACTTGGAATGTATTTGACTTGTAAAGATCCTGAGGACACTTTTTCCCGAACGAAGTGAAAATCTACTTCAATATGTTTAGTTCGAGCGTGTAAAACAGGATTCAAAGTGAGAGAGATTGCTGACTTATTATCACAGTACAAGTGAATAGGAGGAGTAAGAGAACAACCTATATCACGTAATACAAAACTGACCCAAGTAAGATCGGCAGTAGCTGATGCAAGAGCACGATATTCAGCTTCAGTAGAGGATCTACTCACTGTGGGCTGTTTCTTTGCTGTCCAGGATATAAGGTTGGATCCAAGATATATACAAAAACCAGTTGTTGATCGTCTGGTTTCGCACACCCCGCCCAATCCGCATCGAGAAACCATAGAGATGCATGGTACCGTGGGAGTGAAGAAATAAACCAAGCTTGAGAGTACCCTTTATATATCGAGAACTCTTTTTAAGTGGTTGAAGTCTGCAATTGTGGGTTGCTGCATTCTTTGGCAAAGTATGTTGGTTGCATAAGCAATGTCTGGTCTGGTTAATGTGAGGTATTGCAGACCTCCAACTAGACTCCGGTACTCAGTGGGATTGGTCAAAGGTATAGTATCATTGATTAAAACAGGTGGTTTTAACGAAAGAGGAGTTGAAACTGGTTTGGAGTCAAGCATATGAGCTCGGTTGAGGAGATCTAGGCATATTTGGTTTGACATAGGAATAGGTAATCTGAGGTTCGTGTAGCTTCAATGCCAAGGAAATAGTGTAAAGACCCTAGGTCCTTCATATGAAAATGAGAGCTCAAAGAAGTAATAAGTGCAGAAATCATTTTAGGGGAACTTCCAGTGAGAATGATGTCATCTACATATAATAATAAGAGAGTAGTTGCTATTTCAGTATGCAGAATGAATAGGGAAGGATCAGTAGAGCTACAGAAGAATCCATTTTCGAGTAGGAAGCTGCTAAATTTGTCAAACCAGGCTCGAGGAGCTTGTCGAAGTCCATAAAGAGATCTTCGAAGGAGACAGACATGGTGGGGCTTTTGTGATTCTTTAAATCGGAGGCTGCTCCATATACACTTTGTTTCACTTAAAGTTCCATGTAAGAAGGCATTTTTGACATCTAATTGATGAATTTTCCATTGTTTCATCATAGCAACCGATAGGATTATTCGAATTGTTGCATGCTTCACTACGGGATGAAGGTTTCGTGAAATCAAGACCTTCTTCTTGATGGAAGCCTTTAGCTACAAGCCTTGCTTTGAGTCTATCCAAGCTCCCATCAGGTGCGAGTTTTGCCTTGTACACCCATTTGCACCCGATAATATTCATGTGATCATTTCTAGGAACTAAGTCCCAGGTTTGATTCTGATATAAGGCATCCATTTCTTCTTTCATTGCTTGATACCACCCTTGGTCTGCTAATGCAGCCTTTTATTTTTTGGTTCAATAGGAATCGATACTCAACTAGACATGCATATTTAGGATTTGTTTTAACAATTCCAGATCGAAGTCTAGTTTGCATAGGATGAGTTGAAGAAGTACCTTGTATCTGTTCTGTTTTAACCGATTTGTATTTGTTCGGATCGTAGTTGATGTTGAGACATTCTCTGGATTTGGTGGTAGTAGTTCCTCTATGATTGGAGCTAGCGATGTAATTCAATACTACGAGAGGCATTATTAAGATCATTCTGCATCTCAGTGTCAGGTATCATCTGTATTTGTGATTGACCTGCAGGATTACATGTACTGATCTCATTGTTCTGTATTACTGGAGTTGTTTGAGTGAAGCTGGTATGCTGCAGATGTTTCTTTGATATATTGTCTTGTGATTGATTCTGCTTAGTTGAGCTGGAAATAGAGGATAGTACTCCTTTTATCCACTGTTTGTATAAGTCGACCCCGCGATATTCAAGTATGTAGGATATGAGAAAAGGGAAAGACTTTCTCATCAAATATGACATGTCTGCTGATGTAGATTCTTCCATTTGTAGGTAAGAGACATCTGTACCCTTTATGCTTCTCACTATATCCAAGGAAGATACATGTAAGTGATCTTGGATCAAATTTATGCTTTGTGTAGTGCCGAGACATGGATAACAAGCTGATCCAAACACTCGAAGATATGAGTAGTCTGGTGTCTTTTTGTAGAGTTTATAATGAGGTGAGTGCATATGTAGTTTTGTTGTGGGAAGGAGATTGATAATATAAACTGCTGTTTTGAATGCATCTACCCAGTACTTCAGTGGTATTTTAGCATGATACATCATTGCTAAACCCAATTCAATCACATGTCGATGTTTTCTTTCCGAGACACCATTCTGCTCTGGTGTATGAGGACAAGAAATATGCTGCTTAATTCCACAGTTTTGTAGATGAGTTTGAAATTTACTACTAGTGAACTCACCTCCTCCATCACTCTGGAAGATTTTGATCTTGTGATTAAGCTGATTTTCTATAAGTCTTTGAAACATAATGAATATCTCATAGACTTCAGACTTTTGTCTCATTGGATATATCCAACTATACCGAGAAAAATCATCAACAAAAATGACATAGTAGGAGAATTTCTGAACAGATTGAGTTGGTGAAGGTCCCCATACATCACAATGTATTCTTTCTAATGGAGCATTCGAGATATGATCTGAGAAATGAAAAGATAAAGCTGAGCTTTTAGCAACTTGACAGCTGCTACATATGTCCTGAGCCTTAGAACTAAACTGAATGAGTTGCTGTTTTTGTAGAATCTTCACTGTTTTAAGACTGGTGTGAGCAAGTCTTTGATGCCAGACATCCTCTCCAACTTCTGGGTGAGTCTGTGCGAAGAAGACCTCTGCAACTTTAGGTTCCACCTGGTATAGTCCCTTGACTTTCCTTCCTAGCTTCACTGTTGTATGATTGTGATTGTCCTTCATATATACCCCATGTTTATCAAAAATAAAAGAACAGGGATAATCATCTGTTAATTTTGATACAGATAGAAGGTTCTTTTTGATTTCAGGAACTATTAACACATCATTCAAAGGTAATTTGCTATTTTCTATATTCAATACTCCATTACCAATGCATGATATTGACAAATGAGATCCATCTCCTATCATGACAGTGTCATTACCATTATAAGTTCTGCAGTTTCGAATCATACCAGTTTCTGAGGTAATGTGTGCTGTAGCCCCTGTATCTGGATACCATTCTGAACCATAAGGTTCTTCAATGTGAACTGCTGCCAATGCAGTTGGTATTTCATCTGCCTGGTACGAATTATCAAACCTATACCAACATCTGAGTGCTGTATGACCTGATTTCTTACAAATCTGACATTGCAGAGGTCCGTTACTCATAGGCTTTGTTGTCTGTGTTTGTCTATCACCATTTGAACTTTGGGGTGGATAAGACCTAACACTTTGATATCTCTGTACAGGATTGGAATATGGTCTAAATCCTTGTCCAAAGTTAGACCAATTATCCTTGTTAACCTGACCTTGCTGAGTTGAATTCAAGTTATTTTGTTGATTCCTTCCTGCTTCTGTAAAATTATTTCCATAATCCCTTCTAATGAAAGACTGACCTCTGCCATAGTTAGCTTCTCCTCGAAAATTTTCTCTTTGATTTCTTGAATTGACTCTCTGCTGACTTGTTCCAATTCTTCTTTGTCCATAATAGGCTAGGTTAGTATTATACTCATTCACAGAGTATGTTTGCAATCGAGTTTCAAACCTTTCAAGTTGTGAAATAACCTCATCATATTCTGGCTGTGGCTTAAGACAATACATGGTTGTCCTGAAAGTTTCATATTCAGAACCTAGCCCTTCAAGTATGCCAAACATTCTAGTTATATCATCAACAGGCTTTCCAATAGCATTTAACTGATCACAGATAGTTTTGAACTCACGAAGGTATTCACTTAGTGATCTGTTTCTTTTCTTGCAGGCTTGAAGTTTTCCTCTTAACTCAAACTCCTTTGCAACAGATTTCTGTGTAAACCTATTCACGAGGGCCTGCCATACTTCAAGAGAGGTTTCTAAACCAATTATCAGACTTAGAATATTCTCTGATACTGCACCACTTATCCATGATGATATGAGTTGATCAGTTTTTATCCAATCCAGATGATCAGGATTCATTATTTCTCCTGTCACAGTCTGTATCATTTGAGTTGGAGGTAATGTTTCTCCATTAATGAAGCCAATCAGATCTTGGCTTTTCAGAAATCTGTTGAATTGAGCTTGCCATAACAAAAAATTCTCTTCATTCAACTTGATTGTAACGAAATTAGCTATGTTCACATGGATAGGAAAAGCATATTTCTGCACTCTAGCCGCCATTCTGATATTGCTCAGAAACTTTGAAGAATCAAAGAAACAATCCGATAAACTTTGAAGGTAAACTACCTAAAAAAAATCACCAGAATCTATATACTATCTTGCAGTAAGAACAAACCAGATCTACCATTCCCAGGCGATAAGCTCTGATACCATGAGAAGAAACTGAATATAGACCAAGATCTGTATATGAAAGAGATTTGATCTTGAACAATCAATGAAAAATACCTCAGCTCAAATGTATTTCTCCTTCAGAACTCCTTGTTCATGTTTTATAGAACTTCATCATTCTCGGAATACAGAGATGAAAGAAAAAGCCTAGGATGAATCAAGAACAGACTCATATCACAAAGATGAAGATTGATTCTCTCACTTCTACTCTCATACTCTTTCCCTTTTATACTTGTTCAGCTATTTCTGTTATCAACTTGTTACAACAGAATAACTAACATAGAAGTATATAAGTAGTTCTTCTATCTGTGCAGCTCCTTTCATTTGCTTGATCAACTTCTATGTTTTATGTTTTGCTGTCATGGATTGCCAGCTCATCAATTCACTTGGATCGCCAGCTCACAACTCACGACCTTCCTTTTGCTCCAGCTTCTTCTGTTCCAGCCTCCTCTGTCTCAGTTTCATCAGGTTTGGCTCTTGCTGTTCTTTCAATATCTGTTTAATTCCTCTAACATATAGCTCCTCAAGCTGAGATGAAAATAAAAACTTAATGGAGTTGCGAATGTAATAACTGCAGGAGTTGCTATCAGTAACGTTGTGCCTGGACCTCTCTCTATGTCATTCATTAACGGAGTAGTAATAGGAAAATCAATGAAATGCCATCGGCTTATGAGAAATTAGTTAAAGCAGAGAATCGTAACATATCACGACGGAGACCATAAAGTCAAATGCTATTGGTGGTGAGAAACAGGGTCTTCTAAAGCTCACGAAGACCTGCAGCTCATTTTCCTGGTAACTTCCTGCGTCTGAGCTAGCCATAGTCGCTTTGCTTCGTCGATCGATAGCTCCCTCTCTCTCTTTCCCAACGCCATGTGTGAAAAGAAGAAGAATGGCTCTCATTCTTTTCTGAATGTTGCAATTATTAATATTAGTCCTTGGTAGACCAAAAAACAAAGTGCCGGCAGTCGATGAGAACGACCAAATTGCCATGTGGCCGACAAAAAAAAAAGTTTAAGTTAATTGACGAAAAAGCCTCTAATTACGCTGATTGCCCTGGACGGGCAATGGCTTTTTCCTCAACACTACTCGATTAATCCATATCCTTTACCTTATTTTGGTCATTAATGACAGAGAACGGGCAATTTCCAACACGAACACATTCGTACTCAATTACATGGCTAATCCTGAGGTGACATTGATTGACGCGAATTTAATAATGACCCATTTTTTACAGAAAAAAATCTCCTGTTCTTTTGGCTTTTCATAATATCGTGTTCAAAAAGGATTCTCATGTCCAATTCATTTTTTGATGCAGAAAATAACTACATGTCAACAGACGTAAAAACGTTGAAACAGGAAGTCGTTAGTTTCACGACGAAGGCCATAAAATCAAATGCGATTGGTCGATGAGAAAGACAGATCTCTCTCCCTCTCCCCCAGGGTGTCTGTGCGAGCCTGGGGTGCGCCTAAAGGAGAGGCGCGATCCTTTGCTAGGCCTTTGCCATTCACTGAGACTGACCTGATGTTCTCAACGTAGAATATGGCCGTGTCGACACTTACTTTTAAAATGATTATTTAAAGGGAATAAAAATAGTGCGTAAAAAATCGACTTCTTTTGTCAACATGTTAATTTACATGTCTGCGATGGAAAATAGCGCGGAAAAAATCTGACTTTTTCATACTTGTAGTACTTCGGTAACTATGAACGAATTAAAGGGAATTGTAGAGATAAATATGAATGAAAATTGAGGAATTGGTTTGGAAGAACAATATGGTTAGCCAATTACTACAGGAAATTCGAATTTTGAGGTCATTTTTTTTTTTTTGGTCAGAATCTTGTCGTTTCAGTTATGTTTGATAAAGATACAATGTGTTAGTAAGTCATTTACCACGTGCCGTGCATGAATGCTATGTTATCTCTCTGTGCAAGAAAAATGCTTCACCAGATAACCATTGAAATGAAAACTTGGCAAGCGCAAGAAAGAGTTAAGAGGGGGATGAAAATGAAGAAGAGCAAGTCAATTTGCGTATGAAGGTCAAGATCATGTTGAATTGGTAAAATTTTAATGACGTAGAGGAAGCGTGTATTACTTGGTCAAATGCATGCATCTGATCAAAATGCAATGTCTATTAGAGAAGGTCCGGAGGAAAATATTAGCAGCGCTTTCACTAGTTCAAAAGCATCTAATAAATGGTGTGGATTCGAGGAAAAAATGAGTCTGAGTCACCATTTTCAATTTCGCTTCGTAAATGTAGTGAGAACTAAAAAGGTAATTATCGGATGAAATCACTCCTCACAAAATGGCCATCGTGAGGATCAAGATTCTCTAAATCAAAGGATAAATTAAACTTATCTTGCAAGAAAATGGAGTCGCAAGCTTCTCCTAGTTGCTAAGAAAAATAAACAATATTTTACAGGGAATGGTACCTTTTAGCTCTGTTTAATTTATTTACTTGAGTTCACACGTAGCATGAGCTTAGCAACCTTATTCATACGATGACATAAAAGAAACCGAAAAAAAAGGAAGTTAGAAAGAATTTTTTCTCCCTAGGATTTTATATGTCTGTGTCCAAGTCCAACCCGCAATGTGGCGTCATAGGTTTGGTTAGACTGCTCAATCGGGGAAATCGAGGTTTTAGCATTGCTAAAGACGCTGTTTCTAAAATCTAGTGATGTGATTGTATGCAGGATTGTCTTCCCTCTTGTTTCTAGAATAAATTTTATTGCTAAAGAGAAATTTTGTCGGATTTTTTTTTCAAGGAATTTGTAGAACATTGCAAATTTAAATCATTGAATAATGATTAATTAAGTGATCAAATGTTCGGTTTTTATATTGGTTTGAGTGCCAAAAAAAAAAGTGTTAAAATTATAGTATTCCACCGTCGAGATCAATCTGTAAGGCTAAGTTCTTCATCGTGTGGTGGAGACTACCCTGATACATGTGAACAATACTATTAGTCCATTACACGCATCTGTATGGATTAATTAGTCTAAGTGAAAGTTGGATTGTCTCGTGTTGTCCAGAAAAATGTATGAATTTAGCTCCTGACGTTGAGATGAAACTAAAAACTCAATGAAGTTACTAATGTAACTACTCTAGGAGATGCCATCAGTAACGTTGTGCTTGGGCCTCTCTTCGTCATTCATTGACGGAGTAGTAATAGGTGGGTCCATGAGAAAATAGTTAAAGCAGAAAGACATAATTTATCACGACCAAGACCATAACGTCAAATGCTATTGGCGGGTAAGAACGGGGTCCTCTAAAGCTAAGGAACACCTAGTGCTCCATCTTCCTGGTAACTTCCTGTGTCTGAGCTAGCCATAGCTTCTTTTCTTGGTCTATCGATGGCTGTCTCTCTCTCTTCCAACACCATGTGTGAAAGCAAGAAAAATGGTTCTCTTTCTTTTCTAAGAGCTGAAATTATTGTACTACCCCTTGGAAGACCGAAAAGCAAAGTGCCGGAAGTCGATGAGAACGGCCAAATTGCAACATGGCCGACAAAGAAAAGTGAAGTCCGTTGACAAAAAGCCCCAAGCTACGCTGATTGCCCCGCTCGGGCAATGGCTTTTTCCTCGACAGTACTCAATTAATTAATCTCTGGAGTTTTATATTTTCTTTTTTAAGAAACTTTTATTTTTTGGTCCACTTTGATTTTCCTTTGTGTTGGATCATGACATCTACTGTTCCTCTAATCTTTGAGAAGCAAAAATCAGATTAAAAAACAATTTATATTGAGACGATTTGAGCTAACGTTTCTCTCTGCTTGTCGACTTATGAACATCAGGTTGCATATTGCAAATGCCCACGTTGCCATCTGACATTGCAAGTATGAAAGTCGAGGTTGATTTTTCATTAGTATCGGTAAAACTTGAAAGAGCGATAAGAGAATTTAAAGACTTGATTCGTCGCTGCTCGGTTGTATCTCTGTCGCGAACTCGTCGGAACTAAACTTGCTGGCGCTTTGGGCTTCACGATGATTTCTTGGTTGTTCTTAATGGACTACCGATCATCTCAACTTTGTTACTGCTGAGTGGTTCAAAACAAGGATTAAAACTAAAATAAATAAGTAACCCAACAAAAAGTAAAACTGACCTGCTATTTAAATTATCTTGGAGATATGTGTTATCAATGTTTGAACGTCTAATCCATTCCCTTTAACTTGTTTCGGTCATTGGTGTCGTAGAACCAGCAAATTTCGACACAAATTACCACGTTCATACACAATTACATGGCAAACCCAAATGTGACATTAATTGACATGGATTTTATAATGACCATTTCTGCAATTCATCTATGCCATCAATTGTCGATGACTTTTCTTAAACATTATCAAGGAGGCAGCAACACTTCCCAAATTGGGGAGGAAGTTGATTGAAGATGACCTTAGGCTAGAGCCGTTTTATCGAGTCCCCCGTGCCAGGAATTTGAATGAGATGCACACTGCCATAGTCGACATCTATCGATTCTCTTACTGCTACAACTCCATCACAAATCCCAATTAAATGTTTAGTCAACAAACTTATGTTTATCTTCAACTCATCCACAACCACCTCAATGACCAATTTGATTAGTTTGCCTCGGCTGTCATGATGGGAAGTCATTTTAATGATATCTAATATTAACTTTCATTCGAGATACAATTCCTTCATACCGCAACGCAATCTCATACTTTTTGTTCGTTTTCTAGGAGTGATGTGATTCAGTTGCACCTACTTGACTACGGATAACTAATGGGACAGTAACAATCAACAATTGTCTTCTCTATTGAATTTAAGGATTTCCTAGTTATTGCTTTTGATAACTTTAACAATCAGCACACATGCTTAGTCTTAAAAAAACAAGCACTAATCTTTTGCTATAGTAAAAAAAGAAATTAAGAAAAATAAGGATCTTGAAAGCAGCTTAGCCCTTTTACTTCGTTCACTTTCCACCCCTTTACCGAATCAACTCTTTAAATTTTCCAATGTAACAACTGCAGGAGATCCTATCAATAACGTTGTGCTTGGGCCTCTCTCTGTCATTCGTTAACGGAGTAGTAATAGGCAACCAATCAAATGCCATCATGAGTCCATGAGAAAAGAATTAAAGCAGATAGTGTAGAACCCGTTTGGTTCAACTTTGAGAAAATGCCCTTGGCAAAATGTAAATACTTTTGAAGTAAAGAGATTTTTCGAAATACTACACCGTTTAATAAATTGTAACTTTAAATAACATAGGAAAATAGCTTCGACATAAATATTGTTTGGTAGAACTCACATTTACAATAGACTTTTGCTATATATATATATATATGTGTGTGTGTGTGTATTTCTTTTTTTTTTTTTTTTTCTAAGTTTGAAAATCAAATTCGGTAGGTTAGCCACCACCCAATCGTCAGACAACCGCCGGACAACTAGATTTGGCCGCCTGATGGCCAGATCCAACCTCCAGATGGCTTGAGGTCGCGCGACCTCAAGCGTCGCCTGGGTTCACGCCACCCAGGCAACACTGCCTGAGCTTGCGCACTCAGGCGGCGTTGCTTGAGTCGTAGGTCGCACCACCCTAGGCAGTGGTCACCAGGGACACGCGACCCCCAAGCGATGGTGATAATTGCCGGAGAAACCCTCTTAGGCAGTAGATCATGGAAGACGACAGTTGTGATGAATGGGGAAGAAGATGAACAACGACGAATAAATAGTAGACTTAGCATTTTCGAAATGCTGAAAGTCCAAAGTAAGTCCCTACCTACATTGATCTTTCAGCGTTTGGAATGCTAGTATTTGGTCAAGGGAATCTCAAAAACACTTGCCAAAAACTTTTTATTTTTCCCATGGAGCCTTGGAGGCCTAAAATCCCTTGTAAAAGTCGAACCAAAGGGGGCCATAGTATATCACGACGAAGACCATGAAGTCGAATGCTATTGGCTGATGAGAAATAGTGTCCTCTAAAGCTCAGGAACACCCATTGCTCTATCTTCCTAGTAACTTCCTCTGTCAGAGCTGGCCATAGTTTCTTTTCTTGATCCATCGATAGCTGTCCCTCTCTTCCAACACCTCGTGTGAAAGGGATAATGAGACAAATAGCCTCTTAATTTTGGCTAAGTCATATGGTCCATGAATTTATAATTTGTTCAATGTGATATATAAACTTTAGTCTAAATTTTTTATTTATTTAATGTGGTCATTGAACTTTTTGTATATATTCAAATTAGTCCTAAAACTGTATGAAAATATTCAATGTAATTTCTAAACTTAAATTAATGAAATGACAACATTAAACATTTTTATAAAGTTTAGAGATTAGTTTGAATATGTACTAAAAATTCAGGGATCACATTAAATAATTCATAGATCATATTGAACATTAAACTAAAGTTCAAAGATCATATTGAACAAATTGAAAGTTTATGAATCACATTATATATTTAATCAAAATTTAGTGTTTATTTGTGCCATTTTTCCGGTGTGAAAAGAAGAAAAATGGTTCTCTTTCACTCAATCACGAGCAGCTGCATTGGTATTCGTTCTCTCTTCCACCGCAGAGGTCGATAGTTTGAATTTCCGCATTGCTAAAGTGTCTTAAGCGGGGGGTCTTGGTGTTGGGGTCCTGGGCTAGCCTCCCCCGAGGTTTATGTCTAATTAGTGGCTTGCGGCGAGACTCGACGGTGGATTGTGTGAACCTGAATAGCGTAAGCGAAAGGAACTTCGACGGTTCCTCAGTATCAAAAAAAAAAAAAAAAAAAAAGGCTCTCTTTCTTTTCAAAAGTTGAAATTATTGGCGGGTCGTGTGAACCCAAATAGCGTAAGCGAAAGGGGCTTCGACGGTTCCTCAATATCAAAAAATAAAAATAAAATAAATGGCTCTCTTTCTTTTCAAAAAGTTGAAATTATTGTACTACTTCCTGGAAGACCGAAAAGCAAAGTTGCAGGAAGTCGATGAGAACGGCCATATTGCTAAATGGCCGACAAAGAAAAGTAAAGTCAGTTGACAAAAAGCCCCAATTTGTAAGGCCACGTTCTTCATCATGTGGTGCGGACTACCCTGATACGTGAACAAAGCTTTCATACGCGTCCGTATGGGTTAATTAGTCTAAATGAAAGTTGGATTATCTCGTGTTGTCCAGAAAAAATGTATGAATTTAGCTCCTGACGCTGACATGAAACTAAAATCTCAATGAAGTTGCTAATGTAACAACTGCAGGAGATGCCATCAGTAACGTGGTGCTTGGGCCTCTCTCTGTCATTCATTCACCGAAACGCCAATGGGTAATAGGCAACCAATCAAACGCCAATGGGTCCATGAGAAAATAGTTCAAGCAGAAAATCATAATGTATCACAACGAAGACAAAAACGTCAAATGCTGTTGCCGATAAGAATGGGGTCCTCTAAAGCTGAGGAACACCTGCTGCTCTATCTTCCTGGAAACTTCCTGCGTCTGAGCCAGCCATAGCTTCTTTTCTTGGTCTATCGATAGCTGTCTCTCTCTCTCTCTGCCAACACCATGTATGAAAACAAGAAAAATAGCTCTCTTTCTTTTCTAAAAGTTGAAATTATTGTACTACGCCTTGGAAGACCCAAAAGCGAAGTGCCGGAAGTCGACGAGGACGACCAAATTGCCATATGGCCGACAAAGAAAAGTAAAGTCAGTTGACGAAAAAGCCCCAAACTATGCTGATTGCCCAGCTCGGGCAATGGCTTTTTCCTCGACAGTACTCAATTAATTAATCTCCGGAATTTTATATTATCTTTTTTAAGGAAAATTTTATGTTTTAGTCCAATTTGATTTTCCTTTGTGTTTGAATCGTGACATCTACTTTTCCTATAATCTTTGAGAAGCGAAAAATCAAAATTAAAAAATAATTTAAGTTGAGACACTTTGAGCTAATGTTTCTCTGCTTCTCAACTTATGAACATCAAGTCACAAATTGCAAATGCTCATGTTGGCATCTAACATTGCAAGTATGAAAGTATGGGTCTTGCAATCTCATTCTTTACCGCATTCATCTATATTTAGGAATTAGGTACGTTCTTGTTTAAAAGTAGCATGCCGCATCAGGCACCAATTCAGAAAAGATATGCGACTCTACCTGAAACATGCAAAGGAAAGGGGATGGGGGATATGGTTTGACAATGCTAGTATGAACACCTAGATGGGGGTTGAATAGGTGTTCAAGCAATTTTGCAAGACTTAACAACTTAACTCGACTTTTATGAAAACAGTAGACTGTAGATGTAAAAGACTGTAAATAGTTATATAAGACTGTGAATTAAAGTAAAGAGTTTAGAGAAAGAGAATTGAAACACAAGATTTATAGTGGTTTGGCTGAGACCAAGCCTACGTCCACTCTCCCGCACTGACAGCCCACTGGCTAGATTCCACTAAGAATCAAAAGAGAATTTACAGTCACATGCCCTTGATTCCACAGTGTAGAGACTCTACTACACTTCCTAAAGGTCTCACAAGTATTTAATATCTCTTTTGAGTACAGTTTAAGCTCGACAAATTGAAATAGCAAAAAACTAAGAGCTTCAGACTTTGGAATTTTTCTTTTACGCACACACTCGAATAACTTAAGCGTCCTCCTTATATACTTCTCCATGCCATTATAACCATTGGCACATTCCAAAGAAGTTCTTCCAATCTACCCGTTAGACAGAATCAATTAGGAAGATCTCGAGTTATTTAAGGAATGTGATGATAGCCCACCAATCCTGCTCGCCCATACAATCAGGAATTTTTCTTTCACGCACACACTCGAATAACGTAAGCGTCCTCCTTATATACTTCTCCATGCCATTATAACCATTGGCACATTCCAAAGAAGTTCTTCCAATCTACCCGTTAGACAGAATCAATTAGGAAGATCTCGAGTTATTTAAGGAATGTGATGATAGCCCACCAATCCTGCTCGCCCATACAATCAGGATCTAGGTTTCCATAAGTAGAACCTTCCAAGTATACTTCGCCAATCAACAGATCTAATTATTCAAATTGATTTCAATAAGAATAATTGATCACGAGATGCTATATCCAGCCGTGAGATCTTCTTTAACCGTACGAACCAAATCCTTAAAGATATACTTGCATTTGGATAAGTCTTCTTCATCGGATAAATCTTTTCTTCGTCGGTCTGGAAACTATTAGTGAGGGTAGACTTTAAATCTTGAGTCTGAAGGTCTTCAGACTTTAACGATAGAGTCTGCAAGTCTTCAGACTCTAATAGAAACGTTTTGTCAACTTCAAAATAGATAAGAAAGTTTTCTCCAACAATCTTTGCCTTTTTGATGGTGATAAAACTTTCCCGCAAATTTGAACACTTTTGTCCTGCAAAAAAATACTTAAGCGAAACAAAATATCTTATAAAAGATAAGTAGATTAGGATGTAGATAGCAATAGTTCCGCAACCACAGAAAACATGTTAGTCCTGCAAAGCAACTATCCTTACTCCATAATCATTAACATGGCTTAAGTTATTGCAAGCATCAAAAGATCAAATCAACCAGTCCAAATCACAACCAAACCAAACAAAAGATAAGTCCAACAGTCAAAACAAAAAGTAAAATCAAATATGCATCAAACTTTTGCCCCTTTTTGTCAACAGCAAAAAGTGGAGAACAAAGAAAGTTGATTGAAAATAGAGAGAATCAAAGCTGTTTGGGAAGGCGAACAAGCTAGAACTCTCCCATAGAATGCACTGTCTTCTCAAGCTTTTCAAAACTCTGCTTCAGTGACTGAAAATCTTCACCCTGCACAGTTTTGATGGCATACATCAATTTCGCTTCAGATTGAGAGACATCAGTTTTGGATGTCGACTTGGGATGAATGCAGTTGATTACAATCTTGTGTAGCAAGATGTTAGAGGCATTCATTCTTGAGTAGGAAACCTTGTCTTCAACCTCTCTATCTTTCACTAGCGACAGAGTAGCATAAGCAATGAACACGCTAATTGGTTGGAAACTCGTTCTTTCCACCCCAATTATGTCAGCTAAAGTGTCCATATCCACCAAAAATTCATTGTCTTTCACCGTGAAAAAAAAACCGTTCGCATTCAAGAGAGATAAGTTCGAGTAAAAGTAAACTGTGAGTTCAGAATAAGCAATAGTGGATTCAGAACAAAAGCGCTCCAATTGCAGTAGAGCAAGCTTTTCTCGTAGATTGACTTTTACCGAATCAAGGAAATCGAAGTCGACACTCCTAGGGTTCATAACCCCTCTCTTCATTAGATTCGAATAAACTCTTTGGTGATTCTTCGATCTGAAAAGACTTGAACCGTCATTAACAATATTTGCAGCAACACCTGTGGGTAAACATCCGTTCATCGTTGTCTAGTCCTTGTGGTTGATTTACAGTGCCATAGAATAGATCACTTGGAAAATTTGCGAAAGTTCTTTCAGCCGTCCCTTTCTCTATAACTCCTAACCTTTCCAACTCCTGCAAGAACAAGGTTTTATTCTTGTATCCTCTATCTCTTAAAAATTCATCGGTCAAAGACATCGATGTTCCTCCTTTCTTCAGATTAGAGTAAAATTTTTAAGCAACCTTGGGAGTTAGCGTTCTTACAGTTCAGCCTCTTCTATAACTTTTCGTCCGGTTGAGTCGGTGGAGAAGACCGACGTTGCTTTGAGAAGGTTGTTGCCGACTCGGACACGGTGGTGGAGAAGAATCTTCTTCCTCGGTAAGTCGAAATGCATAAGACCCTCAAGCATATGTCGTGGTCCCGTGCAGTCGTAACTCTTGGTCTTCTGAGTTTGAACACCTTCATACTTTACTTCTAAGTCTAAGCTCCTTCAAACTTTAATGGATAATAGATGTAATGTTTAGTCTGGTACGAATAGACTCAAATAGGCTTTTCTCCAGTGGCTTTGTAAATATGTCCGCTAGTTGATTCTTTGAATCAATGAATTGAATCAAAACTTCTCCACTTTGAACATGATCTCTAATAAAGTGATGTCGAATCTCTATGTGCTTTGCTCTTGGATAAAGAATTTGATTCTTTGTTAGATTGATTGTACTGGTGTTATCACATTTGATCTCGGTGGATGAGTCTTCGATTCTAAAGTCTCTTAGTTGTTGTTTTATTCATAAGATTTGAGAATAGCAACTTCTAAGAGCCACATACTCTGCTTCAGCTGTTGAAAGAGCTACAGTACTTTGCTTCCTTGAGAACCAAGATACTGTCCTATTTCCTAGCAATTGTCATGTACTAGATGTACTCTTTCTATCAACTCTATCAACTCTGCAACCTGCTAAATCTGCGTTTGAATATCTAAGGAGGGTAAAGTCTCCTTCTTTGGGATACCATAAACTTAAATTTGAAGTAGTTGCAATGTATTCGATGATGTGTTTTGCGGCACTTAGATGAGACTCTTTTGAATCAGAGTGAAATCTAGCACAAATGCAAACACTAAACAAAATGTTAGGTCTAGAAGCAGTAAGATAAAGAAGTGAACCAACAATACTCCTGTAAAGCTTCTGGTCAACTTTCTTTCCTCATTCATCTTTATCCAGCTTCGAAGAACTAGACATTGGTATCTCAGTCTTTTTGCAATTCTCCAATCTGAACTTTTTAACATGTTCTTTCGCATATTTTTCTTGGTGAATGAAAATTCATTCCTTTAATTGTTTTACTTGTAATCCGAGAAAGAAGGATAATTCACCCATCATGCTCATCTCAAATTCATCCTGCATAGACTTAGAAAACTTCTTGCACAGGTTTTCGTTAGGTGATCCAAATATAATATCATCAACATAAATTTGAACAAGTGGAAAGTTTTTACCTTCATTTTTAATAAACAAGGTAGTATCCACTTTTCCTTTGACAAAACCATTTTGCATTAAAAAATTACTTAACCTGTCATACCAAGCTTGAGGTGCTTGTTTTAATCCATAGAGTCTTTTCGGTCCGAATACCGAGTCCGGGTCTTTTTGGATCTTCAAATCCAGGAGGTTGTCCCACATAGACTTCTTCTTGGATAAATCCATTTAGGAATGCACACTTGACGTCCATTTGGAATAACTTGAAATTTTTGTAACAGGCAAAAGCAAGTAATAATCTAATTGCTTCTAACCTGACTACTGGTGCGTAGGTTTAATCATAATCTATCAATTCTTCTTGTGTATATCCTTTGGCCACGAGTCTTGCTTTGTTCCTGAAAACCCATTTGGCTCCAATAATGGATTTACCTTTTGATTTAGGAGTTAATTCCCATACATCGTTAATGCTAAACTGTCTGAGTTCCTCTTGCATTTCTTCAATCCAGCTTTCGTTAGCTAAAGCTTCTTCTATGCTCTTGGGTTCTATTTCAGAAATAAGTGCCATGGCGCTAGACTCTTCTTGCTTTTTGGATCTAGTGCGAATCCCTTCATCAATGTTACCGATGATGAGTTCTTTGGGATGGCTGGACTTGTGCTTCCAGTTGCTTGTTGGTCTGGCAGAATGTTGTTCTTCCACTTCAGTTAATTCTTCAACTTCCATTCGTTGTTGATTTTCAGAGGTCTAAGCTACTTTAGGGGAGGTAGGCTTTGTAAAGTTTAGAGTAGGTTTAGATTCTTCAGAATGAGTCTGAATCAGTTGATTCTGCAAAGAGTCTTGGAATTTGACATTCGTAGATTCTTTCACAGACTAAGTCTTTTTGTTGAATACTCTGTAAGCTTTGCTGGTGGTTGAGTATCCAAGGAAGATTCCTTCGTCTGATTTCTCTTCAAACTTACCAGTTCGATCATTTGCATTTTTCAACAAAAAACATTTTCAACCAAATACATGAAAGTAAGAAAAAATTGGCCTCTTTCCTTTGAATAACTCATAAGAAGTTTTCTCCATAATAGGCCTTAAAAAGACTCTGTTGATAATATAACATGCTGTAGAAACTGCTTCAGCCAAAAAATGAGAGGAAATACTACTTTATATTAAAAGAGTTCTTGCCATCTTCTGCAAAGATCTATTCTTTCTTTCCACAACTCCATTATGTTCTAGAGTGTATGGAGAGGAGAAAACATGCTGAAAACCTGATTCATCACAAAATTTTGCAAAGTCTTGATTTTCAAACTCACCTCCATGGTCTGTCCGTATGCTTGAAATAACATATCCTTTCTCGTTCTGAACTTTCTTAGCAAACTTTGAAAAGTAAGAAAATGTTTTAGACTTACTTGCCAGTTAGTAAACCCAAGTAAATCGTGAATAATCATCTACGATTACTAGACAACATCTCTTTTCGCCTATGCTTTTAAGTCTGGTTGGCCCAAAGAGATCCATATGCAGAAGATGCAAAACACGATTAGTAGAAACTTGATTTATTGGTTTAAAAGAGCTTCTAACATGTTTTCCCAATACACATGGTGTGCATAAGTCAGATTTTTGAAACTTCAGGTTGGGCAGCCCTCGAACAAGGTTCTTAGAAGAAATCTTGGCAATCTGCTTCATGTTGACATGGCCAAGCTTTCGATGCTAAAGATTTGCTTCATCTTGAATTGAAATTAGGCATTAAGATTTTTCTGGTTTTATGACCAAAAGATAGATGTTCCCATGTCTTCATCCAGTAAAAGATTGTGAAAGATCTTTACTAGTTCTCGAACATATTCATTCTTGAAAATTGATTTTGAATCCAGTGTTGCACAATTGACTAATGCTGAGCAAATTGTAATTAAGTCCTTCCACCAAGGAGACATTGTGTGTGGCATCCAGAAATTTCGATGACCCTCAAGTATGCAATGGCCGTGAGTAATCGACGGGAGTATTGTCAGTACCACATTTGGCCTAGTCTCATCGCCACTCGACGTACCTAAATATTTACTTCTGGAGGAAAAGATACTTGTCTTTGAATGGCCATATGGACAATCACATCAATGACCATGTTTTCTTTTACCTATTGGACTCGAGCATTCTCGCCAATTAGCTAAGTTGAAGACCTTGATGTTATATGCGACGTCACCACCACCCTCCCCTTCAACGGTCACACGAATGGCCCATGCAATTCATATACATGTAGAAACTATGGTCAACTTTTGGGAGAAGTTGGGCCACGCACGGAGGCCATGCGGCCACGAATTGTTGGCCCAAGCTGCCCGAGTTTCCCTTTCATTCGGTCGGCAAATGAGTCAACAAAAGGAAAAATTCATTGACTCAGCAGCCACGTGAACTTACCGGTTGGTGGACAACGCATGAGGAAGGATCGAGCAAGAGAGGACACATCACTTGCATGGACGTGTGAGGTGTCACCATTTCCTGCTACCACCGAATCTCATTTTTATTGACTCTCAAAGTCAACAAATGAAGAAACAAAATGCTCGTACAGGTGAGGAAGAGAGAGAAGGAACCGAAACCAGTGAGTGAGAGAGGGAGGTACCGAGCGAAACTTGAGAGAGAAAGAGAGAGTTTGAGCGAGAGAAATTGTGAGTGAACAGCAGAGGGGTGAACGGCGAGAGGAAGAGGAGACCGCCCTCTGCCGTGCGTGTGAGCTGTCGCCGTCGACGCCGCTTGTCTTCGCCGCCGTCAGGCCGCATCGCCAAAACCGAACTCCCTAGCTATTGAACCCTAGGACTTGAGGCAAGTGAATGAAAGTCCATGAATCTATATAATGTGGTGCTGTTATTGTCTAGTATGGTGCAATACACTTGGAAACAATTGAGTTCTGAAATTAGAATGTTAAATTGTGAGTAATCAAAGTAAAGCGGGATCATGAGATTGAGGAATTACGTTGGTTTTGTGTATATCTTGATCCTGTTGATTTATTGATGAAAGACTAACTTTTAGTAGACTTGTGGAAGTAAGATAGTTACGGTGGAAATGGAAATTTATGGGATTCGCTTTATCCAGTGCAGTTTCATATGTAATCCTGTAACTTTGTGAAATTTTCTGAAGAGTTCTAATATGAATTTGATCTCGATTTCTTCACGGAAGTTGTGAGGAATTGTGTGAACTAGAGTATATAATTTTATCAGAACTTCTCGGAATCAATACAATGGCTTAAATCTTTGTTAATATGCAGTGCTTGCTGTTGAATTTTATTATGTGATAAAAGAATCCTGAACTGAATTGTGTGAACTACTACTCATTATACATAACGAATCTGGCTTAGTGTCCTTAACGAAATATTTTCGTCTAGCTCTCAATTATAACGTGTTAAAATTTCAGAATTTTTCATGGTCATTTGCTGGTTATTTCGAAATCTCTATTGAAGGCATGCATTCTGGCCTTTACACTGTGTTACTATGAAACTGTTCATTTTGTTTAAGAGTCATTGTATCTTGAGTTGTTAATTGTTATTCACTTGATAGATGCATTGATATTCAGCATATCACATGACATTGGAAAGTTTGATAAAATCTTATAGATCCGTGGAATCCATGACGTCATTGCATCAAAATGTATTTTTGTAATGAGATGTATACTAAGATGTGAATGTTACCATCGGAGGTGTGAGCCGACGATGCCCTGGGAGTGTCGGGATGCCCAAGGGTCGAGTGAGTCGACGCCGTTGGATGCTCGGAGGTTTGTGCTGGAGGGTCTTCGGGAGTTTCGGGATGCCCGGTTGTAGGAATTGTACGTAAATCCGGAGGGAAGGGGCAACCATTTTCATGGCGAGCCCTGGATATACCTCGTGATGCTAGGTGGGGTGCGAGATGCCCAGGGGTGTGACGGAACATGCTCTGGATGCCCGGAGGTTTGTGCCGGAGGGTCTCGCGATGCCATGTTGGGTGCGAAAGCCCGGAGGGATGCAAACACTGGTCCCCGGGGAATGAAACTTTTCTTTGAATGTTAAAACCCGGTACATTAAAGGAGTGCATGTGTATGCATGTGGCATGATATGAGAATTTATTTATGAAATTGAGTGGGTTTCACCCGGTACTGAAAATACGTTTGTTATGGCATTGAATTGTTGTTATGAACGTGGTGCAAGTAAAATAGACCCTTGATGGCATGTATATACATATAAATGATAAGTGTGTTTTGCATGCATCTGGATGATTATAGTTTCTACATAATATAGTGTAATGGATCTTTTATTGCTGAGTGGTTGTACTCACCCCTCTTGGGACTAACATTTCAGACTAAACGAAAATGCCGCTGCTACCTGTGACTCCTGGCATGTTTTACGGACTCCTGATTGACTTACAATGGGAGTGGACCGAGCACCGTCATCCTGGGGTGTACGGGCTGGTATTCGAGCACGTGAGGATCTTTTTGACTTTTGAGGTAGGCCTCTCTGCTGGGCTTATCCACCAGGAGTACACGTCAGTCCTTGTCCGTATGGATGGCCGCCTTCTGAGGGTACTACCACCACCGCCGGCCAACGGACCTGACTGGATATGATCTGGAGTCGAGGGTAGCAGGAGATGCATTTTTGGACGCCGACACATGGGTGATGGACGGATGCATATGATATCTAAGGATAGAAGTTGGTTTTCTTTTGGGTAACCGCCAGGCACAAAAAGACCTCAGCGTTTTGTTGTACCAACTATCGTAGTCCATCCCTTTTATAAATAAAAGTGTTCGGCCTAAATTATGAAAGTTTTAGTATGGTGTGCATCACTTTATATTTTAATGAAGGGTAGTTGAATTATGCTTCCGCCATATTATTTTCGCAGGGACCGGAAAAGAAAACAAATGAAAACCCACAGATATTATAAGTTATGTAAAATTTTCTTTGGTCTCAGAATAGTATGCTACAAGAGAAAGTAACTGTGGCGACCCTAACGAATCGGGGGTCATTTCGAGGGTGCCACATTGTTGATTGTGAGACTCCAGCTGCAGCATGGAGGAAGCAGAGGTTGTTGAAGAGGAGGAGTACCCAGAGGAGAACCCGGAGGAGGAGCTTGAAGAGGATCCTGACGAAGAACTTGAAGAGGAGTCGGAGGAGGACCCCGAGGATGATCCGAAGTATGATCCTGATGAGGATTGAGACTCCACTCCTATTTAATGACTCTTTGCTGTTGAACCTGTTTGAATAGAAACAGACTTTCTAGTGTGGCTTGTATATGTATATATATGACTAAGTTGTTATATATGAGTATAAGTGTGTTGGTTTTCAGGTTTGAGTTGATTATTCATTTAGAAAACAAAGTTCTTCATAATTATGGGCTTATATTTTAAAGACCATGGGCCTTTGAGTTTGGACTTTTGGCCTCAAATTTTTCAGGCCCAAGCAGGCCCAAGGAGCCTCCAAGGCTATCGACTGAATAGGGGGAGAAAGGAGAGAACCGGACCGGGGGGGGGCAAGGCCACTCATCATTTGTCCATGGTTGCCTCACCGTTCTTCCACTTGTCCTTTCCTCGAAGCCATTTGTCACCTGCATGCAGACATTAGCAAATTAATTAATCAAAGAAAGCAAAAGCTTTTGGTTTGAGCAAGGGAGAGTGAGGCCGAGAGAGTGAGCGGGCGAGCAAGTGAGAGAGAGAGAGAGAGAGAGAGAGAGAGAGAGAGAGAGAGAGAGAGAGAGAGAGAGAGGGTGGGCAGTGAGCGGTCCGAGCGTGTGAGGGCAAAGAAGGAAGGCCACCCTCCGCCCGTGCCGTGTCCGAGCTGCCGCCGTCGACGCCACCGATCCCCGTCGCCGATTGAGCCAAGCCGAGATCCCCGAACCGCTGTTTTTGGCTAGCAATCGAGTAGGAAGACTTGAGGCAAGTAGAAGTTCATTGATCTATGTTTTGCTTGCTGTTATTATCTAGTGAGAGATTGGTAGATGTGAGAAAATGAGGAATTGAAAGCTGCATGTTGATTTTGGACAAATAAGATGGAACTAGATCAAGAAACTAAGTAGAAAACAGAGCATGTTTTGATGCATTTCGTTTTTGAATTGAAATGAGAACTCAAGGATCTAGCTATGGTGGATTTTTGGAAGTGAAGAGGCTGTATTGTGGTGTAATACACTTGTAAACACTTGGCTGTGGATGTTGGATGCTGAGATTCAAAGAGTAGGAGTAGTTCTCTTTAGGACAGTAAACTGTTTCTGCAGAAGACAGTAAGACCTTCTGTGATTTCATGATTTTTTTGTAATTATCTAGCAAAAATTTGACTTTGAATCCTTAATAAAAGTTGTAGGTCACATTTTCAGGAACAACATATCAAAAATTTAGAATAAATGAACAAGGTATGACCGCCGAAACGATTGTTAGCAAGGAATACAGAAATCATTAATCTTGATACATAAGGAATTTGACTTAGTGTTCTTCATGAAAATTTTTCCTTTAGGTCTTATTGATAACATGTCAAAATTTCATAATTTTCTGAGTTTATTTGGGAATTATTCCGAAATTTTTACCAGAACTGTGCATTTTAATGATTAAGCTGTTTTGTTTCGAATTTGCACAAATTGTCCCAAAGGTGAATATGTCTTGAATTCTTATGTGACATGATGATACTGGCATTGGCATATTATACAATATTGAGATTCGATGAAGGATTCTTGGGACATCTTGTCATTGCATTTGAAAGTATTTGTGGAAATTAAGATGTTAATTGTTGTCGTTGGACCCTCGGGTCAACGATGCCCCGGGAATCGGGATGCCCAAAGGATCGAATGAGTCGATGCCTTGTGGATGCCCGGTGGTCCTAAGTGGCTGAATGCCGGAGGTTTTTCCTTGGGAGCTTCGGGATACCCGGTTGTATGCTATTCGGTACGTAAATTTGGAGGGCCGGGGTAACCATTCTCATGGTGAGCCTCGGAGGGTTTCCTCATGATGCTAGGTGGGGTACGAGATGCCTGGAGGCGTGATATGCTCCAGATGCCCGGTGGCCCTAGTGGTTGAATGCCGGAGGCTTTCGTGATGCCAGGGTGGATGCGAATGCCCGGAGGGACGCAAACATTGGTCCTCCGGGGGATGAAACCTTTTGAATGATAAAATGGATGATTCTACTATGTGTATGTGTGTGGTCTGGTTATAGGACTAAGTTGTCATTATAGTTTGGCCCTATGATCGGGACTTGTGTAACTGGACACAATGTATGTTGATCCTTTGAAACTGCATTTGCCATTGCATTGAAGTATTTCATGATTTTGATGCATGCTTATCCTTTAACTACCTGTTTTTGTCTATATTGCATGAATCTGGATATTGATGGTAATGCTTCATATAGTTTGATGAATCTTTTACTGCTGAGTGGCTGTGCCCGTGTGGGGACTAACATTTCAGATTAAAAGATGCCTCTACTGCTTGTCACTCGCGGTACTTTTTACGGTGTCCCAATCGACGTTGAGTGCATGTATTCAAAGCACACTCATGTAGGGATTCGAGGACTGGTTTTCATTCGAGTACGGGTTCTAGTCATGTACGACGTCGGTTTACCTGATGGTCCCGTGGTTCAGGAGTTTCTGTTGGTGCACGTTCATCGTGATGGGATCATGCTAGGGATGTTGCCGCCGCCACCAGCCAATGGACCGGGTTGGGTGTGAATGTGTGTGACGGGTAGCAGATGAAACTTTTTGGACTGCCGGCACTATCTGATAGACTTTTGTATAGCGCTGAATGAAAAGGAAAGCCAGGGGAGGTCGGGTTATCTTTTGTTATGAAGCCGATTATAGAAAACCATGGCAAATTTTGGTGTACCGACTTATGATGTCTATCAAGCTTATGTAAATAAAAGTGTCTGGCTTAACTTATCAAAACTATCTAGAGGGTGTGCATCATTTCAAAATTTTTGTGATAGGGAGATGTGATATCGCTTCCGCTATACTTTCATACGCTGTGTAGGGACCATTTAAAAATTATATACCCCAGGATTGTTAGACCTTCAGGTCAGCCAGGGGAGAGGTAAGCGAACTGTGGCGACTCCAACGGATCGGGTGTGGCATCCAAAATTTTGTAACGATCCTTAGATATACGACGGTCCATGACTAAGTGACGAGAGTGTTGTCGGATTATGACATTGGCTCGTATCATTGTTGGATCGATGAGTCACATGTGGAAATAATTTGATCATCGAATAAACTATAGAATTATCAAGGTCTCCTTAAGGTTATTAGTGAGACCCATCTCAGTCATGTCTAGCTGACGAAGGAAAGGAAGTACCGATGTCACGGATTGACGAAGTGTTATCCGATTTTGTCATCGACACCAAGGATTGAATTTTGTTATACCATCATCATCATCATCGGCACTACCTTGAACCCCACTGATTTGTGTATATTTTTCTTTTGGAGATACTACGCGGCTTTATCATTTAAGTGTATATGGAACAAGAAAAGAATTTGAGTCATGAAAGAGTACATTTGATAAATTGTTAAACCATGAAACCATAAGACTGAAAATGCCCTAGGAATGTACAAGACTAAGGATCAAATTGTGAGAAATTGGGCCACTAATCACCGGCCCAAAACAGCCCAAAACAGCCCCATATTAGTCGACACTTAAGTCAACTAATGGAGGAGGGATTGACCAAGAGGCCTCCACCGTTGGACACCTCATAGCATGTAGGAGGACAGGTGGCCAACAAAGCTGCATGGGAAGGCCATGTCTACAACCAGCTGCCTCTCAACCGAACATCCACCAAATAACCTGCATGCGGCAATTAGTTTAATTAACAATTTTTGTAGGCAAAGTGCTGGTGTGTTCGAGCATATATATATAATATATATATATATATATATATATATATATATATATATATAGAGAGAGAGAGAGAGAGAGAGAGAGAGTAATCAAGCGAGAGGGTGTGTCGGCGAGGGAAAGAATGAGACTAGCCCCCACCGTGAGCATGCCTGTTGCTGCAGTCGATGTCGCCTAGCTTCGCCGTCGATTGAGCCACGCCCGAAGTCCGCAAGTTGCCATTTTGCTTGATGTGGTTGCGTCGGACTTAAGGCAAGTAAAAGTCTACTAACCTATGTAATGCGCTGTTGTTGTTGTTTGATGTAGTGTAGCTAGATTGGAAATACTTGAGTTTTGATGTTGAATGGCGATTTCTAGAATAACTGAATTGGTTTGGGACTAGGCTATTGAGGGAGCTACATATTTCTCATGGATACATGCGATTTTGGCCTTCAAAAAATGCATCAATCTTTGTTGTTGCAAAGCTTTGAAGATTTTGATTGTGAACTATTTTGGAAATCTCCCGATATAAGTTAAAACTTCTATGTACTGAGGCGCCACTTGTAAATGTTTCAAGAAATGTTTGGTGTCCTCGAAATTCCTAACTTTTATATGAACCATTTTAAAATCTTTAAGGTGGGATTGAGATTTAGATTTGCCGACATGCCGATTTCAAATTACTTATTGTTGTGATAAATTGTTTTAATTCAAGCCGTGATGTACAAGTGCGACTCGAGGCTATTCATGTGGATTTCGAAAAGCATTTGAGATTTAAACGTGAAAATGGATTTTATGGATTTGGTATCATGCTTTTGATTTTATAAGGTGATTTCAACGATATGAGATTTACCTATTTTCAAAGACTATTATTGTTATATTTCTGTGTCTTTGAAATCCCTATTTTTTTATTACTTGATATCATAAAGTGGGATTTTCGAGAACACAAAGGATTCTCCACATTGGTGATTCGAAAACATTTTGACATGGAAATGGCATATGATTTCAAAGCCTACTGTTATTATATTGATATGCTTTTGAAAATCTCAGTTTGCATTGTTTGATATCACGAAGAAAGATTTTCAAGCATTCAAAAGGAATTTCAGATGTGGTTGTTGTTTTAAAACTGTTTTGACATTCAACAAATCATTCAATGCTGAAAGATTTCAATGAAAATTCATGAGACTTCCAATGTCATTGCATTGAAAGTGTTTTCAATATTGAAATAAGTTAAGATGTTAATGATGCCGTCGGACCGTTGAGTCGACGATGCCCCGGGAGTCGGGATGCCCAGAGGTTCGAATGAATCGATGCCCTTTGGATGCCTAGTTGTATTATGAATACATGCCCAGAGGTTTTCCCCAGGAGTTTCGGAATGCCTGGTGGTATATCGGTACGTAATTCTGGGGGATGTCTAGTGGTATGTCGGTACGTAATTTCGGAAGGTAGGGGTAACCATTTTCATGGCGAGCCCTAGCGATTTCTCGTGATGCTAGGTGGGATGTGAGATTTCCGGAGGTGTGTGCCGAATGCCCGGAGGTGTGTGCTGGAGGACTTCGCAACGCCAGGATTGGGTGCGAATGCCCAGAAGGACGCAAACACTGGTCCTCTAGGGGGTGAAACCTTTTGAATATTAAAATCGATGGCTCTACTAAGTATGTGTATGGTCTGGTTATAGGATTAAATTGTGTGGCATAGAATGGGACGTGTCATAACAGTTTGGTTCTATAATCAGGACCCGTGTGACTGAAATGGTGCATCTTAGTTTTGAAATTACACTTGTCATTGCATTGAGAGGTTTTATGAAAAGGATGCACATCACCCATTTCCTTTTATTATACATGTTTTATCTATCTTGCATGAAATTAGATTGTGATGGCTACGCACAATATAGTTTAATGGATCTTTTACAGCTGAGTCATTGTACTCACCCCTTTTGGGGACTAACATTTTAGACTAGACAAGATACCTCTGCTACCACTGCCACCAGCAGATGGACCGAGTGGTTGGATATTATCGCGAGGAGGAGGACAGCAATGGAAGGAACTTTTGGACGCCGACACTGATCGATGGACTATAAGTATACGACTGTTGGAAACGTCGGTCATCTTTCAAAGTATACTCGAGTATAGAAGACTACGTCATTTTGATGTATAGATTAATGATGTCCATCTAGTTATGTAAATAAAAGTGTTCGGCTTTAACTTATAAAATGTGTAGTTGGTGTGCATCGCTTTAATTTTAGGACGGGGAGTAGTTGGATACGCTTCCGCCATACTTTTGCGCAGGGACCTATGGAAAAGATATAAACCCCCAGGACTTATAGACTGATTATAATTCTATGGTATCAGAGTGATATATTATCAGGTCAAGTGAAAGGTAAGTGAACTGTGGTGACCCGAACGATTCGGGGGCCGTCGGGGGGTGCCACATTGAGGGCCGTTCGAGGGGTGCCACTGCGGTCTTGGTATCAGAGCAATGGTTTTATATGGAGTAATAAGGAGCCTTTGATGGAAATGAGGATAGAATGATGCACACCATAGGATGCTAACCAAGGGTAGTTGAGTAACTTTGAACAACGGGTGAGGGGTATTCACTCGTAGATTCCTGGTAACTAGTGTGATGTTATCTTTGTGTGTCAATAACATTCTATGTTACTAGTGACACCGAGTCGCAAATTATTCTTAAGGCAAATGCTTGGTAAACTGCAAGAAAATCATGGTATGAACTGGGAGTTCTCATCCATCGAGGGCTGAAGCCTCTGCTTCAAGGGCTGAACCCTGGATGGAAGATATCCTGCAGGCATTGGCCAATATAGGAAATCTGATGGAAATGCAAGCTCAGCAACAACCCGGAGTAGAACGTCGCCCTCAAGGACTGGTGGAGCAATTCCTGAAGTTGAAACCACCTAAGTTCACTGGAATGGGAGTCCTGAGGAGGCGGAGCATTGGATTGAAGGAATGGAACAGATTTTCCGGTTGTTAAACTGTAGCGATTCGAAAAGATAACCTTGGCGAGTACCAACTAGAGGGAAATGCAAAGTTTTGGTGGAGAGCTTCAAGAGACACGATCTTTCCACCAGGTACTGACATAATCTAGGATGAGTTTGTTAGAGCTTTCAATCGAAAGCATTTCTTTGATTGTGCCAAAGATAGGAAAATCACAAAATTTGTTCAGTTAGAACAAAGGGAGCTGATAGTGGACTAGTATGAAGCAAAATTTTCTGAATTGTTTAGGTATGCTCCCAGATTGATTGAGGATCGAGAGGAAAAGGCTAAGAGATTCCTGAAAGGATTAAGGACTGATATTAGAAAACAACTAGTGCCTCTGAATATAAGGGATTATAATGAGATTTATGAGAGGGCACAGTTGGTGGAGCAAGAATTGGTGAGAGAGCAATCAACATCTAAGAGGCAGATGACCTTTAATGATGTTCGAAGGGGTAAGAGACCATATCCTAGACAAGGTCAGCCCTAGGAATCTAAGAAGAGGAGTAATTTTGGGAATTTTGGAAAAGTCAAGAGTAGCCCGGTTCTAGGGAGAGTACCCTACCAGGGTAATATTTCCCAGAAGTGTGGCAAACAGCATGGGCCGGGATTTTGTAATAGTCCACCAAAATGTTTTGGTTGTGGATAGATGGGGCACTTTAAGAGAAATTGTTCACATGAGAGGTCGCGGCTGAATGTCAACTCGGTGCGACAGGTACAACAACGTACTACAGGACCAAATCTACCAAGGAATCCATAAAGGCCACCAGCACTAGGAAGGATGTATGCGGTCACCCAAGAGAAAGCGGAAGCTTCCAAAATTTTTATCTCAGGTACGTTTTCTATAAATGGCAAGAAGGCATATGCATTGTTTGATACGGGTGCTACCCATTCTTTTGTGTCTGAAAGATATAGACAGTTGAGTAAGATAGAAACTACCTCTCTTGAGATGCCTCTTTGTGTTTCCACGCCGTTAAAGAATGTGGTATTGTCTACATGGGTATGTGAAAAATGTAAGATAACTGTAGGGGAAAGGGATATGGAAATAGACTTAGTCGTAATGGCTATGTATGACTTCGATGTTATCATCGGAATGGACTGGCTCCATAAGTATCAAGTTAAGATGGCTTGTTATAGGAAAGCAATCCAGTTTGTTTTGCCTGACCGATCTAGTTGTGAATTTTTTAGAGGTCGGACCAGCCCTTCTATAGCTCTTATTTCAGTGATAGAAGCCCGTGCACTACTTGACGAAGGATGTCAAGGATACCTGGCAGTGGTAAAGGACTATACTAAGGAAGAGTCTAAGTTAGATGAAATTCGAGTGGTCAGGAAATTTTAGGATGTATTCCCTGAGGAACTGCCTGGGTTACCACCGGAACGAGAAATTGAGTTCGAGATCGAACTAATGCCTAGAATAGGACTGATATCGAAAGCCCCGTATTGGATGGCCTTGACAAAATTGAAAGAGTTGAAAATGCAACTGCAAGAGTTACTCGATAAAGGATTTATTAGACCAAGTGCTTGTCCTTGGGGCTTGTCCTTGGGGTGCACTAGTTTTGTTTATGAAAAAGAAGGATGGGTCAATGTGTTTACGTATTGACTATAGGCAACTGAATCAAGTGACCATTAAGAATAAATATCCCTTGCCTAGAGTTGATGACCTATTTGACCAACTACAAGGAAGTTCGGTCTTTTCTAAGATTGACTTGAGGTCAGGATACCATCAATTAAGGATTAAGAAGGAAGACATTCCTAAGACTGCATTTAGGACTCGTTATGGACACTATGAGTTCCTAGTTATGCCATTTGGATTGACAAATGCTCCGGCTGCATTCATGGATTTGATGAATAGGATATTTAAGCCTTATTTGGATCGATTTGTGATTGTCTTCATTGATGATATCCTAATATATTCTAAAGGACCTAAAGAGCATGAACGACACTTGAAGATAGTGTTGCAGACCCTTAGAGACTATAAGTTGTACGCCAAATTCAGTAAGTGTGAATTTTGGCTAGACCGGATAATATTTTTGGGACACGTGATGTCAGGAGGAGGAATTGCAGTATACCCAGCGAAAGTTGAGATGGTAGTAAATTGGCCAAGACCAACAACGTCGACTGAGATACGAAGTTTCTTAGGACTGGCAGGTTACTATAGAAGATTTTTTGAAGGATTCTCATGACTTGCTGGACCATTGACAAAATTGACTCGAAAGAACGTAAGATTTGAGTGGAATGGAGAGTGTGAGAGGAGTTTCCAGGAACTTAAAAGGAAATTGACTACGGCTCCAATCCTAACTATACCATCTAGATCTGATGGGTTCATGGTATATAGTGATGCATCTCACAAAGGACTGGGATACGTTTTGATGTAGCATGGCAAGGTCATAGCCTATGCATCCAGACAGTTGAAACCTCATGAATTGAACTATCCAACCCATGACTTAGAACTGGTAGCTATAAATTTTTGCTTTGAAAATATTGTTGCACCCCTCGACAGCCCCTGATCTATTAGGGTTACCATAGGTACTTGTCACTCATCCCTTTTTTACATACTAGTAAGGTAACTTTTTATTTATTTTTTTTTTAATAAAGTGAAACCATAATTCATAGGGGTTGATCAATGGAATTCTTTACTAATTTTTTTTTTGTAAAGGTCCCAACGCAGTTCATCAACGGAAGCATAAACGTATCTCACCAATCCTTCCTTTAATAACAATAACGCAATGCACACCACCTACGCTCCAAATGAAAAGACAAAGCCGAGTCACTTTTATTTATATTTTCAAGATGGATATTTCGGGTCAGTACAGCAAAAAGGCCAAGATTTTAACTATACTTGGCTATACTCAAAAGAGAACTCGACCCTACATCGGACATGTACACCCCTCCATCAACAAACGTCGGCTATCCCCAAAAAGTGTAAGCTCCCATCAACTATGCGTGCCATCACACCCAACTCGGTGCATCGGGTGGTGGCGGCGGCAGCATCCCTAGCATCACTCCACCACGTCAGATATGAACAGACAAAAACTCCTGGATAACCGGGCCATCAGCAAGACCCACATCATACATCACTAAGACACGGACTCGGACATACACCAGACCAGGTACACTAGTGCAGGAATGCTCAGTGCACTCCACCTCGACATCATATGGCAATCCATAATAGGTACCGCGTGCAATTGGTAGCAAAGGCATTTTTCTAATTTGAAATGTTAATCCCCAAAAGGGGTGAGTACAACCACTCAGCAATAAAGATCCACCAAAATACACAATGTGTCAAACAGAACAATCAAGGTATCAAGAATAAAAACACATATCATTCATGCATTCAAGCATACCTCACCTTATAGCCATGCATAAATCACTATGCACTTGTACTTATATCATCGAGCAGCCATGCATATCATCATGCAACGTGCATATATCACCATGCACTTATACATGTATCAGCAAGCATGCCAAACTTATATCACCAAGATTCATATCATTTTTCTTTCCAGGGACCATTGTTTGCATCCCATAATTTATCACTTGCATCCAACCTGGCATCACGAGGAACCTCCGGCACACACACTCCGGGCATCTCGTACCCCAACTAGCATCACGAGGTATCCCCCCGGCACACACCTCCGAGGCTTCCGGCACACATCTCTGGGCATCTCAAAACTCCAGAGGACATCCGGCACACACACTCCGGGCATCCCAACACTCTCGGGGCATCGTCGGCTCACACCTCTGATGGTCTCGTTATTATCTCAATTTATATTCACACATGTATCTCAATTTCAACATGGCATTTGATGCATCAATATCAAGAGTCTTAACCAGTTTTTGATGTCATATAACATGCCATATGTCACCACATATGCAGCAAAATCAACCACTCAAAACATTACATCACATGGAAAGTTTCATTTATTTTTGAAAACGCATCAATTTTCGGATAAAACAGAATGCATTCCTTTAGTTAAAACTCTAGAAAAATTAGTAAATGGTATTAATAAATTCTGAAAACTTGACACATTATAGACGAGACCTAAAGGCAGATATCCCATGAAAACACCATACCAAAAGAATCTCACACAAAACAGTACGGTCCATGCATCACAGTTTTCAAAATTTCAACACTTCAGCTTGCACAGTTTCGGAAGAAATTTAAATTAAATATCCAAATGAACTCCAAAAATTATGAAATTTTGATATGTTATAGAAAAGTCATAAATTTAAATATCTCGTGAAGAAATAAAAACCCAACTCGTTCTATATTAATAGATATAGATGATTAATTCCTCCTGTTCTCGGTGTCGTTTTTCCAGATTTTCTTCTTTCAAAGGAAACTCATTTCACTGACCTACATATGTTCTTTTCTTCTAAATTTTCATTGTGTTATTTCTCAGAATATTACCTAAAACTTTTGTTAAGGACACATGATCAAATTTTAACTGGATGATTTTATAAAAATCACAGAATCATACTAGGTCGAAGTAACATTTTCCCAGATCCAGTTTCTTCAAAGGACAACGATTTCACCGACCTATTTTTATTCATTTCCTCTATATTTTTTATGTGTTTTACCCCAAGAAGTTCTCTACATCTTTCATTAAGAAATAAATGTGAGATTTTCACAAGAAAACTACTTTACAGTCCACGAAATCACCAAAGGTCAGCACAACAATTGCAGATCTAATTTCTCCAAAGGAAAATCGTTTCACCAAGAAATATTTGTCCGTTTTATCTCAAATTTTAGTATGTTATTCCTCAAGATGTTCTCTACAACTTTCATTAAGATATTGAAGCAAGATTCCAACTAAAAGGTCGCATGCAGCTCACAAACTCATAAAAGGTCGAACTGATTTTTCAAGAAAACAGCATGCTAGGCCAAGGAATTTCTCCCCAAAGCTTCGAAATTTCATCACTTCCACCACAACCGAAGTTCACCATTTCTACACACACATCATACAGCAAGCAAAGGGTAGGTTTTAGGACTCTACTTGCCTCTAGCCCAAGCGAACACAGCAAGCAACGAACAGAGGGGCAAGGCGGCGAACTAACGGCGGCGAGCTAGGCGGACGATCGGCAGTGAACAGACCTCCTCCTTCTCTCTCGCACGCACGGTCTCCCCTTTATCTCTTCCTTTCTTCCTTTCCTTTCTCTCTTTCTCTCCTCTCTCCTCTCTCTCTTCGTGTGACGCTCTCTCTTTCACTCCCTTTCCTCGCTTAATCCGCCCCCCTCTTCCTCTCTAATTTCTTCCTTTAAATGATTAACAATCATTGATCTTGCATGCCGGTGCCACTTGGGAATTTTCATGCAAGATGGGTTTCATCCGGCTGGGCTTGGGCCAGCCTTGGTCGACGGCCCAATGGGGCTTCATGGGCCGGCCTTTGGGCCCACTTTAGGCTCAACACTCTTGGGCCTAAAGTCCACACTTAAATGGCCCAAAATTTTTCTTAAATAAGTTCATGTTTACTTTTAATAATTTACCTTAAATCCCCACTTATATAAATACTAAATTACAATTTCATATGACCATAAAACTTGAAATCATAAATCAATAAATTCCAATTTATAAAACACATGGCCAATGATAGAATTTCCTTTCCTATCAAATAATTATCCATTAAAAACTTGGCCATAAATCTCATTGCAAATTATGGATTAAATGGCTACAATACCACTTGATGGTACTTCCATCACCTATTCATAGGCCTTAATGTATCTGGACGTTGCCATGAATTTTGGGATGCCACAATTCTCCCCTCCTTAGAGAATTTCATCCTCGAAATTAGACATCACTTATGCCTCTTTAAACAAGTAGGGGTACTTTTCCTTCATCGATTCCTCACTTTCCCATGTGACTTCCTCGACATCGTGATGTTGCCATAATATCTTTACCAACGGGATTTTCTTGGTTCTAAGAATTTGCTCCTTTCGATCCAGCACTTGCACAGATTCTTCTATGTATCTCACTTTCTCGTCCACTTTGATGGTTTCATGATCGAGTATGTGACCAGGATCCGGCTGGTACTTTCTCAGCATCGACACATGAAACACATCATGTAAATTTTCCAATTTAGGAGGCAGTGCCAAACGATAAGCTACATCTCCTATTATTTCAAGTATCTCAAAAAGTCCAACAAATCTAGGGCTTAGCATACCCTTTATTCCAAATCAAGATATTCCTTTCATAGAGGAAACTTTAAGAAATACATGATCTCCCACATTAAACTCTAAAGGGCTTCTATGCCTATCCGCATAGTCTCTTTGTCGGTTCTGGGCTGTCTTAAGTCTTTTCCTGATTATCTCGACCGCTTCTGTAGTAACTTGTACTAGCTCGGGTCCTATCAGTTTTCTTTCACCTACTTCATTCCAACAGACAGGGGTCCTACACCTTCTTCCATATAATGCCTCATACGGAGCCATGCCTATACTTTTCTGAAAACTATTGTTATAAGCGAACTCTATCAGGTGCAAATTCTCATCCCAATTTCTTCTAAAATCAATGACACAGGCTCTTAGCATATCTTATAGAGTCTGGATCACTCTTTCTATTTGTCTATTTGTTTGAGGATGAAAAGTAGTACTAAATTGAAGCTTTGTTCCTAAGGCATTTTGGAGACTTCACCAAAAATTTGAAGTAAACCTAGAGTCTCGATCAGAAGTGATTGTTACAGGAATACCATGCAAGTGTATTACCTGGCTTACATATATCTCAGCAAGTTTATTCATTGAATAGTTTATGTGGACAGCTAGAAAATGAGCAGACTTAGTCAAGCGATCCACTATCACCCAAATCGAATCGTGACCATTTGATGTTATTGGCAGTCCTTGCACAAAGTCCATCGTTAGATGCTCCCATTTCCATTCTGGTATGTCTAACGGTCTCAATAGTCCTGCGGGTTTGCGATGTTCTGCCTTCACTTGTTGGCACGTTAAACATTGATAAACGTGTTTAGCCGTATCTACTTTCATGCCATTCCACCAAAATTGCTGACGCAAATTCCTGTACATCTTTGTACTACCGGGATGAATACTATAATTACTCCTATGTGCCTCCGACAGAATTTCCCTTTTTACTTCTTCATTGTTGGGAACACAAAGTCGTCATTGGCATCTCACCACTCCATCTTCAGAGACTTGAAATTCCGGTATTTTTCCTAAAGACACAGCGTCTCGTATTTTCAAAATCTCCGAATCATATTTTTGTAAAATCTTAACTTTCTGAATGATTTTAGGCTCAATCCTTAATGCAGTAAGCATACTGGTAAGGCGGTCCATTTATAACTTGAAGTCTGAATCCACAATAGACTTTAATAGATTCCACTCTGTTATTCTTAGACTAGCCATGTCCATAGCTGACTTTCGACTAAGGGCATCTACCACCTTATTTGCCTTTTCTGGATGATATCGTATCTCATAGTCATAATCTTTCAATAACTCCATCCACCTTCTCTATCTCATGTTCAACTCTTTTGCGAAAACAAATACTTCAAGCTCTTATGATCTGTATAGATTTCAAACTTCTCTCCATACAGATAGTGTCTCCATATCTTCAAAGCAAACACTATAGCTGCAAATTCTAAATCATGTGTTGGGTAATTCAGTTCATGAGATTTTAATTGTCTAGATGCATAGGCTATGACCTTGCCATATTGCTTCAAAACACATCCCATTCCTTTGTGAGATGCAACACTATATACTGTAAAACCATCGGACCCAGATGGTATAGTCAGGATTGGAGCCGTGGTCAATTTTCTTTTGAGTTCCTGAAAGCTCCTTTCACATTCTCCACTCCATTCAAACTTTACATTCTTCCGGGTTAATTTCGTTAAGCGGCCGGCCAGTCGTGAAAACCCTTCAATAAATCTTCTATAATAACCAGCCAGTCCTAAGAAACTTCGGATCTCAGTGGGTGTTGTCGGTCTCGGCCAATTTATTACCATCTCAACTTTCGTCGAGTCCACTGCAATTCCTCCTCCTGACACCACGTGTCCCAAAAATATTTTCCGGTCTAGCCAAAATTCACACTTGCTGAATTTGGCATACAACTTATGATCTCTCAGAGTTTGCAAAACTATGTTCAAGTGTTGCTCGTGCTCTTCAAGTCCTCTAGCATATACCAGGATATCATCAATCAAGACAATTACAAACTGATCCAAATAAGGCTTAAATATCCTATTCATTAAATCCATGAATGCGACTGGTGCATTCGTCAATCCAAAAGGCATAACTAAGAACTCATAATGTCCATAACTGATGGTATCCCAATCTCAGGTCAATCTTAGAAAAGACCAAACTTCCCTGTAGTTGGTCGAATAGATCATCAATTCTAGGTAAATGATACTTATTCTTTATAGTCACTTGATTCAGCTGTCTGTAATCAATACATAGATGCATCGACCCGTCTTTCTTTTTCACAAATAGAACTGGTGCACCCCAAGGTGAAGCACTTGGCCTAATAAACCCTTTATCAGGCAACTCTTGTAGTTGCACCTTCAATTCCTTTAACTCGACTAAGGCCATTCTATACAGGGCTTTCGATATCGGTCCTATTCCAGGCATTAGTTCAATTTTGAACTCCATCTCTCGCTCTGGTGGTAATACAGGCAACTCCTTAGGAAACACATCCTGAAATTCCCTGACTACTTGAATCTCACTGATTTCAGCATCTTTCTTAGTTGTTGGAGAAATCTTCGTGAAGTGTTTTGAAGCTAACAAAACATTTCCATCAGTCTAGTTTGAAGATTTGCAGACTCTGCTATTTAAAGTCTGAAGACCGGATAGCCAGACTCAAGACTCAAAGTCTATCCTCATTGACAGTTTCTAATCGTTGAAGAAAGGCTGTCCGAAGCTGGATATTTCATTAAGGATGTAACCTTATCGACTGGAGAAGATCTCTTGGCTGGATATGACATAACGGAATCCTTTATTTGATCATGATTGATTTGAAGATTAAGGATCCGATGATTGGCAAAGTATACTTGGAAGGTTCTACTTATGGAAACCGAGATCCTGATTGTATTGGTGAACATGATTGATGGGCTATCGACATGTTCCTTTAATGGCTCGAATGATCTTCCTAATTGATTCCGTCCAACGGGTAGATTGGAGGAATTCCTTTGGTAAGTCCCAATGGGTATGATGGCATAAATGAGTATATAAGGAAGACGTTCCAGTTGTTCGAGATGGTGCACGATAGAAGAATTCCAAAGTTTGAAGCTCCTTGTTCTTAGTCAATTCATTTTGAGCAAAATCTTGTACGCAAAAGAGAGTCTATATTCGTGAGAAACCTCGAGGAAGTGTAGTAGAATATCTACACTGTGGAATCAAGGGAAAGCTGTGCTGTAACATCTCTCTTGTTCATAGTAAAATCCAACCGGTGGGCTGTCAGTGCGGAAGAGTGGACGTAGACTTATAATAAGCCGAACCACTATAAACCTTGTGTTCAATTTTCTCTTCCCTACTCTCTGCTTTACTTTGATCATAATATGTTTTGGAGATCTTCCTTTCTATCGTCTGCCTAGTATCGCTTTCGTATCTCGAGAAATTGTTTTTACACCTATTCACCCCCCTCTAGGTGCTTATACTAGCTATCTCAATTGGTATCAGAGCCTGTGTACTCACTTTGTTTGAAGTGTTTTACTTTAGAGTTAAAGATCCATGGCTAGTATGTTGGCTCCAGGGCTGGTAGAAGGGCAAAGCAATACCAGACCGCCTTACTTTGATGGAAAGGATTACAACATATGGAAAAACAAGATGAAGGCGTTTCTAAGATCAAAGGATCCTTTGGAATGGGACGTTGTAGAAAAATGAATCATTCTTAAAGCTGCACTTGTCTCAGAGAGAGGAAAAGATACTGTTGAGTCTATTGAAATGACTCAGGAAGAGATAATCAAGAGACAAGCTCTTGATGCAAAAGCAATTTATTCTTTATATTGTGCTTTATCACCTACCGAATATAACAGAATATCTTCTTGTGTTATAGCTAAAAAAGTCTGGGATATATTACATATTACCTATGAAGGAACCGATCGAGTGAAGGAGACCAGAATCAACATTCTCCTCGGTCAATACGAAGCCTTCAAAATGAAATCGGGAGAATCTATAACCGACATGTTTAGTCGTTTTACAGAAATCGTGAATGGTCTTGAAAATCAAGGTCAACCAATTTCTGATCCCATGAAGGTAAACAAGCTCTTTGCGTGGACTCTCCAATGATTGGAATCACATAAAGACCTCAATCAGAGAGACCCAAAGAATCATGCCACTATCTGTTGATAAGTTGGTTGGGACTCTTCAGTCTTATGAAGTGGAACGAATCAATGAAGACGAAGATCCTAAAGGTAAGAAATCCATTACATTAAAATCCAATGATGATTCTGATGTTACAGATTCTGAAGACAATATGGATGATGAGGAGCTTGCTCTCATGATAAGAAGATTCAGAAAGCTGAACAGAAAATGAAGAAGATTCAATCCAAAGAAACAAAGTTTTCAAAAGCAACAGACTAAGTCATTTGAGGATGATGAATCAAACAAAGATGTAGTCTGCTTTGAATGTAAGAAAAAGGGACACATCAGACCCAACTGTCCTCTTCTGAGGAAGAAGAAAGGAAAAGCTGAAAAGTATCAAAAGGCTCTTAAAGCAGAAACCTAGAGTGATACAGAGTGTGAAGAAAGTGATTATGATTATGCCAATATATGTCTGATGGCACAATCGGATTCAGATTCAAACTCCGAGACAGACTCAGATTCAGACAGTGAATTTGAGGTGAGCAACTTCAAAATCCCTATTAAAGTTTCTAAATACATTGATGAGTTGTGTTTTAGTGTTAAGACTTCTCTCAAAAAGATTTCCGAACTCAAAAGAGAAAATTCTGCTCTAAAACAACAGGAAAATATTTTGAAAGAAAAGGTGAAATGTTTAGACATGAATTTTTCTTCTCTTAGAGAAAGTGAAAATAATCTTTCAAAAGAAAATGCATTATTGAAAAATGATGTCTCATATATTTTAAAAAAAATTTCTATAGGATCTGAGAAATTGAAAAAAATTCTTTCTGTCCAAAGACCTTATTTCAATAAATCTGGTTTGCGAATGACTGCTGAAACCATTCCTTTAATTGATTTTCCAAATGTGAAAGAAAGAACTAAGCAAAGACCCATAAGAGATACTTACAAAAATCATTTTAAAAAGATCTTTGTAAAACTCGTAGGTCGCAATGCTCTCAGATGTTCAAAGTGCAATAGTGCAGATCATTTTGAAAAAGAATGTCCTATGGTTTGGAAACCTGTTAAGAAAGTATGGGCAAAAACCGCATATCATACTAACACCAATGGACCCAAGAAAATATGGGTACCAAAGAAAGTTTGAGTTTCTTTTTTAAATGCAGGTCACTATAAAGAAAAAGGTAAAATTGTATCTGAATAATGGATGCTCAAGAAATATGACAGGAGATTCAAATTGCTTCATAAAGCTTGTTCAAGTGAATGGTGGAAAAGTCTCATTTGGAGGAAATATCAAAGGAAAAATTGTGGGATTTGGAACTGTAAAGATTGGAAACCTCACAATAAGCAATGTTTCTTTAGTTGAAGGACTCAACTACAATCTGCTTAGTATTATTTAGCTGTGTGATACCGGTTTTAAAATCAACTTTCAAGAGGGAATATGTTCAGGAACTAGTAAAGATTCTACTCAATTATTCATGGGTCGAAGACATAGAAATATCTACCTCTTGGATGTGAAACCAGATGAATCGCAATGTCTAATCTCAATCCAAGACGAAGCGAACTTATGGCACAGAAAGCTTGGGCACATCAATATGAAGCAGATAGCCAAAATTTCAGCAAAGAAGCTTGTTCGTGGTTTACATAATCCATCATACCAAAAGCCTAATCTATGTACACCATGCATATTGGGAAAACAGGTAAGAAATTCCTTTAAACCAATAAATCAAGTTTCCACTAATCGTGTACTGCAGCTTCTGCATATGGATCTCTTTGGACCAACCAGAACACAGAGCATTGGAGGTAAGAATTATTGCCTAGTAATTGTGGATGACTACTCTCGATTTACTTGGGTATATTTCCTGGCAAGTAAGACTGAAACTTTCTCTTACTTTGAAAAACTTGCTAAAAAGGTTCAAAACAAAAAAGTATATGTTATTTCAAGTATAAGAACAGACCATGGAGGTGAATTTGAAAATCAAGATTTCACAAAATTTTGTGATGAATCTGGTTTTCAACATATGTTCTCCTCTCCATATACTCTAGAGAAAAATGGAGTTGTGGAAAGAAAGAATAGATCGCTTCAAGAAATTGCTAGAACTCTTCTAATTGAAAGCAACATCTCTTCACGTTTTTGGGATGAAGCAGTTTCTATAGCATGTTATATTATTAATAGAGTTTTTCTAAGGCCTATTCTAGAAAAAACTCCCTATGAATTATTCAAAGAAAAGAAGCCTATTGTTTCATATTTTCATGCGTTTGGATGCAAATGCTTTATATTGAAAAATGCAAATGATCAAGTTGGCAAGTTTGAAGAAAAGTCGATGAAGGCATCTTTCTTGGATATTCAACCACAAGCAAAGCGTACGAGTCTACAACAAGAAGACTCAATCTGTGGAGGAATCAATGAATGTCAAATTCCAAGATTCTATGCAAAATGAATCTATTCAGACTCATCTTGAAGAATCTGAACCTGCTCCATACTCTGCAAAGTCTAAATCGCAATAAGCAGCTCAGACTCTGAAAGACCAGCAATAAATGATTGTTGAAGATTCAAATGAAGGAAATGATCATCAACCTGAAAATTTAACCAGTAACTGGAAGCATAAGTCCAGTCATCCCAAAGATCTCATTATTGGCAACATTAATGAAGGAATTCGCACAAGATCCAAAAGGCGCGAAGAGTCTAGTGCTGTGGCTCTTATTTTTGAAATAAAACCCAAAAGCATAGAATAAGCTTTATCTGATGAAAGCTGGATTGAAGCTATGCAAGAAGAACTAAGGCAATTCAGCATTAATGATGTTTGGGAGTTAACTCCTAAACCAAAAAGTAAATCTATTATTGGTGCTAAATGGGTTTTCAGGAACAAGATGGACGAGAAAGGAAAGATCATAAGAAACAAAGCAAGACTCGTGGCCAAGGGATATACGCAAGAAGAAGGGATAGACTATGACGAGACTTACGCACCAGTAGCAAGGTTAGAAGCAATTCGATTATTACTTGCTTTTGCTTGTTATAAGAATTTCAGGTTATTCCAAATGGACGTCAAAAGTGCTTTCCTAAATGGATCTATCCATGAGGAAGTCTATGTGGAACAACCACCTGGGTTTGAAGACCCAAGGAAACCAGACTCAGTATTTAGACTCAAAAAGGCTTTATATGGTCTAAAGCAAGCACCTCAAGCTTGGTACGATAGGCTGAGTAAGTTCTTGATTCAAAACGGTTTTGTAAAAGGTAAGTAGACACTACTCTGTTTATCAAAAGAGAAAGCAAAAGTTTTGTGCTAGTTCAAATATATGTCGATGATATTATTTTTGGATCCCCTAATGAAAGTCGGTGCAAGAAATTCTCTAAGACTATGCAGGATGAATTTGAAATGAGCATGATGGGTGAGTTAACCTTCTTTCTCGGGCTTCAAGTGAAACAATTGAATGAATGAACTTTTATTCATCAAGAAAAATATGCTAATGATCTTGTCAAAAAGTTTGGACTGGACAATTGCAAAAAAGCTGATATACCAATGTCAAGTTCCTTGAAGATAGACAAAGATGAAGGAGGAAAGAAAGTCGACCAGAAGCTATTAAGGAGTATCAACGGCTCACTTCTTTATCTTACTGCTTCTAGACCTGACATTTTGTTTAGTGTTTGCATTTGTGCCAGATTTCAAGCAGACCCTTAAGAATCTCATTTAAGTGCTGCAAAGCGTATTATCAAATACATTGCTTCAACTTCAAGTCTTGGTCTTTGGTATCCTAAAAGGGGAGACTTTACTCTTCTTGGATACTCAGACGCAGATCTAGCCGGATGCAGAGTTGATAGAAAGAGCACCTCAGGTACCTATCAACTACTTGGAAGCAAGACAGTGTCTTGGTTTTCAAGGAAGCAAAGTACAGTAGCTCTCTCTATAGTAGAAGCAGAGTATGTAGCTCTCAGAAGTTGTTGTTCACAAATTCTGTGGTTAAAACAACAGCTAAGAGACTTTGGAATTGAAGATTCATGCATGGAGATTAACTGTGACAACACCAGCATAATCAATCTCACCAAAATTCCAATTATTCATTCAAGAGCAAAGCATATAGAGATTCGACATCACTTCATTAGAGATCATGTTCAAAATGGAGAAATTTTGATTAAGTTTGTTGACTCAAAGAACCAACTGGTGGATATATTCACAAAGCCTTTGGAGAAAAATAAATTTGAATTCATCCGCTCCAGACTCAACATTTTGAGGTTTGAAGAAGTTAAAGTCTAGAGACTCTCAGACTCAAACAAACAAGACTTTGACTGTAAGTTATTCTCTCTCTTGAATCTCATCTTGAAAAGGTATGATCATCAACCGTGTTTAATTATTGCTATCTTTAATTGACGTGATTATTGCAACGTTTCCTTTTCGAAAAATGAGTTATTTTTAAACATGCATCTTTTTACTTTCTTTTATGACGTTCCGTATGCCTCTCTTTTTAACTGTTTATGCACTGTTGTTTCTTCTTCGCTTTACTCTCCAAAAACCCTAAGAAAGCACCGATCTTCCATCTCTGTTTTATTCTCTTGTTCAAATCTTCGAAAAAGTTGTCATCTTTCTTGGGAAAGTCAAGTTTGGAATCTTTCAAAGACTGTGAAAGATGTCGTCTCAAAGGAAGTCTTCGAGGATTGCAAGCAGGGGACCGCAAATGCGTGAGGGGCCTACGCACTTCGATCTCACCGAAGAAGAAGAGTCTCCCAGTCAGCAGCAGAGCCCACAACATTCTCAACAGCGTCATTCTTCTCCATCTAGTCCTCATGACAATGCTCATTGAGAAAATGAAGAAATCATCGAAGGCGCAGATCCTGTAAGAATTCAAAAGCCCTCTTTTATTTACAAGCTTTATCGTGCTTTGAAAAGAGGTGGAACTCCATTAAACTACATCGATGAGTTTCTTAAGGACAAAGGGTATGGAAATGAGTACATCATTTTGCAAAATATGGAGAGTTTGGGAATTGCCTTTGCGGGGTTGGCAGAAGAAACCCTTGCCAATATCCCAAGTGATCCGTGTGTTGGAGGGCTGAATCAGCCAGATGGGAATGATGATGATAAGTTGTACAGTCAGTTTCAATCGAGAATGGGAGTTGCGACAAAAATTCGGGGAAAAAGGACAAATTTGTTTCGATCGGAGGAACAAAAGCGTTTATACTCTAAGTTGCTGAAACGTGGGGTGATAAACCCTAGAAGTGTGGATTTTGATTTCCTCGATGCTGTGAATGTTAATTTGAGGGAAAAATTCAATTTTCTTCAACTTGAACAGTTCTGTTCTGACTCTACAAAAGCCTATGCTGAACTCACTACTTATTTCTATTCGAATCTTAGTTTCTTGGATGCGAATAGATTCTCTTTTAGTGTCCGAGATCAGGACTATGTGGTGGATGTAGATATGTTGGCTGATGTCTTTGGGGTTGAAAGAGGAAGATATCAACCGATCAATGTCTCAATTGCTCGAGCTACGTTGGAACTTGTTAAGGATAGAGGAACAGAGGAAAAGATTTCCTACTTGAGGATGAGTGCGTTTAACATTCTGCTTCACAAGATTGTCATTAATTGCCTCAGACCAAAATTTACTTCAAAGACTGATGTTTCAAGTTCAGAGGCAAAGCTGATGTATGCCATCATCACTGGAAAAAAGTTTTCTCTTCCTCACACTGTTATGTTCCACATGTATAGAGCAGTGGTGAAGGACAGAGGTCAACTTCCTTATCCAGGTCTTGTGACGAAGTTATTTAGACATCTGAATATTCAGCTTCCACAAATTCTCTGTACTCGATCTTGTGATTATATGGTGGTAGGACTGAAAATGGTGACTAAAATGCGTCTGAAGGATCTAAGCAAGGCGTTGGAGAAATTTAAGGAGAAGACTCCTATCAAAACTCATCAAATCTCTTCTGCAGCAAAAAGAAAAGGGAAGAAGCCTATGGTTGCTCCATCCAAGAAAAGAAGAGCTCTCATCGTTGAGGATGAAGATGATGAGGAAGACATCACCATTTCTGCAATGGCGTTGAAGAACTTGAGCCGTTCTGTTCCAAAATCAAAGGAACATCAAGAAAAAGACTCAAAGCAGAGGACTGGAGAAAGAGAAGAGAAAGAAGCAGAGGAGAAAGAAACTGAGGAGAAAGAAGAAGAAGAAAGAGATGCTGAGAAGGAAAGAGTTGAAAAAGAAGAAGAAGAGAAAAGAGATCAAGAGGAAGGAGAACATGAGGAACACTCTTCTCCACCTGAAGGCATGGAAACAAGGGGAGACCAAGAGAGAAGAGGAATGTCCTCATATCCTGCTACCAGTGAGGGAGTCAGTCGCTCTCCAGCAGATCCAGAGGACATTTATGCCTCTCAATTTCCTTAGGAAGGACATGATGTTTCTTCGCCAAATCTGCGTGATTATGTTGATTTGCCATCGTCTGCCTTTATTCCACCTAACCGTGCAGAAGCTAGTACGCAGACCGATAATTCAGCAGATTTTCGCAGAATTCTGGATGTTCTCTTGGAAATGCGAGGTCAGATATATGCTCTGGGATGCGAAGTTCAGAATTTACAGAATGCAGGTCAAGCTTCTTCAGGTTCCTTGAATGATCAGATCCAAGCCCTTTCTCTTCACATTCAGGCTAATGCTAAGGGTGAGAATGTTGCACAACTGAAGGAAGACTTGAAAAGGCTAGAAGGCATCGTTCAGTCAATGGGAGATTTCCAGCTTGTTCGTGTTCCCAAGCATTCTTGACTCTACTCCATTTTCATCTCAACCTTTTTTTTTTTTTTTGTGCTGACAAAAATGGGGAGAGATGCGAGATTTGAAAACTTTGACATCGTTCAGATATTTGAACTTTTGGATTGTTTTATTTTGATGTTTGACTTTACTTTTGTGTCTAGATGTGGACTAAATTTGGGATTTGGATTTGACTGCTTATATTAACTACTATTGATATCTTATGGATGGTTTTATCACATACAAGACTAACATATTTTCTGTGGTTGCAGATTCTAGTGTTCTCATTCATTAAGCCATTTATCTTTATAAGATACCATATTTGTTTGAGTAATGTTTTGCAGATCAAAGTTATTCAAATCTACAGGAAAGTTTTGTCACCATCAAAAAGGAGGAGATTGTTGGAGAAATCTTCGTGAAGTGTTTTGAAGCTGACGAAACATTTCCATCAGTCTAGTCTGAAGATTTGCAGACTCTGCTATTTAAAGTCTGAAGACCTCCGAACAGCTAGACTCAAGACTCAAAGTCTATCCTCATTGACAGTTTCTAATCCGTTGAAGAAAAGCTGTCCAGAACTGGATGTTTCATTAAGGATGTAACCTTATCGACTGGAGAAGATCTCTTGGCTAGATATGACATAACGGAATCCTTTATTTGATCATGATTGATTTGAAGATTAAGGATCCGATGATTGGCAAAGTATACTTGGAAGGTTCTACTTATGGAAACCGAGATCCTGATTGTATGGGCGAACAGGATTGATAGGCTATCGACACGTTCCTTTAATGGCTCGAATGATCTTCCTAATTGATTCCGTCCAACGGGTAGATTGGAGGAATTCCTTTGGTAAGTGCCAACGGGTATGATGGCATAAAGGAGTATATAAGGAAGACGTTCCAGTTGTTCGAGATGGTGCACAATAGAAGAATTCCAAAGTTTGAAGCTCCTTGTTCTTAGTCAATTCATTTTGAGCAAAATCTTGTACGCAAAAGAGAGTTTATATTCATGAGAAACCTTGAGGAAGTGTAGTAGAATATCTACACTGTGGAATCAAGGGAAAGCTGTGCTGTAACATCTCTTTTGTTCATAGTAAAATCCAGCCGGTGGGTTGTCAGTGCGGAAGAGTGGACGTAGACTTGGAATAAGCCGAACCACTATAAACCTTGTGTTCAATTTTCTCTACCCTACTCTCTGCTTTATTTTGATCATAATCTGTTTTGGAGATCTTCCTTTTTATCGTCTGCCTAGTATCGCTTTCGTATCTCGAGAAATTATTTTTACACCTATTCACCTCCCTCTAGGTGCTTATACTAGCTATCTCATTAGTAAGGTCTCTTACCACTGCAAGGTATCCTTGACATCCTTCGTCAAGTAGTTCAGAAGCTTCTACCATCGAGATAATGGCTATAGAGGGGTTTGTCTGACCTCCGAAAAATTTGAAACTAGACTGATCAAGCAACATGAACTGGATCACTTTCCTATAGCAATCCACCTTAGCCCTATGCTTATGAAGCCAGTCCATTCCTATGATAACATCAAAGTCATACATAGCCATTACGATTAGGTCTATTTCCATACCCCTTCCTCCTATTGATATCTTACATTTTGCACACATCATCATAGATAATACCATATTCTTTAAAGGCGTGGAAACACAAAGAGGCGTCTCAAGAGGCGTAACTTCTATTTCACTCAATTGCCTATATCTTTCAAATATAAATGAATGCGTAGCACCTGTGTCAAACAATGCATATGCCTTCTTGCCATTTATGAAAATCATACCTGATATAACATTTCTGGAAGCTTCCGCTTCCTCTTGGGTGATTGCATACACCCTTCCTTGTGCTAGTGGCCTCTGAGGATTCCTTGGTAAGTTTGGTTTAACAGCACACCTGTCTATTGGAATGAAGTAGGTGAAAGAAAACTGACAGGACCTAAGTTGGTACAAGTTACTACAAAAGCTGTCGAGATCATAAGGAAAAGACTTAAGACAGCCCAAAGCCGACAAAAAGACTATGCAGATAGGCGTAGAAGGCCTTTAGAGTTTAATGTGCGAGACCATGTATTCCTTAAAGTATCTCCGATGAAAGGGTTATCACGATTTGGAATAAAAGGAAAGTTAAGTCCCAGATTCGTTGGACCCTTTGAGATACTTGAAAGAATAGGAGACAAAGCTTATCGTTTGGCGCTGCCCCTTAAATTGGGAAATTTACATGATGTGTTCCATGTGTTGATGCTGAGGAGGTATCGGCCAGATCCTGATCACATACTCGATCATGAAGCCATCAAAGTGGATGAGAAAGTGACGTACATAGAAGAACCAGTATGAGTATTTGATCAAAAAGAACAAATCCTTTGGACGAAGAAAATTCCTTTAGTTAAGGTATTGTGGCAACATCATGATATAGAAGAAGACACTTGGGAAAGTGAGAAAGAAATGAAGGAAAAATGTCCTCATTTGTTTAATGAAACTTAAGTAATATCCAATTTCGAGGACGTAATTCTTTAAGAAGGGGAGAATTGTGGCATCCAAGAATTTCAACGAATCCTCGGATAGGTGACAGTCATGACCAATCAATAGAAGTATCATCGAACTATGGCATTGGTATAATTACGGGCAGTCATCTGTATTTGTTTATTTGTTGGATTGATATGGTATGTTTAGCAATGGACCCGATCAACCATGCAACAAGAGAAAATCTTTGGACTATGATTAAATAATATATATATATTTAGAACCGAAAGGATGGAATCGGTCATGCATGAGGAACACGCATGCTGAAATTTAAGAATAAAATTTTGAGGAGTTGGACTGCACACAAGGATTTCAGTTATGCATTTGTTCATGAAGCAATTGGATTATGGGAATATAAATTTATTCATTTAGAAAACAAAGTGCTTCATAATTATGAGTTTATATTTTAAAGACCATGGGCCTTTGAGTTTGGAATTTTGGCCTCAAATTTTTTTGGGCCCAAGCAGTCCAAGGAGCCTCCAAGGCTGTCGACCGAAAAGGGGCCGGGGGGGAAGGAGAGAACCGGACAGGGGGGGAACGCCACTCACCATTTGTCCATGGTTGCCTCACCCTTCTTCCACTTGTCCTTTCCTTGAAGCCATTTGTCACCTGCATGCAGAAATTAGCAAATTAATTAATCAAAGAAAGCAAAAGCTTTCGGTTTGAGAAAGGAGAGTGAGGCCAAGAGAATGAGTGGGCGAGCAAGCGAGAGAGAGAGAGAGAGTGAGAGCGAGAGTTTGAGAGAGAGGGTGGGCAGTGAGCGGTCTGAGCATGTGAGGGCAAAGAAGGAAGGCCACCCTCCGCCCGTGCCGTGTCTGAGCTGCCGCCGTCGACGCCGCCGATCCCCATCACCGATTGAGCCAAGCCGAGATCCCCGAACCCCTGTTTTTGGCTAGCAACCGAGTAGGAAGACTTGAGGCAAGTAGAAGTTCATTGATCTATGTTTTGCTTGCTATTATTATCTAGTGAGAGGTTGGTAGATGTGAAAAAATGAGGAATTGAAAGCTGCATGTTGATTTTGGACAAATAAGATGGAACTAGATCAAGAAACTGAGTAGAAAACAGAGCATGTTTTGATGGATTTCATTTTTGAATTGAAATGAGAACTCAAGGATCTAGCTATGGTGGATTTTTGGAAGTGAAGAGGCTGTATTGTGGTGTAATACACTTGTTAACACTTGGCTGTGGACGTTGGATGCTGAGATTCAAAGAGTAGGAGTAGTTCTCTTTAGGACAGTAAACTGTTTTTGCAGAAGACAGTATGACCTTCAGTGATTTCATGATTTCTCTGTAATTATCTAGCAAAAATTTGACTTCAAATCCTTAATAAAAGTTGTAGGGAACATCTTCAGGAACAACATATCAAAAATTTAGAATAAAATAACGTGGAATGTCCGCTGAAACGATTTTTCTATGAAAATACTAAAGCTGGAAGTTATTACAGAATGTTAGCAAGGAATACGGAAATTATTACTCTTGATACATAAGGAATTTGACTTGGTGTTCTGCATGAAACTTTTTCCTTTGGGTCTTATTAATAACATGTCAAAATTTTACAATTTTCTGAGTTTATTTGGGAATTAATCCGAAATTTTTACCAGAACTGTGTACTTTAATGATCAAGCTGTTTTGTTTCGAATTTCCACAAATTGTTCCAAAGGTGAATATATCTTGAATTGTTATGTGACGTGATGATATTGGCACTGGCATATTATGCAATATTGAGATTTGATGAAGGATTCTTGGGACATCTTGTCATTGCATTTGAAAGTATTTTTGGAAATTAAGATGTTAATTGTTGCCGTTGGACCCTCGGGTCAACGATGCCCCGGGAGTCGGGATGCCCAAAGGATCGAATGAGTCAATGCCTTGTGGATGCCCAGTGGCCCTAAGTGGCTGAATGCCGAAGGTTTTTCCTCGGGGGCTTCGGGATGCCCGGTTGTATGCTAGTCGGTACGTAAAGCTAGAGGGCCGGGGTAACCATTATCATGGTGAGCCTCGGAGGGTTTCCTCGTGATGCCAGGTGGGGTGCGAGATGCTTGGAGGTGTGGTATGCTCCAGATGCCTGGTGGCCCTAGTGGTTGAATGCTGGAGGCTTTCGTGATGCCAAGGTGGATGCGAATGCCCGGAGGGACGCAAACATTTGTCTTCCGGGGGATGAAACCTTTTGAATGATAAAATGGATGGTTCTACTATGTGTGTGTGTAGTCTGGTTATAGCACTAAGTTGTATGGCATGGAATGGGACATGTCATTACAGTTTGGCCCTATGATTGGGACTTGTGTAACTAGACATGATGTATTTTGATCCTTTGAAACTGCATTTGCCATTGCATTGAAGAATTTCATGATTTTGATGCATGCTTATCCTTTAACTACCTGTTTTTGTCTATCTTGCATGAATCTAGATATTGATGGTAATGCTTGATATAGTTTGATGAATCTTTTACTGCTGAGTGGCTGTACTCACCCCGTGTGGGGACTAACATTTTAGATTAAAAGATGCCTCTACTGCTTGTCACTTGCGGTACTTTTTATGGTGTCCCAATCGATGTTGAGTGCATGTGTTCAGAGCACACTCATGTAGGGATTCAAGGATTGGTTGTCATCCGAGTACGGGTTCTAGTCATGTATGACATCGGTTTACCTGATGGCCCCGTGGTTCAGGAGTTTCTGTCGGTGCATGTTCGTTGTGATGGGATCATGCTAGGGATGTTGCCACCGCCGCCAGCCGATGGACCGAGCTGGGTGTGATCGTGTGTGACGGATAGCAGATGAAACTTTTTGGACTGCCAGCACTGTCTGATAGACTTTTGTATAGGGCTGAATGGAAAGGAAAGCCAGGGGAGGTCGGGTTATCTTTTGTTATGAAGCCGTGTATAGAAAACCACGGCAAATTTTGGTGTACCGACTTATGATGTCTATCAAGCTTATGTAAATAAAAGTGTCTGGCTTAACTTATAAACTGTCTAGTGGGTGTGCATCATTTCAAAATTTTTGGGATAAGGAGATGTGATATCGCTTCTGCTATACTTTCATACGCTACACAGGGACCATTTAAAAATTATAAACCGAAGGATTGTTAAACCTTTAGGTCAGCCAGGGGAGAGGTAAGCGAACTGTGGCGACTTCAACGGATCGGGGGCCGTTCGAGGGGTGTCACATCTGAAGACTGCCAGATTTTATTCTCAAAGTCTGACCTCATTGACAGTTTCTAGACCGAAGACGAAGACTTATCCAGATGCCGGATTATCTTCAAGGGTTCGATTTGTATGGTTTTTGGAAAACCTTATGGCGGGATATAACATCTACTCTTTTGATTATTCTTATTGGAATCTACTCCGATATGAAGATCTTTTGAAGGGCGAGCAAACTTGGAAGGTTCTACTTATGGAAACCAAGATCCTAATTGTATGGGCGAACAGGATTGACGGGCTTTCATCACCAATCATTCAACAAGTCGAGATCACCATGATTGATTTTGTCGAACGAGTAGATTGGAAGAATTCATTTGGAAAGTGCCAACAGTCATGAAGGCATGAAGGAGTATTTAAGGATAACTCTCTTGTTTTTCTAAGTAGTGCGTGAAAGAAGAATTTCAAAGTTTGAATCTCCATAGTTCCTTGCTCTTTCATTCATCGAGCTCAAAGTTGTACACAAAAGAGAGAAACAAATAGTGAGACTTTGTGAGAAACCAATACAAACTCTTCACTGAGAAAGTCGAAGATCACAAGTTGTAAAATCTCTTTTGATTCATAGTGAAATCTAGCCAGTGGGCTGTCAGTGTGGGAGAGTGGACGTAGGCTTGATCTAAGCCGAACCACTATAAACCTTGTGTTCCAATTCTCTTTCCTTAACTCCTTAGCTTTATTCGTTGCTTTATATAATTGTTTAAAATTGTTTACGTCCTTAGTGAATTATCCTTAAAAGGCAATTTACTTTCATTAAGTCTTGTGAAAATTTTTATTTACATCTATTCAGCCCCCACTAGGTGCTGATACTAGCCCTTCCTCGTTGAGAGCTGCGGTCTCCAAAGCTAAATGACATGAAATATGACGACATACACATGCGAACCATTTAGGTTTTTATTCAACCCCGGTCTAATTTCTTGTGATTTACACTTGAAATATTATATTGATGCCATGAATTCTAGACTACTTCATTTTCCTTAGAAATATATATTAAAATATTATTTCACGTTACTTGACAATGGTCATATTTACTCTTAATATTGATGTGATATACCTTCATTAATAAGCCTAAACTTTTGGATTAAACTTTTTTACAATAAATGGCAATTAATTATTAATAGAGTCAATCAACCAAACTTAGTGAAATACTCGATTTCCAATGGTCCTTGCAACATTAACCATTTTAATATATAATGGACAAAATTCAACATTTGCCAACCGTTCAAAAACCACATTCAACAAATTAAAAATTTATGGATGACATTGCACATTGGATCAAATTTCATCAACCATTTATATTATTTTCCCAGTCAAACTTTAATAATTCATACGTCTACTTAATTCCATATATTATTACTTTTCAATTTTCATTGCTATTTTATCTATGGTTAGTTTGTTATTTGTTCTCTCTTTCTTGAAAGAGTGTTTTTAATTACATTTTGAAGAAAATTCAATGATTTTACAAATGATGATAAATAATAATTTGTCTTGTTATGTATGATTAACAAGAGAAATTGTCAGTTTACTCCTTCTTTTTTTAATGATTCTCTTGAAAATCATAAAAGTATCCTCTACTCAATAACACAAACAAAAAAAATCAACAAATCATGTTTAATCATATTTGATTTATGTACCCGTTAACATATGTTGTCTTAACACGTGCGCATTCATTTACCTGTTGACAACATATGTGGCTCCTTCATGAGTTAACGTAACGCGAATTGTCTCAATTCATGTGGCATCCCAAAAATTCAAGTCAAGCTCTAAGGTGTATTAAAGTCCGTAATTAGGTAATGAAATTACCTATGGTTTATGCTTTAGCCATTAGTTTTCTCTTAAGACTAAGTGATATATATGCTTGTGTTCCTGAATTTTTGAAATTAGGATTATAGGAAAAATTAATGAGAATAATCTATGCTTGGCTATGCACCTCATAGATTAAATTCCTATAAATAAAATGTAAGAAGACTTTGGCCATGTGGAATTTAAAATTTAAAATTTATAAAAGAAAGAATAAAAGAGGAAAATTTTTATTTTTATTTAGGTTTGGGCCTTAGGCCCAAGAGTGGATTTTGGTGGGCCGAATGGCCGGCCCAATTGAAGCCCACGAAGGGGCTGTCGTCGGCCCAAGTGAGGCCCAAGAAGGAGAGTGGCCGGCCCATTGCATGGGCCTTGCCAAGTGGCAAGGAGGACTTGCATGCATTGGCCATTGGAGTGGCAAGTAATCATTGCCAATGATGGAGGTTTGGGGGAAATAAAAGGAAGAAGAGGGGAGAGAGTGGCCGGTTGGTATTCAGCCAAGTGAGAAAGAGAGAGAGAGAGAGAGGGTTGCAAGAGAGAGAAGGGCGCCGAGAGGAGAGGAACCAAGAGGAGGAGGAGCCGTCGCCGCCCATTTGCCGCCCGTTCACCGCCGTGTGCTCGTTGCTAGCTCGGTTTAGAGGCAAGTTAGGATCCTCTTACTACTCTTGCATGTGTGTGTTGCATGTATGTTTGGAGTAGTGTCGAATTTTGGGTGATTAGGAGGGAGAAACCGAAGCTAGAATGACTTGTTCTTGAGTGATGTTGCTGTTTTCGCATGAACCGCCTGAGCCAGAATCTTGTGAGAGCTTGCATGCATGTTTTGAGTCTGATTTTGACTTTGATTCCTTCATGAAAGTTGTAGCGACATCGTAAAACACAACATACTAAAATTTGGTGCAGAATGGTGGAGATTTAAGGGGTCAAACTCTCATCCTACGGAGACACTAGATCTGGAACTGTTTTGCTGACCTTGTGGTAGATTTGTGGTTGCATGATGATTTTTATCAAGAATCTCTCTTTGACTTCTTCATGAAACTTGTAGAGAACATCTTAAATATTAACATACTCAAATTTGAAGTAAAATTAACAAGTGTAGCCTAGTGAATCGACTTACTCTTGAAGACGGTAAATCTGGAGACGCGGTACTGGACACCCGAGACTTCATGGACCCATAAGGTGACTGTTCTTTGGAAATTTGACTTAGATCCCTTCATGAAAGTTGTAGGGGACCTCTTGAAGTAAAAGATATCCAAATTTCAGAGGAAACGAAGAATAATGATTGGGTAAAAACTCGGTATTTCAAAGATGACTACACTGGATGTTTCGTTGTGAGAACCAGAAGATTCGGACGACTATAGGAAATTATCTAAGACGAATCTGGCCTAGAATTCTTCATGAAAAATCTACTTTAGTGTCTCAAATATAACCTGGTAAAATTTCATAATTTTCGGAGGTTGTTCGGGTATTTTAATCGAATTATTTCAAAAACTGCACATTCTGTTTTTATCAGAAATTGCATGCTGTGATTGTGTGAATGATATCTTTTGTGTAGAACTTTATCGGCTATGTGTTTTTCATGAAATCATTATCTTATTGTCTTGGTTATCACATGCTTTAATTTCATGATTTTTGGGAATCATATGGATATTTAATTTAAATATTTTCAAAAATGGTACAAGCTGGAATTTAAATAAATTTCAAAAAGGCATGATAAATGGACTATTCTAAATTGTATGAATTCCATAAATTTTATTTTGCATCTTGCTGCATGTACGATGATGACTGATGATGCATGTATAAACCAAAGGATGAAAGTGATTTTGTTTGCCATTACATCATGTGCCATGCTGAGTTGAGACCTAAATTGGTAAACATGATCAATGATAAATGAGGAAACTGTTTGTGGCGGATGATAATGCCCTGAGAGTATCAGGATGCCCGGGATGGGGGGTGCCGGATGCCCGGAATGTATAGAGATACATGGCCAGATGGGCACGGGAGTTTCGAGATGCCTGGAATGGTTGGGTGCCGGAAGCCTCGGAGGTCTTTGCCCGAGGGGATGCCTCGTGATGCTAGTTGGGATGCGAGATGCCCGGAATGTGAGGGTGCCGGATGCCCGGTGGCCTTAAATGGCTAAATGCCGGAGGTTTTTCTCGCGATGCTAGGATGGGGTGCGAGTGTAAAGTATGGGATGAAATTGATGATCCCGAGAAAGAGTGATGTAGTGATCGAATTGAAAATTAAAAGTGGAAATTGAATCATGCATATATGACATGATATGATGATGATCACCTATGGCATGATGATGTGCATATATGACATGGTATGATGATGATCACCTATGGCATGATGATGTGCATATATGACATGGTATGATGATGATCACCTATGGCATGATGATGTGCATATATGACATGATATGATGATGATCACCTATGGCATGATGATATGCATATTTGATATGATTGTGATTAAGATGTATAATGGTATATGTATGGCTTCAAGGTAAGTATGCTTGGATGCATGAGTGACATGTATGATGTTGTGATTGTATTGTATGATGCATTGAGTGGTTATTGGATTCCTTTACCTGCTGAGTGGTTGTATTCACCCCTTTGGGGACCAACATTTCAGATTAGAAAGATGTCATTTCCTACCGTCACGCGAGGTACCTTCTATGGCCTCCCATCGGATGTAGAAGTAGAATGTACGGAGATCGACTGCGTCACCGTTCCTGGATTGACTTTTGTGTGAGTTCGAGTGCTGGTTATGTACGATGTGGGCCTGGCTGGGACCCTAATCATCCAGGAGTTCCTATCAGTTCATGTTCGCCGAGATGGAGTGTTTAGGGGGATGTTGCCGCCACCACCACCCGACGCGCCAGGATGGGTGTGATGGTTACGTGAGAGGTAGAGAGCTGGAGTTTCTTTTTGGGAGTAGCCGCCGCTGTTAGATGGAGGACGTCATGTGATTACTTTAGGGGTCGTAGTATCTTTTCAGGATGTGGCCAAGTGTAGCTGGGAATCTTGGCTTTCTTTTGTTGTATCGACCCGCGAAAAATCCATTATGAAAATATGTAAATAAAAGTGGCATGGCTTTATCTTTTCTATGGTATTTAGTGGTGTGCAATTCTATCATGGTTGTTGAAGGGAGAGATGGCGATATTATATTTTGCTTCCGCTAACGAGTCGCGCTGGGACCGTTTTAAAAAAAAATATATATATATATATATATATATATAATATGTGTCTATGATTTACGTCGCTTCTTCTAAGAGATGTAATTAGATATAACATTAGGTGCCTGTGGCGACCTAAGGGGGGTTCGGGGTGCCACAATTCAACCTCGTCATTTCTTGGATTCTTCTTCATATCAAGCTTTCATGAATTATTTCTCGGTCTATGGTGGTAGCGGAGGTCTCGGGCAAAAGGCCCCCGGATAGATGAATATTTTTGTCCTTGATGGGTTTTTATATGTGATGATGGGCCTAAGTGGGCCTGTCTACCCATGTTGGGCCTAAAAGCCCGGCCAGCAAGATAAAGGCCCATGGAGGAACGGTTGCGATGTGAAAGGTTGCGTTGTTTAGATATGAGGGGTTATGTCTTTCGGAGGAACATTTTACGTTGAAGAGTTATGTCTTTTGGAGAAGACATTTTTAAGGGGAGAAAAGAAAAAGGGGATGTACCTTTTGGTGTACATATGTCTTTTTTCGAAGAAGAAACTCTCTCCCTCCAAAAAGAAACGTAAGAACAGTACCCTCAAAATCAGACTTTTCTCCCCTAATAGCAACGGTACGCTCCTCGGTAGAACGGGATCAGGATTCTTCCTCAAACTTCAACATTGGTGTTTAATCTATGGCAAATAAGGTACGCTCGATTCCGTAGTGTATCTTTGATCGGTGATACATGTATTTTCTAGGCTCGTCTTCTGCGTTCGTTTTAGGGGTTTGATTAAGTATTAGAACCGGTTTTAGGAAATTTGTTATTCCTGACATTGGTATTAGAGCCATAGTTCATGTTTCTCAACCCCTTTTCATGTTTATGAATTGCTTTTGATTAAATTTTTGTGAAACACCGTTGTCGGCCGATCGGGGACGGAAAAATCCTGACATCCACGTACTATTCACCCCGTTTTGTGATTTTCTATAAATCAAAATTCGATTATGATAACATAAGGTCGAAGCTCTCATCGATAGGAGAAAAACAAGTGGCAGATCACCGCCGGGGGCCACCGAATGTGCTGCCACGCGCGGCCGGAACAAACAGGGGTCACTGGCGCGTGTTTTGCACGTGCCGATTCGGTCCGCACATGCCATTTCAGCCCCAAGTGCGTGCAACGCACGCACGGGGTGCTTGGCGCGTGCCGCACATGCGCCAGCTGACGTCATCATGACATCAGCCACGCACGCGCGTGGCACGTGCCAGTCGGTTCGTCCCGACCTGACCGGCGCGACCGGTCCTACCCGACCCGACCACTCGTTGACCCGATTGACCCGTTGACCGTTGACCGGCGTTGAAAAAAAAAAAAAAAGAGGAAAATTTTGTATTTTCCAATTTGTTTGTTGTGGATTATAAGTAATCCCTTTTTTTTGTTCTGCATATGTTGCAGGAACCATGGAAAATTCTGTATTTTCCCATTTGTTCATTGTGGATTATAAGCAATTCATTTTTTTGTTCTGCATTTGTTACAGAAACTATGATGCGTTAAGCATGCATACCTGCATTTCCGAGAACAGACGAAGAAAATGTAAGACTTAAAGGGCTAATGACAGAGTTAGCTAATTATCGGTAGAATAACGGTGATGTAGTATCACATGTGGTCAGAATTAATCAGATGATACAAGAAATCATATGAAATGGTCATCTTATGCTGGATTTTAAGAAGGTGCCGGTCTTAATGAATAGTCTTCCATTTGAATGGCAAGCAGTGTTAGATTGCCTATGGGAGGTGAACGCGATCCTAGATTATAGGAGGCTTACAGTAGCTTTTGTAATAGAGTACTATAGGATTGAGTTAACCAAAACTTTAACCCTCGGGATGAGTGTCACATGGCGTAGAGCGAATGCACCTTGAAGGTGGCATGAGAAAGTTTTTCCATGGTTGGCCACTGTGCCTTCAGATTTCTTAGAGAATTTTACTGATAGATTAGAAAAGACTTTTGATACTTATTTCTTAAATCAGTTTGAGATGTTTTAGGTGTAAATATCTCTTTCTATGTTGATATTTTTCCTCAGAATATATTACTTAGTGTAATGGACATGTTTAATTATTGAAAGTTTAATGTTATTTATTATTGTAAATTAGTATGTTAATTTACAATTAGTTGTGGGAAGTTCAAGAAAGTTTTAGTGACTTTGCTGAATATATTTTGCATAGAAGACTATATTAATGGTAGTTTTGAGTTAGGATTTTTGGATGATGATTGGGAACATAATGACCTTTTGATTCTGAAACCTTACTTGAAATTATTCATTAATATGATGGGTCTGTAAAATGGATGCATAAATGATAGGCATTAATAATTCGTACATATGTGTCTGATATGTTTAGATTGATGACTTCAATAACTAAGAACATAATTGCTGATTTGAACAAAGAAGACAAATTGAATGGCGAGAATTGTAAAATATTTAATATGAATATTCAATATATGCTTGAAAAATAACAAGCACTAAAAGCTCTTAACCATGTTATGGAAGATCTTGAGGATGCTATGTGCCACCTTGAGCTAGCAGAGGACCGCCTAAAGGCATTTGAGCGGGAAGCAGATATTTACTATGCTGCTTCCAGCTCAGTAGGGGCTTCAAGCTCTAAGAGCAAATGCATTGATTCGTTCAATGGGTAGAAATGCAAGGGATCAAGTCATTTCTATGCAAGGGATCAAGTCATTATTGTAAGAAACCAAGAGCTAACCAATATAAGAGAGGAAAATATTATCGAGTGAAGATTATTTCAAGGGTGAAGTGTTACAACTGTGACCAGAAGGGTCACTGTGCTTGCGACTGTCGTGAGCCAAAGAAGGTAGTCACCCCTTGTACTCTTAGGAACTTTGTTTATGTGCTAAGTTATGTACTCTTAACTGAGTCTAATCCTTTGTGGACTGTAGATTTAGGAGCAACAAACCATGTAGCGAAGGATAGAGTATCCTTCATGGAATTCCGACGAATAACAACTGGAACTAAATGGATCTAATGAGGAAATAACTCCAGCGCATAAGTAAAAGGGATTGGCACCTGCCAATTGAACATGCGTGGTGGACGCACTTTGTTCCTACATTATGTATTGTATGCTCCGGAGATTCGTCGGAATTTAGTGCCTGTTTTAGTGTTGGTTAAGCTTGGTTTTAATATGAACTTCCATAATAGTGGTGTGGATTTGTATTTGGATACAAATTACTATGGTTGTGGTTATTTTCTAGATGGTTTCATTGTATTAAATATTGACTATGGTAATGCCAATGTTTGTTATTCCATTTTCACGTCTCCTAATTTATATGATAATTATGTGAATGTGTGGTATGCTAGACTTGGTCATATTGGCCAACAACGTATGAATAGACTAGCCAAAGAGGGCTTGTAGGGCAACATTGAAAAAGTCAATTTGTCCATATGTGAGCATTACCTAGTAGGGAAAACGACAAGGAAACCATTTGGAAAAGGTAAAAGAGCTGAATTTCCTTTGCATTTATTTCATCACATTTATAGATGATTATACTCGATTCAGATATGTCTATTTGACTTCTCATAAATCTGAAGCATGGAGTTGTTTCAAAAAGTTTATGAACTTGGTAGAAAATCAATTAGACAAGAAAATAAAAGTATTGAGATCCGATCGAGGTCGAGAATATTTGTCTGATAAGTTTAGAAATTCATGTGATGAAAAAGGAATAGAAAGACTCAACAAAATGGTGTTGCAGAGAGAAGGAACAGAACCCTATTGGAAATGGTTAGGTCCATAATAGTGCATGCTAACTTACCTATCACTTTTTTGAGTGATGTGTTATTAACTGCTGCATATATACTTAACCGAGTGCCTTCCAAATCAGTTACTTCCACTCCATATGAGTTATGGACAGGTAGAAAATCGGACTTAAGTTTTCTTAAATCATGGGGTTGTGCTGCCTATACTTATGAGCCCTCTCACAAGTTTGGGAAATTGGGTCCCAGAGAAAAGAAGAGTATTTTCATAAGATACTCTGAACACTCGAAAGGGTATGTGTTCATAGGCGAGTAGGAAAGTGGAAGTATAACTGAATTCGAATCACGGGATGTCACATTCTTAGAGAATGAATTTCTTAAGAAGGGTGAAATAGTTGAGGATTACTCCCTATTTGAAACCTTGGATCTAGATGATGAATTTAATGGAGTTCATCCAAGTGGGAGTAACATGAGAAATGATGAATTTAATTCAACTCACTCTCGATTACAACCACATGATGAGATGATATTGTCATTATCTAATCCGAGTGGGAGCATAATGGGGAATGATGTGCAAAGTGTACAGTCTCCCATACGGCGAACAAGTCGCAAAAGTATTCCCCTTCAACGCTTTGACATTGAAGGGGAAACCTTTATGGTTGCTTCACGAGATGAAGATGAGCCAAGAAATGTTAATGAGGCTCTAAATTGGCTTAGTAAGGAAAAATGGATGTATGCAATGAAAGAGGAGATGGAGTCAATGAAGTCAAACCATGTTTGGGAACTGGTTGACCTTCCAAAAGGACGTAAAGCTATTGGGAACAAATGGGTTCTCAAAATAAAGCGTAAAGCTGATGGTTCGATAGAAAGGCATAAAGCTCACCTTGTGGCGAAGGAGTATAATCAACAGGAAGGAATTGATTATGAAGAAAATTTTTCTCCTATAGTAAGATTTACCTCGATTCGCATTATTTTGGCAGTAGGCTAGTATGGATCTTGAGTTACATCAAATTGATGTAAAGACTGCTTTCCTCAATGGAGAATTAGAGGAAGAAATATATATGGAACAACCTGCTGGTTTCATTATGGAAGGCCAAGAAGGAAAGGTATGTCGACTTTTGAAATCGATATATGGTCTTAAGTAGTCCTCGAGACAGTGGTATACACGTTTTCATAATGCCATAATGGCATATGATTTTACAATGATTGATGAGGATCATTGTGTATATATCAAAAGATCTAAAGATCACTCTGTGATCATATCATTATATGTTGATGATATACTAATTGCCGAAAGTAATATGGAGTTTGTTAGTATTGTTAAGAGTTGGTTATCTTCCAACTTTGAGATGAAAGATATGGGTGAGGCTGCATACATTCTTAGAGTTAAGATTTCAAGAGATCGTTCGAAGAGCTCATTATCTCTTTCGCAAGAAACATACATAAATAATGTTCTTGAACGATTTCATATGCAAGATTGTAAACCCATAGATACTCCTATTACAAAAGGTGAAGGATTGAGCCATAGATTGTGTCCAAGGACTCCACAAGAAAAGGAACAAATGAAACATGTTCCTTATGTTAGTGTTGTGGGATGCTTAATGTACGCTATGATGTGTACAAGACCTAACATATGTTTTGCAGTTGGAATGGTGAGTAGATACCAATCCAATCCAGGTCAAGCACATTAGAAAACCATTAAAAGAATAATGAGGTATCTGAAGAGAACTACTGATTACAAGCTGAATTACTAATGAAAGGATCTGCTACTTGAAGGCTATTCAGATGCTGATTGGGGAGGAGATTTAGATGAAAGGAAATCTACCTTTGGATTTGCTTTCTTATTGAATAATGGCACAATATCTTGGAGCAGTAAGAAGCAAATGTGTATAGCCTTGTCCACGATGGAAGCTGAGTTCGTGGCATTATCAGCAGCAGTACAAGAATGTGTTTGGCTTAAGAGATTTTTGGATCATTTAGGTGTTATTGGGTATGCTGCAAATCCATTATTGGTTAATTGTGGTAGCCAAGCAGTTATAGCGTATGCCAAAGATCCAAAATATCATGGCAAGACCAAACATATAGATACCAAGTATAATTTTGTCAAAGATATGGTTGCACGAAAAGATGTGAACTTACAGTACATATCTACGCATAGAATTGTAGCAGATCCTGTGACGAAGCCAATACCTAGAGATGTGTTTTGCGGTCATGTAAAATCTCTAGGACTATGCAGAGACTGATGTACTGAATATTGTAATTTCCCTAAAGTGTTCATAGTTAATGAATTTGTGTTTTTCATCATTAATGCCTATGAATCTTTGTTTGACGTTTATGCATCTTAATGCTCATTGCATTATATAAAATTGAGAAAGTATGTCGGATAGATAAAAGATTAGCCCACTCACACGAGTAATCGTCTCTATTTACTATGTGATAAATAGAGATAAGATGGTTTTTAAGCTTATTATTTAGATGATAATCGAGAGCTCAAGCTTAAAATATATATGTCGCCTTAATTGAGTGTTAAGATGATGACATAATATTTACTATATCCGAAAGTAAAATAACCCACATATTTTACTTTATCTGTCTAGGATGCCAGATGTGAGTTCTGATGAATTTTGTGTATGAGTAGATATGTGAACTCAAGTTAGACATTGGGTATGTCTGAACCATCATCTGTACGTTATTAAAGGTGTAGACATACACTCAATGGGAAAGGAGTTAAATACCGTAAAATGTATTTCATACTACATATGCATGAGACTACCAATAAGAGTGGCAAAAGTTTGATCTCAACTTTTATACTGTGTGAGACTCTTGAGGAAAAGAGTTCCTCAATTTAGTGCCCTCATGACTCTTACTTATTCTCAAGATTTCTATTCAGTGTTTGCTAACTTAGGATGTTGCCAATGATCATGAATTGATTCGATCTAATGGGACATTTCTAGAAAAGCAAGTTGAACTGAAATTAAGAGTATGAAGGAAAGAGGAAGAACGAATTTGGAGAATCACATTCTAGTTTTGTATTCACTGGTCGACCAATTATGATTGTCTTTGGGATAATCATAATTGTGAATACTATGTATATATCATTGTTTAAAAAGAGATCAAGAGAGATATAAATGTAATCGATCGATTTAGGGTACTGCATACTAAATCTACTCAAAGTGTGATGCCCATTATGAGCTGCTATATATTCTTAACATATGTATAGCAACGAGCTCTCAAAGTATGCTGGTCGCACGGATTATTCACCGGTATGATTGTTACAGAGAGGTAAAGAGGATCCTGTTCGGCCCACCATGTGCGAGTGGGAGATGATGGGTTTTTTATATATGATGATGGGCCCAAAAGCCCGACCAGCAAGATAAGGGCCCATGGAGGAACGGTTGCGATGTGAAAGGTTACATTGTTTAGATACGATGGGTTATGTCTTTTGGAGGAACGTTTTACGTTGAAGAGTTACGTCTTTTGGATAAGACATTTTTAAGGGGAGAAAAGAAAAAGGGGATGTACCTTTTGGTGTATGTACGTCTTTTTCAGAAGAAGAAACTCTCTCCATCCAAAAAGAAACGTAAGAACAGTACCTTCAAAATCAGAATTTTTTCCCCCAATAGCAACAGTACACTCCTTAGTAGATCGGGATCAGGATTCTTCCTCGGACTTTAACATTGGTGTTTAATCTGTGGCAAATAAGGTACGCTTGATTCCGTAGTGTATCTTTGATCAGTGATACATGTGTTTTCTGGGCTCGTCTTCCGCGTTTGTTTTAGGGGTTCGATTAAGTATCAAAACCGATTTTAGGTAATTCGTTATTCCTGACAGTCCTTTTCTTCCTTTTTCCGATTTTATCTTCTCAAGATCTATTCAATTATTTCATTATAGATGCTTCCGTACTTCCGTTTTCTTTCTACAATAATTGTTTTCATATTATTTTATGAAAATCTATGTTCTTCGATTTTTTTTTTAACAACTTGTAGAACAATGTGAATACAAATTTAAATCCTCAAGTAACGATTAGCTAAGTGATCGACCATTTGGTTATTACATTGGTTTGGATGCAACAAAGTATGCGTTAAAATTATAAGATCCTTATTACGCTGAAATCGATCTGTAAGGCCACTTTCTTCATCGTGTGATGGAGACTACCTTCATACGTCTGGACGATGCTATTACACACATAGGTATGGATTGATTAGTCCAAGTATGCTGAGATGAAAAAAAGAACTCAATAAATTTTCCAATGTGACAACCGCAAGAGATCCTATCAGTAACGTTGTGCTTGGACGGTTGGACCTCTTAATGGCGTAGTAATAAGAAACCAATCAAAGCTGAGATTTTTGATGAAAAGAAAAAAAAGCTGAGATTCGCAGCATATCACGACGAATACCATAAAGTCAAAGGCCATTGGTGGATGAGAACGGTGTCCTCTAAAACACGGGTAACACCTGCGATTCTATCTTCCCCGGCATCGTCCCGCGTCCGAGCTAGCCATAGTTGCTTTGCTTGGTCGATCGGTCGCTCTCTCGCTTCCAACATCATGTGTGAAAAGGAGAAGAATGGCTCTCTTTCTTTTCTAAAAGTTGAAATTATTGTACTACTCCTTGGAAGACCGAAAAGCAATGTGCGGGTAGTCGATGAGAATGACCCCGTTGCTACATGGCCGACAGAGAAACATGAAGTCGGTTGACAAAAAGCCCCAAATTTCGCTGATTGCCCCTGCTCGGGCAATGGCTTTTTCCTCGACAATACTCAATTAATTAATCTCTGGAGATTTATATTATCATTTTTAAGGAAACTTTTATGTTTTGGTCCAGTTTGATTTTCCGTCGCGTTTGAATCATGACATCTACTTTTCCTCTGATCTTTGAGAAACAAAAAATTAAATTAAAAACAATTTAAATTGAGAGAATTTGAGCTAATGTTTCTCTCTGCTTCTCAACTTATGAATATCAAGCTACAAATTGCAAACGCTCATGCTGGCATCTAAAACTGCAAGTATGAAAGTTCGGGTCACTTTTTCATGAATACTGATAAAACTGCAAAGAGGGATGAGCGACTATAAGGACTGTTTCGCCACTACTCCGTTTTAGCTTTGTCTCAAACTCGTCGGTGCTGAAGTTGCTGGCATTCTGGGCTTCACAATGATCCCCTGTTTGATCTTAATGGGCCGCCAATTATCTCAACCTTGTTACTGCTGAGTGGTTCCAAAACAAGGATTAAAACCAAAACAAAAAGTTACCCAATGAAAAGTAAAACTAACCCGTAATTTAAATTACCCTTGAGATATGTGTTACCTATGTTTGAATGTATAATCCATACCCTTTAACTTGTTTTGGTCATTGGTGACAGAGAATTGGCAATTTCTAACACGGATTAACACATTCATACATAATTACAAGGTGTTGGAATTCAAGTCGGCGGAAGACGACTTACCTGATTCCGATGCGCAAACAACAATTAACCCCGGAACGAACGTTGAATTGCGAATGAATGACGAACAAAATTACTCCTCACGTCGGTGTGGATGCGATCACGAGGAAAGCACCCGATTTCCACGGCGTAAATGCAAATCATTCTCGTAAAGAAGAAAATGGAATGCCTTGATGGAAAGGGGAGAGAAAGGAAGAAAATTTTCTAAACGTACGAACAAGTTACAAATGAATAAACTATGCATTAAACCCCAAAAAATACGCGTACATAGGGTTTCCTACGCATTTTCATACCTTTATAAAATTCAAATATAAAAAATAAATACAGTAGCTAGCTTGTGTGCAAATGATGTCATATATGCCATGTAGAGCTTGGTTCGATGATATCATGTATATAGTTAATATACTTGCAATTTTTTAGTTGCTAGAAAATTCGAACAATGGTAGGAAATCCATTACATGTTGAATTGCGATTTTGATTATAGTTGAAGCATGATTATTGTTTATACGTTGGTTATTATCATGCTATATTTTTCCTAGTGGGAATTAATAAGGTTATGTAATTATTTTTCCTAGTGGGAATTCGTAGGTTGGTAGAATTCGAGGGAGTTCTCATCTAGAACTTAAAATTTGTGCAAATTAAACTAATTAATGATAATAGAACAATTGTACATAGAAGTTGATTGGGAACACAGTGAACTTTTGCCTTTGTGTCTTTTTGTTGAATTAACATTAATTTAGTTTGTCTTTGTTGCAAATTAAATATGTGTGCTACTCTGATAAAGTGTGCTAGTATCGATTTTGCGTTTATTATGTCAATGTGTTATAGCAATTGATTATGGCTTTGGCATCCAAGACCATTGTGACTGACCTTAATAAAGGTGAGAAGCTGAACGGTGACAATTATGATATTTGGCACCAAAAGGTTTAGTACATCCTTGAGTAGCAAGAGGTTTTGGAAACCCTCAACCATACCATGGATGAACCTGAGTATGAAACTTCAGCTCAACACAGGAGAGATCTAGAAGCTTATCAAGCTTGGAAAAAGAAAAATAGCATTGCTGCATCATGTTGCTGAGTTGTATGCAAGATGATCTCATGTGTGAGTTTGAAAATTATGATAACGCTCTATGTTGGTTGCCTTGAAAGATAGGTTTGGGGGTACATCTGCCACTAAGTTGAGGAGACTCACCATCAAGTTTGACACATTCCGAAAGCGCCCAAATGTAACGATGAGGCAGCATCTTCGGGAGATGTCAAACATGATCCGTGAGCTGAAGTCGGTAGGTCACTCCCTTATTGATGAACAGTAAGTTTAGGCTGTTATAAGGTCTCTTCCTGACAATTGTGAGCATATGAAGATCAATATGACGCATAATAAGAACATCGTCACTTTTGATGATATTGCGCGTCATTTGGAATTAGAGGATGAGCGCCTAGAGGCTGCGAGATCCTCTACTCATGCTTATGTTGCTGAATCGAGTTTGCGCAAAGCTTCGGGCTTCGAGCGCAAGAGAAATCCTCAATTCAACAACAAAGGGAAGAAGATTGATTAGGTACCTAAGAGGGCTAAGACCTTCCGACGCAAGAAGCGTGGTGCGAAGAAGGATAAGACCAAGATGGAGTGCTACAATTGTGGCAAGATGGTCACTTTGCTCGTGAATGCACTGAGCCGAAAAGGGTACTATATTGCTCCATTACTTTGAGTAATGCTTTTGTTTCTAGTACTGTAATGCTTGCTGAATCTCATCCATTGTGGACTGTAAACTCAGGAGCAACAGACCAAGTAGCTAGAGACCGAGAAGCATTTGTGGAGTATCGTCGGATACCGCCTGGAAGAAGAATGATATATGTTGGGAATAACTCAAGAGTTGAAGTGAAGTGTATCGGCACATGTAAATTAATCTTACGTGGTGGTCGAAACCTATTCCCGCATGATGTCCTTTATACTCCAGATATTCGACGAAACTTGGTCTCTGTAGTTGTTCTTCTTAGCTTAGGTTATGTATTGAATTTCCATGGTGATTGTGTTGACATTTTGTATGGAACTGTTTATAATGGTTTAGGTCATGTATCAAATGGTTTTATGGTGTTAGACATTGACTATGATTAGTACAATATTAATGTCGGTGGTTGTTTTTCTTTAATTGCATCTTTTAGTAATGTTGAGATTGATGCAAGTACTTGGCATGCTAGATTAGGTCACATTGGATTGCAAAGAATGCAAAGATTAGCTAGATAAGGCATTTTAGGGTCACTCACTAATGTTAGTCTATCTATATGGGAACATTGTCTAGCGGGAAAAGCAACTAAAAAACCATTCGGTAAAGGGACTAGAGCTGAATTTCCATTGCATCTCATACATTATGACATTTGTGATCCTTTGAATGTGAGGGCGAGGCATGGGACCTCATATTTTATCACTTTCATAGATGACTTCACACGTTTCGGTTATGTTTTTATGATCTCCCATAAGTCAGAAGCATTAGACTGCTTTAGACGATATATAGCGATGGTAGAGAATCAGTTAAACAAAAATATAAAGACATTGAGAACCAATCGTGGACGTGAGTATCTATCGGACCAATTCAAGGCTCTTTGTGATGAAAAGGGAATTGTACGACAATTGACTATTCCTGGTACTCCACAACAAAATGGGGTAGTTGAGAGAAGGAATAGAACCCTATTAGAAATGGTTAGGTCTATGATGGCGCAAGCAAATTTACCTATCTCCTATTGGGGAGATGTGTTATTGACTGCTGTCTTTATACTTAACCGAGTGCCCTCAAAATCGGTCACTTCCACCCCTTATAAATTATGGACTAGTAAGAAACCAGACTTAAGTAGTCTACGTCCATAGGGATGTGCAGCTTATGTTCATGATTCTTCCCATAAATATGGCAAATTAGGTCCTAGAGGGAAGAAATGTATCTTTATAAGATATTTTGAACACTCCAATTATATGAAATGGAAGATCCTGATAACACACCCACTGATATTGTAGAGGGAAATGAAAATTTACCTCAACATGCAAGACCTAGTGGGAGTGTTGCGTCGCATAACGAATTGAATTCAAGAGAAATTCAATTGCGTAAAAGTAATCGTAAAAATATTCCTCGTCGTCGTTTTGAGATTAAAGGGGAAGCATTTATGATTGTTCAGAATGACGATGCCGAGCCTAAGACTGTTCAAGAGGCTCTCTCATCCCCTGATAAGGAAGAATGGAGAAAAGTTTTGGAAGATGAGATGGAGTCAATGAGGGCAAACCATGTCTAGGACTTAGTTGATCTACCACCCAATCGTAAGGCCCTTGGAAACAAATGGGTCTTCAAGATTAAGCGAAGGGCAAATGGATCTATTGAAAAGTATAAGGTTCGCCTTGTGGCGAAAGGTTATACTCAACAAGAGGGTATAGACTATGAGGAAACCTTTTCACCAGTTGTAAGGTTTGCCTCAATACGCCTTATTCTAGCTATCGTTGCACATTTGGACCTTGAATTACATTAGATGGATGTAAAGACAGCATTTCTCAATGGAGACCTAGATGAGGAAATCTATATGAAACAACCAATAGATTTCGTAGCTAAAGGTCAAGAGCATAAAGTTTGCAAACTTCATCGCTCAATATATGGCCTTAAGTAATCATCTAGATAGTGGTATCTTCGTTTTCATCGAGCCATAACCACTTTTGGTTTCACGATGATCGAGGAAGATCACTGTGTATATGTCAAGTGGTCCGAAGATAAATTTATGATTTTATCACTTTATGTGGACGATATTCTATTGGCTGGAAATGACAAGGTTTTGGTTATCACCATAAAAGAATGGTTGTCCTCTAATTTTGAACTGAAGGACATGGGAGAAGCTGCTTATATATTAGGGGTTAAGATCGAAAGAGATCGATCAAGGAAACTCCTTACTTTATCACAAGAGTCTTATATTATGAAGATTCTTGAGCGTTTCAATATGCAGCATTGTAATCCCATTGATACCCCTATCATGCAAGGTGAAGGCCTAAGTACTGAGATGTGTTCTAAGACTCTAGAAGAAATTAAAGTGATGGAAACTGTTCCTTACGCTAGTGCGGTTGGAAGTTTGATGTATGCTATGATGTGTACTCGACCCGACATATGCTATGCCGTGGGATTGGTGAGCCAATATCAATCAAATCCCGGTCAAGCACACTAGAAAGCAGTGAAGAGGATCCTGAGATACTTGAAGGGCACCATGGACTATCGACTTTGTTACCAAGGAAGTGATTTACGCCTATCAGGCTATTCAGATGCTGATTGGGGTGGAGACCTGGATGAGCGTAAATCGACTTCTGGATATACGTTCTTACTTAATGGAGGTGCGATTTCTTGGAATAGCAAGAAACAGACATGCACAGCCTTGTCTACGATGGAGGTAGAATTTATTGCATGTTCTACCGCAGTGTAAGAAGCAGTATGGCTAAAACATTTCTTGGAAAATTTAGCCACTGTCACTGAGGTTCAAAGACCGATGACAGTTTATTGCGATAGTCAAGCAGCCATTGCCTATGTAAAAGATCCCAAGTATCATGGAAGGATAAAGCACATTGACATAAAGAATAACTTCATTAGAGATATTGTAGCGCAGAAAAAAATGATCCTGCAATACATTTCAACTAATAGAATGGTTGCTGATCCATTTACGAAGGCTATTCCTAGAGACATATTCTTGACCCATAGGATGACACTGGGATTGCGTAGAATGTGATATCTGTTATTGTAGAGGATCATAGGTTTATGTATTTGTGGACAGATGGATTGTACTTGTTTATTTATTAGTGATTTGATGTTTTATCAATAAGTACAAATCCACTATGAGACTAGCATAAACACACATGTATTATTGAAAAGTATGTCAGCAGGCAATGATTGGCTCACTCACACAAGCAATCGCCTCAAGTGCTTTAGATATCACATTGAGATGATATGTTATGTACAAATAAATGCTGAAGAGCAAGTTTGGTACATAAAATATGTCGCCTTGATTGGAATCAAAATGAGGTATGTGATTTGTTTATAACAAGACCGAACACGATATTCCCACAATCATGTATGCTTGAAAGATGCCGGATGCGAGTACTTAATTGGGCGCTATAGAAAGCGAGCTGATATAGCACTCAGGCTAAACATGAGTACGTGAGAAGTATGTGACTATGTTTAGGCTAAGATCTGTATAGTGGATATATTTGATAAATGACATACGCTCTTATAGAAAGAGTAATACACTATAGCATGTAATTCATACTACATGTGCATTGTACGATCAGTAAGGGAAGATGAGTAAGATTATCCCTATTTACTCATCGTGTGAGCCCTTGAGGAAATTTATAATTTACCTCATTATGTGCCCTATGTTACTTTTGACTATGTTCTCAAAGTAAAAGATCAATGTTGCTACTTTAGCATGTTACGGGGGGTCATGAATAGATATGGCCTTATGGGACGTGTTTAGGAAAGCAGTTGTTCTAAAATGGAGAGATACATGAGTGCGAAGGAAGACTATTGTTGTTTTACATCTATCACATGTATTTACTGGTCGACCAATTATATCGCATTTTGTGGTTGCGAATATAATTGTAAATACATGGTGTTTTGAGAATAGTCAAGTATAGCCTTTAAGGGATAGGTATACTTGGATTGGTATAACAAAATATGTCTGGGGCACTGTGAGACATCGATTGTTTGTTTCTTTTCGAGGTTGTAGCCATTATGCCATCCCTAACAGATGCATAATTTGAGCTCACAAGTGCAAGTGTACTCACTGGTCCACGGCTTATTTGCTAGTATGAATTGTTCTATAAAGTTGATAAATGTTGAATGCCTTATATTCTTAATAGAGCGATATAAAACCCATCATGTCCGAGTGGGAGGTGTTGTACTTTAGCTAGTACGTCCATGATGGGGTGCGATTGGACCGCACCATTTGGACTTGATATGCTACGATGAAGGGGTGTGATGTGGTCATATAAAAGACCCCTGAAGACAACTGTTGGAGGGGTTGGACAAACGTACGTTAAGAAAATTTTCTTCCTTTCTTTCCCCTTTCCATCAAGCATTCCATTTTCTTCTTTACGAGAACGATTTGTATTTACGCTGTGGAAATCGGGTGCTTTCCTCGTGATCGCATCCAGACCGACGTGAGGAGTAATTTTGTTCATGATTCATTCGCAATTCAACGTTCGTTCCGGGGTTAATTGTTGTTTGCGCATTGGAATCAGGTAAGTTGTCTTCCGCCGACTTGAATTCCAACACATGGCAACCCCGAAGGCGACATTAATTGATGCGATTCTTTTGTTGTCACAGACAAGCTTTTCATTCATAAAGAACGGGTCCAATTACATGAAAAAAGGGCATCAAAGCAGATGAGCTCCCACAGTGCAAGTGGGGGTTGGAAATCTAGTTAGGTGGTAGATGATTACATCTACGGGCCTTTGCGGCCCAAACCGCAAGCCTGTCTATTCCTCTAGGACAATGGTATCTTCAGGTTTGTAAAATAGGCCAAGAGAGGCTTGCCTTATGTGAGAGGTACCGAGACTTCCCACTGGCACATCGATTTTTCCACGAGAGAGGTTATCCAACTTAAGTAGTCTGACTCAAGCCCGTAGATCAGTTCGGTTCGTTTGGAGAAGTACTTGAAAGTTTGAAGACAAGTTAGGGTTTCAGGTTGTAGCGCTGAAGACACCCGCACTTTATGCGCGGACCCATCAATTAGTTTCACGTCAAAATCACAGCATAAGCATGCTATGGAACACTATCATTATTGACGACTTTTCTCAAACATTATCAAGGAGAGAGAAACACTTGCCAAATTGGGTAGAAAGTTGATGAAGACGACCTTGGGCAACACCCATTTTATTGATACCCCTGTGCCATGAATTTGAATGAGATGCTCACCACCAGGCTCAACGTCTAATGATTCTCTTATTGCTACAACTTGATCAATAATCCCAATTGATTGTTCAATCGACAAACTTATGTTTATCTTAAACTTATCCACAGCCACTTCAATGACCCAACTTGATTAGTTCACCTTGGCAGTCATGATGGAAACTCATTTTAACAGGATGAATTGCAAAATAACAATCTAGCCTTAACTTTCATTCACGATACAATTCCATCCTACTGCGACACAGTCTCATCTTTTTGGTTTGTTTCCTAGGAGTGATGTTATTCTATTGCAGCTGTTGAACTACAGAATCATCAGATAACTAATGGGACATCAACAATCAAGAAGTGTCTTCTCAAGAGCTCATATTCAATTTAAGGTTTTCATAGTTATTGCTTTTGATAATTTAACATTAGTCATCTGATTTGTTGTGCGACAAAAGATGTGGCCAAAACCAAAAGTTAGTTGGCAAATTTTACCAAGGTTTGGTCTTCGTCCATGATATCTTTTACATGAACACGGACGAACCTAATGGCCGGTGTATTCAAGTGTAACATTTGCTTTTTGGATGCCTAGAAGGACAAATTATGAGAACAATGTTGCTTGTCATCGAGTGCTTGAAACAAGAGAAACTAAAAGCATATTGAGCATTCTTGAGGTCTTCGCTTGTGCGTTGAAGTCAATTGAGTGTTGATCCGATTATACTTGAAGGGAAGGCATTTGTTTACGGGAGAGACAAAGTGTGCGAAAGACTCTTTGTGGACACTTGGAGGTGTAATTTATAATTGATATTCCCATTAAGGCTAGTTTGCATCCTTTTAGCTTTCTTTTAATGAAATACCTAATCTTAGAATTCCCGTATACTTCTGCAAAATATGGAGCTTCCTCATATACGAAAGAAGGAAAGAAAAGGGGAAAAACAAAAGAAGATGAGAAAACACAAGCGGAAAATGAAATAAACTTACGTAGAGTAGTGGATTTTAAAATGAGTGAGACCAAATTCAATTTATGTCTGCTCGATTGTTTTTCTGCTCGATTGTTTTTCTATTTCCCACAATCATTACAAAATTGTCTAAAAGTTAAGTTGAATTTATTATTGTCGATGGTCGTCGTCCATGATCGCTCAGCCTGGCCAACGGCCACGGTGTTGCAGGCATGGTGATGGCTTGAGGATTTCCCTTCCTCTTTCAGAAAAGAAGACGACAAACGGTAACCAGAAAAGAAAAGGAAAATTTCACATGGCATGGAAGATTATCGACATGATTATTAGTTCATGTGCTTATAAACTCAAGGGTGTTGATTCGTGATACGACACTAGTATTGCAAAATTCAAAATGACCTGGTTTGATACTTATTATCTTGTTTCTATTAAAAAAGATTAACATAGAAATATTTTGATAGTGATAAGAAACGATACAAGCAATAAGTACAAGTAGAATGGCACAAAATAAAGAGATGCCAAACAAATGTAAAATCATGAGTATATAGGAAACGGAATTTACATATGCATGTGATTATTTAACAAAGATCATTCTCATTCCATAAAAGATGATATGCATCAGTGCACATCAAGCGAGGAAGTTCGCAATATAGAATATCTTAGCCGATTGATCTCAAATACAATTACATTATGAAAACAGAGAACAAATTAATCTGTAACAAGCGACAATTGCACCTTTCGAGCCAAGAGCTACATCCCTTCTACTCTTCGTCCAATAACGAATGTTCCATACCCTTCTCCTTTAGAAGCATGGCATTGTTCCAATTCCGACAATATAGCCTACAATCTTCACTTTCTTCGGTTGAGGAGAAGCATTATTAGAAGTCAAGGTTGAAAGTGCAATTGCTCCTCTCACATATGCCATCTTCTCTCGACCCTCATGTTTTGCCTCATTGTAGGGGATGTCCTTACAGTACATCGCATAGTGGCCAAGCTTGCCACAGGAGTAGCAAAAGTGCGGTAGGCGTTCATAGTGGAAATCCAACCACAAAGGTCTACCATCAATCCGTATCAGCTTCTCTGTTTTAAGAGGTTCATGTAAGTGTATTTGTACTCGCACTTGACCTGCCCTTGACAAACCTCCTTCCTTCGAGTCGGCCTTTACTTCCATGACACGACCCATCTGCTGCACTGCCCTTATAAGCATATTCTCAGAAAACCATTCTAATGGTAAGCCGAAAACCTATACCCAAAAGGCACAAGTAGAAAAATTGTAACAATGTAATGGTGTGCTCGGAATCCATGGTTTGAAGATAACTAGATTGCCCGAGAAAAGCCAGGGGCCCCCTTCTAGAATTCGTTGTTTGTCGGCGTGAGATCGAAATTTGGCAACATATATATCTGTTTCACGCTGTGAAATATCTACAAGTTCAGTCCGCCAGGCTTTTTTCAGTGTGCTTTGGAAGGCTGGAAAGTTAATGGATAGACTGGAGGGGATTTTACCAATGAGAGTTAACTCGTAGTCCTCTAATGTTTCAGGCGAGGGCTCATCATCCCAATCCTCAATGAGATGTGCAGTGGTGAGGCGACCTAATTTAGAGCAAAGAGCTGCGAGACGTGCAGAATCGGCAAGTACTTCCGAAGCCATTCAAGATGAAACAAAAAGGGAGTAAAACCAAGACTTGCTGCCCACAGGAAAATACCACAGAGTGTCGAATACTCTAAATCAGGTAATTCTTAAGCAGAAAGGAGGCAATACGGTAAGATATATGGCGGCCAGCAACCCTCAAGTAACAACTGTCCTCATTTTCCTTACAGGTAAAGGTAATTGGAAGCATGTAGAACTAACCAGGGGGAAATCGCCGTCGCAACCCAAAGGAGAACGCTAACAGAGTGCAAAAATCCCCAACTCATATTGTGCTTGGGCCAAAGGAAGCCAAGATGACGAGATACCCCTCGAGAACAACTGGCCCACAATTACAGGACAGATGCAAAGCAAACGAGGCCATGCAGAGCGAACCAGAAGGAAACGCTGAAGACTGGAAGAGGATGGGCGTACATCGAAAGCCGATGGAGTGAAGGGTAAAGAGAGAACGAACAAATCACAAGCGAAGGAAGAAGAGATAGGAGGTGGACGGTAGAAAATTGTGTGTAAAAAGCTACCAGAAGGCGTACCTGAGACTCCGCATTCACAAATTCCCACTGTTCCCTTACTGCCCCCACCACCTGTGTTTCCAACAACGAATACATCCCCCCAAGCTCACCGATCCAGGGACCCAGCTATTGAATCTGACCAGCACCTCCACTAGAGATCAGTGGAGCACCAACATTCTCTCCACATAGCACTCACATCTGTAGACACAAAATTGAAGGGAATCCAGACTGAGCAAATGGATACATAGGTAACAAAGAAAGTGAAAACTACAAGATCAAAACCTACTTTCGGCTCGGCCAAGAAACAGAGAAGATACACCCCCTATGAAGCCAAAAGCTTGTGCATAGGGGAACCTGACGACTTAAACTTAATGGAAACTCCTATCTTCACATCTGATGAAGCCGGAGCTTGGGCTTTGGTGGCTGGCCCTACACAACCACCCGTAGATAAATGAAGCTGTTGAGTTGGAACTGTCAGGGTCTGGGGTCTTCCCTGACAGTTCAAACTCTCTAGGCCCTCGTGGCCAGAGAAAGACCGGATCTCCTATTTTTAATGGAGACTAAAACAGTTCTGAAAAGCTTTCAAAAATTCAGCATCGACTTAGATTCACTCGCTGCTTTTTGGTTAACCTTGTAGGTTTAGCGGGGGGTTTAGCTATATTCTGGCATGCACACCTCGACCTGAGAATAACTCAAATCATGACTTCATAGACCTGTTTTGTATTGACTCAGGGGATAAGATACCTACTCGTGTGACTTGTATCCATGCACCGGTAGTGTTTCGGCTTCGTCAGCAGTTCTGGGATGTCCTTCGACGTATTGCTGGGTCTAACTCTTCACCGTGGTTATGTGTTGGTGACTTCAGTGAGGTAACTTACCACTGGGAGAAAGTAGGGAGAAAGTTAGGTAACTTTCATCGTATGTCCTCATTCAAAGAGGTGTTACATGACTGTTCATTGATTGATATGGAGAGTAAAGGATGTGCATTTACCTGGATGAATAACCGTTAGGGGGAAGACATAATTAAAGAGCGATTGGACAGGTGTCTATGCAATCTGGATTGGAGAATCGCCTTCCCGAATGCTGAGGTGTGTGCCTTCCCAGCGGTGGGATCATATCACAGCCCTCTCCTATTAACTACTAAAGCATCCCTAACCAAAAGACGCCGTCCGTTCACCTTCAAAGCATTCTGGTTACAACACCCGGATTGTAGGAAGATTATTACCAATGCTTGGAAGCAAGCTATTAATGCTGGCCACAATCTACCAAATCTTTTAAAAAAGGTCAGTCTAGCACTTACCTCGTGGAGTTGCCGGACCTTCTCCAATGCTAAGCAGAGAATCAGTGAGCTGCAGTATGAGCTTGAACAGATCATAAATCACTCGGACATACCCTATGACAGAGAGACAGCAACAACCATTAAATCAGAAATTCAGCAGCTGTGGTAGCAAGAATAGCAGTTTTGAGCTATGCGATCGCAGATTAGTTGGTTGAAATGGGGTGACAAAAACACTAAATTCTTCCACGCGACAACCATCCAGAGAAGACAACGAAATCGCATCACGATGCTTCTTGACGATGAACAAGGTTGGGTAAGAGATGAGGCTATCCTAAAAGCGAAGACTCAGGGTTTTTTTCTCCAATCTATATAAATCAGTGGGGTCACGTGACTTCGCTCCTATCCTTGACCAGTGTCCCTGTCTAGTAACCCCTAAAATAAATACAGCTCTCACAGCCATGGTAACTAAGGATGAAATCCGTGCTGCTACATTTCAGCTAGGAGCGAACAAGGCCCCTGGGCCAGATGGACCGAACGGCCTGTTTTATCAATCTAATCGGGACACTCTACAGGAAGAGGTATTTCTCTCGGTCCAAAAGTTTGTTATTTCAGGCTTGATGCCTTTGGACCTTAACAAGACTGCTGTTGCTTTGGTACCGAAGATACCTCTCCCTCAAAGCTTAGACCACTGCCGCCCTATTAGCCTATGCAATTTTGGCTACAAAATCATTTCCAGAGTTCTTGCTAACCGACTGAAACCTATACTGCCTGAACTGATTTCAACTGAACAATCGGCGTTTGTTAGTGGGCGACAAATACAGGATAATATCTTGGTAGTCTAGGAAATTATCCATCAGATCAAAATCAGGAAAAGACGACGAAACTTCCTGGCAATATTAAAAATGGACATGCAGAAAGCATACAATAGGGTGGAATGGGACTTTTTGATGGCTTACCTTCTCAAGCTCGGCTTCCATCCCCAATGGGTTCAATGGATTTTTCAGTGCATATCAACAACTTCCATCAGTATAAAGTTCAATGGCTAGCAAATGGACTATTTTAATCCTACTCGAGGACTGCGTCAAGGGGACCCTTTATCCCCTTATTTATTCATTACGTTGACTAATCTCCTATCCTCTCTCATTCACCAAGCCATCGACATTGGGCATCTGAAAGGTTTTAAAATTAACAGGTTCAGCCCCACCCTCTCTCATTTATTCTTCGCCGACGATGCTATATTCTTTTTAACTGCCATAACCACAGAATGTCAGAATCTAGCAAGTATTTTGACTCAATATTGCATAGCTACGGGTCAGTCTATCAGTAGGAACAAGTCGGGTATTTTCCTTGGTAAGGACTATCCGAGATGTCTAAAAGAAAACTTGGCAAGTGAGCTAAGAATTTCTATGCTGGAACGAATGGGCAAATACTTAGGCATTCCGTCTGATTGGGGGCGTTCAAAAGGTGAGATGTTCTCTTGGATTTTGGGTAGGGTGAACTCAAAAATGGAGGGCTGGAAGGAGAATCTAATATCAAAGGGTGGTAAGGAGGTCCTAATTAAAACTGTGGTGCAAGCCATTCCCCAGTATGCAATGTCTATTTTTAAAATTCCTATATCTATTTGCAAATCTATTGAGAAAAAGATTGCCAGGTTTTGGTGGCAGAATGATTGTCGGAAAGCGGGTATTCATTGGAAGCAATGGGATGTGTTAAAACATACTAAGGCGTTGGGAGGACTGGGTTTTCGAGATATTGTGGCTTTCAACAAGGCCATGCTTGGTAAACAAGCATGGCGCCTAATTCAACAGCCTTCCTCTTTGTGGAGTAAACTGTTCAAGGCTATCTATTTCCCTACACAAGATTTTCGTTATGCCCATAGAGGTGTCCGCCCTTCATGGGGATGGCAGAGCCTACTGTCAGGAAGGGATGTTATACTACCTAATCTCCAGTGGTCAGTTGGCGACGGAGCAAATATAGCCATCGGGGAGGATCGGTGGCTTCCTATGGGTATTGTTGGCGGACCTGCGCAACGTGAAGAATCGAGATTGGTAGCTGATCTACTGGTACATAATTCAAATAACTGGAATCTTGCTACTTTGACTAACTTTTACGATGAACAAACAACGGAAGAGATTCTCAGAATTCCAGTGCGACGCAACCTTACTAAAGATAAAATAGTATGGACAGCAACAATCAATGTATAGTACACAGTTAGAAGGGAAATGGTGTGAGGTAGAAAAGAAGAAGAAGAAGCAGAAGGGGGAAAAAGGGTTTGGTCGGCTAAGGCAAAGGGGATGAACGTGCATGGGGAGAGGGGAGAGAGAGGGGGATTGAAGTCAATTTGACAACCAATGGGAAGCCTTGCAAAATATCAAACACTCATGACTTGTGTCTCCAAAGTCTTCATGCCCAACAAGTCAATTGGTCATCCAATGAGAAATTTGCTCTTATTTCTCACAAAATAAACCATTTTGAGGGCCAAATAATCCATTTAATCAGCCCATCCGAATTTCACTTTCATTTTCTTGTTGTCCGAAATCGATTTTTCCGCAAAATTCCGGACTCGACAAAAATTCGCCAAAAGATGAGATGACGTCCTATAAATGAATCGTGACACACTCGAACGTCCGATTCCCAAAACTAAATTCAATTTCGTGGTTAAAATTGACCAAACGCGATTTTAGTACGACCTAACCTATTGGGTAGCTTTTAGGGATTTTAGCGCGTTTGACTCATGGTCGATAATTTTCGATCCACGTTTGTGCATCTCCGACTCATAAAGGACGTTCGGTTGTCATAAAATTCGCGAGGTTTCAATTTCGTGACCCGAGTATAATATCAATAGAAAATCGGGTTATCGTCGTTCGACGCGAATATCGCAATCGTTCGGAATCACCCGCAATTTGACTACGTACTTCCATCGAATCGACTCATGTCCATTCGCTAATCGATTATAACCGTGTCATATTGACCCTTGCCGATTATTATGGTTGAGCGGTCGATTTCTGATCGAATTCTCTAGTCTGTCGTGCTTACACCCCTTAACGGCATCACCTAATAGATTAATTAACTCGTAAGTGGTCATATGACATCCTGAATTTCAGGTTCCGTTTTCGATTGAATAAGTTGAGCTTTTCATTGATGCGCCTATAGTTCTTTTCTATGAGTTGACCACTCATGATATAACTAGCCTATCAAGTGAAGTGTAGCACCCCCAAACATCTAAGGTCGCCACAGGTACCTATCACTCCACCAAATGTTTATCAATTACATCTCTTTTGATATAAAGGGGTTTCAAGAAGAATTGTAGTTCATGGGTCTCTTTTTCTTTTTTTTGAAAACGGTCCCAGCGTAGCTTATTAGCGAAAGCATAAACAAGTCTCACCATTTCCCTCCAATAACCATAATGCAATGCACACCAACTACACACCATAAGAAAAGATAAAGCCGAGCCACTTTTATTTATATTTTCATGATGGATTTCTCGGGTCGGTACAACCAAAAAGAAAAGCCAAGACTTCTAACTAAACTTGGCCACTGCTCAAAAAGAGAGATCTCGACCCCCTATATCGATCACGTGTAATCCTCCATCTCTAAGTGTCGGCTATCCTCAAAAAGTGTCAACTTCCACTCCTCACGCGGGCCATCACACGCACCCCGGTGCGTCGAGCGGTGGCGGCGGCAACATCCCCTGCATCACTTCGTCACGGCGGACGTGAACCGACAAGAACTTCTAGATGACCAGGCCCCCAGCCAGGCCCACATCATACATCACTAGCACACCAACCCATATGAACGTCAGACCAGGGATGGTGACACTATCAAGCTCCATACAATCGACCTCCACGTCAAATGGAAGGCCGTAAAAGGTACCCCGCGTGACCGGAGGGAGAGGCATCTTTCTAATCTGAAATGTTAGTCCCTAAAGGGGTGATTACAACCACTCAGCAGGTAAAAGATCCATTAAACTACTCAATGCATCAAACAGAACAATCATGACATCATAGTAGAGTGCATATCATTCATGTATCCAAGCACAACTTACCTTGCAGACATGCATATGTCATCATACCATATGTGCATGCACCATCATGCACTCATCATCAATCATTCATGCATATACCATCATGCCATAGGTGCATATACAACCATGCACTCATCATCAAGCATTCATGCATATCATATCATACAGCCATGCATACATGTCACCATACCATGCATGATTCAATTCCAACTCTTTATCTTTCAATTAGGTCACCACATTTTTTTTCCCGGGACCATTGATTGCATCCCCCATTTTATTGCTTGCACCCCACCTGGCATCGCGAGGAACCTCCGGCACACACCACCGGGCATCCAGCACCCCCACATTCCGGGCATCTCACATCCCAACTGGCATCACGAGGTATCCCCTCGGCACACACCACCGAGGCTTCCGGCACCCCCACGTCCCGGGCACCTCGAAACTCCCGAGGACATCCGGCACCCCCACATCTTGGGCATCCGGCACTCCCCTTTCCGGGCATCGCGACACTCCCGGGGCATCGTTGGCTCACCCCTCCGATGGTATTCTCATTTATCATAACTCATATTCACAATTTATGTCTCAATGTCAACATGGCACATCATGTGATGGCAACAAGGTCAATTTTTAGCTTTTGATTTTATATGTAATGCCAAGTATCATCACATGTGCAGCAAAATTTAATCACTTAAAACAATGCAATTTATGGGCTCATACAAAACAAAATTCGCACAATCAAGCTTGCACAGTTTTAGAAAACATTTTAATTAAATACCCAAATGACCTTTAAAAATCATGAAATTCGAATATGTAATAGTCAAGACATAAAGGCAGGTATTTCATGAAGAACACTACAGCAAAAGACCCTCATACAATAAGGTATAGACCAAGCATCACAGCACTACTATTCTAACAGTTCAACTTGCACAGTTTTTGAAACATTTTTGGTCAAATAGGCAAATGAACTTCAAAAATCACGAAATTTAAATATGTTGTAGGGAAGACATAAAGAGAGATATTTCATGAAGAACACATTGCCGAAAGAACCTCATAAAAAACGATATAGTCCACACATTGAAACTGACTAAGTCCGGACACATCAGATTGCACGGTTTTAGAAAAATTTCCAATTAAATATCCGCTCGTCCCATGCCGTCTCGCCTCTTATTGCACCTAGGTCGCCTACCGAGCCTCTGTCTAGCCAGTCGGAGCCTCGCCATCCGCCTCCGTCGAGCTCGCTAGGAGCTGCTACAGCCACCGCCATCCTTCCTTGCTGTTTTCAACCCCTTCGCTCCAGCCCAATAGCCCAGCTCAGTAGCCGAGCTCTTAGCCCAGCCGTGAGCTATTGGGCCCATTTTTAGGTCCCTTCCGGGCCTTGGTTGGTGTCGCCACAGGCTTGGTTGTTGCCCGCCTTCGTGTCGCCGTAGCCATGGACTCACCGGATCACTAAACTGATGAGTTTACTTGCTAAACTTTGCTTAGGGATTTAATTATGCTTAAGGGGTGATTAGTTTAAGCTAATTAGGGATTAAGTGGTTAGTTAGATTAGATTAGTGATTTAATTGCTTAATTATGCATGTTTGGTGGTTAGAATAGACTATTTAGGAAATAGATAAGTTGTGCTATTTATCTAGATAGGTTCGGAAATTTTCTAAGCCCGTTTAGGTGGTTAGATTAGCGTTTTTCGGCCTAAGTTAGTATTTTTGGTATTTAATTGCATTTATTTCATTATTTTTTGTATTTATTTAATTATTAAATATTTTTCGAAAATTAGACCGGGATAGCCGGTGACTAGAATTCCGTAACGATTGCAGTGGTGTGCTTAGTTTATGCGGTTGAGTGTTAATTTGTGTAAATTGAGTGGTGATTGAAATTTTGGTTATTTATCCCAAAATTGTGAAAGTTTTGTGTTTAATTAGAAAATCTCTGGTGTTGGGTTTTGACACCGAAAATAGTTTTAAATACTATATCAAATAGTGGGATTTTAAAAGGAATGATATTAATTTTTCGGGTTCGATTTAACCGTGTACCCACACAAGATTATTTTCATCGGGTGTTTTTAATACAAAAAAAAAGGGTCAAGTGCATTATCTTAATTGAGATATTTGAGTGCAAAGCACGGTGTCCTTGGCCGTAATTGAGTGTTCGTGTGTTGGTTATAAGAACCCATCACGAGCATTTACACCAGATGTTGCCCCTATATGGGACGCCCTTGGACAACGAAAGCCGGTCGCAGTAGATTCTGGACCTATGCTCCTTTGGAAAAGCCGTCTAGTAGAGACGTTGACATACTCAATGGGGTGAGACGATGCCTGGCTACACTAGAAGACCGCCGAACATTGAGTAGGCCGTGTCCATTGGGCCGAGATCAAAATTAGGAACGCATGATTGATTGAGTTAAACGCGCCGGATTATGGGACAAAATTGTGTGGCACGGTATGGGACGTGTCATAACGATTTGGCCCTATAATCAAGACCCATGTGATCGTTTGAGATTGAGTGTGGTGTTCCAATTGATTGAGCTTGATTACTGCTCATGTTTGTGATATGAATTGTGCTTGATTACTAACTACTAGGGATCTACGAGTGAATACCCTTCACCCGTTATTCAAAGTTACTCAACTATTCCAGTTCATAACCTATGGTGTGCATTGTCATCATATTCCTCAATTTCCAAATGAGGATCCATATTACTCCAACTATAACCATTGCTCTGATACCAAAACCGCAGTGGCACCCCTCGACGGCCCACGATCCGTTAGGGTCACCACAGGTACTTGTCACTCATCCCTTTTTACATACCAGTAAGGTAACTTTTTTTTTTTTTTTAATAAAGTGAGACCATAATTCATAGGGGTTGATCAATGGAATTCTTTACCAATTTTTTTTGTAAAGGTCCCAGCGCAGTTCATTGGCGAAAGCATAAACGTATCGCACCAATCCTTCCTTCAATAACAACAATGTAATGCACACCACCTACGCTCCAAATGAAAAGGCAAAGCCAAGTAACTTTTATTTATATTTTCACGATGGATATTTCAGGTTGGTATAGCAAAAAGGCCAAGATTTTAACTATACTTGGCTATACTCAAAAGAGAACTCGACCCTACATCAAACATGTACACCCCTCCATCAACAAGCGTCGGTTATCCCCAAAAAGTGTCAGCTCCCATCAGCCATGCGTGCCATCACACCCAACTCGGTGCATCGGGCGGCGACGGCGGTAACATCCCTAGCATCATTCTATGTGGCACCCCTCGACGGCCCCCGATCCATTAGGGTCGCCACAGTTCGCTCTACCTTTCACTTGCCCTGTTAACATGTTACTCTGATACCATTTCAATTGCAGCGGGTCCATACAACTTGGGGGTTTACATTTTTTTTTCTTTTTTTCGATCGCTCCCTTGCGCAATTTATATGCGGATTCACATCCAACAACTCCCTTCCCTATATTCAGAAAACGATGCACACCTACTAAATATTTATAAGTAAAAGCCGTACACCTTTTATTTACTTAAATCAGATGGAAATTGTTCATCGGTACATCAAAATGCCGTAGTCTTCTATATTCGGCTACACTCCAAAAGATGACCGACATTTCCTCCAACAGTCATACACTTAAAGTCCATCGATCAGTGTCGGCGTCCAAAAGCTCCTTCCCTTGCTATCCTCCTCTTCACGGTTATATCCAACCGTTCAAACCATCTACTAATCTAAAATGTTGGTCTCCAAAAGGGGTGAGTACAACCACTCAGCGAGTAAAGGAAATCCAATAACAACTCAATGCATCATGCAAATCATACATGCATTGCGGCGTTATTTAGCCTTGAAGCCATGCGCATACTATCATGCATCATCATATCAGTTTATAACACATACATGTGTATCGTCATCGTATCATACATGTCATCATCATCATGACATCATCACATTTCACATGTCATATCATATATCATCATCATTATCATCACCATGCATATCATCATGCATATCATATCATGGGTGATCATCATTATTTCACATCACATATCATCATCATCATCATCATCATCATCATCATCATGCATATCATATCATGGGTGATCATCATTATTTCACATCACATATCATCATCATTACCATGCATCCATGCATGTAACATCATGCATATCATATCATAGGTGATCATCATGTCACATCATATATCATCATCATCACATCATCATGCATATTATCATGCATATCATATCGTAGGTGATCATCATATCACATATCATTATCATCACATCATCATGCATATCACCATCATGCATTAATTTCCATTTTTATCTTTAGATTTGATCACCACATCACCCATTCTCAATTATCATCCCTTCGGGCAAAGACCTCCGACAGGGTTCCCAGCATTCAGCCTCCCAGGCCACCGGGCTTCCGGCCCCCCACATTCTGGGCATCTCGCATCTCAACTAGCATTACGAGGCATTCCCTTCGGGCAGAAACCTCCGACAGGGCTTCCGGCCTTTACCCTTCTAGCCAGGCATCCCGCACCCACATCCTGGCATCGCGAGGCATTCCTTTCGGGCAAAAACCTCCGACAAGGCTTCCGGAATTATGTACCGACATACCACCAGGCCTCCCCTGGAATTACGTACCGTATACCACCGGGCATCCCGACACTCCCGGGGAATCTCCGGAATTACGCCACTAGGCCACCGAGCATCATCATCCACCACAACCACTTCCTCACTTATCATTTTCCACATTCACCATCCTTTTAATCTCATTATTACATGGCATATGATTCACACATGCATCGCAATTTATGATCATACATACACCAATGTCATATAACAATGCATAATAAATTCAATGGAATTCATGGCCAATAAATTAATCCCTTTTTATTTTATTATTATTTTATTATTATTTTATTTTATTTATTTATTTTCATAAATAAATATTAAATTTAATATCTATGATTTTCCCAAAATCATAATATTCAAACAATCACTAAACAAATCAATAGGATGACAATTTCATATGAAATTCATGGCCAAATTGGATTTCACATAATTTCACAATTTCCACAAAATAGCACATGATATTCGGATAATGACCAGAATTGCACAGTCCAAATAAATTCGATTAAAATACACATATGGCCTTCAAAAATTACGAAATTTTACAGGGTGATAGCCAACACATTTTCGTGCATTTTTCATGAAGAACTCTAAGCCAAATTCTTTTTAGATTAATTTATACAACCCCACGAAACCTCTGGAACCACTACCACGTCGTCCAGAATACACATCTCCGAAATATGTACCAAGGTGTCCTTTACAAGTTTCATGAAGAGATCTAGGTCAAATAACCAAAGTATGGTCACCATTTAAGTCCATGAAGTCTCGGGTGTCTCGGAATACTTCACCAGAACCATCATTTCCAAGATCTAGCCGATTCACCAAGCTATACTTGTTCTTTTCGCTTCAAATTTGAGTATGTTGTAGTTAAGGTGTTACCTACAACTTTCATGAAGACATCGAAGTCAAATCTTCAACAGAAATCAACATGCAAACAAGAATCCAGCAAGAAGTCAGTGAAAACTTCACAGATCTAGGGTCTCCGTATAATAGAACCTTAACCCCTCATATCTCCATCATTTTCCACGAAATTTCATTATGTTGTAGTTCAAGATGTTAACTACAACTCTCATGAAGATATCACAGCCAAAATCGAACTCTAAACATGCACCCAAGCAGTTCATACGAAAATATTCCAGATCTAGCATCTTCGTAGGATGAGAGTTTGACCCCTCAAATCTCCATCATTTTCCACGAAATGTTAGTATGTTGTAGTAAAAGATGTTAGCTACAACTTTCATGAAGAAATCGAAACCAAAATCGGACTCTAAACACACATGCAAGCTCAAACAAGTTTCTGACTCCAAACAGTTCATGCGAAAACATTGGTGCAAGAGTAGAAAGTGGATTCCCAACTTGCCTCTAGACCTCACGAACAGCACGAGCGGACGATGGCGAACGGGCTCCTTTCTCTCCCTCTCGGCTTCCTCTCTCTCTCGCATGATTTCTCTCTCTCTCTCTCTCCCTCACTTGGCCGAATGGCTAACCAGCCATTCTCTCTCCTCTTCTTCCCTTTTATATTGCATGCTTTCTTAGAGTGCATGAGGGACAAGTGTAATTGTGGAGGAAGACAAGTGTCCACCATGCTTCACCTCCTCCATGCCACTTGTCCTATTACATGCATCATGGGCCTTGGAGTTGGGCTGGTCGACCACTCCTCTTGGGCCTCTATTGGGCCGGCCAACTTGGCCCATTAAAAGCTTAGGCCAATGGGCCTAACGCCCATCCTAAAAATTGACCTTTTCCTCTCTTTTTTTTTTTTAATTTCTTTTATAAATATTTTAAACTTTAAATTTTCCACATGGCCAAAGTCTTTCGACATTTCATTTATTGAAATTTAATTTATAAAGTGCATGGCCAAGCATAGATTATTAATTTATCCTATAGTCCTAAATTCAAAATTCATAAACACAAGCACAATAACACCTACCATTAAGAAAACTAATGGCTAACACATAGACCATAGGTAATTTCATTACCTAATTATAGGCTTTAATTTCTCTAGAGGATGACTTGAATTTTGGGATGCCACATTCTACCACGCTGGACATGAACCGACAAAAACTCCTGGATAACCAGGCCATCAGCAAGACCCACATCATACATCACTAAGACACGGACTTGGACATACACCAGACCAGGTACACTAGTACAGGAATGCTCAGTGCACTCCACCTTGACATCAGATGGCAATCCATAATAGGTACCGCGTGCAACTGGTAGCAAAGGCATCTTTCTAATATGAAATGTTAATCCCCAAAAAGGGTGAGTACAACCACTCAGCAGTAAAGATCTACCAAACTACACAATGCGTCAAACAGAACAATCAAGGTATCAGGAATAAAAACACATACCATTCATGCATTCAAGCATACCTCACCTTACAGCCATGCATATATCACCATACAACATGCATAAATCACCATGCACTTGTACTTATATCATCGAGCAGACATGCATATCATCATGCAACGTGCATATACCACCATGCACTTATACATGTATCATCAAGCATGCCAAACTTATATCACCAAGATTCATATCATTTTTCTTTCCAGGGACCAATGTTTGCATCCCACAATTTATCGCTCGCATCCAACCTGGCATTGCGAGGAACCTCCGGCACACACCTCCGAGCATCCGGCACACACACTCCGGGCATCTCATACCCCAACTAGCATCACGAGGTATCCCCCCGGTACACACCTCTGAGGCTTCCAACACACACCTCCGTGCATCTTGAAACTCCCGAGGACATCCGGCACACACACTCCGGGCATCCCAACACTCCTGGGGCATCGTCAGCTCACACCTCCGACGCTCTAGTTATTATCTCAATTTATATTCACACATGTATCTCAATTTCAACATGGCATTTGATGCATCAATATCAAGAGTCTTAACTAGTTTTTGATGTCATATAACATGCCATATGTCACCACATATGCAACAAAATCAACCACTCAAAACATTATATCACATGGAAAATTTCATTTATTTTTTAAAACACATCAATTTTCGGATAAAACGGAATGCACTCCTTTAGTTAAAACTCTAGAAAAATTAGTAAATGGTATTAATAAATTCTGAAAACTTGACACGTTATAGACGAGACCTAAAGGCAGATATCTCATGAAAACACCATACCAAAAGAATCTCACACAAAACAGTACGGTCCATGCATCACAGTTTTCAAAATTTCAACACTTCAGCTTGCAGAGTTTCGGACGAAATTTAAATTAAATATCCAAATGAACTTCAAAAATTCTTAAATTTTGATAAGTTATAGAAAATTCCTAAAGGTAAATATCTCGTGAAGAAATCATAACCCAAATCGTTCTAGATTAATAGATATAGATGATTAACTCCTCCTGTTCTCGGTGTCGTTTTTCCAGATTTTCTTCTTTCAAAGGAAACTCGTTTCACTGACCTACCTATGTCCTTTTCTTCTAAATTTTCAGTATGTTATTCCTCAGAATATTACCTAAAACTTTTGTTAAGGACACACGATCAAATTTTAAATGTATGATTTTATAAAAAATCACAGAATCATACTAGGTTGAAGTAACATTTTCCCAGATCCAGTTTCTTCAAAGGATAACAATTTCACCTACCTATTTTTATTCATTTCCTCTAAATTTTTGATATGTTTTACCACAAGAAGTTCTCTACATCTTTCATTAATAAATCAAAGTGAGATTTCAACAATAAAACTACTTTATAGTCCAAAATCACTAAAGGTCAGCACAACAATTCCAGATCTAATTTCTCCAAAGGAAAATCGTGTCACCAAGCAATATTTGTCCGTTTTATCTCAAATTTTAGTATGTTATTCCTTAAGATGTTCTCTACAACTTTCATTAAGAGATAAAAGTGAGGTTCCAACTAAAAAGTTGCATGAAGCTCACAAACTCATGAAAGGTCGAACTGCTTTTTCCAGAAAACAGCATGCTAGGCCAAGGAATTTCTCCCCAAAGCTTCGAAATTTCATCACTTCCACCACAACCGAAGTTCACCATTTCTACACACACATCATACAGCAAGCAAAGGGTAGGTTTTAGGACTCTACTTGCCTCTAGCCCAAGCGAACACAGCAAGCAACGAACGGAGGGGCAAGGCGGCGAACAAACGGCGGCGAGCCAGGCGGACGATCAGCAGCGAACGGACCTCCTCCTTCTCTCTTGCACGCACAGTCTTCCCTTTCTCTCTTCATTTCTTCCTTTCCTTTCTCTCTTTCTCTCCCTTTCCTAGCTTAATCCGTCCCCCTCTTCCTCTCTAATTTTCTTCCTTTCAAAGATTAACAATCATTGATCTTGCATGCCGGTGCCACTTGGTAATTTTCATGCAAGATGGGCTTCATCCGTCTGGGCTTGGGCCAGCCTTGGTCAACGGCCCAATGGGGCTTCATGGGCCGGCCTTTTGGCCCACTTTAGGCTCAACACTCTTGGGCCTAAAGTCCAAACTTAAATGGCCCAAAAATTTTCTTAAATAAGTTCATGTTTACTTTTAATAATTTACCTTAAATCCCCACTTATATAAATACTAAATTACAATTTCATATGACCATAAAACTTGAAATCATAAATCAATAAATTCCCATTTATAAAACACATGGCCAATGATAGAATTTTCTTTCCTATCAAATAATTATCCATTAAAAGCTTGGCCATAAATCTCATTGCAAATTATGGATCAAATGGCTACAATACCACTTGATGGTACTTCCATCACCTATTCATAGGCCTTAATGTATCTGGAGGTTGCCATGAATTTTGGGATGCCACAATTCTCCCCTCCTTAGAGAATTTTGTCCTCGAAATTAGACATCACTTATGCCTCTTTAAACAAGTAGGGGTACTTTTCCTTCATCGATTCCTCACTTTCCCATGTGGCTTCCTCCACATCGTGATGTTGCCATAATATCTTTACCAACGGGATTTTCTTGATTCTAAGAATTTGCTCCTTTCGATCCAGCAGTTGCATAGGCTCTTCGATGTATCTCACTTTCTCGTCTACTTTGATGGCTTCATGATCGAGTATGTGACCAGGATCTGGCTGGTACTTTCTCAGCATCGACACATGAAACACATCATGTAAATTTCCAATTTAGGAGGCAGCGCCAAACGATAAGCTATGTCTTATATTCTTTCAAGTATCTCAAAAGGTCCACCAAATCTAGGGCCTAACTTACCCTTTATTCCAAATTGAGATATTCCTTTCATAGGGGAAACTTTAAGAAATACATGATATCCCACATTGAACTCTAAAGGCCTTCCACGCCTATCCGCATATTTTCTTTGTCGGTTCTGGGCTGTCTTAAGTCTTTTCTTGATTATCTCGACCACTTTTGTAGTAACTTGTACTAACTCGGGTCCGATCAGTTTTCTTTCACCTACTTCATTCCAACAGACAGGGGTCCTACACCTTCTTCCATATAATGCCTCATACGGAGCCATGCCTATACTTTTCTGAAAACTATTGTTATAGGCGAACTCTATCAGGTGCAAATTCTCATCCCAATTTCCTCTAAAATCAATGACACGGGCTCTTAGCATATCTTCTAGAGTTTGGATCACTCTTTCTGTTTGTCCATCTGTTTGAGGATGAAAAGCAGTACTAAATTGAAGCTTTGTTCCTAAGGCATTTTGGAGACTTCGCCAAAAATTTGAAGTAAACCTAGAGTCTCGATCAGAAGTGATCGTTATAGGAATACCATGCAAGCGTATTACCTGGCTTACATATGTCTCAGCAAGTTTATTCATTGAATAGTTTATGTGGACAGCTAGGAAATGAGCAGACTTAGTCAAACGATCCACTATCACCCAAATCGAATCGTGACCATTTGATGTCCTTGGCAGTCCTTGCACAAATTCCATCGTTACATGCTCCCATTTCCATTCTGGTATGTCTAACGGTCTCAATAGTCCTGCAGGTTTGCGATGTTCCGCCTTCACTTGTTGGCACGTTAAACATTGAGAAACGTGTTTAGCCGTATCTACTTTCATGCCATTCCACCAAAATTGCTGACGCAAATTCCTGTACATCTTTGTACTACCGGGATGAATACTATAATTACTCTTATGTGCCTCCGACAGAATTTCCCTTTTTACTTCTTCATTGTCAGGGAACACAAAAACATCCTTGGCATCTCACCACTCCATCTTCAAAGACTTGAAATTTTGGTCTTTTTCCTAAAGACACAGCGTTTCGTATTTTCAAAATCTCCGGATCAGATTTTTGTAAAATCTTAACTTTCTGAATGATTTCAGGCTCAATCCTTAATGCAGTAAGCATACCGGTAAGGCGGTCCATTTCTAACTAGAAGTCTGAATCCACAATAGATTTTAACAGATTCCACTATGTTATTCTTAGACTAGCCATGTCCATAGCCGACTTTCGACTAAGGGCATCTGCCACCTTATTTGCCTTTCTTGGATGATATCGCATCTCACAGTCATAATCTTTCAATAACTCCATCCACCTTCTCTGTCTCATGTTCAACTCTTTTTGCGAAAACAAATACTTCAAGCTCTTATGATCTGTATAGATTTCAAACTTCTCTCCATATAGATAGTGTGTGGCACCTGAGAATTTCGACAATCCTCGAATGTACGATGACCATGACAAATCAATAGAAGTACTGTTGGATGGTGCCATTAGTATTTTGCATGAGCATTGTTTGATTCCATTGTCGGACTGATGGGCCGTGTTTAGAAATATTTTGATCGTCGCATAAGGCATAGACCCATCCCTGTGTACGATCACTAATGCGACCGAGATTGTGCCACAAGATGGATTGACAAGAAATTTTCTATACTTGGCCATGTACCCTATGAATCGAACCATCCTGGTTTATTGTTGTAGTATCATACGGCCATATGAATAGGCCGTATATAACTCATGCACATGTGGAGATTTAAGGCGAATATTTAGAATAAAGTGTGGCTGGAATTAATAGTAATAAAGCTGCAACCCACCGACCCAAACCACTCCATAGTAACCATTTAATTAGTCGACATAATGGTCAACAAGTGAGAAGAGATGTTGACTGAGACCCTGCAAATGATGGCCACGTCACTAGAGGAGGAGTGACAACTGGAGTTCCGCCCATTGCATGGACGAGCAAGCTGTTGAGTGCTCTCCCACAAGCCTCCGTGTTTCCCTGTTACAAGCTGCCACGAAGCAGCTAATGATTAGCAAATAATAAATTTAAAATTTAAGTGAACTTACAGAAGAATAAATGGACAGAGTAGTCGAGGAAGAGAGGAGAAGAGAATTGGAAAAGGCTTCTCCCCCCGCACTTGTCTCCTCCACAATTACACTTGTCCTTGTTGTACATACACCTGTCCTCCATGCATGCATCCACCGAAAATCCCCCTCTTTGTTGGCTGGTTTTTAGCAAAACCAGCAGCTAATCTGCTCGTGTAAGTGAGCTAAAGAGAGTGACCGAGCGGAACCGAGAGAGAGAGAGAGATCGAGCGAGGGAATTCGCGAGTGAGCAGCAGCTGGGTGAACGGCAAAGAGGAAGAAGGGACCACCTTCTGCCATGCTCGAGCTGCCACCGCCTCGCCACCGGTTCCCGTCGCCGACCGGCCAAGCCGCGACCCCCGAACCTCCATTTTCGGACATCTACCGAGTGAGAGAGTTTAAGGCAAGCAATTGTTCTTCAATCTATGTGGTTGCAAGCTGTTTTGCCTAGAAAAGAAGTGAAATAGGTGAGGAGAATGGAGTACTTGAGCTGCATGTGGAGTCTTTGATATGTAGGAGGGTGTTAGATCAAGAAAACTGGTTGTGGATGAGGTGCATGTGCTGGATTTCGAATTTCATGAAGTGTGAGTGCTGGATTTTTGAACTTGCAAGTGAAACCAAATGAATTTGAGATTCTGACCATGAGGAATCTTAGTGATAATCATGCTGTGGTAAGGTGTATTGTGTGTATGGACAAAGAGTATAATGACGGGAGGTCGAAATCTAATATATAGGAGGAGTTTTGTGAAAATCAGTATGACCTCAGGCGACATTTTAAATTTTCTGTAATTATCTGACCACAATTTGATTTGAAACCCTTGATGAAAGTTTTAAAGCACATCTTCGTGAATACATATCCAAAATTCAGAGAAAACGAACAAATTATGACCCTCGAAATAATTTTCCTACAAAAATATGAAATCTGGAATTTTACAGAATGTTGGGTAGGAAGAAAATCAAAGTTTTACCCTCGGTGCCTATGGAATCTGACTCAGTGTTCTTCTTGAGATTTGTTCCTCTAGGTCTTATCGATAACGTGTCAAAATGTCGTAATTTTCTGAGCCTGTTTAGTAATTAGTTAGGAATTGTTGCTAAAACTGCGCAATTGTAGAAATTAAGTTACTGTTTCGAGATTTCTATAGAATTTTCCTATATGAAGTATAGTTCTCGAAGTGCCATGTGACTTAGTGATGCTGATGGTGGGAGGTTTGTGACTTGATGATGCTGATGGTGGGATATTGTGATTGATAAATAGTTTGTGAGATATCTTGTTTGACATATGATGATGCATTTGTGAATTAAAATGCAATTTGTTTGATAAAAGGGTTCATGAGATATCTTGTTTGACATATGATGATGCATTTGTGAAATTAAAATGCGATTTGTTACCCATTGAACCCTCAGATTAATGATGCCCCCGGAGTCAGGATGCCCAAAGGATTGAGTGAGTCGATGCCTCGTGGATGCCTAGTGGCCTTAAATGGCTGAATGCCGGAGGTTATTCCCCGGGAGTTTCGGGATGCCCGGTAGTATGCTAGTCGGTACGTAAATCTGGATGGCCAGGGTAACCATTTTCATGGGAGGGCCTCGAGGTTCCTTGTGATGCCAAGGGGGGTATGAGATGCCTGGAGGGGTGATTTGCTCCAGATGCCCGGTGGCCTTAAATGGCTGAATGCCGGAGGCTTTCGCGATGCCTGGAAGGATGCGAATGCCGGAGGGACGCAAACATTGGTCCTCCGGGGATGAAACCTTTTGAAAAATAAAAATGAATGATTTGAGTATAAATGTGTGGGGTCTGAATATGTTGTCATCACGTTGAAGGGTTTCATGATTGTGATCTGATGATTTGGCATATGATTCTTATAGAATTTACAATTGCTTTAGTATCGATGAATTCCATGATATTGATATCCATTTATCCCTTGTCTCCTTGCCTTGTCTATCTTCTATGAAATTAGATGTTGATTGTTATGCTCGATATAGCTTGTTGAATCTTTTGCTGCTGAGTGGTTGTACTCACCCTGTTTGGGGACTAACATTTCAGACTAGACAAGATACCTCTGCCGCCACCGCCACTAGCAGATGGACCGAGTGGTAGGATATGGCCGCGAGGAGGAGGACAGCAAAGGAAGGAACTTTTGGATGCCGACACTGATCGATGGACTTTAAGTACATGACTGTTGGAAGAGATGTCGGTCATCTTTTGAAATATAGCCGAGTATAGAAAACCTTGGCATTTTGATGTACCAACGAATGATGTCCATCAAGTTATGTAAATAAAAGTGTACGGCTTTAACTTACATAAAATGTTTAGTTGGTGTGCACTGTTTTTTGAATATAGGGAAGGGAGTTGTTGGATACGTTTCCACCATATAAATTGCGCAGGAATCGACCTAAAAGATATAAACCCTCAGGATTAATGGACCTTCAGGTCACAAATGAGAAAGGTAAGCGAACTGTGGCGACCCTGACAGATCGGGGGTTGTTCGAGGGGTGCCACATAGTGTCCATATCTTCAAAGCAAACACTAAAGCAGCCAATTCTAAATCATGTGTTGGGTAATTCAATTCATGAGGTTTTAATTGTCTAGATGCATAGGCTATGACCTTGCCATGTTGCATCAAAACACATCCCAGTCCTTTGTGAGATGCATCACTATATACTGTAAAACCATCGGACCCAGATGGTATAATCAGGATTGGAGCCGTGGTCAATTTTCTTTTGAGTTCCTAAAAGCTCCTTTCACATTCTCCACTCCATTCAAACTTTACATTCTTTTGTGTTAATTTCGTTAAGGGGCCGGCCAGTTGTGAAAACCCTTCAATAAATCTTCTATAATAACCAGCCAGTTCTAAGAAACTTCGGATCTCGGTGGGTGTTGTCGGTCTTGGCCAATTTAACCATCTCAACTTTCGCCAGGTCCACTGCAATTCCTCCTCCTGACACCACGTGTCCCAAAAATATTATCCGGTCCAACCAAAATTCACACTTGCTGAATTTGGCATACAACTTATGATCTCTCAGAATTTGCAAAACTATGTTCAAGTGTTGCTCGTGCTCTTCAAGTCCTCTAGAATATACCAGGATATCATTAATGAAGACAATTACAAACTGATCCAAATAAGGCTTAAATATCCTATTCATTAAATCCATGACTGCGGCTGGTGCATTCGTCAATCCAAAAGGCATAACTAAGAACTCATAATGTCCATAATGAGTCCTAAATGCAGTATTAGGAATGTCCTCTTTCTTAATCCTTAACTGATGGTATCCCGATCTCAGGTCAATCTTAGAAAAGACCGAACTTCCCTGTAGTTGGTCAAATAGATCATCAATTCTAGGTAAATGATACTTATTCTTTATAGTCACTTGATTCAGCTGTCTGTAATCCATACATAGACGCATCGACCCGTCTTTCTTTTTCACGAATAGAACTGGTGCTCCCCAAGGTGAAGCACTTGGGCTAATAAACCCTTTATCAAGCAACTCTTGTAGTTGCACCTTCAATTACTTTAACTCAACTAAGGTCATCCTATACGGGGCTTTCGATATCGGTCCTGTTCCAGGCATTAGTTCAATTTCAAACTCAATCTCTCGCTCTGATGGTAATCCAGGCAACTCCTCAGGAAACACATCCTGAAATTCTCTGACTACTTGAATCTCACCGATTTCAGCCTCTTTCTTAGTAAGGTCTCTTACCACTGCTAGGTATCCTTGACATCCTTTGTCAAGTAGTTCACAAGCTTCTACCATCAAGATAATGGCTACAGAGGGGTTTATTTGACCTCTGAAAAATTTGAAACTAGACTGATCAAGCAACATGAACTGGATCACTTTCCTATAGCAATCCACCTTAGCCCTATGCTTATGAAGCCAGTCCATTCCTATGATAACATCAAAGTCATACATAGCCATTACGACTAGGTCTATTTCCATATCCCTTCCTCCTATTGATATCTTACATTTTGCACACATCATCGTAGATAATACCATATTCTTTAAAGGTGTCGAAACACAAAGAGGCGTCTCAAGAGGCGTAACTTCTATTTCACTCAATTGCCTATATCCTTCAGATATAAATGAATGCACAGCACCCGTGTCAAACAATGTATATGCCTTCTTGCCATTTATGAAAATCGTACCTGATATAACATTTCTAGAAGCTTCCGCTTCCTCTTGGGTGACCGCATACACCCTTCCTTATGCTGGTGGCCTCTGAGGATCCCTTGGTAAGTTTGGTCTAACAGCACTCTGCTGTGCCTGTTGCACCGAGCCAACACTCATTTGCGACCTTCCTTGTGGGCAGTCTCTCTTAAGGTGACCTACTTGTCCATAATCATAACATCTCAGCTGTCCATTGCAAGGTCTTGGGCCATGCTGCCCATCACACCTTTGACAAACATTAGGCTGATAGGGTGCTTTCCCTATATTCAGGCCATCCCTAGCTCTTCCAAAATTTCCAAAATTGCCATTTTTCTTCGCATCCCACGTCTGACCTTGACCAGGATAGGGTCTTTTACCCCTTCTTATATCACTAAAGCTCAACTGTCTCTTGAATTCCGATCGCTCTCTCACCAGCTCTTGCTCCACTAACTGTGCCCTTTCACAAACTTCATGATAATCCCTTATATTAAAAGGCACCAGTTGTTTCCTAATATTAGTCCTCAACCCTTTCAGAATTCTCTTAACTTTTTCCTCACGATCCTCAATCAATCTAGGAGCATACCTAAACAATTCAGAAAATTTTGCCTCATACTGATCCACTGCAACTCCCTTTGTTCCAACTGAACAAATTCAGTGATCTTCCTATCCTTAGCACAGTCAGAGAAATGCTTCCTATTAAAAGCTCTAACAAACTCATCCCAGTTCACATCAGTACCTGGTGGAAAGATTGTATCCCTCGAAGCTCTCCGCCAAAACTTTGCATTTCCTTCAAGTTGGTACTCTGCCAAAACTATCTTCCCAGCATCACTACAGTCCAACAACCAGAAAATCTGTTCTATCCCATCAATCCAATGTCCCGCCTCCTCAGGACTTCCCATTCCACTTAACTTAGGTGGCTTCAGCTTTAGAAATTGCTCCACTAGTCCTTGAGGGCGACGTTCCACTCCAAGTTGTTGCTGCGCTTGCCTCTCCATCAGATTTCAAATATTGGCCAATGCCGGCAGGATATCTTCCATTCGGGGTTCAGCCTTTACAGCAGAGGCTTCAACCCTCGTGGATGAGCACTTCCAGCTCGCACCATGACTTTCCTATAGTTTCCAAGCATTTGCCTCAGGAATAATATGAGACTCACTATCTCCATTTAAAAGCAACTATAACTACATAAGTAACATAAACATGTTACTGGCACCTAAAAGCAACTCATACTAACTACGAGGGATCTACGAGTGAATACCTTTCACCCGTTATTCAAAGTTACTCAACTATTCCAGTTAATAACCTATGGTGTGCACTGTCATCATATTCCTCAATTTCCAAATGAGGCTCCTTATCACTTCAACTATAACCATTGCTCTGATACCAAAACCGCTGTGGCACCCCTCGACGGCCCCCAATCCGTTAGGGTCACCACAGGTACTTGTCACTCATCCCTTTTTACATACTAGTAAGGTAACTTTTTGTCACGCCCCGATCCTCAGGCACGCCCACATCCCTTACTTTTGGTCGATCACAATATGCGATATCCCAGGACTATGTATCGCCGACCCTTTCATTTACATATGCACATGCGGAGGCAGTTATAATTCCCCAGACAAAAAAACAATGGGATAGAAAAGCAGGCCATATATTTTTCTTACTGAAAATTCACAACTACACCTTTTTACATGCATCTCATAGTATTCTACAATACTATATATATACACAACTCTGGTCTAACGTCTATGCACATGCAAACAAGGTCTGACAATACAGGACGGGATCTCAGTCCTCATTCGGGTCGTACTCGGGGTTATCCTCGGGGTCCTCCTCCACGTACTCCTCTTCGGGTTCCTCATCAGGGTTTTCCTTGTCAAGTTCCTCCTCCTTAAGCTCCTCATCCGGGTCCTAAAATGGTTATTCAATAACCACTGAGACAACATCTCAGCAAGTTCTACCCCTTAAGACCCGATTAGTAAACTAATACACCTTAGGGCTGCCTATGCACAACATGAGTTAGAGGACTTACCTTGGCCTCAGATTTCACCTGCATATTAGCATAAATCAAATAGGCATCCAAGCAATCACATCACAGATCGAAGCATCGATCTAATCGACTTAATCGATTACACGCCAACAAGACCACTCACGGTCATTTCCATTCAATCAATCAATTCACAACATCAAATCAAGGCAATGATCAATCACATTAAATCACACCCAGATCGAATCATCGATCAATCGACCTAGTCAATTACAAGTCAGTCAAATCATTTCTAGGTCATTCACTCCATCCCACGTAACCTCCAATAGTACACTTAGTCACAGAGCTCCATCAATGCTCTCGGGCGTCGTTTTCGTCAAGGTGACATAAGTAACAAACGGTCTACGTGCGTTCTTTAAGGCGCCGTTTTCGCACAGTGATGTCTTTCATCACCGAACCACACCTGTCATGATTCATAGATAGTCTGCGTGCATTCTTTAAGGCGCCGTTTTCGTACAGTGATGTACTTTATCACTAAACCACGCCTGTCTATACTTTGTACATAATCGGTCTCAGTCAATAGAATTCTCAGTTAGCTCTCACCACTTTCTCCACTTACAGCTCAACAAGGCAGTACAAATGCTAACTAGCCATACTCGGCCATTTACCAATCAATAATTCAATTTCACTCAATTTCAATCAATTTAGGGTAAATCCCTAAAATATCACAATTTATTTAATTCCATACAACGTAGATCTCAAATAAATAAACGGACTGTGCCACGACAATCAGCACGAAATTCCGGTCGTCTGTCACCTCAGCATTAATTTCCGAAAAATAATTAATTAATTAATTATTTTCGAAAATTAATTAATAAATATTAAAAATTCAATTTAGCTCAAAATAAAGCCCGATTAAATAAATGGATTTCACCACGGTCATCAGCATAATATTCCGATCACTGGCCATCCAAGTTGAATTTTCTGAAAATAATTAATTAATTAATTTAATTCTGAAAAATAAATAAATAAACACAATAATTCCAATTTAGCACAATATGAAGCTCAATTAAAGAAACGGTTTGCGCCACCATCATCAGCATAAAATCCTGGTCACTGGCCATCCCAGTTGAATTTTCGGAAAATAAATAATTAAATAATTAATTTCGAAAATTAATATTTAATTCCTAAAAATTCCAATTAGGCCCGAATTGCCTAATTAACACCCGATAAGGGACGGGAAAAATCCCAAGAAGCATCCAATAAATACTATAGGCAATTCTCTATCTAATTACACTAATCACACAACTAATATGCAAGGCAATTAACTAATAATCACTAATCAATTCTAATCTAACCACCTAATTACACTTAATTAACACTAATCAACCTTTAAGTATAATTAGCGTACTAAGAAGGCATTAGTGAGTAAAACTCACTCAAAACGACGGGCTCGACGCGAGGATCGACTTTCCTCAAAGCGGGCCGAGCATCCAGGCTCGGGAAGGCTGCCAAAACTGGCCAAAACCCCACTGTCATACCCATTTCTGCAACACTCTGATCGCTGCTGGTAGGGGCGGTTCCGGCATCGGTTGAGGTGGCCAAGGGCGGCTGAGGGCGAGGCAGAGCTCCGGCGAGGTCGACGGTGGCTGGAGGAGGTCGGGCGGCGGCCTGAGGTGGCCAAACGAGACCGACTAGAGGCGCAACAGAAGCTGGACAGCAGCTCGATCGGACAGGGGCAGACGGCGCACGGCGGGCGAGCGTGAGGCAAACGGCAGCGAGGCGGCGTGCGGCGGCGATGGCAGCTCCGGCGCGATTGCAGCTCCTTCAAGCAACGCCGATCGCTGCTTCTACTTTTTTGCTGGTCGGTTGTTCGAACCGAGGGAGGGAGGGAGGGGGCGGAGATGCGCGGACGGCAGCACGGCGGCGGGCTCGGGTGCGCGAGCAGCTCCGGTGCTTGCGGGCGTGCAATGATGACGGCGAGAGGCGGCGACGGGCGGAGCTGCTGCTGCTGCTTCGGCTTCTTCGGTTGTTGCTGAAGAAGAAACCCCAAAGAAAGGGGAAGAAGATGGAGATGCAGGGGAGAGAGACAGCGACGAGGAAGAAAAGGGGGAACCGGTTTCCCCTTTTCCTCTCTCACTCTCTCTCTCTCTTATGTCATCCGCACGTGGGCCACCTTGAGCTGCCCTCCACTCACAATTCAACGACAAATTTGCCCCTTCTAGAAGCATTTAGGCAGGCCAAAATATGGGGTAAAGGTGGCATACGAATTTTGCTAATTTTTCTTCCCAATTGGACCTTAATCCCTCTTGATTCAATTTAAATTGACTCCCATAATTTCATTCAACACCTCGTCATTCCAATTGGTATTTTTCCCTACCAATATAGCCCACTTGCATCCCAATTTCACAATCCCTGGCTTCAACTAAACAAAAACGGTCCTATTTATCCAATCAAAATTAGAACCCAAAAATCTGAATGTCACACTTTTTTTTTTATAAAGTGAAACCATAATTCATAGGGGTTGATCAATGGAATTCTTTACCAATTTTTTTTTTTTAAAGGTCCCAGCGCAGTTCATCAGCGGAAGCATAAACGTATCTCATGTGGCACCCCGAAACACCTAAGGTCACCACAGATTACCAAAGAGGAACCTTAGTTCCTAGGCCCTCTTTTTTCTTTTTTTCTTTTTTTTTTAACAGTCCCAGCGCGTCTTGTTTTGTGGAAGCATAATCAAGTCTTACCAATTCTCCCTCCAACGATCATGATACAATGCACACCACTAAACACCATAAGAAAAGATAAAGCCAAGACACTTTTATTTACATATTTTTATGATGGATTTTCTTGGGTCGGTACAAAAGAAAGGCCAAGACTTTTAACTACCCTCGGCCATAACCCCAAAAAGAGACAACTCGACCCTCTATGTCGATCATGCAAAATCCTCCATCTACTAGGGTCGGCTATTGTCCAAAAAGTAGCAGCTCCTACTCCTCACACGCAGGCCGTCACACCCATCCTGGTGCGTCAGGCGGTGGCGAAGGCAACATCCCCCGCATCACTCCATCTCGACGAACGTGAACAGATATGAACTCCTGAATGACCGGGCCCCCGGCCAAGCCCATGTCATACATCACTAATGCATGAACCCGAATGAACGTCAGACCAAGGATGGTGGGATAGTCGATCTCCACACACTTGACCTCTACATCCGATGGAAGGCCGTAAAAGACGCCCCGCGTGACAATAGGGAGCGGCATGTTTCTAATATGAAATGTTAGTCCCTAAAATGGGTGAGTACAACCACTCAGCAAGTAAAAGATCCAATAAACCACTTAATGCACCACACAGAACAATCAAGACATCATAGTATAGTTCATGTCATTCATACATCCAAGCATTACTTACCTTGCAGCCATGCACATGTCATCATACCATATATGCATTTACATCCATGCATTCATCTTCAAGCATTCATGCATATACCATCATGCCATATGTGCATATACATCCATGCACCCATCATCAAGCATATATGCATATACCATCATGCCATATGTGCATATACATCCATGCACCCATCATCAAGCATATATGCATACATGCAACCATACCATGCATGACTAGATTTCAATTTCTCAATTTTTATTCTTCCAATTGGACCAGTATTTGCATCCCACAGTTATCACTCGCACCCAACCTAGCATCAAGAGGAGCCTCCGGCACACACCTCTGAGCATCCGGCACACACGCTCTGGGCATCTCGTACCCCAACTGGCATCAAGAGGTATCCCCCCGCTCACACCTCCGGGCTTCCGGCACACACACTCCGAGCATCTCAAAACACCCTAGGACATCTGGCACACACACTCCGGGCATCTCGACAGTCCCGAGGCATCGTAAGCTCACACCTTTGATGGCATTCTCATTTATCATAGTTCACATTCACATTTATGGCTTAATCAAAACATGGCATATGATATGATGGCAACAAGATCACTTTCAGCATTTTGATTCTTATATGTATTTCCAAATATCATCACATATGCAGCAAGATCCAATCACTTATAACAACACAATCCATGGGGTCCATACAACTTAGAATAATCCATACATCATGACTTTTTGAAATTTACCAAAATCCAGCTTGCACGATTTCAGAAAACATATTTATTAAATACTCACATGATCTTCAAAATTTACGAAATATGAATATGTGTTAGTCAAGATGTAAAGGCAGCAACTCCATGAAGAACACATGCCCAAAAGAACTTCACGTAAGAAGATATAGTTCACACATTACAGCTTACAAAATTCGGACACATCAGAATGTGCGGTTCTTGAAATATTTTAACCTAAATACCCGAAATTTTACCAGGTGATAGTCAAGACCCTAAGGTAGATTTTTCATGAAGACATCAAGGCCAGATTCGTTCTAGATAATTAACTATGGATGGTCGAAGCCCCTGTTCCTAGTACCAAACATTCCAGGTTTAGCTGTCTCCAAAAAAAAATCAAGATTTCACCTACTTATCTTCCTTCATTTCCTCTAAATTTTTTATATGTTTTGCCTCAAGGGGTCCACTACAACTTTCATTGAGGGATCCAGGTGAGATTCTCAAAGAAAATTCAATTTATGGTCCACGAAGTCACTGGGGTTCAGTACAACATTTGCAGATCTAACGTCTTCAAAAGAAAAATCGTTTCACTAGGATATACTTGTTCTTTTTACCTCAAATTTGAGTATGTTAGTCTTCAGGATGTTCTCTACAACGTTTGTGAAGAAGTCCAAGTGAAATGCTCAGTAAAAAGTGACATGCAACACACAAAACCACCAAGAGGTCAACAAAACAGTTTCAGATCTAGCGTTTTCGTAGAGGGATTGTTTTACCCCTCAAAACTCAGCCATTTTGTCTCAAATTATAGTATGTTATACTTTAAGATGTTGTCTACAATTTCGTGAAGAAGTTGAAACCAAAATCCGACTCAAACCTCGCATGCAAGCCTCTACAACATTCTGGGTCAGGCTGTTTACTCGAAAACAGAATGCTATTTCAAAACAACACCCATACAACTTCGGTTTTTCACACCCTAGGCATACGAAATTCATCACCTTTTGCTAGGACATCCTAGACACAACATGCAAGAGCAGATCAATGGATCTAACTTGCCTCCAAACCGAGTTACGGCGAGCACGACGGCGGCAAACGGACGCACGGATGGCTACGGGCAACGGACGAGCAGCTTCCTCCTTCGCGTGGCCTCTTCCCTTCTCTCTCGGTTCCTCACTCTCTCGACAGCCCTCTCTCTCTCTCTCACTTTGGACGACAGCCCCCTAAACCGGCCACCCCTTCCTTTTTATTTCTCCTTCAATTCAATCACTAGCCATCATTAGGAGCCACCCAAAATGACCAATAGGTGAAGCCCTCTTTTTGCCACTTGGCAAATCCCATGCATGATGGGCTTGAAGATGGGCCGGCTCCTCCCCCCTTGTGGTCGACGGCAGCCCCCTTCATGGGCTTCATGGGCCAAGCCAATTTGGCCCACTTTAGGTCCAATACCCTTGGGCCTAAAGTTCAATCCTAATACATCCCAATTTCACTTTTAATAATTCATTTTTAATTCTCTCTTTTATAGATTTCAAATTCTCAATTTCATATGGCCATAAATCTTGTAACATTTAAACTATAGGGATCAAATCTATGAGGTGCATAGCCAAGAACAATTTTTCTTATCAACTCATCCTATAATACTAATTTTTAATAACTCATGAACACAAGATACATAACACTTGGTCTTAAAAGAAAACCAATGGCTAAAGCATAAACCAAAGGTAATTTCATTACCTAATCATAGGCTTTAATACATCTAGAGGTTGTCTTGAATTTTGGGATGCCACAATTCTCCCCTCCTTAGAGAATTTCGTCCTCGAAATTAGACACCACTCATGCCCTTTTGAAACAAGTAGGGGTACTTTTCCTTCATCTGATCTTCACTTTCCCATGTGGCTTCCTCCATATCATGATGTTGCCATAATACCTTAACCAGTGGAATTGTCTTGGTCCTAAGAATTTGTTCCTTCCGATCCAGTACTTGCACAGGCTCTTCAATGTACCTCACTTTCTCATCCACTTCAATGGCTTCATGATCGAGTATGTGACCAAGATCCGGCTGGTACTTTCTCAACATTGATACATGAAACACATCATGCAAATTTCCCAACTTAGGAGGCAATGCTAAACGATAAGCTACATCCCCTATTCTTTCAAGTATCTCAAAAGGTCCGACAAATCTAGGGCTTAACTTACCCTTCATTCCAAATCGAGATATTCCTTTGATTGGAGATACCTTAAGGAATACATGGTCTCCTACACTAAACTCCAAAGGCCTTGTACGTCTATCTGCGTAGTCCTTCTGCCTATTTTGGGTTGTTTTAAGCCTTTTCTTGATAATTTCAACAGCTTCAGTGGTAACTTGTACCAGTTCAAGTCCTGTCAATTTCCTTTCACCTACTTCATTCCAACAGACAGGAGTCCTACATCTCCTTCCATATAATGCTTCATAGGGAGCCATGCCTATACTTTTCTGAAAACTATTATTATAAGCAAACTCCACCAAATGCAATCTTTCATCCCAATTTCCCTTGAAATCAACTACACAAGCCCTCAACATATCCTTTAATGTCTGGATTACTCTTTCTGTTTGTCCATCCGTTTGGGGGATGAAAGGCAGTACTAAACTGAAGTTTAGTTCCTAAGGCAATTTGAGGACTTCGCCAAAAGTTCGAAGTGAATCTCGAATCCCGATCTGAGGTAATAGTTACTGGAACACCATGTAAGCGTACCACTTGACTTACATATATATCTGCATATTTGTCCATTGGGTAGTCCATGCGAACCGCTAGGAAATGAGCAGATTTAGTCAAACGGTCCACTATAACCCAGATAGAGTCATGACCACTTGACATCCTTGGTAATCCTTGTATAAAGTCCATTATTATATGCTCCCATTTCCATTCTGGTATGTCTAATGGTCTCAAGAGTTTTGCAGGTTTACGATGTTATGCTTTTACCTGTTGGCACGTCACACATTGAGAAATGTGCAAAAATTAAATTGAGAAACATGCTTGCTTTCATACCATTCCACCAAAACTGCTGACGTAAGTTCTTGTACATCTTTGTACTACCCGGATGAATACTATAATTACTCTTATGTGCCTCCGACAGAATTTCCTTCTTTAATTCTTCGTTGTCGGGAACACAAAGTCGTCCCTAGCATCTTACTACTCCATCTTCAGAGACTTGAAATTCTGGTCTTTTTCCTAAAGACACTGCATCTTTCACTTTCATGATCTCCGGGTAGACTCTTGTAAGATTTTAACTTTCTGAATAATTTCAGGCTCAATCCTTAATGCACTAAGCATACCGGTAAGACAATCTACTTTTAATTTAAATTATGAGTCCGTTATGGACTTTAACAAGCTCCATTCCGCCATTCTTAAACGGGCCATCTCTATAGCCGACTTATGACTAAGAGCATCCGCTACCTTATTCGCTTTTCCTAGATGGTACTTTATCTCACAATCATAATTTTTTAAGAATTCCATCCACCTTCTTTGCCTCATGTTGAACTCCTTTTGTGAGAACAGATATTTCAAACTCTTATGGTCCGTATAAATCTCAAACTTCTCCCCATACAAATAGTGCCTCCATATCTTCAAAGCGAACACTATAGCTGCTAATTCTAAATCATGCGTTGGGTAGTTCAGTTCATGGGGTTTCAATTGTCTAGATGCATAGGCTATGACCTTGCCATGCTGCATCAAAACACATCCCAGTCCTTTGTGGGATGCATCACTATACACTGTAAAACCATCAGGTCTAGTTGGTATAGTCAGGATTGGAGCCGAGGTCAATTTTCTTTTAAGGTCCTGGAAACTCCTTTTCACATTCCCCATTCCATTCAAACTTCACGTTCTTTCAAGTCAATTTAGTTAAAGGACCTGCCAGTCGTGAAAATCCTTCAATAAACCTTCTATAATAACCAACCAGTCCTAAGAAACTCCGTATTTCAATAGATGTTGTCGGTCTCGGCCAATTTATTACCATCTCAACTTTTGCCGGGTCTACTGCAATTCCTCCTCCTGATACTACATGCCCTAAAAATATTATCTGGTCCAGCCAGAATTCACACTTACTAAATTTGGCATACAGCTTATGCTCTCTCAAAGTTTGCAAAACTATTCTCAAGTGTTATTCATGCTCTTTAGGTCCTCTTGAATATATCAGGATGTCATCAATAAAAACAATCACAAACTGGTCTAAATAAGGCTTAAATACCCTATTCATTAGATCCATAAATGCAGCCGGTGCATTTGTCAATCCAAATGGCATAACAAGGAACTCGTAGTGTTCATAACAAGTCCTAAATGCAGTCTTAGGGATGTCTTCTTTCTTAATTCTTAGCTGATGGTATCCCGATCTTAAGTCAATCTTAGAGAAGACCGAACTTCCTTGGAGTTGGTCAAAAAGATCATCAATTCTAGGCAATGGATATTTATTTTTAATGGTCACCTAATTCAGCTGCCTATAGTCAATACACAAGCGCATCGACCCATCTTTCTTTTTCACAAACAAGACTGGTGCACCTTAAGGTGAAGCACTTGGCTTAATGAATCCTTTGTCAAGCAACTCTTGTAGTTACACCTTTAATTCCTTCAATTTGACTAAGGCCATCCTATATGGGGCTTTTGATATAGGTCTTGTTCTAGGCATTAATTCAATTTCAAATTCAATTTCTCACTCTGGCGGTAATCTAGGCAATTCCTCAGGAAATACATCTTGGAACTCATTAACTACCAAAATTTCATCAAGCTTAGGCTCTTCCTTAGTATAATCTCTAACCATGGCCAGGTACCCTTGACATCCTTTGTCAAGTAACGCACGGGCTTCTATTGCTGAAATAAGTGCTACAGGTAGGTGGGTCTAACCTCCCAAAAATTCACAGCTAAACTGATCAGGTAAAGTAAATTGGATCACTTTCCTATAACAATCCATCTTGGCCCGATACTTATAAAGCCAATCCATTCCTATGATAACATTAAAATCATACATGGCCATTACGACTAAGTCTATTCCCATATCCTTTCCTCCCATTGTTATCTTACAATTTCCACACACCAACGTAGACAATAACATATCCTTTAAAGGCGTAGAAACACAAAGAGGCGTCTCAAGAGGTGTAGTTTCTATCTTATTCAACTATCTATATCATTCGCACACAAATGAATGCGTAGCACCCATATCAAATAATGCATATGCCTTTTTATCATTTATGAGGATCGTACTTGAGATAACATTTTTGGAAGCTTCCGCTTCCTCTTGGGTGATCGGATACATCCTTCCTTGTGTTGGTGGCCTCTGAGGTTTCCTTAGTAAGTTTGGTTTAACAGCATTCCGTTGTGGCTGTCGCACTGAGCCAATACTCACTTGCGACCTTTCCTGCGGGCAGTTTCTCTTAAGATGACCTATTTGTCCACAACCATAACATCTCAGTTGCCCATTGCAAGGTCTTGGGCCATGTCGCCCATCACACCTTTGACACTCTTCATTTCGATAAGGTGCCCTTTCCAAATTCAGGCTACCCCTGCCCTTTCCAAAGTTCCCGAAATTGCCCTTCTTCTTAGACTCCCAAGTCTGACCTTGACCTGTATAGGGTCTCTTACCCCGTCTCACATCACCAAAAGACAATGGTCTCTTATTCTCCGAATGTTCCCTTACCAACTCCTACTCCACTAACTTTGTCATTTCATAAATCTCATTACAATCTCTTACATTCAAAGGCACCAATAGTTCCCTGATATCAGTCCTCAACCCTTTCAGAAACGTCCTAGCTTTCTCTTCCTGATCCTTAATTAGTCTAGGAGCATATCTAGACAATTCAAAAAATATTGCCTCATACTGGTCTACTGTCAGCTCCTTTTGTTCTAATTGAACAAATTCTGTAATTTTCTTATCCTTAGCATAGTCAGAAAAATGCTTTCTGTTGAAAGCTCTCACAAACTCTTCCTAGTTAACATCAGTACCTAGTGGGAAGATTGTGTCCCTCGAAGCTCTCCACCAAAACTTTGCATTTCCCTCCAGCTGGTACTCTGCCAAAGTTATTTTCTCAGCATCATTGCAGTCCAACAACCTGAAAATTTGTTCCATTCCATCAATCCAATGTTCCGCCTCCTCAAGACTTCCCATTCCACTGAACTTAGGTGGCTTCAGCTTCAAAAACTGCTCCACCGGTCCTTGAGTACGGCGTTCTACTCCAGGTTGTTGCTAAGCCTATCTTTCCATCAGATTTCCAATATTGGCCAATGCCTACAAGATGTCTTCCATTCGGGATTCAGCCCTTGCAGCATAGGCTTCAGCCATCGATGGATGAGCACTTCCAGCTCGCACCATGACTTTCCTGTAATTTCCAAGCATTGCCTTAGGAATAATCTGAGACTCATTGTCTCCATTCAAAGCAACTACTACTACTACATAAGTAACATATACATGTTATCGGTACCTAAAGACAACTCAAAATAAACTACTAGGGATCTACGAGTGAATACTCATCACCCGTTATTCAAAGTTAATCAATTATTCCATTTTATATCCTATGGTGTGCATTGTCATCATGTTCCTCAATTTCCAAATGAGGCTCCTTATCACTCCACCTATAACCATTGCTCTGATACCAAAAAGGGGTTGTGGCACCCCGAAGCGCCTAAGGTCACCAAAGATTACCAAAGAAGAACCTTAGTTCCTAGGCATTTTTTTTTATAACGATCCTAGCGCATCTTATTTACGGAGGCATAATCAAGTCCTACCAATTCTCCCTCCAACAATCGTGATACAATGCACACCACTAAACACCATAAGAAAAGATAAAGCCAAGACACTTTTATTTACATATTTTCATGATGGATTTTCTCGGGTCGGTACAACAAAAGAAAGGCCAAGACTTTTAGCTACACTCGGCCATAACCCCAAAAAGAGACAACTCGACCCTTTATGTCAATCATGCAAAATCGTTCATCTATAAGTGTTAGCTATTGTCCAAAAGGTAGTAGCTCCTACTCCTCAAGCGCGGGCCGTCACACCCATCCTGGAGCGTCAGGCGGTGGCGGTGGCAACATCCCCCGCATCACTCCGTCTCGACGAACGTGAACAGATATGAACTCCTGAATGACCGGGCCCCCAGCCAGGCCCACATCATACATCACTAATGCACGAACCCGAATGAACGTCGGACCAAGGATGGTGGGACAGTCGATCTCCACACACTCGACCTCCACGTCCGATGGAAGGCCGTAAAAGACGCCCTGCGTGACAGTAGGGAGCGGCATCTTTCTAATCTGAAATGTTGGTCCCCGAAGGGGTGAGTACAACCACTCAACAAGTAAAAGATCCAATAAACTACTCAATGCATCACATAATACAAGCATAACAATCATAGCATAGTACATGTCATTCATACATCCAAGCATAACTTACCTTGCAAAGCCATGCATGTCATCATACCATATATGCATACATCCATCGTCATCATCAAGCATTCATGTCATACCATATGCCATAGGTGCACATACATCCATGCACTCATCATCATCATGTCACATATACCATCATGCCATAGGTGCACATACATCCATGCACTCATCATCATCATGTCACATATACCATCATGCCATAGGTGCACATACATCCATGCACTCACCATCATGCATTCATCCATACATGTTACCATCATGCATAATTCAATTTCAATTTCCCAATTTTATTCTTTCATTTTGGGCCGCCACATTTCTCTTTCCCGGGACCAGTATTTGCATCCCACATTTATCGCTCGCACCCAACCTGGCATCGCGAGGAACCTCGGCACACACCTCCGGGCATCCGGCACATACTCCGGGCATCTCGTACCCCAACTGGCATCACGAGGTATCCCCCGGCTCACACCTCCGGGCTTTCGGCACCCCACACCTCGGGCATCTCGAAACTCCCGAGGACATCCTAGCATTCAGCCATTTAAGGCCCGGGCATCCGGCATTTTCACTCCCTAGCTGGGCATCCTGACACTCCCGGGGCATCGTCGGCTCACACCTCCGACGGCCTTCTCATTTATCTTAGTTCACATTCAATATTATGGCTCAATTTTAACATGGCATATGATATGATGGCAAACAAGATCATTTTCAACATTTGATTCTTATATGTAGTCCCAATCATCATTGTATACACAGCAAGATCCAATCACTTATGACAACACAGTTCATGGGGTGCATACAACTTAGAATAATCCATACATCATGACTTTTTGAAATTTACCAAATTCCAGCTTGCACAATTTCAGAAAACATATAAATTAAATATCCATATGATCTTAAAAAATTATAAAATCATAACATGTGATAGGCAAGACATAAAGGTAGAAACTCCATGAAGAACACATGCCCAAAAGAACTTCACACAAGAAGATATAGTTCACACATTACAGCTTGCAAAATTCGGATAACATCAGATTGCGCAGTTCTTGAAATATTTCAATTTAAATACACGAATGCCTTCAAAAATTATGAAATTTTACGAGGTGATAGTCGAGACCCTAAGGTATATTTTTCATGAAGACATCAAGGCCAGATTCATCCTAGATAATTAACTATGGACGGTCGAAGCCCCTGTTCCTAGTACCAAACAGTCCAGGTTTAGCTGTCTCCGAAAAATCAAGGTTTCACCTACTTATCTTCCTTCATTTCCTCTGAATTTTTGATATGTTTTGCCTCAAGAGGTCCACTACAACTTTCATTAAGGGATCTAGGTGAGATTCTCAAAGGATAGTCACTTTATAGTTCACAAAGTCGCTGGAGTCCAGTACAACACTTCCAGATCTATCGTCTTCAAAGGAAAAATCATTTCACTAGGCTACACTTGTTCGTTTTACCTCAAATTTGAGTATGTTAGTATTCAGGATGTTTTCTACAACTTTCGTGAAGAAGTAGAAGTGAAATGCTCAATAAAAAGTGACATGCAACACACAAAACCACTAAGAGATCAACAAAACAGTTGCAGATCTAGCATTTTCGTAGAGGGAGGGTTTCACCCGTTAAAACTCTGAAATTTTATGTCAAATTTTAGTATCTTATACTTTGAGATGTTTTCTACAAATTTGTGAAGAAGTCAAAGCCAAAATCGACTCAAACCCCACATGCAAGCCTCTACAACATTCTGGGTCAGGCGGTATACTTGAAAACAGAATACATTTTCAAAACAACACACTCAAGCTTCGGTTTTTCACACCCTAAACATCCGAGATTCATCACCATTCAAACACATATGCAAGACACAACATGCAAGAGCAGAATATGGATCCCAACTTGCCTCCAAAACCGTGCAAACAAAGGCACACGGACGGCGGACGACGGACGCACGGCGACGGGCGATGGATGAGCGGGCTTCCTCCTTCGCGTGGCCTCTTCCCTTCTCTCTCGGTTCCTCACTCTCTCGACACCCCTCTCTCTCTCTCCTTATGGTCGACAGCCCCCTAAACCAGCCACCCCTTCCTTTTATTTCCCCTTCAATTCAATCATTAGCCATCATTAGAAGCCACCCAAAATGACCAATAGGTGAAGCCCTCTTTTTGCCACTTGGCAACTCCCATGCATGATGGGCTTGAAGATTGGGCCGGCCTCTCCCCCTTGTGGTCGATGGCAGCCCTCTTCATGGGCTTCATGGGCCAAGCCAATTTGGCCCACTTTAGGTCCAATACCCTTGGGCCTAAAGTTCAACCCTAAATAAACCCCAATTTCAGTTTTAATAATTCATTTTTAATTCTCTCTTTTATAGATTTCAAATTTCAATTTCATATGGCCATAAATCTTGTAACATTTAAACTATAGGGATCAAATCTATGAGGTGCATAGCCAAGAATAAATTTTTCTTATCAATTTATCCTATAATACTAATTTTAATAACTCATGAACACAAGATACATAACACTTAGTCTTCCCAAAAAAGAAAACCAATGGCTAAAGCATAAACCAAAGGTAATTTCATTACCTAATCATAGGCTTTAATACATCTAGAGGTTGTCTTGAATTTTGGGATGCCACACCCTTTCTCTCTTCCTTTCTTCCTTTCCTTTCTCTCTTTCTCTCCTCTCTCTCTTTGTGCAACGCTCTCTCTTTCTCTCCCTTTCCTCGCTTAATCCGCCCCCCTCTTCCTCTCTAATTTTCTTCCTTTCAATGATTAACAATCATTGATCTTGCATGCCAGCGCCACTTGGCAATTTTCATGGAAGATGGGCTTCATCCGACTAGGCTTGGGCCAGCCTTGGTCGACGGCCCAATGGGGCTTCATGGGCCGGCCTTTTGGCCCACTTTTGGCCCAATTTTCTTAAATAAGTTCATGTTTACTTTTCAGAATTTAACTTAAATCCCCACTTATATAAATACTAAATTACAATTTCATATGACCATAAAACTTGAAATCATAAATCAATAAATTCCAATTTATAAAACACATGGCCAATGATAGAATTTCCTTTCCTATCAAATAATTATCCATTAAAAGCTTGGCCATAAATCTCATTGTAAATTATGGATTAAATGGGTACAATACCACTTGATGGTACTTCCATCACCTATTCATAGGCCTTAATGTATCTGGAGGTTGCCATGAATTTTGGGATGCCACATTACTGCTCATGTCTGTGATATGAATTGTGCTGACATGTAGGGAGGAGCTGAGATGAGGTGAGTCTCTATGGTTGTGTGGTTGTGTGGTTAGGACGCCTCTAGGCGTATTTTCTTCCTAGTCGGAGTTTAGGGGGTGAACTTGCTGAAACATTGTCTCACCCTGTCGTGGGCTCAACCTTTTTTGGTCCTTAAATAGCGGTTCCTCCAGAACGTTTTGGTCTGCCGGTGAGGGTTACCAAGTGGAGTTTTGACTATCCTGTCCCCGAGGCTCACTGGGTCTATGAACTCGTGGTGACTACCGTCTAGGTCGATGAGGGTCTACCTCAAAGGGTACCTCATCAATTCAGAGCGTGGTTTCGCCACAAACTCAATGGATACAGGGAGGGTCCCTCGAGGGTTTTGACATCCCCGTTGTGGTAGTCAATGCCGCTCTAGGCGACAGTGCAGCTGACCCTCCTGATGGTGTTGTGGAGGACCCGAAGCCCCCAGAGTCTATGGAGACCGAAGGATCAGCGAATGTATCTGACTAGTTAGTCATAGGACAGCTTTGTTTTGAGAGTCGGTCTTTTGTAGACTCTTATCTATATACTGGTGTTGTATATAAACCGAGGTGTTTATAAAAGTGTGTTTTGGTTGTGAATTGTTTTCCTGCTTTTCTATCACATGATATTTGCTATCAGGGGATTTGTTTATTCGCTTCTGCATGTGCAATAAAATGAAAGGGTTGGCGACTCGTCCTGGGAAGTCGCAATTTTTATCGACCACTAAGGGATGGGCACGCACTCGAGGTTTGGGGCGCGACAAGCCAGCTCCGAGTAAAATAACCATAGGTGCGTCGACGAAACAACAATTTCATATATTCAGGACGGGGTCAAATTTCAGGATGTCACAACTTTGATACTAAATCAAACTCAGTATCCCTATCATCCTTTTTATGCTTCTCAATCCTTACCATTGATTCCTTTCTTATTGTACGGGTAACTTCATCAATATTCATGGCTGACCTTCTAGACCAAGATATGGAATCCAACCCTTCTGAACCAGAGGTTGTTCAACCAAACAATCCCTCTCAGCATGTGACTACCTCTTCCAAATAGTTTTTCACTGTTGATGATATTCCATATTACAAATGGCCAGAAAGATTTGAAGAATTCCACACTTGATTAAATGCCCAAGCTCTTACCAATCAGGATAAATATGATGTCCTTTTTGGTTTTGTCACAAGGTTTACAGTTAGCCTCAAATATTGATGGCAATCGGTGACAGAACAAGACCAAATTCAATTTTTGCTTTCACCTGACTTTAGCCATGCCATTACTCTCCTATACCATTTTTTCATAGGAAAACCTTTTAACCTTCATGAGCTCAAAAGGAGAGAATTTTTTGAAAGAAAATGATGCTCTCTCTAGAAAATGCATCTTGATAAACATTATCAGGGAAATAGTCAAGCTTTTCTATGGTATTGAGCTGATCCAAACCTAAAGCAAAGTTTTTCGACTTCCATCCCCAAAGAGTTATCCCAAACAAGTTGAGAAATCTTTCTCAATAGACAGAGGAGAATTGTAGATATTCCTTTGGGAGAAATACAACAAGAAATCCATTTGTGCCTTGACGATCTATGTCTAAAGGGCCAAATGGTTCAGACTTATCTCACGGACAACAGAGAACTTGATGGAGCCTGTTCTTGCCAGAAGCTGAAGATCAAATGCTCCAAGCAAGACAGTGACAGTTTTTGCAAAAAGTCTTCTAGAAAATAGAAGCACTTCAAAAAAAGTCTGGATAAAGAAATCCAGACATGGATCTAAGCATTTTAGGAAAAAGAATAAATGACGATTCCTACGCAAAAGGAAAGATAGCTCAGGCCGCAAGAAATCAACTCAATGCTTCATTTGCAATCAAAAGTATCATTTCGCCAAAAATTGCCCCCAAGCAAGAAAATGTCAGAATCATCTAGTACATCACATAGAGATTGAAACTAGTATTTCACTCGAAAATGATGATATCGAATCTCTATTCTCTGCGGATTAAGAACCATCTGAACAAACTCTTTATGTCATTTCTTGTTACCAAACTCCCAACGAGACTGATTTAGATTCAGATTCTAAAGATCTTTTTCACATATCCCTCACTTCTTCAAAACAAAACCCTGACATATTTTGCCAGCCAAATCCATTGTCCCTATTTTCCTGTGAAAATTTTCACTTCAAAGTTTGTCAAACCCGTCACTGTCCTTGCTCTCATAGATACTGGTGCAAGTTCTTCAATTTTAGATACTAAAGTTCTTCCTGAAGAGCATTAGACTTCCTGCGTTCGATATTTCAATTCTACCTCAAGAGATACTTTTTCTACGAATATAATAACCAACCCAGTAACTATCCATTTTTTCCCCAATGTTCCATAACCACAAAAATCTTTGGATCTAATCTTCCCAACAAAGATCTGATCATCGGTTGGGACATCATGACTTAAATTTCTCAACTTCGTATCATTCATAGAAAGTGTCTTAAGTATAAGGATCAATTCTCTGAATTTGTTAATATCCAAAGACTTTTTCCATCCAAATGAATCTGTTAGATCCGATCATGCAAAAGTTGTTAGAATCTTGTTCAGAATCCCATTCAAAATTCTCTCAAAAATGTTTTCATCCTTTATGGAAAAACCCGAAATTCTTTATTTGCCTTCCCTTAAAAAAATGAAAATATTAATCCAACCAAGGCAAGTCATACAAGAATGAAGCCAGAGCACCTGGTCTCGGCTCAGAAGGAATGCTCAAAGCTATTGCAACAAGGCCTTATTGAAATTTCAAATTCTCAATGGGCTTGTGAAGCATTTTATGTCAATAAACGTGTCGAGCAAAATAGAGGAAAGATGCGGCTAGTAATAAACTATCAGCCTCTTAACTTTTTCCTTCAAGATAACAAGTTCGCTTTACCTTCCAAAAATTCACTCTTTATCGGATTATCCAAAGCCCATATTTTCTCCAAATTCGATCTCAAAGCCAGATTTTGGCAATTGGGTATTCATCTTGAAGACAGACCCAAGACAGGGTTCTGTATCCCAAACCAACATTTCCAATGGAAAGTTCTTCCTTTTAGACTAAAAGTAGCTCCATCCTTATTCGGAAAAGCCATGTGTCAAATTTTCCAACTAATCCTATCCAGTGCAGCAGTATACATTGATGACATCTTGCTCTATAGCCTTGATGAGGAATCTCACTGCTAACTTCTTAAACAGTTTGCAGACATTGTAAAGGAGCATGGGATTATGCTTTCTCAAAGAAAAATGAATATCGCCCAGATAGAAATTGAATTTCTTGGCATGCACCTTAACAAAGAAACATACTATCCATGGCCACACAATACTCAGGAATTGCTAAAATTTCCTAGAAAAGACTTTACGACAAAGCAAGTCCAGCAATTTCTGGGGATAATTAATTATCTCAGAAATTTTGTCCCAAACATAGCAAAGCTACTAATACCACTACAATCAATGCTGAAGAATAATCCCTCACTTTAGGGAAATTCTCAGACTAAAGCATTCGCTAAACTTAAGCAGATCATGCAAACTTTTCCTCCATTGCAAATCCCATCAACAGGAAAGAGAATTCTCCAGACTGACGCCAGTGATAAATATTGGGCACCCATCCCGTTCGAAGAAATTGATATTAAGAGACACTTGTGTGCTTACAAAAAAGGAAAATTTTCCCAAGCTAAAATGCATTATCATTCCACTTTCAAAGAAATCTTGGCGGTGAAAAATGGAATAAAAAAGTTTGAATTCCATCTCATCGGTCATCATTTCTTGGTAAAATTGGACATGGCATCTTTTCCCCATATGACTAAGTTTAAACAAAAACATATTCTACATTCTCAACAGCTTCGATGGGTTGAAATGGTTTTCAAAATACTCTTTTGAAACCAAACATATTGCTGGGAAGAAAAACATGCTTGCTGACTTTTTGTCAAGACCAAAAGCACCAGCAGAAATCAACATGTATATCATGAGGCATGCTTTCCATACTTTTCACCACAATGAAAAGTATAAGATCGAAAGAATACGAGATTGGCCTAGCTGGCAATATCCCCAAGAGATTGTTGAACAGATCCAAAAGGATAGCCTCACTGAAAATCTAGAAACCCTCATGTGGCAATGCCACACAGACCTATTCAGATTCCATGGAGGTTCAATTCTTTATCCTTTTGGATTAAATTTCAGCTATTCGTTCATACACCCTCTCATCTGGAAGGAAGACGACTTCCCTAATCAACTACGACGGTTATTATGGTACTTAACTAATAAGTACTTAATAGCTATCGAAATTCCCACTAGAAGGTTTATTGCCAACCTAACCAGAATATTCGGGCTAGATCGAAACACTGAAAAGGAAAGTGACAGGAACCTTTTAGCCTTCCTCAATTGGTTTTATCCTCCCACTCACTTGAGGCATCTCCTATAGCAGGAACTAAGAAGTGTCTGACCAAATCCAGAGATCCACATTGTTCTATTCTTCTGACGGCCGTGGGCTTTTGTAAAAAATAATGGCAATATCACCAATGCCCCACAGATTATAGGAACCACATCCTATAAACCTCAGCCACACCTTAAGAAAGCTCGGATTTATAAATCTTTTCCAAGACCTATTGGTTGCTGTGAACACCAATACCGAGAACTCCAAAGAGTTCTGTGCCAAGAAAACAAAACCATTCCTGAAGATGTATGGAATTATAATGTATCCATTGCTTGGGATCATTATAACCTTACACCAAAAGCCAAAGAAGCACTCGAAGAATTCAGACATGCTGCAAGGACAACTCCATCATCACGTGAGCAAGAAATGATAGACATAGATGACCCTGCACAATCATCCCAAGACCCTTATGCACAATGGGGGGGTCCTCTCTCTCAAGACCCCTATGATCAAGGACCCATGTCCTTATCTCTAGGGATGGACACATTTTACTATGCTCAACCATCCAATTGGCCTTAGCCAAACATGCCTATTACAAGATCTTTCAGGAATCATGAAGAAGCATCTTCATCAAACGAGGCAAACAGATGGAATACTCGAACTCTCTCTAAAGATCCACTTGCAGGAATTGAGCAAATATATGAAGAACATCTTTTGGCATAAATGCATAGTTCTGATGACTCAGACTACGACTACAATGCCCATGACGGAAAAGATCGCTAGCTATAGCAGATCACTGTAGCAAGTAACTGTAGCAGTCATTGTAGCAGTAGGCTAGGGAAATCACTGTTCATTGTGACTGTTCATATCGCCAAGAATAATTCCCTACCGGATTTTCTGGAACCTCTATTTGTTTTTATGACCCGTGAGCCTAGTCCTTGTTTATGTGTGACCTTCTAATGTCTATAAAAGGCAAGGAGGATGTAATATGTTGGGCAGAGTCCCTTGAAGTAAATTGAGTGTTTTGTTAAACTCTCAATGTCTTTCTAAACACTTCTTCTTCTCCAGCCTAATAGGATCCTCTGAGAAATGCAGCTAGGATAATTAGAAATATTACCATCCTGGCATCTCTGAGTGTCTCTAGACTATGAACTAAAAGTCGGAGTAGTTTTCTGCTAAGAGGCTATCCCTGAAGGGCTTGAATGAGAGGTTCGGCCATAATGAGAAGGCATACCTACAGGAAATTGACTTCGTCTTCCCTGGTTCTAAGCTTAGGTCCATTAATAATTTTTTTATATATTATAAATAGAAAACCCTAAGTCCAATGGCATCAATAGCATTAAATGGCTTATCACAAAATCCAAAACGGTGTAAACAGCATTGAACAGCTTCTCACAATGTCCTCCTCCAATACTCGTTCTCTGCTTTCTTTTTTGTCCTCTTAGTCTTCAATTTGCCAAAATCGAAAGAAACAACTTCCCCGCTCACCACTCGACGCTCCCCCTGCTCAACTTCCCTACTCGCCGCTCAACTTCCCATCTTGTCATATATCTCTATGAGCGGTCTTAATCGTTTTTATGGTTTCTTGCTTTTAGTAAGTGTGAAATTTCTATTGTTATCTTTCTTAAATTTGTTGAATATGTACCGGTATTTATAGTTTGGTTGCACAATGCCGCATTATCAATGGATAAGTAATTTGAAATGGTAGGTTTGTCTTTTCACAGAGTATAAAAAATGAAAAAAAAAAAAATATCGATTGGTCTCAGGTTAATCCTGGAACTGGACTGAACCCATTGGGTCGGTCTAGTCCTTGGTCCTAGGCTCAACAAGGTCGATCTTCGGTCCCAAAAATTACGGACCAACATTGTGCGGGTTGGTTTAGGGTTAGGGGTGGACTAACCCAACCCGAACCATGCTCACCGCTAATGCATTAGGCGATGATTTCTGGATTAACTCTTTGTAGATGAGGCGTTTTTCGCTTTCTGTGCGCGTTAGCCCATTCCCTTCCCTCAGTGAACGTAAAAAAATCCACAATAAAACGAATGCCTGAATTGTCTAAGACCAGAAACAACCCCCCTTTCCTTCTTTCTTTTTAACACCATCATCTTTCTAATTGTTTTCGTTTGTTAATTAGTTTATTATTTATTTATTTATCTAATCTTTTTCACTCCTTTTGTTGTTTCTGCTATTTTCTATTTTTGTAATTTATAAGAACGAACACCTAAATTATCAACAAAAATTTCAGGTGTCAACAAGTAAAAAATGGGAATGCAGAATTATTCAGTATGGTTGTTTCTAATTAAAAGTTGAATTCCAACGGTATCGTGAGATTCGATCCGCAATTTTTGTGAATTGCACGAGAGACCTTTAGGCAAATAATTTAGGTGTTTACAGTGCTAATTAGTTTTTTGACTTTAAAATGTTCACTTAATCAATGAAGAAATAAAATGCCTATTTAATTTATTCTATCGTTTGGCCAACCAAAATGTTTTATATATAGAAGTTACTACATTGAGTTAATAGAATATTACCATATTGCTAAAATTCACAGAGATTATCCAAAATTCCATGTTTTCATAAGAATTAAACTTAAGAATTAATGAAGTAGGAATTAATTTTAGTTTCATAAAGAAAGCCGTCAAAGACTCAAAGGCTCATAAGCCTAATTTGAGTAGCTCGATCTGTGTAGTGCAATTGTGTAGCTCAAACTTTGTAAAGACTGTACTCAAGCGGCCTGCAAGCCTATTTAAGGATATGAATGATGTTTATAATACAAACATTAACGTATTCAAAATATAAGGAAAATGAAGATTATACTACTTGTGATTTTTATTCTATATGAAGACTTGAGATGGAGCTTAACTTTTATATTAAAGACTAGTTTTAAAAATAAAAATAAAAAATTCAGCTGAATCGAGTTTAATCTCGAGCACATCCACAGTGGTACCATAGTGAACTGGGCTCAAGTATGGGGGTACAATCCAACAAAAATTATCAATTTCAAGTCAAACTTGGGAATGAACTCCATCAAATCAACTTTATAGCTCGATTGGATCTCTTAACTTAGACTCTTCAGCACATCAAAACCGTTTACAAACCACGCTAGCTTCTTCCACGGTATGCGAACAAGTGACGTGAGTTCGTGGCCTCATAGACTTCTAAAGCACGTACAAGTCCAATAAAAAGGGTGAATCCTGAAAAAATCACAATCAATCTCGAGAAAAAGTTTAAGAAAGGAATAACACGTTAAAACTATACAATCAAGTCAATATGCATATTCCGACCAAAAAAGAAAAAAGCTCATATGCATATAAATATCATCTTTACTTTATATAGGAAGATAGATATTCTATTCTTAGAAAGGACACCAATGAATGTGAAGATAAATTGCTTGTTTTAGTTGCGATTGAAAATGACAAAGAATATATATCAAGCAAGAGAACCAATATCATTTTTAATAATGTCATAAACTCTACGGAGTTGACTTAATGATTGAAGAACGGACAAATATGATGCACCGCATGAGTACAGTTTCCCACACCTCCCGTAATAAATGATTCATATTTGAGCCAACAAACCGAGTTTTGACCCAAATCTTACTTGCTTCACGAGGTTAACAGGATATTCCATGGGTCCTGTATCCACGTTAGATATAAACTTCCTCATTATCCGTGAGAGAGAGAGAGAGAGAGTTCTGTCCTCCTCTTTCCCTCTTTCTTTGTTGTTTATTGTCCTGTAGTTTCTACTCTATTTGAAACCGTACATGCATAGATAGGTTTTATCTGGCCAAGTTCTATACATCACGACCTTGGAACCTGCTCTGTCGGTACGTATAGATTCAATTAGTAAGTTTTCATGTACATAATACACGACAGAGTAAAACTATTGTAGGAGTCAAACACAAAGATCATCCTGCATAACAAGTTAAATAAGTAGAAGATAATAACTCTACTCCGCTTGAGTTAAATCGGTGGACCCCTTGAGTTATGCTCTCAGACTGTGTCCTTTACATGTAATGACCAAATTGTATACGACACGTGAAACAGAGTATATGATTCTTTTAGTTTCCTATCTTAACTATGAAAACTGCAAAGTTCCACCAATATATTCGCCATAATAGATAGTATAAGTAAGAAATCGATATTATTTAAAGTAAAAAGAAAACTTATCTAAACATTCCCTTTATTTGAAAAAGTTTATGAAACATTAAAAAAACACTTTCTAAATAATAAGAAACTGAACGATGACATTTCTTCTGAATTAATGAAGTTTATCCACTTACTTTGATACATATTGACCTAGTCCTCCAGCTTATCTAAAACATTTTAAAGCCTCATGGACGGAAAGAAAAGAAAAGGGGGCACCCAAAAAAAAAAAAAAAGTGGAATCGAGAAAAGGAAAATGAGAAAACACAAGCGGGAAATTAATATTTCCAGGTATGCCAAAAGTAAGATCATTGTCAGAACAAGTGACATCAATTTGTATGCATCTTTAGTTGTTGATGACATTTATATTGGTTGGCTTACAATAAATAAACTGAAATATCAAATCTCTGTATCTAATTAATCAACTGTAAACTTTAAAAGCGAGAGAGAAGGTTTAGTCAGACTCACCTTATGGTGCTTGTAAGACTCGAGCGAGCACCGAAAGTCTTTCTTGCAACCGGAGCAATTTATACGGCAATGATTTGGCAATTTGTTGCTTGATATATCAATGAACCTTTTTAAGATTCACATTCATGAACTGGTAAACTGTCCAAAAACTATAGCTCATAAGGACCCTTGAAAACCCGTAGCCCATCGCTTTCACACTTGTAAAGACTTGATCTATAAATATCAAGCCATAGCTTTTCAGAGACAATAATAGTTGCGAAAAGGCTTGCAGGTCTAGTTCAAACAAATCAAGTTGGTTTAGCAGAGGAAGGAAAATCAACTCAATGCAGGGACATTGTGAAGTCCAAGTTCAATTCAGTCAGTTTGGATAACCTCCTAATCTACCCAAACTTATCGAGATAGAGTTTGGCTCCTCCTTCTCCACTGTGGTTAGATCCAACTCAACCAAATTAGTCAATTTCGAGAGATCCGGGACTGCTTGCAACGATGCAGATGACACTTTTAGATGGGTTAAACTTGTTGGGAGAGTCGGCAACTTTTGAATATTATGACATGCCTGCAACTCCAATCTCTCCAAGCAAGGAAGCATGCTGATGGTCTCTGAAATTTCACTAACATGAGTATTTGATAGATTTAGGATTCTAAGAGAGGGCAAACTTCCGATTCCAGAAGGAAGTTGACCCTTCAAATAGAGACTATTGACTAGAAGCACTTCCAAATTCTGAAGCATTCCAATAGCACTAGGTAATTCCCATAAATCCGTTGAAACTAACGCAAAAGAGTTATTTGAAAAGTGCAACTCACGTAGTGATTTCAACTTCCATATGGAATCAGGGAGTTTCTTCACTTTACACCGCTGTACAAAGAAGTGCTTCAGATTCACTAGGTCCCCGATTTCTATAGGCAAATCTTCAAGACAAAAGCACATATCAATCTTCAAGTCAATCAGATACTTCAATTTCCCGATGGAGCAATCAATTTTCCCCAAATTGGAACAATCTTCAAAAGTAAGCCTCTCTAAATTTGGGCATCCAGAGAAATCTGGTGTTCTGCTTATGCTCCAACAACTTTTCAAAGAGAGAACTTTCAATTTTCTAGCCATCTGTAAAAATGAATGCAATATTCAATGGATAAACAACCAAATATTACTTTCAAAGAAAAAAGAATTGAAATAAGCATATTACACACCTTGATTAGATCCCGTAATTTCGAATCATCTAAAGAGCCAACATCTAAAAATTCAAAAACGGCTACATTCGGTAGGTACATGTTGGTCCATTCACAGATTCGTGGAGTATAATTCCAAGAAATCCATCTTAATTTGGTAAAACAATTTGCTAAGTTGCCATCAAAGGTTCCTCCTGTTAAATTAAGGAACCTTAGGTGTTCAAACCTTCCAATCTCTTTACTTTGAACAATGACATCATGGGAACTTAGTGGATTTGTATCAAGATATAGTGCTTCAACGTTCTTCTTCATCTGCAAATGAGAATGGGAAATGAGTGATATTAGTATTATATACCATAGAGGAAAAGGATTATATATAAAAAGGAATATTTTGTCAAAAACTATGAGTTCTCTGTTAGTGCTTTACCTCTTTTGTTGTTGAGAGTGCTAGTATGAACAAAATAAAGGAGTTAGGGAAGATAATAAGAACACAAGATTTATAGTGGTTCGGCTTAATCCAAGCCTACGTCCACTCTCCCACGCTAACAGCCTTCTTGGCTGGATTCCACTATGCAATTAATAAGAGATTACAACTTCGAGTGCAAACACTTAGTAGTAGATCACACTATCTCACTAAGTCACTCTTTTGGTATTTCTCTCACGATTACAAACGTTTAAGCTCTCAAGAGACAAGTATATGATCGAAAGTCGCTCAGACTTTGGAATTATAAATTCTACGCTCCGTCTCTTACTCGCTCATCGGTCCATGATCTCCTTAAATACTCCTCCATTTCCAAACTACCCGTTGGACAATATCCCGGAGAATCGTCTTCCAATATACCCATTGGACAGCTCTGTATCTAGAAGATTCGATAGCCGTTGAGTGACAAAGGTAGAATCCCAAATTGATTCCGATCGCCCATACAAACGAAATCTTGGTTTCTATAAGTAAAACTTCTTCGTATAAAAAGTTCTTGTCTTCAAGATCCAATCGTCAATCAATTAGATTGAATCAATCAAATTAATCCTGATGTGAAATCCAAACCAGATCACTAGCCGTTATATGATTGGGCTTGAATTACGATCTGTCGAATCTGGATGTAAAGTCTGAGTCTATAGACTTTACAATCTGGGTCTGTAGACTTTGCAATCTGAGTATGAACATATCTGCTTCTGAACAGATTTAGCTTTAAGGTCTGTACCCAGTTCAGCTTCAGCATAGAGTCTGTCTTCTGGTTTATCATTCACGTTCAGTCTGGAATTAGTCAGAGTTGACAAACTTCTGATGTAAAACAGACTTTGACACTAAAGTCTGGCAGTCTTCAGACTTTGAGTCTTGTGTCTGGCAGTCTTCAGACTTTGACATAGAAGTCTGGAAATCTTCAAAATATACTCTTGACATATGTTACGTTCAGTCTTCTGGCCGTCTTCTGACTTTGATAAAATCATTTACATGTTCTATCATCTGCATGGTCTATTACTCAATCATCAAACATGTTAGTAGCCTTTGATTTATTTTGTCATCTTCAAAACATCATAAGGGATTTCCCTAACAATCTCCCCCTTTTTGATGATGACAAAACAATCTCTGAATATGCAGATTTGTAAACATAGTTTTAAATCAAATGATATCAGAAGATAACAAATAGATTGAGCATAAGAATATATAGAAAATAATCACAGCTCAATATTATGTAATAAATAATATCAACCAATCAGCACATATGCATATTCATATCTTCTGCCCCTTTTTGTCATACTCAAAAAGCGATAATAATGGATTCACGTAGAGAATGATAATCAATATCTTGCATGAATCACAATTTCCAAAAATCAGTTTTTTTTTTATCAACTATTAAAGATATGCAATATAGCTCACTTCGATTATATCAGCAAATATCCAATAAAAATCACGGATGCATCATAAAATTTACGTACCATTTTTTTATAATAAAATGATAATATCAATAAGAGATTTGTTAATGACAAAATGTAATAAAAGATGCACTAACCGGATTTCTTTTGAACAAATTCTGACACATTTACCTTTCATTTCATCCATAATAAGATCACGATCAATCCAAAAAGATTTTTCCATAATTGATCAATGCTCCCCCTCAATTTGTTACCTTTTTGAGGTGATCACGATTCTTTTCCTTTTCTTTTGGATTTGATTTCTCCCCTGTGATCATGACAATATTTGCGGATAGAAACAATTGTCGCTTGTGCACGTTGAGCATAATATTTTTCCAGTATTTCCTTTGTAGCAACAACATCCGCAACGATCACTTGCATTTTGAAATTCGAGGCAAAAATTTTATTTTCTTTAACCAAGCTCATCTCGAATTTAACCTGCATCAACTTAACAAACTTTTTCCATAAATAATATCCACATAATATATAATGTCATTTCTTCAAATAAATATGTTGAATAGCATATATAAAATTATCAGATATTAAAATTCAAAACTATTCAACCTTCCGTACGACACATAAGGGATTTCCTCAACAATTTGCAAAAATTTTGCATAAGGAATGGAAACTTTGAACCTCTAGAAGATAGAATAAAATCTTCATGGTTTTCTGATCGAGTTTTCCAAAATCCATATGGAAGATTCTTTTGTGACCTGCAAATTCTTATATAACATATAATAATCTTTGCAAAAATGTCACGTAATATCTTCATTTGATTTGCGGATCAAACTTGCTAGATATAATAAATCTTCTAAGAATATAGCAAGAATATCCATGAATATACAGTAATATCATTAGAGATCAAAGCGATTTCCTTGAGCATAAATTTCAGATATGCATTTTGCAAAAGGAAAATAAATATTTCTGTCACATGCCAAAATTGCAATATCTTATATTTATGACAAAAGATATAAACAATCATCCAAAATCATAATAAATGGACGTAGAGATTTGCAAGGCGGGAAGATAAAAATATTCTCTTACCCATGGTATATGTTTGCAATATACCATTGAAAAAAAAACATTACCAATCTTCGCAGGAGATGCATTTCTGATTGCATCATGATTTGCATAGATTTGCGATCATTCATCTCTTAAATAATTTCCTGCAATCAACTCATTTCCCTTTTTGGTATCCATTAATTTGGATCCTTCCTTGACGTTAGAGTAAAATATGAAATCTCCATAATCAAATATTCTTTCTTAATTCATAATAACAAAGTATTCAAAGAAAGAATATTATGCACAATAATATCTTGCATCATAAATTAATATAACGTAAAACAGATTTTTATTTGGCAAAATATGATAAAATCTGAGAGTATAAAATTAAACCAAATAAATTCATTTGTCTTTAAGCATGATATCAAAAATGATCACACGTATCAAATTAAATCTCGAATAACAAATCACACAATTCTTTCTTCAATAAAGCAAATCAAGAAATATGATCATTATAAAATCTGAATCAATCAATGATATATCAAATTTCAAGCATAATGAGAATTATGTGCCCAAAAACATTCCTTACAAACTTCTTCTTTTCCTTTATTTCCTTGATTTCCTCATCGGATTCTGAATTTGGTTCTGAATCAGACTTTGATTCTGAGTCTATGTCTGAGTCAGACTAAGATTCTGAATGTTCCATCAAGCATAGATTTCCTTGCTCATCATCTTCTCTTTTTTTGTTCTTTTCTGGCCATTCTGCTTGTATTTTCTTCCATCGAAATATGGTGGCCTTGTGTTGCTTTGCCCTTCCATAAGACCTGGTGCCAACATACTAGCCATAAAGAATCTTTAGCTCAAAAGTAAAAACACTTTTATAAACCGAGCACTTGGCTCTGATACCAATTGAGAGTGCTAGTATGAACAAAATAAAGGAGTTAGGGAAGATAATAAGAACACAAGATTTATAGTGGTTCGGCTTAATCCAAGCCTACGTCCACTCTCCCACGCTAACAGCCTTCTTGGCCGGATTCCACTAAGCAATCAATAAGAGATTACAACTTCGAGTGCAAACACTTAGTAGTAGATCACACTATCTCACTAAGTCACTCTTTTGGTATTTCTCTCACGATTACAAACGTTTAAGCTCTCAAGAGACAAGTATATGATCGAAAGTCGCTCAGACTTTGGAATTATAAATTCTACGCTCCGTCTCTTACTCGCTCATCGGTCCATGATCTCCTTAAATACTCCTCCATTTCCAAACTACCCGTTGGACAATATCCCGGAGAATCGTCTTCCAATATACCCATTGGACAGCTCTGTATCTAGAAGATTCGATAGCCGTTGAGTGACAAAGGTAGAATCCCAAATTGATTCCGATCGCCCATACAAACGAAATCTTGGTTTCCATAAGTAAAGCTTCTTCGTATAGAAAGTTCTTGTCTTCAAGATCCAATCGTCAATCAATTAGATTGAATCAATCAAATTAATCCTGATGTGAAATCCAAACCAGATCACTAGCCGTTATATGATTGGGCTTGAATTACGATCTGTCGAATCTGGATGTAAAGTCTGAGTCTATAGACTTTACAATCTGGGTCTGTAGACTTTACAATCTGAGTCTGAACATATCTGCTTCTGAACAGATTTAGCTTTAAGGTCTGTACCCGGTTCGGCTTCAGCATAGAGTACGTCTTCTGGTTTATCATTCACGTTCGATGCTGGAATTAATCGAGTTGACAAACTTCGATGTAGAACAGACTTTGACACTAAAGTCGGCGCAGTCTTCAGACTTTGAGTCTTGAGTCCGGCGTCTTCGGACTTTGAGTCTTGAGTCGGCGGTCTTGGACTTTGACACGAAGTCTGGAAATCTTCAAAATATACTCTTGACATATGTTACGTTCAGTCTTCGGCCGTCTTCGACTTTGATAAAATCCTTTACATGTTCTATCATCTGCATGGTCTATTACTCAACCATCAAACATGTTAGTAGCCTTTGATTTATTTTGTCATCTTCAAAACATCATAAGGGATTTCCCTAACAGTTGTTACTGTATCAAGGACCTCCTCACGATTCCATATCCTACTCCGCTCTCCAGGATTTATTGGATTTTCTAGACTAACAATTTCCCTTCCAAGATCTCCGAGTTGATCGTGCATCCAAAATTCATTATTCTCCATAATCTTTACCAAAGACATGCTAATGAGGACATTAACTCCAGTATTCGGGAAAATGTTACAATCTTCCCACATGTAAAGTGCATTCGTCTTATCCTCACCAATGAAAAAGCATGCAATATCGAGGAAAATTTGTTGTTGCTCGAAACTTAAGGCATCGTAGCTAATCTTTAATTTTCTAAAAACATCCTCTTGAGGTACTCTTCTTAACTCCTTCAATGTCACTCTCCATTGTTCTCGTGCTTTGCAGTAGAGGAACGAACCAATTACTTCAAGAGCCAATGGAAGTCTCCCAAAGAGAGATATGATTTCCCTTGAAAGATCACTATAATCATCTGAAGGAGAATCTCTATCAAATGCATGCTTACTGAATAGCTGAAGAGCATGATCAAAACTCATCACCTCCATTTTGTACTCTAAAATTTGATACTTTGGCCTATAGGTTCGTAAAACATCTTTATTTCTAGTTGTAATCAATATTCTAGATCCTGGATACAAAGTAATCTCTCCAAGTAATTTCTCCACTTGTTCTCTGCTATCAACATTATCAAGTATGATGAGAACTTTCTTCTTATGAAGTATTTCTCCGATCCTCTTCATTCCAGAATCAATTTCGTCAATGCCCTTTGTTCCCGTAGGATGGCTAATTTCAGATAATAACTTTTTGCGCAACTCAACTAAGCCATTAGTTCTTGATGACTTCTCTCCAATATCTTCAAGGAAACAACAACACTTTCCAAAATAAGAAGAGAGTTGGTTGAAGACAACCTTGGCGACAGTTGTTTTACCGATACCGCCCATGCCGTAAATTTTAATCAGTCGCACACCACCTGAGTCAATGTCTAACAATTCACTTACTTCTACTACTCGATCATCAACTCCAACTAAATGTTTAGTCATCGATCTATGTTTTGTCTTCAACCTTTCCACAACCTTTTCAACTACCAATTTGATGAGCTCGCCGTGGCTGCCACAATGAAAACCATTTTATTGGGGAGAAATGCGAAATTGCAATTACCTAGCTAGAAGTGATAATCGAATAAACAACACAACAATCGGACAGATAATGGGACCTTAACAATCTACAAGTGATCTTCTCAGAGTCCATATTGGACATTAACATCAATCGAAAACCAACATTTTTTGCACTTGGCAACGCGTACACCATTTCAAAACCCAAAATTTGATTTGTTTTTCATTAGATTTTAGGAATCTTGGGATTATATTAATCACGTTCAGGCAAAATATAAATATGTATATATATATATATATATATAATTTGAAATTGACATTCTAGGATTTATGTTCAAGCGACGACTATAGAAGTTGAACACGAGGAGAAATGTTTAATGTATTGCCAGATTAAATGATAGAGAGCAATGAGCATGGCATTTGAGTATCCCGTTCTTTTTTCTCCCACTGCCCATAATCAAATATTAGTATAGCTACGTAGCTATCAGTATCATTATTCGCCCATTATATAAGATGAACCTGTTAACCAATTTCACAATTTTTTTTTTTTTTTTTACAATCGTAGCATAGGTTCCTCATTTAGTATTACTATAATGAAAGTCCCACCACAATCATATTGGAAGTTATTCATCTATGATTCAAGTGTTGACAAAAATTGGGGAAATAAGCATCTTGAAAATTACTAGCTTACCTTGTGTACTTCTTCACTTCCCACCCCTTGATCACATCAAACTTCATGAGAGCCTCTCTCCACACATCTACTTGCTCAGTGCTCAAGTTCTTGTCATGCTTCAAATTGCATATGGTATCGCGATACAATGGAGTGTTTAGCTTAACATCGTCAGGATCCACATCAAAGAAAATAGGTAGGATCTCTTTACTACCTTCCGAGTTAAAGGTATTTGCCACGATCTGTGCGAGGTCGTAGAGGCACCATTGGCTCGCAGCATAGGTTTGAGAGAAGATGGGTATGTAGATTCGGCAGTTATCGATCGCTCGCTCAAGCGATTTATCGATCCCCTCACTGACACGGAGCTCTTCATTGTCTCGGAAGACGCAAATTCCAGCATCAGTCAAGTTATGGAAGAGAACATCGGTGAATCCAGTGTGAGTGTCTGGTCCTCTAAAATTCAAGAACACTTGATACTTGCTTCCCGATGTTCGTGCATCTGAGCTTGCCATTGCAATTGTTTGCTCAGTCACTGATCTATGTTTTGTCTTCAGTGTTTTCACGACCTCCTCGACAATTAATTTGATCAGTTTGCCATGGCTGCCACTATGGAAAAACATTTTAGTAGGGGAAAACTGCGAACTCATGACTACCTAGCTAGAAGTGATGCAATTCATGCACCGGATATAGTGTATTCAAGAGGAGAAATGTTTAACGTAATGAAAGATTAAATATTTATATTTAAAAAAGAAAAAGAAAAAGGAGTACGGCATTTCATTATCCCGTTCTTTTTCTTCCGTTGCCCACAATCAAACAGTAATTTAGCTACCTCGCTATTAATATCATTATTCACCCATCATATAAGATGGCCTGGTGAAGCAGTTTCGCATTTTTTTTTTTTTTTTAACAAACGTAGCTATTATCATAATTGTTTGCCCGTTATCATTTAGTATTACTGTAATAAAAGCCAGGTATTAATCATGCCGGAATTATTACGCTATGATCAAGCGTTAATATCACTGGGGAAATAAGCATCTCCAAAGCAGCTAGCTTAGCCGTCGCACTTCTTCAGTTCCCACCCCTTTATCGCACCAACCTCCTCGAGAGCCTTTCTCCACGCATCCACTCGCTCATTGCTCAACTCCTTCTCACGCTGCAAACTTAGGATGGCATCACTATACAGTGCAGTTTTCAGCTTAACATCAGCAGGTTCCACATCGAAAAAAATAGGTAGAATCTCTTTATTATCTTCCGATTTAAAGGTGTTTGCCACGATTTGCGTGAGCACATGTAAGCACCATTGGCTTGAAGCATAGGATGGAGAGAAAATGGGTATGTAGATCCTGCAATTGTCAATTGCTCGTTGAAGTGATCCATCAATCCTTTCACCCACACGAAGCTCTTCGTCAGCTCGGAAGACGCAGATTCCAGCATCAGTTAAGTTATGGAAGAGGACGTCAGTGAATCCCTCATGAATGTCAGGTCCTCTGAAGCTTAAAAACACTTGGTAGTTGCTTCCCGACGATGTTTCTTCATCTGAGCTTTCCATGGCAGTAGTTTGCTCAGCCGAGTATATCTTTCTCTGATCCGACGTTGTTAATAGAGAAAGAGGCAGCGTCAACATGTCATGAGGAAATAATGGAGTTGTTATAGGAAAATCAATCAAATGCTAATGGATCTATGAGAAAATTGTTGTACCAGAAAGACGTTAGTTTTTTTTTATTTTTTTTTTTTTTTATTTTATTTTTTTTTTTTTATGAAAATCATAAAATGAAATGCTATTGATTGATGAGAGAAGAACTAAAGAGGTGGTGGCTAAATAAGTGGCCCACAGAACAAAGTTGGCAAACCCGCATGCAGTTACAGGCCCCACCAATGCGCGGGAGCCAAGGAATCATACGTGATTCTCTCTCTAATCCTCTTCACCATTCCCATCTATTCATCTTATATTATTTTTACTTTTATCGACCGTCGTGCATCCAGCTGCAGGCCTCATGTGCAGAGGGTCGAAAGAAGTGTGATTATGCCATGCGATGTGCGGAAGCTAAGGAGCCAAACTTTCTTAATTCAAACATTTGCATCTTTCGATATATTATTACTTCTCTATTTTCATTGCTCTTTTTGCTCAAATAATTTGTTCACTGCTCTGAATCTCACCCAATGTTCTTAAAAGAGAGAGAGGCCCATCAGCACGTCACGAGGAAATAATCGAGCAGCGAATAGGAAAACCAATAAAATGTCGGGGGTATGGTGAAAACAGAAAGTCGTAAATTCTGCCTAGATAGACCATAAAATTAAATGCTATTGGTTGATAAGAAAAAAATAAAACTTAAAGATGTGGCCGACTGAAAGAAGTTAGGAAGAGGCCATGGTTGCATAGCTTTCAAAACGAGTTTTGTGGTCCTGTCGAGGAAAAATCTGAAAATTTTGTCGCTGTTGATAAATCCCACGTTGGTAAATTTCTAATACTATTATTGTGAGTTATAGCTATCAATTCATTTTAGATTGTTAAAGTGTTTTTAGCAATTTACTAGACTACAAAAATTTACAAACATCTCAATAAATTAGTAAATTACCAATTCTTTGAAATTTCAATAATATGCTTACCTGCTGGAAATTTATCAATAAGTTTTTTTTTTTTTAAAGTTTGGTTAGTAAATTACCAATCCCATAGATAATTTACCAATATTTTTTTTATCAATTACTAAGTTAACGACATGCAAATTAATTAGTATGTTGCAAACTCTACAAGCATAATTAGTAATTAAAAAAACTATCATGATTTCACTAATGTTTAATTGTTTATTGAGGAACTGTTTTTCACTATGCAAATTGTTATTTGCTGAAGCCCGCATTCAATGAACGTTTTACAAGCGTTTTAAATGTACCACCTGTGGTAAGCCATTTCTTCGAAACTGTACCAATGCGTTCCATAAGTTACAAACATTTTATTAGATATACTAATGCTTAGATGATTCCTTATGAACTATTCTTCAATTTGTAACTAGTTGTTTATCAATTATGTACTTTAATAGCAGTAAATATATATCATAAAATTTAATTTTTTTTTTTTTGCATGAAAGCACTAATATCATTTCAAAATAACATACCATAATTACAATAAATTATGAATATCAGTTGAAAATATGATGGTCGGAAAATTCTCTTTTGCACGCGCTACGGTTATGTAGAGAATTGCAGCCTTAAAATCGCTTGGAGAGATGAACTATCGAGATGCATGGAAACTGGTTAAAACACCATCTAATCACCAAGTTGAAAAGAAAAATTAAATAGGCGTGAATGAAAGGAATTAAATTAAGAGTTGCTTAAAAATCAGACTTGTTTGTTGAATTAGACAAAGAATAAAATGACATATGTACAAAAGATGAAGCTCACGTGTCATTACTTGAGAAGTGTGTCAATGTCGAATTGGAAGATCCGATCATAAAATTTTTTATTGCCATACTGGCCTTCCTCACTTGCGTGCAGTTGAGAGGCCTCGTATGCGGAAGCCAAGGAATCAAAACTGACGTTGTACATTTTTAATAAGAAACTTTGAGCCATTCTATATATTTCTTCTAGACATTGAAGATTTTCTAATCATTTGTGATAAAAAACTGAACTTGTCCCGTAGACCTGTTCAAACATAGAAATTTATCATATACAAAATAGGAAAAAAAAAATTAAAAACAGAAAAAGAGAAGGAGAGGAAACATTGAGTGGGTTTTAAAATAAGTACGACCAGATTTAAATTAACTTTTTTTTTTTTCTGATTTCCCACGATTATTACAAATCTGCTTCAAGGTTGAATTCATGTTTGTGGATGGTTGCATCAAGACCAAAAAGAAAAGAGAGAGAATGGTCTACACGCACCTCATAATGCTTGAAAGACTGGCAGGAGCCCTCGAATCCTTTCTTAACCCCACATAATTTCTTGCAATTGGTGATCTGTAAGTGGCAATCATTTGGCAATTTGGTGGTTGATAAATCAATCAACCTTTCCAAAGATTCACAATCGACAACTGATAACTTGTACAAAAACTGCAACTCGTCGACACCCTCGACAACTTGTAGCCCTCTGCACGATACGATGGATAAAGACTGTAGCTTCTTTAAGTTTGGTAAACCACAAAGACTTCGCAGCGAAGAACAACTGCAAATATTGAAGACTTCCCACGATTGCGACCTACCAACAACGTGAATCTGGAATATCTCATTGTTATTTGACAGGTTGAAACTTTGCAACCTATTTAAGGCTTTCGTTAAAAGGATTAGCCTCCCTTCACAGCTAATCATCTCATCAGCAGACTCATTGGCATCGTGCCCTGCTTCCTCCATATAAACTAGCCTGTTAAAGGACCAACAATAATTAATAGACAAATGCTCAAGTGATTCGGACACCCCACAAAATTGAATCTCAACTAGCTTTCCACAAGCATCCACCTTGACATCTTTTAACTTCCTCATGCTTGATAGCCTGATGCTCTCAAGGGCTTCACAATCTTTCACATGCAACTGCCTTAGATATGGAAGTTGAAACCCATCAATTTGAAATTCTTGCATTGGCGACTCGCAAAGGCAGAAAAAAGACAAATTTCTCAAGTTCGACACAGTTGAATTGAAAGTATTAATGGATAGCTTTTGCAGAGACCTTGGAAGTTGCGGACAAGTTTGAAGGTCCAATCCAAACAAACTAAGTTCGTTAAGCTGAGGTAGTGAAGCTAGCTCCACAGGAGCAGGGACATTGTCAAGTCTCAATCTCAATTTTTTCAGTTTGGATAACTTCCCACAACTCATTTGTACAAAGTTTGTATTCTTCTCCTCCATGTAGATCCAACTCAACCAAATTAGTCAAGTTAGAAAGATTGGGGACTACCCGCAATGATAGAGATGACACTTTTAGATGGGTTAAACTTATTGGGAGCACAGGCAACTCTTGAATCTTATCACAGTACCTCAACTCCAATCTTTGTAGGCAAGGAAGCATGCTAATGGTCTTTGGAACTTCACTACTACCAAAACCTGATAGATTTAGGATTCTTAGAGTGGACAATCTTCCGATTCCAAAAGGAATTTGACCTTTTAAATAAGGATCGTCAACTTTAAGCACTTCCAAATTCTGAAGTATTCTAATATCTCTAGGTAACTCCCATGGTGTAGCTGATGCCTCCTTGGGTCTTATAAAATACACCTCACGTAACGATTTCAACTTCCACATGGAATTTAGTAATTACACACTCCACAATACTCTACAATGAAGTGCTCCAAATTCACTAGGTCACCAATTTCTTCAGGCAAATATTCAAGACTTTTGCAATCCGAAATTTTCAGGTTAGTCAAATACTTCAACTTTCCAATAGAGCCATCAATTCTGCTCAAGGTGGAACAATGTTCAAAAGCAAGCCTCTCTAAACAAGGGGATCCAGAGAAGTCCGGTGTTGTGGTTATTTTATCACAATGTGTAAGAGAAAGAACTTTCAATTTTCTTGTCATCTGTCAAAAGAGTGCAACCTTCAATGTATGAACAATCAGATATTACTTTCAAATAAAATATAATAGAAATAAGCATATTACATACCTGGATTAAGTACTGTAATCTTGAGCCATCTAAGTAAAAATCGTATGAAAATTCAAGAACGACCACGTTCTTTAGGTACAAATGAGTCCATTCACTTTCTCTCGGAGGACAATTCCAAGACAACCATCTTCATTTAGTAAGATGATTCTCCAAGTTGCCAACAAAGATTCCTTTATTTAACTTGAGGAACCTTAGATGTTCAAACCTACCAATCTCTTCACTTCGAACAACGACATTATGGAAATCTTGTGCTATATCAAGATATAGTGCTTGAACATTCTTTTTATCTACATACAACAACAAGAAATAAGTGATATTAGTATTCTATTTCATAGAGGAAAAGAATCATAAAGAAAAATGAAAAAAAAAAAAAAAAGAAGAAGAAAATAGAGCATCCTAAGTCAGTGGAGAGGTATTATTGTCAAAACCTATTAGTTCCTCTAGAATTGCTTTACCTCCTTTGTCTTTATTGCATCAAGGGCCTCCTTGTAAATCCATATTCTACTCTGCTCTCCAGGATTCATTGGATTTTCCGCACGAACAATATTCCTACCAAGATCTCTTAGATGATCATGCATCCAAAACTCATTGTTCTCCAAAATCTTTACCAAAGACAAGCTAACGAGTTTCTCAACTCCACTAAGTGGGAAAAAGCCACAATCTTGCCACATGTAAATTGCATTCGTCTTGTCTTGACCAATAAAAAAGCATGCAATATCGAGGAAAATTTGTTGTTGCTCAAAATTTAAGGCATCATAGCAGATCTTTAACTTTTCAAAAACACTCTTGGGAGGTCCTTTTCTCAACTGGTCCAATGTCTCTTTCCATTGTTCTCTCATTTTTTTGTTGGAAAGGAACGAGCCAATTACTTCAAGAGTCAAAGGAAGTCTCCCAGTAGCTAATACAATTTCCCTTGAAAGATCATTGTAATCATTTGGAGGAGAGACATTGTCAAATGCATGCCTACTAAAAAGCTCAAGCGCATTATCAGTATTCATCAACACCATTTCATAATCTAAAATTTGATAGTTTGGTGTGTCAATATCCTTATTTCTGGTTGTAATCAATATTCTAGATCCTAGATGCAAATTTCTCTCTCCAACTAATTTCTCTACTTGCTCTCCATTATCAATATCATCAAGTACAATGAGGACTTTGTCATTGCAAAGTATGTCTCCAGCCCTCTTCATTCCATAATCAATTTCGTCAATGCTCCTTGTTCCTGCACAATGGCCGATTTCAGATAATAACTTTTTTTGTAACTCAACTAAGCCATTAGTTCTTGATGACTTCTCTCGAACATCTTCAAGGAAACAACACTTTCCAAAATGAGGAGAGAGTTGGTTGAAGACGATCTTGGCAATAGTTGTTTTACCGATACCGGCCATACCATAAATTTTAATTAGTCGCACATCGCCAGAGTCGATGTCTAACAGTTCACTTACTGCTACTACTTGATCATCAACTCCAACTAAATGTTCAGTCACCAATCTATGTTTTGTCTTCAGCTTGTTCACAAGCTCCTCAGCTATCAATTTGATGAGCTTGCCCTTGCTGCCACAATGGAAAACCACTTTTACTAGAGGGAAAATGCGAAATTGCGATTACCTAGCTAGAAGTGATCTTATTCAAGCACCGAAAAAAAAATATACAACAGTCGGACAGATAACGGGAACTTAAAGATCTATAAATGATCTTCTAAGAGTCCATATTGGACATTAACATCACTCCAAAGCACACGTCTTTTGCACTTGGCAACGCGTGCACCATGTCAAAACCCGAAATTTGATTTGATTTTAACACGAGATTTTAGCAATCTTGGGATTATGTTAATAACGTTCGTGCAAAATAGATATATTTATGAATTTGAAATTGACATTTTGTGATTAATGTTCAGGCAACGACTATGGAATTTGAACACCGTGTATTCAAGAGGAGAAATTTTTACTGTATTGCATGATTACATGATTAGATAGCAATGAGCATGATATCCAATTCTTCTTTTCTCCCACTGCCCATAATCAAATATTAATATAGCTACGCAGCTATTAGCATCATTATTAGCCCATTTGATAAGATGACCCTGTTAACCAATTTCACGTTTTCGTTTTTTGACAATCGTAGCATGGGTTCCTCGTTTAGTATTACTATAATGAAAGTCCCTTCTCAATCATGCCGAAATTTATACCTCTATGATTCGAGTGTTAACGAAAATTGGGGAAACAAGCATTTTGAAAGCAGTTAGCTTACCCCGTATATTTCTTTGCTTCCCACCCCTTTATTGGATCAACATCCATGAAAGCCTTTCTCCACTCATTTACTTCCTCATTACTCAACTTCTTCTCATGCTCCAAAACGAGGATGGCGTTGTTGTACAATGGAGTTTTCAACTTAACATCGTCAGGCTCCACATCAAAGAAAATAGGTAGGATCTCTTTGTTACCTCCTGATCTGGAGTTGTTTGCCACAATCAGTGCGAGCTCACGAAGGCACCATTGGCTCGAAGCATAGGTCCGAGAGAATACCGGTATGTAAATCATGGAGTTATCAATTGCTCGTTGAAGCAATTCATCGATCTCTTTACCAACACGGAGCTCTTCGTCATATCGGAAGACACAGATTCCAGCATCGGTCAAGCTATGATAGAGGACGTCGGTAAATCTAGCACCAGTGTCTGGTCCTCTAAAGCTTAAGAACACTTGGTACTTGCTTCCCAATGACCTTCCTACATCTGAGCTCTCCATAATAGTAAGTTTGCTCAGCTTAACAGATCTCTCGTTGTGCCAATGTTCTTGACAAAGAAAGAGGCGCGGTGTGTGGAAATAATGGAGTAGGTATGGGAAAACTAATCAAATGCTATGGGTGGATGAGAAATGAAGTAGAAAGTCGTAATTTTAAAAAGAAGATAGAAGACCATAAAAACAAATGCTATTGGTTGATGAGATGAGAAAAGAAAAGGAACCAAAGAGGTGACAGAACGTAGTTAGCAAACTTGCATACCGTTGCTGGCCCCATGTGCGTAAGCCATGGCTAGATATTTACAATATATTTTATTTATGGCACAGCTGGCTTGTTCATACGTGCATGCAGTCGCAGGCCCCATGTACAACGGGTCGAAAGGACGGTGATAATTATCCCAACCGATGCGCCGAAGCCAAGGAATCAACCTTTCTTAATTCAGACATTTGGTTTTTTCCATATATTATTACTTCTTTGTTTTCATTGCTCTTCTCCACAGATAATTTATTTATTACTCTCTCTCTCTCGTGTCCCCTTGAGGAATTTATAATGTTTCTTGTGACATCCGAGATTTTTCAACCCTATTTTCTACTTAATAAATCGGGCATTTCATTGACACGCCTATAGAGCTGTTCTCAGAGCTGATCACTCTTGAGATAATTAAACTATTCAGGGAAGCTATTAAGAAATTTTAAGGCAATAGACTTGAGAATTCGATGAAGAATCGGCTTCTCGACCATGCTTATCCTTAGAGGCCATTACGGCACAGTTAAAAATCGAATTGAGATTAAAGATAGGTCTGTTCGACTGAGATGTGTGGCCAATCGTGGGTAACTCCACTAAATTGAAAAATTCCCGTCGACTGGTACTAATTTGATTTATCTGTCGTTTTGGTACCCTGTGTCCGTATTTGAATCCTCGAGATTTTCACGACAATCGAGAGTCACCAATGTATCGAGTGGGTTCATTGTGGCTCGAAAAAAATCGACCACGGGTCATTTGCACTAAAAATCTCTAAAAGCTACCCGGTAGCCTAGGTCACGCTAAAAACGCACCGAATGAAAATTAACCACCAATTCAAGTCCGATTTCAGAAATTGAAGATCCTATCATATCACAATAAATTCTAGGACCCACGACTCAGTATCAACAGATTTTTTTGACAAACGAGACTTTTTTTGGAAAAAGTCGGCTCAAGACCGTTTTTGTTCAATTAAAGGCGGGGATTGTTTTTGATTTCGAATTTGAGATGCAAGATGGATTTGTGGGTGAGGAAAATTATCAATAGAAGCATTGAGATACCAATTGATTTTATGGAAGCCAAATGAGGATGAATTGAGCAAGATTAAGCAACCAATTGGAACAAAATGTGACAATTTCGTAGCTCCCCTTCCCCTAGCATTTTTGGACCATTTGAGAGGTTGTGAGGAGTGTGTGCGTGGCCTATGGATAGCCAAGGGATGATACTTGGCCTAGGATGAGTGTAGAAGATATTTGTTGTGGAAAATATTGACCAAGGGACCCACCATCTCTCCCTCATCTCTATCCTCTCTCTCACTCTCCCTCTCACTCCACCATCCACCTCCATTCTCTCCCTCTCCCAGCATGTTTGACGCCAGCTACTAGCAGGGGAAGAAGCTGCAGCCGTCGCACGCCACCACCAGCCACGTTGGAGCCGCACGCCGTCGCTCTGCCTCCACCCACGCCTGGCCGCACGCGCCACCTACCCCTCTCCACCCAGTCGTGTCGTCCAGTAGCTCCTTCCATCATTCCAGCCCCGGTTCAACCGCTGCAAGTGGCTGAGGAAGCCCTCGAGCTGCCGATTTGGACTCGAAACTACCCTGTTGTCTATCCCCGACTCTCGCCGCCCATCTCAGCTTGGTTTTCTTCTATTTTCAGCCAAGAACAAAAGGTTTTTGAAATGGGTTTCCAGCACCTTTGAGGCTCGAGTTGAGGTGTTTGTGGGCCTTGGTTCCTAGGCCCACTTTGGAGTAAAACGTCCCCTGCGACGTTTTGGTGGACTATAAAAAATGTGGGAGTTATGGAAAGGAAAATATTACATTTTGGCTAAAGCCAACTGTGTGCCCACACATGATATTTTATCGGATATGATAAAAGATGGGAAGAAATGCTGTGTGACGTGGCTCGATGACCAAATAGGTCGCCTTGGCGAATAGGTTGCCTTAGAGAATGCATGTGAATTGTTGAATATATATATATCACTTGAAAAATCATGTGGCTCGGTTGTTAGTACGTTACCTTGGCAAATAAATTGCCTTAGAGAATACATGTGGTTCGGTGATTTGGTATATCGCCTTAGAGAATGCACGTGGCACGGTAATTAGTACATCGCCTTGGTGATATGACACCTTAGAGAATGCATGGGGCTCGGTGATTAAGTACATCGCCTTGGTGATATGGCACCTTAGAGAATGCACGTGGCTCGGTGATTAAGTACATCGCCTTGGTGATATGGCACCTTAGAGAATGCATGTGGCTCGGTGACTAGGTATATTATACTGGAAATTGTATAGTATGGATGGAAATGACCAAGGAATGGTCCGGTTGACATGTAATCGACTAGGTCGATTAATCGAGGTATCGATCTATGATATTATGATTGGGTGCCTATTGAACTATGCTATTATGCAGGTGGAATCTGAGACCAAGGTAAGTCCACTGACCCTTGTGTGCATAGGCAGCCCGGATAGCATATTAGTTTACTAATCAAGTCTTAAGGGGTAGAACTCGCTGAGACGTGGTTTCAATGGTTATTGTATAACCATTTCAGGTCCCTAAATGGTAGCACCTCCACCTTCTCGTCCTCATATGTATTTTGGTAGTCTAGAGGAAGTCACAGAGATAGAGACTCACTTCCCGATACATCCCCACCCTGAAGGAGTAGAGTACGTCCCCGGTTCGCCGACCGTCCGGGTTGACATGGGAAAAGATGCCCGAGGCCCCATAAGTATCGTTCATGGTATCATGAGTATTATGATGGGCGAAGAGTGGGTCTCATGCTAGAAATCGAGGTGCCTATGTTTGTTCGGGAGGAAGCATTCGGGAAGGGGACAGCTGATCACAAGGATGGTTCGGTAGTGGATGCAAAAGACCCTAAGCTCGAGAGTGATCACGACTCCCCCTAACCATTAGCAGCAGGATCCAACTGAAGCATGCCGGAAGAAAGGGAGATAGTCGAGCAAGAAGAGGGACAGGAGGAGGATTAGGAGTGGGAATGGCCAGAGGTGGAACCTGTAGAAGAGGAACCTGAGGGCGAAGCTGAGGTGAATTTTGAGGAAGAGGAGCTCGAGGACGAAGTTGAAGAAGAAGAAGAATCAGAAGAAGACGATGATCTTGAGGAGGATCCTAAGTATGACCCGGATGAGGACTGAGATCCCATCCTATTTGCAAACCCTAGGTTGAGAACTGATGTGTGATAGTTTAGCCTTTAACAAATAGTATTGTATTATATACTATGTGGTTTGCCTTGTATAAAAGTGTGCTTATGGTTTTCAGATGTGAAAATATGGCCCTACTTTTCTATCACATTGTTTGATTATCTGGGGATTATCTTATACTTCCGCATGCGTATTAAAATAAATGGGTCGGCGATGCATCCTGAGACGTCGCTATTAATCGACCAGGTGAGGGATGTGCACGTGTTCGAGAATCGGGGCATGAAATTTCTCATTCGCACACTTGATGGACCGTGAACGGTCTCTGTCCAACCATCTCATTTCACGGAAATACGCTTCATTGACAAGGGAAAAAATAGTTGACGTCGGTAAAACACTTTCTCTACTTGTACCTGTTGGAGAAATCGTTCCAGAATATTTTGAAGCTGACAAAACATTTCTATCAGTCTAGTCTGGATATTTGTAGACCGTCTATTTAAAGTTTGAAGACTTTCTGATCACCAGACTCAGCACTCAAGACTCAAGACTTAAGACTCAAGACTGTTCTCATTGGAGTCTTTCGATCCAAATGATGAAGGAAACCAGAGTCGAAGTATATGGTTGAGGATTTAATCCTATCCTCTGGAGAAGATCTCTTGGTTGGATAAATATAACGGATTCTTTTATTCGTATCTAGATCGATTGAAAATCCGGTGGTCGACGAAATATTCTTGGAATGTTCTATTCTTGGAAACCAAGATCCTGATTGTATGGGCGAACATGATTGATGGGCTATCGTCAGATTCCTTTAATAGCTCGAATGATCTTCTTAATTGATTTCGTCCAACGGGTAGTTTGGAGGAATTCCTTTGGTAAGTGCCAATGGGTATGATGGCATAAAGGAGTATAAAAGGAAGGCATTCTAGTTGTTTTAGTGTGTGATCGATAGAGAAATTCCAGAGTCTGAAGCACCTTGATTATTAGTCGATACATTTTGAGCGAAATTGTATACACAGAGAGTGTCTATACTTGGTGATACCTTGAGCGAGTGTGGTAGATCATCTACACCTAGAAATCAAGGAAGATCAACGCTGTAACATCTCTTTGTTCATAGTGGAATCCAGCCAATAGGCTGTCAGTGCAGAAGAGTGGATGTAGGCTTGAATCAAGCCGAACCACTATAAACCGAGTGTTCAATTCTCTCTTTCCTTTACTCAGTCTTACGTTCATTATTATTTGTCGCAAATCCTTCAACTGTCTAAATATTGTGCAATTAGCAAGAAAAATCTTTTATATACCTATTCACCCCCCTCTAGGTACTCGTACTAGCTATATCAATTGGTATCAGAGCTCGTGTTCTTACTTTATTTGAAGTGTTTTACTTGAGTAAAAGATCCATGGCTAGTATGCTAGCACCAGGGCTGATGGAAGGGCAAAGCAATACCAGACCACCTTACTTTGATGGAAAAGATTACAACATCTGGAAGAACAAGATGAAAGCTTTCCTACGATCAAAAAATCCTCTGGAATGGGACGTTGTAGAAAAAGGAATCACTCCTACAGCTGCATCAGTCTCTGAAAGAGGGAAAGAAACTGTTAAGACCAGCAGAATGACTCAAGAAGAGATAATCAAGAGACAAGCACTCGATGCAAAAGAAATTTACTCTTTATATTGTGCTTTGTCACCAACTGAATATAACAGAATATCTTCTTGTGTTACAGCAAAAGAAGTTTGGGACAGATTACATATCACCTATGAAGGAACAGATCGAGTGAAGGAGACCATAATTAATATTCTCCTTGGTCAATATGAAGCCTTCAAAATGAAACTAGGAGAATCTATAACTGACATGTTTAGCCGTTTTACAGATATTGTCAATGGTCTTGAGAATCAAGGACAGAAAATTTCTGATCCTATGAAGGTAAACAAGCTACTACGTGGACTCTCCAAGGATTGGAATCATATAAAGACTTCAATAAGAGAGACGCAAAGAATTATGCCACTATCTATCGACGAGCTGATTGGAACTCTTCAGTCTTATGAAGTGGAACGAATTAATGAAGACGAAGATCTAAGAGGTAAGAAATCCATTGCATTAAAATCAAATGATGATTCTGATGATACAGATTTAGGAGATGATCTGGACGATGAGGAGCTTGCTTTCATGATAAGAAGATTCAGAAAACTGAATAGAAAAGGAAGAAGGTTCAACTCAAATAAACAAAGTTTCCAAAGACAGCAGACCAAGTCTGTTGATGATGAGGAACCAAACAAAGATGTAGTTTGCTTCGAATGTAAGAAAAAGGGACACATCGGACCCAACCGTCCTCTTCGAAGAAGCAAAGAGGAAAAACTGAAAAGTTTGAAAAGCTCTCAAAGCCGAAACCCGGAGTGATACAGAGTGTGAAGAAAGTGATAATGAATATGCCAACATATGTCCGATGGCATTCGGACTCGGACTCAGATTCTGGATCGGACTCGGACGGTGAATTTGAGGTAAGTGATTTTAAAATTCCTGTCAAAGTCTCTAAATACATTGATGAACTGTGTTTTAGTCTTAAGACTTCTCTCAAAAGAATTTCCGAACTTAAAAGGAAAACTCAGCTCTAAAACCAAAGGAAAACATTTTAGAAGAAAGAGTTAAAAGTTTAGACTTGAATGTTTCTACTCTTAAAGAAAAAGAAGATAATCTTTTGAAAGAAAATGCTTTTTAAAACTGACTTATCAAATATTTCAAAGAAATTTTCGATAGGGCCCGAAAAACTTGAAAAAGTTCTTTCAGTTCAAAGACCTTACTTCAATAAGTCTGGTCTAGGTATGACAGCAGAAATAATTCCCTTGATTGATTTTCCTAAAGTAAAAGAAAGAATTAAGAAAAGACCGTCGAGAGAGGCTTACAAAAATCATTTCAAGAAAGTTTTTGTAAATTCTGTAGGTCAAAATGCTCTCAGGTGTTCAAAGTGTAACAGTCAAAATCACTTTGAAAAAGAGTGTCCTATGGTTTGGAAACCTGTTAAGAAAGTATGGCCTAATAATGTTTATCCTACTAACACCAAAGGACCCAAGAAAATTTGGGTACCAAAGAAAGCTTGAGACTCTCTTTTAAATGCAGGTCTCCGTCAAGAAAAAGGTAAAGTGGTATCTTGACAGCGAATGTTCAAGACACATAACAGGAGACTCAAATTGCTTCATAAAGCTTATTCAAGTAAATGGTGGAAAAGTTTCATTTGGAGGAAATGGCAAAGGAAGTATTGTGGGATTTGGAACTGTGAAAATTGGAAATCTCACAATAAGCAATGTTTCTCTAGTGGAAGGACTCAACTATAACCTTCTCAGCATTAGCCAATTGTGTGATACCAGTTTCAAGACCTCCTTTCAAGAAGGAATATGCTTTGGAATCAGTAAAGACTCTACTCAGTCCTTCATGGGTCGAAGACATGGAAATATCTACCTCTTAGACATGAAATTAAATGAATCGCAATGCCTAATCTAAATTCAAGATGAAGCAAGCTTATGGCACAGAAAGCTTGGTCAACATGAAGCAATTAGCCAAAATCTCATCAAAGCAGCTTATTCGAGGTCTACCCAAATTACCATACCAAAAGTCCGATCCATGCACACCATGTATTCTGGGAAAGCAGGTAAGAAATTCATTCAAGTCAATAAATCTTGTCTCTACTAATCATGTACTACAGTTGCTGCATATGGATCTCTTCGGACCAACCAGAACCCAGAGTATTGGAGGTAAGAAATATTGCCTAGTAATTATGGACGCTTACTCCCGCTTTACTTGGGTATATTTCCTTGCAAGTAAGTCAGAAACCTTCTCGTATTTTGAAAAATTTGCTAAAAATGTTCAAAATGAAAAATGATGTGTTATCTCAAGTATAAGAACAGATCATGGAGGTGAATTTGACAATCAAGATTTTACAAAATTGTGTGATGAATCTGGATTTAAGCATGTGTTCTCCTCTCCATATACTCCTCATCAAAATGGTGTTGTGGAAAGAAAGAATAGATCTCTTCAAGAAATGACTAGAACTCTTTTAATTGAAAGTAAAATTTCTTCACGATTTTGGGCTGAAGCTGTTTCAACAGCATACTATATCATCAATAGAGTCTTCCTAAGACTTATTCTAGAGAAAACCCCTTATGAGTTATTCAAAGGTAAGAAGCCTATTGTTTCATACTTTCATGTGTTCGGTTGCAAATGCTTTATATTGAAGAAAGATCAGATGAAGGCATCTTCCTTGGATATTCTACATCAAGCAAAGCCTACAGAGTCTATAACAAGAAGAGCCAGTCTATGGAGGAGTCAATGAATGTCAAATTTCAAGACTCTACGCAAGATGAATCCAGTCAGACTCAGTATGAAGAGTCTAAACCTGCTCCAAACCTTCCAAAGCTTACAACTCAAGAAGTATCTCAGACTCTGGAAGACCAGCATCAAGATGTTCATGAAGATTCAAATAAAGAAAGAGATCATCATCCAGACAAATCAACCAAGAATCGGAAGCATAAGTCCAGTCATCCCAAAGATCTCATTATCGGCGAAATTAATGAAGGAATTCGCACCAGATCCAAAAGACGTGAAGAGTCTAGTGCTATGGCTCTCATTTCTGAAATTGAACCAAAGAGCATAAAAGAAGCTTTATCTGATTAAAGCTGGATTGAAGCTATGCAAGAACAGCTCAGACAGTTCAACATTAATGATGTCTGGGAATTGACATATAAACCAAAAGGTAAAACTGTTATTGGAGCCAAATGGGTGTTCAAAAACAAGATAAATGAAAAAGGAAAAGTCGTACGAAATAAAGCAAGACTCGTGGCCAAAGGATATACGCAAGAAGAAGGAGTAGACTATGATGAGACTTACGCTCCTATAGCAAGGTTAGAAGCTATTCGACTATTACTTGCGTTTGCTTGTTATAAAAATTTCAGGTTATTCCAAATGGATGTCAAAAGTGCGTTCCTAAATGGATTTATCCATGAGGAAGTTTATGTTGAACAACCACCTGGGTTTGAAGACCCAAAGAAGCCAGACTTAGTCTTCAGATTGAAAAAGGCATTGTATGGTTTAAAGCAAGCACCTCGAGCTTGGTACGGCAGACTAAGTAAGTTCTTATTACAGAATGGTTTGGTCAAAGGTAAAGTAGATACTACTTTATTTATCAAAAAGGAAAACAAAAGCTTTTTACTTGTTCAAATATATGTGGATGATATTATTTTTGGATCCTCTAATGAAAGTCTATGCAAGAAATTTTCTAAGTCTATGGAGGATGAGTTTGAAATGAGTATGATGGGAGAATTAACATTCTTTCTTGGTCTTCAAGTAAAGCAATTGAAGGAAGGAACTTTCATTTACCAAGAAAAATATGCTAATAATCTTGTCAAAAGGTTTGGATTGGAAAATTGCAAAAAGACTGATATACCAATGTCAAGTTCTTTGAAGATAGACAAAGATGAAGAAGGGAAGAAAGTTGATCAAAAGCTGTACAGAGCATCATTGGTTCACTTCTTTATCTTACTACTTCTAGACTCGACATTTTGTTGAGTGTTTGCATCTGTGCTAGGTTTCAATCAGATCCTAGAGAATCCCATCTCAGTGCTGCGAAACGCATTATTAAATACGTTGCTTCATCTTCAAGCATCGGTCTTTGGTATCCTAAGAAGGGAGACTTTAATCTTCTGGGATATTCGACGCAGATCTGGCCGGTTGCGAGTCGATAGAAAGAGTACTTCAGGAACTTGCCGTTGCTTGGAAGCAGGATGAAGTGTCTTGGTTTTCAAGGAAACAAAGCACGTGGCCCTCTCAACAACAGAAGCAGAGTATGTAGCTCTTGGAAGCTGCTGTTCGCAAATTCTATGGATAAAACAACAGCTACAACACCAGCGCAATCAATCTCATTAAAAATCCAATCCTTCATTCAAGAGCAAAGCATATAGAGATTCGACATCACTTCATTAGAGATCATATTCAAAATGGAGAAATCTCGATTCAATTTGTTGATTCAAAAAGTGAACTAGCGGATATATTCACAAAGCCTTTGGAGAAAAATCAATTCGATTTTATCCGTTCCAGACTCAACATTTTGAAGCTCGAGGAAGTTAAAGTCTAGAGACTCTCCAACCCTCAGACTCTAAACCGTTAGACTCAGACAATCATGGCTATAGATTGTAAGTTGCTATTTTATCTAAACTCGAAAAGGTACGATCTTTCGTTTAGATAATTTATAATTTCCGTGAAAAACGGAATCTTGTCTTTTCAAAAGGATTAATTTTAGCAGTTAATGATTTTAAAAAGAGGTGTTCATACACTTTCCTTGTGCCGATTGAACTTTCCTTTTCAAAACTGAGTTATATATAAACAGTTTTCTTTTTCACCCAATCTTCAAAACCCTAAAAGGCATTCTCCTCCCAATCTTGTTTCTACTTTGTGTTCATCTTGAAGAAAGTTGTCATCTTTTCTTGGGAAAGCAAGTAAAGGAATCTTTCAACGACAAGGAAGGATGTCTTCTTCGAGGAAGTCTTCAAGAATCGCGAACAAGGGACCACAGAGGATGAAGGAGGGACCTACCCATTTCGATCTCACCGAAGAGGAAGAATTATCGAGTCAGCAATAAAGCCCGATTCACTCTCCACCACGTCACTCAACGCTATCTACCCCACAAGGTGCGGGTCAACAACCAGAGGAAGAAATAATCGAGGACACGAGACCTCGTAAGAGTCCAAAACCCTCTTTTATTTACAAACTCTACCGTGCGTTGAAAAGTACTGGGACTCCGTTGAACTACATGGATGATTTTCTTAAAGATAAGAATTATGGGAATGAGTATATCTTTCTGCGACGAATGGAGGATTTGGGAATTGCTCCCAAGGGAAAGGCTGAGGAAGCACTTGCGAACATTCCAAGTGACCCTCGTATGTCGAGACCAAATTCGACTGATGGGAACGATGATAATAAAATGTTCAGTGATTTTCAACCTAGAATGGGTGTTGCTGCGAAAGTGAAGGGAAAAAGAATGGAGTTGTTTAAATCGAAGGAACAGGAGAATCTGTTCTTGATCGCTGAAACGAGGGGTGATAAACCCTAGGAGTGTTGATTTCGATTTTTTGGATGCCATTAATGTGAACTTAAGAGAGAAGTTCAATCTGCTTCAGCTTGAGCAATTTTGCACCGATACCACAGACGGTTATGCGTAATTGACAGCATACTTCTATTCGAATCTCAGCTTTTTAGATGCGAATAGAATATCATTCAGTGTTCGAGACCAAGACTATGTGGTAGACGTGGACATGTTAGCGGACATAATTGGAGTTGAACGAGGACGCTATCAACCGATCAAAGTCTCAATTGCTCGTGCCTCATTAGAACTTGTCAAAGATAGAGATACAGAGGGAAGAATCATCTATTCAGGGATGCGTGCCATCAATATCGTGCTGCACAAAATTATGATCAATTGCATCAGGCCCAAGTCTACATCAAAGACTGATGTGTCTAATTCCGAGGCAAAATTGATGTACGCAATCAACTCAGGGAAGAAGTTCTCTCTCCCTCACACCATTCTCTTTCACATGTACAGAGCAATGTCGAAGGACAAGGGCCAATTGCCTTACCAGTGTCCGGTGACCAAAATCTTCGACACATGAATATTGAACCGCCACATACGCTTTGTGTTCGACCATGCGATAAAATGGTGGTAGGTTTGAAGATGCCGACGAAGATGCGTCGAAAGAGCTTTCCAAGGCAATGGAGAAATTCAAAGTGAAGACTCCGACCGTCGCTTCAAAGAGAAAAGGGAAGGAGGCCATTGGTGCCCCATCCAAAAAGAAGAGAACTCTCATCTTGGAGGATGAAGATGAGGAGGAAGATCTCACAATCTCTGCCTTGATAAGGACTAGACGTTCTGTACCTCAATCGACAGAACTTCAGAAGAAACAGAGAGAAGAAGAGGAGCAAGCCAAGAACAGAGAAGAGCAGCAAGAGAAGGAGAAAGAAGCTGAAGAAGAAGGAGAAGAAGAGAAAGAAAAGTCTGCAACTGAATCTGGAGAGAAGGGGAATCAAGATACAGAAGAGCATGATCATCACTCTTCCCCATTTGAGGTCCTAGAGACAGGGGGAGTTGGCGAGTAAGGAAGGACCACACCTCATGCTGCCATCAGTGAAGGTCTAAGACGACCGCCAGCAGATCCAGAAGATTTTCAGGCTTCTCAATTGCTTGAAGAAGGACACGATAGGTCAACACCAAATCTGCAAGATTATACATAAGCTCCATCTTCTACATTCACTCCATCTGAGAAAACAAATGCAAGTACACAGACGGACAATTCAGCAGATTTTCGTCCTATTCTTGATGTTCTTCTAGAAATGCGGGGCCAAATCTATGCCCTGGACTGTGAAATTCAAGTCATAAAGAATGCTGGACAAGCATCTTCGGTTACCCTGGAGGACAAAATGAAAGACCTCGCTCTACAACTTCAAGCCAATGCCAAAGGAGAGGAGGTAGCTCATCTAAAGGAAGACTTGAAAAGGCTAGAAGGCATAGTCCAGTCGATTGGAGATTTCCAGATCGTGCGCATTCCCAAGCGGATTCGACTCCTTTCTCACCTTTTTTAATGATGACAAAAAGGGGAGAAGCAATTTGAACCAATTTGAACTTTAAACTTTGACTTTAAATTTTTTTTTTTGGTTGAATATGTTTGTTTTTTAGTATGACTTGAGTGAACTTGGGTGTGAACTTGAATTTGACTGAATTGGCTATAGATTTTGATGCTTGAATTGTTTGCATTTATATCAAGTGTTGTCATATGGTATTACTCATGAAAGACTAACCAATTTTCTGTGGATGCGAGTCTCGGTTGTTTTATTAATCTTTATGAGATAGCCATATTGCTTGAGAAATGTTTTTGCAGGTCAAAGTTGTTCAAATCTACAGGAAAATTTTGTCATCATCAAAAATGGGGAGATTGTTGGAGAAATCTTTCCAGAATATTTTGAAGCTGACAAAACGTTTCTATCGGTCTAGTCGGATATTTGCAGACCGTCTGTTTAAAGTCCGAAGACTTTCGATCACCAGACTCAGCACTCAAGACTCAAGACATAAGACTCAAGACTATTCTCATTGACAGTCTTTCGATCCAAAGTGACGAAGGAAATCCGAGCCGAAGTATATGGTTGAGGATTTAATCCTATCCTCTGGAGAAGATCTCTTGGTTGGATAAATATAACGGATTCTTTTATTCGTATCTAGATCGATTGAAAATCCGGTGGTCGACGAAATATTCTTGGAAGGTTCTATTCTTGGAAACCAAGATCCTGATTGTATGGGCGAACAGGATTGATGGGCTATCGTCAGATTCCTTTAATAGCTCGAATGATCTTCTTAATTGATTCCGTCCAACGGGTAGATTGGATGAATTCCTTTAGTAAGTGCCAACGGGTATGATGGCATAAAGGAGTATAAAAGGAAGACGTTCTAGTTGTTTTAGTGTGTGATCGATAGAGAAATTCCAGTCCGAAGCACCTTGATTATTAGTCGATACATTTTCAGCGAAATTGTATACACAGAGAGTGTCTATACTTGGTGATACCTTGAGCGAGTGTGGTAGATCATCTACACCTAGAAATCAAGGAAGATCAACGCTGTAACATCTCTTTGTTCATAGTGGAATCCAGCCAATAGGCTGTTAGTGCAGAAGGGTGGATGTAGGCTTGAATCAAGCCGAATCACTATAAACCGAGTGTTCAATTCTCTCTTTCCTTTACTCAGTCTTACGTTGATTATTATTTGTCGCAAATCCTTCAACTGTCTAAGTATTGTGCAATTATCAAGAAATATCTTTTATATACCTATTCACCCCCCTCTGGGTACTCGTATTAGCTATATCAGTACCTTCATCTTACACCTTCTTCCTCGCCATCGTACAATACTTCTTGTTGTTGTCCGGCCTCCATTTCTTGAACCACCCCTTACCTCGGATTCTCATGCTAACTCGCTTCTTGAACCAAACTCCCTGATCCGATTTTGGAGGTCCTTCTTGTGCAGTTTCCGGAGGTTTAGCTCTTTCACCTATGCCATTGTAATATGTTGAACGTATTACATACTACAAGAAAATAGCAAAACAAATCTTAAGGATCCATTTTGTCATGCTTGTTGACATCTATATTTTCACCACAAAGATCTATAAGCATTTCATGAGCATTAAGGATTGCATTTATCAATAACATCACAATTTAACCCCTAAACGAAAATATCAATGCCGCATGGTCTTTTAATCTCGTTCTTTACCGCATTCATCTACATTTAGAAATTAAGGACGTTCTTGTTTAAAAGTAGCATGTCACATCGGGCATCAACTTTGAAAAGATATGCGACTCTACCCAAAACGCATGAGGAGAGGAAATGGGGGATATGGTCAACTCAAAGGAATGAGGCGGTGGCGAGATTAAGAGAGGAAGGAGTTGATTTTGGAAGTAAAGAATGATAGAAAAGAGAGAGATTTGACCTAGATTTGGAGGGAGGGAGAGAGAGAGAGAGAGAGAGAGAAAGAGGGGAGGGGGCGGGGGGGGATGGAGGGGCTTCTCTTTCTTGCTGAATAAAAAGAAGGGACTCGGCGAAGATTCAATGGGGATTCTCGTGAATTGGCGAGTAAAGGCAGAGGAAAAACCGGAAAGTAAAAAATCTGAGAGATAGACACAGGAGAGATTCATTTTCTCATCTTATTTTCGTTCTCGAGCTTCTAGATTTATTTCTTTACACAACGTGATTCATTAAAGGAAAAAAAATTACTGAATCTGAAAAAGTTATTTACAAGAAAATAGATATTGAAAACCGAGCTGTCACCGACAGTCTAACTTAACATTATCGGAGAGAACATCTCCCCTAAAAGCTGACAATCAACTTTAGAATTTTTTTTTTTCAAATTCGGAGGTAGCGACGTAGAGACTGTTGGAGAAATCTTTCCAGAATATTTTGAAGCTGACAAAACGTTTCTATCAGTCTAGTCTGGATATTTGCAGATTGACTGTTTAAAGTCTGAAGACTTTCTGATCACCAGACTCAAGACTCAAGACTCAAGACTATTCTCATTGACAGTCTTTCTGATCTAGTGTCGAAGGAAATCTAGAGCCGAAGTATATGGTTGATGATTCAATCCTATCCTCTGGAGAAGATCTCTTGGTTGGATAAATATAACGGATTATTTTATTCGTATCTAGATCGATTGAAGATCCGGTGGTCGACGAAATATTCTTGGAAGGTTCTATTCTTGGAAACCAAGATCCTGATTGTATGGACGAACATGATTGATGGGCTATCGTCAGGTTCCTTTAATAGCTCGAATGATCTTCTTAATTGATTCCGTCCAACGGGTAGATTGGAGGAATTCCTTTGGTAAGTGCCAATGGTATGATGGCATAAAGGAGTATAAAAAGGAAGACGTTCCAGTTGTTTGAGTACGTGATTGATAGAGAAATTCCAGAGTCTGAAGCACCTTGATTATTAATCGATACATTTTGAGCGAAATTGTATACACAGAGAGTGTCTATACTTGGTGATACCTTAAGCGAGTGTGGTAGATCATCTACACCTAGAAATCAAGGAAGATCAACGCTGTAACATCTCTTTGTTCATAGTGGAATCCAACCAATTGGCTGTCAGTGCAGAAGAGTGGACGTAGGCTTGAATCAAGCCAAACCACTATAAACCGCGTGTTCAAATCCTTTACTCAGTCTTACGTTGATTATTATTTGTCTCAAATCCTTCAACTGTCTAAGTATTGTGCAATCACCAAGAAAAATCTTTTATATACCTATTCACCCCCCTCTAGGTACTTGTACTAGCTATAACAATTGGTATCGAGCTCGTGTTCTTACTTTATTTGAAGTGTTTTACTTGAGTAAAAGATCCATGGCTAGTATGCTAGCACCGGGGGGCTGGTGGAAGGGCAAAGCAATACCAGACCACCCTACTTTGATGGAAGGGATTACAACATCTGGAAGAACAAGATGAAAGCTTTCCTACGATCAAAGGATCCTCTGGAATGGGACGTTGTAGAAAAAGGAATCACTCCTACTGCTGCATCAGTCTCTGAAAGATGGAAAGAAATTGTTGAGACCAGCGGAATGACTCAGGAAGAGATAAACAAGAGACAAGCACTCGATGCAAAAGCAATTTATTCTTTATATTGTGCTTTGTCACCAACTGAATATAACAAAATATCTTCTTGTGTTACAACAAAAGAAGTATGGGACAAATTACATATCACCTATAACGGAACAGATCGAGTGAAGGAGACCAGAATTAACATTCTCCTCGGTCAATATGAAGCCTTCAAAATGAAACCAGGAGAATCTATAACCGACATGTTTAGTCGTTTTTACGATATTGTCAATGGTCTTGAGAATCAAGGACAGAAAATTTCTGATCCTATGAACGTAAACAAGCTATTGTGTGGACTCTCCAAGGATTAGAATCACATAAAGACTTCAATAAGAGAGACGCAAAGAATTATGCCACTATCTATCGACGAGCTGATTGGAACTCTTCAGTCTTATGAAGTGGAACGAATTAATGAAGAAGAAGATCCAAGAGGTAAGAAATCCATTGCATTAAAATCAAATGATGATTCTGATGATACATATTCAGGAGATGATCTGGACGATGAGGAGCTTGCTCTCATGATAAGAAGATTCAGAAAACTAAATAGAAAAGGAAGAAGGTTCAACTCAAAGAAACAAAGTTTCCAAAGACAGCAGACCAAGTCTGTTGATAATGAGGAACCAAACAAAGATGTAGTTTGCTTCGAATGCAAGAAAAAGGGACACATCAGACCCAACTATCCTCTTCTGAAGAAGAAAAGAGGAAAAGCTGAAAAGTTTCGAAAAGCTCTCAAAGCCAAAACCTGGAGTGATACAGAGTGTAAAGAAAGTGATAATGAATATGCCAACATATGTCGATGGCATATTCGGACTGCACTCAGATTCGGATCGACTCGGACAAAGTGAATTTGAGGTAAGTGATTTTAAAATTCCTGTCAAAGTCTCTAAATACATTGATGAACTGTGTTTTAGTCTTAAGACTTCTCTCAAAAGAATTTCCGAACTTAAAAAAGAAAACTCAGCTCTAAAACGAAAGGAAAACATTTTAGAAGAAAGAGTTAAAAGTTTAGACTTGAATGTTTCTACTCTTAAAGAAAAAGAAGATAATCTTTTGAAAGAAAATGTTTTTTTAAAAACTGACTTATCAAATATTTCGAAGAAATTTTCGATAGGATCCGAAAAACTTGAAAATGTTCTTTCAGTTCAAAGACCTTACTTCAATAAGTCTGGTCTAGGTATGACAGCAGAAATAATTCCCTTGATTGATTTTCCTAAAGTAAAAGAAAGAATTAAGAAAAGACCGTCGAGAGAGGCTTACAAAAATCATTTCAAGAAAGTTTTTGTAAAGTCTCGTAGGTCGAAATGCTCTAAGGTGTTCAAAGTGTAACAAGTCGGGATCACTTTGAAAAAGAGTGTCCTATGGTTTGGAAGCCTATTAAGAAAGTATGGCCTAATAATGTTTATCCTACTAACACCAAAGGACCCAAGAAAATTTGGGTACCAAAGAAAGCTTGAGACTCTCTTTTAAATGCGGGTCTCCGTCAAGAAAAAGGTAAAGTGGTATCTTGACAGCGGATGTTCAAGACACATGACGGGAGACTCAAATTGCTTCATAAAGCTTGTTCAAGTAAATGGTGGAAATGTTTCATTTGGAGGAAACGGCAAAGGAAGCATTGTGGGATTTGGAACTGTGAAAATTGGAAATCTCACAATAAGAATTGTTTCTCTAGTGGAAGGACTCAACTATAACCTTCTCAGCATTAGCCAATTGTGTGATACTGGTTTCAAGATCTCCTTTCAAGAAGGAATATGCTCTGGAATCAGTAAAGACTCTACTTAATATTTCATGGGTCGAAGACATGGAAATATCTACCTCTTAGACATGAAATTAAATGAATCACAATGCCTAATCTCAATTCAAGATGAAGCAAGCTTATGGCATATAAAGCTTGGTCATGTCAACATGAAGCAATTAGCCAAAATCTCATCAAAGTAGCTTGTTCGAGGTCTACCCAAATTACCTTACCAAAAGTCCGATCCATGCACACCATGTATTCTGGGAAAGCAGGTAAGAAATTCATTTAAGCCAATAAATCATGTCTCTACTAATCATATACTACAGTTGCTGCATATGGATCTCTTTGGACCAACCAGAACCCACAGTATTGGAAGTAAGAAATATTGCCTAATAATTGTGGATGATTACTCCCATTTTACTTGGGTATATTTCCTTGCAAGTAAGTCGAAACCTTTTCGTATTTTGAAAAATTTGCTAAAAATGTTCAAAATGAAAAAGGATGTGTTATCTCAAGTATAAGAATAGATCATGGAGGTGAATTTGAAAATCAATATTTTACAAAATTGTGTGATGAATCTGGATTTAAGCATGTGTTCTCATCTCCATATACTCCTCAACAAAATGGAGTTGTGGAAAGAAAGAATAGATCTCTTCAAGAAATGGCTAGAACTCTTTTAATTGAAAGTAAAATTTCTTCACGATTTTGGGCTGAAGCTGTTTCAACAGCATGCTATATCATCAATAGAGTCTTCTTAAGACCTATTCTAGAGAAAACTCCTTATGAATTATTCAAAGGTAAGAAGCCCATTGTTTCATACTTTCATGTGTTCGGTTGCAAATGCTTTATATTGAAAAATGCAAAAGATCAAGTTGGTAAGTTTGAAGAAAGATCAGATGAAGGCATCTTCCTTGGATATTCTACATCAAGCAAAGCCTACAGAGTCTATAACAAGAAGAGCCAGTCGGTGGAGGAGTCAATGTGTTAGGGAATTCCCTTATGATGTTTTGAAGATGACAAAATAAATCAAAGGCTACTAACATGTTTGATGGTTGAGTAATAGACCATGCAGATGATAGAACATGTAAATGATATTGTCAAAGTGTAAAGACGACCAGTAAGACTCGAACGTAACATATGTCCAGTATATTCGATGATTTCCAGACTTCGTGTCAAAGTCCGAAGACTGCGACTCAAGACTCAAAGTCTGAAGACCGCCAGACTTTAGTGTCAAAGTCTGTTCTACATCGAAGTCCGTCAACTCGACTAATTCCTGCATCGAACGTGAATGATGAACCGAAGACAGACTCTATCTTTGAAGCCGAACCGGGTACAGACCTTAAAGCTAAATCTGTTCGAAGCAGATATGTTCAGACCCCTGCATTGTAAAGTCTACAGACTCAGATTGTAAAGTCTATGGCTATCAGACTTTACATCTAGATTCGATGAATCGTAACTCAAGCCCAATCATATAACAGCTAGTGATCTGGTTTGGATTCCACATCAAGATTGATTTGATTGATTCAATCTAATTGATTGACGATTGGATCTTGAAGACAAGAACTTTATATACGAAGAAGCTTTACTTATGGAAATCAAGATTTCGTTTGTATGGGCGATCGGAATCAATTTGGGATTCTACCTTTGTCACTCAACGGCTACCAAATCTTCTAAATACAGAGCTGTCCAATGGGTATATTGGAAGACGATTCTCCGGGATACTGTCCAACGGGTAGTTTGGAAGTGGAGGAGTATTTAAGGAGATCATGGACCGATGAGCAAGTAAGAGACAGAGCGTAGAATTTATAATTCCAAAGTCTAAGCGACTTTCGATCATATACTTGTCTCTTGAGAGCTTAAACGTTTGTAATCGTGAGAAAAAAAACCAAAAGAGTGACTTAGTGAGATAGTGTGATCTACTACTAAGTGTTTGCACTCGAAGTTGTAATCTCTTGTTGATTACATAGTGGAATCCAGCTAAGAAGGCTGTTATCGTGGGAGAGTGGACGTAGGCTTGGATTAAGCCGAACCACTATAAATCTTGTGTTCTTATTCTCTTCCCTAACTCCTTTATTTTGTTCATACTAGCACTCTCACAATGAATGTCAAATTTCAAGACTCTACGTAAAATGAATCCAGTCAGACTCAGTATGAAGAGTCTGAACCTGCTCCAGACCTTCAAAAGCTTACAACTCAAGAAATATCTCAGACTCTGGAAGACCAGCATCAAGATGTTCATGAAGATTCGAATAAAGAAAGAGATCATCATCCAGACAAATCAACCAAGAATCGGAAGCATAAGTCCAGTCATCCCAAAGATCTCATTATCGGCGAAATTAATGAAGGAATTCGCACAGATCCAAAAGACGTGAAGAGTCTAGTCTTTGTGGCTCTCATTTTTGAAATTGAACCAAAAAGCATAGAAGAAGCTTTATCGATGAAAGCTGGATCGAAGTTATGCAAGAAGAGCTCGACAGTTTAACATTAATGATGTCTGGGAATTGACATCTAAACCAAAAGGTAAAACTATTATTGGAGCCAAATGGGTGTTCAGAAACAAGATGAATGAAAAAGGAAAAGTCGTACGAAACAAAGCAAGACTTGTGGCCAAAGGATATACGCAAGAAGAAGGAATAGACTATGATGAGACTTACGCTCCTGTAGCAAGGTTAGAAGCTATTCGACTATTACTTGCGTTTGCTTGTTATAAAAATTTCAGGTTATTCCAAATGGACGTCAAAAGTGCTTTCCTAAATGGATTTATCCAAGAGGAAGTATATGTGGAATAACCACCTGGGTTTGAAGACCCAAAGAAGCCAGACTCAGTCTTCAGACTGAAAAATGCATTGTATGGTTTAAAGCAAGCACCTCGAGCTTGGTACGACAGACTAAGTAAGTTCTTATTACAGAATGGTTTTGACAAATGTAAAGTAGATACTACTTTATTTATCAAAAAGGAAAACAAAAGTTTTCTACTTGTTCAAATATATGTGGATGATATTATTTTTGGATCCTCTAATGAAAGTCTATGCAAGAAATTTTCTAAGTCTATGGAGGATGAGTTTGAAATGAGTATGATGGGAGAATTAACATTCTTTCTTGGTCTTCAAGTAAAGCAATTGAAGGAAGGAACTTTCATTTACCAAGAAAAATATGCTAATAATCTTGTCAAAAGGTTTGGATTGGAAAATTGCAAAAAGACTGATATACCAATGTCAAGTTCTTTGAAGATAGACAAAGATGAAGAAGGGAAGAAAGTTGATCAAAAGCTGTACGGGAGCATCATTGGTTCACTTCTTTATCTTACGCTTCTAGACGACATTTTGTTGAGTGTTTGCATCTGTGCTAGGTTTCAATCAGATCCTAGAGAATCCCATCTCAGTGCTGCAAAACGTATCATTAAATACGTTGCTTCATCTTCAAGCATCGGTCTTTGGTATCCTAAGAAGGGAGACTTTAATCTTCTGGGATATTCAGATGCAGATCTGACCGGCTGCATCTCCAAGCATCGGTCTTTGGTATCCTAAGAAGGGAGACTTTAATCTTCTAGGATATTCAGACGCAGATCTGACCGGCTGCAGAGTCTATAGAAAGAGTACTTCAGGAACTTGCGAGTTGCTTGGAAGCAGGACAGTGTATTGGTTTTCAAGGAAACAAAGCACTGTGGCTCTCTCAACAACAGAAGCAGAATATGTAGCTCTTGGAAGCTGCTATTCGCAAATTCTATGGATAAAACAACAGCTACAAGACTTTGGGATTGAAGACTCATGCACATAAATCAAATGTGACAACACCAGCGCAATCAATCTCACCAAAAATCCAATCCTTCATTCAAGAGCAAAGCATATAGAGATTCGACATCACTTCATTAGAGATCATATTCAAAATGGAGAAATCTCAATTCAATTTGTTGATTCAAAAGTCAACTAGCGGATATATTCACAAAGCCTTTGGAGAAAAATCAATTCAATTTTATCCGTTCCAGACTCAACATTTTGACGCTCGAAGAAGTTAAAGTCTAGAGACTCTCCAACCCTCAGACTCTAATCTCTCAGACTCTAAATCCTCAGACTCAGACATTGATGGCTATAGACTGTAAGTTGCTATTTTATCTAAACTCGAAAAGGTATGATCTTTCGTTCAGTTATTTTATAGTGTCCGTGAAAAACGAAATCTTGTCTTTTCAAAAGGATTAATTTTGGCAGTTAATGATTTTAAAAAATAAGTGTTCATACACTTTCCTTGTGCCGATTGAACTTCCCTTTTTCAAAATTGAGTTATATATATACAGTTTTTCATCCAATCTTCAAAACCCTAAAAGGCATTCTCCTCCCAATCCGGTTTCTATTTTGTGTTCATCTTCGAGAAAGTTGTCATCTTTTCTTGGGAAAGCAAGTAAAGGAATCTTTCAGTGACAAGGAAGGATGTCTTCTTCGAGGAAGTCTTCAAGAATCGCGAACAGGGGACCACAGAGAATGAAGGAGGGACCTACCCATTTCGATCTCACTGAAGAGGAAGATTTATCAAGTCAGCAACAGAGCCCGATTCGCTCTCCTCCACGTCACTCAACGCCATCTACCCCACAAGGTGCGGGTCAACAACCGGAGGAAGAGATAATCGAGGACGCAGACCCTGTAAGAGTCCAAAAACCCTCTTATATTTACAAACTCTACCGTGCGTTGAAAATTGGGACTCCGTTGAACTACGTGGATGATTTTCTTAAAGATAAGAATTATGGGAATGAGTATATGTTTCTGAGAAAAATGGAGGATTTGGGAATTGCTCCCAAGGGAAAGGCTGAGGAAGCACTTGCGAACATTCCAAGTGACCCTCGTATGTCGAGACCAAATTCGACTGACGGGAACGATGATGATAAAATGTTCAATGATTTTCAACCTAGAATGGGTGTTGCTGCGAAGGTGAAGGGAAAAATGATGAAGTTGTTTAAATCGAAGGAACAGGAGAATTTGTTCTTCAGACTGCTGAAACGAGGAGTGATAAACCCTAGGAGTGTTGATTTCGATTTCTTGGATGCCGTTAATGTGAACTTAAGGGAGAAGTTCAATCTGCTTCAACTTGAGCAATTTTGTACCGATACCACATATGGTTATGCGCAATTGATAGCATACTTCTATTCGAATCTCAGCTTTTTAGATGCGAATAGAATATCATTCAGTGTTTGAGACCAGGACTATGTGGTAGACGTGGACATGTTGGCGGACATAATTGGAGTTGAACGAGGACGTTATCAACCAATCAAAGTCTCAGTTGCTCGTGCCTCATTAGGACTTGTCAAAGATAGAGATGTAGAGGGAAGAATCATCTATTCAAGGATGCGTGCAATCAATATCGTGCTGCACAAAATTGTGATCAATTGCATCAGGCCCAAGTCTACATCAAAGACCGATGTGTCTAATTCCGAGGCAAAATTGATGTATGCAATCAACTCAGGGAAGAAGTTCTCTCTCCCTCACACTATTCTCTTTCACATGTACAGAGCAATGTCGAAGGACAAGGGACAATTGCCTTACCAGTGCAGTGACCAAGATCTTCAGACACATGAATATTGAACCGCCACATACACTTTGTGTTCGACCGTGCGATAAGATGGTGGTAGGTTTGAAGATGTTGACGAAGATGCGTCTCGAAAGAACTTTCCAAGGCAATGGAGAAATTCAGAGTGAAGACTCCATCGTCTCGCTTCAAAGAGAAAAGGGAAGGAGGCCATTGGTGCCCCATCCAAAAAGAAGAAAACTCTCATCTTGGAGGATGAAGATGAGGGGGAAGATCTCACAATCACTGCCTTGATAAGGACCAGACGTTATGTACCTCAATCGACAGAACATCAGAAGAAACAAAGAGAAGAAGAGGAGCAAGCCAAGAACAAAGAAGAAGAAGAGCAGCGAGAGAAGGAGAAAGAAGCTGAAGAAGAAGGAGAAGAAGAGAAAGAAAAGTCTGCAGCTGAATCTGGAGAGAAGGGGAATCAAGATACAGAAGAGCATGATCATCACTCTTCCCCTTTTGATGTCCTCGAGACAGGGGAGTTGGCGAGCAAGAAAGGTCCACACCTCATGCTGCCAATAGTGAAGGTCTAAGACAATCTCCAGCAGATCCAGAAGAGTTTCAGGCTTCTCAATTGCCTGAAGAAGGACACGATACGTCAGCACCAAATCTGCAAGATTATACAGAAGCTCCATCGCCTGCATTCACTCCATATGAGAAAGCAAATGCAAGTACACAGACGGACAATTCTGCAAATTTTCGTCGTATTCTAGATGTTCTTCTGGAAATGCGGGGCCAAATCTATGCCCTGGACTATGAAATTCAAGCCATGAAGAATGCTGGACAAGCATCTTCGGTTACCTTGGAGGACAAAATGAAAGACCTCGATTTACAACTTCAAGCCAATGCCAAAGGAGAGGAGGTAGCTCAACTAAGGGAAGACTTGAAGATGCTAGAAGGCATAGTCCAGTCCATGGGAGATTTCCAGATCGTGCGCATTCCCAAGCAAACCTGACTCATTTCTCACCTTTTTTTAATGATGACAAAAAGGGGGAGAAGCAATTTGAACCAACCAACTTTAAACTTTGACTTTAAATTTTTTTTTTGTGGTTATGTTTGTTTTTGAGTATGACTTGAGTGAACTTGGGTGTGAACTTGAATTTGACTGAATTGGCTGTGGATTTTGATGTTTGACTGTTTGCATTTATATCAAGTGTTGTTATATGGTATTACTCATGAAAGACTAACCAATTTTCTGTGGATGCAGAGTCTGGTTGTTTTATTAATCTTTATGAGATAGCCATATTGCTTGAGAAATGTTTTTGCAGGTCAAAGTTGTTCAAATCTACAGGAAATTTTTGTCACCATAAAAAAGGGGGAGATTGTTGGAGAAATCTTTCCATAATATTTTGAAGCTGACAAAACGTTTCTATCAGTCTAGTCTGGTTATTTGCAGACTGTCTGTTTAAAGTCTGAAGACTTTCTGATCACCAAACTCAAGACTCAAGACTCAAGACTCAAGACTATTCTCATTGACAGTCTTTCTGATCTAGTGTCGAAGGAAATCCAGAACCGAAGTATATGGTTGAGGATTCAATCCTATCCTCTGGAGAAGATCTCTTGGTTGGATAAATATAACAGATTCTTTTATTCGTATCTAGATCGATTGAAGATCTGGTGATCCGTTGGAAACCAAGATCCTGATTGTATGGGCGAACAGGATTGATGGGCTATCGTCAGGTTCCTTTAATAGCTCGAATGATCTTCTTAATTGATTCCGTCCAACGGGTAGATTGGAGGAATTCCTTTGGTAAGTGCCAACGGTATGATGGCATAAAGGAGTATAAAAAGGAAGACGTTCTAGTTGTTTGAGTACGTGATCGATAGAAAAATTCCAGAGTCTGAAGCACCTTGATTATTAGTCGATACATTTTGAGCGAAATTGTATACACAGAGAGTGTCTATACTTGGTGATACCCTGAGCGAGTGTGGTAGATCATCTACACCTAGAAATCAAGGAAGATCAACGCTGTAATATCTGTTTGTTCATAGTGGAATCCAGCCAATTGGCTGTCAGTGCAGAAGAGTGGACGTAGGCTTGAATCAAGCCGAACCACTATAAATCGCGTGTTCAATTCTCTCTTTCCTTTACTCAGTCTTACGTTGATTATTATTTGTCTCAAATCCTTCAACTGTCTAAGTATTGTGCAATCACCAAGAAAAATCTTTTATATACCTATTCACCCCCCTCTAGGTACTCGTACTAGCTATATCAGAGACAATTTAATTTAGAATTTGCACTATGAATTTAGCAAATTCACCTTCCTTGTTAAGAGCTGCGATCTCCAAAGCTAAATGACATGAAACACAACAGCATACACATGCGACCCATTTAGGTTTTTAATTAACCCCGGTCTAATTTCTTGTCGTTCACACTTGAAATATTATATTGATCCCACAAATTCCAGATTACTACATTTTCCTTTAAAATAAATATTAAAATATTATTTCACATTACTTGACAATGGTCTTATGTACTCTTTATATTGATGCAATATACCTTCATCAACAAGCCTAAACTTTTAGAATAAACTTTGTTTCAATAAATAGCAAACCCATTTATGTTTTTAATTAACCCCGGTCTAATTTCTAGTGGTTCACACTTAAAATATTATATTGATCCCACAAATTCTAGATAACTATATTTTCCTTAAAAATAATTATTAAAATATTATTTCACGTTACTTGACAATGGTCTTAAATACTCTTTAAATTGATGTTATATACCTTCATTAGTAAGCCTAGAATTTTGTATTAAACTTTCTTTTAATGAATAGCAATTTATTATTAATAGAGTAGATCGACCAAACAAACTTAGTGAAATATATGATTTCCAATAGTCCTTCCAACGTTAACCATTTTCATATATAATGGACTAAATTGAACATTTACCAACTACTTAGGAACCACATTGAATAAATTAAAAATTTATGAATGATATTGCACATTAGACCAATGTTCATGAATCATTTATGCCATTTTCTCAATCAAACTTTAATAATTCATACGTTTACATGATTCCATATATTATTACTTTTCAATGTTCTTTGCTATTTTATCTATGGTTAGATTGTTATTTGTTCTCTCTTTCTCAAATGAGTGTTTTTCATTACATTTTCAAGAAAATTCGATGATTTTACAATCGACTTTATAAATAATAAATTGTCCCGTTATATATGATTCACAAGAGAAATTGTCGGTTTCCTTCTTTTTTTTTATGATTCTCTTGAAAATCACAAAAGTATCCTTTACTCAACAACACTCAAAAAAAAAAAAAAAAATCCACAAATTATATTTAATCATATTTGATTTATGTACCTGTCAAGAACATATATGGCTCCTTGAGGAATTTACGATAATTCTCTTCGTTGATCTTGGCACACTTAATGGACCATTAATTGTCTCAACTCAACCTTGTCATTTAACGGATGCTTCTTCATACGTTTACATGATTCCATATATTATTACTTTTCAATGTTCTTTGCTATTTTATCTATGGTTAGATTGTTATTTGTTCTCTCTTTCTCAAATGAGTGTTTTTCATTACATTTTCAAGAAAATTCGATGATTTTACAATCGACTTTATAAATAATAAATTGTCCCGTTATATATGATTCACAAGAGAAATTGTCAGTTTCCTTCTTTTTTTTATGATTCTCTTGAAAATCACAAAAGTATCCTTTACTCAACAACACTCAAAAAAAAAAAAATCCACAAATTATATTTAATCATATTTGATTTATGTACCTGTCAAGAACATATATGGCTCCTTGAGGAATTTACGATAATTCTCTTCGTTGATCTTGGCACACTTAATAGACCATTAATTGTCTCAACTCTGATATTGCTAGTATGAGAACCTAGAGGGGGGGTGAATAGGTATAAAATAATTTCCTTGAAGATTGTGCAATATTTAAACAGTTAAAGGATTTGCAACAGTTAAAAATCAATCGCAAGACTGAGTAAGAGAAAGAGAGAATTGAACACTCGGTTTATAGTGGTTCGGCTTGATTCAAGCCTACGTCCACTCTTCTGCACTGACAGCCAATTGGCTGGATTCCACTATGATCAAAGAGCTGTTACAGTATTGATCTTCCTTGATTTCTCGGTGTAGATGATCTACTACACTTACTCAAGGTATCACCAAGTACAAACACTCTCTGTGTATACAATTTCGCTCGAACAGTCTCGACTAACAATCAAGGTTCTTCGACTCTGGAATTTCTCTATCGATCACACACTTAAAGCAACTAGAACGACTTCCTTTTTATACTCCTTTATGCCATCATAGCCGTTGGCACTTACCAAAGGAATTCCTCCAATCTACCCGTTGGACGGAATCAATCAAGAAGATCATCCGAGCTATTTAAGGAATCGATGATAGCCCATCAATCCTGTTCGCCCCATACAATCGGGATCTTGGTTTCCAAGAATAGAACATTCCAAGATTATTTCGTCAATCATCGGATCTTCAATCGATCTTAGATAAGAATCAAAGAATCCGAAATGATTATCCAACCAAAGAATCTTTTCCAGAGGATAGGATCGAATCCTCAACCATTTACCTCGGCTTTGGATTTCCTTCGTCACTGGTTTAGAAAGACTGTCAGTGAGAATAGACTTAAGTCTTGAGTCTTGGGCCTTGAGTCTTGGGTCTTGAGTCTCGAGAGAACAAAGTCTTCAGACTTTAAACTGACGGTCTCCGAACATCCAGACTTTAGATCGAAAGAAACGTTTTGTCGCTTCAAAATATTCTGGAAAGATTTCTCCAACAATCTCCCCTTTTTGATGGTGACAAAACTTTCTTGAAGATTTGAACAACTTTGACCTGCAAAACATTTCTCAAGCAATATGGCTAACTCATAAAGATTAATAAAACAACCAGACTCGCATCCACAGTAAAATTGGTTAGACTTTCATGAGAAACACCATATATCAACACTTGAATAAATGCAATCAGTCAAGCATCATAATCCACAGCCAATTCAGTCAAATTCACACCCAAGTTCAAGTCATACTCAAAAATAAACATAACCACAAAAGTCAAAGTTTTTAAATGGTTCAAATTTGGTTCTCCCCCTTTTTGTCAGCATTGAAAAGGGTGAGAAAGGAGTCATGTTTGCTTGGGAATACGCACGATCCGGAAATCCCCAATGGATGGACTACTCCTTCGAGCTTCTTCAGGTCTTCTCTCGGATGAGCTACCTCTTCTCCCTTGGCATTGGCTTGAAGTTGCAGAGCAAGGTCTTTGAATTTATCCTCCGAGAGAGATCAAGATGCTTGTCCAAAGCATTCTTCAAAGCTTGGATTTCACGATCCGTAACATATATCCGGCTACGCATTTCCGAAGAATATTCATGATGCTACGAAGATCTGCAGAATCATCCGTCTGTCTACTGGCATTGACTTTCTCAGATGATGTGTATGCAGACGATGGCGCTTTTGAATGGTCTGGCAGATTTGGAATCGATGCATCACCTTCTTCAGGCAAGTGAGAGACCTGAACTTCTTCTGGGTCTTCTGGAGATTGTCTTAGATCTTCACTGACAGCAGCATGAGGTGTAGACCTCTCTTGCTCGCTAACTCCCCGTCTCGAGGACATCGAAAGGGGAAGAGTGATGATCATGCTCTTGATCTTCCTTCTCTCCAGCATTTGCCGGCAGACTTTTTTTTCTCCTTCTCCTTCTTCTTCGACTTCTTTCTCCTTCTCTCTCGGTCTTCTTCTCCTCGTTCGCTTTTCTTCTTCTTCTGCATTCCGCTGAAGTTCTGTCGGATGAGACACAGAACGTCTGGTTCTTGACAGAGCTTGGATAGAGGGATCTTCATCATCTTCATCTTCATCTTCATCCTCAAGGATGAGAGTTCTTTTCCTCTTTTTCGATGGGGCACCAATGGCCTCCTTTCCTTTCCTTTTGAAGCAGGCATGGATTTGGAGATTTCACTTTGAATTTCTCCATTGCCTTGGAGAGTTCTTGCAGACGCATCTTCATTAACATTTTCAACCCTACCACCATCTTATCACACGGTCGAACACAAAAAGTATGTGGCAGTTCAATGTTCGAGATGTCTGAAGATCTTGGTCACTGACCAGGATAAGGCAATTGTCCTTTGTCTTTTGACATTGCTCGTACATATGGAAGAGGATAGTGTGCGGGAGAGAAAACTTCCGTCCCGAGTTTATCGCGTACATCAACTTTGCTTCGAAAGAGACACGAAGTCTTTGACGTAGACTTTGGTCCGAGACAGTTGATCACAATCTTATGAAGCACGATGTTGATAGCATTCATCCCTGGAATAGGTAATTTTCTTCTCTACGTCCCTATCTTTGACAAGATCCGAGTAGTACGAGCAGGTGAGACTTTGATTGGGAGATAGCGTCCCCGTTCAACTCCAACAATGTCCGCCAACATATTCACATCTACCACGTAGACTTGATCTCGAACATCGAATGAAATCCTATTCGCATCCAAAAAGCTAAGATTTGAATAGAAATAAGCGGTCCGTTGAGCATACCCATCCGTAGAGTCAGAGCAAAAAGTCTCAAGTTGAAGCAAATTCAACTTCTCTCTTAAGTTCATGTTGATGGAGTCCAGGAAGTCAAAATCGACACTTCTAGGGTTTATCACCCCTCTTTTCAACAGCCTGAAATACACTTTTTCCCGATCCTTGGATTTAAACAAATCCATCCAATTTCCTTTCACCTTTGCTGCCACACCCATTCTAGGTTTAAATTCAAGGAACATTTTGTCGTCATCGTTCCCGTCAATCGATTTTGTCCTGGCAAACGAGGGTCTCGGGAATGTTCGCAAGAGCCTCCTCCGCCCTTCCTTTCGGAGCAACTCCCAATTCCTCCATTTTCCGCAGAAAAAGATACTCATTTCCATAATTTTTGTCCTTAAGGAAGTCATCTATATATTTTAACGAAGAACCGGAGCTTTTCAACGCACGATAAAGCTTATAGATAAAGGAGGGTCTTTGGACTCTTCGGGTCGGCATCCTCGATTATCTCTTCTTCCAGATGTTGACTTGCACCTTGTGGGGTAGGAGGTGATGAATGACGTGGAGGAGAGCGAATCGGACTTTGTCGCCGACTTGATAAGTCTTCTTCCTCGCAAGATCGAAGTGAGTCGGTCCCTTCTCCATTCTTTGTGGTCCCCGCTTGCTATTCTTGATGATTTCCTTGAAGACGACATCCTTCTTTGTCTATTGGAAGATTCCTTCACTTGCTTTTCCCAAGAAGAATGACCACTTTCTCGACGATGAACAAGAAGAAGAAACAGTATCGGGAGGAGAGTGCCTTTTAGGGTTTTGAAAATTGGGCGTAGAATAACTGTATATATATATGTACCTCGGATTTGAAAAGATAAATTTAATCGGTACAAGGAAAGTGTACGAACACATCTTTTCAAAATCAATAACTACCAAAATTAATTCCTAAAAATTTCAAATTTCACACGAATTATATCTGAATAAAAGATCGTACCTTTTCGAGATTAGATGACTAAACGAGAATTCGTACCTTTTCAAATAGCAACTTACGTCTTTAGCCATGAATGTTTGAGTCTCACGATTTAAAGTCAGAGTCTTAGAGTTGGTGAGTCTCTAGACTTTAACTTCTTCAAGCTTCAAAATGTTGAGTCTTGAGCGGATGAAGTCGAATTGATTTTTCTCCAAAGGCTTTGTGAATATATCCGCTAGTTGACTCTTTGAATCAACAAATTGAATCGAGATTTCTCCATTTTGAATATGATCTCTAATAAAATGATGTCGAATCTCAATATGCTTTGCTCTTGAATGAAGGATTTGATTTTTGGTGAGATTGATCGCGCTGGTGTTGTCACATCTGATTTCTGTGCATGAGTCTTTAATGCCAAAGTCTTGTAGCTGTTGTTTTATCCATAGAATTTGCGAACAGCAGCTTCCAAGAGCTACATACTCGCTTCGTCGTTGAGAGAGCTACGGTGTTTTGCTTCCTTAAGAACCAAGACACCGTCCCGTTTCCAAGCAGTTGACAAGTTCCGTAAGTGCTCTTTCTATCGACTCGCAACCGGCCGATCCGTCTCGAGTATCCTAGAAGATTAAAGTCTCCCCTCTTTGGATACCAAAGACCGATGCTTGAAGATGAAGCAACGTATTTGATAATACGTTTCACGGCAATGAGATGTGATTCTCTAGGATCCGATTGAAACCTAGCACAGATGCAAACACTCAACAAAATATCAGGTCTAGAAGCGTAAGATAAAGAAGTGAACCGATCATGCTCTGTACAGCTTTTGATCTACTTTCTTCCCTTCTTCATCCTTGTCTATCTTCCGAGAACATGACATTGGTATGTCGGTCTTTTTGCACTTTTCCAATCCAAACCTTTTGACAAGATCATTCGCATATTTTTCTTGATGGATAAAAGTTCCTTCCTTCATTTGATTTACTTGGAGTCCAAGAAAGAATGTTAACTCTCCCATCATACTCATTTCAAACTCATCCTGCATAGACTTAGAAAATTTCTTGCAAAGACTTTCATTAGAGGATCCAAAAATAATGTCATCAACATATATTTGAACAAGTAAAAAGCTTTTGTTTTCCTTTTTGATAAATAAAGTAGTATCAACTTTACCTTTGACAAAACCGTTCCATAATAAAAACTTACTTAGTCTGTCGTACCAAGCTCGAGGTGCTTGCTTTAGACCATACGAGCCTTTTCGTCCGAAAACTGAGTCTGGCTTCTTTGGGTCTTCAAATCCAGGCGGTTGTTCCACATAAACTTCCTCTTGGATAAATCCATTTAGGAAAGCACTTTTGACGTCCATTTGGAATAACCTGAAATTTTTGTAACAAGCAAACGCAAGTAATAGACGAATAGCTTCTAACCTTGCTATAGGAGCGTAAGTCTCATCATAGTCTATTCCTTCTTCTTGCGTGTATCCTTTGGCCACGAGTCTTGCTTTGTTTCGTACGACTTTTCCTTCTTCGTTCATCTTGTTCCTGAATACCCATTTAGCTCCAATTACAGTTTTACCTTTTGGTTTAGATGTCAATTCCCAGACATCATTAATGTTGAACTGTCTCGAGCTCTTCTTGCATAGCTTCGATCCAGCTTTCATCGATAAAGCTTCTTCTATGCTTTTTGGTTCAATTTCGAGATGAGAGCGACAGCACTAGATTCTTCATGTCTTTTTGATCTGGTGCGGATTCCTTCATTGATTTCGCCAATAATGAGATCTTTAGGATGACTGGATTTGTGTTTCCAGTTACTGGTTGATTTGCTTGGTTGATGATCTCTTTCTTTATTTGAATCTTCATGAGCTTCTTGATGTTGGACTTCCAGAGTCTGAGATGCTTCTTGAGTTGAAGACTTTGGAAGGTCTAGAGTGAGTTCAGACTCTTCATATTGAGTCTGGCTGGATTCATCTTGCGTTGAGTCTTGGAATTTGACATTCATTGATTCCTCCACAGACTGGCTTTTCTTGTTATAGACTCTGTATGCTTTGCTTGATGTAGAATATCCAAGGAAGATGCCTTCATCGATCTTTCTTCAAACTTACCAACTCGATCATTTGCATTTTTCAAAATAAAGCATTTGCAACCAAATACATGAAAGTATGAAACAATAGGCTTCTTACCTTTGAACAATTCATAGGGGTTTTTTCAAGAATAGGTCTTAGGAAGACTCTATTTATAATATAGCATGCAGTTGAAATAGCTTCAGCCCAAAATCGTGAAGAAATTTTACTTTCAATTAAAAGTGTTCTAGCCATTTCTTGAAGAGATCTATTCTTTCTTTCCACAACTCCATTTTGCTCTGGAGTATACGGAGAGGAAAACATGTGATTAAAACCAGATTTATCACAGAATTTTGTAAAATCTTGATTTTCAAATTCACTTCCATGATCTGTTCTTATACTTGAAATAGCACATCCTTTTTCATTTTGAACCCTTTTTGCAAACTTCTCAAAGTACGAAAAGGTTTCGACTTACTTGCAAGAAAATATACCTGTGTAAAGCGAGAGTAATCGTCTACAATTACTAGACAATATTTCTTACCTCCAATGCTCGGGTTCTTGTTGGTCCGAAGATATCCATATGAAGCAACCGTAATACATGATTAGTAGATACATGATTTATTTGCTTAAATGAATTTCTTACCTGCTTTCCCAGAATGCATGGAGTGCATAGGTCGACTTTTGATATGGCAATTTAGGTAGACCTCGAACAAGCTGCTTTGAAGAGATTTTGGCTAATTGCTTCTTGTTGATATGGCCAAGTTTTCTGTGCCATAGAACTGCTTCATCTTGAATTGAGATTAGGCATTGTTCTTCATTTGGCTTTACATCAAGGAGGTAGATGTTTCCATGCCTTCGACCCATGAAAGACTGAGTCGAATCTTTACTAATTCCAGAACATATGCCTTCTTGAAAGAAGATCTTGAAACCGGTATCACACAATTGGCTAATGCTGAGAAGATTATAATTGAGTCCTTCCACTAGAGAGACATTGCTTATTGTGAGATTTCCAATTCTCACAGTTCCAAATCCCACGATGCTTCCTTTGCCGTTTCCTCCAAAAGAAACATTTCCGCCGTTTACTTGAACAAGCTTTACGAAGCATTTTGAGTCTCCTGTCATGTGTCTTGAGCATCCGCTGTCAAGATACCACTTTACCTTCTTTTTGACAGAGACCCGCATTCAAAAGAGAGTCTCAAGCTTTCTTTGGTACCCAAATTTTCTTGGGTCCTTTGGTGTTAGTAGGATGAGCATTATTAGGCCATACTCTCTTAACAGCTTCCAAACCATAGGACACTCTTTTTCAAAATGATCTTGACTGTTACACTTTGAACATCTTAGAGCATTTCGACCTACAGACTTTACAAAGACTTTCTTGAAATGATTTTTGTAAGCCTCTCTCGATGGTCTTTTCTTAATTCTTTCTTTTACTTTCGGAAAATCAATCAAAGGGATTGTTTCAGCTGTCATACCTAGACCCGACTTATTGAAGTAAGGTCTTTGACTGAAAGAACTTTTTCAAGTTTTTCCGACCCTATTGAAAATTTCTTTGAAATATTTGATAAATCAGTTTTTAAGAAAGCATTTTCTTTTGAAAGTTTTTCTTCATTCTCTTTAAGGGTAGAAACATTCAAGTTTAAACTTTCCACTTTTTCTTCCAAAATGTTTTCCTTTTGTTTTAAAACTGAGTTTTCCTTTTTAAGTTCGGAAATCTTTTTGAGAGAAGTCTTAAGACCAAGCATAATTCATCAATGTATTTAGAGACTTTGACAGGGATTTTATAATCACTTACCTCAAATTCACCGTCTCGAGTCGATCCAGAAGTCCGAGTCCGATTGTGCCATCGACACGGGTTGGCATATTCCTCATCACTCTCTTCACACTCGTATCGCTCCAAGTTTCGGCTTTAAGAGCTTTTCGAGACTTCTCAGCTTTTCCTCTTTTCTTTTTCAGAAGAGGACAGTTGGGTCTGATGTGTCCCTTTTTCTTACACTCGAAGCAAACTACATCTTTGTTTGGTTCCTCATTATCAACAAACTTGGTTTGCTGTTTCGAAAACTTTGTTTCTTTGAGTTGAACCTTCTTCCTTTTCTATTCAGTTTTCGAACCTTCTAATCATAAGAGCAAGCTCCTCATCGTCCAGATCTTCTTTAGAATCTGTATCATCAGAATCATCGTTAGATTTTAATGCAATAGATATCTTACCTCTTGGATCTTCGTCTTCATTAATTCGTTCCACTTCGTAAGACTGAAGAGTTCCAATCAGCTCGTCTACAGATAATGGCATAATTCTTTGCGTCTCTCTTATTGAAGTCTTTATATGATTCCAATCCTTGGAGAGTCCACGCAGTAGCTTGTTCACCTTCATAGGATCAGAAATTTTCTGTCCTTGATTCTCAAGACCATTGACAATATCGTAAAACGGCTAAACATGTCGGTTATAGATTCTCCTGGTTTCATTTTGAAGGCTTCATATTGACCAAGAAGAATGTTAATTCTGGTCTCCTTCACTCGGTCTGTTCCTTCATAGGTGATATGTAATCTATCCCAGACTTCTTTTGCTGTAACACAAGAAGATATTCTGTTATATTCAGTTGGTGACAAGGCACAATATAAAGAATAAATTGCTTTAGCATCGAGTGCTTGTCTCTTGTTTATCTCTTCTTGAGACATTCCGCTGGCTTCAACGGTTTCTTTCCCTCTTTCGGATGCGATGCAAGTAGGAGTGATTTCTTTTCCACCACATCCCATTCCAGAGGATCCTTTGATCGTAGAAAAGCTTTCATCTTGTTTTTCCAGATGTTGTAATCTTTTCCATCAAAGTAGGGTGGTCTCGTATTGCTTTGCCCTTCCATCAGCCCTGGTGCTAGCATACTAGCCATGGATCTTTTACTCAAGTAAAACACTTCAAACAAAGTAAGAACACGGGCTCGATACCAATTGATATAGCTAGTATGAGAACCTAGAGGGGGTGAATAGGTATAAAACAATTTCCTTGAAGATTGTGCAATATTTAAACAGTTAAAGGATTTGCAACAGTTAAAAATCAATCGCAAGACGAGTAAGAGAAAGAGAGAATTGAACACTCGGTTTATAGTGGTTCGGCTTGATTCAAGCCTACGTCCACTCTTCTGCACTGACAGCCAATTGGCTGGATTCCACTATGATCAAAGAGCTGTTACAGTGTTGATCTTCCTTGATTTCTCGGTGTAGATGATCTACTACACTTACTCAAGGTATCACCAAGTACAAACACTCTCTGTGTATACAATTTCGCTCGAACAGTCTCGACTAACAATCAAGGTTCTTCAGACTCTGGAATTTCTCTATCGATCACACACTTAAAGCAACTAGAACGACTTCCTTTTTATACTCCTTTATGCCATCATAGCCGTTGGCACTTACCAAAGGAATTCCTCCAATCTACCCGTTGGACGGAATCAATCAAGAAGATCATCCGAGCTATTTAAGGAATCGATAATAGCCCATCAATCCCGTTCGCCCATACAATCAGGATCTTGGTTTCCAAGAATAGAACATTCCAAGATTATTTCGTCAATCATCGGATCTTCAATCGATCTTAGATAAGAATCAAAGAATCCGAAATGATTATCCAACCAAAGAATCTTTTCCAGAGGATAGGATCGAATCCTCAACCATTTACCTCGGCTTTGGATTTCCTTCGTCACTGGTTTAGAAAGACTGTCAGTGAGAATAGACTTAAGTCTTGAGTCTTGAGTCTTGAGTCTTGGGCCTTGAGTCTTGGGTCTTGAGTCTCGAGAGAACAAAGTCTTCAGACTTTAAACTGATGGTCTCCGAACATCCAGACTTTAGACTGAAAGAAACGTTTTGTCAGCTTCAAAATATTCTGGAAAGATTTCTCCAACAAACTCAACCTTGTCATTTAACGGATGCTTCTTTATATTAAGCTTTCATGAATTATTTCCCGGTCATGATTTGTGGTTTACCTACTCTCGAAATCAAGCCCTTGGAACTTGGCCTGCCTTCGCGTGTGTTTTGGCGCGCGCATGGAGGTGCTCGTCGGCCGAAATGGTGAGGATTCCCTTCACACTCACCAAGAATATGAATTATTTTCGTCCGTTTCTTCCTTTTTCTTGTTTTATCTTCTCAAGATGTATTCAATTATATCATGTTAGATGCTCGCCTATTTCTCGTTCTTTCTACAATACATGTTTTCATGCTACATTACGATGATAAATGTTCGTCCAATTTTTTCAACAGATATGTAGAACAACAAGCACAAATTTATATTCTCGAGTAATGATTAGGTAAGTGATCAACCGTTTGGTTTTTATTTTGGTTTGGATGCGACTGAGTATGTGTTAATATTACGGTATTCTTCTCATGCGGAAACCGATGTGTAAGGCCAAATTCTTCATCGTGTGATGGAGACTACCTCGATACGTTCGAACAAATCTTTTACCCACATCCGAATGGATTATTTAGTCCAAGTGAAAGTTGGATTGTCTCCTATTATCTAGAAAAATGTATGAATATAGCTCCTCAAGCTGAGATGAAAATAAGAACTTAATGGAGTTGCGAATGTAATAAGCTGCAGGAGTTGCTATCGTAACGTTGTGCACGGACCTCTCTCTATGTCATTCATTAACGGAGTAGTAATAGGAAAATCAATGAAATGCCATCGGCTTATGAGAAATTAGTTAAAGCAGAGAATCGTAACATATCACGACGGAGACCATAAAGTCAAATGCTATTGGTGGTGAGGAACAGGGTCTTCTAAAGCTCACGAAGACCTGCAGCTCATTTTCCTGGTAACTTTGATGTAGCTAGTATGAGTACCTAGAGGGGGGTGAATAGGTATACAAAGATTTTTCTTGATAATTTCTGTATACTTACGCAATACTTAGACAGTTCAAGGATTAGCGAAAGATAACAATCAATGTAAGACTGAGTAAGGAAAGAGAGAATTAAACACGCGGTTTATAGTGGTTCCGCTTGATCCAAGCCTACGTCCACTCTTCTGCACTGACAGCCAATTTGGCTGGATTCCACTATGAACAAAGAGATGTTACAGTGTTGTTCTTCCCTGATTTCTCGATGTAGATGATCTACTACACTCGCTCAAGGTATCACCAAGTATAAACACTCTCTGTGTGTACAATTTCGTTTGAACTGTATCGACTAACAATCAAGGATCTTCAGACTCTGGAATTTTTCTATCACTCACACACTTAAAACAACTAGAACGTCTTCCTTTTATACTCCTTTATGCCATCATAGCCGTTGGCACTTACCAAAGGAATTCCTCCAATCTACCCGTTGGACGGAATCAATCAAGAAGATCATCCGAGCTATTTAAGGAATCGATGATAGCCCATCAATCCCGTTCGCCCATACAATCAGGATCTTGGTTTCCAAGAATAGAATATTCCAAGAATATTTCGTCGACCATCGGATCTTCAATTGATCTTAGATAAGACTCAAAAGAATCCGAAATATTTATCCAACCAAAGAATCTTTTCTAGAGGATAGGATCGAATCCTCAACCATATACCTTGGCTTTGGATTTCCTTCGTCACTGGATTAGAAAGACTGTCAGTGAGAATAGACTTAAGTCTTGAGTCTTGATTCTTAAGTCTTGAGTCTTGAGTCTTGAGTCTTGAATCTTGAGTCTTGAGTCTTGAGTCTTGAGTCTCGAGAATACAAAGTCTTCGAGACTTTAAACCGTCGGTCTTCGAACATCCGGACTTAGATCGATAGAAACGTTTTGTCGCCTTCAAAATATTCTGGAAAGATTTCTCCAACAATCTCCCCCTTTTTGATGGTGACAAAACTTTCTTGTAGATTTGAACAACTTTGACCTGCAAAAATATTTCTCAAGCAATATGGCTAACTCATAAAGTTTAATAAAACAACCAGACTCTGCATCCACAGAAAATTGGTTAGTCTTTCATGAGTAACACCATATATCAACACTTGAAATAAATGCAACGAGTCAAGCATCACAATCCACAGTCAATTCAGTCAAATTCACACCCAAGTTCAAGTTCTCAAGTCATACTCAAAATTAAACATAACCACTAAAAAGTTTTTAAAAAAAGATGTTTGTTGGTTCAAATTGGTTCTCCCCCTTTTTGTCAGCATTAAAAAGGGTGAGAAAGGAGTCATGTCTCGCTTGGGAATGCGCACGATCCGGAAATCCCCAATGGACTCGGACTACTCCTTCGAGCTTCTTCAGGTCTTCCCTCAGTTGAGCTACCTCTTCTCCCTTAGCATTGGCTTGAAGTTGCAGAGCGAGGTCTTTGAATTTATCGTCCATAGAGACTGAAGATGCTTGTCCAGCATTCTTCATTGCTTGGATTTCACAGTCCAGAGCATATATCTGGCCACGCATTTCCAGAAGAATATCCATGATACGACGAAAATCTGCAGAGTCATCCGTCTGTGTACTAGCATTGGCTTTCTCAGATGGTGTGTATGCAGACGATGGCGCTTCTGTTAAGTCTTGCAGATTTGGTTCTGACGTATCGTGACCTTCTTCAGGCAATTGAGAGACCTGAACTTTTTCGGGTCTTCGGAGATTGTCTTAGATCTTCACCGACAGCAGCATGAGGTGTAGACCTCTCTTGCTCGCCAACTCCCCCTGTCTCTAGGACATCGAAAGGGGAAGAGTGATGATCATGCTCTTCATTTCCCTTCTCTCCAGATTCATCAACAGACTTTTCTTTTTCTCCTTCTCCTTCTTCTTCAACTTCTTTCTCCTTCTCTCTCTCGTTCTTCTTCTTCTCTCGCTCGTTGAAGTTCGTCGGTTGAGACACGTAACGTCCGGTTCTTGTCGGTGCTTGGATAGTGGGATCTTCATCATCTTCATCTTCATCTTCATCCTCCAGGATGAGAGTTCTTTTCTTCTTTTTCGATGGAGCACCAATGGCCTCCTTTCCTTTTCTCTTTGAGGCAGATTGAACTGGAGATTTCACTTTGAATTTCTCCATTGCCTTGGAGAGTTCTTGCAGACGCATCTTCATTAACATTTTCAACCCTACCACCATCTTATCACACGGTCGAACACAAAATGTATGTGGCGGTTCAATGTTCATGTGTCTGAAGATCTTTGTCACTGCACCAGGATAAGGCAATTGTCCTTTGTCTTTTGACATTGCTCGTACATATGGAAGAGAATAGTGTGCGGGAGAGAAAACTTCCGTCCCGAGTTGATCGCGTACATCAACTTTGCTTCAGAAAGAGACACGAAGTCTTTGACGTAGACTTTGGTCCGAGACAGTTGATCACAATCTTATGAAGCACGATGCTGATGGCCTTCATCCTTGAGTAGGTAATTTTCTTCTCTGCGTCCATAACTTTCACAAGATCCAGAGTAGTACGAGTAGGTGAGGCTTTGATTGGAATATAGCGTCCACGTTCAACCCCAACTATGTCCGCCAACATATTCACATCTACCACGTAGACTTTGTCTCGAACACTAAATGAAATTCTATTCGCATCCAAAAAGCTAAGATTTGAATAGAAATAAGCGGTCAGTTGAGCATACCCGTCTGTAGAGTCAGAGCAAAAAGTCTCAAGTTGAAGCAAATTCAACTTCTCTCTTAAGTTCATGTTGATGGAGTCCAGAAGTCAAAATCAACACTTCTAGGGTTTATCACCCCTCTTTTCAACAGCCTGAAATACACTTTTTCCTGATCCTTGGATTTAAACAAATCCATCCGATTTCCTTTCACCTTTGCTGCCACACCCATTCTAGGTTTAAATTCAAGGAACATTTTGTCATCATCATTCCCTTCAATCAAATTTTGTCCGGCAAACGAGGGTCTGGGAATGTTCTCAAGAGCCTCCTCTACCCTTCCTTTAGGAGCAACTCCCAATTCCTCCATTTTCCGCAGAAAAAGATACTCATTCCCATAATTTTTGTCCTTAAGAAAGTCATCTATATATTTTAATGAAGAACCGGAGCTTTTCAACGCACGATAAAGCTTATAGATAAAGGAGGGTCTTTGGACTCTTACTGGGTCGGCTTCCTCGATTATCTCTTCTTCCAGATGTTGACTTGCACCTTGTGGGGCAGGAGGTGATGAATGACGTGGAGGAGAGCGAATCGGACTTTGTCGCTGACTTGATAAGTCTTCTTCCTCAGTAAGATCGAAGTGAGTCGGTCCCTTCTCCATTCTTTGTGGTCCCCTGCTTGCTATTCTTGATGATTTCCTCGATGACGACATCTTTCTTTGTCTATTGGAAGATCCCTTCACTTGCTTTTCCCAAGAAAAAATGACCACTTTCTCGATGACGAACAAGGAGTAGAAAAAGTATTGGGAGGAGAGTGCTTTTTAGGGTTTTGAAGATTTGGGCGAAGAGAAACTGTATATATATAACTCAGTTTTTGAAAAGGGGAAGTTCAATCGGTACAAGGAAAGTGTACGAACACTTCTTTTCAAAAATCAATAGCTGCCAAAATTAATTTCTTTTAAAAAGACAGTTTTTCGAATTTCACATATATTATAACTGAACAAAAGATCGTACCTTTTCGAGATTAGATAACTAAACAAGAATTCGTAGCTTTTCGAATAGCAACTTACAGTCTTTAGCCATGAATGATTGAGTCTCATGATTTAAAGTCTGAGAGATCAGAGTCTCAGAGTTGGTGAGTCTCTAGACTTTAACTTCTTCAAGCTTCAAAATGTTGAGTCTTGCACGGATAAAGTCGAATTGATTTTTCTCCAAAGGCTTTGTGAATATATCCGCTAGTTGACTCTTTGAATCAACAAATTGAATCGAGATTTCTCCATTTTGAATATGATCTCTAATGAAGTGATGTCGAATCTCAATATGCTTTGCTCTTGAATGAAGGATTGGATTTTTGGTGAGATTTATCGCGCTGGTGTTGTCACATCTGATTTCTGTGCATGAGTCTTCAATGCCAAAGTCTTGTAACTGTTGTTTTATCCATAGTATTTGCGAACGGCAGCTTCCAAGAGCTACATACTCTGCTTCTGTCGTTGAGAGAGCTACAGTGTTTTGCTTCCTTGAAAACCAAGACACTGTCCTGTTTCCAAGTAGTTGACAAGTTCCAGAAGTGCTCTTCCTATCAACTCTGCAACCGGCCAGATCTGCATCTAAGTATCCTAGAAGATTAAAGTCTTCCCTCTTTGGATACCAAAGACCGATGCTTGAAGATGAAGCAACATATTTGATAATACGTTTCACGGCAATGAGATGTGATTCTCTAGGATCTGATTGAAACCTAGCACGAGATGCAAACACTCAACAAAATATCAGGTCTAGAAGCGGTAAGATAAAGAAGTGAACCGATCATGCTTCGTACAGCTTTTGATCTACTTTCTTCCCTTCTTCATCCTTGTCTATCTTCTGAGAACATGACATTGGTATGTCGGTCTTTTTGCACTTCTCCAATCCAAACCTTTTGACAAGATCATTCGCATATTTTTCTTGATGAATAAAGGTTCCTTCCTTCATTTGTTTTATTTGAAGGCCCAGAAAGAATGTTAATTCTCCCATCATACTCATTTCAAACTCATCCTACATAGACTTAGAAAATTTCTTGCATAGACTTTCATTAGATGATCCAAAAATAATATCGTCTACATATATTTGAACAAGTAAAAAGCTTTTGTTTTCCTTTTTGATAAACAAAGTAGTATCTACTTTACCTTTGACAAAACCGTTCTGTAATAAGAACTTACTTAGTCTGTCGTACCAAGCTCGAGGTGCTTGCTTTAGACCATACAGAGCCTTTTTCAGTCTGAAGACTGAGTCTAGCTTCTTTGGGTCTTCAAATCCAGGTGGTTGTTCTACATAAACTTCCTCTTGGATAAATCCATTTAGGAAAGCACTTTTGACGTCCATTTGGAATAACCTGAAATTTTTGTAATAGGCAAACGCAAGTAATAGACGAATAGCTTCTAACCTTGCTACTGGAGCGTAAGTCTCATCATAGTCTATTCCTTCTTCTTGCGTGTATCCCTTGGCCACGAGTCTTACTTTATTCCGTACGACTTTTCCTTTTCGTTCATCTTGTTTCGAACACCCATTTGGCTCCAATAAAGTTTTACCTTTTGGTTTAGATGTCAATTCCCAGACATCGTTAATATTGAACTGTATCGAGCTCTTCTTGCATAGCTTCAATCCAACTTTCATCGATAAAGCTTCTTCTATGCTTTTTGGTTCAATTTCGAGATGAGAGCCACAGCACTAGATTCTTCATGCCTTTTGATCTGGTGCGGATTCCTTCATTGATTTCGCCAATGATGAGATCTTTGGGATGACTGGATTTGTGCTTCCAGTTACTAGTTGATTTGCCTGGTTGATGATCTCTTTCTTTATTTGAATCTTCATGAGCATTTTGATGCTGGTTTTCCAGAGTCTGAGATACTTTTTGAGTTGAAGGCTTTGGAAAGTCTGGAGCATGTTCAGATTCTTCATATTGAGTCTGAATGGATTCATCTTGCATAGAGTCTTGAAATTTGACATTCATTGACTCCTCCACCGTCTGGCTTTTCTTGTTATAGACTCTGTAGGCTTTGCTTGAAGTAGAATATCCAAGAAAGATGCCTTCATCTGATCTTTCTTCAAACTTACCAACTCGATCATTTGCATTTTTCAAAATAAAGCATTTGCAACCAAACACATGAAAGTATGAAACAATAGGCTTCTTACCTTTGAATAATTCGTAAGGGGTTTTCTCAAGAATAGGTCTTAGGAAGACTCTATTAATGATATAGCATGCTGTTGAAACAGCTTCAGCCCAAAATCGTGAAGAAATTTTGCTTTCAATTAAAAATGTTCTAGCCATTTCTTGAAGAGATCTATTCTTTCTTTCCACAACTCCATTTTGCTCTGGAGTATACGGAGAGGAAAACATGTGATTAAACCCAGATTTATCACAAAATTTCGTAAAATCTTGATTTTCAAATTCACTTCCATGATCTGTTCTTATACTCGAAATAGCACATCATTTTTCATTTTGAACCTTCTTGGCAAACTTCTCAAAGTACGAAAAGGTTTCTGACTTACTTGCAAGAAAATATACCCAGGTAAAGCGAGAGTAATCGTCTACAATTACTAGACAATACTTCTTACCTCCAATGCTCTGGGTTCTTGTTGGTCCGAAGAGATCCATATGAAGCAACTGTAGTACATGATTAGTAGAGACATGATTTATTGACTTAAATGATTTTCTTACCTGTTCTCCCAGAATGCATGGAGTGCATGGATCAGACTTTTGATATGGTAATTTGGGTAGGCCTCGAACAAGCTGTTTTGATGAGATTTTGGCTAATTGCTTCAAATTGACATGGCCAAGCTTTCTGTGCCATAAGCTTGCTTCATCTTGGATTGAGATCAGACATTGAGATTCATTTAATTTCATGTCTAAGAGATAGATGTTCCCATGTCTTCGACCCATGAAAGACTCGAGTAGAGTCTTTACTAGTTCCATAGCAAATTCCTTCTTGAAAGGAGATCTTGAAACCAGTATCACACGTTGGCTAATCTTTGAGAAGGTTATAGTTGAGTCCTTCTACTAGAGAAACATTGCTTATTGTGAGATTTCCAATTTTCACAGTTCCAAATCCCACAATGCTTCCTTTGCCGTTTCCTCCAAAAGAAACATTTCCTCCGTTTACTTGAACTAGCTTTATAAAGCACTTTGAGTCTCCTGTCATATGTCTTGAACATCCGCTGTCAAGATACCATTTTATCTTTTTCTTGACAGAGACCTACATTTAAAAGAGAGTCTCAAGTTTTCTTTGGTACCCAAATTTTCTTAGGTCCTTTGATGTTAGTAGGATAAGCATTATTAGGCCATACCTTTTTAACAGGCTTCCAAACCATAGGACACTCTTTTTCAAAGTGATCCTTACTGTTACACTTTGAACACCTTAAAGCATTCCGACCAACAGACTTTACAAAAACTTTCTTGAAATGATTTTTGTAAGCCTCTCTCGACGGTCTTTTCTTTATTCTTTCTTTAACTTTAGGAAAATCAATCAAGGGAATTGTTTCCGCTGTCATACCTAGACCAGACTTATTGAAGTAAGGTCTTTGAACAGAAAGAACTTTCTCAAGCTTTTCAGATCCTATTGAGAACTTCTTTGAAATATTTGTCAAGTCCGTTTTTAAGAAAACATTTTCTTTCAAAAGATCATCTTCTTTTTCTTTAAGAGCAGAAACATTTAGGTCTAGACTTTTAACCCTTTCTTCTAAAATGACTTCTTTTTGTTTTAGAACAAAGTTTTCCTTTTTAAGTTCGGAAATTCTTTTGAGAGAAGTCTTAAGACTGAAACACAGTTCATCAATATATTTAGAGACTTTGACAGGGATTTTAAAATCACTTACCTCAAATTCACATGCGAGTCGATCCGAATCTGAATCTGAGTCCGAATGTGCCATTACGCATATGTTGGCATATTCATTATCACTTTCTTCACATTCTGTATCGCTCCATGTTTCGGCTTTGAGAGCTTTTCGAAACTTATCAGCTTTTCCTCTTTTCTTCTTCAGAAGAGGACAGTTGGGTCTGATGTGTCCCTTCTTCTTACATTCGAAGCAGACTACATCTTTATTTTGTTCCTCATCATCACAGACTTGGTCGCTGTCTCTCGGAAACTTTGCTTCTTTGAGTTGAACCTTCGCCTTTTCTATTCAGTTTTCTGAATCTTCTTATCATGAGGGCGAGCTCCTCATCGTCCATATCATCTTCAGAATCTGCATCATCAGAATCATCATTTGATTTTAATGCAATAGATTTCTTACCTCTTGGATCTTCGTCCTCATTAATTCGTTCCACTTCATAAGACTGAAGAGTTCCAATTAGCTCGTCGACAGATATAGGCATAATTCTTTGCGTCTCTCTTATTGAAGTCTTTATATGATTCCAATCCTTGGAGAGTCCACGTAGAAGCTTGTTCACCTTCATGGGATCAGAAATTTTTTGTCCTTGGTTCTCAAGTCCATTGACAATATCTGTAAAACGACTAAACATGTCAGTTATAGATTCTCCTGGTTTCATTTTGAAAGCTTCATATTGACCAAGGAGAATGTTAATTCTGGTCTCCTTCACTCGGTCTGTCCCTTCATAAGTGATATGTAATCTATCCCACACTTCTTTTGCTGTAACACAAGAAGATATTCTGTTATACTCAGTTGGAGATAAGGCACAATACAAGGAGTAAATTGCTTTTGCATCGAGTGCTTGTCTCTTGTTTATTTCTTCCTGAGTCATTCCGCTGGCATCAACAGTTTCTTTTCCTCTTTCAGATACTGATGCAGCAGTAGGAGTGATTCCTCTTTCCACAACGTCCCATTCCAGAGGATCCTTGGATCGTAGGAAGGCTTTCATCTTGTTCTTCCAGATGTTGTAATCCTTCCCATCAAAGTAGGGTGGTCTTGTATTGCTTTGCCCTTCCATCGCCTCCCTGGTGCTAGCATACCAGCCATGGATCTTTTACTCGAAGTAAAACACTTCAAACAAAGTAAGAACACGGGCTCTGATACCAATTGATGTAGCTAGTATGAGTACCTAGAGGGGGGTGAATAGGTATACAAAGATTTTTCTTGATAATTTCTGTATACTTACGCAATACTTAGACAGTTCAAGGATTAGCGAAAGATAACAATCAATGTAAGACTGAGTAAGGAAAGAGAGAATTAAACACGCGGTTTATAGTGGTTCGGTTTGATCCAAGCCTACGTCCACTCTTTCGCACCGACAGCCAATTTGGCTGGATTCCACTATGAACAAAGAGATGTTACGGTGTTGTTCTTCCTGATTTCTCGATGTAGATGATCTACTACACTCGCTAAGGTATCACCAAGTATAAACACTCTCTGTGTGTACAATTTCGTTTGAACCGTATCGACTAACAATCAAGGATCTTCGACTCTGGAATTTTTCTATCACTCACACACTTAAAACAACTAGAACGTCTTCCTTTTATACTCCTTTATGCCATCATAGCCGTTGGCACTTACCAAAGGAATTCCTCCAATCTACCCGTTGGACGGAATCAATCAAGAAGATCATCCGAGCTATTTAAGGAATCGATGATAGCCCATCAATCTGTTCGCCCATACAATCGGGATCTTGGTTTCCAAGAATAGAACATTCCAAGAATATTTCGTCGACCATCAGATCTTCAATTGATCTTAGATAAGACTCAAAAGAATCCGAAATATTTATCCAACCAAAGAATCTTTTCCAAAGGATAGGATCGAATCCTCAACCATATACCTTGGCTTTGGATTTCCTTCGTCACTGGATTAGAAAGACTGTCAGTGAGAATAGACTTAAGTCTTGAGTCTTGATTCTTAAGTCTTGAGTCTTGAGTCTTGAGTTTTGAATCTTGAGTTTTGAATTTTGAGTCTTGAGTCTTGAGTCTTGAGTCTCGAGAATACAAAGTCTTCAGACTTTAAACCGTCGGTCTCCGAACATCCAGGACTTAGACCGATAGAAACGTTTTGTCGCTTCAAAATATTCTGGAAAGATTTCTCCAACAAACTTCCTGCGTCTGAGCTAGCCATAGTCGCTTTGCTTCGTCGATCGATAGCTCCCTCTCTCTCTTTCCCAACGCCATGTGTGAAAAGAAGAAGAATGGCTCTCATTCTTTTCTGAATGTTGCAATTATTAATATTAGTCCTTGGTAGACCAAAAACAAAGTGCCGGCAGTCGATGAGAACGACCAAATTGCTATGTGGCCGACCAAAAAAAAAAAGTTTAAGTTAATTGACCAAAAGCCTCTAATTACGCTGATTGCCCTGGACGGGCAATGGCTTTTTCCTCAACACTACTCGATTAATCCATATCCTTTACCTTATTTTGGTCATTAATGACAGAGAACTGGCAATTTCCAACACGAACACATTCGTACTCAATTACATGGCTAATCCTGAGGTGACATTGATTGACGCGAATTTAATAATGACCCATTTTTTACAGAAAAAAAAATCTCCTGTTCTTTTGGCTTTTCATAATATCGTGTTCAAAAAGGATTCTCATGTCCAATTCAGTTTTTGATGCAGAAAATAACTACATGTCAACAGACGTAAAAATGTTGAAACAGGAAGTCGTTAGTTTCACGACGAAGGCCATAAAATCAAATGCGATTGGTCGATGAGAAAGACAGATCTCTCTCCCTCTCCCCCAGGGTGTCTGTGCGAGCCTGGGGTGCGCCTAAAGGAGAGGCGCGATCCTTTGCTAGGCCTTTGCCATTCACTGAGACTGACCTGATGTTCTCAACGTAGAATATGGCCGTGTCGACACTTACTTTTAAAGAGATTATTTAAAGGGAATAAAAATAGTGCGTAAAAAATCGACTTCTTTTGTCAACATGTTAATTTACATGTCTGCGATGGAAAATAGCGCGGAAAAAATCTGACTTTTTCATACTTGTAGTACTTCGGTAACTATGAACGAATTAAAGGGAATTGTAGAGATAAATATGAATGAAAATTGAGGAATTGGTTTGGAAGAACAATATGGTTAGCCAATTACTACAGGAAATTCGAATTTTGAGGTCATTTTTTTTTTTTTGGTCAGAATCTTGTCGTTTCAGTTATGTTTGATAAAGATACAATGTGTTAGTAAGTCATTTACCACGTGCCGTGCATGAATGCTATGTTATCTCTCTGTGCAAGAAAAATGCTTCACGAGATAACCATTGAAATGAAAACTTGGCAAGCGCAAGAAAGAGTTAAGAGGGGGATGAAAATGAAGAAGAGCAAGTCAATTTGCGTATGAAGGTCAAGATCATGTTGAATTGGTAAAATTTTAATGACGTAGAGGAAGCGTGTATTACTTGGTCAAATGCATGCATCTGATCAAAATGCAATGTCTATTAGAGAAGGTCCGGAGGAAAATATTAGCAGCGCTTTCACTAGTTCAAAATCATCTAATAAATGGTGTGAATTCGAGGAAAAAATGAGTCTGAGTCACCATTTTCAATTTTGCTTCGTAAATGTAATGAGAACTAAAAAGGTAATTATCGGATGAAATCACTCCTCACAAAATGGCCATCGTGAGGATCAAGATTCTCTTAAATCAAAGGATAAATTAAACTTATCTTGCAAGAAAATGGAGTCGCAAGCTTCTCCTAGTTGCTAAGAAAAATAAGCAATATTTTACTGGGAATGGTACCTTTTAGCTCTGTTTAATTTATTTACTTGAGTTCACACTTAGCATGAGCTTAGCAACCTTATTCATAAGATGACATAAAAGCAACAAAAGAAAAAAAAAAGGAAGTTAGCAATAATTTTTCTCCCTAGGATTATATATGTCTATATCCAAGTCTAACCCATAATGTGGCGTCAAAGGTTTGGTTAGACTGCTCAATCTGGGAAATAGAGATTTTAGCATTGCTAAAGATGCTGTTTCTAAAATCTAGTGATGTGATTGTATGCATGATTGTATTCCCTCTTGTTTCTAGAATAAATTTTATTGCTAAAGAGAAATTTTGTCGGATTTTTTTTTCAAGGAATTTGTAGAACATTGCAAATTTAAATCATTGAATAATGATTAATTAAGTGATCAAATGTTCGGTTTTTATATTGGTTTGAGTGCCAAAAAAAAGTGTTAAAATTATAGTATTCCACCGTCGAGATCAATCTGTAAGGCTAAGTTCTTCATCGTGTGGTGGAGACTACCTTGATACATGTGAACAATACTATTAGTCCATTACACGCATCTGTATGGATTAATTAGTCTAAGTGAAATTTGGATTGTCTCGTGTTGTCCAGAAAAATGTATGAATTTAGCTCCTGACGTTGAGATGAAACTAAAAACTCAATGAAGTTACTAATGTAACTACTGTTAGGAGATGCCATCAGTAACGTTGTGCTTGGGCCTCTCTTCGTCATTCATTGACGGAGTAGTAATAGGTGGGTCCATGAGAAAATAGTTAAAGCAGAAAGACATAATTTATCACGACCAAGACCATAACGTCAAATGCTATTGGCGGGTAAGAACGGGGTCCTCTAAAGCTTAGGAACACCAAGTGCTCCATCTTCCTGGTAACTTCCTGTGTCTGAGCTAGCCATAGCTTCTTTTCTTGGTCTATCGATGGCTGTCTCTCTCTCTTCCAACACCATGTGTGAAAGCAAGAAAAATGGCTCTCTTTCTTTTCTAAGAGCTGAAATTATTGTGCTACCCCTTGGAAGACCGAAAAGCAAAGTGCCGGAAGTCGATGAGAACGGCCAAATTGCAATATGGCCGACAAAGAAAAGTGAAGTCCGTTGACAAAAAGCCCCAAGCTACGCTGATTGCCCCGCTCGGGCAATGGCTTTTTCCTCGACAGTACTCAATTAATTAATCTCTGGAGTTTTATATTTTCTTTTTAAGAAACTTTTATTTTTTGGTCCACTTTGATTTTCCTTTGTGTTGGATCATGAAATCTACTGTTCCTCTAATCTTTGAGAAGCAAAAATCAGATTAAAAAACAATTTATATTGAGACGATTTGAGCTATCGTTTCTCTCTGCTTGTCGACTTATGAACATCAGGTTGCATATTGCAAATGCCCACGTTGCCATCTGACATTGCAAGTATGAAAGTCGAGGTTGATTTTTCATTAGTATCGGTAAAACTTGAAAGAGGGATAAGAGAATTTAAAGACTTCATTCGTCGCTGCTCGGTTGTATCTCTGTCGCGAACTCGTCGGAACTAAAGTTGCTGGCGCTTTGGGCTTCACAATGATTTCTTGGTTGTTCTTAATGGACTACCGATCATCTCAACTTTGTTACTGCTGAGTGGTTCAAAACAAGGATTAAAACTAAAATAAATAAGTAACCCAACAAAAAGTAAAACTGACCTGCTATTTAAATTATCCTGGAGATATGTGATATCAATGTTTGAACGTCTAATCCATTCCCTTTAACTTGTTTCGGTCATTGGTGACGTAGAACCAGCAAATTTCGACACAACTTACCACGTTCATACACAATTACATGGCAAACCGAAATGTGACATTAATTGACACGGATTTTATAATGACCATTTCTGCAATTCATCTATGCCATCAATTGTCGATGACTTTTCTTAAACATTATCAAGGAGGCAGCAACACTTCCCAAATTGGGGAGGAAGTTGATTGAAGATGACCTTAGGCAAGAGCCGTTTTATCGAGTCCCCCGTGCCAGGAATTTGAATGAGATGCACACTGCCATAGTCGACATCTATCGACTCTCTTACTGCTACAACTCCATCACAAATCCCAATTAAATGTTTAGTCAACAAACTTATGTTTATCTTCAACTCATCCACAACCACCTCAATGACCAATTTGATTAGTTTGCCTCGGCTGTCATGATGGGAAGTCATTTTAATGGGGGTAAATTGTGAAATGATATCTAATATTAACTTTCATTCGAGATACAATTCCTTCATACCGCAACGCAATCTCATACTTTTTGTTCGTTTTCTAGGAGTGATGTGATTCAGTCGCACCTACTTGACTACGGATAACTAATGGGACAGTAACAATCAACAATTGTCTTCTCTATTGAATTTAAGGATTTCCTAGTTATTGCTTTTGATAACTTTAACAATCAGCACACATGCTTAGTCTTAAAAAAACAAGCACTAATCTTTTGCTATAGTAAAAAAAGAAATTAAGAAAAATAAGGATCTTGAAAGCAGCTTAGCCCTTTTACTTCGTTCACTTTCCACCCCTTTACCGAATCAACTCTTTAAATTTTCCAATGTAACAACTGCAGGAGATCCTATCAATAACGTTGTGCTTGGGCTCTCTCTGTCATTCGTTAACGGAGTAGTAATAGGCAACCAATCAAATGCCATCATGAGTCCATGAGAAAAGAATCAAAGCAGATAGTGTAGGACCGTTTGGTTCAGCTTTGAGAAAATGCCCTTGGAAAAATGTAAATACTTTTGAAGTAAAGAGATTTTTCGCAATACTACACCGTTTAATAAATTGTAACTTTAAATAACATAGGAAAATAGCTTTGACATAAATATTGTTTGGTAGAACTCACATTTACAATAGACTTTTGCTATATATATGTGTGTGTGTGTGTGTGTGTGTGTGTGTATTTATTTATTTTTTTTTTTTTCTAAGTTTGAAAATCAAATTCGGTTGGTTAGCTGCCACCCAATCGTCAGACAACCGCCGGACAACTAGATTTGGCCGCCTGATGACCAGATCCAACCTCCAGATGGCTTGAGGTCGCGCGACCTCAAGCGTCGCCTGGGTTCACGCCACCCAGGCAACACTGCCTGAGCTCGCGCACTCAGGCGGCGTTGCTTGAGTCGCAGGTCGCGCCACCCCAAGCAGTGGTCACTGGAGACACGCGTCCCCCAAGTGACGGTGATAATTGCCGGAGAAACCCTCTTAGGCAGTAGATCATGGAAGACGACAGTTGTGCTGAATGGGGAAGAAGATGAACAATGACGAATAAATAGTAGACTTAGCATTTTCGAAATGCTGAAAGTCCAAAGTAAGTCCCTACCTACATTGATCTTTCAGCATTTGGAATGCTAGTATTTGGTCAAGGGAATCTCAAAAACACTTGCCAAAAACTTTTTATTTTTCCCAAGGAGCCTTGGAGGCCTAAAATCCCTTGTAAAAGTCGAACCAAAGGGGAACATAGTATATCACGACGAAGACCATGAAGTCGAATGCTATTGGCTGATGATAAATAGTGTCCTCTAAAGCTCAGTAACATCCTCTGTCTGAGCTGGCCATAGTTTCTTTTCTTGATCCATCGATAGCTATCCCTCTCTTCCAACACCTCGTGTGAAAGGGATAATGAGACAAATAGCCTCTTAATTTTGGTTAAGTTATATGGTCCATGAATTTATAATTTGTTCAATGTGATATATAAACTTTAGTCTAATATTTAATATGATCTCTAAATTTTTTATTTATTTAATGTGGTCATTGAACTTTTTGTATATATTCAAATTGGTCCTAAAACTGTATGAAAATATTCAATGTAATTTCTAAACTTAAATTAATGAAATGACAACATTAAACATTTTTATAAAGTTTAGGGATTAGTTTGAACATGTACTAAAAATTCAAGGATCACATTAAATAATTCATAGATCATATTGAACATTAAACTAAAGTTCAAAGATCATATTGAACAAATTGAAAGTTTATGAATCACATTATATATTTAATCAAAATTTAGTGTTTATTTGTGCCATTTTTCCGGTGTGAAAAGTAGAAAAATGGTTCTCTTTCACTCAATCACGAGCAGCTGCGTTGGTATTCGTTCTCTCTTCCACCGCAGAGGTCGATAGTTTGAATCTCCGCATTGCTAAAGTGTCTTAAGCGGGGGGTCTTGGTGTTGGCGTCCTGGGCTAGCCTCCCCCGAGGTTTATGTCTAAATAGTGGCTTGCGGCGAGACTCGACGGTGAATCGTGTGAACCCGAATAGCGTAAGCGAAAGGAGCTCCGACAGTTCCTCAGTATCAAAAAAAAAAAAAATGGCTCTCTTTCTTTTCAAAAAGTTGAAATTATTGGCGGGTCGTGTGAACCCAAATAGCGTAAGCAAAAGGGGCTTCGACGGTTCCTCAATATCAAAAAAAAAAAAAAGAATGGCTCTCTTTCTTTTCAAAAAGTTGAAATTATTGTACTACTTCCTGGAAGACCGAAAAGCAAAGTTGCAGGAAGTCGATGAGAACGGCCATATTGCTAAATGGCCGACAAAGAAAAGTAAAGTCAGTTGACAAAAAGCCCCAATTTGTAAGGCCACGTTCTTCATCATGTGGTGCGGACTACCCTGATACGTGAACAAAGCTTTCATACGCATCCGTATGGGTTAATTAGTCTAAATGAAAGTTGGATTATCTCGTGTTGTCCAGAAAAATGTATGAACTTAGCTCCTGACGCTGACATGAAACTAAAATCTCAATGAAGTTGCTAATGTAACAACTGCAGGAGATGCCATCAGTAACGTGGTGCTTGGGCCTCTCTCTGTCATTCATTCACTGAAACGCCAATGGGTAATAGGCAACCAATCAAACGCCAATGGGTCCATGAGAAAATCATAATGTATCACAACGAAGACAAAAACGACAAATGCTGTTGCCGATAACAATGGGGTCCTCTAAAGCTGAGGAACACCTGCTACTCTATCTTCCTGGAAACTTCCTGCGTCTGAGCCAGCCATAGCTTCTTTTCTTGGTCTATCGATAGCTGTCTCTCTCTCTCTGCCAACACTATGTATGAAAACAAGAAAAATGGCTCTCTTTCTTTTCTAAAAGTTGAAATTATTGTACTACGCCTTGGAAGACCCAAAAGCGAAGTGCCGGAAGTCGACGAGGACGACCAAATTGCCATATGGCCGACAAAGAAAAGTAAAGTCAGTTGACGGAAAAGCCCCAACTACGCTGATTGCCCAGCTCGGGCAATGGCTTTTTCCTCGACAGTACTCAATTAATTAATCTCTGGAATTTTATATTATCTTTTTTTAAGGAAACTTTTATGTTTTAGTCCAGTTTGATTTTCTTTTGTGTTTGAATCGTGACATCTACTTTTCCTATAATCTTTGAGAAGCGAAAAATCAAAATTAAAAAATAATTTAAGTTGAGACACTTTGAGCTAATGTTTCTCTGCTTCTCAACTTATGAACATCAAGTCACAAATTGCAAATGCTCATGTTGGCATCTAACATTGCAAGTATGAAAGTATGGGTCTTGCAATCTCATTCTTTACCGCATTCATCTATATTTAGGAATTAGGTACGTTCTTGTTTAAAAGTAGCATGCCGCATTAGGCACCAATTCAGAAAAGATATGCGACTCTACCCGAAACATGCAAAGGAAAGGGGATGGGGGATATGGTTTGATAATGCTAGTACGAACACCTAGAGGGGGGTTGAATAGGTGTTCAAGCAATTTTGCAAGACTTAACAACTTAACTTGACTTTTATGAAAATAGTAGACTGTAGATGTAAAAGACTGTAAATAGTTATATAAGACTGCGAATTAAAGTAAAGAGTTTAGGGAAAGAGAATTGAAACACAAGATTTATAGTGGTTTTGCTGAGACCAAGCCTACGTCCACTCTCCCGCACTGACAGCCCACTGGCTGGATTCCACTAAGAATCCAAAGAGAATTTACAGTCAAATGCCCTTGATTCCACAGTGTAGAGACTCTAGTACACTTCCTAAAGGTCTCACAAGTATTTAATATCTCTTTTGAGTACAGTTTAAGCTCGACAAATTGAAATAGCAAAAAACTAAGAGCTTCAGACTTTGGAATTTTTCTTTCACGCACACACTCGAATAACTTGAGCGTCCTCCTTATATACTTCTCCATGTCATTATAACCGTTGGCACCTTCCAAAGAAGTTCTTCCAATCTACCCGTTAGACAGAATCAATTAGGAAGATCTCGAGTTATTTAAGGAATGTGATGATAGCCCACCAATCCTGCTCGCCCATACAATCAGGACCTAGGTTTCCATAAGTAGAACCTTCCAAGTATACTTCGCCAATCAACAGATCTAATTATTCAAATTGATTTCAATAAGAATAATTGATAACGAGATGCTATATCCTGCCGTGAGATCTTCTTTAACCGTACAAACCAAATCCTTAAATATATACTTGCATTTGGATAAGTCTTCTTCATCGGATAAATCTTTTCTTCGTCGGTCTGGAAACTATTAGTGAGGGTAGACTTTAAATCTTGAGTCTGGAGGTCTTCAGACTTTGACGTTTGACGATAGAGTCTGCAAGTCTTCAGACTAGACTAATAGAAACGTTTTGTCAACTTCAAAATAGATAAGGAAGTTTTCTCTAACAATCTCTGCCTTTTTGATGGTGATAAAACTTTCCCGTAGATTTGAACACTTTTGTCCTGCAAAACAATACTTAAGCGAAACAAAATATATTATAAAAGATAAGTAGATTAGGATGTAGATAGCAATAGTTCTGCAACCACAGAAAACATGTTAGTCCTACAAAGCAACTATCCTTACTCCATAATCATTAACATGGCTTAAGTTATTGCAAGCATCAAAAGATCAAATCAACCAGTCCAAATCACAACCAAACCAAACAAAAGATAAGTCCAACAGTCAAAACAAAAAGTGTTGGGAATAATGGATCCCCGAAAACCGGATTCGACACTAAATCGAACCCCTAAATCAATGCGGAAGACGAAGCCCGAGAAAACACGTATCACCGATCGTAAAGCACACCACGGATTCGAGCGTACCTTGTTAGCCACAGATTAAGCACCAACGCCGATAGAGGAAGAGAAACTTGATCCTGTTCGATCCGAGGAGGCAAAATCCTTCGAGCGTCTCACTGGTTTCGCTTTGAAGAACAACGAGAGAGAGGGAGAGTACGTTGAGAGAAAAACGACGTACGTCTTTTCTAAAAACAACGGTTTGCTTTTCTCTCTCTCTCCTCCCTTTTATACCTATCTCCTTCCACGGGCCCTATTCCCGTGGGCCGGGCTTTCTGGGCCCAACTTGGGCGGACGGGCCTTAAGCCCAATACTAATAAAGCCTTCATCTCCCACTCGCACATGGTGGGCCGAACAAGTATTCTCTTTACCTCTTTTCAACATTCATACCGGTGAATAATCCGTGCGACCAAAGATACTTTGAGAGCTCGTTGCTATACATCTGTTAGGAATATATAGCAACTCATAATGGGCATCACACTCCGAGTAGATTTAGTATGCAGTACCCTAGATCGATCGATCACATTTATATCTCCCTTGATCTCTTTTAAACATGATATATATATATATATATATATATATATTGTATTCACAATTATAATTATCACAAAGACAGTCATAATTGGTCGACCAGTGAATACAAAACCACAATGTGATTCTCCAAAATCGATCTTCCTCTTTCCTTCAAACTCTCAATTTCAGTTCAGCTTGCTTTTTCTAGAAATGCCCCATTAGATCGAATCATCTCATGACCATTGGCAACACCCTAAGATAGCAAACACTAAATAGAAATCTTGAGAATAAGTAAGAGTCATGAGGGGACAAAGAATTGAGGAACTCTTTTCCTCAAGAGTCTCACACGTCATAAAAGTTGAGATCAAACTTTTTGCCACTCTTTTTTGTCGTCTCATGCATACGTAGTATGAAATACGTATTACGATATTAACTCCTTTCCATGGAACGTATGTCTACACCTTTCAATATCGTACAGATGATAGTTCAGACATACCTAATGTCTAACTTGAGTTCACGTATCTACTCAATCACAAAATTTATCAAAACTCACATCTGGCATCATAGACAGATAAAGTAAAATATGTGGGGTATTTTACTTTCGGACATCATAAGTATTATGTCCTCATCTCAACACTTAGTTAAGGCGACATACGTATTTTAAGCTTGAGCTCTCGATTATCACCTAGATAATAAGCTTAAAATCAGTCTCATCTCTATTTATCACACAAGAAAAGAGGCGATTACCCGTGTGAGTGGGCTAATCTTTTATCTATCCGACATACTTCTCAACTTAAAATAATGCACTGAGCATTAAGATGCATAAAGATCATACAAAGATTCATAGGCATTAATAATGAAACAACACAAGTTCATTGATGTGAACAACTCAGGAAAATTACAATATCCAGTACATCAGACTCTACACAATCCTAGAGATTTTACATGACCACAAAACACATCTCTAGGTATTGGCTTTGTCATAGGATCTGCTACCATTCTATGCGTAGATATGTACTGTAAGTTCACATCACTTTCGTGCAACCATATCTTTCACAAAGTTATACTTGGTATCTATATGTTTGGTCTTGCCATGATATTTTGGATATTTGGTGCACGCTATAGCTGCTTGGCTATCACAGTTAACCAACAATGGATTTGCAGCTTTCTCATTAACACCTAAATGATCCAAAAATCTCTTAAGCCAAACTCCTTCTTGTACCGCTGCTGATAATGCCACGAACTCAGCTTCCATCGTGGACAAGGCTATACATGTTTGCTTCTTACTTGCTCCATGATATGGCGCCATTGTTCAAGAAGAAAGCAAATCTAGAGGTAGATTTCCTTTCATCTAAATCTCCTCCCCAATCAGCATCTGAATAGCCTTCAAGTCGCAGATCCTTTCCTTGGTAATTCAACTTGAAATCAGCAGTTCCCTTCAGATACCTCAGTATTCTCTTGACGGCTTTCCAATGTGCTGGACCTGGACTGGATTGGATTGGTATCTACTCACCATTCCAACTGCAAAACATATGTCGGGTCTTGTACACATCATAACATACATCAAGCTCCCAATAGCACTAGCATAAGGAACATGTTTCATTTGTTCATTCTCTTGTGGAGTCCCTGGACATAGTCTATGGCTCAATCCTTCACCTTTTGCAATAGGAGTGTCTATGGGTTTGCAGTCTTGCATACGAAATCGTTCAAGAACCTTATTTATATAGGTTTCTTACTTAAAGAGACAACGATCTCTTCGAACGATCTCTCGAAATCTTAACTCCAAGAATGTATGTAGCCTCACCCATATCCTTCATCTCAATGTTAGAAGACAACCATCTCTTGACAGTATTAACCAACTCCATATTGCTTCCGGCAATCAGTATATCATCAACATATATATACAATTATCCTCATCAATCATTTTAAAATCATATGCCACTATGGCATTATGAAAACGTATATATCATTGTCTTGATGACTGCTTAAGACCATATATCGACCTCAAAAGTCGACATACTTTTTTCTTCTTGGCCTTTCACTATGAAACCAGCAGGTTGTTCCATATATATTTCTTCCTCTAATTCTCCATTGAGGAAAGCAGTCTTTACATCCATTTGATGTAACTCAAGATCCAGACTTGCCACTATTGCCAGAATAATGCGAATCGAGGTAAATCTCACTACAGGAGAAAACGTATCTTCATAATCAATTCCTTCCTGTTGATTATACCCATTCGCCATAAGGCGAGCCTTATGCCTTTCAATCGAGCCATCAGCCTTTCGCTTTATTTTGAGAACCCCTTTGTTCCCAATAGCTCTGCGTCCTTTTGGAAGATCAACCAGCTCCCAGACTTGGTTTGATTTCATTGACTCCATTTCCTCTTCCATTGCATAAATCCATTTTTCTTCACTAAGGTAATTCAGAGCCTCATTGATATTTCTTGGCTCATCCTCATCTTGTGGAGCAACCATAAAAGTTTCCCATTCAATGTCAAAACGTCGACGGGGAATACTTTGGCGACTTGTTCGCCGTATGGAAGATTGTACACTTTGTACATCATTCCCTATTATGCTCCCACTTGGATGAACTCCATTAATATCATTATCTTGATCCAAGGTCTCAAATAGGGAGTGATCTTCCCCTATTTCACCCTTCTTAGGAAACTCATCCTCTAAGAATGTGACATCTCGTGATTCAAATTCAGTTATACTCTCACTTTCCTGCTCACCAATGAACACATACCCTTTCGAGTGTTCCGAGTATCTTATGAAAATACTCTTCTTTCCTCTGGGACCCAATTTTCCAAATTTGTGAGAGGACTCATGTGTATAGGCAGCACAACCCCATGGCTTAAGAAAACTTAAGTCCGGTTTTCTACCTGTTCATAACTCATATGGAGTGGAAGTAACTGATTTGGAAGGCACCCGGTTAAGTATATACGCAGCAGTTAACAATGCATCACTCCAAAAGGTGATAGGCAAGTTAGCATGCGCCATCATGGACCTAACCATTTCCAGTAGGGTTCTGTTTCTTCTTTCCGCAACACCATTTTGTTGAGGAGTATACGGAATAGACAACTGTCTTTCTATTCCTTTTTCATCACATAATTTTCTGAACTCATCAAATAAATATTCTTGACCTCGATCGGATCTCAATGCTTTTATTTTCTTATCTAATTGATTCTCTACCAGGTTCATAAACCTTTTGAAACAACTTATTGCTTCAGATTTATGAGAAATCAAATAGACATATCCGAATCGAGTATAATCATCAATAAATGTGATGAAATAAATAGCCCCATGCCTTCCTCTCACATTCATTGGACCACAGATATCATAATGGATTAAATGCAGAGGAAATTCAGCTCTTTTTCCTTTTCCAAATGGTTTCCTTGTCGTTTTCCCTTCTAGGCAATGCTTACATATGGACAAATCGACTTTTTCAATATTGCCCAACAAGCCCTCTTTGGCTAGTCTATTCATACGCTGTTGGTCAATGTGACCAAGTCTAGCATGCCACACATTCACATCATTATCATATTTATTAGGAGACGTGAGAAGGGAATAACAAACATTAGCATTAACATAATCAATATCTAATACAATAAAACCATCCAGAAAATAACCACAACCATAGTAATTTGTATCCAAAAACAAATTCACACCTCTACTATAGAAGTTCATATTAAAACCTAATTTAACCAATACTAATACAGACACTAAATTCCGACGAATCTCCGGAGCATACAACACATCATGAAGGAACAAAGTGCGTCCACCACGCATATTCGGTTGGCATGTGCCAATTCCTTTCACTTCAGCTCGGGAGTTGTTTCCCACATAGATCCACTTAGTTCCAGTTGGTACTCGTCGGAATTCCACGAAGGATCCTCTATCCTTCGCTACAAGGTCCGTCGCTCCTGAATCCACAGTCCACAAAGGATTAGACTCAATTAAGAACACAGAACTCGACACATAAGCAAAGTTCTGAAAAGTACAAGGGGTGCATACCTTCTTTGGCTCACGACAATCGCGAGCATAGTGACCCTTCTTATCACAGTTGTAGCATTTCACCCTTGCAAGCTTTTTCATGCGAGGACACTTCCCTCTTCCATGTTGGTTAAATTTGGGTTTCTTCCCTGAAGGACCTGCTTCTTCCTTGCCTTTCCCTTTATCAAACCAGTTAGGGCGCTTGCGCTTGGAGCTCGAAGCTCCATTTGAGCTAGAAGATGACGCATTGCATCCTCAAAGGTTTTGATATTTTCATTATGAGTCAGGTGCACCTTCATATGCTCCCAACTTTGAGGTAAGGAACGAATCACTGCTTGCACTTACTGCTCATCTGTGAGGACATGGCCAGCATCTTTCAACTCAGTTATCATGTTTGACATCTTTCTAAGATGTTGCTTCATGGTCTGACCATGAGGCTTCTTATAAGAGTCAAACCGATAGTGAGCTGCCTCGCCTAGTCACCGAAGTATGACCAAATCTAGCTGCCAATGCCTCCCACATTTCCTTGGCATTGTCAAAACGCCGAAACTCTCGCATGACGTCATTTTCCATGCTGCTCAGCAACGTGATGCGAGCTAGAGAGTTCATTCTTTTCCACGCAGAAAAAGCTTCTTTGTCTCTTTTGTCTGTGCAGTGGTTCCCTCTTCGGGTTCTACCATGGTCATGACAAGAGCCTCAAGTGCTTCTTGCTCTTCCAAAGACATACTGGATTTTCATTTGCCAAATTTCATAGTTGTCTCCATTGAGCTTTTCACCTTTGTTCAGCTCAGCAACTATGTTCTTTGTGGCTGAAGCCATTGATTTGAACAAATCAGACAAATATGCACGAATTATTAATGCCTATCATTTATGCATCCCTATTTACATAGACCCATCATATTAATGAATAATTTCAAGTAAGGCTTCAGAATCAAAAGGTCACTACGTTTCCAATCATCCTCCAAAAATCCTAACTTAAAACTATCATTAATATGATTGTCAAATGCAAAATCAATTCTATGAAGCTACAAAAACTTCTAAAACTACCCACGCCTAATTACCGACAAAGAACAAAGATTAATGAAAGCAATGAGATAATTGACATACAATAAAACAATAATGCTTTCAACTATTACCAATAACATATAAGTTGCTACATCAACAACAATCAGGTAGTAAATATTACATTAAGTTGTCCACAAAGCACACTTAATATATATCACCAATACAACTAACACCAAGTCAAGACACGAATTGGGAAAGATCCTCTTTTGTTCAATTTCTTGATCTTTTCCCTTGAAACAATACAAGTAATATTCGTTTACAAAATACATCACAATTTTCTTATAGGAAGCAGCTCCGTTGACATCCCATATGCGATTCAACACATCTTGCCATTCGGTGGAAGAGTGTTTATGAAAAATCGCACCATCTCTCGATCGTGACATAGGACGACCATTCCATATGACCTGTTGAATTTTCCCGTTGACTTCAGCGACATGATCAATTAAGTCACCTCTCTCCCATCGATGATCAGTATGCTCAGCTATCAACTTAGACAGCCTATCCTTTTGTTCATCGATAATTGCGCGAATAGGTGTGCGCAACCTTAGGGGAGGCATAGTTCCTGCAACAAATGCAGAACAAATAAGGGATCACATTATAATCCACATAGACTTAATTGAAAAAGAAACACATTCTTTTCCTCCCTTTTTTTTTTGGTCAACGGTCAACGGTCATCGGTCAACGGTCAACGGTCGTCAATGGTCAACGGTGGTCAACGGTCAACGGTCGTCGGACCGGACAGACCGGTCGGGCCGACTCGGGCAAACCGACGGCACGTGTTGCGCGCGTGCGCGGGCTGACGCGTCACGCGGACGTCGGCCGACACGTGTGGCGCGCGTGCCGACGTTCTCGGGTCGGATCGCCGGCCGGGTCGCCGGCCGGTGACCGCCCGGCGAAACGTCGTCGCTGATGATGTCATCGGTGACGTCATCCGAGCGGTTACCGGACCGGCGCATGCCGGTTCGCCCGCCGGCAGCGTGCACGCGCCGGTTCGCCGACCGGCGCGTGTGCCACGTGCGCTTGGCGATCCAGCCGCTTCCGGCGCGCGTCGCGCCCACGCGCAGCACCTTCCGGCCGTGCGTGTGGGCGCGTGCGGCGTCGCCCGGCGGCGCTCGACGTCTCGCCAGACTCGTCTCGATGTTGCCTTTCTTCCTATGCCATCACAATTTGATTTCGACTTATGAAAACTCGAAAAAATGGCTGAACAACGCTCGGGTGTCAGGATTTCTCACCCCGATCCGTACGGCCGAAGTTCTTTTGCGAAAAATCAATCAAAAACATCAAAACAGGTCGGGAAAAACGTGACCTGGGGCTCTGATACCAATGTTAGGAATAACGGATCCCCAAAAACCGGATTCGACACTAAATCGAACCCCTAAATCAATGCGGAAGACGAAGCTCGGGAAAACACGTATCACCGATTGTAAAGCACACCACGGATTCGAGCGTACCTTGTTAGCCACAGATTAAGCACCAACGCCGATAGAGGAAGAGAAACTTGATCCTGTTCGATCCGAGGAGGCAAAATCCTTCGAGCGTCTCACTAGTTTCGCTTTGAAGAACAACGAGAGAGAGGGAGAGTACGTTGAGAGAAAAACGACGTACGTCTTTTTCTAAAAACAACGGTTTGTTTTTCTCTCTCTCTCCTCCCTTTTATACCTATCTCCTTCCACGGGCCCTATTCCCGTGGGCCGGGCCTTCTGGGCCCAACTTGGGCGTACGGGCCTTAAGCCCAATACCAATAAAGCCTTCAAAAAGTAAAATGAAATCTGCATCAAACTTCTCCCCCTTTTTGTCAACAGCAAAAAGTGGAGAACAAAGAAAGTTGATTGAAAATAGAGAGAATCAAAGCTGTTTGGCAAGGTGAACAAGCTAGAACTCTCCCATACAATGCACTGTCTTCTCAAGCTTTTCAAAACTCTGCTTCAGTGACTGAAAATCTTCACCCTGCACAGATGACTGCACTTGATTCTTCAGGGCGTTTAACTGATCGTGCGAAGACATTGAAGTGGCCATGAAAGCATTCTTGAGATCCTGCATCTCATACCCCATAGCATATTGTTGCTTCCTTACATCCAATAAAATTTCTAGCAGTCTCGAAAAGTCTGCTATTTGAGCTGTTGCAGCACTAGGACCACCCGAGCCGATTTCAGGAATTTTGAGAATGGATGGAACTTCAGCATATTGTCCACCATGACTATGAGTGGAAGCTTTTGGATAATGAGAGGCATACACATCCTCTGGGTCTGTTGCAGAAATATAGGTGAAGAAATACCTTTCGGTCCAACAGGTCCCCCTGTTTTGTTGCCTTCAGGTGGAGTAGGTAAGATTTCTGCTTGATCAACTTTATCTTCAGAGTGATGCGCGTCAGCAGTTCCAGTTCCCGCCATCTCAGAATTACTGGACAGGGAGACAACCAAAGTTGGCTCAAAAGAGTCTTCTTGACCCTGATCTTTTTCTCCTTCTCTCTCTTCATCTTCCTTCTCTGTCTCTTCTCTCTCTTTCTCCTTCTTCTGGCTCTTCTCTTGTCTCATGAAAGCTGACAAAACTCTTTAAGTTTCTTAAGGTTGAAAGAGTCATTTCATCCTCATCCTCTTCATCTTGCAAGATGAGAATTCTTTTCCTCTTTATCGGAGCAGCCATAGGCTCCTTGCCTTTCCTTTTTGCTACAACAGTCTTGTTTTGCTTTTACGGGAGACTTCTCCTTCATACGCTCCAACACCTTGTTCAACTCTTTCAAACGCATCTTTGTGACTATTTTAAAACCAATCACCATTGGAGAGATGGTTGTCAAACATAATGGTGCAGAAATGTGAATTTTAAAATGTTTAAAGAGACGTGTGATAAGAGCAGAATAAGGGAGTTGTCTCCTATCTTTCACCACTGTTCGGTACATATGAAACAAGATGGTGTGAGGTAGAGAGAATTTAAGTCCAGCATTGATGGCGTACATCAATTTCGCTTCAGATTGAGAGACATCAGTTTTGGATGTCGACTTGGGACGAATGCAGTTGATTACAATCTTGTGTAGCAAGATGTTAGAGGCATTCATTCTTGAGTAGGAAATCTTGTCTTCAACCTCTCTATCTTTCACCAGCGACAGAGTAGCATAAACAATAGACACGCTAATTGGTTGAAAACTCGTTCTTTCCACCCCAATTATGTCAGCTAAAGTGTCGATATCTACCAAAAATTCGTTGTCTTTCACCGTGAAAAAAAAAACCGTTCGCATTCAAGAAAGATAAGTTCGAGTAAAAGTAAGCTGTGAGTTCAGAATAAGAAATAGTGGATTCAGAACAAAAGCGCTCCAATTGCAGTAGAGCAAGCTTTTCTCGTAGATTGACTTTTACCGAATCAAGGAAATCGAAGTCGACACTCCTAGGGTTCATAACCCTCTCTTCATTAGATTCGAATAAACTCTCTGGTGATTCTTCGATCTGAAAAGACTTGAACCGTCATTAACAATATTTGCAGCAACACCTGTGGGTAAACATCCGTTCATCGTCGTCTAGTCCTTGTGGTTGATTTACAGTGCCATAGAATAGATCACTTGGAAAATTTGCGAAAGTTCTTTCAGCCGTCCCTTTCTCTACAACTCCTAACCTTTCCAACTCCTGCAAGAACAAGGTTTTATTCTTGTATCCTCTATCTCTTAAAAATTCATCGGTCAAAGACATCGGTGTTCCTCCTTTCTTCAGATTAGAGTGATATTTTTTCAGCCTCTTCTATAACTTTTTCGTCCGGTTGAGTCGGTGGAGAAAATTGACGTTGCTGAGAAGGTTGTTGCTGACTCGGACACAGTGGTGGAGAAGAATCTTCTTCCTCGGTAAGTCGAAATGCATAAGACCCTCAAGCATATGTCGTGGTCCCCTGCAGTCGTAACTCTTGGTCTTCTGAGTTTGAACACCTTCAGACTTTACTTCTAAGTCTAAACTTCTTCAGACTTTAATGGATAATAGATGTAATGTTCAATCTGGTACGAATAGACTCAAATAGGCTTTTCTCCAGTGGCTTTGTAAATATGTCCGCCAGTTGATTCTTTGAATCAATGAATTGAATCAAAACTTCTCCACTTTGAACATGATCTCTAATAAAGTGATGTCGAATCTCTATGTGCTTTGCTTTTGAATGAAGAATTTGATTCTTTGTTAGATTGATTGCACTGGTGTTATCACATTTGATCTCGGTGCATGAGTCTTCAATTCCAAAGTCTCTCAGTTGTTGTTTTATTCATAAGATTTGAGAACAGCAACTTCTAAGAGCCACATACTCTGCTTCAGTTGTTGAAAGAGCTACAGTGCTTTGCTTCCTTGAGAACAAAGATACTGTCCTATTTCCCAGCAATTGGCATGTACTAGATGTACTCTTTCTATCAACTCTATCAACTCTGCAACCTGCTAAATCTGCGTTTGAATATCTAAGGAGGGTAAAGTCTCCTTCTTTAGGATACCATAAACTTAAATTTGAAGTAGTTGCAATGTATTCGATGATGCGTTTTGCAGCACTTAGATGAGACTCTTTTGAATCAGATTGAAATCTAGCACAAATGCAAACACTAAACAAAATGTCAGGTCTAGAAGCAGTAAGATAAAGAAGTGAACCAACAATACTCCTATAAAGCTTCTGGTCAACTTTCTTTCCTCATTCATCTTTATCCAGCTTTGAAGAACTAGACATTGGTATCTCAATCTTTTTGCAATTCTCCAATCCGAACTTTTTAACATGTTCTTTCGCATATTTTTCTTGGTGAATGAAAATTTCTTCTTTCAATTGTTTTACTTGTAATTCAAAAAAGAAGGATAATTCACCCATCATGCTCATCTAAAATTTATCCCGCATAGACTTAGAAAACTTCTTGCACAGGTTTCCATTAGGCGATCCAAATATAATATCAACATAAATTTGAACAAGTGGAAAGTTTTTACCTTCATTTTTAATAAACAAGGTAGTATCCACTTTTCCTTTGACAAAACCATTTTGCATTAAAAAATTACTTAACTTGTCATACCAAGCTCGAGGCGCTTATTTTAATCCATAGAGTCTTTTTCAGTCTGAATACTGAGTCTGGTCTTTTTGGATCTTCAAATCCAAGAGGTTGTCCCACATAGACTTCTTCTTTGATAAATCCATTTAGGAATGCACACTTGACGTCCATTTGGAATAACCTGAAATTTTTGTAACAGGCAAAAGCAAGTAATAATCTAATTGCTTCTAACCTAGCTACTGGTGCGTAGGTTTAATCATAATCTATCAATTCTTCTTGTGTATATCCTTTGGCCACGAGTCTTGCTTTGTTCCTGAAAACCCATTTGGCTCCAATAATTGATTTACCTTTTGATTTAGGAGTTAATTCCCATACATCGTTAATGCTGAACTGTCTGAGTTCTTCTTGCATTGCTTCAATCCAGCTTTCGTCAGCTAAAGCTTCTTCTATGCTCTTGGGTTCTATTTCAGAAATAAGTACCATGGCGCTAGACTCTTCTTGCTTTTTGGATCTGGTGCGAATCCCTTCATCAATGTTACCGATGATGAGTTCTTTGGGATGACTGAACTTGTGCTTCCAATTGCTTGTTGGTCTGGCAGAATGCTGTTCTTCCACTTCAGTTGATTCTTCAACTTCCACTCGTTGTTGATTTTCAGAGGTCTAAGCTACTTCAGGGGAGGTAGGCTTTGTAGAGTTTAGAGCAGGTTCAGATTCTTTAGAATGAGTCTGAATCAGTTGATTCTGCAAAGAGTCTTGGAATTTGACATTCTTAGATTCTTCCACAGACTAAGTCTTTTTGTTGAATACTCTGTAAGCTTTGTTGGTGGTTGAATATCCAAGGAAGATTCCTTCGTCTGATTTCTCTTCAAACTTACCAGTTCGATCATTTGCATTTTTCAACACAAAACATTTTCAACCAAATACATGAAAGTAAGAAAAAATTGGCCTCTTTCCTTTGAATAACTCATAAGAAGTTTTCTCCATAATAAGCCTTAAAAAGACTCTATTGATAATATAACATGTTGTAGAAACTGTTTCAGCCAAAAAATGAGAGGAAATACTACTTTCTATTAAAAGAGTTCTTGCCATCTTCTGCAAAGATCTATTCTTTCTTTCCACAACTCAGTTATGTTCTGGAGTGTATGGATAGGAGAAAACATGCTGAAAACCTGATTCATCACAAAATTTTGCAAAGTCTTGATTTTCAAACTCACCTCCATGGTCTGTCCGTATGCTTGAAATAACATATCCTTTCTCATTCTGAACTTTCTTAGCAAACTTTGAAAAGTAAGAAAATGTTTCAGACTTACTTGCTAGTTAGTAAACCCAAGTGAATCGTGAATAATCATCCACGATTACTAAACAACATCTCTTTTCGCCTATGCTTTTAATTCTGGTTGGCCCAAAGAGATCCATATGCAGAAGATGCAAAACACGATTAGTAGAAACTTGATTTATTGGTTTAAAAGAGCTTCTAACATGTTTTCCCAATACACATGGTGTGCATAAGTCAGATTTTTGAAACTTCAGGTTGGGCAGCCCTCGAACAAGGTTCTTAGATGAAATCTTGGCAATCTGCTTCATGTTGACATGGCCAAGCTTTCGATGCCAAAGATTTGCTTCATCTTGAATTGAAATTAGGCATTGAGATTTTTTTGGTTTTATAACCAAAAGATAGATGTTCCCATGTCTTCATCCAGTAAAAGATTGTGAAAGATCTTTACTAGTTCTCGAACATATTCCTTCTTGAAAATTGATTTTGAATCCAGTGTTGCACAATTGACTAATGCTGAGCAAATTGTAATTAAGTCCTTCCACCAAGGAGACATTGTTGATTGTGAGACTCCGGCTGCAGCTTGGAGGAAGGAGAGGTTGTTGAAGAGGAGGAGTACCCAGAGGAGAACCCGGAGGAGGAGCCTGAAGAGGATCCTGACGAAGAACTTGAAGAGGAGTCGGAGGAGGACCCCGAGGATGATCCGAAGTATGATCCTGATGAGGATTGAGACTCCACTCCTATTTAATGACTCTTTGTTGTTGAACCTGTTTGAATAGAATCAGACTTTCTAGTGTGGCTTGTATATGTATATATATGACTGAGTTGTTATATATGAGTATAAGTGTGTTGGTTTTCAGGTTTGAGTTGATTATTCATTTAGAAAACAAAGTTCTTCATAATTATGGGCTTATATTTTAAAGACCATGGACCTTTGAGTTTGGACTTTTGGCCTCAAATTTTTCAGGCCCAAGCAGGCCCAAGGAGCCTCCAAGGCTGTCGACCGAATAGGGGGAGAAAGGAGAGAACCGGACCGGGGGGGGTGGGAAGGCCACTCATCATTTGTCCATGGTTGCCTCACCCTTCTTCCACTTGTCCTTTCCTTGAAGCCATTTGTCACCTGCAAGCAAAAATTAGCAAATTAATTAATCATAGAAAGCAAAAGCTTTCGGTTTGAGCAAGGGAGAGTGAGGCCGAGAGAGTGAGCGGGCGAGCAAGTGAGAGAGAGAGAGAGAGAGAGAGTTAGAGCGAGAGAGAGAGAGAGAGGGTGGGCAGTGAGCGGTCTGAGCGTGTGAGGGCAAAGCAGGAAGGCCACCCTCTACCCGTGCCATGTCCGAGCTGCCGCCATCGACGCTGCCGATCCCCGTCGCCGATTGAGCCAAGCCGAGATCCCCAAACCGCTGTTTTTGGCTAGCAATCGAGTAGGAAGACTTGAGGCAAGTAGAAGTTCATTGATCTATGTTTTGCTTGCTGTTATTATCTAGTGAGAGGTTGGTAGATGTGAGAAAATGAGGAATTGAAAGCTGCATGTTGATTTTGGACAAATAAGATGGAACTAGATCAAGAAACTAAGTAGAAAACAGAGCACGTTTTGATGGATTTCGTTTTTGAATTGAAATGAGAACTCAAGGATCTAGCTATGGTGGATTTTTGGAAGTGAAGAGGCTGTATTGTGGTGTAATACACTTGTAAACACTTGGCTGTGGATGTTGGATGCTGAGATTCAAAGAGTAGGAGTAGTTCTCTTTAGGACAGTAAACTGTTTTTGCAGAAGACAATAAGACCTTCAGTGATTTCATGATTTTTCTGTAATTATCTAGCAAAAATTTGACTTTGAATCCTTAATAAAAGTTGTAGGTCACATTTTCAGGAACAACATATCAAAAATTTAGAATAAATGAACAAGGTATGACCGCCGAAACGAATGTTAGCAAGGAATACGGAAATCATTAATCTTGATACATAAGGAATTTGACTTAGTATTCTTCATGAAAATTTTTCCTTTAGGTCTTATTGATAACATGTCAAAATTTCATAATTTTCTGAGTTTATTTGGGAATTATTCCAAAATTTTTACCAGAACTGTGCATTTTAATGATCAAGCTGTTTTGTTTCGAATTTGCAGAAATTGTCCCAAAGGTGAATATATCTTGAATTCTTATATGACATGATGATACTAGCATTGGCATATTATACAATATTGAGATTCGATGAAGGATTCTTGGGACATCTTGTCATTGCATTTGAAAGTATTTTTGGAAATTAAGATGTTAATTGTTGTCGTTGGACCCTCGGGTCAACGATGCCCCGGGAGTCGGGATGCCCAAAGGATCGAATGAGTCGATGCCTTGTGGATACCCGGTGGCCCTAAGTGGCTGAATGCCGGAGGTTTTTCCTTGGGAGCTTCGGGATACCCGGTTGTATGCTATTCGGTACGTAAATTTGGAGGGCCGGGGTAACCATTCTCATGGTGAGCCTCGGAGGGTTTCCTCGTGATGCCAGGTGGGGTACGAGATGCCTGGAGGCGTGATATGCTCCAGATGCCCGGTGGCCCTAGTGGTTGAATGCCGGAGGCTTTCGTGATGCCAGGGTGAATGCGAATGCCCGGAGGGACGCAAACATTGGTCCTCCAGGGGATGAAACCTTTTGAATGATAAAATGGATGATTCTACTATGTGTGTGTGTGTGTGGTCTGGTTATAAGACTAAGTTGTCATTACAGTTTGGCCCTATGATCGGGACTTGTGTAACTGGACATGATGTATGTTGATCCTTTGAAACTGCATTTGCCATTGCATTGAAGTATTTCATGATTTTGATGCATGCTTATCCTTTAACTACCTGTTTTTGTCTATATTGCATGAATCTGGATATTGATGGTAATGCTTCATATAGTTTGATGAATCTTTTACTGCTGAGTGGCTGTGCCCGTGTGGGGACTAACATTTCATATTAAAAGATGCCTCTACTGCTTGTCACTCGCGGTACTTTTTACGGTGTCCCAATCGATGTTGAGTGCATGTATTCAGAGCACACTCATGTAGGGATTCGAGGACTGGTTTTCATTCGAGTACGGGTTCTAGTCATGTACGACGTCGGTTTACCTGATGGTCCCGTGGTTCAGGAGTTTTTGTTGGTGCACGTTCGTCGTGATGGGATCATGCTAGGGATGTTGCCGCTGCCACCAGCCAATGGACCGGGTTGGGTGTGAGCGTGTGTGACGGGTAGCAGATGAAACTTTTTGGACTGCCGGCACTGTTTGATAGACTTTTGTCTAGCGCTGAATGAAAAGGAAAGCCAGGGGAGGTCGGGTTATCTTTTGTTATGAAGCCGATTATAGAAAACCATGGCAAATTTTGGTGTACCGACTTATGATGTCTATCAAGCTTATATAAATAAAAGTGTCTGGCTTAACTTATAAAACTGCCTAGAGGGTGTGCATCATTTCAAAAATTTTGTGATAGGGAGATGTGATATCGCTTCCGCTATACTTTCATACGCTGTGCAGGGACCATTTAAAAATTATATACCCTAGGATTGTTAGACCTTCAGGTCAGCCAGGGGAGAGGTAAGTGAACTGTGGCGACTCCAACGGATCGGGTGTGGCATCCAAAATTTTGTGACGATCCTTAGATATATGACGGTCCATGACTAAGTGACGAGAGTGTTGTCGGATTATGACATTGGCTCGTATCATTGTTGGATCGATGAGTCACATGTGGAAATAGTTTGATCATCGAATAAACTATAGAATTATCAATGTCTCCTTAAGGTTTTTAGTGAGACCCATCTCAGTCATGTCTAGCTAACGAAGGAAAGGAAGTATCGACGTCACGGATTGACGAAGTGTTATCTGATTTTGTCATCAACACCAAGGATTGAATTTTGTTATACCATCATCGTCATCATCGGCACTACCTTGAACCCTGCCGATTTGTGTATATTTTTCTTTTGGAGATACTACGCGGCTTTATCATTTAAGACTATATGGAACAAGAAAAGAATTTGAGTCATGAAAGAGTACATTTGATAAATTGTTAAACCATGAAACCATAAGACTGAAAATGCCCTAGGAATGTACAAGGCTAAGGATCAAATTGTGAGAAATTAGGTCACTAATCACCGGCCCAAAACAGCCCAAAACAGCCCCATATTAGTCGACACTTAAGTCAACTAATGGAGGAGGTATTGACCAAGAGGCCTCCACCGTTGGACACCTCATAGCATGCAGGAGGACAGGTGGCCAACAAAGCTGCTTGGGAAGGCCATGTCTACAACCAGCTGCCTCTCGACCGAACATCCACCAAATAACCTGCATGTGGCAATTAGTTTAATTAACAATTTTTGTAGGCAAAGTGCTGGTGTGTTCGAGCATATATATATATATAGAGAGAGAGAGAGAGAGAGAGAGAGTAATCAAGCGAGAGGGTGTGTCGGCAAGGGAAAGAAGGAGACTAGTCCCCACCGTGAGCATGCCTGCTGCCGCCGTCGATGTCGCCTAGCTTCGCCGTCGATTGAGCCACGCTAGGAGTCTGCAAGTTGCCATTTTGCTTGATGTGGTTGCGTCGGACTTAAGGCAAGTAAAAGTCTACTAACCTATGTAATGCGCTGTTGTTGTTGTCTAATGTAGTGCAGCCAGATTGGAAATACTTGAGTTTTGATGTTGAATGGTGATTTCTAGAATAACTGAATTGGTTTGGGACTAGGCTATTGAGGGAGCTGCATATTTCTCATGGATTGCAATTTTGGCCATCAAAAAATGCATCAATCTTTGTTGTTGCAAAGCTTTGAAGATTTTGATTGTGAACTATTTTGGAAATCTCCCGATATAAGTTAAAAATTCTATGTACTGAGGCGCCGCTTGTAAATGTTTCAAGAAATGTTTGGTGTCCTCGAAATTCCGAACTTTTATATGAACCATTTTAAAATCTTTAAGGTGGGATTGAGATTTAGATTTGCCGACATGCCGATTTCAAATTACTTATTGTTGTGATAAATTGTTTTAATTCGAGCCGTGATGTACGAGTGCGACTCGAGGCTATTCATGTGGATTTCGAAAAGCATTTGAGATTTAAACGTGAAAATGGATTTTATGGATTTGGTATCATGCTTTTGATTTTATAAGTTGATTTCAACGATATGAGATTTACCTATTTTCAAAGACTATTATTGTTATATTTCTGTGTCTTTGAAATCCCTATTTTTATTACTTGATATCATAAAGTGGGATTTTCGAGAACCCAAAGGATTCTCCACATTGGTGATTCGAAAACATTTTGACATGGAAATGGCATATGATTTCAAAGCCTACTGTTATTATATTGATATGCTTTTGAAAATCTCAGTTTGCATTGTTTGATATCACGAAGAAAGATTTTCAAGCATTCAAAAGGAATTTCAGATGTGGTTGTTGTTTTAAAACTGTTTTGGCATTCAGCAAATCATTCAATGCTGAAAGATTTCAATGAAAATTCATGAGACTTCCAATGTCATTGCATTGAAAATGTTTTTGATATTGAAATAAGTTAAGATGTTAATGATGCCGTCAGACCGTTGAGTCGACGATGCCCCGGGAGTCGGGATGCCTAGAGGTTCGAATGAATCAATGCCCTTTGGATGCCTAGTTGTATTATGAATACATGCCCAAAGGTTTTCCCCAGGAGTTTCGGGATGCCTGGTGGTATATCGGTACGTAATTCTAGGGGATGTCCGGTGGTATGTCGGTATGTAATTTCGGAAGGCAGGGGTAACCATTTTCGTGGTGAGCCCTAGCGATTCCTCATGATGCTAGGTGGGATGCGAGATTCCTGGAGGTGTGTGCCGAATGCCCGGAGGTGTGTGCCGGAGGACTTTGCAACGCCAGGATTGGGTGCGAATGCCCAGAAGGACGCAAACACCGGTCCTCTAGGGGATGAAACCTTTTGAATATTAAAATCGATGGCTCTACTAAGTATGTGTATGGTCTGGTTATAGGATTAAATTGTGTCGCATGGAATGAGACGTGTCATAACAGTTTGGTTCTATAATCAGGACCCGTGTGACTGAAATGGTGCATCTTAGTTTTGAAATTACACTTGTCATTGCATTGAGAGGTTTTATGAAAAGGATGCACATCACCCATTTCCTTTTATTATACATGTTTTTATCTATCTTGCATGAAATTAGATTGTGATGGCTACGCACAATATAGTTTAATGGATCTTTTACAGCTGAGTCATTGTACTCACCCCTTTTGGGGACTAACATTTCAGACTAGACAAGATACCTCTGCTACCACTGCCACCAGCAGATGGACCGAGTGGTTAGATATTACCGCGAGGAGGAGGACAGCAAAGGAAGGAACTTTTGGACGCCGAGACTGATCGATGGACTATAAGTATATGACTGTTGGAAACGTCGGTCATCTTTCAAAGTATAGTCGAGTATAGAAGACTACGTCATTTTGATGTACCGATTAATGATGTCCTTCTAGTTATGTAAATAAAAGTGTTCGGCTTTAACTTATAAAATGTGTAGTTGGTGTGCATCGCTTTAATTTTAGGACGGGGAGTAGTTGGATACGCTTCCGCCATACTTTTGCGCAGGGACCTATGGAAAAGATATAAACCCCCAGGACTTATAGACTGATTATAATTCTATGATATCAAAGTGATATATTATCAGGTCAAGTGAAAGGTAAGTGAACTGTGGCGACCCGAACGGTTCGGGGGCTGTCGGGGGGTGCCACATCGGGGGCCGTTCGAGGGGTGCCACTGCGGTATTGGTATCAGAGGAATGGTTTTATATGGAGTAATAAGGAGCCTCAGATGGAAATGAGGATAGAATGATGCACACCATAGGATGCTAACCAAGGGTAGTTGAGTAACTTTGAACGACGGTTGAGGGGTATTCACTCGTAGATTCTTGGTAACTAGTGTGATGTTATCTTTGTGTGTCAATAACATTCTATGTTACTTATGTGACTTTAGTAATAACCTTATTTTATGAACTGACTAGTGACACCGAGTCGCAAATTATTCCTGAGGCAAATGCTTGGTAAACTGCAAGAAAATCATGGTACGAACTGGGAGTTCTCATCCATCGAGGGCTGAAGCCTCTACTTCAAGGGCTGAACCCCGGATGGAAGATATCCTGCAGGCATTGGCCAATATAGGAAATCTGATGGAAAGGCACGCTCAGCAACAACCCGGAGTAGAACGTCGCCCTCAAGGACTGGTGGAGCAATTCCTGAAGTTGAAACCACCTAAGTTCACTGGAATGGGAAGTCCTGAGGAGGCGGAGCATTGGATTGAAGGAATGGAACAAATTTTCTGGTTGTTAAACTGTAGCGATTCTGAAAAGATAACCTTGGCAGAGTACCAACTAGAGGGAAATGCAAAGTTTTGGTGGAGAGCTTCAAGAGACACGATCTTTCCACCAGGTACTGACATAAATTAGGATGAGTTTGTTAGAGCTTTCAATCGAAAGCATTTCTCTGATTGTGCCAAGGATAAGAAAATCACAAAATTTGTTCAGTTAGAACAAAGGGAGCTGATAGTGGACTAGTATGAAGCAAAATTTTCTGAATTGTCTAGGTATGCTCCCAGATTGATTAAGGATCGAGAGGAAAAGGCTAAGAGATTCCTGAAAGGATTAAGGACTGATATTAGAAAACAACTAGTGCCTCTGAATATAAGGGATTATAATGAGATTTATGAGAGGGCACAGTTGGTGGAGCAAGAATTAGTGAGAGAGCAATCAAAATCTAAGAGGCAGATGACCTTTAATGATGTTCGAAGGGGTAAGAGACCATATCCTGGACAAGGTCAGCCCTGGGAATCTAAGAAGAGGAGTAATTTTGGGAATTTTGGAAAAGTCAAGAGTGGCCTGGTTCTAGGGAGAGTACCCTACCAGGGTAATATTTGCCAGAAGTGTGGCAGACAGCATGGGCCAGGATTTTGTAATAGTCCACCAAAATGTTTTGGTTGTGGACATTTGGGGCACTTTAAGAGAAATTGTTCACATGAGAGGTCGCGGCTGAATGTCAACTCGGTGCGACAGGTACAACAACGTACTACTAGACCAAATCTACCAAGGAATCCATAGAGGCCACCAGCACTAGGAAGGATGTATGCGGTCACCCAAGAGAAAGCGGAAGCTTCCAAAAATTTTATCTCAGGTACGTTTTCTATAAATGGCAAGAAGGCATATGCATTGTTTGATACGGGTGCTACCCATTCTTTTGTGTCTAAAAGATATAGACAGTTGAGTAAGATAGAAACTACCTCTCTTGAGACGCCTCTTTGTGTTTCCACACCGTTAAAGAATGTGGTATTGTCTACATGGGTATGTGAAAAATGTAAGATAATTGTAGGGGGAAGGGATATGGAAATAGACTTAGTCGTAATGGCTATGTATGACTTCGATGTTATCATCGGAATGGACTGGTTCCATAAGTATCAAGTTAAGATGGCTTGTTATAGGAAAGCAATCCAGTTTGTTTTGCCTGACCGATCTAGTTGTGAATTTTTTAGAGGTCGGACCAGCCCTTCTATAGCTCTTATTTCAATGATAGAAGCCCGTGCACTACTTGACGAAGGATGTCAAGGATACCTGGTAATGGTAAAGGACTATACTAGGGAAGAGTCTAAGTTAGATGAAATTCGAGTGGTCAGGAAATTTCAGGATGTATTCCCTGAGGAACTGCCTGGGTTACCACCGAAACGAGAAATTGAGTTCGAGATCGAACTAATGCCTAGAACAAGACCGATATCGAAAGCCCCATATAGGATGGCCTTGACAGAATTGAAAGAGTTGAAAATGCAACTACAAGAGTTACTCGATAAAGGATTTATTAGACCAAGTGCTTGTCCTTGGGGCTTGTCCTTGGGGTGCACTAGTTTTGTTTGTGAAAAAGAAGGATAGGTCAATGCGTTTATGTATTGACTATAGGCAACTAAATCAAGTGACCATTAAGAATAAATATCCCTTGCCTAGAATTGATGACCTATTTGACCAACTGCAAGGAAGTTCGGTCTTTTCTAAGATTGACTTGAGGTCGGGATACCATCAATTAAGGATTAAGAAGGAAGACATTCCTAAGATTGCATTTAGGACTTGTTATGGACACTATGAGTTCCTAGTTATGCCATTTGGATTGACAAATGCTCCGGCTACATTCATGGATTTGATGAACAGGATATTTAAGCCTTATTTGGATCGATTTGTGATTGTCTTCATTGATGATATCCTAATATATTCTAAAGGACTGAAGAGCATGAACGACACTTGAAGATAGTGTTGCAGACCCTTAGAGACTATAAGTTGTACGCCAAATTCAGTAAGTGTGAATTTTGGCTGGACCGATAATATTTTTGGGACACGTGATGTCGGGAGGAGGAATTGCAAAAGAGACCCAGCGAAAGTTGAGATGGTAGTAAATTGGCCGAGACCGACAACGTCGACTGAGATACAAAGTTTCTTAGGACTGGCAGGTTACTATAGAAGATTTATTGAAGGATTCTCACGACTTGCTGGACCATTGACAAAATTGACTCGAAAGAACGTAAGTTTGAGTGGAATGGAGAGTGTGAGAGGAGTTTCCAGGAACTTAAAAGGAAATTGACTACGGCTCCAATCCTAACTATACCATCTGGATCTGATGAGTTCATGGTATATAGTGATGCATCTCACAAAGGACTGGGATGCGTTTTGATGTAGCATGGCAAGGTCATAGCCTATGCATCTAGACAGTTGAAACCTCATGAATTGAACTATCCAACCCATGACTTAGAACTGGTAGCTATAAATTTTTGCTTTGAAAATATTGTGGCACCCCTCGACAGCCCCTGATCCGTTAGGGTCACCACAGGTACTTGTCACTCATCCCTTTTTACATACCAGTAAGGTAACTTTTTATTTTTTTTATCTAATAAAGTGAAACCATAATTTATAGGGGTTGATCAATGGAATTCTTTACTATTTTTTTTTTTTGTAAAGGTCCCAACACAGTTCATCAACGGAAGCATAAACGTATCTCACCAATCATTCCTTTAATAACAATAATGCAATGCACACCACCTACGCTCCAAATGAAAAGACAAAGCCGAGTCACTTTTATTTATATTTTCAATATGGATATTTCGGGTCAGTACAGCAAAAAGGCCAAGATTTTAACTATACTTGGCTATACTCAAAAGAGAACTCGACCCTACATCGAACATGTACACCCCTCCATCAACAAATGTCGGCTATCCCCAAAAAGTGTCAACTCCCATCAACTATGCGTGCCATCACACCCAACTCAGTGTATCGGGCGGTGGCGGCGGCAGCATCCCTAGCATCACTCCACCACGCCGGATTTGAACAGACAAAAACTCCTAGATAACCGGGCCATCAGCAAGACCCACATCATACATCATTAAGACACGGACTCGGACATACACCAGACCAGGTACACTAGTGCAGGAATGCTCAGTGCACTCCACCTCGACATCAGATGGCAATCCATAATAGGTACCACGTGCAACTGGTAGCAAAGGCATTTTTCTAATTTGAAATGTTAATCCCCAAAAGGGGTGAGTACAACCACTCAACAGTAAAGATCCACCAAAATACACAATGTGTCAAACAGAACAATCAAGGTATCAAGAATAAAAACACATATCATTCATGCATTCAAGCATACCTCACCTTACAGCCATGCATAAATCACCATGCACTTGTACTTATATCATCGAGCAGCCATGCATATCATCATGCAACGTGCATATACCACCATGCACTTATACATGTATCAGCAAGCATGCCAAACTTATATCACCAAGATTCATATCATTTTTCTTTCCAGGGACCATTGTTTGCATCCCACAATTTATCACTTGCATCCAACCTAGCATCACGAGGAACCTCCGGCACACACACTCCAGGCATCTCGTACCCCAACTAGCATCACGAGGTATCCCCCCGGCACACACCACCGAGGCTTCCGGCACACACCTCCGGGCATCTCAAAAATCCCGAGGACATCCGGCACACACACTCCGGGCATCCCAACACTCTCGGGGCATCGTCGGCTCACACCTCCGACGGTCTCGTTATTATCTCAATTTATATTCACACATGTATCTCAATTTCAACATGGCATTTGATGCATCAATATCAAGAGTCTTAACCAGTTTTTGATGTCATATAACATGCCATATGTCACCACATATGCAGCAAAATCAACCACTCAAAACATTACATCACATGGAAAGTTCATTTATTTTTGAAAACGCATCAATTTTCGGATAAAACAGAATGCATTCCTTTAGTTAAAACTCCAGAAAAATTAGTAAATGGTATTAATAAATTCTGAAAAATTGACACATTATAGATGAGACCTAAAGGCAGATATCTCATGAAAACACCATACTAAAAGAATCTCACACAAAACAGTACGGTCCATGCATCACAGTTTTCAAAATTTCAACACTTCAACTTGCACAGTTTCGGAAGAAATTTAAATTAAATATCCAAATGAACTCCAAAAATTCTGGAATTTTGATATGTTATAGAAAATTCCTAAAGGTAAATATCTCAACTCGTGCAGAAATTGAACCCAACTCGTTCTAGATTAATAGATATAGATGATTAATTCCTCCTGTTCTCGGTGTCGTTTTTCCAGATTTTCTTCTTTCAAAGGAAACTCGTTTCACTAACCTACATATGTTCGTTTCTTCTAAATTTTCAGTATGTTATTACTCAAAATATTATCTACAACTTTCGTTCAGGACACATGATCAAATTTTAACTGGATGATTTTATAAAAATCACAGAATCATACTAGGTCGAAGTAACATTTTCCCAGATCTAGTTTCTTCAAAGGACAACGATTTCACCGACCTATTTTTATTCATTTCCTCTATATTTTTTATATGTTTTACCCCACAAAGTTCTCTACATCTTTTATTAAGAAATAAAAGTGAGATTTTCACAAGAAAACTACTTTACAGTCCACGAAATCACCAAAGGTCAGCACAACAATTCCAGATCTAATTTCTCCAAAGGAAAATCGTTTCACCAAGCAATATTTGTCCATTTTATCTCAAATTTTAGTATGTTATTCCTCAAGATGTTCTCTACAACTTTCATTAAGATATCGAAGCAAGATTCCAACTAAAAGGTCGCATGCAGCTCACAAACTCATAAAAGGTCGAACTGATTTTTTAAGAAAACAGCATGCTAGGCCAAGGAATTTCTCCCCAAAGCTTCGAAATTTCATCACTTCCACCACAACCGAAGTTCACCATTTCTACACACACATAATACAGCAAGCAAAGGGTAGGTTTTAGGACTCTACTTGCCTCTAGCCCAAGCGAACACAGCAAGCAACGAATGGAGGGGCAAGGCAGCGAACGAACGGCGGCGAGCTAGGCAGACGATCGGCAGCGAACAGACCTCCTCCTTCTCTCTCGCACGCACGGTCTCCCCTTTATCTCTTCCTTTCTTCCTTTCCTTTCTCTCTTTCTCTCCTCTCTCTCTTCGTGTGACGCTCTCTCTTTCTCTCCCTTTCCTCGCTTAATCCGCCCCCCTCTTCCTCTCTAATTTTCTTCCTTTCAATGATTAACAATCATTGATCTTGCATGCCGGTGCCACTTGGGAATTTTCATGCAAGATGGGTTTCATCCGGCTGGGCTTGGGCCAACCTTGGTCGAGGCCCAATGGGGCTTCATGGGCTGGCCTTTGGGCCCACTTTAGGCTCAACACTTTTGGGCCTAAAGTCCAAACTTAAATGGCCCAAAAATTTTCTTAAATAAGTTCATGTTTACTTTTAATAATTTACCTTAAATCCCCACTTATATAAATACTAAATTACAATTTCATATGACCATAAAACTTGAAATCATAAATCAATAAATTCCAATTTATAAAACACATGGCCAATGATAGAATTTCCTTTCCTATCAAATAATTATCCATTAAAAACTTGGCCACAAATCTCATTGCAAATTATGGATTAAATGGCTACAATACCACTTGATGGTACTTCCATCACCTATTTATAGGCCTTAATGTATTTGGAGGTTGCCATGAATTTTGGGATGCCACAATTCTCCCCTCCTTAGAGAATTTCATCCTCGAAATTAGACATCACTTATGCCTCTTTAAACAAGTAGGGGTACTTTTCCTTCTTCGATTCCTCACTTTCCCATGTGACTTCCTCCACATCGTGATGTTGCCATAATATCTTTACCAACGGGATTTTCTTGGTTATAAGAATTTGCTCCTTTCGATCCAGCACTTGCACAGGTTCTTCAATGTATCTCACTTTCTCGTCCACTTTGATGGCTTCATGATCGAGTATGTGACCAGGATCCGGCTGGTACTTTCTCAGCATCGACACATGAAACACATCATGTAAATTTTCCAATTTAGGAGGCAGTGCCAAACGATAAGCTACATCTCCTATTCTTTCAAGTATCTCAAAAAGTCCAACAAATCTAGGGCTTAACATACCGTTTATTCCAAATCAAGATATTCCTTTCATAGGGGAAACTTTAAGAAATACATGATCTCCCACATTAAACTCAAAAGGGGTTCTATGCCTATCCGCATAGTCTCTTTGTCGGTTCTGGGCTGTCTTAAATCTTTTCCTGATTATCTCGACTGCTTCTGTAGTAACTTGTACTAGCTCGGGTCCTGTCAGTTTTCTTTCACCTACTTCATTCCAACAGACAGGGGTCCTACACCTTCTTCCATGTAATACCTCATACGGAGCCATGCCTATACTTTTCTAAAAACTATTGTTATAAGCGAACTCTATCAGGTGCAAATTCTCATCCTAATTTCCTCTAAAATCAATGACACAGGCTCTTAGCATATCTTCTATAGTCTGGATCACTCTTTCTATTTGTCTATCTGTTTGAGGATGAAAAGCAGTACTAAATTGAAGCTTTGTTCCTAAGGCATTTTGGAGACTTCACCAAAAATTTGAAGTAAACCTAGAGTCTCGATCAGAAGTGATCGTTACAGGAATACCATGCAAGTGTATTACCTGGCTTACATATATCTCAGCAAGTTTATTCATTGAATAGTTTATGTGGATAGCTAGAAAATGAGCAGACTTAGTCAAGCGATCCACTATCACTCAAATCGAATCGTGACCATTTGATGTTCTTGGCAGTCCTTGCATAAAGTCCATCGTTAGATGCTCCCATTTCCATTCTAGTATGTCTAACGGTCTCAATAGCCCTGCGGGTTTGCGATGTTATGCCTTCACTCGTTGGCACGTTAAACATTGATAAACGTGTTTAACCGTATCTACTTTCATGCCATTCCACCAAAATTGATGACGCAAATTCATGTACATCTTTGTACTACCGAGATGATTACTATAATTACTCCTATGTGCCTCCGACAGAATTTCCCTTTTTACTTCTTCATTGTTGGGAACACAAAGTAGTCATTGGCATCTCACCATTCCATCTTTAGAGACTTGAAATTCTGGTCTTTTTCCTAAAGACACAGTGTCTCGTATTTTCAAAATCTCCGGATCAGATTTTTGTAAAATCTTAACTTTCTGAATGATTTTAGGCTCAATCCTTAATGCAGTAAGCATACCGGTAAGGCGGTCCATTTCTAACTTGAAGTCTGAATCCACAATAGACTTTAATAGATTCCACTCTGTTATTCTTAGACTAGCCATGTCCATAGCCGACTTTCGACTAAGGGCATCTGCCACCTTATTTGCCTTTCCTGGATGATATCGTATCTCATAGTCATAATCTTTCAATAACTCCATCCACCTTCTCTATCTCATGTTCAACTCTTTTTGCGAAAACAAATACTTCAAGCTCTTATGATCTGTATAGATTTCAAACTTCTCTCCATACAGATAGTGTCTCCATATCTTCAAAGCAAACACTATAGCTGCCAATTCTAAATCATGTGTTGGGTAATTCAGTTCATGAGATTTTAATTGTCTAGATGCATAGGCTATGACCTTGCCATGTTGCTTCAAAACACATCCCAGTCCTTTGTGAGATGCAACACTATATACTGTAAAACCATCGGACCCAGATGGTATAGTCAGGATTGGAGCCGTGGTCAATTTTCTTTTGAGTTCCTGAAAGCTCCTTTCACATTCTCCACTCCATTCAAACTTTACATTCTTCCGTGTTAATTTCGTTAAGGGGTCGGCCAGTCGTGAAAACCCTTCAATAAATCTTCTATAATAACCAGCCAGTCCTAAGAAACTTCGGATCTCAGTGGGTGTTGTCGGTCTCGGCCAATTTATTACCATCTCAACTTTTGTCGAGTCCACTGCAATTCCTCCTCCTGACACCACGTGTCCCAAAAATATTTTCCAGTCTAGCCAAAATTCACACTTGCTGAATTTGGCATACAACTTATGATCTCTCAGAGTTTGCAAAACTATGTTCAAGTGTTGCTCGTGCTCTTCAAGTCCTCTAGCATATACCAGGATATCATCAATCAAGACAATTACAAACTGATCCAAATAAGGCTTAAATATCCTATTAATTAAATCCATGAATGCGAGTGGTGCATTCGTCAATCCAAAAGGCATAACTAAGAACTCATAATGTCCATAACTGATGGTATCCCGATCTCAGGTCAATCTTAGAAAAGACCGAACATCCCTGTAGTTGGTCGAATAGATCATCAATTCTAGGTAAAGGATACTTATTATTTATAGTCACTTGATTCAGCTGTATGTAATCAATACATAGACGCATCGACCCGTCTTTCTTTTTCATGAATAGAATTGGTGCACCCCAAGGTGAAGCACTTGGCCTAATAAACCCTTTATCAGGCAACTCTTGTAGTTGCACCTTCAATTCCTTTAACTCGACTAAGGCCATCCTATACGGGGCTTTCGATATCGGTCCTATTCCAGGCATTAGTTCAATTTCGAACTCCATTTCTCGCTCTAGTGGTAATACAGGCAACTCCTCAGGAAACACATCCTGAAATTCCCTGACTACTTGAATCTCACCGATTTCAGCATCTTTCTTAGTAAGGTCTCTTACCACTGCAAGGTATCCTTGACATCCTTCGTCAAGTAGTTCACAAGCTTCTACCATCGAGATAATGGCTATAGAGGGGTTTGTCTGACCTCCAAAAAATTTGAAACTAGACTGATCAAGCAACATGAACTGGATCACTTTCCTATAGCAATCCACCTTAGCCCTATGCTTATGAAGCCAATCCATTCCTATGATAACATCAAAGTCATACATAGCCATTACGACTGGGTCTATTTCCATACCCCTTCCTCCTATTGATATCTTACATTTTGCACACATCATCATAGATAATACCATATTCTTTAAAGGCGTGGAAACACAAAGAGGCGTCTCAAGAGAGGTAACTTCTATTTCACTCAATTGCCTATATCTTTCAGATATAAATGAATGCGTAGCACCTATGTCAAATAATGCATATGCCTTCTTGCCATTTATGAAAATCGTACTTGATATAACATTTCTGGAAGCTTCCGCTTCCTCTTGGGTGATCGCATACACCCTTCCTTGTGCCGGTGGCCTCTGAGAATTCCTTGGTAAGTTTGGTTTAACAGCACACCTGTCTATTGGAATGAAGTAGGTGAAAGAAAACTGACAAGACCTAAGTTGGTACAGGTTACTACAGAAGCTGTCGAGATCATAAGGAAAAGACTTAAGACAGCCCAAAGCCGACAAAAAGACTATGCAGATAGGCGTAGAAGGCCTTTGGAGTTTAATGTGCGAGACCATGTATTCCTTAAAGTATCTCCGATGAAAGGGTTATCACGATTTGGAATAAAAGGAAAGTTAAGTCCCAGATTCGTTGGACCCTTTGAGATACTTGAAAGAATAGGAGACATAGCTTATCATTTGGCGCTGCCCCTTAAATTGGGAAATTTACATGATGTGTTCCATGTGTCGATGCTGAGGAGGTATCAGCCAGATCCTAATCACATACTCGATCATGAAGCCATCAAAGTGGATGAGAAAGTGAGGTACATAGAAGAACCAGTACGAGTATTAGATCAAAAAGAACAAATCCTTTGGACGAAGAAAATTCCTTTAGTTAAGGTATTGTGGCAACATCATGATATGGAAGAAGACACTTGGGAAAGTGAGAAAGAGATGAAGGAAAATTGTCCTCATTTGTTTAATGAAAATTAAGTAATATCCAATTTCGAGGACGTAATTCTCTAAGGAGGGGAGAATTGTGGCATCCAAGAATTTCAATGAATCCTCGGATAGGTGACAGTCATGACCAATCAATAGAAGTATCATCGAACTATGGCATTGGTATAATTACGGGCAGTCATCTATATTTGTTTGTTTGTTGGATTGATATGGTATGTTTAGCAATGGACCGATCAACCATGCAACAAGAGAAAATCTTTGGACTATGATTAAATAATATATATATATATATTTTTTTTTTTTTTTAGAACCGAAAGGATGGAATTCAGTCATGCGTGAGGAACACGCATGCTAAAATTTAAGAATAAAATTTTGTGGAGTTGGACTGCACACAAGGATTTTAGTTATGCATTTGTTCATGAAGCAATTGGATTATGGGAATATAAATTTATTCATTTAGAAAACAAAGTGCTTCATAATTATGAGTTTATAGCTTAAAGACCATGGGCCTTTGAGTTTGGAATTTTGGCCTCAAATTTTTGGGCCCAAGCAGGGCCAAGGAGCCTCCAAGGCTGTCGACCAAAAAGGGGGGGGAAGGAGAGAACCGGACCGGGGGGGGGAGGCCACTCACCATTTGTCCATGGTTGCCTCACCCTTCTTCCACTTGTCCTTTCCTTGAAGCCATTTGTCACCTGCATGCAGAAATTAGCAAATTAATTAATCAAAGAAAGCAAAAGCTTTCGGTTTGAGAAAGGGAGAGTGAGGCCAAGAGAGTGAGTGGGCGAGCAAGCGAGAGAGAGAGAGAGAGAGAGAGAGTGAGAGCGAGAGTTCGAGAGAGAGGGTGGGCAGTGAGCGGTCTGAACGTGTGAGGGCAAAGAAGGAAGGCCACCCTCCACCCGTGCCGTGTCCGAGCTGCCGCCGTCGACGCCACCGATCCCCATCACCGATTGAGCCAAGCCGAGATCCCCGAACCCTTGTTTTTGGCTAGCAACCGAGTAGGAAGACTTGAGGCAAGTAGAAGTTCATTGATCTATGTTTTGCTTGCTATTATTATCTAGTGAGAGGTTGGTAGATGTGAAAAAATGAGGAATTGAAAGCTGCATGTTGATTTTGGACAAATAAGATGGAACTAGATCAAGAAACTAAGTAGAAAACAGAGCATGTTTTGATGGATTTCGTTTTTGAATTGAAATGAGAACTCAAGGATCTAGCTATGGTGGATTTTTGGAAGTGAAGAGGCTGTATTGTGGTGTAATACACTTGTTAACACTTGGCTGTGGACGTTGGATGCTGAGATTCAAAGAGTAGGAGTAGTTCTCTTTAGGACAGTAAACTGGTTTTGCAGAAGACAGTATGACCTTCAGTGATTTCATGATTTCTCTGTAATTATCTAGAAAAAATTTGACTTCGAATCCTTAATAAAAGTTGTAGGGAACATCTTCAGGAACAACATATCAAACATTTAGAATAAATGAACAAGGTATGTCCGCCGAAATGATTTTTCTATGAAAATGCTAAAGCTGGAAGTTATTACAGAATGTTAGCAAGGAATACGGAAATTGTTACTCTTGATACATAAGGAATTTGACTTGGTGTTCTGCATGAAACTTTTTCCTTTAGGTCTTATTAATAACATGTAAAAATTTTACAATTTTCTGAGTTTATTTTGGAATTAATCCGAAATTTTTACCAGAACTGTGTATTTTAATGATCAAGCTGTTTTGTTTCGAATTTGCACAAATTGTTCCAAAGGTGAATATATCTTGAATTTTTATGTGACATGATGATACTGGCACTGGCATATTATGCAATATTGAGATTTGATGAAGGATTCTTGGGACATCTTGTCATTGCATTTGAAAGTATTTTTGGAAATTAAGATGTTAATTGTTGCCGTTGGACCCTCGGGTCAACGATGCCCCGGGAGTCGGGATGCCCAAAGGATCGAATGAGTCGATGCCTTGTGGATGCCCGGTGGCCCTAAGTGGCTGAATGCCGGAGGTTTTTCCTCGGGAGCTTCGGGATGCCCGGTTGTATGCTAGTCGGTACGTAAATCCAGAGGGCCGGGGTAACCATTATCATGGTGAGCCTCAGAGGGTTTCCTCGTGATGCCAGGTGGGGTGCGAGATGCTTGGAGGCGTGGTATGCTCCAGATGCCTGGTGGCCCTAGTGGTTGAATGCTGGAGGCTTTTGTGATGCCAGGGTGGATACGAATGCCCGGAGGGACGCAAACATTGGTCTTCCGGGTGATGAAACCTTTTGAATGATAAAATGGATGATTCTACTATGTGTGTGTGTAGTCTGGTTATAGGACTAAGTTGTATGGCATGAAATGGGACATGTCATTACAGTTTGGCCCTATGATTGAGACTTGTGTAACTAGACATGATGTATTTTGATCCTTTGAAACTGCATTTGCCATTGCATTGAAGAATTTCATGATTTTGATGCATGCTTATCCTTTAACTACCTGTTTTTGTCTATCTTGCATGAATCTGGATATTGATGGTAATGCTTGATATAGTTTGATGAATCTTTTACTGCTGAGTGGCTGTACTCACCCCGTGTGGGGACTAACATTTTAGATTAAAAGATGCCTCTACTGCTTGTCACTTGCGGTACTTTTTATGGTGTCCCAGTCGACGTTGAGTGCATGTGTTCAGAGCACACTCATGTAGGGATTCGAGGATTGGTTTTCATCCGAGTACGGGTTCTAGTCATGTATGACGTCGGTTTACCTGATGGCCCCGTGGTTCAGGAGTTTCTGTCGGTGCATGTTCATTGTGATGGGATCATGTTAGGGATGTTGCCACCGCCGCCAGCTGATGGACCGAGCTGGGTGTGATCGTGTGTGACGGATAGCAGATGAAACTTTTTGGACTGCCAGCACCGGGTTGTCTTTTATTATGAAGCCGCGTATAGAAAACCACGGCAAATTTTGTTGTACCGACTTATGATGTCTATCAAGCTTATGTAAATAAAAGTGTCCGGCTTAACGTATAAACTGTCTAGTGGGTGTGCATCATTTCAAAATTTTTGGGATAGGGAGATGTGATATCGCTTCCGCTATACTTTCATACGCTGCGCAGGGACCATTTAAAAATTATAAACAGAAGGATTGTTAGACCTTCAGGTCAGCCAGGGGAGAGGTAAGCGAACTATGGCGACTCCAATGGATCGGGGGCCGTTCGAGGGGTGCCACATCTGAAGACTGCCAGATTTTATTGTCAAAGTCTGACCTCATTGACAGTTTCTAGACCGAAGAATGAAGACTTATCCAGATGCTGGATTATCTTCAAGGGTTCGATTTGTATGGTTTTTGGAAAACCTTATGGCGGGATATAACATCTACTCTTTTGATTATTCTTATTGGAATCTACTCCGATATGAAGATCTTTTGAAGGGCGAACAAACTTGGAAGGTTCGACTTATGGAAACCAAGATCCTAATTGTATAGGCGAACAGGATTGACAGGCTTTCATCACCAATCATTCAACAAGTCGAGATCACCATGATTGATTCTGTCAAACGAGTAGATTGGAAGAATTCATTTGGAAAGTGCCAACAGTCGTGAAGGCATGAAGGAGTATTTAAGGATAACTCTCTTGTTTTTCTAAGTAGTGCGTGAAAGAAGAATTTCAAAGTTTGAATCTCCATAGTTCCTTGCTCTTTCATTCATCGAGCTCAAAGTTGTACACAAAAGAGAGAAACAAATAGTGAGACTTTGTGAGAAACCAATACAAACTCTTCACTGAGAAAGTCGAAGATCACAAGTTGTAAAATCTCTTTTGATTCATAGTGAAATCTAGCCAGTGGGCTGTCAGCGTGGGAGAGTGGACGTAGGCTTAATCTAAGCCGAACCACTATAAACCTTGTGTTCCAATTCTCTTTCCTTAACTCCTTACCTTTATTCGTTGCTTTATATAATTGTTTAAAATTGTTTACGTCCTTAGTTAATTATCCTTAAAAGGCAATTTACTTTCATTAAGTCTTGTGAAAAATTTTATTTACATCTATTCAGCCCCCACTAGGTGCTGATACTAGCCCTTTCAGAGACAATTTAATTTTAAAATTTGAACTACGAATTTAGCAAACCCACCTTCCTCGTTGAGAGCTGCGGTCTCCAAAGCTAAATGACATGAAATATGACAACATACACATGCGAACCATTTAGGTTTTTATTCAACCCCGATCTAATTTCTTGTGATTTACGCTTGAAATATTATATTGACGCCATGAATTCTAGACTACTTCATTTTCCTTAGAAATATATATTAAAATATTATTTCACGTTACTTGACAATGGTCATATTCACTCTTAATATTGATGTGATATACCTTCATTAATAAGCCTAAACTTTTGGATTAAACTTTTTTACAATAAACAGCAATTAATTATTAATAGAGTCAATCAACCAAACTTAGTGAAATACTCGATTTCCAATGGTCCTTGCAACATTAACCATTTTAATATATAATGGACAAAATTCAACATTTGCCAACCGTTCAAAAACCACATTCAACAAATTAAAAATTTATGGATGACATTGCACATTGGATCAAATTTCATCAACCATTTATATTATTTTCCCAGTCAAACTTTAATAATTCATACATCTATTTAATTCCATATATTATTACTTTTCAATTTTTATTGCTATTTTTATCTATGTTTAGTTTGTTATTTGTTCTCTCTTTCTTGAAAGAGTGTTTTTAATTACATTTTGAAGAAAATTCAATGATTTTACAAATGATGATAAATAATAATTTGTCTTGTTATGTATGATTAACAAGAGAAATTGTCAGTTTCCTCCTTCTTCTTTTTTTAATGATTCTCTTGAAAATCATAAAAGTATCCTCTACTCAATAACACACAAACAAAAAAAATCAACAAATCATGTTTAATCATATTTGATTTATGTACCCGTTAACATATGTTGTCTTAACGAGTGCGCATTCATTTACCTGTTGACAACATATGTGGCTCCTTCATGAGTTAACGTAACGCGAATTGTCTCAATTCATGTGGCATCTCAAAAATTCAAGTCAAGCTCTAAGGTGTATTAAAGCCCGTAATTAGGTAATGAAATTACCTATGGTTTATGCTTTAGCCATTAGTTTTCTCTTAAGACTAAGTGATATATATGCTTGTGTTCCTGAATTTTTGAAATTAGGATTATAGGATAAATTAATGAGAATAATCTATGCTTGGCTATGCACCTCATAGATTAAATTCCTATAAATAAAATGTAACAAGACTTTGGCCATGTGGAATTTAAAATTTAAAATTTATAGAAGAAAGAATAAAAGGGGAAAATTTTGATTTTTATTTAGGTTTGGGCCTTAGGCCCAAAGGGGGGATTTTTGGTGGGCCGAGTGGCCGGCCCAATAGAAGCCCACGGAGGGGCTATCGTCGGCCCAAGTGAGGCCCAAGAAGAGGAGTGGCCGGCCCATTGCATGGGCCTTGCCAAGTGGCAAGGAGGACTTGCATGCATTGGCCATTGGAGTGGCAAGTAATCATTGCCAATGATGGAGGTTTGGGGGAAATAAAAGGAAGAAGAGGAGAGAGAGTGGCCGGTTGGTGGTATTCGGCCAAGTGAGAAAGAGAGAGAGAGAGGGTTGCGAGAGAGAGAAGGGCGCCGAGAGGAGAGGAACCGAGAGGAGGAGGAGCCGTTGCCGCCCGTTTGCCGCCCGTTCGCTGCTGTGTGCTCGTCGCTAGCTCGGTTTAGAGGCAAGTTAGGATCCTCTTACTACTCTTGCATGTGTGTGTTGCATGTATGTTTGGAGTAGTGTCGAATTTTGGGTGATTAGGAGGGAGAAACCGAAGCTAGAATGACTTGTTCTTGAGTGATGTTGCTGTTTTCGCAAGAACCGCCTGAGCCAGAATCTTGTGAGAGCTTGCATGCATGTTTTGAGTCCGATTTTGACTTTTATTCCTTCATTAAAGTTGTAGCCGACATCTTAAAATACAACATAGTAAAATGTGGTGCAAAATGGTGGAGATTTAAGGGGTCAAACTCTCATCCTACGGAGACACTAGATCTGGAACTGGTTTGCTGACCTTGTGGTAGATTTGTGGTTCCATGTTGATTTTTATCAAGAATATCTCTTCGACTTCTTCATAAAACTTGTATAGAATATCTTAAATATTAACATACTCAAATTTGAAGTAAAATGAACAAGGATAGCCTAGTGAATCGACTTACTCTTGAAGACGGTAAATCTGGAGATGCGGTACTGGACACCCGAGACTTTATGGACCCATATGGTGACTGTTCTTTGGAAATTTGACTAAGATTCCTTCATGAAAGTTGTAGGGGACCTCTTGAAGTAAAACATATCCAAATTTCAGGGGAAACTAAGAATAATGAGTGGGTAAAAACTCGGTATTTCGGAGATGACTACACTGGATGTTTCGGTGTGAGAACCAGAAGCTTCGGACGACTATAGGAAATTATCTAAAACGAATATGGCCTAGAATTCTTCATGAAAAATCTACTTTAGTGTCTTAAATATAACCTGGTAAAATTTCATAATTTTCGGAGGTCGTTTGGGTATTTTAATCGAATTATTTCAAAAACTGCACATTCTGTTTTTATCCGAAATTGCATGCTGTGATTGTGTGAATGATATCTTTTGTGTGGAACTTTATTGGCCATGTGTTTTTCATGAAATCATTATGTTATTGTCTTGGTTATCACATGCTTTAATTTCATGATTTTTGGGAATCATATGGATATTTAATTTAAATATTTTCAAAAATGGTAGAAGCTGGAATTTAAATAAATTTCAAAAAGGCATGATAAATGGACTATTCTAAATTGTATGAATTCCATAAATTTTATTTTGCATCTTGCTGCATGTACGATGATGACTGATGATGCATGTATAAATCAAAGGATGAAAGTGATTTTGTTTGCCATTACATTATGTGCCATGCTGAGTTGAGACCTAAATTGGTAAACATGATCAATGATAAATGAGGAAACTGTTTGTGGCGGATGATAATGCCCTGGGAGTATCAGGATGCCCGGGATGGGAGGTGCCGGATGCCCGGAATGTATAGAGATACATGGCCGGATGGCCTCGGGAGTTTCGAGATGCCCGGAATGGTTGGGTGCCGGAAGCCTCGGAGGTCTTTGCCCGAGGGGATGCCTCGTGATGTCAGTTGGGATGCGAGATGCCCGGAATGTGAGGGTGCCGGATGCCCGGTGGCCTTAAATGGCTAAATGCCTGAGGTTTTTCTCGCGATGGCAGGATGGGGTGCGAGTGTAAAGTATGGGATGAAATTGATGACCCCGAGAAAGAGTGATGTAGTAATCGAATTGAAAATTAAAAGTGGAAATTGAATCATGCATATATGACATGATATGATAATGATCACCTATGGCATGATGATGTGCATATATGACATGGTATGATGATGATCACCTATGGCATGATGATATGCATATTTGATATGATTGTGATTAAGACGTATAATGGTATATGTATGGCTTCAAGGTAAGTATGCTTAGATGCATGAGTGACATGTATGATGTTGTGATTGTATTGTATGATGCATTGAATGGTTATTGGATTCCTTTACCTGCTGAGTGGTTGTACTCATCCTTTCGAGGACCAACATTTCAAATTAGAAAGGTGCCGCTTCCTACCGTCACGCGAGGTACCTTCTATGGCCTCCCATCGGATGTAGAAGTAGAATGTATGGAGATCGACTGCGTCATCGTTCCTGGATTGACTTTTTTGTGAGTGCGAGTGCTGGTTATGTACGATGTGGGCCTGGCTGGGGGCCCAATCATCTAGGAGTTCCTATCAGTTCATGTTCGCAGAGACGGAGTGTTTAGGGGGATGTTGCCGCCACCATCACCTGACGCGCCAGGATGGGTGTGATGGTTGCGTGAGAGGTAGAGAGCTGGAGTTTCTTTTTGGGAGTAGCCGCCGCTGTTAGATGGAGGATGTCATGTGATTACTTTAGGGGTCGTAGTATCTTTTTGGGATGTGGCCCAAGTGTAGCTGGGAATCTTGGCTTTCTTTTGTTGTATCGACCCGCGAAAAATCCATCATGAAAATATGTAAATAAAAGTGGCATGGCTTTATCTTTTCTATGGTATTTAGTGGTGTGCAATTGTATCATGGTTGTTGAAGGGAGAGATGGCGATATTATATTTTGCTTCCGCTAACGAGTCGCGCTGGGACCGTTTTCAAATATATATATATATATATATATATATATATATATATAATATGTGTCTATGATTTACGACGCTTCTTCTAAAAGATGTAATTAGATGTAACATTAGGTGCCTGTGGCGACCTAAGGGGGTTCGGGGTGCCACAATTCAACCTCGTCATTTCTTGGATTCTTCTTCATATCAAGCTTTCATGAATTATTTCTCGGTCTATGGTGGTAGTGGAGGTCTCGGGCAGAAGGCCCCCGGAAATATGAATATTTTTGTCCTTGATGGGTTTTTTATATGTGATGATGGGCCTAAGTGGGCCCGTCCGCCCATGTTGGGCCTAAAAGCCCGGCCAGCAAGATAAGGGCCCATGGAGGAACGGTTGTGATGTGAAAGGTTGCGTTGTTTAGATACGAGAGGTTATGTCTTTTGGAGGAACATTTTACGTTGAAGAGTTATGTCTTTTGGATAAGACGTTTTTAAGGGGAGAAAAGAAAAAAGGGGACGTACCTTTTGGTGTACATACGTCTTTTTTTGAAGAAGAAACTCTCTCCCTCCAAAAAGAAACGTAAGAACAGTACCCTCAAAATCAGACTTTTCTCCCTTAATAGCAACAGTACGCTCCTCAGCAGAACGGGATCAGGATTCTTCCTCAAACTTCAACATTGGTGTTTAATTTATGGCAAATAAGGTACGCTCGATTCCGTAGTGTATCTTTGATCGGTGATACATGTGTTTTCTAGGCTCGTCTTCTGCGTTCGTTTTAGGGGTTTGATTAAGTATTAGAACCGGTTTTAGGAAATTCGTTATTCCTGACATTGGTATTAGAGCCATAGTTCATGTTTCTCAACCCCTTTTCATGTTTATGAATTGCTTTTGATTAAATTTTTGTGAAACACCGTCATCGGCCGATCGGGGACGGAAAAATCCCGACATCCACGTACTGTTCACCCCGCTTTGTCATTTTCTATAAATCGAAATTCGATTATGATAACGTAAGGTCGAAGCTCTCGTCGATACGAGAAAAACAAGTGGCAGATCACCGCCGGGGCCCACCGAATGTGCTGCCACGCGTGGCCGGAACAAACAGGGGTCATTGGCGCGTGTTTTGCACGTGCCGATTTGGTCCGCACATGCCATTTCAGCCCCAAGTGCGTGCAATGCAGGCACGGGGTGCTTGACACGTGCCGCACACGCGCCAGCTGACGTCATCATGACGTCAGCCACGCACACGCGTGGCACGTGCCAGTCGGTTCATCCGACCCGACCCGACCCGACCGGTCCTACCCGACTCGACCGCCCGTTGACCCAATTGACCCGTTGACCGTTGACCAGCGTTGACCAAAAGAAAAAGAGGAAAATTTTGTATTTTCCAATTTGTTTGTTGTGGATTATAAGTAATCCCTTTTTTTGTTCTGCATATGTTTCAGGAACCATGGAAAATTCTGTATTTTCCCATTTGTTCATTGTGGATTATAAGCAATTCATTTTTTTGTTCTGCATTTGTTGCAGAAACTATGATGCGTTAAGCACGCATACCTGCATTTCCGAGAACAGACGAAGAAAATGTAAGACTTAAAGGGCTAATGACAGAGTTAGCTAATTATCGGTAGAATAACGGTGATGTAGTATCACATGTGGTCAGGATTAATCAGATGATACAAGAAATCATCTGAAATGATCATCTTATGCTGGATTTTGAGAAGGTGCCGGTCTTAATGAATACTCTTCCACTTGAATGGCAAGCAGTGTTAGATTGCCTATGGGAGGTGAACGCGATCCTAGATTATAGGATGCTTATAGTAGCTTTTGTAATAGAGTACTATAGGATTGAGTTAACCAAAACTTTAACCCTCGGGATGAGTGTCACATGGCGTAGAGCGAATGCACCTTGAAGGTGGCATGAGAAAGTTTTTCCGTGGTTGGCCACTGTGCCTTCAGATTTCTTGGAGAATTTTACTGATAGATTAGAAAAGACTTTTGATACTTATTTCTTAAATCAGTTTGAGATGTTTTAGGTGTAAATATATCTTTCTATGTTGATATTTTTCCTCTAAATATATTACTTAGTGTAATGGACATGTTTAATTATTGAAAGTTCAATGTTATTTATTGTTGTAAATTAGTATGTTAATTACAATTAGTTGTGGGAAGTTCAAGAAAGTTTTAGTGACTTTGCTGAATATATTTTGCATAGAAGACTATATTAATGGTAGTTTTGAGTTAGGATTTTTTGGATGATGATTGGGAACATAATGACATTTTGATTCTGAAATCTTACTTGAAATTATTCATTAATATGATGGGTCTGTGTAAAATGGATGCATAAATGATAGGCATTAATAATTCATACATATGTGTCTGATATGTTCAGATTGATGACTTCAGCAACTAAGAACATAATTGCTGATTTGAACAAAGAAGACAAATTGAATGGCGAGAATTGTAAAATATTAAATATAAAAATTCAATATATGCTTTAAAAATAACAAGCACTAAAAGCTCTTAACCATGTTATGGAAGATCTTGAGGATGCTATGTGCCACATTGAGCTAGCAGAGGACCGCCTAAAGGCATTTGAGCGGGAAGCAGATATTTACTGTGCTACTTCCAGCTCAAAAGGGGCTTCGAGCTCTAAGAGCAAATGCATTGATTCGTTCAATGGGTGGAAATGCAAGGGATCAAGTCATTCTTGTAAGAAACCAAGAGCTAACCAACATAAGAGAGGAAAACATCATCGAGTGAAGATTATTTCAAGGGTGAAGTGTTACAACTGTGACCAGAAGGGTCACTGTGCTCGCGACTGTCGTGAGCCAAAGAAGGTAGTCACCCCTTGTACTCTTAGGAACTTTGTTTATGTGCCAAGTTCTGTACTCTTAACTGAGTCTAATCCTTTGTGGACTGTAGATTTAGGAGCAACATACCATGTAGCGAAGGATAGAGTATCCTTCATGGAATTCCGACGAATAACAACTAGAACTAAATTGTTCTAATGAGGAAATAACTCCATAGCATAACTAAAAGGGATTGGCACCTGCCAACTGAACATGCGTGGTGGACGCACTTTGTTCCTACATGATGTATTGTATGCTTCGCAGATTCGTCGGAATTTAGTGTCTGTTTTAGTGTTAGTTAAGCTTGGTTTTAATATGAACTTCCATAATAGTGGTGTGGATTTGTATTTGGATACAAATTACTATGGTTGTGGTTATTTTCTAGATGGTTTCATTGTATTAAACATTGACTATGGTAATGCCAATGTTTGTTATTCCATTTTCACGTCTCCTAATTTATATGATAATGATGTGAATGTGTGGCATGCTAGACTTGGTCATATTGGCCAACAACGTATAAATAGACTAGCCAAAGAGGGCTTGTAGGGCAACATTGAAAAAGTCGATTTGTCCATATGTGAGCATTACCTAGTAAGGAAAATGACAAGGAAACCATTTGGAAAATGTAAAAGAGCTGAATTTCTTTTGCATTTATTTCATCACATTTATAGATGATTATACTCGATTCGGATATGTCTATTTGATTTCTCATAAATCTGAAGCATGGAGTTGTTTCAAAAAGTTTATGAACTTGGTAGAAAATCAATTAGACAAGAAAATAAAAGTATTGAGATCCGATCGAGGTCGAGAATATTTGTCTAATGAGTTTAGAAATTTATGTGACGAAAAAGGAATAGAAAGACAGTTGTCTATTCCATATACTCCTCAACAAAATGGTGTTGCAGAGAGAAGGAACAGAACCCTATTGAAAATGGTTAGGTCCATAATGGCGCATGCTAACTTACCTATAACTTTTTAGAGTGATGCGTTATTAACTGCTGCATATATACTTAACCGAATGCCTTCCAAATCAGTTACTTCCACTCCATATGAGTTATGGACAGGTAGAAAATCGGACTTAAGTTTTCTTAAATCATGGGGTTGTGCTGCCTATACTTATGAGTCCTCTCACAAGTTTAGGAAATTGGGTCCCAGAGGAGAGAAGAGTATTTTCATAAGATACTCTGAACACTCGAAAGGGTATGTGTTCATAGGCGAGTAGGAAAGTGGAAGTATAACTGAATTCAAAATAAAGCATAAAGCTGATGGTTCGATAAAAAGGCATAAAGCTCGCCTTGTGGCGAAGGAGTATCATCAACAGGAAGGAATTGATTATGAAGAAAATTTTTCTCCTATAGTGAGATTTACCTCGATTCGCATTATTTTGGCAGTAGTGGCTAGTATGGATCTTGAGTTACATCAAATTGATGTAAAGACTGCTTTCCTCAATGGAGGATTAGAGGAAGAAATATATATGGAACAACCTGCTGGTTTCATTATGGAAGGCCAAGAAAGAAAGGTATGTCGACTTTTGAAATCGATATATGGCCTTAAGTAGTCCTCGAGACAGTGGTATACACGTTTTCATAATGCCATAATGGCATATGATTTTACAATGATTGATGAGGATCATTGTGTATATATCAAAAGATCTAAATATCACTCTGTGATCATATCATTATATGTTGATGATATACTAATTGCCGAAAGTAATATGGAGTTTGTTAGTACTATCAAGAGTTGGTTATCTTCCAACTTTGAGATGAAAGATGTGGGTGAGGCTGCATACATTCTTAGAGTTAAGATTTCAAGAGATCGTTCGAAGAGGTCATTATCTCTTTCGCAAGAAACATATATAAATAATGTTCTTAAACAATTTCGTATGCAAGATTGTAAACCCATAGATACTCCTATTGCAAAAGGTGAAGGATTGAGCCATAGATTGTGTTCAAGGACTCCACAAGAAAAGGAACAAATGAAACATGTTCCTTATGTTAGTGTTATGGGATGCTTAATGTACGCTATGATGTGTACAAGACCTGACATATGTTTTATAGTTGGAATGGTGAGTAGATACCAATCCAATCCAGGTCAAGCACATTAGAAAACCGTTAAAAGAATAATAAGGTATCTGAAGAGAACTACTAATTACAAGTTGAATTACTAATGAAAGGATCTGCTACTTGAAGGCTATTCAGATGCTGATTGGGGAGGAGATTTAGATGAAAGGAAATCTACCTTTGGATTTGCTTTCTTATTGAATAATGGCGCCATATCTTGGAGCAGTAAGAAGCAAATGTGTATAGCCTTGTCTACGATGCAAGCTGAGTTCGTGGCATTATCAGCAACAGTACAAGAAGGTGTTTGGCTTAAGAGATTTTTGGATAATTTAGGTGTTATTGGGTATGCTGCAAATCCATTATTGGTTAATTGTGGTAGCCAAGCAGCTATAGCGTATGCCAATGATCCAAAATATCATGGCAAGACCAAACATATAGATACCAAGTATAATTTTGTCAAAGATATGGTTGCCCGAAAAGATGTGAACTTACAGTACATATCTACGCATAGAATGGTAGCAGATCCTGTGACAAAGCCAATACCTAGAGATGTGTTTTGTGGTCATATAAAATCTCTAGGACTGTGTAGAGGCTGATGTACTGAATATTGTAATTTCCCTAAAGTGTTCACATTTAATGAATTTGTGTTTTTCATCATTAATGCCTATGAATCTTTGTTTGACGTTTATGCATCTTAATGCTCAGTGCATTATATAAAATTGAGAAAGTATGTCAAATAGATAAAAGATTAGCCCACTCACACGAGTAATCGTCTCTATTTACTATGTGATAAATAAAGATAAGACGGTTTTTAAGCTTATTATTTAGATGATAATCAAGAGCTCAAGCTTAAAATATATATGTCGCATTAACTGAGTGTTAAGATGATAACATAATATTTACTATATCCGAAAGTAAAATAACCCACATATTTTACTTTATCTGTCTAGGATGCCAGATGTGAGTTCCGATGAATTTTGTGTATGAGTAGATATGTGAACTCAAGCTAGACATTGGGTATGTCTGAACCATCATCTGTACGTTATTAAAGGTGTAGACATACACTCCATGGGAAATGAGTTAAATACCGTAAAATGTATTTCATACTACATATGCATGAGACGACCAATAAGAGTGGCAAAAGTTTGATCTCAACTTTTATACCGTGTGAGACTCTTGAGGAAAAGAGTTCATCAATTTAGTGCCCTCATGACTCTTACTTATTCTCAAGATTTCTATTCAGTGTTTGCTATCTTAGGATGTTGCCAATGATCATGAATTGATTCGATCTAATGGGACATTTCTAGAAAAGCAAGTTGAACTAAAATTAAGAGTATGAAGGAAAGAGGAAGAACGAATTTGGAGAATCACATTCTAGTTTTGTATTCACTGGTCGACCAATTATGATTGTCTTTGGGATAATCATAATTGTGAATACAATGTATATATCATTGTTTAAAAAGAGATCAAGAGAGATATAAATGTAACCGATCGATTTAGGGTACTGCATACTAAATCTACTCAAAGTGTGATGCCCATTATGAGCTGCTATGTATTCTTAACATATGTATAGCAACGAGCTCTCAAAGTATGCTGGTCGCACGGATTATTCACCGGTATGATTGTTGCAGAGAGGTAAAGAGGATCCTGTTCGGCCCACCATGTGCGAGTGGGAGATGATGGGTTTTTTATATGTGATGATGGGCCTAAAAGCCCGACCAGCAAGATAAGGGCCCATGGAGGAACGGTTGCGATGTGAAAGGTTGCGTTGTTTAGATACAAGGGGTTATGTCTTTTGGAGGAACGTTTTACGTTGAAGAGTTACGTCTTTTGGATAAGACCTTTTTAAGGGGAAAAAAGAAAAAAGGGACGTACCTTTTGGTGTACGTACGTCTTTTTCAAAAGAAGAAACTCTCTCCATCCAAAAAGAAACATAAGAACAGTACCTTCAAAATCAGACTTTTTTCCCCCAATAGCAACAGTACGCTCCTCGGTAGATCAGGATCAGGATTCTTCCTCGGACTTTAACATTGGTGTTTAATCTGTGGCAAATAAGGTACGCTCGATTCCGTAGTGTATCTTTGATTGGTGATACATGTGTTTTCTGGGCTCATCTTCTGCGTTCATTTTAGGGGTTCGATTAAGTATCAAACCGATTTTAGGTAATTCGTTATTCCTGACAGTCCTTTTCTTCCTTTTTCCGATTTTATCTTCTCAAGATCTATTCAATTATTTCATTATAGATGCTTCTGTACTTCCGTTTTCTTTCTACAATAATTGTTTTCATATTATTTTATGAAAATCTATGTTCTTCGAATTTTTTTTTAACAACTTGTAGAACAATGTGAATACAAATTTAAATCCTCAAGTAACGATTAGCTAAGTGATCGACCATTTGGTTATTACATTGGTTTGGATGCAACAAAGTATGCGTTAAAATTATAAGATTCTTGTTACGCTGAAATCGATCTGTAAGGCCACCTTCTTCATCGTGTGATGGAGACTACCTTCATACGTTTGGACGATGCTATTACACACATAGGTATGGATTGATTAGTCCAAGTATGTTGAGATGAAAAAAAGAACTCACTAAATTTTCCAATGTGACAACCGCAGGAGATCCTATCAGTAACGTTGTGCTTGGACGGTTGGACCTCTTAATGGCATAGTAATAAGAAACCAATCAAAGCTGAGATTTTTGACGAAAAAAAAAAGCTGAGATTCGCAGCATATCACGACGAAGACCATAAAGTCAAAGGCCATTGGTGGATGAGAACGGTGTCCTCTAAAACTCTAGGTAACACCTGCGATTCTATCTTCCTAGCATCGTCCTGCGTCTGAGCTAGTCATAGTTGCTTTGCTTGGTCGATCGGTCGCTCTCTCGCTTCCAACATCATGTGTGAAAAGGAGAAGAATGGCTCTCTTTCTTTTCTAAAAGTTGAAATTATTGTACTACTCCTTGGAAGACCGAAAAGCAATGTGCAGGTAGTCAATGAGAACGACCCCGTTGCTACATGGCCGACAAAGAAACGTGAAAGACCCCATTGCTATATGGCCGATAGAGAAACGTGAAGTCGGTTGACAAAAAGCCCCAAATTTCGCTGATTGCCCCTGCTCGGGCAATGGCTTTTTCCTCGACAATACTCAATTAATTAATCTCTGGAGATTTATATTATCATTTTTTAAGGAAACTTTTATGTTTTGGTCCAGTTTGATTTTCCGTCGCGTTTGAATCATGACATCTACTTTTCCTCTGATCTTTGAGAAACAAAAAATTAAATTAAAAACAATTTAAATTGAGAGAATTTGAGCTAATGTTTCTCTCTGCTTCTCAACTTATGAATATCAAGTTACAAATTGCAAACGCTCATGCTGGCATCTAAAACTGCAAGTATGAAAGTTCGGATCGCTTTTTTACGAATACTGAGAAAACTGGAAAGAGGGATAAGCGACTATAAGGACCCTGTTTCGCCACTACTCGGTTTTAGCTTTGTCTTATACTCGTCGATGCTGAACTTGCTGGCGCTCTGGGCTTCACAATGATCCCCTGTTTGATCTTAATGGGCTGCCAATTATCTCAACCTTGTTACTGCTGAGTGGTTCCAAAACAAGGATTAAAACCAAAACAAAAAGTTACCCAACGAAAAGTAAAACTAACCCGTAATTTGAATTACCCTTGAGATATGTGTTACCTATGTTTGAATGTATAATCCATACCCTTTAACTTGTTTTGGTCATTGGTGACAGAGAATTGGCAATTTCTAACACGGATTAACACATTCATACATAATTACATGGTGTTGGAATTCAAGTCGGCGGAAGACGACTTACCTGATTCCAATGGGCAAACAACAATTAACCCCGGAACGAACGTTGAATTGCGAATGAATCACGAACAAAATTACTCCTCACGTCGGTCAGGATGCGATCACGAGGAAAGCACCCGATTTCCACGGCGTAAATTGTCACGCCCCGATCCTCAGGCACGCACACATCCGTCTGACTTGGTCGATTTTATAATGCGATATCCCAGGACAGTGTATCGCCGACCCTTTTAGTTTTAAGCACATGCGGAAGCAGTTAAAATCCCCAGAAAATAAAACGATGGGATAGAAAAGCAGGGCCATATTTTTCATATTGAAATTTATAACCAAACTTTTATACAAATCACAAACCCTTTCATAACTATTCACATCAAAACGGAGATCTCAAAAGAAGACAGAAACTTAGACAAACTGGGCCATACTCAAGACCCCTCTCAGGATTGTCTTCTTCTCCCAAAAATCCTTATCTTCAGATCTCACCTCCGAGTTCTCCTTCTCGGATTTCTCCTCCTTAGCTCTTCAGCGGGGTCCCGAAATGGTTTTCCCCAAACCGGGATGAGACTACGTCTCTCGCCGAGTTCTACCCCACTAAGCCCGATTAGTAAACTCTTATACTAAAGGCTGCCTAAACACGCACAGGGCAAAGGACTTACCTTGGCCTCGATCCCACCCGCAAGTCAGTACAATTCACAATAAACACCAATTCACTTCAACAAATCGAAGGTCGATTACATGTCATACAATTCAATCCCCACTCGTGGGATATTTACAAGCTAGGCCACGTGCATTCTCCAGACGACCTTCCAAGTCTCCGAGTTCACGTGCCTCGAACCTTGGGCCCACGTGCATTCTCTCGGGCGACCTTTTCGCCAAAGTGATGCATCAAGTCACCGAGCCCACGTGCCTTTTTTTTACGATGCCTGCACTTAGTCACAAAGCTCCATCAATGCTCTCGGGCGTCGATTCGCCAAGGTGACGTACAATGAATACTTTACTATGCTCTCGGGCGTCTTTTCGCCAAGGTGATACACCGATCACAGAGCCAACGTAAATAATTCAATATGCTCTCGGGCGTCTTTTTTCGCCAAGGTGATACACGATCACAGAGCCAACATAAACAATTCAATATGCTCTCGGGCGTTTTTTCGCCAAGGTGATACACCGATCACGAGCCAACGTAAACAATTCAATATGCTCTCGGGCGTCTTTTTCGCCAAGGTGATACACGATCACAGAGCCAACATAAACAATTCAATATGCTCTCGGGCGTCTTTTTTCGCCAAGGTGATACACCGATCACGAGCCAACATAAACAATTCAATATGCTCTCGGGCATCTTTTTTCGCCAAGGTGATACACGATCACAGAGCCAACATGCTTCCTTTCCGGTGATAACCAATACCCAACGATTTCTCAATCAATTAATTAAATCAACTCAACAAAGCATTATAAATGCTAAATAACACACTTGGCCAATTCAATCTCAATCAATTCCAATCAATTTAGGGTAAATCCCTAAAATATCACAATTTATTCAATTCCATCCAACGTAGAGCTCAAATAAATAAACGGACTGTGCCACGACGATCAGCACGAGATTTCGGTCGTCGGCCATCAAAATCTTAATTTCCGAAAATAAATAATTAATTTATTAATTTCGAAAATTAAATTATTATTAATAAAAATTCAATTTAGTTCAAAATAAAGCCCGATTAAATAAACGGACTTCACCACGCTCATCAGCATAATTTTCCAGTTCCAGGCCATCTCAGTTGAATTTTCGGAAAATAAATAATTATTTAATTTAATTCCGAAAATTAATATTTAAATACTAAAAATCCACTTAGGCCCGAAAAGCCTAATTGAAGCCCACTAAGGGTCGGGAAAAATCCCGAGGCACTTCCAATAATTAGTAGACCATGTCTACTTGCTAATTACACATTCAATTTATCTAATTCGCATCACAATTGGCTAATAATTGCTAATTTAATCTAATCTAACAACCTAAACATAATTAATTAAATATAAACCAACCTTAAGCATAAATTAGCCACTAATCCTGGATTAGTGAGATTACTCACCAAATCGCGCGCAAATCGGATCAATCGACGGCGGCAACGCGAGGAACGATTGTTCCCAAAGCAACTCGCGGATCCGGGGCCGGGAAACGGCCCAAAAGCGGGCCCGAAGATGCTGAAACCCACTCCGTGGGCTTGCTGGACGGAGCCGATCGGGGCTGCCCCGGCGGCTAGGGCGGCGAGGGGAAGCCGGCGGAGGGCGAGGGGGTCGCGGGGGAGGTCTGGCAGGGCTAGGCGGTGGCCGGAGGTGGCCGGGGATGGCTAGACGGAGCTGGAACAGAAGCGAACAGCAGCTGGGTCGCGCGGCCTGGGCGTGCGCGGACGGCGGGACGGCGACGGGCGCATGGGCGCGGCGCGGCGGTGCGGCGGTGCGGCGGCGGGACGAGCGGCGAGCGGTTCTCGGCGAGCTGCTGTCTCCGAGCTCTTGGTTCGCACGCGAAGAAAAGAAGGAGAAGAAGAGACCAGTTCTGTCGTGCAGGGGAAGAAAGAAGAGAGAGGAGAGAGAAGAGAGAGAGAGAGAGAAAAGAGAGAAAGAGGATGAGTATTGACTAGTCAAAGTGAGGAGAGAGGAGAGAGAAGTCGGTGGGGGGAGGTGGTCCGCACGAAAGGGGGAGGGAAAAAGGGGAGAGGAGAGAGAGAGAAAAGAGAAAAAGAAAGAAAAGAAAAGAGAGGGAGAGAGAGGAAAAAGAAGAGAGAGAGGAAGAGAAAGGGAAAATAAAATACACATTTATTTATTTCATTTTTCCTTTTCTCTTTTCCTTTTCCTTTTAGACTTCAAATTTTTCTTCCGATAATTTCCTTAATGAAATTTCGGACTCGTCAATAAATTGATGAGCGATGAGACAGGATCCTAAAAATAAGAATTATGACGCGCTTAAAATTCGATTCCCGAAATCGAGTTCAATTTCGTGATTAAAAATCAATCAGACGTGATTTTAGCTCAATCCAACCAATTAGGTAGCTTTTAGGGATTTTATGGCCGATACATCCCTTAACGGCTTCACCCAATAGGTTAGTTAACTCGTGAGTGATCAGCTCAGAGAAAAAGGCCATAGGCACGCCGACGAAATGCCCATTTCACTTTATCGAAACGGGGTCGAATTTCAGGATGTCACATAAATGCAAATCATTCTCGTAAAGAAGAAAATGGAATGCCTTGATGGAAAGGGGAGAGAAAGGAAGAAAATTTTCTGAACATACGAACAAGCTACAAATGAATAAACTATGCATTAAACCCCAAAAAATACGCGTACATAGGGTTTCCTACGCATTTTCATACATTTATAAAATTCAAATATAAAAAATAAATACAGTAGCTAGCTTGTGTGCAAATGATGTCATATATGCTGTGTAGAGCTTGGTTCGATGATATCATGTATATAGTTTAATATACTTGCAATTTTTTACTTGCTAGAAAATTTGAACAATGGTAGGAAATCCATTACATGTTGAATTGCGATTTTGATTATAGTTGAAGCATGATTATTGTTTATACGTTGGTTATTATCATGCTATATTTTTGTTTTCAGGAAAAATATAGAAATTAATAAGGTCATGTAATTATTTTTCCTAGTGGGAATTCGTAGGTTGGTAGAATTCGAGGGAGTTCTCATCTAGAACTTAAAATTTGTGCAAATTAAACTAATTAATGATAATAGAACAATTGTACATAGACGTTGATTGGGAACACAGTGAACTTTTGCCTTTGTGTCTTTTTGTTGAATTATCATTAATTTAGTTTGTCTTTGTTGCAAATTATATATGTGTGTTACTCTGATAAAGTGTGCTAGTATCGATTTTGCGTTTATTATGTCAATGTGTTATAGCAATTGATTATGGCTTTGGCATCCAAGACCATTGTGGCTGACCTCAATAAGGGTGTGAAGCTGAACGGTGACAATTATGATATTTGGCACCAAAAGGTTCAATACATCCTTGAGGAGCAAGAGGTTTTGGAAACCCTTAACCATACCATGGATGAACTTGAGTATGAAACTTCAGCTCAACACAGGAGAGATCTAGAAGCTTATCAAGCTTGGAAAAAGAAAAATAGCATTGCTCGCATCATGTTGCTGAGCTGTATGCAAGATGATCTCATGTGTGAGTTTGAAAGTTATGATAAAGCTCTATGTGGGTTGCCTTGAAAGATAGGTTCGAGGGTACATCTGCCACTAAGTTGAGGAGACTCACCATCAAGTTTGACACATTCCGAAAGCGCCCAAATGTAACGATGAGGCAGCATCTTCGGGAGATGTCAAACATGATCCGTGAGCTGAAGTCGGCAGGTCACTCCCTTACTGATGAACAGTAAGTTCAGGCTGTTCTAAGGTCTCTTCCTAATGATTGGGAGCATATGAAGATCAATATGACGCATAATGAGAACATCGTCACTTTTGATGATATTGCGCGTCATTTGGAATTAGAGGATGAGCGCCTAGAGGCTGCGAGATCCTCTACTTATGCTTATGTTGCTGAATCGAGTTTGTGCAAAGCTTCGGGCTTCGAGCGCAAGAGAAATCCTCAATTCAACAACAAAGGGAAGAAGACTGATTAGGTACCTAAGAGGGCTAAGACCTTCCGACGCAAGAAGCGTGGTGCGAAGAAGGACAAGGCCAAGATGGAGTGCTACAATTGCGGCAAGATGGGTCACTTTACTCGTGAATGCACTGAGCCGAAAAAGGTACCATATTGCTCCATTACTTTGAGTAATGCTTTTGTTTCTAGTACTGTAATGCTTGCTGAATCTCATCCAATGTGGATTGTAAACTCAAGAGCAACAGACCACGTAGCTAGAGACCGAGAAGCATTTGTGGAGTATCGTCGGATACCGCCTGGAAGAAGAAGGATATATGTTGGGAATAACTCAAAAGTTGAAGTGAAATGTATCGGCACATGTAAATTAATCTTACGTGGTGGTCGAAACCTATTCTTGCATGATATCTTTTATGCTCCAGATATTCGACAAAACTTGATCTCTGTAGTTGTTCTTCTTAGCTTAGGTTATGTATTGAATTTTCATGGTGATTGTGTTGACATTTTTTATGGAACAATTTATTATGGTTCATGTCACGTATCAAATGGTTTTATGGTGATAGACATTGACTATGATCAGTACAATATTAATGTCGATGGTTATTTTTCTTTAATTGCATCTTCTAGTAATGTTGAGATTGATGCAAGTACTTGGCATGCTAGATTAGGTCACATTGGATTGCAAAGAATGCTAAGATTAGCTAGATAAGGCCTTTTAGGGTCACTCACTAATGTTAGTCTATCTATATGTGAACATTGTCTAGCGGGAAAAGCAACTAAAAAACCATTCGGTAAAGGGACTAGAGCTGAATTTCCATTGCATCACATACATTCTGACATTTGTGATCCTTTGAATGTGAGGGCGAGGTATGGGGCCTCATATTTCATCACTTTCATAGATGACTTCACACGTTTCGGTTATGTTTTTCTGATCTCCCATAAGTCAAAAGCATTAGACTGCTTTAGACGATATATAGCGATGGTAGAGAATCAGTTGAACAAAACAATAAAGACATTGAGAACCAATCATGGACGTGAGTATTATCGGACCAATTCAAGGCTCTTTGTGATGAAAAGGGAATTGTACGACAATTGACTATTCCTGGTACTTCACAACAAAATGGGGTAGTTGAGAGAAGGAATAGAACCCTATTAGAAATGGTTAGGTTTATGATGGCGCAAGCAAATTTACCTATCTCCTATTAAGAAGATGCGTTATTGACTGCTGTCTTTATAATTAACTAAGTGCCCTCAAAATCGATTACTTCCACCCCTTATAAATTATGGACTAGTAAGAAACCAGACTTAAGTAGTCTACGTCCATGGGGATGTGCAGCTTATGTTCATGATTATTCCCATAAATATGGCAAATTAGGTCATAGAGGGAAGAAGTGTATCTTTATAAGATATTTTGAACACTCTAAAGGGTACGTGTTCATAGGTGAACAAGCTGATGGAAGTGTGATCGAAATGGAGTCGCAAGATGTCACGTTCTTGGAGAATGATTTTCCTAGTAGAGGTGAGATTGATAAGGACTTCCAATTATATGAAATGGAAGATCCTGATAACACACCCACTGATATTGTAGAGGGAAATGAAAATTTACCTCAACATGCAAGACTTAGTGGGAGTGTTGCATCGCATAACGAATTGAATTCAAGAGAAATTCAATTGCGTAAAAGTAATCGTAAAAGTATTCCTCGTCGTCGTTTTGAGATTAAAGGGGAAGCATTTATGATTGTTCAGAATGACGATGCCGAGCCTAAGACTGTTCAAGAGACTCTCTCATCCTCTGATAAGGAAGAATGGAGAAAAGTTTTGGAAGATGAGATGGAGTCAATGAGGGCAAACCATGTCTGGGACTTAGTTGATCTACCACCCAATCATAAGGCCATTGGAAACAAATGGGTCTTCAAGATTAAGTGAAGGGCGGATGGATCTATTGAAAAGTATAAGGCTCGCCTTGTGGCAAAAGGTTATACTCAACAAGAGGGTATAGACTATGAGGAAACCTTTTCACCAATTGTAAGGTTTGCCTCAATACGCTTTATTCTAGCCATCGTTGCACATTTGGACCTTGAATTACATCAGATGGATGTAAAGACAACATTTCTCAATGGAGACCTAGATGAGGAAATCTATATGAAACAACCAATAGGTTTCGTAGCTAAAGGTCAAGAGCATAAAGTTTGCAAACTTCATCGCTCAATATATGGCCTTAAGCAATCATCTAGATAGTGGTATCTTCATTTTCATCGAGCCATAACCACTTTTGGTTTCACGATGATCGAGGAAGATCACTGTGTATATGTCAAGTGGTCCGAAGATAAATTTATGATTTTATCACTTTATGTGGACGATATTTTATTGGTTGGAAATGACAAGGTTTTGGTTATCACCATAAAAGAATGGTTGTCCTCTAATTTTGAAATGAAGGACATGGGAGAAGCTGCTTATATATTAGGGGTTAAGATCGAAAGAGATCGATCAAGGAAACTCCTTACTTTATCACAAGAGTCTTATATTATGAAGATTCTTGAGCGTTTCAATATGCAGCATTGTAATCCCATTGATACCCCTGTCATGCAAGGTGAAGGCCTAAGTACTGAGATGTGTCCTAAGACTCCAGAAGAAATTAAAGTGATGAAAACTGTTCCTTACGCTAGTGCGGTTGGAAGTTTGATGTATGCTATGATGTGTACTCGACCCGACATATGCTATGCCATGGGATTGGTGAGCCAATATCAATCAAATCCCGGTCAAGCACACTAGAAAGCAGTGAAGAGGATCCTGAGATACTTGAAGAACACCATGGACTATCGACTTTGTTACCAAGGAAGTGATTTACGCCTATCAGGCTATTCAGATGCTGATTAGGGTGGAGACCTGGATGAGCGTAAATCGACTTCTGGATATACGTTCTTGCTCAATGGAGGTGCGATTTCTTGGAATAGCAAGAAACAGACATGCATGGCCTTGTCTACGATGGAGGTAGAATTTATTGCATGTTCTACCACAGTGTAAGAAGCAGTATGGCTAAAACATTTCTTGGAAAATTTAGCCACTGTCACTGAGGTTCCAAGACCGATGACAATTTATTACGATAGTCAAGCAGCCATTGCCTATGTGAAAGATCCCAAGTATCATGGAAGGATAAAGCACATTGACATAAAGAATAACTTCATCAGAGATATTGTAGCACAGAAAAAAGTGATCCTGCAATACATTTCAACTAATAGAATGGTTGCTGATCCATTTACGAAGGCTATTCCTAGAGACATATTCTTGACCCATAGGATGTCACTGGAATTGCGTAGAATGTGATATCTGTTATTGTAGAGAATCATAGGTTTATGTATTTGTGGACAGATGGATTGTACTTGTTTATTTATTAGTGATTTGATGTTTTATCAATAAGTACAAATCCATTATGAGACTAGCACAAACACACATGTATTATTGAAAAGTATGTCAGCAGGCAATGATTGGCTCACTCACACGAGTAATCGCCTCAAGTGCTTTAGATAGCACGTTGAGATGAGATGTTATGTACAAATAAATGCTGAAGAGCAAGTTTGATACATAAAATATGTCGCCTTGATTGGAGTCAAGATGAGGTCTGTGATTTGTTTATAACAAGACCAAGCATGATATTCTGCTTGAAAGATGCCGGATGCGAGTACTTAATTGGGCGCTTTAGAAAGCGAGCTGATATCGCACTCGGGCTAAATATGAGTACGTGAGAAGTATGTGACTATGTTTAGGCTAAGATCCGTATAGTGGATATATTTGAGAAATGACATACGCTCTTATAGAAAGAGTAATACATTATAGCATGTAATTCATACTACATGTACATTGTACGACCAATAAGGGAAGATGAGTAAGATTATCCCTATTTACTCATCGTGTGAGCCCTTGAGAAAATTTATAATTTACCTCATTATGTGCCCTATGTTACTTTTGACTATGTTCTCAAAGTAAAAGATCAATGTTGCTACTTTAGCATGTTACGGACGGTCATGAATAGATATGGCCTTATGGGACGTGTCTAGGAAAGCAGTTGTTCTAAAATGGAGAGATACATGAGTGCCAAGGAAGACTATTGTTGTTTTACATCTATCACATGTATTTACTGGTCGACCAATTATATCCCATTTTGTGGTTGCGGATATAATTGTAAATACATGGTGTTTTGAGAATAGTCAAGTATAGCCTTTAAGGGATATGTATACTTGGATTGGTATAACAAAATATGTCTGGGGCACTGTGAGACATCGATTGTTTGTGTCTTTTCGATGTTGTAGCCATTATGCCATCCCTAACAGATGCATAATTTGAGCTCACAAGTGCAAGTGTACTCATTGGTCGCACGGCTTATTTGCTAGTATGAATTGTTCTGTAAAGTTGATAAATGTTGAATGCCTTATATTCTTGATAAAGCGATATAAAACCCATCATGTCTGAGTGGGAGATGTTGTACTTTAGCTAGTACGTCCATGATGGGGTGCGATTGGACCGCACCATTTGGACTTGATATGCTACGATGAAGGGGTGTGATGTGGTCATATAAAAGACCCCTCAAGACAACTGTTGGAGGGGTTGGACAAACGTACGTTAAGAAAATTTTCTTCCTTTCTTTCCCCTTTCCATCAAGGCATTCCATTTTCTTCTTTACGAGAACGATTTGTATTTACGCTGTGGAAATCGGGTGCTTTCCTCGTGATCGCATCCAGACCGACGTGAGGAGTAATTTTGTTCGTGATTCATTCGCAATTCAACATTCGTTCCGGGGTTAATTGTTGTTTGCACATTGGAATCAGGTAAGTCGTCTTCCGCCGACTTGAATTCCAACACATGGCAACCCCGAAGGCGACATTAATTGATGCGATTCTTTTGTTGTCACAGACAAGCTTTTCATTCATAAAGAATGGGTCCAATTACATGAAAAAAGGGCATCAAAGCAGATGAGCTCCCACAGTGCAAGTGGGGGTTGGAAATCTAGTTAGGTGGTAGATGATTACATCTACGGGCCTTTGCGGCCCAAACCGCAAGCCTGTCTATTCCTCTAGGACAATGGTATCTTCAGATTTGGAAAATAGGCCAAGAGAGCTTGCCTTATGTGAGAGGTGCCGAGACTTCCCACTGGCACATCGATTTTTCCACGAGAGAGGTTATCCAACTTAAGTAGTCTGACTCAAGCACGTAGATCAGTTCGGTTCGTTTGGAGAAGTACTTGAAAGTTTGAAGACAAGTTAGGGTTTCAGGTTGTAGCGCTGAAGACACCCGCACTTTATGCGCGGACCCATCAATTAGTTTCACGTCAAAATCACAGCATAAGCATGCTATGGAACACTATCATTATTGACGACTTTTCTCAAACATTATCAAGGAGACAGAAACACTTCCCAAATTGGGTAGAAAGTTGATGAAGACGACCTTGGGCAACACCCATTTTATTGATACCCCTGTGCCATGAATTTGAATGAGATGCTCACCACCAGACTCAACGTCTAATAATTCTCTTATTGCTACAACTTGATCAATAATCCCAATTGATTGTTCAATCGACAAACTTATGTTTATCTTAAACTTATCCACAGCCACTTCAATGACCCAACTTGATTAGTTCACCTTGGCTGTCATGATGGAAACTCATTTTAACAGGATGAATTGCAAAATAACAATCTAGCTGTAACTTTCATTCACGATACAATTCCATCCTACTGCGACACAGTCTCATCTTTTTGGTTTGTTTCCTAGGAGTGATGTTATTCTATTGCAGCTGTTGAACTACAGAATCATCAGATAACTAATGGGACATCAACAATCAAGAAGTGTCTTCTCAAGAGCTCATATTCAATTTAAGGTTTTCATAGTTATTGCTTTTGATAATTTAACATTAGTCATCTGATTTGTTGTGCGACAAAAGATGTGGGCAAAACCAAAAGTTAGTTGGCAAATTTTACCAAGGTTTGGTCTTCGTCCATGATATCTTTTACATGAACACGGACGAACCTAATGGCCGGTGTATTCAAGTGTAACATTTGCTTTTTGGATGCCTATAAGGACAAATTATGAGAACAATGTTGCTTGTCATCGAGTGCTTGAAACAAGAGAAACTAAAAGCATATTGAGCATTCTTGAGGTCTTCGCTTGTGCGTTGAAGTCAATTGAGTGTTGATCCTAAGAATTAGCAAGATTGATATACCGATTATACTTGAAGGGAAGGCATTTGTTTACGGGAGAGACAAAGTGTGCGAAAGACTCTTTGTGGACACTTGGAGGTGTAATTTATAATTGATTTACCCATTAAGGCTAGTTTGCATCCTTTTAGCTTTCTTTTAATGAAATACCTAATCTTAGAATTCCCGTATACTTCTGCAAAATATGGAGCTTCCTCATATACGAAAGAAGGAAAGAAAAGGGGAAAAACAAAAGAAGATGAGAAAACACAAGCGGAAAATGAAATAAACTTACGTAGAGTAGTGGATTTTAAAATGAGTGAGACCAAATTCAATTTATGTCTGCTCGATTGTTTTTCTATTTCCCACAATCATTACAAAATTGTCTAAAAGTTAAGTTGAATTTATTATTGTCGATGGTCGTCGTCCATGATCGCTCAGCCTGGCCAACGGCCACGGTGTTGCAGGCATGGTGATGGCTTGAGGATTTCCCTTCCTCTTTCAGAAAAGAAGACGACAAACGGTAACCAGAAAAGAAAAGGAAAATTTCACATGGCATGGAAGATTATCGACATGATTATTAGTTCATGTGCTTATAAACTCAAGGGTGTTGATTCGTGATACGACACTAGTATTGCAAAATTCAAAATGACCTGGTTTGATACTTATTAGCTTGTTTCTATTAAAAAGATTAACATAGAAATATTTTGATAGTGATAAGAAACGATACAAGCAATAAGTACAAGTAGAATGGCACAAAATAAAGAGATGCCAAACAAATGTAAAATCATGAGTATATAGGAAACGGAATTTACATATGCATGTGATTATTTAACAAAGATCATTCTCATTCCATAAAAGATGATATGCATCAGTGCACATCAAGCGAGGAAGTTCGCAATATAGAATATCTTAGCCGATTGATCTCAAATACAATTACATTATGAAAACAGAGAACAAATTAATCTGTAACAAGCGACAATTGCACCTTTCGAGCCAAGAGCTACATCCCTTCTACTCTACGTCCAATAACGAATGTTCCATACCCTTCTCCTTTAGAAGCATGGCATCGTTTCCAATTCCGACAATATAGCCTACAATCTTCACTTTCTTCGGTTGAGGAGAAGCATTATTAGAAGTCAAGGTTGAAAGTGCAATTGCTCCTCTCACATATGCCATCTTCTCTCGACCCTCATGTTTTGCCTCATTGTAGGGGATGTCCTTACAGTACATCGCATAGTGGCCAAGCTTGCCACAGGAGTAGCAAAAGTGCGGTAGGCGTTCATAGTAGAAATCCAACCACAAAGGTCTACCATCAATCCGTATCAGCTTCCCTGTTTTAAGAGGTTCATGTAAGTGTATTTGTACTCGCACTCGACCTGCCCTTGACGAACCTCCTTCCTTCGAGTTGGCCTTTACTTTCATGACACGACCCATCTGCTGCACTGCCTTTATAAGCATATTCTTAGAAAACCATTCTAATGGTAAGCTGAAAACCTGTACCCAAAAGGCACAAGTAGAAAAATTGTAACAATGTAATGGTCTGTTCAGAATCCATGGTTTGAAGATAACTAGATTGCCCGAGAAAAGCCAGGGGCCCCCTTCTAGAATTTGTTGTTTGTCGGCATGAGATCGAAATTTGGCGACATATATATCTGTTTCACGCTGTGAAATATCTACAAGTTCAGTCCGCCAGGCTTTTTTCAGTGTGCTTTGGAAGGCTGGAAAGTTAATGGACAAACAGGAGGGGATTTTACCAATGAGAGTTAACTGGTAGTCCTCTAATGTTTCAGGCGAGGGCTCATCATCCCAATCCTCAATGAGATGTACAGTGGTGAGGCGACCTAATTTAGAGCAAAGAGCTGCGAGACGTGCAGAATCGGCAAGTACTTCCGAAGCCATTCAAGATGAAACAAAAAGGGAGTAAAACCAAGACTTGCTGCCCAGAGGAAAATACCACAGAGTGTCGAATACTCTAAATCAGGTAATTCTTAAGCAGAAAGGAGGCAATACGGTAAGATATATGGCGACCAGCAACCCTCAAGTAACAATTGTCCTCATTTTCCTTACAGGTAAAGGTAATTGGAAGCATGTAGAACTAACCAGGGGGAAATCGCCGTCGCAACCCAGAGGAGAACGCTAACAGAGTGCAGAAATCCCCAATTTAGATTGTGCTTGGGCCAAAGGAAGCCAAGATGACGAGATACCCCTCGAGTAACAAATGGCCCACAATTACAGGATAGATGCAAAGCAAACGAGGCCATGCAGAGCGAACCAGAAGGAAACGCCGAAGACTGGAAGAGGATGGGCGTACATCGAAAGCCGATGGAGTGAAGGGCAAAGAGAGAACGAACAAAGAACAAGCGAAGGAAGAAGAGATAGGAGGTGGACGGTAGAAAATTGGGTGTAAAAAGCTACCAGAAGGCATACCTGAGACTCCGCCTTCACAGATTCCCACTGTTCCCTTACTGCCCCCACCACCTGTGTTTCCAACAGCGAATACATCCCCCCAAGCTCACCGATCCAGGGACCCAGCTATTGAATCTGACCAGCACCTCCACTAGAGATCAGTGGAGCACCAACATTCTCTCCACACAGCACTCACATCTGTAGACACAAAATTGAAGGGAATCCAGACTGAGCAAATGGATACATAGGTAACAAAGAAAGTGAAAACTACAAGATCAAAACCTACTTTCGGCTCGGCCAAGAAACAGGGAATATACACCCCCTATGAAGCTAAAAGCTTGTGCATAGGGGAACCTGACGACTTAAACTTAATGGAAACTCCTATCTTCACATATGATGAAGCCAGAGCTTGGGCTTTGGTGGCTGGCCCTACACAGCCACCCGCAGATAAATGAAGCTGTTGAGTTGGAACTGTCAGGGTCTGGGGTCTTCCCTGACAGTTCAAACTCTCCAGGCCCTCGTGGCCAGAGAAAGACCAGATCTCCTGTTTTTAATGGAGACTAAAAACAGTTCTGAAAAGCTTTCAAAAATTCAGCATCGACTCAGATTCACTCGCTCCTTTTTGGTTAACCTTGTAGGTTTAGCGGGGGGTTTAGCTATATTCTGGCATGCACACCTCGACCTGAGAATAACTCAAATCATGACTTCATAGACCTGTTTTGTACTGACTCAGGGGATAACATACCTACTCGTGTGACTTGTATCCACGCACCGGTAGTGTTTCGGCTTCGTCAGCGGTTCTAGGATGTCCTTCGACGTATTGCTGGGTCTAACTCTTCACCGTGGTTATGTGTTGGTGACTTCAGTGAGGTAACTTACCACTAGGAGAAAGTAGGGAGAAAGTTAGCTATCTTTCATCGTATGTCCTCATTCAAAGAGGTGTTACATGACTGGTCATTGATTGATATGGAGAGTAAAGGATGTGCATTTACCTGGATGAATAACCGTTAGGGGGAAGACATAATTAAAGAGCGATTGGACAGGTGTCTATGCAATCTGGATTGGAGAATCGCCTTCCCGAATGCTGAGGTGTGTGCCTTCCTAGCGGTGGGATCAGATCACGGCCCTCTCCTATTAACTACTGAAGCATCCCTAACCAAAAGACACCGTCCATTCACCTTCGAAGCATTCTGGTTACAACACCCGGATTGTAGGAAGATTATTTCCAATGCTTGGAAGCAAGCTATTAATGCTGGCCACAATCTACCAAATCTTTTAAAAAAGGTCAGTCTGGCACTTACCTCGTGGAGTTGCCGGACCTTCTCCAATGCTAAGCAGAGAATCAGTGAGCTGCAGTATGAGCTTGAAAAGATCACAAATCAATCGGACATACCCTATGACAGAGAGACAGCAACAACCATTAAATTAGAAATTCAGCAGCTGTGGCAGCAAGAACAGCAGTTTTGGGCTATGCGATCGCGGATTAGTTGGTTGAAATGGGGTGACAAAAACACTAAATTCTTCCACGCGACAACCATCCAGAGAAGACAACGAAATCGCATCACGATGCTTCTTGACGATGAACAGGATTGGGTAAGAGATGAGGCTATCCTAAAAGCAAAGACTCAGGGTTTTTTCTCCAATCTATATAAATCAGTGGGGTCGCATGACTTCGCTCCTATCCTTGACTAGTGTCCCTGTCTAGTAACCCCTGAAATAAATACAGCTCTCACAGCCATGGTAACTAAGGATGAAATCCGTGCTGCTACATTTCAGCTAGGCGCAAACAAGGCCCTAGGGCCAGATGGACTAAATGGCCTGTTTTATCAATCTAATCGGGACACTCTACAGGAAGAGGTATTTCTCTCGGTCCAAAAGTTTGTTATTTCAGGCTTGATGCCTTTGGACCTTAACAAGACTGCTGTTGCTTTGGTACCGAAGATACCTCTCCCTCAAAGCTTAGACCACTACAGCCATGCATACATGTCACCATACCATGCATGATTCAATTCCAACTCTTTATCTTTCAATTAGGTCACCACATTTTTTTTCCCGGGACCAGTGATTGCATCCCCCATTTTATCACTTGCACCCCACCTGGCATCGCGAGGAACCTCCGGCACACACCACCGGGCATCCAGCACCCCCACATTCCGGGCATCTCGCATCCCAACTGGCATCACGAGGTATCCCCTCGGCACACACCACCGAGGCTTCCGGCACCCCCACATCCCGGGCATCCGGCACTCCCCTTTCTGGGCATCCCGACACTCCCGGGGCATCGTTGGCTCACCCCTCCGACGGTATTCTCATTTATCATAACTCATATTCACAATTTATGTCTCAATATCAACATGACACATGATGTGATGGCAACAAGGTCAATTTTTAGCTTTTGATTTTATATGTAATGCCAAGTATCATCACATGTGCAGCAAAATTTAATCACTTAAAACAATGCAATTTATGGGCTCATACAAAACAAAATAGTCCATGCATTACAGCTTTTGAAATTCGCACAATCAAGCTTGCACAGTTTTAGAAAACATTTTAATTAAATACCCCAATGACGTTAAAAAATCATGAAATTCGAATATGTAATAGTCAAGACATAAAGGCAGGTATTTCATGAAGAACACTACAGCAAAAGACCCTCATACAATTCGGTATAGACCAAGCATCACAGCACTACTATTCTAACAGTTCAACTTGCACAGTTTTTGAAACATTTTTGGTTAAATAGGCAAATGAACTTCAAAAATCACGAAATTTAAATATGTTGTAGGAAAGACATAAAGAGAGATATTTCATAAAGAACATATTGCCGAAAGAAGAACCTCATAAAAAACGATATAGTCCACGCATTGAAACTGACTAAGTCCGAACACATCAGATTGCACGGTTTTAGAAACATTTCCAATTAAATACCCGAATGACCTTCACAAATTATGAAATTCGACTATGTGATATTCAAGGCCCTAAGGTAGATTTTTTATGAAGGAATCAGAGTCATATTCGTCCTAGGTAATTTAATATAGGTGGTTAAAACTTCTGTTCCAAGTACCGAAATATCCAGATCTAACAACCTCCGAAAAGCCACGATTTCACCTACCTATTCTTGTTGGTTTAGTCTAAATTTTTGATATGTTAAACCTCAAGATTTGCTTTGAATCTTTTGTTAATAAATCGAAGTGGAATTTCAACAAAACGTTAGCCTTACAGTCCACGCATTCATCAAAGGTAGTTACTGAAATCTCCAGATTCAGTCTTTCCAAAGAATAAAGATTTCACTCACTTATGCTTGTTCGTTTTGTCCCAAATTTGAGTATGTTATACTCCAAGAAGTCCTTAACAACTTTTATTTAGAAGTCACGGCCAAAATCCAACTCGGACATCACATGCAAACCACTAGAACATCCAAGGTCGAGCTGTTTTCTCAAGAACAGTTTACTAGCCTAAAACACCACTCTTAAAACTTCAACTTTTCACACCCTAGACATCCGAAATTTATCACCATTCGATCACACATACTAGGCACAACATGCAAGAGTAGATCAAGGATCCCACTTGCCTCTAAACCGAGCAAGCAGCGAGCACAACGACGACGGGACACGGCGACGAATGACGGACGCACGGCAGACGGTCGACGAACGGCCCTCCTCCTTCCTCTCTTCCTTTCTCCCTTTCTTCCTTTCTTCCTTCTCTTTCTCTCCTCTCTCTCTTTCTCGGATGAATTCCCTCTCTCTCTCTCCCTCTCTCTCGCTTAAACCGACATCATCTTCCCCTAATTTTTCTTCCCCTCCATCATTAACCATCATTAGCATTTGCATGGAGAACACTTGAAAGCTAGGAGGAAACACATGGCGCTTTTCCATGCAAGATGAGCCTCCAAATTCGGCTGGGCTTGGGCCAGCTTGGCCGATGGCAGCTCTCCTCCTTGGGCTTCGTGGGCCGGCCGAGAATGGGGTGAGGCTATGGACTGGTTTGGGCCTTTAAATGTCCAGCCCATCCTCATCCTAACAATCCACCTAATTCTTAATTAGATAAACACCTGATTGAGATTTATTATTCACAAAAACTTTGTGACCTAATTTAATAAATTCCAATCCACAATCCACATGGCCAAAAATAGAATTTTCCTATTAAATAATTACCCACCAAAAGCTTGGCCAAAATCTCAATGCGGGATATGAATTAGAGCACCCCTAAAGATTGGCAAGAAATTCTAGGATGCCACATGAAGCCATTAAGGATTCTAAATGCAATAGACTTGAGAATTCGACCAAAAATAAAGTACTCAACTATACTAATCTGTAAGAGTCATTACGGCACCATCAAAATCGATAAGAGACCGGAGACAGGTTAGTTCGATAGAGGTATGTGATTAGTGTGTGGGTGATTCCACCTGATTGCAAAATTTATGTCGAATGGCACTAGACCGATTTTTCTGTCATTTATGTACCCTGTGCCCATATTTGAAATTTCGAGAATTTCACGACAACCGAGTGTCACCAATGTGTCGAAGATGCACAATGTGGCTCAAAAATAATCGACCACTGGTCAATTGCACTAAAAATTTCTAAAAGCTACCCAATAGGTTAGGTCACACTAGAATCGCGCATATTAAAATTAACTGCGAAATTGAACCCGAATTCAGAAATTGGAAATTCTGTCATGTCACAATTCATTTTAGGAGCGTCGACTCACCTTCGGAAGATTTTTCTGCAAACCGAGATTTTTGGCGAAAATTCAAAGTAGGGCCGTTTTGGACTAAGAAAATTAGAGGACCGTTTTTTAGTGCACTGTTGGTTGTCAAGTTGGTTCAATTGGTGGGGGAAAATGTGAATTTATGTGTGGGCACCTTGGTTGATTTTATGGGGACCAAATTGAGCTCAATTGGATAAGTCTTAAAGGGGAATTGAATGGAATTGAAGGGGGATTGCACAAAATTCGTAGGCCTTGGTGGTGTGCAACTTTTGGACCCTTAGAATGGAAGCTTGGATGAAGGATTTTGGCCATGGATGACAACCAAGGGGTGGTGGGCCAAGAACTCAAGTGTTTTAGATATTTGTGTGGCCCCCTCCTCTTGCAGCAGCCATCTTCTCCCTCCAGCAGCTCTTTTCTCCATTGGCATGAGTTTTGGAAGCTTAGAAATCCTGAGAACAATCAGCTAGCCCTCCCCTTCGCCGTCAATCAGCAAGAGCTCCATCGTCGCCGCCGCCGCACGCCGCAAGCGCCCGAGCTCCCGTGCCAACTTGTCCGCTCGTCTCGCGCCATCTCGCCTCTTCATTTGCGCCTAGGTCGCCTACCGAGCCTCCGTCTAGCCAGTCGGAGCCTCGCCGTCCGCCTTCGTCGAGCTCGCTAGGAGCTGCTACAGCCACCGCCATCCTTCCTTGATGTTTTCAACCCCCTTCGCTCCAGCCCAACAGCCCAGCTCAGCAGCCGAGCTCTTAGCCCAGCCGTGAGCTATTGGGCCCATTTTTAGGTCCCTTACGGGCCTTGGTTGGTGTCGCCACAGGCTTGGTTGTTGCCCGCCTTCGTGTCGCCGTAGCCATGGACTCACCGGATCACTAAACTGATGAGTTTATTTGCTAAACTTTGCTTAGGGAGTTAATTATACTTAAATGGTGATTATTTTAAGTTAATTAGGGATTAAGTGATTAGTTAGATTAGATTAGTGATTTAATTGCTTAATTATGCATGTTTGGTGGTTAGAATAGACTAATTAGGGACTAGATAAGTTGTGCTATTTATCTAGATAGGTTCGGAAATTTTCTAAGCCCGTTTAGGTGGTTAGATTAGCGTTTTCGGCCTAAGTTAGTATTTTTGGTATTTAATTGCATTTATTTCATTATTTTTTGTATTTATTTAATTATTAAATATTTTTCGAAAATTAGACCGGGATAGCCGGTGACTGGAATTTCGTAACGATTGTAGTGGTGTGCTTAGTTTATGCAGTTGAGTGTTAATTTGTGTAAATTGAGTGGTGATTGAAATTTTGGTTATTTATCCCAAAATTGTGAAAGTTTAGTGTTTAATTAGAAAATCTCTGGTGTTGGGTTTTGACACCGAAAATAGTTTTAAATACTATATCAAATAGTGGGATTTTAAAAGGAATGATACTAATTTTTCGAGTTCGATTTAACCGTGTACCCACACACGATTATTTTCATCGGGTGTTTTTAATACAAAGAAAAAGGGTCAAGTTCATTATCTTAATTGAGATATTTGAGTGCAAAGCACGGTGTCCTTGGCCGTAATTGAGTGTTCGTGTGTTGGTTATGAGAACCCATCGCGAGCGTTTATGCCAGATGTTGCCCCTATATGGGACGCCCTTGGACAACGAAAGCCGGTCGCAGTAGATTCTGGAACTATGCTCCTTTGGGAAAGCCGTCTAGTAGAAACGTTGCCGTACTCAATGGGGTGAGACGATGCCTAGTTACACTAGAAGACCGCCGAACATTGAGTAGGCCGTGCCCATTGGGCCGAGATCAAAATTAGGAACGCATGATTGATTGAGTTAAACGCGCCGGATTATGGGACAAAATTGTGTGGCACGGTATGGGACATGTCATAACGATTTGGCCCTATAATCAAGAGCCATGTGATCGTTTGAGATTGAGTGTGGTGTTCCAATTGATTGAGCTTGATTACTGCTCATGTCTGTGATATGAATTGTGCTTGATTACTAACTACTAGGGATCTACGAGTGAATACCCTTCACCCGTTATTCAAAGTTACTCAACTATTCCAGTTCATAACCTATGGTGTGCATTGTCATCATATTCCTCAATTTCCAAATGAGGATCCATATTACTCCAACTATAACCATTGCTATGATACCAAAACCGCAGTGGCACCCCTCGACGGCCCACGATCTGTTAGGGTCACCACAGGTACTTGTCACTCATCCCTTTTTACATACCAGTAAGGTAACTTTTTTTTTTATTTATAAAGTGAAACCATAATTCATAGGGGTTGATTAATGGAATTCTTTACCAATTTTTTTTTGTAAAGGTCCCAGTGCAGTTCATCAGCGAAAGCATAAACGTATCGCACCAATTCTTCCTTCAATAACAATAATGCAATGCACACCACCTACGCTCCAAATGAAAAGACAAAGCCGAGTCACTTTTATTTATATTTTCACGATAGATATTTCGGGCTGGTACAGCAAAAAGGCCAAGATTTTAACTATACTTGGCTATACTCAAAAGAAAACTCGACCCTACATCGAACATGTACACCCCTCCATCAACAAGCGTCGGTTATCCCCAAAAAGCGTCAGCTCCCATCAGCCATGCGTGCCATCACACCTAACTTGGTGCATCGGGCAGCGACGGCGGCAACATCCCTAGCATCATTCTACCACGCTGGACATGAACCGACAAAAACTCCTGGATAACCGGGCCATCAGCAAGACCCACATCATACATCACTAAGACACGGACTCGGACATACACGGACCAGGTACACTAGTACAGAATGCTCAAGTACACTCCACCTTGACATCAGATGGCAATCCATAATAGGTACCGCGTGCAACTGGTAGTAAAGGCATCTTTCTAATATGAAATGTTAATCCCCAAAAGGGGTGAGTACAACCACTCAGCAGTAAAGACCCACCAAACTACACAATGCGTCAAACAAAACAATCAAGGTATCAAGAATAAAAACACATACCATTCATGCATTCAAGCATACCTCACCTTACAGCCATGCATATATCACCATACAACATGCATAAATCACCATGCACTTGTACTTATATCATCGAGCAGCCATGCATATCATCATGCAACGTGCATATACCACCATGCACTTATACATCTATCATCAAGCATGCCAAACTTATATCACCAAGATTCATATCATTTTTCTTTCCAGGGACCAATGTTTGCATCCCACAATTTATCGCTCGCATCCAACCTGGCATCGCGAGGAACCTCCGGCACACACCTCCGGGCATCCGGCACACACACTCTGGGCATGTCATACCCCAACTAGCATCACGAGGTATCCCCCCGGCACACACCTCTGAGGCTTCTGACACACACCTCCGGGCATCTCGAAACTCCCGAGGACATCCGGCACACACACTCCGGGCATCCCAACACTCCCGGGGCATCGTCGGCTCACACCTCCGACGGTCTCCTTATTATCTCAATTTATATTCACACATGTATCTCGATTTCAACATGGCATTTGATGCATCAATATCAAGAGTCTTAACCAGTTTTTGATGTCATATAACATGCCATATGTCACCACATATGCAACAAAATCAACCACTCAAAACATTACATCACATGGAAAATTTCATTTATTTTTGAAAACGCGTCAATTTTCGGATAAAACAGAATGCACTCCTTTAGTTAAAACTCTAGAAAAATTAGTAAATGGTATTAATAAATTCTGAAAACTTGACACATTATAGACGAGACCTAAAGGCAGATATCTCATGAAAACACCATACCAAAAGAATCTCACACAAAACAGTACGGTCCATGCATCACAGTTTTCAAAATTTCAACACTTCAGCTTGCACAATTTCGGAAGAAATTTAAATTAAATATCCAAATGAACTTCAAAAATTCTGAAATTTTGATATGTTGTAGAAAAGTCCTAAAGGTAAATATCTCGTGAAGAAATTGTAACCCAAATCGTTCTATATTAATAGATATAGATGATTAATACCTCCTGTTCTCGGTGTCGTTTTTCCAGATTTTCTTCTTTCAAAGGAAACTCGTTTCACCGACCTACATATGTTCGTTTCTTCTAAATTTTCAGTATGTTATTCCTCATAATATTACCTAAAACTTTTGTTAAGGACACACGATCAAATTTTTAAATGGATCATTTTATAAAAAATCACAGAATCATACTAGGTCGAAGTAACATTTTCCCAGATCCAGTTTCTTCAAAGGACAACGATTTCACCTACCTATTTTTGTTCATTTCCTCTAAATTTTTGATATGTTTTACCTCAAGAAGTTCTCTACATCTTTCATTAATAAATCAAAGTGATATTTTCACAAGAAAACTACTTTACAGTCCACGAAATCACTAAAGGTCAGCACAACAATTCCAGATCTAATTTCTCCAAAGGAAAATCGTGTCACGAAGCAATATTTGTCCGTTTTATCTCAAATTTTAGTATGTTATTTTTCAAGATGTTCTCTACAACTTTCATTAAAAGATCGAAGTGAGTTTCCAACCAAAAAGTTGCATGCAGCTCACAAACTCATGAAAGGTCGAACTGATTTTTCCAGAAAACAGCATGCTAGGCCAACGAATTTCTCCCCAAAGCTTCGAAATTTCATCACTTCCACCACAACTGAAGTTCACCATTTCTACACACACATCATACAGCAAGCAAAGGGTAGGTTTTAGGACTCTACTTGCCTCTAGCCCAAGCGAACACAGCAAGCAACGAACGGAGGGGCAAGGCGGCGAACGAACGGCGGCGAGCTAGGCGGACGATCGGCAGTGAACGGACCTCCTCCTTCTCTCTTGCACGCACGGTCTCCCCTTTCTCTCTTCCTTTCTTCCTTTCCTTTCTCTCTTTCTCTCCTCTCTCTCTTCGTGCAACGCTCTCTTTCTCTCCCTTTCCTAGCTTAATCTGTCCCCCTCTTCCTCTCTAATTTTCTTCCTTTCAATGATTAACAATCATTGATCTTGCATGCCGGTGCCACTTGGTAATTTTCATGCAAGATGGGCTTCATCCTTCTGGGCTTGGGCCAGCCTTGGTCGACGGCCCAATGGGGCTTCATGGGCTGGCCTTTTGGCCCACTTTAGGCTCAACACTCTTGGGCCTAAAGTCCAAACTTAAATGGCCCAAAAAATTTCTTAAATAAGTTCATGTTTACTTTTAATAATTTACCTTAAATCCCCACTTATATAAATACTAAATTACAATTTCATATGACCATAAAAAGCACATGGCCAATGATAGAATTTCCTTTCCTATCAAATAATTATCCATTAAAAGCTTGGCCATAAATCTCATTGCAAATTATGGATCAAATGGCTACAATACCACTTGATGGTACTTCCATCACCTATTCATAGGCCTTAATGTATCTGGAGGTTGCCATGAATTTTGGGATGCCACAATTCTCCCCTCCTTAGAGAATTTCGTCCTCGAAATTAGACATCACTTATGCCTCTTTAAACAAGTAGGGGTACTTTTCCTTCATCGATTCCTCACTTTCCCATGTGGCTTCCTCCACATCGTGATGTTGCCATAATATCTTTACCAACGGGATTTTCTTGGTTCTAAGAATTTGCTCCTTTCGATCCAGCAGTTGCACAGGCTCTTCGATGTATCTCACTTTCTCGTCCACTTTGATGGCTTCATGATCGAGTATGTGACCAGGATCTGGCTGGTACTTTCTCAGCATCGACACATGAAACACATCATGTAAATTTCCAATTTAGGAGGCAGCGCCAAACGATAAGCTACATCTTTTATTCTTTCAAGTATCTCAAAAGGTCCAACAAATCTAGGGCCTAACTTACCCTTTATTCCAAATTGAGATATTCCTTTCATAGGGGAAACTTTAAGAAATACATGATATTCCACATTAAACTCTAAAGGCCTTCCACGCCTATCCGCATATTCTCTTTGTCGGTTCTGGGCTGTCTTAAGTCTTTTCTTGATTATCTCGACCGCTTCTGTAGTAACTTGTACTAACTCGGGTCCGATCAGTTTTCTTTCACCTACTTCATTCCAACAAACAGGGGTCCTACACCTTCTTCCATATAATGCCTCATACGAAGCCATGCCTATACTTTTCTGAAATCTATTGTTATAGGCGAACTCTATTAGGTGCAAATTCTCATCCCAATTTCCTCTAAAATCAATGACACATGCTCTTAGCATATCTTCTAGAGTCTGGATCACTCTTTCTGTTTGTCCATCTGTTTGAGGATGAAAAGCAGTACTAAATTGAAGCTTTGTTTCTAAGGAATTTTGGAGACTTCGCCAAAAATTTGAAGTAAACCTAGAGTCTCGATCATAAGTGATCGTTATAGGAATACCATGCAAGCGTATTACCTGGCTTACATATGTCTCAGCAAGTTTATTCATTGAATAGTTTATGCGGACAGCTAGGAAATGAGTAGACTTAGTCAAGCGATCCACTATCACCCAAATCGAATCGTGACCATTTGATGTCCTTGGCAATCCTTGCACAAATTCCATCGTTACACGCTCCCATTTCCATTCTGGTATGTCTAACGGTCTCAATAGTCCTGCAGGTTTGCGATGTTCCACCTTCACTTGTTGGCACGTTAAACCTTGAGAAACGTGTTTAGTCGTATCTACTTTCATGCCATTCCACCAAAATTGCTTACGCAAATTCCTGTACATCTTTGTACTACCGGGATGAATACTATAATTACTCTTATGTGCCTCCAACAAAATTTCCATTTTTACTTCTTCATTGTCGGGGAACACAAAGTCGTCATTGGCATCCATGATCAGATTTTTGTAAAATCTTAACTTTCTGAATGATTTCAGGCTCAATCCTTAATGCAGTAAGCATACCGGTAAGGCGGTCCATTTCTAACTTGAAGTCTGAATCCACAATAGACTTTAACAGATTCCACTATGTTATTCTTAGACTAGCCATGTCCATAGCCGACTTTCGACTAAGGGCATCTGCCACCTTATTTGCCTTTCTTGGATGATATCGCATCTCACAGTCATAATCTTTCAATAACTCCATCCACCTTCTCTGTCTCATGTTCAACTCTTTTTGCGAAAACAAATACTTCAAGCTCTTATGATCTGTAAAGATTTCAAACTTCTCTCCATATAGATAGTGTGTGGCACCCGAGAATTTCGACAATCCTCGAATGTACGATGTCCATGACAAATCAATAGAAGTACTGTTGGATGGTGCCATTAGTATTTTGCATGAGCATTGTTTGATCCCATTGTCGGACCGATGGGCCGTGTTTAGAAATATTTTGATCGTCGCATAAGGCATAGACCCATCCCTGTGTACTATCACTGATGAGACCGAGATTGTGCCACAAGATGGATTGACAATAAATTTTCTATACTTGGCCATGTACCCTACGAATCGAACCATCCTGGTTTATTGTTGTAGTATCATACGGCCATATGAATAGGCCGTATATAACTCATGCACATGCGGAGATTTAAGGTGAATATTTAGAATAAAGTGTGGCTGGAATTAAGAGTAATAAAGCCGCAACCCACCGACCCAAACCACTCCATAGTAACCATTAAATTAGATGACATAATGGTCAACAAGTGAGAAGAGATGTTGACTGAGACCCTGTAAATGATGGCCACGTCACTAGAGGAGGAGTGACAACTGGAGTTCCGCCCATTGCATGGACGAGCAAGCTGTTAAGTGCTCACCCACAAGCCTCCGTGTTTCCCTGTTACAAGCTGCCACGAAGCAGCTAATGATTAGCAAAGAATAAATTTAAAATTTAAGTGAACTTACAGAAGAATAAATGGACAGAGTAGTCGAGGAAGAGAGGAGAAGAGAATCGGAAAAGGCTTCTCCCCCCACACTTGTCTCCTCCACAATTACACTTGTCCTTGTTGTACCTACACCTGTCCTCCATGCATGCATCCACCGAAAATCACCCTCTTTGTTGGCTGGTTTTTAGCAAAACCAGCTGCTAATCTGCTCGTGTAAGTGAGCTAAAGAGAGTGACCGAGCGGAACCGAGAGAGAGAGAGAGAGAGAGATCGAGCGAGGGAATTCGCGAGTGAGCAGCAGGTGGGTGAACGGCAAAGAGGAAGAAGGGACCACCTTCTACCGTGCTCGAGCTGCCGCCGCCTCGCCACCGGTTCCCGTCGCCGACCGGCCAAGCCGCGACCCCCGAACCTCCATTTTCAGACAGCTACTGAGTGAGAGAGTTTAAGGCAAGCAATTGTTCTTCAATCTATGTTGTTGCAAGCTGTTTTGCCTTGAAAAGAAGTGAAATAGGTGAGGAGAATGGAGTACTTGAGCTGCATGTGGAGTCTTTGATATGTAGGAGGGTGTTAGATCAAGAAAACTGGTTGTGGATGAGGTGCATGTGCTGGATTTCGAATTTCATGAAGTGTGAGTGCTGGATTTTTGAACTTGCAAGTGAAACCAAATGAATTTGAGATTCTGACCATGAGGAATCTTAGTGATAATCATGCTGTGGTAAGGTGTATTGTGTGTATGGACAAAGAGTATAATGACGGGAGGTCGAAATCTAATATATAGGAGGAGTTTTGTGAACTTGTGAACTGTTTTTGTGAAAATCAGTATGACCTCAGGCGACATTTTAAATTTTCTGTAATTATCTGACCACAATTTGATTTCAAACCCTTGATGAAAGTTTCAAAGCACATCTTTATGAATAACATATCCAAAATTCAGAGAAAACAAACAAATAATGACCCTCGAAATAATTTTCCTACAAAAATATGAAATCTGGAATTTTACAGAATGTTGGGTAGGAAGAAAATCGAAGTTTTACCCTCGGTGCCTATGGAATCTGACTCAGTGTTCCTCTTGAGATTTGTTCCTCTAGGTCTTTTCGATACCGTGTCAAAATGTCGTAATTTTCTGAGCCTGTTTAGTAATTAATTCGGAATTGTTGCTAAAACTGCGCAATTGTAGAAATTAAGTTACTGTTTCGAGATTTCTATAGAATTTTCCTATATGAAGTATAGTTCTCGAAGTGCCATGTGACTTAGTGATGCTGATGGTGGGAGGTTTGTGACTTGATGATGCTGATGGTGGGATATTGTGATTGATAAAAAGTTTGTGACATATCTTGTTTGACATATGATGATGCATTTGTGAATTAAAATGCAATTTGTTTGATAAAAGGGTTCATGAGATATCTTGTTTGACATATGATGATGCATTTGTGAAATTAAAATGCGATTTGTTACCCATTGAACCCTAAGATTAATGATGCCCCGGGAGTCGGGATGCCCAAAGGATCGAGTGAGTCGATGCCTTGGAGATGCCCGGTGGCCTTAAATGGCTGAATGCCGGAGGTTATTCCCCGGGAGTTTCGGGATGCTTGGTAGTATGCTAGTCGGTACGTAAATCCGGATGGCCAGGGTAACCATTTTCATGGGAGGCCCTCGAGGTTCCTTGTGATGCCAAGTGGGGTACGAGATGCCTGGAGGCGTGATTCGCTCCAGATGCCTGGTGGCCTTAAATGGCTGAATGCCGGAGGCTTTCGCGATGCCTGGAAGGATGCGAATGCCGGAGGGACGCAAACATTGGTCCTCCAGGGATGAAACCTTTTGAAAAATAAAAATGAATGATTTGACTATAAATGTGTGGGGTCTGAATATGTTGTCATCACGTTGAAGGGTTTCATGATTGTGATCTGATGATTTGGCATATGATTCTTATAGAATTTGCAATTGCTTTAGTATCGATGAATTCCATGATATTGATATCCATTTATCCCTTGTCTCCTTGCCTTGTCTATCTTGTATGAAATTAGATGCTGATTATTATGCTCGATATAGCTTGTTGAATCTTTTGCTGCTGAGTGGTTGTACTCACCCCGTTTGGGGACTAACATTTCAGACTAGACAAGATACCTTTGCCGCCACCGCCACCAGCAGATGGACCGAGTGGTAGGATATGGCCGCGAGGAGGAGGACAGCAAAGGAAGGAACTTTTGGATGCCGACACTGATCGATGGACTTTAAGTACATGACTGTTGGAAAAGATGTCGGTCATCTTTTGAAATATAGCCGAGTATAGAAAACCTTGGCATTTTGATGTACCGACGAATGATGTCCATCAAGTTATGTAAATAAAAGTGTACGGCTTTAACTTACATAAAATGTTTAGTTGGTGTGCACTGTTTTTTGAATATAGGGAAGAGAGTTGTTGGATACGTTTCCGCCATATAAATTGCGCAGGAACCGACCTAAAAGATATAAACCCCCAGGATTGATGGACCTTCAGGTCACGAAAGAGAAAGGTAAGCGAACTGTGGCGACCCTGACAGATCGGGGGCTGTTCGAGGGGTGCCACATAGTGTCTCCATATCTTCAAAGCAAACACTATAGCAGCCAATTCTAAATCATGTGTTGGGTAATTCAGTTCATGAGGTTTTAATTGTCTAGATGCATAGGCTATGACCTTGCCATGTTGCATCAAAACACATCCCAGTCCTTTGTGAGATGCATCACTATATACTGTAAAACCATCGGACCTAGATGGTATAATCAGGATTGGAGCCGTGGTCAATTTTCTTTTGAGTTCCTGAAAGCTCCTTTCACATTCTCCACTCCATTCGAACTTTACATTCTTCCGCGTTAATTTCGTTAAGGGGCCGGCCAGTCGTGAAAACCCTTCAATAAATCTTCTATAATAACTAGCCAGTCCTAAGAAACTTCGGATCTTAGTGGGTGTTGTCGGTCTCGGCCAATTTAACCATCTCAACTTTCGCCGGGTCCCTTTGCAATTCCTCCTCCCCGACACCACGTGTCCCAAAAATATTATCCGGTCCAACCAAAATTCACACTTGCTGAATTTGGCATACAACTTATGATCTCTCAGAATTTGCAAAACTATGTTCAAGTGTTGCTCGTGCTCTTCAAGTCCTCTAGAATATACCAGGATATCATTAATGAAGACAATTACAAACTGATCCAAATAAGGCTTAAATATCCTATTCATTAAATCCATGAATGCGGCTGGTGCATTCGTCAATCCAAAAGGCATAACTAAGAACTCATAATGTCCATAATGAGTCCTAAATGCAGTCTTAGGAATGTCCTCTTTCTTAATCCTTAATTGATGGTATCCCGATCTCAGGTCAATCTTAGAAAATACCAACTTCCCTGTAGTTGGTCGACTAGATCATCAATTCTAGGTAAAGGATACTTATTCTTTATAGTCACTTGATTTAGCTGTCTGTAATCAATACATAGACGCATCGACCCGTCTTTCTTTTTCACGAATAGAACTGGTGCACCCCAAGGTGAAGCACTTGGGCTAATAAACCCTTTATCAAGCAACTCTTGTAGTTGCACCTTCAATTCCTTTAACTCGACTAAGGTCATCCTATACGGGGCTTTCAATATCGGTCCTGTTCCAAGCATTAGTTCAATTTCAAACTCAATCTCTCGCTCTGATGGTAATCCGGGCAACTCCTCAGGAAACACATCCTGAAATTCTCTGACTACTTGAATCTCACTGATTTCAGCCTCTTTCTTAGTAGGGTCTCTTACCACTGCTAGGTATCCTTGACATCCTTCGTCAAGTAGTTCACAAGCTTCTACCATCGAGATAATGGCTACAGAGGGGTTTGTTTGACCTCTGAAAAATTTGAAACTAGACTAATCAAGCAACATGAACTAGATCACTTTCCTATAGCAATCCACCTTAGCCCTATGCTTATGAAGCCAGTCCATTCCTATGATAACATCAAAGTCATACATAGCCATTACGACTAGGTCTATTTCCATATCCCTTCCTCCTATTGATATCTTACATTTTGCACACATCATCGTAGATAATACCATATTCTTTAAAGGCGTGGAAACATAAAAAGGCGTCTCAAGAGGCGTAACTTCTATTTCACTCAATTGCCTATATCCTTCAGATATAAATGAATGCACAGCACCCGTGTCAAACAATGCATATGCCTTCTTGCCATTTATGAAAATCGTACCTGATATAACATTTCTGGAAGCTTTCGCTTCCTCTTGGGTGACTGCATACACCCTTCCTTATGCTGGTGGCCTCTGAGGATTCCTTGGTAAGTTTGGTCTAACAGCACTCTGCTGTGCCTGTTGCACCGAGCCAACACTCATTTGCGACCTTCCTTGTGGGCATTCTCTCTTAAGGTGACCTACTTGTCCATAATCATAACATCTCAGCCGTCCATTGCAAGGTCTTGGGCCATGCTGCCCATCACACCTTTGACAAACATCAGGCTGATAGGGTGCTTTCCCTATATTCAGGCCATCCCTAGCTCTTCCAAAATTTCCAAAATTGCCCTTTTTCTTCGCTTCCCACGTCTGACCTTGACCAGGATAGGGTCTTTTACCCCTTCTTATATCACTAAAGCTCAACTTTCTCTTGAATTCCAATCGCTCTCTCACCAGCTCTTGCTCCACTAACTGTGCCCTTTCATAAACTTCATGATAATCCCTTATATTCAAAGGCACCAATTGTTTCCTAATATCAGTCCTCAACCCTTTCAGAAATCTCTTAACTTTTTCCTCACGATCCTCAATCAATCTGGGAGCATACCTAGACAATTCAGAAAATTTTGCCTCATACTGATCCTTTGTCGGCTCCTTTGTTCCAACTGAACAAATTCGGTGATCTTCCTATCCTTAGCACAGTCAGAGAAATGCTTCCTATTAAAAGCTCTAACAAACTCATCCCAGTTCACATCAGTATCTGGTGGAAAGATCGTATCCCTAGAAGCTCTCCACCAAAACTTTGCATTTCCTTCAAGTTGGTACTCTGCCAAAACTATCTTCCCATCATCACTACAGTCCAACAACCGGAAAATCTGTTCTATCCCATCAATCCAATGTTCCGCCTCCTCAGGACTTCCCATTCCACTGAACTTAGGTGGCTTCAGCTTTAGAAATTGCTCCACTAGTCCTTGAGGGCGACGTTCCACTCCGAGTTGTTGCTACGCTTGCCTCTCCATCATATTCAAATATTGGCCAATGCCGGCAGGATATCTTCCATTCGGGGTTCAGCCTTTACAGCAGAGGCTTCAGCCCTCGTGGATGAGCACTTCCAGCTCGCACCATGACTTTCCTGCAGTTTCCAAGCATTTGCCTCAGGAATAAATGAGACTCACTATCTCCATTTAAAAGCAACTACATAAGTAACATAAACATGTTACTGGCACCTAAAAGCAACTCATACTAACTATAGGGATCTACGAGTGAATACCCTTCACTCGTTATTCAAAGTTACTCAACTATTCTAGTTAATAACCTATGGTGTGCATTGTCATCATATTCCTCAATTTCCAAACGAGGCTCCTTATCACTTCAACTATAACCATTGCTCTGATACCAAACCACTGTGGCACCCCTCGACGGCCCCCAATCCGTTAGGGTCAACACAGGTACTTGTCACTCATCCCTTTTTACATACTAGTAAGGTAACTTTTTTTTTTTTTTTTTTTATAAAGTGAAACCATAATTCATAGGGGTTGATCAATGGAATTCTTTACCATTTTTTTTTTTTTGTAAAGGTCCCAGCGCAGTTCATCAACGGAAGCATAAACGTATCTCATGTGGCACCCCGAAACACCTAAGGTCACCACAGATTACCAAAGAAGAACCTTAGTTCCTAGGCCCTCTTTTTTATTTTTTTTCTTTTTTTTAACGATCCCAGCGCATCTTGTTTTGCGGAAGCATAATCAAGTCTTACCAATTCTCCCTCCAACGATCATGATACAATGCACACCACTAAACACCATAAGAAAAGATAAAGCCAAGACACTTTTATTTACATATTTTTATGATGGATTTTCTCGGGTCGGTACAAAAGAAAGGCCAAGACTTTTAACTACCCTCGGCCATAACCCCAAAAAGAGACAACTTGACCCTCTATGTCGATCATGCAAAATCCTCCATCTACTAGTGTCGACTATTGTCCAAAAAGTAGCAGCTCCTACTTCTCACGCGCGGGCCGTCACACCCATCCCGATGCGTCAGGCGGTGGCGGCGGCAACATCCCCCGCATCACTCCGTCTCGACGAACGTGAACAGATATGAACTCCTGAATGATCGGGCCCCCAGCCAAGCCCACGTCATACATCACTAATGCACAAACCCGGATGAACGTCAGACCAAGGATGGTGGGACAGTCGATCTCCACACACTTGACCTCCACGTCCGATGGAAGGCCGTAAAAGACGCCCCGCGTGCCAATAGGGAGCGGCATCTTTCTAATATGAAATGTTAGTCCCCAAAATGGGTGAGTACAACCACTCAACAGGTAAAAGATCCAATAAACCACTCAATGCACCACACAAAACAATCAAGACATCATAGTATAGTTCATATCATTCATACATCCAAGCATTACTTACCTTGCAGCCATGCACATGTTATCATACCATATATGCATTTACATCCATGCATTCATCTTCAACCATTCATGCATATACCATCATGCCATATGTGCATATACATCCATGCACTCATCATCAAGCATACATGCATATACCATCATGCCATATGTGCATATACATCCATGCACTCATCATCAAGCATACATGCATACATGCCACCATACCATGCATGACTAGATTTCAATTTCTCAATTTTTATTCTTCCAATTGGACCGCCACATTTCTCTTTCCCGGGACCAGTATTTGCATCCCACAGTTATCACTCGCACCCAACCTGGCATCGCGAGGAGCCTTCGGCACACACCTCTGAGCATCCGGCACACACACTCCGGGCATCTCGTACCCCAACTGGCATCACGAGGTATCCCCCCGCTCACACCTCCGGGCTTCCGGCACACACACTTCGGGCATCCCGACACTCCCGGGGCATCGTCAGCTCACACCTCTAACGGCATTCTCATTTATCATAGTTCACATTCACATTTATGGCTCAATCAAAACATGGCATATGATATGATGGCAGCAAGATCACTTTCAGCATTTTGATTCTTATATGTATTTCCAAATATCATCACATATGCAGCAAGATCCAATCACTTATAACAACACAATCCATGGGGTCCATACAACTTAGAATAATCCATACATCATGACTTTTTGAAATTTACCAAAATCCAGCTTGCACGATTTCAGAAAACATATTTATTAAATACTCACATGATCTTCAAAATTTACGAAATCTGAACATGTGTTAGTCAAGATGTAAAGGCAGCAACTCCATGAAGAACACATGCCCAAGCATCTTGAAAATTACTAGCTTACCTTGTGTACTTCTTCACTTCCCACCCCTTGATCACATCAAACTTCATGAGAGCCTCTCTCCACACATCTACTTGCTCAGTGCTCAAGTTCTTCTCATGCTTCAAATTGCATATGGTATCGCAATACAATGGAGTTTTCAGCTTAACATCGTCAGGATCCACATCAAAGAAAATAGGTAGGATCTCTTTACTACCTTCTGAGTTAAAGGTATTTGCCATGATCTGTGCGAGCTCGTAGAGGCACCATTGGCTCGCAGCGTAGGTTTGAGAGAAGATGGGTATGTAGATTCGGCAGCTGTCGATCGCTAGCTCAAGCGATTTATCGATCCCCTCACTGACACGAAGCTCTTCATTGTCTCGGAAGACGCAAATTCCAGCATCAATCAAGTTATGGAAGAGAACATCGGTGAATCCAGTGTGAGTGTCCGGTCCTCTAAAATTCAAGAACACTTGATACTTGCTTCCCGATGTTCGTGCATCTGAGCTTGCCATTGCAATTGTTTGCTCAGTCACCGATCTATGTTTTGTCTTCAGTGTTTTCACGACCTCCTCGACAATTAATTTGATCAGTTTGCCATGGCTGCCACTATGGAAAAACATTTTAGTAGGGGAAAACTGCGAACTCATGACTACCTAGCTAGAAGTGATGCAATTCATGCACCGGATATAGTGTATTCAAGAGGAGAAATGTTTAACGTAATGAAAGATTAAATGTTTATATTTAAAAAAGAAAAAGAAAAAGGAGTACGGCATTTCATTATCCCGTTCTTTTTCTTCCTGTTGCCCACAATCAAACAGTAATTTAGCTACCTTGCTATTAATATCATTATTCACCCATCATATAAGATGGCCTGGTGAAGCAGTTTCGCATATATATTTTTTTTTTAACAAACGTAGCTATTATCATAATTGTTTGCCCGTTATCATTTAGTATTACTGTAATAAAAGCCAGGTATTAATCATGCCGGAATTATTACGCTATGATCAAGCGTTAATATCACTGGGGAAATAAGCATCTCCAAAGCAGCTAGCTTACCCGTCGCACTTCTTCAGTTCCCACCCCTTTGTCGCACCAACCTTCTCGAGAGCCTTTCTCCACGCATCCACTCGCTCATTGCTCAACTCCTTCTCACGCTGCAAACTTAGGATGGCATCACTATACAGTGCAGTTTTCAGCTTAACATCAGCAGGTTCCACATCGAAAAAAATAGGTAGAATCTCTTTATTATCTTCCGATTTAAAGGTGTTTGCCATGATTTGCGTGAGCACATGTAAGCACCATTGGCTTGAAGCATAGGTTGGAGAGAAAATGGGTATGTAGATCCTGCAATTGTCAATTGCTCGTTGAAGTGATCCATCAATCCTTTCACCCACACGAAGCTCTTCGTCAGCTCGGAAGACGCAGATTCCAGCATCAGTTAAGTTATGGAAGAGGACGTCAGTGAATCCCTCATGAATGTCAGGTCCTCTGAAGCTTAAAAACACTTGGTAGTTGCTTCCCGACGATGTTTCTTCATCTGAGCTTTCCATGGCAGTAGTTTGCTCAGCCGAGTATATCTTTCTCTGATCCGACGTTGTTAATAGAGAAAGAGGCAGCGTCAACATGTCATGAGGAAATAATGGAGTTGTTATAGGAAAATCAATCAAATGCTGATGGATCTATGAGAAAATGGTTGTACCAGAAAGACGTTAGTTTTTTTATTTTTATTTTTTTTTTTTTTTTTTTTTTTATGAAAATCATAAAATGAAATGCTATTGATTGATGAGAGAAGAACTAAAGATGTGGTGGCTACATAAGTGGCCCACGGAACAAAGTTGGCAAACCCGCATGCAGTTACAGGCCCCACCAATGCGCGGGAGCCAAGGAATCATACGTGATTCTCTCTCTAATCCTCTTCACCATTCCCATCTATTCATCTTATATTATTTTTACTTTTATCGACCGTCGTGCATCCAGTTGCAGGCCTCATGTGCAGAGGGTCGAAAGAAGTGTGATTATGCCATGCGATGTGCGGAAGCTAAGGAGCCAAACTTTCTTAATTCAAACATTTGCATCTTTCGATATATTATTACTTCTCTATTTTCATTGCTCTTTTTGCTCAAATAATTTGTTCATTGCTCTGAATCTCACCCAATGTTCTTAAAAGAGAGAGAGGCCCATTAGCACGTCAAGAGGAAATAATCGAGCAGCGAATAGGAAAACCAATAAAATGTCGGGGGTATGGTGAAAACAGAAAGTCGTAAATTCTGCCTAGATAGACCATAAAATTAAATGCTATTGGTTGATAAGAAAAAAAATAAAACTTAAAGATGTGGCCGACTGAAAGAAGTTAGGAAGAGGCCATGGTTGCATAGCTTTCAAGACGAGTTTTGTGGTCCTGTCGAGGAAAAATCTGAAAATTTTGTCGCTGTTGATAAATCCCACGTTGGTAAATTTCTAATACTATTATTGTGAGTTATAGCTATCAATTCCTTTTAGATTGTTAAAGTGTTTTTAGCAATTTACTAGACTACAAAAAATTTACAAACATCTCAATAAATTAGTAAATTACAAATTCTTTGAAATTTCAATAATATGCTAACTGCTGGAAATTTATCAATTTTTTTAAAATTAATAAGTTAGTATTTTTCTTGAAATTTTAAAGTTTGGTTAGTAAATTACCAATCCCATAGATAATTTACCAATATTTTTTTTTTATCAATTACTAAGTTAACGACATGCAAATTAATTAGTATGTTGCAAACTCTACAAGCATAATTAGTAATTAAAAAAAAAACTATCATGATTTCACTAATGTTTAATTGTTTACTGAGGAACTGTTTTTCACTATGCAAATTGTTATTTGCTGAAGCCCGCATTCACTGAACTTTTTACAAGCGTTTTAAATGTACCACCTGTGGTAAGCCATTTCTTCGAAACTGTACCAATGCGTTCCATAAGTTACAAACATTTTATTAGCATTTAATAAGAAACTCCGAATCAAAAGCTATTCTGAGCCATTCTTTTTTTTCTAGACATTGAAATTTTTCAATCATTTGTGATAAAAACTGACCTTGTCCCATAGATTTGTGCAAATATAGAAATTTCTAATATACAAAATAAGACAAACGGAAAATGGAAAACAGGAAAAAGAAGAAGAAGAAGAAGAAGACGAGCGCAGAACAAAACAAACCTGTGTTGAATGGGTTTAAAATAAATGAGACCAGATTTAATTTATTTTGTTTTTCGATTTCGCATAATTATTATAAATCTGCTTGAAAGGTTGAATTCATGTTTGGGCATGGCCGCGTCAAGACCAAAGAGAAAAGAGAGAGAGAATGGTCTAGACTCACCTTATCACGCTTGTAAGACTGGAGAGGGCCCACGAATCCTTTCTCAAACCCACGTAATTTTTCGCAATGGTGGATGTTTATGTCGCAATCATCTGGCAATTTGGTGGTTGACAGGTCAATCAACCTTTCCAAATATTCGCAATTCCAAACCTTTAACCGCTCCAAACACTCTAGCTGGTCGAGGCCCTCGACAACCTGTAGGCCACTGCAGTCGGAGAATGATAAAGACCGAAGGTTCTTTAAGTTTGGTAAACCACGAAGACTTCGCAGCGAAGGACAACTGAAAACACTGAAGACTTCCCACGATGCCGAGCTACCAACAACGTGAATCTCGAATATCCCATTGCTACCTGACCAGGTGGAAACTTTGCAACTTCTTTAAGGCTTTCGTTGAAAGGATTAGTCTCCCTTCACAACTAATCATCTCATTAGCAGACTCATTGTTATCATGCCCTGCTTCCCCCATGCAAACTAGCCTTTCAAGGACCTACAATCATTAATAGACAAATGCTCAAGTGATTCGGATGCCCAAAAAATTGGATCTCAACTAGCTTTCCGCAATCATCCACCTTGACATCTTTTAGCTTTCTCATGCTTGATAGCCCAGATGCTCTCAAGGGCTTCACACTGCGTCACATGCAACTCCCTTAGATATGGAAGTTGAAACCCATCAATTTGAATTTCTTGTATTGGTGACTCGCAAAGGCAGAAAAAAGACAAATTTCTCAAGTTTGACAGAGTTGAATGGAAGTATTAAGGTATAGCTTTTCCAAAGACAAGGGAAGTTGCGGACAAGTTTGCAAGTCCAATCTAGACAAATAAAGTTCATTAAGTTGAGGTAGGGAAGCTAGCTCCGCAGGAGCATGGACATTGTTAAGTCTTAAGCTCAGTCTTTTCAGTTTGGATAACTTCCCAATCCACCACAACTCACCAGTACAAAGTTCGCCTTCTCCTCTTGCTCCATGTAGTTCCAACTCAATCAAATTAGTCGAGTTCGAGAGATTGGGGACTACCCACAATGATGTAGATGACACTTCTAGATGGGTTAAACTTATTGGGAGCACAGGCAACTCTTGAATCTTATCACAATACCTCAACTCCAATCTTTGTAGGCAAGGAAGCATGCTAACGGTCTTTGGAACTTCACTAACATTAGTACCCGATAGATTTAGGATTCTTAGAGTGGACAATCTTCCGATTCCCGAAGGAATTTGACCTTTTAAATAAGGATCATCCACTTCAAGCACTTCCAGATTCTGAAGTATTTCAATATCTCTAGGTAACTCCCATGGTGCACCTGATGCCTCCTTGGGTTTTATAAAATACACCTCACATAATGATCTCAACTTCCATATGGAATGTGGTAAATTACGCACTGCACAATACTTTATAACGAAATGCTTCAAATTCACTAGGTCACCAATTTCTTTGGGCAAATATTCAATACTTTCGCAATGCATAAATCTTCAGGTCAATCAAACACTTCAACTTTCCAATAGAGCCATCAATTTTCCTCAAATTGGAACAACTTGGTTAAAAAGCAAGCCTCTCTAAATTAAGGCATCCAGAGAAGTCCTAGTGTTCCATTTATTTTAGCACAATTTAGAAGAGAAAGAACTTTCAATTTTCTTGCCATCTGTCAAAATTAATGCAACATTCAATGTATGAACAATCATATATTACTTTCAAATAAATAGAATAGAATACATACCTGGATTAAGTCCTGTAATCTTGAGTCATCTATGTAAAGATTGCCTGAAAGTTCAAGAACAACCATGTTCCTAGGTACAAATTAGTCCATTCATTTTTTCCTGGAGGAAAATTCCAAGACAACCATCTCAATTTAGTAAGATGATTCTCAAAGTTGCCAACAAAGATTCCTCCACTTAACTTGAGGAACCTTAGATGTTCAAACCTACCAATCTCTTCACTTTGAACAACGACATTAGGGGAATCTCGTGCATGTATATCAAGATATAGTGCTTGAACATTCTTTTTTATCTGCATACAACAATAGGAAATGAGTGATATTTGTATTCTATTTCATAAAGGAAAAGTATTATAAAGGAAAAAGAAAAAAGAAGAAGAAGAAGAAGAAGATAGAGCATCCTAAGTCAATGCAGAGGTATTATTGTTAGAAACTATCAAGTTCCTCTAGAATTGCTTTACCTCTTTTGTTTGTATTGCATCAAGGGCCTCCTTATCAGTCCATATTCGACTATGCTCTCCAGGATTCATTGGATTTTCCATGCGAACAATAGTCCTACCAAGATCTCTGAGTTGATCGTGCATCCAAAACTCATTGTTCTCCAAAATCTTTACCAAAGACAAGCTAATGAGTTTCTCAACTCTAGAGTGTGGGAAAAAGTCACAATCTTCCCACATGTAAATTGCATCTGTCTTATCCTGACCGATGAAAAAGCATGCGATATCAAGGAAAATTTGTTGTTGCTCGAAACTTAAGGCATCATAACTGATCTTTAACTTTTCATAAACATTCTCAAAATGTCCTTTTCTCAACCGGTCCAATGTCTCTTTCCATTGTTCTATCATCTTTTTGTGGCAAAGGAATGAGCCAATACTTCAAGAGTCAAAGGAAGTCTCCCGGTAGCTAATACAATTTCCCTTGAAAGATCATTATAATCATTTGGAGGAGAGACATTGCCAAATGCATGCCTACTGAAAAGCTCAAGTGCTCTATCGGTATTCATCACCTCCATTTCATAATCTAAAATTTGATAGTTTGGTGTGTTAATATCCTTATTTCTAGTTGTAATCAATATTCTAGATCCTGGATACAAATTTCTCTCTCCAACTAATTTCTCTACTTGTTCTCTATTATCAACATCATCAAGTACAATGAGGACTTTCTTATTGCAAAGTATGTCTCCAGCCCTCTTCTTTCCATATTCACTTTCATCAATGTCCCTTGTTCCTGCACAATGGCCGATTTCGATAATAACTTTTCTTGCAACTCAACTAAACCATTAGTTCTTGATGACTTCTCTCGAACATTTTCAAGGAAACAACAACACTTTCCAAAATGAGAAGAGAGTTCATTGAAGACAATCTTTGCGAGAGTCGTTTTACCGATACCGCCCATACCATAAATTTTAATCAGTCGCACACCATCAGAGTCGATGTCTAACAATTCACTTACTGCTACTACTTGATCATCATCTCTAACTAACTCTTTAGTCACCGGTTTATGCTTTGTCTTCAGCTTTTTCACGACCTCCTCAACTACCAATTTGATGAGCAATGAAAAGCCATTTTTGTTGGGTGGCTGCCACAATGGAAAACCACCTATGATAAATTTATTAAAACTATTTTTTTGACCATCAAAAACCTCAAACTGGGGTACACATGTGAAAAATGCGAAATTGCGTTTACCTAGCTAGAAGTGATCTTATTTTTTCAAGTATTAATCACCGATGATATATTTATTACAAAAAAAAATTAACACCAGTCGGACAGATAATGGGACCTTAAAGATCTAGAAATGATCTTCTAAGAGTCCATATTGGACATTAACATCACTCCAAAACACACATTTTTTGCACTTGGCAACGGTGCACCATGTCAAAACCTGAAATTTGATTTGATTTTAACACGAGATTTTAACAATCTTGGGACTATTTTAATAACTTCATGCAAAATAGATATATTTATGAATTTGAAATTGACATTTTGTGATTGATGTTCAAGCAACGACTATAGAAATTGAACACCGTGTATTCAAGAGGAGAAATGTTTACTGTATTGCAAGATTAAATGATTAGATAGCAATGAGCATGACATTTCAGTATCCCATTTTTTTCTCCCACTGCCCATAATCAAATATTAATATAGCTATGTAGCTATTAGTATCATTATTCGCCCATTTCATGAGATGACCTTGTTAATCAATTTCACATTTTTTTTTTTTGACAATCGCAGCATGGGTTCCTGTTTAGTATTGCTATAATGAAAGTCTCACCTCACTAATACTGACATTTATACGTCTATGATTCGAGTGTTAACGGAAATTGGGGAAACAAGCATCTTAAAAGCAGTTAGCTTACCCCATATGCTTCGCTTCCCACCCCTTTATCACATCAACATCCAGCAGTGCCTTTCTCCATTTACTTCCTCATTGCTCAACTTCTTCTCACGCTCCAAATTGAGTATGGCATCATTATACAATGGAGTTTTCAGCTTAACATCGTTAGGCTCCACATCGAGGAAAATAGGTAGGATCTCTTTATTACCTCCCGATCTGAAGGTGTTTGCCATGATCTGCATGAGCTCACGGAGGCACCATTGGCTCAAAGTGTAGGTTTGAGAGAATATGAGTATGTAGATCCTGGAGTTGTCGATTGCTTGCCGAAGTGATCCATCGATCCTTTCACCAACACGGAGCTCTTCATTGTCTCGGAAGACGCAGATTCCAGCATCGATCAAGCTATGATAGAGGCAGTCGGTGAATCCATTGTGGGTGTCTGGTCCTCTAAAGCTCAAGAACACCTGGTACTCGCTTCCCAATGACCTTCCTTCATCTGAGCTGGCCATAGTAGTAAGTTTGCTCAGCTTAAACAGATCTCTCTCTCTCCCTGCCAATGTTCCTTAACAAAGAAAGAGGCACGGTGTGAGGAAATAATGGAGTAGATATAGGAAAACTAATCAAATGCTATGGGTGGATGAGAAATGGTTGAAGTAGAAAGTCGTAATTTTTAAAAGAAGAAAGAAGACCATAAAAACAAATGGTATTGGTCGATGAGAAATTTGAAAAAAAAAAAACCAAAGAGTGGCTAAATAATGACAGAACGTAGTTAGCAAACTTGCATACAGTTGCTGGCCCCATATGAACAAGCCAATGGCTAGATATTTACAATATCTATTATATATGACATGGCCGGCTTGTTCAAACGCGCATGCAGTTGCAGGCCCCATTTTCCCAGTTGCACCCCTTCACTCTGCAACGGGTCGAAAGGACGGTGATGATTATGCCATGCGATGAACCGAAGCCAAGGAATCAGACTTTTTTAATTTTGCGATGTATTATTACTTCTTTGTTTTCATTTCTCTTCTGCACAGATAATTTATATATTACTCTCTCTCATATTTACCAAGGGACCCTCCATCTCTCCCTCATCTCTATCCTCTCTCTCACTCTCCCTCTCACTCCACCATCCACCTCCATTCTCTCCCTCTCCCAGCCTGTTCGACGCCAGCTACTAGCAGCGGAAGAAGCTGCAGCCGTCGCATGCCACCACCAGCCACGCCGAAGCCCCACGCCGTCGCTTCGCCTCCACCCGCGCCTGGCCGCACGCGCCACCTACCCTTCTCCACCCAGTCGTGCCGTCCAGCAGCTCCTTCCATCGTTCCAGCCCTTGTTCAACCGCTGCAAGTGGCTGAGGAAGCCCCCGAGCCGCCGGTTTGGACTCAAAACTATCTCGTTGTCTATCCCCGACCCTTGCCGCCCATCTCAGCTTGGTTTTCTTCTATTTTCAGCCAAGAACATAAGGTTTTTGAAATGGGTTTCCACCACCTTTGACGCTCGAGTTGAGGTGTTTGTGGGCCTTGGTTCCTAGGCCCACTTTGAAGTAAAACGTCCCCTACAACATTTGGTGGACTATAAAAAATGTGGGAGTTATGGAAAGGAAAATATTATATTTTGGCTAAAGCGAACCGTGTGCCCACGCACGATATTTTATCAGATATGATAAAAGATGGGAAGAAATGTTGTGTGATGTGGCTCGGTGACCAAATAGGTCGCCTTAGAGAATGCACGTGAATTGTTGAATATATATCACCTAAAAAAGCACGTGGCTCGGTTGTTAGTACGTTACCTTGGCAAATAAATTGCCTTAGAGAATACATATGGCTCGGTGATTTGGTATATCGCCTTAGAGAATGCACGTGGCTCAATAATTAGTATATCGCCTTGGTGATATGACACCTTAGAGAATGCATGGGGCTCGGTGATTAAGTACATCGCCTTAGTGATATGGCACCTTAGAGAATGCACGTGGCTCGGTGATTAAGTACATCGCCTTGGTGATATGGCACCTTAGAGAATGCACGTGGCTCGGTGACTAGGTATATTATACTGGAAATTGTATAGTATGGATGGAAATGACCGAGGAATGGTCCGGTTGACATGTAATCGACTAGGTCGATTAATCGATGTATCGATCTGTGATATTATGATTGGGTGCCTATTGAACTATGCTATTATGCAAGTGGAATCTGAGACCAAGGTAAGTCCTCTAACCCGTGTGTGCATAGGCAGCCCATATAGCGTATTGGTTTACTAATCAAGTCTTAGGGGGTACAACTCGCTGAGACGTGGTTTCAATGGTTATTGTATAACCATTTTAGGTCCCTAAATGGTAGCACTTCCACCTCCTCGTCCTCCTATGTATTTTGGTATTCTAGAGGAAGTCACAGAGATAGAGACTCACTTCCCGATACATCCCCACCCTGAAGGAGTAGAGTACGTCCTGATTCAATCGACCGTCTAGGTTGACATGGGAAAAGATGCCCTGAGGCCCCATAAGTATCGTTCATGGTATCGTGAGTATTATGATGGGCGAAGAGTGGGTCTCATGCTAGAAATCGAGGTGCCTATGTTTGTTCGAGAGGAAGCATTTGAGAAGGGGACAGCTGATCACAAGGATGGGTCGGTAGTGGATGCAAAAGACCCTAAGCTCGAGAGTGATCACGACTCCCCCTAGCCATTAGCAGCAGGATCCAACTAGAGCATGCCAGAAGAAAGGGAGATAGTCGAGCAAGAAGAGGGACAGGAGGAGGATCAGGAGTGGGAATGGCCAGAGGTGGAACCTGTAGAAGAGGAACCTGAGGGCGAAGCTGAGATGAATTTTGAGGAAGAGGAGCTCGAGGACGAAACTGAAGAATAAGAAGAATCAGAAGAAGAGGATGATCTTGAGGAGGATCCTAAGTACGACCCGGATGAGAACTGAGATCCCATCCTATTTGCAAACCCTAGGCTGAGAACTGATGTGTGATAGTTTAGCCTTTAACAAATAGTATTGTATTACATACTATGTGGTTTGCCTTGTATAAAAGTGTGGTTATGGTTTTCAGATGTGAAAATATGGTCTTACTTTTCTATTCCATTGTTTGATTGTTTGGGGATTATCTTATGCTTTCGCATGCGTATTAAAATAAATGGGTCGGCAATGCATCATGGGACGTCACTATTAATCGACCAGGTGAGGGATGTGCACGTGTTCGAGGATCGGGGCATGAAATTTCTTGTTCGCACACTTGATGGACCGTGAACGGTCTCTGTCCAACCATCTCATTTCAAGGAAATACACTTCATTGACAAGGGAAAAAATAGTTGATGTCGGTACAACACTTTCTCTACTTGTACCTTCATCTTACACCTTCTTCCTCACCTTCGTACAATACTTCTTGTTGTTGTCCGGCCTCCATTTCTTGAACCACCCATTACCTCGGATTCTCGTGCTAACTCGCTTCTTGAACCAAACTCCCTGATCCAATTTTGGAGGTCCTTCTTGCGCAGTTTCCAGAGGTTTAGCTCTTTCAGCTATGCCATTGTAATATGTTGAACGTATTACATACTACAAGAAAATAGCAAAACAAATCTTAAGGATCCATTTTTTCATACTTGTTGACATCTATATTTTCACCACAAAGATCTATAAGCATTTCATGAGCATTAAGGATTGCATTTATCAATAACATCACAATTTAACCCCTAAACGAAAATATCAATGCCGCATGGTCTTTTAATCTCGTTCTTTACCGCATTCATCTACATTTAGAAATTAGGGACGTTCTTGTTTAAAAGTAGCATGTCACATCGGGCATCAACTTTGAAAAGATATGCGACTCTACCCAAAACGCACGAGGAGAGGAAATGGGGGATATGGTCAACTCAAAGGAATGAGGCGGTGGCGAGATTAAGAGAGGAAGGAGTTGATTTTGGAAGTAAAGAATGATGGAAAAGAGAGAGATTTGACCTAGATTTGGGGGGAGAGAGAGAGAGAGAGAGAGAGAGAGGAGGGGGGATGGAGGGGCTTCTCTTTCATGCTGAATAAAAGGACTCGGCGAAGATTGAATGGGGATTCTCGTGAATTGGCGAGTAAAGGCAGAGGAAAAACCGGAAAGTAAAAAATCTGAGAGATAGACACGGAGGGATTCATTTTCTCATCTTATTTTCGTTCTCGAGCATCTAGATTTATTTCTTTACACAACGTGATTCATTAAAGGAAAAAAATTACTGAATCTGAAAAAGTTATTTACAAGAAAATAGATATTGAAAACTGAGCTGTCACCGATAGTCTAACTTGACATTATCGGAGAGAACGTCTCCCCACAAGCTGACAATCAACTTTAGAATTTTTTTTTTTTTTTTCAAATTCGGAGGTAGCGACGTAGAGACAATTTCATTTAGAATTTGCACTATGAATTTAGCAAATTCACCTTCCTCGTTAAGAGCTGCGATCTCCAAAGCTAAATGACATGAAACACAACAACATACACATGCGACCCATTTAGGTTTTTAATTAACCCCGGTCTAATTTCTTGTGGTTCACACTTGAAATATTATAATGATCCCACAAATTCCGGATTACTACATTTTCCTTTAAAATAAATATTAAAATATTATTTCACATTACTTGACAATGGTCTTATGTACTCTTTATATTGATGCAATATACCTTCATCAACAAGCCTAAACTTTTAGAATAAACTTTGTTTCAATAAAAAGCAAACCCATTTATGTTTTTAATTAACCCCGGTCTAATTTCTAGTGGTTCACACTTGAAATATTATATTGATCCCACAAATTCTAGATAACTATATTTTCCTTAAAAATAATTATTAAACTATTATTTCACGTTACTTGACAATGGTCTTAAATACTCTTTATATTGATGTTATATACCTTCATTAGTAAGCCTAAAATTTTGTATTAAACTTTCTTTTAATGAATAGCAATTTATTATTAATAGAATAGATCGACCAAACACACTTAGTGAAATATATGATTTCCAATAGTCCTTCCAACGTTAACCATTTTCATATATAATGGACTAAATTGAACATTTACCAACTACTTAGGAACCACATTGAATAAATTAAAAATTTATGAATGATATTGCACATTAGACCAATGTTCATGAATCATTTATGTCATTTTCTCAATCAAACTTTAATAATTCATACGTTTACATGATTCCATATATTATTACTTTTCAACGTTCTTTGCTATTTTATCTATGGTTAGATTGTTATTTGTTCTCTCTTTCTCAAATGAGTGTTTTTCATTACATTTTGAAGAAAATTCGATGATTTTACAATCGATTTTATAAATAACAAATTGTCCCGTTATATATGATTCACAAGAGAAATTGTCAGTTTCCTTCTTTTTTTATGATTCTCTTGAAAATCACAAAAGTATCCTTTACTCAACAACACTCAAAAAAAAAAAAAAAATCCACAAATTATATTTAATCATATTTGATTTATGTACCTGTCAAGAACATATATGGCTCCTTGAGGAATTTACGATAATTCTCTTCGTTGATCTTGGCACACTTAATGGACCATGAATTGTCTCAACTCAACCTTGTCATTTAACGGATGCTTCTTCATATTAAGCTTTCATGAATTATTTCCCGGTCATGATTTGTGGTTTACCTACTCTCGAAATCAAGCCCTTGGAACTTGGCCTGCCTTCGCGTGTGTGTTTTGGCGCGCGCATGGAGGTGCTCGTCGGCCGAAATGGTGAGGATTCCCTTCACACTCACCAAGAACATGAATTATTTTCGTCCGTTTCTTCCTTTTTCTTGTTTTATCTTCTCAAGATGTATTCAATTATATCATGTTAGATGCTCGCCTATTTCTCGTTCTTTCTACAATACATGTTTTCATGCTACATTACGATGATAAATGTTCGTCCACTTTTTTCAACAGATATGTAGAACAACAAGCACAAATTTATATTCTCGAGTAATTATTAGGTAAGTGATCAACCGTTTGGTTTTTATTTTGGTTTGGATGCGACTGAGTATGTGTTAATATTACGGTATTCTTCTCATGCCGAAACCGATGTGTAAGGCCAAATTCTTCATCGTGTGATGGAGACTACCTCGATACGTGCGAACAAATCTTTTACCCACATCCGAATGGATTATTTAGTCCAAGTGAAAGTTGGATTGTCTCCTATTATCTAGAAAAATGTATGAATATAGCTCCTCAAGCTGAGATGAAAATAAGAACTTAATGGAGGTGCTAATGTAATAACTGCAGGAGTTGCTGTCAGTAACGTTGTGCCTGGACCTACATGTCTGCGATGGAAAATAGCGCGGAAAAAATCTGACTTTTTCATACTTGTGGTACTTCGGTAACTATGAACGAATTAAAGGGAATTGTAGAGATAAATATTAATGAAAATTGAGGAATTGGTTTGGAAAAACAATATGGTTAGCCAATTACTACAGGAAATTCGAATTTTGAGGTCTTTTTTTTTTTTTTTTTTTTTTTGGGTCAGAATCTTGTCGTTTCAGTTATGTTTGATAAAGATACAATGTGTTAGTAAGTCATTTACCACGTGCCGTGCATGAATGCTATGTTATCTCTCTGTGCAAGAAAAAATGCTTCACCAGAGAACCATTGAGAGGGAAACTTGGCAAGCGCAAGAACGAGTTAGAGGGGGTGAAAAAGAAGAAGAGCAAGTCAATCTGCGTATGAAGGTCGAGATCATGTTGACGTGGTAAAACCCTAATGACAGAGAGGAAGTGTGCATTACTTGATCGAATGCATGCATCTGACCAAAATGCAATGTCTATTAGAGAAGGCCAGGAGGAAAAAAATAGCTGTGCTTTCACTAGTTCAAAATCATTGAAATGATGTGAATTCGAGAAAGAAATGAGTCTTGAGTCACCATTTTCAATTTTGCTTCGTAAATGTAGTGAGAACTGAAAAGGTAATTATCGGATGAAATCACTCCTCACAAAACGGTCATCGTGAGGATCAAGATTCTCTTAAATCAAAGGATAAATTAAACTTATCTTGCAAGAAAATGATGGACTTGCGAATTTCTCCTAGTTGCTGAGAAAAATAAGCAATATTTTACTAGGACTTTTTAGCTCTGTTTAATGTATTTACTTCAGTTCACACTTAGCATGAGCTTAGCAACCTTATTCATAAGATGACATAAAAGAAACCGAAAAAAAAAAGGAAGTTAGAAAGAATTTTTTCTCCCTAGGATTATATATGTCTGTGTCCAAGTCCAACCCGCAATGTGGCGTCATAGGTTTGGTTAGACTGCTCAATCGGGGAAATCGAGGTTTTAGCATTGCTAAAGACGCTGTTTCTAAAATCTAGTGATGTGATTGTATGCAGGATTGTCTTCCCTCTTGTTTCTAGAATAAATTTTATTGCTAAAGAGAAATTTTGTCGGATTTTTTTTTTTCAAGGAATTTGTAGAACATTGCAAATTTAAATCATTGAATAATGATTAATTAAGTGATCAAATGTTTGGTTTTTATATTGGTTTGAGTGCCAAAAAAAAGTGTTAAAATTATAGTATTCCACCGTCGAGATCAATCTGTAAGGCTAAGTTCTTCATCGTGGGGTGGAGACTACCCTGATACATGTGAACAACACTATTAGTCCATTACACGCATCTGTATGGATTAATTAGTCTAAGTGAAAGTTGGATTGTCTCGTGTTGTCCAGAAAAATGTATGAATTTAGCTCCTGACGTTGAGATGAAAGTAAAAACTCAATGAAGTTACTAATGTAACTACTGTAGGAGATGCCATCAGTAACGTTGTGCTTGGGCCTCTCTTCGTCATTCATTGACGGAGTAGTAATAGGTGGGTCCATGAGAAAATAGTTAAAGCAGAAAGACATAATTTATCACGACCAAGACCATAACGTCAAATGCTATTGGCGGGTAAGAACGGGTCCTCTAAAGCTTAGGAACACCTACTGCTCCATCTTCCTGGTAACTTCCTGTGTCTGAGCTAGCCATAGCTTCTTTTCTTGGTCTATCGATGGCTGTCTCTCTCTCTTCCAACACCATGTGTGAAAGCAAGAAAAATGGCTCTCTTTCTTTTTTAAGAGCTGAAATTATTGTACTACCCCTTGGAAGACCGAAAAGCAAAGCGCCGGAAGTCGATGAGAACGGCCAAATTGCAATATGGCCGACAAAGAAAAGTAAAGTCCGTTGACAAAAAGCACCAAGCTACGCTGATTGCCCCGCTCGGGCAATGGCTTTTTCCTCGACAGTACTCAATTAATTAATCTCTGGAGTTTTATATTTTCTTTTTTTAAGAAACTTTTATTTTTTGGTCCACTTTGATTTTCCTTTGTATTGGATCATGATCTCTACTGTTCCTCTAATCTTTGAGAAGCAAAAATCAGATTAAAAAACAATTTATATTGAGACGATTTGAGCTAGCGTTTCTCTCTGCTTGTCGACTTATGAACATCAGGTTGCATATTGCAAATGCCCGCGTTGGCATCTGACATTGCAAGTATGAAAGTCGAGGTTGATTTTTCATTAGTATCGGTAAAACTTGAAAGAGGGATAAGCGAATTTAAAGACTTGATTCGTCGCTGCTCGGTTGTATCTCTGTCGCGAACTCGTCGGAACTAAAGTTGCTGGCGCTTTGGGCTTCACAATGATTTCTTGGTTGTTCTTAATGGACTACCGATCATCTCAACTTTGTTACTGCTGAGTGGTTCAAAACAAGGATTAAAACTAAAATAAATAAGTAACCCAACAAAAAGTAAAACTGACCTGCTATTTAAATTATCCTGGAGATATGTGTTATCAATGTTTGAACGTATAATCCATTCCCTTTAACTTGTTTCGGTCATTGGTGACGTAGAACCAGCAAATTTCGACACAAATTACCACGTTCATACACAATTACATGGCAAACCCAAATGTGACATTAATTGACACGGATTTTATAATGACCATTTCTGCAATTCATCTATGCCATCAATTGTCGACGACTTTTCTTAAACATTATCAAGGAGGCAGCAACACTTCCCAAATTGGGGAGGAAGTTGATTAAAGATGACCTTAGGCAAGAGCCGTTTTATCGAGTCCCCCGTGCCAGGAATTTGAATGAGATGCACACTGCCATAGTCGACATCTATCGATTCTCTTACTGCTACAACTCCATCACAAATCCCTATTAAATGTTTAGTCAACAAACTTATATTTATCTTCAACTCATCCACAACCACCTCAATGACCAATTTGATTAGTTTGCCTCGGCTGTCATGATGGGAAGTCATTTTAATGGGGGTAAATTGTGAAATGATATCTAATATTAACTTTCATTGGAGATACAATTCCTTCATACCGCAACGCAATCTCATACTTTTTGTTCGTTTTCTAGGAGTGATGTGATTCAGTTGCACCTACTTGACTACGGATAACTAATGGGACAGTAACAATCAACAAGTGTCTTCTCTATTGAATTTAAGGATTTCCTAGTTATTGCTTTTGATAACTTTAACAATCAGCACACATGCTTGGTCTTAAAAAAAAAACAAGCACTAATCTTTTGCTACAGTAAAAAAAAGAAATTAAGAAAAATAAGGATCTTGAAAGCAGCTTAGCCCTTTTACTTCGTTCACTTTCCACCCCTTTACCGAATCAACTCTTTAAATTTTCCAATGTAACAACTGCAGGAGATCTTATCAATAACGTTGTGCTTGGGCCTCTCTCTGTCATTCGTTAACGGAGTAGTAATAGGCAACCAATCAAATGCCATCATGAGTCCATGAGAAAAGAATTAAAGCAGATAGTGTAGGACCCATTCGGTTCAGCTTTGAGAAAATACCCTTGGAAAAATATAAATACTTTTGAAGTAAAGAGATTTTTCGAAATACTACACCGTTTAATAAATTGTAACTTTAGATAACATAGGAAAATAGCTTTGACATAAATACCGTTTGGTAGAACTCACATTTACAATAGACTTTTGCTATATATATGTGTGTGTGTGTGTGTATTTTTTTTTTCTAAGTTTGAAAATCAAATTCAGTAGGTTAGCCACCACCCAATCGTCAGACAACCGCCGGACGGCTAGATTTGGCCGCCTGATGGCCAGATCCAACCTCCAGATGGCTTGAGGTTGCGCGACCTCAAGCGTCACCTGGGTTCACGCCACCAAGGCAACACTGCCTGAGCTCGCGCACTCAAGCGGCATTGCTTGAGTCGCAGGTCGCGCCACCCCAGGCAATGGTCACCGGGGATGCGCGACCCCCAAGTGACGGTGATAGTTGCCGGAGAAACCCTCTTAGACAGTAGATTAGGGAAGACGACAGTTGTGATGAATGGGGAAGAAGATGAACAACGGCGAATAAATAGTAGACTTAGCATTTTCGAAATGCTAAAAGTCCAAAGTAAGTCCCTACCTACATTGATCTTTCAGCATTTGGAATGCTAGTATTTGGTCAAGGGAATCTCAAAAACACTTGCCAAAAACTTTTTATTTTTCCCAAGGAGCCTTGGAGGCCTAAAATCCCTTGTAAAAGTCGAACCAAAGGGGGCCATAGTATATCACGACGAAGACCATGAAGTCGAATGCTATTGGCTGATGAGAAATAGTGTCCTCTAAAGCTCACGAACACCCATTACTCTATCTTCCTAGTAACTTCCTCTGTCTGAGCTGGCCATAGTTTCTTTTCTTGGTCCATCGATAGCTATCCCTCTCTTCCAACACCTCGTGTGAAAGGGATAATGAGACAAATAGCCTCTTAATTTTGGTTAAGCTGTATGGTCCATGAATTTATAATTTGTTCAATGTGATATATAAACTTTAGTCTAATATTTAATATGATCTCTAAATTTTTTATTTATTTAATGTGGTCATTGAACTTTTTGTATATATTCAAATTAGTCCTAAAACTGTATGAAATATTCAATGTAATTTCTAAATTTAAATTGATGAAATGACAACATTAAACATTTTTATAATGTTTAGGGATTAGTTTGAACATGTACTAAAAATTCAGGGATCACATTAAATAATTCATGGATCATATTGAACATTAACCTAAAGTTCAAAGATCATATTGAACAAATTGAAAGTTTATGAATCACATTATATATTTAATCAAAATTTAGTGTTTATTTGTGCCATTTTTCCGGTGTGAAAAGATGAAAAATGGTTCTCTTTCACTCAATCACGAGCAGCTGTGTTGGTATTCGTTCTCTCTTCCACCGCAGAGGTCGATAGTTCGAATCTCTGCGTTGCTAAAGTGTCTTAAGCGGGGGGGTCTTGGTGTTGGGGTCCTGGGCTAGCCTCCCCTGAGGTTTATATCTAAAAAGTGGCTTGCGGCGAGACTCGACGGCGGATCGTGTGAACCCGAATAGCGTAAGCGAAAGGAGCTCCGACGGTTCCTCGGTATCAAAAAAAAAAAAAAAGAATGGCTCTCTTTCTTTTCAAAAAGTTGAAATTATTGGTGGGTCGTATGAACCCGAATAGCGTAAGTGAAAGGGGCTTCGACGGTTCCTCAATATTAAAAAAAAAAAAAAAAAATGGCTCTCTTTCTTTTCAAAAAGTTGAAATTATTGTACTACTTCCTGGAAGACCGAAAAGCAAAGTTGCAGGAAGTCGATGAGAACGACCATATTGCTAAATGGCCGACAAAGAAAAGTAAAGTCAGTTGACAAAAAGCCCCAATTTGTAAGGCCACGTTCTTCATCATGTGGTGCGGACTACCCTGATACGTGAACAAAGCTTTCATACGCGTCCGTATGGGTTAATTAGTCTAAATGAAAGTTGGATTATCTCGTGTTGTCCAGAAAAATGTATGAATTTAGCTCCTGACGCTGACATGAAAGTAAAATCTCAATGAAGTTGCTAATGTAACAACTGCAGGAGATGCCATCAGTAACGTGGTGCTTGGGCCTCTCTCTGTCATTCATTCACTGAAACGCCAATGGGTAATAGGCAACCAATCAAACGCCAATGGGTCCATGAGAAAATAGTTCAAGCAGAAAATCATAATGTATCACAACGAAGACAAAAACGTCAAATGCGGTTGCCGATAAGAATGGGGTCCTCTAAAGCTGCGGAACACCTGCTACTCTATCTTCCTGGAAACTTCCTGCGTCTGAGCCAGCCATAGCTTCTTTTCTTGGTCTATCGATAGCTGTCTCTCTCTCTCTGCCAACACCATGTATGAAAACAAGAAAAATGGCTCTCTTTCTTTTCTAAAAGTTGAAATTATTGTACTACGCCTTGGAAGACCCAAAAGCGAAGTGCCGGAAGTCGACGAGGACGACCAAATTGCCATATGGCCGACAAAGAAAAGTAAAGTCAGTTGACGAAAAAGCCCCAAACTACGCTGATTGCCCTGCTTGGGCAATGGCTTTTTCCTCGACAGTACTCATTTAATTAATCTCTGGAATTTTATATTATCTTTTTTTAAGGAAACTTTTATGTTTTAGTCCAGTTTGATTTTCCTTCATGTTTGAATCATGACATCTACTTTTCCTATAATCTTTGAGAAGCGAAAAATCAAAATTAAAAAATAATTTAAGTTGAGACAATTTGAGCTAATGTTTCTCTGCTTCTCAACTTATGAACATCAAGTCATAAATTGCAAATGCTCATGTTGGCATCTAACATTGCAAGTATGAAAGTATGGGTCTTGCATTCTCATTCTTTACCGCATTCATCTATATTTAGGAATTAGGTACGTTCTTGTTTAAAACTAGCATGCCGCATCAGGCACCAATTCAGAAAAGATATGCGACTCTACCTGAAACACGCAAAGGAAAGGGGATGGGGGATATGGTTTTATAATGCTAGTATGAACACCTAGAGGGGGGTTGAATAGGTGTTCAAGCAATTTTGCAAGACTTAACAACTTAACTCGACTTTTATGAAAACAATAGACTGTAGATGTAAAAGACTGTAAATAGTTATATAAGACTGCGAATTAAAGTAAAAAGTTTAGGGAAAGAGAATTGAAACACAAGATTTATAGTGGTTCGGCTAAGACCAAGCCTACATCCACTCTCCCGCACTGACAGCCCACTGGCTGGATTCCAGTAAGAATCAAAAGAGAATTTACAATCACATGCCCTTGATTCCACAGTATAGAGACTCTACTACACTTCCTAAAGGTCTCACAAGTATTTAATATCTCTTTTGAGTACAGTTTAAGCTCAACAAATTGAAATAGCAAAAAACTAAGAGCTTCAGACTTTGGAATTTTTCTTTCACGCACACACTCGAATAACTTGAGCGTCCTCCTTATATACTTATCCATGCCATTATAACCGTTGGCACCTTCTAAAGAAGTTCTTCCAATCTACCTGTTAGACAGAATCAATTAGGAAGATCTCGAGTTATTTAAGGAATGTGATGATAGCCCACCAATCCTGCTCGCCCATACAATTAGGATCTAGGTTTCCATAAGTAGAACCTTCCAAGTATACTTTGCCAATCGACAGATCTAATTATTCAAATTGATTTCAATAAGAATAATTGATCACGGGATGCTATATCCAGCTGTGAGATCTTCTTTAACTGTACGAACCAAATCCTTAAAGATATACTTGCATTTGGATAAGTCTTCTTCATCGGATAAATCTTTTCTTCGTCGGTCTAGAAACTATCAGTGAGAGTAGACTTTAAATCTTGAGTCCGGAGGTCTTCAGACTTTGACGATAGAGTCTGCAAGTCTTCAGACTAGACTAATGGAAACATTTTGTCAACTTCAAAATAGATAAGGAAGTTTTCTCCAACAATCTCTCCCTTTTTGATGGTGACAAAACTTTCCCACAGATTTGAACACTTTTGTCCTGCAAAACAATACTTAAGTGAAACAAAATATCTTATAAAAGATAAGTAGATTAGGATGTAGATAGTGAGATAGCTAGTATAAGCACTTAGAGGGGGTGAATATGTGTAAAAATAGTTTCTCATGATAAGTGAACAATACTAAATAGACAATAGAAAGGAAGTTCGCCTTTTGTTAACAAAACGAATTATGATCAAAGTAAAAGAGAGTAAGGAAGAGAAAATGAACACATAAATTATAGTGGTTCGGCTTATTCCAAGCCTACATCCACTCTTCCGCACTGACAACCCACCGACTGGATTTCACTATGAACAAAAGAGTTGTTATAGCAAAGCTCTCCCTTGATTCCACAGTGTAGATACTCTACCACACTTCCTCAAGGTTTCTCAAAGATATAGACTCTCTTTTGCGTACAAGATTTTGCTCAACAAATGAATTGACTAAGAACAAAGAGCTTCAGACTTTGGAATTCTTCTATCGCGCACACACTCAAACAACTAGAACGTTTTCCTTATATACTTCTTTATGCCATCATACCCGTTGGCACTTACCAAAGGAATTCCTCCAATCTACCCGTTGGACAGAATCAATTAGGAAGATCTTTGAGCTATTTAAGGAACATAACGATAGCCCATCAATCCTGCTCGCCCATACAATCAGGATCATGGTTTCCATAAGTAGAACCTTCCAAGTATACTTCGCCAATCAACGGATCCACAATCCCTAAATCAATCTTGGTTTGAATAAATGATTCCGACATGCTATATCCAGCCATGAGATCTTCTCCAGTCGATAAAGTCAAATCCTTAACGAAACATCCAGCTGGATAAGTCTTCTTTGACGGACTAAAAACTGTCAATGAGGATAGACTTTGAGTCTTGAGTCGCAGTCCGGAGGTCTTCAGACTTTTATGAAAGAGTCTACAAGTCTTCAGACTAGGCGATGGAAACGTTTTGTCAGCTTCAAAACACTCAAGGAAGATTTCTCCAACAATCTCTCCCTTTTTTATGGTGAAAAAACTTTCCTGCAGATTTGGATATCTTGGACCTGCAAAACATTACTCAAGCAAATATGGATATCTCACATAGATAAATGGCTTAATAACACTAGAATATGCATCCACAGAAGGTAGATTAATTCTTTAAATAAGCAAAGCCATGAGATATCAACAGTGCTTAAGATAAACAAACATTCAAACAGTCAAACCCAAATCCAGTCCAAATTCAAACAACCAAACACAAAAGTCAAGTCAAAACATCATAAAAGTCAAGAGTTCAAAAATTCTAATCAAATCTGCACCACATCTCTCCCCCTTTTTGTCATCATTAAAAATGTAGAGATGAAAAGAGAATGGAATTTAAGATTGCTTGGGAACACGAACAAGCTGGAAATCTCCCATTAACTGGACAATGCCTTCCAGCTTTTTCAAGTCATCCTTCAGTTGCGCCACATCTTCACCCTTAGCATTTGCTTGAACTTGAAGAGCAAGGGCTTGAATTTGATCATTCAAAGAAATCGAAGAAGCTTGACTGCAGTCTGCAAGTTACGTACTTCACATCCCGAGCATATATTTGACCCCGCATCTCTAAGAGAACATCAAGAATTCTGCGAAAATCTGCTTTATCGCCCCGAGTGCGGCTTCGCACGATCAAACGGTGTAAAAGCAGATGATGGTAAATCAGCATAGTCACGCAGATTAGGCGTTGAAACATCATGTCCCTCCTCAGGAAATTGAGATGCATAGATGTCCTATGGCTCTGCTTACTTCTTCACTGGTAGCAGGGTATGAGGACATTCCTCTTTTCTCAGGATCTCCCTCTATTTCCATGCCTTCAGATGGAGAAGAGTGTTCCTAATGCGCTGCTTCCACTTGATCTCCTCTCTCCTCTTCTTCAATTCTTTCCTCCTCTTCATCTTCTTCTTCTACTTCTCTCTCCTCTGCTTGTCTTTCCTCTGCCTCCAAATTTTCTCTTTCTCCAGTCCTTTGTTCTGTCTCATCCATGTCTTTTTCTTGTCTCTCCGTTAATTCTGGAACAAAACGACTCAAGTTCTTCAATGCCATTGCAGAAATGGTTATATCATCCTCATCCTCTTCATCCTTAATGATGAGAGCTCTTCTTTTCTTGGATGAAGTAACCATGGGCTCCTTCCCTTTTCTCTTTGCAGCCGAAGAGATTTGATGAGTCTTAACAGGGGTTTTCTCCTTGAATTTCTCCAACACCTTGTTGAGTTCCTTCAGACACATTTTGGAGACCATTTTCAGTCCCACCACCATTTGATCGCACGTTCGAACACAAAGAATTCGGGGAAGCTGAACGTTCAAATGTCTGAATAACTTGGTCACAAGAGCTGGATAAAGAAGTTGACCCTTGTCCTTCACCACTGCCCTGTACATGTGGAACATAATAGTGTGTGGAAGAGAGAACTTTTTCCCAACATTGATGGCATACATCAGCTTTGCCTCCGAGTTTGAAACGTCAGTCTTTGAAGTAGATTTTAGTCTGAGGCAGTTAATCACAATCTTGTGAAGCAGAACGTTGGTCGCATTCATTCTCATATAGGAAATCTTTCCCTTTGTCCTTCTATCCTGAACAAGCTCCAACGTTGCACGAGCAATAGACACACTAATAGGTTGATATCTCCCTCTTTCAACCCCAATCGCATCAGCCAATGTATTCATGTCAACCACATAATCCTGATCTCGAACACTAAAGAGAATCTATTCGCATCCAAGAAACGAGATTCGAATAGAAATAAGCAATAAGTTCAGCATACGCTTCGGTAGATTCAGAACAAAACTGTTCAAGTTGAAGAAGACTGAATTTCTCTCGCAGATTGACATTCACAGAGTCAAGAAAATCAAAATCCACACTTCTAGGGTTTATTACCCCACGCTTCAGCAACTTAGAGTACAGTTGCTTGTGTTCCTCCAATCGAAACAAGTCTGTCCTTTTGCTCCGAATTTTTGCCGCAACACCCATTCTCGGTTTAAACTGATTGTACATCCTATCATCATCGTTCCCATCTGGTTGATTAAATCCTCCAACCCGTGGATCACTTGGGATATTAGCAAAGGCTTCTTCCGCCGACCCGCAGGGCAATTCCCAAACGTTCCATAGTGCGTAAAAAGAAAGTTTCATTTATATACCCTTTGTCTTTCAGAAATTCATCGATGTGGTTCAAAGGAGTACCACCCTTCTTCAAAGCACAATAAAGCTTGTAGGTAAAAGAGGGCTTATGAATTCTTATAGGTTCTACATCTTCGATTATCTCTTCCTCTTCTCGATGTACAACGTCCTGAGGTCTAGAGGGAGGAGATGGACGCTGCTAAGAATGTTGAGGGCTCTGTTGCTGATTAGGAGATTCTTCTTCTTCGGTTAGATCGAATTGCGTAGGCCCCTCACGCATTTGTTGTGGTCCCCTGTTCGCGATCCTTGAAGACTTTCTTTGGAAAGACATTTTTCACAGTCTTTAAGAGATTCCAAACTTGTTTTCCCAAGAAAGATGACAACTTTTCGAGGATTAAACAAGAGAAGAAGACAGAAATGGAAGATCGGTGCTCTCTTAGGTTTTTGAGAGTAAAGCGAAGAGGAATCAACAGTATATAAGACAGTCGAAGAGAGGCATACGGAACGTCATAAAAGAAAGTATAAAGATGCCTTTTAAAAATAACTGCCTTTTTCAAAAAATTAGATAACTGTCATTTAAAAAATAACCCCTTTTTCGAAAAGGAAAGATTGTAATAATCACGTAAATTAAAGATAGAAATAATCAATCACGGGTTGATGATCGTACCTTTTCGAGATGTGATTCGAGAGATAATAAAATAAAATAACTTATGAAAGAAAATCTTGATCGTCTGAGTCTGAGTATCTTTAGACTTTCAGTCCTGGGTCTGAACTTCCTCAGACTTTAAGATTTTGAGATTGGAACGAATAGCTTCAAATTGATTTTTCTCCAAAGGCTTTGTAAAAATATCCAGTTGATTCTTTGAGTCAACAAACTGAATCGAAACTTCTCCATTTTGAACATGGTCTCTAATGAAGTGATGTCGAATCTCTATATGTTTTGCTCTTGAGTGAAGAATTGGATTCTTGGTGAGATTGATTGCGCTGGTGTTGTCACACTTAATCTCTGTGCATGAATCTTCAATTCCAAAGTCTCTTAGCTGTTGATTTATCCACAGAATTTGTGAACAACAACTCCCAAGAGCTACATATTCTGCTTTTGCTGTAGAAAGAGCTACTGTACTTTGCTTCCTTGTAAACCAAGACACTGTCCTACTTCCAAGTAGTTGACAAGTACCCGAGGTGCTCATTCTATCAACTCTGCATCCGGCTAGGTCTGCCTCTGAGTATCCAAGAAGAGTAAAGTCTCCCTTTTTAGAATACCAAAAACCAAAGTCTGATGTTGATGCAATGTATTTGATAATACACTTTGCAGCACTTATATGAGATTCTTTAGGGTCAGCTTGAAATCTAGCACAAATGCAAACACTAAACAAAATGTCAGGTCTAGAAGCAATAAGATAAAGAAGTGAACCAATGATACTCCTGTATAACTTCTGGTCAACTTTCTTTCCTCCTTCGTCTTTGTCTATCTTCAAGGAACTTGACATTGGTATATCAGTCTTTTTGCAATTTTCCAGTCCAAACTTTTTGACAAGATCATTAGCATATTTTTCTTGATGAATAAAAGTTCCTTCCTTCAGTTGTTTCACTTGAAGCCCGAGAAAGAAGGTTAGTTCACCCATCATGCTCATTTCAAATTCATCCTGCATAGACTTAGAGAATCTCTTGCACAGACTTTCATTAGAGGATCCAAAAATAATATCATCAACATATATTTAAACAAGCAGAAAACTTTTGCTTTCTCTTTTGATAAACAGTGTAGTGTCTACTTTACCTTTGACAAAGCCGTTTTGAATTAAAAACTTACTCAGCCTGTCGTACTAAGCTCGAGGTGCTTGCTTTAAACCATATAAAGCCTTTTTCGCCCGAATACGAGTCCGGGTTTCCTTGGGTCTTCAAAACCGGGTGGTTGTTCCACATAGACTTCCTCTCGGATAAATCCATTTAGGAAAGCACTTTTGACGTCCATTTGGAATAACCTGAAATTCTTATGACAAGCAAAAGCAAGTAATAATCTAATTGCTTCTAACCTCGCTACTGGTGGATAAGTCTCATCATAGTCTATCCCTTCTTCTTGCGTATATCCCTTGGCAACGAGTCTTGTTTTGTTTCTTACGACCTTTCCTTTCTCGTTCATCGTGTTCCTGAAAACCCATTTAGCTCCAATAATAGATTTACCTTTCGGTTTAGAAGTCAATTCCTAGACATCATTAATACTGAATTGCCTGAGTTCTTCTTGCATAACTTCAATCCAGCTTTCATCAGATAAAGCTTCTTCTATGCTTTTGGGTTCTATTTCAGAAATAAGAGCCACAGCACTAGACTCTTCGTGCCATTTGGATCTTGTGCGAATTCCTTCATTAATGTCGCCAATAATGAGATCTTTGGGATGACTGGACTTATGCTTCCAGTTGCTGGTTGATTTGTCAGATTGTTGATCTTTTTCTTCATTTGAATCTTCGACAATCATTTGTTGCTAGTCTTTTGAAGTTTGAGCTGCTTCTGAAGATTTAGACTTTGTAGAGTTTGGAGCAAGTTCAGATTCTTCAAGATGAGTCTGAATAGATTCATTTTGCATAGAATCTTGGAATTTGACATTCATTGATTCCTCCACAGATTGAGTCTTCTTGTTGTAGACTTTATAAGCTTTGCTTGTGGTTGAATATCCAAAGAAGATGCCTTCGTCTGATTTTTCTTCAAACTTGCCAACTCGATCATTTGCATTTTTCAATATAAAACATTTACATCAAAACACATGAAAATATGAAACAATAGGCTTCTTTTCTTTGAATAACTCATAGGGGGTTTTCTCCAGAATAGGCCTTAGAAAAACTCTATTAATGATATAACATGCTGTAGAAACTGCTTCAGCCTAAAAACGTGAAGAGATGTTATTTTCAATTAAAAGAGTTCTAGCCATTTCCTGAAGCGATCTATTCTTTCTTTCCACGACTCTATTTTGCTCTGGAGTATATGGAGAAGAGAACACATGCTGAAAACCAGATTCATCACAAAATCTTGTAAAGTCAAGATTTTCAAATTCGCCTCCATGGTCAGTTCGTATACTTGAAATAACATACCATTTTTCATTTTGGACCTTTTTAGCAAACTTTTTAAAGTAAGAAAAGGTTTCAGACTTACTTACCAGGAATATACCAAAGTGAATTGTGAGTAGTCATCCACAATTACTAGGCAATATTTCTTACCTCCAATGCTCTGAGTTCTGGTTGGTCCAAAAAGATTCATATGCAGAAGCTGCAGTACACGGTTAGTGGAAACTTGGTTTATTGGTTTAAATGGGTTTCTTACCAGTTTTCCCAACACGCATGGTGTGCATAGATCAGTCTTTTGGTATGACAGATTGGGTAGACCCCGAACAAGCTTCTTTGCTGAAATTTTGGCTATTTGTTTCATGTTGATGTGCCCGAGTTTTCTGTGCCATAAGTTTACTTCGTCTTGTATTGAGATTAGACATTGGGTTTCATCTGGTTTGACATCCAAGAGATAGATATTTCCATGTCTTCGACCCATGAATGACTGAGTGGAATCTTTATTGGTTCCTGAACATATTCTTTCTTGAACGTTGATTTTGAAATCGGTGTCGCACAGCTGACTGATACTAATTAAATTGTAGTTGAGTCCTTCCACTAAGGAAACATTACTGATTGTGAGGCTTCCAATCTTTACAGTTCCGAATCCCACAATTCTTCATTTGCTATTTCTTCCAAATGAAACTTTTCCACCATTTACTTGAGCGAGCTTTATGAAGCAATTTGAATCTCCTGTCATATGTCTTGAGCATCCACTATCCAGATACCATTTAACTTTTTTCTTGATAGTGACCTACATTTAAAAAAGAGACTCAAGCTTTCTTTGGTACCCATATTTTCTTGGGTCCATTGGTGTTAGTATAATATACGGTCTTTGCCCATACTTTCTTAACAGGTTTCCAAACCATAGGACATTCTTTTTCAAAATGGTCTGAGCTATTGCATTTAGAACATTTAAGAGCATTGCGACCTATTGGTTTTACAAAAACTCTTTGGAAATGATTTTTGTAAGCATCTCTTGTAGGTCTTTGCTTAATTCTTTTCTTTACTTTAGGAAAATCAATTAGAGGAATGGTTTCCGCAGTCATTCCCAAACCAGATTTATTGAAATATGGTCTTTGAGCAGAGAGAATTTTTTCCAGTTTCTCAGATCCTATAGAAATCTTTTAGAAATATTTGAGATGTCATTTTTCAAGAATGCATTTTCTTTTGAAAGATTGCCTTCATTTTCTTTCAAGGTAAAAACACTTTTGTCTAAAATTTTGACCTTTTCTTTCAAAACATTTTCTTGTTGTTTTAGTGTAGAATTTTCTCTTTTAAGTTCGGAAATCCTTTTAAGAGAAGTTTTGAGACTAAGACACAATTCATCAATGTATCTAGAGACTTTAGTAGGGATTTTCAAATTACTTACCTCGATTTCATTGTCTGAATCTGAGTCTGTCTCGGAGTTTGAATCTGAGTTTGATTGTGCCATGAGACAAATGTTGGCATAATCATCATCACTTTCTTCACATTCTGTATCACTCCAAGTTTTTGCTTTGAGTGCCTTTCGATATTTCTTAGCTTTTCCTTTCTTTTTCCTCAGAAGGGGACAGTTGGGTCTAATGTGTCCATTTTTCTTACATTCAAAGCAGACTACATCTTTATTAGATTCATCATCCTCAACAGACTTACTCTGTTGCTTTTGAAAACTCTGTTTTTTTGGACTGAATCTTCTTCCTTTTCTATTTAGCTTTCTGAATCTTCTTATCATGAGAGCAAGCTCTTCGTCATCCATATCGTCTTCAGAATCTGTGACCTCAGAATCATCATTAGATTTTAACGCAATGGGTTTCTTACCTTTAGGATCTTCGTCTTCATTGATTCGCTTCACTTCATAAGACTGAAGAGTCCCAACCAATTCATCAACCGGTGTCTCCCTTATTGAGGTTTTTATATGATTCCAATCCTTAGAGAGTCCACGCAGTAGCTTGTTTACTTTCATGGGATCAGAAATTGGTTGAACTTGATTTTCAAGACAATTCACGATTTCTGTAAAACAACTAAACATGTCAGTAATAGATTCTCCTGATTTCATTTTGAAGGCTTCGTATTGGCCGAGGAGAATGTTGATTCTGGTTTCTTTCACTCGATCAGTTCCTTCATAGGTGATGTGTAATCTATCCCAAACTTCTTTGGCTGTAACACAAGAAGATATTCTGTTATATTCAGTAGGTGACAAAGCGCAATATAAAGAATAAATTGCTTTTGCATCAAGAGCTTGTCTCTTTGTTATCTCTTCCTGAATCATTTCACTAGACTCAACAGCTTCTTTTCCTCTTTCTGAGACAGATGCAGCTTTAGGAATGATTCCTCTATCTACCACATCCCATTCTAGAGGATCCTTTGATCTTGGAAATGCCTTCATCTTATTTTTCCATATGTTGTATTCCTTTCCATCAAAGTAAGACGATCTGGTATTGCTTTGCCCTTCTATTAGCCCTGGAGCCAACATACTCGCATGGATCTTTAACTCTGAAGTAAAACACTTCAAATTAAGTGAGTACACAGGCTCTGATACCAATTGAGATAGCTAGTATAAGCACCTAGAGGGAGTGAATAGGTGTAAAAATAGTTTCTCGTGATAAGTGAGCAATACTAAATAGACAATAGAAAGGAAGTTCGCCTTTTGTTAACAAAACGAATTATGATCAAAGTAAAAGAGAGTAAGGAAGAGAAAATGAACACATAAATTATAGTGGTTCGGCTTATTCCAAGCCTACGTCCACTCTTCCGCACTGACAGCCCACCGGCTGGATTTCACTATGAACAAAAGAGTTGTTACGGCAAAGCTCTCCCTTGATTCCATAGTGTAGATACTCTACCACACTTCCTCAAGGTTTCTCAAAGATATAGACTCTCTTTTACGTACAAGATTTCGCTCAACAAATGAATTGATTAAGAACAAAGAGTTTCAGACTTTGGAATTCTTCTATCGCGCACACACTCAAATAACTGGAACGTCTTCCTCATATACTCCTTTATGCCATCATACCCGTTGGCACTTACCAAAGGAATTCCTCCAATCTACCCATTGGACAGAATCAATTAGGAAGATCTTTTAGCTATTTAAGGAACATAACGATAGCCCATCAATCCTGCTCGCCCATACAATCAAGATCATGGTTTCCATAAGTAGAACCTTCCAAGTATACTTCGCCAATCAACGGATCCACAATCCCTAAATCAATCTTGATTTGAATAAAGGATTCCAACATGCTATATCCAGCCAAGAGATCTTCTCTAGTCGATAATGTAGCACCCCGAACCCTTCGGCGGTCGCCACAAGCACCAATGTTACACCTTAATACCCTATTGTACTTATACTTAGAAGAAGCGTCGTTATTCACAGGCTTTTTTTTTTTTTTTTTTAAAAGCGGTCCCAGCGCGACTCATTAGCGGAAGCAAAATAAAGCATCACCATCTATCCCCATACAAATCCATGATACCAATACACACCACTAATCACCATAATTTTTTATAGACAAGCCACGACACTTTATTTACATATATTTTCAAGATGGGACTTCTTTTGGGTTGGTACATCAAAAAGGAAAAGCTAGGACTCTGCCATGTCCAGCCTAAAACCTCAAAAAGGATCCTCGACCCTCTACATCACATGTGCTCAACTCCCATCATATGTGTCGGCTAACTAACTCCGAAAAAACACAGCCCCTACTCGTCGCACACAGGTCTCACACCCAGTCCGGTGCGTCAGGCGATGGCGGTGGCAGCATCCCTCTCATCACCCCATCGCAGCGAACGTGGACGGAGACAAACGCCTGGACGACTGGACCCCCATCCAGGCCTATATCGTATGTAACGAAACAGCGCACACATATGAAGGTGAGTCCAGGCACAGAAGGATAGCTGAACTCCTCACACTCTACCTCGACGTCGGACGATAACCCGTAAAATGCACCCCGCGCGACGGCAGGAAGCGGCATACTGCTAATTTGAAATGTTGGTCCCCAAAAGGGGTGAGTGCATCCACTCAGCAGATAAGGAATCCAATAACAACTCAATGCATCATACAAATCATACATGCATTGCAGGCGTTACTTACCTTGAAGCCATGTGCATACTATCATGCATCATCATATTATACATGTCGTCATCATCTTGGCATCATTACATCATACATGTCATCATCATCATGACATCATCACATTACACATGTCATCATGCCATATCATATTTCATTATCATTATCATCATCATGCATATCATCATGCATATCATATATCATCATCGTTATCATCATCATCATTATGCATATCATCATGCATATCGTTATGCCATATCATATATCATCATCATCATCATCATCATGCATATCATCATGCATACCATTATGCCATATCATATATCATCATCATCATCTTCATCATCATGCATATCATCATGCATATCATTATGCCATAGGTGATCGTCACTATTTCACATCACATATCATCATCATGCATATCATCATGCATATCATGCCATGAGTGATCATCACTATTTCACATCACATATCATCATCATCATCATCATCATCATCATCATCATCATCATCATCATGCATATCATGCCATAATTTAATTTCCACTTTTAGCTTTCAATTTGATCACCACATCACCCATTCCTCAAATCATCAATTTCATCATCCCCTCGGGCAAAGACCTCCGAGGCTTCCGGCATTCAGCCATCCCAGGCCACCGGGCATCCGGCCCCCCACATTCCGGGCATCTCGCATCCCAACTGGCATCACGAGGCATTCCCTTCGGGCAGAAACCTCCGACAGGGTTTCCGGCATTTACACTCCCTGGCCGGGCATCCCGTACCCCAAATCCTGGCATCGCGAGGTATTCCCTTCGGGCAGAAACCTCCGACAGGGCTTCCGGCACCCCCACGATCCGGGCATCCTGAATCTCCTAGGGTAATCCGGCAATGCATCTCTATACATTCCGGGCATTAACCTCCACCACAACCACCTCCTCACTTATCATTATCCACATTTACCATTATTTTGATCTCAATTTAACATGGCACATGACGTGACATCAAACAAGTCATACTTGGCATGGAATTCACACATGCACCTCGATTCAATGTCATACATATACCAAGACTTTATCACACATGCAACATAAATAAATTAAATGGAATTTATGACCAATAAAATAATCTATTTTATTTATTATTATTATTATTATTATTATTATTATTATTATTATATTTATTATCCCTTTTTTATTTAAATTTAATATCTATAAATTCCCAAAATTATAAAATTTAAAGCAATTATCAAACAAGCCAATAGGATGATAATTACATGTAAAATTCATGGCCAAATAGAATTTAACCCAATCTCACAATTTTCACAAAACATCCTATAATTCTCGGATGAAACCAGAACGCACGATTTCCGAAAAAGTTCGATTAAAATATCCATACGGCCTCCAAAAATTATGAAATTTTACTGGATTATAGCCAAGACATTTTCGTACAACTTGCATGAAGAACTCCAAGCCAGATTCTTTTTAGATTATTTTATACAGTCTCACGAAGCTTCTGGATCCATTACCGCATCGTCCAGTGTACACATCTCCGAAATATTGAGATTTCACCTACCTATTCTCTTTCGTTTTCTCTGAAATTTGGATATGTTATACATCAAAATTTCCTTTACAAGTTTCAGGAAGAGATCCAAGTCAAATAGCCACAGTATGGTTGTCATTTAGGTCCATGAATTCTCGGGTGTCTCGAAATACATCACCAGAATCACCGTCTTCAAGATCTAGTCGATTTACTAGGCTATACTTGTTAGTTTCACTTCAAATTTGAGTATGTTGTATTTTAAGATGTCCCCTACAACTTTCATGAAGAAATCGAAGAGATATTCTCAACACAAACCCACATGCAATCACGAATCCAGCAAAAGGTCAGTAAAATGTTTCCAGATCTGAGGTTTCGGTAGGATAAGAGTTTAACCCCCCAAATCTCTATCATTTTTCACGAAATTTCAGTATGTTGTAGTTCAAAATGTTAGCTACAACTTTCATGAAGAAATCAAAGCTAAAATCGGACTCTAAACACACATGCAAGCTCAAACAACTTTCTGACTCACATGATCCGAGCAAGAACAGTCATGCGATTCAAGAATAAGCCAATCACACCTCGGTTTTTCTCACTTAAACACCCAAAAATTTAACATGCAAACAACATACAAACATGCAAGAGTAGCTAGAGGACTCCCACTTGCCTCTAGACCGGTCGGTCGATGGCGTAGGGCGGCGAACACGGCGGACTCCTCCTCCTCCTCTTTCTCTCGGCCTCTCCCTCTCTCTCGAAATCTCTCTCTCTCTCTCACCCTCTCTGTCTCGGCCGAATGGGAATCCGGCCACCCACTCTCTCTCTTCCCTCTTATACCCCCAAACTCTCATCATTAATAATCATTATTTGCCTTAACCATGGCCAATGCATGGCCTTCTTCCCTAAGCCAATACATGAGAGTCTTGTGCCACTTGTCCTATTGCATGCATCATGGGCCTTGGAGTTGGGCTTCCTTGTGGCCGGTCGACCACTCCCTCTTGGGCCTCTATTGGGCCGGCCAACTTGGCCTATTAAAAGCTTAGGCCAATGGGCCTAAGGACCATCCTAAAAATTGACCTTTTCCTTTTTTTTTTTTTTTTTGAAATTCCTTTCTATAAATATTTTCAATTTTCAATTTTCATCTTGGCCAAAGTTTTGGGACATCTTGTTTATTAAAATTTAGTTTATAAAGTACATGGCCAAGCATAGATTATTAATCTATCAATTTTAAATTTTCACAATTATATGCACAAATCATCTAATTAAAAGACTAATGGCTAGAACATTAAATCATAGGAAATTTTATTACCTAATTAGAGACTTTAACACACCTTATGGCTTGACTTTGAATTTTTGGGATGCCACAGATAAAGTCAAATCCTTAACGAAACATCCAGTTCTGGATAAGTCTTCTTTGACGGACTAAAAACTGTCAATGAGGATAGACTTTGAGTCTTGAGTCTAGCAGTCCGGAGGTCTTTAGACTTTGATGAAAGAGTCTACAAGTCTTCAGACTAGACTGATGGAAACGTTTTGTCAGCTTCAAAACACTCAAGGAATATTTCTCCAACAGATAGCAATAGTTTTGCAACCACAGAAAACATGTTAGTCCTACAAAGCAACTATCCTTACTCCGTAATCATTAACATGGCTTAAGTTACTGCAAGCATCAAAAGATCAAATCAACCAGTCCAAATCACAACCAAACCAAACAAAAGATAAGTCCAACAGTCAAAACAAAAAGTAAAATCAAATCTGCATCAAACCTCTCCCCCTTTTTGTCAATAGCAAAAAGTGGAGAACAAAAAAAGTTGATTGAAAATAGAGAGAATCAAAGCTGTTTGGGAAGGCGAACAAGCTAGAACTCTCTCATAGAATGTATTGTCTTCTCAAGCCTTTCAAAACTCTGCTTCAGTGACTGAAAATCTTCACCCTGCACAAATGACTGCACTTGATTCTTCAGGGCGTTTAACTGATCATACAAAGACACTGAAGTGGCCATGAAAGCATTCTTGAGATCCTGCATCTCATACCCCATAGCATATTGTTGCTTCCTTACATCCAATAAAATTTCTAGCAGTCTCGAAAAGTCTGCTATTTGAGCTGTTGCAGCACTAGGACCAGCCGAGTCGATTTCAGGGACTTTGAGAATGGATGGAACTTCAATAGATTGTCCACCATGACTATGAGTGGAAGCTTTTGGATATGAGAGGCATACACATCCTCTAGGTCTGCTACAAAACGACTTACATCACTAGTAAATATAGGTGAAGAAATACCTTTCGGTCCAACAGCTCCCCCTGTTTTGTTGCCTTCAGGTGGAGTAGGTAAGATTTCTTCTTGATCAACTTCAGCTTCAGAGTGATGCGCGTCAGCAGTTCCAGTTCCCGCCATCTCAGAATTACTGGACAAGGAGACAGCCAAAGTTGGTTTAAAACTCTTCATCTTCCTTCTCTGTCTCTTCTCTCTCTTTCTCCTTCTTTTGGCTCTTCTCTTGTCTCATGAAAGCAGACAAAACTCTTTAAGTTTCTTAAGGCTGAAAGTGTGACATCCTGAAATTCGACCCCGTTTCGATAAAGTGAAATGGGCATTTCGTCGGCGTGCCTATGGCCTTTTTCTCTGAGCTGATCACTCATGAGTTAACTAACCTATTGGGTGAAGCCGTTAAGGGATGTATCGGCCGTAAAATCCCTAAAAGCTACCTAATTGGTTGGATTGAGCTAAAATCACGTCCGATCGATTTTTAACCACGAAATTGAACTCGATTTCGGGAATCGAATTTTAAGCGCGTCATAATTCTTATTTTTAGGATCCTGTCTCATCGCTCGTCAATTTATTGACGGGTCCGAAATTTCAATAAAGAAATTATCAGAAGAAAAATTTGAAGTTCGAAAAAGAAATTAGAAAGGAAAAGGAAAAGAGAAAAAAATTGGGTATTTCCTTTTTTCTTTTCCTTTTTCCTCTCTCTCTCCCCCTCTCTTTTCTTTTCTTTCTTTTTCTCTCTTTTCTTTCTCTCTCCTCTCTCCTCTCCCCTCCCCCTCGTGCGATTTCCCCCCACCGCTCACTTTCCCTCTCTCTTTTATTGACTAGTCAAAACCCCACACCCTTATCCCTTCTCTCTCTCTCTTCTCTCTCCTCTCTTCTTTCTTCCCCTGCACGACAGAATTGGTTTCTTCTTCTCCTTCTTTTCTTCACGCCGAGCGAACCAGAAGCTGCAGCTCGCCCCTCAGCCGCTCGCCGCTCATCCCGCTCGCCGCACCGCCGCCCACGCTCGTGCGCCCGCCGCCGTCCGTGCACGCTCAGGCTGCGCGATCCAGCCGACCCAGCTGCTGTTCGCTTCAGTTCAAGCTCCGTCCAGCCATCCCCGGCCACCTCCGGCCACCGCCCAACCCCGCCGGACCTCTCCCGCGACCCCTTCGCCCTCCGCCGGCCTTCCCCCGCCGCCCTAGCCGCCGGAGCTGCTCCGTTCAGCCACGACCAGCAAGACCCACAGAGTGGGTTTCAGCCACTTCGGGCCCGCTTTTGGGCCGTTTCCCGGCCCCGGATCCGCGAGTCGCTTTGGGAACAATCGTTCCTCGCGTCGCCGCCGTCGGATTGATCCGAATTGCGCGCGATTTGGTGAGTAATCTCACTAATCCAGGATTAGTGGCTAATTTATGCTTAAGGTTGATTTAGATTTAATTAATCATGTTTAGGTTGTTAGATTAGATTAAATTAGCAATTATTAGTTAATTGTGTTGCAATTTAGATAAATTGATTGTGAAATTAGCAAGTAGACGTGGTCTACTAATTATTGGAAGTGCCTCGGGATTTTTCCCGACCCTTAGTGGGCTCCAATTAGGCTCTTCGGGCCTAAGTGGAATTTTTAGCATTTAAATATTAATTTTCAGAATTAAATTAAATAATTATTTATTTTCCGAAAAATCAACTGAGATGGCCTGGAACCGGAAAATTATGCTGATGAGCGTGGTGAAGTCCGTTTATTTAATCGGGCTTTATTTTGAACTAAATTGAATTTTTAATAATAATAATTTAATTTTGGAAATTAATAAATTAATTATTTATTTTCGGAAATTAAGATTTTGATGGCCGACGACCGAAATCTCGTGCTGATCGTCGTGGCACAGTCCGTTTATTTATTTGAGCTCTACGTTGGATGGAATTGAATAAATTGTGATATTTTAGGGATTTACCCTAAATTGATTGGAATTGATTGAGATTGAATTGGCCAAGTGTGTTATTTAGCATTTATAATGCTTTGTTGAGTTGATTTAATTAATTGATTGAGAAATCGTTGGGTATTGGTTATCATCGGAAAGGAAGCATGTTGGCTCTGTGATTAGTGTATCACCTTGGCGAAAAAGACGCCCGAGAGCATATTGAATTGTTTATGTTGGCTCTGTGATCAGTGTATCACCTTGGCGAAAAAGACGCCCGAGAGCATATTGAATTGTTTATGTTGGCTCTGTGATCAGTGTATCACCTTGGCGAAAAAGACGCCAGAGCATATTGAATTGTTTATGTTGGCTCTGTGATCAATGTATCACCTTGGCGAAAAAAGACGCCCGAGAGCATATTGAATTGTTTATGTTGGCTCGTGATCGTGTATCACCTTGGCGAAAAAAGACGCCCGAGAGCATATTGAATTATTTGCGTTGGCTCGTGATCGTGTATCACCTTGGCGAAAAAGATGCCCGAGAGCATAGTAAAGTATTCACTGTACGTCACCTTGGCGAACCGACGCCCGAGAGCATTGATGGAGCTCGTGACTAAGTGCAGGCATCGTAAAAAGGGCACGTGGGCTCGGTGACTTGATGCATCACTTTGGCGAAAAGGTCGCCTGAGAGAATGCACGTGGGCCCAAGGTTCGAGGCACGTGAACTAGGAGACTTGGAAGGTCGTCCTGGAGAATGCACGTGGCCTAGCTTTTAAATATCCCACAGTGGGGATTGATTCATATGACATGTAATCGACTGGTTCGATTTGTTTGAAGTGAATGGATATTTATTGTGAATTGTACTGACTTGCAGGTGGGATCGAGGCCAAGGTAAGTCCCTCGCCCCGTGCGTGTTTAGGCAGCCTTTAGTATAATAGTTTACTAATCGGGCTTAGTGGGGTAGAACTCGCCGAGACGTAGTCTCATCCCAGTTTGGGGAAAACCATTTCAGGACCCCGCTGAAGAGCTAAGGAGGAGAAATCCGAGAAGGAGAACTCGGAGGTGAGATATGAAGATAAGGATTTTTGGGAGAAGAAGACAATCCCGAGAGGGGTCTTGAGTATGGCCCAGTTTGTCTAAGTTTCTGTCTTCTTTTGAGATCTCCGTTTTGATATGAATAGTTATGAAAGGGTTTGTGGTTTGTATAAAAGTTTGGTTATAAATTTCAATATGAAAAATATGGCCCTGCTTTTCTATCCCATCGTTTTATTGTCTGGGGATTTTAACTGCTTCCACATGTGCTTAAAAATGAAAGGGTCGGCGATACATTGTCCTGGGATATCGCATTATAAAATCGACCAAGCGAGACGGATGTGTGCGTGCCTGAGGATCGGGGCGTGACATCAAGTTTAAGTGGTATCAGAGCGAAGTTGAAGATTGGAGTGATAAGGAGCGATGGTTAATGGGATAGTTAGTAGGATGGCCTTTAAATTCATGCTGGTGCATGTCTGTGATAGCTGAGTGCTAGAATTGTTTGTTGTGTGTGGATCGCTCATCTTCTAATCCAGTGTGGATTTGGAAGACGGGTTGCAGTGTAAAGACTGAACCATGAGTGATCAGGAGCCGAGAACTCCTGCAAAGAGGACCAGTAGGGCCGTTATTCGGGGAAGAGCTCCGACTCGTGTCGGAACCCGAGGCGGACGTGGTCGAGCGCCAGCACAGGCTAGCGCGAGTGGAGTGAATCCACCTGTCGTAGATGTCGGGGTAGCAGCCCCTAATGATCCCAGAGTAGATGGGATCTTGCATGTTCTGGAAGCATTGGGTAATAGAATGGATCAGCAAGCTGCTGCTGTTGAAGCCATTTGCTCAGCCGCCGCAACTGCCGCCGCTACCGGAGTTGCCCCTGCAGCCGCACCTGCTGCCGCGCCTGTAGTTGAACCTGCCGTTGCTCCAGCCGCCGTGAATGTTGAAAATCCATCGGAGATAGTGGTTGCTGCAAGACCAATCCATAAGTTGGTGGAGCATTTCCTAAGGTTAAATCCGCCAGTTTTTACGGTCCGGAGACCCTCGAAGCCGCTTCTTCATGGATTCGAAGCTCGAGAAAGCGTTTGCACCGCGATGTGCAACGAGACCGAGAAAGTAATGTTAGCAACTTACCACTGGAGGGAGTTGCGACACTTGGTGGATGACTACTCGAGAAATGATCTTTCCGGAAGGCACTTGTTCAAGACCGGAACACTTTCCGCGAAGCTTTCAATGATAAGTTCTTCTCTCGAGACTGCCGAGAGAGGTGAAGATGGCTGAATTTCAACGTCTTCGCCAGGGTTCTTTATCTGTTGATGAGTATGAGGCGAAGTTTGCTGAACTTTCGCGATATGCCCCTGAGTTAATTGAGAACCCTGTGAATCGAGCGAGGAGGTTCAGAGATGGATTCAGACAGGATTTGAGAAGTGCCTTAGTCCTTCTGGATTTGAAGACTTATAATGACATATACCGGAGAGCTCAGAAGATTGAAAAAGATCATAATGATAAAGCTGCCTCATCTGGATCGAGGTTTAGCTCTCACAGGGACAACATCCGCCAAGGAAAGAGGCCGATGTTTGGAAATAGATTCCAAAGCCCGCCCAGCAAGAAGAGTGGATTTAATAGGTCAGGACCTATTAAGAATGATGCATGTCGCTTGTGTGGGAGAAGACATGGGACAGCATCGTGCCCAGTTAGGACGGGTGCCTGTTTTGAATGTGGCCAACAGGGCCACATGGCCAGATTTTGTCCTAAGAAGCAAAGAGGACAACCTCTGCTGCCGCCGCCGCCACCGATGAGACAGATAGGAGGGTATGCCCTCGAATGCACCGCAAGGAGGACAGCAGAGACCTCCGGCTCGGGGGCCTTGTGTGTACGCGATTACCCAAGGTCAAGCAGAAGCTGCGCCTGGTGTGATTACAGGTACGGTCTCGCTCAACGACCAACCTGCTTATGCTTTGTTTGATTCGAGAGCAACCCATTCTTTCATTGCCGAGCAATATGTTAGGATGCTAGGATTGAATCCTGTAGTGATGGAATCGGCAATTTGCATATCTACACCCTTGAAAGATAAAGTTATTGCTGCTTTGGGATGTTCGGGGTGCAAGTTAGAGATTGGTGAGCGAGTGGGGAAAATTGACTTGTTAGTCATAGCCATGTATGATTTTGATTTGATAATTGGCATGGACTGACTCACCAATCAACGAGCTAAAATGGACTGTTATCGCAAGGCGATTCAGTTTGACCCATTAGGGGGTAAGAGCTTTGAGTTTGTCGGGAATCGAGGAGGACCTTCGATTTCCTTAATCTCGTCACCGAAAGCAGCTCGTTTGTTAGACGAGGGTTGCCGAGGGTACTTAGCGACTGTCGTGGATACGACAGTTGAAGAGTTGAAAATGGAAGATATTACAGTGGTACAGGAGTTTCCAGATGTCTTTCCAAAAGAATTGCCAGGACTACCGCCAGAAAGGGAGATTGAATTTGTAATCGAGCTAGCACCAGGGACAGAACCGATTTCAAAAGCACCTTACCGAATGGCGTTATTTGAGTTGAAGGAACTGAAGGTGCAGATGCAAGAGTTACTGGATAAAGGATTTATTCGTCCTAGTGCATCGCCTTGGGGAGCACCCGTTCGTTTGTTAAGAAGAAAGATGGTTCGTTGCGTTTGTGCATCGACTATCGGCAGCTCAATCGGGTAACGATCAAGAACAAGTACCCATTGCCGAGGATAGATGACTTGTTTGATCAATTGCAAGGAGCGTCAATATTCTCGAAGATTGACTTGAGGACAGGATACCATCAGCTGAGGATTCGGAAAGAGGATATTCCTAAGTCAGCATTTCGTACCGGTGCACGGGCATTACGAGTTCACAAAGTGATGCCGTTCGGATTGACGAATGCTCCAGCTGCTTTTATGGATTTGATGAACAGAGTGTTCAAGGAGTATCTAGATCAGTTTGTAATCGTGTTCATAGATGATATCCTGGTCTATTCAAGAAGTAATGAAGAGCACGAGAATCATCTGAGATTAGTGCTTCAGACCTTAAGAACACATAAGTTATATGCTAAGTTTAGCAAATGCGAGTTTTGGCTGACTCGTGTTGCGTTCTTAGGTCATGTGATTTCCGGAGAAGGAATCTCCGTCGACCCGAGCAAGATAGAAGCCGTGATCAAGTGGCCGAGACCGACATCGTGACGAGAGATCGAAGTTTTCTGGGATTAGCGTGTTATTACGACGGTTTGTGGAAGGGTTTTCATCGATAGCGTCGCCTCTGACAAATCTCACAAAGAAAATGAAAAGTTCATATGGACAGACAAGTGCGAGCGTAGTTTCCAAGAGCTGAAGGAAAAGCTGACTACTGCACCTGTGCTAACGATTCCATCTGGTCCTGGAGGATTCGAGATCTATAGTGATGCATCATTTAGAGGGTTGGGTTGCGTGCTGATGCAACATGGGAGAGTTGTTGCATACGCTTCCCGGCAGTTGAGACCTCATGAATTGAATTATCCGACGCATGACTTAGAACTCGCAGCCATCATATTTGCATTGAAGATTTGGAGACACTACTTGTGTGGAGAAAAGTTTCAGATCTTCACGGACCATCAGAGTCTCAAGTATTTGTTCTCTCAGAAGGAGTTGAACATGAGACAACGGTGATGGATGGAATTGCTGAAAGACTATGACTGTGATATTTTATATCACCCCGGGAAAGGCGAACAAGGTCGCCGATGCATTGAGTCGGAAGTCTTCAGTGGCACGGATCTTGGTTAAGGAGTGGAACTTAATCGAGAGAGCTCGAGATTCGGAATTCAAATTTGAGGTAGGCCACCTTTCAAGTTTGATGGCCACCCTCAGAATTGAGCTGGATGTCCAGGTTAGAATCAAGCAACTCCAACCGACAGATCCAGACGTACAGAAAATTCTTCAAGAGGATACCGATAAAAGAAAGGCTGATTTTCAAGTTTCTGATGATGGGGTACTGAGGTGTCGTGGACGTTTGGTTGTACCTGACGATGTAGAGCTTAGAGAAGAAATTTTATCTGAAGCACATCGTAGCAATTATAGCGTTCATCTTGGAAGCACTAAGATGTATCAGAATTTGCGTCAACACTACTGGTGGTCAGGTATGAAGGCTGAATCGCCAAGCATGTGGCCAAGTGTTTGACTTGTCAGCAAGTAAAAGCCTAGCATTGCAAGCCGGGAGGATTTCTGCAACCTCTCGCGATCCCAAAGTGGAAATGGGAGCATATCACGATGGACTTCGTGACTGGACTACCAAGGAGTCAAAGAGGAAATGATTCGATTTGGGTAGTAGTCGACAGGCTGACAAAGTCGGCTCACTTCATTGCAGTTCGAAAGGACCTAAGTCTGGATAGACACGCAGACCTGTATGTGCGTTAGGTGGTTCGTATGCATGGAGTGCCAGTTACGATAACATCTGATAGAGACCCGAGATTTACTGCTGCTTTTTGGAAGAGCTTGCAGAGTGCTTTAGGTACAAAACTTCAAGACAAGACGGCATATCATCCTCGGACGGATGGCCAGTCAGAAAGGACGATTCAGACTCTTGAAGATATGCTGAGAGCATGTGTAATAGACTTCAAAGGAAGCTGGGAGGATCAGCTTCATCTAGTGGAATTCGCCTACAACAACAGTTATCAGCAGAGCATCAAGATGGCTCCATTTGAAGCGTTGTATGGCAGAGCGTGCAGAACTCTAGTGTGTTGGGATGAAGTTGGGGAAAGAAAGATAACAGGCCCAGAGTGGGTTCATCAATCGGTAGATGCCGTGGCAGTGATCAGAGACAGATTGAAAACAGCGCAGAGCATGCAGAAAAGTTATGCAGATAAGCGTCGAAGGTCTTTGGAATTCCAAGTTGGTGATCACGTTTTTCTGAAAGTGTCACCAATGAGGGGAACTTCGCGCTTTGGTAAGAAAGGAAAACTGAGTCCGAGGTACGTAGGTCCGTTTGAGATTCTTGAAAGAATTGGAAACCTAGCGTATCGTCTTGCGTTGCCGCCAAGATTGGCGCAAGTGCATGACGTCTTTCACGTGTCGATGTTAAGGAAGTACGAGCCTGACCCGACCCACGTGCTCAATTTCGAGGAATTAGACGTGGATGACCGTGTGTCATACGTTGAAAGCCCGGTTTAGATTGTCGATCGTAAAGAGCAAGTTCTGTGTACAAAGACCATTCCGTTGGTCAAAGTGGTCTGGCAACACCACGGTACTGAAGGAGCGACTTGGGAGACTGAAGATTCGATGAGACAGTTGTACCCCCGCCTTTTTGAACAAAGTGTAATGCTTTAAATTTCGAGGACGAAATTTTTATAAGAGGGAAGAGTTGTGACATCCTGAAATTCGACCCCGTTTCGATAAAGTGAAATGGGCATTTCGTCGGCGTGCCTATGGCCTTTTTCTCGAGCTGATCACTCACGAGTTAACTAACCTATTGGGTGAAGCCGTTAAGGGATGTATCGGCCGTAAAATCCCTAAAAGCTACCTAATTGGTTGGATTGAGCTAAAATCACGTCCGATCGATTTTTAAGCACGAAATTGAACTCGATTTCGGGAATCGAATTTTAAGCGCGTCATAATTCTTATTTTTAGGATCTGTCTCATCGCTCGTCAATTTATTGACGAGTCCGAAATTTCAATAAAGAAATTATCAGAAGAAAAATTTGAAGTCCGAAAAAGAAATTAGAAAGGAAAAGGAAAAGAGAAAAAAATTGGGTATTTCCTTTTTTCTTTTCCTTTTTCCTCTCCCCCTCCCCTCGTGCGATTTCCCCCTCCGCTCACTTTCCCTCTCTCTTTTATTGACTAGTCAAAACCCCACACCCTTATCCCTTCTCTCTCTCTCTTCTCTCTCCTCTCTTCTTTCTTCCCCGCACGACAGAATCGGTTTCTTCTTCTCCTTCTTTTCTTCACGCCGAGCGAACCAGAAGCTGCAGCTCGCCCCTCAGCCGCTCGCCGCTCATCCCGCTCGCCGCACCGCCGCACCGCCGTCCACGCTCGTGCGCCCGCCGCCGTCCGTGCACACTCAGGCCGCGCGATCCAGCCGACCCAGCTGCTGTTCGCTTCGGTTCCAACTCCGTCCAGCCATCCCCGGCCACCTCCGGCCACCGCCCAACCCCGCCGGACCTCTCCCGCGACCCCTTCGCCCTCCGCCGGCCTTCCCCGCCGCCCTAGCCGCCGGAGCTGCTCCGTTCAGCCACGACCAGCAAGACCCACAGAGTGGGTTTCAGCCACTTCGGGCCCGCCTTTGGGCCGTTTCCCGGCCCCGGATCGCGAGTCGCTTTGGGAACAATCGTTCCTCGCGTCGCCGCCGTCGGATTGATCCGAATTGCGCGCGATTTGGTGAGTAATCTCACTAATCCAGGATTAGTGGCTAATTTATGCTTAAGGTTGATTTAGATTTAATTAATCATGTTTAGGTTGTTAGATTAGATTAAATTAGCAATTATTAGTTAATTGTGTTGCAATTTAGATAAATTGATTGTGAAATTAGCAAGTAGACGTGGTCTACTAATTATTGGAAGTGCCTTGGGATTTTCCCGACCCTTAGTGGGCTCCAATTAGGCTCTTCGGGCTTAAGTGGAATTTTTAGCATTTAAATATTAATTTTCAGAATTAAATTAAATAATTATTTATTTTCCGAAAAATCAACCGAGATGGCCTGGAACCGGAAAATTATGCTGATGAGCGTGGTGAAGTCCGTTTATTTAATCGGGCTTTATTTTGAACTAAATTGAATTTTTAATAATAATAATTTAATTTTGGAAATTAATAAATTAATTATTTATTTTCGGAAATTAAGATTTTGATGGCCGACGACCGAAATCTCGTTCGATCGTCGTGGCACAGTCCGTTTATTTATTTGAGCTCTACGTTGGATGGAATTGAATAAATTGTGATATTTTAGGGATTTACCCTAAATTGATTGGAATTGATTGAGATTGAATTGGCCAAGTGTGTTATTTAGCATTTATAATGCTTTGTTGAGTTGATTTAATTAATTGATTGAGAAATCGTTGGGTATTGGTTATCACCGGAAAGGAAGCATGTTGGCTCTGTGATTAGTGTATCACCTTGGCGAAAAAGACGCCCGAGAGCATATTGAATTGTTTATGTTGGCTCGTGATCGTGTATCACCTTGGCGAAAAGACGCCCGAGAGCATATTGAATTGTTTATGTTGGCTCTGTGATCGTGTATCACCTTGGCGAAAAAGACGCCCGAGAGCATATTGAATTGTTTATGTTGGCTCGTGATCGTGTATCACCTTGGCGAAAAAAAGACGCCCGAGAGCATATTGAATTATTTGCGTTTGCTCTGTGATCGTGTATCACCTTGGCGAAAAGACGCCCGAGAGCATAGTAAAGTATTCACTGTACGTCACCTTGGCGAATCGACGCCCGAGAGCATTGATGGAGCTCGTGACTAAGTGCAGGCATCGTAAAAGGGCACGTGGGCTCGGTGACTTGATGCATCACTTTGGCGAAAAGGTCGCCCGAGAGAATGCACGTGGGCCCAAGGTTCGAGGCACGTGAACTAGGAGACTTGGAAGGTCGTCCTGGAGAATGCACGTGGCCTAGCTTTTAAATATCCCACAGTGGGGATTGATTCATATGACATGTAATCGACTGGTTCGATTTGTTTGAAGTGAATGGATATTTATTGTGAATTGTACTGACTTGCAGGTGGGATCAGAGGCCAAGGTAAGTCCTCTGCCCTGTGCGTGTTTAGGCAGCCTTTAGTATAATAGTTTACTAATCGGGCTTAGTGGGGTAGAACTCGCTGAGACGTAGTCTCATCCCAGTTTGGGGAAAACCATTTCAGGACCCCGCTGAAGAGCTAAGGAGGAGAAATCCGAGAAGGAGAACTCGGAGGTGAGATATGAAGATAAGGATTTTTGGGAGAAGAAGACAATCCTGAGAGGGGTCTTGAGTATGGCCCAGTTTGTCTAAGTTTCTGTCTTCTTTTGAGATCTCCGTTTTGATATGAATAGTTATGAAAGGGTTTGTGGTTTGTATAAAAGTTTGGTTATAAATTTCAAAATGAAAAATATGGCCCTGCTTTTCTATCCCATCGTTTTATTGTCTGGGGATTTTAACTATTTCCGCATGTGCTTAAAAATGAAAGGGTCGGCGATACATTGTCCTGGGATATCGCATTATAAAATCGACCAAGCGAGACGGATGTGTGCATGCCTGAGGATCGGGGCGTGACAGAAAGAGTCATTTCATCCTCATCTTCTTCATCTTGCAAGATGAGAGTTCTTTTCTTCTTTACTGGAGCAGCCATGGGCTCCTTGCCTTTCCTCTTTGCTGCAGCAGAGTCTTGTTTTGCTTTGATGGGAGACTTCTCCTTCATATGCTCCAACACCTTGTTTAGCTCTTTCAAACTTATCTTTGTGACCATTTTAACACCAATCACCATTAGACAGATGGTTGTAAAACATAATGGTGTACAATTGTGAATTTTAAAATGTTTAAAGAGACGCGTGATAAGAGCAGAATAAGGGAGTTGTCTCTTATCTTTCACCATTGTTCGGTACATATGAAACAAGATGGTGTGAGGTAGAGAGAATTTAAATCCAGCATTGATGGCATACATCAATTTCGCTTCAGATTGAGAGACATCAGTTTTGGATGTCGACTTGGGACGAATGCAGTTGATTACAATCTTGTGCAGCAAGATGTTAGAGGCATTCATTCTTGAGTAGGAAATCTTGTCTTCAACCTCCCTATCTTTCACCAATGACAGAGTAGCATAAGCAATAGACACGCTAATTGGTTGAAAACTCGTTCTTTCCACCCCAATTATGTCAGCTAAAGTGTCCATATCCACCAAAAATTCATTGTCTTTCACTATGAAAAAAAAAAAATTGTTCGCATCCAAGAAAGATAAGTTCAAGTAAAAGTAAGCAGTGAGTTCAGAATAAGCAACAGTGGATTCAGAACAAAAGCCCTCCAATTGCAGTAGAGCAAGCTTTTCTCGCAAATTGACTTTTACCGAATCAAGGAAATCGAAGTTGACACTCCTAGGGTTCATAACCCCTCTCTTCATTAGATTCGAATAAACTCTCTAGTGATTCTTCGATCTGAAAAGACTTGAACCGTCATTAACAATATTTGTAGCAACACCTGTGGGTAAACATCCGTTCATTGTTGTCCAGTCCTTGTGGTTGATTTGCAGTGCCATAGAATAGATCACTTGGAAAATTTGCGAAAGTTCTTTCAGCCATCCCTTTCTCTACAACTCCTAACCTTTCCAACTCCCACAAGAACAAGGTTTTATTCTTGTATCCTCTATCTCTTAAAAATTCATCGGTCAAAGACATCTGTGTTCCTCCTTTCTTCAAATTAGAGTAAAATTTTTAAGTAACCTTGGGAGTTAGAATTCTTACAGGTTCAGCCTCTTCTATAACTTCGTCGTCTGGTTGAGTCGGTGGAGAAGACTGACGTTGCTGAGAAGGTTGTTGCTGACTTGGACGCAGTGGTGGAGAAGAATCTTCTTCCTCGGTAAGTCGAAATGCATAAGACCCTCAGGCATATGTCGTGGTCCTTTGCAGTCGTAACTCTTGGTCTTCTGAGTCCGAACACCTTTAGAATTTACTTCTAAGTCTAAGCTCCTTCAGACTTTAATCGATAATAGATGTAATGTTCAGTCTGGTACGAATAGACTCAAATAGGCTTTTCTCTAGTGGCTTTGTAAATATGTTCGCCATTTGATTCTTTGAATCAATGAATTGAATCAAAAATTCTCCACTTTGAATATGATCTCTAATAAAGTGATGTCGAATCTCTATGTGCTTTGCTCTTGAATGAAGAATTTGATTCTTTGTTAGATTGATTGCGCTGGTGTTATCACATTTGATCTCGGTGCATGAGTCTTCGATTCCAAAGTCTCTCAGTTGTTGTTTTATTCATACGATTTGAGAACAGCAACTTCTGAGGGCCACATACTCTGCTTCAGCTGTTGAAAGAGCTACAATGCTTTGCTTCCTTGGCATGTACTGTCCTATTTCCCAACAATTGGCATGTACTAGATGTACTCTTTCTATCAACTCTATCAACTCTACAACCTGCTAAATCTGCGTTTGAATATCTAAGGAGGGTAAAGTCTCCTTCTTTGGGATACCATAGACTTAAATTTGAAGTAGTTGCAATGTATTCGATGATGCGTTTTGTGGCACTTAGATGAGACTCTTTTGGATCAGATTGAAATCTAGCACAAATGCAAACACTAAACAAAATGTTAGGTCTAGAAGCAGTAAGATAAAGAAGTGAACCAATAATACTCCTGTAAAGCTTCTGGTCAACTTTCTTTCCTCATTTATCTTTATCCAGCTTCGAAGAACTAGACATTGGTATCTCAGTCTTTTTGCAATTCTCCAATCCAAACTTTTTAACATGTTCTTTTGCATATTTTTCTTGGTGAATGAAAATTCCTTCCTTTAATTGTTTTACTTGTAATTCGAGAAAGAAGGATAATTCACCCATCATGCTCATCTCAAATTCATCCTGCATAAACTTAGAAAACTTCTTGCACAGGTTTTCGTTAGGTAATCCAAATATAATATCATCAACATAAATTTGAACAAGTGGAACATTTTTATTGTCATTTTTAATAAACAAGGTAGTATCCACTTTTCCTTTGACAAAACCATTTTGCAATAAAAATTACTTAACCTGTCATACCAAGCTCAAGGCGCTTGTTTTAATAAACAAGGTAGTATCCACTGAGTCTGGTCTTTTTGGATCTTCAAATTCAGGAGGTTGTTCCACATAGACTTCTTCTTGGATAAATCCATTCAGGAATGCACACTTGACGTCCATTTGGAATAACCTGAAATTTTTATAACAGGCAAAAGCAAGTAATAATCTAATTGCTTCTAATCTGGCTACTGGTGCATAGGTTTAATCATAATCTATCCCTTCTTCTTGCGTATATCATTTGGTCACGAGTCTTGCTTTGTTCCTGATCACTTTTCCTTTTTCGTCCAACTTGTTCCTGAAAACCCATTTGGCTCCAATAATGGATTTACCTTTTGGTTTAGGAGTTAATTCCCATACATCGTTAATGCTGAACTGTTTGAGTTCTTCTTGCATTGCTTCAATCCAGCTTTCGTCAGCTAAAGCTTATTCTATGCTCTTGGGTTCTATTTCAAAAATAAGTGCCACGGCGCTAGACTCTTCTTGCTTTTTGGATCTGGTGCGAATCCCTTCATCAATGTTACCGATGATGAGTTCTTTGGGATGACTGGACTTGTACTTCCAGTTGCTTGTTGGTCTGGCAGAATGCTGTTCTTCTACTTCAGTTGATTCTTTAACTTCCATTCATTGTTGATTTTCAGAGGTCTAAGCTACTTCAGGGGAGGTAGACTTTGTAGAGTTTAGAGCAGTTCAGATTCTTCAGAATGAGTCTGAATCAGTTGATTCTGCAAAGAGTCTTGGAATTTGACATTCGTAGATTCTTCCACAGACTAAGTCTTTTTGTTGAATACTCTGTAAGCTTTGCTAGTGGTTGAATATCCAAGGAAGATTCCTTCGTCTGATTTCTCTTCAAACTTACCAGTTCGATCATTTGCATTTTTCAACACAAAACATTTTCAACCAAATACATGAAAGTAAGAAAAAATTGGCTTCTTTCCTTTGAATAACTCATAAGGAGTTTTCTCCAAAATAGGCCTTAAAAAGACTGTTGATAATAATATAACATGCTGTAGAAACTGCTTCAGCCAAAAAATGAGAGGAAATACTACTTTCTATTAAAAGAGTTCTTGCCATCTCTTGCAAAGATCTATTCTTTCTTTCCACAACTCCATTATGTTCTGGAGTGTATGGAGAGGAGAAAACATGCTGAAAACCTGATTCATCACAAAATTTTGCAAAGTTTTGATTTTCAAACTCACCACCATGGTCGGGAATAACTAGTGAATTACAACTCTATTGTACCGCAATTGGTGCATTAGTCTTTGCATCCCAGATGAGGGAACCCTAAGAGAGCCGCCGGCTCCAACTACCGTCCATGTACGATCCATACTAGATCTGTGTTTGTATGCTTGAAATAGCATATCCTTTCTCGTTCTGAACTTTCTTAGCAAACTTTGAAAAGTAAGAAAATGTTTCAGACTTACTTGCCAGTTAGTAAACCCAAGTGAATCGTGAATAATCATCCACGATTACTAGACAATATCTCTTTTTGCCTATGCTTTTAGTTCTGGTTGGCCCAAAGAGATCCATATGCAGAAGATGCAAAACACGATTAGTAGAAACTTGATTTATTGGTTTAAAAGAGCTTCTAACCTATTTTCCCAATAAACATGGTGTGCATAAGTCAGATTTTTGAAACTTCAAGTTGGACAGCCCTCGAACAAGGTTCTTAGAAGAAATCTTGGCAATCTGCTTCATGTTGACATGGCCAAGCTTTCGATGTCAAAGATTTGCTTCATCTTGAATTGAAATTAGGCATTGAGATTTTTCTGGTTTTATATCCAGAAGATAGATGTTCCCATGTCTTCGTCTAGTAAAAGATTGTGAAAAATCTTTACTAGTTCCCGAACATATTCCTTCTTGAAAATTGATTTTGAATCTAGTGTTGCACAATTGACTAATGCTGAGCAAATTGTAATTAAGTCCTTCCACCAAGGAGACATTGTTGATTGTTAGACTTCCAATTTTTACAGTTCCACACCCAACAATTCTTGCTTTGCTGTTTCTACCAAAAGAGACTTTTCCACCATTTATTTGCACAAGTTTTATAAAACAACTTGAATCTCCAGTCATATGCCTTGAACAGCCACTATCCAAATACCATTTAACCTTTTTCTTGATAGTGACTTGCAATTAAAAAGAAACTCAAGCTTTCTTCAGTATCCACATTTTCTTGGGTCCAGAGAAGTTAGTGCAATAAGAAGTCTTTGCCCATTCCTTCTTAACAGATCTCCAAACCATAGGGCATTCTTTCTCAAAGTGTTCTGAGCTGTTGCATTTAGAACATTTGTGAACACTTCGCCCAACAGGTTTTACAAAGACTTTATGAAAATGATTTCTGTAAAAAGTTTTCATAGGCCTTTGTTTGATTCTTTCCTTCACTTTTGGAAAATCAATCAGAGGAATAGTTTCAGAAGTTATTCCCAAGCCTGATTTGTTAAAGTAGGGTCTTTATATTGAAAGAATCTTTTCCAACTTCTCAGATCCTATTGAAAACATTTTTGAAATATTTGAAATGTCATTTTTCAAAAATGTATTTTCTTTTGAAAGAGAGTCCGCGCTTTCTTTTAAAGTAACAAAATTTTTATCTAAATTTTCAAACTTTTCTTTCCAAAAAATTTCCTATTGTTTCAGTGTAGAATTCTCCCTTTTTAGCTCAGAAATCCTCTTGAGAGAGGTTTTGAGACTAAAACAAAGTTCATCAATGTATTTCGAGACTTTAGTAGGGATTTTTAAATTACTTACCTCGATTTCACTATCTAAGTCTAAGTTTGTATCTATTTCGGAGTCTAAGTCTGATTTCGATTTTGCCATTAGACACATATTGGTATAATCTTCATCACTTTCTTCACATTCAGTATCACTCAATGTCTCTGCCTTGAGAGCCTTCCTGTATTTCTCAGCTTTTCCCTTCTTTTTCTTCAACACGGGACAGTTGAGTCTGATATGTTTTTCTTGCATTCAAAACACATCTTTATTGGCTTCATCATCCTCAGTTGATTTGTTTTGAAACTTTTGAGTGTTTAGTTTCTTCCAATTGAATCTTCTTCCCTTTTTGTTCAGTTTCCTGATCCTTTTTATCATAAGAGCTAACTCTTCATCATCCATATCATCTTCAGAATCTGTAATATCAAAATTATCATTAGATCTCAAAGCAATTGACTTTTTACCTTTGAGATCTTCTTCCTCGTTGATTTGCTCCACTTCATAGGACTGAAGTGTGCCAACCAATTCGTCTATAGAAAGTGGCATGATCCTTTGAGTTTCCCTTATTGAAGTCTTTACGTGATTCTAGTCTTTGGAGAGTCCATGCAACAACTTGTTTACCTTCATGGGTTCTGAGATTGGTTGTCCCTGATACTCTAAACCATTTACAATTTCTATAAAACGACTAAACATGTCATTGATAGATTCTACTGGCTTCATCTTGAAGGCTTCATACTGTCCGAGTAGAATATTGATCATTGTCTCTTTCACTCAATCGATTCCTTCATAGGTAATGTGCAGCCTGTCCCAGACTTCTTTGGCTATTTCACACGAAGATATTATGTTCTTCTCAGTAGGAGATAATGCACAATATAAGGAGTAAATTGCTTTAGCATCAAGATCTTATCTCTTGGTTATTTCTTCTTGAGTCATCTCTCCAGCGTCTGCAACTTCTTTTCCCTTTTCTGAAACTAATGTAGCTTTAGGAATAATTCATTTTTCTACCACATCCCATTCCAGAGGATCTTTTGATCTTAGGAATGCCTTCATCTTGTTTTTCCATATGCTATATTCATTTCCATCGAAATAAGGTGGTCTGGTATTGCTCTGGCCTTCAACCAAACCTGGAGCTAACATACTAGCCATAAATCTTTAACTCAAAAGTAAAAACACTTCAATTAAATGAGCACACAGGCTCTGATACCAATTGATAACGCTAGTATGAACACCTAGAGGGCGGTTGAATAGGTGTTCAAGCAATTTTGCAAGACTTAACAACTTAACTCGACTTTTATGAAAACAGTGGACTGTAGATGTAAAAGACTGCAAATAGTTATATAAGATTGCGAATTAAAGTAAAGAGTTTAAGGAAAGAGAATTAAAACACAAGGTTTATAGTGGTTCGGCTGAGACCAAGCCTACGTCTACTCTCCCGCACTGACAGCCCACTGGCTGGATTCCACTAAGAATCAAAAGATAATTTACAGTCACATCCCATTGATTCCACAGTTTAGAGACTCTACTACACTTCCTCAAGGTCTCACAAGTATTTAATCTCTCCTTTGAGTACAGTTTAAGCTCGACAAATTGAAATAGCAAAGAACTAAGAGATTCAGACTTTGGAATTTTTCTTTCATGCACACACTCAAATAACTTGAGCGTCCTCCTTATATACTCCTCCATGCCATTATAACCGTTGGCACCTTCCAAAGGAGTTCTTCCAATCTACCCGTTGGATAGAATCAATTAGGAAGATCTCGAGTTATTTAAGGAATGTGATGATAGTCCACCAATCCTGCTCGCCCATATAATCAGGATCTAGGTTTCCATAAGTAGAACCTTCCAAGTATACTTCGCCAATCAACAGATCTAATTATTCAAATTGATTTCAATAAGAATAATTGATCACGAGATGCTATATCCAGCCGTGAGATCTTCTTTAACCGTACGAACCAAATCCTTAAAGATATACTTGCATATGGATAAGTCTTCTTCATCGGATAAATCTTTTCTTCATCGGTTTGGAAACTATCAGTAAGGGTAAACTTTAGATCTTGAGTCTGGAGGTCTTCAGACTTTGACGATAGAGTCTACAAATCTTCAGACTAGACTGATGGAAACGTTTTGTCAACTTCAAAACAGATAAGGAAGTTTTCTCCAACATGGTCAACTCAAAGGAATGGAGGGCTAGCGAGTTTAAGAGAGGAAGGAGTTGATTTTGAAAGTAAAGAAAGATAGAAAAGACAAAGACTTGGCTTAGATTTGGGGAGAGAGAGAGAGGATGGAGGGGCTCCTCTTTCTTGCTGGATAAAAGAGGGACTCAACAAAGATTGAATGGGTATTCTCGTGAGTTGGCGAGTAAAGGCAGAGGAAAAGCCGAAAAATAAAAAAATCCGAGAGATAGATATAGGAGGGATTAATTTTCTTATCTTATTTTCAGTCTTTAGCATCTAGATTTATTTCTTTACATAACGTCATTCATTAAAGGAAAAAAAATTACTGAATCTGAAAAAGATACTTACGAAAAAATAGATATTGAAAATCGAGCTGTCGTCGACAGTCTAACTTGACATTATAAGACCTCCCTTACAAGTTGACAATCAACTTTAGAATTTTTTTTTTTTTTAAATCTGGAGGTACGGACGTAGAGACTATTAGAGAAAACTCCTTATTGTTTTGAAGTTGACAAAACCTTTCCAAAAGTCTAGTCTGAAGACTTGCAGACTTAAGTGTTATAGTCTGAAGTCTTTTTGACTCTACTGTTAAAGTCTGAAGACCGCCAGACTTTATTCTCAAAGTCTGACCTCGCTGATAGTTTCTAGACCGAAGAATGAAGACTTATCCATATGCCAAATTATCTTCAAGGATTCGATTCGTATGGTTTTTGGAAAACCTTATGGCTAGATATAACATCTACACTTTTGATTATTCTTATTGGAATCTACTGCGATATGAAGATCTTTTGAAGGGCGAGCAAACTTGGAAGGTTCTATTTATGGAAATCAAGATCCTAATTATATGGGCGAACAGGATTGACGGGCTTTCAGCACCAATCATTCAACGACTTGAGATCACCTTGATTGAGTCTGTCCAACGGGTAGATCGGAAGAATTCATTTGAAAAGTGCCAATGGTCGTAAAGGCATGAAAGAGTATTTAAGGATGACTCTCCTGTTGTTCTAAGTAGTGCGTGAAAGAAAATTTTCAAAGTCTGAATCTCTATAGTTCTTTGCTCTTTCATTCATTGAGCTCAAAGTTGTACACAAAAGAGAGAAACAAATAGTGAGACTTTGTGAGAAACCGGTACAAACTCTTCACTGAGAAAGTCGAAGATCATAAGCTGTAAAATTTCTTTTGATTCATAGTGGAATCCAGCTAGTGGGTTGTTAGCGCGGGAAAGTGAACGTAGGCTTGATCTAAGCCGAACCACTATAAACCTTGTGTTCCAATTATCTTTTCATAACTCCTTACCTTTATTCGTTGCTTTATATAATTGTTTAAAGTTTTTTATGTCCTTAGTTAATTATCCTTAAAAGACAATTTAATTTTATTAAGTCTTGCGAAAAATTTTATTTACACTTATTCACCCCCCTCTAGGTGCTGGTACTAGCTCTTTCAACTGGTATCAAAGTTTGTGTGCTCATTTTATTGAAGTGTTTTTACTTCTGAGTTAAAGATCTATGGCTAGTATTTTGGCTCTAGGTTTGGTGGAAGGTCAAACCAACACTAGACCTCCTTACTTTGATGGGAAGGAATACAATGTGTGGAAAAACAAGTTGAAGGCATTCCCGAGATTGAGAGATCCCCTAGAATGGGACGTAGTAGAAAAAGGGATTATTCCCAAAGCTACATCAATTTCATAAAGAGGAAAAGAAGTTGCAGACGTTGGCAAAATGGCACAAGAAGAAAGAACCAAGAGATAAGCTCTTGATGCTAAAGCCATCTACTCTTTATACTGTGCTTTATCTCCTACTGAGTATAACAGAATTTCATCTTGTGAATCGACCAAAGAAGTTTGGGATAGGTTGCACGTTACCTATGAAGAAACTGATCAAGTTAAAGAAACAAAAATTAGTATTCTACTCGGACAGTATGAAGCCTTCAAGATGAAGTCAAGAGAATCCATCACTCACATGTTTAGTCGTTTCACAGAAATTGTGAACGGTCTGGCATATCAGGGACAGCTAATCTCAGGACCAATGAAGGTCAATAAATTGCTGCGTGGACTCTCCAAAGACTGGAAGACTTCAATAAGAGAAACCCAGAGGATCATGCCTCTTTCAGTAGACGAACTAGTTGGCACAACTCAATCATATGAAGTTGAGTAAATCAATGAGGAAGAAAATCCCAAAGGTAAGAAGTCAATTGCCTTAAAATCTAACGATGATTCTGATGATACAGATTCAGAAGATGACATGGATGATGAAGAACTAGCACTCATGATAAGGAAATTCAGAAAGTTGAATAGAAATGAAAGAAGATTCAACTGGAAGAAGCAAGACACTCAAAAATTTCATAGCAAATCAACTGAGGATGATGAAGTCAACAAAGATGTGATCTGTTTTGAATGCAAGAAAAATGGGCACGTTAGACCCAACTGCCCTCTGTTGAAGAAAAAGAAGGGAAGAACTGAGAATACAAAAAGGCTCTCAAAGCGAGAGACATGGAGCGATAGGTTTTTGGATGTGAAGAAAGTGATGAAGAATATGCCAACATATGTCTAATGGCAAATTCAGAATCGACTTAGACTTTGAAATGAAAAGATTAGAGACTTAGACAACGAAATCGAGGTTAGTAATTTAAAAATTCCTACTAAAGTCTTGAAGTGCATAGATGAACTTTGTCTTAGTCTCAAAACCTCTCTTAAAAGGATTTCCGAACTAAAAAGGGAGAATTATAAACTTAAGCAATAGAAAACTTCTTGGAAAGAAAAGTTTGAAAATCTAGACAAAAGTTTTGTTAATTTGAAAGAAAATGCAGATTCTCTTTCAATGGAAAACGCTTTATTGAAAGAAGACATTTCAAATATCACAAAAAAGGTTTTCAATAGGATCTAAGAAGTTGGAAAAGATTATTTTAATACAAAGACCTTATTTCAATAAATCTGGTTTGGGTATGATACCAGAATCCATTCCTTTAATTGATTTTTCAAAAGTGAATGAAAGAATCAAACCAAAACCTACAAAAACATTTTACAGAAATCATTTTAAAAAAATCCTTATAAAACCTGTTGGCCGAAGTGCTCTCAAATGTTCAAAGTGTAATAGCTCAGAACATTTCGAGAAAGAATGTCCCAAGATTTGGAGACCTGTTAAGAGAGATTGGGCAAATAAAACTTGAGTTCTCTTCACAATTGCAGGTCATTATCAAGAAAAAGATCAAATAGTATTTGGATAGTGGTTGTTCGAGACACATGATAGGAGATTCAAGTTGTTTTATAAAGCCTGTGCAAATAAATGGTGAAAAAGTTTCTTTTGGTGGAAACAGCAAAGGAAGAATTGTTGGATATGGGACTGTGAAAATTGGAAGTCTCACAATCAACAATGTCTCTTTGGTAGAAGGTTTGAATTACAATCTATTCAGCATTAGTCAATTGTGTGACACTGGATTCAAAATTAATTTCCAAGAAGGAATTTGTTCGGGAATTAGTAAAGATTTATCTCAATCTTTCACTAGACGAAGACATGGGAATATTTACCTACTAGATATAAAATCAGAAATTTCTCAGTGTCTAATCTCCATTCAAGATGAAACAAACCTTTGGCATCGGAAGCATGGCCATGTTAACGTGAAGCAAATTGCCAAGATCTCCTCCAAGAAGCTTATTCGTGGACTTGCCAACCCGACTTATCAAAAATCTGAATTATGCACACCATGTGTTTTGGGAAAGTAGGTTAGAAACTTTTTTAAACCAATAAATCAAGCTCATACTAATTAAGTTTTGCAGCTTCTGCATATGGACCTCTTTGGACCAACCAGAACTCAAATGATTGATGGAAAGAGATACTGTCTAGTAATCGTGGATGATTACTCTCGCTTTACATGGGTATACTTCCTGGCAAGTAAGTCTGAAGCATTATTTTACTTTTCAAAGTTTGCCAAGAAAGTTCGCCAAGAAAGTTCAAAATGAAAAAAGGATATGCTATTTCAAGCATACGGACAGACCATGGAGGTAAGTTTGAAAATCAAGACTTTGCTAAATTTTGTGATGAATCTGGTTTCCAGCATGTTTTCTCTTCTCCATATACTCCAAAACAGAATGGGGATGTGGAAAGAAAAAATAGATTTTTGCAGGAAATGGCAAGAACCCTTTTGATTGAAAGTAATATTTCTTTTCATTTTTGGGTTGAAGCAGTTTCTATAGTTTGTTATATTATTAACATAGTATTTGTAAGGCATATTCTAGAGAAAACTCCTTATGAAGTATTTAAAGGGAAAAATCCAAATGTTTCTTCTTTTCATGTGTTTGGTTGTAAGTATTTTGTTTTGAAAAATGCAAATGATTGAACTGGTAAGTTTCAAGAAAAATCAGACGAAGGAATGTTCCTTGGCTACTCAACCTCAAGCAAAGCCTTCAGAGTATTCAACAAGAAGACTCAGTCTGTGGAAGAATCAATGAACGTCAAATTTCAAGACTTTGTGCAGTTACAACTGAATTAGACTCAACTTGAATAATCTAAACCTGCTCCAGACCTTACAAAATTTACTTCCCTCGAAGTGGTTCAGACTTCTGAAGAACAACAACAAGAAGAACCAGTAGATTCAACTAAAACAGAGGGTCAATAGACTCACAAATCAACCAGCAACTGGAAGCATAAGTCTAGTCATCCCAAAGAGCTCATCATTGGTAACATTGATGAAAGAATTCGCACCAGATCCAAAAGACGAGAAGAGTCTAGCACATTAGTACTTATTTTTGAGATAGAACCCAAAAGCATAGAAGAAGCCCTGTCTGATGAAAGCTGGATTTAAGCTATGCAAGAAGAGCTCAGACAGTTCAACATCAACGATGTTTGGGAGCTAATTCCTAAACCAAAAGGTAAATCTATTATTGAAACTAAATGGGTTTTCAAGAACAAAATAGATGAGAAAGGAAAAGTGGTCAGAAATAAAGCAAGACTCGTGGCCAAAGGATATACACAAGAAGAAGGGATAGACTATGATGAGACCTATGCACCAGTAGCAAGGTTAGAAGCAATTAGATTATTACTTGCTTTTGCTTGTTATAAAAATTTCAAGTTATTCCAAATGGACGTCAAAAGCGCATTCCTAAATGGATTTATCCAAGAAGAAGTCTGTGGAATAACCTCTTGGATTTGAAGATAAAAAAAGGCCAGACTTAGTCTTCAGACTAAAAAAGACTCTATATGGATTAAAGCAAGCAACTCGAGCCTGGTATGACAGGTTAAGTAAATTTCTAATTCAAAATGGTTTTGTTAAAGGAAAGGTGGATACTACTTTGTTCATTAAAAGAGAAAGCAAATATTTTCTACTTGTTTAAATCTATGTTGATGATATTATCTTTGGATCACCTAATGAAAATTTGCGCAAGAAGTTTTCTAAATTTATGCAGGATGAATTCAAGATGAGCATGATGGGTGAATTAACTTTCTTTCTCGGATTACAAGTCAAACAAGTGAAGAAAGGAACTCTCATTCACCAAGAAAAATATGCAAAAGATCTTATCAAGAAGTTCGAATTGGAGAATTGCAAAAAGACTGAGATACAATGTCAAGCTCTTCGAAGCTGGATAAAGATGAAGGAGGAAAGAAAGTTGACTAAAAGCTCTACAGGAGTATTATTGGTTTGCTTATTTATCTTACTATTTCTAGACCTGACACTTTGTTTAGTGTTTGCATTTGTGCTAGATTCCAATCAGATCCCAAAGAATCTCATCTAAGTGCTACAAAACGCATCATCAAATATGTTGCAACTACTTCAAAGCTAGGTCTATGGTATCCCAAAGAAGGAGACTTTACTCTTCTTGGATATTTAGATGCAAATTTAGCAGGTTGCAGAGTTAATAGAAAAAGTACTTATGGTACTTGTCAATTGCTAAGCAATAAGCTGGTCTCTTGGTTCTCAAGGAAGCAGAATATTGTAGCTCTTTCAACAGGTGAAGTAGAATATGTGGCTCTTAGAAGCTGTTGTTCTCAAATCTTGTGGATAAAGACTTTGGAATTGAACATTCGTGCATTGAAATCAAATACAATAACATCAGTGCCATCAATCTCACAAAGAATCCAATTCTTCATTCAAGAGCAAAGCACATAAAAATACGACATCATTTCATTAGAGATCATGTTCAGAATGGAGAAGTTATGATACGGTTAATTGACTCGAAGAATCAGTTGGCAAACATATTTACAAAGCTCTTTGGATAAAAGCCTATTTGAGTCTATTCGGACCAAACTGAACATCATATCCTTTATTAGTTCAAGTCTGAAGATGATCAAACTCAGAACGTCCAAAAGTTACGACTGTAAGTTAATTTCTTTTTAAATGCAAGAAGTTTAATTTTAGGAAGAAATTTTGAAAATGTATGTTTATTTTTGAATCATTATCTTTAGAAATGATCTTTTTTCGAGTTTTGAATTTATGACAATTTTTCATTTTCAAAAAGACAGTTTTTACTTCTTCCTTTGTGACGATCCGTATACCTCGTTTCGTCTGCTTTATACACTGTCGATTTTCTTCTTCTCTGTTTACGCTCACTCAAACCCTAGAATACAGCACTTCACTTTCTCTCTAGTTTAATCCGAAAAGATTTCACCTTTTTTTTCACGATCGAGCTCGAGGAATCCCCCAAAGAAAGTGACAATGTCTTCCTAAAGAAAGTCTTCTAGAATCGGGAGCAGGGGACCACAGCACATGCCAGAGGGTCCTACCCATTTTGATCTAACCGATGAAGCGGATTCTTCTCAACAACAACAACAACAACATTCTCAACAGCATCACTCTTCATAGCAAGGGACACAAGTTCCTCTGCAGCAACAAGCAGAAGAAGAGATTATTGAAAATGTTGAACCCATAAAAACTCTAAAGCCTGAATTTCTCTTTAAACTCTACTCTAAGTTAAAGGAGGGTGGAACTGCGATGTCATTGATTGATGAGTTCTTGAGTGAGAGAGGGTACAGGAGTGAGACTCACTTTTTGAGAACAATGGAAAGGATGGGCATTGCGCCTGTAGGTTTGGCAACAAGGACTTTTGCCAATTTTCCAAGTGATTCACGATTCGGAACTTTTAATCAGCCTGAAGGGAAGGATGATGATGAGAGGATGTATACGAATTTTCAACCTAGGATGGGCATCGCTGCAAATGTTCGTGGTCAAAGGACGGACCTTTTTCGTTCTAAGGATCACAAGAAGACTTATTCGAAATTGCTGAAGAGAGGGGTGATGAACCCTAGAAGTGTAGACTTTGATTTTCTTGATTCCTTGAAGGTGAAATTAAGGCAGAAGTTTGCTCTTCTTCAACTTGAACAATTTTGTTCGGAGACATCTATCGCCTACCCTGAGTTGACTGCCTATTTCTATTCAAAACTATCTTTTCTAGATGCGAATAGATTTTATTTTACAGTTAAGGACAAAGAATTTGTGGTGGATGTTGACACCTTGGCGGATGTGATTGGTGTGGAAAGAGGGAGTTTCCAACCAATCCGTGTATCCGTTGGTCACGCAACTTTAGCTTTTGTGCGGGACAGGCTTGCTGAAGGCAGAATTTCTCACTCTAGAATGAACGCCTCCAATATTTTGCTTCACAAGATCGTGATCAATTGCATCAGACCCGAATCAACTTCAAAAACTAATGTCTCTCACTCTGAAGCGAAGTTGATGTATGCAATCAACATCGGATTCAAGTTCTCACTACCTCACACTATCCTAATGCACATGTACAAGATAGTTGTGAAGGACAAGGGGCAACCTGCTCTTGTTACTCGATTATTCAGACATTTCAATATTCAGCCTCCTGCTATTCCGTGTGTTCGAACCATTGCTCTAACGGTAGTTGGACTGAAAATGGTTTCTAAGAAGCGTCTGAAGGAGCTTAACAAGATTTTAGAGAGCATTAAGGAGAAGTCCCTTGTCAAGGCAAGACAAGACTCTGCAGCTGGAAAAAGAAAAGGCAAGGAGCCCATAAGCGAACCTACCAAGAAGAGGAGAGCCCTTATCTTGCAGGACGAAGAAGATGAGGATGACATCGAGAACAGAGTTTTGCCTTAAAGAATTTATAGAGTTTTGTTAGCTTTCAAAAGCCAAAGGACAGCGAGAATAGAGAAAGAGAAGATACAAAGAAGAGAAGCAAATAAAGAGAAGAAAGGATAACATACGAAGAAGATAGATCAGTTCGACTGAGATGTGTGGCTAATCGTGGGTGACACCACTAAATTAGAAAATTCTCATCGGCCAATACTCGACTGATTTTTCTATCGTTTTGGTACCCTATGTCCGTATTTGAATCATCTAGATTTTCACGACAACCGAGAATCATCAATGTGTCGAGTGGGTTTATTGTGGCTCGAAGAAAATCGACCATGGGTCATTTGCACTAAAAAATTCTGAAACCTACCCGCTAGCCTAGGTCACGCTAAAAACGCGTCTGAGTGAAATTAACCGCGAATTTGAATTCGATTTTAGAAATTGAAGATTCTGTCATGTCAAAATAAATTATAGGAATGTCGATTCAGTCTCAGAAGATTTTTTTGAAAGCCCAAGACTTTTTGAGAAAAAGTCGGCATAGGATCGTTTTTGTTCAGAAAATGCCGGGGATCGTTTTTTGTCGCAAAATTAGGATGCAAGATGGATGAATTGGTGAGGAAAAATATAAATTTGAGTATTGACGCAATAACGGAATTTATTGAGGCCATATGGGATTAAATTGAAGAGGAAATCAAGTCCAATTGAAGTCATTCACATGCCAAATTCGTATGTCCCCCATGCCTAGCCAAAATTGACCCTTTCAAGGGTTGTTGAGTGTGCATAGGTAGTCTAAGGATAGCCAAGGATCAATGCTTGGCCTAGGTTGAGTCAAAGGGGGACAAAGACTTGGAAAAATTGGCCAAGGGGACCCATCTCTCTCTCCCTTCCTCTCCAAGCTTGGCTGGCCAACCTTATCCCTCCATCCTATCCATTTTTGTACACTAGCCAACCGAGACAGCCAGCAAGCTGCCAGGAGCCGTCCATGCCATTGTCGCCGCACGCAGTCGTCGTTTCTGCCCGTGAGAGCCGCTCGCGTGCGGTCCGCCTCGTCGCAACCAACCACCATCGTCCCAGCCTCCTACCGTGCGTCCTAGCCCTGGCCGAGCTCAGCCGGAGCTATGCTTCGCCGTTCCTTTGCCGGTAAACCCCCGCTAAGGCCCGGTTTGGCCTTTTCACCCTTAACTGATCAATTCGCGTGCTAACCAAGCTTGTTTCCCCTCTGTTTCAACAAGAATAGAATGGAAACTTTGTGGGTTTCTAGTTGGCTTCTAGGCCCATTTCGAGGTGGTCTCGAGCCTTGGTTGCTTGGCCCGCCTTGAGGAAAGTCGACCCCCACGACATTCCTGTCAGTTTGATCCAACCCATTTGTTAATCCAGTGAGTTTTGCTCACTAAACCTTGCTTAGTATGCTAATGATGCTTAGGGATTGATTAGATTTAATCAAGTGTAATTAGGTGGATAGATTAGATTAGAGTAATTAAACTAGAGACTTATCAATGCATGTTAGGCAAATGGTTAGTGTAGTTAGCAAGGAAATAGGTCCTAGTATTTATTGAACGAATCTCAGAAATTTTCCAGGTCCGTTTCGGCTTCCAATTAGGCATTACAGGCCTCAATTGGATTTATTATATTTATTTAATAATTTCCGTAATTAATTAATTAATTATTTATTTTTTAGAAATTAGGTGGGATAGCCAACAACTTAAATTTTATGCTAATTATCGTGGTGCAGTCTGTTTATTTATTTGAGTGCTAAATCGTGTTGAATTGATTTAATTCTGATTTTAGGATTTTATTCCTAAATTAATTAATTTTGGTAATCAATTGGAAAATTACCGAGTGTCGGTTTATAGCGCCAAAAATATGTAATGGGCTATTGAAACTGATGGGATATTCGTAGAGATGAAATTATTATATTTTGGCTAAGGCCGACCGTGTACCCGCTCACGACTATTTTTATCGGGTATGATAAAAATGAGAGAATTACTATATGTCTGAATTGGTATACTATATTGGCCTGGGGGCCCTAAATTATCAGCTTTAGGTGAGCACGTATTATCAGCTTTGGGCGAGCATATATAGTATACTCTGATGGCCTGGGGGCCCTAATCAATTAGCTTTGGGCGAGTTATACTATCTATTTTCAGCTTTGAGTGAGCAGTCCTAGACTAAGGTTAGACTTTATAGATAGTATTGAATGTACCGACCAGGGGAAAGTCGTGATTACATGTAATCCACTAAGTCGATTGATCGATAATTCGATCTGATTGGGTGATGTGATGTGATCGTGTATATTTGATATATATACTGACTTGCAGGAAGGAACTGAGGCCAAGGTACGTCCCCTGACTTGTGTTGTGCTTAGGCAACCCTAAGGTGTACTGGCTTCTTAATCGAGTCTTAGGGGGTAGAACTTGTTGAGATGTAGTCTCATCCCGGTTGTGGGACAACATTTCAAGTCCTTAGATGGTAGCACCTCCACCTCCTCGTCCTCCTATGCATTTTTTTTATACTCGAAGAGATCACCGAGATAGATATGTACTGGTGAAGTCAACCGTCTGGGTTGACGTGAATGGGCCCGATAGGGTGCCTCATAGGTACCAGTCATGGTATCACCACTACTATGATGGGCGAAGAGAGGATACTGTGCCAGAGTTTGATGTACCTCAATTCGTTCTGGAAGCTGCTTTTGGTGAGGGTACAGCAGACCATAAGGATGGATCGGTGGTTGATGCGAAGGATCCTAAGTTGGGTGATGATCTTGACTCTCCAGAGTAGTCAGCAGTAGACTCCAGCTGCAGCATGGAGGAAATAGAGGTTGTTGAAGAGGAGGAGTACCCAGAGGACAACCCGGAGGAGGAGGAGCCTGAAGAGGATCCTAAGGAAGAACTTGAAGAGGAGTCAGAGGAGGACGCCGAGGATCATCCGAAGTATGATCCTGATGAGGATTGAGACTTCACTCCTGTTTAATGACTCTTTGTTGTTGAACCTATTTGAATAGAAACCGACTTTCTAGTGTGGCTTGTTTATGTATATATATGACTAAGTTGTTATATATGTGTATAAGTGTGTTGGTTTTCAGGTTCGAGTTTTTTAGTCCTGCTTGTTTATCCCATTGCTTTATATTCTGGGGATTATTATTATATGCTTCCGCATACGTATTAAAAAGAAAGGGGTCAGCGATGCATTCCGGGACGTCGCTATTAATCGACCAAGGTGAGGGATTGGTGCGTGCCGGAGGATCGAGGCGTGATATCCCCGTTTAAGTGGTATCAGAGCAATGGTTAGGAATCGGAGTGAAAAGGTGCGATGGACCATGGAATAGTTGTAGGAAAGACATTTAAATACAATTTTGGTGCATGTCGATGGTAGTTGTATGATAAAATTTCTTCCTGTGTGTATCGTTCATCTTCTAATTCAGTGTGAATTTGGTAGACAGGTTTTAGTAGAAAAGACTGAACCATATGAGAGTCGGAGGAGAGAACTCTGAGTAAGCGTACTGTTAGGCCTACGGCTCGGGTTAGATCGCTAACCAGGGTCGATACCCTAGGAGGTAGAGCTAGGGCATCGGCATAGGCCAGTGCTAGTGGTGTAGCACCACTACCAATAAATGCTGGGGTAGCATCCCCAGGTGATCAGGGAACCATACGGATTGATAAGGCCTTGGATGCCATGAGAGAGTTGATGGGGCAACAAGCCCAGGATCAAGCTGCCGCATTTACTGCCGCTATTATAGCTGTCGCTCAAGCCACCGCTACTACTACTGTTGCCTCTGCTGTTGAGGCCGTAACCGTTGCCGCACCTGCTGCCGTGCCTGCTAATGTTCCAATTGAGAACATAGAGGTACAGAGAGAAAGATTGATCCATAAGCTGGTGGAGTAGTTTTTAAAGCTAAGTCCGCCAAGATTTTCGGGTACTCGAGACCCTGAGGCCGCCTTACTGTAGATACAAGATTTGGAGAAAGCCTTTGCAATCCTGATGTGCACTGAGGCAGAGAAGGTAACCCTGGCAGTGTATTAGTTATAGGGCAATGCCAACACCTGGTGGAGAGCCGCCAAAGAGACAGTATTTCCTGAAGGAGTGGTTACACTGTGGAATGCATTCCTCAGAGCGTTCAATGAGCAATACTTCTCGAGGAATGCGAGACAGTAGCAGATTGAAGAATTTTTGTGACTCCGCCAAGGGTCAATGACTGTTCATCAATATGGGGTCAAATTTGTGGAGCTATCTCAGTATGCTCCAAGACTGATCGAAGACCCTGAGGAGAAGGCTTGAAGGTTCAAGAATGGCCTTCGACACAAGTTGAAGCAGTCGCTGGTGTCGTTCGATTTGATTGATTACCGAGAAGTCTATCATCGAGCACAGCTGCTTGAAAGGAGCCTGAGTGAGCAAGTCACCTCGCCTGGATCAAGGTTTAACTCCCATCGAGAAGGGATTCGCCATGGGAAGAGGCGCATGACTGGAGGTAGATTCTAGGTTCCACCCAGCAAGAAAGGTGGAGTTGGAAAGTCTAGGTCGAGTTAGAATGGCCTGTGTCACTTCTGTGGAAGGTAACATGATTCAGCTCTGTGTCCCTGAAGGCCGAGTGTTTGTTTTGGATGTGGTCAACAGGGCCACATGATCAGAGATTGTCCTAGCAGACCAAGAGGACAACCACAGTTACCGTCGTCGCCACCTATGGGACAGATTAGAGGGTATGTGCCTCAAAATTTGCCACAATGAGGTCAGCTGAGACCACTAGTTCAGGGCACGGTGTATACCATCACACAGGGTCAGGCAGAGGCTGCGCCTGATGTGATCATAGGTATGGTTACACTGAACGACCAACCTGCTTACGCTTTATTCGACTCTGGAGCAACTCATTCATTTATTGCTGAGCAGTATGTTAAGTTGTTAGGATTAAGTCCTATATTATTGGAGTCGGAAGTTTGCATATCTACACCATTGAAGGATAAAGTTATTACTACTTTAGGTTGTTCTGGTTGCAAGTTAGCGATTGGTGAGCGAGTGGGGAAAATAGACTTGTTAGTCCTAGCCATGTATGACTTTGATTTGATAATTGGCATGGACTGGCTCACCAAGTAACGAGCTATAATGGACTGCTATCACAAGGCGATTTAATTTGACCCATTAGAGGGTAAGAACTTCGAGTTTGTCAGGAATTAAGGAGGACCCTCGATTGTCCTAATCTCGTCACTAGAGGCAACTCGTCTGTTAGACGAGGGTTGTCAAGGTTACCTAGGAACTGTCGTGGATATGACAGTTATGGAGCTGAAAATGGAATACATTGCTGTGGTGCAAGAATTTCCAGATGTCTTTCTAAAGGAATTGCCAGGATTGCTACCAGAGAGAGAAATTGAGTTTGTGATCAAGCTAGCACCCGAGACAGAGCCAATCTCTAAGGCTCCTTACCGGATGGCGTTATCTGAGTTGAAGGAACTAAAGGTGCATATGCAAGAGCTATTGGATAGGGGATTCATTCGTCTCAATGCATCACCTTGGGGAGCACCAGTTATGTTTGTGAATAAGAAAGATGGATCGTTGCGCCTGTGCATCGACTATCGACAACTCAATCAGGTAACGATCAAGAACAAGTATCCATTGTTGAGGATTGATGACTTGTTCGATCAGTTACAAGAAGCGTCGATATTTTCGAAGATCGACTTAAGGACAGGATATCATTAGCTAAGAATCAGGAAGGAAGATGTTCCTAAGTCAGCATTTCGTACACAGTATGGTCACTATGAGTTCACAGTGATGCCATTCGGGTTGACAAATGCTCCTGCTGCCTTCATGGATTTGATGAACTGTATATTCAAGGAATATCTAGATCACTTTGTGATCGTGTTCATTGATGATATTATGGTATATTCAAGAAGTGATGAAGAGCATGAGAGTCATTTGAGACTAGTGCTACAGACACTGAGAGTCCATCAGTTATATGCCAAGTTCAGCAAGTGCGAGTTTTGGTTGACTCGTGTTACTTTCTTAGGTCACGTGATTTCAGGCGAATGAATCTATGTGGACCTAAGCAAGATTGAAGCAGTGATTAATTGGCCAAGACCGACTACAGTGACAGAAATCAGAAGTTTTCTGGGTTTGGCAGGTTATTACAGACGGTTTGTGGAAGGGTTCTCATCTTTAGCATCACCACTGATAAAACTCTTGAAGAAAGAAGAGAAATTTGTATGGACAGATAAGTGCGAGGGTAGTTTTCAAGAGCTGAAGAAAAAGCTAACTATCGCACCTGTGCTGATGATTCCATCTGGTCCTAGAGGATTCGAGATCTATAGTGATGTGTCACTCAGAGGATTGGGTTGCGTGCTGATGCAACATGGCAGAGTTGTTGCATACGCCTCCCGTTAGTTGAGACCTCATAACCAAAATTATCCGACGCATGACTTGCAACTTGTGGCAATTATTTTTACCGTGAAGATTTGGAGACACTATTTATGCAGGGAAAAGTTCCAGATCTTCACAGACCATCAAAGTTTTAAGTGCCTGTTCTCTTAGAAGGAGTTGAACATGAGACAACGCCGATGGATGGAATTGCTGAAGGACTACGACTGTGATATCCTATATCATCCTGGAAAAGTGAACAAGGTCACCGATGCTTTGAGTTGAAAGTCATTAGTTGCTCATATATTGATTAATGAGTGGAATTTAATCGAGAGAGCTTGAGATTCGGTGTTCAAGTTTGAGGTAGGCCACCTTTCAAGTTTTATGGCCACCCTCAGAATTGAACCGAATGTCTAGATCAGAATCAAGTTACTCCAACCGACAGACCTAGATGTGCAAAAGATCCTTCAAGAGGACACTGAGAAAAGAAAGGCTGACTTTCAGGTTTCTGATGAAGGAACATTGAGGTTCTGAGGATGTTTGGTTGTACCTGACGATGTAGAGCTTATAGAGGATATTCTATCAGAAGCACATCGTAGCAGCTATAGCATTCATCCTGGTAGTACCAAGATGTATAAAAATTTGTGTCAACACTATTGGTAGTTAGGTATGGAGGCGGACATTGCCAAGCATGTCGCCAAGTGTTTGACGTGTCAGCAAGTGAAAGCTCAACATTGCAAGCCGGGAGAACTTCTGCAACCTCTCGAGATCCTAGAATGGAAATGGGAGCATATCACAATGAATTTTGTGATTGGACTATCGAGGTGTCAAAGAGGAAATGATTCGATTTGGGTAGTAGTCGACAGACTGACAAAGTCGGCTCACTTTTTTGTAGTTCAAAAGGACCTCAGTCTAGATAGACACACAGACCTGTACGTGCGTCAGGTGGTGCGTATGCATGGAGTGCCGATTATGATAACTTCAGATAGAGACCTGAGATTTACTGCCGCTTTTTGGAAAAGCTTACAGAGTGCCTTAGGTACCAAGCTTCAATATAGTACGGCATATCATCCTCAAATGGATAGCCAGTCTGAGAGGATAATTCAAACCCTCAAGGACATGCTGAGAGCTTATGTGCTAGATTTCAAAGGAAGTTGGGAAGATCAGCTATACCTGGTGGAATTAAAATGGCTCATTTTGAATCGTTGTATGGCAGAGTGTGCAAGACAACAGTGTGTTAGGATGAAGTTGGGGAAAGGAAGATCATAGGCCCAGAGTTGGTCCAGCAGTTAGTGGAAGCCGTGGCAGTGATTAGAGGTAGACTTAAGACCGCTCAGAGCAGACAGAAAAGTTATGCAGATAATCGCCGAAGGTCTTTGGAATTCCAAGTTGGTGATCATGTTTTTCTAAAGGTGTCACCGATGAGGGGAACTTCGCGCTTTGGAAAGAAAGGAAAACTAAGTTCGAGGTACGTAGGTCCGTTTGAGATTCTTGAGAGAATCGGGAGCCTAGCGTATCGTCTTGCATTGCTGCTAAGATTGGCGCAAGTGCATGACATATTTCATGTGTTGATGTTAAAGAAGTATGAGCCTGACCCGACCCATGTGCTCAATTTCGAGAAATTTGACGTGGATGATTGTGTGTCGTACGTTGAAAGCCCGGTTCAGATAGTGGATTGAAAAGAGCAAGTTCTGCATACAAAGATCATTTCGTTGGTCAAAGTGGTTTGGTAACACCATGGTACTGAATGAACAACATGGGAGACTGAAGAGTTGATGAGATAGTTGTACCCCCACCTTTTTTACAAAGCTTTGTAATGGTTTAAATTTCGAGGAAGAAATTTTTATAAGAGGGGAAGAGTTGTGACATCCCAAATTTTCAGTCATATTTTCTATTGAATAAATCGAGCATTTCATCGACGCACCTATAGAGCTGTTCTCAGAGCTGATCACTCTCGAGATAACTAGACTATATAGGGAAGCCATTAAGGAATTTTAACGCAATAAAATTGAAAATTTGACTAGGAATCGGCTTCTCGACCGTGCTCATCTTTAGAGGCCATTACGGCACAGTATAAAATCGATTTGAAATCAAAGATAGATCGGTTCGACTGAGATCTGTGGCTAATCATGGGTGACACCACTAAATTGGAAAATTCTCATCGGCCGATACTCAACTGATTTTTCTATCGTTTTGGTACCCTGTGTCCGTATTTCAATCCTCCATATTTTCACGACAACCGAGAGTCATCAATGTGTCGAGTGGGTTCATTGTGGCTCGAAGAAAATCGACCACAGGTCATTTGCACTAAAAATTTATGAAACCTACCCGGTAGTCTAGGTCATGCTAAAAACGCGCCTAAGTGAAATTAACCGCGAATTTGAATCTGATTTCAGAAATTGAAGATTCTGTCATGTCACAATAAATTCTAAAAATGTCGAGTCAGTCCAATTGAAGTCATTCACATGCCAAATTCGTATGCCCCCCATTCCTAGACAAAATGGACCCTTTTAAGGGTTGTTGCGTGTGCATGGGCAGTCTAAGGACAGCCAAGGATCAATGCTTGGCCTAGGTTGAGTCAAAGGGGGATGAAGACTTGGAAAAATAGCCCAAGGGGACCCATCTCTCTCTCCCTTCCTCTCCAAGCTTGGTCGGCCAACCTTGTCTCTCCATCCTCCCCATTTTCGCATACCAGCCAGCGGAGACAGCCAGCAAGCCCCCGGGAGCTGTCCACGCCATCGCCACCGCACACCGTTGCCGTTTCCGCCTACGAGAACCGCCCGCGTGCCGTCTGCCTCGTTTGGTCCAGCCACCATCGTCCCAACCTCCTGCCGTGCGTCCCAGCCCTGGCTGAGCTCAGCTGGAGCTGTGCTTTGTCGTTCCTCCGCCAGTAAACACCCGCTAAGGCCCGGTTTGGCCTTTTCACCCTTTCCTGATCAATTCCTATGTTAACCAAGCTTGTTTCCCTTTTGTTTCAGCAAGAACAGAACAGAAACTTAGTGGGTTTCCAGCCGGCTTCTAAGCCCGTTTCGAGGTGGTCCCGAGCCTCGGTTGCTTGGCTCGCCTTGAGGAAAGTCAACCCCCGTAATATTCCTATCGGTTTGATCATACTCGTTCGTTAATCCGGTGAGTTTTGCTCACTAAACCTTACTTAGTATGCTAATGATTCTTAGGGTTTGATTAGATTTAATTAAGTGTAATTAGTTGGATAGATTAGATTATAGTAATTAAACTAGAGATTTATCAATGCATGTTAGGCAAATGGTTAGTGTAGTTAGCAAGGAAATAGGTCCTAGTATTTATTGAACGAATCTCGGAAATTTTTCGGATCCGTTTTGACTTCCAATTAGGCATTACGAGCCTAAATTAGATTTATTATATTTATTTAATAATTTATGTAATTAATTAATTATTTATTTATTTTTCAAAAATTAGGCTAGGATAGTCGACGACCGAAATTTTATGCTGATTATTTTGGTGCAGTCTGTTTATTTATTTGAGTGCTAAATCGTGCTGAATTGATTTAATTCTGATTTTAGGATTTTATTCCCAAATTAATTAATTTTGGTAATCAATTGGAAAATTACCGGGCGTCGGTTTACAGCTCCAAAAATATGTAATGGGTTGTTGAAACTGGTAGGATATTCGTAAAGATGAAATTATTATATTTTGGCTAAGGCCGACCGTGTACCCAAACACAGCTATTTTTATCAGGTATGATAAAAATGAGAAATTGACTATATGTCTAAATTAGTATACTATATTGGCTTAGGGCCCTAAATTATCAGCTTTAGGCGAGCATATAAATTGTATACCATATAATCAGCTTTGGGTGAGCACGTATTATCAACTTTGGGCGAGCATATATAGTATACTCTAATGGCCTGAGGGCCCTAATCAATCAAATTTGGGTGAGCTATACTATCTATTTTCAGCTTTGAGTGAGCAGTCCTAGACTAAGGTCGGACTTTATAGATAGTATTGAATGTACCGACCAAGGGAAGGTCGTGATGACATGTAATCGACTAAATCAATTGATCGATAATTCGATCCGATTGGGTGATGTGATGTGATCGTGTATATTTGATATATATATATATATATATATATATATATATATATATTGACTTGCAGGAAGGAACTGAGGCCAAGGTAAGTCCTTTGACTCGTGTTGTGCTTAGGCAACCCTAAGGTGTATTGGCTTCCTAATCGAGTCTTAAGGGGTAGAACTTACTGAGACATAGTCTCATCTCGATTGTGGGATAACATTTCAGGTCCCTAGATGGCAGCACCTCCACCTCTTCGTCCTTCCACGCATTTTGGTATACCCGAAGAGATCACCGAGATAGGATACCACTTCCCGATACACCCCCACCTTGAAGGATTAGAATATGTACTGGTGAAGTCAACCATCTGGGTTGACGTGAATGGACCCGATAAGGTGCCTCATAGGTACCGGTCATGGTATCTCCACTACCATGATGGGCGAAGAGAGGGTACTGTGCCAGAGTCTGATGTACCTCAGTTTGTTCTGGAAGCTGCTTTTGGTGAGGGAATAGCGGACCATAATGATGGATCGATGGTATGTGAAGGATCCTAAGTTGGGTGATGATCCCGACTCTCCAAAACAGTCAGCAGTAGACTCCAGCCGGAGCATGGAGGAAGAAGAGGTTATTGAGGAGGAGGAGTACCCAGAGGAGAACCCGGAGGAGGAGCCTGAAGAGGATCCTGAGGAAGAACCTGAAGAGGAGTCGGAGGAGGACCCCGAGGATGATCCGGAGTATAATCCTGATGAGGATTGAGACTCCACTCCTGTTTAATCACTCTTTATTGTTGAACCTGTTTGAATAGAAACCGACTTTCTAGTTTGGCTTGTATATGTATATATATGACCGAGTTGTTATATATGTGTATAAGTGTGTTGGTTTTCAGGTTCGAGTTTTTTAGTCCTACTTGTTTATTCCATTATTTTATTGTCTAGTGATTATTATTATATGCTTCCGCATACGTATCAAAATGAAAGGGGTCAACGATGCATCCTGGGACGTCACTATTAATCGACCAAGGTGAGGGAAGGGGTGTGTGCCTGAGGATCGGGGCATGACAGGAAGAAAGGGAAGAACATTACCTTGATGCTAAAAAAGAACAAGAATAGGAAGAGGAATTCTTTTCTCCACCTGAAGGCATAGAAACAGGGGGAGCAACTGACAAAAGAGGTATTTCTTCACCTGTTTTTACTAGCGATGTTAGTAGATCTCCAGCAGATCCAGAGGATGTGTATGCCTCTCAATACCCTGAAGTAGATCTTGAGGCATCCACTCCAAGTCCTAGTGATCGAACTGCTGATGTTCCCTCACATCTCAAGACTCCTAGAATTGATTTAGCTAGACCCAGTGCTACATCAGAACCAATAGCAGACTTTCAAAGGTTGCTGGATCTCATTTTGGAACTGAAGGGTCAACAATATGGTTTCGAGTTTGAGATGAAGAACCTCATGACAACTCTTAAGTCAACTTTAGACTCTCTATAAGAGTAGCTACAAGCCCTGAAGCTTCAAGTGCAAGAAAATGCGAAGGGAGAGGATATTCAACAGCTGAAGGAGACTCTGAAGACACTGGAGGAGATTGTCAAGTCTATGGGGGATTTCCAGATTTGACTTATTTATCTTTTGGTACTTTTTGTTTACCTTTTTGCTTGGAATTTTGGACTTACTTTGGAATTGGTATACTTTGGACCTTTGACTACTGTTTGATTTTGAATCTTTTGACACCTGCAGTAACTAAGTCTGTGATATTGATTGTGGTTGGATAGTTTTTTATCTTGTAGGATTAACATGTTTTCTGTGATTGCAGAATCGATGCTATCTAGGTCCTAATCAACTTCTTTCTATAAGATATCACGTTTTGCATAAGTGTTGTTTTGCAGGTCAAAATTTGTAAATCTGCAGGAAAGTTTTGTCACCATAAAAAATGGGGAGATTGTTAGAGAAAACTCCTTAATTGTTTTGAAATTGACAAAACCTTTCCAAAAGTCTAGTCTAAAGACTTGTAGACTTAAGCCTTATAGTCTGAAGACTTCCAGACTCTACTGTCAAAGTCTGATGTGGCATCCAAGAATTTCAATGAATCCTCCGATAGGTGACGGTCATGACCAATCGATAGAAGTATCATCGAACTATGGCATTTGTATCAATTATGGGCAGTCATCTGTATTTGTTTATTTGTTGGATTGATATGGTATGTTTAGCAATGGACCGATCAACCATGCAACAAGAGAAAATCTTTGGACTATGATTAAATAATATATATATATAGAACCAAAAGGATGGAATTCGGTCGTGCATGAGGAACATGCATGCTGAAATTTAAGAATAAAATTTTGAGGAGTTGGACTGCACACAAGGATTTCGGTTATGCATTTGTTCATGAAGCAATTGGATTATGAGAATATAAATTTATTCATTTAGAAAACAAAGTGCTTCATAATTATGGGCTTATATTTTAAAGACCATGGGCCTTTGAGTTTGGACTTTTGGCCTCAAATTTTTCGGGCCGAAGCAGGCCCAAGGAACCTCCAAGGCTGTCGACCAAAAAGGGGGAAAGGAGAGAACCGGACAGGCGGGGGGGGTTGCCTCACCCTCCCTCTAAGAAAACGCTAGATCTGAATCTGTTTTGTTGACCTCTTGGTGGTTTTGTGTGTTGCATGTCACTTTTTACTGAGAATTTCATTTTGACTTCTTCACGAAAGTTGTAGAGAACATCCTGAAGACTAACATACTCAAATTGGAGGTAAAACGAACAAGTTTAGCCTAGCGAAACGAGTTTTCTTTTGAAGATGTTAGATCTGGAAGTGTTGTACTGAACCCCAGCGACTTCATGGACTATAAAGTGACTATCCATTGAGAATCTCACCTAGATCCCTTAATTAAAGTTGTAGTGGACCTCTTGAGGAAAAGCATATCAAACATTCAGAGGAAATGAAGGAAGATAAGTAGGTGAAACGTCGATTTTTCAGAGACAACTAAACCTGGACCGTTCGGTACTAGGAACAGGGGCTTTGACCGCCCATAGTTAATTATCTAGGACGAATCTAGCCTTGATGTCCCCATCAAAAATCTACCTTAGGGCTTCGACTATCACCTGGTAAAATTTCATAATTTTTAAAGGGCATTCGGGTAATTAAATTGAAATATTTCAAGAACCGCGCAATCTGATGTGTCCGAATTTTGCAAGCTGTAATGTGTGAGCTATATCCTTTTGTGTGAAGTTCTTTTGGGCATGTTTTCTTCATGGAGTTTCGGCCTTTATGTCTTGGCTATCACAAGCTCAGATTTCATAATTTTTTAAGATCATGTGGGTATTTAATTAATATGTTTTCTGAAATTGTGCAAGCTGGAATTTGTAGAATTCAAAAAGCCACGATGTGTGGATTATTCTAAGTTGTATGAACCCCATGGATTGTGTTATCATAAGTGATTGGATCTTGCTGCATATATGATGATGATTGAAACTACATATAAGAATCAAATGCTGAAAATGATCTTGTTGCCATCATATCATATGCCATGTTGAAATTGAGCCATAATTGTGAATGTGAACTATGATAAATGAGAAGGCCGTCGGAGGTGTGAGCCGACGATGCCCCGGGAGTGTCAAGATGCCCGGCCAAGGAGTGCAAATGCCGGATGCCCGGTTGTGTCATGATACATGCCCGGAGGTTTGTGCCGAATGCCCGGTTGTATCATGATGCATGCCCGGAGGGTCCTCGGGAGTTTCGAGATGCCCGGTGGTATACGGTACGTAATTCCAGGGGGAATGCCTGGTGGTATGGCGGTATGTAATTCCGGAAGCCCCGGAGGTATGTGCTGGGGGGATTCCTCGTGATGCTAGTTGGGATACGAGATGCCCGGAGGTGTGCGCCGGATGCCCGGTTGTATTTTGAATACATGCCCGGAGGTTCCTCGCAATGCCAGGTTGGGTGCGAGCGATAGATGAGGGATGCAAACATTGGTCCCTAGGAAGAAAAATGATGAGATCCATATGAAAGATAAATATTGAAATTGAATCATGTGCATGGATGCATGCATATGGCATGATGCATGATCTGCTTATGAAAGTAACTTGATGTTATTTGACATTGAGAATGTGATCATGAAGGCTTGAATGGATCTCATGGGGATGTATACACGATAGCATGGATGATATGAATCATGCGCATGGATGTGTACATATAGCATGGTGGTATATGCACATATGGCATGATGGTACATGTGTGACATGATGATGGTGAGTGCATGGATGTATGTGCACCTATGGCATGATGGCACATGTATGACATGATGATGGTGAGTGCATGGATGTATGTGCACCTATGGCATGATGGTACATGTATGACATGATGGTGAAGGTTATATGAGGATGTATGTACATGTGGTGTGATGACATATGCATGGCTTCAAGGTAAGTTATGCATGGATGCATGAATGACATGTGCTTTGTTATGATGCCTTGATTGTTCTGTTTGACGCAATGAGTAGTTTGGTGGACCTTTACTGCTGAGTAGTTGTACTCACCCCTTTTGGGGATTAACATTTCAGACAAGATAAGATACCTCTGCTGCCACTGCCACCGGTAGATGGATCGGGTGGTTGGATATGACTGCGAGGAGGAGGATAGCAAAGGAAGGAACTTTTGGACGCCGACACTGATCGATGGACTTTAAGTATATGACTGTTGGAGGAGATGTCGGTCATCTTTTGAAGTGTAGCCGAGTGTAGAAGACTACGGCATTTTGATGTACCAATGAATGATGTCCATCTGGTTTAAGTAAATAAAAGTGTTCCGCTTTTACCTATAAATGTTTAGTCGGTGTGCATCATTTTCTGAATATAGGAAAGGGAGTTGATGGATGTGCTTCTGCTATATGAATTGCGCAAGGGACCGATCAAAATGAAAAAAAGAAAAAAAAATGTAAACCCTCAGGTAGTATGGACCCGCTGCAATTGAAATGGTATCAGAGTGACATGTTAATAGCGAAAGTAAAAAGTAAGCGAACTGTGGTGACCCTAACGGATCGGGGGCTGTCGAGGGGTGCCACACTTGTCCTTTCCTTGAAGCCATTTGTCACCTGCATGGAGAAATTAGCAAATTAATTAATCAAAGAAAGCAAAAGCTTTCGGTTTGAGCAAGGGAGAGTGAGGCTGAGAGAGTTAGCGGGCGAGCAAGTGAGAGAGAGAGACAATTAGAGCGAGAGTTCGAGAGAGAGGGTGGGCAATGAGCGGTCCGAGCATGTGAGGGCAAAGAAGGAAGGCCACCCTCTGCCCGTGTCGTGTCTGAGCTGTCGCCGTCAACGCCACCGATCCCCGTCACCGATTAAGCCAAGCCGAGATCCCCGAACCCCTGTTTATGGCTAGTACCCCAAGTAGGAAGACATGAGGCAAGTAGAAGTTCATTGATTTATGTTTTGCTTGCTGTTATTATCTAGTGAGAGGTTGGTAGATGTGAAAAAATGAGGAATTGAAAGCTGCATGTTGATTTTGGATAGATAAGATGGAACTAGATCAAGAAACTAAGTAGAAAACAGAGCATGTTTTGATGGATTTCGTTTTTGAATTGAAATGAGAACTCAAGGATCTAGCTATGGTGGATTTTTGGAAGTGAAGAGGCTGTATTGTGGTGTAATACACTTGTAAACACTTGGCTATGGACATTGGATGCTGAGATTCAAAGAGTAGGAGTAGTTCTCTTCAGTGATTTCATGATATTTCTGTAATTATCCAGCAAAAATTTCACTTCGAATCCTTTATAAAAGTTGTAGGGCACATTTTCAGGAACATATCACAAATTTAGAATAAATGAACAAGGTATGACCGCTGAAATGATTTTTCTATGAAAATGCTAAAGCTGGAAGTTATTACAGAATGTTAGCAAGGAATACGGAAATTATTACTCTTGATACATAAGGAATTTGACTTGGTGTTCTTCATGAAACTTTTTCCTTTAGGTCTTATTGATACATGTCAAAATTTCATAATTTTCTGAGTTCATTTGGGAATTATTCTGAAATTTTTACCAGAACTGTGTATTTTAATGATCAAGCTGTTTTGTTTCGAATTTGCACAAATTGTCCCAAAGGTGAATATATCTTGAATTGTTATGTGACATGATGATACTGGCATTGGCATATTATGCAATATTGAGATTTGATGAAGGATTATTGGGACATCTTGTCATTGCATTTGAAAGTATTTTTGGAAATTAAGATGTTAATTGTTGCCATTGGACCCTCGAGTCAACGATGCCCCAAGAGTCGGGATGCCCAAAGGATCGAATGAGTCGATGCCTTGTGGATGCCCAGTGGCCCTAAGTGGCTGAATGCTGGAGGTTTTTCCTCGGGAGCTTCGAGGTGGCCGGTTGTATGCTAGTCGGTACGTAAATCCGGAGGGCCGGAGTAACCATTCTCATGGTGAGCCTCGGAGGGTTTCCTCATGATGCCAGGTGGGGTGCGAGATGTCTGGAGGAGTGATATGCTCCAGATGCCCGGTGGCCCTAGTGGTTGAATGTCGGAGGCTTTCGTGATGCGAGGGTGGATACGAATGCCCAGAGGGACGCAAACATTGGTCCTCCGGGGGATGAAACCTTTTGAATGATAAAATGGATGATTCTACTATGTGTGTGTGGTCTAGTTATAGGACTAAGTTGTATGGCATGGAATGTGACATGTCATTACAGTTTGGCCTTATGATCGGGACTTGTGTAACTGGACATGATGTATGTTGACCCTTTGAAACTGCATTTTCCATTGCATTAAAGTATTTCATGATTTTGATGCATGCTTATCCTTTAACTACCTGTTTTTGTCTATCTTGCATGAATCTGGATATTGATGGTAATGCTTCATATAGTTTGATGAATCTTTTACTGCTGAGTGGCTGATGCCTCTACTGCCTGTCACTCGCGGTATTTTTTATGGTGTCCCATTCGACGTTGAGTGCATGTATTCAGAGCACACTCATGTAGGGATTCGAGGACTAGTATTCATCCGAGTACGGGTTCTAGTCATGTACGACTTCAGTTTACCTGATGGCCCCGTGGTTCAGGAGTTTCTATCAGGGCATGTTCGTCGTGATGGGATCATGCTAGGGATGTTGCCACTGCCACTAGTCGATGGACCGGGCTGGGTGTGATCGTGTGTGATGGGTAGCAAATGAAACTTTTTGGACTGCCGGCACTATCTGATAGACTTTTGTATAGCGCTGAATGGAAAGGAAAGCCGGGGGAGGTCGAGTTATCTTTTGTTATGAAGCCGGGTATAGAAAACCATGGCAAATTTTGGTGTACCGACTTATGATGTCTATCAAGCTTATGTAAATAAAAGTGTCCGGCTTAACTTATAAAATTGTCTAATGGGTGTGCATCATTTCAAAATTTTTGTGATAGGGAGATGTGATATTGCTTCCGCTATACTTTCATACGATGCGCAGGGACCATTTAAAAATTATAAACCCCAGGATTGTTAGACCTTCAGGTTAGCCAGGGGAGAGGTAAGCGAACTATGGCAACTCCAACGAATCAGGTGTGGCATCTGAAATTTTGTAACGATCCTTAGATATACGGCAGTCCACGACTAAGTGACGAGAGTGTTGTCGGATTATGACATTGGCTCGTATCATCGTTGGATCGATGAGTCACATGTGGAAATAGTTTGATCGTCGAATAAACTATAGAATTATCAAAGTCTCCTTAAGGTCATTAGTGAGACCCATCTCAGTCATGTCTAGCCAACCAAGGAAAGGAAGTACCGATGTCACGGATTGACGAAGTGTTATCCGATTTTGTCATCGACACCAAGGATTGAATTTTGTTATACCATCATCATCATCATCGGCACTACCTTGAACCCCGCCGATTTGTGTATATTTTTCTTTTGGAGATACTACGCGGCTTTATCATTTAAGTGTATATGGAACAAGAAAAGAATTTGAGTCATGAAAGAGTACATTTGATAAATTGTTAAACCATGAAACCATAGGACCGAAAATGCCCTAGGAATGTACAAGATTAAGGATCAAATTGTGAGAAATTGGGCCACTAATAACCGGCCCAAAACAGCCCCATATTAGTCGACGCTTAAGTCAACTAATGGAGGAGGGATTGACCAAGAGGCCTCCACCGTTGGACACCTCATAGCATGCAGGAGGACAGGTGGCCAACGAAGCTGCTTGGGAAGGCCACGTCTACAACCAGCTACCTCTCGACCGAACATCCACCAAATAACCTGCATGCAGCAATTAGTTTAATTAACAATTTTTGTAGGCAAAGTGCTGGTGTGTTCGAGCATATATATATATATATATATATATATATATATATATATAAAATATATATATATATAGAGAGAGAGAGAGAGAGAGAGAGAGAGAGAGAGAGTAATCGAGCGAGAGGGTGTGTCGATGAGGGAAAGAAGGAGACCAGCCCCCGCCGTGAGCATGCCTGCTGCCACCGTCGATGCCGTCTAGCTTCGCCGTCGATTGAGCTGCGCCCGAAGTCCGCAAGTTGCCATTTTGCTTGCTGTGGTTTCGTTGGACTTAAGGCAAGTAAAAGTCTACTAACCTATGTAATGCGCTGTTGTTGTTGTCGATGTAGTGCAGTTAGATTGGAAATACTTGAGTTTTGATGTTGAATGGTGATTTCTAGAATAACTGAATTTGTTTGGGACTAGGCTATTGAGGGAGCTGCATATTTCTCATGCATACATGCGATTTTGGCCTTTGAAAAATGCATCAACCTTTGTTGTTGCAAAGATTTGAAGATTTTGATTGTGAACTGTTTTGGAAATCTCCGGATTTAAGTTAAAACTTCTATGTACCGAGGCGCCGCTTGTAAATGTTTCAAGAAATGTTTGGTGTCCTCAAAATTCCGAACTTTTATATGAACCATTTTAAAATATTTAAGGTGGGATTGAGATTTGGATTTTCCGACATGCCGATTTCAAATTACTTATGGTTGTTATAAATTGTTTTAATTCGAGCCGTGATGTACGAGTACGACTCAAGGCTATTCATGTGGATTTCGAAAAGCATTTGAGATTTAAATGTGAAAATGGATTTTATGGATTTGGTATCATGCTTTTGATTTTATAAGTTGATTTCAACGATATGAGATTTACCTATTTTCAAGGACTATTATTGTTATATTTATGTGTCTTTGAAATCCCTATTTTGTATTACTTGATATCATAAACTGGGATTTTCGAGAACCCAAAGGATTCTCCACATTGGTGATTCGAAAACATTTTGACATGGAAATGGCATATGATTTCAAAGCCTACTGTTATTATATTGATATGCTTTTGAAAATCTCAGTTTGCATTGTTTGATATCACGAAGAAAGATTTTCAAGCATTCAAAAGGAATTTCAGATGTAGGGCACACCTTCAGGAAGAACATATCAAAACTTTAGAATAAATGAACAAGGTATGACCGCCGAAACGATTTTTCTATGAAAATGCTAAAGCTGGAAGTTATTACAGAATGTTAGCAAGGAATACGGAAATTATTATTCTTGATACATAAAGAATTTGACTTGGTGTTCTTCATGAAACTTTTTCCTTTAGGTCTTATTGATAACATGTCAAAATTTCATAATTTTCTAAGTTCATATGGGAATTATTCCGAAATTTTTACCAGAACTGTGTATTTTAATGATCAAGCTGTTTTGTTTCGAATTTGCACAAATTGTCCCAAAGGTGAATATATCTTGAATTGTTATGTGACATGATGATACTAGCATTGGCATATTATGCAATATTGAGATTTGATGAAGGATTCTTGGGACATCTTGTCCTTGCATTTGAAAGTATTTTTGGAAATTAAGATGTTAATTGTTGCCATTGGACCCTTGGGTCAACGATGCCTCGGGAGTCGGGATGCCCAAAGGATCGAATGAGTCGATGCCTTGTGGATGCCCAGTGGCCCTAAGTGGCTGAATGCCGAAGGTTTTTCCTCGGGAGCTTCGGGATGCCCGGTTGTATGCTAGTCGGTATGTAAATCCAGAGGGCCGGGGTAACCATTCTCATGGTCAGCCTCGGAGGGTTTCCTCATGATGCCAGGTGGGATACGAGATGCCTAGAGGAGTGATATACTCCAGATGCCCGGTGGCCCTAGTGGTTGAATGCCGGAGGCTTTCGTGATGCGAGGGTGGATGAGAATGCCTGGAGGGACACAAACATTGGTCCTCCGGGGGATGAAACCTTTTGAATGATAAAATGGATGATTCTACTATGTGTGTGTGTGGTCTGGTTATTGGACTAAGTTGCATGGCATGGAATGGGACATATCATTACAGTTTGGCCCTATGATTGGACTTGTGTAACTAGACATGATGTATTTTGATTCTTTGAAACTACATTTGCCATTGCATTGAAGAATTTCATGATTTTGATGCATGCTTATCCTTTAACTACCTGTTTTTGTCTATCTTGCATGAATCTGGATATTGATGGTAATGCTTGATATAGTTTGATGAATCTTTTACTGTTGAGTGGTTGTACTCACCCCGTGTGGGGACTAACATTTTAGATTAAAAGATATCTCTACTACCTGTCACTCGCAGTACTTTTTATGGTGTCCAAGTCGACGTTTAGTGCATGTGTTCAAAGCACACTCATGTAGGGATTCAAGGATTGGTTTTCATCCGAGTATGGGTTCTAGTCATGTATGACGTTGGTTTACCTGATGGCCCCGTGGTTCAGGAGTTTCTGTCGATGCACGTTCGTTGTGATGGGATCATGCTAGGGATGTTGCCGCCGCCGCCAGCTGATGGATCGGGCTGGGTGTGATCATGTGTGACGGATAGCAGATGAAAATTTTTGGACTGCCGGCACTGTCTGATAGACTTTTGTATAGGGCTGAATGGAAAGGAAAGCCAGGGGAGGTCGGGTTATCTTTTGTTATGAAGCCGGGTATAGAAAACAAGGGCAAATTTTGGTGTACCGATTTATGATGTCTATCAAGCTTATGTAAATAAAAGTGTCCGGCTTAACTTATAAAACTGTCTAGTGGGTGTGCATCATTTCAAAATTTTTGGGATAGGGAGATGTGATATCGCTTTTGCTATACTTTCATACGCTGCATAGGGACCATTTAAAAATTATAAACCTCAGGATTGTTAGACCTTCAGGTCAGCCGGGGGAGAGGTAAGCGAACTGTGGCGACTCCAACGGTCATCTACTCTTTTGATTATTCTTATTGGAATCTACTCCGATATGAAGATCTTTTGAAGGGCGAGCAAACTTGGAAGGTTTTACTTATGGAAACCAAGATCCTGATTGTATGAGCAAACAAGATTGACGGGCTTTCATCACCAATCATTCAACAAGTCGAGATCACAATGATTGATTCTGTTCAACGAGTAGATTGGAAGAATTCATTTGGAAAGTGCCAACAATCGTGAAGGCATGAAGGAGTATTTAAGAATGACTCTCCTGTTGTTCTAAGTAGTGCGTGAAAGAAGAATTTCAAAGTTTGAATCTCCATAGTTCCTTGCTCTTTCCATTCATCAAGCTCAAAGTTGTACACAAAAGAGAGAAACAAATAGTGAGACTTTGTGAGAAACCAATACAAACTCTTCACTGAGAAAGTCGAAGATCACAAGTTGTATGTGGCACCCCTCGACAGCCCCCGAACCATTAAGGTCGCCACAGTTCGATTATCATTCTCTTGCTTGACCTAAAGGTCTATCAATCTTGGGGGTTTACATCTTTTAGATCGGTCCCTACACAATTTATATGGCGAAAGCACATCCATCAACTCCCTTCCCTATATTCAGAAAACGATGCACACCAACTAAACATTTTATATAAGTTAAAGCCATACACTTTTATTTACATAACTTGATGGACATCGTTAGTCGGTACATCAAAATGCGAAGACTTTCTATACTCGGCTATATTTCAAAAGACGACCGACATCTCTTCCAACAGTCATATACTTAAAGTCCATCGATCAGTGTCGGCGTCTAAAAGTTCCTTCCTCTACTGTCCTCCTCCTCGCGGCCATATCCAACCACTCGGTCCATTTGCTGGTGGCGGTGGCGGCAGAGGTATCTTGTCTAGTCTAAAATATTAGTCCCCAAACGAGGTGAGTACAACCACTCAGCAGTAAAAGATTCATCAAGCTATATGAAGCATTACTATTAATATCTAGATTCAAGTATGGTAGACAAAATAGGCAATCCATGAATGAGTATGCATCCAAACCATATAACTCTTCGATGCAATGACCAGTGCATTTCCAACCAATAAGATGCATCGTGTCCAGCCACACAAGTCCTGATCATGGGGCCAAATTGTAATGACACGTCCCATTCCATGCCATACAATTTAGTCCCATAACCAGACCACACTCACACTTAATATAATCGTCCATTTTATCATTCAAAAGGTTTCATCCTCCAAAGGACCAATGTTGCATCCTTCTGGGATTTCGCACCCAACCTGGCATCACAGAAGCCTCCGGGCATGTATTCAAAATACAACCGGGCATCCAAAGGGCATCGACTCATTCGAACCTTTGGGCATCCCGACTCCCGAGGCATCGTTGACCCGAGGGTCCAACGGCAACAATTAACGTCTTAATTTCCAAATAACACTTTTCAATGCAATGACAAAATGTCTCTTGAGTCTCATCACATTTGCATGATATGCCAATTCCAGTATCATCATATCACATAACACCCACAATATCACATTTCATAAAGCAATTCATTGGTTTTTGAAAATAGAACCAATTTTCGGGTAAAACAGAATGCACCTCTTTAGTAAAAATTCTTAGAAAATTAGTAAAAAATCTCAATAAATTCTGAAAATTTAACATCATGTAAACAAGATCCAGAGAAATATCTTTCATGAAGAACACCATATCAAGAAAGTTTCACATCAATCACATAGGTCCATACATCACAACAAAAAGAAATCACAGCACCACTTTTGCACAGTTTCGGAAATAATTTCGATTAAGTCCTTAAATGAACTCTGAAAATTCTGAGATCTTGATATGTTATAGCTGAGACCTAGAGGTAAAAGTCTCATGAAGAAATAAAAGTCTAATTCCTTCTTAATTAAAAGCTATAATTTTTATAACTCTCCCTAACTCTCGGTTCACTGTCCAGATTCATCCTTTTCAAAGAAAATCGTTTTCCCTGACCAATACTTGTCCGTTTATTCTCAAATTTTAGTATGTTACTCCTCAAGATGTCATCTATAACTCTTATCAAGAACATGAGATCAAATGCGGACTGGATAATTTCACAAAAATTCACACAATCACAATAGACCAACATGACAGTTTCCAGATCTAGCTTCTTCAAAGAAAAATGGTTTCACCAACCTATACTTGTTCATTTCCTCCCAAATTTTGATATGTTACTCCTAATGATATGATCTCCAACTTTCATTAAGAATCAAAGTCAAATTGTGGCTAGAAAATTACAGAAAAATCAAAAGGTCACCGAGGGTCACACTGTCCTTCACAAAACAGTCCATTAACCTAACGAGAGTTTTTCCTACTCCTTGAATTTCGACCTCCAACATCCTCAATCAAATATATATAAGTGTATTACACTATAACACAGCCTTATCACTTCCAAAAATCCTTCATGATCAGATCTTTAAATTCTTGTTCCATCTCAAAAACCAAAATCCACAATGCATGCTCTGTTTTTGCTCGGTTTCTTAATCCAGCTTCATCTCCTTCATCACAAATCGACATGCAACTCCAAATTCCACATTTTCTCACATCTACCAACTCTTAGCTAGATAAAACAGCAAGCAAAACGTAGATTGAAGAACTTCTACTTGCCTTAAACCTTTCTACTCGATTGCTGGCCAAAAACAGGGGTTTGGGGGTATTGGGCTTGGCTCAATCGGCGGCGAAGACGGGCGGCGTCGATGGTGGCGGTTCGCACGAGCACGGACGGACGAGCACGGGCAGAGGGGCAACCTTCTCCCTCACTCCTGCTCGCAGCACGCTCAAACTCTCTTTCTCTCGCTCGCTAGTCCACTGCTCACTCTCGATCTCTCTCTCTCTCCCAATTTGCTTGACCGCTCGCCACTTTGGTCGTTGGTTTTGTTAAAAACCAGTCAACAAATGAAGATGTTCCAGCGGCAGAAGGAGGTGAGGACAGGTGGAAGAAACGTGGTAATTTTCTTTGGCCACTTGGAGACACGAACGAAGCAGCTGGTGAATGTGGCAGGGAGTGGGTTCTTCGGTGGCTAGCTCTCTCCCCCCCGCATGCATCGACGTGTCCACTGAAGAGGGCCTCTTGGTCAAGTGTTTTGTTTTCAATTGTTGACCGGTGGCTCAACACCTCACTCGACGGGTACGATTGTTGTATGATGACTAATTTCCTCTATTGATGTATGACCAGAATTCTGTGGCCGTATAGTCCTAATGTATGGCCCAATTTCTCCAAATTTTATTCTTAATCTCCGCACATGCATAAGCTAAAATTACGGCCTACTCACATGGCCACACGGTGTCGCAACAATGTACAAGTATGTGATCGAAATTCTCGCGTGGAGAAAGAATTCGACAGAATTATACGGTGATAAAAAAAATAAATTCATTTCCTCACTTGCCGAATTGCACAAAGAAAACACATGCATGGTCCTCATGCACGGTCCAACTCCTCAAATTTTATTCTTAAATTCGGCATGCGTGTTCCTCATGCACAGCTGAATTTCATCAATCAATCAAAGTCCAAAGACTTTTCTTGTTGCACGATTGGTCGGTCCAAAAAAAAATAAAAGAAAACATGGACGTTGCATATTTGAGGGTCGTTGGAATTTTCGGATGCCACATTGTAAAATCTCTTTTGATTCATAGTGAAATCTAGCCCGTGGGCTGTCAGCGTGGGAGAATGGACGTAGGCTTGATCTAAGTCGAACCACTATAAACCTTGTGTTCCAATTCTCTTTCCTTAACTCCTTACCTTTATTCTTTGCTTTATATAATTGTTTAAAATTGTTTACGTCCTTAGTTAATTATCCTTAAAAGGCAATTTACTTTCATTAAGTCTTGTGAAAATTTTTATTTACATCTATTCACCCCCCACTAGGTGCTGATACTAGCCCTTTCGGAGACAATTTAATTTTAAAATTTGAACTACGAATTTAGTAAATCCACCTTCCTCGTTGAGAGCTACGGTCTCCAAAGCTAAATGACATGAAATACGACAACATACACATGCGAACCATTTAGGTTTTTATTCAACCTCGGTCTAATTTCTTGTGATTTACACTTGAAATATTATATTGATGCCACGAATTCTAGACTACTTCATTTTCCATAGAAATATATATTAAAATATTATTTCACGTGACAATGGTCATATATACTCTTAATATTGATGTGATATACCTTCATTAATAAGCCTAAACTTTTGGATTAAACTTTTTTACAATAAATAGCAATTAATTATTAATAGAGTCAATCAACCAAACTTAGTGAAATACTCGATTTCCAATAGTCCTTGCAATGCTAACCATTTTAATATATAATGGACAAAATTCAACATTTGCCAACCGTTCAAAAACCACATTCAACAAATTAAAAATTTATGGATGATATTACACATTGGATCACATTTCATGAACCATTTATATTATTTTCCCAGTCAAACTTTAATAATTCATACGTCTACTTAATTCCATATATTATTACTTTTCAATTTTCATTGCTATTTTTATCTATGTTTAGTTTGTTATTTGTTCTCTCTTTCTTGAAAGAGTTTTTTTAATTACATTTTGAATAAAATTCAATGATTTTACAAATGATGATAAATAATAATTTGTCTTGTTATGTATGATTAACAAGAGAAATTGTCAGTTTCCTTCTTCTTCTTTTAATGATTCTCTTGAAAATCATAAAAGTATCCTCTACTCAATAACACTCAAACAAAAAAATCAACAAATCATGTTTAATCATATTTGATTTATGTACTCGTTAACATATGTTGTCTTAACGCGTGCGCATTCATTTACCTGTTGACAACATATGTGGCTCCTTGATGAGTTAACGTACCACGAATTGTCTCAATTCAACCTCGTCATTTCTTGGATTCTTCTTCATATCAAGCTTTCATGAATTATTTCTCGGTCTATGGTGGTAGCGGAGGTCTCGGGCAGAAGGCCCCAGGAAATATGAATATTTTTGTCCTTGATGGGTTTTTTATATGTGATGATGGGCCTAAGTGGGCCCGTCCGCCCAAGTGGGCCCGTCCGCCCAAGTTGGGCCTAAAAGCCCGGCCAGCAAGAAAAGGGCCCATGGAGGAACGGTTGCGATGTGAAAGGTTGCGTTGTTTAGATACGAGGGGTTATGTCTTCTGGAGGAACATTTTACGTTGAAGAGTTATGTCTTTTGGATAAGACGTTTTTAAGGGTAGAAAAGAAAAAGGGGACGTACCTTTTGGTGTACATACGTCTTTTTACGAAGAAGAAACTCTCTCCCTCCAAAAAGAAATGTAAGAACAGTACCCTCATAATCAGACTTTTCTCCCCTAATAGCAACAGTACGCTCCTCGGTAGAATGGGATTAGGATTCTTCCTCAAACTTCAACATTGGTGTTTGATCTGTGGCAAATAAGGTACGCTTGATTCCGTAGTGTATCTTTGGTCGGTGATACATGTGTTTTTTGGGCTCGTCTTCCGCGTTCGTTTTAGGGGTTCGATTAAGTATCAGAATCGGTCTTAGGAAATTCGTTTATGAATTGCTTTTGATTAAATTTTCGTGAAACACCGTCGTCGGCCAATTGGGCACGGAAAAATCCCGACACCCGCATACTGTTCACCCCGTTTTGTGATTTTTTGTAAATTGAAATTCGATTATGATAACGTAGGGTCGAAATTCTCGTCAATACGAGAAAAACAAGTGGTAGATTGCCGCCGGGGGCCACCAGACGCGCCGCCACACGCGGCCGGAAAAAACAACGCACACGTCGATTCGGTCCCCCCTAGGCACGTGCATCGCACGCGCCATTTCAGCCCAAAGCGCGTGCAATGCACGCACGGGGTGCACGCGGCAGTTGACATCAGCCACGCACGCGCGTGGCACGTGCCAGTCGGTTTGTCTGACCCGACTTAACTGGTCCGACCTGACCCGATCGGCCCGACCGGTCCGACCCGACCCGACCGCCCGTTGACCCGATTGACCCGTTGACCGTTGACTGGTGTTGACAAAAAAAAAAGACGAAAATTTTGTATTTTCCAATTTGTTTGTTGTGGATTATAAGTAATCCCTTTTTTTGTTCTACATATGTTGTAGGAACCATAGAAAATTTTGTATTTTCCCGTTTGTTCATTGTGGATTATAAGCAATTCATTTTTTTGTTCTGCATTTGTTGCAGAAACTATGATATGCTATGCACGCATACCTGCATTTCCGAGAATGGACGAAGAAAATGTAAGACTTAAAGGGCTAATGATAGAGTTAGCTAATTATCGGTAGAATAACGGTGATGTAGTATCACACGTGGTCAGGATTAATCAGATGATACAAGAAATCATCTGAAATGGTCATCTTATGCTAGATTTTGAGAAGGTGCCGGCCTTAATGAACACTCTTCGACTTGAATGGCAAGCAATGTTAGATCGCCTATGGGAGGTGAACGCGATCCCATATTATAGGAGGCTTACAGTAACTTTTGTCATAGAGTACTATAGGATGGAGTTAACCAAAAATTTAATCCTCGGGATGAGTGTCACATGGCGTAGAGCGAATGCGCCTTGAAGGTGGCATAAGAAAGTTTTTCCGTGGTTGGCCACTGTGCCTTCAGATTTTTTAGAGACTTTTACTGATAGATTAGAAGAGACTTTTCCTACTTATTTCTTAAATTAGTTTGAGTTATTTTAGGTGTAAATATCTCTTTCTATGTTGATATTTTTCCTCTGAATATATTACTTAGTGTAATGGACGTGTTTAATTATTGAAAGTTCAATGTTATTTATTGTTGTAAATTAGTATGTTAATTTACAATTAATTGTGGGAAGTTCAAGAAAGCTTTAGTGACTTTGCTGAATTTATTTTGCATAGAAGACTATATTAATGGTAGTTTTTAGTTAGGATTTTTTGGATGATGATTGGGAACATAATGACCTTTTGATTCTGAAACCTTACTTGAAATTATTCATTAATATGATGGGTCTGTGTAAAATGGATGCATAAATGATAGGCATTAATAATTCGTACATATGTGTCTGATATGTTAAGATTGATGACTTCAACAACTATGAACATAATTGTTGATTTGAACAAAGAAGACAAATTGAACGGCGAGAATTGTAAAATATTGAATATGAAAATTCAATATGTGCTTGAAAAACAAGAAGCACTAAAAGCTCTTAACCATGTTATGAAAGATCTTGAGGATGCTATGTGCCACCTTGAGTTAGCAGAGGACCACCTAAAGGCATTTGAGCGGGAAGCAGATATTTACTGTGCTGCTTCTAGCTCAGTAGGGGCTTCGAGCTCTAAGAGCAAACGCATTGATTCGTTCAATGGGTGGAAATGCAAGGGATCAAGTCATTCTTGCAAGAAACCAAGAGCTAACCAACATAAGAGAGGAAAACGTCCTCGAGTGAAGAGTATTTCAAGGGTGAAGTGTTACAACTATGACCAGAAGGGTCACTGTGCTCGCGACTGTCGTGAGCCAAAGAAGGCAGTCACCCCTTGTACTCTTATGAACTTTACTTATGTGTCAAGTTTTGTACTCTTAACTGAGTCTAATCCTTTGTGGACTGTAGATTCAGGAGCAATAGACCATGTAGCGAAGGATAGAGTATCCTTCATGGAATTCCGACAAATACCAACTGGAACTAAGTGGATCTAATGAGGAAGTAACTCCAGAGCATAAGTAAAAGGGATTGGCACCTGCCAACTAAACATGCGTGGTGGACGCATTTTGTTCCTACATAATGTATTGTATTTTCCGGAGATTCGTCGGAATTTAGTGTCTATTTTAGTGTTAGTTAAGCTTGGTTTTAATATGAACTTTCATAATAGTGGTGTGGATTTGTATTTGGATACAAATTACTATGGTTGTGGTTATTTTCTAAGTGGTTTCATTGTATTAAATATTGACTATGGTAATGCCAATGTTTGTTATTCCCTTTTCACGTCTCCTAATTTATATGATAATGATGTAAATGTGTGGCATGCTAAACTTGGTCATATTGGCCAACAAGGGCTTGTAGGGCAACATTGAAAAAGTCAATTTGTCCATATGTGAGCATTACCTAGTAGCGAAAACGACAAGGAAACCATTTGGAAAAGGTAAAAGAGCTGAATTTCCTTTGCATTTAATTCATTATGACGTCTGTGGTCCGATGAATGTGAGAGGAAGGCATGCGGCTATTTATTTCATCACATTTATAGATGATTATACTCGATTCGAATATGTCTATTTGATTTCTCATAAATATGAAGCATTGAGTTGTTTCAAAAAGTTTATGAACTTGGTAGAAAATCAATTAGACAAGAAAATAAAAGTATTGAGATCCGATCGAGGTCGATAATATTTGTATGATGAGTTTAGAAATTTATGTGATGAAAAAGGAATAGAAACACAGTTGTCTATTCCATATACTCTTCAACAAAATGGTGTTGCGGAGAGAAGGAACAGAACCATATTGGAAATGGTTAGTCCATAATGGCGCATGCTAACTTACTTACCACTTTTTAGAGTGATGCGTTATTAACTGCCGCCTATATACTTAACCGAGTGCCTTCCAAATCAGTTACTTCCACTCCATATGAGTTATGGATAGGTAGAAAATCGGACTTAAGTTTTCTTAAATCATGGGGTTATGCTGTCTATACTTATGAGCTCTCTCACAAGTTTGGGAAATTGGGTCCCAGAGGAAAGAAGAGTATTTTCATAAGATACTCTGAACACTCGAAAGGGTATGTGTTCATAGGTGAGCAGGAAAGTGAAAGTATAACTGAATTTGAATTACGAGATGTCACATTCTTAGAGAATAAATTTCCTAAGAAGGGCGAAATAGTTGAAGATTACTCCCTATTTGAAACCTTGGATCCAGATAATGAATTTAATGGAGTTCGTCCAAGTGGGAGTAACATGAGAAATGTTGAATTAAATTCAACTCACTCTCGATTACAACCACATGATGAGACGAAATCGTCATTATCTAATCTGAGTGGGAGCATAATAGGAAATGATGTGCAAAGTGTACAGTCTCCCATACGACGAACAAGTCGCAAAAGTATTCCCCGTTGACGCTTTGACATTGAAGGGGAAAGCTTTATGGTTGCTCCACGAGATGAAGATGAGCCAAGAAATGTTAATGAGGCTCTAAATTGCCTTAGTAAGGAAAAATGGATGTATACAATGGAAGATGAGATGGAGTCAATGAAGTCAAACCATGTTTGGGAACTGGTTGACCTTCCAAAAGGACGCAAAGTTATTGGGAACAAATGGGTTCTCAAAATAAAGCGTAAAGCTAATGGCTCGATAGAAAGGCATAAAGCTCGCCTTGTGGCGAAGGGGTATAACCAACAGAAAGGAATTGATTATAAAGAAAAATTTTCTCCTGTAGTAAGATTTACCTCGATTCGCATTATTTTGGCAATAGTGGCTAGTATAGATCTTGAGTTACATCAAATGGATGTAAATACTGCTTTCCTCAATGGAGAATTAGAGGAAGAAATATATATGCAACAACCTGCTGGTTTCATTATGGAAGGCCAAGAAGGAAAGGTATGTCGACTTTTGAGATCGATATATGACCTTAAATAGTCGTTGAGACAATGTTATATACGTTTTCATAATGTCATAATGGCATATGATTTTACAATGATTGATGAGGATCATTGTGTATATATCAAAAGATCTAAAGATCAATTTGTGATCATATCATTATATGTTGATGATATACTAATTGCCGAAAACAATATGGAATTTGTTAGTACTGTCAAGAGTTGGTTATCTTCCAACTTTGAGATGAAAGATATGGATGAGGCTGCATACATTCTTAGAGGTAAGATTTCAAGATATCGTTCGAAGAGGTCATTATCTCTTTCGCAAGAAACATACATAAATAATGTTCTTGAACGATTTCGTATTCAAGATTGTAAACCCATAGATACTCCTATTGCAAAAGGTGAAGGATTGTCACGCCACAATCCTCGGACACGCACACATCCTTCTCATTTGGTCGATTTTATAATGCGATATCCCAGGACTATGTATCGCCGACCCTTTCATTTATTAAGCACATGCGGAAGTAGTTATAATCCCCAAACAATAAATACGATGGGATAGAAAAGCAAGGCCATATTTTTTATATTGAAACTTATAACCAAACTTTTATACAAAACACAAACCAAAGTACTTCATAACTATTCACATCAAAATGGAGATCTCAAAAGAAGATAGAATCTCAGTCCATCCAGGTCGTACTCAAGATTCCTTTCGGTATTATCTTCTTCTTCCAAAAATCCTTTTCCTCAGGTTTTACCTCAGAGTTCTCCTTCTCAGATTTCTCCTCCTCAGCTCCTCATCGGGGTACTGAAATTTTTTCCCCAAACCAGGATGAGACTACGTCTCAGCGAGTTCTACCCCACTAAGGCCCGATTAGTAAACCATTATACTATAGGCTGCCTAAACACGCACAGGTCAAAGGACTTACCTTGGCCTCGGATCCCACTTGCAAGTCAGTACAATTCACAATAGGCACCCATTTACTCCAAACAAATCGAACTAGTCGATTACATGTCACACAAATCATTCCCCACTGAGGAATATCTAAAAGCTAGGCCACGTATATTCTCCAGGACGACATTCCAAGTCTCCAAGCCACGTGCCTCAAACCTTAGGCCCACGTGCATTCTCTAAGGCAACCTCTTCGCCAAGGTGGTATATCAAGTCACCGAGCCACGTGCCCTTTTAGATGCCATTATCAAATACTGGACTCACGTGCATTCTCTAAGGCACTAGTTCGCCAAGGTGACGCATCAGATCACCGAGCCACGTGTCCTTTTTACGATGCTCGGGCCCACGTGCCTTCTATTAGGTGCTATCTCACCAAAGTGATGCATCAATTGACCGAGCCACGTGCCCTTTTAGATGCCAAACTCTGTCACCGAGCCACGTGCATTCTCCAGGAGGACATACTGAGTCTCCGAGCCACGTGCATTCTCTTTGGTGACCTATTTGCCAAGATGACATATTCAACCACTGAACTCACGTGCATTCTCCAGGTGATATTCCAATTCACCGAGCCCACATATTTTTTTTCAAGTGACAATCAAATAATTAACAATCAATTCAATATGAATAACTCCTAAAAATTCATAATTAAATCAATTCCATACAAATTAAAGCTCAATTAAATAAACAGACTGTCCCACGACAATCAGCACGAGATTTCGATCGTCAGCCATCTCAATCTTAATTTCCGAAAAATAATTAATTAATTAATTAATTTCGAAAATTAATTAATAAATATTAAAAATTCAATTTAGCTCAAAATAAAACCCGATTAAATAAATGGACTTCACCACGGTCATCAGCATAATATTCCAGTCACTGGCCGTCCTAGTTGAATTTTTGAAAAATAAATAAATAATTAATTTAATCCCGAATAATAATATTTAAATACCAAAAATTCCACTTAGGCCCGAAAAGCCTAATTGAAGCCCACTAAGGGTTGGGAAAAATCCCGATATACTTTCAATAAATAGTAAACCACATCTACTTGCTAAATGCACACTCAATTTGTCTAATTTGCATCACAATTGATTAATAAACACTAATCCATTCTAATCTAACCACCTAACTGCATTTAATTAAACCTAACCAACCCTTAAGCATAATTAGCCAACTAAGCAGGGATTAGTGAGATTACTCACCGGAATCGCGCGCAAATCGGATCAATCCGACGGGGGCGATGCGAGGAATAAAACTTCCCAAAGCACGGCTCGGGTTCGGGGCCCGGAAACGGACCAAAAGGGGGCCCGAAGTCACTAGAAACCCACTTAGTGGGTTGCGGACTTGGGCTAGCCGGAGCTGCTCTAGTGGCCAAAACGGCGAGGGAAGGCCGGTGGAGGGTGAGGGGAGCTCCAGCGGGTCCGAACGGTGGCCGGACGGAGCTAGGCGGCAGCCGGAGGTGGTTGGACGAGCTGGGTAGAGACGGAGCAGGGGTGAGGTCGCACGGGGGAGGACGCCTGGGTGGTGGAGAGGGCAAGCGGCGCACAGCGGTGAGCGGTGGACGCGCGGGTGTGCAATGCGGGCAACGGGATGGGCGGTGACAGCTGCCGCAGCGAGCTGCTGCTTCGCTCGCTTCGGTTCGCTGGTTCGCACGCGAAGAAAGAAGAAGAAGAAGAAGAAGCTGGTTCGATCACGTGGGAGTGGGGGAAAAGAGGAAAGAGAGAGAGGGAGAGAGAGAAAGATAAGGCTTTGACTAGTCAAAGAACAAAAAGAAAGAGGAAGACAACAGGGGGCAGTCGGTGGGGAGGGGAAATCGCACGAGGGAGAGGGGACAGGAGAGAGAAGAGAGAGAGAGAAAAAGAGAGAATAGGGAGAGAGAGAGAGAGAGAGAAAGAAAATAAATAATACCATTATTCTAATTTTCCTTTTCTCTTTCCCTTTCCCTTTCTATTTTTTTTTTTTTGTCTTCGATTTTTCCTCTGATAATTTCTTTATTGAAATTTCGGACTCGTCAATAAATTGACAGACGATGAGACGGTCCTAAAAATGAATTGTGACACGCTCGAATATTCGATTCCCGAAACCAATTTAAATTTCATGGTTAAAATCGACCGAACGTGATTTTAGTCCAATCCAACCAATTAGGTAGCTTTTAGGGATTTTACCATGGATATATCCCTTAACGGCTTCACCCAATAGGTTAGTTAATTCGTAAGTGATCAGCTCAGAGAAAAGGGACCATAGGCACGCCGACGATATGCGCATTTCATTTTATCGAAACGGGGTTGAATTTTCGGATGTCACAAGGATTGAGCCATAGATTGTGTCCAAGGACTCCACAAGAAAAGGAACAAATGAAACATGTTCCTTATGTTAGTGTTGTGGGATGCTTAATGTACGCTATGATGTGTACAAGACCTGACATATGTTTTGCAGTTGGAATGGTGAGTAGATACCAATCCAATCCATGTCAAGCACATTAGAAAACCGTTAAAAGAATACTAAGGTATCTGAAAAGAACTGCTGATTATAAGCTGAATTACTAATGAAAGGATCTGCTACTTAAAGGCTATTCAGATGCTGATTGGGGAGGAGATTTAGATGAAAGGAAATCTACCTCTGGATTTGCTTTCTTACTGAATAATGGCACCATATCTTAGAGTAGTAAGAAGCAAATGTGTATAGCCTTGTCTACGATGGAAGCTGAGTTCGTGGCATTATCAGCAACAGTACAAGAAGGTGTTTGGCTTAAGAGCTTTTTGGATCATTTAGGTGTTATTGGGTATGCTGCAAATCCATTATTGGTTAACTGTGGTAGCCAAGCAGTTATAGCGTACACCAAAGATCCAAAATATCATGGCAAGACCAAACATATAGATACCAAGTATAATTTTGTCAAAGATATGATTGCACGAAAAGATGTGAACTTACAGTACATATCTACGCATAGAATAGTAGCAGATCCTGTGACAAAGCCAATACCTAGAGTGTGTTTTGTGGTCATGTAAAATCTCTAGGACTGCGTAGAGGCTGATATACTAAATATTGTAATTTCCCTAAAGTGTTCACATTTAATGAATTTGTTTTTTCATCATTAATGCCTATGAATCTTTGCTTGACGTTTATGCATCTTAATGCTCAATGCATTATATAAAACTGAGAAAGTATGTAGGATAGATAAAAGATTAGCCCACTCACATGAGTAATCGTCCCTATTTACTATGTGATAAATATAGATAAGACGGTTTTTAAGCTTATTATTTAGATGATAATCGAGAGTTCAAGCTTAAAATATATATGTCGCCTTAACTGAATGTTAAGATGAGGACATAATATTTACTATATCCGAAAGTAAAATAACCCGCATATTTTACTTTATCTGTCTATGATGCCAAATGTGAGTTATGATGAATTTTGTGTATTAGTAGATATGTAAACTCAGGTTAGACATTGGGTATGTCTGAACTATCATATGTACGGTATTAAAGGTGTAGACATACACTCCATGGGAAATGAGTTAAATACCATAATATGTATTTCATATTACGTATGCATAAGACGACCAATAAGAGTAACAAAAGTTTGATCTCAACTTTTATACCGTGTGAGGCTCTTGCGGAAAAGAGTTCCTCAATTTAGTGCATTCATGACTCTTACTTATTCTCAAGATTTCTATTCAGTATTTGCTATCTTAGGATGTTGCCAATGATCATGAATTGATTCGATCTAATGGGACATTTCTAGAAAAGCAAGTTGAACTGAAATTATGAGTTTGAAGAAAGGAGGAAGATCGAATTTGGAGAATCACATTCTATTTTTGTATTCACTGGTCGACCAATTATGATTGTCTTTGGGATAATCATAATTGTTAATACAATTTATATATCATAGTTTAAAAAGAGATCAAGAGAGACATAAATGTGATCGATTGATTAAATGTGATCAATTGATTTAGGGTACTGCATACTAAATCTACTCAAAGTGTGATGACCATTATGAGCTGCTATATATTCTTAACAGATGTATAGCAACGACCTCTCAAAGTATGCTGGTTGCATGGATTATTCACCGATATGAATGTTGCAGAGAGGTAAAGATGATCCTGTTCGGCCCACCATGTGCGAGTGGGAGATGATGGGTTTTTTATATGTGATGATGGGCCTAAGTGGGCCCGTCCGCCCATGTTGGGCCTAAAAGCCCGGCCAGCAAGATAAGGGCCCATGGAGGAACGGTTGCAATGTGAAAGGTTGCGTTGTTTAGATACGAGGGGTTATGTCTTTTGGAGGAACGTTTTACGTTGAAGAGTTACGTCTTTTGGATAAGACGTTTTTAAGGGGAGAAAAGAAAAAGGGGATGTACCTTTTGGTGTACGTACGTCTTTTTCAGAAGAAAAAACTCTCTCCCTCCAAAAAGAAACGTAAGAACAGTACCTTCAAAATCAGACTTTTTTCCCCTAATAGCAACAGTACGCTCCTCGGTAGATCAGGATCAGGATTCTTCCTTGAACTTCAACATTGGTGTTTAATCTATGGCAACTAAGGTACGCTCGATTCCGTAGTGTATCTTTGATCGGTGATACATGTGTTTTCTGGGCTCGTCTTTCACGTTCGTTTTAGGGGTTCGATTAAGTATCGAAACCGGTTTTAGGGAATTCGTTATTCCTAACAGTCCTTTTCTTCCTTTTTCCGATTTTATCTTCTCAAGATCTATTCACTTATTTCATTATAGATGCTTCCGTACTTCCGTTTTCTTTCTACAATAATTGTTTTCATATTATTTTATGAAAAGCTATGTTCTTTGAATTTTTTTTTTAACAACTTGTAGAACAATGTGAATACAAATTTAAATCCTCAAGTAACGATTAGCTAAGTGATCGGCCATTTGGTTATTACATTGGTTTGGATGCAACAAAGTATGCATTAAAATTATAAAATTCTTCTTACGCTGAAATCGATTTGTAAGGCCACCTTCTTCATCGTGTGATGGAGACTACCTTCATACGTCTGGACGATGCTATTACACACATAGGTATGGATTGATTAGTCCAAGTATGCTGAGATGAAAAAAAGAACTCAATAAATTTTCCAATGTGACAACCGCAGGAGATCCTATCAGTAACGTTGTGCTTGGACGGTTGGACCTCTCTCTGTAATTGATTAATGGCGTAGTAATAAGAAACCAATCAAAGCTGAGATTTTTGACCCAAAAAAAAAAAAAGCTGAGATTCGCAGCATATCACGAAGAAGACCATAAAGTCAAAGGCCATTGGTGGATGAGAACGGTGTCCTCTAAAACTCAGGTAACACCTGCGATTCTATCTTCCTGGCATCGTCCTGCGTCTGAGCTAACCATAGTTGCTTTGCTTGGTCGATCGGTCGCTCTCTCGCTTCCAACATCATGTGTGAAAATGAGAAGAATGGCTCTCTTTCTTTTCTAAAAGTTGAAATTATTGTACTACTCCTTGGAAGACCGAAAAGCAATGTGCGGGTAGTCGATGAGAACGACCCCGTTGCTACATGGCCGACAAAGAAACGTGAAAGACCCCATTGCTATATGGCCGACAGAGAAACGTGAAGTCGGTTGACAAAAAGCCCCAAATTTCGCTGATTGCCCCTGCTCGGGCAATGGCTTTTTCCTCGACAATACTCAATTAATTAATCTCTGGAGATTTATATTTATAATTTTTTAAGGAAACTTTTATGTTTTGGTCCAGTTTGATTTTCGGTGGCGTTTGAATCATGACATCTACTTTTCCTCTGATCTTTGAGAAACAAAAAATTAAATTAAAAACAATTTAAATTGAGACAATTTGAGCTAATGTTTCTCTCTGCTTCTCAACTTATGAATATCAAGTTACAAATTGCAAACGCTCATGCTGGCATCTAAAACTGCAAGTATGAAAGTTCGGATCGCTTTTTAACGAATAATGAGAAAACTGGAAAGAGGGATAAGCGACTATAAGGTCCCTGTTTCGCCACTACTCGGTTTTAGATTTGTCTCGTACTCGTCGATGCTGAACTTGTTGGCGCTCTGGGCTTCACAATGATCTCCTGTTTGATCTTAATGGGCCGCCAATTATCTCAACCTTGTTACTGCTGAGTGGTTCCAAAACAAGGATTAAAACCAAAACAAAAAATTACCCAACGAAAAGTAAAACTAACCCGTAATTTAAATTACCCTTGAGATATGCGTTACCTATGTTTGAATGTATAATCCATACCCTTTAACTTGTTTTGGTCATTAGTGACGGAGAACTGGCAATTTCTAACACGGATTAACACATTCATACATAATTACATGGCAACCCCGAAGGCGACATTAATTGATGCGATTCTTTTGTTGTCACAGACAAGCTTTTCATTCATAAAGAACGGGTCCAATTACATGAAAAAAGGGCATCAAAGCAGATGAGCTCCCACAGTGCAAGTGGGGGTTGGAAATCTAGTTAGGTGGTAGATGATTACATCTACAGGCCTTTGCGGCCCAATCCGCAAGCCTGTCTATTCCTCTAGGACAATGGTATCTTCAGGTTTGGAAAATAGGCCAAGAGAGGCTTGCCTTATGTGAGAGGTGCCGAGACTTCCCACTGGCACATCGCTTTTTCCACGAGAGAGGTTATCCCACTTAAGTAGTCTGACTCAAGCCCGTAGATCAGTTCGGTTCGTTTGGAGAAGTACTTGAAAGTTTGAAGACAAGTTAGGGTTTCAGGTTGTAGCGCTGAAGACACCCGCACTTTATGCGCGGACCCATCAATTAGTTTCACGTCAAAATCACAGCATAAGCATGCTATGGAACACTATCATTATTGACGACTTTTCTCAAACATTATCAAGGAGACAGAAACACTTCCCAAATTGGGTAGAAAGTTGATGAAGACGACCTTGGGCAACAGCCGTTTTATTGATACCCCTGTGCCATGAATTTGAATGAGATGCTCACCACCAGACTCAACGTCTAATGATTCTCTTATTGCTACAACTTGATCAATAATCCCAATTGATTGTTCAATCGACAAACTTATGTTTATCTTAAACTTATCCACAGCCACCTCAATGACCCAACTTGATTAGTTCACCTTGGCTGTCATGATGGAAACTCATTTAACAGGATGAATTGCAAAATAACAATCTAGTTGTAACTTTCATTCACGATACAATTCCATCCTACTGCGACACAGTCTCATCTTTTTGGTTTGTTTCCTAGGAGTGATGTTATTCTATTGCAGCTGTTGAACTACAGAATCATCAGATAACTAACGGGACATCAACAATCAAGAAGTGTCTTCTCAAGAGCTCATATTCAATTTAAGGTTTTCATAGTTATTGCTTTTGATAATTTAACATTAGTCACCTGATTTGTTGTGCGACAAAAGATGTGGCCAAAACCAAAAGTTAGTTGGCAAATTCTACCAAGGTTTGGTCTTCCTCCACGATATCTTTTACATGAACACGGACGAACCTAATGGCCGGTGTATTCAAGTGTAACATTTGCTTTTTGGATGCCTATAAGGACAAATTATGAGAACAATGTTGCTTGTCATCGAGTGCTTGAAACAAGAGAAACTAAAAGCATATTGAGCATTCTTGAGGTCTTCGCTTGTGTGTTGAGGTCAATTGAGTGTTGATCCTAAGAATTAGCAAGATTGATATACGGATTATACTTGAAGGGAAGGCATTTGTTTACGGGAGAGACAAAGTGTGCGAAAGACTCTTTGTGGACACTTGGAGGTGTAATTTATAATTGATATACCCATTAAGGCTAGTTTGCATCCTTTTAGCTTTCTTTTAATGAAATACCTAATCTTAGAATTCCCGTATACTTCTGCAAAATATGGAGCTTCCTCATATACGAAAGAAGGAAAGAAAAGGGGGAAAACAAAAGAAGATGAGAAAACACAAGCGGAAAATGAAATAAACTTACGTAGAGTAGTGGATTTTTAAAATGAGTGAGACCAAATTCAATTTATGTCTGCTCGATTGTTTTTCTATTTCCCACAATCATTACAAAATTGTCTAAAAGTTAAGTTGAATTTATTATTGTCGATGGTCGTCGTCCATGATCGCTCAGCCTGGCCAACGGCCACGGTGTTGCAGGCATGGTGATGGCTTGAGGATTTCCTTCCTCTTTCAGAAAAGAAGACGACAAACGGTAACCAGAAAAGAAAAGGAAAATTTCACATGGCATGGAAGATTATCGACATGATTATTAGTTCATGTGCTTATAAACTCAAGGGTGTTGATTCGTGATACGACACTAGTATTGCAAAATTCAAAATGACCTGGTTTGATACTTATTAGCTTGTTTCTATTAAAAAAGATTAACATAGAAATATTTTGATAGTGATAAGAAACGATACAAGCAATAAGTACAAGTAGAATGGCACAAAATAAAGAGATGCCAAACAAATGTAAAATCATGAGTATATAGGAAACGGAATTTACATATGCATGTGATTATTTAACAAAGATCATTCTCATTCCATAAAAGATGATATGCATCAGTGCACATCAAGCGAGGAAGTTCGCAATATAGAATATCTTAGCCGATTGATCTCAAATACAATTACATTATGAAAACAGAGAACAAATTAATCTGTAACAAGCGACAATTGCACCTTTCGAGCCAAGAGCTACATCCCTTCTACTCTACGTCCAATAACGAATGTTCCATACCCTTCTCCTTTAGAAGCATGGCATCGTTTCCAATTCCGACAATATAGCCTACAATCTTCACTTTCTTCGGTTGAGGAGAAGCATTATTAGAAGTCAAGGTTGAAAGTGCAATTGCTCCTCTCACATATGCCATCTTCTCTTGACCCTCATGTTTTGCCTCATTGTAGGGGATGTCCTTACAGTACATCGCATAGTGGCCAAGCTTGCCACAGGAGTAGCAAAAGTGCGGTAGGCGTTCATCGTGGAAATCCAACCACAAAGGTCTACCATCAATCCGTATCAGCTTCCCTGTTTTAAGAGGTTCATGTAAGTGTATTTGTACTCGCACTCGACCTGCCCTTGACGAACCTCCTTCCTTCGAGTTGGCCTTTACTTTCATGACACGACCCATCAGCTGCACTGCCCTTATAAGCATATTCTTGGAAAACCATTCTAATGGTAAGCTGAAAACCTGTACCCAAATGGCACAAGTAGAAAAATTGTAACAATGTAATGGTGTGTTCGGAATCCATGGTTTGAAGATAACCAGATTGCCCGAGAAAAGCCAGGGGCCCCCTTCTAGAATTTGTTGTTTGTCAGCGTGAGATCGAAATTTGGCGACATATATATCTGTTTCACGCTGTGAAATATCTACAAGTTCAGTCCGCTAGGCTTTTTTCAGTGTGCTTTGGAAGGCTGGAAAGTTAATGGACAAACTAGAGGGGATTTTACCAATGAGAGTTAACTGGTAGTCCTCTAATGTTTCAGGCGAGGGCTCATCATCCCAATCCTCAATGAGATGTGCAGTGGTGAGGCGACCTAATTTAGAGCAAAGAGCTGCGAGACGTGCAGAATCGGCAAGTACTTCCGAAGCCATTCAAGATGAAACAAAAAGGGAGTAAAACCAAGACTTGCTGCCCACAGGAAAATACCAGAGAGTGTCGAATACTCTAAATCAGGTAATTCTTAAGCAGAAAGGAGGCAATACGGTAAGATATATGGCGGCCAGCAACCCTCAAGTAACAACTGTCCTCATTTTCCTTACAGGTAAAGGTAATTGGAAGCATGTAGAACTAACCAGGGGGAAATCGCCGTCGCAACCCAGAGGAGAATGCTAACAGAGTGCAGAAATCCCCAATTCAGATTGTGCTTGGGCCAAAGGAAGCCAAGATGACGAGATACCCCTCGAGTAACAACTGGCCCACAATTATAGGACAGATGCAAAGCAAACGAGGCCATGCAGAGCGAACTAGAAGGAAATGCCAAAGACTCGAAGAGGATGGGCGTACATCGAAAGCCGATGGAGTGAAGGGCAAAGAGAGAACGAACAAATCGCAAGTGAAGGAAGAAGAGATAGGAGGTGGACGGTAGAAAATTGGGTGTAAAAAGCTACCAGAAGGCGTACCTGAGACTTCGCCTTCACAGATTCCCACTGTTCCCTTACTACCCCCACCACCTGTGTTTCCAGCAGCGAATACATCCCCCCAAGCTCACCGATCCAGGGACCCATCCGTTGAATCTGACCAGCACCTCCACCAGAGATCAGTGGAGCACCAACATTCTCTCCACACAGCACTCACATCTGTAGACACAAAATTGAAGGGAATCCAGACTGAGCAAATGGATACATAGGTAATAAAGAAAGTGAAAACTACAAGATCAAAACCTACTTTCGGCTCGGCCAAGAAACAGAGAATATACACCCCCTATAAAGCCAAAAGCTTGTGCATAGGGGAACCTGACGACTCAAACTTAATGGAAACTCCTATCTTCACATCTGATGAAGCCAGAGCTTGGGCTTTGGTGGCTGGCCCTACACAACCACCCCTAGATAAATGAAGTTGTTGAGTTGGAACTGTCAGGGTCTGGGGTCTTCCCTGACAGTTCAAGCTCTCCAGGCCCTCATGGCTAGAGAAAGACCGGATCTCCTGTTTTTAATGGAGACTAAAAACAGTTCTAAAAAGCTTTCAAAAATTCAGCATCGACTCAGATTCACTCCTTTTTGGTTAACCCTGTAGGTTTAATGGGGGGTTTAGCTATATTCTGGCATGCACACCTCGACCTCAGAATATCTCAAATCACGACTTCATAGACCTGTTTTGTACTGACTCGAGGGATAACATACCTACTCGTGTGACCTGTATCCACGCACCGGCAGTGTTTCGGCTTCGTCAGCAGTTCTAGGATGTCCTTCGACGTATTGTTGCATCTAACTCTTCACCGTGGTTATGTGTTGGTGACTTCAATGAGGTAACTTACCACTGGGAGAAAGTAGGGAGAAAGTTAGCTGACTTTCATCGTATGTCCTCATTCAGAGAAGTGTTACATGATTGTTCATTGATTGATATGGAGAGTAAAGGATGCGCATTTACCTGGATGAATAATTGTCAGGGGGAAGACATAATTAAAGAGCGATTGGACAAGTGTCTATGCAATCTGGATTGGAGAATCGCCTTCCCGAATTCTAAGGTGTGTGCCTTCCCAGCAATGGGATCAGATCACAGCCCTCTCCTATTAACTACTGAAGCATCCCTAACCAGAAGATGCCGTCCGTTCACCTTCGAAGCATTCTGGTTACAACACTCGGATTGTAGGAAGATAATTTCCAATGCTTGGAAGCAAGCTATTAATGCTGACCACAATCTACCAAATCTTTTTTAAAAGGTCAGTCTAGCACTTACCTCGTGGAGTCGCCGGACCTTCTCCAATGCTAAGTAGAGAATCAGTGAGCTGCAGTATGATCTTCAACAGATCACGAGTCACTCGGACATACCCTATGACAGAGAGACAGCAACAACCATTAAATCAGAAATTCAGCAGCTGTGGCAGCAAGAAGAGCAGTTTTGGGCTATGCGATCGTGGATTAGTTGGTTGAAATGGGGCGACAAAAACACTAAATTCTTCCACGCCACAACCATCCAGAGAAGACAACGAAATTGCATCATGATGCTTTTTGACGATGAACAAGGCTGGTTAAGAGATGAGGCTATCCTAAAAGCGAAGACTCAGGCTTTTTTCTCCAATCTATATAAATCAGTGGGGTCGCGTGACTTCGCTCCTATCCTTGACTAGTGTCCCTGTCCAGTAACCCCTGAAATAAATACAGCTCTCACAGCCATGGTAACTAAGGATGAAATCCGTGCTGCTACATTGCAGCTAGGCGCGAACAAGGCCCCGGGGCCAGATGGACTGAACGGCCTGTTTTATCAATCTAATTGGGACACTCTATAGGAAGAGATATTTCTCTCGGTCCAAAAATTTATTATTTCAGGCTTGATGCCTTTGGACCTTAACAAGACTGTTGTTGCTTTGGTACCGAATATACCTCTCCCTCAAAGCTTAGACCACTACCGCCCCATTAGCCTATGCAATTTCGGCTACAAAATCATTTCCAAAGTTCTTGCTAACCGACCGAAACCTATATTGCAACTAAACAATCGATGTTTGTTAGTGGGCGACAAATACAGGACAATATCTTGGTAGTCCAGGAAATTATCCATCAGATCAAAATCAGGAAAAGACAAAGAAACTTCCCGGCAATATTAAAAATGGACATGCAGAAAGCATACGACAGGGTGGAATGGGACTTTATGACGGCTTACCTTCTCAAGCTCGGCTTCCATCCCCGATGGGTTCAATGGATTTTTTAGTGCATATCAACAGCTTCCATCAGTATAAAGTTCAATGGCTAGCAAATGGACTATTTTAATCCTACTCGAGGATCGTGTCAAGGGGACCCTTTATCCCCTTATTTATTCATTCTCGTTGACTAATCTCCTATCCTCTCTCATTCACCAAGCCATCGACATTGGGCATCTAAAGGTTTTAAAATTAATAGGTTCAGCCCTACCTTCTCTCATTTATTCTTTGCCAACGATGCTATATTCTTTTTAACTGCCACAACCACAGAATGTCAGAATCTAGCAAGTATTTTTACTCAATATTGCCTAGCTACGGGTCAGTCTATCAATAGGAACAAGTCAGGTATTTTCCTTGGTAAGGACTGTCCAAGATGTCTAAAAGAAAACCTGGCAAGTGAGCTAAGAATTCCTACGCTGGAACGAATGGGCAAATACTTAGGCATTCTGTTTGATTGGGGGCATTCAAAAGGTGAGATGTTCTCTTGGATTTTGGGTAGGGCGAACTCAAAAATGGAGGGCTGGAAGGAGAATCTAATATCAAAGAGTGGTAAGGAGGTCCTAATTAAAACTGCGGTGCAAGCCATTCCTCAGTATGCAATGTCTGTTTTTAAAATTCCTATATCTATTTGCAAATCTATTGAGAAAAAGATTGCCAGGTTTTGGTGGCAGAATGATTGTTGGAAAGCGGGTATTCATTGGAAGCAATGGGATGTGTTAAAACATACTAAGGCGTCGGGAGGACTAGGTTTTCGAGATATTGTGGCTTTCAACAAGGCCATGCTTGGTAAATAAGCATGGCGCCTAATTCAACAGCCTTCCTCTTTGTGGAGTAAACTGTTCAAGGCTATCTGTTTCCCTACACAAGATTTTCGTTATGCCCATAGAGGTGTCCGCCCTTCATGGGGATGGCAGAGCCTACTGTCAGGAAGGGATCTTATACTACCTAATCCCTAGTGGTCGGTTGGTGACGGAGCAAATATAACCATTAGGGAGGATCGGTGGCTTCCTAGGGGTATTGTTGGCGGACCCGCGCAACGTGAAGAACCGAGATTGGTAGCTGATCTACTGGTACATAATTCAAATAACTGGAATCTTGCTACTTTGACTAACTTTTACGATGAACAAACAACGGAAGAGATTCTCAGAATTCCAGTGCGACGCAACCTTACTAAAGATAAAATGGTATGGACAGCAACAATCAATGGACAGTACATAGTTAGAAGCGGTTATCATTCAATTCGGAAAGCAGAAATTTGTAAACTCACCCAGCAAGCTTCATCGTCTTACCAACAGCCTCCTCAACTTTGGAAGCGTATATGGAGCATTAAACTTCCACCAAAGCTAAAGGTCTTCTTCTGGTCTATTTGCCACAATGCATTGCCCACGAAAGAAAATCTTTTTCGGTGCCGAATTACTCCGGATCCCATCTGTCTTCTATGTAGTATGCATCAGCCTGAGTCAATTGAACACCTCATTTTGCTCTACCCTTGGACAACAGCAATCTGGTCACATCCTACAATTAGTATCCCGATTGACACCACATTTGTTCATCGTATCGATGAATGGATAGTAGACAGAATACTACAAAAGAAGTCTAAACCTGATCTGGAGATGGTTATAGCAGTCTGTTGGCAGGTATGGAAGGCCTGAAACGGCGCAATCTTCTCCAAACATCAACTGGATCCGCACTTTGTTGTCCATGCTACAATTGCCCAAGTTTGTTCTACTGAGATTTGTGCTCAGCCTTTGTCGACTAAGGGGAAACAAAGCGCTGATCTTGGCCACTTCTGGCAACCTCTCGCCCCGGGCACCCTGCGAATCAATATTGATGGGGCTTACACTTCAGGCCATACAGAGGGATCGATTGCCTTTATTTGCCGGGACAAATCTGGACGTTTGCAAGAGGGGTTTACCAGATCTGTGCAGGCGGCGTCGGCGTTGTAGACAGAAGCTCATGCACTGATCTTTGCTCTTTGCCACTTGCTGCAGCAAGGAAAGATGAACACCTCTCTGGAATCGATTCGAATTGTTTACTCTTAGTAGAATCCCTCAACAGCCAGCAAGAACCCCCATGGGAGATCCGCCCCCTTGTCCACGCAGCTGTCGATATGTGTCGTGCTTTTCTCAATCTGCATATTAGGTTTCGTAAGAGGGAAGCCAACTCTGTGGTTGATTGGGTAGCAAGAGCCCACAGCAAAGGCACCCTTTCCCCTTCATGGGCCGTCTCCCCTCCCCCTCCCCTCCTTGACCTGCTTATTTCGGATACTATAGCAGCCGAATGTATTTCGTACCCCTATCTATAATATGTCTTTCCTGTTCAAAAAAAAAAAAAAAAAAGAATTGGCCATTGCAAATTGCCAAATTGCTTTTAGGATCACTCCTAGATCAACACCCAAAGCATCATCAACTAAAAAATGTTTCCAATTGATTCGGTGTTGATTTTGTTTTACGTACTTTTGAACTCAAGAATGTTGATTCTTGTCACAACGCTAGCATTGAAATTCGAAACCAATATGGCTTCACACTTTTTAAGCTTTTTTTTAATTTAAAATGATTTACGTTGAAACAATTTGATAGCGAAAGCAAACATGGTCCAGTAATAAGTACAAATACAATGACACAAAATGAAGAAACAACAATATCAAGAAAGAGATGCAAATCAAAATCGAAATAGTGAATATATTAGAAGAGAACACACAAATTTGTGTGTATATATATCTAAATAAAGATGATTCTTATTCCATCTAACTCATGATGTATGAGTTCACCGTATCTTCTTCCTCCGCATACATTAAACTAAGAGGTTTTCCCCCTGACGGTGAAGGAGAATTCCAAGGATAACAAATATCGAACTGTCCGGTAGACCAATTGAGCATACAGGGACCATTTGGTGAGATCTTCCACTTACACTGGGTGCAAAAATTCTTGTCCCTGCCTTGCACATATATATCGAACCTCTGAAATTGACCTGGCCATGCAAAACTGCAAAAGAACAAAGTCCTTCAAGAGATACTAGGTTGAAACGAGAATCCCCAGCTACTCGTTATATGCTGGATTCTGAGATTGTCATTCTTGGATTTCCAATGAACTATTAAAGTAGTTCCACCCGGCAAATTGTAAATGATCTCAACATGTGTCTTGTCCCAAACATCTCCTGCATAACTAATCAGGTATAAAGAAATGACAAGCACGAGCTTAGCTATTGAAGTCATGATTGAGGCATATCATTATTCCAATATCAACATCATTAAGCTATTAAAGGACGAAGAATGACGGATATCGGACATTTACCTTTTAAGGATGTCAGATATTACCTTTTAATTTTCTTCCTTACTTTTGGATAAGAAAAGCCATATAAGATCAGATACAATCAAGTACAATATTTAATGTACAGCTTAATTAAAGGAAAGAAAATTATAACAACTTTCAGAATAGGAAACGACTAGACTTTGCAGATGCCACGCGTTCACTGATCATTTTTTATTAATCATGAAATGTTAGGCAATGCTAGAAATATTGAGAACTTGTTCTAGCTTAATGTATCAAGACTTTAAGGGACCTTTTTGGAAAAAAGTGAGATTGATAAATAGTAATTGGCTTGTTTAAACTTTAAATGGTAACTATTACACAATCCCATGGTGAAAAAATTGGCAAAATAACTTTTGTGGTTCTTCTGATTATCTCCAGAATAATTTTTTTTAAGTTATATGCCGAATCTTTGACAAATAGGGAATTCACCTGCCATTTCACTAGATACCACAAATGGAGTATGTTTTATCGTATTTCACGGTGCATTAGTATATTCTTTCTATAGCTTATTGACAATGTAGATGATAATTTGCAAATTAAAAAACGGCTGTAAATGATATGGCTGGTGGCCATTCGATTTTCGTATAAATATAGTACTTTGAAGAAAATAATTTTATTTGGCAGCAGGATTATTATGTGATCTATAAGCAGTCAACAACTAAAAGATTTCGACCAAAAATAAACAAATATTGGATGTTCGCAGCCGAGCACAATGAAATCAGATATTGCCACATCACCAGTGATCAACCATAAATCAATTATAATGTCTAATTTATAGCTTAAATATAGGGAAAACGAAAACAATCTTATTATAGGTGTAATATTGATATGTGAGGATAAAATGGTTGAAACAGAAAGTTGGTAGTTTTGACGATGAAGACCATAAAACCAAATGCTATTGGTCCATGTAAAAGCCTAATGTGGCTATATAAAGTTTAATTCCACCCCCTCCCCCCCCAAAAAAAAATAGAAACCTCAACTTTAGCTACAGTCCTAATTCTATTCTAAATTTTTGTTTGACTTATAGAAAACCCCAACTTTAGGTCCAGTCCAAATTCTATCCTAAATTTTGTTTATATCATAAAAAACCACCAACTCTTGCTTAAGTCTCATATTCGTTCCCTTTCACTCAACGTCCAAAATCGTCCTTAGTGATCGTATGTGGTATTTCCGTGTTATTACTCTAATTCCTCAATTCTCTAATCCAAGAAGATGTTTTTTGTATATGAATTATCACGTCAGTCCAAACGATATCTTCTTAGATCTAAAATTCGGATAAAAACTAGACCAATTAGGGTTAGCCTTTTACAATTGCTCTTATTTTTAAGAGAGTAGTCATTCCATCTCACTTAGGGTTCTTTGATTTTGTGCTCAATCTTCAATCTCTAGTGGTCTAAACTTGCACTTGGAGAGCTCACACTCGGGACACTCAAATAACTCGTGCTTGGGAGTTTTCCATCTATCCTATAACGAGTAATTAAATTGCTAATCCGTTTTAACTAACCACCTAAACCTTAATTAGCCTAAACTAATCAACCCTTAAGCATAATTAACTCTCTAAGTAGAGTTTAGTGAGTAAACTCACCGGTTTTGAAATCCGATGAGTCCACGACGACGGCAATGCGGAGACGAGTGATAAACTCTAAAGCAGCGACACCCTACAAGGCCTGGAAGAGGTCTGAAATGGGCCTCGAAGGCCCACAATTTAACATTTTTCCTCATTAATAGAACCAACTTGCATCCCAAAAACGCAATAAAAAACGGTCCTATGATTTTTCAGGTCAAAAGTGCTCTTACTTTGAATTTTTGCCAAAAATCTCGGTTTGCGGAAAAATCTTCGGAGGGTGAGTCGATGGTTGTAAAATAAATCGTGACATGACAGAACTTTCAATTTCTGAAATCAGGTTCAAATTCGCGGTTAATTTCAATCTGGTGCGATTTTAGCGTGACCTAGCCTACTAGGTAGCTTTTAGGAATTTTTAGTGCAATTGACCTGTGGTTGATTATTTTTAAGCCACAACGTACATTTTCGACACATTGGCGACTATCATTTGTTGTGAAAATCTCGAGGTTTCGAATACGGGGATAGGATATCAAAATGACAGAAAAAATGGTCTAGTGCCAATTGACAAAAATTTTGCAATTAGGTGGAATCACCCACGCACTAATCACATACCTTTGCCAAATCGACCTATCTCTAGTCTTTAATCGATTTTTAACTGTGCCGTAATGATCTCTGCAAATTAGTAAGGTTGAGCAGTTTGTTCCTAGTCGAATTCTCAAGTCTAATGCATTATAATCCTTTAGCGGCTTCACCTAGTAAACTAATTATTTCGTAAGTAATTAGCTTAGAGAATAGAACTATAGGTGCGTCGATGAAAAGCCCAACTTATCCAATCGAAGATAGAACCTAAAATTTAGGATGTCACAACTTTTCCCTTCTTATAAAAATTTCGTCCTCAAAATTTAAACCATTACAAATTCTTAAATAGAAAGGTGGGGGTACAGTCGTCTCAACGAATCCTCACTTTCCCAAGTTGCTCATTCGGTACCATAGTGTTGCCAGACCACTTTAACCAATGGGATTGTCTTAGTACGCAAAATCTGCTCTTTCCGATTCACAATCTGAATCTGGCTTTTCACGTACAACACTCTGTCGTCCACTTCTAATTCCTCAAAATTAAGCACGTGGGTCGGGTCGAGCTCATACTTCCTCAACATCGACACGTGAAAGATGTCATGCACTTGCACCAACCTCGATGGCAATGCAAGACGATACGTTAGGATCTCGATTCTTTATAGAATCTCAAAGGGACCTACGTATCTCAGACTCAGTTTTCCCTTCTTACCAAAGCACGAAGTACCTCTCATTAGTGACACCTTCAGAAAAACGTGATCACCAACTTGAAATTCCAAAGGCCTTTGATGCTTATCGGCGTAGCTTTTCTGGTAGCTTTGAGCGGTCTTTAGTCTATCTCTGATGATGGCAACTGCATCCATTGACTGCTGGACTAATTCTGGGCTTGTAATATTTCGTTCCTTGACCTTATCCCAACACACTAGCATTTTGCATGCTCTACCATACAACACTTCGAAAGGAGCCATCTAAATGCTCTGCCGGTAGCTATTGTTGTAGGCAAACTCGACAAGGTGGAGCTGTTCCTCCCAGCTTCCTTTGAACTCCAACATGTAAGCTCGCAGCATGTCTTCGAGGGTTTGAATCGTCCTCTCAGACTGGACATCTGCCTGAGGATGATAAGTTGTACTATATTGCAACTTCGTTCCTAAAGCGGTCTACAAACTTTTCCAAAAGGCAGCTGTGAATCTCGGGTCTCGGTCTAATGTAATCGTTACTAGCATTCCATGCAGACGAACTATCCGACGCACATACAAATCTGCATCCTTGTCTAAATCACGGTCCTTCTGTACTATGATGAAGTGAACCGACTTCCTCAGTCTATCAACCACTACCCAAATGGAATCATTACCCCTCTGACTCCTTGGTAAGCCTATCACGAAATCCATCGTGATGTGCTCCCATTTTCATTCGGGAATCTCGAGAGGTTGCAGAAGTTCTTCCGGCTTACAATGATGTGATTTCACTTGCTGACACGTCAAACACTTAGTGACATGCTTGGCAATGCCCGCCTTCATATCGGACCACCAATAATGTTGACGTAGATTCTGATACGTCTTTGTGCTGCCAGGATGAATACTGTAAATGCTACAATAAGCTTCTAACAAGATCTCTTTCTTAAGCATTGCATCGTTAGGTACATACAATCGTCCCCGGAACCCTAGTGTTCCGTTCTCAGCAACTTGAAAATCAGCCTTTCTCTTTTCAGTATTCTCTTGCAAACTTTTTCTGAATCTCCGGTTTGTCCACTGAAGCGTCTTGATTCTGATATGCACTTTCAGCTCAATTCTGAGGGTAGCCATAAGATTTGAAAGGCAGCCTACCTTAAATTTGAAAACCGAATCTTGAGCTTTGTCAAGCAAGGTCCATTCCTTAACCATCATGTGCGACTGAAGACTTCTGACTCAAAGCACATCTGCGACCTTAATCGCCTTTCCAAAGTGATACAAAATATCACAATCATAGTCCTTAAGAAGTTCCATCCAGCAACACTGTCTCATATTCAACTCCTTCTGAGAGAATAGATACTTGAGACTTTGATGGTCAGTGAAGATCTGGAATCTTTCTCCACACAAATAATGTCTCCAAATCTTCAAAGAGAAAATGATTGTTGCGAGTTCCAAGTCATGCGTTGGATAATTCAACTCATGAAATCTCAACTGACGGGACGCGTATGCAACAACCCTACCATGTTGCATCAACATGCAACCCAGTCCTCTAAATGATGCATCACTATAGATCTTGTATCCTCTAGGACCAGATGGAATGGTCAGCATAGGTGCGGTAGTCAACTTCTACTTAAGCTCTTGGAAACTACGCTCGCACTTATCTGTCCACACAAACTTCTCTTCCTTCTTCAATAGTCGAGTCAACAGTGACGCCAAAGCTGAAAACCCTTCCATGAACCTTTTGTAGTAACCTACCAAACCCAAAAGGCTTTTGATCTCTAACACGGTTGTCAGTCTTGGCCAATTGATAATTGCTTCTATCTTGGTTGGGTCCATAGAGATTCCTTCGCCTGAAATCACGTGACCTAGAAACACAACACGAGTCAACCAAAACTTGCACTTGCTAAACTTAGCGTACAATCCATGAATCCTTAGGGTCTGAAGTACCATTCTCAAATGCCTCTCGTGCTCCTCAGAACTTCTCGAATACATCAACATATCGTCGATGAACACGATCACGAACTAATCCATATATTCTTTGAACACTTGGTTCATCAGATCCATCAAAGTAGCTGGGGCGTTCATCAAACCAAATGGTATTATAGTGAATTCATAATGGCCGTATCGAGTACGAAATGCTGACTTCGGTATGTCCTCCTTTCTGATCCAAAGCTAATGATACCCTGTCCTCAAGTAGATCTTTGAAAATATCAATGCTCCTTGAAGCTAGTCGAACAAGTCGTTGATCCTTGGCAATGGATACCTGTTCTTGATCGTCACCTAATTGAGTTGATGATAGTCAATGCACAGACGCAATGGACCATCTTTCTTCTTCACGAACAAAACTGGTGCTTCCCAAGACAATGCACCAGAACGTATGAATCCCTTTTCCAACAATTCTTGCATTTGCACCTTCAATTCTTTCAATTCAGATAGCGACATCCGGTAAGGAGCCTTAGAGATTGGCTCTGTCCTGGGTGCTAACTCAATCCAAACTCTTCAATCTCTCTCTGGCGGTAGGTTTGGCAATTCTTTGGAAACATGTTTGGATATTCTTGCACTATTGAGATATTTTCGATTTTTCAGTTCCTCAACTGTCGTATCCACAATAGTTACCAAGTAACCTTGACAACCCTAAACCATCTAACAAAGGGTTGCCTCAAGCTTGACGAGATTAAGGAAATTAAGGGTCCTCCTGGACTCCCAAAAAACTCAAAACTTTCACTCTAACGGGTTAAACTGAATTGCTTTGCGATAGCAGTCCATCTTAGCTCATTGCTTGGTGAGCCAGTCCATGCCAATTATCAAATCAAAATCATACATGGCTAGGACTAATAAATCTATCTTCCCCTTTCACTAACTAATCACTAACTTGCAACCAGGACAACCCAATGCAACTAACACCTCATCCTTTAATGGTGTAGATATGCTAACCACTAACCCCAACAACTACGGACTCAATCCTACCAGCTTAACATATTGCTTAGTTATAAAAGAATGAGTCGCGCCAAGGTTAAATAAAGCATAAGTAGATTGGTCGTTTAGCGAAACCATACCTAGAATCACATCAAGCGAGTCCTCTGCCTGTCCTCTCGTGATGACATACACTATCCCTTGAGCTGGGGGTCTATTCTGTCTACCCTGCGGTGCAATCTATGGTGCTAATCCCCTAATCTGACCCATCAATGGCGGTGGTGGTAACTGTTGTTGTCCCGTCGATCTTTTGGGACAATCTTTGGCCAAGTGATCCTGCTAGCCATATTCAAAACAAGCACCCATCCTCCGAGGGCACAAGGCTGAACCATGTTGCCTTCCACAGAAGCGACACGTGCCATTCTGATTTGGCCCTGACTTGCTAACTCCACCCTTCCTATTGGGCGGGATATGGAACCTTCCTCTGTTCATGGGCTTCTTCCCATACTGATTCCCATCTCTATGTGAACTGAACCTCGATCCAGACGGGGTGGCTTGCTCACTCATACTTCTTTCTATCAGTTGGGCCTGACTATATACTACATTATAGTCCTTCAGATCAAATGACACCAGCGGGTTCTTCAACTCTAGTTGAAGGCCATTCCTGAACCTTCGAGCTTTGTCTTTAGGATCCTCTATCAGTCTTGGAGCATACTGCGATAGCTCCGCGAACTTCACTTCGTATTGATCCATGGTCATCATCCCTTGGTGGAGGCATTGAAATTCCTCCATCTTTTGTTTTCAAGCGTTACCTGAAAAATACTTGTGGTTGAAAGCTTTGAGAAAAGCATTCCACATCGGGACTACGCCTTTCGAAAATATTGTGCCTTTGGTGGCCCTCCACCAGGTATTAGCGTTACCCTGTAGCTGGTATACTACAAGGACAACTTTTTCCTCCTCATTGCACATCAAAAGTGCAAAGGCCTTTTCCAGGTCTTGAATCCAAAGAGATGTAGTCTCGAGATCTCTAGCACCAGTGAACCTCAATGAGTTTAGCTTCAGGAAATGTTCTACCAACTTATGAATTGGCCTCTCTCTCTTTACGACTATGTTCCATGTGGTTCTCGGTTGGGATGATGATAGAAGATTGGGCGGCTATGGCCTTGGTAGTGGCGACAAAGGCAACAGTAGAAGCAGCTTGAGCGGCGGCGGCTTGATTCTGGGCCTGATGTCCCATCAGATCTCCCATCACTTCAAGCGCCTACATGATCCCTTCGATCCTGGGATCACCAGGAGCTGCTACCCTAACACCAACAGGAGGCAGTGCCACACCACTAGCGCTAGCCTAAGCCGGCGCTCGACCACGACCTCCTCGGATATTGACTCTTGTCGACGTCCTACCTTGAGTCGGAGGTCCAATGGTTCGCTTTTTAAGAGTCCTCTGCTCCTGATCACTCATTTCGCAGGATCTTTAAAGAAACCTGCTTTCCAATTCCACACAAAATTAGAAGCTGAGCGATCTCAAACAAACAATTTACCAAACAACTATCATAGACATGCACCATCAGCATGAAATAAAGGCCATTCCTACTAACTATCCCATAAACTTATCGCACCTTATCACTCCAACTATTGACCAGCTTTGATACCACTCCGAGAGGGGATGTCATGCCCCGATCCTCGAGCACGTGCCCATCCCTCGGTGGTCGATTAAATTGCAACGTCTCAGGACATGTCGCCGACCCATTCATTTTAATGCGCATGTAGAAGCAAATAAATAAATCCCCAGACAACACAAAGATGGGATAGAAAAGCAAGGCCAAATTTTTAAAACCACAACACAACTTTATACACAACAGACTAGGTCATTTACACTACTGGTCTATATTCACGAGTCTACAAAAGCAGATAGGCTACAAGTCCTCTAAGCATTCAAACGCTCAACTGAAGACTCCGGGGTCTCTGGCTCCGGGGAACTCGGGTCAACTACTGTGCCACCAGGAGGGTTAGCCATACCCTTGCCAAAAGCGATCTCCAACACTGACGCAGGCACCTCAGATTCCTGCAGGGGGCCTTCTTTGGGTCCATTTCATTCGTAACGATACCTTCCTTGGAATTGATGGGGTACCCTCCGAGGTAGGGCTGCATCAACCCAAACGATAGTCCTTGCGAGCTCGTAGACACAGGTTCCCTAACCCTTGGGAAGAGGAATTTGCATGACCTATTCAGTGACCTTCTTGGGCTGGCCAAAACGCTCAGGAGGATTCACCATCTAAGGACCTGAAAATGTTAGCCCACGACGGGGTGAGACGATGTCTCGGCGAGTCCACCCTCTAAACTCTAACTAGGAAGGAAATACACCTAAAGGCTACCTATGCACACATAGGACAGAAGATTTACCTTTACCTTAGTTCCTTCCTACAAGTTAGTACAGTTTATGATGTACAGTTTATGATCTCAACCAATAAACTCAAATCAAATCGAAACATCGATCAATCAGTCAATCAGCTCAATTTGATACTATATATCGGTCTTTTGACACCACCACTACTCATAACAGTTGCAATATATTGTCTTAGCTCACTCAAGCTGATATATATAGATAGATAGCTCACTCCAGCTGATATATATATAGATCGTACTCACTCAAGCTAATAAATATATAGATCCTGCTCGCTCAAGCTAATTCACCAAGTTAAAAGTACCCGATAAAAATAATCGTATGTGGGTACACGGTCGGCTTGAGCCAAAACATAATATCTTTCTTTTATAAAATCCCACTAATTAAAATAGTCCATAAACACATTTTTGGTGCTATAAACCGACGCCCGGTATTTTCAGATTAAATACCGAAATTACCTAATTTTGGAATAAATACCCAAAATTACAATTTCCACTCAATTTTCTCAAATCAACACTCAATTAAATAAACCAAGCATACCATTGCAATCAGCACGAAATTCCGGTCAACAACTATCCCAAGTATAATTTTCGAAAAATAATAAATAATTAAATAAATACTAAAATTAATAAAGTAAATACATTTAAATACCATAAATAGAAACTTAGGCCGGAAAGGCCTAATTAAAAATCGAAACAGCCCCGGAAAAATTCCAAACCTATCTAGATAAATAATACAACCTATCTAGTTGCTAATTAAGCTGGTCTAACCACCTAACATGCAATAACAAATAATTAAATCGGTAATCCATTCTAACTAACCACCTAAACCTTAATTAGCCTAAACTAATCAACCCAAATGGTGGACTTCACTAGTACATATTCTAATCCTTCAGGGTGGGGGGTATCGGGAAGTGATATCCTATCTCGGTGACCTTTTCGAGAATACCAAAATGTATGGGAGGACGAGGAGGTGAAGGTGCTGCCATCTAGGGACCTGAAATGTTGTCCCACAACGGGGTGAGACTACGTCTCAGCAAGTTCTACCCCCTCAGACCCGATTAGGACGCCAATATGCCCTAAAGGCTCCCTAAAATCAACACGAGTCAAAGGACTTACCTTGGCCTCAGTTCCATCCTGCAATTCAGCATATATATCAAATATACACAATCACGTCACATCACCCAATCAAATCAAAGTACCGATCAATCGACTTAGTCGATTACATGTCACCACAACCTTTCCCTGGCCAGTACATTCAATACTATCTATAAGGTCCTATTAATTCAGGACTGCTCACCCAAAGCTGATAATAGATAGTATAGCTCGCCCAAAGCTGATAATATAGTATACTGTATACATGCTCGCCCAAAGCTAATAGATTAGCGCCCCCAGGCCATCATAATACTATATATGCTCGCCCAAAGCTAATATTATGTGCTCACCCAAAACTTATAATATGGTCTACTATTTATATGCTCGCCCAAAGCTGATAATTTAGAGCCCCCAGGCCTAGATAGTATACCATTTTCACCATATAACAATTCATCTTTTTTATCATACCCGATAAATATAGACGTGTATGAGTACACGGTCGGCCTTAGCCAAATTACAGTTTTTTCATCCTTGAAAATTCCACAGTTTATATGGTCTACCAAAATTGATTAATTTAAGAATAAACTCCTAAAAACAAAATTAAATTAATTCAACACAAATTACCGCTCAAATAAATAAACAGACCGCACCACAATAATCAGCATAAAATTTCGGTCATCGACTATCCCAGCCTAATTTCCGGGAAATAATTAATTAATTAATTAATTATGAAAATATTAAATAAATAACAATAAATCTAATTTAGGCCCATAATGCCTAATTGGAAGCCGAAACGGATCTGGAAAATTTTTCAAATTCGTTCAATAAATACTAAAGACTATTCACTAACTAATAGCACTAACCAATTGTCTAACATACATTGATAAGGCACTAATTTAATTGCTATACTCTTATTTATCCACATAATCACACTTAATTAAATCTAAACAACTCCTAAGCGTCATTAGTCTACTAAGCGGGGTTTAGTGAGTAAAACTCACCCATTTAACAAACGGTTTGGTGCAAAACGACGGGAACGTCGCGGGGTCGGCTTTCCTCAAGGCGGGCCAAGCAACCGAGGCTCGGGACTACCTCAAAAAGGGCCTAACAACCATTGGAAACCCACCAAAAACTCTTCTATTCTCAGTTGTAAAAACAAGGGAAACAAACTTGGTTAAGGGTAGCAAGGCTCAGGAAAGGTAGCGGGGGTGGTCTCGGGTCTAAACAAGGACAAATCGGGGGCGGAGGGAGCTCTGGCAGTGGCCTGAGCTGCTCGGGACAGCTTTGGGATGCACGGGCAAGGCTGTTGGACGGCGGTGAGGCGCGGCAAGGCGCAACGGTGCGCGAGGCAACTCTCGCAGGCAGACGGCGTTCCGGTGGAGGGCGACGGCGCGCGATGAGGGCGGCAGCTTCTTCTACTAGACTTATGGTCTTCAAGTAGTGGCAATGGAGATGGGGAAGGGAGGCTGTCGCACGGCCAAGGGGAAATGAGGGAGAGAGAGCAAGAGGGGGTCCTATGGTGACATTTTTCCAATTCTTTGTCACCTTTGACCATGCACAGCCAAGTATAGTTCCTTGGCTCTCAATGAGCCACCAATACAAACCCAACAACCTTTGAAGTGGTCCATTTTGGCTAAGCATGGGAGAGCTACGAATTTGCAAGCTTTGGCTTCAATTGGAATCATAATCTCTCTTAATTCAATCTCAATTGGCCTCAATAAATTCCGTTATCGAGTCAATACTCAAATTGATATTTTTCCTCACCAATTGATCCATCTTGCATCTCAATTTCACGATCAAAAATAATCCCCAGCATTTTCTGAATAAAAAGGGCCCTACCTCGACTTTTTTCCCAAAAAGTTTCGGGTTGCAGAAAAATCTTCTAAGACTGAGTCGACGTTCTTAGGATTTATTGTGACTTGACAGAATCTTCAATTTCTGAAATCGGACTTAAATTCGCGGTTAATATCACTCAGGAGCGTTTTTAGCGTTACCTATGCTACTAGGTAGTTTTCATAAAATTTTTAGTGCAAATGACTCATGGTCGATTTTCTTCGAGCCACGATGAACCCACTCGACTCATTGGTGACTCTTGGTTGTTGTGAAAAACTCGAGGATTCAAATACGGACATAGGGTACCAAAACAATAAGAAAATCAGTCTATTGTCGGCTGACGAGAATTTTCCAATTTAGTGGTGTCACCCACGATTAGCCACACATCTCAGTTGAGTCGCCTTATCTCTGATCTCAAATCGATTTTATACTGTGCCGTAACGGCCTCTAAAGATGAGCATGGTCGTGAAGTCGATTCCTGGTCGAATTCTCAAGTCTATTGCATTAAAATTCCTTAATGGCTTCCCTAGATAGTCTAGTTATTTTGAGAGTGATTAGCTTTGAGAACGGCCTTATAGTCAGGTCAATGAAATGCTCGATTTATTCAATAGAAAACAGTGTCACAACTCTTCCCCTCTTATAAAAATTTCGTCCTCAAAATTTACACCATTACAAAACTTCATCAAAAAGGTGGGGCTACAATTTTCTCATCGACTCTTCAGTCACCCATGTCGCTCCTTCAGTATCGTGGTTTTGCCAAACCACTTTGACCAACGGGATGGTCTTTGTACGTAGAACTTGTTCTTTTCGATCCACAATCTAAATCGGGCTTTCAACGTATGACACATGGTCATCCACGTCCAATTCCTCGAAATTGAGCACGTTGGTCGAGTCAGGCTCATACTTCCTTAACATTGACAAGTGAAAGATGTTGTGCACTTGCGCTAATCTTGGCGGCAATGCAAGACGATATGCTAAGGTCCCAATTCTCTCAAGAATTTCAAACGGACCTACATACCTCAGACTCAGTTTTCCTTTCTTACCAAAGCGTGAAGTTCCCCTCATTGGTGACACCTTCAAAAAAACGTGATCACCAACTTAGAATTTCAAAAGCCTTCGACGCTTATCTGCGTAGCTTTTCTGTCTGCTCTGAGTGGTCTTTAATCTGCCTCTAATCACTGCCACGGCTTCTACTGACTGCTAGATTAACTCTAGGCCTGTAATCTTCCTTTCCCCAACTTCATCCCAAGACACTAGTGTTCTGCACACTCTGTCATACAATGCTTCGAATGGAGCCATCTATATGCTCAGCTAATAACTGTTGTTGTAGGCAAATTTCACCAGGTGTAACTAATATTCCCAACTTCCTTTGAAGTCTAGTACATAAGCTCTCAGCATGTCCTCGAGGGTCTGAATTGTTCTCTCAGACTGACCATTCGTCTGAGGATGATATGTTGTACTGTACTGTAGCTTGGTACCTAAGGCATTTTGTAAGCTCTTTCAAAAAGCGATGGTAAACCTCGGGTCTCTATATGAAGTTATTGTAATTGGCACTCCATGCATACGAACCACTTGATGCACGTATAGATCTGTGTGTCTATCCGAGCTAAGGTCCTTTTGAACTGCAATGAAGTGAGCCAACTTTGTCAGTTTGTCGACCACTACCTAAATCGAACATTTCCCCTTTGACTCCTTGGTAGTCCAGTCAAGAAGTCCATCTTGATATGCTCCCATTTCCACTTTAGAATCGCGAGAGGTTGCAGAAGTCTTCCCGACATACAATGCTGAGCTTTTAGCTGCTGACATGTCAAACACTTAGCGACATGTTTCGCGATGTCCGCCTTCATACCTGACCACCAATAGTGTTGACGCAGATTCTGATACATGTTGGTACTATCTGGATGAATGGTGTAGCTGCTACAATGTGCTTCTGATAGAATATCTTCTCTAAGCTCCACATCGTCAGGTACAACCAAATGTCCTCATAACCTAAGCGTTCCTTCATCAAAAACCTGAAAATCAGCATTTCTTTTCTTAGTGTCTTCTTGTAGAATCTTCTATACATCTGGATCTGTCGGTTGGAGTAACTTGATTCTGATCTGAACATCCGGTTCAATTCTGAGAGTGGCCATAAGACTTGAAATGTGGCCTACCTCAAACTTGAATACCGAATCGCGAGCTTTCTCGATTAGATTCCACTCCTTCATTAATATATGAGCAACTGAAGACTTTTGACTCAAAGCATCGGTGACCTTGTTCGCCTTTCTAGGGTGATATAAGATATCACAGTCGTAATCTTTCAATAATTCCATCCATTGGCACTGTCTCATGTTCAACTCCTTCTGATAGAATAGGTACTTGAGACTTTGATGGTCCGTGAAGATCTGGAATTTTTCTCCACACAAATAATGTCTCCAAATCGTCAGGGCAAAGATAATTGCAGCGAGTTCTAAGTTATGCATTGGATAGTTCTACTCATGAGGCCTCAACTGACGGGAGGCGTATGCAACAACTCTGCCATGTTGCATCAGCACGCAACCCAATCCTCTGAGTGACGCATCACTGTAGATCTCGAATCCTCTAGGACCAAATGGAATTGTTAGCAAAGGTGCGGTAGTCAGCTTTTCCTTAAGCTCTTGAAAACTACTCTCGCACTTCTCATTCCACACAAATTTCTCTTCTTTCTTGAAGAGTTTTGTTAGTGGTGACGCTAATGATGAGAACCCTTCCACAAACCATCTATAATAACCTGCCAAACTCAGAAAACTTCTGATTTCTATCACTATAGTCGGTTTTGACCAATTGATCACTGCTTCAATCTTGCTTTGGTCTACAGAGATTCCTTCGCCTGAAATCACATGACCTAAGAAAGCAACACGAGTTAACCAAAACTCGCATTTGCTAAACTTGGCGTACAACTGATGGACTCTCAGTGTCTGCAACACTAGTCTCATATGACTCTCATGCTCTTTGTCACTTCTCGAATACACCAGAATATCATCTATGAATATGATCACGAACTGATCTAGATATTCCTTGAATATACGGTTCATCAAATCCATGAAGGTAGCAGGAGCATTCGTCAACCTGAATGGCATCACTGTGAACTCATAGTGACCATACCGAGTATGAAATGCTGACTTAGGAACGTCCTCCTTCTCGATTCTCAGCTGATGATATCATATCCTCAAGTCAATCTTCGAAAATATCGACGCTCCTTGCAACTGATCAAACAAATCATCGATCCTTGGCAGTGGATACTTGTTCTTGATCGTTACCTGATTGAGCTGCCAATAGTTGATGTATAAGCACAACGATCCATCTTTCTTCTTCACAAACAGAACCGGTGCTCCCCAAAGTGATGCACTGAGACGAATGAATCCCTTATCCAATAGCTCTTGCATCTGCACCTTCAATTCCTTTAACTCAGATAACGCCATCCAGTAAGGAGCCTTAAAGATTGGCTCTGTCATGGGTGCTAGCTCGATCACGAACTCAATTTCTCTCTTTGGCGGCAGTCCTGGCAACTCCTTTGGAAAGACATTCGAAAATTCTTGCACCACAGCAATGTCTTCCATTTTCAAATCCACAACTGCCGTATCCATGACAGTTGCCAGGTAACCTTGATAGCCCTTGTCTAATAAACGAGTTGCCTCTGGCGACGAGATCAGGACAATCAAGGGTCCTCCTTGATTCACGATAAACTCGAAGCTCTTACCCTCTAATGGATCAAACTAAATCGCTTTGCGATAACAGTCTATCTTAGCTCATTGCTTGGTGAGCCTGTCCATGCCAATTATCAAATTAAAGTCATCCATGGCTAGGACTAACAAGTCTATTTTCTCCACTCGCTCACCAATCCCTAACTTGCAACCAGAACAACCCAAAGCGGCAATAACTTTATCCTTCAATGGTGTAGATATGCAAACTGCCGACTCCAATAATATAAGACTTAATCCTAACAACTTAACATACTGCTCAGCAATAAAGGAATGAGTTGCTCCTAAGTCGAATAGAGCATAAGCAGGATGGTTGTTTAGTGTAACCATACCTATGATCACGTCAGGTGCAGTTTCTACTTGACCTTGTGTGATGGTATACATTGTGCCTTGAATTAGGGGTCTCAGCTTACCTCCATGATACAGGCCATTCTGACTCGGCCCAAACTTTCCAACTCCACCCTTCTTGTTGGGTGGAACCTAGAATCTACCTCAAGTCATGGGCCTCTTCCCATGGTGGATTCCTTCTCGACAAGACATAAACCTCGATCCAGACGAGGTGACTTGCTCAATTAGGCTCCTTTCGAGCAGTTGTGCTCGATGGTAAACTTCTTAGTAATCAATTAAGTCGAACGATACTAGCAGCTACTTCAACTCTTGTCGAAGGCCATTTTTGAACGTCCTAGCTTTCTCTTCAGGATCCTCAATCAGTCTTGGAGCATACTGAGATAACTTCGCAAATTTGACTCCATATTGGTCGATAGTCATCGACCCTTGACGGAGTTGTAGAAATTTTTCTATCTTTTGCTGTCTTGCGTTCCTCGAAAAGTATTGCTCATTGAATGCTCTAAGGAATGCATCCCACAGCGGGACCACTCCTTCAGGAAACACTGTCTCTCTGGCGGCTCTCCACCAGGTGTTAGCATTGCCCTGAGACTGATATACTACCAGGGTTACCTTCTCTGCCTCTGTGCACATCAAGAGTGCAAGAGCCTTCTCCAAGTCCTAGATCCAAAGTGAAGCAGCCTCGGGATCTCTAGTACCTGAAAGTCTTGGCGGGCTCAGCTTCAAAAACTGCTCCACCAGCTTGTGGATTGGTCTTTCTCTCTGCACCTCTATGTTCTTAGTTGGAACATCGGTAGGCGCGGCAGCAGGTGCGGCGGCAGGTGTGGCAATGGTTGCAGCCTTAGCAGTGGTGGCAATAGCAGCAGTAGCGGCGGCTTGAGCGGCAACTACAACGGCGGCAGTAAATGCGGCAGCAAATGCAGCAGCTTGATCCCGGGCCTATTGCCCCATCAACTCTCGCATGGCATCCAAGGCCTGGTCAATCCTGATGGTTCCCTGGTCACTTGGGGCTGTTACCCCAGCATTATCTAGTAGTGGTGTTACACCATTGGCACTGGCCTATGCCGGTGCCCTAGCTCTGCCTCCTTGGGTATCGACCCTGGTCGACAATCTAACTTGAGCTGCAGGCCTAACAGCTCTCTTACTCGGAGTTCTCTACTCCAGCTCACTCATGGTTCAGTCTTTTCTACTGAAACCTGTCTTTCAAATCTACACCGGATTAGAAGATGAGCGATACACACATGGAAAACAATTATACCAATCATCTACCATCGACATGCACCAGACATGTATTTAAAGGTCTTTCCTACAACTATTCCATGGTCCATCGCACCTTATCACTCCAATCCCTAACCATTGCTCTGATACCACTTAAACGGGGATGTCACTCCCCGATCCTCAGGCACATGCCCATCCCTCACCTTGGTCGATTTAATAGCAACGTCCTAGGACGCATCGCCGACCCTTTCATTTTAATACGCATGCGGAAGCATATAAACAATCCCTAGACAATAAAACAATGGGATAGAAAAGTAGGACTAAAAACTCGAACCTGAAAACCAAAACACTTATATATATATATATATATATATATATATATATAACAACTCAGTCATATATATACATATACAAGCCACACTAGAAAGTCGGTTTCTACTCAAATAGGTTTAACAGAAACAAGTCATCTAACAGGAGTGGGGTCTCAATCCTCATCAGGATCATACTCCGGATCATCCTTGGGATCCTCCTTTGACTCCTCTTCATGTTCTTCTTCAGGGTCCTCCTCAGGTTCCTCCTCCGGGTTCTCCTCCGGGTACTCCTCTTCTTCAACGATCTCTCCTTCTTCCGTGCTCCAGCTGGAGTCTTCTGCCAATTGCTTTGGAGAGTCGGGATCATCACCCAACTTAGGATCCTTCACATCAACCACCAATTCATCTTTAGGGTATGTTGTACCCTCACCAAAAGCAGATTCTAGAACGAATTGAGGTATCTCAGATTCCGGCAAAGGACCCTCCCTTCACCCGTCATGATAGCGGCGATACCAAGACCAGTACTTATAAGGCACCCTATCGGGTTCGTTCACATCAACCGAAACGGTGGACTTCACTAGTACATATTCTAATCCTTTTAGGGTCGGGGTGTACCAGGAAGTGATATCCTATCTTGGTGACCTCTTCGGGAATACCAAAATGCATGGGAGGACGAGGAGGTGGAGGTGCTGCCATCTAGGGACTTGAAATGTTTTCCCACAACAGGGTAAGACTACGTCTCAGCAAGTTCTACCCTCTAAGACCCGATTAGGAAGCCAAACTATGTCTCAGCAAGTTCTACCCTCTAAGAACCGATTAGGAAGCCAATATGCCCTAAAGGCTACCTAAACACAACACGAGTCAGAGAACTTACCTTGCCCTCAGTTCCATCTTGCAATTCAGTATATATATCAAATATACACAATCACGTCACATCACCCAATTAGATCGAATTACCGATCAATCGACTTAGTCGATTACATGTCACCACGACCTTTCCCTAGCCAGTACATTCAATACTATCTACAAGGTCCTATTAATTCAGGACTGTTCCCCCAAAGCTAATAATATAGTATACTGTATACATGCTCGCGCAAAGCTAATAGATTAGGGCCCTCAATATATGCTCACTCAAAGCTGATATTATGTGCTCACCCAAAACTAATAATATGATATACTATTTACATGCTCGCCTGATAATTTAGGGCCCCCAGGCTAAGCAGTATACCATTTTCGCCATATAACAATTCATCATTTTTATCATGCCCGATAAAAATAGCCGTGTATGATTACACGGTCGGCCTTAGCCAAAATATAATATTTTCACACTTGAAAATTCCACCATTTATATGTTTTACCAAAATATTTTCGGCGTTGTAAACTGACGCTCGGTTAATTTCCAATCAATTACCAAAATTGATTAATTTAGGAATAAACTCTTAAAAACACAATTAAATCAATTCAACACAAATTACAACTCAAATAAATAAACAGACTGCACCACAATAATCAGCATAAAATTCTGGTCGTCGACTATCCCAGCCTAATTTGCGGAAAATAATTAATTAATTACATAATTACAAAAATATTAAATAAATAGCAATAAATCCAATTTAAGCCCGTAATGCCTAATTGGAAGCCAAAACGGATCCAGAAAATTTCTAAGATTCGTTCAATAAATACTAGAGACTATTCACTAGCTAATAGCACTAACCGATTGTCTAACATGCATTGATAAGGCACTAATTTAATTGCTCCACTCTAATCTATCCACCTAATCACACTTTATTAAATCTAAACAACCCCTAAGCATCATTAGTCTACTAAGCGGGGTTTAGTGAGCAAAACTCACCCATTTAACAAATGGTTCAGTGCAAAACGACGGGAATGTCGTGGGCTCGGCTTTCCTCAAGGCGGGCCAAGCAACCGAGGCTCGGGACTATCTCAAAACGGGCCTAACAGCCGTTGGAAACCCACCAAAAACCCCTCTGTTCTCAGCTGCAAAAACAAGGGAAACAAGGTTGCTTAAGGGTGGCAAGGCTCAGGAAAGGTAGCGGGAATGATCTCGGGTCCAAACAAGGACAAACCGAGGGCGGAGGGAGCTTCGGCAGTCGCATGAGCTGCTCAGGACAGCCCTGGGACGCACGGGCAAGGCTATTGGATGGCGGTGAGGTGTGGCAAGGCACGACGATGCGCAGGGTAGCTCGCGTGGGCGGACGGTGTTCCGGTGGAAGGCGATGGCATGAGATGAGGGTGGCAGCTTCTTCGCTGGACTTCGGTCTTCAAGCAATGGCAATGGAGATGAGGAAGGAGGCTATCGCACGGCCAAGGGGAAATGAGGGAGAGAGAGCCCATGGTCACATTTTTCCAATTCTTTGTCACCTTTGATCATGCATAGCCAAGTATAGTTCCTTGGCTCTCAATGAGCCACAATGCACACCTAACAACCTTTGAAGTGGTCCATTTTGGCTAGGCATGGGGAAGCTATGAATTTGCAAGCTTTGGCTTCATATGGACTCATAATCTCTATTAATTCAATCCCAATTGGCTTTAATAAATACCGTTATCGAGTCAATACTCAAATTGGTATTTTTTTCTCATCAATTGATCTATCTTGCATCCCAATTGCACGATCAAAAATAATCTATGGCCTTTTTTGAACAAAAATAGCCTTACCTTGACTTTTTCCCAAAAAGTCTCGGGTTGCAGAAAAATCTTCTGAGACTGAGTCGACGTTCCTAGAATTTATTGTGACCTAAAAAAATCTTCAATTTCTGAAAATGGACTTAAATTCACGGTTAATATCACTCAGGCGTGTTTTTAGCGTGACCTAGGTTACCGGGTAGTTTTTAGAAATTTTTTAGTGCAAATGACCCATGGTCGATTTTCTTCAAGCCACGATAAACCCACTCGACTCATTGGCGACTCTTGGTTGTCGGGAAAATCTCGAGGATTCAAATACGGACACAGAGTACCAAAACAATAAGAAAATCAGTCTAGTGCTAGTCGACGAGAATTTTTCAATTTACTAGTGTCACCCACGATTAGCCACACATCTGAGTCGCGTCGACCTATCTCTGATCTCAAATTGATTTTATAATGTACCGTAACGGCCTCTAAAGATGAGCACCATTGAGAAGTCAATTCTTAGTCGAATTCTCAAGTCTATTGCATTGAAATTCCTTAATGGCTTCCCTGGATAGTCTAGTTATCTTGAGAATCATTAGCTCTAAGAACAGCCTTATAGGCGAGTCAATGAAATGTCCAATTTATTCAATAGAAAACAGATGTGAAAATATGGGATGTCACAACTTCGGCTTCTGTTGATGGGCTAAGGGAGTGAGCTGGGCGACGTTTTGGGCTGGAATGGCAAGGATGGCTAGCGGACGGCTGCAACAGTGCACGGCGAAGACAGGCGACGACGGGGCTTCGGCTAAGCGCGAAGTGGCCTGAGGAGGTTTGGGGGACTGACTGGGCACGCAGGACAGTGGGTTGGAGGCGGACGGCGAGGCTGCGCGTGATAGGGGGTGACGGTGAGCGGCGGGCCTAGCGGTGGTTGGACAGCTTGCGACAGGCTAGGGGGGCTTGGCTGGTTTTCTTTGCAATTTTTGGAGCTTCAAACCTCTCTAATGAAGAAAGCAAGTAGCTAGAGAAGAAGAGGAAGACAGCTGCACTTGGAGGGTCCCTCTTGGCCCAAATAGTCTTCTATTGATAATTGCAAGGCCCCCATTTGGTTTAGCTCTATCCTCAGCCATTAAGCAGCCCACAAGCTTCCCTTAGAAGCTTCCTTGATGCCCCCAAATGTTGCACACCATGGGGCTACGAATTTTGAAGCATTTTCCCCCAAATCCACTTTAATCTCCTCTTGAATTGATTCAATTCGGCCCCCATAAATCCAACTAAGATGCCCACACTTCAATTCACATTTTTCCTCGCCAATAGAACCAATTTGCATCTCAAAAACATGATAAAAAACAATCCCCCGAATTTTCTGATCAAAAACGCCCTTACTTTGAATTTTCACCAAAAATCTCGGTTTGCAGAAAAATCTTCGAAGGATGAGTTGACGGTCCTAAAATAAATCATGACATGACAAAACTTTCAATTTCTGAAATCGGATTCAAATTTACGGTTAATTTCAATCTAGCGCGATTTTAGCGTGATCTAGTCGACCGGGTAGCTTTTAGGAATTTTTAGTGCAATTGACCCTTGTTGATTATTTTCAAGCCACAACGTGCATCTTCGACACATTGGCGATTCTTGATTGTCGTGAAAATTTCGAGGTTTCAAATACGGGTACAGGGTACTAAAATAACAAAAAAATCGGTCTAGTGCCGATCGACAAGAATTTTACAATTTGGTGGAATCACCCACACTTTGATCACATATCTCAGTCGGATCGACCTATCTCTGATCTCTGATCGATTTTTAACTGTGCCATAATGATCTTTGCAGATGAGCACGGTCGAGTAGTCGATTCCTGGTCGAATTCTCTAGTCTATTACATTAAAATCCCTTAACGGCTTCCCCAAATGGACTAGTTATCTCATGAGTGATTAGCTCAGAGAATAGAACTACAGGCACATCGATGAAAAACCCAACTTATTCAATTGAAAGCAGGACTGGAAATTCAACATGTCACATTAAGTTCTATTTAGCCTAAGTGATTTTAGGTGGGCTGCTAGGATGTATTCCTTATTTTAATGTGTTGATGCTCATATGCCTCACACCCCCTCGTTGACTAGCGTTTTTATTGAATCTTGAGCCTACCTCTACTCTCTAGTTGCTTTACATATGAGGCATCTCGAGATTCGAGCGAGATCTCAAACATAGCCTTTTAACGGCATGCTAAGGACATGACGTTAGCCATTTGAGGTGGGCTAAAAACCAAACAAGACACGGGAGATTTGTCTCATTTCCCACACAACCAAAGAATCTAATTCGGGGACTTGATTATGCTAATATCTAGAAGCGCAATTACGGTACCATTAACTTGGATGGTTATTTATTTAAATGGTTATACATTCTTGATTACAAATTATGTCGTAAGGTATCGAAGTTGTTAGGTGATCATACATATGTTTTTTAAGGGTTCATTACGGTCATAGACTAGTCCTAACCATTTTAGAATAGGAGATCAACAAGCAATTTATTAAAGTGCAAGGCGATTATTTAAACACCAAGTAATGAAAACTCTAAATAAAGGTGCAGAAATGAAAAGTCGATACAAGTCAGGCAAAAAGAATTACATGGCATTGTTATTACACCTTGGGACAAGACCCTCGTGAGAGAAATGAAAATTTATACATGCATGAAATTACTTTAAATGCATGGAATTACACTAAATAATTCTAATTTAAGCAAAATAGATTATTTACATAACTGATTATCTCCTTAAAAGGCTTGAAAATAGCACTAAAGAAAGAACATGGCTTAGAAAATCAAGAAAATCCCGGAATTTTTTTTTTTTTTTTGCTCTAATTTAATGCTATCTTACATTTCTTTTTCTTTTTTGGAAAAAATTTCAGATTTTTTCGTTTTTAAAATTTATTTTGTATTATATTTTAAAAAAATTGAAAAATAATTTAAATTCATCAAACTGACCTATGATTGATCTACATGCACATGGACGTACTCAGAACACAAAAATCACCTTAATCATGCTCGAATCAACCTTTCAAGATTGAAACTTGGTTTATGAACAGTCGGTACGCATTGGATTGCCCAGACAAGTTTCTTTAAACCATGTTCATAACTCTCGATCCGAACAAGCAGACGCTCCGGTTTATCTGCGACTCCGGAGTTGAGATGGGCGCACGGATCGTGGGTTGGAGCACCTGGTGCCGTCCACGGACGAAGCTAGTTCTGAAGGACGAAGCTCAGGGAAGAATCAAGCTCTTCGGTCCTTCTGGCCAAGAGGCAGGGGAGAACAGAGCAATCAAAGGCGCGGTTCGGGAAGACTGGGGACGGTGGTGATGAGGGCTTCGAGGGGTCGCGGCGGTGGCTAGTGGACACCAGGGACTTGCCGATGACACGAAAGCTGCTGGGTCTTCGCCGGAAATGCAGGTGGGGCGCTCAGGTATTGCCGCTTGGTGCGGTTCTGGGACGGCCGCAGGTCTGGGCTCGATGGAGGAGTTGCCGAGACGTCAGGACTTGCTGAGGACGTCACTGGGGACTAGTCATGGACGCTGGAATCACCGGGAAACAGCGGAGATCACGGTCTGGTGGCCATGGGTCTGGGATGGTCGCGCGTGAATGTCTTCCAACTCCAAACCCCCCCAAAAAAAAACCAAAATATGCCCTGCCAGACCAAATCCTCTTTATCCTCTGATTTTCTCCCTCCCTCACGCCACGCCCACTTCTTCTCATCTTCTTATACCCCGACTTCTGCCATGTACTGTGGGTGGCCCATGCTCGTTTCCTTCTTTCTATTTTCTTTTCTTTTCTTCTCGTATTATTCACCTCACCAACTGGTTTCATTTCTTCTTTGTTCTTCTTGTTTATTTGTCGAGCTCCTCCAGCAGACTCTCTTTTCTTTTGCTCTTAAAGATGACAATGTTGATTGACGGTGTGGCCGTTCTCGAAGATCTGCAGCTTATCCATCTTTTATGCTTTTTGGTCATCCATGGCAATATTACTTCATTCATGACGAGAGACCTTGACTAAACATTCGATGACAAGTGCAACCTTGTTCACCAGCAAGAGCAATTGTTTGCAGAATGGGCTTAAGCTTCGAAAGTTCGCAGTCTCACCATAAGTCATTGTCTTTTGTCTACGCATTCCCTAATTTCTAAATGTGGAAGTGCAATACGATGGATTTTTAGTTTAGGGGTCGAGTCCAATCCCTAATTTTCTTATACAATGAAATGCCTAAATGAGTCGCCAAAATTTATGTATCCACAACTTTGTGTCTCAAATGTAAGTCATTCTTCGATGCACATCTCTGTTCTAGAGTTTGTTTGACAATACAATAAGAAATCATCGATTCTCAATGGAATCTCTCGAACACGTACAAGTTTAATGAAAGCGTGACTCCTGAAATATAAAATCAAAGGAAGTTTCAAAGATAGAATAACACGCTTAATATTATGCAGTCAAATCAAGCAGTGATGCATATCAACTAATGTCTCCCGTGTTTGATCTCTCTGTCAAAGTATACTATATACTAGAAAATAGATAAAATATGTTCCAAATTCCTAAAAGATACTGATGAAAGTCAAACATATAAGTTTTAACTGAATTTGTTTAGATTGAAATACAACAAAGGATGTATATATATAAGAGGAAACAATCTCATATACAAATATATCTTGAATCGCGTGGTATAGGTGTAGTGATTAAGGAACGGAATTGTGTGTAGATTATCCACATTGCATGAATTCCATTTTTCTACGTCACTAAAGGCAAACAATTTCACATGAAGCCATCCACCAGTCTTTGGCTTATATCCAACCTCATCCATGATATCAGTAAGATATCTGATTAGCCAGACATGTTATCTACATAAAATATAAAGCTTCTCTCAAGAAATGATATGTTATTATCAGAAAATGATCAGGGCTATCAAGTAAATAAAGCCTTTCTTCCTCATTTATTCCCCCTTTCTATCTGTAACATGTGGCACCCCTCGACGGCCCCCGATCCATTAGGGTCGCCACAGTTCGCTTACCTTTCACTTTCCCTGTTAACATGTTACTCTGATATCATTTCAATTGCAGCGGGTCCATACAACCATGGGGGTTTACATTTTTTATTATCGGTCCCTTGCGTAGTTCATATGGCAGAAGCACATCCAACAAACTCCCTTCCCTATATTCAGAAAACGATGCACACCTACTAAACATCTTATATAAGTTAAAGCCGAACACGTTTATTTACATAAAGCAAATGGACATCATTAGTCAGTACATCGAAATGCCAATGTTTCTATACTCGGCTATACTTCAAAAGATGACCGACATCTTCTCCAACAGTCGAATACTTAAAGTCCATCGATCAGTGTCGGCGTCCAAAAGTTCCTCCCTTTGCTATCCTCCTCCTCGCAGTCGTATCCAATCACCCGATCCATCTACCGGTGGCAGTGGCAGCAGAGGTATCTTATCTAGTCTGAAATGTTGGTCCCCAAAGGGGTGAGTACAACCACTCAGCAGGTAAAGGACCAATAAACCACTCAATGCATCATACAATACAATCATCACAACCATAGCATAACACATGTCATTAAAGCACCCATGCATAATTTACCTTGATATCATGCACATGTCATCACACCTCATGTACATACATTATCATATAATCATCACCATCATGTCGTACACTTACCATCATCATGTCACATGTACCATCATTATCGTGTCGCATGTATCATCATCATTACCATGCATCCATGCACTCATCATCATCATATCTCATGTATCATCATCATTACCATGTATCCATGCACTCATCATCATACAGACTTCAATTTCAATTTCTCAATTTCATCCTTTCATTTTGGACTGCCACATTTCTCTTTCCCGGGACCAATGTTTGCATCCCACATTCATCACTTGCGCCCAATCCTGGCATCGCGAGAACCCTCCGGCACAATACCTCCGGGCATCCGGCACCCCCACGCTCCTGGCATCTCGTACCCCAACTGGCATCACGAGGACCCTCCGGCACAATACCTGCCGGGCAACCGGCCGTACCCTTCTAGCTAGGCATCTCGCACCCCAACTAGCATCGCGAGGCATCCCTCGGCTCAATACCAGCCGAGCTTCCGGCTCCCCCACTCTCCGGGCATCTCGAAACTCCCGAGGACCTCCGGGCATGCATCATGATACAACCGGGCATCCAGCACAAACCTCCGGGCATGTATCATGACACAACCGGGCAACCGGCCGTACCCTTCTAGCCAGGCATCCCGACACTCTCGGGGCATCGTTGGCTCACACCTCCGACGGCCTTCTCACTTATCTCAATTCACATCTTCAATTATAGTTCAATTTTAACATGGCATGTAATGTGATGGAAATCAAGATCATTTTCATCCTTTGGTTCATATATGCATAACAATACAATTCATGGAGTCCATACAATTTAGCATAGTCCATTTACCATGCCTTTTTGAAGTTTACTAAATTTCCAGCTTGCACTATTTTAGAAAACATTTAAATTAAATATCCATATGATTCTCAAAAATCATAAAATCAGGACATGTGATAGACATGACAATAAGATAACAATTTCATGAAGAACACATGCCCAAAAGAGTTTCACACAAGAAGATATAACTCACACGAATACAGCATGCAATTTCGGATAGAAACAGATTGTGCAGTATTTGAAATAATTCGATTAAAATACCATAATGACCTCCGAAAATTATGAAATTTTACCATGTTATAATCAAGACACTAAAGTATATTTTTCATGAAGACATCTAGGCCAGATTCGCTCTAGATAATTTTCTACAGACGTCCGAAACTCTTGATTCTAGCACCGAAACGTCCAGTATTAGCTATCTCAGAAATATCGAGTTTTCACCTACTTATCCTTCTTCGTTTCCTCTGAACTTTTGATATGTTGTGTCTCAAGAAGTCCCCTACAACTTTCATTAAGGGATATAAGTGAAATTTCCAGAGAATAGTTGCTATATGGGTCCAAGAATTCTCGGGTGTCCAGTACCGTATTTCCAGATTTACCATCTTCAAAAGAAAATCGTTTCACTAGGCTACACTTGCTCATTTTACCTAAAAGTTGAGTATCTTAGTCTTTAGTATGTTCTCTACAAGTTTCATGAAGAAGTCGAAGTGAGATTCTCGGTAAAAAGTAACATGCAACCCACAAAACTACCAAAAGGTCAGCAAAACAGTTCCAGATCAAGCGTCTTTGTAGAGGAAGGGTTTCACCCCTCAAAACTAAACCATTTTATCTCAAATTTTAGTATGTTATACTTTGAGATGTTGTATACAACTTTCATGAAGGAATCAAAGTCAAAATCCAACTCGAAACATGCATGCAAGCCTCCATAAGTTTCTGGGTCAGGCGGTTTACACGAAATCAGCAAGCTTTTTCAAGAACAAGTCACATTCTAGCTTCGGTTTTGCCTACCCTAACATCCGAGATCTACCACCAACAAATCGCACATGCAAGACACACATGCAAGAGTAGAAATTGATCCTAACTTGCCTCTAAGATCAAGCGGACGGTGGCACACGGACGGCACACGGACGGCGAACGGGCGGCGACGGGCGGACGGCTCCTTCTCCTCCTCAGTTCCTCTCCCTCTCTCGGCGATTCTCTCTCTCTCACTTGGCTTGGCCAAAAACCTCCAACCGGCCACTCTCTCTCCCCCTTTTATTTCCCCTAAGCCACAATCATTAGTAATGATTAGTAGCCACCCTTGATAGCCAATGCATGAAACCCTCCTCTTGCCACTTGGCATGACACATGCAAGATGCGCTTGGGCTTGGGCTTGGATTGGGCCAGCCACTCTCCCCCTCCTTGGTCGACGGTCACACTTCCTTGGGCTTCAATGGGCCGGCCATTCGGCCCACTAAGAGCTCAAGCTATTGGGCCTAAGGCCCAACCTAATTAAACCCACAATTTCACTGTCAATTATTCATCTTTAATTCTTTCTTTTATAGATTTCAAATTTAGAATTTCACATGGCCAAAATCTTGTAACATTTTATCCATAGGAATTTAGTCTATGAGGTGCATGGCCAAGAATAAATCATTCTCATTAATTTATCCTATAATACTAATTTAAAAACTCATGAACACAAGCCTATATCACTTAGTCTTAAGAGGAGACTAATGGCTAAAGCATAAACCATAGGTAATTTTATTACCTAATTATGGGCTTTAATACACCTTAGAGCTTGTCTTGAATTTTTGGGATGCCACATAACATCCTCGATTTCGACATTTCTTTTGGTCCCAACTAGGAGGCTAAGCTAGATAGGCCTTAGGTTAGTCAAACCTTCCTAGAAAATAAGTGTGAACAAGTGTGAACAAATGTGAACGTATTAAATAAAGTGAGGAGAAAGATATCCCTATAGCCTAGGCCATTAATATCCTAGGATCTAAGTGTGAATGGTAGACTTTGAAACCTACAAAGGAGAAGCCACATGCAGAGAGAGAGAGAGAGAGAGAGAGAGAGGAGAAGGCCAAGACAAGTCCAACTTTGGACCAAGACAAGTCTACCTTATCTCTTTTGGACATTAGCCAACAAATAACCAAGACAAGTGTCCAAGCTAGTATAGAGCCTACTTAGGATCTTGGGAGATAAGATTGTACAGCCATGGATGACCCTTGATTCAAGGCTAAGTGAGAACACTCCTCTTTTCAACTAGAATTTGTCTCATTTAATTTTCGGAATTTCTGGACCTTTGTTGCTTGCCAATTTTACAGAACATTTTATGTTACAAATTTGTTCAAAACATCTTGATCTATAACATGCTTAAATTTTATATTTTTCTGAGGTGAAATGGTTGGGATGAAGGCCCAATCAATTACTGTACAGAACCTGCTCAGTATAGTGAAAACGATAACCAAGTTGCTTTCTTGAATTCTTATAAAATCTTCCCTTTTGAATATAGACATTATTCCTTCACAAAAATTTTAAATAACATTCATATCTACAACATATTCAAATTTCAAAGAGTTTTGTAAAGATTTGGATTTGGCAATGAATCTCTCTCTCTGTGACCGTTGAATCTGCTTGACGGACGAATTTTTGGGTTGTGTTCAGTGAATTTATGCTATTTCCAAAGCACGAATTTGGTTAAGTTTCCTTCATAAAAAATGTTTCTTAAGGTCTTCTCTAAAACATATTAAAATTTCATAAGTTTTCGATTCTGTTTGATAAGGTAAAGACACTGATTTCGGAAATTGTTCAAAACTGTTTTCTCACCCAAGAGGTATGAGTCACGCCCAAGCTTGGACTCAATTCCTTAAATGCCATGTTGAGATTTACCTAATGATCTCTTCCTCAGCCCCAAAATCAATTTGGATAATAGAAATTTCTAGATTGCCTTTTTGAGGAAGGAAAATTTGCATTCTTAAAGAAGGAAGGGAAAGTAGAAAGAAAACTCTAGATTTCCTTCATGAAGAAGGTGAGGTGTCCCTTGACTTTTCAAAGGTCATAATTGTGGTCCAAAATATCTTGGAAAGTGGCATACATATGGGCCAATTGGAGAGCCATACACGGGCCCTCATTAATGACCGAAGATTCTGGAATTTGCCGAGTTGGTAACTTTGGCATTATTATTGTCAAACTTCATCAAATGCTCATTCAATGTGGAGTATATGTGGACCAATGGAAAAGTGAAAAGAGGGTCATCATTGATGACGCCTATGAGCTTAGGTTGCCAAGTAAGGCCTTCTAGCCTTCCAACTCATCATTTAGGCTTCAATTATTGGACCCCTAGCCTTGCCACCCAAGGAATTTAGGCGGGACACTTTGAAACATTGGAATGGACCGCTTGGCATGGTAATGATGGCTCCAAGGGCTATTAATATGAGGAGCTCTCTTCATTTTCCTCACTTTGCTCCCATTTTCTCCACCCTCCATCTCCTTGAACGCCCTCCACCTCACGTCTCTCTCTTCCGGCCTCAAAAGTAAGCCGCCATTCCTTTGTAGTTCGTGTCTTAGCTCGAGGTTCATCGAAGGTAAATAGACTTTCCTAACTCTTCGATAGGGCGATGTGCTACACTTATCGACTTTAGGATCTTGTCATCGTTTGCTTGTGTTGGCTTTGTATTGTTATGCTTGTTATGTTTCTATTGCTTGTTGTTGTATTAAGTAAGTTCATGATCCCGCATGAGTGTCGAACACACTTGGATGTCGAGCAAAGATCTCGATGACTATGGACTATGCTAAAGCCTGAGCGAATGGTTTCAAGTCAAGGTCACGAGCTTGAATCGCATCCGGCATGAGTTTGATTATATAAAACACAAGAGTCATTCATTATTTCACCTTGCATGGCACACCTTTGGGCCTTTCATTAGGCTAAAAGTTAAACATAACATGAATTGGTTGATACTTGAAATGTATGGACACACAATGGATGTATATGCCGACGCTGGGGGATGTCGGGTCGTTGCTTGGGGTAAAACCCCAGATGTCGTCCCGATATTGAGGTCGTGGACGATGCTGGCCCGGGTGAGGCCGATGCCTGGGGGTCGCCCTGGATTCCGTCCCGATAATGAGATCGAGATGATGCCAGTTGCCAAAGGAGGGATCGATGCCCGGTTGTTATCGGAAGAGTCGATTAATTTCGACTAATATGATACTAAAAAAGAAAAATGAAAGTTCACGTGTGGTCCATGACTAATACATGTGTGATGCTTGCAAAAACTGGGTTTGTTTGATATGTATTGTTAAGTCCTTGCATCAATTTGAGCATATATTTGAATTGGGTCACTTAGTGCTTGAATGAGTTCCATGAGATGCGAGCATCCCTTTTTATGACCGACATGATCATAAGCTACGGATCCTTGGAAAGCTTGTTCATATGCACTAACTCATTGTCTTTGATTCTTGAAAGCACATAGACAGTTGAGAGCCTTTCATATGCATGAGCAAGGCAAGGCATGAGCCTTGCTATTGATTTGCCATTGATAGGTGGATGGTGACCTTGTATCCGACGATCGACGGCGAGATGTCCTCCTATAGGAGAATTAGGGATTTCTACTTATTGAGTCATTGACTCATGATTGTTGTTCTCACAATTTCAGGTGTGTGATGGATGAACCTTGGTCCAAGAAAGGAATGAACTTAGCATGGGGGCCACTTTTGGGAGCAGCTCGGTAGAGGAGTTAGGCTACCCCAGCATTTTGATTGACTATATATGGAAACGAAAATAAGTAGCCCAGGACTAGGACGGGCATGTAATTAAAACAGCTTTTGATGTGTAAATATGTATATGTATATGTGTATGTTGCTTTTATTTTCTTGACTTGCATATGTCTTGCTCGGCTTCCATGTTTGTTTGTATGGGAATTGTTTATTATCGCTTCCGCATGTGCTTAACTAAAGATAAAAGACTTTCAGGATGTTCGATGTTGCCTGGGGCATCGATGCTAACCCACCAAGTCATGTTCTCATGTCAAAGATGGGGGCGGGGGTGTGACACTATCTAGCTTAGTTTTAGAAGCAGCTTGATTAAAATCTCATATTTATGGAATTCGCTTACACATAAATATAATTTGTCTTGTCACGTATATCAAAACTTTGATGAAAACTGGTGGTGTTCCCTATCTAGATAAATTAAGAAGCTTTCCCGTACATAGTGGACTAAATTGTAGCACAAGTTAAAAACCAAGACGACCTATACGTCAAAAGTTAGAGGAGTAGCAGAACTTGATCGTACACTACCTGAAATGAAATCTTGACTCAAAAAATTAAATGCCTAAAAAATCGACAGCTTTAATTCCTCTTTGAAGGGGCCTTAAATCAAACTGCAAAAGATCGGAGAGGATGCAGAAGTATATCATCTATCACTTAGAATTTCAGATTTTTAGAAGGAACAATATTACATAAGTATTTTAGGTACATTTGGAAGACACTTCCCACTTGGCTGACCCCACTAGGGGTGTCAACACTTTGGTTCGGTTCGATTTTTCGATTTCCCTTACCAAAATAAATAAGGGGTGAGCAAGAAGATAAATTTTAAGTTGGGCGTTCAGTTTTTGTTGAGAATTTTGGTTAGGCTCAGTTGACCGAACCAAACCAAAATAACCCAAAATGGAAAAAAAAAATAATTAATTTTCCATTATCCGAACCGAAACTGAACCCAAAATGCACGAAATTCAGTTCGGTTTCGGTTTGCTTCTGATGCCCCTAACCCCGACCACATGCAAATTCAAGTATCACTCAACCATTGATCAAATGCTTCACTTGATTATTGGATAGCAGACCATGTAAGTGGTGTTCTTAAACACTTCTGTTAGCAAAAAATTTTTAAACAATGCAATGGATATCTTATTCTTTTAATGTTCTGTCTTCATTTCGAAATCGCAAATCACCAAACTCATCTCCACAATCAATAGTATTGAGTAAGAATGGACAATATAAGTGGAGTATATTGCGTAAAAGTGCTCTAAACTAAACAACTCGCTCCATATAAAATGAAAAGTACATTTTAATAAGTGACTTTGAGCTATTTCATATATTTCTTCTAGATATAGAAGTTTTTGCCAATCATTTGTGATCAAAATTGACTTTATCCCGCTGAATTCTGCAAAATATGGAACTTCCTCATATACAAAAGAAGGAAAGGGGGAAAGCAAAAGAAAATGAGGAAACACGAGCAAAAAAATGAAACAAACTTATGTCGTGCGGGTTTTGAGATAAGTAAGATCAAATTTAATTCGTGTTTGTATCGTTTTTCAATTTCCCACAATCATTACAAATGTCACGCCTTGAACCTCGAGTGCGCAAACATCCCTTGGTGGTCGACTAAATTGCAACATTCCCAAGATGTGTCGCCGACCCAATTTATTTATTGCACATGCGGAAGCGAACTCATATCATATACCTAGACAACAACAAACATGGAATAGAAAAGCAGGACAACCAAACTTCACCAATCACGCTTTAAATACAATCCAAGTCAGTCCTACAAGTCTGTACGCTAAAGGTCTACCCCAAAAGAACTACTGGACAACCTATTCTCCGGATCCCTTTGACTCTGGCTCGGGATCCTCCACAACGCCCTCCGGTATCTTCAGACTAAGGACCTGAAAAAAAAAAATGTAAACCACGACGGGCTGAGAATAAATCTCAGTGAGTCAACACCCTAAACCTTGATTAGGACGAGAATTCATTCAAAGTCGTCCTAAACATGCACCACTCGGGACTTACCTCGGCTCAGCAATTTCCTGCATCTTAGTACACCTCATAAACACTTATGCATACAGTAAATGCATTTAATAACTAGAACACATCATATCATTCATCAAACAATTCACAGAGGTCCCAATTATAGGGCCAAATCGTTATGATACATCCCATTCCGTGCCACACAATTTCGTCCCATAATCAGGCACGGTTAACTCATATCGGTGGTTCAATCCACACCCCATATTCACTCTCAATATCCAAACTCCATATTCCAACTCAAGTGTTTAGAGGTGACCCCCACGAAGTCCCATTATCGTGTGGCACTTAGTTCCTGACCACAATCAGCAACAGTACAAGGTTCTAGAGGTGGCTCCCACGAAGTCATGCTATCGTGTAGCACTTAATCCCTGACCACAATAAGCAATAGCTCAAGGTTCTAAAGGTGACTCACACGAAATTCTTTTTTCGTGTAGCACTTAGTCCTTTTTCCACACATAGCAACAGTACAAGGTTCTAGAGGTGGCTCTCACGAAGTCACACTATCGTGTAACACTTAGCCCTCGACTATGCAAGATAGTAGTGCAAATTTCAAGAGGTGGCTCCCATGTGACTCAATTCACCATGTAGCACTTAGCCCTTGACTACAATAAGCAATGGTACAAGATTCTGGAGGTGGCTCACACGAAGTTACGTTATCGTGTAGCACTTAGTTCTTTACCGGCTCACCACCCATTTAGTTTCCTCCACACAACACATGTGATTGCCTCAACACTTCACCTCATCTTTCAATAGTCCTCAAATAATCACATATTCACATATTCACATATTGCCCTTCAACAACCATATCTTGCCATGACCATAAACCATCGTTCTGGCACAACTATTCACACATCATCATGCACAAGTTTCAAGTATATCACAAACCAACCATATCATCAAATATGTGCAAACCAGCAAGCATTGCACCAAGAACACTACAAAACCATAACTGACCCTAACCGGCAGAAACGGTCCACTCGCGCGTCTCCGAGTTTAAATCCAGAAATTTAATCAAATGAGTTCAGAAAATGCTCAAATTTTAATATGTTGTAAAGAACATATAAAAAAACATTTTTCATTCAGAAACATTAACCCAGATCTTTCTAGATTAAGCCTAGTAAATCGCTCAATCCAGTACAAAAACTGGGTCCGTTTCCAAAAATTCTGTTTTTCCAAAATCAGTTTGGTTCAAGGTCCAAAACATGTCTGTTTGATCTGAAATTTGACTATGTTAAACTAAAAGATGTGAAAAAAAAATTTGTGAAGAAACCATTTCAAAAATCGAACCCTAAGAGTTGATAAAAATCCTTTGAACACCAAAAGGTCACAGATTCCAGCATAGTCCGAGATTCTATTTGCAAATAACGAAGCTGAAATCTCATTTTTTTAAATCTCTAAAAATCTTGAGTAAAATATATATCATATCTGAGGATGTCTAAAACATTTCTCAAGAAGGAATCAACCTCAAAGTCATAGCACATTTCGATCTACAAAAATGGCAAACGATGAGGGTCCAGAAACCTGATTATGGGAAAAATCCATTGAATTGGACTAATCCCTCCTCATTAGTGCTAATATCACCAATTGGATCAACACTGATCCATATTAAGGCTAATCTAACCATTCTAGATTAGAATTAATCCATCTTAAGGCTAATCTCACTTAGTACTAATCTAACTAAGCTAATTAGCACTAATATAACCCCTAAGCGTAATTAACAACTTAATCAAGGATTAGGGAGTTAACTCATCGGATTATCGAATAAATGGGTTCATGACGACGGAGGCACGACGGCGGTGAGATTCCGTGTCTACGGTGGCTGCAAAGGAGGCTCGAAAAGCACTGAAAATGGCCCACAAGCTCACTGCTCGAGCTGGGATTGCGGTTCTGGTTTTGCTTCTGTTTGAGCTGCTGGTCAAGCTTGGCTGAGGCGAGCTGGACACGACTAAGGGCGAGCTAGTGGAAGCGGATGTAGGCAATTCGGTTGCTAGCTGGAGCTGGACTGACGGACGAACTGGTGGCAAGGAAATGCGACTGTCTTGGCTGCTCGGAGGAGTTCTCGATGTGAGAGGTGGACTGTTCTGTTGGTGGCTGGTGAAAGGTGGCAACTTGGTGGAGTGCTGTTGTTGCTGGCGTGAAAGGAGAGTGGGGGCAGCAAAGAGAAATAAAGAGGAATAGAGAAAAGGGGCTGGCTGGCATGAGAGAGGGAGGACGTGAGATGGGCTGGAAATTGGTGAAGAAGAAGGAGAGAATGAGAAAAAAGCAAGTGCAGGAGGGGTTTCGGCTGAAGGATGCGCACGCATGGAAGGGGGGAAAACTTGGAGGAGAGAGAGAGAGGGCTGAAAGTCTATGCTGCAGCCACTAAGAAGCCTTGACAAATATCCAAATAATGATGAATATGCCCCAAAGTCTTCAGCCAAGAAGTCAAGCCATCCTTCAATGGCTATTTTCACTCCAAATCCCCACAAAAATAAAGCTTTTGGTGTCCAAAATTCACATGGTAGCCTCCCCTACGAATTTTCCACTTATTTTCCTTCAATTCCTCACTAAAACAATTCAATTTGAAGCCCAAAAATTCCAAGGGAGCAGCCCCTATGAATTTGCACAATTTGCTCCACAAAACAACAATTTGGTGGCCAAAAATTCACTCAAAAGTGCCCATCCGAATTTACAAAAATTCTTTTTGTCCAATTTGAATTTTTCCGCAAAATTCCTGGCTCGATGGAATTTTCCCAAAAGATGAGACGAGGTCCTAAAAATGAATCATGACATGCTTGAACGTTTGACTCCCGAAACCGAATTCAATTTCATGGTTAAAATCGACCAGACACGATTTTAGTCCAATCCAATATACCAGGTAGCTTTTAGGGATTTTATTGTGGTTATATCCCTTAATGGTTTCACCTAATAGGCTAATTAACTCATGAGTGATCAGTTCAAAGAAAAAGGACCATAGGCGTGTCGGTGAAAAACTCATTTCGTTTTCTTGAAATGGGGTCGAAAATTCAGGATGTCATAACAAATCTCTCCAAAAGTCGAATTTATTATTGTGGATGGCTCCATCAAGAAAATCAGAGAGATTTCGGACAGCTCTTATTATGCTAAAAAGAGATGGGGGGTCATCTACGCCTTTCTTAGACTGACGTTATCTCGAAAAAATATGATTATGATACATCAATCAACCTTTCCAATAATTATGATAGGATGGATTCCTTAAATAAATGATTTAAAAATATGAAATAATAATAATAAGTTGACGAAACATTGACCTAAAAAAGAAATGGGCGAGATTTTTCCCACCCAATCAGCCTAAAAAAAGGAAAGAAATGATAAAAAAAAGTCACACCCATATTTTGAATTTCTCTCCCATGCGCGCGCACACACACAAACTCTCTCTTTCCACCACCTGCTGTCCGCTGCCCATCACCTTGGCGCTCGTCATCATCCCCGCTCCTTGATGAGTTTCCCAAGCCCATTGTTTTCATTTTGAATATTTTAGGCCTCCAAGCCATGGCCACAGCTGCGATCCCCAAGCCTATTGTTTTAATGCATTGAAACTATGAATGGTGGACATCTTCATGCTTATTTTGTCCAAGATTTAATGGTTAAAATGCATCTGTGAGCAATTCTTCTGGAACATAAGTAGTAAATTACTTGAATGTCGGCTCATGAATATGCTGTTGGAGAAAACTCCTTAGATGTTTTGAAGTTGACAAAACTTATCCAAAGTCTATTATGAAGATTTCCAGACTTCTATGTCAAAGTCTGAAGACTGCCAGACTTTAGTGTCAAAGTCTGTCATACATCAGAAGTCTGCCCACACTAACGAATTCTAGACTGAACGTGACGAAGAATGAAGACGGAATCAGACTCAAGATTATCTTCATTTCCTTAAGGGTTCAGTTCATATGGATTATATATGGCCAACTGGATGGAAATATCACTTATGAGATTGATTATCTTTATTAAAATCAATTTAGTTACATCAAATCTTTTCGGAAGACAAGTAATTTTGGAAAGAATCTACTTATGGAAACCAAGATTTTGATTGTATGGGCAAACTGGATTGACGAGCTTTCAGCACAATCTTCAACGGCTCGAAGATTTCCTTGATTGATTCTGTCCAACAGGTTGATTGGAAGAATTCCTTTAGAAAGTGCCAACGGTCATGAAGGCATAAAGGAGTATTTAAGGAGAACACCTCTAATCATTTGATAGTGTGTGTGAAAGAGAAATTCCAAAGTCTAAAGCTTTCTAGTTTCACGTTATTCGATATTCTGAACTAAAAATTGTACTCAAAAGAGAGAGAGATTTACACTGTGACTTCGTGAGAGACCAGCAGACTCTTCGCTGTGAAGTTGAGATCACAAGATTGTAAATTCTCTTTTGATTCATAGTGGAATCCAGGCCGAAGGCTGCCAGCGTGGGAGAGTGGACGTAGGCTTGTTCTAAGCTAAACCACTATAAATTCCGTGTTCTTATTCTCTTCCTTGAACTCCTCTATTTTGCTCATAGTTCTATTTAATTGATAAAGTCCTAACTCGCTCAAAGTCTATTGTTCTTCAGACTCAGTTTCAAAAGTAAAATAACTTTACTACTTTACGTGAAAATTTTCGTTACACCTATTCACCCTCCTTTAGGTGTTCATATTAGCATTATCAATTGGTATCAGAGCTTGTGTGCTTATTTATTGAAGTGTTTTTACTTTTAAGCTAAAGATCTATGGCTAGTATTTTGGCTCCAGGACTAGTAGAAGGTCAAAGCAATACCAAACCACCTTACTTTGATGGAAATGAGTACAATGTGTGGAAAAACAAGACGAAGGCATTTCTTAGATCGAGAGATCCTCTGGAATGGGACGTTGTTGAAAAAGGGATCAATCCCAAGGCTACATCAACCTCAGACAGAGGAAAAGAAGTTGTAGAGGCTGGCGAAACAACACAAGCAGAAATAATCAAGAGACAAGCTCTTGATGCTAAAGCTATTTACTCTTTATATTGTGCCTTATCTCCCTTTGAGTATAACCGAATTTCTTCTTGTGAAACAACAAAAGAAGTTTGGGATAGATTACATGTTACCTACCAAGGCACTGATCGAGTAAAGGAAACAAAGATCAATATTCTATTCGGACAGTATGAAGCCTTCAGAATGAAGCCTGGAGAATCCATTAGTGATATGTTCAGTCGCTTCACTAAAATCGTGAATGGATTGGCTTATTAAGGTCAACCTATCTCAGGACCAATGAAAATCAATAAACTGTTGCATGGACTTTCTAAAGAATGGAATCATGTGAAGACATCACTTAGAGAAACTCAAAGGATCATGGCTCTTTCAGTAGACGAACTAGTAGGCACACTTCAATCATATGAAGTGGAGCAAATCAATGAGGAAGAAGATCCAAGAGGTAAGAAGTCAATTGCTTTAAAATCTAATGATGATTCTGATTATACAAATTTAGAAGATGACATGGATGATGAGGAGCTAGCGCTTATGATGAAGAAGTTCAGAAAGTTGAATATGAAGGGAAGAATGTTCAACTGGAAAAAGCAGAGCACGCGGAATCTCCAGAAAAGACCAACAGAGGCAAATGAAACCAGTAAGGATGTGATATGCTTCGAGTGCAAAAAAAATGGGCATATCAGACCTAACTGTCATCTATTGAAGAAAAAGAAATGAAGAACTAAGAAATACAAAAAGGCTCTTAAAGCTGAAACCTAGAGTGACACCGAGTGCGAGGAAAGTGAAGAAGAATATGCCAACAAATGTCTGATGGCCCATTCAAAATCAGACTCAAACAAAGAAGTTGAGGTTAGTAATTTAAAAATTTCTGTTAAAGTCTCAAAGTATATAGATGAACTCTGCCTCAGTCTCAAAACCTTTCTTAAAAGAATTTCCGAAGTAAAAAAGGAGAATTCTAAGCTCAGGCAACAGGAAATTTATTGGAAAGAAAAATTTGAAAATCTTGAAGCAAGTTTTGTTAACTTGAAAGAAAATTCTGATCTTATTTCAAAGGAAAATGCTGTCTCGAAAGAAGATATTTCAAATATTACAAAGAGATTTTCAAAATGATCTGAAAAGTTGGAGAAAATTCTTTCTGCTCAAATACCTTATTTTAACAAATCTGGTTTGGGTATGACTTCAAAAACTATCCCATAATTAACTTTCCCAAAGTTAAAGAAAGAATCAAACAAAAACCTACAAGGACATTTTATAAAAATCATTTCCAAAAGACTTTTGTAAAACATGTTGGCTAAAGTGCACTCAAATGTTCAAAGTGTAATAACTCAAAACATTTTGAGAAAGATTGTCCCCAGGTTTGGAGACCTATTAAGAAAGATTGGGCAAGGACCGTCTTTAATACTAACTCTCCTCGACCCAAGAAAATCTGGGTGCCAAAGAAAGTTTGAGTTTATCTTTTGATTACAGGTCACTATTAAAAGAAAGATCAAATGGTATTTGGATAGTGGCTATTCGAGGCATATTGGGAAAACATGCTAAATTCAAAATAAGCTTTCAAGAAGACATTTGTTCTGGAACAAGTCAAGACTTCTCTCAATCTTTTACTGGACGAAGGCATGGCAACATTTACCTTCCGAATGTAAACCCAGAAAGTTCTTAGTGTCTTATTTCTATTCAAGACGAAGCAAGTCTCTTGCATCGAAAGCTTGGTCATGTTAACATGAAGCAGATTGCCAAGATTTCTTCTAAGAAGTTTGTTCAAGGACTTCCTAATCTGGTTTACCAAAAGAATGAGTTATGTACTCCCTGTGTATTGGGAAAATAGGTTAGAATGTGGCACCCATCGACGGCCCTCGAATCGTTAGGGTCGCCACAGTCCGCTTACCCTTCACTTGACCTGATAATATAATATTCTAATACCAAGGAATTTCATTAAAATTCATAAAACCTGGGGGTTTGCATCTTTTAGATCGGTCCCTGCGTAATTTATATGGCGGAAGCACATCCATCAATTCCCTTCCTTATATTCAAAAAACAATGCACACCTACTAAACATTTTTAAGTAAAAGCCGAACACTTTTATTTACTTAAACTAGATGGAGATCATTCATCGGTACATCAAAATGTCGTGGCTATACTTCAAAAGATGACCGACATCTTCTCCAACAGTCATATACTTAAAGTCCATCGATCAGTGTCGGCATCCAAAAGTTCATTCCTTTGCTCTCCTCCTCCTCGCAGTCATATCCAACCATGCGATCCATCTACCGATGTCAGTGGCAGCAGAGGTATCTTGTCTAATCTGAAATGTTAGTCCCCAAACGGGGTGAGTACAACCACTCAGCAATAAAGATCCACCAAACTACACGATGCGTCAGACTGACCAATCAAGGTATCACGAATAAAGCACATATCATCCATGCATTCAAACATACCTCACCATACAGCCATGCATATATCATCATACAACATGTATATATCACCATACACTTGTACATATACCATCAAGCAGCCATGCATATATCACCATGTAACGTGCATATACCACCATGCACTTGTACATATATCATCAGGCAGCCATTCATATATCACCATGCAACGTGCATATACCACCATGCACTTGTACATATATCATTAGGCAGCCATGTATATATCACCATGCAACGTGCATATACCACCATGCACTTGTACATATATCATCAGGCAGCCATGCATATATCACCATGCAACGTGCATATACCACCATGCACTTCATGCTTGCATTTCCATAAGGTTCATCTTATGCCATATGCACACATCCATGCGCATGATTCAATTCTCAATTTTATCTTTCACAAGGATCTCATCATTTTTCTTTCCAGGGACTAGTGTTTGCATCCCTCATTTATCGCTCGCACCCAACCTGGCATTGCGAGAAGCCTCCGGCACACACCTCCGGGCATCCGGCACACACCTCCAGGTATCTCGCATCCCATCTAACATCATGAGGAGTCTCCGGGGCTCGCCATGAAAATAGTTACCCCTACCCTCTGGGCATGCATCATAATACGACCCCTCACCCTCCGGGCATGTATCATAATACAACCGGGCATCTCGACACTCCCGGGGAAAACCTATGGGCATGTATTCATAATACAACCAGGCATCCAAAGGGCATTGACTCATTCGAACCTTTGGGCATCCCGACTCCCGGGGCATCGTCGGCTCACACCTCCGACGGTATCATCATTATCACAATGTGTATTCACATATATGTCTCATTTTCAACATGGCATTTAATGCAACAATATCAAAGGTCTAAACCAGCTTTTTGATGTCATATGATATGTCAAACGTCACCATATATGTAGTACACATAATACCCACGATATCACATTTCATAAAGCAGTTCATTGGTTTTTTGAAAATAGACCAATTTTCGGGTAAAACAGAATGCACCTCTTTAGTAACAATTCTTGGAAAATTAGTAAACAATATCAATAAATTCTGAAAATTTAACATGAGGTAAACAAGATCCAAATGAAGATATTTCGTGAAGAACACCATGTCAAGAAAGTTTCACATCAATCACATAGATCCACACATCACTGCAAAAGAAATTCCAGCACCGCTTTTTGCACAGTTTCGGAAATAATTTCAATTATATCCACAACCACATAAGGCAATATAATTGGTCGACCAGTAAATACATGTGATAGATGTAAAACAACAATAGTCTTCCTTCACACTCATGCCTCTCTCCATTTCAGAACAACTGCTTTCCTAGACACGTCCCCTAAGGCCATATCTATTCATGACCACCGGTAACATGCTAAAATAGCAACATTGATCTTTCACTTCAAGAACATAGTCAAAAGTAACATAGGGCACGCAAAATGAGGTAAATTATAAATTGCTTCAAGGGCTTACACGATGAGTAAATAGGGATAATTTTACTCACATTCCTTTATCGGTCGTACAATACACATGTAGTATGAATTACATGCTATAGTGGATTTCTCTTTCTATAAGAGCGTATGTCATTTAATAAATATATCCACTTTACGGATCTTAGCCTAAACATAGTCACGTGCTTCTCACGTACTCATGTTTAGCTCGAGTGCTATATCAGCTCGCTTTCTATAGAGCCCAATTAAGTACTCGCATCTGGCAACTTACAAGCATACATGATTGTTGGACTATCATGTTCGGTCTTATTATAAACAAATCACAGACCTCATCTTGACTCCAATCAAGGCGACATGTTTTATGTACTAAACTTGATCTTTAGCATTTATTTGTACATAATGTCTCATCTCAACGTGCTATCTAAAGCACTTGAGGCGATTGCTCGTGTGAGTGAGCCAATCATTACATGCCGACATACTTTTCAATAATATATGTGTATAGTGCTAATCTCATACTGTATTCGTACTTATTGATAAAATATCAAGTCACTAATAAACAAACAAGTACAATACATATGTTCACAAATACATAAACCAATGATCCTCTACAATAACACAATTCACATTCTACGCAATCCTAGTGACATCCTGTAGGTCAAGAATATGTCTCTAGGAATAGCCTTCATAAATGGATCCGCAACCATTCTATTGATTGAAATATATTGTACGATCACTTCTTTCTGCGCTATTATATCTCTCATGAAGTTGTTCTTTATGTCAATGTACTTTGTCCTTCCATGATACTTGGGATCCTTCACATAGGCAACGGCTGCTTAACTATCGCAATAAACTATCACCGGTCTTGGAACCTCAGTAATAATGACTAAATTTTTCAAGAAACGTTTTAGCCATACTGCTTCTTGCACTACAGCAGAAGATGCAATATATTCTGCCTCCATCGTAGACAAAGCCGTGCATGTCTGTTTCTTGCTATTCCAAGAAATTGCACCTCCATTGAGCAAGAACGTATACCCAGAAGTCGATTTACGCTCATCTAGGTCTCCACCCCAATCGGCATCTGAATAGCCTAATAAGTATAAATCATTCCCTTGGTAACAAAGTCGATAGTCCATGGTGCCCTTCAAGTATCTTAGGATCCTCTTCACTGCTTTCCAGTGTGCTTGACTAGAATTTGATTGATATCGGCTCACCAATCCCGCGGCATAACATATGTCAGGTCTAGTACACATCATAGCATACATCAAACTTCCGACTGCACTAGAGTAAGGAACAATTTCCATTAATTTAATTTCTTCTAGAGTCTTAGGACACATCTTAGTACTTAGGCCTTCACCTTGCATGACAGGGGTATCAATGGGATTACAATGCTGCACATTGAAACGCTCAAGAATCTTCATTATATAAGACTCTTGAGATAAAGTAAGGAGTTTCCTTGATCGATTTCTTTCGATCTTAACTCCTAATATATAAGCAGCTTCTTCCATGTCCTTCATTTTCAAAATTGGAGGACAACCATTCTTTTATGGTGATAACCAAAACCATGTCATTTCTAGCCAATAGAATATCGTCCACATAAAGTGATAAAATTACAAATTTATCTTCGGACCGCTTGACATATACACAGTGATCTTCTTCGATCATCGTGAAACCAAAAGTGGTTATGGCTCGATGAAAACAAAGATACCACTGTCTAGATGATTACGTAAGGCCATATATTGAGCGATGAAGCTTACAAACTTTATGCTATTGACCTTTAGCTATGAAACCTATTGGTTGCTTCATATAGATTTCCTCATCTAGTTCTCTATTGAGAAATGCTGTCTTTACATCCATTTGATGTAATTCAAGGTCCAAATGTGCAACGATGGCCAGGATAAGGCATATTGAGGCAAACCTTACAAGTGGTGAAAATGTTTCCTCACAGTCTATACCCTCTTGTTGAGTATAACCTTTCGCCACAAGGTGAGCCTTATACTTTTCAATAGATCCATCCGCCCTTCGCTTAATCTTGAAGACTCATTTGTTTCCAATGGCCTTACAATTAGGTGGTAGATCAACCAAGTCCCAGACATGATTTGCCCTCATTGACTCCATTTCATCTTCCAAAACTTTTTTCCATTATTCCTTATCAGAGGATGAGAGAGCCTCTTGAACAGTCTTAGGCTCAGCATCGTCTTTTTGAGCAATCATAAATGCTTCCCCTTCAATCTCAAAATGACGACGGGGAATACTTTTACGATTACTTTTACGCAATTGAATTTCTCTTGAATTCAATTCATCAAGCGATGCAACACTAGTGGGTGTGTTATTAGGATCTTTTTGAGCAATTATAAATGCTTCCCACTAGTTCTTGTATATTGAGGTAAATCTTCATTTCCTTCTATAACATTAGTGGATGTGTTATTAGGATCTTCCATCTCAAATAATTGGAAGTCCTTATTAATCTCACCTCTACTAGGAAAATCGTTCTCCAAGAACGTGACATCTCGTGACTCCATTTCAGTCACACTTCCGTCAGCTTGTTCACCTATGAACACGTACCCTTTGGAGTGTTCAGAATATCTTATAAAGATACATTTCTTCCCTCTAGGACCTAATTTGCCATATTTGTGGGAAGAATCATGAACATAAGTTGCACATCCCCATGGACGTAGACTACTTAAGTCTGGTTTTCTACCAGTCCATAATTCATAAGGGGTGGAAGTGACCGATTTTGAGGGTACTCGGTTAAATACATAGGCAGCAGTCAATAACGCATCTCCCCAATAGGAGATAGGTAAATTTGCTTGCACCATCATAGACCTAACCATTTCCAATAGGGTTCTATTCCTTCTCTCACCTACCCCATTTTGTTGTGGAGTACCAGGAATAGTCAATTGTCATACAATTCCCTTTTCATCACAAAGAGCCTTGAATTGCTCCGATAGATACTCACATCCACGATCGGTTCTCAATGCCTTTATTGTTTTGTTCAACTAATTCTCTACCACCGTTATATATCGTCTAAAGCAATATAATGCTTCTGACTTATGAGAGATCAGAAAGACATAACCAAAACGCGTGAAGTCATCTATGAAAGTGATGAAATATGAGGCTCCATGCCTCGCCCTCATGCTCAAAGGACCACAAATGTCAGAATGTATGAGTTGCAATGGAAATTCGGCTCTAGTCCCTTTACCGAATGGTTTTCTAGTTGCTTTTCCCGCTAGACAATGTTCACACACGGATAGACTAACATTAGTGAGTGACCCTAAAAGGCATTCTCTAGCTAATCTTTGCATTCTTTGCAATCCAATGTGACCTAATCTAGCATGCCAAGTACTTGCATCAATCTCAACACTACTAGAAGATGCAATTAAGAAAAACAACCATCGACATTAACATTGTACTGATCATAGTCAATGTCTAACACTATAAAACCATTCGATACATGACCTGAACCAAAATAAACTGTTCCATACAAAATGTCAACGCAATCACCATGGAAATTAAATACATAACATAAACTAAGAAGAACAACTACAGAGACCAAGTTTCGTCAAATATCTGGAGCATAAAGGACATTATGCAGGAATAGGTTTTGACCACCATATAAGATTAATTTACATGTGCTGATACTCTTCACTTCAACTCTTGAGTTATTCCCAACATATATCCATCTTCTTTCAAGCGGTATCCGACGATACTCCACAAATGCTTCTCAGTCTCTAGCTACGTGGTCTGTTACTCCTAAGTCTATAGTCCACATTGGATGAGATTTAACAAGCATTACAGTACTAGAAACAAAAGCATTACTCAAAGTAATGGAGTAATATGGTACCTTTTTTGGTTCAGTGCATTCACGAGCAAAGTGACCCATCTTGCCACAATTGTAACACTCCATCTTGGCCTTGTCCTTCTTCCCACTACGTTTGTTGCGTCGAAAGGTCCTAACCCTTTTTGGTGCTTGATCAGTCTTCTTCCCTTTGTTGTTGAACTGAAGATTCCTCTTGCGCTTGAAGCCCGAAGTTTTGCGCAAACTCGATTCAGCAACATAAGTATGGGTAGAAGATCTCGCAGTCTCTAGGCACTCATCCTCTAATTCCAAATGACGCGCAATATTATCAAAAGTGACAATATTCTCATTATGCGTCATATTGATCGTCATTATGCTCCCAATTGTCAGGAAGAGACCTTATAACAGCCTGAACTTGCTGTTCATCAGTAAGGAGGGACCTGCCGACTTCAACTCACGAATCATGTTTGACATCTCTTGAAGATGCTGCCTCATCGTTACATTTGGGAGTTTTCGGAATGTGTCAAACTTGATGGTGAGTCTCCTCAGCTTAGTGGCAGATGTACCCCCAAACTTATCTTTCAAGGCAACCCACATAACTTGAGCTTTATCATAACTTTTAAACTCACACATGAGATCATCTTGCATATAGCTCAGCAACGTGATGCAAGCAATGCTATTTTTCTTTTTCCAAGCTTGATAAGCTTCTAGATCTCTCCTGTGTTGAGCTGAAATTCGATGCTCAGGTTCATCCATGGTATGGTTGAGGGTTTCCAAAACCTCTTGCTCCTCAAGGATGTACTGAACCTTTTGGTGCCAAATATCATAATTGTCACCGTTCAGCTTCTCACCCTTATTGAAGTTAGCCACAATGGTCTTGGATGCCGAAGCCATAATCAATTGCTATAACACATTGACATAATAAATGCAAAATCAATACTAGCACACTTTACATAGTAACACACATATTTAATTTGTAGCAAAAAAAACTAAATTAATAATAATTCAACAAAAAGACACAGAAGCAAAAGTTCACTATGTTCCCAATCAACTTCTATGTACAATTGTTCTATTATCATTAATTAGTTTAATTTGCACAAATTTTAAGTTCTAGATGAGAACTCCTTCGAATTCTACCAATCTACGAACTCCCATTAGGAAAAATAATTACATGACCTCATGTGATTTCTATATTTTTCCATTAACACAAAAACATAGCATGATATGAACCAACGTACAAACAACAATCATGCTTCAACTATAATCAAAATCGCAATTCAACATGTAATGGATTTCCTACCATTGTTCGAATTTTATAGTAACTAGAAAATTGTAAGTATATTAAACTATATACATGATATCATCGAAGCAAGCTCTACACAGCATATATAACATCATTTGCACAGAAGCTAGCTACTGTATTTCCTAAACCACAAGAAAATACAAGTTACAAATGAATAAACTATGCATTAAACCCCAGAAAATACGCGTACTTAGGGTTTCCTACACATTTTCATATATTTATAAAATTCAAAAGCATAAAATAAGTATATCATAGTGTAGAGCATATTCATACGAACCAAACGCCACCAACCACACTTCAATCCGACATCCCACGCGCCCACACGCGCCACTTGAGTGCACGGTGCGTGTGACGCACGCACCAGTGAGCCTAACGGCTCCTGGCCGGTCCGACCAGTTCGACCGGTCCGGCCGGCGACCGGTCCAACCAGTCCGACTGGCGACCGGTCCGACTTGTTTGACCACTGAACCGGTTGACTGGTCCGACCGTTGACCGGTTAACGGTCGAGTCGGGTCGGGTCAACCTCGGCTCGATCTCGGGTCGGGTCGGGTCGGGTCGGAGTCGGGTTGCCAGCCGATGACCAGCTGGCCAACTGCTGCCGGCAGTGACGTCATCGATGACGTCATCCCAACGGTTACCGACCGCCACGTGACGCACACCTGCCGATTCGCCGACCGGCGCGTGTTGCGCATGCGCTGGCGTTCCCAGCGCCAGGCGCGTGGCGCCCATGCGCAACGGCTTCGGGCTGGGCGTGTGGGCGCGTTCGGAGTCCTCCGGCAGCGCTCGACCCATCGACGGACTCGCCTCGACGAGTTCTTTCAACTTGTATATTTAAAAATTTATTTTGGCCGAAAAAATATTTCGAAAAATGGCCAAAACCGCATGGATGCACGCGACCCCGAACCCGTTCTTCGCTTCGGTTCAATTTCGAGTTTTCAGATTGCAATTCCGACCAATAAATATCAAAACAATGTAGGATACAATCTCTTGATCTCGATATCAAATGGTAAATGAGAAAACTCAATGGAAAAACAAGGCAGAAATCGCGACCGGGCTCTGATACCAATGTTGGAATTCAAGTCGGCGGAAGATGACTTACCTGATTCCGATGCGCAAACAATAATTAACCTCGGAATGAACGTTGAATTGCGGATAAATCATGAACAAAACTAACTCACGTTGGTCTGATTGCAATCACGAGGAAAGCACTCGATTTCCACGGCGTAAATGCCTGGTGATCGAGCCGATTGCTTGGCTCTTCAATTTCAAGCTCATCCTCTTTGCCTTCAGCAAAGGCCCGTTGTCATCGAGCCGATCTTGCTCTTTGGCATACTTCATTCCCGTCGCCTGCCTTCCCATCAAGATTCACAACCCAGTTGATAGCACAAAAAATGAAGACTGCCCGTGTTTGGAGATCAACGAGAGAGGCCTCAAATCGCCGATGAATTACGTTGTCAAGTGCCTGGTGATAGTTGCCTTTTTGCCTGCCTATGAGAGGAAGGATCGAATTCATCAGTGATCATCAACTTGATGTATTTGGTGCACGTGTACGTCGGGCTGGAGGTGTCCCTGGCCATGGTTGGAGCCATGGTCCGAGCACTTACCAGCATCAGGCTGGACCTGCAATTCAAAGAGCCATACCTCTCGACCTCATTGCAGGACTTTTGGGGGAGGAGATGGAACCTCATGGTCACGAATATACTCCGCCCTGCCGTATATTTACCTATCAGGTGAGACGCTATTTACTTTGTCTTTTTTGAAGATACAAATAGATGCATCGTCACTCATTGTACCGAATTGAATTTTGTATCATTTCGATATGGATCAATTTGCTTTCATTGTTTATGTACAAGACTTCATTGCATGTACGAAAACATAATAAGACAGACATGAGGGTAAAGCACATAATGTCAAAATTTCTCTACACTACAACAGATTCATTTGTCATATCTATGTTATATTTTCATACTTGTACATGAAAAAGAATGTCGACTGCATAATATAAATGTGTACTATCTAATGGACCGTAAAAAAAGTTCAGTAAATGCTAGACAATAAAAAAAATAAAAATTGCTGGACACGATAAGACGAAAAAAATGGCTCGCAAAGTAGTAGAACTCATTGAATGCATCGTTCTCTTCCTTGTCTCAAACCAGATCCGTCTCCAGCCAGGTGATCGGGAGGAAGTGGACCGCCCTGCCAGCATCATTTGTGTGCTTCCCGGTATCGGCGCTTATGCACGAGCTCATTTTCTACTACATCGGACGTAAGGAGCCGAGGTGGGGGGTCACCTCCTTCTTCCTCTTGCACGACCTCTACGTGGCCGCTGAGATCGTGGCCAAGAAAGCGCTCATTGGCAAATTCTGCCTGCCGATGGCGGTGTCCGGGCCGATGGCGGTTGGTTTCATCCTCGCAACAGCAGTGTGGCTGATCTTGCCGGCCCTATTGTGGTGCGACGTGGAGGACAAGGCACGTAGAGAGGCCATGGCGGTCGTGGACTTTGTGAAGAGGACTTGGAGCGTCGTGGGATTTAGCTCTATCATGTAAGCGAGTAGGTGATGGTATTGATTATAGACTTGACGTGCGTTTGGTATATAATTGATGTTGAAAAATAGCAACATAAGTGGTTTGCTTAGCTAATTGTTGTGAAAGTAGGCAATGAATTTCTGTGAAAAGTATTTAAAAAGTCCTAAGCATATTGCATTGAAAGCAATTTAATCTTAAATCTTTCAATTAGACCAATTTAATTCTAAACATTTTCACATTAATACCAATTTAGTTCATTAAGTTAATTTAGGTAAGAAATTACTCACATAGACGTATGTTGTGCCATGTATAGAATGGCCAATGTTGATGTGCATATTTTAGTCGTTGGCCATAGTGGAAAAGAAAAAGGAAAAAGGAAATAGAAAATAGAGAATTAAAAAAAAAAAAAAAAAAAGGTAGGAAAAAAAATGTCCACGACAAAGACCGATCGTGCTACTAGAACGGCCAGCATCCATGTCATCAATTTCTGGCCTAAATTAGCATGATGGACTGGATTGGTACCAATATGAAATTTATGAGTAAATTTGTTCAATCAAAAGGTTTAGAACTGAATTGGTATTTATGCAGTGAGTTTAGGAATTTTTTTTTTTCATACTTTTCTTGAATTTTCGAGCCATCCATTTCCAATTAACCTTTTGAATTAGGATAGTCCAATGGGAAAATGCAAAACAGTTTAGCTTAAAGGAATTTAGGTAAATGCAAAGGCCGTTTGGTAATTTATGCTTTGAAAAACAACTTTGAGAGAAATGTCTTTTGATAGAAAATACATTTGAAAAGCCCTTTGGGTGAGTAATATTAGTTTTTTATTTTTATTTGTTTAAAATTGAAAAAAATAATATATGCAATTTTTTAAATATAATTTTTGACAATAATGCTAAAAGAATAATATATATAAATGCTAAAAAATCAAATATATATTTTTAAAAAGACCAAGGTGGCGGGTGTTCATTATAAACAAATAATTAAGCTCCATGATTTTTATTTACACAAGCGTCAGATGTTCTTGGCTTATGAGTGCATGATGGAAGGGGGAGTGCAATTTGTGTTTTGAGAATTGATGCCACTAGGGTCACTATTGTTTGGGATGCGCAACCCGCTTTACACGTGGTGTGATTGAAATTATAAGAATCTTTCTCTTTATAAGTTGAAGGCTTGTCATTTCCAAGAAAATTGTTAAACAAAAGAAGAAAAGGCTGAAAAATTGGTCCATCACCTTTCCCTTATAATGGGTTATAAAATTTTATAGCCAAACATCACCAAGTAAAAGTGTCTTAAAGACCATGACTTCCAATGAACCATTGATCACATACCGGTCGTAAAGTCAACACACATGAAACCCCAAAATATCTTGACCTCTTGATGGATGTGCGCAAGATCCATCCTTACATGGTTTAAATCCTTTTCTTTTAGCCGGTATGCTTGTTTAAATTCTAATTGAATAATTAAACTTTGAAATTTAGAGATTACCATGTTTGCTCCAAAATTGGTGGCATAACTTCTAGGAAACAAATTCCTAAGATTACATTGATGATATTCCTTACTCAAAAATCCATTGTGGTATTAATTTAATATTAAATAACCAGTGTGATTTACCAGGAATCAATGTCACATAGGAATTCATAATAAAAATAAAAAAATAAAAACAATGTAACTTAAGTGATTTAATTTTACAATATATGATACTTAAATGCTTACTTTAAAAGTTTTAACATTATTTGTGTCTTTATATAGTCCAATTTTATCAAGCAAGCGATGGTGACTGATGGCTACCATCACGCGACCCTCACGGGACCTAGCTGAGGGCTAACTGTGGCCGCGAAACCCAAGCGGCGCTCACCTGGGTTGCACACCGCCTGGGTCGCCCGAGGTCACGCGACCTCTAGTGGCCCTCGTCAAGGTTGCATGACCCTCACTTGGGCGACCTCAACTAATGGTCGCCATCGCCAAATCTGGCTCGCCAAGCAGCCGTAGCCCTTCGCAAATCTGGTGAAAGGTTGGACTATTTAAAAAATATATATTTGATTTTTTTAGCATTTAAAAAAATAATAACGAGAGCAAAATCGAAAATTTGAAGAACAAATGAGGGTAGTTTTGGCATAAAAAATGAGTTTTAGGATTTGGCTAAATGTTGAAAACTTAATGTTAGTTCCTACTAGCATTAGGCTTTTAGCCTTCCCAATGCTGGTTTTCACTTAAAAGCTACTTTAAAATGGTTGTCAAACCATGACATCTCGAAATTTGGCCCCGTTTCGAATATACGAAATAGTTGTTTCGTCAACGCGCTTATGGTTAATTTACTTGGAACTAATTATTCTCGAGTTAACTAATCTATTATGTGAGGCCATAAAGGGATATAAACGCGGTAGACTAGAGAATTCGATTTGAAATCGATCGCTCGACCATAATAATCGACAAGGGTCAATACGACACTGTTATAATCGATTAGCGAATGGATATAGGTCGATTCAATGGAATCACGTAGTCAAATTGCGGGTGGTTCCGCACGATTACAATATTCGCGTCAACGGCAATAACCCGATTTTCTATTGATATTATACTCGGGATATGTAAATGAACCCTCGCGATTTTATGACAAGCAAGGGTCGTCTACAATTTAGAGATGCACAAACATGGATTGAAAATCGTGTTCGGTCGATTTTAACCACGAAATGAAATTTGGTTTCGGGAATCAAACGTTCGAGCATGTCACAATTCATTTATAGGACGTCGTCTTATTTTTCGGCGAAATTTCGTCGAGTCCGGAATTTTTGCGGAAAATCAAATTTTGGACAAAACAGAAAAGAATAATGGAAATTCGGATGGGAGGTTAATTGGGTTTTTTTTTGGCTGCCCAAAATGGTGTATTTGTGAGAAATTAGGACTAATTTCTCATTGGTTGGGCAATTGACATTGAAGGATGAAGACTTTGGGGCATTAGTCATGAGTGAATAGATATTTGGCTAGGGCTCCTATTGGTTAATTGTGACACCCCTCGACGGCCCCCAAACCGTTAGGGTCGCCACAGTCCGCTTACCCTTCACTTGACCTGATAATATAATACTCTGATACCAAGGAATTTCATTAAAATTCATAAATCCTGGGGGTTTATATCATTTAGATCGGTCCCCGCGCAATTTATATGGCGGAAGCGTATCCAACAACTCCCTTCCCTATATTCAGAAAACAGTGCATACCAACTAAACATTTTATATAAGTTAAAGCCGTACACTTTTATTTGCATAACTTGATGGACATCATTAGTCGGTACATCAAAATGCCAAGGCTTTCTATACTCGGCTATATATCAAAAGATGATCGACATCTCTTCCAACAGTCATATACTTAAAGTCCATCGATCAGTGTCGGCATCCAAAAGTTCATTCCTCTGTTGTCCTCCTCCTCGCGGCCATATCCAACCACTCGGTCCATTTGCTGGTGGCGGTGGCGACAGAGGTATCTTGTCTAGTCTGAAATGTTAGTCCCCAATGTGGCATCCCAAAATTCATGACGACCTCTAGCTACAATAAATTCTATGAATAGGTGATGGAAACACCATTAAATTATTTTATAGCCATTTAATCCATAATTTGCAATAAGATTTATGGCCAAGCTTTTAAATGGATAATTATGTGATAGGAAAGAAATTCTATCATTGGCCATGTGTATGGATTTGTGACTACAAGTTTTATGGCTATTTTATTATGCAATTAGGTATTTATTTAAATGAGGATTAAGAGGTATTATTAAAAAAATAAAATAAAATAAACTTGGGCCATTTAAGTTTGGACTTTAGGCCCAAGTGAGATGGACCTAAAGTGGGCCAAGAGGCCCGGCCCATGAAGCCCATTGGGCTGCCGATGCATGGAGGGGAGGAGTGAGGCGCCGCATGGCCTCCAAGTGTCTTCGGCAAAGGAGACACTTGTCTCCTTCTTAGGGACAAGTGTCCCCCATGCAAAGAGGGGGTGCATGCAATATAAATACAACCAAAAAGGAAGAGAGAGAGGGAGTGGCTGATGGTTGAGGGTTGTCATCCAAGAGAGGTGCCGAGAGAGAGGAGAGAAAGAGAGAAAGAGAGGAAGAGAGGAAGAGAGAAAGGAAGGAGCTCGCCCGCACGCCGTCCGTCCGTCGCCGGTGTGCCGTCCGTTTGCTGTCATCCGTTCAGTCTTAGAGGCAAGTTGGGATTGATTTCCACTCTTGCATGTGTGCCTTGCATGTGTGGTTGAATTTTTGGATGTTTAGAGGTTAGAAATCGAAGTACATGAGGTTTGTTCTTGGAGATGCATGCTGTTTTCGTATGAACCGCCTGAACCAGAATCTTGTGAGAGCTTGCATGCATGTTTCGAGTTTGATTTTGACCTTGATTCCTTCATGAAAGTTGTAGCCAACATCTTAACTACAACATACTAAAATTTGGTGCAAAATTATAGAGATTTAAGGGGTCAAACTCTCATCCTACGGAGATGCTAGATCTGGAATGTTTTCGCATGAACCGTCTGAGTTAGAACTTTGTGAGTGCTTGCATGCATTTTTACAGTTCGATTTTGACTTTTATATCTTCACAAAAGTTGTAGCTAACATATTAAACTACAACATAATAAAATTTGGTACAAAATTATGGATATTTGAGGGGTAAAACTCTCATCCTACGGAGACATCAGATCTGGAACGATTTCACTGACCTTTTGGTGGATTTGTGGTTGCATGTTGATTTTTACTAAGAATCTCTCTTTGACTTCTTCATGAAACTTGCAGAGAAAATCTTGAATTTTAACATACTCAAATTTGAAGCAAAATGAACAAGTGTAGCCTAGTGACTCAACTTACTCTTGAAAACCGTAGATCTGGAGACGCGGTATAGGTTACCCGAGACTTCATGGACCCGAATGATGACTATACTCTGGAAGTTTGACTTATATCCCTTCATGAAAGTTGTAGGGGACCTTTTGAAGTAAAACTTATCCAAATTTCAGATGAAACGAATAATAATAGGTAGGTGAAAACTCAGTATTTCGGAGAAGCATGCACTGGACGTTTCGGTGTTAGATCCAGAAGCTTCGTGTGACTGTATAAAATAATATAAAAATAATTTGGCTTAGAAGTCTTCATGAAAAATCCACTTTAGTGTCTTGGCTATAATCTGGTAAAATATCATAATTTTCTGAGGTCTTTTGGATATTTTAATCAAATTATTTCCGAAACTGTGCATTCTGTTTTTATCCGAAATTACATGCTGTATTTGTGTGAATTATAATTTTGTGTGGAATTTGATTGGCCTTGTGTTTTTCATGAAATTATTACCCTATTGTCTTGTCTATCACTAGCCTTAATTTCATGATTTTTGAGAAGCATATGGATATTTAATTTAAATATTTTCTAAAAATGGTACATGCTGGAATTTTGTAAACTTTGAAAAGGCATGAGATATGGACCATTTTATATTGCATGGACTCCATGAATTGTATTGTGATGGATGATGGTGTCTAGCTGCATGCATGATAATGATTTGAGATGCATGTATGAATTCAATGATGAATATGATCTTGATTGCCATCACATCACATGCCATGTTATAATTGAAATATAATTGAAGATGTGAATTGAGACAAGTGAGAAGTGTTGGAGAAATCTTCCTGGAGTGTTTTGAAGCTGACAAAACGTTTCCCTTAGTCTAGTCTGAAGATTTGCAGACTCTACTATTTAAAGTCTGAAGACCTCCGGACTGCCAGACTCAAGACTCAAGACTCAAAGTCTATCTGCATTGACAGTTTCTAATCCGTGAAGAAAGGCTATCCAGAACTGGATGTTTCATTAAGGATTTGGCCTTATCATTTGGAGAAGATCTCTTGGCTGGATATGACATAACGGAATCATTTATTTAATCATGATTGATTCGTAGATTAAGGATCCGATGATTAGCGAAATATTCTTGGAAGGTTCTACTTATGGAAACCGAGATCCTAATTGTATAGGCGAACAGGATTGATGGGCTATCGACATATTCCTTTAATAGCTTGAATAATCTTCCTAATTGATTCTGTCCAACGGGTAGATTGGAGGAATTCCTTTGGTAAGTGCCAACGGGTATGATGGCATAAAGGAGTATATAAGGAAGATGTTCCAGTTGTTCGAGTGTGTGCACGATAGAAGAATTCCAAAGTCTGAAGCTCCTTGTTTTTTAGTCAATTCATTTGAGCGAAATTTTGTACGCAAAAGAGAGTCTATACTTGTGAGAAACCTTGAAGAAGTGTGGTAGAATATCTACACTGTGGAATCAAGGAAGAACTGTGCTGTAACATCTCTTTTGTTCATAGTGAAATCCAGCCGGTGGGCTGTCAGTGCGGAAGAGTGGACGTAGGCTTGGAATAAGCCGAACCACTATAAACCTTGTGTTCAATTTTCTCTTCCCTACTCTTTACTTTGATCATAATTCATTTTGTTAATCAAAAGAGAACTTCATTTCTATCATCTACCTAGTATCGTTGTCATATCTCGAGAAATTGTTTTTACACCTATTCACCCCCCTCTAGGTGCTTATACTAGCTATCTCAATTGGTATCAGAGCTTGTGTACTCACTTTATTTGAAGTGTTTTACTTCAGAGTTCAAGATCCATGGCTAGTATGTTGGCTCCAGGGCTGGTAGAAGGGCAAAGCAATACCAGACCGCCTTACTTTGATGGAAAGGATTACAACATATGGAAAAACAAGATGAAGGCGTTTCTAAGACCAAAAGATCCTCTGGAATGGGACGTTGTAGAAAAAGGAATCATTCCTAAAGCTGCATCTGTATCAGAGAGAGGAAAATAAGCTGTTGAGTCTAGCGAAATGACTCAGGAAGAGATAATCAATAGACAAGCTCTTGATGCAAAAGCAAATTATTCTTTATATTGTGCTTTATCTCCTACTGAATATAACAGAATATCTTCTTGTGTTACAGCTAAAGAAGTCTGGGATAGATTACATATTACCTATGAAGGAACCGATCGAGTGAAAGAGACTAGAATCAACATTCTCCTCGGTCAATACGAAGCCTTCAAAATGAAATCAGGAAAATCTATAAGCGACATATTTAGTCGTTTTTACGAAATCGTGAATGGTCTTGAAAATCAAGGTCAACCAATTTCTGATCTCATGAAGGTAAACAAGCTACTGCGTGGACTCTCCAAGGATTGGAATCACATAAAGATCTCAATCAGAGAAACCCAAAGAATCATGCCACTATCTGTTGATGAGTTGGTTGGGACTCTTCAGTCTTATGAAGTGGAACGAATCAATGAAGACGAAGACCCTAAAGGTAAGAAATTCATTGCATTAAAATCCAATGATGATTCTGATGTTACAGATTCTGAAGATGATATGGACGATGAGGAGCTTGCTCTCATGATAAGAAGATTCAGAAAGCTGAACAGAAAAGGAAGAAGATTCAATCCAAAGAAACAAAGTTTTCAAAAGCAACAGACTAAGTCTGTTGAGGATGATGAATCAAACAAAGATGTAGTCCGCTTTGAATGTAAGAAAAAGGGACACATCAGACCCAACTGTCCTCTTCTGAGGAAGAAGAAAGGAAAAACTGAAAAGTATCGAAAGGCTCTTAAAGTAGAAACCTGGAGTGATACAGAGTGTGAAGAAAGTGATGATGATTATGACAACATATGTCTAATGGCACAATCAGATTCAGATTCAAACTCCGAGACAAAATCAGATTCAGACAGTAAATTTGAGGTGAGTAACTTCAAAATCCCTATTAAAGTTTCTAAATATATTGATGAGCTGTGTTTTAGTCTTAAGACTTCTCTTAAAAGGATTTCCGAACTCAAAAAGGAAAACTCTGCACTGAAACAACAGGAAAATGTTTTGAAAGAAAAGGTGAAATGTTTAGACATGAATGTTTCTTCCCTTAGAGAAAGTAAAGATAATCTTTCAATAGAAAATGCATTCTTGAAAAATGATATCTCAAACATTTTTAAAAGATTTTTATAGGATCCGAGAAACTGGAAAAATTCTTTTCGTTCAAAGACCTTATTTCAACAAATCTGGTTTGGGAATGATCGCTGAAACCATTCCTTTAATTGATTTTCCTAAAGTAAAGGAAAGAATTAAGCAAAGACCCACAAGAGATGCCTACAAAAATCATTTTAAAATGATCTTTGTAAAACCAGTGGGTCGCAATGCTCTTAGATGCTCAAAGTGCAATAGTGCAGATCATTTTGAAAAAGAATGTCCTATGGTTTGGAAACCTGTTAAGAAAGTATGGGCAAAAATCGCATATCATACTAACACCAATGGACCCAAGAAAATATGGGTACCAAAGAAAGATTGAGTTTCTTTTTAATGCAGGTCACTATCAAGAAAAAGGTAAAATGGTATTTGGATAGTGGATGCTCAAGACACATGACGGGAGACTCAAATTACTTCATAAAGCTTGTTCGAGTAAATGGTGGAAAAGTCTCATTTGGAGGAAACAGCAAAGGAAAAATTGTGGGATTTGGAACTGTAAAGATTGGAAACCTCACAATCAGCAATGTTTCTTTAGTTGAAGGACTCAACTACAATCTACTCAGTATCAGTCAGCTGTGTGATACTGGTTTCAAAATCAACTTTCAAGAGGGAATATGCTCAGGAATTAGTAAAGATTCTACTCAATCGTTCATGGGTCGAAGACATGGAAATATCTACCTCTTGGATGTGAAACCAGATGAATCGCAATGTCTAATCTGAATCCAAGACGAAGCAAACTTATGGCACAGAAAGCTTGGGCACGTCAATATGAAGCAGATAGCCAAAATTTCAGCAAAGAAGCTTGTTCGTGGTCTACCCAATTTATCATACCAAAAGTCTGATCTATGTACACCATGCATATTGGGAAAACAAGTAAGAAATTCCTTTAAACCAATAAATCAAGTTTCCACTAACCGTGTACCGCAGCCTTTACGCATTTGGATCTTTTGGACCAACCAGAACACAGAGCATTGGAGGTAAGAAATATTGCCTAGTAATTGTGGATGACTACTCACGATTTACTTGAGTATATTTTATGGCAAGTAAGTCTGAAACATTCTCTTATTTTGAAAAATTTGCTAAAAAGATTCAAAATGAAAAATGGTATGTTATTTCAAGTATAAGAACAGACCATGGAGGTGAATTTGAAAATCAAGATTTTACAAAATTTTGTGATGAATCTGGTTTTCAGCATGCGTTCTCCTCTCCATATACTTCAGAGCAAAATGGAGTTGTGGAAAGAAAGAATAGATCGCTTCAAGAAATGGCTAGAACTCTCTTAATTGAAAGTAACATTTCTTCATGTTTTTGGGCTGAAGCAGTTTCTACAGCATGTTATATTATCAATATAGTTTTTCTAAGACCTATTCTAGAAAAAACCCCCTATGAGTTATTCAAAGAAAAGAAACCTATTGTTTCATATTTTCATGTGTTTGGATGTAAATGCTTTATATTGAAAAATGCAAATGATCGAGTTGGCAAGTTTGAAGAAAAGTCAGATGAAGGCATCTTCCTTGGATATTCAACCTCAAGCAAAGCCTACAAAGTCTACAACAAGAAGAATCAATCTGTGAAGGAATCAATGAATGTCAAATTCCCAGATTCTATGCAAAATGAATCTATTCAGACTCATCTTGAAGAATCTGAACCTGCTCCAGACTCTACAAAGTCTAAATCTCAAGAAGCAGCTCAGACTTCTAAAGAACAACAACAAATGATTGTTGAAGATTCAAATGAATGAAGTGATCATCAACTTGACAAATCAACCAGCAACTGGAAGCATAAGTCCAGTCATCCCAAAGATCTCATTATTGGCGACATTAATGAAGGAATTCGCACAAGATCCAAAAGGCGCGAAAAGTCTAGTGCTGTGGCTCTTGTCTCTGAAATAGAACCCAAAAGCATAGAAGAAGCTTTATCTGATGAAAGCTGGATTGAAGCTATGCAAGAAGAGCTCAGGCAATTCAGTATTAATGATGTATGGGAATTGACTCATAAACCGAAAGGTAAGTCTGTTATTGGTGCTAAATGGGTTTTCAGGAACAAGATGGACGAGAAAGGTAAGGTCGTAAGAAACAAAGCAAGACTCGTGGCCAAGCGATACATGCAAGAAGAAGGGATAGACTATGATGAGACTTACGCACCAGTAGCAAGGTTAGAAGTAATTCGTTTATTACTTGCATTTGCTTGTTATAAGAATTTCAGATTATTCCAAATGGACGTCAAAAGCGCTTTCCTGAATGGATTTATCCATGACAACCACCTGGGTTTGAAGACCCAAGGAAACCAGACTCAGTATTCAGACTCAAAAAGGCCTTATATGGTTTAAAACAAGCACCTCGGGCTTGGTACGACAGGCTGAGTAAGTTTTTAATTCAAAATGGCTTTGTAAAAGGTAAAGTAGACACTACTCTGTTTATCAAAAGAGAAAGCAAAAGTTTTGTGCTAGTTCAAATATATGTCGATGATATTATATTTGGATCTCCTAATGAAAGTCTATGCAAGAAATTCTCTAAGACTATGCAGGATGAATTTGAAATGAGCATGATGGGTGAGTTAACCTTCTTTCTTGGACTTCAAGTGAAACAGTTGAAGGAAGGAACTTTTATTCATCAAGAAAAATATGCTAATGATCTTGTCAAAAAGTTTGGACTGGATAATTGCAAAAAGGCTGATATACCAATGTCAAGTTCCTTGAAGATAGACAAAGATGAAGGAGGAAAGAAAGTCGACCAGAAGCTATACGGGAGTATCACCGGCTCACTTCTTTATCTTTCGCTTCTAGACCGACATTTTGTTTAGTGTTTGCATTTGTGCTAGATTTCAAGCAGACCCTAAAGAATCTCATTTAAGTACTGCAAAGCGTATTATCAAATACATTGCTTCAACTTCAAGCATCGGCCTTTGGTATCCTAAAATGGGAGACTTTACTCTTCTCGGATGCAGAGTCGATAGAAAGAGCACCTCAGGTACCTGTCAATTACTTGGAGGCAGGACAGTGTCTTGGTTTTCAAGGAAGCAAAGTACAGTAGCTCTTTCTATAGCAAAAGCAGAGTATGTAGCTCTTGGAAGTTGTTCACAAATTCTGTGGATAAAACAACAGTTAAAAGACTTTGGAATTGAATATTCATGCACGGAGATTAAATGTGACAACACCAGCGCAATCAATCTTACCAAAAATCCAATTCTTCACTCAAGAGCGAAGCATATAGAGATTCGACATCACTTCATTAGAGATCATGATGGAGAAATTTCGATTCTGTTTGTTGACTCAAAGAACCAATTGGCGGATATATTCACAAAACCTTTGGAGAAAAATCAATTTGAAATTATCCGTTCCAGACTCAACATTTTGAGGTTTGAAGAAATTAAAGTCTAGAGACTCTCAGACTCAGACAAACAAGACTTTGGCTGTAAGTTATTCTCTCTCTTGAATCTCATCTTGAAAAGGTACGATCATCAACCGTGTTTGATTATTGCTATCTTTAATAGACGTGATTATTGCAACGTTTCCTTTTCGAAAAAGAAGTTAGTTTTAAAAATGGCAGTTATCTTATTTTTGAAAAGGCAATTAATTTTTAAAAAGGGCATCTTTATACTTTCTTTTTACGACGCTTCGTATACCTCTCTTCAAGTGCTTTATATTCTGTCCGTTCCTCTTCGATTCACTCACAAAAACCCTAGAAAGCACCGATCTTCCATTTCTGTTGTCTTCCCTTGTTTAATCTTCGAAAAAGTTGTCATCTTTCTTGGGAAAGTCAAGCAAGGAATCTTTCAAAGACTGAGAAAGATGTCGTCTTCAAGAAAGTCTTCGAGGATCGCAAGCAGGGGACCACGGCGAATGAGTGAGGGGCCTACTCACTTTGATCTCACCGAGGAAGAAGAGTCACAAAGTCAGCAGCAGAGCCCACAACATTCTCAGCAGCGTCATTCTCCACCATCTAGTCCACAGGATGCTCGTCATCAAGAGAAAGAAATAGTTGAAGACGCATATCCTTTTCCTGGATGCGAATAGATTCTCTTTCAGTGTCTGAGATCAAGACTTTGTGGTGGATATGGATATGCTGGCAGATGTGATTGGGGTTGAGAGAGGAAGATATCAACCAATCAATGTTTCTATTGCTCGTGCTACATTGGAACTTGTTAAGGATAGAAGAACAGAGGAAAAGATTTCCTACTTGAGGATGAGTGCGTTTAACATTCTCCTTCACAAGATTGTGATCAATTATCTCAGACCGAAATCAACTTCCAAGACTGATGTTTCAAGTTCAAAGGCAAAGCTGATATATGCCATCATCACTGGGAAAAAGTTTTCTCTTCCTCACACTGTTATGTTCCACATGTATAGAGCAATGGTGAAGGACAAAGGTCAACTTCCTTATCCAAGTCTTGTGACGAAGTTATTCAGACATCTGAATATTCAGCCTCCACAAATTTTCTGTGTTCGATCGTGTGATCATATGGTGGTAGGACTGAAAATGGTGACTAAAATGCGTCTGAAGGAACTAAGCAAGGTGTTGGAGAAATTCAAGGACTCCTATCAAAACTCATCAATTGCTTCACGGCCGTCCTTGGAGGTTTATGGTTGAAGCTGGTGGATGGGTAGTTCTACGTGTCCTGCCTTGCGCTCTTCCCCTTCACTTCCCTGGCGTCCTTGGTGGTTACGTGGCTAAGTTTTTGGCTGGGCAGCGTTTGTTATAGCTAGTGCTTTTGCCTTTTATGGCTTTTACGCGGCTCCCTTCCACTCTTGTGCTCTTGCATCTAGAGTGTAAGCTTTTGGTGCCGTTTTTTATGTACATTTGTCCTTAGCTATCAATATATTCTTACCTTTACCAACAAAAAAAAAAAAACTCATCAAATCTCTTCTGCAGCAAAAAGAAAAGGGAAGGAGCCCATGGTTGCTCCATCCAAGAAAAGAAGAGCTCTCCTCGTTGAGGATGAAGATGATGAGGAAGACATCACCATTTATGCAATGGCGTTGAAGAACCTGAGCCGTTCTGCTCCAGAGAAAGACTCAAAACAGAGGACTAGAGAAAGAGAAGAGAAAGAAACAGAGGAGAGAGAAGCTGAAGAAAGGGATGCTGAGAAGGAAAGAGTTGAAAAAGAAGAAGAAGAGAAAAGAGATCAAGAGGAAGGAGAACATGAGGCACACTCTTCTCCACCTGAAGGCATGGAGACAGGGGGAGATCAAGAGAAAAGAGGAATGTCCTCATATCCTGTAACCAGTGAGGGAGTCAGTCGCTCTCCAGCAGATCCAGAAGACATCTATGCCTCTCAATTTCCTGAGGAAGGACATGATGTTTCATCGCCAAATCTGCGTGATTATGCTGATCTGCCATCGTTTGCCTTTACTCCATCTGATCGTGCTGAAGCTAGTACGCAGACTGATAATTCAGCAGATTTTCGCAGAATTCTTGATGTTCTCTTGGAAATGCGAGGTCAGATATATGCTCTGGGATGCGAAGTTCAGAATTTGCAGAATGCAGGTCAAGCTTCTTCAGTTTCCTTGAATGATCAGATCCAAGCCCTTTCGCTTCAAATTCAGGCTAATGCTAAGGGTGAGGACGTTGCACAACTGAAGAAAGACTTGAAAAGGCTGGAAGGCATCGTCTAGTCAATGGGAGATTTCCAGCTTGTTCGTGTTCCCAAGCAATCTTGACTCTATTTTACATCTCAACCTTTTTTATGATGACAAAAAGGGGGAGAGATGCGAGATTTGAAAACTTTGAACTTAAATTTGTCGAACTTTTGGCTTGTTTGGTTTGTTTTGATGTTTGACTTGACTTGACTTGTGTGTCTGGATGTGGACTGAATTTGGGATTTGGATTTGACTGCTTATATTATTAAGTACTATATTGATATCTTATGAATAGCTTTACTCACATGAAAGTCTAACCTATTTTCTGTGGTTGCAGATTCTGGTGTTATTAATAAGTCATTTATTTCTATAAGATATCCATATTTGTTTAAGTAATGTTTTGCAGGTCAAAGTTATTCAAATCTGCAAGAAAGTTTTGTCACCATCAAAAAGGGGGAGATTGTTGGAGAAATCTTCCTGGAGTGTTTTGAAGCTGACAAAACGTTTCCCTCAGTCTAGTCTAAAGATTTGCAGACTCTACTATTTAAAGTCTGAAGACCTCCGAACTGCCAGACTCAAGACTCAAGACTCAAAGTCTATATGCATTGATAGTTTCTAATCCGTGAAGAAAGGCTATCCAGAACTGGATGTTTCATTAAGGATTTGGCCTTATCATTTGGAGAAGATCTCTTGGCTGGATATGACATAACGGAATCATTTATTTAATCATGATTGATTCGTAGATTAAGGATCCGATGATTAGCGAAATATTCTTGGAAGGTTCTACTTATGGAAATCGAGATCCCGATTGTATAGGCGAACAGATTGATGGGCTATCGACATATTCCTTTAATAGCTTGAATAATCTTCCTAATTGATTCTGTCCAACGGGTAGATTGGAGGAATTCCTTTGGTAAGTGCCAACGGGTATGATGGCATAAAGGAGTATATAAGGAAGATGTTCCAGTTGTTCGAGTGTGTGCACGATAGAAGAATTCCAAAGTCTGAAGCTCCTTGTTTTTTAGTCAATTCATTTGAGCGAAATTTTGTACGCAAAAGAGAGTATATACTTGTGAGAAACCTTGAAGAAGTGTGGTAGAATATCTACACTGTGGAATCAAGGAAGAACTGTGTTGTAACATCTCTTTTGTTCATAGTGAAATCCAGCCGGTGGGCTGTCAGTGCGGAAGAGTGGACGTAGGCTTGGAATAAGCCGAACCACTATAAATCTTGTGTTCAATTTTCTCTTCCCTACTCTTTACTTTGATCATAATTCATTTTGTTAATCAAAAGAGAACTTCCTTTCTATCGTCTACCTAGTATCGCTGTCATATCTCGAGAAATTATTTTTACACCTATTCACCCCCCCTCTAGGTGCTTATACTAGCTATCTCAAGAAGGCCGTCGAAGGTGTGAGCCAACGATTCCTGGGAGTGTCGGGATGCCTGGTGGTATACGGTACGTAATTCCAAGGGAGGCCTGGTGGTATGTCGGTACGTAATTCCGGAGGGCAGGGGAAACCATTTTCATGGCGACCCCCGGAGATTCCTCGGGAGTGTCGAGATGCCCGGCCAAGGAGTGTAAATGCCGGAAGCCTCGGAGGTTTTTGCCCGAGGGGATGTCTCGTGATGCCAGTTGGGATACGAGATGCCCGGAATGTGGGGGGCCGGATGCCCTGTGGCCTTAAATGGCTGAATGCCGAAGGTTCTCGCGACGCCAGGATTGGGCGCAAGTGATGAATATGGGATGCAAACATTGGTCCCGGGAAAGAGAAATGTGGCGGTCCAAAATGAAATTGAAATTGAATTATGCATGATGATATATGATGATATGATGAGATGTGCATGGATACATGGTAATGATGATGGTACATGTGTTATGATGATGAGATGTGCATGGATACATGGTAATGATGATGGTACATGTGATATGATGATATGATGATAATGTTACATGCATGGATGCATGGTAATGATGATGGTACATGTGATATGATAATGACGTTACATGCATGGATGCATGGTAAGGATGATGCCATATGTGACTTAATGATGGTAAGTGTATGATATGATGGTGATGTCTATATGATGATGATGGTACATGAGGTATGATGACATGTGCATGATGCCATGGTATGTTATGCATGGATGCTTGTATGACATGTGATGCTATGATTGTGATGATTGCATGGCATGATGTGCTGAGTGGTTTATTGGTCCTTTACCTGTTGAGTGGTTGTACTCACCCCTTCGGAGACCAACATTTCAGACTAGATAAGATGCCTCTGCTACCACTGCTATTAGTAGACAGATCGAGTGGTTGGATTGATTGCGAGGAGGAGGATAGCAAATAGAGGAACTTTTGGACGCCGATACTGATCGATGGACTTTAAGTATTCGACTGTTGGAGAAGATGTCGGTCATCTTTTGAAGTATAGTCGAGTATAGAAACATTGGCATTTCGATGTACCGACTAAAGATGTCCATCTGCTTTATGTAAATAAACGTGTTCGGCTTTAACTTATATAAGATGTTTAGTAGGTGTGCATCGTTTTCTGAATATAGGGAATGGAGTTGTTGGATGTGCTTCCGTATATAAATTGCGCAAGGGACCGATATAAAAGATGTAAACCCCCAGGTTATATGGACCCGCTGCAATTAAAATGGTATCAGAGTGACATGTTATTTAGGAAAAGTGAATGGTAAGCGAACTGTGGCGACCCTAATCGGATCGGGGGGCATCGAGGGGTGCCACACCCAAACGGGGTGAGTACAACCACTCAGCAGTAAAAGATTCATCAAACTATATCAAGCATTACTATTAATATCCAGATTCAAGTATGGTAGACAAAATAGGCAATCCATGAATGAGTATGCATCCAAACCATATAACTCTTCAATGCAATGACCAGTGCATTTCCAACCAATAAGATGCATCGTGTCCAGTCACACAAGTCCCGACCATAGGGCCAAACTGTAATGACACGTCTCATTCCATACCATACAATTTAGTCCAATAACCAGACCACACTCACACTTAATATAATCGTCCATTTTAACATTCATACAATCATGTATACATCCCCATGAGATCTATTCAAGCCTTCGTGATCACATTCTGAATGTCAAATAGCATCAATTTACTTTCATAAGTAGATCATGCATCATGCCACATGCATACACCCATGCACATGATTCAATTTCAATTTTTATCTTTCACAAGGATCTCCTTATTTTTCTTCCAGGAACCAATGTTTGCATCCCTCAATTTATCGCTCGCACCCAACCTAGCATCGCGAGGAACCTCCGGGCATGTATTCAAAATACAACCGGGCATCCAAAGGGCATCGACTCATTCGAACCTCTAAGCATCTCGCACCCCACCTGGCATCACAAGGAATCACTGGGGACCATAGGTATGGTTACCCCTAACCTCCGGGCATGCATCATAATACAACCCCTCACCCTCTGGGCATGTATCATAATACAACTGGGCATCCCGACACTCCCAGGGAAAACCTCTGGGCATCCTGACTCCCGGGGCATCGTTGACCCGAGGGTCTAACGGCAACAATTAACATCTTAATTTCCAAATAACACTTTTCAATACAATGAAAAAATGTCTCTTGAGTCTCATCACATCTCAAAATTGCATGATATGCCAATTCCAGTATCATCATATCACATAACACCCACAATATCACATTTCATAAAGCAATTCATTGGTTTTTGAAAATAGAACCAATTTTCAGGTAAAACAGAATGCACCTCTTTAGTAAAAATTCTTGGAAAATTAGTAAAAAATCTCAATAAATTCTGAAAATTTAACATGATGTAAAATGATCCAGAGGAATATATTTCATGAAGAACACCATGTCAAGAAAGTTTCACATCAATCACATAGGTCCATACATCACAACAAAAAGAAATCCCAGCACCACTTTTGCACAGTTTCGGAAATAATTTCGATTAAGTCCTTAAATGAACTCCGAAAATTCTGAGATTTTGATATATTATAGCTAAGACCTAGACATAAAGTCTCATGAAGAAATCGAAGTCACGTTCCTTCTGGATTAAAAGTTACAATTTTTATAACTCTCCCTAACTCTCGGTTCACTGTCCAGATTTATCCTTTTCAAAGAAAATCGCTTTTCCCCGACCAATACTTGTCCGTTTATTCTCAAATTTTAGTATGTTACTCCTCAAGATGTCGTCTACAACTCTTATCAAGAACAAAAGATCAAATTCGGACTGGATAATTTCACAAAAATTCACAGAATCACAATAGACCAACATAACAGTTTCCAGATCTAGCGTCTTCCAAGAAAAATGGTTTCACCGACCTATACTTGTTCATTTCCTCTCAAATTTTGATATGTTACTCCTACGGAATGCTCTCCAACTTTCATTAAGAAATCGAAGTCAAATTGTGGCTATAAAATTACAGAAAAATCAAAAAGTCACCGATTTGTTATATTGAAAGTATCTATTGAATTGATTGATTGATGGATTGATTGTATTGATTAATTGATTGAATTAATTGAATTGATTGCAGTGATTGTATCGATGATATCGATTGTGTAGCATCCCAAAATTTCATAGCAATCTCTAGATGCACTACGACCCATGAATAGGTGATGGAAGCGCCATCGGACTATATTATAGCCATTAGACCAATGGATTACAATTAAACAAGGCCGAGCATTTAATGGACAATTGTTTTGTTTGAAATCTATCCTATGTCTATGTGTGATCAAGGATTGTACTAAAGGATGAATTGATAATAAATTTTCTATACTTGGCTGGGTACCCTATGAATCGTATTTCCCTTGACTAATGTTGCAATATTTTATGGCCATGTGAATATTTGTGATTATGTAATTATAAGTGGAGATTAAAGTGATATATTAGGAGAAGGTGTGGGCTGATTTCTTAAGGCCCAAAACCGCCCAAAAACCAGCCCACCATTCCCCCATTTGGTCGACCAAGGCTGGCCCATTGAAGCCCATCATCCTTGCATAAAGATTGACAAGTGGCAAGAAAGATTAAGCAAGTGTCGCTGCCCCCATTGCTTCACCGGTGATCTCCATGCAAAACCTCATGATTACTAGTTAATCAGCCATGGACATGGCTAGTCTAAGAATAACGGAGTGGAATCTGTTAAAATCAATTGTGGATTCAGACTTCAAGTTGGAAATAGAGGTATGCTCACTGCATTAAGGATTGAGCCCGAAATTATTCAGAAAGTTAAGATTCTGCAGAAATCTAACCCGGAAATTGTGGAAATACGAGACGCTGTGTCTTTAGGGAAAAGACCAGAGTTTCAAGTCTCTAAGGATGGAGTAGTGAGAGGCCAAGGACAACTCTGTGTTCCTGATCATGAAGAAGTGAGAAAGGAAATTCTATCAAAAGCACATAAGAGTAATTATAGTATTCATCCGGAGAGTACAAAAATCTATAGAAATTTACGCCAGTAGTTTTGGTGGAATGGCATGAAAAAGGATATAGCTAAACATGTTTCTCAGTGTTTACCATGCCAGCAAGTGAAAGCGGAACATCGCAAACCCGCAAGACTATTGAGACCATTGGACGTACCATAATGGAAATGGGAGCATGTGACAATGGACTTTGTGCAAGGACTGCCAAGGACATCAAGTGGTTACGACTCTATTTAGGTAATAGTAGATCACTTGACTAAGTCTGCTCATTTCCTAGCGGTTCGTGTAGGCTACTCAATGAATAAACTTGATGAGATATATGTAAGTCAAGTGATACGCTTACATGGTATTCCTGTAACGATCACATCTGATCGAGACTCTAGGTTTACTTCAAATTTTTGGTGAAGTCTTCAAAATGCCTTAGGGACAAAGCTTCAATTTAGTACTGCTTTTCATCCTCAAACAAATGGACAAACGGAAAGAGTGATCCAAACTTTGGAAGATATGCTGAGAGCTTGTATTATTGATTTTAGGGGAAGTTGGGATGAAAAGTTGCACTTGATAGAGTTCGCCTTTAATAATAGTTTTCAGAAAAGTATAGGCATGGCTCCGTATGAAGCATTATATGGAAGAAGGTGCAAGACCCCTATTTGTTGGAATGAAGTAGGTGAAAGGAAATTGACAGGACCTGAATTGGTACAAATTACTTCTGAGGCTGTTGAAATTATCAGGAAAAGACTTAAAACAGCCTAGAGTAGGCAGAAAGACTACGCAGATAAGCGTAGAAGACCTTTAGAGTTTAATGTGGGGGATCATGTGTTCCTTAAAGTATCCCCTATGAAAGGAATATCTCGATTTGGAATGAAGGGTAAGTTGAGCCCTAGATTTGTTGGACCCTTTGAGGTACTTGAAAGAATAGGAGACGTAGCTTATCGTTTGGTGCTGCCTCCTAAATTGGGAAATTTACATTATGTATTCCATGTATTGATCCTGAGAAAATATCAGCCGAATCCTGGTCACATACTCGATCATGAAGCCATCAAAGTAGATGAGGAAGTGAGATACATTGAGAAGCCTGTGCAAGTATTGGATCGAAAAGAGCAAATTCTTAGGACCAAGAAAATTTCATTGGTTAAGATATTATGGTGACATCATGATGTGGAGGAAGCCACGTCGCAAAGTGAAAATGAGATGAGGGAAAGGTGCCCTCACTTGTTTAAAGAGACATAGGTAATGTCTAATTTCGAGGACGAAATTCTCTAAGGAGGGGAGAATTGTGGCATCCTAAAATTTCATAGCAATCTCTAGATGCACTACGACCCATGAATAGGTGATGGAAGTGCCATCGGACTATATTATAGCCATTAGACCAATGGATTACAATTAAACAAGGCCGAGCATTTAATGAACAATTGTTTTGTTGGAAATCTATCCTATGTCTATGTGTGATCAAGAATTGTACTAAAGGATGAATTGAAAAGAAATTTTCTATACTTGGCCATGTACCCTATGAATCGAATTTCCCTTGACTAATGTTGCAATATTTTATGGCCATGTGAATATTTGTGATTATGTAATTATAAGTGGAGATTAAAGTGAGATATTAGGAGAAGGTGTGGGCTGATTTCTTAAGGCCCAAAACAGCCCAAAAACCAGCCCACCATTCCCCTATTCGGTCAACCAAGGCCGGCCCATTGAGGCCCATCATCCTTGCATGAAGATTGACAAGTGGCAAGAGGGATTAAGCAAGTGTCGCTGCCCCCATTGCTTCACTGGTGATCTCCATGCAAAACCTCATGATTACTAGTTAATCATGAGAGTAAAAGAATAAAAGAAAAGAGAGAGAGGGGCGGAATGGACGAGGAGCAACCGAGAGAGAGAGAGAGTGAGACCGAGCGGGCGAGCAAGCGAGAAAGAGAGGAGGAGAGTTCGAGCGAGAGAGAGAGGGGCGAGTGCGGACCGTGAGGGGGAAGAGGAAGGCCGTCTTCAGCCATGTCCCAGCTGCCGCCGTCGACGCCGCCTAGTTCCGCCGTCGATCGAGCCGTGCCCGGAGCCCCAAGTTGCCGACTTGCTTGTTGTGGTTGCTTTGAACTTGAGGCAAGTAGAAGTTCTTCAATCTATGTTTTGCTTGCTGTTTTATCTAGCTAAGAGTTGGTGGATGTGAGAAAGGTAAAATTTTAGAGCTGCAAGTTGGATTTTGGACGTGTAAGATGAAGTTAGATCAAGAAATCTAGGAAAAACAGGGCATGCATTGTGGATTTCGAATTTGAGATGGAACAAGAATTTAAAAATCTGACTATGGAGGATTTTTGGAAGTGATAAGGCTGTGTTATAGTGTAATACACTTGTATCTATTTGATTGTGGATGTTGGAGGTCGAAATTCAAGGAGTAGGAAAAACTCTCATTAGGTTAATGGACTGTTTTGTGAAGAACAGTGTGACCCTCGGTGACTTTTTGATTTTTCTGAAATTTTATAGCCAATATTTGACTTCGATTCCTTAACAAAAGTTGGAGAAAAAATCTATAATAGTAACATATCAAAAATTTAGCATAAATGAACAATATTTGGTCGACGAAATGATTTTTATATGGAAATGCTAAATCTGGAAATTTTACAGAAACTGTAGCAAGAAATACCGAAGTTTTACTCTCGATGTGTATGGAATTTGACTTGGTGTTCTTCTTGAAATTTGTTCCTTTAGGTCTCATTGATAACATACCAAAATTTCATAATTTTCTGAGTCCATTTAGTATTTATTTCAAAAATTTTACCCGAACTGTGCATTGTAAAAGTCGGGCTATTCTGTTCTCGAATTTTCACAAAAATATCCGAAACTGAAGGTATTTCGAATGGCTATGTGATATGATGGTATTGGCTGTGGATATTTGTGCAATATTGAGATGTAATAGAGGGTCCATGAGATGTCTTGTTTTAGCATTTGAAAATGTTTTGTGAATTAAAATGCTAAATTGTTACCGTTGAGCCCTCGGGTCAACGATACCCCAGGAGTCGGGATGCCCAAAGGATCGAGTGAGTCGATGCCTTGTGGATGCCCGGTGGCCTTAAATGGCTGAATGCCGGAGGTTATTCCCCGGGAGCTTCGGGATGCCCGGTGGTATGCTAGTCGGTACGTAATTCCGAATGGCCAGGGTAACTATTTTCATGGGAGGCCCTCGAGGTTCCTCGTGATGCCAGGTGGGGTACGAGATGCCTTGAGGCATGATTCGCTCCAGATGCCCGGTGGCCTTAAATGGCTGAATGCCGGAGGCTTTCGTGATGCCTGGAGGGGTGCAAATGCCGGAGGGACGCAAACATTGGTCCTCCGGGGATGAAACCCTTTGAAAAATAAAATGAATTATTCCATTATAAGTGTGTGGGTCTGGATATAAGACTGAGCGTATGGCATGGAATGGAACGTGATGTTTCAGTTTGACCTTATGATTGAGATTTTTCTATCTTCGATATATTGCACTACACATTAGGACTACATTGTTATTACGTTGAAGGTTTTCATGATTTTGATACATACCTATTGTTAAATTTCTTGTTTTGTCTACCATACTTGGATCTGGATATTAATAGTAATGCTTGATATAGCTTGAGGAATCTTTTACTGCTGAGTGGTTGTACTCACCCCTTTGGGGACTAACATTTCATATTAAGAGATGCCTCTGTTACCGATCACACATGGTACTTTCTATAGCTTACCGTTCGACGTTGAGATTGAGTGTTCAGAGCATTCCTGTGTTGGTGTTCGTGGGCTAGTGTTCATCCGTGTTCAAGTTTTAGTTATGTATGACGTGGGTCTACCTAATGGCCCTGTAGTCCAGGAGTTCATGTCCGTGCATGTTCGTCGCAATGGGGTTATGATGGGGATGCTGCCGCCGCCACCAGCCGATGCACCGGGCTGGGTGTGATTGTGCGTGTGTCTGGTAGCGGATGACACTTTTTGGATAGCCGACACTGGGTGATGGATCAGTGTACATGACTGATGTGGGGTCAAGTACTTTTGGGTTGTAGCCGAGCTTAGTAAAGCCTTGGCCTTTTGATGTACCGACTCTCGATGTCGGATCAAGCTATGTAAATAAAAGTGTTTCGGCTCTAATGTATATATATGAAAGGTGTAGTTGGTGTGCATTGCATTGTATTATTTAGTTTGAGTATGGGTTAGGGAGATGTTGAATATACTTCCGTTATATGAACTGCGCTGGGACCGATAAAAAAAATTATAATCCCCCAGGATATATGGACCCACTATAATTCAATGGTATCAAAGTGACATGTTATTACGACAATTGAAAGGTAAGCAAACTGTGGCAACCCTAACGGATCGGGGGCCATTTCGGAGGTGCCACATATTGATTGATTGATTGTATTGATCGATTGGGTATATGAATTGTACTGACATGCAAGAGGGAATTGAGGCAAGGTAAGTCCTCTGTCTTGTGTGCATAAACTGCCTCTAGGCGTATTTCCTTCCTAGTCGGAGTTTAGGGGGTGAACTTGCTGAGATGTTGTCTCACCCTGTCATGGGCTTAAACTTTTCAAGTCCTTAGATGGAGGACCTGAAGCCCCGAAGCCTAATGAAGTGGAGTCCGAAGGATCGGCAAATGTGTCCGACAAGTAGGTCATAGGACAGCTTCTTTTGGGACCAATCTTTTTGTACCTAAACCCAATTATTTATAAAAGTGTTTTGGTTGTGAAATTGTTTTCTGCTTTTCTATCCCGTGTTGGTTGCTGTCAGGGGTAATTGTTTCGCTTCCGCATGTGCATTAAAATGAATGGGTCGGCAACGCATCCTTGGACATCGCAATTTTATCGACCACTGAGAGATGGGCACGCACTCGAGGATTGGGGCGTGACAATTTCGACCTTTACAACTAAACTAAAGATTTCTTCATTGTAATCAATATTGTCAATTATGACTTCTTCACTGCTAGTCTCGCTTTTAATCATTCAATTTTGTCACTAGTTTATACTTAATTTTAGGGATCCATGTACTTCCAATCACATTTTTTTTTAAAAAATCCAAATAATATTGTAAATTTTGATGGAAAAATTAGAAAATTGCTTGTAATTATGACAAACAAGCAGGCCTACAATTATCCAGTCCATACGTGATGACACTTGATTATAACTTCGGTTTCGTGGTGAGACTGGGTTGGCTATTAGCTGTTTGTAGAAAGCTACGTCCTTCGGATACAATGAATAACTAACGGAAAAGTATTAAAAAAAGAATTAAACCTATTGCAATGGCGTGTGTTAATTTAGTGCTAAAATTTTTTCACATTTTGTCAATTTAATTCATTAATTTACCCAATGAGTCCATCCGATCAATTTTAACCAAAAATTACTGAAGTTAATGCCAACCATTCTACATAACATGGTTGGCACGATGTGGATTTTTTAATAATATTTTTTCCTTTTCTTTTCTTTTTTTCCCTTTTATTTTGGCCAACGACCCTCTGACCACTGGGCAAGGGTTGTCGCCTTGGCCTAGGCCCTCTCTCCAATTCTAGCCACCCCTCCAATTCTAGCCTCCCGGAGTTGGAGGGGCCACAATGGCTCAGGGCAAGGGCCACGACTGTTGCCAATTATTAAAAAATTCAAATGTTTTGTTTTAAATTATCAATTTTGTGCATATCAACTCTGGCCGTACTATAAAGGACGGTCAACATCCACGTCAATAATTTCTGGCCAAAATCGATAGAAACGGCTCAATTGGAAAATTATGAAAAAATTTAGGACTAAATTAGCATAATTGAAAATTTTAAGATTAAATTGGCATAAATATAATAGGTTTAGAACTTTTTTTGTACTTTTCTTAATCCCTAACAAGGTGTCTAAAAGAAAAACTAGGTGCCTAAACTGAAGTAAAATTAAATATCCATGCATGGGTAGCTAAGAATTGACAAAAGCTCATACGTTTCTGGACGATGGTCGAATATTAGCTCATCAAATTCAACAATTAATTAGGTACTTTAAAGCAACAAATGACACTACTCTTTACCCAATAAAAATCAACCCCCTCTTTGATATAGTTCGCGAGTCACTTCATACCTTCTTTTTATTTAGTCGCACTTCTATTTATCTAGTTCAAAGGTTTCTACACTCGATGGCACTCACTGAGCATGTGATTCAACTCGAACCAAGCTCGGACATGGCACTATATATCAACTCGACTCAAATTGAATACACCCCTTGAGCTACGTAGCAACTACATAATGGCTAGCACATAATTCTCAAGATCCAATGGACTTAAATCAGCCATTAGACTTCGGCTGAATTCAAAGTTTCAAAAAAAAAAAAAAAAAATTGCCGGTTACCCTATGCTCTTTTCTTGAACATAGTTCTAAGTTCTGAATATACGTTGATTGAATAGTTTACAAACTTGAAGACAAAATAGAAGAATTTACAAGATTCAAGCACGGATAAGAACAGGAGTGTATAGATCTATTGCCACGAGTCACAACCATCAAAAAGGGAAACGAACAGAAAAGTGATATTGTAAGAGGCAGAACGAAGAGCGGCGGAGCTTCAAGACTCGTGAAGAAATCTCTCTAAGCAACGAAACCCCAAGTAGTTGGCGCAGTACCTCTCCAGCTCCTCCCCTCCTCTCTCCCTACACACCTCCTCCTCCACCCTCTCGCACCACCCCCACCAATTGTCGTCGCCACCGCCCTCCGCTGCCCACCCCCCCCGCCGCAGCACACCCCATCGACGATCTCCTGCAGCCCCAGGATCCAGCAGCTCACCTTCCTCCTCCCCTCCCTCAAATGCCGGATCGATCCCGCCGGGCACCGAGTCCAGCCTCAGCAGCAACCTCATCAGCTCCTCTCGCACGTGTGCGAGATAAATCATTTGGCAATTTGATGCTTGATACATCAATCAACCTCTCCATTAATTCTTATAGCATGGATTCCTTAAATAAATGATTTAAAAATATGAAAAAATAGTAATAAGGCAAAGAAACATAGGCCCAAAAAAAGAAATGGGAGAGATTTTTCCTGCCCATCCAGCCTAAAAAAAACAAGGAAAAACGATAAAGAGTCACACTCATATTTAGGGGTGAGTATGGTCCGGGTTGGGCCGGTCCACCCCCTAACCCTAGGACCAACCTGCACAGTACTGTCCTCAATTTTTGGGACCGAGGACTGACCCTATTGAGCTTGGGACCGAGGACTGGACCGACCCAATGGGTTCGGTCCGGTTCTAGGGTCAACCCTAGACCAACCGATAATTTTTTATTTTATTTTTTGTACTCCTTAAAAAAACGATTGAGGACTAGACTGACCCAATAGGTTCGGTCCGGTTTCAAGATCAACCCAGAACTAACCAATAATTTTTTATTTCATTTTTTGTACTCTTTAAAAGGGCAACCGAGAACGGTACCGATCCAATGGATTCGATGATGAGCAAGGTTAGCTAAGAAAGGCAAGCGGTGAGGGTCAAGTGGGGTGAGCGTTGAACAGAATGAGCGTCGAATGTCGAGCAGGGAGCAACAAGCCAAGCGAGCGGCACGAATGACCCAATCTGAGCGAGGCGAGTGTCGAGTGGCGAGCGGAGAAATTGTTTTTTTTTTATTTTAGCAAATAGAATACTAAGATGACAAATAAGACAGAAAAGAACGAATACTAAAGGAGGATGCCATAAGGTGCCTTTTTGGACGCCATGAGGACTCCTTACAAAAACATTTTCCTCATTCATAAATTATGACTATTAACGCCGTAAAAGACATTAAAAACCTAATTTATTAAAAAACAATGTAAAATTACTTGAACTTCTCACTAAAGAATTGTTTAATATTGTTGACGCCCTTTATTTTAAGGCTTTCTCTATATTAAAAAAATTATAAATAATATTATATATATAGTCGGGGTTGGTCCGGGTTGGACCGATCCGAAACTTTCAGGACCGAGGACCGACCCGCACAGAGATGGTCCAGGAATTCAAGGACCAAGGACCGACCCAGTCTTCCTGGGAACCGGACCAGGACCGACGGGGTTGGGCCGGTCCAGGGTCAATCCAGTGTTGACCCTGGACCGATGCTCACCCTACTCACATTTTCATTTCCACTCTCACACGTGTGCACACACACAAACTCTCTCTCTCTCTCTCTCTCTCTCTCTCTCTCTCTCTCTCTCTCTCTCGGCTTGCCTTACCGGCCATCATCTTTGCGCCCGTCATCACCGCCACCCCTCGTCGAGTTTTCCAAGCCCATGGTTTTCCTTTTGAATCTTTTAGGCCTCCAAGTCATGGCCACAGCTGCAACCCCCAAGCCCTCTCTCTCTCTCTCTCACGGCTTGCCTTACCGGCCATCATCTTTGCGCCCGTCGTCACCACCGCCCGTCGTCGAGTTTTCCAAGCCCATGGTTTTCCTTTTGAATCTTTTAGGCCTCCAAGTCATGGCCACAGCTGCAACCCCCAAGCCCATTGTTTCAAACTTTCAATGCACTAAAACTGTGAATGGTGGACTAGTATGAAAAAGGCACTTACGTGGAATGCCTAAAACCTCTTCATGCTTATTTTCTCCGAGATTTAATGGTTAAAATGCATCTGTGAGCAATTCTTTTGGAACATAAGTAGTAAATTACTTAAATGTCGGCTTATGAATATGCTTCAAATGACTTTTTTCTTTTTTCTTTCAGGATGACTAGAAAATATGCATGCGGGTCTTTGTCTGTCACCAAATTTGACTTGAAGTCTCCAAATTCCGCTTCTTTTCTTAGATTTTTGTGGTTTGATCTTAGAAAAACTGACCCCACAAATTCCAGACTCCTTCATTTTTCCTAAGAAATAAACAATAATTAATCACTGATAGAGCCGATCAACCGGACACTTGACAAAATACACGATATTCACCTGTGGTGTGAGGAGGTTAATATTCATAATCGACATGGGATTTTTCTCTTAAGCCGAGTAAATTCAATTGCACACACAAATGATAACAAAGCATATTTTTTACTACCAAGTCTGATATTAGTCAGTACTATGCAATTTCTATTCAAAACTGATGACTCCCTTTCACCACGCTCCACACCAGCAAAATCAAACGGTCAATCTTCCAGTTCCACAACCTTTTTACTCTTCCTCATTACGAGCGACATTGACTAAGAAACCGGCATGGCTGGACCGCCATTGTCCACACGAATTTCGCACGTGAAATTTATTTAACCGAGTCTTCAAGACAAGCCCCACGGGCCACGCCCGCCCTACCACGGGCCACGCCCGCGCCTCCAACGGCTCCTATAATTGCGAATTTAAGGCCTTTGTCCCAAGCTAGAGAGAGAGAGAGAGAGAGAGAGAGAGAGAGAGAGCGCGCGCTACAGAATAGTTCTATGACCCTACTTCACCCTACTTCACTTCGACGACGCTAACTATTTATGCAAGCTTCGCTATTCTAGCCTGTGCCAAGTGACCAAACATGGAGGGAGAGATCAGCAACTTCATGACGGTCTGGACCTTGGTGGTGATCTCGCTCACCTACCGCCACACCATCTCTAAAACCGTCCCTGCCGGAACGAAGAGGCTGTTGGCCATTTCGCCGGTCATTGTCCTCTCTTCTTCATCCTCCCTCTTAGCCTCACCACCATCTCCCTCGGAGGCCTCACCTCATTCTTCATCGCTTGGCTCTGCAACTTCAAGCTCATCCTCTTTGCCTTCGGCAAAGGACCGTTGTCACCTAGCCGGTCTTGCTCTTTGGCATACTTCATTCCTGTCGCCTGCCTTCCCATCAAGATTCACAACCCAGTTGAGAGCACCAAAAATGAAGAGGGCCCATGTTCGGAGATCAACGAGAGAGGACTCAAGTCCCCCATGAATCATGTCGTCAAGTGCCTGGTGATAGTTGCCTTTTTGCCTGCCTATGAGAGGAAGGTTCGAGTTCATCCGGTGATCATCAACTTGATGTATGTGGTGCACGTATACGTCGGGCTGGAGGTGTCCCTGGCCGTGGTTGGAGCCATGGTCTGAGCACTTACCGGCATTGGGCTTGAGCCGCAATTTGAAGAGCCATACCTCTCGACCTCACTGCAGGACTTCTGGGGAAGGAGATGGAACCTCATGGTCTACTCCACCCTGCCGTGTATTTACCTGTTAGGTGAGACACTATTTACTTTGTTTTTTAAAGATACAAAGAGATGCATCGTCACTCATTGTACTGAGTTGAATTTTGTTATCATTTTGATGTGGATCAATTTGCGTTCATTGTTTATGTGTAAGACTTCATTGCATGCATGAAAATATAATATGACAGACATGAAGGTAAAGCACATAGTGTCAAAATTTCTCTGCACTACCACAGATTCATTTCTGTCATGTCTATGTTATACGCTCATACCTAAAATGAAGTCTTGTTCATGAAAAAGAATGTCAGCTGCATAATATAAATGTATACTGTCAATTTGACCATTAAAAAAAGTTCAAGAAATGCTAGACATAAAGAAAAAATTACTGGACATGATAAGACAAAAAAATAAACAAAAGACTCGCAGAGTAGTAATTCTCGTTGAATGCATCGTTCTCTTCCTTGCCTCAAACCAGGTCCATTTCCAGCCGTGTGATCGGGAGGAGGTGGGCCGCCCTGCCAGCATCATTTGCCTGCTTCCTGGTCTCGGAGCTCATGCACGAGCTCATTTTCTGCTACATCGGACGTAAGGAGCCGAGGTGGGTGGTCACCTCCTTCTTCCTCTTGCACGGCCTCTGCGTGGCCACCGAGATCACAGCCAAGAAAGCGCTCGCCGGCAGATTCCGCCTGCCGAGGGCAGTGTCGGGAGCGATGGCGGTCGGTTTTATCCTCGCGACGGCATTATGGCTGTTCCTGCCGGCCCTATTGTGGTGCAACGCGGAGGACAAGGCGCGTAGCGAGGCCACGGCGGTCGTGGACTTTGTGAAGAGGACTTGGAGCGTCGTGGGATACACATACTGCTCCATCATGAAAGCGAGTAGGTGATGGTATTGATTGTAGACTTGACGTGCATCCGAGATATAATTGATGTTGATTAATAGCGACATAAATGGTTCGCTTAGCTAATTTGGAGAAAACTTCCTCTTAGTGTTTTGCCACGAAGCATAGGCTCAACAACAACTATTGGAGAAAACTTCCTTTAGTGTTTTGAAGCTGACAAAACATTTCCATCAGTCTAATCTGAAGATTTGAAGGCTCTTTTATCAAAGTCTGAAGACCTCCGAACTACCAGACTCAAGACTCAAAGTCTATCCTCATTGACAGTTTTCTAGACCGTCGAAGAAGGCTTATCCAGAACTGGATGTTTCGTTAAGGATTTGACTTTATCGACTGGAGAAGATCTCTTGGCTGGATGTAGCATGTCGGAATCCATTATTCAAATCAAGATTGATTCAAGGATTTTGGATCCATTGATTGGTAAAATATACTTGGAAGGTTTTACTTATGGAAACCTAAATCCTGATTGTATGGGCGAGCAGGATTGATGGGCTATCGTCATGTTCCTTAAATAGCTCGAAGATCTTCCTAATTGATTCTGTCCAACGGGTAGATTGGAAGAATTCTTTTGGTAAGTGCCAACGGGTATGATGGCATAAAGGAGTATATAAGGAAGACGTTCCAGTTGTTCGAGTGTGTGCGCGATAGAAGAATTCCAAAGTCTGAAGCTCCTTGTTCTTAGTCAATTAAATTGTTGAGCGAAATCTTGTACGCAAAAGAGAGTTTATATCTTTGAAAGACCTTGAGGAAGTGTAGTAAAGTCTCTACACTGTGGAATCAAGGAAGAACTTCATTGTAACAACTCTTTTGTTCATAGTGGAATTCAACCGGTGGGCTGTCAGTGCGGAAGAGTGGACGTAGGCTTGGATTAAGCCGAACCACTATAATCTCTGTGTTCATATTCTCTTTCCTACGCTCTTTTACTTTGATCGTAATTCGTTTTGTTTACAAGAGACGAATTTCCTTTCTATTGTCAAATAGTGCTGCTCACTTATCACGAGAAATTATTTTTACACCTATTCACCCCCCTAGGTACTTATACTAGCTTTCACAATTGGTATCAGAGCTTGTGTACTCACTTAAGTTGAAGTGTTTTACTTCAGAGTTAAAGATCCATGGCTAGTATGTTGGCTCCAGGACTAGTTGAAGGGCAAAGCAATACTAGACCGCCTTATTTTGATGGAAAGGAATACAACATATGAAAAAACAAGATGAAGGCATTCCTAAGATCAAAGGATCCTCTGGAATGGGATGTGGTAGACAAAGGAATTATTCCTAAAGCTACACCTGTCTCAAAAAGAGGAAAAGAAGCCGTTGAGTCTAGCAAAATGACTCAAGAAGAGATAACCAAGAGACAAGCTCTTGATGCAAAAGCAATTTATTCTTTATATTGTGCATTATCACCTACTGAATATAACAGAATATCTTCTTGTGTTACAGCCAAAGAAGTCTGGGATAGATTACACATCACTTATGAAGGAACTGATCGAGTGAAAGAAACCAGAATTAACATTATGCTCGGTCAATACGAAGCTTTCAAAATGAAATTAGGAGAATCTATCAAATGAAATTAGGAGAATCTATCACTGACATGTTTAGTCGTTTTACAGAAATCGTGAATGGTCTTGAAAATCAAGGTCAACCAATTTCTGATCCCATGAAAGTAAACAAGCTATTGCGTGGACTCTCCAAGGATTGGAATCACATAAAGACCTCAATAAGGGAGACACAAAGAATTATGCCACTTTCTGTCGATGAATTGGTTGGGACTCTTCAGTCTTATGAAGTGGAGCGAATCAATGAAGATGAAGATCCTAAAGGTAAGAAATCCATTGCATTAAAATCTAATGATGATTTTGATGTCACAGATTCTGAAGACGATATGGATGATGAGGAGCTTGCTCTCATGATAAGAAGATTCAGAAAGCTAAACAGAAAGGGGAGAAGATTCAATCCAAAGAAACAAAGTTTTCAAAAGCAACAAACTAAGTTTGTTGAGGATGATGAATCCAATAGAGATGTAGTCTGCTTTGAATGTAAGAAAAAGGGACACATCAAACCCAACTGTCCCCTTATGAGGAAAAAGAAAGGAAAAATTGAGAAATATCGAAAGGCACTCAAAGCAGAAACTTGGAGTGATACAGAATGTGAAAAAAGTGATGATGATTATGCCAATATTTGTCTCATAGCACAATCGGATTCATATTCAAACTCCGAGACAGACTCAGATTCAGACAGTGAATTTGAGGTAAGTAATTTGAAAATCCCTACTAAAGTTTCTAAATACATTGATGAATTGTGTCTTAGTCTCAAAACTTCTCTTAAAAGGATTTCCGAACTTAAAAGAGAAAATTCTGCACTAAAACAACAGGAAAATGTTTTGAAAGAAAAGGTCAAAAGTTTAGACAAAAGTGTTTCTACCTTGAAAGAAAATGAAGACATTCTTTCAAAAGAAAATGCATTCTTGAAAAATGACATCTCAAATATTTCTAAAAGATTTTCTATAGGATCTGAGAAACTTGAAAAAATTCTTTCAGCATAAAGACCTTATTTCAACAAATCAAGTTTAGGAATGACAATTGAAACCATTCCTCTAATTGATTTTCCTAAAGTAAATGAAAGAATTAAGCAAAGACCTACAAGAGATGCTTATAAAAATCATTTCCAAAAAGTTTTTGTAAAACCAGTAGGTCGCAGTGCTCTTAGATGTTCTAAATGTAATAGCTCAGATCATTTTGAGAAAGAATGTCCTATGGTTTGGAAACCTGTTAAGAAGGTATGGGCAAAGACCGTATATCATACTAACACCAATGGACCCAAGAAAATATGGGTACCAAAGAAAGCTTGAGTCTCTTTTCTAAATGCAGGTCACTATCAAGAAAAATGTTAAATGGTACATGGATAGTGGATGCTCAAGGCATATGACAGGAGATTCAAATTGCTTCATAAAGCTTGTTCAAGTTAATGGTGGAAAAGTTTCATTTGGAGGAAACAACAAAGGAAGAATTGTGGGATTCGGAACTGTAAAGATTGGAAGCCTCACGATCAGTAATGTTTCCTTAGTGGAAGGACTCAACTACAACTTGCTAAGTATCAGTCAGCTGTGCGACACCGGTTTCAAAATCAATTTTCAAGAGGGAATATGTTCAGGAACCAGTAAAGACTTCTCTCAGTCTTTCAAGGGTCGAAGACATGGAAAGATCTACCTCTTGGATGTCAAACCAAATGAAACCCAATGTCTAATCTCAATTCAAGAAGAAGCAAACTTATGGCACAGAAAACTTGGGCACATCAACATGAAGCAAATAGCCAAAATTTCAGCAAAGAAGCTTTTTCGTGGTCTACCCAATCTATCATACCAAAAGGCTGATCTATGCACACCATGCGTATTGGGAAAATAGGTAAGAAACTCATTCAAACCAATAAATCAAGTTTCCACTAATCGTGAACTGCAGCTTCTGCATATGGATCTCTTTGGTCCAACCAGAACTCAAAGCATTGGAGGTAAGAAATACTGTTTAGTGATTGTGGATGATTAGTCACGATTCATTTGGGTATATTTCCTAGTAAGTCCGAAACTCTTTCTTATTTTACAAAGTTTGCTAAGAAGGTCCAAAATGAGAAATGGTATGTTATTTCAAGAATACGGACAGATTATGGAGGTGAGTTTGAAAATCAAGACTTTACAAAATTCTGTGATGAATCTGGTTTTCAGCATGTGTTCTCTTCACCATATACTCCAGAGCAAAATGGAGTCGTGGAAAGAAAGAATAGGTCGCTTCAAGAAATGGCTAGAACTCTTTTAATTGAAAATAACATATCTTCACGTTTTTGGGCTGAAGCAGTTTCTACAACATGCTATATCATTAATAGAGTTTTTCTAAGGCCTATTCTGGAGAAAACTCCTATGAGTTATTCAAAGGAAAAAAGCCCATTGTTTCATATTTTCATGTGTTTGGATGTAAATGTTTTATATTGAAAAATGCAAATGATCAAGTTGGTAAGTTTGAAGGAAAATCAGATGAAGGTATTTTCCTTGGATATTCTATCACAAGCAAAGCTTACAGAGTATTCAACAAAAAGACTCAATCTGTGGAGGAATCAATGAATGTTAAATTTCAAGACTCCATGCAAAATGAATCGACTCAACTTGAAGAATCTGAACCTGCTCCAGACTCTACAAAGTCTAAATCTCCAAAAGCAGCTAGACTTTAGAAGACCAGTAACAAATGATCGTCGAAGATTCAAATGAGGAAAAAGATCAACAGTCTGACAAATCAACCAGCAACTAGAAGCATAAGTCCAATCATCCCAAAGATCTCATTATTGGTGATATTAATGAAGGAATTCGCACAAGATCCAAAAGGCGCGAAGAGTCTAGTGCTTTGGCTCTTATTTCTGAGATAGAACCCAAGAGCATAGAAGAAGCTTTATCTGATGAAAGCTGGATTGAAGCTATGCAAGAAGAACTCAGGCAATTCAGCATTAATGATGTCTGGGAATTGACTCCTAAACCGAAAGGTAAATCTATCATTGGAGCTAAATGGGTTTTCAGGAACAAGATGAACGAGAAAGGAAAAGTCGTAAGAAACAAAGCAAGACTCGTGGCCAAGGGGTATACGCAAGAAGAAGGGATAGACTATGATGAGACTTATGCACCAGTAGCAAGGTTAGAAGCAATTAGATTATTACTTGCTTTTGCTTGTCATAAGAATTTCAGGTTATTCCAAATGGACGTCAAAAGTGCTTTCCTAAATGGATTTATCCAAGAGAAAGTCTATGTGGAATAACCACTTGGTTTTGAAGACACAAGGAAACCAAACTTTGTATTCAGACTGAAAAATACTTTATATGGTTTAAAGCAAGCACCTCGAGCTTGGTACGACAGACTAAGTAAGTTTTTAATTCAAAATGGCTTTGTCAAAGGTAAAGTAGATACAACATTGTTTATCAAAAAGAAAGCAAAAGTTTTCTACTTGTTCAAATTTATGTTGATGATATTATTTTTGGATCCTCTAATGAAAGTCTGTGCAAGAAATTCTCTAAATCTATGCATGATGATTTGAAATGAGCATGATGGGTGAACTAATCTTTTTCTGGGTTTCAAGTGAAACAACTGAAGGAAGGAATCTTTATCCATCAAGAAAAATATGCCAACAATCTTATCAAAAAGTTTGGGCTGGAGAATTGCAAAAAGACTGATATACCAATGTCAAGTTCCTTGAAGATGGACAAAGATGAAGGAGGAAAGAAAGTTGACCAGAAACTATACAGGAGTATTATTGGTTCACTTATTTATCTTACTACTTCTAGACCTGACATTTTGTTTAGCGTTTGCATTTGTGCCATATTTCAATCAGACCCTAAAGAATCTCATCTAAGTGTTGCAAAGCATATTATCAAATACATTGCCTCAACTTCAAATTTGGGTCTCTAGTATCCTAAAGAATGAGACTTTACTCTTCTTGGATACTCAGACGCAGACCTAGCCGGATGTAGAGTTGATAGAAAGAGCACCTCGGGCACCTGTCAACTACTTGGAAGCAAGACAGTATCTTGGTTTTCAAGGAAGCAAAGTACAGTAGCTCTTTCTATGGCAAAAGCAGAATATGTAGCTCTTGGAAGTTGTTGTTCGCAAATTCTTTTGATAAAACAACAGCTGAGAGACTTTGGAATTGAAGATTCATGCACTGAAATCAAATGTGACAACACCAGCGAAATCAATCTCACCAAGAATACGATTCTTCATTCAAGAGCAAACATATAGAGATTCGACATCATTTCATTAGAGATCATGTTCAAAATGGAGAAGTTTCAATTCAGTTTATTGACTCAAAGAATCAATTGGCGGATATATTTACAAAACCTTTGGAGAAAAATCAATTTGAAGTTATTCGTTCCAGACTCAATATCTTAAGGTTTGAGGAAGTTCAGACTCAGCACTGAAAGTCTAAAGGCTCTTAGTCTCGAACAATCAAGATTCTCGACTGTAAGTTATTTCTATTTATTTCTTGGATCAAATCTCGAAAAGGTACAATCATCTATCCGTAATTGATTATTGCTATTTTTAATTTCCGTGATTATTGCAAATCTACCTTTTCGAAAAAGAAGTTATTTTTGAAAAGACAGTTATCCAAAAGGCAGTTATTTTTAAAAAAGGTATTTTTATATTCCTTTTTTACGACGGTTCGTATGCCTCGCTTTGACCGTCTTATATACTGTCGATTCCTTCTTCGTTTTACTCTCACAAAAACCCTAAGAGAGCACCGATCTTCCACTTATGTCTTCTTCTCTTGTTTAATCCTCGAAAAAGTTTTCATCTTTCTTGGGAAACAAGCTTAGAATCTCTCAAAGACTGTGAAAGATGTCGTCTCAAAGGAAGTCTTCGAGGATCGTGAACAGGGGACCACAGCAAATGCGTGAGGGGCCTACGCACTTTGATCTCACCGAAGAAGAAGAATCTCCTAGACAGCAGCAGAGCCCACAACATTCTCAGCAGCGTCCATCTTCTCCATCTAGACCTCAGGATGTTGCACATCGAGAAGAGGAAGAAATCATCGAAGACGCAGAACCCGTAAGAACTCATAAGCCCTCTTTTACTTATAAGCTTTACCGTGCTTTGAAGAGGAGCGGTACGCCATTGAACTACATTGATGAGTTTCTTAAGGACAAAGGGTATAAAAATGAAACTTTCTTCTTACGTACCATGGAACGTTTGGGAATTGCCCCTGCGGGGTCGGCGGAAGAAGCCTTTGCTAATATCCCAAGTGATCCACGAGTTGGAGGATTTAATCAACAAGATGGGAACGATGATGACAAGTTGTACAGTTAGTTTAAACCTAGAATGGGTGTTGCAGCGAAAATCCGAAGCAAAAGGATGGATTTATTTCGATCGGAGGAACACAAGCAACTGTACTCTAAATTGTTGAAGCGTGGGGTAATAAACCCTAGAAGTGTGGACTTTGACTTTCTTGACTCTGTGAATGTTAATCTGCGGGAAAAATTCAATCTACTTCAACTCGAACAGTTTTGTTCTGAATCTACAGAAGCGTATGCTAAACTTACTGCTTATTTCTATTCGAATCTCAGTTTTTTTGGATGCGAATAGATTCTCTTTTAGTGTTCGAGATCAAGACTATGTGGTGGACATGAATATGTTGGCTGATGTGATTGGGGTTGAAAGAGGGAGATATCAACCTATCAATGTGTCTATTGCTCGTGCAACATTGGAGCTTGTTTAGGATAGAAGAACGGAAGGAAAGATTTCTTATGTGAGAATGAATGCGTCCAACATTTTGCTTCACAAGATAGTGATTAACTGTATTAGACCAAAATCAACTTCAAAGACCGACGTTTTAAACTCGGAAGCAAAGTTGATGTACGCCATCAATGCTGGTAAGAAATTCTCTCTTCCACACGCTATTATATTCCACATGTATAGGGCAGTGGTGAAGGACAAGGGTCAACTTCCTTATCCAGCTCTTGTGACCAAGTTGTTTAGACATTTGAACGTTCAGCCTCCTCGAATTTTTTGTGTTCAAACATGCGATCAAATGATGGTGGGACTGCGAATGGTCTCAAAAATGCATCTGAAGGAACTTGCCAAGGCTATGGAACAGTTCAAGGAGAAAACCCCTGTCAAGACTCATTCAATCTCTTCTGTAGCAAAGCGAAAAGGGAAGGAGCCCATGGTTGCTCCATCCAAGAAAAGAAGAACACTCATCATTGAGGATGAAGAGGATGAGGATGATATCACCATTTCTACAATGGCATTGAAGAACCTGAGTCATTCTGTTCCAGAATCAACGAAGAGACAAGAAACAGACATGGATGAGACAGAACAGAGGACTAAAGATTTGGAAGCAGAGGAGAAAGAAGCAGAGGAGAGAGATGCAGAGGAGGTAAGAATTGATGAAGAAGAAGAAGAAGAGGAGAGAGGAGATCAAGCGGAAGCAGAACATGAGGAACACTTTTCTCCACCTGAAGGCATGGAAACAGGGGGAGATCCTAAGAAAAGAGGAACGTCCTCATTCCCTGCCACTAGTGAAGGAGTAAGTCGTTCTCCAACAGATCCAAAGGACATGTATGCAACTCAATTTCCAAAAGAAGGACATGAGGTTTCGTCGCCCAATCTACGTGATCGTGCTGAAATGCCATCATTTGCCAATACTCCGTCTGATCGTGCAGAAGCAAGTACTCAGACCAACAATTCGGTAGACTTTTGCAGAATTCTTGATGTTTTTTTGGAGATGAGAGGCCAGATTTATGCTCTAGGATGCGAAGTACAGAACTTGCAAAATGCAAGTCAGACCTCTTCAGTTTCTTTGCATGATCAAATTCATGCCCTTACTCTTCAAGTTCAAGCAAATGCCAAGGGTGAAGATGTGGTGCAACTGAAGGAGGATTTGAAAAAGCTGGAAGGGATTGTTCAGTCAATGGGAGATTTCCAGCTTGTTCGTGTTCCCAAGCAATCTTAAAGCCATTCTCTTTTCATCTCTGTCTTTTTAATGATGACAAAAAGGGGAAGAGATGTGGTGCAGATTTGATTTAAACTTTGAACTTGCAGATTTGATTTGAACTTTGAACTTTGAACCTTTGTATTGATTGACTTGACTTTTGTGTTTGGCTATTTGGATTTGGACTGGATTTGGATTTGACAGTTTGAACATTTGTTTATCTTAAGTACTATTGATATCTCATGGCTTTGTTCATTTACAAGACTAACCTACTTTCTGTGGATGCAGATTCTAGTGTTATTACTAAGCCACTTATCTTTGTGAGATATCCATATTTGCTTGAGTAATGTTTTGCAGGTCAAAATTATCCAAATCTGCATGAAAGTTTTGTCACCATCAAAAAGGGGGACATTGTTGGAGAAAACTTCCTTTAGTGTTTTGAAGCTGACAAAACGTTTCCATCAGTCCAGTCTGAAGATTTGAAGACTCTTTATCAAAGTTGAAGACCTCCTAGGACTATTAGACTCAAAACTCAAAGTCTATCCTCATTGTGAGTTTTCTAGACCGTTGAAGAAGGCTTATCCGGAACTGGGTGTTTCGTTAAGGATTTGACTTTATCGACTGGAGAAAATCTCCTGGCTGAATGTAGCATGTCGGAATCCATTATTCAAATCAAGATTGATTTAGGGATTTTGGATCCGTTGATTGGCAAACTATACTTGGAAGGTTCTACTTATGGAAACCTAAATCCTGATTGTATGGGCAAGCAGGATTGATGGGCTATCATCATGTTCCTTAAATAGCTCGAAGATCTTCCTAATTGATTCTGTCCAACGGGTAGATTGGAAGAATTCTTTGGTAAGTGCCAACGGGTATGATGGCATAAAGGAGTATATAAGGAAGACGTTCCAGTTGTTCGAGTGTGTGCGCGATAGAAGAATTCCAAAGTCTGAAGCTCCTTGTTCTTAGTCAATTAAATTGTTGAGCGAAATCTTGTACACAAAAGAGAGTTTATATCTTTGAGAGACCTTGAGGAAGTGTAGTAGAGTCTCTACACTGTGGAATCAAGGAAAAATTTCACTGTAACAACTCTTTTGTTCATAGTGGAATCCAGCCAGTGAGCTGTCAGTGCGGAAGAGTGGACATAGGCTTGGATTAAGCCAAACCACTATAATCTATGTGTTCATATTCTCTTTCCTACGCTCATTTACTTTGATCGTAATTCATTTTATTTACAAGAGACGAATTTCCTTTCTATTGTCAAATAGTGCTGCACATTTATCACGAGAAATTGTTTTTACACCTATTCACCCACTTCTAGGACAGTGAAAGGACCATGCCTAAAGCTGAAACATTTTTGGATTTTAAATAGAAGAAGGACACTAGATGTGACATCCAAATTTTCAAGCTCTGACTTCGATGAGATAAATTGGGCATTTCATCGACGTGACTACAGTGTTTTTCTCTGAGTTGGCCTCTCACGAGATAACTAGACTAGCTGGGTAAGCTATTAGGGACTTTAAGGCAAATAGACTGAGAATTCGACTAGGAATCGACTTCTCGACCATGCTCATCTTTAGGGATCATTGCGGCACAGTATAAAATCAATTTGAAATCAGAGATAGGTCGGTTTGACTAAGATGAATGACCGATCGTGGGGGACTCCACTAAATTGGAAAACTCTCGTCGACCGACACTAATTTGATTTTATTGTCGTTTTGGTACCCTGTGTCCGTATTTGAATCTTTGAGATTTTCACGACAATCGAGAGTCGCCAATTTGTCGAGTGGGTTCATCGTGGTTCGAAGAAAATCGACCACGGGTCATTTGTCCTAAAAAGTTCTGAAAACTAACCAGTAGCCTAGGTCACACTAAAAACGCGTTGGAGTAAAATTAACCGCCAATCTAAATCCGATTTTAGAAATTGAAGAGTCTGTCATGTCACAAGTCATTTTAGGAGCGTCGGCTCAGTCTCAAAAGATTTTTCTGACAACCGAGACTTTTTGGGAAAAAGTTGAGTTAGGGTCATTTTTATCGGAAATTGCAGAGGACCGTTCTTGAATTCGAAATTGGGATGCAAGTAGGCTACATTGGTAAAGAAAAGTACCAATTTGATTGATGAGGTGTTAAATAAATTAATGGGGGTCGATTTGATTTGATTCAAGTGGGATTAAGGTCTAATTGGAGGGAAAAACTTAGCAAAATTCGTATGCCCATAGACCCAACATTTTGAATTACCTAAAGTCTTCTAGAAGGGGTATTTTGGGGCTTGAAAAGGTGGATGGATGACAGCCTTTTGGTGGGCCCCGTTTGAAGACCAAAGAAGGGGAGAGAAACCGGTTTTCTCTTCTTCTTCTCTCTCTCCCGTCGTTGTCTCTCTGCATCTTCTTCCTCTTCCTTGCATTTTGGTCGACGACAGCAATTGAAGAAGACCTCCGCAGCAAACCGAAGATCGCCAGAGCAGCATCGTCGCACGCCGTCACTGCCATCCTGCTGCCGCGCACGGCTCCGCCCCAGCCCCTCTCTTCCGACACCCCTCTCTCTCTATTTCCCCTGGTTCGTGCAACACCCTAACCGGCAGAAGCAGATGCAGCAACCACCGAGGGAAGAGGACCGGAGCAGGTCACCGTCATCGCCTCACGCCGCACGTCGTCCCCGCCTCGCGTCGCCTCGCCGCCGTGCTGCCGTTCGTCTCCCTCTCGCCCGCTCGAACACCGTTTGCCTCATCCAGTCGAGCTGCCGCCTCTGTCCAGCCTCTGTTTTGCCTCTGGTCAGTCTCGTTCGGCCACCTCAGGCCACCGCCCGACCACCTCCGGCCACCGTAAAGCCCCGCCTAGGTCTTGTTCGGCCCCTCCGTCCATTTTCGACCCAACCCGGCTCCGGATCCGCCCTCCTTCACCCCCAACTAGCAGCGCACAGAGAGTGCAGAAATGGGTATGGCAGTGGACGTTTGGCTTGTTTTGGCCGTCTTCCCGAGCTCGGATGCTCGGCCCGCTTTGAGGAAAGTCGATCCTCGCGTCGAGCCCGTCGTTTTGAGTGAGTTTTGCTCACTAATGCCTTCTTAGTTTGCTAATTACACTTAAAGGTTGATTAGTGTTAGTTAAGTGTAATTAGGTTGTTAGATTAGAATGAATTAGCGATTATTAGTTAATTTAATTGCATATTAGTTAGGTGGTTAGTGTACTTAGATAGAGAATTGCCTATAGTATTTATTGGATGCTTCGTGGGATTTTTCCCGACCCTTATCGAGTGTTAATTAGGCAATTCGGGCCTAAATGGTATTTTTAGGAATTAAATATTAATTTTCGAAATTAATTATTTAATTATTTATTTTCCGAAAATTCAACTGGGATAAGAACTGACCGGGATTTTATGCTGATGATCGTGGCGCAATCTGTTTATTTAATTGAGCTTTATATTGTGCTAAATTGAATTTATTGTATTTATTTATTTAATTTTCGAAATTAATTATTTAATTATTTATTTTCCGGAAATTCAACCGGGATGGCCGGTGACCGGAATCTCGTGCTGATTGTTGTGGAGTAGTCCGATTATTTATTTGAACTTTAATTCGTGTCGAATTGATTTAGCGGTGCATTTTGAAGTTATGTTCTTAAATAATGCAATTTTGGCTATGTGATTGGGGATTGGTCGAGTATCAGTTGTTAGTGTCGAAAGTGAGTTGGTAAATCACTTGGAGAATACACGTGGCCCGGTGAATTGGAGTGTCACCTGGGAAGGGCACGTGGCTCGGTGACAGAGTATGGCATCGTAAAAAAGGGTCGGGTGGGACCATAAAACCACTAGATCTTGAAAGGGTCGAGTGGGACCATAAAGCCACTAGATCTTGAAAGGGTCGGGTGGGACCGTAAAGCCACTAAATCTTGGAAAGGTCGGGTGGGACCATAAAGCAAATTTTGGAAAAGTCAGGTGGGACCATAAAGCCACTAAATCTTGGAAAGGTCGGGTGGGACCGTAAAGCCACTAAATCTTGGAAAAAGGTCGGGTGGGACCGTAAAGCCACTGAATCTTGGAAAGGTCGGGTGGGACCGTAAAGCCACTAAATCTTGGAAAGGTCGGGTGGGACCGTAAAGCCACTGAATCTTGGAAAAAGGTCGGGTGGGACCGTAAAGCCACTAAATCTAAGAAAATTGCTTGGTGGGGCCGTGATTACCACATATAAATGAGTTGCGCCCTAAAGACTGTGATTTATATTTGGAAATTGAGTTGGAATAATTGAAATGACCGTGAGTGGTCTTGTTGGTACGTAATCGATTAGGTCGATTAATCGTCGCCTTGATTTGATGTTGTGGATTGAATGATTGAATGGAGATGACCGTGAGTGGTCTTCTTGGTGTGTAATCGACTAGGTCGATTAGATCGATGCTTCGATCTATGATGTGATTGCTTGGGTGCCTATTTGATCTGTGCTAATATGCAGGTGGAATCTGAGGCTAAGGTAAGCCCTCTGACTCATGTTGTGCATAGGCAACCCTAAGGTGTATTAGTTTACTAATCGAGTCTTAGTGTGGTAGAACTTGCTGAGACATAGTCTCATCCCGGTTTGGGGAAAACATTTCAGGACCCTGATAAAGAACCTGAGGAGAAAGAACTCGGAGAGGAGTATCTGAAGGAGAACCCCGAGAATGATCCAAAGTAGGATCCTGATGACTTTTGCTATAGAATCAATTTGAATAGAAACCAATCGTTTTAGTATGGCTTGTATATGAACATAAGGGTGTTGGTTTTCAGGTTCAATTTCCTAGTCCTACTTGTATATCACATTGCTTTATTGTCTAGAGATTTTATAACTGCTTTCGCATGTGCTATTAAAAAGGAAAAGGGTCGGCGATATGTAGTCCTGGAATATCGCATTATAAAATCGACCAAGGTTGAAGAATGGTCACGTGACCGAGAGTCGAGGCGTGACACTAGAAATGTCAAATATTGCGTATGGTATTTATTTTAATGTTAAAAGTTTTTTTAGATTTTTTAAGTGTCACTTTATAAAAAAAATGATTATTTAAGTGCCAACTCCGAATTAGGTCGCCAGACCCCTAAATTATGTCTTTTAAAAGTTATAAATAATAATTATTTAAGTGTCAAATTTTATTTAAAATTATCACTCCGGTGCCAATCATTGTTAAAACGCTATCACTTTAATACCAAGCACACCACATGAAAATGCCACGTGGTCTGGAATTTTAAAAAAAATTGTTAAGTCAATTATAAGTGTCTTGTAATCAATTTGGTCGGAATTTCTTGTCATTGACACTTAAATGATCATTTTTTCTCCAATTTGATACTTAAGTGACTCAACAAAAAAATTTCATATTAAAGTGAGCGTTGTACGTAACTTTTTACACTTTCTAATGTTCTTCTATCTAAATACTCAAACATTGGAGGCTAAAAGAAAAACTGTGAGGCTTTAAATGGATCGATCAAAGTAGACAATATCTCAACTCAAGGGTATTGGGGAGGCTCTCAAGGAAATTCTTAGTGTTGAGCTACCGGCGGCTCGAGGCACAATGGCAAGGGCTCGTAGTGGTGACGGAAGACAACGGCTTGGCGATAATGTACTTGGACCTTCAACCATGGTGGTTTGCTCGAAAGGACAGAGAAGAAAAGATAAAGGAAGAAGAGAAAGAAGGATAGAAAGAAAAAGGGCGCGGAAAAAAAATGGACAAATGCCAACCATTGGATTATCTAGATGCAATGTGTCCTTATTCGTGGATTTCCTTTCTCCTTTTTCAAACCAATTTAGAATCATCTAAGACATAAACCACCGGGGCCACCCTTCCAACAGAGAAGGGGGAGGTGGGAGATTCAAATCCCCACCTTCTTAGGGGGGTTGGGGTGGGGACAATATAGTTTCAGGTGTGGGTTTCGACTCCCACACCCTGCAATGAGGCAAAGCAAAAGTGAGAATATGAATAGAGTAAGACCAACCAATGACCAACCAAAAAAAAAAAAAAATCTAAGATATAATATTCTAATGGTTGGCCCACCTATATTTAATGTACAGCTTAATTAAAGGAAATAAAATTAAAACAACTTTCAGAGTAGGAAACAATTAGCCTTTGCAGATGCCACGCAGTCACTGATCATTTTTTATTACTCATGAAATGTTAGGCAATGCTAGAAATATTGAGAACTTATGCTAGCTTGATGTATCAAGACTTTAAGGGACTTTTTTGGAAAAAAAAAATGATTGATAAATGGTAATTGTCTTGTTTAAACCCCAAAAGGTAACCGTTACACAATCCCCTTGTGAAAAATTTGACAAAATAACTTTTGTGGTACTTCTGGTTATCTCCAGAATATTTTTTTTTTAGTTATATGCCGAATCTTCGGCAACAAGGGAATTCGCCTGCCATCTCGCTAGATACCACAAATGGAGTTGGTTTTATCGTATTTCATGGTGCATTAGTATATTCTTTCTATCGCTTCTTGACAATGTAGATGATAATTTGCAATTAAAAAACGGCTGTAAATGATATGGCAGGTGGCCATTCCATTTTCTTATAAATATAACATTTCTAAGACAACAATTTATTTGGCAGTAGGATCATTATGTGATTTATGAGAAGTCAGGATTTCGACTTAAAAAAAAAAAAAAAAACCAACTATTGGATGTACGCACCCAAGCACAATGAAATCAGATATTGCCACATCACTCATGATCAACCATAATTCAAATATAAAGTCTAATTTATAGCTCTTTTTTTTTTTAGCAATAATTTATAGCTTAAAAAGAGGGAAAATGAAAACAATCTTATTAGAGGTGTAATATTGATATGTTAAGATAAAATGGTTGAAACAGAAAGTTGGTAGTTCTGACGACGAAGACCATAAAACTGAATGCTATTGGTCCAGGTGAAAAACCAAATGCAGCCATATAAATAGGCTTAATTCTCAAAAAACAAAAAAAAAAAATCCTCAACTTTAACTCCAATCTTAATTCTACACTGAACTCCTTTTCTGTCTTATGAAAAACCCCAACTTTAGGTCCAGTATAAATTCTATCCTCAACTTTTTTTATCTCATAAAAAACCACTTGCTCTTATTTAAGTCACCATACTACGTCATCATGTGTCATCTAGATCGGCAAATTTAACATTTAATTTAACAAAAATTAACAAAGGGTAAATTTGTCGCGAGTGTATCATTTTGAAATTTTTGTGGTTAAAAATTTAGTTTTTGATAAATTTGTCACAAGTATATCAACTTAAGATTTTTTATAATAAAAAAATCAGTTTGGGATATATTTGTCAAGAGCATACTAGTTTTGGGTTTTTGTGGTCAAAAAATTAGTTTTTGATAAATCTGTCATATGTATACCAGTTTGGAATTTTTTAAGGTATTAACTCTAAAATGAAAGTATATTTAAGAGATTTTGAGCCATTTCAAATATTTCTTCTAGAAATTGAAGTTTTTTCAATCATTTGTGATAAAAATTGACTTTATCCTGCTGTCATCTGCAAAATTTGGAATTTCTTTGCGGTGGCCCAGTTGGATAAGTGCTCCCATGATCCTTTGCGAGAGAGGAGGAGTTCGAATCCCGCTAGCCGCACGGGATCTTAAGTGTGATGTCGGGGTAGTGGGTTATTCGCTAGCGTCGCCCCAAGGTTTACCCCCCGTTACCCCGGGCTTGTTGGGCTGTCCGTGTTGGTACGATGCACGGGTTCCCTGGGTCATCAAAAAAAAAAAAAAAGGAAGGAAAAACCACCAGCCGTGGTGGCTCCGCTAAGTAGGCTTCAATCCTTTGAGGGAAGGTCAGGAGTTCGAAGTCCTTGCAACTTGTGTTGCAAGGGGGCTGGCGGTTATTAGATGATTGACGCGTGGCGCTGGGGTGGCGGTTTCCCCGTTAGCGTCACCTGGGGGTTTACGTTTCGCCCAAAGCGGTTCCTCCAAAAAAAAAAAAAAAAAAAAAAAAAAAAGGAAAAGGGGAAAGCAAAAGAAAATGAGGAAACACGTGCAAGAAATGAAATAAACTTATGATGAGTGGGTTTTAAAATGAGTAAGATCAAATATAATTCATGTTTGTTTTTCAATTTCCCACAATCATTACAAATCTGTCCAAAAGTTGAATTTATTATTGTGGATGGCTCCGTCAAGAATATCATAAAAAAAGAGAGAGAAAGAGAACGGTTTTGGACACAGCTTATCATGCTAAAAAGGTGGATGGGGGGGCCGTCCACGCCTTTCTTAGACCCTCGTATTCTCAGAAGATACGTATGTCACAATCATCTGGCAATCTGGCGTATGATATATCAATTGACCTTTCCAATAATTCTTATAGGATGGATTCCTTAAATAAATTATTTTAAAATATGAAAAAATAATAGTAAGGCGACAAAACAGGCAAGATTTTTCCCGCCCAATCAACTTAAGAAAAAGGGAAAAAAATGATAAAAAGTCACACCCACATTTTGAATTTCTCTCTCGCACGCACACAAACTCTCTCTCTCCACCACCTACCGCCCACCACCCATCATCTTTGCGCTCATCGTCATCGCCGCCCCTCGGTGAGTTTTCCAAGTCCATTGTCTTCGTAACATTTTAGGCCTCCAAGTCATGGCCACAGCTGGGGAAATATATCAAAAAAGTTTTAAACATATACATAAATACCAATTCAATTATAAACTTTTCAATTGAATTAATTTAGTCTTAAAACTTTTCATAATTTTACTAATTTAATCATTCCAGCTAATTTTAGCCGATCGACGCTAATGTGAATGCTAGTCGGCCGATGTACACTAAAGTGGTAATTTTTAAATAAATTTTTATTTTTTTCGAATTTTTTATTAATTTTTTCATTTTTTCCCCTTTCCCCCATTTTCCTCTTCTTCTTCATGGCTTCTTCTCCTATAATGGCCAGTGAGCCTCTAGCGGCTTGCCAGCCACTAGGCGAGGGCTGCGAAGCCCTCATTAGCCAGGGGCGAGGGATACGGAGACTTGCTGGCCACTACAGGAGAAGAAGCCATGAGGAGGAAGAGGAAAAGGGGAAAAAAGAAGAAGGAAAAATTAATAAAATATTTTTAAAAAAATTACCATGTTAGTGTTCGCCAGCTGGCATCAACGTCAACACCGATTAGTAGAATGACTAAATTGGTATCAATATGAAAAAGTTTATGACTAAATTGGTCCAATTAAAATATTTAAGACTGAATTAGTACTAATAACATAGGTCGATGACTTTTTGATACTCTTCCCACCACAACTATGACTTCAAGCTCATTGTTTCAATGCATTGAAACTAGACAAAGGCACTTACGTGGAATGCCTAAATCATCTTCATGCTTATTTTCTCCAATATTTAGTGGTTAAAATGCATCGTGAGCAATTCCTCTGGAACATATGTAGTAAATTACTTATATGTCAGCTCATGAATATGCCTCAATGACTTTTTTCTTTTCTATCAATATGACTTGAAAATATGCATACAATCTTAGTCTGTCGCCAAATTTGACTGGAAGTCTCTAAATTCCGCTTCTGTTCTTAGATTTTTGTGGTTCGATCTTGAAAAGTTGACCCCACAAATTCCAGACTCCTTCATTTTAATTAATCATCGATGGAGCCAATCAACCAGACCCTTAACGAAATCCATAATTTCCACTTGTGATGTGAGGAGTTTGATATTCATACTCGAGAAGGGAGTTTTCTCTAAAGCCGATTAAATTTGATTGCACGCACATTTGATAACAAAGCAACATATTTTTTACTACCAAGTCTAATAATACTCTGTACTATGCAATTTCTATTCAAAACTGACGGCTCCCTTTCGCCACACACCACATTAGCAAAAACAAACGGTCAACCTTGCGGTTCCACAACCTTTTTCCTTCCTCAGTAGGACCGACATTGACTAAGAAACGGGTGTGGCTGGACCGCCATCGTCCACGCGAATTTGGTACGTGAAATTTAGTTGGCCGAGTCTCCGAGACAAGCCCCAAGGGCCACGCCTGCCCTCCCAACGACTCCTATAAATGCGAATTTAACGTCTTTGTCTCGAGCTAGAGAGACAGAGACAGAGCTACAGCATAGTTCTATGACCCTACTTCACTCATACGACTTTAACTATTTATGCAAGCTTCGCTATTTTAGTCTGTGCCAAGTAACCAAACATGGAGGGAGAGATCAGCAACTTCATGACGGTCTGGGCCTTGGTGGTTATCTCGCTCACCTATTGCCACACCATCTCTAAGACCGTCCCTGCCGGAACGAGGAGGCTGTTGGCCATTTCGCCGGTCATCGTCCTCTTCTTCATCCTCCCTCTTAGCCTCACCACCATCTCCCTCGGAGGCCTCACCTCGTTCTTCATCGCTTGGCTCTGCAACTTCAAGCTCATCCTCTTTGCCTTCGGCAAAGGACCGTTGTCACCTAGCCGGTCTTGCTCTTTGGCATACTTCATTCCCGTCGCCTGCCTTCCCATCAAGATTCACAACCCAGTTGAGAGCACCAAAAATGAAGAGGGCCTGTGTTCGGAGATCAACGAGAGAGGACTCGAATCGCCCATGAATTACGTCGTCAAGTGCCTGGTGATAGTTGCCTTTTTGCCTGCCTATGAGAGGAAGGATCGAGTTCATCCAGTGATCATCAACTTGATGTATTTGGTGCACGTGTACGTCGGGCTGGAGGTTTCCCTGGCTGTGGTTGGAGCCATGGTCCGAGCACTTACCGGCATCAGGCTCGAGCCGCAATTCGAAGAGCCATACCTCTCGACCTCACTGCAGGACTTCTGGGGGAGGAGATGGAACCTCATGGTCACGAATATACTCCGCCCTGCCGTATATTTACCTGTCAGGTGAGACGCTATTTACTTTTTTTTTTGTGAAGATACAAATAGATGCATCGTTAGACATGAGGGTAAAGCACATAGTGTCAAAATTTCTCTACACTACAACAGATTCATTCGCCATATCTATGTTATATTTTCATACTTGTACATGAAAAAGAATGTCGACTGCAAAATATAAATGTGTACTATCTAATGGACCGTAAAAAAAGGTTCAGTAAATGCTAGACAATAATTAAAAAAAAAAAAATTGCTGGACACGATAAGACAAAAAAAATGGCTCGCAAAGTAGTAGTAACTCATTGAATGCATCGTTCTCTTCCTTGTCTCGAACCAGATCCGTCTCCAGCCGGGTGATCGGGAGGAAGTGGGCCGCCCTGCCAGCATCATTTGCGTGCTTCCTGGTCTCGGCGCTCATGCACGAGCTCATTTTCTACTACATCGGACGTAAGGAGCCGAGGTGGGAGGTCACCTCCTTCTTCCTCTTGCACGGCCTCTGCGTGGCCACCGAGATCGCAGCCAAGAAAGCACTCGCCGGCAGATTCCACCTGCCGAGGGCGGTGTCGGGAGCGATGGCGGTCGGTTTCATCCTCGCGACAGCATTATGGCTGTTCCTGCCGGCCCTATTGTGGTGCGACGCGGAGGACAAGGCGCGTAGAGAGGCCACGGCGGTCGTGGACTTTGTGAAGAGGACTTGGAACGTCGTGGGATACAGCTCCATCATGAAAGCGAGTAGGTGATGGTATTGATTGTAGACTTGACGTGCATCCGAGATATAATTGATGTTGATTAATAGCGATATAAATGGTTCTTTTAGCTAATTGTCATCAATAAATATCAGCCGTGTCACGTAAAATGGTCAACGTTGACGACGTGGATATTTTAGTCACCGGCCATGATGGAGGAAAAAAAAGGAAAAAAAGGAAAAGGAAAAAGGAAAGAATAAATAAATAAAAATGAAGAAAAAATATTCACATCAATGCCAATCATGCCATATAGGACGACCGGCGTCTACGTCACTAATTTCCTGAAAAAATTAGTCCGATGGACTGAATTGGTGCCGATATAAAAGTATCTAAGACTAAAAAAGTTTAAAACTGAATTATTACTAATGCATCAAGTTTAGGATTTGTTTTATACTTTTTTTCGAATTTTCAAGTGGTCACTTCTCAATTAACCTTTTGAATTAGGATAATCCGAATGTAGAAGTAAAGTTTCATCTTAAATTCAACCAATCTTACACCTTAGCAACCCAATTGAGAGCGTCCACATCTCCCAAAAATGCCCTCCATTACCAAAAGAAGAAAAAAATGAAAAAGAAAAAGAAAAAAAGGAAAAATAAGAAAAAAATAAAAGAAATAAAAAAAAAAATCCCACCACATTCTCTAAAAATACATGCCCACAAAGTAAGACCTTCACCCCCAGTTTCTGTCTCCTGTCCCTCTCCGCCAACTCCGCCACGCTCCGCCACCATCCTCGTTACTCATTGCCATCCCAACTTTAAAGACGAGCTTAGCAGCCCCTGAAACGGCCACAGCTGCGCCCCTCAGCCCGTCCTTTCCACCGCGTCACCTGTTAGTCTCATCTCCAAGTTGGAGGCCACGATTTCCGGCATAGGCTCAATGGTGGTCTCACAGCCACAGATCTATGGTCACACCCGGTCCAAAAAAGGGCAGGGAGTAGGTAACCGTCATATGATGGAGAATTGAATGAGTTACTTTTAAAAGACTTCTAGGACAGTGAAAGGACCACGCCTAAAGCTGAAACATTTTTGGACTTTAAATAGGAAAATGACATTACAGATGTCAAATATTGAGTACGGTGCTTACTTTAATATTTTTTTTTTTTTTGAATTTTTAAGTATCACTTTATAATAAAAAAATGATTATTTAAATGTCAACTCCGAGTTAGGTTGCCAAACCCCTAAATTATGTCGTTTAAAAGTTATATATAATAATAATTTAAGTGCTAAATTTTGTATAAAATTATCACTTAGGTGCCAATCATTGTTAAACGCTATCACTTTAACACCAAGCATGCCAAGTGAAAATGCCACATGCACTGGAACTTTAAAAAATTTGTCAAGTCGATTATAAATGCCACGTAATAAATTTGGTCAGAATTTCTTATCATTGACACTTAAATGATCGTTTTTTCTCCGATTCGATACTTAAGTGAGCTAGCAAAAAAATTTCATATTAAAGTAAGTGTTGTACATAACTTTTTGCACTTTCTAGTGTTCTTCTATTTAAATACTCAAACATGGATCGATCAAAATAGACAATATCTCAACTCAGGGGTATTGGGGAGGCTCTCGGGGAAATTTTTAGCGTCAAACCACCAGCGGCTCGAGGCGCAATGGCGAGGGCTCGTAGTGGTGATGGAAGACAACGGCTTGGCGACAACGTGCTTGGACCTTCAACCATGGTGGTTTGCTCGAAAGGACGGAGAAGAAAAAATAAAGGAAGAAGAGAAAGAAGGATAGAAAGAAAAAGGGCATGGAAAAAAAATGGACAAATGTCAACCATTGGATTATCTAGATGCGATGTGTCCTTATCCGTGGATTTCCTTTCTCCTTCTTCAAACCAATTTAGAATCATCTAAGACATAATATTCTAATGGTTGGGCCACCTATATTTTTGTAGATCTCTATGCAAAAATGCATTCTTGACATCTAGTTAAGAAGTTTCTGATCATAGTAGCTTGCAATAGCTAATGCTAATTTTACAGTTTCAACCTTTATAATCGAACTGAAGGTTTCTTCATAATCTAATCAAATTGTTGATTATAACATTTTTCACTATTCGTCTCGTTTTCTATCTTTCAATTGTGCCTTCTGGTTTATACTTAATTTGAGAAACCCACTTACTCCCAATCACATATTTTATAAAATCAAAATAATATTGTAAATTTTGATGGGAAAATTAGAAAGTTGTTTTTAATTAATGACAAACAAGCATGGCTACAATAATCCATAGTCCATAAGCGACAACACTTGATAATAATTTCAGTTAGGTGGTGAGGTTGGTTTGGCTATTAGCTGTTTGTAGAAAGCTAGGTACTACAGATACAATGAATAGCCGACGGGAAAAGTAGTAAAAATAAATAAAATTAAAACCCATTACAATTAGATGGGTTAATTTAGTGCCAAACATTTTTCACATTTTAATAAAGTCCATTATTCTGTCAATTAAATCCATTCGATCAATTTTACTTGAAAATCGCTGACGTAAATATCAACCATCCTACATGGCATGTGATGTGAACATTTTTTAACAACATTTTAATTTTTTTAATTTTTTTCTTAATTTTTTCCTTTATTTTGACAAATGACCCTCTAGCCACTAGGCGAAGGTCACCACCCTTGCCCAGGTTCTCACCAAATCTAGCCTCCCCCAAAGTTGGTGGGGCCACAATGGCTCAGGTGAGGCCATTACGGCTACATCGGCCATAAGCAAGGTAGCCCTTGCCTAGATCTGTGTGAGGCCATGATGACCTTAGGCAAGGGCAACAACCCTGCCAGCCAATAAAAGATTCAAACATATTTGTAAAAGATTTGTAAAGATTGTGGATATCAATCATGATCATATTACGTAAAATAGCAAGCATCCATATAAGCAATTGCTAACCAAAATTGACAAAAATAACTCAATTGGGAAATTGTAAAAAGATTTAGGACTAAATTGATATATTTGAATGATTTATAATTGAATTGGTATAGATACAATAAATTGAGAACTTTTTTTTTAACTTTTTCTAATACCTAACTAGGAGCCTAAACCGGAGGGAAAGTAAATATTCATGCATGGGTAGCTAAGAAGTGACAAAAGCTCATACGTTTTTGGTCGATGGTCGAGTAGCTCATCAAATTCAATAACTAATTAGGTATTACAAAGTATCAAATGATACTATTCTTTACCTAATAAAAATTCAACCCACTCTTTGATGTGGTACACTAGTCACTACTGACCTTCTTTTTTAATTAGTTGCACGCCTTCCATTTATCTTGTTCAAAGGTTTCAATACTCGATGGCGAGTTAAGCCAAACTCGACTCAAATGAATGCGCCCCTTAAGCTACATAGTAACTACATAATGGCTAGCACATAATTCTTGAAATCTAATGGAATTAGATCATGGAGTCAAATGCTATTGATGCATGAGAACAGGATCCTCTAAAGCTCAGGAACACTTACTGCTCTATCTTCGTGGTAACTTCCTGCGTCTGAGCTAGCTATAGTCGCTTTGCTTGGTCCATCGATAGTTCTCTCCCTTTCACACCATGTGTAAAAAGAAGAATGGCTCTCTTTCTTTTATAAAACTTGTAACTACTAACATGACTCCTTAGAAGACCGAAAAGCAAAGTGCTGGAAGTCGATGGGAACGAGCAACTCGCTATATGGCCGACAATAAAAAGTAAAGTTGGCTGACAAAAAGCCCCCAAAGTTACGCTGATTTGCTTGCCCTGCCCGGGCAATGGCTTTTCCCCAACACTAATTTAATTGATCTCTCTACTTTTATATCGGTTTTTTTTAAGGAGACTTTTATGTTTTGGTCTAGTTTGATTTGCCTTGGTGTTTGAATCATGGCATCTACTTTCTCTAATTCTTTAGAAGCAAAAAGCCAAAATTAAAAAACTATTTATAGTGAGACAACTTGAGCTAACGTTTCTCTTCGCTTGTCGACTTGTGAACATTGGGTTATCGATTGCAAATGTTCATACTGCCATTTGACATCGCGAGTATGAAAGTCTGGGTCGCTTTTTCACGAGTACCGATAAAAATCAAAAGAGGGATAAGCGACTCTACGGACTCTGCTTTGTAGCTTTCGGTTGTAGCTTTGTCTTGAACTCGTCGGTGCTGAAGTTGCTGGCACTCTAGGCTTCACAATGATCTCCTGTTTGATCTTAATTGGCGCCAACTCTGCCCTGTTTGGTTCAGCTTTGGGAATGAGCATTTAGACTCTAAAGTCCCTTGGCCAAATACAAATATGTTTAGTTCGAGTTTTTGAGCAATTTTGGCAAGATGCAATTACATCTCCAAAGGATCTAAGGGCCCTTAGGCCAAAGTAAGTCCAGAGGTCATTTGGGAACTTACATTTTTGGAGTACAAGTTCTGATTACTGTTCACTTTGTGGTTATTGTTCATCCACGAGGAAAACCACCGCACAAAGGCCAACGACCGTCGACCAAGGGGGTTGTGTGCGCCGGTGACCACCACTTGAGGGTCGCCCAACCCCAACGACCGTCATTGGACCTCATGCGACGCTTGGGTCACGCGATTTAGGCCACTAATGGCTTAAATTGCGCGACCTCAAGCGATAGTCATCGAGGTCGGGCAACCCCAACGACCTAGGCAACCGTCGCCTGGGGTCGTGCGGCCTCAAGCGGCCATTGCGGTGACCATTCAGGGGCCAAATCCAGCCATCCGGCAATCCGGTGGCCGGACTTCAAAAAATATATATAAATGTATTTTTCTTTTTTAATTTAATAAAAGCTAATTACAAATGTAAATTTTACCAAACGGTATTTTGGCCAAAGTTGTTTCTCAATATAAATTTTATCAAACAATATTTGCATTTCGGAAAACCCCCTTCACCCAATGCATTCCCAAAAATTGAACCAAATGGGCCCTCTCTCAACCTTGTCACTGCTGAGTGGTTCCAAAACAAGCATTAAAGCCAAAACAAATAAGTTACCCAACAAAAATTAAAAGTAACATGTTATTCAAAATACCCTTGAGATATGTGTTACCCATCGTTGAACGTATAATCCATACCATTTAACTTGTTTTGGTCATTGGTGACTGAGAACTGGCAATTTCTTACACGAATTAACACGTTCATACACAACTACATGCCAAATCCGAAGGCAACATTAATTGATGCGAATTTATAATGACCTTTTTTGCAATTTATCTTCTTCTTTTTTTGTTTTGGGGGAGCGGGGGAGGGGAGGTCATAAACGAGATTTTCATTCATTAAGAACGGGCCCAATTACATGAGAAAGGGTAATCAAAGCAGATGAGCTCCCAAAGTGCAAGTTGGGGGCTGGTTATCCAGTTTTTGTGGGAGATAATTACATCCAGCCGCCTTTGCGACCCAATCCACAAGTCTATTTATTCCTCTAGGACAATGTACTATCTTCATGGTTGAAAAAAAGGCCAAGAGAGACGTAGCATTCTGTGATAAGTGCGAAGACTTCCCACGGGGCAGATCACTTCTTCCACGAGAGAGGTTATCCCACTTTAAGTCGTCTGATTCAAGCTCGAAGATCATTATTGTGGAGAAGCTAGAGTTAAATGGGTGGGGGTCGGGTCGGGTTTGTGTTGAGTCATTAATGGGTCAACCCAAATGAACCCATTAACCCATTTATGATCCATTTATGTCTAATGTAAATTTTTCGACCCATACCAACCTAACCCATATTAATAAAATATTGTTTATATTTAACCAAATTTAGGAAAACTTATTCTTACTTTTTTCTTAAAATTATATTACTAAAAAAATTCCAAGCAATACAAATCCAATCAATAATTTTTCAATTTTTATAATTTTTCAAAAAATTTTTTCTTATGTAAAAAAATATTTAAAAACTAAAATAGTTTTATACATTGGAAAATTTTCATAATTTTTAAAATAATTATTTTAAAAATAGAATTTTAATTATTTATATTTTTAAAAAATAAATGTTTTTATTTTTATTTTTATTTTTATTTTTTAAATATAATTTTTAATTTTTAATTTTCTTTTTTTTTTCTTTTTTCTTTTTTGTTCTTCTTCTTTGGCCAGCCGCTAGCCATGACGACGGCCGATAGCAGTTGGCCACAGGTGAGCCTCGAGCTCACCCGACTCACCAACGCCGGTGAGCTTGGCGCTCGCCAACGGTGAGCTCGAGCTCATGGCTCAACGGATAGCGAGCTTGAGTCTTCGCCCAATCCGGTGAGCTGAGTCTCACCAAATCGGTGAGGCTCAAGGCTCACTGGCGGGTCACCGGCCATCGCCGTGCCAACGACCGGAGGAAGAAGAAAGAAAAAAAAAAATTAATAAATAATTATAATTTTGGTTTTTATTAAAAAAAAAATTATAAAGTTAAAGAGAGGAGAGAGAGATGGTGAGGTTTTGAGTAAAAATAAATGGGTTCATTTTTAATAAGTTCATAAATGGGTCATAAACGAGTCAGAGAGCTGACCCATTTAAAACCCATATATCTTAGTTTTGACTCATTAAAACCCATTATGGGTGCTTTATGAAATAAAGCTTGACCCATTAATGACCCATTTAACCATAATGGGTCCATAAATGGGTTACACAACCACATTTAACACCTCTACTTGAGGGTCTGAAAACAAGCTAGGGATTCAACTTGTAGTGCTGACACCCGTGCTTTTTGTGCGGACCCATTGATTTAAGGACAAAGAACAAAGGATATCGGAATATTACCTTTTAATTTTCTCTCTTATTTTTGGATAAGAATAGCCATATAAGATCAGATACAATCAAGTACAGTATTTAATGTACAGCTTAATTAAAGGAAAGAAAATTAAAACAACTTTCAGAATAGGAAACAATTAGCCTTTGCAGATGCCACGCAGTCACTGATCATTTTTTATTACTCATGAAATGTTAGGCAGTGCTAGAAATATTGAGAACTTATGCTAGCTTGATGTATCAAGACTATAAGGGACTTTTTTGAAAAAAAAAATTATTGATAAATAGTAATTGTCTTGTTTAAACCCCAAAAGGTAACCGTTACACAATCCCCTTGTGAAAAAATTTGACAAAATAAATTTTTGTGGTACTTCATTATCCCCAGAATTTTTTTTTTTTTCAGTTATACGCCGAATCTTCGGCAACAAGGGAATTCACCTGCCATCTTGCTAGATACCACAAATGGAGTAGGTTTTATCGTATTTCATGGTGCATTAGTATATTCTTTCTATCGCTTCTTGACAATGTAGATGATAATTTGCAATTAAAAAACGGCTGTAAATGATATGGCAGGTGGCCTTTCCATTTTCTTATAAATATCATATTTCTAAGACAACAATTTATTTGGCAGTAGGATTATTATGTGATTTATGAGAAGTCAGGATTTCAACTTTTAAAAAAAAAAAAAAAACAACTATTGGATGTACGCACCCAAGCACAATGAAATCAGATATTGCCACATCACTCATGATCAACCATAATTCAAGTATAAAGTCTAATTTATAGCTTAAAAAGAGGGAAAATAAAAACAATCTTATTAGAGGTGTAATATTGATATGTGAAGATAAAATGGTTGAAACAGAAAGTTGGTAGTTTTGATCACGAAGACCATAAAACCAAATGCTATTGGTCCCGGTGAAAAACCAAATGCGGCCATATAAATGGGCTTAATTCTCAAAAAAAAAAAAAAAAATCCTCAACTTTAACTCCAATCTTAGTTCTACACCAAACTCCTTTTTTGTCTTATGAAAAACCCCAACTTTAGGTCAAGTACAAATTCTATTCTCAACTTTTTTAAACCACTTGCTCTTATTTAAGTCACCATACAATATCATCATGTGTCATCAAGATCAACAAATTTAATATTTAATTTGACATAAGCTAATGGAAGGTAAATTTGTCACAAATGTACCATTTTGAGATTTTTGGTAGTTAAAAAATTAATTTTGGATAAATTTATCATAAGTATATTAGCTTAAGATTTTTTATGGTCAAAAAAATCAATTTGGAGTATATTTGTCATGAGTATACTAGTTTGTGATTTTTGTGGTCAAAAAATTAGTTTTGGGTAAATCTGTCATAAGTATACCAGTTTGGAATTTTTCAATGTATTAACTCTAAAATGAAAGTATATTTTAATAAGAGATTTTGAGCTATTTCATATATTTCTTCTAAAATAAGTTTTTTCAATCATTTGTGATAAAAATTGACTTTTTTTAATTTTTTTGATACCTAGGGAACCTCGTACAACAGGCAACCGGTGGGTAAACTCTTGGGCGATACTAGCAGAGGACCCATCACCCCGACGCCGCGCTTAAAATCCCGTGCGTCCCTCATGAGAGCTCTTATCCAACTAGGCCACTGCAGGCAATGGTAATAAAAATTGAATTTATCTTGCTGACATATGCAAAATGTGGAATTTCTCATATACAAAAGAAGGAAGGAAAAGACCACCGCCCGCGGTGGCCCTGCTGGTTAAGGCTTAGTACCCTATGGGGAAGGGGAGGAGTTCGAGACTTGCAGGCCGCGTTGCTTCAATGCAAAACGCGCGTCTTACCTGCGGTTGGGGGTCAGCAGTGGGGGCCCCCGGCGCTCCAAGGTTTACTCTCCACCGCGAAGCGGCGTGCGGAGGTTCCCTGGGTACCAAAAAAAAAAAAAAGGAAGGAAAAGGGGGAAAGCAAAAGAAAATCAGGAAACACGAGCAAGAAATGAAATAAACTTACGTTGAGTGGGTTTTAAAATGAGTAAGATCAAATATAATTCATGTTTGTTTTTCAATTTCCCACAATCATTACAAATCTGTCCAAAAGTTGAATTTATTATTGTGGATGCTCCGTCAAGAATATCATAAAGAAAAGAGAGAAAGAGAATGGTTTTGGACACAGCTTATCATGCTAAAAAGGTGGATGGGGGACCGTCCACGCCTTTCTTAGACCCTCGTATTCTCAGAAGATACGCATGTCACAATCATCTGGCAATCTGGCGTATGATACATCAATTGACCTTTCCAATTCCAATAATTCTTATAGGATGGATTCCTTAAATAAATTATTTTAAAATATGAAAAAATAATGATTTTTCCATTTCTAGTTAATTGTCCTCCAGTGGTTTATCATTACCTCATTTTACGTTTGAGGTTGACTCCAATAAACGGAACAATTTAAAGACTTGTTCATGTCCAACCGGCTGCTATCATTTTCCTGAACCATGCCCCTGGGGAAGGCTTCACGAGAATCAAGCCTAGGGGATTTTCCCATTTCTGGTTAATTGTCCCCCAGAGGTTTATTATTATCCCATTTTACGTTTGGGGTTGACTCCGATAAATTGAACAGTTTAAGTATTTGTTCAAGTCCGTAAGGCGACGAAACAAGCAAGATTTTTCCCGCCCAATCAACTTAAAAAAAGGGAAAAAATGATAAAAAGTCACACCCACATTTTGAATTTCTCTCTTGCACGCACACAAACTCTCTCTCTCCACCACCTCCTGCCCACCACCCATCATCTTTGCACTCATCGTCATCGCCGCCCCTCGGTGAGTTTTCCAAGCCCATTGTCTTCATAACATTTTAGGCCTCCAAGTCATGGCCACAACTGGGGAAATATATCAAAAACGTCTTAAACATATCCATTGATACCAATTCAATCATAAATTTTTCAATTGAATTAATTTAGTCCTAAAACTTTTCATAATTATACTAATTCAATCATTCCAGCTAATTTTAGCCAATCAACGCTAATGTGAATGCCGGTCAGCCACTGTACACTGAAGTGGTATTTTTAAATAAATTTTTATTTTTTCGAATTTTTTATTAATTTTTTCAATTTTTTCCCCTTTCCCCCTTTTCCTCTTCTTTTTCATGACTTCTTCTCCTGCATTGACCAGTGAGCCTCTAGCGGCTCACCAGCCACTAAGCGAGGGCTACGGAGACTTGCCAGCCACTACAGGATAAGAAGCCATGAGGAGGAAGAGGCAAAGGAAAAAAAAGAAGAAGGAAAAATTAATAAAATATTATTTAAAAAAAAGATCCAGTCAACAAGCCAAAATTAGTCAAAAACTAAATTCAATATGAAAAATTTTAAGACCAAATGGTCCAATTAAAATATTTCTGAATTGTACTAATAACATATGTTGATGACTTTTTTGATACTCTTCCCACCACAACTACGACTTCAAGCTCATTGTTTCAATGCAATGAAACTGGACAAAGGCACTTACGTGGAATGCCTAAATCATCTTCATGCTTATTTTCTCCAACATTTATTGGTTAAAATGCATCGTGAGCAATTCTTCTTGAACATATGTAGTAAATTGCTTATATGTCAGCTCATGAATATGCCTCAATGACTTTTTTCTTTTCTATCAATATGACTTGAAAATATGCATACAATCTTAGTCTGTCGCCAAATTTGACTGGAAGTCTCTAAATTCCGCTTCTGTTCTTAGATTCTTGTGGTTCGATCATGAAAAATTGACCCCACGAATTCCAGACTCCTTCATTTTAATTAATCATCGATGGAGCCAATCAACCAAACCCTTAACGAAATCCATAGATTCCACTTGTGATGTGAGGAGTTTGATATTGATACTCGACAAGGGAGTTTTCTCTGAAGCCGATTAAATTTGATTGCACGCACATATGATAACAAAGCAACATATTTTTTACTACCGAGTCTAATAATACTCGGTACTATGCAATTTCTATTCAAAACTGATGGCTCCCTTTCGCCACACACCACATTAGCAAAAACAAACGGTCAACCTTGCGGTTCCACAACCTTTTTCCTTCCTCAGTAGGACCGACATTGACTAAGAAACAGGTGTGGCTGGACCGCCATTGTCCACGCGAATTTCGTACGTGAAATTTAGTTGGCCGAGTCTCCGAGACAAGCCCCAAGGGCCACGCCTGCCCTCCCAACGACTCCTATAAATGCGAATTTAACGTCTTTGTCTCAAGCTAGAGAGAGAGAGAGAGAGAGAGCTACAGCATAGTTCTATGACCCTACTTCACTCATACGACTTTAACTATTTATGCAAGCTTCGCTATTCTAGTCTGTGCCAAGTAACCAAACATGGAGGGAGAGATCAGCAACTTCATGACGGTCTGGGCCTTGGTGGTTATCTCGCTCACCTACTGCCACACCATCTCTAAGACCGTCCCTGCCGGAACGAGGAGGCTGTTGGCCATTTCGCCGGTCATCGTCCTCTTCTTCATCCTCCCTCTTAGCCTCACCACCATCTCCCTCGGAGGCCTCACCTCGTTCTTCATCGCTTGGCTCTGCAACTTCAAGCTCATCCTCTTTGCCTTCGGCAAAGGACCGTTGTCACCTAGCCGGTCTTGCTCTTTGGCATACTTCATTCCCGTCGCCTGCCTTCCCATCAAGATTCACAACCCAGTTGAGAGCACCAGAAAGGAAGAGGGCCCGTGTTCGGAGATCAAGGAGAGAGGACTCAAATCGCCCATGAATTACGTCGTCAAGTGCCTGCTGACAGTTGCCTTTTTGCCTGCCTATGAGAGGAAGGTTCGAGTTCATCCGGTGATCCTCAACTTGATGTATTTGGTGCACGTATACATCGGGCTGGAGGTGTCCCTGGCCGTGGTTGGAGCCATGGTCCGAGCACTTACCGGCATCAGGCTCGAGCCGCAATTCGAAGAGCCGTACCTCTCGACCTCACTGCAGGACTTCTGGGGAAGAAGATGGAACCTCATGGTCACCAATATACTCCGCCCTGCCGTGTATCTACCTGTTAGGTGAGACACTATTTACTTTGTTTTTCTAAAGATACAAAGAGAAGCATCGTCACTCATTGTACTGAGTTGAATTTTGCTATCATTTTGATGTGGATCAATTTGCGTTCATTGTTTATGTGTAAGACTTCATTGCACGCATGAAAATATAATGACAGACATGAAGGTAAAGCACATAGTGTCAAAATTTCTCCGCACTACCACAGATTCATTTCTGTCATATCTATGTTATATTTGCATACCTAAAATGAAGTCTTGTACATGAAAAAGAATGTCAGCTGCATAATATAAATGTATACTGTCAATTTGACCATTAAAAAAAGTTCAAGAAATGCTAGACATAAAGAAAAAATTACTGGACACGATAAGACAAAAAAAACAAAAGGCTCGCAGAGTAGTAATTCTCGTTGAATGCATCGTTCTGTTCCATGTCTCAAACCAGGTCCATTTCCAGCCGTGTGATCGGGAGGAGGTGGGCCGCCCTGCCAGCATCATTTGCGTGCTTCCTGGTCTCGGCGCTCATGCACGAGCTCATTTTCTACTACATCGGACGTAAGGAGCCGAGGTGGGAGGTCACCTCCTTCTTCCTCTTGCACGGCCTCTGCGTGGCCGCCGAGATCGCAGCCAAGAAAGCACTCGCCGGCAGATTCCACCTGCCGAGGGCGGTGTTGGGAGCGATGGCGGTCGGTTTTATCCTCGCGACGGCATTATGGCTGTTCCTGCCGGCCCTATTGTGGTGCGACGCGGAGGACAAGGCGCGTAGAGAGGCCACGGCGGTCGTGGATTTTGTGAAGAGGACTTGGAGCGTCGTGGGATACACATATAGCTCCATCATGAAAGCGAGTAGGTGACGGTATAGATTGTAGACTTGACGTGCATCCGAGATATAATTGATGTTGATTAATAGCGACATAAATGGTTCTTTTAGCTCATTGTCATCAATAAATATCAGCGGGTAGAAGGAAAAGAGGGGAAAAAAAAGGAAAAAGGAAAGAAGAAATAAATAAAATTGAAGAAAAAATATCCACGTGCTATGTAGGACGACTGGCATTTACGTCACCAATTTTCTGAAAAAATTAGCATGATGAATTGAATTAGTGCCGATATAAAAATATCTAATACTAAAAAAGTTTAAAACTGAATTATTACTAATGCAACAATTTTAGGATTTGTTTTATACTTTTTTTTCGAATTTTCGAGCAAATCACTTCTCAATTAACCTTTTGAATTAGGATAATCCGAATGTAGAAGTAAAGTTACATCTTAAATTCAACCAATTTTACACCTCAGCAACCCAATTGAGAGCGTCCACATCTCCCAAAAATGCCCTCCATTACCAAAACTCCCACCACATTCTCTGAAAATACATGCCCACAAAGTAAGACCTTCACCCCCAGCTTCTGTCTCCTCTCCCTCTCCGCCAACTCCGCCGCGCTCCGCCATCATCCTTATTACTCATTGCCATCCCAACTGCAAAGACAAGCCTAGCAGCCCCTGAAACGGCCACAGCTGCGCCCCTCAGCCCGTCCTCTCCACCGCGTCACCTGTTAGTCTCATCTCCAAGTTGGAGGCTACGATTTCCGGCACAGGCCCAATGGTGGTCTCACAGCCACAGATCTATGGTCACACCCGGTCCAAACAACGGCAGGGATTAGGTAACCGTCAAATGATGGCAAATTGAATGAGTTAGTTTTAAAAGACTTATTATAGGACAGTGAGTGGCTTGTTTGTTTGTGTTCTTTCTTTCTGTTCATGAACACAATTTGTGTTTTTTTGTTCCGAGAAAAAAAAAAAGAACGGAAATGTATTTGTTTGCGTTTTCGTTCCAAATCTATTTTTTTGTTACCAGGAACAAATTTAGAATAAAAACAAGAAACAAGAAACAAGAAAAACTTGTTTATTGTTTCTTGTTTCTAGAACACTTTCAAGAAAAAAATTTCTCTCTCCTATTTTTTTCTTCTCTTTTCGTTTTCTTTTTTCTTTGGCCGGTCGCCGGCCTCGGCCATGGCTGGCAACTGGCAGTCGAGGGCCAGTGACGCCGTCAAGGGCTAGCAATCTCGCCGGAGCATCGTCGACCCCTGGCGAGGCCGAGCTCGCCCAGCCACGGGCAAGGTTCGGCCTCACTAGGCCACCAACAAGAGACGCCGACTTGGTGGTGGCCTAGCGAGGCCGCCGGTCCTCGTCGGCCATGGCCGAGGCTGGCAACCGGCCAAAAGGAAGAAAAATAAAGAAAAATAAAAATATTAAAATATTAAAAGAAACACAAATAGAACACAAATTTATTAAACGTGTTTTGTTCTTTTTTATTTCAGGAATAAGTTTACCAAACGCATTCTTTTAGTCAAAAATTGTTCCCCAAAACAGAAATAGTTTTTTCTATTTCTGTTCCTTGAAACAATTTTTGAATAGAAACATTACTAAACGCACCCCGAAAGGACCATGCCTAAAGCTAAAACATTTTTGGATTTTAAATAGGAGAATGACACTAGAAGTGTCAAATATTGAATACAGCGCTCACTTTAGAGTCAAAAAAATTTTCGAATATTTTTAGTGCCACTTTATAAATAAAAAAAATGATTTTTTAAGTGTCAACTCCAAGTTAGGTCACCGGACCCCTAAACTATGTCATTTAAAAGTTGTAAATAATAATAATTTAAGTGTCAAATTTTGTTTAAAATTATCACTTTGATGCCAATCATTGTTAAAACGATATCACTTTAATACCAAGCACGTCATGTGAAAATGCCACGTGGACCGGAAATTTTAAAAAATTTGTCAAATCAATTATAAGTATCACATAATCAATTTGGTCAGAATTTCTTGTCATTGGCACTTAAATTATCGCCTTTTTCTCCGATTCAATACTTAAGTGAGCTAACAAAAAATTTTCATATTAAAGTAAGCGTTGTACATAACTTTTTACACTTTCTCTTGTTCTTCTATTTAAATACTAAAACATTGGACACTAAAGGAAAAACTGTGAGGCTTTAAATGGATTGAGCAAAATAGACAATATCTCAACTCAGGAGTATTGGGGAGGCTCTCGAGGAAATTCTTAGTGTCGAGCCACCGGCGGCTCGAGGCGCAATGGCGAGGACTCGTAGTGGTGACGGAAGACAACGGCTTGGACCTTCAACCATGGGGGTTTGCTCGAAAGGACGGAGAAGAAAAGATGAAGGAAGAAGAGAAAGAAAAAGGGCGCGGAAAAAAAATGGACAAATGTCAACCATTGAATTAGCTAGATGCGATGTGTCCTTATCCGTGGATTTCCTTTCTCCTTTCTTAAACCATTTTAGAATCATCTGAGACATAATATTCTAATGGTTGGCCCACCTATATTTTTGTAGATCTCTATGCAAAAATGCATTCTTGACATCCAGTTAATGAAGCTTCTGATCATAGCTTGCAATAGCTAATGCTAATCTTACAGTTTCAACCTTTACAATTGAGCTGAAGGTTTCTTCATAATCTAATCAAATTGTTGATTATAACATTTTTCACTATTCATCTTGTTTTCTATCTTTCAATTGTGTCATCCAATTTATACTTAATTTGAAAAACCCACTTACTCACAATCACATTTTTTAAAATCAAAATAATATTGTAAATTTTGATGGGAAAATTAGAAAGTTGTTTTTAATTAATGACAAACAAGCATGGCTATAATAATCCATAGTCCATACGCGATAACACTTGATAATAATTTCGGTTAGGTGGTGAGGCTGGTTTGGCTATCAGCCGTTTGTAGAAAGCTAGGTACTTCATATACAATGAATAGCCAACGGGAAAAGTAGTTAAAATACATACATACATATATATATATATATATATATTTACACACATTACAATTAGATGGATTAATTTAGTGCCAAACATTTTTCACATTTATTCTGTCAATTAAGTCCATCCAATTAATTTTGCTCAAAAATCGCTAATGTAAATATCAATTATCCTATATTGCATGTGATGTGAATATTTTTAATAATATTTTTTTCTTTTTTCTTTTTTTCTTAATTTTTTCCTTTCATTTTGACGAATGACCCTCTAGCCACTGGGCGAGGGTCACCACCCTTGTCCAAGTCCTTGCCAAATCTAGCCTCCCCCAAAGTTGGTGGGGCCACAATGGCTCTAGGCAAGGCCATTATGGCTAGGTCGGCCATGGGCATGGTAACCCTTCCCTAGATTTGTGTGAGGCCATGATGGCCTTGGGCAAGGGCAACAACCCTCACTGCCAACAAAAGATTCAAATATATTTGTAGAAAATTTGTAAAGATTGTGGATATCAGTCATGATCGTATTACGTAAGATAACAAGCATCCATGTAAGTAATTGCTAGTCAAAATTGACAAAAATAACTCAATTGGGAAATTGTGAAAAGGTTCAGGACTAAATTGACATATTTGAATGATATATGATTGAATTAGCATATATACAATAAATTTAAAACTTTTTTTTAAACTTTTTTCTAATACCTAACTAGGAGCCTAAACCGGAGGAAAAGTAAATATTCATGCATGGATAGCTAAGAAGTAAGCTATGTTTCCGGGCGATGGTCGAGTAGCTCATCAAATTCAATAACTATTTAGGTATTACAAAGTATCAAATGATACTATTCTTTACCTAATAAAAATTCAACCCACTCTTTGATGTGGTCCACGAGTCACTACTGACCTTTTTTAATTAGTTGCACACCTTCCATTTATCTAGTTCGAAGGTTTCAATACTCGATGGCGAGTTGAGCCACACTCGGACTTGGCACTATAACTCGACTTAAATGAATGCGCCCCTTAAGCTACATAGTAACTACATAATGGCTAGCACATAATTCTCAAAATCTTGGACTTAAATCAGTCATTAGAGTTCGGGGTAATCGAAGTTTCTCCGAAAAAGAAAAAAATGCCGCTTACACCATGCACTTCTCTTGACCATAGTTCTAATTTCGTAATTTGCATTGATTGAATAATTACAAACTTGAAGACAAAATAGAAGAACCTACAAGATTCAAGAACGGATAAGATCACGAGTATATAGATCTATTGCCACGAGTCACAAACCATAAAAAAAAAATAATAATAATAATAAATAAGGAAACGAACAGAAAAAGTGATTTTGTAAGAGGAAGAACAAGAGCGGCGAAACTTAAGGATGCCATAAAAATTGACAAAGAAGAAGAATTTCCACCTCATTTTCTGCAATGTCCAAAATCCGCAACTCAAACTTTTGTCCTCACAGCTCCAAAACATTAGAAGTCACTAATCTTACTGTTAAATTCACCAATGAGCACATCTGCCGCATGAACAAACAGTTCATAGATCACAACGAGAAAAGCCAGCCATTGATGTCAGAGGACAGAACAAAAGCTTTTGCTAGAGCAACGCTGGTGGGAGGCAATCCCAAATTTGCTCCGAAGGAGAAGCCCCTCGTCAGCTTGGATCAATTTTTTGGAGAAGGGCATTAGGGGGAATGGAAATTCCTTTCTTTTGGGATTGCAGTGGTATGAATAGACCGAGAAGCATCGAAGAGAGGATCGGAACTCGGTTCTTTCACAAGAGTTACTCGCGAAAGAGGAGCAGGCTTTGTGACTAATTTGAGCAGACATTCGGGCTTGGGACTAGAGCCTCAGTCCCATTGGTGAACATGCCTAGGCCACGTGTCGTTTCAACAAGCTAAATCCCTTAAACCGACTGCACCAATATGAACGGCATTGACCTCAATTGAAAGTGAGTGAGGCTTGCCGACAAGACGACAGACGTGAAGCTCGTGGACGACTTCAAGATTGTGGACAATGAATTTGGGAAAGAAGAGCCGATGGTGAATGGTGAACGATGGACTGTAGCTCGCGAGGACTGGGCGAAGAGTGATGAGGACCGGGCCATATCATTTACAGCCAAATAAAATTTGGAGCTCATACTCAGGACACTCAAATAACTCGTGCTTGGGAGTTTTCCATCTACCCTATTACAAAAAAATTTGGACGGATGGTTGGCGGGGGCAGATTTGGGACTCAAGTAAAAAATTAGTGGTTCTTTATGAGACCAAAAGAAAGTTCTAAGTAGAATTGAGATAAGACTCAAAGTCTGAAGTTTTTTATGGGACAAAAAATAGTTTAGGGTAAAATTAGAACATGACCTAAAGGTGGGAGTTTTTTTGGGGAATAGGCCTATCTAAATGGCCGAGGGAGTGGAAATATATAGCAAAACACTAGAAAGGCCCAGCGTTTTACTAGTTCTATCCTACTTTCATCACAACCTTCATTTTGTTGTCACCGACAACGGTCAAAGAATTAGGTTTAGAGATAATGCCCAAAGGCGAACTAAATGGGCTATCAATTAAGCATAGGCTCTCCCAAACCTATATCTCATACAAAGTTGGATTTTCATTTTAAGTTCTTTTTAGCCTAAGTGATTTTAGACAGGTTGCTAGGATGCACTCCTTATTTTAACGTGCTGATGCCCACATGTCTCACACCCCCTCATTGACCAACATTTTTATCGAGTCTTGAGCCTGACTCTACCCTCTATTTTCTTTACATCTAAGGGATCCCGAGATCCAAATGAGGTCTCAAACATAGCCTTTTAATGCCATGTTAAGGACACGCCGTTAGCCATTTGAAGTGGGCTGAAAACCAAACGAGACACGGGAGACTTGTCTCATTTCCCACGCAATCAAAAATTCTAGTTCGGGGACTTGATTATGCTAATATGTATAAGCACACTCACAACATCACTAACTTGGAAGATTATTTATCTAAATTGTCATACATTATTGATTACAAATTATGTCATAAGGTATCGAATTGGCTAGGTGATCATACATATGTTTTTTAAGGGTTCATTATGGTCATAGGCTAGTCCTAACCATTCTAGAAAAGGAGATAAACAAGCAATTTATTGAAGTGGGAAGCAATTTTTTTAAACATCCAAGTAATCAAAACTCTAAATAAAGGTGCAGAAATGAAAACCCGATACAAGTTAGGCAAAAAGAATTACATGGCATTGTTATTATGCCTTGGGACAAGACCCTCATGAGTGGAATGGAAATTTAAACATGCATGAAATTGCACTAAATAATTCTAATTTAAGCAAAATAGATTATTTACATAACTGATTATCTCCATAAAACGCTTGAAAATAGCACACTTTACAGAATTAGGCAAATCCCGCAAATTTCTTTTTTTTTTGCCCTAATTTAATGCTATCTTACATTTCTTTTTTTCTTTTTCTTTTTCTTTTTCTTTTTTGGGGAAAATTTTCAGATTTTTTTGTTTTTAAATTTTTTTGGTATTATATTATTAAAAATTGAAAAATAATTTAAATTCATCAAACTGACCTATGATTGACCTACATGCACATGGACGAACTCAGAACACAAAAATCACTTAATCATCCTCGAATCAACCATTCAAGATTAAATTGTCCAAACCAGTTTCTTCAAACCATGTTCATAGCTCTCGATACAAACCTGCAGATGCTTCGGTCCTTCTGGCCGAGAGACAGGGGAGAACAGAGCAATCAAACGCGTGCTTCGGGAAGACTGGGGACGAAGGTGATGAGGGCTTCAAGGGGTCGCGGCAGTGGCTAGTGGACACCAGGGACTTGCCGATGACACGAAAGCTGCTGGGTCTTCGCCGAAGATGCAGGTCGGGCGCTCGGGTATTGCCGCTGGGTGCGGTTCTGGGACAGCTGCAGGTCTAGGCTCGATGGAGGAGTTGCCGAGACGCTGGGACTTGCTGAGGACGTTACCGGGAAGTAGTCATGGACGCCGGAATCACCGGAAAGCAGCGGAGATCACGGTCTGGTAGCGATGGGTCTGGGATGGTCGCGTGTGAATATCTTCCACCCCCCTGCCCTGCCAGACCAAATCCTCTTTATCCTCTGATTTTCTCCCTTCCTCACGCCACGCCCACGTCTTCTTATCTTCTTATTCCTCGGCTTCTGCCATGTCCTGTGGGTGGCCCGTGCTTGTTTCCTTCTTTCTATTTTCTTTTATTTTCTTTTCTTCTTGTATTATTCTCCTCACCGACTGGTTTCATTTCTTTTTTGTTCTTCTTCTTGTTTATTTGTTGAGCTCCTCCAGCAGACTTTCTCTTTTCTTTTGCTCTTGAAGATGACAATGTCGATTGACGGTGTGGCCGTGCTCGAAGATCTGCAGCTTATCCATCTTTTGCGCTTTTGGTCATCCATCGCAGTTTACTTCATTCATGACCAGAGACCTTGATTAAACATTCGACGACCTCATTCACGAGAGAATTGTTTGCAAAATGGGCTTAAGCTTCGAAAGTTTGCAGTCTCGCCACAAGTCGATGTTTTATGTCGACAGGCCCCCTAATTTCTAAATGTGGTAGTGCAAGACCATGAAATTTTTGTTTAGGGTTGAGTTTGGTCCCTAATTTTCTTATACAACGAAATGCTTAAATGGATCATCAAAATTTAGAAGTCAATATCTTTGTGTCTCAAGCATAAATCATTCTTCAATGCACATTGCTGTTCCAGAGTTTGATCAACACTACAAAAAGAAATCATCTATGGAATATCTGGAACCCGTACAAGTCCAACCAAAACGTAATTCCTAGACTATAAAATCAAAGGAAGTTTCAGAAAAAGAATGCGTGCTTAATACTATGCAGTCAAATAAAGTAGTGATGCATATCAACTAATGTCTCTGGTGTTTGATCTCTTTGTCAATGCATACTATATATCAGTAAATAAATAGAAGATGTTCCAAATTCCTCAAAAGATACCGATGAAAGTCAACATATAAGCTTTAGATGGATTTGACTAGATTGAAATACAACAAAGGATCTATATATAAGAAGAAACAATCTCATATGAAAATATATCTCGAATCATGTGGGATACATGTAGCGATTAAAGAACAGAATTGTGTGCAGATTCTCCACATCGCATGAGTTCCATTTTTCTACGTCACCAAATGCAAACAATTTCACATGAAGCCATCCACCAATCTTTGGCTCATAGCAAACCTGATCCATGATATCATAAGATATTTGATTAGCCTGACATGTTATCTACATAAAATATAAGTTTTCTCAAGAAATAATGTTATTATCAGAAAATGATCAGGGCTATCAAGTAAATAAGAGCCTTTTCTCCTTCTTTATTCCCCCATTCTATCTAGCGTAGTTATAGAAGCAGCTTGATTAAAATCTCGTCTTTGTGGAATTCGCTTACACATAAATATAATTTGTCTTGTCAGGTATAACAAAACTTTGATGAAAACTGGTGGTGTTCCCTATGTAGATAAATTAAGAAGCTTTCACGTATATAATGGACTAAATTGTAGCACAAGTTAAAAACCAAGACTCAACCTATAATTTAAAAGTTAAAGGAAGAGCAGAACTTGGATGTACACTCTACCTGAAATGAAAATGCCTAAAAAATCGACAGCTTTAATTCCTGTTTGAAGGGGCCTTAAATCAAACTGTAAAAGATAGGTGAGGATGTGGAAATATATCATCTATCAATTAGAATTTCAGTTTTTAGAAGGAAAAATATTACATAAGTATTTTAGGTACTTTTGGAACACTCTTCTCACTTGTCCAATCCCGACTAGGGGTGTCAATGCTTCAGTTCAGTTTGGTTTTTCGATTTTCTTTTCTTCGCTTTACTTATTGTAATCGAGCTGAACAAGAGGTGAGAAGAAGAGAAATTTTAAGTTGGGTGTTTAGTTCTTATTGAGAATTTCAGTTCAGCTCAATTAACCAAACCAAACCAAACTAACCCGAACCCAAAAAAAAAAAAAAAAAAAAAGATTATCTTTCAATTATTCAAACCGAAAACCGAACCAAATCGAAAACGCACGAAATTTCATTTCGGTTTCGGTTTACTTATGATGCCCCTAACCCCAACCACATGCAAATTCAAGTAACACTCAACCACTAAACAATTGCTCCATATAAAATGACAAAAAAAATTTAATGAGAGATGTTAAGCTATTTCATATATTTCTTCTAGACAATGAAGCTTTTCCAATCATTTGCCATATAAACTGACTTCGTCCTGCACAGTTTTGCAAAATATGGAACTTTCTCATATACAAAAGAAGGAAAGAAATGGGTGGCTATATTGCGTAAAAATCTCCTAAAATAGGTCAACTTGCTCCATATAAAAGGGAAAATAAAATAAAAACATTTTAACAAGTGACTTTGAGCTATTTCATATATTTCTTCTAGGTATAGAAGTTTTTTCCAATCACTTGTGGTAAAAATTGACTTTATCCCGCTGACTTCTGCAAAATATGGAACTTCGACCACCAAAAAAAAAAAAAAAAAAAAAAAGAAATGGGGAAAAACAAAAGAGAATGAGGAAACATGAGCGAAAAATGAAACAAACTTATGTCGAGCTGGTTTTAAAATAAGTGAAATCAAATTTAATTCATGTTTGTTAGATCATTTTCCAACCACCCACAATCATTACAAATCTGTCCAAAAGTTGAATTTATTATCGTGGATGGCTCCATCAAGAAAATAAAAAAGAAAGAGAGAGAAAGAGAATGGTTTCGAACACAACTTATCATGCTGAAAAGGCTGCATGGGGGGGCCATCCACGCCTGTCTCACACTCACGTAATCTCGGAAGATATGTATGTCGCAATCATTTGGCAATTTGATGCTCGATACATCAATCAACCTCTCCAATAATTCTTATAGCATGGATTCCTTAAATAAATGATTTTAAAATATGAAAAAAAAAATAGTAAAAAGGCGAAGAAACATAGGCAAAAAAAAAAAAAAAAAGAAATGGGAGAGATTTTTCCTGCCCATCCAACCTTAAAAAAAAAAAAAAAAGGAAAAATGATAAAGAGTCACACTCACATTTTCAATTTCACTCTCGCACGTGTGCACACACACAAACTCTCTCTCTCTCTCTCTCTCTCTCTCTCTCTCTCTCCGCCACGGCCTGCCTTACCGGCCATCATCTTTTAGGCCTCCAAGTCATGGCCACAGCTGCGACCCCCAAGCCCATTGTTTCAATGCATTGAAACTGTGAATGGTGGACTAGTATGAAAATGGCACTTATGTGGAATGCCTAAAACCTCTTCGTGCTTATTTTCTCCGAGATTAAATTGTTAAAATGCATTTGTGAGAACATAAGTAGTAAATTACTTAAATGTCGGCTCATGAATATGCTTCCATGACTTTTTTTTCTTTTTTCTTTCGGGATGACTTGGAAATATGCATGCGGGTCTTTGTCTGTCACCAGATTTGACTTGAAGTCTCCAAATTGCGCTTCCTTTCTTAGACTTTTGTGGTTTGATCTTAGAATAATTGACCCCACAAATTCCAGACTCCTTCATTTTTCCTAAGAAATAAACAATAATTAATCACTGATAGAGCCGATCAACCGGACACTTGACAAAATACACGATATTCACCTGTGGTGTGAGGAGGTTAATATTCATAATCGACATGGGATTTTTCTCTTAAGCCGAGTAAATTCAACTGCGCACACAAATGATAACAAAGCATATTTTTTACTACCAAGTCTGATATTAGTCAGTAGGCACCACCTACCGCCCACCACCCATCATCTTTGCGCTCATCGTCATTGCCGCCCCTCGGTGAGTTTTCCAAGCTCATTGTCTTCGTAACATTTTAGGCCTCCAAGTCATGGCCACAGCTAAGGAAATATATCAAAAAATTCTTAAAACATATCCATTGATACCAATTCAATCATAAACTTTTCAATTGAATTAATTTAGTCTTAAAAATTTTCATAATTATACTAATTCAATCATTCTAACTAATTTTAGCCAATCGACGCTAATGTGAATGCTAGTCGGCCGATGTACACTAGAGTGGTAGTTTTTAAATAAATTTTTATTTTTTAAAAAATTTTATTAATTTTTTTCATTTTTTCCCCTTTCCCCCCTTTTCCTCTTCTTCTTCATGGCTTCTTCTCGTGCAATGGCCAGTGAGCATCTAGCAGCTCGCCAGCCACTAGGCGAGGGCTACGAAGCCCTTATTAGCCAGGGGCGAGGGCTACGGAGACTTGCCAGCCACTACAAGAGAAGAAGCCATGAGGAGGAAGAGGAAAAGGGGAAAAAAGAAGAATAAAATATTAATAAAATATTGTTTAAAAATTGTCATGTTAGTGCCCACGTCAACACCAGCAAGTCAAAATTAGTCAGAATGACTAAATTGGTATCAATATGAAAAAGTTTAAGACTAAATTGGTCCAATTAAAATATTTAAGACTGAATTAGTACTAATAACATAGTTTGATGACTTTTTTGATACTCTTCCCACCACAACTACGACTTCAAGCTCATCGTTTCAATGCATTGAAACTGGACAAAGGCACTTGCGTGGAATGCCTAAATCGTCTTCATGCTTATTTTCTCCAATATTTAGTGGTTAAAATGCATCGTGAGCAATTCTTCTGGAACATATGTAGTGAATTACTTATATGTCAGCTCATGAATATGCCTCAATGACTTTTTTCTTTCCTATCAATATGACTTGAAAATATGCATACAATCTTAGTCTATCGCCAAATTTGACTGAAAGTCTCTAAATTCCGCTTCTGTTCTTAGATATTTGTGGTTCGATCTTGAAAAATTGACCCCACAAATTCCAAACTCCTTCATTTTAATTAATCATCGATGGAGCCAATCAACCAGACCCTTAACGAAATCCATAATTTCCACTTGTGATGTGAGGAGGTTGATATTCATACTCGACAAGGGAGTTTTCTCTGAAGCCGATTAAATTTGATTGCACGCACATATGATAACAAAGCAACATATTTTTGACTACCAAGTCTAATAATACTCGGTACTATGCAATTTCTATTCAAAACTGATGGCTCCCTTTCGCCACACAACCACATTAGCAAAAACAAACGGTCAACCTTGCGGTTCCACAACCTTTTTCCTTCCTCAGGAGGACCGACATTGACTAAGAAACAGGTGTGGCTGGACCGCCATTGTCCACACGAATTTCATACGTGAAATTTAGTTGGCCTAGTCTTCGAGACAAGCCCCAAGGGCCACGCCTGCCCTCCCAACGACTCCTATGAATGCGAATTTAACGTCTTTGTCTCAAGCTAGAGAGACAGAGAGAGAGCTACAGCATAGTTCTATGACCCTACTTCACTCATAGGACTTCAACTATTTATGCAAGCTTCTCTATTCTAGTCTGTGCCAAGTAACCAAACATGGAGGGAGAGATCAGCAACTTCATGACGGTCTGGGCCTTGGTGGTTATCTCGCTCACCTACTGCCACACCATCTCTAAGACCGTCCCTGCCGGAACGAGGAGGCTGTTGGCCATTTCGCCGGTCATCGTCCTCTTCTTCATCCTCCCTCTTAGCCTCACCACCATCTCCCTCGGAGGCCTCACCTCGTTCTTCATCGCTTGGCTCTGCAACTTCAAGCTCATCCTTTTGCCTTCGGCAAAGGACCGTTGTCACCTAGCCGGTCTTGCTCTTTGGCATACTTCATTCCCGTCGCCTGCCTTCCCATCAAGATTCACAACCCAGTTGAGAGCACCAAAAAGGAAGAGGGCCCGTGTTCGGAGATCAAGGAGAGAGGACTCAAATCGCCCATGAATTACGTCGTCAAGTGCCTGGTGATAGTTGCCTTTTGCCTGCCTATGAGAGGAAGGTTCGAGTTCATCCGGTGATCCTCAACTTGATGTATTTGGTGCACGTATACGTCGGGCTGGAGGTGTCCCTGGCCGTGGTTGGAGCCATGGTCCGAGCACTTACCGGCATCAGGCTCGAGCCGCAATTTGAAGAGCCGTACCTCTCGACCTCACTGCAGGACTTCTGGGGAAGGAGATGGAACCTCATGGTCACCAATATACTCCGCCCTGCCGTGTATTTACCTATTAGGTGAGACACTATTTACTTTGTTTTTCTAAAGATACAAAGAGAAGCATCGTCGCTCATTGTACTGAGTTGAATTTTGTTATCATTTTGATGTGGATCAATTTGCGTTCATTGTTTATGTGTAAGACTTCATTGCATGTATGAAAATATAATATGACAGACATGAAGGTAAAGCACATTGTGTCAAAATTTCTCTGCACCACCACAGATTCATTTCTGTCATATCTATGTTATATTTTCATACCTAAATGAAGTCTTGTACTTGAAAAAGAATGTCAGCTGCATAATATAAATGTATACTGTCAATTTGACCATTAAAAAGGTTCAGGAAATGCTAGACATAAAGAAAAAATTACTGGACATGATAAGACAAAAAAGAAAAACAAAAGGCTCGCAGAGTAGTAATTCTCGTTGAATGCATCGTTCTCTTCCGTGTCTCAAACCAGGTCCATTTCCAGCCGTGTGATCGGGAGGAGGTGGGCCGCCCTGCCAGCATCATTTGCGTGCTTCCTGGTCTCGGCGCTCATGCACGAGCTCATTTTCTACTACATCGGACGTAAGGAGCCGAGGTGGGAGGTCACCTCCTTCTTCCTCTTGCACGGCCTCTGCGTGGCCGCCGAGATCGCAGCCAAGAAAGCACTCGCCGGCAGATTCCACCTGCCGAGGGCGGTGTCGGGAGCGATGGCGGTCGGTTTTATCCTCGCGACGGCATTATGGCTGTTCCTGCCGGCCCTATTGTGGTGCGACGCGGAGGACAAGGCGCGTAGAGAGGCCACGGCCGTCGTGGAATTTGTGAAGAGGACTTGGAGCGTCGTGGGATACAGCTCCATCATGAAAGCGAGTAGGTGATGGTATTGATTGTAGACTTGACGTGCATCCGAGATGTAATTGATGTTGATTAATAGCGACATAAATGGTTTGCTTAGCTAATTGTCGTCAATAAATATAGCCGTGTTATGTAGAATGGTTGAAAGAAGGAAAAAAGGGAAAAAATAAAAAGGAAAGTAGAAATAAATAAAAATGAACAAAAAATATCCATATCAATGCCAGTCATGTCATGTAAGACGACCGGTGTCTACATTGCCAATTTCCAGAAAAAATTAGCCTAATAAACTGAATTGATGCCGATATAAAAGTATCTAAGACTAAAAAAGTTTGAAACCAAATTACTATAGGATTCGTTTTATACTTTTTTTCAAATTTTCAAGCGGTCACTTCTCAATTAACCTTTTGAATTAGGATAATCCGAACGTAGAAGTAAAGTAACATCTTAAATTCAACCCTCTTACACCTCAGCAACCCAATTGAGAGCTTAGATCAGTCCACATCTCCCAAAAATGCTCTCCATTACCAAAACTCCCACCACATTCTCTAAAAATACATGCCCACAAAGTAAGACCTTCACCCCCAGTCTCTGTCTCCTCTCCCTCTCCGCCAACTCCGCCGCGCTCCGCCACCATCCTCATTACTTATTGCCATCCCAACTCCAAAGACAAGCCTAGCAGCCCCTGAAACGGCCACAGCTGCGCCCCTCAGCCCGTCCTCTCCACGGCGTCACCTGTTAGTCTCATCTCCAAGTTGGAGGCCACGATTTCCGGCATAGGCTCAATGGTGGTCTCACGGCCGACCTATGGTCACACCCGGTCCAAACAAGGGCAGGGAGTAGGTAACCGTCAAATGATGGCGAATTGAATGAGGAGTTACTTTTAAAAGATCCCTACGACAGTAAAAGGACCATGCCTAAAGCTGAAACATTTTTGGATTTTAAATAGGAGAAGGACATCACGACCAAAAATAAAAAATAAAAAATAGGAGAAGGACACTAGAAATGTCAAATATTGAGTACGGCGTTTATTTTAGTATCAAAAGTTTTTCGAATCTTTTAAGTGCCACTTTATTTTGAAAATATATATTTAAGTGTCAACTCCTAGTTAGGTTGCCAGACCCTAAATTATGTCGTTTAAAAATATAAATAATAATATTTAAGTGCCAAATTTTATTTAAAATTATCACTCCGATGCCAATCATTGTTAAAACGCTATCACTTTAATACCAAGCACGCCACATGAAAATGCCACATGGATTGGAATTTTTAAAAAAATTGTCAAGTCAATTATAAGTGTCACGTAATTAATTTGGTCGGGATTTCTTGTTATTGGCACTTAAATGATCATCTTTTTCTTTGATTCAATACTTAAGACCAGTTTGGTTGGACTTTCCCAAGGGGCTTTGGGCCCTGAAAGCCCCCTGGGGGAAAGTTTTTGTGTTTGGCAAAAATTTTGAATGCTCCTTGGTGGAATGTGGGCATTCCACATGCTGAAAGCCCATTGCTAGGGTACAGTTGCTTTCAGCTTTGGCATTTCCAAAATGCCTGAGAGTCACTGTTCATTCTTCTTCCCCACCATCTTCTTCCCCGTTCGGTTCTTCTTCCCTCGCACGAGAGTCGGCCGAGTTTCACGGTTGACGGCGCTCGGCCCGCAAGTGGGCTGTCGAGATGCCTCGCCCGAGGTCGCACAACCTCGGGCGAGGTGGCCCGAGGTCGGGCGACCTCGGGCATCGCCCGGGTCGAGCGACCCAAGCGCCACCGCCGAGGTCGGCGACCTCGGCGACGCCACCCGAGGCCGCGCGACCTCGGGTGGCGTCGCCTAGGTCGTTCGACCCGAGGTCGCGTGACTTTAGGCGGTGTCGCCTAGGTCGCTCAACCTTAGGCGACGCCGCCCGTGGCCGCGCGACCTCGGGTGACACCCCGGGTCGTTGGACCTCACGCGACGTCGCTTGTGGTCGGTGCCACCGGGCGTCATCGAGGCGACCTCAGGCAAGTTGCTCCCCGCCACCACCACTACCTCCCCGCCACCACCAGCGCCATCGCCACCAGCCGCACCCCCACGATCACCCAGCTGCATCTCCTCCTCCCTTTTCTTTTTTTCATTTTTTTTTTTTTTTACTTTGAAATAGCTTTGCAAAACATACACAAAAATTAGTTTCCAAACGCACTTCCCTTCCCAAAATGCTCATTCTCTCAAGGATACTTGGGGAAATGCAAAGCCATTTCCCTAAAATTGAACCAAACGGGGCCTTAAGTGAGTCGACAAAAAAATTTCATATTAAAGTGAGTATTGTACATAACTTTTTACACTTTTTAAGTGAGTCGGCAGAAAATTTGCATATTAATGCTGAGCATTGTACATAATTTTTTACACTTTCTAATGCTCTTCTATCTAAATACTCAAACATCGGACGCTAAAGGAAAAACTATGAGGCTTTAAATGGATTGATCAAAATAGACAATATCTCAACTTAGGGGTATTGGGGAGGGTCTTGGGGAAATTCTTAGTGTTGAGCCACCGGCGGCTCGAGGCGCAATGGCGAGGGCTCCTAGTGGTGACGGAAGACAACGGCTTGGCGACAACGTGCTTGGACCTTCAACCATGGTGTTTTGCTCGAAATGACGGAGAAGAAAAGATAAAGGAAGAAGAGAAAGAAGGATAGAAAGAAAAAGGGCACGGAAAAAAAATGGACAAATGTCAACCATTGGATTATCTAGATGCAACGTGTCCTTATCCGTGGATTTCCTCTCTCCTTTTTCAAACCAATTTAGGACATAAATCACTGGAGTTCCACCCTTCCAACATAGAAAGGAGAGGTGGGAGGTTCGAATCCTCACATTCTTAAGGGGATTGGAGGTGAGGACGATATAGTTTCAGATATAGGTTTCGACTCTCACGCCCTACAAAGAGGTAGAGCAAAAGTCTAAGAGCGAGAGTTAGAATAGAAATAGAGTAAGACCAACCAAAAAAAAAAAATCTAAGACATAATATTCTAATGGTTGGCCCACCTATATTTAATGTACAGCTTAATTAAAGGAAATAAAATTAAAATTCAGAATAGAAAACAATTAGCCTTTGCAGATGCCACGCAATCACTGATCATTTTTTATTACTCATGAAATGTTAGGCAATGCTAGAAATATTGAGAACTTATGCTAGCTCAATGTATCAAGACTTTCAGGGACTTTTTTGGGAAAAAAATGATTGATAAATAGTAATTGTCTTGTTTAAACCCCAAAAGGTAACCGTTACACAATCCCCTTGTGAAAAAATTTGACAAAATAACTTTTGTGGTACTTCTGATTATCTCCAGAGTAACTTTTTTTAGTTATATGCCGAATCTTCGGCAACAAGGGAATTCACCTGCCATCTCGCTAGATACCGCAAATGGAGTAGGTTTTATCGTATTTCATGGTGCATTAGTATATTCTTTCTATCGCTTCTTGACAATGTAGATGATAATTTGCAATTAAAAAACGGCTGTAAATGATATGGCAGGTGGCCATTCCATTTTCTTATAAATATAATATTTACAACAATTTATTTGGCAGTAGGGTTATTATGTGATTTATGAGATTTCGACTTAAAAAAATAAATAAATAACTATTGGATGTACGCACCCAAGCACAATGAAATCGGATATTACCACATCACTCATGATCAACCATAATTCAAGTATAAAGTCTAATAATGCGGCCATATAAATGGGCTTAATTCTATAAAAAAAAAAATCCTCAACTTTAACTCCAATCTTAATTCTACGCTAAACTCCTTTTTTGTCTTATGAAAAACCCCAACTTTAGGTTCAGTACAAATTATATCCTCAACTTTTTTTTATCTCATAAAAAACCACTTGCTCTTATTTAAGTCACTATACTACGTCATCATGTGTCATCTAGATCGGCAAATTTAACATTTAATTTGATATAAGTTAACGGATGATAAATTTGTCATAAGTGTACTATTTTAAGATTTTTGGTGATTAAAAAATTAGTTTATAATGAATTTGTCACAAATATATCAACTTAAGATTTTTTATGATCAAAAATCAGTTTGTGGTATATTTGTCACGGGTTTACTAGTTTTAGATTTTTGTGATAAAAAAATTAGTTTTGGATAAATCTATCACATGTATATCAATTTGGAATTTTCAAGATATTAACTATAAAATGAAATTTTTTAAAAAAAAAAAAACTACAAAATGAAAGTATATTTTAATAAGAGATTGTGAGCTATTTCATGTATTTCTTCTAGAAATAAGTGATAAAAATTGACTTTATCCTGCTGACATCTGCAAAATGTGGAATTTCTCATATACAAAATAAGGAAGGAAAAAACCACCCGCCGCGGTGGCTGCGCTGGATAAGACTTCGTTGATCCTTGCCCTCAAGGTGAGGGATTCGAAACCTAACGAAGGCGCTTGGTGCCTTAACTGTTTGCATAGGATGTTGGTTCCCTTGTGCGGCTACTGATTGTAAGGGTTTCCTTGAGTTATAAAAAAAAAAAAAAAAAAAAAGAAGAAGAAGGAAAAGGGGAAAGCAAAAGAAACAGAGGAAAAGGGGGAAAGCAAAAGAAACTGAGGAAACACGAGCAAGAAATGAAATAAACTTATGTTGAGTGGGTTTTAAAATGAGTAAGATCAAATATAATTCATGTTTGTTTTTCAATTTCCCACAATCATTACAAATCTGTCCAAAAGTTGAATTTATTATTGTGGATGTCTCCGTCAAGAATATCATTAAGAAAGAGAGAGAAAAATAATGGTTTTGGACACAGCTTATCATTCTAAAAAGGTGGATGGGGGGCCGTCCACGCCTTTCTTAGACCCTCGTATCTCAGAAGATACGTATGTCACAATCATCTGGCAATCTGGCGTATGATACATCAATTGACCTCTCCAATAATTCTTATAGGATGGATTCCTTAAATAAATGATTTTAAAATATGAAAAAAAAATAGTAAGGCCACGAAACAGGCAAGATTTTTCCCGCCCAATCAACTTTAAAAAGGGAAAAAATGATAAAAAGTTACACCCACATTTTGAATATCTCTCATAATTATACCATTTTGAATACCATGTCAATGTTCGCCAATTGGCATCCACATCAACGTCAAGGCAAGTCAAAATTGGTCAGAATGACTAAATTTGTATCAATATGAGAAAGTTTATGACTAAATTGAGTAAATTAAAAGGTTTAGGACTAAATTAGTACCGATAACATAGATTGATGACTTTTTTATAATCTTCCCGCCACAACTGCGACTTCAAGCCCATTGTTTCAATGCATTGAAACTATGAATGGTGGACCAAGGCACTTACGTGGAATGCCTAAATCATCTCCATTCTTGTTTTCTCCAAGATTCAGTAGTTAAAATGCATCGTGAGCAATTCTTCTGGAACATATGGAGTAAATTACTTATATGTCAGCTCATGAATATGCCTCAATGACTCTTTTATTTTCTATCAACATCACTTGAAAATATGCAGACAATCTTAGTCTGTCGCCAAGTTTGACTGGAACTCTCTAAATTCCACTTCTGTTCTTAGATTCTTGTGGTTCGATCTTGAAAAGTTGACCCCACGAATTCCAGACTCCTTTATTTTAATTAATCATCAATGGAGCCAATCAACCAGACCCTTAACGAAATCCATAATTTCCACTTGTGATGTGAGGAGGTTGATATTCATACTCGACAAAGGAGTTTTCTCTGAAGCCGATTAAATTTGATTGCACGCACATATGATAACAAAGCAACATATTTTTTACTACCAAGTCTAATAATACTCGGTACTATGCAATTTCTATTCAAAACTGATGGCTCCCTTTCGCCACACAACCACATTAGCAAAAACAAACGGTCAACCTTGCGGTTCCACAACCTTTTTCTTTCCTCAATAGGACCGACATTGACTAAGAAACAGGTGTGGCTGGACCGCCATTGTCCACGCGAATTTCGTACGTGAAATTTAGTTGGCCGAGTCTTCGAGACAAGCCCCAAGGACCACGCCTGCCCTCCCAACGACTCCTATGAATGCGAATTTAACGTCTTTGTCTCAAGCTAGAGAGACAGAGAGAGAGCTACAGCATAGTTCTATGACCCTACTTCACTCATAGGACTTCAACTATTTATGCAAGCTTCGCTATTCTAGTCTGTGCCAAGTAACCAAACATGGAGGGAGAGATCAGCAACTTCATGACGGTCTGGGCCTTGGTGGTTATCTCGCTCACCTACTGCCACACCATCTCTAAGACCGTCCCTGCCGGAACGAGGAGGCTGTTGGCCATTTCGCCGGTCATCGTCCTCTTCTTCATCCTCCCTCTTAGCCTCACCACCATCTCCCTCGGAGGCCTCACCTCGTTCTTCATCGCTTGGCTCTGCAACTTCAAGCTCATCCTCTTTGCCTTCGGCAAAGGACCGTTGTCACCTAGCCGGTCTTGCTCTTTGGCATACTTCATTCCCGTCGCCTGCCTTCCCATCAAGATTCACAACCCAGTTGAGAGCACCAAAAAGGAAGAGGGCCCGTGTTCGGAGATCAAGGAGAGAGGACTCAAATCGCCCATGAATTACGTCGTCAAGTGCCTGGTGATAGTTGCCTTTTTGCCTGCCTATGAGAGGAAGGTTCGAGTTCATCCGGTGATCCTCAACTTGATGTATTTGGTGCACGTATACGTCGGGCTGGAGGTGTCCCTGGCCGTGGTTGGAGCCATGGTCCGAGCACTTACCGGCATCAGGCTCGAGCCGCAATTTGAAGAGCCGTACCTCTCGACCTCACTGCAGGACTTCTGGGGAAGGAGATGGAACCTCATGGTCACCAATATACTCCGCCCTGCCGTGTATTTACCTATTAGGTGAGACACTATTTACTTTGTTTTTCTAAAGATACAAAGAGAAGCATCGTCGCTCATTGTACTGAGTTGAATTTTGTTATCATTTTGATGTGGATCAATTTGCGTTCATTGTTTATGTGTAAGACTTCATTGCATGTATGAAAATATAATATGACAGACATGAAGGTAAAGCACATTGTGTCAAAATTTCTCTGCACCACCACAGATTCATTTCTGTCATATCTATGTTATATTTTCATACCTAAATGAAGTCTTGTACTTGAAAAAGAATGTCAGCTGCATAATATAAATGTATACTGTCAATTTGACCATTAAAAAGGTTCAGGAAATGCTAGACATAAAGAAAAAATTACTGGACACGATAAGACAAAAAAAAAACAAAAGGCTCGCAGAGTAGTAATTCTCGTTGAATGCATCGTTCTCTTCCGTGTCTCAAACCAGGTCCATTTCCAGCCGTGTGATCGGGAGGAGGTGGGCCGCCCTGCCAGCATCATTTGCGTGCTTCCTGGTCTCGGCGCTCATGCACGAGCTCATTTTCTACTACATCGGACGTAAGGAGCCGAGGTGGGAGGTCACCTCCTTCTTCCTCTTGCACGGCCTCTGCGTGGCCGCCGAGATCGCAGCCAAGAAAGCACTCGCCGGCAGATTCCACCTGCCGAGGGCGGCGTCGGGAGCGATGGCGGTCGGTTTCATCCTCGCGACGGCATTATGGCTGTTCCTGCCGGCCCTATTGTGGTGCGACGCGGAGGACAAGGCGCGTAGAGAGGCCACGGCAGTCGTGGACTTTGTGAAGAGGACTTGGAGCGTCGTGGGATACACATACAGCTCCATCATGAAAGCGAGTAGGTGACGGTATTGATTGTAGACTTGACGTGCATCCGAGATATAATTGATGTTGATTAATAGCGACATAAATGGTTCTTTTAGCTAATTGTCATCAATAAATATCAGTGGGTGTCACGTAGAATGGTTAATGTTGAGGTAGATATTTCAGTCACCCGCCATGATGGAGGAAGAAAAAAAGGAAAGAAGGAAAAGAGGAAAAAAAAAAAAAAGGAAAGAAGAAATAAATAAAAATGAAGAAAAAATATCAATACCAATGCCAATCGTGCTATGTAGGACGATTGGCTGTCTACATCAACAATTTTCTGAAAAAATTAGCATGATGAACTGAATTGGTGCCGATATAAAAATATCTAATACTAAAAAAGTTGAAAACTGAATTATTACTAATGCAACAAGTTTAGGATTTGTTTTATACTTTTTTTTCGAATTTTCAAGCAGTCACTTCTCAATTAACCTTTTGAATTAGGATAATCCGAATGTAGAAGTAAAGTAACATCTTAAATTCAACCAATCTTACACCTCAGCAACCCAATTGAGAGCTTAGATCAGTCCACATCTCCCAAAAATGCTCTCCATTACCAAAACTCCCACCACATTCTCTAAAAATACATGCCCACAAAGTAAGACCTTCACCCCCAGTCTCTGTTTCCTCTCCCTCTCCGCCAACTCCGCCGCGCTCTGCCACCATCCTCATTACTCATTGCCATCCCAACTGCAAAGACAAGCCTAGCAGCCCCTGAAACGGCCACAGCTGCGCCCCTCAGCCCGTCCTCTCCACGGCGTCACCTGTTAGTCTCATCTCCAAGTTGGAGGCCACGATTTCCGGCATAGGCTCAATGGTGGTCTCACAGCCACAGATCTATGGTCACACCCGGTCCAAAGAAGGACAGGGAGTAGGTCACCGTCATATGATGGAGAATTGAATGAGTTACTTTTAAAAGACTTCCAGGACAGTAAAAGGACCACGCCTAAAGCTGAAACATTTTTGGACTTTAAATAGGAAAATGACATTACAGATGTCAAATATTGAGTACGTACTCACTTTAATATTATTATTTTTTTGAATTTTTTAAGTATCACTTTATAAAGAAAAAAATGATTATTTAAGTGTCAATTCTAAATTAGGTCGCCGGACCCCTAAACTATGTCGTTTGAAAATTGTAAATAATAATAATTTAAGTGCTAAATTTTGTATAAAATTATCACTTCGGTGCCAATCGTTGTTAAAACGCTATCACTTTAACATCAAGCACGCCATGTGAAAATGCCACGTGGATTGGAACTTTAAAAAATTTGTCAAGTCAATTATAAGTGCCACGTAATCAATTTGGTCAAAATTTCTTATCATTGACACTTAAATGATCGTTTTTTCTCTGATTCGATACTTAAATGAGCCGGCAAAAAAATTTCATATTAAAGTGAACATTATATATAACTTTTTGCACTTTCTAGTGTTCTTCTATCTAACTTTTTTATGGGAAAATTAGAAAGTTGTTTTTAATTAATGACAAACAAGCATGGCTACAATAATCCATAGTCCATCCGCGATAACACGTGATAATAATTTCGGTTAGGTGGTGAGGCTGGTTTTGGGCTATCAGCCGTTTGTAGAAAGCTAGGTACTTAAGATACAATGAATAGCCAACGGGAAAAGTAGTTAAAAATAAATAAATTAAAACCCATTACAATTAGATGGGTTAATTTAGTGCCAAATGTTTTTCGCATTTTATCAATAGAGTCCATTATTCTGTTAATTAAGTCCATCCAATCAATTTTATTTTACTCGGAAATTGCTGACGTAAATATCAATTATCTTACATGGCATGTGATGTGAACATTTTTTAATATTTTTTTTTTTTTTTTTATTTTTTTCTTAATTTTTGTTCTTTCATTTTGACGAACAACCCTCTAGCCACTAGGTGAGGTTCACCACCCTTGCCCAAGTCCCCACCAAATCTAGCCTCCCCCAAAGTTGGTGGGGCCACAATGGCTCTAGGCGAGGCCATTATTGCTATGTTAGCTATGGGCAAGGTAGCCCTTGCCTAGATCCGTGTGAGGCCATGATGACCTTGAGCAAGGGCAACAACCCTTGTCAGCCAATAAGGATTCAAATATATTTGTAAAAAATTTGTAAAGATTGTGGGTATTAGTCATGATCGTATTACGTAAGATAGCAGACATCCATGTAAGCAATTGCTAGCCAAAATTGATCAAAATAATTCAATTGGGAAATTGTGAAAATGTTTAAGATTAAATTGGCATATTTGAATAATTTATGATTGAATTAGCGCAAATACAATAATTTTTTTTTTTTTTTTTACATTTTCTAATACCTAACTAGGAGCCTAAATCGGAGGAAAAGTAAATATTCGTGCATGGGTAGCTAAAAAGTGACAAAAGCTCATACGTTTCCGGGCAATGGTTGAGTAGCTCATCAAATTCAATAACTAATTAGGTATTACAAAGTATCAAATGATACTATTCTTTACGTGAGAAAAATTCAACCCACTCTTTGATGTGGTCCACGAGTCACTGCTGACCTTCTTTTTTAATTAGTTGCATGCCTTCCATTTATCTAGTTTGAAAGTTTCAATACTCGATAGCGAGTTGAGCCAAGCTCGGACTTGGCACTATATATCAACTCGACTCAAATGAATGCACCCCTTAAGCTACATGGTAACTACATAGTGGCTAGCACATAATTCTCAAAATCTAATGGACTTAAATTAGTCATTAGAGTTCGGGGTAATCAAAGTTTCTCCAAAAACAAATGCCGCTTACACTATGCACGTCTCTTGACCATGGTTCTAATTTCGTAATTTGCGTTGATTGAATAGTTTACAAACTTGAAGACAAAATAGAAGAACCTACAAGATTCAAGAACGGATAAGAACAGGAGCGTATAGATCTATTGCCACGAGTCACAAACCATAAAAAAAATTAAAGGAAACGAACAGAAAAAGTGATATTGTAAGAGGAAGAAATCTCAGGGCTCGTGAAGAAATCTCTCCAAGCAACGAAACCCCAAGTAGTTGGCGCAGTACCTCTCTTGGAGCGTCGTGGGATTTAGCTTTATCATGAAAGCGAGTAGGTGATGGTATTGATTGTAGACTTGACGTGCATTTAGTATATAATTGATGTTGATTAATAGCGACATAAATGGTTGGCTTAGCTAATTGTTGTCAATGTAGGCAATGAATTTTTGGGAAAAGTATTTACAAATTCCTAAGCATATTGCATTGAAACCAATACAATTCCAAACTTTTTAATTAGACTAACTTAATTCTAAACATTTTCATATTAATACAAATTCAATTCATTAGAGTAATTTAGGTTAGAAATTATTGACATGGACATCTACCGTGCCATGTATAGAATGGCTGGTGCTGATGTGAAAATTTTAGTCTTTGGCCATAATAAAAAAGAGAAAGGGAAAAAATGAACCCAAAAAAAAAAAAGGAAAATAAAATAGAAAAGAGAAAATTAATAAATAAAAAAAGTAGGAAAAAAATGTCTACATCAATATTAGCCGTGCCATTAGGATGGCCAGCGTTCATGTTATCAATTTTTGGTCTAAATTAGCTAGATGGATTGGATTAGTACCAATATGAAATTTATGACTAAATTTGTTCAATTGAAAGATTTAGAACTGAATTGGAATTTATGCAATAAATTTAGGATTTCTTTTCATACTTTTCTCGAATTTTTGAGCCGTCCTTTTCCAGTTAACCTTTTGAATTAGGATAATCCAAAGTTAGAAGTAAAGTTACATCTTAAGTTTAACCCTCTTAAGATGCATTTGATTCGGCATTTTGAAAGTTCATTGGGAAAATGCAAAACAATTTAACTTAAAGGACTTTAGGTATATGCAAAGACCATTTGGTAAATTATGTTTTGAGAAACGATTTTGAAAGAAATGTCTTTTGATAAATAAAAAAAAAAAAATATACATTTGAAAAGCCCTTTGGGTGAGTAATATTAAGGTTTTTAATTTTTATTTGTTTAAAATTGAAAAAAATAACATATGCAATTTTTTAAATATAATTTTTGACAATAATGCTAAAAGAATCATTTATATATTAAAAAGACCAAGGCGGTGAGTGTTCGATATAAAAAAATAATTAAGCTCCATGATTTTTGTTTACACAAGTGTCGGATGTTCTTGGCTTATGAGTGCATGATTGAAGGGAGAGTGCAATTTGTGTTTTGAGAATTAATGCCATGAAGGTCACTATCATTTGGGATGTGCAACCCGCTTTACGTGGTGCGATTGAAATTATAAGAATCTTTCTCTTTATAAGTTAAAGACTTGTCATTTCCAATAAATAAATAAATAAAAAGTTGAAGGCTTGTTAGCCAAAAGAAGAAAAGGGTGAAAAATTGGTCCATGACCTTTCCCTTACATGGGTTAGAAATTTTTAGAGCCAAACTTCACCGAGTAAAAGTGTCATAAAGACTATGACTTTCAATGAACCATTAATCATGTGCGGGTCCAAAAGTCAACACGCATGAAACCCCAAAATATCTTGACCTCTTGATAAATTGCGCAAGATCCATCCTTACATGGTTTAAATCCTTTTCTTTCAACTGGTATGCTTGTTTAAATTCTAATCGAATAACAAAATTGTGAAATTTAGAGATTACCATGTTTGCTCCAAAATTGGTGGCATAACTTCTAAAAAATAAATTCCTAAAATTACATTGATGATATTTCTTACTCAAAAATCCATTGTGGTATTAATTTAATATTAAATCACCAATGTGATTTGCCAGGAATCAATGTCACATAGGAATTCTCAGTAAAAAAAAAAAAAAAAACACCATGTAACTTAAGTGATTTTTTTTAAAATATATGATGCTTAAATGCTTGCTTTAAAAGTTTTAACATTATTTGTGTCTTTATATAGTCCAATTTTATCAAGCAAGCGATGGTGACGAATGGTTGCCGTCGCACGACCCTCGCGAGACCTAGGTAAGGGCTCCCTGAGGCCTTGAGACCCAAGTGGCAGTTGCCTGGGTCACCCGAGGTCATGCGACCTCTAGCAACCCTCGCCAAGGTCGCACGACCCTTGCTCAGGCGACCTTAACCGATGGTTGTCATCACCAAATCTGGCTCGCCGGTGACCATAGCCCTTTGCCAATCCGGCGAAGGGTTGGTCTATTTAGAAAAATATATATTTGATTTTTTTAGCATTTAAAAAAATAATAACAAAGGTAAAATTGAAAATTTGAAGAATGGGTGAGGGTAGTTTTAGAAAAAAAAAATTGAGTCTCAACATTTGGCCAAATGCTAAAAACTCAATGCTAGTTACTAGTATTGGGCTTTACGACCTTCCCAATACTGACATTCACTTGAAAGTTATTTCAAAATAGTTGCCCAATAATCTAGCATTTCCCCAATGAGCTTTAAAGGTTGAAAGTTCATTGGGAATGCTAAATCAAATACATCCTTACACCTCAGCAACAAAATTGAAAGCTTAGATCAGTCCACATCTCCCAAAAATGCTCTCCATTATCAAAACTCCCACCACATTCTCTGAAAATACATGCCACAAAGTAAAACCTTCACCCCCCGATTTCTGTCTCCTCTCCCTCTCCGCCAACTCCGCCGCGCTCCGCCACCATCCTCATTACTCATTGTTATCCCAACTCCAAAGACAAGCCCAGCAGCCCCTGAAATGGCCACAGCCGCGCCCTTCAGCCCATCCTCTCCACCACGTCACTTGTTCGTCCCGTCTCCATGTTGTTCACAAGCCATGCGAGGTGGGCCACAATCTCCGGCTTAGGCTCAACGGTGGTCTCGCAACCACAGAGCAATGGTCACATCCGGTCCAACAAGGGCAAGGAGTAACCTTCAAATGAGGGGAATTGAATAAGGAGTAACTTTTAAAAGACTTCCTAGGACATTGAAAGGACCATGCCTAAAGCTGAAACATTTTTGGATTTTATATGTAAAACTAGAATAAATGGGAGAAGGATGATAGAAGTGCAAAATGTTATATACGGCACTCACTTTAGCGTGAAAAGTTTTTTTTTTTTTTGATCTCTTAAGTGCCACTTAAAAAAAAAAAAATGATCACTTAAGTGCCAACTCCAAACTGAGTCGCCAAATCCCTAAGCGATGCCATTTAAAAGTTGTAAATAGTAATCATTTTAGTGTCAAATTTTATTTAAAGTTATCATTTCATTACCAACCATTGTTAAAATGCCGTCACTTTAGTGCCGAGCATGCCAAATGGACTAGAGTTTTAAAAATTTTATCAAATCATACTATAATTTTAATTATAAATGTCACGAAATTAATTTGGTTGGAATTTCTTGTCATTGGTATTTAAGTGATTTTTTCCTCTAATTCAACACTTAAGTGAGCTGGTAAAAAAATTTTGCACTAAAACAAGCATTGTATACATCTTTTTACACTTTCTAGTGTCCTTCTATTTAAATACTCACAAAATGTGTCTTTTAACGTTGGGCACCAAAGGAAAAACTGTTAAGGCTTAAATGGATGGATCAAAATAGACAATACCTCAACTCAGGGGTACTAGGGAGGCTCTCGGGGAAATTCTTAGCATCGAGCCACTAGCGGCTCGAGTCACAATGGCGAGGGACCGTGGTGGTGATGGAAGACAACGGCTTGGCGACAACGTGCTTGGACCTTCAACCGTGGTGGTTTGCTCGAAAGGACGGAGAAGAAAAGATGGCAGGAAGAAGAGAAAGATGGATGGAATGAAAAAGGACACCGGAAGAAAAAAGAAAGAACAAATATCGACCATTGGATAAACAAGATGCGATGCGTCCTTATCCATGGATTTGCTTTTCTCCTTTTTCAAACCAATTTAGAATCATCTAATAGATAATATTCTAATGGTTGCCCCCACTTATATAGGTCTTCATGCAAAAATGCATTTTTGACGTCAAGTTAACGAAGTTTCCAATCATAACAATTTGCAATAGCTAATGCTAATCTTACAATTTCACTCTTTACAATTGAACTAAAGATTTCTCCATAATAATCAATATTGTCAATTATGGCTTTTTCACTGCTGGTCTCACTTTTAATCATTCAATTTGCCACTAGTTTATACTTAATTTTAGGGATCCATGTACTTCCAATCACATTTTAAAAAAAAATCCAAATAATATTGTAAATTTTGATGAGAAAATTAGAAAATTACTTGCAATTATGACAAACAAGCAGGCCTACAATTATCCAGTCCATATGTGATGACATTTGATAATAACTTCGGTTTGGTGGTGAGACTGCATTGGCTATCAGCTGTTTGTAGAAAGCTAGGTCCTCGGATACGATGAATAACTAACGGAAAAGTATTTAAAAAAAAAAAATAATAATCCTATTGCAATGGCGTGTGTTAATTTAGTGCTAGAATTTTTTCACATTTTGTCAATTTAAATCATTAATTTACCAATTGAATCTATCCGATTAATTATAACCGAAAATCACTGAAGTTAATGCCAATCATTCTATATCCACTAATGTATATATTTTTTAATAATATTTTTTTTTTTTTTTCTTTTTATTTTGGCCAACGACCCTCTAACCACTGGGCAAGGGTTGTCACCCTGGCCTAGGCCTCGCCCTCGCCAATTCTAGCCTCCCTGAAGTTGGTGGGGCCACAATGGCTCGAGGCAAGAGCCATGATCGTCGCCAACTAATAAAAAATTCAAATGTTTTTTTTTTTTTTTTTTTTTAAGTTATCAATTTTGTGCATATCAACTTTGGATGTACTACATAGAACTATTAACATCCGCATCACGTTAATGATTTCTGGTCAAAATTGATAGAAATGACTCAATTGGAAAATTATGAAAAGATTTATGACTAAATTAGCATAATTAAAAATTTTAAGATTAAATTGGCATAAATATAATAGGTTTAGAACTTTTTTTTTTTACTTTTCTTAGTCCCTAACAAGGTGCCTAAAAGAAAAATTAGGTGCTGCCTAAACTGAAGTAAAATTAAATATTCGTGCATGGGTAGCTAAGAATTGACAAAAGTTCATACGTTTCTGGACGATGGTAGAATATAGCTCATCAAATTCAACAATTAATTAGGTACTTTAAAGCAACAAATAACACTACTCTTTACCCAATAAAATCAACCCCCTCTTTGATATAGTTCGCGACTCGCTACGTACCTTCTTTTTATTTAGTTGCACGACTTCCATTTATCTGCACGGCTTCCATTTATCTAGTTCAAAGGTTTCTACACTCAATGGCACTCACTGAGCATGTGATTCGACTCGAGCCAAGCTTGGACATGGCACTATATATCGACTCGACTCAAATTGAATACACCCCATGAGCTACGTAGCAACTACATAATGGCTAGCACATAATTCTCAAGATCCAATGGACTTAAATCAGCCATTAGACTTCGGCTGAATTCAGAGTTTCAAAAAAAAAAAAAAAAGAAAGAAAATTGCTGGTTACACTATGCTCTTTTCTTGAACATAGTTCTAACTTCTGAATATACGTTGATTGAATAGTTTACAAACTTGAAGACAAAATAGAAGAACCTACAAGATTCAAGAACGGATAAGAACACGAGTGTATAGATCTATTGCCACGAGTCACAAACCATAAAAAAAAAAAAAAAAAAAAAAAAAAAAAAAAAAAGGAAACGAACAGAAAAAGTGATATTGTAAGAAGAAGAAATCTCAGGGCTCGTGAAGAAATCTCTCCAAGCAACGAAACCCCAAGTAGTTGGCGCAGTACCTCTCCAGCTCCTCCCCTCCTCTCTCCCTACACACCTCCTCCTCCACCCTCTCGCACCACCCCCACCAATTGTCGCCGCCGCCGCCCTCCGCCGCCGCCCCCCCGCCGCAGCACACCCCGTCGACGATCTCCTGCAGCCCCACGATCCGGCGGCTCACCTTCCTCCTCCCCTCCCTCAACGCCTGATCGATCCCGCCCGGCACCGAGTCCAGCCTCAGCAGCAGCCTCATCAGCTCCTCCTCTATCCTCGCCCTCTCGATGGGGCTGCCCCGGAGGGCGTCGACGGTGTCCTGCCGCTGGATCCGGCGCTGGAGGCGGTCGGCGGCGGAGTCGACGGTGGAGATGGTCTTGTAGAGGGTGCGGATCAGGTGGGCGCGGTAGGCGGACTGGATCTTGGTGGCGGCCCGGGAATGGGCTTGGTTGGGTTGGAGGTGGAGGGTGATGTTGGGCGGCGGAGGGGGGATGAATTGCTCATCTGGGGAGGTGACCGTGACGGTGGCGGTGGCGGTGGGCGAGGAGGCGGAGGAGGAGAAGCTGAGCTTGCGAGCTGATTTCATGGCAGAGACGGGGGGAAAGACAGATAGGGAGACAGAGAGAGGAAAGTGAGGGAGTAAGTTGCTTTCTTGAATGCTTTTTGGCGCATAATGGGAAGAAGATTTGAGACCGGACCGTCCCGTTGGCAACGGACCATTTTCGTCCTTCTTGTGGGCTAGTGGGCCATGCATGCTATTCAGCTCACGTGGGCCCATCTACTTTTTCTCTCCCCACAAATTTGTCTAATACATGCCAAACCCCATTGTTAGAGAATTCACTGTATTAGGATTTAGTTCAAAAGGCAACGAAGTCCCAGAACCTCCATCCAAGCCGATTGATTGAAACTCAAGCTTCAGCTTGTATGAATATCCAATGCGCGAGCGCGCGCGCGCGAGAGAGAGAGAGAGAGAGAGAGAGAGAACACTTTTTATTAGCCAAAGTGTACATTATTGGAGTTCCACAAATAGGATGCAACTGGACAGTTCAGTGACTCCATAAGGGACTCTCACTCTAGTACTAACAAGAACAACAATGCCCTCTATCGCCGCTGCTGATGGACTCACTGAGGTGCCGGAACAACCTTTCCAGAGCATGTCCCAAATCCGACGGTGTATCCATCTCCCTGCACGGGGATCAGAAATTAGAACGTTCACAGACTAACCCGGCAGCAAGACTATCGATATGTCATCTTAAATTTCAGACGCAGTTTCAAGCCGAAAATTAAAAAAAACAATGTGATCTTTGGAATTGGAAACCGAAGGAAAAAAGAAGCTGAGAAGCTTACTTTGCAAAGGCCAGTAATGGTTACTTCATCTCCATCTTCAAGAAATTTGCGCGGTGCCCCATTCAGTGACAGGGGTTTCTGTCCATTCCAAGTCAGCTCCAGCAAGCATCCGAGAGATTCTGGTTCCTACACAAATTAGTAGAGACCAAAACAGAGAATTGTTTAACACACATTCCGGGTACGCTATAATTCGACTGAATAAGACTAGAAGCAATGGGTTTGACACTAAACGGAAGTTCTAGAAAGATATATAGATAAATAAAACAATACCGGTCCACTAATTGTTCCTGTCCCAAGGATATCGCCTGGCCTTAAGTTGCAGCCATTGATTGTATGGTGTGCGACTTGTTGCGTCACTGTCCAATATCTGTACAACATAAGGAAATCATGAATTATGGAGGCAGATAAGGATATACAGAATAAATTCACAGAGAGCATTATACTTGCCATCGTAAACATGAAAAGCTCACTGTTACAATTTTCTAAACACCAGGTACGTAATTCAAGATAGATGAGCTCACACAAACACAGCACCGAAAATTGCACGTAAAACTTGGGATACTTTCTTCATAGGGTACTAATTTGTAGAAATTCCGTCATGTTATGACAAGCTTACTAGGTTCTTTAGGGTGATGCCTAGCTTACTAGGTTCGTTAGGGTGTCATTAATTCGAGCAATAAATTCCACACTCGCTCATTCAGCTGAAAATTGAGCAATGAAGTCCATGCGCTCCATATGCAAGAGTCAAGAGTCTATAAGAAGGAAAGCCATTTGTCTTGAGGAAGAAGGAAAAATAAAGTCTAAACAGGGTGTCTAAAGAGAAGTGCAAGGAAATAAAGGAAGAGGGTCAGCCTATATGATTCTGCCGATAACATGCATAGAAAGAAATAAGGCATGCTAATCAAATATTTTGACACTGTCCAGTTTGTCAGTCCCTCATACAATTTTTTAAAGTGGAAGATTTATTATTTTGAGATGATAGCACCGCTTTTCAAGGAACCAGTGGCATTGCAGCTGATGAACATGGAATGATAATAAATGCTTAGGGGTAGCTGCTAGAACCGTTATTAACCCTATTAAACAGTGTCCAAAAATTCTCAGAGCATTATTTTTCACCAGCTGAAACTTGAGATGACTTACAAGTTCTTGAAATTACTCTTCGTGACAGTACAGGAATCTTTTTGTCCAGCAGGTTTGATCTGAACCTGTTAGCAGTAATAAAAGTTTCCATTGAACACAGGAATGCATCAGACTGCCCAGTATGGAAGATGTAGAACAATTAATACAAGTTATTACTGGCAGATAGGAAAGGTGTTAGGGTATCACCTCCAAAGATATGTCATAATTATTGGATACTTTTTCCGCCAGATACAGCAATGGCTTTGGCTCCTGAAAATCACAAAGGATATAATGCAGCATACTGCCCAAGACCAGCAAAGTTTGATGCCAGAATAGAGAACTTACTGAAGCAATAAGGAATGTTTTTACCTGTTTGGGTGCCTCGCATGCAAAAGCTTCTAGAGCTTCTAGGGTCACAATCCAAGGGGATATTGTGGTACCTAGAAACATTTACAACAAAAACCAAAGACTAGGTTTAATATCCACCCTTTCATGCCATCTCCACACATATAATATGACCTTCACAGATTACTGTCAAATTTTGGCACAAGTACAATTTCGGCGACTGTAGTGTGCAGCTTAGCCATCACTTTTAATTACATAATGAAATGTTAGCATCTGAAAATACAGATCATTTACCGAAACTTTTTCCAAGAAAAGGCCCAAGAGGCACATATTCCCAAGCTTGAATGTCTCTAGCTGCAAAACCAAACTTCTTCTAAATAAAACACAAATACAATAACTGGAAATACATAAAAACATGAAGAAGTTGCACATACCACTCCAATCATTCATTAACACAAGTCCAAATATGTGATCAGCTGCATTGTTAACATCAATAGGCTTCCCCAATTCATTTCCAGGACCAACTACAGCAGCCTGCCATCAAAAATGACAGAGACAGAGGATAAGAGGTGCAATTATGTGTTAAAATACTTGGGTACACAGTAAATCAGTTTAATGGATTAAAAGCAAGCGATAAGCTATTACATTTGTTTCTTCAATTTATATAACCATTGGCAAGAAATGACAGTTCTAATATTCAGAAAATGAAACTTACCATTTCAAGCTCGAAGTCTAGCTTCAAGGAAGGTCCAAAATAAGGTGGAGAGTCACCACTCGGGTAACCTTGACCTCTGTGATTGAGAGGGAAATACATAAAGATGTGGTGAATCTAATCATAAACAATGGGAGCTCCAACAATGCAACTGAGGTATCAAATTGACATTCCAATAGATTCTTATATAAAGGACACTGGGTGCAGAACCAGCAGGCCACAATTATCTAGGAAAGAGTCCTGGCATGTGGAATTACACTCAAATAAAGATGGTTCATTTTACGGCCCAGAGGTGTGAATTCAACACACACCATACTTTTGCTCTGTCTTTTCTCCTGTGAATATGCAGAGAGAACCATAACTAATCACTTAAGTACCTTGGTCGAAAGATGTTTGTTCCGGATATAACAATGGATGATGCCCGTCCATGATAAGCAATGGGAAGATGGAACCTGAAAACCGGCAAATAGAAGCATTGTTTTACTACTTTTCTGAGGCTGAATTGGGAATGAAAAGAGAGAGAACCTTTCCAATCGAATGAACATACCAATTCTGAGGAATTGGATTCTGTGGCCCGCGAAATATGGTCCCACAGTTCTTTGCATGATGCATCGATGAAAAGAAGTCCGTGTAGTCACCAATGGCAATAGGAAGAACCATCTCCACCTTATCCTGAAAATTCAAATATAAACTTCATCAGAGACATTGTAATCTATCAATACAAAAATGAATTCTAGCTGAAAGCATGTCTCACCATGGGGAAAAGTGATTTTTTCCTCAACTCAGCGTTGTCACGCAGCACGGGTTCAGTCGCTGAGTAAAATTTAAAAATTTCATCATTTCATACGAAACAAACAACATGCCTCAAGGGGTGCCAGGATCTCCCTTCTCGAAGCACCATAGGCACATAAATAATCTACTGGAAATTAAACAAGTTCCTTCCTGAGGTTTTCCGCCTTTATGGGGATGACCCATCAGAAAGCGCACTCCACCAAATGTAGATGACATACATGACAAAATCTTTTGCAGCGTGGCGCGAGCTTCCCTCCACGCAGGCCGCCCCAATGCCAAGAACTTGTTAAGGTTGGGCTGGCAACAAAACCAGGCCAAGATCAATCATTCAACTTCTACTACCCTTTGCCAAATTCAGTTCATCCAACATAAAGAGATCCCCAGAGCCGACAGAATACGCCTAAAACCTTCAGAAAACGAAGACTTCGGAAAATTCCACGCAATTTGACCAACTAATTATCGATCACTACGAAGGGATAAGCTTCGCATCGGCTTCATGAGCAGAAAAATCATCCGGAAACAGAGCATTTCCGATTTTTCAGCAAGTCAAAAAGCAACAAAATTAAAATTTTTAACAGAAAACAGCACGCCAAGGAGTAATCACAGTCCTGCTAAACAATCAGAAGCAAAAAAAAGCAAAATTGTCTGAAGACTCGCAGCAGTTCCCGCGGGAAGCAGACGAGGCGCGAGACGGACTCGCGGGAAAACCCGAACCTGGTGGAAGCAGTCGGACCCGGCGAGGGCCGCGCCGCCGAACAGGCCGGCGGAGGCGACGGCGGAGAGGTCCAGGACTTGGTCCCCGATCGCGACGCCCGGCCGGGCCGGCGAGCCGCCGTCGGGCCGGAAGACGCCGAACGGGAGGTTCTGGATCGGGAAGTGGGAGGCGGGGCCGACGTCGATGAAGGACTTGAGGGCCATCGAGAGGAGCGCGGTGTCGCCGGAGCTCCGACGGAAGGCGGCCGCGGCGGTGGTTATGGCGGAGAGTATTTTTGGGAGTGGTGGGAGAGTGACGGAAGGAAGAGAAGTGATACAAGCAACGGAATTAGAGTCACTTTCTTTATGTTTGGTGAATTGTTTATGGAGCAATCTAAAGCGGTACCATAATATCGGCCTGCAAAATTTCCTTTATTTAAAATAATAATATGACAAATTTTATCGTCCCAAATTAATTCTAGTCTTATAAGAAATCACGAACCGACATGGCGACATGTACCAAATTAATGTTTGTTTCCTCAAAATTTCAAGTCAGTACATTCATTGATTTTCTCAATATTCTTGTTGAATTACTGAGATAAAAAACACATGACAAACACCTCAGATGATATATCAAGATGTGATGTGAATTTGATATGGAAAATTGACAAAAATGGCTATTCTAAATGACACTACTTTGGAAAAGTGTGATCTGAAAAAAATAAGCTGAGATTGGTGTATTTATCAATTTTGCCCTAAAAATTTCTTCACTAATGGAAAATATGTTAAAATCCCTAAAATTGCCTGTATGTTGATAAATTTGTTTTTAATGTATTAATTTGAGATTTTTTGTTATACGAAAATTACTCTAAAATGAATCTATTGTGGATATATTAGTTCAGGATTTAATGGGCTACCAAAACGAATTTGGATTAAATGTGACATGGAGATATTAATTAATGATCTTTTTATTTTTTTTTTGTGGTATGAACTTTTTCAGAGATTAGGTTCTACAGCGTATTGTAATTGGGTTTTCTATAGGCAGGAGGCTAAAAATAAAAAGGGAGAAGTAGCGGGGACCGGTGAGGTAGCTGGGATCAACGGCCGGAATGTGACACACGTGGTGATCTGACCGCTCCAGCCATCTCTCCTTCAACGGACCATCCTCTAAGCCAACGTAATTTTTTAATCTTTTTTTAAATTTGTTTTAATTTAATGTACGGGATGTTGTGGATTTTTAAGACAACGTAGAATTGGCATGACTAGGTGGGTCCCGCGGATTTAGCGGATGATCGTTGGAGCGGGTGACGAAAGTGTGACACGGCCGTCCCCATCAGCTCAGCTGCTGGTCAAACCGGTTCGCTTTGGGTCGTCCTCTTCGGCTTGGCCGCCGCCGAACCGTTCAACGCGACGGAGCTGAGGGATCAGGGCTCTTCTGCGAGCCACGAACAGGATCGCAAGCGCCGCGGATAGGGACGAAACGCTGCCCTCCTCTTGGCCCGACCGCAAAGGATAGGCTGCCCCGAGCGGGTCAACTTCGATGATTTTTAGTGTGAAAGTTATTTGGCATTCTCTTAATTGTGACACGATTTAGAATAATGATCTTAGGCTCAGTATCCATTTGGGCATGTGTGGTGATTGAGTGTGGAATGAGATAATCAAGATAGCTTATAAAAATAGTTTTAACTAGAGGTGAACAGTCAAATCGATTTAATTTAGGAACTTAATTGAATTGACATTACCATCAGTTCACATGAGAACCAATTTAGTTTTCAAATAAAAGAAATTTTAAATTAGCCTGATTGGTTTGATTTGCAGTGGTTTTGAACCAATTCAAAACAAAACCCTACAAGTCTATTTATTGAGAACTTTTACAAATAAAAAGAAAAAAATAATAACTAGGCTGAGCATTCCCTATACAATTAAGGCCATCCTAGTGTCCAAATTGATAACTTTTGAAAAAAAAATGTATATGATGGAATAATTAAGCAAAAAAAAATAAAAAATGAATCAAAAAAGGGTACATTTAATGGGTTAGGTTCCACTACTCACCTACCTTGGAATCATTTACACATACTATAATGGAGTATGATAAATCAAAAAGGTAATTGGTAATGCAAAAGATTATCATGTGTGGAAGTAGAGTTTGGCAATAGCTTCAAGCAGTGTTGTACGACCAATCTTCTTACTTACAATCAATCTCGCTTGATAAGGACAGAATATTCGAGCGGCGCAATCGGCTTGCATTAGGTAGTAGCCATCCAAGGACGATAACTTCGCCACGTTAGCAAGAGTAGCTAAGAAGGTAGCATACCAACTCTACAAAGGAGACAAGGAGACTGGTCCCCAATTCCGCATTTGCTTGATAAGGATGTTTCATTGGATGGCTTATTTAGAAGGCCTAAGACGGGAAACATAACAAGTAATATTGCCATGTTCTTTATTTTTTTTTTTTTTTTAAAAAAATCAACCTTGGACATGACACTTGACTACATACAAGATCGACATGATATACCAAAAGGCAAGATTAGATTGCATCAAAGGAGACAAGGAGACTGGTCCCCAATTCCGCATTTGCTTGATAAGGATGTTTCATTGGATTGCTTAATTAGAAGGCCTAAGACGGGAAACATAACAAGTAATATTGCCATGTTCTTTATTTCAAAAAAAAAAAAAATCAACCTTGGACATGACACTTGACTACATACAAGATCTACATGATATACCAATAGAACAAGATTAGATTATATACAAGATCTACAAGATATATTGATAGGAAGAGATTTCCATAAGTGACAAAACTCCCGTGTTCGAAATAGAATTACACGTTATTCATTGATATGATATACGTGAAACAAGACAAGTTTCATATCTCTCGGTTCAAGATTTCTTGGCAAAGTTGTAAATTAAATTGGATAAATCTCTTGAAACTGAAGTGTTGTGCTACGTCCACCTCTCCTAATGAGCAAAAGAGTCTTTAGATACCACGTATTGCTATACGAAAATGCTAAGGTACTTCTGCCACTACTAAAAACTACGCCATTCCACGGAAAACGGAAATGAGAACAGAAGAGAAGCGGTAATTGCCCTAAAGACCTTCGCAAGCTGAAAAAGCCCAGAAAACCCAAAAAATTTAAAAAATAAATAAATAAATAAATATTTTGAATCTCAACGGACCGTTTCTCCTTCAACGGACCATTCTCTAAGCCGAAGTAAATTTTGAATATTTTTTTTAAATTTGTTTTAATTTAATGTACTGGCTGTTGTGGATTTTTTAAGACAACGTAGGAATTGGCGTGACTGGGTGGGTCCCGCGGATTTAGCGGATGATCGTTCGAGCGGGTGATGAAAGTGTGACACGGCCGCACCCCGGTCTTGTCCCCATCAGCTCAAATGCTGGTCAAACCGGTCCGCTTTGGGTCGTCCCCTTCGGTTTGGCCGCCGAGCCGTTCAACGCGATGGAGCTGAGGGATCACGGGTCTTCTGTGAGCCACGAAAAGGATCGCAAGCACCGTGGATAGGGACAAAACGCTGCCCTCCTCTTGGCCAAATAGCGAAGGATAGGCTGTCCCAAGCAAGTCAATTTCCATGATTTTTAGTGTGAAGGTTGTTTGGCATTCTCTTGATTGTGACACATTTTAGAATAATGATTTTAGTGTTAACATCCAGTCAGGCATGTGTGGTGATTGAGTGTGTTATGAGATAATTAAGACAGTTTATAAAAGTAGTCTTGATTAGAGGTGAATAGTCAAGTCGGTTTGACTTAGGAACTTAATTGAATTCATGTTACTGTCGGTACATGAGGACCAATTCAATTTTTAAGTAAAAGAAATTGGAAATTAGCTTGACCAGTTCGATTTCCAGTGGTTTTGAACCAATGCAAAACAAAACCCTACAAGTGTATTTATTGAGAACTTTTACAAAAAAAAAAAAAAACTAGGCCGAGCATTTCCTACACAAGTAAGGCCATCTTAGTCTCCAAATTGATAACTTTTGCAAAAATAATGTATACAATAGAATAATTACACATAAAAATAAAAAGTGAATAAAAAAAAAAGGTATATTTAACAAGCTAGATTCCACTATTCGCCTACTCTAAAATCAATCACCCATAGTATAATAGAGTACCATAAATCAAAAAGGTAACTAGTAATGCAAAAGATTATCATGTGCGAGTAGAGTTTGGCAGTAGCTTCAAGAAGTGTTGTACAACAAATCTTACTACTTTCAGTCAATCTCGCTGAGAGAGGGACGGAATATTAGAGTGGTGCAATCGGCTTGCAATAGGCAGTAGCCGTCTGAGGATGACAACTTCGCCACATTAGCAAGAGTAGCTAAGAAGGTTGCATACAAACTCTACAGAGGAGACAAGGAGATTGGTCCCCCTCATTTGCTTGATGAGAATGTTGCCATGCTCTTTAAAAAAAAAAAAAAAAAAAGACCTTGGATACAATATTTGACTACATACAAGATCTACATGATATACCAACATGACAAGATTTCCATAAGTGATGGAACTCCTGTATTCGAAATGGATTTACGCGTTATTCATTGATATGATATACTTGAAACAAGACAAAGTTTCCCGTCCCTCAGCGCAAGATTTGCAGACAAAGTCGTAAATTGAATTGGATAAATCTATACTAAGGTACTTCTGCTACCACAAAACACTACATCATTCCACGGAAAAAGGAAATAAGAACAGAAGAGAAACAGCAATTGTCCTAAAGACCTTACAAGCTTTTTTTTTTTTTGCACATAAAGACCTTACAAGCTTAAAACCCCAAAAAATAAAAGGGGCCCAAATCGATAGGCTTGGCCTTACATGATTCGGCCCAGCAATGACATATTTTGGGCCGGGCCTAAACATCCTTCCGAGCATACTAAAATAGCCCTACAACAAAGAGCCCCAGTCCGGCGGCCACGACCGCGGCGAGCCCGCCGCCGTGACCGGCCGGCGCGGCGGACGGCGTCACGGGCGCGTCGGCCGCGAGCACGGCCGCCTCGGAGGTGGCCACCTTGGTGGCGTCGGGGGCCCCACTCGGCTGGACCTCCACGTGGAGCTTCAGGCCATGCTTGCAGCTCTCCTCCCGGCTGCTCGCGAAGTAGCGTGCGCCGCGATCCTCCAGCGGGATGCCGTCGAGGCCGTCGGTGTACATCCGGATCGGGTTGCGCACGTCGCACGACTCGTACTCGGCCCTGCTCGTCAGCTCCACGATGCTCTCCTGCGCTGCCGAGTAGGCGAACCCTGCCCAAGCAGACAACACCCCCTTTTCATCTCTTTTCTTTCCCCTGTTTATCGTCAGTCGCAATAAAGAAAAGGGAGCCCGAACTCCGAGAACCCCATAGCGTCTTGGTTTCAGTAGCTTGACGAGATAAAAAGTACTTGAATAGTCGAGGGAACGTGATAATATATCTTTCTTTTTATAGAATATGAATTACTGTTCATTCCCAGGAGAGTCAGAAAACAGAGCAGAACATCCATGGGCAAGCGGTCTGCAGTTGCCGATGATGTGTCTAAACCTGCCGGTGTTCTTCTTGTTAACTCAGAAAAAGACATGATATTTGTTGCTAACTAAACCTCCCACAGATATACCCACATCCTACTTTCGGCACGATGAGCCAGAAAGTCAAGCAGAATAGGATAGAGAGGAAGGGACGAAATGCCATCACGTGAACAAGCGCGCCGCGATCGTGACTGCTTTTGAGACGTTTGGAATATTTTGGGCTCTGTTTAGCTCTTTTTCTCTTCCGGATTCTGGAAAAAGTAAAAGGGGGAGGAGGAGGGAGGAGAAGAGAGGCTTGAGGGTGTTACATACAGGCTTGTCTCCGACCGTGAAGGCCGGAGAGACAGAACGCAGAGCAAAACATTCATGGACAAGCAGTCGGCAGTTGCAGACGATGCATCTGAACCTGCTAGCGTTCTTCTCGTTAAATCAGAGAAAGACACAATCTTTGTTGCTAACTAAACCTCCCACGTAATACCCACATCCTACTTTCGGCGCAATGAGCCTGTAAAGTACGCAGCTAAAGAGGAACGGACGGAATGCCAGCACGTGAACTAGCGCGCTTTGTGATTTACACTGCTTTGGAACTCGTCCGGATTCTGGAAAAAGGAAAAGGAGGAGGAAGGGAGGGAGGGACAAGAAGAGAGGGTTGAGGGTGTTACGTACAGAGCTTGTCTCCGACCCTGAAGACCCTGCCGGCGGACCAGGACCGGACGCCGCTCGAGGCGTCCCAGCCGCGGTCGCCGCCGACCACGTGGTGCACCTGAGCTCCCACCCACCCCGCGTTGAGGCTGACCAGGACAAGAACCGCCGCTGCCGCAGCTGCCGCCCTCGCCGCCATCGCCGTTCTGATTGGCTTCTGTCGCTTAACCCAGAAGCAAGAAGAACAGAAAAAATCTCTCTCTCTCACTCTCTCTCTATCTCTCTCTCTTTCGGGAGTTAAAAAGCAACGGGCGATGGCGGTCGTAATTAAAGCGAGCTTCGGCGCACTTTCCCCAGTGGGGAAGGCCGTCTGTGACGTTCTTGAACGGTAGTTGGCGCGGACAGCTGGGCCCGGGCCCCCCCACTCGCCTCCAATGCCAACGAAGCTGCGTTTATGGCGCGCTTCAAGCAAGGAGCGCTTCCCGCCATTGGCCAGCTTCGCCTGTGGCCGAGAGGCCCGTCGCCTCTTATCTTGCGGAAATTTCCAGCGGATTTTCCCAACACTGAAATTCAATAATCGTTACTTCGCCAAGTGCAATCTGTCTTATTAAGTTGTCCTCATGTTTGAGTTTGGAAACGATAGGTTATCTAGGTAGTGTTGCCATTTATTTCGTGTTGATATACGTAACTTCTCAAAAGCATTTGTGTCTGATTTTTAAAGTTGAATGATCCTAACCGAAAGAGTTTATTGGGCTCCGAATTTTCACTTGCCGTGATTAGGACAACTTTTTTGCCCCTTTTGAAAACCTTGCCTCGAGATTAGGACAAGTTTGACATGGGTATCATGGGTTTGGACTAATAGCAAAGGGCTCGACATGGATTAATCTCACCATTGATCCAAAATTGCATAAAAATTTATCTCATCCATCTTTAGTGTGAAAGCAAGTGCTCATGTCACGAGATAAAACTCTCCTCCAAGAACAAGCCTATCCTATGCTTCATAAGCTGGAACATTAGGCCAATCTTTCCACGATAGATTGTTCTAGTCAATTGTATCTTCATCATCGATTGTACTATGCCCAAACAACTCCGGCATCCAATTCTTCAAGTAAAACATATAGATCATTTTAACATGACAACTAATTTCAACTTATTGTGCCTATGATCAGTAGACCAGCATGAGTTCCCAATCAATTTGCATACAAGAGGCCAATGTTGCCTTAGATATCCTCCGAAAATGATAATCATCCCATCCCTAGTTCCTAGAAATACACCTTGAAGTTACTTCCACGATTTAGTAATATGAATCCTTCAACATCTCTCACACTTTGCTATGATGCCACAAATCACCGCTTTTCCATCCAGATGGATATGGAAGAAATTGGACTTTGACCTTCTCCCCCACTCAAATTCCAAATGCCATCGTTGTGGGCTATTTTATCCTTTCCTTTCATTGTTGAGCCATCACTGCCACTCCCATGGATATGAATGGCAAACACTTGCCCAATAGAACGTGTTCCTCCACTTCATTGGTGGCTTCCTACAATTAAAGTGGTTTGCTAATCTCCAGTCATTTGTGCTTTTAGTTGCCAAGTGTGACATCGTAAGCTAATTGCACTCTTCAGCAGCACTTTCTCTCGCCTATCAAGCTTCTTCTAATCTTAGCAAACCAACAACTTTTTTCTCTTCTTGTTGAGAATGTGATAATGAATCTATTCTCGGCATTTGCTCATACAATTTGGAAAATTTGCTTTGATGTCATTTGTTATGGATTGAAACTTTCTTGGCCGAGGAGAAGCTCGTGCAATACCTAATGAACTGAAATAGTAGGCCACTCTTTTCTCGATACATCAATTCTAAGGAGAATATGGCAAACCACATCCTCATCATTGATCACGCAACATCCAATTTAGCTAAAACATTTAGTCCCTTAACTAAGTCGTGAAAATTGCTTTAACATTATAAATAGTTTTGTGTGCCATGGTCATCAGTAAGAGATCGGCACCAACTCTCAATTTGTGCATGAGAGACCAACTCTGCTTTTAGAGGTACTTTGAGATAATAATCATTCCATTCTCAAATTCTTAAAACAAACACGCTAACGCTACTCTCTTAAACCAGTTGTATGAACCCATATGCATCTCTCACACTTACCCCTAATGCCGTAAAACTCCACTTTTCAACCATCATGAGTATGGAAGGAATTGGATGTGTCAAACATTCTAGCCTTCCCTTTCTCTTGTAGTACTCTGTATTTAACTATGGAAAAGATGAAAATGCTTCTTGCGTTTCTTTTGGGTTGGTAGGAGGTAGCTTTCAGAGCATTTTTTTTCTTGTTATATTCATTTGATCCAAAAATATAACAAAACTAAATTTGTGTAAATGAAACTAATGCATTGAACAAATTCCACAAATTCTTGTTCTTCCTTCTTCGCCTGTTCGATGCAAAAACATGTTTGGCATGTTAAATGGCATGATAAAAATGTGTGTCCATTCAAAATTTCAAACAAGCGTGGCGTAAGTATTTCAATAAAAGCTTGTCAAATCACTTTGACATATAAATATTAGAAATTAACTTTGATATCTGTAAGACTTTTCAAAAGAAAGAGGCTTCGAACAATCCTTCTCAAAAACCTTTTAATAGGACTCTCTTTCATCTTTATAATCGCTCGGGATGAAAGGCTAGGAGAAAAAGGAAACGCTTACTGTGGTATATGCCAACCAACCCGCATACCCAGCTACCCGCCTACCGAGCTATGCGTTGAGCCCACTTATTGAAACGCAATAAATTTTTTATTGAACAAGGAAACGCAATAAATTCACCGGCGCACCTTTCTTTCGACTGTATCGTCCATCCCTTTCTATCGCTGAACCTGATTCGTAGTGTGGACTCAAGGACAATGGGTAGTGTCAAATATCTATATATATTTTTTTTTTTTGGTGACCTTAACTGCCGATGCAAAGCCAGCAGCCATCGACGTAAACCTTGGGCGAACTGAGCCCACCCACCTGACCGACCGTGGGTGAGTCGCACAATGCACACGCCAGGTAGTATCAAATGTTGTTGGTGGTGTTTCCTTGAATACATGCATGATTTAGATTTGGAGTCCATTTTTTACTGAAAAAAGTATTTAAAAATTCATAAATTTATTGGATTGATGCCAATTTCATTCTAAACATTTTAGTTGAATCAATTTAGTCTAAACATTTTCATTTAATCATAAATATTTCAATTGGATTAATTTAATCTTAAACATTTTCACATTTGTATTAATTCAGTCCATCTGGCCAATTTTGCCAGCTGGTACTAACGTGGACATTGGCCGATGTTGATGTAGATGTCAGCTAGTGATTGGATGATGATGTTATAATTTTTAAATAATTTTTTTCTATTTTTTTATTCTCTTTTTTCTCTTTTTTTCCTTCTTCTTCCTTGGACTTTCTCACAGTGGCCGACAAGCCTTCGGCGAGGCTGGCCACCTTCGCCTAGCTCACCCATGGCCGCAAGTGAGGTGGCTTCGCCCTAGCCTTGCCTGCGGCTAGCGAGGCCATGGCGGCTTTTGTCCAAGCCCCGGTGATGGCCACCATGGCCTTGCCAACCATGGGCAAGGCCTAGCGATGGCCACCATGGCCTTGCCAGTTGTGGGTGAGGCCGCCTTCACTCGTAGTAAAGCCAGGGCAAAGCTAGCCTCGCCTACGACCTTGGGTAAGGTTGAGTTAGGGCTGTAACCCTCGTTGGTGACGACCCTCATCGGAGGTTTGCTAGCCACTATGAGAAAGTGCAAGGAGGAAGAAGAAGGAAAAGAAAAGGAAAAAGAAAAGTAAAAAATTAATAAAAATAAATTTAAAAAATTCGAAAAAAAACATTTAAAAATTGTCATGTTAGCGTTCGACCATTAACAGCGTCCACGTCAATGCACTGACCAAAATTGGCCTGATGAACTGAATTTGTACTAATATAAAAATGTTTAGAATTAAATTAGTCCAACTAAAAGGCTTATGATTGAATCGATATCAATATGAAAAGGGTTTGAGACTAAATTAATCAAATTGAAAGGTTTAAGACTAAATTGGTACCAATGTAATAGGTTTATGACTTTTTTGGTACTTTTCCCATTTTTTATTACTTTACAAATCCATTTTACTAAGAAAAATGAAAAATTAGCAATCATTTTCCTAAAAATAATCGCTTGTATTACTTAAAATAGTTAATTAATAGAAATTACTTCATTATCGGCAACAATTCACACCTAATCATTTTCATGTACATAAAAAAAAAATTTCAATCATTTCATTTTGTAATAGATATAAATAGTCATTTTCAAGAAAAATGTTTTCTAGTTCTTCGTCTTCTACGAAGTAAATAGAGTGTACAAATATTAAACATGAGCAACTATAGGCCTAATGTTTACCGAAATCATGCTGAGTTCAACGGACAATCAAGTGGGGGATGCGAGTTGAATGTTGGTTTTGCATCGTTTATCAACATACACGAATGCTATGATCATATTGAGTCGATTATATGCATTATTCGTGGAAACCGCCCACCAACGCCCAATCAAAGGTTTGCTCGTCAGAAAGAAGAAATCAGGGACTTGAGCGGCATGGCTCCGCTTGCATGTCGGTCTTTTTCTGCCTTAGTCATAGAATCTTAGCCTCTAAGGAGGTTCTCGTAAAGATATATGCTTATGAAACAAGTTAGCTAGTTGCCTTAGCCACTAAGTTAGCTAGTTGCCTTAGCCACTAAGTTTCTTTCGCAAGAATGTATGGCGAAAAGGACAAACGGATCACTATATTCCATTTTGATTTTAAAACGCAGGCCTCGTTCCTCCATGTGACATTTGACAGTTTGTCCTCATTTTAGACATTCGTTCGATATCGATACGTTGATCATTTCCAACTCCGACTGTCATTATCGTAACTGCAATTGCTTTGGTAGAGGATGATATGGTCCTTCAAGAGGACCTAACCAAAATAAACTTAAGACACGTAGTTAGTTAAACTAACCTTGGCATCTCCATTGTAGAGGTGATCATTGATGGTGCATTTGTTTCATGAAAAATGAATAATTTGAAAAATATTTTCTAAAAATTAATTGCCTCTATCGCTTACATAAATATATAAACAAAACATATTTTCACAGTCTCCAAAAATATTTAGACACAAATTTTTATCCATAATAAAAAAATATTTCATTGACTAATTATTTTAATCAATATAAACTTTCATTTTTATGAGAATATTTTTAAATCATTTATTTTTTCATTAAATAAATGGAGTTTAAGTAAGGACGGACTAGCCAGGCTCTAAGGTCATGCCTAATCCGTCATGTTTGGGCTTGTTGATGAACAAAAGGTAGGTACTATTTTCTGATTGTGTGAGCTTGGCTCAAGTTCAGTCGGGCTGAATTTCAACTTACCCTTTACCCATACCCATCTAAAATGATGTTCAAAAAGTCCTAAACTTATTACATTTTTTCCAATTTAGTCTTAAACCCTTTTAATTGAGTTATAAATATTTTCACTTTTTGTTAATTGAGTCGATCCAATTAATTTTGATCGGAATTTGTAGATGTGGACGCCAATGTTCATGTTAATGTTGACTATTCTACATGGTGCCGCCGGTATTTACATAAGCAATTTCCACATAAAATTGGCTGGATTGACTCAATTAATAAAAAGTGAAAAATTTTATGACTCAATTGGTAAAATTAAAAATTTTATGATTGAATTAACAAAAATATAATAGATTTAGGACTTTTTGGAAAAAAATTTCTAATCTAAACTTGTCTTTTGGGCCCTTGTGGCGTTGCGTTTGCCTAAAGGTCCATGGCATAGGTCTACAAAAAGGCATCTTGAGATTCCACTTGTGAAAAGATCGAGTTCTTTCTTCTATCCTTGGACTTCATAGAAAAGTAAAGACAACCTTTTTCAATACTAGTACTCCGTTTGGGTGAGTTCAGGACTATGGAGCGAGAATTTTAGATCTCCCTCCTTTCCTCACGAAAACTAAAAATACAACCATTTTTGGTTGGAGGGAAAGGTCTTTTTTACTTTTTTATTTTTATTTTTTATTGTAAGGGATTGATCTCGTCAATTTCATGTAAATATGAGCTTAGGCCGAGCAAGTCGATCCTCAATACTTCTTTTTGCATGGCCCGGCCCAAATTTAAATAAATAAGCCCAAAACAAACTAGATGGGCTAATTCGGGCTTGCGCTAGATTTTATTTTTTTTTTCTAGAAACATTAAAATTAAATTAGTTATTACATTGTCGGCCTCGGAAACCACTTCTATTATAAGTTTGGCCATTTGGGGCCTAAGCATCTCAGGCCCGAAGACTTGGACCAGCCCAAAAAGAAAAATAACGAAAGCTTTCAAGGTGATAATGCACTCATTTCTTTTCTTTTCGAGCCAAAAAGTAAAAAATCCGAGTCAGGCCCTTTCAAGTCCAAGAATTTGGGTCGGATAAGTCCCGAGCTTTCGAGGTCACTAACTTTTGTGCTCACCCCTAATTTGAGGTACACTTTAAAAGCCTCTGAATCTGTCCAAATATGGAGGATTTGAATGGATTTGTGTAATAACAAATTAATATATTCTTCTTCCTCATTTATACCCTTGGTTTACATCTATCTATCATTACATGAAAAGAAATTTATGTCATAATAAACTCTTTCCTTTTCTTTACCCTTATTAGGATCCAAACAACATTGTGTCTCAATCTCTTCAAATTATTTCATTTTCCTTTTCCTTTCCCTCATAATCTTGCAAATTCATTCTTTTACTTCCTAATCACCCCGGTTAAACTGAGTGTACAAGTAGAGGCCGATAAGCCCTTTCAAAGTAAAAATAGTTTATTTAAATTTAGAAAAATTACGAATAAATTGAAGGTGAGTTTAAATTATAATATTCAGATAGTAAGAGAAATTGGGTGTTTTGACACAAAAAAAAATATTGCACTATTACATAAAAACTAAAACAAAACGTCGAAAATCAAATTAAAACGAAAGGGCTACTTTTCTTTCATAAGAGGACAATACAAAAGAAATTATGTATGGAAACAATAGGACGTCTCATTGCAGTATTGCACATTAGATCAGTCCCATTACGAGGCATATGGCACAGGATATTAAGATGTTTTATAGCTCACTCTAATTTAATCAAACCAATCACGAAAAGAAAAACAGCAAGAATCCAAGTAATTCCTGCAAAGTGATTGATTCTATTCATCATATCTCATCAATAAGAAATGAGTTGTAAGTAATTTATTGAGACATGATTTCGCTGTTTTCTTGGGTCATTAATCTTTGATTCATCTCTTCATGGTCATCATTGGCATCATCAAATTCAGTACTCATCCCTTGGAGAGTAAAAGATGATGATATCAGCCTCTTCAGGCAACCTGAAGCTCACTTTCTTCTTAGTCCTCCCACTTTCAGTCCTGCAAATGGAAGCCGAAGACACCGCACCCTTCTTCTCTATCATCTTCTCCACTAATCTTCAATGGCCTCTCCAACGAAAAACTGTCCCTGGCCTTACACGGCATAGCTGTCATTGATATTGAAGTTTCATCGACCTCCGGAGAAGATGGAAACACCCTCTTGAAGGTTGGGGAGAACACAAAGGGCTCACGTCCGCTGATGCATTCCGGTTCTCTACTAGGAGAAGACAAAATCCATTCCCTCAAAGTCAAACTTTTGACCATTGTCGTGATTTTCTGATCAGGTGGCGGCAATTCACATCGCGGTTCTCGGTAAATCCTCTTCTTTTTCCATTTGAACTTCTTCACGCTTAAGCACTCCTGTCCCGCAATCGAACTGTTGTCATCATCAGGGCTGGCCTTCTCAAAATTCGGATGCCTTCTCCTCGGATTGTTAGTGCTCAGCACTGAACCCATGGTCGGACTTCCGCCCCGCCTCTCCAAACGAACGGCACCGATAATTAAGGGAAGAATAGAGAATAGTAATGTATCGATGAATGGTTGGATGAGAAACAGATCGAACCAAGTGTTCTCGAGCGGATTATGTAGGGTTCCGGAGGCGGAGGTCTCTACTGGTTGACTTAGTAATAATCTCTATCTGTCCGTTCTTATCAGGAGGTGTCATCATTATCTTCGTAGGAGTTTCGCTCTTGTGCTTTCGTATCTTTTTGCATGGGAGTATTATCATATGACAGCTAACTAGGTTAAGTTCTTGTCTTGGGATATGGCATATTTACGTGAGGATTCCTTGCTTCATGATATATGCCACGACGTGTTCCAAGGTGGATGCCGTTTGGACAAATTCGGTGATAATAACAAAGTCAGGGTTGATGTAATTGTAGTGCGCAGGGCTCGTTGAGACAAGAACAAGATCAATCATCAAGAATCCACAGGTTTCTCATAGGCCTTTTTTTTATGTAGCTTCTTTCGTATGCTTTGATAAAACAAATGCAGCCATCTTTCTTGTTTTGGCTCTTTGAGTAGGTCGCTTAGGATGTCAACCATATTTGTTGTCACTTGGCTAGATTTAATGCTTTTAGGATATCCAATTAGAAGAGAATGATTGGAGATTTGTTTGGTTTGGTTGTCTACGAAACCTTCCATTGGAGCAAACGAAGAAAAGGACGAATAAAGTGCTTGGAGCCAAGTTGTACATTTCATGTTTCTAGAGGAGAGTATTACAGCATGGTGCTTCCAAGGAAATTCAAATTTCTGCCTATAAGAAAAAAGTCCAATAAAATCGGATTTATCACATACTATTACTACTCTTTTATTTCCCAAGAACGTTCGGTTAAAATTTGCAATTGCCAAGACGTGCATGTCATACGTGCAAGACCCTTAGTGGTAACCTTCCAAGCCCAAGAATTTCTATTCTTCTCGATAGGAATAAAAAGAATAGAAAGGTTTGATAATGGCAACTTAGTTTTTGTTCCCAGGGAACAAAAAGTTAGCCCGAGGAATGGTTTTGGAATAGAAATGAGAAGTTAAAAAAGTTGCTTCTTGTTCAGGGAACAAGTTTAAGAAATAAGTGAATTTTTTTTTCTTTTATTCTTCTCTTGCTAACGGCCATTGACCGCCGGTGACCGCCACCGCGCCGCCGCGCCGGCCGACCCGACCCCGCCGCCGCCGCCGGCCGCCGCCCGCCGCCGCCGGCCGACCGCCGACCGACCGCCGCCGCCCGGCCGACCGCCGACCGACCGCCGCCGCCGGCCGACCGCCGGCCGCTGGAGTTCGACCGACCACCACCGCCGCCGGCCGCCGGAGGCCGACCAACCGTCGCCGCCCGGCCGCCGGAGGCCGACCGACCACCGCCGCCGCCACCGATCGCATTGCCGGACGCCGCCGTCGCGCCGATCATCGCGGCCACCGCCGCCGCCGCACGTCGCCGCACCGGAGGCCGACCGACCGTCACGCCGCTAGTTCCGCGGCCGACCGACTCCGCCGCTGCCGCCGTCGATCGTCTGGAGGCCGACCGACCGACCACCGCCGATCGTCGCCGATCACCACGGAGGGCCGCCGCCGTCGGCCGCCGATTGCCGCCGCACGGCCCATCGGCCGCCACCTCCCGCGGCCGCCTCCGGCGGCCGGCGTCCCGGCGTCGACGACGGCCGATGGGGCGTGCGGCGGCAATCGGCGGCGGTAGTCGGCGGGTGGCGGCAGCCTCCGGCGGTGGCGGCGGTCTACAAAGCAAAAATAAAAAATAAATAAATATAAAGAAGAAACTATTTTTTACCAAACGGATTTCTATTCTTTTTCTATTTCTAGAGTAAAGTTACCAAACAGGTTTTTTACGAGAAATTGTTAAGAATAGAAATAGAAAAGAATTATTTCAAAAAAAATTGTTCCCCAGCCAAGAAATGTTCTCATGCGGAGCCTTAGTGTACCCAAGCACTTACCGACAGGGAGAGTGAGAACAGGTCTCTTATGCAGTGTACCCATCTCTTGTCGAATCTTTAAATAGTCAAATCTTAATAGATTCGATGACTATGAAGTTACCCTTCAGCACTGAAACAGTTCTCTTTTAGTCATCGCTTGACTAAATGAAATGCCCTTTTAGTCTATAGCTTCAGAATATCCAATTGCACAAGAATGATTTCAACATATGTCGGTTTCGTTGTCTATAAAACTTTGAGTTGAGCTCCTTTTTCGATTTGTACATTTGTGTGCTTGCCAGCGCACCGGTTGCCGACCAAGCAAAGCATGCAAGAACTTTGGTCAACGTTGTGCGTTTCGGTTCCTACTGGTTTATAAAACGTGTGTATGGTTGTGTACACAAAAACTGCCCTGCATAAAATAGTGGCGGTAGATATAAAATCAAACGGCTTTTCTCTCATCTCGTTAGTTCAATACATTCTCTCTTTTCCGTACATTTGCCATTAAAGAAAACTAAAGAACACCTCATACCATAGAGGTGCGTTTGGTTCGGCATTTGAAAAGATCATTGAGAAAATATAAAGCAGTTTAGCTTAAAGAGCTTTGGAGAAAATGCAAAGACTGTTTGGTAAATTCTATTTTAAAAAGTAACTTTGGGAAAAATGCAGTTTGATAGAAAATACATTTGCAAAGCCCATTTGATGATTAATCTAAATATTTTTATTTTATTTGTTTAAAATTAAAAAAAAAATAATGTTTGCAACTTTTTAAATTTATATTTAATAACAATGTTAAAGATATTGTGTAACTTACTATTTTCATTAAATAAGCCTTTCAGTATTTTCAAGGGTCAACTTTCACTTGAAAGCTCATTGAAGAATGGTTGCAAAACACCTCAATTTGGGGTGAAAGGATTTTGGGGCTTGAAGGGGCTTTTTAAATGCCCATCCAAATGCACCCAAAGTCCAGACTCTGCTGACCTGTACAAACTTGCCGAAAAGCAAATCAAAATTTACACACAAATGAGTATCATCAGGAAAACTGCCTAGATTATGGATTCCATCTACGTAAACTAGACAGAATAATTCTGATTAGTAGGTGCAGATTAAATTGAATGAAAGCAGAATCATAAAGCAAACTTTACCTGCAGACTGCAATTCGTCTCTTTGTTGCTCGGACCAGAAATGGATATGAATTCAGCGCCAGGAGTAACCAATTCTGCATATCCTTTCCCTGCATTTTGGATGTTGAGAATGCAAATTTTCTAGCCTCCAAAAAGACTAGCTAAAATTGCACTATGGCAATCAGAACTAATGAAGCAGAGTTTTGAGAGAGTCAGAGACGAGAAGAATCGGCACAGGAGAGAGATGAGAAGGAAATCCATACTTAGACCATTGCTTAAGAACACTTTGCAGATGATTGATTACAGATTCGGCTCATTGGTTACGACATTAAGCACAAGACCTGACAAATTGACACTGCAACTTCTTTTGCACTAACTATTTACAGCCATAAAATACTAGCTCTCAACTTGGTAAACCAAGTAGAGCAACAGAACTTACAAAAGAGGATAGAAAAGATGGCAAGACATATTTTATCTCGAGTCATATCTGATTACACAAATCAAATCAATGTCCTCATCACAGCCTCCTGTGTAAATTGGTTTGATTTGCCTCGTGTAATTAAATACGCCTGAAGACAACATGTCTTTACATCTTTTCTATCTTTTTTGTAACTCCTGTTGATTTACCAAGTTCCATGACTATTACTGTTTTATAACGTTTTAGAAATACCCACACTTCACAGTTAGACTGGCTATGTTATTGACCATTTCCCCCAAGATTAACTGTTTTGCTCCCCAGTTTTGACGTTCTCCTCATTGTATGTCCATCCACTAAAATCTTTGAAGACCGTCATTTTCTTGTTCTTCTGTTCCTTTCTTCCTTTTATCCTGTAGGGAAAATTCTCCACAAGACTTCAGGCACGAAAAGTTGCTCATCAGAGGGAATTTGTCTCTGTTTTGGACATCATCCCTTGTGACCGGAGTAGGATGTATCCGCACCAGCTAGAGGGATTCGGTTTATGTCGAAGAACCTTGTAGGGTCTACTGATCTAAATGAATTGACCAACTCTGAGCCTAAGGACGTTGGTGGGTGCATCATATCTCAGCTCCAGGCACGGGAAAGATTTGGCTGACCGTACTTTTTCTCCACGTGTATCTCGAGCTTTCCCCCAATTCCCGCCCCAAGTTCATTGTTTCCGAGAGCTTGCTTCTCACTCGGGAAGAAGAGTTCAAGAAGTGGAACAAGAAATGGAACACCGGCATTCCATGCCCCAATTTGCTTAATCCGGAATTCTCTGAGGCAAATATATCCGAAAGTTGTGAGAATGGGAAGGCAAATAGGCACCTCTAGCAATGTAAAGATTTGAAGCTGAGAAGAAGATGAACGTGATGTGGGGCAAGTGGAAATTTGATCGTAGGGCTGGTGAAATTGGTTCTTCTGAATCCAGCCAAGCTTCACGACACCTGCTAGCTACCTAAAGACATATCAAAGTCGAGTAGGTTGTCTAAAGTACTGACCGAACATAGATTTTTGTCTCATCTACTGAGTGTTTGTCGGCAGCGGCAAGTGAAAGAGGTGGAATAGTGTGGAACCCACTTTTCCAATGTTGGACTTGCTTTACGATTTTTCTTTTTTACTTTTCAATCCAGTTGTCACAATTGAATGGACCAATCCCATGGTGACATTGAGCGACCGGCATACGCAATATTTCTCGTTGATCCACCCTAAATTTTTTTGTGTTTTTTAAAAGCTCACTTATGATCACTGCTCTAAGCGGAATTTTTGAAATTTTTGCAAAATGTATTTCAAGAAGTCATTTTTTGAAGGAAATCTCAATATTTTCTGAGAAAATCTTAGCATTAATATTCTATTTGTGTTGTGGAAAATTTCATAATTCTGAAAAATATTTTCCAAAGAATCGAAATTCAGCTAAATCTGGAAATGAACTAGAAATTATTATTCGTCGTTTGAAAATAAAAAATTTCTTTTCTTTTCTTAAAGAAACATGTAGGATTCATATAATATAAGGGTTAACATGTTATATCATTAAATCTTAGATATGGTTTTATCAAATTATATTTTCATAATATAAATATTATTATTGGTTGTAAACAATTCAACTTTTTTCTCTAATGGTTTTTCATCAGATTTGGGGTGGTGTGGTATTGCTAGGCCCAATGAACGGGGCCTTTTTTATGTCTCTGTTTTGCTTTCCTTTCGCTTCCTCATAAAAGTGCAATTTTTTTTTTCGTTCTTTCTTCAATTTTCTTTTTCTTTGAAAACATGTTGAGTATTGAAAAGGAAGAGAGGAATAGAATAGAAGCTCTCCTCTGAGTTGACAAGAGCTTCCGCTTTTTGTTCTTTTTATATATATATACACAGTTTATATAGATGCTAGGATCGTAATCAGGATCACTTAGTCAATCAAGTTAGATAGCTCATCAACCAGAGTAGTGATTGGAGGCAAGTAAGGTACCTCTGTGCCGAGAAACTGGTGAGGGTCGTTCATTTCGCTTCTCTTTCTCTAGATGTAAGGCGAGAGATGTAATTAGCTGTACTGTGAGAGCAACAAGCGCAACAAATGACAACAAACGTTACAAAATGCCTTTGTATAGTACATCTTTAGAGCTGTCATCAGGGGGAATAAGCCAGAAGAGAAATGAGAGAAACGGGATGGTGGGTGGTATACCGGATCCAATGAATGGGAGATTCTTTTTTCCTTGTTTTGCTTTCATTTTGCTTCCTCGGAAACGTGCATTTCCTTTTTGTCCATTCTTCCATTTCCTTTTTCTTGAAAATGTGTAGGGTATTGAAAAGGGAGAGAGGAACAGAACAGAAACCCTCGTCTGAGTTGAAAAGAGTTACCGCTTTTTGTTTGTGTTTTTTTATATATATAGTTTAAGTACACTCTATGATCTTAATCAACACCACTTAATCAATCAAGTTAGACAGCTCATAAGCCATAATAGAAGCGAGAGACAAGCGAGGTAGCTCTATGCCAAGACACTGGTAAAGGTCGTTCATTTCATTTCCCTTCCTTTAGACCTGTGGCGAGAGATGCGATCAACTATACTGTGGGGGAATGGGCACAAAGCTTTGGAAAAATCAGTGTTTGGAAAGACTACCAAAGGACTGCTCAAGCATTCATTTCGTCATTTCCTATAGACCCGAACCACGTACTGTGGGATTGGCTGCACTGCAGGCGCTTCACGGGGATCGGAAGGTGGGACCCTAACCCGTAAAGGGCTTGGATGGTAAGTATCCCAATGGGACCATTATCCCATACTACTTCCCTCACTTGCGGCGTAAATGGCTTCATGAGGAGGAGGAGTCCCCCCGGGATGGTCTATTCAGGGGGGAGCAGTTTAAGGACCTGCTCAGGTCCAAAAAACCATAAACATTACAAAATCCATTTGTATCCTAAATCTTTGGATTTGTCCTGAGGGTGAATGAGCCAAAAGAGAGGAGAGAGAATGATTGGAGATTTGTTTGGTTTGGTTGTCTACGAAACCTTGGATCGAGCTGCTTTTTCGAGATGTCCATTGGAGCAAACGAAGAAAGGGACGAATAAAGTACTTGGAGAGAGAATATTACAGCATGGTGCTTCCGAGGAAATTCAAATTTCTGCCTATAAGAAAAAAGTCGAATAAAATCGGATTTATCACATACTATTACTACTCTTTTATTTCCCGAGAACGTTCTGTTAAAATTTGCAATTGCCAAGACGTGCATGTCATACGTGCAAGACCCTGATTGTTTTTTCTATTTTTATTCATTGTACAAGTTTCTAATCAGATTGTACAAAATTTCTTTTTTTGAAATAGAAAAAGAACATAAATACGTTTTGTATGACCTTAAAAATTTCTATTCCCAATTTTGTTATTTTAATTAGAAACATTTTAATAGAGACTCAACAATTCATGTTTAATAAAATTGGACTTTTGGAAGGATTTAATTGATCAAGATATTTTAATATGGCCTTACAAAATTCAACGTAATAGTTAGTCAAAGATGAATGGCTAGAAATGACATGGATAATCCCATTGGTTTATAACTCATATTGTGAGGAGGTTGATAGTAAATATTTGGGCATTACAATAAACAATTTTTTTAGTTGCAAGAAGGAAATCAAACGTTGCTCGGTAGAATGGGCAATAATGGAACAATTGGGGATGGAGGCGATCTTGGTGCACTTATTTGCACAAACTCATCAAACCTTCAAGCAAATGACATTGGAAATTCATGGAGAACACGTTTATTCAAAGCCATCTAATTTATTAAAACAGAATTGCAAACGGTCATAAAGGATGTTTCCAGTAGAATCTTAAGGAAAGAAAACCAAAGTCACCATGCTTTCTCAACCCGGTATTGTCTCTAAAAGAAAACGACATTCAAAAATCCATGAGGTAAAATCCTAAAATTTTATTAAATTTTGAATTCAATTTTCATCAAAAGATTTTCACATTTTTTATATGCTAAACTAATTGTAAATTAGAATTAACACTAAAATCTAGTAAAACTACTCAAAAGCTAATTTAAATTTTTTTCCTAAATTTATAATTTTTTTTTTTATTATTTATTTTTATTCCAAAAAATGGGAACCGGATTAGGTTAGGAGATTGATATTATTTTGATTGGGTAAAGACGAGTTTTAAGTTACATTAAGTTTGTTTTTATAGGAAAAATTACTAAAAAGTCATAAAATTGTTGCAATTTTTATAATTTAGTTCTAAACAATTTTTTTTTGCCAATTTAGTCTTGAACCTTTGCGATTGTGCCGGTTCAATCAATTCACTTGATTATGACTGTTTGACTTACATTGACATGGATAATTTTTTAAACAATATTTTATTTAATTCTATTTTATTATTAATTTTTTTCTTTTTTTTTTTTTACTTCACTTCCTTCTCCTTCCTCCAAATGATTGTTGACCTCAACAAAGGCTAGCTATCACGGGGTGACCTTGCCAAGGCGGCCTATTGGGTTGGTGAGGCTCGACCCTCACCAGACATGAGGGCTGCTAGTGGTTGGTGAGGGTTGAGCCTTGTTGGCCATGGGTGATACCTGACCTTGCCCAATCCAGAGAGATTGTGCCTTGCTAGAGGCTACAAGGTTGAAGGGCGTGACCTCACATGACCTTTAGCTTGGGAGAGCCTCATCGGCCATGGATAGGTCCCAATCTCACTATCATTAAGCGAGGGTCGCCTTAGCCCGTGCTCACCTTTGGCTAGTCCTTGCTAGCCAAAGGAAGGAGGAAGAAAGAGGGGGAAAAAAAAAAAAAAGAAAAAGAAAATTTTAAAAAGTTAAAAAAAAATTTGTTAAAAATTATCCATGTTAATATCAACCATATGAATTTAATTAACATAATTGCAAAATGGTTTAGAACTTAATAAAAAAAATTATGATTGAATTAGAAAAAAATTATAATACATTTTGAACTATTTTGATAATTTTCTCTATTTCTATAAAATGGTCTTATTTCTCTTTTTATTTATGGGAATAAAGAAGAAGATATTTTTTACTTATTGTTTTTATTTTAAATCTATTCCCGACTACTGATTTATTTGGAGAATAAAAAATTAGCTGACATTACTAAACGTTGTTTATTTTCTATTCAAGAGAACAAATGAACAAAAAAGTGAAGATATAGAATGATTATCAAACAAGGCATATACATCTCTTCTCTTTTAAATGGTAATGTGTAGTACATTTATAGCCTCTTTGTCATATCTAGACGTTAGTCTACCTCATTAAATAAGCACGCGTGCTTTTAAATAGTTTATTTTATTAAACTAATACCTCTATTTAATACCTATCTCGTCGCATCGAATCGTAATTTAGGTCATATCTGTGTTACGCTTCTTCCAAATTTCTTGTTCCTCCGGTCTAAGGCAAATGGCCCACCAATCGAGGTATTATTATTTACTTTACAATCACGTACGATCACATGAAAGGTTGAATTCTTTATCAAGGTTAGTGACCAGTTAAATAACTCCAATCATTAGAACCCTAGGATGAACTTCGAACTAGCATTGACTTTTAATTTTCCCTAGGCTTCGCTGTCATGATACATGAGAAGAGAGAGCACCCAACCATCTTATCCTAAAAGGTCAGGCGGCGGGTAACATCCAAACCAGCGTTTTCCAGATGTGTCACACCATAGAAACGTGTCTAAATTGGACGTGGGGGTCCACGTTTGCAAATAGTTTCTTTGTGCTAGTTGTATGATTTTTCGGGACCGATTCACACCTTACTAGGTTTGAACTCGTAGACCATGAATAATAGAAGTGGAGATTAGTAGTGATCGGTTTTCGAGTTGAGCAGATTCCATCCTAGAATTAGGAATTGGACTAGGTTCCTAAGTTGGACCATTCCGATTTAAGATTTTGATAATTTCTTTTTCTTTACTTTTCAAAAGAAAAGAAAAAGTTACAATAAAAAAAAAAAAAAAAAAACACATGAATCTAGTTTGAGCGATTAAGTTTGGCACTTGAAATAAAAAACCAAACCAATTATTCTCAATTCCAAAAACATGAAATTGACAATTGTCTAAAATCGATCGATTCAATCCAATCTAGTATGGTTCTCGAGTTGGAGCAATTCTAGTGCACTCACCTCCTTCCTTGTGGAGATGTAATTAAGCCTAAATAACAATAACTTTAGATTTTTGAGAATCGAGATTTTATAATGGGTGCGCTTGTTTTGTGAAAAATGAATAATGTGGAAAATATTTTCCGAAAAATAATCACTTTAAAAAAATAAATGAATGATTTTTTTTATCATCCATGAAAATAGTTAAACATAAATCGTTATCGATGATGAACACATTTTTGGGAAAAATATTTTTCAAATCGCTCATTTTTTGCGAAACGAATGTACTTTTTTTTTTTGTTGGTAAAATGCAATAAATATATTGAGGAAATGCCAAATGTACAAAATATCACAAAGACCAAAAACTTCAGCACTCAAGATGAACAATCATAATGAATGGAAGGATGCCATGATGTAAAACACAAGGCAACGCCCAAAAGAAGGCAAACAACAACTAGAAATGCATGGCATGAACAATCGACAAAGATACAACACCTTAGTGAAGGAAGAGACAAACATTGGCTCCATAGCACCAGGAGTTCCCTGAAGCGTCGGTCAAAACCAAGGTCGATTATGGGTTCCGTGAAAAGATAATTGGATCAATGCCCCAACTCCTTTGCAATTTTCTGTTTCTGAAATTATGTTGAATGTTTCTGAAGAACGAATGTACTTTATAGTCATCTAGCCAAAAGACCCACTTTTTTTTTTAAAAAAAAAAAAAAAAAAAAAAAAAAAATGAATGATACCATTGGCATAAGCTTTGATAAAAATCAATTAGTGTAAAGCTCGACAACGTTTTATTACATTAGGTCACTTTTTGTTATTCGGTACTCACCGAATATATTCTTTAATATTAGATATGTCCTAGGATTACTGGCCACCGTTCTTTTCTCCACTGTCCGATTCCTGGCCTTTTCTCCTAAAACACTGTTTTATCTTATATTCCATTAGGCTAAACTTTGTGATGAACGCAAATTCTTCCGTGTGGAGATTCTCCTCATAATGGGACAGCTCTTCGTTGAAACTTTAAAGCCCCATTCGTTTTGCTAAAAAAAAATCGATAAATATTTTTAAAATAAATTATTTATATCGATTGAAATAATTAGTTAATAAAAAATATTCTCATCATCAATAATAATTTAGATCTAAATATTTTGTGAACGATGCTTCACTTTTGTAAATGATAAATGCAATCATTTTTATGAAATTTTTTTTCAAATCACTTGTTTTTCGCAAATCGAATGCACTCTAGATAAATCTTATATCAAATTTTACTTTGATTTTGCTCTTGACCCATCTACACCTTTTCTCAATTTCAATTTGAATACTGCCAAAGCCAGCCTGAGACTGCAGGACCTCCACGTGTGATGCCCTCTCCATCTTCCACGTGTTAGGTCCCGTCCCCCTCTCTCTCCTCCCTCCCTCTCTCTCCTGCGAGATGCAGAACTTCTTACTGCAGCAGAATAAGAAAATCGAAAGTTGAAAAAAAAAAAAAAAAAAGGGCTAAAAAGGAAAGATTTTTTTTTTTTTTTTTTTTTGCCGAGCACCGTTTTCGATTCTTTCTGGTTTTTCCTCCACAAAATTAGAAACGAAAGGAGAGAGAGCCGAAAAAGAAAATTCCCACTTCCGTTCCCTCTCTCTCTCTCTCTCTCTGGCGTCGCTCCTTGTCCCTCCATTATTCGCCCCGGCTCCTCTCGTGGGATCTCTTGTTCTGGAAGCAAGAACCGGGTTATAATTCACTCCTCCCCACTTTCCATTACGTGGGTTCGGGTGTATTTTCGCGGCGCTTTCTCGGTAGCGGTTCTTGGGTACGTTCGAGAGCGCGTGATTTGGATGCAAATCAAGCTCCTTTTCGTTCTTTCTCGTGGTTTTCTTCGTTGGGTTTGGCTTGCTTTCGCGCCGTGAGGTTTCTTTCCTGGTGTTCTCTGGCGTGGGGGCGTGATTTCGATGGAGTTCGTGTTGGATTTTGGTCGTGTCGTGTTGGGTTGGTGTGTTCTTGAGCTAATGTTGCTCTGTTTTTAGAATCTGTACTTGCCCGAGATGGGGAGAAATCATGAAGAGATAAATTGTTGTTAGTGACTGAAGATGGTAGTAGTGATTAGCTGAGTTGCTTTTGAAAGGAGTGAGGTAAGTTGCATCTCGGTTGTTGGAGACAAGTTAATCCGGCTCGGAATTATTTTGAATCGGTTTATACTCCAGTTTGTGCATTTGTTCTTTTTCTTGTTGACATATCATTCTCTATTTGATTGTGTTATTGTAATGAGCTGTATTAAGTAATTTGCATTCATTTGACTGGTATTATTAGGTAGCAGCTCATTACGTGAAATTAGCCAGAATCACTTCGAGAGTATATGCGTTTGCCATTGAGCGATAATCGCAAAGTAGAGCTATGCAGAACAGTGGTTCTCAAACGCCTCGGGTTCGGCATCGCAAGCGTTCCAGTGAGGTTTGTAAATAGAAGCTTTCTTTATCAGCTGTTGCTGCATTTGAATGCTGCCATTGTCTAATAAGGGTATCATTTATTTTCATGTTGTCCAGGGTTTTCAAGAAGCTAGTAAAGCAAATGGATCCCATTTGCTTGTTCACGATCAAAATAAGTACCGATCAATGTTGATCCGGACTTACTCAACTATGTGGATGATTGGGGGATTTGCGTTAGTTATTTACATGGGTCACCTATACATCGCTGCCATGATTGTCGTCATACAAATTTTTATGGCAAAAGAACTTTTCAATCTACTAAGGAGATCCCATGAAGACAGACAACTCCCAGGATTTAGGATGTTGAACTGGTATTGCATAGATTAAAATCTACACATACTGATTCATTTGTAGGGTTACTATGCAAGTAATCAGCATTGGTGAGGCTTATTATGAGAACTGGTTCTTATTCACATGTCTTTGTTCAGGCACTTTTTCTTCACCGCGATGTTATTTGTATATGGACGCATTCTCAGTCAACAACTAGTCAACACTGTAACAACGGATATGGTTTTATATAAGCTCGTCAGCAAACTTGTCAAGTATCATATGATTGCCTGTTACGCCTTGTACATTGCAGGTGCGTATTAAATGTTCAAAATGACTTGAACAAATGTGATGGCTGTACTTTACTGTATATATGCCTGTGTGGATGATCTGATGTAGCCTGTCTGACTGTCATGTTCTGCATGATGTCAGTGTGTAGTTTACAGTTGATTGAGGAAATTGAGATTGGTCTTTGTGAACTAAGTTCTTTCTTCAAATTCCATAGTTGTCCACAGAAAAGTATTTTGCTAGGGAAGAATGGAAGGTAATTCATAGGTACTAAATGTTAGTATAAGGGTGGTTTCAAACACACTTCCTTAACCATGTTGATTCTATTAATGCCATGCTCCGATCAACAACATTACGCATGTGAAAACATTACAAGCATTCTAATGTAGGCTAACTCCGTTTGTTAATCTGAGTGAATCCTCTTAAATTCACTTCAATTATTGAGATGTTGCTCAAATCTGTAATGGAATTATCGTTTTTTCCTGTGTTGCCACATGGATGGCTTCTCATATTGCACACGTGTATTGGACATGCTAGCATGGAAATGGATAATATTGATGTACAAATGGCTGGTGTTCTTGTCTGCAGCTTTTGGCTATGAAAAATTGCTGATATAGGTAATCCTTGTTAACTTGACTCAGGCTTCGTGTGGTTCATTGTTACTTTGAAGAAGAAGATGTACAAGTATCAATTTAGCCAGTATGCTTGGACACACATGATTCTCATTGTGGTGTTTACTCAGTCTGCTTTTACTGTTGCCAACATCTTTGAGGGAATATTCTGGTGAGTCACTGCATCTAGAAAAGGAAAGATCTTTTCCGATCCTTTTGTCTATTTGAAAGAATGTAAAGATGCATGTCAAACTCGAATTTGTACCCTGAGCCCAACGTGTTGTCATTCGTGTCCTTGAGCCCTGCACTTCTCCTATATTTAAGTTCATGTGACTTATTCATCTGTGCTTGTTATGTCCACTTCCCATCCTAGGTTTGATATCGTATTCTTGGGGGCCTGGAACTGTCATGTATTCTTTTTATTTATTTATTTATTTGTCATTATCTCTCCTTCATGATTAAAGTGTCAGCTTTACATCAAAAGAAAAGATTGAAGTGTCTGCTCTCAGGTTTTTCTCTTAAGAGTTCTGCAAGGTACATGGTTAAGCGATTATGTCCTCATTTCTTCATCTTGGATTATCACTGCATTGTGGAACTTATGCATAGTCAAAAGAAGTATTACAAAAATGTTGGATATAACTCCTCCTCGGTAGCTCCTCCATTCGTTGAAATCTTTGCTTTGCACAATTGATGTTCCATGAAAACAAAATCAAGCTATTTTTGGTGTTATGGTTTTTTGAGATTGAAAATGATACTTTAACATGCCTTCAGGATTTCTTGTATGTCTCTATGTTTGCGTCCCCTCTCTTCTTTACACCCCTTCTGTTTACTCACAGCTATGAATAATTTTTCAAGATCATCTTCCATTTTAATTTGGAGAGACTGGACATAAATTTGATGGAACTCTTCAGTAAGCGTGGATAGATATCCTACGACTGTATCATGAAGGGCTTTGATAGGTATCTTGAAGAAATAGGCGATATTCATTTTTGAAAATCACTAGCTGGGATTCACCCTTGATTTGTTTCCCATGTAAGGATATTTGACATATTCTATCCTTGTAGAGATTTTTTTGCCAACATCTGACATTTGATGCCTTATTCACATTTTTCATGTGGTTTAACATCAGTGGAGTGGTCTAAAGGTTTTGATTTATCTGTCAAGTATCCTTGCTGTGTAGAGTAATCTGTCACGAGAAGTATTTGAGTGTATACTTGAAGGTGTCACTCTTTCATGATAAAACTTTCAGTTTCTAGTTGCCTATTTGGTAATCAATGGCATGAAATTATACGTCATTGTCGCAATAGTGTTATTGGTCCTGCAGGTTTCTTCTTCCAGCAACGCTTATAGTGATCAATGACATTGCCGCATATATCTTTGGCTTCTTTTTTGGAAGAACCCCATTGATCAAGTTGTCTCCAAAGAAAACTTGGGAGGGATTTATAGGAGCATCTTTTACTACTATGATTTCTGCATTTCTGGTGAGTTGTCAAGATGTCTCACTGTACCTATGTTTTGTGTTGTTTTGGTTTGCATTTGTGCACGTAATAGTACTCAAATGCTTCCCTGTGTTTTGGTTTGGGGTGATGGAAGAAGACCTTAACTCAATTCATGCTCTTCACAATACTGTTTATGTCATGGTAGGATATGAGGTCTTTTTTGGTTTTCGTCAGATTGGTATTTATGGCATTGCTCTTTGTGCATTTCCAAATTCGTATGTGTAATTTGTGTTTCATATAGATGAATAAACCAATAAAGGACGTCTATTTTGGATTTTTTATATGTGTTATAATGGACCCCTGCTGACTCCATTCCAATGAGTTTCTAGGGATGGACTGGAATTTCCTTTAAACTCCTTGGTGGGACACTTTTTGCAACTTTGATCTTAAATGTCTGTTGAAATAATATTGTCAGTTCCTGGAAGGAACTGTTTGCCATATCCTTCAGACTTTATTGAGGCACCTCACTTTGATTTTAAGATTTTTTTTGCATTTGAACCTGTCTGGAGAGGTCCTAACTTCTCCTTTTGAGATATTCATGCTTTGAGGGTATCTGGTCCCATAGTGGCCTATGTATAATCTTTTTGCTGGTAACCATGACCAGATTCAGTTTTATGGTGGTAATCATGGTATGTTTTCATGTATATGCAGCTAGCTAGTATTATGGGCCGTTTCCAGTGGCTAACATGTCCGAGGAAGGTAATCACTATTATAAACTTTTATTTGAATCAGGTTCTGCTTCAGAATCACCTCAGTTCTTCATTATCTTGTCTGGATCATTGCAGGATTTATCTACTGGTTGGCTTCAGTGTGATCCTGATCCATTTTTCAGGCTAGAGTATTATACTCTACCCAGATGGTTTGCTCAACTGGTGAATCAATTGCTCTCAATTTTATTGCTTTTTTTAATAAGTTGATGCTTGAACTAGAGATGTCCTTTGTGATTTTGATTTTTGGGATGCACGATGTCTTTCCTTGCTTAAATTCCGATTGTCAATTCAGTTTACTAATGAGTGTCTCAGCAGCTTGTAAAATCTGGCCTGATTAGTCCTTTCCTTATATGTTTGAGCTGTTTGAGCAATTGGTTTGCCTGAAAGAAACTTGTGAGAAACGGATCTAAGAGAGTTGGCATTATACTCAAGAAATGTTTAGATTGAGTGACTTAGTTTGTTGTTAATGATCAGTTTCCATGGAAAGAGGTGGCAATAATGCCAGTCCAATGGCATGCTCTCTGTCTTGGTCTATTTGCGTCGATTATAGCACCTTTTGGAGGCTTCTTTGCAAGCGGGTTTAAACGTGCCTTCAAGATCAAGGTTTGTAATTTAGAACAATCCTAATTGGTCCGACACGTATTGTACTCAGGTCTTGACACTCCATTTTGCTCTTCTGTGCCACAGGATTTTGGTGACAGTATTCCAGGACATGGTGGAATAACAGATAGAATGGATTGTCAGGTGACATAATAATTAACTCAGAACATTCTCTTGTATCATTTGTAGTTGCATAGGTTCAGCGATTTCTTGTTCTTTGTTATGTTTCCGATTTTCACCATTTCAGTTGGCTAGTGTACATTGTCTGAGAAATATATTTTGTGCTGTGTGCCTCTTCTGCTTTACTAAGTCAACTTCTCTACTTTAGATGGTGATGGCTGTGTTTGCATATATCTACCATCAGTCCTTTGTAGTGGCTATGAACTTGTCAGTTGAGACGATCTTAGGGCAGGTATGACGACATATATATATCTTTTATTACTCTATCGAACATATTCTGTTGAAACTCAGTTTCCCATTGAGAATGTCTCCGCTTGTTGATATCTTGCAGATCCTAATGAACCTTACCCTCGAGGAGCAGCAATCCCTGTTCATGAAGCTTGGGCAAATTATCAATGAGACGATGACCGCTCAATCATAAGTAAGCATTGCAGTATGCACGGACTTTGCTTTGTTGACTTATCGTCAGCCATCGGCACTGAGCATAGTATGTCTGCAGGAGCTCAGTGACAAAAGAACACTGTATATGGTGTCGTTTCTGTCTAGCATTTGCAGCGTTCAAGACTGCAAATGGAGGCTTTTTGTCAGATGAATGTTCTGTACAGTGTATGCTAACCAATCATGTAGGTGAAGTCTCGATTAGATATATCGGTCTGTGAAACTTGAGTCTGCTTCTTTTGTCCTCTTTTACTCTATCCGTCCCCTTTGGAGGGACCGCACTTAGCACCACTTTGTCTGAATTCTGATAATCGAGGAGCATCAGATGCCCGATTATCGGACTACATGAGATTTATGTTTAGCGAGGGAAAAGATTTAGGTTGTTCCACCGGATGATTGCCCCTTTTCCTTATCACTCAGCGAATCCTTCTTTCTGTTCTCATTACAGAGTTTCATCTTTCTTCTTGTGCGGGCTAAAGGAGTCGTTATTAATTATTTTCACTTTTTGGGTAAGAGGGAGTGAGATGGGAATGGAATGGGTATGCTTTGCTCTCATATCTTTCGTTCTGTGTTGGCTTTTTCTATTGGCGCCAAAATGAGCATCGTAATGGTTCACGTTTGCTTGCATAAAAAGATAAGCGACTACTGTTGTCACTGAGGAAAAATTTAACATGCTTTTTCTTTATAGTATACTTAATGCCCCCCTTACGCGATGATGCGATTTGAGCCTTTGACACATTCCTTAAACGTATGCTTCAGTCTTGACCCACATAAAACCACTGGGGAATAGCACACTCATGTCATGTGTTTTCTATGATTGAAAAAACTGCAACTTACTCGGGTTTGGAACACAACAGAATCGAACAAGCTAAGATCTGTGTCGCTTCGGCATTTGAGCAAACATCCATGTCCATTGTTTATTCATCAGATCATTCAGCTCACAAATCACTCTCTACGCCAGGGTATATGCCTCTGCTTGCGCATGAGTTAATCTTTTCATGGCGATTCACGGAATTCAGGCTTTACCTGCTTCAACAGAACAGAAGTACGGGGACTTCACAATAGCTCATTTAAGTGCGAAAAATAGGAAGTGGCAACCAAGACCTTGCAAAATTCCAGTACAAAAACTCCTATCCCTTAAATGCGGGTAGTCCTATGTAGTCATTGAAAAGAAAATCCGGCTTCGGTATTAACCTGACTGTTCTCCAGCATTAAAAAGCAGTCAGCGGGTAGTCCTATGTAGTCATTGAAAAGAAAATCCTGCTTCAGTATTAACCCGACTGTTCTCCAGCATTAAAAAGCAGTCAAAGGCTCAAACTAAGAACACACTAATAACCAAAAAAGATGGGAGTCTGAATCCACAGCTGTTACATAACACATGCTTGGTTTGCGAGCAGAGCAGTTGCATCCTACAAACAGAAACGCGAACCGAATATGGTACACATTCCCTGTTTTCAAGTGCAAAAGCCAGTAGATGACATAGTATAACCAAATAAATACCAAGAAAAGGAGCAAAAGTAAACACTGCAATTGCTCGCCTGCTCCCGTCTCTGTTTCAAAACTCTCAAACTATCCCTGAGAACATAAAAGTCGATCCTCCTTTCTGATATATCTCATTGGACTTTAGGCTTCTCAATCTTCACATAGGGCAAAATCCCCATGAAATAAACCACCTTCGGTGACCAATCCAGTTGCCGAGCTCGGCAAAACATCAAGAACGTATTTGCATAGTACGAATTGAAACCCATGAAGACATGCCATAGTGCGTGACCCTGAGGATTGATGGGCCAAGAAGATATTTGCTTGCAGAAGAAGCGATCACACAGCCCGCATATGCTACCAAGAACAAGGGTTGCTACATACAGCTTGGCAAGTTGTTTAGCTGAGGCATCAGCAGTGTTTATATAATACTTGTACGTTCGGGGAATGCACAGTAGACAGAGGGCCACATAGTGAATCTTGAAGCCAATGCCAAAATTGAAGAATGAATGTCCAATGGCAAAGACAGCACCATAGAGGAAGAGGAATGTGGGCATTGTACTGCGATAGTGCCAATCCGGAGAATAGAGGATGTACATATACAGCAAGATTTCCCATACCATTGGAGTTTCATCGCTTTGTTGTTGCCTGATAAAGATTTAACAAATCGCATCCACATATCTATTAAGCTTACAAAACAAAATGTTTTCTAATGATAGTCATCTGACCAACTTGAAGACAGATACCATTAACAGGCTATCAGTATGCAAACCAATCTATGATAAATCAAGCAGGAAACCCATGCCACAACACATTTCAAGCCTATCAAACAAAATAAAAGAATCGGTGCCATCCACAACTCCCATAACATGCAAAACCATGCACTTCATACAAGTGTGTACGTAAGAATGATGATTGCAATTATAATAAAGCCAACTATATGGAGACAAGCCAAGATCTATCTGCAGTTGTTGTAAATGTGATTCCATTTATCAAAACTGGGCTATTTAATGTGTCAGATACTTCTTTTGTCCTTAACATTTCAAAGTTATAGGGACATAATACAGGTTACTCTGCTGAAGTCACAAAATAGAAACAAGGCAGGGGACAATAATTGTGGAAGCTAAACCCATGCCTAATGCCCAGGTAAATCACTATCCAACAAGCAAGACATCCTTGATCTCAGGAAAAGAATAAACACTTTAAGGGCTGCTCTGTCAGGAAATTCAATATTCCCTCCAAAGTTATGCCCTGGATATTTGCGGGGCAAAAGTATTGGACTCATTTACGAGGAACCAGTTAATCTGATCTGGTGGTTTTAACATCTCATCTACTACATGATGCACAAAACCTAGCCATGGAATGATTCTCATGGGCAACAGATTGATTCAATGTAATGCAGGATTAAGAAAGTTACTTACACTCGTTGCAGGGTAGCATGATATAGCATGCTTCCCATAGCAAGTACCATATTCGAAATGTGAAGGACACTGAATCTCTTCTCAAATCGTTGTCTTAGGGCATTGATCAGACCAATCAGTGCCAAAACAATGCAGGGAATGTTCGATACTGTGTTGAAAAATTCAGCGATATACGAAGAATAGGCATAATTCTGCTCACAACACTCTTTAGTGGATGTCACTGGGCCCCAGAAACTTGAATTTCCATCCGCCATTCTCCCACAGGTAGGATGAATTTATATATAGATCCAACTAAATGTCACACGGAAAATTAACTCGATCTCAAAATAAAACTGTCCCTGCATATAACAAGATAATGTCGAGTATAAATTTGACACTTACACAATACTCCAATGCATTGAGTTTCAGATTATCGACAGATGATAAGATTACAGTAGTTGTATGTTAGAATAAGATCTAATATGGAGAAAAACATCCTAGAAGATTATCATGTAAAAAAAATCCTCAATTCAACTTTCTATAGGCAGGCAAAAAATCCTCTGCTGAAGTCCTCCAATACAAAGTAGCTCATTCCAATTGTCATAAAACAGGCATCAGCAGGATGGTCCAAAAAACACATGAAAAGAGTATCAAAAGACATTTCATTGTTCATTAGATCATAATCTCACTAAGAGAGTTGCAACTTCCATAAGCCACAAAGATACTATGCGTGTGCATGCATGTGCATTTGTCACGGACAGGAGGTCATATCACCCATGAGACATTACGCTACAACACAACATCTTCATATAAGTACATTTCGCATGTGTTAAAATTTCAAGCTACCGACTTGCATAACAAACAGATTACAGGACGTAGTGAGAACAAGCCCACAAACCCTTAAAAAATGATTTATCTACTAATGTAAAACCCTAAAAGTTCTCTCTCACTCATAAGCAGGAATATTTTTTGATGAAATGGAAATAACCATGGGAAACAACAGGAAATTGGCTCAACATATAAAAACACCCAGCTACCCAGAAACTAGCAAGGAATCACCAGCACCTATATCAGTGCTGAAAGTTGTCATTCTATCAGACTGTGAAACTACAAGACTAGAGCACAACAAAAGCAACTCCAATGCCCAGAACCACATTAAAATTGAGAGAGAGTACATTTAAAAAAGAACCGCTGCTTTTATTGACCATATGCCACGAGAAGTCAAAAAAGAAATCCGCAGTTTATTAGAAACAAGAAATGCTGACAAAATTAGAACATCACGTGAAGCTCCATCAACAACAAACTCTACACTTACAGGGATTTCCGCTTTTGCTCAATCCACAAAACTAAAGCAGCAAAACTCCAGAATGCCACAAACTTCAGGTTTTGCTGAATCCACAAAACTGAAGCCTGATTTCCCACTAACATCATTCAAAATGAAGTCCTCCGCCTCAATAACCACCCAAAGAGCCCATCTGAAACCTAATACAGAACAAAACCTAGGATCTAGTGCCAAAGCATCCTCACAAGTTTGACCCATCCAAATATTCACAAACAATAGGCACTGCCAAAGTTCGGATCTCATGTAACATGGACCAAGACAAACAATTCGCTCTCAAAATGCAGTTCCAACATGGGCTACGAACGGGCTACGAAGGGATCCAAGTTAAACCCTCCGAAAAAAATCAAAACTTTAGGAGATACAAGAATTCAAACACGAATCCAAGAGATACCCAACAACGAACAGCACGAATTGGAGCAGCAAACCTTAGTGGGTCATGTGGGAACGCGGCAAAGTTCGCCGCTTTGACCCTTGTTTTGCCCTATTCTGCGTTCGTTCGTGTTCCTGCCGTCGAGATCGAGAGGGAGAGGGAGAGGGAGGAAGGGAGGGATGGAGAGGAGGGAGGCGATTGAAGAAGCTGCAATAGAATCTCCTTTTCAACCATCGAGGGAGGGAGACGGAAGAGAGGCGAAGAGTGGCATATTAGAAAATTAAAAAGAAAAAAAAATTCGATTTCATTAAGGTTTTCCTGAACAGAAAACTATTGCTATTAATCGCATCTAATGCTTCTTTTGGACTTTGTTCCTTTTTTTTTATTACCAGAATTCCCATTTTGCTCCCCCAGTTCCGATTTTATACCCCAAAATTTCATAGAACCAGTCCTATTATGCTCCAAACCGTCTGAAACGGAACTTGGTTGACTTTTTTTTATTTTTTTTGTGCAATAGAAGTCCTAAAATTTGTAAAAAGTACAATCGAGTTATAAAACTTATCAAATTAGTTCAATTGAATTAAAATTAATACCGCTAGACTTATTAACGGAAAATGCTAACGTGGCGCATATGTGACAATTTAAATGATTTTTTATTGTTATGTGCTTTTTAAAAATGATTTTTATTTTTTTTAAAAATAGATTTAAAAAAAAAATTTATTTTAAAAAATATAAAAAAAGAAGAGAAAATGACAGCTTTGTTGTTGTTGCCACCACCATTGCTGCCATCCATCGCCTGGAGAGAGACCGGCAATAGTTGCCTGCCTTGGGCGGAGGTCACCTTGGTGGAGGTCGCCTATCGGTGCGAGGGCAAGGGTGCCTAGATTTGGGTACGCCGACCTTCGCCTGGATTTAGGCAAGCCTCGTCGGTGAGGCCTTGCCTAGGGCGGGTGCGTCATGGCCTCAAGCGAGGCCCCCATGAGGCCTCGTTTAGGGCAGGCAACGGTCGCCAACCCCCATGATCCGTGCCCATCTGGGTGCCCTGCCCTAGTCGGGCGGGTTGGCGGCAACTGTTGCTGACCCCTCCAACGATGGGGGCGGAGGAGTTGCCATTTTTCTCTTTTTTTTTTTAACAATTTTTTAAAATAAATTTTAGCATTTTTTTTTAGTTTTTAAATATAATTTTGAATAAAAAATTTTTTAAAAAGCCACATGAAAAATAAAAAGTCATTTAAAATGTTATGTTCGTGCCACGTTAGCATTTTTCGTTAGCAAATTTGATAGTGTTAATTTTAGGACTAAATTGAACAAATTTGACAAGTTTTAAGATTTGATTGCACTTTTTATAAGTTTTAGGACTTAATTGCATTTTCGTAACAAGTTTTAGAACTTTTATTGCACTTATCCTTTTTTTCTTATATTTTTGTGAGGCGAGCAAGATCTATCTAGCTTCTCTCTTGCACGAGTGATCATGGATTTGGCAATTCAGTCAAACCACCTCAAATCTCTTTGAAGGGTAAAAATGGCATGATATAGAAAAGATGACCCTTCTTAGTTCAGCTTGCCCGAGCATAATAATTTTTGCATAGCATAATTTGATCTTTTTCACTCATGAGCAAGTCAAGCATCGAAATCATTATTTGGACCAATCTATCATGGACTATAAAATTTATAATCATTAGATGTTATGGGCTCCGAATAGGATAATCATTGGTAATGACTGAGATTCACCTATTCCATTGTAGATCGAACTCTAGTAATAATTCTTTTTGCTCAAGAGATCAAATATTTCTATAACCAATATCCTCGGAAGCTGCGAAAAACCGTTGACAAATTTGGATTAAATTGACACAAGCTATAGTCCTTAGGTTTACAGGTGACCCAAGATCAAGTTCTGGGGTTGATGCAAAGAATATAATTCAAGGGTTAAAATGAGACCATTCTATTGGGGGACAAAATGCAAATTGGCCTCACGCGGTTCGAAGCCTTGGAAAGGGTCCCCTTCAGTCAAACTTCTTGGACGGGTTCGCCATTAAGGGTATAACGGGCATAGAAAATTGATTAGTGCTTAATTAAAAAGGAGGAGAAAAAAGCATAATTAAAACAGGATGGTCAACTTTACACGTTAGAAGAGACCTGAAGAAGGAAGCATATGCTTAAGACAATGCTTATTTCTGGATCACAGCTAAAGCTTAGCGAAGACTATGCTTTAATGAATGGAGTGACCGTGTAAAGGTGGAACCCAGATTTATGCTCGCAGCATATTAGATTTTCAATTCAAAACAGGACCCTTTTTCACAGGGATGGGCCGTGAACCCATGCACTGTTCGATGGAAAATTCCTGAGAAAAGTGTATCAAATATTCTAAAACTTATTAAGAAAGTACAATAGAATCTAGGACTTTTGAAATGTATAATTAAATGCTAAAATTCATCATATTTGTGCAATAAAATCATTTCATTCACTCCACCCAATTAGATTGACAAAAAAAGCTGATGTGGCTTTTATTTTTATTATTTTCTCTCCCACATGGTCTTTTTGAATCATTTTAGTCTATGTAAGTAATGTAGGCCATGTAGATAAGAGAAAATAATTTTAGAAGCCATGTAGGAGAGAGAAAATGATTAAAAAAAAGTCGCATTGGCATCTTCTATTGACTTAATTAATTGGACAGAGCTAATAAAATAACTCGACTACAACAAGTTTTAGGCTTTATTTGTTTCATAGAAAATGAATGATTTGGAAAATATTTCTCTAAAAATAATTGCTATATCACTCGAAGTAAATAGTAATGAAAAACATTTTCATTATTGACGACAATTTATAAATGAAAATATTTTTTGTTCATTCATTTTTTTTAAATAAAGAATGATTATTATTAGGAAAATATTCTTCAAATTATTTATTTTCAGCAAAATGCATCATTAGTACTTGATTGCACTTTTTTTTTTTTTTTTTTTTTAAGTTTTAATACTTAATCATACTTTTATGATAAATTTTAAGACTTTGAGTGCACTTATCCCAAAATTCTTTTGATAGAAATGGGCTTAGCTATCTTGGATGGAGATTCACATTATTTATATGAAAATTACAGTTTGAATTTCATTTTATTTTTATCTAGTCTTATCCTATATCTATTTTACAAGTCATTGTATGTACTATATGCTGTGCGCAAGTTATGAAATTTTGTTTCTTCACTCATGCAGTTCCCACCCAAGTCCCGAGAAGATGGGCAATCGAACTTCCCATCTCCCCCTCCTAAGTGGAACACTGACATCGCCTGTCCCAGGTTCACAAAGGAAGAAATGTCGGTGGCGTTGCATGCATAAGAAAGGAGAAAGAAAACAATAAAGATGGAGAGCAGAGAAGGTATGGGGAGAGAACCATTGTTATTAATTGTTATTAACCTTCCATTTTGCCACCCTCAATCCGATTTTTTCTTTCATTTTACAACCTCGTGGATCACTTTCTATCATCTTGTACCCTAAATTTCATATGATCAGAGCTAGTTCTGCTCATCACAGAGGAGCACAGGGAGAAGAGAGGCGGATCTAGGGTTGTTTTTTGAAAATGAAAACCCTAGATCGCTTTTAAGGAGAGGCACGGACGGTGGAGATCACTCCCACCACCAATCAGACGGACCACGCTTATTCCAGGGGTCGACTGGATCGGACGGCTCGTGCGGCATCCTTTCCACTGCATTTGACGACTCACATGTTATCTATTTAAATCCATTTGACGGCTCATGTGGCAGCTACTTAATCAGATCGGACGGCTCACGATCACCCAGCATTCATGGGCTGGATGGCTCGCGAGGCCCATCCTTTGGAGGATCCGACGACTTATATGGGCCTATTTCGGTCCAAGCTTTCCAATCTACCAACAGGCCCACTTCAAATACAAAAAATAATGGGCCAAGAGGAAAAGGTAAATGTACTGTGATTATTGTAAGTGCCCGCACCATACAATTGAGAATTGCATGGAAAGGGAGAAAAAGAAAAGTCCTATTGTGCTCTAAACCGTAAAATACATGGCTTGGCCTTTTACGAAATCTTCATCTTCTTTTTTCTGACACTTTTCGACGCAAACAAGAGCCATCTAGCTTCTCTCTTACACGAGTGATCATGGTTGTGGCAATTTAGCAACCCACCTTGATTCAATCGACTCAAAGGGTAATACGGAAATGGTCTTTAAAAACCAACCTCTCCTGGGTTCAACTTGCCAAAGCATGATAAATTTTGCTTAGCATATTTATTCTTTTTAGCTTATGAGCATGTTGAGTCTCGAAGTCACTATTTCGACCAATCCATCATGGACCATCCAAATCATAACTACTAAATGATATGGGCACCGAATAGGACCCTCGTTATTAACTACCGTGGTCCCATTGGAGATTGGGTTCTAGCAATAAGTGGCTTTGCCCTGGAAGTTCATATTGCTATAACTAATGTCCATAAAACTGCAAAAAATTGTTGACAATTTGAATTAAATTGATACAAGCTGGAGTTCTCAGGTTTAGGTGACATGAGGATCAAGTTCTGGGGTTTTGAGTGGTACAATAATATCATTTAGGGGTTAAAATGAGATTGAGACCATTAGTTGAGGGGCAAAATGCAACTTGACCTCACGCGCTTTGAAGCCTTGGAAAAGTCCGTAAGAAGAGGTCCTCTTCTTTGGTCAAAGGCTATGGGCGAGTTCGCCATGGCGGTCATAAGGGCAAAGAAAATGGTCAATTAATTAAAAGGATGAAGACAAAAGCATAAATAAGACTAGATGGTCAAGTTTACACATTGTAAAAACCTAAGAAAGCAGACGCCAAAGATATGCTTATTTCCGTATCACAGCAAAAGTAGCTTGAATTTTGTCTGACCCGATGAAGATTTGACTCTATATAAGAAGTATTAAGGTGCATAAAATCAGGTTAATTTTACAGCCAATACCATTAAATATTCCAAACCGGTAGTGCTCATGACACATTTATACCAAACTAACTTTTGTCTCATAAAAAATTTCAAATCGGTACTGCTATAACACAGTTAGCCTAAATTAATATTTGTATCATAAAAAATCTTAAACTTGTATCACATAACATATTTATCTTAAAATGATAAAATCGAAATATGCAATTTTAGCTCTTCAAGAATGTCGAATGGCTCTTCTAGACACAAGGTTTCTTGATTATTAACATGTCTGTATTGGGACAATCAAGACAATCTTGCACATGCCTTTTAGAATAGGCAATTTACCCTTCGTTTAGATGCATATAGGTGAATATCTGTGAATTTTTCATGTCGAATCCTATTATCCTTTATAAAGAATCTATATTATATTATCTCTCATGTACGCCTTTTAACGATATTATCGGACCATATGGTAATAGAGGGTACATTTGGGTCAGGGTATTAATTTGCGTTTTTTAGTGAGACTAAAATTAGCTTAGGTGAATATGTCATTGTGTATCATTTTGAGATTTTTTATTTGTGAGATGAAAATTAATTTGAATTTAATTGTGGTAGGAGTACTGATCGTTACATAAGTATCTTGTCCATATCACGATGAATTCGAGTCTCTCATTTCACGTTGTGTTTGCAAATTGCAATTGACATACGTCGTAGTTTAGTTCGGTTAAGATAAGTTTAGTTGTGTAATTACATTAAGATGCTTTTAAATCCTCATATAGTACATAAAGAAGAAATTATTAGAAAGGCACTGTGGAAAGTGGATCTTCTGCATGCCCTTATATTTGGCACAGGCTGACGCGGGCTCAAAAATCATATTGCTGCACATAGATAATCTCAATGGGGATTTATATTGAATTTTATCGATTGGGGGTAAGAATCGAAAAATCGCCATTGAACAGAATCCGAACACTCCCAAAACGGTAAGTCCTTGCTCTTAGATAAGAATATCCGAATTTTGCATGCCACAATAGATGCTTTGTGGCCGGAACGACCATCTAGAGATTGAAACAAGATTTATGCTCACAGCATATTGGCTTTTCAATTTAACGATGAATTCAAGCCCCGTTTAATAGACAATTCTTTAGATAAATGTGGCATATCAATTTCAGACGGAGTTTCACGTTATATATTATTAAAGACCACAATTTGTGAATAATCAATGCATTGGGACAGAATAATGGGAAGATTGTCTGAGAAGTCATATAACACGAAACTCCATCTAAGATTGATACGTCACATGTATATAAAACTTATTGGACTTTTGCCAATTTAGTTTTAAACCTTTCAATTTTGTCAATTTAATTCTAAATATTTTCATGTCTTACCAATAAAGTTTATCCAGCTAATTTTGACTAGAAATTGCTGATGTAGATAATAATTATCTCACGGGCATGGTTAGTGTTGATTTGGACAATATTTTAATATTTTTTCTGATTTTTTTTTTCCTTTTTTTCCTTTCCTTTTCTTTCTTGAAGGCTAGCCTAGCCTACTATGAGCAAGAGTCGGTATTACTGGGCCTCATTTTTGTTAAGAGTGAGCCTTGCCAGATTTGACAAGGCCAATCGTTGACTAGGCCTAGGTGAGGCCAAGGCGGCCTCACCCAAGCCAAATCTGGCAGGCCGAACCATGACCTCTATTGCTGTGGCTCGCGACCTTTGCACATGGTGGCAAAGAGAGCAATGGAGGGACACAGTAACGACTCAAGTAGGCGAGGGACTGGTGTTGATATTGGATGGAGGCGTGATGGTGAGGCATTATGGTGGCCTTGACGCGCCTCATTCTCACCAAGGCGATGCTTGGCAGGGTTGACGCTTGCCCAGGTGAGGCTAGCCCTCCCTACCGGTGATTGCTTGCTCGCCACTGGAAAAGAAAAGAAAGGAAAAAAAGAATAAAATATTATGAAAATATTCAAAGGATGATTAACATCAATGTCTACAATTTCTAATCGAAATTAATCGGATGGACTCAATTAGCAAATTATCAAAAGGTGTAAGACTCAATAAGCAAAACTGAAAAAAAATTGGACCAAATTGACAAAAGTGCAATAGATTTAAGATTTTTTTTTGAACAATTTCTTCGTAGAATAATCATCCATACAACAAACGTGGGTATTTAAGCTGAAAAAAAGTACGAGGACCTAGATTTTAAATATTGATACAAAGGCATTGGATTCCAACTTTGGATCTTAACACAGATGATCTTCATTTGAAAAGACAACACAAATGTCAATGACGTATTGCTTTATTTTTGGCATATGATGCTAAAGCATTCCATTCAATCTTCTTTTGTGATTAGTGGATTTTCTAGAAAACTTCCGCCCACGAATAAGTGTTGCTGACAAAAACCGTAGTAGAACAATATCAAGTGGCCAATCCTTTTCTTTCAAGAAAAAGAAAAAGAATTGAAGAAAATCTACTCATTTGACATGTCTTGAATTGAGTTTGCATTGACCGTTAATGTACATGAAAACCTCATGATCAAAATGAGGAACAAACTATTTAAGTTTCATGTTGTGACTCAAATGATCAAAAGTTCTCACAATGGCAAACAACTCCTTATCATAAGTGGAATCATTCTTCCTTAACCCTATCAACTTCTCACTCAAATAAATTAGAGGTTTTTAGGAAAGCTTTGTTTGTTGACTTTAAAAGTATTGTGGGTAGCATTGAATCATTCAGAAGATCCCGTTTTCATGCATTTGATAGGAGCCATGATAGTACTCAAATTCTTCACAAATTTGCAATAGGAACAGGGAAGACCATGATTGATTTACATAAATCCCATATTTGGAAACCACTAGCCAATGAAAACGATGCTTGGAGACAACAGCCTGCACTTTTTTCTTCTTTTTTTTCAATCTTGGTTTGGAGCTTTTTTTCCTTGAGACTTCGAAGACTTATTTTAAGTGAGACAAATATTCTATCTCGCTCTTACTATAACAAAAATATCATTAAGATAAACTAACATAAAGCAACCAATAAAAGGACAAAGGATTTCACTCATAATCCTCATGAAGATGTTCGGAGCATTGGAAAAGACTGAATGACATAACTAGCCACTCCTAAATATTCCCTTTGATTTTGAAAGCTATTTTCCACTCGCTTCCTTTTCTTATCCTAAATTGATGGGGAATATTATCCAAAAAAATCTTAACCCTATTGTATAACAGCTAATTTAATGCTAAACTTTTCAATTGTGCCAATTTGGTCTTAAATTTTTTTATCTATTTGCTAATTTAGTCCTAAATCTCTTGACGATTTGTAATTTAAATCATCTTGGCCAATTTCGCTAGAGATTGCTGACATGGCAGTCTAGGAAGCACCAACTGTCCTATGTGGTATGACTAATACTAAAGTAGACAATTTTTTTTGTTAATTTTCTGAATTTTTTAATTTTTTAATTTTTTTTTCTTTTTTTCCCTCCACTAGTCATCGCTGGGCCTTAGTGATTGCTAGCAAAGGTCACTGGCCTTAGGTGGTGATCGCCCTTGTCAACCCTCGCATGTGGCAGGTCATCACCTTGGCAACTATGCCACGTAGGACAACTAGGGTCCACGTTAGCAATTTCCAATCAAAATTGATTAGAAAACTAAATTGGCTAATTATCAAAAGATTTATAATTAAATTGACTAATTGTTAAAAGGTTTAGAATTAAATCATCAAAAGATTTAGGTCGTTTTTGTGGATTAGACGGGCTTAAAGGTGTAAGGGTAATGTATTTCCGCTCATTGTGGAACATGTCGGTGTTCCTATGGCCATCATGCTCAGCGTCCCCATCAATTTGGCAATTTAACCCCCGGAGCAAAAGGCATGCATACGCAATAATAGCATCACATAGAACCTATTCTTACTAACTTTTGTTGGGATAACCTTCAATAATATTTTGAAGTTGAAAAAAATCATCTATTTACCATTATTATTTGATGAATGTATATGTTGTCTTACTTCAAGTAATGTTCATATGAGAGATGCTCTATCGCCATTAATGACATCCCAAGTACAAAGTGAGAAGACTTATAGAAGCTAGATAAACCTCAGTAAAATGAGAGTTAGGGAGGACGAGAAATTCGTGAAGAATTGGAGATGTCATGACAAGGTGATTAGCTAAGTAAAGTTATGATCACTAATGTAATTAAGAAGACCAAATAGATATCAGTAAGTCAATTACCAAGCAATCTCATCTTCATCAACTTATTCCACAATCTCATCTTGCTCCTTGGCTCCGAACTCAACTTAATTTGATCCTTACTAGCCTCTTGAGATTCCAAATCAATTTTCTTAATTTCTTGTGGGTCTTAACCCTCAAATTAGGACAATTAATTCACAAATGCCTATGCTTAAAGCAGTTTTTTTTTTCTACCTCCAATATCTGATCTTTTTTTTCTTAATCTTTTGAACTCTTTAACGAACTAAGTTAACTTCTCGTTTGTTGAAATAATCTTTGCCTTGCTAGAAGAAGCACCCATTAATGAGGATGTTCTTGTAGATGGAAACCTCCCGCCACACCATTATCTTTTCTCCACTTCTAGCTAATGTCTTCAAAAGACCAATGTGATTGAAGCTCAAGCAAATGGGCGATATCATTGTTCAATCTTTTGAGGAGGCAAATACTGGTATTTGATGGGAGAACAGTAACAATTTGAACAATATCGAATTAACGCAGCGGAATAAAAATAATCTCCCCTCTTGTGTAAACCTAATATAAATAGAGTAAAATAAATACCAAGCACGTGAACATAAGATGATTTTTTTTTTTTTATGTGGAAAACCTCCTCGATGTGAGGAGATAAAAAACCATAGGACCGAAGTCCATCCAAAATTTTTTACTATCAACAAAATTGGATGAACAATGTTTTTCTCTAACAAATACTAGAGGTACATAGGGTGCGTTTGGATGGGCATTTAGAAAGCCCATCCAGCCCCCAAAGCTCCTTCAGCCAAAGAGAGGCGTTTGGCAACCAATTCCCAAGGAGCTTTCAAATGAAAGCTGGCCCTTGGGAATGCTGAAGGCTTCAATTAATGAAAAAATTGAAGTTGAACCCACTTTTGTCCATTTTGAAAACAGAAAAGAAAACCCTAGCTCATCCGCACTCCTCTCTCCTCCCCTTCCCGTCGCTTCGCTCTCTCCTCCCCTTCTCCCCTTCCGTCGCTCTCTCCTCCCTCGTGATACCAGTTCTTGCTTCGAGCGACAGAGATTCCAAGGGAAAGCGACGAGCTAGAGCGGCAGAGCTTGAGTCGACACCTCGCCCGCGCGCCAGCTCCACCGACGACTCCTTCCGATTCTCTCCTCCCCTTCTCCCTTTCCATCGCTCTCTCCTCCCTCGTGATACCAGTTCTTGCTCGAGCGACAGAGAGTCCAAGGGAAAGCGGCGACCTAGAGCGGCAGAGCTTGAGTCGACACCTCGCCCGCGCGCCAGCTCCACCGACGACTCCTTCCAATCGGCACCATCGAGCCGGCCGAACCGGTAAGCCCTTTGTCCGTGCCCTATTTCTTGAGGTTCAGGTAGAGACTGAGATGGTGATCGCAGTCGTGATTGTGGTCATGATTGTGGCCCTAGTTGGTATTTTGGTGGTAAACATGCTTTAGCAATTGCAAATGCAATTGAGATCAATCTTGGTCGACTTCTACAGTGGCATTTGTGACTGTGGAGTGCAAACAGCTTTTTGGTGTCTAGATGGCTCTTTTGAGGATAGGGCAAGAGATTCACTTGTGGAAGTAATGCATTTTTTCTATGCAAAGGAGAAGCTGCCTTAGAAATGAATGCTCTTTTTGGCTACAAATTTTCAGATGTCTTTCTTTTTGAAAAGGACTTATTAAGCGGTTAAGCTCTATGTTTTCTTATAGACATTTAGTTAGCACTCTATTAATACTGCTAAGCTCATGGCAGGATTCTTGGCTGTTTGTGGTGTTTTGATACACGGTCACGCTGCTTTCATGTCATATGACATGACTGTAGTCTTAAAAATGCTGAAAAGTCCTTTTGGCTTCAAGAAGCTATTCCTTTATGCAATTAACTCTGTAAAATCCTGTCTCATGTTCCCTCAAGCTAACCTCTTGGGCGTCCTACGTTGGTGATTTATAAGTTTTAGTGGCTTTTGGGGACTGCTATGACCTGGTGGGACTAATTGGGTCATTTAAAAGGTCCAAACTTTCAATGCCATATGGAAGAAATAGTGAGTACAGGGAAAAGGAGAAACCAGAGAAAAAGAAGTTATTATATCTTGGAACTGTACTACTCAGGATTTTTGTACATTGTTAGGGATTCTCAAGGAAAAAGAACAAAGAGAGATTTTTCTATCCATAACTTGGACCAAGCACTGGGCACCATGTATATATGTTTTCCTGATTGGATATTTAAAACATGTGATGTTCATGAGAATAAAAAAAGTAGTTCTTATTTCGTTTTTGTCGTGTGTATTTCTATGTCTTATTAGTTCTAATATCATTTTTTGCCTTGGCAGTCTATGCTTGTTTTCTTCCATCCAATCAAATTTGGTATCACATTCACTTTTGGCAATCTGCTTGCTCTTGGGAGGTTTGTAATTTGACTAAATACTGCCTTTTGTTTTCTTACCTAGATAACTTAATTCTGCTTTTGGTTCTTAGTCATTTGTTGTGCATGCTTTGTGCATTTCTGCAATTTGATCTCCATTGGTTGTGTCAGTATCTTATAATTGTTTGATTTCCTAGAAGTTAATGATGCTGTTTTCACAATTGAGTTTGATGCTCTTCTGATCTTCCTTATCACCTTTATTGCTTTTCTTCTTTTGGATATTTATATTCTTCTTCCCATGGATCCTTATCATCTTTATTACTTTTATGTAGTTATTGGTAGCCCGAATACTTGTAATTTGAACTCAATTGCTTACTTTTCAAAAAAACAGATACACTGCTCAAGAGGTGGAGATAAGCTCATCCAGGATTCTGAACAGCAATCTTTTCTTCTAGAGTCAAAAAGGTTAGTCCCAATTCTATCTTTTTCTTTTGGGGTTTCAAAAAAACATATCTATGCTGTGTATTCATGTTCCTTGATGTTTGGTGTCGGTTTTACTTGATGTTTGGTGATTGAAAGCTATCTTAAATGGTGAACTAAGTATGAAGTCCACACCACATGTCTCATCTGCATTCGTTTATATTGCATTTATTAGTAGATGGCAAGTTCATCAAAGGAAAATGCATTTTGGAGTCCTGAAGATGTTGAAACATTTTGTAAGTTATGCGTTGAACAAATTGACAATGGCAATCGTCTTGCAAACAACAAAAGGGATGGATGGACCGTTATAATTAAGAAGTTTGAGGACCTAAGGGGCAAAAAGTATGATAAAGGTCAAATGAAGAGTAAGTGGGATAATCTGAAGGAAGATTGGAAAAGATGGAGGACATTGGTTCTTAAGGAAACTGGATTAGGATGGGATCCAAAAAAGAATACCATTGATGCAAGTGATGAATGGTGGGAGAGGAAAATTCAGGTTTTTCCCATTCTTTTATTAATTTTTTTTTAAGTTCATCTTTTTATTATAAAACTCATGAAAATGTTTATTACAACAGGAAAATCCTAAGGTTAGACCTTTTAGGATGAAAGGCATACATCCAGATCTTTAAGTTTTATTGGATAGAATGTTTGGAGATACTGTTGCTACTGGGAGCATCACATGGAATCCTGCACAAGGCTTACATATTGATGAAGATGTTGTCGCCACACAATTTGACATTGGTGGTTCAGCAGGAGTAGGATTTACTGATGATAATATAGAGGACGATGTGGGTGGAAAGAGCAGTGACCAACATCGAAGTGATAAAAGAACGTCACAGAGTTCGGTGAGGCAATCTCAAGGAAAGAAACAAAAGAAAAGTACGGCTGATAAGCTAGCATCGCAATGGAGAGGATTTGTTCAGCTATTGAAAGTAGAAGTTATGCCAAAGACGTTGAACCTTATAAGGAACTCATGGAGACGTTGAAAGCTATACCTGAGATAAAGCAAAATCAAGAGTTATATTTTTTTGCACTAGATTATCTTTTAGAAAGGAAAGATAATAGGCAAATCTTTATGAACTTAGATGATGATCAAGAAAAAGTCACGTGGCTCAAATATAAGTTCGCACAACGTAGGGCTCATTAGGATATTTGCTATTTATATTTTTCACGTGTAATGTTATTGTAATGTAATATATATTTGCACTACTTATTTGTATTAGTTGATGAGACATATTTATGCTACATTATCAGAGTTATTTTTAATTGGCGTTTTTTTTATCGAATGGAGTTTGCATACATATATATGATAAGTGTTTTTTTGTTGATGAATGATTTAAATAATTCATTGTATATCTTATTCTAATTCTATTTTGTTACTTTGATCAGTTATGGATGACTCTTCTGAAAGGGAAAACCATGAAAAAGAGGAAGAAGAATATTGACAACTTTGTGTAGCTGCACATACTTGCGGTGTTAGTGTTTATCAAGCAATATATGGTGAAAAAATACCGTGCATGATCTCATCATATACAGGAAATGCATGGTTGAGAGAGTTGATGGATATAGATGCTAATCCAGAAAGGTTTTATCGAATGTTTAGAATGGATAGAATTGTGTTTAAGAATTTAATGAATGATTTAGTGACACAATATGGTTTGAAAGGAACTAGAAATATTGATGTTGCAGAAATGTTAGGATTATTTCTTCATATTATAGGACATAATATAGGTGATAGGTTAGCACAAGAGCGCTTTCAGCATTCTAGGGAAACCATATCCAGGCTATTTAGCTTAGTTTTGGATAAAGTATGTCAAATGGGAGCAGATTTGATCCAACCATCCGATCGACAATTCAAGGAAGTTCCAAAGAAGATCAGGAATAATACAAGATTTTTTCCACAATTTAAGGTAAGTTATGATTATACAATAGAAAATATGAATTAAATATAAATCAAATAATATTCTTCTTCTTGTTTTAGGATTGTATTGGAGCTATAAATGGTACTCATATTCCAGCGGTTGTACCTACGAGTGAGCAGCTTCGTTTTATTGGTCGAAAAGGAACACCGACGCAAAATGTGATGGCCGTGTGTAATTTTAACATGGAATTTACTTACGTGTGGGCCGGTTGGGAGGGAACAGCTCATGACACTTGTATCTTTTATGAAGCCATCAGGAGACATGATTTACAATTTCCTCATCCTCCAAAAGGTTAGTTAATTAATAGTTTTTATGCATTAATATACGTATGTGTTATATGTTGATTAAATTTACAATTTTTTTTTGTGTAGGTAAATATTATTTGGTGGATGCTGGATATCCAAATCCCACAGGTTATTTGGGGCCATATAAAGAAGTTAGATATCATTTACCTGAGTTTCAACAAAGTCCTCAACCAACAGGTTATAAAGAAGTGTTCAATCATGCTCACTCCTCACTACGATCATAAATTGAGCGAGCTTTTGGCGTATTGAAGAAAAAGTGGAAAATTTTAAAGGGCATGCCAAGTTATCCATATACAAAGCAAGTGAAAATTGTGATAGCAACGATGGCTTTGCACAATTATATACGAAGAAATGCCCTGAATGATACACATTTTGCTAGAGTAGATTATTTATATACAATTGATCCTGATAATGTAAATGGGGAGGGTAATGCTTCAAATGATGATGTAGCATCTGATATGGCACGTTTACGTGACCAAATAGCTATGCATTTATGAAGTAATTAAGGATATGTGTAATTTTTAAGGATAATGAACTCTTTCCTCAAAGCATATGTTATTATGTTTTTATTGTAATTAAAGTATTTTTATTTTAATTGAGAAAGAGAGCACGTAAATTTTTTCTATTTGATGTCTTTTAGTAAAAAAAAAATGAATTTTAATTTTAATAAAATTGTTTACACAACATCTTTAAAATTGTTATCAAATATAAATTAAAAATGTTACAAACATTATTTTCTTAATTTTAAACAAATAAAAATTAAAATATTTAGATTAATCACCAAATGGGCTTTCTAAATGTGTTTTTTTACCAAACAGCATTTATCTCAAAGTTGCTTTTCAAAGCAGAATTTACCAAATAGTCTTTGCATTCCCTCCAAAGCCCTTTAGGCTAAACTGCTTTGCATTTTCCCAATGGGCTTTCCAAATGCCGAACCAAACGCACCCATAGTAGTAAAGACTTCAAGAACATTACCAATACACATGAATTTCAAACGAAAAACCTGATGTAGCGAGTTTCAAACGAAAATCAAATTGTTCAAATTTGAGAAGATTGCGCCACGAATGTTGACAAAATTTCAGCTCAATTGGACCACGAATCAACTTGCGATGCTAGCTTGATGTAAATCAGACTTTACCCAAACTTCAGATTTTTTGCTTTATCTTTTTCTCTTGGTACTACGTTTTTTTGCGACTACCACCTAAAAGATAATGAGAAACCATATTTTTTCATATAACTTATCATATGGGCTCAAGCCTTTTTTGGGCTTACATCTCATTGGGCTTCATTCACATAGGAGTGAACCCAGCTAAAAATCTCCTCCTCACGACAATGTAGAGGGATTCACCATCTCTGCTATCAATTGGCAATGTTCAAGCTTATCTCTTGGTAGAATCTTTGTCATCATATCAAAGCCATTATGATATGTATAAATTTTCTCAAGTTCCAATAACTTTTCATCTAAAACATCCCTTATCCAATGATATTTAACATCAATATGTTTTGATCTAGAATGAAAAGATGAATTTTACCAAGATGAATTGCGTTTTGATTATTACAAAATATCACATACCTCTTTTACTTAAACCCAAGTTCTTCTAAGAACTTCTTCATCCATAGCATCTTTTACTAGCTTTAGTCGCTGCAATAAATTCAGCTTCGGTTGTAGAAAATACAACATACTTTTGCAATCTTGACTTCCATGACACAGCTCCACTTGCAAAAGAAATCAAATAACAAGAAGTAGATTTACAAGTATCAACATCTTTTGCCAAGTTGGAATTTATGTATCCAACTAACTCAAGTTTCCCGGTCCCGAAATTAAGTTCCAAATTTGAAGTTCCCCAAAGATACCTCATAATCCACTTCACTACATTCTAGTGCTCTTTGCTTGGATTTGACAAATAACGACTAACAACGCCAACTGCGTGTGCCAAGTTTGGGCATGTATATACCGTCGCATATATTAAGCTTTCTACAGCTAAGGCATATGGAACACTTTCTATATTTTTCTTCTCTTTATTAGTCGTAGGACTTTACTTCATATTTAATTTAAAGTAGGTAGCAAGAGGAGTACTAACCACTTTAGCCTTATCCATATAAAATTTTTTGAAGGGTCTTCTCGATATATCTCTCTTGTGACAAAAACAATTTCTTAGTATCTCTGTCTTGGGTAATTTTAATGCCAAGAATCTATTTCACTGAACCCAAGTCTTTCATGGGAAAAGACTTACTCAACTGTTTCTTCAATAACTCAATTCTTGAAACATTCTTGCCAACAATCAACATATCATCAACATAAAGCAAGAGAATAATAAAGTCATAATTAGAAAATTTTTGGACAAACATACAGTTATCCGATAAAGTCTTCTTATAGCCTTATTCTATTATAATTGACGCAAACTTTTTGTACCACTACCTTAGTGCTTATTTTAGACCATAGAGACTTTTCTTCAATTTGCACAAATAATTCTCTTTCCCTTTTACTTTAAAATCTTCAGGTTGTTTTATGTATATCTCTTTCTCCAAATCACCATGTAGGAAGGCTGTTTTGATATCCATTTGCTCAATTTCTAAATTTAAGGTAGCTACCAAGCCTAGTACCACATGGATGGAAGATATTTTCACTACCGAAGAAAATATATCGTCAAAATCAATACCCTTTCTCTGACCGAATCCCTTAACAACCAATCTAACTTTGTACTGTGGTTGTGAAGAATGTTCATCTTGCTTCAACCTATATACCCACTTGTTCTTCAAAGCTCTTTTACCTTTAGGTAATTTCATCAAATCAAAAGTATGATTATTATAAAGTAATTGCACCAATTGTTTTTATACTCATTTTCTATTGCTTCTACATAGTACTATGGTTTACCTACATCAGTCAATAATATATACTCATCTTCAGAATACCTGGTGGAAGGTCGCCGGTCTCTAACAAATCTCCGGATTGGAGTATCCAGTGGAGCATCTAATTGAGTCTTTAGTTCGGGAATAGTATATATGTTTCAACATGTTTAGAAACATGTGCGTTATTTGGAAGATTGACTTCCTGGCGTTCTTCATCAACCTGTGTAGGAATATTTGTAAGAAGAACTAGATCCAAATCAATCAAATTATTACTAACTTGTGATGTTGAAATCATTTATGCTTTCTCACTATCCTCTATTGTTTGACCTTCCATATGTATGTGGCACCCTTCGACGGCCCCCGATCCGCCTGAGGTCACCACAGGTGATAAACGTTTTTACTTCTTACAATTTTCTTTTCAACTGGATCTTAAAATTTGTAGCTAAGCATATCATGTCCATAACCAATAAATATGCACTGTCGTGTTTTCACATCAAGTTTAGAGCTCTCATCTTTGGAAATATGCACAAATGTTTTGCACCCAAAGACACACAAATAATCATAAGAAACATCTTTGCCTATCCAAACTCTATTAGGAACATCAAACTCTAAATGAACGCATTGAGTAAGATTTAATACATGCACAACTGTACTTAAAGCCTTACCTCAAAAGGATCTAGGTAACTTTGATGGTAAAAGTAAGCATATTACCATTTCAACCGGTGTTCTGTTCATTCTCTTAACTAAAACCATTTAACTGAGGCGTCTTGGAAGGTGTCTTTTGATGTCGAATACCTTATTATTTGCAATATTCATCAAAATGTCTAATATACTCTCCCCATTATCAGTTCTGATGCATTTCAATTTCTTTCCAATTTGTCTTTCAACTGAAGGCTGAAATTACTTAAAAGCATATAATACTTGATCTTTAATTTTCAAGGTATGAATATGAATTTTCCTTGAAAAATCATCTATGAATGTGACAAAATAAAGAGAGCTACAAAGTGATTTTGTTTTCATAAGATTGCAAATATCATAATGTACTAAATCCAGTATACCTGACTTTTTTGAAGGAGGGAAGCTTTTAAATGCAACTTTGTTATGTTTTCCTGTTAAACGGTGAGCACATTTCTTTAGCACCGAACTTTTTAATCTTGAAATAAGCTTCTTCTTGGCCAATATTGACAAACCCTTCTCACTAATGTGACCGAGCCTCTTATGCTAGCTACATCTTCGCTATTTATTGCATTAATTTTGTCTATAGACAACTTTGCCTACATAATATACAACGAAGAATATTTTTCACCTTTAGCCACAACAAGAGAACCTTTGGTGAGCTTCCATTGACCATTACTGAATGTGCTGCAATACCCCTCATCATCCAACTTGCCTGTAGAAATCAAATTCAAGCGGATATCAGGTATATGTTTAACATTATTCAATATTAACCTTGTGCCATTGCTGGTTTTTAGGCGCACATCATTGATGTTTACAGCTTGAGCTAGCCCATTGTTTCCCATCTTCACAGATTCGAAGTCACCTGACTTGTATGATGTAAAGAAATCCCTACAAGATGTAACATGAACAGATGCACTACTATCAATTACCCAACTAGTCTTATGAAATACAAAATTCACCACATCACCATAAAAAATGATGAAAAAGTCTTCTTTAAGTGCAGCAACATGATAGTCATCACTATCATTATCACTTTTTTTCTTTTTACCTTTCTCCTTTTGTTTCTATCTTTTTAGCTGGTGACAAAACCTTTGAATATATATCTTATGATGACAATAATGACACTAAATATTAGAAAAGTTATTATACTTATCTCTACTTTTATTTCGACTTTTATCTCTATTTCTTGGACCTTGAGACTCACTTTTTCCCATTTTCTCAACAACCAAGGTATCATAATGTGAAGAGGATGATCCTTGTGTCTTCCTTCTCATCTCTTCATTCAAAATACTACTCTTGGTCAAATCCATTGTAATCGTACCATTTGGGGGTATAATTAGACAAAAATGTTCGGAACGTCTCTCATGAGTTCGACAAAGTACCAAGCAACTATAGTGCTTGTATCTCATCATTAAAATCGATTCCCATCGCAGCTAACTAATTTATAATTCATTGAAAATAATTTAAATGATCAGTCAAATGAGTACCATTTTGATATCTCAGAGCCATAATTTGTTTTATAAAAAACAACTTATTATTCCAGTCTTTTGAGCATATAACTGTTCGAGCTTATCTCATAAACTGCGTGCACGTGTTTCCTCAATAATATGGTTCAAAACATTATCATCCACCCATACCACTGGCCGTTGTAGCGTGGATGGTAGATCCTTTGTCCTCCACCGATGAGGCCAAGGTTCGAAGCCCCTGCGAAGCAGGGAGGCTGAAGCGCTGTGTGGTGACTTAAGCGTGGCGTCGGGGTGGTGGTTTCCCTGCTAGCGACATCTGGAGGTTTATGTGGCGACTGTCGGCCAAAGCGGTTCCTCCAGCAACCAAAAAAAAAAAAAAAACATTATCATCCACCCATTGTCTAATATAACCACACACTTGACGATGAAATATAGACCATTCAGCATCGGTTTTATTCTCCGGTTTCTCCTCGGCAAATACGGGCAAATAAAAATATTTTACATATAAAATGTCTTCCATCTTCCCTTTCCAAATATAATAATTCGAACAATTTAGTGTAACCATTCTACTCGTATTTGTTTCCATTGTTTAACACAAGGCAGAAAAATCAAGCAATAACCAGAAGTTTTGATACTACTCTGATAGGAGAACAGTAACAATTCGAACAATATCAAATTAATGTAGCGGAATAAAATAATCTACTTTTTTGTGTAAACCTAATAGAAATCGATATAATATAGTAAAATAAATACCAAGCATACGAACACGAGACGATTTTCTTTTTACGTGGAAAACCTCCTCGATGAGGAGATCAAAAACCACGGGTGTGACGCCCAAATTCTAATCTCTTCACTCGTTAGTTAGAATGGGCATGTTTGAGACTAACTAAAATTTATTCCGATAAAGACCTACTTCGTACATGAGAGAGTGGAAGGGGGAGGGATTATTTTAAGAAGAAAATTTTCTTTTTCCCCCATGTTGTAGCCAAGTGGAGTTGAGAAGGAAGGGGGAGGCAACACTTATACATCTTATTTTTTATTTTATTTTATCATTCTCCTTCCTTGAAACGTTCGATACCTTTTCCCCAACAGACCATCGTCTTCTCTTCTTCTCTCTACCGAAACACCCACTTCTTTTTTCCCCTATTCTTGCTTCATTCCACCAAAAACCCGACCTCATCTCGGCCTCTCATGACCGGCGCCTCCATCTAGCAGCGAAATCTTATGTTCGGAGCTCCGCCACCGGTCGTGGAACCCTAGCTCGCCCGACGCCTCCTCCCTTCCCCACTGGTGAAAGATCCAAGCAAGTGGGCCTGTGTTTAGAATTCCAAGTCCACAAAAAAGGTTGTTTCTAGTTATACATGTGAGAATTGGGGTAGATTTTGAAGTTAGGTGCAAGAAATTTGAGAACCAAAGCTCTGTTTGGGAGCTAAAATTTGGGGGACTAGAAGTTCTATTCCTTTGCGCTACACATTGGTTGCTGGATGAGGTACTATCGCATGTTATCTAGAGGATTTTCCTTTCCTCCGGTTCTGTTGTGGTTCGGCCTCACCTATGGTGTGCCATTTGCAAGTTGTTTGTCTGGTTAATGGCCATCATGGGAGTAGAAAGTCTGCAAGAAAGCTGAGAAATATTGTTTTGCTTGGTAGAAGGCCATGAGTGTTGTGAACATTTGCTTTGTACCGAGTTATAGAATGTTTCTTGTGGGTAAAGGCCTACTGTGATTAATTTTAGATGATGTGGAAGAGTTTTGAGGTGTTGTAAAAGAGATTGGTAGAGAAATTTGCAGTTTGGTTGAATTAAAAACAGAAGAAAACAATATAAGATGCTTCTGTTTTAGAGAATTAGAGATGAAAAACCTTTTGTTTTGGTGTCGCCTTAAATTTTGATGATATAGATAAGGAAAATAACAAGTTTACTTGAGAGAATATCCATTGGATTAAGTTTGACATCTAGTTATAGTAAGATTGATGAGCAAATATGTTGGTAAGATCATTTACTTTGAACTAGTAAGCTGTATTTTAGGAAACAACAATACCTTAGGTGATTCCACGAATTTTCTGTAATTTTCTAGAAAGAATTGGACCTTAAACTTTTAATGAAAGTTGTAGGAAACATCCTTAGGAATTACATATCAAAATTTGAGAGAAAATGGTCAAGGTTAAGATGGTGAAACAATATTTCTTCTGTAGGTACTAAATCTGAGAGTTGCTGCAGAATTTTGAGGAGAAGATAGAAAATTACTGCTCTTAATACAATGAGATTTAGGCTTAGGTTTCTTCACAGAAAATGTTAATCTATGTCTTTTCTATAACATACTGAAATTTCATAACATTCCGATAAGGTTAGATATACTTTCTGTGTCTGTGATTGAAACTGCTCATTTCAGTCTATAGATTGCCTTGATCCAAGAATGTGCAGCAGTTGCTGTGTTGCCTTTAATGAGAGTTCCTATATACTTTAAAGTATTTAATGATGTGTGTTTAGACCTGTTTATGGTTGTTCACACGCTGAGGTTGTTAATGCTGCAATAAGGGAATTGTGAATATATGAAGTTGACTAAGAGCCAATGTGAGACTTCGGGTGTTTGGATGCCTGGAGAGGGCTGATGAAGAGTAGCAGTATTCTCTCCAGAAGTCTGAGAATGGCTGAATAGCTTCTCAGGGGACCTCGTGATGTCAGGTTGGGTGTGAGGGGGTTCAGCGCGAAGTGTTGTCTCCCCCTAGGTGATTGTTGTAGCTAGATTTATGTGGATTTAGCAAATTGACTGTTTGTTTACCTATTTGTCACGCCCTGAATCTCGAGTGCGCCAACATCCCACCATAGTTATGCAAATGCGACATTCCCAGGTAGTGTCGCTGACCCCATTCATTTCTTATTGCGCAAGCGGAACGTATTATAAAATCCCTGACAATGAAATACAGGATAGAAAAGCAGGAAGCAAAATCACAACATAACACTTTCATAATTCAACAGAATTACAAATAGAGGTCTACGGCCAAAAGTCTACAAAAGACCGGCTCTTAAAAAGGAACTGTCCTACGACCTACAAGTCAGACACGTTCTCCAATCTTTATGACTTCACCTCCACAACTCATCAAGGCCAACCAAAGCTATCTAACCGCTTCATTCACCAAGGACCTGAAATTTTAATCCCACAACCGGGATGAGACGATGTCTCAGCAAGTTCAACCCCCTAAACCCCTATTAGAAAGAAAATACGCCCTAAGTGGCCTAGCCACATCACCTAGAAGACTTACCTCGCATTAGCCTTCATCCGCAGGTTAGCACAATTTATATAATTCAACCACATACAATTAAGATAACCAAACAACCATGGCACAATCACATCATTGGAACAATTCAACCACTTGGATTGTCTCAGCGATCAATCGACTTGGCCGATTACATGTTAATTCAGCAAATCAATCATTGCTCTCAATCACGATCCTATAGGAAGGTTTAACAACCAGTGGCAATCACGGCCCCACTCGGCACGACCTTTAATTAGGTGGTCCATCATGGCCTCACTGGGCACGACCTCTCATAGGTGGTCAATGGTCAATCACGACCCTCATAGGTGGTCCATCACGGCCTCACTGGGCACAACCTCTAATAGGTGGTCAATCACGGCCCTATTAGGCACGACCTCTCATAGGTGGTCCATCACGGCCTCACTGGGCACGACATCTAATAAATGGTCAATCACGGCCCTATTAGGCACGACCTCTAATAGGTGATCAATCACGACCAATCTCCCATCAATTTCCACACTTAGGATTTTATAAAAAAAAATCCCTATTTATCACAATCACACTCCATTTGCCATAATTAATCATCAAACTCAAATTCTACATGCATAGGGGCGATCAGCATGAAATTCTAAGAGAACAAGGTCCCGATGAAATTTTCGGAATTTAATAAATAATTAAATTTATTCCAAAAATTAATTAAATAATAATATCCATATTTTCGTCATCCACACCCAATTTATAATATCCAACCATCAATTTCAAAATCCGAACACATAGCAGCGATCGGCACGAAATTCTGAGCAATCGGGATCAAAAATAAATTTTCCGTTTTTTTAATAATAATATTTTGGGATATGTGTAGTAGAAGTCCTAAAACTTGTGCGGAAAGTGCAATTGAGTCCTAAAACTTACAAAGAGTTCAATTAAGTCCTAAAACTTGTCCAGAAAGTGCAATTGAGTCCTAAAACTTACAAAGAGTTCAATCAAGTCCTAAAACTTGTCCAGAAAGTGCAATTGAGTCCTAAAGTTAACACCGTTAAGAAAGTTAACGGAAATTGCTGACGTGGCGCGACGTAATATTTTAAATGATTTTTTTATTTTTCAAATGGATTATTTTTTATTCAAAATCTTTAAAATTAGATTAAAAAATAAAAAGGAAAATCTAAATTTATTTAAAAAAGAAAATTCTAAATTTATTTAAAAAAAAATCTAAATTTATTTAGAAAAAAAAAAAAAAAAAGGGCGGTGGACTTCCGCCGCCGCCCATCGCCGGCGACCGTCGCCGCCCCGGGCGGGTGGCCGGCCCTCACGGGGGCCGGCGACCGTCGCTCGGCCCCGGGCGAGGACGGCGACCGTCGCCCGCCCAGGCGCGGCCTCGTCGGCCCTCGCTCGGGGCCGGCGAGGCTCGCCGGATCTGGGGAGCCTCGCCCGGATCCGGCGAGCCTCGCCGGCCCCGAGCGAGGGCCGACGAGGCCTCGCCTAGGCGGGCGACGGTCGCTCGGCCCCCGGGCGAGGGACGGCGACCGTCGCCGCCCCCGGGCGAGGCCTCGTCGGCCCTCGCTCGGGGCGGCGAGGCTCGCCCGGCGGGGCCGGCGAGCCTCGCCAGATGCGAGCCTCACCGGCCCCCGAGCGAGGGCCGACGAGGCCTCGCCCGGGCGGGCGACGGTCGCCGGCCCCGGTGAGGGCCGGCCACCCCGCCCGGGGTCGGCGACGGTCGCCGGCCCCTCCGGCGACGGGCGGCGGCGGAAGTCCACCGCCCTTTTTTTTTTTTTTGAAATTTTTTTTTCTATATAAATTTAGATTTTTCTTTTTTTAAATAAATTTATATTTTCCTTTTTATTTTTAATCTATTTTTAAAGATTTTGAATAAAAAATAATTTTAAAAAGCCATTTGAAAAATAAAAAAATCATTTAAAATATGACGTCGCCACGTCAGCAATTTCCGTTAACTTTTTTAATGGTGTTAACTTTAGGACTCGATTGCACTTTCTGGACAAGTTTTAGGACTTGATTGAACTCTTTGTAAGTTTTAGGACTCAATTGCACTTTCTGGACAAGTTTTAGGACTTAATTGAACTTTTTGTAAGTTTTAGGACTCAATTGCACTTTCTGCACAAGTTTTAGGACTTATAATATTTTAATAATTTCGGAATATAATATAATATTATAAATTTCAGAATTTCAAAATAATTAAATAATTAAAAAATAAAACCCTATTATGTCCCATCAAGGCTTAACATTAAATAAACTCTCTTAGCCTTTAATTAGACATACTTTAGATTAAACAAACATCTTAATCTAAATCACAATTAAATAAACTAAATTAACCACATAAGATTACTTAACTTAGACTAAGCACACTTAAGGCATTATTAACCGTCTAATCAAGGTTTAGTGAGCTAAACTCACCGGATTAGCTAGCCGAGCAAACCAAAACGACGGGGACGATGCGAGGATCGACTTTCCTCAAGGCGATCCGAGCATCCGGGCTCGGGAAGGCGGCCAAAACGGGCCAAACACCCATTGCCATACCCACAAAACCAGCTGCTGGTTGAGGTCGAGAAGGGGCGGATCCGGGCTTGATCGAGCGGAGGAACGACGAAGGAGAAGGGCGGTAGCTCGGGCAGTGGCTCACGGCGGCTAGGCGGGGCCTCCGGCGGCCTTGGCAACGACGAATGAGCGGCTGGACGATCGGACGATGACACTGAAGGGTCCTAGTCGGGCGAGCAGCAGTTGAGCCGAGCACGAGCCGGCCGATCGTGCGAGCGGAGGAGAAGTGGCACCAGCGGCGAGCTGGCTTCGGCTGGCTCACGGCGGCTCTCCGACGAGCTGGATGACCAAGAATAGCGGCTAATGAAGATGATGGAGGGTCGGGGTCGCATGAACAATGGTTGGCCAAAGGCGGAGTGGCGAGCTGGGCGGTCGTGCGGGCGAGCGGGCGCGGACGGGCGACGACGGCGACGACTCCGGCGACGGCAATGAGCGGCGGTGTCGAGCGGGCGAGTTTGAATGGAGAGGGGGAAACCGGTCGTTGGTTTCCTCTTTCTTTTTCCTTTCTCTCTCCAAGTCCCAAGGAAGAAGATGAAGATTGAAGTGAGAGGTGCTTTTTGGGGACCAATGAGCATTCGACACTTGTCAACACCCCATTTGCTTTGGCCCCAACCATGACATAAGCTGACCTCACATTCCACTAACTTCAAATCTCCCACAACAATTCTCCAATGGGTCCAATTTCCTTTTCCGCCGAGGCATACCAATTTTTTAAACTTTGAACATTATTATTCAATTCTCTTCTAATTGATTCCAATTGAAGTCCATAAAATTAATCCAATATCACCACACTTCAATTCACATCTTCACTTGTCCATAAAACCAACTTAAGTCCCAAAAGTACGACTAAAAGCGGGCCTACTAATTTCTCGAGCCAAATTAGCCATTTTTTGATTTAATTGCTGAAAAACTATGATTACATGAAAAAATTTCCGAAGATGAGTCGACATTCCTAAAATGATTTGTGACACACTCAGACTTTCAATTTCTGAATTAGATCTCAATTCCACGGTTAATTTCACTTTGGCACGATACTAGCGCGGCCCAACCTACCGGGTAGCCTTTAGAAATTTTCATGCATTTGACCTGTGGCTGATAATCTCAAGCTACAATGTACATCTTTGAAACATTGGCGACTTTCGATTGTCGGGGAAATCTCAAGGTTTCAAATACGAACACGGGTTCCCAATCGACAGAAAAGTCGGTCCAGTGCCGATCGACAAGAATTGTGCAATTTGGTGGAATCACCCACGCCTGATCACATGCCTTTGTCGAGTCGACCTATCTCCGATCTCTAATCGATTTTTAATTGTGCCGTAATGACCCTTGTAGATTAGCTTGGTCGAAAGGTTACTTCCTGGTCAAATTCTCGAGTCTGGTGCATTAGAAATTCTTGACGGCTTCACTCGATAAACTAGTTTTCACACGAGTAGCCGACTCAAGGAAAAGAACTATATGCGTGCCAATGAAATGCCCATCTCAATTTATTGAAAATAGAATTGGAAAATCGGGATATCACACTATTTGTCGTGCTATTGACCAAATCCAAGTTAGGATTAACTGCCCACTTGCTGAGTTTTTATTTTAAAAACTCACACTTGTGTTTTTTGTGTCTTTCCTTCAGAGTAGGAGGTGGCTGAGGAGCGCTCGATGTGTGGGAGAATTTTGTTTTTGGTTGTCTGATAGTATATACATACTCAACGGGAGGCGGGATGTTTAGTGTTTGTGATTCCTAGTGTTTTTTTTTTTTTTTTTTTTTTTTTTTTTTTTTTTGTAGAAATCTTCCTCTTAACCTCAACTTCCTACGTGTAAAGAAACAGAGTTTTATGATAAATAGAGCCGAGTGTAGTTCAGTTTCTTATAATTCAGCTTGACTGAAATTTATTTTATAATTCCTGAAATTCAAGTAAGTCATGTGACTTGATATGAGATAATGGGTGTCACAACGAGACCGGAGTCCATTCGAAAATCTTCACTATCAATAAAATTGAATGAACAATGTTTTTCTCTAGCAAATACTAAAGGTACATAGTAGCAAAGGCTTCAAGAACATACTTCTTGGTAATACACATGAATTTCATAAGAGATCAATGATAAATTTGACAAAAAATTTAGGTTTTGATCAATTTACGAAAAACTTGATATATGGAGCTTCAAACGAAAATCAAATCATTTAGATTCGAGAATATTGCGCTACGAACATGCTGACAAAATTTCAGTTCAATCGGACCACGAATCGACCTTCGATGCTAGCTTGATGTAAATCAAACTTTACCCAAACTCCAGATTTTCTGCTTTCTCTTTTTCTCTTATTACTATGTCTTTTTACAGTTACCACTTAAAAGATAGTGAGAAACCATATTTCTCCATATAACTTATCATATGAGCTCAAGCCCTTTTTAGGCTTGCATTTCATTGGGCTTCCTCCACATAGGAGTTAACCCAGCTAACAGTATTCTCTCACATTTCTTGTGCATCAAACCTCATCAGGAGTTGTTTGAACTTGCTAATATTCTCATCAATGCTCATACCATGTTAATTGAGAGAGTTTAACTTTACAAAAAAAAGTTGGGCTCATAGTTGTAAGGCAAATACCTCTACTTCATAAGTTCCTTTAATTTTTTTCTAAAATTTGACCCTACATTTTTTTTTTTTTTTTTATCTTGATTCACTAATTTGTCGGGTTTTCCCACCGAAGTAAGCTTACTTATAAATTTAAGAACGAAACTATTGCTATTATTCTTATTTTCATTCAAGTATGACTTAAAGTTAAGTACCCGTTCAATATCATTCAACTAATTAACAAAGTCATCTAGATCGAGGCTACCTTCAAATTCATGTGATTTCATTCTAATTTCGCGGTCATTCTCCTGGTGCCTGCTTGGAAGGCAGTATTTCAATATGTCGTGGACAGTACACCAAAGGTCTTCGCGGCTGTCCATGTCTCGCTTGATGTTGAGGACTTGCTCCACTCATACCATATTTAATTCTAGAATGGAATGGTTCGCCCAAAACTTGTTCAATCTAGAAGTTCTGATACCGACTTGATACATGCTGAGTTTGTGAGAAGCTGCTGAATGTGTTTGATGGCAGGAGTGAAAGTGTTTGGTGTGTTTGAGGGAACAAGACTAGGGGACGTAAGAGTTCACCACCAAAACATAAAAGAATGTTCCATAGCCAAGGATAAATAAATTTAAGTTCACCACCAAAGAATTGAGACTTTCTAACATGGATCAAGAATTGAAAAAAATCACTCACTTGAGAAAAATTCTCATATATTATCAAATTCAATTGTGAACTCTTACAATTGAGAATGCACCTCCTATTTATAGACAGTCTAAGACATATGAACTAGGAAATATTAAATTAAGAAATCTTCTCAAATTAAGAAACCTCCTTAAATTGGAATATCTACGCAAATTAGGAAATAACAGCCTTTACTCTTCAACTTTTATAGCCTCCATCCTGGGCGTCTTTTCTTCATTGGACCCGTTGGGTCATGCAATGGCCGAAATCCCCCTTCGCTTCAGCTGATTGATGAGATTTGAAGTGGGATTGTGAGTTAATTATCTTCAATAGAATTCGATGTTCCCGCAACGTAATTGAAGTGAGGACCTCCAGTCAACTTTCGACTGATTAGAGCTACATGATTAAAGATTTAAGGCACATGATAATTTGAGTAAACTTGACCTGGTTCATTCTCGACAAACCAACCCACAAATGTACGTGGACGTGAACAAGAGCAGATGCGTCTGAATCTCCCCTCAATATCGGCCACATACATCTCTTCCATTTGTCATGCATAGAACTCTCGTTATTTTGTCTTTCTTCTTCTTTTAACAAAAATAAAATAAAATTCCACGCCCTTCCAAATCTACCAAAAGCCGCTTCACACATTAGTATCTCTATAACACCTGTGATTGAAGAATCGCCTCCATCTTCTTCACTCTCTCAATCACTCTCTCCCAAAAAGAGCGAAAGAAAAAGTGAAGCGACGTCGGCAACGAGGCCAATCTCATGTTCATTTGAAGATATGGCCAAAGTATTGCCTATCAGGTTCAACAGGGTAGCCGCCGCGTTCGACGAAGCGGCTCGGCTCTGCCAGAGCAGCGGGAGCGAGCATTCAGCGCCATCAGAGAGCTTTGCCGATCTCTCTGATCTCGTGACGTCGTTCATGGAGAGAGAAGGAAGGGTTGAAGTCGGAGAGGAGGATGATGATAATGATGAGAAGTTGAGCAAAGACGAGTGCGAGGGCAACAACTTCGATGATTGCTGGTCCGATTCCGGTGAGTCATCGGCGAGGGAGACGTTGGAGGAGATTTTCGCAAGGGATTACAATGGTGACGAAGTGAAGGCGAAGATTGGAGCTGAAGTAGAGCTCGCTCACGAGTTCATAGGGAGGGATCGAGCGAATATGTCGTCGCATGATTTTAAGCGACGGCTGATGGCTCGTCTTCGCGACAGAGGCTTCGACGCCGGTTAGTATATTTCTTAAACAGATTAATTATGTTTTCTTGTACTTGATTTGATCAGTTCCATTGCTTTGATAATAAGAACTAGTAGAATAATTCTGTTGGTGTAGCTATACTCAATAGATCCAATGACCCTATTTTGAACGACTTCATTCAAACATTGTATCCACCATAGGACAGTTTGATGTTGGTGTCTAATTCCTACATCGTTATACACCAGGTCTATGCAAATCTAAATGGGAGAAGACCGGCCGAATACCAGCTGGAGATTATCAATACATCGACGTTAATGTAAACAATACTCGTTACATTGCCGAGGTCTCCCTAGCAGGAGAATTCGAAATTGCTCGACCGACCGATCGCATCACTTCATTGCTCAAATCATTTCCTCCAATATTCGTCGGCCAGCCCGAGGAGTTGAAGCAAGTGGTGAGGATAATGAGCACAGCAATAAGGCAGTCCTTGAAGAAGAGGGACTTGCATATGCCTCCATGGAGGAAGAATGGCTACATGCAGAACAAATGGTTCGGCTCCTACAAGCGAACTACTAACAGGGTTTCAGAAGCCGGCAGCATGGCCAAATCTCAGGACAGACAAATTACGAAACATCTCATCGGATTCGAGGCCTCTAGAATGAAGGATTGTTTTTGTCGCGAAGATTTTACAAGGAAGACTAGGTCGAGAATGACTGGGAATTTAACCGCGGTTTTCGACGACCACAACACCAGTTTGCATCTCTAGTTTGAGTCGCAGCATAGGTTAAGGCTTGCTTGGTCAGATGATTGAAGTTTCTTTCCATTTATACCATTTATATGTGATTGTTTATAGGGCGAGATTTGTCGTCAACTCTCTACTTTTCAAGATCTCCTCAGAACTCTCGATCAGAAGTGGAACTTGATCGTGCTGCCAGAGGATGGACCTTCGTTGTTTCAAGAACTTCAATTGGAATCCTAAGCAAAAGGAGTCGAGACCCTATGTCTACAATTGAAATTTCGTTCCGATGATGGGTCGACCCGCTTTATTTCAAGACGCCAATCTCGGACCTTGAAACATAGAGGATCGACCTCTACGCCGACGGGATCGACTTCTTTTGCTAAGGGCTCCATTTGGAGTTCGTGACTCAAAAATGAATCGATCTTCTCAGAAACGACATCAGGCCCCAACTCGAATGAGGGAGAGGAAGGAGATAAAAGTAGGAAGAGTGAGACATGTTTTTGTACAAACATATTCATCTGGATGATCTGTTGCCATGCGTTATGTAATATATTGCTACAAGAAAAGGATAGGATTGGCCAATTAGATTAAATGCAGGGTCTTGATTGAAAATTTGAATCAGATTATTTTCCTTTTCCTGGTCACAATCTTGGTCCAATGACAAGTCAAGCATGGCTTCCGGTGCTTCTTTATACCCTGAATTTTATTTAATTTAATTTACAAAAGAGTGAATCAGCTTCCGAAATTCCTAATTGAAACCGCAAAAAAAATTAGTGCTTTTTAACAGAATCTGGTCGAGCTCGGCAACATCGAAAAGAACGAAAAAAATTTAGATTTCGAGTGATTATAGCACCGATAGACACAGAACTGCTGGAAAATTTGAAGCAGCTTAGCTTGGAAGGTGACCGGAACGAATCGACGTAAGAGAAGGGCCTCTAAAAAAAGGGAACATCTCTAGAGAATAAAATCGAATTTTGAAGGTAAAAATCCGTGAAAAGGAGAGGAATGTGAGAAGTTCGGTAAGCAGAATTGTCGACGGAGGTTTGACAACAACGGGCCAGTTAAAATTCTGAGGCGTTGGATCTGGTCACAGCCGCTTTGGAAGATTCAAGATCGCGTCGAATCGATCGCACGTCCTCATCCCCGTACAATGTAGCCTCTGATCGCAGATGGGTTAGAGCAATCCGTATAAGAAAAGGACCGAACCGGAGAAGAAGGCAAAATGCTAGAACCGGGGGGGCGGGGGGCGCGGGAGAGGGGAACGGGGAGGAAGAGGACGTGGAGCAGTCGTAAATTAAGGGTAAATGAAAAGAATCCACAAACTGCCTCAACCAGACCAAACCGACTTAAAAACGTTCAATCCCCAAAGACGCCAATCCGATTCCTGGTTTCATAAGATTGGAACCGGTGATTTTTGATCAAGTTCCCCATTCTAGGCACATAACCAACCAATCGGATCAGACTGGGCCTTCAGCACCTAGGCCTCAGTCCATCTAAGCCATGACCGGGTCTATTGAGGTCAGGCCCAATAATTTTGAGGCCGGGGCTAACTCTTCGACACTCGTGCTCGAATCCATCAGGGTTTGGCCTTGAACCATGATGCCTATGCTCAAATCCTTGAGTTCCAAGCCAAGATCTATCGAGGCCTGGTCTAGGACTCTCGTGCTTGGGTCCCCTATGGCCGCACCCTAGTTCATTTATGCTAGGCTTAGGCCCAAGCCTAGGTATTGGACCAAGTCTTGATGGACTTGGGAATGGGTGATAGGTCTTGGACCCAATCTCGATGGACCTTGATTGGGTGTAGAGATCTAGCCCAATCTCAATGGACTTGAGCGTAGGCACTGATGTTGAGCACTGGATCGGCCTTGATCGACTTAAACCTAGGCGTTGGGATCGAGGGGTTCGCCTCATGGACCCAAGCCCGAGCACCCAAGACATAGGCCTTGCCTTTATAGATCCAAGCTAAGGCATCAGGGAATTGAGCATGGGCATGGAGTTCTTGGGCTTGGTTTTGCCGTGGTGCATGTGTTAAGTTCCTTGGCTATCCATGCACAGGTTACTAGCGCCCGAATTTCTATTTATGAAAATCAAATGAAATTTTTCCAGCCCTCGGCGAGGCTCGGCCTTGCCTTGGTTGGGCGAGCTCGAGCTCGCCTAGCCATTGGCTAGGCTTGGCCTCGCTGGGCCATCAACAAGTTCGGCCTCGTCGGATCTGGGCGAGCTTGAGTTGGCCTAGCCAAGGTAAGGCCAAGCCTCGCCCAACCACGGCAAGGCTCGACTTCACTGGGGCCGGCCATGGCCGAGGCCGCCGACCCTTGTCAACTAGTCGTCGACCATGGACAAGGCTTGAGCTCACCCAGATTTGGTGAGGCCGAGCTTGCCTAGCCATCGGCTAGGCTCGGCCTCGTCGGGCCACCGCCAAGTCGGCCTCGTCAAATCTAGGCGAGCTCAAGCTCGCCTAGCCAAGGCGAGGCCAAGCCTCACCCAGCCACGGCGAGGCTGCCGGCCCTCATCGGCTAGTCGTCGGCTATGGTCGAAGTTGCCGACCCTCATCAACTAGTCATTGGCCATGGCCAAGGCCGATGACCAGCCAAAAGGAAGAAAAAAAAAAAAATAAAAGGAAAAATAAAATAAAATAATTAAAAAATAAAAAGAATAAAAAAATTATACAAGTTTACCAAACATATTTTTGTTTTTTTTCTATTTTAAGAACATAAATTTTGTTCGGTTATCAAACGCGTTTTTCTGTTCAAAAATTATCTCTCGGAATAGAAATAAAAAACCTTGAAACAGAAATAGAAAACATAAATAGTTTTTTTTATTTCTGTTTCCTGAAACAATTTTGAAGTAAACTTTATCAAACGCGCCCTAAGAACATTGAGAGCTAATAGAAATGAGGCAAGCCATAATAACCTCTGCAATTCAGTGACGGCTTCTCATTCTGTTATCGGTGTTTGAGAGCTTGAATTTGAAACACCCTACTCAAGCTAACGAAGAGAGCTTCAATCATCTTAACCTTGATATTGCTATTTAGGTTAGAGACTTATCTATGTATTACTTCTTATCCTAATACACAGCTTCATTTTGCCACTTGATGAAAAGAAGAAAATCCATCCAAAATCTCAGTCGCCAGTATTCTACAGCATACAGTCAGCATATCCAGCAAAAGCAACTCATTTTTTTTAGTAGATGCTTACAGGAGTAATCACTGTGCTGTAGCGGGACCAAATAATACCAGTGGCGGTCACCGCTGCACAAAATGCGGCATTTACATGGGACAAAAGCTACAATTATCAACTTGCGCCACAATGATACCAGCAATTGGAAAGCAACTTATTATCATTTCTCTAGCGCTAGTCAAATCGACTTATTAACATTTCTCCTCAGCGAAAGCACGTGTAAAAACAAGCGCAAATGAACAGAATCATCACAGACGAACGGGAGCTAAAGCGGAAACACGACAAAAGAATCACGGGCCTCGATAGAATCGCACACCGAAGATTAAACACAACGGCGTGGTCGTTGAAGCTTGAAAATTCGAAGCAGACATGGGTGGATTCAGACTCCTTCCGCTTCTTCTCCTGAGAGTCTCGTTCCGGTTCCAGAGGGGGACGAGCATCACCCGAATATTCGTTGATCGGAATCGTTGACCAGTGAGAGCACGCCACGAGTACGAGCTCGAGCTCATTGATTTACTGAAGGACATTTCTACCGAATATTCGTTGACCGGACGAATGTACGTGGACATGAACATGAGCACATGCGTCTGAATCTCACCTCAATCACGGCTACATACATCTCTTCATTTCTCATTCATAGAACCCTCGTTAATTTGTCTTTTCTTCTCCATTTAACCTAAAAGTGAAGCGACAATGGCAGCGAGGCCAATCTCATCTTCATTTCAAGATATGGCCAAGGTATTGCCCATCAAGTTCAAGAGGGTAGCCGCGGCGTTCGACGAAGCGGCTCGGCTCTGCGAGAGCAGCGGGAGCGAGCATTCGGTGTCGTCAGAGAGCTTTCCCGATCTCTCTGATCTCGTGACGTCGTTCATGGAGAAGGAAGGAAGGGTTGAAGCCGAAGAGGATAATGATGATGAGAAGCTGAGCAAGGAGTGTGAGGGCAACGACTTCGATGATTGCTGGTCCGATTCTGATGAGTCATCGACGAGGGAGACGTTGGAGGATATTTTCGTGAGGGATTACAATGGCGACGAAGTGAAGGTGAAGATTGGAGCTGAAGTTGAGCTCGCTTGCGAGTTCATCGGGAGGGGTCGAGTGAATATGTCGTCGCATGATTTTAAGCGACGATTGATGGCTCGCCTTCGCGACAGAGGCTTTGACGCCGGTTAGTATATTTCTTAAACAAATTAATTATGTTTTTTTGCACTTGATTTGATCAGCTCCATTGCTTTATTAATCAGAACTAGTTGAGTAATAATGTTGGAGTGGCTATACTCCATGGATCTAATGACCTTATTTTGAACTTCATTCAAAAACTATATCCACCATAGGACATTGTTTAATGTTGGTGTCTAATTCCTAAATCGATGTACACCAGGTCTCTGCAAATCTAGATGGGAGAAGACCAGCCGATTACCGGCCGGAGATTACCAATACATCGACATTAATGTGAATGATACTCGCTACATCGCTGAGGTCTCCTTAGCAGGACAATTTGAAATTGCTCGCCCGACAGATCGCATCACTTCATTGCTCAAAATATTTCCGGCTATATTTGTCGGCCCGCCCGAGGAGTTGAAGCAAGTGGTGAGCATAATGAGCACAGCGATAAGGCAGTCCTTAAAGAAGAGGGACTTGTTTGTGCCTCCATGGAGGAAGAATAGCTACATGCAAAACAAATGGTTCAGCTCCTACAAGCGAACCACTAACAGGGTTCAGAAGCCAGCAGCATGGCCAAACCTCAGGACAGACAGATTACAAAACATCTCATCGGATTCAAGGCCTCTAGAGTTAAGGATTGTTTTTGCCGTGAGGATTTCGCGAGGAAGACTAGGTCGAGAATGACTGGGAATTTAACCGCGGTCTTCAACGGCCAAGACACCAGCTTGCATCTCTAGTTTGAGTCGCAGGATAAGTCAAGGCTTGCTTCGTCAGATGTTCGAAGTTTCTCTCCATTTATATGATTGTTTATAGGGTGAGATTTTTCGTCAACTCCTTACTTCTCAAGATCTCCTCCGAATTAGAAGTGGAGCTTGATCTTGTTGCAGGAGGGTGGACCTTTGTTGTTTCAAGAACTTCAATTGGAATCCTAATAAAAAGGAGTCGACACCCTATGTCTATAATTTGAACCTTCGTGCCGATGGGTCGACCTGTTCTATTTCAAGAAGCCAATCTCGGACCCTTGAAGCATGGTGAGTCAAACTCGACACCGACGGGATCAACCTCTTCTGCTAAGTGCTCCATCTGGAGTTCTTGACGCAAAAACGAGTCAATCTTCTCAGAAACGCATCAGTCCCCATTCGAACGAGGGAGAGAGAGGAAGGAGAAGAGTGAGACATGTTTTTGTATGTATATATTCATCAGGATGGTCTGTGGCCATGCATAATGTAATGTACTGCTACAAGAGAAGGGTAGGATCTGTAAATTACATCAAATGCAGGATCTTGATTGGGAATTTCAATCGGATTATTTTCCTTTTTCTGGTCATAATGTTAGTCCAATGACAAGTGGAGCATAGCTTCCGGTACTTCTTTTATACCCCGAATTTTGTTTTCACTTTTTCGCCTTTTCCTTAATTCACAAAAGAGTGAATCAGCTTCCCAAAATTCCTAATCTTGGCAATTTCACTAACCCAGTATTTAAACACTTTTTAAATATAAAATCTTTAAACTTTCATATGATTTCAGCAATTTAGTTCCCAAAATAGCAGTAATAGGAGGCATTTGTCAACTCAATAACACTATCCCTCGCATGAATTCACTGATTTAGATGGCTGAGATTCTTGTTTTCGTCTACCTCTTCAAAAAAGAAAGTTTGGTCCAGAATTGAAACCGTACAAAAATTAGTGCTTTTTAACATAATTGGTCGAGCTCGACAACTTCAAAAAGAACGAAAAAAATTTAGATTTCGAGTGATTATAGCCACCGATAGACACAAAACTGCTGGGAAATTTGAAGCAGTTCTGCTTGGAAGGAGACCCGCACAAGAATGCAAACTCGATGTAAGAGAAGGGCCTCTAAGAAAGGGCCAAAATTTATGCCCTTTTCCTCTTGTCCCCTTTTCTAATGACACAGGCAAAGATAGGCCAACGAAAGCCTCCACTCTTGTGAATTTCGGCCAGCCCAAGGTGTGGATGGGCTGGGCTGAATTTTGCATGTTACAGGTTTAATTAAGGGTTAATACCCTAAAAAATCTTAATATGATATATTTGGGATAAATTTATTTAAAAATAATTTTTTGACCACTAAAAACCCCAAACTGGTATATTTTTAACAAATTTATCAAAAACCGGTACACTTGTGACAAATTTACCTTATGTTAGTTTTAGTTAAATTTTATTATTAAATTATTACGTTGAATGACACGTGACAGTTGACCGGTATATCAATTTGAGATTTTACGTTCCGTCTGTCACAGTTTACAATTTTTGTGATTTTTTTGTGGTATTAATCCAATTTAGCGGATTGTATATTTGTCACAAATTTATTAGTTTGGGATTTTTTGAGGTCGAAGTAATTAATTTGGGGTAAATTTGTTATAGTACCAATTTATGGTTTTTTATGGTCAGTTTGGGTAAATTTGACATAGGTGTATCGGTTTGGGATTTTTCATGGTAAAAAAAATAGTTTTTAGTAAATTTGTCACAAATATACATAATTTAGGGTTTTTCGAGGTATTAACCCTTTAATTAATGATAGGCTCGATCTATTTAGGGTTTATTCTGATTACACTCAAGGCCTTTTAAACATTATGGACTAAACCCAACTCAATTAAAACTTAATTTCTCTAGTTTTTAGGGCTTAAGAATTCAGCCCCGCTCCTTAGTGCAGGCCGAATATTGATTGATGTGTCGGCCTGTTCCACGTGGTCAATTTAGGTCTATTTACTATCACCAGTCCAACGCAATGAATTAATCACTCTATATGATGAATGCTAATATAAACTATATGCTATGTAATTTAATTATGTTATTTTTGTTTATGGGTTAAATATTAATCCTTAATATTATATGCAATTGTCCCCAAATTAATAGTCAAAATTTAGGTGTCAACACCTAGTTTTGAAAATCACTTTGTAATAAGAAAAAGAAAAAAAAAATGGCACTCTTGGACTTGGTCATTAAACTTTCATATGATCTCAGCAATTTAATTCCCAAAATAGCAGAAATAGGAGGCATTTGTTGACTAAATTAAATTATTCTTTGCATGAATTCACTTATTTAAATACAGATTCTTGTTTTTGTCTATCGATTCAGAAAAGAAAGTTCGGTCCAAAATTAAAACCGCTAAAAAATTAGTGCTTTTTAAGGGAATTGGGTCCACCTCGCAAAATAGAAAAGAATGAAAACAGATGGATTTCGAATGATTGTAGCCATCGATTGGAAGGTGACCCAAACAAAATTGCAAATTCGATGTAAGAGAAGGGCCTCTAAAAAAGGCTAAATCCTATGCCCTTTCCCTCTTCTCCCCCTTCTCTAAATTCACAAACAAAAGCTTTAGGGCCACGTGAGTCCTACTTCAGTAGACTTTCAAATATCATGATTGAAAGAACTTCATATTCACATATGGCAAGCTTCTTTTTGCATCAATTATAATTTAGGTGGTTGAATAATAGCCGAAGACTTCCTCATGCATGGCTCGAGAGAGTGAAGATCCACTCTCACGTGGGTCTATTTCCTTATTATGGCGACTCAAATATACACCCCAAACCAAACTAAATTTAAAAAATAAAAGTGCAATGCGAAATATCTCAACCCTTCCTCTCAGGGCGAGGGCTGACTCGACTGGGTTGATGACAAAGGCTTTAATCAAAGTCCAAAATGTGCGAGAGGCAATGCGTTGTTGAGTCCAAGACATAGCCGGTGAAAGGAGGGCGCAAGGACCTAAACTTCGAGATTTTTGGTTCTGATACCAAATAAAAACGTAACCGCGAGAATAACTTACACAAGTTTCTCATGTTATAGATGATGGTCCATATTGTATACCGTTTCCATTTATATGGTCTCAGAATGTTTATACAAAGGACAAGTCCTTAAATGAATATTACCCACCATTGTCATGGCTAACCGTAATCCCATGATTAGTTAATATAAGTTTTCCCTTTTTCAATGGGCGGCAGTGGAACTGAAATTGCAACCCTAAACCAACAATGCCAACTCAAAATAACTGCCCCAAAACGACACTAATGAGTATAAAATTAGCTTCTCGGAGAGTTAGAATCCTCACAAAAATCAACAATGGCGATGTCAAAAAGATGTTGGCTCTTTCGCATTATTGCTGTAGCAATATGCTCATTCGAAGCGAATGATGTGGTCGTCGACACCCAAATGATCACCTACCATGGCATGCGGAAAGTGGGCAAGGCGCATTGCAAGGGCACACACTATTTGCCTCTTGCATACCAAAAAAGTTGTGAATTTATTATATTTATGTCAACTCAATTCAAAACTTTTTAATTTGGTTAATTTAGTTCAAAACCTTCTTAAAATTTACTATATAGTCCATCTAGTCAAGTTTAACTGAAAATCACTGACTTGAACATCGGCTGTCTTATGTGATATGGTCAATGTTGATGCGGACAATAATCACAAACAATAAGCACTACCAAAGTTCGGATCTTTTGTAATATTTCGTCCGTTTGTGTTTCTGCTTTGAGATCCAGCTGTTTTTTTCCACTAAATCGCCTGCATGGACTTAACAGGCGCAAGCGGGACGCGACATGGCGGTTTGGTTAGGAACTGAAATTGAAACCCTAAACCAACGATGCAAACTCAATATAACGCATTCAAAGTCGCTGCTTTGGTCCTCTTTACTTTGCGTTTCTGCTTTAGGGAGAGAAAGAGAGAGAGAGAGAGAGAGAGAGAGAGAGAGAGAGAGAGAGAGAGAGAGAGAGAGAGGAAGGAGGAGGAAGGAGGCGATTAGCGAAGCTTCAATGGCATTTCCATTTTGCCACCCGAAATCCAGCTGTTCTTTTCCACTCAATCGCATGTTTGGCCTTCAACAGGCGCGAGCGGGACGCGTCATGCCATTGCCAGTTTGGTTAGGGAGAGGAGGAGGAGGAGGGATGCGATTAACGGAGCTTCAATGGACTCACCAGCTGTAACGCGTCATGGCGGTTTGCTTATGGGCCAAGAACTGGGAAGCTCCTGTCTCCAACCCACGAAAGCGCGTTCGTTCTTCACATGAACGAAAAAACTCTCCATTTACATACGATTGTTTATAGGGAGATTTGCATGGACAATCTCTCCAAACTTTTTCGAGATCTCCTCCGAACTCTCGATCAGAAGCGGAGTTTGCTCGTGTTGCAGGAGGGGGGACCTTTGTTGTTTCAAGAACTTCAATTCGAATCCTAAGCAAAAAGGAGTCGACACACTATGTCTATGATTTGAACCTTCGAGCTGACGGATCGACTCGCTCAATTTCAAGAAGCCAATCTCGGACCCCTTGAAACATAGAGGGTGGACCTCTACACCGACGGGTTCGACTTATTTTGCTAAGGGCTCCATCTGGAGTTCTTGACACGAAAACGAGTCCATCTTCTCGGAAAAGAGATCAGTCTCCCCACCTCGAACAAGGGAGAGGAAGTAGACGAAGTAGGAAGAGGGAGTCGATGTACTTGCACATATGTGTTGCTATACGTAGTGCGGACTTCTGGAGAGCTTCGGCGAAGGGATGCTGAAGCTTTTGCCACAAGAAAAGGGTAGAAATTGTCAATTAGAGCAAGTGAAGGGTCCGACTGGAAATTTCAATCAGATTATTTTCGAGCATGACTTTTGACACTTCTTCTGTACCCCAAATTTCATTTGTAAATTTTTCTTAATTTACTAAAGAATGAATGAGCTTCCTCAAATTTCCAAGAACCCAAAATTACGATACACGGTTCAAAAATTACAAGGAGAAAAAAAAAAAGCTCCGAACAATCGAAAACTAAACTTGCTTTTTCTTTTGTTCTTCATCTTTTTGACGCAAAAAAGATCCATCTAGCTCCCCTCTTACACGAGTGATCATGGATTTGGCGATTCGGTCAAAATGCCCTAGTACGATCGACTCGAAAGGGTAAAAATGCCGTGATCTACAAAGGCCAACCCTTCTTAGTTCAGCTTGCTCGAGCATGATGATTTTCTGCCTAGCGTATTTGATCATTTTCACTCGGGAGCAGGTCAAGCGTCAAAGTCATTATTTATAAATCCATCATCGACCGTAAAAATCATGATAATTAGATATTGTAGGCCCCGAAAAAGGACCATCATTATTAGAAAGTCGAAAAGGAAAGTATGATTACATCAATGTTTTCTTAAGACATTTGACTTGGTTGTCATACGAGGAGGGAGGTTCACCCGGCATCTCGTCGCCATATCCAGTTGTCATGTGAGAAGATAAAATCGGCGTGAGGCGACGCGTCTTGCAAAATCCATTGCGGGAAACATATTCCCTGTATGGCTAACTTTTTGTCCCCTATATATACCAACCTGGACCACGTTGCTAAATGTCCAACGGCCTCACTGAGTCACTAGAGCAAAAAAAGCCCATTGATTCTGTACCTTGAACTGATTCCAGTTTGGCTACATTCGCTGCCGTCACAATGTCGAAATTATTCCATTTCTGTTTGATCTTCGCCCTGTTGGTGTTCTCGTCCGCATCGCGTGATGCAGTCGTCGACGCTAGAATGATCAGCTATGAGACCGTAAGAAGGGGCAGCGCCTACTGCAAGGGCGCTCACTGCTTGCCTCCTCCGTCCAATCCCTACGACCGCGGCTGCCAGAAGGCCATGGGGTGCCGTGGCGGGACACGAATTATGTCCTTGGAAAAAAAACTTGAATGGGGCTTTTGGGGACATGCGATCGATCCAAAGAGTCTACACCGACAATATTAGTAAATAAAAGTCGGTATGTTACATTGGTAATTTGTTTATTTATTTTTGTCATATCGATCGATGGCCTTGTCTATATTTATTGCAATGGATCTTTCTTTTTATTGCAATTCGGTTGCTTTTTCTTTTGGGTGTGATGAATAAACAAATAAGAAAAGAGTTTGACTTGATTTCGATCCAGTATGCAAAGTCCATAATAGCAGTGTGGTCCAATAAACCTTTTAGCAACTGCAAAGTCCACAGCCGCGGCCCTCACCGGCCCAGGCCCTTGGAATTCCAATGCCCTTTTTTCCTCTTCTCCCCCTTCTCTAATCACACAAACCCAAAAAAGAAAAAAGAGAAAAAAACGATGAACTCGGAAAGACTCGGAGTCGGAAAGAGAGAGCGAGAGAGAGAAGCAAAATCGCTGCCCAGCACGCGGCGGCGAAGAAGACGAAGTTAGGGTTTTTCTCTTCCCGGAGCATCCGCTAACCGCCATGGTACCGCCCGCCTCCCTCCCTCTCTTCCTTCGGGGAATTCGCCCCGCCGGCGTCGCGAATCGGCGAATCGCGATGGTCAATTTCGTCGCCGTCCTCTCGCATTCTCCTCTCCGATTCGCGCCGTCGCCTCTTTTTTCTTTTTCTTTTTCTCCTCCTTCGCGCGTTTGATTGGTGGGATCGCTTCGCGATGACATTCCGTGTTGTGGGCGACCGATCTGTCCGGGAATTGTCAGCGATCGATTCGAAAGTTGCGGTGCTTTATCGCTTCAGTTCGCTAGCTCGATCGGTCTTGAGTTCGTGTCGAATGAGTTTCGGAGAGCACTCAAACGACAGAGGGACAGAGAGAGAGAGAGAGATAGAGGAGGGAGAAGGTGAGGCAAATGATAGACGTCAAGGAGGCCCGACGCACTTATGGCCGAAACCCTAGCTTTATGGGAAGCCATTGACTTCTTTTACCCCAAAAGACACGAGTCTATTATCTTTGAGTCAGACAGTTCACAACTTGTCCAAGTCATGAACAGTTCGAACCACTTCAGTTGGGAAATACAACACATTATCAGCAAATGCAAGGAAAAGCTACGGGCCTTCCCACATTTCCATATAGCCCATTGTCATAGAGAAGCCAACATGATTAGATTGGGTTGCTAAAGCCCATAAAAAAAATCACCTACCTTGGAATTGGGTCTCATCCTCTCCCCAAACTTTAGTAGACTTATTATGTAATGACACCCCTTTACCGGGCCTCTCTTATTTACGTACTTAATGAAATTGATGCATTTCAGACCAAAAAACAAAAACAAAAAAAGGAGGCCCGACGCACGTTTTAAATGGATCGAGAGAAGAGATGGTAGCCGTTCATATCTAGCGATGGGATCGCAGCCGTTCATCTCAATTCGTTCGTTAGCTTTTAAATGGGTCGAGAGAAGAGATCGGAAGACGCGTTGAGAATTCTGCAGCTGGCCATTAGCTGTAATTCTGCAGCTGGTCATTAGCATGCGCTCAAAAATAACGCGCTGTTGTACCCAAACGACGCAAATTAATCCCCGTGATTTCCATTTCTTGCCAATTTATTGTCCAAACCCACCAAGCCCATTTGCACTTCGGACTCGCGCTCATTGAACGGGGCCGAGACTATATGTGACCGATTCATGGATGATTAAGGTTCCAAATCGCAAATTTTAAAACTTGTCATGTCAAAGTCAAATCCTAGCTTTTGGAATCGAAAAGCAAACCAATTAATCCCGTGTAATTTTCCAAACCAATTTCGAAATTGTCTTTGGTCATTTCATTATTTCTAACAACAGTTCTCCATCTATCACGTGACGTGCCAAAAACACGTTTGTTTATTTTTGTATCGCAGTTAAAGCTTAGACCACCGTTGCTTTAGGAACGGAATGACCACATAAGGATCGAACCGCAAATTTATGCCCGCAGCATGTTGGATTTTCATTTCAAACAGGACCTTTTTCATAGAGATTGGTCGTGTGCACCAACACACCGTCCGATAGAAAATTCCCTCGATAGATGTGGGGTTATGTATCTCGAACGCGATTAACGAAGCTTCAACGTCATTTCCTTTTCAACCATCGTGAAAGAGGAGAGACAGAAGGGAGATAGAGAAGCAAGAGTGGCATATTATTAGAAAATTGAAAAGGAAAATTCGATTTCATTAAGTTTTTCCTTTGATACAAAACTATTGCTATGTGTCGAATCTAAAGCGTCTTTCTTGCCAACCCAAATCCAGCTGTTCTTTTTTCCCCCATTTTGCAACCTCAAGGATTAAGTTTCTATCACTCTGGACCCTAAATTTCATAGAATCGGTCCTATTATGCTCCAAACCGTCAAAAAAATTAACTTGTTTTTATTTTGTTCTGCATCTTTTTTATGCGAACAAAATCTATCTAGCACCCCCTCGCACACGAGTGATCATGAATTGGCCATTCAATCAAAATACCCTAGTCCAATCAACTCGAAGGGTAAACATGATGTGATCTAGAAAAGCCAGCCCTTCGTAGTTCAGCTTGCTTCAGCGTGATACATTATGCGTAGCGTATTTGAACCTTTTCACTTATGAGCTAGTCAAGCATCGAAATCATTATTTAGACCAGTCCATCATAGACCATAAAAATCATAGTAATTAGATATTGTGGGCTCCAAATAGGACCATCATTACTAACGATCGAGATTCACCTGGTTCATTGGAGATCATTTTCAGTAATAATTCCCATTGCGTCATATAAAATGTCCTCGAAAACTGCAATATACTGGCGACAAATATGGATTAATTGACACGAGCCGGAGTTTTTAGGTTAAGGGGTGACGCAAGATCAACTTCTGGGGTTTTGACTTTTGAGTGATACAAGAATATCATTTCGACGGTCAAAATGAGATTGAGACCATTCTTTGGGGGACAAAATTTCACTTCCCCTCACGCGCTTCGAAGCTCTTCTTCTTTGGTCAGATTTGATGGACGAGGTTGCCAACTTGCCATTACGGATATAAACAATAAAGTATTAAGAAAAAGGGAAAGGGAAAGAAGAGGAGAAGAGAGGGGGGCGCAAAGAAAATGGTTAATGCTTAATTAAAGAGGAGGAGACAAAAGCATAAAATTAATCGAGATGGTCCACTTTACCCATCACAGACCTAACCTAGCGAATGCCAAAGACATACTTATTTCTGTATCATTGCTAAAGCTTAGACAAGCCTTTCCACATGAATGGAAAATGGTTAATCCTTAATTAAAGAGGAGGAGACAAAAGCATAAAATTAAACGAGATGGTCCACTTTACCCATTAGAGACCTAACCTAGCGAATGCCAAAGACATACTTATTTCTGTATCATTGCTAAAGCTTAGACAAGCCTTTCCACATGAATGGAATGGCCATATAAGGATCAAATCACGATTTATACTCGCTTCCTATTGGATTTTCAATTCAAACGGGACCATTGTCACAAGGATTGGTTGGGCACCAATACACCGTTCGATAGAAAATTCTTTTCTATGGATGCGGGGTTATCCATCTGGAATGGAGTTTCCCACTATGTTTGAGAGATTGGGGTTTGAATTCATTCGATGCATGTGGAGAAGACGATCACACTGCGTAGGCGAGTACTTAAGTTGAATAATTCAGGCCTACATTAGAAGAAATCAATCCCGAGGCATGGATACACATATTCCCGACTTTGGATCTAACAGTCAAAACCTTCTTTTTGAATAGGCGACGCAAATGGAGGTAATGTATTGCTTCACTTTTAGCACATAATGCAACAGCACTCCATCAATGAGATCGGAACCTTTTTTCAAGAACGTTTCTATCTGAATTCTCCATTTATATTGCGAAACATTTTACACCACAAAATATTTTTATCATTTTTTATTGTTTGGATTGCTTATAGTCAATAGAAAACCTACACTTATATTTGGAAAAATAAAAAAATATTTCCTCTTTTTGGAATGAAAAATTATTTTACAAAATATGATTAGAGATCGATACTCAGAATGGGAACCTCAACACTCATGGCCCGAGTTCTTGGTGGCTGAGCCAAAGTCCTAGAGACTGGCTTAGTTCCTTCGTAGCCGAGCTTAGGTCCATAAATGCTTTTTCCAAGACCTTGGTGCCTGCGACCGAGTGTCTAGCTCCCTCACCTAATCACTAGTGCTAGTGCCTAAGTCTATCGAGGTTGAGCCCACATCCCCGGAGGTCAGCCTCGAGACTTTGGTGCCATTCCTAGATCTCCAACTGCCATGCCCATATATCCGGCTCTTATGCCCCAATTATTGGTGCTCGGGCCCCAGTCTCTCAAGGCCATGCTAGAACCCCCGACCCCCACGCCCAAGTCACTAGCGCCTAGGCCCGGATTCACAAACAAAAGGGATGAAATCTGGGTGGTCGTTCTTAGGTATCCTATTCCCACGCCCAAGTCACTAGCGCCTAGGCCTGGATTCACAAACAAAAAGGATGAAATATGGGTGGTCGTGCTTAGGTACCCAACTCCCACGCCCAAATCACTAGTGCTAGGCCTGGATTCACAAACAAAAGGGATGAAATATGGGTGGTGGCGATGCATGCATAAGAAAGTAAAAAGGAGAAGATACAAGGGAGAAAATGATAGTATGAATTTATTCGATGCATGAGCAGAGGATGATCGGCCATGCATACGTGAGTATTTAAGATGAAAAAGTCAGACCCACATTAGAAGAAATTAATTCAGTGGGATAGCCACACAGATTCCTACTTTGGATCCTGACGGACACAATCTTCTCTTTGAGTAGGCAACAGAAATGGAAGTGATGCATTGTTTAACTTTTGGCATATAATGTGAAAGCACTCCATCAATGTGATCGTAGCTTTCTTGAAGGAATGTTTTTGTCTCGATTCTCCATTTATTTTGAGAAAAATTTCATGTTGAAAAATATTTTCCCCATATTTTAGTGTTTGTACGCTTAAGAAAATAGTCGAGGGAGATTCTTTTCCTAGTTGATGGAAAACCTACACTTAAATTCAGAAAAGCAATTTCATCATTTTGAAATGAAAAATTACTTTCCAAAGTAAGACTATATATTGTTGATTGGAACAAGAACCCTATCACTCGTGGCCTGAGTTCTTGACAGCTGAGCCCAAGTCCCAAAGACCGGCCAAGTTCCTTAGCAGCTGAGCTGGGGTTTATAAATGCCGTGCCCAAGACCTCAGTGCCTATGCTCGGATGACTGGTTCTTGCATCCAAATTACTAATACTAGAGCCCGGGTCCACTGAGGTTGAGCCCCTGTCCCTAGAGGCTAGGCTCAGGACTTTGGTCCCATGCTTATATCTCTAACGGCCATACCCAAATACTCGGCTCCCACGCCCCAACCACTAGCACTCGGGCCTGGGTATCTCAAGGCCGTGCCCGAATCTCTGACAACCATGCTCGTGTGCCCAACTTGTACACCCAAGTCACTAGCGCCCCTATGCCCAGATTCCCAAACGAAGGAAGGAAATATCGGTGGCGTTGCATTCATAAGAAAGGAAAAAGAAAATAGTACAAGATAGAATACGAAGAAGTTTTGGGAAGAAAAGGATTTCGACTTGGTTCTTATTTCTTATCAATCGGCATCCGCAGTCAGATTCGTGCGCGTAGTTGGCGGCGCTCCGGAGCGAGTTCCCCTTCTCAGATTAAATCACATGCTTGGGCATACACGCACGAACGCGTCGTCGGATGACAGGGTGGCTGGTGAACCGAGGAACCTTCGTCCTCCCTTTATCAGTTAACAACCCCAAACATTCAGAACCCTCGCGTAAAGGACTTGGAAGAAAGCTTTCATAAATACCACTGCGCGTTTCCAAGCTCCTACCATTCTAGAATTGTCCTGGAACCATCTTACTGTCCTCAACTGGGAGAACTAGGTCAATCTGTGGTTGAGGATAGTGTCGTAAGGCATGTCAACCTAGCTGTGGGCTTTTAACCCACTTTCACTCAGTCTTGACGCGGGAAGCTACTATATCTACCTACCCGGTAGTAGTCGAACCAAAGTCATGACGTGGTGTCTACTTTTGCCACTGTGAGGCCTCCTAATCCCCTGCCTATCTTTATTTTCCTGACATAAATGGAATAGGAGAACAGCGTGGGATCTCTTACCCTAAGGCGGTTCTCCCGCTTGTTTCCTCCATGAGCCTTTTAAGGACTTGCTCAAGTCCGCTATTTCATCTTTATTATTAAATTGCTCTATATCATGCACTGTTCTTCTTGTAAAAGTTCTCAATCACTTCATTATTTTTAACAAGAGTTTTCCATCAAGAGATTTGTAGGGCTTGGTTTTTAATCAAGTGCCGAGAATGGGGAACCAAACCATCAAGGCTCGTACCTATATATTTCATGAAAGGGAGCTGAACCAGCTGAACCGACTTGGCGGGTTATTTCATCAAATGCCATTTACTTAATCAAATAATCTGTGTCAAAGCTGCAAATAATAAGGAGAACAAATCCGAATGCATACACAGAACGGATGTTGTAAACGGAAATGGATCAATTCTCTATGTATTCCATTAATTATTAGACAAAAGAGTTCCCTCAACATAGAGGGAACGTGCTAGATTTTTATGAATGCTGCTAAGTGCAGCGAGAATGAGAGACATGCGGCAGAACTCGAAACCACACAAGCAAAGGCAAAGGCGTTAAACTGGAGACGATCTCGCAAAAGCAAGGCAATGAAGGTCTTGAAGAGCCTTCCTACATGTTCATTGAGGGCCACAGAAAAGCTCTCATCCGCCTTCGAAGTATTGCCTTTCTGAGATAGCTTTGGTCGGCGCTTTTGTTAAGGTAGACAGCTAGACAGAGTTGCATTCCTCCACGCGGCAAGGCTTCCCCAGACATGACTACTGGTGAATAGGAGGATCACAAAATGACAAAGGAAAATGATTAATGCTTAACTAAATAGGAAGAGACAAAGCATAAAATTAAAAACGACGTGGTCAACTTTACTTATTAGAGACCTAAGCAAGCGTACGCTAAAGACATGCTTATTTCTGTATGACAGGACAGCTAAAGCTTAGAAAAACCTTGCTTTTGTGAATGGAATGACCATATAAGAATAGAACCAAGATTTATGCTCGCAGCATATTGGCTTTCAATTCAAAACAGGACCTTTTTCACAGAAATTGATCGTGTCCCAATAGACAGTTCGATAGAAAATTCTTTTGATAGATGTAGGGTTATCCATCTCGGTTGGAGTTTCCCATTATGTTTGAGAAAACCATGGTTTGAATTTATTCGATGCATGTGGAGAGAATGATAACACGTGCGTACACGAGTATGTAAAATGAAAAATTCAAACCCACATTAGAAGAAATTATTCCAAATGCATAGGTACACAAATTCCTGACTTTGAGTCCTTACAGACACTATCTTCTTTTTGAGTAGGCAACACGAATGACAATGATGTGTTGCTTCGCTTTTAGCATCTAATGCAAAAGCACTCCATCAATGAGATTGGAGCTTTTTTTCAAGGAATGTTTCTCTCTCGATTCTTCATTTATTTTGCAAAAAATTTTACATTGAAATTTTTTTTTCTCATCTTCTAACATTTCAATTGCTTTAAAACATAATCGATGGAGAATCTTTTCATAGTTAACTGAAAACTTAAACTTAAATTGGAAAAATAGGATTTCCATTTTTTGAAATGAAAAATTATTATGCAAAATATAATTAGAGATCGGCACTCAGAACGGGAACCCCGACACTCATGGCCCAAGTTCTTGGTGGTTGGGCCTCAATCCGAGAGACTGGCCTAATTCCTTGGAAATCAAGCTTGGATCCATAAATGTCGTGCTGAAGATCTCTATGCTTGGCTCCTTCACCCAAATCCATCAAGGTCGAGCCCTCGTCCCCAAAGGCCAGGCCCGGGATTCCAATGCCATTCCTAGAGCTCCAACTACCATGCCCAAATAATCGACTCCCATGCACCAGTCATTGAGACTCGGGCCCGAGTCTCTCAAGGCCGTGTCAGAATCCCCAGTAGCCATGCTCAGGTACCCAACTCCCACGCCCAAAAGTCACTAGGGCCCGGGCCCAAAATTCATAAACAAAGGAAAGAGATATCGGTGGCGTCGCATGCAATGAAGGAAAAAAGGAAATAATAAAGATAGAATGCGAAGAAGTTGTGGGGAGGAAACTATATTTATTCATTGTATCTAAAGAGCATCTTTCGCAATCTTATTGGTACGTGGAGTCCACTGCCCACCAAATGAATCCACCTTCCTCCGATTAAATTATGAGGCATAGACTCATCCACGGATTAAATTACGAGGCATGGACTCATCCATCACGAATAAACATGTTAAATGGGTGGATCAATTTGGATTTAGATCATATCATAAATGGTCCGACTCAAATTAATTCATTTAATTCGTTTATGACCCATTTATCGTAATGTCAAATTAATCCATTTAATTCGTACATCACCCATTTATCATAGTGCAAAATTTTTACCCGTATCGACTTGTATTAACTTTTATGGTTGGTATAGAGTAAGTCAATACTTGTATTAACTTTTAAGGCATGTCTCATGCTATGGTAGCCGATCATCCTAGCCTCGACGACCGTGTGGTTTTGGTTTGTCGTGAACGAACACACAACAGGGAAACGATCCAAAGAGCCCCATGCCTTATTCGACATTTCTCGGGGATCAGTAAAAATAACACCCAAAAAAAAAAAAATTAAAGTTCGAAAAAAAGGCAAACGAACTATCAAAGAGATTTGATCTTCAAATGGTTGGAGCTTGGAAGCAGGCGCGGGTATTTATGGAAAGGAATGTTTGGAGTCCTTTCCTGCTTACTTGAGATTTGGGATAGGGTCAACTGAAAAAGGGAGGACCAAGATTTCCCTTGCATTAGCAACCAACCTGTCAATAGACGAGGAATCAAATTGCTCGTATGTAGAGATGGTAAAATGGGTCTTAAGACTCATATAGGGTCATAGATCACTTATTTTGAAATAGGATTTAAAATTATAGTCACCGATAGACACAAAACTGCTGGGGAATTTGAAGCAGCTCCGCTTGGAAGGTGACCCGCACAAGAATGCAAACTCGGTGTAAGAGAAGGGCCTCTAAAAAAGGCTAAATCCTATGCCCTTTTCCTCTTCTCCCCCTTCTCTAATCACGCAGACCCAAAAAAGGTAACATTTTTACGGAAAAAAAAATCGAATATTGACAGTAAAATTTCAGGAAATGGAAAGGAATGTGAGAAGTTCGGTAAGCAGATTTGTCGACGGAAAATTGACAACAACCGGCCAGTTAACTTCTACGGCGTTGGATGTGGCTACAGCCGCTTTGGCAGATTCAAGATCGAGGGCACCGTGCAGAATCGACCGCACGCCCTCCTCTCGGTACAATGTAGCCTCAGATCTCAGATGGGTCAGAGCAAATTCGTATAAGAAAAGGACCAGAACCGGAGGAGAAAGCAAAATGATAGAACAGAGAGAAACAGAGGAGAGCGAGGAGGAAGAGGATATGGAGAGTCGTAAACCCTAGCAGTGGCTCTTATAGCCGAGGAAGAGAGATCGCAGCCGTTCGTTTCATGCCGCTCCTGATGGACCATCCGAGTTTGCTCGGGCCTTGCGTCTGAAAATTCATGCCCAAATAGTGTCTAAATGTTGGTCCACTTTGTAATATCATCCCTGGCTTTTCATTTATTTGATGTAATATCTAAAGTATTAATAAATGTTCGATATAATCATTAAATTATATAAATTTTTCATTTATTTGATGTAATCTCTAAAGTATTAATAAATGTTCGATATAATCATTAAATTATATAAAAATGTATAAAATTTCAAAGATGACGTTACACGTTAAATCAAAGTTCATAAATCATATTAAATAAATTAAAAGTGTGAAAATAATATTATATATTGGATTAAAGTTCAAAAGCCAATTATGTCATTTTCCTTAATTATTAACTAATTTTCTTTTTTTTTTTATTGGATAAGTATGATGAATTCAGTTGAAGGAAGGAAGGCTAATAACCTACTATATGCTCAAACATAAAGGAAAGCATGAATCCAATCTAATCTATGATTTTCCATTTTTTGCAAATTTATTGTCTGAAATCCGCCGAGGAACTTGCACTTCTGGAGATACAAAATAATCTCCAAATGCATTTGTTTTATGGAAAATCTTTTTTGAGAAAATATTTTACTTATTTTCCAACACTTGAATCACTTAAGAAAGAGAGTCAATAAAAAATGTTTTCTTAATTAATGGAAAAAAAAAAAGGTTTTCCTTGCTAAATCTTAAATTTAGGAAAATTTATTCTTTTTAAAAAATCAGAAATCATTAGGTATTGAGGTTTAGATGAGAAACTCTACCCTTGGGCACAAGAACCCCGGTGCTCATTCTCGAGCCCCTAACAACAAGGTTGAGTCCTCAATGCCCTAGCCTTAGTCCATTGAAACCGTGCCTAGGTCCATTGAGGTTGGGCCCAAGTTCTCAACGCACATGCTCAATTTGGGCCCTAGACCATGATGCCCATGTTCACGTCTCCAACTTCTAAGTTGAGGTCCATCAAGGCCAAACTCAAGACTCTTATGCCTAGATCCCCTGTGCTTGCGCCTTGGTCCATCGATGCTAGGCCTAGGCCTAGGCCTAGACTTAGGCATTGAAATCAAGCCTTGATAGACTCGAGTGTTGGTGTCAAGGTCCCAAGCCCAATCTCAATGGACCTATGTTTTGGGGTAAGCAGCCTAGCCCAACCTTGATGAACATGGGCACAAGCATTGCTACTGAAGCACCAAGGTCCCAATCTCAAGTGTTGAGGTTCGAGGCTCGGCCCCGATGGACCTAGGCTCAAGCATCAAGGATGTGGGCCCAGCCTTTGCAAACCTAGGCCCAAGCACCAAGGAGCCCAGCACGGACATCAAGTTCTTGAGCTCGGTTTCGCTAGACCCAAAACCAGTATGTACTCATGCCTAGGAGTCGAGGATCCAAGGTGGACGCCCTAATGTCCATGTTGGATTCCTTAGTTACCCATGTACAAGTAGATATCGCCCAAATGTCTATTTAATTGATTTTCCTTACCAAACAATAAAAAATGCTTTTCAATTTATTTTCAAATTTCAACCAAACACCAAGAAATAGTCACTTTCTTGGAATGACTCCTTGGAAAACAATTTTTAGTAATATAACATTTTCCTCCAAACAAATCAAGCCATAATATTAATCACTAGGAACTTCACAAAGAAGGCATTCGTTCAGCCAAACAAGATGGCATAACCAGGAAGATCATCCGAAGACTGAGATGACCTCTTGGAAAGATCAAAATATGAATCATATGGGAGGCGAGTTGTGCTTCGCGTGCTGCTTTCACTTCAAGGGACTTATGTTATATGGTTATGCATCAACAAAAGCTTTCAACTCTTGACATGTAAACTCCATGGCAATGTACATAAGCTCATCAATCAGAACTATGGCAGATTATTTCGTAAGATGCCATTTACTTGATCAATAATCTGTGTCAAAGCAGGAAAAGTAAAGAGACAAACCGAATGCAGATGTGTACAGAGAGTAATCAAAGATCTGTACTGCTGCAGATTCTTCTCAATCGATGTTACAGATTGAAAAGGATCGTTAATAATTTGGGAAGGGAAAAAGGTCATTGATCAAAGAGGGATCCACTGGTCTGCCAAAATGCAAAATTTTATGAATGCATAGTGCAAAGAGAACGAGAGACATATGGCAGAGACCTCATAACCACACACAAAAAAATACTAAAGGCATCAAAGTGGAGATGATCTTGCAAAAGCAAGGCAAGAAAGCAGCATTCACCCGACCACCAGCCCCTTGAACAAATTTTTCATCATTATTCTTCAGCGATGGCATGTTCAGCATCTGAGAAGTAGTCATGCCTGGAAACACAGGAAATAAGAAGCTCAGGAGAAGTTCTTTATCTCATTTGGTGGGCCTGAACCACAAAGCAGCCAGACTGAATGCCCAGCACTCATGCAATTCCATAATCATTACTGTAAATATGATTAACATAGGAACTAGACCACTAAGCTATTTAGGGTTTACTCATATGGCTCGGTTGTCTTTACATCCTCCATGACTGGCTATCTAAATTGAAGAACTATTAAGTGATTCACGTGAAGCAGCTAGGTACATATGGGAGAGCTGAGAAGTAGAAGAAGAGCTGTGACAAGATGATGACAAACATCAACACAATTCTTTCCTCTAATTGGCATATATAACGGGAGTGTGAAAAGTATGGCTGTGTAGGATTCCAGATCAGTAAACATATGAGGTCTTCACACCATATATCTGGTGATAGACAGGGAAAGGATCCTATTCAATGTATAAAAACCAACAATGAGAAAGTTAATGATCTCTTTTTGCTAATTGAAAAGCTAATGATTTGTTAGTCTATTCCTTCTTCCAAATTGATAGACGAAAAACATAACCAGAAAATTTGGTATAGTCAAGGGTTCTACTCCTAAAAATGATAAGATAATCACAAAAGCTTACTTATATCTGAACTTTCCAACTGACTTCTATACTATATAAAGTATAAACTCACCGAATTTTGCGCCCTAATTGATAGAGGCCTGTCCCAGCCATAGCAACATTTACACTGAAGAGATTCCAATTTTTCTGTAATTCAGTAGGACAAACCCTGGTCAGTACCATGGAGGATTTTCTCCAAGGAAAATGAGAACAACATTGAGAGCTGACAGAAGCAAGGCAAGCAACAAAAATCTCAGCAACCAGTGATGGCTTCTCATTCTGTTATCAGTGTTTGAGAGCTTGAATTTGAAACACCCTAGTCAAGCTAATGAAGAGAGCTTCAATCATCTTAACCTTAGTATTGCCATTTAGGTTTAGAGACTTATCTATGTTTTACTTTCTATCCACATGCTCATCTTCATGGATACAAATGAACCCATAATACAGAGCTTCATTTTCCTTCTTGAGGAAAAGAAGAAGATCCATCCTCAATCTCAGTGGCCAGTATTCTACAGCATACAATCAGCATATCTGTAGATGCTTACAGGAGTAATCACTGTGCTGTAGCGTGACCAGACAATACCAGTGGCGGCAACCGCTGCACAAAATGAAGCATTTACATGAGACAAAAGCTGCAATTATCAATGTGCGTCATAAAGATACCAGCAATTGGAAAGCCACTCACAAGGGTAAGACGCAAAAGATTGTATACATATAAAAGTTTCAAGGACATACCAATTTGCTGAGGATAAGAGAGCTTTTCTGGCGGTTTAGAGAAGTCAGCAATGTTGGCTATGCTGATGCCCCATTTAAATGTCGGTGCCCAGAAGTGAACTGCATTGACAGGGTGATGAACACAATAAGTCCTTTCCATTAGAGATGCAACACAACACAACCAATATCAACCAGAACAGCACAAACGAGTACCAGTAAGAAGCACCAACTCAACTCTGACAATTCTAATCAAATCCGAATGTATAAAACCCATATTCAATTCCTTCAGTAAGGCTGAAAATACCTCAACAGATGTTATTCAACATTTCCAAATAGAGTCGAATTCTACCTCCAGCACCACTAAACCAAAACTTTCTCAGAACTGCACCTACCGATTCAACGAATTTCGCATCAATCCACTCTAGCGCTAGTCAAATCAATTCATTATCATCTCTCCTCAGCCAAAGTACGCGTAAAACAAGCGCAAGTGAACAGAATCACCATAGACGAATGCACAGCACGAACAAGTACCATTAACCGACGAAGCACCAAAACTCAACCCAACCGTCTTCCAACAATTCTAATCAAATCCAAATGTCCAAAACCCATATTCAATTCCCTCAGTAAGGCTGAAAAATACCTCAACAGACGCTACTCAACGTTTCCAGATAGAGCCGAATACTACCATCAGCGCTACCAAAACCAAAACTTTTCTCGGAACTACACCTACCCACTTGCCCAATTTCGCATCTATCCACCCCAGCGCTAGTCAAATCCATCCTTCATCATCTCTCCTCAGCGAAAGCACGTGCAAAACAAGCGCAAACGAACAGAACCATCGCAGACGGACGCGAGCCAAAGCAGGAACAAGACAAAAGAATCATGGGTCTCGATAGAATCGCCGACCCAAGATTCAAAGACAACCCACAAACTGCCCGAACGGTCAAACAGCGAGGCGATCGATGGGTTCCGAGCGATGACGGGAACGAGTCGACTCACTGGTTTTGGGACCGGCCGGGTGGTTCCAGAGAGCTTGAAGCTTCGAAGAAGACATGGGTTGGATTCAGAGCCTCTCCCTTCCTCTTTGTCTCCCCGAGAGAACCTCGTTCCGGTTGCAGACGGGCGGGGGTAGATCGATGGCGATGGTGGGTAGGTCGCACGGGGGAGGGGACGAGTTTCACCCGAATTCTCGTTGATCAGAATCGTTGACCAGTAAGAGCGAGCCACGTTGGGGGAGAACGAGCTCGAGCTCACTGATCTTACTGTAGGACGTCTGCACCGCATAATTACCAACCTTCTCTCTCTCTCTCTCTACATTTTTTGTTTGCCCAAAACATTTTCTACTAATGCTCTGTCAATGTTGCCGGGCTTGAAATATCCGCACGTGGGACCCGGGGAAAAAAATGTGTTTTGATGAATAATTGCATTTACTTATGTTTTTCTTAATGAGTGTGATGTCATGTAATTGATTTATAGAAAAGAGAGAAGTAGCAACTCGTCATTTGTACAAAATAAAATTTAATCATAAATATTTTTACATCGACAAATTCAATCCATTTAGTCAATTTAAATTGGAAATGAGCGACGTGGAATGTCCAACCGCGTAAATATAATAATTTTTTATATTTTACATTTTAAAATAATTTCTTGAAGTTTTTTCTTTCACTTTTCATTTGCTAGTGCCCATGACCAATGAAGGTTGGGCAAGGGTTGCCCTTGTTGGCCATGAGCAAGGTTCAACCTTGTGGGGTTGTGCCTAGGCAAGGGTGAGCATTAGTCAAGTTCAACCTCGCTTAGGTCGTGGCCTATGGCTAATGCCAAATTGGCCACCAACACTAACAAAAAGAAAAGGGAATGGAAAAAAGAAAAAAATTCAAAATTTTATTTAAAAAATAAAATTATAAACGAAAAATTGTCCACATCGGTGCTAGCCATGCCGTGTAAAACAATTAGTGTTCATGTCACTGATTCTAGACCTAAATTGGTTGGACAAATTAAATTATTATCAACGTGAAAATATTTATGACTAAATTGACCCAATTAAAAATTTTATAACCAAATTAATATTAATACAATAGGTTTATGATTTTTTCTTTTTTGGTACATTTCCCTTTGTATGATGTGATCAAGTAAATTCAAGGTAATTGTCATTGATTAATGAAGTGGAACAAATGTAAGCAATTAACCAGACAATAGGAGTGAATTATGATAATCTACTTTTTACGAATAAATAGTCAATTAGAAAATTAGCCATGCGACCTGTTCTAGAGTCACTCCTAAAGAAGGATAAACATGAATTCAACCGACAAATCCTATAATACGTCGTGGTAAGCAGATCAAGCAAATTCAAGATGTCAATCGCAATAAGGCAAATGCAAAATGATTCACAAAGAACAAAATCGATTATTTCACATTTTAAACTTGCATAGGCCGGGTAGACAAATCTCATTTCTAAAGAATAGAGTGCTTTTATACCGGGTAGACAAATCCAAGACAATGTCCTTATTGTTCAGGAGGTTATACACCAGTTGAAAATCCGTAAAAGAAAGAAACATTTCCAAGCTATTCTCAAATTAGACATGCAAAAGGCTTTTGATAGGGTAGAATGGGACTTTTTACAAGCTTATCTCTGCAAATTGGGATTTCATCATCGATGGGTTATGTGGCTGATGCAATGTGTTACCACTTCTTCTCTCAGTGTTAAATTCAATGGTGACTTACTATCCTATTTCCAACTGACCCGGGGACTCCGTCAAGGCGATCCCCTCTCCCCATACCTATTTATACTCTTGGCCAATCTTCTCTCCACCCTCATCTCTCAAGCACTTGATATGGGTCATCTTCGAGGTATAACTTTTAATAGAAGCTGTCCAACTTTATCTCACATGTTCTTCGCCGATGATGCCATCTTTTTTCTCAATGGAACAATCACTGAATGTCAGAATTTATCAAGCATCTTAAATGAATACCGCCTAGCTACAGGTCAAGCGATCAATCGGAACAAGTCTGGATTATATCTTTCCAAATTCTGCCCTCACATCCTCAAGACTAATTTAGCTCACACATTACGAGTCCCTTTGCTGGAAAAAACTGGTAAGTATCTTGGCCTACCATCTGACTGGGGATCCTCTAAGAAGGATATGTTCGCCTGGATATTAAGTAGAGTTAATTCTAAGCTGGAGGGTTGGAAAGAACATCTAATTTCCAAAGGGGGGAAAGAAATCCTGCTGAAATCCGTGGTTCAGGCTTTGCCTCAATATGCTATGATGACTTTCAAGGTTCCTGTTTCTATTTGTCGATCTATTGAGAAAAAAATAGCTAGATATTGGTGGAACAGCAGCAGTAACATATTTGCTATCCATTGGAAAAGTTGGGACCTCCTAACAACTAGTAAGGAAAAAGGAGGAATGGGCTTCCGAGATCTCATCTCTTTTAACAAAGCCTTATTGGGAAAGCAAGCCTTGAGGATTTTTAACAACAATACCTCATTATTATCCACAGTTTTTAAAGCTTTATACTTTCAATCTACTTCTTTCTGGAAAGCAGATCAAGGCTATCGACCCTCTTGGGGTTGGAAGAGTATACTCCTTGGCCGAGATTCTATTTCTGAGGGATTTCAATGGTCAGTTGGCAATGGATCCTCTATTAATGCTAGAGAAGACAAATGGCTACATATTGGCATACTAGGGGGACCACCGAAGCGAGAAGAGCCTACAATGGTTGCGGACTACATCCTTCCTGCACAGAATGCCTGGAATACATTCCTCCTCCAACAGCATTTTCTACCTCAAATAGTGGATGAAATTTTAAAAATTCAATTATGGACAGTCAACACTCAAGACAGACTCTGCTGGACAGCCTCACATGATGGAAATTACTCTGTTAAAAGTGCTTATCATTATATCTCCCAATCGGCATCTTCAAAGGTTCATCCTCAACCCTCTACCTCTTACACACCTCCATCAAAAGTCTGGAAGCAAATATGGAAAACAAACACAGCACCAAAAATTCGCACATTCCTATGGTCTCTATGTCATAAAGCATTGCCAACTAAAGCCAATCTGTTTCATCGCCGTATTATCACTGATCCTTCTTGCAATCTATGCTCAGCCAATATTTCTGAAACCTCAGAACACCTATTCCTACTTTGTCCATCAGCTAGATCGATTTGGAGTCACCCGAAGGTCAACCTAACCTTTCCCAGTTCGTTAACAACCAGCATTAATCAATGGCTTGCATATATTATAGACCAGAAGGGGAACGTACCTAGCTTTGAAACCATTGCAGCTCTGCTATGGCACATGTGGAGGGCCCGAAATCACCTTATCTTCCGTAATTACCGAACCAATCCCAATCTCCTCGTTGACACTGCTCTGCACATGGCTGACCTCTGTCTCAGTGCAAAGCAGATCGCTTCTTCATCCGGTTCGACCCCCCAAAGACGGCACCCTTCCTGGCAACCTCCAAAACAAGGTACCATAAAGATCAATATGGATGCTGCATTCATCAATCCTAATCATACAGGTGCAATTGCTAGTATATTCCGAGATCACACAGGCAAGATGCTAGATGGATTCACACGCACTGTTCCAGCATCCACCGCAACCGAAGCCGAAACTCAAGCACTGCTGCAAACGCTCAAGCACCTCATCAATCAACAGCAAACCGATACTCACCTGCATCTTGAATCAGACAGTTCAATCCTCGTTGACACAGTGAACAGGAGGCGTTCTCCTCCTTGGAGCTGTCGAGCCCTCTTCGCTGAAATCGATTCCCTTTTGCCCTATTTTCCTCAACTCTCTCTGCATCACTGTCGACGAGAGAGCAATGCCCTAGCTGACTGGGCCGCCAAGGCCCACGGAAGAGGCCTCCTCCCACTTAACTGGGCTCTCAACCCACCGCTTGCATTTTCTGATTTACTCTGTAATGAAGCCCTTCTTTCTGGTTGTACTTCCTTTTCAAGTTAATATATATGCTTTACCGACCAAAAAAAAAAAACTTGCATAGGCCGTTTCAATCAGGATGACCATTTTAGTTTCCACGTTCCTAGAAACGCCCAGTTTTTACTTTACTTGAGAAATCATTTCCACTTATTCTGATGACATCTATTGGCCTTACCACGATTGTAAGGGTTGCATGGAGCAGGCAAGCAGTTGAAGATCGCCACTGCTGATTTCTATGTTGACTCCCGATAGGAATCAGTGATCTCTAAGCTGGTGATTATATACTTAATTAGTGGTTTTTGGGTTGTTAATTAAGAGTTGGCATTGATGGTCCAGGGACAATTTCTTTGTTTTTTTTAATCTCTTTTTTAAAAATGGATTTTCTGTTGAAATATCGGTAAAGCTTAGAAGTAGAGAAACCAGGCCAGAACAGATGCTTTAAAATAGGTTTGCTCTTGAATTTCTGGCCGAACTTAAAGGTAGTAGTTTCCTAATTAAATTACTATTGTTGATTGATTCTAGATACTTAAATGTTCCAGCAAAAATTCCACGCATTAGTCTATGTAAATTTGGGTCCTTTTGGATAAATTTAACCGTCCTCAAATGTTAATTCACATAATCTTAATTTCAGTGGTAACGATTTTTTGCAAACGCAATGAATTTTTTCAATGTCACGAAAATGGACTTTCGAGTATAGATTCTGAATAGTCCACATGATAAATATTTTTTAGGATTTATTTATAGTTTATGACTTATAGAGGAAATTGATTTAATGTTTTAGTAAAATGCAGAAAAATCCCTACTGCTATTTTTCATTCGTTGGACGGATAAAGTTTAATCTGTTATCATTTTGTACAAAATTCAATCGATTTTAGGAATAACCGTTGTGCAATTGCCAACGTGAAAGCAAAGAGTAGTCGTCTAAACTAAAATCATTCAACACAGATTCAAGCACGAAAGCCAAAAGATGAATTCTGAATTTTCCTTTTGCAACTATTGCTTATGAATGATTTTTGACATAATAGTTTTTCCTTCATTAGGGAGGAACCTAATGATGTCAAACACACAGTAATTTTTACCAACTCATTTTAATTATATGTCTTTAATCATTAAAACTAAGTTTATATTTGATATTTGGCAAGTTGATAAAAGTCACGATTAAGAAAGAGAAAGATCTGCCACAAAAAGCACAATAAGGCCACACCCCAAATCAATCAATTCATCATAAATTGCTATGACATTAATCAATTTGGCCTAGGAACAAAAGATCAATAATCTCTCATATCCATAGTAGGGTGATTACATGGTCTTGAAATTACCCTTCTATTTTTTTCCCCGAGAAGCTAAGGGCCTATTTGTTTTCACTTCTTTTTCTATTTAAAAACAGTTTTTTTTTGTTTTTGTTTCTGGGAACAAAAAAGGAACAAAAACGTGTTTATTTACGTTTTTATTCCAAATCTATTTTTTTGTTTCCAGAAACATATCTGGAACAAAAACAAGAAACAAAAAAAAAATTGTTTCTTGTTTTTGGAACAAAATTTAGGAACATTTTTCTCTCTCTTCCGTTTTCTTCTCTCTTTTTTCTTCTTCTTTTTTCTTTCTTTTTCCTTTGACCAGTCGCCGGCCTCGGCCATGGCCGGCGACGGCCGTCGAGGGCCGGCGACCTCGCGGAGCGTCGCCGGCCCCGACGAGGCGAGGTCGACCTCGCACGCGGGCCGGGCGAGCTCGTTCTCGCCCAGTCCAAGAACGCCGAGCCTTGCCGGCACCGGGCGAGTTCGGCCTCGTCGGAGCCGGGCGAGATCGAGCTCACCCAGCCCGACGCGAGGCGAGCTTGCCCGGCCCGGCCAGCGAGGCTTGGCCTCGCCGAGCCATCGCTAGGTCGGTGTCGCCCGGGCGGTGGCTCGGCGACATTGAGCCTCGCCGGTCGCTAGGTGAGTTCGGCCTCGCCCGGCCTATGGCGAGCCTCGCCGTGGTTGGGTGAGGCCATCGGCCCTCGTCGGCTAGTTGCCGGCCATGGCTAAGGCCGACGATCGGTTAAAAGAAGAAAAAAGAAAAAAAGAAAAAATAAAGGAAAAATAAATAAGAAAAAAAGAAAAATAAGAAAGAAAATAGAAAAAATAAAATAAAAATATTTAAAAATTAAAAGAAATAAAAAAATTATACAAATTTACCAAACGTGTTTCAATTTTTTTATATTTCGGAACAGATTTACCAAATGCGTTTTTTTGTTTAAAAATTGTTTCTGAAGCATAAATACCTTTTTTTTTTTTATTTTTGTTTTCGAAACAATTTTTAAACAGAAATGTTACCAAACACACTCTAATTCACCGCCCACCACGGCAATCGTTGGATTTCTCGCAACCGTGTTGGTAACCATTGGACGGAGCAAGCACACAGTTTGCGCCCTTGCAATGTGCTCAGTCCCCTTTGTCCATGCCGCCGTAGGAGATCGGCGTCGCGTTGACGAGCACATCATCCGCCACGAACGAGCATATCTCTATAGCAATGATGCAGAGGGCCACCGCCTTAATTGCCATTTTTTTTTTTTTTTGGTCGGAGAAACTGATATATTATACGAATATATGCATACAACCAGCTAGTAGTGCATCTATAAGGATAATATTCTGGAAAGCAAAAGGAATAAAAACAAGCCAGTTAGAAGCAGATCCGTTGGCCCGATGGGCTTTGGCGGCCCAGTCAGCAGCTAGGTTGGCATCGCGAGAGACATGATGAATCGAGGCATTAGGGCATTGAGAGAGCAGCTCGTGAAGAACGGCAAGAAGATGTCGCTCCTGCCATGGCTGCGGCTGGTTATGCCGAAGGATCTCCACCAAGAAAAGGCAGTCCGATTCAACCAGAACTCGATGGTGCTGATGCCTCTGCTTGATAAGATGCTGAAAGGCTCGAATCATTGCGAAGATCTCTGCTTGAAATGCCGATTTGGCCGGGACAAGATGCGGTAAACATATCGGTGAGCTCGCCTTTGAAATTTCTGAAAATACATGCGATAGCGCTCTGTTTACTACCTGGAATGAAAGCCCCATCTATGTTGCATTTGATTGTGCCTTGATCAGGGGGTTTCCAGCAATGATCAGTACTAACATATGTGTGTGAAACCCTAGGTTTCGGGGGTTGAAGACTCTTGAAGATCCTGTACTGGGCGAGAGCATTGTCCACTACTTGGATCGGGTTTGGAGGTTGCTGTCGGAAAGTAGCATTGTTGCGTTGACGCCAGATCTCCCATAATAGATTGGCAATCGCTTCAAAGCTTGGGGAAGAAAGATGATGGGTGGCACGGGCCGCCAACCAGGCATCCAATCGCTTGATTGAGGTAAGTGAGATGTTAATTCTGATCTTGGCATTTGCCCAAATCGCCCTTGTCCATTCACAGTAAAAAAATAAATGTTCAATGGTCTCGGGGTATGCGATCACACGGGGGTGCGGTAGGGGTTTGGAGTGATGTGTCTGGAATAGAGATTGGCTTTGGTTGCGAGGGCATTTTTACAGGCTAGCCATAAGAATACTCGAATTTTTGGAGCTACTTCTATATGCCATATTTTTTTCCAGAGTTGATGAGGAGGCTGATAGGATGATGAGGCACCTTTGGTGGGTGGGTGTTGTTGCTTGGATAGTAAGTAGTAATAGCAACTTTTAACAAGAAACGACCACGATGATGTGGCTGTCCAAATCAACTGATCAGAACAAAGGGAGGGATTTATAGGGGTGTTTAAGATTGCTGAGCATACCTGTTCAGGGAAGAAATGAAAGATAATCTCCTGTTTCCATGTTGCCGTAGGTAAATCAATAAGTTCAGCAACTTTAATGGGTTCTCCTACAGCAGCATTTCCTCCTATTTTCCCAATTGAAAGCCAAAAATCTTCTCTGATGTCAATTTGCGTACCATCCTTCACCATCCACCTAGTGTTAGGAATAATAGCATCCCTGCCCTTTAAAATACTACGCCACCCCCATGATGGTCTATAGCCCGAAGTGGCCCCGCTTTGAAAGGAAGACCTTTTAAAATATAGACCTTTAAACAACCGACTCCAAATTGCGAGTAGGTTGCTTTGTAGTAAACGCCACGCTTGTTTACCTAGCATCGCTAGATTAAAAGAAATAAGATCTCGAATCCCATACCCCCACTGTTTTCGATTGTTTTATCTGTGACCATTTTATCCAATGTATGCCAGAATCACTCTGATTTTTGCTCCACCAGAATGCTGAAATCTTATTTTCCATTTGTGCGAGAGACGGGGGAAGCATAAAGAGGGACATCGCATACTGAGGTAAGGCTTGAGTAACTGCTTTTAATAAAATCTCCTTGCCCCCTTTGGATAAGAAATGTTCCTTCCAACCAGCTAATTTTGCGTTCATTTTTGCCAGGATCCAAGAGAACATCTCCCGTTTAGAACGCCCCCAATCTGATGGAATGCCCAAGTACTTACTATATCTTCTCACCACAGGTACTCTCAGTTCTCGTTGTAAATTATCCTGTAGCTGCATTGGACAATTCGGACTGAAAAAAATTGTTGATTTATTTTCGTTGAGAAGCGACCCGTTGCATAGCGATCTTGGTTTAATAGATTTGAGAGGTTTTGACATTCGAAATAGAAGCTTTGAGGAAAAAGACAGCATCATCAGCAAAAAATAAATGGGAGCGTTGTGGACATGCACGATTAAATTGGATCCCCTGTAAGTGACCTAGACTGATGGCTTGGTTGATAACTGTTGATAAAGCATTAGCCATTAAAATAAATATGTAAGGGGATAGGGGGTCACCTTGATGAAGTCCTCTAGTAGGTTTAAAGGATGGTAGCAATTCTCCATTGAATCGAATAGTAAAAGAAACAGTTGTGATGCATGCCATTACTAGCATTACCCATCTATCCGTAAAAACTAACTGTTTTAAATAAGCTGCAATAAAGTCCCATTCGACACGATCATAAGCTTTCTGCATGTCTGTCTTGAGAATGAGATTGAACTTTTTTGACTTGGATCGGATCTTAAACTGGTGTAGTACTTCCTGAACGACCATGATATTATCTTGAATCATGCGCCACTAACAAAAGCTGCTTGTTCAGGGAGTGATTAGTGTAGGGAGCCAACACTTCTATCTATTAGCCATAACTTTAGAGATAATCTTGTATGCGAGTTACTGAGAGACTAATAGGTCGATATTGGTTAATGCTTTCGGGACGATGAACTTTAGGAACCGAGTCAAAATTGTTCTGTTTAAATTCGGAGGCATTTGACCAGATTCAAAGAAGTCTTGCACTGTTTTGATAATTTTTTGTTTGATGGTGTTCCAGTGGTGCCTGTAGAACAAACCAGGGAGGCCATCTGGACCAGGGGCCTTGGATGCTCCCAACTGAAAGGTAGCATCATATACCTCTTCTTGGTGACTGGACTCATAAGATGTGTATTAATCTCGAGTAGTAACGATTGTGGACATTGTAATAGGAATGGATGAAAATCTCTGTGTCCAACTGATTGATAAAGTCCAGTAAAATAAGCCATGGTCATTTCTTGCAACCGTTCTGGCTCTCTTTGCCAATTCTGGTTTTCATCTTTTAATATAGAAATTCTGTTTCGTTGTCGCCTTTGTACAGTGCAAGCATGAAAAATTTTAGAGTTCTTATCTCCCCATGATAACCAGTTAAGCCTAGAACGCATCGCCCATAATTGCTCTTCCCGATTCCACATTTGCTGTATTTCGTTCGAATTGTAGTTGCTAATTCTTTATCTCCCCGCCGATAGCATTTTCGATTTGTAATGGTCTGTAGCTGTTGCCTTGAAGACACCGAATTTTGCTGCCCGGGCATTAGTGAAACGAGCTCGACTCCGCTTGATAACTTATGAGAGCGCTTGCAGTTTAGATGGTAAGGAAGAGTGATTCCTTTCCCATACCGATTAAACTACTTTAGTACATTCACTATGTTGACTCCAGTAAGCTTCATAATGGAAGGTCTTTTTTGGCTTGACAGATTGAAAATGAGTATTCAGCACCAGTGGGCAATGATCCAATCCGATCGAAGGGAGAGCAAACACTATGGAGGATGGGTATGTAAAGCTCCAATCCAGTGAGCAGACAACATGATCGAGCTTCTCTTTTACTAACTCATCTCCTGCTCGGTTGTTTGACCTGGTATACTCACAACCTTTACTATCCAGTTCAATTAACGCACAATCATCAAGAATCTTCCGAAATGCTGCCATCCTGGAATAATTTGCTGGTCTTTTACCCATCTTCTCCCAGGGATAAAGGAAGTCATTGAAATCCCCGATACACATCCACGGTAGGTTAGTAGATGCGTGAATCAATCTAAGCGTTTTCCAAAATTCCTGCCTTGCAGAGAAAGAAGCAGGAGCATACACACAGGTAACTTGCATAGAGGTAAAAAGTCTAGTATCCAACAATGAAATATTTACAAAATTCTGACCAGAAGACATAATAGTAATGTCAAGGAGGTCATTCCAGAACAGAGCAAGGCCTCCAGAAAAACCGGTGGGAGTCCTAAAAAGGAGTGGTCAAAATGGCAGCGTATTTGTAAGTTCTGTAAAACTAAATCTGCATTCTTTGTTTCCATTAAAAACACTAGGTCGGGCTTTTCAGAGGCTATCATAGCCTTTAGAGATTGAATTGTCAGGGGAGTGCCCAACCCTTGGCAATTCCAACTTAATATTTTCATTTGGATCGTGGGGGCTGTTGAGGGCCAGCCGCCAAAGCCCAGGAGGAATGATCAGTTGCTTCAAAGACAGGTGTGTCGAGTAATTGGGTTTCATCTAATTTAGAAGTCTGATTTGTTCGAATCTCATAAGGGGAGTAGCGTTTAGGTTTCTTGCTGGAGCCCACTACTATCTGTGATCTGGGAGTCTTGTGCTTTTTTAGTTGCGGAGAATCGAGGGAAGAACGTTGAATACCTTTTAACTTTGCATCTGCGGGAACCAAATCAGTGGTTATGGGGGCTGTATTAACAGGAACAGGAGAGATAACCTTGGACGGGAGGGGAGTCTCAGGAGCAGGAGTTATTGGAGGTAAGGCTGGCAGATGGGGGTGTGTAGGAGGTGGAGTTTCAGGTATAGTCTCTTCCATGGGTTCTGAATTAGATGAGGGCTTATAAAAGGCATCCTAATAGGGACTATGTTGTTTAATCTCTGCCCGTAGCCAAGGTCCATATACCATTGTATCACGTCCCTCAAATTGTGATTCATCATAAGGGTAGTCCTTGCATGATGCTGCATAATGGCCTAATTTCCCACAAAAGTAACAATAGTGGGATAGTCTTGCATACCGAAAATCAAGCCATAGGGGTCTTCCAGCAATGCTAATGAGTTTCCCTGATTTTAATGGTTGTTGCAGATCAATTTCAAGGCGAATTCTCCCAGATGTATCCTGTTTTACTTCAAGCACTCGACCCATCTGCTGAACTGCCCTACTAAGAAGTTGTGGAGTGTTCCATTCCAGAGGTAATCCTATAACATGCACCCAGAAAGGGCATTTGGAAAAATCGTAGCAATGTAGAGGGGTATTGGGCTTCCAAGGTTGTAAGTTAACTAGATGACTAGAGAATAACCAGGGGGTTCCATCTAATGCACGTCTTTTTTCTGTCTCAGTTCGAAATTTAATAATGTAGATGCCATCATCGCTGGGCGATATGTCCAGATAATCAACACGCCAAGCTTTCTTCATTGCAATCTGAAAAGCAGGTAAATTGATAGTAGGATTTGTATAGATATTACCCACCAAAATGAGGCGACACTCTTTGATATTGTCCGTTCCTTGTAGATCTTCCCAGACTTCTAGTTCTTGGTCTGAACAGAGCTGTCCGAGTCGGTGGCACAGAGAAGCAATACGAGAGGAGTCGTCTGTATCTTCCGAAGCCATGGAAAAATAGATGGACTAGAAACAGTGTTCTAGAGAGATACCCAGACTATAACACAGTATTTCAAAGGTTGCATGTCCATGATCGGCGACATGCAAAGGTAAAGATTGTCGAAGTGAAGCAAGCGTAACACTGGTATTTCCAGAAGCGACTACAAGTTGAAGGATAGAGGAAACGAGGATAGTTGAAGAAGAAGGGAGATGGTCTACAAAGAGAAATTGGAACCGAAGATCCAGAAGAAAACTCGAGCAAGTCGCGAGAGAGAAACTCTAGCATAAGCGAGAGAGGACCATTGCTGATTTTGGCGAGGAGTCTAGCTCTCCGAGAAGCTCATTTTATACTCGTTAGCATCATTTTGGGGCCGGTTATTTTGAGTTGGCCTTGCTAGGGTTTCAATTTTAGTTCCAGTGTGCTGGCCACCCATTGAAAAAGTAAAAACTGACTTCCATGACAATTGAGGTGTATTTTCCTCTCTTTTTTGGGTTGGGAAAATTAGATTCATTGATTATAAGGGAACTGAGCTCATGTTCCAGAGACAACATATTAGAACATATTATGGTCCGCAAGGCCGAACGTGGCGAAAAACCTAATTTGGTTGACAGCTGGAGCAACGCTGAGTTCTAACGGCCCAGTCCACGGCCCGGTTTGTTTCTCTTGCGCAATAAACGACATCCAAATACACATGTGCCTCCCAGTTAGCAAGTCCCAAATCTTCTCCAAATTACACATGTGTCTCCCAATCAAACTGATCTATGAATAAGTTGGATATTACACTTATCAATCCAAACAATTATACACAAGTACAAGTGGCAGTGTTCTTCATATGGAGACATGTTTTAGGGGTTGAAGGACGGCAATGGCCTCTCTGTGGATCGTTGACGATTTTTATTTTTATATTTAAAAAAATTTAAATAATCTTTTGAATTTTTTTCCTCTCTTTTCTTTTTACTAGTGCCAGTGGCCAGCGAGGGCTGGCCTCAGCTAGACGAGGGTTGCCCTTGCTAGCCACAAGCAAGAGTGGGCCTTGCAAGGCTATGCTTGGGTGAGGGTGAGCACTAGCAAGGCCAACCCTTGCTTAGGCTACAACAGCCTTGCTTGGCGACCCTCACCGGTCATGGCCTATGGCCGATGTCCAATCGGTCTTCCACATTGGCAAAAAGAAAAGGGAAAGGAAAAAAATTCACAATTTTATTTTAAAAAATAAAATATTTCAAAATATTATTAAAATTATAAACAAAAATTGTTAATATTAGTGCTAGCTATATCACGTAAGACGATGAGTGTCCACATCAGCAATTTCGAGCCTAAATTGGCCAAATGAATTAAATTGGTACAAATGTAAAAATATTTATAACTAAATTGATCAAATTAAAAAGTTTAAGACTGAATTAATATTAATACAATAGGTTTAGAATTTTTTTTTTTGTATGTTTCCCTTTGTATGGTCTTATCAAGTAAGTTGGATATTGATCAACAAAACTGAACAAATGTAAGCAATAAACCTGACAATGGGAGTGAATTATGATCATCTATTTTTTTTTTCAAATAAATAGTCGATTAGAAAATTAGTCATGCGACCTATTCTAAAGTCATTCCTAAAGAAGGATGAACACAAATTCAACCGACAAAATCTATAATGCGTCACGGTAAGTAGATCGAGCAAATTCATGATGTCGATGATTTTTAGAGAACTAAATTGATTATTTCACATTTAATCTTGGATCGACCGTCACAATCAAGAGGGTTTAGTTTTTCGCGTTCCTAGAAACGCCTAATTTTTACTTTACTCGAGAAATCATTTTCACTTCTTCGGATGACATTCATTGGCCTTCTCTCAACCACGATTTTAAGGGTTGGACAGAGCGTCCTTGTCAACGATCTCGAGATCGCCATTGCTGACTTTTGTGTTGATTCCTAATAGGAATTAGTGATCTCTAAGGGGGTGATTAGATACTAATTAGTGGGTTTTAGGTTGTTAATTAAGAGTTGGCATTGATAGGGACAATGTTCGTTTTTTCTAATCTCTTTAAAAAAAAAAATAGATTTTCTGTTGAAATACTGGTAAAGCTAAAAAGTAGAGAAACAAGGCCAGAACAGATGCTTTCATTTTTTCCCAACATTTCCCTAGCCTTCTGTCGTCGTGAGGCGAATGCTGTTGCTGACTGAGCTACGAAGGCCCATAGGGTTAACTCCAAGCGAATTAACTAGGCTGTTTTTCCCCCCACCCCCTCTTTTAGATCTTATTTATGCTGATGCGATAGCTGCTGCTTGTAATCGGTTTGGTCCATATATATGATAGGTTCTGTTTGACAAAAAAAAAAAAAAAAAAAGTTTGGTCTCGAATTTCTGGTTGAACTTAAAAGTAGTAGTTTCCTAATCACAATCGCTATTGTTAATTGATTCTAGATGCTTAAATGTTCCAGCTAAATTTTCACACATTATCTACATAAATTTGGGTCCTTTTGGATAAATTTAACCGTCCTCGAATGTTAAACCACGGATTCTTAATGTCAGCGGTAATGATTTTTTTTGCAAACGCAAGGAATTTTTCCATGTCAACAAAATGGACTTTTGAATATAGATTCTGGATAGTCCACATGATAAATACTTTTTTAGGATTTATTTATAGTTTATGACTTATAAAGGAAAATGATTTAATGTTTTAGTAAAATGCAGAAAAATCCTTACTACTATTTTTCATACGTTGGACGGACAAAGTTTAATCTGATTCATTTTGTAAGAAATTCAATCGAATTTAGGAATAAATGTTTGTACAATTGCCAACGTGAAAGCAAAGAGTAGTTGTCTAAACTAAAATCATTCAGCACAGATTCGAGCACGAAAGCCAAAAGATGAATTCTGAAAATTCCTTTTGCGACTATTGTTTATGAATGATTTTTGACATAATAGTTTTTCTTCATTGGGGAGGAACCTAATGATGTAAAAAATGCGGTAAATTTTTACCAACGCATTTTAATTATATGTCTGGAAGTTCGGACCATTTGCTGGAAATTTATGAATTTAATCGTTAAAACTAAGTTTATAATCATATTCGATATTTGGCGAGTTGATAAAAATCACGATTAAGAAAGATAGAGATCTACCACGAAAAGCACAATAAGACCACACTAAATGAATCAATCAATTCATCATAAATTGCAGTGACATCAATAAATTTGGCCAAAGAATAAAAGATCAATAATCTCCCACATCCAAAGTAGGGTGTTTCATTAGACCAAATAGTGAGAAGACGGTAGGGTGTTTTAGATTACACGGTCTTGAAATCACCCTTCTAGTGTTTTTTTTTCCCAGAAGGCGGACCACCACGGCAATCGTTGAACTTCTCGCAACCACGGTTGTAACCGTTGGACGGAGGAGGCAGTCTGGGACACTTTGGGCCCTTGCAAGGAATACCGTCTCTACGCATGCCGCCGTAGGAGATTGGCGTCGCGTCGACGAGCACATCATCCACCGCGAACGAGCATATCACTATAGCCATGATGCATACAGCCAACGCCTTATTTGACATCGCCATTGCTGACTTTTGGTGAGAATTCTAGCTCTCCGAGAAGCTCATTTTATACTCGTTCGCATCGTTTTGGAGCCGGTTATTTTGAGTTGGCATTGCTGGTTGGAGGATTTCAATTTTAGTTCCACCGTGCTGGCCACCCTTTGAAAAAGTAAAAACTGACTTCCATGACAATTGAGGTGCATTTTCCATTTAAGGACTTGTCTTTCGTGCAAATCCTTTCTAGAAATTATTTTTTTTTTTTTTTTTGGTATCAAAGTCAAGAGTCTCGGATTCGCCTCCTTGTGCCATTCTTTCGGTCATCACGCCGTGGATTCAACAATGCATTGCCTATCCCACATTTTGAATCCGCCATTAAAGCCTTCGTCATCAAACCGCACGAAGGGTAGAGATATATGATATATTTCGTGTTGTAATTTCTTAAATTTTAATTGGGTTTAGGGTTTACATTTGAGTTCCCATTGGGCCATTATAAGGAAATGTATCCACGTGAGAATAGATCTCCAGCTATTATTCAATTAGATACATTGTAATTGATGCACAAGGAAGCTTAATTTGAGTAAAGAGTTAACATATTTCTCACAGAAAAAGCAATATAAGTGATACCGATAAATTTATAATTACAGATGGTGCAATAAATAATCTTTTTTTTTTCCAAATAGTGTACAATATAATTGATATAAAGTTTAACTTTGAACTGGCAGTATAGTTAGATTAGACTACTTAAATTTGCCTAGACACTTATTTAAAATTCATAAAATGGATGGCATTACATGGATATCCAAGTGTAAACTTATACACTGTCGTTTTAATTGAATTTCTACACATTTCGCAGAGTCGATTGACAGGAAGGCAAAGGCAGAGCTAGAGCGAAGCTGCAGAAGTCGAATCAACCGAAATCTAGAGTGTCGATTGAGGGAAGAAACCTCGGAAAGAGAGACCGAAAAAGTAAACTACAGACCGGAATTGAGAACAAAGCTGAGCCCAAGGGGTTAGGGCATCGATGAGGAAGAAATCGACTGGGCGAAGCTCTACCTAGTCAGGTGAAAGAAGCGGCATTGAAGACCAGCGTAGATAGCATCGAGGAAGGAGGGGATTGAGATTACAGGGGATACGAGAGAGCCATGGATGATGGATGAGATGCAGGTAGAGTGGAAGGGGAAGATTAGGGTTTAGGAAATTGTGCTACCATTAAGGTAGAGAGGGCTCTGCAAATCGAGAGAGATCTGAGAAAGTAGTTCCTCGAATGTTAAACCACGGAATCTTAATGTCAGCGGTAATGATTTTTTTTTGCAAACGCAAGGAATTTTTCCATGTCAACAAAATGGACTTTCGAATATAGATTCTGGATAGTCCACATGATAAATACTTTTTGAATATTTATTTATAGTTTATGACTTATAAAGGAAATTGATTTAAAATTTTAGAAAAATGCAGAAAAATCCTTACTACTATTTTTCATACGTTGGATGGACAAAGTTTAATCTGATTCATTTTGTACAAAATTCAATCGAATTTAGGAATAAATGTTTGTGCAATTGCCGACGTGAAAGCAAAGAGTAGTTGTCTAAACTAAAATCATTCAGCATAGATTCGAGCACGAAAGCCAAAAGATGAATTCCGAAAATTCCTTTTGCGACTATTGTTTATGAATGATTTTTTGACATAATAGTTTTTCTTCATTGGGGAGGAACCTAATGATGTAAAAAATGCGGTAATTTTTACCAACGCATTATAATTATATGTTTGGAAATCGGACCATTTGCTGGAAATTTATGGATCTAGTCATCAAAACTAAGTTTATAATCATATCCGATATTTGACGAGTTGACAAAAGTCACGATTAAGAAAGAGAAAATCTATCACGAAAAGCACAATAAGACCACACTGAACAAATCAATCAATTCGTCATAAATTGAGATGACATTAATCAATTTAGTCAAAGAATAAAAGATCAATAATCTCCCACATCCATAGTAGGGTGTTTCATTAGATTAATAAATAAATAAAAACAGTAAGGCGTTTTAGATTACATGGCCTTGAAATCACCGTTCTGGTGTTTTTTTCCCAGAAGCTAAGTCACCGCCTACCACCACGGCATTCGTTGGACTTCTCGCAACCATGGTTGTAACTGTTGGACGGAGGAGGCAGTCTGGGACAGTTTGGGCCATTGCAAGGAATACCGTTTCCACGCATGGCGCCGTTGGAGATCGGCACCGCGTTGACGAGCACATCATCCGCCGCGAACGAGCATATCACTATGACGATAATGCATACAGCCAACGCCTTATTTGACATAGCCATTGCTGACTTTGGTGAGAATTCTAGCTCTCCGAGAAGCTCATTTTATACTCGTTATCATCGTTTTGGAGCCGGTTATTTTGAGTTGGCATTGCTGGTGGTAGGGTTTCAGTTTTTACTTCCACCGTGCTGGCCACCCTTTGAAAAGGTACAAACTGACTTCCATGACAATTGGGGTGTGTTTTCCATTTAAGGACTTGTCTTTTGTTCAAATCCTTTCTAGAAATTATTGTCTTTTGTGCAAATCCTTTCTAGAAATTATGTTCTTTTTTTTTATTTGGTATCAAAGTCAAGAATCTTGGATTCGCTTCCTTGCGCCATGCTTTCAGCCATCACGCCGTGGATTCAACAATGCATTTGCCTATCCCACATTTTGAATCCGCCATAAAGCTTTCGTCATCAAACCGCACGAAGGGTAGAGATATACGATATATTTTGTGCTGTAATTTCCTAAATTTCAATTGGGTTTAGGGTTTACATTTGAGTTCCCATTATAAGGAAATGGATCGACGCGAGAATAGATCTCCAGCGATTATTCAATCGGATACATTGTAATTGATGCACAAGGTTTGAGTAAAGAGTTAACATAATTCTCACAAAATGCAATATAAGTGATACCGATAAAGTTATAATTACAAATAGTGCAATAATAAATCTTTTTTTTTCCAAATAGTGTACAATATGATTAATATACAGTTTAACCTTGAACTGACAGTATAGTTAGATTAGAGGACTTAAATTTGCCTAGACGCTTATTTAAAATTCATAAAATGGATGGCATTACATGGATATCCAAGTGTAAACTTGTACATAATCGTTTTAATCGAATATCTACACATTTCACAACCATACATAAATCTAATTTCTGTGTAGGGTAATTAATTATTTGGTCAAATGAATTTTGGCGAACTTATGCTTGGCCTCCTCCATTCTGAAAAATCACCATTTAACAATTGATTTAAAAATATATATAATAATAACAGGTATTGACTTGGCCAAAAAAAAAAAAAAAACACACTAGAATCACAAAGCAAGGGAAAAAACTAAGTAGTAAAGAGAGCTCACAAAAAAAAAAGATTATATGGAAACTTAATCTCCCACCCAAAATTAGGATTTTTCTATGGTCCATCTGTCAAAACGCTCTTCCAACCAAGGCATACAGAGATAACCTATTTCTTGGTTTTAAAGAGACATATTAGCCTTGATTCAGCAACCTAGTGTGTGCATTATGCAATACCCACATGCTAGAAACGCTGGAACATCTGTTTCTTCTATGCCCATGGACTTTAAAGGTCTAGTCTCACCCACAAATCGGTATTCACATCATACCAACAGAAATTCGTCGTATAGACGCTTGGATAGATAGAAGCAATACCCACATGACTTACTTAGTACTTTAAAGGGGAACTCACTTGGTCTGGACATTGTAGGCGCTCTCCTGTGGCAAATCTTGAAGGCTCGGAATCGATTTATTTTCTCTCATAAACGGCCAGATCCAACGTTTGTTGTCGAAAAAGGTCTACTCCAGGTTTGTCTAACACAAAACACCACCCCTGCCTCGACCGGTTCATTGCAAAATACTGCCGGTCCCGATTCACTTTGGACTGCTCCAGATCCGGATGTTCTATAGATCAATATAGACGGGGCATTTCAGAGCGACAAAAATTCGGGATCTATAGCTTATATTTGCCGAGATCACAATGGCAACATGATAGAAGGTTTTACCTGTGCTGTAGATGTTTCTTCCGCTCTTCAAGTTGAAATCCAAGCGCTAACCCTAGCATTAAATCACCTTCTGAAGCGAGGTAGAGTAACTGAGAAAGTCATCATAGATTCTGACTGCAAAACGTTGGTTGAAGCTGTTGATGATCCGCACATGACGCCATGGGAGGTTCGGAGTCTGCTCGCTGAAGTCGTCACACTCTTACCCTATTTTTCACAGCTGCAACTTAGGTTTAGAAGGCGTGAAACAAACACTGTAGCGGACTGAGCTGCTAAGGCCCATCTCCGCGGGTCTTTGCCTCCGAATTGGGCAGCAAATCCTCCTTCTATTTTGTTAGACCTTCTAGTTTCAGATGCAATAGCTGCAGGATGTAAAATTTCCTCATCTTGAATGCAGTTTCCTTTGTCCAAAAAAAAAAAAAAAAAAAAACGAGAGCTCACAAAAAAAAAATTATAGAAAAAAGTGCCTGAACTGACTTCTACTTTCATTTTTACTTACTCTATATTTTGTGACGCAGCCACTGACTTTTTTCAATTCGAAACACTCGAAACTTAAAAAAAGCAAATGAGTATTTTTCATTATTCTTAAAAGATTATAATTACAGTATAGATTTTGGCTGGAAAATGATGATAATAATGTTGAAGATACTGTTGCCGATGCCGATTGATCTTAATTGACTTTTTGATTATGGGGAATATTTTATGTACATCTTTGGGATATTGTGTATATTTTTATTCCTTTGTTATTTTAGACACTCTGTATTATAAATAGATTGTAATTACATATTGAAAGGAATATAGAAAAGCAGTATACAATTCTCCCAAACTCCAAGCTTTTTATTTTTCTGACATGGTATTAGAGTCTCCCGCCTTGGCTTAGCTTCCGCAACGCCTTTTTTAGGGAGAAATCATGTCGAAGATTGAGGATTCAACTTCCGGCGTTTCTAAGGGAAATCCACAGTCTCTCAACAATCAAAGAGGAGATGTCATCCCTGCAGAACAATAGATGAATCCATCAGAAAGTCAAACATGCCTCTTGCAGCCTGCGCAGCTTAACACAGGATTTAATCCTGGAAATCCCCTCATAGGACCATACATTCAGTGGGCACCTATATCAATTCAGCCTAATCAAGGAGGTTCGGCTTAGAATTTACCTCAAATAGACCCCGGAAGGATTGGTGGGCTAGAGGAAAGCCCATCGCACATACTTGGAGCAGGTCTTGGATACGAGGCGAACTGGTCCTTCCCGGGTTAGAGTGGTTCGGGTCCTGGGTATTGGGCGAACAATACCTACCCGACCTACGGACCCAGTTTTTTTCCTTTTGCAGGTCTCGCCGGAGTCAGCAGTCGACTGGAACCTGGAGACCCGCTGTACACCACGATCGCTAATAGATCAGAGTTGCGCCTGATCTCCCAGCTGCTATCAGGATTAGAGAACTACTTTTTGTGGTCTCGCGAGCTCCGGCAAGCGCTCGTGACCAAAGACAATGATGGTTTTTTGGACGCCATCGTCCCGATACCGTCTGACAAGTGGCTTGCACGACAATGGTGCAAGTGCAACCAACTTGTTTGGACCTGGATAGGAAATTGCCTCATGGCGAAGGTTGTGGCGGGAGTACCACCGACCGAAGATGCAAAAAAAATTTGGGAGAATTTACAGGAAATGTATGGCAAGCTCGATAGAGCAAAAATTTTCACCCTAACACAAGCATTATCAAATCTCAAGCAGGGAAATTTATCGATCTCAACAATCTACAACAAACTCTCTGCCCTATGGAATGAAATCGACATGACAGAGGAGAAATTAGAGGGACCCGAGGCAACCTTGGCTCAATACCGGGCCATGAGAGATCGGGAGAAGGTTACACGGTTCCTACTTGTGTTGAATGAAACCTACTTACCGTTTCGTAGCCAGATCTTGGCCATGGATCCGATCCCACCGCTCGGCCGCATATACCAACTTGCGGTTCAAGAGGAACTCCAGAGGCTGGCGTCGTCTGAGTATGTGAAGAGTGGCGAGCATGTCGTTCTCGTGGCCAAGGCTTCGTCGGAGTAGCGGCTCGTGTCCTTAAGGTCCGGCCATGGAGGATTTTCGAAAAGGGTAGGGATGCTAGGGTTTTGGGAGGAAGAAAATGAGACCTTTTATATGTCTCAAATGGGTAGCCAGGATCATTTCGGGAGATTGAACGGCTCAGGCAGCTCGCGAGGATTGAATGGCCGAGATCCAATCTTCGAATCTGATGGTGGAAGTTCCTTCGCGTGATCGGACAGCTCCTTCACGAGATCGGACGGCTCAAATTTCACCCTTGCAGCGCCGCGATCTAACGGACCATCAACATCCATTTTAAAGCGATCCAATGGCCCAAATTTGGCCACATCTTCGACCAGAAATAGTTCAAACAAAAGGAAAGGTAAATTTTGTGATTATTGCAAAAAACCTTATCATACCAAAGAAAATTGTTGGAAATTGCATGGAAGACCAAGGGAGAAGAAGGAACGAGAATTTTCTATTGGAAATTCTGTAGCAGCAAATGCTAAGGTGAATCAACCTATCAGCAATGACCAACTCCAACAAATCATGAGGACCTTAAGTCAGATGGGCATTCAAGAAAAAATGCCTAGCTATGCAGGTATTTCTTATTGTTTGAACTGCAATATTTCGAGCAACGCATGGATTATTGATTCAGGTGCTAGTGACCATATAGTATGTGATGAACGGTTCTTCTCTAAATTAGAAAAATCCTCAAATCACACTTCCGTTCGCCTTCCAAATGGTAGTGATATTTCAGTAGATAAAATTGGGGATGTTAAACTGAGTCCTTCCATCACACTAAAAAATGTCCTCTTCATTCCAAATTTTCAGTTCAATCTCATTTTTGTATCCAAGATCTGTCAAGACAATTTCTGTCAGGTCATTTTTGATTCTGACACTTGTCTCTTGCAAGCCCCTTTGACTGGGACACTGATGGGCTCGGGTAGAAATTTTGAGGGACTTTATTTCTGGACGGCATTTCCAGAGAATTTTTCCTTCAATAAGAGCATCTTATGTAATGCCAATCATAATAAAGATACTTTTTTATCTCATCAGCGTCTAGGCCATAGCACCGCTTTTCCTCATCCTAAGTGTCCTATATGCCCATTAGCTAAACAGTCTCGAATGTCTTTTCCACAAAGTACATCGCGTGTTGCTAGAGCCTTCTCTCTATTGCACATGGACATCTGGAGCCCATATCACACCCCTCATCGTGATGGGTCACGCTTCTTTCTTACTATTATAGATGATCATACTCGAGCAACTTGGGTTTTTCTTATGCAATCCAAAGCCCAAGTTCTTTCACACCTCAAAAATTTCATTGTCCTGATCAAAAATCAGTTTAATAAATCCGTACAACTGGTTTGTACTGACAATGCACGAGAATTCTTTAATCATGAATGTTCTTCATTGTTCATTTCCAATGGCATTCTTCATGAAATCTCTTGTGTTTATACTCCTCAACAAAATTGGGTTGTAGAAAGGAAACATCATCATTTGTTAGAAGTTGCTCGAGCTCCTAAGTATCAAGCTTCAATTCCTGAAATTTTTTGGGGAGACTGTGTGGTCACAGCAGCATACCTAATCAATAGAATGCCATCTCGAGTTTTGAGTGGAAAGACTCCATTCGAGTCATTGTTTGGAAAATGTCCGGACATTCGTCATCTTCGTGTTTTTGGATACTTATGCTATGTCTCTACCACGGGCCCTCGAGACAAATTGGGTCCTCGTGCCCTCTCTTGCGTATTTATGGGATATCATACCCTTCAAAAAGGATATTTGGTTCTTGATCCATCTACTGGCAGATTCTTCGTTAGCAAAGATGTCACATTTCATGAAGATGTCTTCCCTTTCAAGGATAGGCTACCATCATATCAGCATGAAGATCCCCTGACATCTTCTCATCCTTTTCTGCATGAAGACGATCCTCCACAAGGATCAATGATGATGCTTCCACAAATGATATCTCCTATAGCATCTTCAAGTGTCGATGCACCTATCAGCTCGGATGGGGACAATGCAATTTCCAGCCTTCCTTCATCAAGTATACCTGAAGGACCTGAATCTTCGTAAGCCAATATTCTGGCGGACGATGTTTCTATAGACTCACAAACTAATGTTCCATCTGAACCAACTAATCTTCGGCGATCAAGACGCATAGTTCGACAACCAACATGGACATCGGATTACGTTTGTTCATCGTCAAAAAGGTGTGGTACACAATACCCCATCTCCTCCTATGTCAGTTTTGCTAATCTCTCTCTTGAACATAGATGCTGTGTTAGTAGAATTTCTGCACAGCAGGAACCTTCCTCTTATGATGAGGCTGCCAAGGATCCTTGTTAGCAACAGGCTATGAAAGATGAGTTACAAGCTCTCATCGAAAATGAGACTTGGGATATTGTTCGTCTACCTCCCCATCGTTGACCCATAGGATGCAAATGGGTATACAAGATCAAATATAAAGCAAATGGATCCATTGAACGTTACAAGGCCAAATTGGTTGCAAAGGGATTCACACATAAGGAAGGCTTTGACTATACGGAAACTTTCTCTCCAGTTGCCAAAGAAGTCACCGTACGATCTTTTCTTTCCATTGCCACCATCCGTGACTGGCCCCTTCATCAAATGGACGTTCACAATGCTTTTTTACATGGAGATCTTGAAGAAGAGATTTATATGGATATTCCACCGGGATTTCGCAGACAGGGGGAGGGGAGTGTGTGCCGTCTTCGAAAATCCCTATATGGGCTCAAACAAGCTTCTCGTCAATGGTATGCCAAGTTCACCAGTGCACTTACAACTGCAAAATTCCAGCAATCTAAGCATGACTATGCTTTATTCACATGGAAACAAGGTATGTCGTCAATCTATTTACTTATATATGTTGATGATATACTCATTATGGGAAATGATGCGCCTGCCATTGAGAGATTCAAGGAGTATTTGCATTCTACATTTCATATTAAGGATTTGGGTTCTCCCAAATACTTCCTTGGGATAGAAATTGCACGGTCAAATAAAGGTATTTGTCTTAGCCAACGGAAATTTGTCTTAGAAATTGTGTCAGAAGCAAGTTTGTCGGGATCTAGGCCGGCTGTTATTCCAATCAATCAGAATATCAGGTTAACAACAACTGAATATGACAAAGGGTCTTCACCTGTAAACAAGGATCCTTTTGCTTATCAAAGACTTGTTGGAAAGCTTATTTATTTGACCATGACCAGGCCAAACATCTCTTATGCAGTTCAGATTCTCAACCAGTTTATGCATGCTCCGAAACAGTCTCACATGAATGTGGCACTGAAAGTCATAAAATACTTAAAATGGTGTCCTAGATTGGGAATATTGTTGTCTCGAGACAATAATTTAGAGATGACAGCATATTGTGACACAGATTATGCTACTTGTCCCATGAGTAGAAGATCAGTCACGGGATTCTGTATAAAATAAGGGGATTCTTTAATTTCATGGAAGACAAAGAAACAGTCAACCGTATCTTTATCATCCGCTGAGGCAGAATACCGAGCAATGGCGAAGACTAGTTGTGAGATAGTTTGGATAAGAGGCTTTCTTCAAGACCTTGGTGTACAGATAAGAGAGCCCACTATCCTATTTTATGATAATGATGTTGCACTTAAGCTTGCAATGAACCCAATATTCCACGAAAAGACAAAGCATATAGAGGTTGATTGTCACTTCATTCGAGACAAGATCCAGAGTGGGGTGATTAGAACAAAAGAGATAAGAACAACATAGCAACCTGTAGACATTTTTACCAAGGCCTTATGTCAGAGGCAACATTCGTATCTATTAAACAAGCTAGGCGTCTTCGATGTGTATAGACTGCCGAGCTTGAGGGAGAGTGTTGAAGATACTGTTGCCGATGCCGATTGATCTTAATTGACTTTTTTATTATAGGGAATATTTTATGTACATCTTTGGGATATTGTGTATATTTTTATTCCTTTGTTATTTTAGACACTCTGTATTATAAATAGATTGTAATTACATATTGAAAGGAATATAGAAAAGCAGTATACAATTCTCCCAAACTCCAAGCTTTCTATTTTTCTAACAAATAAAAAACAGAGAGTATTTTTTCTCCTTTTGTTGAAGAATGAAACCACCATACTCAATTATATCAGTAGCACGAAGGCGAACGAGCGATGACGGTGCAGATAGAAGCTCGCCGGAGAAGCAATTGTTATTGAGGCTCAAGATCTGCGGTTCTTGAACTTGGCCATTTGAGATGGGACTACGTTGATAGGCTTGGTGTCGGCCGTCTCCTTGAGCTTGGAAATCTGTTCAATTGACGGGGAGAAGGACCCCTAGAAGACAGGCCCTGCGATCTTGAGGAGATTAGAGCCGCCCTTGCTTGAGAGCCTTTGCTAGCAAATGATGCAGCAACAAAAATCGTGAGGACCCATGGTTGCCGAGGAAGAGTGATTTTGCACTCGGAACTTGGGACTGGTTGTTGCTGGAGACTAGAGCTGGCAAAATGGGTTATAAACCCATATTATGACCAATTTTTAGTTAAATTGATCATATATGAGTCGAGTGAAAGTTAAATATGAGTTAGAAAGAGGTCTGAGAAAATAAACACAAAAAGAAAAAAATGGGTCTAAATGGGTTATTAGGAAACCCAGTTAAAGTTTAAACTCATGGCCTTTTTTAATTTTATAAAAATGTTCTTTTATAAAAAAAAATCGAAATTAGAATTATTTATCATATTTCAATTTTTTTCTTTTCTTTTTCTTTTTATTTTTTCTTTCTTTTTCTTCCTTTCGGCCGCTGGCCGGCGACAGCCCAGGCAAGCCTCGAGCTCATCGGCAGGTCACCAGAACTGGCAAGGCTCGAGCCTCGCTGGATCTACATCGAGGCCTTACCTAACACCGACGAGCTTAAGTCCACCTGTGGCCTATTGTCGACCGTCATCGTAGCTGGTAGCCATCGAAGAAGAAGAAAAAATAAAAAAAAAAATAGAAAAAAAAAAATAATTATTAAAAATTAAAAAAAATATATAATTTTTAAAAATAAAAATAATTACAAATTCGATTTTAAAAAAAAAAAAATTTTTAAAAGAATTATAAAAATTTTCCATGAAATTTGTATTGCATAAAAATTGCTAAAAAAATTGTATTGCATAAAAATACTTTAACAATACTTTTTTTAATAAAAAAATCATAAAATGAGCTTTTTAGGTTTAATTAAAATATTTTATAAATATTTCAATTTATAGGTTTTTTTTTATTTTTTTATTTACTATTTTTAATTTAATTTGAAGTTTTAATCCAATTAGCATATAGTAGAAGTGGGTTTTCCTAGAATATTAATAGGTTTTAGCAATATGGGTTGGGTCGGGTATGAGTCGAGTACGGACTGGATCGGGTATAGGTCACTAGATTTACACTATAAGAATATGGGTCAAAAAAGGTTAAATGAGTCAAATGTGGGTCGACCCATTTTCGACCCGACCCATCCATTTGCCACCCCCTACTAGAGACTGATCTGAACGGTTGAGACTCAATGCGGCGTGGGTGGAGAGGAGGAGGTGGCGGAGGACAGCGAGGAGGTCGTCAATGCCTAGCAAGGTGCTTGCGCATGTTGTTGCCCGCGACCTTACTTTGGCTGCAGTGCATGGCCAGATCTACCAGCATTGTGCTTGCGCCGCAAACACTCAACTTCGATGTTATATCTCGATATCCATATTATATCAGGGCATTTACCAAACGTTTTGTAAGATATAAAAAATCCCATCTTTACCAAACATTTGGTAAACTGGATGACAATTATTTTTGTGGTCCTCTCTCTCTTCGGTCTCAAGCTATCCTCTTCTTAGTTAGGTATCTAATTTTCTGGAACTTTAAATCCTTATTGAGGTATGCCAAAGACGTCATTGGATGGAATAGGTTCATATCTGTTGTTATATCACTTTTCTTTTCCGCACATAAGATAGCAAGTAAGAAATAAGACTTCTTAATTTATGTTATCTGATCAGATCCGATCTTTTATTAGGCAACCAAATGCAGCCTAATTTTATGACTACTTCATACTAAAGCTCTATGTGTTTCACGAAAAATGAATAATTAAAAAAATATTTTCTAAAAATAATTGCTTCAATGAAAAATAGTCATTATTGCAATGATTTATATGTAAATATATTTACCATTTTTGTGATTGATACAAGAAATCATTTTTAGGGTGTTTTAAACTATAGAGTCTTGAAATCATCCTTCCGGGTTATCTTTTGAGGAGTTAATTCACAGTCCACCGCGGCAATCGTCGGCCTTCTTACAACCGCGTTGGTAAGGGTTGGACGGATCCGGCAAACAGTTTGCGCCCTTGTAAGGTGCTCGGTCTTTGTCCATGCCACCGTAGGAGATCGATCTCGCGTTGACGAGCACATCGTAAGCCGCGAACGAGCATATCACTACAGCGATAATGCAGAGAGCCAACGCCTTATTTGACATCGCCATTGTTTATTTTGGTGAGGATTCTAGCACTCCGAGAAGCTCATTTTATACTCTTTAGTATCGTTTTGGGGCTGTTATTTTGAGTTGCCATGTTAATCTGAGTTGGCATTTAGTTCCAATGTACTGGCCACGCTTTTGAAAATGGAAAAAAACTTACTTCCAATGACAAGTGAGGTGTATTTTCCATTTAAGGACTTGTCTTTTGTGCAAATTCTTTCTTGAAATTACGTTTTTATTTTTTTTATTTGGCATCGAAGCCAGAATCTCGGGTTCGCTTGAGTCAGCCTTTGTGCGAGGGGAAGGGCAGAGACATACGATAATATTTCGAGTCGCACTCTAATTTCCTAGGTTTTAATTGATGCACAAGGAAGCTTAATTTGAGTAGGGTGTGCTTGGCTCGGCTTTGCAAATAAGCTTTGGGAAAATACAAATACCTTTGACTTAAAGCCCATTAGAGAAATGCAAAGCTAAAAAAAATCATTTACAATGCTACTTTGTTCTAAATGGCGTTTGGCAAATATTTTTTTAGAAATGGCATTTGGGTCTTTTTTTAAAAAGAATAAAAATAAAAACCCTTCAGGGAAGGGTTGGCCATTAATGAGATTGGATTGTCATCAGTGAGATCTGACTGGTGCCAGTGGCCACTACCCAAGGTTGTGCGAACCTTGGCGAGGATCGCGTGTCCCTAGGTATGGCGACCTAGGAGGCGTCACAAACTTCGCTAGCCCCTCGCAAGCCTCTCGCTGACCCTTCACCAACTCGATCTAGCCTCTTTGGCCACCCTCGCCAGATGCCCTTTCTAAAAAAAAAGATGAACAATAATGAGGGCAAAACTAGAATATTAAAAGATTAGTGAGGGTAGTTTTGGAAGAAGAAATTTAGTTTTAGCATTTGACCAAATGTTAAAAGCCTTAATGCTAGTCCTTATTAGCATGGGGCTTTCTACTTTCTCAATGCCAGTATTTGGCCAAAAACCTCTTGGGATGGATTATCAAATACATCAGCATTTCCTCAAGGGACTTTCAAGGTCGAAAACCTTTTGAGAAAATTGAACTAAATGCACCCATAAAAAGTTAACATAATTCTCATAGAAAATGCAATATCATGGTGCAATATTGAAGTAGAACTTATGTGAACCTAAAGCATTTTATTGAAGGAGCAATCTTGCTCCGAATATAATCACACTGAGTATCACCTTACAAATATGACTTGCAGAAAATAATCCTTTTTTTTTTCTTTTGAATAGTGTACAATATAATTGATATACAGTTTGACTTTTAACCGACATTATAGTTAGATTAAACGGCTTAAATTCGCCTAGACACTTATTTGAAATCCATAAAATAAATAGCATTAGATGATTTTCCAAGTTCAAATTTATACACAACCGTTTTAATCGAATTTCTATACATTTCACAACCTTACAGAAATCTAATTTTTGTGTAGGGATTATTTGGCTAAATGAATTTTGGTGAACCTAGACTTGGCTTCCTTTATTCCGAAAAATTACCCTTTAACCTAATTGATTAAAAAATATAATAATGACAGGTATTGACTTGGCATAAAAACAAAAACAAAAATCAACAAAAGCAAGGGAAAAAACAAAGCATGAAACGAGAGCTCACAAAAAAAAAAAAAAATCATTAAAAAAAGAAGAAGCCTGAACTGACTTTTTAGTTGTTATTTTCACGTACTCTAAATCTTGCGGTGAGGGCACTATGGCTTTTTTCAATTCGAAACACCCGGAACTTTTAAAAAACAAAGGAATATCACGTAAGTTCACATAAGTATTTTTCATTATTTTTAAAAGATTATAATTACAGTATAGATTTTGGTGGGAAAATAAAAAAGATAGTATTTTTTCTCCTTTTGGTGAAGTGTAAAACCGACATACTCCACTATCTCAGCAGCACGAAGGCGAGCAAGCGATGACAGTGCAGATAGAACTTCGCCGGAGAAGCGATTGTTCTTGAGGCTCAAGATCTCCGGTTTCTTGAGCTTGGCCATTTGGGATGGGACTACGTCAACGGGCTCGGTGTTGGCCGACGCCGTCCCCTTGAGCTTGGAGATCTGTTCGATTGACGGAGAGTAAGCACCCCTTGAGCCATCGCGATTTGAGGACGAGCTGCGTGATCTGGAGGAGATTGGAGCCGCCCTCGCTCGACAGCCTCCGGCTGGCCAGTGACGCAGTAGAAATCGTGAGGATCGGTGGATGCCGAAGAAGAGTGATTTTGCACTCGGAACATACAGGGGCCGGCAGCTGCTAGAGTCCGATCTAAATGGTCGAGATTCAATGCGGTGTGGGTGGAGAGAAGGAGGTGGTGGAGGACGGCGAGGAGGATGAGGTGGGATTTGCCGCCGGCGAGAGTCGTTATGGCGGGAGGAGGTTGCCGATGCCAAGCAAGGGGCTCGCGCGCATCGTTGCATGCGACCTTACGTTGGCTGCAGCGCATGGCCAGGTCTACAACTACAAGCAATGTGCTTGCGCCGCAAACACTCAACTTGGATAACATATATCGATATCCATATTATACTAAGATATTTACCAAACATTTTTATAGGATATTAGATATCACATCTTTGTCCAATCTGACCTGATCATATCTGAAAATTATATCCTATCCAAATGGGATAACAATTTTTTTTTTTTTTTTTTTGGTAGTCCTCTCTCTCTAGTCTCAGGTTATTATTTTCTTAGTTATTTATTAATTTTCTTGAATTTTAAATACTCATTGAGGTATACCAAATAAGTTATTGGATGGAATGTGTTCGTATGTGTTATTATATCACATTTTTTTTCCCAAAAAAGATAGCAAGTAAGAAATAGGATTCTTAATTTTATGTTATTCAGTCCTATCTTTTTATTTAGGCAACCACATGCAGCCTAATTGAATAACTTTATCCTCCAATGCTCTATTTATTTCACGGAAAATGAATAATTAAAAAAAAGTTTCCTCAAAATTATCACTTTAATGAAAAATATTGTTATTATCACAGTAATTTATATCTAAATATTTTAATGAACAATGAAAATATTTTTCTGTTATTCATTTTTGTGTAAAAGATATGAGAGATCGTTTTTAGGGAAGTTTTTTTTTTTTTTAATTATTCACTTTCTGCAAACTAAACATAGCCTAAGTTTTGGTAAAGTTATTTTAATTTCGTCAAAGGAGTTCTACATATCCAATTGGATGAATGTCGGCAACATCAGTAAGAATATATTAGAGTATATGCAAGCAAATAAATTTCCAGTGCAAAAACAAATCTACATCTACCAGATTATTTCGAGACTTGACTAAATATTACAATTGCTACTAGAAATTGATCTGTACCACTTCACATTATGCATGCGTCAATGAGATTTGCTAGCAGTACGCGTTTGCAAGCTCTTATCTATAAACTTTATAAAAGGGCAATCTAAGCTAATAAGATATTACCATATTAACATTAATCAATCAAGGAAGACACGGAAATTTTCTTACATGTTTTTCAATCATCTCTAAGGAGAAAAATCTACCTCAAGAAGCACATATAAGGCTGCAATGAAACAAATCAATTAATTGTAGGCCACGAATTCTTGAACCCCACTTCTAGTTTTTCCAAGAAATCAATTCTCTGTCCCTCCGCGGCACATGTTGGCCTTCTCGCAACCTCGGACGTAAAGGTTGGACGGGAGAGGAAGAGGATTACAATGTTGGCGCCGGCAATACACCTTGTCCCCTTTTGCTATGCCGCGGTTAATTGATCATCCGGGCTTCGATGGTCGCATTGTTCGGCCCGAACGAGCACGCCAATAGGGCCGCGATGCAAAGAGCCAGCGCCTTATTTGACATCGCCATGGCTGTTGACTCCTTGAGAAATAGTTCTCAAGAGGACCTGATTTAAACTAATTTTTGAGTTTGAGATCAGTGGTTAGGATTATAATTTCGGTTACACTGCACTTGCCAGCATTTTAAAGAGGAAAAGACCAATTAGCAAGGGCGAGAACCATTGAAAGATTTTAAACCAATAGGTGGTCGAAAAGCAAAGGACCGTCCTATCTTTATATAGGTAACCAATTGTAGCCTAATTTTATATGACTTTTTTCCTACTTAGGTTTCAACTTTTTTACAGAAAATAAATGATGAAGAAAACATTTTCCTAAAAATGATCTCTTACATCATTTAAAATTATTAATTAATAGAAAATATTTTTGTTATCGCAATTATTTGCGTGTAAAAATTTTTGTGAATGATGAAAATATTTTTCTTTCACTCATTTTTGCATGCAACACAAGAGATTGTTTTTAAGAAAATACTATTCTAATCAGCATAAGTTTCAATCTAGAGTGCCGTTGATTTCGTCAAAGGAGTTATGGCTATCCATTTAGATGAATCTCAGCAACATCAGTAAGAATATTTTGAAGTATATGCAAGCAATTAATTTTTGTAGTGCATAAATTAATCAACCTCTACTAGATTAGTTCAAGACTCGATCAAATATTACAACTTCTATTAGAAATTGATTTGTAGCACTTCATAATATGCATGACCAAAAGGTAGGCATGGAGAAAATTGTCCAAAAAATCCTAATTCTATTGTACTTTTTGCTAATTCAATTCTAAACCTTTCAATTTTGCCAATTAAGCTTAAATCTTTTTACCTTTAGCCAATTGACTCTATACAGCCAATTTTGATAAAAAATCACCGACGTCAATGCCGATCGTACTACGTGGCATGACTCAGCACTAAGATTGACAAATTTTAATAACATTTTAATATTTTTCGAAATTATTTTGTTCTTCTTCTTTCCTTTTCTTTTTTCTTCCTATTTTCCTTCTTTGGATTTGATTTTTTTTACCAGTGGCCAGCAAGGGTCGCTGGGCCCTCATCAGCCGCGCCCAGCCTCACCTTAATGTGGGCGAGGTTCCAATCTTGAGCGGCTGAAAAGGCAAAAGAGAGCTAAAGAGATATGAAAGGAATAGAAAAGGAGAAGCTTTCTACTTGGCAGGAAACACCCATGCTAGCTACACTACCTCAATTCATGAACGCCATATTCTTGATTCACTTTGAGCCTTTGCTGCTTTTACCCTCCAACCTCAAGAAGCGGCTTCAGCGAATTCCAACATTGCTTCGTCCTTGCTCAACCATGACCAACGCCTCACCTCGCATCTAATCTAGGCTACAAGAGTGTAAAATGAAGCGCCTAAATTAGGAATCACTCAAACCAAACCAAACTGGTTGGTTAGGTGCGGTTCTTAAGAATGCGCATGACAAAATTTCTAGAACAGAAATTGATTTCTAGCAAGAAATTGAGAAGTTAAAAGTTTTAGCTTCTGATTTCTTCTTTAGATCTATTTCTGGAATAGAAATTGTTCCAGAAATAGAAAAATAAAATTGCGTTACCAAATGGATTTCTGTTCCAAATTTGTTCTAGGGAACAGAGAAACAAAGAAATAGAGAAGTAGAAATTTTATCATGCGCGCCCTAAAAGTGTTGATATGATTCTTGCTTCCTAAAAGTGGAACCGGTTTCCAAGCAGTCCAATTCTTGGTTCCAAGGGAGAACCAAAACTCTTATATGTTATTTAAATTTATTTCCCAACTTTTCTTTACATACCATAACTTTTCTCCGAAGGTTATATTGAAATGTTCAAATAATAAGTTTTCCATAGATGCAAAAATTGAGTTAATTAAACGTTGCAAAATTATACAAAAAAAAAATTAAGGAAAAATTATGCACAATCCCTAAAATTTAAAAATAAAAATAAAAAGTCATATTTGAATCTTTAATATACAAAAAGAACAAGTGGATATGCAAAACAAGACAAACAACAGCATACATAAATGTATTGGATGCTATAGAACGTTCGCACTAGAAACGCTATCTATGCACTATTCTTGCATATGGTATTTTTGGCTTGTAGACTTTATGGTTGGAATGATATTCATATTTCAAGATACAAAATGTTAGTGAGAAGCGAGGTTGTTTGATTAGAGAGATATCGAATTATGTGTGGAGGCTTGGACATTGAGTGACCGCAATCATCCTTACATGAGGACACAACAACATCATATCATCACCCCCATAAGGCTAACTCTTGCTTCTGACTTGGAGCATAGTCTAATCTTAAGTAGTCACTATTTGTTGAAATAATTGCAATTTTCAGAAAGGAGGAAAGAGAAGAAATAGCATAGTCCCCTAACGAGACTATCACAAAATGCTTGAGAGAGTACCAAATAGTTGGCAGGTAGTTCAATACAATCACTTCTCGAATCGGCAATAGAGGGCATGAACCTTGTGACATTTCTAAATTTTTGAACTATTAAAGTAGGAGTGGACATGATTTTTGCTCTTTGCATCGTCTTGTGCATTTGCATGCTTATGCATGCTAAATGTGTTGTTTATATGTGAATTCTGTCGATACATAGCTTCTCCATTTTTATTTTTTTTTTGGAAATAGATTTGGAGAAATGCGATAAGCAAAATGTTTCTTTTGGATTATTTCTTGCTCTTTTGATTACCTTTGATTAGCATGGGGCAATATACGGTTGCATTAAACTGAGGAATCGGCACCGACGTGAAAGTGACTGCTCAATCCAGTTATCATCCACTTCTTTTCTCTTTTTTCCTATAACTAATAATATTTCAATTTTTTTTTATATTTCTTTCTTTTCAAACGAAATGAGTGAAATAGAGATTGAGAAAGAGAAAAAACATCACATTTTCTTTGAAATTATTTCCCAACTTTTCTTTATATATCATAACCTTTCTCCAAAAGTTATTTTGGAATGTCCAAATAATAAGTTCCTGTATATGAAAACATCGTGTTAATTAAACAAGACTTAAGTTAATCACAGATCAAAGAAAAATTCTTTAAGGAAATTGATGCTCATGAACTGAAACATGGAGCTTATTTTTGTCTTTAATAGACTGAATTTTGTCCTCCATGGCTTCCCCTTCGACTAGAGTAAATGATGGGCTATCGATTTTTCCTTCAACATCTTTCAGTCTTTTATCTAACCCACCTAAGCATCAATCATTCCTTCTTAACACTCTATCTTTCGTTTGTGCTTGCCTTATCAATCGTTCCTTGCCTAACACTCTCTATCTTTCTATATAAACTGCTTTATCAACATTAGTTGTTCTTCCAACCCTCTAAATTTCTCTACATGTGACAATTTCTTAAATATATAGTCTTTTTTCTTAGCTGCAAGTTATGCTCTCCCAACCTTTTTATTTCCAGTTCAGCCTTCTCCAATGAATCCTTAACTTTTTCAGCTTCCTCTCTTAACCTTAATTTATCTTCAAACTTTTTAACTTCATCATTTCAAGATACAAAATGTTGGTGAGGAGCAAGGTGTTTGATTAGAGAGCAGATCGAATTATGTATGGAGGCTTGAACATTGAGTGATCCTCTACAAGAGCAATCATCTTTAGATGAGGACACAACAACACCATATTGTCTCCCAAGAATGATTAGTTGGAACATAGGTTTCATACTTAATAGTATTTTTAAAAATAGCCATATCCTACGTTCTTTTTTCTTTTTTCTATAGAAAAACCAATTGCAATTTTATGATTAGAGGCACTTTTAGTGATTTTTTTTTATCAATATGGCAATAAAGTGAGCACTCAAAAAATATTGTTATTGCAATAAATACTCTATCAAAGTCGCGGCACTAGTGTTAACATCCCAACTTGAGGGGAAATTCCTTACCAAGATTTCGTTTGATTCATGATGATATGAAATATGCTTTCTAATAAAATAAAATAATCAAAGAGAAACAAGGTGATTGAGTTATAAACCATCACAAATAATTTCAATTCCCAATCTGTTTTCTTTGCGATATGTTGTGATCCTGATAAGTCCATTAACATCTTAAATTGATGATATTTCAATACGTATAACATAAAATCGATGGTACAAATCCAAAACTTCATTTCACATGAGCTGATCATATTACGAAAATATTAGGACGTTCCACTAGATTGAATTCATTTCCTTTGAAGGGTGCAATGTACATCGGCTTACGATAGATTCTTCATAAGACACGTTACATTTCTCTCCATCATTGGATTGGAATCTTTCCCACGTTCTACTTCTTTTCCCCTTTTGCCCCCAAAACGCACTTCAAATTTCAAGTTTGCTCCAGCATATCCAACAAATCGAATCGAAGCAGAAGGCTATTATCGTCCTTTCGTACTCCACCTCCGCCGTTCGCAGGGGAAGAAAACGATGGCGGCGATGACCAGGCTGATACCAGCAACGAAGCCGTTCGTCCTCGTCGCGCTCACCTCCGTCGCCACCGTCCTCTTCCTGTTCCTCTCGCGGCGGCCGGACCCACCTGCTCCGGCGCCGCCCTCCATGGCGGCTCGAAGCTTCGTCCTCTGGCTCCACGGGTTGGGCGATTCGGGCCCCGCCAACGAGCCCATCAAGACCCTCTTCACTTCTCCGGAGTTCAGGCTCACCAAGTGGTCCTTCCCTTCCGCTCCTCCCAAGCCGGTCACCTGCAATTGTGGGTTCCGTCGTGCCCTTTTGATTGTGCGTGCGTGCGTGCTCATGGGTGTTCTTAATTTCGGTCGCCCGCGAGATTTTCCTGTGATGGTAATAGGTAGTGTGATCGAATGATGCGGAGCTACTCGGTGTCTGCAATTAGTGCGATCAAAAGGGTTGCGGGATCTACCGAAACGTCGTCGGAAAGTTGGGTTTTTTTCGTTGATTTTGGTGTTGTTTGGTGAATTGTGTACTGCAGTGTGTTGTTTGTGAGGTTGAAGCTGCGGATAATGTTGGTTCAATCTTGAACTCCTTTTGGGCCGCAAGGGAACCTGGAGTTGTTACATGGAAATATGAGTTTTTTCTAGTATGAAAAATCAGAGATAGGGTGTTGCAAACGAAGGCTGATGGTTTGCGTTGTTGAAGAGTATAGAGATTGGAAACCTGTTCGTGCTTGACATGCCTTTCGACCTCGCAGGAAAACAATCGTGCGCAGAAATATTACATTGGGAGAGTGAACCGCCTTCAGATATTTTTCTCCTTCATGTTGGCTTAACTTCTTGGGAATGACTTCATTTTGGCCATTCAAAACATCTTTCCTTAATCACACTTTAGCCATGAAGAAGAAAGAGATTTCCTTGCTGGTTGTCTTACAGAATAAAAGTATCATACAATAGCGCACCTTGGTTTTTCAATCAAAAGTTTTGGATGCCCTGAGAAAATGACATCTCTTGACTTGTCCTGCAGTGTTTGTAATTGTAGATAATCATTCTTTCCTTTTCTCTGGAAATATAAACCCTTCCGTGCATCCTTTGCTACATTTACTCACATATTTTTCCTTGCAGATGGTGCTGTCATGCCTTCATGGTTTGATATTCATGAAATCCCTATAAAAGCCGTAAGTATGATTTTCTCTTATCACATCTTTCTTTCAATACCATGTAAATCTCCCTATCCATGGTAGCCAATAAGCCGGGTGGATTTTAGTTGAGATTACAAGTCATCACATCCGAAAAGGAAAAAAAAAATGAAGTCACCTTGTGACCAGAACATCCACCAAAAGCCATTTCTCTGCTGCCACGACTTGTCTTCTTCCTATAAGCATTGAGACATCTGATATTTTTCCAAGGCCATAAATATATTTTTGGGTTCTAAAACTCCTGTAGTTACTCTTGTACGATGTAATTAATAATCTCCTCTAAGAAATGAAGTGGATTGCCTGGCTCTAAACAACTATTACAATGTGCTTTTTCTTTTTGACTTCCTCTTGTGACATGGAATGGGTTACATATGCCAGGACTCTCCAAAAGATGAGAACGGAGTGCTTCAAGCAGTAAAGAATGTGCATGCAATGATTGACAAGGAGATAGCTGCTGGCATAAGTCCCAATAATGTGTTTGTGTGCGGCTTTAGTCAAGGAGGTCTCTCTCTCTCTCTCTCTCTCTCTCTCTCTCTCTCTCTCTCTCTCCCCCTCCCCCCTCCCCCTCCCAATAGGGAGTGCACGTGCTAGCATATGCATTTGTCCACATTATCTTTGTTGCAGTCTTACAGCTAGGTGGTTTCATGTTTTGCAGGTGCTTTGACCTTGGCAAGTGTTCTCCTGTACCCTAAAACTCTCGGAGGTGGTGCAGTGTTCAGCGGATGGGTTCCTTTCAATTCATCCATTCTCGATCAAGTTTCACCAGATGCCAAAAGAGTACTTCTTTATCTTGACCTTGGAAACTTCAACTTCATTTACTTTTCCTTTTCATTGCTTCATTCTGCTACCTATTTGACATGTGTATTAGATAGAGAGATTAGCTTTTTGATAAGTTGTTTTCTCGGTGTTAGTCCTGGCAATAGATGGAAATGTACAAGCTTTTGTTGATAATGTGCTCCTGTAAATGGAGCTCTGTTTTTTTTTCATTCCTCAATGTTTCCCTCTCCTTTCTCATTGCTTTTGTCTTTCTCCATTTTCTTATCCCAATTGATAACTACATATAGTTAGACCAAAATTCAGCCAAATCTTTTTCTTAAGTTGTCTTTTATATCCTACATCTTTGGTGATGGCTATGAATTGGCCTAGTTTGTTTCAGTAGTAGCATATGGAAAATGAAGGGAACATTGTGAATTTTGCTTTTGGGCCTAGAAGAGATTTTTTTATGCCAATTTCTTCAATCAATTCGATGGCCGCTTCTGCTGGGAAAGAATGTCCACTGTTGTGTCAGGACTAAGGCCAAGATTTTAAATTGAATATGAATTGGCAATTCCTTTACTGATTAGATCTTCTGAAGATCCATTTTGTTTCTTTGGTACATCGGTATGATTTATGGGCATGAGTTATGGCTCTCTATGCAGACACCTATCTCATGGGCTCATGGAATTGATGACAGAACAGTATTATTTGAAGCTGGGCAAGCGGGTCCACCATTCCTGGCGGAAGCTGGTGTGAGTTGTGAGTTTAAGGTAAATCTGTTCAACATTTTTGAACTTTATTCAATGGTCCTCGATGGATTGTAAGTAAATTTTTCTCTATGTACAATTGATTTTTAGATGTCTAAAAAAATTCCATGGATATGTAGGCTTACCCTGGTCTTGGCCATTCTATAAACAATGAGGAGCTCCGTAATCTAGAGTCGTGGATTAGAGCTCGTCTTCAGAGTTCTTCTTAGAATTATTGGTATGTGATGGTTGAAGTGGCAGATATTTTCCATCCATCATCCTGTAGATTTATGCTATGCTGCATGTGCAAACTGATGCATGAAAGATGTTCAAGATGTACGCACCATCTATGCTAAGCATTTTTTCAATATGGTCTTGAGATTTGTTCTTAAGGAAAAATTATGGGATAGTATTATTTCTTTTCTATTTATTACAAAAACAAAGAGCTGGACCAAGGGCTCCTAAATATGTTGCTTCACTTTTTCCTATATTTTGGCTTGATGTAAAGTGTGGACATGGGGAAATTGTGGTGTGATTCTAGTAATTTTAAACTAAGAGAAATGAAAATGGAATATTGTATTTTGAAATACAGACAAGATAGCTTTGCATGAAATTTTCTTTAGAAGAATCTGCAAATTTTTCAGCATATAAGAAATAGCAAATGTTCGTGGTCTTAGGACATAGTATAATAGGAAACAAACATTTGATGATGTCACTCTCATTCTTTGTCATCGTTCTCCAGTAGCTTATAAAGGAAGTAGATGTCATGGTGTTTGTGTCAGATGCCAGCCATTGAATCAGTCATTTGTTTTTAGATGTTTAGACTGCAGTACTTCCATGCATCGGAAATGAATGTCATTGTATTAAGGTTATGGAGTTGACTTCATAGCTAATGTGGATATGCCATAGAATCGATCTGCATGTGATCTGATTCACAATTGATTACATCTTCACTAACGTAGCTGATTAACCTGTTGCTATCATCTGATTTTCTTGTTCCAAATATAATAATGATGAGGATAATGTCAATGATGGTTGTATTTGCTTTTGGGTTGGCTTAGTGGTTAAGGAATGTAGGGTGTGTGAGGATTGGGCACCTGGCACAAGCCCACAACCTAGTACAAATAATTTCATATATGGGCTCATGTTCTCCTTGGTCTAGGAGGTTAGTGGATATTTTGTGAGCCCAATGCTTGCCTACCTAAGATGGCTTCCTCGTCGTTAAAAGAAAAGAGAGAGAAAGGAAGAGAGACAGAGGTCTTATTATAGTCTTCGTATCCATAAATCTGTAAGTCTCTAAATCCAAATTAAAACCGAATCCTGGCTTATTTATGTTTAGACCTTTTAAAGCAGTATAATAAATTAATGCCTAGGGGGCATTTGGAAGTGTAATCTCTCTCTCTCTCTCTGCGTTATAAGACCTCCCAGACCCTTTTTTTTCCTACTTTGAAGTCTGTTTTTCGCAAACCAGACGAGCTCTGAAAACTTCAAGAAAACGAGAGCTATGAAGAAACTCCGAAAAGGCTCGGTGCATCCATCACTGTCGCTGTCGATCATCGTGTCTGATTATCTCTCCCTCCTTCCAGCCACCATCCTTGCCCTCACAGCGGCTCTGTCACCACAGGACAGAGAAGTCTTAGCCTATCTCATCTTTTGCTCTGCCCCAATCTCCACCATCAAGAACAACCTCAAAACCTCCCGCAGAAGCTCTTCTTCTGCCAAAAGCAGCACAGCTAATGATGATCATCCCAGTAACTTTAATTGTGACTGCTTCAGATGCTATATGAGTTACTGGGCGAGGTGGGACTCATCTCCAAATCGTCAGTTGATCCATGAAATAATTGATGCTTATGAAGATGGGCTGACATCAGAGAAGCAACTGAGAAATTCAGGAACAAGAAAGGAGAGAAGGAATAGGAGAAGGTTTAATGCCAGGTCAGGTGAGTCAAAGCAGCCAAACTCAGGGAATGCTGAGCTGGGTCAGTTGGAGTCGATGAGAGAAATGAAAACCACCAGTAATGGCAGTGGCAGTGCAGAGGAAGTGGCACAGAACGGACTGTTGAGGAGGTTCTTAAGTTTCATCACAGAGAAGATTTGGGGTGTCTGAGAGTGGTGAGTGCTGTTTTTCCCATTGAGTTTGAAGGGAAAAGCAGGGGGAGAGAGAAACAGTTCTGTAGATGGTTGCCTTACAATAATCAAGGATGTGAAAGTGGCTGCTTCTTGGAATTATAATAAAGTATGACTTATTCAGCTGAATTTGCGCCTCTCTTATTTTTTTTTCGGAAAACATGCCAAGATAAATGAAAGCCATATAGAATCTGTGGAATCTGTGGCTTTCTGATTTTGCTGGATTAGCTATTAGTCTAAGGTGGGTCGCTTTTCTCTAGGGATGAAGTTTCTGAGATTTCCTTCGACTAAAATTGACATTCAGTTTTCGATTGAGGCAGCTAAAACAATACTAAAGGATCAATGATCACCTCCTCCCCATGAAATGGGAGCTTGCTGCTCTTAGCATTGTCTTATGCCCCGTGAAATGGGTGTAAGCATGCCAATAGATTTATCTTACCATAGACTCTAGTCGAGAAACTTTTCCTTTTGAATTAATAGGGAAAGTTCTGATTCATGCACTGAGGTACCCAAAACTTGATTTTTAATTGACATCAAAAGTAACAAAGCCAATATAAGCTGACTCTGAAGTATATTAGCTTGCTGTATCTCTTTGTTCCTACCTTTCTGTATTATTATTTAGTATGAACTTGCATCTCTGTCACAGTGGATGCAATTTGGTGTTGAATAGGTAATAACTGGATGCAAATCTGTGCGAAAGTAGTCAGTACTTTACAATCTTTATTTCTGATTTTTTATGGTTATAAAGGTTGGCAAAAGGAAGGCTTCGATATCCATGTAACAAACGAGAATAGAAAGGGAAGTAAGGGCTTCGTTTAAAGCAAAGTCCCACTAATGGTATTGGTACTCCAATCCAAAACTCCTTTTGGTGGTTCCCGAGAGCCTGTTTTCTTCCTTTCCCTTAGTTTTCCTCACCCCCACTATTTGTCTGGACTGTATCATCTTTCAATGTCTCTTTAATGCAAAGGTTATGTGGTTTGGTCTGATTTATTTTTGGCTTAGAAAGAGGATGAACTCCTGATTTACTTCCGAGCCATTTGAGTCTAATTAAGGGTCATCAGCATCAGACTCAAAAAGAGAAACTATGTGACAACTGCCTGAAAAGCACTTACCTGCTCTTGACCAACTTGATTGTTGAGCCTGGTATTGTCTAATGTGTGCCTCTTGATCATTTTGACTTAAGGTGCGAAGTTGTATGCATCTGGATATTATTATGAAAAAAAAAGAAAGAAAAACACAGAAAAGAGGGTACAGTTGGTCAAGTCTGGGTAACAAGAGCACACATTCTCTATATTCCCACCTCTGAGTTGGCATTATCGTCAGCATACACCGGTGATGGACTAACAATTTTTATTTTTATTTTGGGAGGTCTGTTTTCTGGTTTATTTGATAGGAACACTAACCCAATATTTAGATGAAGACGCAAGCATCCAAAGCTCCTTGTGTTAATCCAACTGAACACAAGGGGCTCTTGAGCTTGGCCATTTGATGCCATCTAGTTTTCAATTTGGTTTTGGCCTCGTGTCATTTTGAATAATTCTGAAAGCAGCTGAAATGAGCATCTATTGGTCAGGAAAGGGTCACTGAGTCACCATTGGGGTGTTGATCCTACATCAGTTTGACTCTTTATACATGACGACAAGGATGAGTGCGCATATATGGAATAGGCTCATGAAATGGTGACAATCTTTGACATTAAGTTGTGATGTGCTTGAAATTGACTCATTCTGGTCCAACAACTGCTGCTACTCGAGATTGCATTAGCTCAATTAAGAAATCATATGGCAAATGTATCATGAGCAGACGAAACAGTGACCTCTGGGCCACAACTGGCGATACTATGAAAGCATATTCAATTGTTCGTTTATTGCCGAGACAGCGAGTTTGCCCGGTTGTAGTGACTAGGCCATTCGGAAGAAGAAGAAAAGTTCCTCTGTAGTCACTCCGGCAATGAAATTCCGTCCTATCTTGGACTGCAGATTGAATTTGCCGGAGTTTGAATCACAATCTTTATTACCATGTCTTCCAAAATTAGCAGTGTCATAACGGACATACTCATGTTCAATGATGTTCCTAATCTGGCAGATACGATACCAAAGTTAGTTGTCACGAGGGATTCGATTCACCCACGATATGTCAATACTTATATTTTTTCCTTTTCTTGCTAATCCTCCTTTCCCCACATCTAGCCATGACGTTCATGTCAAGTTGTTGCAAGGCATGTCGATGCCCTTCCTTGAGCACCTCAAAGAGAAGATCGATTTGAAAATAAATAAATAAATAATAGAAAAGGAAAAAGGGGAAATTTATAGTGCCCCTATCTTCCTAACATCTTCGAGCGCAAAGATAAACAATATACAATCACATCATACTGTAGTGCTCGAACGTCGAATGTACACGGCCAACAGACGACTAATCAGGAAGAAAACAATAGGTATATACCTTAAAATTAAGCGTCAGGCATGTACAGGTATCGATGAGCTGATGGACGACACGCAGCCCTTCAAGCGCTCCAGGATGTGCTTCCGGCTAACCAGCGACGAGTGGGAACTGAGAGGAAGCCCTTCCTTGACGCACTCGTCGTACTTCTCGAGCACAGCCACGATGTCGCTGAAGTCCGGACGCTTCGAAGGGTTCGCTGCCCAGCAACGCTTTATTAGGTGGGCAAGCGCAGGCTGACAGCTCTCCGGCAGCGGAGGCCTTTCGTTCTGTCAGATGAAAAGATCAGAAACGAGTCACGGAACGATGTCTATCTCGACTGCACTTGGAAGAAAATGACCATCTTATGTAGCACAAGGTGTCGGTGCAAACACCAAGAATCGAAAACTTAGATGTTCAACAAGAACAGCAATCAAATTTACATGTCAAGAATAAGAAGGCCAAACTCAAATCAAATTAATAGTTTTTCAGCGAAGAAGGATTCAATCAAGACCTTTCGCGTGAGTTACAGGGTAAAACAATGTCCTAATGAAGTGCCGAACGAAAAGCGGCACTGAAGAGTTCTACACGAGAAGTTGCAAGAAGATACCAAAATGAAACAAAATCTGAATGAAAGCAAACAATTTGTAAGCAGATTGGCCATCTAACCTTCTCTGCCACGGCAAATGCAGCCTGCACTGGCGTCATTCCTTGGAAAGGAAGCAAGGCTGTGGTGAGTTCCCACAGAACAATCCCGAAACTATACACATCGACCTTACGAGTGTAAGGCTTCTCCTTGATCATCTCCGGCGCCATCCAACGGTATGTGCCCTTGTTCCCTTTGATTTCTTGGCACTGCGTTTCTAGGCACGAAGTGCCGAAATCCGCCACCTTAACTCGCATTTCGTCATTAAGAAGCAAGTTATTCGACTTCAGGTCCCGGTGGATCACCCCTTGAGAATGAAGGTACTCCATCCCTCGGGATATATCGAGAGCTAACCTTAGGATTGTCTCGATCGAGAGAGAGTAAGGCTCCTTCTTGTTGAGATACATTCTCAGATTTCCTTGCGACATGTATTCAGTGATGATGCAGTATACCGGGGGCTTCTTGCAAGCTGCGATGAACTGCCCAAAATGATGGGTCACCAAGTTTGCAATATTGAGCTCTCTTGGTTTAAATTGCCAAGCTAATTATCACATGCCTGAGTATGCAAGTACATCTTTCTGCCTTAGTTTTCAATACATCTTGTCTACACAAACCATCAAAGTGTTTTGAGGAGTTCGATGCACGAAAAGATTGAGCCGGAAACCCATTTTGGAGCTTAGATTGCTTACTTCTCTGGAAGATTTCAGTACATTTACGCAGCATTTTGAATTGGAGACCAATTTGTTCCATCTCCATGGCTTTGCTATTGTGGATCATTATGATAATAAACCAGTGCGACGTGTATTCCTTTTGCAATTTCAAAGCATTAGACATTCCAAATCACGCGTTTTCTTTCATTTCTATCTTCTGTTTAACCAAGCTCGGGAACGACTCTTCATTTATATCAGCAGATTAGCGACATGTATAAGTCTGTTGGTAGCAAAATTGACTAGATATCGAAATTCGACAATACTAAACTGATGTCATTCCACGACATATCACAATAATAACAGAAAGAAACGCTACCACCCGGATGCATGACAAGTATGCTTCGTGTGTGAGAATTCGAGAAAGAGAATGTTACCTGGACAATGCTAGGATGAAACAGACGCGAGAGCAATGCGACTTCAGATTTAAACTGCTGCTCCAGTAGAGTTCGAGTCTCTTCGTTCTGATTCGGAATCCTTACCATCTTCACTGCCACCGCTCTCTGCTTATAAATCCCACGATAAATCCGACTATGAGCACCCGAAGCGAACTTGTTGCCTATGAACAGCTGAGAGAGATCGGCCGTCCACTCTTCCTGATCTTCCCTTGATGCTTCCCAGGCCTCCACATTCTCAGAATCCAATATCATTGACCACGACTCCAAGCTATCGAATCTCCTCCTCTCCATGTTCTCCATCTCTGAATTCAAGTTGCTTCTTGAAGACGAAGGCACCGAGAATTGCTTGCTCTTCGATTTCCTCAAGCGAAACGCGTGGAAACACGAGGTGGCCATCGGAGCTCCGGAGAGAGACAGAGAGGGAGGGAGAAACGCGGATGGCTAGTTAGCGAAGAGGGTCTCTGGGTAAGAACCAATCAAAAGGAGTGGCTTTTCCGTCTGAACGTGTGGATTGATTTCAGGAAGTGCATGAACTGATTCAGAAACATGGGTTCTTGTCCAGCGTGCGTAAGAGAGAAAAGGATTCATGAATCAAGAACATAAACTTCAAAAAAGGAAGAAAGAAAGAAAGACAAAAAAAAAAAAAAAAAAACAGAGAAAAAAGATAAGACAGTTTATATCAAAGGTTCCAGGGGATAGTAAAACAGAGAGGAAGGACTGAAATTCGGTGCTTTCTGCTTTCCATTTCTGAATAGGCACAGTTTCTACATAGAGAAAGAAGGAACTCTGAAGGGAAGCATCACGAGAGCTGAGGAAGCTGATCTTGGTGAATGAAGGGCATGGAAGGGCAAGGTCTGTGTATGGGGTTATCTGTTTTTCCTCTTTTGTCCACAATTAAAGTGAAAAGAAGAGTTTTTTCTCATGCAGGTTATGAAGAGGAGAGAGAGAGAGAGAATCTAGAGTTTCACGGTTTCGGGAGAAGAGGATGAGGAGATTAGGTTTGTTTAGCAGTAGAAAGACAAGCTCAAAAGCCTGAGACTTTCAGGGGCGTCTCGTGAATGCTTGGCTCAAAAGTTGAAAGACTCCTGTGTTCATTTGAGAGAGAGAGCTGTTTTTTTTTTCTTTTTTCTTTGAGAAAAATGCTTTAGGATCATATTTAGACCGAATCTAACTCCTGTGTTCTTTAGTTTTTCTGTTTCTGTTGCTCTTTTGCATCATCAAAAGCAAAAGTGGCCACAGTGCAGAGCAAGAGAGAATCCGCTGCATTTGGTTCCACTTCCAGGAAAATCTGTGGAGAAAAATGCAAAGGTTTGGGAAGATTTTTCAAAATGCAAATAGTATTTAATAAAATATCATTATTGAAAAAGTGCTCTGAGAATGAACTTTGATTTAAATATTGTCTTGAAAAAACTGCAAATATAAAGCACTATAGTTATAAATTTTGAATGAACGAATAAATAAATAAAATTCACTTGTAATTGCTGGCGATGGGCAAACACTTGCAAACCAAATATGGCACTAAAAATGGTCATCCGAGGACCCCGGCATAAGTAGAGTTTGTGCAACCCCAAGAGAGGCTCGTCGGCGTTGGATTTGGCTTGCTTGTCACACGGTCAAAGTAAAAAAAAGTAAAATGAATTTAAAAAAAACGTTCGAAGTTTGAAAAAAATAATAATATATTAACATTCCGGAAATACTAAAACTCAAAATTGGGTAGTATTTATATTGGGTTAAAGGTTTCGGAAGAACCTGAAAATGCAATGCGTCATGCAATGCGTCATGCAATGCGTCTTCCAAAAATTCTCCCAAAAAAGTCTGCCAAATGCCTTATCATTTGCCTAAAAACCTTTGGAGGCCTAATACCTTTAGGAAAGTAGGTCCCATAGCAGCCTCGTGACCTTAAAAAAGACTTTGCATATCTTGGGAGACTAGGAATCTATTCCAATCCCATCACCTAAACATAACATGATATGTCGGTACCATGTAACTATGGAAAAATCATTCCCCACGAATTAAAATCACTAAGTTGCAAAAATTAAATCTCAATTGTTTATCAAAAGTTTTCAGATATGCTTATTTTATAATTTTATGTATATAGTTGAGATAAAAACAAATTATGTCGTATGGTATGTTACGTAATAATTGAGAAAGTTTCTTGAGTGTAATGCAAAAATTATTTATTCCCTTTTTAATGCAAAAGGAACAGAACATAGTTTATCCACTAGGTTATGCTAGCCTAGGCATTTTCTGTATGATATGCCACAGCCTTTCAAAAGCAAACCAAAGCTAGAAGAACAAACCCAATGGAATTTAGATACCTTATACAGTACAGGTTTGGAAAATATTCCAATTAGAAAACAACTTTTTCTAATTTCAAAAAGTTGAGGTTCAATCCAACACAGCATTTTATATATTTTTTATGAGTAGAAGTATGTGAATTTGGCAAAAAAAAAAAAAAAAATTGGCTAGAGAAATAATGTTGAAATAAGAATCCATTTGTTTCGTTGAGAATGAATAATTTTAAAAATATTTTCCCCAAAAAATCACTTATATCGCTTAAATTAACTAGTAAATGAAAGATGTTTTAATTATCGACAACAATTTATGTCTAAAAGTTTTTGTGAACAATAAAAATATTTTAATTTATTCATTTTGTAAGTGATATGAGTGATATTTTTAGGAAGACATTTTTCAAATCTTTAATTTTCTGCCAAATAAATGCACCCTAACTTTATAAATGATTTTTTTTTTTTTTTCAAGAAACAGTCCAAGAGCACTTTTTTTTATAGCTATTTTCGCTATTTAAGAAGAAAAGAGTTTACATTAATCATTTATGGAAATTGTATTGCCTGAATTACTTTGATGCATCGAAATATTAATTTTTAAAACTCATGTTGTAGTCAAAATATGTGTAATTTTCTAATGATTTAATTGAGCATATTTTTCAAGCATTCTTTTAATTCGTTCGAAATGATATCTAGTTGTCTAGGCCAACAGCACTTTCCAAATGATTTCACAATTATTGTAGGGTAAGAAACAATCTCACCTGTGCAGAAGCAAACATCCAATCTCTCTTAAGAAAGATGGAATCATGCGAGTTTGCCTTAGTCTATTTTGTAATCGATTGACATTTTATTTGACCCAAATATGTAACTATAATAATGATTTTGTTGTGGAGTTTTGAGGATTGGTCAAAAAAATGTTTGAATTGTTGTTTTCAAAGCGACGAGGACGTTCACTTTAGATAGATAAGGCCATGCCATGATCTTTTGGCCTTTTATCTTTCCCTACGTTCATGATATCTCATCCTCCTATCCGGAGGGCTGGACCATGAACAAGTTGGTTCATCCAACATTAGGTGTCAAATATATAAATAAGATAGCTCTGATACCAAGTTAAATGTAAGAATGCAAAAAAAAAAAAAATTGAGGAATTTGTATATATTTCGATGTATCGTAATGAAGTTGACATCAACTTACTTATAGATTTTATGAAATGACTAAATAAGATAATATATCAATCAAGATATATACAATCAAATAGAGATATTCATATGATTTTAAGAAATACAGAAAACCATCATAATTATCCTACTAATCTCTAACATTAGGAGCTAAGAATATGTTAAAAACAATATATTCTAAGCTCAATATTCAAGATCTTCACCATCTTAAAAAGCTAGTTATGGATGGTCTGAATTGTATACGACCTTGGGTCACCGAGAGGTTGGTCTTTTCAGAAAGCTTTGGTAAGTTCTTGCTCCATTATATGTCAAGAGAGATGCCAACGAGCTTCTATCCTTCTCTTGGTTTTGATTGACAAAAACAAGCCACACGATGTTATCATGGCAACTTTGGTACCTTGGCAGAGCATCTAATGTCTGTTCTAGTAACCGAAGGCCTCTGCACTTTTGGACCAATGGGCTCAAGAGGCCCAAGAACTATCCGTTCAAGTCCACTCATCCTAGTTCATTGGCCAACTAGACATTTGATCAAGGGTTCTTCCTTTGAAATTACTGTAACTTCATTGGGCCTTGTCATCTAGAGAACTCTACCATTTGCGAATTCCTGTCGATCCGTTTCGATTTTACTATTCTTTGGTTCAATTCCTACTCAATTAGCACTGTATTTTGACAACACGTGCTTTGGAATGGCATGATATAATGAGTAACTCAGTTGTGTTCAGCATGGACAAATGGATTTGGACATATTCAAAACTGTAAAATTAGTGAAATCGCTACCAATTACTCCAAAAGCATAACATGATATCATATTAGAATGAGCTTAGTTTGAATCTTTCCAAATTCCTTATTCAGCTCTCTTATTATGTATTTCCACATTTTTGGTCTTGGGGTTGATTCCAGCATACATATAAAGGGGAGTAAGAAAATACTTAAATACAAAGTCACGCTTTTATCTAATAGTTTAAACTTTTAAAGCGGTTGGCAATAATTTCATGGCAACTTCAATAATTGGATCCTTTTGGATCTAATTGAAAGAGCCCTCAAAGTACAATGCCATTTAGATAAAGGAGGTCTTCTTTTACTAGTAAAGACTTAGGCACCTAGAACTTAAAGTCAATGTCAAAATGATGGAGAAATATGATATTTTCCCATCAATTACAGATGATGACATCAATGTGTATCTGACTTAATTGGAAAATTTATAATTAATTGTCCATTTAGGCTACATTTGATACTTAGAATAAAAGTCAGGATATCATATCTTATAATTGGTTCCTATTCAAGATAGGTTGGATATAAGAGAGATATAATCCCAATAAAAATGTCCAATGTGAGGTGTGAGATAAAAATGGATAGAATTTCTTATATTCATGGTATAAAAACAAACTTTCTTGAGTAACAAACTTTTTGAGTCAATAAATACTAAAGTAATAATTAAACATAGATACTATTAAATTATTATTATTAAAAAAAAATTCAAAATAATAAAACAAAAATGACAATATTTTTCATTATTATTTTTTTCCTTTTTTTTTAATACATTTGAACTTATTTTCTTTTATTATTATTATTATTATTATTTTTATATATTATTATTATTTACACTAATTACATATTTTTGGTTTATTATTATTTTAGGTATATTTTGAGATTTTTTATTTAATAAAAATTTAATTAGCAATGGATGGAAGAGAATTAAAAAAGAAATAAAAAAGAAAAAAGAGAGGGAAAATAATAACAAAATAAGTAAATAAAAATAAAGAAGAAGAATCCAAATTTTTAATGAACAAATTCCAACTAGAAAAAAATTTTTTATAATTTTTTAAAAACAAGGGCAAAGAGATTTCTAAAAAGACCATACCCTCCATCTTAGCTCCATCTGACCCTCTTTAGTTCTTTGGTTCATGTTGAAACCCGACGAAAACAATGTCAGAGTTGAAGCTTCTTCTCCTTTATAGCTTTGGTTCACAATGAAACTTTATGAATGCAGCGAGAGAGTCATTGTATTATATATTTGGAAATAACAAATATGGATGATACTATTTTCTCTCCCTAACTAAATTTGGCATTCAATGATTGATCTATTCCGTTGATGTCACTATAGCCCATTTACATTTCTTTTCATGGTTGAACCTGTGGCTTGAAAATATTGCAACGAGCTCTTTTGATGTTGAAAGTTTAGTTCATACGATAATCACAAATTGGCTACTTGAGGTCATTTTCGTTTGTGCATTTGTAATTTCTTTAGTAGTGAATCAAGAGAGATTCTTACCATCTTCGTTTGTGCATTTTCAAATTCATTTACATTGATATGAAGTTCATACTAAACAATAGATATAATATCATACGAAAATATTTGACTTTATTACTGCGATTCACCTAAGATTAGATAGGATATAACAAAAGCAATATACTTTATATTCTATTATATACAATTCTATCTTGGTGAGAGATGCATATGACCAAACACAATCTTATAGTTTGCATTAGTTTGGGCCACGATTTTCTTGCATGTTCCATATCTCTAAATTCAGCTTTGTCTTTTAGAACCTAGATCAATTAAATTATTAGAGACAAATTAAAAACAACGTTGTCGGTGACGAGAATGATGCTGCCTTTTAAATGAGTATTCTTGAACTTTTGTGAACATCAAGGATCCTAAGCTCTCTTGGTGCGAGCACTTTATCTTGACATGATCATTTTTTTTCCAAGATCCATATTATCAAGCTAAACAGGGCCATGTGCGCATAAGTTCGCAACATGATTGGGCCGCACCTATTCTTTTTTTTTTTTTACCTTTTCCATTTGCATTACTTGAAGAACAAAAGAGATCAAATTCAACAATAAATCAAATAAGGAAGCTTGACATTCACTTAAGTATAGTCATCAGGGTTCTGTTCGGTTTTAACCCGGCAGTTCGCATCTTCACTCGCTTTTGCTTCCCTAATCTCTTCGCACCCAATTAAAAAATAAAATGAGAAATATCGCCAACATAGCAAAAAATGTGTAGTATAGTGCCCATAATCAAATAATTCGAGGATGTTGCTACAAGTGTAAGTGTTACTGAACTCTTTCTCGTATTAAGAAAGTTAACTAGAGAGCAGTTGGATTAGCTTTTACACTAACATCATTAACCAACTTAAGAAAGCTGTTCCATTAAATTAGAAAGCAAATGGACAGCCGTGCGTGCCTGCATGCATGCCATGGTCTGGAAACGTTCAACGATTGAAAATTGCAGCAGATTAAGGTTAAAGAAAGCCATCACCAGCCCTTAAATTCCCTGTACAATTCAAAGAAGGCACGAAAGCGGTTGGAGATTCCTTGGCCCCCTCAAAACATTGATTTCGATTTGAGAGGCAATGAGAAATGGGGTCTCTCCTGTTGACCCGACTGACACACCAGGCAGGCAAATCACGAGCCATAAGTGTTTCTCTCTTCATTAAATTATGATCTGAAGAACAATCCTTTTGATGACAAATTGCTGCTTTTCTAGGGCAAGAACATGCACGCATGGTCCCATGCAGTGTGGCCCATTCTTAATCTTTATAATCCCTTTTTTCCTTATCCTTAAACCATGCATTTAGATTGACTAATTCATCGACCGATTCCTGCAAAACCGGACCTAACGAAGACGCAATGGGAAATCCAGGGAGTTCATTGGATGTTTTGATTTGCAGGGCATCATCTGTTTTTTGACTTGCTTGGAGGAATTGGTTTGAATTCAGGAGAGGCGGCTGCTCCCATCGCTCCCTTGTGGAGCAATGAGGAAAAGATGCGAGTTTCAAGGCCACGAAACTCTCGAAAGAAGGCGTGCAAACAAAAGCGCATCGGGCATGGAATCCTTTTGAAAGCTTTAGCATCAAAGTGACCCCAAGGGCCAAAAGTCAAGGAAAAGGAAAAAAAAAAAAGATGGGGAAGAAGATAGAGTGACCCAAAAGTCCTTTTGTGTGAATTCTTTCGTCAAGATTGACCCCCCAAAGATTATGATTTTTCGTTTTTTTTTTTTTTTTTTTTTGGTTGATCTTTCTGATTTTGTTACGTCGAACTCGTTATTCGTTAGGGTTGAGAAATATCCACGACCAGGAAAAAAAAAGTGCCTAAAAAGTTGGAAAATAATGCCTCGGATGAAATTGCATGGTTGACCAAATAAATTGAAAGAAATAGAAAAAAGAACCTCAATAATAGGATTAATAATCATTTTATTTATTTGATTTTAATGTAACGATGGAAGTTGCACCTTCGAGATTTTTCGCTTTGTTAACGTCAATTAATCTTTTCCTTTTTTTTTAATTAATTTCAATTGTGGTGCCAATCGTGTCCACAATTCTAACTCTATCCAACGTGAGAATTGGGTCACCTCTACTTTCAACAAGGTCAAGTCAACCTTGAACCTGTCGTATATTGTCTCTACTAAAGAAAAGGAAATAGCATATGCTCATTAATCATTACCATTTCCTCACAAACAATTCAAACTTGAAATACACGTGAAATACATGTTTGACCAAAAAAATAAGAAGCTTGAAATACATGATGATATATAAACAAACAAAAAACAATTCAAAATTCAAAATGGAGTTATGTTAATATGCAAATAAGAACTCATGTTAGACGTGGATTAATCTTTGATCTCTACCTTTCACATTAATTATCAATACAAACCAATTTTGTCCACAATTTCAACTCAAGAATCAAATCGTCCCTTCCTTCATCAGAGTGAACTCGAACTCAAGCTCAAATTTGTCATCTATTGTCTCTACCAAAAAGGAAAAGTTGCATACACCCATTAATCATTAGATTCATTACTAATTCCTTGCAAGCAATTTAAACTTGAAAAATGCGATACAAATAAGCAAGTAAAAAAAAAGTAAAAAAATTCAAAATAGAGTTATATTAATTTATGCGAAAATAACGACTCATAATTGGTCTCCACAATACCAATTTGGCAATTTCCTCTAAAATGAACAACAAAAAAAAAAGGATATCAGGTATCAAGTAGCTATCACATTGCTATGTGGCCCAAAAATAAACGTTAACTGTTTTCCGTACAGGGACATTTTCGTCCACACGCGCCTGCTTTCCGGAGAGCTAGAGCCGCATATCACTCCCAACCGCCTCGCCCACGGGACGTGGATTCCCATTTTTGCCCTCCGCTGGCTCCCAAAATAGCAAAACATCCCCATCAATTTTCTGTTTTTTGGGATAGCGATTTCCCCTGACTATGCTGATCAGGACGCTAGATTTGCATCATCCAAATTCACAGTCAACACAGCTCATAATCTTGATCCTGTTCTTGAAAAAGAACTCTTATCTCAGGAACTAGCTTAAATTAAGTGTATTTAATTAGATCAAAAATGATGACAAAGCATTGTTTAATTTTTGTGCGATCATAATCGTTTTGATTGGATTTTGGATTTATATGTTTTTTTTATGGGTCAAATCAAAGCGATTCAATTTTGAAAACATTAAAATTGAACTACACAACAGACTCGTTATTCAACCTCGTTCAACTTTTATGATGGATTTGAGATTTAATTTCCATTCTATTAAATGCAAAAAAAAAATGTCAAAAGCACACTTCGTTCCATATCCAAAAGGAATAATGGCCCCAAATATCTCATGAATTTTGGTCAAATATATAATATGATCTCTTAAATTTTAATATGTTTAATGTGGTCTTTGAATTATTAATAAATGTTCAATGCAATCTTTAGACTCTATAAAAATTTAGAAATCACGTTGAACATTGAACAAAATTTTAGAAATTGAACAAATTAGTTTATTGACCATATTGAACTTTGAAGCAAAATTTAAATATTATATTGCACAATTTAAAAAATCATGAATGACACTACAAGTCAGATCAAACTTTATGGACCATTTTATGTCATTTCCTCTACAAAAAGTACTTATTGATCCAAAAGAAAATCTTTATATATTTTATCAAATTATGTTAGCACTTTTCCCCCAACACTAAGTAATATTATTTTTGTGTTGACCCCTTAAAAGAAAATCTTTTTATCAATTTAAGGAGAATATTGAATATTATAGCAAAAGTCAAAAACCATATCAAATAAATTAAAAATTCATATATGACCCCTCATATTAGATCAAATTTTAAGGATTTTTGTGTTGTTTTTCTAAAAAAAATTCTTATTAATCCAAAAACATTCTTTTTATACTTATATTAGATTATGTAAGCACTTTAATATGTTTTTCACCCCGAAAAAGCCTTTCTCTATGTAGCTAATTTCATCTCATCTCATCCCTCTGATTGGACAGTTCCAAAGAGGAGGAAGGGAAGGGGGGGGTGGCATCTTCAAGCCAGGTGGACCCCACAGCTGTCCTAAACAGTGGTCTAATTTGCTCAGGAATTGATGATGACAGCAGATCTACCACTGTCACACAGACAACACAAATTCCACACAGCATGTAATTAATAATTTTTGTAATTTATTCTATATTTTAAAATTTTACAATTTTTTATTCAGCAGCAGCAGCAAGGAATTGAGTGGGGGCCCCTCTCTCACTTACTTCCGAAATTCAATTCAATTCAATACAATATTATTTATTTATTTATTTATTTATTATGCATTTTCTTCCTTTTCTTCCTTTTTTTTTTTTTTTAATGGAAGAGGCCTGGTTCCGATGGGGAGTCGACCAGAGCCGCTGGATGGGGCTCTCATCATTGAGACCAAATTGTAATCATGCAAATTGCTTGCAAGATCCCATGTCTTTTTAGCATCGTCTGTGCAGTAGGCCCCCTCAAGATTTCTGTTTTTCCTTTGTTGGAAATTAGAGAAATTACCCAATATAAAGAAAACCCATGTTAGTGGGAAAAACCCAGATTACTTTAATGATACAATCATGGATAAAAAAAAATTAATATTTTTTTAATTATCTTTTTAGCATGACAGTGACAAGTGATAAGAGAGAAGGCATACATATCTAGAGACCTGCTTTGAGGGTGGCGGTAAAGCATCTTCCTCTTTTTCGCCGCATTATATTGACCCGTTTCTTGCTGTTCACTTTTTAATCTCATGGATTTAGAGAACTTATTAGGGGTTTCAATCATTTGATTCCTGCTACATGCTCATTTATGGAATGTTGGGTTTTCCAGTCCTATTTTACTATTTTAACCTTGTTGCGAAAACCCTTCTGCATGAGTTTATTCACATTGAGCTGAAAAAAATTATCGATGATAAATGGAAATTTTAGATTTTTTTGCATTCCGACATGCATTATGAAAACTGAAAAGCACATAATTTGAGTCCGTTCCCAATTAAACGGATTTTCTGGTTCGCTGCAATGGTCATGTTCCAGGAGTCAAGGGCACGGATACTGTAATTGACGGCAGGGGCAAAGAAGTAATTCGGGCCATTGACGAAGGGGTCCCTGCTACTTCCCGGAGGACTAAACGACAAAATCCCCAGAAATAAACAAATAAAAAAAGAGGAAATTATTATGTTGTATTTATTTATTTATGTATTTTCTCTTGCCTCAAATGGGGAAGAAAGCGCGGGGACGGGGACGTCATTATCACATTCCGGCGAGCCCTTTTCCGTCATTTCACCCTTCCCCGACCCACCTTTTCCCAAAAAACACTCCTTCCTTCTTCTTCCTCAAGCTCCACCACTTCACTCCCTCTCTCTACTTTCTCTCTCCTCACAGGCACTCTCTCTCTCTCTCTCTCTCTCTACTCTTTCTCTCTCTAGGGGAAGGGAAGAAGAAGGTCGCGGGGATGGGGAGTCGAATCCCGTCGCACCAGCTGAGTAACGGGCTCTACGTGTCGGGGCGGCCGGAGCAGGCGAAGGAGCGGCCGCCGACAATGGCGTCGCGGGCGGTGCCGTACACCGGCGGCGACGTCAAGAAGTCCGGCGAGCTCGGGAAGATGTTCGACATTCCGGTCTCCGGCGAGGGGCCCCCGTCGCTCAAGCACTCGCGCCCCTCCTCCTCCTCCCAGCACAACAGCGGATCCGTCCGATCCGGACCCAACTCCGGGCCGGTGCCCAAGCCCGGCTCCAACTCCGGCCCCGTGAAGAAGACCTCCGGCCCCCTGACGCCCTTGACGCCGACGGGGCTGATCACCTCCGGGCCGATAGGGTCGGGCCCGCTCGGCTCCGGGCGGGCGAGGTCGGGCCAGCTGGACCCGGCGGCGGCGGCGGCGGCGGGGCGGGGGGGCGGCGGGGGCGACGTCGGGGAAGGCGGTGTACGGGTCGGCGGTGACGAGCCTGAGCGAGGAGGCGAGGGTGGGGTTCCGGGTGTCGAAGGCGGTGGTGTGGGTGTTCCTGATAGTGGTGGCGATGGGGGTGCTGGTGGGGGCGTTCCTGATGGCGGCGGTGAAGAAGGCGGTGATACTGGTGGCGGTGGCGGCCGTGGTGGCGCCGGCGGTGGCGGTGGTGGCCTGGAACTGGGCGTGGAGGAGGAGGGGGCTGCTAGGGTTTGTGAGGAAGTACGCGGACGCCGAGCTCAGGGGCGCTGTGGATGGACAGTATGTGAAGGTCACTGGGGTAAAAATAATCTCCAAATTTCTTCATTTTTCTTTTCAAAGGTGGATTTTTGTGGGATAGCTTAATTAATTTTCCTCTAATTTTTGTGGATATGATATTGTATTCCTTGGGTGCGTGTACTTTTTTTCTTGAAAGTCTATAATTTCCTGTTGCGAATTGTAGAATCTGTCATCTGCTTATGTAGACGATTTGATACGATGTGACCGTTTATACTTAAAAAGGAAAAAAAAAAAGTAGTTCATTGCTTGTCAATTGATTGTCCTGCTGAAACTTTTAGTATGGCAAGCATTATTATGGTACTATGGCGAATTTTTGTCCATGTAGAGCTGAGTGAGTATCATGCGTTCTGGGCAGGTAGGTTGTCAAGTAAAGCAACAACTTTTTCCCTTTTCTCAAAGAGTTTTCGAGCGTTGCGAGTTTTCGAATTGGTGAATTATAGGACTTGGAGAATAAGTTCTTGCAACCGGCTTTTTTTGATACCTAGGAATTGAATAACTTTGTTTTACATGTGTTCGCTTGAAGTCCCCTTCAGATGTTGCTTGTCTTACTTCCCATCAGGACTGGTTGAGCTTGAGTCTCTTGCTTCTGGGACTGGAAATTGACAGTTTGGAATCTAATACCTTGGCAACTTGCAAGTTGGGATTGCCTCCTAGTACAGCGGAGAAATTTGAGGCTAATGAGTGATTGCAGATATTTTGCTGTTTAGTCAACGTGTTTTTCTGGTTGTCATTCGTTGCATCCCAAAATGCGTATGCGAACACCGTCCTTGGTTGAAACAATTTTCTCCCCCTTTAAGCCTCCCACTTTTCTGTATCTTCTGTCTTGCCAAATTATTTGGCTGGTAAGGCTGGTGTTATTTTGAAGCGGCCAATGGACTGGAAGCGGTTCTATTGAAATCTGGTGCTATTACACATTTCTGAACATACGGTGCTGATCCTGAAATTGCTATGAATTTCTTCATCCATGGCGATCTTTGAAATAGTTTCTTCTTCTCTCTTGTAAAAAGCTGCTGATAGGTCCATGACTCATTCTTTAGTGGAAATAAACATTTTATGATTAGTACTTTCTTCGTATGCTGATATTTTGTATGCATCATAGATAGTTGGCAATCAATTTGCCTGCCATCCTTCCATTTGATGCCAAACTTACTCTGTCAAATAATTCTGAAAATGACTTGATACGATTCTTTCCCGTGACTGCTTATGCGTTATTGTTTAGGAGATTGCTCGATAACATTCTATCTCTGGTAGGTTGTCACCTGTGGCAGCATTCCTTTGGAATCATCTTATCAGAAGGTGCAAAGATGTGTGTACATTTCGACCGAATTGTATGAATATAAAGGATGGGGTGGAAAATCTGCAAAGCCAAAACATCGTTGCTTCTCATGGGGATGTAGACATTCAGAGGTAATAAATTGTCTTTCTGGGTTTATTCATGGGTTTGAGATGACCTGAAGCATGGATTCTCTCAATTCTCAAGTTGTATGACCAGACTGATTGCTGGAAGCTGCACTGTTTTCGATGCCACAATTTCTTATAAACTGCTGCATGGATTTGGGCTTCTTTAGTCTCAATTTTATATAGTTTCTCAAGAATTGGCACTAGTTATGTGTTGTTGTTTTGCACACTGATCTAAAGATAACAATGTCACATTTGCTGAGCAGAGGTACATGGCTGACTTCTACATATCAGACTTCCATTCGGGATTAAGAGCATTAGTTAAAGCTGGCTATGGAGCGAAGGTTGCTCCATTTGTCAAACCCACCACAGCTGCAGATGTGACCAAGGAAAAGAGAGATTTGTCTCCAAGCTTCTTGCGCTGGCTCGCAGAGCGCAGCCTTTCATATGATGATCGCGTTATGCGCCTCAAAGAGGGGTCTGCAATAGATATTCTTTTAAAAGCTTTTACTTTCTTTTCCTGGTCGAACTTTAAAAAGGAAATCTGATGAGTAATAATTTGCTCCTGAAAATCGCTCTCGCTCTAAAATTTTTCTTTCTATTCTGTTTTTGGTATCAGATATATAAAAGAAGGAAGCACGGTAAGTGTCATGGGAGTCGTGCGACGGCATGATAATGTACTCATGATTGTTCCACCGCCGGAGCCCATATCAACGGGCTGCCAATGGCACCAATGCCTCCTTCCGACCTACGTGGAAGGCCTTATCGTGATGTGTGCAGATAATCAGGAGACCGACGTAGTGAATGTGTAAATACCACGGGTATCATCTTGTTATATTATTCATGACGTGCTGTCTCACGTATGTATCTAAACAATGGAAGAATGACAGTTCTGTTAAAACTTTCCACTGTTTCCTGAGTGTTCTCTGAAGGGGAAGGGGAAATGTTGCATCCAGAGAGGTGATGATCAACGAGGTATGAAGGGAAGAGTTGAGACTTGAGGATTAGCGAAGATGTGCAGGTTATGATGAAGACCCCTCGAGGGGACAGAGTATATATTCCTTTCCACAAGGCTTAGGGAGAAAGTGTATATTATTATGCTGCATATTTCTGAATTTGGTTGATTTTGTGTACATAAGTCACAAGGGCTTCTTCTGAGGAATGCAAAAAGTGTTTGTTTCTCTTCAGATAATACCAAATCCTAGGATGAAGATTAGTTGTTTTATCTATTACATCAGTTTTTTTGTTGTTTTTTCTTTTGTCATTTGAATGTGTAATTATCTGTCGCTATGGTTATTGCAAGTGCCAATTGCTTCTGAACATGAGAAGAGAGTCCGTCTTTAGTGATGCTTGCATGCAGAGCATTTAGATTTTGGGAAAATTTCAAGCAGATTCCGAGGTGGGGTCGTTTTGAATTTGAGTTCGTCTCAGCAGAGGGGGGAGGCTTAGCGATGGCACGCTACCTGGACATCGGCAAGGATCTGGTGTTCCTTGCCCGGCTCAGGCAAGTGCTGCGCCGCCACCTCCTTCGAGGTCAACTACTTTCAGGCGCTTAAGCTGTGTCCGCGTCCAGACTCCTCTGCATTTTTTTAACACATCAAAGTATCCGTTGTTCTGTTAAAAAAAAAAAAAGTATCTGTTGTTGTTCGACCCAAAAAATAATAATAATAATAATCTGTTGTTGATTGGATTATGAAAATTAATTTTTAAATGTTTACTTATTCCTTCTCTGGTTTGGAATATGGGTTGAGATTTTCATATGATGGAAATGGGTAGCCATTTGAACGCTAAGTAACACATAATATGTCGACACATCATTTCTTAAAAAAAATAGAGAATTTCGATATATTATGACACGTCGTATATATTAAATATATATTTTTATATATACATAATAACTTATCATTTTAAAATTAAATTAATTTTATTTAAATTCATAAATAAATAAATAAAAAAGCTTAGAATGAATTTACACTAAAAGCATTAATTCACTATTTATTAATATCATTCATTGTTTTAATTTAACAAATTCAATTTTATTCTAATAATTCATAAAACTTGAAGAAAAAACAAGCAATCGACATTTGGAACTCATATGTTAGATATGTCGGAAGAGGGGAAAAAAAAATTTAAGAGATAAATTGCATATCATAGAAAGTGAGAGTCATAAGAAAATAGAAGATTAGGTTTTTCTTATTTCTCCATTTATTAATTTTATTATTGTATTTTATTTTTCACATATAAACATTTTGACATCTCATTTATTAAAATTTTTTAAAATGACATCAATATCGGAATTATATATCAAAAACTCTTATATTAAAATTCCAATTCGAATGTTGAAGAGTGTCGAAAAGTTGATCGAGTATTGGATTTTCCGACATGCGTTGATCAAGTGTCGGAGAGTGGTCAAAAGTGTGAAAATGTGTCGGAGAATGTTGGACACGTGTCGAAATATCCGACATGACACAAAGGTTTTTAGAGAGTGTCGGTGCTTCATAGTTTGAACATGCCATTACTCGGCTAAAACTTTTGCAGCAGTTATTGACAGCCAAAACTAGTGAACAAAATGGAAGTCCACTGGGAGATCGGTGTCAGGTTGCTCCATGAAGCCTAATTATCCTATCATTGAAGCTGCAACTTCTACAGCGTCAAATCCACGATTAGTTTCTTTGAACGTGAGAGTTCGGCAGCATTAGCAGCAGGGAATGTTTGCCTAATGCCGGCTAGGGACGTTGGACTTTAAGACACGTTTAATAATCATTATGTTCCCGGGAACAATTTATGACAAGAAATTATTCTTTTTTATTATGTTTCCAATAACAATTCTTAAGCATTTTAAATCATAATACTGACCAAAATTTTTATTCCTAAAATAGAATTGCGTTTGATACCGTTTTAAAAATTTCTAATCAAAATCATTTTCTTTTAATTTTTAAATAATTTTATTATTTTTCTTTTCTTTTCTTTCTCTTCTTATTCTTCAAGGTTTGTCAGTAGCCAACCTTGGGATGATCGAGGACGAGCCAGATGAGGGTCGGCGATCTTGCTAGAGCATTGCTAGCCCTCAGAAAGGCCACGCATCGTCGGTCGAGTCTCATTAGTAGCTAGGTGAGTGGCCTTGCCTAGATTTGGCTAGGTTGAGTCCCCTTGGTGGTTAGGCAAGGTCAAACCTCGCCAATGGCCGAGGGAGACCCAAGCGAGGCTTGCTTAGCCACCGGCAAGCTCGTCAGACCTTGCTCAATTAGTCACCGATGACCAATGGTGGTAGATGGTGGTGGTGGCAGCGGTTGAAAAAGAAGAGATAGGGAGAAAAAAGAAAAAAATAAGTTGACTTGATTTTAAAATTGTTCCCAAGAACAAAGAACTAACTTTTTTTTTTTTTTTTTTTTACTTCTCAATTATGTTCTAAATTTATTGTCGAGAACAAAAAAAATAAAAATTTACTCCTGGAAATAAAAATTTTACCAAACGGATTTCTATTCCAAATCTACTCCCGAGAACAAAAGAAATATAAGTTTTTACCGTTTGGCTAGTTGCCAAACGCATCCTTAATGGTTCTAGGCGGGCATTGCCACAGCTGCCCGGCTTCCCCTGCTATTTCTCTTAGTCATTGTGTTTTTTAATCATAAGTTTCTTTGCAGTTTGTGAAATTTAGAGCAAACTGCCCTAGAAATTAACATGTGAGATGCATGTATGCACAAAGAGGGTGGATCGACACGCGCTAGTCAAATTTAGGGGATCATTTGAGACAAACTCAAGTTTGGAGGTGTTTGTTAGGTTGAATATAAACAAAACTTGTAGATCTCGACTTATCCATTACAGGTAAATTCATACAGAATTCAGGATCGAATAGTGGAAACATAAATACCAACATACCTCCAGCCATTGATGAAATCTAGATGTGGGAAACCTCAAAATCTTTGATGGATCCACACAGCACGAGCGATCTGCAATATAAAAAACGCATATCATGTTTTATTGGTCAATCCCCTTCCAAAAATTTGATAGTGTGTTTTTCTGTATCGTTAAGGGTTTGAACCAGACGACCTGACATTTTTATTTCGTTGGTTACGTTACCGGTATCTCCCATCAAGACCATTATGGTAATATAATAACGGACAAATATCACTTAATACACGTGGGTAATAAATTGGGTTAATTGGAATTTATATAGGGAATTTATTGGGTTAATTGGAATTTATATAGGGAATTTATTGGGTATTTATTGGGAATATAATATTGGAATCATATTTAGAATAATAAAATATATTACATATTTTAACATTCTCCCACTTGATCCCAATATTCCTTCAAATGAATTATTAACCCAAATCCACAAAACTTCATACTAAAATAAAACACATGAATCACGACGATGAGTCCTCTTAGAGCGAGTATTGTCTTCCGTGTATCACAATGTATTTCATCAGCCCATATGTGATCAAATAACTTAATGAATAAACCTTATGTTTACTCTAGGTCAAACGTAATTATTTTTCTCATAATAACTGAATGTATACAACTGTATCGAGAAAAACATTACAAATGAATAAAAAATTCTTCCATATAAAGAAAAATTTACATAATTTGACCAATGCCCATTCTTGAAACATGATCCTTATAACTCATTGACGGCATGCCTTTAGTTAAAGAATCAACTATTATCAATCCAGTGCTTATGTGTTCTATGACCACTTTCTTCTCTTTAACACATTCTTTGATGGCTAAATACTTGATATTGATGTACTTGCTTCGACTACCACTTTTGTGGTTCTTAGCCATAAAAAATGCAACTGAATTGTCGCAAAATATTCTTAATGGTCTAGCAATGGAATCCATAACTCTAAGCCCCGATATGAAACCTTTCAACCACACACCATGTAAGGTGGCCTCAAAACAGGAAACAAACTTTGCCTCCGTAGTGGAAGTGGCAACCAAGGTTTGTTTTGCACTCCTTCAGGATACAGCTCCGCCAGCGAACATAAAAATATATCCCGATGTTGATTTACGGGAATCAATGCAGCCAGCAAAGTCTGAGTCCGAGTAAGCAACTACCTCCAAGTTGTCGGCCCGTCTGTACATAAGCATGTGTCCCTTTGTTCCTTGAAGGTACCTCATCACTTTCTTTGCAGCTCTCCAGTGGTCCATATCTGGATTACTTTAATATCTTCCCAATATTCCCACAGCAAAGGCTATGTCAGGTCGAATGCAAATCTGAGCATACATCAAGCTTTCAACAGCAGAAGCATACGGGATGTTCTTCATTTTTTCCCTTTCAAAATCATTCTTCAGGCATTGGTTTAAATTAAACCTATCACCCTTCACTATGGGTGCTATACTTGGTGAACAATCTTTCATCTGAAACCTCTCTAAGACCTTATTGATATAGATTTCTTAAGATAGTCATAATATATCTCGAGATCTATCTCTATGGATCTTAATGCCAATGACATAAGATGCTCCACCCATATCTTTCATATCAAAACTCTTAGAGAGAAATTGTTTCACTTCATATAACAACCCCTTGTCATTGGTTGCAAGTAAAATATCATCTACATATAGCACAAGGAAAAAAGTTTTGCTTCCACTAACCTTTTGGTATATACATTGATCCATGATATTCTCTTTAAAACCGAATGAAGAGATGACCTCATGGACTCTTAAGTACCATTGGCGGAATGCTTGTTTCAAGCCATATAAAGGGGGTGTTTGGTTGGGCATTCCCAAGGGGCTTTGGGAGCCCAAAGCCCCTTGGGAGAAATTTTGGGTGTTTGGCAAGGGCTTTTAAATGCCCATTTGCGAAATGCAAGCATTCCACATGCTCAAAGCCCAATGCTGGGGTAGGGCAACTTTGAGCATTGAGCATTCTCCCAATGCAAGCTCACTGTTCACTCTTCTTCCTCATGACTTCTTCGAGTTCTCCGCTGCCGCCTTCGTTTTCAACGCCGCCTCCGCCTCTGCCTCCGTCATCGACGCCTCCTCCGCCTCTGCCTCTGTCATCGACGCCTCCTCCGCCTCTGTCATTGACGCCACCTCCGCCTCGGCCGTCGATGCCTTCCTCTTCTACGACAGATCCATTCTCTTCGACAAGCGCGAGCAGCACCGGTCGACTCCTTCAGCTCGTGAGAACCAAGACTCAAGTCGCTAGATCTGGCCGTCGGAGGCCAGATCTAGCGGTCCGAAGGCCAGATCTAGCGGTCCGAAGGCCAGATCTGGCCATCTGACGGCGAGATCTAGCCTTCCGACGGCGAGATCTGGCCTTCACCCCCCCTCGACCAACCCGACGGCCCTCCCGCCTCGCCATTCTGGGACGCCCCCGACTTCGAGTTCTCCACCAGCCCCGCCGCCGCCTCCGCCTCCGCCTCCACCGTCGATGCCTTCCTCTTCTGCGGCAAATCCTTCCCCCTCCGACTCCTTCGGCTCGCACGAATCAGGCCGTCTAGAGGCCAGATCTGGCCGTCCGGCGGCCCGATTTGGCCTCTGTGACCGTAGACGATGGCGTGCGTCTACGGCTGGAGGCCAAATCGGGCCGTCGGACGGCCAAATCTGGCCGTCCGGCATCACCGGCCACCGGACGGCCAAATCTGGCCGTCCGGCATCACCGGCCACCGGATTTAATTTTCAGATTTAAAAAGAAAAAAAATTAAAGGCAAAAGCCCATTTGTAATAAGTTTTGCCAAACGGTATTTTTACACAAGTCACCTTCCAATGCTTAATTTGCCAAACGCCCGAGCATTCCCGAAAGCCTCTTTACCCTAAAGATATTTGCATTTGGCCAAGGGCATTTCCCCAAAGCCGAACCAAACGGGCCCAAAGACCTTTTAAACTTGCATACCAAATGCTCACCAGCATTAGAGAAAAATCATTCTGGTTGTTTCATGTAAACCATTTCTTCTAATTTTCCATTGAGGAATGCCGTTTTCACATCCATTTGATGTAACTCCATATCAAAATGAGCAACCAATGCTAAAATAGTACGAAGAGAATCTTTCTTGGATACAGGAGAAAACGTCTCCGTGTAATCGATTCCCTCATTTTGAGTAAATCCCTTGGCAACGAGTCTGGCTTTGTATCTCTCTATATTGCCTGATGAATCATTCTTAGTTTTGAAGACCCATTTACAACCAATGACCTTTGCACCATCAGGCAACTCAACTAAATCCCAAACTTCGTTTGATGCCATAGAATTCATCTCTTCCTTCATGGCATTGTACCATAAATTAGACTTATCACAACTCATGGCTTGTGAAAACGACTCAGGATCACTTTCAGCTCCAACATTATAGTCAGATTATTGTAGATACACAATGTAGTCATTAGGAATTGTTGATTTCTTCATTCTGGTAGACCTTCTTAATGTCACATCAACATTCTCCTGAGGAGTATGCTGTTCTACTGGAAGTTCAACAGTATCTAGTAATTGTTGAACAGTTTGGTCTACCGGATCAATATCAGCAAGTTGTGGATCTTCAATGATTGGTTGCTCAGCGACCGGTTGAACTGAAGGGGCGCTGTAAGCAACAACCAATCCAGTATCTAAGGTGGAATGTTGAGTATCTGAATGATTTTCTTCGGGAACAAAGTCCTTAAATTGATCGCTCCCACTAATCAGATCATTTTCAAGAAATTTAGCATTTCTTGATTCCACAAATCTAGTGGTGTGAGATGGACAATAAAATCTGTATCCTTTGGACTTTTCGGCATATCCAATAAAATACCCACTTATAGTCTTTGGATCTAACTTTTTTTCTTGTGGATTGTAAACTCTTACCTCAGATGGGCATCCCCAAACATGTACATGTCGCAAACTCGGTTTCCAACCTTTAAATAATTCAAAAGGCATCATTGGAACAGCCTTGGTTGGAACTCGGTTTAATATGTACACAGCTGTTTTAAGAGCCTCATTCCACAAAAACTTAGAAAGTTTGGAGTTGCTAAACATACTCCGCACAATGTCCAATAATGTTCGGTTTCTTCTTTTTGCAACACCATTTTGGTCCGGTGAACCAAGCATAGTGTATTGGGCAATAATCTCATACTCTTCAAGAAACTTCGCAAATGGACCAGATGCTTGTCCATCTTCAGTGTATCTACCATAGTATTCTCCACCTCTATCTGATCTCATGATCTTAATTTGCTTGTCGCATTTTTTCTCTACTTCGGTTTTAAATACCTTAAAGGCATCCAATGCTCCGTTCTTATTACAAAGCAAGTAGAGATACATAAATCGTGAATAATCGTCTATGAAAGAAATGAAGTATCTCTGACCATTTGAGTCCATATCTAGACTACAAATATCTGTATGTATGATTTCTAATATTTATGTACTTCTCTTAGCACATTTCTTTGACTTATTGGTCTGTTTTCCCTTTATACAGTCCATACAAGTGTCATAATTAGTAAAATCTAGAGTATTAAGTACTCCATCATTTACTAGTCTCTCAATTCTATCCATGGAAATATGTCCCAACCTCCGATGCCACAACATAGAGGAATTTTTATTCACAACACATCATTTTATCCCAGCATTATCATGAACGTGCATCGCATTATTAACGGCATTGTCTTGTAAATTAATTCAAAAGAGACCGTCAGACAAAATATCACTCCCAATAATTTCAGATTTATACGATAAATTGAATGTTAAATCTGAAAATTCAAAAGAGTATCTCAAAGGTACAAGTCTTGAAACTGAAATTAAATTATTAGAAAAACTAGGAATATAAAAGGTCTTTTCCAAAATTAAAACAAAACCACTACTGAGAACTAATTTGCATGTCCCAATAGCTTTCACATGCGAGCGCATCTTGTTTCCCGAATAGATGCCTTATTCACTTCCCATTGGTTTCCGCTGGTTCTGAAAACCCTACAAGGAATTCGAAATGTGGATTGTAGAACCAGAATCAATCCACCAAGTGTTGTGACTCACATCAACCGTATTAGTTTCATAACATACACATATGAGTTGGTTACCTTTCTTTTTGAGCCACGCCTTAAATTTGGCGCAATCCTTCTTCATGTGCCCCTTCTTTTTACAGAAGAAGCACTTGGATTCCTTCTTAATGCCAGCTTGGGGAGGTAAAGGCATCTTAGCCTTTCCCTTTTGCTTGCTTTGCCCTTTATACCTATCATGTGTTGCCATATGAGCACTTTCTCCTTTCTCCATTAGTAGCCTCTCTTCCTCTTTAACAGACATGGTCATAAGTTCATTAATTGACCATCTAGTGTTATGTGTGTTGTAAGAGATCTTGAATGGGGCATACTCTTGTGGGAGAGTATTTAGGATATAGTATATAAGAAAGGATTCTGATATCCCAATCTCAAGATTCTTCAGCTGAGCTGCAATGTCCCTCATCTTCATGATGTGCTCACGCACACCTCTTACACTGGTAAGCTTCAATGATGAGAACTTCATAATTAGGGTCATGGCATGCGCCTTCTTTGAAGAACACACACACACACACACACAAACACACACACACACACACAATTGCACGAGCAAAATTGGAAACGAAATATGCAATAAAATATGCAATAAAGATTCAATTTTTTACCCTATAAAAGGTGTGATGGGGTATAAAAAAAAGAGGCCACACAATTCCATACACGACCACAGAATTAAGAGAAAGTGAGCAAAATTGGAAACGAAATATGCAATAAAATATGCAATAAAGATTCAATTTTTTACCCTATAAATTTTTACCCTATAAAAGGTGCGATGGGGTATAAAAAAAAGAGGCCACACAATTCCATACACGACCACAGAATTAAGAGAAAGTGGGGTCGGCAATTTTATTCTCAGAGCACTAGAGAAAATACACGTGAGTACACGAGAGAGTACTCGTGGCTGCCCCTTGTCATTCCGTCGACCTTCTCCAACGAAGTTGCTGTCGAGTCTAAGAAGCATCCTCGATTGTGCGACGAGATATCCCCTATTGCCTCCCAGTCATTGTCGCCGCATCTAGGTTTTGCATCGCTCTTGAAAGATCCAACCCAACTTAGAGCAATTCAGAAGTCAACGTATAAAGGAGAGCTTGATCGATGAAGTCAGAATTTTAAGGATCCACTTTCTCAACGCACAAATATAGAGAAAGGAGGAGACTTTGAGGCGGTGGTCTTTGCCTTGTGGAGTTCAAGCCGAAAGAGGCAAAAGAAGATGTCGCTACTTTGCTGTTCGCAGGTCCAACTCCACGTTGCAGCCATCGCCGTGCCAGTCTCTGTGTCCTGCGGCATTCCCGACATTCCAGGAGCGCCCTCGAAGCTTTCCGTTGGTCTGGTTCATGGTTGATCGTCTCATACTGGCCGCCTCTCCGCAACTTGTAGAATTTCTATTTTTTCCGTAGGTTATCTGAAGCTCTCGCTAACCGCATCATGAGCATCATCGAGCGCCGCAAGCACCACGACTGAGTCACCGTTCAGCCGTGAGTCTCGACAAGGTCTCATTGTCCATCCGTGAACCATCACCGCTGGCCAACCTTGGTCGCGGGTCGTGAGTAGCGTTTGAGGATCGGAATTCGGAAGCCAATATTCGAATTAGGTAAAAATCTTATCTATTTTGATTTTCGAAAATTCCGTTTCCTTATTTGATAAATTCATTGATGCCCATGATGGAAATTTCCGATATGCTAAGATATGTGAAATCTCGAGTAGCCTTCTAAATTAGGAAATCTTCCTAATTTCGCAACGCATATGATTGACAGTCCGATTTCACGCTTGAAATACGACTCGCAATCGCACGGAAAAATCGCCAATCCGATCTCACGCTCGAGATATGATTCGCGATTTTATTTTAAAATTGGCCAACCCGATCTCATGCGCGAGATATGGTTTGTCAATTTGGATATCAATCTTGCTCTGATTTGCTGTCATGCCATTTAAGTTAATTTTGTTTTCGTAAAAAAAAAAATCCAAAAAGTGTAGGTTTAGGGTTTGCATATTTAGAATAGGAATTTAAAAAAGCAAAGAAATCAAAAATCAAATCAATCAATTTAGGTTGTTAGATTTTTAACTCGGATTGCATGTTTAATTATTTGACAGTTATTAGTTTCGAAATTAATAAAACAAAAACACAAAAAGGTCATCATGCATATGTCATGTAGAATTAGGACATTTCTTTACACGTCATTGCATATTATAATAAATTGCATGCTTATTTAGAATAAAAACCATGTGCATGTCATATAGAATTATGTTCATACAATGCACGTCATTTAGTGATTTTTGTTAGGTCCATTTAATTAGAAATTGTCAATCATTAGATTAATTTAGATTGCATATTTAAATGTTGCATTTCTTTAATTTTGAATCTCATAGAAAATACAAAAAAATTATTTAGAATAAATCATCTCATGCTTAGGATATACTACATGCGTAGTTATGTCATATTGCTTAGGTCATATAGCTAAGTCATATTGCCATGTCATATCATCTTAGATTAGTAGCATGCATTGCATGATTATCATTAAATAAGTGAAAACAAAAAGAGAAATTGCGTGTTAATTAGAAATCATATTTAGGATTGTTGATGTGAATTATAAACTAACAACACAGATGCTTTCGTTACTACGAGGTAAGTCCTGCAATTTATTCATTGTTTTCTTGGATATTAAATTGGTGGTTTGCGCACCCGCATGATCGCCTCACATGTTAGGGAAATAATTTTAAAATCAGTTCAAGCTGCCTGCCAAACATTTTTCGAAATAAAAGAGAAAGGTACCAAAAGGACGTTAGAGAAATCTAGCGTAACCAAGTTCCCAAACTCATAAATCTCTGGTTCATAGGAGTAAAGTAAATCTCCCGTTACTTTGCTTGGATTTCTAATCGACCCACCAAAAATAGATTAGTGGCGACTCATAATTGAAAATCAATTGCATGTTAAAAACTTGAACCTAAGTCGCGAATTGGTATGGGCTTGGGAGAGCCCGAGTTAAGTCTAGGCTTAACAATCAATTAGCCAAACTCTAGGTGATCCACACCCGAAAAATTGGTCGCGACAATAGCCTTCAGCAATTCCTTGGCATTATTATGCTGAATGACTGAACCACGAATACTAGCAGAGAATTTTGTCTTTATGTACATCACACTGAGACGGTTGGACCGCTCCCATTGAGCATAATGAGTATGCTCAGCATGAGTACTATTCTCAGTAGGTTCAGGTGGTTCGTCTGACCTAAGAGCATAATCAAGATCCATGCACCCCAATTAAAGAAGAACTAATTCTCTCCATTCTTTAAAGTTATTTCCATTTAGCTCGGGAACAATTATACCAGAACTAATCGTAGGCGGTAAAACTGCATCATAATCAAAGGAAACTTATGTATCAATATATTTGAGGCAAATAAACTTAAATCATATTTTACCAATGTAAAACATGTTTTAAAATATGAATCATATAACATCAAAAACTACCTATGGGTTAAGTTTCTAATTTAAATTGATTCATAATTATTTCATGATGAAACTATCAAATTATATTCCCTTCCTTAATCCCTGTGGGTAAACTAAGAAAGATAAAATAATATTTCATCTTAATTAATCACATTAATATATTGAAAATTCCTGTGGGATAAAATTCATAATATTAATGTGAATAATTACAATTATTGTCTTTAACTATATGTGATCCAAAGGCTCTTAATGTATATAATTTAATATAATCAAAGATGCTGTGGCTAATCCTTAATTAATTAAATATATACGGATCACTAGACATTTAATTTTATTCACATAATTGCATTTTAGAGTAGAACAATAAAATCACGTGCAAAAGGAGTAAAACTGGAATTTTGCACGCAAGGCCAGAATTGGAATTTTACTTTTAAAGGGGGTAAAATAGGAATTTTACGCCCAAAGGGCAAAATCGTAAGTTTACACACCCCAGTGGGGGCAAAATTGGAATTTTGCGTGAGCAAAGGCAGAATCGCAATTTTCATAAAGGCGGAGGGGCAAAATTGAGAATTTTGAGTGGGCAAGGGCAAAATCGCAATTTTCCTAAAGGCGGAGGGGCAAAATTGAGAAACCATAGGCGCGCGTGCAATGCACGCGCCCGCTTCAGCCTCTCGGGGGTGTGCATCACACGCGCCCATTGCAGCCCTTTGGGCGCGTGCGACGCACGCGCTCGAGGTCTTCTTTCGGGCTCTCTTCCGCCGCTTCTTTCGCCGCGACCGCCTCTGTTCCGCCGTCTGGGTCTCCTCCCACAGCCCATGTCCGACCAAATTGGTTGATGGGTTTCAAAGAGAACGCCGGGACGAACGAATAGATTCAAGATCCAGCAAAAACGACCATGTATGGACCAGAATTAAGCCAAAAAACAATCTGCCCTATAAAACCCTAACCACCAAAATTCACCGCTCGATTAACCTTCGACGATCAGTAATATGTCGAAAAAATTTATGGATTTCTCTTCCTAATGGTGGTGTGATCATTCAGATCCATTATCACATGATGGGTAGCTCAAATTTGGCCAGAATTCTAAATTCCGATCCAAGCCATATACAAATCCGAAATTTACCCACATATAATACAATAAAAATAAATTCCAAAAGTTTCACCAAGGCAAAGATTGCAGATAAGGGCTCTGATACCAACTGTTAGCTTGAATATAAACAAAACTTGTAGATCCCGACTTATCCATTACAGATAAATTCATACAGAATTCGGGATCGAATAGCGGAAACATAAATACCAACATACCTCCAGCCATTGATGAAATCTAGATGTGGGAAACCTCAAAATCTTTGATGGATCCACACAGCACGAGCGATCTGCAATATAAAAAACGCACATCCTGTTCTACTGGTCAATCCCCTTCCAAAAATTTGAAGGTGTGTTTTTCTGTATCGTTAAGGGTTTGAACCAGATGACCTGACGTTTTTATTCCGTTGGTTATGTTACCGGTATCTTCCATCAAGACCATTATGGTAATATAATAACGGACAAATATTACTTAATACACATGGGTAATAAATTGGGCAATAATTGGAATTTATATAGGGAATTTATTGGACATTTATTGGGAATATAATATTGGAATCATATTTAGAATAATAAAATATATTACATATTTTAACAGTGTTAACTAAAGCAATACTACTTCAGGGGACTAATCAAAGTTTTCCTTTAGCTCCCCCTCTTTTGCCATATTTTGTTGCCAAGTTCCGGTCGAAATGTCCTTACCCTTCCTTCTCAGGAGCAATTTATTGCAGTGATTCATGCACTCTAAACGGAAATATTTCGCTTCCCTTGTCATCGATCCGCGTTGGCTGCTTCAGTTTAAGTGACAACTATTAGATGAAGCTGCAAATTCTTCACAAAATCTCTCTACGGTTGTTGGAACATTTCCGTTGCTTAACTTGATGTTTATGCATGCAAGGAGAACTTTTGACGCGTGTTCTTGTCGACCATCCAAGAAAAGTGAAGGTGACCTCCATTACTTATGACTTCCATCACACTAATATACGTAATTGGACAATCATAAATGCTGAAAAACCTAATGGGTGGTGACATTTATGTTCAAAGATTTCTCTTTGGTAGAGAGGAACCAATACGTTCTTCAGAAATGAAAATTGAACTTTAACATGCTTCCATAATAAACCCGTTAGCCTCATCTAAGGATGTGGTGGAGCATCAAGGGCCAAAAATGTTATGCATAAGATTTTTTAGATAACACACCACTTAGCAAGAAAACACCGCCTCAATAGGGCAAGTCCTGAGAGATTCACTTGTAAGGATATCCTGAAATTCTTCGGGAGCTAAAGGAGCTCATAACCATGTGTCAATCTAGAGGTTTTCAATGTGTGATGGATCAAGGATCATTCAAGAAGACTGGGCAAATCTTGAAGCTTCGAAAGTCTTAAGTTTTCTCAAGTACTCTAGGGCTGCGCATAACAATGTTTCTTGGCTGGAGAAGAGTTTTTTTTTTTTTTTTTTTTTTTTAAGAAATAGTTTTTTTTTTTATTTCTATTCTATGGAACAATTTTTGAGTAAAATAAAGTATTTGGTAACTACACAAAATTTCTAATCCAGAAATAGAAAAATAACATAAATGCGTTTGGTATGAAATAATTTCTTTTTTTGTATTTATTCATTTTTTATTCTTGTTCACGGATCATCAATCGCCAACCACTGATCGTTGGCAGCCGCTACTCGTCACCGCCTGCCATCGCCATTGCACAACCGTTGGCCACCGACCGCCGCCGCACAGCCCATCGACCACCGCCCACCACCGCACAGCCCATCAGCTACCACCTACTGCTAGCCACCGAAGGCGGATGGGCTGTGCGGCGGCGATCGGCGGTGACGGTTGGCAGCCGGTGGTGACAGGCGGCAACGGGCGGCCGACGCAATGGGTGGCCGGCGGCGGCGGTTGGTGATGGCTCCGAGCGGTTGAAGGTGGCCGCAGCAAGAGAGAGGAACAAAAGAAAAATAAAAAAAGAAAATTAGTTTATTTCTAGAAATTGTTCCCAGGAATAAGAAGCAACTTTTTTTTGTTTCTCGTTTCTGCTCCAAATCTATTCCCGGGCTAACTTTCTATTCCTAGGAACATAAAAACAACTTGACGTTACCAAATGGATTTCGGTTCTTTTTTTATTTCGGAGAACAAAAGAACAAAAATTCGGAGGAACACAAATGTTCCAATGCGTTACCTAGAATATTCTTGAGAGTTGACAATATGACGAGTGTACGCTATTTTGAAGAATTCTTGTAATTTATATAGGTAGTTAGTAAATTGGGAGATAGAAACTTCACCATTAAATTAAAGAGAGATTTCCAAATGTAATTAGGGGATAAGTAAATACGAATTCATAGCTCCTCTCTTTAAGAGTTTTCTTCTAAAGATCCTTGTGAATATGGTGAAAAATACTAGCTTGGAAGAAATTTCTAAGATTACACGGGTAAAAGAACACTAGATCAATTGGCCCGTAACACAAACATGTCATCGACGGCTCATATCATCTTGGGCTCTAGCCTTTCAAAATTATCGATGATGTGACCACTAAAGACCTCCTTGAATTGTTGGATGCTGGCAAAATCAACCACCGATAGATGGTAATCCTTTGAACCTATTTCAAAACACAAATTCAGTAAGTAATGTGACGACATCATTGGGAAGAGAGAGAAGATACCTTAGTAAATTCAACTTCAAGATTATTAATTAACGGTCGTTGAGCCTTCACCTTGCCCATTATGGTAGATCTCCTTCTTAAGACGAGTAATAATATAAGCATGAACCTTACCAGCCCTAGCACGCTTTCACATATCAATTAATCTGCAAGAAACCGCAAGACGTTTTACAATCAGTATGCAGTAATAAATCCTTAAAGGCCTGGTGAAACTGTACAAACTCAAGTTCATAAGGATCAAACAGAAGGAGAATCATATCGCACTTGGCTGCAAACCATGATAGACACCAGTATGCACTAGGAGTATGCACAAAAGTAAGTTGATCCAACAAGTGCAACCACATCATGAAAATTTGTTGTTTGTTGCAGTTTTTGACAGAGTTGCCTTTAAACCCTATGGAAAAATGCTATTTTTTTGTGTGACAACCCAGATCCTAAGGGTGCGCAGCATGGCCGGGAAGGCAGGGGAGGTTGTGCCGATAGGCAGCTATGACCAAAAAGTGGGCGAGGCTAAGCACATATATTCAATCCCACATCATCTAGGGGGTATTCTAGGTTGGTTAATAAGATTTGGGTTTTCTACTCTACATAACGTATTTTAAAGTTACGAGAACCAGAGGTCCAAAGTAGATAATATTTACATAGTTGTCGGCACCAAAAATTGGCTTCTTAGTCCTAGGACTAAACGGAGCCCATTAAGCCCAATGCGTAATAAGGCCGCCACTTATTAAAGAAATCGAAGATTCGGGAATAGTAACCACTCGAGAGCAAGAAGATAAAATATAGAGACAATTCCAAAAATCGGTACCGACAATGCAAAGGATAATGCAAAGCGGTTATTGACGCGGTTCCAAAGTTTCCAGAAGCAGTTTGAATTTGAAGTCAGTAACTATGAAGAAGCAGTTACTTGTAAATTGAAGTGGGCTCGTGTTTGCATTTGAGTTCGTCTCAGCACAGAGGGGGAGGCTCAGCGATGACACTACCCGGACACTGGCAGGGGTCCAGCATTCCTTGCCGGGCTCAGGCGAATGTGCCACCACCTCTTTCGAGCTCGCTGCTCTCTCCCTCCCTCCTACGTTTCTTTGCGCCGGGCCACCATTTTTCCGCCGCCGAGCAGCGGAGAGGGCAGAGCGACGCATGCTATAGTCAAATTCAGGGGATCATTCGAGACAAACTCAAGTTCAGAGATGGTTTACAAAAGCGAGACGACTACTTGTTCGTGGGACTAATCAGAATTTTCCCTTAGCTCCCCCTCTTTTGCCATATTTTATTACGAAGTTCCGGCTGAAATGTCCTTGCTCTTCCTTCTCTGGAGTCGATTTATTGCAGTGATAATGCACCATAGAAGGAAATATTTCACCTCCCTTGTAATTGATCCAGGTCGGCTGCTTCAGTTTACGTGACAATCAGTCAGATGAGGCTGCAAATTCTTCGCAAAATCTCTCTACAGTTGTTGGAAAATTTCCCTTGCTTAACTTTATGTTTATGAATCTGTGGAAAACTTTTGACACGTGCTCTTGCCGACCATCCAAGAAAAGTAAAGGCAACTTCTATCGCACTATCATACATAATTGGACAAACATAAATACTAAAAATCTAAAGGGTGGTGAGATTTATGTTCAAAGATCTCTGAGAAGCCAATACGTTCTTTTAAACTGAACTTTGATACGCATGTATAATAAACCCGATAGCCCCATCTGAGGATGTGGTGGAGCATCGAAGGCTAGAGATGTTATGCGCTAGGTTTTTCATGTAACATACCACGAAGCAAGAAAACATCGCCTCAACAAAGCAGGCACGACCCCTGGAAGATTCACTCATAAGGATATTTGGAATTCTTCAGGAGCTCAGGGATCTCATGGCGAAGCATCTCATTGACAGCTTGTATCATCTTGGGCTTCAGCCTTTCAAAATTACCGATGTTGTGACCCCTCAAGACCTCCTTGAATTGATGGACGTCGGGAATATCACATGCCGGTAAATGGTACATCTTTTTAACCTATTCAAAACACAAACCCATCAAGTAATGTGACGTGGTAGTTGGGAAGAGAAGGGAGAGAGAAGGGACCTTAAGAAATTCAACTTCAAGATTATCGATTAATCGTTGTTGAGCCATCGTCTTGCCCATTATGAGAGGCATCTCGTTCTTAAGATGACTAATAATATAAGCATGAACCTTAGCAGCACAAGCACGCTTCACATATTCACTGATCTGCAAGAAGCAGCAAGATGGTTCACAACCAGAATGCAGCAATAATTCCCTAAAAAGTGCCTGGTTCTTAATACACACAAGATAAGATTGTAGAAACTAGTTTGTAAGCGTGAAATTTTCAAGACGTACTTGACGGTCACAAGCTTTCTTAGGAATGTCCCTGACGTCTGCAAGAAGGTCATCCTGTTCTTTTTCAAAGAGATCGCGCCCTATAGGACCCACAATGTCTTCATCGACAGGCTTGTCATTGAAGGACCTGTGATTTTGGAATAGTGGTCAGCACAGAGGTATACCCAACAACATCTTATAAGCGAAAGTAATGAGTATAAAAGATCATAAGTTAGGGAGAGAGCATGTGTTAACCGAAAATTAAAAACTAAAAAGAATCAGCTCATTTTTCAGGAATATTTCCGAGAATTAATTTCTCATACTAGAAACATACCCTATATAAACACGTACGACTTCAGGAGTGTTCAAAACTTTTCCAAGCGACCACATCAGTGCTCCATAAACTCTCATCAGCTGTAAATAGCACGAGCAGTTAGCTGATCCTCCCATAGAGAAGATGCTTGACAATGTAGGGGAGAGGATTACAAACTATATATGACCCAGAAATCTTACTTGTTGCGAATCGACTTGATCTGCTTTATTAAGAACAACACGTATCTTGTTATCATGACCACGTAGAGATGTGATAACACGCTTGAACTCATCACTGATGTCAAGTTTATGAGGATCAAACAGAAGGAGAATCAGATCGCACTTGGCTGCAAACCATGAAATGACGCCAGTAAAATCATAGTTCCGTTGCGTTCTTTGCTTTTCTCCAGATAGAACACCAGGAGTATCCACAAAAGTAATTTGATCCAGCAGCTGCAACCACATCATGGAAATTTTGATATATAGTTATTGATAGAGCTGCTTATAAAAGCCGGTGGAAAAATACTACTTTTTGTCCCTATACTTTAAGTTCTTATTCATTTAATTTTTCTAATCTAGATCTTTTTATTTGCACGAATTATCTGATCAACTCTCTCCAGGATCAATTCCGGCAAAATCAGGCCGAAGAGGCCCTTAGACAACGCCCTAGCGTGATGTCAACAATATCTTTAAAAATCAAGACCCAAGCTTTCATGATCGTGTCCATGTCAGCATGACGCTGTCCATGTCAGTGGACTGGATATGGTGCGGGAGGGACTTGATTAGATAATTAATGCAAATAAATAAATAAAAAAACTTGATTAGAAAAATTGAAAGGATAAAGACTTGAATAGAGATAAAACGTGAAAATGCACTGACGAAAGTATAATTTTTCCAAAATCAATTTAAAGGCGGCAAATAATATTCGAATCAACAGAAACAAGTCACCAACTCACTGGGTGTGGCATCTGGGCACACTCAAATTTTGACAAAAAAGCTCCTCCAAATGTCATCAGGCCATTGAAAGGCTTGTCTGCATGGACAGCAGCTGTGTTCCCTGGAATACTTCTTTTATCCGGTCCAGACTGAGTATAGAGTAAATTAAGCTCAGACAGAGCAGATGGAAATCATGAAATATCCATGCAAAAATAGTTAATCCAATTCAATTGCAGCATCTAGTCACATGACTAACTAAATCCAAATGGCAGATGGCTAGCCAACGATACTGCAAACTAAAATGCTCTATGACTGTCCAATTCAGAAAATAACTGATCCAGAATCTATCTGAGAAAGAAATATATCAATCAATATCTGTTTAACTTAACAAGCTAGAGTGACGTCCTGACTACAATAGATATTTGCAAGAATCAATCAACTTCCCACAAAGAAGTTCTCAAGTTAAATTTAGAAGGATTTCTTGCTCAAAGGACCACAGCAGTCTCTCAGTCACTCGATCAAACCAAACTGAAGGTGGGAGAGAAAAAGCTTAACATACCATGACAGCAACAAATTTATCAGTTGTAGGCTCCGGTCCAATATGAGCTCCTGTCCAGCAAAAATAGGCCAAGGCAAGGAGCAGTCTTTTGGTAATTTCTTATATGTGCTTGTAAAGACAACAAGATAAATCATAAAATTGACTGACCTGGGTATTCACACCCCAGCAAATGCTTTATGAAAGTAGTTTTGCCCGTGGAATACTGACCAAGGAGCATCACCATGGGTTTAGCATCAAAATCACCATCTGTCTGCAAAATCACGTGAAACTGATTACTCTTCTCATGATCCTACACCAAAAGTAGAAACTAGACAGCACAAATAGAACAGAACAAACTACCCAAGTTATAGCTGTTGCTCCAAAAGCGAAAGAAAATCAAACATTTCACAATCACTCACCAACAAAGGGGAAACAAAATCCTCAAAACGATATGCAACTTCAAGAGGCTTCAGCTTCTCTACATACGATCTCTTCAAACCATCAGCAATTGATGTAATCATATTTTGCGTTGCCCGTGCCTGAGAAGAAAGAAAAGCGCATCTATTGGATGATGTAACGGTAGTATCAAACCATGTCCTTAGAAACTAAAAAGGAACACAACCAACAAACCACCAAGAAAGTAAAATTCCTAATACCCTCCTTGCGTTTTACATCTAGATGATCCTGAGGTCTAGACGAGGACCCAAATGAAGCCTTTTAAGGCCTAAATTCCTAATACAACATGACAAATACTCAAAGCTGACCTTCCTGCCAGATTTCCAAGCAAACCATCGAGATGATGGTGGTGCCTCGGGTGGAGCCCTTCCTGCATCGTGAGAGTTCCAGTTAACAGAAAGAGCTCGGAAATAATTAGCTCCAAAGTAATAACAAGTACAGTTTCTCACCATTGGTTTCCGGATTGATGATGCCTGTTGAGGTCCTGTTTTTCTAATTAAAGGAAAGAGGCAAAAGTAAGAACTTCAGCTATAGAAATATCTAGTTTATAAGAGCAGGCCGTAACAAGGGTTACAAAGAGCTTCACTTACTGCTACCGGGGCATCCAACCCTTCCATAAGAGGAAGATCGAACCCCTCCACATCAGCTGTCAACAGCACACACATGCATAAACCAATTAGTAGATGTTTCAGCAGAGCTTAAATAGCAAGAATAACATGATGTGGTATGTCAGCCATGTTTTATGAAAACTTTATTAGAACGAAGAAGGATTACTCCTCAAGTTAGAACCTCTAGCATAACAAGAATATGCAGCAGCACTACCCTTCAAACGGAGAAAGTCTTGCTAATATTTTGTGACTTATTCGAATGATATCTTGGTCCAGATACTCAAATGAATATTTGAATGATATCCAAGCAGCAGAAAATCAGACACTCGTAAGCATGATCAAATTGCAAAATAACCTGAAAATTTAATTCTTGTATCAGGAGGAACGGATTGTTTCACTACATATCAAGGAATCTTGCTTATTACTGAGGTAATTGAGGCAAACACAGGTGCACGCACTAAAAGCACTGCACCACGATGGCATGAGGTAATTTATATCGCATCCCAAATAGTCATTCTGGTAAAAAATATAGGAAGAGATTGGATCATTGGTGATCCACTTATGATCCAAGTGGTCTCCATTTTTTGAAGTAAACTAGAGTAGAGGACACGAAGCTTAACGCAATGGAAGAAGCTCACGCTTGTCCTTAGGGGCAGAAGTGGGACCGGGGAGGGGCTGTTCAGGCGCAGGCGGAGGTGGCAGACAGACTGAAAGAAGCTCGGATATCTTTGATCCTATCCTTCTGGTTCGGCGGTGAGCCTCGGCAAGAACTACGACAATGCCGATCACGATTGATGCCATGGGACTCAGCATAGCCATCATGCCGATCACGATTAACGCCATGGGACTCAGCATACTCAGCATACTCAGCATTGAACCCGAGCACTTAGACTGGAACTTTTAGAATTCGTGCGTGAGAGGAGAGAGAATTTAGTGGCTTTGCTGGTTTTAAGACCAAAAGAATTGATTCTTTTATCGAATGCATTTGATTATCATCATCAGAATCGTCGCGGGTTGGAATGCTCTTTGCGATGCTTGGGACCCACGGCATACGGAAGAACAAATTCTCTGTCGCTCATACGGTCTGATCAATTTCTTTGGATTTGGAGAGTTCATAGTACAGGCGTTCATACGTTTTTTTTTGGTCGATCAGGCATTTACACTTAAGAGTACAATCTTTTCTTTTTAAGGGGTGCCTTGGAACATCTATGTCTCAAGCCTTCCAATTTCTGTGCTTCGCTTCTTAGTCTTTCTTTGGTCCCGAGCAGCTCAAGGAGCGGCCGCCCACAATGGCGTCACCGTGCCACGCAGCAGCAACGATGTCAAGAAGTCCGGCAACCTTGGCAAGATGTTCGAGATTCCAGGGTTTAGGGAGGGCTCTCCCTCCCTCAAGCAATCCAGCCCTCTCTCCTCCTCTCAGCGGAATAGCAGATCAATCCAATCTGGCCCGAACTGTTAAATTAATGCTTCAAGTTTGAATTCGGATAATGATTTATTAACTGAATTTGTTGAGAAATATTTCTCAAGTAGATTACAAATTGGATGAAAAAGCAATTTCTTCTTGGACTTTCTTTGGGATGTATGAAATAAGGATGACATCATGTGCAGCTTCAAGACATAAAGGGGCTAACATATTTTACTATATTTATTTATCTTTATTCAAGAGCAGAAGGTCTCTATCTTCAAGGGAATTTGCGAAAAGGAAAAGCGAGGATTTCTTTATTTTGCCTACAAAAGCCTAGTCCACATTGAAGTTTAAAGTTGATGGACCCAAGTCAAATATGTTGACTCTATTGGGGACACAATTATTTGCAAAACACCCAAGCGTGTGAGCGATTGTAACATTTGCTCCTCTTATTATAATGGATTATTTGCTGCTGGCTTTCCTATAGACATAGATAGCGATACTCAAACCGAATTATGTAAATCTTTGATGTCCGATTATTTCTCGTTTATTTCTCTAGTGATTTCACATTAATGTAAATTACAAGATTCTATCATTTCGCGTATTATATTCCAACATTTGATATCAAAGCTTGGGATCGGATTTCTTGATTGTGATTTGAGGCTTTTACTTGTCTGATTATTATTTGGAAATTATATTATTACAATTACATTTGAGGCAAAGTTTGAAATTGAGAAGTTTAATAGGATGAACACTTTTGGGTTATTGAGCATCAAGATGTGGGTATTATTGAAAACCTAGGATTTGGTCGAGGCACTGATTGGTGAAGATGAGTTGCCGCTTATAATGAAAGCCTCTGAGATGGTAGAGCTAATGAAAAGAGCAAAAAGCATAATCATGTTGAACTTGTCGGATGAGGTTTTAATAGAGGTGGCCGAGGAGAAGGATGTTGTAGCATTATGGACAAAACTTCAAGCACTCTATGTAAAAAAAGGTTTGAACAATTGCATGTACATGTTGAAGAGAATGTTTAAATTTAGATATACTAAAGGTATGTCTATCAAAACCCACTTGGATGAATTCAATAAACTCATGATGGATTTGAAGAATGTAGATAAGATATTTGATGATGAAAAATATGGCATGATGTTGTTAGCTTTTTTACCAGAGTTATGGGAGCATTTTACTAATTCACTGTTGCAGGAGTGTACTATGATTACCTTAGAAGAGGTAAAATCTGCCTTATTCTCTAAGGAGTAGTAGAGAAAGTTGTGAGATAACGATTTGGTGCAAGGAGCAATGCAAGCACTAACGATTCGGCGTAGAGAACAACTTCGTGGACTTAATGGTACTAGAGATAAAAGCATATCGAAATCACGCCAAAGAAAGTCCAAAAGACGCGTGAAGTACTGTGAGTGTCACGAGGAAGGGCACATCAAGAGAGATTGTTCGAAGCAAATGAATAAAAGTAATAGACACAATGCCACAAGCAGTGTGGCAAACGTTACGAAGGGGAGCATTAGTGATGCAGAAGTTATTTTATGTTACTAGTTCGTTAGAAGACGAATGGGTGCTGGATTTGGGCTGTTCTTATCATATTAAGTCTCATAAGAAATGGTTTACTACTTACCGGACTGTAGATGATGGTAGCGTTTTTTTTTTTTTTTTGGGAAATAATATAGCTTACAAGGCTATGGGGATAGCGACAATTCGAATTTGGATGCACGATGGGATAGTGTGCACATTAACAAACGTGAGACATGTACTAGAACTCAAGAAGAATATTATTTCTCTGGGGACACTTGATGAAATCGGGTATAGGTACACCGTTGAAAGTAGAGTATTAAAGATCTCTCAATGTGCCATGATAGTGATTAAGAGGAAGAAAGTGAATACTTTCTACCATCTATTGGGAGAGAACGTGACACTGAAACTGCTGTAATTTCATTAGGTTAGTTAGACTCTAACTTGACTCAGTTATAGTATATGCGTTTAGGGCATATGAATGAGGCAGGTATGACGATGCTAAGTGAAGGGGGTTGTTAAAAGGTCATAAAACAGGGAAGTTGAACTTACATGAATACTGCATCTTTGGGAAGCAACGCCAAATCAAGTTTACTACAAATATTCATTCGATCGAGCGACTAGTTGAATACATTCATCCAAACGTTTGGAGCCCGTCTTCCGTTCCTTGAAAAGAAGGTGCCCAATATATGCTGACATTTTATCGTCAAATATTAAAGGAAGGTATGGGTATAGTTTCCAAAGCACAAATATAATGTGTTTGATTGGTTTAAGAAATTGAAGGCATTGATTGAAAAACAATTAGATAAAAAAATCAAGTGCTTGAGAATCGATAATGGCATGGAGTTTTGGAGTAAAGATTTTACCAAGTTCTGCGAAAAAGAAAGGATTATGAGACGCCGTACAGTACATGGGACACCATAGCAGAATAGCGTTACGAAACGAAAGAACAAGACTTTGCTTAAGCGAGCTCGATGTATACTTTTGCATACAAGACTTGGCAAGGATTTTTGGGTCGAAACAGTGAATATGACATGTTACTTGGTTAATCGATCTTCATCATATACTATTGAGTGGAAAACTCCTAAGGAAGTATAGTCGGGGAAACTTATTGATTACTCCGGATTACATATATCTGGATGTCCTACATATGCTCATGCGGGTGATGGTAAGTTTGAGCCGATGGTGAAGAAGTATATATTTTTGGGTTATGCACATGGGGTGAAAGGAGTATATCAATCCTAAATCACCCGATTTTCTAATCAACGGAGAGATAATATTTGACAAGATCGCAATACTTCAATAGAAGAGTTCTAAGACACGACCAGAATAGACAAATCATAATGTCATTAGTGAAGTGGAGACTCTAGAGATATCGAAAGTAACAGAAGTTGAGACTGTTGATGAGGCCATAGCTCCCGAAGTTAGTGATAGTGGACAACCAGTACGGCCACAACATACTATAGCCGCAGATAGACAGAGAAGACAAATTAAATCACCGGTACATTATGGTGATACAGATATTGCTTATGTATTGACTGTAGGTGATGAGGTGGAGACAGATAAACCTTTGTCTTACTCTGAGGTGATGGCTAGTTCAAAGTCGTCCCAATGGTTAGGGGTTATGAGTGAAGAGATGGAATTACTCCATTAGAATCAGACATAGGAGCTGGTCAAATATCCAAGAGATTATTGGAAGTAAATGGAAAGAAGGCATTCCCAGTGTCGAGACAAAGAGGTATAAGGCAAGACTTGTGGTGAAAGGGCATACACAGCGTGAAGGCATTGACTATAATGAAATGTTCTTTCTTATGGTAAGGCATACTTCTATTTGTGTTTTACTTGCCTTAGTTACTTTATAGGATCTCGAGTTAGAGCAACTGGATGTAAAAATTGTGTTTCTTCATGGTGAGTTAGAGAAGTGGATTTATATGAGGCAGCCAAAGGGATTTATTATTCCGAGTAAGGAATATCACATTTGCTTGTTAAGAAAATCTTTATATTGGTTGAAACAATCTCTTAGGTAGTGATACAAGCATTTTGATGCTTTCCTACTTAAAAAGTTAGATGGATAGCTATGTTAACTTTAAGAGATTAAATAATGATTTTTTTATTTATCTATTGCTCTATGTTGATGATATGCTGATAGTAGCTAAAAATATGTTTGATATTGATGTGTTGAAGATGCAGTTAAATGTTAAATTTGATATGAAAGATTTAGGTGCTATTATGGAGATTTTGCGTGACAATGCTACATGAGTTTTACGTCTATCTCAGAAGAAATATATTGAGAATATTGTAACACGTTTTAATATGCAGTCAACAAAATCTATAAGGACACCTGGCGAAGCACTTTAAACTTTCAAATAAATGATCACCGCAAACTAAGGAGGAGGAGGAGGAGGAACATATGTCTCTTGTTCCTTATTCTAGTGCCGTAGGTAATATTATGTATGTTATGGTGTACACTAGGCCTGAAATTTCACAAGCCGTAAGCGTGGTTAGTGACTACACGAAGTGTCCTAGTAAAGCACATTAAGAAGCTGTGAAATGGATCTTAGGTATTTAAAGAGGACAACACACATGGATATAGTCGTTACCAAAAAAAAAAACATACATGGATATAGTGTACCGGGGGAATAGCAATAGCAATGAGACCACTGGTTTTGTATTTTCATATCATGCCGGTGACTTGGATGATTACAGGTCTTTAACGGGGTGTGTGTTTACGCTAGCAAGTGATGCAATTAGTTGGAAAGCATCCTTACAAGATTATGTTGCCTTGTCTTCGACTGAGGTGGAGTACATAACACTAAATTTTATAGTGAAAGAGGTGATATGGTTACGGAATTTGCTCTTGGACTTTGAGTTATAATAGAAAAGTGTGGATATATATTGTGATAAACCAAGGTACGATATATTTGGCGTATAATACAGTCTATCACAAGCAAATGAAGCATATCAACATCATGTACCTTTCATCCAAGATGTCTTAGCTAAAGGTAATGTTATTATAAAAAAGATTGCTACAACAGATAACCCGGCAGACATGATAATTAAATCTATTTCTTTAGCAAAACTCAAGCTCTGCTTAAATTCTATTGGTGTCTATGGAAAGTGAGCGTCCGTCAACATGCTAGGAGAGCAGCATGTAGAAAATTGTTAAATTAATGTCTCGAGTTAGAAATACTGTAACTTGACTTCAAACATCAAGCTAAGGTGGAAAATTATTAAGTTAATATTTCAAGTTTAAATTCAAATAACAATTTGTTAATTGAATTTGTTGAGAAAGATTTCCCAAATGGATTACAAATTGGATGAAGAAGTAATTTCTTCTTAGACTTTCTTTTGGATGTACAAAATAAGTAATGAAGATATCATGTGCAACTACGAGACAAAAAGGGGCTCACATATTTTATTATATTTATATATCTTTATTCAATAATAGAAGTCATATTTCTTCGACAGAATTCGCGTAAAGAAAAAGCAAGGATTTCTGTCTTTTGCCTACAAAAGCCTAGTCCCCATTGAAGTTTAAAGTTGGTAAGCCCAGGTCAAATATGTTGACTCTATTGGGCACACGTATGAAACCTAACGTGGGTTCTTTCTTTCAAGAGAGCCGCAAAAAAAAAAAAGTTTGAAGAGTGCTGCACATCAAAAAAAAAAAAAAAAAAAAAAAAAAAAAGAAGGTGCCCTACGAAGCAATAGAAGCCGCATGCTAGGAAGCCACCATGTGCACAAAGGACGAAGGTGCTAAGTTTCTTCTTGGACATACGAACAGGGCTTGAGTGCTAGAAAGTTTTGTGCTATGAGTTTATATTATTTATTTGTAAACACTTTGTGTTTGAGATTAAGTTTAAGCATGAGAAATACTCGAGCGTATGAGTGATTGTAAACTCCGATTCTCCGATTATAATAAATTATTTGCTACTGACTCTCTCCGTAAACGTAGGCATCGATACTCAAATTAAATCATGTAAATCTTTGTTATCCTTATTATTTCTCTGATGATTTCACATTGACGTAAATTACAAGATCCTGTTGTTTCGCGTATTACATTCCAACACGAACTCCAGGTTGGTACCGAGGTCTAGCTCCATTTTCGGCCTGGTCAACAGGACCTCAGGTCCCATGACACCCTTAGCTCCGATGGGGCTGATCATCTTCGGACCAATGGTGTTGACCCTGCTCAGCTCAGGGCGAGCCAGCTGGAGCAGCCGGCGGGCTCGGTAGTGACGAGCCTAAGCAAGGAGGCGAGTGTGAGTTTCAGGTTGCGAAGGCGGTGTGTGATGCCATACTTGTTGTGTCAATTATTCTGGCTTGATACAAGTCTCTTTCCCGTGTGACTGCTCATGTGTTCTTGTTTAGGAGAGAGCTTCATAACATTCTATCTCTAGTGAATTGTCACCGCGACAGCATTCCTTTGGAATCATCTTATCGGAAGGTGCAAAGATGTGTGTACATCTTGACAGAATTGTACAGACATAAAGGACAGGGTGGAAAATCTGCAAACCCTAAACACCGTCGCTTCTCATGGGGATGTAGACATTCAGAGGTAATAAATTGTCATGACCTGACCTGATGCATGGATGCTCTTGACTCTAAAGTTGGATGAACATAATCCTTGCTGGAAGCTGCACCGTTTTCAATACCACAATTTCTTATTAACTGCTGCACATATTTGTCTATTAGTCTCAATTTTATATGGTTCCTCGAGATATGGCAAGTAGTGTTCTCTAGTCTAGCACTCCATGAACTAGGAACTCGACTTGGCCTTTTTTTTTCACATTGATACAAAGATAACAATGTTGCATTTGCTGAACAGAGGTACATGGCTGAATCTACATATTAGATTCCTGCGCTGGATGATCGGTTATGCGCCTCAAAGAAGGGTATTCCATGGACTATATTATATCTATATCATCTTTCAGCTTTTTCTTTTAAAAGGAAATCTAATGAGTAACAATTTGCTCCTGAAAATCGTTCAGTCTCTTGAGATTTTCCTTTCTTGTCTGTTTTCGGCATCAGGTATATGAAAGAAGGAAGAACGGTATGTGTCGCGGGGGCGTGCCATACTCATGATTGTTCCAGCGCTGGAGCCCATATCAACGGGCTACCAATGGTTCCAATGCCTCCTTCCGACCTAAGTGGCAGGCCTCATTGTGACGTGTGGACGAGTGAACATGAAAATACCATGGGTTTCATCTTGTTATATTATTCTTCACGTGCTCTCTCATGTATACATCCAAATGACAGAAGATCAACAGTTCTGTTAAAACTTTCGCTGTTTTGCGAGTGTTCTTTAAAGGGGCGAGGAACTGTTTGCATCCAGAGAGCCGATCATCGATGAAGTACGACAGGAATAGTTGAGACTCGAGAATGAACGATGATGTGCAGGTTGAGATGAAGACCCTCTAGGGAACAGAGTATATGTATTCCTTTCCACGGGACTTAGGCCAAAAAGTGTATTATTAAGCTGCAGATTTCTAAATTTGGTTGATTTTATGTACATAAGTTGCAGAGGCTTCTTTTGAGGAGCGAAGAAAGTGTTTGTTTCTCTTCAGACATAATAAATTCTAGGATGAAGATGAATTGTTTTAACTATTTCTTCAGTTCTTTCTTCTTTTTTTTGCTGTCGTTTGAATGTGTAATTATCGGTCCCTATTGATATTTCAAGTGTCAATTGCTTCTGAACATGAGAAAAGAGTCCATATTCAGTGGCGCGTGTACTATAGCCAACAAAATGGAGAATCCAATGAAAGATTGGTCTCAAGTTGCTTCACCGCGTCAATAGCCAAATCAATGATTATTTTCTACGTCTATGTGAAAGCTCTGCAGCGTTGGCAGCGGAGAACGTTGCCTAATACAAGCGAGGAATGTCGGACCCCTCATCGGTACTTTGCAATTTATGAAATTTGGACAAGAATACCGTTGAAATTAACGCGTGAGATGCTCAGGTACGCCGGACGGCCGGTCATGTTTTCACCGCCAATAAGCACAAGTCAAATTCAGGGGGCCATTTGAGCTAGACCCAAGTTCGGGAGTACAATGCTAAAACGGACCTACGTCAAGAAACTATTTGAAACTTCCCCTCAATTCCTCTTCGCTCTTTTGCCGTATTGTGTAGCCAAGGTGCGGTCGAAATGTCCCTGGCTCTTCCTTCTCTGTAGCGATCTATTACAGTGATAATGCACCATAAAACGGGGAAAAAAAAAAGAAGAAAAATTTACTTTCCTCGTATCCACATTGGCTATCAATCTACTTTTAGATGAAACCACATAATTTTCACAAAATCTCTTTACACTACTTGGAGCATTCCTTTTACAAAAATTGATATTTATGCATCCAAGAACTTTTGATACATGATCTAGATGACTATCCAAGACAAGTAAAGGTGACCTCTATCACACTAGGATTCACGTAATTGGAGCTAAGGAGGAAGAACTTTTGACTCATTTTGCCAATTGCCACCTTTAGGAATTCCTGCTTTGTCTCTCTTTGGTGTAGACAGAAGCCGGAAATAGAAATCGAAACTTGACATGCATGCATAATAAACCTGATTGCCCCATCTGAGGATATGATGGAGCATCGGAGGTCAAAAATGTTACACACAAAGTTGGTTTTTTCAGATAAGATATCAAGTAGCAAATAGACATTGCCTCCACAAATAAGGCACAACCCCTGGAAGATTCATTCATAAGGATTTCTGAAATTCTTCAGAAGCTCAGGGATCTCGTAGCCGAGCATGTCATCAACGGCTTGTATCATCTTAGGCTTCAGCTTTTCGAATTTATCGATGTTGTAGCCACTCAAGACCTCCCTGAAATGATCTGCACTAGGAAAATCACCTGCCGGTAGATGGTAATCCCTTTGGACCTATTTCAAAGCAACATATTCATAAATTAACGTGACATCAACAAAGGGAAGAGAGAGAGAGAGAGAGGAGAGAGAAAGGGACCTTGGCAAATTCATCTTCAAGATTATCAATTAATCGTTGCTGAGCCTTTGCCTTGCCCATCATGGCAGGCATCTCCTTCTTAAGATGACTAATGATGTAAGCATGAATCTTAGCAGCCCTAGCACGCTTCACAAATTCGTTGATCTGCAACAAACGGATGTAGCAAAGATGATTCACAATCAGAGTATGATTCCTTAAAGTCATTGGTACTTTAATACACACAAGATAAATTGTAGAAATCAGATTGTACCCGACGGTCACAAGCCTTCTTAGGAATGTCAATCAAGTCTGCAAGAAGGTCATCCTGTTCTTTTTCGAAGAGATCACGCCCTATGGGGCCCACAATGCCATCGTTAACAGGCTTGTCATTGAAAGACCTGTGATTTGAAAATATTGCTCAGCACAGAGGTTTTGATAAATGAAAGTTATAAGTGAACAGGATCACATGTTACAGGGAGAGAGCATGTGCTAAGAAAAATCAAAGAATAACTCGGTTTTCAAACAATGTTTTCGAGGGATAATTTCTCATACTAAAATTATACCCGATATAAACGCGTGCAACTTCAGGAGTGTTCAACACTTTTCCAAGTGACCACATTAGTGCTCCATAGACTCTCATCAGCTGTAAATAGCACAAACAGGTTAGTTGATTCTCCCATAAAGAATACGCCTGAGTTGCAGGAGCAGAGACAAACTATATGACCCAGACAGCTTACTTGTTGCGTATCGACTTGGTCTGCTTTATTAAGAACAACACGTATCTTGTCATCATTACCACGTAGAGATGCGATAACACGCTTGAACTCATCGCTAATATCAAGTTTATGAGGATCAAACAGAAGAAGAATCAAATCACACTTGGCTGCAAACCATGATATGACACCAGTAAAATCATAGCTTCGTTGGGTTCTTTGTTTTTCTCCGGATAGAACACCAGGAGTATCCACAAAAGTAATTTGATCCAGCAGCTGCAGCCACATCATGAAAATATTGATGTCAATTGTTATAGAGGAGAGAGCCTTTTATGCTTTTTTAAATCTAGAAATTACATTTTAAATTTTCTAATTAAGTATTACTATTTGCACAAATTGCCTCATCAAGTCCCTTCAAAACCAAATCTGGCAAAATCAGGATGATGCGGCCGTCAAGACGCCCTAGTGTGATGTTGACAATATTTTGAAAGATCAAGACCCAAGAACACGTTGAAAGAAAGAGATTATGAGTGGAAGAAGAGGTTTGTTGCTCTCTTTCTATTTTCGACTGTAGCATCCACATCAGCATAATGTTGTCCACATCACCCTAGGAAATTGCTGATGGTTACTAAGTGGATTTGACCGGATATGGTGTCACAAACATAATTAGATCATATTTGCAAATAGAATGACTTAATTAGAAAAATTAAAAGGGAAGGGACTTGATTAAGAAACATGTGAAAGGACAAGAACAAAAACTATAAATTTCTCCAAAACCAGTTTAAAAACAGTTAATATTAAAATTTGAATCAACAGAAGCAAGTCAGCAACTCACAGGATGTGGCATCTGGGAACACTCAAATTTTGACAAAAATGCTCCTCCAAATTTCGTCAGGCCGTTGAAGGGCATGTCTGCATGCACGGCAATTGTGTTCCCCGGGATACTCCTCTCATCCGGTCCAGACTGAGTTTAAAGTAAATTAAGCTCAGACAGAAAAGATGACAATCATGAAATATCTATGTAAAAATAGTTAATGCAAGTCAATTGCAGCAGTTAGTCACAAGACTGACTAAATCCAAATGGCAAATGGCTAGCCAACGATACTGAATACTAAAATCCTTATGACTGTCCAATGCAGAAAATAACTGATCCAGAATCCATTAGAGAAAATATTTATCAATCATCACCTGTTTAACTTAACAAGGTGAATTAGGTCCCTACTACAATAAATACTTGAGACTTAACTAACTGCCAACCAAGTTCTCTAGTTATATTTAGAATGACTTCTCGCTCAAAGACCGTAACAGTCTCTCGGTCACACTATCAGACTAGACTGAAGGTAGGAAAGAAAACTCAACATACCATGACAACAACAAATCTATCAGTTGTAGGCTCAGGTCCAATATGAGCTCCTGTCCAGCAAAAACAGACCAAGGCAAGGAGCACTCTTTCAGTAATTTCTTATATTTGCATGCAAAGACAACAAGAATAGGTCGTTAAATTGACTAACCTGGGTAGTCACACCTCAGCAAATGCTTTATGAAAGTAGTTTTGCCCGTAGAATACTGACCAAGGAGCATCACCATGGGTTTAGCATCAAAATCACTATTTGTCTGCAAACACATCATGTAACTGATTACTCTTCACATGATTCACACCAAAAGTAAAAACTAGACAGCACAAGTAGAACAGAACAAACTATCCATATTATAGTTGCCAATCCAAAAATAAAAAATTAAACAGTATATGAATTGAATCTCCTTAATTTCACTCACCAACAAAGGGGACACAAAATCATTAAAACGATAAGCAACTTCAAGAGGCTTCAGCTTTTCTATATACAATTTCTTCAGGCCATCAACAATAGATGTAACTGAATATTGAGGTGCCTGTGCCTGAGAAAAAAGAAAAACTATGAGATGACCTACATGTAGTATAAAAATTGCCATATCACAATAAGAAATAGAAAATACCATCTCCTGAGAAAGTAAAAAGGCACAAAACCAACAAACAACTGAGAAAGTAATTCCTTGTACAAATGACAAATACTCAGAGCTCACCTTCCTCCCAGATTTCGAAGCAAACCATTGAGATGATGGTGGTGGCACGGGCGGAGCACTTCCTGCGTTGCAAGAAGTAATATTTAACAGAGCTCACAAATGAGTACTTCCAAAGTGATAATCAGTACAGTTTCTCACCATTTGTTTCAGGATCAACAACAACTGTTGAGTTCTTGCTTTTCTAATAAAAGGAAAGAGGCAAAAATAAGCACTCAAGCTATAAACATATCTAATCTCAAAGAGCAGGCCATAGCGAGAGCTACATGAAGAAATTCACTTACAGCAACCAGGGCATCCAACCCTTCCATCATGGGAGGATCAATCTTCTCCACATCAGCTGTCAACAGCACATACATCCATAAACCAATTAGCAGATGCATCAGCAGAGCTTAAATAGCAAAAATAACACAATGTGGCATGCCATCCACGTTTTATAGAAACTTCTATTAGAATGGAGAAAGACTACTCCTCAAACTTAAAAATTCTAACATTACAAGAACATGCAGTGGCACTGCCCTTCAAATGGTACACAATGAAGAACTTTCTGTTCTCTCATCATGAATGACACCCGAGCAGAAGAAAATTATACATTCGTAAGCATAATTAAATTGTACACAAACCAAAACTGCAATTCTTGTATAAGTAAAAAAAACTGAAATTGTAATTCACCAGAAGATATGGATTGTTTCGCTATTCATGGAGAAATTTTGCCTATTGCTGAGGTAACTGATGCAAACATGGGTGCACACATTTAGAGCACTACACCAAAAGGGACAACAATCGAAGTATGAGGCAATTTTTATCCCTTTCCAAATTGTCATTCTGGTCGAAAATATAGGAAGAGATAGAAATAGTAGTGGTCCATATCAGATCCAGGCGGTCTTCAATTCTTATGTTATTAGCAAACCTCCATTTCTCGCAGTTAATTTGAGTAGAAAATAAGAAACTTTAAAAAGCAAAAGCAATGTGTCTGGAAGTAGAAGATATAAGCAACTTGCCTTCAAACTTAAGGCTGCCGGGGGTCAATTCAACTCCTTCTTGAGCCAGAGAAATCAGCTGTTCACTTCCACATGTTAGAAGAGAAATCGAATACTACAAGTTAACAAAAACGACACACACCAGAAACGAATGCGACAGAGTGAAACCTGCATAGCGATGATAAATTCATGTAGGCCAAGGAACCCTTGACGTTTAGAATCTGCAATGGCCCAAACCTGCAGGGAGGTCAAACATCCGAGAAGTTTAGGTTTAGGCAACAACAGGCTCCCAATCATATACCAGTGGTTCCACCGACAATGTAAAAACAATCCCCATTTCAAAATTGTCGAGAACTTCTGCAAAAAACCATGGTCTGGAACCAAATAAAATCAAGTCATGCCTAGACATTACTTTATTGCGCGAGTTGCCATGAACTCCGATTCAAGCAGAACTCAACTGGGGAAAATCATGATGGAGGTTTTCCAAAGGTGAGCTCAAAGATACAAACTTGCAGAACACAATCGGCCCCGAATCTTCAACCATCAGTTTATCAAGCCCCTACTTGCTAATTCAATCCTCCTTTGGCCAATCCCCTATAATAAACTACAGCAAATCCCCTAAACTGAATCATAACCGAATAAAAAACACCGCTAAAAAGGCCCACTTTCATTTAGTTTATCATCGGACGGATAGAACAACTCTCATTTCTACGGTCTTAACAATAAACAGACGAAAAAAACCTGCTTGAGCTCCTGTCGCGAAAGCTTCGACATGGCGAAGAACTTCGTGGCGGCATTTCCAGTGATCCGCCCATCTCCGTCTACAAAAAACCACGACCATTTCAAAACTAAAAACAAAAAAAAAAAAAAAACTGAAACCGCAATCCCGCCGCACATCATCACCGAACAAAGAACAACAATCGGCAGCGGCGAAAAATCGCCGATCGGAACGCGGACCTGAATCGGCGAAGTGGAACCACTCCTGATAGATCCGCTGGTGGTCCTTGGAGCACGAGCCCAGCGCCCCCGACTTGATCTCCATCGGAGGAATTCGAAAGCTTTGGAGAGGAAGAGAGAGGGCGGTGGTGGCTCTGGTCTTTTTTTGTTCTTTGCAGTTTCGTTTCTTCTTCAATTTTTATATCGGTTTTGGCGCTCTCTACCATGTGGTTTCCCAGGTTGAAACGGCGTCGTCGTTTTGGGGGAGGTTTCGAACGGTCCCCGAAACGCTCGGGGCTCTTTTTGATTTTTGAACGGGCGGAGGGCTGTGCTCCCGTACGCTCTCGCGTTGATTAGACCCCGTGGACCCTACCGAGGGGTGGCGTGGGTGACGGCTGGCGGGTCCTGATTGGACAGAAAGCGATGTGCGATTGATTTAATAATCCACACTGGTCGCTTGATCTAAATTTCAAGATCAATTCGAAGTTTGAAAAGCGCGAATCTATGCAGTCCACGTGGGCCCCGCACCGGGGTCCATGGAGTCAATTGCGAAATGATGTGGATTTTAAATTTTCGGTACGAGAATATTCAATCAATAACTCAAGCTGATAAAGTAATCAAAATGAAGATATTATTTGTAACTTGTAATATTTTAAAATGTGCGTCATACCTGTATGTTAAGTAAACAACTATTACAAATAACGAAGAAGCTAATAGATTTAGATAAGAAACAACATAAAATAACCCAAATTTGATGCTGGAATATTTAATTTGATAACTTATTACTAATTCTTCCTCTATTTTTAGTAAATCGAAAGATAATCTCTCACATTCTACTAGGAAAGAAATTAGAAAAATGAAAAACCCTATAGGTTGATCCACCATGTTGTCTAAATACATATCTGCTTCTTAAAAGTTGAGCATGTTTCATGGGATTAAAACATGACTCATTGTTTTGTGAAAGTGTATCCTTGATTTAAGTTTTGGGAGTAATTTGATCTAATTTGAAATTGACCATGTCCAAGTCAATCCCTGATTTTTGAAAACGGAAATGAAACCAATTCCTTTGTAAACCGATAGAACTAAATTAGCCAATTACAAAGTCTACTTGAGAACTAGATTTCTACTTTTTTTTCAAACTTTAAACAGATATATAATTACAATTTTAGAAAAAACATGCCATGTGAACAACCCATGATATAGTGGTTAAAGAATTGATAGCTTTCCATGTTCGAAATCCCAATTTTTTGTCCAAGAACCTAATTAGTTAGGTACGACCGATTCAGTTCTATTCCCAGTGGAATCAACCCCATTTTCTCACCTAACAACTCATTTTCACGAATATGAACGAAGAAAGCAAAATGAAAGGCTTCCTACTAATTTCAGCTCACGGTTAAATCAACTACTTTTGCAATGATCTGCTCGAGCATTGCTGATTCCAACCTTAGCTTCAATTCTTTTCTTTTAATTCACTGGACATGAAGGGGAAGAGTTTAAGCAATTGAATGTCAAAGAATACGTAAATCTCAATCAAACGAACAGTTTTAAATCTTAAGCAATAACCCATTTCACAGCAATCATCAAAATCAAAAGTATGATATGTCATGTCTTAGGCGAAACGCCGAGATGCAAATGTGAAGCTTCTTAGAATCACTTCCTCCCTCCAAAACATGGACAGCAACATATCTGCAAGAACATACCCAAATTGGAGATCGTTAATCTGCGCGAAAAGCTGATGAAAAATGGGACATATACTGATAAGCAGAATCATCGGATATATATTTGGGTACCTTTGATCTGGAGGAAGAAGAGCTTTCTCGCTTCTGATGATTGCTTGAGTGAGCAATCTGCTTGGGGGCAGGACGGGGATCTTGTGCCTTTCCTCTTTCACTTTGCTGAAGATGACGGTGAAGCTCTCTCCCGATCTCGGATCGGTTTCATCCCAGGCCCCGAATTTAGGTATTGAAGGCACTCTCCGATGCTGTTTACCCCAGAAAAAGCACGATGCCATGCCAAATTATCACTACCATTGCAGGGATTGATCATGCAACACCATGGCTATATTACTGCCTATTGCAAACAGGAAAAATGAGTCTGAAAGCAAAGCGCAGCAGCGCCTTGTATGCTCCAAGAAACACGAGATTCTCCAGAAGAAACATGAGATTTGCTTCTGGTGGCAACGTGCTATGGGTGATGGTTCCGCCTTTCGGCAGTAATTCTTTTTCTGGCTTGAGATCCGAAATCTTACCACTTTTGGTGAATCTTCTTGAAGATCATCTATGACACAGTGCCAACGAACATTCTACAGTAGTAGCACTGAGCACATGCTATTAATTTGTGATTACTTATTTTAGCCTATGTAGTGGATAATCAGCTGCTAGAAAAGGCTACTAAGGAGAAAACATCACAGCAATTACAGGTGCTAGGTTGAATCTAAGATCACAAAGTACAAACTTACAGAATCATCGGATGGTTGACCTCCACTCCTCTGTCTTGCATGCTTTGGAACACTAGCCACGGAGGACAACAAGCTGTTGCTGCTCTCCGTTAACCCTTTTTTGCGGTCCGGCCTAGCGTGATGTTGACTCGAGTTCCAGCGCGAATCAGAACTGCTCTTTTCGCTGCCAGATTCTGACCGAATGCTGCCGCGGCTCGCTGTACTCTTGTGTTGATCCGAAGGGGTCCTCTGGTGCACATTGAACCTCCGGTGCCCTTCAGTTACATTGTGCTCAAAGCAACTGATGCTTGGCTGTTGTTGTCGATGTTGACGCCTCCTCTCCCGAGCATGAACATCTCCGGGTTCTCCTCAGGATCGTTTGGGTTCATCTTCACGCCTGCTTTCTCCTTGCGTGCGTTCTCGAAGCAGGCAGTGTACGGTATGTTGTCGCTGTCCCAGTTTCCGAACTTCGGGACGTGCGAATGTTGCTGCGACAAAGCCATCCGCAATGGGTGAATGGTGATTCACTGATTCTTAAGAACAACAGACACTAGAACATGGACACCTCTTTGCTTTCAAACAATTATGGGGTCAAAGATTTTCGGTGGTTATCAAAGTCTTTTAGGTGGGAGCTGTTTTCTGAACTTATCTCTGTGAGGTCCAGATCCAACCTTCTTTGAATTCAATTTGTGGTAACTTTATATATCCTACATGTTGTTTGCCAGTTGTAAACTGAATTAGTTTGAAATGAGTTTTAGAAGACATTATTCATGAAAGTTTATTGAATTATGATGCAATTGTAGGAAAACCAGAGAGAAACAAAATCCTGGTACAAGCATTGTATGAGCTGGTCTGTAGAATTTCATTCAAGTGAAAACAAAAAGGTCCAATTTCACATGGAAAAAAGATGGCTAAGATTCATGTGGGCATGTGATTAGCTACTTCACCTAAATTCTACAGGAAAACATAACAAGTTGTCTGCATTTATTTCCCAACTGTAGGGTGGTTACACCATCTTGCTACACCCATGATTTCATTGAACCTTCCCTGAACAACAAAAGGCAGTCCATAATAATCTCAACCCTAGTCCCTGTCTAGTAACTGATAATCAACAGAACCATGCAAATCTTCATATTAATCACTTTATCATATTTGTTTAGGAATTTTCTAATCTCGTAGCAAAGGTTACTACAAGCTCTAAATTACCAAGACTGCTGAAGGAATTATCGACATACATTGAGAAATTTACCATCCATGGACACTCAAGTTGTAATTCTGATGACTGAGCATCCATAGAATTGTGCATATTCATCTCATCATCACTAGGCAAGGCCTCCGCCATCTCAAGTATTAAATCATATAGAGAATCATCCTTCTAATTCTACAGAGCATTTTAACAGGAGGTCTTATTTGAACCTTTTCATTTAAAATCTAACTCATGCTTTAGTTTTATGTCCAATCTCAGTCTGTACGCAGAGGGTGACATAGCATTTCAAATGCTAAATAATGGTATCATAAATCATTAAGCTTTAGAGGGACTGAGAATCATCCTCAAAATCCAATTACCGCCAGCAATATGAAAAGGAAAAAACCTGCCATAGCCACTTCTGTACATTCAATGCACTCTTCGGAGGCGAATGCTCATTCGATCAAACATTCACTCACCAAAAAAAGAAATTCAAGACAAAAACAGAGTCCAGTCTGCAAAAGAAACTAGAAGCAAGCTATATCTGAAACACCCAAGTTCTCAAACACCCTAAAGAAGTCGATCAACAATGATAATAGCTGAAGAGCACTTACTGCCATTGGCGAGGGTGACTAAGGTTTGAAACAGAAGCAGCTTCTTAGCCCTCTTTTTTCTGGTTGAATGAAGAGAAATCGGTGATGGTTGAAGAAGGATGAAGTTTGTTGAGTCACGCCTAAAACTTCTTCCAGGCGGGCTTCCACTTAAAAATTGTAAATCCCAAAGAGGAGCCGATGATGCATGAACTTCTGATCGATGTTAAAGTATTAATAAACGACCGTAGAGCTAGAGAAAACCATTTGGGACGCGATCGGCCAGGATGTTTCCATTGCTGTCTCTTAGTTTGCAAGGAAATCTCCGCCAAATGATTGTCAAATGACTTGACTTGGATCTTGTCGTCTGTTCTGCATCCGAAACCGTGTTAGCATATGACAATTCCATGTCAAAAAACAAAGCAGGGAGAAGAAACCGGGGGGTGATTATGAGGACTCCCGCCGAGGATTTTGTCCATCTTGCTGTCTTGGAACGGTGAAGGGGTAATAAACCCTGCAAATGTCTGAATTTTCATAAATTTTACAGCCAAGCATTTATTTTTTCTATTATTCAATCAAGTACCTCGACTTTTTAAATGTTGGTCAACATGAGATCTCCATTAAATTATGTCAATTCTATTTAGGTGATGGGCGATGAGGAGAGAGGGAATGTTGACTTGAACAATTCTGGTCGTTGAATGCAACTCTAGGACATCATTTGAAGAGGCCATATCAAACTCCAATTTGGATCATTAATGGCCGTTTAACGACCTCAGAGTCCAATTCTTGACATTTCTTATCTGTAATTTTGATGGAGATCTCATATTAACCCACATCAAATTGAGCTACTTCTTTGATTAAAAAAATAATCTAGGCACTCGATTATGAAATGAATAAAAGTTTAGGAATTTGTGATTTGATTATCCCTTGTAGCGAACAAGGGAAATGACACAAAGGAGAATATTTTATGGCATTGCCACGGAGTCTTCCTCACTTTGGAGCTTAAGTGTAGTGCGCGGCAGAGAATTTGTTTTTTCTTTTTCTTCTTTTCTTTTTGGCTCTTCCGTGTTCTCTTTCGCTGCAAAGCCCCATAAAGATGAGGGTCACGGTTTAATCCTTTAACTTATAGCAAGTTGCAGTTTCGTCCTTCTATTCTTTGAAGCAACCAAATTCTCTAAATTACTTAACACATTTCCTACTTCAGTACATAGCTCTGTGACGTGGGAAACCCGGTGCTGGTCTGGCATGCCGCGCCAGCATAACACAGAAAAAAGTAGGGTGGCAAAAGAAAAGAAAAAAGAAAATATTAGGTGGTCCTGAACTGCCAAGTCAACGTGGTTTCGGACCAATCATCAAGCATCACGAGAAGGTGTGGGGGCTGCAGGAGACTAGAGGGGCTTCTCGCCCAAAACAATTTTTTTCTTTCCCGTATCACTATTTTCCCTTTCCCATATCACTAGACCAGCACATACTAGCCTGCACATATTTATTTCACTCTCTCTCTCTCTCTTATGTCCTCTCTCCTTCCCAATGATCCGCACTCAAGATGCATCGCCTGGCGCTTGCCATAAGAAATGGTAAATGGAAGTTTGTGTATGACCCAATTTGCTGGTGTGTTTCTCTGGAAAAAGAAGAAGATGAGATCAAGAGAGTCGAAGGTGCCCACTTCGGAAAAATGATGCACAAAGTGAAGGATCACGATTTCAGCCGACACACCAACTAAAACATAATTGTTGCCAAGTTGGACGGTAGAAATTCAAGATACCATCATGCTAGCTCGAATGTCAGAGACAAGTCCCGGAAAAACTCGCTTGAATTCAACATACAAGAGAGGGATTGACAAGACCACAACACAAAAAACGATGACCATACCCCAAATTCGGATTGTCCAAGCAGGAACTGCCGCCCGTATGCGCCCGCCTTCTCTGCCGAGAAGGCATCGTGTTCCATACCAAGATCGAGTAGTCTCTGCCGGTTCTCATTCAGCTCCGCCGCAAAGCCCTCCATCTCCGTGGAAAAAATCCACAGGAGTCGTAGATTGTGGTCCAAATAGAAACAGCTGAGATAGAACATGATGATGGCAAGCGCGAGAGGCATCCACGGCATCCCGAGGGCGATGAAGGTGATATATGACGACCTGGAGAGGACGAGGGGCAGACCGACGATGTAGAATAAGAAGCACAGGGAAGTGCGGTTTATGAGGCGGTTGATCATGCTGTCGAGAACCGTCATTCTCGCTCCGAGAATGTCCGTCCTTCGCCGGAGGAAAGGAGACTCCATATTTCGCAGCCTGATATGGAGAGGAGAAGATGAATGTGGGGATTTCAGGAGAAGAGTGAACCTGATCGATGGCCGCTGCTGGTCTATGCACAGGACCTGAGATACAGAAGAGAAGATGAATGTGAGACGATTTTATGAGGATGCGAGTCGACCGCCGGAGCTACTGGTCTTAGAACATTCAATAAATAAATAAATAAAAATAAAAAGTAGACTTAATTTACTCCTCAATTGAACCCCAATAAAAATTCGAACTCACAATTTGAATATTTCTTTATCTAATTTGATTGATTTTGATTATCTTTGTTCATATTGTCATCATTGTCTTTGTCTGTATTGTCATATCCAAAAGATTTTTCAAGTATCCATGAATTAGGATAATTTCCTAACATCACAACATGCAATGATTGATAGTCCAATTTCATGCAGGAAATATGACTCACAATCACGCAAAAAAATCAGCCAATCCAATCTTATGCCCAAAATAAAATTTATCAATTTTTTTTTTCAAATTTAGATGGATATAGATGATATTTTGGGTGGTGGATGTTGGCCATTGCTTGATTTTATTTGATTTTATGTCTATTCTTATCTAAAAGGAAAATCACAAAAAGATGTAGATTTATTGCATATTAGGCTAATATTGCATGTTTAATTGGATTCTAGATAACCTCCTAAAATTAGGCTTTATTTGTTTTAAGAAAAATAACTTTTAGGAAAATGTTTTCCAAATTTTTGTATATTCATTTTACAAAAAATGAATTAAATGGGAAAACATTTTCCATAAAGGAAAAAAAGTCTTTTAGTATAGGGGAAAAAAATATTTTCCTTATTCATATTTTCTCATTCATCTCATCATCCATGTTAACATTTTCATTTTTTTTCATCTTTTTTTTTCTTTTTAAAAAAATCAAAATTTTAATTCTTTTTTTATTATTTTTCCTTTTTTTCTCCTTTTTTTTTAAAAAAGTTCTGTCTTGGCCTGTCGTCAACCACGACAACCTTCGGTGATCAGCCACAAGCGAGCCTCAAGCTCACCGGCCTTGGGCAAGCTCAAGGCTCACCACTTGCCCAATTGATGGCAAGCTCAAGCCCTAGCTCATCGCTTGCTTGATTGACAACTAGTTAGGGCTCTAAGCTTGTTGATTTGGTTCACCATTCACTAAGCTCGCTAATCGGTAAGCGGGCTCACCGAGGCCTCGAGCTCACCACTAGCTAGATTCGCGAGTCTGGCAAGCAGTGGGCTCAGGCCCCGCCAAATCGGCAAGCGTGAGCCTCTAGCTAGCCGATATGGCAAGTGATGAGCTCACTCGAGCTTGAGCTCACCTTCGGCTGGTCATCGGCCATCACCGTGGCCTTGAGCTCACCGCTTGCTAGATCAATGAGCTTGGCGAGCGTGAGCCTCTAGCTCACCAACATCAAATGAGCCTCAAGCTTGCATTCAGCCGATCATCGGCCATCACCTTGGTCGGCAACTAACCAAAGAAGAAGAAGAAAAAAAGAAAAGAAAATTAAATTAAATTTATAAAATAATTTAAAATTTGATTTTTAAATATAAAAAAGTAATTAAAATTATATTTAAAAATAAAATAATAAAAAATTATTGAAAAAGAGTGCATGAAAGAAAAATTTTCCATACCAAATAGTGGAAAATATTTTCCACTTCTTTTCAAGCTTTGGTTATACACCAAAAAATAATTACATTTTCCTAAAAATGGGAGAAAATATTTTTCAAAATGCCACATTTTATGTGAAATAAATGAAACCTTAATTAGAATGAGTTTAGATGACTTTTTCTAGATAGATTGCATTTTATGTTAGGGATATCTAGTTAAGATAACATTCTAGTTAATATTAGGATTTGAGCTAATTTGATTCCTATTATGAGTTGGATAATATCTTAGTCTAGATAGCCAATTTTTACTATTTCCAATTTCAAATTCTACATAAAATACCAAAAAGAATATTATCTTAGAATAGATTTGATTCTTTCTCTAGGATAGATTTCATGTTTATTTTCGTTATTTCTAATTTCAAATTTTCATTAAAAAAAAATCACATGCATGTCATGTAGTTTAGGTCATGTCATATCGCTATGTCATATTGCATGTCACGTTAGATTAGTAACGTGTATTGCATAAAGCATGATTCTCATTAAACAAAAAAAAATCTAAAAAAGCATTTGTGTAATATTGCATATTAATTAGAAACATATTTAGGCTATTAATGAGATTTTCTAATTCATACTATGCTTTCATTGCTTCAAGATAAATATTTCTTCCTTGTGCTTACAATTTATTTAATGCTTTGATTATTGAGTATTAAATAATGAGTTGTGTACCCAACTGGTTACCTCACATATTATGGAGTAAAGTAAAATTAATGCAAGCTGTCTCCACAAACATTTTTCAGAAATAAAAGAAAAATAGTATCAAAAAGGCGTTAGAAAAATCTAACATAATCAAGTCCTGTAGTCATAATCTCTTGTTAGTAAGAATAAAGTGATCCTTCCATTACTTTACTTGAGTTCCTAATCGACTCACCAAAAAAATATTAGTAGTAACTTCTAATTGAAAATAATTTGCACGTTAAATAATTTAAATCTAAATCATGAATTGATATGGGTTTGGGAGAGCTCGAACAAAGTTTAAATTTAATAATCCATTTGTCAAACCCTATGTAGTTCACCCATGGTAAAGTTGCAACAGTCCCTCTCATGAATTTACATGAGTGTTGACACTCAAAGCTGGCTGCATCATCACGTGCCAAACACGAGGATGGGAGATATCAAAATTAGGCAAAATCACATGAATATCACAAGAGGGGCATTGGTATGTGATAAGTTGTCCATAAACCTTGAGATAAAAACTCGGCAATCAACATCAAAGCAAGAAACTACTACGTGTTCAATAGTTGAAACGTGATGACTGGCGGCTTCTCAATGACATCGACGGCAAATGTTTGGATAGAGACATTTGAAATATTCAGAAATAAGGCGCTAAAGGTGTGCGTGGTTAAGGAGGAGTTGATATCTAAAGACCCAACTAGGCAACTAAGGGCCTGTTTGTTTGGCTTTTGTTTCTGTTCCTGGAACACAATTTTTTTTCTTTTGTTCCTAGGAACAAAAAAGGAACAGAAACTCGTTTGTTTACATTTTTGTTCAAAATCTATTTTTTTTTTCCTAGAAACACATCGTAATAGAAACAAAAAATAATTTTTTTTTGTTTATTATTTATGGAACAAAATTTAAGAACACTTTTTCTCTCTCTTCCATTTTCTTCTTCTTTTTTCTTTCTTTTTTCTTTGGCCGGTTGCCGGCCTCGGTCATGGTCAGCAATCGGCCGTCGAGGGCTGGCGACGCCGTCGAGGGCCGATGACCTCGCCGGAGCGTCGCCGGCCCCTAGCGAGGCTCGGCCTCGCCTTGGCTGGGCGAGCTCGAGCTCGCCCAAATCCGGCGAGGCCGAGCTCGCCCTGGCCGGCGAGGCTCGGCATTGCCGGGCGAGCTCGATCTCGCCTAGATCGGCCGGCAGCTCGAGCTCGCCTAGCCAAGGCGAGGCAAGGCCGACCTTACGCCGGCCCGGGCGAGCTTAATCTCGCCCAGATCCCTCGTGGCTAGGTGAGGCCGCTAGCCCTTGTTGGCCGGCCATGGCCATGGTCGAGGTCGGCGACTAGCCAAAAGAAAAAAAAAAAAAAGGAAAAAAAATAAGAAAATAAAAAGAAAATAGAAAAAATAAAATAAAAATATTAAAAATTTAAAAGAAATTAAAAAAATTATACAAATTTACCAAACGTGTTTCTATTCTTTTTATATTTTGAAATATATTTACCAAATGTGTTTTTTTGTTCAAAAACTGTTCCCTAAGCAGAAATAATTTTTTTCTATTTCTGTTCCCATAAATAATTTTTAAACAAAAATGTTACCAAATCGCACCCTAAGAGATTGTTGTTCATGAGTTAGGAAGCAATGGGGCACGATCAAAACAGTTACACGAGAGATGTATAAAGAGGAACGTGCATGAGGATTGAAGTAGTTATTGAGATAATGCCATGGCAATTCCTAAACTTTTCAAAAAAAGTTGATAATTTCCATAAAAGGATAATGCCATGGTAATTCCTAAACTTTCCGTCAATGTTCAATCTTATCCATGAACTCTTTTTTATTCAATTTGGCACCTAAACGTTTTGAAATTGGATCAGTGTGATCATTCCGCTAATTGAAGTGCCATGTAACCTATTTTTTTGTCTCTTCATCATTTTATTATTTAATTGTAACTCATTTTAATTTAAGAAAAGCTACACATATCTTTTTACTTTAACATAATAGTGTGAATTCAAAGTTTTGCCTCAGTGCTAATTGGTAGACAAAAGCTTCTATGGTTTTATATGCCTCAGTTGGGGAAAAAAAGCATATCGTTTAAAATATAATCTTTAATATTCTCTTTGCAAATTTCTATTTTTGCGTTAATTGGTCTCTCCAAATCTCGATAATTTAATTTCATATGCAACTTTCGACTAATGACGTGTCTTAGATAATATTATATTTACGCTTAAATTGTCCATGGTCCATTTGAATTGTATTTTGTACGATAGTTCGTGCAATGCACGCGGGTTAACTCTCTGATTAGCATCATAAACCACGACCGTTTTGCAATAACTATCACAATCAACTCGTGTCTGTCATCTTGGACACGAATTGCACGACCACCTAGAATACCAGGGCACACCCAGTCGAAACGTAAACAAAAACCATGGACTTAAACCTTAAAACCGTGCACGAATTGTAACCCCCCTTCTCATGCATGGCTGGTGAAATGGTCCATTGCATTTGGTGTCATCCTCGCATAGCTCCAAAGCTTCACAAAACCAGTTTTAAGACAAGGAAAATCCTCATGACCCACATCTAAAATGCTCGAAACTCGAGAAAAACTGTAACGGAATAGACGTCTATGCATGCGCAGTGAAATCGTGTGGGATTCCATGTTATTCGGTCGAATACAACGTGAGTTCTCGCGAATTCTCGAAATATAATTGGCTAGGTCTAATAAAAAAAAAAAAAGTGTATTTGATAATCATATTGTCCGTTTGGTATAACTAAGGTTATTATAGACTTTCGTGGTTCTAGAGGTGCTTCAATTGTTGAGATGCCTATCAAACACCTTTTTGTTTTGTAGTAAATAATCTCTACGCGTCGAATGTTATCGATGGCATTTTATAATCTTCTACGACACACAACTTAATCGATTGTTTTAAATAAAAAAATCGAGTAATGCAGCAAGTGAGGACGGCTTAATAAATTAACTAAGTGCTAAATATTCAGAAGATATTGAAGTCAAAATCTTCTAGTAATTATTATTATTTCATGTTTGGTAAGAAATTAATAAATTTTATACTTTAATTGTCAATTATTTTCGTCTTCAATGTTTAATTTTTTGGTTAATACCACAAAAATCATCAAACTTATACATCTGTAACATATTTACTCCAAACTAATATTTAACAATAAAAAATTCCAAACTAATACATTTGTGATATATTTACCATAAATTAATTTTTTTCACCACTAAAAATCCCAAATTGGTATGTCTATGATAAATTTATCATAAACTAATTTTTTCACCACTAAAAATCCCAAATTGATACATTAATGACAAATTTACTCTCTGTCAGTTTCTGTTAAATTAGATTAATACAACAAAAAACCACAAATTGAAGCGAAAGGTAAAACCCTAAACTGGTAAATCCATCAATGGTCACATGTTATCCAACTCAACAATTCGATTGTAAAATGGAATTGTAAATTAACAAAGATCAAATTTATCACGACATGTCGGTTTTGGGTTCTTTGTAGTGAAAAAAATTAATTTAAAGTAAATTTATCACAAATTTATTAATTTGAGATTTTTCATCGTATTAATTATTAAACCATTAAAACATCAACCATTGTTCTCTCTCCGTTTTTTTTTTTTTTTTTTTTTTTGGTTGGGATGGCACAGTAGTCTGATACCTTATCCTGAAGTGCCCAAGTCCGAGCCCGTTAATATATATTCAATTTAACTCACATTCACTTAAAAACTTAAATTAATGAGTTATAGGTTAACTAAGATATATTAACTAACTTACATCACATCGATTTTTTGATGTGGGATTTCTTTAACATAACTCACTAACGGGTGCATCCTAACACCCTTAATATTTCCAGAAACTTACATGGCAGCGTGAACGTATCCTCGTTCAAAAGCCCTAACACTTCCCGTCTCCCCCCTATAAATAGACCCCCTCGTCAAACCCTTCAAAACCACACTAAATCACTTCACCAAACCAGATCAAACCATCTCCTTCTCCATCTCACCGGAGGAAATGGCCAAGCTGCAAGTGGAGCTAGTCTTCTCCTTTCTTTACATCGCGAGCCTGACGTTCCTCCTGGTCACGTGCATAGCCAGGAACGAGTCGGTGCCGATCGACGACATCAGTTGCAGCGACGCCTTGAAGACTGTGATGCCCTGCCAGCCCTACTTGAACGGGTCCGAACCGAAGCCGGCTGGGCCGTGCTGTTTGGCCGTGGAGAAGGTGAAGGAGCTGGCGAACTCGACGCAGGTACGGCAAGACCTGTGCGAGTGCTTCAAGAAAGCCGCTCCCGATCTCGGAGTCAACCCCGAAAGGGCCAAGGCCCTTCCTGGTCTCTGCCATGTTCAGCTGCCTGTGCCCATTGATCCCAATATCGATTGCAGCAAGTAAAATTAATCATCTCTCTCTCTCTCTCTCTCTCTCTCTCTCTCTCTCACACACACACACACACACACACACACAATGTTGTTGATTCTTACATTGAAGTTTCTTTGGTGCTTTGTCTGCAGGGTTCCATTTGGAAACTATTACAATCCTGGGGCTTGAAGGGATCTTCAAGAAAGGATAAAAAATGAGAATAATCTTGTAATGAAATGTTCGGTTCCATGCTGATCAATAAAATGAAGTTGAGAGAGAAGGAAAAAAATTTTAACATGAAGGAGCTTCAATAGAATCTTTCAATTTTCAAGAAATTTAACTTATTTATGCTAATAATGCGAAAGTCCTCAACTTTTCCTCATCTTTCATAAGAGATACCACTATTAACCCCAACAAAGAATTTTCGATTTAAAAATTGGAGGTCAAATCTTCGAAATCCTATCAATTATATGCAAATTATTCTTGGTCAAAACTATCTGTACAAATCAAAGATTTAAATTTAATTTGTTCAAGGAGATCATATGACTTTTCATGGGCCTCCAGATTGCTAGAACTCTATGCTTGTACTCTTGAATTATTAAAAAAAAAAACAAAAAGAAAAGATACAAATACCCCAGTTAAGTACGAGCAATTTGTCATTTGAACTACTCACCCAATTTCGACTCACATGTTATCCGTTTCATGTTGTTAGCCACGCACTTTCTGACCCAATAATCAGAACTCAATAGTATATAGAGCAGATTCCTTTACTTGAATCGCAATTCTACACTGTACATTTTTAATGGTTATGAGTCGAACTCAATCCCCTGCATCTTACTATCTTAGTGACAAATTGGTCCTAAGCATTGTTGCACCACTCCATATAAGGCTACCTACATAGACTTCAAATTGTTCACCATATGCAATGACGCATATATCTAGTGATGGAGCCAAAGATACTTGTGGAAGGGGCGGAACTTTTAACATATTCAACTTAGGCAGTCCCTCCGATCGATTTTGTGAAGTTTTATTTCTTTTCAAACACATAAAACTAACAATTATAGTAGCATTTCCCTTTAAAAATGAAAAGAAATTATTTGGACATGTTGAGTACTTAGTTGTGTGAACTATGTTCTCAAATCAAGAAATAAACTGTTTTCCTATTTAGCCACTGATTACTTATGAAAAGATAACTAAAATAATAAATTATTTGTTTGACTTGTATGAAAGAAGATATCTGATCGTGCAAATATCACAAAAAACGGTAGATGTAATTTGCGACCGACTTGTATGAAAATAAAGGCATGTGGGCACGTATATATATTTTTATGTATATTAGAAAAATTCGGAACGTATACATGCACACAGCACACAACAACGGCCACGATATTTTGGATGCGGCCATTGAACATTTCTTGGATTGCGCTAATTTAAGTACTTGCAAAGGTATAGGGAAGAGGAGAACATTCTAGCGCTCCCGGATACCGACATGCTATTATCAATTTAAAAGTGTTCCCCTACTTAATTTAATTAGAATAATAACGGTCAACTTTTAAATCTTACGATAACTCAAGTTGTATGATAGCTTAATCTGGGCCTATTGAGTATTGATTAGCTCTAACCCCTTTCATACAGAGTAAGTGAATCAATTCTAAACTTGAGAACTCATCCCCACGGTGAAGTTTCATTAAAGCAATTTTCACCAAATGGAAAGTTTGACAACTTTGTTACTTTTTTTCCTCACTAACCTATCATTAATGACCTCGTCAAAATGCCCAAAAACTTATGCGAAGTCGAGGTCATGTAGACTTAATTGGGGCCTATTGACTAGCTCTGACTTAATTGGGGTCTATTGACTAGCTCTAACCCCTTTCATACATGGTAAATGAATCAATTCTAAACTTGAGAACTCATTCTCGTAAATGAATCAATTCTAAACTTGAGAACTCATTCTCATGGTGAAGTTTCATTAAGGCAATTTTCACAAAATGGAAAATTTGGCAATATTGTTACTTAGCCTTACTAGCCTCTCATTAATGACCCTGTCAAAATGCCCAAAAACTTATGTGGAGTCGAGGTCACATACATAGACCTCACAGCATCAAGCGAGAACTAGGTGGACCCTATTGATCCAACGGTGACTAGGTCCCTAAGTCATTTATCTCGAGTTCACCTAAATGTACTCCTATTCAAAGGCCTAATCCTCAAATGATGGTTTTAATTATTAATGTGATGGGCCTAAGTTAGCCTATCCGCCCATGTTGGGCCTAAAAGCTCGGCCCACAATATTAGGGCCCATGGATAGAGGGATGTGATGAAAGGACACGTTTCTTTTTGAATGGGACGTATATAAGGGGGAAATAAAGAAGGAGGAAGGCACCTTTTGAAGCAACATATGTTCCTCCTCCCTCTCACCCTCAAAAACACTTCCAAAAGAAAGAACAGTAAGCAAGAGGCGACACCCATCTTCCCTTCAAGGCGAATTTGCATCATCGGATCAAATAGGGCCAAATTATCTTCCTCATATCGGTGTCGGTGCTTAATCTGTGGCTAACAAAGTACGTTCAATTCTGTGATATGCCTTAGGATCGATAATGCATGTGTTTTTCCCGGGCTCATCTTCCGCACAAGTTTAGGGATTCGATTTAGTGTCGAATCTGATATTCCCAACATTGGTATCAAAGCCCTAGTTCATGTTTTCCCAACCCCTTTCATGTTTATGAATGATTTATGATTGAATTTTTGTAAAAAATCGGCCGACACCGATAAGGGGCGGAAAAATCCCGACACCCGATTTTGTTCGCCCCACTTTTTGGTTTTAAGTAAGTTGAATTTTTTTTTCTAAAAGCGTAGGATCGAAGGTCTCATCGAGATGAGCGCGACGAGTGGCGGAACGCCGCCAAAGGCCGCCGGATGCGCCCCCACGCGCAGTCGGAACGAACCATCGCACGCGCCGATTCGCAGGGGCAGGCGCGTGTGATGCACGTGCGCACACGTACGTGTGTGCCGTCGCTGGTGCGTGCGAGGCACACTAGCTAACGTCAGCCACATGCGTGCCGCACGTGTCAGGTCGGTCCACTGGAAATATGGGTCTTCATGAAAGAGGGAAAAGAGGAAACCAGACTAAGATTATCATTGGTTCATCAGTTGGAGTTGTTGTTCTCCTGGTAGCTACGATTGCCTTCTTTTCTTTATTCGGAAAGGAAAGAGGAATTCTAAGCATGGTATGAGTTTGGAGCAATCAAGAGAATGACGTATCCATCTTGTTGTGTTGACCTCTCTATTTTGCAAAATTCTTATATTTTCGTGTAATCTTTACTAGATGACAACATGCAAATACTTCCGATGCAGCGGCTAGTTTCTTCCTTGAGTAATGCTCCTATAGAAACTGCTCATTGCTTTATGCTATCAAAAATTGAAGAAGCCACAAAAAAATTTGAGAAAAAAATTGGTTCTGGAGGATTTGGAGATGTCTTTTATGGCAAACTGAAAGATGGAAGGGAAATTGCAGTCAAGGTTCTGAGTAATGATTCCAATCAAGGAAAGTGAGAGTTCTCAAATGAGGTAATTGTATCAAATTTTGAACCCTTTATGTTTAGGGATGGATACGCCATTCTCTTGATTGCTCCAAACTCATACCATGCTTAGAATTCCTCTTTCCTTTCCGAATAAAGAAACAGAAGGCAATCGTAGCTACTAGGAGAACAGCAATTCCGACTAATGAAATGATAATCTTAGTCTGGTTTCCTCTTTTCCCTCCTTCATGAAGACCCATATTTCCAATGGATCAACCCGGCACGTTCGGCATGCGTGCGGCTGACGTCAGCTGGCGTGTGCCTCGCATGCACCAGCAACGGCACATGCGCACGTGCGTCACACGTGCGATGCACGCGCCTGCCCCTGTGAATCGGTGCGTGCGATGGTTCGTTCCGACTGCGCGTGGGGCACGTTCGGTGGCCTTTGGCGGCGTTCCGCCACTCGTCGCGCTCGTCTTGACGAGACCTTCGATCCTACGCTTTTAGAAAAAAATTTCGACTTACAGAAAACCAAAAAGTGGGGCGAACAAAATCAACGCAGCGGCTAGTTTCTTCCTTGAGTAATGCTCCTACAGAAACTGCTCATTGCTTTATGTTATCAGAAATTGAAGAAACCACACAAAAAATTGAGAAAAAAAATTGGTTCTGGAGGATTTGGAGATGTCTTTTATGGCAAACTGAAAGATGGAAAGGAAATTGCAATCAAGGTTCTGAGTAATGATTCCAATCAAGGAAAGCGAGAGTTCTCAAATGAGGTAATTTTATCAAATTTTGAACCCTTTATGTTTAGGGATGCTTGGCTTCTGTAGTCTCTGCCGGGATCTGCCACATGAATTTGTCACGAGTTGATGTGCTTTTCTTTACCTACAAGGAGTAGGCACATGCTACTACTGGGATCTTCTTGACTAAACTCAAATCCCTAGGGGAGTGAATAATGAAATAACTCCTTGCCCGTTTAACGGGAATTCAGTGTGCTACTATTGGGATCTTCTTGACTAAACTCAAATCCCTAGGGGAGTGAATAATGAAATAACTCCTTGCCCGTTTAACGGGAATTCAGTGTGCTACTATTGGGATCTTCTTGACTAAACTCAAATCCCTAGGGGAGTGAATAATGAAATAACTCCTTGCCCGTTTAACGGGAATTCAGTATATTTACCCTTTTTTGCCCTTAAATTTTAGTTGCTGCAAAGTCTTTCGTGTTGATGTTTCTGAAGCATTTTTCTTTGAATTACTATCTGATATCATCCAACCCTTTGTCACTTAGATTAATTTTCATGAAACTAGTACTCTGCACTGACAAAATTGTCATTAGCATCAGTTATCAGCTACATCGTCTAACTAATGCTGTATGTGATCTAAGTGACTCTTCTTTCAAGAATACATCACAAGAATTTGGTACAACTCCTTGGATATTGCCAAGAAGACGGGAGAAACATGCTGGTTTACGAGTTCATGCATAATGGAACTCTTAAAGAGCACTTATTTGGTAAGCCCATACGCTTTCGTCATGCCATGAGCCTGTTATCATGTGTCTATATAAATTCCATATATCTATCTCTAAGGTCCATTGACTCGTGAGCAGAATTTTAATTGGATCAAACGCCTTGAGATTGCCGAAGATACTGCAAGAGGTCAGTCGTCCTCTATAAACTGGTTTAATTCCCTGTAGAAGTCATTTTAGCTACCGAAGTTGGTAATCTTATTCATTGTGTTCAGGGATTGAGTACCTTCACACTAGATGTGTTCCGGCCATCACACATAGAGATTTGAAAAGTACCAACATTCTTCTGGACAGCAACTTGAGAGCAAAAGTTTCAGATTTTGGTATCTCAAAATCTCAAGTTGATGGAGTCTCCCATGTCTCAAGTGCGGTTGGAGGAACTGTTGGGTATCTAGACCCCGAGTAAGGCATCTTTTTGGTCGCGCCTTCTGGTTTTCAACGGACATATAGTTTTTTGAAGTTGAAGCAAGTTAATATGGTGTCATTATGTGTTCATGCGATTTTTATCTTTGAATGTACATTATATACTTTAATGATATAAGTGACTAGTTGGTTGTAGAATTATATGGGTTCATAGCTAATTGTTCTAAAAGCTTAAACTAATTTATAAAGGGAGCCCACATGCATATGAGGCCCTTTGATATATCATTGATAAGTAATGTGGGATATTTTAACACTCCACCTCTTGACAAGGGAAGACCACACATGTGACATAAACTGAGGTGGAATTTGGCTCTGATACGTCCAACCTTAAAAGCTTAAGTTGTTAGAAGAGAGCATGGTTTAATATTATAGTACTGTTAACGCACTCCCTTACACAGTGGTTGGACTTTGACCTAAGACATAAGCATGAAAATATATAATCAGGGAGGTAAATGGGGCTAGAAAAATTTGAATTCGGGACCTCTCATTCTAATGCTATATAAAGCTTAAACTATGAGAAAATGGCGTGATTTAATGTTATGGTTCTCTTCTTATCTTTGTGGGAATTTGACAGGTATTGCATCTCCCAGGAATCGATAGATAAGAACGATGTCTATAGTTTTGGCGTCATTCTTCTTGAGGAAGATCTCAGGTCGAGAAGCAATTTCCAACAAAAGCTCCAGCGTGAACTGTCGCCACATAGTCCAGTGGGTAAGTCCAGTGTAATAAGTACTACGAAACCTGTTCATTGATATTCTTGCAAACTCTTCAAACCTTCATTCTTAATTTCGAAGCGGAATCCGGCACGTGTACGTTCCTTCACATGTTGTACTCTCTAATTATAGGCGAGACCACACATAGAGAGTGGGGACATCCAAGGCATCATTGATCCGAACCTACGTGAGGACTACGATGTCCAGTCGATGAGGAAGATCGCGGAGAAGGCTCTGATGTGCGTCCAGCCTAACGGGCACATGAGGCCATCGATCTCGGAGGTCCTCACGGAGATCCAAGACGCATTGTTGATCGAGAGAGAAGCCTTGGCAGTGCGAGAGGGCCTGTCGGATCTGTAGAGGAACCTCGTCTGTCAACATAGGATGCCTTTGGTGCCGACGATACTGTGGATAAGACAATACAGCTATTTGCTCGCTACCGAAATTTTCAAAAGTAGTTTAAATTTGAAAATAATAATTACCAGAGAGCAGGTTACTTGTAAAATTAGCTATAAATAGCCAAAAAGACAAAGTTGTAGGGATCTCCTAACAATCAAACAAACACAAGAACACATGTCTTTTAGCTATTCTTTTTTCCTTTCATATCTCATAGTTACGTTTTATTGAACGTTTTTACATCCTATTTATCCTTTACTTTATTTCCTGTATAACAGAATTAATCGCTTCCTTTCCGAAACGACACAAGGCCCGGTTTATATAAAAAAGCTGAAGATATGCCTCTTTGATGAAAGATATTTGCCAGGAAACCCCTTTCCTTGCAAACAATTTCATTTTTTCTCGCTAAGGATTCAAACAAGGTTTGTCATTGATATGCTGAGTAAAGAATACCACATGACAACTCAATATACTAATAAGAGAAAGTACTTTGATCTTTGAGTGAGATAAAATAATAATAATAATAAAGTATGGTAGGGGAGTAACTTTGATCATAGACTCTTAGGCAGTCCTTCCGATCGATTTTGTGAAGTTTTATTTCTTTTCAAACACATAAAACTAACAATTATAGTAGCATTTCCCTTAAAAATGAAAAGAAATCATTTGGACATGTTGAGTGCTTAGTTGTGTGAGCTATGTTCTCAAATCAAGAAATAAACTTTTTTCCTATTTAGCCACTGATTACTAATGAAAAGATAAATAATAAATTCCTTGTTTGGCTTGTATAAAAGAAAATATCTGATCGTGCATATATCACAAAAAACGGTAGATGTAATTTGCGACCGACTTGTATGAAAATAAAGGCATGCGGGCACGTATATATATTTTATGTATATTAGAAAAATTCGGAACGTATACATGCACACAGCACACAACAACGGCCACGACATTCTTCGGTGCGGCCATTGAACATTTCTTGGATTGCGCTAATTTAAGTACTTGCAAAGGTATAGGGAAGAGGAAAACATTCTAGCGCTCCCGGATACCGACATGCTATTATCAATTTAAAAGTGTTCCCCAACTTAATTTAATTAGAATTATAACGGTCAACTTTTAAATCTTACGATAACTCAAGTTGTATGATAGCTTAATCTGGGCCTCTTGAGTATTGATTAGCTCTAACCCCTTTCATACAGGGTAAGTGAATCAATTCTAAACTTGAGAACTCATCCCCTCGGTGAAGTTTCATTAAAGCAATTTTCACCAAATGGAAAGTTTGACAACTTTGTTACTTTTTTTCCTCACTAACCTATCATTAATGACCTCGTCAAAATGCCCAAAAACTTATGCGAAGTCGAGGTCATGTACACCATAGACTTAATTGGGGCCTATTGACTAGCTCTAACCCCTTTCATACATGGTAAATGAATCAATTCTAAACTTGAGAACTCATTCTCATGGTGAAGTTTCATTAAGGCAATTTTCACAAAATGGAAAATTTGGCAATATTGTTACTTAGCCTTACTAGCCTCTCATTAATGACCCTGTCAAAATGCCCAAAAACTTATGTGGAGTCGAGGTCACATACATAGACCTCACAGCATCAAGCGAGAACTAGGTGGACCCTATTGATCCAACGGTGACTAGGTCCCTAAGCCATTTATCTCGAGTTCACCTAAATGTACTCCTATTCAAAGGCCTAATCCTCAAATGATGGTTTTAATTATTAATGTGATGGGCCTAAGTTAGCCTATCCGCCCATGTTGGGCCTAAAAGCTCGGCCCACAATATTAGGGCCCATGGATAGAGGGATATGATGAAGGAGCACGTTTCTTTTTGGAGGGGACGTATATAAGGGGGAAATAAAGAGGGAGGAAGGCACCTTTTGAAGCAACGTATGTTCCTCCTCTCTCTCTCCCTCAAAAACACTTCCAAAAGAAGGAACAGTAAGCAAGAGGCGACACCCATATTCCCTTCAAGGCGAATTTGCATCATCAGATGAAACAGGGCCAAATTATCTTCCTCATATCGGTGTCGGTGCTTAATCTATGGCTAACAAGGTACGTTTGATTCTGTGATGTGCCTTAGGATCGATGATGCATGTGTTTTTCCCGGGCTTGTTTTCCGCACAAGTTTAGGGATTCGATTTAGTGTCGAATTCAATTTTGGGAATCTGATATTCCCAACATTGGTATCCGAGCCCTAGTTCATGTTTTCCCAACCCCTTTCATGTTTATGAATGATTTATGATTGAATTTTCGTAAAAAATTGGCCGACACTGATAAGGGGCGGAAAAATCCTGACACTCGATTTTGTTCGCCCCACTTTTTGGTTTTCTGTATGTCAATTTTTTTTTCTAAAAGCGTAGGATCGAAGGTCTCGTTGAGATGAGCGCGATGAGTGGTGGAATGCCGCCAAAGGCCGCCGGACGTGCCCCCATGCACAGCCGGAACGAACTATCGCACGCGCTGATTCACAGGGTCAGGCGCGTGCATCGCACGCGCGCAAACGTGCGACGCACGTGCTCGTGTGCTGTCGCTGGTGCGTGCGAGGCAGGCGCCAGCTGACATCATCGTGACGTCAGTTGCACGCATGTCGCACGTGCCGGGTCGGTCGACTGGAAATATGGGTCTTCATGAAGGAGAGAAAAGAGGAAACCAAACTAAGATTATCATTGGTTCATCAGTCGGAGCTGCTGTTCTCCTGGTAGCTATGATTGCCTTTTGTTTCCTTACGAAAAGGAAAGAGGAATTCTAAGCATGGTATGAGTTTGGAGCAATCAAGAGAATGGCATATCCATGTTGTTGTGTTGACCTCTTTATTCTACAAAATTCTTATTTTTTCATGTAATCTTTGCTAGATGACAACATGCAAATACTTCTGACGCAGTAGCTAGTTTCTTCCTTGAGTAATGCTCCTACAGAAACCGCTCATTGCTTTATGCTATCAGAAATTGAAGAAGCCACAAAAAAATTTGAGAAAAAAAATTGGTTTTGGAGGATTTGGAGATGTCTTTTATGGCAAACTGAAAGATGGAAGGGAAATTGCAGTCAAGGTTCTGAGTAATGATTCCAATCAAGGAAAGCGAGAGTTCTCAAATGAGGTAATTGTATCAAATTTTGAACCATTTATGTTTAGGGATGCTTGGCTTTTGTAGTCTTTGCTGGGATCTGCCACATGAATTTGTCACGAGTTGATGTGCTTTTCTTTACCTACAAGGAGTAGGCACATGCTACTACTGGGATCTTCTTGACTAAACTCAAATCCCTAGGGGAGTGAATAATGAAATAACTCCTTGCCCATTTAACGGGAATTTAGTGTGCTACTATTGGGATCTTCTTGACTAAACTCAAATCCCTAGGGGAGTGAATAATGAAATAACTCCTTGCCCGTTTAACGGGAATTCAGTATATTTACCATTTTTTGCCCTTAAATTTTAGTTGCTGCAAAGTCTTTTGTGTTGATGTTTCTAAAGCATTTTTCTTTGAATTACTATCTGATATCATCCAACCCTTTGTCACTTAGATTAATTTTCATGAAACTAGTACTCTGCACTGACAAAATTGTCATTAGCATCAGTTATCAGCTACATCGTCTAACTAATGCTGTATGTGATCTAGGTGACTCTTCTTTCAAGAATACATCACAGGAATTTGGTACAACTCCTTGGATATTGCCAAGAAGACGGGTGACTCTTCTATGTGATCTACGTTCGATTCTGTGATGTGCCTTAGGATCAATGATGCATGTGTTTTTCCCGGGCTCGTCTTCCACACAAGTTTAGGGATTCGATTTAGTGTCGAATCCGATATTCCCAACATTGGTATCAGAGCCCTAGTTCATGTTTTCCCGACCCCTTTCATGTTTATGAATGATTTATGATTGATTTTCATAAAAAAAAATCGGCCGACACCAATAAGGGGCGGAAAAATCCCGACACCTGATTTTGTTCGCCTCGCTTTTTGGTTTTCTGTAAGTCGAAATTTTTTTTCTAAAAGCGTAGGATCGAAGGTCTCGTTGAGACGAGCGCGACGAGTGGCAGAACGCCGCTAAAGGCCGCCGAACGCGCCCCCACGCACAACCGGAATGAACCGTTGCACGCGCCGATTCACAGGGGTAGGCGCGTGCATCACACGTGCACATCACGCGTGCGCACATGTGCGAGGCACACGCTAGCTGACGTTATTGTGACATCAGCTGCACGCGTGTCGCACGTGCCAGGTCGGTCGGTTTGACCCGGCCCCACCCGACCCGGTTGACCTCGACCGTTGACCATTGAGTTTGACTGTTGACCAAAAAAAAAAAAAAGAAAAATAATGGGTTTATTTTTCCAATTAAGTCTATGTGGATTATATGTGATCCCTTATTTGTTCTGCATTTGTTGCAAGAACAATGCCTCCCCTTAGGTTGCGCACACCTATTCGCACAGTTACCAATGAACAAAAGGAAAGGCTTTCTAAGTAGATAGCTGAGCTGACTGGTCATCGATGGGAGAGTGGTGACTTAATTGATCACGTTCTTGAAGTCAACGGGAAAATTCAAAAGGTCATATGGAATGGTCGTCATATGCCATAGTTTGAGGTGATGCGATTTTTCATGAACACTCTTCCACTAGAATGACAAGGAATGTTGAATTGCATATGAGATGTCAACAAAGCCGCTTCATATAGGAAAATTGTGATGGATTTTATAGATGATTATTACTGGATTGTTACAAGGGAAAAGATCAAGAAATTGAACAAAAGATGATATTTCCCAATTCGTATATTGACTTGGTGCTAGATGTTTTTGCAGGTATTTGTTTAGTGTCCTTTGTGGACATCTTATGTAATGTTTTTCTACCTAGTTATTTTTGGTGTAACAACTGATATGTTAGTTGTATTATATGAAAGCATTATTATTCTATTGGATGTCAAATATTATTTGCTTTCTGTTATTGTTAATTGCTGTGAGTAGTTCATAGAAGTTTTTGTAGCTTCATAAAATTTATTTTGCATAAGATAATTATATTAATGATAGTTTTAAGTTAGGATTTTGGAGGATGATTGGAAACATAATGACCTTTTGATTTTGAAACCTTACTTGAAATTGTTCATTAATATGATGGATCTATGCAAAATAGATCCATAAATGATAGGCATCAATAATTCGCACATATATGTCTGATATGTTCAGATCAATGGCTTCAACCACAAAGAGCATAGTCACTAAGCTGAACAAAGGTGAGAAGCTTAATGACGATAAATATAAAATATGGCACATGAAAATTCAATATGTGCTGGAAGAGCAAGAGACACTAGAAGCTCTTAACCTGACCATGGTAGAACCTGAAGAAGAAAACACTGCACAGCACAAGAGAGATAAGGAAGCATTTATTGCATAGAAAAGAAAAAACTCTCTTGATCGCATTACGTTGCTGAGTAACATGGAAAATGACGTCATGCGAGAGTTTAGGCGTTTTGACAATGCCAAGGAAATGTAGGAAGTATTGGTAGCAAGATTTGGTCATACTTCGGTGATCAGACTGAGGCAACTCACTATTAGGTTTGACTCTTATAAGAAGTTTTATGGTCAAACCATGAAGCAACATTTTAGAAAGATGTCAAACATGATTAATGAGTTGAAAGATGCTGGCCATGTCCTGACTGATGAGCAGCAGGTGCAAGCAATGATTTGTTCTTTACCTCAAAGTTGGGAGCATATGAAGGTGCACCTGACCCATAATGAGAATATCAAAACATTTGAGGATGCAGTGCGTCATCTTGAGTTGGAAGAGGACCACCTCTTGGCGGCTAAGCCGGAAGCTGAAATCTATCATGCTGGTTCTAGCTCAAATGGAGCTTCGAGCTCTAAGCGCAAACGTCCTAACTAGTTCCATAAAGGAAAATGCAAGGAAGCAGGTCCTTCAAGGAAGAAACATAAACTTAACCAACATGAAAGAGGAAAACGTCATCAACTGAAGAAGCTTACAAGGGCGAAATGTTACAATTGTGACAAGAAGGGTCACTATGCTCGTGACTGTCGTGAGCCAAAGAAGGTATACACCCCTTGTACTTTTCAGAATTTGCTTATGTGTCGAGTTCTGTATTCTTAACTAAGTCTAATCCTTTGTGGACTGTGGATTTAGGAGACTCTTCGATATTGTACCCATTTCCACCCACCGAAGAAGAGATAACCTCACTTTTGGAAGTAGGGATTTCTCCACGAGGGATCTTCGAGGTGGGCTTTCCTTATGCTATCCGAAGAGCTGCTTTGCAAGATTGGGGAAAATCTTGGACCCTTATACTCACGGTTGATCCCTAGCAGCGATGGAAGGGGAAGAAGAAGCTGTGGGCCGTCTCGCTCATCTCTACAATAAATTGAGTAAGATGATGTATGAGAACAATATGAACATACTTGATGAGGATTTATCGAATGAAAAACTTCAGGAGTGCCGATTCTCTCTTGTTGGGCAACTCTACAATAACCCTAATATCAACTTTCAAGCTCTTACAAAGTCTATGAAAAAGGCATGGAAAAATGAAAATATAGAGGTGAAACCCTTAGTAAATGGGAAAATCAACTTTGTGTTTTGTAATGAAGGGGAAAAAAACCGAGTATTAAAGGGAGGTCCTTGGTAGTTTTCGAACCATTTAGTGTTGTTAAGAGCGTGGGAGCCGGATACTCCTCCACATTGTTATGAATTTAAGATATGTGCCTTTTAGGTTAGAATTTATGGCCTCCCTTTGCAATGGAATTCTGAACATATGATAACGAAGATAGCAAGTTCAATGGGGAGAGTTCTAGAGGTGAAAACAGATGCTAGAGGCCTTACTTTTCAGAAAATAGGGAAAGCAAGAGTGAAGTTAGATGTGGAGGCTGAATTGCGAGTAGGACAATTGATGCGCCATAGGAATAAAAAAGTGTGGCTAGACTTTAAATATGAGAGACTACCATTTTCTATTACTCTTGTTAAGCCATTATGCTACTTATTGTAAAAACATAACTTATGATGAGGAGAAATTCACAACTGAACTGGGAGGGTGCTTTGGAGGTTGGCTGAAAGCAGAAACTTCTGACCACAGTCAAGGACATGTTTTACCATGAAGCTTCACCAGCACAAAATGTAGAAGATGTTGTTCTTAAAACCCCTGTGTAGACAGGACAAACTGAAATTATGGAAGAACACCAGCATCTTCCACTTATTAACAACCAAAATGTTTAGCAGGGAGGTCCAGAACAGATGCTAAAGGATCATTACTTTAACACTACAAATGAGATAATGATGCATAACTCAGGGAAAAGAACACTTTTACTCACTGGTCCAGAGTACACCAGTAACCCTAATTTCCAGACATCTACTTCAGACAGTATCATAAAGAAAACTACTATGCAACCAAAAATCCCCTCTTTGAAGAAACAAAGAAAAATCAACATGCAAGCAACACTAACTCAGTACAAGGCTGGTTGGATGAGACTCAGCTCCTTGAAACTCCCATTCAAGTGACTGAAGAAGTTGAAGCATGGGCTGTGGTGGCTAGCCCTAATAACCTACCAAATGACCCATGAATATACTAAGCTGGAATTGTCAAGGGTTGAGCATACCCTTGACAGTCCGTGAGTTGAGAGCCTTAAAGCTCAATATAGGCCCTGTTTAGTTTTTCTAATGGAAACAAAAAATAAGACTGAGTTTGTGCTAAGAGTTAAAAGAAGACTTCAATTCCAGAGGTGTTCAGTAGTTGATCTAGTGGGTACAGCGGGAGGATTGGCTCTTGTTGGAGAAATCTTCTTGAAGTGTTTTGAAGTTGACAAAACGTTTCCATTAGTCTAGTCTGAAGGTTTGCAGACTCTGCTATTTAAAGTCTAAAGACCTCCGGACAGCCAAACTCAAGACTCAAAGTCTATCATCATTGACAGTCTCTAATTCGTTGAAGAAAGGTTATCCAGAACTAGATGTTTCATTAAGGATATGACCTTATCGACTAAAGAAGATCTCTTGGCTGGAAAAGACATAACGGAATTTTTTGATTGATCGAGATTGACTCGAAGATTAAGGATCCGATGATTGTCTAAATATTCTTGGAAGGTTCTACTTATAAAAATCGAGATCCTGATTGTATGGGCGAACATGATTGATGGGCTATCGACACGTTCCTTTCATAGCTCGAATAATCTTCTTAATTGATTCCGTCCAACGGGTAGATTAGAGGAATTCCTTTGGTAAGTGCCAACGGGTATGATGACGTAAATGAGTATATAAGGAAGATGTTCTAAGTTGTTCGAGGTGTGCGCGATAGAAGAATTCCAAAGTCTGAAGCTTCTTGTTGTTTAGACAATTCCTTTGAGCGAAACCTTGTATAAAAAAGAGAGTCTATATTTGTGAGAAACCTTGGGGAGGTATGGTAGAACATTTACACTGTGGAATCAAGGAAAAGCTGTGCTGTTACTTCTCTTTTATTCAAAGTGGAATCCAGCCGGTGGGTTGTCAGTGCGAAAGAATGGACGTAGGCTTGAAATAAGCCGAACCACTATAAACCTTGTGTTCAAATTTCTCTTCCTTACTCTCTTTACTTTGATTGTACTTCATTTTGTTAATCAATAGAGAGCTTCCTTTCTATCAGTTGCCTAGAATCGCTTCCGTATATCGATAAATTGTTTGTGCACCTATTCACCCCCTCTAAGTGTTTATACTAGCTATCTCAATTGGTATCAGAGCTCGTGTACTCACTTTATTTGAAGTGTTTTACTTCAGAATTAAAGATCCATGGCTAGTATGTTGGCTTCAGGGCTGGTAGAAGGGCAAATTAATACTAGACCGCCTTACTTTGATGGAAAGGACTACAACATATGGAAAAACAAGATGAAGGCGTTCCTAAGATCAAAAGATCCTCTGGAATGGGACGTTGTAGAAAAATGAATCAATCTCAGAAAGAGGAAAAGACACTGTTGAGTCTAGCGAAATGACTCAGGAAGAGATAATCAAGAGACAGGCTCTTGATGCAAAAGTAATCTATTCTTTATATTATGCTCTATCACCTACTGAATATAATAGAATATTTTCTTGTGATACAGTCAAAGAAATCTGGGATAGATTACACATTACTTACGAAGGAACCGATCAAGTGAAAGAAACTAGAATCAACATTCTTCTCGGTCAATATGAAGCCTTCATAATGAAATCAGGAGAATCTATAATTGACATGTTTAGTCATTTTACAGATATCGTGAATGGTCTTGAAAATCAAGGTCAACCAATTTCTGATCTCATGAAGGTAAACAAGCTACTGCGTGGACTTTCCAAGAATTGGAATCACAGAAAGACCTCAATCAGAGAGACCCAAAGAATCATGCCACTATCTGTTGATGAATTGGTTGGAACTCTTCAGTCTTATGAAGTGGAATGAATCAATGAAGACGAAGACCCTAAAGGTAAGAAATCTATTACATTAAAATCCAATGATGATTTTTGATGCTACAGATTTTGCTCTCATGATAAGAAGATTTAGAAAGCTGAACAGAAAAGGAAGAAGATTCAATCCAAGGAAACAAAGTTTTCAAAAGCAACAGACTAAGTCTGTTGAAGATGATGAATAAAATAAAGATATAGTTTGCTTTGAATGTAAGAAAAATGGGCACATCAGACCCAACTATCCTCTTCTGAGGAAGAAGAAAGGAAAAGCTGAAAAGTATCGGAAGGCTCTTAAAGCAGAAACCTAGAGTGATACAGAATGTGAAGAAAGTGATGATGATTATGCCAACATATGTCTGATGGCACAATCAGATTCAGATTCAAACTCCGAGACAAACTCAGAATCAGACACTAAATTTGAGGTAAGTAACTTCAAAATCCCTATTAAAGTTTCTAAATACATTGATGAGTTGTGTTTTAGTCTTAAGACTTCTTTTAAAAGGATTTTCGTACTCAAAAAGGAAAATTCTGTCTTAAAACAACAAGAAAATATTTTGAAAGAAAAGGTGAAATGTTTAGATATGAATGTTTCTTCTCTTAGAGAAAGTGAAGATAATCTTTCAAAAGAAAATGCATTCTTGAAAAATGATATCTCAAATATTTCCAAAAGATTTTCGATGGGATCTCGAGAAACTAGAAAAAATACTTTCTGTTCAAAGATCTTATTTCAATAAATCTGGTTTATGAATGATTTCTGAAATCATTCCTTTAATTGATTTTCCTAAAGTGAAAGAAAGAATCAAACAAAGACCCACAAGAAATGCTTACAAAAATCATTTTGAAAGGACCTTTGTAAAACCAGTAAGTCGCAATGCTCTTAGATGTTCAAAATGCAATAGTGTGGATCATTTTGAAAAAGAATGTCTTATGATTTGGAAATCTGTCAATAAAGTTTGGGCAAAAACCGTATATCGAACTAACTCAAAAGGACCCAAGAAAATATGGGTACTAAAGAAAGCTTGAGTCTCTTTTTAAATGCAGGTCACTATCAAGAAAAATGTGAAATGGTACCTGGATAGTGGATGCTCGAGACACATGACAGGAGATTCAAATTGCTTTATAAAGCTTGTTCAAGTGAATGGTGAAAAGTCTCATTTGGAGGAAACAACAAAGGAAAAATTGTGGGATTTGGAACTGTAAAGATTGGAAACCTCACAATAAGCAATATTTCTTTAGTTGAAGGACTCAACTACAATCTGCTCAGTGTCAGTCAGCTATGTGATACCGATTTCAAAATCTACTTTCAAGAGGGTATATGCTCAGGAACCGGTAAAGACTCTACTCAATCATTTATGGGACGAAGACATGGAAATATCTACCTCTTGGATGTGAAACCAGATGAATCGCAATGTTTAATTTCAATCCAAGATGAAGCAAGTTTATGGCACAGAAAGCTTGGGCACATCAATATGAAGTAGATAGCCAAAATTTCAACAAAGAAGCTTGTTCGTGGTCTACCCAATTTATCATATCAAAAGTCTGACCTATGTACACCATGCATATTGGGAAAACAGGTAAGAAATTCCTTTAAACCAATAAATCAAGTTTCCACTAACCATGTATAGCAGCTTCTGCATATGGATCTCTTTGGACTAACCAGAACACAGAGCATTGGAGGTAAGAAATATTGCCTAGTAATCGTGGATGACTACTCACGATTTACTTGGGTGTATTTCCTAGCAAGTAAGTCTAAAACTTTCTCTTATTTTGAAAAAATTGCTAAAAAAGTTCAAAACGAAAAAGGATATGTTATTTCAACTATAAGAACAAATCATGGAGGTGAATTTGAAAATCAAGATTTTACAAGGTTTTGTGATGAATCTAGTTTTCAGCATTTGTTCTCCTCTCCATATACTCCAGAACAAAATGGAGTTGTGGAAAGAAAGAATAGATCGCTTCAAGAAATGGCTAGAACTCTTCTAATTGAAAGTAACATCTCCTCACGTTTTTGGGCTGAAGCAGTTTTTACAGCATGTTATATTATCAACAGAGTTTTTCTAAGGCCTATTCTAGAAAAAACCCCTATGAATTATTCAAAGAAAAGAAGCCTATTGTTTCATACTTTCATGTGTTTTGATGCAAATGTTTTATACTAAAAAATGCAAATAATCGAGTTGGTAAGTTTGAAGAAAAGTCAGATGAAGGTATCTTCCTTGGATATTCAACCACAAGCAAAGCATACAGAGTCTACAACAAAAAGACTCAAACTGTGGAAGAATAAATGAATATCAAATTCCAGGATTCGATACAAAATGAACTATTTAGACTCATCTTGAGAATCCAGAACCTGCTCCAGACTCTACAAAGTCTAAAGAAACAGCTCGAGACTTTAAAGGACCAGCAGCAAGTAACCGTTGAAGATTCAAGTGAAGGAAGTGATCATCATTCGACAAATCAACCAAGCAATCTGGAAGCATAAGTCTAGTCATCCCAAAGATCTTATCATTGGCGACATTAATGAAGGAATTCGCACTAGATCCAAAAGGCGCGAAGAGTCTAGTCTTTGTGGCTCTTATTTCTGAAATAGAACCCAAAAGCATAGATGAAGCTTTATCTGATGAAAGCTAGATTGAAGCCATGCAAGAAGAGTTCAAGCAATTCAGTATCAATGATGTCTGGGAATTGACTCCAAAACCGAAAGGTAAATCAATTATTGGAGCTAACTGGGTTTTCAGAAACAAGATAGACGAGAAAAGAAAGGTCGTAAGAAATAAAGCAAGACTCGTGGCCAAGGGATACACGCAAGAAGAAGGGATAGACTATGAAGAGACTTACGCACCAGTAGCAAGGTTAGAAGCAATTCGTTTATTACTTGCATTTGTTTATCATGAAAATTTCAGGTTATTCCAAATGGATGTCAAAAGTGTCTTCCTTAATGGATTCATCCATGAGGAAGTCTATGTGGAACCAACCACTTGGGTTTGAAGACCCAAGAAAACTAGACTCAGTATTCAGACTCAAAAAGGCTTTATATGGCTTAAAACAAGCACCTCGAGCTTGGTATGACAGGCTGAGTAAGTTTTTAATCCAAAACGGTTTTGTGAAAGGTAAAGTAGACACTACTTTATTTATTAAAAGAGAAAGCAAAATTTTTGTGCTAGTTCAAATATATGTCGATGATATTATATTCGGATCTCCTAATGAAAGTCTGTGCAATAAATTCTCTAAGACTATGCAGGATGATTTGAAATGAGCATGATGGGTGAGTTAACATTCTTTCTCGGGCTTCAAGTGAAACAACTGAAGGGATGAACTTTTATTCATCAAGAAAAATATGCTAATGATCTCGTCAAAAGTTTGGTCGAACAATTGTAAGAAGGCTGAAATACCAATGTCAAGTTCCTTGAAGATAGACAAAGATGAAGAAGGAAAGAAAGTCGACCAGAAGCTATATAGGAGTATCATTGGCTCACTTCTTTATCTTACTGCTTCTAGACCTGACATTTTGTTTAGTGTTTGCATTTGTGCCAGATTTCAAGCAGATCCTAAAGAATCTCATTTAAATGCTACAAAGCGTATTATTAAATACATTGCTTCAAGTTCAAGCATCGGCTTGTGGTATCCTAAAAGAGGAGACTTTACTCTTCTTGGATACTTAGACGCAGATCTAGCCAGTTGCAGAGTTGATAGAAAGAGCACCTCAGGTACCTGTCAACTACTTGGAGGCAGGACAATATCTTGGTTTTCAAGAAAGCATAGTACGATAGCTCTCTCTACAATAGAAGCAGAGTATGTAGCTCTTGGAAGTTGTTGTTCACAAATTCTCTAGATAAAACAACAGCTAAGAGACTTTGGAATTGAAGATTCATGCACGAAGATTAATTGCGACAACAGCAGCGCTATCAATCTCACCAAAAATCCAATTCTTCACTCAAGAGCAAAGCATATAGAGATTCGACATCACTTCATTAGAGACCATGTTCAAAATGGAGAAGTTTAAATTCAATTTGTTAATTCAAAGAATCAACTGGTGGATATATTCACAAAGCCTTTAGAGAAAGATCAATTTGAAACCATCCGTTCCAGACTCAACATTTTGAGGTATGAGGAAATCAAAGTCTAAAGACTTTCAGACTCAGACATACAAGACCTTGACTGTAAGTTATTCTCTCTCGAATCTTATCTTGAAAAGGTAAGATCGTCAAACTGTGGTTAATTATTGCTATATTTAATCAATGTAATTGTTACATCATTTCCTTTTCGAAAAAGAAATTATTTTTTTAAATGACTATTTTCACGGAAAAATGACAAGTATTTTGAAAAGGCATCTTTTTATTTTCCTTTGTGACGGTTCGTATACCTCTCTTTTTAACCGATCGTGCACTGTTGATTTCCCTTCACTTTACTCTCAAAAACCCTAGAAAGCATCAATCTTCCATTCCCGTTTTCTTCCATTGTTTAATCCTCGAAAAAGCTGTCATTTTTCTTGGGAAAGTCAAGCAAGGAATCTTCCAAAAACTGAGAAAGATGTCGTCTTCAAGAAAGTCTTCAAGAATCGCAAGCAGGGGACCACAGCGAATGAGTGAGGGGCCTACGCACTTCGATCTCACCGAAGAAGAAGTGTCTCCAGATCAACAGCAGAGCCCGCAACATTCTTAGCAGCGTCACTCTCCTCCATCTAGTCCTCAAGGCATTGATCATCAACAAAAGGAAGAAATCATTGAGAATTCAGATCTTGTAAGAGTTCAAAAGCCCGCTTTTTATATATAAGCTGTATCATGCTTTAAAAGGGACTCGTACTCCTTTGAACTATGTCGATGATTTTCTCAAAGACAAATGGTATGGAAATGAATATATCTTTTTGCGAAAAATGGAAAGTTTGGGAATTGCTCATAAAGGGGTGGCAGAAGAAACCCTTGCGAATATCCCAAGTGATCCTCTTGATTGGGGAGTTAATCCTGTAGATGGGAATGATGATGACAAATTGTACAGCCAATTTCAACCGAGAATGGGTGTTACGGTTGAAAATCAAGGAAAAATTGGAGACTTGTTCAGATCGAAGGAACAAAAGGATATGTACTCAAAATTGCTGAAGCGTGGGGTGATAAACCTTAGGAGTGTGGATTTTGATTTTCTGGATGCTGTAAATGTGAACTTGAGGGAAAAGTTCGGTTATCTTCAACTTGAGCAGTTACGTTTCGATACCACAGAAGCTTACGCTGAATTAACCGCTTATTTCTATTCGAATCTTAGTTTCCTGGATGCGAATAGATTCTCTTTCAGCATCAAAGATCAAGACTTTGTTGTGGATATGGATATGCTGGCAGACGTGTTAGGGGTTGAGAGAGGAAGATATTAACCGATCAAAGTTTCTATTGCTCGTGCTACACTGGAACTTGTTGAGGACAAGAGAACAGAGGAAAAGATCTCCTACCTAAGGATGAGTGCGTTCAACATTCTGCTTCACAAGATTGTGATCAATTGCCTCGGACCGAAATCAACTTTCAAGACTCGATGTTTCAAGTTCGGAGGCAAAGCTGATGTATGCCATTCTCACGGGAAAATTTTTCTCTTCCTCACACTGTTATGTTCCACATGTATAGAGCAGTGGTGAAAGACGGAGGTCAACTTCCTTACCCAAGTCTTGTGATGAAGTTATTCAGACATATGAACATTCAGCTTCCACAAATCCTTTGTGCTCGACCGTGTGATCATATGGTGGTAGGACTAAAAATGGTGACCAAGATGCGTCTAAAGGAGCTAAGCAAGGCGTTGGAGAAATTTAAGGAGAAGACTCCTGTAAAATCTCATCAATTGTGGCATCCCAAAATTCAAAGCCAAATCATAAGGTGTGTTAAAATCTCTAATTATGTGATAAAATTTCCTATGGCTTATGCTTTAGCCATTAGTCTTTTTAATTAGATGATTTGTGCATGTGATTGTGAAAATTTAAATTTGATAGATTAATAATCTATGCTTAGCCATGTACTTTATAAATTAAATTTCAATAAACAAGATGTTCCAAGACTTTGGCCAAGATGAAAATTGAAATTTTAAAATATTCATAGAAAGGAAATTCAAAAAAAAAAAAAAAAAAAAGGAGGAAAAGGTCAATTTTTAGGATGGGCCTTAGGCCCATTGGCCTAAGCTTTTAATGGGCCAAGTTAACCGACCCAATAAAGGCCCAAGAGAGGAGTGGTGGACCGGCCCAAAAGCCCAAGCCCAAGAAGCCCAAATCAAATTCAAAAATTCAATAAGACAAGTGGCAAAAAGGGAAGGCCATGCATTGGCCATGGTTAAGGCAAGTAATGATTGTTAATCATGAGCTTTTGGGGGTATAAGAGGGAAGAGAGAGAGAGGGTGGCCGGATTTTCTCATTTGGCCAAGAGAGAAGGTGAGAGAGAGAGAGAGAGAGAGAGAGAGAGAGAGAGAGAGAAAGGGGGAGTGGCCGAGAGAGAGAGAGGAGGCGGAGCCGAGGAGGAGCCGCCGTGTGCCGCCGTGTTCGCCGCCTTACGCCATCGACCGACCGGTCTAGAGGCAAGTGGGAGTCCTCTAACTTCTCTTGCATGCTTGTATGTTGTTTGCATGTCAAATTTTTGGATGTTAGATGAGAAAAACCGAAGCATGGATGAGTTGTGTGTGAAGAGTGTGACTGTTCTTGCTCGGATCGTGTGAGTCAGAAACTTGTTTGAGCTTGCATGTGTGTTTGGAGTCAGATTTTGGCTTCAATTTCTTCATAAAAGTTGTATCTAACATCCTGTACTATAACATACTAAAATTTCGTGGAAAATAATGGAGATTTGAGGGGTTAAAGTATCATCTTACGGAGACCTCAGATCTGGAGAGTTTTTACTAACCTCTTGCTGGATCCATGATTGCATGTTGGTTTGTGATGAGCATATCACTTAGATTTCTTCATTAAAGTTTTAGGGAACATCTTAAACTACAACATACTCGAATTTTAAGTGAAATGAACAAGTATAGCCTAGTAAATCAACTAGATCTTGAAGACGATGATTCTGGTGATGTATTCCGAGACACCCGAGAATTCAAGGACCTAAATGATGACTATATTCTGGTTATTTGACCTAGATCTCTGCATGAAACTTGTAAAGGACATCTTGATGTAGAACATATCCAAATTTCAGAGAAAACGAAAGAGAAAAGGTAGGTGAAATCTCAATATTTCGGAGATGTATACACTGGACGTTTTCGAAAATGGATCCAGAAGCTTCGTGAGACTGTATAAAATAATCTAAAAATAATTTGGCTTGGATTTTTTCATAAAAGTTGTACGAAAATGTCTTGGCTATAACCCAGTAAAATTTCATAATTTTTTGAGGCCATATGGATATTTTAATCGAATTTCTTCAGAAACCGTGCATTCTGGTTTCATCCGAGAATCATAGGGTGTTTTGTGAAAATTGTGAGATTTTGTAAAAATTCAATTTAGCCATGAATTTTGCATGTGATCCTATTGGGTTATAATTGCTTGAATTTTTATAATTTTGGAAATTTATAGATATAATAATAATAATAATAATAATAATAATAATAATAATAATAATAATAATAATAATAGTAATAATAGATTATTTTATTGGCCATAGATTCCATTTAATTTATTTATGTGGCACGTGTGATAAAGTCTTGGTATATATATATGACATGGAATTGAGATGCATGTATGAATTCAATGATGAGTATGATCTTGATTTGTCATCACATCACATGCCATGATAAATTGAATCATATTGATGTGAATTGAGATAAACGAGGAAGCCGTCGGGGGTGAGCTGATGATGCTCCGGGAGTGTCAGGATGCTTGGCTAGAAGGGTACGGCCGGTTGCCTGGTGGTCATGAATGGCCGAATACCGGAGGGTCCTCGGGAGACCGAGTGGTATCGAGATGCCCGGAGAGTGGGGGAGCCGGAAGCTCGGCATGGTAATTATGCTGAGGGATACCTCGCGATGCCGGATTGGGTGCGAGATGCCTGGCCTAAAAGGTGTGGCCGGTTGCCCGGTGGCCTTAAATGGCTGGATACCGGAGGGTTCTCGTGATGCTAGTTGGGGTACGAGATGCCCGGAGAGTGGGGGAGCCGGATGATGCATGATGATATATGCATGACATTATGCATGACAATATATGCATGGTAATGATGATGATATGCATGATGATGATGATGATGATATATGATGATATGGCATGATAACATGTGTAATGTGATGATGTCATGATGATGATGACATGTATGATATGATGATGCATGATAGTATGTGCATAGCTTCAAGGTAAGTAATGCCTACAATGCATGTATGATTTGTATGATGCATTGAGTTGTTATTGGATTCCTTATCTGCTGAGTGGTTGTACTCACCCTTTTTGGGGACCAACATTTCAAATTAGCAGTATGCCGCTTCCTGCCGTCGTGCGGGGTGCATTTTACGGGTTACCGTTCGACGTCGAGGTAGAGTGTGAGGAGTTCAGCTGTCCTTCTGTACCTGGACTCACCTACATACGTGTGCGCTGTTTTGTCTCGTACGACATAGGCCTGGCTGGGGGCCGATTGTTCAGGAGTTTGTTTCCGTCCACGTTCGCTGCGATGGGGTGATGGGAGGGATGCTACCATCGCCGCCGTCTAACGCACCGGACTGGGTGTGAGACCTATATGCGACGAGTAGGGGCTATGTTTTTTTGGGAGTTAGTTAGCCGACACATATGATGGGAGTTGAGCACGTGTGATGTAGAGGGTCGAGGGTTCTTTTTGAGGTTTTAGGCTGGACATGGCAGAGTCCTAACTTTTTATTTTAATGTACCGACCCAAGAGAAGTCCCATCTTGAAAATATATGTAAATAAGTGTCGTGGCTTGTTTATAAATCATGGTGATTAGTGGTGTGTATTTGTATCATGGTTGGTAGGGGAGAGATGGTGATGTTTTACTTCTGCTAATGAATCGCACTGGGACCGCTTTTTTTTTAAAAAAAACAAAAAGCCTGTGAATAACGACGCTTCTTCTAAAATATAATCAGAAAGGTAAATCAGGAGTAACTTTTGTGCTTGTGGCAATCGCCGAAGAGTTCGGGGTGCCACATCAAATCTCTTTTGCATCAAAAAGAAAAGGAAAGGAGCCCATGGTTACTCCATCCAAGAAAAGGAGAGCTCTCATCGTTGAAGATTAAGATGATGAGGAAGACATCACCATCTCGGCAATGACGTTGAAACATCTGAGTCATTCTGCTCTTGAACAGAAGACTCGAGAAAGAGAAGAGAAAGAAAGAGAAGAGAAAGAAGCAGAGGAGAGAGAAGCAGAAGAAAAGGATGCTGAGGAGGCAAGGGATGAAAAAGAAGAAGAATAAAGAGCATTTGGCGAAAAAGAAGCAGAAGAAGAAGAAGAGAGAATGAATCGAGAGGAAAGAGAGCCTGAAAAACACTCTTCTCCACATGAAGGCATAAAAACAGGGGGAGATAATGAGAAAAGAGGGATGTCAGCTGCTACCAGTGAGGGAGTCAGCCGTTCTCCAGTCGACCCAGAAGACATTCATGCCTCTCATTTTCCTGAAGAAGAACATGACCCTTCATTGCCAAATCTGCGTGATTATTCTGATATGCCATCATCTGCAGATCGTGCGGAAGCCAGTACGCAGACCGACAGCTCAGCAGATTTTCGCAGAATTATGGATATTCTCTTGGAGATGCGCGATCAAATTTATACTCTGGGATGCGAGGTTCAAAACTTGCAAAATGCGGGTCAAGTTTCTTCATGTTCATTGAATGATCAAATCCAAGCCCTCTCCGTTCAGATTCAGGCCAATGCCAAAGGTGAGGAGATTGCACAATTGAAAGAAGACTTGAAAAGGCTGGAAGGCATCGTTCAGTTTATGGGAGATTTTCAGCTTGTCCGCGTTCCCAAGCAATCTTGACTTTATTCCATTTTCATCTAAACCTTTTTAATGATGACAAAAAGAGGGAGAGAGATGCAAGATTTGAACTTTGACTTTTAATCGTGTGGATTGTTGGATTGTTTTGATGTTTAACTCTGTTTGACTTTATTTTTTTGTTTTGTGTCTGGATGAGAACTGAACTTGACTTGGACTTGACTGCTTCTATTGATATCTTATGGATGGCTTTATCGCATACTAGACTAACCTATTTTCTGTGGTTGCAGATTCTAGTGTTATTCATTTAGCCATTTATCTCTATAAGATATGCATATATGTTTGAGAAATGTTTTGCAAGTCAAAATTGTCCAAATCTGCATGAAAGTTTTGTCACCATAAAAAATGGGGAGATTGTTGGAGAAATCTTCTTGAAGTGTTTTGAAGCTGACAAAACATTTCTATCAGTCTAGTCTGAAGGTTTGCAGACTCTGCTATTTAAAGTCTGAAGACCTCCGGACAGTCAGACTTAAGACTCAAAGTCTATCCTCATTGACAGTCTCTAATCCGTTGAAGAAAGGTTATCCAGAACTGGATGTTTCATTAAGGATATGACTTTATCGGCTGGAGAAGATCTCTTGACTGGAAAAGACATAACGGAATTCTTTGATTGATCGAGATTGACTCGAAGATTAAGGATCCGATGATTGTCTAAATATTCTTGGAAGGTTCTACTTATAGAAACTGAGATCCTGATTGTATGGGCGAACATGATTGATGGGCTATCGGCACGTTCCTTTAATAGCTTGAATAGTCTTCTTAATTGATTCCGTCCAACGAGTAGATTTGAGGAATTCCTTTGGTAAGTGCCAACGGGTATGATGGCGTAAAGGAGTATATAAGGAAGACGTTCTAAGTTGTTCGAGGTGTGCGCGATAGAAGAATTCCAAAGTCTGAAGTTCCTTGTTGTTTAAATAATTCATTTGAGCGAAACCTTGTATACAAAAGAGAGTCTATATTTGTGAGAAACCTTGAGGAGGTGTGGTAAAACATCTACACTGTGGAATCAAGAAAAAGCTGTGCTGTAACTTCTCTTTTGTTCATAGTGGAATCCAGCCGGTGGGCTGTCAGTGCGAAAGAGTGGACGTAGGCTTAAAATAAGCCGAACCACTATAACCTTGTGTTCATATTATCTTCCTTACTCTCTTTACTTTGATCGTACTTCATTTTGTTAATCAATAGAGAGCTTCCTTTCTATCAGTTGCCTAGAATCGCTTCCTTATATCGATAAATTGTTTGTGCACCTATTCACCCCCATCTAGATGTTTATACTAGCTATCTTAGCTCTTATATGGGATGATCGGATTTCAGTGGATATTGACACAATGACTGAAAACTTTGTGAACTTAAAGTGTGAAGAGGGGATTTCGGGTAAAAAAATGCGTATTACCTTTGTTCATGCTCCATATACCTACCCAAGAAGGTTGCAATTATGGGAGAAATTGAAACAAATCAGCTCCATAAATACTTTGCCTTGGGTGTGCTTGGGGGATTTTAATGAAGTACGGTTTCATTGGGAAAAAGTGGGGAAGAGACTGGCTGAAAATTTCAGAATGACGGCTTTTCGGGATTGTTTGGATGCATACTCTTTCATGGACATAGATAGTAAGGGATGTGCTTTTACCTGGGCAAATAATAGAGAATGGGAAGAATATGTGAAAGAACGACTAGATAGAGTGTTGTGCATGATAGAATGGTGGCTGATGTACCCTGAAGCCGAGGCCTTCGCTCTTCCTACAATAGGATCAGATCATAGTCCTATCATTTTGTCTCTTCAAACAACTCAAGCTAGAAGAAAACGGAACTTCATATTTAAGGCATTTTGGCTTGAGAATGCTGAGTGCAGGAAAGTGGTGTTAGAGTCTTGGAAAATGACAAATCAGAACCAAACAAATTTAGCTGGAAAACTTTCTACTGTTCAGAATGCTCTATCTAAATTGAGTAAAGAGAAATTTGTGAATGGGAAAAAGAGAATTAGTATGCTGAAGAGGGAGCTTAAGTGCCTAACAAATCATATTTCGGGTTTCTTCAATAAGGCACAATTTCAAAAGATACAGGGTGAAATTGATGAACTTAGGAGGCAAGAAGAAATGTACTGGGGGTTACGATCCAGAATTGATTGGCTAAGATGGGGAGATCAGAATACTAAGTACTTCCATGTGACAACCATCCAAAGAAGACAGAAAAACAATGTTTCTATGCTGCAAAATGAAGAAAATACATGACTGGTTGAACAAAATCAGCTAAGAGAACATACCATGCAATTTTTCAGAAAGGTATACCAGTCCTATGGTCCCCGGAATTTTGCACCGATGGTAGATCAAATATCTGCAGTAGTAACAAATGATATGCAGTAATATCTTTAGAGATCAAAATGATTTCCTTAAGCATAAATCTCATATATATTATTGATGCATTTCACAAAAAGAAAGATGATATTGCTATCACGTGCCAAATCAAGTAAAAATTATTGCAATGCCTTATATTTATGACAAAAGATATTCGCAATATAATAAACAATCATCATGATAAATGCACGTAGAAATTTATAAGGTAGGATGATTAAAAAAATTCTCTTACCTAAGGTATATGTTTGCAATATACCATTGATTAAAAAAAATCATTACCAATTTTTGTAGGAGATATTTCTAATTGCACCAAAATTTGTATAGATTCGCAATCATCCTTCCCTTGAAGAATTTCCTGCGATTAACTCATTTCCTTTTTGGTATCCATCAATTTGGATCATTCATGACGTTAGAGCAAAATATAAAATCTTAATAAACAAATATTCTTTCTTAATTCATCATAACAAAGTATTCAAAGAAAGAATATTATGCACAATGATATTTTGAAAAATAAATTCTCACTTAGTCATAGTACGATAAAAACAGAGAGAATAAAATTTTGAATATCTAAGAATATCTTGCATCGTTACGTAAAACAAATTTTCACTTTGCAAAATATGACTAAATTTGAGAGTATAAAATTAGACAAAATAATTTGAATTATCTCAAATAATCACACGTATTAAATCAAATCTCAATTTACGAATCACAAACAAATCATAAAATTCTTTCTTCAATGAAACAAAATATGATCATTATAAAATCTGAACAACCAATGATATATCGAATTTCAAGCATAATGAGAATTATATGCCCAAAAACATTCCTTACCAATTTCTTATTTTCCTTTATTTCCTGCAAAAAAGAAACTCATCTTTTCTTTGGTACCCATTTTTTCTTGAGTCCATGAGAGTTAGTAGAGTATGCTATTTTTATCCAATCTTTCTTAACATATCTCCAAACTTTAGGACATTCTTTCTCAAAGTGTTCCAAATCTCCACAATTTGAACACTTGAGGGCATTTCCACCAACAAGTTTTACGAACACTTTTTGAAAATGATTTTTGTAAAATACCTTTGGAGGTCTTTGTCTAAGTCTCTCATTAACTTTAGGAAAATCAATTAGATAATCACTTTCCTTATTGAAACCAAGTCCCGACTTATTATAGTAAGGCACTTGTATAGAAAGGATATGCTCTAATGTTTTTGAACCATTTGAAAATCTTATCGAAATATTTGAAAATTTTTTCTTCAAAGAATCATTTTCTTTGACAATTAAATCTCGACTTTCTTTTGTTTGTAGAAAATCCTTTTGCAAAATTTCAAAATTTTCTTTTTGAGAAAGATTTTGTTGCCTAAGCCAAGAATTCTCCTTTTTAAGTTCGAAGATCATTTTAAGAGAAGATTTGAGATTTAAACACAGCTCATTTATATACTTTGAAAGTTTGAGAGGAATTTTTGAATGGCTTACCTCTATTTCCTCATTGTATTCTAAGTCTGTGTCCGAGTCAGACTCTGATTGAGTTTGTGTCTAAGTCAGACTTAGATTTTAAATGTGCCATCAAATATATATATTTCCTTGCTCATCATATTCTTGCATTGTTCTTTTCTGCCCATTCTGCTTGTATTGTCTTCTTCCATCAAATTTCCTTCCTTTTCTACTCAGCTTTTTGAATTTCTTGATCATAAAAGCAAGTTCTTCGCCGTCCATGTCATTTTCTGAGTCTGTATCATTATAATCAGTATTAGATATTAAAGCGATGGACTTCTTACCTTCGGGATCTTCGTCGTTGATTTGTTCCACTTCATAGGATTGAAGAGTGCCAATCAATTCTTCAACGGAGAGTGGCATAATCCTCTAAGGCCCTGTTTGGTAACCATCCAAACATGGCCAAATTCTGATTCTTTATTCCCGGAATCAGTTTCGGCCTAGAATCGCATTTGGTAAAATTTTTGTTCCTGGGAACAGATTGGGAATAGAATCAAGAACAAAAAAAAAAGTTTATTTTTGTTCTGGGAATGAATTTGAGAATCAAAATCAAGAAATTTTCTTCTTCCCTTCAACCATCTCGCGACCACCGTCCACCACCGCCCGCCATCGTCCGCCGTCCGCCGCCGCCATCCGCCGTCGCCAGCCACCGGTCCGACGAGGCTTGGCCTCCCTAGATCTAGCGAGGCTGAGCCTCGCCGGTGGCAGTGGGCCTCGCCGGGGCTAGGCGAGGCCGAGCCGAGGCTGGGAAGGGGCTGGGCAAGCCTCGCGATGCCTAGCCCCACCAGTGACCAGGCGAGGCTCGCCCAGCCCCACCAGTGGCCGCGGGCCTCACCCAACCCCGACGAGGCTAGCCTGGCCACCAGCGGGGCTAGGTGAGCCTCACCTAGTTGCCGGCGACACTCCGGTGAGGTCGCTGGCCGAGAAGAAGAAGAAGAATAAGATGCGAAAAAGAAAAGGAAAAAGGAAAAATGAAAATGAAAAGAAAAAAATGAAAAAAATGAAAAGAAAAAAAGGAAAAAGTAAAAAAATTGTTTAAAAATTAAAAGAAATTGATTTGGAACAGAATTAATGAACATGGTACCAAACGTAATTCTATTCTAGAATCAGAAATTTTGGATAGTTACCAAACGGTTTAAAATGCTTAGAATCAGTTCTCGGAAACAGAATAAAAAATAATCAGTTCTGATCAGAATCTACTCATGAGAATAGAGTCATTACCAAACGCGCCCTAAGTCTCCCGGATTGAGGTCTTAACATAGTTCCAATCTTTTGAGAGACCTCGCAAGAGTTTGTTGACCTTCATTGGGGCAGAAATTTGCTAACCTTGATATGCTAAACCATTTACAATTTTTGTAAAACGGTTGAATATATCTTCAATCGACTCTCCTTGCTTCATCTTGAAGGATTCATATTTGCCGAGCAGGAAATTTAATTTTGTCTCTTTTACATGATTGATTCCTTCATATGTAACATGAAGTCTTTCCCAAACTTCTTTTACTGTTTCACATGAAGAAATTATGTTATATTCAATAGGAGACAAAGTGCAATATAAAGAATAAATGGCTTTAGCATCAAGCGCTTCTCTTTTGGACAACTCCATCTGAGACATAGGAGCAAGGGGTTTGGTTTCTTTGTCTTTGCCAATCTTATTTGATGTAGATGCAGCAATGGGATTGATTCCTTTTTCCACAACATCCCTTTGCAATGGATCTCTGGATCCTAGGAATGCTCTCATTTTGTTCTTCCACACGTTATATTTCTTTCCATCAAAATATGGTTGCATGGTGTTGCTTTGCCCTTCCATTAGTCCTGGTGTTACTTTGCTCGATACCAATTGTAAATGCTAGTATGAATACCTAAAGGGGGTGAATAGGTGTTTAAAATAAACCTTGGCAAATATATGCGGAATAAAATAAACTTCGAGCAAAATAAATGAGTTAAGGAAGAGAATAAGAACACAAGGTTTGTAATGATTCGACTTAAACTAAACTTACGTCCACTCTCCCACACTAACAGCCTTCTTGGCTGAATTCCACTATACAATTAACAAGAGATTACAACTTTGAGTGCAAACACTTAGTAGTAGGTTACACTATCTCACTAAATCACTATTTTAGTATTTCTCTCAAGATCACAAACGTTTAAGCTTGCCAAAGACAAGTGTATGATCGAAGATCGCTCAGACTTTGTTATTATAAATTCTACGCTCCGTCTCTTACTTGCTCATCGGTCCTTCATCTCCTTAAATACTCATCCACTTCCAAACTAGCCGTAGAAGATCTTTAACTCAAAAGTAAAAACACTTTTATAAAATGAGCACTTGGCTCTGATACCAATTGAAAGTGCTAGTATGAACACCTAAAGGGGGATGAATAGGTGTTTAAAATAAACATTGGCAAATATATGCGGAATAAAATAAACTTCGAGCAAAATAAATGAGTTAAGGAAGAGAATAAAAATACAAGGTTTATAGTGGTTCGGCTTAGACCAAGCCTACGTCCACTTTCCCACGCTAATAGCCTTCTTTGCTGGATTCCACTATGCAATCAACAAAAGATTACAACTTTGAATGTAAACGTTTAGTAGTAGATCACACTATCTTACTAAGTCATTTTTTTGGTATTTCTCTCACGATCACAAACGTTTAAGCTCACCAAAGACAAGTGTATGATCAAAATTCGCTCAGACTTTTGAATTATAAATTCTACGCTCCGTCTCTTACTTGCTCATCGGTCCTTCATCTCCTTAAATACTCCTCCACTTCCAAATTAACCGTTGGATAGTATCTTGAGGATCGTCTTCCAATCTACCCATTAGACAGATTTGTATCGAAGAGATTTGGTAGCCGTTGAGTGACAAAAGTAGAATCCCAAATTGATTCCGATCGCCCATATAAACAGAATCTTGGTTTCCATAAGTAGAGCGTCTTCATATATAAAGTTCTTGTCTTCAAAATCCGATTGTCAATCAATTAAATTTAGTCAATCAAATCAATCTTGATGTAGAATCCAAACCAGATCACTAGCCATTATATGATTGGAGCTTGTATTATGTTCTGTCAAATCTAGATGTAAAATCTGAGAACAATAGATTTTACAGTCTGAGTCTAAGTGCAATAGACTTTATAATCTGAGTGTGAACATATTCTGCTTCTGAATAGATTTAGCTTTAAGGTCTGGATACAGTCTGAATAAGTTCAACTTCAGCATAGAGTTTGTTTTCTGATTCAGCTTCAGCATAGAATTTGTTTTCTGGTTCTTCATTCACATTCAGTTTGGAATTTGTCAAAGTTGACAGACTTTTGATATAGAATAGACTTTCACACTAAAGTCTAACAGTCTTCAGACTTTGACACAGAAGTCTGGAGATCTTCATAATATACTTTAGACATGTATTACATTCAGTCTTCTGACCGTCTTCAAACTTTGACAATATCATTTATATGTTTTATCATCTACATGATCTATTACTTAACCACTAAACGCGTTAGTAGCCTTTGATTTATTTTGTTATCTTCAAAACATCATAAACGATTTTCCTAACAGAGACTACGCCGGTCCGTGGAGTAGAGAAGGAGGAGAGGAGCTGAGATCTCGGCGCAACAAAGGAAAGAATCGAAGCAGTGCTGGCTGGAGAACCCACGAAAATGCCAGATCTGAAACACACGAAATCGAACCACCTCAGCCATGGATTCCACCACATGAAGGAGCTTAGAAGATTAATATAGATGGGACGTATGAACCCGGTTTGTTGGGGAACTCCATAGCTTGTGTGTGCAGAGACTCGGAAGGGAGGTTGGTGGAAGGCATGGCTAAAGAGATCAAAGCTTCTTCTCCCCTTATAGCCGAAACCCTAGCTTTATGGGAAGCCATTGACTTTTTTTACCCTAAAAGACACGAAGCACTTATCTTTGAGTCAGACAGTTCGCAACTTGTTCAAGCCATGAACAAATCAGATCAACTGAGCTGGGAAATCCAACCTATTATTAGTAAATGCAAGGAAAAACTGCGTGCCTTCACAAATTTTCATATAGCCCATTGCTATAGAGAGGCCAATATGGTTGCAGATTGGGTTGCTAAAGCCCATAAGAAAAATCACTTACCTCTGAATTGGGTCTTATCCCCTCCCCAAACTTTGCTTGACTTTTTATGTAACGATGCCCATTTACCAAGCCTCTCATCTTTGCGTACTTAATGAAATATTCATATTTCTGACCCAAAAAGAAAAATGACCTCAGAGTCCAATTCTTGACATTTTTTATCTGTAATTTTGATGGAGATCTCATATTAACCCACATCAAATTGAGCTACTTCTTTGATTAAAAAATTAATCTAGGCACTCGATTATGAAATGAATAAAAGTTTAGGAATTTGTGATTTGATTATTCCTTGTAGCGAACAAGGGAAATGACACAAAGGAGAATATTTTATGGCATTGCCACGGAGTCTTCCTCACTTTGGAGCTTATGTGTAGTGCGCGGCAGAGATTTTTTTTTTTTTTTCTTTTTGGCTCTTCCGTGTTCTCTTTTGCTGAAAGGCACCCATAAAGATGAGGGTCACGGTTTAATCCTTTAACTTGTAGCAAGTTGCAGTTTCGTCCTTCTATTCTTTGAAGCAACCAAATTCTCTAAATTGCTTGACACATTGCCTACCTCGGTACATAGCTCTGACGTGGGAAACCTTGTGCTGGTCTGGCATGCCGCACCAGCTTAAAACAGAAAAAAGTAGGGTGAAAAAAAGGAAAGAAAGAAGAAAATATTAGGTGGTCCTGAACCACCAAGTCAACATGATCTCAGACCAATCATCAAGCGTCACTTCACAAGAAGGCGTGGGGGCTGCTAGAGACTAGTTAATCATGGAGTTTCAAGTTAAGGGGGGTGTTTGGTTTTGGACCCTTTCTTTGCAAAGAGACCAAGTCAAATCTGGTAGCCTTGAGGAGGGCCTTGAAAAAGGGTTTCACTTTTGAATGTGATTCATCTCCCGTTTGGTTTTAGGGGGGGCAGCTTTTCATCGAATCAGATCCCTATTGATCATGCCGGGTTGTCTTGTTGATGATTAAAATAGGATCAAACTTGTTTGTTTCGATTATGTCGCTCGGGATAAGACTGGGAGACTTGAGATGCAGACTGATGAATTTCACGACATATTTCTTACATAAGATGGAACGGGATTAGTTTGATTTTGAGATTGTATTTTTCTATCTAGTTATGGAGAATGCATTTGTGAACAAAGTAAAATCAAGGAAATTACGAGAACCCTCTTTGAAGTAAGCTAATTGGACTTTGAATTCCTAACAGTCATGTGGCTATTTTCAATAAAGGAGTTTGAATTCCTAACAATCGAGGACCAAATTTGTTTGATTGATTATGTTGCTCAGGATAAGACATATGAGTTTATTTCCTTGGAGACTTGAGCTGTAGAAACATGAAGTCCACCACATATTTCTTGCATAAGACGGAATAGGATTAGTACGATTTTGAGATTGTATTTTTTTTCTGTCTATTCTTCTGCCTATGGTTCAAGATGTAACTAGGTCGTGTTGAGCTGGATTGAAAAAAGTGGCGGGTTATCAAGAATTCACTTGTGAACAAAGTTAAATCAATGAAATTACAGTAACCCTTTTAAAGCTTTTACAATAGTCAACAGTGGTCTTACAAAATCTCACATGGTATTAGAGCTGGAGGTTTTGAGTTCAAATCTTTTCAAGCCCTATTTGTCTTCCCAATTAAATTTCACATATAGTATTAAGCAAAAAGACAAGGCTAAGCTTGAGGGTGAATGTTAGAATATTTAAATAATAAATTATGCATTTATCTAATAACTTAAGCTTTTAGAACAGTCGACAGTTGTTACACAAAATTATCTAACAACTTAAGTTTTAGAATAGTCGATAGTGGTTGCACAAAATTTCACATGGACATTAAATTCCTAACATTCATATGGCTATTTTTTGACCAAGTACTATTTGTCTAGTTCAGTCTTGTTGTGAGGAAAAGGAGTAAATTTTACCTTGTCATGGTGAGTATGCTTATCTGATTTCCAGTTTATCCGATTAAGGAGATCTCTATACTGATCTATATCGAGTATAAGGTCTAATTTGTATTGTTCCGAATTTATTTTGATGTATTAGTGGCTTTTGGCGGACTTGTCACTCAAAATAGTTCGAGCAACGGACTCGGAACATTAGCAATAGTCGGCATTGCTGGTGGTGGCAGCGTTCTGTTGTTAGCACTCACCGCCTTCCTCATGTGGAAGAGGAAGACTTCGCTGAATCCCCACATAAGAAACACCGAACCGCAAGGTAATTCTAGTGTCTTGCTTACCAATAACTTGTATTAAATGAATCGGAGTGCAGAAGAAATCACTATTTTGATGATGATGACTGCTTCTTCGCGTGACCAGGAGCTCGTGAGAGAAGCCAAGATTTTCTGTTAAATGAAGTAATCATCTCGAGTAAGAGAGACTATACGGGGGAAAACAAGCCGGAGGAGCTAGAGTTACCATTGTTCGCTTTCAACGCGATTGCTTTGGCAACCAAGAACTTCAGCGACGAAAATAAGCTTGGGCAAGGCGGTTTTGGCTGTGTTTACGAGGTGAGTGCTCCTTTTCCAAAAGCCGAATGTGGCTAGATAAATGTCAGTGTAGGAAGCATCTCGAGAGCTTCATTTGTTTCTTTGTGTTTCAGTGTAGGATTGACGAAGGCCCAGTAGTGGCGGTCAAAAGGCTCTCGAAGAATTCCGGGCAGGGAATTGAAGAATTCAAGAACGAGGTTCAATTGATTGCTCGGCTTCAACACCGAAATCTCGTGCGGCTTATCGGCTGCTGTGTCGAGATGGACGAGAAGATCCTAATCTACGAGTACATGGAGCATAAGAGTCTGGATTGGGTTCTATTTAGTACGTTCCTGGAATTACTCTTCTTCACTTTTCATGTTGTCAAAATGGATCGGAAATGTTCAAGTTTCGGTTTCAAGATCGTCACTGACTAGTCTCCGCAGGTAAAACCAAGAGCTCCATGTTAAATTGGGAGCGGCGGTTTAACATCATTTGTGGGATCGCTCGAGGTCTTCTTTATCTTCATCAGGACTCCAGATTCAGAATCATACATAGGGATCTCAAAGCAAGCGACATCTTGCTCGACGGGGAGTTGAACCCCAAAATCTCGGACTTTGGCATGGCTAGGATTTTTGGCAGAGATCAGGTCGAGGCGAATACGAAGAGAGTTGTTGGCACATAGTATGTACCATGGAACATTGATTTAACACATTCCAGGATCACATTTCTGAAATTGCACTAATTCCATTTTTCTTAAAACCGCAGTGGGTACATGGCCCCGGAATATGCCATGGACGGGCAATTTTCAGAGAAGTCTGATGTGTTCAGCTTTGGCGTGTTGGTGTTGGAGATTATAAGTGGTAAAAAGAACAGGGGATTCTATTATGCAAACAATGAACTGAACCTTCTTGGACATGTAAGTATAGACAGATGCTCATCCATCGAAAGATGAATAATTATCCGAAACAGAACTTCATATATATGCCATCTGATTGACTTTGCTAGTGAAGTGTTTCTATTTTGTCCTGTAACTAGATATAACTGAACGTTGTCTTGTTAATTGCAGTCATGGAAGTTGTGGAAAGAAGGGAAGGGCTTGGAGCTACTGGATGCAGCAGTGGGAGATGCATACTCGATGAATGAAGTACTGAGATGCATCTAGGTCGCCTTTTGTGCGTCCAAGAGCATGCAGATGATAGGCCGGTCATGTCGTCTGTCGTCTTGATGCTGAGCAGCGAAAACCCAACGATGCCACACCCTAAAAATCCCGGCTTTTGCTTAGGAAGGGCTATAGAGACGGATTCATCATCAAGCAAGCATGACAGGACATGCACTGTGAACCAAGTTACAGTCACAATGCTTGCTGCCAGATAGAGATCATTGTCATACCCCAATCCAATACATTTGTACATCTGAAACTCCAGAGATTTCTGTTCATATATATGTCTTCTCAGTCCTTCCTTCTGCTCAATTTTTTTTATTTAGTATACTTTAATTTTCAAAAATTTCTTCTGTATTTGTTGTTGGGGAGAGAGAAGGGGGTTTTGCCAATTTTGGTCCAGACATGAAATTCATTGGTCTATATGTGTCAGAAGAACAAGTCTTTGACATTGACACAATACAACTCAAAACAGTGACTCTAGCAATGTGATGAAGTTCACAGAAACTAGAGACATTGTTGCAATTGCAACTGTAATTCAATGCTGAAGTAATCGCTTATGCTCTGTCCATCATGATTTCTCGACCGGCTCAGACCAATTTCTTGTCTTTTTTTTTATTAGGTGAAACTATGAACTGGACGTTGCACAGAACCAGACATAAGATATATAAGCAAGGATCATCATCTTCATTTGTAGCAATAGACCCTTAAGAATGGGTTGTTGACAATACAACTAACTTCACCCTCTTGATGTATCAGTCAGTGTGAAAAATGAGAACTATTCTCCATGGTAAATCAGGCACAGAACAGCAGTAAAGTCTCAGCATATATGTCGTCTGAACAACGTACCTTGCGAAACTGAAACAGCGAGCTTCATTAGAATAAACCTGGCGACAGCGAATTGCTAACATCCAAGAGATGAGAAGTGGAATGCATTGCCAGAACTCCAATTACTACTATTGAAGCAGTTCAGAATAAATAGAAGGCAAAATGACAAAATAAATCTCAACCTTTCAAAGATTTTTTAATTTGATCCACCCTTTCAATCCCATGTAACAGAAGAATTCGATATTTCGAATTTATTTCAAATCTATCAGAGGTTCAGAGGTTCTATAGCAGCATTTATAAAAATGATTATTCTTTTTATCAAGTTTCAATTAGGTCCCTACTTTTTTTTTCCAGTTTGTTTGTGGGCTTTTCTTCCATCCCTTTATGGTCTTTTATCTTTTAAACCGGACAAATATTTATCAGGCTTTATAAAAGTTCTTTTATTTATGAAAGATCTATAAGTTTTTTTGTTTGAATAGAAAATAAAATGCCTTTTTTCTCAACAAAAATACCGCCTTGATGCGAATTTCGTAAATCCGCAAAGCTAAAATGGGCAAAAGGGTAATTAAAATATAGATTTTAGAGGGAGTTTAGCCTTGTGATAGATTTGTTATGAGTTCAAGAGGTAAGGATTTATTCTAGTAACCTAAAATGACGAGGATAAAATTGAAAAGAGAAGAAACGAAGAGTGAACTTTTACAGGGTTAGAAAAATTGGAAAGGAGTAAATAATAAAAAAGTTCCCATGGTTATATCAACTTATGGCTTCAAACCCAACCACGGGCAACACAGTTAGTGTGCATTCTCTCTCTCATCGCCGAAGTCGAGAGTTCGAACCCTCTTGTTGCTAAAATTTCTTAAGTGGAGGCCCTGATGTTGGGGTTATGGGCTAGCCCCCTCAAGGTACTGACATCTAAATAGCAGCTTGTGGCAAGATAGCAAGTATTGGCAGGTCGTGTAAACCTGAATAGCGTAAGTAGAAGGGGGTTCCAGCGGATCCTAGATATTAAAAAAGAAAAAAAAAATCTTATGGCTTCAATATAATAATTGGGCAAGGAAAAAAAAACACAATATAAAATGCAAAAAGGTAGAAGATAAGATCAAGAGCGGCGAGAAATCATTTTTCCATTCAAACTGCAGGCCGATACAAGTCAATCGTACCGACAAATTTCATGTCTTCTAGAAAGAATACTATAATCGCTTGCCGTTACCTGCCACAAAACATATTATAGCAAAAAACAATTGATTTTTTGACTTTTTGACCAGAAATATTTTACATGTGCGGCGAAGGATGCCTTTTCCATTCTTTATGAACAGTTTTTCCTAGAATCTAGTGAATGTCATAATGGAGTTGTCTTATTGAATTTCAACATCAGAAGTCCCTGCCAATCACGTAACGACCTGGATGTGTCATGAAGACAAGATTTCCTATTGCCGAGACCTTTAAAATAATATTTCTACCTCTTGAATAAGTAAGAGATGACGACACAAAATGTGCTTAAACATTTTCTCACTGTTCAATGTGAACTTTGATTTTTTATTTTATGTGATCTTTTTTTTTTTTTTTTTTTGCACCAATTTTATGTGATCTTTGAATATTTGAAAATTTACTCAATGTAATCCTTCCGTTAAAATTCTTTATGGTGTCAACTAATGCAAACAATGATGTCATTCATTTGAGCATGCTGGCATCCATATATAGCTCGACATATCATCTATGTCACGCTTCTCTCTATACAAAAGGATAAAGAGCACTAGCAAACCTCTCATACCCACCGGTTAGGGGTGGGCATTGGATCATGCCGACCCTAGCCAACTAGGCCCATGCCTAAGCACGAACCATTGGTTGGCAGGCTAAATGATCTAGGGATCCTGATGGGCTGGCCTAGGCTTGGCTATTGAAGGATGCATTGTCACTAGTGATTGGGTCAATGAGAAATGGGAATTATGTTATCGAATTCTAACGTTTAAGAAGTTGCCATTCCCACAAGATTTCTAACAATGTGGCCACCAAAATAATGAGAGTAGTGAGTTAGTTTGACATTTTTTTTTTTTTTTATTAAATCTTCATATCACCTTATATAATGTCAACAAGAACACCTCCCTAATCCAACAGCTAATTCCTAATTGCAATGGGATTTTCTTCTATGTGAGTGGACCACCACATTTACTTATGTGCGCGAGATGATCTCCGCCAGTTTTATGATTCCATGACCACCATCAATAGTAGGTTCAATATAGTGAATCATTCTTCTCAGGCATAAGAGTTGGAGATCATGTACATGACGCAGGGAAGGAAAGATGAGAAGTTGTCTTTGGACATAAGAATAATGTGGAATTCAGCCTAGAAGATGTTGAAGAAGAAATGCAAGGTGATGACCATTTAAGGGACGGTTGTCCTTCATAATATCCTCTCCGTTTGAATTTGAGACTTAGAGCATCAAATTATGAGCCCATGTGCACCATTTGATGAGGCAGGTCCAACTAGGTTTTACATAAATTCCATTAGATTTATATAGCTTAGATGTGCGTTTTACCAGTCCACCTAATTATTTTTGCTGAAAATTGAAAAGAAATCCTAGACATATCCTTGATGTTCTTAAAAATTCTGGTAAAAAACATTACTTTCCCAAGCCACCAAGACATTTACGTACAAATTGATGCACGAGCTTATTACAATAGTCTCTCCATTCTTCCACTAACAAGATTATTTTATATCATCCACTTGTCCATTCCTCAAGCAAATTGTCTTATCAATGCTAAACTTATAATATGAATGTCAATTCAATTTAAAACTTTTTAACTTTATTAATTTAATTCTAAACCTTAATGAGAAATTTCAATATAGTCATTTCTAATTAGTTTTATTGAAAATTACTGACGTAATAATACTGTCATATAAAATAAATATATATTAATATGTGAGTATTACTCAACATAAATGTTAAACGAGGGGCTTGGAATGTTATTTTGTCCTCGTGATATTTAATGTTGGCAGGTGACCTTTTGAGAGAGAGGGAGAGAAAGAGGCTTGCCGGGGGCATTGATGGGACGGCGATGCATTGTCCGCACGTCGGCTCCCAGTCAGACAGTTCAACAGGCTTTGGTAGAGTAGGCGGTCTTCGTTTTTGACTTCCGGAACTTAAGCAAGAGGTGAGCTCCCTCGAACTACTTTTCTACCGATTATAGCCAAAATTGTTTACGTAGAAGTCTAGTCATAAAGACGTGGCCCTATCTGGTTAGGTTTTAGTAAAATATCATTGGAAAAATGTAAATATTTTTGAATTAAAGAGACTTTTCGAAATACAATTTAAAGTGTATTAAGAATCAATGCAATTCGATTAAGAATGCATTTTGTTTGAGTCACACAACCTAGGCAAAATGTGACCTTAGGCAACCCCTGGTCGTGGCCACCCAAGCGACGGTCACTAAGTGGTCGCGACCTCCACGCGACAATTGCTGGGGTCACACAACCCCTCAAGCGGTGATCGCCACCACACGCTACCCCTTGGCTTATGGTCGCCGGCCTCTATTCGGCTTCTCTGTTCAAAGCCATGGAGAAGATGAATAGTGATGAGTAGTGACGGCATTAAGACTTGTATTCCGATAATATAACTTCTAAAAAGATTCCCGACCTACTTTGGGTTAAAGGCCTTTAAAATTCTATGGGAAATGCAATTGTATTTCCCCAAAACCAAGCAAAAAATGAATTAAAAGCTATTTGCATTTGGTTAAGGAATTTTAGAGTGTCGAAGCTCATTTAAAATGCCAAACCAAATGAAGCTGTATATACCTTGGCACGTTAGTATTACCCTACGATTTATCAAGTGAGGGACTTGAAATGTGATTTTTCCTGGTCCTATTTGTTGCAGTTAAGTGAGCTTGAGAGAGAGAGAAGGAAGGAAGGGAGGTAGGGGCTTGGGGACGGCATTGATGAAAGCGGTCCTTGAATGAGGAACGAGGATGCACTGTCTGAACGATCGGGTGGGTCATCCCTTTTGACTTCTGGAACCAAAGCGAGAGACGAGTTCGCTGTGACGAATGAAGACGCGAGGTGCTCCTCGTGTTCATTCATTTTCGACGAGTTTGATAAATTTCATCTGCGCACCCGCACGCTCGCCGCCTTTGACCGTTCCAAGCTCAGGCGTCTGCAAATGGAAAGATGTTGTCGCCGCGTGCCCGCGACGATTAGATCCACCTCTCTGACTATTCAAAGCATCAAACCATGAACGGCGAACCCTCTCCCCCCGCGCACCAGAAAAGACCTCGATATGCGCTCCCCCTTCGCAGGGCAGCAACTCCACGCATCGCCCACCTCCTCTCGCCGTCAACAGAGCCATGATCTTTGCTCTGTTTCTCGCTTTCTGTTTCTTTCTAGCATCGCCGCTAGCACAAGCCGTAGACACTCTGTCGGCCAACCAGACGCTGCGAGATGGACAGACCTTGGTTTCATCTGGGCAAGTCTTTGAGTTCGGCTTCTTTAGTCCTAACAAGTCGAGTGCCAGGTATCTGGGCATTTGGTACAAGAACATACCTCTCCAAGTCACTTGGGTGGCCAACAGGAACAACCCAATCACCAATTCCCCGGCAGAGTTGGCGCTGAGCTCGCAAGGATCAGTGTCTCTCCGAAATGGGTTAATGATTTACTGGTCTGTGATCCCAGCTGGGGTGGATGAGCCATTCTTGAGGCTCCTGGACAATGGCAATCTTGTTTTGAGTGATGCAAGTTCTTCTGATAGTTCAGGGGATTATCTCTGGCAGAGCTTTGATAATATAACTAACACTCTGCTGCCGGAGATGAAACTGGGGTGGAATCGGAGGACCGGTTTGAAGCGGAACATGACGTCGTGGGCCTCGGAAGCCGATCCGTCGAGTGGCCAGTACACATTTAGCCTCGAGCCGCCAGATGCTCCGCAGTTGATTCTGTGGAAAGGGAGCCAGAAGCAGTTTCGATGGGGGCCTTGGAATGGAGAGAGGTTCAGTGGGAGTAATGAGTTCAAGGCCAATGCGGTCTTCGATCCGATGTTCATTTCCAGCCCTGAAGAGGTGTATTACACATAAATGGTGGTCGATAATTCGACCCTATCGAGATTCATCGTGACCCCGGAGGGTGCGATCCAATATCTCGCTTGGTTGGACAATCAATGGACGAATTTGGTTACTCTACAGAGGGACTATTGTGATAATTATGGCGAGTGCGGGCCATATGGGACCTGCTATGATTCCACTGTTGGAAATTGCAGGTGCTTGAAAGGGTTCAGGAGAAACGATTCGAACCCCCTTGATTGGACCGGTGGGTGCTCCCGGACTTGGAATTTGAGTTGTGGAAATGGTGAGTGCTTTGTGAAGTACAAGGGTTTGAAGTTGCCAGATAATTCACGTCTGTTGGGGAATAGAAGCTCGAACCTTGAGGAATGCGAGAGGGAATGTTTGCAGAATTGCTCTTGTATGGCATTCACTAGGGTAGATGTCCATGGGAATGGTGGGGATTGTCTTTTGTGGTTTGGGGATTTGGTTGACATGAAGAACTATCCTTCTGGCGGAGATGTCATACATATACGAATGGCAAAGGCTGAGATAGGTACTGATCCATCTAGCTCTTACTGATTTTCTTTTGCCATCACTAGGTAGCTTTAAAGAGGTTTTCAGTTGAATAGCTCCCAAGGAAATCCATGTCCTTGCCTGGAAATGCTTTATGTGAATGTGATAACATGGTTATAGTTAATATTTTCATTGAGGAGGCTCATATTCGGTCACTCTTGTGTTTGTGTCATGTCCACTAAGATCTGTCATTTGAATTTGATGCAGCCCACATTGAAGACCGGCTCCCTCGACCAAGAAAATCGGCCCGCATTAAAGCTCGACGAAACTGAGAAGCCATAACGACATCTCGAGTCCATCCCGGAAGCTTGAAAGACACTTGGAAGCTCGCGTGACGCATTTACTAGCTTATAGTTTCCATGCTCTTTTACTAGTTTCTAGTTCCTAGGCTCTTTATTATTTTTCTAGTTTCTAGGCTCTTTAATTCTTTCAAGTTTCTATGCTCTGTTTTTATTTCTTTGATGATATAAGCCATCCAATCCCTTGTAGAAGACAGACAACTTTTGATTAATGAAAAGCTTTGCTTGAAGCAAGTATCATGAACCTTGAAGAGTTCAACCCTTGAAAACCTAGAAGAGTTTTCACTCCGTCCTTGAAGAGTCGGAGCTTTCGAAATCTGCATCCTTGAAGAGTTGCAGTCATCGATCTAGAAGAATCGGTGTCCCTTTCAACTTCCTTGGAGGCCTAGAAGAGCAACCAACGAAGTTCCTATCTTTTCATGTTCTGTTCGTTACTTCCAACCCAATTTCGACTATCCTACAGTGCTTATTTCAGAAAACCCAAAACACATAAATTGTAGATCCAGAAGTCTTTGTTCATTTGGCTTTGGAATCAGGTCGATCCGATCTGTATCGACAAAGATACGACTGTTCTCCTGAGCTTGCGCAGTGCTGAAATTACTGTTCGTCCCGTTTCTTGTGCGCGAGTCACTCTCCCGATCCTATTGTTTGAGAAAGCCTCCCCTAGGCTTGCATCATTTGGTATCAGAGCTTTGGAGGAGAGGACAATGCCTCCAAGACAAGCTAGGCGTCGTGGCGGCAGAACCGTTCCCCTCAATGAATTGCACACACTTGCTGAGAATATGCAACAACAAATTGACGAACTGACGCAAGAAGTCCAGCGATTGAGGGCTGAAGCAAATAATTCTCCACCCCGTTCCAGGACTGAAAATTCCCGTGGTGACTCTTCCTCTTCGGAGAGTGTTCAATCTATTCACGGTCGGAGGCATGTTCGACATCGTTTACAACATATTCGTGAGCCCGATTGGGAAAAGGAAGTCAAGAAAGATGTTCCAGAATTTACAGGTACTGAGTCTCCTGATGAAATTGTTGATTTGCTGACACTTGTGAATGAGGTGTTTGAGCATCGGAATGTTCCGGAGAATCGTCGCGTTGGGATCATTGCTATGCGATTCCGAGGCAAGGCGATTGCTTGGTGGAGACGTGAAAAACAAACTCACCAATCCGTTGGCAAAGCACCAATCTCTTCGTGGAGAAAGATGGAGGGCAAGATTCAAAAATATTTTCTCCCCAAAGGATATAAGAGAGAGCTCTACCAACGGTACCAAAATCTAAAACAAGGTACGCGAACGGTGGACCAATACACCAATGAATTCAATGAGTTGGTGATTCGTAACAATATCCAGGACCCAGAGGATGTGCTTGTGAACAAATACTTGAACGGTCTTCAATTTTACATTCAAGACGCCTTGGAAGTCCTTGACATTTGGGACTTAGGAGATGCACACCAACGGGCACTCAAAATGGAGCGCTCTCATTCTCGGAGACAGCAATCTGCTAGTAAGCCTTCTACTCAACCCCATGTTTCGAATCAACCTGCTACATCCGAAATACGTTGCTATTCTTGTGGGGAGTTGGGTCATCGTGCTAGCAATTGTCGAATCAATAAGAATCGACCAGCCGGTAAAGCCTTCTTGGTGGATAATGATTCTGACGAGAATGCTGAGAATCCACTTGAAGAGAAGTTGAAAAATGATGAAGAAGCTGCGGATGATGAACAAATAGTGCATGCTGACACTGGCGAACTTCTTATGGTGAGGAAAAATTTTCTTACTCCTCGAGACGATACTATGGTGAGGAAAAATTTTCTTACTCCTCGAGACAACACTGGAGATAGGTGGTTGCGTACCAATATTTTTCATTCTGCTTGCACAATCATGGGAAAGGTGTGTCAATTAATTATTGACTCTGGTTGTTGTGAGAATATAATTTCTGAAGTAGCGGCAAACAAGCTGAAGTTGGAATTAAAAACGCACCCTACGCCTTATAAAATGTCGTGGTTGAAGAAAGGCACTGAGGTAACTATTTCCAAACGATGCCTTGTTAATTTGTCCATTGGTTCTGTTTATAGTGACAAGATATGGTGTGATGTTCTACCGATGGATGCTAGTCACATTATTCTTGGTCGACCATGGCAATTCGATAAGAGGACTATGCATGATGGTTATCGAAATACATATTCTTTTTGAATTTGGAGGCAAGAAGATTACGTTGACACCTAGTAGGGTGGGAGATTCTTCTGATGATGATGGCAAGAATTCGAGGACGAATTCTTTTAAAGATGGGGAGGATGATGCAGCCCACATTGAAGACCGGCTCCCTCGACCAAGAAAATCGGCCCGCATTAAAGCTCGACGAAACCGAGAAGCCATAACGACATCTCGAGTCCATCCCGGAAGCTTGAAAGACACTTGGAAGCTCGCGTGACGCATTTACTAGCTTATAGTTTCCATGCTCTTTTACTAGTTTCTAGTTCCTAGGCTCTTTATTATTTTTCTAGTTTCTAGGCTCTTTAATTCTTTCAAGTTTCTATGCTCTGTTTTTATTTCTTTGATGATATAAGCCATCCAATCCCTTGTAGAAGACAGACAACTTTTGATTAATGAAAAGCTTTGCTTGAAGCAAGTATCATGAACCTTGAAGAGTTCAACCCTTGAAAACCTAGAAGAGTTTTCACTCCGTCCTTGAAGAGTCGGAGCTTTCGAAATCTGCATCCTTGAAGAGTTGCAGTCATCGATCTAGAAGAATCGGTGTCCCTTTCAACTTCCTTGGAGGCCTAGAAGAGCAACCAACGAAGTTCCTATCTTTTCATGTTCTGTTCGTTACTTCCAACCCAATTTCGACTATCCTACAGTGCTTATTTCAGAAAACCCAAAACACATAAATTGTAGATCCAGAAGTCTTTGTTCATTTGGCTTTGGAATCAGGTCGATCCGATCTGTATCGACAAAGATACGACTGTTCTCCTGAGCTTGCGCAGTGCTGAAATTACTGTTCGTCCCGTTTCTTGTGCGCGAGTCACTCTCCCGATCCTATTGTTTGAGAAAGCCTCCCCTAGGCTTGCATCAGAATTGGATCTCTAAGCCCTGGAAGTTCATTAAGAAATTGTTCTTTCTGGAGGTGCAATCACATAGCATGTCCTAGTTATACACATTGATCTATGCTTGATGTTAGAAAAAAAAACAAGTACAAGAAACTTGTCTGTGTTGAATATTCTGTGATGAGGAGAGCAGTGGCACAGATAAGAACTATTGCCATGTGGTCACTAAGCTCTCTGTTTGAGTATGACAGCATATGATTATTTTGAAATTTTTCAATGAATAGATGCAATTGCTCGAGCTAAGAGGAGAAGGCGTATAGCAATCGCCATTGGCATATCTGTCTCAACTGTATGTGGAATGCTTATACTAGCGTTCATTGGCCAGTATGCTCTCCAAAGAAGGAAAGAGAGAAGGAGAGGTAAAGTCATTATCACGGCTTAAAACTATTTGTTGCAAACAGCATGCTTCTTGCTTCTCTCATTATGAATTAAGAAAAGTAAGAAATTGATGAAAGTATGTTCATTACTCTTTATCTTTAAATGTTCCTTTCTTGCTTATTATGCTAAAATTTCCTTCAATGAAAGCATACCTGAAAGGCCTATAAATCTATTAACATCCTTAATGAGGGCCTAAGAAAACATTGGTTAGCTTAGCATCACATTCAGCTTCAGTGTGAGAGAACACTCTCTCTGATGATTATTTTCGGCTCCTGATCAGCAAGTTAGAGCAAATAGTAATGACTTCAAGAAAGCAAATGATAACCACTTTCAGGAAACAAATGCTTCATAAAGTTGCTTTAATTCCCTTTGCTCAACAAACCCCCAGGATATGCTGGACTTTTTGTCATATTTTTTAGATTGTGGTGCATAATTACGTGTTTGTTTATGCTGATGGCTGATTTATATCCTCTGTTGTAGCTACATACTCAGTTTATTGAGATTCAGGAGATGGTGGTCCGGAGGAAGACCTTGAATTACCCCTTCTTGATATCGTTGCAGTTGCTGATGCCACAAACAATTTCTCTTTCCAAAACAAGGTTGGGCAGGGTGGGTTCGGTGAAGTATACAAGGTACTTTTTTTTTGGCCAAAGTATACTAGGTAGTTAAAAAGTCACATTTTTCTCATATTAACTCAATGAAGATGGTTTTGAATGTGAGAAGATGATTTTATAATTCTTTTCTACTTTGATCTTACTAACATGTGATACGCTATCTGCCAGGGCATATTGCCCACCGGGCAAGATGTTGCTGTGAAGAGGCTCTCACTGAACTCTGGGCAGGGCCTGAAAGAGTTCAAGAACGAGGTTATACTGATTGCCAAACTTCAACACCGGAATCTTGTGAAGCTCCTAGGATGCTGCATTCATGGAGACGAAAGAATGTTAATCTAAGAGTACTTGCCGAACCAAAGCTTGGACCACCACCTTTTCGGTGCGACCTTCACCCCATTTACACTTTTTCAACCTGCTTGAGATTCTACAGTTTTTCCCTCAATAACTTATCTCAAATTTTGTGAAGATCCAATTAGACGGAAACTTGTGACCTGGAAGACACGCTTCAGCATCATCATGGGGATTGCCCGTGGACTTCTCTATCTCCATGAAGACTCCAGGCTGAGAATTATCCACCGAGACCTCAAACTGAGCAACATCTTACTAGACAGTGACATGAATCCTAAAATCTCAGATTTTGGAATTGCAAAAACATTTACTGTAGAAAATGCTGGAGAAATGACCAACAGAATAGTTGGGACATAATAAGTTATTCTACTGTTAGCTTCAAGGAATATTTTTAAGATTTGTGGATATTCTGATGCTCTATTTCTGTCTTACAGCGGTTATATGTCTCCCAGTATGCGATGAAAGGCCATTTTTCAGTAAAATCAGACGTGTTTAGTTTTGGAGTACTGTTACTGGAGATTGTGAGCGGCCACAAGAATTGGGGATTTTATCACCCGGACCATGACCTCAATCTCGTTGGACATGTAAGTATTCCCCTGCTTATGCTTGGCTTGGATTGGATGCTAGGTCTTCAATCTTTCTGTCGTTCTATGATATGTAATGACTTGTTATTAACGTATTTTCAGGCATGGAAACTATGGACCGAGGGGAATGCACTTGGACTAGTAGATGTCCTGATGGAGGAAGAATTTCCCTTGAAGGAAGTGATGAGGTGCATCCAGGTAGGACTCTTGTGCGTGCAGCAGCGACCCGAAGACCGGCCAACAATGTCATCGGTCGTGCTTATGTTAGGCAGCGAGACTTCTGATGTTCCTCAACCTAAGGAACCGGGATTTAGTGCCGAGAGCTTCACTATGACCACCGACTCATCCTTTCGTGTTAAAACACTTAACTTTTCCAATGATGCACAACTATCACAGCTCTACAGAGCAGATGAAAGCATGAAAAGAATACTCGAGCAACGAGAAGAGTAACAGGTTATACATACTTTTATACACGAAAAGTATATAGGGTGCAGATGTGTACAGGTTCTTCATATTAGTTTTGTTTTTTGTTATAAATGATGAATAAGATTTAGATATTCATGCAGAGTGTTACTACTTCTGGGTAAGACAGCTGTGCCTGCTTTATTCCTTCAACAATGACTCAAAAGTTCAGCAACTAGGAGTTTTGAAACTTGATATGGCATTAAATCCTTCACTTCAAAATATGGAAATAGCTGAGGCGTGACTGTACTGCCCTCCTATCAGCGAATTGTTAGCCAAAACAGAAAACAAGACATGCAGCGTGATCCCGTTTTCTAATGTCACATGTTAGAATCCGGTGCTCCCTTAAAAAAGATAAACTGAATCAATAGCATGAGTTATTATTCTATAGTTTGTAATGTTTTTTATCATAAGATTGAAATATCTCACGTCGCTTGACCATGGGGCTCATATGCTTAGTTTTTATGAACATGCGGTCGCCTTCATTTATTAACTTAAAATTTTGAATTTGACATTCCAATATAATATCTAAATCATGTTTTGCCACAATTCATATCATGTGTTCGTTCACCCAACCCGGCTTACACGTAAAAAAGGGTGTTGAAATTTCCCTTTTATTAGCTAAATTCTAAAATCAGACTTTCTAATTATAAAATCTTAGGGTTAAAATTTAAAAGTGAATGGTTATTTATTTAATTCGCTCTACAATCGTTATCATCATCATCACATATAGTCTCTATTTTATCCAACCTTCCTTCACAATGATTTCATTTCATTATAAATTGCTCCTCTTCCAGCATCAACATAGGAACCGCGTTTCCTGTTTGACCATCCTTCATGAACTTAACTAAATATACTCGGCAGCCAATAGCAACGAGCAACAACATCTAATCAACTTGGACCTTTCGGGAGATTTTCCAAAGTGAAAGGAAAAAAAATGTTGACTAGCGCAATCAATGGCGTTCCCGCGAGGGAATGAAGAAAAGTCAAGCTTGGACCGTTGACGTTGAAGTCGCCGCTTCATGGCACATTTTCCACTGGGGTACATTGAGATGTTCCTGTTTTGATGGTTATGAAGCAAACGCCATATCTCTGCTATCTTGCCTGAAACATAAGCAAGCTGCATCCCCATGTAAGTACAGCATGAACACTCGAACGGTGTCATTGCACATCCTTGTTTTGTTTCTTCTGCTTCATTCGACTGATTCTTCGGACACCCTTGCCCCAAATAATACCTTGAAAGATGGTGATGTCTTAATCTCCCAAGGAAGGAAATTTGCTCTCGGTTTCTTCAGCCCAGGTAACTCAAGCTCGTGTTACCTGGGGATTTGGTACTATGGACAACCGGAGCGAACCGTTGTTTGGGTTGCTAACAGAGAGCATCCCCTGAATGATACTTCAGGAGTTCTTGCATTGGATCGCTATGGAAACTTGGTGATCAATGCAAACAATGGAAGCTTCCCCATTTGGTCAACCAATGTTTCGTCCGCGACTTTAGATAATTCCACTTCTGCTCAGCTTTTGGATTCAGGTAATCTGGTTTTGATACATGATTTAAGCAAAGTGGTTGTTTGGCAGAGCTTTGATTATCCTACAGATACCTATCTTCCGTCCATGAAGCTTGGGTTGGACCGGAGAACTGGTTTGAACCGATTCGTGACATCTTGGAAATCCGAAGATGATCCTGCCCCAGGCAGTTGTTCATACAGGTTTGAACCAACAGGGTACCCACAATTTTTCCTTTACAAGGGTCAAGATCCGTATTGGCGGGGTGGAGCAATAATTGAAAAAAAGTAGGGTAGCGATGGCTAATGATTTTGTCTATAATATCACAATTACGATTAACGCAATGGAGGTTTCACTGATGTATGGCGTTGCCAATGCATCAGTTATCTCTAGATATGTGGCGTACGAGTCAGGCTCCCTTAAACACTTCATATGGCATGATGAAGAGCAGCCGTGGACCGAGTTTTCTTCTCATCCAAAGGAGCAGTGTCACTACTACGGCAAGTGTGGGTCTAATGGCAACTGTGGTGCAAACAATGCAGATCAGTTCGACTGCACATGCCTGCCCGGCTTTGAGCCCAAGTCTCCGGGCAATTGGTACCTAAGGGACGGTTCAGGTGGGTGCAAGAGGAGGCAAAAAGCGTCACTGTGTAGAAGTGGGGAAGGTTTCGTGAAGACAACTCACCTATTCACGGCTAACGGCGGCCCTCGTTGGTGGTTGGACAGCAACACAGAGACCAGCCTTGATCCTCTCAGTGATGGTGTTGAGCTGAAACTGCAGAAGAATGTGCTGTGGTGTGATGGCAACAGCAACACACGAATTTATAAATTTTTCGATAAGGGAACTAAATATGGATTTTGGTCAGTTGCGTGGTTCTTGTGCAGGTGAGGGGGTTTTTTCCTCACTCGAATTATCCGACCTATATATAAAAACAATGGTGGTAGGCAGTCAACGTTTATATGGGTCCAAGAATTTTTTGTAACGTCACATTCACGCCTTGCTTTGTTTTGTTTCTTAGTCTCCAGTTTGTCGTTCAAGAGGGAGCAGAAACAGGTTCAAGGGAAGAGAAAGCAACAGCTTATACGTTGAGAGAGACAATGGAGAAGAATAAAATAAGAGGAAGAAAGGAAAAGGTGGAAGCTGCCATCGTAAAATATAGCAGATGTTCATGCGTGGGTAAAGGATGGGAAGAAGAGTGAAAATACAGCAAACTTTTGGCGTATTTTTCCGTGGAAATTTTGGTCACCTATCACTATCATAGGTCCCACAAATTTTCCAACGTTGTCTCTTCTAAATGGGATGAAAGAAAAGGTTGGAATCCATGTAAACTGCTGAATCCAAATTTTGAAGTTGATTCTCGTAGCTTTTTTCCCATGGAGATTGAGTTCATTTCCTTATCAGTGGTCCTCTATCTTTTCCAAAGTCATCTCCATTAAATACCAAAGAAATTTAGGTGAAATTATAGGAGAGAGGGATTCCTACAAATTTCCTTTTGATAAGACTTCTCTTCTTTCTTTAATTACCTATCTAACATCTAATTCAATAGGGTCAAGTCCCTTAGTAACAACTTATAATACCTCTTAAATTGCTCACATTAGAGGCCTTAAAATCCTACTTAAAATGTGGCAATTCCCTTGCTCTTTTAATTTGCTGATCTTGCACATTTCATGAACAATTCCCATCATCAATAAATTTTGAGAAGAGGCAACAATGTCCTTGGGATGAATTGTGACATGTGACAATTCTTAATTTCTGTAATCAAGATCATTTCCTCGGTTAATTTCAGTCAAATGTGATTTTAGCGCAACCTAAATTATCGGTTAGTTTTTAGGAATTTTCGGTGCAACTGACCCATGGTCGATTATTCCCGAGCCACAATGTACATCTTCGACGCATTGACGACCCTCGATTGTCGTGAAAAATCTCAAGGTTTCAATTACGAGCACAGGGTACCAAAACAATAGAAAAATCGATTTAGTGCCAATTGATGAGAATTTTGTAATTAGATTGAATCACCCAAGCCTAATTTTATCTCTATCGAATCGACCTATTTCTGATTTCTGATAAATTTTCGACTGTGCCGAAATGATCCTTATAGACTAACACGGTCGAGCAGTCGATTCCTGGTCAAATTCTCAAGTCTATTGCATCAAAATCCTTTAATAACTTTCCCGATTAGTCAAGTTATCTCATGAGTAATCAGCTCAGAGAATAGCGCTATAAGCACGTCGACGAAAAGCCCGATTTATTTAATTGAAAACAGAAGCGAAAAATCAAACTGTCACATTTGGTATTTGTTCAAAATACGATAAAGTCGGATATAAGAGGATATATGCTGGATAAAATTATTCCATAGGGAAGGTGAGATAAAGGTAGATATAATTTATAATATCTAAAATAGGAAAGTTTTTTTTTGCTCAAATAACAAACTTATTAAATTAACAAATTTAAAATTATATTTCGATATAAATAATATTTAAATTCTAATATAAATTCAAAATAACAATTTATATTTAATTTAATCTTAATTTTATTTATATATTTGAATTTAATTTTATCTTATAAAATAAATTCAATATATAAATTCATATATTTGTTACATATTTGAGGTGTTTTAGTATCTTAGGCGTATTAGTACAATTTTCTATTTTGAAAAAAAAAATTATTAGAGAATGATGGAAGGGAAAGAAAGAAACAAAAAGAAATTACTTTAAAAAGAAAGGAAAATAAAATAAAAATAAAGTAGACAAAATTGTCGCAATGTACTTTTACCATATCTATTTGTAAAATTTGTGGTTCATTTATATCGATATGTCATTTACACCAATCAATATATATGATATGATGTAACTATATTCAACTTTATTAATACAATTACCAAACAGTTGATGGGATATAACAAAATCCCCTAAATTCATTATCCTTTTAGTCCACTCCTATCTTGTTTAGAAATTCTGAAGACCAAACGTAGCCAAAGAGGGCAAACCCTTCTTATCTAGAATCATCTTTTGGCTTTGAGTGTGGCATTTGGATTGGCTCCTATCTTTTGTTTGGCAAAGAATGCATAATGGGATTCTGACGAAACAGGGACCAATCTCATCCGCTACTGAAATATTCAACTTAAGATGCATTATCAATTACTCATTTGGTAAGCTCATCACCTGTCCCACTGGATACAAGCGAAGAAACCTGAACAAACTCAACCCTCATCTTTATAGACTAACCAAGATTTATTGAGATTAAGATAGATTGGTTTGAGACATATGATATTGATGTGAAATGGTAAATTTTAGTCTGCGTAGCTAGTTGCTTTTTTTTCTTCCGTAATTTTCAGAAGAAAAAACTACTATACTACTGGTAATCTTACTTATGAATTCCCTAAAAAATTAAAAGATGAAGGATAACTATTCCAAGCTTCAAAAATTAAGAAAACATCATAAAATAACATTTGGAAGATTTTATGCATATTGCATTAATTTTTTTTTTTTGGTCAGTCATATTGCATTAATTAAAAGTTAAAACATATGAGCGGAAAACTTTACAAAGAGATAAAAGATAAAATGTAGTAATCATCCTAGATCATAAAAACTAGTTGTGCAAATGGACCTGTGAAGTCTTGTTTAAATAAAAAAGAAATTCAAAGGGAGAAACAAAAATGGGCAAATTGATAGGTTGGTATTTAAAATTTCCATTTCAATCATCACCTAATGTTTCTTCATCTACAAAGCAAATGTTTGTATAATCTAATAGATTAAATCTATGATAAAAATCAATGCGAAGGATTGACCAACGAATAATGCGTTAATGACTAGAATATCAAGAAAGTAAAAAAAATAATAAAAAAAAATAAAGAAGAGTGTCGCGATAAATTGAAAAGGCAAATAAAGAAGATATAAAATCTAGAAATAAAAATAGCCCCCACATAGATCATACAAATTTGTATTTGATGGTTGGTGTGGCTATCGGTTTCATACAACTATAATTTGATCCCATCGAAAAGGTCTTAAATAAAAAATAAATTAAATTAAATTAAATAAGAGCGAAGCATCGAGCTACACGATGGTCAAAAGTAAATTTTTGCATTGTATGAGTTAACGTCAAAAATCGAAACCCTGACTTCTAATCCGGTTTTATTCAAGCAACCGATCCCCATGTTTTTATTACACTCGCTTTTGAGGTCAACGGTTGGACTGGGAAGTCAACCATCTTTGTCCTCGTCTACTTCAAAACAAATCCGGTTTTCTGTTTCTTTTTCTCTCACTAGCCTACACTCGCCTTCTCTTAGCCTTTCGACGAGCTATGCTGGGCCCACCAAAAACCTTTCCCTCTCGGGAAATTTGAAAAATTCAGCGCGCTCTCTCTCTCCCCTCCCAAGAAAATAATAGCAGACCATTCTCGCTTACAAACTCTCTCTCCATTTTTTCGTTTTGACTCCCACCCGGTTGCTCTGCCCTCCACTTCTTCTCCGATCGGATGACGGAGCCGCCGTCCGATGAATCACGCCACCGCCGCCGCTTCCGCATCTGCCTCGTTGGCCGCCACTGCATCTGAGCTACGGCTAATATTTTCTCATTCATTCTGCCCCTTCGTCGCGCTGCTCCTCCGGCGAACGACGGAGCCCGCCGTTCGACAAACCATGCCGCCGCACTTATGCATCCGCCTCTTCAACGGCGACCGGGCTCTTCCTCTCCCAGTCGCCGTCCTTGTCGCTAATGCAGGGGATGCAAGGGAGGCGGAAGTAGGACCTCGTGGATGCTCTAGGTCGATGCATCTTGACGTGGAAGACCAGGGTCTTGTTGAACGAGAGCTCGCACTCCCCGTAGCGGATAGGCATCGAGCTGCGGTAGCCGCAACCACCACCGATGCTCTTGACGAATCCAGCCACGGCGAGATGGAACTTGACTGCGAGGAGCCGCCTGAACGCCCCGCCTCTCCTCGGCCACAGCAGCACAAGGCGGACCACGTCCCAAGCTCTGCGGGTGACGCCGGAGCCCCCGCTTGCCATTTTCAGATGCAAATTGTGTTACAGAGACGGTGAGGACGGCAAATCGCAAGCAAACGGAAGCCCAACAGCGGAGAAGATGCTCTCTTGGTGTTCCGAAGGCCGGCCTCCCAACCGACAACGTGGTTGAGGAAGCTGAGAAGGAGGCCACGGTGGAGTAGTCGAGGGACTTGACGTCAACGCAGCGAAGCCTAAGCTCGTGGCTCTTGACGCGGACAATGAGGGCGAACTCGAGGAAGGCGGCGCGGAGGATGATGATCGGGCCGAGGGTGTAGACGAAGCACTTGCTGCTGCTGCGCCTCTGGTTGCGGCGAGGCGGCGGCTTGGCGAAGTGGGCGATCTCCACGTCGTCGCTCCGGAGGCGGGGTCCAGAGGGCACGATTGGGCTGGTCGGATCTTCTTTAGGCATCACGAAAGTCGGAGTTCAAGTGAATGCAAGAGAGCATGGTACCAAAATCTCTTCGACATGATGGTCGACGTGGTGATCACGGCCATGGCAGTTGTGGGGCATGAGAACATCCCGGTGATTATGGCCGAGACAGGGTGACCAAACTCAAGCCCCGATGGAGCGTGTCCCTCTCGAAGAAGATGATTTCTTCACGTCCGCGTTCTGGGTTTGAATCTTTGATGGTCTAAAGCACTTGTAGTCGGTTGATTCTGCTGTTTCGTTCTTTATCTGTTCTTATGATATGATATTGATCTTGATGTAGTTTTTTTTTTCTTTTATGGGGGTTCTGGATGTGTTAGAGATGGATTTGAAATCAGTGGTAATCAGATGAGAAGTGGAGTGATCTAGAATCTTGCTCGATCGAGCAAATTCTTTTTATCTTTCTTTTCTTTGGCTAGCGAGGCAGAGGATTTATCTTGTTCTTTTCCCTACTGTTGTTTAGCTCGGAGCAAGAAGTTTCTGCAAATTTTAATTGAATGCCATGGCTCTGCCGCTGTTACTGGTTTCCTGAATGTGAAATGGGCGGAGTCAAATTGAATTTTTCGTAGCAGTACTTGAACTCAAGGTGGGAATTCGGAAGATTTATGCATGCTATCAAGAGTGTGTGGTAAACTGCAATGCCTCGCAAAGCTCGAATCTTTTTAGGTAGAAGAAGAGTTGTATGCGCAGGCAAAGCATATAATAAAAACCGGGCATTGCTTTGTGCTCAGCGTGATAGATCGGCGGCCCCAATTTGAATTTGATTGAAGATAACCCAGGCTCAATGCAGCATAATGTGAAAGAGGAGATCGATTGGAGTTTTTGCTAACCATAGGGCAATGATCTGAGAATCTTTGATCTTTCACTTTTCTAAAACAAAACAAAGTCAGAATGGAATTCAGAAAATCACGACAAAGAAGGGAAATTGCTTTTGGTGCGGTTCTCAATCCCGACGATATTCACAACACCCCAGAAGAACAGATATTCACTTGTTACTTTTAACAGTTTCTTTCCCTCTCTTGCAAAAACACTTTGATGGAGTGACAGGGGAATGGCGGTTTTGTAAATTGTCCACTTGCTAGTCAAAATTCGGTTCGTCATCACCCCAAATATCTAACTGGGACACGCGAAAGAAGACATAAGAGAGAAAAAAATATGCCAAGAAATCATCGGATAAGGCCTCGAGATTTCTTCGGATGATGAAAATTAGCTTTCGCTGAGTACAGTGAATCAACTTGGGCAAGCATAACCTAGCAAACTATCATTCTAGTTCGCAAAACTAGGATTTTTGTACAACATTGCTATTTCCTACTAAAGTTGCGCATGAAACCCAAAACAAGCCAGCTGATCTTTCCTCATTGCACACCCCAACATATTCATACAAGCACACAGACATGCACCCCTATTCACACACGCGCAAGAGAATATGAGCTCAGAGAGAGAGGGAGATTACATAATACAATCAATCGCTATTTACATTTGCAAGATTTTAGGAGTTAGTGTGGATGACCAGATCCAGATCCAGCAGAAAGTCTTAGTCCTCTTTATTTCCCAAAACCAAATGAATCTCGTCCTCAATCTTCAATCCGTTTCCTCTGTGGTGAGATGATCCTAAAAACATGCTCTTGGCCGGTGTAGTTGTCCACCATAACTACCCATCTGCTCTTCTTCCTCCACCCTCCACTGCCGTCGATCTTGCCTCGGGCTTTAGCACCTTCCTACGCCACCTCGAATGCCCTACGCAGGTCATCACCGGCGGAGGTTCAAAGAGCGACACCGACAGAGCAGCAAAGCACAGACCCACTTAGACCCAGCTTTCACAAGGTCCCGCACGTCCGACCGGCAAAAACCTCGGACTATGACACAGAAACACATCAATCCCCTCAGTGAGTGACTCGTGTTCTCTCGCATTCACTTGAACTCCGACTTTCGTGATGCCTAAACAAGATCCGACCAGCCCAATCGTGCCCTCCGGACCCCGCCTCCGGAGCGACAACGTGGAGCTCGCCCACTTCGCCAAGCCGCCGCCTCGCCGCAACCAGAGGCACAGCAGTAGCAAGTGCTTCGTCTACGCCCTCGCCTCGATCGTCATCCTCCGCGCCGCCTTCCTCGGGTTCGCCCTCACCATCCGCGTCAAGAGCCCCGAGCTCAGGCTTCGCCGCATCGACGTCAAGTCCCTCAACTACTCCACCGCGGCCTCCTTCTCAGCTTCCTCGACCGCATTGCCGGTTGGGAGGCCAGCCTCCAGAACACCAAGAGAGCATCTTCTCCACCAATGGGCTTCTGCTCGCTTGCGATTTGCTGTCCTCACTATCTCTGTAACACATTTTGCATCCGGAAATGGCAAGCGGGGACTCCGGCATCACCCACAGAGCTTGGGACGTGGTCCGCCTTGCGCTGCTGTGGCCAAGGAGAGGCGGAGCGTTTAGGTGGCTCCTTGCGGTCAAGTTCCGTCTCGCCGTGGCTGGATTCGTCAAGAGCATCGGTGGCGGTTGCGGCTACCGTAGCTCGATGCCTATCCACTACGGGGAGCGCGAGCTCTCGTTCGACAAGACCCTGGTCTTCCACGTCAAGATGCATCGACCCGGAGCATCCACGAGGTCCTGCTTCCACCTCCCTCGCATCCCCTGCATCAGCGACAAGGACGGCAATTGGGAGAGGAAGAGCCTGGTCGTCGTTGAAGACGGAGGAAAATGTAGATGCGGAGGTGGCAGATGAGGCGGATGCGTAAGTGCGACGGCGTGGTTCGTCGAACAGCGGGCTCTATCGTTCGCCGGAGGAGCAGGGCGACGAAAGGGCAGAACGAATGAGAAAATACTAGCTGTAGCTCAGATGCAGCAGCGGCCAACGAGGCAGATGCGGAAGCGGCAGCGGTGGTGTGATTCGTCAGACGGCGGCTCCATCGTCCAATCGGAGAAGAAGCAAAGGGCAGAGCAACTGGGTGGGAGTCAAAACGAAAAAATGGAGAGAGAGTTTGTAAGAGAGAAGGATATGCTATTATTTTCTTGGGAGGGGAGAGAGAGAGAGCGCACCGAATTTTTCAAATTTCCCGAGAGGGAAAGGTTTCTGGTGGGCCCAGCATAGCTCGTCGAAAGGCAAGGAGAAGGCTAGTGAGAGAAAAAAGAAAAAGAAAAATGCAGAAGATAGCAAGGGGGGCCATGCTTCCACGTGGCGCCGTGTGAGTGGTCCGGGACCACGCTGATGTGGAGCTCCCGGACCACCCAATATTTTCTCTGGGGAGGCCACGCTAGAACGTGGTGCAATTTAAATGGCCTTCTTATTTGCCACGTTGGAGCACAAGACGTGCTCAATATTTTCCCCCCAAGAAGACTAAAAGATGGCTGACGAAGTCCAGCTTCCACAACTGTCGCCTCCAGTCCCTCTTTCCGCATGTACAGCTCACCACCACAACTTTGTCTATCCATTTTTATCACGACGAAGCTCGATAGAGGAAAGCAAAGATAGAACGAGCGGATTTGAAGCCTTTCTTACGGTTTAAGGTGATGGCGATTTGTGGCTCGTTCTTTCTGTAAATGGCAAGTAGATGAGTAGGTCCTTCTTCTCTCCTCTCACGGGATTATTTTTGGGAACTCTCTGATGGAACTGTAGCTTCCACCATTCCCAAACCTCCCCCCCCCCCTCTCTCTCCTGTAAAGCGACTCCTTTTCTTGATCCTTCAAAATATATAGAAAAAGGGATTCGCTCCATTAGCCCTCTCTTTCTCCCTCTGTGTTCTTTTTTCAGTCCGAACGTTGCTGACACATTCGGACTGGCTTTTCTCCGTTTTTTTCTTTTGGGCAATCTTTCCTCTCCCTCTCCCTCTCTCTCTGTGGGACTTGTGGAGAAGACGCGGATATGGGAAAAGGGCTCTTCCTATTATGGCTTGTCTTCTACACTTCGGTTCTCATGGAGCCCTCCACTGCTCAGTTGCCAGGTTCTCTCTCTCTGCCCTTGTTAAATCTCTCGATTGCCTTTACTTTGGTGAAAGCCAAAGAATCTCCCGATAAAGGGTGGAAAAATCCCGACACCCAATTCTGTTCGCCCCGCTTTTTGGTTTTCTGTAAGTCGAAATTTTTTTCTAAAAGAGAAGGATCGAAGGTCTCGTCAAGACGAGCGCGACGAGTGGTGGAACGCCACCAAAGGCCGCCGAACGCGCCCCCACACGCAACCAGAACGAACCGACGTGCACACGCCTATTCGCAAGGGCAGGTGCGTGCATCGCACACGCGCACACGGCCGATGCACGTCAGCTGCACGCGTGCCGCACATGCCGGGTCGGTCCGTCTGACCCGGCCCAACCCGACCCAACTGATCTCGACCATTGACCGTTGACGACCGTTGACAAAAAAAAAAAAAAAAAAAAAAGAGGAAAAGAATATGTTTCTTTTTCCAATTAAGTATATGTGGATTTTATATGTGATCCCTTATTTATTCTGCATTTGTTGTAGGAACAATGCCTCCCCTTAGGTTGTGCACACCTATTCGCGCAATTACCGATAAACAAAAGGAAAGACTTTCTAAGTTGATAGCTGAGCTGACTGATCATCAATGGGAGAGTGGTAACTTAATTAATCACGTTCTTGAAGTCAACGGGAAAATTCAAAATGTCATATGGAATGGTCGTCCCATGTCACAGTCTAAGATGGTGCGATTTTTCATAAACACTCTTCCACTAGAATGGTAAGGAGTATTGAATCGCATATGGGATGTCAACAAAGCCGCTTCATATAAGAAAATTGTGATGAATTTTATAGATGATTATTACTAGATTGTTACAAGGGAAAATATCAAGAAATTGAATAAAATATAATCTTTCCCAGTTCGTATATTGACTTGGTGCTAGATGTTTTTGCTGGTTTTTATTTAGTGTGTTTTGTGGACATCTTATGTAATGTTTTTCTACCTAGTTATTTTTGGTATGGCAACTGATATGTTAGTTGTATTATATGAAAGCATTATTATTCTATTGAATGTCAAATATTATTTGCTTTCTGTTATTGTTGATTGATGTGGGTAGTTCATAGAAGTTTTTGTCGTTTCATAGAATTTATTTTGCATAAGATAATTATATTAATGATAATTTTAAGTTATGATTTTTTTAGGATAATTGGAAACATAGTGACATTTTGATTCTGAAACATTACTTGAAATTGTTCATTAATATGATATGTCTGTGCAAAATAGATGCATAAATGATAGGCATTAATAATTCGTGCATATATATCTAATATGTTCAGATCAATGGCTTCAGCAACAAAGAGCATAGTCGCTGAGCTGAACAAAGGTGAGAAACTCAATGGCGATAATTATGAAATATGACACATGAAAATCCAATATGTGTTGGAAGAGCAAGAGGCACTAGAAGCTCTTAACCGACCATGGTAGAACTGAAGAAGGAAACACTGCACAGCACAAGAGAGATAAGGAAGCATTTGTTGCATGGAAAAGAAAGAACTCTCTTGCTCGCATTACATTGCTGAGTAGCATGAAAAATGACGTCATGCGAGAGTTTAGGCGTTTTGAGAATGCCAAGGAAATGTGGGAAGTATTGGCAGCAAGATTTTGTTATACTTTGGCGACTAGACTGAGGCAGCTCATTATTAGGTTTGACTCTTATAAGAAGCCTCATGGTCAGACCATGAAGCAACATCTTAGAAAGATGTCAAACATGATTAATGAGCTGAAAGATGCTAGTCATGTCCTGACTAATAAGCAGCAAGTGCAAGCAGTGATTCATTATTTACCTCAAAGTTGGGAGTATATGAGATGCACCTGACCCATAATGAGAATATCAAAACCTTTGAGGATGCAGTGCGTCATCTTGAGCTGGAAGAAAACCATCTCTTGGCGGCTAAGCCAGAAGCTGAAATCTATCATGCTAGTTCTAGCTCAAATGGAGTTTCGAGCTCCAAGCGCAAACGTCTTAACTGATTCGATAAAGGAAAAGGTAAGGAAGCAAGTCCTTCAAGGAAGAAACCTAAGCTTAACCAATATGAAAGAGAAAAACGTCCTCGAATGAAGAAGCTTACAAAGGTGAAGTGTTACAATTGTGACAAGAAGGGTCACTATGCTCGCAACTGTCATGAGCCAAAGAAGATATACACACCTTGTACTTTTCAGAACTTTGCTTATGTGTCGAGTTATGTATTCTTAACTGAGTCTAATCCTTTGTGGACTATGGATTCAGGAGCGACAGACCATGTAGCGAAAGATAGAGAATCCTCCGTCGAATTCCGACGAGTACCAACTGGAACTAAATGGATCTATGTGGGAAATAACTCTAGAGTTAAAGTAAAATGAATTGGCACCTGCCAACTGAACAAGCGTGGTTGACGCACTTTATTCCTACATGATGTATTATATACTCCGGAGATTCGTCGGAATTTAGTGTCTGTTTTAGTGTTGGTCAAACTAGGTTTCAATATGAACTTCCATAATAGAGGTGTAAATTTGTTTTTAGATGCAAATTTCTATGGTTGTGGTTATTTTCTGGATGGTTTCATTGTATTAGATATTGACTATGTTAATGCAAATGTTTGTTATTTCCTTCTTACGTCTCCTAATTCATATGATAATGATGTGAATATGTGGCGTGCTCGATTTGGTCATATTGGCTAACAACGTATAAATAAACTAGCCAAAGAGGATTTGTTGGGCAATATTGAAAAAGTCGATTTCCTCATATGTGAGCATTGCCTAGTAGGGAAAACGACAAGGAAATCATTTGGAAAATGTAAAAGAGCTGAATTTCCTCTGCATTTAATCCATTTGGACATTTGTGGTTGTGAAAGGAAGGCATGAGGCTGTTTATTTCATCACTTTTATATATGATTATACTCGATTTGGATATGTATATTTAATTTCTCATAAATCTAAAGTATTAAGTTGTTTCAAAAGGTTTATGAACTTGGTAGAAAATCAATTAGACAAGAAAATAAAAATATTGAGATCAAATTAAGGTCGAGAATATTTATCTAATGAGTTCAGAAAATTATGTGATGAAAAAGGAATAGAAAGACAATTGTCTATTCCATATACTCCTCAAAAAAATGGTGTTGCGGAGAGAAGAAACAGAACCGTACTGGAAATGGTTAGGTCCATGATGGCACATACTAACTTACCTATCACTTTTTGGAGTGATGCGTTGTTAACTGCTGCATATATACTTAACCGGGTGCCTTCCAAATCAGTTACTTCCACTCCATATGAGTTATGGATAGGTAGAAAATCGGACTTAAGTTTTCTTAAGCCATGGGGTTATACTGCCTATACTCATGAGCCCTCTCACAAGTTTGGGAAATTGGGTCCTAGAGGAAAGAAGAGTATTTTCATAAGATACTCTGAACACTCGAAAGGGTATGTGTTCATAGGTGAGTAGGAAAGTGGGAATATAACTGAATTTGAATCACGGGATGTCACATTCTTAAAGAATGAATTTCCTAATAAGGACGAAATATGTAAAGATTACTTCCTATTTAAAACCTTAGATCAATATAATGATATTAGTGGAATTCGTCCAAGTAGGAGTAATATAAGAAGTGATGAGTTGAATTCAACTCATTCTCAATTACAACCACATGAGAAAATGACATCATCATTATCTAATTCTAGTGGGAGCATAATGGGAAATGATGTGCAAAGTATACAATTTCCCATACGGTGAACAAGTCGCAAAAGTATTCCCCGTCGACGTTTTGACATTGAAAGGAAAACTTCTATGATTGCTCCGCAAAATGAGGATGAGTCAAGAAATATTAATGATGCTCTAAATTGTCCTAGTAAGGAAAAATGGATTCATGCAATGGAAGAGAAGATTGAGTCAATGAAGTCAAATCAAGTTTGGAAACTAGTTGATATTCCAAAAGAAGGCAAATCTATTGGGAACAAGTGGGTTCTCAAAATAAAGTGAAAAGCTGATAGCTCGATAGAAAAGCATAAGGCTCGTCTTGTGGTGAAGGGGTATAACCAACAGGAATGAATTGATTATGAATAAACACTCTCCTATAGTGAGATTTACCTCGATTCGCATTATTCTGGCAATAGTGGCAAGTATGAATCTTGAATTACATCAAATGGACATAAAGACTGTTTTTCTCAATGGAGAATTGGATGAAGAAATATATATGGAACAATCTGTTGGTTTCATTACAAAAAGCCAAGAAGAAAAGGTATGTCAACTTTTGAGATTGATATATGGCCTTAAGCAACCGTCAAGACAATGGTATATACGTTTTCATAATGCCATAATGGCATATGATTTTACAATGATAGATGAGGATCATTGTGTATATATCAAAAGATCCAAAGATCAATTTGTGATCATATCATTATATGTTGATGATATACTAATTGCCGGAAGTAATATGGAGTTTGTTAATATTGTCAAGAGTTGGTTGTCTTCCAACTTTGAGATGAAGGATATGGGTGATGCTGCATACATTCTTGGAGTTAAGATTTTAAGAGATCGTTCGAAGAGGTCATTATATCTTTCGCAAGAAACATATATAAATAAGATTCTTGAACGATTTCGTACGCAAGATTGTAAACCCATAGACACTCTTATTGCAAAAGGTAAAGGATTGAGCCATAGACTATGTCCAAGGACTCCACGAGAGAAGGAACCAATGAAACATGTTCCTTATGCTAGTGTTGTTGGGAGCTTGATATACGCTATGATATGTACAAGACCTGACATATGTTTTGCAGTTGGAATGATGAGTAGATACCAATTCAATCCAGGTCCAGCACATTGGAAGGCTGTTAAAAGAATACTGAGGTATCTAAAGGGAATTGCTGATTACAAGTTGAATTACCAAGGAAATGATATGTGACTTGAAGGCTATTCAGATGCTGATTAGGGAGGAGACTTAGATGAAAGGAAATCTACATCTGGATTTGCTTTCTTATTGAACAATGGCGTCATATCATGGAGTAGTAAGAAGCAAACATATATAGCCTTGTCCACGATGGAAGCTGAGTTCATGGCATTATCAACAGCAGTACAAGAAGAAGTTTGGCTTAAGAGATTTTTGGATTATTTAGGTGTTATTGAGAAAGCTGCAAATCCATTATTAGTTCACTGTGATAGCCAAGCAACTATAGTGTACACCAAGGATCCAAAATATCATGGCAAGACCAAACATATAGATACCAAGTATAACTTTGTCAAAGATATGGTTATACGAAAGGATGTGAACTTATAGTACATATCTACGCATAGAATTGTAGCAGATCCTATAACAAAGCCAATACCTAGAAATGTGTTTTGTGGTCATGTAAAATCTCTAGGATTGCGTAGAGTTTGATGTATTGAATATTGTAATTTCCCTGAGTTGTTCACATTTATGAACTTGTGTTTTTCATTATTAATGCCTAAGAATCTTTGTTTGACATTTATGCATATTGATGCTCAGTGCATTACTTTAAGTTGAGAAAGTATGTCGGACAGATATAAGATTGGCCCACTCACACGGGTAATCGCATCTATTTACTATGTGATAAAAAGAGATGAAACGGTCTTAAGCTTATTATCTAGGTGATAATTGAGAGATCAAGCTTAAAATATATTTGTCGCTTTAATTGGGTATTAAGATGAGGACAATATTTACTATGTCCAAAAGTAAAATACCTCATATATTTTACTTTATCTGTCTAAGATGCTAGATATGAGTTCTAATAAATTTTGTGAATGAGTAAATATGTGAACTCAAGTTAGACATTAGGTATGTCTGAATTATTATCTGTACGGTATTGAAAGTGTAGACATACATTTCATGGGAAATGAGTCAATACCGTAATATGTATTTCATACTACGTATGCATGAAACGACCAATAAGAGTGGAAAAAAGTTCCTCAATTTTAGTGCCCTCATGACTTTTACTTATTCTCAAGATTTATATTTAGTGTTTGTTATCTTAGGATGTTGCCAATAGTCATGAGTTGATTCGATCTAATGGGACATTTCTAGAAAAGCAAGCTGAATTGAAATTGAAAGTTTGAAGGAAAGAGAAAGATCGAATTTGGAGAATTACATTGTAGTTTTGTATTAACTAGTCGACCAATTATGACTGTCTTTGGGATAATCATAATTATGAATACAATATATCAATGATTAAAAAGAGATCACGAGAAAGATATAAATGTGATCGGTCGATCTAGAGTACTGCATACTAAATCTACTCAGAGTGTGATGCCCATTATGAGCTACTATATATTCCTAACAGATACATGTCAATGAGCTCTCAAAGTATGCTGGTCGCACGGATTATTCACCGATATGAATGTTGAAGAGAGGTAAAGAGGATCTTAATCGCCCCACCATGTACGAGTGAGAGATTATGGTTTTAATTATTAATGTGATGGGCCTAAGTTGGCCCGTCCACCCATGTTTGGCCTAAAAGCTCGGCCCATAATATTAGAACTTATGAATAGAGGAATATGATGAAATGACACGTTTCTTTTTGGAGGGGAAGTATATAAGGGGGAAATAAAGAGGGAGGAAGGCACCTTTTGAAGCAACGTACGTTCCTCCTCCCTCTCTCTCTCAAAAACACTTCCAAAAGAAATAACAGTAAGCAAGAGGCGACACCATCTTCCCTTCAAGGCGAATTTGCGTCATCGGATCGAACATGGCCAAATTCTCTTCCTCATATCAGCATCGATACTTAATCTGTGGCTAACAAGGTACATTCGATTATGTGATGTGCCTTAGAATCGGTGATGCATGTGTTTTTCCTGGGCTCGTCTTCCGCACAAGTTTAGGGGTTCGATTTAGTGTCGAATCCGATTTTGGGAATCCAACAACCAACATCAAAAAACCCCTATAAATACACTCCCTTGCCAACTCTCTAGAACCACTCTCTCGCATCACCAATCCAAGCCAAACTACATCATCACATAAGCACCCTCTCTCAGAAAAAATTTTGCTTTGAAAGAAAATGGCCAAAAGGTAGAAGTGAGATTATTGTGCTTTCTCTACATTGCAAATCTATTGCTTGTAGCTGTTACCAGCAGAGTTGGAGATCAACCCGAACCGTTTCCCAGCATGACCAGAAATGAACCAGAACCGATTGACGACATCACATGCGGTGAGGCCATGACAGACTCGCGGCAGTGCTTGCCATTCCTGAAGGGATCTGAACCTTCGCCGACCACGCTATGCTATCCAGCCGTGCAATTTGTGCAGAGGCTGGCAAACACAACGCAGATACGATGAGATCTGTGTGAGTGATTCAAGAATATCAGGCTTGGGTTGGGAGTTGACCCCACAAGAGCTAAGCTGATTCCCAAGTATTGCCACATCGAGTTGCCCATGCCGATTGATCCTTACGTCGACTGCAACACGTAAATTGACCATCTCTCTCTCTATGATTTTTACGTGAAATTTGTTTGGTCTTACATTTGCAGGGTTCCTTATGGAAGACATTACAAGCTTGAAGCATGAAGTTAGATTGAAAAAATTTTCAATTGGAAAAATTTTTGCCTCCTGGCACACTATGCTGTATGTGACGATCAATCGAATGAAAGAAAAAGGATAAAAATTTTAAAAGTGAAAACTTCCACTTTTGCTTTCACTTTTTGAGAAATTATATATATATATATATGTTCATATATATGTTGAAGAAAAGAGAAACATTTTTAACCCACTTGGTACCTTTCGAATCAAGAAGAATTCAACGAAGTTTGAACTCCGATCATAAATTCACCTCCTTTGGCGAATTATTTGGCTTAATTCGACGTTAGTTAAGGGTGCGAATGGTAACGTTTCTGTTCTTTTTTTGTTCCAGGGAATAGAAACAAAAAAAAAAGTGTTTCTGTTCCGGGGAACAATTTTTGAACAAAAGAACGCGTTTGGTAACGTTTGGTCGGGAATAAAAAATTAATAGAAACACGTTTGGTAAATTTTATTCTTTTTTGTTTCTTTTAATTTTTAAACATTTTTATTTTATTTTTCATTTTTTCCTTTCTTTTTATTTTTCTTTTTTCAGCCGGTCACCGGCCTCCGGCGACCGGCCGACGGGCCGGTAGCCTCGCCGGCCCTCGGCCTCGCCTTGGCTAGGCGAGCTTGGCCTCGCCAGCATTCGGCAAGGCCGAGCCTCGCCGGCCGGTCCTTGGCCATGGCCGAGGCCGGCGACCGGCGAAAGAAAAATGAAGAAAAAAAGAAGAAGAAAGAAGAAGAGAAGAAGAAGAGAGAGAAGAAACGTTTCTTCAATTTTGTTTTACGGAACAAGAAACAACAATTTGTTGTTTCTTTTTTTCTGTTCTTATTTTGTTAGGAAACAAAAAAACAAAAAAAGTAAACGCAATCAAACGCGTTTCATTGTTTTTTATTCCCGGAAACAAAATCCGTACGGAAGTGTTAAACGTTTTAAGAAACGTTTCCATGCACGCCCTAACCAACTCGATTAAAAACCTTGGCGGATTGTTTGCTATAATTTATATTCTCGAACCAAATTAATGGGGAAATTAGAACGGGCTTTTACGATTTTAAAGCATTTTCCAACATTATGGATTTCTCCAAAGGCAAAACATATTATTAAAAAAAAAAGAAGAAAACTTCTGTTTTCTATGCGAACCATTATGTCTTTACACGTATGCATATTTGATGACTGACCTGTGTGCATTTGATCGATTAGCTTCTTAAACATCTTTTCAAGTACAAAAGTTCATATAAATTAGATTGTGCATATGACTCTTCGGCAAGTTGTATATATGATGGAATGCGTTAAGAATTCATATTAGTCTATATAAGCTTTGAACTTCTTGCAACTCATGCGATCTCAGACCAATTTTCCGACCAAAGGAGATGAGGCGACCCGCACGAGCGACCTTCAAGTTGCTCCATCCAAGGCCGGAACATCCTCGATACAAGTGATACGCAGTCAGCACATTCTTTAAGACAGAAGAGTGCATTTGTTAGGTCGAAACTTCGTGATAAAGAAAAATTCATTCCAATGAGATTTATTTTCAAGATAAATAGCTATCGTTCATTTATTTGGTCGTTGAGGGAAAGTGGGTTCCTTTTCACAAGAAGGGAAAATTGTTTTCCCTCCAATCTAAACTTGTTGTTTCTAGTCTATAAATAATTTTTTTTGTATATTGATTACTTTCTTATGAAATAATTTCTCGAGAAAATTTTAAATAAGGGCCTTAAGTATTCTCATTTTCTTAAATAAAGGTTTAAAATGAACATTATTTTAAATAAGAATCTGAAGTACCCTTATTTTCCCAAATGAAGGTCAAAAATAAAATTTGGTTCAAATAAGCATCTGAACTAGCTATTTCAATTTCAAATAAGAGCTTGACCTTCTCATTGGTTAAGGTATTTTTGTATTTTACCTTTTTTTTTTGACTTCTTCTTCTTCTTCTTCTTTTGATTTTCTCTTCTTCATCACTAGTGGCTAGGATCGACCATCGACAAAGCCTAAAGAGGGCCGGGCAAGGGTCACCCTTACTCGATCTAGCGAGGGCCACCCTCACCCATCACAAGTGAGGGATGGCCTCACTTGGGTGAGGATTGCCTCACTAGCGACGTACGAGGGATGGCCTAACCTCGATATATTTTGTAACGACTCGGGCCCCACTGTATAATATTGTCCGCTTTAAACACTGAGTTCTCACGGTTTTAAAATGAGTCATACAAATTAAAGAAACGCCAAGCCTTATAAACTAGCTCAGGACTCCCCCCTAAGCAATGTGGGACTAGAGAGGACCCATTCCCCTTCCTTGGGCTATCACACCTTTTAAAGGGAGGCCATTAGGCGGAAGAAGAGTCGTGTCCTTTGGCATGCGTTCATTTGGAACAATGCAATCACTCCTCGATACTAGTTAAACCTCTAGATTATGGCTAAGAGCAGACTCCCCACTCAAGCTCTCTTATTGTCATATGGTAGAATTGACAATGGTTCTTGTGCCTTTTGCAATGAGATGCCTGATTCCATGAACCATTTGTTTTTTGGATGTCGTGTCATGGCAAGTATTGCTTTCTTTTGGGCGGCCAGATGCAATTTACCCTGGCATAATAGGTCTTGGAGGGAGAATCTCCGTTGGGCCACCACCTTTTTGTTGGGTAAGGATTTCTACATGTGTGCATTGCTCGCTTCTTCTTTGGTGCGTTATGTCACATTATTTGGAGGAACAAAAACAGAATCCTTTTTAGGGACCAGCCTCTTACTGTTTTGGCTAATAAGTACCACCTAATCAAAGTGGTCAGAGATAAAGCTATCACATTCAAAAACATTGATGATAATTTTAGGAATAGAAGGTTGCAACGGAGCTAGGGCCTTGACCCGATTATTTTTTTTAGGGATCCCTAACCCTGCCGTGCCATTGCTTGGGTTTTTCTTCTAAGTTGCGGTGGTTGTTTTTGTAGCAATGGTCTCTCTCCTCCTTTGAGGAGTTTGTGTTCTGGTAGCCAGTTGTTCTGGCCGTGCTCGTCTCTTATTAGCTTGGCTTCCTTATCCTAGTTGCCTTGTGTTGTTGCTTTTACATTTCAGCATCCGTCCACTCATTATGTTTTCTCATCTTGAGTAAATATTTCCGATACCGTGATCTTTTGTACATTTGGCATTTTCCCTATATATTTATTACATTTTACCAAAAAGTTCTATTTCAAGCCTTTATCGGAGAAAATGAAAGTATCTCAAGCTTTTATTTAAAATTTTCCTAATATTTAGAAATAGGTTTTTTCAAACAAATGGACCTTCGTACTTGATCGACGCGAAATGTTTATTTTTGCACAGCCGCCTCTATATAAAGTAGATGCTAATTTAATGGAAGAAGCCAGCGCCACGTCGTCCGGCTACGATTTTTTTAATTTTTTTGGTCGTCCGGTTATGTTATAAGCTCCCGTTCTTCACATAATTTATTCCGGAATTGGAATGCTTAGCGCTGAAGATTATGGGAGACGATGATGTTCTTTTTGTTCATGTTTCTCTCTCCGTAGAAAAACGGAAATTTAGCCCGTTGTGGTCGGCCAAGAAGTCAATGCTCGAGTCTTCTGTACGAAGTAGCTTCGCTTCGTCCTCCTGTCTACTACTGTCTAAGCCCTCTCTCTCTCTCTCTCTCTCTCTTTCTCTCTCCTCTCTTCTCTCTCTCTCTCTCTCTCTCTCAAGCAGAGATGGGAGGAGGCTTCGTGGGATCGTCGGTGGCCGGTGATGATGACGAGCTGTCCTGTCCGATTTGCCTGGACTTGACGGACGACGCTTTCGTCGCGGCTTGTGGATACCAACTAGTATAAACACTCTCTCTCTCTCTCTCTCTCTCTCTCTCTCTCTGCGCTTGTCTTTGGAGCCACTCGCGTGTTTTTTGGGTTCTGCTCATATTCATACGAGTAGTACAGTTCTATGTTTGGATTCTGAGTGTCGGTTTCCTTCGTGATTCTTGAAAACGAGAATCAATAAGAAAGCTTTAGCGCCTAACTTGTGTCCGGCTTAATGGTTCGAGAATATATACATGGGTCTGATGTGGGTTCGTGGCACGTTCGATTCCGGACCCCCATCATGTAACGATCTCGCCGCCGCACCGTTCGAACTGATTCAGTGTGCCTAATCCACTTCTTGATTTTCTTGAATTGTCTTGTCTGGAGAAAGGGTATTCGAGGTTGGAATTTTATAATTGGTGAGAGTTCGCTCGCAGTTTCATCTAAGAAATTGCTGCTTGTCTCTGCTATTCATGAAAGGATGTGGGTTCGCATGTAGTTGGTGGCGGATCACACCATCATCGAGGAATGTCTGCAATCTATTTCCTGCCTTAGGATCGCCATCTTGCAGCTGAGAGAATCGCTCAAAGCCGCTATTTGATTATGTTAAAATGGTCCACATGAGAAGTTAAATTCGTGTTGAGAAGTTGCGCACTTGAGTTTTGTAGCATGTTTATAGCACCTGTTTCTTCGATGTGTTGCTCCAGTTATAATTAGACAGGTGAAATTGTTGTTGATTCTTTCCGTATGTTAGATGCCAGCTGATCCTCAAGACACTAAAGAGCGCATAAAGGCCACTGACAATAAGCAACATGCACGGTCTCTGGAACCAGAGAACGAATGTTTCCAGAAACTGAAGAACTTTGATGTTTCTACTACTGCTACAGATCGACCATCTTCTTTGGTCAGGGGATCGTGTTGCCATTGTGGTCAGAGAATTCTGCTCCGGTCGCATGAGACACCCAGGCAACGAGCCCAACAGGAGAAGCTAGAAGAGTTATCAGATGATGGCCACATGATGGACCTACTTCAAAAGATTGATTGCTTGAGGTTAGATTCACAGGATACTAGTCAAACAGGGCCACACACTGCAATGGCAGGACCGGTACTTACAAAGGTTAGTGGTTTCTCAAAATTGAACTCTTCTAGTCATCAATTAGAATGCGTAGTAGACATTTTGCTGGATGCTTGCCCCTCTTGGTAAGTTTTTTATCAAGCATGTCATTGCTTGGGAAATTTCCTTGGTCTCTTGTAGTCTGGTTAACAGGAGATGATATAGCTGACTAGTAAATTTACCAAAACAGGAAGAGACAGGATATGATTCAATGAAAGGAGCAGGTTGTCCATCAGGTTTCAAGGATTTTAAATCGATGCTGAGTTCTTTCATGGAGTACAGGTAGTCAAACTTTCTATCATTATATTATCTGCTACTTCGATGTCTTGTCATTCTGCTTTTCAATTGAAACTGTTTTCTTTTCTTCTTGTGGTTCTAGTCAATTGAAGGTCATCGCTGAACTTAATAATGGGGTTCATGTCGACTCTCGGAAAATTGTCTCCAGGTGAGTTATTGGTATGCCATTCACTGGCGGATGGGGAACTGAAAATCTGGACCATTTTCCCTTTTCCAGATATGTAGTCAGCCTCTCTGTTGATTTTTAATTCTTGTCATTTGTTCAAATTGTATCTGAGAACCAATGCTATTGTGCAGCATAGAGCTCAATAAAGATGAAGAATTGTTTGCAACAGCTGGGATTTCGAAGACCGTTGAAGTTTTCCATTTTTCCTCGGTAAGCACTTGAAGTACAGTATCTGTTTGGACTAGCATCGTGTGACCTGTCATGAGCTCTAGGTGAGTTTGAAATATGAGTGAACTGAAATTCGAATTCCTGAATTAACTTCAGCAAGTGAAACAGTGCTAATATGCCCAATGCATAGACATGAGAACTAAATGATCTTGTGCAATTCAGATAATCAAGTAGAATTGCTCAAGATATTAACAATGAAACAATGTCTTTAACAAGGTGAATCCGATTGATAAGTGCCTTTGCCTGCAGCTCTCTATCTGTCAAAAACTAAAGTTTGGCGCTTTGCAATTGTCAGGAGCTGTTATTTGGTCTAACAAATGTGTCATTGATCGTATTGATTTTACTGAACTAGCATAAGATGATGGTGATTACATAACAAGGTTTCAATACAGAAATGGAATTCAGTGAACACAAGATGCCTAATTTCTTCTGATTTTTTATGGCTCTGCATCGACTGCTCACTTAGTTGGCCTGTTATAGGTGGTGAACGGAACAGCTGCGGGTCATGGACCTGTTGCGAAAATCTCCAAGGAATCGAAACTTAGTTGCTTGAGTTGGAATAAGTACATGAACAACCAATTCGCCATTAGTGATTATGGAGGCATAGTAGCTGTTCACGATGCAGATACTTGTCAGGTGATAAGTTTACTCTACCCCAGAAGACACTCTTCCATGTTCTTTTTTTCCTTTTCGGTACATTCTTCTGTCCAGTTAATACAATGACCAATATCCTTCTCATGGACAAAAACATACTCACATCTTGCAGAGTATGATTCAATTTAAGGAGCATGATAATCGAGTTTGGTCAATTGATTTCTCGCACACTGAGCCTCATTTGCTCATTTCTGGAGGCGACGGCTGCAAGGTAATATGAAGCTCTACTGATTAGATTTGCATTTCTTGATATTGCTTGATGAGAATTACCATGACTGGCAGTTTTGCCCGTTAGGGGGAGATACATTTCTCAAGGTTTAGGCCAGAAACCGAGGATTTCCTGTCCCTGTGTTTGTGGAAGCAAAGTCATTCAAATGCTTGGGTTGCATATATCTTATTTGGGCAGACTTTATGAATTTGACAAGTCTCGGTTGCAATCAATTGTGTCCATGGAGCAGGTTAAGGTTTGGTCCACCAAGCAAGAAGCGAGTGTTCTTACCATCGACACGAGGGCCAACATTTGCGCTGTCAAATATGATCCTGGATCCAGCGTGTACTTAGCTGTATGAGTCTTAACCTTTCAGATTCCTTATGATCCTGTGAAAGCAATTCAATCCCAGTTGCTCAATTCACTACTATAATAATGAAGCACCAATTATCCGGGCTCCATAAGACAATAAACCGATGATGAAACAGTCCTTTCTTTACCTCCATTTTGCCCTCTTTTTTGGTTGAATCTACCTAGTGTCTCAGCATAAGTGCTAAATCGCGAATGGATATGTGAATTGTGTTCCTCCCTGGGTTTTGCAGGTGGGTTCAGCAGATCATAACATTTATTACTACGACTTAAGGTATATCAGTGAACCGGTGCATAAGCTCAAAGGGCACAGGAAGTCTGTTTCCCATGTGGAATTCTCCTCCAGCAACAACCTTGTCTCTGCTTCTATCGACAGCTCCTTGCGCCTGTGGGATATAAAGAAATGTGCTCCTGTAAGTGATCTCACTCAACTCAGCTTATACAATGCCGATCTGTGTGTCACGACATCTTCGTAATGCTTTCCATAAATTTACAGTCCATTTCACATGTGTTTACTGGCTTCACGTCCCCAATATTTTGCAACTAATTCATTCTATGTCCCCTTTGCACAGCTCCGTGTATTTAGAGGACACTCGAATACGAAAAACTTTGTGGGCCTCTCATCAAGTGGCGACTTAATAGGATGTGGCAGCGAAACAAATGAAGTGGTCGTCTATCACAAGGTTTTGATCGGCTTTTTCATTGCTTCGTGACTGAAGCAGATTCAACATGCATAAATGATAAACATCTTCTTTGTTGATTGATTTGTCAGGATTTTCTAGACCAGCAGCTTGGCACAGCTTCGATTCCCCCTGCACAGGTCACGCCAGCAAGACTGCAGATGTATGCTTCGTAAGCGCAGTGTGCTGGAAACGCGACAGTTCAGTGATGCTAGCGGCAAACGGCCAAGGAATTATCAAAGTACTTGCGCTTCCATTTCAACAGATGTAACTGAATCGATGAGGTACAGATGTTGGGAAGCCTGTGCTGATCTGAGTATCTGATGTTTGAACGTCATTGAATCGTCGTGGCGTATAGGTATGGTCGTAAATCTGTGATGAAGTAATTTTAGCTGTCATGTTTAGAAATGAGATTGTCGATTTCTTTTGTGGCAAAGACAGCTAAAAAACTGTGGAAGTAATATTGGTAATGGATGATGTGCTAATCAAGATTAGAAAGGTAAGTAAACCCACAAATTCAAGGCTCCTTAAATTGGTCATTGTTTAGACCAAAACAAAATGGTCGTTGTTACTCGCAATTTCTTGCAAAGAAAATGCTAATCTGCACGGCCTCCCTAATACATTTTCCTTAGATTTTTGAATTGTTGTTATCACAAAAGCACTAGAGGTGGCCGCCGGGCCGGGCCAAGGCACGCTGGGTCAGGGCACGGTCATGCCAGGCCCATTTTTCAAATCAAATTAAAAACTTGATTTTCAATTTAATAGAAGTTAAAAAGAAATTTTGTATTTATAAGTTGGTACGTTCAGTAAAAATTTGCAAGAAATGGAAGTGTGCGGAGGGAAACTCCGGATCAATATATTCCACCTTATGTCCAGAGGGGTATTCTCGACTCTTCATTCTTGTGTAACGTAGAGGGTCTCCAACTCTTGATGCCCGTGTGGGGTGGATATGATGGTTGGACCCACTCATTCATGACAGCCAAAGATATGTAAAATTGAAAGGGTACATACAGATCAATGTAGTGGCACAGAAATAAATGGGAAAAAATAATCTCAATGCAAATAGGCTTTAGCAATTTGACTAGACTCCAGATCATGAGGTATTAATATCAACTTTATCTGCGGCGTGCTGAAGATTTTATTGGAGATGCCAAATTCATTGACAGCTCATGTCATTTTGGTGACAAGATTTTGGAAATCATGCGAAAATATTAACTTCCTTAAATTTCAGAGTTTGGCGACATAATTTGCAAGCCTCGTTGACCCAATACCTTGGGATGACAAGAGTATGCATAATCGGTAGGCCCATCCTCACTTGACGTTCTTCTTTACAAATATGTACTAGTTGCTTGGGGCTGGGTTTCATGGGTTACCGTCTTGACATGGCTGCCTTGTAGCATTTGCCCTCACAATTTCCCCTAGTCATCGAGTTATCGTGTCCTATCGTGGTTAAGTTGGGCGTCTTGTCAAGATGTTGTCAACACGCAAACATTAACAAACAAAACTCACTAAATGACTCGAATGTGTGTTGCCAAATGAAATTTATATTAGGTCGGGATAATTGCAATTAGTTGTTGTTGTTCTTCTTCTTCTTCATTGCAATGTTTAGAGCACGATTAAACGTTGTAAAAGAATGAAAAACATGAAATAAATAAAGTAATTTTAGAGAGTGAGATTGAGCGATGGTGAAAATGAAAGACGGGCGAATTGGCAGGAGGAGCAGATTGTGATTTATACTCTTACCCCCAACAGGGAGTGCAGTCGATGATCCTATGACCACTGGGGCCTTTAAGCATCCCCCAAAAAAAGAAAAAAAGAATGGTTGGGCCTATAAGGCCGAATCCACACACAAAAATGGGCCTATTTTGGCCCATTTAGTAAAATGGGCCTGAACCGGGCCAGGTGTCGAGTCCGGGCTCGAGTCTGATGGGCCCCTTTTTCAACCGGGCCCGTGCTAGGCATGCCGTATCAGGCGGGCCGGCATGGCCCGATAGGAAGGGCAAGCTTCGAGTCTGTCCGCCACATCGTGCGGGACCCACCGGCTAGCCGATCCGACGGCCGAAATCGCAGACCCGAGATTCGACGAGATCCCCACACTCGATCGGACGGAGCGCATCACATCAGGGAGGTCCACCATCGCCGCTCGAGATCCAACGGGTGACAAGAGTCCCCCGACCAGAGTAGGACCCACTGCCGAGGATTGAATCAGATAGATTTTCACTTATATACACAATAACGAAACAGATGAAACAAAAATAATAAAAAATAACAAAATAAACAGCAATCCGGGCTCTGCTCTCTAGGGTTTCAAGGTTCAACCTCCAGGGAAATTCCCAAAAACCCATCCTCCATTTCCGGCTCGTCTTCTTCAACCGAGCTCATCATCATCGTCTTCATCATCGTCATCCAATGACATAACAGTCAAATTCGTTCTCAGGAAGCTGTAAAAATCCAATCTTTCGTGTGTTCTTTGTAAGTACTCTCTCGCTCCTTCTCTTTCTCTTGGTGGGCATCATTCATTTGAGGGATTTCTGGTAAAGTGTGAATCTTTTTCGGCATTGAATTCTTGGGCAATTTGAACGCCGATCAATCATTCATTCTTGGGGGAGATAATTTGATGGGGAAATCCGGAGGGAAGAAGAAGAAAGGGGCTTCGAACCATGTTTCCGGGGAGGCTCCGGCGGCGAAGGCCAATGGGGGTGGTGTTGATATGGATGCAACGGTGTTCTTGAAAAGAGCCCATGAGCTCAAGGAAGAAGGCAACAAGAGGTTCCAGGGTAAGGACTATGGGGGCGCTCTTGAGCAGTACCACAATGCGCTTAACCTCTTGCCAAAGACCCACCCGGAACGGGCGGTGTTCCATAGCAACAGGGCTGCCTGCTTGATGCAGATGAAGCCCATAGACTACGAGGCGGTGATAGCAGAGTGCACGATGGCGCTCCAGGTGCAGCCCAGGTTCGTCCGGGCGCTGCTCCGGAGGGCTCGGGCGTTGGAGGCGATAGGGAGGATCGAGATGGCGATGCAGGACGTTCAGGTGCTGTTGGGGTCGGACCCAAATAATGGGGATGCTCTGGATATCGCGAGGCGGTTGCGCATGGCATTGGGCCCGCGACAGGAGGCCCAGCAGGACCTCCAAAGCCGGCCGTCCCCGGCTGCTCTGGGGGCTTCGGCTGTCCGTGGTGCTCCGGTCGGTGGCCTGGGGCCATGTCTGCCCGCCCGCCCAGTGCCTAAGAAGGCGGCATCCTCTGCAGCAGGAACTGTTTTGTCTACGACTAATAAGATAGATAAGCCCCAACTGATTGGAGCAACTGAAAATGGTCCTGTGCCCAAAGCCCAAATGCCAAAACTGGTGCTAAAGCCCCTGAGTGGTTCTTCTACTGACCCTCTGGTGACTTCAAGCATTAATAACAAGAAGGAGCAGCCGTCATCTTTGTCGGCATCAACATTGCCTCTCAGTGGTCGGCACTCAGATCTTGCTGTTCCTTTGAGGCCACTGAAGCTTATTTATGATCATGACATAAGACTGGCCCAGATGCCTGTGAACTGCAGCTTTAAAGTGTTAAGGGACATTGTAAGCAAACGTTTTCCTTCCTCAAAGTCTGTTTTGATCAAGTATAGGGATAATGATGGTGATTTAGTGACCATCACATGTAGCAGTGAGCTCAGAATGGCAGAGTCTAGTGTCGACAGTGTTATTGAGAAAGAACCTGAACCGGAGAAGGCTGATCCCATTGGGTTGCTTAGGTTGCACATTGTTGAGGTGACTGCTGAGCAGGAGCCACCTGTATTGGAGGAAGATGAAGAGAAGCCTGTGGAAAGTGAGGAGAACAAAGGAGAAGAAAGTCAGTCTCATTCTTCTCTCAGTGAATCAGTAATAGAAGCTGGTGATTCTGCAATTGATAAGATCGAAAAAGAAGTCTCGAATGATAAGCAGCCAGGTACTTCAGAAGATCCAGAGTGCAAGGATGTTGAGATGGATGATTGGTTGTTTGAGTTTGCTCAGCTTTTCCGCACTCACGTTGGTATTGACCCTGATGCTCACATAGACTTGCATGAGCTTGGGATGGAACTTTGCACAGAAGCGCTCGAGGAAACAGTGACGAGCGAAGAAGCTCAGAATTTGTTTGACAAGGCTGCTGCAAAATTCCAAGAGGTAGCAGCTCTAGCTTTCTTCAACTGGGGCAACGTCCATATGTGCGCAGCAAGGAAGCGTATTCCCTTGGATGAGTCTGCCGGGGAGGAGGTAGTAGCAGGTCAACTTCAAGTAGCTTATGACTGGGTGCGAGAAAAGTACTCATTGGCCAAAGAGAAATATGAGGAAGCTCTTGTGATCAAGCCAGACTTTTATGAAGGATTGCTCGCTTTGGGACAGCAGCAGTTTGAAATGGCCAAACTTCACTGGTCATTTGCTCTTGCTAAGAAAATTGACCTATTGAGCTGGGATCCTGCGGAAACACTCAAACTCTTTGATAGTGCAGAGGAGAAAATGAAAGCTGCAACAGAGATGTGGGAGAAGCTGGAGGAACAAAGGGTGAACGAACTTAAAGATCCAAACTCAAGCAAGAAAGATGAGCTGCTGAAAAGAAGGAAAAAACAAGGGGCAGAAGGTGAGCCCTCTGGGAGCGGCGGTAATGGAGAGGTCTCGCCTGAAGAAGCCGCTGAGCAAGCTGCAGTTATGAGATCGCAGATCCACCTTTTCTGGGGTAATATGCTTTTTGAGCGATCTCAAGTTGAGTGCAAGTTAGGGATGGGTGGTTGGAAGGAGAAACTAGATGCTGCTGTTGAGCGCTTTAAGCTTGCTGGAGCTTCTGAGGCTGACATTTCGGTTGTTCTGAAGAACCACTACTCTAATGGAGATGCAGTGGAAGGAGATGGGAAAAAGGTTGACAACACTAATACTGACGCAAACTTGGAAAGTGAGAAGAAGGAAGAGGTTGCTCAAGTAGCAAAGAAGTGATTAGGAGAGCTAAGCTATGTGTTTCATAGATTGCAATGAATTGCCTTCAGATCTTCTGAGACCAAAATTATGCTAGGGGGACACAGCCATTTAATCATTGAGGGGTGAGTTGGGGGAATATTTTTTTTACCAATCATCAATTAAATTGGTTTTGGACAAGATTTTCTTTTACTGAAAGATTTTGACCTCGGACCTTCTTTGGTAACTCTAAAGGCAGTGTTACCTTGCTTGCAGGATTAACGAGCTTTCTGCGAACGGCATGATTTGTTTATACTTTTGGCTTTGTTCTTCATTTTCTATCTTGAATGCAATTTTGTCTCCCGGTGGATTGGTTTACATCCTTATCTTGAATATACTCGAATGTTGCGTTGTAAGACCCGATTTCAGACTTTCTGAAGTTTAAGAAAATCAGATCAGCAATGCCAGAGTTTGGCTTGTGTTATGACAATGCCTTGTGAACGCGTTATACTGTGGCAACAATTTTGTGGACAATTTTTTCAGTCCTGATATGGTCGCCATTGCCTCTTCAAGAACAATATACATACAGTACTTGTTCCCTTTTATAATTTTTTCCAGTGGTTTCCTCATGCTATATATCTCTTGATCTGATCAATTTGGAGAGAGAAATTTGTTATTTCACAAGTTATTACATGAAAGTGATGGTTATGTCTTATCTGTGATAACAATTAAGTATCTGTATCTAGCTTAACTAATGGAGTTGGTGCCTGGGATGTATCCTTTCCCTAGTTCGCCAGTGGTTTTCTAATGCTTGCTGAAATGAAGTCTTCAATTAATTGGTCAGTTGAATTAACGCTAAAACATTCTTTGTCAGTCTTACATGTCTTTTACAGCAGACATATACAGTACGTCATGCGTCTGAACATGTTACCTTTGTTTTTTTGTTTTTTACCTGGAGAACTAGCCGGGCTGCATGATTACGTTCTTCAAATCATTGGCTTATGAGTCAAGTGATTTCTTCTTTCTAGACTAAGCATTCTGCCTATCACAGGGCAAACATTGTAAAAGCTGCATGGCAGTGTGCTCTGTGTGATATCTGGATTTGAAATCTGAAGTTGACTAAACCATGTCATCAATTTCGTGCATTTGATGTGATGCGAACTACAACCTGTTAATCTTTGTACTTGTTCATGCTTGATGGACACTCCCTGCAGGCATCTTGATGGGAAGGATTCCTTGTATGCCTGTGAAAGTGCGGGAACTCTGTTTTACTTTTCCTTTGTTCTTCAACTCCTGTCTACCGCCAACTTTGTTTCTCTCTATTGAGCTACCAAAGGACCTAACTCCTAATGTCAGTCTGTAAAATCTTGAGCTAATCGCAATCAGTGTTCTTTTGGCTAGCTCCTTCTAATGATCAATCCGATCTTTTGAGCTGATACAAAGTGCAAATTTTGCGGGCAAAGTGTATTTTTGCACTAATCAAATTACAGCTGAAAAAATGAAGTCCCTAATAACATGGGTTTGATTTCATATTGGATATATTAAGGATTATCTTTCTTAATCTGGGAAGGTGTCAAGTGTGTATGCTCCACTTGCTCCACTTGCAGAAGTTATAATGTGAGCAGTGGAGCTCCCATATTGTTATTATATCTTTGGCTTGTGATTGATAAAGACCTCCAGAAGTGGAAAGTGAAAATGAACTACTCTCCAAGCATTTTCTAGCAACGGGGTAGTGGAGAAAGCCCTTTCCTCTGGCTTTTGCTTTCATACCTTCCTGGGCACTAATAAAGTTTAGTTATCACTTTGCTTCTTAGAGCTATCTCAGGATGTTGCCTTTGATGTGACATGCCTTTCGGCATGCTAAGGTGCGGACACAGTTAGAAGGAGATCTAAAGTTGGAATTAAAAGTTAAAAAAGTGGAAGTACGTCGTCTCTATCTCCTAACGTCCTTCCTTGTTTGTCAAGCGTTAAATGAAGATGAGACGACTATCCCTACTTTGGATTTCATCACTTGATGAGACAAAATACTCATCGGCACCAGATCACTGTTCAAATAAAAAGCCTCAGAAATCACTAGTTCAAAAGTCATGATAAACACATTACTTAACACACAAGCAAAGCAGCCACTCTCCAGCACTAGATAAAGAGCGAGATTCATTACATTAGTAGACCATGAAACAAGACCCTATTCTTAGTAACAAGAAACTTGTCATTCAACACTCAAGCAGTTGCGATAGGACCCCTAGCAATGGTGGATTCTGTGGCTTTCATGGCTTCGAATCTCGGTTCCTTCGCCTGGAACTTAAGCCTTGCATACAACTTCATGTAGTCCTCAAACACAAACTTGGGATAAGCTTGGCCTTCCTCTCCTGCTTCTTTATTCAATAGTGCTGGCGCAGGACAGATGACAGCATCGCTTCCGGGGTTATAAAACGATGCTAAGGACATTCTATTCCCATCTGCCTGCGCAATAACCCGGTGCTCCACACTCTTGTACTTGCCATTTGTAATGACCTATCCAAAGAAAAAACACAGACAAGAAAAGCTATCATTACTGTGAACTGTATCTTTTTAGACTCTCCCCATAAGATTCACCAAGTGGCAAGCAGAAGCACATGTGCCGATAGGGAATAGAAGTATCACTTGAAAACCGAACGAGGTCTCAGTAAAACTGAACAAGTTCAGGCCATTATGTTTGGGCTTTCGGATTTACGATATTCTTTTAGACACCGCTCATGAGGTAAGCTAATTAGTTAGCTTGTGTGGCTAGAGAAATACTACGGATAGATATACCTCTAGCTGGTCGCCTAAGTTGATGACAATCGAATGCTTCAGTGGAGGGACATCAATCCATTTGCCGTCCTTGAGGAGTTGGAGGCCGCCGACCTTGTCATCCTGGAAGAGAAGGATGATCCCCCGGCGTCGGTGTGGGGCCGGAGGCCCTTAAAAAGCTCTGGTTTTGGGCACGGAGGGTAGTTGCTCACCTTGGTTCCAAATGTTGGCCCTTTGGATCCGTAGAACACCTTCTTCAGGTACCCTTTCTCCAGACCGAGGTTCTCACACAACAGGTCTAGAAGTTGCTCTGCTAGCTTCTCTATCTCCAGTGCAAATTCTCTCATCACCTTCCTGTTTTCATAAGCATCACAGTGCATGGAGGATTGCATCAAAATTTGGCCTATAAATCCTTTTAGCAGCATGAAATGAGCCAGACCGCTTCGGATTCAGGCTCAAACTTACCCGATTTTAAGATTTTATACCTGGTCTTAGACTATGTGAGCGCTTCAAGACCAAACTATGAATTTTAGAACAATGGTTCTTTTCTTGTTTTCTGGCCAGCAAAGAGAGGATATACTTTTTTATTTTGTTCGAGCAGACTGTTATCATGTCCTTTGTATTTCTGGACTCTAACCAAACCAACAACCTCAGACGGTATGCTCCCTATCGGAAACCGAAATCAGCTTGAAATTTTTTGCCGAACTTCTTTCTTTCCATGAGCAACCCTTTCGATAATTCCTTCCATGTCACTAGTAGTGCTACTAGTAGTAGAAAGGAACCATATCTAAGTAATATCTAACCTGTAATCTTCTTTGAGATCAGGGACTTCAGACATGTTGGAGACGGGGAGATGGCGCAAGAAGAAGGTGCTCTCCCAATCAATGTCGCCGATTTCAGACTGAACGGCCTCGAGCCCTTTGCTTGCCACCATTTCCTTGAATTTCCTCTCCATGCATTCTTTGTAGTGACCCTTTGTGAGCCTCTCCACAGTGTCCATCAGCTCATGGGATATCCATGATTCACCAACTTCACATATACATCGAAAAGAATAACAATAAATATGAGAACACTCAAATTTACCAAGGAAATTTGTAACACAATCATGAATGTCAAAGGGTGATGTTATGTATAAAATTCTTGAAAAAAAGTGACAAATTTCAGATAGGACACTGGTTCATAAGTACCTCAAAGAAGCCCCAGTTTTCACAAGCATCTTTTATCATCTCCATAGTAACTCCTCTCTCCTCGCCATTCAACTTCTCCAAGTTAATCACTGGGAATTTCTCCATCTCTCTCTCTCTCTCTCTCTCTCAGGTTGCTGGTATGTGTGAACTGTGAAGTCCAGGCGGGGTGACATTTATAGGCCAGGAAAAGTGGCAAAGGAAAGAAAGGAGATAGAATAAAAAAAGAAAGGTATGGTACATCTGTCTTACAAGGTAGAGTGCAGAAAACGATAAATCCAAATCTAAGTGAAACAGGACTCGTGCAACAAGAGTGGAGTTCACATCCTGATGGACCCCCTCAACTTTGCCCTTCAGCCCCTCTGTAGTGTCTGTGGTCCAGTCATTGTCCTGCCATCTCTTATTTGCAAGAATAAGTAATTTAACCAGTGAAAACATTGCAACCGCCGAGATAAATACCGGACATCTATCAGGTTGCAAAATTCATTTCTCGATAGCTTAAACTTTTGACATAACCCATCTTATGTGATGTCAAAGTTTTCAATTGATTAGTTGTTCCAATTTGGCGGTTACTGTCGTTGTTATCCAATGCAAAAATTCTCAATATCGTGCTCTTGTCTTGTGCTTATGTTAGAGGATTCAAAAGTACTTTGTAAGACTCTAGGCCCAGATTCAGAACTATCATCACGTAAACTTACCTTTGCACATTGAGTACAGTTGATTCTATGACCATTGATGAGATGATTGTTGTGTTTTTCAAAAGAAATATACAAGAGATAAATATCCTATCACACCTACCACACGAATCATAGTTTTGACTTCCTATGATACATCATGCAGTCCGACTTAAGTTACTGTTTAAAAGCACAATGATAAAGCAAATATTTGCATTCTTAACGTGCAAATACTTGATAATCTCAAAGTGGACATCTACTTCATCGTGTCTTTTATCAAGTTCCAACATGGAACAAACTAAATTGTATTGAAGTATAAATAAGTTTACTCATTCGAAAGTATTTTTTATTCCATTGAATTAAAAACAACAATTATTGTACTTCAGCTTTCTGGTTTCTCGATCAACATACGTATGCGGAGAATATTCCCGTGTTGATTTTGCACGAGGGTTTCCATACATAACTGATGTACTTCTTTTGCGGATGATTTCTCCGAGCATCTTGGGAACTCGATGAAAGGTTACACGATCCATCTCTTTTCGCCCACCATCGGTTTGTATGCAGACATGACGTCCTTATCTACTAATGGCTACCTATTTCGCAGGGTGGTGGTCCTTTTTGCTAGGAGTGGAAGATCTCGAAAGCAAGTGACAGGTGGGTGATGAGGTAAGTTGGTGGCCCAGTTGAGATGAGGTTGTTCCTCACTAATAAGTGAGGCCACGCTTGGCTCTGCTTTTCCTGGAACTTTGCCCCAAAGGCCAATGGAGCGCCTGCTGCTTTTTGGCCATGCACTCCCCTCTCTCTTCTCTGTCTTATGGGCCAACTTGAACTTCTAGGAAACTGCGTTCCTATTTACCTTTTGCGTAGACTAATTTTGGATTTTTCTCCCTATAATTAATTTTTTAAAGTCTGTACCAAATAATGGTGCTAAGTAAAACCATTTATAAAATCATGGTTGCTCCTTAGAGAACTTTTAGAAGCACATGGGAGCAGGCGTTGATTGGGGCATGCACATAAAAGTCTTAATTAAAGAATCAATGGTTGGATATATTTTTAATTAGGTCTTGCTCTAGCTTTTATAGGTTACTCTTAGGTCTTGCTCTAGCCTCTATAGGTCACTCCATGGGTAGCTCGACACATATACTCACAAGACTTTACTACTTTTGTTGCGTTACAAACTTATCACCCTATACATCTCAAGAGTTTCGTAATGAGAGGAGCTTTTGCACATGGAACTATCTTGTTTATAGAGATTACAGTTCGGAACATGACAATAGTAACCTATTCATAAGAGTGCTAGACCATGAAGAAGCCATCTCATATTCCATCTAGGTCGGATCAATCATTTCCTGCGGTGCAACGGTTCGTGAGTACCTACTTCTTTAGTAAGACGGTTTCAGGGGGGTAACAAGAGTTACTCATGGTGTTCGATTGTTTACTCAATGATGAAAATGTTCAAAAACACCATGCACTGTTCACTTCTAAGCTTTGCTCCTGCTGAGACGGAAAACATAAAGGCAAGAATGGCGGTAGACCTAATAAATGACAACGACAACATCCAATGCGGTTCTAAAGATCGAAGGTAATAGCTCGAGATTCCAATACAAATCTCAAGATCAAATCCTCCATCTCCTATCTTTACTCATAAGATATAGTGGGAAACTGAGTTGGCAGGAGAAAAAAACCCACCAACTACTTTAACACCGTACGCTAACAAGATTATGTTAATCTAAAGTGTTTACCAAGGCGGTCATGTTTAACCCCTTTAGCTAATGGCACGTACCTCCTTGTTGCTTTCGATTTCCTTTTCCTCTTTTTTTTATTTGAAGAAAAGAGGGACAATAGTGTTGACAGGTGAATGGAAACCCTAGCTGAACTGTTTCACTTTCGGAAGTCCCATGCCGATCGAGCTTTTTTCTCAGGTGCTGGTACTAGAGCTAGCTAGATTCTGATTTCTCCTGGCCAACGTCCATAATTAGTACTGTTAATGCTAAACAATTGGAAATAAAGAACGTTCAAAAATGCAATGAAAACAAACCTAAATTCCATGATCGAATCTACGGCTTTTAGCAGACTAGGATTGTACAAGTCCTAGTACTATTCATACTGCTTGGAAATATCTCATTGTATTTTCCTAAAACCTTATGCCGTTATCATCTACTTCATCTCAAGTCGGAGAAATTTCAATGTACTTAGCCGTTAATGTGATTCAGCAACTCAAAGTTTTTCGATTGGCTATCATTAGGGTTTGTTCCCCCATTATGTTTTTTTCCACTTCTACTTGCTATCGTTTCATTGCGTTCGAGTTCGCATTCGAAATGGGAAATCAAGAGCATCACTTTGCTCGTGTATCAGCCTCAAGTACCCAAATGAAATGGTACGATTGGTAGCAATTCACATAATGTGTTGTCAATAGAGACCGAAACATTATTATGATCATCGAATTATTTGGCTAACGTGGAACATCCCACGCCCCAAGCAAAGTGAGGATCATCATCATCATCATGGGCACTACCAGGAAAGAACACACTACGTGTAGACATGTCTGAGACAATATCGATTGTCCCTGGGGGAGGCTGTCTTGTCGTGCCAATTCTGATGCTGAAATTTAAGTACCACATACTGTGAATCATCCAGAATTCAGGATCCATGGGATCTTTTCTTTTCTGGCTTTTAACTCGTTACTATTTTTTGTGGCCTCCAATGTTCGAATTTGAAGGGTTGGGGTCCATGTGTGCAGTCACTAATAGTTCATCAATACTTGTCTTATTCTAAACCTAGTAAGATGTGCCTTTCGGATTTTCTCTATATATTAGGAAGATTTTTGATCAATGCATAACCTATCAGTCAGATGTCAATTTATTCTAAATTTATTAATTTTGTCAATTTACTCATCAACTTTTGCACAAAATTCTCATGTAATCCTGACGGCTAATTTTCATAAGGAAATCGTTGATGTGGTAGTGTCATGTAAGACGGCTAATAATAACTAGACTGCCACATCAAGTATTTCCAGTGAAAATTGGCCAAAAGGATTTCATTGAAATTTCACGCAAATATTTAAGATTGAATTAGTAAAATTTAAAAGTTTAAGTTTGAATTAGCATCCATACGATAGGTTTAAGGCAATTGGATAATTTTTCCCTATTCATTTCCTATGGAAAAAAACAAATTTTCTGATCAAAGAGATGACAAGAACCTTTTTATGTTATCATAATGGTTGATTATTATTTTCGATTACTGTAACTTGTCAATCTTATAACGCTAGTTGTGAAACATATTTTATATTGATGGAAGACAAAATAGAAATTAATGATCTACTGTTTTTTCATGTGACAAGACTATTAAAGTCCATCCAATTCTTTTTCATAAATATATAATAACTGCAACGAGGCTTCATAAAAAAAAAAAAAATTCAAACTAATATATACATATCAAATTTATCCCAAATTAATTTTTATGTCATGAAAAATCTAAAACCAGTACACATGTGTCATATTTACACCAAATCAATATACTCATGCCACAATGACCTCAAATTATGCCATATTTACCTCAAAATGAAATAAATTTAGGAATTTTTTTGGATAAATGTGTCACTAGTGTATTAATTTACGGAAGTTTTGTAACCTAAAAATTACTTTATGATAAATGTGGATGATTCTACCATTTTGGGATTTTTTGCGATATTAATCCTATATGATGATATATTCTTTTTTTTTACAAAGAAATATTTAATAAAAAAAATTATATGAGAGAGAGAGATTCACAAGTAGAAGTCCCAAATTGGGAAAACATGATTCAGCACGCTCTGCACATGCCATGCTTTTGTCAAGCACTCACCCACACAAAATTGTCCAAAATGTGGATCCCATAGTCCCATGTCATCCCCATCCCCCCATGCCCAACCGTCAATTCTCTTTATTTTTATAGGGTAATCCATCAAATCTCTATGGTTCTATGATGATTGTGTTTCGTTTCCACTATCTAGTCCGATCTCCATCAACCTCATCATCTAGTGGTTGCCATTTCATGTTAGGGTTCGGTGTGTGTAAATATCTAGCTACATGATAGAAGACGTACCTAGAAAAAGTTGGGGGAGTAATCGCACCACAACCGTTCGGAGTTAATGGTTTGAAATGAGCTTCGTGCGTTCAATTAATAAAAGACCACGGGGGTGAAATCTTAAACCTGATCATGGAGCTGGCAGTCTACAGACCACAAGTGTCCAAAGGTATCTTTTGGTGGGCCAGGGCAAGGCCCTATTATAAGGCCCAAGCCAGGCTCGCAAATCTTAGACACTCACATATACACTGAGGTGTGAAGCATGAAACGTTGATCAAATAACTCCATAGACTTCAAGAGTTATGCAAGTGAATTGAATCAAAATCGACTGTTTGAATACCTCCATTATTTCAGAAATATACTTAGGCAGTGCTTGGTGGTTCGGAATTTGAGTTTGAATATGATATTAAATTATCCCATCTGATGTTTGTTGATATTTTCTGAACTAGATAAATTCAAATACATTCGAATAAGATGTTGAATAAGAAATCTGGCGTAGGTGGTAAGGTAAACCCGGATTGGATATAAAATTTTAAAAGTTAGTTTAACAATTCCCGAAGTATCAAGAAAACCTCGAATGAGACTCATTGAGACTCAATGTCCTTGGTGTTTTTCATTGGCCGCAACCCACCACCACTCCGATAGCCATCCACCATGACAATCCCTCGCTCCAACCTCCCGAGTATCTTCGCCGATGCCCTTACTCGCAACTCACTTGGAAGACTATGGCTTACCACATCATTTGTGGCTCCCTCTCTTTCTCGGTCCGGTTTTCAATTTTTTCACTAGCATCAAATCATCTCTCGGTTCCTCTCTCTACTTCACCCTTGATTACTCATTCTCGGCCTCCATTGTTCCATGATCTCTCTCTTGGTTGACTATGAACTAGGCACCCATTAGGTGTTTGATGAAATGCAAGAGAGAGATACTCACACCTTTAGTTCAAAATTTTACTTAATGGAAGACATCATGTCTGTTGAAAGTTGTCAAGTTCTCGAGATCGATCTTTGAAAGTCATTAAGCTCCCGAGGTCAATTTCTTAGAGAATGCCAAATGATGACAGTGGTCAAGAGGCTTTGAATCGTCACGTACACAAGGATCCTGTCGGAGATGGGATTTTCAAAAAATTTGAAACAAGAATTATAAAAAAAAAAAAAATCAATTCTATCTCAGATTGCAAATTTTCAAAAGTTTCAAATTCTACCTTAGATTACACCAAGCATTTGATGGGATATTTCTACAATGTAGGATATATGGAGGATTTCAAATCCCCTTTTGTCCTATCCTATTCCAATCCTAATCCGATCAATTAAACATCATAGCCTTAGAAATTTATCTTAATTTCTCTCCAGTCTTTCAATCAAAAGGTCTATCCCACAAAATTTTAAGTTGGGGGTGTTATTCACGTGGCCCCATTTGAATCATTTTCGCCCCATCAAACCGAACATGGGCCGGGCCACAATGCTTGGCTTGATATTTGAAGTCCCAATTGGTTTGGACTATTATAGAAGGCTGGCTTGGGCCGCCGGAAGTTTAAAATAGTGACAAGCCCGAGACGAACATACCCAATTAACGCTATAACGACCACAGGTACAAATCTCACACATTTTGGAACACTTATCTTGGAAAGTATGTTCTCGTGTCTCTCTTCTGCTTTTATCTGAGACTTTAATTTATACTTTCACTCCTGTTTTCTTTTAACTGATGATCTCTCTTGCGGTTTTTAGCATGGAGATCGTCATCATTGCGGAAACATGAAATGATAACAAGATGATGTCATCTTTGATATGAATTCCTAATTTCCTCCTTCCTCAATTTGGAGGCTCCGTCTGAGGGATCTTCTATTACTCATATTGGCAAAAAAAAAAAAATAAAATAACCAGTTTGACATCCTAAAGAAGAAATGAAAAATTTTGATATTCCTGCCAACTTGCAGGAATTTGCATTTATTCTAGCAGTTTAACAAGAAACGCTCTTTTTATTCATCACTGACAATGCGAGTTGCAATATTTCCCCTCTCTCTGCGCGTAGCCAGAAAAAGATTGTCATCTCGCTGACCATCATGTCATCGTTCGAAGAACTAGAACTGCAAATCCACCCGCATAGATCCAAAGAAAAAGAGAAATCAAAAGTTTGGTCGTTTAACGATTGAGGGAGTGCGTATATCTGGATGAATCTGTAAAATGCTTCACATGCATGGTTGAATTAAACTTGAAAGTTAACTAAAACTCTAGGAACTCCTCAGCTAATGTCCATCAATGGCATTTACAATGCAAGAACAGCCTTGTGCACACATCGTGGAACACCTCTAGTATCAACCCTCTATACTCGTCCGAGTTCATCGAAAGGTAGTAATTCAAGAGACGCCTGAGGTCCTTTGGGTCGTCGATCTTGTTTACCGTTATCATCTCGACCATCGACTCCCGGAAATCCTCCCGTGGATCGTGGGAGCTTTTTCCATCGCCACCATCACGACGAACCGCCTCTCTCCCCCGCCTCTTTGCCTCCTCATCCTCTCCAGACGATGCCTTGCCTCTTGCCTCTCCCTTATCATTTGGTCCAGCCTCTCTTGGACCATGGCGTGCGCTAGGCTCGAGATAGTGGCGAAGCGCTCGGAACTGGCGCTCTCCACTTCCTCCGACGAGGATGACACGCTCAACCGACAGCTGCAACACAGTGGCCTGCACCCTCTACTGGTTTGAGGCCTCTGCTTCTTGTGTGATCTTGAGGATTTCATCATCCTCAAGCATGATGTTTTGAGGAAGCTTTGAAGAAGTGCTTGTGCGGAAAAACAAAACACTTAAGCAAGAATCGGGCAAGTGGGTCACGTTACTTATCATTGTGTCTGTAGTTTTCAGCACATTCGATGGACTTATCAAATGCCTGAAAAGATGGGAATTGGAGGAAGATCTACAAGGAGATTGGGGAGCATGTTCTGTTGTTTAATTGAGGATGTTATGATTAAGCTGAGTAGACAAGTTCTCATTCCCTTTATTAGTTGTCAAAGACATGCTTTTTACTACAGACATCAATTAACTAGTGTGGCAAGAACAAGATCTTTCTATAAGGGTTGGCTTAAGAGATATGCAGGCAATTCATTATTGGATTTTGCATCTGGCATGCCAAATCTAACGCCTTTTGAATGTAAACTGGCTATCAGTAAAGCTAAAAAGGCATGATTCTTCGAATATGAGAGCTCTAAGTAGTGATATATCATGAAACCAGGAGCAGAATTAGTACACTAATCAACAAACATTCCAACTATACAACAGACAGAATAATGACATGTACCTGGCAACCCTTACACGTAGCAGAGAAATTGATGAAAGCCATCGGAAAAAAGCTTCATTTAGTTAGGCTTCAAAATTTATCCTTGTCATGCCCCTAATGTTTGGCAGATACAGTAAGGGAATTTGGCTACTTTTCCAAAGTTGGGTTCCACAACCAATTAAATAATTTAATCGAAAAAAATAATATTAGATGGAGGGAGATTCTCTGTATACATAGAAGATTGAACTCTAGTCTATAAGCAAACCATGAGGCACTTTGACAAATGTACATTGGAATTCTTTTTCAAAAAAGATTCTTCTGTACTTCCTAAGGTACCCACTGTCCAAGGGACCCTACATTGAGGTAGGTCCCCAGCTCTAATGGCACATGGGCATATCCAACTTGAGTATTTGAAACCATTTATATCACATTGTGTAAAAGTCAGCAGTTCTTGAGGACAATCAGAGTTCTTCAGCCTGTAAAGCTGACTATCACCAGTAATTTTCTCTTTTCTTTCTTGAATTTTCGTGGGGAATGATTGACTTCATTTCCTTCTTCCTAATATTCGGTAACATGATATTTCTGGCTGTAAGGGGTTAAAATGAGACATCCAAAATTCTTTAGATACAAAAGGGTGAATGAAAATTGGAATTATGCATGATATTTAGAATATATATAGATAAAAAGAAAATATTACACCAAGCATTTCTTGATTACAAAGTAAATCTGACTAGTCATCTTCGATTCATTCTCAATAGATATGGCACATAATTGATCGGAGCATTAAGAAAAAGATAATCATCATGCTTCACAATTCATCGCGGAATTGATTTTCAAATTACATACGGTGCTCATTCATAGTTTCATAAATGAGACTTAGATACTCGACTAATTAACTAAATTATTCTCTCCAATTCTATTCTTTATTGCAATTTGATTTCAATTGAAATACATTAGATGATTTGATCATGTTTGATTTGCATGAATAGATCTGATTATCATTGACACGTGATCATCCTTTGCCGGAATGATGGGAGATTGATCTTGTTTGATTTGCATGAATAAATCTGATTATCATAGACGTTATTAAGATTCTTAATTTTGATCCGATTATTGTATGAATCTAGTGATACCAACTTTGGCAGGCAAACATGATAGGCCCTTGTTGCTATAATCATTACTTACTGAGGAAAAAGCTGAAACCCTAATGACCCATCACGTGGCTAAGATAGGGTAAAGACCCCAAAAAGAAAGAGTTTTACGGGCAAGCACTAATCATAAGAGCTAGAGACTGAACTTGATTTAGGGACAATGATGTCAACAGTGACTTCATTGGGTCGTTATGTGCTTTCTGATTATGAGAATAATGCTTTTGGGGAGAGGGAACTCATTGGTCTTTTTTCGATTCTCGATACCTGAACCTGTTATGTTTATGACTATGTTGATAACTAAATTAACTCGATCAAGAGCCTACTTGTAACAACAGCCTCTAGTTGATAACATTACCTTTTCCAAACTCTAATAGTTCATGTAGTCGAACTTTTCTTTAAAAAAATTTTACTCTATATTCTTAAATATGTTAGGATTTGGTGCACAATCATAAGGCAATAGAAAACAAAAACAAAAAAAAAGTTCAAGATACAAAGTTTTTATCATAATTCTCTCTTAAACTAAGATTACGTCCACTAGAGAATTCCACTATAATTAACATATCACACTTTTCTTTTACATCACTTAATTACAAGAGAAACATAATACATACCTAGTAATTATTCATAAGCTCAAGCTCAAACTACTAACAAAATATGAGACCCATGTGCCATCCTATTGATAGGGAATATAAATCACACCCCAACAAAATAGAAAAAGTAAAATTATCTTACATTAAGCAGATCCAAACAAATGAAAATGAACGTAAAAAGTATAAGTCACTCCAAAAAGGAAACATATTCACCCATGTCATTTCTTGACGTGTCTCTTCCAATTATTGAGTTCTCATTTCTTTTGGGCTAGAAAATCCATTTATTCAAAAATACTCGCCAAAAGAAAAAATTGAATAGGTTTTAGGTGTGTTTGAGAATCACGTATAGTTACGGAAGTCATGTTATGAGGGCTGTCATTCGAGAATCCCGCCTAGGTTTAAGTCGGTTTCTCAATATATTTGAAATTGTTCGAGTGGAGTTGATTATATAAGTTCTGATTTGACCAATAAAAAAAATTCGTCATATTATTTCAGTTAATAATGTCCCATCTTCTGGTGATGATATAATAATTCAGATATCTATCATATAAGTATTATTGCGTGAATAAATTAATGTAAATTTGCAAGTTGGCTTCATTGTATTCAATTACTGGCAAAGTGGAGAATTGGATAGGATAGATAGGGCCATCAATTCGTGGGCTCATACAAGTTCATACTCACCTGTCCACTCAATACTGAGCCCGGACAAGATAAGAGGCATGCCCAAGAAAATGGACTAACCTTTTCTTTTGTAATTAATTAATCTTAATTACCGGACAACCAAAAAATTAGGTGTACAGATCTAGTTAGGTTCTAATCGAGGTGCGTCTACTGCTGGTCGAAAACTATGGACTTTAAAGAATGGTAAATTCCATATGGTTGACATGAAAAATTCTCCAAATGACATTGACTTGTCTTCTTAATTGAACATGATGGGACTTTAATGATGAATGATTGATTTTATATGGTTGACATGACATTATTTTCGCAAATGACGTCGACTTGTCAAATTAATGGAGTGTAGGCCATGGGTGAGCCCGCCCAAGGGGTTCACTGTCTGATTATATATTTTTCCATAATATAATGAATTCCCAATTTTAGAAATTTGTGAAGAATTTCTATGTCGGTAGAATTGACTGGCCAATTTTTTTCTAGTGCATGTGGAAATAAATGTAGAGACGGCTGATTAGGTGGACAAGTTTTCCTATTCAAGGGAATGGAAAACCTAGCTTGCCTAATCTTTAAAGCAAGAAAAGTTTGCGAGCTGGTTAAAAATAGACAGGTTTTCAATACTAGCTTGTGAAATGATTTGAGAAATTGTCAATGGACATTTCAGAATTGAATCTATGTACTGTCAAAGGGTGAATCCGTCACGTCATTTTTGTAAGTCGATTTTATAGATCAGGTTTTGAATAATTTGAAGTGTGCCTATTATTAAATGTTATCCATTGTTTGAAATGCATGATATTCATTTACAAATAAAGTATGGGTTTGTAATGTATTTTACGGTTATAATACATTCTTTCTTTTTTAGCGCTTTTGCCTTTTATTTCATTTACTACTAAAAAATAACGTCACATCGAATTCTCCAACAAGTAATTATTTATTGAACTAACTAATCGAATGAATTTTCTTGAAAATTCTAAAATTGATCGATGTTAAAGTTCTAGTGTTGATTTGGATACATTAACACCAACATAATAATTTTGGCATTGATGCTGTCTTTCTCCCTCCTAGCTTCGAAACATGTCAACCTATATAAAATTGGCTTTTCTGTTGTTTTTATACTCAAAGGCCCTTTAGAAATCTCATTAAGAATGAACCGACACCATATAATCTTTCTAAGCAAAGGACAAAAGTCAGTTTCACGAGGGTCTCTCACATGAGGGTCTCCACATGCTTTTCAAGTCATGGAAGGAAGCACTAAATAGTTTATCGGGATACGTAAACAAACCTTCTCAAACGCACGATTATTAGGGCTTTATTAATAATCATTTCCGATGCGCTTGTTAAACAAATTAATAAAAAATTGTCATTTCAAATTCACCATCTTTGTCATGTTACGTGTAATCGGTGCATTGATACGAGAACGTTTGTTTAAAACAAAACCCTCGTTATTATAAAAAAAAAAAAAAGAAAATCATCGACAGTAAGCATGTAAATATCGAAAATCACGAGTTCGTGTGGATAAGGCTTTGCCTGCTGGACAAACTTTGTCTTTGGACACGTAACAATTTTTTTTGTCTCGGGTTCTGAGATTTGATTCATTGAAAAGGTGGATAAGCATCGACATCTAAACAACCCACAAAGGAAGTTCGCAAGAGACACCGATCATTAAAGCAACTTTGGAAGGAATGGACGTAATGGTACGTGGCTTGTAACACGCCTAGAAGAGAACGCCCGCACACGAGAGAGAAAGAAGAAAATACAAAGGAGAGGAGAAAAGCTCATTGAATTTTAGTTGCTGGCATGTGTGGTGATCGAGGGAAATAGCGTAGCCCAAGGGACATAGTGATATGAGGGCATGAGCTGGATCTTATAATATGGTCCCAAACAACGTAGGGTGTGCCATGTCGCCGTGTCCTAAACTATTGCCTTTCGTCCTTGTGAGGTTCTTCGCTCCGAGCCACGTCGTAATTAGGGTTTAGCATTTCGAGTTTCGTAATTTTCCAGGCATCGAGAATCGTGACCTCAAAGTTGTCGAGGCACAAAATTCTCAATCTTTGTACCGCTTAGTTGAGTAAATGCGGATTATTTGATTACTTGAGAAGAAATACGAGCAAGTCGAGCTTGTTCTACACGTTCTTGAAGTGACAAGTTTGATCAATTATGCATGTAGGAATTGCAAAATTGATTCCGGATGCCTCGTTTTCTCTAGCTCGTAGCTTATATGTGCAAGCCCCACATGCTTTAGGTCGCATGTGAGGTCCTCAACTTTTTCTTGTTAAAGTAGGACCATCACTCCAAGGCCTTTTTTGCTACCTTTTTAGCTAAGATGCATAAAGTTTATCCCACAATACCAAAATCTCCGGTTAGAGGATTCACCTTATGGAAATCTCTCACACTCAAAACTCTTAGATCATTGAATGTAGTTAATGATTTTCCGATATCACATGTGATTGATTGAAATCAACACCACATGATGAAGGTGATTTAAGACTTACAAGAATGAATGCCAGCATTGCAACCTCCTGTTAGAGGTCTCACCTTGCAAAAGTCTCTCGAGTCGAAATTTCTTTAATTTGAAAATCAAATTTCCAATTTTTTAATCGTATCATGGAATCGACGTGTTTGATATTATTCAACTTGTGGCGTTACTCATTAGTACGATGATTACTCTAGTTAATCCACTAGTCTATATCATTTGGTGATTGGCAATCCTTTCTCCCCCTCTTTTTGATTGTCACCTTGCATGATTTAATCTTTCCCTAGTGTTTTCTTATTGTAACTCCACACCAGCCATCTAATTATTACTTTAGTGGTCACCATGTGAAGGAGAAGTTACTCCATCTTTAACCCTCCGATATTGGAAAAAGGGACAACAAGATTATTAATGGCTTTTAACTTATTCCCAATTGGGTGCATCTTAAGAACATGATGTGCTGGAGATGATTGGCATACCTGCTCTGTATCCAAATGGAAAATGACCGTCGTGCTCGATGCATGCCAACCCTTAAAATCAATCGAGCCCCGACTCGAATCTAACCCGATTTAAGAGTTCGGCTGTATCGGACTGTATCGGACGCACCTGCCCCCCAATCGCATTTGATGACGCTGTCCAAAGATTGGGTTAGGGTCCACGGGGCACTGATGGGAATGACCCTGTTGATTTGGCCTTCACATGGCTCATCATTTTGCCCACAAACAAACGCCATTAACAAAAGGGGAGAGAGAGAGATCCTTGTCAACCCCCCTCCCAATCTCATCTTCCCTCACAATCTCTTGTTTCCTTTCTCCTTGTTTTGATTCCTCTCTCTCTCTCTCTCTCTCTCTCTCTCTCTCTACTATAGTACCCAACAAAGCTAATAAAATGCTCCCATAATGCTACCATACAAAAAACAAAAAAGGTGATGGGCCCCAAATCGAAATTACAATTTTTATGCTATTATTGTCTATAGGAACCCTAGTACTAAAGCCATGTTGCTGTCTTCCCCACTTACAATTCCAACCGTGAGATTTTATTCCAAATACCTTTGACTTATGTCCATTGCACGGTGTGGAAAATACTTGTGACACATTGTGTTGGTGCGTTATTGTTATGTTACATCAAATAATACAAAGACCAAAGAATTTTCGTTGCCCTAAACTTTGTAAGTGCTTAATTTTAATGAAACGAAGAGGAATCTCCCTTAATTTAAGAGGAAACAAAATTCTTTGAGATTTGACTCGAGTTAAAGCACTGACATGTGGAACTGGCCAAATTTTTCCTAGATTCTGCAACCGTTGTTTTTGCTCTCTAATAGGAATTGACGGCTGATTTAATATGAAAGAATAACAATCCGTGTACTTGCCTCTCATTAATCAATTTTGGATAAGTTTATGTCCATCCGGTGGAAAAAAGACACTAAAAGTGCCATAATTTTCAAGTATCAAATCAGAAAAAATACAATCACTAAAGTGTCTTCGATGACAAATTGTAGGGAAAATCCTGACTTTTTAATAAAAGTTTATTAATACGTGGCTTTTCATAAATAATTAAAAAAACAAGTCCAACATAGACTATGAGATTATTGGCCTTGGCCTAAACGACGCCATACATAGTTGTTCTCTCAAAGCAACATGTTTTTCTCTATTGTTGTCTTTCCCTTGACTTCGACGCTCATTTTCATTTACTGTTCGAAGTCGCCAGTCACCCTTACTCTTGCGTCGTCTCTCTCTCGCAATCAATCATCTAACCATCATCAGCCTCTCTCACTCGCTCATTCATCACTCTCATGCAATCAGTCATTCAAGCATCATCGGCCTCTCTCACTTGCTCTTTCATCGTACAAAAAAAAAAAAAAAAAAATTAGGGCTCGACATTTGGAGAGAAAAATTTGGGCTCAATGCTAAAGGGACGAATCTTGCAATAGAGAAAAGGTGAGTGATTTGTCCACGTTGAAACGAATCTCAATGCTTGTTGAACTGCTTTTCCTATTCCAATTCTCCATCACAAGATTGAGCAATTAATTTTGGGGTTTCCGAATTGGGGTTTTTATTTGGGGCAAAACATGTAGGTAACATTTTTTGGAGCTATTAATACTGACTAGGCATGCTGATGAGCTACGTTGGTTGAAGAAATTGATGAAATATTGTCACGTCAAATTTCCAATATACCAAATTTACGTTAGCACTTCAGTAATTTTTTTCGGTTAAAAAAAGTGGCATTTAATTTATAATAAAAAATTTGACACCAAAGTGAGTATTGTACAAAAGTTATGATATTTCTAAGCTCCTTTTCATCGTCTCATGTCATCCGAAGCATTGATCTCTTGGCCAACCAACAAATCAATTTATTTTCATCGTCTCATGTCATCCGAAGCATTGATCTCTTGGCCAACCAACAAATCAATTTATCAAAAGCAAATTAAATCAAGTTTTATAGAAAAGGACAAATCCTCTCTCTCTCTCTCTCTCTCTCTCTCTCTCTCTCTCTCTCTCATCCTCTTGTCTCGGCCACCTAACTCTTGTGCACCTCCAAACTAAGGCCCTGTTTGACAACCATCCAAACAGTGCTCGATTTCGATTTTTTTGTTAGGAATCGGTTTGGGAACGTAATCGCGTTTGGTAAATTTTTTTGTCCAGCGATTCGGGAACAAATTTACTCCCAGAATTAGTTTTGGACGAGAATTCGGGAGAATCGAAAAAATATGATTCTCCGTCCGAGAATCAAAAAGAGAATCAAAAGTGCCGAATCAAAAAAAAAAATTTATTTCTATATTTTATTTTTATTTCTTCCTAGTATGAAATATATATTTGTTGTATATAGAATACATATTTAATTTTATGTTATAATTTAGTATTTTTATTTATTACATATTGTAGGGATATTAGTATAGTTTATACTATGGTTTATTATTTACTATATAATAAAAATTGATTAGTTAATATTTTTATTACTTAGTATAAAAATATAATTAATCAGTGAATGGTTTATGAAAATTCAATATCAAATTTATTTTAATCTAAAAAGGTAATTAAAAAAGAATTGGAATAGAAATTTTATATAGTTACCAAACGCATTTCTATTCTTTTTCTATTCGAGAATCGAAATTTTATTTGTTACAAAACGCGTTTTTTTTACTCGAATCGGTTAAGAACAAAATCGAAATAATCATTTCGGTGGGAATCGTTTCAGGAAGCAGAATCGTTCAAACGCGCCCTAAGTGTTCGAGTACAAATGAATTCAGGGTAACAAGTGTTGTTCAAACCTCGAACGACCCGCCAGCTCGGAAACATACGTGATATGTTCAAATCACACCTCAACCAAATCTTATCGGCTCTTCCAAGGGGCTTGTCATACGACGTAAGGTAAATTCTTGAATTTCGCAATCACGTTCTCATGATTTCACTTAGCATTCTATTGGTTGCCTGCGTAAATCAATCAAACCGAGTTAAATCAGTATGATTTACACCTTTTTTTTTTTTTTTTTTCTTTTTGTTAGAACTAACTTGTAAGTTCAATTAACAGTATAGGTACATCTTTCGGCTTCATATATACTTATTTTCATATATACTTATTTCAGTAAGTCAACCCTACTTTTGCTTTGATCATTAGTTTCTATTTCAGACTTACATGCTATTGATCTTTGAGATATTGGATTCCCTGGTGTACTAGTATCGGACTGTCCCTTGAAAGTTTGCCTAGATACATGTTGGGGATTAGATGTCATACTATTGAACCTCAAATTGCACTAGGTTACAAGATGCTTATCGATCCCACTACGGCACGTGCTTGTCTTTTCAATTGAAAGCAAATATCAAAGGTGAAACTGTCGAAGTTATTGAAATAGATTGTCAGTCCTATTGGGCTCAAGTGCATCATATTTAGATTTGTCTCTACTATTTGCTTGTTTAATCTATTTTTGAATGTCTAACATGTTTGATCCTAACAACTAATAATTCATTTAAAGTTGCTCGGGGATTGCTTAATCCAGGATATGATTTGTAGATTTTTTTTTTCTTTCCTTATTTTCGTCTTGCGCTGTAATTTTTACAAATATTCAAGTATATATCGAAAAAATAAGCCTCCTTTTGCCTAAAAATAAATGGGCATTATGAAATAATCACATCGGAATCTAAGCGCGTCCAATCATGTAATTCCAAGAAATTATCAATCAATGCAGTGGGGTCATAATCCCATTGGCTCCCGTTGCTTTTGACAGAGTTTATCCTCTCTTTCCTGCTGCTCTTTTGGCTCCGTTTGGTTTGCTGATCACATGGCCAATCCATCCTAAGCGCCAAAATTATTAGTTAGGGGATTGCCAAAATCATTAGATCAATCTCCTATATAGGTGGAAAATTCGCCGCAATGGACGGAGGAGGCTGGCCGCCACCGCGGTGGCTACCATAAATGTCCTAAAATCCAGTGTTCGAAAATACTTGTGTATATATAAAAGAAATCCATGCATAATTCCTACATATACACAAAATGTATTTCTTGATTAATGGGGATAGCAACGGAATCGTTTTGACAAAATTACACCATCCAAAAACCTAGACTCGACTTGATTAGCATTATCTTGGCCTAAACTCTACTCAATGATCACATTCAGAGTCTAAAAGTGTAAATGACATCCCGATACTCACAAGGCAGTGTTGTCATTCCATTGTCAATGAAAATCATAAACTTTAACATAATTACTAAAGAAGCACCAACTGCATATGAACAGTCATTCGATCTATAAATAATGAGAAATGATTAAACAGCATTTGCAGTCGGTAAGGACAAGCAATCAGACAGTCTCGATCATCCATCATCCCTCGAGTTAGATAGCTTCGACTCGTACCTAACAGCAGTCGGAGAATGCCGAAACACCTCGCGGGAAAGGAAATCATGTGTTTGTCTATGCGTACCATGGAAAGATGCCCTAAACAAAAGCATGGTACGTGGCCTGCTAATATAAAGAATAGAAAAAGATAGTTTGATGGGAGACAGTGGAAAATGGTCACATGCATTGAAGCAGGGGAATATTCGGGGTTCGCAAGCCCCTCTCGTACGGGGAGGGCAGAATGCAATGTTTTTTAAACTTTGAGGAGCGAGTGGTGGACTTTGGGGGCTCAATCACCTGAATACTGGTCATGCTTGACACGAGCTAAAGAGGAAAAAACAATTATGTATCGCAGGATGTGAAAGATGTCAACGCTCGGCATTATTTTGTCGATTGTCCAACCAGGGTGGAGCCGCCGGAAAGATGGGTGGAGGAATTAAAGATGACTGGTTTTACGGTGAATCGACACCAATCAAGAATGAAAACCTATCCAATCATGGTCGACTTTTGAGAACCAGATCTTTCACCATCTTCATTTTTTATATTTTTTGTTGTTTCGTTTAGCATTGTACAACATGGTTGTTGTTAATCCTGTGTCTGTGAATCTAGTGTAATATTTGGCCTAATAAATTGACAAGAGTCTTCTCCACAACTTGGAAGTTGATTGACAAAGTCATTGACAATAGGCAATCGATACAAAAAACATAACTGCTGGGTGGTTATGTTTACGATTGCTATTTTAAGATTTTTATAATATTTTTTTGTGGATAAGTTTTGCTTAATAATTTCCTTGTAGATAAGTGTTACATGTGATAACTTCACATAACTGTTAATAGAATTAGGAAGTTATTTATTTGAATACAAAATTGTTGTTTGTAACTGTTGATAGTGGAATATAAATACCCACAATGTTCTCTTTATAAAAGCATCTTTGTTAAACAAGTCAAAATCATCCACGTCCACATCCACGTCAACTTGCAGCTTAGAACATGTTGGTCGCTCAAGCATTTTGCATCTTCCTATTCTCTTGCACAATACTTGGTTCAGTGAGAAACTTCCAAGTCTTCACCACATAAACAACCAAGCAACCACCATTTATAACTCATTCAAACCTATGTAAACTCAAATTGATTTTTGTTATACACATTCTTTGTAAGTGTATATAACCAGTCATCTCTTTGCAAATCATTAAGGAGAGAAATACAAGAACATTATTTTAAAACCTCTATTTTGTTCTCTCCATTATCTATCTCACAGTTCCTAGCTCCTAGTTTATCTCCGGTTCTTCTGCTCTTCAGTTTTCTCTAAAGGTCCTTATTTCAAGTTGGTATCAGAGCCATTTGATGCAAGCCCCATTCAGAAACCGATGGTGTCTTCTTCACCTATAGATTCAGTACCCCATATTCCATTCCCCCAAGGGTGTGTTTGTTTATTTTTGATCCCCGAAACACAAAATGTTTGTTCTTTTGTTATGAGGAACAAAAAAATAATAGAAACGCGTTTGTTTACACTTTTGTTTCCAGGAACAGATTTGGAACAGAAACAAAAAGTATAAAAAACTTATTTTTCGTTCTCGGAAACACTTCCGAAAAACACTTTTTTTCTTCTCATTTTTCTTTTTCTTTTTTCTCTTTATTTTCTTCTTCTTTTATTCTTCTTCTTCTTCCTTTTGCCAGCCACCAGCCTTGGCCATTGGCGCCACAACCAACCGGCCAAACAAGGACCGGCAACCTCACCAAAGCGTCATCAACCCAAGCCTCGCCGTGGCCAAGCTCGCCCAACCACCGGTGAGGCCGAGTCGAGCCACCTCCGGGACGACATCACCTGACAGTGGCCCGACGAGGCCGAGCCTCGCCAGTGGCTGGATGAGGTCAGCCTCCCCAGCCGGGGCGAGGCCAACCTCGCCAGGCCAGGGCAAGGCCAACCTCGCACCGCCTAGGCGAGGCCGAGCCTCGCCGGTGGCCTAACAAGGCTTTAGCAAGCTCGCCGAACGTCGCTCGACCGATCGCCGACCACCGTTGTGGCCGGCGACCAACCAAAGAGAAAAATGAAAAATATAATAAAAATATTTTAAAATTAAAAAATAAAAAAAAAAAATACAAGTTTACCAAATGCGTTTCTATTCTTGGAGTATAAATTGTTTGCAGTTACCAAACGTATTCTTATACTCAAAATATGTTCCCTAGAACAAAAACAAAACAAAAAAACTATTTCTGTTCAAAAATTATTCCCCGAAATAGAAATGTTACCAAACGCACCCTAATTGGCCCAATTTCAGTTTAGGCAAATTCTCCTTCTACACCTTTGGTTACAACTCCCACCCTCACCTCCAACGTTGTTCCCACCCTCTCACTCGGTGAAAGGTTTGATGGTACAAATATTATTGTTTGGAAAACTAATCTCACTCCATTTCTTTTAGCTTCATAGTTGTTGTCCACAATAGATGGCTCAAAATTGACTCCATCACAGTATCTCCAACAGCAACAAAGCAATTCCGAAGCAGATTCACCTTGAACCCAACCTACATTTCATCGTTAGTACGTGATCAAACGACTCTAGGATGGATTCTAGCCACCTCAACCACACAAATCGTTAATCAATTCACCAAACGGAAGACTTCAGCTTCCATTTGGAATCATCTCTCTAGTGCATACGCTCGGTAACAGAATATATTCAGCAAGCTACAATCAAATCAATTATGGACAATTGATGAAAACATTTCTAAAAACAAATATGACACCTCCATATTCCGTGGGCATGGTGGTGAATTTAATCAACTGGTGATTGCAATATCAATGCACACTCAAGCTTCTCCTTTGAGCAAATGAAAGCTTCATAGACTTCTTTTATCTCCCAAAGGTCGTCTTGAAATTTCTCAATTTGTTCCACTCAACCACCCCGGGCAGCATTTGTGGCCTATACCGATGCCCACTCACTGACACCAACACAGAGTTTCAATTTTTCGGCCAACTAAAGCCACCAAATTCAATTTTCACAATCTTGTCGAAACTTCACCTCGAGGTATAATCCAATGCAACACTTGTACAACACTGGACAACATGGCTACAACCAAGGACAGCACAATGGAGTCCTTCCTACTCTTACCTAACCGGCACACCAAGAACCTCCGACTAGCCACGACGTCGCTAGAATGGATTTTGCTACCAATTGTGCCATTGCTTGAGTCACAAAGAGCCACGTGATGGGAAAGATACAACCCCTGTTTTGCCCCTCCCCACCATCACAATGCACTATCCAGTACTACTTATCATGTAGGCCCTCGAAAGCTCATTATGGGTAATGGAGTTTATCTTCCTATCACCCACACGAGTACAATCAAGTTTACATCTTCTATTCCTTGTCTATCATCTAATGTGTCAGTTGTGCCATCTTTCACTGAGAACTTATTGTCGATTTCTCAATTTTCCATTGAAAATTAATGCGTTTTCTTGTTTTTTGATTTCTCTTCATAATGGTCAAATTCTACTCCAAGGCAAACTTGAGAATAGTCTCTACCATGTCTTTTCCTTCAACTTTTTGGTGTCACTATCGGCTTTTATTACTCCTTATGCTAGTTCATTTAATTTGTGGCATCACCATATCGGCCATGCACATCCTAATGCTTTAGTCCAATTACTACATTCCACGAAGAGATGTTTTACCAACTTGCCCTTCGCTATATGTACAATATGTGCTCTTTGTAAGAGCCATCGCCATTCCCACTCGCCCACTGTGTCTAGGGCATCTTTCCCTCTACAACTGGTACACTGTGATATATGGGAGCCTTCTCTTGTAATGTCTTTAAGTGGTAATAAATTTTAAGTTTGTTTTGTTGATGATTTCTCCTGTTTTACTTGGTAATATCCTCTCACTACTCATGCACAATTTTTACCCACCTATATTGTTTTTCATGAATTTTTGGAAACTCAACTTCAATATAAACTACAAACAATATAATGTGACAGTGCACCTGAATTTCTCTTATCTACATTCAAGCTCACCTTATTCAACGTGGCATTCACCAACGAGTCTATTGCTCTTATTCTCCTTTTCAATAAGGAACTATTAAGCGAAAGCATTGTCACCCTGTTGAAATAAGCCTTGCTCCTTGCTCTCTTGACACAAGCTAGTATTTCATCTAAATTTTGGGAGTTTGAGTTCAATACTACCACCTTTCTCATCAACGAACTTCCTTTGCTGCTTATTGGTAACATCAGTCCATGGTAAACATTATTCCAAACTCTTCCTAAAATTTCTTATCTACACGTAAATGAGCGTGTAGTATTTCCCTAATTGCAGCCTTATTCTCCTCACAAGCTGGCCCCACGATTCAAGGCATGCATTTTCCTTGGCTATCGTTGGTATCACTGTTATTGCATACTCACCCGCAAGTTCTACATTGCTAGATATGATATTTTTTATGAAACAAGCTTCACATTCGTCACCATGTCTTCTATAGCCCCAACAACTTTCATTCCGAACATAGTGCTCCTGCTACCTTTACCTCCAGTCCCAACTTGGAATACAAATCCACAAATTGTGCCTCCACCTCAACATCTCTGCCCAAATCCTCAACATCACCACCTGCCTCAACAGTTGCTCCGTCCTCGCCAGCAACCTATCCTCTTGCAACTACTCATTCAATAGTTTCAAAGATGCTACTATTTCGCGTAGGACTATCAACTGTCAACAAACACATGTACCGACAGTTACGGCTCATCCTTACACTGAACTTACATGCTTCACTTAGGCATCTCGTGATCCTCAGTAGCGTGTAGCCATGGTAGCTGAATATACAACCATAATTCTACATGGAAACTTGAGAGCTTGATCCTACTCTAGCACATGCTTCATCCCATTGGATGTAAATGGAATCTTCAAAGTCAAGTTTTGAGTCAATTGTTCTCTTTAATGGTATAAAGCCCGTCTTGTAGCTAAGGGATTTTAACAACAAGGATGACTGGATTATAATAAAACCTTCAGCCCTATTGCAAAAACTATTACAATTCACATTGTCATTGCTCTTGCTTATTCTAAGGGGTGGAACATCGGTCAACTTGATGTAGATAGTGCTTTCCTCCATGAATATCTCAATGAGGAAGTATCTATGGTACAACCCTAAGGATTTGTAGATGCAACAAGGCCACATCATCTTTGTCTTCTTCGACATTCTCTTCATGGCCTTAACTAAGCTCTTCAAGCACGGTACTAATGGCTTAGCTCTTATTTAATTGCTCTTGGATTTCGAATGTCAAGTGTAGACTCTTCATTATTTGTTTACATACACCTCACTACAATATGATACTCCTTGTATATATGGACGACATCATCCTTATAGGTTCTCCTCAAGCTCCATTTGCAAACTCCTTATCTGCTCTCCAAGCTGAATTTGCCATCGAAGATTTAGTCCCTTCATTCATTTCATTACTTCCTTGATTTTGAAATACAATCCACTTTAGATGACCTCATCCTCCATTAGGCCAAGTTTACTCATGACATTCTGGCTCACTCCAAAATGACCGATGATTAGGTTGTTTCCACATCATGCACCACCGATGAGCCCATCTCTCTCCACCAAGAAGACCCACTTCTTTATTGAAGTACAATCGACGCTCTACAATGCCTAATGCTTGCACAATCAGACATTGCCTACTCTACCGATACTATGTATCGGTTCCTCAATGCCCCTAACACAGCTCATCCACAATCAAAACTCAGGATGAGGACACCTAGAGTGTTAAAACTTGATATAAAGTACACTTAAGTGTCAAAAGTTCCGAAATATACACTTAAGTGCCAAAATCAGACAAAAATGGATAACTTAAGTGCCAACAGTAAGAAATTCCAGCCAAAATGTCAATGTTGTGTTTTTCCGACGAGATAAGTGCATAATGACATCATTTTGCATGCTGATGTGGCTAGATAAGCCTGAGAAGAACATCATTTTGCACACTAATGTGGCTAAATCAGCTAAACATGACATTGTTTTGCCTCAAATTTGAGTTATAATATTAATTTAATTTAATTTAATTAAAACTAATTTTTTTATTCAAAGAGAGAGATTGAGGAGGGCTTGCACAGCCCTCGCCTAGGCATTCTACAACCCTTTTTTAGGAAAATTAATTTAATTTAATTAATATTTATATTTATATTAAAATTCAAATAAGAGGCAAAACAATGTCATCTTGGCTCTTCTTTGCTAACTCAATTTTCTAGTGAGCCACGTAAGTGAGGTAAATTATTAAAAAAAAAAAAATGCCACGTGGGATTTTGGGATCCTTCACCATGGCACTAAAATGTCCCAATTTTCCCAAAAAAAAAGAAGAAAAAGTGGCATGTATCTTTCGTAACTTTTTACACTTAAATGTCATTGTGCCAAGTTTTGGCACTTGTGCTATACTTCTGCCATCAAAACTCCATCTTGCAGACACTCCTTGACTTGGTATGTTGTTTACTTGCATTTCATCTATAGCTATCCATTCCTTTTCAAACGCAAGCTAGGCCGGTGATTGTGACAATCGGCGCTATGTTGGAGGTTATTATGTTTTCCTTGGTCGCAATCTTATTTCTCGGGGCTCTTGCAAGCAACAAATTGTAGCAAGTTCCAATACAGAAGCTGAATACAATCTGAATACAATGTTTAGTTGATACAATGCAGAACTTATATGGATTGAATGTCTCTTGAAAGATCTAAATGCTCTTTCACCGCTCTTTGGTGTGATAATTTATTAGCATTGTATCCGACTACAAACCCCGTCTTTCACCCTCACACAAAGCACGTGGAGATTGGCCATCATTTCGTGAACGACTAGCTTGTGCGCAGCTCTACCTTCACTTCATTTCGTCCGTGCATCAGCCTACTATCATTTTCACCAAAGGACTCTACCCCATACATTTTCAACTTCTACGATCCAAGCTGACCGTTCGTGCCACCCTGTCAACTTCCGCGAGGGGGAGTGGGGCTGTTTAACAAGTCAAAGTCGACCACGTCCACATCAACTTCCACCTAGATCAAGTCGCCACATTACTCAAGCAATTTGCATCTTCCTGTTCTCCTTCTCAAGACTCGGTTCATTGAGAAACTTTCAACTCCTCTCCCCACGAACAACCAAGCAACCAAAAAGACATTCAATCTAAAATTGATTTTTGTTATACAGATTCTTTGTATGTATATATAAACCCATCATTTCTTTGTATATCATTGAGGAGAGAAACTATAAAACATCATTATTTTAAAACCTCTCTCTATCTCTCTCTCTCTCTCTTTTCTAATTTCTAATTTGTCTTTCTTACTCTTTAGTTTTCTCTTAAGGTCCATATTTTAAGCATCCTCAATCAATTACAGAATTCAATGTTTTTATCTTTATCTTCACTTTCTTGCAATTTATCTTTCCTTGTAATTTATATCACTGGCAACAACTTTCCCCAGTGTTGTATTTTTTAACTCCTTATCATTTACTTTCCCATCCAAAATCGACAAAAGACCCTTTCATAACCTTTGTTGATTCACTTATCAATCCATCTATATTCGTGAAGGATGTTTCATCATATTTTGCTAAACATAAGTCACACCTCACGCTAAAACACGCGATAGACTTTTTCCTTTTTTAATGAATGGAGGCGGCTTGGAACACAGGTGAAGAGAAAGGCAAGGGTAGAAGTTCGCCTCGAAAGAAAGAAAATCCTTGCAAACCGAGTTTAATTTATTACATAAGATCGATTTAAACTTTTTTTTCAAGTCACTTGACTATAGAATTGAAGTAAATCCATCGAAACTAGATAATTTTTTCTCCATATTAAATTAGATGCAATTATGACATGCAATTGCCTAATGGGCGCAAGCAAAACTAAATTAAAAGGATATACTCACTTAGGAAGACATCTTTTGTGAATCGACAAAAAGAAATAAAATGAACTCATTTGGTAAAGGAAACAAACATCAACAAATCAATATGTTGTCGTTTAGGTTTACTTAGCATTACTCATACGATTCTTGTTAACAAGCATCAAAATTTACAGTTTTTCTTTTCTCTGGGTAGTGTTTAATTGTATCTCTGTCTATCACATTAAATGCAAAGGGAACGTACAACCTCACATCATGAATTCGCAAAATGTCCATTTCTCATGATAAAAACCGCATCGAGTAAGATTTGAATGCGATAACTCATCGCTTTTTCAAGAAAAGACCCACACTTACACTGGAAAGACAGCTTTGTTTTCTAAATAATTTCAATTGGGCTAAAGTCCAAATAAAACATGAATGAGAGGTGATGATACCTGATTTGAAATTTGTGTTTCATTACCACTGATCAATGCTAATCACAAATTTCTCAAATGAAGGCTTTCAACTGTCGTTTATCATGATAGATTTTCTGTGATGTGTGCTCATCTTGTGAAGAAACGCTCCCAGAAGATAAGAAAAGGACATTCTTCGGCATCTTCTATAAGATTCACTGAACTTTGAATTGTACAAACCTTTTTGGCCATGAGCCATCACTAGTGTCGACCGAATAAAAGAGGAAATTCTATAGGGTCGCATGAGTTGAAAAGTAGAGGTTGGGAGACATCTGTGACATGGAAATGAGAGTGTGTCATTGGGACTTTACCAGAGAAAGGAGAAGTCGTCTAGACTTATTTTTATGTTATGACTGCCACTTGATCGATAATGGTCTATCTGAAAAGACAGCAGCGACGTTTCCTTACGAGAAGAAACCTCCATAAGGTGCCAATAATGACTTAAGTATCGGTGCTTCCCTAGCTATCAAGTTCATTCATTCGTCGTTTGCTAACTCAAATATCGAAGGGTCAATTCAGGGCAAAAATCCGAATGCCTTCACCTGTTATGTATTAGTGCAAGTCGAACTCCTAATAAAACCACCGATGTGACCTTTAAAGACTAGATTGTCCATTAACATTATCTTTGAGAGTGAGAGAACATGTGGTTTGTCTTCTATGGTGAGCTTATTTTGTTGCCTTATCAAATTACTTTTTTTTTTTAAATTATTGACAAGCTTTTAAATCTCATTTTGCAATTCCAATTTGCCTATTCGGTAAGATTGGTTTCTCTAATAGAGAGAAACCCAAAGTCCTTTCTATGTAGAGTGTATGATGCGATAGAGTTGTACGAGAATTGCATCCTTAATAATGAGTCATGTTGACGAATTTTTCGATATATTTAATATTTTGTCTTTATTGAAATAATACAAATTTCAAGACACGCTACCTAACATGAAGGTAATTGGTGCATTGGCAATCAATACATTGGGAATTATAAAATTTCATCAAAATTAGTGTTCTTGAAACACTTGTCAATATAATTTGCAAACTTTAACCTAAAGGCCTCCTCTTTTCGTGATATTTTGAATTTCATGACCTAAATCTTTAACATTTTATGTTTGTGTATGACCTACATGATGCAATTAGTCAAAGTAATGGGGAATTTTTTAGCTCACGAGCTAAACATCACATGTTCAAATTTCACTAAGTTCATATGAATTGCTAAGTCCCATATGCATATACCGCAAAAATGAATATAACGGTTCATGAAGCTTAGAGAATATTTTAGGTTACGTTTGGTTAAGCTTTTCTAATGGACTTTCAGCCTCTAAAATCCCTTGAGAAACAAACCTGTCCAAGAGACTTTTAGTTAAATGCTCGCCTTGAAAAACCTAAAAGCCCAATGTTGATAGGGATCAACTTTAGGATTTCAACATTGGGCCAAATGCCAAAACTACTTTCTTTCTTTTTCAAAACTACTATCATAATTTTTTTAGTTTTCGATTTTACCTCTCATTGTTCCAAAATTACCCTTACCTCCACTAAAGTCAGCAAAGAGTTTAATATTTTTTAATAAAAATGAAATCTAAAATCCCTTTGTAAAAAAAGATTTGTCAAACACTCTTTATGACAAAGTTTTATGACAAAGTAGTTTTGCAAAAAATATTTTATTAAACACAATTTGCATTTTCCCAAAACTTTTTAGGCCAAAAATATATGCATTTCCCCATAACCCATTTTCAAAACTGAATTAAACGCACCCTTAATAACCTTCAAATCAACTGTTTTTACTCATTGGTACCTTAATTAAGTAAAAAAGAAAAAGGAAAAAAGAAAACCATATGTGTGGCAAAATTTTTCTAAATTGCATTATATAGGACCATCTTCCTATGCTCTCTCCTTCTCATCTACCTTTTTTAATCTTGTCCATCTCCTTTCTTTATTGCCCGTGGGGTCGCCTCTCTGCAACTCCCAAACTCCATTCCCAACGAAACTACAAAAACCTCTCCCTCTCTTCCTCTCTCTCTCTCTCTCTCTCTCTCTCTGCGAATTATGGAAATGGAGAGCCCAACAATATCCGCACAAGAACCCCACCACCACCACCACCCACAGCCACCGCAGACTCTGTCTCCGTGCGGCAGCGGGCGGCGGAGCAGCAGCGCCTCCAACTCGCCGGAGTTCGAGTTCTGGATGGTCCGGAACCCCGTCTTCCCCCAGCCGGAGATCCTCTCCGCCGACGAGCTCTTCGTCGACGGCGTCCTCCTCCCCCTCCACCTCCTCCACCTCCACCAGCCCGACCCGCCCGACCCCGTCCCCGAGCCCGAAACCGGCCCCGGAGGTCCGGCGCCTCCGCTCCCGAGGCCGGCCTTCCCAACGCCCCCGACCCGGATCCGGAACCGGGGCCCCAGCTGACCCCGGCGTCGTCGTCGTCGGCGGCCACCGCCTCGAAGCGGTGGAGGGACATCTTCAAGAAGAGCGAGAAGAAGTCCACCAACCACCAAGAAGAGAAGCCGCCGCCGCCGCCGTCGTCGTCGGCGGATAAGGACAGGGAGAAGAGGAAAGAGAAGAAGAGCAACGGCCGGGGCGGTTCGGGCTCGGGCCCCACCGAGCTGAACATCAACCTCTGGCCCTTCTCGCGGAGCAGATCCGCCGGGAACGGCGGCGCCCGGCCCAGATTGGCGGCGTTCGGCGGCCCGAACGCCCGGAAGGTGAGCAGCGCGCCGTGCTCGCGGAGCAACTCGGCGGGGGATTCCAAGTCCCGGAAGTGGCCGAGCAGCCCGGGCCGGGTCGGGGTGCATTTGGGCCGGAGCAGCCCGGTTTGGCAGGTGCGCCGTGGGGTCCCGCCGGCCAAGGCCCCCGTCCCTGCCGCCCGCCGCCTCCGACCCCGCGGCCCGGGGCGTCGATAAGGTCGTCCTCAAATCCGAAGCCGCGGCGGCCGAGAGCCGCCGGAGCAAGGCGGCGAGGGGCGGCGCCGGCGGCGGAGCAAGTAAGGCTAGGGTGTTGAATTTGAACGTGCCGATGTGCATCGGGTACAGGCACCATTTGAGCTGCAGAAGCGACGACAATAGTACAATCCGGGTGACCGGAGCCGACTGCGGCGACACCAACAGCAGCGGCGGCGGCGATGGGGCCAGCGCCGGAAGTGGTGGTGGCAGCGGCGGGGGTAGTACTAATATTTTCAACCTCCGGAGCCTTTTTACCAAAAAGGTGCACTAATTAACAGCATATTTTCTAGACCGAGCTTTAATTTTTTTTCCCCTTTCGTGATTTGTTTGCGTCTATTATTTAATATTTTTGTATAAAGAGCGAAATCTAAGTTATATATTGTTATATTTTGGTGTATAATTAACCATGAAAAAAGCTTGCTGCCTTTTCTTGTGTCTGCTTTTCGATTGTTCCTCTGTTTCTTGTCTGTTTGTAGCTGTCCTTTTTTCTCGATTTCTTTATTCTATGAAAAAGAAAATTTCACCTTAATTCCAGGAATTAATGGAATTGCCAAGAAAATTAGGAATCTCGCACCCATGACGCATCTCTGTCGATTTCAAAAGGGATTTTCTCGCGAACCCATTAACCTCGATATTTAGATTTATCTCGATTTTCTTTGTAGAATCAAAGAAAATTTCAATCAAAATTGGGAATTTTAATTGGAAAAAAGATAATAAAAAGGAAAGGAAAAAGGGTGAAATTCGATTGGCGTGAATGAGACGTGCTTTCTCTCCCACGCATGCGAAAGATAAAGGGCATTTCGTCGCACGAGGGTCCAGCAGTAGCTTTACTTCAGGTGCAATTTATCAGAAAAATGATTTAATAAAATATCTCCTTTTTTTTTTTAAGATTCATTTTTTATTCTTTTTAATTCCTTTTTTTTTTATTTTGTGCGTTATTTATCCACGAGAAAATTCCCGTCCCATTTTCAGTGGCTCTCAGTCAGCGCACGCTTGTCTCGGTTGCCGTCCGTTCGCTGAGCTCGAGTGCTGCTCTCCCGTCCTTTTTATTCTTCCTTTTAACTTTTTGGAGAAATTTTCTTTTTCGCGATCGAACTTTTTGGAGAAATTACTGTTCTCCTTTTCCAAGCATGGAGCGACGACGCCGGTTTTGGGCGGCAATTCTCGTCCCCAAATCCGAACACGATTCAAACTCGATTCGCGTTAGCAAGTCGGTGTGTTCGATCTTGACTCGAAATCGAAATTCAAAAAGTATGGTCCAAGTTCGTTCAATCGACAATCTCGAGACCAATGTCTGTTTTTTTAATCAAGACCCCCTTTTTGACAAATTCCACATGGTGAATGAAGACCTCAATGAGATTAAACAATTTAGAATCAAAAAGGGCTTTGTCCATCTCGCCTTGGGTTACGCCATAAGTGAAGATAACTTTTTCATAACCCATCCAAAAAGGCATAGTTATTATTGTACTTTTTATAATAAAAATAAAAGCTACCAAAAATTCCACACTTTATTGATATATTTACTTTAAACATTCTTTTTGTGACACCAAAAATTATAAACTTGTACCCTACATCTCTTCCAAACCTATATAATATAATACATTTACTCTAAAATTTTTTTTGGTAATATTAAAAATCTTAAACATAGAAAAATTATAAACTTGTACCCTCCATTTACTTCAAATCTTTTTGTTTTGGTGACACCAAAAATCTCAACTTTGTACCCCACATCTATTGCAAACTTATACAGTATGATATATTTACTCTAAAAAATTTTGAGTAATACTAAAAGTCTTAAACATAGAAAAATTTTGAAGTAAATGTATTCACACAACTATAAATTTAAAATTTTTAGTGTCACAAATTTTTTTTATGATAAATATGTTGCAGATGACAAAATTTAAGTTTTGTATTTTTATGCTTTTTCCCTTATAATAAAAGGAGGAAAGGGGAGAAATATGGGTTAGTAAATAACAATAAATGCGGCGCCTCTATTGTGAAATTTCATTTGGTCCAAGGATGTCAGAAGGGGCGGGCGCGAGCAGTGCGACGTGACGGGCGTTTTTCGGGGAAGGAATCATTTAAGTGCCTCTTCCTGTTCCTGTTCCTGGGGTCAACTACAGTAAAAACCTCAGGGAAGGAAAAGAGAGGAAAAAGGCGGTGATTCCTGCAGAGAAAGAGGCTGGAATTTGAATGCGCATCCGGAGCTCTCTCTCTCTCTCTCTCTCTCTGGCGCGCGCTCATTCATTAAATGGAGGTAGGTCGCACGTCGGCCAATACGGGCATGGACGCTGATAGATGTGGACACAGCTTCCCGTGGCCTTGAGTTGGAATAACGCTTTTGGATTGGGGGGGAGAGATGGAAAAGGAAATGACATCCCAACACTTTTAAAGGCGCTGCAAATGATCCCTTTTGAAAAGTTGCGATCGGGACTTACCCGATCGATGAGACTAGGGAGGCATCTCACAGGCGCCTGATTTACCTTAATAAGTGGGCAAAAAAGGTAAGCGACTAAGTTTCCTGGATTACATTAACCTTTAAGGTTGATATAGTGCTTATAAACCTAGGATTGGATGTGAGTCTCTTGTGCCAGTGCTAGAGTGTTTCGTGACTCGATATTAAGAGCGCTTGAGCCAAGGTTTAGCATTTCTAAAACCCTTTAACCCAATGTAACTACCATCTAGCATTTGCATACATTATTCCCAAAATGCTATTTTAGGGTCCCAACTTTGGTCTTTTTTTGCATTCTCATCTTACCCTTCATTGTTCATCTATCTATGACACTATGAAACCGTCGCTAGAAATTCGCGGAGGAGGTGAGGGATGCCGGGCTATAAATGTTGCTTGGCTCACCTTGCCGAGATCTCTATTTATTTATTTTTTCCAGATCTAGCTCATTAATGGCCGTGCGACACCAATAAAGGGTTGCCCAATGCTCGTGCTCAATTTGAGCCCTAATTGATGGAGTCGAGCGTGGCTAAGTTCGAGATGGAGAGATCTTGAGATGTAGAGCTCAAGGAAGAGAGGGCAATGATTGCTAGCCCAATGGAGGGGGCGACGGGGCTGTCACTCACTTGGGTTGTCCTTATCAAAGTCGCCCGAGGTCGCCAGCTCTGACCATGGAGAGACATGATTGACTCAGTGATACCTCGTCAACACTACCTCCCTTGCATAAGACACCTTTCCTCACAAACAAGGCGTATATGATTTTTTTAAGCTCTAAAAGAGGGAAAAATATCTTTTTTCTTTTATCATCAATGAATGATTTAAAAATATTTATTAGAATAATAAAAAATCTTTCCAAAAAAAATTATTTGGATTAAGAAAAATATTTGAATTTTCCATATAGGCATCATTCGAGGATCTCTAGCGTAGCGACGCCCACCGAGGGGGCAAACGAACGCGGGCCGTCGGATGGTTGGCTTGCCACGGACGGCCCCGATCGCGTCCCGGAAGGAGCCCGTCAAGCACGACAAGGACTATGCTAGGCGGGCTTGGACAAGCCCGAACTGGCCCAATATCAAACCCGATTCGGCCCTGTAAATTGGGCCTGGGTCTTTAATTCGGGTCAGCGCGAACCCGCCCGCCAAGCATCTCTATCTTAAACGTGTCGTTGCTAGAAGAATAAACCGCCAAACGGCAAACGCAAAAACCCTAAAAACCTCGAGTCGCCGCGCGCCGTCCGCCCCCGCTCAGATCCACGCGCCGCCAGCTCCGGCCGCCGCCTCGCCGCCGTCGGACCGCCATTGATCGCTAGCCAGAAGTGAATTGAGAAGGCTCTCGTTCTTGAATTTCTGGACACCTTCGAATCCGAGCTCGGGCGAAGGAGCGGTAGCATGGCGGAGGAGAAGGAAGAGGTGAAGACGTTCAAGGAGCTGGGCATATGCGAGCAGCTGCTGGAGGCTTGCGAGACCCTGGGGTGGAAGAACCCGACGAAGATCCAAGTGGAAGCCATGCCTCATGCTCTCGAAGGTGCCTCTTCTTCGTCAATATTCGATTTTGGGGATCGTTTTCGATAGGCGAGACGTGTCGTGTAGATGGGTCGGTCGCCTCGAGATATAATGCGAGCGAGAATGCAAGATTATCGAATCGGTTCAATCTTTGTTCCTCGCGAGCGATGAGCTTGATACTTATGTGAAATTCTGCTTAATTTTCCTTAAAAGGACCGAACTTTGTTTAGATTCTTTATGCTACGTGAAAGCTTGAATGAATGATGATATCGAGTGGATTGTGCACTTAAAGGTGGTTGGTTGCATATTTTTGGTAGATTGTAGCTAGTTCAGAGCATGAAATCTTCGAACATGTCGTTACACTAGTGAAGGCAGATGCATTGTAAAATCGTCTGTCTTAGCTTGGTTTAATGGCTCCTTATTGACGGGTTTCTATTGCGTTTTCTGGCTATCAGCTTTAACCAGACTTAAGTTACTCTGATGAGATATAGATGCTATATGCGAATTGATTTGCCTTTGCTTCTCTGTCTTTTGTTCCATAGGAAAAGATATGATCGGTCTTGCGCAGACAGGGTCCGGCAAAACCGGGGCGTTTGCTCTTCCTATACTGCAAGCTCTATTGGACTCTCCGCAAGCCTTCTTTGCTTGTGTGCTCTCTCCTACGAGGTTGGAGTTACTTCACTTTATTTGGCGACAAGCTGATACTGTGGCTCGCCACATGTCTTACTGTAATTAGTGGATAATGTGCCATTATATTTTCTAGGGAACTAGCAATCCAGATTGCTGAACAATTTGAAGCTTTAGGATCTGGCATCGGAGTCAGATGTGCTGTGGTAAGCTTTTGGCTAAGTAATAACATTTCAAGCATACTGTGGTGTTTGTAATTAAGATCCCCATTCCTGTTTATTTGGAAAAGTTGCCTTGCTGCTGGTACAAACCTTTTGATAGTGGAATAGACGGGCCCTTTCACATGTACTTGCTCTGCATTTTTTGTCTGATTCATATCGGTGAACTTTCACTTATTGCAATTAATCAGTTTTGTCAATGTGTGCATGGGCTGCCCAAATCTGCATCTTTTGGTATTTGTGAAAAAATTATATTCTTTTAGAAAATAAAAGTCTCCTTTTAAAAGTGTAATGTGAATAACAGAACATAATAGTGAACCAATTTGCATCTAGTGTGTTTTATCCCCTCATTTGAAATATGTCTTGGTTTCATCATCTGTGAGCTCCACTGTCAGAAGTAGATTGAAGTAGATTCAGTTGGTGATTGAACTTTGCCTATCTTCAAGCAATTATGCTAGTAGTTTTCTTTTTGTTCTTTTGTCTTGGGGATGTGTTCGGCAGCTGTTTGATGAAAGTTCCAGACTGCAATTCTGCATTTGCACATGACTGAGAAGAATATTTTCTTGATGCTGCTTCCTTTTGCAGCTTGTTGGTGGAGTTGACATGGTGCAACAGGCAATTGCCCTCGCAAAGCGGCCTCATGTTGTTGTAAGTACCGCTGATTAAAACGTCATCTCTCAAGTATCTGTTTCAGTAGACTGCTTGATTTGTGTTTCATATTTGGGGATACTTAACTGAACTAGTGGACATAAACCATCTCAGATTGGCTCTTCCCTTCTTTCCAGTATATATCAACCATTTGCTGTTATTTGCATGTTAATTGAGCTTAACTTTAAAAGCTGAAATTCTAAGCTCATCCAAAGATTCAGTAGACAGTTTCAAAATCTTGCTTGATGCCTTTGGGCATATTATTAAATGTTGAGGTATCGTACTTAGGTGTTTGTATGGTAATCTCTTCTAAGATGCATCATCTATAACAACTTGCTTAGTGAGTGCTATATTCCATCAATAATTGCCTTTTATCTCCCATCTTAGTTTCTTGTGTAGTCACTATACTGACATGCTGTTCAGTAAATTTATCAAGATACATCTATTAAGTCTTCTGTTAATACTATTATCTTTTTATATCTTGTCTTGGACAGGTGGGAACGCCAGGACGTCTTCTTGATCATTTGTCCAACACCAAAGGCTTTTCTCTTCGCATGTTGAAATATTTGGTAGGCAATTTGTACAGTGTGGGCCATGCAAAAAAGTTTATGATGTGGTTTATAACATTCTGTATGTTCGATGCTTGCAGGAAAATGTTCCATCAATTTATTCATACTAAGTCAAAGATTAAAAAATTCTGCCTGAGCTTTTCTCTGGTTCAAAATTTGGACTAGGTTATATTTCACACTTCTAAGAAATCATATAACATTGTGCCTAGTGCACTGTTGCGGAGAGATTGGATGTGATCATTAGAGAGAACTTATTAAAGGCGGTATGTTGGTAGAAATTATAAGTCTAGTGGTTTGAGGTGACCATGGTATGTATGGACTGCTTTAGAAGCAAATTGCATTTAATATTTAGGGTGTACCTAGACCCTTACACAAACTTCTAATCAGAAATCCTTGAGGAGGTGAGTTTTGAGTTCTTATTCTAACTTGACAAGCATTTTACAGTCCCTGGTGATTTGGAGTCATTCTAGACTGCAACATGATTACTACTTGTAATGCTGATGCTGACAGTGATGCAACATCTGCTCTTCAAACAGGTACTAGATGAGGCTGACAGGTTGCTAAATGAGGATTTTGAGAAGTCCATTGATGAAATTCTGAATGCTATACCACGTGAAAGGAGGACATATCTATTTTCTGCCACTATGACAAAAAAGGTATTCAAAGATGTTGTGAAGTACATATAGCTTGGCAATTCTGTGGTGCCATTTAATAGGGATATTTGTTTTATCATTAAAAGAAGTAGTTGAAATAACATTGCCGTGGCATGAATCTTTCCAATCTCCTTAGATTTTTGTTGAAGGAACTTTGGGCATTGAGTTTCTTTTAAAACACCCTTAGTAAGAAATTTACCTTTTTCTTTGCTCTGAGACAGATTTAACCTTTTCTTTTTCTTTTCTGTTTTATTATACACTTATCTTGGCTCAAGTGACAGTATGGGGACTTAAGTAGGTCATAGAGTTGGGCAAAATACAGTGATCGTTACTTTCAAAGTTCTTTAATACTGTTGGCGTGTTGTCTTTCTCAACCAAAGGCATCACAACTTCTACTTAGTATGATTAAAATTTGCTGATGTGATGGTTGGATATCCTTTTGGTGCCTATTCAAAAGAGAATTTCAGTTCTTTTAGTCTAGAAGATAACAGCTTGATGGACCTGCTTGGAATATCATCTTATGTATGCTTTTAATTTTCAGGTTAAGAAGCTACAGAGGGCCTGTTTGAGGAACCCTGTGAAGGTATCGTTAGCAATTCCAATATCATTAAAATCTGTATAACTATCATCTAGATTCTATTATTGCAGTATTCTAATCCTGCACTTGTGCAAATCTCTTTTTTACTTTCAGATTGAAGCTGCATCTAAATATTCCACTGTTGATACACTGAAGCAGCAGTATCGCTTTGTTCCTGCCAAGTACAAGGTATTGTCCTTTCAACTGTGGGCCTATTTGCGTGAGATGTTTACTGAGCCTGCCTGCCACCCTTTCTACTGCTTGTGTACACAATGAAGCTAGCCTTGATGGTGCATCCAATATCTGCATATGTTATATTGTGAGAATGTGCCAAACATCATAAAAAACGTGGATGAATTCTTCAAGAAAGATTCACTACTTGTATATCATGAGGGACATGACATAGGAAAGAATGTGATTAATGTGGCCAACCCACTTACTGGGAAAAGGCTTTGTTCATTTTTCTTGTGGTTGTAGTTGCAGTTATGTTGGGGCATTGAGGAAACTTTAGAAAAATAAAGATCTGGCTCTAATTCTATTATGTGGAGTAACATTCTGGTTAATTGTATTTATCACTTCAAGACATTGTCGGTACTTTATATTGAAACTGTTGAAGTAGGTTTTCTCTGTTCTGTTGATTTGATTCCTCTTAGTCAAACATTTTGTTTGCTATTGTACAGGATTGCTATCTTGTTTATATTCTCACCGTGATGGCTGAAAGTACGACAATGGTTTTCACTCGAACATGTGATTCAACTCAAGTTTTGTCCTTAATTCTTCGAAATCTCGGACTAAGGGCAATTCCAATCAGTGGTCAAATGAACCAGGCATAATCTCTCTCTCTCTCTCAGCACATTTTTATCAGCTCACAGCAAACCACATTTGGAAGGTATGTGCTGATCTTTGGTCATCCAATTTTTCATGGCAGTCCAAGAGGCTTGGAGCTTTGAATAAGTTTAAAGCACGAGAATGCAATATTTTGATCTGCACTGATGTTGCAAGTAGAGGACTCGATATTCCAGCAGTGGACATGGTTATCAATTATGACATCCCATCATCTTCTAAGGTAAGGCTTTGCACTACTTTTGGTGGTTTTAGATGTTTAGTTTTTGTAGACCTACTTAGCCCATTTTTTTCGTGCCACCTTGACAAGATGGACAAATTTTCTTCTCTGGGTATTGCTTTTCATAGCCACAAATACTAAACCCAGTTAGAGAAGCAAAGTTATAATAAAGTATACTAATGTAGCATAAATCCGAGCATCTGCAGCTTTGGCAGCTAATACCCAGAGGTCCGATCTAGGCTTGATTAGCTAGCTGGCTTTCCAGGACACCATCTTTAACTGTAAATGGCATGATACCCCGGCCCCGGGGATGAAACGCACATAACTCGTTTATGTCTAGCTTTGTGGACCTGGGATATTTTGTTTTGGCATTGGCTGATGGGGTAAAGTGGATCACAGTTGCATTCTCTCAATTATCTGTGCTTTTCTGATTCAACTTTTTATGGTAGGATTATATACATCGAGTGGGAAGAACTGCTCGAGCAGGACGATCTGGTGTTGCTATCTCACTGGTGAACCAGTACGAGTTGGAGTGGTATATACAAATAGAAAAGCTGATTGGTGAGGAAGATATACTTTTATGTCTAGAAAAGCTTTACAGTTTTATGGCTTTTCATTAGACTAATCAAAAGATTTACATCAGGTAAAAAGTTACCCGAGTTCCCTGCTCAAGAGGAGGAAGTATTGCTATTGTTGGAACGTGTTACTGAGGCCAAAAGAATATCACAGATGGTATTGCTTTGTCCCTATATATCTTTGTGCGCGTGTGCGTGCGTGTGGTTGCTAGGACATATATTCAACTAAAATGCACATCAATGCTTTAGTGACGTATTCATGTCCAATTTAAACCAAGGTTAAGCTGAGTAAGACACAACACAAAACGAAACCTTAGGAAACATGTTGATGGGCTTGATTGTCAACAAGGGAAACTTTCTTGGGCCACCCTAGGAGCCTATTGCCATAGTAATTGCCCAGCTGCGGTAAAATGGGGGGAGGGGGATATTGTTGTGATCTGATGGCGTGAGCAGATGCTCCAAGAGGCCTAGACCCTCAATGTCATAAAAAAGAAAGTCATTTCTGTTTATATGCAATGAGTGGGCAGCTTTTCTATATTGTGGTAAAACCATTTCCGAAATTACATAGTGATGATTAGCATTTTAAGTATACAGCAGTGGTTTGGGCAATTTTTGGTCAATCCCTTCCTTTAGCAGAGTTAAATATCAAGTGAAGCCTCCATGGCGTGTCCTTTTAGATAGAGATGATGCTGAGTTTAGAGTTCTTGGACTTTGCAGAAAATGAAAGAAAGCGGTGGCAGGAAGAGAAGAAAGGCAGGAGGAGATGAAGGTGAGGAAGAAATTGAAAAATACCTGGGTAACAAGAATGGGAAGAAGTCCAAGAAGTCGAAGAGATAATGAGATCTGACTGCTCAAGCAAGAGTTTTCAATGTCGATCCAGTGGCAATGTAAATTTATCGGATGAGGCATCATTCATCAACACAATGGACTGGGTTCATGGTTTTTATTTTCAAAGAAAAAAATCATCCCTGGTTTTTCTCCGATAAATGTTTGTATGTCACTGTAAATTTCAGGAAATGTTCCATTCTAAATGAGAAGATATTGCGATAATGCTCAGAACTTTAGTCTCCTTAAGTTCGTTTGATATTTTGTTTTCATTTGCTTGAGTGTGGATGTTCGGATGTTTTATTATCCACCCGGAGTATGAGAGCCAACTCCATCTCAACGACCGATTGGCGGGGCTTCGCTTCAGTCCACATGATCTGATAGCTAAAATGGAGTGCGATTACATGGACCGGAGTTATACCATACTAGATTCTTTCTTGGCAGGCTTAAATACATTGAGGCTCACCCTTGCGTCTTTGGTTTGACTTGATTAGCTTTCTCTGTTTTGAAATTTGGGCACGAAAGTACCGCTCCTTCCGAGTATGATATATGGTTGCCGAAAAAGCAAGTTTCGTAATAGAGCTAATGAGACCATGCCCCGGATAATGGTGCATCCCCTGGCCCTTCGGTGCTCTCTACGCACCTTCGGCTTCTTCCCCAGCTACGGACCCGGGAATCACTTACTTCCTCAGACCTTCTCCCTTTTCTTTTTTTCTGTTTTTGATTTGAGTTTCAGGTTCTTCCTACGGATTCAAACCAGTTATATTTTGATCTAAGAAGACCTCCTCTTATAGGACAAATACCCGATTGAAATGAAAATCCCCACCTACTGGTTCTCAATCTTATTAAGCATTAACAAATGGGACAGATCTGGCAGTTAAAACATTGGTACAGGCCCCACTTTCTCCTTACTCCACTCGATCGGGACAAAGAGCAGGTACTAGTAATTAACCTACTTACCGCCCTGCTGATTCGAAAGAACTCTGCAACACCAACAAAGAGCAGGTACTAGTAATTAACCTACTTACCGCCCTGCTGATTCGAAAGAACTCCGCGACACGAACTTTGGGGAAAGAAGGGAAGGATTGATTGCCCCAGAAAGACTGGAGTACAACGTAACCAAAGTAGGACTATCCCAGCGGACTTGAAAGTTCTTCTATTACGATCTTTCCTACTTAGTAGTAGAAACTCGGAGAGACAGACAGAGAGGGGACTCTATCATACCTGCTCACTCCTAGGATGAGAAAGTAGGTCATACCTGCTCACTCCTAGGATGAGAAGTAGGTCCCTTGTTTTTGGCAGGAATAGTTCCAACCTGGCTAAAATGCATCTTGGTTCTCATATTTCTACTTTCTTCGGTTTATTCCTCGCACTATTATCTTTCTTGACTTTGGTGCTTAGATTTGAGAATGGCCCAGCAACTCCTTTGAATGATGGATTGAGCTTTGAAATTCAGAATTTTAATTTCTCGTGCTTTAGTATAGAAGGCTTTTGAGCCTGAATCATTTTAACAATAATGGCCCTGAAACTCTGTTTTGCGATTATCCTCGCCAATTGATGAACGAGTTGATCTTGATCCCTTCAAGACACTCGAGCCAAAATTCAATGTTTGTCTTTAAGAAAATTGTCTACTATTATCAAGTTACTTGTGTTATATTGACCTTACATGGGTCATTCAAGTCGAATGATAATCATACTTAATGGGGACTCATGATGATTATCATTTCTCAATCATTAGCTTCTTTAAAGCAAAAAAGAAAGTTAAAGAACCCAATGACATGAAGGCTAGAAAGATAATCAAACGGGGCTTGCTCCTTGATTTTATGTAGTTTTCAACCACGTTCCAGAAAATGACATCGAGCTAAAGGTAAAGAAAAAAAGGATAGATTAAGATTCAAGCAGTAGCTTGTTCAAACAACCATCCGCAATGACTAGTAAGCTTATAATCGAATCAAGATGGATGGCAGGAGATTATATGTCATGCAACGGCGTTGTTGACGAAGCAGCTTTGCTATGTCGCTTTACTCCCTTGCCTTTTTAAAGCACATTAAATGCTCGCGTTGAAACTTCTCTTGCCTGAGATGTCAGGTTCTACAACCATAATTGATCATCTTCCACGAAAGGTCAACACATGCAAGTTGACGAGGATAATATCACCTATACAGAGAAACCCTAGAGAGTAGAGAGAGAGAGTAGAGAGAGAGAGAGCGACACCCTCGAACATGTCGAGAGATAAATTCTGGCGACAAGTCGCGCCTTGCAACAGTAGATCTCCATTTGCGGTGGCATGGATTGGGCAATGAAAAGCGAGATATTGTCGGCCAAAGAAAAGCATCAAAATTCGACAAATTGGAACCCCCCAAAGGACTATCCATGTGCATCCCACAAGCCCCCTTTACGTTTTTACCCCCAAGAAAAAGTTATGTACATAGATGTTCATATACACACAGACACACACACACATACATACGCAGTATGTTTTCTTCTTGTTTGATCAATATGTGTCTAAATTAGGATTACATGTTTTGGCTTTGTGAGCAGTTGACAAATAGCAAGTTTAAACCCAGTGGTCAATATGTTGTTTGACAAGTTGTCTTGTTTCTTTTATAATGATCAAGTCCATATGTAGATAGTAAGGTTTATCTAACTACCCAATCGAGAAAAATCTATTCTTATTGCACGTCTTTCTACTAGGGATGTTACGTGTTGTCATCTTTGTCCCACATATCAATCCGTCTTTGTATAATCCTGCTCTAAATAATGATTTCTCGGCTTTCCCAATAGTTCAGTTCCTTTTTTTCTCGGTGAACAATCGACAAAGTCAATGAGGGAATCGTGTGGAGAGAACAATGCAAATTGCTACTAATGGCATAGAAGATAAACTCTCATCTCATGCAGAAAAGCAAAGCTCTCCTTTTATTTGTCAAAAGAAAGAGAATTGCGATCAAAGTGTATCGACAAACATCAATTCTTGTCTATGGCTTAGTGATAGTGGTGTCATGTTTTGGTGAAAGAATTCGAGGGGGCAGAAATTCTATAATTTGCTAGGGGAATATATAAGAATTTTTTTTTCTTTGATTTGATGGAATATATAGTTAGATGTTGCGTGCTTTCATTTATGTGGTGCAAAGACAACCCAATGGGGAAAAAAGTATAAAACCCTAAGCCCCACCATCTTGAAATATTCGTTGCTAGGGGACAATGGAGGAGTGTAAAGTTAACCAAGTTGAAGTCACTCCTAGGAATAGGATCATTACCATGGTCCAGCAAATTGTAGAGTGTGTTTATTGTAGGATCATTATTGATGGAAGAGATAAACATGGTGACAAGTCGAATGAGGATAACATGGGCATAGAGCTCTAAACATAACACAGGTAGACAAGTGTCATCCCAAGATTGGGCTAAGTTTATATTCATGTTTTCTCTTGTGTATGTATAGTAAGAATGTTCGTACATAATTTTTGCCCTAGATAATAGGGTAAGATCAATGTGTAAAGTTCGGTAAACAAGTCGTGTGAGAAAAATAGTAACCTATGAGAAAGATAAGAGGGAAGAGAAGTGAACAGAGAAGAAAATAGAAATGGATTTTGGATACTCTATTTTTACAAGGTAGAATTTGAATCAATTCATTTTGTCATCAATCATATCTTTTGATAAGTAATCGAAACATCACAATGAAGTCAATTAGAGTACATAGGGTCCAATATACTATATACCTCCTCAACAGGCGGGCTCGGATGGATATTTAGGCCTGCTCATATGTTTATTTGAAAAATAAGTAATCACATGCTCTCGATAATTCAACCTTGATATTTAAAATTTATGAACGCCAATAGGATAAAATAAGTCAAAATTTCTAATATGTTGAGAAATAGTGTAGAACTTATAGGTAAAGTAGTAATGATTATTTTCATCTGACTTCCATATTTACCCATTTCTAAGCTGAATTTGTTTAAAAATAAAATATAAAAAGGTGGCCTATTAGGCGGGCCACTATTCCCTTGGGCGAGTGTGGGTGTATAATTTATAGATGCCACAACAAGGATTCGAATGAATAGATGGTTTTTTTCAACTTCAACATCCCCTTCATGGGATATAATTTGAGGTTCAACATTTCAAGAAACTCATTTTCTTTCGGTAAATAGAATCAAAATTAAGTTAAGGAACAACAACTATGAAAATAAAGGCCTCCGTTTATCAAATTTGTGAAAATGTCGACTGATCCGTCGAAGGGGATGAATTCTAGTAATTTGTTCTAATCCAAGACATACAAAAATGGGTGCCCGAGCCCATCCAAGCTCACCTGTTGAGCAGGTTTAATGCTAACTCCAAAAGATTAAATTTGACGCAAAATATGGTGCTTAATATTTTCGTGGTTTTATCATGTTAGGTAAGAATTTTATCGCCCAATGTGAATTAAATGATTGCGGTTACTTGTTCTATCTTCTGTTGGTCATTCAATCATTTTAACTCAAGTTGATGATCATATATCTTCTCAAAATGACAACACTTCTTCAAGTAAGACACGAAGAGAGAAGTTTGGATCAGTTTCTCAACATCTCTAAATTGCTACTGGAACCTGCCAAGGAGTGCCGCCAACACATTTACCTTATTTTGAATAACCTAATCTGAAGCATTGATCGTGTATAATACAAGACTAATCGGTGCTTTGAAAACTACAAAATTCTCATTATCGTTTGCTTAGAAAGTGTCTTCGAAGTCATATTATGTAAATGGTAATTATTTAATTTTCACATGACAATCCCACACCCACTTGGGTTAACCCTTTACTACATGAGGAAAGCTCTTATCATTATAATTAAGGGTATTAGATTAGTCAAATGGAACTACCCTCAAAAAAGGAGTGGCCCCCCCCTCTTTCAAAAAAAAAAACAAAAACAAAAACAAAACAAGAAAACAAACCCAAGAAGTTGCATGTTGTAATGATCACCATCATGTTCCCACCCCACCAATAAAAGAAGTAATTGCCTCCTTGAACCCAAAAGAAAGCACAAATGAACAGCCCTCCATATTGCTTTTCAAACTGTCAATGACATCATGTAGCTTTGCCGCAATTTATCATCACCATCATCATCATAATGTAATGATAATCAACCGAAGATTGGTCTGACAAAAGCTAATAGTTTTTCTGACTTTTAATCTCGCTGTCCCTTTCAATTTCGTCCTCCAATCATTCACCATTTTTCTCTAAACTTACGCTCCTACTGGCTTTCTACTTCGATAACCATCTCCTACCTAACGTGATTGAATAATGCAGCCTGGCAAAGAGGGATTGTTCCAAATCCATCTATTTTACTTTAAGTGATTCGCTTGCTCCTGTTAGTGACCTTAATCGAATCTTCTAGTTTCGCCTATCAGGTAATATTTTCCTCTTTTCTTGCCACGCCTTGTTTAATCATGGTTGACCATCGTCCTAACATGACAGTTGTCTGCCACATTCCTGGGAACGCCGAAAAAGGGTTTGATCGGTTGATGCCCTAATCTCTGGGATGTATGGAGTAATCCCATCTGAGGACTCGAGCCGTTGCCCGAAGGCGGCTCATCTTCTCTAACGCGGTCAAGATCATTCCATTATACAAAGCTTCACGCCAAGTGCAACCATAAATGGAGGGATTTCGTAACTTGTCTGAATGGTGCGGCGTATCAAACAAGTCGTTGTATTCTTCTTGAGCGATGTCAACAAAGTGGGTTGGGGGCTTTCTTGCAAAGACAGACACCGTACGTTGCAGACTTTGGACGAGTCCAGAACCGCGTTAGTCTCGCTTTCATTGAGTTTGCTCGTCTCCATCAAACGCAAGAGCCAAGCAGGCAAGCAGGCTCGACTCTTCAAGCTAAAGGCAAAGCGCTTTTGCTGGCAACTCGATCGCCTAACGATAGAGCCAGGCGTTCTACGCACTTCGAAAGTGATTCTTGCATAGCACTTCCCCTTGCGGTTGGCAGAAAGCCTGTTCTCAGAGTTCTCGTCATGGTCGCTCCGCTTGGGCGCGTCCAACGGGCGATAGTACTACTCATTATGAATAGTCGTTAAAGCTCCGACCACTTTGTATTTCCTTTCGGCCTTCGATTTCATCTGTACCTTTCGTGGACTATCATTGATCTGCTTTATTTTGGAAAAAATTTATTATGATAAATATACATAAATTGGACATGAGCAAGTTCCTAAAGACTTTATCCTGATTCATTCTAGACCTCGAGAACTCCGGAATGTAAAACACATAAAGGGTATTCCCTCCTCTTTGCAGGAGACAAATATACAAAGGGGAACTTAGGGGGTGACTTGGGAGATGTTGGGCATACGGATCCTAACATGTTGAAATAAGAAATGTAGTCCCATTCACCTACTTGGATTACCAAACAAGTGAAATGGCCCCAATATGAGAACGAAGTTCCCTAGTGAGGTTACCCCATAACCAAACAACAAGGGTCCAAGGTGTACAAAGCATTAATAAGCTTTACTTACAAAAAAACTAACTATGAGCAAAAGCAAAATATATATATGTGTGTGTGTGAAAAAAAAAAACCCTTCGTCTTGTTCTTCATTTGCTCGACTATCACGCTTGCATCAGAATGTACAAAAATCATAGCTAGTTACTATTCTCTATATTCACTAAGTAACCTCTTAATTCATACGTGTTTGATAATTACCAATAATTATTATATCCACACTATTAAAGAAGGAAAGATAGAACATGCACCGTCAGTGTTAAGATAATTCTAAAAAAGCGGTTTTATCTAGCATATCAACTTTCTCAAATCAATAGTATATAAAGTTTTTTTTTTTTGATGACTCAAGAAACCCCGTAAGCTAACGGCCGGCAGGCAAACCCTAGGGCAACACTAGCGGAAGACCCACCACCCCGACATCGCACTTAAGATCCCGTGCGACCAGCGGGATTTAAAATCCTCTCCTCCTCGCAAAGGATCATGGGAGTCTTATCCAACTGGGCCACCGCAAGCGATGGTATAGTATATAAAGTTGTTTGATACACTTATCATAAATTTACCTCAAACTAATTTTATGATCACTAAATATCTTAAATTGATACGTATGTAACAAATTTATCTCAAACTGATTTTTTAACCATAAAAAAATCCAAACTGATACATTTGTAACAAATTTATCCCTGTCAATTTCCGTAAAATTTGATTAATGCTACAAAAAATACAAACTAGTATACCTATGACAAATGGATGGTAAAACCTCAAATTAATACATCTGTGACAAATGAATAGTAAAATTCCAAACTAATATACTCATCAACTACCACTTGTCATCCACCTCAATAATTTAATAAAATTGTTATTAGTGTACCAGTTTGAGTTTTTTTGTTTAAAAATTATTTTAAAGTAAATTTGTCACAAATGTATCAATTTTAGGTTTTTCGTGCTATAACCCTTATTTTTTTGCATGCTAGAATATGCTACAATTACTCATTAGATAATCACTCTAACAAAATAAGTTCATTCTCTTTGTACGTAACTCATCCATGTTCGCACAAGTGCATAATGTGGAGCTCAACATTGTTATACATTAATTCAAAAATGCCCATTTTGTTTCCCTTTTGACACTTTCCAAAACTATTCTTCCATAAAATAATAAGAAAAGTTAACGAAAAGTTTGAGGATCCCAATAAGTTATCCCATGTAGTTTTCATCCACCGACCACTTCCCCACTAACGAAATAATCGATCCCGTTCTTTTTGTAAAGTGACTCTCCTTAGCTTTGTTTATCTAATTTTTACATATTTATTCATTCTTATACACGCAAGTAACATATGCTTAAACGTGTTATAAAGCAGATAGAGCCTCCTACTTTTAAGGGATTAAAATCCTCCTTTTCTTCCTCAAAGTATTCTCAATTACTTAGTTTATAAGTAAGGTATCGATGAATGGATGCGTATGTATCCTATCAACTTTTGATATCTAGTTATCAATTTGATGTGGTTACGTCCCAACATATTTTGCATAAGGTTCAATCTATGCACAAGTGGGTGAGTTCAAGTATATTACGTATGCTCCTTATAGCAAGTTTAAATTTGGCAACTATGCTTTTTAACAAGGCAAAGGGGAGATGAGATAATTCAAAAGGAAAGAAAGATCTTTCACTATAGATATGTCTATGATGTCGATGTTGATGTCGATGTCGATGCCCATGATCAACCCTTCTTAGCAGATTCTTCCATTGCCACCACCGGCCTCGTTCTTTTCATCAGTCATTCGGACATAGAACAATGCCAGACATAACAGGTTTGACAAGTATTTATAAGCTTCTCAATATTTAGATTAACATCACATCTCTATATATATGACTATGTCAAGTCTTCTATCTTTGCAATATCCTTTTTCCTTTGTCCCCAGTCCAGGGTGGACACTTGGAGCGTTGTAATCACTAAAGTTGCTTGATGCGAACCCCGTTTAATTATGCTACGAACACTCATCATTAAACTAATTATTACTTAGAGATCACCTTTTCGATGGACCCTTATCCGCCTAAGTTTTCCTCTTTTTGAGATAAAAGAGGCCAAACCCACTGCTGCATATACGTCGCATATTCAAACTAGAACTTACTCCATTGAGAAAAGTGGATTAGCTTTACAAATTGACAACAGATGAACTAAAGATTAAAGTAATCCAGTTTAACCATGCAAAAGTACCACCAAAGAGCGGGATTGACATGATGGGGGGGTCATAAAGAAGAAGTCGCAGAACCCAAATAATAATAATAATAATTATTATTATTATTATTATTATTCTAAATTTCTTTTTGGAGCTGCAACTTTATTGGATTTCATGAAAACTGTTGATGGAAATGACGTAAAGTTAGATCAGAAAGAAAGCTTCTTGCTTATTGATAGAAGAGTTGAAGTAGCTGTAGCTTCCTGTCCCTCTACCAATTATACCCGTTTCATAGCATGCCAGTGACGTCTCTCTCTCTCTCTCTCACTTTTCTCCCTGCTTTTATTCTTGATGGATTCGCGTACTATCTTCCACAAAGACGAACCCTAGGTAACCCTAGAGAGAAGAGGCGTAGAGAGAAAAACCCTAACCTTGACCCTGCATTTACTAGCGGTTCCTTAGTAATACAGATCGTTTCTTTCATAGATCAGCGCAATTTTCAGGCGGATGTGGTGTTTGATTACGTGTAGATCTTCCATCGTGTGCGGTGACGTTGATCATTTTATCAGGTTCTCAGCGTTGAGTCGGAAGGAAAGGATGGGCGACGAAGAAAAAGAAAAGGAAAAGGTAAAGTATTAATTTGATAAGACTTTCTTAAAAACAATTTAGTTTTCACGTAGACCAAAATAATTAGCCAGCGCTTTTATACTTTGATATTTGCTTTGATAATTATAAATGCTTTCATAACAATAATATTCTCATTGTAGGTAATATCAACCTAAAATCAGTATAAAATAACATGCTGATAAATGAATTCTAAATAAACGACATAATATTCAGATATAAAATATTATATTGAGAAAGAAAATCTGATAGGAAAGATAACTTTCCTACAAAGTAATTTATTTATACAATATTAATCTACTATGTGTTCAAAGGGAAGTAGTTTATAAATTTAAAGTTTAATTTACCTCCATTTCCAAATTCTTTTGAAAAATAAAAACTTGCCTCTTTTAAGCAATTAATCCAAACAGGCATAGTTTCTAAGGCAATCGACATAGAGCTCTGAGAAACTGAGTATTTTATGATTAAAGATAACATAAAACAAACACCACTATGATCCATAAACACTGATGACAAGATACATGTAAACAAACTTGCCAATACTAAAAATTCAAGGGCTAAAAGTTTTTACAGTGAAGAAATTATTTATCAACTAGCACAGTTGCCAAAAATCGATTGATGCTTTTCGGGTACTTTTCTCTCTTTAAGTATATAATAACAAGATAAAGTGAGATAAATACTCATAGGCATTACTCAAATTTAAATTAATACATAAAAAAAATCCTAAACTATATTCGCGGTGACATAAATAATCTGAAGTTTTATTGTGTTACTAAAAATCTATAAAAATCCTGAATTTTATATTTATAAATATATAAGTTTGGGTTTTATCATGACACGAAAGAAAATTTGGAATATTTTTGTCATAATTGGTAAGTTTAGAGTTTTTTGTAATATAAAAATATATATACATAATTTAAGATTTTTGTGTTTGCCCTTCCAACTTCATACAAATTCTATTCTTGCAAAATTAGGTTCACAGCATTCTCTGAATCTGTCCCCTGACGAAGCAGCAGCATCAGATTGTTTTAGACTGAGAGAATGCTTGCTTTGAAGATAGGTGCCAAAAATAAAATCCATTTATTTATTTAAAAAAAAAAAAAAAAAAACAACCAATTGCAGTAGTTTCCTTTTTTTTTTTTTGTCGGAACAGTAGTTTCCTTTAACTTGCGGAATTTCGGGGTTTTTATACATAATGCCAAAATTGTTTGCATGCAATGATGATCAGTATGGGTACGTGTAGAGGTGTACAGATGATTGCACACACCCCCACCACACAAACTTCAATTAAAAAAGAAAAGAAAATCAAATTATTACTCACTCGCACTATCAGAAAAAGGAGAATTTAGGAGTCTGTCAGATCGATATAAACCCTCGTCAACCTCTTCGTGACAACTGATCTAAAATGTACCGCTGAACACACGCTAGCCCTAGCTCTACTTTTCTGAGTAAATTAATTACTTCATGTTATTAGTGCAGGTTCTACCTGCATATTCTTTCTGTCCATCTACTCTCTTTTAAGAAGACAGACTAAGGACTAATGAAAAAGCAGAGGAAACCCTAGAAAGGGGGAAAAAAAGAAAAAGAAATCTATGCACCAGTTCGTAAATTCCCAAAATGAGACAATCTAACATCCAAATTTCCCCATTAAATTTGAGGATTAGGCCCTAGCCTCGTCTAGTTTGTTGAAAGTTTTCTTCCATAAAAAATTATTAAATATTTGTCGATATGTAATATCTTGAGAAAAATATCAACGTGATAAATACGTCCATCACCTCCTAATGCTGATCTTATTTTCTAATTGCCTTACATGGATCTAATATTCTTTATTTAAATTGTTATAATTTCTAATATCAATAGCACTAGACATTAAATATTTTTTAAAATTGATACACTGGACCAAGCTTATGTAGATGCATTGTAGAGAAAAATTTATTCATCTACATTGTTCATTAAAGAAACTCTAGAGGAGGTTTTTGGCCTGAACTGGTTCCCACAAATAAATTATATCTATATTATGGGTGAGACAAACTTCTACGCCGTTACCTTGAAAAGATATTTATGTTTGAGTATGACAAAAGCCATGAGCATTTTTAGTAAAAAATATTTCAAATGAGTCATTTTCCTATGTGGGGATCCAATATATAAATGAAAAAAACAATGTTTTATTGAACACTTCTTTTTGTTCTTTTCGAAATTATTATAGGGCTCAACTAATTCAACATTGTCATATGTTGAAAAACGGCATGTCACTTTCAAAAGGAGTATTTTCGTGGGTTTGAACACAAATTTTTCATTATTTATAAAAACTTTTTTGTTGATTTGTTTTAAGTGGTCTAAACGTTAAAAAAAAATGAAGGAAATAAAATTTTCAATTGCAAACTTTTCGCGAAATATACAACCCTTAAGGTTGCAAAGATTTTTTTTTTTTTTTTTGCAATTTTTTGGCTGGTGAACAAATAAGAAATAACATAGAGCTCACGGAAGCAATAAATATCAACAATAAATAAATAGGGGAAAGAATCCGACATATATAATGAGAACATGGCTAGTCGTAGGGGTCTTGGGCGTAGGGACAGTGTGGGGAATGGCTTTATTATGATGCTGCTCCACATAGTGGACTTGGCATCTGCCCACTCCCTTCCCCAACTTCATCAATCCTTTATAATCAATCAAATTGATTAAGAATGAGTACATCGCGACAGAAATCTTTTACCTTTTGACTTTTGATTTATCGTGCATTTGGTGGAATTTATAATTTAACTTGAAAGATTTTAAAAGCTTTCACAATATTTATATCTCCATAAATTTTCAAATGACATAAATTCACATCAAAACTCAAAGGAAAAGCAACGAGAACAAGCAAAATACAACTGATGTGAACCCGTCTAAAACTAGCTTTTAGGCAAAAGTAGTTTAAAGGTATAGGGATAATTGATATTAGTGGTAATCTTCAGACTTACTATTGTTAATGTCCTTATTCTTTCAAAGGTGCATGTTCTTTTTTCATAGCATCGTCATCAATTATTCACTCCAATATTAGTAGATTCCTCCAAAATTGGGGATGGAGTTAAAAATAGAAAAAAAAATTCATCATTGTATGTAAGGAAAAAAAAAAGACAATTCTAATAATGGTCTAAAACCTCGATGTCTCTCATTTGCAAAGAAAGAAATAAACGGAAATCTTTATTACTCTTTAGCTCAACTTGTGAACCAATTTCATTAAATAATTTATTGTGTTCTTATATTTGTCTTTTTGCATTTGCTTATGCCATGCCCTGGTTTATATCAAAAGAGCACTTTCAAAGAGAAATTAAATAAAATGCAACTCAAAGCTAACCAAATAACTGCTCTATTCTACCAACAACAACAACAAAAAAAAGAATAAGAAAGATAATAAAAGGAATTTTTGTTGTTTGTCAGGGAACTATAATTTCAAAAAAATTAGCAACACAAAATTTGACTCGGTATAATTAGTACCAAGGATCTGACTTTATCTACATTAAATATATAATGTCTATATAGATTTCTCTCATCTTAATCTAGGGAATATAAACATAAGTAGGATGTAATGCATAACTTAAGAATATAATCATCATTTAATAGTATTACTGTTGACGATCATTTATTTTTTTCGAAAAAGCATCTCATTCATTTCCATGAATATATGATAGAGAAACATAATTCAACTGCAAACAAAGATAAATCTTGGACAAATTAAAAAAAAAAAAAAAAATCTATATAAGAGAATGAATCGTTAGAATAACATTTAAAGTCACGCTCAAAAGCAAATTTGTGATTTCTTCCAATCAAAATGGGTGGCTAATTATTGAATTTGTCTTCGGTACTAAGTACACACTGAAATTTTTATATGTTGGCCTTTCGATGATGTATACCTAGATTTGATGTTTTCAACACCAAAGCTATTCAGAGTAAAAAAGATTTAGTATACATAGATTTGACACATGCGAAACGTGAAACCTTCACAGAATATAAATTGGTCACCCAGCCACGAGATAAAAGCACCGTCATCTCAAAATGATAATAATATTATTAGATAAAAGTAAACTAAAGGGGGCGAAATTGAAAAAGATGATAAATGACTGGGGAGCAAAAGCGAAACAGAATGTCATTGCATAAAGTCCATACAAATGCCATTCTGGAAGACATAATTGTGTGCGTGTGGATCCAACATTAATTTAATCAAAGCTTTCATTAAAGAAGAACCTACTTGTCCAATGAGCCGGTGAACAGAAGCTAGCACGATGACCATCCTATGCTACTCGAGACAAATAGTTTCTGCATTTTGGTTGGTCCTAAAAACAATGTCGTTTCTGGAGTTTTAATTTGTTTAATATTATCCTTAAAAAGTTAGTAAATATTTAATTTAACTTCTAAATTATATGAAAATGCTCAATGTCATCTTTTCGCTAATCCAAGTTAACGAACATTAAGAAACATAATGTATTATGGCACGTTTTCTAATTGCCAATTCAGCTAGAATTTGTAGAACTCGAAGATACACTAAGTTGGCGCATTTTCTTCTTCAATTTTTTTATTTATATAAATAATTAAAAAGAGAGATTATAGAATATTGTACTATCGTTTCACACCGGTCGGTCTATTCTCCTACTTATTGTAGATTTTTTTTTTTTCTCTCTATTACATAACACTTACCACGCATGATTTGTAAGTATGGATATTTTCTCATTCTCGTAGAGTTGATTTTACTACTCATCACTTGAAACATTAGATAAATGCAATATTTATCACTATATTGATAATTTAAAATGGTTCTGTCAAAGTTTTCGTCCATCTATTTGATTGTAACGATAGGTCAATTGAATTGGGATTTTCTTATTGGGCTGTGTTGTTTCATGGCGAGTGGATCATTAATGATGAAAATGAGAAGTTTCCAAAGAATAATTTGGAGTTCTTATATAGTAGAAAAGATAGCACTTCTCTATTGGTTAATATTCACCTTTAATGCCCGTGTCGTGCAAAAGCGAGCTTTCCTAATGGATACAAATAGATAGACATAAAGATATTTTGAATGATAATATATTTAAATATATCAAGATACTTATTTCCACCGCGTAATTATTGCTTTGTGCTCCACTATGTAACTTTTTGTAGGCAAAGTCAATTATATCAGGTATGGTAGGAGTCAATCATATCCTATATAGATTATGATGTATGTATGTGCTTTCTTTAGATCTAAATGTGAAAAGACTTTCCATTATGACATGATATAAGGCAGGATCAATTTCTATGATATTTTGGATTATTCTCTTTTTACTTCGATCAATTACAAATTATCCATCAGGATTGATTTAGATATTTGCAATCAAATTTGCAAAATAACGTTTTAGATACTTACACTCAATGAGCAAAAGTAAGTTGTCCTATATGTATTGTAGGGGGAAATTATCCAATCAATCATAAACACATCGTATAAATACAAATTCAGTTTTAAGCTTTCCAATTTTGCTAATCTAGTCTTAAACCTTGATGTGAAATTCTAATATAATCATTTTGACTAATTTTAACTGAAAATCGTTAATTTAACAGTTAGTCATTGTCGGTTATCCTATGTAACACACGGACATGTCATCAATTTCCAACGAAAATTAAGTTTTAAGACTAAATTGGAATATGTATAATAAGTTTAGAATTGATTTAGTAATTCTCCTTGTATTATAGGTTCAATCCAAACTTAAAAACAACATTATACAAGTTCTATTAAAACATCCCACAACACTTATCTATGAAATTTGGTTGGATTTTCTATACATATAGTCTCTCTTTATCTATGCCTTAACATTTCATGTAGTCAACAGCATTCTCATTTATTTATTTCCAGAGAGCATCAAACCTAGAGATCCTAACTTTAGTTGAAATCCCAACCTACACTTAATAGAAAGTGTCGCAATATTTAAATATTAAATCACGCAATAAAAAAACTTTTGAACTAGTTAATAATAATTCTACATAATATTTTATTTATTTTTATATGTCATTCTTGATTTGACTTGCACGCGACGCTGTCTATGAAATTATTGAAAATCATGCAATCTCTTAATTTTTTTCTAGAATAATTTTCTATCAAGCTGGATGACATTTTTGGGGGCACTTGCATCAAGAGCTTTTCCAACTTATTGATATACCTGTATCATCACATGAGACAGAATATGAATCGATAATGAAAAAGAATGAAGAAAAAGGGAAGGTGGACAGGCTATAACTATAAGGAGTGTAGAAGAATAGGTAGATTGAAGAGACATTCGGAGTGTCCCACTCGCTTTACCAGCTTTTTCCTTTAGCTGAAACCCCACCCTTTCCTTTTCCCTGGTAAATTATTGCAAAGGTGGAATGCTACGGGAAGAGAGGACTAATAATGAGTGTGATCCATCTCTTTTCAAATCTCAGGTGAAGATGGTGTCAGTGTTCTTGTAATTTTGTTTTGTGTTTTTATTTTTATTTTTTGATAGCACGTGAAATTTGATTTTGTTTTATATTGAACGCCTAATATTAATTGACCAAGTAGGGAACAGAGTTATTTAGTTTTTTTTTTACATAATTATAGCAAGTACATATTTTCATCTCTGGAGCTCGGAAAGAAACTGAAAGTAATAATAAAAGTTATTTTTTAAAAGACATTGCGAAATTGTCAACGCAACGCTTATCATGAGATTCTTCTTATTCAACTATTCTGTAGTTATTGCATCCATCCCTCCATAAATTTTCTTTCCCAAGATTAGGTTATTGAGGCACTTGGGAAAAACACCCTTAAAAATAGGAGTATCTCGTTCACAATGTTATGTAATGGACCAGATATCTTATTTGAGATTCCATTTAATTGTCGTTCAGTTAGAATTAGGTTGATAATCTTTATTTTCATGCTAAAATCCCTTAGTATTGTGTGTAGGTTCTCCAAACATGGCACGTTTGAGATATTTTTACTCATATATAAACATGTAAAATGTACTCGTGCAAGTATCAATGTATAAATGTATCCTAATATGTCTGGTTGTAGATACAAATAACATATTAAATTTAATAATTACATTTTCTTAGTTACTAGTTAAATAGTTTTAATGCTCATTGACTCATCCAATCTATAAGTCTCAAGTGGTTTAAGCATGTCGTATATATAAGTTAAAGAGTTAATATCACAAAAAATCTTAAACTAGTATACTTATAACAAATATATCCCAAATTAATTTGTTTACAACAAAGAACCACAAATTGGTACATATGTGACAGATTTACTATAAATTAATTTTTGACTACTAAAAACCTCAAATTAGTATATTTGTAATAAATTTACCCTCAATAAATTTTCGTTAAATTGGATTAACGAAAAATCATTAAATAGTACACTCATGACAAACGGATAATAAAATCTCAAATTGATATATTTATTAACTGTCATATATTATTTAATTCTTACACCATGTGCTAATATCACTCCTCAAAATAGGGTAGCTTTCAAGATGTTGGAGTTTGGACAAGAAACTGTAAAGTGTGCAAGTGGAGGAGCCATCATAATACTGTTCTCAATTTTGATTAAGATTAGTAAAAGAGACATTGATAGAATTGATTATTATCGATATAGGTGTAATCGAATAAAGTGATAGTCATTTTCACTCGTCGGTATTTCATGATTGTATATGCAAGCAATTTCTTGAATGTTTCGGTGTCTAGCAACATTCGTTATTGAACTCATATATTTCTAAATGGCCACGAGGCTTTAGGAAAGACTCCTCTAAAATTCCATAGGAGGAGACCCTTGATAAGATAATCAATTGACATCCATATATAAAATACATTGTATTATAAATCAGTTCACTTCATCTATCACATTGGTATCAAATTTTTTTCGAGGGCCCTCAAAAGTCAATACTATAAAACAATGGGTTGCATCCTGACCAAAAACCTCGTTACTTAGATGTAGACAGAAACCCCCAAGTACACAGCCGCTCCAACACAGGAGAAGACCACATGAAAAGAGGCCATCTTAAAAGGAAAAGAAGAAGAGAATACAAATCTCGGGGGATGGAAGAAGACAACATTTATCAGTGAGAAAGAATATTAAGTGAGTGGACAGCAGATTGCAAAATCAAAACCCCAGATGGAAGAAACACCACTGTCACCAAAAAAAAAGAGAGAGAGAGAGAGAGAGAGAGAGAGAGAGTTTGTGTGTGATTCTTTCGTGCCCAAGAGCCCAAGGAACCTTTCCCCTCCATCATCCATGAATAGTTATCCCTGTTTCTTCTTTGGCTCTTCCCTCGATTTGATCGTTCCTCTCTCTATCTCTCTCCCCCCCACCCCCCTTTCTCCTCGTAATTTGCTTTTATTTATTTCCGTAAAAGAAAAAAATTCCCTCTCTCCCTCTCTCCCTCTTTTCTTGCACTGCCACTGATACACTGCCATTATCGACTGGCAAACATAGAGAGAGAAAGAGAGAGAGTTTTCATCGGGAAGGTAATAAAAAGTCCCTCAAGATAAGTAATCCCTCTCCTTCCTCTTACCCAAAACGCGTGCATTTTCATCTCTCTCTCTCTCTCAATCAAAAACCACCCACACAGAGATAGAGAGAGAAAGAAAAAGGAAGACGAGAGGGAGATTAATGCTGTGAACGAGCAGACAGAGGGAGAGAGAGACGATGATGCAGTGAAAGAAAGGATAAAGAACACTCCCCCATTCTCGAAAGAAAAATATTTTGAGCAGGCTATGTCCTTACAGAGAGAGAGAGAGAGAGAGAGGGGGCTGATATTAGTGCATGTATAAATCTGACGACCCACTAGAAAGGAGGGCCACTATTTTATGGATTTTTGCTTTTTTCCCCTTCTCTCTTTCTTCTGTGAAAAGGCCTGAACTTTGTGTAAGCACAAAACTCGGGAGACCAAACTGGGTGTTGTTTGTTTCACTCCCACTTACAGTCTTTTTAAAGGAGCTAAAACTCACACATAAAGGATCTCATCATCACCCTTTCGTTCTCTAGAGGGGGAGAGAGAAACAGAGGGAAAAGGGTTTTTGCATTAGGCCATACACTGGAATGGAGGGTGGTTCAAACAGCACTAATTCGCCTTCCTGTTTGATGGCTTTTGGAGAGAACGGTCACCACAGTGGTGGTGGTGATGGGCTATGCCCAATGATGATGACGATGATGCCCATCAACACCATCACCTCATCATCCCATCCCCATCCCCATCATCAACATCATCATCACCATCACCATCATCAAAACCTAAACACAAGCACCCACCGGTACTTTCTTGACCAAACAGCTCGTAATAGCAGCAGCGGTTCTTCTCCGATTCTCGACGACCGCAACAACAATAGCAACAACAACGCGGGTGGTTCAGGTTCAGGCTCAGGTTGTTTCTTCATGGACAACGATGTCAAGGCCAAGATCATGGCTCATCCTCACTACCACCGCCTTCTCTCAGCTTATGTCAATTGTCAGAAGGTGAAAGAGAAGCGAAAAACCCTACTTTCTCTCGCCCGCTCTCTGGCTATGCTCGTTCTTTGTTCAGATGTTCATACCAGTGAGAAAAGAAGCTAATTGTCTCCTCAAAAACGACTAAAGAGAAAAGATAAGGACCCGAGGAGGGGAAAAAAAGAGTTCTTTCTGTCACACTCAAGCATGGCTTTTCCTTTTCTTATTTCTTTATGGGTGTTAATTTAGTCAAACTGGGACGACCACGACTTGATAGGGTTAGTATTTGATGTTTCTTTTGCATTTTTTCCTTTTGAAGATTTTTTTGTGAAACCAGACGGCAGTCATATCTCGAAGAACGTAGTTCATTACTTCCCTGATAAACAATTTTTTTCCCTGCTCTTTCTTGTATAATATATAGTCATACCTGCGCGGGTTGTTGTTTAGCAATATGGAAGGAGACCCTCTGAAGTCCGAAGGGGATTTTTTGGAGACCCTTTCGGGCGATCTCGACAAGAAGATATCCACAGTTTCTATAAGAAGTGTTGTATTACTATGGTGTTAAATTATTACCTACATATAGGTGGGAGCTCCGCCTGGCGTGGTGGCAAAGCTAGAGGAAGCGTGTGCATCGGCTGCGATAATGGCCGGGAACAGCGGCATGAGCAACACAGGTTGCATTGGTGAAGACCCAGCTCTTGACCAGTTCATGGAGGCCTACTGTGAGATGCTGACTAAGTACGAGCAAGAACTCTCCAAACCCTTCAAAGAGGCCATGCTCTTCCTCCAGAGGATCGAGTGCCAATTCAAAGCCCTCACTCTTGGTGTTCCTTCTGATTCTGGTACTAATTAATCTATCTTCTTATTTGCGACTCTAACTTGTACCTTTATAATCCTGACTCGAGCTTTTACATGGAAACAGTCACGAGATCGATTTGGGGAAGTCGTCCTTTTTCTTTCCCCATTTTTATTTGGTTTTCATGTTTAACCCCCATGCGTGTGAACTACGAAGACTAGTATGGGAACTAGGAAGAGCTCGGTTTTCAAAATGATGGTTTCGTTGTTCTTCTTCTTAGAGTGTGCTTTTGCTTTCGGGTTAATATGCTTCTCAGAATCTGCCTTTCGTTCTTGGTCATATAACTTTGCTTTTGTGCGTGTGCTAGGCTTTTTTCTTATTTAACGTACGATGTTTCTCTTCATGGAATGAAGAAGAATGGCACAACAACTGTTACTGCCGTTTCTCTCTTCTCGGAATTTGTGTGTGTATAATGTGGTTTTCTCTTTGTTCTCGTGCATTCTCCTATGTACTATTAATGACTATTTAGTAGTTCTGTGCTGGCCTTTCGTATTGCACTTTTATAGTTATCTTGGGAATAGGAAATGCTTGTCCTCCAGTTTTACATGAACTACAAATCGGTGGTTCATTCAAAATGGCTAAAACTCGGGGGATTTTTCATGTCAACTGTCAAATTTCTAGAAATAATATTTGGTTCTCTGATGGGTAAGCACAATAGGAATAAATTACGTGAACTAAAAAAAAAAAAATCTTAGGCGTGCTCATTGAAATTGCAGTTAGTAGATATGAGTTGGCACTGGGTAATTTGATCTAGGGTTTCTGTATATCTAGGGTTTGGATCAATTGAGCGTGAATGCTCGCCGCTCACCTTGTTTGACAAATTCTATTTAAATTGCCTCCTTTTATTCTACTCTTGACTGCATTCATATGTGTAGCTTTTGCTGATTTTTTAAGGTCCGAAGTGGACTTTTTCTCTTCACGCTCTTAGGAACTGATCAATTATACCTATGGCATCTCATTCATAGTTGGATATATGTAGATACTCATAGTTGGATATATGTAGATACTCATAGTTGGATATATGTAGATACACATGTATATATGTATATATGAGTAGAAAAAAGATTGTTCAAATAATTCTTCTATATGTTCGTCTCGCATCCAATGGCTTCCTAATACACATTATAATGGGGTGCAACATCTCAATTTTGATTATCTACTACCAGGGGTTCTCTCAGTTGCAGGCACAATTAATAAATTTCAAAACGCACTATTTTTGGTTCATAATCTGTGGTCTACCAATATGTGCTCAAGAGAATCTTTTGTAGGTTTGACTTATGCTTTGTTGCGCATGTGTGTGAACCTCAAGGCAGCCTAGAGGTCCATTTATAACTCAGCATCTTCTTTTGAGCCATCTGTTTATATACAAGTTTACACTCAGTTTCAAAATCAGTTCAGTTGATGAATTTACATGTGCCGGGACGATTGTGCACTTTTTGCCGACACACTCGTTGTGCGGTTAATTGACAAGGCAATTTTTGGCATGAAGATATTCTCCATTTTCTTTAGTTTATATTCAGTGCAACGAGCATATGAGATTTTGTAGAGGATCATCAGTTATTGTCCTGCCCTTTGGTGTGTCCTTCTCGTTTACTCTCTTCAATGTGCTTAATGCAAGTCTCTAATCTCATCAAGTTCTTTTATTTAGAATAAGTGAGATTTATTTGAATTTTTAGGTTTTTCTTAATGCAAGGTCTTCTTGGTGTTTCTGTCAAATATTGCAACCTCATTGACCACTTGTTTTATGCTACTTATGGTTTTATTTCACAAGTCTCATCTTTGCAGGTTGAGCCTTGGAAACGAAGATCTGTCTGAAATCTGATTATAAAATTATGAAACATTGTTGAGCATACACAATAACAGATTTGATTTGATGACAAAGTCTTTCTGCATGGTCGACATTATTTTTATTAGAGTGATGCTAGATATGCAAAATGTTAGCAAAACTGGTACACATAATTCTAGGGGCACATGATCATTTGTTATTTCTACACTAACAACCACAAAAAGACATTATCTAGCACATAAGATTTTGTATGTTTTGCCTAAGGGGTGTGCATTTTGTCTTCTTGCGGGCGTGTAATCTGTTATGAAAAGGTTTTAGGTGATTTAGATGCTAGTAATATAAATATTTGAGGCGATTAATAGAAAATATAAGTGTGAATTTTTACCTGAAAACTGAAAGCTAAAGGCGACACTGCTAAAAACCCTCTTGCTGGGTTTTTGGCATTGCCTTGGCTTTTGAGCATTAACTTTTATTCAACGTAGAATGTCCCAAATACTAAAAAAGTATACATATACATGTACATATATGTAATTCGCCTAAAAAATCTTTGATAATTCTTTACAGTATATTTTCATTATGATGGAAAACTCAAAAGGAGCTTTTTGTTTGGCTCAACTCCAAAACAAACATGCTGTAGCTTAGCTTTTATGCTTCACCTTTAAGTTAAAACCACGACACTTCGTAATTTTTGCATGTAGTGGAAAAGGACGTTTCAGTAGGTCTCTAAGCCACTGAGTAGAGCTTGATAAGGGTTTGAGCATAATGAAAACAATTTTGGACTTTTACTTTGTTTCCAATGGTGGAAAAAAGTATTTCCTTATGTAGTTTTTAGATGGAGACACATACCTTTTAGTTTTATCAATTGCATTCATCCTCTTCATAGAAGAATGATTCCTTTATAGTGTGGTTGGGGGACAAAATTATGCAGAACTGGTGTTTTAGATTAAATCCTAAAATACAGTAGCCTGCAGATTAAATATCCAAAGGTAAATAAGGCAAGTCCGATGGCAACAATGTAACTTAGGTAATTTGCTTTTCCTTCCTGATCATTACTGCAACATGATCTTGCATTCATGGAAACATCCTCAAATTTCCACTTTTCTGGCTATAGATATATGCATTGTGTAACTTTTTTTTGACAATTAAAATGTATAAGTGAAATAATAATTTGGCCAACCCTTGTACTAGGAAATTGCTTGCTCAATGTTAATTGTAGTGTCTCAAGCTCTCATTTCTTGGGAGTGACAATCATGCAAAGATGAATATATGATGTTGGATTTTTGTCAAGCGTAGTGATTGCCTTACTTACCATCAAGGACTCTCTCTCTCTCTCTCTCAATATTACTTAGAACTTTTGGCGGCCCATTATAACATGGTCTAAGAGGAGCTTAAAATGTTTGAAATGCCTTAATTACTTGTGGCATAGTCTCTGAACATGTGATCTATGATAATTGAAATAGCATTTCTCATTATCATATAGAAAGGAAAATATCTGACTGAATAGGTTAGAAGCCTTGTATTGGACTATGAAGCATTTGTTTTTAGATAATGACGAGTCCTAGAATTAGCTTGTGTTGTAGTTATTTTGAGAGGAAATTAAGAAGTCACTCCTTATAATAAGAATGTATGTAATGCATTTGCATCACTTGCTTGGGCTTGCCACTATAATGTGGACATTATGTACTATTGTTTGATATTATAAGCATATTTGGATTTACATGGCTTTTTTGAGCGGTTGGTAGCAATGGAACTTTTTCTATAGTTTAGAATATCTTAGTGTGTGGCAGAGTTCAATCTTGTTACCTTGTGCTACCTGATGCATGATTAAATAAAATGCTTGGAAGTTCCTAGTTCCTAAAAGTGGGTATAAAAAATTGATTTGATGTTATTAATGCTTGCCTCTATATGAATTGTGTCTTACTAATGATGAAATGGTACTTTGAACTCCAGAAATTTTTCCCATTCTGTTGCTAAATAACAGTATTGGACAATTCACTTGACAAGTTGATTAGAATTTAAACCACGGTATCCAATTTGGAGTAATTATGTTGGCCCAGAAGATTGTCTTCCAGAAAAATCCTATCAAAGGTCAAGGTACTTGTGTATAAATTAGTAGAAATACCCAATAAACACCACTGAATGTGATGCAATGTATTCTTGATCTTGTGCAATGTGCTATTATATTTTTGTTATCCAGTGACAAATCTACTGTTACCAATGCATGTCTGTGATTTGATTTATATGGCAACATAGACTTCAAAAAATGCTTACTGTGCTTGTTCATGTTGCCAGTGGCTTTGAGTGAGGCTTTTGATAGGAATGGCTCGTCTGAAGAAGATGATGTGAACAACTTCATTGACCCCCAAGCAGAGGACAGAGAGCTCAAGACTCAGCTCTTGCGGAAGTACAGCGGATATCTTGGTAGCCTCAAGCAGGAGTTCATGAAAAAGAGGAAGAAGGGGAAGCTCCCGAAAGAGGCCCGGCAACAATTGCTTGATTGGTGGAGTCGACACTACAAATGGCCTTACCCATCAGTATTCATCTACACTCTTAAACTCCACCACTCTTTTTGATGACACATATAGAAAGAAAGTCCTTCTAAATGGATTATATGATAAAACAAGCTCAGTGGTTGTCATATCAACTAATCTATGGAATGGCTTGAGATGGAATGTGCTTCTTTAATAAATTGGTTGGTTATGGCTCAGAACTATTATTTTCCACCCATGTGATGTCTTTACTAGTGAAAAAATAATTCTTTGCACTGGCTGTGTACTTTACAAATTAGTTCTTTAGAAAAATTCTTTACTAAAGAATGTAGCCCTTGGATGGAGACTGGAGATGTTGGATTCAAAGAAAATTGTTGCCTTGAATAATTGAGATAGCGCCGCCACTTACTGTAATTCATTAAGTTATGGGTTATAAGCGATATCATTTAACTGGCAGAATTTTTGCCCTGCTGATATATGACACAGAATTGTAATGCTTACTCAACATGCATGAATCACATGTTCTGCCTTACCCTGATACTGGGTTTGTGTGCATACTTTGCTTGCCAATGCCAATTAACTCTGGACTCTGAGCACCTAAGTTACCTCATTTTGCATCACTGGGTGTTAAAATTTTTCTCGGGTCTTATTCAAAATGACAGGAATCACAGAAACTAGCTCTAGCAGAATCAACCGGACTAGATCAGAAGCAAATCAACAACTGGTTCATCAACCAAAGGAAGAGGCACTGGAAGCCATCGGAGGACATGCAATTCGTGGTTATGGATGCCACTCACCCTCATTACTACATGGACAACATGCTCGGCAATCCCTTTCCCATGGACATCTCTCCGACCTTGCTTTGAAGTCTATGGTTGATATTGCTAATATTATTCGACCCTAGTGTCATTATGAGCTCTAAATGTGCTCTTTCCGAGTGCTGTAGACCACCTAATCATTTGATGGCAAGTTGTGAAGCTTATGAGTACACTATGTATTGTGCCGGCTTGTGGCGCATGGAAATACATGATAACATCCGATAAGATTATGACCTGTTAGCTATATTTGGGGTTCATGTATGACTGGTTAGTTTCGCGGCTATGGCAAGGATAAATGTGGACATTATGTCGTAGGTAATTTTGGTGACGATTAGCATATCATAAGCTTCAAATTTCGTATGTACCATTTAGATAGCTTAGACCATAAGTGAAAATTAGACGATCGTGTGCGGTGATTCAATTAGTGATATTCAACTAGTGATGCGAGTGTAGATTATGCTTCTATGGTATTGCAGTTTGTGAACTCAAAACATGTAAGAAGTGCATCTGACGAAAGCAGCGTATGATGATTTTCTAACGTCTGTCATACGACATTATGTAAATTATGTGTGCACATTCAGACTTACTAAGTGTGAATATTTAGCACCCTCAAACATGTTGACGTGATCCAAGTAGCCATTTGTACATCCAAATGTCTCTTTCTACGTCATTATGATGAGACATGGTTTCTACGTAAAGTAAACCATACTAGTTTTCGAAATAGGTGGGGGTGGAGATGTGCAAGTAATATACTCCAACACGGATGTTTTAGGATCCAGGGGTAAGGACGAATCGAGGATGTGTTAGAATCCGAAAGGGGTCAGTGTTTTTGTGCTTTCGGTTGTTTCTCAGTCGATTCATCTATCTGTTCATTACTGTGGCCGACGTCATTAGCTTCTGTGCTGCTTTTGTCTATGGGTAAAATAAGGATGGTGATCGCCACCTTTTGGGGGATCACATTGAATCCCTAGCTGCTGATTTACCTGGTGCCCCGTGGTGTTGCTCAGGGAATTTTGTGCCGCGCGACATCCGGAAGAGCGGCTCGGGGTTAATCCTTCCTGGTCTGCTTCTGACGGCCTTCTGGACTCTAGCTAATTCGTGTGGATATGAGTGATTTGTCTGGTTGGTCCGGAGAGGCTCGTGCTGAGTTGGAGGTGATTCAAAGGCAGATGTGTGCGGGGATTGAGGATGATGTCTTGCGAGAAAGCGGCTGCTTCGAAATTCTATGTGCTTGCAGGGATGGAGGAGAGTCTGTTCCAACAGAAAGCTCGAGCTAGATGGCTGGAGCTTGGGGACCAAAACACGGCTTGCTTTTTCCGACACAATTAAGCGCAAATAGCACCGTAATACCATTCAATCCCCGACTTGCGAGGACAGGACGATGATTACTGATCCTGATCTGAATAAATCTAAGGTGGTGCGTTTCTTTTAGGCACAGTTTACCGTGCTCCATAAGCTTCATCGATTGATGCAGATGCTTCGGGACACCATCGGTACTACTTCATCTATTGAGCATATTGATCTTCTCTCCACCCCGCCAGTTACTGTGGAAGAGGTGAAATGGGTGATGTTCGATCTGCTTCGCCATAAGGGGCCAGGACCTGATGGCTAATGTGTAAGACAGTGCCGGCCTGCAGACTATAGGTGATCAGGTTATGGAGGCAGCGTCAGATTTTCTTTTCCCATAGGAAACTTCTTCGGGAGGCCAATAATGCTATAATCACTCTCACGCCGGAGGAGGAGAATCCAAGTAACCTTACTGATTTTCTGTCCCATCTCTTGTTGCAATACTATTCATAAGTGCACATCTAAGATTATCGCTTCAAGGGTTATTCCTGTAGTCCTGGTTCCGTTGGCCACGAGCAGTCCGCTTTTGTTCAAGGGAGGAGGATTGGAGATGACCCATCTTGCTTGCTCGTGAGTTGCTTCATGGTTTTCACACCGAGAAGAGGGCCTGCGCGGTGTTCTACTCAGGCGGACATCATGAAGGCTTATAGTATCGATCGAGCGGGAATTCCTGAGGGCCGCCTCGGATGTTGCGGTTTTCCTGGAGAAGAATCGTTCACCTCATCATGCCGTGGGTCACTACGGCTAAGTTTCTTGGTGTTTCTCCCCGGAAGAACTTGCGGGTTTCTTCCCTAAGCTGGGGATTCGTTAGGGAGATCCATCGTCTCTTTAGAATACCCTGCAAGTTCTGCGAGTAGGAGCTTGTCTTTTGTTCTTTGTTCTGGTTACAGATTGATAATTCGGCACTTGTTAGTGTCGTCTCCTTGTGAGGGTTGAAAGTTGCTAGTTTTCGACTTTCAGATCGGAAGATTATCTCAAGGCCAATGCGACATGGTACATCATGTTCTGGGATAGCAACGTTGTACAAAATGGTAACCTTACGTGGTCAAAACTTAATGTTGATCTATCTTGGATGCTCGGCAGTTTGCCTGACTATATGAATTTGTGATACTTGACGAGTAGTGCCTTTTTTATACCTATATCAAATTATTGCTTGTGACGGGTTTTATACGCTTCTTTCCCTTGATCTCCTATTATGTATGTCCGAAATCATCATAGTGTCGAGGAAAATCTAAAGAAGAAGCTTGCTTTTCTAAATCGTCCCTCCCTCCTTTACCCACAAAATTTCTCCAAATTATTTTCCTCAATTTTCTCCAATTAGCCCAAAAGTATTACAGTGTTGTGTATCCCTATACGTAATGATCGAGGGAGAGAAAGATATAAATCAAAAGTTGAACTTACTGCGAAAATAATATCTAGTATAAGAGAGTTATCACATAACTTATAGAGTCTAGCACGCTGGTTCCAAAATGATATTATTTAAATAAATAAATAAAAATCCCCGAAATAAACTAGAAGATGCTAGTGTTGTGAGGTCACATCTCTGTGATTAATTTGGGTTTTTACGCCATTGAAAAAGATCCGTAAAAGGATAATAAAAAAAATAAAAACAAAAATTAGAAAAGAACATTAATTGATGTGTACGAGCCTGTATATTGGGCTTAGTAGTCTCATTTGGTGCTACTCACGCTTTTGTTTTATGGATCTATCTTTAATGGGCTTTCCACAACTGCCTTTGGACCTGAGCCCAAAACGAATAATCCTTGCATATCAACTCTAGGAATTACTCTATTACTTCCCTTTTCTTCTTCTGCTGTATTTCGTGCAGCTTGAGAATTTCACGGTTATAATCAAGAATCGCAGAGATTATTTTATATCTCCCCAAAAAGAATTTCACCTTTTCTCAGTAGCAACATGTTAATAAATAAAAGGGCACCGGTTTGATGTGGGTTTGTCGATGAGTGTCGACTCAACACTTGTTAAGCATACTTAATATAGACATTTTTCGATTTTCAAAATATTAATAGCCTGTAATAGGAGGACGGTCAATTAGTTGGAAGCTGTACAGTTTCCTCAATGAGTGTCCCGAGGACATCCATCGACAAAAATGTGTGTGTGTGTGTGTGTTTTTTTTTTTTTTTTGAATGACTATATATTCATTCCACATATATAAGGCGTTTCCTTATTTAATCAAAATACAAAAAAGCAATGCTAAATTTACTAAGTTTAATTTAAAATGTTGGCTTATCAAGTGATGTGTCAAACTGTGATTGATTCTTAAATATGACCCACATGTTTGAAATGTCACTTATAATCTAACATACGACTTAGTAAATTGATTTTGTATACCACCCTCTGTAAGTCCAATCTAACACGAGCAGGAATCAGTAGGCATGGGAACTTTGATTACTATCCTAGCCAGTATCAATATGTTCTCTTCAAACCGAAAAGAACTATAGCATTCATAACACATAATATCAATGTTGCCATTCACAACATCTATATGAGTACACAATAAAAAAATCTTTCTTAAGAGTTGTCACTAAGATTGACATATAGGACTTTAATTTTCAAGTGATCAATCGTTTTCCTTGTAATGACTGCTTATCTCGCACTTTGGAGTCCTTTTGCTTTTCACTAAAATTGGTGCTTCTATTACCATGTGTTTTATTAAAAGAAATTGTTTTGATGAGTTTTGATGTTGCAAATTAACAATTGTAGATGCATAATTTCATATCCTTTCATATTTATGAAAATATATATACTATTCATTTATACAATTTCGTGAATTTATTAATAAATACCATTATCAGGGAATTATTGTAGGTTTATTCCATGTGAGCATTGCTCCATGCAAGATTCTTTATGATATGTGGGAGGATCCTAGGTTATTCTTGTCCGTTTATAAGTTCAAGAGAGTTTTGTCTCCCTGGGCTCGGAGTAGGAGTCGTTAGGAATGACCCGGTCTATTCGATCTCCCTTTGTAGTGGGCTTAATTCTTGCTCGGGTCCTCCGGACATGCAACCATGCCTTATTGTCTCGTCCCCTTGATACATGACGTCCTATTTATAGTAAGTCTTCTCTAATAAACAATTCATCATATCTTAATTGTTTGTGCCTAATCCTTTATCTTTCACAACTTATGCAATCAAATCCTTTGTCATCATTAGTTAAAATCATCAAATTGCTTATATGACATTGTTTTACGTGCCAAAATATGAACATATATAATACTGATGTGGTGCCACATGAACAATTTAAAGAAAAACAAAATGTCTTTTGGGGGGAGGGGGTAATTGACCTTTGTCATGCTCAAGAGAGGATTGTTGGAACTGGATTTGGAGAGAGAGAGAGAGAGAGAGAGAGAATGCACTAGGGGCATGGGCGTGGTTGCCTCATTCGACAAGGCGTGAGGCTTGCGTGGCCCTTGCTGATGGCCAACAAGTGTTATGAAAACCTTGTCATTTTTAGGGTTATGGCACCTTAGACTATTAGGATGCAAGCGTGAGTTGTGTTAAAGAAGTATCATATCGGAGAATTAGTGTGGAATAATCAATATATCCAAGTTAGTTTACAACTAATTAGTTTAAACTTTTGAGTGAAAATAGGTCTAGTTGGATATATTGACGGGTTTAGACTTGGGCTCCCTCTTATTGATCTCCCCTGGTGAAGTTGTCAAACTTTTATTGCACGTTCTTAACAAATGGTATCAAAGCCAATAGTTGATTGGTGGTCCATTCTCGAAAGTAAATGAGTGTTGTGGTGTTGCTGGCAAATTTCATAGTTCGATCCGAACAAAGAACTTGAATTAATGGGGAGAAAACCTAGTAATGGGGCTCACACGTGATGGGAAGATTGTTATGATGCAAAGCATAAAAAACTTGATACTACAGTTCACATGTAAGGAGGAGATTGTTAGGATATACGTGTGAGTTATGTTAGAAAAGTATCGAATTGGAGAATTGATGTGGTAAGGAACAATTAATATATCGAGTTGGTTCATAATTCATTGTAGGTCCAATTGAATATATTGAAGTACTTGGATTTGGACTTCCACCAAATGATCTCCCCAAATTCCTTAGTGAAAATATTAGACTTCTACTGCACATTTCTAACATAAATAGTGGTTGTAGAGTGCACCTTCCCTTCATGCCATCCACCTAAGCATGTCAAAGGTTGCCAAACCTCCCACCTATGGCTAACAGGGCTTGTTGAATCCTCACAACCTTTCATTCGAGATTGGACCTTGATTCTCTCTCTTAATTGTTGATTGTGTTAATGATAAAACCTAAGTTTTACTGTATTTGGCATCCACCTAAGCAAGTGGAATGTTGCCAAACCCTCCCGCTTATGGCCAACAAGGGTTGTTGGATCTTCCCAACCTTTCATACGAGGCCAAATCTTGATTCTCTCTATTAATTACTGATATGGCACCACGTCAATGATATAGCCTAAATTGGATAGTGCCTAAGCCAACGTCCTGTTCATGGGCTTGGAAGAAATTACTTGGTCTCCGTGACTTGATCCAGCTTCAGTTTAGATGGAATGTTGGCGATGGCTCTTCAGCCTCCTTCTGGTTCAACTATTGGCATCCACGTGGCCCTTTCTATAAGATCTTCTCTAATCGTGGTATCTATAGCTCCGGTATTCCACGTCTTGCTACAATAAGAACTGGTTTGGCAGCCCTCTCCACCCCTTCCTCATTTGTGGGTGTTATTGCGACTTGGGAGGAGCCTCTTCCGATCCTTAATGGGGAAAATGACCGATTGGTTTGGCTGGGTCACCCGTCGGAACCTACTCTTCAGCTTCGCTTGGAATCTCCCTGAAGACGAGGAAGCCATTTAGTCACTGCTACAAGTTTATTTGGAGCCCCTCTTTCCCTCCTCGTTATCAAACTCACACTGTGGTGATTACTCGCAATCGCCTACCAACTCGGGTGAGGTTGCTCACCCATGGAAGAATCCCGGATGTGTCTTGTGCATTTTGTTCAATTAGACCGGATTCAATCGATCACCTTTTCTTTGGCTGCTCCATTACTCGCGGCCTTGCGGCCTTTTGGGCAGCGAAGTTTAATCTTCCTTGGAGAAACCAGACCTGGAAAGTGAATCTTTTGTGGGCTATTAATCACTTATCGATTCGGGGTTCCATCAATCAATGGCTAGGTTTTCCTTTGGTGCCTTATGTTATCTTGTCCGGAAGGAGAGAAACAATATCATCTTCCGCAACCAACAGCTCTCCCTCCCAGCCATGAAAGCCCATCTAATCAAAGCTGTAAAAGACAAGGCCCTTACATTCTCCAAGGTCCGGATATCCCCCGCAACAAACGTCTTCAGCTTAGTTGGGGTATCCACCCTTCTATCTTTGAGTAAGCGTTTCGGCCTCCTACTAAAGAGATCATTTGGCCGTCTCCGTTCGAGTCTTTCTTTGCATTGATGATGCTCGTGGGTAGCCCCCTCTTCCCCCTTGTTTGGGTGGTTCTCTATCTCGTCTCACCCTTGGTCTTTTAGTCGCTGTTGTTTCTTTGCTTCCAGTTCACCCGCTCTTGCTTTCATTTGGTTGTATCCTGGTGTTGTGGGTTGTATTTCTGCCCTCCCTCTTCGTTTATTTTTGGCATGCTTTTCGCCCTGTTTGCGCTGTTCGCCAGCCTCTTTTGGCTGCCTGTTTTTCTGTTTCCTTTTTCCTTCTCTGCAGCTCGGGTTGGCACCCTTCCACTCGAGTGGACTTTGACATTCTGAGTGCAAGTTTTGGTGCCGGCTTTTCCCTGCTGTTCTTTGTATGGCCTCTTGGCTCTCTTGTCTATCTATATTACTTACCTTTACCAAAAAAAAAAATGATATAGCCTAAATTTTACTGCAATTGCCATCCACCTAAGCACATCAAATGTTGCCAAACCCCTCGCCTATGGCCAATGAGGGTTGTTGAATTCTCACAACCTTCCATATGAATTCATATCATGATTTTCTATCTCTTAATTGTTGATGTGGCACCACGTCAATGGTATAATCCAAATTTTACCGCATCATCATTCAACTAAGCATATGAAACGTTACCAAACCACCTTCTATGGCCAATGAGGGTTGTCGAATCCACAACCTTCCATACAAGGTTGGATCGCAATTCTCTCACTTAATTGCTAATGTAGCACCGCGTCAATGATATGGCCCAAATTTTACCGCATCTGCCATCTATCTAAGCACATTGAATGTTGCCAAACCACCCCCCACGGCCAATGAGGGTTGTTGAAATCTCACAACTTTCCATATGAGACCGGACCTCAATTCTCTTTCCTAATGTGGCACCACGTCAATGATAAGGCCTAAATTTTACCGCATCTACCATTCACCTAAGTACCTCAAATGTTGCCAAACCTCCTTCTATGGCAAATGAGGGTTGTTGAATCCTCACAACCTTCCATACGAGGTTAGATCGTGATCCTCTCACTTAATTGATGATGTGGCACCGTGTCAATGATATGATCCAAATTTTACCGCATCCGCCATCCATCTAAGCATGTCGAATGTTGCCAACCCCCTATGGCCAATTAGGGTTGTTGAATCCTCACAGCCTTCCATATGAGGCCGAACCTTGATTTTCTCTCCTAATGTGGCACCGTGTTAATGATATGGTCCAAATTTTACTGCATCAGCCATCCATCTAAGCACGTCGAACATTGCCAAACCTCCCACCTATATGGCCAATGAGGGTTATGAAATCCTCACAACCTTCCATACGAGGCCGGACCTTGATCCTCTCTCTTAATTGCTTACTCGGCACCACGTCAATAGCAATAGCACAAATCCTACCCGCATAATCATAGCAATATCACCTGTTTGGCGACGTGAACTGATCGTCGGTAGTAGACTTCATCACGAAAAGATCACAGACCACATCGAACAAAACAAAACCCGATTACACATTTTCCGAAAAATCAAAGCTAACTTTTTGTACTTGCCTACTTTCCTTGGGTCATTAGGAGCAATAAATAGCAAGATTAGGGTAAAGCCAATCCGATTTAATCAAACACTAATCGCCGGACTGACTTGTGTGCAGTAGTGACTCGGTTGATGAGTCTTTCTCTCTCCTCTCTCTCTCCTCCCCCTTCTCTCTCTCTCTCTTCTCTCTCTTCTCCGATATCCATGAATACCACCGAGCACCAGCGCTGGTCTCCTCGCCTCCCTCCTCGCCTACCCCCCAAAATCTAGGGTTCCTCCTCAATCCTCGCCGACCCCTCCGCCGCCGCATTCCCGCCGCCGCCGCCGTCCCTCCGCCGTCCTCGAACCCCTCCCTCCCCGGCGGAGCCCTGCTCCGGCGACGCCGTTCGAGCCCTACCCCCGCCGCCGCCGATGGCGAAGACCCGACCCGGCCTCATGGCCAAGCCGAAGCCGGCGAAGAAGGACCTCGACGCCTACACCATCAGGGGCACCAACAAGGTCGTCCGCGGTGCGTAACTCGTTGTCGTGCGGCTTCGTGCTTCGGGAAATGTTGGGGTCGTTCCCTTGGTTTTTCGGTCTAATGCTGATGCTGGGCCGGGGTTTTTTTTTTTTTTGGGGGTTGGGGATTGCTTGTTGCAGCTAACGATTGCGTGCTGATGCGACCGTCGGACACCGGGAAGCCCCCGTACGTGGCGCGGATCGAGAAGATCGAGGCCGACGCGCGGAACAACGTGAAGGTGAGGGTGCGGTGGTATTACCGGCCGGAGGAGTCGATTGGAGGGAGGAGGCAGTTTCACGGCGCGAAGGAGCTGTTCCTGTCGGATCACTACGACGTGCAAAGCGCGCACACCATCGAGGGGAAATGCATCGTGCATTCGTTCAAGAACTATACGAAGCTCGAGAATGTCGGAGCGGAGGATTACTACTGTAGATTTGAGTATAAGGCGGCTACTGGGGCGTTTATACCAGACCGTGTTGCTGTGTGAGTGTTTTCATTTTTCTTTTTCTTTTTGGGTTCTTTTTGTGGTTTTAGTATCAAGGTGGGTTTTTTTTGGGTTTAGTGTTGGAGATTTTTATTGTTGGCTGATGGGTTTTGCTGGATGTGTCTCAATTTCGCAGGTACTGCAAGTGTGAGATGCCGTATAACCCGGATGACCTTATGGTGCAGTGTGAAGGATGCAAAGACTGGTATACCTTTAGTCTTTGCCTCTCATCAATGAGACTAATTGGTTGTTCAATTATATGTGGACAATGTTGAAAAACTTCCATCTGATGTTGCGTGGATATCTTTTGTCAAAGATCACAGAAAGATCAGTTCTTGGGAGGTTATGAGAATGTTCAATGGCACGATAACTTGCCTATCTTATTCTAGAAGAGTTAGAAGATGAGTCTAACATTGTTCGTCTACAAGCAAAGCTACTAATTTTGGATAGAATTACTCAAAGATTAAAAATTTTTAATTTTGACATGTGTATGTAGGGCAGGTTTGATAGTTGTAGTCACATCTGTGCTTTCAAAGCAGATGAGAAAACTCCAGAATTATGTGAATCGAATTTTCTCCCAAAATTTTGGATTTTGGATGTTATTTAGTGAAACTCATTCTCTTTCACGGTGTTGTTGGGGAATTTTCCTCGTTCTTGTCCGCCATGGATTGTGCAATATATTGATTGTTAATAGAAGAGTTAATGGTACCCTCATTTAATTCGGAGTTCATTGTGCTCCCTCATCATAATTCTCAGGTATCACCCAGCGTGCGTGGGTATGACTATTGAAGAAGCCAAAAAGCTTGAGCACTTTGTCTGCGCTGAATGTTCTGATGACGAGGTCAAACGAGCAGAAAATGGATTTTCTTTGTCACCGTTAGCTGAAGTAAAGGTAATAGTGCTTGCTTCTAAAATCTGAGGATTATGTTTTCCCTCTGTTTTCTCATTTCATTGGTTGGTAGTGACCTTGACTGCTTGGATAGTTTTGATATAAGATCTATGTGTGGCAAGGATCAAAAGTTCTTCATTGGATTATTCAGTTTACATGACAATGCTAAACGAAATTCATGGAGAAGTCAAAGGCATACACCTTTTGATCTAGTTTACTGCTTGTAGCTTTGGAATGGAAGATTACTTAAAAATTCGCTCTATTTAGAAAAAATAAAAGGATTGTCATAGTGTATATATATTAGTTAAAGAAAGCAAATTTTAATTTCATTATAGAAAGCTATGGAAGTAGTGAAATTTTAATTGAGGCAATAAGATTTTATATATTGCATTATTTAGCAAAAGGGAAATCAAAACTAGTGTACCTGGAAAATTTCCATTTTTTCTAGTTCAAAGTTTTTATTTTCAAATGCGAGGGCAATCTGTTGATCTTTGTGGCACCTAATAATAGGTACTAAATGTTTCATTCAGGATGTCTGGCTTCCTATTTCTTTTTTATTTTTATTTTTAAGATTTATTGTCCTTCTATTGTCCAGAGGACTCTACTCTCTTTACCTCTATATGGCATACTTATTGTTTGTCTAGTTTTTATGTTGTTTGAAGGATAGTGTCATTCTTACTGAAGAATATATTGCTTTTGCAAGTAATTAGATCATGGTGGACAAGACCAGAAAACGTGAGACAATTTTCTTTGAGAAATTTCCTTATTTTGTTACCTACTCCTGTATTTCGTGATTCTCTCCAGTGAAGATATCCGGGATTGTGTTTGGGTTACTAGTATCATCAGTTGTTTTTTATTGTGCTTGTTATGTACCATAAGGTAGGTATTTCGTGATTGTCTCCAGTGAAGATATCCGGGATTGTGTTTGGGTTACTAGTATCATCAGTTGTTTTTTGTTGTGCTTGTTACGTACCATAAGGTAGGTATTTCTAAACAACTGACTATTATCTCGTTTAGTTAGACCAGGAGATGCTTCATCATGACCTTAACATAAGAAAATCAGCTCCTCCTTTTTTAAGATGATTCCTTTCCTTGTTTTTTTGGCTCATTTGGACAGAGGAACAAATTCGAGGAGCTGAATCCTCTTGGGATTTTTTAGGAATAATTGGTTGTACAGTCTTCACTTTTGGTTTTGTAGGATCTATCTCACTAGAAATGCTAGAATCAGTAATTGGTATCTTCTACCTGAAGCCCTTTTGTATAGGGGTGGTTTCTTCTTGATGAAATCTTGTTTAACATTCAAAAAAATAAAAAATAAAAGTGAGAAAAGCTTCAGAGAGCTTTTCTTCAACGAGTCTTAGATATTAGTTTTTGCATCTTCTCCTTTTTGTTTTCCCTTCTTTCTTTCTGTTGTTTTGAATGGTCAGGCTCACCTGCAAGGACATTCAAGCGTAATTAACCAGTTTGAGCAATGTCTGTTTAGGGCTGTGTAAAATGTTCTAATAGGGGCTAGAACATGGAAAACTGATGATCGCTACATTGGTACTGTTTATCAGTCATCCTGATTTTTAAATATTATTTTTGTGAAGGTAACTTTTTGGCATAGAATATGCATCATTTGTGAGTTGATTGAATGTAATAACTACTTTTGATTATGAATAAGAATGAGGAGGGGTAGTGTAACTACCAATTATGCTCTCAGCCTTTGAGTGTGATCATACTTTTGTCGGTCTCTTCATGAAGATTCCTCAACTGGGGGATAATTGTGTAAATGCAGATATTTTTTACCAAATATTAATTCCAAAAGCAATTTCTATTGCTTCCACCCCCTTTTGTTTTCCTTCTCAAGATTCCCAAGCATAACTTTAACTTAACAGAAATCTGCACGTGATGCTTCTGAATTAGTGTTTTTATTAGATATTGAAGACATCACGAGCCTTATTTACAGCATCTCTCTTGCCATGTTTATGGCAGCATTGGCTTATGATTCTTTGCAAGTAGTTTATCTGCTCTCACTTTTCAACCCTCTTTCCCTCTGCTTCTTAATGTTCCCAGGCATAACTTTAACATCTTACAAATATGTACCTGATGCTTCTGAAAATGTGTTTGCTGAGACATTGAAGGCATCAATAGCCCTTATTTATTGGACCTATCTTGTTCACATAACCTTAGTCAAGAACTTAAGGACTTTTTTTTTGTGGCAGCATTTGCCTATGATTCATTGCTAGTAATGCGTTTTGTAATGCTTAATTTGCCAGGTTGAGTTGTGTACATGTCTTATGAGGAACAGTTTTTTTGATAAAGTAGTGCCACCAAAAGTGGTTAGTCATGTTTTGGATAGTTTTGGGACAGTAAGTGAAGGGAGGGAAACCATGAGTGCAAAACATTTATGCTTCTTATCTAAAGTCAGAGTGTGATTATGCTCTTTGAACTATCAGACGTTCGTGTCACCTATGATATAGGTTGCATTATTCCTTCCACCAAATTCATGATAATGTTAAGGTATTTTTTTAATACTGTCGACTTCTGTTCACTGACTGCATATGTATCATGATGCGGAACATGGATTCTCCACGGTAAAGAGGCAGGTATACTTAATGTAAACTGACTACAAAGATGGATATCTTGGAAATATTCAGGAAATGACAATAGTTATACTGTAGCTAACATAGCACTGACATTTAGTTCATTTTATCCTTCATCATTTTCTTTCCTTTTTAATTTTGATCATTTCTAAACAGTAAGGGGGGGAAAACAGAGTTGATCATCTAAATATATGGTGAAGATACTTTTGCTATTCCCTTGTAGGGCTCATTCTGTTCTGTCCATTCTTTAGTCTCATCCTTAATCAAATGAAAAAGTAAATTCAGATTCTTGAGCAGTCAAGAGTGTTTGGGTACTCGTTTGTCTTCAAACCATCTTCTAGGCTGTGCATTGCCCTGATTCATATTCACTTCACCTGAATAAAGACTGTGAGCCTTGACTTTTCTCTAATTTGGAAACAAACCATTAAAAGCTTTTCCATGATCTATAGCAGAATGATTCAAGATCAAAGTTCACTTATGGTTCCTAGATGTAATGGTATAGGCTTATATAGATGGCTTAAGAGTGAAGATTCATGCAATGTCAGATGTGGGACAATTAATTAGATGTGTAGTTTGTAATACACAGTCCTCAACACCGTATTGTGGATTATGTTAAAACTCAACGAGTATGACTTTGTCTGGATTTGGATTGAAAAAGTGTACTTTCTGCAAAATTTAATGAATGTTTTTCCTCGTGCAGTTCAATACGATCCTTGGTCAAGCTTTTGTAATAAAAGAATATATCTGCCCCGTATTTTCATTTTCATGGTCTCATCGAAATTTTTTGCATTAAACTGTGATGAGCTAGCTCATGTGTTGCTGTAAATGTAATAATGGGACTATGAAGTGGTGAGATAGAAGATAGTAAAATGTGTGTATGCTTATGCATATTGCTGTTTCATATTTGATATACCAGAGCTACTTGATTAAGTTAATGTACAAGTACTGTGTTTTGCTGGACAGCCCATTGAATCTTTCTACTACATATTGTAGATGGGAAGCTACTTGCAGTTTTGGTTTCTCCTTGGAAGAATGATCTGTCTTGGTTTTCTCTTTTCATAACCCATCATGAACCCTTGTACCACTCTGTATGCATAATTTCATTGAGATCCCTTCATCCCCAGTTCTTTTTGCTCCCCTGTGTATTTACTCATTGATTCCACATATCTTTTATCAGCATGAATGGTGGTTGTGGACCCTTTTTTCTTGAGATTAGGCTGGAGGATTTGCTTTGTTGCATCATTTTGATATAAGTAGTGCAGTTAGCATGTCATGTATTTTTGTATGCAAAAGGAATTATATATCCGTGTCAGCAGATACTTAGTTAATGATAATCTTTAGTTGATCTCAAAGACAGGTTGATTTATCAGTGGGGATAACTGTATACAGGTTGACTCCAAGCGTCGGAAGAGATGAAGGTGAGGTGTCCCCTGGACGTGGCAGTTGCTGCTGGATAACGAGCCATCACTGTTATTATTTGCAGAAATAGTAACTAGTCGTTGTATGATGTGTACAGTGCTGCGTACCATGGTCTGACGTGACAGTGTTAGTGACTTGCGTGCGTGTCGTAGGATATCTGTATCTGCGCTAGTTTTAGGAGTCGTGATGTAATCCGTAGTGCGTCCAGGGAGAATTTGGTTTTGGAGTTGCTCTACTTCCTTTGGAGTCAGACCGTGTGGAGTGGTAAAAACTCTGAATACCTGGTTTTCCTTCGAAATGTTTATTAAGGTTATGTGAAGCTCATGTCTTAATCTTCTGCTCAGTTATTACATCTTATGTGCTAACATTCACTCGGCCAGCAAAGCGAATCAATCGAGAAATTCTGTTGCTGATTTAGCACCGTTCATAATTATTCAGACCACCTAAAAAACTGTCATTCGATCAGTTTCCGCAGTAATACTTGACGCACAGTCGTCCTCACTTCGCATTTTTCATCTAATGGGTTTTAAGCATTCTATTGTCTTTCTCCTTATCTAGGTGAGAGGTTTCGATGTTAAACAAGTTGTTAAATTTTGTCGGTGGTTGGGCGTGGGGTAGGTCGGAAAATCAGAAATTATTGGGAAATACAGTTTTTGGTTTTCCTTTTGCCATCTTCAGTAAATGTGGTTAACTCCTCCAGATATGAATTCCAACCTTTTCATTTTTTTGTTAGGCCCTAACACATAATTATTTAGTAGAATATGGCGGTATAATCTGAACATAGCTCTTATGTATGCGTAAATATATGGGTAAATGAACTATAGCAATTTTCAAACAGATCCAGAATTGACGTGGATGTACGGTGTACTATCGTTTTTCTACTACACGGCCTTTCTCTTCGATCCACGGTTACAAAATGTAGGATTAATGCCGAAAGTGAATTATGGGATAGAAAGGATTCATTGAGCTGGATGTTTTAACTTATGAATTTATGTGTAAATGTGCTTTGTATGCATGTATCTCTAGGAAAAGATAATGAAATTATGAACGATATTCTAACCTAAGCTCCATCTTGTAGAGAATATGGTCCTTTGCAAGCACCATTTTGAGGTACACCAGCCATTATTAAGGACATGCATCTTCATTGACAGTGAATATAATACAAATTCAGTCCATTTTTGGCTTAACCATGGCCATCATCTCTTCTGGAGGAAGGGAGGGAGAGAGAGAGAGAGAGAGAGAGAGAGAGAGAGGCAGCAAATGCAGATGGGAACACATGAAAAAGACCTGAATTCTAATTCCAACTTAGCAATCTGCTTACGTTAAACTGAAACTTATGAACCGTAACCGTCATAAACTTATATTGTGCAATTCACCAACCTTCTTCACATTTAGCCTGTGAATAAGCCTTTAGTTTCCTTCCTTATAAGATGTGTGTGCATCCGCTGGTTGATAATTGATACTGCCATCGTCACAAACCTCACATTTCTCTTCCACAAGCTATCAAACATGAATCGTCTGGGTTTCAATCCTGCCACCCGGATAGGTGTCGCGCTTCTCGCTTTTACGATCTTCAGGATCTGCTTTGCGGAAAAGAGAGAGATTTACTTGGCTCTAATGGAAGGAGACCCTGTTGCCTTCGCCGGTGTTTCTTCCTCGCCTGAGCACGGGCTGAGCCGGCACAATTTGAATAGGTAAGCAGGATAGTCGACTTTCTTGAGTTTTGCTCAGCCATAAACGAACAGCAAAGGATCCCGGTTCATCAGATCAGATGCGTTTGCTTGCCTTTTACTATCTCTTCAGGCTCTAGCCCTAGATAAGTGAAATGGTCTCCTTTTTTTTTTTGATAAAGCATGCTAGTTTGTTTTGTGAATGATCCTCAGGAAAGTGTCGAGGGCTCACGCAAAGCGCCTAGTGAATTCTCATGACCAACTTCTGCAGAGTGTTTTGGAGACTGGAAGCTACAAGAAGTTGTACAGCTTCAATCATGTCATCAATGGCTTCTCCGTCCACATTACAGAATCTCAGGTCATGGAAGGTCCTTTCATTATTATCATCTTACAGTTCTTCTTTATCATATGATCCAACCTGAAATTCAGCTAATCTATAAAACTTTGGTCGATCTTATGTTGCGTTTTATCATACTGAGGTCGAAGAACGCATTGATGAAAACCATTGATAAGCACTGATGAGCGCAGGTTAATCAAACACCGTTGATAAGCATCAATAAACATGCTAAAACGATGAACTCGTTATATTTTTTGCCACTGTAAGTGACAGAATCGGGTTGTCGCGTCACGTAGACCTGGTCGAACAAATGATCTGTGCATTAGTTCCGATTCAGTGACCATTTCTCTCCTCACGCCGCTACTTTTCGGAGAATGAAGAAGAAGAAACGAGAAAAGAAAGAAACGGTACCGATTTTCTGACACTGTTCATGATCAATCATCAGGCCAAGAGGCTCAAAGAAACTCCAGGAGTAAGGCTCGTGGAGAGAGACCGAGGAGCCAAACTGATGACCACCTACACCCCTCAGTTCCTGGGGTTGCGCCAGGGAGCATGGACCCAGCTAGATGGGCCGAGGAACGCCGGCGAGGGCATCGTCCTTGGCTTCGTCGACACTGGGATCAACCCGGCGCACCCGAGCTTCGCCAACCTCGGCCTCCCACCCTTGAACCGCAGCACTTCTCGATTCTCCGGCGCTGCGTGCGAGGCAGGCCCGCTGTTCCCCGTGTTCTCGTGCAACGGAAAGATAGTCTCGGCGAGGTTCTTCTCCGCCGGGGCTCGAGCCGCCGGACCTCTCAATCCTGCGGTGGATATTCTGTCACCTTTCGACGCTGTTGGGCATGGAAGGTTCGTCGCTTTACTATTGACGTAAAACGATCATTCCATGCATGAACTTTAACGTGTGGAACTCACTCAGCTAGGGTTTCATTCTCTCTCTCTCTCTCTCTCTCTCTCTTACCCATGAAGCCACGTGGCGGCAATAGCGGCGGGGAATCCAGACGTGGCGGTCGTCGCTAATGGCTTGTATGGATGGGCCAGCGGGGTGGCGCCTGGAGCAAGGTATATTATACATAGTATGATGATGGGGCCAATTTTTACAGCTTCCATTGTTAGGTTTTCCATGTGAAATCATGAATAATGCGACCCACTTACTAGTTTATTTAATTCACTAGTCGACTCTTTGAGGTAGACTTAGTTCACGGGCCCGGTTGGCCCGCCCGTCGAAACCCATCGTTTCGACGGGCTCATAGAAAACCCATTTCGGGCCTGATGAAGCCCGGTGCGATCGTTGGACGTACCCTTACTTGTATTTCAAGAATTTATTTACAGTTAATTGTCACTTTGTAAATCAATTTGACAGACCGATCTTAGTATACTTAGCATTGTTCCGAGGTAAGTTTTCTTTTTCTCAATTTTGTGTTGATGCAGAATAGCCGTCTATAAGGCTGTGTACCCCACCTTGGGAACGATGACAGATGTAGTTGCAGCGATCGACCAAGTAAGCTTGTTCTCTCCTAATTTCATTTAACTCTTATTATCATTTTATGGGTGCTATGCTCTTAATGTGACCTAATTATCTTTTGCACAAGGTATACGTATAGAAGGGTATTTCATATAATTAGCAATTTCTATGGAAATATCGATGTCGTTTATCACTAATTATTGATTTGAGAATACATTGGTATACTGAATGCAATCAAATTTTCCAGTAATAGGGTTATTGCTATTCTACACGCTTTAGGCTCATCATGAATGATTGGGCAAAATTGAAAATGGATTGAACAGGCAGTGCGTGATGGAGTGGATGCATTGTCGCTATCGGTAGGGCCGGATGAAGCGCCGGAGGATACGCCCACCTTGTTGAGCGTGTTCGACATGGCGATGCTGTCCGCGAGGAGAGCCGGCGTGTTCGTGGCGCAGGCGGTGGGCAACAAGGGACCCTCCCCCTCCACCGTGCTGTCCTACGGCCCCTGGACTGTGGGCGTCGCCGCCGCCTCCACCGACCGGACCTACCCTGTCTCTCTCCTCCTCGGCAGCGGCCAAAGAATCTCAGGGGTTGGCTTGACAGGTCCTCTCTCTCTCCCCCTCTGTTTTCGTGATTGTTGGTGAGTATGTGAGATGAGGATTTTAGTAGGGAAAAAAGTTTGGCTTTAGACATGAAGGAGCTGAGTAGCATACTTGCCTAATACAGTGAACTGTGATCGACTATTGTGAATTATAATATACGGATATGAAAATACGATATGATGGGCCACCATTTGGTGCATCGAGTTCATGTAAACCCAGCACACCAATTGATCATTCGATTTCGCCGGACCCACCTTGGGCCCATGTGACCTAACAAGTCATCGTGACGTGAACCCGGCACAAAGTTAGTCATTTTAGGGAATCAAAGGTGGTTCGACATGAATATGTAACTTATTGAATTAGTCGTGACATTCATGCGAAAACATGCAACCTAAGATAGGATCGAATATGATACATCGACCATCTACTCAATGTCCTAGAAGGAGCCCATTCAACCTTTCTTCAAGGATTTTTGTTTGACATTCTTGCTTCGACATCATAGCCTGAAAGACGTATCATAGCTGTTGACACTGAGCTGTTTCATGAACTAGGACCAACTCTAGGAAACGGCATGATTCAATACAAGCTTGTCCTAGCCAAGGATGCAATCCTCCCGTACGGGGTTTTCCCCAGGACACCGCCGTACACCGAGGAGTGTCAGTCCCCCCAAGCCCTGAACCCTGCTGTAGTGCTGGGCAGCGTAGTCATCTGCACTTTCTCCGCCGGCTTCTTCAACCGCACCTCCTCCCTCACCGCGATCCTCAACACAGCAATATCTCTCGGGTTCAGAGGCTTTGTCCTTGTCGCAAACCCGGCGTACGGCGACTTCATCTCCGAGCCGATTCCCTTTCCTGTTCCTGGGATGATGATCCCGAGAGTGGCCGATGCACAGGTCGATCATTGTCTATACGTAAGCTTACATTCGGTTCTTTTTACCGAGAGAACTGCCGTATGCTCTTGTGCAGATCCTGTCGCGGTACTATGAGCAGGAGACGGTAAGAGGTCGAGGAGGAGCGACAACCAGATTCGGTGCGACGGCTGCCATCGGGGAAGGAAGAGTGGCTTCATTTGGCGGGAGAGCGCCGACCGTGAGCAGATTCTCTTCAAGAGGACCGGATTATATTGATGTCAAGAAGACTCCTATGGATGTGTTGAAGCCGGATATCCTCGCCCCCGGCCACCAGGTGTGGGCAGCATGGAGCCCCATGAGCGCCTCCGAACCCATTCTCGTCGGTGAGTTACAATACCAAACTCATGATTGCCGTCAGCTTCGCGTTCCCTATCGAGTTCGAGTTAAAAAATTTCCTTTCTTTCGATTGCAGGACAGAGTTTTGCATTGCTTTCTGGGACAAGCATGGCGACGCCCCACGTTGTCGGAGCAGCAGCACTCATCAAGCAAGTCAATCCATCATGGACACCTTCCATGATCGCATCGGCGATGCTGACGACCGCCACCAAGCGCGACAGCTATGGAGACCTTATAATGGCTGAGGGTTCGGACTTCAGCAGCCTCAGTTGCGCCACTCCTTTCGATGTCGGCTCAGGTCTTCTCAATCCGACCTCTGCCCTCAATCCCGGCCTCGTCTTCCCTTCAGGTAATTTTATCTTGTTATTCGAATCCAAAATATGCATTCAACGTTTAACTTTCTGGTGTCTACGTTTGCTTCCACGGTCATGAAGCAGATTATGAAGACTACATCAGCTTCCTGTGCTCTTTACCTAAAATCGACCCGTCCATGGTGAAAGCAGCCACCGGAGAATCTTGCACTCGCCCGCTCACCTACCCATCCGACTTGAACCTTCCCTCAGTAACAATATCCGCGCTTGCTGGAGTTCGAACAGTGCGCAGGAGGGTGAAGAACGTGAGCGCCAGGCAGCTGACGTTCACCGTCTCGATGCGACCACCGAATGGAACGGCGATAAGCGTGAACCCACCTTGGTTCACAATAGACCCTCAAGGAGTTCAAGATCTTGATATGGAAATTAGAGTTACAAAAGCATCGACCGAGCTCGGCCAGTTCCACCACGGCGAAGTCGTCCTGACAGGACCGGCGGATCCAAGTAACCAGTCCCTGTTGGAGGTGCCTATTACTCTTTCCATAAGAGTTCAGCCAGGCGGCTGATTTCGTGCCGAGTGGTGCATGATTCAAAAGATGTAAAGTAAGATCAATGCTCGCTACAAGTGAGTACAAAATAAACGAGAATTTTCTGTGGCAAATACTTGTCTCTTTGATTTTACTTGAATCGAACAAAGCTTATTTTTAGCCTGGAGAACACGCAACCAAGGCCCTAACCAGGCATGAAGATGTACAATAATACTTGGGGGGCTAAGCAAAAGTGGGAATACTAAGTGGAACTTTTAGCTTTGTACCGTCCTAAATGTAAAGTGATAATATAGGGTTCATAATTACACCATCTCTCCAGGAAGCTCTCGTGTTTATCTGTGGATCTTAGTCATCAACTGACCGACGCAAAGTTCTATACAAAATGGCAAACATCGGAAGAAACTTTGGGGGTGGCCGAGACACAGCTTAAAACGACATGTCGATTGCCTCATGATCTGGTGTCCTGTATGAAAAACCCATTTCATCGCTGGAACGCCTTTTGGAAATGCCTGCCCTTTGCACCAACCGAACCAACTGTTGCACAACTTCAGACATTGGAGGCCGGAACTCAGGCTCGGGCTGCACGATAGAGAATACATGTGATTATACAAATTGATAGGGTTAAAATAAGACGAGAATCATTTAGTAAGTCAAGAAACCACCAGCTTTCTGGAACAACCTTAAAGCTAAATTGGATCATGGGGAGATCAAAAGGGTTGGTTCACTTTCACATCATAAACATCATTTTAACACCCAAAATATTTTAGATAAGAGGGATGATAAGACACAGAAAATCTAATTATACCGGTAGCATGATGTTGATGGAAACTTCTGCCCTACAAGATAGTTGGCAGTCCAACTAATATGGGCTTAAAATGTCAAGTAAATGAGCAGCAAGAGCGCATACACAAATGAAAAACAAGATACATCCAACACCTTTAAAAGATGGAAAAAATTCAACAGTCATCTGGCAAAGATGCACAGTAAAACTTGCTAGGTAACTTCTTTGTATACTCCAATTGATATGTTGATGGGGCTGGTGCTACCATTATCCTCTCCAGGCATTAATTATGAAAGTTGTTTCACCAGTATTATAAATCTTCTTTGGATGGTCTCAAGATGTAACTTCCAATCAAATCGACAGAAGAGACAATGTCAAGCTGCTTTCCCACTTGCAGACTTATGGTGAACCCATAAGCACATATTAGCATGAGTTACCGGTGGAATGAAATTTACCTGAACACAGAGTGCAATAATGTCTGCAAAACGTGAAAGGGACTTTGCAGGATACATGCCATTCAAAGCAGGATCGACCATTTTAGCCAAGGCATCTATATCATGCAACTGCGGGGTAGCCCATCTAACAAGTGATTGTTCTGATCTGACCCTTGAACTGAAGGTGCGAGAGCAAACAGATATTTCATCAGTAGACATAGATAACACGTGTTGGCAAAACATTAGGAGATCATATTCAGTAGGTATACCTATCAAGTGGCTTCCGACCAGTCAAGAGCTCCAACATTACAACTCCAAAACTGTATACATCACTTTTAACAGTGTATACTCCAGACAAAGCAAATTCAGGAGCACTGTAACCAAATTGACCAACCATCTGAGCAGAGACCTGCTAAATGTATGCAAAAGACGAAATCACAAGCCAATTACTAAGCCACTACTGGCCCACTGGCTAATTAAACATGCCGCTAAATTGGAGAGACGGACAACAAAAGAAATGAGTCATTGTTCATCAACCATCAAAACTTAGTCCAAACTAGTTTACCTGTCTCTCAGTGTTTGGTGTCAAGGCAGCTAAACCACAATCCGACAAATGGGGATTCAGCTCTTCATCGAGTAAAATATTAGCTGATTTGAAGTTTCTATGAACAACTGAAGGCAAGCACACTTCATGCAAGTACCTGACAGAAAACAAAATAAAAAGTTCCATAAAGAATTTTGACTGGCATACCAAGGGAGCAGACACACACTTGTCACATGGGAAGTGATGCAAAGGATCACATTCAAGCAGTGGCCAAAACAAGCACAGAGTTGAGACATCATAAGCATATAACATACTCAAGGGCCCGAGCAGTCCCCAATGCCACTCGAACACGTGCATTCCAGTTCAGTGTTTTGCTCCTATCTTCAGCAAAATGCAGCAGATCATGCAAATTCCCATTCCCTACATATTCATAAACCAGAAGACGTTGCCCATGCTCAGCACAGTATCCAACCAACGTAACAATGTTTGGATGCCTTAAGCGTGACATATTGGAGACAGCTTCAAGAAAGTTATCTTCTTCCTGTAAGGACAGTGCTGCATTGTCGATCTTCTTGACTGCCATTATCTACAGTCAGAGAGGGAAAGAAGAATGATGAGTTTGACCATTTAATGGATCAGATATTTAGCCAGATCAATTTGCGTTGATCAACACCTGAAGAAAACCCTTTGACAAAGAAAGAGCATTGAAGAGTTAACTAGCTTTTAACTGCCAAAGCTAACTTGATATGAAGACATTCATATAAACGTAGGCTTACCCTCCCATTGGGAAAGTCTGCCCTGTAAACCCGACCAAGGGAACCTTCACCTATGAGATTTTCTTGACCGAAGCTATTTGCTGCAGTTTGGAGGGAGGCAACAGTATATGAAGTAGCAGTTATAGGTGACTTAATTCTCCTTACGGAACCATTCTTTGAGGGAACCCTTTCGGCCAGCAATACATCCGCAGGAGGAGGTTTCAGGTCTATAACAGCAGCAGTGGTTATAACCCTCTGCTCTTGCATCTCAGGATTTACTGCAACAAAAACACAATATTAATTATCAAAGTGGCCCAGACACAATCTCACCATATTTCAGCACCAAAGTTCTAGCAGATATGGTTCCATGTGAAATAAAAGATTGATGGTTTTTTGCGGGCCGCTAGTTAATAAGTAGAGGTGTATATCAATTACCCTGGGAAGTAATTTAGTCATTTGATTTAATACACTTAATGCAAGGGACATTTGATAACATCTCTATAATAAACAAAGACAATCAGTAAAGAACAAGAAATGAAACACACCATTACTCTTGACGGATTGAATTCCCCTGGTGGATGCTCTTGCACCTCTCTTTTTCTTGTTGCTTTTCCGACAGCAGCAATAAATAGCAAGTAGGAGAACCAAAAGCAAGAGAACAGATCCTGCAATAATGCCGACAATAGCTGCAGTCGATAGTCCTTTACTTGACCCTGATGTCTGGCCAGCAGACCCGTCTAGTGTGCTTGTGCCTGATCCAGAATGAGTTCTATTGTTTCGTGATTTTGCAGGGGAGGTGCAGTAAAGTGGGGCGGAGGAGGTGCAGGACTGTTGGCGAAAGAGTTTCCATCATATCTGTTTCATTTTGAAGAGCAAAATCAAATTTTCCGCACAAGCAGAATCACGATATGCAGCTTTGGAATATCAGAGACAATGCAAACATGTAAAGTAGCTTACATAAACGTCTGTAGTGAACTAAATTCTTTAGGTATCCATCCACTAAAATGATTGTTGGCAACATTTCTGCCATAAATAGAGAAGTCTTAGTACACAGTAACAGATGACATAAAATTGCTGCATAAGAACAGGGACTCACAGGGTAGTCAATGGTAATCCCACAAGAACATTAAGTGAGCCAGTCAATTGATTATTTTGCATGTAACTGCAGCAAATTGTTTGTGTGAGGAGAAACATTAATTGAATAAAGAGTACCAACCATTCAAAATTAGAAAAAAAGAAGACGAGAAGAAACGTGTATGGAATGTCTAAGCACTCACAGCGAAGAAAGATTTGCCAATGCGCTGAAGGAAGCAGGAAGATCCCCAGAGAAGTTGTTATAAGAGAAATCCCTACAAGGAAATATAGCGATGCATTGTTTTCAGTAAATATGAAAAACAAGCCATATACAAGGAATGTCAGTTAGCTTAATGTTACTTTTGGCATTAAAGAGGACTAAAACCAATCAACTATAAATGATGATGGAATAAAAAAGATCACATCAAGATGGTTGGACCACTGTTTAGATAACTGCCTAAGGCAATGTCAAATAGTAGCAAGATTTTCCACATAAAAATCTCCATAAAATTGAAATTATCGACAAAAACGATGTTGTAGGCAAAAAAAATTGAAAAAGGAAACCCATAAAAATAAAAAAGGAGGAGAATAATAGCAGTCCGTGCTTCTTAACATATACTTACGCTGTAGCGAGGTTGGAAACATTGGCAAAAATGTCTCCGAGTGATAGGGATAGAGAATTGCGGCTAACATTCCTAGAAGCATCAATTTACATTATGAATTAGAAGGCACATATGCTGCAAATGAACTATATATTTAAAGAAAACCCTACATGAGTAAGCAACTCAAGCAAGTTACTCACATATAATTAAGATTAACCATGCTGCTGATGGAATAAGGAAGATTCCCAGTAAAATTATTGCCAGCAAGATTTCTGCAATGTGGTTAATCCAATCATTACATTGGACAACAGTAGAATACATAATAACTATGATTCTGGGACTCAAGAGAAACCAATAATGCGATGCTCAATTCTTACAAGCTCGTGAGATTTGGTGGTAGTTGATAAGGGATTCCATCATGAATGTTGTTGTTACTCAAATCACTGACAAACACAAGATCAATAGAGAGGTAAGCGCTGTTTCAAGAAAGCTAAAATTACTATAACAAGGGATGAAGGAAAAAGAGATCATCAGAGTCATCTCACAATTTCTTCAATGACACAAGGTTTGTGAGTAAGTATCCCATTGTCCCATTGAGTCCCAAACCAGACAGCTCACTGTTCATCACGAAATAAAAGACCTATCAGCTGAACGTCACACTTAAGCAATCAAACATGCCAGGATTTAACTTTGCAAGACATACATACATGGAGACTACGGCGGAGCCCTCACAAGTTATCCCTTTCCACGACTCTGCGCAGGGATCGCCACCACTGCTTTTCCAGTTGGTTAACTGGGAAGGACTATTCAATGAAGTGTACATAGTCTGAAGGGCTTGAACTGCCACAAAACAAGAACATTAAAAAGTTAACACCCCTACATCGTCATCATAACAGGCCAAACTCAACCTTTTTCCACTCATTTGGAGCTGAGCTTCATGCAGATAATGCCCCAACCCCCATCAGAGGTACATTACGACACTTTTGGCCCAATAAACACACACACTCATTCACTTCACCGTCTGACAGGTTTAGCTCAATTATGTAAAAGAGGGTTTATGAAACATTTTAGCAAAGTTTCTCCAAACAAAGGAATCATGAAGGTCAGCTGAGCTGGGTAAATTCCCAGTCCACAGAGTCAAAAGATCATTCTTTGACTGAAGCCCACTTAAACCAAGATCCCCAATCCGAAAGTCGGCACCTTTAGAGGTCTACCAATCCGATCAAGCTCCCAAAAACCAACCCATAAAGAAAACTCAGAGAAAGAGAAAGAAAAAAGAAAGTTTGATCAGAAGCTAAAGATCAAAGACCAATAACAACGTTGGAACAAACACATTCAAGAAAAGAGCCGAACATGTCTTACCATCACTAGGATCAGTAGTCCCCCGCGCCCCGCGCAGGGTAGAGATCACGGCAAGAACCAAAAACCCACTTCGGAAATGCACAGCAAAGAAGGAAAAACCTGCACTTTGGTCGGCCATTGTGGGAGGTTTCTCTCGCTAGTGTCTCATAACAGACGGGGTGTACGAGGAGAAGGCCTAAAAGCTTCAAACTTTAACGAAGCAGAGGCACGAAAAGAGGGAGGAGGAGGGAGGAGAAGGAGGAGGAGCCGGTGGTGTTGGAGTGGAGATCATAAGGGGCGGCCAGACATATCGCCATTAAGGAAAGTGACCTGAAGAGAGAGAGAAGAGAGAGAGAGATTCGAAGCTTATTAGAGTAATGAAATGAAGAGAGAGAGAGAGAGAGAAACAGGTTGCAGAGGAAGAGTGTGTATGTAGGTATGTGTCGGCGGGGGAAGGAAACAAAAATTCAGAGGTGTAAAAAGTCGGGAGAGAAAATAATGGGGAACAGAGAAAGGGGAAGTCTTTTGGTTTGGAGCTGGCCAAGCAAAGGATGAAGCTTTTTCCAGGCGGGTTCCTTGCCTCTCTTCTTTCCCTTCCCTTTTTGGCCCCCTTGGGAATTTCGGTTTCTTGGACAAAAGCACAGGATGCATCTTTTTCAATCCCCATTGGTTTCACTTTCCCTGTGGCTTTGTGCCATTTCTCGTTGAAGCTAAGGTGTTTAGATCTCCTATAATCGATCTAATCGATGTCGGCAGGTTAGAAGTGCCTTGTAGATCGTTGCAATCAAGTGACTATTAGGACAACAGTGCCACATCTTATAACCTCATGAAAGCTATCTTGATCGGGCCTGAAATGTACAGTTGTGTTTCGTATAGTTCAAATTTCAAAGCATCTTGCCACATTTGAAGTGACCATCAAATCTACTCAAGACATCAAACGTACATATCTTATCTCTTTTCGATGCTTCTAGGAATGCTCAATTTTTAGGCCGATATTTACATATAGAGCTCCACAACCACTAAAGACTAATCACATTGCAACGCCCGTGTTAAGCAAATATTCCAACTCAAACAAACTTATCTCTTAGGATGATTCCCTATTTTTTTAGGCGCCAATCTCTGATGTCTTCCATAAAATTATTATTCGTTATGATTATTCATCCTTTAATATAACGAAAAATCTACTAAAAATTCATAGCCTTTCCCATTGCAACAATGCAACCAGTGCACTATTTGACAAAAATATAAAACAAAACTACCCAAATAAAATCATGAAATTTCATGGCTCTCGTGAGAGCTCTGACCCGCACCCGCCCACCTGCCCCGTTGACTCTGTCGGCAGCAACAGCGCAAACCCGATCGTTGCGACGCGGGTGCACGTAACCCGCAGTGGCGCCCGCGGCGCAGGGGATCCTGATCCCCCCCCGGGGCCCCATGCCCCGCGAAGCGAAAAGCACGAGGAGCTAAAAAGGAGGGAAGGGACCCCCGCAATGACGCTTCTGCCCCCCGACCCGGGCCCGCAATTACCGGGCGGTGCCACCGGGCGGGCCGAACGATGCCCGTGGAAAGGCGGGGGGGCCTCTGACCGCGTCAGGCGAAAGTGGGCAGACAATCCGGAGCTGCCGGATCCACGGGTGGAGATCCGATTCGAAAATGACTGAACTGTCCCTTTGCGCCGACGTGGCACGCCACGTGTGCGTTCGCCGCGCTCTTTCTCCTTTAGTGGGCGCTGACGTGGAATTTCGGAGGCTCGGGGTTTAAAAAATTGTGCCTTTTTTTTTTCTCTTTTTCTTTTTCATGGGGCCTCGGTTGGTGAACGACCTTTCGCTTTGAGCTGGATAGAGAAAGGAAGAGTGGAGGGCGCGCTTTTCAACGGTAACCCTCTTTCGCCCACTGGAATTATGCTGATTTGGTCAAATTTTGATGGTTGGGTTTTCTTTTCTCTTTTTGGCATTTGATCCTAACGTTCATATCCGAGGTTTTTGTTTGAAAATTTGAACGTGTCAAATGTTTATGGTGTATGTGAGTCATCCATGCTTAATTCGGAAGATGAGACAGAGGTTGGTACAAAGTCGGGATCGAATACCAAAGGTTGTGCTGAATTTATACGATTGAGTGATCAACTTGGTGATGAGAAGGTCCACATGTCCTCTACGAGTTTAAGTCATGTAGTAAGTAAACTTTTGAATGGCTCGTGATGTGTTGCCTAGGTTGCAATATATTTCGTGTGAAAAGACTTCCTAGCTATCGGCATTTTGACAAGGGTTGTTATTGCAGGCTCGCCAATCTCGAACCCTTGAGCTGCGAGATGTGCGAATAGTTGTGATTCAAATCAAACATTTCATGACAAGCTATTGGCTACCCCTTTAAGTCAAATCTCCGGTCATGAAACGTAGGCAGGTCGATAATGATTGGATCTCTCCTTTAATAATTTCACGTGAAACTCAGTCGAGATGACTTATTAGCATTTTCACTTTAGCGGCTTTAAGAGGGCATTTTTACGGTTTTTTTTTTCATTTTTTGACATGACGTGACAAAATGGGTCCCATATATTTCAAATCATGATGGATTGATAAATATACATGCAATGTTTCTCCACATTTATCTTATAATTTCGAAAGCTCTTTAGTAGACACATTAAGTATGGAATTATTAATTAATGTCGACATATGAAGGCTTGCATTAATACCTTTTAAGACTGCATTGCCTCACGATGTGAACTTAGAAGGTTCCCCTCATGCGATGCCCATCGTTGACTACTAACTTTTCAAGTCAAAATAAAGTCGGTGCCAATCTTTTTTTCTTAATTACAAAAAGCTTCTCCGGTGTTCAAGGGAGTAGCTGGTCGTAAGAATTCCTTAAATTAAAGCTATTTAAAGCGACAGCGTAATTCTAATTTATACGATTAAAGCTATGTGGACATAGAAGGTTCCTCTCGTGCGATGCCCATTGCTGACTACCAACTTTCCAAATCAACATAAAGTTGGTGCTTATCTTTTTTTTTTTTAATCACAAAAAAACTTTTCGGTATTCAATGGAGTAGTTGGTCGAAAGAATTCCTTAAATTAAAGGTATGGATATATATTTAATCCATAGCTGATTTTAAAGCAACGGTGTATTCTAATTTTATGCTCCACTTATTTTACAAAAAATAAATGATTTGAAAAATATTTTTTTAAAAGGATCTTTTGAACCATTTACCAAAATAAATAAATAAATAAATAATATTTTAATCATTTCATAATATGTTTAGATATAAATTATAATTGATAACAAAAGTATTTTAAAAAAGGAGAAATTCATTCTTTTTTCTCAAGTGAATGTATTGTAAATGTGGGTCTCTTTCGCGTGTAATAAATGACACATGCCGACATGGTGCAATGCTATTTATGTTTTTACTTATTATTAGTGTTTTGTACCTGTTAGTAAGAAAGAGACCGGCTGATGCTTGTGATCTGTCTTAAATTCCTCGGTACCTAACTATTCTGTCGATGCGATGGTAAACCATCGTATTCATCGCCCGTCCACGGAACTTATCTTACCAAATCGAGCAGTGTATATTATAAATGTCATGACAAATAGGCTCATGACTTGACTTTTCATTTGGGAAACCACTTGTTGCTTAGGTATTTTCTAACCATACCATAAAAAAACGAAAAATAGATGTACAAAGTGTTTCCCCATAAATTTGCAAAGTTGATGCTAGCCCTCACAAGGAATTGGCAAATCCAAACAACACGTAGTCTTTATACTATTGATCAGGCAATTACGATTCAGAAAGGAACATAAGGTAAGTTTAGGGACGACTTAAAGCTAAAAGCCGACAACACGAGCTTGAATCGAGAGCAGGAGTTCGGCGAAACAGATAAAAATGAATAAAAAACTTGGATACAATAAGTAAGATCATGTGATTTGGTTGAGTGTGCGTGTGATCTCTTAATCCCGAGCTTGCATTTATGCATTTTCAATCCTTGCTCATCACGCAACGGGTGATTAACACGTTCATTTCTTGTAACTAAACGAGTTTGATTGTTTTCCTTACTCCTTAATCTTCGGATTGGGCACCGGCCTTTTCCGTGTTTATCGGGCTAGAATCAAATTGATTAAGATCGGCATCGTCCTTCTTTTGTCTTGAGAATCCTTTTAAAGTCACGAGCCTTCTAAGGCTTGTTTTTTTTCACGTTCTGCACCTGTTCCCCCACATTGGAATTGGCTGGTATCGATTTCTAGTAATAGGTGCGGCAGTCATGCCAATTGCTTATCTACTTACGCTAATCCTCATCTACCAAATGTCTGGCTATGATCTTTATCGTTCCTATATTTAAGCAATGACCTTAAATCAGAAACTAACTATTCTCGCACTTTGCTCAGGCGTTTAACCGGTTTGTACACAGTCACCGTCAACGTAAGAAAATCGACTGGCATTTATCATCATTCGAGTTAGATTTACCTTGGTACAGTCTCTTGGGGGCATCGAATCCGATTTCGATCCAGCATAATCCCACCAAAAAAGGCATGCGATCATGGTGTTGAAGCGTGGAGAATAATCATTGCAGCCAGAGCAAAACAAATTCCTCCTTGAACAGAGAAAAAAAAGGGCCTCTCTCGAATACATTTGAAAGGTCATGCGTCTTCATCATTAGTTGCTTTCTGTTAAATTATTGCTGACCAACTCAAATGCTGCTAGGCCCCACGTGTCTTCGCTTGCATGCAATGCATTATTTTTTCTTTTAACCTAAGTCCTGTGTCGTCCAGCGCTCGCTCGGTGGAGATCTTTCCCTTCCTTGTTCGATTATCTTATGGTCTTGATAGGTCGTACATTGCACAGTTTCCAGTACAGGAAACATAACTAGCTGTCCTTGTCATATCAACAGCCACCCAACCACAACGTGGCAAGTGCAACCGTTAATCCCATCCCGTGATTGAATAACTTCGAACAGTACACATGACATCGAACTCAGCTGACTCGTTATTTTTCTGCTTTGATATCTTATTACGTTGATGTCGAGTTTATGATGTTGAAAATGTTGGAAAATAGTGCACGTTTCTTGTCTCACATAGAAAAAATGAGAGGAAATGGGCTAATTAATAAATATGAAATTTCTTTAATATATCTAAAGAAACGATTGGGTGTGGCCTAAACCCTATTATACCTGCATGCGAGTGTGCGAATAGTAAGCATACTTTGCGCACTCGCAGTTCAATTAGCACTAATTTCTTTGTTTTTTTTTGTACAGTTATCTTATTAACTTTAATCAATTCAAATGTTGTTTTTGTTTCTTGAGAATTTTAGGAAATTATAAAAAAAATCGAAAATTTATTTATTAAAATAATAATAATATCTTTTTTTTAATTATTATGAATTTTTGTTTGTGTTTTTTCAAAATAACTTTTGAAAAAGATACTTATTTAGTTTGCAACATTTCCCAAAGGGTTGCATTTGTTCATTTTTAACTTTTTCCGAATGGACGCCTTTGTTCATCTGAGTAATTTTCAAAATGATACGTTTGTTCATTTTTGCAAATTTTCACGAAGAGTTGCCTATATTTTAAGACTATTTTACATATACATGTTGGTTTTCAGAAGAACAGTGTGTGTGAACATTTTATCATTTCAAGCCTTATTTCTAAAAAAAATTACAGCCATCTTTTTAATTGTTTCCTAGAGAGATCATAGAGAAATACTATAATTGCTATCTAGTACTCTTATTTTGAGCATTTGTTGTATCTTAGAGGAAATTTGCCGGTGACTATTAGTAACGTTATGAGGCAAATAAATCCTTAAAAAAAAAAAGTGACTGATTACTTTAAAAATACCTTCATTATTATTATTATTTACTTGATTATTCTAAAAATCGACTTTATTATTCTACCAAATTCAAAACCATATTTTCCAAATAGAAAATCCCTTTTTTAGAGGGTTTTACTAGTTGTGGCTGGCTATGTCATCTTCTTCAAATGAAGGCCATAAGAAAGAAAGTGACATTAGAGGCACATACATATGTATGTAATAGATGAAAATATGACACCCACAAAAAGATCCAAGGATAGTTATTGTTAACATTTGAGAATGGGAAAATAAGTGCGAGCCACTTCGGAATTGAAATCGATTGCGTGAGATATCGAACAAATTAAATAAGTTACGGGATGTTGTGCAAATGTGTGATTGGTGTAGGTTTGAGCAATGGGAGGATTGGCATTTATCAATGTGGGCACCAAAAATTCAGCATGCCCAATGTGCATAGCTAGTATCGAAGAGGGGAACAAAAACTGACATGTTAGAAGCAGTTTGGCGTACACGTTGCACATGAGGTTAGCAGACCCATAACAAATGCAGCCACTGGCACAAGTAGTTGGCATACACGTTGCGCAAGTGCTTAGCATACACGCGGCGAAATCGGCTAACATGATACCAAAACAATTAAAGTTTCGAGAAAAAAAATGTAGGACTGTTTATTGTCTCATCAAATTTATCCATTAATATACAAGTGATGAAATCGAATGTGGCAAAAGAAGAATGACATACATGGTTAAAATGATTGGCATGAATACCATATTTATATTTGTTATCAGAAACAAATATTAGTCGTGTCCAAAATGTGATGAACACGACCAAAATACCAAGGACACATCCAAAATGTGGAGAGTACTACAATTGCAATAGGGAGCACAAGTCTTAGAACACGGAATTGAGATCCTAAAGGCTTATGTTCATAAGGACACATCCAAAACCGACATCAATCTACGAGGGCCGCTCCCAAAAGTTGGGGAACACATCTAGAATTTGGGGGATAAGTGAGATCCTAGATTCTCATTATTGTAAAAAGAACATCTTAAGCATGAAGGACAAACACTCTCAATCACACCCACAAGATTTTACTTATTTTATTCAAGTTCTCGTCCCTTTTCTTTCATTTTGGGAAAAATTATCTAAAAAATATTAGACCTATTATATGATTGCCAATTCAATCCCAAATCTTTCAAATTTTTCCAATTTAGTCATAAACCTTTTGATAACTTACCAATTCAATCTTTTTTTTTTTTTAAATTGCTTCAATTTAGTCATAAACCTTTTAATAAATTATTAATTTAGTCTTTCTAGCTAATTTTGGTTGGATATCACTGACATAATAATCCAATCGGCGTCGGCCATCTTATGTGGCGGGGCCAACGTTGACATAAACAATTTTAATTTATAGAAAATTTTCTGATTTTTTATTTCATTTATTTCTTTTTTTTTTTTTTTAGATTGGTCTTACTCTGACTTTCAACTCATTCTTAGACTTGAAACTCATATTTAAAGCTAATCGTCCTCATCTCAACCTCTTAAGAAGATGGGGATTCAAATCCTCTACCTCCCCCTTTGCATGTGAGAAGAGTGGTCATCGGAATAAGCCTCGGTGATTCTTTTTCCTCTTAAAGAGGAAAAATAAAAGAAAAGGAAAAAAAAAGAAAAAAAGAAAAAAATTGAATTTTTTTAAGATATTTAAAAATTATGCGTCAACGATAGGCTCCATATAGGATGACTAGTGTTATTAGGCCACCACGTTATTGATGTCCTACTAAAATTAGTGGGAAGGGCTAAATTGACAATTAGTTAAAATATTTAGGACTCGTTTAACAAATTGTTAAAATGTTTTTTTTTTTTTAATATTGTAACCGATGACTCCACCACGACCCCTCGTGCCCCAGACGGCACCGAAAGGCCAAGCCCCTATACCTCGAGGGAGACTATCATAGAACCCAACACTATGGCTCCTCACTTGCAACGCTAGCAACTGCGTTTTTCGAACTCTTAACCTTGGCGATGAAGGAGAGGCTCTCAACCAACATAGCTACCAACGGTTGGGTAATTGTTAAAATGTTTATAACTAAATTGACACAATTAAAAAATTTAGGACTAAATTAGTAAGTCTTTAAAGATCTATGATTGAATTAATAAAAATTAAAATATTTAAAATTGAATTGACTGGTATACAATAAATTTATGATTTTATGGGTAATTTTCCTTTATGCTCGCCTCTCACTCTTGTCAATTTTGTCTTGAGCCCGTACTGTCGGCTTTAGGCTATGAGTCACTCGTGAACGTAGCTTATGCTCTTTCTAAGCTGTAAACCATCTAATCAACACCACGAGGAGTAGGCATTTTTGGAGGACAGACATCGAATTAGGTGAGTTTAGAGGGAAACAGCTATAATAAAAGAAGCTTAGCGCTGGCCTAGACTTAGACTGGAGTGAAGTTGGGGGCGAGTGGTAGGTTCATCGAACCAAAAGAGTGAATTCGCGCTAGATCTGGAGCTTTGCTACATTCATTTTAAAATTGACCGAATTAGCACTAGATCTGGACTCTGGAGCTTTGCTACATTCATTTCAAAGTTGACCGAATTCGCACTAAGATATGGGGGTCAAGAGGGAGATCCAATGGGCATTATGCGTCGCTTTTTAAGGTGAAGAGGAGCTGGCAATGGCCCCATGGGAGACGTTGGTCGATGACCAGGGAATCCCAGCATCCAAACAGCTTGGCCTAAATCACCAAACCCTTTATCAACAATTTTTCTCCTCTCTCTCTCTCTCTGTTTTTTTAACCTGACAACTCTCGGTTTAATCAGACGCCACTCCATGAATCGGGTCTATCGTAGTTTTATGACTAAATTGGCATAATTAAAATGTTTATGACTAAATTAGCATAAATACAATATGTTTTGGACTTATTCGATACTTTTCCCTATGTTTGATTGACAAGTATAAGCACATTTTTCTCATAGTTTGATATACATTTAGGCCTTCGTAAACCTTCAAAACGGCTCTAGACAAAAGCAATTCGCGACGGATTCATCATGCCGGGCAAAACTATTTTCCCCAAAAGTTTAAGACGTTAGAAAACACATTGCCAATGTACTTAAATATCATTGAACACTTATCTTTGTGTGTAAACTAGTAACCTTATACAAGCGAGAGAGGATACGAACTTAATCCTATCGACGAGGCGAAGAAGGAGAAACATGAAAACCGGCACGATAAGGGTGAAAAAATTGATATTATGTGTCGGGGTTCAACACGTGCTCTGATATCATGTTATAAAGAATGTGGAGAACCTATTGCTTAGCACATCGGATTCTAATTCTTAGAGGAAACGAGCTAGACTTTGGCTTTGACTGCATCAAATCCATGAATTTTACTCGGATGGGTCATGATCCTTTGGATCATCTTCCTGAGATGGAATTGTCCCCCAGAAAAAGAACGAAAGAGATTCTCGAGAGATGATACAAGCCCTAAGAGGAAGAAGTAGGTGTGATTGTTGGAGCCAGTCTCTCCCTCCCATGAAGGCCCAAGGCCCAAGGCCCAAATGAAGTTGCGAGCAACAGCAGTTCAAAGCCCAATAAGAAAAAGGCCAAGATTTGAAAGAACAACGTCTTCATGGCTGGGTCGACATTTCATGTCACTTCAGATCGGATATAATCAAGTATTTATTTATGGTTGGCTGTCAACAGGCCTAAAGCGACAGTCCTCATGCGCAAATTAAATATCAAATTTCCGTTCGTTTGACGAAAAATATATAATTAAAAAATGTTTTTAAAAATAATCGCTTTTATTATTTTAATAATTAGTTAGTGAATAATATTCATCATCAATAGTAATTTATGTCTATATATTTTTATAAATTAAAAAAATTCATTAGTTTATCTTTATAACTGATATAAATGATTATTTATTTATTTATTTTTTATGAAGCAATAGATTCCTAAGTTCAATCTTCGGGTAAGATTAGGAGAAGAAAGCATGGTACGGGGGATCTAACGTCAGGTATTTTTCGGCCGTTCGTTGATCTAACCCAACGGCTACCTCTTTCTGCGCAGTCAACTCCGTCCCCGCAAAGTCAAAATGCACGGAATCTAATTAATTGACCGACATCGTCCGTTATATCCTCCGACGGTCCAGATCTCATCGCAGCCCCCCGCGCTACCCCACGCGCGGACGACGCGTCTCCCGTTGCGGGGCAGCCACGTCGCGCCTCCCGACGCCACAAAAATACGTTCTTTTTCATTTATTTATTCATTTAATTTATTTGTTTACTTATCCTCCCTTTTCCCCGGGGCCCCACCACGTACTTTGGTGACCGCGGCCGCCGTGCTGACGCGGACAGCACCGCCCACGCGCAGGCTCCCGACAGCTGGCGCGTGGCGTTGGCCAGCGAAGAGGGGCCGCGTGGCGATTATAAAAGTAGCCGTTACTGTTTTAAGGGAGGAGGCAAGCTTGCCGACATGGGGCGATCTCTCTGTCTCTCACTTTACCAGTCTGGTTGTAATTAATTGAAAAGGTTGCTGTACTTAAGACGTGATCGCGAAGCCTCAATTACAATTATTCCATGCACATGCTTTTGGTAACGGACCGTTGTGCGTACCTTGGATTATTCGTCTTTTGACTGAGGAGATCGGGATCGAGAAAAAGAGCAGAATTCAACAATCTAGGTGCGTTGATTAGTAATACAAACAAAATTTTAAATTAAGATATTTGTGATAAGTTACTTTAAGTTCATTATTTTGATAACCGAAATGTATAAATTGATACGTTTGTGACAAATTAACGCTTTTTTAATTTCTGTCAAATTGGATTAATATTACGAAAAATTACAAATCGATATACTTAGGTAAAATCTAAAAATGGTACACTCGTTAATTTATGCTAAATTGAATTAATATCACAAAAAATAATATATTGCTATATTTAAGTAAAAAAAAAATGTATTCATTAATTGTCAGTCATCAAACTTAATACTTTTATGGTAAAATTTAACAGGAACTAACATGTAATAAATTTATCACAAGAATATCGATTTTGGGTTTTTAATGATCGGAAAATTAATTTGTATAAGTTTGGAGTTTTTAATGGTAAACAAATTTACTTTGATTAAATTTATAAAAAAATGTGCCCATTTGAGATTTTTTTTTGGTGGTATTTACTGTTTAAACGTCTAGAGGGCAAGAATAGGGTAAACATAATATCGAGGTTGTGATTATTTCATTACCTTGACCATCGACCTTAACCATTGAATTCACATTTCTCTGTCACCCTTGAGCATCCGGGCATTGATTAAATTGATTATATCACTAGTCTACCTCTAGAAAAAAAAAATGTAGAAATTTCTCGTCAAGATGGCAGCAGGCAAAATTGTTACGGTCCCATCATTCCCAGTCAAGGGACGACAAGAGAAGGAGAACTTCAATTATTTCAACCGCTCCAACCATATCATGTGCCATACCGTATGAACACAAATCTCATGTTTGCGTATGAATCACGACCACTCGACTGCCTTTTTCATGTGTTCGTCATGAAAGTGAAGCGGGACCTAGTCGATCATTGCGCAAAATGCTCGAAACATAGAAGAAATTCAAAAAAAGTAGGAAAAAAAAAGAAGAAAAAAGAAAAAGCGAAAAAGAAAAGCGTCCGAAATAATTCTCCCCTTATCACCACTAATTTTGACTTTAATCACATCGCCAATGGACTTAACAGCACTACTAATCAATCCCCCACGACCCGAGAAGCGTACACAGCGCGGCGCACCTAACCCCCCCTCGCCGGAAACTGACACGTCGGCACACGCGCTCGCCGCACTGTCCGTCCGTTGTCCGCAGGGAAATATAAGGAATGCGGGAAATGGGGACGTCCATTATCCATCCGCGAGAGAGAAATCTGGTTGCTTCGAAGTTCCGTGCGATGGAGGTTCTCCCCGTGCGGACAGTTACCTCCTCCTTCTGCTTCGTCTCCTTCTTCTCCTTGCTTGGGCGGTGAAGGTGGTGCTGCTGGGATTGTGCTTTGCCGGCGGAGGGAGACGAGGGCGAGGAATGTTCCCGGCGTGAGCGGCGTTCTCCACGCGATTCGAAGTCACGTTCCCCTCCCCCTGGATCTGCCTCATCTCCTTCAAGTCTCGTTCGCTGCTCTTGCCTCGCGGCTGGTGCGGTGCGGTCTGGTGTGGAAGCGGCTGGCGCGGTGAAACGGTGAGTCGATTCTCCTTCTCCCCCTCCCGAACTCTCGAACTCTTCTTCTTCTTTTTCGGTTTCGAGTGATTGCGCGAGTTCGGCTGTTGCGGCGGCGGCTCTTGCCTGTGAGCGGTCCGGCGGTGTGGATTTTTCCGATGTTTTTTTTTTTTTTGTGGTGCAACGAGTGGTCGGAGAGTGAGCGGAAAGCACGGGAGGTCGGCGGGGAATTTTGGGGGAGTTCGACGAGTTTTTGGGGAGGGACTGTGTAGAGAAGATGGAATAGTTTAGCTTTGTGCTTGCGAGCCTGCTCAGTGTGACGAAGCGCTTTGGTGCTTTAAACGATCGTGAGAGAGAGAGAGGGAGAGAGTTGCATTGAGGTATGGCTCCGAACGAGCGAGAAAAAGGGAGAGAGAAGAACTTTTGTTCGCCTTGTCCGGGAACTCGTGAGTGATTCTTCGAATTTTGAGATTTATGGAGACTCGAGGGAAAGGTCTGATCTTGCCGCTTAAGGTTCGAGAGGAGAGCGAGGTTGTAAGTCAAGCGTGTCGGTTCGGCTATGCCGAGCTGTTTCGACGAAGCGTGCCTCGTTTTTCTCTTATTGGTTGCGATTCTTTGAGGATAATCGATACAGCTGCCCGAAAATCAACTGAGGCATTAGAACATGGGATGGTCGATAGCGAATTGCGCCTAGGGATCGGGCGTTTCGTTGCGATTAGAGCTTGTTTGCGAGCCTTCTTGATGAAACTTCATGGGGGATATTAATTATCTCATCTTCTGTTTCTGAAAATATGAATAGATAGCTTGTGGTGACATTCCCTTTTCTTTTCTGCAGGTGGAGCTACCTTCTTCTTTTATTTTAAAGGAGCGGACATATGGCTACTCTTTCGGATATAGGACTTGCGGCGGCAATCAATATTCTCAGTGCATTTGTCTTTTTCGTGGTGTTTGCCGTTTTACGGCTTCAACCTTTCAATGATAGAGTATATTTTCCCAAATGGTATCTCAAGGGCTTACGGACCAGCCCGGCTCGTGGGGGGCCATTTGCTCGCAAGTTTGTCAACTTGGACTTCCGGTCATACATTAGGTTTTTAAATTGGATGCCAGATGCGCTCAAAATGCCTGAACAAGAACTTATTGAACATGCGGGATTGGATTCTGCTGTTTATTTAAGAATCTATCTGTTGGGGTAAGCCGAAGTAGATTTTCCTGTTGCATGGATGCTTCATGCCGCATTTGATTAATGTTGTTATCTCTTGTTAAGTGCCATCATGTGTTTTCTACTGCTATTGCACAATTGCTTCGTTTGCTTCTGCTTTGATGATTTTCAGTTGCACTTGTGGATTCAAGGCACTGTCAGATGCTCCCCTAGCTCTGTTTAAAGGAATATCTTACTAAAGATTGAAATGATATCGTTCTCAAGTTGTGGCCTTTAGTTAGCTAAATCTTCTTATGCTATTGGTAGTCATACAAAAATGAGAACCTGTATGCCGATTGCCTTAAAAGAAGAATTTTAGGGGTAGATTAGATGGTGTCTAGTATATTTGAAGGGCAAAAGCAACAGCTTTTACAAGATCGCTTCTTTTCCAATAAGGTTTTCGGTAAATGTTTAGACGTTGTGAAGCTTCCCACGTTGCAGAACCTTTTTTAGGTGCTTTTCTGAGAGCTGCAGATGTTTCTCTGGTGGGGGCAACTCTAAAACATGCAGTGCCAATAGTCTTTAATTTTTGTGGTTACATCATATCACAACTCAGCTTCGACAACATCACTGCAGAGCCTTTATAGGATACCAAACGGGCCCATAGATCCAGTGAAAAAAGGACCTGCATCATTTGTATTTTTTTGTTATGTTATAGGCAGTATTGGTGCGTTTAAGAATTGTAAATATGGATGAAGTTGCATGACTTGAAAACATGGGAAAGAACAAATAAGGTAACATCGGCTACTTGTACGTTTGCAGGTTAATTTAATTACAGCTAAGAAAGCTCTTTTTACACTAAGGATGTTGCACTGTTTGTTTTTCTTTGTTATGAACATTGTGGAGTGCAATCTGTTCATATACCAAACATGTCAAGATATATTCTCTAAAACTATTCTGTATAGCTAAAAATCTGTTCAGTTGGCAATGCACAAATGTAGATGCATTAGAAACTGTTCTTCTAATTTCTCCATGCCATTGATGCAGACTGAAGATTTTTGTTCCTGTGGCACTGCTGGCGTGGACTATTTTGGTACCAGTAAATTATATGAATAGCACTCTAGAGCTGGCCAAACTTAAGAATGTAACTTCTAGCGATATTGACAAACTTTCAATTTCAAATATCCCCCAAGAATCAAATAGGTATGGAACTTTTTCCTATCTTGATCTGGCTTTCTTTACCTTTTTGTGTATTCCAAATATCAGTCCGTGTTCCAGTGGTTGATAAGCTGCTAGTTGGTATTCAGTTTGGGGCTCAATTCCAATTATAGTCGACCTGTTGCTTATTTTCATCAGGCTTGCTCTATAGGCTTTAAGTTTAATCTTCTGTAGTCTTTTAATTGCATTGAAACAGTTGAGCCAGGGATAAAAGGATATATTCAAGAGCTTCACTAAATAATTGGAAAATGATAATTCTGTAATTAGTGTGGTCACCTGTAATATAACCTTGGATGGTTCCTTTGTGAGGGTTCCATAGTAACTGTTTGTCCAGGGGACATAGGAGAAATTATGCTACATATACTGACATCTACAATCTTTAGATTTTCTTGAGACTGATGTTTAACATTTTTTTTCTTCTTGACCAATTATTTGAGAAGGACTAGTTTTGGCTTTCTAATATGGTGTTGGAAATTGTTGTTGTTACTTTCTCTACTGTAATGGAATGTGGTGGTCTTAAATTGGAGTTCATTCATTATGATTGTCAATGATTACTGACTCCACTTGAACCCAAACAGAAATACAACCTTTTTCCATGTTTGTTAGAAGTAGTTTAGCTAACTGTCCTGCATAGAGATAAATCTTGCATTAATTAATTGGTACTTGATTTAGATGTTTCTTGTGAAGAGGGAATATCATTCTCTTTATGTGTTGAGCAGCAATGTTATTTTTGGTCTAGATTACTAAGGAAATAAAAGCAGGGGTCCAACTTACCTTCAATAAACATGAGAAAGTAATGTTATTTTCATTTGCATGTTTATAAATTCAATTCTTAATAAACTCTGGTTACATTCTTTATTGGCTTATTATCAAACTATTCATTTAATGCATCATGTGGCAGGTTTTGGGCTCATATTATAATGGCTTATGTCTTCACCTTTTGGACATGCTATGTGTTGCGTAAGGAGTATGAGACAGTTGCTTTGATGCGGCTGCAGTTTCTTGCATCTGAACGGCGACGCGCTGATCAATTTTCGGTAGGGTGGACTCCATGTATCGTTGGTGTCGATTAAACTAGATAAATGATTGTTAATTAACCTTGATTTGGTTGTAATCTGTAATTTGGGAACTTGGAGGCTAGAATTCCAAGGGTTTCTTTGTAACATGACACATTTTTCCTTGGAACCGTAACTTTACAGGTACTTGTCAGAAATGTTCCCCCAGATCCAGATGAGTCTGTTAGTGAGCTCGTGGAGCACTTCTTCTTGGTTAATCACCCGGATCATTATCTGACCCATCAGGTTGGCTTGATGAAACTGAATGTCTTTCTAGAATAACTATGGTTGATACTTTCTATGTAAATCCATTAGCTCATCGTGCTCCTTCCTAGGATCTGCGATAGCTTCTGTCTGTGTGACCATTCCCTTTTGGTTTATATGAATCTTGTTCCGTGCTTTATATATCATTTACTGCCGCATTAGTTTTTGCTTTTACACTAGAGACTTTAGGTAATAACATGTCTGCTATCTATGTGCTGGCGTGGTACACGAGCAAGAAAAGATTCCCTTCTCCCCCTCCTTTTTGACCTTTTGCTGCCTCACCTTGTCCATTAGAAAGAGTTGCTGGCTGTTGCTGTTGGCCACTCTTTGTACTTTTGATCTTCCTACTGGCCTTCTTTTAACCTGTGAGAAAGTGTTAGCCATTTGAAAAAGTCAGAGACTTAAGCCTTTTTCAACTTTGTTGGACAGATTATTATCATATTTTAATGTATCATATGTATTGCCATCCGTATAATCGTCAGTGGATGCTTTTATTCAGACATAATTCTATGTCTTCAATTCCTTACTTCCAAATTTTCTGCAGGTGGTGTACAATGCAAACAAGCTTGCTGAGTTGGTCAAGAAGAAGAAAAAAATGCAGAACTGGCTAGACTATAACCAGCTTAAGTATGATAGAAATAATTCAAAAAGACCCCTTACAAAGGTACTATAGAATATCAGAGATTTGTATGAGAGACTGCATCTTCAACTGATAGTTTTAATGGTTCTTTTTCCTTGATGCATTGTGTCACTAACATCACTTCGTGATATCTTCCTTTTACCAGACTGGTTTTCTTGGGCTCTGTGGAAATCAGGTTGATGCTCTTGATTATTATACTAAGGAGCTTGAGAAACTATCAAAAGAAGTAAGCACAACTGATACCTATATTCGTTTCTGTGAGTACTGAACGATCTTAATCGAGGACCGGATTAATGTAATTGATAATCTTCTGTTCAGATAGCTGCAGAAAGAGAGAAAGTTGCAAGTGATCCAAAGTCTATAATGCCTGCTGCATTTGTTTCCTTCAAGACTAGATGGGGTGCCGCTGTCTGTGCACAGACTCAACAGTGCAGAAATCCAACTCTGTGGCTCACTGATTGGGCTCCAGAGCCACGTGATGTGTATTGGCCAAACCTTGCCATCCCATATGTTTCTCTCACAATCAGAAGACTAATTATGGCCGTTGCGTTCTTTTTCCTCACCTTCTTTTTCATGATACCCATTGCTTTTGTGCAATCTCTTGCAAGCCTTGATGGGATCGAGAAAGTAGCTCCATTTCTCAAGCCCATTATTGATATGTAAGTCTGGTTTTTCTTATCTCTCAACTTTTTAAGTCTCTCTTTGCATCAAATTGATTTAGCAATATGTTTTGATGGAAATTAACTTCATTTTGATGATTCAACTTGCAGTGGTTTCATTAAGTCGTTCATCCAGGGTTTTCTGCCTGGGATTGCGTTGAAGCTTTTTCTCATTTTCCTGCCTACAATATTGATGATCATGTCTAGATTTGAAGGCTTCATATCTCTATCATCTCTTGAAAGGAGATCAGCGACTAGATATTATCTTTTCAATTTCGTGAATGTATTCCTCGGGAGCATAATTGCTGGTTCTGCCTTTCAGCAACTGAACTCATTCATTCATCAGTCACCCAGCGAGTATGTCAAGGCTATCTTTTTCTTCATGTCTCCTTGATTTCCAATTGCAATGCAGTGCCTGCCGCCCTTCTGTCCTTGGATAGATAGGATGCCAAAAGTGCATTACATGCATATATGCAACCATACATATTTTATGCACACGCAGCACCCACACGATGACGTATAGACAGGTAGCTGTACCCACGCTGCATGTACTATGTGTTTCTGTATGCTTGCGGATGCACTATGTGTGTGTGAGAGAGAGAGAAAAGAAGGGGGGCGATGATACATAAATCTGAGGCTCTGAAACAAGGAAACCTTCAAATCTTTGGACCAGGCATTGTCATTAGTAGGCGCGTATTAGTAGGCATAATTTCCGTATGATTTAGGATGCAGCTCCTTTTCCACTGCTTTTGGTGTAATCCTATTTTGTATGCTCTAGGATGCAGCTGTTGTACGCTGCTTTTTATGTATTAATTCTGCATGTCTCATGTTTGATATGAGATTGTTTTGACTATTGTGCTGGGCCTTGACTTGAGATTACACAATGATGAGTGCTAAAGTTAGTTGACCTTCGAATGACTTTATTCTGGGTGGCAATACTGGCCTATTAAGCAGTTGCCCTTTGGGCAGCAGAATTCTTTTCTCCAATTTTATGTACTTGCTAGCTGTCCTTCTGGAGAAGATGTCATACGTGTTACTTATTTTTGGCAGGATTCCTAAAACAATTGGGATGGCCATTCCCCAGAGAGCAACTTTCTTCATCACTTACATTATGGTTGATGGTTGGGCTGGAATAGCAGCAGAGATTTTAATGCTGAAGCCTTTGATTATCTACCACTTGAAGAATTTTTTCTTGGTGAAAACTGAAAAGGATAGGGAGGAGGCAATGGATCCTGGAAGCATTGGTTTCAACACTGGAGAACCTCAAATTCAGTTTTACTTCTTACTGGGCCTCGTGTATGCTACAGTGACACCTGCCTTGCTTCCTTTCATAATCATTTTCTTTGGCCTGGCTTATGTCGTGTTTCGTCATCAGGTATTTATGAAAACAATGATTGGGAATATCTTCTTTGAAGTTTCATCGCTCATATGCCTGAAATGTGGGAACAGCTAGAGGATGTTCAATCATGATTATTCTCAGTTATGATGATATTACATGTGGTGGTCCTAGGAAAGTATTTGTGAGTTATTATTATCCACGAGTCGGCAACATGCCTTCTCATTTCGGGAAAGTATTTGTGAGTTATTATTACCAAGGGGATGATGGGACCCACTGAATTGATGGAAAATTTCAAAGGGTATCCAGCAAAGTTGCATATAGGCAGTCCTTATGTTGTTCACCCAGATTTGTTCAATGTCACTCCTCAAGATCGATATTTCAGATTAGTTACCTAAAACTTAGGCTGGTGAGACTCTAAAAGTCAGGTCATGATGTTGAGATTTTTCTTCTTTCTAAATCAATGGTGATATCGCATTTCTGCCGCACCTATAGGGATGGCTTCAACTTAATATTTGGGGTGCACGTGGGGATGACTTCCAGACTTTTATAAAAGTCTATACTGAATATATCTTTGCTTATATATACTTGTTTTTTTAAGAACCAATGTTTGATGTATCACGTTGAGCCCCTTTTCTACTTCTTATTCTTTATTACTACTTCTTCTTCTTCCCATTCTTCCATGATTCCATTGTGTTTTTATTACTACTTCTTCCTCCCATTCTTCCATGATTCCATCGTGTTTATCCTAACATCTTTTGAATATTCCAGATAATAAACGTCTACAACCAGGAGTATGAAAGTGCTGCAGCATTCTGGCCTGATGTGCATCATCGCGTTATTGTTGCATTGGTTATATCACAGTTGCTTCTATTTGGACTGATGGCTACAAAGCAAGCTGCCAATTCAACTCCATTCCTCATTGCTCTTCCAGTTCTCACCATCTATTTCCATATGTTCTGCAAAGGCCGTTTTGAACCTGCCTTTGTTAGATATCCATTACAGGTACGTAATTTTAGGCTTTGTAAACAGGTGTTTTTATGTCCATAGCAGTAATTGAAGCCTTGGTGCTTGAGTTTCTCTAATGCGCTTGCTTATTTGATTGCTTTTCACTCTTTTCACTGGATCCCAGCATCTATATAGAGGATGATCGTTGCTTTTAATTTTGACCAGTGAAGGCATTAGTATAGAACATCCTATGTTAGCCCAAGGCGATTTTTTCTGGTATCACTAATATGGCCAGCCCATCCGGATGAGAGATTGACTTATATAGGGAGACGGCTCAGATGGGCCTGAAAAGAGGTTTCTGGATTTGTATAGTTGTACCGTCTGGCCTTATCCTTTTTTATCTTTGATCATTTGGTTAACGTTGTTAGATATGTGATGCTGATAATTAGGGAAAAGCAAAAGTGAAAACAAATGAAAGCCAGAAGTTTATTCTCATGATGTTTGGTTTGACCATTGTTTTCAGGAGGCGATGATGAAGGACACTCTAGAACGTGCGAGGGAACCGCATGTGAATCTGAAGAGCTTCCTTCAAAATGCATATCTCCACCCAGTATTCAAAAGTGCTGATGACGACGAAGATGATGATGATGTTGATGAGAAGTGGGACAACGAGAGCGTCCTCGTTCCCACAAAGCGGTCGTCCCGTAGGAACACTCCACTGCCCAGCAGAATCAGCACCACATCATCACCGTCTCTGCCCGAGGTTCATGAAGATTCCCAGCCTTAAGTTTTGGGCAGATACTTGCACTTCAGCTGTAAATTAGGCCCTTAAAAATGAAGGGTTTCTTGTGAATTTAGATGAGTTTATGAACGACACACAAAACACAGTGAGTAATTTGTTGTAAAGAGGATAGGTAGGCAGGTCGTTGAGCGGGTTGTCTGTTGAATACCTAAGTAGTTCGCAAGATTGTCTTTAGCTTCAATACCTTCGAATTAGACAATGGAAGCGCTCGTGGCTCTGATGCTTTCTTAGTAGGATTGAATGTCCTGGAAACTTTCCGGTTGAAGGGTTTGACAGGCATGACCGCATGGGATTGCAACAGGCTCCGACGGCTTCTCGACAGGGAAAGAAGCAAGCTATGCAACTTCTATGGCCATTTAGAGCGTGCTTCCGGGTCTTCCCATTTCGGACAATAAGCTCGGAAAAAGCATATCCCTTATCCGTACCGGAAGTTCCTTTAGCTGAAGAAGCCCTCCGTTCTGGGTGCCCGACGAGTCATTTTACTTAGACGCTCCCTTTAATGCGTTTGCTATCAAGAACGAACTCAGCACGGACCGCTCGCTATTGACGTAGCTATTCATGTACGTCGCTCGCAGCTTCTGGAACATTCGTCGGTCAGATGCGGTCGGAGATAAATCGGAACATGTAAAAACGAACGTTCCATTTAAATAGAGATAACCAAAGCTCAAGGCTGAAACATTTCTATCAAGAATGCTGCTTTCAAAAGGTCTCCGGTGCTTGCCGTGATTTTCCAGCATGATTGTTTTCCTAGGTTAGAATTTGGACGAAGAACCGACCGATTAGGTTCGCCATTCCAATCTTTTGGAACCGAGAGTCAGTAGGTCTGTTTTCGATTCCAGGCTGGATACCGACCTAACCTGAACCCATTGCCCCTGCAGAAAACAGTGATATTTGGCCAAACGAAAAAAAAAAAAAAAAAACAGCTCATTAAAAATAGAACGAAAAAAACTTTAAAATCCAAACGAGGCATCACATTCAAAAAAAAAAAAAAAAAAAATTGTTGTTTAACGGGTCGGCTCGAAATGCTCTCAGGATTCGACCACGGCCCGAAACCTAACAACGTTGGGTCCGGACTGGAGGGGGAGGCCACCTATCATTCCTTAATAATTCCCTCCTAACCCGATCACAAAAGGTTGAAAAATAAAATAAAAATAAATAAAAAGGCGCAAAAAAGAACAAACAAGCATTTCATTGACCGCACACTTTTACATTTAAAGTCACTACAGAAAAACCTATACCAAATAAGCGCTTACGCAGCCACGCAGTGAGCACAGAGCGAACTATTCTTTCGCCTTTTAAATATACTAATTTTTTTCATAAAACAATTTGAGTCTAAATGGGCTGAAATGGTTTAATATGGGTAAGCTTGGGCTCCCTTCTAGCGATCTCCTAATTTTTGCCGTGCGCTCTAACTATATTAAAGGAATTAAAGAGTAATTTTCATCCACGAAGTTCGATCGTAAACTTTTGCAGACTCATGATTTACGGCTTTAAGTGCACCGTGGGATGTAGAGCTCAAAAACCACCTTTTTGCAATGAAATTGAAAGCAGAGAGCAAAGTACCTTTCTCTTCTCTCCCTCTACCTTCTAAAGCTTGTTCATCATAACTCATCCCATAACTCATCCCGCATGTAAAAATAAAAAGAGTTCAGCTAAACTCGCCACCATTAACTAATACACGGACTTCTATAAAAGGTCTTTAGGTAGCCAGCCTTCCTAATAAACTCGTACCATTTTTATCATCGACGTAAAACCCCTGCCAGTCCCTTTTAGCGACCTTTCTCTTCACTGATCCCGCAATTTCCGATTCAAGATGGTTAATAAATCCAATTTCATCACTACATCCACTTATAATTACCGACCACATGTAGGCCACAAATGACCATCCTTCTCGCCAAGTAATATTATAATCCGGTCTGTTCCACTTGGCGCACAAATCGTTATTGGTTCATGCTCGCTTCAGAGCTTGCATTGCTGCTTGTCGCAAGTCTGCATCTCTTCACAAAGATATCTTTGGCTATCTATTTGAACAATACAACTAGAAGTGCTTAATGTAACTGCACAAATGGTTTGGAATTTTGACAAAGTCAAAAGGGATGATTGATTCGAAGGAACAATAAAATGAACAAATTATTCTTTTTTTAACTCATTTTATGCTCCATTTCAGCATATACATTGGATATTTTAATGATGAAAATAATTGATTTAAAGATGCTCGCCATAATTTAGTACTAGTATAATATTTTTATACTAGAACTAGTATATTAGTACTAGTGAATTTGTTTACGGGGTGAACTTTTGCATTCTTGAATCTTTTAAAGTATAAATAATAGAAAATTTTAAATAAGAGTTCGAAATGTTTTCATTTTTCTCAAATAAGGGTTTGAAGTGGCCAAATCATTTAAAAGAAGGATCTAACATAGCCAAATGATTTTAAATAAGGGCTTCACATAAAATTTTTTTAAATTAGAGATTGAAGTGGCCACATCAATTTCAAAAATAGTTTAACCTCCTAGTCTAAAAGGCATTTTTGTCTTTTAATTTTTTTTCTCTATTTACTTATTTTTCCCTTTTTCCCTTTGAAGGCCATGGTGGAGGTCATCGGACTTAGGCAAGGGCAGCCCTTATCAACGTTGGATGAAGGTGATCCTTGATAGATTTGGTGAGAGTAGCCCTCGCATGATGCTGGTGGGGGTGACCTTTGTTGATCATTGATGGCAATAACTAGGGAGGGAAGAGGAAAAAAGAAAAAAAGAGAAAGAAAAAGATGAAGAAAAATGACATTTTTTTTAATCAAAATATGTTTTCTTTAATATGGTCAAATGATCTTATTTGAGACAATTTGATCACTTTATGATTTTTATTTAAAATGATTTGATTATTTTAAACTTTATTTGAGATAAAATTTTGAACTTTTTATAAAAAAAAGATGGTATTTTAGATTATTATTTTGAATTTTTTATATATATAATTAAAAATAAAGTTGAGTAATTTTCGAAAAAATGTCAGTCAAGAAAAAAAAAAAATTCAGAAAAAATGCATGCTTAAGTTTTACGGTATAGTTGGGGAATTAGGGCTAGGGTTTCGTCGTCCCCCTAAAAATCGAGATTTCTTGCTTTGCTTGTTTTCGCGCCGACTAAATCGTTCGAGAGGGGAGCCCGTCCGGCGTTTTCCCAGGAATTTTGACCGTCGCCGTCGCTCGGAATCGGCCGTCGCCGGACCCGTCATCCGGTTACCGATCGGAGCGATCGGTAATTGGAGAGAGAGAGAGAGAGAGAGAGAGAGAGAGAGAGAGAGAGAGGTCGGGAGAGGTGTGCCGAGCAGCGATGGCGGCCGAGAAGAAGGAGCTGAGGGTGTACAATTCGATGACGCAGCAGAAGGAGGCGTTCCGGCCGGCGGTGGAAGGCAAGGTGGGCATGTACGTGTGCGGCGTCACGGCCTACGACTTCAGCCACCTCGGCCACGGCCGCGCCGCCGTCGCCTTCGACGTCCTCTACAGGTAAAGGTAACGACACCGGTCTCTCCGATCGCGTGGGTCGCGCAATTGATTGGATTGGCAGCCGCCTCTTGCCATTTGAAGCCCCCGGTTATTCTCGTTTACTAGTTGTGGAGTTTATTTAGTGAAGACGTTAATTAAAAAGATTTAGGGTAGATTTGTTTCGCGGAAAATGGAGGATTTGGAAAATATTTTTCTAAAAATGGTCATTTGTAATGCCTACAAAAATCGTAAATGAATAACATTTCCGTTGTACACTTATAATTGATGATGGAAATTTTTTTTTATTGACATATATCCTGGTTTAATAAGGGGAAAGTTTTCTCACTAACAAAATCATCGCATTCTGGTCCATGCTTAAGCTTAATTAGCATGCTTCATAGTGTGAGGATGAAATGCTTTTCGAAAAATCTCGCCTTGTTTTGGTATGGAGAACGGGTTGGGTGAATGAGAATGTACAAGAGTAGTGGCCTTATTGAGGATTTTGGAGCAGATGAGATGGAAAGGAGGTTTCTTTATATTTGAAGTAAACTCGACCTCACATGTTGGATTGGTTCTGTAGAGGCAGCAGAGGGTCATGCTTGGTTGGTTCCTTGTAAAATGAAGAGTTGCTGACTGAAATCATGACCTAGCAGGTTTATTTGTGTAGCATTGCATGCTGTCTCTAGCAGGGTTTTGTTGAATGTTAACTATGTATTGTTTAAAATGATTTCATGCAGATACCTCCTGCACTTGGGCTATGAAGTTACCTATGTGCGCAATTTTACGGATGTTGATGACAAGGTCGGAATGTTGGTCCATATAAATATCAGATGTAAACTCTTTCATGGCTGTACATTGTTTTTGGTTGAATTAGATTCCTCATGCGTGATCTCTTGATAGGTACTGTGATTATGCTTAATTTTGTTTGTCTTTATGTCGATGTTTTTTGATGTGGAAAAGAAAATATGCAGACATGAATTTTTTAAAGTAATTCTCATAAGCTCTGGACTACCCACATTTCAATTGAAATTTGAGAAGTGCAGGAGCTAATTGACTGTTTGCGAAAAGAATCCTTATGTAATAAGAAGATGAGGCTATTATCAGAAGATTAAAGGGTTCATTTATACATTCTAAAGTTTTGTTTGCTTTACTTGCGTAGCTTTGCACGGGCAAATCAGAGTTGTACGTTGTTCTTGTGGAGAATAGAGAGTTCGATTTGGTTCTTACTGAGAACACGTTATATCCTGCATATTGTGTAAAGCAAAGATCTGTTCAATGTAAAGGAACAACATGCTTTTTGAATGTGAAAGTATCTGACTTTTAATACATCAATAGCAGTATTTGACCAACTTCTGAGAATTAACCTGACAAACAAGTCAAGTATCAAATGGACAAGTAGGTGTGAGGGGAAAATCATGATCAGCCATTAAAAAATTATTTGAAAATTTTTGTGTTGTGGAAATGCTTTTTCAACCCTGAAAAATTGGTATTTTGACATTTCTACATATGGACACGAGAGTAAGTAATTATTAAGTCATATAGAATTAATTAGTTTGGATGCTTTTCAACTCAATAGAACTATGGTATGTTGTAGTGGTTGCTATTCGATTATTTTAGTAGCAACTTATACATTACACAACTGTTTGGTGTGTCATGAAATGCTGTTATTAGATTTTATACTGTAAATTCCGGGGTGACTTTGATTTCCTGACATGCTAGATAGTTCTATTGATGGGACATCTGAAACTGCTATATGAATATTGGAACTTTAAGGATGAGATCATGGCGAGGAAACTCTGCCTGATTAGCTACACTGGACAACTAGCTGAATTCATTTCTTTATTTTTTATACTTCTAAAGACTTGTGGTATGAGCTATGCACATTTTGAAAGAATATCTGTTGTGCTATTGGCAAGTAAGTCTGATCCTCCAGATTGTTAGTCAAATTTCACTACTAACACTTGCATAATGTTTCACTATTTGACAACTGAAGGGGATTTACTTCTGTTAAGTTTGACGAGTGGCCACACCTGTTGATGTGTCGGTCTTGAAAGTAGCTTCAGAAAGATTTTATGTCATCATTTAACTCTGGCAGTTTAAAATAATGGAAGTAGCATTCTTTTATCTTGGAGAGAAGCATTTCTGTTTCACCAACTGTAGTGTTCATTACTTAATTCTGTGGTAATCATGAAATTCTGGCATTTTATTGTTAAAGTTAGATTTTCCTTGTTTTCATGTATTATTTTAGAAATTCTGTTATTTTGTGTGGATGCCAAGGGTACCTGGATTGTTCTTGGTGTTTTTGAATCAGTTAGCTGGACATTGCTAACATGTGGATATCTGCAGATTATTCGTCGGTCAAATGAGACTGGAGAGAATCCCTTGGATTTAAGTGATCGCTTTTGCCAAGAGTATTTAACTGATATGGCCGATCTGCAGTGCCTCCCCCCTACCCACCAGCCACGTGTTTCTGATCACATGGAACAGATTAAGGACATGATAGCCCAGGTTTCTAGTTTCAACTCTATATCTGCTGCTTATATTTTAGAGTGGTTCAATAAGAGCATGAATAAACATAAGTTGTATGTAGAGAGGAGCTGCTGTGGCTACAGTATGTAGTTCACAGCCTTTCTATATTTTTCTCATAATTTCTCTGATATTTTAGTGTGAATGTCTTTAGTTCCTGGTTTCTGTGGTGAACTTCAGAAGGTCAAGTTATATCAAATGATTCTTTATACAGTACCAATTTAGCTGCTATTGATGAGAAAAACTGATGTCACTGAAGAATTCTGAAGTTTGATTGTTCATGTTTGATTTGGAAATTTCTTCTCCCATTTGTCTAAGTTAGAACAAATGTTACTTACTCTCATGTATCTTAAGATATGGCTTTGAGTTGAAAATATGTTCCTCCATATGAATGTATGTAAATTTGAGGAGAAATAAATTTGAAATTAAGATAGAGGTTTTTGCTTTATGTTGGTGAAGGCAAGGATTTCAGAGTTTTGTGTTTGATACTGCATCAGATTCTCTCGTTGTTATTAGGTAAATTGAATCATGAATATGAAGATATGTTACCAATATGCATGAGTTTAATTTCTCTAAAATGTTATTATCCTCCACATGGAAAGGATGCGCATATAAAGAGTTATAATTTAAAGTTAAGTACTTCCAAGAAAAAAAGAAGTGGTTTTTGTATTTGCCAAAAGAGTATTCAAAGCTATTCGAAGTTATAATTTCACAAGAATATTTGAAACTATACTTTTACTAATTAGGAAATTTGAGTCAATGATATACTGGAAGCCTGTAATAATAATCTAAATTAGAAACTTAAGGACCATGTTTTATGGGCTAATTTTTTTATATAAATTAGAAGAGGAAGCAACTGATATTCGTACATTTGACTTGACTGTATGTTTCCATGTAATGAGTTATTGGGAGTTGATAACCATATGAAAATGTCTGCCTAAGTTGCTTTTATATTTATTTATTCATTCTAAAGTTCTACTTTCACAAGGAGCATCTTCAGCAGTGTGTATTTTGAAAGTCGCTAGGATCAAGAGGGAGAGTTTTAACTAATAATATTCCTTATGGTTGTTTGCAGATTATTAACAATGATTGTGCTTATGTGGTGGATGGAGATGTGTTCTTTGCTGTGGATAAGATCTCAAATTATGGCTGCTTGTCAGGGCAGAAGCTAGAAAATCACAGAGCAGGTGAACGTGTTGCAGTGGACTCTAGAAAGCGCAATCCTGCTGATTTTGCATTATGGAAGGTGTGCAAATGCATTGTAGCATCAGTAAATTATTTTTTCCAATTACTATCTGGGTTGTAACTCTGAAGGTATATGGTTATTGTAGGCTGCAAAGCCTGGCGAGCCAAGTTGGGAGAGCCCATGGGGTCCTGGCAGACCAGGGTGGCATATAGAATGCAGCGCAATGAGTGCTCATTATCTGTCTTTCAAATTTGATATCCATGGTGGTGGAATTGACTTGATCTTTCCCCATCATGAGAATGAAGTTGCCCAGAGTCGTGCTGCATGCCAAGAGAGCTGTGTGAGTTATTGGATGCATAATGGGCATGTGACCAACAACAATGAGAAAATGTCAAAATCACTGGGTAACTTTTTTACGATCCGTCAGGTACTATTTGCAAATTTTGTTCCATTTTCTTTCTTGATGTTTTAACATCTATCTTGAGCTCGTCATTCCTGGTGTCTAAAAATACTCAATCTGTATTAACTATAGATTACAGAGCGATACCATCCACTGGCTTTGAGACACTTCTTGATAAGTGCACACTATAGATCTCCTCTCAACTATTCAGTCTTACAGTTGGAGGGTGCATCGGAGGCTGTCTATTATATATATCAGGTATAAATCGTGTTTTATTAATGGCAAATCACTTCTCATCTTTCTGGCTGCTTACTCATACGATAGTCTTTGGTCTCAGACTCATATGTAGCTAATGAAAGGGTGGGCTAGCTTGATCGAACTAGTTAGAAGATACCGTGGGGATTTGAAGCTGTTAGAGAAGAAACTATTCCTATTGTCTCTGCAATGACCTGTATGAATTTTTGGATGGTTTTGGCCAAATTCTAGTGCCAGCAGCCGCTACTTTGAGTCACTCTGAAATGCTCTTCCTTGATTATGTTGGATGTATTTGTATGAGTGACATGCATGCAATCTTGGGCTCTGCTCTCTGATAGAAAATTTACTTCAGGATGTCTTCTTGATGTTAGACATTACAAGACTGTGAAGATACTCTGTTGTCGTACAAAGAGGCAATTGAAATGCTCTTCCTTGATTATGTTGGATGTATTTGTATGATTGAGTGCATGCAGTCTTGGACTCTGCTCTCTGATAGAAAATTTACTTGGGATGTCTTCTCAATGTTAGACATTACAAGACTGTGAAGATACTCTGTCGTCGTTCAAAGAGGCAACTCCCAGTGAGGGTACAGAACCAAAAGGCAAAACAGTCCGGGTTCTTCCTGATGCCGAGAAATGCATCAAAAGCTTGCAGAAGGATTTTCTCGACAAAATGGCCGACGACTTGAACACCTCACATGTGCTGACAGGTGCTTTTCAGGATGCCTTGAAGTTCATAAACAACAATACAAACACCCTCAAGGTAATTACGTTTACTGTTTCTTTCCCATAAAAGAAGCTGCACCTTTTCAAACGTTCTCTCTGTTGTGTATCGTTTATGCTTTACTTTCTCTAACTTTTAAAGTTCGGTACATTCTCTAATGCACTCCAGAAGAAGCAACAGAAGCAACGGCAATTGGCAATAATTCAATCCCTTACTGAGATAGAGAAAGAAGTAAAGGGCGTTTTAGATATTCTGGGTTTGCTGCCCCCTATCACTTATTCTGAGGTGATGCAAGTTCTTATGAATACTTATTGAGTTTTTCTTGGATCAAATTCGCTTTAAATGTGAAATTTCTTCAATGTAGATTCTGGAGCAGTTGAAAGGCAAGGCGTTGATACGGGCTGATTTGATGGAAGAGCAAATATCACGTCTGATCGAGGAAAGAATTTTAGCCAGGAAAGAGAAGGATTTTGCAAAAAGTGATCGAATCAGGGCTGACTTAACTGTGAAGGGGATTGCGCTCATGGATGTCGGAACGGAAACTATTTGGAGACCCTGTGTCCCTGTTGAGCAGGAGGAGAAATTGCCCAGCTGATGGAAAACAGCAGCAAATACATCTTTTTTTTTTCAAAATTTTGCCCAAACATCCAATGATGCTCCAAAATTTTTTTCATAATGTGACCCAAAAATCAAGATGACAAGATGTAACAAATGGGGCATACTACTACATGTCAGCCCCATCGTTAGATTGCCTTTCAGTTAATAGGAAATTTTTGACATAATTCGCACCCCGAGTTATTGCCTAGATGAAAAGGCTCTTCGTATGGAAGCCAGTCGATGATGACTTGGTATTGATCCTCCTTCAGATGTCGATGTATTTTCCGAAGAATGCACGGAAAAATGGGTGAATCAAGATGTCTACCGAAGTCTTTTCAGGAAGGTAGGTGTGCTTGAACGCCACAATCAAGAGTCCGATCACGTGCGACGTTGGTGCAGGCCCGTCGTCTCCTCTGACGTCTAAAGCTGCTTTTACTCGGTAATTTCTAAGCACATCGTTCATGAAGTACTTTCTTCCTCTTCGATTACTTCATCGCCAGACGAATTTCGGAAATGCTTCGACCTAATGAGGTAGCAAGATACAATAGCAAAACTCAGCAGCTCCAAAGTCTTTCGGTTCTTTGTTCCGCTCTGGTTTCTGATTGCTTCGTCATCGTAGTACTTTGCGATATCGATAAGCGGACTCCCTAGTCTTAGAATGTGAAGGTATGTGAAGAATCTCAAGTTCTGCCGCCTGAATTTGCGGCATGACATCAATACAAACGAGAAATCGACCGAATAGTGCACCGTGTCTGATCGTTTCAAGCTACGAATTTTACTCTTTTATTCCTTGACCCTCTTAATTTCTTTTCACCGGTTCAGTTTGTTCTTTTTCTCGCTTGTCATTTCTGACCAAAGATGCACGGCGATGCAATTTCCTTTATGACCGCCTGGACGTCATTGGATGGACAAATTGTCAGAAATGTAAACGCTGTTTTACTTTCTGCCGGGAGGAGGAAGAAGCGTCAGCAGTGAGACTGACTGTTGAGACCCAACAAACTTTTCTTGGCATCACACATTTCACGTTGGCCAATAATACATTAGACAAAAATTATGATGTAATTATTGACGTGGCGCTAAATGTCATACTGGCATCCTGGGTGGGCAGTTTTAAAGTTAAAAAGGGCCTGCATGGAAACATTCATTGTTTCTATTTCCGAACAATTTTTTTGTTTTTTTGTTCTTGGAACAAAATTAGAACAAAAAAAAAACAAAAAAAAACTTGTTTCTGGAATCCAAAACATTTCTTCAAGGCCAAAAAAGAACAAAAATGAAAAGAACAAAAAAACAAAACCGGAACACTTCTCCTTCGTTCGTTCGTGCTCTCCCTTCTCCTTCGTTTGTTCGTCTCTCCCGTTCTGGGTTCTTCGTGCCCTTCTCCTTCGTTCGTGCTCCTTTCGGCGTCTCTCCCTTCTCTCCGGCGCCTCTCACTCGGCTCACTCTTCGACGACTCCTCACTCCGCCGACTCACCGGCTGAAGCTTCCGAATCCAGGTATGTTTCAGGTGCTCCTCTTTCTGCGGTCGACGAGGACTTCGGCGAGAGCCACCCCTCCCAAATTTGACCCACCTTCGCCGACGACAGGGACGCTCGCTTGAGCCTCAAGCGAGCGTTGCTCGCCCAGATCTGCGGCAGATTTGGGCGACGGTTGCTTGCTCGAGCTGCTCTGCCGAGCTCGAGTTGCTGTAGTCGCTCGGTAGAGCAGCTCTGGTCGCTCGAGCAGCAGAGCAGCCTCTCTGCCAACTCGAGCGACCAGAATGAGGCCCAAGCGAGCGTCGGTCGCCCAGATCTGCGGCAGATCTGGGTGACGGCTGCTCGCTCGAGCGGCAGAGCGAGCTCTGCCAGCCGAGCTCGAGCGAGCTGCTCGAGTGGTGAAGCAGCTCTGCCAGCTCGATCGAGGAGCACGGATCGATGCTCGATCGATCCATTCAATAGGTGGATCCTTCAATTCTGCAGGGGCTTCAAGTGATGTTGTGTTGTTGCTTGATTCAGTTTTAGAAAGGGGGGGGGGGAATTTTAGTTCATCGATTGGATTGGGGTTTCCTTCGATTGTTGTTTTGTTGCTCATGGTGATGTGGAATGGACATGCTGGTGAAGCACGTGGTGAGGGCGTTCAGTGACGATTTCACCACCAAGGGGGAGAACTAGCCAAAGTCGGGACGCAGCGTGGTTGTGCGGCATCTCAAGAAGGTAATAACCAAGGGTAATACTGTCTTGTGTTGGCTGAATTTCATGGTTGCATTCTATATGTAGCATTACTATATACTTTTTATAGCTCAAAATGCAACATACCAAAAAGAGAGGAGAAAGTACATTTTTGGTTTGCAGTTTTTGGGGAATTCCCTTTTGATACATTTTTGGTGTGCAGTTTTTGGGGAATTCCCTTTTGATCCTTGCACTCTTTCTCGTACCATTTAGGTTGACAGTATAACGTTCTATCAAACTTCCATGAAAAAAATTCGTTCGAAATTACTGAGCAAGCTTTTGCTACTAATGCGTGAATCTTGCATGTGAAAATCTCTAAATAAAGATTGCATCTTAAGGCCTTGTACATTTTGAAATGATCAAGTTTCATCCCTATGCTTTGTTTTTAATACCATTTATTGATGAGATTTTAGGCAAAACCTTTTCAAATTTCCATTCCAAATAAGACTAAAATAACATTGCCTATAATCGAGAGCATGATATATGTGCATTAGGTCTTTGTGTCAGTAATAATTAAAGTATTTTTTTTTTTCAAAAAACACTTACTATTTTGAGGGTTGAGTGTGACCCGGTGAGGGAGCTAATGGCCAGGTGACAATTTTTGATTAATTGAATGAATTAGGCGGTTGAAACCTAAAAATTAGCCTATTTCTATATTGGACTAAACTTCATCATTGGAAGGTGACTTCCACAACTTAAATAAAGTTGAGAGCTTGCCGAGAAAAACCCACTTCAGCATGAAATTCAGGAGAAAATTACCAGAAATTTTTAAATTTATTGCACTCATGTCAATTCAATTTAAATCTTTCAATTGTGCTAATTAAATCTTAGACCTTTCACGTATTACTAGTTATGTCAATTTAGCTAATTTTGACTACAAAATGCTAATGTGACGATAGTCAGCGTCAGGTTATTCTATGTAGCATATTGGTGTTGATGTTGATAACTTATTAAATTTTTCTGAAATTTTTTATTTTTTTTTTTTTTTTTTTTTGCTGTGGTCAATCTTAGGTAACGGTTGGAGAGGCTGGACAAGGTTAACGAAGACACAAGAATCTTGGCTTTTCTTTGATATGTCCATAAAAAATCAAAATATTATTAGAAGAATCGGGTGCTCTCAATGCTTATTCAAACTGTCGAATCCAATTGATCAAACAAATAACGTAAGCAGACCATAATAGATTGAATGATGCAAATACATTTGAATTTATTCACTTTATCCACGCAATAATTTCTTACAAAATTGATGATCATGTCTAAATTTGAAGGCTTGATATCTCTATCATGTCTTGAAAGGAGATCGGCAACTAGATATTATCTTTTCAATCTCGTGAATGTACTATGCGGGAGCATAATTGCTGGTTCTGCCTTTCAGCAACTGATTATTTCCCTATCTTGTTCGATTGGGTTAGATTTGCACAAAAAAAAAAAACCCAAATAATTCTATTCTCGATTCAAGTCTTTCGTGATCGAGAGTCACAAGATCATTTCAATTCAAGGCCCTATCCCAAACCCACCCTTGCAAATAATGATGGTAATAGATCAAACGAAGAAAATAAAAAAAAAAAAAAAGAAGAGAGGATTGTCCTAGGAAAAAAAAAAAACACAAAAACCTCAAAAATCCAAATGAGAGATTGATCACGACTCAAAAGAAAAGGAAATTATTTGACGGGTCGGTCCGAAATGCTCTAAAGATCCGACCCGGCCTCGGAAACCTTCATAACGCCGGCTTAGCCGAACGCCTTCAGCTCCGAGCCAAAGCCAATTTTTTTAACTATATATATTGTACCCTCATCCACGTCTCCTGACGCGGATTCAATAGAAAGCTGTTGTAGGAACAAAAAAAAAGGGGGGGGTACAGGAGCTGAAAAGACGTTCAACGGTTCAAGCTCAAAGCTAGGTTCGGGGCCACGTGGGAAAATTCCCGGATGCGGGGAGGCCGCACCCGCCATTCCTTTGATAAATCCCCCTACCCCTCCCAAGCCCGATCACAAAAGGCCAAGAAAAGAACCATAAAAAAATAGCAAAAAAGAGGGAGATAAAAAAGAAAAAGAAAAAAGAAGAAGAACACCTCCACAACAGGAGAAAAAGTGGGGTTGGGTTGGGGTGGGGACGAGAATCCGACAGTTGGACAGGGGGGACGTCACACGTGGGGGCGACCTCGTCCTCCTCCTCGGAATCTGCGAAGTAACAGCAACGGCAGCAGCTGATAAATAACACCAACCGGCCACGGTGCCTCCGCGTGCGCGTTAACGATAGAAGATTCGGTCCGATTTTCTTTCTTTTTTTTTTGTTTCCTTTTCCAGCTCTCCCCCCCTTGCCTACTCCTTATTTACCTCCTCCTCCCTCTACCAAATCTCCTCCTCTCCTCTCTCTCTTGCCGGCGCGATCGATCGAGCGTTCCTTCGCCCGCCCCCCGATCGCATTCCCCCCCGCCGCAATCGCCGCCTCCGCCGCCGTCGGAGCTGGAAACTGCGCCGTGCTCCTCCGATCGGGTGAGTTGCATCGAGAGACGCCCCCTCGCCCGTTCTTCTCGCGGTTCTCTTCTTCTTCTTTTTTTTTTTGGTTGGTTTTGGTTCCGGTTTCGATGGGTTCCGCTCCGCGATTACGGGCCTCCCTTTTTTTGGTTTTTCTGGAAGCGCTTTTGTGGGGGGGGGGCGGGGTTCTGTTTTGTTCTCTTCTGGATCCGCCTTTTCGACGGTATCGACACGTCTGGACTTCGCGTTGACTTCTAGTCAACGGTACCGCGCTTTTCCCTTTTTGCTTTTTTCTTTTTGCTTTTTTTCTTTTTTTTTTTTTGTGCCCGTCCTGGAGTTTGTGTGAATTGGTGTCGTGGGTTCTGTTTCGTTTGGCGATCGGCAGAGGGTCGAGTTCGGCGATCGTCGCGAGCGTTTCGCGGCCTCTGTTCCGGTATATCTTTCTTCGTTTGGTGTTCTTTTCTCGGCCCCCCGTTGACTGTTGTATTGACTTTGCCCAGTTCCGCTCCGTCCTGTTTCTGGAAACGAGTGCTCTGCTTGGGCAAAAACGAATCCTTTTTTCTTTTTTTTTTGTTTCGTCGATGATTGCCGGATTTGGGTGTGAACATGAAGTGGTCTCTTCTTTTTCCTTTTCTGGGTTTTCTTCTTTTGGAGTTCTGTATACGATTCTCATTTGACTTGGCTCACTGTGCTGCTGGTTTTATTAGATGCGGTGTCTCCAAGCTTCGGACTTTGCTCGGAATTGGAAATTATCTGAACTTCTGTGTTTCGTGCCGCGCATTCCTCTTTTGAATTGAGTTTCTTTTCATGTCGAGAGTGCTGCTTTGAAATAGATTCTGGGGCATTAATATGAAAACGTTGAAAGAAAAAAAGAACGAAAATCACGAAAAGTGTGGTTGGTTTTAAAGTGGATGTGTTAATATGATTGAATTGATCTATCTAATTCCTGCAGTGAGAATGGTAGCTGCCGTGTTCCCCAAGCACCGGCAGCTCAGTCATTATGCTGGTAATGCCAACCTGAACATCCCGAGACCCTCAAAGGCCGAGAAGCTTGCGACAAGCAGAAGATTCCCGAGGAGCTCATTGGATGGAATGGATAGTAGGACGTTGGAAGATAAGGGGAAGCCTAGTACGGTGACACACTCGAAGAAAACTGAAGTTGTGTCACAGGATAAAGGAACGAAGAAGAGAAAGTTGGATGGAATTGATGAGTGTTTAAATGGTAAGAATATTGCAAAGAAGTACAGGAGCGCGACCACAAAGAGAAGTTCGGTGAATGGGTCGTCCCGGACTAGATGGGAAAGCTTTGACCAAGTAAAGTCCTCGTTCAAGATGCAGAAATTGAGCAAGTCTGAAAAGCCTCAAGCAGGCGGCAGAACCAGAAAGTTCCAAACTTACAAGCCATGGAGGGACAGTAGCGAGGAACTTTCTGATGTTGAGTTCATGGACAATGGATCCAGCGAAGATTCGGAAGAAGCACGTATAGTCAAAATGAGAACCCGCAGGAGAAGAGAAAACAAGTTTGATCTGATGAATGATTCACTGCATGATTCATCTTCGGCATCGCCATCCTCCTCTGGCTCCTTTCATTCAACTCTGAAAATTGATTACACTGGGGATACTGGCTGCTCGAAGCGAAAGTATGAGGTAACCTATTTGTTGTCCATTCATCTACCATTAGGTGTTGCAAAGTCGCTTTCTACTTCAGGACAAAGGTTTCTGGGCTTCTTATTCAATTCTAACTGTGACTTGCTTCGAGCAGGCTCAAGGAAAACAGCGATTGAGATGTCATCAATGCATGAAGAAAGAAAGAAGGATCGTAGTCCCATGTACCAGCTGTAAGCAGAAGCTGTATTGTATCCAGTGCATCAAGCAATGGTACACTTTTTGTTGTTCGAGTCGATACTTTTATCTGTCTAATTGTCGAATATTACATATTCACTTACTGAGGCTAGTCTTCTTTTCACTTAAAAGGTACCCTCAGATGTCAGAAATAGACATCGCAGAACTTTGCCCATTTTGCCGTGGAAATTGCAATTGCAGCTGTTGCTTGCACTCTAGAGGCATCATAAAGGTAGGTTATCTTATTTCATATGAAATGAGAACAGATTTACTCAAATGTATGGTGTATGGAAAACCAAACCGGTGACGTAACAGTGTTTCCAATTTTCATCAGTATTTCTTGAGATGACTGTTTGTATCTTTCTCAGTCACTAATTTTCGACTTCTTTATCTCTCATCAATTAGAAATAAGTGCTCGGTCAAGTGATGGTCCACCCATAATTAGATCAAAGAGGTCTTGGGCTAGCTGCTTGATCTTCCTTTCCCATGTTGGTAACTATTGAAAACAAAAACAGAAAACAATCAACAATCAGTAAGACTAATGACCTGTCATTTTCTGGGAGAGTTTCCATGGTCTTCCCTCATGGTTTAGTTATCTGTTAGATTATATAGCTTCCTGCTGTGATGTTAAAAACTGAACTTGCCCAGGCATCCTATCTGTTGAGTACTTAATGGGTTGGAACAAACTATCAAAACTCTAGGATGCTTAATACCATTACTAATGGAAATGCCCTGTCAGAAACTGTCGTTTTATTTATTTTTGGACTAATTCACGGTGTTATACAATTTCAGGCGTCAAAAATGAGCATGTCTGATGATGAAAAGGTCCAGCACCTGAAGTACATAATAAAAGCACTGCATCCATTTTTAAGGCAAATTTGCAAAGAGCAAATTCAGGAGACACGAATTGAAGCTAACATACAAGGTGTGGATGGTAAAACTTGCTTCCCCATTTATCTTACGTTATTATGTGGCTTATATTATTAATATATTCAGGAGTGCCGTTTGATGAGATTGAAGTACCAATGTCTCTTTGTCACAATTGGGAGCGTGTCTATTGGTAAGATGTTTAGTGTCCATACAAAGAGTACAAACACATACTTTTGCATGTTCTCATTCTTATGTAACTAACAGTATATATATTTTTTATTTTTATTTTTATTTTTATTTTTGGAGCAGCGACAATTGTGCTACTTCAATTGTGGACTTCCACAGAAGCTGTCCAGAATGCTCTTTCGAACTGTGTCTCAATTGCTGCCAAGATATTCGCCAGGGAAAAGTCCCCTCCCATGCCGAGGTGAAGCTTCAGTTTGAGTACAGAGGCAATGAGTATATTCATGGTGGAGATCCTGCGCCAATTCTTGTGCCAAATACAGAAAATTTTCGAAGTAATGTTGCTCAATCCATTGAATGGAAGGCCAACACTGATGGGAGCATCAACTGCGCTTCAAAAGAGATGGGTGGATGTGGTAATCATAAGTTAGAGCTCAAACGCATACTCGATAAAGATTGGATTCGCAGGCTGGAGTTGCGAGCAAGAAACTTGCTGAAAATTGGCAAACCTGAACAGACCATTCAAAAGCATAACTGCTCTGAAATTGGGGATGAGATGCTAAGGAAAGCCGCATCCAGAGAAGGGTCCACTGACAATCACTTGTATTGTCCGGCATCAAGTGCTTTTTTGGATGAAGAGGAGCTTCTATACTTCCAAAGTCACTGGATTAAGGGTGAACCTGTGATCGTTCGAAATGTTCTAGAGCGGACCCCTGGTTTGAGCTGGGAACCCATGGTAATGTGGCGTGCATTATGCGAGAATATGGATTCAGCATCTGGTTCAAAATTTTCTGAAGTCAGAGCCATTGACTGCCTAGCTGGTTGTGAAGTAAATATCATTATCCCACCTTTAGTTTTTCAAATAACATGTAAAGACATTTTTACCTATGTATTCAGGATCCTTATAATGGTAACGGATATTTGGAGACAATACATGCGATAACTAAATATTATTTCCTAAGTAATTTTACCATATATTTGGAAGCTTCAAGCTCAAGTGTATCTTTTTTTTTGGGTCCATGCATTTAAAATCATATTTTTTCATACCTAGAATATTTTGTTTATGGCACTTGATTGAATTTTCAGGTGGACATTAGCACACGCCAATTCTTCAAAGGCTACTCAGAGGGGCGAAGATATGCTAACTTTTGGCCTGAGATGCTAAAGCTGAAGGACTGGCCTCCTTCAGACAAATTTGAGGATCTTTTACCGCGCCACTGTGATGAGTTCATAACTGCGCTGCCATTTCATGCCTATACTGACCCTCGATCGGGCTTCCTCAACCTTGCTGTGAAGTTACCAACAAGTGTCTTGAAGCCAGACATGGGGCCGAAGACTTATATTGCCTATGGTTTGGCAGAAGAGCTAGGAAGAGGTGACTCTGTGACCAAGCTTCACTGCGATATGTCAGACGCGGTATGCCTTATTCATAAAGTGTTGCAATAAATCTCAATAAATCTCTAGATTTTCGCAAGCATGGAACATTTATAAGAACATCTGGAATGAAAGTTTTTGAGAAAACAGTAGAGAAAGTGTGTTGCCATAAGCACAATTTAGAGGCAAAAGTTGCCGATATTATACTGGTGATGTCCAATACAGTAATTGCTTCTTTGATTGATATACGATGGAAACCACCGCTAGTCCATGTCTGCCATCTGCCACCATAATCACGTTTATCTGATCAGACGCTCGCATGTGTTGTCTTAACAGGTGAATATCCTGACGCACACAGCAGAGGTGTCCTTAAGTGAGGAGCAGCAATCTGCAGTGAAAACCTTGAAAGAGAAGCACAAAGCACAGGATGTGATGGAACTTCAATGTCTTGAAGGCGGCGAATGTTTTCAAGATGGCCGTGAGGGAGGCTGGGAGAAAGAAGAGAAATGCAGAAAAGATCTCTGTTCGGACCAAGAAATCAAGCAAAGAGGCGGTGCATTGTGGGACATTTTCCGGAGAGAGGACGTCCCCCTGTTGGAGGCATATCTTAGGAAGCACCACAACGAATTCAGGCATACATACTGCGCTCCAATTAAAGAGGTGAATTTCCCAGCACAATTAAGCTGCTCTTGTTGGCATATTTATGTAAAGCTATGTTCCTGGATCTGATTCTTACTCCCTCGATGGTTAGGTCATTCATCCGATCCATGACCAATCATTTTATCTTACTTTGGAGCACAAGAGGAAGTTGAAGGAGGAATTTGGTTAGTATATATGCTTCAAGTGATGAATTTTTCCTCTTAATACAGTATCCAATCATTGATTATAACCTCTAAAAAACTTTGTAGGGATTGAACCATGGACATTTGAACAACACCTAGGCGAAGCAGTTTTTATTCCGCCGGATGCCCTCACCAAGTTAGAAATCTGAAGGTAAGGACTGCTTCTTTAAATCTTTTACCTGTACAATCACTTTGAACTGAAAGTCCTCTAAATTGTGGGCACTTTCATCATTCTTCATGCAGTCATGCACAAAAGTTGCTGCCGACTTTGTCTCTCCCGAGAATATCAGTGAGTGCCTCCGTTTGACTGAGGAGTTCAGACAGCTCCCGAGGAATCATAAAGCCAGAGAGGACAAACTTGAGGTAACACATAATATAGCCTTATACCATGCCTTATATTTTTGTTTGGCCATGGCATCTTTTGCTTTTTCAGCTGTTCTCACCCTTCTCTGATCTCTCTCTGAAACAGATTAAAAAGATGATTATATATGCAGTCGATCAAGCAACTAAAGATTTAGAGGACTTGTTACAAAGATTTAGAAGGAGATCCACAGTAGTATGATAGTTTAATTAACATCGGATCTGCTCAAAGCAGAGGGAAGAGGATACTAACACCGAGAGTTAGCTTCTGCAATAGCAACCTTTTTGGTCTTTTGGTCTTGTTATAGAATTTTTTTGTACATAGTCATCTTGTCTCCATTTTATTGTTGAGAAGTGCAAGAACTTTGCCAGCTCACAAATTTTGCCTGGAACAAATTGAGTCGATTATTGATTCTGAAATTAAATTTGCAGCAAGAATCTACATTGATTACCCCCATCAACCATGCGTTTCGTAAACCTACCCGCCAGTGACAATTCCAATTAGTAATGATTTTGTATAATTAAACATCCTCCATCAATGGTCCATTGCAGGAAACAATGGTCTCAGAACCCTCCATCTGAGACACACTAACATACTGTATGGAGTACCAACAATACAATTACGCCTTGACAAAAAGAATCAGAAAGCTTTATTATGATAAGGCTTTATAATGTGTTCCCTCAAGTTTGTCCTCTCTGGCTTTATGATTCCTTGGGAGTTGTCTGAAACTCCTCAGTCAACAATAATGATAGTGCCCACAATATAGAGGACTTTCAGTACAAGATGATGGTACAGGTAAAAGATTTGAAGAATCAGTTCTTACCTTCAGATTTCTAGCTTGGCGGGGGCATCTGGCGAAAATAAAAACTGCTTCACCTAAGCGTTGTTCAAATGTCCATGGTTCAATTCCTACAAAGTTATAATCAACCACTGGATATAGTATTAAGGGAAAAATTCATCACTTTAAGCATATACTAACCAAATTCCACCTTCAACTTCCACTTGTGCTCCAAAGTAAGATAAAACGATTGGTTGTGTATAGGATGAATGACCTGATCATCGAGGGAGTGAGAATCAGATCCAGGAACATAGTTGCAGCAAGAATCTACATTGATTAACCCCATCAACATGCGTTAAATAAACCTGCCCACCAAGGAAAATTCCAATTAGCAATGATTTTGTATAATTAAACATCCTCCAATTCAATGGTCTATTGCAGGAAACAATAGTCTTATAACCCTCCATCTGAGACACACTAACATACTGATGGGAGTACCATCATGATAATGTTTGTATTATCAATCATCCCACAATGCAATTACACCTTAACAAAAATAATTATAAATTGCATTTATGAATTCACTTGATAAATAGAAAGAGGAGGTGAAGAAAATGAGGGATATTTAAGCTGTCCATCTGTTTCATGATTATTCTAACCTTCACCTTTATAATGCTTGTCAGATTAAGTCAGAAGGAGGATTAGGGGTTAGCGCTTTAGATTAGTGGGAGCAATAAAAGAAAAGGAGAATCAAATTCAATATAAGGGAATTTACAGCTATGTCCTGAAATTGATAATTATTTTGAGATGATCTTAAAGATCGAGAATTTAGCCCCTTAAATCTATATTTTATTTTGGTTCATAATTTCGTTTAAGTCGAAAGTGGATCGCAATCCTCGCACCTAATTTAGCTAAGTTAGTACTACAGATATGTGTAACTATACTAAGAGAAATAAGTCCAAAATAAAATCAAGAAAATGTTTGAATTAAAAGTGCATTTATTTCATGAAAAAAAAAATTATTTGAAAAATCTTTTTCTAAAGATAAATCACTCAAATTACCTACAGAAATGAACAAAGGAAGAGAATTTTCGTGGTCTACGAAAATATCTAAATTTAAATCATCATCAATAGTAAAATATTTTTCATTGACTAATCATTTCAAGTGATATTAGCGATTCTATTTTGGAAAATATTTTTCAAATCATTCGTTTTCCATGAAACAAATGAAGCTTAAAATAAATACAAATGTCAAAGTAATGATCCATATTTTAATGACACAAGTATCATCATGCAAAAACCTCTGAACAATGTACGTCATAATTCGTGTACATAATGGAGCTAAGTCACAAAGAGATTTCATTATCTACATATAGACAGTTCAGATTACTCAAAAGTATGGTAAAGTTAGGTCAAAAGAAAGTGACCCGAATGCAATGTAAATGAAAGAAAAATACTAGTTACACAAAGAATGTGGGGTAAAATATATTTAGTTATTGGGAAAAAAGTTTCATCGTGCAAAAACGTTGAACAATGTACTTCATATTTCGTGTCCATAATGGAGCAAAGTCATAAAGAGACACGGAAAAATTAGGTAGAAAGAAAGTGGCATGAACGCAATGTACATGAAAGAAAGATAACGGTCACACAAAGAATGTGGGGGTAAAATTAACATATTTAATTATTGGAAAAAAGCAACTAAAAATTCAAATTATATCCACATATTTACTCTAGATTTTTTTTTTTTTTTTTTTTTACAATACCAAATTGTATTGTGTGACATATTTACCCTTTTTCAATGAATATGTAGATAGCAATAATGATGATGTGGCGTGAGTCAACTCATTATATGTTTGTCTTCTTCTTTTTCCTATTTTTTCCTCCGTCATGTTCTTCCTTGGTCCTCTGCAATTCAAGCTTACCAATTCTCTTACTCCATCTTCTTACCAATTCCCCACCGCGGAGGCCATGATCGACTCTATCTCATTCTGTCTATTTCTCTCTTGCTCTTGAATCTTATCATAGGCCATTTCCCAAAATAGAAATTTTGCAACTTGCCTAATATCTTTTCAGCTTATTTGACAAATAGAAAAGTATGTGCGATTTTTTTTTTTTTTTAAATTTTCATAATCTGACTCTTAACTCACTCTTATGCCTCTTTAGATAGGCAAGAGAGTCAAACCACACACCTAAAATTAAACTCACCATCCTAACCCAAATTTGAACTCCCACCTCCCTCTTTTCATATTGGAAGGGTAGTCACTATGACAACCCTACTTTTAGCAGATCCCACAGTTGTAGAATACCAACTTAAAGTCTAAAGACAGTTATAGGACACAACTTAAGTCCAATTCAAATTAGAGTGTGAAAATTGAACAAAATATCCCCACCCCCAAACCGAAATTGAACTCCCCACCTTCCCCTCTTCCCACATGGGAAGGGTAGCCACTAGTGCAATCCTACTTATAGCAAATTCCAAAAATTGAAAACAACTTTAGTTTGAAGATAGTTTAGAACACCAACTTAAGTCCAATTCAAATTGGAAAACGTGAGAATCAAACCATACACTTGAAACTAAATATCCCTGCCCCCAAACCAGAATCGAACTCCCCACCTTCCCTTTTCCACATGGGAAGGGTAGCCACTAAGGCAACCCTCAATGGTTAAAATGTGTGATTCACTGGGTACTTTTAGTAGATTCCAATAATTGAAGATAGATGTAAAACACCTATTAGAGTCTAATCCAAATTGATAAAGAGCTGAACTTCCCATATAACCATCCATCCATTTCATATGTAACATAATAATTGATAATTGGATGTCATATCCACATTGCATCTATTTGACTTCTTTTTAAGAATTCTCATCGATGAGTAATGAGTCAAGTACAATTTTAGGATTTTGGTGTAAAAGAAAAGTTTTTCCTATTTGATTTCTTTTTAAGAATGCTCTGATGTGTCATATGTGTCACACAAGTACAAATTTGAAATTTTGGTGTAAAGAAAAAGTTTGGAGCAATCTAGTTGCAACTTTTAAAATACATGAAGTTATTAGCATTGATCAAAAACATACATTTAAATTATGTTGAGTCAAGCGCTTTTTGACTGACATGCACATCAAAAAGATTTGATTGGAAGGTTTAGGACTATTTGCTGTTTTTTGTTTGCATTCTTGCTTGTGGTTAGCTTGCCGCCTTGCTCACGGTTGTCTTTGTTTTCTTTCGACTTCCTTCCACTCGTTCTGACTTGTTGTCATTATGAGTGTAAGTTTTTGGTGCTGAACCTTTTTGTATAATTTGGTTAAAACTCAACATATTCTTATCTTTACCAAAAAAAAAAAAAATTGATTTGGAAGGTTTAGGACTTGGTTACGACTTCTTATGCAATTTTCTAGCCTTGATCTATACTCTTTCAAAGGACTATGAAAAATATAAGTAATCATTATAGGACATATTCAAGTTTTATTTGAAATTGTTAACTTTGATGGAAAAATCAAGGGTTCTCAAAATAAGTAAAAATAAAAGGCGATGTTCTTTGATGGAAAAATATCTTGAAGTCTTTATTTATAAAGACAGCAAGCAAAATATAAAAAATAAATAAATAAAAAATTGTGTCAACCTATCACTCTTCTTTTCAATGAGTATGAAAAGGGCTTCCCAAGGGCTTTCCAAATCTAATCTTTTGAGTCTCTTCCCTTTTCAAAGAGATTGATCTTAAATTAAGAAGAAAACATTGAAGAACTTCACACCCCTTACCTGGATTTCTGGCCAAAGCTTCCAAATTTTGACACTAGGGTTCTGTTCCATCTTCCTCAACCCATCTTCTCCCTCATGATTATGGATGATGACAGGCTGATTTCCATCTCCTTTTCCTCCTCATGCTCCTCCTCCTCCTCTTCCATCTTCATCTTCTACCATGGATCAACAACTTTCATGAGAGCAGAGGCTCCTTAATTTTCTTGGGATCTGAGATGATTGCAAGTCTATGAAGCAATCTCTCCTGGCGGGCCTTCTTATACTCTTTTAGAGATTCCCATGAGGGTTTCACTAGTCAGCTGAAATGACTATCTTGCCCTTTCTCTCTCCTGTTTTAGCTGCTTGACAGCTAATGTGATCAGGAAATCGGCCGTGCTTATCGGGATATGAATAGATTCAGTTTCCACCGTTGATCTACTTCCAAATTCAAACATGTGGCAAAACGATAATCATCCAAGGCTAATCCAGCGTGTGAAAAGAATCCAGCGAAAAAGGAGGTGGAAAAAAATGGGAAGCAATCCAGCAAATATTTGAAAGATCATTGTTGAATTCATTATTGGTATACTATTTATGCGTGTACCATGGATAATCACGAAAAAAATCCTCAAACCATTACATATGTATGTCAATTAAATCTTAAATTTTTGAATTTGCCTTGTAGTTTTTCCGGTCAATTTTAATTAGAAATCACTGATGTGGATGTCAACCGTCCTATATAAGACATTCGGCATCTTATGTGATACGGTTGACATTGATATGAATAATTTGTGTAAATTTATCTAGGAAAGAATTTAACTTGAATGATGACATGATGATGAAGATTCAAACTCAATTTGGGAAAGTGAGATACTAGGAGAATAATTGGCCATATTCTTTGACTATTTAAATTTCGATTTCGTCAATTTTCTTATATTATGTTACCATGATGTGTATTAACAAGATTGGCTGGTTGATGAGATGATCGGCAGCGGCCATAGTTGCAGAGGTTGTCCTCGTAATGATATGGTCCTGTGAAGGATGGGAGTGTGCCTTCGCCTTGAAGCTAATGGGGCAAGAATAAACTGGTTACTACGTCGCTTGGGGATGGTGAGTTAATGTCTTAACCACCAATGAGTCGGAAGAACTAAATCGTGAGGGCATGGGCAATTCAAAGTAGACAATATCGTTAGCAAGTAGGACCAAAGGTCAAAGATTTACCCTTACAATGATATCGGAGCCAAGCCTAGCCAAAAGTGTGTGGTTCGGGATGAACTAGGTAGAAGCCGATGGGCTTGTATCAACCCAGTCCTGCGAAGGATGGGAGTGCGCCTTTGCCTCAAGGATTGCGGTGGAGATGACAAAGGGATAAGAATGAATTGAATCTCATATCGCTTGAAGAATGTGAGGTAACATTCTATAGAAGTTTCTAGGCAAACCCCAAAAAAAAAAAATCATGAGGGAGTGGGGCAGGTGAGTCCTGCAACCCAAAGCAGACAATATTGTTGTCCTTGTGTGGTGGCCATCGAAAGCAGGTGTTCATCATTGAAAGATAAATGTTAAGTCATCTTTTAATTTTTTTAAACTTAATCCGGGATAGCCTCTAGCCTGGAATTTTTATTTGGCATTTTATTCGGATATATCCAATCTTATCTGGTCCAAAGGATGATGCCAAACGCCATATGAGATGTTTTGTTATAGATTCAAATCCAACCTTAAGTGTACGCACACAAAGAAAACACACCATGTCGTCGTTCAAGATGTTGAACGAGCCATTGTCCATGGGCACCGTAGCTGCTGCATGACCGATGGAGCAGGTCGTGCTCTCTCTGCATTTGCTATTCGTGGCCGCCGTAGCTACTCCATGACCGAGGAGGTAGGTCGTCCTCCCCTGGCCTTAGCTGTGGCAGATCATATCTGGCCGACAGGATCTATGAGTCATCCCGACAGCGGGAAGACAGAGCCGACCAAATTTGGACGAGTGGCTCGTGTTGAGATGACAGGCGAGCACTTGGCCATTCTTCTTTGAGCGGCTTTTGGCACGACTCTATCAACTTGCTTACTCGCTATGATAGCGCTGGTAGTCGAGCAGTCGATTCAATCCCTGAGTTGTTCCAATGACAATGGAGGAAAGCCTTTCACAGTGCACCGCAGTTCGGACTATCTTCATGAAGTTCGATGAATTCTAAATATGACTTCGATTCCTTCCTCATCTATCTTCTACTTTCTGTTTTATTTATTTTTTTTTTTTCCCAATTCTCTTGCTGACTGTCAAATTCCATCACCATTGGTTGGTGTGGAGGGTGAAATTGAGTTTGCTAGGAAGGTGTTCGATGAAATGACGACCTTGAACTCCATTTTGGAGAGTTTTTGTTCAAGACAGTGATGGTAGGTGACCCGGTGGTGGTGACCTCAAGCTTTGGACTGGTGATCAAGTGAGAGCGAGTCTCTCTAAAATAGAAGATTCAAACACCACACCATAGGCACATAATAACCTTTGTTTTATTAAGCTTAGCTAGTTTCTTAGTGCCTATTTAGTAACCATTCAAACAGTGATTGATTATGATTTTTTTTTTGTTCCGGGAGCAATTTGGAAACAGAATCATATTTGGTAAAATTTTTATTTCCGGGAACATATTTGGAGTAGAATTAAGAATGAAAAAAAAGGTTGATTATTGTTTCGGAAACAAATATGAGAATTAAGTCTTCTTCAATTTTCTCTTATTCTTCTCTTTTCTTCTTCTTAATCTACTGTCGTCCCGTGATTACCATCCGCCGTCCGTTGTCCATCGTTGTGCTACCGCCGTCGTCTGTCGGTTGCTAGTGACCGGTCCGGCGAGCTCGCCAGGCCAAGGCAAGGTCCGGCAAGCTCTTCGCAGGCAAGCCCAGCCATCGGTGAGACTCAGCCTCACCAGATTGACAACTGGCCACAAGAAGAAGAAGAAGAGGAATATGAGAAAAAAAAAAAAAAAAAAGGAAAAAAGAAAAGAAAAAAGAAAAATTAAAAAAGAAAAATAATTATTTAAAAATTAAAAGAAATTGATTTGGAACAAAATCAATGAGCAAAAAAAATATTTAAAATCAGAAATTTTAGATAGTTACTAAACGGTTTAAGCTGCGCATGACAAGGCTTCTTGGCTAGGAATTTTTTTTTTTTTTTTTTTTTTTTTTTTTTTTTTTTTTTTTTTTTAATTTTTAGAAATAGTTATTTTTATTTCTATTCTGGGGAACAATTTCTGAGTAAAAGAACTCGTTTGGTAACTACACAAAATTTCTACTATTGGAATAGAAAAAGAATAGAAATATGCTAGGTAACACAATAGTTTCTTTTTTGTATTTATTCGTTTTTTATTCTTGCTCATAGATCACCGATTGATTGCCATCGCTTGCCATCGCCGTCAAGGGTGGCGCGGCGGTGGTGAGGGGCGCGAGGGGCGGCAATGGCGGTGGTCGGCGGGCGGCGAGGGGCGGCGGTGGCGAGGGGCGGTGGTGGCGGCGGGTGGCGGCGAGTGGTGGTAGGTGGAGGCGGCGGGCGGCGATGGCTTTGGGCGATTGGAGGTGGCCGCGGCAAGAGAAATGAATAAAAGAAAAATAAAAAAGAAAATTGGCTTATTTCTAGAAATTGTTCCTAGGAACAATAAGCAACTTTTTTTTTACTTCTCGTTTTTGTTCCAAATCTATTCCCGGGCTAACTTTCTATTATGGGGAATAGAAAAATAATTTGGCGTTACCAAACGGGTTTTTATTTTTATTTTTTTTGAGAAGAACAAAAAAATAGAAATTCTGAAGAATATAAATGTTGTCATGTGCTGCCTTAAAATATTTAGAATATGTTCTCGAGAACAAAATAAAAAATAATTATTTTTTATCAGAATTTGTTCTCGGAAACAGAATCATTACCAAACACGCTATTATTTGTGTATAAGCAACTAGCTTTCTGATTGTTTTTGACACATGAAACATAAAAGGCAGAACATCAATCTGATTCTCCAATATTAAGTGCAGTCTATTGCCTTTCGAAAGTGAAGAGGCTTTCTTCCCTACGTTGGCTAGACTGGTGCCATCGCCAAATTAATAGATAATATGAAAAACAAGAATTGTTAGAAATTGGTTGAAAAGATGAGAAAGGAAGATTAATTGTTTAAGTCACGCAAGAACTATCATTAAGGATAACTATATCTTGGAGTATGAAACTTGATCTTATACGCTCTAGTAGTTATACTCTCAAGATAAAATAGACTACCTTTATTATTTTGTACAAAATAAGGAACATGAATAATATTTGTGTATAAGCCGGCAACGGAAGGAAAGATTTGAAAAGAAAATGATATTCTCTTCTTTATTTGGTGTATCTTTCAAGATTGTCTTTTGAAGTTTTATTTTTATATTCAAACAAAAAAAATCATTAGGAAACTGCTATAAAGCCTTTGTAAAATCATGGAGTATTTAAAAAAAAAAATGGTATGACATTATATGGCTGTTAAAAAACAGTTATATAACCGTTGAAATGATGATGGTTTTCATTATGGTCATAACTTCTATCAAAATCATTACTTTAAAATATTTCAAAAACTGTTGAAATAGCCAATAGCAAATCTGGAGATGGACCAACAGGTGTTCCTCATCATCTAGAGGTGGAGCTCTTCATGGCCGTGAAGTCAAGAATCCATGGGGTGAAGTTGGGGATGAGCCAAGGTCTGGAAGGTCACTGAGCTTAGTTCCAGCTTCCACTAAGGCGATGGCTTTCATTATTTTCCTCGTCATCTTCCACCTTTTCATTATCTGCAAATTAAAAAAGAAAAGAAAAATTGATGTCAAACATGGAAAAAAAGCCCTAAGTGATATTTTTTTTAGTGGTATCGAAGTGATTTGGTAAATATTTTTTACAATAAAGTGAGCGCCATACTAAAGTTATGACATTTCTAGCTTTTTTTTTTTTTTTTTTTTTAGCATTCTCATGTGAGAGTCTAATAGTAATATACTTATTAGGTTAGCTTTACGATAATAGCTATTGTGTATTTAACAAGAAAAATAACTCACCTATTGCCTATAAACAAATCCATTAAAATACAAACAAAAAAAAATATGTAAAGTATTTGACTCACTTTTGTAAAATGGACATTAATTGTCACACACGAAATAGTCTTAGCATTGTGCCTTTCACCCAGTGGATGTAAATCTTACTCAATGCATGTATACAAGATTGATTGTGTTTGAGATTGTATGCACAAGCTACAACACTTCATTTGGAAAACCTTCCTATGGTCTTTTGAAGTTGACAAAACAATCAATTTCATTTATTATTAGTAAAATTTCATATAATGTCCTTAATTTCTTAAATAAAAGCTTGAACTTTATTTCAAATAGGGGCATAAAGTGTTATTATTTTCTCAAATAAGAGTTTGAAGTGGAATTTGTTTCAAATAAAGGCTTGGAGTGGTCATCTCAATCTCACAAAAGGACTTAACCAACGTTTTCATCCTTTACTTTTTCTTATTTTATTTTATTTTATTTTTCCTTTTTCTATTTTTCTTTAAAACAAACTCAAAATAGAAAATAAGGTTACTACTAAAAAAAAAAGAAAAAGAAAAATACAGGCGGGAAGGCTGGCAGCCAACCCTCCCCTACCTATGGTAACTACCTTATCATCGACCAAAGACGAGGGCCCTTGTCAAAACCGAGAGAGGACCATGATTGATAACTCTACGAAAATAGAGTTATTTTACATATTTTAAGTAATAAATAATGCAGTATCTATAATAACATATTTGTATTTCCTTCTATTTATTCAAATTCTCCTTATTTATGCAGCATAATGAGATACTGAGAAAATAAGGAAAAGAATGGTATAAAGAAGGTAAGGAAGAATTCTATGATTCAAAAATTCAAATAAGAAAATCAAATTAGGGATTCTATGATTTATTCTATAATTTTATGCAAAAAAAAAAAAAAAAAAAAAAAAAGAGAAGAAGAAGCAATTACCTTGTGATAGGAGTCTTGGATGTATCTTATAAATAGGAGAATATTGAGAGCTTTGAGAGATTGTTAGGCTTTTATTTTTAGATTATTTTTCATTGTTCAGGGAGTTCTTCAAGTATTTTGAATAGAAGACTGAAGTTGTGACATAATTCTTGTTCTTTAATTTAAGATGTTAGCTTCAATTTATATTTTCGTTTGTTCTTTTATAATGTTCTAATTTTCTTTTGTTAGGCTATGATATACTTGACCATGATGATATTAATTTCATGATTATTATGTTTTGCACGTAATTTCATTCATGTGACTTATATATTTTTGTACTTGATGCTTTTAACTAACTAGTCATCACTTGGATGATCTGATGTGAATACTTGAGGCTGAGAATATATAACCATGAATTAAATGTAGATAGAGATATACCATGTTATTTGTGTAGCTTTCAGTGATAAGATAACCCAAAAGACTCATTGTAAATCAAGAATGTTCACATATTTTAATGCACTTATATTTATTTAAATTCACATAAAGATATGAGGGATTAATAAACTGATTAAGTTTGTTATACTTCGAAATATGATAGTAAATATATTATGATATTTCCGCTATCATATATTTGATATTGTTCTTTTTTGAGTAATAATTTGAAATTTATACCTAGTGGTTATAATGAAATCGGATGCTCAAATGTATTTATTTAATTGATTTACTACATTTAGTTCTAAAAAATTTTGCTTTTAAGATTATCAATTTTACTTTATTACTAATTTTATTTTGATTTGTTAGATAAATTTTAGAATTAGTCCATTTTTAATATTTGATTGGTTTATTAGTCATCAATCTCTGCAGGACGATGGGGGTGTTTGGTTAGGCATTCCCAAGGGACTTTGGGGGCCAAAGCCCCTTGGGAGAAATTTTGGGTGTTTGGCAAGGGTTTTTGAATGCCCATTTGCGAAATGCGGGCATTCCACATGCTTAAAGCCCAATGCTGGGTAGGGCAACTTTGAGCATTCAACATTCTCCCAATACAAGCTCATTGTTCACGCTTCTTCCCCATGACTTCTTCGAGTTCTCCGCTGCCGCCTTCGTTGCCAACACCGCCTCTGCCTCCGCCTCCGTCATCGACGCCGCCTCCACCTCCGCCGTCAACGCCTTCCTCTTTTGCGACAGATCCATCCTCTTCGACAAGCGCGAGCAGCATTGGTCGACCCCTTCGGCTTGTGAGAACCAGGACTCAAGCCGCTAGATCTGGCCATCGGAGGCTAAATCTAGCTGTCCGGAGGCCAGATCTAGTGGTCCGAAGGCTAGATCTGGCCGTTTAATGGTGAGATCTAGCTATTCGACGGTGAGATCTGGCCTTCCGACGGCCAGATCTGGCTTTCACCCCCCCTCGACCAACCCGATGGCCCTCCCGCCCCATCGTTCTGGGATGCCCCCGACTTCGAGTTCTCCACCGGCCTCGCCGCCGCCTCCGCCTTTGCCTCCACCGTTGATGCCTTCCTCTTCTGCGGCAGATCCATCCCCCTCCGACTCCTTCGGCTCGCACGAATTAGGCCGTCTAGAGGCTAGATCTAGTCGTCCGGCATCACCGGCCGTTGGATTTGATTTTCAGATTAAAAAAAAAATTAAAAGCAAAAGCCCATTTGTAATAAGTTTTGCCAAACGGTATTTTTACACAAGTCATTTTCCAATGCTTAATTTGCCAAACACCCGAGCATTCCCGAAAACCCCTTTACCCTAAAGATATTTGCATTTGGCCAAATGCATTTCCCCAAAACCGAACCAAACGGGCCCGATATCTTTTTCATAATGATAAGAAATGATATCGTCTCATAGAGAGATTGATGATTAATAAAATAATTAAATACTAAAAATGGTCTAATTCTATTTTTTTTTATAGATCAAAATAAAATTAAGAATAAATGAAAATTGACAAACTTGGAAGCAAAATCTTAGAACTAAATGCAGTAAATCAATCAAATAAATATATTAGAGAATCCAATTTTATCATAAACACTAGATATGAATTCCAAATTATTATGTATACAAAAACGATATCTAACATGTGATAGCAGAATTTTCAAATTTATTTACTATCTTTAGGTATAATAAACTCACTCAATTTATCAATGCACCATATTGTTATGTGAAGTTATAAATATAAGTGCATTAAAATTTGTGAATATTCATCATTTGCAATTAATCTTTTGGACCACCTAATCACTGAATACTATATAAATAATATGGTATATCTTTATCCACATTTAATTCATAATTATATAATATAATGAACAATTGCATATTATTACTTTTTAGTCTTAAACATGCAAATCAGATCTAGTCAATCACTTAAAAGCATTAAGTACAATAATACATAATTCATGTGAATGAAATTAATTGCAAAAATATAAAAATCATGGAATTAATATAATCATGATTCAAACTATATCGTAGCCTAGCAAAAGAAAATTAGAACATAAAGAAGAAATGAAAATATAAATTAAATCTAACATAGAAGAAGAAATGAAAATATAAATTAAATCTAACATTTTGAGTCAAAGAATAAGAATTATGTCATCACTTTTGTTTTCTCTTCACAATACTTGAAAGACTCTTAGAACAATGAAAAAAAAATCTAAAAATAAAAATTACTTGTCTTTATAAGTTATTAATGTTCTCCTATTTATAAGATACATCCAATATTCCTATCACAAAGCAATTGCTTCTTTTTTGCATAAAATTAGGGAATAAATTATAGAATCATTGATTTGATATTCATCTTTCAATACTTTTGCATAAAACTAGGGAATAAATCACAGAAGATTCGATTTGATATCCACTTTCCAATGCTTTCTAATTTGACCTAAATGACAAAATTCTTTATTTTCTTATTTTTGCCATTCTTTTCCTTATTTTCTCAATATCTCATTGTGTTAAGGAGTATTTCAATAAATAGAATGAAATTCAAATAATTTCTCACAAATATTGCATTATTTATTGCTTAATAATATAATAGAGTTATCAAAACCTTTTCCCAAATTTGGGCGAGGCTTCTTAGCCCTCCCTAGGTCTGGGTGAGAGTCTCCAGCCCTCGCTAGAACTGTGTGAGGGGGTGGCCCTCTCCCAAATTGGCGAGGTCGCAGGCCATGGTTGATGCCTCATTGGCAATGGGGCAGCAGTCACAAGTAGGACTGATAACTCTATAAAAATAAAGTTATTTTACCTATTTTAGGCAATAAATAATGCAATATTTATGAGAAAATATTTGGATTTTCTTCTGATTATTCGAATTTTCCTTATTTATGCAGAATAATGAGATATGGATAAGATAAGGAAAAGAATGACAAATATCAGGAATTTAAATAAAAAAGCAATGGAAGATAGATATCAAATTAGTAAATCCTTGATTTTGTTCCCTAATGTTATCTGCAAATGTTGATAGATAGATATCAAATCAAAGATCTTCTGATTTACTCCCCAATTTTATGTGCAATTGCTTGGAAATAAGGATCTTGGATATATCACATTGAGAGAGAGAAGCTGGGTTTTTGTTAGATCATTTTTCATTGTTCTATGAATTTTTCAAGTATTTTGAAGGGAAGAGAAAAGTAGTGACAAAATTCTTGCTATTTGATTCAATATGCTGAGTTTGATTTATATTTTTATTTATTCTTTTACTAGCCTAACCATGATATGATGATGTAAATTTCATAAATTTTATGTTTTATAATTGATTTCATTCATGTGAGTTATATATTATTGTGCATAATACTTTTGAGTGACTGATTACCATTTGAATGATCTGATGTGTATGTTTGAGATTGAGAAGTGATAATATGCAATTGCTCATTATAATATATAACAATGAATTAAATGTGGATAGAGATATACCGCGTTATTTGTGTAGCTTTCGGTGATAAGGTGATCCAAAAGACTCATTGTAAGCTGAGAATATTAATAGTTTTTAATACACTCATGTTTATTTTAATTCACATAAAGATATAATGGATTAATAAACTAAGTAGGTTTGCTATACTTAGAAATATGATAGTAAATAGATTAGGAAATTTCGCTATCACATGTTTGATATTATTCTTGTACTCACAACAACCTAAAATTTATATCTAGTGGTTATGGTGAAATCATATACTCTAACATATTTATTTGATTGATTTACTACATTTAATCTCCAAAATTTTAAAATTTATTCTAAATTATATTTTGATATATTAGATAAATTTTAGAATTAATCTATTTTAGTATTTAATTAGTTTATTAATCATCGATCTCCGTGGGATGATACTTTTTCTTATCATTATATTACTTGTTTGACGCGTTCACTTACGTTTAGAATTTTACGAACATGGACAATTGGCCTTGAGTCTTCACTTGTTTTTTTTTTTTTTTTTAGGTTTTAGTCTCTCTCTCTTTTTTTTTTCTTTTTCTTTTAGTTTGTCTCTTTTACGGGAAAAAAAAAGAGAAAAAGGAAAAAATAAAGAAAAAAAGGGAAGAAAAAAAGAAATTGTAGAGGATGAAAATGTCATTGACCAGCCAGAGAGGTAGGTCCTTTAATGAGACTGACATGCCACTTTATATTCTTATTTGAAATAATGTCTACTTCAAGCCCTTATTTGAGGGTACTTTAAGCCCTTATTTGAAATAATGTTCATTTTAGATATTTCTTTGAAAAATCAATGGTACTTTGAGCTCTTATTTGAAATTTTCCTTTTATTGTTTGATAAATACTTTTTTGTTGTTGTTGTTAGTTAAGTTGATATGAGAAATGTTGTGTACTACCTACGTATACAAAGTACATAGTGGAAAGATATTTACCAACTGGATAGACCTTGATAGAGGGCGAACAAATTTGGTACTACAAAATGACCACGATATGTTAAGCAATTGGGTGAAGTCTTTATCGTTGATGTACTCTAGAGGACCAACGGATGGCAAATCACAAGTTAGTTCCAGCAGGCAGATCAAATAAATTTATTTGATTATTGATAAAGGCAGTTCCCTATATTAATTGTGCAAAAGATGCCCATCGTTCTTTCCATTAGCTGGATAAGAAGACCCAACAACTTGATTCGGAATTCACGTTAAAAGATCTGGAATTTCAAATCAGTTCTTGCCTATTTTTGTTCAAGTAAACAAAGGAACGGATGATTGACAAAGATGGCAGACTCCGTTTAGGGATACCTCACTGTTGCCAAGAATATAAACTGTATAGGCATCCGAATTTCCAGCGATTCTCTATCAACTCTTACGGCTAATTGGTCTCTCGAAGATTCTCCAACTGTTAATTTCGAAGATCAATATTAAGATATTTTAAAAAAATCTGAAAGAGTCGGGGAAACATTAAGAAAACTATACTTTTGAATTTGTCTCATTCTCTCTCTATTTTGCACGCTTACCATTTCTCTCTTATGTTTCATTATATTGATAGCTCTTTTTCCTAATTGAATCTGCGAATTGAGAAGTGTACAACTGTAGCAACAATGCTTGTTTGTTGATAGTGGAATTCTCAGTTTTGGGTAGAAACAACACTTGCTAAGTTATAAGTCTTTAAATTGAGTCCAAACTCAAGCTGGGAATGAAGAATTCTCTCGCAATGTAGGGCTCTTTCTACGGTAGTTTACTTCAAGAAACCCAAAACCCACTGTTGATTACCACCATCCCCTCACTTAGATATTACCGTCCGTTCTCTAAGACCCACCTCACCTTCCCAACGAGGGACCATCACCATTACGCGTGAGCCATTCTCTTTCCCCATCGCTCGAACACTGCAAGCCTTAATTGCTCTGTTTGGTTGCCCCCTTGACTGTCTCGCTCCCAATTCCAGTAGTTACTGGATTCTATGCATGTGGGACTGTCCACCCGGCCCGCCTTTCCTAAGATTCCCCCTGTGGCCTGATCTTCAATGGAACGCACCAGGCAGGAAGAAGGGGAACGACTTGCCGCTCTCTGCAACAGATTAGGCCGCCTATGGTCAGAATAGGAAATTGAAGGGTGGGATGACGCAGCCCCAACAGAGAAACTAGAGGAATGTAAATTGATACTAGTCGGTAAGCTCCTCTCTAACCCATCCATTAATTTCCAAGCATTCAAAAACACAATGAAACGAGCATGGTGCGCCAAGTAGAAATATCTCAATGTGAAGCTGGGCTGTATGTTTTTAAATTCAACTCTGAAGGGGAAAAACAAAGAGTATTGGATAATGGTCCTTGACTTTTTTCGAATCACCTTGTCATTTTAAAGCCTTGGATACCAAATATTCCCCTACATTGTAATGACTTTACGACTTGTGCTTTTTGGGTTTCCCCTTGAATGGTGTACTGAGAGTATGCTATGCAAAGCTGTGAGACATGTCGGTAGGGTGTTGAATGTTAAAATTGAGAATAAAGAAGGAACAACTCTTAGAGTGGGGAGGGCTAGAGTTGAAATTAGATTACATGACCCACTTAAACCAGGCCAACCAATCACATTGGAAGGGAAGAACATTTGGCTGGATTTTCACTATGAAAGATTATCACACTATTGCTACTCATGTGGCAAACTGGGCAATTATGCTATGTATTGCAAAGAATTCCCCTTTAATGAAGACAAGTTGGAAGGGAAAGATAAGATGTATTATGGCCAATGGTTATGTGCTGAAATCCGAGAACACAGTCCATTTTGGCTAACCTTTTATGAGACACAAGAAAACTTGTTTGGTGCTCATGGAGGCTATGCACAACCGTTGCTTAATGCTGTGGGAGAGTCCTGCTTTGTTTGTTGAATGTGCAGCGTTGCTTCCCCATTTCTCCAACCTTCGGCTTTAGCATTGTAGGCAAGAGGCTAATCATATTGCTGACTGGGCCGCTAAATCCCATGGGTGCCGCATACTTCCCCCGAATTGGGCTGTTAAACCTCCCTAACCCCTTTCGGATCTTATATGCTCCGAAGCCCTAGCTAAGGATTGTTCTATTTTGCCTACTTGAATAAAATATTATATTTTCAGTAGAGCTGGCAAAATGGGTTATAAACCCATATTATGACCCATTTTTAGTTAAATGGGTCATATATGAATCAAGTGAAAGTTAAATATAGGTTAGAAATGGGTTTGAGAAAGTAAAACACAAAAATAAATGGATCAAATGGGTTATTAGGAAATCCACTTTAAAGTTTAAACCCATGGCCTTTTTTAACTTTATAAAAATATTTTTTATATAAAAAATCGAAATTATAATATTTTTTTTCATATTTCAATTTTTTTTTTTTTTTTTTTTCTTTCTTTTTCTTCCTTCCTTAGTCGGTGACGGCCAGCCATCGGGGCGGTGACAGGCTAGGTGAGTCTTGAGCTCGCCGGCAGGTTGCCAACGATTGGTGAGACTCGAGCCTCGATGGATCTGGCGAGACTCAAGCTCGCCGGTGTCGAGTGGGGCCTTAGCCTCACTGAATCAACGAAATTGAGCCTCGCCTGATGCCGGCGAGCTTGATCTCACTTGTCGCTAGTCGCCGGCCGTCGTCATGGTCGGACCGTAGGTCAAAGAAGAAGAAAAAAGAAAAGAGAAAAGAGAAAAAGAAAAATAATTATTAAAAAATAAAAATTATATATTTAAAAAAAATTATATTTTAAAAAAATAAAAATAATTAAAAATTATATTTTAAAAATTAAAAATTCGATTTATCAAAAATATTTTAAAAAGAACTATAAAATTTTCCATTAAATTTGTATTGCATAAAAATGTTTTAACAATACTTTTTTTTTTTTATAAAAAAAAATCAAAATGAGTTTTTTTAGGTTTTGTTAAAATTTTTTCATGTTACGTTTTTAGTTATTTAATGATATGTTCAGTTCAAATAAGAGAAGCATGTGCATAGTGTATTTTTTTTTATTATAAATATTTCTATTTATTTTTTAAAAATTTTTAATTTAATTTACTATTTTTAATTTAATTTGAAGTTTTAATCCAATTAGCACATAGTAGAAGTGGGTTTTCCTAGAATACCAATATGTTTTAGCAATACGAGTCGAGTTGGGTATGGGTCGGGTACGGGTCTAGCCGGGTATGAGTCACTAGATTTACACTACAAGAATATGGGTTAAAACAGGTTAAATGTGTCAAATATAGGTCAACTCATTTTTGACCACACCCATACCTGACCCGACCTACCCATTTGCCACCCATAGTTTTCAAACCAAAAAAATATACTATATATATAAGACTTTTGAGACTATTGGTAGATTTTAGCCTTATTTACGGCTCTTAGTTTGGGAGATGAATGTAGACATGATATAAGTCAAATTACTATAAAATGTGCTTGCAATATCTTCTTTCCTTTACTAATTTCAATAGAATATTTGCATTTGATATTATCAAATTGTTCTTGCATATATCAAGGTTTAATTTGAATTACTCCGCGAAAAATTGTTAATCATTTCATATCAAATCATATCTATTGAGAAAATCTCTTACGATATTTTGAAAATAACAAAGTAATCAAAAGCTAATAATACTTGTATTTGAATGTGTAAAACGGATAGCTTCTATATACACAAGACATCTAGATAATGTTAACAGCTGGACATCTAAAGCACATGAAGTTTTTGGCTTTAAAATGAGAACGAGCTATTAAACTAGAAATGTGTCAAAGTTTACAAGGACCTTTATAGAAGAACAAGAGGAAAATTGTCCAAAAAGTCCTAAACTTATTGAAGTTTTGTCAATTCAATCCTAAACCTTTTAATTTTGCCAATTGAATCATAAACATTTTTACTTCTTGCCAATTCAGTCTATCTAACCAATTTTGGCCGGAAAATGCTGATGTGTACAATTTTTAATAATATTTCTAATATTTTTTAATATTTTTAATTTTTTTTTTAATTTTCTGTTTTCATCCTTTTTTTTATTATTCTTTTTGGCTTTTTCCGATGGCCGGCTAGCCTCGCCCGCCATAGGCGAGGCTCGACCGGGCGACAGTGACCCCCGGCGAGGGCGCCCTGGCCCCAACGAGGGTTGACCTTGCCAGATCTAGCGAAGGGAGCCCTCACCGGGGGTTGCCCTCGAGGGCTCCCCTCACTTAGGTGAGCGTCGGCCTCGCGGTGGCCAGCCGACGCCCGGCCGACCAGGTGTGACACTTGCCTAGGCAAGGGCAGCCTTGGTGAGGGGAGCCCTTGTCAAGGGGAGCCCTTGTCAAGGGTCGCCCTCGCCTAGGCGAGCATCGGCCTTGCCCCGGGCGGGGCGAGCGACGGTTGGCCACAGGCCACAGGCTGACGCTCAGCTGACTAGGGGCGAGGGCTGGCCTTGCTAGATCTAGCGAGGGGAGCCCTTGCCGAGGCTTGCCCTCACCTAGCTGAGCGTTGGCCTTGCCCTTGGCCGGCTGAGCATTGGCTTGTGGCCAATGGCTAGCCGTCGCTCGCTCGCCAGGGGTGAGGTTGACGCTCGCCTGGGCGAGGGCGACCCTAGGCGAGGGCTCCCCTCGCCAGATCTGGTGAGGTAGGCCCTCGCCGGGGGTCGCCGTCACTGGCCATCGAAAAAAAAAGCCAAAAATAATTTTTTAAAAAAAAAAAAGAGGAAAAAAAAAAATAAAAAATTCAAAAATATTAAAATATTATTAAAATTTATCAACAGCGCCGGCAGTCCTACATGGCACCGCTGGCATCCACGTCAACATTTTTCAGCCAAAATTGGTCGGATGGACTGAATTGGCAAGAAGTGAAAATATTTAGGACTCAATTGACAAAGTTAAAAGGTTTAAGACTAAATTGACAAAACTATAATAGGTTTAGGACTTTTTGGACAATTTTCCCAAAAAACAAGTTGTAGATCAGGAGTCCGTTAAAGCTTGGATGGACCTATAGAAGATCAATAGTCTATACAACATGAGGATGTTAATTTGCCTGAGAAAACCTATTTGCATAAGGTGAGTTGACAATATAAAGAAACTCGTAAATATTCTGGAGTGACCGTCTTGCTGAAGCAGTACATGTTACGGACGAAATGGATGGTTCCACGTATGAGCCTTCACTTGGTGGGAAGACCCAACTCTTTATCAATTCGCATTGGAGTAAAATCGGTTCTCTACAACTTCTTCAAGTGTTGGAATTCGCTGAAAGCAGCCTGGGATGAATCACCTATATTTTGCCATTTGTGAATAAGTAGAATAGATATTTGGCAGATTGCAAAAGCAAAATGATCCACTTTGGGAAATGGCCGTTGATGCTTTGTAGAATGGCGTTCTGATGGTCAAAGAAGTTCACAACGACCACTTGATTGGATAAGGCTTTCAACGGATATCTTGAAACTTAGTAGTCTTTAAAATCAGATCCAAGTGATTCGCGGATTAAAGATTCTCACAAACAACTCTCTTGCTCTCTCTCTCACCACTGTATTGAATTCTCTTGCTTTCCTTTGTGCAAAATAGAGTGATTTTTGATCTAAAATCTTCGTGGAGGGAGTGAATATGCTTAACTTCGAAAAGAGCGATATAGTACAGTGGGAGGTGCTCATGTTTATCGAACATTTTAACAATTACATAATGAATCTAACCTTGTTGAATCCGTGAGAGCTGAGAGAGTAAAGTAGGCCAAATGGAAAGCCGAACCATTCTAAATGTGATTCGTACTTCTTCTATTCCTTAAACCCCTTCAATTTCAATTTGATAGAGTTTGTGATTCTTCTTGTACACGTTATTAAGCTTAAGTGTGATAACATCAAGTGAAATTATGACAAGACATATATGGATAATGTGAAAAATGGTTTGATTTGGTTGCCAACTATATGGTTTGGTTCGATTACACTTTTTTCCTGACTCTATTTGTGCGGTTTGGATTGGTTTGACGTCCGCACCGTACTGTATCACCCCTAACCACCACCACCACTCCCACGACCATCACCACCACTAACACAAAACTTGGCCAACACGAACACCACCTCCATCCCCACCTCGACCTCCACCACACATGGCTACCACCACCAACACCCCCAAAATCTGCCATCATCTATTCCAACCACACCATCACCACGAACTCAAATTCCAACTCTTTTCTCATATTTAAGAAGGTCGACCTCTACATTTGAGGTTGGCGACCTCCGATCCAAGGTCGCATTCTTTGTCTCAAAGAGAGAGAGAGAGAGAGAGAGAGAGAGAGAGAAGCGTTTCAATACTGAGTCGGAGAAAAGATAATGAAGGGCCATCCCAAGTCATTTATGGATTGAGAAAATTGTCCAAAAAGTCCTAAACCTATTGCAGTTTTGTTAATTCAGTCATAATCTTTTAATTTTGTCAATTGAATCATAAACATTTTCACTTCTTACCAATGAAGTCCATCTAGCCAATTTTTGTAGGAAAATGTTGACATGGACCACGCCAATTTTGGTAGGAAAATGTTGACGTAGATGCCGGTGGTGCCACGTAGGATCGCCGGGCGCTAATGTTGACAATTTTTAATAATATTTTAATATTTTTTATTTTCTGTTTTTTTTTTCTTATTTTTATTTTCTTTTTTGCCTTTTCCAGTGGCCAGCCGGCCTCGCCCGCCATAGGCGAGGGCCAGTCGAGCGAGGCCGCCCGGCCCCGACGAGGGCCGGCCTTGCCAGATCCGGCAAGGGGAGCCTCGCCGAGGCTCGCCCTCACCAAGGCGAGCGTTCGGCCTCGCCTAGACCAAATCTAGCGAGGCCGGTCCTCGCCCCTAGCCGGGCGGCGACAGCTGGCCATCGGTCCTTGTGTCGATGCTCGCCTGGCTAGGGGCGAGGGCTGGCCTCGCTAGATCTGGTCTGGGTGAGGCCGACGCTCACCCCGGCGAGGGCTCCTTTCGCCAGATTTGGCGAGGTCGGCCCTAGCTGGGGCCAGGGCGGCCTCACAGGCGTCATCGCGTCGCACGGCTGGGCCTCACCTATGGCAGGCGAGGCTAGCCAACCGGCTATGGCCAGTGGTCGGCCGTCGCCTGTGGCGGTGGCCACCGACCATCGTAAAAGGCCAAAAAAATTTTAAAAAATAAAATAAAAAAGAAAAAAAAAAAGAAAATTTTTAAAAATTTAAAAAAATTAAAATTTTAAAATATTATTAAAAATTGTCCATGTCGGCGTCGGCAGTCCTACTTGGCATCGCCAGCGTCCATGTCAATATTTACCGGCCAAAATTGGCCGGATGGACTTAATTGGCAAGAAGTGAAAATGTTTAGGTTTCAATTGACAAAGTTAAAATGTTCATGACTGAATTGGCAAATCTGCAATAGGTTTATGATTTTTTGGACAATTTTCCCTTTATGAATCCCAAACACTACCGAGTTAGCTATTCATGTCAAAGAAAAATGCGACAACTTGACTGTCAAAGAACACCTTGAAAAATTAGCAACAGCAAGATCTTTTTATCAAAATGCATCCAGTAGATTGAATAATTAAAGTAGAGAGCAAGCACATTTGAGCAAAACAATCAAGCAAACATATCTGAAAAAAATATGCGTATCAGGAAGTGGAGGTTAAGCAGTAGGGGCTTTAAATTACTTCTAATCTGTATAGAAGTTCTGAAGTGTAATAATAAGTACATGAATGAATGAAAGAATGAATCCAATAAGCATTCCTAATAAAATCAGTGCAACCCCTAAACAGAAAATTCTCAAGGATCAAATCTGCAGAATGGTTCTTTCACTTGACTTACATATTTATAACGATCGGATCTGAGAAGAAAAACTATTGGAACCCTTCTTGCCATCCTCTCTGACGAGCCCTGAGTTCCCACATTTCTGTTACCCTTCTCTGTTCTTCTAATATTGCTTCAGCTCTTTCCCTCGCTTCTTCACATGTCTCCATCCCAGAACTGCACTTGTCTGCCTCCTTCTGATATTGAGATGCCATTTTCTTGGCCTCTAACAGTCTTATATCAGCACGCTGCTGGTTCTCCAAGGCTTGAGCTTCCCTCAGCCTCACTTCCTCCATTAGCAACTCCATGAAGCTCTTTTCTGTTTCTTCGCTTACCTCTGGGTCATGCTTTACACAATCTACAACAATTGCAGGGAATTAAGGAATTAAATGGCCTAAGCTGATGTCATGCTTCAATTAGTTTAGCATATAGCTCTAGTAACATGAAGGCAGGTCCTATAACAACATTTTTTCCAGAGACTATAATCTAATTCAAATGACTGATACATATAAGTTAGGTTTGGCAAAGTGATCACCACATAAAAATCATCAATTATAGTGCCATAAAGCGCATGTGAGTGATGTTAAAGTTCACAGCTTGGAAAGTACAGTGGCCAAAAAGTAAGTTATCAATAATGGAAGGCAATGTCACTTCCTCCACTGTTCTCAACAAAGACCAGCTACTCAGTGACCCTAAACTCAATGAAAACTATATAAATAATGCACAGAAAAGATGCATTTGTCTAGCCTGGACCAGTATATAACCTTGTGCATTATGCAGTATTCAAAGTATGGGGATATTCTTCATGACGTCACCTAAACTGAGCAAATTAGCATTTTTAGGCCAAGAAGAAGAAGGAGAAGAAGAAGTGCACCACACATCAAATGTGACAGAACAATGCATCTCAAATTTAATTTAAAAAAGATTATCCTGATGTTTACTTAATCTTTTCAATTATTTTCAGTTCAACTCTATTGCAGATGAAGTTATGAGACTTTACATGTAAGTTAGTTATCCAGTCTACACTTATCCAATTGTCTTTCTCCTAATAGCTTGCTATGGTTAGGAAGACGAGGCATGTGAAAAGATGAGGCGGGTGGGGAATATGGGGTAGAATTTTGAAATCTCTGTGAGAGAGAAATAAGTGGAAAAATTCGAATTTTAGCCATGTTGCATAACATCTAATCCCAGTTGTCCTTAGCATGAAAAAGTAGCTCAGGGGTTATGCGTGAAGCTATACAGCTATGTCATACAACAATTTTCTTAAGAATAACTTGAAAACAAATCTGGCATGTGTAAGCAGCATTTGTAGATTCTCAGTGCTTAAGGCCTCTACCCTAAATCCTTGATACTCCAGCAAGATCTTCAGCATGGCATGCCCGAAACTTAATATTGTCACAATATGATAAAGACCAAGTTTCTATTCAACCAGCAGACCTATATGTCAGAGTTCAAATCTATGTTGAGGTCCATTATCTATAAAAATGAACAGTCACAAAACAATAGTGTGCAAGAACTTGTCGAAAGCAAATACCACATTGAACCAAGGAACCTTGTTTTTCTGGTTAAAAGTCAGACAACAAGCAAGCAAGGAGACAGCCCATACAACTTTTGAAGCGGTATTGGGTGGGTGGTAAGCTCACTCCATAAAAAAGGAACTTCAACCCAGGAGTATTGCTAATTCATGTGTCAGCATGAAGCATGCACAATGGAAGTCCATCAGTTCCCTATGGTTAGTCATTCCATCAATAACAGACCAGCTAGAATTATCCGAGCAATGAACACTAACCTGTGAAGGTGTTGTTGATCAATTCTGCAACAGAAAGACAAAAGAAGAACATGAAGGTCAGATGACATTGTCCAAGCAGCTCAAGAGAAAAAACTATCCAACCCATTGGACAATAGACATAAAAATGCAACGAAACTTTAAAAACTATCAACATAAAATATGTTTTACTCGCTCTGGACAAGACAAGACAAACTCCAGAACACTGACGTCACGACTCACAGAACATCTCAATCAGAAAATATAACCAGCACCGTTTGGACAAAGCTATCTTTTTGGCAACTCCACGACTTCATGTGGGGGCCAAAAGGTCTCACCTTTATAAAGTTTTAAGCCAATATTGCCACTTGGGTATCACATATACCATCCTTTTCTGCTTTTAATTAGACCTCCAGCAGCTATAGAATTCTAAGCTCGACGTATGAAAATCACATTGAAAAGCTCGCAAAGGCGTAACCAATCTCCTTTATCCTTCAGTTTTCCCTATAAAACTACACAAGCTGCCGAAATGATCGGCAAAGCTAAAACACAATCACGTTCAATCCATCATAAATCGTCCGGCAAAAATCTTCTCGAGGCTCGAAAACGTATAAGACCCGACCAAGAGGGTGAATTGCAAGATCACGCAAACACCACCAAATCAGCTCCATCCATTACGCGCAACATCAATCATCTCAACCGAGGGGCGAGCGATCGATCGGCACCGAGGTGATAAACGGAAACGAAAAGGCGACAGGAGGGAAACCGAGGGAAATGAGGAAGCGAGGATACCGTCGCCGAGGGAGAGGAGCGGCTGGGAGGAGCAATCGCAGCGGCAGGGAGGGCAGGAGGCGGAGGGGCCGCCGTCGCCGCCGCCGCGGCGGACGGAGGCGAGGGCCTCGGTGGCGCGCCAGTGCAGAGGGGGCCCCACTATGTAGCACAACATGCACACCGCCATCACCGCGATGAACGACTTCAGCGCCCTCCGCTGTCGCCGATTCATCTCTCTCCCTCTCCCTCTCCCTCTCCCTCGCGGGATGTACGCGCGTATAATTTCGAGCCGGAGCGACGGCGGCGGCGGCGGCGGCGGCGAATGGTGGGCGATCGATCGTTCGCAGGAACCGCGAAGGAGGAGGAGGAGGAGAGAGGCGCGTGATGGGGGTGGTTTCCCTCCTAAATGCAAGGGAAGTTTTTAAGAGAAAATAGAAAAGAACAAATTCATTATTTTTTTTAATAAGATTTTGAGTGAATTTATTTGATTGATTGTGTAATGGTCGTAATTGAATAATTGCAAGTAGAGTCGATTTATTTTTTTGGGAAGAAGAGAGAGTAGTGGTTACTTTAATTTGTGAAGTATGGGTGATTTTGGAAGATAATTGGTCAATCATTGAGTTAAGAGTAGACAAATTAATGAATGATTAATCATCAAGTTAATTTTATGAATAGAGAAATATTTCCAATTCAAATAGTTTCCAAGTTCAGGTGGTTTCGGGTTAAGCCTTCTTTGAAATGAGTAGGTTCCTGGCTTGAGTAATTCCAAATATTGAGAAGAATTTTGATTTGAATGGCAAGGGTTGCGAGCCTGCTCTATTTTCGGATAAAATGGATATGAGGTTTTCAAAATTGGGAGGCGATGGAGTTTAATTGAAAAATGTTTTCTTTAATTGATTCCCCCTTTTAAATCAAGTTTAAACTCAATAAGAGATAAGATCTCTATATAATTTCTCTTTTGTGTAATTTGGATTTTAAATCAAAGAAAAGATAAAAACTGACAGATTACAAATCATTAAAGTGAAAGCTTGTCTTGATATTCTTTCTGTTTACCCATTTACTAACATTTAATCTCAAAACAAATAGAATATAGAAGTTGGGATATGATAGAGTATAGTCGACGATGCTATTTCTAATTTATCCATTTTTTACAATTTAAAATTCAATAAGAGACCAAATTTAAATAAATTTTCTCTTTTATTTTTTTTTTTTTGCTAAAGAATTTTCTCTTTTATTTATCTTTTGATATTCAATAAGAGATAGAAACTGTCATATTGCAAATTATTAAGCTAAAACCTTATTGGTATAAGTTTAAATGGTTAGGATATATGGGGATCTACACTGAATCTTAATAACAACTATGGAGTTGAAGAAACTAAGTAGTAGGGTTCTCTATAGAAGACATCCTCTTAGTTTTGGCTTCAACAACATATAATGAATTGTATCTGTAGCTAGATTCTTTTGAAGCTTAGGTGCTTAGAAATATGTGGGAACTGAATTCTAAAGCTTAATAACAACTATGTAGTTGATGGGATGTTAAAAATTATAGAGATAAATGCATTGAAGATTACAAAAATACAATTCAGTCCTAAAATTGTCAATTTGTGCTAGAGATGAGTATGGTTCCAAGTTAGAACCAAGAACCTGATAATTAGACTGATGGGAATTATTCCTATTTCAAGTTTTGGTGAAATTCGATCCGATTCCCAATTATATATATTTTTTGAACTTGTACTATGCAATTCGATTTTCAATTCTTGTGTAGGAACCGAAATGGATCAAGAATTGGAGAATTGAACCACCTAGGGTATTAGTGAGGGCCATGAGGTAGAGGCCAAACAAATGTGTTTTTAGTCTATTTTGCTTTTTGGTTATTGGTATTAACATTCCGTGGTCTCATCCTATTGAAGTGCACTCTAAGAGATTGGTGAGCTCCTGTGCTCTATTATGTGCCATCCGCATGCTTTCGCAAATCTTTAGTATTTATTGTGTGCGCTTATGATAGCCACCCCAAGCATATTCTAAACTATTGGATTTGCTTAACTAAAAATGAAACCAAAAAGTAGAAAGAGAAATTGGCCAATTCTTAGGTAGACTATAGAACTAGTAACACAGTAGCTTTCAGTTCCAGGATATGCATAATAAATTCTAGGTTCTAAAAACAAGATGTGAGCATGGTTCCAGAATAGAATCTAAAATTTGAGAATTGAACTGATGGAAACTTGTGGGTTCCAAGTTTGAAGATATGTAGAGTAGATTTTAGGTTCAAAAAAATGAGACACTTGTTTTATGGTTAGGTTCTAAGTTCTTAGTTTGAGAAACTTGGAATCCGAAACCTGGAAATTGGAACCCAAAACCCGAAACCTGAAATCTAGAATCTAGAATAAATTTTAATTTTAATTTTTTTGTTCATGTTTTTGCACAATCTTGCAATATTCCATACTATTTGATGATGAGTGTATAATTTGGAAGAACTAATTTGGGTTTCATTTTATAATTGAGACTTTTACTTTATTAATGTTCATCTTTTATATGCGTCTTTATAGTCAATAAATTATAATTGCAAGTGGTAGTCATTAAGGGTTTTAATTCATTGCAATCGTTTAATTAATAATATAGGTGGAATTTGAGTAAGCTTTGGAACTCGTAATAGCGTAAGGGTATGCAGGTAGGTTCGGTTCCAAAAATTAAGAAACCCGTTCTAACAAGTAGGTTTTAGGTTCTATATGAATTTTATAAGGTACCTAGAATCACATGTTCCTACTCAAAATTGACGAAGTGGTTTTGATGAGTAAGTTTTATGTTTCAAGAGGAACTTGGATTGACCCTAGAACTACTCATGCCTAATTTGTTCAATCAAGTGCCTAAACTAGTCCAATTTGTGCAATCAGGTAGTTCGATAACTCCGTCTAATTTGAATGGAGGAAAAAATCGACATTGACATTTTTTTTTTTCATTTTTTTCTCTTTCCCGCTTGATCACTATGTTAATGTGGAGTGCAATAGTGACCAAAACAAGGTCGGTTTTCTCCTAATATTTGTAAAAAAGAAAACAAAAAAGGATTGAAAAATAATTGTTACTATGAATCAAGCATAAAAGTTAAGGGCGGCAACCTGTACTTTGCAGGCCAGAGTCGTCGACGCCTAGCGGCGGTTGCCAGCCCTCACCGGCAAAGTCAATTCCCCATGAACCAACCCAAGAATCTCTCCTCCTCCTCCTTCCTTATCTATTTTTATCCTTTTCTTCTTTTTCTTTTATTTTGTGTCCTTTTTTAAATGTTTTTATATTTTTCAAGCCTTTTTTTTTTCTATTTGATGCCTAATTGGCATCACATAAGCGCCGCATGAAATATTGAAACATTAAAAAATGTCAAGTCAGTATTTTCTAGTTAGCCAAATTAGAGAGAGCTAACCGAAGGTCCTAATCACACCAATTTGATACGTTTTAAAATTCAATTGCACAAATTAAAAATTTTAGAATTGAATTGCACTTTTGTAATAAATTTTAAAACATTTAATATAATTATTCCGATAATATATTATCTCAAGAGATTAAGTCAACGCAATGGAAAAGTATCGACAAATGCAAGGGAGCTTCACTTGAACCTGTTAACTACTTGCAAACACTCATTAGATCACGATTACATTAAAATAGAAGAGGCATTGTGCTAATGGATACATAATTTAATCCGAGAAGATGAAGCCCAACGTATTATAATTCATAGCAATGCCTCTCTTTGTCCTTAATCTTCAAAATATTATCAAATCAAGAAGTTATTTTTTATCCCAAAACGACCAATCAACAAACATTCTTGCACACATTTAATCACCAAATCCATCGAAACCATAGATTATCACAATTCACCAATGTCGAAAACCTTTATAATTGGAATGTATGTAGACACGATCTCTTGTTCTTTAATTTTGCAAAGTCAAGAATGCCGGAGCTCGTGCACCCACGTTCATGCGAAGGCCCCCAAAATCAAAATCTTTCACCGGTCAACTTCCCCCAAGAAAGCCTAAGCCTCTCCAACGTGTGAGCCACCTATACTTCTAATCTCCTAAACGTATAAGAACTCCAATTTCTCTTGGTTTTCTTTAGGTTCATTCCCTCGCATCAAAAGCCTAATGGCCTACCTAGCTCCATTCCTAGTCCTCTCATGCCTCCTAACCCTCCCCCTCCCATCTTTACAAGCCTACTACGACTCAAGTACTCCGTACTACTCCTACAAGAAGCCGATGAACGTCATCGACTCGTGCTGGCGGTCGAACCCTAAATGGGCGGCGAACAGGCGGGCCCTTGCTGACTGTGCCGTCGGGTTCGGTAGCAACGCGATCGGGGGGAAGTACGGGTCCATCTATGTGGTCACCAGCCCGCTGGACGACCCCGTGAATCCGAAGCCGGGGACGCTCCGGTACGGCGCAATACAAGATAAGCCGCTTTGGATCACCTTTGCCAGGGACATGAAGATCACTCTCAAGAATGAGCTGATGGTGAACAGTTACAAGACCATTGATGGGAGGGGGGCTAAAGTGGAGATAGCAAATGGGCCATGCATCACGTTGCAATACGTGAGCCATGTGATTATACATGGGATTAGCATCCATGATTGCAAGCCCGGGAAATCGGGCATCGTGAGGGACTCTCCCACGCACGCCGGCCGCCGGCAAGGCTCCGATGGCGACGGTATCAGTGTCTTCGCGTCTTCGCACATCTGGGTCGATCACTGCTTTCTAGCTCGTTGCACGGATGGCCTCATTGACGTGATCCATGCTTCCACGGCGGTCACCATCTCTAACAACTATTTCCAGCAGCATGATAAGGTATTGGCATTGATTCACTACAGCGAGCACAAACTTCTAAATTTTCATGGGATTAACATGATCAGCACTCGCTAAAGCTGCGATTGTATATATAATAACCGCAGGTGATGTTGCTCGGACACAACGACAAATACACGGCCGATAAAGTTATGAGGGTGACGGTGGTCTTTAACCGCTTCGGTTCGGGTCTGATCGAGAGGATGCCTAGGTAGGGGAGGCAACTTTCATATGGTTTGTAAAGACTAGATATGATAATAGATTTTGATGTGATTATGAAAACATATGATGTTGCAGGGTTAGATTTGGGTATGCCCATGTAGCCAACAACCAGTACGATGAGTGGCGAATGTATGCTATTGGTGGCAGTGCCAATCCCACCATCTTCAGCGAGGGCAACTACTTCCTGGCCTCCAACAATCCCGTTTCCAAGCAGGTAGCTCCAGGATGACATCTCCTTCATCAATTTCCCATTTTGATCACGACAAGTTCATTCGAATTTCCCATTTGCTTGCTTGCAAAATTCAGTATCTCCTTGTTAACATTGATTATACAAGATGATGGGGACTATCCTAATTTCATCAAATTCAACATGCGGCAACGCAGGTCACCAAGAGAGAGACCAAGAGCGGTGACTGGAAGAGTTGGAAATGGAGGTCGTCAAGAGATCTGTTCGAGAATGGCGCGTACTTTGTGCAATCTGGCTACGGTTCGTGCGCCCCACTATACTCCAGAACTCAGTCATTCGCTGTGGCCGATGGTTCTAAAGTTCCGGCGTTGACCTCTAATGCCGGTCCTCTCTCGTGCACCGTAGGCAAAGCATGTTGAGAGTTTTTGACCTAATTCGTGTCTTGTTTTGAAGGATTAACATGTGTTTTGGTTTTTGGCTTTGTGTCTCTTTTGAATCCCCAAGTGCTGTCTTAAGCCTTCTTGGGAGAGATCGGTTATTTTATCAAAGCATGATTTTATGCACGGGGGTACTAATTGCGATGTACATTTCTGGCAACAGACCATGTTGATTGTAGAGAAAGGAAATGTCAAAAAGACTTCCCACGTTCAACTTATTGTGGAACTTCCACGTTTTGATGATGCTATTTGTAGCTAAATAAGAGAGAAACACGATGGAAAGTAGTTGGGTGCTTCCAAAGTCGACTTTATAAATAAGTCGTTCATTTCAAAATGGACGCTTTTAATAATATTATGATTTCTTCTTCAAATCTGATTTCGGAATATAAAGTAGAAATGGAAATCAAATCCATTTCACGAGTGGCTATAATCCATTTCACGGTTTCTTAGATCGACCCTTTTAGAACGGGCGTATTGGGCTTTATAAGTTCTTAGCTTTGGCTCCATTTGGAATCAGCTTTGGAAGCAAAAGCCCCTCGGGCCAAAATAAAGCGTTTGGGAAAAAACTTTGCAAGTCTCCTAATGGCAAATCTGGCATTTTGTAAGTTGAAAGCCCAAGGCAGGTCCTAGGCTGCCTTGGGCTTTCAGCATTTTCGGAAGGCCCGATGCACTGTTCATCGTCTTCTTTATTAAGTTCTCAGATGGTCGCCAGCGAGGTTGCGATGGGTCGACGACGGGTTGGAGAGAGGCCGTCGTGGTTGCAGCACCCCGGCGACCATCGCTGACTAGTCGTGCGACCCATATCTAGGTTACGTTAGTCGCCTAGGTCGCGGCGAGGTCGGTCGCCGCGACCTCCAGCAACCCACGACCTTGCTGAGACCCAGATCTGGGTCACGGAGGTCGCCAGAGGTCGCGGAGGTTGCCCGGGTCGCAACGAGGTCTATCGCCACGACCTCCGGCAACCCACGACCTCGCTACGACCTAGACCTGGGTCGCGGAGGTTGCTTGGGTCGCCGGCAACCTCCGCGGCGAGGGTTGTGACCCTAGCTGGACGTTACCTTTCGCTGCGCCGCCTCCCCCTCGCCGGACCACCTACCTTCGCCGGCAACTATTAGCTCTTCATCCCAATTATAATCCAAAGCCTTTGGCCCTCTCTTTTTTTTTTTTTTTTTTTTTTTTTTTTTCCTTTGGAGTCTTTTGCAAATTTAATTTATCCAAACACTATTTTGCAAAAAAATACTTCACAATGGACTTTCATAAATAGATTTACCAAACACAATTTGCATTTTGGAAAATACCTTTCACTCAATGGTCTTTGTATTTCCCTAAAGACTTTTCCCAAAAGTCTTTTCAAACGCACCTGTTATCTTGTGAGCTTGAGAAGATTATGGCTAAGCCCAATTATACCCTCGACCTATCTAATCTTCACTTTATTGAAAATGCGCTAAGTGCACTGTGAAACAAAAACAAAAAACCGTAGTTTCAACTCCACCCTCTCAGCCTAGATGGTCTGCTTAGAGACCATTTCACCCCAACCCAGCTTATCAAATGTTGGCCACTAGGGGCGCATACGACAATCAATTTTTTCTCTATCTTTCTATTTTTCTATCCTTGAAAATAAATTTAGAATAGAAAGTTGTTTGGTGACACAATTTTATTTATTTATTTATTTATTTCCGATACAAATATTTACTTTAGAAATAGATTTAGAACATAAAATCAAAAGCTAAAATTTTTGGCTTTTCTATTTTTGGAAGAAAAGTGAAAAATATAAACTTTTTATTATTCACTCTTGTCACTACCCATTGCCTGCTAGTCGCCCCCTGTTGCTCACTGGTCACCCACAAGCTGCCCCTCGGTCGCTCACTCACCGTTTGTTGGTGGCTCGCCAGTTGCCCCCCTTGTAGCTCACTAGTTGCCGAAGCCTACTGCCGACTGCCAATCTCTAGCTACTTACCTGCCAATCACTTGTTGTCGGTTGCCCATTGTTGCCCACCACTAAACTCTAGCTGCCTATTGGCCACCAGACACCCATTGCTTGTCATTGGATGCTCGGCGTCGGTCACCAAATGCCCATTGCTAATCATTGGCTGCTCGTTGCCTTTTATCATCGCATGGGATGAAATTTTGTGTTGTTATCAAATAAATTTTTATTTGAGAAACAGAAATTTTGTATAATTATCAAATGCATATTTTTACTTAGAAATTTGTCTAGGGAATAAAAAAAAAAAATTCCATTTTTAGCTATAAATTGATTTTAAAACAGAATGGTTAACATTCACACCTTCGAGCACGCATGATAACCATTCGGTTTTTGTTTCAAAATTATTTTTCTATTTTAGATTTGTTTTGGAGTAGAAACCGTTTGGTAAAACTATTTCATTTTCTATTTATGGAATATATTTTTACTCTAGAAATAGGTTTGGAATATAAAATAGATGTAATTTTTTTTTTACTTCTCTATTTCTAGAATAAAAATGAGAAATAAAAACTCTTCTTATCGTTCATTCTCGCTACTAGCTGCCACCCATTCGGCGCCGTCGGTTGCCATCGTCCATCCTTTGCCGTCGTCGCTCCCCGGCCGCCATCCATTGTCCGTTGCCGTTGTCCACCACTTGAGAGGGAGAAATTTTGTGTCGTTATTAAATGAATTTCTATTATGGGAATATAAATTATATATTGTTATCAAATGCATATTGTTGCTCATCTAAGAATATAAATGAAAAAAAATTATTTCTCTTCTAGAAGTTAATTTTTGGTAATAATGATTATCATTTGCGCCCTAGACCAATAGGAGAGATCCTCTCTCTCTCTATGAAGTGCAAGCAATCGTGCATTCGATATGCATATAATCCCATATATTACGTATTGTTGAGGCGCAAAATGGCATTATTAGATATTGAGCACTCTAGTTAGAGAATACACCTTGAACACCATGAACCGACAATCTCAAAACACACACAAAAAAGAGCACGGTGAGCCCTTTGGCTAGTCCCCGAGGCATTCTCCAACTCTCAAATTGAGCATATCCTTAATGATAATGAGCTTGTAACGTAGGTTCTTAATAACAATAAGCCTGGCTCTTTTAGCGTTGTAGGGGTGAGCATGGTCCAGGTTGGGCCTGTCCACCTCCTAATTCTATGACCAATCCACACAGTGCCGGTCCTCAATATTTGGGATTGAGGACCGACCCTATTGAGCTTATGACCGAGGACCGGACCAACCTAATGGATTCTGTCCGGTTCCAGAGTCAATCCAGAACCAACTGATAATTTTTTATTTCATTTTTTGTACTTCTTAAGAAAACGATTGAGGATCGGATTAACCTAATAGGTTCAGTTCAGTTTCAAGGTCAACCCAAGATTAACCAATAATTTTTTATTTCATTTTTTGTACTCCTTGAAAGGGCAACCGAGGATTGTACCGACCCAATGGGTTCGATGATGAGCAAGGTCAACTAAGAAAGGCAAGCAGTGAGGGTTAAGTGGGGTGAGTGTTGAACAAAATGAGCATCGAATATCAAGTGAGGAGCAACAAGCCAAGCGAGCATCGAGCGGCGAGCGACACGAGTAACCCAAAGCGAGCGAGGCAAGTGTCAAGTGGCGAGCGGAAAAGTTTTTTTTTTTTTTTTTTTCAATTTTAGCAAATTGAAGACTAAGAGGACAAATAAGACAAAAGATAATGAATACTAAAGGAGGATGCCATAAGGTGCCTTTTTAGAAGCTGTGAGCACTCCTCAAAAAAACATTTATTCTTTCGTAAATTATGACTATTGACGCCTTAAATGATATTAAAAATTTAAGTTATTAAAGAACAATGTAAATTTATTTGAACTCCTCACTAAAGAGTTGTTTAATGTTGTTGACGTTATTTATTTTAAGGTATTCTCCATATAAAAAAATTATAAATAATATATTTGATATATATATATATATATATATATATTCAAAGTTGGACCGACCCGGAACTCTCAAGACTGAGGACCGACATGCACAGTATTGATTCAGGAATTCTAGGAACAAGGACCGACCTAGTCTCACTGGGAACCGGATCAGGACCGGCAGGGTTGGGCTGATCCAGGGTCGGCCCAGGGTTGACCTTGGACCGATGCTCATCCTTAAGCGCTAGCCCGTCTCTATTTGCAGAAGTCAATTCTTATATTTGATATCTGAAAACTCTAGTTTGCTTATGGTTCTGTCAGTCTATTCCTAGAGTTCATTCAATTACAAAATAGTTTTGAATCCTATTCAATAAGTCAATCCAAGGAAGAGAAACCCTAGCGGGTTCGCTCATCGTCTCATTTGATTTGGGTTGCGGCCCACTCAACAATGGGCTCAAACAAAGGATAAATTTGATGAATGAATGATAGTCTAGGTGTTTCCTCTGTGTGCAACGACTGAAAACGGTTCGTGATGGGAGATTAAACAAAGGCTTTTCACACCACACTAACAAGAACAATCCGGATCTTAACCTTCATGGTTCGTAGTTTCATTGGTGTTTATGTATGGACATATAATATTTTGAACCCTTTTTAAGACCCTATGTTTCTACTTTGAGAGATTAGCCGAGTTAATTAAGACCGAAGACTAATCCGCATATAATTCCGAGTTTCATGGTAGACGACATTCACAGGCAGATCTTTAGAGCTCTCTTGACTCTATGTAACTTCCCTGTAGCAGGGGCCAGAAGAGATCGCCATGATGACATGAAATCAGTTGGGTGTTTCTAACCACTTTCTTTTTTCTTCCTCCTTCTTTAGGTGACTTTCACTCGTGTCCATCCTTATGCTAATTGTGAGTAACGTGAAAGCTTTTCACTAAACCAATTAGAGATTACGTTCCTAATAACGCAAGCACATCGAGTACGCAAAGGAAATACGAGAGAAACAAAACCCTCAAAAAGGCAAGGGAAACAAAGAGGACTAGGACGTGAACGTGACTTGGACGCCTTCTTGTCGTCGAGAATTCGTCGGAAACCGACGTGGATTTGGATGTCCTGATGTATGATATGTCGCAAGCGAAACGAGGTTGATTGGTCGCGGGCTTTATGTCGATACGACAGAATGGGAGCGTCGCGTGACGAGGTGACCAAAGCGTCGCGTTCGGGGGAGAAATGAAGTGCACGCCTTTGCATGCTTTGCTGACACGTAAGGCCTCCGTCACAAGCTGCAAAAAGCCAATGAAATCCGAACGGGAGCTTTCGCGTCGTTTTCCTGCGCGGGAGGTCGTGAAAGGGACTTTTGATTACTTCACACAAACAAAAGTATAGCTTCTCCGGACATAAATCAGCATGATTTTCTTAATTATGTCACCATAACTATCCTGAAGAAACATACATGACATAGATTTTGAGATTAGGGGTGGGAATTCGATTTGTATTTTTCATGTTATATCATTGTGTCGTGTCGAATCTAGTTCTAATTTTAAATATATTTGTAAGTCATGCAAAAATTCAGATATGATATTTTTATTGAAAAAGTTCATAACTAATTCATACGACCGCTTTGGTGGCTGCGATGGTTTGAGCTCTCTCCTCTCCTCCCTCCCCCACGAAGGGAAGGAGTTTGAATCCTCTCACATCGCTTGGGGTTTTAAGGGGGACGCCGAGGTTGGTGGGTCCTCCGCTTACATGTCCCCTCAGATTTACTCGCTAGTTGCCGGCTGTACGGGGTTCCTAGGTCAAAAAAAAAAAAAAAAAAAAGACATAACCAATTCACACTACCGCCCTCGGCGCTTGCCTGGTTCGGGCTCTCTCCCCTCATGAAAGGAAGGAAGTTAGGGATTTTTACCTAAAGTACTGTGGTGGTAGGTCTTACAGTCGCTCCCCTAGGGTTTACTCTCTGGCTATCGACTTATGAGGTTCCCTGAGTTACCATAAAAAAAAAAAAAAAAAAAAATCAGTTGACACTTTTAAGTTAAGAACAACATTTTCTGATGATTGAGATCTATGGTGGCTTGATTGAAAAAGTGGTGACTTTGTCATAATAAGTGGTGGTCTAATTCAGATAGTCGACGATTGGACCGCCTCTTAAGACTTTTTAGAATTTGATTTTCGAGGAGTAGTCACAGGGTTGCTCTTTCCAATGGAGTTGTGCAAGGTGGAAATTTTGTCGAGGGATGATCGATTAGGCATGATTGACACGTCCCGTTGCCAAATGATTATCTTCACCCGTTGGGCAGGGGCATGAAACTCATTGATATAATAGTTAGCAATTCGTATATAGTAGGATATTTTACATCCTAAAAAATAGCTCCATATCATTAAATGAAGCTCCACAAAATCCCTGCAGAAATAATGGGGGTATAGAGATGCTTTTGCATGCCTTAAGCTTCTCCCGACTCCTTTCCAAGTCAGGAAAATGGATAGAGGGGAGAGCGGTTGTAGATCCGACGGTCAAAGCCGGGTCCGTTGCCTAATTTCATGGCCCATATCAAAAGATAAAAGGGCAGCTCCTGCTATTAACGGCTGAGGTCGAATTGTGGCCAAGTGCTTTTTTTTTCATGCACGAATAAGCGCAGCAAAAGAGGGGATGATGGTGGTAGGACTAGGAGAGAACTAATAGCAAAAGCGCTCTCATGTTCCATCCTCCCCAAAAGATCATGCGCATTGTAATGCGAAAGAAAATGTTCATCCAAACACGATTCATGCGTAAGGGAACAGAAACGATGATGCATGCCACTTTTTAAGCTTCAATTACTCTTATCTTTTAACTTAAAAAGATAGAAGAGTCTTGTTCATGAGTTTCTTGAGGTATTTATTAACCGTTACCTTTTTTCTCTCAATATGTCACGACTTTGTCAAAATAGGTTATAATTTTTTTTTAATATGACAGGTTAAGTTATTATATGGGTTAGTTATATTCAATAAATAGGCTACAATTGGATTATATATAACATAAGTGTTAAATAGGTCATAAATAGGTTTGTAATTTACTTAAAGTTAACTCACCTCTATGATTATTTTCATTCTCTCTTGCTCTTGCTGAATCTTGTGCTTACTCGGTTCACTCTTTGACCTCAATTTGGTTTGAGTATTAGCTTGTGTTAAATATAAAAGTGTTTAACAATATGAGCTAGATCATGTATGGATTGAGTATACTGTATAGGTTAGGTTGAGTATGTATCATTAGACTTGTATTGTATGAAAAATGGGTCAAAACAAATTAAGTGGATATAAGGTTGGACCATTTTCTTACTGGACCCGATTTACACATTTGACAAGTCTAATTACAAACTTTCAAATACTTTTGTGAGCGATGAAAAGTTTGAGAGCCTTTGCTAAAAGTGTGAAATGCTAGAGTTCGGAATCTTCCCTATTAAGGGTTTTTGAGAGGTACAAGAGTGGAGATAGATGGCCGTGTTGCTCCTTTGAATTGCGTATAGAAGAGCCAATGCCTCCAATTAATCACTTCCAAAATTAGATAAAAGGTTTCTTCTATCTAAATTTGAAAAAAAAGGATATATTGAGGAGCACTGTCACGATTACTTCCTTCGGGCAATGCTGCAATAATCACATATCGGTTATAGGATGTCCAATTTAAGACGTATCTACTCAGTACACCCATGATAACAATATCCAAGCTTGACAAGCTTATCCTAAACCTATTGACATTAGAATTCAAATTAAAATCTTTCCATATGATATAGTAAATGCCCAACCCACATGATGGCAAGAGGATGTCCTATTTAAGACGCATCTACTCAGCACACCCATGATAACAATATCCAAGTTTGACAAGCTTATCCTAAATTTATCGACATTATAATTCATAGAAAAATCTTTCCATATGATATGGTAAATGCCCAACCCGCAAGTTGGTGAGAGGTTTGCTAAAGACATGATATGAATTTGAGACTTCATGGAAGACATTTGGGTGATTTATCAAAAAAAAAAATCAGTTTAGCCCTATGGCACTATTGTAATTTTTACACGACATTAGTAGGCAAGACGAATGGCGATCTACGCCCTTATGAATGTTATTGTTAGCCAAATGAACCTTTTTTTCTTTTTCAATCTATTGTTTATCCCACTAATTACCTAACCAAACACCACTTTTTGCCATTTATCAAAAGAGAATTATATTATACAAATTTGGTTAGTACAAAAGTTATCATAACTCTCGAAGATTTAATGAAGTGTTGATTTTTTTTTTTATATGTATCATACCATTCAATTAATGTGTTTATACTCTCATAATTTCTAACTAAGGTTTCTATTCCAACACATATTGCGAGAATGCTTTTTATTTAATTGATGGAATGGGGAGTATGACTTGCGTTTCGTTGAAGTGGTCTTCTACCATAAGTTGATTTTTCCTTTACAATTTGAAAAGTGATAAAAGTATGATATTAATCTATCATCTGAAATCATAATGGTATATGGTGGCGTGACCTTTTCAAATTATGATTTAAATTTTTCTTTCGATCTTTTTATTTCAAATTGGAAAGTACTTGGTGATATTCTTTTTTTTTTTTTTTTTTTTTTTCTCATGATAATTTTCTAGCCAAATTATAATCCTGGCTAATCAACAAGATAAAATATTTTTGATATATAACGGAAAATCTCTCTCCCATTTGAACTTTGTCTTTTAATTATAACTGCATCCTTCTCCTTTTGAGTTGTGCATAACACTCTTCACTTTTCGAATAGTAAGAAAGTCATATATTACCTATTTTACAGTATATTGATATTTCACCTCATCCACGTCCAGTCACTTACGACATTTCATCATGACCTTTGTAAGAGATTAGTTTACTTTTCTTTTTTTTTTTTTTTTTTTTTTTTTATGGTGATAGGCCGTATTTCATGCTAAAGATTTCTCCATTAACATTTCTAATTTGGTTTTCTATGTCAAAAATACAATGTAATAACATGATTAATTAAGAGTCACTTTGCACTTCAGCCCTATCTATATGAGGGTTTTATCAATGATAGTTAAAACATACCTTAAACAATGAAAAGTAATAGTTCTGTAGTAATTTTTTTTTCATATGTGGGCATATAGTCTCATTGTCAACTCGACATATTAAAATTATCAAGACTAAAAATGATCACAAGTACCAAACTGCAAGTGGTTGATTTATTTACACTGTCTTGTGATCAAGATAAAATTGTCAAAAGACATTAGATGAATTTGCTATTTGGTTGGACTAATGACTTGGTTTCCTTAAATAAAATTGGATTTTCTATGTTAATGCATTCCGTGGCGTTATTCTAGTATCATAGTTAAGGAACGCGCCTAAGCTGGGACCCGGTGGGTTTGAGATCGTGACAGGTAGTTTCTCTCTCTCTCTCTCCCTGCCTCCCTCCCACGATAAAAACCCATCCTTTCTTCGTAATTCTGTCACCTTTCTCCTCTCGTTCTCTGTCTCACTGATAGGTTTCGCAATTCTGGTGAGTGATGCTTCATTCATGTTGATGACCCTCTGTCTTTCTTCTGATGTTACGCATGATCGTGGGCTAGTCTCGGGTGCCCACAATGAGTTCTCTAAGTTTGGCATTTTTCTGTTTACTGCTGTTCTTAGACTCTGTTTATGCAGCTCGTGTGTTGTTGCCTTCTTTTTCGCGTTTTTTGGGTACGGTTTAGCTGTAGCCTCCTTGTGCTGTTTATGGAGGAGTAATTTGATTATCTTGTTGTTGATTTCCAGTACCAAAAGGCTTCAATTTTGATAAGTTGATCCAGCAACTTGGTTTTCTTCTCCATGCATGTCCTATGTTGAAGAGAAAAGTCTGCTTGGTTTTAAGTTGGTCAATGAAACAGGGAGGCTGTATTCATTTTATTCTGCTTTAGCTGTAATCTTCTTGTTTTCAAATGATAATATGGCTGAGGACACCTGGGAGAAGCCTGAGACTAATGTCATTCTCAGTATCAATGAAAATTTTGCGTATGATCATGTTTGAGTGAAGAGTATGCTTTACAGGCATAGTGCACGTACTTCTGTAAGAAATCATGCTCATTTGCAGTTATACTGTTGACACGAATTGTTGTTTCCTATGTTACTGATAACTTATTCAATAATGTGATAAAATAACCCTTGATTACATCTTCCTAGGTCATCATGAGAACCAATTTCAAGGCATTTGTATCCTTTCTGGTCATTTCCTTGCTATTGTCCTCCCTGGTTTCCTCTGCCCCAGAGGATGGTCTACTGAGGGTGGGACTTAAGAAGTTTAAACCGGATCCAAACAACAGGGTGGCTGCAAGGCTTGAATCCCAGGGTGGTGGGTTGCTTAGGTCGTCAATTAGGCCATATCATCTGAATGGTTGGCGAGGAGATGCTCAGCTACCTGATATAGTTGGTTTGAAAATTACTTGGATGCTCAGTACTATGGAGAGATTGGTATTGGCACTCCCCCTCAGAAGTTCACTGTGATATTTGACACAGGCAGTTCCAACTTGTGGGTGCCTTCATCGAAATGCTATTTATCGGTGAGGATTTTACCTATAGCTGGAATTTTTTTGGCCCACTGGACATACAAAAGCCTGATTGTTATGGTGTTTTTGTTGCAGGTGGCTTGTTTTTTCCATTCCAAGTACCAAGCCAGCCAGTCAAGCACATACAAGAAAAATGGTCTGTTTACATTGCTCGTAGGCAGCAATTCTCTTGTCATGCACTTAAACTTTTTCCTTTGAGCGTATAGTTATTGATTTCAGTTTGACAGAAGTGCCACTCCTTTTTTTTCGCTAGTCAAGCAAATGAAGTTCCTCCTCAAAATTTCTCTTGCTGCTTCCTTGTGTCTCCTTTTTTTCAGGCAAATCTGCTTCCATTCAATATGGTACTGGAGCTATTTCTGGTTTCTTCAGCAATGACAATGTCCAAGTTGGCAACTTAGTCGTTAAGGATCAGGTACATTAATGTTTGTTTATAACTTGTTTGAATTGATAGTACAATTGAAGTATCTTTTGCTCAAGACCTAAGATTTCTTCTAGGAATTTATTGAGGCCACCAGAGAGCCTGGTGTCACATTCATGGCGGCTAAGTTTGATGGCATACTTGGTCTTGGATTCCAAGAGATCTCAGTTGGAGATGCTGTTCCTCTGTGGTATGATTAACCTTCTAAGTTTGTCTTGCTTTAAAGTTACTAGTATTTTATACTTGGTTAAAATCAGAGGCTTGCAAATTTGCAGGTACAACATGGTGAAACAAAGGCTGGTTAAGGAACCGGTATTTTCATTTTGGCTCAACAGCAATCCTGATGAGGAAGAAGGGGGCGAACTAGTGTTTGGTGGGGTGGATCCAAAGCACTTCAAGGGCAAGCACACTTATGTTCCTGTGACACAGAAGGGATATTGGCAGGTTGGTTGCCAAAAATTGCCCTTTAGCGTGCCTCATTATGCATAATTTTTAGTTGTTTTTCTCATTCTTTTCCTTGCTATTTTCGTTTACAGTTTGCTATGGGAGATGTTCTTATTGATGGCAAACCAACTGGTATGTCCTCACGAATCTTAATTTGAATTGGAATGAGGCAAAAGTGTACAATGTATGATAACATATTGCCGTTCTTGTTCTTGAAAAAGGCATGGAGCCGCATGTAAAGGGAAAATACTAAAAACAGTTACTCACATTTGTTCCAGTACCACTTACTTTCGTCTACTTTTGAAAATATGTATTTGCATCTTGAGTTTTATCTCTGGAGACCACTTTGCTTTCTCGCATCAATTATCTTTAGGCTTTATTTACAAAAATGCCTTACTTTTTGAAAATGCCCCTGCCCAAATCCTACATCAAACACTTACCAAAATCCCCAGAACCCAACTCCTAAACACCCAAACCTTAGGTTTAGCTGCCTCCACTGGCTGCCACCAAATTCTCCAGCCACCTACTGTCGCCAAGCCAGCCATCGCCCACTGCTGCGTCAGCACAATTACCTCATGAACAGAGGGGGAGATAGGTCGATTTGCAGATGGGGAGGTGGGTTGATGGCGGCCTTGTAGGGGCTTGGAGGCCTGGGATTTCTAAAGAGGGGCAATTTGGTCATTTTGGCTATGGAGTTTTGCCTTAGGAGTGAAGTAATATTTTTAAAAGTAGAGGTGGGAAAGTAGAATTGGGGTGAAATGTGAGAATGGATTTTGGTATTTTCCCACATTCGTTTTATTTTTACTCAAACATACTGCTGCAGGATACTGTGGTGGTGGATGTGCTGCAATTGCTGATTCTGGAACATCTTTGCTGGCTGGTCCTACGGTATGTGCCATTGATCATTTCATACTCTGTGGATGATCATTCATATATATGTAAGATAATGTTCCTGCACGAATGTTTTGAATCTTGCTTTACTTGTTTGGTACCCTATATGTGGATCTCTAGGAGTTCCTTTTAGCAAGGTCATGCATGATAGGGAAGTGAGATTCAGGACAATTTAGTTTCTGGACAAGCACAGTGACAAGTATTGATGCATGACATCTCTCTCTCTCTCTCTCTCTCTCTCTCTCTCTCTCTCTCTCTCAGACTGTGATTACTATGATAAACAATGCTATTGGAGCCTCTGGAGTTGCTAGTCAAGAGTGCAAGGCTGTTGTTGCACAGTATGGACAGACAATTATGGATTTGCTTTTGGCAGAGGTGATTATTTGTTCTTAACAATTTAAATATTAATATTAGGAAGACGTGACATGTTTTGCGATTTACAGTGCCACAATATTGCGCAAGATATTCTGTTGTCAATATTTTCCAAAAAAATTATTCTGTAGCAATTTTTTGGCTTTCTACATTGTTCTAATGGTAAGGCCTTTGTATTGCATCTGACAGGTTTCACCAAAGAAGATCTGCTCTCAGGTTGGGGTGTGCACTTTTGACGGGAATCGTGGAGTTAGGTCAGGCTCTAACTCTTAAATCTTTACTGGCATTTTCAATTTTCAGAAATGGTGTTGTTAGACATCTAATACTTTTCCCATACCACGCTGCCATTTTGTTGCCATTTTCTTTGGTTTTACTCTTATCTATCATTCATAATGTTGCTTGCAGTATGGGTATCGAGAGTGTGGTGGATAAAACCAAGGGTAGGTCCTCTGGCTTTATGCGTGATGCAATGTGCTCGGCATGTGAGATGGCAGTTGTTTGGATGCAAAGTCAGCTGGAGCAGAATCAGACACAGAATCATGTTCTGAACTATGTCAATGAGGTATTTTTTGTACAGTGTTGTGCTTTATAGTCATTCCTTAAAGTCTCACCAAAATTTGTTATGCTTTTCAGCTCTGTGATCGGGTTCCTAGCCCAAATGGAGAATCTTCTGTGGACTGTGAAAAGCTTTCCTCCATGCCCGTTGTTTCATTTACCTTGGGTGGCAAAGTTTTCGACCTCAGCCCAAATGAGGTGTGACTTCAATCTTCTTACATCTTAAGAATTGGCAATGCACCCCTTCGAGTAAAAACTCGTTCAATAAGATTTCTTTATGTTCCATCATCTGCTGAGCAAAATCAATAGGATGATGTTAGTTACTTTTTATTTATCATCTCTTGAAAAAGGCAACCTGAGTCTGAAGATTTTGCTGGTGTAGTGCTCTGAGGTTAACAGATAGATTGGCTTAAATCGTATTATTTATTGCATGTGGATGGCTTGGGGTATTAGTCAATAATTTGTTCTCCATCTGTTTTTTTTTTCCTGACAACCAGTACATACTTAAAGTCGGACAAGAACCCAACACTCAGTGCATCAGCGGCTTCACTGGTCTTGATGTTCCTCCCCCTCGTGGACCTCTCTGGTATTACTTATAACACTTTCAAGTTTCAATTTTGTTGGCAGGAGTAGCATTTTTTTGTCGTAAATTCAGTTTCTGACTTGTTTGTGTTGGTGTTTTCAATACATTCTTCTCATGCTCGTATCCTCGTGATATAGGATTTTGGGGGATGTCTTCATGCGCCGTTATCACACGGTGTTCGACTACGGAAATATCAGGGTTGGATTTGCAGAGGCAGCGTAGAGGATTGTTCCTATGCGGTTCCCCCCTGTTGTCAATATATATGTTCAGCTACTTCGTTCTTTGTATGTTGAAAAAGACAGGTGGGGTTTGGTGGTCAAATTAAAAGTCCTTTCCCATCCTTTTATGATGATGGACAACCGTTGTAAATATTTAAGGGGGTTGCTTTCTTATGTAGTATGCATTGCTGTTGCCCTTTAGACCTCTTTGATGAGACATGTTGAATGTACTTATTGCATGCATCTTAACTGGTGGAGTTCCCAGCAGATTTAGTAGAGACAGACGCGACAAATCTGAGGGCTCATATGGACGCTAGTCGATGCATTGTGCATAAGTTCGGTGAGTGCGAATATATACATTTCTTTCTTCCAAGTCAAGCGGCTCTTCTAATGTCAAAATCGATCAAACCATAATATATTGCAGACATGAAAGTAGATGGATTACTGAGATGGTGAGACTTTTTGAGTATTCCACCACAACGTAGAATTTGAGACTTTGAGCTGAGGAAGATGGCTTTGGTACCTCTCAAATCAACACCTTGGCTAGAAAATGAACTTTGAATGGTCAAAATAGCTTGCTTGCAAATTCTTCAATGGCCTTCCCATCACTTGACAAGGATTTGCCCAAGTCCTCAAGTTCTGACACAGTTCTTCCTAGCTGTAGAGCCACCTTCAATCTCAAGATGTCCCCATTCTCTCTTTTCTCAGCATCTCTTTCGCTTAGATTAGACTCTATGTTCTCTTCCATGAGCTTAAAGAAACCAGCGTTGTTCCTATACATCTCAAACACCATCCCAACTTGCCCTCCATGTCCTGCTGTGTTCACTATGCATGCCAATGCTCCACACACCATCCCCATCACACAAGCCCAAGAACGGTGGGGAAATCCCACCATTAGAGACCCAAAAGCAGCAAGCATTGTTAACACAGGACCTGAAATTGCCAATACCTTGTTCATTTTCAAGGCCTTTTTGCTCAATCTTAAATAATCTGCCAAGTCCTTCCTCTTCAACACTTCTACGATGTCTCTCATTCCATCTTCCAACTTTTCGCTCCATCCATTCCCAATCCTTTTGCCTTCTAGACTGAGCCCTTCAGCCCGCTGCCAGCTTTGTTGTGACCACCAAACAGCAGGTTCAATCTTCTTCGGGAACTTCTCGAGCATTTTTCCTATTAGAGGGAGTGGGTACGCCTTGTCCAATGCCAAGACTTTCTCCATTGCTTCATCCACGTCCATGATGCTCGGAGTGCAAATAGAGAGCTTTGTGCAGACCTGATCTCGCAGTTGCTTGAATAGCCTAGCGGCATTTCTCTGTTCTTCAGCCAGTTGGGATGGTTGGATCACGTTCACCACCACCAGCATCATTGTAGCTGCTAAATATAGTACTGTTGAGGTGACTTTGAACGCCAGGGGTAGTGCTTGATCATTTGATGCAGCACTAACGGTGGCCATGCCCACAACAATAGCTGCGGCGAGCAACATCATGTTGACAGAGATCAGGAAGAGAGAGTTCCAGTTATCTCTTTGTTCTCCAATGTTCTTATGCATCTCCACTCTGTCACCAAGGGCCTCTAATATTGTACAAAGCTTGGCAAGGACAAGAGAGTCACAAGTATTCCTTACTGCTTCGCATTCACTTACATTGACTGATTCCTTAGCAGAACCCAGGCTCGAGAGACTGGGACCCAAGAGAGGTGTGGCATCAACTGCAGCTCGAGTAATTTTTCGCCTGCATAACTGCAACGGCAAAGCCAATGGATCATATGAAGTTTGAAGGCTCAACATGTTTCTTTGTTCAAGTAGTGTATGAATTGGGGTTACTTATGAAAGGTTAGTGACTTAGGATCTGTGTCACATTCAAGAGGTCAGCTCACTGCATTTGTAGACAAGTGGAAAGGTCTAGAGATTGGATGGGTTGTGGTCTGGTGGTTAGAACTTGGAAATGACTGCTGCTCTACATTTTTCAAGTCCAATTGGGTTCCTTTCTCTGACTTTCAACAGCCAATAAGGACAAAACCTGGAAAGAGACGGAGATCTCGGGAGAAATGCTTCCTTTTCATGAGATCTTACATTGGCACTTCCATTATTGTGGAAGTCTTGTCTTTAAATACATAGTTTATGAACAGCCCGCCAGCAAAGAACACAAATGCCAAGGTCAATCTTAGAAACATAAACAATATATAATGATAGCAGAGCATGGTCATAGTCAATAGATGTACTCATGAAAAACACATGGCAGAGTGACCTAAATACTCATGGCAACTGCTTAATCAACTATTCAAGCACAAAGTCTTGCGATTGGTTAACAAGTTAAAAAGGATTGAGTGACATGTTAATGTGATAATAGTTTATGAACAGCCTGCCAGCAAAGAACACATACGCCAAGGTCAATCTTAGAAACATAAACAATATAAATGATAGCAGAGCATGATCATATTTAATAGATGTATTCAAGAAAAACACATGGCAGAGTGACCTAAATACTCATGGCAACTGCTCGATCAACTATTCAAGCACAAAGTCTTGCGATTGGTTAACAAGTTAAAAAGGATCGAGTGACATGTTAAAGTGATATTACTATCAAGCGTTGTACTTAGATTTACTAAACACAGTGTCATTATTGTTATGCTATTTCAAGGTGGATCACAAATGATTGGTAAGTGATATGGCCTTCTTTGTTCGTATAAGTTTCGGCAAATTGGCAAGCATTAGTAAATGCTGATACACAAGCTTGGGCCTAGACAGTCATTTAGTGGGACAAGAACACGTTCCTTGATTTACATGTTTCACTTAGTAGCTGTCTGGCTGCCACCATCACATGCATGACAAACATAACGACCAGCAGCAGGGCATGGAGATACACTAATTGGACAAACAGAAGATCTATATATTTATGAAATCTCACTGCCCAGCTCACATGTATGCTGGCTTAAAAGAATCATTACTTACATTACATAACTCAAAACACCTGGTTGAACCAGCTATCCCTAACTAAATTTCAGATACCATTCAAGAATTATTCCATGTTTCAGTCTCAAAACATGGATCCGACATTAAAATAGCATAAATAGACGCCATCAGTGTGTAATGGTTTGAAGGTGTGCCGATCATGGTACATCAAACCATTTTCTGATGCGAGTCTTGACTACTATAACATTGACGGTTGTCTCCATTTATGAGCTCTTGGTCAGTGCCATAGACCTTGCCCGTAGATTCAAGAATATACCCCTGAAAAGCAAGAAGGAAGATGATTCAAGTACTCGAAGCTATTACAATGCTTTTGATTAAACAGGAAGAAACAGAGAAAAGGCTAAAAAGCACATACCAGCCACATGCAATAACACTGGCAAAGATGACGCGGAACTGCAGAGGAACATACTGATGGTTCACCCACCCCACAACCGGCCAAAACTGTAGTTGAACAAAAGTCAAAAAGATTCACAATGAACCCCTCAATGATGCCATATTTTTCCATGTATTCACGTCAGAGTGAAGGGCATACCGTCCAAGATGCATACTGCACGGAGGGATAATCCTTCTTGATCTTACTTCTCACGTGCATCCACGGTCTTCCTGCATTTCATATTTGCAGTCAAGAAAGAGCAGTAGATAACATCTGATGTCTAAGAATACTGGGGCAGAAAAAATTGATGTGATTTACCCATTGTAAGGAGTGAGGAGATGAGATCATTGCTTTGTACAGCAGTCTTAAATTGTAACTAATTCGTTTTTCTTTTTCAATCCACTCTAAATTAAGGTGGAAGAATTCACCCAGCAGAGTAAGGATTAAGGAAAAGTCGCAAAAGATGTGGTACAAGGTGGGAGGATCAAAAGTTCTGGATCCTACACTCTGTTCAAGCTTTTGAAATTTCTAATCACTTCAAATTGAAAAAATTAAAATAAGAAGAAATTGCTCTTGGCTACAACTTTGATACGATGATATAGAAAAGTGCAAACGTTTGTGCCTTGGAAGTAAGGTTGTAAACAATCTCCCTAGGCCAAAGCTCCATAAAGCATGGATGTTACACAAGGGATTATCATTGCCCACTTACCCTCAATTACTAATCCATAGTAAATCATGAATAGTAAATTGTTCCAAGGAGAAGATGTCAACTGTTCCAACACCACCTGCATAATCCAAATGATGGTTTAGCATGCTCTGAGAATTCTCTCTAATTTTTAAGAGAGATCAAGTGATCAATTGAAACAATGAAGCTGGCATATAATAATTTTAGGGTCGTATTTTCCTCTACTCCTAGTTGGAGGAAACTTCCTCCAATCATGCCTCTGATTGGTGTGTTTCTAGTAATGGGAATCACCGTCATGCAAACTTAACTAAATATATATATGGGTGAAATTTATGTTTGCAAGCCACCAAGTAGAAGACTGGTTGGAGCAAACAAGCATTGAGGGAAACATGGCCCTAAAAATCAAGCAACTCCTCAAATGCATATGACCACTAATTTTCCCTAGAACATTAAACATCACAGTTTATACCCAAAGCAAACATAAAAATAATTGAAAGCATATGTGAATTCAACAACTCAAAAAAGCAGCGGATTTCAGTGCTGGTGATTTGACTGGACCGTGCACATAGAAGGAGAATGAGAAGTATACCTTCTTGGCCACTGTTTTTGTATCCTTCTTCCCCTTGAAAATCTTATCAAGTGCTATATGGAGGAAATGCCCAAAGGGACCAAGGTAAGCAAACCCAAAAAGCTGCAATTGACAGAACCTTAATCTCGAAAAGTATCATATTAAGAGAAACCATTACATGAATAGAAACTATGAGCAATCAACAAAAACAGCTCTTCAAGTAATCTCAGTTTTAGCCCCATGGGACATCCTTGCAAAAAAATACAGTCACGTGACACATCCTGTGTATAGCGTTTTTGGTAATTTGAAACTCTATGAAGATTATTAGGAAAAGTCAACTTCTAAAAGGTTGCTTGATTGCAGTATTTTCTCAGACCAGCAAGAGTCAATCTAGAGGTCAATCCTGGAAGATGGATACTTTATGCTGTTTCTGCTATTAGGATCTCTTTAAGCGCCACAGATGGCCCTGTCAAAACAGAAGTTTGCACTATTTTCTAAATCAATCTGATAAATTCTGAGCCACAAAAGACCTGATCTGATGCTTACTTGGTTGAAGTCCTTTGACATTAGGTGAAACTCCTAATATTTTCTCACATCAAAGCCACATTGAACAAAAAGTAGCAATGTTTTGCCTTCCACGCAATCACTGTAACTATTAGAACTAGAGGTTAAGAGGACAGTTACTAAACCCCTTGCTACTATCTCCCACTTCCTATAAGATCACGCCTTAAACTTAATACCGTCCACAAAACTTACGCTACATCCCTATGAGTAAATTTTTCGGTTGGATGCCACAGGTGTCATTCGTTCGATTGATCAAAGAGAAAAATAACATAAATCTCAATTACTGTTCTATTATTCAAGGTAATACTGTTTTATGCAGATTGTAAATAAAAAGGGAAAGAACTTTTTTGCCATTAGAGATATAAGAACTTTTTTTCATGCCAATTGTGGACTATATGAAATACTCACAGTTCATTGTCATCCATATACTAAAGCTAAATGCCCTTCCACTGTTATTATCACTCCAAGAGCTGAAACATATATCTTTAACCCTAGTAAACAATTTACAAAATACATTCACAAAGACGTACAGATACATGTGTATACAAACATAAATTCATTTACATTATACACATAATTGGTATGTCTATTCATTTTATCCTAAAAAATTGCTCCAATGCAATTGCATGAACTAAGTGTCTTTCAGTTGATACATTTCACTAAGTAATGATTCCACGCAAAGGTGGTTATGCGGCTTAGCCAGACTTCAATCAGGCATATTTCTGAGTGAATGGCTACCGTCCCATTCAATTCTGTTTAGGACAATCTCTAAACTATATATGCACAAGAGATGCAGCAGCAGCATAATCTTACTAGGCAACAGGGACTCCTAATCTTGGCTGAAGAATATTCTAACACTAGTAATACAAAATGGGTAGGGGAAAATATGAAGAACATAAGAGATTTGAGAACATAGATAATCAAGACATCTCCTTTAACAATCCACTGATTCCAGTACAAGAAGATGTTTATACTATTGATTTCCACAACGAATATGATTTCTCTGGTTCATAAATTGATTGAAATTGGATTGCACAACCATTTGCCATTTTGCAGGCGAGCAATGGTACTGGTATAATGAGGTGAGAACATAAATAAGGTTTACCACTTTGAGAAGAAGCCTTTTAATTTGAAGCTTCTGTATGCCAGTCAGCTTCTGTGCTGCTATGTCGCTTATTGCTGACAGCACTCCTGCAGTGACTGCCTGCACAAAGCAATTAAATAGCACCATAGGTTGAACATTTATTGCACAAAATGAATTATCAAAACTTCGCATTCACTCCTTAAAGTCTGAAGTTTCATCCAGCCCCATTTCATCACAACTAACAACAGCTCAGCAAAATCACGTGATTCGTGAATCTCCAAGAAAAAGCTCTGAAATTTCCACTCGAACGGGGATTTCAACTAAGTTGGTAACACAACTAAATCCTTGTGAAGGCAATCCAACAATTAAATCGGACTCAGTAACATGCTAACCAAGTTGAAAGGTCAACGAGAACAGTGGCCAAGAGAGAGAGAGAAGCAGAGGAGGGATGAGTTTTAGACCTTAGTTCTCAAAGGGTGTCGTTGAAGCTGCAACAGGTACTGCTGCAATCCCTTCTTGGCAACAGAACCCATGATTTATATGTCCTAATTCCTTTGAATTCCCCAGAAATCGAGGCCTGCGGCGACTGAGAGAGCCTCTGTGCCCGTTTCTGTCCTTTGAGCTCTGTCTCCCTTCCCTCTCCCTCCTTGCTTAAAATATCTGGCAAAGTAGAACATGCATGCTTTATGTCACTGTCCGTGGACCCAACCCAAAACCAGGCCGGGCTTTGTCCTGATCCTGGCTCTACTAATCTGGCGGATTACCCTATAATTTGGGAGCAGAATCTTATTAGTTTAGTTCTTTTTTTCTGGTCGGTAAATCTTAGTTTAGTCCGATTGACACCAAACAGCATATCCTCGTGCAGGCAAAATTGATTTTCTCTGAACGACCGATCTCTTTGCCTGCGATCGTTCTAAAAATCTGTTCTGTTATTTGTTCTGTGTATATCTTTCTCTAGCGTGGTCTGGTGGAAATTTTCGACATGGGTTGAGTTCTCGCCTTCCCAACCTTCAAAGGTTATCCTATATTATAAAGACTGGTGCATAACTATTTTAGAGTTCAAATAATCTTCTTGGAGTTTTTACTGAAGATTTCTTGACTATTCATTTGTTATGACACTGAGGAATTATGACAAAAATTTCTAAACTCGTTTTATCAAATTCAGCAAAAATGCAATTCTTTAACTATCTCCGTTTGATTCAGTGTTGAATTTTTACAATCTCTAAGTGAGGGCTAGTTGCCCTCGTGACAGTTGTTGGCGAGGCTTGTATTTACTATCGATTCTGAAAAGATTTTTTGTTGACCTCCATTTATAGAGGATTAGTAGCCCTTTTCAATCAATTTATCGATGAGGCATCCCATTAAACGTGTACCAACTCTGGTAGCATGATCATAACCTTTTTTTTTTTTTTTTTTTTTTTGATGGGAAACCTGTAAGATGACAGTCGATGGGCAAACCTTGGGGCTCACGGAGGAACCCATCACCCCGCGAAACGGGTAAGTTCATATGCGACATACTGGGGATTCGAACTTCTCCCCTTTGTAAGGGGGAGAAAGCTCAAAACTAGTAACGCCACTTAGTGCGGTGATAGCATGATCATAAGTTGATAGAGTAAGAAATAGCAAATGATAAAGTTGATTTGATAGTGCATGTCTTCTAAATTAACTTATAGGCAAAGCATTGGAGACAAATTACAAATTAGATTGTCAAATTTAAACTTAATCCCCCTACAAAAAAACAAACTCGTATAGGAAAATTGGCTCGAGTAATTTTTGTAATATAAATAGGGAAAAATGAAGCAAATGGTCTTGCATTTTGATTTAACATGCAATGTGATTTATAAACTTTAATTTATTCAATGTGGTAATTAAACTTTCGCTCAATAAGTAATATCATTCGGGGAAAATGTCAAAAAAGTCATAAATCTTTTGTATTTGTGCTAATTTAGTCTTAAATATATTATTAGCACCAATTTAGTCCTTACCCTTTTCATTTGGTGCATCTAATTTTGGCTAGATTTTACTAATTGGGCTCTGGCCAATTGACGTGGTATGATCGGTGTTGATTTAGACAATTTTTAATAATATTTTTATATTTTGAATTATTTTCTTTTTCTTTTTCTTTTTCCTTTTTTTTTATTTCTTTTTATATTTTCCTTCTCCTCCAACTTCCTCAAGCTAATTGTCGAACCTCGACAACCAGCTAAAGGCGATGGTCAATGAGGTTGAGGTTGACCTCGCCGGCCTCAAGTGAGCCTCGCTAGCCACTGGCGAGGGCTTTGCTAAAGGTTGACAAAGTCCGACGACCGGCTGGAGGAAGGAGGAGGAGAAAGGAAAAAATAAAAAAGAATTAAAAGAAAATAAAAAGGAAAATAAAAAAATTCAAAAAAATATTGAAAATATTATTAAAAGTTGTTCATGTTAACGCTAATCGTACCACGTCAACCAACCAATACCCAATCAACAAAATCTGGCCAAAATTAGCGAAAATGACTGAATTTGCATTAAATTAAAATGTTTAGGATTAAATTGACGCAATACAAAATGTTTAAAGCTTTTTTTTTAACACTTTTGCTAATATCATTCATGAACTTTAAATTTGTTCATATATTGTTTCTAAAATTTTGGTACATATTTAAATTAATATATGAAAATATTTAATATTGTCAATAAACTTAAATTAATAGAATAATAACATTGGATGTTTTCATATAATTTTGAGACTAATTTAAATATTTACCAAAAAGTCAAGGACCATATTAATTAAATTAAAATTTTAGGAATTATATTGTATATAATGACATAATTTAAGAATTATTTGTCATTATCCCATATAAATAGCCCCTTAAGTTTCCTACAAGTAGGTGGTAGTGGACCCCCTACGGATGGAGACATATTTGGTGGTTGGACCAGCCAGCTTTTAGCTCTTAGGAGATTCGAGTCGGTTGGCCCACTTTGTATACACTTTCTTTGATTTAGCTGTATATATATGTTCACTTGCGATATTATTAAAGTTCTTGGCATTATAATAAATAAATGAATATAGAAATACATGGTGTTGTTTTTTTTCTTTAATAAAAAACATGACAAAAAAAATTATTTTTAAAAGTTCTTACGCATAAGAACCAACAAACGGGCATCCGAACAACGCAAATCCCAAAGCATGGGATCGACATGGTATCAAAACAAAATATTTCAAAAATCCCATTTTGCTTTTATACTCTAGGGGGTGAGCGCAAGGCCTACAAAAAAACATGAAGCAGTTATGTCTAAACCTTTAATATATATAGGTGGCATTGACCCAAAGCAGTTTGCATATAATTAGTGGGATTTGAATATGTTAATGTCACTTCTTGGATTGGAAATCTCTTGACGTCTCAATATGCGATTGAAAAATGCCCTTTAATTTTCTCCTTATGTAGCTTTCTCCTCATCTTTCTTAGATTTCTAAATTTCTATAACATGCCCGTGTCGCAATTATATGTTTGAGGTCTCTCATTAACTTTTAACCAGCAGGAGTGATGGAATTTCGGGTCATCATTATGGGACATGGATTGCGTTATTACTTAATATTTTAAAGTTTAGAACTAGCGATTGCAGACTCAATCTTGACATACCATTCCACATAAGAAAAGACTGGGTACACACTAGATATAGGATTAAGGAACAAGAGACATGGTCATACGACCATGCCCATGTGTTGGCAGTCTCTGGGGTTACTTCTCTTTTGGTTTCAATGGACTGAACGATCAGGAGTTGCCTTTGACAGTCAAATCTTTCCACGAGAGCGAGCAACGCTCGGTCCATGTCAATAACCTACAAAACGGGAACAAATCTTCAATGTTCAAACCCTAAGGGAGTGAAAAGTTTGATCTACGCAAAGCAACGCGGGGAAAATAGTATCAGAAACGATTATAACATACATGATAACATATTATACTTTAATATGTGATGAACTGACTCAAGCATGCGGTATATGATCAGCTGATGCATGAGCCATGACCTGCAATCACATCCATCCTTAAGCAATATCATTGTTTGTAGAGGACTATTTAGTCAATTGGGGTTGTTAATTCGATATGCCTTTAGACCCTTTATAAACATTGCTTATTTTGTTTGCATCCTCTCTCGAAAAGATGTGAAATTTCACATCTTTATACAGATAAATAACATGTGAAACATTATCGTGCAATGAACCGGGAGGATAAATTCTATGAATTATCCGAGTCCTATTGATAATATGCAGTCATTTTTAGGCTACTGGTTAAGTTGGTATGTATAAAGCAAAAATATGTATGTTTCTCTGCATGTTGCGTTTGATTTTTGGGTCTTGAAGCTGATGGAACTCATAATCAAGAAGTGACAGAATTCCTCTGTCGGAGTTATGTTTGTAGTTCTATCGTTGAATCGAATTGTATGAACAGAGACTAGTCATGAACGGGTCAGGTCCCTAGGGCCGAGTCAACTCATTCGACATTTTCAAACCTTGACCCCTTCTGTCTTCCTCTCCTTCTCCTCTCCACCTGCTTTCCATTTTGCTATATATAGACATCGAATATGCTTCATCAGTCTGCGTCTGCACTCCTATACAATCCAGTCTCAAGTCATCACGAAGCCTCTCAAACACATCAACCAAACAACAACCAGAAAAAAAACAAGAGAAGAGAAGGAAAAAGCTCCCTCAAATGGCTTCTCTAGCTTCGACTCTCTCGCTCTCTTCTTGTAATCCTCGTTCTTCGAAGAGAATAAATGCTGCCATTCGATTCCCATGGCCTCAAAAACTACGTCCATCGGTTCCGAACCCAACAAAAATCACTCTCGAAACAGCCGACCGACCGAAAACACCCATTGTGACGTCGGTTGAGGCAAACGACGTCGGTGACGAAATAGTTAACAATGAAGCAGTGCATGGGCCATGCAAAAGTAGCGCCTCAGCTTATGCTGATCATCCTTCTTTTGCGAGGATTCAACTTCATGAACTCTTGGCGTCCATATCCGACAGGATAGAGATGCACAACAACATGTGCGAGCAGCGAAACAACTGGAACCACCTCCTTCTGAGCTCCATTAACATGATAACCTTAACCGCTACAACGATCTCCGGGCTTTCCGTGATTATCTCCGCCTCTGGCGGACCGCTGACTTCATCTTCAAGTTCAGCGCTTTTGGCTATGAAATTGTGTTCGGCCTTGTTGTTCTCTGCAGCAACGGGGATGTTGCTTGTGGTGAACAAGATCCAGCCCTCACAGCTAGCCGAAGAGCAGCGCAACGCCGTAAGATTGTTCAAGCAACTTTACAGCGAGGTCGAGTCGAGGCTCGATGTTCGTGGTGATTCAGTAACAGAGGCTGACGTGGAGGAAATAGTGGAGAAGATCTTGGCTCTTGATAAAGCTTACCCTCTTTCCTTGATCGGAAAGATGCTCGAGAAATTTCCTGGGAAATTCGAGCCGGCCATTTGGTGGCCTAAGTCAAGTGATGGGGATGATAATCAAGAAAAAGAGAGTGATTCTTCATGCGAGGAAAGAGAAAAGATAGATGATTTTCTGAAAAATGTGGAGCAGATAGATAATGGGTGGAGTGAGGAGTTGGAAGTGGAAATGAGAGCTGTTCTTCAAGTGTTGAAAAGTAAAGATTCCGAGGACTACATGAGGTTGGGGAATCTGGCATTGAAGATCAACAAGGCTTTGGCCATCTCCGGGCCTTTACTAACTGGGATCGCGGCCTTCAGCTCGGTGTTCATGGGGCCCACTGGTGGATCGTGGGCGGCAGTGGCGGCCGTCACCGGCGGCGCGCTGGCTGGTGTGGTCAACAGTTTCGAGCATGGTTGTCAGGTGGGTATGGTGGTGGAAATGTACAGAAACTGTGCAGGGTTCTTCAGGCTTTTGGAGGAATCCATTGAATCCACATTAGTGGAGAGAGAAGTGCAAAGAAGGGAAAACGGGGAGATGTTTAGATTGAAGGTGGCTCTCAAGTTGGGAAGAAGCTTGTCCCAGCTCAGAGATTTAGCAATAAAATCAACTTCCTCCGGAGATTATGGGACCGATGTGGATGAATTTGCGAGCAAGCTTTTCTGATAACATTTGAGCTTGCTATAATTTAGTCAGGCTGATGACCTCTATTGTCATCCTTTCAGTTCTTTGATTTTGTTTTCCTCAGACATAGGCGGGACAACTTTCCATATAGCAGCAAATGTGGTGTTATATTAATAGTAATTGTTGTAATAAGACTGAAATACAAATTTAAATATGATCTTCCATTTGTTCCAGTTTACCTTATACCCTCGGTGATGCTAGAAATGTCTGTTAACTGAGTTAAAGCAGAATCAGCTATGTACTGCCGTAAAAAATGGGATGATGACATTATTAGTCCAAAATCTTGGCCAAGGACAATAATTTGTAATTCTTTGAATCAAGTCCTTAATCTATTTTAATGTGTTCTCCCCTCCTCTCCATCTCTTATGGTTTCCTCTTTCTGAAACCGCCAACCCCCTTGTCGTTGTGGGCTCTAACAATCGATGGCGAGCGCCTCAGAAGAATCTGATCTTTCCGAATCTGCTTGCGCGCTTTGGCTCTAGGTGTTTGCTCCATATAGTTGAGCGCTCCGCCGCGTTCAACCATCGCTGTATCTGAAAGTGATTTTGTTGTCAATTAGTATCTGTTTTGCAGCTATTCTCTCCCAATTTAGAGTTAAATCAAAATTTGGGTGCACTTTTATCTCAATTTAGCTATAGATTTGGGATTTACAAGGAGTTAGTTGCGCTCTTTCAACCCATTAGTATTGTCTTTGTCTCTATATGGTGATAGTGTCGGGGACATTGAACTTAGGCGTGCACTGCCTGTTGGCAAAACCATTGCTACTAGAGAGAGAAATCTCAGCATGTGCTGATGATGATGCGAGTTTTGGTGATTCGTTGTTTGATGTGCTTTGAAATTATTACAATTAGTGAGTCTCTGTAAGCTATACTAAGACGTTTCATTTTTTGGATTTGCACCGGACTTTAATTTTTTGGGATTGGTTTTATCTTGAAGTTAAGTGTCTCTTTTATGTGAAATAAAAATTTTCCTTCGTATAAGAAAAAAACATATCACAAATAAGGTGAAAAAAACATATCGAAGAGGTGAAGGGTTAACAAGGCGTTAGGTGTATCAAACTTTGCGGACTTGGGAGATGAACACCAATTAGCCTCCTCCAATACCAAAAAAAAAAAAAAAAAACACCAATTAGGTGAAATTAATGTTGGATGGAGAAGCGTAAAGTACGTACCTGGATTCGGACACTTAAATGTTCACTTGAAACCACCGAAAAAGGAAAATGCAATTCCTTTCATACATGTATTTTCATTCTAAACAGACAAATTGGTCTTTGCTTAACCACTTCAAACATACATTTTCCTCTGCCTAACCCTCTTTCTACATGGCAATTTTATAAATTCACATCAACCATTTCATATCGGACGAAAATTCATAGACTTAGCGATATCAACCCTTTTAGATTGAGAAAATCAATTTTCGGCATGTCTATAGTTATAGTATTATTATAGCAACTTCTCATGTTAAAAGAAGAATTTCATTGTTCTCGAGTCTCCATTGGGCAAGCACGAGAGACATGAACATGGTGGATGGGCGATAAATATGACGACACGTAAGGGCATGTGTCGGCATTTTAATAGAGAAAGGAACGATTTGCTCGTAAGTTTCTTGTCCGTATTAGAACCCTAGGGCTTGTCTCGACCAATGCTCTTGACGAAAAGGGAGATACAGCACAGTAACCAACTACGATGACTCCCCATCAAAGTACGAATTTCCCAGAACAAGAATCGAACATACAATCACCGATTCCTAAGGCCAAGGCATGCGAACGCGCTTTTGAACTCGCGAGTTTTGACGGGAACTAGTTCCTTCTTTTTTTTTTTGTCAGAAACAGGAGCTAGTTCAAAAACATTGAAAATTGAGTTTTGTCAAAGCCCAGGATTATGAAATGACCGGCAACAACATATCACATTCGGTGACTTGAACCAGAGGGCATATTTGACTGTTACCGCATGGTACGGAATTCAACAGCACATGCCTTGTGTTGCGTGTACCGAGGACAAAAGTAGCAAATTCAATTAGCAGGAGAACAAGAATCGATCATCCATTGCTGGCACTACTCCTGAGACCAATTCGAAGTTGAATAAGTCACATAATAGTTGCAGTTAATCTGTCAATTTCTCGTAATCTAATAGAATTTGATATGGTAAAATCAAATTGTTCAGAGTATGCGGCAAACCCCAAATTACCGCGTTGTCCAGATGACCACAAGAAAACAGGTATTGACTTTGGTTTTATCATAATACAGATAAATCATATTCTGTTCATCATCCAACTTATAGCCCAGTGTGTGCTCAATGGTCAAAGTTTAGACATAAATTCCACCGTCCGGTCGTCTTGACCCATCTTCAAAGGCATTGCTCCGACCTCCAACTACTGATGAAGAAAGAGACTCACGCTCATTTATTTGGGCCCTAGCACTGAGTCTTTGCCTTCTCAGGTTGACTCGTATGGCGCCATGCACCAAAACTGAGCTGACAGAAAATGAAAATTGAACGGGCAAACCAAGGAAACCTTCTTCTAGCTGTATGCCGTGCCTGACACAATTGAAAGAAGAGGCAACGTCTTGTAGACAAGTACTTTGGCCAAGCGATAAAATCGCATTAGAACTGGGGTCAAAATTGCATTTACAACGTTGTACCTTCTACATCAAATAATAGATGTAACAAATAATTTAGAGCACAATCACAAATGTGGAAGGTTGGTGATGGCTGAAGCATCTTTTAGTATCTTCCGGGCACGCCAGTACACCGCCGTTGCAGATTCTGCTGTTCCCATCTGCAAAACAGTGACATCCCTGTAAGCCCATATCAAGGAGAAATAAAAGACCATTTTCATTACATATGGCACCCCACCCACGAGGTGTCAGATATTTTCCTTTCTCTTGGGCACCAAGAGAATAAAGCCAGATCAACTTACCTGGAGGACATCAGCCGAAGTAGTAAACCACTTATCCAGAATTATTCAAAGCAAGCAAACAAATGAGTACTCAAAGGGAATTTGCACCTATTTTCTGCTATCTAACCAAAATAAGCTTAAATCATTCTAGGACAGTATGGACAGTACAATCATAGAACTTAGTTCATATGATATATTAACATGGGCAGGTTGGAGGAAACTCCCTCCAATAATACCTCTGATTGGTTGGTTACAAGTTATAGACATCTCCCACAAAGCAAACTTAACCAAAATTGAATGTGGACGATGTCCATGCTTGTAAGATATGGTTGGAGGATTTTCCTCAAACTAGTTACCGGCAATTTAATTTCCAGACACTTTTGGCAATACCTAATAATTCTGACTCAACAGATTAAGTTAATCACCGAATGTCATCAGTAAGGTTGACTAACCAAAGATTTTCAGTCACATTGTACTTTTGATTGTAGTAGCATGCAACAAAAGCAAAGCAAACCTCACCTTGCTCTCCAGAGAATAGTAAGCTCTCCACAAATCAACGCTCTGGTCATAAGTTGTGAGAGCAGCTTCATATAACTTCCGAACTTTAGAAAGACAATCTTTAGAACCCGCCAATGCAAGGTTCATCTCCAATTCAATGCAAGTCTTGTATAATGCAACCTCAGGGTGAGGAAGAGAAAGAAACCTGCCATAAAAAACCCAGAAGATGAGGGACTTTTAAAATGAGGTTGAAACCACAACATACAACATTACACTACACAGGCTGCATTGCAGAATTATTTAATAAGACTACAAATGTAAGAGTAACATAAAAATCACATAGATACTTACCGTTTGTACATCTCTCTAGCACGTTCAACCCCATCTTTCTGAAGAACAAAGTTAACAATCGCTGAAGAGAGGGAAAATTCGGTTTCACTGGTACCATTTTTAGCTAAAGCAACAAAAGCGATCTCCACAAGCTTATCAAAGTATTGGTTTTGATCACCAAAAAACTTGAGAGCCTGTTGTAGAAAGTCAAAGGAATTAGGCCAAACAATCAAAATATGTCAATTAGCTTTCTCAAATATACTGCGGAAAATAAGTTAAGGAATAATATGATGAGAACAAGCATCTGATGGTTCTTAAGTATTAGAGAAAAAATTCACAGGCTTGGTCCCATTTTGTTTACAACTACATAAATCAGAACCTTTAGACAAGTAACTCGAACTACATCTAACTTCAGGACATGCCCCGACTTTCATGGAAGACAAAAGTCCAAAACATCACAATTTCCTGAAATTCTCCAACCAGAGAAAGTGCTGAACCAGACAATTGTTCAAAACAACCTGAGAATGGGAAACATGACCAGACATTGAAAATCAATATCATCTCTGGAAGGACAAAACTTTTTTGAAGGGTTAGTCATGCTATTATGTGAGGAATTATCTAACTGAATTTCATTATGGACATATTATGTTAATGAAAAGTGGTAAATAAGCAGGCTCAGAGCTCTCACATTATTCTTTAAAGTTCTGAGGTCCAGCAGCATCAACAAATTAAACTAAGTATTACTCAAGTGCAACATAAATTTGAAGCATCCAATATGGATATGTTTTGGAAGTTATGACTCACCACTAACCACAGTTGCTCAGTTTCTGACACAGAGGCTTTTGTCAAAACGTTTCTCAGAAGATCAAAGATGGAAACCAGATCAGCCTTATCCATGGATGTATTATTCTTTGTAAGACATCTAAGTTCTACCGAAACCCTTAAGAGCAACAACTGCATCGAATCAGACAGTTTTCCGCTGCAAAGCTTTCCTGTCATGTCACGGGCTTCATTAAGTCTTCTTAATTGTAAGTACAATGAGACATGTCTGCAAGCAAGATCCTCATCAAGGCACCCCATTGTTTCAGCCTTTTCATATACCATTAGTAGTTGTGATATATAGCTATGCATGTGTCCAGATGACTGAGTATTTCCTTCTTTCAAAGCAATGACATCCATAAAAAAATTCGTATACAATTTAAACAGCGCAGGGGAAGGCAGTATATCTAACACCTCTTCATAGATCTGCATAAACAACAGAGGTAATGATTAGGCAGTCACAAATAGTACCTGTAGGCACACAGGGATCTCAAGCTATCAGTAAATTGTCACAACGAGAATTTTACTAGTTCAGGACATTATCAAGGTCACAAAATACATACCTTGACTGCCTTTTGCACCTCAGAATGCAATCTCCCCTCATCTATAAATTGTAGACTCTCAAAATCAGTAATTTGGTGTTTCGCACGCCAGTCCCAATATTCTGGGTTAGTGGAAAAATCTCTCTTCATGTCACCCAGTACCTTCTCTCGCAAGTCTTCTGAACCTGACAAGTTTATTGAATCCAATATCTCAAACAGTCGCTTTCTAAGATTCAAACTTGAGGGAAGTGCTTCTACGGCACCACTGTAAATAGTTTGAAGAATAATTAACCCTTGCTCTTGAAACAAATCTACTTTCTTTTCAGCTTCCCCATTTTGAGCATCTGATCCATCACCTGTATCTCTGACTTCATTCAGAGACATAAATAGATCTTCATTCTCATTTCTCCATTGTTTCTCATTATTGTCTTCACGACTGCAAATCAAAGTCCCATTATCCTCTCCAAGAGCAACTCTTCGGGCCTTCAACTTATTAAGGTATGTGAGTTCCATTCTTAGATATTCTACCCATAGATCTTCTGATGTTGGACACAATCTTAAACCACTTTGCATAAGTGCACGAGCAGCTGCAACATTTAGATTGTGGTCGAATTCCCAGGCCGCAGCATAAATCCAAACCCCCGGGACCTTTGGGTGGAACCTTATCACCTGAGCAAGGGCCTGCAGAGAAGCTGAGACTAAATAAACAACTTCTTTCAGCAGTAGATCAATCAACCAGATACAACCCAGGCATCATGTAAATGCTTCAGGTCCACACGGTCCAGCAAATAAAGCATACAGTGCACAGAATCTTTTTGAAACACTACAGAAGACGATACTCATGAAACAGACTATAAAGGTTATTATCTCAATCAGGCCACTGTAGCTCTCTTAGAAAGTTACTATTATGAATGGGCAGGCTGGATGAATAGTTCTGCTTCAATATAAAGGAAAGACTATTCTCATAACAAAAGGCATTTTAATGCATATCTTCAAAATCAAGAGGACAATCATCTGAGTCGCTGCATTTTCACAGACATCATAAGCTTGAGCAATGATAAACTTCCCCGTGCTTGAGGAGTAAGCTAAGGGATGATAAGCACTTCCAATCATTATAAATTTCTACGACAGATTCTTCTCCATGTTGGACACATTTGACCGATTTCCAGATCCCAACTCCCACGGCATTCTGTTTAGATTATTTTTCATCTAGCCTTTAATTTTTTATATGACAGGCAGACTATCCAAGATCTACAAAATTCACAATACCCAAAGTTATCTCCTCCTCAACAGGATGAATTCTTTTTTACCTAGTAACCCAATTGGGGAAGAAAAACAAACTTCTTTCAGCCTATCGTCTGTAAAGAGAACTAAAGACCCCAAAGCACCGGGTCCTCTAAATTACAATCAAAGGACTGCACCACATAGAAGTACTGACAGCTTTCAATGTTTTAGTTAGTTAAAAAAAAGTTCTCATTACCCATTCGAAGGTGTTGTATTCAGCTATTAAGCACTATTAACAACCTCTAAATGCCCCCCTAGCCCACGGATTTCCACTTTAACAGAGGCTCATTTCTCAGAAGCATTCACAACATATTCGGCTTACTTCTCTAAGTCTCTACACTAGTCAAATTCTTCAAATTCCCTACTCCACATTTGTATCTACCGAATAACTGTCCTTAACCAAACAATTCATTATTCATTCTCCTCATTCATCAACTCCAAGCACAAAACATACGTGGAATTCAATAAAGCACTTTGCCTATGACAAGCCAACCACCTGAACAAAACTAACAATTCCAAAGTTGAAGCTCGAACCTTTCTCAACTTCCCTAAGCTTTCAACTTGACATTGAGGTATGTCATATGTCAGATCAGTGAATTATGCAGACAAATTGAAGACGAGGCTTCAAACCAAAAACCCGTACCTTCTTCATCCGACCGTTCTTTCTCACCCTACAGAACTCCAAGTACCGGAACCACAGATCGATATCTCCCTTATTCCTCATCACCGCCATCCTATAAATCTCAATGATCCTCGCGACCCCGGCGAAATCCGACACCGACTTCTTCATCTTCTTCCGCGCCTCCCGAGCGAGCGCGTTCTTCCGGAGCCGCCGGAGCGCGTCGAGCTGGGCCTCGTACTCGATGTAGGCGAGGAAGTCCTCCTTGAGCGGGCTCGGCCTCTTGAGGCGGTACTCGAACTTCCGGCGCTGCTTCACGACCTCCGCGATCTCGCGGCGCGTGAAGAGCCCCCGCCGCTCGAGGTCGTCGAGCTCGTTCACCATGCGCTCGAGCCGGTACTGCACCACGTCCGCCATCGCCGCCGCCGCCGCCGCCGCCGCCGCTTGCCGGGAGCCGGCGAGAGATCGAGGTTAGACTAGGATTTTCCGGCGGTTCGAGGGAGCGGAGGGGAGCACCGTCGACGGTGGTTGTGGCTAGGGTTTTGGGTTTTGCTTACTGAAAGGCGCGCAAGAAGATGCCCGTTTTAATTTTATTTTTTTTAATTTTGCGATATTTTTTTCCATCTTATTGTATTTTTGGGCTTCGGAATATATCATCATGGGCTTGTAAGCTGGCCCAGTAAGCAATTAGTCAGTGGGCCCGATGGGCTTTTGGTTGTGCGAAAAGTGAGTTGATTGGTTAGCCATGCCTGAAGATCCCTGGCTATGGCTTTATTATTAGATGGTAACTATTGTTATCGAAATTAGGGGTGAGCATGGTCCGGGTTGGTCATATCTACGCCACCCCTAACCCTGTGACCAACCCGTATAAGTATCGGTTCTCAATTTTAGGGACCAGGGACCGACCCTATGGCTGGGGCCAAGGGCCGGATCAACCCCGATAGGTTCGGTTCAGGTCCAGAGTCAACCAACCCGACACCAATCGATAATTTTTTTTCGTCTTATTTTTTATACTCCCTAAAAAAGCAAACCTAGAAATTCAAATTACACATCCATCAACAATGCGACATTGTGCAACTAAACTATAAATACCATTACATATTTAGCAAATTTAAGATGATACAATAATAGAAATTTTTGTACCTACTAACCGCTCATCGAGATATGGGACAAGATGGAAAGTTCTTGTAATCATCTATCTTTAATATTTATAACACCATATGCAAAAGCGTTTTCCTGCATTTGATCATGTAGAGTCCACTCAACCAAAAAATGAGCTTCGCACCACTTAATTAGCAAATCACCATAGCAACTGCAGTACTACTCTATTCTTAAAAAATTCTTCCATTTGACACAAATTGAAAAGCAAAGTGCAACTAAAATTCATTAGTAAAATACAATTAAACCATAAAAAGTTCAAAATACTTAATATAAACCATGAATATATAACTTCACATCTTGTTAATTCACTTGAACTTCTAAATACCGAAAACAAAACAAACGACACATAATTATACTAAACAAAAGTTTTAAATTGAAATTACTATTAGTGCTATTAATAAAACATCTCAATATAATATAATATAACAAACATTTTACTTAGATTTGAATATATAAAAGAATTATAAATAATATAATATAATATAATATAATATAATATAATATAATATAATATAATATACAGGGTTGGACCGACCCAAAAATCTTAGGACCGAAGACTAACCCGTACAGTGTTGGTCTTGAAATTTCAGGACCAAGGACCGACCCAGTCCCCTTGGGAATCGGACCAGGACCGGTAGGGTTGGGCTGGTCCAGGGTCGGTCCAAGGTCGACCTTAGACCGCTGCTCACCCCTAATCGAAATCGTGAATCGAGGATCGATCGATTTGGTTTTTAGCCTCCCGTCGAAGTGAAGAAAAATTTGTTTGGAAAACACGGTTTATAATCTAGATGAATCGGGCTGTTGAATAGGGCTTTTCGAAGGAACGTTGGTGAATGGTGTTGATGGGAGAAAATTGGGGAAAAGAAGCATTTCGATCGGATCGACCAATTGAAAAGTTTGGATATCCTAGATTAGCTTGGCATAGGCACATTTTTTTTTTTTTAATCTTGATAAACAGCTTAAACCAGACATAACATTGTCTATTTAGTAATATTTATGTACTTACAACAGTTGCTTATATGGAACATTTTTCAATTCGATTGTGGGTGGGTGGTACATCTAAATATATGAATCAAACAACATTGGATTTGATGCTGTAACAAAATCGCCAATTGAGGAAATATCCAAGTAGTAATAAGCTACCTAAGAATTGTTTATTGGCAATAAAGGTTTCTACCATCCTTGTTCAATGAATCATGTCCTTAATTTGCACTAATAACTCCTTAGAAGCGTATCATATAATAATGAAATCGAGACGCTCCTAAGGAAACAGCTATGGAGATGTGTGGACAAGAAATATTTAATGAATTTGAGAAGCATGATCAATGCTTATTATTATTGGCTAAACTATTACACGATAGGGTGGAAATCAACGACGAGAAGGACATACAACTTTTACATCAGGTGAACTTCAATTAGAAAACCCAGAATTTATTAACTAGCAAGAAGCCAAATTGATGGAGATCTAGGTTTTGCAATGAACTTGTGAAGCAATTTCAAGGTAGTCCACCCCCAATTCCTCCTCCACCACCTCCACCATACCCACCTCCTAAACCGCCACCAAGAAAACCACCGTCCCCACCGCCAAACCCTCCTCCACCACCGCCTCCGAGCCCGGTTCCGAACCCACCTCCAGCTCCGCCCCCATAACCGTATCCTGCACCTCCGCCCAGTCCGCTTCCACCCCCGCTGCCACCGCCAAAACCTCCACCACCTCCGATGCCGCCGTAACCCACGGATATCGTCTTCTCGTCATTGACCGATGAACTCTCCTTAGCATTGCCCACGAGAAGCTTCCTACCGGCGGCGGTGGCGCACATGAGTGCACAGAAGAGAACCGCGAAGAGAATGTTTCTACTAGTAATAACTGTCATTGTTCTATGAATCAAAGAGAGAATTCTTTTCCTTCTTTGTCTATTTTGCGTGTCAAGGTGCCAACGTTAGAGGAATTTATAGAGGAAATGAGAAGGTGACGGTTGAGAAGGCTTTAAAAGGACTCACATTCCTACCATGTATCATTTATTGTCCGCGGCAAAGTATGTAGGACACAGCTGAAGTATTGATGGAGACCAAGCTGCCTCCAGAGAAAAAGGCAAACCCTCCATTATTCGCCATCTCGTGACTAGGTTCATGTATTGAGCTTGGACACATACAATCATCAATCTAGCAATCATCCGTTGGGATTTGATCGAGTTTTAGGGTTTTCCATCGCTGTTTGACAATAAATATATTGAAATTTGATGGGTGACTTTTGGATATCTCACAAGAAAAATGGGTAAGTTAGGGTTCTGAGTTGCCTCTTTATGTAGTTCTAGAAATTGAATGCACAAAGAAAAGGTAAACCTCCAACCAAATACGAGAAATAGAAGGCTTCAATGAAATTGGGGGCTCGACCCTTCTATTTTCTCTTCTCCTACACCGACCGCCTAGTATCTCCTTCAGTGTGTCTTGCGATTGCCTCCCGTTTTTTGCGCCTTCCTCGGTGGCCTTGCCTCGGATCTTCAGGTCCTCCTTGTTGTTGTTCCTTGGTTGGTATTGTTCTCTTTGTTTCCCCGGCCTTGCGTGGCTATCTTGTCCTTGTTTTCGGTTGTCTATGTTGGCCTGTTTGTTTTGACCGTTGTGCGGTGTTCTTTTGCATTAGGCGCCCTTTCACTCCTTTTGACGTTGTGTCTCTTTGAATAAGAGTTTTGCGGTGCATAATCTTCTATAATTATTGGTTCTTAGCTCAATATATCATTACATTTACCAAAAATATATATATATATATATATATATATATATATATATATATGTATGTATATTTCCGGACCGAAGATAACCACTCCTTTTCAGCCCACTACTCTTTTTCATATATGTAGTTGGTAATCTCCTAGTGGTTTAGAAGTATCAACACATAGCCTTCGAGAATGCCATTGATAATTTTATCTTGTACATACAGCGGAATGACAAAAATGTGCATAGAACTTTTCGGAACAATCAATGCCACACACAAAACAAGGAAACTTCCCTGACAAAATCTTGAAGAATCAAATGAACCATAACATTCAACTGAAATATGAGGAGCTAAAATTTTGTCAAAGTTCATGATTAGGCTACCCAAACCCTGATTTACATTTCTGCAAGAAAAACGAGAGCTTTTTCTTAGTTCCTTTTTTACTAGAGGATTGTAACATAGTTTAAGTTTGGGAATTGTATATATATTTTGGGTGTTGTAATCTGGATATGTCGTCAGAGAGAGGTATATCGACATAGAAATTAAGCTAATCAACTCCTGTTTTTGAGAATAGCTAAAGCAGGTGCTTGAGGTACTATGAAGTCTGAACATCTCTTTTATTTATCATATATGCGAATGTATTGTCACCCAGATGAACTTGATGGAAGTCCAGGTCAGAAAATGGTGATGCAACTAACATACATACACATGCATAAATTACATACCCACATAACACAAAGGTCTAAGATAAGTAAACAACTTTAGTCTGCTACACGACTTAGATCAGATCAAAGAGTTAGATCCAAAGGCACTTCATGAACTGCTGAGTTCAGTGATAGAGTGGTCATTGATGTGCGATCAACCCTCCTCTTCTTAGCCGAATTTTCTCCGCTGCTATGATTGCCCTTGCATGCATTCTGGGTCTCAGCATCTTCCAGCGCTCCTTCCTTTTCCTTACTCTCCGAAAGAATCAAATTAAAACCATCGTCAGAGCCTGCCCACAGAGAGAGAGAAGAGAGAGAGAGAGAGAGAGAGATTTTACCGGGGATTTGCAGCTTTTGAGCAGATCCTTGAAGATGATGTAAGATCTTGGACATCCTTTGCCTGCTGATGTTTCAATATTCCTTCCCTGTTGGTCCTCATAGCTGAAAATATACAGAAGATACCAAACGGTTAAAAAAGTGCGTGCAAGAAAATTCTCTCTAGTCATATGTTGCTCACTAGAAAAGTCAGGTGCATGTGGTCATCTCCATGGTTGATTCTTATTCTGTGTGGGTAAATTGTGCATCCCTTGGTTGAAAGTAAGTAATATTCGCCATTTGGAATCAACTATGACACTTCATGATTATATTCTGGTAATAATGTTGCGATGATCTAAATTCTACTAATTAGGTTTTTCTCACTTTTCATTATATTGAACCCTCAAGTTGTATCCTTTTTATATTACAGTTCACATTCTCCTATAGCTCATTGAGTTAATCATGAGATCACAACTTTAAGGTCTAATACAATTGAGACTTGCGACCTATGAGCAAGTTATACGCGAGACAAATTGGGTGTGTCGATAGAAAAAGGTTAACAAACCCCTTCGCGTGCACGCTATTGTTCTGGAGAGCGAGCCCCTTGGAGTGATGATTTCCCTGATTTTTGTGGCTGGTTATGAAGTTATTCATCGTCAGATCGACCTTGTCGCTTTGGTGCCAGTAATGTTGTTGGTGATGAACCGCATCCCAGTGAGGAAGATGATCCGAATATGCCACGCTCCGCCCCCTCTCATTCTTTCTTCCTGGCGCTTCTGCTTCTGCAAGGAGAAGCTTCCGAAATCACACAAACGTGTTCTATTCCATCGCACGCCTGGCTTTTTTACAGGTAGTCGGGTGGGCGTAAGCTATTTTAAATAAGTGACTCTGGGAATTTAACTTTTTCATATTAGAGTGGAATTGGAAAAGTGAGATATTTCATTACGTGCAATTAAATAGGTAAGACATAAAGGATCCTTGGACATTAAAACGTTCTGTTTTCCAGTTTCTTCTGAGATGGGTTATGAGAAGCAGACAGATCTACTCTGGCAAAGAACGCGGTGCCGGTCAACCGGTGAAACTCGGCATGCGACACCTCCGGAGTCAAATCCAAAGATATTAAAGTGCCTTGAGGAGCCGTGTATTATAAGAGGAATAACAAGCTGATCTTTTTGTGGGGCTTAAACAATCACTTAAAAACTATCAATTCTGGAGCTAGCCGAATAATTATCAGTATATCATAGCATCGTTCTCATTGAAACTAACAAAAGACGCCATTTCATTGTTGATTGCAGCGTGTAAGATGACAAAGATGAGTAAAATTCTACGAAGGGTAACCCTGTGAGAGAGGATAATGTTTCTTAGGGCAAACCTACTTATATCTACAAGAATATGCATAAAAAAGTTGTAGAGTTGTAGAGATGACCTTGCATGATCTGTTCATGCTTCATGCTTCTGTACATCTACTCCCGAAAATAGCACCATTAGTACTCACATCAGCAAGAACCTCTTTAAAATGGATCGGAAAATAGTGCAGGTTAAGTGAAAACACAAACCTGAAGATGGCTCTTCACATGAGATATGGTTAGTCCCTTAACACCCATTATCTGCAGAACCATCTTTGGTGTCGCTCCTGCAAGAACAGGTCGCAGCAGCTACTTTTAGTTCATTCCCACATCATTATTTAATAAAACAAAACTCTTTATATAGACCGAACTGGTGATGTTAATTTAGATGGCCTTACTATCCTCTCCGCCAAGCTGTTCGACAGCATGCATGAAGCACTGATGAAGATCTGGGGTCCAACGAAGCCGGGGCGTCTTGGATCGAACATAAGGCCTGACCACAGATGGCCGCCGGCTTATCGTTCCCAGGGGCAGTAAAGCCAACATCTCATTGCCTCGCTTCCTATTGCCCCTCAAATCGGATGATTCCGAGGATGGACCATCAACATTGACAACAGAAGAGGATGGAGAATTAGACTTCTTAAGGGAGCTTTCTTCTCCATGCACCATGTTCCTCCTCTTCAATAACACTCTTGATGAAATTGAAGAGTACTATATTGCAACAGTAGAGAGAATAAATACTTGGTAAGACTCCGTTGAACCCGGTTGTCTTTTTGTGCAGCTTTTGCTCAGTCTTGGGGGAGTTCAGGTTTAATTCTTTTGGGGTCTTGATTAGAAAAAGGAAAAAAAGCTCCACTCTCTTCAGAACCTGGGTTTGTTCAAAAATGCCTTCATGATTCAGTGAAAAATATTGCATAAAGTTTACCTGAAATAAATGAAAAAAAAAAATTGAAAAGGACATTGGCAGGTCCATATAATATGAGTACTTTATGAAGACATTCTTCCGGTCACATGTTGCAGACATTCTGTCTCCAAACTAAGCAAAAATATTCAGCACCTACTTGACTTATAGCAGCAACATGTTAGTGATTCGCAGCCTCTTGTTCATCTGTACTTAAAACTCGATTAGCATACAAATACTCATGCTTCGCAAAAAAGGATTTCATGATATCACAATATTCTTCGTGTCCTCGTATCCCTATCCAACCGGACAAAGAGCTGTACCGAATTTCCGCTCAAAAGAAGGAGAAAATGTCAAATTTCACAGCAGAAAGCAAGCCCCGGTAATAAACCTAGCGTTACAACCCGAGCAGAAGAAAAGCAAGAACAACGTTCGTCTAAGAGGCGAAAAAACGCAAACAGAAAACAAGACTTTAAAAGCTGGTGAAAGTTGGAAAAGAAAAGTGAGTTAAAGCATGTTCAGAGAAAAAACAAAGATGACGTCAGCAATGCTTATCATAGAGGAAACATTCAAACATACATATAGAAATATATGAAAATCCTACTACAAAACAAGGGCTTCATCCGTCGTCATGTATTCCAGAGTCCCCTTTATTCCGGCACGAGAATTAGACTTTTTCGCACTTCCACTCGATTAAAAAAAGGACTTCGAACATATTTCATACGCAATATATCTACACGAACTCTCTTTTTCTTTTTCGGTCGAACCATACAAATTATTTTTACTCCAACAAATTTTCCTCAAAGTTAACACATGAGGTTGGCCAAGTGATTTAACATTTGATTCGAATGCGATAGATCTCACGCTTGTCTAACGACACATCTTGAAACTTCGAGTAGCCTTTAAGGCCGCCCCACCATTGGAGCCTTACCCGATCAATTAATTGAAAGGTCAAGATGCTTCATGTTATAAAATAAACCTCAAAAGTTTGAGTTATGAAAAATAAACCTAATTGTACTAGATGTCATTCAGAGATGGCAATTAGTGATTGTGGATTATGATGATGCTAGTACAAACACCTAAATGGGGGTGCATAAGTGTTTAAAAGAAATATTGATAAATAAATGCGGAATAAAATAAGTTGTGAGCAAAGTTTGAATAAAAATCAAAGTCTGATAAGCGAGCCATCGGATTTTTGGTAAATATTCAAAATTTGTTATGTGATGGAATAGACTTCTGAAATAACCTGTAAGTATGCAATATATTTAAATAAGAAGAGATAAGGAAGAGAAGGTTCCCAATGAAATTTATAATGATTCAATTTAGATCAAGCCAATGTTCATTCTCCCACGCTAACAGTTTTCTAGCTGGATTCTACTATAAAATTAACAAGAAATTATAACTTTGAGTACAAACACTCAGTGGTAGATCACACTATCTCTCTAAGTCATTTTTTGGTATTTCTCTCACGATCACAAACGTTTAAGCTCACGAAAGACAAGTGCATGTCGCTCAAACTTTGGATTTCTACATTCTATGCTCCGTTTCTTTTTTGTTTCTCAGTTCTTGGTCTACTTAAATATTCCTCCACTTCCAAACTAACTGTTAGACAATATCTAAAAGATCGTCTTCTAATCTACTTATTGGACAGATTTGTATCAAGAAAATTTAATAGCCGTTGAGTGATAGAAACAAAATCCCAAATTGATTTTGATCGTCCATAAAACAAAATCTTGGTTTCCATAAGTAAAGTTTTTCCATTTAGAAAAGTCTTGTCTTCAAGATCCAATTGTCAATTAATTAGATTGAGTCAATCAAATCCATCTTGATATGAAATCCAAACTAGAGCACTAGCCATTATATATTTGGGGCTTGTGTTACATTCTGTCAAATTTTCTCATTCTGAACATGCATTGTTCTGAACTTGTTACATTTTGGACACGTGTCTCGTTTTTGACATTGTCACATTCTAGACATGTATCTCGTCTTGGACCTTGTCACATTCTGGACATGTGTCTCACTTTGGACCTTGTCACGTTCTAGACTTGTGTCTCATTTTATATGTAAAGTCTGAGTGTGTTCAGTCTAAAGTAAAGTTTGAATGTCTTCCGTTTGAAGCAAACTTTATAATCTATACGTAAGTTTGAATATATTTAGCTTTACGATCTTGACACAGTCTGAATAAGTTCAACTTTAGCATAGAGTCTATCTTCTGATTATTCCAAGTATAGACTTTGATAATATCATTTACACATTCTATTATCTGCATAGTCTGTTACTTAACTATTAAACACGTTAGTAGCCTTTAATTTTTTTTTTTAATCTTCAAAACATTATAAGGGATTTCCCTAACAATCTTTTTTTTTTTTTTTATAATGACAAAATAATCTCTGAATATGCAGATGTGTAAATACACTTTTAAAGATAATAATAAATTAGGGCAATCTTAAGCACATAAATAGTCTTTAAATATGAGATATTTAAAAAATGCATTTCGAATAAGAAGATAGCAAAAGATAGTAGATTGATTGAGCATAGTAATATATGGAAAGATAATCGCAAAATATAAATACATATGCATATTTATATTCTCTCCCCATTTTTGTCATAATTAAAAAGCGATAACAATGGAAAGGGTATCACTTAAAAAAATAAAGCAATAAAAAAATATATCTTGCATGAAACACAATTTCCAAAAACATCATCTTCTACAAAGTAAGTCAAACATTAAAGATATATAATATAACTCACTTCGATAATATATATCAGCAAATATCTAGTAAAAATCACGGATGCATTATAAAATTCACTTATCATTTTTGTGATAATAAAATAATAATGTAAATAAGAGATTTGTCAATGATAAAAGGTAATAAAAGTTGCACTAACCGGATTTTGTAGAACTTAACAAGTTTTAACACATTTACCTTTTCCTTCCATAACTGATCAATTCTCCCCTCAATTTGTTGCCTTTTTAAAGTGATCATGATTCTTCTCATTTCTTTTGGATTCACTTTCTCCCCCTATTATCATGATAATATTTGTACGTTGAACCAAACGTCATTCCTTTATTTTCATTAATTTAAAGATGATCATTGCCATTTTTCGCATGAGATCTAATTGTGACATGATTTGCATAGATTTGCAATCATTTTTCCTTTGTAGAGTTTACTACAATAAACTTATTTCTTGTTTGGTATCCATGAATTTGAATCATTCCTTGACATTAGAGCAAAATATGAAATCTCCATAGATAATCAAATATTCTTTCTTAACTCACTATAACATATTATTTAAGGAAAGAACATTATGCACAATAATATCTTAAAAAAGAAATTTTCACTTAGTCAAAGCAAAAAAATCAGAAGAAATAAAATCGTTGAGTATCTACCTAATCAACCGAATTATTTGAAGGCAAAATATTAATCAATCAAATTATTTAAACAAATTACATCTTATGAATATATCACACAATCCATCCTTCAATGACACCAATCATAGAATATGGTCAATAAAGTCCGAATCAACCAAAGCAAAAAGAGGATATATCGAATATCAAGTATAATGAGAATTTTTAAATTATGTGCCTAAATCAAATTGAGAATATAAAAAATACCTTCCTTACCAAATTCTATTTCTTCTTTTTCTTTATTTCCTGCAAAAACAACTCATCAAACTCATCTTTTCTTCGGTACCCAAATTTTCTTGGGTCCGTGAGAGTTAGTAGAATATGTTGTTTTTACTCAATCTTTCTTAACAGGTCTCCAAACTTTAGGACATTAATTCTCAAAGTATTTTGAGTATCCACAATTTGAAAACTTGAGGGCATTTTGACCAATAGGTTTTATAAAGATCCTTTGAATTGTACACAAGTCTAGGAGGTTTTTGTCAAAGTCTCTCATTGACTTTAAGAAAATATATTAAAGAATCATTTTTCTTATTGAAACCAAGTCCTGACTTGTTATAGTAAGGTACTTGTATGGGAATGATATACTCTCATGTTTTGAACCCTTTAAAAATTTTGTTGAAATATTTGAAAATTATTTCTTTAATGAATCATTTTCTTTGACAAGTAAATCTCGATTTTCTTTTGTTTGTAGAAATTTCTTTTGCAAAATCACTTTTATCAAATCAATTCCTCAAAAATTCAAAGATTTGACCAAGAAATCAAAAGTCAAACCTTTGAAAAAAATTGAAAAAAATCAAAAATTCACAAATACATTCTTTTTAATGTTAATTTGACTTTTGTGTTGAAAATTTCTCAAAAAAAAAAAAAAAAAGATTAAGAACCTTATTTTTAGAACTTTTCAATGTTAGGTTCTAAATTGGCAAAAAATAAAATTACTTTCATTATAATTATAATTAGGTGTAATTCATTTTTGACATCTGGTTTATGGACTATTTTAAATCCGATCGTGCATTCAATTTCATGAATTGTCTAGTCAAAATATAAATTATTGTTTTGAGCCCTAGTTAAGGGATCAAAATCTTTTTTACATGAATTGCATACGAACGATTATTCTTCATTTATTTCCTTAAGATAAATCCAAATCTGAAGTCAATTTTGGGAAATTTACCTCAAAACTTCTCGATGTGAAGAATTTTACTTTTGCAAGTATAAGAAAGTCTAGCAATTAAACTTCAATCGATAAAATTCAAATTGACCCATTCATGGTTATGGTTTAATTTCATAAACTAGATCCAATTTTGATATTAGGCCTAAATTCATTTTTGACATAAGCTCGAGCACTTCAATTCAAGGTCTGTTTGAATGCAATAAGTGATTTACATATGGGTAATTCATTAGATGGGGCAATTGTGACATTAATTGAACTCAATTTCAATCATTTTGCAATTTTGCCCATTGAATTGCAAATTTGATTCTTTTAGCCCTCTAGGCTTAATTCGAAGCACCCATGATTTTGACCCATTGTCTTTCATAATAATCGTTTAATTAGATCAACAAAAGACCCCCATATCACATTCATAATATTTGATTAGTTTAATTGAATCTTAATCAACTAATTTCATCTTAAATAAGATAAATTTACTTTCCAATTTCGTCCTTTAGGGACCAAATTTTATAAATTTTAAACCTACAAGGGTCCGAAATGAACTAAATGGCTAGAACTGAACCAAACCAATCAAGAACTGGTCAAGAACTGATCAAAAAATGGTCCAACAGGACCAATTGAACATTTTAAAATTTTAACACAATTTCTGACTAGTCTAAGATCATCTTGATGTTAATTTCACTTATGTGTGCTCAATTTTTCAAAATTTTTCAGATTGATCCTCGAATTTCATCAAATTGTTAATTAACCCCTAATTGAACATTTTAACACAATTTTCGATTTTGACTCAGCTTTTTCTTAAATCAAACCTACAAGATTGATTACCTGGCATCTCGAGATCATGATGCAACTTTCGAAATCAAATTTTAACTGTTGAATTGAAATTTCAACCTTCGAATCGAATCAACAAATGAAATTACATAATTTTAGGATAGTATATAAGCTCATTTTCCCTCCATTTTTTGATAAGGGCCTCATTTCGCACAAAATTCATTCTCTCTCCTCAGAATTCTCTCTCCTCCCTTTGGTTTCTTGCTCATTTCTCTCTCTTCTCTCTTTATGCCTCAAACCAATTCTCTTCGACTACCACTCATCGATCTTGAACTGATGGCTTACTAGCTACCACCAGCCCCTTTGGTGGACCTCATCTCTTCCTTGTCTCGACTAAAGCACCGGCAGGACCAAACGATAGCTAGTTCTCCCCATCTAGCGGTTCTTCTCTAGTTGGATCAAAGACCGGCAATCACGTAGGTCCTGCAGTCAACTAATTCGTTTGGTTGAATCAGCCATTGTCCTATTGACAAGAGGAACCTTAACCCTTTGGTGGTCAGGGCCTTGAAAATCGGTTGTTGAACTACTTCCGATGGGTTGACCTTCCTTGGAAACTCCAAAACCGGTCCAAGCTGGATCGATTCCAACCCAGCTTGAACCAATAGCCACCGAAGCTTGCAGGTGCCCCAACAGCCGATGATCACCTACTCCGAAAGTCTCTGACCTAGATGTGGTCAAGGCTTCGATCAGCTCAATTTTTCTTCACCAGCGCACGAAGGCCAATCCGATTTCTATAGCTGCAAGCTATCTAGCTGACTTCGTGGCGATTTGTGGTGGTCCAATCGTGATTCTGAAGATTGAGGATCGATCCGAAGATTTTGATCCGATCGATTGCAATTAAAATCAACAAAAATGCATAAAATGTAACAATCTCAATCTCGAACCTCGTGAAGCAAGATTGGATTAATCAGTCGGGGTTAGGGTTTAATTTTTTAGGTTAATATGTTATGTTTAGATGTTAAATCGATGGATTTGAATGTCAATTTGATGTGCTTGATTGTTCTTGAATGATATGAATGATTGAGGTTGATTAAGGCTTGAATCTGCATTTTCGTATCTACTGGACTAATATGATGTTTTGGCCAAAATGAGATCCGAAACAACTTTATCTTTGTTGAGTTCTCTTAGGCTTTTAAAATACACATCACTAGCTTTAAATTGATAGGTCATACACCCCAATCAAGTGATATTTGACCCTAAAAAAACACTTCAAAAAATGAGCAATTCTGCAATAGTTTAGGTTAGTTTTTAAATCTGTCTTAGTTCCGAAACGTGATTTTGCTATTTTTGTGTAAATTTCTGTGGTGATTTTTGGACAATCTTGTTTTCATGAAATTGTTTATTATTGTGTGGAGAACGCTTTGTAATTCTTTTGGAATTTTCTAATGTGTTTAACTAGGTCAAAATGGCCTATATTTAAGCATAAGATGATTTGCCATGTACTGATCCGAATTGCATTTTGGTAAAATTGAGTTCACAAATGAGTTTGTTTGGTCTCAAATCATTCATGAAAGATGGAATACATGTTGTGTATGTTTTATAATGCATGATTTGCAAAGTGTTAATGTTGGCCACTACGTCAATTGTATGAGTTAATGTGAAAAGATGTTGCAGTAACATATTGTTTGGATATGCATGTCTATTTTGTCATTTTTGCCATGACTTATGTGATTTCATCTAGGTTTCAAATTCTAAATGAAAAATGTTCATCATTGCATGTCCTATATGTTAAATTTTTTGTTAAATTTTTGCATGTCATTAAATAGCCGAAATCATGCTCGTTCTGTGATGCTTAGATCAGAACAAAACCTTACTATATATGCACCTTACCATGCTTGCTTGAGTCATCTAGAGACTAAATCTTGCAATTATTTCTTCTTGATAATTGAACCACATGTTACAAGGTTCGTGTACATGTTTAGATCATTTTGTTTAAGTATCACTTCGTATGTTAAACATGTGTCACAAAATGTTCATCATACTTAGAATTCTCAAGCATGTAATTAGGAATCTTAAATCATCTTATAATGTTATTAAACTATATAACATTTTTGCATGCTGACTTCATGTTAGATGATTACCTAAATTGTTTGTCGCATCCAATTCTTAGTTTCGTATGATTTCTTCATGATGTTTGTGTATTATTTGAATGAATGAGGTTTCCTGTAATACATACTTGCATTCTGTTTTTCTTAGTTATTGACATGCGCACTTTTAAATATCTCTGTCTTAGAGTACAAAATCGACCTAGTTTGGACTTGAGCCCTCCTAGGAAGTCATAAGGTACAATTAGAGGAGTCCAATGCTGCTAATTTCACGTAGATTGCTCATCGTTGGGGCTAGTTTCTGTTGACACCTAAATTTTGGCGACCCGTTTAGTCATTTAGTGCATTAAAAAATTAAGGGTTAATTTTATCCTTAAAAAAATAGTCAATTGCATAACATATAGTTTTAGGTGCATTTATTTTTTATTTGCATTTACATTGGGCCGGTGATGGATGGATTAGAATTGATGGTTCAGAAACTTTAAGTTGATGAGTCGGGCTAAGTCCACAAGAAAAGCAAATCGGTCCAAGCCCGTATCCTCGGAGATATTTTTGTGAGATTTCAATTCAAAAGAAAATATTACGTTTGAAAAAAAAAATTATTGCATTTCGAAAAGAAATCTTCGTGGATATAAATTTGGAAAATTTAAAAAACCCTAATCTGTGCCCTATAAATAAGAAAACATACGTAGGGTTTAAGGGAGGCCACACAATCAATACATACGGCCACAATTCTCGAGAGCTCACTTGAGAGACACACGGGAGAAAGAGAGAGGAGGGTTTTCTCGGCCAAGCCATCGTATGGCTCTCCACCTTGCCGTCTCTGCTGCGTCAAAGCCACCACGATGAGTTATTCCCATCCCAGCTGTTTCGAGACCCCTTGTCGATTTGCTGTGCAGCCAAGGTACGATCTTCGACGACGATCACTTGCCAAGGAGTCTCCCACGCCAACGAAGACGACCGAGAAGACCTCATTGGATTACTTGAAAAGAAAGCCCACGACAATCAGATTCCGTGGCTCCCATTAAGGTCCACTTGGCGATACTTGGAAATCAAAAAGGAATGATGGAGAAAAATATATATTGCTGAACCATAGCAAAAGTTGCAATCTCCACAGTTTGTAACAAATTCGGACAATTTTGCAATGCTGGTCCATCTCTTTTCGACGCGTACATGTTGCTCAGCCGCGCCGACAATTTTTTTGTAGATTTTCCAGGTTCTCCTTGAACGTGCACCACAAGAAGCTGAGTTGAACTGAGGCCACGGAGCCCGCAACCTTCCCGAGCCGTTTTCAAGTCTCATAGAGCCCATTCGGGATCCCATTGCGACAACAACCGCGAAGATCCTTTGACGTGGGTCCTCTTGGCTAGCACTCCCGTCCCCACAGCTGACTGAGCGCCACCAAAATCCAGTCTCGATATCCAAGTCCGAGCTATGAGTCTCGTCGAGCATTGCCATATTGCGTCGCGAGTAACCGTTTGAAGTCCAAATATGGAAGCCAATATTCGGAATAGGTAAAATATTGTCTATTTTGATTTCGGAAAATTATGTTTCCTTATTTGATATATTCGTTGATGCACATTATTGAAATTCACGATATGCTGAGATATTCGTGAACTCAAATAGCCTTCTAAATTGGGAAATTTTCCCAATTTCACAACATGCATATGATTGACAGTCCGATTTCACGCTCGAAATACGACTCGCAATCGCACGAAAAAATCTCCAATCCGATCTCCCGCCCGAGATTCGATTCACGATTTATGTAAAATTGGCCAACCCGATCTCCCGCCCGAGATACGGTTCGTCAATTTGGATATCTTGCTCTGATTTGTTGTCGTGCCATTTAAGTTAATTTTGTTTTCGTAAAAAAAAAAAAAAAAAAATCAAAAAATGTAGGTTAGAATTAAGTTTATTTCCTGTTTTAGGGTTTGCATATTTAGAATAGGAACTTTATTTCGAATTTAAAAAAATTCAAAAATCAGATCAATCAATTTAGGCTGCTAGGTTTTTAACTCGGATTGCATGTTTAATTACTTGGCAATTTTAATTTGGAATTTTTATAAATAAAAAAAAAAGAAACATAAACACAAAATCATCATGCATATGTCATTATTTGCACTTCATTGCATATTAGGATAAAATTGCATGTTTCATTTTAAATTTAAACTGATTTAGATAGACTGCATCTTAGGTTAGAGATTGCTAGGTTAAGATAATATCCTGGTTTAATTAGGGTTTAGCCTGACATAATCCTTAATGTAAGTTGGATAGATGATCTTAATCTAATTAGATAATTCTCACGTTTTTCTAATTTCGAATTTCATAAAAAAAAAATACAAAAAAAAAAATGTCTTAGGATAAATTAGTTTCAATCTCTAGGAAAAAGAAAATAAAAATGTCATGTGCATGTCATTAGGATTAGACTCATGAAATGCATGCCATTTAGTGGTTGTTGCTAGGTCTAGTCAATTAGAAATTGCATGTCATTAGAATTAGGTCATTTAGTTAATATTGCATGATTTTCATCAATTAAGTGAAAACAAAAAGAGAAATTGTGTGTTAATTAGAAACCATATCTAGAGTTGTTGATGTGGATTTTGAATTAATATTGCAGATGCTTTCGTTGCTACGAGGTAAGTGCTGCATTTTTTATTTGCTTTCTTAGGTGTTAAATTGATGGATTGCGCACCCACATGATCGTCTCACATGTTAGAGAATTAAATTTAAAATTAATTCAAGCTACCTGCCAAACATTTTTTCAAAATAAAATAGAAAGGTACCGAAAGGGCGTTAGAGAAATCTAGCGTAACCAAGTCCCCGAACTCATAAATCTCTGGTTTGTAGGAGTAAAGTAAAACTCCCATTACTTTACTTGGGTTTCTAATCAACCCACCAAAAAATAGATTAGTGGCGACTCCTGATTGAAAATCAATTGCATGTTAAAAACTTGAATCTAAGTCGCGAATTGGTATGGGCTTGGGAGAGCCCACGTTAAGTCTAGGCTTAACAATCCATTAGCCAAATCCTAGGTGGTTCGCACCCGAAAAATTGGTCGCGACAGCTTGGCGACTCCGCTGGGGACTTGAGTTGAAATTCTTAGTGGACTTAAGCCAATTTTCTTTTTTGAAAAAAAGTTTTTGTTTGGCAGCAAGGATTCCAGGTACGTCCCTAACATTTAAGGTGTTAAATGTTTTTGCAGGATGGGAGGTATAAGGGGAAGTGTTTGATAACCTTTATTTTGCAGGGAGGTGTAGGAATGTATAGTTTATTTTCATGAACGAAGTGTTACTTGATATAAACTGTTGTGCATGCCTTGCATTTGCACTACACTATTGCACACACAACCTGCCGCCGGACCTAGGCCGCATTAGGATCATCTAGGATGGTATTGAGATGTTTGCCACTCCGACCGCATGCTCGCCGTTCGAGTCGCCCATCTCAATCCCGAAGTTTCTTTCATGGTGTCAAGAGTACCCACCTCAGTCCGCATGCTCGTGACCCGGGTCAGCTCTTTGACTAAGCCGGAGTTATGAGGACCCGACATAGTCCACAAGCCCGTGGCTAGTCTGATCATCCTTGTGGCTCCACTTTGATAAGCCTTATAGAGTAGAAATCGAGCCACTTATCATGCGCATGTCTATGTGATTGCCATTGATTCTCCTTGGTGAAGTAAGTGTTCTTTCCCTATAGCATGCAATTTATTTTGTCGTATTCTTGGGTCGATCCATGACAATCTAGGTCAATCATTGATTTGATTCATTTGTCAATTGGAAATGAAATGAGAAATTGCTAGGGAATGATGCATTTAAAAAAAACTTTGGAGAATTTGTTTTTAATTCATGTTTAGGAAATTTGGTCTTGTTAGGGTGTCTATCTTTATTTTCCTAGTCCATTTTTAGGAAATGCCCTTCTTGTAAGAACTTTTCATGAATAAATGAAAAAAAAAATGGAAAAATCGATTAGATCATTGTCATGGATCGACTTTCTATTTACACTTCACGCTTACTTGTTCCTGTTCATTTGATTAGGTAATTATGGAGCAATCCCGCTCACCCATCCATTCACGATCAGGAGCCAAAATGATCAAGAAGAGCTTATCTCATCAAGCAAATATGCTGTGATCTATCTTCAATGAGAAATTGTGACTCTAAAGAGAGAGCCAAGAAGGCTTTTTGAACCTTCTCATTTTCCTAAGGTAGCTGAATTTGATGCCACCATGAAGAGACTAGTGACTTATCTAGAAGGAAGAATCTCTAATCTGGAGGGTTCGCATCACAAGATCAAGGAAGGTGAAGAACTCAAGCGCACATGATTCATGGTATTAAGTAGATCGCTTTCCTTATTTAATTAGGGGCATGCACCTTCCCCTATGTGGGAATTCTTATCGCTTTTTAGGGATTGATTTCAATTTCTTCTGTGCTTGAGCATTACATTCCAATAAATATAAATCAATTGATGAATATCAATAGAATTACAAGTTTTTTTTTTTTTTTGAGGACATGACGGGGTACTCCAAACTAGCCCGGTGACGATATCCAACAATGAAAAGAAAATATCATCCAAGGAAAATTCTGAGGACTGGGCTTCTTTATGCTTCCTCATCCAAAAAAAAAAAATCCAAAAGAACAAAAAAAAAAGATCATTTTTCAAGCCATTTCCAAAAAGCATGCGTTAGATTAGCCTTGTTTAATTTTCTGACTCATTTACTTCATGTTTCAGAGCATTACTTTCTTGACCCAATAAGAAAGCATCTGAAAAAGGCACATCAGGTTGCAATTGGTTCAATTGTTACTCAACAAATTTCTAAAGAGTTAATGTCGATCACATCTCGACACTACTTGAAATATCCATCTTGAAGGGCCAAACAAAGTGTGTTCCATTTCCGTGCTTGACGGAATTTTCATTCTTGCCCATTAAATAAGGGGCAAGTTAAAAGAGGATCATCCATCTTTGGTGAAAGAGGGGCAAAAGCAAGAACGAAGTATTCATCAAATCAAAAAGCAGATTTTCAATCCAAGAACATCCATTGTTGAGACAATCCCTTTGTGGAGCAATCCCTAAATGAGTGCTTAAAACCATGTTTTGAGTGTAATAAATTGTTTGTTTTGAAGTCACAAACACTTTTCATGCTTAAAGTTGCTAGACTCTTTTGAAAAGAAAATTTTCATATTGATTTAGCTCACCAATTTCATATGGAGATTTGTCAAGATAGACAATTTAATGGAGTGACATCAATGCTTAAGAATGCTGAATGAGATGTGTCAGTATGATGAAAGGCAAGCCTTATCCTATACACAATCCTCTACTTATACACTTGTAAGATGAGTGTAGGAAGTTCCATATTTACAAGGTAAATAGTTCTCTCGCAAAAGGTACAATGACCGAAATGATGAGGGGCAATTCATTTCTTTATCACAAACACTACAGGTGATACATTGCTTAACCCCTTTCGAGCCCCATACACTTGTGGAGATTCTTTTCAAATTACCCCTGTCAAGAACCACCCCACATCGAGGCAAATTGGAGGTAAGATGGTACCATAAGGTGAAGAAAATGGATTGAAATTTTCTTGCTCTCACTTGCATCAATCTTCTTGTCATGCTATTACATTGAATTCATGTGGTAATTTAAGTGCCCTAGGATGACGAAGAGCATTCTTTTCTCTATCATAAACACTCATATCCTTTGCGTAGCCCACTTGAGCCTACAATTTCATTTCTTTAAACCCAGTTGGTGATCATCCCCCACACTGGGGCAAGGCAAAAGGCAATGAAGACTCTTGAAAAGTTCGAGTGCCATTCTAAGTGTAATTGTTTCATGCATGAATTGTGCGCAAGAATTGAATTCAAAATAGAACTAAAGGGTATGAAAAAGCAGTGTGCCTAGTAAAAGTAAGGCCAATGCCCATGAAAAAAAAAAAAAGTGAAAAAATGAATAAGAACTCGAGGCATGAAAAAGCAATGTGCCTGGTAAAAGCAAGGTCAATGCCCATATATGAAAGAAGAGAGTCAAGATAAGGTGACTCTCAATTGCGAGAATTGAATCCCATTGGAGCAATACTCAAATAACTCAAAAGTTGAGTTTTTACAATCAACGGGGCACTTCATGAAGACAATTCCTGATGGTGAAAAAGAAAATTGGTGGCGCAATGCCAAGATGATCACCAACTCTCACCATTCACACACATTTTGAGCCTAATGATCCTTTCATTTCTCAACCCATGAACCCAGCCTTCATTACGCCCCTTGTAAAGTCTCTTCTAATTAGGGCACTTGAATTAGCGTATGGATTCACATGTCATAAGCATCGCTCGAAGGAGTGCAAGCAAGATTATTTCTTTCTCATTTTACAGGGTTCTTGACTTGTAAGCCCGGAAATGTTCACAAATTGTTCTTTCAATTGCCTTGACTTGAAGAGTCTCTCTGTTAAGCCATTGATCAAGCCCACATTACGATCCCTATTAAAGACCTCTCAGATTGGTAAAGTTGTACCGCTTGCGAGAATACTTGGACCCTTGTTGGTATGATGATAGTGAGACGGAGTGATTCTCATAAAATAGCCTCTAAATGAGAGTGAGTGAAAGTCATTTCTAACAAGGTCCCTCATTTGGTATTCTTAGGAAATCCATGTCATGAGTGAAGATTGTCTTAAATGGTAATTCTCTCCAGTGGAAATTTGGGTGATGCAAAGGTCATTATGCATGAACCCCAATTGAGTTGATGAAAACCTCACTGAATTTTGAAATGTGCATTCTAGAGTAGCTTAGATTGTCTATCTCTTTTATGAATGCATATCAGTTGTTGCTCTAAATCATGTCTGACAGGTAATTCAAGTTCCTTTCAGAATGTTTCATGATATTAGAAGATGAGAAACCTTCACCATAAGGTGAAAGACCTCCACAGGATATCTAAATTCCAAAAGACATATCCCCAATAATCAGAGATATCATCAAGTGAGTATATCTCTACCATATTCTAAAATACTTGTCATTGTGCAAGTATTCTCTCTCAAGTGCATCGACACTTGACTTGGTCAAGCTATCCAGTTATATCGACCTGGCATGCTTTCGTAGCCCAGAGTCCCTCTCTTTATTGACCTGGCGTGCTTTCATAGCCCAGAGTCTCTCTTTCTTGACTTGGCGTGCTTTCGTAGCCCAAGGTTCATTTTATCGAACTGGCGTGCTTCCGTAGCCCGGATTTCTTTTATCGACCTGGCGTGCTTTCGTAGCTTAAAGTCCTTTTCACCGACACTCAATGGAGTTGTCCCCCAAAGATTTTTCCTCCAGATTCAATCTGATTAAGGCGACCGAAGAATGGTTCGGGTCTTGGTCGGATGATTTCTGTCACAAGGTTGGGTAACCGAAGAATGGTTCGGGTCCTAGCCAAGCAAAACCTCGATCTAGGCGACCGTAGAATGGTACGGGTCCTTGACAACACTTATTCCTTATTCAGGCGATCATAGAATGGTACGGGTCCTGGAAAATGAATCCCCGTTTAGGCGACTGTAGAATAGTACGGGTCCTAGACAAAAATTTTCTGCCGTACTGGGCGACCGTAGAATGGTACGGGTCCTGGGAAAGCAGTTCCTTACAAAACATTTATGCCGTATTGGGCAACCGTAGAATGGTACTGGTCCTGAGAAAGCAGCTCCTTTTTGCCATATTGAGCTACCGTAGAATGGTACGGGTCCTGGGAAAGCAACATCTTCACAAAGTCATGTTACTATTCTAGGCGACCGTAGAATGGTATGAGTCCTAGACAAGTAACACCCACTATCTCGAATTACTCCATCCTCCTCGAAGGTAAGTTATTACAGGTAGGTTCATTTATCATTTGCATTAGCATTTCCATGCATCATATAAATTAAAAAATCGAATTCATTTTCTAAAAAAAAAAATCATTCATTGCATGTGTATAGTCAAAATTTAGGTCTCAATTTGTCTTTGAAGGCAACCTCTTCGAGCTCACCTTCAAAGAGAGGCAGCTGTTGACACCTAAATTTTGGCCGACCCGTTTAGTCATTTATTGCATTAAAAAATTAAGGGTTAATTTTATCCTTAAAAAAATAGTCAATTGCATAACATATAGTTTTAGGTGCATTTATTTTTTATTTGCATTTACATTGGGCCGGTGATGGATGGATTAGAATTGATGGTTCGAAACTTTAAGTTGATGAGTCGGGCTAAGTCCACAAGAAAAGCAAATCGGTCCAAGCCCGTATCCTCGGAGATATTTTTGTGAGATTTCAATTCAAAAGCAAATATTACATTTGAAAAAAAATAAATATTGCGTTTCGAAAAGAAATCTTCGTGGATATGAATTTGGAAAATTTAAAAAACCCTAATCTGTGCCCTATAAATAAGAAAACATACGTAGGGTTTAAGGGAGGCCACACAATCAATACATACGGCCACAATTCTGAGAGCTCACTTGAGAGACACACGGGAGAAAGAGAGAGGAGGGTTTTCTCGGCCAAGCCATCGCATGGCTCTCCACCTTGCCGTCTCTCGCTGCGTCAAAGCCACCACGATGAGTTATTCCCATCCCAGCTGTTCCGAGACCCCTTGTCGATTTGCTGTCCAGCCAAGGTACGATCTTCGACGACGATCACTTGCCAAGGAGTCTCCCACGCCAACGAAGACGACCGAGAAGACCTCATTGGATTACTTGAAAAGAAAGCCCACGACAATCAGATTCCGTGGCTCCCATTAAGGTCCACTTGGCGATACTTGGAAATCAAAAAGGAATGATGGAGAAAAATATATATTGCTGAACCATAGCAAAAGTTGCAATCTCCATAGTTTGTAACAAATTCGGACAATTTTGCAATGCTAGTCCATCTCTTTCTGACGCGTACATGTTGCTCAGCCGCACCTAACAATTTTTTTTGTAGATTTTCCAGGTTCTCCTTGAAGGTGCACCACAAGAAGCTGAGTTGAACTGAGGCCACGGAGCCCGCAACCTTCCCGAGCCGTTTTCAGGTCTCATAGAGCCCATTCGGGATCCCATTGCGACAACAACCGCGAAGATCCTTTGCCGTGGGTCCTTTTGGCTAGCGCTCCCGTCCCCACAGCTGACCGAGCGCCACCAAAATCCAGTCTCGATATCCAAGTCCGAGCTATGAGTCTCGTCGAGCATTGCCATATTGCGTCGCGAGTAACCGTTTGAAGTCCAAATATGGAAGCCAATATTCGGAATAGGTAAAATATTATCTATTTTGATTTCGGAAAATTATGTTTCCTTATTTGATATATTCGTTGATGCACATTATTGAAATTCTCGATATGCTGAGATATTCGTGAACTCAAATAGCCTTCTAAATTGGGAAATTTTCCCAATTTCACAATATGCATATGATTGACAGTCCGATTTCACGCTCGAAATACGACTCCAATCGCACGAAAAAATTGCCAATCCGATCTCCCGCCCGAGATTCGATTCACGACTTATGTAAAATTGGCCAACCCGATCTCCCGCCCGAGATACGGTTCGTCAATTTGGATATCTTGCTCTGATTTGTTGTCGTGCCATTTAAGTTAATTTTGTTTTCGTAAAAAAAAAAATCAAAAAATGTAGGTTAGAATTAAGTTTATTTCCTGTTTTAGGGTTTGCATATTTAGAATAGGAACTTTATTTCGAATTTAAAAAAAAAATCAAAAATCAGATCAATCAATTTAGGCTGCTAGGTTTTTAACTCGGATTGCATGTTTAATTACTTGGCAATTTTAATTTCGAATTTTTATAAATAAATAAAAAAGAAACAAAAACACAAAAATCATCATGCATATGTCATTATTTGCACTTCATTGCATATTAGGATAAAATTGCATGTTTCATTTTAAATTTAAACTGATTTAGATAGACTGCATCTTAGGTTAGAGATTGCTAGGTTAAGATAATATCCTGGTTTAATTAGGGTTTAGCCTGACATAATCCTTAATGTAAGTTGGATAGATGATCTTAATCTAATTAGATAATTCTCACATTTTTCTAATTTCGAATTTCATAAAAAAAATACAAAAAAATGTCTTAGGATAAATTAGTTTCAATCTCTAGGAAAAAGAAAATAAAAATGTCATGTGCATGTCATTAGGATTAGACTCATGAAATGCATGCCATTTAGTGGTTGTTGCTAGGTCTAGTCAATTAGAAATTGCATGTCATTAGAATTAGGTCATTTAGTTAATATTGCATGATTTTCATCAATTAAGTGAAAACAAAAAGAGAAATTGTGTGTTAATTAGAAACCATATCTAGAGTTGTTGATGTGGATTTTGAATTAACATTGCAGATGCTTTCGTTGCTACGAGGTAAGTCCTGCATTTTTTATTTGCTTTCTTGGGTGTTAAATTGATGGATTGTGCACCCGCATGATCGCCTCGCATGTTAGAGAATTAAATTTAAAATTAATTCAAGCTACCTGCCAAACATTTTTTCAAAATAAAATAGAAAGGTACCGAAAAGGCGTTAGAGAAATCTAGCGTAACCAAGTCCCCGAACTCATAAATCTCTGGTTCGTAGGAGTAAAGTAAAACTCCCGTTACTTTACTTGGTTTTCTAATCAACCCACCAAAAAATAGATTTGTGGCGACTCCTGATTGAAAATCAATTGCATGTTAAAAACTTGAATCTAAGTCGCGAATTGGTATGGACTTGGAAGAGCCCGTGTTAAGTCTAGGCTTAACAATCCATTAGCCAAATCCTAGGTGGTTCGCACCGAAAAATTGGTCGCGACAGTTTCCATATTTTTTTTTTCAAACTAGACTAGAATTTGGACATAGGATTAAATTCGGACCCTGTTCTAACCCATGTTTGGACAGACCATTGACATTTTTTTTCCATTTTTCTATAAGGATTCTACACTTGATCCCTTAATGAAACTTGTTTGCCATCATGTTGGCTATGTTGTGTGAAAATTTGGTGATTTTAAACGTGTTTTGATAGGACAAATCCTTGTGATAATGGCTGAATGTCCTGATGACTTGACAAATTTCTAATGAGTTGTTGCTTATTATTTGATTTTTGTAAAATCACGTGTAATTCATTTAGAAAAACTTTATTCACAGAAGTTGTTCGTTACCATGTCATGCATGTTAGAGAATTTTTTTCCTTGCTAAATTGTCAATGAGCATCATCCAATTTTGCTGTTTTGTCATGATAGATTCGAAATTTTTTGACATGAACTTGATCGTGATTGTTTAGGTAAATTTCCTTAGTTAGTTTGTACATAAACCTAGGTCATACCATCTTCATAAAAATTACTTTAAATACTTTGATATTTATTATTAAATGATTTTCAACAAGCCTTCTTTCCCAAATCATATTTTGAAAATGCTTTGGTACATGTGGTGTTTTTAAAAGCCACATTTTTAGAAATTCTTTTTCAAAACTTGATTTGGCCTAGGAAAAGTTATGGTTTGACCATATTCAAAATACCTACTACGCTTGTGAATCCATTTATGCGAGTTCCAAGCTAGCCTTGGCAATTAAACATGTTTCATAACTTAGATATTCCTTACTCTTAATTTTTTTTCAAATTCCTTCAAAACTCTATTTGACATTATGAAAAATCACGGTTTGAATTGTATTCAAAATGCTCACGATACTCTTGAGTGCATTTATATGAGCCGGAGCTAGCCTTGATAATTGATGCCTTTCACAGCTAAGACATCGCTTTGTCTTAAAACTTGTTGTGGATGATTAAAAAATGTCTTTGAAACATCACATATACCCTCTACATACAATCACATCATTCATTTAGAAGTGCTTGTGTTTGCGATTGGTGCATGCTTTTAGTAATAAATAATCCACCAATGGCTAACTCATTTGTTTGTTTGATTGAGAAATAAGGTCTAAAAGGCCTTGATGCATGTTTAAGTCCTATAATACATATGATTGCTAGATTTATGTTAAGGCCAATGCATGATATCGAGGGAAAATCTTGCAATCACATGGAGTGCCTCATTAGGGACTTATAATTGTTATTAGCCATGCTATAACACAATTGGTCGATAATGGCTATTAGTCACAAAAATAGATTGGGTATGTGTCTTAGAAGGACCTACACATGAAAGACAAAGGTCAACCCTGAGACCCAAATTTGGTTTTTGCATTAAACTTTCTTTGAGTAATTGATCTTGATATGACGTTGTGTTTTTTACTGTTTTGATGTGTATGTTTGTCTTTTTCTATTATATGTACTTAGTTATAGATTTCCTAAACTAGATTTAGATTATAACCTTGAAGATGGAGAGGACATGAAGACGGTGAAGGTCGATGTCCATTCCAACTATTATTATGTACTATTCATTCCCCGACATATGTCTTGAGTTCCTTTTGTTGTATAAAGCCTGATGAGTTGTAGGTTCTCTCTTTTCCTCTTATCATTTTCAATTGTGCTTCTCTTTTATATTTTCTAGAATTGCATGATAGATTTACCATTTTCCTTTATTGTTTACTTTATGTCTTGCAATTTCAATACAATTGATTGCTTTCTTTTCACTTTTCTTAGAAATAAAATAGCAAAAAAATGACCAACCACACATGATCGCCTAGTTTAGGAGAAAAGATCCTAAAAGAATAAAGAAGAAATATATAGACACGTTAGGCAAATACAACATATTGTTTAGGTACCAAAATGACACTAATAGAAATATTAACGTAACCCAATGTCCCAGACCTAAATATCTAGTTGCGTAGGAATCGAGGGACTACTCTCAACCCTTAATTGGGTTTTTTAGCTGACCCCCCAAAAATGAGGTTAGTGGCGATTCCCGTCTTATTTTAAAGTTGTCTTAAACAACTAGACTGTATAAATGAACCCATCATGCATGGTACTAGTCTTAATAAAACTCACAATGGTTTAGCATACTTGCATGTGGAAAATTCCTAATGGATAAAGTGATGCCATCCTTATAGAGGAGAGTACTAGAGGGAGGGTTACCCTTAAATTCGATATTCACACCCAACCTCCTCTCTCAAGCAACCTCCTCTCTCAAGGTGTGTCGTGCGTGTAGGTGCAAGTCACGACACTCCACTATCATGCAAGGTATGAGTTTGAGAGAACTTGCAACCTTGTAGAGGGAACTCACAAAAGGTTCGATCCAATAGATGAGGTGATGACATCTTTCAAAACACGAACCATGAGGGAACTCTCATAGTCAAGTGCCCCTAAATCCAACATTTCTCATTCCTCTCCTCCCGAAAGGGATCGAGCAGCGAGATCGGGTCCTAAAAAAGTGAGTGGAAAAAAAATTATGGTACTTAAGTGAACATCGTACGAAAAGTATGGCATTCCCACTATTCTTACCCCAGCTTTTGTTGTATTTTTGTATCACAGAACATGGGACGCTCCACAACAACTAAATAAGAACTCTGAGATTGAATAGTAGATGAAACAAACATTTGGGATATAATCCAAGCAAGACAGTGTCCTATGGCCTTTTGGGGGGAGTAGCAAAAGCCCATGCCATACATCAATGAAGCCAACTACCCTGATGAGGCCATCATCTACATATGGCGGAGTGAAGTCCCTTTGCACATCATGTTATTCAAGAGATTAAGGACAATAACACTGACTTTTTGTGATCCCACTTAAGTACACTCGCGCAAAAGACATGAGGAAAGCTAATTGAAGCTAACGTCATTCACCTTAGTGCTACATGGTGTCGCCGCCGCCGCTACAACCATCCTCCATCACTGCCTGTGAGCTCAAATCCGAACCCATCTCCAACTCCACACCTAAAACCATATCTCACACCTTTGCCACTGCCTTTGCCCTCATAACCTTATCCCTCTCCTCATTGAGCGATGAACTCTCTTGGGCATTGCCCCCGAGAAGCTTCCTACTAGGGGCGGTGGCACATAGTGAGTGCACCAGATAGAATCACCAAGAGAGTGTTTCTACTAGTAACAGCAGTCATTGTTCTTTGAATCAAAGAGAGAATTCTTTTTCCCCAAATTGTATGACAAAATGCTCACGTTGGAGGAATTTATTAAAGAGAAAAATGAGACAGTGACAGTTAAGAAGGCTTTAAAATCATTCACATACTTACTTGTATCATCCATTGTCCGTGCCAAAGTATACCAGACATGGTTGAAGTATTGATAGAGACCAAGTTACCTCTAGAGAAAAAGACAAACTTTCCGTTATTGGCCATCTTGTGACTAGGATTATATATCAAGCCTGGACACATGATCATCAATCTAGCAATTATGTGTTTGGATTTGGTCGAGTCTTAGGGTTTTTGCCCACTATATGATAATGAATATATCAGAATTTGATGAGTGAACAAGATATGTCGCAAAAAAAGGGAGAGGATAATTTAGGATTAGGATTTGCCTTTCAATCCAATTCTAGAAATTCAATGCACAAGGAAAAGGTAAACCTCCAACCAAACACTAGTAATGAATGTAAGAAATTTGAAATTTTTTTTTTTTTTTTTTTAATCCTTTCAGAATTTCATGTGTCAATATTCCTAGACCGAAGATAGCCAATACTTTTCAACCGGCTACTCTTTTTCGTATATGTAGTTGGCAATCTCCTAACAATTTAAAAGTATCAACACGTGGCCTTCGAGAATGCCATTATTAATTATTTCTGGTACGAACAATAGAATGACAAAAAAGTGTGCAGAACTTTTTGGAACAATCAACGTTGCACACAAAACAAAGAAACTTTCCTTACAAAATCCTGAAGAATCAAATGAACCACAACACTCAACCGAAATATGAGGAGCAAAATTTTGTCAAAGTTCATGCCCTAATTTACATTTCTGCAAAAAAAAAAAAAAAAAAAACGAGAGCTTTTTCGAAGTTCCTTTTTAACCAGATGATGGTGGCATAGTTTAAGTTTGGGAATAGTATATCCATTTTGGATGTTGTTATCTAGATATGTCATCAAATAAAGGTGTATTGACATACAAATTGAGCTAATCAACTCTGGTTTTTTGGTGCAATTTGAGTACAGCTAAATGTATTAGCAGGCATTTGAGGTACTATGAAGTATGGACATCTCTTATATTTATCATTTACATGAATGTGTTGTCACCCACATGCACTTGAGAGAAGTCCAGGTCAGAAAATGGTGACATATGACTTAGATCTCATCAAAGAGTTAGACCCAAAGGCACTTCATGAACTACTGAGTTGAGTGATAGAGTGATCATTGATGTGCAATCAACCATCCTCTTCCTAGCCAAATTTTCTTTACCGCTATGATTGCTCTTGCATGCATTCTCAGTCTCAACATCTTTGAGCGCTCCTTCCTTCTCCTTACTCTCCTGAAGAATCAAATAAATGACCAAAGGATGGTAACATAGTTTTAAGTTTAGGAATAGTATATCCATTTTGGATGATATTATCTGGATATGTCATCAAATAAAGGTATATTGACATACAAATTAAGCTAATCAACTCTTGTTTTTTGGGGCAATTTGAGTACAGCTAACTGTTTTAGCAGGCATTTGAGGTACTATGAAGTATGAACGTCTCTTATATTTATCATATAGGTGAATGTGTTGTCACCCACATGAACTTGAGGGAAGTCCAGATCAGAAAATGGTGACATATACGACTTAGATCCCATCAAAGAGTTAGATCCAAAGGCACTTCATGAACTGCTGAGTTCAATGATAGCGTGGTCATTGATGTGCAATCAACCCCCCTCTTCTTAGCTGAATTTTCTCCTCCGCTATGATTGCTCTTGCATGCATTCTTAGTCTCAACATCTTTGAGCGCTCCTTCCTTCTCCTTACTTTCCTGAATAATCAAATAAATGACCAGAGGATGGTAACGTAGTTTAATTTTGGGAATAGTATATCCATTTTGGATGCAATTATTTGGATACGTCATCAGATAAAGGTATATTGACATACAAATTAAGCTAATCAATTCTCTTTTTTTTGGTGCAATTTGAGTATTGCTAAATGTATTAGCAAGCATTTGAGGTACTATGAAGTATGAACATCTCTTGTATTTATCATCTATGTGAAAGTGTTGTCACCCACATGAACTTGAGGGAAGTCCAGGTCAGAAAATGGTGACATATACGACTTAGATCACATCAAAGAGTTAGATCCAAAGGCACTTCATGAACTGCTGAGTTCAGTGATAAGGTGGTCATTGATGTGCAATCAACCCTCCTCTTCTTAGCCGAATTTTCTCCGCCGCTATGATTGCTCTTACGTGCATTCTGGGTCTCAGCATCTTCCAGCGCTCCTTCCTTTTCCTCACTCTTCGATATTAAACCATCGTCAGAGCCTGCCCACAGAGAGAGAGAGAGAAAGAGAGAGAGGGATTTTACCGGGGATTTGCAGCTTTTGAGCAGATCCTTGAAGATGATGTAAGAACTTGGACGTCCTTTGCCTGCTGATGTTTCAATATTCCTTCCCTGTTGGTTCTCATAGCTGAAAATATACAGAAGATACCAAACAATTAAAAAAGTGCGTGCAAGAAAATTCTATCTAGTCATATGTTGCGCACTAGAAAAGTCAGGTGTATGCGGTCATGTTCATGGTTGATTCTTATTTGGGGGGTGTGTGTGTGCGCGCGTGGGTGTGTAAATTGGGGATCTCTTAATTGAAAGTAAGTAATATTTGCCATTATAATTCTGGTAATAATGTTGTGGTAATTTATACTCTACTAATTAGGTTTCTCTCACATTTCATTGTATTAAACCCTCGATTTATATCCTTTTTATATTACAGTTCACATTCTCCTATGGCTCATTGAGTTAATCACGAGATCACAATTTTAATGTCTTCATAAAGTAATCATATTAATTGGGTGTGTTGATAGAAACCGGTTAACAAACCCCTTCGTGCGCACGCTGTTGTTGTGGAAAGCGAGCCCGCTGGCGCGATGATTTTCATGATTTTTGTAGCTGGTTATGTAGTCATTCGTCAGATCGACCAATTTACTCTGGTGCCGGTGATGGTGTTGGTGGTAGACCGCATCCCAGTGATGGATATGAGCCGAATATGCCACGCCCCGCCCCCTCTCGTTCTTTCTTCCCGCCGCTTCTGCTTCTGCAAGGAGAAGCTTACAAAATCACACAAACAATTTCTATTCCATCGCATGCTCGGCTTTTTTTACAGGTAGTAGTGTGGTTATAAACAAATGAGCTATTATAAATAAGTGACTTTAAGAATTTAACCTTTTCAGATTAGATTGGAAAAGTAAGATAAATCATTGCGTGCAAATTAAATGGGTAAGACATACAGAAAGCTTGGACATTAAAACGTTTTGTTTACTGGTTTCTTTTGGAAAAATTGTTCAAAAAGTCCTAAAGTTATTACATTTTTGCCAATTCAGTCTTAAAATTATTGATTTTGTCAATTGAATAATAAACATTTTCATTTTTTATCAATTGAGTCCATTCGGCTAATTTTGATTGGAATTTGATGACGTGGATATTAGCCGTCCTACATGGTACAACCCGCACTAACATTGGCAAAATTTATTATTTTTAAAAAATTCAAATTTTTTTAATTTTCTTTTATTTTCTTTTTCCCTCTCTCTCCCTTCTTCTCTACTAGTTGCTAGTTGCGACAAGCAAGGGTCGGCCTTGTCAGCCTCAAGAGAGGTGCCCTCACCAGCCTCACATGAGATTGCCCTCATTGGGATCTGGCAAGACACGACCTCACAAGCCTTGGGCGAGGCTCACGGGCAATGAGGCTAACCCTTGCCCTTATTTGAAGCAAGTGAGGGTTGGCCTCAATGCCCATGAGTGAGCCTCGCCCGCCCAAGGCCCATGAGGTTGTCCCCCACTAGATCCTAGCAAGGGCGTCCTTGCGTGAGGCTGGCGAGGCCGCCCCTCATTAGTTCCCGACGAGGCCAACCTTTGCCAATCACAACATTTGGCCGGTTGCCAAAGGCTAGGCGACTAGTAGAGAGGAAGGAGAGAGAGAGAGGAAGGGAAAGAAAATAAAATAAAGTAAAAATTTAAAAATTCAGAAAATTATTTAAAAATAATAAATTTTTCTCACATTAGCGCTGGCCATGTCACGTAGAACAACCAATGTTCATATCAACGAATTTTAATTAAAATTGGCCAAATATACTCAATTAACAAAAAATGAAAAAGTTTAGGACTCAATTGGCAAAATTAAAATATTTAGAACTAAATTGACAAAAATGTAATAAGTTTTGAACTTCTTAGATAATTTTCCTGTTTCTTTCAAGATGGATCATGAGAAGCAAACAGATCTACTCTGGCAAAAAACTTGGTGCTAGTCAACCGGTGAAACTCTGCATGCGACACGTCCGGAGTCAAATCCAGAGATATTAGAGTGCCTTGAGGTGATCTCGCTAATTTGTGGGGCTAATATATTTTTGGCTATTTTTAATTATCACCTAAAAAATGCCAATTCTGGAGCTAGCCAAATTATTTCATTATACTGTAGCGTCGTCCTCACTCAAACTAACAAAAGGCACCATTTCATCGTTGATTGCAGCATGTAAGACTACAAAGATAAGTAGAATTCTAAGGAGGGTAATCTTAGGGCAAACCTACTTTTTTTTTTTTTTTTTTAATAAGGGTAAGACTTGTATAGACTTTACAAAACATATACAAGGGAGGAGTCCCGGCACCAACAAGAGTAGGGCAAACCTACTTTTATCTACAAAAATATGCATAAAAAAAGTTGTAGTGTTGTAGAGATAACCTTGCTCGATCTGCTCATGCTTCATGCTTCTGTACATCTGCTTCCAGAAATAGAACCATTAGTATTCACATCAACTTGATCATCTTTAAAATGTATTGAAGGTTTCACTTATATGATACAGTTATGGAAAAAAAAAAAGTGTAAATTAATTATGTGTTTATTTTATGAAAAATTCAATGATTAAGGAAAATACCCTCTTAAAAATACTTTCCAGGAATACATTAATTTTCCTTTATTTAGTATATATGATTGAAAACGTTTTTTTAATGTTTAGATCTCATCGAAAATGCTTTCTCTCATATGAAAAAATCAAAATTTTAAATAAATATTTAATTTTTTTCCTTCTCTCCCACCCACCTCTCCACCTCACCCATCGCCCCTTCCTCCTGTCCACCGCCATCACTGCCATCTTCGATGACCTCGCCTCCCCCTGCAGCGATTCTGTCCACCGAAGCTCGGCCGAGCTCAAAGCACAGGCACGAGCCGAGCCTCGATCATGCCCGAGGCACAGGCGCACACGTCGCAAAAAAGGACGAACTTGCGCTGGCACTGGAAGAAGGCGCGGGCGTATCGAACAGAGAAGCAGCAGAGCTCCCCCAACGAGGCAAACAGTGGCGAAGGGGAACTGGACGCAAACGGCGACGGACCAGAGCTTACGGCAAGCTAAGCCATTCCAAAGGGTGACGATCCTCCAGGCGCGGCCGACAACGGCGTACCGAAGAGTGTAAGTCGTCGGCGTGGAGCCGAATCCGTTGGAGAATGAGGGAGCAGGGGACGCCAACGAAGAGGGAGAGGATGGAGCACGGGAGGAGCTAGGGTTGGAGGCAGCAGCGGTGACGAAAGGGAGGGGGCGAAGGAGAAGGAGAGAGGAGAGGAGGAGTTTGGGTTTACAGTCACAGAAAAAGAAAAGAGAAAACAAAAAAAAAGAAAAGAAAATATATAATAATAACAAATTTTTAATTTTTAATTAGAAAATTTTTTAAGAAAATTTTTTTCATTTACCAAAAAACCTTAAAATATTTTGGAAAACAGTTCTTTTAAATGGGAAATCCTTTTTTTTTTAATTTAAAGTTTGGAAGGAAAATCTTTTCTATTGACTGGGAAAAAGTTTTTTTCATTTACTGGAAAATGAGAAAAAAAACTTGCTAAAAATTATTTTATGCAAAACAAATGAACCCTAAGTGAACAGGCAAACCTGAAGATGGCTCTTCACATGAGATATAGTAAGTCCCTTCACACCCATGATCTGCAGAACCATCTTTGGTGTCGCTCCTGCGAGGACAGGTCGCCATGGCTACTTTCAGTTCATTCCAACATCTTATCTAATAAACCAAGACTCTTTGTATGGCCAAATTGGCGATGTTAATATAGATGGCCTTACTATCCTCTCCGCCTAGCCGTTCGACCGCAAGCATGAAGCACTGATGAAGGTCCGGGGTCCAACGAAGCCGGGGCGTCTTGGATCGAACGTAAGGCCTGACTGGAGACAGCTGCTGCTGGTTTATCGTTCCCAGGGGCAGTAAACCCAACGTCCCGTGGTCTCGCATCCTGTTGCCCCTCAAATCGGATGATTCCGAGGATGGACCGTCAACAATGACAACAGAAGAGGATGGAGAATCAGACCTTTTGAGGAAGCTTTCTTCTCCATGCACCATCTTCTCCTCTTCAATCACCCTCTTGATGGAATTTAAGAGTACTACAGTGCAACAGAAGAGAGAATAAATACTTTGTAAGACTCAGCTGATCCCAGTTGTCTTTTTGTGCAGCTTTCGCTCAGACCTGGGGGAGTTCGGTGTTAATTCTTTTGGGGTCTTGATTAGAAAAAGGAAAAAAGCTCCACCCTCCTCAGAACCTGGGTTTGTTCAAAAATGCCTTCATGATTCAGTGAAGAATATTACATAAAGTTTACCTGAAATAAATGAAAAAAAATTTTGAAAAGGACATTGGCCGGCCCATATAATATGAATACTTTATGAAGACATTCTTCCGGTCCCATTTTGAAGACATTCTGTCTCCAAACTAAGTAAAAATAACCAGCACCTACTTGTAGCAGCGACATGTTAATGATTAGCAGCCCCCCGTTCATCTGTACTTAAAACTCGATTAGCATACAAGTACTCATGCTTGGCAAAAAAGGGTTTCATGATATCACAATATTCTTCGTGTCCTCATATCCCTCTCCAACCGGACAAAGGAGCAGTACCGAATTTCCGCTCAAAAGAAGGAGAAAATGTCAAATTTCACAGCAGAAAATAAGCCCCAGCAATAAACCAAGCGTTACAACCGAGCAGAAGAAAAGCAAGAACGACGTTCGTCTAAGAGGCAAGAAAAAAACAAACAGAAAGCAAGACTTTTTTTTTTTTTTTTTTTGGGTCGGTTGAAAAAGCAAGACTTTAAAAGCTGGTGAAAGTTGGAAAAGAAAAATGAATTAAAGTATGTTAAAAACAAAGATGACGTCAACAATGCGTATCATAGAAGAAACGTGCATATGGTAATATATGAAAAACCGACCCCAGAACAAGGGCTTCATACGTCGTCGTATATTCGAGGGTCCCCTTTGTTCCGGCACGAGAATTTGACTTTCCGCCTTTCCACTCGATTAAGAAAAGGACTTTGAACACATTGCACACGCAATACATCTATACGAACTATCTTTTTTCTTTTTGTCGAACTATACAAACTATTTTTACAGTAACAAATTTTCCTTAAAGTTAACACATGGGATTCACTGAGTGATTTAACATTTGGTTCGAATGTGGTAGTTTTCGTGATTGATTCACAGCGCATCTTACACTTGGAATAGCCTTTAAGATCACCCTATGATTGGAATCTTATTCGATATATATTTATGGACTATTTTCCTTTCTGTTGGCACAAGGGTATACTACGGAACAGTTATATCAAACACAACACAATTAGTTAGTTTTATCAATCTATGCAACATAAGGACAACAGATTGACACGACATGATTCATATAGCACAGTTAAATAACAATTTGACAGGTCGACATGATTGCATGACCCCTCATGAATCAACTTGCCAACATGAACTTGATGCAAAAATCCTCAAGTTTTCATAAAATCTACTCATAATTAATAATAATCTATCACAAATTGTTATCAAATCAAACTAAACAACTTGTTGATAATCAATGAAATCTCAATAATTTATAATCTTTAAAGCCAATAACATGGACAATATAATTTATTAACCAATCACATCAAACAAATTGTAACGAACACTATCGACACCGATTCATTTATTTAAACAAGTTATATAAGTCAATTTCATATCAAGTGGATCTGACACGAGCACGGCACAATGCTTGATGATGTGTCATTGATAGACACTTGAAATTGACCCCAATGTGATTAGCCTTAACCCAAACCCCTAACTCTGTGTCATGCTCGATTCGTGTGATGATATCTTGTGAAAGAGTATCCGTCCTAGTACCATTGGCATATTTCTACATTCTTCCTCACAGGCATGAACCGGGCTCCACATACGAAATCACATCACAATAGACAACATGAAAGCAAAGTGGAGAAACAATTCTGTCCGAAAACAACGTTATATGCAGCATGTTTCTCAGCGCAAATTAACCTCATCAGCTCTTATTCGTCGACAACATAAAACATTCCAGGTGTCGCACAGGCAAGCGGCTCTTCCTCTCGCATCAACGCGAGACGAAGTCCATGCAAGGCATTAATAACAAAGCTTCTTGGCTTCTAGCCTTTGTTCCTCGCAAAAAACCAAAAATGGCTGAGGCAATTCCGCATGTCTGTATGTAGTGATGACATCTCTATAGAGAGAGAGAGAGAGAGAGAGAGAGGGGGAGAGAGAAGCGGGTTTGGTGGGGAAGCATGGAATATTCTGTGAAAGGAATGCCTGAAGCGTGGACATGTTGAATGTGATATCTCGTGAGAGAGAGAGAGAGGGAGAAGGAACGATGCGAGGAAGAAGATGGCGAAGTTGACTATTGCTGAGATCTTGGCTGAATAATTAAACGTGAAGACCGTTCTGTTCCATTTTGCTTTTCATGCTTCGATATTTTATAGTTTCATCTTTTCATAGGAAGATGAAAATATATCTATATATCCGGCGTGGTGGCCGGCCTAGGGTTAGGAAAAAAAAAGAAAATAAAAGGGAAAAGAAAATTAAAAATTAATAAAAGTTGCGAAAAATATTATTTAAAAACTGTCTACGTTTAGGACGGCCTGCATTCGCATGAGCAATTTCTACTTTTAGTTGAATGAATTTAATTGGCAAAACGTGAAAAAGTTTAAGACTCCATTGATAAAATTAAAAGGTATAAGACTTTTTGAACGATTTTTCCGAGGAAGATCAGATTGCGCTAATGATTGTCAATAGTAGGTGTGTCTTGCTTAAATAGCTTAAAATTTTCCTTTTATTTTAAGAACGTAAGAGCATAAACCGGGCCGGTATGAAAGAAACTCTCTCTGCAATCGATATTTCATCACCTTTGATTTGAGAGATACACCTTTGATTTGGGGTTTTATAAATTGTTGCTACGTGAGATGATATGGTCTCATGATCTCGTAAGACGTCATCTTTTTTTGCCCCAACCCTACTCTCGATTATTTCCTTTTTTTCAAGAATGTAATAGAGATTTGACAACGCCCTCTTGGTATGAGATCATACTAATTGGGGATTAATCAATCAAGCTTTTGCTTTGCGCGAAGATAGGAGAGAGCTTGAGTTATACTAGGGTACTAGCCTAAATTCGATTTGTAATTATTTGTGTTGCTTCGAATGATATGGGCAACTTGAGTCTATCTGACTCCCTCCATTGGTACGTCCAAAAGTCTTTTGTGAGATTGCTTTGAATTTGCGGGTCTATTGCCATGACAATGAGTTTGTAAGGTTGACACCAAAACTCAAGAAAAATTATCCAAAAGTGCTAAATCTATTGCACGTGGTAAATTCAATCATAAACATTTTAATTATGTTAATTTAATCATAAATATTTTGATCATTTGTTGATTTAGTCAAACATTTTGATGATTTGTCAATTTTGTCCTTCCGATCAATTATGATCACAAACTACTAATGTAGTAGTTTAGTTAGTGACAAGCATCTTAAGTGGCACAACTGACAATAACATGAAGAATTTATGCATTTTTTAAATTTTCTGATTTTTTTTCTTTTTTTCCTTCCTATATCTTCTTCTTTTTTTTTTTATTTCCCTTTTTCCCCTTTGTTGGCCATCACTAACCACTAGCAACAAGCACCCTCATTGGCCTCGGGCGAGGATCGCCCTCCCTTGCTTGGGCAAGCATGGCCACCCTTGTCAAGGGCCGACACATGGGAGTCCCTCACTCAAGGCCAGCGAGGGCTAGGCAAGAAGAGCACGTGATGGCTAGCGAGAGGAAAAAGGGGAAAAAGAAAAGGAAAGAAAATTACAAAATTACAAAACAAAATTAGAGTTAGTCATTCCAAATTTTGGTCGCAAATGCATCATTTATTATTTTCATAAGAAAACGGGATTGAATCCATAACGGCTTCTTTTTCATTCACGCACAGCATAACACTCGTAATGGTTTACTTTCTATCTGCAGCATAAAATCCACAACGGATTCTTTCCAGGTCCATCTACAGCTTATATATTATTCGCAAGCATGTGCATAAGTTTATGAAGATATTGCCCCCATTCGCACAAGAACCAATGACCTTGCCCATTGAATCAAGTTAGCCCCACATGATCCACCAGTTGATATGCAAAAGGTTTATGTGCATCGTTAGCATGCAAGTATATAATTTCGAACAAAATTTTATTAAATCTGAAAGTACTTCGAACACTAAAGCCCATGACCGCATCAAAACGAAGAATATAGCGAGTGAATTGAAAATTTATGTAAAAAATATCCTTTCTTTAACCATTATTTACGCACACATAGGAGTTTGGGGCCTTGTCAACCTTAGTGGGTGGACGATGGACTTATACACTGCTTTTGCTTATTGAGTCCCCCGGGCCCAACTAATGGTCATTAGGTAGAAAGGAACTCGAGATGCTACGGTGGACAGTTTCAGTTCCATATAGATTCCACGTGAAATATGGAACTTATCTATTGAAATAGATTCTTCATTTTTTTAGAATTTGGAACATATCATGCATCCCTTATAACTTAAAACATACCCTATCATGGGTTCTAAGGTCGATCCTAGGGTCTATCCAAGTTCCATCTATATTATTAATTGAACGATTATAATGAATCATCACATTTAATGAACACCACTTACTGCTACAATTCACTTACCACAATTTATATTTAAACATAAGAGAAATATAAAATATTAACAAAGTAAAAGTCTCAATCGTAAAATAGAAACTTAAATTAATATTTCTAAATTATATATTCATCATTGGACGTCATGAAATATATAGGATTGCACGAAGATATATACCAAAAAAATACAAAAACTTGTTACGGGTTCCACCTACCTAGAATTTATAACCTACCCATTAAAATAGGTTTCCCAACTTTTGTAACCTAGAATCTACTATACATACCTTGGAATCTATAATAGGATAAGTTCTCATCGATCTGGTTCTTGGAATCGAAGAACAGGACGGTTCTTGGAATTGAAGAACCGGAACCTTGTCCTGTTCTTCGATTCCAAGTTCTACTATAAAACCTTGCTCACCCTTACTACTTTAATGCTCCATCCACCCAAGTTCAAGTTTTCCTTTCCTAATTCTTATTGCGACCTTCTTCATTTTTTTTAAAGAAAATCTGTTGTAGGGTATTTATTTTCAAAAGAAAATCATTTTTTTTTTTATGCATTCTCTACAACGTCATATATTTGTATTTAATCAATTGGATATTAATGATCGATATTTTTACTTAATTATTAATTACAAGAACATTTTTTAAGTTTCATGCTAATTTATTCGGTTTCTCATTTTGATAAAGAGTGATACTGGGATTTATGTAATATACCCACTAAACAGAGCATTATTCTTTGCCAAATGTGGCGTTTTTATTGTGCAATTTATCTTATAACACGCAACAACACTTCTTATTTGCAGGCCCATAAAACAAAATAAAAAATTCAATAGCTTATTATCAAAAATTCGATTATTTTCTTTTTTTAATCTTGCGGCTTCACGTTTGAACTCTTTTATAACAATAAAGATAGATATCACGAATTCATCATCGCTATCACAACCATGGCGGCACCGAATTTCGTGACATTGAACATGATCTTCCAGAACACGGTTGACCTCAGAACTACCGAATGTGCTCTCTCGCAATGGGGTTGACTTTTCGATATTCTACAGTTGCAACTTCGAGGCGTACGAAAACGAATGTGATGTCTACGGTACGAATCGGGTCAAGCTTCTTGCTCGATGGAGTCTAGTTGCCTCGGAGCGTGCCTCACAACATCAGGCTGACATAACCATGCATCCCCAGAATGGAAATTGAAATAATATTTTTTGTTTTGACCAATCGGATGACGTGCCACAATGGCCTCCAATTGACTGCCTTTGCATGGAGCATGAAGAAGGGCAATTTCGTGCCACTGACACAAAGTCGTATGGTGTAATGCTTGCGCTCTTCACGAGGGATTTTTAAAATGAGATCCAAACAGAGCCATCAAGGCCGTACTCCCTAGCACAAATCTTACACGAATTATGCTTAGATATATCTTTTCTCAAATGCCTAATTGAGCAATGTTGAACAAATCCTTTGTTGTGCTACTCCTTGGATGGGTAGACTTGAGACGTTCTTGACAAGTATTGTTAAACTGGGATTTATTTTTGGCTCTTGGTATTTCCATCTCTCAAAATCGTTTCCCATACACCCAAAAATTTGAATGGTGTAAAGTAACTCTCATTTTGATCTCATTAATGGTAAAATTGATGAAGGACGAAAAAAAATACCTTTAATATAGATCAATAAATTTGATGATTTTTATCAATCTTTCCTAAATTATTGTTGTTTGTTCATCTTTTGTGTTCAAATCGAAGAAGTTTACATATTCATTACTTTTTTACTAGAATCATCTAAAATTCAAGTATTTTAGTAAATTAAATGATTGGATTTTTATTTTACAAAATATTAATAAAATGCATTTATTTGCAATGCTTCTGACATTCAATTTCTAACAACTCCTAGTGACCGTTCGATTCTTATTTATATTTTTTAAAAGGAATTTTTAAATTAAGATATTGTTGATTAACAAAGATTACCGACAAGGTTTATAATCATTACAAAAAAAAAAATTCCTTCATAAAAAGCAGCCTGATCACATTTTTTTTTTTTTTTTTTTTAGCATGATCACATTAGTAAGTAGAAGAGAGGAAAATGAAGTTTGTATAAAAACCAACGAAAAATAATATAAGGTGGTAAAGTAAAATATAATTATTTATAGTAATATGGATAATCTTGTATTTTCATGATGATGTGCGGCTTTTTGCGTTTTCAATAAAGGAAAAGATCATCAAGAATCCAAAACTTTGCCCAAAGTGACAAATTTACCTCCAAAAAAATTTTGTGACATGAAAAACCCCAAACATTTTTTCGTGATATAAAAAACCCTAAACGTGTATCCATGTAACACATTTATCTTAAACTATAGGGTAATTTTTGTCTTTTTACTTTTTTTTTTTTTTTTTTCTTTTTTCTTCTTCTTCTTCTTCTCTCTTCCCTCTACTAACCATGGTGAAGGGAAGCCGAACTCGGGCAAGAGCCTCCCTCGCCAAATCTGTTGAGGGCACCCCTCACCCGACTCCAATAAGGGCCTGGCGAGGTCCGCCCTCGCCCAACGCAAGTGAGGGCTGCCCTCACCAAATCCCTCGCCTGACGCCGACCGAGGCAGCCCTCACCAAGCCCTCACCGGCATCAAGCGAGGGGTACTCTCGCCAGATCTGGCAAGGGAGGCCCTCGCTCGACGCCAGCGAGGGTGGCCCTCACTAGCACAAGCGAGGACGACCCTCACCCGACACCAATGAGGGCAGCCGCCTAAGTTCGACTTCCCTCTACCATGGCCGGCAAAAGGAAGAGAGAAGAAGAAAAAAGGGAAAAAAAATAAGACGAAAATGCCCTTAGTAGGGTAAATGTGTCACGATTAGCAAAGTTTTGGATTTTTCATGTCACAAAAAAAAAAGTTTTGGTTAAATTTGTCACTTTGGATAAAGTTTGGGATTTTTTTGTGGCTTTTTCCTTTTAAATAAATAGCAACTTTCATCATTTCCCTTTATTATCTTAGTTAATTAGTTCTCTTGAAATTGTTTTTGTCAACTCAATAAATTGAAGAGTGTTATAGCCATGTAAAGATTGAAAATAGTGTGAGCTTTTTCTTATGATACAATAGGGGTGTGCATGGTCCGGGCGGGCGGTTCCCGACCTAGAACTAGGAACCGCCCGCTAAGGACTGGTTTCGAAAAATTGGAACTAGGATCCACCCGTTTGTTGCATGGATCCACCCGGGAACCAAACCGGTTCTCGGGTGGATCCATGAAACCGATCTTGGCGTGAAACAATTTTGGTTTTCAACATAGAATGGTCGGGTTTATGAGTTGGGAAGGAGGGGAGGAGTTCTTGGTCGGGTTTTCAACATAGAACGGTCGCGAAACAATTTTCCACGGCTGTGGCGGGTGGTGGCCAACGCGAGGGGGCGAACAAGCAGTGGCGGAGGAGTAGCGGCGACAGCGTTGACGCTCGGGGAGGAATCGAAATGGTGATAGAATTAGGAGGAACCGAGGAAAAGACAAAGAGAGAGAGAGAGAACCGAAGACAAAGGGAGTGAGGAGATGAGATCTAATATAGGGTTTCTTTTAATAATTCTTTTTTTTAATATTAAAAAGATTCCGGGTCCGGTTCGGGTGGGCGGATCCGCCCATGGAACCGGCAACCGAACCGGTACCCACCGGTTCCGAAAAATTGGAATCGAGAACCGGACCGGTTTCCTCAAGAACCGCCGGTTCCGGGCGGTCCGAGCGGTTCCCAAGTATTTTGCACACCCCTAGATACAATATCATTCTATGCATATTTTAGTTTACGGCACTTTATACCCAGTTATAGACCTAGCTATAACAAGATTTTGCAACTTAAACTCCATTTATTTCATTTTAAATAAATAGTCTAGAAAATCTTAAAAGATTTACTTGTATCTTTAATGTATGAATAAAAAATATTTTCATCGTCCATGAAAATATTTAAGTATAAATTATTATCAATAATGAAAGCATATTTTATTGACTAATTATTTCAAGTGTTATAATTAATTATTTTTAAAAATATATACATTTTCAAATCATTCATTTTTCATGAAATGAGAAACACTAACTTATATCACAAAAGTGCACGCAGGTGTGGCACGTAAGAATTTGCTCGGGGGGAGATGAGTCATTTAAGAAGACAAGTTCTTCCATGCTCTCTAACCCTCCTTTTGTATCTTCTTTTTTTTTTTTTGGTCTAATCTGCAACACTTCAAGATATGGTAAAAGGGAACGGTGAGAAGATTGTCAATGGGGGATTTGCTGATAAACCAAGAATGCCTTCAGAAATCAAATATCAAATACACTTGAGAATACATCGCAAATGCAATGCCTAGGTAGCAAGATCATCAAAGAGCATGGACATGAAAGGTAAACCTCAAAGCTCGAGTAGAGCTCTCGGAACGAATTTCCGCTCCCTCTTAAAGAATTAGTTCCGTCACCCCGTCGTGACGAGTAATGTCAAGAGTAAGATCAAAGCGGTCTCGTGCGACGATCCCTCGCCCGGCCACAGAGAAGGGCATTCTTTGGGATAGGAAGCTCATCCCTATACGAATTCGAATTAGTATAGACCCTCATGTAGAATTGCTGTCCTAAGTATTGCCGCGCCCAGTCCTCGGATCTGATGTTCCACATCCCCACGTTGTCTAGAGCCATGTAGATTGCGGTCCACGATTTTGGATACACCTGAAACGATTCGAGCACACGACAGAAGCGAAGTTAGCAAGAGAAACAGTCGCCGGCACTTCTCCTTGTTGTGGTGATGCGACATTCATGCATGGGAGGACAATTTCATCTTATTACCTGAGTCGTGCATCGAGCTACCGTATCTCTCAAATTATAGCGTGATCTACTCGCAGGCGTCCATTGCCCTCCGTCCATTCTGATCAAGTCAAAGATAAGTCAAATCATTTTGCAAAGATGCGTGATCTATGTGGTTTCCATCAAGGTTTAGTCTTACCCCATAACGAAGAATGAATATCCATCAATGTGCCAAGACTGGACGGTGTTCTCCCAATTCTGGAAAACAATCTCGACGTACTCCCTGAAATTCGTGGACATGACAGAGGTCTGGAGGTAGCCGCCCCCGAATTGGGGCTTGTGGGCATGCTTCCCAGATTGAAAACCCCAGGAATGTTGAAGTGATCCGCGAGCTTTAATGGAGTGTCTGCTGGAACAAACGAGACCCCGTTGACAGCGTACCTCTGCTTTCCATTGATTATAGGGGCTGAGTTTGCCAACATGATGGTCCGGCTGGTCTTGATCATCCCGTAGTGATATGAACCTTGAGGGTTGGGTCGAGGCCCGCTTGCCGTAAGATTCCAACTGGTTTGCATTACACGAAGTAACATCATTGAGGTTCAGTTCACATACAAATGGAAGAAACAAGAAGAAATGAGAACTACAGTATTCGATTTTTAATACCGTATAGATCTGGCTTGGCTCAATGACCAAGCAACGTGAGACGGAGGACCAGCAGGAACAGGACCGGAGACTCCCCGGCGGGAGTTGCTGTAGTGAAGAACAGCGGTTGTTGTGAGAACCCGGGGGGTGAAACGGGACGAGACAACTACATAGTAATCTTGCGGTTGCTGGTTGGCCGTGACCAAGACTGAGTAGGATTGACCAAGGTGGATGTCAAGGGAGTCGTAAGTGTTCTGAAGAGTGTGAGAGCCTTCAACCTCAACCAGCTTCATCTTATGCCCTTGAATTCTGAAGTTAATAGACGTCTTAATGCCAACATTTGATATTCTAAACCTGTATGTCTTGCCTGCACAGAAAGTGAAAGCTCAATATCGTGGTATTTGATATTGTTGGAATAGGTATTCTGTCACTTTTCCAAATATATATGCTCAGTGCCATTGGATTAAGTAAATTGACTGGATAGTAAGTATAACCTGGGTCGACTGTGAATGTGTATCCATTCCAACCACGGCCATTGATGAGAAGCCCATCGGGAAATGGAAGATTGTGACCAACATCCAGAAGGAGTCTCAATCGCTGTATACACAAATAGAAAATGGAGAAACGGCATAAGATTAAGATCAGAACTTTTCATATATGCACAAAATAATAGTGTTTATGGCATGCTAATTACATTGTGATCTGTCTTGAACCAGTCACCAGCGAGGACCATGAAATCACCAGCCGGGGGAGGGAAAGGGACGGGGATTAAGGGGCGGCTCCAAATTCTGATGCCGCCAAAGCCTCCGGCCGCCTTCTGAAGCCCAATGGATGGGAAGTAAAAGTAACTGCCAATCTGATCCTTCACTTGCATAACGTAAGTGAAGTTCCTTCCAGGAAGGATGGGACAATTCGTGCCATAGACTCCGTCCTGCCATGAATTCCTCCTCTGCTGTATACCATTCCTTCAAAAGCGGCACACAAGAGTATTAGCACTTCGATTTAAAGCTAACTGCTTTTGTTGAAAAATGAGCAGGCCAAGCATTCTCTAGTTTGAAGTTAAACAACATTTGTCGAGGGACGTCATCACATATTCAAATTTTCTTTTTCCCCGACAATGATTATAGCTCGGCAAAATTCAGAAAATTTTGAGATACACCAGTTATATGGGGGATCTGCAGTGGAGCAATGATCAAACATTAGGAGGGCAAATTCTTTATGAAGCGCCATTTTTTGGCTGCAAAAGCTGTGCCATGTTCACCATCCAAGCATTTCACAATATCACAAACATCTTTACATAAATCTTAATCCCACCCACTAAAAGACCCTCACTCCCAACTGTAGATGTCTCGCATTTGACAGCTGAATATATGATTAAATACGTGTGTGTGGGAGTGTCTCTGTAGTTGTGTGCATAAGTAGCTGCACAAGTCACATGTCTGGATCTAGACATCCCACGTGGTTAGGTCAGGTTCACTAAAATAAGCCAGTTGGACAGACAGAATAATTCACATATTTAATTGCTTCTCAGACCGTCGCAAACAGGCAATGAGTCCTAGCTCTACTAAACTATGTTCTTGGAGGTTGGAAAGAACAATCATCAAGATCAGTTAAACCATTACTCCTCTAATTCAAACCCAGAGAAGAGCGCGCCAACACACACACACACACATGTATACATTCAAGATCTGGGGTTACAATACTCAGTGCGACAAATGAATGAAGAAAGAGGAAAAGCATTAACTTTTGGGCCCATATAATGAAAAGAGGTGGACTTTCTTTGTAAGAGCAAAGCATCAATATGATAGGGATATTCGAATATCAAGCTCAACCCACGAGTGCATTGATGACTGATGGAGATCTTACTATTGCCAGCTTGCATTTTAACCAGTTGGGAAAATAAAACAAAAAACAAGGAAAGAAAAATATCAAAATGCACTAATATTAGAAAATAAAAATTATGCTAATTTGAGAAATTGATGAAGAAAGTAAAAACCGCAGATCCAGTTGCTGATCTATCTAAAACAAAATGGTTTCCACAGTGCAGTTGTGTGCAGAGAAAGGAAAGGCTGGTTTTAAGCTCACCGGGTGTACTTTCTAAGATTAATCTAGCAAAGGAAAACTAAATCTTAGCCGTTCTTGAAGTTGATGGTCTCTCTCTGTGAGCAAAAAGAAATCAGAAAAGGGAACTTATACCATTTCACACTCTTCTCCTGCATGCTCAGATTAAGCTATGAAAACAGAGAAACGACCAGAAAATACAGAAAGGGAGCACAAAAGAAGGCACAGAGAGATTTCCACAGAAGCAACAAATTTATTACCAAGAAATCAGGAATGGCTCCTTCAAGTAGTTGTAGACACTAATGATCAAGTTGTCATTAGTGATTGCATCGATATGGGGCCCTGGAAATTGCCCATTGATCAAAATCCCCTGCGCCAATCCAGCACTTGAGTTCAGGTCTTCAATAAATTTAAGCATAATTGTATACCATTCTTGGAAAAGCAAAAGAACAAGTAAAAGTCTTCTTGCTTTCAGCAGAACAGAGCAAGGGAGGAAATTAACAAAAAGAAAACAACTTCTTTGTCTCAAAAGCCACAACAATCCCAAATGTAGTCCATATTGACTCAGCATTGTCCGAAAAAACAGACTTTCTTGCCAAACCACAAAGAGAAGGAAAGAAATGAACACAAGAATCAACCTTATTCGTCTCGAAAGCTGCAAAATCACATTCCATAAGAAAATGTTGCCCAAGGAAAGGGGGAAAAAATTAAGAAGGTGATAAAAATGGAGTACCTTTTGCTTAACACCAAGAGGGTAAATGTCACCATAAGTGACCTTCCACGTGAAGAACCTATATGGGTTGTCACCATTTGCTCCTTGAAGAAGAAACAGTAAACAGAGAATGAGAGATCTGAGGACCCTGCAAGTGCAATCTCCCATCCTCTCTCGTTCCTCTTTCCCTGTTCTTCGACTCCGAGTGAATGCTTTTAGACTTCAACAGATGAGACCCTGTGCGCGACTTCTCGAACAATGTCTCCAAGTTTTTTGGGGTCAAGTGTTTATAGCTATGACATTGTTTGAGTCCAGGAGCCAGGGGAAGAATATTAGCTGGGCCTGTTTCTCTATCTCCCTCCCTCCCTCCATCCCCTGCCTATTTATTTGTGTACTTTTTCTGTCACAGACTAGAGTAGATTTCTTGTTTGTATGTGAGCCCGAGAGGCAGACAGACATGCAACTTGACATGAGCTGTCACCCGCACAGAGAGAGAGAGAGAGAGAGAGATGCGAGAGACATAATGCATGACCATCTATCATGGAACATTCACATGGAAATTGCACTGTGCTCTATTCAATGATCACTGACACTGGATCTTTGGGACATATTCTGGGAAGACATTGGTAGGCTTATGCCATGATTAACGGTGTTAACTTTGACTACCCCAAAGAGAGAAAAATAAATCTCAAATCACAATGTTTGACTTCAAGAATGTTAGGTCACTGGCGGTTCTTGTCAATTCACAACCGGTTTTGAGACCTCTGCATGTTGTGACATTGCTGTCAACCATGCCCATTTTTTCTGGGAAAAAACTTTGGTTTTCGACCAAAATTGCTAGTTCTTCGCTGCTTTACTTTACCTATTCTTCTTCTCCTCCTCCTATAGCCCTACTTCTTTGCATCTTGTTTTTTGCTCAGCGTTTTGTCCCAGCTCTTTTTAATGACCACTTCATTAAAATTATTTGCGTTGATTTGTAATTTTATTTTTTAATATTAAAAATTAATATAATTGCTCGGTCATTTGGGTGGATTCCACCTATAATCTCAAGTGGTTCTAATCCCGGCTTAACCTCGTCCCAGAATTAAATTCTTTTATATCGTTTTCTGCTCTATAACCAAAACGAAAAACATCACGACATGCTTGCGCATTATTTTGAAGTTGGGATTATAGTACAAATGCATGTGCAAGGGCCAGCATGTGATAAAATAATAAGGTATTAAACAACAAATTCTTTTTTTTGGCTGAAAAAAAAATTGTATTAAAGATGAGACGGAAGGCCTCCTTGAATTTAAGATGCATTATGCTCGGCAGATTGTCTATGCCGGGGAAGAGGAATTTATTCGGTGTGACGCGGGGTAGGAGAGATCCATGAGGTCTCGGCTTCCTCTAATTATGATGTACGGTCAGGGTTCCCCATCCGGTCAAGTAGCCTCCCTCGGCAAAAGTACACTATTCTCCCCCCAAAACCATTTCATCTCTAAATTTTGAATATTTTGCACATTCTCTTTTAAGATTATTACCACAAAGAACCTCAAATTAATATACATATAACAAAATTTATTCATAAATAATTTTTTATCTATAATAAATTCTAAATTGATATATTTGTAACTAAATAATTTTTTATCTATAATAAATTTTTGATTATTTTCAAATTTACTTTCTGTTAATTTAGATTAAATTATATTAATATTAAAAACCATAAACAAATACACCCATCAACTACCACATTAATTTGATGATAAAATTAACGGAAAGTAACGTAAAATAAATTTGTCACAAGTGCATTAGTTTGAAATTTTTCGTGATATTAACCCCAACTTTTAAAGGTGAATATGTGATTCAAATGTTATCATTTTAAGGGAATCCATCTTTTACTTTTGAATTATGTAAAGATTAGAGAACAAAAATCAAAGAAAATGAAGAAAAATAAATTGACTGAAATTTTCCCATCATGGAAAATAGATGTCAATAATAATATTAGAAATAAAATTTTGAAAATTTAATGGCATATTAATAGATCTAATAAGAAAAAAGATTAAGTAAAAAAAAAAAAAAAAGAAGTCTTCAATGACAAAAATAACAACAATTGGAAAGTCATTATGCATTGCTAAATGGTTAATTGATGAAAAAAAAATTGATTACTAAAAATATCTAGAAAAATACTTTATTTGTGATTAGTCATTTACAAATTTTTTAGACATTTTTATTAATTAATCATTTTCACATTAATTGCCCCCTTTTATGAGTAACCATTTTTTTCTATTTATCCTTTTTGTTATTGAGGCATTTTCCTTTTTATTTGACTTGTGTTATTCTTTTTCATAAGATATTTTTCTATTTTTTTGGTCTATTAAAGTGGCTATATTTATCAAATTTTAATTCACAAAAACTTAAGATTTGAAAATATTTTCTTAAAAATGATTGTTTGTATCTCTTGCAACAAAAATGACAAAGATTTCCATCACTCATGTATAGACACAATTTTTGTTGGTAATAAAAATATTTTCTATTGACTAATTTTCTCTAAATAATATGATTAATTATTTTCTGAAAATATTTTTCATTTCTTGAATTTTTCTTTTAACAAATACACCCTTAATTTTGTTAATAATTTTTAACGTATATATATATATCTTATTTGTTCAAGAGTTCTCAAAAACAGCCAACATTTTTGATTTATTCATTGCATTTCTTCTCCATTGTATGCATCAACTTTATTTTTCTTCCTATGGGTGATTGACTTCAATGTCGGCATTATGAAATGAAGTCATTGACAGTCTATACTAGAAGTGAGCATGGTTTCAAAATAGAACTAAGAATTTGAGAAATAGAATAGTAAGAATGTCTCCAATTCTAAGTTCTAGAATATACATAATAGGTTCCAAATTCCAAAATTTGGGTAACATATTTTAATAGGTAAGTTTCAAATTCCTGTGAAACCAGAACCTAAAACCTAAAATAAGTCTCTATAGTTTTCTTATTCTGTATTTTCACACGATCTCATGATATTTAATAACGTCTTGTGTAATTTGAAACCATTAAGTAGAGTTTCAATTTTCGGCGATATACATGATCGAGACTTTTATTTTATTAATATTTCATGATTTTTGTGTATCTAAATATGAGTTATCATCGGTGGATTATAACAAATAGTGATCACATATGGAACCTAAATAAACCTTAGAACCAATTTAGGAAGTTGATGGATAGGTTCTAGATTGTAAGTGAAAACTAGATGACCCCAAATCTATACAATGCAAATACAATGTGGTCTTCAAAAGTCTTCCTTCCAATTCTCGGTCCAGAAACAACTATCCATGATGAGACCGAAAATAGAGCGTCGGAATTATAGTAAATCCTTTGGTCTGCTCCTTCTTTCGACCCTAGCAAACCCGACCAATTCCTGACCTATCCCCTTTAAAAGGTTTGGTTATGTTCGAGACTTTCTAAGTCGAAATCCCCCTCCGGGTTCGCAATTGTATTTGCCTGATCGCATCTTTTGACCCTAGCAAACCCGACTGATTCCAGACCTATCCCCTTTAACGGGTCCGGTCATGGTCAGGACTTTCTAAGTCGAAATCCCCCTTCCGGGATCGCACTTTTCGCCCTTTCGACACAACACCTTCCAAAAGAAAAAACGCCATCAGGCAAATACCATAGTTCGGAGATGATCAATTGGCATTTGAATCTACTGGTGAGATCTCTGCAAATCCAAAGAAACTCCTGCACTGCCCACATGACTTTATCCGTGCATGCCAGTCCCTGGTGCTCTCTCTCTCTCTCTCTCTCTCTCTTTCCTTTCTTTTCTTTTCTGATGACTCTGTTCTTGCTATTTTCCAAGCTGAAATTCCTTTATTTTTAATTTGTTTATTTATTTATCACCATCATCATCATCGATTTTCTTTTTCCTGGGTACGAGAGCTTAGATAGATCACAAGATCATCATCAATCACAACGCAACAAAATTGGTGTTGTCACCGCCTGAACTCTTTCCCTGTTGATTTTCATCTGTTGGCGGTGCCTCGTGACTTACCTTGACCTGACCCTTCTGTTTTTGTTTGGATCTTTACTCCCTGTGAAAAGATTAAAAAAAAACCCTCTACTCTTCCGCTCCCGAGATCGTGCCGCGCCTCCGTTTTCCTCCGAGTCCTCTCGCCGTGCCGGAACCCCGATGCTCACGCAAATCTCTCTCTGCCAACCGCCGCCCGACTCAACCGAGCTGCCACCTCGGCGGCGACACCCGAGCTGGTTGAGCCGCCATGGTTCTTGTAATAATCGTCACTTCAAGCGAACATTGTAATAGTTGTATATCATGGGTCGTTGTCAAAGAAAAGACCGAGAAGACTTTCTCTCTCTAACCCGTGGCCGACGAGGGCGTCGAGGCTCTCGCCGAGGGTGTTGACTCTCGCCTGGATCTTACCCTCACCTATGGTCGCCGGCCCAGGTCGGCAAGAGTTCTAAAAATAAATAAAGAAAGGTAAAGAAAAAAAGGAAAAATAAAAAATTCATTTTATTATAATATTATTAAAAAATTTCACGGCATCACTAATCGTACTATGTAAGATAACCGACATCCACATTAGTAATTTCCCATCAAAATTGAGTAAATTAACTTAATTAGCAAAATATGAAAATGTTTAGAATTCAATTTGCACAATTAAAAGATTTAAGATTGAATTGGTAAAAGTACAATAGATTTAATACTTTTTTTGTAGTTAGGCATAAATTATTATCGATAATGAAAATATTTTCCATTGAATAATTTTTGTAAATGATATAACCAATCATTTTTCAAAACATGTTGTCCAAATTTTAAATTTTCCTTGAAATAAATGCACCCTTAATTTTGTAGATAATTTGTAACCGTATTTCTTTCCATTGTAACTCTTTTTTTTTTCTTTCTATGGGCAATCGTCTTCAATGTTAGCATTATTTTACTATTATTATTAGGGCAAAAGTCACCAAAATTATATGCATTGTAACACATCTGCTCTAAATTTTTTTTTTTTTATAACACAAAAATCTCAAACTTATATCTATATGACACATTTATTCTTCGTCAAAGATCTGTCAACAAAAACCATTAAAAATCTACCTTTATGAATGATAAAAAGCAGACACTATTAACATGGCGCTCATGTAGCTTAAGTGAAATAAAAACAACATTTTGATTAAAAAATCATCTAACGGAACCTTGATGGAGATTCACCATGGGTAAAATTTATCCCACCAAATACAAATTTGAAGTTTTGCATGTCAAAATAAAAGGTTCACGATGGTTATAATTTAAGGTTTTTTGGGACTTTTTCCCTCTATCTTTCTCTCAGTTTTCATTCGACACCATCAAAACCTTCTGTCACCAGTACCACCACCTCGATACGCTCAAATTTAAGCTGGGTTGAGAATAATAAAGCAGGCGGTAAGAATTGAGAAATTTCTATACATTTTGATTTCTATAAAAAAAAAAAAAAGGAATACATGGAATCTTTTTATTAGATGACTGTACAAGGTAATAAGATAAATACAACACCAAATAGAATCAATCAAGAATATTCACTAAAAATGAGATATATGCAATGCAGAATCAAGCAAGTATTATGATATCGCTAACATTCCGCCATTGGCCATTAATTAAAGAACTTTGCGAATGAGAAGTGAGAAACAGGCGATCAATTAGCGAGAGGAGAAGAATACAAGAGGAAAGCAGAGAAGAAGTTGAATAGCTGTGGATTGTGCATGGAGTCTTTTCATTAGATGATTATATAAGGTAATAACATAAACTTTCCACCGTGGAGGCCCATGAGACCCCGAATCGGCGTAAGCCGATAAGAGCATGTTCCGGCGGATCCTCGGTCACCAAAACCAAAAAAAACATAAACATATCACCAAATATAATCAATCAAGAACATTCACTGTAAATGAGATACATGCATGATCCTTAGAGATATACAGAATCAAGTAAGTATTCCAACATCACTAACATCTTATTCTTCTTTTTAAGGATCCATTGTAATAATGAGAAAGATTTTTGCATATACACAAAAAATGGTCAATCATATAGATATACAGAATGAAGTAAGTATTCTAACATCGCTAACATCCCACCATTGGCCGTTAATTCAAGAACTTTGTGATCAAGAACTGAGAAATGGGTGATCAATTGGCGAGAGGAAAAGAATCCAAGAGGGAAGCAGAGAAGAGATTGAATAGCTGTGGATCGTGCGGTCCCATGTTCGCCGACGCCGCCCATCTCTTCGGCAAAGCAGCCTATTGCTTCAAGCTCACCGAATCTTGTATTTCAATCTTTTCGCTCTGCTATTTCAATTAGATTCACTCTATGTCGATGGAAATCCTTAGGGAAGAATCTGTGGATGTGTCACTCTATGTCGTATGTATCTTTTATGCCCTAGAGTTCTCACCCAATATTTTTATTTAGTCATCACGTTTCCTCCTATTGTATGCATTAACTTTATTTTTCTTTCTATGGCCGGTTGTCTTCAACGTCAGTATCATGAGATAAACTCATCGACGGTCTATACAATGGTAGTAAAAAGTGGCCTCCAAAGATCTTCCTTCCGATTCCAGAAATGGAGATCCACGACAACACCCCAAAAAAAAGCGTCGCATGCTCCTATTTTCGACCCTAGCAAACCCGACCGATTCTTGACCTAATTCCATTTAACGGGTCCAGTCATGGCCGGGACTTTCTAAGTCGAAATCCCCCTCCGGGCTCGCAATTTTTGCCCTTTCGACACGATACCTTTTAAAACAAAAACGCGATCAGGCAAATGCCATTGTTCAGAGATGATCAATTGGCATTTGGATCTACTTGTGAGATCTCTGTAAATCCAAAGAAACTCCTGCACTTCCACATGACTTTGTCCGTGCATGCCAGTCCCCGGTGCTTCCTCTTTTTTCTTTCCTTTCCTTTTCTGATCACTCTGTTCTTGCTATTTTCCAGGCTGAAGTTCCTTTATTTTACTAATATTATTATTATAATTGTCGACTTTCTTTTTCCTAGGTACGAGAGCTTAGATAGATCACAACATCATCATCAATTACAGTGCACCAGAACTGGTTTTGTCCCCGCCTGAACTCTTTCCCTGTTTATTTCCTCCGTTGGTGGTGCCTCGGGACTTCTTGACCTGACCCTTCTGTTCTTGTTTAAATCTTTTTACTCCCTGTGAAAAGAGAAAAATCCACTACTGTTCCGCTCACCACATCTTGCGGCATGTCCTTTTATCCTCCGAATCCTTGCCGCGTTGGACTAGTAACTCTCATTAACTAGCGTCATTCAAATATAACCATATTTCATTTAATTGGTTAGATCAAAAGCCACACCACGCGAAATCTCGACACAAACACAAACCCCTCTCCACCAACCGTTGCCCAACTCGGCTGAGCCCACCATGGCTATCGTGATAATTGTTGCTTCAAGTAACCATTGCAATAGGCAGTTAATAGTAGTATTCTTGTTTTATAATACTAGTACCTCATGGTTCAATATCAATATAGAAAACTTGATCTTTCTCAATTAAAATATCCCAGATTTGAGTTGTACCGTGTATTATTTTTATAATTAAATTACTAAATTTATTAAGATATCTCATATATGTAGGCGGGAACAGAAGAAGAAACTCATGACAGACCGTAGATTAATCATTATTATTGTAAGAAATTACTATACATAACAAAAAAGAGGACATGAAGCGGGGATAGCTCAGTTGGGAGAGCGTCAGACTGAAGATCTGAAGGTCGCGTGTTCGATCCACGCTCACCGCATTTTCGTCTTTTCCTTTTCCTTTTTTCTTCCCCTTAATTTTTCCGAACCATTTTCTGTTTTCCTTTCCATGTCCACGTAAACGCGCAATGGGGAAACTCTAGCAAAACCCGTCAGCCGCATCATGCCAAAAACTACAAGCAAAACCACAGCTGGTGTGGTAGTTAACTAGGCGTGCTTGTTTATTACAAAAGAAGAAGCATCTGCAGCATCATCCAAAACTTCGTAGTTTTTCACGTTGCGAAACTAAGTCCATAGGAACCAACGACCAGCTTTGTTCTCGAATCTCATTGAGATAAAGCGTTAGACATCACGACGTGACTGTACTTTTTGCATAGAGAACCTGGGCATAAGCTCTTTGATCCAGTCATGGCGAAGAAAAAAGTGAGCTTGACTACGAAAGGGAATTATGTAAGTCCCCCGCAAAGTTCTCTCTATGCATGTCTCGCATATGCAAGCACGCATGTTTCTGTAACGCAAACCGAGTCTGCATGCATATAGGTAGGTTCGTATGATCTGCACAAGGTTGTGCGCTTTAGGGCTATGTGACTATGGTTTCTGGTGCAGGTCATAATGGACAATGGGCTGGTGAAACTCACCATTTTGAAGCCTCAAGGTTTCTTAACCGGGGTGAAGTATGGAGGGATGGACAACCTCTTGGACATCAAGTCGAATGAATCCGGCAGAGGGTAACTGCAGAATACTTTGCAGAAACTTAAGTTGTTCGATAAATTATGCAACTTCACGCATCAGAATCATTGTTTTCACCATGTATATATGTCTCTATAAATTTGCAGATATTGGGATGCCAATTGGAGTTTGCCAGGGGGCGACGACAGATACCAATTGTACTGCTTCTTCACACAAAATTCTGATGATAGTGAGCTCTATTAATAATTGCAAGAATCAGAGAGGGAAGATGATCATCATCTTCAATAATCTGAACTTCGCTCCGATTTATTTAACAGGATCAAAGGGGCAGAGTATAGTGTTATTCATCAAAGCAATGACCGCCTGGAGGTCTCCTTCAAGAGCACTTATAATCTGTCTGCTCCGGGCATGGCACTGCCTCTAAGTGTCGACACAAGGTTGAGGTCTACATTCTATTAGCCTTTGACTTAAATTCTGCTGATGATCTCAATGTTTGGGTCTTTTCTCTTGCATATCTGTTTCTTCTTTTAGGTACATTATCAGAACTGGTGTTTCAGGCTTTTACTGCTACGCAGTATATGAGCGCCCGCAAGGATGCCGTGCCTTTGACCTTGCACAGACAAGGATGGTGTTTAAATTGCGACAAGAAAAGTAAAATTTCTGTCTTAAGTTATCTAAAGGGAATTCATTCGAAGGCCCAATGAACGGCATCCTAACTGCATACCCCTCGTGAAATCTGAACAGGTTTCACTACATGGCAATTACAGATGAAAAGCAAAGGGTAATGCCGGTGCCGGAGGACCTACTTCCTGGCAGAGGCAAACAGTTGATTGTGCCTGAATCTGTTTTGCTAGTAAACCCTGTTAATCCAGACCTCAAAGGCGAAGTATGAAGATAGTTCTGAGTTATTTATGCTGTCGTCTCAGACAATCTTTATCAGTTCATGGTGCAAACTAAGCTAAATTTTGTGCAAAGAATGCAGGTGGATGACAAATATCAGTACTCGATGGACAATAAGGATGGTGGACTTCATGGATGGATAAGTTCAGGTCCTATCATCGGGTTTTGGGTCATTGTCCCAAGTTACGAGTTCCGCAATGGCGGCCCGACAAAGCAAAATCTCACAGTTCATACCGGTCCAGCCTGCTTAGCAGTAAAGTTCACATCCTTTTCTGTCACTATGGAAAATAAGACCTTTTTTCTTGAATTAATATGAACTCTCCTGTCACTTCATTGCTGACATGGACACTAGAACTTCAAAGTATCAATGTTACTGATGTGAGCTTGCGAGTGGTCAAAATTTATCTACATTGACATGCACGAAGCGTAAAAAATCACCAATTGCAAAAAAGGTCTGTTAAGCAGTTGACAGAGTCAACAAATGTTGTAGCATTTACTGAGATGGAAAATTCACTGCCATTGTTCTTGACTTTCAACAGATGTGTCATTCAACCCATTATATAGGAGATGATATCCTAGCTCATTTTGGAGAGGGAGAGACATGGAGAAAGGTCATTGGCCCATTCTTCGTGTACCTGAATTCGACTACTAAAGCATCAAAGGCACACAACTTATGGTCAGATGCAAAAAAGCAGGTATGCAGTCGTTTACTGCACTCAATCTAGGAGTTAATTCAAAGAGCAGCTCTGGTGCATCAACTTTGAGAATGTCCAATAATCATATACATATCTGGCTGATCTAACTATTTAACACTCTTAGCCTTTGCTTACACTCTGTTCTTAATATTGTTCATCCTAGAGAAAGATTGAGGAAACATCATGGCCATATGATTTTGTTTCATCACCCTACTATCTAGCTGCTAGCGAGCGTGGTTCAGCTTCGGGAAGACTCTTTGTCCAGGACAGGTATCGTATTCTTTGTATAAGGGCAGTTTTGACTCTGCTTCAAGGCCAAGTAACTTCCATAAGCCCTACTACCACCCAAACAGCAAACTGCCCATTTACTTTCTAATGTTATCTTTACTAACTTCATAAAGACTACTTGCCTAACCAAAGAATTTGATATTCACTTCGCACGTATCTGCCCCTCAAGTTGTCCTCTGCAGGTATATATCCAGTGCTTTAATTCCTGCTAAAAATGCATATATTGGTCTATCAGTGGCAAGGACTGAGGGAGCCTGGCAAACTGAGAGCAAAGTAACTAATCTGGCAGTTATTCTTCCCTCTATTTTTGCCATAAAAAACCCATCTGTAGATTGCATCTTATGCGGTGTTTGACTAAATTATGTGGTTTGCTTGTGGACAGTCTTATCAGTTTTGGGTTCAAACAGACTCCAGCGGAAGTTTCTCCATAAGGAACGTAATTCCTGGAGTCTATGGACTTCACGGATGGGTTCCTGGTTTCATCGGTGACTACCTAGAGAAAACACTGATTACTATTACAGCAGGTATTCTCATACTGTATCCAACTGTTGGAGATGTGAATGCAGGTGTTTCATCCTAACTTAGATTAATTCAGATTCAGAGACACAGCTTGGGAATTTGACCTTTGTTCCGCTTAGACATGGTCGAACCTTGTGGGAGATGGGTATCCTGATCGAACAGCGATTGACTACTTTGTCCCAGATGTTAATCCGATGTATGTCAACCGGTTATTTCTGAATGGTCCTGAAAAGTGAGTAATATCCTCCAAGATCATAATTTCTGGGCAATTCCTGCATTTTCTGTGGAAGGTGCCAGTTTGAACTGATCGCCTCCTGCATAACTTCAAAATTTCAACCGTACATGATAACTTCGTATATGACACTCCAGTTTGTTTCCTCGAATTGGTTCCGTGTTCTAACTTCTCCCAGGTATTGGCTTCTTAAAGTTGCTCATTTGTTTTGGACCCTCGGCTATACCCAAATGCAGGTTCAGACAGTACGGCTTGTGGGACAGGTATACCGACATACACCCTGAATCTGATCAAGTTTTCACAATGGGGTTCAATGATCCAAAGAAAGACTGGTTTTTTGCCCATGTTGACAGGTAAGTCTTTCCTAACTTAAGTACAACACAAAGGGGCAAATAAAGAACATACCCACAATTTAACCCGATACTTTACCATACGCATTCCGTTACCATTATCAAGACACTCGAGTTCAGCCACTGAAGGCAACTTGCATGCCATAAATCAATATTGGGCAGGAGAGGACCAGATAAGTATCTTCCCACAACATGGACTATCAAGTTCAATCTGAATTCAGTGACAGGAGGAACCTACAAGCTCAGGCTAGCCGTTGCATCAGCTACTTGCTCCGATCTTCAGGTAATCGCATAGAAACTATGGTTTATAATACCGCTGGGTCACAGAGAACTCATATTGGCTCAAACACAACTGACTATTTTGATATCCACGTTTCAGGTTCATATAAACTCTCTGGATCAAGAACATTTGGTGTTGCAAGTGATGAATTTGGGAACAGATAACACAGTTTGCAGACATGGTATCCATGGATTATACCGGCTTTTCAACTTTGACATGTCTTCATCATTGTTGCTAAAGGGAGACAATTCCATGTATCTCACACAAGCCAGAGGAGGCGATGCGCTTTGCGGAATCCTCTATGACTATATACGCCTTGAAGCACCAGCCACTGATTAGAGTGAATCTAAGCAGCTATGACCTCGCTACGGACAGACGTCTAAATCTCTCTGTATGACGACCTATTGCAGAGAAATGATGAATATTTTGCTAGGCAAAGAAAACCATGAAAATTCTATGATAAAGTATATTCCCATCATTAGCAAATAATTTATTGCACGTTTCCTGTTTCATTATTTCATTTGCAAAAGCACATTTGGCTGCTTCGCGTTTCTAGAGTTATTGTACAAGAGTTGGTCATCGCTCGTCTATCACTTGTGATTTGACTAAAACATAAGCTGTTGGCCTTTCTTCATTTAAGGAGATTTTTCTTGAAGCAAATACACAGCAAATTGATCTTCCCCACCAACTGACAAGAAAAGGCAGACAGATTTCTGTGAAAACTGCAGAAAGTAGAAATTACAAGACTGCTAGTTCTTTTCGGCAACTAGCATCTGAAATGACCAATAGTGACATCTCAGGGGGAAAAACACAGACATGAGATCAACATTGTTACCGCTTTAGCATAAGTAGTTACAGTCCCCTTAGATCAACTGTCAGCACCCTTCAAAATGGCCAGCCATGGCTTTTGCAAAATGAGAATCATAATTCTCTACAGGATTTTCAGTAATATTTTGTTTAAGGGATTTCATTTACAGATAGATGCATGAGAAGCACAAAATGATACTTTTCAACATAAGCATCGATTCAACAACTTCAGCACCTGGGACATTACTTGCTGCCAATGGTTAGAAGCAAGCCAAAATGATCGCTGGGCAGAACTGGAAGCACCAAATTAGTTAACTCTTTCCTGACCTTTTTCTCCTTGCAGTAAGTCAGACCTGGAATCGCCTCCCTCCCAATCATGTCGATACCTGTTATCTTAAAATCATGCAGACTACAGAGAAATCGATCCAGACGCTTCTGTAATGTGCGGTTAGCAGACAACATAGGGTTGGACTTCGTATCATATGTCCATCCATTTTCATTGGGTCTCAACTCCTCCCAAGCATCAACCCATTCATCACGTAATGGAAAACAGCCATCCAATTTGTCATCCCAGTTCATGTCACCACCTAAAATCACATTTGGATACTTGCTGAGATGATCCATGGCTTCTTTTGCCTGAACTACTCGTTCCTTGCTGTACATTTGATCCCATTTTGGAGGAGCTGGGCAGGGACTCTCGAGATGACTCGTGGCAATAACTAGAGGCTTCTTCCCTTCAACTTCAACCTCAACTATACAAAGTTCTCTCCCCATCACAGAGTTCCCAAAAGGTTTGCAGATGAAAGATCTGACAGGCAGTTTACTTAACTGCCCAATAATTTTTCATTAGAATTGCATTCATCAGCCGTAATAAAACACAAATGAAGTGCCATGTGTAGTTGTGAACTTGTGATCCAGATCAAGAGCTCGTAGAGGTCATGTCAAACAAACTAATTGAAACAGAATAGGGTCTTAAATTAAACAGGATATCTCACTCTTACCAGCATGCAGAAGTAGGGTCTTAAATTTGCTGCATCCCTCGAAAGGGAGCAATGATATAACTTCCACCAACTTGACAGCTGAAAAATTTCATATATGTCTGGAGTAACCTCCTGCAGGTTGAAGCAGTCATTCATGAGATAAAAGGAGCAAGCAAGAAGTGGCATCAATTTGATGGGGATACATTCACAACTGGGGACCTGGAAACAAATGACATGTGGAGAGTGCATTTGAACAAGCTCCCCAATTGCTTTTATCCTCTTGTGCATCTCCAGATCCTCTCTAAACCAAACATTATAACTAAGTATTTTCCATGAACTCGGAGCTGCGCTTGACTTGCCATCCTCTGTGGCACATGAAAGTTACCATCAACAATGCCCAAAAAAAAAGCAAGGTCTTTCAGGGTTGGAGACAACAACATAAGACCAATTTGTCCAGACATCCAACAATTTTATGTAAATGAGTGAATCGGTGTGATAACAATCTTAATAAGAATTACCCAACCCCATTCATGCAACAATCCTGAAAGAAAAAGAAAAAGCAAGCACAATTCATTCAACAGTTACTCATCTCCATCAATTCACTTGTCATTAATAAATCCCATCAAAACCAAGGAAAATTGGACCAGACAAATGCAGACAAGCAAACAACTCCATACAGAGTGTTTTCTTTTGCACTCAACTACACTAATTATATCCAAGCTGCACCTCAGGCGACGGTAAACCCGAAAAATAGTCTGAGTTAGTTCAAAAATTCAAACTTCAAAGTAGAAACACACATTAACAAAACCCAACCCGAGAAAACAAGATAATCCTTTCAAATTCCTACCCAACAAACAACAAATCCAAGCAAAAGCGCAGCACAAACCATCCCACCTTTCACATCAACTCTCTCACTCCCATCCTCAGCTCCACCGATCCTACCCACTTCCACACGATCCTCCCCAACACCAGCAACCTGATCACCCCTCTTCCTCTTGCAGCGCTGCAAGGGGTAGAACACAGACCCCACCGAAGAGTCCCCCCGCCGCCCCCGCCGCCACCGCCGCCGCCGCCGCCGTCGCTCGTGTCTCGCAGATCCTCGAAGCTCGACATCGTCGACAGCGAAGCCCTCGTGCCGCAGATTTCGCAGTCTGCGTTCTTGTAAGAGTTCAGAAAGGTGCAAGCTTTGCACGACCATTTCGGGGTCGACGACGACGACGACGCCGCCGGCGCCGGCGGAGAAGACGGCGATAGGCAAATCTGGCAAGTGGGTTTCTGCGAAGGAGGGTTGAGGAAGGTGCATTTCTTGCAGGACCACGACATTGTTGCAGTCGGATCGAGATTCCAGATGCGAGAATTGGGGGTTTTTCTAGGGTTTATGGCGATTTTTGGGCGAGCGATTCTGACTAATTTCGAGGTGATACAAAATGCCATTTCAAAAGGCGTTTCCCGCTTCGGATGTCCTTTTCCATCAGTGCGAGCCTGAGGGTTGGATAGATGTAATAATAACTCGAGAATTAATTTATAAAAATAATTTGGTGAAATAATAAAATTTATAAGCATATATAAAGTTATCTAGTTTTATGTTACTTTTGAAAGGATTTTATAAAATTAATTTCACCATTCTTAAATTTAGTTGGAACCGAAATAAACTTTTTTCTGGTCAAAAGGAGAATTTTAATGATTACCAAGCGGAAAAGAGTGACGTTATGTCTCTTATGACTTATTTTATAAGCTTTATTTACAAATGGCATTGGCATATATTTTAAATTATTTAAACATCAAAACGCAGAATTTATTGTGTTGATTTAAATTGGTGTGGATCAATTTTTCCAATTGTAACGTTGCTCTTCAAAAAATCAACATTATAATGCCAATATATTAGCTAGTGTTAAGCATTGTCGACTTGGGTTTTATTTTGTGTGCAAATGCACCAAGACTACTATATTACCAATAGGTGTTGATTCTGTCCACATCAAAACATCTCAATTTTTCATTTCCACCGATCAAATGATTGTCGTGTAATAGGTCAACCCATCCATATCTTCTACACCAATTAAACATGCAATGTTGCAACATAATTTAGGCTTTTTGTACTTCGCACTGCCTCGCTTATGTCCATTTACAAAGTTTTTGAAATCAAAATGATATAAGGATTAATCAGTAATTCTTAAAAAAAATGATAAATGCATTCTAAGTTGACCTTACCAACCCTTGTACTTGTTGGAATATGAAGCCCCACCAATTATACGGATACTTACATGAAATGCATCCAAAGTAATATTAAATAAACTACTCGACTTAGATAAATCCAAACTAAATTATTTAATTAAAATTACAATTCTTGGTGCCCTTCTCTCTCTTGCTCTCTCTCTCTCTCTCTCTCTCTCTCTCTTCATTTTCGCTCTTTACCAAAACCCTCGACGCTGTCGAAAGAGAACTTCGGTGCTCGTTTCACAGCTTTCCCAGTTCTGCTTCTTCCCACCGACCGACCGACCGGCCGACCATGAACAACCTCTCCAGCTCCATCTCCACCTCCACGCGTCCCGGCGGCGCCCTCCGCCCTCGCGACCGGCTCCTCCTCTCCGCCGGCGGCGGCGGTGGCGGGCGCCGCCGCGCCGCCTTCGTCGTCTGCTCGGTCAAGCCGCCCTCCGCCACGTCGTCGGCCGCCACCCTCGCCGCCCCCGGGCAGGGGAAGACCGAGGCGGCCGGCCGGATCGGGGGTCTCAGCCAGGTCTCGGGGGTGTTGGGCAGCCAGTGGGGCGACGAGGGTAAAGGGAAGCTCGTCGACATCTTGGCCCAGCATTTCGACGTCGTCGCTCGTTGCCAGGTAAACGTTGGAAGCCGTTAACTTTCACTGAACATGGCGGCGGAGCATAGGGTCGGCTCGGTTCTTGGTAGAAAAGAATGGAGCAGTCCTCTCGTAGGAGGATTTTCGTGTGATGTGTTACGTCCTCATTTCGGTGATGATCGGTGTGGTGTATGTGAGTATGCGGCGTCTGAAGTGATTTGAATGGTCATAAGGATTGTGTATGCACATCTTGGAAGTTCATGGTTATTATATGTCTGCTGCTTAGCGCGGTTCATGGGCCGTTGCATGTTTTGGCCGAGCATTCGCTGATTGGGAGAAAGGCACCTGAGATGTAGATGAGCTCGATTACGGTAGATAGAGTGACCCTTTAGTCAATCGTTTGCGTGGGAGAAGTTGGAATTTCGATTCTTTAAGACTTATCTTCCATTGGAGTAGAAAAAATGCCCATTGTGTCACTGATGTCGAGGACTTATTTTGGCGGAACGTGCAACCGTGCAACGGTGATGCCAAAGCAGAGTGTGATAGGATAATGAAAGGAGTTGTTTAGCTGACCTGAAATATCATCCTCGTGTGCTGCTAAGGGTGTGTGGAGTTGGGAGCTTAGTATTGATTTTTTGCAAGTGATGCTAGTCTTTTGTGCTTTATTATGCAATTTCTAAATTCTGAGTTATTTTTTTGCCATGGTCTTTTCTTTTCTATCCCAACACCTGAAAATAATTATCCTAGGAAAGAGTGACTATCGTGATATGCTATCCTTAGATTATTGAATGGTTTTTTTTTTTTTTTTCATCAATCGTTTGAGGCAGAAGGTATGACAAACACCTTTTTCTGTTTTGATTTCTCTTCGCAATAACTAATAGTCAAGTGTTGGATATTACGTGATATTGTGTACATGACTTTTAAATTACTCATTTAGTCTAATTATAGGAGTGCATATGTTATCTTGTTTTTGGAACAATTAAATTAGTAATTAACTTCTTTAGTGCGATTGCTTCGTATTTGATCCTTGAAGATTTTTTGACACCAGGGTGGGGCTAATGCTGGGCATACGATCTATAATGCAGAGGGAAAGAAGTTCGCTCTTCACCTTGTTCCATCAGGTATTCTGAATGAGGACACTCTATGCATTATTGGGAATGGTGTCGTAGTTCATTTGCCGGTTTGTTTGAAGAAATTGATGGATTAGAGGCCAAGGGAGTCTCTTGCAAGGGAAGGATTTTGCTGTCTGATCGATCTCATCTGTTATTTGATTTCCATCAAGAGGTGGATGGTCTTAGGGAAGCTGAGCTTGCTAATTCTTTTATTGGAACGACCAAAAGAGGAATTGGACCATGTTACTCCAGCAAAGTTATTCGAAATGGAATTAGAGTGGGCGATTTGAGGCACATGGACACTTTTCCTGAAAAGCTTGATCTTTTATTATCAGATGCAGCCTCAAGATTCCCAGGTTTTGAATATGGCCCTGGCATGCTTGAGGAAGAAGTAGAAAGATACAAGAGATTTGCTGAAAGATTAGAGCCTTTCATAGCTGATACCGTGCATGTTGTGAACGAATCAATATTACAGAAGAAAAAGGTATTAGTTGAGGGTGGTCAAGCTACTATGTTGGATATTGACTTCGGGACTTATCCATTTGTAACATCGTCCAGCCCATCGGCTGGTGGAATCTGCACTGGTCTTGGCATTGCACCAAGAATCCTGGGTGATCTCATTGGAGTTGTGAGTATCGATTTGTATTTCTGTCAATTTGCTTTACCCATGCATTCTCTGATACACACTGATTTAAGGGATTACTGGACAGTTGAATGGCATGCAACTTTGTCAGCTAAAAGAAAAAAATAAGAAAAAAATCAACAGTCGTCAAACAACTTTCTTCTATGGTTTCTTAAGAGTTTGTCTTGACCTTTGCCATGAGTTATACCATGAAATAATTCTCTGAATGAGATCATGTCAAGTAAATCAAAAGGGTACTGCAATTTAATTACTTTAAACTTTCTTTTGCAGGTTAAAGCCTACACTTCAAGGGTCGGTTCAGGTCCTTTCCCAACAGAACTATTCGGGAATGAGGGTGATATGCTTAGATCTGCTGGGCATGAGTTTGGGACAACTACTGGCCGTCCTCGTCGTTGTGGATGGCTTGATATAGTAGCACTGAAATACTGCTGCCAAATTAACGGCTTTTCTTCTCTAAATCTCACCAAACTTGATGTTCTCTCTTATCTTCCTGAAATTCATTTGGGGGTGGCTTATACACTACCTGATGGCACACCAATCAAATCATTTCCAGGAGATCTGGATCTCCTCGAGCAATTGAAGGCAAGCATTGTTTGTTATATTGTGCTTCTCTTGTGCTAAAAAATTCATTTAGCAGCTGAAGTAAAGAATATGCCTGATAAGGGTGTAAGAGGGTATAGTGTAGTCTAGGCTTTTAGTAAATATTTTTAACTGTTTGTTTGATATACTTTTTTTAATGGCTGTTTGTTTGATATACTTCTTCCATGTGTTCAGGTGGAATATGAGGTTTTACCTGGTTGGAAGTGTGACATTTCTTCTATCAGAAACTACTCTGACCTTCCCAAGGCTGCACGGCAGTACGTGGAAAGGGTTGAAGAGCTTGTCGGTGTACCTATACATTATATCGGTGTCGGACCTGGACGGGATGCCCTCATTTTCAAGTGATAGAGATCATTTCCCCTCCTAACATGCTGGGTCAGTCTATACATTAGGACGGGAACCTTTTTTCTTTTTGTGGCTTAGAGAAACCATTTCAACCATTTATCCGAGCTTGATGGAGTAATCATATATACTCAGCTGTTGCTTCTGTCATGGTTGTAGTGGTCTTATTTGCTGAAATTCAGCTGTTCCTTCTATAAGACATAGCGAAATAGAGAGATCTCTGCTCTTTGGTCATAATAGTCTTGCAAGTCCAGGACCAATGATGTTGAGCATATGTTATTGTTGGGTTTTTTTGTTTTTTTCGTTGTGCTGACGAAATGCTATCAAAAGCTTCTTAGACTTGCATTATCCCTGTTTCGGTTATTTATGGGCATGTTGAGTTGATGGTCCTGCGAGCTACTAAGGCTAGAATGTGCTCTTATCAAAAGCTTCATCGACGAAGTTTTTATTTAAAAAAGGGTCGAGGATAGCAAGCAGTTATGTATCGAACTTGAATAGTGATCAAAAGCATGCTGAAACAGTGATCTTGCGGTAAAAGATGGGCGCAACTGCCTAAGGATGGTAGTATCCGGGGAAAGCTCTGCATAAGCTTTTGGACTCACTGGTACGAGCCCTCGACGAAGCTGGCATCAGTCATTGTAGCCGTGGTTGCATGAGCAGGATGGATAAGCAAGTCTTTTAAAAAAGAAATTAAATTCTATTTTTTTGGAAAATCTAGTCTAAGCACAAACCAAATCGGTCTTGGCCCATTGTTGATGAAGCGAACCGGCTGGCTTTCAAGCTGAAAAATCTCTAACTTGGAAACTTGTCGGCCGAAATTTAGGCGAAGGCTCAGCCTATGAACAGTTCTACCGGACATGATATGAGCTCTTCAAGACACCCTACTTATCCAGCAATCTAGGTGTCGAATGGTAACCGGGATTGAGGCTTGAACATCATAAAACAACGAGGGGTAATTGTTCGAAAATCCTAAACTTATTGTATAGCAGTTAGTTTAGTTCCAAACATTTTAATTGTGTTAATTTAGTTCTAAATCTTTACACGATTTGTCAATTCAATACTAAACATTTTAGTCGTGTTGATTTAATTTTATACCTTATGTGGATAATTGTAAAAAAAAAAATGAGGAGTAAATTAGCAAATTATGAAAAAATTTATGACTAAATTGACTGTCATATAATAAATTTAGGACTTTTTGAACAAATTTCACAAAGAACATACTTTTGTTGACAATTGCACTTGTTATGCACATAGATATGAAAGTTATAGATTTTAAGTAATAACATTCGTATTATATTGTTACATTTGTTAAGTACATTCGGAAAATGCCCTTAAACATTTACTTATTTGAGCATTTTTGCTCTAGTTTTTAGGGAAAAACATATATTTTCCACATTGCATTATCATGGTTAAGAGAGTAATCCCCAAGTGTCATGATCCAAGGAAGTGGTACAATCTAGAAGGTTTCCATATGAAGGACCGTGACCAATCCATAAACAATCAATCCTCGATTATCTCTCGAGATTTATCGAGTATTTAAATATTTCCAGGTTAGGCGATATAGTAATTATATATTGTTATAATAAATGCGAGTATTGAATAGTTAAGAAGATGAATCGCTACCGTTAAATCGAGAAGAGATCTACAGCTACAATAAATCTTGTATTTGTATATATAGAGATCTTCCCCCTTGATTTGATATTTATTTTGTATTTCATAGCTTCTTTCTCTAGACTTTATCTCACTAGGAAATGCTAGATGCCAATTGCACACGTGGAGGGCCACACACCAGCATAAAGCAAAAGATGATTGAAAGAACCCACATTTTAAGGGCGTTTGGTAACATTTTGTTTAAAAATTATTTCGGGAAATGAAATAGAAAAAAATGTTTTTGTTCCGAGAAACGATTTTTGAATAAAAAACGAGTTTGGTAAACTTGTTCGGAAATAAAAAAAAAATGAACAGAAATACATTTGGTAAATTTGTATAATTTTTTTATTTCTTTTAATTTTTATATTTATTTTTCTTTCTTATTTTTCTTATTTTCTTATTTATTTTTCCTTTTTTCTTTTTACTTCTTTTGGCCGGTCGCTCTTCCTCCCGGTGTCTCCTCGCATGATTGTGCCGGTGCGCCCGCGTCGGCGGTCGAGTCGACGGTGACCCGAGCCACACCGTCGTCTTTCCCCATCGCATCGGCGACCGCCCTCGATGCCTCCTCGCCACCATCGTACCGGCCGTTCGTCGGAGCAACCACCGCACCCCCTGCACGCCGTGACGCCGGACTCACGCCCGACGGCGTCACCGACCTCTACGTCCCCAAATCCGTCGCTTGCAGCTCCGTGTTCTCCCCTTGCGACACCAGACCTGCACCCGAAGCCTTAGCCGACGACCCAGCGACACCGAAGCCCCAAAGACCGCCCCTCCGCCTCACGCCCGATCGACGCATCTGCAGGTCTCGAGCCTCCATTCGCCACCGCCGCATCAGATCTCATTGCGCCGTGACGCACGACTTTGAGATCCGCTCGATCGTCGACCCCGCGTCGGCCCACGACTTGACCGGCTGTCCTCACCGCTCCGCTCCTCGACATCCGCCGCTCGAGACCCCACGGTCGAGCCCCGCACCGCAGATCGTCGCCACCGCTTAGTGACCAGCGACCCAACTCCGTGACTCACAACCCAGCCCCGACTCCGCCGCCGCCCTAAGTTGGAGCCCGCCGCCGTTCACTTGCAACCGCTCCCCCCGGCCGTTGGGCGAGCTCGGCCTTGCTGGATCTAAGCGAGATCGAGCTCACCTAGCCCAGCGCGAGGCGACCTGGCGATGACGCTCCGGCGAGATCGCCGGCCCTCGACGGTGTCGCCGACCCTCGACGGCCGGTCGTCGGCCATGGCCGAGACCGGCGACCGGCCAAAAAAAAAAGAAAAAAAAAAGAAAAAAGTGTTTTTAAATTTTGTTACGTAAACGAAAAACAACTTTTTTTTGTTTCTTGTTTTCTGTTCAAAATGTGTTTCTAGAAACAAAAAAATAGTTTTTGAACAAAAATGCAAACAAACGCGCGTTTTGTTCCTTTTTGTTCCTAAAACAAAAAGTTGTTTAAAAATAGAAAAAAGAAACGAAAACAAATGCAGCCTAAATGTCCCATCCGAAAAAACCATCAACAATGTTGCCCGAGAAACATAGCTTTAAAATCAATCAATATCTTGACATTTTACTTTAGGCAAAGGTTGATCAAAAAGATTGACACACGCTCGCTTTAGCGGAGAAGTACAGGGAATTTTTCTGACGTTGACTGCTCAAGGAAAAACTCACTCCATTTAAGGTGCTAATTACATCAAAAAATAATTGATCAATAAAAAAATAAAAAAACCGTTATGCTAAGACAGTCGGAAGGAGCTGTTATTATGTTTATGTATTTCAGCTTGGTGTCCACAGAGCAATCGCTAACAAGAATGAGAAAAGTACAGAGAAGACAGATCCTAAAGCCCTGTCAATTGCTCTTCTTCTGTTGCTGCTGAAGATGAAAAATCTTGAGCTTTCAGTTGCACCACTTGAGACTGTGGAGTTCACGACCTGCTTGGTCGTGTTGCTCACCTTCTTGCTGCGAAATAATTCTTAAGTTTTCACTTCACTAGGAATTCAAGAAGCATTTCATAATTTCTAAAATAAGCAAGACCGCAACAAGTCGATAGAATGCAAGCTAAAGAACAAGAAAAGCAGCAGGATTCTTTCTCGCCTTCCAGGAAAAATACAACTCCCTTGACCTGCAGATGTTTCCCAAAAGAAAATAGTGAATAAATAATCTGCATTGTTGTCAGGGGGTACATACATTCACACAGTAGTCTTACGCTAACAGAGATATTAGTATAACCCAAATCTCCAAATCTAGATATTTGGTTGCGTAAAAATCGAGAAAACACTCCCGACCAATTTTCTAGTGGACCCCCAAAACGAGACTAGTGGCGACTGCTAATTTATTTTTAGGTTGCTTTAAAAAACAACTAGACCGTATATATGTACCCATCGCAAGGAGTATGGGTTTTGATAAAACTCACTATAATTTAGCATACTCAATATGGTAATACCCCAAAGGATAAAGTGATGCTATCTTTATGGGCGAAGTGTATTATCAAGAGAGCTATCATAGTAAAAGTGCTCTTAAATCTAATATTTACACCCGACCTCCTCTCTTGAGATGTATCACCTGTGTGGGTATGGGTAACGATACTCCGCTGTCATGCGGAGTACGAGCTTAAGAGAGCTTGTGATCTTGTGGAGGGAACCCACAAAAGGTTTGATAAAAAAGGCAAGATGATAATATCTTTTGGAATGCGAACCGTGAAGAAATTCTCATGATCAAGTATCCCTAAACCCGACCTTACCCCTTATTCTCCTCACGATAGGGGGATCGGCGGCGACATTGGATCGCGACATATGATAAATATAAATATATATTTATATTTATCTATTGAATCTATATTGCAAAATGGAATTAAATTCTAATATATAAATAAAAATAATATTTTAAAAAATAAATTGTTATTTTTTGTTATTTTTAAATTTTATATTAAAATAAAAATATTATTTATATTGAAATATAATTTCAAATTTGTTAGTTTGTTATTTGAGAAAAATAATTTTCTTATTATGAATATTAGAAATCTTATTCACTTTTATCCTATCTTTCTCAAAATAAATTTATCCATTTATATCCATTTTATATCTAATTTTATCTTATTTTAAACATGCATCAAACTCATAATAAGATAAATTTATCCTATCACGAATTTTATTATGAGTACCAAATGAAGCCTTGGGTCCTTGATAGTTGGCAGCTAAGGCCTTATTTGGTAACCATCCCCAAAACAACTATTTCTGTTATTTTGTTCTCCAGAATGAAAAAAGAATAAAATTTTGTTTGGTAAAATTTTTGTTCATGGGAAAAAAAAAATTGTTTTTGGAATAGATTTGAAACATAACTAAGAAGTATAAAAAAGTAGCTTCTTGTTCTCGGGAACCATTGATAAAATCAATTCCTATTTTTTTTTCTTTTTTCCTCTTTTCTTCTCTTTTCTCTTCTTCTATTCCCCTTTCTTCTTTTTCCTTTTGACCTATGCCAACGACCTCGCTTGCCCTCAGCAACGCTAAGCCACGTTGAGGCTCAACCCGACCTCATGCTACCTGGGCGAGGTCGAGCCTCACCGGTGGCTAGACGACGCTCGCTTGGCCACCGCCGAGGCTCAACCTAGCCTAGGCCAAGCAAGCCTCAAGCGAGCTCAACTAATCTCGCCATGGCCAGTGACCAACTACAAAAAAGGAGGAGGAAGAAGAGAAAAAGAAAAAAAAAAAAAATATAATAAAAGCATTAAAAAATTAAAAGAAACAAAAGAATTTAAGAATCATATCAAACGCATTTATATATCAAGAATAAAAATTTGGATAGTTATCAATGCGTTTTTTTATTCAGAAATTATTTCTGGAAACATAATCTAAAAGAACCATTTCAGATAAAAATTATTTCCTGAAACAGAATCTTTGTTTAACCCTCTCTCCAACCTCCCTCTCCTCCTCCAGCATCCTCACCTTCCGCATCTAGTCTGGCCACTCATCCTCTTCCCCCGACATCGCCGGTGACTCCTCTGCAAACTCAAGGACATCACCCACCACCACCATCCGACAACCCATATTAGCCTTTGGCCGTTGATTCAAGAACTTGGTGATCGACAATCATCTAATGTAGCTTAAGTGAAATGAAAGCAATGTTTTGACTGAGAATCATCTAATAGAATCTTGACGGAAAATAAATGCGTCAAATAGGTACAAGTTTTGAATTTTTTATGTCACAAGAAAAGATTTACGGTGGATATAATTTGAGGTTCATTGTGACTTTTCCTCTCATGTTTTCACTATGAGAGGAAAGCAGAGAAGAACGTAAATAGACGGGCATTGTGCGTGGAGTCTTTTTATTAGATGACTATATAAGGTAATAAAATAAACATAATACCATATATAATCAATCAAGGATTTTCACTATAAATAAGATATATGCATGATCTTTAGAGATATACAGAATCGAGTGAGTATTATAACATGGCAAAAAAAGGGCCGATCATATAGATATATAGAGCATCAAGTAAGTATTCAAACATCACTAACATCCCGCCATTGGCCGTTAATTCAAGAACTTGGCGATGGAGAACCGAGAAATGGGCGATTATTTGGCGAGAGGAGAAGAATACGAGAGGAAAGCAGAGAAGAAGTTGAACAGCTGTGGATGGTGGGGTTCCAAGTTCGCCAAGGTCGAGGGGGCCGCCAAACTCTTCTTCCAAGCCGCCTATTGCTTCAAGCTCGCCGAATCTTGTATTTCAATCTCTCCGCCGTGCTATATCAATTCGATTCACTCTATGTCGATGGAGGATTGATGTATATTGATCTTGGTCTTTTAAATAGCCGTGGATCTTGCTTGGCTCTCCATGAGCTTTGTGGATTGTGGCTATCTAGGTTAGCTTTTAGAGGGCATGCCTAGTTCAGCAACCTATGGCTCGCTAATGTTTATAATCTCGTTAATATTTCAGGGGACAGAGCTGGATCAGCTTATATGGAGTCAGCAAAGTGTCAGTTAACGGCAAGTGCCAACCTTTTCCAGGACTGAGAACCAGATAATGTGCTTCTCTCTTAGGCCTAACTTGACAATTGGTTCATGCAACAGGGTAAAAATACTTATGGAGCTATCCACACTTTTGTCCATGCCGCCGATTGCTACAAGAAAACATCCTCCAAGGGTATGCGTCTGTTGATACTTGATGTAAGATAACACAAACAGACCATAAGATTATTTACTCCTCAGTAAAAGAGTTCCTTGGTCTCTAACCATTTGGAAGTTTCTGTCTAGGCTTTAGCAAAACCTTCTTGAATCCATCATATTTTAAATGAGATCTGTAGCTTGTATCTTAGTGATTTTGTAAGGTGGCTCCATTTGGCTCAGTGTTTGTGTCCTTTGGGCTGTTAGCAATCTCTGGCCGATGGACATTACAGCCTTTCCCTTGGGGTTCACTTGATTTATTTTATTTATTTCTGTTGCATATCTCCCTGTAAGTATCAAGCATGCCTTTTTCAGTTCGTTCTCTGTTCCCGAGCCTTTTTCCTTCTTTTGTCTAAACAAGATATGGATGATCTTTGTCTGAAGTATTCCTTTTTTATGTAGAGGCTATAACTTGCTTGGAGCAGGCTGTGAATGTGCTCATCGATGTAGGGAGTATAGGGAGGGCTGCCAGATATTACAAGGTGCATATTTTCTCTTTATCATCAGTCTGAATCAATCCTGCATTTACACGACCTTGTGAAAGCCCTCTTAGCATTAACACGGTTCAGCAGTATCTGCCTTGTGAGATATTCCTAGCGCACCATGATTTTTATGAACCATCGTATTGGGGCATTGTTTTCAGGGACTTTCCCTTTCTATGAAACCAAGTATCTTTTAGGATTTAAAAAGCGTGCTCATTTTTGTTATGCACCTGATGGATGGATTTCTTGAAATAAGGTCTGGTTTGATGAAAGTTATCAACTACAGGCTGCTATGTTGAACCTTGCGGAAACGTGGTTCAAATATAACTTTCACTATTACAATAATTTCTCACACCACATACAATACTCGAACAACTCTACACAATTCCTCTCACACTCACGTGCATATACAGCACACTCTCAAGACCCCTACACACACCCACACACCCCCTTGGACTTCTTACTCACACACTCTTAGTTGGACACACAAATGAGGAGCAAGTTGCTCCTATTTATAGGGTGGAAAGTTGGTGACTTTCTTAACTTTCTACACTATTCTAGAAGTATTATTTTATTATAGCCTAACAACTAGATTTCTATGGAGAAGTCTAGAAGTGGCGCAGCTTATGGATTTTGCTAGAAGATTCTAGACAAGGGAGAGTTCTAGAGAAATCTGGAGGAGTGAGATATGGAGAACTCTAGAGAAAGTTCTAGAGAACTCCAGAGAGAGAGAGAGGCGGTGATCTTCAACACTCCCCCTCACCGACTACTCTCTCTCGATATAGTAGCCGTGCTGAAATTGCTTTTGGACTCTTCAACTGTCTTCCTCCATTCAGCATATTGCGAAGCTTCCTCAGATGTGGATGGCTCTATGGCTTCATCTCCAATTGCTTCTCTTGCTGCAACTTTCCACAGAGTTTTGTGATCCTTGAACTTTTGCAATACCAATTCATTATGCCCTTTAGTCTCTTTTTCTTCTTACTCAATTCGGTCTTCGTATTCAGCATATCTCCTCTAAGAATTTTGAGATTGGAACTCACCTGATCAACCCTCTCATTCATGGCTTTCATTTCGTGCTTCAACCGATTCAGTCCCATCCGAAGCACTTCAATGTAGACCTCTTGATCCTTTTTCTCATAAACTTTCTTCTCCTTGATCTTATTCCACCTATCCTTGCACCATGGGATGTAGGGTGTAGATGGCCTCCTTTCCTCAAAGAAACCTTTCTTCTTCTCCTTCATGTGTTTGATATCTCTCTTAGTATGACCAATTGGGAACATCATAGCGGGCTTGAGATCCTGATTTTCCATAGCTGACATTAGGGAGAAAACTTTGATTTTGCTGATTTCAGTTCGGATTTGTTTGGCTAAAGATTTTCTTTTGGCTTATTGCTGGCTTATATGCTTGCACCTTCATTTGTATTGTCATGTACGAAGGGTTTAAAAATTGTCAGTTGTCTGGCGCATGATATTGTTGCATTGCGTGTATGTTCATCTGTTGCTTCTTGATTGACAAAAAATATCCATCATATGCAGACATGTGATTTATGTATGCCTGTGTACAATGCACATATTACGTAGGAAAAAGAAGATGAAGGATGCTCAGCTGAACACGAATATAGGAAGCATAGGCCAATTGCCTAGTGTTACTGAAGTTACTTGAAGATTCTTAAGGGGATACTGAATATTCTATCTGTTGTGCTTTTCAGATATCAGAAAGCTTCTGAGATTTATGAGGAAATAGCATTATATTACCTTCAAGAAGGTTTGAAGTTTGCACTGCGAAAACGTCTTCGGCATGCTGGCCTTTGCCAACTCTCCAAGGTGGATATAGTTGCTATAGAAAATGCATTGGCATGCTATCAGGTCTTGTTTCTGGCCGTTAACTTAATTACCTTATTTCTTGGACTGAACTCATGGATACGCATTTGACTTTGCAGGAACTTGATCCAACTTTCTCCGAAACACATGAATGCAGATTCCTAAAGGTTTTACTTCCTCACGATGTTGAACCCGTGGTTCACGACAGATGTGGTTCTAGTTCCTTTTATCTTTTCGATCTATAGTATTTTGTTTTTCACGTAACAAAAATGCTGCTTGTTGTCTTTCTTACTTTGCAACTTGCTGTGGTTGATTATTAGAAGTGAGAATTCCTTTCTTTTTCCAGGACATCGCTGATGCAATTGACAAAGTAGATGTTGTGAAGTTGACTGACACTGTGAAGGAGTTTACCAACATAACTCCTTTGGTAAAACGATCTCATGCTCTTGTTACTCCCTGATTGGCCTTTCTGCAGATTGCTTCTCCTTCTTATATGTTGGCAAAGATCATTTCATCACATTGGTCATGACATAATCTAGATAGTACGAAAGCAAATTGGCGTTGGCCCTCTCTGCTTTTGGTTCTTGAAGTAATGACAAAAAAGCTGAGCTTTTGGCATTGATCTCTAGCTTCTTCCTGGTCATTGTTCTTTTGGAAAGATCAAACTTTCATTATGGGGTTTTGGGGCTAAAGCATATGAATATAGGTGGTCTTTGTGATCGCACACTCCTTTTGTTGCTGATGCTGTCAATCTTTTGTTATTGTAGGATTCATGGGAAGCAACTCTTCTGCTGAGGGTAAAGGAAAAGTTGGAGGCCATGGAATCAGGGAATGAATATCTCGGATGATTCTTCCTTGTTACTTTCTTTGATAGCTTTTCATCTTTTAACCATCTCTATCGATTTTAGTTTGTTGAGATAGCTTGGCTTTCTTGATATTTTCTTTTCCTCTTGGGGCTTCTATTTGCAAATATGTGCTTGATAACTCTTAAGAAAATGAGAGTTGGGCATGGGACATGGAACTATGGGATCCACACTTTGGACAATTCATACGGGTTAGTATTGATTTGTATTTCAGTCAATTTGCCTTAGCCATGCATTCTCTGATAAGCAGTGCACTATTGCTTCTGCATCTTATTAAGATTACCTGTTTCCAATTGTTCTTATCTTTCAAAGGGTAAATGCACACTGATTTAAGGTATTACTGGGTGGTTGAATCGCGTGCAACGTTTTCAGCAAAAAAAAATGACAGTGGTCAAACAACTTTCTTCTATGGTTTCTTAAGATTTTGTCTTGACCTTTGCTGTGAATTATTGCATAAAAGTCAAAAGGGTACTGCAATTTAATTACTTTAAACTTTCTTTTACAGGTTAAAGCCTACACTTCAAGGGTCGGTTCAGGTCCTTTCCCAACAGAACTATTCGGGAATGAGGGTGATATGCTTAGATCTGCTGGGCTTGAATTCGGGACGACTACTGGCCGTCCTCGTCATTGTGAATGGCTTGATATAGTATCACTGAAATACCGCTGCCAAATTAATGGCTTTTCTTCTCTAAATCTCACCAAACTTGATGTTCTCTCTTATCTTCCTGAAATTCATTTGCGGGTGGCTTATACATTACCTGATGGCACGCCAATCAAATCATTTCCAGCAGATCTGGATCTCCTCGAGCAATTGAAGGCAAGCATTGTTTGTTATACTGTGCTTCTCTTGTGCTAAAAAATTCATTTAGTAGCTGAAGTAAAGAATATGCCTGATAAGGGTGTAAGAGGGTCTAGTGTACTTTAGGCTTTTAGTAAATCTTTTAACTGTTTGTTTGATGTACTTTTTTTCATGGCCGTTTGTTCGATATACTTCTTCCGTGTGTTCAGGTGGAATATGAGGTTTTACCTGGTTGGAAGTGTGACATTTCTTCTATCAGAAATTACTCTGACCTTCCAGTGGCTGCACGGCAGTACGTGGAAAGGGTTGAAGAGCTTGTCGGTGTACCTATACATTATAGCGGTGTCGGACCTGGACGGGATGCCCTCATTTTCAAGTGATGGAGATTATCTCCCTTCCTAACTTGCTGGGTCAGTCTATACATTAGGACAGGAACCTTTTTTCCTTTTGTGTGGCTTAGAGATACCATTTCGACCATTTATCCGAGCTTGAAGGAGGAATCATATATACTCAGGTGTTGCTTCTGTCATGGTTGTAGTGGTCTTAGTTGCTGAAACTCAGCTGTTCCTTCTATAAGACATAGAGACGTAGAGTGATCTCTGCTCTTAGGTCATAATAGTCTGGCAATTCCTGGACCAGTGATGTTAAGCATATGTTTTTGTTGGATTTTTTGTTTTTTTCATTGTGCTGATGAAATGCTATCAAAAGCTTCTTAGACTTGCATTATCCTTCTTTCGGTTATTTATAGGCGTATTGAGTTGATGGTCCTGTGAGCTACTAAGGCTAGAATGTGCTCTTATCAAAAGCTTCATCAACAATGTTTCGGGGGAAAAAAAGAGGTTGAGGATAGCAAGCAGTCACGTATCGAACGTAAAAGAAGGGCTCAACTACTGAAGGATGGCAGTGTCCGGGAGAAAGTTCTGCATAAGCTTTTCGACTCACTGGTACGAGCCCCCAACGAAGCTGGCATCAGTGATTGTAGCGGTGGTTGCATGAGCAGGATGGATAAGCAAGTCTTAAAGAAAAGATATTAAATTCTATTTTTTGGAAAATCTAGTCGAAGCACAAACCAAATCGGTCTTGGCCTATTCTTGACGAATCGGACCGGTTGGCTTTCAAGCTGAAAAATCTCTAACCTGGAAACTTGTCGGCTGAAATTTAGGCTAAGGCTCAGCCTATGAACAGTCCTACCGGACATGATACGAGCTCTTCAGGACACCCGACTTATGCAGCATCGAGGTTGATAATAAGGTGACGAATAGTAATCAGGATTGAGGCTTGAACATCATAAGATAACGAGGGGGTAATTGTTCAAAAATCCTAAACTTATTTTATAATGGTTAATTCAGTTCTAAACATTTTATTGTGCTAATTTAGTTCTAAATTTTTTTCACGATTTGCTAATTCAATACTAAACATTTTAGTTGTATTAATTTAATTTTATACCTTATGTGGATAATTGTAAAAAAAAAATAAAAATTAGGAGTAAATTAGTAAATTGTGAAAAAATATATGACTAAATTGGCTGTCATATAATAAATTTAGGACTTTTTGAATAAATTTTACAAAGAGCATACTTTTGTTGACGATTGCACTTGTTATGCACATAGATATGAAAACTATAGATTTTAAGTACTAACATTTGTATTATATTGTTACATTTGTTAAGTACATTCAGAAAATGCTCTTAAACATATACTTATTTGAGCATTGTTTGCTCTAGCTTTTAGGGAAAAACATATGTTTTCTACATTGCATTATCATGGTTAGGAGAGTAATCCCCAAGTGTCATGATCCAAGGAAGTGGTACAATCTAGAATGTTTCTATACGAAGGACCATGACCAATCCATAAACAAGCAATCCTTGATTATCTCTTAAATATTCTCAGGGCAGTAATTATATATTGTTATAATAAATGCAAGTACCGAGTAGATAAGAAGATGAATCACTACTGTTTAATTTGACGAGAGATCTACAACTACAATGAGTCTTGTACTTATATATGAATTTCCTCCCTTGATTTGATATTCATTTATAAGTGAAATATAATTTTTTTGGTAAAGAATAAGTGAAATATAATTCGTAGCTTCTTTCTCTAAAATTTCTCTCATTAAGAGAATGCTAGATGTCAATTGCACACATGGAGGGCACACACCAGCATAAAGTCAGAGCAGAAGATGATTGAAAGAACCCATCTTTTAAATGTCCGATCTCCCAAAGGATCGAAAAAACCATCAACAATGTTGCCTAAGAAACATAACTTTAAAGTCAATCAATATCTTTACATTTTACTTTAAGCAAAGGTGGATCAAAAAGATTGATACACGCTCGCTTTAGCGGAGAAGTGCGAGGAATTTTTCTGATGTTGACTGCTCAAGGAAAAAGGCACTCCATTTAAGGTGCTAATTACATCAAAAAAGAATTGATCAATCAAAAAAGCATTATGCTAAGACAGTCGGAAGGAGCTGTTATTATGTTTATCTATTTCAGCTTGGTGTCCACAGAGCAACTGCTAATAAGAATGAGAAAAGTACAGAGAAGACAGATCCTAAAGCCTTGTCAATTGCTGTTCTTCTGTTGCTGCTGAAGATGAAAAATCTTGAGCTCTCAGTTGCACCACTTGAGACTGTGGAGTTCACAACCGGCTTGGTCGTGTTGCTCACCTTCTTGCTGCAAAATAATTCATAAGTTTTCACTTCACTAGGAATTCTAGAAGCATTTCAAAATTTTTAAAATAAGCAAAACCGCAACAAGTCAATAGAGTACAAGCTAAAGAACAAGGAAAGCAGCAGGATTCTCTCACCTTCCAGGAAAAGTAACAACTCCCTTGACCTGCAGATGTTTCCCAAAAGAAAATAGTGATAAATTATGTGCATTGTTGTCAGAGGAGTACATACATTCGCATAGTAGTCATACACAAATATAGTTATTAACGTGATTCAAGTTCCCAAACCTAAATATTTGATTGCGTAAGAATCAAGGGAATACTCTTGACTCTTGTTGACACCTAAATTTTGGCTACCCGTTTAGTCATTTATCTCATTAAAAAATTAGGGGTTAATTTTATCCCTGAAAAAAAATATCAATTGCATAGCATATAGATGTAGGTGCATTTATTTTTAATTTACACGTTTTGCATTTATTTATTGGACCGGTAACAGGTGTATTTGAATTAGTGGTTATGAACTTTAAATTGACAGGCCGAACTAAGCCCATGAAGCGAGCAAATTGGTCCAAGCTTTTTTTAAGTAATCGGAAATTATCTCGTGAGAAAATAAAAATTTGAAATTTTCCGGAATATGATGATTTTTTTGGATAGGGCAGATGTGAAAAGTGAATATTACATTTGGAAGAAAAAAAATCTTCATGGATATCAATTTGAGAAAAATTAAAACCCTAGTTTGAAGCTTATAAATAGATTAGTCGTATAGGGTTTTCGGAGGGAGGCCACACAATCGATACAAACGGCCGCCACTCGAAGGAAAAGAGAACACGTTCGCAAGGGAGAGCTCTCTCTCTCTCTCTCTCTCTCCAATATTTGTTCATGATCTCATCCCCTCATCAATGGATACAGAGCTCCACCTCTCTCGCGGACGCTAGGAGAACATTCGCAAAAAGGGGCTACTCTATTTCAAGGCGACAAAAAAAAAATACTGAAGAGACGGCCACAATTCTGAGACGAGCAGAGAATGGAGAGAGAGCGGACATTCTATACATGAAAGAGAAATCGTGAAGAATGAGACCCGCCCCTGGCCAATTGAAGATCCCGTTGCCCACTGAGTCTTCAAAATCAAATTCTTTTTGCTACCGTGGAGATTCACGCCCATTCTCGATCAACATCTCACTTTCATCTCCTTTCTCTATTAAGAAATTGGCGCACAAGTCCTTGATGGCATATATTTTGTTGTTGTTTTGCTTCAGAAACGAGTTAATGTTCAAGATCTCTTCAGGCATCCCCGACGCAAGCCACATTCGTGTGGCCTATTAGGCCATCTACGGAATCCCCAGCAACAACGAATACTGGTCTTTCTTTGCAGGTTTCCTAGTCGAGCCAAGCACTGCCATCCAGCTGTCCGAGCCGAACCGTCCGTCGGTCCAGGTTTGCAAAATCAATATTCAAATAGGTTGAGCTTTCACGTGAAGATGAGCATATAGTTAAGCGGCGAAAGGAATCTGTTTAGTCAGCTTATACATGTCCTGATCGTGTATTAATTTGCTTCCGCCGATTGCATGTTTCCCTGCACTTGCATAAAAAGTCAAACCGCATTAATCGAACGATGAAGAGAATTTAGGCAACGCACAAAGAAAAGAAAAGAGGTATGTGGACAAAGTTCGGTGGGATCGGCTGTGGATGAGGCCAAATAAAAAGCACTCTCCCTGTTCCTTCGAGATCACTAGCCGCAAGCTCTATCTCCGCGAGCCCGCCCACACCGCGAGCCGTGTAGCCTCCGCCATTTGTGAGCCCCTTGCCGCTAGTCCACGGTTTCGAGTCGACATCCCAATTTGAAAAAGTTATCGGTGCGATATCGAGAGCTAGGTAAGATTTTTGATTGATTCGATTTTCTTATATTTTATTGTCCGATCCATGGGATCGCGATTTATTTGAATATTTGTTCGTTATTGCCATATCCAAAAGATCTCTTAATCCCTCATGAATTAGGAAATTTTCCTAATTTCGTAACGTGCGTACGATTAACAGTCCGATTTCACGCTCGAAATATGACTCGCATGGAAAAATCGCCAATCCGATCTCACGCTCGAGATACGATTCGCGATATTATTAGAAATTGGCCAATCCGATCTCATGCGCGAGATACGATTCGTCAATTTATTTCCAAAATGGACATGTACGATATCTTGCTTCGATTTGCTCTTTGTCTGTTCTTGATATCTTATTTTGATTGCTCCCGTAAAAGAAAGGAAAGATCCAAAAAAAATCTGAGTTAGATTAGGTTCGTCTTAGAATATTCATCATTTTACGGTTATCTTGCATGTTTAGAATATGAAATTTATTTATTTTGAATTTTTGAAAAAATGAAAAATCCAAAAAAATGCATTCATTTAGGATGTTAGTTTTTTTAAAAAAAAATTGAATTGCATGTTTAATTATTTGGCCATTTAATTTCGAATTTCATAAAAAATTAGAATTAGGGCATTCTTTGCACGTCATTGCATATTAGAATAAATTGCATGCTTATTTATAATAAAAACCATGTGCACGTCATATAGAATTAGGTTCATACAATGCACGTCATTTAGTGATTTTTGTTAGGTTCATTAAATTAATTTAGATTGCATATTTAAATGTTGCATTTCCTTAATTTCGAATCTCATAGAAAATACAAAAAAATTATTTAGAATAAATCCATCTCATGCTTAGGATAGGCTACATGCTTAGTTATGTCGTATTGCTTAGGTCATATAGCTAAGTCATGTTGCCATGTCATATCATTTCATGTTAAATTAGTGGCATGCATTGCATAAAGCATGATTCTCATTAGTTAAGTCAAAAAAAAAAAAAAAAAATTGCGTGTTAATTAGAAATGATATTTATGACAGATGATGTGAATTCTAAACTAAAAACGCAGATGCTTTCGTTGCTACGAGGTAAGTCTTGCAATTTATTTATTGCTTTACTTGGGTGTTAAATTGGTGGTTTGTGCACCCGTATGATTGCTTCACATGTTATGGAATTAGATTTAAAATCAATTCAAGTTGCCTGCAAAAATATTTTTGAAATTAAAAGAATGGTATCGAAAGGGCATTAGATAAATCTAGTGTAATCAAGTCCCCGTACCAAAATCTTTGGTTTGTAGGAGTAAAGTGAAACTCCCGTTACTTTACTTGGTTTCTAATCAACCCACCAAAAATAGATTAGTGGCGAATCCTAATTGAAAATCAATTACATGTTAAGAACTTGAATCTAAGTCGCAAATTGGTATAGGCTTGGGAGAGCTCGCGTTAAGTATAGACTTAACAATCTATTAGCCTAACCCTAGGTGGTTCACCCGAAAATTTGGTCGCGACAACTCTCAATTGGGATTTCTAGCCAACCCCAAAACGAGGCTAGTGGAGACTCTCAATTTATTTTTAGATTGTTTTAAAAACCAATTATACTGCATAAATGAAGCTGGCACAAAGGGTACGGGTTTTGATAAAACTTATTATGGTTTAGACAGTATCTCAAAAGATGAAGTTATGCTATCCTTATGACCAACTCACAATAGGCTTAATCCAAAAGACGAGATGATGATGTCTTTTGGGATGCGAGCCGTGAGGGAACTCTCGTGATCGTGATCGAGTACTCTTAAACCTGATCTTACCCCTTCTTCTCTTCGCGATAGGGGGATTGGTGGCAAGATAAAGTTGCGACATATAATAAATATAAATATATTTTTTATATTTTATATTGAATTTATATTGTAAAATAGAATTAAATTCTAATATATAAATAAAAATAAGATTTAAAAAAATCGTTAATTTTTGTTATTTTGAATTTTTATATTAAAATTAAAATGTTATTTATATTGAAATATAATTTTAAATTTGTTAGTTTCTTTTTTTGAGAAAAATAATTTTCTTATTATGAATATTAAAAATCTTATTCACATTATCCTATCTTTTCAAAATAATTTTACTCGTTTTATATCACTTTTATATATGATTTTATCTTATCTTAAACATGAATCAAACTCAAAATAAGATAAATTTATCCCATCACGAATTTTATTGTGAGTACCAAATTGAGCCTTGGGTCCCTAAGAGCGGCAGCTAAGGTCTTGTTTGGTAACCATCCCCAAAACAACTATTTATGTTTTTTTTTTTCCTAGAATAAAAAAAGAATAAAAATTTATTTGATAATTTTTTTTGTTTTTGAGAACAAAAATCTATTTTTTTTTGTTCTCAGAAATAAATTTAAAATATAATTAAGAAGCATAAAAAAGTAACTTCTTGTTTTCAAGAACAATTCATAAAATGAGTTTCTATTTTCTATTTTCTTCTATTTTCTCTTCTTCTCTTCCCTTTTCTTCTTCTTCCTTTTGGCCACTGCCAACGACCTCGCCTGCCCCTGGCAACACCTAGCCATGGTGCGGCTCGGCCTCACCTAGACTAGGCGAGCCTCCGGCGAGCTCACCTGACCTCGCCATGGCCAGCTACAAAGGAGGAGAAAGAAGAGAAAAAGAAAAATATAATAAAAGTTAAAAAAAAAAAAACAAAAAACAAAAGAATTTAAGAATCATACCAAACTCATTTCTATCATGAAAATAAAAATTTTAAACAATTATGTTCTTTTACTCATAAATTATTTCTGAGAATAGAATAAAAAAAAAATCATCTCTAATAAAAAATTATTCCCAAAAACAAAATCATTACCAAACTTATCCTAACCTTCTCTCTAGCCTCCTCACCTTCCACATCTAGTCCGACCACTTGTCCTCTTCCCCAACGTCGCCAGTGACTCCTCCGCAACCTTGAGGACATCACTCGCCACCACCATTCGACGACCCATATTCACCACTGGCCGTTGATTCAAGAACTTGGTGATCAAGAATCACTTAAGTGAAATGAAAAAAATGTTTTGATTAAGAATCATCTAATAAAATCTCGACGGAAAATAAATGCGTCATATAGGTATAAATTTAAAATTTTTTATATCACAAGAAAATAATAACAGTGGATATAATTTGAGGTTCTTTGTGACTTTTTCTCTCTACCTTTCTCTCATGTTTTCACTATGAGAGGAAAGTAGAGAAGAAGGTAAATATACGGGCATTGTGCGTTGAGTCTTTTTATTGGATGACTATATAAGGTAATAAAATAAACATAATACCAGATATAATCAATCAAGGATTTTCACTATAAATAAGATATATGCATGATCTTTAGAGATATACATAATCAAGTGAGTATTATGACATGGCAAAAAGAGGGTCGATCATATAGATATATAGAGCATCAAGTAAGTATTCAAACATCACTAACATCCCGCCATTGGCCGTTGATTCAAGAACTTGGCGATCGAGAACCGAGAAATGGGCGATCATTTGGCGAGAGGAGAAGAATGCGAGAGGAAAGCAGAGAAGAAGTTGAACAGCTGTGGATGGTGGGGTCCCAAGTTCGCCAAGGTCGAGGGGGCCGCCGATCTCTTCTTCCAAGCCGCCTATTGCTTCAAGCTCGCCGAATCTTGTATTTCAATCTCTCCGCTGTGCTATATCAATTCGATTCACTCTATGTCGATGGAAATACGATCGACGATCGTGGAGATTGGGGAACTCGGTCGTACTTTAGGGTTGTTGCGGATTTGGTTACCCGGGAATGGGAGTGGTTTTGCTCGATCTAAGCTTGCCGAGTGTCTGGGTTATGGCGGATCGAATTTGTGTCTGGGTGGATTAATTTAGGGAAGAATTTTGATTTGGTTATCTAATATTGCTGATTCTCGGGTCCTATCTCGATTGTCCATGGAGGATTGATGTATATTGATCTTGGTCTTTTAAGGCGCGCATTATAAAATTTCTACTTTTCTCTATTTCTCTATTTCTCTGTTCCCCATAGGTTTGGAATAACGCAATTTGATTTTTTTATTTGTAAAACATTTTTTTATTTTAAAAATAGATTTGAAGAAGAAATCAGAAATTAAAATTTTTCAGAAATTGAGAAATCAATTTCTGTTCTAGAAATTTTGTCATGCGCACCCTTAAATAGTCGTGGATCTTGCTTGGCTCTCCATGAGCTTTGTGGATTGTGGCTATCTAGGTTAGCTTTTAGAGGGCATGCCTAGTTCAGCAACCTATGGCTCGCTAATGTTTTTAATCTCGTTAAATATTTCAGGGGACAGAGCTGGATCAGCTTATATGGAGTCAGCAAAGTGTCAGTTAAAGGCAAGTGCCAACCTTTTCCAGGACTGAGAACCAGATAATGTGCTTCTCTCTTAGGCCTAATTTGACAATTGGTTCATGCAACAGGGTAAAAATACTTATGGAGCTATCCTCACTTTTGTCCGTGCTGCCGATTGCTACAAGAAAACATCCTCCAAGGGTATGCGTCTGTTGATACTTGATGTAAGATAACACAAACAGACCAGAAGATTATTTACTCCTCAGTAAAAGAGTTCCTTGGTCTCTAACCATTTGGATGTTTCTGTCTAGGCTTTAGCAAAACCTTCTTGAATCCATCATATTTTAAATGAGATCTGTAGCTTGTATCTTAGTGATTTTGTAAGGTGGCTCCATTTGGCTCAGTGTTTGTGTCCTTTGGGCTGTTAGCAATCTCTGGCCGATGGACATTACAGCCTTTCCCTTGGGGTTCACTTGATTTATTTTATTTATTTCTGTTGCATATCTCCCTGTAAGTATCAAGCATTGCTTTTTCAGTTCATTCTTTGTTCCCGAGCCTTTTTCCTTCTTTTGTCTAAACAAGATATGGATGATCTTTGTCTGAAGTATTCCTTTTTTATGTAGAGGCTATAACTTGCTTGGAGCATGCTGTGAATGTGCTCATCCATATAGGGAGTATAGGGAGGGCTGCCAGATATTACAAGGTGCATATTTTCTCTTTATCATCAGTCTGAATCAATCCTGCATTTACACGACCTTGTGAGAGCACTCTTAGCATTAACACGGTTCAGCAGTATCTGCCTTGTGAGATATTCCTAGCTCACCATGATTTTTATGAACCATCGTATTGGGGCATTGTTTTCAGGGACTTTCCCTTTCTATGAAACCAAGTATCTTTTAGGATTTAAAAAGCATGCTCATTTTTGTTATGCACCTGATGGATGGATTTCTTGAAATAAGGTCTGGTTTGATGAAAGTTATCAACTACAGGCTGCTATTGCCTTGAGATAATGACATTGGGAAGACTTTAATCAGGTGGAATGAACTGGTGTTTGTGATAGATGTGACTTCGCTGAGCATTGTTAGTATTTATGGATATTTTAGTTGTGGAAGTTAATCTACTGAAGTGATGAGACATCCACGATGAGCACCCAATAGTTAATCGATTTAGACTCTGGCGGTCGCTCTATTGTGAGGTCAGAGTATGACTACTCAATTCTGGTGTAATTTCGGAGAATACAATGACATGAACTGGTTACTGATGGTTCTGTTCTTTCTCTTGTTCATTGACTAATGATGCCAGCAAAGGGATAAGGTACCGTCAGTGGGTGAGTTGCATTTGTTCAACATTGTCAGGATGTCGACGTCGGAAAACAATAGTTCATTGATTTATGTTCTCCCAGACTGAGGCAGCCTCCATTGACCTGTGATTTTGTTGTGTAGGATATTGGTGAGTTATATGAGTCTGAGCAGAACCTTGAACGTGCTGTTGACTATTTTGAGAGGGCAGCTGACCTCTTCCAAAGTGAAGAATTGATTCTGTTTGTCCACGAGTGTAAGGAGAAGGTTGCACAGTTTGCAGCTCAACTAGAGCAGTAAGCCTACTTTTCTTTAGGAAGTGGCATTGCTAGATGCTAATGCTGTTTGACACGGCAACATAATCAAGTCAATTTATGAAATATTGTTTATCCTCGCACCTTGATTTTCCATAGCTGACATTAGGGAGAAAACTTTGATTTTGCTGATTTCAGTTCGGATTTGTTTGGCTAAAGATTTTCTTTTGGCTTATTGCTGGCTTATATGCTTGCACCTTCATTTGTATTGTCATGTACGAAGGGTTTAAAAATTGTCAGTTGTCTGGCGTGTGATATTGTTGCATTGCGTGTATGTTCATCTGTTGCTTCTTGATTGACAAAAAATATCCATCATATGCAGACATGTGATTTATATATGCCTGTGTACAATGCACATATTACGTAGGAAAAAGAAGATGAAGGATGCTCAGCTGAACATGAATATAGGAAGCATAGGCCAATTGCCTAGTGTTACTGAAGTTACTTGAAGATTCTTAAGGGGATACTGAATATTCTATCTGTTGTGCTTTTCAGATATCAGAAAGCTACTGAGATTTATGAGGAAATAGCATTATATTATCTTCAAGAAGGTTTGAAGTTTGCACTGCGAAAATGTCTTCGGCATGCTGGCCTTTGCCAACTCTCCAAGGTCGATATAGTTGCTATAGAAAATGCATTGGCATGCTATCAGGTCTTGTTTCTGGCCGTTAACTTAATTACCTTATTTCTTGGACTGAACTCATGGATACGCATTTGACTTTGCAGGAACTTGATCCAACTTTCTCCAAAACACATGAATGCAGATTCCTAAAGGTTTTACTTCCTCACGATGTTGAACCCGTGGTTCACGACAGATGTGGTTCTAGTTCCTTTTATCTTTTCGATCTATAGTATTTTGTTTTTCACGTAACAAAAATGCTGCTTGTTGTCTTTCTTACTTTGCAACTTGCTGTGGTTGATTATTAGAGGTGAGAATTCCTTTCTTTTTCCAGGACATCGCTGATGCAATTGACAAAGTAGATGTTGTGAAGTTGACTGACACTGTGAAGGAGTTTACAAACATAACTCCTTTGGTAAAACGATCTAATGCTCATGTTACTACCTGATTGGCCTTTCTGCAGATTGCTTCTCCTTCTTATGTGTTGGCAAAGATCATTTCATCACACTGGTCGTGACATAATCTAGATAGTACAAAAGCAAATTGGCATTTGCCCTCTCTGCTTTCGGTTCTTGAAGTAATGACAAAAATGCTGTGCTTTTGGCATTGATCTCTAGCTTCATCCTGGTCATTGTTCTTTTGGAAAGATCAAACTTTCATTATGGGGTTTTGGGGCTATAGCATATGAGTATAGGTGGTCTTTGTGATCGCACACTCCTTTTGTTGCTGATGCTGTCAATCTTTTGCAATTGTAGGATTCATGGGAAGAAACTCTTCTGCTGAGGGTAAAGGAAAAGTTGGAGGCCATGGAATTAGGGAATGAATATCTCAGATGATTCTTCCTTGTTACTTTCTTTGATAGCTTTTCATCTTTTAACCGTCTCTATCGATTTTAGTTTGTTGAGATAGCTTGGCTTTCTTGATATTTTCTTTTCCTCTTGGGGCTTCTATTTGCAAATATGTGCTTGATAACTCTTAAGAAAATGAGAGTTGGGCATGGGACATGGAACTATGGGATCCACACTTTGGACAATTCATATGGGTTAGTATTGATTTGTATTTCAGTCAATTTGCTTTATCCATGCATTCTCTGATAAGCAGTGCACTATAGCTTCTGCATCTTATTAAGATTACCTGTTTCCAATTGTTCTTATCTTTCAAAGGGTAAATGCGCACTGATTTAAGGTATTACTGGGTGGTTGAATTGCGTGCAACTTTTTCAGCAAAAAAAAAAAAATGACAGTGGTCAAACAACTTTGTTCTATGGTTTCTTAGGAGTTTGTCTTGACCTTTGCTGTGAATTATGGCATAAAAGTCGAAAGGGTACTGCAATTTAATTGCTTTAAACTTTCTTTTACAGGTTAAAGCCTACACTTCAAGGGTCGGTTCGGGTCCTTTCCAAACAGAACTATTCGGGAATGAGGGTGATATGCTTAGATCCGCTGGGCTTGAATTCGGGACGACTACTGGCTGTCCTCGTCATTGTGGATGGCTTGATATAGTAGCACTGAAATACCACTGCCAAATTAATGGCTTTTCTTCTCTAAATCTCACCAAACTTGATGTTCTCTCTTATCTTCCTGAAATTCATTTGGGGGTGGCTTATACATTACCTGATGGCACGCCAATCAAATCATTTCCAGCAGATCTGGATCTCCTTGAGCAATTGAAGGCAAGGAGATTTAGTAGCTGAAGTAAAGAATATGCCTGATAAGGGTGCAAGAGGGTCTAGTGTACTTTAGGCTTTTAGTAAATCTTTTAACTGTTTGTTTGATGTACTTTTCTTCATGGCCGTTTGTTTGATATACTTCTTCCATGTGTTCAGGTGGAATATGAGGTTTTACCTGGTTGGAAGTGTGACATTTCTTCCATCAGAAATTACTCTGACCTTCCAATGGCTGCACGGCAGTACGTGGAAAGGGTTGAAGAGCTTGTTGGTGTACCTATACATTATAGCGGTGTCAGACCTGGACGGGATGCCCTCATTTTCAAGTGATGGAGATTATCTCCCTTCCTAACTTGCTGGGTCAGTCTATACATTAGGACAGGAACCTTTTTTCCTTTTGTGGCTTAGAGAAACCATTTCGACCATTTATCCGAGCTTGATGGAGGAATCATATATACTCAGCTGTTACTTCTGCATGGTTGTAGTGGTCTTAGTTGCTGAAACTCAGCTGTTCCTTCTATAAGACATAGTGACGTAGAGAGATCTCTGCTCTTAGGTCATAATAGTCTTGCAATTCCTGGACCAGTGATGTTGAGCATATGTTTTTGTTGGGTTTTTTGTTTTTTTCATTGTGCTGATGAAATGCTATCAAAAGCTTCTTAGACTTTCATTATCCCTCTTTCGGTTATTTATAGGCATATTGAGTTGATGGTCCTGTGAGGTACTAAGGCTAGAATGTGCTCTTATCAAAAGCTTCATCAACAATGTTTCGGGGAAAAAAAAAAGAGGTTGAGGATAGCAAGCAGTCACGTATCGAACGTAAAAGAAGGGCTCAACTACTGAAGGATGGCAGTGTCCGGGAGAAAGTTCTGCATAAGCTTTTCGACTCACTGGTACGAGCCCTCAACGAAGCTGGCATCAGTGACTGTAGCGGTGGTTGCATGAGCAGGATCGATAAGCAAGTCTTAAAGAAAAGATATTAAATTCTATTTTTTGGAAAATCTAGTCGAAGCACAAACCAAATCGGTCTTGGCCTATTCTTGACGAATCGGACCGGTTGGCTTTCAAGCTGAAAAATCTCTAACCTGGAAACTTGTCGGCTGAAATTTAGGCGAAGGCCCAGCCTATGAACAGTCCTACCGGACATGGAATGAGCTCTTCAGGACACCCGACTTATCCATCATGGAGGTTGATAATAAGGTGTCGAATAGTAATCAGGATTGAGGCTTGAACATCATTAAATAACGAGGGGGTAATTGTTCAAAAATCTTAAACTTATTAGAGAACGGTCAATTCAGTTTCTAACATTTTATTATGCTAATTTAGTTTTAAACATTTTCATGATTTACCAATTCAATACTAAATATTTTAATTGTGTTAATTTAATTTTATACCTTATGTGGATAATTGTCAAAAAAAAGGAGTAAATTAGCATATTGTGAAAAAAAATTATGATTAAATTGGCTGTCATATAATAAATTTATGACTTTTTGAACAAATTTTACAAAGAACATACTTTTGTTGACGATTGCACTTGTCATGCACATTGATATGAAAACTATAGATTTTAAGGACTAACATTTGTATTATATTGTTACATTTGTTAAGTACATTCAGAAAATGCTCTTAAACATGTACTTACTTGAGCATTGTTCGCTCTAGTTTTTAGGGAAAAACATATATTTTCTGCATTGAATTATCATGGTTAAGAGAGTAATCCCCAAGTGTCATAAAGGAAGGGTAGGTTTCTATACGAAGGACCATGATCAATCCATAAACAAGCAATCCTTGATCATCTCTCAAGATTTCTCAAGTATTAAATATTCCTGGGGCAGTAATTATATACTGTTATAATAGATGCAAGTATTGAGTAGATAAGAAGATGAATCACTACCATTAATTATTAATTTGAGGAGAGATTTACAACTACAATGAGTCTTGTACTTCGTTGATTTGATATTCATTTATAAGTGAAATACAATTCATAGCATCTTTTTCTAGAGTTTCTCTCATTAAGGGTACACTAGATGTCAATTGCACACATCGAGGGCCACACACCAGCATAAAGTCAGAGCGGAAGATGATTGAAAGAACCCATCTTTTAAATGCCCCATATGTAACTTTAAAGTCAATCAATATCTTTACATTTTACTTTAGGCAAAGGTTGATCAAAAAGATTTGATACACGCTCGCTTTAGCGGAGAAGTGCAAGGAATTTTTCTGATGTTGACTGCTCAAGGAAGAAGGCACTCCATTTAAGGTGCTAATTACATCAAAAAAGAATTGATCAATCAAAAAAGCATTATGCCGAGACAGTCGGAAGGAGCTGTTATTATGTTTATGTATTTCAGCTTGGTGTCCACAGAGCAACTGCTAACAAGAATGAGAAAAGTACAGAGAAGACAGATCCTAAAGCCTTGTCAGTTGCTGTTCTTCTGTTGCTGCTGAAGATGAAAAATCTTGAGCTCTTAGTTGCACCACTTGAGACTGTGGAGTTCACAACCTGCTTGGTCGCGTTGCTCACCTTCTTGCTGCAAAATAATTCCAAGTTTTCACTTCACTAGGAATTCTAGAAGCATTTCAAAATTTTCAAAATAAGCAAGACCACAACAAGTCAATAGAGTACAGGCCAAGGAACAAGAAGAACCGGTGAAAAGCAGCAGGATTCTTTCTCACCTTCCAGGAAAAATACAACTCCCGTGACCTGCAGATGTTTCCCCAAAAGAAAATACTGAGTAAATAATGTGCATTGCTGTCAGAGGAGTACATACATTCACATAGTAGTCTTACATAGTGAATCAACCACAGGGACCAAAAAACAAAAAAACACGCACACACATGAATGGACCCATTTGGCCTGGTACCTACGTCCCTTGAAACTCAAAAACATTAAGCAACCAATAAAATTTATATTTTGATTTATCCCTCTTTTTATCACTGCCCGCGGTGCTTGGCCCTGTAAACTGGTTAAGGCTTAATTTACCCTATGGGGAAACAAATTTCGAGATTGTAAAGGCCGTTTGAAAAAGAAATTATCAATGCAAAATTTTTAACCTCGCTTGGAAATAAAATTGGAAATCAATTTCGACTAAAAATCAATTTTTATTTCAGAAATTTTATTATGTGTATCTTAAGCAACCAAACAAAAACCAAATCTCCATCCTTTTCCTTTTACCGGATCTACAAGCAAAATCTTACTCGTACTTGATGGATATCTTGAAAACATCCCTGGCTTAAAGGATATCAAACAGCAACGTGTCCCAATTCTCTTTTTTAAAAATACAGAGCAAAATCATAAGAAATATTCCAACACTTTTTTTTTTTAACTTTCACACCCCCAACCACAGGTTGCCATGTGCGTATCTGTCAGATCACTGTACTATCAGAATCCATCAGCTCATGAAAACCAAATGGAATCCAATGAGAAAAGGAAGCAAATTCTTTTTCAATTGCTTCCACCTTAGTGGCATAAGTTTGGGGAAGCATCACCTGCTAATCATTTGGGTCATTATAATCTGACCCTGCAAATTCTTCCCTCATTAATTCCACTGTGAAATTAGCCAAATGAGGCATGTCACATGGTCAGTTAATTCTTTACATTTCATATCATTACACCTTCTTTTTCTAGGCCAAAAGAAAAAATCAATTTATCTGTTAGTTTACTAATTTTTTTCCTTCTCTTTGAATCCCACGTTTCCATACTTGTGCAGAGCACAATGCTTATGAACAACTTACCCTACTCTACAGCACATCGAAATGCATACCAGTAGCTTTTCAGGTTCTTTTACTGTCTAAACTCATGAATCATTGCAGAATCCACTTCTTTAATGCTATTAGGTGTTGTGAGAATGATCATACTTACTTGGGTCTGTGGTGGTGATCATGGCCACACCTTTGAAGTCACAAGACCCAGCAGCCTTCCCTTCCTTCTGATAGTAACTATCAAATGCATAAGAGGCGTGATTCTTTACATTGTTGGGCTGATAACAATCCTCCCCGGGCTGTATTTCCGAGCAATTTGCCTGCCCCTGACCGCATGCCCAATCTAACGCAGTTTGTAGAGTTCTTGAATCGACGTTGTCCATGGCAATGCAGTATGTCCGATTAGTAGTATCATTTGCCAAAAATCCACCACTTCCAGACACGTGAAGCAAGTACACTGCCGTGGAATTTCCATAGAACAGACCCCAGTTCGCCTCCGACATCGGTGGAGACCTCAAGTCCTCATTGAACAATTCGTATATATACACACTAGAAGTAAGTTCTGGGTGCAAAGGAGTGCCACCCCTATCGAGAACATGCTTAATCAGATTGGAATTATATGTATCCGCATTATCGACTGTGGCATAAGGCTCCTTTGAGTCCCCCTTCGAAGGCCACCCGCTTTCGGACACGAGCACCACAACATCAGTGACATTCAAGTTCTTCATCGAAACATATGTGGCATCGATCATGGCATCGAGCACATTAGTGTAGTGAAGCAGAGTGTTCGGATCAACCATCTCTTTGGCTGGTGTCAAGGGCTTGAAGAGCGCATTATCAAGAGGAACCACACCCTTGTTCTGCATAAACACATAGTAAGGGTACAAATTCATCATCAGAGGCGACCCGGTTCTTGACAAGAACTGCAACAAGGGGAGCATCACAGAGACCAAGCTCTGGTTAAAATAGGCCTGGCTCGGCGGGAATGAATCCAGAATGATCGACGCAGCGTGTGGCGTTGAAACCTTGATCTGGGTATGGAGATTCGCAGCTACCAAAGCACTGTAGAGTGACTTAATTGCAGGCACAAGCAGAGGAGCTGAAGAGGGCACCGTGGTCAAGACCTCATCGCCGACCGCAATGCCAATGATCGACGTTTGCGGGTAGTAAGCAACGACGTTCCGGCCGACCCACGAAGCGGCAGTGGCATTTGACGACCCAATCGCGAGCAGCTGGTTGTTGGGCACGCCGATGATGACCCGAATCTTGGTCTTGGCCAGCGCCTTGAGGAGGTCAGGGTCTGCATCGTAGACACGGACGTGGGTGATCTTCTGGACCTGGAGGAACGAGACCAGGTTCGGCGGAGAGAGGAGATGCGAGACGTCCGTGCCCACGTTCACCCCCACGTACGGTTCCTTATCTGGGTCCTGGCCTTGCTTGATGTCTGCGAATAGCGATGGCTCCCCTGCAAGAGCTAAGGAGGTAAGTACAAGGCGAATTGCCGAAACTCGTCCCCTAATCGAGCAAAAAACTCAAGTGGGCCTCTTTCTTTCTCGGGTTTTTCCCCTCTTCTTTTGTTGCTGTACCTGGTTCGGCAATGGAGAGGAAGACGAGAGCGAGGAAGAGGAGGGGAGCGAGCTTAGAGATTGCCATTGAGGAGAGAGTCCAGCTTCACTGCTCCATCTTCAAGCTCAGAATCAGCTGCAGATCCTAGCATTATCCTCAGAAGGGTAAAGTTCAGAGGTTCAGCAAGGAGCCTTCTCGGCTCTTGGAGTGTTCAGTGGGAAAAACGACAGTAAAGCAGAGAGAGAGAGAGAGGTGGAAAATTCTGGCCTTTAGAGGGGAAATAACTTTTTAAGATTGGAAAAATGCCATTTTTTCTTACGGTGTAGACGAAAGGTGAAGCCATCGGCGAATCCTCCTCCAAAAATTACAACCGTGTGGGTGGACCGACAGGGATTTTTGGAACTGCTGTTGAGCTTTCCTTATGTGCTTTCAAGAATGGTTGGTGCGAAAAGGTTGCAAGAGAATGTATTGTTTGAAAGTAGCACAGGGTTTCTTCTGTTTTTCAGATTTGTTTTGGATAATTATGGTAAAAAAAAATTTCTTAAAATAACTCCTTGCTTAAAATAGTTAATCAATTAGAAAAAATTTATTGTCAATAATAATTTGTGTTTTTAAACACTTTTGCGGCCGATCACCTCGACAATGCTTATCAATATACTATACACGAATTATTTTACGTATTACAATATAGGTTATATATAATATGACACGAAAGTGCGCTAAAAATGTGAAGTTCTCTTCATTCATTATTTAACAAGTATCTCTTGTAGACTTTTAATAAAATCGTAAATTTACATGCACGAGAAAATGACCCAAGTGTTCATCGAACTTTCTCATTCGACTCACTCATAATAAACAACAATATAGATACTAAGATTGATCAAAAATTGATCTATTGAACTCTTATTTTTTGACTAAGCAAAAACAGTAAAACAAAACATATAACACTTTTTTAAAAACTCTTGTTAACTGCTAAATACATGCCAAGTTGAATTTATCACATAATTTCATATATCAAGCTTATATATTGATAGGAGTTTCTTTCGATCAACCCTTATAAAAACTTGTTTCTCACACGTTTGAATAGTTAGATTTAAGGAGGTTTTTTATTGGCTTGTCCCTAGCTCCTAATTTTCAACATTTACTTGAATTTGCAAATCAGCATGATTAGGCCACTTCAAGAATCTTGGTCATGTCTTATTTGATCATCGATTGGGGGAGTTTAAACACTTCGGAATTTACCTCATGTGATTAATTTTGTCATCACTCCATAAGGAAGATGGCAAAAACATCAGACAAAAAAAAAATGCAATGGAATTATTGAGCCAGAAAATTAACTCACGAAATCTAACGTTAGATTCCATTTTGGGGAATATGATTCCTTCCGTACTTTTGTGTTTGCAGAGTTGCCTCGAATTACAGCCTCGCATTTCGAAAGAGACGTGGCCCTTCTTCTGTTTTCTGGCTTCGCATTCAATTTCTCTCGTCATTTTTTGATACCGCCAAAAAACAATAAAATTCCCTGTTTTCACCAAACGCCCATTTCGTAGTTAGATGTCAATAACATCTGTATCAATTTTTGCACCATGGATTAGATTATTTACGCCTCGCCTTTAGGTTCGAGTCATTTATGCAGAGAGTAAAGTGCATGAGGAATATCACTTATAAAAGGAGAACTAGCTCAAAAGAAAAACCAGCTCCAAGATATGATGAGGAATTTGAATCAAAGATTTTTTTTATTTATTTATTGAAAAGTGAAAAAAGTAAGAGGGACGATTAACTCTAACAATCTTTTATGAATTATACTAGAAGTGTCTGATATAATATATGAATCAAAGTGAAATTTGTAAAAAAATTTCAATAACTAATGGGATAGCTTTTGAAGAAATGCAAGCACAATGATTAGAATTCAAAGTGTTGAATTCCCATCATAAAGAACTCCTATAGGAGTAGCACGAAAGGTGATTATCACTGTCAAGCAGATCCCAGGCCCGCCTCCTTTTTGTTGATGGGGTTCAGCTGGAGTCCATCTCGTACCATCGGCCATTATTTCATTTGACTTCATAAATTTTAAAAACCCCCAAAAAAAAGATAAAAATAAAAGTCTGAAAAATTTTCAAATTTCAAATATCGGTGGTGATGGAAAAAGTACATGGACAGCGGAAGCGGCCAAAACAGAACAGAGGCTCAAAAGGGCACAGGGCAAGTTGCCCTGCACAACCAAACAAGAGCAGAGCAGAGCAGAGCAGGTATTATTAGCTTTGGCAGTTTAGAAAATCAAGCTGCATTTGTCGTAATTAAACCATTTTACTTTTTCGTTTTCTTCTTTACATAATCGCATTTTTTTCTTTTTATAAATCTCATTGTCACCTTAATGAGGCGATGCTAAGTGCCGTTGAACTACTAAGCCACCTCGGTTTTTAAGGAAATGGACAGGCTAGAAATTCTTTGGGTCATGAAGACGTTAGGTCGACTGATCATCCACCCTAGGATTGACAAAATTCGTACTTAGTGTAGTTTACTCACGGTTCGAACCCTTATTTAATGTTGTCTAACTCGTTTGCCTACCGATTTGGTGGATGAAGATGGCTTGGGACTAAAGCACACTCATATTTTGTCGTACTTGAAATTGGAAGGTGGCAAGATAGGTCAGTAACCCATTTTTCAACTCATATGTGGTGGATTGGGTTTAAAATTGACAAGTTCAATTCTTTTGAGTAGCTTAAAGTGAGGGAAATTGTCCAAAAAGTCTTTAGCATATAATACTTTTGTCAATTCAATACAAAACTTTTAATTTTGTTAATTGAATTATAAATTTTTTCACTTTTTGTCAATTGAGTTTATCCAACAAATTTTGACTATAAACTACTAACGTGGATATCGATCATCGTACGAGACATGACACAATCAGTACTAACGTAAAAAACTTTCAATAATATTTTAATATTTTCTGAATTTTTATTTTTTTCTCTTTTTTCTTTTTTTCTTCCCTTTACAACCACCGCTTGCAAGTAAACCTATGAAAATGGGTCTTAACAATAAATGAGTCATATATAAATCACTTCAAATTTGAAAAACCTATTCTTAGTGGGTTCTAAAATTTGAAGTCTAAGATAAATGGGTCTATATATGTTGAGTTTATAACCTATTTCCAACCCATTATGGCTAAACTCTCCTCTCTCTCCCTCTTTGCCCTCTCTCTCTCTTCTCCCCTCTTCTCGATAGCAACCGTCTTCCTCCTATTTACGCCTCAGCATCTGGTTGGACGCTTGCACCTCTATCACTGCCATTTCTTCTTGTCCATTCTCTACCTCTCTCTCTACTCTACACTTTTAAAGTCGTTCCTTCCTCAACCTTGAGGCTTTCATATCAACCACCAAATCAATCATTTGCAAGGCACATTCCCTCTCCTTCCCTCTTGTTCCCTCCTATGGCTTCCTCTCCCTAGATTTGACGCTTCCGCCCTCTCACCCACTCTCCATTCAACCTACTTCTCTTACCCCATATCCAATGCTCTTGCCTAGATCTAATGCTCTCGCCCTCTCGCTTCTCCAACAATAGGTTCTCCCAACACCGCTTCACTCTTCCTCGCCAATGACTCCAACTTCCACCACCCCAAGACACCCACCCCTTCATCCTTCGGCCTTTGCTTGTCCAAATCCTCCAAGATCTCTTTGAATTGGGCAATGAAGGTGTGTTGCTAAGGCCGTTCACGAGAGAGAATCCATTTGTGGAGGATGGAGGGTACGTTTGGTTCAGCATTTTGAAAGCCCATTAGAAAAATGTAAAACAATTTAACCTAAAGGACTTTAAGAAAATGTAAAAGTTGTGTGGTAAACTATGCTTTAAGAAGTAATTTTGAGAAAAGATACCATTTAGTAGAAAACACATTTCAAAAGCTCTTTCGGTGATTAATATTAGTTTTATAAAATTTTATTTGTTTAAAGTTGAAAAAAATAATGTATGCAACTTTTTAAATATAAATTTTGACTAAAAAAATCAAATACATAATATAAATTTTGTTTAAAAGACCAAACCCTTCATCAGAATTTTTTATTTTTTATTTGATTAAAATGAAAAAAAAAAAGATGTATGCAACTTTTTAAATATAAATTTTCAGAATAATGCTAAAAAAATCAATATATACATATATATATATATATATATATATATATTTTAAAAAGACCAATCCTTCGTCAAATTTTTTTGATTTTTATTTGTTTAAAATTGAAAAAATAATGTATGCAAATTTTTTAATATAAATTTGAATATAATGCTAAAAAATAAAATACATATATATATATTTTAAAAGACCAAACCCTTCATCAAAATTTTTAAAATTTTAATTGTTTAAAATTGAAAAAAAAAAAACATATGCAATTTTTTAAATATAAATTCTGACAATAATACTAAAAAAATCAAATACATATATATATATATATTTAAAAAGACCAAATCCTTAGTCAAAATTTTTTAATTTTTATTTTTTAAATTTGAAAAAATAATATATGCGATTTTTTAAATATAAAATTGAAAATAATGCTAAAAAATCAAATACATATATAGATATATATAGATATATATATATATATATATATATAAATTTTTAAAAAAGATGAAATCCTTCGTCAAAATTTCTTAACTTTTATTTGTTTAAAATTAAAAAAAAAAAAAATGTATGCAACTTATTAAATATAAATTTTGAAAATAATGCTATAAAAATCTAAAAAATATATATATAAATAATTTTTAAAAGACCAAAATATATTTAATTTTTTTAGCATTTATATATATTTGATTTTTTTAGCATAATTTTGGCATTTAAAAACTAATAATGAGGGCAAAATTAGAAATTTGAAGAATGAGTAAGGATAGTTTTGGAAGAAAAAAATAAGTTTCAATATTTGGCCAAATGCTTAAAGCTCAAAGTTAATCTTTATTAGCATCGAACTTTTAGCCTTTCTAATACTGACTTTCACTTGAAAAGTATTTCAAAATAGTTGCCAAATAGTTTAGCATTTCCGCAAGAGGCTTTGGAGGCTGAAAGCCCATTGGAAATGCTGAATCAAACGCACCCGGAGTGTTAGCCGTTCAAGCTAGAGTGCAAATGGTGCTTTTGCATACTAGTGTTCCAGGCGATGATCGAGGTGTTATGGCGGTTTAGGGTGGCTCCAGTAGCAGAGCAAGGGGCGAAGTGGCATTATTGAAATTTGCCTGATAGTCCAAGGGGGTAAAGCAAGGATGGAGCATTAGCTATTCTCAAGAATTTTTTAAAATATATATTTTAAATTTATTATAATTAAAAAATAGTGAATTATATGGATTAAATTGGGTATGAGTTGTTAGAAAATAAATGGATCAATGTGAATTAAATGGCTGAATTTGAGTTGAACCATTAATAACACATTTTCTCCTCCCCCCAAAACAAACCCCACCCATTTGACACCTCTTCCAACAACAGTTGGTCTTGCCAACCTAGACCTAGGTGTACCTCAGCCAAGGTGAGCAACCTTGTTAACCATGGACAAGGTTCAACGGTGGTCGGCAAAGGAAAAAAAGAAAAGAGAAAAGGAGAAAATGGAAAGAAGGAAAAGAGAAAAAAAAAATAGAGAATTATAAAAAAAAAAAACATTATTCACATTAGTGTAAACTCGTTCTACGTGGCACGATCATCGTTTATGTTAGTAATTTCTAGCAAAAATTGACCGAATCGATTCAATTGGCAAAAAAGTGAATAAAGTTTATAACTCAATTGATAAAATTAAAATATTAAAGATTGAAGTGACAAGAAGTGCAATAAATTTATAACTTTTTAAATAATTTTTCCACTTAAAATGGGTCTTAAGAAATAAAGACCGACTAAAAGTAGGTCCGCGATTTGACCCGGACCCATTTCCAGTTGCATTTCGACACTCGCCTTCGATGAAAAGTTCTGCAATTGATATTGGGCCCAATTTCTGAAAAAATGGCACTGACCTTATGTTCAGTCTTAATCCTAATTTTGACTCTTTTTTTTTTTTTTTTTAATCTTTCTTCAGGGAGTGAGTGGGCCGCTGTCCCCGGGTCCTCTCGCGTTTCGCACGTGGGACGACCCTAGTCCTCAAGCTAGTACAATGTCAGCTGCCGACATTTCTAATGATCAATATAATCTTCTGAAGAAAGCTAAAGATTGAATCAAAGGAATATATAACATTATGCTTTTGCAAAGCAGTTACCTACAAAAATTCGATGGAATTTGAACAGATAGCCTCCAGTTTGTTAAGCCCTGCCTAAAATCATTCTCATTCTCTCACCACTTCGTTTGAAGATAAATAAAAGGGAGAAAAATTAACAAAAAAGTTGAAATGATAAAATTGTTAAGGATTTCGAGTTTGGATATGGATTCAGCTTGAGTTGATTATGGGTTGCTAAAGTTATGGGTAAAAGTACTAAAAAAATATTAAATTTATTGTAAGTGTACTAATTCAATAATAAAATTTTCATTTGTATTAATTTAATCATAAATATTTTCACATTTTGTTAATTGAGTCTATCAACTAATTTTGATAAAAAAATCGTTAATGTAAATATTAATCATCCTTTTATTGTCTTTTTATTTATTTACTTTTTACCTTTCATGTTGGTTGACAAGGGTCACCAACAACCCTCGCCAGCCACTAAGTAAGAGCCAGCAAGCCCTTGCTATATCTGGGGGAGCGCCACCTCACCTTGAGCTGGGGCCATGAGGCCCCAAACCTAGCAATGGCCTTTGCACCCTCGCCTAGATCTAGGGAGGGCCTTTGCACTGTTGCTAGTGCTCAATGAGGGCTATTGGCCCTCGTCAACGACCCTCAATTACCAAAATGAAAATATATATATTAAAATTATTTACGTCAACGCCAACCATGTCACATAGGACAATTAGCATCTACAAAAGCAATTTCCAGCTAAAATTGACTCAATTAGCAAATTGTAAACAAGTTTAGAATTAAATTGACATAATTGAAACTTTAAAACTAAACTGACAATATATTAAAGATTTCATTGGTTAGGGATGATCGATTTCAAGATAAGCAAATTCCAAACTTGGAACCTCAAACCTAATCATATTCGATTCCGATTATTGGACCTCGAAACCAACCCTATTTGCCTGAACCGATCCCGAAACCTATCACATTTTTCAAGTCTAGTTCCAAGGTCTACTTGAAAACCCTTTTTTTCTTCCTTTTTTTGATTCATTATATGAGGTTATAAGTAACAAAATGATTCAAAGTGAGAGATGAATAATAGAAATCCCTATCCATCAAAAACAATAATCCATAAGATGAACACGTAGTCACATACAATTATAAATTATAAAAAGTATAAACATGTAACATAAAATATAAATTATAAAACTCAATTCCCTCTTCATCCATAAAAATTTAGGGGAAAATGAAAGACTAGTGAGAAATTTCAAGGAAGGATGAAGGAGTGCTGAGGTTAATATATAGAGGAAAAAATTACGATTTTATCTTTTTAGTTTATAAAACTAATTCTCAAACCAATTCCAAAATAGCATGATCTGGTGTGGTTCCTGAGTATGTATTTACTAACCTATTCTTGAACCTCATTTTGAGGTGATTCAATCCAGTTCCTTGGTGGAACTTGTTTTGTTGCAAGGAAAAGTGTCAAAAAAGTCATAAATCTTTTGTTTTGTGCCGATTTAGTTTAAACCATTTTTTTTTTGTGCCATTTTAGTTCTAAACATTTTTATGTTGTGCCAATTCAGTCATTTCCAGCCAATTTTGGCCGGATTTTACTAACTGGACGCCGATCGGCCGACGTGACCTAATCGGTGCTAACGTGGACAACTTTTGTTGCACATCCCTATTACTAATACTTTTCCCTAAAATTATGTTACGTAAATATTAGTCAATATCAAAGTATTTCCATTTTGGTAGGCGGAAACTAAAGGAGCCATGAGATTAACGTTTCGTGGGAATCGAACTATCCAAGTGTGGGATCGCTTTGCTCAATAACAATACCTTGCTTAAAGCTAGAGTGTGGCTAAAAAGGGTTTTGCGTGCCCGGATCGATGGAAAGCTAGAACCACCATATGAGTTTCATATTTCCCTCTCGAGAGAGAATCCCCCCTTTCCTTGTGATGGACAACTTGCTGTCCTGAGCCACGCAAACTTGTGCAATGCACATGATGTATCCTCCTTTGTTTTCTATCAATCACTCCATTTCCCACTCTGCTTTCAGCTTTTTATTGGACACGACACAACGTGGTTGCTTTATGTCAGAATGAAACTCAACACGATTCAAAGCTGCAAACCCCAGCACTAAAGCAAAGAATATTCCGTGATGAAGGTGTGGTTGAGGTTTTCGCAAGGGAAAAAGACAATTTCGCAACAGCTTTCGCACCGAACAAGGACCTCAAATTTGCAACAGGAGATACACTCAAAAGTTTGGATGGTTCTCCGCAAATACTACAGCATCATTCTAACAGACATGCCCCTCTAAAAGGGCAAAAGCCCGAGACCAAAGCCGAAATAAAACAATGAACTATACCCGACATTGATGCAGAAAAATATACAGCTGACACGAAAGTCCGAGGTCCCGAGTCTTGCAAACTCCGGACCGCCCGCCCACAAAACTCGAGCTTGCTAGCCAAGCCATTACGCCAAACCGAATTGGAGTAACTCGACTTCCGTCCTTCCAATGAATACCGTTTACTCAACTCCCGACCGAAAAGAAAAGCCTCGCGAGACTTTTCGAGTTCCGTCACCGCAGGGCGTTCACAAAGACCGTCAAGGAATCGACGTCCCTCTTCTCTGAGGGGTACTTGATGGGCTTGGAGGAGTGGTTAGGGAAGAACAGTATTGTTGGGAAGCTCTGCAGCTGCAAATGTTGCTTTGCAAACTCTTTCTGATCGCCGTCCGCGTTGAACTTCCCCACCTTCACCCCACTTCCCGCCAGCTTCTCGGCCAGCTCGACAAATGAAGCTTCCATTGCCTATCATCAAATAGGAGAATTCAGTCGATACCAATGTCAAAAAGCAATTACTGATTAGTCGTAAAAGAAGATTTTCGCCTGAATTATCTACCTGGCAGAAGGGGCACCATGGGGCATAGCACACGACGAGCCATGGCTCCTTTCTGTTCTCCAGCTTCAGCAGGTTCTCTATTCCAGGCCTGCTCAAGGTGACCACATTCTGAGTGTCAAAGAGATCGGCAACAGCAGCGCTTCCATTTGCGTGAGCCGATCCATTGCCGCCAGCTTCATCCTGTTTCAGGTTTCCTTTGTGGAGCCCACACTCCTTCGCCTTGGCGTCCTCCCACCACCACCTTCCTTCCCTCTCGTGTTGACCTGGAAGTACCGGCCTTGTGCACGGCTCGCACCCAATTGAGACATATCCCTTGGCATGCAATGAATTCACAGGCACATTCATGGCCCTAAGAAAGCTCCACACATCATTGCCCTCAACATTAGCCAACGGATTCCACTTCACAAGGCTACCGACCCCGCCATCCATGCCCTCGAAAACAGGGTCCACTTGAACCACTGGAATCTCAGACCTTGTACCTGGAGACTGATCCTTCCTCTGCCCAGTGATCCAGGCTCGGAGTCCCTTGAGGGCCCTTCGGAGGGGTCTCACCTTCCTCACACGGCAGCACTCCTGATGTCCATCCTCATAGAATGAGAAAAGCCCCTTATTGCGGACTAGTGCCTGAACTTCAACAGCATCGGGAAACATATACTCAATGTGAATGCCGTACTGCTTCTCAACGGCATCGAAGAACTGATATGTCTCAGGGTTCAGCCTGCCCGTGTCAAGGCTGAATACCCTAAAAGGTCTTCCCGTCAATTTTGCGTATTCAATCAAGGCGACATCTTCAGCGCCACTGCAAAAGTATAAATCACAGTGTCAATAAAATAAAACCAAAGTTGGAATGTATAAACATGCTTTTCAGTAATCATCAACAGAGGGTCAAAGGTTTCTTCACAAATTTCAGCCGCACATTTTGACTGAATGGCCCAATGCCATATCAAGTAGCATTAACATGTAATTCTGTCATGACGTTAGCAAAATAATCTAAGCTTGATGATTTTGTTCATTGGACGAGCTCAGAAAGTTTTCACGGTTTTACCTGAAAGCAATCGCTATATCATCCCCAAATTTCTCAAGGGCCTTGTCCATGATCTGAAGAGGAGATGCAGCAAGAAGGTCCTTTGCCAACTGTTCGTAATCCTCCACTTTCACATCTACCTTCTCTTCCACTTCTGCAGAATTCAAACATGTCGCCGCAAGAGAAACGTCATTAATGCATCCAAGAAGGCAAGAATCTTCAAATCCAGATCATTCACTCAATTTCAACAATAATTTATATCATTCAAGCTATTTACCAGGAGCAACGATTGTCGCTGCTGAAGGGACAATCGAGTCGTTTCGCTTTGGCTCCGCATTGACGGGCTTCACGGAGGTTCTCCTTTGGGATACATTCAAAGCTATGGACGCACCTTGCGGTCTATCCAACAGGCGGAACAAGCCAATCTGTGGAGCTGCAGCAATCCCAGTTCATCCGCATTAGCAACGAAAACCACAACCCAAAAGCAACCAATTTACGCACAATTAATCAAAACCCATCACGAATTCTATCTTCATAAGCAACGACATCGCGACCCAAGAGCAGCAAAAATAGAATGATTCATCAAATCCCCATGAACCCATAAACGGGTTCACAATTGCAGAAAACCCCAAGTGATAAATGAAATTACTTTGCAAATTCGCGCCCCAATTTCACGCAAATCGTTCCTAAACCACGAGAACATAACCTCAACCGAAAGGCGGGAGCGGCGAATTCAGGCATAATCAGAAAGAAAAAAACCCCGACGCGTCAAAACCCCCCGCCACAACCGTCAACCCCCACAAAAACCAAACGAATTCGAGCCACAAATCTACTCCAAATCGTCTCCAGGCCGACGAAAAACCAAAATTAACCCCCACGATACAACACCGCAGCTTCATCCGCAGAAGTCATCAGACAAACAAATTCGAGGAAATTCCTCTTTCCACGAGCGACCCGCGATCCAACTTCTGCCGAAAAGATAACCCAAATTACCTCGGAGCTCGCCGTGGCCGTGGCCGCCGCCGGCGCGGGACAAGCTTGACCCGGAAATGGCGGAAGTGGAAGAAGTGCTCACAGCCAACGCCATGGAAGAACACCGCCCGAAAATCTCCCCTTCCTTCGCTAAAATCTCAACGCGAAATCTCGTCTCTGCGCTCTCGACGTGTGTGGTGTCGACGACAGAAGCTTGTGCTCGCCAGATCGTGTGGAGAGAGAAGGAGGGGAAGAGGGGGAGGTTTTATAGGGAAGGCGATTCCCGGGGGCCGCGATGAACCTGGACGCGATGACGGGAACGTGCACGCGCCCCCTGCATGGTGGCCGACGTGGCGGGTGGCGATTGGCCGGGGGCTGGGGCGAGTCACCACTTGCGTCACGTGGCGGGCCGGCCCGGAGGACCTCAAGTGGAGGAGTCCGAACCGGAAACGTCTTTTGTCCGTTTCAGTGCCGTGGTCAACATTTTGCCGATATTTCCAGGCAATTTCGCAGCCATAGCTTTTTCTTTCTTCTTATTTTTGTATTTTAATGTTTTTGGGATGTCAATTTATTCTGGACACCGTCTGGTGGTAATATTTTCCAAGGTCGATACCTCTTAAAAATAGCGAATAGACACGCACGATAGGTTCAAATTGATACTCGCACGACACATTAGCCCAATGCTAATTTTCACCTTATGAATAATCGCAAAACCTATGTTCCTATTAGAATAAATATTCATCGATACGGATCTATTTTTCATTCCAATCAATTATTCTCCACATCGAATCTATCCGGTTTGTATTTTTCTTTTAGGCGAAAATGGAAAAAGTGTGTAATTGATAAATAATTTTTTATTTTTAGTTGTATTAATTCTATTTTTTTACACTTTTACAATGATTTTTCTTAATCTGGTTAACCTTTACTTATTAGATTCATCGGTTAATCTTTCAAATCAAATCAAATATGATAAAACAGAAAAAAAAAAAAAAGTATGGCTCCCAAAAAAAAAAAAAAAAAACTATGTTTTTAGAGTGATGGAATGACTGTCAATGTCAGTCGTACAAGTGCCAGTTCGGCATGATGTTTGACTGCCAATTTTTCTCTTGAAATTGTATTTTGGTTTTGGGGCGAAAAATATAATTAGTTTTTTTGGTTGGAAAAATTATAATTTGTTGAACAGATTAATTTTCCCACCTTTTCATTTTTGTCTTTTTAGTGTGTTTTCATGTAATTATTGGAAGGAGAATTTCATTTTCTTTTTCTTTTGGGGAGTTTAATTTTAATCCGCCAAGTCGAAAAAGTGTCCCAATCAAAAAAAGAAATTGAATAAGTGATATTGACAGCTATAATTTGATTTGGATATGAACCACAATCTCTTGCTCCACCAAGGATTTGTGGCCATTAAATAGGAATATGACCGTAGGATATGCTACGGATGCCTTTGTGGTCCTAATTTCTAAAAGGATAAATCCAATAAAAAATTGTATTTTTTTTTTGGTCAAAACCAGCCAAAGGGCGATTGAACGTGGAATTTGCCAAGTTAATAATTCACAAAAAAACAATTTATAAGTTGCCAACGCAGAATAACGGTTTTTTTTTTTTTTTTTTTGGTGTGGAAAAAATCAATAATTTTTCAATATTGTTTGACAAAAATGTTGGAAGATACGCAATATCTTCTAGATACTTTTGAGATCAATCAATAGGATCAATTAATATCAGATCCGGTTCATAGATTATTTGATTTCCTTTTCTTATACATGATTTGTATTATATATCCTTGATTGTACATTTAGATGTATACACAGAAAAGATAGAAAATTTCCCCTACGATCTCTTCTTTTTTCCTTGCCTTCGTCTTCTTTCATGGTATCAGAGCACAGCCGTGCTTCTGTGTTTCGCTTCCGCTTTCTTTTCTGATTGGCTACCCGCACGAACAGACTAACCTGCAAAACAGCGTTAGCACTCTGGCGTGGCAATCAGTAACCTGAATTTGGTTTTCTCAAACAATGAAGGAAGAAAAAGATCTTACCACCGCCATGGCCGATGAGCAAATACCTACCTCGGGGCAACAGCAAATACCTACCTCGGGGCAGCAGGATCTCATGCGGAATGCAGCTGGTGGAGTTCAAAATCAGCCTATTACAGGGCCATTGATTCAGCGGCAACCCAATCCGGGACAACCTAGTTCGGTTTTTCCATACCAGTGGGTGCCAATGCCGATGTATTACGGGAACAACCCAATTTTTTCTTTTCCAGGAACTCAAGCCACAAATGGGGTAGGCACAACAGAAGGATTCGGGTTGTCCTATGCGGATTCAGACCCCAATGGGGTTGGCGAATCAAACTCAGGGGCATCAGGCGGGTCACACCCGGGTCAAAATTCGGGCCAAAGCTCAAATCCCTACCCGGGAGTACCACCCGGTTTCCTGCCGTTCCCGTTCGCGGCCGCCATGGGTCGTCTCGAACCCGGCGACGCTCTATACATCTCCACCGCCGATGGACCGGAGTTGCGGCTCATCAGCCACCTTCTCACGGGACCAGAAAATTACTCAAGCTGGTCACGGGATTTTCGCCGGGCCCTCGTCACAAAGGACAAGGACGGCTTCATCGATGGCAGCATACCTATCCCGACCAATGAGAAATTGGCACGACAGTGGATAAAATGTAATCAGTTAGTGAGAACTTGGGTAGGAAATTGTATAAGCCCTGAAATTGCTGCTGGCTTACCTCCAACAGAAGACTCGAAGACTATTTGGGAGAGCATTAAAGAAATGTACGGGAAGCTAGATCAAGCGAAGATCTTCTCGCTGCACCAAGCCCTCACAGAACTGAAGCAAGGAAACATGACCATCACGGCATGCTTCAACAAGCTTTCGGCCCTGTGGAACGAGCTGGAAGCGGCCGAGGAGAAACTAAACGGCCCTGAGGAAACGCTTCGACAAGACAAAAACATGAAAGACCGAGAAAAAGCCACTCGGTTTCTCTTGATCTTAAACGACTCTTACCTTGGTTTCAGGTCGCAGATATTAGCGATGGAGCCTACACCGCCCCTTGGCCGGATCTTCCAATTGGCGGTGCAGGAGGAAAGCCAACGTCTTACCTCATCGGAGACCAAAGGTGTTGAGAGCATTGCACTGGCGGCGAGAGGAGAAAGGGTTTCGAAAACCCTAGACAGAGAGGAGAAAGGAGATAGACGTGCGGCGCTAGGGTTACCCACGGATCCGCAAGTATATATGGCTTCTGGGTTCGACGGCCAGGATCGCTCCTCATCATCCGACGGTCCTAAAGGCGCCCGCGATTTTCAGATAATGAACGACCGAGATGGGCGCAATCTTCTAAACTCGAACGGCCGAGATGGTTCCGCATCAAAGGGATCCAACGGTGGTTATTTTTCGAAGAATTATTGGCAGAATTCAAAAAATAGAGGGAAATTGTATTGTGAATTTTGCAAAAGGCCCCATCACACAATCGAAAATTGCTGGAAAATACATGGTTGGCCTGGAGAAAAGAAGGGAAAAGAATTTTCAGCAGCAGTTGCTTATCAAATTAATGGATCAGCAGATTTCACCCAACCCATCAATTATGGGCAATATCAACAATTGTTACAAGCCCTCCAAAAAATGGAGAATCCCACCAAAGGAGGCAGCTTCACAGGTATTTCTCATAGTCTGATAAATATGATATCAAGAAGTACTTGGATTGTTGATTCTGGAGCCAGTGATCATATTGCATGTGACAAAAGTCTATTCTCCATTATTCATGAAAAGTTGGATAATCCCATTACTATCCAATTACCAAATGGGAACACTACTCATGTCACCATAACATGAACAATCCAACTTAGTCCTCAGCTTATCCTCAAAAATGTTCTCTATGTACCAGGGTTTCAATTTAACCTGATTTCCGTGTCTAGAGCATGTGAGGACAATTCATGTCATGTTCTTTTCAATGCTGATTCCTGCATTTTTCAGGACCATTCGACTGGCAAACTAATGGGTTGGGGTAGCCTCTATGAAGGTTTATTTTTTTGGAAAAATTCATCCACGGAACTTAGTGTTTCTGATATCCTTTGTAATAAAAAATCATTGTGTAATTTGACTACCAATGATGAAAATTGTCTTCTGCATTCCAGAATGGGTCATAGTTCTTCATTCCCTTATCCTCAATGTCATGTTTGTCCACTTGCAAAGCAATCACGTGTTCCATTTCCCATAAGCAAAAGTCGTATAAACAGTATTTTCTCATTACTTCATATTGATGTATGGGGACCATATCATACCCCAAACCATGATGGGTCTCGATTTTTTCTTACAATTGTGGACGATCATTCTAGAGCCACATGGATCTTCCTCATGCAATCTAAGAGTCAAGTTTCATCGAACTTGAAAGTTTTTCTTTCTCTGGCAAAGACTCAATTTGGGAAATCTGTGCAACGAATCCGGACTGACAATGGCACAAAATTCTTTAATCATGACTGTGCTGCATTATTCTCTTCTCAAGGGATTTTGCATGAGAGTACATGTACTTATACACCACAGCAGAATGGCGTGGTAGAACGGAAGCATCGTCATTTATTGGACGTTGCACAAGCTTTGAAATTTCAAGCTTCAATCCCGGACAAATTTTGGGGTGATTGTGTATTAACTGCAGCATACTTGATCAACCGCACGCCAACTAAGGTACTCAATGGACGAACTCCTTTTGAATTACTTTTTGGCAAGACACCTCAGTTAAGTCATTTGAAGGTCTTTGGTTGTTTATGCTATGCTACAATAGTAGGCCCTAGAGATAAGATGGGTCCTCGTGCCCGCCGCTGCATATTTATGGGATACCCTACTCTTCAAAAGGGATATCGAGTGTTTGATCCGTCAACAGAAGAGTTTTCTGTAAGCAGAGATGTCCTTTTCCAGGAATCAATTTTTCCTTTTGCTACTCAAGACTCAACCGTTGATAAGATACACTCTTCTGTTACTCATATCGAGGAGGTCTCCAATCATCCGGAATATGCTCTCTTTCCTTTCTCTGAATATACAAGCAACTCTCCGGAGTTTCCATCCCCTGATGAAGTAACTCCTCCTATGCACGTGACGGCTCAAGACACCAATGAGGGGAATACAAATGACTTTTCTCAGTCACAGACTCCGGCAGACCAATCATCTCCAAAGACTGTTCAACCAAGACGTTCCGGACGAGCTACACGCCCGCCAACTTGGACCCAGGATTACATATGTGGTGCATGGAATCCGCCAGGTACTAGATTTCCAATCTCCTCCTATGTATCCTTTGATAAATTATCTCCGGAACATCGATGTTGCATCACTCGCATATCTGAAGAGCGAGAACCATCCACTTATGATGAAGCATGCACTGATCTGCGATGGCAGAAAGCTATGGAGGCAGAACTCCAAGCCTTAGTGGACAATCAAACATGGCAAATTGTCCCATTACCGCCTCATAGAAAAGCTATTGGCTGCAAATGGGTATACAAGATTAAGTATCGAGCAGATGGATCGGTAGAAAGATACAAAGCGCGATTGGTCGCAAAGGGTTTCAAGCAGTGAGAGGGCTTCGACTATCACGAAACCTTCTCTCCTATGGCCAAAGATGTTATCGTTCGTTCTTTTCTTTCAGTAGCGGCAATTCAGAACTGCCCTTGCACCAGATGGATGTCCACAATGCCTTTCTACATGGAGACTTAAATGAAGAAATTTCCATAGACATGCCACAGGGCTTACGGAGATAGGGGGAGAATAGGGTATGTTGTCTCCGCAAATCCATGTATGGCCTTAAACAAGCCTCCAGACAGTGGTACGCCAAGTTTGCAGACTCCCGACACGATGGTTTTCATCAATCCAAATATGATTATGTTGTTTTTACATGGACCAAAGGTACGTTGTCTATCTATTTAATGATATATGTAGACGATATACTTATTATGGGCAATGATGAAGCAGCTGTAAAAAACTTCAAAGAATATCTGCATTCTGCTTTTCATATAAAAGACTTGGGTCAGCCCAAATATTTCCTTGGGATTGAGATTGCACGATCAGACCAGGGGATCTCACTCAGCCAAAGGAAATTTGCCTTGAAATTATATCGAAACAGCCTATCGGGATGCAAACCGGCTGTTATTCCAATTGAGCAAAATGTTAAGCTAACTACAAAGCAGATTATGATGCTGGAATATCTCAAGAAGATGATCCAGTTCTCGCGATCCTTTGAGTTATCGAAACTTGTTGGAAAACTCATATATCCGACAATGACCGGACTGACATAAGTTATGCGGTGCAGACACTAGTCAATTTATGCACAAGCCACAGCAGTCGCATATGAATGCAGCTTTGAAGGTAGTGAAATATTTGAAGAAATATCCTGGTCTTGGGATTCTTCTTTCCAGAAAATGTGATATGAGTATGACTGCATATTGTGATGCCGATTATGCGACATGTCCAATGAGCAGAAGATCTGTCACCGGCTTCTGTATTAAATTGGGGAATTCTTTACTTTCATGGAAGACAAAGAAGCAACCAACCATCTCACTATCTTCAACCGAAGCAGAATATCGAGTCATGGGAAAGACCACCTGTGAAATAGTCTGGTTGCGAGGCCTACTTCAGGACCTTGGGATACGAGTTAGAGGACCTACTAAATTATTCTGCGATAATGACGCAGCTCTCAAACTTGCGTTGAATCCTATTGTTCATGAGAGAACAAAACACATAGAAGTGGATTGCCATTTCACTCGAGAGAAAATCCAACAAGGAATGATTGAAACACAGGGAATTGGAACAGAAGAACAGCCAGCAGATCTCTTCACCAAACCCTTATGTCAAAGACAGCATGCGTATCTATTGAGCAAGCTAGGTGTCTTGGATGTTTACAAGCCATCAGCTTGAGGGGGAGTGTTGGAAGATACGCAATATCTTCTAGATACTTTTGAGATCAATCAATAGGATCAATTAATATCAGATCCGATTCATAGATTATTTGATTTCCTTTTCTTATACATGATTTGTATTATATATCCTTGACCGTACATTGAGATGTATACACAGAAAAGATAGAAAATTTCCCCTACGATCTCTTCTTTTTTCCTTGCCTTCGTCTTCTTTCAAAAAATAATAATCATGTGCACTGACTTTGAATTACATAAGCTCAAATTTTGGGTTTTCATTTTTTTACCAACTTAAGTTAGAATCGATGTCACAAGTAAATGACCCGACGTTGTCTAGGATCATTCGTCTGGCTTCTCATAGATCATTTCGTACGGAATCCAATGGAATAATTTCGATAAACCTCCAAATATGGCAGGTAGATAATGCAATGATGATCAATTGTGACGGGTCTCCATCTTATAGGTATAATCACTTTCTGTTCTAATTAATTTTCATGAATATGTCGTCCACGTACATTGGGTAATTTTCCATATTTAAGATAGTGGTTTCGAAATTATTTTGAATGAAAGAGATTGTCATTTGAATAGGAAATTTGCTATAATCAAACCAAACGAATTCCACTTTGGTAACTCCATAAATGATATGCACTCTAATTTAGTAGATAACAAATGGAGTTAATTTTTTTTTTCCTTTTTGCCTAGTATTGACTCCTCAAAATCATGGTGGCATGGCCCCAAAGCTGAAAAGAAAATTCCAAACCAAAATTATTAATGGCAAGTTTGCATCTCGCTGATTTATTTCTTCAAAAATCTGGTCAAAAAAATTATTTCTTTTAGGAAAAGTAGAAGTTTATAGAATTGGCTATGTGATAATTGATTGGTTCAATAGTCATCCGTTACCCTATGATTAGTACCTTTTCTTGCCCACTTAATCTTGCATTTGCGTGGTTCAATGGATGTGGCAAAAGGTAGCAAATGAGCGAAGGCAAAAATGGAAAAAAGTGTGCAATTGATAAATAATTTGTGATTTTTAGCCGTACTAATTCTATTTTTTACACTTCTACAATGTTTTTTCTTAATTTGGTTAACTTTAATTATCAGATTCATCGGTTAATCTTTTGAGCGAATCAACTATGATAAAACAGGGAAAAAAAGTATGGCTCCCAAAAAAATAGAAAAAGCTATGTTTGTTGAGTGATGGAGTGACTATCAATCATAATGTCAGTCATAAACGTGGCAATTCGACATGATGGGTGCGTTTGGGAAGACTTTTGGGAAAAGTTCTTGAGAAAATGTAAAAGCCTTTTGGGTGCGTTTGGGAAGACTTTTGGGGAAAGTTCTTGAGAAAATTGAGTCAATGGTGTTTTTCAAAATGCAAAGTGTGTTTGGTAAATTTATTTGTGAAAGTCCATTGTGAAGTATACTTGTGCAAAATAATGTTTGGGTAAATTAAATTTGCAAAATAATTTTATTATTAAAAAAAAAAGGAAAGTTGGTCGACCGAAGCTTTGCGATGACCGTCGGCCAAGGCTTTGCCGGTTACCGCCAGCCAAGGCTTCGCGTTGACGAAGGGTAGGCGATCCGGTGAGGGTCGTCGTGACCCTCGTCGCGCCGTCATGCAACCCACCGCACCGTGAAGGTCACCACAAGGTCGCGGAGGATCTGGGTCGCGACGAGGTCCTGGGTCGCCTGGGTTGCTGCGACCTCTGCGACCCAGATCTGGGTTGCGGCGAGGTCGTGGGTCGCCGGAGGTCGCGGTGTGACCTTGCCGCAACCTAGGTGACCTCCGCGACCTAGATCTGGGTCGCGGAGGTCGCCGGAGGTCGTAGCAACTGACCTCACCATGACCTAGGCAACCGAGGCGACCCAGATCTGGGTTGTGTGACTGGTCGGCGACGGTCGCCAGGATGAGGCGATGGTTGCCGACCTCTCTCCAACCCGTTGCCGACCCATCGCCACCTCGCCTGCCGACATCTCAGAATTCGATGAAGAGGAAGATGAACAATGCATCGGGCCTTCCGAAAATGTTGAAAGCCCAAGGTAGCCTAGACCTGTCTTGGGCTTTCGCCCTTTGGAAGGCCAACATTTCTTCAAGGTAGGTCTAAATTTTTTCCCAAACACCCAATATTTGGGCAAATGGGCTTTGAGTACCCAAAGGTACTTGGCAAAGCTGGTGCCAAATGCACCCAATGTCGACTACCAATTTTTCTCTTGAAATTGTATTTTTGTTCCAAGGTGAAAAATAATAATTTATTTTTTTGGTCAGAAAAACTATTATTTGTTGACCTAATTAATTTTCCCACCTTTTAATTTTGTCCTTTTAGTATATTTTCATAGTAATTATTGGAAGGAGAATTTCATTTTTTTTTGGAGGAGTTTAATTTTAAATCGTTAAATCGAAAAAGTGTCCCGACCCAAAAAGAAATTAAATAAGTGATATCGACGGCTATGATTTGATTTGGATATGAACCGGAATCTCTTGCTTCACCGAGGATTCGTGGCCATTAAATAGGAATATGATCGTAGGATATGCAAGTGGATGCCTTTGTGGTCCTGATTTCGAATTAAGGATAAATCCAATAAAAAAATTGCATTTTGTTGGTCAAAACCAGCCAAAGTGCGAGTGAACACGGAATTTGCCAAGTTAATAATTCAAAAAAATAATTTATCAGTTCCCAATGCAGAATAATAGGTTTTTTTTTTTTGAAAAAATCAATAATTTGTCAATATTGGTTGACAAAAAGAATAATCATGTGTACCAACTTTGAATTACATAAGCTCAAATTTTTGAGTTTTCATATTTTTTACCAGCTTGAGTTAGAATGGATGTCACAGGTAAATGACCCGAAGTTGTCTAGGACATTTGGTCTTGCTTCTCATAAATCATTTTGTACAGAATCCAATGAAATAATTTCGATAAACCTCCAAATATGGCAGGTAGACAATGCATCTCCATCTTGCTGGTATAGTCACTTTTGGCTCTAATTAATTTTCACGAATATGTCATCCATATACATTGGGTAATTTTCCGTATTTAAGAAAGTGGTCTCAAGATTATTCTGAATGAAAGAGATTGTCATTTGAATGGGAAATCTGCCATATTCAAACCAAACGAATTCCACTTAGGTAACTCCATAAATGGAGTTTTTTTTTTTCCTTTTTTGCCAAATATGGACTCCTCAAAATCATGGTGGCATGGTCCCAAAGTCGAAAAGAAAATTCCAAACCAAAATTGTTAATGGCAGTTTGCATCTTGATGATTTATTTCTTCAAAAATCTGCTGAAAAAATTAATTTCTTTTAGAAAAAGTAGAAGTTTGTAGAATTGGCTTTGTGATCATTGATTGGTTCAATAATCACGCACTACCCTATGATTAGTACATAAAATATTTCTTGCCCACTAAATCTTGCATTTGCTTGGTTGAATGGGTGTGGCAAAAAGTAGCAAATGAGCCAAGGAGAAAAAAAAGTCTAAGTGGGATCGAGAAATTAGTAAAACCAACGTGCCCACAAAGACCTTTAAGTCAAATTATTGTCAAGATATTGCAAGATCCACGAAATCCATAGTTCAGGAATCGCGGCTTTTGAGATTGGAAAACCGATGCTACAAGACAACTTTATGTTAGGTGGCTACGAAGATGAACATTGCATGCAATGAAGACTAAGTACAGGAGCCAATCCCATGTGAAATTTGCAAAGTTTAGTGTTAAATAATTATTGTTATTGTCATAATGAATGAGCAAAGTGTTGATGTGCAAACAAACAAGGGGCGTGGACAAAAGATGGGTCTCGTGAAACGGTCGTCAGCCACCCACTAATATTTTTCTAATTGGGGGTTTGGAATCTTTTCCTTCCCCAAACATGTGGCTGTCGCTCCTTATTTAAGTACAAATATATAAATAATGAGCACATTGGTCCACTTACCTTTGATAGCGAAAAATTTGAGGGGTTGATTATGACAACCAAAATGATGATGCCGTACTTTAATTAGGTGTTTTTAGTATCATGATCTTTAATGGAAAATTTGTCAAATTGGTCCTAAATCTATTGTATGAACGCTAATCTAATAATAAACTTTTCAATTTTATCAATTTAGTCTTGAATCTTCCCGCAAAATCCCGACGTAGTCCTTTCAATCAATTTTTGCTAGAAATCACATTGTGATATGTCATTTAAGATGGTTGGGGATATCTGGATTGTCATGATAGTGATTAGCAACAAAAATTGGTCGGATGAATTATATTGGAATTTTGCACATAAATTAATGATTAAATTGATAAAATTTAAAAGTTTATGATTAAATTAGTATCCAACCAATAGATTTTAGGATTGATTTAGTAATATTGTCAATATGTAGTATATATTACTTTCCCAACTTAACATAGAGATTTCATTGGTTCATGTATTTAATGAATTTCGTTTGGTTTTATTATCACGTGCACCCGCTCAATAGAGGTCTCAAATTTGGTGGAACCTTATTTCAATCTGCACAAGAGGAAAATCAAGATAGCGCCAAACTACATTGTGGATGTGATTTTCAATTTGCTCAGGGTTTTCAAATTCGTATGTACATAGAATTCTAATTTCATTTACTTATCCATAGTAGAATCCTAGTTTTTTTTTTTTTTTTGGGGTCAGGGAGTAAAATCCTAGTTGATTTTATACAAATAAGACATATAAAGAGAAAATTGTCTAAAAATTCATAACTCTATCGTATGATGATCAATTCAATACTAAACATTTCAATTGTGTTAATATAGTTCTCAATATTTTCGCGATTTGCCAAAATAGTTGTAAATCTTTTAACAAATTATTAATTTAGTCATTTCGGTTAATTTGGGCCAAATATTACAAATGTAGAGGTTTAGTCGGTGACAACCATCCTACATGGCACGGCCGGTGACCTTTGATTGGGTGAGGGCCAAGAAACCCTGGCAAGTGGCTGGGGGAAGGCAAGTTTTACGGTCCTCGCTGTGGCCCAAGAGGGCATTGCAGCTCTTGCCAACCATAATGAGGGTGGGCGAGGGCTGTGATGCCCTTAAAACAATCTTGGTCCTTAAAATGGCATATCTAGGGTTTAATAGTATCCAGGGCCACCCTATATAGTAAAAATAGTTCGAGCCACGTTTCACGAGTTAGTAATCGAAATTTCACTCCACAAGGATAGGGAAAAAGCTTCGGATCTAAATACCAGCAGCCCAAACTGGTGGCTTGAATGTGGGCCAAAGCTCAAGCCCTGTAAGAGCAAGGCTTCTTTTGGTACATAGGGCCCTAGAGAGTTTAAGGGTATTACGACAGACGCTCAGGCCCTCTTGTTCCTGCTAATGAACCGTCGATTATTGCTTAGAAGGCTTGACGAGAGAGACAGGTTGGTCATTGGTATGGTATGCAGGGGGTATGAGCTTGTAGTTGTCTTCTCATGGGATAACGATATAAATGATCATTGAACTTTGACCCAATGTATAATGTGGTCCATGAATTTTTAATTTATTTAATGCGGTTCCTTAACTTTAGCCTAATATTCAATGTGATCTCTAAATTATATGAAAATATTTAATGTAGTTCTTCCATTAATTTAAGATAAGGGAAAGTATTGAACATTTTCATATAGTTCATGGAATTAAAATGAATATGTACTAAAAGTTCAAAGGATTACATTGAATAAATTAAAAATTCAAGAACCATATTGTATATTGGGCTAAAAGTTTAAAGATCACATCGAACAAATTAAAAGTTCAGAGGCTACATTATATGTTAAGTCAAAATTTACAGACCATCTGTATCATTTTCCCATATCTTATTTTTAGATGCTACATTATATGTTAAGTCAAAATTTACGGATCATTTGTATCATTTTCCCATATCTTATAGATGCAATTACAAACATGACAAGACTCGGGGTCGCAATAATTTGTTGTGCAAGGAGACCATATCACGTGAATGTCACCTAAAAGCACTCTAGAGATGGTTCTCGTCAAATTTGCATATTCCTTTTCCTTGGCTTCCAAAAAGTCATTTCTACTTCAAAGTCAGGTCTTACAAGAACCAAACATACAAGCCAGCGATTGGGCAATACAAAGTTTATTTTCTTCATGGACATGTCTTACAAGCACCAAACCTGTTATATGTATATGGCCAGAAAAACTACATCAACAAATTGTCAAAATGTTTATAGTTATATTGGCACAATTGAAAAATCCATGATTAAATTAGCAAATTATCAAAAGAATTAGGACTAAATTGACATAATAAAAATATTTAAGACTAAATTATCCTCCGCACAATAGGTTGAGGATTTTTTGGATAATTTTCCCTCCAATCATTCATGTATGATTTGAGAAAAAAAATTTGTCAAAATAGTTATTTTACTGGATTTTGCATACAATTATGTTGATGTTTGTTAATTATTCATTGCAAAAAATCTAAAACTTTGGACTTGATCTTTGATAATCTCTCATTAGGTTTTTGTCGTTAAGATTTTATGATTGAATTCAAAGTTCTTTTTGAGTACGATGAGGCGCTACGCATAATTGTGCAAAGTAAGAATGCAAAGGGAGCTTTAAAGGTGCGGAGATGGGGAAGGCGGTAGGGGTGCGCGACGGGGTGGAGAACATTAATCCCATCAAAGCTTGGCTAGGGATGGGCATCGGATTTTGGTAGGGTTGGGAGAGGCAAGACCAGTAACAGGCCTACTTGCACTGTTTAGATATATGCTTTAAGAATTTTATTGGTATATTCATTTCATTTAATTAGCAATGGTTACCGCGGAAAATATGTTAATGAACATCATCCATATAACCCATGATATTATAATTATCCACTTAAAATTGCAATTACAATTTCCAAAGTCAAAATATGCATAGCTACATTATGTGAATAAATTCCATTTAACTTCATTTTAATTCTCATACTAAAATAAAACCCAAGAGCTAAAATTATATTATCTCTCCCATTGATTTATCTATATCTATACTACTATAAAGCAAAGAAAGATTTCTGCGTTCAAGAAGAAACAATGAGTTTACCATTCAGTCGTGACAATTCCCATGGTGAGCTCTGTATTTCGTAAAGCAAAAGTTACATGCATGGGATAATATTTGTATTTTATCCAATTAAAAAAAAAGAAAAAAGAGAAGAAACAATTTTTTTTTTTTTAAAAGAGGGACAACAAATGGGCCCCACATGAGTCATTGTGGTACAAGCATGCCAAACCACGCATGAGTCAGTTTTGTACAAGCATGCCAAACGTGGAAAAAGTATACGCCCCTTGTATTCATGCCACTTCTCGTTTGTTCCTTTTATCTCAAGAACGAATGCTTCAACCAGCAGGAAGTTACTCCAAACATATATGACATTTTTCGGCTGTCAAAGTTTGTGGAAGTTATATCATTGCTCTGTTTTGAGTGAGGCAGCGAATTTAAGACCCCACTTCTGCATGCTGGGAAGAGCAAGAAATCCTGTTTAATCTTAGACCCTATCCTGCTTCAATTGGCTTGTTTTATAACCCATCATAGGTCGTAGTAAAGTTGTTTGACGCGACCTTTACGAGCTCTTGATCCGGATTACAACTAAACATGGCACTTCATTCTCGGCTGCACGATGAAGACACTACTTAAAAAAATTATTGTGCAGTTAAGCCTGGGAGATCTTTTGTCTGCAAAACTTTTGGGAACTCTGTGATGGGAAGAGAAATTATCTTTTAAAAAAAAAAGTATCATAATAAAACAAACACCTTTAATTTGCCTTCACATGGAAGATATCTAACAATGACCTAAAGAATCTCTCTTTGAAAATGCCTTAGGGTATGGACCACGATGCTTGTGGACATGAACATAGGATATGCTTTTTTGATGCAGGAAATCTGAATATGAAAAGGTAGTCCGGTGGAATCACCAAACAAACCCCATTTCCTCTCCTTCTAAGATTTGTAAAGTTCACTAGTGACCCCAACAAAATCAAGAAGTAAAAAAGGAGGTTAATAAAACTATTAACAGACATATTATATTGTAATTAGGTACTATCATAAGTTGGCTTTTGTGCACCAAAATAAATCTGTTTCTACCATTTCAATTTGACATAAATCATCCACGTCCTGATCAAGGAACCATAAGAGATATTCAAGAGGTGCTCATACAGAAAACATTGAGTTGGCTTTGCCTATGGACTTTATGTTGTCTTTTTGTTAGCTATCAATAATATAAAGCCTGTAGATGGTCTCAACGGGAACTCCCATTTTTTTTTATAAACCTAGATCCTGAGTTTTGCTAGTAGTCAAGATTTTCTATTTCTCTGAGATAAAGCAGTAGTCAAGACAGAAGATGCTATTAATTAGTCAAATATGCAAAGTAGATTACCTTTTGCGTCTCCAGAACTGGAAAGACATGATAACACATCCTTTGTATACATGATGGCATAGTAAAAATACAAAGAGGAGCTGACATATTGCAAGGCAAACACCAAAACCAGAAGAGAATACAAGAAGTAGTTTCTCTTGTAAATGACATAGATATACAGAACTCATTTTCAGTCTCCTATCAGCCTTAGGCTTTATAATTTTCGGGCCTTCAGAGCATTCGGAAAAAAGGAAAGAGAAAGAGGAAGCCTTTTGAATGTAGTTCCACATGCACTCCTTTTTTCAATTCACAGATCAATTAATAATTGATGGTTTGATTATTTTATTTTATTTTATTTACACAAAGGGAGATGGATATCTCAAAAATAATATGCTAAAAGACAAAAGGTATAAGAGTTTTTCATGGTATAAACATTAATTTAAATTAATTGAAGAAGTCTAATTAATCCTACGCCAATAATTTATAATCTGATTTTTTTTTTTCCTTTCAGTATCGTTGGGTGTCATTTCTTCTAGAAATTATTTAAAAAGTCTTAAATGTATTATATAGATTCAAATTAGTTATAAACTTTTCAATTTTATCAATTTAGTCCTAAACCTTTTAACTATTTACCAATTTTGGCCCAAAATCCCAAAAATCAACACCAATTGTCCTTTATGGCATGGTCGACGTCAATGTGAAAATTTTTGTAAATTTTTTAAAAAAATTAAATTAGCAATCGTACCACAAGTTAATGACTTTTTGAATAATTTTTACCATTTGTCTTTTGCTACATGAAGTGCGGGGAATAGCATATAAGGCTGTCTTGATAAATCAAAACTACACCCACTTTGGCCTGCAAAGGCGGTAATTACTTAGATTGCGAGGACGATAAGAATTCAATGCCGGAATTCAATCGATCACAAACTCCACATCTGATTGGAGTCTTTTTCTTAATTTTAAGTCTTTCAAGTGGCCGAAACAAAACCTTAGTGGCGAAGATTATTTAGACTTCTTCGATTAATCTGAAGTATCTTGGCTCACGGGTCAGGAATCTTCACATGAAAGTTGTCTGACATGGAAAGACCCCCCAACTAGTTTAATTGTTCGTACGAGATAAATCATAGAGAAAGACCCAACTTCAAAAGAATAGCCATTTTGGTCGCGCTTTTTTGCTCCTTTGGTAGGAAAACCCTATTTTCGCTCCTCAAAAGTCATTCTTTCGAACAGTCATTGTTTTAAGTGGCAAGAGTTCTTCAGCTTTAATGCTATAATCCAGAAAACCTTCTTGATCTTACCCCACCACCCTAGTGCTTCTCATATGATAAAAGAGTAAAAAGATTGATTTGTGATTAGCAGTGAATCGGCTGTGAATACTAGAACTTTGTCTTGCAAGACCGGTTTTTCGATAAAATCAATCGGTTCAAGTTATAGAATTGGGAACCGAATTGATCAAGATTGGTTCCCCATATTTTTATCCGGAAATTGAACTGAGTCCTATATGATCCAAGTTGCAACGGATAAGGTTGGTTTGTTTTGGTTCTCGGATTGTTCCAGCCAGATTGCTCACTCCTAATAGTATTTGTCTGATTTATAATTATGGAATACTCAATTGCCAACTGCATTAAAAAGGAACGAGTGATAAAGAACCCACCAATGACTCACCAGTTTATAGATATCGATTTAATCTTCTTTACAAAAATGGGGATAAGTGTAGAAGAAGGGCTTAAGTTCAGGCATTTAGTCGATTGAAGAGTTAAAGTTTTCCTAACTTCTAATCAGATTATCAAGTTACAGCATGCTTCACACAGTTTTAAGTAGATACCATCCTTGCGAATTAGGTGGGCGTGGTTGTGATTTATCCGGACAGCTCTGCTGCTACTCCCCACAAAATCAAGTAGTTGCGGAGAAATGACACGCAACAATATAAGAAACAAAAAGATCATACCACAAATTACTGGGCTAGGATTAATTAGACTTCTTCGATTAATATAAATAATCTTGCTGACTTGGCTCAGGCATTGCATTACTTCGCAGGTAAGTTCTTCGACAGATAAAGATCACCCAACCAATCAAATTGTTCCTACGTGATAAATCGTGAACAAGGACACACTTATCAAATTTGCGTGGACGATGGCACTATATATGATTATGTAAGTTCGCTACTCCGACTTCCATCCATCCATCCATCATCAACGAGCAAACCCCCTCTTTTCCTACATTTCCCTATTAACACAATGGGCAAGAGTCCTGCCAAAAAAGGAGAACAAGAGGTTAGGGAGTCTCAGCTTCGACAAGCAATAGCAAAGGATGATGTTGATGAGCTACATAACTTAATTGTGAAGGAGCAAGCGCTCTTAGATCGCGTATCTAAGCACCCTTTCCCAGATACTCCTCTACATCTTGCTGCCAAAGCCGGACAAACCCAAGTGGCCATGGAGATAGCCATCTTAAAGCCGTCATTTGCTTGGAAGCTAAATCCAGAGGGTTATAGCCCCATGCACTTGGCTTTGCAACATAAGCAATATCCCATTGTGAGGGCACTAATGACCCTTGATCCGAAGTTGATCCGAGTCCGAGGACGATCTGGGGTCACTCCTTTGCATTACGTCGCCGAGAAGAAAGGAGCCGATGAGCTGGAGCTCTTGGCCGAATTCCTATGTGCTTGCAAATCATCCATTGAAGACTTGACGAGCCGATCCGAGACTGCAGTTCACATTGCCGTCAAGAACCGCAACCTCGAAGCTTTCAAGGTTTTGTTTAGATGGCTTAAGCGAGTCCATCTAATGGATATTTTGGTCCAGGAAGACCACAATGGTAACACCGTCTATGATATTGCTTCAACCATAAAGCCGCAACCTGAGGTATAGTTCATCAATTTCACGATTGGTTTTGCTTTTATTGTTTGATTCTTGAATTCGACATTCTCTAGTCTAGGAACAAATGTTATGATTATGAAATACCAGGAGTTGAAAATATTTGATGTTAGAAACATTCAAAGAGAGGAGATTTCAATGGAATCACTTAGGGATGTGCAAAACAGACCGCCTTGAATCGGATTGGATTGGCTAGTTTAATTCGAATTCTCATGAGTATCGGTCCGATTCCTAGTTCCTAAAAGTGGAACCAATGTCCATGTGGTCCGGTCCCGGTTCTAAGGTGGTACCAGACTGGATCAACTACATATACTCTTTCTTTTCTTTTCTTTTTAAAAAAAAATCTTAAAAAAATAAAAGTGACTAGCATTTTTTTTCTTTATAACATAAGGCATCAAGTAGTGGGAAAAAGAAAAAGTAACCAATTCATTAGATCGAACTAAAATGGGATTGGACCGGGAGGACTGGTTCCCCATTTCACCTTGAAACTAGACTGGACAGGGAATCAATCACTCCTAAAATCACCTTGTTTGTTTGTTTGTTTTCCTATGGAGAGAATAAAAGGGATTGGGAGGGATGGATATAATGGTAGGGTGGGCTCCAGTCTAATAATGAATGCAATTTTCACAGGTTGATCCATTCTTTCACCTCCGTTTGTTTACGTAGTGATTACTCTAATCATTTTATTTCTCTCTAAATTACTCCATCCAAATGTATAATAAATTTTTTATGCCATTCATATGGGTTGGAAAAATTAGAATAGTTACTTTTTTTTAATTAAAAAAAAGTCAAATACTCATATTAAGATAGCGATAAAATTAGTATGTAGATTATTTTTTTTTTTTTTTTCAATTTAAGAGTCACGTATGGGCCTCTATGAAAACCCAATTAAGCGTTGGAAATTAAAAATTTAACACTAAATGATATTAAACTTGTAAGATAATCCTAGTATTTGACTTAAAAGATTCAATATAGTCAAAATACTCACCTAATCTAGTAATCCTTGAAATGGGTAGTAAATAGAATCTTCATAATTATATTGTTAAAACCTATCAATAGTAATCCCATTTCCTTGTTTGGCAAGAAATTAATGATATTCAATGATGTATTTTTAACTATCATGTAAATAATTTCAAGATAGATGACTGAATCGCTCCTTTTGAAAACATTTGGGACTTCATTGCATGTATTGAAATGATGATAAATATGGTTTGGTAAACTTGTTCCCATAGTATATCAGTCGTTGCATCACTAATATTATCCAAACTTAGAGAAAAGGATATCACAAGTGCCATAATATTCGTTTGGCGCTCACTTGAGGGACATAATTTTTTTTCTCGACCATGTAATAACTTTCGTATGGTACTCACTTGAGTGACATAATTTTTTTTCTAATAACTTGTGTGTCATATAATTTTTCAATCGATCACTTAAGTATCATAATTAAAAAAAAAAAAAAAACGTTCATCAAAGTGTCTTGCCATGTCAGATTTTTGACACTTTTGTGAACGTTTTTCAAAAATTATGGCATTTAAGTAATTAATTGAAAGTTATGGTACTTAAATGAACGTTTTTTTAGAACTTATGACAATAAAGTAATAAAAAAAATTGATGGTTCTAAAGTGAGTACGGTAAGAAAATTATCACTTGTGGTGTCCTTATATCCTCAAATTTGTATGGTGTGAGCTGACTTTGTGCACAAAGCTAGTGACGAAGCAGCAATTGAAATTCATGAGATATATACTTCATTTTGTGCCCTTTGCATTCTTCCAGATCATCAAGCTTTTGTCTGGGAATAGAATCATCCTGTGGATTGCAAAAATGTCGAGCCGCTTACCATGGGTAGCAAGACCATATTCTCTATCACAGTTATTAAGCACGGAACCAACTTTCTTTGAGAAGTTTAAAACTTGGTTCGGCCTCCAAGAGTCCGCTCGGAATATAATCCTTGGAGTAGCTATCTTAATTGCGACTGCCACTTACCAAGCCGCGCTGAGTCCTCCGGGAGGATATTGGCAGGATAACTCTTCAAATTCCACAGCCAATTCCACTGTCGTCACTGCCAATTCCAGCAGCATTGTTGAAAAACCACACAAAGCTGGAGACATTATCCTGAGCGGCTCGAAACTACATGTGTTCACGGCCCTCAACGGTATGGCGTTTTTGGTTTCCATCATCACAATCTGGATCACCGCTATTCCCTTATTGCCCCACACTCTCCCGGTTTACTTGCTAATGATGTTTCTCAGTGATGCCTACTATTTTACCGCTACAATCTCATACCCGAAATCCGATGCGGCCGCGGGATTCTTCGAATTTGTATTTTATATGAGCTTGGTGGGTCTCGTGTTGGTGGTCCCCATGATCTTGTGGTTGATATACTACACATACAAAATCCGACTCCAAAAGAAGCCGCACGGAGACGCGTCCGCGACTTCTCCTAGAATTGAAGGATCGGAAATATTTTGGGAGTGTTATTTACTCTTATGTATTATTCTCGTGTATACATATCATCTATGTTTCTATTTTGAGGTTTACAATAATTAGACTTTCTCTATTAGTTTTATGTAATGGACTCATCTATTGAATTCCTTGATCCTGAGAGGCCTTTCTTCTTGCTTGAAGTCGAGACTTCCGCAGATTTTTTTTTCCTACTTAAACTTTGATGCAGTGGAAACAAAAAGCACAAAGTTGCAACTCGTAAACACGAATGCTTGAAGCGTTCACGCACAAAACACACTGCTGGAAATCTCTTTAGGTTTTTATTTATTTTTTTAATTTTTTTCTAGAAAGAGGGCAAATGCATGATCCTGTAAAACATAACAAATCACTACAGTGGCAACCCTTTTCTAAAAATTATTACTAGATAAAATAACCGAAAAAGAAATACGATAACAAAAGTCTAGCTAAACCTAAAAAATCAACTAGATCCTATGGTATCTTCCAATAAAAATTAAAATGTATCAATTCGTTTAATAAAGTTACAATAGTCGAAACAATAAACTCAAATATTATATACTACGTGAATATCCTAAACCAACTTAAGTAAAGAAAGAAATATCAAACTTCTATATCCTAAATTTATCAAATAAAAGATGTAAATCCAAACTTAATGCATCCCACATCATTTCTTTTTTTTTTTAGAAAAAGGGTTAATACATTGAAAAACCCCAAAATGGTACACTTGTGACAAATTTACCCTAAACAAACTTACCCGATTAACTATAAAAAAAACCCTAAACTGGTATATTTATGACAAATTTACCCCAAACATCCCACAAAATCATTTCTCCATTTTAATTAGATTAATACCACAAAAAAATCACAAAAATAAGCTGTCATTTAACTTTATAATTTAACAGGGTAAATTTGTCCCAGTTTAGGGTTTTTGATGGCCAAAAAAATAGTTTGTGGTAGATTTGTCACAGATGTACCAGTTTGGGGTTTTTTAGGATATTAGCCCTTTAGAAAAAGAAGCTCGACCTTGAGTTTTTGAAATGCCGAATATCTAGTAAAGTATATATACTATAGTCCTATTGAAATCCAGAACCATATTTGTAGAATCAATCAAAATTTCTTACTTCGAGAAAAGATCCAAACAAAACTGCAAGGTCAATCCATCAATTGATTTTTCCAATTGCCTATCATAATGACATATATTTTTGTTCTTTTGTTCTTCTTTACATTTTCTATCGCTTGAAATTTCTTCGCCCAAATTTCATATGTATCTTCCGATCAAAAAATAAAAAATAAAAAATTCTCGTATGTATATGTAATTCAGATCAAAGTGGGAGGGGTTTCTCTCTAAAATCATCTCTCCATCATCATGGAAGACATGCTCATCCTGAGATTATTCCTCAAAGCTCAAAATCCTCAAAATCCTCCTCCTTGGAAAGGGAATTAAAAAACTTCTACCCTCCGGAGGCTCAACAGCAACCTTATCAACGGCAATTACAGAAGCGTCGATCGTTTTGTGGTTGTTATCGAGGATAACATGAAGCTGGCTTGTTCAACTTGATCATCAATTCAGGAAAATCGCCGCATTAACAGATTTTACATTTTATGCCACGTTCTAATCCGCACTTCACCTGCTCTTTTCCGCTCAGCCTGCGTTTGATCCCACAAAAAAATAAAAAAGCATCTCTCCTCAACGTACAAGCTAAGAGGTTTGCTTGTCATCTTTGGAAATATACGTGCAGTGCAAAAGATGATGATCTACATCTGCATTAAAATTTTCAGGTTCAAAAATCCATTTAAATATTTATGGAACCTTTTTTTTTGGTTGGAAAGTGAATAATTTATGGAACTCTTTGAGACAATGGTAATGGTCACAATTCTTGATGGTCTCCATGACAGGCTCTACCATGTCGACCGTCCGACGGTCACAATAATCGCGACCATCACCTCCACGCCTTTCTATGGCTATCAAAGCAATGTTTGTGCCCCTCAAACTCCTCAAAATCCTTTTTACTTGAATATTAAGGACGCGTTTGGTAACGATTCTGTTCCCGGAAATAATTTCTAATTAGAAATGATTATTTTTTATTTTGTTATTGGAAACAATTTCTAAGCATTTTAAGTCGTTTAATAATTATTCAAAATTTATGATTCTAGAATAGAATTGTGCTTTTGTTGCTCAAAATTTCTACTCCAAATCATTTTCTTTTAATTTTTAAATAATTTTTTTTACTTTTTTCATTTATTTTTTTTTTTTTTTTTCCTCTCTCCTATTCTTCTTCTTTAGGTGGCCGGTTGCCGGTCCCGATCGGCCAGACGAGGGCCGGTGACCTCACTGGAGCGTTGCCGGCCCTTGGTGAGGTTGGCCCTCATCGGCTAAGCCTTAGCCGGTGGCCGAGTGGGCCTCACTGTCGATGGCCAAGCAGACCTCACCGAGCCCCAACGAGGCCTATTTGGATATATGCTTGTTAACACTATTTAGATATATGCTTTAAGAATTTTATATGTCCATTTAGTTAATTTAAATAGCAATGGTTTACGCCGAACACATGTTGACATAGATTGTCAATGTAACTCATGATATTATATTATCCACTTAAATTCGCAAGTATAATTTCCAAAATCAAAATATGCATAGCTACATTATGTGAATAAATTCCATTTAACTTCATTTTATTTCATAAACTATAATAAAACCTAAGGATTGAAATTATATCATCTCTCCCATTGATTTATCTATGTCTATACTACTATAAGGCAAAGAAGGATTTCTGTGTTCAAGAAGAAAAAATGACTCCAATCCACACGTGATAATTCCCGTGGTGAACTATGTATTTCATAAAGAAAGAATTATATGCATGGGATGATAATTTGTATTTTATCCATAAAAAAAAAAAAGACAAATCAAATAAAAAGGGGGACAACAAATGGACCCCACACATGAGTCGATGTGGTACACGCTAGGGTGTGCAACTAGACCGGGTATACCTAGTTCCCGGACCGGCTTACCCGGAAAACAAGGTTGGGAACCGATTCTCATTGAAACTGATCTGGGAATTGGTTCCCAAAATTCGGAACCGATTTAAACCGGTCCGGGAAAAGGTTTCGAGTGATTATCCACCCAAAAACCGGTTCCTAAATCGGTTTTGGAACCGATTCCCGGACCGGTTTTGTAAGTAGATGTCAAAAACCTTTTTTTTTTTTTTTTTCTCCCGATCTCTATTCTTACTCCTCCAATCATACGATGTTTTTCCTCTTGGCTCTCTCAAACATGCATGGCACTCCTCCTTTGTCATTCCTCTTCCTCATTTGCTTCCCTCCCTCACCAGCTCCCTCTCACACCGTCTAATGGATGGACGGTGTTCATCATCGTCAAATTCTTGTGTATCACATGGATTGGCTCACCTAATTTCTCTTTTGTAGGATGAGTTATGCTTGCATAAATGAGTAGATTCATGTAGTAGTTGTTGGAATAAAACTAATATTAGACTCATGTTTGTTGTTAATTCTTTGTCTTATGATTTTATTTATTATAATTAGCCCTATGGATCCTTAATTTTCATTTAGTCAAAAAGTTCATGTATTAATTTATTACCGGTGTTTAATGTTTCGATATAAATTAGGAAGATTACGTTATTTTCTCGCTTATTAATATAAAATTTAAAGTCGTATAGGATATCGAGAAATTACAAAATAGGTTCAAGTGGAAATAGGGTTGACTTTAAAATCGGATCAAAAAAACATGATGGATCGGGTACATGGTCCAATACAAACATGGTCGGATATAGGGTCTAGAAAATGAGAACCGATTATAATAGGGTTGGGTACAGGGTTCAGATTTAGACCCTAACCACCCTGGACTCGATCACTCCTAGTACACACATGTTAAAACATATCGGTTAGTGTGGTACAAGCATGCAAAGTGTGGAAAAAGCAAATGATAAAATGGTCAGGAACATTATAAAAGGAGTGTGTGAGTAAAATAAGGAGTGAAAAAATGTGACGGTAAATAAATCTTGGTAATTAACTTTTATGAATTCATTAAAGCTTTAGCAGATTGTCATTTCATTTTCCTTCATTTCCCAATTTTCTAAAAATCATGTCAAACTTACTTACCAAAGAAAATCATATCAAACTAAATAAATCTTGGTAGTTGCCATTTCAAAAGATATTCCACGGAAAAAAACCATTTTGAAAGATATTCACATATACTAGTATCATATATTATTAACATATGCTGAAGTTATAATTCGTAGCTTTAAAAGACGCCTGGATATTCAACTCAAATTTGGTTAATTTTTTCATTCACGAATTATATCATACTATTTAATTTCCATCGACCGCAATCTTTTCAATCTTTTGAGATTCAAATTTTCCACATGAAGATAAAATATCAAACCTTTTTCCCTATAGATTCTTGTAATATATTTAGATACTTATGCAATAAAAAATTATAATCTTTAAAGATCTCTCTCTTTTCTATTTTGGGTCATTGTTGATATGGATCTTTAACTTTATTGCAGTTTGTGATTTGCTTATGATGTATTACTTAAATGCTCTAATACTGGGATACATTTTTAGATACTTATGCAATAAAAAATTATAATCTTTAAAGATCTCTCTCTATTTTGGGTCATTGTCGATATGGATCTTTAACTTTATTGCAATTTGTGATTTGCTTATGATGTATTACTTAAATACTCTAATACTGGGATAAATTTTAAAAAATTATAAAGAGGAAAAATCATAAAAAGAACCCTAAATTACACAAACCGTGACTTTTTTTATAGCATAAGAAATATTAAATTATGCATATGGTGATGCATTTACCCAAACAAATTTTTAATTGAATTGAAGATTTGTATTTGTGTGATATATTTACTATTTGTTAAGTTTTGTTAGATGATTTTTCAACAAAAACAATATAGTTTTATTTCATGTCAACATTATTTGCTTCATATTTTTAATGATTCTCATTAATCAAATTTTGATTGAAAATAAGGGCGCGTTTGGTAATGAGTTTATTCCCGAGAGTAGATTTTGATTAAAAAAATGATTATTTTTTATTCTATTTTCAAGAACAGATTCTAAGCATTTTAAGTCGTTTGGTAACTGTCCAAAATTTTATTTTGGAATAGAATTGCGTTTGGTACCGTGTTTATTGATTCTATTCCAAATTATTTTTTTTTTTTTAAATTTTTAAATACTTTTTTTTTTCTTTTTTTTTTTTCTTTTTATTCTATTCTTCTTCTTCTTTTGGCTAGCGACCTCACCAAAGACGAGGACCGAGCCTTGTTAGCGGTTGGGCGAGGCTCGCCCAGCCTCGGCAAGGTTGAGTTTCATCGGTGGCTGGGCTTGTCTTTGGCGAGCTCGCTGGACCTTGCCCTAGCCTGGCGAGCTGGCTAGACATGCAGGTGGCGACCGACGGTGGCAGACGGTGGTTGTGGGATGGCGGAAGGAAAGAAGAATAATAATTGGTTTTGATTCTCAAATTTGTTCCCGGAACAAAAATCAACTTTTTTTTTTTTTTATTCTTGATTCCACTCCCAATTTGTTCATAGGAATAAAAATTTTACCAAACAGGAATAAAAATTTTATCAAACGCGATTTTGGCGCGTTACAAAAACTACTTTCAAAACAAATTTAAAAAAAAAATTCCATTATAAGACAGAATTTGATGATTTTTATCCATTATAAGACGACGTAGAATTTTACGTTCACTGTCAAAACAACACCTAATTGGCCGATCACTACCACTTCTAGCCCGAGATCTTCATCACTTCCAGTCTCCCCGGATCTCCGCGCGTCATTCACCATGAAACCGGGTGACAGCCCGCCATTTAGCGGGATTAGCGGGATTCTGGATGACGGATGTCTCGCTTTACCTATATATGTGACGCTCGCACCGATCGTTCTGGGTCACTTTCGACACTCTTCACCACCCTCTGGTACGCTCGCTCTCCCTGGCTCTCCCTCTCTCACTAGAAGTTCTGTCGGTCGATCCTTCATCTGCTTCGCGAATTCGCAATCTACGCTCCGTTCACTCTCGTGGGCTTCGTTTCGATTCTCGTAATTCGTCTCGGATTTCATCGTGTGGCGCTCCAGCTTTTGTGGGTACTGATGACGGCTTCTTGATTTTTATTTTCCCGGTGGGAGCAGAGCGCGTTGCGAGCTTTTGGAAATGGCCGAGGCTGCACCCGTGAATGCTGAGCTCCTGGAGTGGCCGAAGAAGGACAAGCGCCGCTTGCTCCACGCCGTCTACCGCGTCGGCGACCTCGACCGCAGCATCAAGTAGCCACCGCATCGCGTTTTCTTTTGCTATTGCTATTGTGGTCTTTATTGTGTCCGGGGAAAGCAGTTTCTGAGGACGAAAGATGAGAATGAACGATGATTATCAGGACCCAAGAGAGGACATGGGTGAAAAAGGCATCGTTTGGTTGTTTTGAGAAATGGGTTGCTTGAAAAGCGTGTTCTTGACGTTCTCTGTTTGAGGGTTGTGAGATCTCGTTAAAAGCCGACAAAAATGGGTCATAAATCCATATTATAATCCATTTTTAGTTAAATGAATTATGGGTCGTCGAAAGTGGGTCATAAATCAATATTATAATCCATTTTTAGTTAAATGAATTATGCGTCAAACGAAAGTTAAATATGAATCAATAAAAAGTTTGAAAAAATAAAACACAAAAAAATGAATTTAAATGAATTATTAGAAAGGAAAACCCAATTTAAAGTTTCAACTCATGGCTTTTTTTAATTTATATTATTTTTATAAAAAATTATAATTATAATTATTTTTCATATTTTTATTTTTTTTTTCTTTCCTTAGCCGGCGCCGGCAGGGCAACAGTTGGCCGGTGAGGCTCAAGCTCGCCAACGGGTCAATTAAAAATAAAATAATTAAATTCGATTAAAAATTATATTTGAAGTTTTAATTCAATTAGCATATAGCATAAGTGGATTTTTCTAGAATATTAATAGGTTTTAGCAATACGGATCGGGTCGGGTATGGGTCACCAAATTTACATTAGAACAATATGGGTCAAAACAGGTTAAATGAGCCGACCCACCCCTAGATGTTGTCAACCGGTTCTCTGGAATTGGAAGGTGATCATTTCTTGTGGTTTTCGTTATTTGGTGCCAGATTTTATACGGAATGTTTTGGCATGACGTTGCTGAGGAAAAGGGACGTTCCTGACGAGAAATACTCCAATGCCTTCCTCGGATATGGCCCCGAAGAATCTCACTTCGTTATGGAGTTGACATACAGTATGTTCTTTCTGGGGCTGACTCATCAAATTTCAGCCTTTTTTTTTCTGTTGTTTATGTTAATGTGCATATGAAGAGATTGCATTCTTTTCAGTTCACAGAGTCGTTGGACCTTTTTCTTTTGTGTTGCTGCAGTTTAATATGTAATAACATGCAGTGCAGACCTCTTTACCAACAATAAGGGGACCGGCCATTTTTTATTGGGAAAAAACCACAAAAACCCCCAACTTTGCTTCGAGTGACAGATTTACCTCGAACTTTGTTTGTTTTGTGACGTGAAAATCCTCGAAGTTTGCTAGCTGTGACACATTTACCCTAAACTTTATTTGTGACACAAAAAATCCTTTGGTCTTTTTACTTTTAAAATTTTTTTTCTTTTTTTTCTTGTTCTTCTTCTTTCCCTCCGCCGGCATCCGTTGGGGCACCCTCGCTCGATGCAGGCAAGGGCGGCCCTCGTCGACATTGGACGAGGGCCTCTCTCGCTAGATCCTTGCTGGACGCCGGTGAGGGGAGCCCTCGCCGGACGCCGGTGAGGGGAGCCCTCGCCGGACGCCGGCTTCCCTCCACCGACTCCACCATGGCCAGCGGAGGGAAGAGAGAAGAAGAAAGAAAGAAAAAAGAAAAAAGAAAAAGAAAAAATAGAAAGAATAAGACGAAAATATCCTTAATGGGGTAAATGTGTCACAGTTAACAAATTTCGGGATTTTTCATGTCACAAAACAAAATTTGGGATAAATCTGTCACTCGAGTCAAAGTTGAAGTTGGGGGTTTTTGGTGGCTTTTTCCCTCCTTTTATGATAAATCACGGGATTGACCACTTAAGTGGCAGGCAGGTTTAAATACGTATGTTGAGTGAACCCACCATTTTAGTGACCGTGTAGTGTGTACTCTTTCATGTGGCCCGACCCTTTACTGGAACAGTTCCCTCATTGTTCAGTTTCCAGGAAAACCTTCATTTCAACGTTAGACAGGCAAAGGCCATAAATACCGGCCCTATTTTGCCCCTTCTTCGTATCCATGTGTACCAAAAGGGGAAAAATGTCAAAACATTCTGACATCGATTGAAACTTCTAATTTTTTATATGAGCAGTGTTTGTGGAGAGTGGTGAAATAGACTATAAGAAATTTCTTTTAAGGCATAGCATAAACGGGTGCTCATTCATCATTTCAGTAGCTTACTGAAACTTTGCTTTTCTTCTGTTTCAGATTATGGAGTGAGCTCTTATGATATTGGAACTGGCTTCGGAAATTTTGCCATTGCAACTCAAGATGTGAGTATCTCTGCTCTGTTTAACAACATTTCAAAGTATAACGCCTGCTTCATTGGTCATCCATTTTGGATTTCTTCAACTTTGCAGGTGTACAAGATGGTTGAAGATATTAAGGCCAAGGGGGGCACGGTCACAAGGGAGCCTGGTCCAGTTGAAGGTGGAACGACTGTAATTGCCTTTGTGAAGGACCCGGATGGTTATATCTTTGAGCTTATTCAAATAGGTGCAACTCCAGTACCACTTTGCCAAGTGATGCTTCGAGTTGGTGATTTGGAGCGCGCAATTAAGTTTTATGAGAAAGTATGTTTTTTTGTTTGCATATTGATGAGATTCTTCTCCTAATGTGTGTTCCGATGATACTGTTTCCAGCTAAGATGCAGCTAGCGGCTACTTTGTTGGTGTGAGGTTCACATGTGAGAATTGATGTTATGACGTAGAAATTGAGTTCAATGGGTCTGATGGTTATGCAAATAGTGGGGAGAAAAGACTTCAATTGGTGTTGTTTGTTCCAAAGAGTTTTACTGTGACTGTGATTTTGCTACAATATTAGTTTCAGGGATTTACCTTATCCTTGTGCAGGCATTGGGCATGAAACTGTTAAGGAAAGTGGATAAGCCCAACGACAAGGTTGGTCATCCCTGCTCTACATAAGCATATGGTATCGTTTGTGAAGGTTGCATTGGACCACATGTTGGTTCCCTAAGTGTTTTAAGATTATTCCACTCTCATAATGTTACATGGAATATGACAGTACACCTTGGCCATTATGGGTTTTGTTGAAGAGAATGAGACAAATGTGCTGGAGCTCAGCTATAACTATGGTGTTACTGAGTATACCAAGGGCAATGCATATGCACAAGTTAGTCTGTTTACTTTTGCTTGCTGTAAATGCAATGTAATTTAGATCTCTCGCTTTCACTCGCTAAAGAATGTTTGCTCTCGATTCTAGCTCGCCATCAGCACTGATGATGTCTACAAGAGTGGTGAGGTGGTTAAGCTGGTTATTGAAGAGCTTGGCGGGAAAATAACTAGACAGCCAGGACCACTTCCTGGGATCAACACCAAAATTACCTCTTTCCTAGATCCAGATGGTTGGAAAACTGTAAGTTTATGCTTTATGAATTTCAAACCTCTTTATTCATGGGAATGAGCAGGAACGCAGTATTGTATCTCTGCTTAAGATGCAGATAAAGTTAATGGCCATATTTTTTAGGAGTAATGTGTATAGAACTGGCAATGCATGTATTTGAGTTGAGTCACTTAAGGAAAAAAAAAAGAAAAAAAGAGAACTGCTTTATTGCATCTTTGCCTTGGAAGATGAGGGACCTGTGTAGTGCACATGATTATTGTTTTGCACACAAATGAAAGGGAAGTATAAAGCACACAACACGGGTATACACCTGAAATCATTGTGTCTACACTCCACCAGAGAAGGCTACCCTTTTTGTCTTGAGCAATAATGGAAATCATTACCCAAGACCTCACATCACATACGTTGCGACTAGACATAAATATGGCAGCATCAGTTCTTTCAATTAGTATGCGATGTATTTATATTCTAATTCCCTTTCATGGCGACTTCGTTGTGATCCTTAAGACTTTTTGCTTGTAGGTCCTGGTTGACAATGAAGACTTCCTGAAGGAACTGCAGTAAGAATCTTGTGACGGTGTGAGTGTTCAATGCGCTGAGCAGATGCGTAGTCTTTTGGTTCTGATATAAATAAAACGTTGTGTATTGGCCATCGATTACCAACTACCACGTTCTTATCCGCTCTTCACCTGCTCTTTTCCGCTCAACCTGCGTTTGATCCCACAAAAATAAAAAGCATCTCCCCTCAACGACAAGCTAAGAGGTTTGCTTGTCGATCTTTGGAAATATACGTGCAGTGCAAAAGATGATGATCTACATCTGCATTAAAATCTTTCAGGTTCAAAAATCCATTAAATAAGGAACCTTGCCAGGAATTTATGGAACTTTTTTTTTTTTTTTTTTTGGTGAATAATTTATGGAACTCTTTGAGACAATGGTAATGTTCACAATTCTTGATGGTCTCAATGACGGGCTCTACCATGTTGACAGTCCGACGGTCATAGTAATCGTGACCTTCACCTCCACGCCTTTTTGTGGCTATCAAAGCAATGTTTGTGCCCCTCAAACTCCTCAAAATCCTTTCCACTTGAATGTTAAGGATGCGTTTGGTAACGATTCTGTTTTCGCGAATAATTTCTGATCATAAATTATTTTTTATTTATTCTTGAACAATTTCTAAGCATTTTAAACCGTTTGGAAACTATTCAAAATTTCTGATTCTGGAATAGAATTACATTTAGTACCGTGTTCAAAATTTCTACTCAAAATATTTTTTTTTAATTTTTAATAATTTTTTTACTTTTTTCATTTTTTTTTTTTCCTTTCTCTCTCCTATTCTTCTTCTTCTTCTTCAAGTAGCTGGTCTAGCGATCGGCCTTACGAGAGTCGGCGACCTCACCGGAGTGTTGTCGACTCTTGGTGAGGTCGAGCCCCTTGTCGGTCAAGCCTTGCGGTGGGGCGGGCCTCGCCGTTGGTGGCTAGGTGGACCTCACCTAGCCTCGGCAAGGCCTGCCTCGGCCATTGGTGGCGAGGCCCACCTGGCCACCGGCGAGGCTTGATCTTGCTAGATCGCGAGGCTTGCCTAGCCCTGTCAAGGCTTGGCCTGGCAGATGGCTGGGCTTGCCTCCGGTGAGCTCGCCAAACCGGTTGCTGGCGACTAGCAGCGGTGGGCGGCGGACAACAACTGCGTGGCGGTGGCGATAGATGAAGAAGAAGAAAAGGGAAGAATAAGAAAAAAAAAAGTTTGATTCTTAGATTTGTTCCCAGGAACAAAAATTAGCCTTTTTTTTTTAAATTTTGTTTCAAATTTACTTTCGGGAACAAAAAAATAGAAATTTATTTCGAGAATAAATTTTTTACCAAATATGATTATGTTTCAAAACTACTCTTGAGAATAAAAAATCAAAAAACCTATCATTATTGTAATGGTTACCAAACATGTTCTAAAGTTTTCAGAGAACAGGACGTTGGTCTTTGGTGGTTTTTGCCCATTACAAATGGATGCTGGAATTTCAACCAAGACACCCTTTATTGTCAAATCATTTTGCTTTGCACTATTTATAACTGTGTCCACCTTTCTATCCACTCATTTTTTCCTTGCCCTCCGACCCCAAACTACCATCGATCAAAGAGGACCACCTCTGCTTTTTTTACCAAAAAAATAAAATCGCAAAATTTGAATTTCTGGACATTACTCTGTTCAAAACCTCTGCTTAAAATTCAAAACCTAAATTCCACAATTAGCTCATTCCTACGTGTGCTTCATTTTTCCGAAAAATAAATCTGGTGTCCTTATTTTTCCTAGTCCCGAATGAACATCGTTCTCTATCGAGTCCAGAAATAGAAAGCAATGTTGCCAAAAAATAATAATTAATTTCTCGTATCTGTAAAAAAAAATTAATTAAATTTTAGTCTTCAATGTCACCATGCGGTTTGACTTGGAGGCAGGTCCACCCGTGGGTCAAATCTTACTTTCCTTAATCCCCCGGTGTCAAGTGGCAGCGGCTGTCGGTTACACTAGATGACAGCCTCCCCTCATTGGCCTGTCGCCTAACCACTCTAGCCCGATATCCTCGTCGCCTGGCGGTCTCCCCGGGATCTCCGCGCGTCATTCGCTGCGAAACTGGGTGAGAGCATATAGTTTTAGTGGATTCTCCATTACGGATGACTATATTAGTAGGGTTGTGCAACGGGAACCGCCCAAACCGAGATCCAACCGGATTGGACCGGATCAGCTGGTTTCGGGTGGTTCCCACTGTCAGTAGTTGGTTCATGGTTCCTAATCTTGGAATCGGTGGCCAGTCGGTCCAGGTTCACGATTTCAAGGTGGGAACCGGATCAAATCGGGATGCCAGGAGCCGAACCAAATTTTTTAATATATAATTTATATACATAGAATTAATAAAATATATAAACATAATAACTTATTACAACCAAAATTGTAATTTGAGGTAGGAACCTCTTATGTGACCAAGAGATCATTAAAACCATTTTTGTTACTCTTTTATTTATAGAAAAAAATCTCATTTTCGACTAAACATTCAAAAAGCAGAAGAGTGATTGTTTATAAAATTTAAGCCAAGCCCAATCTTTAGCCAAATTGTTCATGGCCTTCATGGTTAAAGTTAAGTGTGAAACACAAAGTGTGAATCACGCAAGTGAAGTTTGAATATTTTGCACGTGAGAACATGTGTGATTAGTTTTGTTGAATCATCTGAGAGCCGAATTGGATAAATCGGTCCGGAGCGCGGTCACTCTTTAATGCAAAAAAGTAAAGCCGATTTTGTTGGACCAGACCGGACTGAACCGAAACCGATTGTCTGGTCCGATTCCTGGTCCTAGGACCAAACGGTGCGGTCCATGATTCGCAATTTTAGGAACCGGTGCTCCCGGTCCGGTTCCTAGTTCCAAGGTGAAACTGGACTGAACCGGGAACCAATCACCTCTATATATTAGCCATCATTCTAGTTCACTCAACACTCTTCTTCACCCTCTAGTGCGCTCGCTCTCCTCTCTCTCTCTCTCGATCGAGACTTTGTCGATCGATCCTTCGTCTGCTCCGCGAATTCGCAATCTACGCTCCGTTTACTCTCGTGGGCTTCGTTTCGATTCTCGTAAGTCGTCTCGGATTTTATCGTGTGGCGCTCGAGCTTTTGTGGGTACTGATGATGGCTTCTTGATTTTTTTCCCATCGGAAGCAGAGCGCTTCGCAAGCTTTTGGAAACGGCCGAGGCTGCGCCTGTGAACGCTGAGCTCCTGGAGTGGCCGAAGAAGGGCACGCGCTGCTTCCTTCACGCCGTCTACCGCGTTGGCGACCTCGACCGCACGATCAAGTACGCACCGCATTGCGTTTTCCTTTGCTATTGTGGTCTGTATTGTGTCTGGGGAAATGGACGATGGTTATCAGGACCCAAGAGAGGACGTGGGTGAAAATTCTAAATTTCTTGATAGTCAATTTAATACTAAAATTTTCAATTATAATTATTTAATTCTAAATATTTTAAGGAATTGTCAATTTAGTCGTTTGATTAATTTTGACTGGATATTATTGACATAAACATCAGCTGTCCGCTGTTCAACGTGACACAATTAATGCTGATGTAGATAAAAATAGTTCACGCTACATTCCCCGACTTGGTAATCGAAATGTCACTGCACAGGGATATGGAAATAGCTCCGGATCTAAATAACGGCAGCCCAAATTGGTCGCTTGAATGGGGGCCAAAGCTCAAGCCTTGTAAGAGCAAGGCCTCTTTTGGTACACAGGACCTAGAGAGTTTAAAGGTATCATAACAGAAGCTCAGGCCCTCTTGCTCATACTAATGAGCAGTCGATTATTGCTTAAAGGGCTTGACAAAGGTGAGAGAAAGGTTGCTGATTGGTGTGGTACGCGGTGCATGAGCTTGTAGTTGTCTTCTTAAGGAGATAATGGCACAAATCATCCATGAATTTTGGCCTAATGTGCAATGTAATCCTTAAAATTTTAATTTATTCAATACGATCCTTGAACTTTAACCTAATATTCATTGTGATCCCTAAACTATATAAAATATTCAGTGTAGTCATTCAATTAATTGAATATTAGAGACAACATTGATTATTTTCATACCATACACAAAATTAAATATGTATTAAAAGTTCGGGACTACATGAACAAATTAAAAATTCAAGAATCACATTGCAAATTGGCTAAAGTTCATGGACTACACTAAGCAAATAAAAAGTTAAAGGGCTGCACTGCAAATTAGGTCAAAGTTTGAGGACCATTTGTATCATTTTCCCTTATCTTATGTTTAGATGTAGTTAAAAACATGACAAAACTCAAGGTTCCAAATATTTGTTGTGCAAGGAGACTATATCATGTGAATGTCACCTAAAAGCACTCTGCAGATGGTTCTCTGTTGAAATCGCTTACTCTTTTTCCTTGGTTTCCAAAAAGTCTTTTCTAATTCGGAGTCATGTCTTACAACATACAAGCCAGTGATTGGGGGATACAAAGGTTATTTTCTTCAAAGACATGTCTTACAAGCACCAAACTTATTATATGGATATTTGGCTGGAAAGACTATATTAACAAATCATCAAAATGTTTATGACTATATTGACACGATTGAAAGGTTTAGAACTAAATTGGCAAATTGTTAAAATATTTAGGATTAAATTGGTATAATAAAATGATTTAAGACTTAATTGTCCTCCGTACAATAAGTTTAAAACTTTTTGGACAATTTTCCCCCTAATCATTTATGTATTATTTGAGAAAAAATGTCAAAATAGTTGTTTTTATTGGATTTTGCATACAATTATGTTGATATTGTTAATTATTCATTGCAAGAAAGCTAAAACTCTAGATTTGATGTTTGATAATCTCTTGTTAGATTTTCGTAGTTAATGTTTTATGATTGATTTCAAAGTCCTTTTTAAGTACGGTAAGGCATTGCGCATAATTGCGCAGGTGCGAATGCAAAAGAGCTTCGAAGGTCCACAGATGGGGAAGGAGTTAGGGGTGCGAGACAGGTTGGAGAACATTTCTTTTTTTTTTTGGCTAACAGGTTGGAGAACATTGATCCCACCAAAGCTTGGCTAGGGATGGGCATCGGACGTAGGGTCTTGCCTCCTCGTCGGGCACCGACTAGGCCGGCACTTTCCGACAAGAAATAGGTGGTAGAGCATGAGGTGAGGATTTTGGTAGGGTTGGGCGGTGCAAGGCCGGTAATAGGCTTGCTAACACTGTTTAGATGTATGCTTTAAGAATTTTATAGGTATATTTAGTTAATTTAAATGGCAATGGTTAACGCCGAATACATGTTGACATAGATTGTCAATGTAACTCGTGATATTATATTATCCACTTAAATTTGCAATTACAATTTCCAAAACCAAAATATGCATAGCTACATTATGTGAATAAATTCTATTTAACTTCATTTTAATTCATAAACTATAATAAAAGCCAAGGATTGAAATTGTATCATCTCTCCCATTGATTTATCTATATCTATGCTACTATAGGGCAAAGAAGGATTTATGCGTTCAAGAAGAAAAAATTGACTCTCCAATCCACGCATGATAATTCCCATGGTGAACTCTGTATTTCATAAAGAAAGAATTAAACTACCTAATTGTTCGTTACAAATGCAAAAATGTAACTCAATAAAATAAAAATAATTATGCAAGGGATAATAATTTGCATTTTATCCATAAAAAAAAAAAACGACAAGAGACAAGTCAAATAAAAAGAGGGACAACAAATGGACCCCACATATGAGTGAGCGTGGTACACGCATGTTAAACCACATGAATTGAAGCGTGGAAATAAAGAAAGAATTAAACTACTTAATTGTTCGTTACAAATACAAAAATGTAACTAAATAAAATAAAAATAATTATGTAAGGGATAATAATTTGCATTTTATCCATAAAAAAAAAAAAAAAAACGACAAGAGACAAGTCAAATAAAAAGAGGGACAACAAATGGACCCCACATATGAGTGAGTGTGGTACACGCATGTTAAACCACATGAATCAGTGTGGTACAAGCATGCGAAAGCGTGGAAAAAGCAAATGATACGATGATCAGAACATAATGAAAGGAAAAGTGTGAGGAATATAAGGAGTGAAAAAAACGCGACGGTAAATAAATCTTGGTAATTACCTTTTATGAATTCTTCAAAGCTTTAGCAGGTTGTCATTTCATTCTTCCTTCATTTCCCAATTTACTAAAAATCATGTCAAACTTACTTACCAAAAAAAAATCATATCAAACTAAATAAATCTTGGTAGTTACCATTTCAAAAGATATTCGACGGAGAAAAACTGTTTTGAAAGATATTCACATATATTAGTATCATATATTATTAACATGTGGTGAAGTTATAATTCGTAACTTTAAAAGACGCTTGGATATTCAATTCAAATTTGGTTAATTCTTCCATTCACGAATTATATCATACTATTTAGTTTCCATCGATTGCAATCTTTTCAATCTTTTGAGATTCAAATTTTCCACGTGAAGATAAAATATCAAACCTATTTCCCTAGAAATTCTTGTAATAGATATAGATACTTATGCAATAAAAAATTATAATCTTTAAAGTCTCTCTTTTTTCTATTTTGGGTCATTGTTGATATGGATCTTTAACTTTATTGCAATTTGTGATTTGCTTATGACGTATTACTTAAATACTATAATACTGGGATAAATTTAAAAAAAATTTAAAGAGGAAAAATCATTAAAAAAACCCTAAATTACACAAATTGTGACTGTTTTATAACATAAGAAATCTTACATTATGCATATTGTGATGCATTTACATAAATTTTTTTTTCTTGAATTGAAGATTTGTACTTATGTAATAAATTTACTATCCATTAAGATTTTGTTAGATGATTTTTCAATAAAAACAATTATTAAGTCACGCAAGTGTTATGTCAACACTATTTGCTTTCTCACTTTTATGTAGACAGATTTATCGTTGATCGAATTTTGACCGAAGATAAATATGTCACGTAAATACAAATTTAGAATTAGGATGTGATGGCTTTTATTCATTATAAAATGACATAGAATTTTACCCAAAACACCCTTTACTCTCAAATCATTATCCTTAGCACTATTGACAACACTGTGTCCATCTTTCTATCCACTCCTTTTTTCTTACACTCCAACCCCACCCTACCATCAATCAAGGAGGACCACCTCTGCTTTTTTGACCAAAAGAAAAAGTCACAAAATTCAAATTTCTAGACATTACCCTGTCCAAAATCTCTGCTTAAAATTCAAAACCTAGATTCCTCAATTAGTTTACTCCTACGTTGCTAAATTTTCCGAAAAATAAATCCAGTGTCCTCATTTTCCTTGTCCAGAATGAACATCGCCCTCTATCTAGTGCGGAAACAGAAAATGATATCACTAAGAAAAAATAAAAATTCTCGTATCTGTAAAAAGAAATTAAGTAATATTAGTCCTCCATGTCACCATGCGGTTTGACTTTCAGGCAGGTCTACTTGTAGGTCAAATCTTACTTTCCTTAATCCCTCGGTGTCGAGAGGCAGCGGCTGTCGGTTCCGCTAGATGACAGCCTCCCCTCATTGGCCGATCGCCTAACCACTCTAGCCCGAGATCTCCGTCGCTTCCGGTCTTCCGGGATCTCCTCGCGTCATTCATTGGGAGCCGGGTGACAGCCCGTCAATTTAGCAGGATTCTCGATGACGGATGACTCACTTTTCTATATATGTTAACGCTCGCAGCGATCATTCTAGGTCACTCGACACCCTTCACCACTCTCTGGTACGCTCGCTCTCCCTCTCTCTCTAGAAGTTCTGTTGGTCGATCCTTCATCTGCTTCGCGAATTTGCAATCTACGCTCCGTTCGCTCTCGTGGGCTTCGTTTCGATTCTCGTAATTCGTCTCGGATTTCATCGTGTGGCGCTCCAGCTTTTGTGGGTACTGATGACGGCTTCTTGATTTTTTGTTTTCCCGGTGGGAGCAGAGCGCGTTGCGAGCTTTTGGAAATGGCTGAGGCTGCACCCGTGAATGCTGAGCTCCTGGAGTGGCCGAAGAAGGACAAGCGTCGCTTGCTCCACGCCGTCTACCGCGTCGGCGATCTCGACCGCACGATCAAGTAGGCACCGCGTCGCGTTTTCCTTTGCTATTTTAGTCTTTATTGTGTCTGGGGAAAGCAGTTTCTAAGGACGAAAGATGAGAATGAACGATGATTATCAGGACCCAAGAGAGGACACGTGTGAAAATGCATCGTTTGGTTGTTTTGAGAAATGGGTTGCTTGAAAAGCATGTTCTTGCTGTTCTGTGTTTTGAGGCTTCTAAGATGTTGTCAACTGGTTCTCTGGAATCCGAAGGTGATCATTTCTCGTGGTTTTCGTTATTTGGTGCCAGATTTTATACGGAATGTTTTGGCATGAAATTGCTGAGGAAAAGGGACGTTCCTGAGGAGAAATACTCCAATGCCTTCCTCGGATATGGCCCCGAAGAATCTCACTTCGTTGTGGAGTTGACATACAGTATGTTCCTTCCGGGGCTGACTCATCAAATTTCAGTTTTTTTCTGTTGTGTGTTAATGTGCATATGAAGAGATTGCATCTCTTGAAGAAACTATTCAATTTGTTCATTCCAGTTACTAGAGTTGTTGGACCTCTTTCTTTTGTGTTGCTGCAGTTTAATATGTAATAACAGGCAGTGCTGACCTCTTTACCAACAAATAAGGGGACCAACCATTTTTTATTCTCTCTAGGTCGTTGCTAATTTGTTCTTTCCGGTCATGGAATGGTTTCCTTCATTATTGTAGGCTTAGTCGGTATACATCGCAGTAAGTGCAATATGGATCCTTTTATGATAAATCACGGGATTGACCACTTTACTAGCAGACAGGTTTAAATACGTATGTTGAGTGAGCCCACCATTTTAGTGACTCTATAGTGTCTACTCTTTCATGTGGCACGACCCTTTACTGGAACAGTTCCTTCATTGTTCAGTTTCCAGGAAAACCTTCATTTCAACGTTAGACAGGCAAAGGCCATAAAAACCGGCCCTATTTTTTCCTTCTTTGTATCCATGTGTACCCAAAGGGGAAAAATGTCAAAACATTCTGACATCGATTGAAACTTCTAATTTTTTATCTGAGCAGTGTTTGTGGAGAGTGGTGAAATAGACTATAAGAAATTTCTTTAGAGGCATAGTATAAGATGGCGCTCATTCATCATTTCAGTAGCTTCCTGAAACTTTGCTTTTCTTCTGTTTCAGATTATGGAAAGAGCTCTTATGATATTGGAACTGGCTTCGGACATTTTGCCATTGCAACTCAAGATGTGAGTGTCTCTGCTCTGTTTGACAACATTTCAAAGTATAATGCCTGCTTCATTGGTCATCCATTTTGGATTTCTTTGACTTTGCAGGTGTACAAGATGGTTGAAGATATCAAAGCCAAGGGTGGCACGGTCACAAGGGAGCCTGGTCCAGTGAAAGGTGGAACGACTGTCATTGCTTTTGTGAAGGACCCGGATGGTTATATCTTTGAGCTTATTCAAAGAGGTGCAACTCCAGAACCACTTTGCCAAGTGATGCTTCGAGTTGGTGATTTGGAGCGTGCGATTAAGTTTTATGAGAAAGTATGTTTTCTTGTTTTGCATTTTGATGAGATTCTTCTCCTAATGCGTGTTCTGATGATACTGTTTCCAGTTAAGATGCAGCTAGCAGCTAATTTGTCGGTGTGAGGTTCCCATGTGAGAACTGATGTTATGAGGTAGAAATTGAGTTCAGTGGGTCTGATGGTTATACAAATAGGGGGGAAAAGACTTTGCTTGGTGTTGTTTGTTCCAAAGAGTTTTACTGTGACTGTGATTTTGCTGCAATATTAGTTTCAGGGATTTACCTTATCCTTGCGCAGGCATTGGGCATGAAATTGTTAAGGAAAGTGGATAAGCCCGACTACAAGGTTGGTCATCCCTGCTCTACATAAGCATATGGTATCATTTGTGAAGGTTGCATTGGACCACATGTTGGTTCCCTAAGTGTTTTAAGATTATTCCACTCTCATAATGTTGCATGAAATATGACAGTACACCTTGGCCATGATGGGTTATGCTGAAGAGAATGAGACAACTGTGCTGGAGCTCACCTATAACTATGGTGTTACTGAGTATACCAAGGGCGATGCATATGCACAAGTTAGTCTGTTTACTTTTGCTTGCTGTAAATGCAATGTAATTTAGATCTCTCGCTTTCACTCGCTAAAGAATGTTTGCTCTCGATTCTAGGTTGCCATCAGCACTGATGATGTCTACAAGAGTGGTGAGGTGGTTAAGCTGGTTATTGAAGAGCTTGGTGGGAAAATAACTAGACAGCCAGGACCACTACCTGGGATCAACACCAAAATTACCTCTTTCCTAGATCCAGATGGTTGGAAAACTGTAAGTTTCTATGAATTTCAAACCTCACTTTATTCATGGGAATGAGCAGGAATGCAGTAATGTATCTCTGCTTAAGATGCAGATAAAGTTAATGGCCATATTTTTGAGGAGTAATGTGTATAGAACTGGCAATGCATATATTTGAGTTGAGTGTCACTTAAAAAAGAAGAAAAAAAGAAAAAAAAAAAAGAGAACTACTTTATTGCATCTTTGCCTTGGAAGATGAGGGACCTGTGTAGTGCATATGATTATTGTTTTGCACAGAAATGAAAGGAAAGTATAAAGCACACAACACGGGTATACACCTGAAATCATTGTGTCTACACTCCACCAGAGAAGGCTACCCTTTTTGTCTTGAGCAATAATGGAAATCATTACCCAAGACCTCACATCACTTACGTTGCGAATAGACATAAATATGGCAGCATCAGTTCTTTCAATTAGTATGTGATGTAATTATATTCTAATCCCCTTTCATAGCGACTTTGTTGTGATCCTTAGACTTTTTGCTTGTAGGTCCTGGTTGACAATGAAGACTTCCTGAGGGAACTGCAGTAGGAATCTTGTGATGGCGTGAGTGATCCGATGAGCAGATGCATAGTCTGTTCGTTCTGATATAAATAAAACGTTGTGTATTGGCCATCGATTACCAACTACCACTGCCTGCTTGGTAGTCATGTTTGGCCAAGAGGTATCGGACTAGTGTGTTATCTGCTTTGTATCTTTGTGCTTATGTCTGATATTTATATGAGAATGAGTAGATTTCATGCGTTGTGATTATAAGATGTGACCACGTTAGAACTCTGGCTTTATCCTAGCTGGAATTGTTTTGAGTATGTAGTAACCATCTCCGAAACGTCCGATGATTATTCCTAGGTCGATAGGGTCCAAGTTTACTGATAATCACCTGGCCATCGACCCTTTTTCAACGATAAAGGAACCTTGTCATTTTGACTTATTTCCATACGGATCAAGTCTTATGATGTTTCCTCTTTGCAAACTTGCTTGTGCTGCATGTGGGCTGTATTTGACCTGCTTTATGGGAAGAGATCAACGGGATGTTAAATTGTAATTAAGATGAAGAGAATATTATAATCGCTCCAATCACGAGTGTCACAATCGTATGCCAATCTTGGATTACACCCAACCCCACGAGAATCAATCATGAGAAATGGGTTTTCTCGTGTGCTCAACTTTCTTGGATGATGGTTCCTGAAAAGCTCTCTTAGGCTCTTACAGGTCGTATGTAAAATAATCTTCAGGATATGTTTTAAAACACTTCTGGATCGAGTGAGTGACTTGGGGTTGGTTGTTGGCTTTTGGTTCCCCAGGGGATTGCCCAATGTCCAGTCAGTGCCGAACACTTGGCCCATGGCAATTTGGTCACACCTTGATTGGGTACCCACCTAGTCGCTTGGTTAATTAGGACGATGATTGCTTTCGGTTCTAGGAGATTGCCCGATGTCTAGTTAGTGCCGGACACCTGGCCCATCGGCAACTCGGCCGCACCTCCGTTGGGTGACCCACCTAGGTGACGGCCGATGGACCACGAACATCCGATGCGCTCTCTAAGCTGTACCCGCCTCGGCCTCGCCATCCTCTGGCCCATCATCGTCGGAACACAACCTCAAAACCAAAAAGAGGTCAACGAAACCCATCTTTCCAAGCTAATCGAACCGGTCCTAGAGACAAGACAAGGAGACTTCGACGAAGACAGAAGAAGAACAAGGGCGTCAAAGAAGACGGGAGTGGGGCTCTCTAGCTCCTCAATCCCAGGCCACAGTCGATTTCCGCTTGGAGGGCCACGATTCGGAGCGACCAAAAGCGCAAAAACGCCCTCCCAATTAATAAAAAAGGAAAGGAGGAGGCAGGCCCGGGCTCGTCTCCGCATGATAGAATGTGCCAAGGCAAGAAGCTCTTTTGACCATTGGCTGGCTGGCTGGCCTGGTGGTGGGCTTTTTTAACTTGGAAAAAATCTCCCGTTTTCCTCCTCGTTCAAAAAAGTAAAGCAGCAGCAAGCGGCAGGCAGGGGATCGGACGCGGAGGCAGACACAGAGACGTGACTAAAGTAATCGTTTTTAAGAAAAGAAAAGACAAAAGAGAAGCAGCAAGCGGAGGAAGAAATTATTCCCAAATTATTAGCTGGTAATTGCGGGCGTTGAAGACGAACCAGCTAGGTAGAGAGAGAGAGAGATGCCACGTTTGGGATTCGGTCCGGATGAATGCAGACAGGTTCCCCTGTCGTTCGTTCCTTACGTTGTCCGTGGTCACGATAAAGAGACCGCCGCCCACCGCCCCACACCCAACCCAACCCGACCCCGTCATTTTCATTTTCAAATTTCAACCCCCCGTTTCTCACGATCGAACCAAAAAAATAAATAAAAGAATGGCGAAAGTCTTTCCATGTCTCTTTTCTTTTTCCTAGATTAATAAAGGTGTAGATTTGGAAATTCTATTATTTTCTTTTGTTATTTAAAATAAATGTTCCAATTGTCATGAACCGATATCCCATGATGCATCTTATTCTCAACTTATTCTTGTCTCACGAAATCCCAAGTACCCACCATTTGTTTGGCACTCTGTTCATAATCTCGGGAAATGCATATATGTCAACATGAGTATATTTGACAAGTTGGGTTCGTCATTTTCCATGTATTTTAATGGGATTTATTATAAATATGATTAATACCACATAAAATCCTAAATTAGCACATTCGTGACAAATTTATTTAAAATTAATTTTTTGATTATTAAAATTCCAAATTGATGATACATTTATCATTATCATTAATTAGTTTATGTTAAATTCCAATTAATATTCGAAAAATTATAAATTTTAATGACAAACAAAAATATAATTACAAATTGATACATTTATCGTACCTCCAATTTATCGTAAAATTTAACGGAAATTAATATAAGGTAATTTTATCATAAATATACCTATTTGGGATAGTTCGAAGTAAATTTATTATATGTTAATTCTAATAAATGTGGATTTAAGATTTTGATGGTAATTAATTCAATTTTTAAGATAGGATTGTAACGAGACCCGTTAATTCAGCGAGTGTAGTAAGTAAGCAAGTGAGCAAAGCAAAAATGAGGTGTGACTTGGCTGTTTTCCAATTTTAAAGAGGGAGCAGACAAAAGAAGTGAAGGTAAAAAGCGAACTGTCTTCTCCACTCACCCATAACACCATCTCTCTAAAAGCCGTGCCAGATTGGAGTCTTCCCTGTTTCCCCAAACGGGCCGCCCCCGAAAAGACCCATCTGCCCTCCCCCATTCCTTCCTCCAATAACATTCCCTCCTCCCATCTCCACCTCCTCCTCCCTCCCTCCCTCCCCTTCTCCCTCTCTCTAAGGCAACGATCGCCGCCGCTTCATTTCCCCCGCCGCCGCCGCCGCCGTCGCCGCAGTCGTCTTCTCCGCCTCCGTCTCCTCCGGCCTCGCGATGTCGAAGTCGTCGTCGTCGTCGTCCTCAGCGACGCCTTCGGCGGGGGGGGCGTCGTCGACGACGCCCGTCGTCGTCGATCAAGCCCGACGACTACGCCACAGCCCCTTCCACTACGCCGTCGCGCTGGGCGACGGCAAGACCCTGTCCCGGCTCCTGTCCTCCCTCCCCCGCCTCGCCGACCCGGGCCTGGTGCACTCCGAGTCCGAGTCCCTCGCCCAGGAGGTGCTCGCCGACCGCATCGCCTCCGCCGTCGACCGCCGCGACGTCCCCTTCCGCGAGACCCCGCTCCACCTCGCCGTCCGCTCTCCGACGCCGCCGCCGCCCGCTCCCTCGCCACCGCCGGCGCCGACGCCTCGCTCCAGAACGCCGCCGGGTGGAACCCGCTCCAGGAGGCGCTCTGCCGGCGGAACGCGGAGATCGCGTCCGTCCTCCTGGAGCACCACCACCGCTCCGCGTGGTGCAAGTGGCGCCGCCGCCTGCCCCGGGTGATCGCCGTGCTCCGCCGCATGCGCGACTTCTACATGGAGATCTCGTTCCATTTCGAGAGCTCCGTCATCCCGTTCGTCGGGAAGATCGCCCCCTCCGACACGTACCGGATCTGGAAGCGCGACGGCAATCTCCGGGCCGACACCTCCCTCGCCGGCTTCGACGGCCTGAAGATCCAGCGCGCCGATCAGAGCTTCCTTTTCCTCGGGGAAGGGGACCAGAGCCACGGCGTCCCAGAGGGCGCCCTCCTGGTCCTCAACCACGACAACCGGAAGATCTTCAACGCGTTCGAGAATGCCGGAGCTCCCATGAGCGACTCGGACATCGCCGGCTTCTGTTCCCAGACGAGCGTGTACCGTCCGGGCATGGACGTCACGAAGGCTGAGCTCGTGAGCAGAACTAATTGGAGAAGACAAGATAAGACGGAGTCCATCGGCGAGTGGAAGGCCAGGGTTTACGAAGTCCACAATGTAGTGTTCAGCTTCCGATCGCGCAAGGTCACCTCGTCGGAGAACGACGTCGCCGGCAGCGAGCAGGTAGTTTTGGAGCGTCTTTCATGGTTTCGACTTTCAAATTTGAATTTTACCTCCTCGTCACTAGACACTTAGTTTCCGTCGTTCACGCAGGTATTGCCGCTTGAGCTCGACGAGGACGACGATGGCTTCCTCGTAGCCGAGAATCCCCAGTTCATGTTCTCGAACCCCAGCAATAACAACAGCGAGAGACGGAGGCACAGCAGCTTCGTGAGGGAGGAGAGGGAATGGGTGCACGTGGGGAGGAAGAGCGTGGACGTGGTGCCCTTCTCCGCGGCGCCGGTGGCACCGCCGCACCGGAGGGCCGCGATCGCGGTGGCGCCGAGCCCGCAGACCAAGGAGAAGGAGTACGTGAAGAGCCTGAGGCCGTCGGTCTGGCTGACCGAGCAGTTCCCGCTGAAGACGGAGGAGCTGCTGCCGCTGCTCGACATACTGGCCAACAAGGTGAAGGCCGTCCGGAGGATGCGGGAGCTGCTCACGACCAAGTTCCCGCCGGGCACTTTTCCGGTCAAGGTAAGGAACATTCCTTCTCCGGGTACTTTTCCGGGCACTTTTCCGGCATGCATTGATGACGAAATTTTCAAATCATTTTGGTGAGCCACCGCACCGAATCAGCCAAAGTCCCATTTTTTTTTTTTTAAATTTCTCCGTGAATGAAGAAAGATCAACTACGAGATTTCTTCAAATTGAAAATCTGGGAATTGATTCCTGGGTCTGTCTTCCTTTCATCTGGAAAGTCGTTTGAGAAGATACGAAGGGGAAGGAACAGATAGCCTCTTATCATATAACATTATTCTAAGAGATTCCTTGCGGAGTCGAGAAGATGCATCCATTAAAGTATCGCTGCGGATCCACAAATCTTTCGTATCGCGTCGATAGAGCGCTTTGTCCCTTTCTTTGAAATCGCTCCGTGGGGTCTACCTCGGGGGTGTACTGTCTTCGTCTTGGGGTCGTGGTCCAAGGATATCTTTGCTTTTCCCTGTTTGTTCTTGCTGTTCCAAACTTTGGCTTTGTCCCTGCCCGCTTTTCTTTGAGTATATTTATGTTCATGACTCCTGCAATGGAATTACTTGAGTGGCGTGACAAGGACTGGCTTTAGGAAGCTTTTGTGGGGCCCTCGGTCGGGGGGGTTAACGTGAGATGGGAGTTTACCTATTGGGTGCTCCGCGCAAGGGATGGGCCCCATGCTGCTGCTGCTGCTCTTGTCCTTCTCTGTACAGGAGAAGTCTTTCTTCGTCTGGTCTTAATGGGGGAATAAGCATGTTTCTACCACTGGGGTTTCGGACAGATTAACATAAGACGTGGTATGACGGTCCATTGAACTCTGGACCCAACAACTTTAAGGTGGCTCCCGACCCTCGCTTGGAACTTGGGACGGGGTTGGGAGAATGGTGTCGTTTTCACTCCTCGGTGAGGGGTTAAATTCAGGGAAAACGACTGGCCAATACAATAGTGTGCAGCAGTAGTCTGATGTGGTGCCTGTCTTGCTGTAATTTTGGCTTCAAATTTAAGCTAAAACCGACAGACATAGTCCGCTACTTTTTCAAGGGACAACTAGGGAAGCTTTCTGAGTCTTAGATCCTACTTCTAGATGAAGCCCCCCCTCTCCTTGGGGTTTAGACATTATTAGTCATGAGAGCTGTCCCGTTAGGCATGCCACTGTGTTGGGGCCTCCCCTCTTGATTGCTTCTCATCAGCTTTGTGTGCGCACAGTGCAGTTTTTAGGTGCATGATTGAAACGCTAGTGGTTTTCTCCTTGATGGTGTGCAGGTGGCAATTCCGGTGGTCCCGACAGTGAGGGTGGTGATAACGTTCACGAAGTTCGTCGAGCTCCAGCCTACCGAACGGTTCTACACGCCGCTCTCGAGTCCCAGGCATCTCAATGGCGGATCGAGAAGCGGGTCCGAGGAGGACCAGAAATCGGATGGACCCTTCTGGTCCTGGCCGTCGTCGTCGTCGTCATCGTCATCAACGTCGTCGTCGGCGTCATGGCTCCGGCGGAGCAGTAGCCGGTCGGTGGGATCAAGCAAGGAGCTGCCGCGGTGTCCCCCTGCCCAGCAATCCGATCCTTTTGTAATACCTAGCGGATATTCATGGAGTAGCATCGATGATAAATCGCATAAGATGAAGAAATCCAAGTCAGTCAGAAAATCTAAGTCGTAGGTCCAATTGGGATTCTTTTCTTCTCTCTTTTTTCGTTTTAGCTAAAGGGAAAAGGAAACAAGATGGGCAGGCAAGAAAAATGAAAAAAAAAAAAAAAGTTGAGCCTTTGTACTCTTTCAAAGCTGGAAAAGGAGGAAAAAGAAAGTCAAAAAAAGAAGAGCCAAGATCATAAATGCAATAGTGGTTCAAACTTGCCCTTCTTGGGCTTTCAGAGAGACGCTGTAGATCCGTGAACTTAAACTTTTCACGGGACACCTGTTGCACTCGACCGTTGCCGTTGCCGTTGCCCCTCTCTCTCTCTCTCTCCCTGGCCAGACACTAGGTTTTCTTAGTAAGGTGAGGGGAAAATCAGCTTTTAATTTCATGGCTATCTTCCATGGAGAAGGCAATTTACAACAAATTAGACGAAAATTTTGAAAGTACATAGGTTTGATCATGGCTTGGCGGCCCATCTGAGTCAATGAAGGGCCAAGCATTTTTTCGACGAGCCTAGACAGCATTTTCTTTCTTGGGCCCAGGCTTGCCCACATAGGCCCAATATGTAGCCTTTTCCATTCGTTGCCCTATTACTGAATGAAAATGATAGGTCGTTCAGCTAACATTTTATCTAAAACTTTCAGGCCTCATTTTATGTATCCAATTGTAAAATATATGTTTGTTGGATATTTTCTACACTAAATGGATAAAAATTGCCCGACTGTGCGCACATAAATAACTTGGGGTGGGGGAGAATGTCTCGGATGTATTGCCAAGTCATCAATCCAATGAGACAAGGACCATTGGATTGATGGGTAGGACTCAAACTCCATGATTGGATCGTGAGATGTCAATTGATATCTCCACCATTGGATTGGTTGATCGATGACTAAATGTCTCTATCATTAGATTGTAAGGCAAGAGTGAATCTCTACTGTTAGATTAGTAAGTGAGATTAGCACGTAGATAGATCTTGAGATGAGATGTGAGATTGGGGTGAGCATGATTCGGGTTGGTCTGGGCCACCCCCTAACCCTAGGATCAACCCGTACAGTGTCGGTCCTTGATTTTTAGGACTGAGGACCGACCCTATTGAGCCTGGGACCAAGGACCGGACCGATCCAATGGGTTTGGTCCGGTTCCAGGGTTAACCCGGGACAGATCAATAATTTTTTTCGTCTTATTTTTTATACTCCCTAAAAAAGCAAACCTACACATTCAAATTACACATCTATCGACAATGCAGCATTGTGCAACTAAACTATAAATACCAATACATATTTAGCAAATTTAAGATGACACAATAATAGAAATTTTGTACCTACTAACCGCTTATCGAGATATCGGACAAGATGGAAAGTTCTTCTAGTCATCTATCTTTAATATTCATAAAATCATATGCAAAAGCGTTTTCCTGCATTTGATCATGTAGCAAATCACCGTAGCAATTGCAATACTACTCTACTCTTCAAAAATTTCTACCATTTGACATAAATTGAAAAGCAAAGTGCAGCTGAAATTCATTAGTAAAATATAATTAAACCATAAAAATTCAAAATACTTAATATAAATCATGAATATATAACTTCATATCTTGTTAATTCACTTAAACTTCTAAACACCTGAAAACAAAACAAACGACACATAATTAATACTCAACAAAAATTTTAAATTGAAATTACTATTAGTGCTATTGATAGAATATCTTAATATAATATAATATAACATAACAGACATTTTACTTATGTTTGAGTATATAAAAGAATTATAAATAATATAATATAATATACGGGGTTGGTCAGGGGTTGGACCGACCTAAAACTCTTAGGACCGAGGACCAACCCACACGCGGTGTTGGTCGGGAATTTCAGGACCAAGGACCGACCGGCCCTTGGGAACCTGGACTAGGACCGATGGGGTTGGGCTAGTCCAGGTTGGTTGGGGTCGACACTAGACTGCTGCTCACCCCTAATGTGAGATTTGTAATTAGATGGACTTTTGTATAAATAGAGGAGTCCTTTACTCATTTGCATCATCCAACTTTTAAACAATAGAATACATTCTCTTCTAGAGCATTTCTCTCTTAAAAAAAAGGAACTTTATAGTCAAGATTTTGACTCTCCCAATTAGTAAACTAATTAGTAGACTAATACAAAGAAGTTCATCATCAATCACATATCATGGAAAAATTCTCTACACAATGGAACTTTATGGGCAAGTATTTTGACTCTCCCATTTAGTAAACTAATTAGTAGACTAATACAAAGAAGTTCATCATTAATCGCATATCATAGAAAAATTCCTTGAGGAAATTGATGCTCAAGAACTGAACAATAGAGCTTATTTTTATCTTCAATAGACTGAATTTTGTCCTCCATGGCTTCCCCTTCGACTACAGTAAATGATGGGTTATCAATTTTTTTTAGCGTCTTTCAATTAACACTCTCTATTTTTTAGTTTGTGATTGTCTAATCAATCATTATTGACACATAAATTTTTGCCCAAAAATCATTTCCGAAAAAATGGGAACTTGTTTTTCCACAAAAATATTTCATGTCAAATTCTTGCATATAGATTATCTAAGTGCTTAGTATATATATATTTTTTAAATGGGAGATGTTTTTCCTTAAAAAAAAAATAAAAAAAATAAAAAAATTAAAAAAAGTTTAAAAAAAGTTGGGGCCAATGATCTAAATGTTACTAGCCAAGCCCAAGAGGTCATATTGGAATTAAAATGGCAAATTGGGGCCAAAATGTAATTTGCAAAAGTTGAGGGACCAATTTGCAAATTTTGCAAAATTTCACCTGAGCCCTTAAATCATCATTTTATCCCCCAATTGAGTTGAAATTGAACTTGGGTCATGTCTAATCAATCGAATTGGGAAAAAAAGAACCAAATTACATTGAATTGGGAATTTTCGAGCTAGAAAATGGTCAACTTTGAGGGACTTTATTGCAAAATTGGGTGGAGACAATTGTAAAAAATGGTCAAGATCTTAAACTACTATACACGAACTTGCTAATTGATTAAAAACCACAGCCAAATTGAAGGGTTAAAGTATTCAAATCAGCAGCCAAAACTCAGTCCATGAGTTGGTCTTAATTTGGAGTTGCTGAGTAAGCAAATTGGTGGCCCCACCATATCCTCCTTAGCTGCCCAACCAGCTCGATCTCTGGACGTGATGGAAGACCATTATTGGTACTGTAAGTGGACAAACATTGGTTAGGGATAAGCTGTTAAAGGCACAGGAAAATCGCACCAAATACGGACACTCAATAGTTGTAGAAGTGGAAAATTTTGGCTAAGTCAGAAAGTTGTTGAAGTAACCTTGTTGATAGGCTTGGTAGGTGGACAAAGGACTGGCCAAAAATCCCTTAATTCAAGGGATAAGATCCATGAAGCAAAGCTCTTTCATGGCATTAGAGGGAAGAGACAAGAAGGAGATGGGAGAGCTCACGGTCGTCCCCCAAAGAGGCCCTCAGAAGCAACTCTAGAAAAGGAAAAATCTAGAAATTTCAGACTAACCTTGAGAGAGAAAAGTAAAATTCTCACAAACTTGTAGCCAAAATTAGCCAAAATCTTCAACTAGAGAGTGAAACTTTACTTAGAGATCTTTCCATCCATAGGTTGCATGTCCCAAATGGAGTTCGGGAAGGTCTCCTAAAGCCCCCCGAAAACCACTCTCCTAGCGGGCCAAGAAAGTCCGAAAATTTTTCCAAGTGTTGAGCATGGTTGGTCACGGGTGAGGGAAAGTGAGTGGTTTTGAGAAAGTTTAGAGACAAATGAGGAAAATCTTGACTTGTAACCCAAACTAGAATATATATAGTTTGGTTTGGTGTTAAGTTTTCTAACAAAAGATGTCTTAAAGTCTAATTTTAGAGGTTAACGAAAACCTTTGTTGTCAGTTTTTGTTTCTGCGGATCTCATTTCCAGTTTGAAGGAGCCAATTTTCACGTGCCCCCGAGAATAATTTCTTGGTTTTTTCGGCTAGGAACCATTTGCAAAAGAAACCAGGAAGCAAGGTAAGTATCCTAGATGTATTTTTGTTTGAGTTTAAACATGTTTTAATAGTGAAAAATGAAGAGGCAAACTAACCCGGAAAACTGATTTCTGAGGTTGAAATTTTTTTTTAGTGTTTGAAGCCTCTCCAAGAGTTATACATGTTTGACTTGCTACTCCCCTTTACACGTGTTTTTTTATCTTCATGAGCTTGATGAATGTTGTATGGGAGTACAAATGATGCTAAGGTCAATTTGGTTTGGTCTTTAAATCCCCGTGTGAACTATGAGATCGTCCAAAACTTTGGCCAAAAAGCAAGCCTATTCATATTAATTCATGGCTGGTTAGTGTGGACTTTGCACGTGTGCTTCTTGGAGAGGTCAGTTTTGATGTGCTCGGTTGGTCATTATCTATGATGTTTGTTGCATTTGAAAGCTCATGTTACCTACTTTCACTTGGATGAAGTAATGTTTCATATAAATATTGCATGTGATGACTGCTGGAGCTTCAATCTGGGCATATGATATGTCTGTTTGACTTGGGTTCAACACTAGATTTGCAAAATTACTTCAACATGCATATTGGAAGTCGTTTTCAGCTTGGTTCTTGCGTGTTCTTTGCATGTAATAGTATATCCTTGATACTTTGCTTTCACATGAGATTGCTTATGGGTCGAAATTGAAGGCCACAAAGATGGCTTGAGAAAGCTATTTTGAAAAGATTTGATGCAAGCCAAGTATTCGATAAAATGTCGGAACCAAGCTTCGATTTTGAAAGGGTTAATTTAAGCTTAATTATTGTGATATTCATATGTTGTGCTGTTCAATGTTAGCATATTTCGGTTTAGGGAATTATTATTATTATTATTATTATTATTATTTAAAAAAAAAACCAAAAAAATAAAAATTTAAAAATAAATATAAAAGTGATAAATGGTATCAAATTAAGGAAAAAATGACATATATGAAATTTTATTAATTTTATAAGGTCATTTTGCCTAATTTAATGCTATTTTGATATTTTAAATCATTTTTGTAAATAATCTATTTTCCATAGATTAAAATTATTTAGAGTAGTTTCATGCATTTAGAGTAATATCATGCACATTCAAATTCCCATTTTGACATATATGAAATTTTATTAATTTTATAAGGTCATTTTGCCTAATTTAATGCTATTTTGATATTTTACAATCATTTTTGTAAATAATCCATTTTCCATAGATTAAAATTATTTAGAGTAGTTTTGTGCATTTAGAGTAATATCATGCATATTCAAATTTACATTTTGCTCATGGGGGTCCTGTCCCGTAATAACAAGGCCATGTAATAATTTAACAAGGCCATGTTATATTATTTGCCCAACTTGTATCGGATTAGTCTAGACATTAAGGAAAATAAACCTACAAAAACATTTGCATGGACGCTTAGCAGTTTTATAAAGATTATAATTGGTAATCAAAATTGTGTAACCATTTAGATAAATAACCTTCCAAGTTAGTGGTACTGCAAGGGCGTTAATAGAAACATTAGCGTAAACAAGTCATTGATCCTAGAAATCTCTAGTTGCGTAGGAATTGAGACAACACTCTCGCGTCTAGATTGGTTTTTAGCCAACCCCAATAGGCTAGTGGCGACTCCTAGAAATACAAAGGTTGTTAAGAATAAAAATACAAAATCCAATACCGTGTGAGGTATGGGCTTGGGAGAGCTCACGCCTAATCTAGGGCCATTGGTCCGCCTCTTTAGGCAAATACCCCTAAACTTCTTCCTCTTTCCGCCGGATGGAAAAAGGGAGGTTGTGACAATCATTCCTTGCCTAACACTCTCTATCTTTCTGTCTATACATGCTGTAAACTGCTTTATCAACCTCCTCTCTTAGCCTTAATTTCTCCACTTCCAACTTTTTAACTTCATCTTCAGTTAGCCTTATTTCCTCCTAATCCAACCCCTTTACTTCGGTCCAACAAACTTATTTTGAGAGACTCAAATAATAAGCTTTTTGTAGGTGCAAAAATTATGTCAATTAAACATAGCGTGAAAAATTAATGCATGATCAAAATTTTGATTTATTTACTTTAGTAAGGTTTGATGCTTAATTTTAACTACAAATATTATCCACATGGTTTCTAGTGAGTTAGGAGTTTCTAAGGGTTTGTCTCGTCCTTCTTTGTTTCCAAATAAAATAGTTGAAGTGAAGAATGAGGAGGAAAAACAATGCCGTATAGTTGATTCTATTGAAAGCATAATCGATTGTGTACAAAATGTGCATATTGAATTGCAAAATAAGGCCAATGAAATGTTGAGCATGTATGGCACTCATCTAGGATTGAATGGTGATAGCTTGGTCCGCTCTATTAATATGCATCAATAGGCTAACAATTAGCAGTCCCCGCCTAGTTCCTTAGTATCCGGGACTTACAACACAATTGCATCTCAATTTGAGAACAAAGCCTTAGTGAGAGATGAAATTGAACTATTGAAGAAGAATGCGATAATCTTGGGGCACCAACTAAGTTAGAGGGGAGTTTATAGAGATTTTACTTTTTTCATTAGTGCAATTGAGTATCCATCAGTGGCCTTGTTGGTCGTTGCTGCTTATCTACATCGCGGTACGATAAAGCTTTTTTTTTCCTTACAACTACTAGTTATGTGATGTGTTTGAACACATAATATGTGGAAGCCTACTTCCTTTAATATCCTCAATATGTGATAGAGTGCGATGTAGATGGGGGTGTGGCAAAAAGAGTCTTAAAAGTTTGATGCCATGGATTTGGATGCACAACTAGCAAGGATATAGTTTCAATTATTGCTCTCCTTGATCAATTTGTCTAATGTTTACTTGCAACTATATATGCAACCTCTCCAAAAAAAAAAAAAAAAAAAATCTACACCCTTTTTTGATGAATGTTGTATGAACCACTAATGAGATTCCATTAAGTTTGTCCATAGCAAGTAAAAATTTTACACTTCAACATAAAAAACATTGCCATTGTGGCCAACGTTTTAGTTAGAAAGTTGAGTCGCTGTCACACCCCAAAACCACAAAGAATGGGAATGACATGGCCGTCCTTGTTTACAAAGCACGTAGCCTCAAATACAACCAATAAACTGATATCAACTTATATATATCTCAAACCATATATATATATATCAGATAAACCAACAAATTGGTTGCAACATCAGAGTTTCTATAATCCACCAAAAGAAAAAGAGATATATGTTTAAAACTCAGACGATCCAACTACTAGTAAATATTATTTGCACCACTTCCTTGAACCATACCAAAAACAAAATAGAACTCCCCAAAAGCTCCCACCGACTATGCACTCGCTCTAATCGCCACTAGCTGAGGAGCCTGAAAAGATTAAAGGAGGAATGGGATGAGCAACCATAGCTCAGTGAGTAGTACATATCTTCTAAGCAGATCGAACAACCACTATGCATGTATACAAAACAATACCAAATTCCATAATGCCGATTCAATATATAAAATACAAATCGAATCATATAAAAGTTATTTCTCATCATCAAAGCTTTATACTAATATGGAAAACTCATTTAAATCGCCATCAAAAGTCAAGTATCAATGGTCGAATCCATTGAATAACCTCCATCAAAAACACATATCAATGGTCTATCCATTGATCAATCTTTTGCTCAATAACTAACCATGGTCACGACACAACGCCTTGTGACAAGGCGACCAAGATTCCCCCCTTGGTAAGGTCTCCACCTACACAGCCGATGGCTAGGCCCAGAAGGATATCCTAAACCTGGTATGCATACTCCAAAAACCCATCACTGGATTCACAATCATATTGAGCATAAATAATCATTCTCCAATACCAGAAATCCAATCCAAAAATCAATATCTCAAACCAAACAAATAACATTTTGCAATATAGCCCATCATCCATTTTCATATTTGTTGCTCAAATCATCATAAATCTTTCCACAAATCAGTCGCAAAGCAATTTCATATATGTTTCTCCACAAATCTTGTATAACATGTTTTTCAAAGATTCACAATCAACCAAAGGGTAGCAATTGCTCGATCTGACTTTTATGCAATAAAAATGCTCTTCTCAATTCAATATATATACATATATATACTTCAAGACATGATTTTATAAAACCAAAGAAGATATAATACCACTCACCTCGTCATCGACGACCAAACGACGAACGATACTCGTATTGTCGAATTCAAGGTCCTATCAAATAGCCGAGAAAAATGTTAAAATCTAATAAAAATCTGTCTCTACTTCGAAACGACTACATTACACCTTAACTCTAACAAAAGGACTTCTACGTGCTAACAAATCGCATAACCAAAGCGATTGTTCAAGCCATTCGCAACACAAAATTTAAATGCAAAACTTGATTGCGCCTTAACTTTCTCTTCCGAACTCCGATCCGAACGTACTTATATTCAATAGAGAGCCCTTGAAACATATCACAAGAATCTCAACTTGACCGTCCCAAAATTAAGCCGAAAAATGACAAAATACGGGCCCAAAGCTGCTGGACGCGTACTGTTCATTGTGCGCGGGAAACTTTGAAATTTTGTTTCGAACAAACCATAAGCTCAAATCACGATCCGTAAAATCCCACGGCTCCACAACACCCTAAATTACCATTCTTGCAAAAATACGCGGCTCAACGACTCCAAAATTAGACTTCGCTGCTCAGTTTTCCAAAAATTTCGAATTTAAATCCTAAATCCAAAAATTACTTCAATCGGACAAATGAGGGCTTGATCTCTTACCGGGTGCTGTGTTATGGAGTCGAGTCGGCTTAGCGAGGCATCCGAGACGTGCACGTGCTAAGATTCCTTTCCTTTCTTCCCCTTCTCTTCTTCTTCTTCTTCTTCTTCTTTTCTTTCTTTTCTTTTTGGTAGAGGACCCTTCAGCTTCTATTTAGCCGAGCCCTCTCCCCTCTCCTTTTGTTTTACTAACTTTTCGGTTTCTTTTTCAGTTTCTTCTTTTGGGGCCCACTAACATAATATTACATTATTGCATAATATTACATTCTACCACCCTTAAAAAAAAAATTTCGTCCTCGAAATTTACATGTACTTTAATCATGAAACAAGTGAGGGTATTTGTGTCTTGCCTCCTCCTCGAGTTCCCAAGTGGCCTCCCTCTCGGTATGGTTTTGCCATTGTATTTTTACATAAGGAATGGTTCGTCGCTGCAATACCTGATCCTTCCTATCAACAATGCGAATAGGCTGCTCCTCATATGTCAAGTTCTCCCGTAATCTCAGTGGTGTAAAGTCTAGCACATGTTCAGGATTTGGAACATATTTCCGCAACAAAGAGACATGGAACACATTATGGACACCTGATAATGCCGGTGGCAAAGCCAATTTATAAGCGAGTTCACCAATTCTCTCTAAGATCAAGAATGGTCCCACGTACCTTGGACTTAACTTCCCACGTGTGTCAAATCTCATTACACCCTTCGTAGGAGAAACTTTTAAGAATACGTGATCCCCCACATTAAATTCTAACTTGCGTCTTTTCAGATCCGCATAACTTTTCTGACGACTTTGAGCCGTTTTGAGACGTTCCCGAACCAACCTAACTTTCTCTTCTGACTGTTGAATGAATTCAGGGCCAGTTAGTCTTTTCTCACCAACGTCGTCCCAACAAATAGGACTTCTGCATTTTCGGCCATATAAAGCTTCAAAGGGTGCTATCTTAATGCTGGAGTGATAACTGTTGTTATAAGAAAATTCTGCCAAATGTAGATGTTCTTCCCAAGAACCGCCGAAGTCAATGATGCATGATCTCAACATATCCTCTAATGTCTGGATCAGAGCCTAAGTTTTGATCTTTTTGGTGTAGTTATGGGACGTTGTGAGGTTGTGTGATAGATTTTATTTTTGCGTTAGTCTTCTAGATTCTAAGGTGTAGTTTCATTCTTGGATTCAGGTGATCATGAGTACCGACTCTGAGACACTTGCCTCACTTCGTAGAAGTCGCAGAGGCAAACGAGTCGCTACCCCTGAGGCTAGAGACTTGCCTCAAGCTTCTCGAGGTGCGTCTTTGAGAAGGAGACTTGAGGACCACTATGATAGGAGTCCTGACTTGCACGAAGTCAGAGAAGAGGATCAAGAGCCAACCCGTTCAACTGAATTTGAACAAGCGATGATCCATTGGTATCGCCAAGCAAAAGAATTAACTGGAGATGGAGCAACTGGTTCAGGCACTTTTGCCCATTTTAGAAAGGCGAAACCACCCACTTTTGATGGGAAAGCTGATCTTCTTGCGGCTGAGCGTTGGATTAAAAAGATTGATGGGATCTTTGAAGCTGAAGAGGTTCCCGAGGATCGGAAAGTTAAATTTGCCACCCAATACCTAGAAGGTGAAGCAAAGTTTTGGTGGGATGGAATGAAGCCAAGTCTTGGAGGTAGGGATGTTATCATATCCGGGAGGACTTTAAAAAGGCGTTCAATGCTCAATTCTTCCCAAAGTCATTCCAGGCAAAGATGAAGGGTGACTTTGTACATGTATCTCAGGGTGACTCCACAGTTTTGGAGTATTCAGTCCGCTTTAATCAATTGAGTAGATTTGCGGAGCACTTAGTAGCAAATGAGGAAGATAAGGCTGACCATTTCCTAGGAGGGCTCCGACCCGAGATTAATTCCGCACTTGCACCTTTCGTATTAATAACTTATAAGGATGTGTTAGAACGAGCAATCAAGGTGGAACAAAGTATTCTGAAGCACGGCACACAAGGAGCACCTCAGCCCAAAAGGTTTAAGCCCACAAATGTGCAAGGTAGCCATACTGATGGTAGTGGAGGGCGAAGAGGCTTCAACCGGCCAGGACAGTTCAAAAATCCAAGTAACCAAGGCCCTTGTAATACATGTGGAAATTATCATCACGGTGAGTGGTATTATATCAGTGTAATAACCTCCTCTCTTGTCCCACATCGCCTATGGAGGGAGATCTTGGTTAGCTTATAAGGCTTGGTCCCTCTTAACCTGTGTAACGCGTTTTAAAGCCGTGAGGGAAGAGACCGTGGCTGGGATGGCGGTTCGTCCGCGCCAGGGCGGGTGACCCAAAGCGGACAATATTACACAGTGGGGCCCGGGATGTTACAAGTGGTATTAGAGCCGACTCCCGACCGCGTGTGGGACCACAGCTCGAATGCTGTTCTGACGCCCGTGGGGCCATAGCGAGGACGCTATTCTGTTAAGAGGTGGAGAGTGTAATAACCTCCTCTCTTGTCCCACATCGCCTAGGGAGGGAGATCTTGGTTAGCTTATAAGGCTTGGTCCCTCTTAACCTGTGTAACGCGTTTTAAAGCCGTGAGGGAAGAGACCGTGGCTGGGATGGCGGTTTGTCCGCGCCAGGGCGGGTGACCCAAAGCGGACAATATTACACAGTGGGGCCCGGGATGTTACAGTCGCTGTCAAGATTGAGACATTAAGTAGCACTAGTCAATGGTCTTTTTGGCTCATAGGGACTTCATGGTTGGAATGATATTGCATGTTCTAGCAAATCTCACTGACAACGCTAAGCAAAATAAAGCAACCCATTGTATGATAATGTGTACTTCAAGCAACAACCTACCCATGGTGTCACATACAGTCCTAGATGGGTGCAATATACGCCCATGCCTTGCTTTGCGATTCAATATGATCTTTTTGTACCCTATAGAGTCTATCTTCAATGAAATGAATTTTGTCCTCGATTTCCTCTTCGACTATAGTAATGAGTGGATTTATGTAACCATTTCATTGATTTTTCCTTATGCACTTTTGAGTCTTTTATCAAATCTACGTAACACGTTATTCATTCCGTTGGCCTCCATTAGTGTATCTATCTATCTGTGCATATTCTCCAATTCTTTAACAATAACAGTTCTCGATCCACCTCTTCAGATTTTTTTCTTCATATTTAGCTTCAGTCTTCTGTCACGATTTCTCAGATATCGTAGCCTCCTCCGTTAGCTTCAAATCCTCCTCTTTCAACCTTTTTCCTTCATATACAGTTTTCTTCAACAATTCCTTAACTTTGTCGGTCTTCTCTCTTATCTTGAAATTCTCCTCTTCCAAACTTTTTGACCTTTTTTCAGTCTGATTTATGAGATTTTGTTCTATCCTAAGCTAAGGCAACGTTGAAATCTGGAGACGGAAACTGGAGTAGGCAACATTTAAGAGTCAGAACATGAGAGTGGAAACAAATGATTGAAAAACAAGGCAAAGAGTGAAAGTGCGTGATGTCACATCCAACAATATTGAGCTTATCTAGCAAAATCAAATGAAGCCCAAACCTGGCCCAAATTTCACAGCGAAATGTGTAAAACAGTTGCAATTGTACCGAAAGCAAGCATGACATCATCCAACTTGTGTTTTTACATAAGCTCTGCAATTGAAAAACGTTACACACTGAGGAGATTGTCTCGGGCTTAGGTGGTCGAGACACCGAGATCCAGCTGTCGCTAATACCTCATAATAGGTTCTTGAGCCAAGTCTTTTCACCATCATTTTTTTCTATAGACTTGTAGATGATTTCATAAAATTATATTAATCATTAGATTTCCTAAAATTTCTCGAAATCCTAAGTCTTCAATCAACTCAGGTGACTAAAACTAATATGTGGTGACGATATTGTTTTCAAAATTAAATCTTTTTAACTAAAAGATCAAGAAAATTTGTGCTATATTTGTGAAGATTGTCGATGTTTCAAGATTGCTAGATTTTAAGACGTCATATTTATATTGTTGCAAATTCTTGACCTTCTATCGAAAAGAGCAATCAAGTCTTAAAGTTCAAGTATGCCATCAATCTAGCGTTTCCTTAGTTGTGTTGCCTTAGTGATTTCTTTCAAGTAAACCTTACTTGCTCACACTCAATGGATTTGCTACTTCAAGACAAACAATATTAGCAAGCTGTCTGAAAGTTTAATGAGAAGGTTGAGTTTATCACGGGAGGCTGAGATTAGTCCACTCTATTAATATGGACTAAGGCTGCACGGACTAAGTCCCCGTCTAGTTTTGGGGACTCTCAGAACAAATCTCTAGCAATAGACAAAATCGAAGGGTTTTACGATATCGTGGTCAACGTTACGGAAGGATAAAATAATGTTGCTTGCTTTGTTTTCCTTACCATCAAGAGCTTGGGACTATCCCTACAAAAGTCCAGTAGCAGCTGATTAATTGCAGAAGAGAACTCCAGCAAGACATTAAAATTGAATTTCTGAACATATTAAAATCGAATAATTGAGGAAAAGAAACATAGGGCTTGTAAATATGAAAATATAAATTTATATCGAATTTATTTATGGCCTGGATCAAGATTACGCGTCACATGAAATTTCTATGTTTGTTAAGTACTAAGAAATTGTTAAGCTTTCGCTTCCTCGATCACTTAAAGAATGGCCTTTCCCGCGTTGGAGCCTGTGAACATAGATTGAATGCTCTCTGAGAAGCTCTCATGCTTCGAAACAATCTTCCTCTGCTTGACGTATCCTGTCATTTCCTCCACAAACTCTCCGAACCGGTTGCAGTCCAGCGTGAACCCCTCCATCCTCGCCTCCTTCCCTACCAAATTCAAGAGATTGCGCACCCCAAATCTCTCCGTCCAAACCTAATTGCATCAATGAAAAACAACCACGGCAATGACATGATGTTTTCGTTTCTTGAGTAATAACTATAACCGACTTCTTAGAGACCGAAAGCAGCAAATTTCACTGGCATGAGACCTTCTGATGCAGTTTTTTCAAATAAAGGCCCGAAATAATTATAATGGACTGATTAGCATGGTGTTTAGTATGCAAAGGAGCTTTTGTATTGATCATTTACCTCTTTTGGCCTTTCACTCTTGTGGGAAACCAGTTGAAGTGTGTTCGATCTTTCATAACTTCTTCTCTGACTCCATGGCTTGCTTCTTTATCCTGTGCTGTAGATGTTGACTACTTCCATAACAAGTTTCATGAGCTTCTGTTCCTCTCACACGATCTCTTTTGAATTATCTTGTAGCTGGCCTTGTGTACCATCCGGGCGTGGCCCATGACGGTGTTGGAAAATGTGAACTCCCTAGTGGGGAGAGCTGCTGCTCCAGAGCTTACACTTTTGGGTCGCACTACTTTGGAGAGGTAGAGGCTCACGACATCGGGGAATGCTTGCAGGAAAAGCTGGAGCTCCTTCCCGAGATCAAGTGCGCATTTGTCCATCTCGACCACGAGTACTTCCACAAGCCAGAGCATGCGCAAGCTCACTCGTAGCAGCATCCACCATATCAATGTATAACTTTTTACTTTTAGCCCCGAGTAACTCCCTCGTCTCCCGAAACACGATTTTGCTGTCGGGAGTAAAACAATGAGGACTAATGTCATAGGATGATGTATTACTGAACGAAAAAGCATGTGAAAGTCCTATATATCGACAAGGATTAGGAAAAAGTCTTGCTAGGGGCGCCATTGAGGAAGTGCTCTGTGAATTTCTGGTCAGACAGGATGTAGAAATGAGAAAGCAGTCAATTGGGAAGCTGCTGGAATCAATCAAAAGACATCAAGGGGCAAGAGTGGTTTTTACTTCGAAACAGTTTTAACGAAAGCCAAAAAGTCGAAACCCCAGCTTTTGAAAAAGTTCAATTGTACGGTCCCCCAACGACCAAGAAAAGAGACGTACGGTCTTCCACAGTCCAGCAGCAGGGGAGAGGAACCTGTCGAAAAGGCTACATGTAATAATCGATATGATGTGATCTTTCTTTTTTCCCTAATAATTGGTAACCAATTTTAACCAGACAAAAAAGGAAATAAATCGATTACTTTCGGTGCCCTTCAAGTGGAAGGAAAAGATTGAGGGAATTGAACACAATCTTCAGAACATTGAATTGCATAATATTGCAAATGAAATCATTTTATAGTCAACAAGAGGGACAATTGGCTAGCCGGTAAGAGATATATGCTAATATCGTATTACATCAGATAACTTGGATCATAGAGATTAAAAAAATTGGTACATACTCTTGATCAATAGTCATATGTTTTTTTTTTTTTTTTATCCTTACGCAACATGAATTTTCAATAAGAGCAATGTAGAAATTTTAAGCCCATCAAGTAGGTCAATCGAGTTGGATATCGATCTAATCTAAATTATTCAATTTATTTCATATCGACCTATTTTTTTTTCATTGAGCTAGTTTATATTTTGGAAGGCTTAGGAAATGTGGGCAGAGAATTAGAACTGGTGTGGAAATTGGGGGAGACACGCAACTGCATTATGAGGGGCAAAAAAATGTCTTTGGTCAATGTCCTTTCCTTTCTATTTTTTATTTAATCTTTTCAAACAACTCAATAAACAATTCTCTACCTTCTCCCCACACTAATTCTTTCTTGATGTTTTTTCACTTAGATTTTTTCCACCTCCTCCATTACTTGACGGTTTTTATTTTCATTAACTTTGTTATAAATTTCAATATTTGAAAGAATGAATTTTTTCTTATAAAGATATATTTAATTGTAGAAAACATGTCCTGTCTTGCCTAACCATGCTTTGCATATAGTCTAATGGCCACCCTTACCGCCATGTAGGAACTTGACACCATCCCACCCACCACCATCAAACTCTGTGCCATAGTTACTGGATTCGATACTATCGCATCACCACAGCCCCACTATAACCTTAAACTCAGTCACCATGAATATTATCAGACATCATGCCCCAATACTGCTGACAAAAAAAAAAGTTCTAATCACCTCTGATTGAAGAAGCCAGAAACACAATATTGAGCCAAAAAACAAATTGAAAAAATGGAGGCTCTTAATGCAAACAATGAAGAGGGAATGACCATGCCCCAAAACACAAATTATAACCAAGAACTCCATACTCAATAGCCAATGCTTCAGTTTCTTAACGTTTGAGTTCTCTAGGGCCTAAAAGGTCGAGCATTCTGAGGTTATTTGGCAAACTGTACTTAAAGTTCCTACCTTTAAAGTCCAAGTCTACACAATGATGTGATTTTGTTATGGCATAATAGGGCTGTCAAATGAGTGGGTCGGATCGAATTAAAAATGGTTCGACTCATATTAACCTATTTAACCCATTTTGTCATATTTTCATACAATGTAAATTTGATTATTTCAATATTTATTGTTGAAATACATTAAGATTTAACTCAATTTAGTTACTTGAATAAAAACTTCACATCAAATTTAAAGAGTAAAAAAAAATATAAAATTAGTAAATAAAATAAAAAAAAATGTGAAAAGCCTTTAAATTGAAATGCTTTTGAAGAACTCTTGATAAGAAAAAGTTTGATAAATTAATAATTGACAAGAAAATAATATTTGCTTATAACAAATCTTCTTGAATGCGAGAATGCATGGCTTCTTAATTGTAGTTCTTTTTTATTTTGGTTGATTTCTTAATTATAGTTCACAAAGTTAAAATTACATTATGATGTTTAGAATTTCTATTTCAATATTGATTGAATTTCGATCTAAACAATATCAAGCTTCCTCTAAAAGTACTTCTCCGGTATGTATATGGATATCATCTACCAAAAATAATTTTATAAAATTCAAAATTTTATTTTTTTCTTTGATATAAATTTTTTTATTATTTTTTTTTTTTTTGAAATTATTATTATTATTAATTTTTTTATTTTCTTCTTTTTCTTTTTATTTTTTTATTTTCCTTCTCCTCCTCCTTCTTTGCCAATGGTGACTGGCCAAGCCGTGGTTCGACGAGCTCGAGGCTCAGCCCATCCAAGCAAGCCGATCGGCCAAGCCTCGAGCTCACTGACTTGAGCTTTGTCCTGGCCAAAGAGCTCGCGGCTCGCCAGATCTAGGCAAATCCCAGCTTAGCCAAGGCTGGCAAGCTTGTGGTTCGGCTGATCCCGACGAGCCCTGAGCTTCATCGAGATCGGCGAACTTGCGGCTTGCTTGAGCTCGACAAGCTCCCAGCTCACCTAAGGTTGGCGAGCTTGGGATCAACAATGAAGATGGTAGCGTGACGGCGGGGTAGACAATGGCTGCAATCGGTTGGGATCGGAAAGAAAAGGTGGTGCTTTGCTCACCCAAGATTTGCGATCGATGAAAGGAGAGAGAATTGAGGATGTAGAGGAGGAAGGCCATGGATTCAAAGTGAGCTTCCTAATAATCCATTCAGACTCATTTCGTTTCTTACTTTACTTTTTAGAACTCATTTGTGACTCATATTTAATTTTCACTTGATACATATATGACCCATTTAACTGAAAGCGAGTTATAATATGGATTTATGATCCATTTTATCCATTGGTGCGTCGCTTCTGCACTTTAACTTCTTAACTTTTGTCCCCTCCACAGCACCAACCCCCTCCATGAAGTCATCTCTCAATCGTCCAACTTGCGATGGAAGTATCTTCTCTGTATAAATTAATCCACAACTTCCAGTACTCCATAGAACGAAATCTTTATTTCCCATCTTTGATTTCATCGATCGAGCTCATCCAAAGTTAGAAGGAAAATTTCGAGAGGCTGCAAACTATGGGTGATGACCGGGCTCTCGTCCACGGTGTACCTGAAGCCGAACCCCTGTTTATTGCCCGCCCGGCGCCTCTCGCCGACTCCTACAATGACCGGATCCGCCTCCTGCTCGATGCAGTTGACAAGCTACGAAACCTGAATGTCATGAAGGAGGGCATACCGCTCCCCACCATCGTCGTCGTCGGCGACCAGTCCTCCGGGAAATCAAGCGTCCTCGAGTCCCTGGCCGGCATCAACCTGCCGCGGGGGCAGGGCATTTGCACCCGTGTCCCTCTCATCATGCGGCTCCAAGACAACCCCCACGCCGACCGCCCCGAGCTCTACCTCGAGTTCAACGGAAAAGTCGTCCCACACGGAAGAGGACAACATCTCCGTGGCCATTAATGACGCCACCGACGAGATCGCGGGCCATGGGAAGGGCATATCGAACGCCCCGCTGACTCTGGTCGTCAAGAAAGACGGCGTCCCGGACTTGACCATGGTAGACTTGCCCGGAATCACAAGGGTGCCCGTACTCGGCCAGGCGGAGGACATCTACGAGCAGATCTCGGAGATGATAATGGAGTACATAAGGCCTGAGGAGAGCATCATCCTCAATGTCTTGTCCGCGACCGTTGACTTCTCCACTTGCGAGTCCATAAGGATGTCGCAAGTAAGCATACTGAGACACGCTTTGCTCCCATACCAATTGAAGACTTGAATAATTTATTTCACTCAAGGAAATGAGTCTATACGATTATTCGTTTTTGTGTTGCAGATGGTGGACAAAACAGGCAGGAGGACTCTGGCGGTCGTCACAAAGGCTGATAAAGCTCCGGAGGGCTTGCTGGAGAAGGTGACGGCGGATGATGTCAATATAGGGCTTGGATATGTGTGTGTGAGAAACAGGATTGGTGCCGAGACCTACGAAGAAGCAAGGCTGGAAGAGGCGAAGCTGTTCGACACGCACCCTCTGTTGTGCAAGATCGAAAAGTCCATCGTCGGTGTGCCTGTCTTGGCACAAAAGCTGACGCAGATTCAAGCCACCATGATGGCCAAGTATCTGCCCGAGATCGTCACGAAGATCAATGACAAGCTGGACACGAACATCGCCGAGCTTGAGAGGATGCCCAAAAATCTGTCCTCGGTTGAGGATGCCATGATGGCCTTCATGGAAATCATGGGGTCGGCGAAGGAGTCGCTGAGGAAATTCTTGCTGAGAGGCGAAATAGACGAGTTCCTGGACGAGAAGGACATGCCCTGCACTGCCAGGCTGGCGGAGATGCTGAACCAATACTACGACGAGCTCCGAAACTGGACCGAGAACAACCTGACGACTAACTTCTTATTGGAGGAAATGGAGGTCTTGGAAAAGGCCAAAGGGATTGGCCTCCCGGATGTCCTCCCTCAAACCGCCTTTGTCACCCTTTTGCAGCGGAAGGTGAAGGAGATATCGAGCAAGCTGCCGAGTCTTGTGGTTCGTGTTTGGGACTGCATTGAGGGAGTTGTGATTCAGGCGTTGATGCAACACTCGGAGAATTATCCGCAGCTGCAGTCGTTGATGAGAAGAGCGGCGTCTAGTCTAATTAAGAAGATGAAGGGGAAGACGATGAATAGGATGATGAAGATTATAGAAATGGAGAAGCTCACTGACTACACTTGCAACCCTGAGTACCTGTTGGAGCGGAACAAGTTGATGAACGAGCAGGACTATTTATTGAACAACTATAGAAGCTGGAACAGCCTTCAACTCGAGGGGCTTGGGGCTGTCAAAACGACCCATCTCTGGCATCACGATCAGCAGCTGATTCGGCTGGCTTTCCATTTGAAGATGAGGATGACCCCATACTGGAAGATTGTGATGAGGAGGTTTGTCGACATGGTGGCCCTGCATCTGCGGTTCAGCGTGCAGAACCTGGTGAACAAGGAGATGGAGAAGGAGATTAGGCACGAGCTGAGCGGGCCTGGCATCATCAAGAAGATGATGGAGGAAAAGCCGGAGATGGTGGAGAAGCGCAAGAAGCTGAACAAAAACGTCAAGCTGTTGAGGGAGTCTGCGGAGGTGGTGGCCCAGTTCATGAACCGGATCGCTACCGATGGCGATTACAATCGCTAATTAGCATCGTTGCTCTGTTTTTCTTTCTTTCTTTCTGGCTTGCGAGGGATTATTTGAGGAAAAGATATCTATCGGCTTGTTCTTGTTAGGTTAGGTGGTTCTGTGTGGGATTCTACTGAAGTCTTCAATTAGCTTCCTATGAATAGTTCTTGATGATGTACTAATTCAGATGGCCATGTTTGTTGATCTAGTAGTCAGCTTTAGAATGTTGGTTTTACTGGTGGTTTGTCTTTCTGCAAATGGGTTTCGATGGGCCAGGATCAATCAGAAATAAATCTGAGTTTTAGGGGCAACGTCAAAATTGGCTTTGGAAATCCTAGCGACCGTATGGTTAAGTTCATATACAAAGAGTTCTTATATGTTTTTGAAAGCAAAAGTAAACAGTGATTCACATTAAAATAGTATTATGATGGTTACGAATAGAATCGATTACCTCAAAAGGAACAAAAGCCAATATAATCTACTATCTTGAAAGCATAAAATTTTTTACTTTTTAAATCGGAAAAGCGATTCTGTCTCTATATTAATTATGGAGACCAAAAATATAATTTTAGATTAACCGAAGGCAAATTTTGACACCACCTTTCTAGATAAGTATATGCATTTTTGTTCTTCTTCATATGTATTAATCGAGATTCCTTAAAACCATCTTCAAAATCAATTAGAAGAATAAGTTATCTTGAAATTCCTTTTATTTACAATTTAAAGCTCATCTTGTAAGTGATAAGTGTATTACCATTACCAAAGGATACAAATTCATCTAGGTTGTAATATGTAAGGCTAAAATTCATAACAATTGTAGCACTTCATATGATTTTCCCCTTTTCATAATGTCATAAATATGTACATGATGAATAATGTATTATATATTCCTCATAGCTTTTTTAATATGTAAGTATCGATATTGAAATATATTGCGTTTGTTTATTATGATAAGTTGATCTTCAGTTTAAACATCTATTTTATGAGAGAAAATTATCATGGAATGATAAAATAAAAAAAGTATAATTAGCAGTTGGGCATGATAAATATTAACATAATGAAAATTATGTTAAATAAACATTAATTATTAAGCGCTACCAAATATCGTTTTTAATTAAGAAATATTTAAATAAACTAAACCAAGTTAAATGATTTTATTGTTTATAAATGAAAACAAAAATAAACATATCCAAACATCACCTTAATCAATTTTCAATTTGTACATTAACTTTTTTTTTGTCAAATCATGCATTGTCCTATTTGATTAGAAACAGATCCAATCAATGCACAGTTTAATAATGGGCCATTGATTTGGGTAGTTGGATTTTTTTTTTTTTTTTTTGTCGGTCCTACTTTATTCCTACTTCAATGCTAACTCCTGGGATTCGAACCCCTCACCTCCCTCTTTTATGTTGGAATGGTGGCCATTGAGGCAAACCTTAGTGGTTGGGTAGTCGGATTAAGAATGGGGATAGTGTCGCCACCCTACTAGTGTCGTGAGAGCGATTGGGCCTCGTCGTGAGCGAGAGCATACGAGAGCTTGTTTGCCCTCATTTAGATTTGGATGATGGCAAGAGTATTGACCCTCATGAGAGCCGACTGACCCTTGTTGGCGCGATGGCACCAGTAAGGCATGAGGGCTCTTGCTCACTATGGGTATGTTTGGGAATCACTTTTGGGGAAAGTCTTTAGGAAAATGCAAATACCTTTGAGTTAAATGTGTTTTCCAAAATGCAACTGTGTTTGGTAAATTGTACTTTGAAAGCTCTTTATAAAGTATTTTGAGCAAAATAGCGTTTGGGGAATTACATTTGCAAATGATCTTTGTGGTAAAAAAAATTATCAAAAGAAAAATTAAAAAAAATTGACCAAAGGGCAGTGGTCGCCGGCGACCCTGGATTTGGTGCAGCAAGGTCGCGCAACGCCGTCACGACCTTTGGCGACCCTAGATCTGGGGCGGCGAGGTCGCGGGAGGTCGCGCAACGTTGTCGTGACCTTCGGCGACCCCAGATCTGGGGCAGTGAGGTCACGGGATGACCTCCCCGCCCCAGATCTAGGTCGTGGCGGGGTTGCGACCTTGCCGCCCTTGGATCCGGGGGCCGAGGTCGCGGGAGGTTGCGCGACGCAACTGCGAACTAGATGCGGGGGCCGCGAGGTTGCGCGACCTAGATCGGGGGCAGCAAGGTCCTCTTGCGACCCCGCCGCCCTAGATTTGGGTTGCGGTGACCTAGACCTTGCCGTGGGTCGCAGCGGTCGTGCCACCCCCCGGCGTCGGTCGTTTTGGCGACGGTTGCCGGCGATCGCTCGTGGAAGAAGAAGCTTGCGGAAGAAGAAGAAGAAGAAGAAGAAGAAGAAGAAGAAGAAGACTGCCCCACCTGCTGCCCTAGATTTGGGTTGTGGCGATGCAGCCCTCGGTCGCGCCACCACCGGTCGCGCCACCTCCGGCGTCGGTCGCGCCACCCCCCAATGATTGCTGGCGTCCCTCTAGTAGTCGCCGGCCGCTCGCAGTCAGAGAGAACCGAACCCCCCGGAGAAGATGAACAGTTGCGACACAAGGGCAAGAACTAGAAAAACAAAAAAAATCGTGAGGACAATTTCGAAAAAAAAAAAAAAAAAAAACATGAACAGTGCCCGTGTGGGCATGCCAAAAAAGCCAAAAGCCCAAGGCATTATTGACTAAAAAAGTTGTGTCAAAAGCAAAATATTGGAGAGAAAAGATAAAAAAAAAAAAAGAAAAATTATGAGGACTGCTGTTTGCTGTATTTTAAAGAACAAGGGCATTTTGGAACAGGCTGTTGCTTGTTCTATCTTTGGTTGGATAGTAATCCATTGATCAGTGAGTGAGTTATTGAAGTGAGTTAGAAATTTCACCCACATTTATTCAAAGTATGAATCTGTCCAGAATAAAAACATTGAAATAGATGTGGCAAATATGATACTCGACAGGCCTTACATTTGTCGATCCTTAAAACTTGCCAAAATAAAAGAAAAACAAATGGCTAGGCTAAAGACGCATTTACTCATTCGATATTCATAAATTTGACAAAATCTTCAATTTACTCTAAAAAGATGGTCTAAGAAAATTAAAGGAAGGCCAAATTGTCCCAAGCAAAAAAGATTTAGCAAACAAAAAATATTGCAAGTGGTACCACTCATGGAGCCATAACATAGTAATGAGTTGTTTTTAAGAAAATAATTCAAGAGGCAATTTGATAAGGAAAAAGCAAATTTCTCGATGATAAAGGGGCGTACGCAACCCTTAATTATCTAAGGTAAAAGAACGAAAGGATTTTCTTTCTTGGGCCCAAGCTTGCCCACATAGGCCCAATATGTAGCCTTTTCCATTCGTTGCCCAATTACTGAATGAAATTGATAGGTCGTTCAGCTAAGATTTTCTCTTAAAACTTTCGGGCCACATTTTATGTATCCAATTGTAAAATATATATTTGTTGGATATTTTCTACACTAAATGGATAAAAACTGCCCGACCGTGCACACATAAATAACTTGGGGTGAGGGAGAATGTCTCGGATGTATTGCCAAGTCATCAATCCAATGAGACAAGGACCATTGGATTGATGGGTAGGACTCAAACTCCACGATTGGATCGTGAGATGTTGATTGATATCCACCAAGATGTACCTCCACCATCAGATTGGTTGATCAATGACTAAATCTCTCTATCATTAGATTGTAATGTGGGAGTGAATATCTACTATTAGATTAGTAAGTGAGATTAGCACGTAGATAGATCTCCACCATGAGATGAGATGTGAGATTTGTAATTAGAGGGACTTTTGTATAAATAGAGGAGTCCTCTCCTCATTTGCACCATCCAACTTTTAAGCAATAGAATACATTCTCTTCTAGAGCATTTCTCTCTAAAAAATGGAACTTTATAGTCAAGATTTTGACTCTCCTCATTAGTAAACTAATTAGTAGACTAATACAAAGAAGTTCATTATTAATCACATATCATAGAAAAATTCTCTACACGATGGAACTTTATAGGCAAGATTTTGACTCTCCCATTTAGTAAACTAATTAGTAGACTAATTCAAAAAAGTTCATCATTAATCGCATATCATAGAAAAATTCCTTGAGGAAATTGATGCTCAAGAATTGAACAATGGAGCTTATTTTTGTCAGACTGAATTTTGTCCTCCATGACTTCCCCTTCGACTACAGTAACACTCTATTTTTTAGTCTGTACCTACCTCATCAATCATTCCTTGCCTAACACTCTCTATCTTTCAATTATTCCTTGCCTAACACTCTCTATCTTGCTGTCTATACTTGCTGTAAACTGCTTTATCAACCTCCTCTCTTAGCCTTAATTTCTCCACTTCCAACTTTTTAACTTCATCTTCAGTTAGCCTAATTTCCTCCTCATCGAACCCCTTTATTTCGGTCTAGCAAACTTATTTTGAAAGGCTCAAATAATAAGCTTTTCGTAGGTGCAAAAATCGTGTCAATTAAACATTGCGTGAAAAATTAATGCACAATCAAAATTTAGATTTATTTATTTTAGTAAGGTTTGTTGCTTAATTTTAACTACAAATATTATCCACATGGTTTCTAGTAAGTCAAGAGTTTCTAAGGGTTTGTCTCGTCCTTCTTTGTTTTCAAATAAAATAGTTGAAGTGAAGAGCGAGAAGGAAAAACAATGCCGTACAATTGATTCTATTGAAAGCAGAATCGGTTGTGTACAAAATGAGCATATTCAATTGCAAAATAAGGCCAATGAAATGTTGAGCGTGCATGGCACTCATCTAGGATTGAATAGTGATAGCTTGGTCTGCTCTATTAATATGCATCAATAGGCTAACAATCAATAGTCCCTGCCTAGTTCCTTATTACAACTAAGTATCTGGACTTACAACACAATTGCATCTCAATCTAAGAACAAAGCCTCAGCTAGAGATGAAATCAAACTATTGAAGAAGAAAGCAATAATCTTGCGGCACCAGCTGAGTTAGAGGGGAGTTTATAAAGATTTTACTGTTTTTCCTTAGTGCAATTGAGTATCCATGAGTAGCCTTGTTCGTTGTTGTTGCTTATCTACATTGCGGTACGATAAAGCTTTTTTTTCCTTACAACTACTACTTATTTGATGTGTTTGAACACATAATATGTGGAAGCCTGCTTCCTTTAATATCCTCAATATGTGATAGAGTGCGATGTAGATGGGGTGTGGCAAAAAGACTTTGAAGGTGTCTTCAAAGTTTTATGCTATGGATTTGGATGCACAACTAGCAAGGATATAGTTTCAATTATTGCTCTCCTTGATCAATTCGTCTGATGCTTAATTGTAACTATATATGCAACCTCTCCAAAAAAAAAAAAAAAAATCTACACCCTTTTTTGATGGATGTTGTATGAACCACTGATGAGATTCCATTAAGTTTGTCCATAGCAAGTAAAAATTTTGCACTTCAAGATAGAAAACATTGCCATTGTGGCCAACGTTTTAGTTAGAAAGTTGAGTCGCTGTCAAGATTGAGACATTAAGTAGCACTAGTCAATGGTCTTTTTGGCTCATAGGGACTTCATGGTTGGAATGATATTGCATGTTCTAGCAAATCTCATTGACAATGCTAAGCAAAATAAAACAACCTATTGTACGATAATGTGCACTTCAAGCAACAACCTACTCATGGCGTCACATATAGTTCTAGATGGGTGCAATATAATCCCATGCCTTCTTTGCGATTCAATATGATCTTTTTGTACCCTATAGAGTCTATCTTCAATGGAATGAATTTTGTCCTCAATTTCCTCTTCGACTATAGTAATGAGTGGATTTTTGTAACCATTTCATTGATTTTTCCTTATGCACTTGAGTCTTTTATCAAATCTACGTAACATGTTATTCATTCCGTTGGCCTTTCCCGCATTGGAGCTTGTGAACATAGATTGAATGCTCTCTGAGAAGCTCTCCGTGCCACGGTGGATCTCATGCTTCGAAACAATCTTCCTCTGCTTGACGTATCCTGTCATTTCCTCCACAAACTCTCCGAACCGGTTGCAGTCCAGCGTGAAACCCTCCATCCTCGCCTCCTTCCCTACCAAATTCAAGAGATTGCGCACCCCAAATCTCTCCGTCCAAACTAATTGCATCAATGAAAAACAACGACGACAATGACACGATGTTTTCGTTTCTTTAGTAATAACTATAACCGACTTCTTAGAGACCGAAAGCAGCAAATTTCACTGGCATGACACCTTCCGATGCAGTTTTTTCAAATAAAGGCCCGAAATAACTATAACTGACCGATCAGCAAGGTGTTTAGTATGCAAAGGAGCTTTTGTATTGGTCATTTACCGTGGGAAACCGGTTGAAGTATGTGTGATCTTTCATAACTTCTTCTATGACAGCATGGCTTGCTTCTTTATCCTGTGCTGTAGATGTTGACTACTTCCATAACAAATTTCATGAGCTCCTGTTCCTCTCACGCGATCTCTTTTGAATGTATCTTGTAGCTGGCCTTGTATACCATCCGGACGTGGCCCATGACGGTGTTGGAAAATGTGAACTCCCTAGTGGGGAGAGCTGCTGCTCCAGAGTTTCTACAGAAGCTTACTTATCTCTGTTGAAACCAGATTCTAATTCTGAAATTGTCATGGTGCTCACCCATAAAAAACGACACAAAGAGGACAAGGCGAGTTCTTCAAATAATCAGGGTCATAATCCGCTCAGATACCATGTAGAAAAACAAAAATTCACACAAAGACAAAAAGATTACGAGGTTCGGCAATGTGCCTACATCCTCAGACAATGCTTTCGTTCTCTTTTTTGTTCTTTTTGTTGTATTGAGCATCTGTCATTGTTCAACCATATGTACAAAAACAAAAGTTGCCACAACTAAGGAAACAAGCAACGAGAATAAAATCAGAAAAAGGAAGAGATCCCAGAATTATAGGAATACAATATTAACAAATCTAGTTTCTTAAGATTGGAGAGAAAATCACGCCAACAAAGTCATCTCTCAATCGTCCAACTTGCGATGGAAGTATCTTCCCTGTATAAATTAATCCACAACTTCCAGTACTCCATAGAACGAAATCATCATTTCCCATCTTTGATTTCATCGATCAAGCTCATCCAAAGTTAGAAGGAAAATTTCGAGAGGCTGCAAACTATGGGTGATGACCGGGCTCTCGTCCACGGTGTACCTGAAGCCGAACCCCCGTTGATTGCCCGCCCGGCGCCTCTCGCCGACTCCTACAATGACCGGATCCGCCCCCTGCTCGATGCAGTTGACAAGCTACGAAACCTGAATGTCATGAAGGAGGGCATACCGCTCCCCACCATCGTCGTCGTCGGCGACCAGTCCTCCGGGAAATCAAGCGTCCTCGAGTCCCTTGCCGGCATCAACCTGCCGCGGGGGCAGGGCATCTGCACCCGCGTCCCTCTCATCATGCGGCTCCAAGACAACCCCCACGCCGACCGCCCCTGAGCTCTACCTCGAGTTCAACGGAAAAGTCGTCCACACGAAAGAGGACAACATCTCCGTGGCCATTAATGACGCCACCGACGAGATCGCGGGCCATGGGAAGGGCATATCGAACGCCCCTCTGACTCTGGTCGTCAAGAAAGACGGCGTCCCGGACTTGACCATGGTCGACTTGCCCGGAATCACGAGGGTGCCCGTACACGGCCAGCCGGAGGACATCTACGAGCAGATCTCGGAGATGATAATGGAGTACATAAGGCCTGAGGAGAGCATCATCCTCAATGTCTTGTCCGCGACCGTTGACTTCTCCACCTGCGAGTCCATAAGGATGTCGCAAGTAAGTATACTCTAGCCCACGCTTATCTCACATATCAATTAAAAACTCGAGTGATTTATACAACTCTAGCAAATGGGTCAATACGATAATTTGATTTTGGGGATTGCAGATGGTGGACAAGACCGGCAAGAGGACTCTGGCCGTCGTCACAAAGGGTGATAAAGCTCCGGAGGGCCTCCTCGAGAAGGTGACGGCCGATGATGTCAATATAGGACTCGGTTATGTGTGCGTGAGGAACCGGATTGGTGACGAGTCCTACGGAGAAGCGAGGCTGGAAGAGGCGAAGCTGTTCGAGACACACCCTCTGATGTGCAAGATTGACAAGTCCATCGTTGGTGTGCCTGTCTTGGCACAAAAGCTGACGCAGATTCAAGCCACCATTATGGCCAAGTGTTTGCCGGAGATCATCAAGAAGATCAATGACAAGTTGAAAGCTAATGTGGCTGAGCTTAAGAAATTGCCCAAGAATCTGTCCTCGGTCGCGGAGGCCATGACGGCCTTCATGCAGATCCTGGGATCGGCGAAGGAGTCGCTGAGGAAAATCTTGCTGAGAGGCGAGTTCGATGAGTACCCAGAAGAGAAGAACATGCACTGCACGGCCAGGCTAATGGAGATGCTGAACCGATACTCGGATGAGCTCCAAAACTGCGCCGAGAATGACCTGAGGACCAACTTCCTTTTGGAGGAATTGGAGGTCCTGGAAGAGGCCAAAGGGATCGGGCTCCCGAACTTCCTCCCTCGCACCGCCTTTCTCACCCTTTTGCAGCGGAAGGTGAGGGGGATATCGAGCAAGCCGCCGAGTTTTGTGGCTCGTGTTTGGGAATATATTGAGGGAGTGGTGATTCGGGTGTTGATGCGACACTCCGAGAATTATCCTCAGCTTCAGTCGTCGACGAGAAGAGCAGCGTCCAGTCTGATCAACAAGATGAAGGAGAAGGCGATGGATAGGATGATGGAAATTGTTGAAATGGAGAAGCTCGCTGACTACACATGCAACCCTGAGTACATGTTGGAGTGGAACAGCTTGATGTCCCAGCAGAACATATTCATGGAGGCAATCAACAACGTGTCAAAGCCTCGCTACATTGTCCTCAACGGGATCGGGGAGGTCGACGTGGAAAACCTGAGGCGTCGCAAGCAGCATATTCAGGAGGCGTTCGATCTGAAGATGAGGATTACCACGTACTGGAAGATTGTGCTGCGGAGGTTCGTCGACTCGATGGCGCTGCATCTGCTGTTCAGCGTGCAGAACCTGGTGAGCATCCACATGGAGAAGGAGATCGTGGGCGAGCTGATCGGGCCAAATGGCAGTGGTGGCATCGAGAGGATGCTAGAGGAAGCGTCGTCGGTGGCGGCGAAGCGCGATAAGCTGAACAGGAGCATCAAGCTGTTGAGGGATTCTGCGGCGGAGGTGGCCAAGATTATGGACATAATTTCTACTGATTTTGACTACACTGATTGATCAGTGTTGTTGTTCTAGTGGGCTTTCCGTTTTCTTTTATGAGTGTGCTCTTGTTTCGACTGGCCTTTAACTAGCTTCCTAGGATTTTGTTGTTCTAGTAATCAGCTTTTCAACGTCAGTTTTAAAGGTTGTTTCGTGTGTGCAAATGGGTGTTGATGGGCTTGTTATGGTTCTATTAACCTTGCGTGCACAAGTTACGTAACAAGGTTAGGACCTGTTGTCCCGTTTATCGGAGGCAACCCCAAACGTAAAATGGGGTAATGATAAACCGCCGGGGGCTTGTAACCAAACTTGGTATTCCCCCCGGGCCGGATCCTAGCTCTATTGCGCTGGCCTCTCGACGACTGCAAGCCCAGTATCTTGGAAATGAAGGCAGTTGATTTGGACCTGGATAGGTGCTTAAACTGTCCCATTTATCGGAGTCAACCCCAAACGTAAAATGGGGTAATAATAAACTGCCGGAGGCTTGTAACCAAACTTGGTATTCCCCCTGGGCCGGATCCTAGCTTTGCTACACTGTCCTCTCGACGACTGCCAACCCAGTATTAGGGTTCTATTAATGTTGCGTGCACAAGTTACATAACAAGAAAGGGTTAATAAGAAGAAACCTAAGTCATGCGCGATTCCAACGCCCAAGCATTTTACATGGCATTGTCGATCAACATTGTTGAGATGGAGGCCTGGAGAATTGGATGCCTATTTTTTGAGAAAACGATACAAATAGTCTATAAATTGTAGCCTAATATGTAATGTGATTCATAAACTTTTAATTTATTTAATATGATCCATGTACAATAAGCTTCACAGACATTTGATATATGTTCAATTTAGTTCTTGAATAATACAAAAATATTTGATGTTGTGCTAGACTTGATTTAATTGAAAAACAATATTAAACATTTTCATATAATTGAAGAACTAAATTGCACATGTATAAAAAGTCTAGTGACAATATTGAACAAATTAATTATTCAAGGACTAAATTACGTATTCGATCGAAGTTCATGAATCATTTATTTTATTATCACCTTACTTCTCGGTTGAATTGTTGATGTAAGTGTGTAGTTCTGTCCATATCAGTTTCAGGGGCAATGTCAAAATTGGTTTTTGTGATCTTGGAGGCTGTTCGATTGGAATTATATGAACAGTTTCTATTTTGTTTTTGTAAGCAAAAGTAAACAGTTTTTCACGTGAAAGTACCGCTTATTTTTTTTTTTTAAAAAAGCCAAAAAACAGCCAACGTAATCTATTATTGCGAAAGCCGAATATTTTTACTTATTTTAATGAAAAAGTGATTCCATATATCTATAATTCTAGATTAACCAATGAAAAGTTTTGACGTGGAAAGACCGCTAATTACTTCTCTAGAGGAACGTGCATTTTTATTCTTCTTCGTAAGGAAATTGATTGAGATTCCTTAAAGGTGTCCTCAAAATCAATAGAAAGAAAAAGTTGCATCGAATTTTTTTCTTTAAATTTAAAGTTCGTTAAATGAATTAATATTGCTTTTAATATGCGTTGCACTAAATAGTTGCTTTAACTTCTCCCTTTTATTATGTCCATTAAATATGTAAACAATGATAAATGTATTACATATTAACAAAATGCAAAAACGTAACCAACAGTTAGAAATGATAGACATTATTTAATAAAAAGGTTGATAAAAAAACATTTATTACCAGGGTAACCAAACCTTGCTTCTAATCAAGAACTATATAGATAAACTAAAAGCAAGTTAACTGATTTTAATTTTAATGAATATAAGAATTAACATATGCAAACGGCACCTTAATCAATGTTCAATTTGAGCTAAAACTTTATTGTCAAACCGGTCCTGATCTTATTTTAATTAGAAACAATTTGATCTTCTAACGCACATGACAATATCATGACAAATATTATAAAAATGAATGAGCCCATGTACAAATATCGGTTCTTTAGTAGTTATTTTCCAATGTGAGAATTTATTTTAACATGGCTAACTTAATAAAATAATGAATTTTTAATACTCAACGTCAAAAGACACTAGACGCAGGAAAGAAACTGCTAGTCACTCTCGTATGTTCAACTTACTATATTGTGGATGTCATCATCAATGTGGGGATGGTGCTAACTTTTGGTCACATCGAAAAATTTTACATGTCAAAATCACCTATCTTAATTGAGAAGTTACCAAATAAAATGGAAAATTTATTATCTAAGAAATGTGGAGAAATACAATTATGTTATGGAAATTTACTAATTGTAGTGACGAAATTGCTCAAGGGCTAGAGGTTAGGAGATTTCCAATTCGGAAATTATTGAAAGTTGTTTGTTCAAAATCTCATCAGTTGCGTGAATACTACTCTGAGCCTACACTACCTATTAGTCCAAAAATATGGACTTGATCATTTCATAAACTTTCAAATAGTTGGCCTCGCTGCACAAGTGGGGATGATTATTAGTACCGTAATTTACCATTAAGCAAAAAAGTTGGGTTGAAAGTGAGGGGTAAGTACACAATTAGTGCTAAAACTTGTGTATGACGCTTATTTTGGTGCCAAAACTTTAATTTGGATCACTTAAGTGCCAAAATTTTTGAAAAATGACTATTTCAGTGCTAATGCCGATTTGGTAGGCCGGCAATCCGACATAACATTTTTTTTATTAATTTTTGAAGCTGATGTGGTTCGCCAGAGAGTACAGTTAGCATTTAAACAACAAAATGACGTCGTTTGGTGTCTCTCCCCCAATTCAAAACCCTAACTCTCCAAATTGAGTGAGAGAGAGAGAGAGAGAGAGAGAGAGAGAGAGAGAGAAGATAAGCCGCCCGAATCTTCCCTCCTCCCCCTTCAACCGCCCATATCCCTCGCCTTTGCCTTCGTCGGCGATAGGCTAGTCGCCGTCCTTGACGGCCCTTGCGCTCAGCAGCCACGGCTTTGACCCCGACCTTGACAACGGCCACTCGGTGGCCAAGTCGAAGGCCATGATCTGGCCGGTGCTCGGGGAGGCCGCCGACAAGTGTGCCACCCCCAATCTTTCCCTCTCCATCTCTAATCTCCCTGACAAGTGCTTGGTCTGCGTCTTCCACTACCTAGGCTCCGTTGACCGGGGTCGGTGCTCCCTAGTGTGCCTCTTTTGGCTCACAATCGAAGGCCAGAGCCGCTAGAGGCTTGCCCTCCACGCCCACTTGGAGCTGCTGGATGCGGTTTTGGCGCTGTTTGGGTGGTTCGACTCGATCACGAAGCTCGCACTCAAGTGCGACCGCAAGTCATTGAGCATCGGTGACGACGCGCTCATGAAGGGCGTCCAAACAGCGCTGAGCGACGGTGGAGGCCGAGTGATGGCAGCCGAGCGAGCTAGGTCGGCGTTGGGCAATGATCGGACAAAAAAACCCCATATGAGTTGTGCGGCTGGTTTTTGTGAGGCCATCCACTTAGGATGGCAAAATGGCGTCATTTAAAAGCCATGTCGATTTTAAAAAAAAAAATATAAAAGTCATGTAATTAATTTGGCCGAAATTTCTCGCCAATGGCATCAAAGTGATCGTTTTTCCTCCGATTTGGCACTTAAGTGATCCAAAATAAAGTTTTGACACCAAAGTGAGCGTCGTACACAAGTTTTGGCGCTGATAGTGTACTTACCCCTAAAAGTGAAATACCAAGACAAAACGTGAAACATTATAACGACCACGTTTACTATATTTGAAAGTCCAAGTGCATTTCGGAAGAGGTTGTATCTTGCTCCATCCATTGTCGGATAGCAATCCCTTGATTGGTGAGTTACGGATATAAACATATCTAATTTTTTATATTATATAAATAAAGCATAAATAAGACTGATGCCACCACCGCCCGCAACGGTGTTGCTAGTTCGGGCTCTATCCCCCTCACGAAGGGAAGAAGTTTAAATCCAGATTCGTCGTTAGGGATTCTTATTTGGAGTACTGTGGTAGTGGATCATGCAGTTGCTCCCTCAGGATATGTTTATAATCCACCAATCTAGAGACTGAAATACCATGATAAATAAGACTAATGCCTATATCTATATATGTTTATAACTGCTTTTGGCAGTTTTCGGCGGTTTTATTTCCTTGAATGGTTCCGGTCAATTGCCTCCATGTCCATCTACGCAAATTACGTGTCCATGCTCTTATAAACTCATGCTTTTGTCTCTAAACGATTGCTCCTTCTAGACGGTGTGTTAAATGCTTCTTACTTTTGCCTCAACATTATCTGTTTCACGATCCAACTCATAAATAATAATTGTTCCCACCAAAAATGCATGTCCATTTCTCCTCTATCTCAACTATTTGCATATTTCTTAACTATGTTTTATCTCTCTTCAAGTAAACACTTGCCAGTTAATCCATTGCCTCAATTGCTTTGTTTTGAATTAAGAACAGTTCGTCGTCGCATACCGACAATCCAATATGTACTAGCGATGTATGTCAATAACGTCCATTTCTATGGCTGCTGTCAAGAAGTCACATGCATGGTAATGCTCTTGTGTCATTCATGTAATTGTCTCTGTTTCATGTGTCAAGAAGGTGCTTGCTGACGACTTAATTATTTTTGGTGTAATACATTTAAAATAAAAATGTTTTATCTATTTTTTTTCTCAAGAGCCGATTAGAAAAGGTAAAGAAAAGAAGAAAAAGCGTGCATTTGGTAACGTTTCTATTCTAGGGAATAATTTTTTTCACAAACACTTTTTGTATTTTTGTTACCAAGAATAGTTTTTGAGCATTTGAACGCATATGGTAATTACACAAAATTTTTGTTATTGGGAGAGAAATGCATTTGGTATGACTTCATAAATTTTTATGACTTAGAATTTCTTTTAATTTTTAAATAGTTTTATTATATTTTTCTTTTTTCTTTTCTTTTTTTCTTTTTCTTCTCCTTCCTCTAGCTAGTTGCCGGCTAGACAAGGGTCGGCGAGGCCGTCAACCTCGGAAGAGCCTCGTCGTGATTGGGCAAGGCTCAAGGGGGCCTCATCAATGGCCAGTAAAGCTCGCGGTGGCCAAGTGAGGCTTGGCCTTACTAAATTTGGGTGAGGTCAAGCCTCGCCCAAACATAGCGAGGCTTGGGGGGCCTTGCCGGTGGCAGGCGAGCTTGGGACAACCTCACTGGGGGTCGATGAGGTCGCCAAGCCTCATTTGACTGCTCGCCCTGGTCACCGCCGGCTATCGACTAGGAGAAGAAGGGAGCAAGAGAAAGAAATAAAAGGAAAAATGAAGAAAAGAAAAATAAAGAGCTTGATTCTTGATTCTTATTTCTTAAATTGTTTCCAAGAACAATAAGAAAGTTTTTTTTTTTTTTTGTTCCAAATCTGTTCTTAAAAATAAAAAACTTATCGAACATATTTCTTATCTATTTCTACTCCCAAGAATAAATTAACAGAAACACCTGTTCTTAAGAGTGTTACTAAATACCGCCAAAGTGTCCAAGGAAGGGCGCGTTAATGAAAGCCAAAGTAAAAAATTTAAAACTCTGCTTTTTAAAAGTCCCATTGTACAAAAAAGAAAAAAAGAGAAAAAAAAAGTCCCATTGTACGGTTTCTGTGGCGGCCAAGAGAAAAATGTATGGTCACACCAGTGCAGTCTCCAAGTTGAGCCGACAACCCATCAAAATGTTTGAATATAATTGATTTATGCTCTATTTATTTTTATTTATTTCGTAAAAAATAAATAAATAATTTTTAAAATTATAATTAGTTAATGAAATATATTTTTATTATCAATAATTATGTATATCTAAATATTATCTTGGACAATTAAAACATTTTTTTCGTTTAGGGTATTTATGATTATAAATAATACAAGCTCATTTTTTGAAATTTTTTTTTCAAATCTTTTATTTTCCATGAATGTAATTTTTTTCTTAGAAAGGTAACTAATTTTACCTAACAAAAATCAATCTAATAACGAAAGATTGAGGAAATTGGACACAATCTTCACAATAATGATTTTGTTGATGATGAGGACGAGCGACCAATGAGAGACTAATGCTAATATCGTATTACATTAGATAATTTGAATCACAAAAACCGGACAAAAAAACACATCCTAATGAGCCGTAGTCATTTCATTTTTTGTTCTTTGTCCATGCATGCACAAATTTTTGTAGTTAAATCCAGCATGAGAATTTTAGGACCTTAAGATGGATAAGTCGAGTCAGATTAAAAATAATCCGACCTCAATTGATCAATTTATTTGTCATTGACCCATATTTTGCAATTTACGTTGAGCTGACCCTTAAGCCTATGCTTGGAAGACTTTGGAACAGGTGGGGGAGATAATTAGAATTAGAATTAGAATTAGAATTAGAATAGAAAGAAAGGCGCTGTGGAAATGGGCGGACGATAATTACACCTTTTTCCAGCCTTTGAAGCGTTCCCACACAACTCCAGCATTGAAGGGTAAAAAATGTCTTGGTCAATGTTTTTTCCTTTCAATTCTTTTTTTTTTAATCTTTTCAAACAACTCAATTATCAATTCTTTACCATTTTGGCCACCCTCAATTGATATTCTATATATACATATACTTTCAAACCATTTCAAGAAAATTCATCTCTTCACACATTCTTTCTTGATTTCATGTTCTTTCGCGTAGATTTTCTCCACCCCTCCATTATTTGAGGTTTCGTTTTCATTAATTTTTGTATTATTTTTAATATTTTAAAATCACAGTTTTGAATTTTCTCTTATGAAAAGGTAATCTAATTTTTAAAAAAATGCTTTGCATATAGCCTGGTGGCCACCCCTATTGCCGATGCCAGAATTAAACACCACCCTACCACCACCAACTCCTTGCCACCATCCGCTGCCACGATCTTTGCTGCCACTAGACTCGGTCGTCACCGCCACTAGAGCCTATACTCGGCCACCATAAATACTACTAATTACCACGCCCCAATTCAAATAACCTCCATCACAATCATGAGCTAAAACAAAAAGGAGGCTCTTGATCCAAACAATGAAGAGGGAATGGCCATGCCTCAAAACACAAATTCTAGCCGAGGACTCCAGACCCAAGAGTCACTGTTTCAGTTTCTAAAGGTTTGAGTTCTCTAGGGTCGACGTAGATGGCTGGTGGATCAGCGGTGAGCCGTTCAACCAGGGATCCATTCATAGTTTTGTGGAAGCGTGGAGCATTCCGAGGTTTTTTGGAACAACTGTACTTAAAAGTTCCTACCTTTAAAGTCTAAGTTTACAGAGTGGTGTGACTTTGGTACTACAGAATTTTGTTGTCCACTGGCGCATCGGGTTCCCACTTTTGTCCCCTCCGCAGCACCAAATCCCTCCACGAAATTATCTCTGAATCGTCCAACTTGCAATAGAAGTCTCTTCTCTACGTCATAAATCCATCACTTCACTACTCCATAGAACGAAATCATCGCTTCACATCTTCTATTTCTCCGACCAAACTCATCCAAAGCTAGAAGGAAATTCTGAGAGGCTGCAAATAATGGGCGACGACCAGGCTCCTGTCCGCAGTGAACCTGAACCCAAACCCCCGTTGGTTGCCCCTAGGCCTCCACTCGCGGCCTCCTACAATGACCGGATGCGCCCCCTGCTCAATGTAATCGAGAGGTTGCGAAACCTCATGGTCATGGAGAAGGGCGTCCATCTCCCCACCATTGTTGTCGTTGGTGACCAGTCCTCTGGCAAGTCGAGCGTCCTCGAGTCCCTCGCCGGCGTCAACCTGCCACGGGGGCAGGGCGTTTGTACGCGTGTCCCTCTCATCATGCAACTCCAAGAAAACCCTCAAGCTGATCGCCCCCAGCTCTACCTCGAGTTCAATGGCAAAATTGTCCCCACCGACGAGGACAACATCGCCAAGGCCATTAATGATGCCACTGAAGAGATCGCGGGTCATGGGAAGGGTGTCTCGAACACGCCGCTGACTCTGGTCATCGAGAAACCCGGCATCCCAGATTTGACCATGGTCGACTTGCCCGGAATCACGAGGGTGCCCGTGCACGGCCAGCCGGAGGACATCTACGAGCAGATATCGGAGATGATAACGGAGTACATAAGGCCTGAGGAGAGCATCATCCTCAATGTCTTGTCCGCGACCGTTGACTTCTCCACTTGCGAGTCCATAAGGATGTCGCAAGTAAGTATACTGAGACACGAATAATTTATTTCACTAAAGGAAATGAGTCTATACGATTATTCGTTTTTGTGTTGCAGATGGTGGACAAGACAGGCAGGAGGACTCTGGCGGTCGTCACAAAGGCTGATAAAGCTCCGGAGGGCTTGCTGGAGAAGGTGACGGCGGATGATGTCAATATAGGGCTTGGATATGTGTGTGTGAGAAACAGGATTGGTGCCGAGACCTACGAAGAAGCAAGGCTGGAATAGGCGAAGCTGTTCGACACGCACCCTCTGTTGTGCAAGATCGAAAAGTCCATCGTCGGTGCGCCTGTCTTGGCACAAAAGCTGACGCAGATTCAAGCCACCATGATGGCCAAGTATCTGCCCGAGATCGTCACGAAGATCAATGACAAGCTGGACGCGAACATCGCCGAGCTTGAGAGGATGCCCAATAATCTGTCCTCGGTTGAGGATGCCATGATGGCCTTCATGGAGATCACGGGGTCGGCGAAGGAGTCGCTGAGGAAATTCTTGCTGAGAGGCGAAATAGACGAGTTCCTGGACGAGAAGGACATGCCCTGCACTGCCAGGCTGGTGGAGATGCTGAACCAATACTACGACGAGCTCCGAAGCTGGACCGAGTACAACCAGACGACTAACTTCTTATTGGAGGAAACGGAGGTCTTGGAAAAGGCCAAAGGGATTGGCCTCCCGGATGTCCTCCCTCAAACCGCCTTTCTCACCCTTTTGCAGCGGAAGGTGAAGGAGATATCGAGCAAGCTGCCGAGTCTTGTGGTTCGTGTTTGGGACTGCATCGAGGGAGTTGTGATTCAGGCGTTGATGCGACACTCGGAGAATTATCCGCAGCTGCAGTCGTCGATGAGAAGAGCTGCGTCCAGTCTAATTAAGAAGATGAAGGGGAAGACGATGAATAGGATGATGAAGATTATAGAAATGGAGAAGCTCACTGACTACACTTGCAACCCTGAGTACCTGTTGGAGCGGAACAAGTTGATGAACCAGCAGGACCGTCTATTTAACAGCCTGAGCAGCCTTCATATCGAGGGGCTTGGGGATGTCAAAACGACCCATCTCTGGTATCACGACCAGCAGCTGGTTCGGCTGGCGTTCCATTTGAAGATGAGGATGACCCCATACTGGAAGATTGTGATGAGGAGGTTTGTCGACATGGTGGCACTGCATCTGCGGTTCAGCGTGCAGAACCTGGTGAACAAGGAGATGGAGAAGGAGATTAGGTGCGAGCTGAGCGGGCCTGGCATCATCAAAAGGATGACGGAGGAAAAGCCGGAGATGGTGGAGAAGCGCAAGAAGCTGAACAAAAACGTCAAGCTGTTGAGGGAGTCTGCGGTGGTGGTGGCCCAGTTCATGAACCGGATCGCTACCGATGGCGATTACAATCGCTAATTAGCATCGTTGCTCTGTTTTTCTTTCTTTCTTTCTGGCTTGCGAGGGATTATTTGAGGAAAAGATATCTATCGGCTTGTTCTTGTTAGGTTAAGTGGTTCTGTGTGGGATTCTACTGAAGTCTTCAATTAGCTTCATATGAATAGTTCTTGATGATGTACTAATTCAGATGGCCATGTTTGTTGATCTAGTAGTCAGCTTTAGAATGTTGGTTTTACTGGTGGTTTGTCTTTCTGCAAATGGGTTTCGATGGGCCATGATCAATCAGAAATAAATCTGAGTTTTAGGGGCAACGTCAAAATTGGCTTTGGAAATCCTAGCGACCGTATGGTTAAGTTCATATATAAAGAGTTCTTATATGTTTTTGAAAGCAAAAGTAAACAGTGATTCACATTAAAACAGTATTATGATGGTTACGAATAGAATCGATTACCTCCAAAGGAACAAAAGCCAATATAATCTACTATCTTGAAAGCATAAAATTTTTTACTTTTTAAATCGGAAAAGCGATTCCGTCTCTATATTAATTATGTAGACCAAAAATATAATTTTAGATTAACCGAAGGCAAATTTTGACACCACCTTTCTAGATAAGTATATGCATTTTTGTTCTTCTTCATATGTATTAATCGAGATTCCTTAAAACCATCTTCAAAATCAATTAGAAGAATAAGTTATCTTGAAATTCCTTTTATTTATAATTTAAAGCTCATCTTGTAAGTGATAAGTGTATTACCATTACCAAAGGATACAAATTCATCCAGGTTGTAATATGTGTAAGGCTAAAATTCATAACAATTGTAGCACTTCATATAATTTTCCCCTTTTCATAATGTCATAAATATGTACATGATGAATAATGTATTATATATTCCTCATAGCTTTTTTTTAATATGTAAGTATCGATATTGAAATGTATTGCATTTGTTTATTCCGATAAGTTGATCTTCAGTTTAAACATCTAGTTTATGAGAGAAAATTATCATGGAATGATAAAAAAAAAAAAAAAAAAAAGAGTATAATTAGCAATTAGGCATGATAAATAGTAGCATAATGAAAATTATGTTAAATAAACATTAATTATTAAGCGCTACCAAATATCGTTTTTAATTAAGAAACATTTAAATAAACTAAACCAAGTTAAATGATTGTATTGTTTATAAATGAAAACAAAAATAAACATATCCAAACATCACCTTAATCAATTTTCAATTTGTACATTAACTTTTTTTTTTTGGTCAAATCATGCATTGTCCTATTTGATTAGAAACAGATCCAATCAATGCACAGTTTAATAACGGGCCATTGATTTGCGTAGTTGGATTTTTTTTTTTTTTTGGTCTGTTCTACTTTATTCCTACTTCAACGCTAACTCTCCTGAGAATGTGGAATTCGAACTCCTGACCTCCCTCTTCTATGTTGGAAGGGTGGCCATTGGAGCAAACCTTAGTGGTTGGGCAGTCGGATTAAGAATGGGGATAGTGTCGCCACCCTACTAACGTCGTGAGAGCGATTGGGCCTCGTCGTGAGCGAGAGCATACGAGAGCTTGTTTGCCCTCATTTAGATTTGGATGACGGCAAGAGTACTGACCCTCATGAGAGCCAATTGACCCTTGTTGGCGCGATGGCACCAGTAAGGCACGAGGGTTCTTGCTCACTATGGGTGTGTTTGGGAACCACTTTTGGGGAAAGTCTTTAGGAAAATGCAAATGCCTTTGAGTTAAATGTGTTTTCCAAAATGCAACCGTATTTGGTAAATTGTACTTTGAAAGCTCTTTATAAAGTATTTTGAGCAAAATAGCGTTTAGGGAATTACATTTGCAAATGATCTTTGTGGTAAAAAAAAAATTATCAAAAGAAAAACTAAAAAAAATTGACCAAAGGGCAGCGGCCGCCGGCGACCTCCGGTGACCTCCGACGACCCCGGATCGGTGCAGCGAGGTCGCGTAACGTCGTCGCGACCTCCGGCGACCCTAGATATGGGGCGGTGAGGTCGCGGGAGGTCGCGCAACGCCGTCGCGACCTCCGACGACCCCAGATCTAGGGCAGTAAGGTCACGGGATGACCTCGCCGCCCCATATCTGGGTTGTGGCGGGGTCACGCGACCTTGCCGCCCCTGGATTTGGGGCGGCGAGGTCGCGGGAGGTTGCGCGACACAACTGTGACCCAGATGCGGGCGCTGCGAGGTCGCGCGACCTAGATCGGGGGCGGCAAGGTCCTCTCGCAACCCGCCGCCCTAGATCCGGGGTTGCGGTGACCCGCACCTTGCCATGGGTCGCGGCGATGCAGCCCTTGGTTGCGCCACCTCCGGCGTCGGTCACGCCATCTCCGGTGTCGGTCGCGCCACCCCCGATGATCGTTGGCGTCCTTCTAGCAGTCACCGGCCGCTCGCAGTCAGAGAGAACCGAACCCCCCGGAGAAGATGAACAGTTGCGACACAAGGGCAAGAACCAGAAAAACAAAAAATTCGTGAGGACAATTTTGAAAAAAAAAAAAATGAATAGTGCCCGTGTGGGCATGCCAAAAAAGCCAAATGCCCAAGGCATTATTGACTAAAAAGTTGTGTCAAAAGCAAAATATTGGAGAGAAAAGATAAAAAAAAAGAAAAAAATTATGAGGACTGCTGTTTGCTGTATTTTAAAGAACAAGGGCATTTTGGAACAGGCTGTTGCTTGTTCTATCTTTGGTTGGATAGTAATCCATTGATCAGTGAGTTAGAAATATAGATTTCACCCACATTTATTCAAAGTATGAATCTGTCCCCAATAAAAACATTGAAATAGATGTGGCAAATATGATACTCGACAGGCCTTACATTTGTCGATCCTTAAAACTTGCCAAATTAAAAGAAAAACAAATGGCTAGGCTAAAGACGCATTTACTCATTCGATATTCACAAATTTGACAAAATCTTCAATTTACTCTAAAAAGATGGTCTAAGAAAATTAAAGGAAGGCCAAAATTGTCCCAAGCAAAAAAAGATTTAGCAAACAAGAAATATTGCAAGTGGTACCACTCATGGAGCCATAACATAGTAATGTGTTGTTTTTAAGAAAATAATTCAAGAGGCAATTTGATAAGGAAAAAGCAAATTTCTCGATGATAAAGGGGCGTACGCAACCCTTAATTATCTAAGGTAAAAGAACGAAAGGATTTTCTTTCTCGGGCCCAAGCTTGCCCACATAGGCCCAATATGTAGCCTTTTCCATTCGTTGCCCAATTACTGAATGAAATTGATAGGTCGTTCAGCTAAGATTTTCTCTTAAAACTTTCGGGCCACATTTTATGTATCCAATTGTAAAATATATATTTGTTGGATATTTTCTACGCTAAATGGATAAAAACTGCCCGACCGTGCGCACATAAATAACTTGGGGTGAGGGAGAATGTCTCGGATGTATTGCCAAGTCATCAATCCAATGAGACAAGGACCATTGGATTGATGGGTAGGACTCAAACTCCACGATTGGATCGTGAGATGTTGATTGATATCCACCAAGATGTACCTCCACCATTAGATTGGTTGATCAATGACTAAATCTCTCTATCATTAGATTGTAATGTGGGAGTGAATCTCTACTGTTAGATTAGTAAGTGAGATTAGCACGTAGATAGATCTCCACCATGAGATGAGATGTGAGATTTGTAATTAGAGGGACTTTTGTATTAATAGAGGAGTCCTCTCCTCATTTGCACCATCCAACTTTTAAGCAATAGAATACATTCTCTTCTAGAGCATTTCTCTCTAAAAAATGGAACTTTATAGTCAAGATTTTGACTCTCCTCATTAGTAAACTAATTAGTAGACTAATACAAAGAAGTTCATTATTAATCACATATCATAGAAAAATTCTCTACACGATGGAACTTTATAGGCAAGATTTTGACTCTCCCATTTAGTAAACTAGTTAGTAGACTAATTCAAAAAGTTCATCATTAATTGCATATCATAGAAAAATTCCTTGAGGAAATTGATGCTCAAGAATTGAACAATGGAGCTTATTTTTGTCTTCAATAGACTGAATTTTGTCCTCCATGACTTCCCCTTCGACTACAATAACACTCTCTATTTTTTAGTTTGTACCTACCTCATCAATCATTCCTTGCCTAACACTCTCTATCTTTCAATTATTCCTTGCCTAACACTCTCTATCTTGCTGTCTATACTTGCTGTAAACTGCTTTATCAACCTCCTCTCTTAGCCTTAATTTCTCCACTTCCAACTTTTTAACTTCATCTTCAGTTAGCCTAATTTCCTCCTCATCCAACCCCTTTACTTCGGTCCAGCAAACTTATTTTGAAAGGCTCAAATAATAAGCTTTTCGTAGGTGCAGAAATCGTGTCAATTAAACATTGCGTGAAAAATTAATGCACAATCAAAATTTGGATTTATTTATTTTAGTAAGGTTTGATGCTTAATTTTAACTACAAATATTATCCACATGGTTTCTAGTGAGTCAGGAGTTTCTAAGGGTTTGTCTCATCCTTCTTTGTTTTCAAATAAAATAGTCGAAGTGAAGAGTGAGTGAAGAGTGAGGAGGAAAAACAATGCCGTATAGTTGATTGTATTGGAAGCAGAATCGGTTATACAAAATGAGCATATTGAATTGCAAAATAAGGCCAATGAAATGTTGAGCGATGGCACTCATCTAAGATTGAATGGTGATAGCTTGGTCCGCTCTATTAATATGCATCAATAGGCTAACAATCAGTAGTCCCCGCCTAGTTCCTTATTGCAACTAAGTATCCAGGACTTACGGCACAACTGCATCTCAATCTGAGAACAAAGCCCCAACTAGAGATGATAGCAAACTATTGAAGAAAGCGATAATCTTGCGGCACCAGCTGAGTTAGAGGGGAGTTTATAGAGATTTTACTGTTTTTCCTTAGTGCAATTGAGTATCCATCAGTAGCCTTGTTTGGTGTTGTTGCTTATCTACATTGCGGTACGATAAAGCCTTTTTTTCCTTACAACTACTAGTTATCTGATGTGTTTGAACACATAATATGTGGAAGCCTGTTTCCTTTAATATCCTCAATATGTGATAGAGTGCGACGTTGTCTTCAAAGTTTTATGCTATGGATTTGGGTGCACAACTAGCAAGGATATAGTTTCAATTATTGCTCTCCTTGATCAATTCGTCTGATGTTTAATTGCAACTATATATGCAACCTCTCCAAAAAAAAAAATCTACACCCTTTTTTGATGGATATTGTATGAACCACTAACGAGATTCCATTAAGTTTGTCCATAGCAAGTAAAAATTTCGCACTTCAAGAAAGAAAACATTGCTATTGTGGCCAACGTTTTAGTTAGAAAGTTGAGTTGCTGTGAAGATTGAGACATCAACCAGCACTAGTCAACGGTCTTTTTGGCTCATAGGGACTTCATGGTTGGAATGATATTGCATGTTCTAGCAAATCTCACTGACAATGCTATGCAAAACAAAACAACCTATTGTACGATAATGTGCACTTCAAGCAAACCCATGGCGACCACCAGCCTTGGTGGCTCCGCTGGATAAGAAACCTCAACCTTGGGGGAAAGGTCGAGGGGTCAAACCCCAGGGGAAGCATCGGCGACTTAAGCGTGATGTCGGGGTGGTGGGTCCTCCGCTAGCATCACTCCGGGGTTTACTTGGCGGCTATGTACCGCTGCAAGGCGACGAACAGCTGACGGGGTTCCTTGAATTACCAAAAAAAAAAAAAAAAACTACCCATGGCATCGCATACAGTTCTAGATGGGTGCAATTTACGCCCATGCCTTCTTTGCGATTCAATATGATCTTTTGTACCCTATAGAGTCTATCTTCAATGGAATGAATTTTGTCCTCGATTTCCTCTTCGACTATAGTAATGAGTGGATTTTTGTAACCATTTCATTGATTTTTCCTTATGCACTTTTGAGTCTTTTATCAAATCTACGTAACATGTTATTCATTCCGTTGGCCTTTCCCGCGTTGGAGCTTGTGAACATAGATTGAATGCTCTCTGAGAAGCTCTCCGTGCCACGGTGGATCTCATGCTTCGAAACAATCTTCCTCTGCTTGACGTATCCTGTCATTTCCTCCACAAACTCTCCGAACCTGTTGCAGTCCAGCGTGAAACCCTCCATCCTCGCCTCCTTCCCTACCAAATTCAAGAGATTGCGCACCCCAAATCTCTCCGTCCAAACTAATTGCATCAATGAAAAACAACGACGACAATGACATGATGTTTTCGTTTCTTTAGTAATAACTATAACCGACTTCTTAGAGACCGAAAGCAGCAAATTTCACTGGCATGACACCTTCCGATGCAGTTTTTTCAAATAAAGGTCCGAAATAACTATAACCGACCGATCAACATGGTGTTTAGTATGCAAAGGAGCTTTTGTATTGGTCATTTACCTCTTCTGGCTTTCACTCTCGTGGGAAACCGGTTGAAGTATGTGTGATCTTTCATAACTTCTTCTCTGACTGCATGGCTTGCTTCTTTATCCTGTGCTGTAGATGTTGACTACTTCCATAACAAATTTCATGAGCTCCTGTTCCTCTCACGCGATCTCTTTTGAATGTATCTTGTAGCTGGCCTTGTATACCATCCGGACGTGGCCCATGACGGTGTTGGAAAATGTGAACTCCCTAGTGGGGAGAGCCGCTGCTCCAGAGTTTCTACAGAAGCTTACTTATCTCTGTTGAAACCAGATTCAAATTCTGAAATTGTCATGGTGCTCACCCATAAAAAACGACACAAAGAGGACAAGGCGAGTTCTTCAAATAATCAGGGTCATAACCCGCTCTGATACCATGTAGAAAAACAAAAATTCACACAAAGACACAAAGATTACGAGGTTCGGCAATGTGCCTACATCCTCAGACAATGGTTTCGTTCTCTTTTTTGTTGTTTTTGTTGTATTGAGCATCTGTCATTGTTCAACCATATGTACAAAAACAAAAATTGCCACAACTAAGGAAACAAGCAACGAGAATAAAATCAGAAAAAGGAAGAGATCCCAGAATTATAGGAATACAATATTAACAAATCTCGTTTCTTAAGATTGGAGAGAAAATCACGCCAACGAAGTCATCTCTCACGCCAACGAAGTCATCTCTCAATCGTCCATCTTGCGATGGAAGTATCTTCCCTATATAAATTAATCCACAACTTCCAGTACTCCATAGAACGAAATCATCATTTCCCATCTTTGATTTCATCGATCAAGCTCATCCAAAGTTAGAAGGAAAATCTTGAGAGGCTGCAAACTATGGGTGATGACCGGGCTCTCGTCCACGGTGTACCTGAAGCCGAACCCCCGTTGACTGCCCGCCCGGCGCCTCTCGCCGACTCCTACAATGACCGGATCCGCCCCCTGCTCGATGCAGTTGACAAGCTACGAAACCTGAATGTCATGAAGGAGGGCATACCGCTCCCCACCATCGTCGTCGTCGGCGACCAGTCCTCCGGGAAATCAAGCGTCCTCGAGTCCCTCGCTGGCATCAACCTGCCGCGGGGGCAGGGCATTTGCACCCGCGTCCCTCTCATCATGCGGCTCCAAGACAACTCCCACGCCGACCGCCCCGAGCTCTACCTCGAGTTCAACGGAAAAGTCGTCCACACGGAAGAGGACAACATCTCCGTGGCCATTAATGACGCCACCGACGAGATCGCGGGCCATGGGAAGGGCATATCGAACGCCCCGCTGACTCTGGTCGTCAAGAAAGACGGCGTCCCGGACTTGACTATGGTAGACTTGCCCGGAATCACGAGGGTGCCCGTACACGGCCAGGAGGAGGACATCTACGAGCAGATCTCGGAGATGATAATGGAGTACACAAGGCCTGAGGAGAGCATCATCCTCAATGTCTTGTCCGCGACCGTTGACTTCTCCACTTGCGAGTCCATAAGGATGTCGCAAGTAAGTATCCTGAGACACGCTTTGCTCCCAGACCAATTGACTACTCGAACAATTTATTTCACCCAAGGAAATGAGTCTATACGATTATTCGTTTTTGTGTTGCAGATGGTGGACAAGACAGGCAGGAGGACTCTGGCGGTCGTCACAAAGGCTGATAAAGCTCCGGAGGGCTTGCTGGAGAAGGTGACGGCGGATGATGTCAATATAGGGCTTGGATATGTGTGTGTGAGAAACAGGATTGGTGCCGAGACCTACGAAGAAGCAAGGCTGGAAGAGGCGAAGCTGTTCGACACGCACCCTCTGTTGTGCAAGATCGAAAAGTCCATCATCGGCGTGCCTGTCTTGGCACAAAAGCTGACGCAGATTCAAGCCACCATGATGGCCAAGTATCTGCCCGAGATCGTCACGAAAATCAATGACAAACTGGACGCGAACATCGCCGAGCTTGAGAGGATGCCCAAAAATCTGTCCTCGGTTGAGGATGCCATGATGGCCTTCATGGAGATCATGGGGTCGGCGAAGGAGTCGCTGAGGAAATTCTTGCTGAGAGGCGAAATAGACGAGTTCCTGGACGAGAAGGACATGCCCTGCACTGCCAGGCTGGCGGAGATGCTGAACCAATACTACGTCGAGCTCCGAAACTGGACCCAGAACAACCTGACGACTAACTTCTTATTGGAGGAAATGGAGGTCTTGGAAAAGGCCAAAGGGATTGGCCTCCCGGATGTCCTCCCTCAAACCGCCTTTGTCACCCTTTTGCAGCGGAAGGTGAAGGAGATATCGAGCAAGCTGCCGAGTCTTGTGGTTCGTGTTTGGGACTGCATTGAGGGAGTTGTGATTCAGGCGTTGATGCAACACTCGGAGAATTATCCGCAGCTGCAGTCGTCGACGAGAAGAGTGGCGTCCAGTCTAATCAAGAAGATGAAGGGGAAGACGATGAATAGGATGATGAAGATTATAGAAATGGAGAAGCTCACTGACTACACTTGCAACCCTGAGTACCTGTTGGAGCGGAACAAGTTGATGAACCAGCAGGACCGTCTATTTAACAGCCTGAGCAGCCTTCATATCGAGGGGCTTGGGGATGTCAAAACGACCCATCTCTGGTATCACGACCAGCAGCTGGTTCGGCTGGCGTTCCATTTGAAGATGAGGATGACCCCATACTGGAAGATTGTGATGAGGAGGTTTGTCGACATGGTGGCACTGCATCTGCGGTTCAGCGTGCAGAACCTGGTGAACAATGAGATGGAGAAGGAGATTAGGTGCGAGCTGAGCGGGCCTGGCATCATCAAGAGGATGATGGAGGAAAAGCCGGAGATGGTGGAGAAGCGCAAGAAGCTGAACAAAAACGTCAAGCTGTTGAGGGAGTCTGCGGTGGTGGTGGCCCAGTTCATGAACCGGATCGCTACCGATGGCGATTACAATTGCTAATTAGCATCGTTGCTCTGTTTTTCTTTCTTTCTTTCTGGCTTGCGAGGGATTATTTGAGGAAAAGATATCTATCGGCTTGTTCTTGTTAGGTTAGGTGGTTCTGTGTGGGATTCTACTGAAGTCTTCAATTAGCTTTCTATGAATAGTTCCTGATGATGTACTAATTCAGATGGCCATGTTTGTTGATCTAGTAGTCAGCTTTAGAATGTTGGTTTTACTGGTGGTTTGTCTTTCTGCAAATGGGTTTCGATGGGCCATGATCAATCAGAAATAAATCTGAGTTTTAGGGGCAACGTCAAAATTGGCTTTGGAAATCCTAGCGACCGTATGGTTAAGTTCATATATAAACAGTTCTTATATGTTTTTGAAAGCAAAAGTAAACAGTGATTCACATTAAAACAGTATTATGATGGTTACGAATAGAACCGATAACCTCAAAAGGAACAAAAGCCAATTTAATCTACTATCTTGAAAGCATAAAATTTTTTACTTTTTAAATTGGAAAAGCGATTCCATCTCTATATTAATTATGGAGACCAAAAATATAATTTTAGATTAACCGAAGGCAAATTTTGACACCACCTTTCTAGATAAGTATATGCATTTTTGTTCTTCTTCATATGTATTAATCGAGATTCCTTAAAACCATCTTCAAAATCAATTAGAAGAATAAGTTATCTTGAAATTCCTTTTATTTATAATTTAAAGCTCATCTTGTAAGTGATAAGTGTATTACCATTACCAAAGGATACAAATTCATCCAGGTTGTAATATGTGTAAGGCTAAAATTCATAACAATTGTAGCACTTCATATGAATTTCCCCTTTTCATAATGTCATAAATATGTACATGATGAATAATGTATTATATATTCCTCATAGCTTTTTTTAATATGTAAGTATCGATATTGAAATGTATTGCGTTTGTTTATTCTGATAAGTTGATCTTCAGTTTAAACATCTAGTTTATGAGAGAAAATTATCATGGAATGATAAAAATAAAAAAAAGTATAACTAGCAATTAGGCATGATAAATAGTAGCATAATGAAAATTATGTTAAATAAACATTAATTATTAAGCGCTACCAAATATCGTTTTTAATTAAGAAACATTTAAATAAAATAAACCAAGTTAAATGATTGTATTGTTTATAAATGAAAACAAAAATAAACATATCCAAACATCACCTTAATCAATTTTCAATTTGTACATTAACCGTTTTTTTTTGTCAAATCATGCATTGTCCTATTTGATTAGAAACAGATTCCATCAATGCAAAGTTTAATAACGGGCCATTGATTTGGGTAGTTGGATTTTTTTTTTTTTTGGTCGGTCCTAATTTATTCCTACTTCAACGCGAACTCCCCTGAGAAGGTGGGATTCGAACCCCTCACCTCCCTCTTCTATGTTGGAAAGGTGGCCATTGGGGCAAACCTTAGTGGTTGGGTAGTCGGATTAAGAATGGGGATAGTGTTGCCACCCTACTAGCGTTGTGAGAGCGATTGGGCCTCGTCGTGAGCGAGAGCATACGAGAGCTTGTTTGCCCTCATTTAGATTTGGATGACGGCAAGAGTATTGGCCCTCATGAGAGCCGACTGACCCTTGTTGGCTTGTAATCGACTAGGTCGATTTGATCGATGCTTCGATCGGTGATATGATTGCTTGAGTGCTTATTGTGAATTGTACTGACTTGCAGGTGGGATCTGATGCTAAGGTACGTCTTCTGACCTATGCGTGTTTAGGCAGCCTTTAGTATAATGGTTTACTAATCGGGCTTTGTGGGGTAGAACTCGCCGAGACGTAGTCTCATCCCGGTTTGGGAAAAACATTTCAGGACCCCGTTGAGGAGTTGAGGAGGAATCGAGAAGGAGAACTCGGAGGTGAAACCCGAGTAGAAGGATTTTTGGAAGAAGAAGATAATACCGAGAGAGATTTTGAGTATGACCGAAGGGATTGAGATTCCATCTTCTTTTGTGAACTCCAATTGATGTGAATAGTTATGAAGTTCTCTAGTTGATGTCATGTACAAAAGTTTGGTTATAAATTTCAATATGAAAAATATGGCCCTGCTTTTCTATCCCATCGTTTTATTGTCTGGGGATTTTAACTGCTTCCGCACGTGCTTAAAAATAGAAAGGGTCGGCGATACATTGTCCTGGAATATCGCATTATAAAATCGACCAAGTCAGACGGATGTGTGCGTGCCTGAGGATCGGGGCGTGACATCCCCTTTTTGTGGTATCAGAGCCAGGTTAGGTATTGGAGTGATAAGGAGCGTTGACCATGGGATAGTTAGTAGGAAGGACCTTTAAATTCATGCTGGTGCATGTCTGTGTTAGCTGGATGCTAAATTTGTCTGTTGTTTGGATCGTTCTGTTTCTGATTCGGTGTTGAATTAGAAGCAGGTGTCAGTAGATTAAAGTGGCACTATGAGCGATCAGGAGCCGAGAACTCCTAGACAGAGGACTTTGTCCTCAGTAACTCGGACTAGGACACCGACAAAAGTTGGTGCCCGAGGTGGCCGAGGTAGAGCGCGGGCTGAGGCCAGCGCGAGTGGTGTAGCACCACCGCCAGTTCCGCCAGTTGGTGCTGGGGTAGCAGCCCCTGGTGATCCCAGATTCGAAGGGATCATGCAGGTGCTCCAGGCAATCGGAGATTTGATGGGTCAGCAAGCCCATAATCAAGCTGCCGCAGCTATTGCCGCACAAGTTGAGGTTCCAGAAGGGAATGTAGTTGCAAATAGACCAATTCATAAGCTCGTTGAACATTTCCTGAAATTGCAACCACCGAAGTTCACGGGGACAGGAGATCCCAAGGCTGCGACTCATTGGATCGAAGAACTAGAAAAAGCATTTGAGCTACTGAAGTGCTCTGAAGAAGAGAAGGTTACCCTTGCAGTGTATCAGATGCAGGGAGTTGCAAGTACTTGGTGGAAAGCCACCAGAGGAGAAGTATTTCCGGAAGGCGTAGCCCCAGTATGGAATGCCTTCATTAGAGCGTTTCGTGACAAGTACTTCTCCAGTTGTGCCAAGCAATTGAAGATGGCGAAATTTCTGCGTCTCCGTCAAGGTCCAATGACGGTGGACCAGTATGAAGCGAAGTTCACTGAATTATCACAGTATTCTCCTAGGTTGATCCAGGATCCCGAGGAGAAGGCAATGAGGTTTATAGATGGCCTCCGACCAGAACTGAAAGACCCGCTGGTACCATTGGATATAAAGAACTACAATGAGCTGTATGGGCGAGCTCAGCTGATCGAGAAAAATCTGAACGAACGAGCCGCCGCATCTAGATCGCGATTCAGATCTAATCAGGATAGGAATTGGTTTGGGAAGAGACTGATGACTGAAGAAAGGTATTCCATCCCACTTGTTGAGCGGGATAAGAATGGAAAGTCAACACCCAACTTAATCGACGTGTGTAGTTTCTGTGGGAAAAGACACGGCTCAGCTCCATGTTATAGGAGGACGGGCGCTTGTTTTAAATGTGGCAATCACGGCCACCAGTTCAAGGATTGTCCGCGCAGGCAAATGAGACCACAGCAGCTACCACCACCGCCATATATGGGTCAAAACCGAGGACTCCCGCCATTAATTGCACAGCAGGGTGGACTATTCAGACCTCCAGCCCAGGGACGGACATATGCCATCACTAATGGACAGGACAAAGGGAAAGCACCGTTGATAGAGCACCCTTAGAATGGTGAAGGAGACAGGAACGAACTGACTATGCACCGATCAGAGGAAAAACGTTTTTGGTGTGACTTTATCAAAGTAGCACAATGAAATTTTGGTTAAGTTTATAGAATTTCAGTTCGTGAGAATGAAGTTGTAATAAGGAGAATCACTGACTAAAGTGGTACTCGAATATTTTGGTTATGTATAACTTGGATGTTCTCTATGAAAGGGTTTAGCTTAAGGAATGCCTTGTTGCAATGAATTGTGTGTTCATGAGTATCCAAATTAGTTTATGAACGTGTTCATTGACGATATCCTGGTCTATTCGAGAAGTAATGAAGAGCACGAGAATCATTTGAGATTAGTGCTTCAGACCTTAAGAACTCATCAGTTATATGCTAAGTTTAGCAAATGCGAGTTTTGGTTGACTCGTGTTGCGTTCTTAGGTCATGTGATTTCCGGAGAAGGAATCTCCGTCGACTCGAGCAAGATAGAAGCCGTGATCAAGTGGCCGAGACCGTCATCAGTGACAGAGATCAGAAGTTTTCTGGGGTTAGCAGGTTATTACAGACGGTTTGTGGAAGGATTCTCATCGATAGCGTCGCCTCTGACAAAGCTTACAAAGAAAAATGAGAAGTTCATATGGACAGACGAGTGCGAGCGTAGTTTCCAAGAGCTGAAGGAAAAGCTGACTACCGCACCTGTGCTGACGATTCCATTTGGTCCTGGAGGATTCGAGATATATAGTGATGCGTCATTTAGGGGATTGGGTTGCGTGTTGATGCAACATGGCAAGAGTTGTTGCATACGCTTCCCGGCAGTTGAGACCTCGTGAATTGAATTATCCGACGCATGACTTAGAACTCGCAGCCATCATATTTGCGTTGAAGATTTGGAGGCATTACTTGTGTGGGGAAAAGTTTCAGATCTTCACGGATCATCAGAGTCTCAGGTATTTGTTCTCTCAGAAGGAGTTGAACATGAGACAACGGCGATGGATGGAATTGCTGAAAGACTACGACTGTGACATTCTATATCACTCGGGAAAGGCGAACAAGGTCGCCGATGCATTGAGTCGGAAGTCTTCAGTGGCACGGATCTTGGTTAAAGAGTGGAACTTAATCGAGAGAGCTCGAGATTCGGAATTCAAATTTGAGGTAGGCCACCTTTCAAGTTTCATGGCCACCCTCAGAATTAAGCCGGATGTCCAAGTCAGAATCAAGCAACTTCAATCGACAGATCCAGACGTACAGAGAATTTTTCAAGAGGATACTGACAAAAGAAAAGCTGATTTTCAAGTTTCTGATGATGGGGTACTGAGGTTTCGTGAACGTTTAGTTATACCTGACGATGAAGAGCTTAGAGAAGAAATTTTATCTGAAGCACATCGTAGCAATTACAGCGTTCATCTTGGAAGCACTAAGATGTATCAGAACCTGCGTCAACACTACTGGTGATCAGGTATGAAGGCAGACATTGTCAAGCATGTCACCAAGTGTTTGACTTGTTAGCGAGTAAAAGCTCAGCAATGTAAGCCGGGAGGATTTCTGCAACCTCTCACGATCCCAGAATGGAAATGGGAGCATATCATGATGGATTTCGTGACTGGACTACCAAGGGGTCAGAGGGGTAATGATTCGAATTGGGTAGTAGTCGACAGGTTGACAAAGTCGGCTCACTCTGTTGCAATTCGAAAGAACCTAAGTCTGGATAGACATGTAGACCTGTAGGTGCGTTAGGTGGTTCGTATGCATGGAGTGCCAGTTACGATAACATCTGATAGAGATCCGAGATTTACTGCTGCTTTTTGGAAGAGCTTGCAGAGTGCTTTAGGTACAAAGCTTCAGTACAGTACGGCGTATCATCCTCAGATGAATGGCCAGTCTGAAAGGACAATATATGTCGAGAGCGTGTGTAATAGACTTCAAAGGAAGTTGGGAAGATCAGCTTCATCTAGTGGAACTCGCCTATAATAGCAATTATCAACAAAGCATCAAGATGGCTCCTTTTGAAGCGTTGTATGGCAGAGTGTGCAGAACTCTAGTATGTTGGGATGAAGTATGAGAAAGGAAAATCACAGGCCCAGAGTTGGTTCAGCAATCAGTAGATGCCGTGACAGTGATCAAAGACAGATTAAAGACAGCGCATAGTAGACAGAAAAGTTATGCAGATAAGCGTCGAAGGTCTTTGGAATTCCAAGTTGGTGGTCACTTTTTTTTTTAGTGTCACCAATGAGGGAAACTTCGCGCTTTAGTAAGAAAGGCAAGCTGAGTCCAAGGTACGTAGGTCTGTTTGAGATTCTTGAAAGAATCGGAAACCTAGCGTATCGTCTTGCGTTGTTGCCAAGACTGGTGCAAGTGCACGACGTCTTTCACATGTCGATGTTAAGGAAGTACGAGCCTGACCCGACCCACATGCTTAATTTCGAGGAATTGGACGTGGATGACCGTGTGTCATACGTTGAAAGTCCGGTTCAGATTGTCGATCGTAAAGAGCAAGTTCTGCGTATAAAGACGATTCCGTTGGTCAAAGTGGTCTAGCAACACTACGGTATTGAAGGAGCGACTTGGGAGATTGAAGAGTCGATGAGAGAATTGTACCCCCACCTTTTTGAGCAAAGTGCGTAATGGTTTAAATTTCGAGGACGAAATTTTTATAAGAGGGGAAGAATTGTGACATCCTGAAATTCAATCCCGTTTCGATAAAATGAAATGTGCATATCGTCGGCGTGCCTATGGTCCTTTTCTCTCGGCGATCACTCACGAGTTAACTAACTTATTGGGTGAAGCCATTAAGGGATATATCCGCGATAAAATCCCTAAAAGCTACCTAATTTGTTGGGTTGGACTAAATCACGTCCGGTCGATTTTAATCATGGAATTTAATTTGGTTTCGGGAATCGAATATTCGAGTGTGTCACAATTCAAATTTTTGGACCTCGTCTCATCGTCCGTCAAATTATTCGAAAATTTGTTCGAAATTTCAAGAAAAGAAATTATCGGAGGAAAAATTGAAGACCAAAAGAAATTAGAAAGGAAAAAGAAAAAAAAAAAAAAAAAAAGAATAGAATAATATTATTATTCCTTTTCTCTCCCTTTCTTTTTCTCTCTCTCCTTCTCTCTCTTTTTCTTTTCCCTCGTGCATGAATTCCCTCCACCGAATGACCCCTGCTGTCTTCCACTTTACTCTATCTCTTTCTTCTTTTTCACTTTTGACTAGTCAAATGTTCTTATCCCTTCTTCTCTTTCTCTTTCGCACTCTCTCTCTTGACTCTCTCTGCTCGTGCGAACAAAACCAGAAGCTGGAGAAGAGCAGACGGCAACAGCTCACCGAAGATCGCCGCCCGCTCGCCGCTCGTCCGGCACGCCCACCCGTTCGCCGCTCCCCGCCGTGCGCTCCACCGCCACCCCTTCGCGCCTCGTCGTCCCCGCCGTGCATCGTCCAGGCTGTTCGGCCTCTGTTTAGCTCGGTTCCGTCCTTGTCCGACCACCTCCAGCCACCGTGGGCCACCGCTCGGCCTCGCCAAGCCACCACCTACCATCCCGACCCTTGCCGGCCCCAACCAACTCACTTCCTCTCTGTTTTGCAGCAAAAACAGCAACCCACCGTGTGGGTATCCAGCCGGCTCGTGGGCCGCTTTGGGCCGTTTCCGGGCCCCAAACCCGAGCCGTGCTTTGGGAAGAATCGTTCCTCGCGTCGCCCCCGTTGGATTGATCCGATTTGCGCGTGATTTGGTGAGTAATCTCACTAATCCTGGATTAGTGGCTAATTATGCTTAATGTTGGTTTAGATTTAATTAATTATGTTTAGGTTATTAGATTAGATTAAATTAGCAATTATTAGCCAATTGTGATGCGAATTAAATAAATTGAATGTGTAATTAGCAAGTAGACATGGTCTACTAATTATTGGAAGTGCCTCGGGATTTTTCCCGACCCTTGGTGGGCTCCAATTAGGCTTTTCGGGCCTAAGTGGAATTTTTAATATTTAAATATTAATTTTCGGAATTAAATTATTTATTTATTTATTTTCCAAAAATTCAACTGAGATGGTCCGGAGCCGGAATATTATGCTGATGATCGTGGTGAAGTCGTTTATTTAATCGAACTTTATTTTGAGCTAAATTGAATTTTTAATATTAATTATTAATTTTCGAAATTAATTAATTAATTAATTATTTTCCGAAAATTCAACTTGGATGGCTAGTGGCCGAATTTTTATGCTGATGATCGTGGTGCAGCCCATTTATTTAATTGGGCTTTAATTGAGCTAAATTGGATTTATTGAAATTAATTATTAATTTTCGAAATTAATTAATTAATTATTTATTTTTCGGAAATTAAGATTGAGATGGCCGACGACTGGAATTTTGTGCTGATTGTCGTGGCACAGTTCGTTTATTTAATTGAGCTTTATTTTGTGCTAAATTGAAGTATTTGTGAAATTGGAAATTATTCTTTAATTGAATAATCTCTTGTTATTAATTGAAAAATAACCGGGCATCGGTTGATGATGCCAAAAATATTTGAATGGACTACAGAAAATGTGGGAGTTATGGAAAGGAAAGTATTATATTTTGGCTAAGGCCAGTCGTGTGCCTACGCACGATATTTTATTGAATATTTTGGATACGAAGAAATGAGGCCAAGATAGTGCGAGGCACAATGCCATTGGGCCGTGAGGGATTAACATGTGTTGGCTTATAGTTGAAGTAAGATGATTATCGAAAGTGATGTGATGTGTGTTGTGTTGAGGGAAACCAATGGATCATGAGCATTTAAAGGACTAAGTACTACACAAGTAGAAGACTTCGTGTGAGTTACCTCTAGCGCCTTATACCATTGCTTATTGTAGTTAAGGACTAAGTATTACATGGCGACCTGAGTCGCATGGGAATTACCTCTAGCGCCTTGCTGCATTGTTATGCATAGTGGAGGGCTAAGTGCTACACGATGGAAGATCTCGTGTGAGTCACCTCTAGCGCCTTACCCTAATTCATTTTGTAGTTAAGGACTAAGTACTACACGATAGCGAGATTTCGTGTGAGCTATCTCTAGCGCCTTATACTATTGTTATTTGTGGTCAAGGACTAAGTACTGCACGATAACGAGACTTCGTGTTGGGGTCACCTCTAGCGCCTTGAGCCTATATTTGAGCGGGAATGTTGAGATTAATTATCGAGTATAGATGAAATCATCGATATGGTTTGATTCGTCTGTCATGGATTGACTGATTGAACTGAATTGGCCGGGAAGGGTCATTGTTGACATGTAATCGACTAGGTCGATTGATCATTATTTTGATATGATGTTGCGAATTGCTTGATTGAATGGAAATGACCGTGAGTGGTCTTGTTGGCCTGTAATCGACTAGGTCGATTTGATCGATGCTTCGATCGGTGATATGATTGCTTGAGTGCTTATTGTGAATTGTACCGACTTGCGGGTGGGATCGATGCTAAGGTACGTCTTCGACCTATGCGTGTTTAGGCAGCCTTTAGTATAATGGTTTACTAATCGGGCTTAGTGGGGTAGAACTCGCCGAGACGTAGTCTCATCCCGGTTTGGGGAAAAACATTTCGGGACCCCGTTGAGGAGCGAGGAGGAATCGGGAAGGAGAACTCGGAGGTGAAACCTGAGTAGAAGGATTTTTGGAAGAAGAAGATAATACCGAGAGAGATTTTGAGTATGACCTGAAGGGATTGAGATTCCATCTTCTTTTGTGAACTCCAATTGATGTGAATAGTTATGAAGTTCTCTAGTTGATGTCATGTACAAAAGTTTGGTTATAAATTTCAATATGAAAAATATGGCCCCGCTTTTCTATCCCATCGTTTTATTTGTCAGGGATTTTAATCGCTTCCGCATGTGCTTAAAAATAGAAAGGGTCGGCGATACATTGTCTGGGATATCGCATTATAAAATCGACCAAGTCGAGACGGATGTGTGCGTGCCTGAGGATCGGGGCGTGACATCGCCGCCCCAGATCTGGGTCGTGGCGGGGTTGCGCAACCTTGCCGCCCCTGGATTTAGGGCGACGAGGTCGCGTGAGGTTGCGCGACACAGCTGTGACCCAGATGCGGGCGCCGCGAGGTCGCGCGACCTAGATCGGGGGCGGCAAGGTCCTCTCGCAACCCTGCCGCCCTAGATCTGGGTTGCGGTGACCCAGACCTTGCCATGGGTCGCGGCGATGCAGCCCTTGGTTGCGCCACCTCCGGCGTCGGTCGCGCCATCTCCGGTGTCGGTTGCGCCACCCCCCGATGATCGTTGGCGTCCCTCTAGCAGTCACCGGCCGCTCGCAGTCAGAGAGAACCGAACCCCCCGGAGAAGATGAACAGTTGCGACACAAGGGCAAGAACCAGAAAAACAAAAAATTCGTGAGGACAATTTAAAAAAAAAAAAAAAAATGAATAGTGCCCGTGTGGGCATGCCAAAAAAGCCAAATGCCCAAGGCATTATTGACTAAAAAAGTTGTGTCAAAAGCAAAATATTGCAGAGAAAAGATAAAAAAAGAAAAAATTATGAGGACTGCTGTTTGCTGTATTTTAAAGAACAAGGGCATTTTGGAACAGGCTGTTGCTTGTTCTATCTTTGGTTGGATAGTAATCCATTGATCAGTGAGTTAGAAATATAGATTTCACCCACATTTATTCAAAGTATGAATCTGTCCCCAATAAAAACATTGAAATAGATGTGGCAAATATGATACTCGACAGGCCTTACATTTGTCGATCCTTAAAACTTGCCAAATTAAAAGAAAAACAAATGGCTAGGCTAAAGACGCATTTACTCATTCGATATTCACAAATTTGACAAAATCTTCAATTTACTCTAAAAAGATGGTCTAAGAAAATTAAAGGAAGGCCAAAATTGTCCCAAGCAAAAAAAGATTTAGCAAACAAGAAATATTGCAAGTGGTACCACTCATGGAGCCATAACATAGTAATGTGTTGTTTTTAAGAAAATAATTCAAGAGGCAATTTGATAAGGAAAAAGCAAATTTCTCGATTATAAAGGGGCGTACGCAACCCTTAATTATCTAAGGTAAAAGAACGAAAGGATTTTCTTTCTCGGGCCCAAGCTTGCCCACATAGGCCCAATATGTAGCCTTTTCCATTCGTTGCCCAATTACTGAATGAAATTGATAGGTCGTTCAGCTAAGATTTTCTCTTAAAACTTTCGGGCCACATTTTATGTATCCAATTGTAAAATATATATTTGTTGGATATTTTCTACGCTAAATGGATAAAAACTGCCCGACCGTGCGCACATAAATAACTTGGGTGAGGGAGAATGTCTCGGATGTATTGCCAAGTCATCAATCCAATGAGACAAGGACCATTGGATTGATGGGTAGGACTCAAACTCCACGATTGGATCGTGAGATGTTGATTGATATCCACCAAGATGTACCTCCACCATCAGATTGGTTGATCAATGACTAAATCTCTCTATCATTAGATTGTAATGTGGGAGTGAATCTCTACTGTTAGATTAGTAAGTGAGATTAGCACGTAGATAGATCTCCACCATGAGATGAGATGTGAGATTTGTAATTAGAGGGACTTTTGTATTAATAGAGGAGTCCTCTCCTCATTTGCACCATCCAACTTTTAAGCAATAGAATACATTCTCTTCTAGAGCATTTCTCTCTAAAAATGGAACTTTATAGTCAAGATTTTGACTCTCCTCATTAGTAAACTAATTAGTAGACTAATACAAAGAAGTTCATTATTAATCACATATCATAGAAAAATTCTCTACACGATGGAACTTTATAGGCAAGATTTTGACTCTCCCATTTAGTAAACTAGTTAGTAGACTAATTCAAAAAAGTTCATCATTAATTGCATATCATAGAAAAATTCCTTGAGGAAATTGATGCTCAAGAATTGAACAATGGAGCTTATTTTTGTCTTCAATAGACTGAATTTTGTCCTCCATGACTTCCCCTTCGACTACAGTAACACTCTCTATTTTTTAGTCTGTACCTACCTCATCAATCATTCCTTGCCTAACACTCTCTATCTTGCTGTCTATACTTGCTGTAAACTGCTTTATCAACCTCCTCTCTTAGCCTTAATTTCTCCACTTCCAACTTTTTAACTTCATCTTCAGTTAGCCTAATTTCCTCCTCATCCAACCCCTTTACTTCGGTCCAGCAAACTTATTTTGAAAGGCTCAAATAATAAGCTTTTCGTAGGTGCAAAAATCGTGTCAATTAAACATTGCGTGAAAAATTAATGCACAATCAAAATTTGGATTTATTTATTTTAGTAAGGTTTGATGCTTAATTTTAACTACAAATATTATCCACATGGTTTCTAGTGAGTCAGGAGTTTCTAAGGGTTTGTCTCATCCTTCTTTGTTTTCAAATAAAATTGTTGAAGTGAAGAGTGAGGAGGAAAAACAATGCCGTATAGTTGATTGTATTGGAAGCAGAATCGGTTATACAAAATGAGCATATTGAATTGCAAAATAAGGCCAATGAAATGTTGAGCGATGGCACTCATCTAAGATTGAATGGTGATAGCTTGGTCCGCTCTATTAATATGCATCAATAGGCTAACAATCAGTAGTCCCCGCCTAGTTCCTTATTGCAACTAAGTATCCAGGACTTACGGCACAACTGCATCTCAATCTGAGAACAAAGCCCCAGCTAGAGATGATAGCAAACTATTGAAGAAAGCGATAATCTTGTGGCACCAGCTGAGTTAGAGGGGAGTTTATAGAGATTTTACTGTTTTTCTTTAGTGCAATTGAGTATCCATGAGTAGCCTTGTTCGTTGTTGTTGCTTATCTACATTGCGGTACAATAAAGCTTTTTTTTTCCTTACAACTACTAGTTATTTGATGTGTTTGAACACATAATATGTGGAAGCCTGCTTCCTTTAATATCCTCAATATGTGATAGAGTGCGATGTAGATGGGGTGTGGCAAAAAGACTTTGAAGGTGTCTTCAAAGTTTTATGCTATGGATTTGGATGCACAACTAGCAAGGATATAGTTTCAATTATTGCTCTTCTTGATCAATTCGTCTGATGTTTAATTGCAACTATATATGCAACCTCTCCAAAAAAAAAAATCTACACCCTTTTTTGATGGATATTATATGAACCATTGACGAGATTCCATTAAGTTTGTCCATAGCAAGTAAAAATTTCGCACTTCAAGAAAGAAAACATTGCCGTTGTGGCCAACGTTTTAGTTAGAAAGTTGAGTTGCTGTGAAGATTGAGACATCAACCAGCACTAGTCAACGGTCTTTTTGGCACTAGTCAACGGTCTTTTTGGCTCATAGGGACTTCATGGTTGGAATGATATTGCATGTTCTAGCAAATCTCACTGACAATGCTATGCAAAACAAAACAACCTATTGTACGATAATGTGCACTTCAAGCAACAACCTACTCATGGCGTCACATATAGTTCTAGATGGGTGCAATATAATCCCATGCCTTCTTTGCGATTCAATATGATCTTTTTGTACCCTATAGAGTCTATCTTCAATGGAATGAATTTTGTCCTCGATTTCCTCTTCGACTATAGTAATGAGTGGATTTTTGTAACCATTTCATTGATTTTTCCTTATGCACTTGAGTCTTTTATCAAATCTACGTAACATGTTATTCATTCCGTTGGCCTTTCCCGCGTTGGAGCTTGTGAACATAGATTGAATGCTCTCTGAGAAGCTCTCCGTGCCACGGTGGATCTCATGCTTCGAAACAATCTTCCTCTGCTTGACGTATCCTGTCATTTCCTCCACAAACTCTCCGAACCGGTTGCAGTCCAGCGTGAAACCCTCCATCCTCGCCTCCTTCCCTACCAAATTCAAGAGATTGCGCACCCCAAATCTCTCCGTCCAAACTAATTGCATCAATGAAAAACAACGACGACAATGACACGATGTTTTCGTTTCTTTAGTAATAACAATAACTGACTTCTTAGAGACCGAAAGCAGCAAATTTCACTGGCATGACACCTTCCGATGCAGTTTTTTCAAATAAAGGCCCGCAATAACTATAACCGACCGATCAGCATGGTGTTTAGTATGCAAAGGAGCTTTTGTATTGGTCATTTACCTCTTCTGGCTTTCACTCTCGTGGGAAACCGGTTGAAGTATGTGTTATCTTTCACAACTTCTTCTCTGACTGCATGGCTTGCTTCTTTATCCTGTGCTGTAGATGTTGACTACTTCCATAACAAATTTCATGAGCTTCCGTTCCTCTCACACGATCTCTTTTGAATGTATCTTGTAGCTGGCCTTGTATACCATCCGGACATGGCCCATGATGGTGTTGGAAAATGTGAACTCCCTAGTGGCGGGAGCTGCTGCTCCAGAGTTTCTGCAGAAGCTCGCTTATCTCTGTTGAAACCAGATTCTAATTCTGAAATTGTCACGGTGCTCACCCAAAAAAAAACGACACGAAGAGGACAAGGCGAGTTCTTCAAATAATCAGGGTCATAACCCGCTCTGATACCACGTAGAAAAACAAAAATTCACACAGACACAAAGATTACGAGGTTCGGCAATGTGCCTACGTCCTTGGACAATGGTTTCATTCTCTTTTTCGTTCTTTTCGTTGTATTGAGCATCTGCCATTGTGCAACTATATGTACAAAAAAAAAAAGTTGCCACAACTAAGGAAACAAGCAAGCAGAATAAAATCAGAAAAAGGAAGAGATCCCAGAATTATAGGAATACAATATTAACAAATCTCGTTTCTTAAGATTGGAGAGAAAATCACGCCAACGAAGTCATCTCTCAATCGTCCAACTTGCGATGGAAGTATCTTCCCTGTATAAATTAATCCACAACTTCCAGTACTCCATAGAACGAAATCATCATTTCCCATCTTTGATTTCATCGATCAAGCTCATCCAAAGTTAGAAGGAAAATCTCGAGAGGCTGCAAACTATGGGTGATGACCGGGCTCTCGTCCACGGTGTACCTGAAGCCGAACCCCCGTTGATTGCCCGCCCGGCGCCTCTCGCCGACTCCTACAATGACCGGATCCGCCCCCTGCTCGATGCAGTTGACAAGCTACGAAACCTGAATGTCATGAAGGAGGGCATACCGCTCCCTACCATCGTCGTCGTCGGCGACCAGTCCTCCGGGAAATCAAGCGTCCTCGAGTCCCTCGCCGGCATCAACCTGCCGCGGGGGCAGGGCATCTGCACCCGCGTCCCTCTCATCATGCGGCTCCAAGACAACCCCCACGCCGACCGCCCTGAGCTCTACCTCGAGTTCAACGGAAAAGTCGTCCACACGAAAGAGGACAACATCTCCGTGGCCATTAATGACGCCACCGACGAGATCGCGGGCCATGGGAAGGGCATATCGAACGCCCCGCTGACTCTGGTCGTCAAGAAAGACGGCGTCCCGGACTTGACCATGGTCGACTTGCCCGGAATCACGAGGGTGCCCGTACACGGCCAGCCGGAGGACATCTACGAGCAGATCTCGGAGATGATAATGGAGTACATAAGGCCTGAGGAGAGCATCATCCTCAATGTCTTGTCCGCGACCGTTGACTTCTCCACCTGCGAGTCCATAAGGATGTCGCAAGTAAGTATACTCTAGCCCACGCTTGTCTCACATATCAATTAAAAACTCGAGTGATTTATACAACTCTAGCAAATGGGTCAATACGATAATTTGATTTTGGGGATTGCAGATGGTGGACAAGACCGGCAAGAGGACTCTGGCCGTCGTCACAAAGGGTGATAAAGCTCCGGAGGGCCTCCTCGAGAAGGTGACGGCCGATGATGTCAATATAGGACTCGGTTATGTGTGCGTGAGGAACCGGATTGGTGACGAGTCCTACGGAGAAGCGAGGCTGGAAGAGGCGAAGCTGTTCGAGACACACCCTCTGATGTGCAAGATTGACAAGTCCATCGTTGGTGTGCCTGTCTTGGCACAAAAGCTGACGCAGATTCAAGCCACCATTATGGCCAAGTGTTTGCCGGAGATCATCAAGAAGATTAATGACAAGTTGAACGCGAATGTGGCTGAGCTTAAGAAATTGCCAAAGAATCTGTCCTCGGTCGCGGAGGCCATGACGGCCTTCATGCAGATCCTGGGATCGGCGAAGGAGTCGCTGAGGAAAATCTTGCTGAGAGGCGAGTTCGATGAGTACCCAGAAGAGAAGAACATGCACTGCACGGCCAGGCTAGTGGAGATGCTGAACCAATACTCCGATGGGCTCCAAAACTGCGCCGAGAATGACCTGAGGACCAACTTCCTTTTGGAGGAATTGGAGGTCCTGGAAGAGGTCAAAGGGATCGGGCTCCCGAACTTCCTCCCTCGCACCGCCTTTCTCACCCTTTTGCAGCGGAAGGTGAGGGGGATATCGAGCAAGCCGCCGAGTTTTGTGGCTCGTGTTTGGGAATATATTGAGGGTGGTGATTCGGGTGTTGATGCGACACTCCGAGAATTATCCTCAGCTTCAGTCGTCGACGAGAAGAGCAGCGTCCAGTCTGATCAACAAAATGAAGGAGAAGGCGATGGATAGGATGATGGAAATTGTTGAAATGGAGAAGCTCGCTGACTACACATGCAACCCTGAGTACATGTTGGAGTGGAACAGCTTGATGTCCCAGCAGAACATATTCATGGAGGCAATCAACAACGTGTCAAAGCCTCGCTACATTGTCCTCAACGGGATCGGGGAGGTCGACGTGGAAAACCTGAGGCGTCGCAAGCAGCATATTCAGGAGGCGTTCGATCTGAAGATGAGGATTACCACGTATTGGAAGATTGTGCTGCGGAGGTTCGTCGACTCGATGGCGCTGCATCTGCTGTTCAGCGTGCAGAACCTGGTGAGCATCCACATGGAGAAGGAGATCGTGGGCGAGCTGATCGGGCCAAATGGCAGCGGTGGCATCGAGAGGATGCTAGAGGAAGCGTCGTCGGTGGCGGCGAAGCGCGATAAGCTGAACAGGAGCATCAAGCTGTTGAGGGATTCTGCGGCGGAGGTGGCCAAGATTATGGACATAATTTCTACTGATTTTGACTACACTGATTGATCAGTGTTGTTGTTCTTAGGGGTGAGCAGTTCCAGGTTCTGGTTCGGTTCCGTCTTGAACCTGGAACCTACCCTCGGGTACAGGTTCCTCAAAATGAGGAACCTGGAACCTACCCGTGGGAACCGAGAACCTGGAACCTACCCTGTCACAGTTCCGTGGTCGGTTCCAGGTTCCAACAGTTCCTTTTCTTTTCTATTTTTTTGTTATTTTCATATTTGAACTATAAGATATGCACGTTACCAAAAAAAAAAAAAACTATAACATATGCGCACATTACAAAAAAAAAAAAATAATAACGTATGCGCACGTTACCAAAAAAAAACTATAACGTGCATGCACGTTACTAAAAAAAAATTTAACGTATGCGCACATTACCAAAAAAAAAACTATAATGTACGTGTATACTACACGGTAACTTCCCATTGACATGTTATCTTGATACATTAACTTCGCACTACACAACAATAATAGAATATAATTAGAAATTTCAAAATAAATAGCAAACTAGAAAGTAGAAATAAAACACCACTAGAACAAGAATGTCTAGAGGTACAAGTTTTGAAAACAATTTCGATTAAACCCTTAAATGAACTCAGAAAATTCTGAAATTTGGATACGTTGTATTTAAGACCTAGAGGTACAAGTTTCATGCAGAAATCATAGTCCAATTCGTTCTGGATTAAAAGATAAAATCGATTTACTTTTCCTATTCTCTACTTGCACAGTTTTTGAAATTTTTTTGGTTAAATAGGCAAATGAACTACAAAAATTACGAAATTTAAATATGTTGTAGGGAAGACATGAAGAGAGATATTTCATGCAGAACATATTTCCAAAAGAACCTCATACAAAATGATATAGTCCACTCATTGCAACTTACAAGATCTGAACACATCAGATTGCACAGTTTTAGAAAAATTTCCGATTAAATACCCAAATGACCTTCAAAAATTATGAAATTAGACTATGTGATAGCCAAGACCATAAGGTAGATACTTCATGAAAAAATTGAAGTCAAATTCGTCCTAGATAATTAAATATGGATGGTTAAAATCCGTGTTCATAGTACCGTAATTCCATATCTAACCATCTCCAAAGGACCACGATTTCACCTACCTATTTTTGTTTTTTTTCTCTAAATTTTTGATATGTGGTACCTCAGGATGTCCTTTACAACTTTTGTTAAGAAACCGAAGTGAAATTTTGACAAAAAGGTTGCCTTACAGTCCATGCATTCATCAAGGGTCGGTCCCAAAATCTCCAGATCCAGTATTTCCAAAGAATAACGATTTCACCAACTTATACTTGTTTGTTTTGTCCCAAATTTGAGTATGTTATACTCCAAGAAGTCCTTTACAACTTTCATTTAGAGGCCAAAGCCAAAATTCAACTAGAACATCACATACAAGTCACTAGAACATCCAAGGTCGAGTTTTTTCTACCCTAAGTAACCGGTTCCGGTTCCCGGGTAACCCGGGAACCGCGCTCAGCCCTAGTTGTTCTAGTGGGCTTTCCATTTTCTTTCTATGAGTGCGCTCTTGTTTCGACTGGCCTTTAACTAGCTTCCTAGGATTTTGTTGTTCTAGTAATCAGCCTTTCAACGTCAGTTTTAAAGGTTGTTTCGTGTGTGCAAATGGGTGTTGATGGGCTTGTTATGGTTCTATTAACCTTGCGTGCACAAGTTACGTAACAAGAAAGGGTTAGGACCTGTTGTCCCATTTATCGAAGTCAACCCCAAACGTAAAATGGGGTAATGATAAACCGCCGGGGACTTGTAACAAACTTGGTATTCCCCCCGGGCTGGATCCTGGCTCTGCTACAATGTCCTCTCAACGACTGCCAGCCCAGTATTATGGTTCTATTAATGTTGCGTGCACAAGTTACATAACAAGAAAGGGTTAATAAGAAGAAACCTAAGTCATGCGCAATTCCAACACCCAAGCATTTTACATGGCATTGTCGATCAACATTGTTGAGATGGAGGCCTGGAGAATTGGATGCCTACTTTTTGAGAAAATGATACAAATAGTCTATAAATTGTAGCCTAATATGTAATATGATTCATAAACTTTTAATTTATTTAATATGATCAATGTACAATAAGCTTCACAGACATTTGATATATATTCAATTTAGTTCTTGAATAATACAAAAAATATTTGATGTTGTGCTAGACTTGATTTAATTGAAAAACAATATTACACATTTTCATATAATTCAAGAACTAAATTGCACATGTATAAAAAGTCTAGTGACAATATTGAACAAATTAATTATTCAAGGACTAAATTATGTATTCGATCGAAGTTCATGAATCATTTATTTTATTATCACCTTACTTCTCGGTTGAATTGTTGATGTAAGTGTGTAGTTCTGTCCATATCAGTTTCAGGGGCAATGTCAAAATTGGTTTTTGTGATCTTGGAGGCTGTTCGATTGGAATTATATGAACAGTTTCTATTTTGCTTCCGTAAGCAAAAGTAAACAGTTTTTCACGTGAAAGTACCGCTTATTTTTTAAAAAAAGCCAAAAAACAGCCAACGTAATCTATGGGTGAGAATGGTAACGTTTCTGTTCTTTTTTGTTAGGGAAGAAACAAAAAAGTGTTTCATTAGGAGAACAATTTTTGAACAAAAGAACGCGTTTGGTAACGTTTGTTCGGGAATAAAAAATGAATAGAAACACGTTTGGTAAATTTTATTCTTTTTTGTTTCTTTTAATTTTTAAAAATTTTGATTTTATTTTTCATTTTTTCCTTTCCTTTTTATTTTTTTTTTTTTCGGCCGGTCATAGGCCTCCGCGATCGGCCGACGGGGCGGCAGCCTCGCCCAGCCACGGCGAGGCTTGCGGGGCAGCTCGCCCAGCCAGAAGAAAAGAAGAGAAGCGTTTCGAAGAAGTGTTTCTTTCTCTAGAAACAACTTTTTGTGTTTCCTTTTTTTTTTGCTCCAATTTTGTTCCGGGAACAAAAAAAAAAAGAAAAGAAACGCAACCAAACAAACGTTTCTGTTCTTTTTTTGTTCCAGGGAACAAAATCCGTACAAAAGTGTTTGAAACGTTTCTTTGGAGCGTTTCCATGCACGTCCTATTATTGCGAAAGCCGAATATTTTTACTTATTTTAATGAAAAAGTGATTCCATATATCTATAATTCTAGATCGACCAATGAAAAGTTTTGACGTGGAAAGACCGCTAATTACTTCTCTATAGGAACGTGCATTTTTGTTCTTCTTCGTAAGGAAATTGATTGAGATTCCTTAAAGGTGTCCTCAAAATCAATAGAAAGAAAAAGTTGCATCGAATTTTTTTCTTTAAATTTAAAGTTCGTTAAATGAATTAATCTTGCTTTTAATATGCGTTGCACTAAATAGTTGCTTTAACTTCTCCCTTTTATTATGTCCATTAAATATGTAAACAATGATAAATGTATTACATAGTAACAAAATGCAAAAACGTAACCAACAGTTAGAAATGATAGACCTTATTTAATAAAAAGGTTGATAAAATAAACATTTATTACCAGGGTAACCAAACCTTGCTTCTAATCAAGAACTATATAGATAAACTAAAAGCAAGTTAACTGATTTTAATTTTAATGAATATAAGAATTAACATATGCAAACGGCACCTTAATCAATGTTCAATTTGGGCTAAAATTTTATTGTCAAACCGGTCATGATCTTACTTTAATTAGAAACAATTTGATTCTTTTAACGCACATGACAATATCATGACAAATATTATAAAAATGAATGAGCCCATGTACAAATATCGGTTCTTTAGTAGTTATTTTCCAATGTGAGAATTTATTTTAGCATGGCTAACTTAATAAAAATAATGAATTTTTAATACTCAACGTCAAAAGACACTAGACGCAGGAAAGAAACTGCTAGTCACTCTCATATGTTCAACTTACTATATTGTGGATGTCATCATCAATGTGGGGATGGTGCTAACTTTTGGTCACATCGAAAAATTTTACACGTCAAATTATTATCTAAGAAATGTGGAGAAATACAATTATGTTATGGAAATTTACTAATTGTAGTGACGAAATTGCTCAAGGGCCAGAGGTTAGGAGATTTCCAATTCGGAAATTAAAAGTTGTTTGTTCAAAATCTCATTAGTTGCGTGAATACTACTTGAGCCTGCACTACCTATTAGTCCAAAAATCTGGACTTGATCGTTTCATAAACTTTCAAATAGTTGGCCCTCGCTGCACAAGTGGGGATGATCATTGGTGCTATAATTTACCATTTAGCAAAAAAGTTAGGTCGAAAGCGAAATACCGAGACAAAATGTGAAACATTATAACGACCATGTTGACTATATTTGAAAGTCCAAGTGCATTTCGGAAGAGGTTGTATCTTGCCCCACCCATTGTCGGATAGCAATCCCTTGATTGGTGAGTTACGGATATAAACATCTCTATTTTTTTTATTATATAAATAAAGCATAAATAAGACTGATGCCTATATCTGCATATGTTTATAATCCACCAATCTAGAGACTGAAATACCATGATAAATAAGACTAATGCCTATATCTATATATGTTTATAACTGCTTTTGGCGGTTTTCGGCGGTTTTATTTCCTTGAATGGTTCCGGTCAATTGCCTCCATGTCTATCTACGCAAATTTCGTGCCCACGCTCTTATAAACTCATGCTTTTGTCTCTAAACGATTGCTCCTTCTAGACGGTGTGTTAAATGCTTCTTACTTTTGCCTCAACATTATCTGTTTCACGATCCTGCTCATAAATAATAATTGTTCCCACCAAAAATGCATGTCCATTTCTCCTCTATCTCAGCTCTTTGCATATTTCTTAACTATGTTTTATCTCTCTTCAAGTAAACACTCGCCAGTTAATCCATTGCCTTAATTGCTTTGTTTTGAATTAATAACCGGGCGTTCGTCGCGTATCGACAATCCAATATGTACTAGCGATGTTTGTCAATAACGTCAATTTCTATGGTCCTCTATCTCAAAATAAAAATGTTTTCATTCATGTTTTTTTTTGTCGAGAAGAGACTTAATTATTTTTGGTGTAATACATTTAAAATAAAAATGTTTTATTATTTTTTTTCTCAAGAGCGATTAGAAAAAGGTAAAGAAAAGAAGAAAAAGCGTGTGTTTGGCGACGTTTCTGTTATGGAGAATAATTTTTTTCATAAACACCTTTTTATATTTTTGTTACTGAGAATAGTTTCTGAGCATTTGAACGCATATGGTAATTAAACAAAAATTTTGTTATTGTGAGAGAAATGCGTTTGATACGACTCCATATATTTTTATGACTTAGAATTTCTTTTAATTTTTAAATAGTTTTATTATATTTTTCTTTTTTTCCTTTTCTTCTCCTTCCTCTAGCCGGTTGCCGGCTAGACAAGGGCCGGCGAGGTCATCAACCTCGGAAGAGCCTCGCCGTGATTGGGCAAGGCTCAGGGGGGGCTCATCGATGGCTAGTAAAGCTTGCGGTGGCCAAGTGAGGCTTGGTCTTACTAGATTTGGGAGAGGTCAAGCCTCGCCCAAACATAGTGAGGCTTGGGGGACCTTGCTGGTGGCCGGCGAGCTTGGGACAACCTCACTGGGGGCCGATGAGGTTGCCAAGCCTCGTCTGATTGCTCGTTGGTCACCGCTGGCTATTGACTAGGAGAAGAAGTGAGCAAGAGAAAGAAAAAAAAAAAGAAAAAGAAGAAAAGAAAAGGAAAAATAAAAGAGCTTTATTCTTGATTCTTATTTTTTAAATTGTTTCCAAAAATAATAAGCAACTTTTTTTTTGGGTTTCTGTTCTTAGGAATAAAAAACTTATCAAACACATTTCTATTATATTTCTACTCGCAAGAATAAATGAACAGAAACACCTGTTCTTAGTAGTGTTACTAACACAGCAAGAGTGTCCAAGGAATGGCGCGTTAATGAAAGCCAAAGTAAAAAATTTAAAACTCTTTGCTTTTTCAAAGTCCCATTGTACAAAAAAAAAAAAAAAAAAAAAGTCCCATTGTACGGTTTCCGTGGCGGCCAAGAGAAAAATGTATGGTCATAGCAGTGCAGTCTCCAAGTTGAGCCAACAACCCATCAAAATGTTTGAATATAATTGATTTATGCTCTATTTATTTTTATTTATTTCGTAAAAATAAATGAATATTTTTTTATAAAAATTTATAATTAGTTAATGAAATATATTTTTATTATCAATAATAATTTATATCTAAATATTTTCTTGGACAATTAAAACATTTTTCATTTAGGGTATTTATGATTATAAATAATACAAGCTCATTTTTTGAAAAACATTTTTCAAATCTTTTATTTTCCACGAATGTAATTTTTTTCTTAGAAAAGTAACTAATTTTACCTGACAAAATATCAATCTAATAATGAAAGATTGAGGAAATTGGACACAATCTTCACAATAATGATTTTGTTGATGATGAGGACGAGCGACCGATGAGAGACTAGTGCTAATATCGTATTACATTAGATAATTTGAATCACAAAAACCGGACAAAAAAGCACATCCTAATGAACCGTAGTCATTTCGTTTTTTGTTCTTTGTCCATGCATGCACAAATTTTTGTAGTTAAATCCAGCATGAGAATTTTAGGACCTTCAGATGGATAAGTCGAGTCGGATTAAAAATAATCTTACCTAAATTGATCAGTTTATTTGTCATTGACCCATATTTTGCAATTTACGTTGAGCTGACCCTTAAGCCTATGTTTAGAAGACTTTGGAACAGGTGGGGGAGAGAATTAGAATTAGAATAGAAAGAAAGGCGGTGTGGAAATGGGCGGACGATAATTACACCTTTTTTCCAGCCTATGAAGCGTTCCCACACAACTCCATCATTGAAGGGTAAAAAATGTCTTGGTCAATGTTTTTTCCTTTCAATTCTTTTCTTAATCTTTTCAAACAACTCAATTATCAATTCTTTACCTTTTGTCCACCCTCAATTGATATTCTATATATACATATAGATACTTTCAAACCATTTCAAGAAAATTCATCTTTTCACACATTCTTTCTTCATGTTTTTTCACGAAGAATTTCTGCACCCCTCCATTATTTGAGGTTTCGTTTTCATTAGTTTCTGTATTATTTTTAATATTTTAAAATCACAATTTTGAATTTTCTCTTATGAAAAGGTAATCTATTTTTTTTTTTTTTAAATGCTTTGCATATAGCCTGGTGGCCACCCCTATTGCCGATGCCAGAATTGAACACCACCCTACCACCACCATCAACTCCTTGCCACCATCCTCCGCCACGATCTTTGCTGCCACTAGACTCAGTCGTCACCGCCACTAGAACCTTTACTCGGCCACCATAAATACTACTAATTACCACGCCCCAATTCAAATCACCTCCATTAAGAAGCAAGAAGCACAATCTTGAGCTAAAACAAAACGGAGGCTCTTGATGCAAACAAGGAAGAGGGAATGGCCATGCCTCAAAACGCAAATTCTAGCCGAGGACTCTAGACCCAAGAGTCACTGTTTCAGTTTCTAAAGGTTTAAGTTCTCTAGGGTCGACGTAGATGGCTGGTGGATCAGCGGTGAGCCGTTCAACCAGGGATCCATTCATAGTTTTGTAGAAGCGTGGAGCATTCCGAGGTTTTTTTTTGGCAAAACTGTACTTAAAAGTTCCTACCTTTAAAGCGTGGTGTGACTTTGGTACAACAGAATTTTGTCCACTGGCGCATCGGGTTCCCACTTTTGTCCCCTCCGCAGCACCAACCCCCCCACGAAATCATCTTTGAATCGTCCAACTTGGGGTAGAAGTCTCTTCTCTACGTCATAAATCCATCACTTCACTACTCCATAGCACGATATCATCACTTCACATCTTCTATTTCTCCGACCAAACTCATCCAAAGCTAGAAGGAAACTCTGAGAGGCTGCAAATAATGGGCGACGACCAGGCTCCTGTCCCCAGTGAACCTGAACCCAAACCCCCGTTGGTTGCCCCTAGGCCTCCACTCGCGGCCTCCTACAATGACCGGATGCGGCCCCTGCTCAATGTAATCGAGAGGTTGCGAAACCTCATGGTCATGGAGGAGGGCGTCCATCTCCCCACCATTGTCGTCGTTGGTGACCAGTCCTCTGGCAAGTCGAGCGTCCTCGAGTCCCTCGCCGGCGTCAACCTGCCACGGGGGCAGGGCATTTGTACGCGTGTCCCTCTCATCATGCAACTCCAAGAAAACCCTCAAGCTGATCGCCCCCAGCTCTACCTCGAGTTCAATGGCAAAGTTGTCCCCACCGACGAGGACAACATCGCCAAGGCCATTAATGATGCCACTGACGAGATCGCGGGTCATGGGAAGGATGTCTCGAACACGCCGCTGACTCTGGTCATCGAGAAACCCGGCATCCCAGACTTGACCATGGTCGACTTGCCCGGAATCACGAGGGTGCCCGTGCACGGCCAGCCGGAGGACATCTATGAGCAGATATCGGAGATGATAATTGAGTACATAAGGCCTGAGGAGAGCATCATCCTCAATGTCTTGTCCGCGACTGTTGACTTCTCCACTTGCGAGTCCATAAGGATGTCGCAAGTAAGTATACTGAGACACGAATAATTTATTTCACAAAAGGAAATGAGTCTATACGATTTCGTTTTTGTGTTGCAGATGGTGGACAAGACAGGCAGGAGGACTCTGGCGGTCGTCACAAAGGCTGATAAAGCTCCGGAGGGCTTGCTGGAGAAGGTGACGGCGGATGATGTCAATATAGGGCTTGGATATGTGTGTGTGAGAAACAGGATTGGTGCCGAGACCTACGAAGAAGCAAGGCTGGAAGAGGCGAAGCTGTTCGACACGCACCCTCTGTTGTGCAAGATCGAAAAGTCCATCGTCGGTGTGCCTGTCTTGGCACAAAAGCTGACGCAGATTCAAGCCACCATGATGGCCAAGTATCTGCCCGAGATCGTCACGAAGATCAATGACAAGCTGGACGCGAACATCGCCGAGCTTGAGAGGATGCCCAAAAATCTGTCCTCGGTTGAGGATGCCATGATGGCCTTCATGGAGATCATGGGGTCGGCGAAGGAGTCGCTGAGGAAATTCTTGCTGAGAGGCGAAATAGACGAGTTCCTGGACGAGAAGGACATGCCCTGCACTGCCAGGCTGGCGGAGATGCTGAACCAATACTACGACGAGCTCCGAAACTGGACCGAGAACAACCTGACGACTAACTTCTTATTGGAGGAAATGGAGGTCTTGGAAAAGGCCAAAGGGATTGGCCTCCCGGATGTCCTCCCTCAAACCGCCTTTGTCACCCTTTTGCAGCGGAAGCTGAAGGAGATATCGAGCAAGCTGCCGAGTCTTGTGGTTCGTGTTTGGGACTGCATTGAGGGAGTTGTGATTCAGGCGTTGATGCAACACTCGGAGAATTATCCGCAGCTGCAGTCGTCGACGAGAAGAGCGGCGTCCAGTCTAATCAAGAAGATGAAGGGGAAGACGATGAATAGGATGATGAAGATTATAGAAATGGAGAAGCTCACTGACTACACTTGCAACCCTGAGTACCTGTTGGAGCGGAACAAGTTGATGAACCGGCAGGACTATTTCTTTAACAACTATAGAATCTGGAACAGCGTTCCACTCGAGGGGCTTGGGGATGTCAAAACGACCCATCTCTGGCATCACGACCAGCAGCTGATTCGGCTGGCGTTCCATTTGAAGATGAGGATGACCCCATACTGGAAGATTGTGATGAGGAGGTTTGTCGACATGGTGGCACTGCATCTGCGGTTCAGCGTGCAGAACCTGGTGAACAAGGAGATGGAGAAGGAGATTAGGCACGAGCTGAGCGGACCTGGCATCATCAAGAAGATGATGGAGGAAAAGCCGGAGATGGTGGAGAAGCGCAAGAAGCTGAACAAAAACGTCAAGCTGTTGAGGGAGTCTGCGGAGGTGGTGGCCCAGTTCATGAACCGGATCGCTACCGATGGCGATTACAATCGCTAATTAGCATCGTTGCTCTGTTTTTCTTTCTTTCTTTCTGGCTTGCGAGGGATTATTTGAGGAAAAGATATCTATCGGCTTGTTTTGTTAGGTTAGGTGGTTCTGTGTGGGATTCTACTGAAGTCTTCAATTAGCTTCCTATGAATAGTTCTTGATGATGTACTAATTCAGATGGCCGTGTTTGTTGATCTAGTAGTCAGCTTTAGAATGTTGTTTTTACTGGTGGTTTGTCTTTCTGCAAATGGGTTTCGATGGGCCATGATCAATCAGAAATAAATCTGAGTTTTAGGGGCAACGTCAAAATTGGCTTTTGAAATCCTAGCGGCCGTATGGTTAAGTTCATATATAAACCGTTCTTATATGTTTTTGAAAGCAAAAGTAAACCATTATTCACGTTAAAACAGTATTGGGATGGTTACGGATAGAATCGATTATCTCAAAAGAAACAAAAGCCAACATAATCTACTATCTTGAAAGCACAAAATTTTTGACTTTTTAAATCGGAAAAGCGATTCTATCTCTATGTTGATTATGAAGACCAAAAATATAATTTTAGATTAATTGAAGGCAAATTTTGACACCACCTTTCTAGATAAGTATATACATTTTTGTTCTTCTTCATATGTATTAATTGAGATTCCTTAAAACCATCTTCAAAATCAATTAGAAGAACAAGTTGTCTTGAAATTCCTTTTATTTATAATTTAAAGCTCATCTTGTAAGTGATAAGTGTATTACCATTACCAAAGGATACAAATTCATCCAGGTTGTAATATGTGTAAGGCTAAAATTCATAACAATTGTAGCACTTCATATGATTTTCCCCTTTTCATAATGTCATAAATATGTACATGATGAATAATGTATTATATATTCCTCATAGCTTTTTTTAATATGTAAGTATCGATATTGAAATGTATTGCGTTTGTTTATTCTGATAAGTTGATCTTCAGTTTAAACATCTAGTTTATGAGAGGAAATCATCATGGAATGATAAAAATAAAAAATAAAAAGTATAATTAGCAATTAGGCATGATAAATAGTAGCATAATGAAAATTATGTTAAATAAACATTACTTATTAAGCGCTACCAAATATCGTTTTTAATTAAGAAACATTTAAATAAACTAAACCAAGTTAAATGATTGTATTGTTTATAAATGAAAACAAAAATAAACATATCCAAACATCACCTTAATCAATTTTCAATTTGTACATTAATTTTTTTTTTTTTGTCAAATCAGGCATTGTCCTATTTGATTAGAAACAATTTGATCCAATCAATGCAAAGTTTAATAACGGGCCATTGATTTGGGTAGTTGAATTTTTTTTTTTTTTTTTTTGGTCGGTCTTACTTTACTTCTACTTTAATCCTAACTCCCCTGAGAATGTGGGATTCAAACCCCCCACCTCCATTTTCTATGTTGGAAGGGTGGCCATTGGGACAAACCTTAGTGGTTGGGTAGTCGGATTAAGAATGGGGATAGTGTCGCCACTCTACTAGCGTCGTGAGAGCAATTGGCCCTCGTCGTGAGAGAGCATACGAGAGCTTGTTTGCCCTCATTTAGATCTGGATGACGGCAAGAGTATTGACCCTCATGAGAGCTGACTGACCCTTGTTGGCGCGATGGCACCAGTAAGGCACGAGGGCTCTTGCTCACTGTGGCTCCAGCATGGCCACCAGCGAGGCGTAAGAACTCCCACTTGAGACCTTGACGAGGATTGTTGACCCTCGCTGCGCAAGTGGTGTGGCGGCCATTTCTTTCTTCTCTCGTCACATACTTCCATTTATGCCAATAATGTTATAGAATGATCATTAGTGCCATAAGTTATCATTGACTAAAAAAGTTGTGTCAAAAGCAAAATATTGGAGAGAAAAGATAAAAAAGAAAAAATTATGAGGACTGCTGTTTGCTGTATTTTAAAGAAGGGCATTTTGGAACAGGCTGTTGCTTTTTCTATCTTTGGTTGGATAGTAATCCATTGATCAGTGAGTTAGAAATACAGATTTCACCCATATTTATTCAAAGTATGAATCTGTCCCGAATAAAAACATTGAAATAGATGTGGCAAATATGATACTCGACAGGACTTACATTTGTCGATCCTTAAAGCTTGCCAAAATAAATAAATAAAAATGGCTAGGCTAAAGACGCATTTACTCGGTCGATATTCACAAATTTGATAAAATCTTCAATTTACTCTAAAAAGATGGTCTAAGAAAATTAAAGGAAGGCCAAAATATCCCAAGTAAAAAAGATTTAGCAAACAAAAAATATTGCAAGTGGTACCACTCATGGAGCCATAACATAGTAGTGTGTTGTTTTTTAAGAAAATAATTCAAGAGGCAATTTGATAAGGAAAAAGCAAATTTTTCGATGATAAAGGGGCGTACGCAACCCTTAATTATCTAAGGGAAAAGAATGAAAGGATTTTCTTTCTTGGGCCCAAGCTTGCCCGCATAGGCCCAATATGCAGCCTTTTCCATTCGTTGCCCAATTACTGAATGAAATTGATAGGGCGTTCGGCTAACATTTTCTCTTAAAACTTTCAGGCCACATTTTATGTATCCAATTGTAAAATATATATTTGTTGGATATTTTCTACACTAAATGGATAAAAACTGCCCGACCGTGCGCACATAAATAACTTGGGGTGGGGGAGAATGTCTCAGATATATTGCCAAGTCATCAATCCAAGGAGACAAGGACCATTGGATCGATGGGTAGACTTAAACTCTACGATTGGATCGTGAGATGCCGATTGATATCCACCAAGATGTATCTCCACCATCGGATTGGTTGATCGATTACTAAATCTCTCTATCGTAAGATTGTAAGGTGGGAGTGAGTCTCTACCGTTAGATTAGTAAGTGAGACTAGCACGTAAATAGATCTCCACCATGAGATGAGATGTGAGAATTGTCATTAAAGAGACTTTTGTATATTAGAGGAGTCCTCTCCTCATTGGTATCATCCAACTTTTAAACAATAGAATACATTCTCTTTTGGAGCATTTCTCTCTAAAAAAAATGGAATTTTATAGTCAAGATTTTGACACTCCCATTTAGTAAACTAATTAGTAGACTAATACAAAGTTCATTAGTAATCACATATCATAGAAAATTCTCTACACAATGGAACTTTATAGGCAAGATTTTGACTCTCCCATTTAGTAAACTAATTAGTAGACTAATACAAAGAAGTTCATTATTAATCACATATCATAGAAAAAAACCTTGAGGAAATTGGTGCTCAAGAACTGAATAATGGAGCTTATTTTTGTCTTCAATAGACTGAATTTTGTCCTCCATGGCTTCCCCTTTGACTACAGTAAACAATGGAGGCCGTGCCTTTGCACTAGTTTAAACATGAATACGACCTCCAAATTCCAAAAGAAATAATTATGTCTTGAATCTGATTTGATGCATGGTGCGGTCCTAGATCAAACAACACGAACTTTGTTTTTTCGACAATGGTCGAGCTCCTCGATGACATAGAATCCTTTTTCAAGATGCTTCACCTTCTCAGTGTTCTTCTTTAGGTTTAAATCAGCAGCTTTTGGGAGATCAAGTTGGATTTTATGTAATGCCTGGAGTTACAAACTATATAAACAAGCTATAATCTCCTGCTTTTTCTACAAAACCAATGCAGTTGAGTGGTTATAATTGAAATTTTCATTGGGAAGAGAATGAAAGTAAGGATCCGGTTTAGCTCGCCAAAATCACCGATCAAGACGGTAAATGAAAGGAATTGACTCAATCGAACAGTAGATGGAAAAATTATGTACAATTTCCTATTGACCTGTTAATTATTAAAGAGATCCTGTAGACTACTGAGACTCTCTAGCTTTTAAAGGCCACGCGGGCAAATTCTTCAATAAAATCCTAAGTTCACACAAATCTAGAGCACATGAACACGAGTGAAGACAAGCAAAATCTGAGCAATGAGAAAATGAGGCCAAATGAAATTTTAAGAGAGAGAAAATGAAGCTCAGTTCGAGCTTTGAGCGAAGTTGTCGCAGCGTGATGGTCAATAGGGACAAGAGGGACGAAAAGTGGGGAAAAGAGAAGGCTGAGTATGCGAGTGTAATTTCAAACACGTACTTTTTTGCTGCAAAATAATGCTAGTAGTCGCTTCAGCGAAAAGATTTTTACTTCTTTCATCTACTGCCCAATCTTGTAGCTTCCGCAGGTAAGCAACCTAGTCTTCTAACTAAGCTCTTTGCCGCCCCATTAGCACTTCTTATATTTATATATGAAATCTTAACTTGCATCCCAATACAACCGCAAATATCACCACCATCCCAATACAAAGCCAAGCAAACCGTTTGCACAGAATGTGCGCTTGAAGCAACAAGTCACCCAGATTATTCAATCCTAGATGAGTGCCGTACACGCTCAGCATGTCATTGGCCTTATTTTGCACTTCAATAAACTTGTTCTGTACACAATTGATTCTACTTTCAATAGAATCAATTGTGCGGTGTGTTTTTCCTCCTTACTCTCTACTTGACTATTTCATTTGAAAATAAAGAAGCATGGAACAAACCCTTAGAAATTTTGCTGTGATAAGAGAAAGGAAAAATCACAAGTACATTCTTTAGATATATTTCTCTAAAATGATTGCGTCAATTAAATTTTCTCCAACATAGACCTATTTTGAAAGTTCGAAAAATAAGCTTTTCATAGATGCAAAATCGTGTCAATTGAACATTGCTTGAAAAACTAATGCACAATCAAAAACTGGATTGAATCTTTTTTAGTAAGGTTTGATTCTTAATTTTAACTACAAGTATTATCCACATGGTTTCTAGTCAGGCAAGAACAATGTTAATAAAATTTTAAATATATATATATCTTTGAATCCTTACACAAAAAGAACATGTGGATATGCAATAGAAGACAAACGAGATCATGTCCATGTATGACAACCATCTTGTAGCGTATTAGATGCTATACAACTCAGTACTGTAATGCTTAATATGCAACTCTTGCATATGGTCCTTTTGGTTTATAGGGACTTTATGATTGGAATGATATTGCACGTTCAAGCAAAACTCATTTGTACGGCAATGTGCACTTTAAGCAATAAACTACCCATGGTGTCGCATATGGTCCTAGATGGGTGCAATATACGCCCATATTTTGCTTTGTGATTCAATATGACCTTTTGTACCCTATAGAGTCTATCTTCAATGGAATGAATTTGGGTGCAATATACGCCCATATTTTGCTTTGTGATTCAATATGACCTTTTGTACCTTATGGAGTCTATCTTCAATGGAATGAATTTTGTCCTTCTCGATTTCCTCTTCAACTATAGTAATGACAGGATTTTTGTAACCATTTCATTGATTTTTCCTTGTGCACTTTTGAGTCTTTCATCAAACCCACTAAACAAGTTATTGATTCCGTTAGCCTCCGTTAGTGTATCTATCTATCTGTCTATGCATGTTCTCCAATTCTTTAACAATAACGGTTCTCAATCCACCTCTTCAGATTTTTTTTTCTCACATTTAGCTTCAGTCTTCTGTCACGATTTATCAGATATCATAGCCTTCTCCGTTAGCTTCAAATCCTCCTCTTTCAACCTTTTTCCTTCATATATAGTTTTCTTCAACAATTCCTTAACTTTCTCGGTCTTCTCTCTTATCTTGAAATTCTCCTCTTCCAACCTTTTTGACCTTAGAGAAACTAGGGAAATGACATGTGCGTGTCGGATTTTCCGAAATTTTTTTTGGGGGGAGAGAGAGAAAGAGCAGGGGAAGAAACCGAGGGGGATTTCGAGGGGTGGCGTGAGGGACGGGGAGAGAGAAATGAGGGAGGGAATTGATTTATGGGGATGAGGGTTTTGAGGGAAAAAACAGAGAGGAAAATAATTTTTGGGAGGCTTTGAGGGGGAAAAACAAGGGAAGGAAATAATTTTTGGACGAAAAAGTTATTTTTGTTAAAAATAAATAAATATATAAGCTAAAAAATTATTTGGAAAAATAAAAACAAAAACATTAAATATTAAATAATGATAAAATTTGATCATTAGAAAAGATCATAGATTTATTTAAAATAGTTTATTCTAATCTTTTGTTAGTCATTAATTTCTTCTATAAGTTTTGTTAAAATTAAAAATATGTTCCCAAATATGAGTACGCATTAATTATAAATATGTCTTTTAAATTTCCTATGAATAGATTTATTGATATTATTATTGTGAATTCATTGTGATATCTTTTTTTATTATTATTTATTTATTTGTGAATTTTAATCATATAATTAAAATAAAAATATTTCTTTAATATATATCGTGTCTTAACGAGTCGGAATTCTCTATTTTTGAAAAATGACGTATCGGCATGTCATGTTACTTGCCCATGTTGCGTGTTATTACTTAGATTGTATTGAAAGCAAGCATGATACCGTCCAACTTGTGTTTTTATATAAGCTCCGCAATTGAAAAATGTTACACAACGAGGAGATTGTCTCGGCTTAAGTGATCGAGACACCGAGATTCGCCTGTTGCCAATACCTCATAATAGGTTCTTGAGCCAAGTCTTTACACTAGCATTCTTTTTATATAAACTTATGGATAATTTCATAAAATTATATTACCATTAGATTTCCTAAAATTTCTCGAAATCCTAAGTCTTCAATCAACTCGGTTACTAAAACTAATATGTGGGGACTATATTGTTCTTAAAAATGATATATTTTTTAACTAAAAGATTGAGAAATTTTGCGCTATATTTGTCAACATTGTCAATGTTTCAAGTTTGCTAGATTTTAAAGCTTCATATTTAAATAGGTGCAGAGTCTCGGCCCTCTATTGAAAAGAGCAATCAAGCCTTAAAATTCAAGTATTTGTCGCGACCTACCCTCGGGGGGAGGGAATAGGTTTAGGGGTTTTGCCTAAAGGACGGGCCTAAGGCCCATGATTAGGCGCGGGCTCTCCCAAGCCCATACCCCGCGTGACGTTGGGATATTCTTAAAAATTTCGCAAAAATGAGTTGCCACTAGCCTATTGGGGTCGGCTAGAAACCAAGTGAGGTATGGGAGCGTACCTCACTTCCTACGCAACCAGAGAATCTAGGGTCGGAGACTTGATTACACTAATTGACCAATTAATGCCCTTTCAGTACCTAATCTTGTTCATTTTAACAAAATGATTTTTGGCAGGCAATTTGAATTGATTTTATGCTTATCCACTAACATGTGAAGTGATCATGTGAGTGTGCAATCATTAAAGTAATAGCTATAACTACCAAGATCCTAATTGCCATAAAATTAACCACATGCCATTAAACATAATTAGATATGCAAATTAAACATGCAACATAATTAATATACGAGCACATAAAGGTCTAATTACACTAAAATGGCAATACATGAAAAATCTTAATCAAGCCCCATCATTTTTGGATTTTCGAAATTTTTAATTTTTAATTAATTTAATAATTTTTTAAAATTAATTTTAAAAAAATTCGAATTTTTAAGGTTTTCTGATTTTTTTGAAATTTCGGAAAATTTTTTGATTTTTTTTTTTTTTTGAATTTTTATCATTTTTTCGAAATTTTTGATTTTTATAATTAATATATTTAAAAGAAAAAAGGCGAACCGGGTCGGGTCCGGTCTAACCCGACCCGGTTCGGCCCGGTCTACGGATTCGGGTCCGGTCTTCGACCGGACCCGGGTCGGTCCAGTTGGGTAGGCGGACTGATTGGCCCGCTCGAATTGGGCCTGACCAGCAAGCCCGATCTATTCTAAGTTTTTTTTTTTAAAATGAAGCACACAAGCCCAATGTACTAAAACGGCCCAAAACGAAGCCCATTTCTCTTTTTCTATTTTCTATTTTCAGCCCTTTTTGTGTTTTCCTTTTTCCTTTTTTTTTTTTTTTTCTTCCATCGTCTTCTTGAGGCTTTCTTCTTCGCGGTTGCAACTCGCCGAGGCTCCGCCGCTCCTCGCCACCCTAACGCCATCTATACCATAAGCACCGACCGCCCTATATGAGGTCGCCGAGCCACCGCCCGGCGTCGGTGGTTCCGTCCGACCGACGCCGAGCACCGCCGACCGCTAGTCAGCCGGCGTTCCGAGAGGCGATGGGTAGACCTCGGCGAGGCGCGCACTCCATCTCGACCCAACAGCGCGAAGGAATCTACTGAAAAGCTAGGAAAACGACAGGAACGATTCGTGACGACAATATAACCCGGAGCAACGCAAAGATAAACCAAAAATCGAACCAGTCGAGGACTGGATTCGACATTTTCAGTGAGGCATTTCGTCGAACAGCTATTGGGCATTAACAAATTCAGAAGTTTATGGCTCAGCCGAGACTCGAACACGTTCTAAAAGTCTTCAATCGTGATTTATAAGGATCATGGGAGCAAAATACAGAGGTGGCGAGGGCCGGAGCTTGCGCAAACTGGTCGGCCGCGAGCTCCGGCCCGGCGTTTTCCAAAAACGGGGCAACGGGTTTTCAGGGGACCTACCTTGTCCGGGGAAGAGCTGCGGCGGACGATGCCACACGTACGGGACTTCGGCAACGACTCGCTGTTCCTTCGAGCTTCCGGCCTTTGGTTCGAATTCTCTCTCCGATTCTCCCGGTGCTTCGTCTCTTTTCTGCCTTTTCCTGTGTTGCTGGGCCCCGAAGATTACAGCGGCGGTCGGCAACTCACCGGCGGCAGTTGGATGTCCGGAGCTTCTCGGCTCCCTACTCGGCCAATTTTCCTTCCTTTCCCCTTGATTTCCCTCTGTGTTTCTCTCGGTATTTCCCTTTTTTTGTTCCGAATCCCCCCCCCGTGTCGATTCTCTCCCGATTTTATGCTCGGCCAGCAAGCGCGCATGGCCTCTGCAATCGCTGTCGGCTCGGCCGGATCGCACGCCCGACCCGCGGATCACGCCGCTCGCCCGCCATCGATCCCCTTGCTCCCTCTCGTCGCTACTCGCTTCTGGTTTTTTCTCGTGCGGGTCTTGCAGCGAAGACCAGTTGGGGGAGACGACCAGCTCTCTCGTGGGCTGGGCTGAAGGAGGAAGTCGACTGGGCTGGGCCCAGCGTAGGAAAAAAGAAAAGGAAAGGGGTGGGTCGGGCCAAGGCTGGATTCGGCCCAACCCGACCGTTTTTTTTTAATTAAATGATATATTTTTTTTAAAATTTTCTTTTGTGATTAATTCCTAACGTTTAACTATTTTAGGTAATAAAAAATAAAAAATTAGGTGTCAACAGCTGCCCCTCTTTGAATATAGCCTCGAAGAGGTTGCATTCAAAGATAGAAGACACCTAAATTATTTCGGCGGTAGAGAGACCCTAGGTGTATATGCATGTATCAGGTCGATGGAGAAGACTCATAACTATGAAAGCGCGTCTTGTCAATAAGAGGAAGAAAGACTCCGGGCTACGAAGCCCACCGGGTCATAAGAATGGGGTTGGAAGACTCCGGGCTACGGAAAGCCCACCGGGTCATAAGATGGGGATTGAAGGACTCCGGGCTACGGAAAGCCCACCGGGTCATAAGAAGGGGATTGAAGGACTCCGGGCTACGGAAAGCCCACCGGGTCATAAGAATGGGGTTGAAAGACTCCGGGCTACGGAAAGCCCACCGGGTCATAAGAAGGAGGTTGAATGACTCCGGGCTACGGAAAGCCCACCGGGTCATAAGAATGGGGTTGAAGGACTCCGGGCTACGGAAAGCCCACCGGGTCATAAGAAAGGGATTGAAGGACTCCGGGCTACGGAAAGCCCACCGGGTCATAAGAATGGGGTTGAATGACTCCGGGCTACGGAAAGCCCACCGGGTCATAAGAATGGGGTTGAAGGACTCCGGGCTACGGATTGCCCACCGGGTCATGAGAAAATGACATGGTTTAAGGTTGACCATGAACCTTTGGAGATGACATGGTTTAAGGCTGACCATGAACCTTTGGAGATGGCATGGTTTAAGGCTGACCATGAACCCTTGATTTTTAGGGAGGCAACCCGCTAATCTCTTTAAAAACTGCACGGCTTCACTGAGGAATCCTGTCAAACTCAGCTTGAGTGAATGTCATTAGAGACGTCATCAAGAGACGTATTGGCAATATTGTAGCATCAATTGAACAAGCTAACCAAGCTAAGTTCGACTGTTTTGGGAAAAAACATTTGATTTCAATCAGCATCATGTGGCGCAAAATTGTCATATTGCTTGTGGATATATCATTAATCATCAAATTCTCTAGGAGTCAAGTTCTTATCAAGATGATCACGACTTGTGAACAAGGTTCATTAAGCATGCCAAACTAGAGCTTCTTAGTCGAAAGGGCTTCTCACGCACTTTCAATAAAATGGCTGCTTGATCCCATCCATTCATGTGGGAGATAACTGGTTGCTGAGGGTATCTCACATAACCCAGATCAAAGGCTTTCAGAAGCATTCGCGATGAGCACAGTATGATCGATCAAAAAGGTCTTTTGAAAAAAACGCAATATAGGCTCGTTTAGGGCTTACATGAAGGAATTATTGCTTTGAGGCCAATAGGGGAACACTTGTTGCTATCTTCGTCGGGTTTACAAGTCAAGAACTTGAAGGATAAGACAAGATATGATTACTTCCACTTCTTCAAGCAAAAATTTCTTTGTGGCATTCTCATTTTCACTCGAACCATCCCAATCAGAAAAGACTTCGGAATAGGGTTATAATGTTGGCTCGGGAAAGGCTTGAAAGGCTTAACATTTTCAAATGGGTTTTTAAGAGTCGGTGATCATCATAGCATCATGACCGTGTCATTCGATCTTTCGAAGTCACTTGGCTTTTGAAATAGAGCGCATCTCGAAAGTCCCTTGATTAACCCATTTCTGTATGGAGGTTTGCTCTTCTCTAATTTCCTTTGCACTTGCGATGATTTTTTTACTCATACACTTGGACTTTGATAATTTTTTCACATAAGATGCGGCCTTTTGGCTTTCTCTTTTTCTTTTTCTTTTTTTTTTTTTTTTTTTTTTTTACGGGCATTGACCTTGCTTTTGACACATTGCTTTTTCATGCCCCCTAATTTGTCGAACTTTTTCTTTCTCTTTGAACTTTTATAGCTCTTATGACTTTCGAGATATTTTTCACATTTTCTCGTGACTATCAATTATGTTTGGTCAATCCTCATGCCTTGCCCCAGTGAAGGGAGATGATCACCGCTCGAGGTTCAGAAATGAATAATCAGGCCCAAATTGGTTAGAACAATGGATATCAGTGTTTGGGTAGAGAAGAAAATGCTCTTCTTCACTTTGGGATGAGTCAAGCTCTAATGAGAATTCCTTTGAAGCTATCACCAGAAGATTAATGCAAGTGAAAGTAATAGAATCTTTCTCAATCTTTCGTTCTACAACATGATCATAACCTCCTATGCTACCCCAATGTAGGGTTGTTCTTGATAATGGTACTTTGAAGTATCATTTTTCATTTCATTTTTTTTTTTCAGCCCAAAGTGATAACAGGAGATTAGTGCAATGCTTGGGATGGATGAAGGGAACACCTTTATCATTTCGATCTTTGTGCTCAAAGCGAATGAATCATTCGTCCTAAGAGAATGTCGATTTTCACTCAACTCTCAAAAGTGTCTGGAGGATGTGTCTGGTAATGGGCTTGCCTTTCTTCATCCTAAGTACTTCTTGTTTGGCATGGTTAACCTTTCACTCTTTTGCCCAAATAAAGTCATTTTTACGAGCCATTTGCTTGAGGGTCGCAGACGTGAAGCGTGCGTAGTGATAGGTCATGCGAATCATGTCATGCATTTTTGTTTTTGTCTTTATTCTTTTGTTTGTTTGTTTTTTTTTTTTTTTTTTTTGCCCTCTTTTTTATCATCTCGACTTACCTCTCAAAAGAGACATTCAACCCGTTGTGCGAAGACTTGATGGATTCTCGAGTCAGTTCTTTCCCTTGCCGTTTGCTCGTTAGACGGTAGGGTGCCTGAAACACAAATGAATATGCGTGTATGCAACATATGCATGATATCTACAATGTTATGCATGATGCTATGCGACTTGAATTGTGCATGAAGTGGCTCCTCGGCCTTGATTTCATTCATGGAAAATATTTTTTGACTGCATCAGCGTTTACAGGTCTAGGCAATTCACTGCCATCCATTTCAACTAAAATCATGGCACCACCAGGAAGAATCTTCTTAATGACATACGGTCCTTCATAGTTCGGGGTGAATTTGCCACGAGGATCTGGTATGATCGGAAGCACCTTCCTCAACACCAAGTCGTTGACTTGAAGTGTCCGGGACGAACTTTTCGGTTGAAGGCTTTTGCGACTCGCCTCTGATAGCACTGACCATGACACATAGCTTGCAATCTCTTCTCATCGATCATGTTTAACTGCTCATGCCTCTGCTGCATCCACTCAGTCTCATCAAGCGCAGATTGGGAAAGGACCCTTAAAGAAGGGACTTCAACTTCAACAGCAAGACCGCCTCCATCCCGTACACGAGTGAGAAAGGAGTTGCCCCCGTGGAGGTTCGGATAGAAGTTCGGTATGCCATTAGCGCGTAAGGGAGCCTATCGTGCCAATCACGATAATTTTCTGCGGTCTTTGATAAGATTTTCTTTATATTCTTGTTCGCTGCCTCCTTTGCTCCATTCATCGAGGACGGTATGGTGACGAGTTCAAATGCTTAATTCGAAACTCACCGAACAAACCATCTACGACTTTGTTATTCAAATTAGTGCCATTGTCGGTAATGATCGCCTCCGGCACCCGTAACGAGCGATAATGTCACGACGAATGAACTTTGCCACGTTCTTGGCAGTAACATTAACATATGAGTTGGCCTCGATCCACTTGGTAAAATAGTCTATCGCCACCAAGATAAATCGATGCCCATTTGAAGCTTTGGGGTTAATGGGCCCGATCACGTCAATTCCCCACATTGAAAAGGGCCAGGGTTGAGACATTTGGTGAAGTTCAATTGGAGGGGCATTTATCCTGTCTCCATAAATGGCACCGATGACATCGTCGTACGTCTTGAATGCGATCGAGACTCCATGGTCAGCCAATAATAACCAAGTCGCATGATCTTTCTCACCAAGAAGTGTCCATTCATATGGGGGCCGCATTCCCCTTCATGTATCTCTTTCATCAAACGATCGGCTTCTTTAGCATCGACACACCTTAGCAATGTTGAGTCAAAGGACCTTTTGTAGAGGACATCTCCACTAATGAAACATTTCGATGCTAGTTTTATCAAATGCTTTCTGTCTGCTGCTTCACTTCCTTCGGGAAATTCACCCTTCTGTAGATACTTCAAGATGTCGTGATACCAAGGTTGTCCATCCGGTTCCTCTTCAACTGTCATACAATAAGCCGGGCGCCGAAGGATTTCAATTCTCAGTGGTTCAATGTCCAAGCCTCCAACTACTTGCAACATCGAAGACAAGGTAGCCAGGGCATCAGCGAACTGATTTTGAGACCTTGGTAAGTATTCGAATGATATTTCTTGGAATTCTTCCGTCAACTCTCCCAGGAACTCATGATACGGAATCAATTTAGAATTATGTGTTTGCCATTTGCCCTCAGTCTGTAAGATGATAAGGGTTGAATCGCCATAAACTTGCAGCTTCCGAATTTTCATGTCAATAGCGGCCTGGAGGCCAAGAATGCATGCTTCGTATTCGGCGATGTTATTCGTGCAAGGGAATGTCAATTTAGCAGCGACGGGGTAATGTTGTCCATCCGGGGAGATAAGAACTGCCCCAGTACCCGACCCGGCTAAGTTAACCGCACCATCAAAGTACATTGTCCATTTGTCGCTTGATACAAGTAAAATTCGCTCTTCTGCATCACTATCCTCACCAGATGCTCTAGACCTTTCGGAATTTTCTGCCAGCATGTCTGCTATGGCTCGACCTTTAACAGACTTTTGTCCTAAGCTTTGAACATCAAACTCAGAAATTAAGATTTGCCACTTGGCCAACTTGCCAACCAAAGCCGGCTTCTCTAAGAGATACCTGATAGGGTCATTTTCGGTCACCAACAAGATTCGGTGATGAAGTGTATATTGCCGTAGCCTATGCAAGACCCAAATTAAAGCCACACAAGTTCTCTCAACTTCTGTATAATTCATCTCGGAAACAGTGAACTTCTTGCTCAAGTAGTATATTGCACATTCTCTCCCATCATTTGGTCTCTTCTGGGCTAACATAGCTCCCAATGACTCGTCATGTATGGTTAAGTACAAAATCAGGGGAATTTTAGGGAGTGGGGGCACTAAGACTGGTGCATGAGTGAGATAATGTTTTATCTTCTCAAAGGCATCCCGGCACTCCGCATTCCACTCAATCTTTGCATTCTTTTTCATGAGCTTGAAGAATGGTTTCGCCGTTTCAGACAACTGACAAATGAATCTCGCCACATAATTAAGTCGTCCCATCAGGCTGCGGACTTCTTTGACGGTAGTCGGGGGTCGTAAGTCGCGAATGGCTTTAACTTTCGACGGATCAATCTCTATGCCCCTACTACTAACCATGAATCCTAATAGTTTCCCAGATTTCGCTCCAAAAACGCATTTTGCGGGATTGAGGCGCAACTTGAACTTCCGAAGACGTTCAAACAACCTTCGCAAGACTTTAACATGATCTTCACCACGTCTCGATTTCGCAATCATGTCATCGACGTATACTTCAATTTCCTTGTGCATCATGTCATGGAACAACGTGACCATAGCCCTCTGATACGTTGCCCCAGCATTCTTTAGACCAAAAGGCATCACTTTGTAACAGAAAGTTCCCCAAGGAGTTATGAATGATGTTTTGCTTATGTCTTCCTCCTTCATACGAATTTGGTTATATCCGGAAAAGCCATCCATGAAGGAGAATAACTCAAATCCCGTCGTACTATCAACTAAGACATCGATATGTGGGAGCGGAAAGTCGTCCTTGGGACTCGCTCGATTCAAGTCGTGATAGTCAACACACACCCTGATTCGCCCATCTTTCTTCATTACGGGCACGATATTTGCTACCCAATCAGGGTAACGAGTCACTTCGATAAAGTCTACTTTCGGTAGTTTCATCACTTCTTCTTCAATCTTCTTGGACAACTCTGGTTTAGTTCTCCTGAGTCTTTGCTTCTTGGGCGGCACATTGGGATCCGTTGGTAAAGCATGTTCCACAATTTTAGGATCCAATCCTGGCATGTCGGCATATGTCCAGGCGAACACATCTTGATACTCTTTCAGAAGATTAGTCATTCTTTTGCCTCGATTCGAGAGACATGCCCCGATCTTTACCTCCTTGACACTCTCGGCATCACCCATTTATGGTGATTGTTTGCTCTTGAGTCAACGGCTTCGATTCTTCGTGTCGATTCCATTCGCGCTCAATACTCTTTTGATCGTCGTCGTTGGTGTTATCGGAACCTGAGGGACTTTCTTCATGCACATCTGAGTCACATGCGTCCTTATCATGATTATGCATAATGTAATGCCTGAGATGCGATGAGATGAGTTAGAGTAATGTCAACAACAAAGACAATGCATGTCACTTTCAAAAAGCTTTCGAAGTATTTTTGTAAAAAATTTCAAGAACTCGTCCTCATATCCTTGGATTTCCTCGTTCTTGCAAAACAGTCAAATAAGGGAGCATGTGGAGGCCTAGGCCTCAGCGACCATCATAGGGCTAGTTTGATGTGCTTCCACATGTCCTTAATAAAACATGTGTCTATTTTATTGAATGAAGAAAGATAAGGCCGTATTTTAACACACACCACCCTCGATCAACGGCTCAAGATCGGGGTTGACTAAAGTTCACGTTACAAATGACAAAAACAGGAAATAAAGAAAGAACAAGTACGAGATCCCACGCAGGGGAGAAGACATAAAACGAAAGACTAGGCTAAACGAGAGCCGCCCTACTCTGGAGGGACAGCCACGACTTCAGAGAACTCGACTTCCTCGCACGCTAGGATGGTGCATATGTCGTCCTCCTCGAATAGCTTGGTCACACCGTAGATATCTTCCTCTTCCTCGAACAACATCCTTGGGGGTCCTGGAAACGTCTCCTCTAGCAACGGGGAAAGGGGGCTTTGATAGCCCTCGTCCTCTTCAGTCTGGGCAACGCGTTCACTCTGGTTTCTGTACCCGCCTCGGCCTCCTCGGGCACCTTGGCCTCTATGCCTTCCACAGCCTCCTCGGTTGTTATGGCCTCCCCGCTTCTCGGTATATCCCAAGCCTCTTCTTTTGAAGTTTTTACGAGCTTCAATGGGTTTTCGCACACCCTGGCCATGCGATCCAAGACCCTCCCCAGGACTATATCCGCTTGCCAGCATGATTTTTCCCGCAGCTATAGCTGGCCTAGACAATTCGGGAGTCGTTGTGAAAGAGCCCGTAGGCACATGAATCATGGACACCAGCTCTAATGTTTGAAAGCTGGATTCCTCAGTACATTCGGGCTCCACATAAGGAATGGCCGTCTCGTGGTAGATCTTGAAGTCAGACTCTCCATGGTGTGACAAGCCCGTTGTCCACCACAAATCGCACTTTCGATGAAGCGGAGGCAACGGCACCCGCCGTGTGGATCCATGGCCTCCCTAGTAGAAAATTAAAAGCGCTTGGTATATCTAGCACTTGGAACGGGATTTGGAAAAGTACAGGGCCAATCGCAGCTCAAGTTCAATTTCCCCTATCACCTCCTTCTTCATCCCGTCAAAAGCCCGCACAGTTGACTTGCCAGTATGAATTCTTCCAAGATCAACGCCAAGACGGTGGAGCGTAGCCAATGGGCATACATTGAGTGCCGAACCATTATCAATCAACACTCTACAAACAAGAGTGCTCTCATGCTTCACCGAAATGTGTAGCGCTTTGGTATGATTAGGGCCCTCAGGGGGGAGATCTTCATCAGTAAAGGAGATTTGGTCTTTCAGTAGAACGGCCCCAACAAACTCTTCCAATTGCACTTCATCGATTGATTCTGACACATGCACCTCATTAAGGACTTTAAGCAAAATATCCCTGTGTTTCTCGGAAGATTTGAATAATTCTAAGAGGGAGATTTGAGCCGGCAGCTTCCGCAGTTGATCCACCACATTGAACTCACTAGACTTTACTACGGCCAAGAATTGCTTTGCCTCCTCCTCGGTCACGGCCTTCTTTTCTACTCCTTTATCGGGGCGTAACGCGGCCCGATCGCGTGACGTGTCCACCTCGGTTGTTCCGTAGTCCCAAGGTATAGCTTTGGGATCAAATTTGGGAGGATTCTCCAACACTATCACTCCATCTTTCTCCCAAGGTGGCAATTCTATCGTGACTGGCGTTGCATTCCCTCCTGTGACTTCAATTGCCGACATCTCCTCGACCATAAGGTCGATCGCCATGGGTTCAGTGATTTCCATCTTGATATCATCAGCGGGCTCCTCATTAGGTAGTTCGATCACCGTTGGGGTTATCATAGCTATCATCCCTTCCTCATACAAAGCTGGGGTTTTCGAAATTCCAGGCATAACCTTCTTTGCCCGAGATATACAAGCAAACTTGCAGAAAGAAGAGCGGAATGATGATGGCATTATCATGGACACGACCCCCTCCTCTTCTTCTCCGCGTCGGATTACCCCCATGGCTATCATCCTGCGGACGTGGTTTAACTTCTCTTCTAGAGTCACATCCTCCTGACCTCCGTAGTATCCTGCCAGCACTAAGGAATTGTACAACCTAGAAGCATCCACCACTAGAGGCTGTTGACTCGCTCGCGTTTCCTCGGAAATTGAGTTTACTCCCCCTGTATGATTTGGTAGAGGATTCTGTTGCACGCTAGGTTGGGCTTCCCTGAAAGTCAAGATCTTCTTGTCCAGAAGCTGTTGAACTTTATATCTTAGCACGTTACAATCATCTACATCATGCCCCCTTTCTCCCATGTGGTATTTGCAGGTCTTGTTCATATCGAACCCAGCGAACCTCGGGGGATTGTCTCTCGGCACTTCTTTTGCGACCATCCTCTTTTCGAGGAGCATGGGCAACAGCTTTGACAGCGGGCGTGGCAGTGGAGAAAAATCCTTTCGAAAAGGCCTCTTGCCGTTATCATATGCTCGTGACGAGCTGCCTTGGACCACTATAGGCTTATGCGCGGGTGTTGAGGATGGTCGAGGGAAAGGCGGCTCCTGCACAAGCGCTACTTCAACTGCGGCCTCCTTATCTTTTCTTGCCAAGAATTTCTTCGTGCCTCCGGTTGAAATCTTTCCCTCAACCATTGCCCATTCGACTCCTTCACCTACCTCAACTAGCTGCGAAAATGTCTGGCAACCTGAGAACACTAACCCTTGGAAGTATTCAGGGGGTAATGTCTTGAGGAACAATTGTTTCATCTCCCTCTCATTCAAGGCCGGTTTCACTTGTGAGGCCATGGTCCTCCACCTTTGCGCAAAGGCCTTAAATGACTCGTTCCTCTTCTTCTCAATACGTGTCAATTCTTCCCTTATGGGGGCGAGCTCAGTATTAAATCGGTATTGCTGCAAGAACTCGTTGGTTAAATCTTCCCAACTAGTGAGTTCTTCAATGTCTAGTGCAATGAACCACGTCAGAGCAATGCCTTCCAAGCTATCTTGGAATGTGTGTATGAGAAATGGCACGTTGTCGGCGTAACGAGCCATTTTCCTCATGTAATATCTGAGATGGGTCTTAGGACATCCTGTTCCGTCATATTTTCTTGTGAACTCAGGCTCTTGGAAGTTCTCAGGGAAATTCATCTTGGTGTATGGAGACAACCTATCAGCTCCTTTCAACTCGTAACCTTGCAAGGCACACAGTCGCTCCTCCATCTTTGCCAAACGTTTTTCACTATCTTCGTTTAGGCGGGGTGCTGGGTTTTCTTTTGGAGGAGGGTCCAGATTGACGATGATTGGTGTGACAGAAGGAGCCTCCCCGGCAGTTTCTTTCCCGGGGGGATCAGCAACGTGCGGGCCTTCTGTTGACGCCGGAGTGGATGTTCCCGTGACAGCTACAGTAGGGGGCTCCTTGAGCTTCTGGCTTATTTCAAGCATCATTGTGGTGAGTTGGGCCAGCTGGTCCTCCATCTTGGCCATGCGTACGTTAGTGTCCTCGTTCTCCATTCTGACTTTCGCGCGCGTGCGAATTGGGGATCTCCGCTTGGCCGTGTCGACAATCGGTAAAAGACAATCAATCGGTTAGTACCTGAACAAGGATAGATAAGCATGTGTAAGCATGGAGTAATGATTAGGCGGCCAGTCCATGACAAAGATCTAATCGCCCAAATTTGCTTGTTTCATTGAAAGTAGGGTTGCTACATAACGCAGGAGAAGACACAAGGGAGAACCCCTAAACAACGAAGCTAATCATGACTCTTATCTCCCGATAACGCGACTCGAGACAATTCTTTAACATTGTAACATATGTGAGCATTGACCCATTACATATCGCACTTGACTCGATCTAACTAATGAGGACAGTTTCCGCTTGTGACCGCTCCACTAACTCGAGTCAACTTCGAGGCACGCTCCTCGGTTTCTTTGAGCATCCTTTTGAGGCGCTTGATCTCGGCTCGGTGGGTGGTCTTTAATGGCACGTCGGGAATCTTTGGGCGTAGGCTCTCTGGGATTTTATGCCTAAGGATGTATTCCATTGAGGCATAGTAAGTCTTCTCTTGCCCTTCTAACTCCTCTTCGGGCCATATCAGCTTCCGGGGATGGCACATATCCCACATTGACTTGACTAATGCAACGGAGTCTTCGTGATCTTGGCACCCATCAGGAAAGTCTATCCTGAGCGGGTCTTCTTGAATCATCGGTGGAAGTTGTTGAACTTCTTGGAACTGGCGAACGACTCCGGTTGGGTAATACTCAGTGACTCCGGTAATTCCCAACAAAGGAACAGGTCCAGTAAGCCCACACACGAACCGCGCTTCTCGAACTCGGAGCCATTTGGCGTGCCATTGGAGATCTTCGGGTCCAGGAGTGGTCATGAAAACTAACCACTCAGAGTAATGATAATCGGGGGCAAACGCTTTCCTATCTTTAAACTTCAGGATAGGGTGGCTAGAGTCAGACATGTCGTTCACGGTCATTAAGCTACCAAACCCTTTAATGTGAGAGAAGAACCAAATTTGCAAGAGTTCAGGAGGAGCATGAAAAGTTTTGTTTTTATTTTCTTTGAAACGAGTAAGGGAAAGAAAAGTTTCAGTTAGAACGGCGTTAACAAAGCCCTTTCCCATACATACCTCACGAACTACCCATGCCACGGAAGGGTTAATAGCGTTCCTACAATGTGGGAATAACACGAACCCGAAAAAAGCTAACAGGAAGATCCTATTCTTTTGAAAAAATGGGGCATTTTGAAAAAGCTCACTTAGGAATGAAAACGGACAGGTCTTGCGATTGGCCTTCAAAACTTTCCTCACGTCACCCTCCTTAACTCTAAGGAAGTCAGATAAGGTCGATGCATGCTCAGTTCCTACAGGTGGGCCAATTAACTCCGACACTAAGGGCTTTCCCATGGCAACACTGTATTCTTCCAGGGTTGGAGTAAGTTCGTGATCACCGAGTATGAACGTGCAAGTTTCAGGGCACCAAACATGCGCTAATGCTTGTACTACCCCAGAATGAGTTTCTATCTCTAATAGGGGAAGTAAACGTCCGACATAGGATCGCACCTAATCATGGCCAGTCGGGTCTAGTTTATCCCACCACACACAAAGCTCGGCTTTCGGGACGGAGATGATGCGAAGGTCGGGTACCCCCATCGTATGATCAACCTAATTTGTCATGGACCAACCAAAATGAAAGCAAATAAGTAAATTGCGAAGAAAAGAATTCAAGAAAAACTTACCCTACTCATTGAGCATCGATGTAAAGGTCATGGACATGCGCATGGACAGTGGTTCGATTTCTACTCTAGATGGCCCAAAATGAAGCCATGGGATCACGGGACTAAACCAACAAGCTTGTGGCTAGGTCGTGTTACCCATGACTCCGGCTTTGTCAAAGGACCGACCCGTGTCGCATGCTTGCAGACCAGGGTGGGGACCTTTGACATCAAGAAAGAAATTTCGGGGTCAAGGTGGGCGACTCGTACTACGTGCTTGTAGTCGGAGTGGTATCCACCTCAACACCATCCTAAATGATCCTATGCGGCCCAGGTCCGGCGGCAGGTAGTGTGTGCAATAGTGTAGTGCAGTGCAAGAGACTCATGCATGACAATTTAACAACAATCAATACTTCAAACATAAATAAACCATTCACTCTTGCACCCCTACAAAACAAATGTTAGAAATCACCACCCTTTATAACTCCCATTAACAATCAACATTCGACATGTTATGGATGCACATAATATCTTTGCTGCCAAACAAAAATATTTTTGAACAAGATTAATTTTGGCCTAAGTCCTCTAAGGTTTAAAACGTTCGGTCCCCAGTGGAGTCGCCAAGCTGTCGCGACCTACCCTCGGGGGGAGGGAATAGGTTTAGGGGTTTTGCCTAAAGGACGGGCCTAAGGCCCATGATTAGGCGCGTGCTCTCCCAAGCCCATACCCCGAGTGACGTTGGGATATTCTTAAAAATTTTGCACAAAAGGAGTCGCCACCAGCCTATTGGGGTCGGCTAGAAACCAAGTGAGGCATGGGAGCGTGCCTCACTTCCTACACAACCAGAGAATCTAGGTTCGGGGACTTGATTACACTAATTAACCAATTAGTGCCCTTTCGATACCTAATCTTGTTCATTTTAACAAAATGATTTTTGGCAGGCAATTTGAATTGATTTTATGCTTATCCACTAACATGTGAAGTGATCATGTGAGTGTGCAATCATTAAAGTAATAGCTATAACTACCAAGATCCTAATTGCCATAAAATTAACCACATGCCATTAAACATAATTAGATATGCAAATTAAACATGCAACATAATTAATATACAAGCACATAAAGGTCTAATTACGCTAAAATGGTAATACATGAAAAATCTTAATCAAGCCCCATCATTTTTGGATTTTCGAAATTTTTAATTTTTAATTAATTTAATAATTTTTTTAAAATTAATTTTAAAAAAATTCGAATTTTTAAGGTTTTCTGATTTTTTTGAAATTTCGGAAAATTTTTTGATTTTTTTTTTTGAATTTTTATCATTTTTTCGAAATTTTTGATTTTTATAATTAATATATTTAAAAAAAAAAGGCGAACCGGGTCGGGTCCGGTCTAACCCGACCCGGTTCGGCCCGGTCTGGATTCGGGTCCGGTCTTCGACCGGACCCGGTCGGTCGATTGGGTAGGCGGGACCGATTGGCCCGCTCGGGTGGGCCACGACCAAAGCAAGCCCGATCTATTCTAAGTTTTTTTTTAAAATGAAGCACACAAGCCCAATGTACTAAAACGGCCCAAAACGAAGCCCATTTCTCTTTTTCTATTTTCTATTTTCAGCCCTTTTTGTGTTTTCCTTTTTTTTTTTTTTTTTTTTTTTTTCTTCCATCGTCTTCTTCAGGCTTTCTTCTTCTGCAGTTGCAACTCGCCGAGGCTCCTGCCGCTCCCTCGCCAGCCTAACGCCATCTATACCATAAGCACCGACCGCCCTATATGAGGTCGCCGAGCCACCGCCTGGCGTCGGTGGTTCTGTCCGACCGACGCCGAGCACCGCCGACCGCTAGTCAGCCGGCGTTCCGAGAGGCGATGGGTAGACCTCGCGAGGCGCGCGCTCCATCTCGACCCAACAGCGCGAAGGAATCTCTGCGAAAAGCTAGGAAAACACAGGAACGATTCGTGACGACAATATAACCGGAGCAACGCAAAGATAAACCAAAAATCGAACCAGTCGAGGACTGGATTCGACACTTTCGATGAGGCATTTCGTCGAACAGCTATTGGGCATTAACAAATTCAGAAGTTTATGGCTCAGCCGAGACTCGAACACATTCTAAAAGTCTTCAATCGTGATTTATAAGGAACATGGGAGCAAAATACAGAGGTGGCGAGGGCCGGAGCTTGCGCGAACTGGCCGGCCGCGAGCTCCGGCCCGGCGTTTTCCAAAAAACGAGGCAACGGGTTTTCAGGGGACCTACCTTGTCCGGGGAAGAGCTGCGGTGGACGATGGCACACGTACGGGACTTCGGCAACGACTGCTGTTCCTTCGAGCTTCCGGCCTCGGTTCGAATTCTCTCTCCGATTCTCCCGGTGCTTCGTCTCTTTTCGCCTTTTCGTGTTCTTTGGGCCCCGAAGATTACAGCGGCGGTCGGCAACTCACCGGCGGCAGTTGGATGTCCGGAGCTTCTCGGCTCCCTACTCGGCCAATTTTCCTTCCTTTCCCCTTGATTTCCCTCTGTGTTTCTCTCGGTATTTCCCTCTTTTTTTGTTCCGAATCCCCCTCCCGTGTCGATTCTCTCCTGATTTTATGCTCGGCCAGCAAGCGCGCATGGCCTCGAATCTGTCGCTCGCTGGCCGGACCGCACGCCACCCGACCCGCGGATCACGCCGCTCGCCCGCCATCGATCCCCTTGCTCCCTCGTCGCTACTCGCTTCGGTTTTTTTTCTGTGCGGGTCTTGCGGCGAAGACCGGTTGGGGGAGACGACCAGCTCTCTCGTGGGCTGGGCTGAAGGAGGAAGTCGACGGGGCCGGGCCCCCGGCGTAGGAAAAAAAGAAAAGGAAAGGGGTGGGTCGGGCCAAGGCTGGATTCGGCCCAACCCGACCGTTTTTTAATTAAATGATATATTTTTTTAAAAATTTTCTTTTGTGATTAATTCCTAAAGTTTAACTATTTTAGGTAATAAAAAATAAAAAATTAGGTGTCAACAGCCATGTACAAGGTATGTATGTGTTACGGGTTGATCGATCTAGCGTTTCCTTAGCCGTGCCGCCTTAGTGATTTCTTCCAAGTCAACCTTACTCACTCACACTCACATGGAACCTAGAGAGAAGCTCTAGATTGTATTTAACTTGTGAATGAGGGAAGGAGAGTCACTAATGTAGAACGAAATATCAAAGGAATGGTCACCAAAGTTCCATCGTTTGCTTGTGAGCGATTGCTTGATCCAGTACATTGTTTCCTAGTTGAGAAGAGAGTGCAAGAGGAAATGCAGAGGAAATACATATCGCACAGCTGAATCATTTCAAAACAGAATGGACGGCTTACAAAAAGAACAGATTTGGCTCTATTTCTATCTGTGTATGCCCGATGGTAGGCGCGATATTTGCGGCATTGGCTGTACAAGTTAGGATTTGCTACTTCAAGACGAACAATATTAGCAAGCTGTCTGAAAGTTTAATGACAAGGTTGAGGATATAACGGGAGGCTGAGATTAGTCCACCCTATTTGTATGGATTAAGGCTGGAATAAGTCCGTCTAGTTTTGGGGCCTCTCATAACGAATCTCCAGCAATAGACAAAATCGAAGGGTTTTGCCATATGGTGGTCAACGTTGTGGAACGATAAAATAATGTTGTTTGCTTTGTTTTCCTTACCATTAAGAGCTTGGGACTATCAGAACAAAAGTCCGGTAACAGATGATCAATTTGCAGAAGAGAACTCCAGCTAGCCATTAAAATCAAATTTCTGACCATACTAAAATCGAATAATTGAGGAAAAGAATCATAGGGCTTGTAAATATGAAAATATAAATTTATATCGAATTTCTTTATTTGTTAAGTACTGAGAAATTGTTAAGCTTTCGCTTCGTCGTTCACTTGAATAATGACCTTTCCCGCGTTGGAGCTTGTGAACATAGATTGAATGCTCTCTAAGAAGCTCTCCGTGCCACGGTAGATCTCATGCTTCGAAACAATCTTCCTCTGCTTGACGTATCCCGTCATTTCCTCCACAAACTCTCCGAACCGGTTCCAATCCAGCATGAACCCCTCCATCCGCGCCTCCTTCCCTACCAAATTCAAGAGATTGCGCACCCCAAATCTGTCCGTCCAAACCTAATTGCATCAATGAAAAACAACGGCGATGTTTTCGTTTCTTGAGTAATAACTATAACCGACTTCTTAGAGACCGAAAGTAGCAAATTTCACGGGCACGAGACCTTTCGATGCAGTTTTTCTCTTTACCTGGTTGTATTGGGAGATCATTCCGCAGAGAGGGATGCGTGCGTGGGTGTTCAGGTGGTTAACGACGGCCTCAAGCATTTGACCTCCGACGTTGTCGAAGTAGATGTCGATACCATCAGGGAAGTACCTAGACGGTTAATATTAGTAGACTAACAACAGAAATACAACTAGTTTATGTCAATTACATGTGCCTCAGATAGATTAGAATCACCGTGTTAGCTTACTTGCTTAAGGCGGCATCATAGTCAGTCTCGACATTGTAGTTGAATGCGTCGTCGTATCCTATCTCCTCTTTCAGGAACTTCACCTGCACATGACATCACATACACATATCTACCCAAGAGCTGAAGCATGAAATTAGAGCAACCTCTAATGTACATGCAATTTTTGTAGGCGTGAACGAAATCAGTGCAACCTATATCTTTTCAGTTACCTTTGCATCAGAACCGACACTGCCGACGACTCTGCAGCCTTTCAACTTGGCTAACTGCCCGGCCACAATGCCGACTCCTCCAGCTGCGGCGGAGATGAACACGTTCTCTCCCGGCTTCGGGTTTCCTATCACCGTTATTCCTATCCACGCTGCAAATCCTGTGATTCCTACAATTATTCCAGACAAGGGCTTGCTTAGACAAACACACGATAAAAGGACGTAAGAACGAGCAATGCCGTGTCACTCCTGCTCGAAGATAAGAAAAATCTTTGATTGAGATTGAATAAATCCGAAGATATTGGTAAAAAAAAAAAGTCTGCATAGGCAATATGCATTCAGATGTTCGTTTCTTTCTACTCCTAGGCCCAGACAAATATGGCATGAGATATTCTTAACAATCTCACACCTCATATCCAAGTAAAATGCAGTTTCAATTCTTACCAAGAGCGCTAAGATAGTCCAGAGCAGAGACTCCGGAATCAGGTCCGAGTTCGATCTTCCTAAGAGCATCAGCAGGCACCGTGCAGTACTCCGACACTGGTGCGATCGTGTTCAGCACCATCTCCCCAGCACTGAAGCTCGAGTGCTTCGTCTCTAACACCTCTCCTATTCCAAATGTCGTCACAGGCTACACAAAAACAAAGTCAAGCCCTCAAAAGGGTCGACGTAAAGAAGAGAAAAATCCGAGCCTAAACTACACCGAAAACCGTTCTGTGTCCTCCTAAAGGATTCGGTACTCTCCTACATATAGCATGTCATGCCCTAGATTTCAGACAGAAGCACCAATATGGAGAGAGAGAGAGAGAGGATCTGATATGACCTTATGGAGCTCGAACGGAGGGAAGTAGAGACCGTCTCTTTGGCTGCCCATCCGGGCTCGGAGGTACGGGTCGACAGAGAGCCAGTGGAGGCGGAGGAGGACGTGGCCATCGGGGACTTCGTGGTTGGAAACTCCCATGGTCGAGGTGCGGAGCTGCAGGTGCCTGGATGTCGGCACGCCTCCATGGACGTACTCCTCCAATGTCCACTCCTTCCTCTCCACCTCCATCTCTCTCTCTCTATCTCCCCCTCGCGTTTCCAATTTATCAGATGCGGTGCGCCATTTTTATGGAAAGTTCAGATCGCATAGGACAAATATGGCATGGCACATATATTAACGCTCTGAGAGTGAATGACCGTTTGCGTTTCCAATTTATCAGATGCGGTGCGCCATTTTTATGGAAAGTTCAGATCGCATAGGACAAATATGGCATGGCACATAGAGTAATGCTCTGAGAGTGAATGACCGTGGATCTCAAATCTAACTTTGCTAATCTTAGAATGTAAGCCTGGATTCGTACAGATTTCGCCAACCTGGACGACTCTCGTTTCTCGTGTCGGACGGCCTTTTGGGAATGTGGGCTTGACTTGGCAACCCAAAAGCTTAGTTTAGAAATTATTTGACTTCAATATATATAACTATAGAATTATAAAATATGATCTCTTTCAGAAAACTAATTCCCAAAATAAATACTCGCGAATTATTTATCAAAAATAGGCTTCTTAGTGTCTTGTCATGTAACGCCCTAGTACATGATGACTAACGCATTTACTAAAGTATTTTCACCTTTTTAAGCATGCAGAAATGTGTATGGTTAAAGAACATTTATGACATATAAAAATCTAAAGGAATGCATGCGCAAATGCAAACCCTACAATCTCATTTCATTTTTTACTTATATATATTTTAGGTGACGGGGTCGGGGTAGACTGGGGGACGAGCAAAAGGTACAACTATTTTGTACTACACCCAAAAGCTCCAGCAGTTGTATAATCCCAATCTGGATATTATGTATGTACTATGTCATCTATCTCTCACTCAGGTATGTCTAAAATCTTGGCCTAGTCTTCCCAAAATGCTACTGATCTAAGAAATAATGATTAACCACAAGTGAGCACAAAGCTCAATAAGCAAACTACTAACCAATCTATACTACATATGTCAATAATAGCACATGCAAGGAAAACAAAAGATCATTATAACATCAACTTGCCTGAGAACTTTTCTCAAAATTAGGATAACAAATGAGAAAACGTTTTCTGTGAAAATAGTAACTCAATTAAACTTGAATAAAAGTTGAAATTTGCAGTTGATTAACTTCACTATGTATTGGCTGCCACCATCTTCCAAGGAACCCTATTACCCCTGGGCATCTCGTATCCATTTTGCATCACAAGGACATCTAGGGGAATTGTGTTACACTTTTAGGAAAATGGAGGAATCTAGTTAACCTCCAGGCATTCATACTATCACCTGAGACATTGTTGTCCCAAGGACTTACAGTATTCTTAAATCACACACTCATCCCATGGTGTAGTAATTCCATAATTCAGTCAAGTAAAATACATAGGAGTAGTTCAATATCCACCATCAACTATCTCTGGTAAACTAGAAAAGTGACACTATATTTAGTCGGTAATACTAGTTCAAAGACGAGTTACAATCAAAATCGACGAAAAATGGGCAATGCAGCTGTTTATAGAAATCTAAGGCATTTTCCAAGTAAATCAGTTCGAAAAATTAGGAAACTTTAACAAGACGTGGATGAGACTCCGATGAACGTTTTTCATGAGGAACTCAAAGTCCAGTTTAGCTTACATAGGTCCCAATAAGTTTTATGAAATTTGGATCAAAACAAAGCATAAAGACAGATTGCAATAGGTTCAAGAAGATGCCTAATTTAATGTCGCAACCTAACCTCGGGTGAACTGCCTAGGGTTTGAATTTTATTGAGGAGTTGTCACTAATCAGTTTACGATAGATCGATTAGATACCTAAGTAAAATAACGAGAGAATTATTTTATTCCTAAGAACTATAGAATTTGGGTACTGGGATTTGATTATACTAGATTTCTTTAATGCCATTTCAGTACCATTCTTTTTAAAAAAAATGTTATCAGATAGCTTGAATTCATTTTATCACTCCCTAACATGTAATGTGATCATTCCACCAATTTAACACCAAAGAAAAAAATAAATAAATTGCGGAACTTATCTCATATCAATGAAAGCATCTGTAATGTTAGCTCAGAATTCACATCAACAACCCTAAGTATGATTTCTAATTAACACGTAGTATGTTTAACAAAATCACAAATCATATCTCAGGTGTGAGATTGGATTGTCGATTTTTCTGTGTAATTGCGAGTCATATTTCAAACATGAAATCGGACCATCAATCGTATGCACGTTATGAAAGTAGAGAATAATCCCTAATTTAAAAGCTACTCAAGATTGTGGTGCATCAATGTTATTTTAAATAAGGAAATGGAATATTTGGAAATCAAATTAGATAATTTTTTTTTACCTAATCCGAATATTGGCTCCCAAATTTGGACTAAGCGGAATCGGATTGAGATTGCAATCGGCTCCTTGAACGGTAACAGTGGCAAGGCAGTGGCAATGGCGAGCGGCAGTGGTTCATGGTGAAACACGACGGATTACTTTGCGGTAGTTCACGGTTCTCGACCAGCGTCTCAACTCACAATAATGTGGCTGCTTGTGGTCGTTGGGGAACAATGATACCAGTGATTCTTCAATACACCTGCAAAAACAGAAATCTTTCAATGAAACAGGGACCGTCGCGGTGGATCTCTCGGTTTGAGCAGCTACTTCGTCGAGGTGCAACAGGTTTGTCGGCGTCAAGGCAGCGGCATGGATCTCGTCTTGATGTCGGATCGAGAAGCAAATCAGCTGGCTCAGTGAAGCTTGGAGACAGCAAGGACGTCGGGGTCGCCTTGCTGCGTCACAGGTGCAGATTAGAACAACTCGTCCTTGGGAAATTGTAGCTTGTCACGAGGCTGCTGGTCGTCGAAGGAGTAACAGCAGCGAACGGAGGTCGCGATAGCAAAGGGGGTTCCAAGCGGCGGTCAGCGGCAGCGACAAAAGTGGAGACGAACGTCGGGAAATCTTCGAAAAATTGATGGGCTTCGATTGGTTCGAGAATTTGCTGCGCTCACCGGGAATAAAAAACCAAGGAGTACATGCATGCATGGCAAGAGACGTGGCAAGAGGTGGTCTTCTTGTCAGCGCGTTTGCACCCTTGAAGAAGTGGATGTGAAGTGAAGGTCTCCCCCCCTTTGCTTTTCTCTTTCCCTCTCCACGCAATAAATTCCTCTCTCTATCTTCGTGCACACATTAAAATCGGCTCTGAACAAATTTACTTTCTCACAATTGGGACCCCCCTATTCTTTGTCATGTAATGAGTCCTTTCTTAGAGAAAGGACTTGAGCTTAGCAAATATTCTGTCCTTCCCTTTTCGGCTCATGCACAAAGAGACAAAGAATATATTACTTAATACATGTCTCTCTCGTGCAATATTCCTTCTTTATATTTCATCCTTAAACTTTTATCATGTTGTAAAATATATTGCTTAATGTGTATATCACGTGAATATATGAAGGATTTACTGAATATTAGAAGAATAATATAAATCTTTCTGAAAATATCAAATCACCAACTCATAAAATTGAAGCTCATCTGCCGCCAATCAAATGCAAAAGTGATAAACAAATAAATAAGTGTAACTAACATTATGTGCTATGCAATTTTAATTCTATTTTTTTAGGGGTTGAAAATTAATCTCTAATTTTCTATGTAATAAATGGATAATCGAGACGCCAAAATTTAGATATCAATATTAAACTACAAGGATAATCGAAAAGTTTCACGTTATAGTTTAAAATGTGGTCTTAAACTTTTATGAGGACACTAGTCCAAATTATTTATCAAAAATGCTGTAGAAAATGGAAACCGAGCAAAGGTTTGAAAACGGCTTAAAAAAATAATTTGGACCCACATAGTTTTTGAAATATATTTTGCACATACAAAGTCTGAAAAATCTGAAATTAAAGTATGTTGCAAAACAAGCCATAACACATAACTTTCCAAGTTCCCATCAAATTTGTACCATAAAGACTTGCACCAAATTAGTAAAATTCAATTTACAGTAATTTGACTTGAAAATCATCAAACCCTCGGATTCGTTCATGACTCATGTCAATTAAGCTCAAGTCAATGCACACTTCAATATCCAGCATTCCAACAACATATTAATATACTCAATGTATTAAATTATTAACACTAGTTACAACACGTATATTCCAAAACCATGGATGAACATAATTAAGCATGAAATCGATTGAGACGACTAAAACTCGAGAAAATCAACCTCAATGTATGGAAATTAACCTACGTAGTATAAACGGCAGTAATGCACTTGCCTCGGGTCCTAGGCACGTGTCATTATGGCTTGGCGAGGTCCCAGAAATCCCAGTTTCGGCTATGGTGTCGTTCGCCGGCTAAGAAAGAGAGAGAGAGAGAGATGTCGCGACGGCACCAGAGGACGGAGAGGACGGGCTAAGGGTGTAGGTGCGCGAAATGCAGGGAGAGAGAGAGACAGAGAGGCTGACCGTTCTTACAATGCGGTCCCTCCTTCTGCCGCTGGAGCGATTGGTCTTCTCTTCGTCCGGTTGACTGTTGACTTGGCAGGTGCAACGCGCGACGGCTGAGTGGTGAAGTGTCGTTGATTTGGAGGGTCAAGTGTGATGAGAAGGAGGAGGAGCGGCGGTCTTCTTCGTATTGCGGTTGTTCCTGCCTCCTGCGGTCGTCGTTCGTTGACTCAGCAGCGCCGATCAGTGACAGATGGAGGGAGATGTGGCTACGGACGTTGGGAAATGGTGGCGGAGTGGCAAGGTGTCCTGGATGGTGACATGGTAGCAGTGACGGTGCTGACTTGGCATTCTAGTGTGGTGTTATCAGGCTGAGGTGGTGCAATCAGCGATGGCTGGGGTGATGTGTCACAGCGATGCTAACTTGGCAGAATAAGGTGGCTTGATTGAGGTGTTGCGGTTAGTGACGGGGACAGCTGAGGTGGCAAGTTCGTGTGGTGGTGTGAATGGTGTGGTCCCGTGACGAGCTTGATGACGTGGCGTTGACCATTAAGCACTCGAGACTCTCCATTCCATCAAGTGAAAACCTGGATGCCACATATCAATCTGGCCGTTGGTTCTACTTGACAGAATTTGAAGTAAAGAAATATGGAGGAAACGACGTATTCTTTGTATATCTGATCGAAGTGCCTTTTACAATGTATATTCACCTATTTATGATACAGCGAATGATTTAACTAGGGAAATAATAATAAAAGAGATACAAGAAATTAGATCTAATCTTAGATTGACATAATTAGTAAATCATAATCCTAAATAATCTTGGATTGACTGATCTCGATCCTCGCATATCTCCAACACTCCCCCTCAAGCTGGTGGCTTATATATATCCAAGACACCTAGCTTGCTTAGTAGATATGCATGCTGTCTTTGGCACAATGGCTTGGTAAAGATATCAGCAGGTTGTTCTGTGGTTCCAATTCCATTTGTCCTGACTATCCCTTCTTGGATTTTATCTCGAGTGTAATGGCAATCTACTTCAATATGTTTCGTTCTCTCATGAAATATGGGATTTGCCGCAAGTTTTAGTGCCGCATCATTGTCACAGAATAAAGTTGTTGGCCCCTTAACTTGTACACCGAGGTCCGAAAGCAAGCCTCGTATCCAAACTATCTCGCAAACTGTTTTGGCCATAGCTCGATATTCAGCTTCAGCAGATGAGAGTGATACAGTCGACTGCTTCTTCGTTTTCCATGAGAGTAAGGACTTTCCTAGCTTAATGCAGAAACCAATGATTGATCTACGACTCATGGGACATGTGGCATAGTCCGTGTCACAATAAGCTGTCATCTCTAGATTGCAATCTTGAGAGAGAAGTATTCCAAACCCGGGACATTTCTTCAGATATTTTACGACCTTCAAGGCCGCATTCATGTGAGACTCCTTTGGTTTATGCATGAACTGACTGAGTGTTTGTACTGCATAACATATGTCTGGTCTGGTCATGGTAAGATATATGAGTTTCCCAACAAGTCTCTGATAGCTGGATGGATCTTTGAGTAATGGGTCATCAATCTCAGAAGACGATCCAGCGTCGTAATCAATTGTGGTTAACTTCATATTCTGTTCGATAGGAATGACAGCTGGCTTGCATCCAGATAAACCTGCTTCAGATATAATCTCTAACACAAATTTCCGTTGGCTGAGAGAAATCCCTAAGTCTGAACGAGCAATCTCAATACCAAGGAAATATTTGGGTGGCCCCAAGTCTTTGATATGAAAAGTAGAGTGTAAATACTGTTTAAAGCTCTTGACGACCAATTCATCGTTTCTCATAATAAGTATATCATCAACATAGATTATCAAGTAAATCAATGACATACCTTTTGTCCATGTAAAGAGAGCATAATCGTGTTTGGACTGCTTGAAACCGATGTTTGTAAGGGCTGTGGTGAACTTTGCATACCATTGTCGAGAGGCTTGTTTGAGGCCATATAGGGATTTTCGGAGACGACATACTCCAGACTCCCCCTGTCGCCATAATCCCAGTGGAAGCTCCATGTATATTTCTTCATCAAGATCTCCATGAAGAAACGCATTGTGAACATCCATTTGATGCAAATCCCAATCCCGAAAAGCAGCAATGGAAAGAAAGGAACGAACAGTGACATCTTTTGCAACTGGAGAGAATGTCTCATGATAATCAAAACCCTCGTGTTGCGTGAAACCTTTGGCTACCAATCGGGCTTTATACCGTTCAACAGACCCATCAGACTTGTATTTGATCTTATATACCCATTTGCATCCAATGGGTTTTCTATGAGCAGGTAAAGGTACTATGTCCCTTGTTTGATTTTCAATTAAAGCATGTAATTCTGCTTCCATAGCCTTCTGCCAACGAGGATCGCGAACTGCTTCATCATAGGAGGATGGTTCTATTTCTTCTGAAATACGACTAATGCAGCACATGTGTTCCCTAGACAAGCGATCGAACGAAACATAAGAGGAGATAGGATATGTAGTACCTAACGAATTGAGAGAGGCACAAACATAGTCCTTGGTCCATGTGGGTGGCCGAGTAATCCGGCCTGAACGTCGTGGGGGAACACAGTCAGGCGTAGAACATAACATTTCTGAAGTTAAATGTAGAGACGACAATTCTGACGATTGATCTGAAGTCTCTTCCATCTGCATCATAGATTCTTCAACCGAATGACTTTGCTTGTATGGAGAACCCATAGTGACCTCCAGCTCGGGAGAAGAGGTGGGAATGCCATCTCTAGAAGATTGGACAAGCATATAATGTGGAGCAGGGGACAAATCTTCCTCAAATAGAAATCGTTTTTTATGAAAGTTTGAACTAGAAGGCTCAGTTGAAGAAGCCTCATCTTGAAAAGGGAAAATATCTTCATGAAATACAACATCTCTGCTTATAAAGAAGTTACCTGTCGATGGCTCGAAGACACGATAACCCTTCTGAAGAGTCGGATATCCCATGAAAATACATCGTCGGGCCCGAGGGCTCATTTTATCATGGGGAGTAAGGGTAGTGACATAACATAAACAGCCAAAAACTCTCAGGTGATTAATAGCAGGCTTCTTACCATAAAGTACTTCGAAAGGAGTTCGTCCACCAAGAACTCGAGTTGGCATGCGATTGATCAGGTAAGCTGCCGTGATCACACAATCTCCCACAGAAAGTCTCAGGAATGGATGCTTGAAATTTAAGAGCTCTTGCAACTTCTAAGAGATGACGATGTTTACGTTCAACAATCCCATTTTGTTGAGGCGTGTATGTGCACGAAGTTTCATGCAAAATTCCATGAGAAGAAAAAAATTTTTTACACTCATGACTAAAGAATTCCTTCCCATTATCTGTTCGAATGCGCTGAACAAATTTACCGAATTGATTTTTTGATAGAGTGAAAAAATTCTGTAAGTGGGAAAGGGCTTGATTTTTTGTCTGCATGAGGAAAATCCATGTAGCACGAGAATGATCGTCTACGATGGTAAGAAAATAACGGGATCCATCACGGTGTGGCGTATGATAAGGTCCCCAAATATCTACATGAATTAAGGAAAAATTTTCAGTTGCTCGAGATTTGCTTATGGGAAAATGGGCACGTGATTGCTTTGCAAGAGGACAAATCGGACATTTAGGATGTGGAAAGAAAGCACTGTGACCCAAACGTTGATGAGAAATGACAACCTTATCATTGGTAGCAATGTTACACAATGATTTCTTACTTATGGGAATACATGATAAATCAAAATTTTCAGGAAATTTGGTCCAAAAATATAATCCTTGCGAAAGACTACCCAAGCCCATCAGTCTCCCAGTCGAAGGGGCCTGAAAGAAACATATATCAGAATTGAAGAAAATGTGACAAGAATTGTCCTCACAGGCTTTTGACACTGAGATAAGATTAAATTGAAATTCAGGGACATAAAGCACATTGTGAAGAGTAATGGATGGACTGAGTTTTACTGTCCCTACTTTTGTGACGTATGTGGCATTCCCATTTGGAAGTTCCACTGATTTAGGGAAAAAGCTTTTATGAGCATGAGAAAAAAAACTTTCGTCGCAGATAATGTGATCACTAGCACCTGAATCAATTATCCATGCATCATTAGAAACAAAATTGAGACAGTATGAGGTACCTGAGAAACCTGCCATTTTATCCGAAGTCTCCAGCTATTTCAATGCCCTCATGATTTGCTGATATTGATTATGTGTAATAGGCTGATCAAAATTAACCCCTGTAACTTGATTAGCAGAAGATCCCCTTTTTCCTTTTTCTCCAGATTTTCCATGCAATTTCCAACAAGTTTCCATTGTGTGATGCGGGCGTTTGCAAAAATCGCAATACAACTTGGCATTTCCTTTAAAATTTCCTTTGGAAGAATTTGTCGAAGAATTCCCCTTAAAGATTGGTGCTGACGTGGCTTCCTGCAAGCCGTCCGATCCGGCTGAAGTGATGGATCGATGAGAACCGTCCGATCCAACCGAAAAAGTTGGTCCACGATAGCCGTTCGATCTTCCCTTATTATCCCAGCCGTCCATTTGAAAAGAACTAGGGTTTCCTCCTTTTTGCCCAGTCGAAGCACCCATTTTTGTTTTCTCAAGCCCGAAGCTCCCCCTTCCCTTCGTTGACTCCATTGAAGCACCATGGGAGGAGAAAGCCGCAAGACTCACACTCTCGCGCACGTGTTCAGCTGCAGCAAATCGTTGATTCTCCTCTTGGACGGCCAACTGATAGATCCGGCCGAGCGACGGGGCGGGATCCATCGCAAGAATCTGTGATCGGAACGACGAAAAAGACTCGTTGAGGATGAGTAAGAACCTCGTCGCCTTCTCTCTTTCTTTAATTTCTTTGTATTGTCGAAGAGTAGCTTCTGGTCCCTCAAGGCGCTCCTCGGCCGCCTCGAGCTCGTTCCACAGGGCCGAGAGCCGATTGAAGCAAGCGGTAACCGAGAGGTTCCCTTGCTTCAATTCGGATAGGGCTTGTGTGATTGTGAATAACCTAGCCCGATCTAGTCTACCGTACATCTCGCGTATGTTTTCCCAAAATTTCTTTGAGTCTTCAGTAGGTGGAAGTCCGGCTGCAACGTCGGGAGCGAGGCAATTCCCGATCCAAGTGCGAACCAATTGGTTGCACTTCCGCCAATGTCTCTGGAGCCGCTCATCGGCCGGAAAGGATACGGTTCCGTCGAGGAAGCCATCCTTGTCCTTCGTGACGAGGGCTCGACGAAGATCTCGAGCCCATGCATTGTAGGTTTCCGGTCCAGTGAGCTGCATCGTGATGAGCCGTAGCTCGGGTCCGTCGGCCGTCGATATATAGAGCGGATCACCAGGCTCGGGGCGACCACCGCCAGTCACTGGGAACGCATACGGCGGAAAGGCTGGTCCAAAAAACGGGTAGGGATTGCCCGGTATGAATCCGGATCTTTGACCCGAATTTGTCCCACCAGTTTCGTCAGTAGAGTCCATCTCTCGTGGTGGATTGTTCTGGCCTCCAAAGCTTGTGGGCCTTCCCTCTCCCGACGGCCCATATTGGTATGGTTGAGCCCATGTCTGCTCTGACCCGATGGTCCATGGGCCCTGGACAGGGTACCAGTGAACTGGCGGCCACTGAATTGGCCCAGAGACTTGAGCTGGAATGGGAGCGAGAATGCCATCAGCAGAGTGTTGAGGATTACCACCGAGACGATGAGCAAGAGGCTGCTGCTCTCCGGTTGAATCAATCTGTTCTGGTAAGGATGTGGTCTGATTGTGTGGTGAGATAGGTCTCTCCTCCATGGAAGAACTGCCGATGCTTTTATCTTTGGTCATGGTATAAAAAAAATATGAATTCCAGTACGGTTTGTTGTTTAGTTTTGCAGGGTAAAGGCTTGCAACAACAATCCAGAGAATGAAACCGAAGGCAATTCAATGGACGCGGAAGCTAGGCTAGGAATCGTTGCTCTAATACCATGACAGAATTTGAAGTAAAGAAATATGGAGGAAACGACGTATTCTTTGTATATCTGATCGAAGTGCCTTTTACAATGTATATTCACCTATTTATGATACAGCGAATGATTTAACTAGGGAAATAATAATAAAAGAGATACAAGAAATTAGATCTAATCTTAGATTGACATAATTAGTAAATCATAATCCTAAATAATCTTGGATTGACTGATCTCAATCCTCGCATATCTCCAACACTACTCAAGAGCTGATTTGAGCCAATTCAAACCAATTCTTGAGTCGAATCTGTTTCTAAATCAATTTTGAGGCCTCGTTTTATGTCTTCAACATGAAGAAATAACAATATAATCACTTGACCAATATATGTTTTCATAGTAAAATGGGGCAAATTTGTTATTTTATTATAAGAATTTGATCTTTTTAATCCTAAAATTTGAAACTAGCCCGTTAAGGTACTGGCGTTTCAGAACCGACCTGTTTGGTTTTCAATTCTAATATTTTGGTAACATGAGAAATCAGGAGCCGACCCACTTGAGACCTGATCACCTTAATAAAAAGTCATCCTCATAAACAAAAATGCTCACCATATTTATCATGTCTTATATTGTCAATTGTTAATGAGTTAGTATACTGAACATTTTAACGAAATTTATTCTACTAATGGAAAAGAAATTAAAGAAGAAACATGGATTCTGATTTCATAGCATAATATAGACAAGTATAATGTAACGGATTCTAATAATCTTGTCAAAAAAAGTTAGAGGATAAAGCATGTCAACATAAAATAATAACCCCATCTTGTTTTGTTCAATGTTTTTGTTTCACCGTAACATTATGTGGTTATCTACAATCTTTTCGTTAACTTCATCAAATTAAATGGACCGGCTTTATTTACTTCTGTAAGTTAAATACAAATTAAGGTATCTTATTATGATTCTTTTAAAGAAACTCTCATTTATTTCTGTGTTCCCTTTTCCATACCAGGAAGGTAAGTAATCTTTTGGATACAACTTTTTTTTTTAATCCCTTAGTTTAGTCTAATTATAGTATTTCAATTAAGTGAATTTTATACGTTCAAAGAAATTTCGCCTAATGAAAATGATTTCACTATCAAATCATTACAAAACTTTATTTGCTTATCGGAAATAGTAATATTCAAATTCAATAAGCTCATGTGTTTCAGAGAAATTTCACTTAATGAAATAATTCTACACCAAAAATTGTAAAATTTTAATTGCTAATAAATAAAGCATCTTATTAGGTACTTTAGTTTTAAGCTATAGTTTCGGGAGAGATTTTTCTAGAGATTAATTTTGAAAATTTATTTTGGAATAAAAGTCTGCAGCATCTAAGTATGAGGATCATGACCTGTTGGCTGTTCTTTTTTTACCCCTGGCCATTCATGATCATTGCATACTATCAGCATGGCGACATAAACGATCTCGGCGTAGTATCTTGAGAAATGATGTCATTATATCTTTCTTGGAATGGAAAATGCCAAGTGTCGCGTTCGCTTGGATTTGCAGATGTCGCAAACTCAGGTTATTAAACGATCAGCATATCAATGCTTGCCGCACCACATATCGATCGCCCGCTGCTGCTAATTATCGTTAGTTGAACACACTGATTCAGAAAAAATGCCTGAGATTGATGCATCTATCAGGTGAAACACATAAATGTCATGTTCAGAGGATGCAAGGTAAGGTATGACGTGCCAGTAACCCGTGACGCCGGACTCTGTTTGTGTCTGAAATCGGTCAATTCACACCCCCCAGGGCGAAATCCACCGTGTGGTAATGGATTGACAGCACACGAGACTCTTACCGTCAGGTTGAATTACTGCTATTGATCAAGGAACGACTCCAAAACTAAACCAAGCACTGGAATCCACGGTGCTTCTGAAACCCCTCGAGAGACTGTTTCTCGAGAGAGGTCGATAGCCGTTCAATCATAATTATCAGAAGTTCACAGCCATTGATAGTAGATTTTCTAAGTTTTTGCATGTTGCGAAACTTTCAATAGGAAGTGAAGCAAAATACAGGCGAATAGGACGGATTGTGACCGAAGGATTGGTCCGTGAGAGACCATCCAAGGCCATTTGTAATCCAAACAGGACACCAGAATATTGAGCAGTACACTTTGAGGAAACCAGACCTCACCTCTTCTTGGTATTTTCTTCAGGTTATGAAAGATGTCTCACCTTATTACCACTATTGTCATGATGTCGTTTGCGAGGTACAGTTAAGCTTTTGCGTCTTTGTTCACTTGAACTATGACTTTCCCCACGTTCGAGCTAGTGAATAGGATCCGAAGCTTTCTAAGAACCTCTCGATGCCATGGTAGATCTTGTGCTTGGAAACAATCTTCCGTTGTTTGATGTAGCCGATCATTTCCTCCAGAAACTCTCCAAATCGGTTCATGTATGAAGCCAACATGAAGCCTTCCATCCTCACTTCCTTCCCCACCATGTTCAATAGATTTCGCACGCCTTCTCTCTCGGTCCAAACCTAACGCACACGAATAAGGAAATAATAATCAACTTGCGGTTCGAAGCATTACTGGCGTCTGCTGGATATGTTGCAGTTCCACCATCCAAGAAACTTGGTATTCAAGATACTTCATTTACCTTGTTGTACTGGGAGATCATGCCACAGAGAGGGATACGTGCATGGGAATTCACGTGGTTAAGGACGGCCTCGAGCATCCTACCTCCGACATTGTCGAGGTAAATATCGATACCGTTCGGGAAGTACCTAAAGCAGTCTTGTATCAGTGCAAGTTTCATAATTCTTATTAATATATCAGAAGATGATCAGGACGAGGCAGAGAATAGTCACTTAGGGTGCTGAGCAGATGACTAGTACTAGTATAAAAAGAAAATATTGTCTCAAAAGAGAGCTGTAAAAAGCTCTAACTATTGTCCATATGGATCGCATGATAAAAAATCCATTCGTTCGTTAATGCACACAAACATCATGGTGGGCTGCTCTTCGTGAGTGTTCAATTGAGATAAAGTATAACAGACTTACTTGCTCAAAGCGGCATCATAATCTGTCTCGACATTGTAGTTGAATGCTTCATCATATCCAATCTCCTCTTTCAAAAACTTGACCTGCACAAGATTGGAACAGGCCTATCTTCATTCAACAACTCACATTATGAGCGACATAACCATTTCTCTGCATCATCAAACATATTGAGACACGGATCACAGTACAGAGATTATTTAAACTATAAATTGGTAGGTTTTCTTCTGTCAGCACTGGTTGGCACTTATGCTTCGGTTATCAACAGAACCACATAAACCGGTTGTAGTCTATCATATATCGGATAATGAACCATGTAAAGCTTCAAGTTGCTGTCGAATGTCATCATAGTATCATGACTGACAACGGGGTGATTTCTTTGCTTTTAAAGATTCATAAACCCGAAAATTCTATGAACCAGAGAAGCGTGTTTGGCTATGCTGAATAAAGTGAAAGCGGAACTAGAGCAGGTCCTAGTCGCTGCTGTAAGAAGCTGTTAATGACCAAAAACATAAGTCAGAAATGGTTTGACCGCATCAAAAGGGTCAACACAAATTGAAAAAAGAACGTTATGGAGGTCAACTACATTTTCAATTCAACAGCAAAGATTTCAATCTGCTGTTAAAATGTGATCCATTTTTGGAAAGTACTAGAACACACTAGACTATTCATGCTTGATAGAGAAAGGAACAAGTTGGCAGCAACAATTTACTTCAGGCAAGAAAAGTAAACAAAAGTCAACAAAGTTGTGGGGAGCCGCAGAGTATAGAAAAATGGAGAATAAGGGAGAAGCATCGAGAAGATTTGGAAGAAAGAAGAAAAGGAAAGCAAAGTCCAACTTGGACTTTGACTAGCCGCAACAAGCTGAAATTTTATATTAGTTTTTGTACTCAAAGTCAGTAGAGAAAGGCGGTGATTCACGCCTACAAATAGGGGTTAATGGATGTGTAGTTGGACTTTGACTAGCCGCAACAAGCTGAAATTTTATATTAGTTTTTGTACTCAAAGTCAGTAGAGAAAGGCGGTGATTCACGCCTATAAATAGGGGTTAGTGGATGTTTGTTCTATGTAGCAACACTAGAAATGTTTTTCTTTTGTAATACCAACTATCATAATAAAAAATTTTCCCATATTCCACTCATATTTCACACATACACGCTTCCGCAAACATCCAACAGTGCCTTAGTCATATTGAAATGGTTTTATATTAAAATAGGCATTTACTCTCGAAATTGTCAATTCGACTGTTTTGAGACTTTCTTACCACTAATTTTGTGTCAGTTCAAACAAACAAATACTCGAAGCCCAATCGATATGGAAAGAGCAACAATGTCAACCGATTGCACTTACCTTGACATCAGAACCAACACTGCCAACCACTCTGCAACCTTTCAATTTAGCCAGTTGCCCAGCGAAAACGCCTACTCCTCCGGCTGCGGCAGAGATGAAGACATTCTCCCCCGGCTTCGGATCTCCAAGCACCACTATTCCTACCCACGCTGCAAAACCTGGAATCCCTGCATCGATCACAGCAAATACAGAATATTTTGAATATTTGAAATACAAAAAGGCGAGTAGTCCAATTTGTATTAGAGGTTGGGCCTTCCAGTCAAGATCTGGCGAAACTTAATCTGTCAGACATTCCCAAGCTGTTCGTGGGAAAACCCAAAAACCATTTTCAACACCAAGCATGCTCTTCAAGATACTTAGTTCAACCATTGTGCAGAAAACCAATCATAACCGGATTGATCAAGCAATTTTCATTTTGACAAAGGACTCTTTGTTTGTCCCTATTCGCCATCTGACAAACACGTTTCAATGCTCAGTTTTTCCAGGGGCTGACTACATGAAGTTACAAGAACAAATAGATAAAAAAATCTTTTGCAAACTTACCAAGAGCGCTGAGATAATCAAGAACTGAGACCTTAGAATCAGGGTCAATCTTCCTGAGAAAAGAAGCAGGTGCAGTGCAGTACTCAGCCACAGGAGCAAATGGGTGGATGACAATTTCTCCAAAACTCAAACCTAAGTGCTTGGACTCTATAACTTCACCTACCCCAAATGTGGTCACAGCCTAACGCACAAAAAAGACAAAATAAAATAAAATAAAAATGGCAATGATAAAAAGAAGAAGAGATTGCAAAAATAGGAAGACAAAAAAAGTTGAAGATGATTGAAGACCTGATTGAGATGAAACTGGGAGAGGTAGAGACCATCTTGTTGGGAGCTCATTTTGGCTCGGAGGTAAGGATCGACAGAGAGCCAATGGAGGCGCAGCATCACATGGTCGTTTGGCACGACATCTTTGGTGATCTTAAGGTTTGAGGTTCGGAGTTTCAGATGTTCAGATGTCGGCACACCTTCTCCCACATACTGTGCTAGTATCCATTCCTTGCTCTCCACCTCCATCTCTCTCTCTCTGTGATTATTTTGTTTAGGTAGTTTCTGAGGTGCTTCAAACAAAAGGTTGTTTCCAAGTATTGCGGGGAAGAGAGAGATAAACGGTAAACGCTATGTGGATCGGAATCTTTTCTCAACTTCCTCGCTTTTACGGTAAGGGTAGAGCTTTCCCTCCTCTTGACTAATGCACGCCCCGTTTTAGTGCTTTGACCATATTATCCTCCATCGGTCTGGCATTTTCAGCCTTCTCTGTTAATATTCTATCAAAAATGTTTCCTTTTTCTCTCGAATGTGGTGTCCGCCTGGTTTCTCCTCCGTCTCTCCGGAAGATGTTGATGTGATAGGTCACCAACCGCACCACTTGACGGAAGCAGGCCGGATCGGCAATAGTGTAAGTCGTTCGGGACCACTCCAAGGCGTGCGACTTCTACTTTGGCACCTTCCTAGACGTGTTGTAATGCAGACTTGCTATGCTTCGATGCTGTGGCCTCTTGGTTGGACTCCAAAGGAGAGGTGGTGGCGGCAGTGGCAGCAGCGGGGGTAGAAGGCGGGTGCTCGGAGTTGTGCTTGTGGAGGAAGACTACAATGTCAGTGGTCCAGTTGTTCGTGGTCATAATTTGGTTGACAATGACGTTGGTTGCCATGTTGTCCATGGTCATAATTCGATAACTGATGAAGGAAACAAAAAATGAAAAACCCAGCAATGGAATGTCTTTGATTGTTTCGGATGAGGGTGAATGCTTAAAGGGGAACAATAAGGTAGAATAGTAACAGAGGATGCTGGAAAGTAGGAACCACGGAAGATGATATGGGCAAAACACTGTTATAAGAAGTTTATTAGCAAAAAAATGAGCGAAATAAGCGAGATCCTTATACTACTTCTCCACCAAACTTCGGGCTTAGACTTTATTTTAATGCACATGCATGACAACGCACCTTATGGACGAATCTCAGCCTTTGAATATCCAATTGGAGCTTACTATGTAGACAACATCAAGTGGACTATCCAATTGGAGCTTATTAGGTAGACAACATCAAGTGGAATATTCAATTGGAGCTTATTCTTTTTATAAAGATGACAACAGCGAAGGAATAAAAAATTACAAATATAAAAATGACAATCACTATTGAAACCCTCATCTTTGCACATCATATAGGTGTCGGATTTGATTGACGGGCATCAATGAGCTGTTTGAAAGGTACTATAGATTAGAGAAAAAAAAAGAAAAAAAAAAAAAAGGTACTATAGATTTTTTAATAGATATTGGATAATTGTACACAGCACGAATCAGAGAATCTCGAAGCCATTGACTTTTCGCAACCCCAGAAAACCGTAACATGGAGGAAGTTAAAAGGGTTTGAAATCCTTGGCGTTGTCAACAAGCCGGTTGGGATCCCCACTGATACTCGATTCAATCCGGATATGCAGCATATATGCTTTTTTGTGATCTAATCCGACCCGATCCATGTCAAACTCGACAAAAAAAAAATGGGTTTAGGTCGGGTGGTGTTCTTCGTGGAGCCGTCTTTGATTATCTTGACCCATATTTTGGCTAGGTTAAGACACGGTCGCGTAACATTCCCACATGTTCAAAGCAACTCAAATGTAAATTCTGCTCCATCCTTTGGACTTGGATTAAATAACGTATGGCGAAAGTGGGGACTATAATTCTACGTCTTTGAAGCTCCTTTCCCGTCCTTGTTTTGAGACTTCCTCGTACTCGCTACAGTCTTCAGTGCCGCAATTCAATCATATATTCCATGGCTCATTCCTTGTTCTGTCTAGCGACGATTGGCCAAGTTTTCTCTTCAATTCTTACCCCACCACAAAAGCAGACTGCAGATACATATAAATAATAGACGGACAAGGAGCAAGCTCAACCCGGGAGATGCTCGGCTCTCGTCATCTTGAAGAATCATTCAGAGCCAGAAGTGGACAAATGCCAACCTCGAAAAGGACGTGGCTCAAAATTAGAAGAAAAACAATGGAAAACATGACAGCAATTTGTTTTGGAAATTTTAGGACGACCTGCCAAGATATTACCGTAAAAATTTTCCTAACGTAGATCATATTAATTGAGATTGTAATTTACCATTTTACAGATTTAATTTAATAAAATAAAATATAAATATTTTTAATTAGTGTAATATGAAGTTGGCTTGTGTGGATCAAGTAGAGCTCAACCTATAATGAGAGGACCCGTAGCTTAAAATTTTATAAATGGTGTTCCAATCTCTCCTCTAATCCTGATGCATAAATAATCTCATCTAAGGAGTAGTTATAGAACGTAATGAGTGAGGGGTAATCTCATTGATCGCAATGGAGAAGAAGCACTTGAATTTTGAATTGTCACTATTCCGCATCGTGAATAATAGATTCCAAATTAGGTGCGTAAATTTTTTCTTTTCCATTATTGTGTTCTAAATTCTAGTTAAGAAGATCATAGGTTGCTGTTTCCGTGCGACTTACACTAGCATTATCCTAATGCACAGCAGGAGGGAAAAGAAAATGCCCAGATGGAATTTTCAATTGTCAGCCAAACAAGTCCAGTTTTTGTGTGTTGGGTTTATTCCAATTTATGACGCAAAATCGAACCGAATTATAATAAGCTCATTATTTTACTTATTATTCAAGCTGAAATTAAAAAACAAAATTAATTGAGTAAATTTTTTCGCCGCTTTCAATATTTGGAATTCCTTAACCATGAACTTTTTATGACAGCCATTTATTTAATCATTGGTTATGCAATTGGACAAAAGATCTATAGTAGTTATGCATAATTTCCCTCGTTATCTCTTGTAACCAATGCTTCAAAAATTGAAACCTGACATTAACTCAATACACTTGGACCTGAGCAGATCCTTAAAAGACTTAATGAGAAAACAAGCGAGAGATTTGCCCTGGGGTGGAAGAGCCCACGCTATTCTCCATATTCCCTCTTTGTCAGGAAGGCAAAAATAGATAGGGAATTTGGAGACCTCACGATGGGAAATGTAAACTCCACATCAGGATGTGCTTGCATGCCTCAGCTACCACTGAGTAGGCTGGCATGAAGATGCCACCTACGCTTGAGGTAAATGAGGATGGGTAAAAGGTTCATTACAGGGTTAGCATGCCTTACAGTACTGTACATAAATGCAGGCTAACCCTATACCCCAGTTATGTGCAGTGTGATTTAAAAATTTTTGTTTGGGTATGTTCGATCTAGTTTGAATTTTAATTCGGAGTGCTATTCTTTTTTTTTTTTTTTCTAATCACCATACAAGCGTCGTAGTACCAACACTAAGACTAGCAACGCTGTATCACCATACACGTGTCGAATTTAAAGCCACACCAAATTGAAATCATAAAGGAGCAACTTCAGTCAAGTGTCATTAATGATCCACCGCAACTATGGGAAAAAAAGAATCATTATCCGGTTAAATCACTTTTTGTGTGAGCATCTTGGTGGACCACATTTTAAGTTTAGGAGGAAATAAATGATGATACTCCTAGACAATCAATTTTATCGTTTTCATATTTTTTAAAAAACAAACTAACTATTCCTTCACACAATTTTATGAATTTATTGACAAGTACCGTTCCCAGATATTTGTCGAAGGAATTTACGAACAAATGCCCCCATTAGGGATTCGTTGCAGATTTATGCTCTATGCAAGAACAAGTTGTGATAGGTGATAAAATTCTAAGTTACTCTTATCTATTTTTGATTATTTAGAGAGTTTTGACTTTATGAATTAGAAGCGAGACTCGTTAAGTCATGACTTGGTTATTCCTTGACTCTTTCTACAGGACTTGGTGTCGACCCATCTCAATCTCACATGCGATGGTCCATGATTAGCCCGTGTCATCCTAACATGTGGCCTCTTATCTATAGTTAGTTTCCTATGTCAGGATTGTCAAGCTTTGATCCTATCAATGTAAACACTCCATCAATTCACTCATTAAGAGATCTTTTGACTTATAAACATGTGGATTTTGACACTCCTATCGACTCTCATTAGCGAACCACGGAGAAAACTTTAAAACAAGTGACCCGTCAATCCTCACTTGCCACCTGACATTCGGGTCCCACTAAAATTGCTCGATTCTTTTCTCACGCATTCTCTATTTCATCCTCTTCTGTGGGACACTAGACCAAGGGACCTCCGGAGCAAACCTCTCAACATTTTGGCGACACTGTTGGAGAGTGTATGATTGCGCAAAGGTGATGCCACCAATGAAGCTCATCTCAAGCTGACGTTTACAAAGATACTGAAAATCAAGTGGAGCAAATGTAGAAAAACGTGAATCGACTACAACCACACCGTCAAAATTGAACATTTGTGGCATGAGATGTCATATCTTGATGTCTATCTATTCAATTTGGGAGAATTCAATATCTTTAAAATGATTTTCATATTATTAACCAAATTATATCGTTTGGATGAGTTTTTAAATGAGAGAGAAATTAAAGTTAAATCACCTTTAACTGCCAATATTATTCCATAGAGAGGACTGTCAGCAAATAAATATTTAGATATTAAGATAAAGGATGTCGCACGTGAAGACTAGCTAGAATTTGCATCGAACTGTGGAGCTGGATCCAGAAAATGTTTTCAGCTTTGCCCTTACTTTCGAAGACAACTACAACTATCAGCGATGGACCAGGGCCCCTCCTAGCAAAAGAGGTCTCATTCTCTCTCTGACTTTGTGTTTTGTATTCACAAGAAGGTAATGATTACGCTTTAGTTAGAGACAATTCATATATTTATAGTGGGATTTGAATAAATTTTAAGGTTTTCTATTTAACTTTTTCTTTAACTACTTTGGTTCCAAGATATTAATCAAGACAATTGTGCAAAAAGTCATAAATTTACTGTATGACAGCCAATTCAATTGTAAATTTTTCAATTGTGTCAATTTATAGACCTTTCATTATACTAATTTAGTCCCAAATCATTTGATGATTTGCCTGTATAGTCCTAAACTTAATATTTGAATATTTGGCCAAAAGGATTACATGACATGTGGTTTGTATGCTAAAATGTTGGATATATGGGTTTTGGAGGACTCTGCAAAATTGGTATTGAGTTAAAAAGTTCAGCATCCATCTTGAACGGGACTTGAAGCATTATTCAGTTGATGATATCTCCACAATGAGCTATCATACATACTACCGGATGATGCTTATCGACATATGGAAAGCTCAATTTGCACATTTGCGTTTTGGAGATTCCAGTTTGATGTGTAAGCTTTATGAAGTGACTTCTCTTGAATGTCCAATGAGTCTCACGGCTTTAGGGGATTTCATTGATTTGTTTCAAGTTGTAGATTAAAGTTCATGCAGACGAATTGTTAAGGAAGTGTAGTGACTATGTTTAAGGAATGTTTTGACTCTTGTCTTTTGTAATAAGTTAAGCTTTCATGTTTCAGCCTGAAGTGAGCCTGTTCATATATTTGCTTGAGTTTTGACTTCGAGGTTTGTCATGTGAACGCTCTATTTTTTTTTAACTTTTTTTGTTGGATTTTATGAAATTTTGTACGTCAGATATATGACAGATAATGTACAAAGGATCTTGTTACTTTGCTTTTAAGATCCCGATATTTTGCTGTAATTTCGACTTTAAGTAAAATTTTGCTACTGTTGAGGCAAATTATTATATGCTATAACCTAGAAGGTTATTTCTTATGAAAATTGTACTTTAAACCTCAATCTTCTAGGAGCTTATTTTTCGACCCAAAAAAAAGAAGCTAATTTATTATTTTTGCTCCCGATAATGAATAATATTCTAGGAGGTTTAATTTTGCCTGAACTTTTATGATTTGCCAAAAGGATCTTGATATTTTGCTTTAACTTCAACTTGAAAAATAGAGATTTGTTTTTTTGTTGAATGGTAAAAAGATTGCCTGAGCGTGTGTGTGCGCGTGTGTGTGTATGTATGTATAGTGAAGTAAAAAAAAAAAAATGGAAACGTAACAACCTATTTGTAAAAAAAAAAAAAAAAGGACATATATGAGGATTTGATTTACTCAGATAGTTAGGGGAACAAATTTGAAGTTAAATAATAAGAGAAGAACAATGTACATTTATGTAGTCTCATAAAACTACGATCTTTCCCATGTCTCAATCATATGCAATTGTCATTCATTTTACAAGCAAGTAGGACCTTTCATTCCAATTTATTTGTAAAAGTTTGAATTTGAAAAGTTGCTTGATTTGTTTCACATGATGTCGGGTTGTGTGTAAAATTGGAATTATTCTTACTAATTGTATGATGAATGAATGGATTTGGAGCACTTGTTTACGTAATAAGCAAACAAGCATGCATATGTCACGGACCAAGGAAGTGACATGATCAAAGATTTATGTACAAAGGAGTGTGACTAATCCAAGAACAACTCTCAAATATCTAATATTGTAATTGTATGTTGTTGTAATAACTATGGATAGTTCGGTAGATGGAGAGATGTAATCTCCACCATCTGATTGAGGAGAGATGTACGATTACAGTTAGCCTTATACTTGTATATATAAAGAGGCCACCTTCCCTCATTTGTGTCCATCTTACAAGTTAAATCCAATCTAGAGCTTCTCTCTAGGTTTCTTGTGAGTGTGAGCAAGTAAGGTCGATTTGGAAGAAATCACTAAGGCAGCACAACTATGGAAACACTAGGTTAATCGACTTGTGACACATACATACCTTATACATGGCATACTTGAATATTAAAACTCAATTGCTCTTTTCAATAGAGGGTCGAGACTCTGCACCAATTTAAATATGACTCCTTAAAATCTATGAAATGGTACAAAAGGACCATATGAAATCGCAAAGCAAGGCATGGACATATATTGCACCCATCTATGGCTATATGCAACACTGTGTGTAGGTTGTTGCCTTGAACTGCACGTTGCCGTACGAATGGTTTGCCTTGTTTTGCCTATCGTCGGTGAGATTTGCTGTTGTATGGGGGATCCAAATTTATCTTTTGAATTGCAAGATAAGAAATATTGGTAGAGCAGATCCTAGTCAGAAGAATAGATGGTTTACGTTCGGAAAGTGCAACATTGAGGAGCATTTTGTCCACTGGAACTTCAAGTTTGTCACGGTTCAAAAGTACTATTCGTTGCTGTAAATTGGTAGGTTTCTTTCTGTTAGCTGTGGCTATGCTTCGATTATCAACAGAACTATGTAAAGTAGTTGGGGCCTATTATACTTATGATAATGAATGATTCAGAAAATGTTTTTCTAAAATAATTGCTTGTATTACTTGAAATAATAGATTAATTGAAGATATTTTTGTTATAAAAAAAACTCATGTCTAAACATTTCCATGGACAATAAAATATTTTTTATTCAGTCAATTTTTGCATGTGAGATAAACAATCATTTTTTGGAAAATATTTTTTCAAATTAATCATTTTCTATGAAAGAAAGGGAGCCTAAATTAACCAACTTCCCTCCATATGATCGGCCTCAAGCTATCGGTTTTGTTATTAAATCTAAGCAACTTGTACTTGCTTATGAACAAGTTGAAAAGGAAAACAACAATTGGACCGGCATCGCGGTGATTTGCTTGAAAGTGTACTAAGCGAAGGTATCAAGATTTTTCTGAGGATGAACAGCCCGTTGCAACTATCCAAAGTCCAAGAAATTTTGGCGGTCATTCAGTTAAAAGATCTAATAATAAAAAATTGAAAACTTATTCTGACCCATCAAGATTTGTAAGGTTAAGAGGGAAAATAAGAAAATATACCAAATTCAAACAAGGAAAGAGCAAGGTCGTCTGCAAATTGTTTTGTCAACTTTACATAGAAAAAAAAATAAAGTAAATTTTAACAGTTGAGTGTGCTAGTCTGACTTTATCATTATGCGATTAACGATTATGAGATCAAGCCGCAGGCTTTCTAATGAATCAAGAATAATTTTGCCATATTCAACTATTTATTTTCTAGAGTCATTGTTATTGAATAATATTGGAAGTTAAAAAAGACGTTGGACTTAACTTCTCTCAATTGAAAATCCAATCAAAGGGGATAATTTGGTTGACATTTATAGTTATCATTTTAAAAATATTTAATTCTACCAAAATCCGGATAGATAGATCTCAAGATATATCATCCATGCCACACAATCCAATTTTGATGGCTTGGAAAATCTATGAATTTGCTTAACGAAATCATACATGTATACAGATCGACCACAAACTTTCCAATGATTTAAGTAAACAAGAAAAATATCTAACTCTTCTGCATAAGCATGGCAGAAGAACAGCCCAAGTGCCATAATTTGGCACGGGAGGACATTTAAGTGCCATAACTTTAAAATGATACACTTGAGTGCCAGTTTTGAAGTTAAATATGACACTTAAGTGCCACTCCGGCGAAAATTCGGCCAAATGGCTGACGTGGCCATTTTCCGGCGAGTTTGGTCCAAAACGGAGTCGTTTTGCACGCTGACGTGGCAAAGAAAATGCAAAAACGACGCCGTTTCGTGTCTACGTGTAAATAATAATATAAAAATTAATTAAATTAAATTAAATTTTAATTTTATTTAAAATATTCAAAAAAATTAAGAAAATTTTAAAATTTTAAAAATTTAAGAAAAATAAAAGGGGGAGGGGAGGTCGAACGGGCGGCGAGGGCCCACGAGCCCTCGCCGGATCCGGGCGCGGGCCGCGACCCTCGCCCAGATCCGGCCGGGGCCCGGTGACCCGACCAACCCTCCCCACTCCGTTGCCGGACCCTCGCCCCAAATGCGGGCGAGGGCTCGCAGCCCTCATTGTCGGTTGGCCGGGGCCGGCGACCCCGGCCGACCCTCCCCCTCGTCGTCGGCCCTTCCGACGACGGCGAGGAGAGGCGACGGCTGCAAGGGCTCGGCCCTCAGCCACCTTGTTCGACCTCCCCCGCCCCCCTCTTTTATTTTTTATTTTTCTTAATTTTTTAATTTTTTGAATATTTTAAATATAAATTATTTTAAATATAAATTTAATTAATTTTTATATTATTATTTATACGTAGACACAAAATGGTGTCGTTTTTGCATTTTCTCCACCATGTCAGTGTGCAAAACGACGTCGTTTTGGACCAAACTCGCAGGAAAATGGCCACGTCAGCCATTTGGCTAGATTTTCACTGGAGTGGCACTTAAGTGTCTCATTTTACTCCGATATTGGTACTTAAGTGTACAATTTTAAAGTTATGACACTTAAGTGTCTCTCCGTGCCAAGTTATGGCACTCCAGATGTCCCAACCTCACATATGCATTCTCTAAATTGATTTCCCCGTGTTTTGAAAATCCGATTAATAAGCTTTTCGATGATGTCAATGGTACTTGGGAAAATAAAATTAAGTAAACTTTAAAATTTGAGTATGCAAATCTGACTTTAACACCATCCAATCAGAATGAATCAACGAAAATCATGCCATATTTCCAACGGTGGTTAAAAATGAGAGTGGGAAAAGATAGAAATGGAGCCACAATTAAATACCGCAAATGACCACTGTCAAGACATCTCTTAAAAAAAATCGTTACACTTCCTTATCATGACATCCACATAAACTTTATTTTACCACTTGAGAGGAACCCAAGAAATCTCCCAACGACTTGAGACTCATCGTACTTTCAATAGCAATCACTTCATAAAGCTTACTCGTCTTACTACCATCGATAAGACTGATAGGAGGTGCTTGTGCAAATTGAGCTTCCGTAATTGTTTTAAGCCGCATGCGGTACCGGAAAAGGCCCTTCTCGAGCACTACCAAAAGCAGTTCATCCTTCCATATATCGATAAGCTTCATTTGATAAGTTGTCCGATAGTTCATTATAGAAATATCATCAATTGAGTACTACTTCAAGTCCCGTTCAAGATGGATGTTGAACTTTTTAACTCAATACCATTTGCAGAGTCCTCCAAAACCCATATGTCCAAGGTTTTGGCATACATACCATATGCATATAGGTGGCCCTTGGTTGCCAACAAGTGCATCTTTTCATGACCTTGACATGATTCTTTCACCTTTCCTGGATGAAATTCGTAATTTTCTGTGTTAAATGTGATCGATCGATCTAGGGTACTGCATACTAAATCTACTCGGAGTGTGCTGCTCATTATGAGCTGCTATATATTCCTAACAGATGTATAGCAACGAGCTCTCAAAGTATGCTGGTCGCACGGATTATTCACCAATATGAATGTTGAAGAGAGGTAAAGAGAATCCTATTCGGCCCACCATGTGCGAGTGGGAGATGAAGGCTTTTATTGGTATTGGGCTTAAGGCCCGTCCGCCCAAGTTGGGCCCAAAAAGCTCGGCCCATGGGAATAGGGCCCGTGGAAGGAGAGAGGTATAAAAGGGAGAGAGAGAGAAAAATACACCGTTGTTTTTAGAAAAAGAAAAGACGTACGTTCTCTCCACGCTCTCTCTCTCTCCCAAAAGAAAAGACAGTAAGCATACGGCTTGTTCTTCCTCATTTCAAGGCTTCATCGGATCGAATTGTTCAGTTTTCTCTTCCTCCATCAACGTCGGTGTTTAATCTGTGGCTAAAAGGTACGCTCGAATCCGTGATGTGCTTTAGGATCGGTAATGCGTGTTGTTTTCCCGGGCTTCGTCTTCCGCATTGATTTAGGGGTTCGATTCGGTGTCGAATTCGGTTTTCGGGGATCCGTTATTCCCAACAATTACAAATATAAAAATGGCAATCACTATTGAAACCCTCATCTTTGCACATCATATAGCCGTCGGATTTGATTGACGGGCATCAGTGAGCTGTTTGAAAGGTATTATAGATTTTTTAATAGATATTGGATAATTGTACACAGCACGAATCAGAGAATCTCGAAGCCATTGACTTTTCGCAACCACAGAAAACCGTAACATGGAGGAAGTTAGAAGGGTTTGAAATCCTTGGCGTTGTCAACAAGCCAATTGGGATCCCCACTGATACTCGATTCAATCCGGATATGCAGGATTTAAGCTTTTCTTTGTGACCTAATCCGACCCGATCCGTGTCAAACTCGATTAAAAAAAAGGGTTTAGGTCGGATGGTGTTCTTCGTGTAGCCGTCTTTGATTATCTTGACCCATATTTTGGCTAGGTTAAGACACGGTCGCGTAACATTCCCACATGTTCAATGCAACTCAAATGTAAATTCTGCTCCATCCTTTGGACTTGGATTAAATAACGTATGGCGAAAGTGGGACTATAATTCGACGTTTTTGAAGCTCCTTTCCCGTCCTTGTTTTGAGACTTCCTCGTACTCGCTACAGTCTTCAGTGCCGCAATTCAATCGTATATTCCATGGCTCATTCCTTGTTCTGTCGGCTGACCAACAGCGACGAATGGCCAAGTTTTCTCTTCAATTCTTACCCCACCACAAAAGCAGACTGCAGATACATATAAATAATAGACGGACGAGGAGCAAGCTCAACCCGGGAGATGCTCGGCTCTCGTCATCTTGAAGAATCATTCAGAGCCAGAAGTGGACAAATGCCAACCTGGAAAAGGACGTGGCTCAAAATTAGAAGAAAAACAATGGAAAACATGACAGCAATTTGTTTTGGAAATTTTAGGACGACCTGCCAAGATATTACCGTAAAATTTTTCCTAACGTAGATCATATTAATTGAGATTGTAATTTATCATTTTATGGATTTAATTTAATAAAATAAAATATAAATATTTTTAATTAGTGTATATGAAGTTGGCTTGTGTGGATCAAGTAGAGCCCAACCTATAATGAGAGGACCCGTAGCTTAAAATTTTATAAATGGTGTTCCAATCTCTCCTCTAATCCTGATGCATAAATAATCTCATCTAAGGAGTAGTTATAGAACGTAATGAGTGAGGGGTAATCTCATTGATTGCAATGGAGAAGAAGCACTTGAATTTTGAATTGTCACTATTCCGCATCGTGAATAATAGATTCCAAATTAGGTGCGTAAATTTTTTCTTTTCCATTATTGTGTTCTAAATTCTAGTTATGAAGATCATAGGTTGCTGTTTTCGTGCGACTTACACTAGCATTATCCTAATGCATAGCAGGAGGGAAAAGAAAATGCCCAGATGGAATTTTCAATTGTCAGCCAAACAAGTCCAGTTTTTGTGTGTTGGGTTTATTCCGGTTTATGACGCAAAATCGAACCGAATTATAATAAGCTCATTATTTTACTTATTATTCAAGCTGAAATTAAAAAACAAAATTAATTGAGTAAAGTTTTTCTCCGCTTTCAATATTTGGAATTCCATAACCATGAACTTTTTATGACAGCCATTTATTTAATCATTGGTTATGCAATTGGACAAAAGATCTATAGTCAAGTTATGCATAATTTCCCTCGTTATCTCTTGTAACCAATGCTTCAAAAATTGAAACCTGACATTAACTCAACATGCTTGAACCTAAACAGGTCCTTAAAAGGCTTAATGAGAAAACAAGCGGGAGATTTGCCATGGGGTGGGAGACCCCACGCTATTCTCCATATTCCCTCTCTGTCGGGAAGACAAAGATAGATAGGGAATTTGGAGACCTCACGATGGGAAATGTAAACTCCACATCATGATGTGCTTGCATGCCTCAGCTACCACTAAGTAGGCTGGCATGAAGGTGCCACCTACGCTTGAGGTAAATGAGGATGGGTAAAAGGTTCATTATAGGGTTAGCATGCCTTACAGTACTGTACATAACCACATGCTAACCCTATACCCCAGTTATGTGCAGTGTGATTCAAAAAATTTTGTTTGGGTATGTTCAATCTAGTTTGAATTTTAATTCGGAGTGCTATTCTTTTTTTTCTAATCACCATACAAGCGTCGTAGTACCAACACTAAGACTAGCAACGCTGTATCACCATATACGTGTCGAATTTAAAGCCACACCAAATTGAAATCATAAAGGAGCAACTTCAGTCAAGTGTCATTAATGATCCACCGCAACTATGGGAAAAAAAGAATCATTATCCGGTTAAATCACTTTTTTGTGTGAGCATCTTGGTGGACCACATTTTAAGTTTAGGAGGAAATAAATGATGATACTCCTAGACAATCAATTTTATCGTTTTCATATTTTTTAAAAAACAAACTAACTATTCCTTCACACAATTTTATGAATTTATTGACAAGTACCGTTCCCAGATATTTGTCGAAGGAATTTACGAACAAATGCCCCCATTAGGGATTCGTTGCAGGTTTATGCTCTATGCAAGAACAAGTTGTGATAGGTGATAAAATTCTAAGTTATTCTTATCTATTTTTGATTATTTAGAGAGTTTTGACTTTATGAACTAGAAGCGAGACTCGTTAAGTCATGACTTGGTTATTCCTTGACTCTTTCTACAGGACTTGATGTCGACCCATCTCAATCTCACATGCTATGGTCCATGATTAGCCCGTGTCATCCTAATATGTGGCCTCTTGTCTATAGTTAGTTTCCTATGTCGGGATTGTCAAGCTTTGATCCTATCTATGTAAACACTCCATCAATTCACTCATTAAGGGATCTTTTGACTTATAAACATGTGGATTTTGACACTCCTATCGACTCTCGTTAGCGAACCACGGAGAAAACTTTAAAACAAGTGACACGTCAATTCTCACTTGCCCACCAAGCATTCGGGTCCCACTAAAATTGCTCGACTCTTTTCTCACGCATTCTCTATTTCATCCTCTTCTGTGGGACACTATACCAAGGGACCTCTGGAGCAAACCTCTCAACATTTTGGCGACACTGTTGGAGAGGGAGCGATTGCGCAAAGGTGATGCCACTAATGAAGCTCATCTCAAGCTGACGTTTACAAAGATACTGAAAATCAAGTGGAGCAAATGTAGAAAAACGTGAATCGACTACAACCACACCGTCAAAAGTGAACATTTGTGGCATGAGATGTCATATCATGATGTCTATCTATTCAATTTGGGAGAATTCAATATCTTTAAAATGATCTTCATATTATTAACCAAATTATATCGTTTGGATGAGTTTTTAAATGAGAGAGAAGTTAAAGTTAAATCACCTTTAACTGCCAATATTATTCCATAGAGAGGACTGTCAGCAAATAAATATTTAGATATTAAGATAAAGGATGTCGCACGTGAAGACTAGCTAGAATTTGCATCGAACTGTGGAGCTGGATCCATAAAAAGTTTTCTGTTTTGCACTTACTTTCGAAGACAACCACAACTATCAGCGATGGACCAGGGCCCCTCCTAGCAAAAGAGGTCTCTTTCTCTCTCTGACTTTGTGTTTTGTATTCACAAGGTAATCGATTACGCTTTAGTTAGCGACAATTGATATATTTAAAGTGGGATTTGAATAAATTTTAAGGTTTTCTATTTAAACTTTTTTTAACTACTTTGTTTTCAAGATATTAATTAAGACAATTGTGCAAAAAGTCCTAAATTTACTGTACGACGGCCAATTCATATTCAAAATTTTCAATTGTGTCAATTTAATTATAAATTTTTTATTATACTAATTTGGTCCCAACTCATTTGATGATTTGCCTGTATAGTCCTAAACTTAATATTTGAATATTTGGCCAAAAGGATTACCTGACATGTGGTATGAATGCTAAAATGTTGGATATATGGGTTTTGGAGGACTCTGCAAAATTGGTACTGGGTTAAAAAGTTCAGCATCCATCTTGAACGGGACTTGAAGCATTATTCAGTTGATGAGATCTCCACAATGAGCTATCATACATATTACTGGATGATGCTTATCGGCATATGGAAAGCTCAATTTGCACATTTGCGTCTTGTAGATTCCAGTTTGATGTGTAAGCTTTGTGAAATGACTTCTCTTGACTGTACGATGAGTCTCACGGCTTTGGGGGATTTCTTTGATTTGTTTCAAGTTGAAGATTAAAGTTCATGCAGACGAATTGTTAAGGAAGTGTAGTGACTATGTTTAAGGAATGTTTTGACTCTTGTCTTTTGTAATAAGTTAAGCTTTCATGTTTCAGCCTGAAGTGAGCCTGTTCACATATTTGCTTGAGTTTTGACTTCGAGGTTTGTCATGTGAACGCTCTATTTTTTAAACTTTTTTTGTTGGATTTTATGAAATTTTGTACGTCAGATATATGACAGATAATGTACGAAGGATCTTGTTACTTTGCTTTTAAGATCCCGATATTTTGCTGTAATTTCGACTTTAAATAAAATTTTGCTACTGTTGAGGCAAATTATTATATGCTATAACCTAGAAGGTTATTTCTTATGAAAATTGTACTTTAAACCTCAATCTTCTAGGAGCTTATTTTTCAACCCAAAAAAAAGCTAATTTATTATTTTTGCTCCCGTTAATGAATAATATTCTAGGAGGTTTAATTTTGCCTGAACTTTTATGATTTACCAATAGGATCTTGATATTTTGCTTTAACTTCAACTTGAAAAATAGAGATTTTGTTGAATGGTAAAAAGATTGCCTGAGCGCGCACGCGTGTGTGTGTGTATGAAGTAAAAAAAATGGAAACGTAACAACCTATTTGTAAAAAAAAAAAAAAGACATATATGAGTATTTGATTTACTCAGATAGTTAGGGGAACAAATTTGAAGTTAAATAATAAGAGAAGAACAATGTACATTTATGTAGTCTCATAAAACTACGATCTTTCCCATGTCTCAATCATATGCAATTGTCATTCATTTTACAAGCAAGTAGGACCTTTCATTCCAATTTATTTGTAAAAGTTTGAATTTGAAAAGTTGCTTGATTTGTTTCACATGACGTAGGGTTGTGTGTAAAATTGGAATTATTCTTACTAATTGTATGCTGAATGAATGGATTTGGAGCACTTGTTTACGTAATAAGCAAACAAGCATGCATATGTCACGGACCAAGGAAGTGACATGATCAAAGATTTATGTACAAAGGAGTGTGACTAATCCAAGAATAACTCTCGAATATCTAATATTGTAATTTTATGTTGTTGTAATAAATAGAATAGCAATAGTAAACCAACTTAGAAGAGCCACGAGACACCTCTGCCGCTGCTCCAACGTGCATTATTATTGGGCCGGGGTTGTGCACACACCACCTCTTTGCTTAAAAACCAAGCCAGCCCTATGGAAATCCAAGCAAGTCAGTTTTCACCTTTCTGGAGAATTTTTAAAGACATTTTAGATTCATCTTGAATTATTTTGGACCAGTTTCTTGCTTTATTAAAATGAGATTTAGAAAATCAATCTAAGATAATTGCAATTCTGCTTGATTAGCTATAAGATATCTTGGAACAAAATATATTGTTATTCCGCTTAGAATGCATCTAGAAGATGTACAAATAGTTGTTGGTGTACCAAAATAGAGCTCAGAAAAACAATTATTAAGGGATTATTCTGCCAATGTTTCTATATAAACTCGGCAATCCAAAGAATCGGGATAAAGGAGGCCCAATGGTAGGTCACGCATTGGGCTGTGGCTTAGGTACACTAGTCAATTTTTTCCCACTAGAAACTCATGGATAATTTCATAAAAATATTTTAGACATTGGTTTTTGAAAAATTACCTAAAATCCTAGATATCCTATCAACCGGGATCACTGAAACTAGTATCTAGCGCCCCTGTTGTTTTGGCAATTAAACCCACTTTTTAGATTATTAGAAATTGATTAGAAAAGATAAAGAACTTTTAAGCTATCAAATTAGCGATGTTTTGAGTTTGCAAGATTTTAAGACTTCCATACTTTGAATTTGTGCAAAATCTCTAACGTTTATTGAAAAGAGAGTAATTTAATACTAAATCTTTAAATTGGTGCAATTAAGTTGTACGTAGAAAATCATAAGTCGATTTTGCCATATACAATTCAGGGAAAAAATTAAACATTATTAAAATTTTAGTAACCATATTGAATAAATTAAAAATGAATCAATTGTATTGCATATTAAGGTAAAGTTCAAAAATTACATTACACAAATTAAAAATTTGAGGATCACATTGCATATTGAGCCAAATTTTATGGACAGGTCATTATCTCTTTTTTTCTATTTTCTCTTTTGTTTATTTATAACTCATTTATCTATTTCTTTTCCATGGACATCTGTGCTCTTCCCCTTCTCTGTATGTCGTTCCCCTTTTTTCTTTTCTCTTTTACTTAATCAACTATCCTAAACAAAAGCAAGCAACCTGCTCGCTCGAAAACACAAGACCGATCGTCTCTTACCCAGCCACCGTCACCGGACCACCTTCGTGGGCCATCGACCGCTGCAATCAACATCTCCCCGCCACCAGACTGCCACTGGCCGAATACCCTTATTGGCCACAACTCCCAAAGACCCAGAGAACAGGGACATTGAAAAGTAACCCGGGCGGCCAGAAATGAGTGCTTAAATCATGACTCCAATCCATATTCTCACCCACAACCAACGTCCATGGCCACGATGAGAATATGAAACACAAAAACCATCAAAACATGGGAAAGCGCAGATGCGGGGAAGTACGTTTCCTAGGAAGTTCAAAGTTTAATGCGAACAGTGAACGAATTTATGTAGTTTACACGATCAGAGGAACGACTCAACAGAGAACGCAACGTGATTGAGGCCAGATCCAATACTACGCTCACGCTTATGTGGTTCAGATATTTTATCAAACATGTGGTAGGCAGTTTGGTCGAAGAGATTACGTGCAAAGTTAAGGCTCTCTGCTCAAGCCTTTTTGGTGTCTGTGCTCGTTAATGGAAGATGGAAGTGAGACAGCAATAATCAATGGAAGATTGAGAGAAGAGCTCCACAAAAGAAATTTCCATGGAGTCTCCAGCCTCCCCTCTGACCATGTCACCTTCTTCAGCGAGTGCTTTGGAAGAAGGTGAAGTGGCCGGGCCTTTTCATTGTTTCCTGGGCTTTGCTTCTTATGGGCTTTGAGTTAATGGGCTGAGGCTTCGGCATATGGAATGGGTCAGTGGGGGGCTGAAGAGGACAGGCTTGTAGGGCTTGTGGCTTGGGAGAAATTTTATTTAAATTGGGCCACGAAGCAGAAAAGCCCTCTTCTCCCCCCACTCTCCCCCTTTCTCTCTCTAACACCATCATTTTTCTAATATTTTTCTAAGAACTTTTTTTTATTTGATTTGATTAATTCTTTTTTTATTATTTATCCCTTTGATTATATATATTTTAGCTATTTTATATTATTATAAGAATGAACCATTGAAGAGTCAATAAATTTAGGTATCGGCAATCTCGAGAGATTATTACAAGAGATCGGTTAACTATAATGATTTAAATGGATGTGAATGTTCTAGAATTTTAATGATCTGGTTTCTAATCATTGCATATGATTTGCCAATTCAAACCTTTTGTAGTATACAATTTTTAATGAATCCTGTTCAAATCAATACATTTCCAAATCATTGTAGTTTAGTGCTCCGGGAAAAATGCTGGGAAAATGAATATTTAGGTTATTGCAATGACTAACTCTAAGTCAATATGTGCTAGAAAAACTGCATGTGGCTGATGGGATAACCGTGTGCTTCAGGAGCTTTTAGTCCACTAGCATTAAAGGTCAATGTAACCACAATTGAATGCAAAATTAAGCAGACAATGCAAATTAACGTGAAGCAAAAGATAGGTCGATTTTTAGCTGCAAAGCAAGACTTCAGTTAAAGCATTTCCCAGAGTGAAGTATGATCAATCGAACGGCCAAAGGGACAATTTTGAGAGAGAGGATGAAAGTGCTTGCTCCACGTCTCATGTGAGGATAATGTAAACAAGTAGACATATTCAACTACACCAAAGAAGCTGCCATTTATGTTCTAATCACTTTGTGAAAGGATGTTAATCAAATTAGGTCATGTGACCGAAATACTTCCATATTGGCCATGTAGCTTCAGGAGAGAAGAAAAGAGAAAGGGATAGAAGAACACATAAGATTATTGGGACCAAGTTTGCCCAATTCAACTTGCTGGTATTCAACATGTTGGTATACAAACAATTTGATAAATGCATTATAATAGACACTCGATGAGGGTACCCTGAAGCTTAAATTCAAGCTTTTCTCATCAGGGCCCTATACGGATGGAGGGTGAAGAGGAATGCTGGGCTCTGAGACCCCCTTCGTACCAAAAACTGTAGCTGAATGTGGAGGAGGTCCCAAAACTTATATTCAAGCTCAGAACGCCCTGCTTAGGCAATGCTGGATCCTGGCTTTATCGTACCAATTTAGCAATCGCTGTTAAATACATGCCGATTGCCATTATTCAAAATGAATAGGGAAAGTAGGATATTGCATTGCTCCTTATTTAACCAGCACATAAATCATTGCTAAGCCTAATCGAGATGATAGGACACTCTAGACATGAGGGGACAATGTAAACTAGACAATTTAAACTAACACAAATATTTTCTTTTAAACCAAATGTGGAAAGTATTTGAGTGGGCCTTCTTAGTTTTGGAATTTTATGTCGACTCTGGCTTCTTGTGGCAAACTAAGAAGTGGGCCTTCTTAGTTTTAGAATTTCAAGTCATCCATGCTCCAAAGGATGCCGATAGGAAGGCAAATGACAAATGTTTTTTAAGATTTAGCACAAATTAATACGGTAAGTTTTGACTGGGCACCAAATCAAGCGGGACCCATGGATAAGATGATTCGCTTCTTTAAAAATCTATTTAAAATTTTGCCACATCATTTAATTAATAAGTTTGCTTAGTATATACAGCAATGCTCACAAACAACATAAAGTTATAAACCTATTGCATTTTTGTTAATTTAGTCATAAATCTTTTAATTTTACCAATTAAGTCAATCTAGCCAATTTTGGCTAGAATTTGCTAATGTGGATGTTGGTAGTGCCATGTGACATAATTGGCTTTCACATAAACAACTTTTGGTAATAATTTAATATTTTTTGAATTTTTTCTTATTTTCAGTTCTTTTCCTTTTCTTTTTTTCTCTTTCTTTCTTTTCCATTTTCTTTTTTTTTCTTTTGCTGGTGGCCGACTAGCCTCACCTTCCCTAGGTGAGGGCAAGCCTCGGCAAAGCTTGACTTGTCTAGGCGAAGGCAATGCCGCCCTGGCTTAGGCGAGGGCCGACATTGCCAGATCTGGCCTAGGTGAGGCTGACCCTCAACTAGGTGTTGGGGGGGGTCAACGGCCTCAGGCTTGGCATTGATTAGGTGAAGGTGATGCTTGGCGAGGCCGCCCTAGCTTGGGCAAGGATCAAGCTTGCCTAGCTTGAGCGAGGGCTCCCCTCATTGAGGCTTGCCCTTGTCGGGCCAAGCCTCACTTGTGGTGGGTGAGGCCAGCTTGCCGACCATTAGCAAAAGGAAGAAGAAAGTGGAAAAGAAAGAAAGAGAAAAAAAAAAAAATCATAAAATCATAAAATATTAAAATATCATTAAAAATTATCTACATCAAAGCATAGACTATGCTATGTGGCACCGCCAACATCCACGTCAATGAATTTCGATCAAAACTCACCAGATAGATTTAACTAGAAAGAATTGAAAATATTTAGAATTGGATTGGCAAAATTGAAAAATTTAGGATCAAATTGATAAAAGATAAGTTTATGACTTTTTGAACAATTTTCTCACATTGCTCATGACAAGGTCCTAAGTGAGAAAATTGTCCAAAAAGCTTTAAATTTATTGTATGATGGCTAATTTAGTCTAAACCTTTCAATGATACCAATTTGTTCCTAAACCTTTTAACAATTTGTCAATTTATTTCTTCCTACCAATTCCCTCTAAAAAACCCTAATGTGTATAATTTTTGCAATTTTTTTTTTTTATCAATCTTTTACCATTTTTTATTTTTTATTTCTTCTTATTTTTCTTTTTTCCCTCTTCGGATCTAGCGAGGGTAGCTCACACTTGAGGCCAGCATGGGTAGCCCACACCCAAGGTCAGCGAGGGCCACCTTTGTTGGTCTCAAATTAACTGTTTCACTTTACCATATGCTCTCCAGTTGATGGAGGGATTCACTCTAAAGTTAGGGTTTCTAAAACATCAATCCTTATCTTTCAAATTTTTGAGTCAATTCTAGCTCCTCTTTTGTTGATTATAATGTTTATGGTTATGCTTAAGATGTTTTTATCTTTCCAAATTTTTGAGTCAGTTCTGACTCCTCTTTTGTTAATGCTAATGTTCATGGTGATGCTTAAAATGGTTTCATCTTTCCAAATTTTCGAGTTGGTTCCAACTCCTCCTCTTCAAATGGTTATGCTCTTTGTAGTATTCGATGAATTAATTTTCTCCGTTTATCAATATTGCGATAAAGATGGTCTCTTCCTTGTTTTTTTTTTCATACAATTAAGTTCAACTGCTACTAATGTTGGGTCAATCTAATATGTTTGTATATATAAAATGTCAAGAGTTGTCCCTTGGGAAGATCTGTGATTATCTGATTCAGGTTGACACATGTGCTAAGAAGAATCATCTGGTGATTTGATAATTTATGATACAAGAAAGAATTTATTCTAATAAAAGTGTCTTCACGGCAACATCTCTTGTAGTTAAAATTAAAATTAATGGTTATGAAAAAAAAAATGACCAAAATATTGATTGTGTATAATTTTTCCTTACAACTTTTTTTCTGGACCCTTGCAACATTTAATTAACTTGATTTTTGCATCTACGTAAAACTTATTATTTGAACGATTCAAAATAACTTTCAAAGAAAAGTTATGAAATCTAAAGAAAAATTTGGAAAATAAATCTAAAGAACACAAAAGAGTTTCAATGGGACGTTTTTTCTCTTCTTGAGTCTCCATGTCATCCGAAAACAAAGAAAAAAGGAGTTGGCACCTGTTTGCAAATCTTCTAGATGATGATATGGTGTTGTTGTGGATGATTGCTCTTGCAAAGGGTCACTCGATGTCTAAGTTTCTGCACATAATTCGATTAGCTCTCTAATCAAACACTCTCGCTTCTCAGCAATATTTTGTATCTTGAAGTATGAAGTCTTAATTTGCAATATCATCCCAACCATAAAAGTCATTATAAGTCAAAAAGACTATATGTAACAGTGCATATTAAGCATTACCATGCCGATGTTGTAAAGAGTCCAATATACTACGAGTTGATGGTTGTTATGTATGGCCATGATGTCAATTGACTTGTTTTGCATATTCACTTGTTCCTTTTGTATAAGGGCCAAATGACTTGCATTGCTCTTCACCTTCGTCTTGCTTGGCTCACAACTCCTCACCTGAAATTTCTGCTAGAACCTTAAAATTTGAATTCCATGGCGAAGCCCTCCAAGTGCTAGAGGATTGGATCCTCTGATCCTTCTCTCCGAGCCATAGGGATAATTTCTGCTATAACCTTAAAATTTGAATTCCATGGTGAAGTCCTCCAAGCGCCAGAGGATCGGTCGATCCTCTAGCAACCGACCTTCTCCTCCTCCTCCTCTGAGCCATAGGGATCGAATCAGCTTTGTACTCAATGGAATCGTTGACAGCATCCTAGACCAGTACACCTTGACCTCGGCATTGAAGGAATTCCACATGAAATTCAAAGATATTTCTTCTTTTGTTTTTTGTTTTTAATCTTATTATGGAAAGATAAAACCATCTTAAGTACCATTATGAACATCTGCATCAACAAAAGCACCACCATGAAAGATAATATCTTTTGTAGTTAAAATTAATCAAGTCTTATAAAATAAATTAACTCAAATATTGATTGTGCATAATTTTTCCTTTTAACTTTTTTTCGGTCGAAAATTAACTCGATTTTTACATCTACAAAAACTTATCATGGAAATGTTTCAAAACAACTTTCAGAGAAAAGTTATGATATCTGAAGAAAAGTTGGGAAATAAATGTAAAGAACACACTAGAAAGTCTCCATTTCACCCATTTCATCTGAAAACAAAGAATGAAGTGAAAGTCGACACTCTTATCTTCTGGGATGACAATATGATGTTGTTGTGTCCTCATCCGAGGATGATTGCTCTTGTAAAGGGTCACTCAATGTCCAAGCCTCCGCACATTGTTCGATTAGCTCTCTAATCAAACTCTCTCGCTTCTCACCAATGTTTTGTATCTTGAAGTATGAAGTCTTAATTTGCAATATCATCCCAACCATAAAAGTCCTAGTCAAAAAGACTATATGCAACGGTGCATATTAAGGATCACCGTGCCGATGTTGCAAAGAGTCCAATATATTACGAGATGATGGTTGTTATGTATGGCCATGGTTATGTTTGGCCATGACATCGATTGCCTTGATTTGCATATTTACTTGTTCCTTTTGTATATTAAGGATTTAAAGATATCTTATTGTATTTTTCAAATCTTATTATGCAAAGTTAAAACCATCTTAAGCACTACCATGAACATCCGATTCAACAAAAGTGCCACTTGAATGAATAAAAGCACTCAATTTTTGCATATACGGAAAACTTCTTATCAAAACATTTCAAAATAACTTTAAGAGAAAATTTATGACATATAAAGAAAAGTAGGAAAATAAATGTAAAAAACGTGTTTCAATGCAATGTTTTTTTCTCTTCTCGAGTCTCTATTTCACCCATTTCATCCGAAAAGAAGAAGAAGAAGAAGAAGTAAGAGTTGATACTCTATTTGCAAGGTGATGATAGGTGTTGTTGTGTCCTCATCTAAAGATGATTGAGGATGATTGCTATTGCAAAGGGTGACTTAATGTCCGAACCTCCGCACATAATCTGGTCAGCTCTCTAATCAAACACCCTTGCTTCTCACCAATATTTTGTATCTTGAAGGACAAAGTCTTAATTTGCAATATCATCCTGACCATAGAAGTCCTTATAAGCCAAAAAATCATATGCAATAGTGCATATTAAACATTATAGTGCCAACATAAGGTACACCATGTGCACAAACAATGCACACCAAACACACATACTATATGTCATATCATCCTACTTTTCAATAACTACTAATATCTCTTTCAACGTTGATCTAGAACAACATTGTTCGTCTCATCCTATAGTCAATGTCGGCTTGTTTAGTTGTCGAGTAGTCTGCAAAGCCATCATCTGAGATAGTGCCTGAGTTTATTCTATAATAACACTAGCCACATTGGCCACGTGTTCGTAACAATGGTCAACGACTGGAAGGGGCAATACTAAGCTATATGCAGCCGAGGAGAGTGCTGGTGTATCCTCTGATGCCATGAAGATCTCTCAAGACATCGGCAAGGTTTGGAAGGTGGAGATCAGGCAATAATAGAGGACTGTCGCTTGCCATGAACACCGCATCAACAAAAGCATCACCATAAACAAAAGCACCGCCATAAAAGATCATATTTTTTATAGTTAAAATTAATTAATCTTTACAAAATAAAAAAGACCCAAATATCAATTTTGCATAATTTTTCCTATAACTTTTTTTTTGTCAAAAATTAACTCGATTTTTGCATTTACGTAAAACTTATTATTGATACATTTCAAAATAACTTTGGAAAAAGTTATGATATCTAAAGAAAAGTTGGGAATTAAATGTAAAGAACACACACTATTTCAATGCAAAGTTTTTTTTTTTTTTCCTCTTCTTGAGTCTCTATTTCACCCATTTTATCTGCATACAAAAGAAAGAAGTAAGAGTTGACACTTTATCCGCAAATCTTCTAGGATGACAATATGGTGTTATTGTGTCCTCATTTGAGCATGATTGCTATTGCAAAGGGTCACTCAATGTTTGAGCCTCCTCTGCACATAATTTGGTTAGCTCTAATCAAACATCCTCACTTCTCACCGATATTTTGTATCTTGAAATACAATGTCTTAATTTGCAATATCATCCCGACCATAAAAGTCATTAAAAGTCAAAAAGACCATATGCAACAGTGCATATTAAGCATTATAGTGCTGTAAAGCGTCTAATACACTACTAGATGGTTGTTAATGCCGTTCGCTTTGTTTTGTATATTCACTTATTCCTTTTTTATATTAAGGATACAAAGCTATCTTTTCTTCTTTTTTTAAATCATATTATGGAAGCATAAAACCATCTTAAGCACCATCATGAACATCCGCATCAACAAAAACACCCCCTAGCACCACCATGAAAGATAATATTTTTTGTATTCAAAATTAATGAATCTTTACCAAAAAAAAAAAAAAAAAAAGACTCAACTATTGATTGTGCATAATTTTTCCTCATAATTTTTTTGGTCAAAAATTAATTCGATTTTTGTATCTACAAAAAACTTATTATAGAAAAATTTCAAACTAAATTTCGGAAAAAGTTATGATTTCTAAAGAAAAGTTGGGAAATAAATGTAAAGAAGTGTTTCAATGCGATATTTTTTCTCTTCTTGAGTCTTCATATAACCAATTTCATCAAAAAAACAAAAAAAAAGTAGGAGTTGACACTCTATTTGCAAATCTTCTAAGGTGATGACATGGTGTTGTTTTTCCTTATCTAAGGATGATCACTATTGCCAAGGGTCATTCAATGTCCGCACATAATTTGGTTTAGCTCTCTAATCAAACATCTCACTTTCATCAATATTTTGTATCTTGAAGTACAAAGCCTTGATTTGTAATATCATCATGACCATAGAAATCCTTATAAGCCAAAAAGACCATATGCAACCGTGCGTAGTAAGCATTATTACAGTGATCCAATGATTGTTATGTTTGGCCACGTCATTTACCTTATTTTGCATATTCACTTGCTCTTTTTTATATTAAAATTCAAAGTTATCTTCTTCTTCTTCTTCTTCTTCTTTTAAATCTTATTATAAAAAGATAGGACCATCTTAATCACCACCATGAGCAAAGGCATCTCCATGAAAGCTAATATTTTTTGTAGTTAAAATTAATCAATCTTTACAAAAAAAAAAAAGACCCAAATATTGATTGTGCATAATTTTTCTGTATAATTTTTTTTTGGGTTGAAAATTAACTTGATTTTTCCATCTGCGGAAAACTTATTTTGAAAAATTTCAAAATAACTTTCAGAGAAAAGTTATGATATCTAAAGAAAAGTTGGGAAATCAATGTAAAAGACACACAAGAGATTCAATGCGACGAAAAAGAGGAAACTGTGATTCAATGTGCAATATTGTCTATAAATTTTAATTAGTTCAATGTGGTCCTTCAACTTTTGGTACATGTTCAATTTGATCCATAAACTGCATGAAAATGTTCAACATTATCCTTCCATTGATTTAAGTAAATGTAATTTGTTGATTTGGCTTCCAATTCGGTCTATTTGAACATTGGACAAAAAGAAAAGAACATCACGCATATTCGACTCTAATTTTCTAACAATACCATTAACTCATAGGATCTTGTGAATGTATCAGAAACCAGTAGTATTGCACTTATCACATTTCCATCAATGAAACCCTTGCGGATGAAGACGTTCAAGTTTTTGACGACGTGCTTATCTTGAGTCAGACCATGTTGAGAATGAAAAGAAAATGTTGATATAGAAAAATTACAAGAGAAATGGATAAGATATTTACAATTAATAAAAAAAGTATTTGCGTTTTGAAAATTTCGTTGATGAGAGTTTATCTAAAATTTGATGACATGGTATGTGTAGCCCTTATAAGCTTTTCTTTTAAAACGACGAATTTCCAGTCTACTTTCAGATTTCAATCCTCAAAAACGACTTTTTAGAAAATATTTTTAAGAAAATGTCAAAATCTCCTGCCAAACAAATGGGACATAAAAACAAGTCCTACCTTTTGATCGCATGTCGCTAAAGCTTTGTGCAATTGAAATAGAGTTAGTAGATGACCTTGTTCTTTCTTGGTTAATATTTGATAAATTTCCTTATTCCCCTTTTAATATTACAAATATTGATGAGTTTGAGTATTTTTAAATTTTCTTAGTATCTTCACATATCTTGGTATTTATGAGAATAGGAGTTTATATATATATTCCTAGGCATGGTCTCCTCTGCTAAATTAGATCAAATTGCTAACATCAAGAGAAATAACAGCAGATATGTTCTAGTCACTCGATCTGTTCTAATTTTGTAGCAATTTTGTTATTTGTTTACTTTTCTATATTTTTAATTTTGGTTAGCTTTTTTTCCCTAGTATACTACTTTCCATATACATGGGAAAAAATGCTAAGAATTAGAGCCGGATTGGGTTGGGTACTTGATAGGGTCGAATACAAATGACTAAAATTGTATTACATAAAAATGGGTCAATCTGGATCATATACATTTTTTACACACCCAAACATGTTTTGACTCATCCATAGGAAAAAAAAAAATGTGGGGACATGAAGAAAATACAAATGAGAATTTGGTCACCATTGAAGAAAGTACCAAAAGTGTAAAAGAAGAGAACCCAAAAAAAGAGAAGAGACACTCAAATTATGCTGAAAAATTGCACAAATTTTCCTCTGAAGTTCATATTTCGAAACAAGGTCTTTCAATTTCAATTGAAGTTTTAGAAATTTGTTTTTTTGTTCGTGATGTACTTTTAATTTCAATGAAGGTTATCCAAGTTTTCGTTCTTCTGATACTTTCTCTTCAGTTTCTTCCAAGCTTTAGTCTCAAGAGTTAGCACGCTTGTCTTTCACATAAATTCAACTCGATTTGATTTGAAAGACACGTTTCGTGAAACACTTGATCACCGTGTATCAAGTTAGAACCAGAGAACATTCGTTTTGGTGTTCTTTTTGTTCCTTCAGATACTCTTGTTAGTGAAATTTCGGTATGATCAATCTAGATCCGACATTTCTTTTTGACATGCCTTCACAAGAGTTCTTCAAAAATGGCAAGGAAGGGTCTCAGTCGTCAACGTTGTTGCCAGGTTCGATCCACGACCAAGATCTCAGGATGTAAGTACTACAGGAAGTTGAACAGCTTGCTCAGAGGATGGAGAACGGTCCATTTATGCAAAAGGAACATTTTTCGTATAGCTTAGAAAAAGATCTTCATCGTCCATGAAATTATTTAAACATAAATCATTGTCAATGATGAAAATATTTTTCAATTGACTAATTATTTCAAGTAAACAAACAATTATTTTTAGAAAAATATTTTCCATATCATTTATTTATCATAAAATAAATGGAGTCTTTAATGATGAGCGGTCCTCTCTTCACCAAGTGCCACTCTTATATCTAAAATTCCCATAAACAATGAAGTGATAAAAACTAAAGTATGCTGTCAAGACATTGATTCCTGTTCTGTTCTATTTTCTCATAATCCTTTTCTGCAATCCAAGATCAAAAGAAGCAGAAGAAGATCCGATGGCAGGTGAGGCACCAAGCTGGGCAGATCAATGGGGGTGCTGGTGGGATTGGTGCGACGGGAGGTAGTGATGATGACAGCAGAAGCAAGAAAGATGCCAAACCACAGTAGCAACAGAGCTTTTCCAAGGGCGGGTTTAGTGGAATCGCGACGGCCGTGACAGGCGGCTCACACAAGATCAAGATCGGAACATCTAACAGCATCAAACGGCTCAAGAATCTTTCCCGGAAAAAGGGCTCTGCCAAATGATGAATGGAGAGAACTCACTGCTCCGCACAATGGTTCCTTAGTGAATGTTCAAGCTACACAACACGAAATTTCAAGTTTCTAATTTCTACTTTCCTCGGTTTTTTGTTTCCACTGAGCCCCGCAAAGTTCAATCACGCACACCACATTAAGATCAAGCCAGACAGGGTTTGCAACACAACATGTGAAGCTTATAACCCGGCATTGTTATGAAAAGGAAACAATTGAAAAGAGACCAGTCAAGAAACCAAGTATTCACTAATAAAGAGTGACATCATCCAAACGCTTTCCCTAATATCACTTTGAAGAATGTGACCTATGCATTGAAAAGTATAGACGAAGATAGGGTCCCTAAGTCGAAAGAGGAAGAATTTACGCATTTCAGGTTTATCTACAAAGTGAGGCTATTACTCTTGGGGCCTCCCAAAACCAAAAGTGTTCTCTCCACTGTAAGCCATGTAAAGGAAACCATCCTCATCCTTGTTTTCCTCATAAATTGCAGACATCAGTGCAGCTGAAAAACAGGAAAGATGATTCAAGTGAGACGAAGGAAGGAAAAAAAAAAAAAAAAAAATCAATGAAAAGAAACTGGCATCCTGGTTCAGTAAGCGGTGTCACTCACCAGTAGGAGGTAGAGTATTCTTCACAAAGACAAATATAGCCTTCTCAGCACTGAGCTTGATCCTTTTCCGAACAACATAAACAAACTGCCCAGCAGTCAAGTCAGCAGGTACGAGGTATCTACATTCATATTACAAGAAAAATGGGTAAAAACCACCAGATTAAATGCATTCTCATGTGAAAAACTACATTCTGATAGATTCATAAGGGTACATGCATGAATGATACTTGAAACTTTCAGCTTGGATTAATTTATCAAATAATATCCTACATCATATGTTAAATGGCCAAGCATAACCGAAATACGTAATAAAAAATCTTCTGAGACACAATCAATCTTCAGTAGCACAAGTCACATCAGCTGGATTAGGTGGCAAGAAGCAACTTACTTTTTCTTATCAATGTCAGGAATGTCACTTCTTTCAGCTTTCTCCACGATAACCTGTGCAGCAAATGCAATTAATTTTCATGCCACAACATTGAAACAAACCTTGGCATGTTGATGAGAAAGTTCTTACTGGAATTCTATCAGGATACTTCTCTCTAATTCGTGCAGATTCAGCCTGCCTCTTCTCTGGTATGATAAACAGAAATAATGCCAAAGCGTCATCAATGAACAGATTTTAAGACCAAAGCCAGAGATCAGATCATACAATCTACATTTGTACATATAGGCACAAGCGCGCTCCACACAAGGTCATGAGTACACAATCCACCAGAGTCAGAGGTAACCACGTTGACAATATAACTATAGAAAGAATAAGGTTTTCCAGTAGTGAAAGGCAATTGCACGATGCAAGCAAATCATCCGCAATAGTATCCATCCTCCTACTTATGATGTTGCAATCATTGAAGACAACCTTTAATTGGCATTTGAGCAAGATTGAATAGAAATTATATTGACAGATGACACCATCTCAATGATATTGTCTGATTGTATAGCATGCCGAAATAATGAAAGCAATGCATTGTATATGCCATTCATGCTTCTGCCAAAGTTCCATGACTCTAGTAAAAGAGGTCAAAACATGGAATATATAATATATGCAGAGTCCCGGAAAAGTTACTAAACTTAGACATGTACATTGACTCAGAACATGAAGTTTCACCCTTATTAGGCTCCCAAGAGGAACATTAAACATATAAGAATGAAATTCATAGAGACAGATTTTTGGTCCTCACAAAGAAATTAACAGTTAAAACATGAATATATACTCAAAAGGTCTTTCTTAAAGATCAAAAGATAACCCTTGAGTGGTGAACAGAGATCAAACTCTCTAATTCAAGTTCAATGTGCATGCCCTAGAAAGTGCCAAACTTTAATCGCTTCAAATATCCCCCATAAAACTCATCCACCAGCCTTAACCTACAGCTCAAGCTCAATTACAGAAAACTCATTCCACTATGAAATCCCAAATTATCAACGCCACCAACGTAAAGTCCTTCAGTCATGGTCTGAATTATAAGCAACGATCAACCCTCAAAAACAAACTAGAGAATAACCCGGAATCCAAAAATAAACACTCAAAACCTAACTCCAGAAATCCGTATTGTCGTCCTGCTTCTGCTAAAAACATTCAGCCCCAAGCAAACAATTCAAGCGCAACCAATACGACATCAATCGCCATCGGCAATTCATCTGGCACTAAACAAAGATATAGACAAACAAAACAAGACCGACAAACACAAAAGGCCAACCAAGAGAAACACGAACCGAGAGGGTGTTCCAGCTTGAACAAGCTTTTCGCCATGGCCATCCTGCTCCGATTACACTCTGCAGGTTTCAAGCACCAAAACATCACGCTCGCGCCCCTCCGCAAATAACCCACATAAAATCAAGAGCACAAGAATAGATCGAAACCCGAAAAAAGACCAAAACAACCAAGAACTTAGCGTACAAGAAGGCAACTGCAGTAGCACTACCAGACACGAAACCGAGAGTAAAAGAAAGCAAGATTCAGACTTTGGGGAATCAAAGAAACAATCGACTGATCGACGACTTGGGTTTCGACGGGAGGGAAAAAAAAACCAAAGGGTCGAAATCAGAGACGCGAGAGCGATCGAAATAGCGCGAAGTTCCACATCACGACAAGAGGGGGATGTTTTTGATCGCGAAAGAAACTCACTTCTTCTTCGCGACCCGCAAGTTTTCCAACACGGAACCCCACCTGGGATCGATGAATATATTTATTCGGGTTGCCTCGTCTTACACGGATTGCATTGAATTCTCCACCCTTCCAAGTAAAGTTCGCACCTTTCTCTCTCCTTCTCTCTCTGCCTCTCTGCTTCGGTGAATCGCTGTCGGAGGCCAAGCGTGCGCTTCGAGTCTTCCGGCTATGCTCTGCGTAAGCCGAACCGATGGGCCAGGCCGGGCCGGGCCGGGCCGGGCCGGCGGCGGTTGGGCTGGGCTGGGATGGGCTAGGTGGGGGCGGGTATTGGGCTTTTCAGGTGCGTCGTTATCTTTGGGTCCGAATGTCCGGGTTTGGTTTCGGGGCTCGGGTTATGGAGGGAGGATTGTTTTACCCGAACCGACTAGGCGGTGCCCGGAAGCATCTTGAGGAATCGGGGTGAGCTCCTACTTTTCGAAAGAAGTCTCCATTCGGATCCTAAAATTTTTGTCCAAATTTGGTATGTCTCTTTTTAGGTTCTTTCAATTGATAAGATGTAATATAGATCTCTCTCTTTATAAGTATATAATATCATGCTATTATATATATGTAAATTAGGATCCTCTAACGGACCAAAAAAAAAAAAAAAAATTAAGATTTTCTTTATTTTGTTCAAAGAGGAAGATTCATATGAAACAAAGTACAATTCTTATGGGTAATTTACAATGAAGTACATACTATATTTTCATGCAAAAGAAAAATTTCACGCCTGTGTGACATGCAAGTATAGTCCTGACATGTATTCTAGTGATATGAAACTTATGAAGTGTGGATTTTAACTTGGTCAGTTGACAATTTTTTGTTAGAACTTACTAGAGATGGGCAAGATGGGAGATTGCAAGCCTTTGAAGTCATCTAGATTGTTGAACTTGAAGAAGCGTTGTGAAAGATAAGGAAAAGGGCCACGTATTCCTAAATTTTATTTACAAGCCGCCTGAAATCAGCTTGAAAAGGCAAGAAGAGAGAGAGGGGCCAATGAACCAACACTGCATCTCAGTCTCTGTTCATTCTCCTGCACCTGTTCACAGCAACTACACTCAGATTCATTGAATCACAAATTGAACTTCATCCAAGGAAGCAAAAGAAATCACAAATTCTGCCAACCCTTTCTTTATTCTCTTGCACCTTTTGTCTAGAGAGAAAGTAAAGACAAATCCTTAGAGAGAGAGAGAGAGAGAGAGAATAGCCTTGACTTCTCTATTTGTAGAGATGGCATGACCCCATTGAAGTTAAGTGTCCTTTCTTTGGAGGCACATTAGTAAGTTGTGGACTCCCTAAAAGATGACTTGGAGTGAGAGGCAAAAGAGAGAGGGGAAAAGAAAAAGGACTAAGATTCTGCATTCAATCTAGGACAAAATTAGCGATTTTCTCGCTAGTGATGTCAAGACATTGCATACGATAAATGTTCGGAAGAGTCCGATGATCTATCCCTAGGCTAATAATCATCGTAAGACATAAGGGTCGCGCTTTTGCCACCGCCGACGTCGAACAAAAATTAGAAAGTCCGAGGAGAGGGAAAAAAAAAAAAACAAAGACGAGGAGCAGTTCACTCCAAGAAGCCAGTTTTCGTCAGGATCGCATTCCTCACTCTGCTAAGCTCCCTCCCTTTCAAAGTCCTGCCAACACCTTCGCAGACGGAGAACGGAGAAATCCTAGTCCTCGCCAGCCTCTTCGCCACCCATTCGTGCGGCGGGACCATGTCGCCATCGCCGCCATCTTCATCATCGTCCTCATCGTCGCCGCCGTCGTCGCCATCATTGCTATACCCGCCATGGCCATGCTCGTGCTCGCCATCGAATCCATCGCCCCTCTTGTTGCCATAAATCTTCGACCAGTCGGGGATGTTGACCGGGGCTGACGACCGCTGGCGCAGCTTCCCGGTTTCTTGACTGGCGGGTCTTCTTGGGATCGTTTTGGGAGCTGTGGAGTACTGCCATGCGGACGAGGAAGCGGCGAGGCTCTTGTGGATGGAGTTCCTCGCGGCGGCAGCGGCAGGGGTCGAGTCTTCCCTCCCCTTGCTCGCGACCGACCACACGTCTCCCTCTTCGAAATCTCCATTGTTGTTCATCATCACTCTCTGCTCGTTCTTAGCCCACGACCAGTAATCGCCCATTGATACAAAAATGCTTGCTTTCCAGGACTCTCGATCTCTCGAAAAGCACCTCAACGCTTTGTTCAGTACCTAAAGCCAGTGACCCAGAAGAGAGAATGAGCAGGTCTTGTGTGTTTAGCTGGAGAGAGTTGCTGGTCTTGGCACAAATATATAGAGGGGATTTTCTATAGCTCAATCATGGCCAGGATGAAAAATGACAAAAGCCTGTTTTAAAATGAGGAGTTGGAATTTGTTCTCTCTTTTGACCAGCTAGGGAAACTGTTTGAAAAATCAGTAAAAAGATAGAATCCGACCATGGTTTTCCAGTGAATGGAATTTAAAGGGGAGAAAAAATGGGCTCTGCTTTTATCTTTTCTTGGGAATCAGGAGGAGGGTGAGAGAATAAAATCAGGATTCGTCCTTGCCTTAGGGTCAATAAGCTCCAAATGCAACAGAGCTTTTGGAGTGGCGTCCCAAAAGGGTAAAATTGCATTGACAAACCGGGACCAAGAAAAACTGCTCTCTCTCTCTCTCTCTCTCTCTCTCTCTCTCTCTCTCTCTAGTCTTAATACCTCCAAGAAATTATCAAATTCAGACTAAGACTCAGAGGCCAATATGTCAAGGCCATGAAAGCACCACGCACCAGTGACAAAGTTGATAAGGACTGTTACACACCCCAAAAAGAAGGATAGATAGAAGAAGCTGAAAACTGACAAAAACTAACTTATGTTCAAATGCAATGCATCTTCTTCCTCCTAGCTGGACTTGCAGAGAGAGAGAGAGAAGAGAGAGAGAGAGAGATGAGGTTTCTATGAATATCTCAGTGACCTATCTCAGTGACCCTTTGAACTTATTATGGAAACCTAACTCCAGATAGTCCAATGCTCTTTGCTTCATGGCAAGAAATTACTCAAAGGTGAAAAAATGGTCACATCACCATCAATAAATACAGTGAAAAACAAAATGGGTGTCAGCAACCAAAGCACATCGATCCATGATAGAAAACAAAGAGCAGCAACTTACGAAAATCTCTACTGGCTGTGTGCTTGTAACTCGAGGAGCACAAGGGCAGATGAGATGAGATGAGAATGATTAAGTCAGTGCTTTATACTAATGAACCGAGGTTTCTTATGCATTTGGCAGACTGGTCCTTCACTTAAAATAGCACCACAAACATAGTTTATGGCCATCTGAAAAGAGGCTGAGATGTGACTGGAACATGTGGAGATGAAGGATTGGTCTGATCAAAGAGGCCCCCTCCTTTTTCACTGGTTTCGGTAAACCTTATCCTCTAAACCTCCTCGCAGCAATAATACAGCTCATTCGGCAATAACTCAGCTGGGGCATGGGAAAAAAGAATAGAAGCAGAGCAGAATATGCTTCGGCGAGTGAGGTGATGACATGACAGCATTGCTTTGTAAAGTCGTGAAGTTTGAGACGGAAGAAAACTCTTTTTCTTTGTCCCTCTAGCCAAGGGGAAAAGCCTAGGAGATGGTGCTGGAGTGAAGATGACCCTTTTACTGGTGCGAGGATATATGGGGCTGCACACTGTCACTGAGCCTGAGTTGGCAAACTCTAGGAGAGATAATAATGCTGCCAATTTATTAGAAAAATCCTTTTCAAACCAATCACGAATAGACACTTATTTTCACATGAATTATCACGAGTTCGAATCCTCATTTTTTTTGTCAATCTCGAGGATAACACGATTTGTCTAGAGTATAGATGTGACGGTCACAAACTTGTTTGTATGCTCGATACAAACATAAGTTATAGCTCAAATTGTATATTTTGACAATAATTGTGGAACTCGAGTAATCACACCCTAGAGGATCATCGAAAGTGGTAACTCTTTCCGCCCTTCTACTTTATTTTGAAGGTCGCCATAGAAAGCCACAAATTTGACTACCTATATACCTAGTGATCTTATTAATTTTTTACTAAATGATGTGGCCATTTTCTATTTTCTTTAGAGAAGTCAATCATCCCATCCAGGGGCCCCGCTTCATTTGATGCGCAATTGTAGCTTGCCGCATTATTTTGTGATTTAAGTCTTAAAAAAACATTTGTAAGCACATCTGGCACTTTCCTTCCCATCGACATTCTTTGGAGGGTCAATGATCAATTATGCCTTTAGAAGATATACATTGCCATAAAAAGCTAGGGTCTACATAAAATTTCAAACTAAGGCGGCCGGCTACTCACGTATTTTCTATATTCGGTTTAAATCTACATCTACGTGTCCTATCATCTCAATTAGGCTCAGCAATGATTAATGTCATGACCAATGCAACGTCCTGTTATCCCTTTTCATTTTGAATAATGGTACCGAGTATTATTATTATTATTACTAAATCGATATGATAAATAATGTAATAGATATTTATTGAGTGTCTACTATAATCGATTTACCAAATTATTTATATAGACCGGTACGACTTAACATGTCATTATTAGTCCAATAGCGAGGCGTGTCCACTAAAATATGGGCGATGCTCAATTCTCGTGCAACATGATTTTATATGACATGGGAAAATCATCATCTTTACTTTCATTATAGAAGTTTGATAATTTAATATTCCGAACCAACTCAGCATGTCGAGTTTGGCAAACTGGAATCCCAAGAATCTTATGTGTTCTTCTACCCCCTTTCTCCTTTCTTTCTCTCCTAAAGGCTGCTTCACCCGTGTGAAAGTATTTCGACCGCATGACCTAATTTGATCGACACCCTTTCACAAACGCAAAAGGGAAAACAAACGGCAGCTTCTTTGGCATAATGGAATATGTACCTACTTGTTTACATTATCCGCACATAAGATGTGGAGCAAGCACTTTCCTACCTTCTCTCAATCTCCCCCCTTTTTTCCTCTCCTTTCGGCCATACGATGCAAGCACTTTCGTGCATCACTAATCGAAATATTTAAACTATAGTCGGCTGAAATTCAACCCATCTTTGCTAAACGTTCGTTGGCATTGTCTGCTTACTTTTGCATCCCATTGTGGTTATATTGACCTTTTAATGCGAGCGCACTTAAGGCATGTGCTCACTTCAAGTTAGCCATCGCAAATCAATTGTATATTCATTTCCCTAGCATTTTTTTATTCCCTCCACTGCACCAAACACCAGAAAACGAGAAAAAGACGCATCTTTGACCGTACCAAACTTCTGGAAAATAGATATCGGGACGAGAAGTTACTAAAAATATAGCACGGAATCCATATGCATTAGGGGGAGAAACATCGAAAGCTCTTCTCGTGTCACTTTAGGCGATGGGAACGTAGTTGGGGACGGGGGAAATTGTTCTGGTACAATCATGTCATCACAACGAGGAACATATAGTGGGAACACAGGATGGAAATCATGGTGCGCAAAGAATGCATCCTCCACCATCCAAAGAGAATCTACGGAGATTTAGCAAATACCAGCAGCCTCTCACACCTTTGTCATTCTCAAATCTATTCCGAGCGGACGAGTGGGGTCTCGAGAAACAAGCCGATCTCCATTGAATTTGCTCATCCAATCTTGAGTCCCGAGCCCCACCACCCAACGCTCCAATCAGTCGGTACGCCGTCGTTTTCCATCGTTTTCGGTCGTGTTCAATGTTCAGTCCAACGCGGACCAAATGAGATCCAACTTCAGTGGCCGAAGAGTACTGATGCACTCAAAAGCAATGGAGAGTTTCGGGGTCAAAAGGGGGACCCTTCGCGAGTTGCAGACATCGGGAATTTTCTCGAATCAAAGGAAATGGACTGCCACTGCGCAATGCGCGGCATAAGTGTGCTTATCATTTCGGTCTCGAAGATCGGATTTTCTAATTCCACCACTCATCTTCTCTTATTTGCCTTTTCTGTAACATGAGTAAGCAATTGTCAAGTGATTGCTTCTGTACAATGATAATTAAAGATCTTTATTAAAGCTGATCTACCCTCGTATTGCTAGTGCTACAAAAAGAAAAGAAAAAAGGAAAAGATAGATGCACCATTTCAAGCTCTAAGCTGACACGCCAAAAAACTAAAGCAAATATACAATGCACGGCGCCTGTACGTGTGATGTGATGGCACTTGAATTCAATAATCTCCACGGCTGAATTATCATCCTAACTTGCGTGCTGCATGATAGAGCTCCATGTAGTCGAGGGCTGGTCGGTTCCAAGACCAATCTTGTTCCATCACCGTCTTACACAATGAGTTGAACCAATCCCGACCATCATACCAACCAGATAATGCCCTGAGAAGCAATTGATAATTCTATATGAAATACTTCCGGACACAAGGAGCTACAGACACAAGCATTAATCATGTGAGCCTTGAGGCAACCCAAAAACACATGCCATGCCTGTTCGCACTACCACAGTGGAATATGGCAACATAGACTAGACGTAAGCTCTAAATTTACTCACCTATTTAAAGCATAATCGACCCCAGCAGAATCAGCTCCATCAAAATTGAATCCATTTGGCTCCAGACCTTGTGCTTGTGCTCTATCTTTATCATGATCGACATCGAATACTGTATCATAAAGTCCTACAAAAAGAAATCATAAATGTAATGCTCCAGCTGAAATTGAAAGTGAAACTCCCTTTCCAGGCCAATATGTGCCCATCTCCATCTATGCAAACCTCACACTCAGCATGCAATCAGAAAATTTCAGTGCAAAATGGAAATTCAGAAATGAAAGTGCAAGAGGCAACATAAACTAATAAACGTCAAGACACAGACATAACTCAAGTAGAGGCTGGAAGGTCAAGACATGAGCTTACGAGAATTTTTTTTTTTTTTTTTTTAATGGAAGAAATTATATAAATTGAAAGGTAAGAAAAATATGCACATGCACGCTAAGAAGCTTGCCATATAATTCTTGTTCGATTAAAACTGCTAATTAAATCTGACAGAATGATTAAAATAATATGCGAATGCAACCTAAAAGGGACTTAAAATTGATGTACTGCTGGAGAGCCTGTGTTGATTTGTAAAGTACACTAGGTAAATTGTAGTATATGAATGCTCTATGTCCATACGTAGTCTCCCCCCCTCTTCCCTTTCTCACTACCTTTCTCTTCTTTTTTTAGCCAAAGCATAATAACAGTTCATTTATGTCTGGCACTGCCTATCTTTGTCAAAATGCACTTGTCATCATAGAATGCAGGTCAAAAGAAAACACCAGAGAATTAGGAAAAACATTTAGATGAGCAACGCTAAGAAGACACTCCACAATAAAAAGCTGAAACACTTTCCTGATGTCCAAATGTTTCAAAAATTGTAAAAATGGAATTTTTTTTAGATGGTATGTGCAAGAATGATAAAGCAATAAGATACCTCCAGTTTTGCGAACCACAGGTATAGAACCATAACGCATTGCTGTGAGTTGAGTCAATCCGCACGGCTCAAAAATTGATGGCACCAAAAAGAAATCGGCCCCAGCATATATCTATAAAAATGGCAAAGCCAGCTTGCAAGTGTTATGTTGGTTTGAGGGGAGACAAATGCAAAAGAATTGAGATGGTGAGAACAACAAACCAAGTGAGAAAGAGGTTCATCGTAAGTCAAACAAAGGCGAGCACGATCATTATGAGAAGAATGCAATTGATTGGCCAAATTCACAAAGTCATTCTGTATACGAGGATCAGGAGCTGAACCAAGCAGTACGACCTGTAATCATGTGCACAATCAATTATCTGAGGAGGATAGCATTTCCTACTCTCTTATTAGCATCGAAAAGTCAAATTAATTAGTTAGGATAGTAACACACATTAAGTTGATTAATGTATGCTTCTTGCATACTTCAACAATAATAAAGTCATCAGCCGCACATTTCCTTTCTCAAACATACAACTTACCCTTTTCTAGGTAGTTCAACTACTCAATCAGTTCATGACAACTGCGAGTAGATTTAAACATAGAGGAGAGGAGGAATAAAGATTTGAAGGAGAAATCAATCAGAAGAGACCATTTTGGGCCATCAAATCATAAATGCTCCATGCATTGCTTCAACATCAGCCTAACGACAGAAATTTGAGACCAACACATCATGTGTATGATATTTATTACACAAGGGCCACAAAGAGAAGCAATGACAACCTGTCCATTTCGCTCCAATGTATGCCAAATTGCATGCTTGATTAGATGAATTCCTTTCTGATGGGTTAGGCGTGTAATAATTCCAACAAGAGGAAGATCAGCCTTTTTCAAGCCAAGTCTTTGCTGTAAAGCTTCCTTAGCAGCTCTTTTTCCCTCAACAACATTTTCTGGAGTGTATGATATCTGAAACATGCATGTTCAGTATAAGACAATCACATATAGTACCCATCTGGAACATCTTTACAATTGAGGGAGTTCATAAGTGAACCAGCTTAAAAGTCATTTTTCAGTATCGACATATATATATCAAGACAACTCCAGCTATATAAGATCACAATTACAAAAAATCGTCAATTTCTTCAATTAAAAATACAACAGCATCCTTTAATAGATCTCTGTCTAGAAAGAATGTCATTGAGGGATCTTGTCCCAAACAGAGAAGTGCAGCTTAGGATGATCCAGCAAAATCGGCATTGCTTAGTGCAATAATTGATCTATGCTATTATACACACTATACCATCATATGGTGCTCCTCCCTGCTGACTGATGTTAAAATATGAATTTTCATGGTCAAGGGAGCGAAGTCTCAGAGCAGCCTGAGCTGAGTTAAATGATTTGATTCATTTTCTGAAAAAATAGCAGGAGAAAGGAAAGAACAAAGTATAAAACACTTACAGGAATGAATTTGTCATTGTATGGGTCCCATATATCTGGATCGATTCCATTCAATATGCCATGAAACTTGAATAGATGAGGAGCGATGACAGGATTTCCAGAAATCTCTTTTGAATAAGTGTTTGAGACCTGCAACCAAAAGAACGATGCAAACCTAAGATTGTGCAATTAGCAATCTGATTTTACCAGCATTATCACTTCCTCCATCACTAATTGCATAACCACTTTTTGATAACGAAAGAAAGGATATCTTCAGAAAGGTCAGGAGGTTACCAATCCATTTAGAAAGTCGCACAGATGAAAAGACTTACAAAATCAAGAAAGAAAGCCGAAGGAACTATGCCCACATCCCTATAACTTCAGCTAGACATTATATCCATCTTTTGAAAAGAGCAATTTATCAACCCGCTTGAATTTATCCTCAACAAGAGAAATGCCGATCCTCTTTTTGAAGGGAATCATGGTAAATGAAACCAAAATCTGATTATCCCTAAAAGTCCAAACATGGGAGATATTATAAATTATGGATCAGATCAAATGAAAAGTTGAATGAATGTGAATTACTAACAGTTGTAGCCTTGTCCGCATAAGCCATAGCTTTCCCAATGAGCTGTGCCCCAAATTCAAGGTTGTGGATAGTGAAGACAATCCGAGCTTTACTGAGACCATACTGCTTATAGTGGTCCTTAAACAACCATGAGACAGGTGCACTAGACCAATCGTGGCAGTGGATGATATCCTACCAAAGGTCAAGCAACAGAAAAAAATTAGTCCATTTTGAGGAGGAAAAAGGGTACATTTTCATTAAGAATATAAGCTTAAAAGACAACAAGGAAATTTAATCTTTACAAGAAGTGGAATCTGCCAAAGGGAATATCCATAAACCCTAATATCACCAACTATAAATTGAAGTATTCATATGCGTAAATGTTGAAATATATAGAAAGTCAATTCATATGATTATCAATCAAAATTACTTATACAGCAATCTGGATGTCGAAATCCCTCATTTCTTTGAAAATTAAACCCCAAGGATCAATAGCAATCAATTGATCTTACAGGATGGAAGCCACTTTGGTGTAGAAACTCTAACGCAGCATGGCAAAAGAAACCAAATCTTTCGCCATCATTGTTACAGCCATATACACAGCCTCTCCCGAAAAATCTGCGAGGAAAAAGCAGGTTCAAGCCCTTTTCCAAATGGATTTTATCATAAACAACATAATTCAATAGAAAAAGTGCACAGATAACAATGACATAGCAAACCTTGTGAACATGATTGCGCTATATTTGTCACTAACAATTTCATCAAGAAATTTTTTTATGTCCAGATTAGCAACAACCGTCTTTAACATGTACAGAAAAATGATTATTTAATTTTAGTCTAATATTCAACTAAATCAGAGGAAACCGAAAGAAGTTCCTGCAGGTTGTCTTTGTGTGTATTCAATATCCTTAAAATATCCAATTTACATTAAACATGAGATGCAATAATTTTCTAACAACGCAAGGATGGAAAAAGGACAACTCGCAGGTGTCTAAGGAACTCTTTAGCTTACAGTATCCAGGAGCATTAGTATTGACTGTCAGATCTGAGTATCACAAATTTAAAACTATAATGAACAACAGCAGTTACATAGCAAATATGATTCATTCCTCTTTAGTCACTAGTAGTCATCACCATGCATGTATTCTAAGATGTATGTTCTAATGGTTATCAGCTCCATAGCACCCCAGAACGCAGAGCACAATCCATCTATACTCCTATGCTGAAATAATAAATATTAGCAGAATTTATGATCCACCCTACCATAAATCAAGTAATTATTCCTCCTTTTATTAGCCATACAGAGTAACTTCCAGACCCAAGGTAGAACTGAATATTTAAGATAAACCAAGTAGATAGTAAACTTTCCAGTACATGCCACATTAAAGCTGACACATTCATTTTCCGTCCCCTTCAGCTTTATCTAATATGAAACAATATTTAGACTGCCGTTTCCACAAAACTCATAGAGCTTTCATAGACGGTGTTTCATATAGGAGTACACAGCTCAGATTAGACATTCCCCAAAAAGTTAGCTTGTAATGGACGACCCCTGCAGTCAGATGGACCCATGTAATGGAGAGTATAAGTCCCATAAGAAGCAAAGAGTTACTACAGATAAAATATTTACCCGTTTTGTGGCTCCAAAAAGTACACTGAAAGACCTTCCACCTTTCCATGCCAAACTTTTATTTCAGTCCCACCCCAGCCATAACTCCTGTGAAACTGGAAGTCCTTGACCTAATCAAAGGATGCATACAGGAACTAATTAGAGTACAGTAATAGGGCCAAAACTTCTGTAGAATTATTAAAGAAAGCATAAGAAATTCAAAAGATATGCAAACTGATGATGAAACTTTAGCCAGTAAAAATAGCGCGATTTACTATATAATGATTCAACAGACAAGATTACTACACAAACTGCCAACAGAGGTCGTGTGCAAGAAAGCTTATATAATACAACGCATTTTAAGGCCTCGAGATCAAAGAATTTTAAGGCCTCAAGATTCCACACAGAAATGAAAAGTAAAAACCAAATCAGCCGACCATCTATGTCATCTGTTACACTAAGTAGTAAGCTAAAGCATCCAATAACAATATGAAGTAAGATTACATGGAGCACCATCCACCATAGAGGAACCCTGAACGTTGTAAAGATATAGGTCTTCCTTCACCTATGGAGGTACAGGCACATCAAGAACAACTTAATATTTTAAAATGCCAACTCTAAGCAGTTTTCATACTCCCAAGCAACAAGAACAATGGACTGCCTTATATGCTTGGTCTAGAATCAACCATGTGATGTTATTCCAATTCCAATTCCAACTTGCTAATGCTAGGTCTGTTTAGGCCGGGTAGTTGGACAAATCACTTTCTTGCCAATTTCCGCAGATCTTAACTAATTCAAGTTATAAAAGGTTAATTAAGGCAACAGTCACAAAGACTAACACTAAGGCTCGCAGCACAATCAACATAAATTAAAAGGAAAAAGCATCAGAATTGAAGCTTACGTTGCTAAAGTTCAAACAATCATACTTTGGAAAAACAATGTCAACATTGTGATTTAATTCTTGAACAGCACGGGATAGACTAGTCACAACATCACCGAGGCCTCCCACCTGCATCACATTATAAAAGGAATTGTGTAACAAAATGAACAGCACGTTATTGAATCCAAAAGAAGGCCATAGTTGTAATGGAATTTCACAATATAGGTAAAGAAAGGTAATGTGAGCAGTAGGAAATTAACGGGTGGAAATTGATTTTTCTTCTGGTCCTTGAGATGCAATGCAAGTGCATCTGCACATTATCAGAGTACTGCTGCAAATCATATGACAATTCAACATGTAGGTTTACATATCTAGTTATATCTAGAAGAAATCAAATCTGCTTTAAGAATCCAAAAATTACAACCACCAAGCTTGTTCGGTTTCAACTTCCAATCTTTCCTTATTGAAGATGATTCTTCATCATATAATATTGCTTGGAGTTGAAAGATGGAAATTTAACATGGCCAACTACTTCAATCACCACAATTTCACTCCTCAATATATTGGAGAAGTATTTACAGCTGGAGATCATAAGCAAGTTTCCATGTTTATGACATTCTGTCAGAGCTGCAAAACTTGTGCTTATTCTTTCCACATGCAGCAAATATGAGAAAAAGACAGGGTGGGGTCACAAAGAAATGAGAGGAAATCCAAAGGAAGAAGGCCAATGAGGTGCTAACCAGAACTTTTTTTAAGGATAAAAAGTTTTGGACTGATGATATTTGAACCTCTAGTTTAGCTTAAAAGCTTGGCAAACTATCAAAAAGGAGCAAAAACAATCTTTTACAATATGATGGCAAATTTCATCAAGCTCACTATTATATGCCATCCTTGATTATCAAGGAATGCCAAACAAGAACCACTCAAGTTGATTCCAATACCCATGGTGCAGCACATTACAGACTTTGGAGGGGTTCTTAGATGGGCCATGCTGATGGAATATTTCTACGTGTGCGAATGTACATCCATGGTGCTGGACAAATGGGCAATACAGTAGGCAAAAACCTACTTCAGCTTTTAACGATTTTTTCATGAGAATAATAACATTTCCAAAAACATCAAATCCATGTTCATTACAAGTCTGATACATTGGCACTCTCAGGTACTATATGATAATCATGCCCCAAGAACAGGATAACGACTACCAACATAAATAACCACTAATTCGTCTCTGTATAAGTGGAGTTGGTTACATGGATATCTTTGCACTTTTACACTCTCTTTAGTATTAAATCTCAAGTCCACACTGAACAAAATGAGAAATTGAAGTTGTTGGAAGTATTTTCCATTAGTAACCAGTGGTCAACCCTAGCCTCAAGAAAAAACGGCCCGATAAACAAGTGTGAAGTAGACAGACAATGATACCTGGAATCACAATATAGACATTACCTTGGCAATTGGGGCCATTTCAACTGCAATGTGTACTATATGCATTGGTGGTTCCCTTATTAATCCTCCAAACACAGGTATGTGGTAGTCCATGCCAAATTTGTTGTCGAAAATCCCTCCATCTTCTCTCTCCGAGAACACGAAGTCTATCACGTAAGCATCCAAAGGAATTTTCACTGCAAAGCAAGTCAACATGCTAATTAACTTGCATGTACTAATGATCTTAACTCTTGATGATAAGAGTGCTTAGTGTATGTCAGTCAATTTGTTATTAAGCAGCATAAGGATATAATTACTTAGAAAATTTTCTCTCCAAGAGATAAGGATCTTGGAGTCACGATGAGCTAAAACAATATCTTAAGAGTTCCTGCACATTGTCATATTTCATTGTTTCTCTTTCAGCTTTATTTGAGAAGTTAAGTAATGAAAATTAATAAATCCAAAAACAATGAAACAGGCTGAACATTACAGATAAGTTCTTTATTTCTAGAGAAGCTGTACAGGAACCCACATATAGACCATTTTGACTTTAAGACTCACCAGTGGCTTTTACATGAGAACCATTTTCTGCAGGTACCATTCTCTGTGGTGGCAATGGCCCTTTCCGGTGGGTCCAGCGGTTAAAGGAACATCTGAACCAAATTTCTGACTTTCCATGCAAGACTGTGTTGGCAGGGTTATAAAACACTGTCAGGTATCTCCTGCTTTCACATCCAGGGGTTCAGTGTAGACTATGTGCTTTTGTGACAACAAAAACGTCTTCAAAGTTCGTTTCTTTGTTTCAGCCTTCATAAGTGCTGCTTTTTCAGCCTGTGACAAGAAAGTGGAGCTATAAATAACGAGCTAAAATTGGATATGTCTCCGGGGTTGTGCAAAAATAAATATTGAAGTAACATACAGCTTGTGTTTTGAAGTGAAAGAATATTAGTAGATTAATGGGAAAACGGTAGATTCCGAAACTTCTACCTTATCGAAGTCCATAACTTCTATCTTATCATTGAAAATCATCAAGGGAAAAGAATGCCATATACAGTGAAGATTTGCTTAAATTTGGGAAAGGATAACTGGCTCCTTTGATAAAAAGGAAAACTATTCTTAAAATGACTATTGAGTAGGTGATATAGGTATCCACTATAAAGAAACCTTCAAGTTGTCTGGAGAATTAAAATAAACTGACCTTGGCGCGTATAGCTTCCTCTCTCAACCTCCTTTCTTCCTGGAGTTTCCTATATATTTGGTGTTCCTCCTCAACCCAGTACAACTCTTCAGGTATACTATTTGGAACAATAGCATGAAAATCTTGCCGATTGTTATTATCATACACAACAGCATTGTGTGGCGGCCCATCAGCAAAAACCCAATCCAACACTGCCGCTTGATCAGGTACCACCACTGAAAATAGAATAGTTGGTCAGTAAAATGAAATTGCGTCATTGTTCAGCAGGGACATGTAGGTAGACGACAATTTATGCCTGCTGACCAAGCATATTAATTATCTAGATTGAATCGGTTGCATGGAATTGTCTATACTTGTCAATTGTCGATGAATTTCATAGTGTAAAAACAAAAGTAGGAATTGCAGTTAGCGTTACTCTTCATTAGTGCGGTTTTGTAGAAGCCTTCTATATTTATGTGATAGTCCTCGGGGCACAAGTAATAACCTCAGAAGTACGTGTTTCTAATAAAGAGAAATTCCAGCTTCTCTGTGTTGAAATATCAAATGCTCCATTATCCACTAATAAAGCCTAACCCTTCAAATGGCATGCACAAACTATTTGAAAAGTGAATCAACGATCAGTATGTTGACTAAAAATCTACAGAGACTTCACGACAAGCCTCTGGTCCTTTGCAAAATACCATGTGCATTCTGACTATGAAACAAACAAGGCATCTGATATCTCCTATATGATGAAACGAGAGACCAAAGACCTATTTTAAAGCCTGCCTGCTGTGCTAATATTTTGTAGTTTCAACTCTCGGATCAAAATGCACTAATACTAATATTTGAAGAGCAGTATATCATTCCCTACCGTAAGGCATTGATAACTTAATAGATAAGGAGACGAAAAAATAAGGAAGAAGAAGGACTAGTAGCAATACCAATCTCTGACGGCCTACCAAGTGGGCATTCACATTAACTTCTCTACTCCCAATTCTAACTGAAAAACTGTTTGAAGCACTCATGCTTTTGCAATGACTCATCTATGGCAAAGAAAAAGGAAAAGAAATGCCGCATTACCAAATCACTAGCTTGTACATTCGGTTTCCAATTTAAATAGGTGTTGATATATTTCTGAAGAAAAAGGATATCCTCAATGCAAGTAAGAAGAGTATGAGAGATTGACAAAGAACCATCTGCAAAGTGCTTTAGGCAACATTCAGATAATAAAGTCTCCTAGAACACAAAGTTCTACAATTGTGATTTTTATCATGTCGGCAACAGTCTCCAAAAATAAGATATGACAACTAGAAACGTGTACCTTTGGCATACCACCAATCACCATCCTTTCTCTCAGATTTGTCAAGCCTTTCAGCAATAGTCAATCCATCCTTCCAATTGTTATGCCCCCCATGGATCCACAGTTCATTAGCATGAGCAAGAGGACCTGAGCTTCTGTTATAATATAATCTCACCATATCATCTCCTTTAAACTCGCTAGGCTCTATGTACCAAACATTATCCTCTGACTTTGCAGCCTTTTTTATCAACTGTTGCAATGCCTCCCGTCTTTTTTCTACCTCCACTCTTGCCTGTGCCCTATCTGCTTCACTAGCAGCCCTCTCTGCCTCTATTCGTCTCTGCTCTTCCGCTTTTCTCTCTCTTTCAGCTTCTTCTTTTGCAAGTTTCTCGAGTTCCCTACGTTTTTCCTCCAGCAAAAAATCTTCAAAAGCAATGGGGTCCATTGCATCTTCCACGGGTATGCTAAAATCCTTCTTATCATTGTTGTCATAGACATTTTGCCCATTAAAGAACACAAAGTCCATCTTATATGCTTCTTTGGGAATATGAATCAGGCAAGACCACCAATCACTGCTGAGATGGGTCTCGCTCAGCCTGACAGTAAATGATTTCCATCGCCAGTCATTGAAAGCTCCCATAATCAGAACATCTGGCTCATTACTTAGGGCCGACAAGCTCCTATTAAGAAAGATTTCTACATCTAAATCAGGCTTCACGACCGGAGGGTAAAAAAATAACTTGTTGCCTCTAGCAAAGCTCTCCATGGCAAGCCTCTCAATTTCTCGTTTTCGAAGATTTGCCTCCATCTCCAACTTTAGAGCAGCTTCCGCTTCTTGTTTTCGAAGACTTGTCTCCATCTCCAGCTTAAGAGAATCCTCATCGATTCTCTCCTCATCCAACTCAAAACTTTTAACTTCTATTGTGTCATCATCCTGTTCATTGCTCTTTAAAGCATCTCCTTTTTCATCCGCAACATCAGCCACATTGTTGATATCCCTCATTGAAGCTACTTCTTTATGTGGTGATTCCACTGCCTCCTCGCTATTCCTGACCATACTGCCATTCTCCACAAATCTATCTTGTTCGTCAGTCAAAGCAGCTGAATCAACGCTTGCTGTTGTTGTATCCTCGACATAATCACCAAAATCAGAATCTCGTTCTTCATCAATCTCATTTCTCTGGATTGGTTCAAGATCTTGCTCCTCATCAAAATCAGATTTTAACTCGACTGCGGAATGCTCAGAAGTTGGACTACCAGTACCTTTCTTCTGTCCATCTTTTCCCACATCCTTCTTCTGTGTGCTGGTTCCAACAGGGGCTTTGGGCATGAATCCCTTCGGAGAAGATCCTCTGGGCCTTGCACTCGACGTTTTCCGGTTTCTCCTTCTCGAAAAATCTATTACAAGATTAAAACAATCTATCTTAGAACATTCATAGGTAGGGATGGGTAGAACTTATTGAGGTAGGACACAGCATTGGAAGATCGAGTTCACCTGCACTCGCAGCAGTGATTCGAAAGGGAACTCCATAGGAAAGATTTCCGGTCTGCCATGGAGTAAACTGATGTAAAACAAGTTTACATTGGCCATTTCAGTGAGCTAATCCAAGCAGCATCAAGATAGACTAGTTGTTTGAACCAATAAGATTATATCATAGGTTATATATTAAAAAAATAAATTTCTAAAAGGAAATTGACGCAAAAAAAAAACAAAAACAAAAACAAAACAAAACAAAACAAAACCAAAACTGAGCTTTTCTTCTGCCAACCAATAAGATTGAGCTACTTGCATATCACATTCGATTCCTACAGAAGCAATCCAATTATCAGTATCCAAATCCTCCGAGCGCAACCTCGAACTCAAGCCAAGAGCAAAATTTCACTCGACGAAGAACTCCACGGATCCCTATACGGAATCTACAAGCAAAGCAGCAACTCGTACGGACAAGCTCGTCGAAGACAAACGCTCAGAATGAGAATCACTACACAGAACAAATTTCAGTGAGCCAATCCAAACAGCATCGAGATAAACAAGTCGTTCAAACGTTCCGGGATGCAACCTCGAACTCAGGCCAAGAGAAAATTTCGCTCAGCGACGAATTCCACGGAACACGATACGGAATCTACAAGCAAAGCAGCATCTCGAACGGACAAGCTCATCCAAGGCCGACGCTCAGAATGAGAATCACCAAACAGAACAGAACGGATTCTAGCGAGCCAATCCAAAACGGCATCAAGATAAACGCAGCCGTTCGAACGCTCCGGCCAAGAGCAAAACTTCACTAAACGACTCGTACGGACAAGCTCGTCACGGCGGAGACAACGCGACGAACCGACAATCAACGGAACACAGGGCGGGAAGCGAAGGCACTGACCCGCGAAGGAGCGCTGGCGACGCGAGGCTCGACCCTCAGGCGCCGCCACGCCGCCTCGCCGAGCGCGGGGCCGCGGCTCACCGGCCTCGGAGCTCGCAGCGCCATCTCCATCGTCCTTCCCCGGCGGCGGCGGCGGCGGCGGCGACGGAGGAGGAGGGATCACCAGCGGCGGCGACGATCTCCGGTCAGTCGGTCGAGCTGGCTCTCTCGCATTCGCAATCTCTCTCTCTCTGGAACGTTGTAATTTTCATGATGAATTTAAGGAAAATGATAAAGCGATTTTTCGAGAAGCGAGTGTGCGAAGTTCAGTGTGTCCTCTGAAACGGCGCCAAAGAGAAGTACTAAAATCTCAGCCAAAAGTGGGGCCCGTCCTATGGTGCGTCTGCGGTGTACGTTGATTGATCTGGAGGGGGGACGGCTGGCCCTCGATTCGGATTACCATTCGAGGAGGTCGGACTGATCGGACGGCGGATGTGAGGGGGTGGAGGTGGCGCTTCAGGACGGGGGAAGCAAGCTGGAGATATTTTGTCAGCCGTCGGTTTTTCTTTTTTCTTTTTTAATTTTTTTTTAAGAGGCCGCGAGCACGTGAAAGGTGAGGGAGCGGGGGGGGGGTCCACCAGAAATTGCCACCCCGAATGGGAACACGCCACGTGGGAACAGACTTGTGTGGGGAGTTCTATGGAATGTTCTCTCTGATAAGACTGCTATTTGTCGATGCCCCCTTTTCTCTATTATTTTAACCTTTTCCCCTTGGGGGCTAAACGATGTCCACTTGCAAATGGCCAGTGTCAGTGACCGATTGAATTCGATTTCGCATACATTGAGGATGCTAGGAGTGGGGAGGACACATCAGGAAGTCCCATGATTTTCGTACAACTTATTTTGATTTAACAATTTTTTCATAAAATTATTCTTTTTTAAATCACTAAATAAATGCTATATATATATATATAAAAAAAAAAAAAAAAAAAAAAACGATCACATTTCGCGAACACCATGCCATGGATGCCAAGACCACAAATGGGTGAAACCCCGGCACAGAGATGAAGTGCTGGTGTGCAAGGATCCGTGTATGTGGAGGCAAGAACGTGAAGTGTTGCTGGTGAGAACGTGGGACATGTGATGAAATTCTAGAGCAATCTACTTTCCCTATTAACTGGACATGATCCTGAATTTCAGTCACGTAGGTTTGCTTAACACCCAAGCTAGGACTAAACAAAGCTTATAGAATTCTACAAAGCATTGACCCTTATCTTGACCATGTCCTGAATCGATCTTGCATTAATCTTGAATTCAAATCGATTTGAACCAATTCAATTTAAATCATCCTCATCTAATAATCATGACATGTGCCCCACCAGGATTATTCCCTACCTTGGCTGAAATTTAGACACTCCCTTATCTTGGAATTAGACCAAGCTTGGTCAATCTCGGTCAACCTTGGTCAATTTAGGTCAAGATAGGGGCCAATCTTAATTTGATTAGGGCATTCAGGTAATCTTGGTTTCATAGCCAATTCTTGCAACATACTTGATTCTATTTACTCTAAATCTAAATGCTCTTGGTTCCTAAATGGGGATAATTTTATATACATATATACAAGACAAAATTATGTTCTATGGATGTTAATTTAGTCATTTTGGTTGACGTTAGCACTTACCATCTTATATGGCACAATAAAATTTTTTAAAAAATTTTTTCTTTCCTTTTTTGGTTTTGACTATGGCACCGAGTGAGGTTCGTTGCAGCCCTTGCTCAAAGTCTTCGCCACCCATAGCAAGGGCTCGTGGCCTCTCCTACCCTCGCCAAATTTGGGTAGGCCACGGCATCTTGAAACTTGCATGTGGCTTGCAATCTCCACCAAACACTGCCGAGATTGCAAATTGGCCAGGAGAAATGAGAAAAAAGAAAGAAAGGGGAAAAATTAAGAGAAATTATTAAAAAGTTGTGAAATTTGTCAATATGTCGACGTGATCGTGTCGTATAAGATAGTCAACGTCCACATTAGCGATTCTTGATCAAAATTAGTTGAAATGATTATATTGATAAATTATTAAAAAACTTATGATTGAATCAATATTTGTACATTAAGTGTAAGACTTATTCATTTTCCCTCCAAAATGCAATAAGAATGCAAATGTAAAACTATGCAATATCGATAATTTTTATTTAAGGGTCAACCTCCATCACTTTGATGAATTCAATATCTAATTTTCATGAGATGAATGGGAAGCTTGCAAGCCAAATTTTAATTATTGAGACTTATCACTCCTAATAGTAGTGCTAATTTTATATTCTAAAGATACTAGATAAGGCTGACAAAAAAGGGGCATGGGTGATTCCCAATAAAGAATTGAAGTCCCAAACAGCGTGGATCGTGATTATTGTAGATAACATCAAACTAACACGCGATATACAACACAACACGATACCACATGACATGCTAACACGTTGTTTTTTAAAAAATAAAAAATTCCGACATGTTGGAAAACATGACATATAAATAATTTTGAATGAATTTATACTAAAAATATTAAATTATTTATTTATTCATTTTTATTTTTATTTTAAACATGTTGAAACACAACATATAAATAAAAAAGAAAAAAGAGCCTAAAATGAATTTATGCTAAAATGTTAATTCATTATTTGTTAATATCATTTATTATTTTAATTTGACAAATTCATTTCCATTTCAATAATCCACAAAACTTGAAGGAAAACAAAAAAAAATGAGCAATCCATATTTTGGATTCATGTATCAAAATGTGTCGAAAAGAAAAGAAAAAAAAATAAACTTGGAGAGTGAATTGTGTATCATAGAAAGTGAGAGTTGGAAGAGAAAAAAAGACTAATTTTCTTCTTTCTTCCTTTACTATTATTTTTTACACATTTTATTTTACCCCTCATTTATTAATTTTTTTTTAAAATTGACCCCGTACATGTCTAAATTATGCATCAAAATTCTCAATTCGCATATCGGAATTACAAACTCGAGTGTCAAAGAGTGTTAGGAAAGTTAACCAAGTGTTGGATTTTTCGACATATGTGGAAGAGTGTCGAAGAGTGTTGAACATATGCCGAAGTGTCCGACACTATATGAAGACTCTAAAAAAGTATTGGTACTTTCAAGCTTTCATGATCTCGAGGATATCAGTATCGGATAAGTCATCTATTCCTCATTGGCAGTTTTCACTCTTGTAATTTGGAGGCACTTGTTTTTATTCTTCTTATGGGTGATTCCTAGTAAACAAAAATAAGTATATCTAAATGAGAGTTGCAAACCCCTTTTCAATTGATATTAACATCGGTGAGTATATATAAATCAGTTAAATAAGCTAATGAATTCATATAAAAATTGGTAAATTTAAAACGGAATCAAAAGAAGTATACAAAGTTTAGTCAAAGATGAAAAAATAGTTAGTAATTAAAAAGAATAGACTTGGCAAGTAGGTCGAATAAGAGTCCGTAACTGAAAATTAGTCAATAACTTAGTCATAGAAAAGTTGGTAACTCACTTCAAGTAATAAAGATAATTTTTAAAAAATTAGTACATTTAAGGCATTGTTAAAAATTGGAAATAATGTTTTGCAAATGATAAAAGAAGTTGACAAATTCTAAAAGGCAAAATAAATGTTGGTAAGTAACTAAAAGAGTGTGATAATAATTTAATGGGAGAAATGTTAGTGCGTCACGCTAATTTGGGAAGGTAATCTCTAAAATGAATTAGCAAATGTCTAGTTTCATCATGCTAATTGTAATTTTATCCAGCAAAAGTAAGTCAATAACTCTAATTTATGTTGATAATTTCAGATGACAATTATTCAAAAAATAATTGAGTTATGCATATAAAGTTGGTAAGTCAGTAAAAGAAGTGCTAATATATAAATTATAGCCAAAGGTTGGTAATTTTGTAAAAACGTTGCCAAGTTACCAATAAATTACATGAAAAAAATATCATCAATCGTTTTCTTTTTACAAACAATATTTTGACATTTTCCAACACTTACTGAAATTCATCAGCACGGTTCATAAATTCTGTATTTTTTAGCATGGATCAACTTAAATTTGCAAAAGTCAGAATATACTAATTCTCAGGGCTCAGGGATTGCCTACATTGGTCTAATCCTCAAAGTAATATGTTAATGAGATAATCAATACTAATGATTCCTCAACATCATCAAACAAGCACTTGGTAGTCCAATAATCTCTTAAAGTTAAAGCTTTGAGCACTGCATATCATATAAATCCAGATGCTAAGTCCCACAAGAACAAAAGAGTAGGCCACCCTGGCCACCACGTGAATTAATGATGGACACACCCCTTTGCATTTGCCAGTTTCTGATTGCGACCACAAGATCAGCACCCAAGCATGTGAGGCTAGAAAGCTCCAGGCGATCAAAGTCATGCTTTACACTTCTCGGAATATACCATACAGTGCAAACAGATTCATCAGTTTACGAGCTCGGTCTTCTGAGGGTCAAGCCAGAACGGATACCTTTGGGTCGATTAAGCCGCGGGTGAAATAGATAGTTTGTTCGACATGCATGACCAGGAAGAGAAGATGAATTCTTTTGCAGGCTTGACATATACCAATTATGTATTTCTACCAAGTTTGCCATGCTTTTTTTACTTTTGGCAAGTTTGAAGCTAGGGTGAAGGTATGATCTGTTATCGTGCACTCGCAACAGTAGACGATCTGATACGATGACTGGCGTCAAAGTTCTTGAAAGGGTTTTGATAATGGAAGCTGTTGAGCCGAGCCTCTTAAGTTGCTAGCAACTCGTATGATTTCCCAAATTCCACCGACAGAGCACGGAGTTGCAGTCACATGTGATCCCTGAGTTGCTTTTTCTGAGACCTTTTAATCAAGGGTCATGTGCTGCTCACAGTTGCAATGGTGCTGTAGTGCTTTTCATCAAGTCAGATTCCGCAGCTTCAAGGATATCAAGATCCATGGCTTCTTCGATGAACTCAAGCTTGCATAAATCCTTTCACACATAATCCTTTGTGGTTTGCAACACCATTCACCAATTAGAACGAGCGAGTTCATTTCAATGTCATTTTTCATACGCAACTAGTGAATAAAATATCACGCCCTCAAAAACATGTCCCTATTGGTCGTTCAATTTGCATTAGGGACAAGAAAGTATCACTGATTGGTCTCATGGGGTCATAATCATATGGCCTAAGTACAGTTGCATGTACAGAGAAATGATTTGGCATCACCTGTGCTGTGCCTATGAGAGAGAATTCTGTTGTGCCACGAAGTAAAAATCTTGAAAAGGACCACCTTGTTTAACCTTATCAATAAACACACAGTGATTTGTGCTCTAGTCATTCCGAGATTAAATGTCAACTCAAGAAACTCACATAACCCTACTCAACAACCCATCAAAAGAAGACAACTACCATTCTCTCTTCCTCAACCACCAAGATCGATAATGTCAGAGAAAAGAAGAAAAACGACATTAATGTCATCAGTCCCCTTCTTCTGTTATCCATATATAGTCACAAATCTCCTGTTTTGAAAATTTCCAATACACCTCTTGTGATTTCTATCAGCAACTATTCTGTGGTAGTGATGGGAGGAAGAGACCACAGCTCTCATGAAAGCAATGGGGGTGCAGAAGGTATTTATTTTAAGTTGACTATTCTAGAACCAATGGTGTTTTTCAAGTTTAGACAGTGATGATAGCAGTCTTCCTTCCTATCCGTGTTGCTCTAATGATGAGCCAAAACGGTGCTTGCTTTTAGGGGCCAAAAGAGAGGAATCAAAGGCGGAGTTCTCTGAAGATGAGGAGGAACTGATTGCTCGGATGTTCAGCTTGGTGGGAGAAAGGTAAATGTGGTGCTTCATTTCTTGCAACGCTTGGAAACCTTAAGAGATCACTTTGGCATCATATCTCTGTGCTTTTAGGTGGTCACTTATAGCTGGGAGAATCCCAGGAAGAACAGCAGAAGAGATTGAGAAGTTCTGGGCTTCAAAGCACCCTGCATCTAATCAACAAAGATGATGAGTCCAAGGTTAAAAAATGAAGCAATAATTGCACATAGCTTCTCTGTCATGGACTTGTGTAGATAAATTCAGTCTTCTTCTTCTGCGTCTTTTTTTTTTTCTTTTAAGTTAGATCTTTTGGCCATCAAATTCAGCTTTTCTTAGTGTTCGGGCATCCTTTTAATACAAGGATTCAAGTGACTTGTTTAGTCGTATTATTAGAAGTACCTTTCAACCTTGGAGTACTTGGATAAACATTGTTTAGTATGGACCATTTGCGTATTCGTCTCGTTAAGATATAAAGCATAACATATGCCGAATTTACTATACTTCATATCTTACAGATTTTATATCTTACCTGATCTAATCTAGTGAGTTAGAGAACAGTGATGAGCCACAAGATCACTGAGCAATCCACTAGATTTATTGCCTTTCGTTGTTGTTGTTAGAAGAGAATTTTGATTCGGTCTCCACTCATCCGAAATGGGATGTTTATGTCTCAATTGACTAAAGTACAAGACGTTTGAAATTGATGTTATACCATATCCTCAACAAAAGCATACGTGATTCAATACATGTACGCTCCATAGGGGCCCAAGGAGCCCACGAAACCCACGAGGCCGCTCGTCGTCTCGGCCTTCGGCAAGATTTGGATCGGATTGCAATTCTTATGCATCAGATTCAATCCGAATTGAACGCTCGAGAGGGTTTGAACGAACCTAAATCCTCATCAGATTTAACAGTACTTAAATCCACGTGAGCTTGCTAAGGTGAATTTATTGCTGACGTCCAATGCTACATCGGACCATGACCTTGGATGGAGAGTTCTCGAAGGCAAAATTTAGGGCTTGGGGGAAGGTTGGTGATTTTTGTTATAGAAAAAAAAAAAAAAAAAAAGATCGAGGACATAATTTGGACTACACTTAAAGTTATGGGTCTTTTTTATGGAATTGGGCATGGATTTAATCTGAATTAAATGGTCAAGAGAGTTTCCTTCTTGAAACTCCGATTCATATTTTTCATATGGAAATCTCTTATGAATAGCTTTAAAAAAGAGTCCCTTTTGTTTTTTTTCAAGGAGATATTTTGATTTTTGATATTAAGAAAATGCAAATAAATTGTGGGTACATGTTAGAATTGAACTAATTTCTGATCATTTTTTCATGCTTGGTATTGACTAAACTCCATCAAAATTATGTTTTTAATGTGTTCACTACATACTTTGTTCTTCCAAAATTATGTTAGTGACAATGTTAAAGCTAAATGCCATTAAATAAATTGATCGATAATGAATAATAATAATAATAATTAGTTCTTAATAAATGAAATGGTAATGTTAGTGACAATGTTAAAAATAAATTTCATTAAAAAATTGATCGATAAAAAAAAAGTTAGAGTTGAAATGATTGAGAAGTTGCTCGAATTTGAATAGCTACATAGATAAGTCATTGTGGAATACATAGGGGCGGGGACAATTGGAAGCAAGAGGCAATGCTTTCTATTTCAGCTTATTAATTATTCTAGACTAGAGCTGGCAAAATGGGTCATAAACCCATATTATAACCTATTTTTAGTTAAATAGATCATATATGGGTCAAGTGAAAGTTTAATATGGGTCAGAAATGAGTATGAGAAAGTAAAATACAAAAAGAAATGGGTCTAAATGAGTTATTAGGAAACCTACTTTAACCCTATGGCCTTTTTTAACTTTATAAAAATGTTTTTTTAATAAAAATTTAGAATTTTAATTATTTTTCATATTTTTTTTTTTTTTTTCTTCCTTCCTTAGTCGGTGGCCAACAAGGCGATGGTCGGCCGCCGACTGATGACAAGCCAAGCGAGGCTCGAGCTCGCCGACAAGTCACTGACGACTAGTGAGGCTCAAGCCTTGCCAGATCTAGCAAGGCTCAAGCTCACCGATGTGGCGAGGCTCGAGCTCACCGGTGTCGAGGCCTCGCCCGATTGGCGAGATCGAGCCTCACCCGACTCGAGCCTTGGCCTCGCCAGATCTAGCGAGGCTCAAGTCTCGCTGACGACTGATGAGACTCAAGCTCGTCGGTGTCAGGCGGGACCTCAACATCATAGGATCGGCAAGATCGAGCCCTCGCCGGATAGGTCAAGATCGAGCCCACCCGATGCCGGCAAGCTCGATCTCGCCCATGGCCGGTCGCCAAAGAAGAAGTCATCGAAAAAAAAAAAAAAAAAATAATTATTAAAAATTAAAAATTAAAAAAAATTAAAATAAAAAATAATTTTAAAATTAAAAATATTCGATTTTTTAAAAATTATTTTAAAAGAATTGCAAAAATTTTCCATTAAATTTGTAAAAAATTGCATAAAAATTGTTAAAAAATTGTATTGCATAAAAATGTTTTAACAATACTTTTTCTTTTTATAAAAAAATCATAAAAATGAGTTTTTTAGGTTTAGTTAAAAAATTTCATGTTACGGTTTTTAGTTATTCAATGGTATATTCACTTCAAATAAGAGAAGCATGTGCATAGTCTAATTTTTTATAAATATTTCAATTTATAGTTTTTTTTTTTTAACTTTTTTTTTTACTATTTTTAATTTAATTTGAAGTTTTAATCCAATTAGCATATAATAAATGTGAGTTTTCTAAAATATTAATAGGTTTTAATAATACGAGTCGAATCGGGTATGTGTTGGGTTGGATATGAGTCGGGTTTGGTATGGGTCAATTGAGCCAAATTAAATGAGGGGTCAACCCATTTTCGACCGATCCAAACCTAACCCGACCCACCTATTTGATGGGTCTCTTCCAGACATAGATAAAACAATAATTTTAGCACTTATTTAAGTTTGGCCAGCTCAAGCCCTCCTTTTTTTTTTTTTTTTTTTTTGGGGGCCAAAATTGAGAATTATTATTAGCTGAAGATAATGCCGTCACTTTATTTAATCATCTAAAGTAAAGTGTCGGCATAAAGTAAAGTGTCGGCGGCGGAGCCGCTTTGGTGGTTAATCGGCTCCGACCAATATTTAAATCCCTAATCAATCTGGTCTGAAATCCTGATTATTATTTTTTTATAATGCTGGTGAATAAATACCCCCATTTATTCAAAGTACTGAATGTTTTTACAGCATACAATTAGTCGAGTTGATCAAGATTTGACATGAGGCTGCACCTCAATAAGCATGATCTTCGGTTCAAATTCCAGTTGATGCAATTTTCTTAATGCCATGCCAGGGGCTGCCGACCCATAAGTAGATTGTTGGGTTCAAAGGGGATAACTCCATAAGCTGTGAGATTAATCGGGTGATTTAGAAGTCTTAGATGCTTAATGTCATCAACAATCTTCTGCAAGCTTGTAGGTCGATACCGCGTAAAAATTTCATGTGACTCCCATGGAATAATTTAAAGTTTAATCGTTAGCATTTAAGATTCGTAACATATCTGATTTTTGTAATTTAACCTAACCTAAGTACAAGCTCTGATTTTGGCAATCTAACCTTCAGTAATACATGCCTAAACTAGTAGCATCGGCAGCACCCCGGCTCAATATCTTTGTCATTCTGGGATCCCATATATTTCAAAATAATTTTAAATAATCTCCAAATATAAAACAATGTGACAATGCTTTTGCTTTCCTTATATGGTTGCATTTTATCTCTTCATGACCATCTTCATTTGTCCTTTTTCTGATATCTTGTTCAAGCCAGATAGGACTTCTCAACGACCAGGTATCATATCAAATACTAAAACCCCATATAAGGGACCCAACAATATAAATTGACTATTATTATATGGTATAATCATTTAGTGACAAGAAAATTAATCTTTTCCAAAGCTATGCTAGCCAAATTTTTACTCTCATCATCACGTGGCGCAGTTAATTTATGTGCAACTTCTGGCTAACTTTTAGATATGCTATGACCCATCATTACTGTCATCCACACTCGCAATTATGAGCAACAACCCACTTTGCAAAAGATGAGCTTGACTCAATTGAATTTCAACATCAATGACCTAAGCTAAACCTACACGGAGATTCATGGAGATGGTTGTCAGATATGGAGTGATGATAAATGCAAGGGAACTAATTGCATTAACACAAGCATTCTAAGCCTCTCTTCCTCGGGCTACAAGTAAAATACGTATAAAGCTCAATTTTTCTACATTTGGTCCGCAATTTTTTTAGCTCCATCTAACTTGATTTTGGTTTGCACCGAGATAGTGATGTTGGACTTCATGTAATTTTTCTCACATACTGGTGAAAGAATAGCCAGATTTTCTTTTCATGGATCATGCCAACAAGACTTGACAAAAAGTTGCCAATGGATTACGAGAGGATGATTTTCCCAAATGAAAGCCATTAGTACTTTGTGCTATATAGAGACAAACAATGAATGGACATTGGAAAGTTCCTTAGTGCTCTTCCATTGCACTTCTCCGATCTCCTCACCATTCACCTTCTCCAACTGGTGGGCAAAAGCTTTCCCCCATCATCAGTGTCTCTAGTAGGGCAATGAAACCCTAAAAAGAAGGGAGACAACGAAAGCCCACTTGAAAGTAAAAGGGACCCCAGCTTGCCCTCCTTTTTCTGCCTCAAGAGTCCCCCTTCTCTTTTTTTTAACGTGAGCAATGGTGATTTCGATGGATTTTGTGTTTGTGCCAATTCTTGAACAAAAGTCCAGATAACAAGACTCGTCACCTTGTGTCCGGAAGCTGGCGTGTGTATTCAAGCTGGATGTAGTAATAATTGTCTGCTATTGCGACTGCTAAGGAGCCAATTTACGTTCTTGCAAGTTATATTCAATTTAGCAGCAAGGAATTAAGGAGGTATGCCAGTGAGGCTGCATTAGTTTAAGAGAAAGATAATGTAGGTTTTGTTGGAGTTTCGTATGTCAATACTCATGTATTTCCAGTATTTTTCCACTGCTCAGTTTTTATTGCACTCTTCTGATGACGATTTAGTTGGGCAAGTTGCATCGATACTCTTAAAATCACGGTAAACACAAGTAATTAGTCTAACGCCACGGATGCTCTTTCTCAATTGGTGAAGCACACTTTTGACCGAATCACTCTCCTCTTTAGTTAAAGCTGACAAAGCAGAACTTAAAAAGAGCTATCTTTTTATCATATATCTAACATTGTTATAAAGTTATCAAGTAACAAATTAGCATACACTTAACTATGATATAACGCTTAGAAAATATAACTCAAGTAGCGCATGCAGGTTGTGAGTGGCGGACGCCATAAGGTAGATAGAATTGGAATTGCACCGCTCATAAACAACCTTCAATATTACCTTCTCCTAGTAGCTAGAAAAAAGAAAAAGAAGAAAGAAAATTTAACAAAACTTGATAGAGGAATAGAAATGGGGAAGTGCACTGACTCCATTATATAAGAAGAGCTCAAGAACTAGCAAAGCACGCCTAGTGACTCGAAAAATGGCATCCAAAGCTCTCATCTTCTTGGCTCTCTTATCTTTCTCAGCAGTGTCACCTAGACCTGCCATTGCAGAGATCAATGAGGAAGACAAGCCTGGTCTTGTGATGAACTTCTACAAGGACACCTGCCCTCAAGCCGAGGATATCATCAAGGAGCAAGTGAAGCTCCTCTACAAGCGCCACAAGAACACTGCATTCTCCTGGCTGAGGAACATCTTCCATGACTGTGCTGTTCAGGTATCAAACCTGCGTTGTGCTTAACGTCAGTTCCGCTCGATTGTTTTCAAGTTTAACGAGCAACATTTGTGTTTTTCTTGCAAAAGAAACAGCTTTTACGCTATCTTTCACTCATTTTCCAGTACTTTTTTGCACTCGGGTTTGACCAATGAGCTTTATCTGAGTCAAGAACCCAGATCTCCCTAGTGAGGCTTGGTCGGGCTAGCAAAATGAGAAATTATCAAACTCGATCTCTTAAGTTTTAGAATGAGATTTAAGTTCAAGAAGTATACTATGTTGACTCAACTCAGCTCGTTTTTCGCGTTAGTGTTCGGAAACCTCATTTGCCTTGTGTGATGTGAATGCAGTCATGTGATGCTTCCCTGCTCTTGGATTCGACACGGAGGAGCTTGTCGGAGAAAGAAACCGACCGGAGTTTCGGTCTGAGGAACTTCAGGTACCTGGACACCATTAAAGAAGCTGTGGAGAGAGAATGCCCTGGAGTTGTTTCTTGTGCGGACATCCTGGTCTTGTCTGCTAGAGATGGCATAGTCGCGGTACTCACTCTTCTTTTTGTCCTAATTATGATGTTTGAGTATGAATATATAGAATCTGTAGATCTTTGCTTCCTGTGTTTCTCTTTAATCTCTCTGTCGTATATGCTCTGTATATTTAATAACCCTTTCCTTTTGTTTTGAGTGAACAAAATATCTATCTGCACACTAGTCCTTTTGGCTAGCGTTTGCAAAATCTGATAAGTTCACATATTTCCCCTGGGGATGAAAGTACCTCAACTCTGCCATATTTAACCCTTCTTTCTCAGTAACTTGTCAGCTTGTTCTCATATGGACTTTCAAGAAAATTGGTGAAATCTGGTCTTGAAATTCACTCTCTCTGAGCAGCTAGGAGGCCCTCACTTTCCCCTGAAAACTGGGAGGAGAGATGGTAGGAAGAGCCGAGCTGATGTGGTCGAACAATTCCTTCCAGATCACAATGAAAGCATTTCAGTGGTGCTCGACAGATTCGCGGCCATGGGCATCAATACACCAGGAGTGGTTGCTTTACTAGGTAATTTACTATATGATCCTAGTGCTTCATCAGCAGCTTTATTTTCCTAAAGTTATTTAGCCTGCATATTGTAAAATGAGTATGCATATGTTGTTATAATAATCTTAGTTGCTTGGTCGGTACATCATTCTGTCCCCTGAATTTGTCTAACAGGAGCTCACAGTGTGGGCCGAACCCACTGCGTCAAGCTGGTTCACCGGCTCTATCCAGAGGTTGACTCTGTGCTGAACCCAGACCACGTTGAGCACATGCTTCACAAGTGCCCGGATGCGATCCCAGACCCGAAGGCCGTGCAGTACGTGAGGAATGACAGAGGCACGCCGATGGTGCTGGACAACAATTACTACAGGAACATACTGGACAATAAGGGCTTGTTAATCGTGGACCACCAGCTTGCCACTGACAAGCGGACCAAGCCCTATGTAAAGAAGATGGCCAAGAGCCAGGACTACTTCTTCAAGGAGTTTGCAAGGGCCATCACCATCCTCTCTGAGAACAACCCTCTCACTGGTGACCAAGGTGAGATCAGGAAGCAGTGCAATGTTGCCAACAAGCACCACTAGAAGGAGAAGTTTGCTTTGCCTCCTTTTGCTTTTGCTTTTTAGGTTCATCAGTGGGAATGGATAAAAAGAAGTGCACATGGGTGTGAAGATTGTGCAGATCTTGTGACCCTTTTTCTGCAATTGTTTTTCTGCTCTAAGTTGGCATAGTGATTGTGGGTTGTGGTGTTATCTATGATGGAGTATGATGCATATCTACTTCTGAATGTTAATATATCTATTGATGCTCTTTTGTATGCTGCTTTCCTTTTCCCTCTATCTTCATGATGATGGAGGCAAATTGGTTTTTAAGAAAACAGTGATTCATTGCACTTCAAGACTGAAGCAACGATGTGAGGGTGATGAATTCAAATGGTCCCCAATAGGAGGCAAAAAGAAACAAAGATGTACAGTAAACTAGAACAAGGACAAAGAAAGTAAAGGGACATAAAAAAGGATAAGATTCCCATAGATAATCGGATATTTTGTTGTGTATCCTCCTGCATTTTTAAATGTTTTGTTTGGAAGCTAGGGCGGAATTATGGCACTCAGACGAAAATGGAGCTTTCAGGTATCGATGCAGAGGTGTGGACCATAAACCTTGAGGGAGAGTCATAGAAGTACTTTCAAATTATTTAGAGATTGATATGGTCCATCCGGTTGAGCAGACATTGGTGCATTGCCTAGACTTATCATCCATAAGTCTGCGAATAAATTTACGTTTTTTTTAGATCACAAGGTGAAGTGATAGAGAAGAAGGTGATTTTCCAAGAAACATGGAAGCAATACCCTTGCCTCGCTTGTTAGCTTCACGGATTCAAGATAGTAGGAAATTTTTCACACTGTCGGCTCAACAATTCTATTAGTCATTAAGCCCATTACTGCTACAACAGAGAAAGAAACAGTCTCTTGCATATACACAAATCTAAACAGAACACCTGCAAAGAGGAGGGGGTCAAGATTGCACGACGTTTGGATGAGCCTTGTCAATCTCAGTACATTTCTTTAACTGCTGCGTTATTGGACCCGAAAAGTCATGGCAGCCAGACTCGATGTCGCTGGCACTTCTTTCAGCTATGAACTGCTTGAACTGCTTCCAGAATCATCACCAGATTCCTCTGAGACTGCATCGGTCCTTCCCATGTCTCCAACTATTTTCGGGAAAAAACTGTGTGAATGAGGATAGGTGTAGCAACTGTTTGGATGAACGGAGAAATAACTTGCCGAAGACGGCAACGGGGCATAAGCATATGTGCTCGGGTGAGGCCAATACATCATAGGAATGAAACCGTTTACAGGCTGGTGGGGTGGGAACATATTATACGATGCTGGATTAGAGGACGAAATGTTACTAGGATGGTTGTTGATTGCCGGTTTTGAACTCGAAGCTTTATCTACTCCCGGTGCTTGAGTGTGGATAGAGTTATAGCCGACTAATCCGAATTGAGGAGCACAGCTTGTGTTTACTGATTGAAGATAACGAAGTGATCTTTCTGAATTTAGAGGCTTATATGCAGCATGGCTATGCCTTTTGGGTTTGAATTTTGTTGAGACTTTCTTGGCAGTAGATTGGTCCAACTTGAAGGCGGCTTGCTGCAAGTAAAAAAGCTATAATTCATTAAATACTGCAGCATAAATAAAAGAAAAAGAGAAGGGGGCAAAGGGAAAACTTTCCCGTAGAGAGGGTATTAAGAAATTATTTCACTACTCGTGCCTGAAACTAAATTTGCATAATTTGTTGTCATGAAAGTTTGACTTGAAAAAAAGAAAGCAATTGTATAGTTGGCTTCCTCGATTACCATACTTATCGGTGCTCTAATATAGTTGTGAACCGTGTTCCTATGACTGAATTATTGGAGAACACGGAGTTACATTGGACTTGGGACGGCAAACTTACCGTGTTGGAGGTTTCCGGGTGTTCAAGAAACAATTTCTCTCCTTCAGCATCCTCATCCTTCCTGCAGCATACTCACAAAGCTTTATTAAGCAGCAAGGATCAATTTAACTATCATGGTATAGTGAGGTAAGAGTACGCGCCTCAGCAAATGAAAATGTTTTCAACTGATATGTCAAGTGCTTGCACATGCTGGACTGTTAACGGATGTGGTAAAAGAAAACGCAACATCATTTGCATTTGGCAAAAAGAACTATCAAATGCTTTTACTAGACTTCCTATACCTGTAGTACTTTTGGAGCAAGTCCAAGCTTCTGTATTTGGTTTCCTTTTGAATCAGTTGATCAGTGAAACCAGCCATGAACAAGAGCGTTATGCCCAGGGCCTTAAAGAAGAAACTTCCGCTGCGGACATGGACCAACATCGCCATTTTGCACATGAGTGGCCCAAAGGATTTCAGCTTGTTCTTTCCCATGCGTTGTCTGACGTATCTGAAATTATTTAAGCTGTCAGCTATAAAAGTTTGCAGCAGAAACATCTCTCGCCTGCTCTAAGTTAGAGACTCAGGAGCAAAATATATCATAGAACTTGAAAGCATTTTGTCTTTTCTTTTAGGCTAAGAACTGTAAGGCAAATTATCAAAATCATAGCCATGAAAGAATAATACTTAACTCGTTTGGGGAAGATTTCTAGTCCTTCCTCCATATTTGATGCATAGGAATAAGGATGACGGGCAGCTATGGTCAGATGGACGCATGGCTTTTTCTTCCTCTAGTATTTGGACAGGACACAGTGTCGGGTTCTGTCTATTTGGATAGAAGACCTTTTGGCGGACGCCAGGATTTACATATAAAACGTGCTCCTGCCAACAAATTCACATCAACGCTCGCTTATAGTTGATGCTAAAAAGCATTATGAAATTGCATCAGATGAGTCTAGAAATCCTGGTAGAGTGTTTCATAGGCTAATCACTGATCAAGTCAGTGAAAATTCTAGATGCCATTAGAAATAGTTTAAACTATGATCCAATGAAGTAACTTAATATTCTTAACATTATTATTCTGCAACTAATGCCACAATGCTCTCTTGAAACAGAACGAAGTCATTTTCTGTCTCTGTTGATTTAGCAGAAAGATTAGCTTATTCCTTAAGATATCTTCATTCATGAGATCAAAAGAAGATTCTGAGTTTTTTTCCACAGAGATAGAAGGTCAGAGTGATTACCCCAGGATTTTGCAGAAACAAAGGGTTCACCCTTCTTCAAAATACTAAAATGGTTGAAATCCAGCTCGTACATATCTTCACATCCATGTTTTATACCAAGGGATGCGAAAACAATGATCTTTCTCATAGTATGAGACTGAGCATTTTTTTCTTGAAGGGCTTCCATTTCAACGATCCTCCTAACTTCTTTAGGACAGAAAGCGACCTTTGTGGAATTTTTGTGCAGCGCTGTGCTTCCAGACCCTGCATGACAAGCATAATATCCAGATGAATGAGCCTCTACATGTTCTTTGCAACCTCCGGTCAAACCTTCTTCCTTCTCAAGTTCACCGAGTTTTGACATGTCCTGAACCTGTCCAATCTCCTGTAACCAAAGATTGGCTTTTGGTGTATCCACTGAATCTTGCGTTGCATGCATAAGAGTTCTACCATTATAGGAGTTCTCCAAAGCCGGTGCCTGCACTTTCTTGGCTAGTATATCATTGCTTATTCTCAAGTTCTGTTCAGCATTGTGAATGTCAGTGCCATCTTCACCATGGTAATCGTCATCTTCATCGTTGGCTTCATCCACATTATCAAGGTCATTGGCATGGTCACCGTCTTTCAAATTTTCAACACCCAACATGCGTGTATCTTCCATGTTTATCGAATTGACCATGTCATCTTCGATATTTTCATACTTTGATGGCACACACTGATAATCATGCCGAACTGGAGAAGCCGATTTACCACAAAAAATTTGGCCATTTTCAGGCCCACCAACGAATTCGCCTGTCTTTTGTCTTTTTGACTCTTTGTGGCTTTGCCTTTGTGCTTTTCTACGACGACCCTGAAAACCAGCATATTAAGATCTGTTGAACCCACATTGCGGAAAGCCTTTTCAAGCAGGATGAGAGGGTGAGGCCTTCAAAGACCATAACACACACGAAAACTTGGGTTGGTCGGAGATATAAGACAACAGGACAAAAATGAGCTATAAAAGCTACGTTCAAATTAATCTGGCTGATAAACAAACAGAGGATGCATCATTTTCTTTCACATTTTAACAGTAGGAATATCGAGTAGTACCAGAAAGTATATAATGATGCATTGTGATCAAAATTTGTGCATGGTTTGATTAACAACTAAAATCAGCAAAACTTGATAACATACAATGTGTTGCTAACTCTTCTGCTCGCAAACAGATTTTGCATTGTGAAGTACCTCTTTGTCCCGGAGAAGAGATTTATTTTTATTGTCCCTTATTTGAGCTTCAAGTTCAGAAATTCTCTCCATGAGCACCGCATTCTTAATCCTCTCTCTCTGTAGTTCAGCCGAAATCTGTGCCATGATGTGATCATGACTTTCTCCCTCCCCTTTCACGACGTGTTCCTCTATGGAACACAATGCAGATGCATTAACCAATCCTGGGCATGAATGTGGCTCCACCATCCTCCAGCTTTAGTCTCACAATCAATTGTTTCTGCTGCAAAAAACCAACCAGAAAACAAAAGAAAGAAACCTCAGAGCTGTGCTTTGTGCAGTGCAAGAAAAGGATATTGGCACAAGCATAGACACAAACGGTGTGGATGAAACAGAACAGGGCAACGCAGAGATTGGTTTGCTTCATGGGACTTAAATAGATTCATTTCGAGATGAAGCTTTGGCGACAACGTGACTGTTAAAAGAGTCCTTGTTTTGGAGAAGGGGTTTAGAAGAAGGGAGAGATTGAAGCACCTAAGTTGATCTCTTGGGGGCAAAGTCAACAGTCCTCAAAACTGGAGCCTGAAGCTACACATGATAAAGCTCTGAAGATGAAAAGTCTGAGAAGGAAGAAGAAGACGAAGATGGGTTTGCTCTGAATTTGATGTTCAGTGTGAGTGAAGGAAGATGAAGAGAAAGCATCAGCAAAGCCGAGAGTTGAGGCATGGAACCCCACGTGCATCACTTTCAGACTAGGCCTCATCCTCCCAAAAAAAAATGTCAATTAGTTTACTAAATTGTTCAATTTCAGAAGCAATGGTCACTTGTTTTTTGGAGTTAGAAAGAAAAACAGTTCTTTCTGGAATACAATGATCACTAAATGTCTGGTATTTGCCCACAGAGATTATAAAAATGGCTCTTAGTACTGTGACAAGTTTGGTGGAGCCTAGATCTTCACTCCTCTGCTTATTTAATCAGAAAAAACATCTAAAGTCTGGTGATTTCACTTAATATAATGCGAGTGCATGCTCTGCATTGCAAGGTGTTTTGGTTGCTGCCAAGAAATCATTGGCAAGAGCATCCGAGGCATTCGCCAAACTGAAAATGTTCAGATTTTTGTGAGGGGATGAATCTATAAATTAGGACCTGGCATGTCTCATCATCTGTTCATAATATATATTATATATAAGTGCTGCTTTATGCGATCAGCTGTCCTCTTCTAAATTTTTTGTTTTAAGAGAACAAGTGCATGATCTTGAAGGGCTTGTGAGAATTGATAGAGAGTCCAGTCTCAAACTTCAATACTTTTATTTTTCTTATAATAAAAACAGTTTTCATTCAACTTTAACATGGCATCAAAACTAAGTTTCAAATCATCTTACCCTAAAATAATTCGTCTTGCCTACGATTTTTGTGCATGTTACTCATCGTTCTTCAACTCCACCTGCATTCCCCTGTGGTTTAGCTCTTGTTTGCACAAAAGATAAAAATATCTCACAAACTTACTTACAAGTGATTTTCCTCTTTAATAATTTAAGTTTATAAGTTAGAAATTCTAACAAAAGAAAAGGAAAAAATAAGGGAGAAAAATCAATTGTTGACAAGAATACAGAAGAAAATTTTCTAATTTATTTGCTGAGCAGTATATTAATTGCCTTAATTATTGGCTGGCCTGTTACTAACTGCCTTAACAAGGCACCTAAAAAATAAGAGATTCTCTGATGGCGAGGGGTTATAATTACTCGAGGGAAAAGAGAAACTTGCTGCCTGTCTTGGCTTGGGAATCAATGAAACACTTTCTTCCAAGTCTGTATAAAATCTGTGCACACGTGCATATAAATATAGAAAAACAACCTCACGTGTAAAGGCAACATCAATGGTTGTCTCTACTGCAGTGCAGTTTGTGTCAGAGGAATATGAAGCTCAACTTTGGATACCCTTTCTTCTGATTTATTTGTTTATTTATTTTAATTTTTAAAAATTATGATAATAGATAATGACACCACACTTTCCCTGGACAATGGTAAATTCAACTCCAAGAGTGTTAATTAAAATAAATTAGGCAAGTAAGGTCTTTACTTTTATGACTATACTTTTAATTGCCTACATTTCCTCATTTGCTTTCGCACATATTATTCTGAATATATGAAAATGTGGGGGTAAAGTTGGCTTCATTCAAAAGATTGAATAATCCCTAAGTTATTGGGATTTTAATTTATTGATTTGATAGCATATAATTTTATCATTATTGCCATGAAAATATCGTTGTCCTTTTAATTTTTGCAATTGATAACTGTGCTTAGTGATATTTCCACAATAGTAATGACATATTTTCCTAAAGTTTGTATAAGAAGCTATTATGGGTCAGAAAATATCGTTAGGGAAACCAAATTTGGTAATTCAAAGAAAACTTAAAAACAGAACAATATATAGATCCCGGCATGTCAATTATAAAAGAGTGCTTAACTTATAGAATCGTGAAATTAAGATCACATGCAATTCCATTTGTGTTGATCTTGGGCATGGGGAGCTAGTCCTTGTCTAGAGCCTCTTTCTTTTCCAATTGCAGAATTTGTTAGGCATGATGGCCATCGGATTACTTGTTTAGTAATTACGTTATCTCACATGAATAAAACTTACACCACGGTTTTGGATTGGAAGGGAGATTCAAGAATGAGGGCAAAACAATTTTCCTTTTCCATGGAATAACAACAAAGAGGGTAAAAAAATTTCTTATTTTCCATGGAAATTGTGCTGTTGAGGGGAAGGGAGCCCTCAATTACTGTGCATATACACCTTCTTTATCTGTCCTCTACGCTTTTTAGGCATTAAAAATTCATAGGATGCTTAAGACATTTTACCTGGACAGAACAGGAAACTTAAAGCTAAAGTGTTGCATTTGGCAAATACAAATTTTTATTGGGTGTCCAGTGGAGGGTGTCTGATGTGGTTGAAGTTTGTGATGTTGAGATTTCCTATGTTAATTAGCTCCACATGAGGATTGAGTAGTTTATGTTTTTTGGTGACTTTAATGGAAGGAAGTCAGAAAGATTTTCTTCTTTTATTTTAATTGGAAGAGTTAGAATTATGGCCTGACTCAAACCTTACCACAAGCAAAACCATCTGGGATTACTCAATGACCCTAGAGAGAGACAGAGAGAGTGAATGATCCAACCAACTACTGCAAAAACTTGAAGCACATATGCATCTGTTGTTAGCTTTCTTGTCTAATTTTTAATTGACAAAAATTTGCTAGCAGATGCCTTATCTAGATGTTTTTACAGGTTTAATGTGAAGGTTAATTCGCCAGTGAAAATGACTTAAGTATTCATTTATTTTCTTGAAAAATAACAAAGTCAAGATGCATTAAAACTAGTCTAGACACCACCTGATTGCTAAATAAAAAGATAGCTATAAAATGCATAGCTTAGTGATTGCCTAATGTCACTGGTGGCCCACATATGGGAAGTAATTTTCTTACTAAAGGTTTTAATGTAATGTTCTTCAAAAATGTCAGAAGAAAACCGAAACCCCTTTTTTTTCCCTTCTTGCAACTATGTCGTTTCAATTAATTTGAAATACAAATGTTAACATAGAGTTATATTTCATGATACCCATTATCTTAATCCCTTTTTTCCATGTATATGTATATCAATACTTTCGTAGTATTAAAAACCATGAGCCCAACCCCAGGTCTGAAATCATGAGCAATTGGATTGAGAAAATGGGTTATCCATTTTTTCCATGATAAGGTAGGCTAATTCTTGGGCAACATCTTCATTCTTTTCGGGTCTCGGTATCTCCATGGGTTACTCTTTTAACTTAAAGACATACTTGGTGCATGAATTGTAGAGAATAAATATTGGACCTTTTGTCTTTATTCCTCTTTTGGAGGATACGCAAAAATGGGGATATTCCATGGTGTCGAAATTTAAAATAAGAAAGATTATTAATCAAATCATCAAATTGCTATTAAAAAGTGCGAGGTTTTTTTCACATTTCATATCCTCAAATTGCCCTTCGCATATTTGAAAAATTACATCTAGGAGTTATAACTTGAGCTTTAAGTTTTATAATAAACTACATTCATTTTTGGATCTCTCTCTACTTGAATAAAAAATGAATCATTTCACCAGTGCTAAAATATGCTTTTAGCTTTTTATATCTAATTGATTTAGCCTGTTAGTTAGTTCAATCCTTAAAAAATAACAATACCGTGAATTCTAATCGTGTTTCAGCCGGTGTTCATTATCATTGAACATGGAGATCAACGTTCCTAAAAATAAAAAAGACAATCCAATCAATTTATGCATATTTTTATCTCATGAAAGATGGAAAAATGACAAATGAATCCATCTCTTGACATGCTTATTACCCAAAAAAAAAAATCCAAAAAAAATTATGAAAATGTGGAGTTTCTTGCTAAATACTTCTTAGTTTACCATTCGAAAAACAAACAAGATGAAGTGTCTTTTGTTATGGAGATGAGTTGGGAGGCTGGATGTGGTTCACTACGATTCCTGAATTCATCCCCCAATAGGAAAGGCTGTTCCTCACATGCTATGATTCTTTTCCCCATGATCTGAAACGGAAATCTGTAAAAAGCGCAGCAAAGGAATCGTCCTTCAATATGACAGTCACCCAACTCGTTTTTTCAGCCGTCCCCATCTTGGAAGTTCTAGTTAAGATAATTGACAAATATGGTCTCTTCAGCTATGCCCATTAGAATGGACAATTTTCATCAATTTTATCGACTGCAACTTCCTCTCGCTGTCGCTGCTTCAGCTCTAATTCTACCGTCATCTCAAGCTCTCGCGCAAGCTCAGGCGCTCGACTCTTTCTCGCATGAAACTTGCTGATGAACATTGGTTTGCAACGAAATTTGCGACAGCATAATGTAATCACAAGCATCTTTAGATTTTGCATACTTTTCAATTCTAATAATTTTTTCAACGTGACATATGTTGATTTTAATAATTCTCGAATGGGTTATCGTCTGATCGGATCACATGAGAAATCGACATTCATAAATTGACTGGCCAATTTGGTTAGGCTTGAGGTGCTCCACAGTTGGTTTTCGTCTACGCCTGATTCTTTTATGAGATATAAATGGAGAATGTAGTGATGAAACTAAATTTTATGCATTATGTTTCTTTCTCTCGATTCCTTTTGCATGGATGGTATTTGGCCATGTAGGTCAGTTATGATTGCAGCAGCAATGAAGGCTAATGCATTTCTGATGCTTTTTCTTTTATGTTTTTTCAGAATGATCTAATGATAGTTGGGTCAAAAGATAGGGAATCTCTTGGCTAAGTACTTCTTATTTGTACCATTCCAAAAGGAAAACAAGACTAGGTGTTTTTTTGTCGTGATGGCTGGCTATCAATTCTATCAACGACGGACTAAGAGGCTGGACACTGTTCTCTGTAAGTACCCAAAATCATCACCCAATTCCAAAGGCTGTTCTTCTGATGCTATGATTATTTTTCTCCTCATGATTTGATATCAGAAGTTGTATACCGAGTGAGGCCCACCCGGCACACGAGTCTACTAATTAAGAGACTAGTGCACATCCCAAGTGACATTACTAGAACATCCAATATTTTCCGGTCCTGTCAATTGTTGGGACATAAATTTATTTTTTTCATTTTTTGTGGAGAAAGACAAGAAAGAGAAAAGGCAAAAAAGGAAAAACGAATGGACCTCAGCACCTGTGGGATTGGTGAACCTACTAACAAGAGACTTGGTGCGTCCCTTTCCTGCCAAAAAGGTGAAAAAACAAAGGTGCCTCATCCCACACACATCCTCATCCATCCTTTTCTTCCAATTAAAGCCCAGACCGTTTTCATCTCTGTAAAATCCCCTCCAATCCCAGGTGGGTCTACCCCACACTTATGTCCTCTAACTTTCATCTGAAATCAAAGTCCCTTTCTACATTTACTTAACTTGTCATGTCAGAAAAAGGAAACATGATATGGACCTGATATGCAATGGTTCCTAGGATTAGCCTTGATGACCTCTGAGAGAGAGAGAGAACCCACTCATTCAAGACTTCTAGAATTTACGCATCTATTATTAGCTTTCTTATCACACCGTAATTAACAGAATGTCACCATCCAATTACGGTGCACGAAAATTGGTCCCGGCCATACATGATTGCTAAATTAAAAAAATAGTACACCACGAACTTATAGCTTAGTAATTGACTGATCTCATTGGTGGCCCACAAAAATTTTAGCTAATGTGATTGAGATATTGTTTGGTGGACTTTGAGCAACGTGGCATGCCTATTGGCATATAAATTTTCAAAATTCAAATCTTAACAAGAGTTTTTATTTGTATGACACTCATTGCCTGAATCCTTTTTTTTCCATGTACATATGTTTGTCAATAGTGTCGTAGTCCTAAAGACCATGAGCCAAACACAAAGTCTGAAATCATGGACAATCAGGTTTAGAAAACGTGTCATCCATTTTTTCTATGATTTAGGCATGCTAATGCTTGGGCAACATCTCTTAGGGTGCTCTTTTTTTTTTCTGTAAAAAATGAATGATTTAAGAATTTTTTTTTAAATGATCACTTATATCATTTGCAAAAATTAATTAACGAAAAATATTTTTATCATTCACGAAAGTATTTAGACATTTATTAGTGTCGATAATGAAAATAATTTTCATTTATTAATTATGTCAAGCGATACATACAATTATGTTATCAGAATCTATTTTGGTTCTCTTTTATCTATGAATATACTTGATGTGTGAATTGTAGAAGATAAATATTGGACATTTGGTTTGGTTTCTCTTTTTGGAGAACATGCCAAATGGGGATAAGATTATCGATCAAAATCCTTGTGCCGAATTTTTTTTGAATTGTACATCTAATTGGTTTAATATAACTTAAGAAATAACATTCGATTGCAAAATCTCTACTTAAAAAAAAAAAAAAAGAAAAAAAAAAGAAGAAAGAATAATTTTTCAGCTTCGCACATCCACGGGGGAGTTGATTTTTGTTTTTCATTTACATCAAATTCTTAATTTGAAATATAAATGGAGAATTTTTTCGGCTTAACAGTTGATTTTTGTCTTTACCTAATTCTTATTTGAAATATAAATGGAGAATCTGGTGAAGACACTAAATTTTATATTATGTTTCTTTCTTTCGATTCCTTTTGCATGGATGACATTTGGTCACGTAGGTTGGTTATGATTGCAGCAGAAATAAAGGATGATGCATTTCTGACGCTCTCCTTTTTATCAGAATGATCTAACTATCATTCAAAAGATGGGGAATCTCTTCGTTAAGTACTTCTTATTGTACAATTCCAAAAAGCAAAGACAAGACCAGGTTTTTTTTTTTTTTTTTTTTTTTTGGTGCGGTGGCTGGCTATCGATTCTACCCAAGACGGACTAGGAGGCTGGACGCTGTTCTCTGCAAGTGCCCAAAATCACCCCCCAGGTCCAAAGCCTGTTCTCCTGATGCTATTATGACTTTTTCCTCCTCTTTGATTTGATATCAAAACTTTGTTTTACACCAAAGTGGGACCCACTCTGCACACGTGTCAACTAATTAACAAATTAGTATACATCCCACGTAGTAGCAAATATTTAGTGGTCCCGTCAAGTGTTGGGACATAAATAAATCTTTTCTTCATTTTTCATGGAGAAAGACTCCAAAAAAAAAAAAAAAAAAAAGAAGAAAAGACCCAAAAAAAAAAAAAAAAAAAAAAGAAGAAGAAGGAAAACAAATGGATCTCGGCAACTCGTGGGATTGGTGAGCCGAACAAGAAACCCGGGTGTCCCTTTCCTGCAAAAAGGTGAAAAGCCATTGGTGCCTTATCCCGCGCACATCCTCATCCGTCCTCTTTTTCCAGTTAAAGCCCCCCAACCGTGGTCATCTCTCCAATCCCCACCAAGCCCAGGTGGGCCTACCCCACATCTTTTGTCCTTCAATTTTCATCTGAAATCAAAGTCCCTTGCTACATTGATTTCACTTGTCATGTCAGAGAAAGGAAACTTGAAGTGGGGCTGATATGCAAGAATACCTGGCATTAGCTTAATGACTTAGAGAGAGAGAGAGAGAGTTTCCGCCAATTGTTTGGTTTAATCCTTAAGAAATAACACAATTGCGAAATTCTAATTAATCTTTGGCTATCGTTTGATTAGGCCTACATGATAAATGAAATATTGTACTAGTCCGGTGTTTCTTATTAATGAAGGTGGAGATATGCGTGGTTAAAGTTGAAATGAAAATCTAATTGATTACTTGAAATTGGTCTCTTAAAAAAAAAAAAAAAACCCATTTCTTTACATGCTTATGGACATCAACTGCATCAACTGCCAAGCTCCAAACTGTTGGCATTCATTGTGATCACAAAAGCATGGACACCTCCCAATATGAACTGTCCTGTCCTGTGTTGAGATTTTCTTTTAATCTTTTTTTTTTCTTGAAAACAGAAGAGACAAAAAAAGGGCAAGAAAGAAAAATAATTAGCTCTCAATTAGAGGCCCAATTGTTTTTCGTCTCTTATCCCTTCAATCTCAGGTGGGTCCTTCCCACATTTTTATCCACTAATTTCCATCTCCAATCCATGTCTACATCATGTCACAGGTTATGTCAGGAAAAAAAAATTATTTTAAGGGCTAGATATAGGAGGTGTCTCTCGTGCTTTTAGCTAGCAACATCAAATTCTAGTTAGGCAGTGATTGAGAATTGATATTTCTTTTTTATGAGAATATAATTGAAATTCATTATAGAATTGATGCTCTTTTACGAGCCACAATTAAGACTTGGTCTATAATTTATGTTTTTTAAGGGAATTAGGTCTGATTTTATATGATTGATGCTAGAAAGAGAAATCTTTTTATTTCTTAAAATAGTATTGTGCGAGTTGAGTCACACGAAAGAAGAGAACTTGACTTGCGATGAGAGCGATGTGAATTCCTATTTGATTAAATCTATCAAAAAATATAAACAAAAAATGTCATTTCTCATGAGGATAGTTTACCGTTTGCATAGAAGATTTTCCATGAAAATGGACTCCATTTGCCTTAATAAAGGAAATAAAAAAATTTGTCTATTCTTAGTTAAATTAGCTGCGACATGTTCGAAAAAATCAAATATTTTGTTCTCAATGTCATCAATCATTTAACTTCTTAGCTCGATTTTGTCCATACTAATTTTGTCTAGCTGACTTCAACACAGGCACGTCCAAAGACAACATAACAAATTCATCCATTGCCCTTCACATCATTAGGGTCTCGCTCCTTTTTTTTTTTAATTTTTTTTATAATAAAGTTAGGTCGCATCGTCTCATAAGACAATAATTAAAATATTCCTACCCTACAAGTAGGAAGATGAAAATTAAAAAAAAAAAGAGGGCGAATTGCAAATAATGAATCAGGCGAAATTTTTTCTTTTTATTTTGTTTCACTTAGAAACAACCACTAAATAAATTAGGCGAAAAAAAGAAAAAGAAAATCATCAGATTCTTCTCTACAATAGGCTGGACTGAGATCATCCTAAATTCAACCAAGAAAACCCCCCCAAAAACAAGGATAATATATTGCTGCACAAGTTGCACAATTATTGCATCTTGCTATCATTGCCTGAGCTCACTCGTTCCGAGTCCGACTCGGTTCGGCCCGAGTCCCACTCAGCCGATCATCGCCCCCGCCGGCGGGGAAAAAATTTCACCCATCGAACCCGGTTCGGCTCCAGACCGCGTCGCGGATCCGCCTCGCGTCGCGGCCCTTGAGGGTCCGGCCGACGCCCTCGAACACCGACGTCGCCGCCGCCGCCGCCGCCCCCTTCCGCGCCAGGTACTCGTGCGGCGGCATCATCTCCGCGTCGCCGCCGCCGCCGTCGTCGAACGTGTCGTCCGAGTCGTGCAGCGACTCCACCGAGTCCACCCGGTATATCTTGCTCCAGTCCGGCACGTTGACCGGCGCCGAGGACGCCAGCATCCGCCCTCGCGGCGACGGCGCGGCGCCTCCGCCGGCGGCCTCGCTCCCGCGGAACTGGTGCACGATCCTCGAGGACGACGACGCCCCCGCCGCCGCCGCGCCCGTGTCGACGAGGGCCAGGGACAGCCCGCCCGCGCGGCGGCCGTCGCCCGGGATCTCCAGGCCGCCGCTGCCGACGCCGACGCCGACGCCGACGCCGACGCCCCTGCTGCCGCCGCTCCCGTTGGCGGCGGGCGGGGTCCACGCCCCTGCGGATCGCCGGCGGCGCCCGCGGGCGCGATGTCGTCGACCGCCGACCAAATGTCCTCCTCCCCGAGCTCCGACACGTCGGCGGCGCCGGCTCCGCCGGCTCCGCGGCCGCCATCGCCGTAGCTGTAGCTGCCCAGGTACCTCTCGCTCAGGCTTACCGTCAGCCTCCGGCCCTTGGCCATGGAAGACGGCCGGCTTCTGGCGAGCAAGCGATCTTCCGCCGTCGACCCTCCGGAGAGACGAAAATCATAAATACAAAATTCATGCAAAACGACGAAGAAAGACCATGTTTTTTCTTTAAAAAATTCCTCCAGAATTGTAGGCTCGGTCACGATGGAAAAGACGCGTATTTATAGCACGGCCTCGGGGGTGAATTTCATTTGAATTTCGGGTTCATTTCATGTCGAGTCGGACCTTCCCCCCTCCCCATCTCCACCCAATAATTGATTATGGAGAATATTGAAGGCGCCGGGACGGGTACGGAACTGCCTAAGGAGTGATCAATTAACTTTCGTCACGCACAAAATCTCAAACTAATGACTCCAAATCAATTTTTCATCTCACTAAAATGTACACATGTCGACATTCAAGATAGGCGACTATGATTATGATACGAAGTGAAGAATGACTTATCAAACATATGTTAACGAAAAGGAAGTTTGGATAAGCGATGCATATTTGAAGTGTTTCATCATTAAACGGAAAAATCAATTGTAAGAAAATGCGCTGCATCAAGAGATAATGACTTTGTGATTTTTTGTGGTATCAAAATTAGTTTCGAACAAATATAGGATAAAACACTAGTTTGAAATTTTTCAATTAGTTAAGAGCGAATATATTATTAAAATTTGATTTGAGATTTTTAACTGTACCAGTCGCGGTCTCTAATGTCACCTCGTAGGTTATATTTGATGGATTAAATAAAATCAAAATGAGAAAATGGTACAAGTGGAGTTGAGGTTGACAAAGAAATTTGACTGAGGGATGACGTGAGTACTGAGTAGGGTGTTTTTGTCGTGGCTCGGAGAGGTGAAATGACGGGAGTACTTACCGTTTATGGGGAATTATAAATTTGCCAATTTTGGAAAATTTACTTTTACTCTGTACAGGACGCATTGCAGACTAATTTTTTCAATAAATGATGTACCTAACCCAACTTTGAAGCTAATTCATTTATTTTGCCCGGTTAATATCACAAAAAAAAAAAAAAACCGAGCTATGATCACTGTAATATAAATACCTCAAAAAAATTTGTAAATATATCAATGTGACCAATATATCATGATGGAATTAAAATAAATGAGATATATGATTTCTGTGTGACACAAAAGTAGTTGATGGTATTTGTATCCAGTAAATAGATTTAATGTCCAATAAATAAATTTAAGGTTTTTTTCACATAAAAAAAGATTAGGGTATTTTTGTTACGGTAAATATATTTTGGATTTTTTTTGTGGTATTTGCACTTTTTAATAATATCCAATTATATCCATTTTTATTAAAGGTATGTAATTTATTGAGATTTTTAGACAAAATTAAGATTGAAAGATTTTTTCCACGCACTTCAAGTTTACACCACCTTGTTACCTAGTCACTCGATACCATGTTGTACGCCAAAATGCATATTGTGATTAAGACCATTTCCTTTTAGCTAATAATTTTACAATGAGTAAATATTTCGACAATCTTGGCTTAATTAGCACCACAAATTATCGCAACAAATTACTTCTTGCTAAAATCCCTAAAAGAAGGAATGACATAAATCTCTTATTCCTTGATTGGAAAATTACGATCCTGAGTAATTAATTGATCGTATTCTCACCTATGGGCAAAGCGAGAGGGGTCATTAAATTAAAAATTTTCGTTTAGTCCTTTTGACATGTCATCACAACTAAGCCTCATGTAAATTAAATTCCTCAACGTTAAACACGGATGGCGAGAGGTGTTATCCTCAGAATTTATTAATTAATTCAAGACAAAAATTGTCACAACCAACCCCCATTCTCATAATTTTTCCTATAGCCTCGACACGTCATACTTCAACGTACCGCCAAAAATAAGAAAATAGAAAAATCTCCTCCGGCCCCACCGCGGGCCCACCTCCACGTGGGCACGTCCGTTGGGCCCCACCACTACCCGCCCGACACGTAGCCCAACTCCACATCGGGTGGGGCCCACCCGTCCCCATCGCGACACGTGTCGCAAGGTGACGGGGTAAAATATGTAGTAGGGTCTTTTCAGATGAGGTGGAAGTAGAGAGCTAATTATGGCGACAATAAAATAATCGGGGTGGGGATTGCATAATTGACGGTTTAGTATGCGCAATCGGGTTTTAATCATAGTTTAAATAATTTAATCTTGTTTACTTTTAAAATTTTAATTTATAAATGTTCAATAATGCAAGTTGTGGTGGGGGGCGTGATGGGCACATTCGATGGATAATAATCTTTTGGGGCCTCGTGGGGCCCAACATGGGGCCCATGAAGTGCTTGTCGTTTTGGGACGTATAAGCAGAGAGCCTGGCTGATCTTGAATTCCCCTCTGAGTTTCTTTTGACCGCCACGGAATTCCTTTCTAAAAGTTAATTGGCCGATCGAGTGCGGAGAAAAAGAGAGACAAAAAGACAAAAAGGAGAAAAGGGTCAAAACCCACAAGGTTAGTGCCCAAAAAAAGAAGGGGTTAAGTATACTAAAAATTCTATTTTTTTTTTTATAAATACAATCAAATTATAAAACTTATAAAATTAGTACAATCAAATCCTTCCACTAATTTCGTCCAATTTAAAAACGGAAAATGCTAATAAGTTTTAGGGCATGACTACATTAACTTAACAATTTTTAGGATTTAATTGTATTTTTTAAAAAAATTAGATTTAATTACACTTTTATGATGAGTTTTAGGATTTTTAGTATACTTATCCAATAAAATAAATTAAAATTGTACTCTCTAGCTTGGATTGAGAAATCAATACTCAAATTCCAGAGTGACTGAGCTTGATTATTAAGTTTGTTATATTTTGGTCTCGCATTCAAGTTCTCTTAGTGCGATGGCTGATCGAAAAGCATCCCTGTTGAATTTCTTCTAAATCAATTTTGGGTGCTAGCGAAGCCAATTGATCAAGATTTTTCCATTTTTTGATCTTAGAATTTAGTTACTTTTCAATTAGGTTCTGTTTATTTGAAGAGAAATTGTTTTTGGGAAATTATTTTCTGACTTTTTGATGTTTTGAATGATGAAAAACTAATTGATCCACATAAACTATTTTAAATATATCGAAAAACTAACAAGTTTGGATTGAGAGAGAACACCTTCCCATTCTGACAATAAAGAAATTCATTTTCCTAAATCACCAAACAAATGAATATTAGTAGTTTTTTTTAAAAATGATTTTCATCAAAAATATTTTCCTTTATCATGAAATTTTCAATGAAATAAACGCACTTTTACTTTTAATTTGGAACATGCTAGTCACTTTACATGAAGACTTGTGTAACTTTTCCTTGCCATTATATTTGCATTTCCCTTGTCTTCACCGATTTCAAGAGACTACTCCAAGCCGTCAGCCGCATTCCCGAAGCTATTTTTATCTATATTCATTTGATCAACAATGCTTTTCCATCTTCCCTATTCTATTTTTAGACCATCAGAAATAGACCTCCCATTGTCGGCCGCAACCCCTATATATCGATTGGCAATGCTTTTCCATCTTCTCTATTCTCATTTTTAGACCATTAAAAAAAGACCTCCCACGCCTAAGGCAAAAGCTACTAGTATAAAACTAGAACGAAATGAGTGCCGAAAATTTGTGCCTAGAGGAGAAAGTTGAGGCCACGAGGGCAGTCGTCTTCAATCAATCGTTGCTTTGTCGCCTAAAAATGAAGAGAAGATACATCCTTCCATAGGTTACATAAAGAACTCACAAAACTACCCAATCTTCCTGTGTCCTTATGGATTGCGATAACTTGGTAATCTTTTTAATCCAAACCAGGATTCTTCTCCATAAGTTATATAATGCCCTATCATCCTTCTTCATGGACCCTTGTCCATAGGGTTTCAGAAATCACCGACCGGCCAACCACAAAATTTGTTGGTTTTCCCTTAATAGCAAAAAAAGAAAAAAACAATAAGTATTTTAAATGTTAAGTTTAAAATTTCACATTTGGATATACTCTTATGTAGCATCGAAAGCTTTTGGTGGTCTCAAAGTCGGACAAATTTTATAACACATCCGAAAAAAGAAAGGGAAACTACCAATTAAAAAAAATACTCATTTTTTTTCATTCTCATTACCACTTTCCTCCTGTACTTTTAAAAATACTACTTATCATTTTCCAACTAAATCTCATTACTAAATAAACCAAATTGCACTTGGTAAATCAAGCATGCACAACCCTTATTGGAATTGGCCCTCACCAATCTTCTTCCACGTTCTTGACCAAAAAAAAAAAAAAAAAACTTCTTCCCTATTAAACTGTCCTGAAAGATGACCTTATTATCCTGGGAAAAGACGACATTGCAATTTAGATCTCTAGTGATTTGACCGAAAAATAGCAAATTAGATGATAAAACTGGAACAAATAAAGCATTTGAGTTGGTAGAAAGAAATTCCACCGGTTCCAGTTACTTGAACAGGAACCTGCTCTCCATTAGCAACAGCAATAGACGGGTAATTAGATGCATCACAGAGATTTTTCATCCGTTAAGACATGCTGCACATGATCTGCCACTCCATAATCAACGGTTAAATAATTTTTTTGAAGATGTAGATAGGGCAAAAGCATCATCGGAATGGTGGGCAATGTTCCCTGAGTTAGAACTCGATGGAGTCACATCGCTACTCGTCATGAGTTGTCGGAGTTGCAAGGCAATTTGGCCAAGAGAAGCTTCAAGATCAGGACCAAAATTAGGAGCACCACTTATTACTTGCAAAAGCCTTTGTCTTTATTTTGCCTCAGATGAGGATGTAATTCCCAACAACGAGCCTGAGTGTGATCATCCTTGTTGCAATGAGTGCAGTGAAGCTTGGGATTTCGAACCTTGCCTTTTTCAGCAGGCCTAGTTATATTCCCTGGATGAAATTGCCCGGGCTGACGCATGTGAATTTGCATCTCTAGCTTTCATATACCTAAGCAATTTTCATGTCAAGCCGCTCTTATTCCGATTCCTGTAAATTAACGATCTCAGGAGCACATGTTGAAAGCCGTTTTACATCAACCGGAGAGAACAAATCATTGAAATGAACTCCTTTTCGCCTAGTGTAACTACTAACGACTAACCACTGGACGCCTCTATACCAGGAATACCTTTTTTTTTTTTCTCTTTACTGGATCAGGTTGGCAGTGTCCATTTTGAAGAGCAACAAACAAGTAATATCACTACAATGGCTCTGTTGTTCCTATGTTGAATATTTATTTGGTGGTTACGATGAATTACAATGCCCTTCTATACTAGGTGGCTTATCAAGATATTCTAAAAATTCTTGACCGTGCAACGTTTTGCAGTTCTGCTCAAAATTTCCTCGATGTATACTTGCGGCTTCCTGGAATTCCCGCTAATGGACATTTGCAAGAGAGTGACTACATAAGAGTCAGGATATGCGAGAGCAGGTTCGTCATGCTGATATGGGAGGTTTGTGATGAAGTTGTAATTATCATCTTTCTACTTCCAAATGCTAATGTAAACACTAGCTTCTCATTCTCTTCTAAACAATTTGTCAGCCTACAAGGGAAGGCGATTTCTTTATTCAACCCAAAGCAGATTTTGGGATCAGTGTCAGTACAGTTGCTGGTCCCTTGAACCTTGGGTGAGTTATATAAATAGCTGGTCTAATTTACTATTTCGGTCATTTACTGCAGGATTTTATTTCAACTGAACTTCAAGTTTTGTAAGATCTTGTAATGTGTCCTTTTTCTTGTGATCTAATGCTAGTGAGCTTGACATCGTTGTGTTCTTTCAAAGTTGTAATTATCATCTTGAACCTTGGTTAAATACTAGTGCTAACTGCAGTCCAGCATTTTCTAACCTCTCGAGCACTTTCTCTGACATCTTAAGGCCCACTTTATGATCTGGGGCATTTTCAGGATCCTCCTATTCAAATAATCTGCTTAGGCCAGAAAAAGGAAAAAAAACATGTTTTATTGCAATTATCGAGCAGCAATAACCACGGCCATGATTTAGCCTTTTTCTTTTCGATAAAGAAGAGAATTACGAGAGGAAGTGGAGAGGAAAAAGGACACAGATTTCTTGACATTGCTGAAAGTGCATCGGGAGATAGAACCTTCCAATGCGTATAACTCTGGGTCGACTGGCTTACCTAAGGCGTTAAGTAGGTTTGCCAAAGTTACCACTAACATTAAGCTCGTTGCAAGTGGCCGCAATGCTCATCGGAATGGAAAGGTGGCGAGAAAACGTAGTATCTCCTTGCAGGTGGACAGCCATTCCATAAGGCCAACCTGAAGTACACGGGACAGAGTAATGAACAGTGAAGGGAAACTGGGAATTTGGAGACAATGTGGATAAAGGAGACATGAAAAAGCAAATGATTCCCCAGCATTAAACTTGTTGACCATCCATTACAAAGTTTTGGAGAATAATGTGAATTTTTTTTTTTTCAAAAATAGTCTTTTTCTATTTTTATTTCCCAAAACAATTTTAAATAAAAGAACGTATTTGGTAACTACATAAAATTTCTATTTTCGGAATGAAAAAAAAAATAAGAATGTGTTTAACACGATCCACAAATTTTTTTGTGATGTATAATTTCTTTTAATTTTTTAAGATTTTTTTTCTTTTCTTATTCTGCCTTGCTGACTACCGCTGCTGGCGATTGGCATTGGGTAGTGGCGGTTAGCTGGCGATGGTCGAACAGCAAGGGGTGGCGATGGGTAGCAAGCAAGAAGAAAAGAAAAAATAACTTATATCGAGAAATTGTTCCCAAGAACAAGAAATTCTTTTTTCTACTTCTCATTTTTGTCCCAAATTTATTCCTCAACCATTTTATTATTATGGGGAATAGAAAAATTGGTTGATTCTACCAAACAGATTTTTTTTTTTTTGCATTTTTTTTTTGTTTTTGTTTTGGGGAAAAAAAATAAAAAAACAAAAGAACAAGAACATTGCCAAACAAGCCTTGTATGACTCAGAACCATTCACTAGTGAAAACACAAAAGATTTCAACGTAGTTCAATACCTCGTCGAGCGTAACGAAACAACACCTCTTTTTTTTTTTTTTTTTTTGGTCGATAGACAAAAAGCGTTCGCTATCATGTGATCTAAAGAACTTAGAAAGGAAAAGTGCGACGTCCATTCATTCCAAAATTCAGAGACTTATGGGCGAGATTTCAATGAATCATGAAACAAAACGCGGTTGATCAAACTCAAGAAACCTAGACCGACAGCGGTAGATTCTACAGCTTCACCGCATTTAATCAATCAAAGGAAGCGATGAGACAAATTTGAAAATTCGACACTGCACTCCTTTTGACACTTAAGTTAATAATACATAGAGGTGTGCAATGGGATTGAATATATCCAGGAACTAGACTGACCCACCGGAAAAATAGGGTCCGGGAACCGACTCCCAAAATTTGGAACCGGTTTGAACTAGTTCCGAAACCCTATTTTTTCCCTTAATTTCTATTCTTACTCTCGTAGTCGCAAGGTGTTTTTTCCTCTCGATGGTCCTCCTTCATCATTCCTCTTCCTCGCTTGCTTTCCTCCTTTGCCGGCTCACCATTGCACTATCCATTGCTAGCTCACCATCACACCGTCCATCGCTGGCTGCCTCTCGCACCATTCAACAAATGGTATCCATCGCTACCAAATTCTTGTGATCCGATTCATTCTATTGCAAAACTAATGTGGCAAGACTTGCCTCGCCATGTACTATGTCCCCCTCAAGGACTCTGAGAAGCACAAGCTAGAGAACGAGGTAGCCCCACTTTCACTTGATTTTTTGCTCATTCCCCGTTTCTCGGGGCCGAATTGGTGTTTTGCTTGGCAGTAATCTTTGTCTTCTCTTGTGTGCGTGGTTTGATGGATTTCTAAGTTCATCAATTTGTCGGTCAACAAAGATTCCAAGTTCATCAATTTTATTGAGGTTAGGAATCTTTGATCTTTTTTATCCCGAATTTGTTAGGTTATTTTGTGCAAATGCGCCGTTAGCGCACGTTATACATATTGTTTCCATTGATTATTTGTCAATTGGTGAATCTTCTCTTAGCCACTCCAAAATTTGGTGTCGCCCTTAGTCTCCCCCTGAAATGTTCTCACGTATTAATGTATAATTCAAAACCATATAGAATATCGGACAATTGCAAAATAGGTTCAAATGGAAACAAGGTTGACTCCAAAACTGGATGGAAAAAATAAGGTGGTTCGGGTATACGGTCCAATGTAAATAGGGTTGGGTACATGGTCCAAAAATGGGGAATCGCTTATAATAGGATCTGGTAGAAGGTTGAGGTTTGGACTCTACCCACCATGGACCTGATCACCCCTGATAATACATATGCCTTGGCATTGCACTCTTTTTGGTTTCCTAATTTAGGTCCTTCAATTTCCTGATTTTATTCGATCGTGTCCTCAAGTTTTGCTCCAATTTGCTACTTTGACCCCCAAAATTTAGATGGAATGATGGGGTTTTTGGTTGTCTGAAAAAAGTGGTTACCAAATTTGAAAATTCGGCTTTTCATATAAGATTAATACAATTAAAAACCTTAAAATAGTATACTTATGACAAATTTACTTTAAACTAATTTTTTGACTATGAAAAACCTAAAACTAGTATACCTATGATAAATTTACCCATAATGATCATAAAAACCTCAAACTAGTATATTTGTAATAAATATACCATCCATTAAATTGGATTAATATCACAAAAATGATACAATTATGACAAATAGAGAGAAATCTTGAATTAGTATACTAGTCAACTGTTACATGTTATCCAATTCAGCATTTTGATAGTAAAATCTAATGAAAATTATTATATGATAAATTTATCATAGGTGTACTAGTTTGGAGTAAATTTGTTAAAGGTGTACCGGTTTGAAGTTTTTGAGGGTTAAAAAAATTAATTTGAAGTAAATTTGTCAATAGTATATCGATTTGAGGTTTTTTTTAGGGTATAAACCCTTATATATTGATGTAAATTTGTTATAGGCTTACCAATTAGGGTTTTTGGTAATAAAAAAAATAGTTTGTATTAAATTTGTTATAAGTATATCAATTTGATATTTTCACGATATTAATCTTACTAATAAATACAAGTCCTATAATGTATTATCTATTAATTGTCAATAGTTTGTACCCCAATCTTCGCCCAAACACAACTTTAATTTCATAGGGATTTATAGAGATTACATGATGTGGGTGATAATCCAATGCGATCAGACTAGTACTATCATTGTTTGTCACAATTGCCACATTTTTTTTTTATTTAACAAAATGGTTATTACATTGGATCTTTGGATAAATGATACGTTCTATAAAAATTGCGAAAATAAGGGCAAAATAGTTAAGAAGGAAAACCAAGTCTTCTTTAAAAAAAGGTAATGTTTTTGAGTTTTGTGGCAAGATACAAATGAGATAACCTAAACGTCGTAACCAAAGAAAACCGCGCACCAGATTAGATCTCCCGAAAGTATCAATTGATTACTCTACAGTGTCTTCGGCAACTCGTCTTCCGCTTGGCATGCGAGGAATGTGTCGGCGATCCCAGTCTTTTAATGCCGCTAGAGTCCGCAAGATTCCTCTCTCCTTGGGGACCCAAAAAATGGAACATTTCCTTCACAATAATCAAAACCAAGGACCAGCTAAAACCCGCCTTCAAATGACAGCTCGATCACTTTCAACTAATTCCGTCGCTATTCGATTACCGGGTTCACGAGCTAGCCCACCTTTTCCTGGAGATTGCATCTTTGCACATGCCCGTTTGCCCAATTCGTCCATAAGATCACCAAGAAGGCAAGAACCTTCAAACCCATCAAAAAGATCGCATCGTTACCGTCGAAAACTGTCACTGGACTTGAAGTTCGGCGCAACTGGTAATTCTTGGTATTCATGGTACTGCTAATAACGTCGGCTCAGCGGCACAGCCCATCTCGGCTCCGGGCAGTGGCACTCTGGGCACCCACCTGGCCCGGTTGCTTGTGGAGATCGGTGCGAGGGATGTGTTCTCGGTCACTGGGGACTTTAACTTGACCCTCTTGGGCCACCTGAGAGCCGAGCCGCGGCTGAACCTGATTGGCTGCTGCACTGACCTGAACGCTGGCTACGCAGCCGACGGGTACACGCGGGCGAGGGGCGTGGGCGCGTGCGTGGTGACATTCATGGTCGGGGGTCTCAGTGTGCTCAATGCCATTGCAGGGGCTTACAGTGAGAACTTGCCTGTGATCTGCATCGTGGGTGGGCCTGACTCTAATGAACATGGGACTAGCAGGATCATGCACCACGCCATCGGGCTGCCTGATTTTTCCCTAGAGCTCAAGTGTTTCCAGTCGATCACCTGCACACAGGTAATTAAAATATTTATGGGTCTTTTCCTTACCGTTGAGATTGATAAATGTGTGAATGCTTCTTGCTTTTAGTTTGATCTGCATGTGATAACTTCGAATTTATGCCTAGTCGGTTTAAGGTAGACTTCTTAATCCATGGGTTCCTGTGTTAAATTAGATTGTCAAATCAGATTCTCTGGTCGTGCAACTCCAAAACATTGTAAATTCGGAAGAACAGGGCTAAGCCCTGTGTAAAATTCGCCTAAGGAATCTATACTTGATTTTCCTTGTCATGTTTGATTGGCTGTGAAGAGAAAAATTGCGCTATGATGTGGCAGGCGGTGGTGAATAACTTGGATGATGCGCACAACCTGATTGATACCGCAATCTCAACGGCTTTGAAGGAAAGCAAGCCAGCTTATATTAGTATAAGCCGTAATTTGCTTGGCATTCGTCACTCTACTTTTCCTGGAGATCCAATTTCTTTCTCTCTTGCACCAAAGTAAGTGTTTTTCTATCTTTATGAGTAATCGGTTTTCCAAAGTTTACTTGATTACAGATTGAAACGTGACGAGCTCATATGTCAGTGGATGCTGATTGGTTTGCCAAGCACTGTAGAATGTCTCTGTTTTGTGTTTTTCGTTGAATAATGTAACAATATATCTAGCTTTTATAAGTTACAGACATTGTCTCATGGATTGGACACAACACGTGTCGTCATAAGAAGTAATATAATTATTTAGCTGTTCATTTGAGGACTGACTCCTTAGTGCTCAAAAGGAGGGAAAACAGAGAGGAGAGAGAATTTTAAGGAGAACTGAGAACATCACTTAGGCCTTGTTTGGTTCAAAGATTTAGAATCTTCGTTTGCTCTAAAGTCCTGGCCAAATCTGTTGTTTGGTTCGTTTTTTTGCGCGACTTTGATAAGATGCGGTGCATCTCCAGTGGCTCTTCAGGGCGCTTTAGCCCAATATAGCTCTTGAGGTCCTTTGGCAAGTTACATCTTTGGAATGCAACTTAGGTATTATTCATCTCTCCGGTGGAGAAGCCAATCGGTCGCTGAATAAAAATAAATGTAAAAATAAATATATTTATATAAAAATAGATATGTTTATATATTTATATAAAATATAATATATAATATATATTTTTATATAAATATATAAACATATCTATTTTTATATTTTATGTTTATATATATTTTATATAGATATAAACATATCCATTTTTATATAAATATATTTTATGTTTAATAAATAAATATATATTTATAAATATAAACATATCTATTTTTTTCTCCTATTTTTTTATATAAATATATATTTATAAACATATCTATATATATATATATATATATATATATAATTTTTATATTTTAATATTTTTTATATAAAAATATGTTTATATAAAAAACATAAACATATTTTTTATTTAGGCGGTTTGGCCGCCGGTCGCGGTCCGGTATAAATATATAAACATATATTTTATGTTTATTTTTATATAAAAATATAAACATATCTATTTTTATATTTTATTTTTAATAAATATATATTTATAAAAAAATATAATATATATATATATATGTTTATATATTTTATATAGATATAAACATATCCATTTTTATATAAATATATTTTATGTTTAATAAATAAATAAATATTTATAAATATAAACATATCTATTTTTTATAATTTTTTTATGTTTAATAAATATATTTTATTTTTATATGTTTATATTTTTATATAAAAATATGTTTATATAAAAAATATAAACATATTTTTGCTTTTTAATTTAATAAAAGTTAATTACAAATGTAAATTTTATCAAATGGTATTTTGGCCAAAGTTGTTTCTCAATACAAATTTTACCAAACGACATTTGCATTTCGGAAAACCCTCTTTACCCAAAGGTATTTGCATTTCGCAAATGCATTCCCCAAAAGCTGAACCAAACGGGCCCTTATTCCTCGATTGTCTTAAAAGAACCAAGTTTCACTAAAATATAATGTTGAATTCTGATCATATTTGGTATTCGCTGGTCTTTTCGTTCGTCCAATCTGGAAAGATTGTCTTCAGGAAGCACTGGAGCTTGTTTGCATTTATAACTTTTGAAGTCAGAACTGAATGCTGCCTTTTTTATCATCCCGCATGTGCTTGACAAAGCAAAATTTCAAATTTTTCTGTTTTCACTTGTTCCATCACAATATAAAGAATATGCTTGAATATGCCAGAAATTGACCTTCAAGTTGATAACTCTGGATTGGATGAACTTGTCAGGCCATGTGATGTTCAATTATCCAAATTCATGTGATAGTCGACTGTCCTTGGTTGTGAACTTTTGCAAACCTTGTGTATCGCAGTGCAATTTATACTTGAGCTGTTGATGCTGGTTTTCTGTTCAATGACTCGACTTGGTTTAAACTTACTTTTCCAGATATCTTTCTCCTTACACAATTACTAGAAACTATATTTCATGCTAAGAATAATCGTTCCATCTCTTATGTTCTTGTTTCATAATGTATCCACTTGTTGATGCAGGATAAGCAATCCAATGGGCCTGGAAGCAGCAGTCGAAGCAACTGCAGATATTCTCAACAAAGCTGTCAAGCCAGTCATTGTGGGTGGGCCGAAGCTCATGGTGGCCATGGCTCAAGAGGCCTTCATGGAGCTTGTGGCTGCCTCTGGTTATCCAATCACCATTATGCCTTCGGGCAAGGGGCTGGTGCCGGAGCATCATCCCCACTTCATCGGAACCTGTTGGGGTGTTGGGAGTAAAAGCTCTGCTGGACAGATTGTAGAGTCAGCCGATGCCTACATTTTCGTGGGCCCCTTTTTCAATGACGACACCTCTGTGGACGATTCCTTGCTGATTAAGAAGGAGAAAGCGATCATAGTGCAGCCCAATCGCGTGACTATAGGGAATGGCCCTTCCATAGGGTGGGTTTTCATGGCAGATTTTCTAAGCGCATTGGCCAAGAAGCTGAAGAGAAACACAACTGCTTTGGACAATTACCGCAAGATGAACGTACGTCAGGGCATGCCTCTCGAGGGGGAGAAAAACGTGCCTTTTGGAGTCAATGTTCTGTTTAAGCACATTCAGGTAAGGTGCACGCCGGTTTATTGAACGGACTTTAATTTTTTGAAGGAAGAAGCTACTTGTACGTGAAAAAGCATAATCAACTGTAGGTTCCAGCAGTAAATTAAGCAGCTTTAAGTACGTTTGGTAATTGGTAAGTGCTGATACCAAGTCCACACATGCCTTTGCCGTGAAAATTCTTGAGGGATTCATGGTGTTGCTTCCTCGGAAATGGATAGTACTCACTGAGCCTATATCTATCTATTCTCAGTTAATAGATTATTCATGTGTCTTCATAGCTTAATGTTCTAGGCTTGAGCACTAAAAATTCACTTCTGTAGATCCAAAAGGTGTCAACACTGATGATTCATTTTCTGACTTGTCAAACAGGTTATGCTTGTTAGGAAAATGCTTGGTGGGCACACGACAATTATCGCTGAAAGTGGAGACTCTAGGTTTAGCTGCCAGGAACTCCGGTTGCCTGAGAATTGCGGGTACTACAAGCTGAAATTTCAACATTTTCTTTTCCAATATTCCAAACTGCCTCTTTTTGTTTGTGGATGGTTGTATTGAGGTTCATCTAACTTAAATTCTTATATAAACTTCAATTAGGTATGAATTCCAGATGCAATATGGATCCATAGGTTGGTCGGTAGGTGCCACTTTAGGATATGCTCAAGCTGCCACTGATAAGCGTGTGATAGCTTGCATTGGTGATGGCAGTTTCCAGGTCAGTTAAAAATATCCATGAAGAAGGATACAAAAATTTTGAACTTGGGCAGAAACAACAACCGAGTAATGCCTGACATTCTTGAACTGCTGAAAAGTGAACTTTGAATGACTGTACAAACTGGATGACAATTTGGTGATGTCTTATAGCTGAATTGTTGAAGAAGCATTTTGGCTGATCATGTGTAAAGATTACGTAGATTGCACTTTCCTCTTGCAAAATAAATCTATCTTCAACCTGAGTAATTGACGATGAAACCGACTAGTAACAACTCACAACGTGAATTTTCTTTCTCAAATTGGTATTTTTTCTTGTTAAACAAAGTGATCACATTAATTTCACAAATCATCCGGAAGATTACATGACCACTTTTTCTAATTTCTGTCGGGCATTTTTTTACATTGGAGTGACCTAAGCGATTTATTTTTCCCTTTACTCAGGTCACGGCTCAGGATATGTCAACGATGATTCGATGCGGACAGAAGAGTATAATCTTTCTGATCAACCCGATTGAAGTGGAGAGTCACGACGGCCCTTATGACGTGATTAACAAGTGGAACTACACTGGTCTCGTGGATGCCATTCACAGTGGTGAAGGCAAATGCTGGACAGCAAAGGTTAGCTTCAGCCCTCGATGTTTTCATTCTAATTCGAACTAACAACAACGAGAAGGATATCTGGCAACCCAATTAACTCGTTCCCTCTCGTAGTTTCCTTCCCTTTCTTTAATCCCAAGCTTATTTTTGGGTATGAAAGGCATTTTGATGGAATGTTGGGTCTGCAACTGCTTCAAAACTTTTTTATTGACTCGTGTTGCGAAAGCAGGTTGGCACAGAGGAAGAGCTGATAAAGGCAATCCGGAGAGCGACAGGACGGCGTAAGGATTGCTTGTGCTTCATCGAGGTGACATTGCCCAAGAACAAGGGAGAGAGATCGACAGAGCAAGAACGAGGAATTAGCAAGGGCGCGAGCAAGAAGAAGATGGGGATGGGGATGACGATGAGCGGAAATTGCGTTCACCCGAGGAAGTTAAAAATGTTGCCAGAGAGTCCCACCCCGAGAGGCGGACAGAGAACTCCCTCGACATCTCCCCGGAGATCGATATCGAGCGGGAGAGAGCGACCGAGGAATAGCGAGATAGAGAGAGAGGGAGTGAGGAGAGGGGACAGCTTGCTCGCTCAAGATCGAGAGAGAGAGAGAGAGGGAGAGAGAGAGGGAGAGGGAGCGAGGGAGCGAGAGCGAGGAGAGAGTGAGAGGGAGAGAGTGAGGGAGCGAGAGCGAGGAGATGGAGGGAGGGAGCCAGGGGGGGGGAGAGAGAGAGAGAGAGAGAGAGAGGGGATCACTTGTGAATAAGATGAATGCCGATGCACGAGAGCTTTCTGTATGACGTATATTTTTAACGAGAGTGAATTGTACCATAAAGTTACTGGAACACCCTCTGTGAATATCAGAGGACTCCCAGCCATCGTGATTACAGGGGAGTGATTTTTTCACAGCATTTGATTTTGATGCCGCATGAACTAACACCGAAGCTAATTCACCATATGAGCGCGCAGTTTCCTGAAAACTCCACACCAGGTACTCAGGATTTGAATTTATTGGATCATAAGCTAATAACTCTCAAGAAAAGTTTTTAATTTTCCAGATGCTGCAACACGTTTTATGAACATTACGCCTAAATGCGCTGTAGAAGCTTTCTTCTTCAATGCCGGATCTGAACGATGCATAATTTTACGGACAAAGGAGGAATTTCACCCTTGAGAAAGGTAAGACAAGATTGCAGATTGACGACAGAAGATTAGGTAAGACATTATGGTTAGGGAGAATTATACCCTTTTTGTGACTGCATAACATTTAAAGATGTTATCACTTCAGTGGAAATTTTATCAAGTATAAGTTTTTTTTGGTCAAAAGCGAAAGATTCCCATTGAGTAGCAGAACTAATAACAACGACATCATTCAGCATCTAAACATAATAAGTTTAGAGAGCCAGATGATAGGGGGACCCTGTTCTACGAGCTTTGGCAATCCATTCAGCACGGTGATTAGCTTTTGGACAAAATTCCAAGACAACTCCTTTGAGATTGGCCAAGACGCCCCTACCCCTTCATCAATTAAGAGACGAGTAGTCCATGGCCTTTGGATTAGGCCTGATACGGAGTCCCCATTTAATAAGTTATCGCTTTGCAGGACCACCTGCGGATCACTGACTCTTCACCCGCAGATCACTTCCCACGTCGTGCAGAGCAGCACGTGCGCGTAGCTTCCTTTCTTCAATCAAAAGCGAAAGCGCTTCTCACGAAGCTAGGGTTTCAGCTAGCTTCATATTGACTTTCGTCTCTCTAACTCTTCTTTCCATCCCTCGAACTCTGCTCAATCGCGAACGACGTCCTCGCCCTGCGCCAGAGTTTCTCGTTGCAGTCCCAAACACCCACGAGTTCAACAACGAAGAGTTGTAACTTACCGGTTGGGTGGATGCCGCCGGGAAAAGGGCTTCTGAAGATGAATGTTGACGGATCGTGGGAGGCTTCGATCGCCGTGATCTGTCAAGACCCTCGTGGAGTGCTTATTGCTGGGTTTGCAAAGAAAATCTGATCATGTATAATGTAGTATCCATAACTTAGTAATTTTATATTAGAGTTAATACTACGAAAAATCACAAACTGGTAAGTTTATGACAAATTTACGATCCATTGGTTTCTGTTATATTTCACCATTAAATTGCTAAGTTAGATGACACGTGATATTAACGGTATATTCATTTGAGATTTTGTTCTTTATTTGTCACATGTGTACCGGATGGTAATTTTTCGTGGAATTAACCCAATCTAACAAAAAATAATGGAAAATAAATTTATCACAAATATATCAATTTGGAATTTTTGATAGTAAAAAAATCAATTTTAGGTAAATTTGTCATTAATGTACTAATTTTGGGTTTTTGAAAGTCCAAAAACTAATTTGAGATAAATTTATCATAAATATACTAATTTAGGATTTTTCATTGTATTAACCATTTATATTATGTGGAACAAGTATATTAATTCATGTCCTACTTATTTGAGACTTGTAGATGTATGCTTCTTGGTGCATTGTTCTACATATGAATAACTAACAATTTATGGTAGGAACCTAACTTGACCGTGTCTTAAGTATAAGAACATTAAAGGTGTTATAACTTTCTTATGCCATTTACTTGAGTATCATAACTTTTATTTTGTTCACTTAAATGCCCTCGAAGATTTGTCTCGACGAAATATCCAACATGACTTAAATTTATTATATAACATTCAACGTAGTCAGCAAGTGAAAAGGAGAACGACATTGTTTAGAGATTTAATTGGAGAACCCTAATCCAATTTAAACAAATTGGGGAAAATCACCTTATCAAATTTGCAAGGAGTAGATTGGGTGGCAATAATACTCTCCTTTGACGCTCGTACGCTCTCTCCCTCTCGGTGAAGCCATCAATCTGTCCAAATCTCCAAGCCGCCGTGAAAACTCTCTCTCCAGAGGCACCATGACGAAGGAGAAAGCGAGAACGAGGTCAGAGAACGACCGAGATCGAGATCAAGATCAAGAGCGACAACGAGAAGGAGAACAAGAATGTCTCCAAATCAAGAACCCCACTCCTCCTCTTCCTCCCCAGCCGAGGGCTTATTGCCGATATGTTCTTGGATTTCTGGGAGTCCACGAGTTTCGGAGAGAAAGCATGTACGGAGAAAGACGTTGTCGATTAATGAGGTCAATTAGAGAAACATTATGAGAGAAGTCCTTATTTTCGTAAATGAAGCATTTAGAGAGAATTTTCACGTTGGGACTTCACTTTCTTTTCAAAAAGACATGTCACATAGGATGAATTGCTGGAAATATATTCAAGTGAATGATTTTATACTAACATGACATTCAAGTGAGTATCGTATGAAAATTATGATATTTATATTATTTTCATTCTGGATATTTTACATAATTTTGATTTAAAGGGCCCTTAGGAATTACTGACTCCAAAATTCTTGTTAGTTGATTTGGTGTCGGTCCATGTCCTTGTTATGTCGCGTAGCATCCTTCCATAGGGACATGTCTTCATAGCACATGGCAAGCTATCACTGATCCATGCCATCATACACAGCGCATGCCATAATTGGCCGTGCGACATCGTGATAAGCGGCGACATGTCAACAATTGATTTCTCTAGATTACATTGTAAATGACTAGTTCAAATTTTTGGCGATTGAGAGCTCTGCTCGACTGCTAGTCGCGCTCATCGCCCGCCACCCAGCATTCAAAGCGCCGCTTTCATGTGCAATCCACTTCGTAATTTCCGTTTCCTTTCGCATGATATTTAACCTTTCGCAAAGTCAAGAACTCTCGGGATCAAAGCCCGCAACACCCGCATTTCAATCCTTATGACTTTTCGCAATGTAATAACTAAGAGAGCTACTGATAATAATGATCCACATAAAAGAGCTGTGTAGCCCAATATCATCATACTTACATGCATCATTAACCATTGGGATTGGAGAGTAGGTACTACTATTTTCAGATTGATGCATTTTAGTTAAAAGACCCGAAGTGGAAGCATTTATTGCCTTGCCACTGTGCCGCCTGCACAATGTATACTTCAATGTGGTTATTTAAATATATATTTCTATTTCAATCATATTATATAAATTCTAATATAATTTTAGATGTGTCAATTAGTCCAATGTTATCTTAAATATTTGTGTCAAATTTCAATATAATCCTCTACATCAATTTATGTCTGAAAAAAAGGTGATTTAATTATCACAAATCGTCCTATATAACACAATTAGCCTGCATGAATCTTTTGATTTTTTCCTCTCATCCTTTTTCTTTTCCTATTTCCCCTCTTCCCATTTCTTTTTCTTTTCTTTCCCATTCATGGAAAGGTAGAACATGACCAAATCTGGCGAGCCACTATTGGCCTCACTCGATCTTGAGCCACAACAGGGCAATGCTGGTGCTGGTCGCGACATCCAAGCCCCACCCCTTCAATTGTTAACACGGGAGGAGCCAGAGGTGATCAGGTGGCTTGGCGAGCTCATAGCAGCGGCTACAAGAAGGCATGACGCCGATGGCGTGACAATCGTGGAGCTGAGCTCTAGCCACGACAAGGCTGTGGAATTTTGAGGCTCACACGAGATCTAGAGTACAGATACACAGAAGTGGCGATGGACTTGACCAAAATTCGAGGCTGTTCCGATGGTGGACGGTGGCCTATGGGAAGGTTGACCTCATCAGAGAAGAAGCTGTACATTACAAATTCAAAATGAACAATAATTAGGAGGGAAGAAAAGGAAAAAAAGAATAGAAAATTTATAAAATTAAGCAAACTAAAGTTGTTTACATTAGATCATTGGTTGTGCCGTGCCACGTGGGACAATTGATATGACCATCAATGATTGGATCTCATGTTAGCAATAACAATTTAGAATTGATGGAAGAGTTACATTGAAAATTCATGCAAAAGTTTAAGAATACATTGGATTAATTAAAATATTTAGAACTACAATGCATTTCGTATAATAAATTTAGAATTGAAATAGCAATTTGTCCCAAAAATTATAACAGTAGGTATTTAACATGAATGCTTCAACTTCAAGACACTATTTTCTCTAGCACCATCGATTTACACCAAGATTCCATAGTTTGGACTATTAAACTCGAGCAGTTACCACGATATCTAACTAGATGAGATTGTGAGCTAGACCCTTGGCTATCTGAATTTATTAACCAAATCTCATGCATATGTGCTTTGGACTATATATTCCTTTCTAATCCAAGCATAACAGAGATGGCGGGCAAGTTCGGATGTTCCATTCGATGTTGATTTGATCGAAATCTTTTGCTACCTTGACTTTAGTCTCATCTTGAAATTGCATAAGGGATTGAAAATGTAGAAGTAGAGGAGGTTGAAGGATACAAATTCAAGTAGAACAGAGCAGCCAGTCCTAACATAGGGATGGATGAACAGAGGAGACTTGATGAGGGACCAGGTATCGACTTTAGCTTAGCAAGTGTCAACGTTGATGGAGCTACCTACAAAATGACCAAAGGAAAAGAAGTGTTATTTCATGTACCAAATGGAACTTTCAACGTTTTGCAAGTCACACGACCATGAGTTTCTTATACATGAAATGGCCAAAAAAAGAGGTTTTGCGGGATAAGGTCAGTAATCATCCACCATTCCATATCGGCAACATTGAGAAGAAGCTTATCGTGCTCTTTGAAGGAATTAGAGGTAGAATAGCACAATAGTAAAAAAGAGGGGAAAATTGTTCAAAAATATCTAACTATATTGCACTTTGGCTAATTTAATCTTACACTTTTCAATTATGCAAATCGAGTCTCACATCTTTTCATGTTTCGCCATTAAGTTTATCTGACCGATTTTGATTGGAAAAATTCTAACATGGCAATCTAGTTAGTGTCATTTGTCCTATGTGGTGTATTGATGCTGATATGGATAAAAAAAAAATTTATTTTTAATTTTTTCCTTATTATATATTTTCTTTTCATTTTGTTAATGGTTGGTCTTATGTGATAGCTGGCCACTAGTAAGACTAGCCTCGGCTGTGTTGGGCAAGGGCTGTGACTCCGTCGCCTAATGCTGAGTGAGGATTATTGGCCCTCTATCAAAATATAATAAAGAACATAAAAGAAAAGAAAAAGTAAAAATCCAAAATTTTATAACAAAATTATTAAAATATTATTAAAAAATATTTATGTTAACATCGGCCGTCTCTTGTAAAATGGTTAGCATCCATCTTAGCAAATTTTGTTTGAAATTGGCTTAATAGACTCAATTTGTAAAATGTGAAGATGTTTATGACTCAATTGACATACTTGAAATGTCTAGAATTGAATTGGTTAAAGTGTAATAAGTTTTAGACTTTTTGAACAATTTTTTCAAATAAAGAGGAAATCAACAAGAAACTCTTCTCTTACTTTCACCAAAAAAAAAAAAAAAAAAAAAAAAAAAACAAGAACCTATTCTTAAGGTAGCCACTTGTCGACAACATATTTTTGAATTTCTTCATCTTCTCTCATAAACTAGAAATACCGACAGATAAAGCTATTCATGTGAAATTAAAAAGAAAATTTTTACATTAGAAAGTCAAATGTTTCGTTGGAAGTGCAATCGAATTCTGAGCATTTCCAGTGATCAAACCCTCAAAATTTTTGAAGCCTATCCATTTGAGTCCTAATTTTGATGTTAACGGAGACTATTCACCAAAATTTCAAAATACTTGAATTTCTTATTAAATTGAATCTTTGATAGACCTGAAGGATATTTGCGATGGCATTGATCCATAAAGAGATAGAGAGAGAGAGACAAAGCCCTAGGGATGGGTGAAATTGTCTAGAAAGTCCTAAACCCTATTCACCTTTGTCAAGTTAGTTCTAAATATTTTCACGTTTTGTTAATTAAGTCAATTTCGATTAAAAATCACGTCAATCGTCTTTCATGACATAATCGGCATTGATGCAGTCATTTTTTAATATTATTTATTTATTCTTTTCTTTTCTATTTTACAATGGTTAGCAAGGGTCGCCGTGCCCTCGTTGGCCATGGTTAAGGCCATCACTGTCATGAGCGAGGCTAGCCTTGTTATGGCCTTGATTAGATCTTGGCAAGGCGGCCTCACCCGTGATCATGATGGTTTGAGTGAGGCCAACCTTGCCGGCCGCAAGCAAGGCAATGAAGTCCTCATTGGCCATGGTGAGGTCAGTAAAGAAGGAAAAGAGAAGAAAAGAGAAGAAAATACTTTTTTTTTTAAAATAAAACTAATACAAATTTTGAAAAATTTATTTACGTCAGTATTAGTCATACCGTGTAAGACAGTTGGCGTTATGTCAATGACTTCTATCAAATTGATCGGATAAATTCAATTGGTACATGTTTAGTACTCAATTGATAAAATTAAAATGTTTAAGACTAAATTAACAAAATTACAATAGGTTTATAAATTTTTTGACAAATTTTCTGACAAGTGGTATCACCACTTGTGGTCAATTAGTGGCCACCTATTTATGAATCTAATCAAATTATATAAAATTTCTCACATAATTACAGTTTTTTGGGAAAAATTATCATTACCTCACGATTTGGTGGAAGAGATTATGAATGAAGGCAGGTTTTATGATGTAGCAATGTGGGGTGGAGGTTTACTAGATATCAAAGGTTGACTCATCATTCTGATTGGATTCAACTGCATAATATAAAAGTAATGGGTTCCAACTTGGGCTCATCTATGGAAGTTTCCTCATAATGGGGTATCATAATTTTGCAGCTGAAAAAATAATTTGTGAAAATAAATAATTCCAGAGTAAATTAGATAACAACGATCACTGTATGGGCCCGTACACGACAAGCTGGAATGGCGTGGCGATCCCAAAAATCGTTCAATAAACAACGACTTCAATTTCTTTTCCTTGACAACGCCCTCCCTCCCTCGGTTTCCTTTCCTTTCTCGCTCCACCTTCAACCCTCTCTCTCTCTCTCTCTTTCTCTCTTGCGGCAACTGCCAATGTTCATTTCTAGTAGTGAAATGGAAGAGAAAATGAGTAAGTTGATGATCATGGTGGCAGTGATCGCAACAATAACATTCAAGAAGGCGAGAGTCCGACAAATCCATGCACTACTCTATTTTGTGCCATGGCCGACAATGATCTCAAAGGATACTTGCTTTTTGGCTAGAATGGTTATCATTCTCGCCCTAAGTGATTAGGGAAAATCTTCTCCCCCAGCGCTCGTGGCCTAAGGCATCGCCTGATCAAGAACTTTCCATCTCGATATTGGTTAATTACTTTTCACTTATTACTAATCAAGAACTTGTTGGTCATTTTGGCCCTCGTTACCAACATGACTTGCATGCAGAACTGTAAATAAATAAATAAAAAGCTTCATTTTCGAGATTTTTTTCACTCGAATTCCTCGAATGGTAGACTTTACATCTCGAACCAAGAGAAAATGTGTGGAGACGCTTCCATGAGATCCACGTCTTTACAACAAGGATCGCATCGCATGGCAAAATTATCTTTAAAGGACGTAGCAATAAATCTTCTCCAAAGACAGACAAAATTTATAACATCTCAAAAAGGAAAGGAGAACTACTAATAGAAACCGTGCTTATTTTTCACAAGATGATCATTTTATTTGGTTGTTATTCTGCTGGTGTTCATATATAATCTCCAAAAGATAAAAACCAAAATTAACGGCATATATCAAAGAGATCGCTCTCTTGCTAAGTACTGTGACTCAGATGGTCGGGAAATCTCGAGACTGCCGGTAACTATAATTGAAATATTGAGACAATTTCATGCACTAATGATATTTTTGTAGAATCTCATGGATATTTTCAGGAAAACTATTTTAGACTTTCGAAAATAAAATATGTATCCACCTAGGTTACTAAACCTACTGGGCGACGACTCCATTATTTTTTAAAATTGAATTCGCTATTCTCGAAACCATCCGAAAGCAGATTAAAATAAACACGCACGTAACGTCGGCTCCTAAAACACCTCGATTAGCTAACTAAACATCATATCGTGCGTTAGTAATCTTCTTACAGCGTGACAAGCTGACACGTGGACACGTCACCCGGCGTTACTGTCTCTTTTCTTTATTTTTAAGTCAAGGTCGTGCACGGACAAGGGGGCAATAGACAATATCTGGCGGTGCAAGCAAAGGCAAAGTTAAGGTTTTATTTTCTTTGATCAATTCCAGAAGATGCCATCCTTCCGTCCCGTTCACATTCTCTCCACCAGCAGCTCGCCTCTGCTGGATCTCCTGCTTTTTCCTTTCATTTTTTAGGGTTTTTGAAAGCCACGTTGATAATAGTTTTATGTTGCGTGTCACGGCAAGGCGTGCATCGATTGATAATTGCACCATGTGACATCTTGTGTTGCTGTGCTTAACTACATTTCAAAAAGACCACACTTTCGAGAGAATATTAACAAGAATGCTTTCACGAAAATTGATTTATCAAGCGCTAAATTAAGGGGAAAATAGAGCTTACACCGACGGCGCAAATAAGATTATATGCGAGCAGAATTATCAATTTTTGACTTGAGGATATAACCGCCCGTTCTTTCAAATCAATGATGCTTGGGGCCGCCGCCGGTGTGAATTTCTCTTTATTAAAGTAAGCATATCACTCGGGATATAAATTAAGTTTGCTACTTGTCTGGGTGTCTTAATCGAGTCTCGATTTTCTAATATCACATGTGGCTTGTGTCACCATATAAGCAAATTTTCTTTAGCAAAATATAACCATGAAAGCAATTTCTTGGCTTGTAGTGTCACATGATTTGGTCAACAAAATCAAGTAGCATCTCACATGGGCCAGGTAATCCCCCACACGTGTCGTCCTGGTAATGGCTCCCTCTCATATGTTGACTTCCAAGAACAGCAAACTTAATCGCCACCTCTGAAATATATATACAGGAGGAGGCAAACATGCAGCACAAAAACTTTGTTCATATGCTTCAGAACTTCGTATACTTTGAAAAGCACAAACCAGAAATTTCAAGGCACAAGAAGGGCAGCAACAATGGGAAACTGCTGCACACATGAACCGGCATCAACGGTATGGGCTGGCGACGATTGGGAGTCGCTATTGGCGACGAGTAGAGAGGAGGAGGAGCGACAATCTTTGCTGCTAGGAGATGCAGCGGCGACACCGTATGGTTCGACTTCTTCGCATGGCAGGAGAGAGCAGGTGAAGATAAAGATCACAAAGAAGGAGCTTCAGGAGCTGCTGAAGAAGGTGGACATGCAAAAGCTTTCTCCTCAAGATGTGGTGGAAAGTCTGTTGACGAATGCAAGTGCCGGCAGCCACTGCTGCTCCGCCGAGAAGCACCACCGGCCATGGAGGCCGGCATTGAAGAGCATTCCGGAGGTCAACTAATATCATGGTCTTTTCTTGATTTGTTTTTGCTTCTACATTTCTTTTGTTTGCTCTCTATGTAGATATAATTATATTTTGTAATCAAGAAGTTGTTAGAAGTAGGTGAGGGGACATCGTAGCTTGTGGGTGGATACTTATTGGATTTCCCTTGTTTGTCCTTTGGAGAGGTAGAGGGAGAGGGAAAAGAGGTCTAAGCATTATTTCATTATTTTGTGTATGAATTTTTCTTTGGAATGCTACCAATTTAATATTGTGATGTTGATACCCAAACCTATCTTCTTTATTTTGTCCATGAGTTCTTTCTCTATTATCTTGATGGGAGGTGTGACAGATGGAGGGACAAAAGAAGAATGACGTTGTAATGTTAAAATTAAGTTAAAAAAATTAATATGTAAAGCGATATAATCGATCAATAGTCGAAACTTGAATATGAATACATATCAGTAACTTCTTTAAATATCCAAGTCACATTCAACCACCGCACATCATTTTTTTTTTTTTTTTTTTTTTTTGGGGTCAGAACCACCACACATCATTCGATAGGCTAAATTTCTACTATTAAAGTTTGGTTAAACATTTCATGCACTGATCTGGTATCCCTAACATTACTCATTAATGCCATTTCAAGTTGGTCTGCTGGACTAATAGAGGTTCATGGGCCAAGCCCAAAAATAGAGAGGAAGCATACTCATTAATGCCATATTCACTTTCTTCGGCCGGTGTCCACGGCATAGTTTTCGCCATTTTTTCACAATGTTCATCTTTATTCTAGGGTTGATGTGCTACGGAAAGAGGAAGCTCTGTATAAATTTGGTTGGTGCTGACTTTAATGCCCCAGAAAACGTACACCACACGCACATTAATGAAGCCGTGCATCCACCATGACCACCTCCGATTTATGGTGGAACCACCAACTGCCACCGCCACCCCTACCTTCACACGGTTGTCGAGGATGTGAATATAAAAGGGATCCACCAGAGCTTAGACCAAAGCAAAGAGAAAAGGGGGAAAAGGAAAACAATATGCACTTGTTTTATCGCTCATGCTGCAAGAAGCAGTGTAAATAGGGACATTTTTCATGACATGGTGATCGAGAACAGTCGATAATATGCAAAATATGTCGAGTTATCTATTATAAAAAGCACGGTCTAATATGAAAAAGATCATATAGGATAAATTTAGGGTTGGCATGTTTGGCAAACCCACAAAAAGCGAATTAAATATGTGGGTTTGCTTTCTTTTTTAGTGAGATATAGTGTGAGTTCTGTTATTTGGTGAAATGTGGTCGATTTGATTTATTAGTACACATTTTTGAGTTATATTATGATGTCCGATAATGTGCAAACCATAAGATGAGTAGATATCAAAGTTTCATCTTTTTTTCAAGTGTGATGGTCAATGTAACTTGGGAATCTTAAATGATGTTAGCATCATTAAAGAAAAGCAAAAGCGCCACAAACTTTTCATGTGTTAGATCTCTACCAAATCTTGGAGACAAGAATTATAGATCTTTGAGAAATTAGCGTACTTGTAGATCGTGATTAAGTGGATGATACAGATTCAATTTCTCATGCAAAATTAACTTCGAACAATTTCATTTTTGGACCAACTACATAGTCTCAGCTTGCATATCACCAGAATCATGAAATCATTGGAATATTTCACAGACCAGGAGTTCATTTATCTAACACAAGCTCCATTGTAGTAAAAAAATTAGTACTCTATATATTGAAAACCACAAGGTTATGAACTTTATATCGACCTATCTTATGTTATCAATAGAACAAGTTTATAAAATAAGTCCAGTTTATTCTGATCTAAACCTTGTTATGAGCAAGAGGGTCCCTCGTGCTTTTTCTTTCCCTGCTCTCTAATTTTTGGTGGGTAAGGGAGGGACCCTCACACCTGTCACGCTTGTTGATGGCTGGTGTACCGGAGATAAAGGCAATCAATGGCTTTAATGAAGGAGGCTGTGGAACGGTAGTACTGTTGTTCTAATCTGATTCTTTTTCGCTTTGGCTTCGGTGCTGTTTGTGTCCGCACTTGTGGGGTCTGTGTAATTCTCGAAGACAGAGACAGCTATTGCAAAAGAAAGAAGTTGCTGCCGCTGTCCCCACGCCCTTTAGCACCCGCATTCATGGCTCCTCCTCATAGTCCTCACTCACTCATACGCACAAGCACGAGCACGAGCACGAGCTCTTTTCTCTTCCATGAACCCTTCTCTTTCATCTCACTCTCTGTCTCTCTCTCTGCCTTCCCATACCCGCCATGCCAGTCCTGCTGAATTCAGCCATCATTAATGTTTCTTGACAGCACCGCTTTACACTCTGTGTCCTTTGTTATCCTTCTGTTGCTTTGCACTTTCTTGTGACCGAGTCTCTTTTGGCTGCAACTTCTTTTTGAGGAGCAAGAAAGGAAATTCAGATGGACTAAAGGCAGGAGAGGAAGGATGTCTCTTGGTCTCAAGATTGTGGTTTTCAAGGCTTTCTTGCTGTTTCACTGTGAGTGATCCTCCTTGTCTGCTTTGGTGTATGCTGGGTTCTGTTTTGCATTTTGCAATCGTCTTTGAATTGTTAGCTGGGTCGTAATTTACAACTCACGAATTTATCTGGAGTTGGATGGGATTCTGATCATATGTGTTAATTGTTTGTAGAATTCTCAAGGTTGTTATTCTGAGATCAGAGTTAATGTTCATTGGCTGTTCGATGTGCAGAATGTATGAAACTTGTTCAAAGTTGTTTAGGTTAGAATTAATTAAGTGAACTACTAGTGAGGACATTAAAACAGTATTAAAGCTCAGGATAGTATGGCATCGTTTCTGAATTGGGCTTTTCTAGTGCTTCTCTTTCAGTTTACCTGGTCGTAAGAACTATTAGATTTGAATGATGAATTGAAAGTCAGCATATTTTTATGGAACAATCTATCCCTCATGGTTGCAACTAATGCTGTAGCTTTAATTACGTCTTAAAGCTGAGATATTAATGGCTGATGCCTTGATGGTGTTAAGTGCACATGCGATGTCTCAGTGCTTACGAAATTCTGATGTCAAAAACTGGAGCTGATAGTAGGAACTGGTATATCTAATTGACTCATATGCCAAGGGCTTCATTTTTTAGCAAAGAGTCCGACTGGGCGTCTTTGCCTGCACTTTGTGCTCCCTCTTATGGTATCCTTCAGTTGTGATCCCCAACAGATCGTATCTTAATGTATATCTTAATGTAGTCACTTGTTTTTGGATTCAACCTTGTCTTTGATTGAAAATCATGAAACTGCTGATGAGAAATAATCCAAACCAGAACACCAGAATTGTCAGCAAAATCCATTGAGTACTCTAGAATTAGCAGAAGCATAAGAAGAAATTCAGCATAAAAAACAGAACTATCCAGCCAACAATGATCAGCAAAGCTTGCAATCAGTGGCTACGCACTTCTGCATATATGCTCACTGTCTATGTTTAGTCCTTGAAGTTTGCAAAGTTCTTTATAATTTAACGAACGGAGGTTCAAATTTTGTTTTTTTCTATCTATTTGAGTGCTGTGAGTGTTTATCTTGATACTTGATGTTGTTTCTATTCAGTTCACATTACTGCTACATTTTTCTACAGTTCTGCATAAATGTAGTTGTAGCAAATTGGATGACCACACATTGGCAGACAAGAGAATGGATGCTATTTTTCCCGAGATATCCCCGACTGGGTCTCCTCAGCCCCTCCTTCCTCTTCTTGCACCTTCACCGTTAGCTCCCTTTACCAACACTACTGTGCCCAAAGTATCAGGTACATATTTTGCTCATATTTTGTTTCTTGAATTCATCTGAGCTTTGCCTTTGATGTCCTGAATGCTACCTTGGGTTATGCTCTTGTCACAGGACTCTGTACGTTAAACTTCACCGCAGCGGATCACTTAATGAGCATGACCTCCATTGATTGCTGGGCCGTTTTCGCACCTTATCTAGCACACGTGATATGCTGCCCCCAATACGAGGCTACGCTCACTATTCTCATCGGACAATCCAGTAAAACCACTAATCTTCTCGCTTTGAACGGAAGCCTGGCCAAGCATTGCCTCTCTGATATGGACCAAATTTTGGCAAGCCAGGGTGCTGGGGATAACCTGAATCAGATATGCACGATTCGTCCACCGAATCTAACCGAAGCGTCTTGCCCGGTGAAAGATGTTTCTACATTCGAGAACACAGTAGAATCTTCAAAGCTTCTTGCCGCTTGCAAGAAGGTCGATCCCGTGAGAGAATGCTGTGAACAAGTCTGTGAAAATGCTATATTAGAGGCTGCTACTGAAATTGCTTTGAAAGCTTCTGATAAACTCTTAAGTCCAAATGAGCAGCATATTGTGATGGATCATTCAGCCAGGATTGATGACTGTAGAAACATTGTCCTCAGGTGGTTGGCAAGCAAACTTGATGCATCTCACGCAAAGAAAGTTCTCAGAGGGCTATCGAGTTGCAAAGTTAACAAATGTGAGTTCGATTGCCTGCATAGTGATCTGCATAGTACACTTCTGTGACTTGTCCATAAGTTTGAGTGTCTCTGTAGTTCCTGTGCACATGGACACTTTTACAAAAACTTGCATGCAGGCGTATGTAACCCCAGAAGTTTTCCGACATTAACATGTCAATTGTGACACTGATAACAGAAGAAACTGTCACGATTGATGCAGTGATGGCCTTGGTGGGATTTTGAGCAGAGAATATAAAATTTTTCTCGTTTATTTACTTTCGAGCAAAGGTTCACTGAACTTCACTATTTTTCCACTTCTGATCGAACTTTTCTCCTTTCAGTTTGTCCTCTGGTTTTTCCAGACATGAAACATGTTGCAAAAAGCTGTGCCAACGGCATAAGCAACGAGACAGAATGCTGCAGTGCGATGGAAAGCTACGTCTCCCACTTGCAAAAGCAGAGCTTTGTGACCAACCTGCAAGCAGTGGATTGTGCTACGTCAATGGGAGTGAGATTACGGAAACTGAATATCTCTAGGAATGTTTATAGCCTGTGTCACATTACTCTCAAGGACTTCTCTGTTCAAGGTTGACTTTGCTCCTCCTTTGTCTTCATTATCCCAGCATGCTTCTATCTTGTGACTCGAACACAATACTAACATTAGCTCTTTTTGTCGAATGGTCTTGGGGACCGGCAATTGCAGTGGCAAGTGAAGGTAAGATTTGTATTACATTTCCAGTTTATCTGTTCAGCACCATCTTTTCTTTCACATAGCAATCAGGGCCGGTGTTCGGATCTAGGAATTATGCTTCTGACAAGCCTGACAATTGTGGGACATCTGAGGGTCGAATTTCGTATCGTGTGCCTTAGTAATTGGTGAAGAAGCTTTATCACGTTTTGTTTGATTCTGCCTAGTTGTGCTCTATTTGACACATTGAACTTAAAACTCATCATGCTCAAACTCTTCTTGGATAGTGTCCGGATGCCTCCTACCAAGTTTGCCTTCAGATGCCACATTCGACAAGTTCTCTGGGATCAGCTTCTTGTGTGATCTGAATGACAACATTCCTGCTCCATGGCCATTGACTGACCAGTTTCAAACTTCATTGTGCAATAAAAGTACGTTGCTAATGAGATACAACACTCTCTCGTTTCTCGTTGATGACTCTTTGATTTCTCGCTAATGACTCTTGTCACCTCTCTTACTCATCATCTGTTCAAATTCTAGATGTCAAAATTCCTGCACTTCCAGCAGCGACGTCAGATCAAAGTGGTAAGCCAATCTTTTTCCCATTAACTACTAGCCATTTTCCACCCGCAATCTGTATATGTGAACAACTATGAATTGGTTTAGTTTATGATGATCTCAAATTAATTTTTTAAAGATTTAAGTCATTAAACAAAAGCACTGATCAGGATTCCGTGCATTTCCATCAAACCACGTATCTAAGCTCATACCCTTTTTAATTCTCGACAGTTGATGCAAACTGACTAGGATTTGGATATGGAAGGCTGGCAAATAATTCATCATCTTTCCTAGTGCTATAGTATGCAGATGCATTTCGAGGGATAGACATGCATTCACAATAAAACAATAGCATCCCTAAACTGGCACAATGAAGCAAAAACTTTAGTTGGGAATCTTATATCGGCAATTCTGGTGTTTGAAATCAGCAACACTTCGAAATTTCCAGATGGTTGCTGCACCCGACTAATGCTTTCATTATGAACAGGTCGTCATGGCAAAGATGTGATAAGCCTTGCGCTTTTGCCACTCCTGTCAGTTCTTATGATGTCGGTGTTCTAGTAAAGTGGGTACATGTTGGTCTTGCGGATGTCGTCATGAAGCTTTTACTCGAGGAACATGGATCATAATTCTGTGCCGGTCCATCGACAACATGCGGTCCTTTGACAATGCAATGGAGGTAACGACTGTAAAGATTCTATGTCCTAAAGGGAGATTTACACCGACAGTTACCACCGTAAAGAGCTGCATCTCCTCAAAAGTAATCTTGGAAGAGAGAGACTTGACCTGAGATGATTCAAGAGTTACCTTACAGATTGCATTTGTTCAGCATTCTTACATGACTTGTAATAAATTTCTGTAAAAAGGATTGCTGTATATTAGCATTAGGATAGATGATGATACATACCTTATGATTGGTTTGCAGATGAGGTGTGTGGATGGGTTTGTTTTTCACATGGCAATAGAACAGGTTAATCTCCCTCCTCTTAGAGCATTGATGTCTTCTATTTCATGAAACTTGCTGAGATATTAAATGTACATTCAGTGCAAGAGAAACAACCCTGAAGGACAAAATTATTGACCCAAAGGTGACAAAAGAACTCTCTAAGGAGACAAAATCAGAGTTTCATCGTCCTAAGTCATACTCGAGGGATAAAGTCCATACTTTGTAGGGCAATTTTGAACCAGTGGCGATGGACATGAAATTTCATTAACTTAGGTTAGACGTATGGTTTTGTCGTCTTAGGTCAGACCTAAACCAATAAAATCATGGCATTGTTGTCTTAGATTTAGGCCTAAGTGGCAACATCGTTATGTGGCCATTGAGGAGTAAAATTTTCAACCTACCGGGATAAAAATACAATTTCATCACCTTGGGGTAGATTTAAAGCAACAAAAATAGTTTTTCCACTGTGTTTAGTATGACCCAAGGCAATAAATTGGAAAATTGTCCAAAAAGTCCTAAAGCTATTGTATGATTGTTAATTTAGTTCTAAATATTTCAATTTGGTTAATATAGTCTTAAACCATTTAAAGATTTTCTAAAGTAGTCCATGTGTCCAATTTAAGCCAAAAATCCCTAACATGGTATTCCAATTAGCACCTATCATCTTATATGTCATAATCAACAATCTAACTTATTTGATGGGGCTTAAAAACAATGCCATTTTGAATTTTTAATTTTTTTTAACTCTTCTTTTCTTTTATTCATTCATTTCCCAAATTCTCAGCTAGCTAGGTCACCAAGGCCTTGGTGATGATTGACAGCCCTCACCAATCAAAAGCACAAGCCTATGCACCACAACCACCTTGCCTAGTTGGTAGTTGGGGAGGGCTGCAACGCCCTTAGCCATGGTTAGTGAGGATCGCTCCCCTAGATCTCCAGCCAAAAATCCAGGAAACTAAAAGAAAAAAAAAAAGAAAAAGAAAATGAGAGATCACAAAAAAACATCACTTTTACCGGCATCAAACCCATTAAATCACTAATCACATCAAGTAAGATGGGTGACTAACATCCCCGTCAATAATTTTCACTTGAATTGGTCAAATGGGCTATGTTGGGAATTTGCCAAATGATTTAGAATTACATTAATTAAATTGAAAATTTCATGACTAAATTGATAGTCGTATAATAGATCTAAGATTTTTTTGAATAATCTTGTCGGAAAAATTAGTATTTGGTCGCCTTTGGCTAAGAATTTCCTGCCTACAAAAATGATATGGGCGGGAGCTTTCCCGTCCATTGGGCCAGAAGAGAGAACAGAACGAAAGAAAAAAACACGCAAAACTACGCTCTCTCTCTCTCTCTCTCTCTCTCTCTCTCTCTCTCGTATTTGTTCTTCTTCTTTTGATGTCGCCCCTTGGCGAGTTTTCATCCATTACTTTTTTGTTTATTGCCTAACAATCGCGGCCGCGACCTGATCTGGGCCAGAGCAAGCCAAGGCCGAATCTGGGGTGGCAACTGGCAGCCGTGGCCATCCACCCAACAACCTGTTCGCCACCATCGAACTATTGAGCATGACCTTTAAATTTTAGGATAAAAGCCATAAAAAAAACTCTAGATTATATTCAATGCAATGCATTTGCCCAAAAAAAAAATTTGTGACATTAAAAATCTCAAACTTGTACCTACTGAACTTGTACAATGTGACACATTTATCTCAGATTTTTTTTTTTTTTTGTGATACTAAAAACCCCAATTTTTTTTTTAATGATACTAAATTTTTGGGGTAAATATATCACGCGAATACAAGTTTGAGATTTATCATGTCACGAGAAAAAAAATTGGGTAAATATGTCAAACGGGTACAAATTTGAGATTCTTCATATCACAAAAAAAGTTTAAAATAAAATATGTTACAATTGATAAAGTTTAAGGTTTTTGTAGTTTTATCTCTAAATTTATTATGTTATGTATTTATTTGGTTTAATAGTTATGCATAAATTTTATAATTTCTATGTATGTCTTTTGTTGTCAAGGAGAAGGAGTGCACATTGAGAATCGCCCAAATCAGGAACCACCTGAACCGGACCGGAATGGCCGGTTTTGGGTGGTTCCCAAAGAGGGCAATCCGGTTCCTGGTTCCCGCTTTTGGAACCGGGGGCCGGTTAGTCCGATTCCTGATTTCACGATGGGAACTAGATCAACCGGACCAAACTGGTTAATTTTTATATTATAGTATATATATTTTAAATTTCTTAAGAAAAAAAACCCTAATTCCTCTAAATTTCTCCCATTTTTCATTTTATTTTTGCCCAAAATAATAAATTTACCGGTTCCACCGAGCCGATCGGCTAGTCCGGTTCGTTGTTCCAGGACTGGTCGATCTGGTTCCCAATCCTAGAATTTGGGAACCGATTCTCCCGGTTTGGTTCCCAATCCCACCTTGGGGTCGGACCAAACCAAAAACTGATCAATCCTATCAAGGATTATCTGCATCAAAGTGGGATCAACCATAAAAGAGTTTTGACGGAACTTTCAATGTTCGATTTTTTGTTTTTTTATCTTGTAAGTGTTTTGTTGTCTGCTAGGAGAATTTTTGTTGCATTTGAATACTTGCAATGTTCAATATTCTTATTCTTAATCTTTTTTTATACGGTTGATATTTTAATCTATATTTGAATTTTGAAGTAATGAAACTTTTTGTCGAGCTTATTCATATTTGATATAGTGACATGACAAACTTTCGAAGTTTATATTCTAATCTTCATAGAAAAAAAAGTAAAAGAATGATCATAATTCTAATTACAAACAAATAGACACATCGGAATGAAAATAAAAAATATTTATCTTCATGCATAACCTAAAAGTTAAACCTAACATGATAAAAAAAAAAAAATTACCAAAGGCAACAAATTTTTCATCGTTTTGGTGTCAATTTTTTTTATCTATGGCGATGAATTTTTGTTGCTTTTCACCAATTTATGGCAACAAATAATGAGTTCATCTTTGAGAAAGATAACCTAATTTTTTTGGTTTAGGCAAAGGCGTAAAAGCAAATCGCAAACAAATGATTTATGACGATAAAAGAGTTCTGTCGTCTTTACCTAAGGCGATAAATACCTTAGCCCTTCTTTTGACATTGATTGCACTACCTAGATATTAATATGTCTTTTGTTTGGTCTATACTAGTAGATGTCTTTGAATTAATGGAATACAACAACTGATGCAATTCCTAATTTGAAATAAATGCATGAGCATTTATGTGTGTCTCACTTCAGAAGGAAATAATGGAACGTGAGATGGTTGCAATTGAGTTAAAACTCTTTAGGGTATAAATTCAATTAGATTGAGTTACATCTGATTGAGTAATATATCATGAATTTGGTAATTTGACTCAAGACTTGAAATGCCAAGCATTGGTGGAGGGCCTCTAGAGACATAATCTTTCCAGTCGATACAGCAATAACGTGGGATGAATTTGGTAGAGCTTTCTACAAAAAGCATTTCTATGATTGCGCCAAGGATAGGAAGATAACGGAGTTTGTTCAATTGAGCCAAAGAGAGCTAACTATGGATCAATATGAAGGGAAATTTTCTAAGTTCTTCATGTATGCTCCTAGATTGGTAGAGGATCGAGAAGAGAAAGCTAAGAGAATTATGAAAGACTTAAGGAAAGACATTAGAAAATGACCAGTGCCCTTAACATCAAGGATTATAATGGAATTTACGAGCAAGCTCAACTCATAAAACAAGAGCTAATGAGGGAGCAAGTGAAGAGTGAATGAAGAACTGGTTCTAGACATCATATGGCATTGAGTTATGTTCGACGAGACTTTGTCTCTCACATTCATTTGAGCTTTGCAATGTATTTCACTCATGTCATCAAAAAATAAACAAAGACAAGAAATAATTGCAATGTATTTCACTCATTTCATCATAAAAAAAAAAAAAAAAAAAGAAAGACAAAAAAAAAAATTGTAATGCTACTAGGCTAGGGAAAAAAAAAGAAAACAAGTAGTTAATAACAAAATAAAAACAAGAAATCAGCTAATAACAAGTCTATCACCACAAGCGGTGGCAATTACCAAACAGGGGGAAGAGAGAGGAAATCATTTTCTCGACAATTTCTTCTAGAATAATAGGTCTATCACCACAGTTCCTTATAACATAATCCATTGTTGTAATATCATTTACTGCATCATACATTTCAAGTTTCAATGGCGCATGCTTAACATTGAATATGATTTCCACATGTTCCCAAAATTCGTTTTGGACATCCAACTCTACATTTGTCTTCCTAATCAAGTCCATCCTTGTTCGATTAATGATCATTCAACTATTAAAACCCGTATCTCGCATTCTCGAATCCATTAATCACAACATTTACTGGAGTTTGATTTAAAAAATCTGCCAAAGTTTACGTGGGATGATCATAAGAGACACGAAAATGTAGGAAAATGCCGATACATCGTACTTCAAGTTAGAAGCAAGAGTCGAAAATCATTCTACCAATCTTCTGGAATCACTCAATGTCTGAGCCTCAACATGTAATTTGGTCAACTATTTAATCAAACTCGCTCGCTTCCTACCAATCTATTGTATCATCGGGTATAAATTCATAACCTGGAATGTCATCCCTACCAAAAAAGTCTCCAAAATCCAAAATGACCATATGTATGAGTGCATATCAAGCATCATTGTTATGATGTTGTAAAGCTTCAAATAAACCCCAAGATGATTGTTAAATACAGCCAAAACTCCATTTGCCTTATCTTGCATCTCCATGTTCATTTTGGATATCAAGAATTTTAGCTTCTACTTTACCCATCATACTAGATCTCCTACTCTAACCATTATACAAGATGAGGCATCTTACTTGAAACTGCTCAAAGTTCAAGAGAGGTTTGTCATGACCTCTGTTGCAAAAACTACCGGTCAACTTCTTCTTCTCTCCCACGTCTTCAGGGACCCGATTTTTTCTCCTCTTTTTCTTCATTTATCATGAAAACTGCAACTATTTCAACTACTAAAGATCGATCTTCACATAAGCATAATTTCATTGGTTGAGAGGCATTGGTCAAAGCAACAATTGTTAATAGGTCAATTGATGGCTCCTATCAACAGAACAAAAGAGGTTCTTCTTCATTTGGCTCAAACAATAAAAAACAATGACCCGACATTTTTTTAGCGTAGAGATTAACTACCAAAGTCAATTGCAACTAGTAGAATGCAGATTGAGTTTGTGGTAATTCCTTGTTGCGAAAAGTGATACTCACAAATAATTTGATTTTAAAATCGAACTCCAGCCCCATCTCTAATGCATAGCATACAAAGTTGAATTTTTTTCCAGCATTATATAACCAAGAGAAAAGTTTACCTACTAATTCTCATATTTCCTCAGTGAATTTAAGGATAGGTTCATGCACTTCATTTGCTTTGACTATTAAAGCACATCAAACCAAACATTAGTAATTGAACATATCTCAAAAAAAACAAAGAGCAATTATCTTATCGTCTTCTTAAGAAGATAAATAAATCATCCCACCACATATAATAAGTAAGCATAGAACTGAGATAATCAGAAGAAACATGAAAATGTAGAAAAATGCCTATAGACAAGAGTTGAGAATCCTTCTACCAATCTTCTAAAGTCACTCAATGTCTAAGTTTCAACATGTAATTCAGTCAACTCTTTTATCAAATTTGCTCGCTTCCTACCAATCTTTTGTATTTTCGAGTATAAATTCATAACATGGAGTGTCATCCCTACCAAAAAAATCCCCAAAATCCAAAATGACCATATGTATGAGTGCATATCGAGCATCACTATTCTGACGTTATAAAGCATCATATAAATCCCAAGATGATTGTTAAATACAGCCAAAACTCTATTTGTCTTATCTTGCATCTCCATATTTTCTTTTTGGATATCAAGGATTTTAGCTTTAATACGTTGTATTTTTTCATTTGGACTCTCAATTTCACTCATTTCGTCTGAAAATAAATAAAGACAAGAAATAATTGTAATGTATTTCACTCATTTAATCAGAAAATAAAGAAATACGAGAAAAAAAATTATAATGCTACTAATTATAGAAAAAAAAAGAAAACAAGTAACTAATAACAGGTATGGGGCAATCACCTACTAGTAGAGGAAATCATTTTCTTGATAGTTTCTTCTAGAATAGCAAGTCTATCACCACAGTTCCTTATAACATCATCCATTGTCGTAATGTCATTCATTGCATCATCCATTTCAAACTTCAATGACGCATGCTTAGTATTGTACAAGATTTTCACATGTTCCCGAAGTTCGTTTTGAACATTCAACTCTACATTCATCTTCCTAATCAAGTCCATCATTGTTCGATTAATGATCATTTAATTACTAAAACTTGTATCTTGCACTTTGAATCCATTAATAACAACATTTGCTGGAGTTTGATGCAAAAAATCCTGCCAAAGTTTATGTGGGATGATCAAAAGAGACACGGAAATGTAAGAAAATACCGATACACCATGCTTCAAGTATAAGAGTCAAGAATCATTCGGCTAATCTTCTAGAGTCACTCAATGTCTAAGCCTCAATATGTAATTCAATCAACTCTTTGATCAAACTCGCTCGCTTCCTACCAATCTTTTGTATTTTCAAGTTAAATTCATAACTTGGAGCATCATCCCTACCAAAAAAGTCCCCAAAATCCAAAATGACCATATGTATGAGTGCATATCGAGCATCATTGTTCCAACGTTGTAAAGTGTCATATAAACCCTAAGATGATTGTTAAATACAGCCAAAACTCCATTTGCCTTATCATGCATCTTCACATGTTCCTTTTGGATATCAATGATTTTAGTTTCAATACGTTGTATTTTTTCATTTGGACTTTCAATTTCACTCATTTCATTTGAAAATAAACAAAGACAAGAAATAACTGTAATGTATTTCACTCATTTCATCATAAAACAAAAAAAGACAAGAAAAAAAAATTGTAATGCTACTAGCTACAGGGAAAAAAAGAAAACAAGTAGCTAATAACAGGTATGGGGCGATTACCTACCAATAAAGGAAATCATTTTCTCGACAATTTCTTCTAGAGTAACAAGTCCATTACCACAATTCCTTATAACATCATCCATTGTTATAATGTCATTTACTGCATCATCCATTTCAAACTTCAATAGCACATGTTTAGCATTGAATAGGATTTCCACATGTTCCCAAACTTCGTTTTGGATATCCAACTCTACATTCGTCTTCATAATCAAGTCCATCCTTGTTCGATTAATGATCATTCAACTACTAAAACCCGTATTTCGCACTCTCGAATCCATTAATCACAACATTTGCTGGAGTTTGATTTAAAAAATCCTGCCAAAGTTTATGTGGAATGATTAGAAGAGACACAAAAATATAGGAAAATGCCGATACATCATGCTTCAAGTTAGAAGTAAGAGTCGAGAATCTTTCTACGCTAATCTTCTAAAATCACTCAATGTCTGAACTTTAACATATAATTCAATCAACTCTTTAACCAAACTTGCTCGCTTCCTACCAATCTATTGTATCATCAAGTATAAATTCATAACCTAGAGCGTCATCCCTACAAAAAAAGTCTCCAAAATCCAAAATGACCATATGTATGAGTGCATATTGAGCATCACTATTATGACGTTGTAAAGTTTCATATAAACTCCCAAAATGATTGTTAAATATAGCCAAAACTCCATTTGTCTTGTCCTACATCTCCACATGTTCCTTTTGGATATCAAGGATTTTAGCTTCTACTTTACCCGCCATAATAGATCTCCTACTCTAACCATTATACAAGATGAGGCATCATACTTTAAACCGTTCAAAGTTCAAGAGATGTGAGATCTTTTACTCTAACCGTTATATAAGATGAGATTTCATACTTTAAATCGCTCAAAGTTCAAGAGAGGTTTGTCATGGCCTCTGTTACAAAAAATACTGGCCAACTTCTTCTTCTCTCCCAAGTCTTCAAAGACCCGGTTCTTTCTCCTCTTTTCTCTTGTATCATGAAAACTGCAACCATTCCAACTACTAAAGATCGATCTTCGTAGAAGCATAATTTAATTGGTTGAGAGACATTGATCAAAGCAGCAATTGTTGATAAGTCAATTAATGGCTCCTATCAATAGAACAAAAGAGGCTCTCCTTCATTTGGCCCAAACAATAAAAAACAATGACCCAACATTTTTTTAACGTAGAAATTAACTACAAAGTCAATTGCAACTAGTAGAATGAAGATTGAGTTTGTGGTAATTCCTTATTGCAAAAATCGATACTCACAAATAATTTGGTTTTAAAATCGAGCTCCAGCCACATCTTTAATGCATAGCACACAAAGTTGAATTTTTTTCCAGCATTATATAACCAAGAGAAAAGTTTACCTACTAATTCTAATATTTCCTTAGTAAATTTAAGAATAGGTTCATGAACTTCATTTGCTTTGACTATTAAAGCACATAAAACCGAAACATTAATAATTGAACATAATTAAAAAAAAAAAGCAGAGAGTAATTATCTTACCGCCTTCTTAAGAAGATAAATAAATCATCCCACCACATATCATAAGCAGGCATAGAACTAGGATGATCATAAGAGACATGAAAATGTAGGAAAATGCCTATAGACTGTGCTTCAAGTTAGAAGCAAGAGTTAAGAATCCCTGCCAATCTTCTGGAGTCACTCAATATCTGAGCCTCAACATGTAATTCAGTCAACAATCAATCTTTTGATCTTCAAATTCTAACATGGAGCGTCATCCCTACCAAAAAAGTCCTCAAGATCCAAAATGACCATATGTATGAGTGCATATCGAGCATCACTATTTCGACGTTGTAAAGCATCATATAAACCCTAAGATGATTGTTAAATACAGCCAAAACTCAATTTGTCTTGTCCTACATCTCCATATTTTCCTTTGGATATCGAGGATTTTAGTTTCAATACGTTGTATTTTTTCATTTGGACTCTCAATTTCACTCTTTTCATCTGAAAATAAATAAAGACACAAAAATAATTGTAATGTATTTCGCTCATTTCATCGGAAAACAAAGAAAGACGAGAAAAAAATTGTAATGCTATTGGTTACAGGGGAAAAAAATCAAGTAGCTAATAATAGGTATGGGGCAATCACCTACCAGTAGAGGAAATCATTTTCTCGATAGTTTCTTTTAAAGCAACAAGTCTATCACCACAATTCCTTATAACATAATCCATTGTCGTAATGTCATTCACTGCATCATCTATTTTAAGCTTCAATGGCGCATGCTTAGCATTGAACATGATTTTCACATGTTTCCAAAGTTTGTTTTGGACATCCAACTCTACATTCATCTTCTTAATCAAGTCCATCATTATTCGATTAATGATCATTCAACTACTAAAACCTGTATCTCGCACTCTCGAATCCATTAATCATAACATTTGCTGGAGTTTGATGCAAAAAATCTTGCCAAGGTTTACCCGGCATGATCAGAAGAGACATGAAAATGTAGGAAAATGTCGATATATTGTGCTTCAAGTTAGATGCAAGAGTCGAGAATCCTTCTGCCAATCTTCTAGAAGTCACTCAATGTCTGAGGCTCAACATGTAACTCAATCAACTCTTTGATCAAACTCGCTCGCTTTCTACCAATCTTTTGTATCTTTGAGTATAAATTCATAACCTGGAGCGTCATCCTTAACAAAAAAGTCCCAAAAATCCAAAATGACCATACGTATAAGTACATATCGAGCATCACTGTTATGATGTTGTAAAGTTTCATATAAACCCAAGATGATTGTTAAATACAGCCAAAACTCAATTTGCCTTGTCCTAAATCTCCACATGTTTCTTTTGGATATCGAGGATTTTAGCTTCTACTTTACCCACCATACTAGATCTCCTACTCTAACCGTTATACAAGATGATGGCTCTTACTTTAAACTGCTCAAAGTTCAAGAGAGGTTTGTCATGGCCTCTGTTGCAAAAACTACCGGCCAACTTTTCTTCTCTCCCATGTCTTCAAGGACCCGGTTCTTTCTCCTCTTTTTCTCATATATCATGAAAACTGCCACTATTTCAACTATTAAAGATCGATATTCACAGAAACATAATTTCATTGGTTGAGAAGCATCGGTCAAAGTAGCAATTGTTGATAAGTCAATTGATGGCTTCTATCAACAGAACAAAATAGGCTCTCCTTCATTTGGTTCCAAACAGTCAAAAACAATGACCCAACATTTTTTAACGTAGAGATTAACTACCAAAGCCAATCACAACCAAAAGAATGCCAGATTGAGTTTGTGGCAATTCCTTATTGTGAAAAGCGATACCCATGAGCAATTCTAGTTTTAAAATCGAGCTCTAGCCACATCTTTAATGCATAACATACAAAGTTGAATTTCTTTCCGACATTATATAACCAAAAGAAAAGTTTACCTGTTAATTCTCATATTTCCTCAATGAATTTAAGGATAGGTTCGGCACTTCATTTGTTTTGACTATTAAAGCTCATCGGACCAAACATTAGTAATTGAACATAACTCAAAAAAGATTAGAGCAATTATCTTACCGCCTCATCCCACCACATATGATAAGCAGGCATAGAACTGGGATGATTAAGAGACATGAAAATGTAGGAAAATGCCGATAAATTGTGCTTCAAGTTAGAAGCAAAAGTCGAGAATCTTTCTGCTAATCTTCTGGAGTCACTCAATGTCTAAGCCCCAACATGTAATTCAATCAACTCTTTGATCAAATTGCTCGCTTCCTACCAATCTTTTGTATCTTCGAGTATGAATTTATAACTTGGAACGTCATCCCTACCAAAAAAAGTCCCAAAAATCCAAAATGACCATATGTATGAGTTCATATCGAGCATCATTGTTTCGACGTTGTAAAGCATCATATAAACCCCAAGATGATTGTTAAATACAGCCAAAACTCCATTTACCTTGTCTTGCATCTCAACCTGTTCATTTTGAATATCAATGATTTTAGCTTCAATACGCTATATTTTTTCATTTGGACTCTCAATTTCACTATTTTCATCTGAAAATAAGGAAAGATATAAGCAAGCCCAACTCATAAAACAAGAGCTAATGAGGGAGCAGGTGGAGAGTGAATGAAGAACTAGGTCTAGACACCATATGGTATTGAGTTATGTTTGACGAGATTTTGTCTCTCACATTCATATGAGCTTTGCCTCAATGTCCTGAATGCTACCTTGCGTTATTCTTTTGTCACAAGGACTGCACATTAAACTTCACTTCAGCTGAAAACTTGATGAGCATGACCTCCATTGATTGTTGGGTTGTTTTCGCACCGACATCATTGGCCAAATTAGAAAAAATTTTAAGCATATTATATGGTTGTTAATCCGGTCCTAAATTTTTCAATTTGGCCAATGTTGTCCTAGATCTTATGAAGATTTTTCATTGTAATTCATCTTGCCAATTTAGGCTAGAAATCTCTAACGTGATGATCCAATTATCACTAGTCATCTTACATTGCATAGTTGGCAATATGTTATGTGTGATGGGGCTCAAAACAACGTTGTTTTAAGGATTTTTAAATTATTTCATTATGTTTTTTGTTTTTCAATCAGCAAAGGGCCAAATCATTTGGAAAAAGACCAGAAATGAAGAAAGATAAAAAGCTAAAAAATGAAAAATTGAGAAGGGGACCACATATTAACCATTGAATGTTCAACGGTAGAGATGTACTTTATATTAGCAATTGATGCGAGAACTGGTTGGAGGGGTATTTAGAAAACCCATTTTATAAATTATCCGATGAAAGACCTTAAACATTGTCACAATGTAATGTGAATATGATCTAATTCTATGCAATGAAAGTACATGGAATGGAAACCCATTTGTTGATTCCTCGTTAATTCCTCATTAATGGGACCGGACTAAGCCTTAACAAAATCACAAAATGGGTATCCATTTATAAACTCCTTTAGTTAGCACATACACATCGTTTCAATTTTGTCAATGATTCAACATAGAAATTCTCGACCGGATCAACATTAGCATGCATTCATTGTTACGCACAACTTGATGACGGATGAGTAGATAACTTAAATGCTTTAACCTAGATGTAAGGCATGCATTTTGCTTCACCATTGCTTTGAATAATCATTTGGAATCTGAACATCTGAATTTAGATGTTGATCCTTAGCCATCAACGATTGCTAGAGTCGTGCCTAGTCAAATCGGCTAATCACATTACCATTATTGGTGAGATTCCGCAGTATATCCACATGGGGGTCGTGCCCATTTGGCTCCTTATTTTATTTCAACCACCCCAGTTTATTAAGGCAGATCTCCAATCAACATGGTCAACTAATCATCAAAGTGGTTGTTGGCCTAATGGTGGAGGGCACGTCTCTCCAAAGTACATGTGCCTGCATTGTCTAATGTAACTTTTTTTGGTCTAATGCAACGTCTTTCATTCATTCACGTGTTGCCATGGAAACAAAACCTAAGTGTTTCTAAACAAAGGACATTCCAAAAGGGCCCTGGTTAGTACTCTAATTAGGAGAAAAAGATTTACGATGATGGGCTTTAGTGACCCAATTTGCACGTGAGTCGACCTCGCAAGTGTAATGAGTAACACTAATTGACTTCATATCATCTAATGTAGTTTATTTGGCCAATCTATACTAGAAATCTCTAACGCCGTGATTAAATTATCCCAACAAAATTATTGTTGGGTCGCCTTTGGGCACGACCTAAGGCGAAAAACTCAGTATTGGGTCGACCCTGAGACAACAAACCTAAGAATTTCCTGCCTGTTGGGCCAAAAATAATATGGGCTGGGGTTTTCCAGTCCATTATGGGCTGGAGTTTTCCCATCCATTGGATAGGCCTAAGCAAAAAGATGCACACTATGCACACCTCTCTCTCTCTCTCTCTCTCTCTCTCTCTCTCTCATATTTGTTCTTCATCCTTCGTTCGCCGCCCCTTGGCGAGTTTTCACCTCCTATTTTTTTTTTTTTTTCTCTCTTTTATTGGGAAATTGTTCATAATTCCAATTAAAAATAAACGAACAATGTCTAAGGTGACAAAAAATAAAAGTATGTATCTTTATCCATAACCTAAAAATTAAAACTAACGTGATAAAAGGAATTTACCAAAGGCGACAAATTTTTCACTGCCTTTGGTGCCATTAGTTTTATATACGGCAACAAATTTTTGTTGCTTTTCACCAATTTATGGCAACACAAAATGCATTCTTGTTTGAGCAAGACAACCTAATTTTGTTGCTTTAGGCAAAGGCGGCAGAGCAAACCGCAAACAAACGGTTCACGGCAAAAGAGTTTTGTTGTCTATAAGGCGACAAAATTCTTATTATTTTTTTTGGGTGTAGTGACTGCACTACTCAGATAGTGGTAGATGTCTTTGAATTAATGAAATATATACAATCTATGCGATTCTAAGTTGAAATAATTGCATGAGAATTTTTGTGTGTTTCACTAAAAGGAAGTAACGGAACACAAATGACCAATGTGATTGAGTTAAAACTCTTAAAAGTATAAATTCATCTAAACTGAGCTATATCTGATTGAGTAACCTATCATGAATTTGGTAATTGGACTTGAGACTCTGGAGAGAGAAAGAGAGAGCACTACAATATTAAAAGTAAAATGAGATAGTTACTCAATTTGTCTGACAAGATTCGAGGCAAGTAAAAGAATCTTTATATGCTTAATTAATGGTAGACATCGACAGTAAAAATAAAGTGTTATAGTTAGCCACTGTCAGATACTTGTGGATTGTTTTCGTCGAGTTAATTGTCAACTTCGAGGAATCATCTAGCTTTTTAAAAACTCCTTGAAACATGGAAAAATCATAAGGTGGACATACAATGCTCTCACAAACATACTCTCGCGAAGTCATGCACTTTACTCGGGCTTGTTTAGGGTGAAATTCATTTTTAACATTCAACTCTCTACAAAATTTAAATCCAATTAATTTTTTTTTTGTATTTTAAAATTTTAGAGTGAAAGTCACAAGCGCAAGTTTTTTTTTTTTTTTTTTAAATATTGGAATATGTGCAATTGATGCGAATCCTAACTTGAAATGATGCATGAATTTTTTCGTATGTGTTTCACCCAAAAAGGAAATAATGGAATGTGTCCGATCGATACGTTTGAGTTAAAACTCGTGGAATATGAATTCATTTGGATACATAATTTACTGTAGATTGAGTTATATCTAGTTGGGTAATTTTATCACGAAATCAATAACTAAGGTAAGGAGAGTTTTCTCTTGGTTTGATGCACGAATGTAGTGTTGAAGTTCCACTTACCATAAGAGTAAAACTAGAATGAGATAGTTCCTAATAATGGCTGACAAGATTAGCTAAGCAAATCATCTTCATATGAATTTATTAATTGTAGACACTGAAAGTAGAGAAGAAGTGTTTTTAATCGCGGCTAGCAGATCCATGTAAATTGTTTTAGTCATACTTAATTGTTAATTCGAGGAAGCATTCGGCATTTTAAACTTTTTTTTTTTTTTTTTGGTCGAAAACATTTTAAACTCTTTAAAACAGGGAAATATCATAAGATGAACATATAATGTTCTAATAAGCATACTCTCCAAATATGGAAAATGTTCATTTCGTACATTTAATATCTCATAATGCATAAAGTCATGTACTTTATTCAACCTGATTGGGGTGGGATTTATCTTTAACTTGCCCTTTCTATAAATTTCAATTTAGATAAATATTTTTTTATTTTAAATATCGGAATGGAAGTCATGAGTACAAGTTTTTAGAAATGAGAAAAGAGTATAAAAAAAAAAACTATAATTATGCCCATTGTGACATATTTACCTTAAACACATTTTTTTGTTGACATAAAAAACCCCAAACTATGACACTATGACGTATTTACACTTTTTTCTTATGACATAAAAAACCCCAAATTTGTACACATTTATCCTCCGTTAAGATTCCATTAAATGATTTTTCAACTAAAACATCGCTTTTTATTTTGTCTAAACCATGTGAGTGTTATGCCAATATTGTTTGTCTTTCGGCATCCATGTATAAAGATTTTTTTTTTTTTTTGGTAGTTTTTGCCTTTCAGAAATAAAGGGATATGCGTGATCAATGTGATTTCTAACTTGTGGGTGAATTTTATTTTATCTTTTGTTAGTTTCAACCAAAATAGTAATGATGGAATATGCGCGATGAATACGATTGAGAGAGTGAGAGAGACAGAGACAGAGACAGAGACAGAGTATTCTTAGTTTGATGCATGACCATGATGTTGAAGTTCCACCTATTGTAAGATTAAAACTAAATTGATGTAGTTGTCAATGATGTCCGAAAAGATTCGCTTTCATGAAAGATCCTTCATATCTTTTATTAAAAGACGTGCTACGATAATCATTTAAGTTATATCATAAAATGACCAAGAAGAGTTGATCGCAAATTTCTTCCACAAGTCCATGGCAACCGGTTGGGGAACCTAAATATATTTTTGAAATTTGCTTAAATTCATTAATCCAACAATGGAATCTAGAAAACCAAAAGAAAAAAAAAATAATCACGATGCACATGATCTCTCGAGACCAATTCAATGCTCATTTTCAATGTGAAATATATATTGATGACGTATAAAATGCTTACGTTTAGTGCTGATTTGGCAATGTAATTTATATTTAGTTCAAATGAGCATGTGTTAATTTCAATTAGGGTTATTTGTCTAGATTTACAAAAAGTCAAGGTATCTTTCTAACTTTTTCTTCAAATCTAGAATATTATTCGAATTTTAAAATATCACGCAAAAATCATATGTCAATGTTCGTATCAATATTTATCAACTAGATCCTAATTATTATTCGGTTTCCTAGAGAAAAATAGCACCGTTGCTCTGTTGGCATGGGAAAAGCAGTGTTTTAAGCACCATTGCTCTGTTGGGAGGACATGGACAGAAAAAGACAGTGGTTTCCCGAAAAAATTGCAAAAATTGAATTTTAATATTTTTTGGACCAAAAAATTTATTTTATTTATTTATATTTTTTTAAAAATGATTTTTTAATTATTTATATTTTTAAAATAGATTGGTTTAGTCTCCCGAGCTCACCGGATCGGTGACAGATCTCCCCGCGAGCCTCTTGGCGCCGCCGTGGAGCTCCCTCTTGAGCCGGATCCTCCCGAGCGGCTTCGAGCCGCCGGGGAACCGAGCGCGGCGGTGGCGGCGGCGCGCGCCCGGCCGGAGCGGGGCGGGCGGGGAGCGACTAGGGAGGGCGGAGGCTGGTCTCGGAGAAGGACGTCGTCGAAGCCGACTTCGCAGCAAGGAGAGCAAGAGAGAGAGAGAGAACAAGAACCGAAGGAAGAGAATCGAAGCCGACTTCACAGCAAGGAGAGCAAGAGAGAGAGAGAGAACAAGAACCGAAGGAAGAGAAGAGGCGAGGCTTGGAAAATGTTTTCCTCTTTTGAAAAGAGGAAAACATTTTCCAAGCTGCAAAGAAGGAATTTTCCGACCAACGGAAAATGTTTTCCGTTGACCGTGATTTTCCGCCCACCCGAACACCGGAAAATCCGGAAAATATTTTCCTGGAAGTTATTTTCCGCGAAACGAACGGAAGGTCAATTGTTACCTGGAATGAGCATTTTAGCTTTTCAAGACTCCTTGAACCTCCTTGAACCTATAAAAGATAAAAAGATGAACACACAATGATCGCATTAAACACACTTTGCAATTGTGAAAATGTTCTTTCCGTACGTTTGATGTCTCATAATATGTAAAGTCATTCACTTTCAGCTTTCAGTAAATTACAAATTCATATATTTTGGAATGAACGGGGCAAGTACAATTTTTTGAAATAATGCAATATGCACAATCGATGAGACTCCTAATTTGCAGTAATCGCACAAAACCCTTCTCTTGCATCTCACCCAAAAAGGCATTGATGATTTAAATTCTTCTAGGTGTACTCGAGATCTTTTGGCAAATTATTTGAAATTTGTGTCTCACTGAAAAATGTATTGATGACTCAAGCTCCTCGCGGGCTATTAGAGATCCTTTGGCAAATTATTTGAGATTAACCTGAATCTTTTTCCAACTTTGGGAGGCCCCACATGCTCAGTCCTATCGGATCGGACCCACGAGTTGATTTCACTTTTCATGCATTTCAAAAGCTAAAGAGCTCAAACCCAACTTCCATGTTAGGTCAATTTTTCCTTTTTTACTCTTGTCGAGTTCGAGTTGGAGTTCAGGGAAATGAATTGCTGGATGCAGCCTCGAGCTCAAAACGGCCTGAGCCATCATTCATTCTGAAACTTCAAATTAGTTCCTTGTCTAAGACAACAACACCAACAAAACAAAAATCAATGGCCACAATTGGGGTTTGACTAACACATGCAACAGCCATTTTACTCACGAGTACAAATAGAAATTAGACTTTAATAGTTCCTAAGATTCGTCATGAATGATCCAACAACCATCTCTTTCTTCAAAGGTTTTATTTATTGCGCAGGCCACGGCGCCATCTCACACCACATGGTGCTCAACGAGGAAGTCAATTGCAACCTTAAAACCTGCTAAGAAAGGGCGCAATACTCGTGAAATACTAGAATTATCATTATTAAAAAAAAAAAAAAGAAGGGAAAGGGTTGCTGAGAAATTGACACGTGTCATTTCTTTCATTTTGCTAAGTAATGGTTATGAATTTTTTTTTTCCTTTTACCAAGCTGTTGAAAATATGTTGAGCCACCAAGAGTGATGTTGACACGGCTGCGTTTGATTCTTCTTCGTGGCACTGGTATTTGCTAGTATCGAAAGCCACTTTTATCTCCTTTGCACATACGCTCACATGCACAAATTCCATTTTATGACGTCACCAATTTTGGGGTGCGACCCCAAATGTACAAATGCTGAATTTTCGGGCTTGTTCAAATTCTGAATCTCTCTTCTGCGGCCCACGTTCCTCGCTCTATCCTCCATCTATAAGAGAACTAGAATTTTTCCCTTGCTAGAGTATAAATATGGCAGATTATTTGGGACCTTAATTTCAATCCGCCCACTCTCACTCGTAAACTGCTGAGAGAGAGAGAGAGAGGGAGAGAGAGAGATGGACTCTACGGGGAGAGAAGGCATCATAGCCAGTGACGAAAGCGACCAGCACCAAGAACCGCTGTTGCAACCCAAGCAGGAGCCCGGGGCGGAGACGGTGAGCTCGGCCCTGGAGGACATGCTATCCGACACCGAGATGCCCCGCTTCAGGCGCCTCTGGCGGGCCACGCGGATCGAGCTCAACACCCTCTTCCGCCTCGCCGCGCCCGCCGTCGTCGTCTACCTTCTCAACAACGTCACCTCCATGTCCACCCAGATCTTCTGCGGCCACCTTGGCAACCTCGAGCTCGCCGCTGCCTCCCTCGGCAACAATGGCATCCAAATCTTCGCCTACGGCCTCATGGTACGCAATCATTTTGTCCATGACATCGTTTCAATCATCTTTCCTAGAAAGTTAAAGTAAGGTCTGTCCCACTTGTCCCGAAACCCCGTATGTTTCTTTAGCATTGGACACGAACACACGGAAAACAACGTTTTAACTCGCATAGGCCTCCTATTGAATTGCTTCGTTAATGTTGTACTTTGTCCTTCGCTCTGCCTGACGTATCAATTGCAAAATCGCTGGCCGGTGCATTGATCCGCCGCCGGTGTAGCTCGGGATGGGGAGCGCAGTGGAGACGCTATGCGGGCAAGCCTACGGCGCCCACAAGTACGAGATGCTCGGCGTCTACCTCCAGCGATCGACAATCCTCCTGATGGCGACCGCGATCCCAGTCATGTTCATCTACATATTCTCCAAGCAAATCCTCCTCCTCCTCGGCGAGTCCACCTCCATCGCGTCCGCAGCGGCGGTCTTTGTCTATGGCCTCATCCCCCAGATCTTCGCCTACGCCGCCAACTTCCCGATCCAGAAGTTCCTGCAGGCGCAGAGCATCGTTTTCCCGAGCGCCTACATATCCGCCGCGACCTTCGTCATGCACCTCCTTCTTAGCTGGATCGTGATCTACAAGCTCGGGGTCGGCCTCCTCGGGGCCTCCCTCATGCTGAGCTTCTCGTGGTGGGTCATCGTGGTGGCGCAGTTCGTGTACATACTGGTGAGCGACCGGTGCAAGCTCACCTGGAGGGGTTTCAGCTCCCAGGCCTTCACGGGGTTGTGGGACTTCTTGAAGCTCTCGACGGCGTCGGCGGTGATGCTGTGCCTGGAGACCTGGTATTATCAGATCTTGGTGCTGATCGCTGGCCTGCTCCAGAACGCTGAGATTGCCTTGGACGCTCTCTCCATCTGGTTAGTCCAAACTTAGCTGCTTTCTTAAGTTCGTACCTTTCGCTTTACTACGTCTCGCGGAAGCTTTCGGGTGATGTTTCTTCCTCCGATTCTTTCGAAAGACTATGGAGATAGATAGTATGACTAGCACTAAATATGCAAAAAGTCGGTCCATAACAATGACACAATTGAATGATTCCTGACATTCTTACGAAATGTATATGATATGAGCTGCTTATTTAAAAGCATGCTCATAGACTATCACGTCACTCACCATATCAACTAAGGTACATAGCGGCCGATCGATGCCCTCGCTGGCTACTATACCCTAGGGTTAGATGAATGCGTCTTAGGAGGGCAAGTTGGACCAGTGCCTAGATACTTGGGTCCTTCCCGATGCGAGAACATCAACCGTCGGTCCTTCCTCTACTATTCCAAATTGGACAAGCCAGTCTCCTTCTCTTATTTAATACTCCTCGCGAACACCGCAACCCGCGAAAGACGCCAGAACAGAAGGGGCCAAAAACGGCAATCCCCATGACTTGGACATCCATGCAACCGCACTTGTTCGGACTGCTATAGGAAACCATATGGTATTTTCGTTGTGGACTAGGGTTCATTTTGAACGAAAAGAACACATGGTCCTCGTCCATTTAAGCCGCGCGAATAATTCCGATGCTAGGCAACTAGAAATCTCTCGAGACGCCTTGTCTCCTCTTGTGCTTCCTTATATTGCTTTTTGCTAATTCAACTGTTCGTCCCTCTAATCTTGAGATCCAACTAATTTATTTTAATCAATTCGTGTTGCAGCATGACGATCTCCGGATGGGTCTACATGATCTCTGTGGGATTCAATGCAGCTGCAAGGTCAGTCGAGAAAGTCGTTGCAACCATTATAATTTCTTTTTAATCAATTAATGTTATTTTGGCATTTCGGGCGAAATATTTTAGAAAGTGACCACAAAGAACTTATCATCAAAGAAATGCATAAAAAGCTGTCGACCCATGTTAGCTTTTAGCTAGTTGAGTGGGGTACGCATTTTCCTTGTGTTTTGTTCTCATGTCACGTAAAGAATGGCATACAGCATGCAAGCACTCACGATGCTTGTGCTTGCATAAGTTGAAAATCCAAAACAAGTGAGAAGTTGATATCACATTTGTTGGGGAAATTACCAAATAAGTTCTAAACCTATGATACTCATGCAAATTTAGTCATAAACCTTCAATTATGTCAATTAAGTCTTAAACATTTTCATAATTTGTCAATTGAGATCATTCAGTCAATTTTATCTGGAAAACAATCACATAAATATCGATCATCATATATGGCAAGGTCACGCTTACATTGACATTTTTAAATAATTTTTTTATTTTTTTATAATTTTTTTTTTTTTCTTTTCCTTTCTTTTCTTTTCTTTAAAAAAAAAAATCTTTTACTAAGGGTCAGCGAGGGTCTGGCCACATACGAAGATATCCCAGCCATTTTATAATAAATTTAGAATTTTTTTAGATTTGACAAATTGTCCCCATATTCATCCAACATTTATAAATTCCATATATATATATTCATTTCATTATAAATCTCTTCTATTGAAATGTAATTTCATATATTCCTGTGAATTTAGATACATTTTTTTTTTTTTTTTTTTGTGTTATTTTTCCTTTTTTTGGGCCTTGAATTTGGCAAAGTGTTTGTGTAAATGCAGCGTGAGGGTAAGCAACGAGCTGGGAGCCGGGCACCCGAGAGCAGCGTCGTTCGCGGTGATCGTGGTGACGTCCAGCTCCTTCCTCATCGCGGTCTTCCTGGCGATCGTGGTGCTGGCGCTGCGCAATGTCATCAGCTACGTCTTCACGAGCGGCACCACCGTCTCCGACGCCGTCTCCGAGCTCTCCCCCTACCTCGCCGTCTCCATCATCCTCAATGGCATTCAGCCCGTTCTCTCAGGTAAAGTCCCATCGCATTCATCTCATTTTCAAGAAATAATGCCATGAAAAATCTTTGAACTTATATCATGCGAGCGTATTTCTTTCAAATTACTTTTAACCCTCGAAAACCCTCAAGTGGCACCACCATCCCAATTTAACTCTATCGCAATTCCTTCCAAGTGTCATGTCATTCTTCAAATTCATCACATCAACGAAAACTCTCGAAATGCACCACCATCCCAATTTAACTCTCTATCACAATTCCTTCAAAGTGTCATGTCATTCATTGGATATGTCACGTCAAATCGATAAATGTATAAGCTTGTCATGTTAGATGACACACGTACAACACTAACAGTTAAATTGGAAGGAATTATATGATAGGAAATAAAATTGGGATAATAGTATCATTTTGGAGGTTTCGATAGTTCGAAAAATAATTAGAGGGAATTATATGATTTGATTTAATCTATTTTTATATAAGTGGGCCATAATCCATCATCCAATAAAATTGAAGTGCTTAGCAAATAAATGAAATTATGATGCATTGAATTGATTCTGAACGCGACTCAGAAGATAATATATTTCGCAAACTCTCTACCCTATAATGAATAGTGCCTCGATCATATCGATGGTAGAAATAAATATATAATCTTAGAAAAATATTGCCCCATATATTATTCAAAGTTTATAACTTCTTAATGTCTGGGAGTTGCGGCTTTCCTTTTGTTAGCATGGGGATTGGATCGACTAACATTAAATTCCACGCCGGCGCCGCTTTCCATAAATATAAAAATAAAAATGAAATTTATTCAAAGACACTGCACCAGACCAAATCGACAACACCAAAACATTAAAAAATCTCTTCGACATTGGAATAATCAAAAGACATCTTTTAGACTCATTGAACTTTAGGAGACGTAGGTCATGTGCACGAAAAGCGGTGGCCAATTTGAACCGTCACTCATCCAAATAAAGACATGAATCATGTACTTTGGGATCTGACAATAGATTATTGGTTGCAATCATAGGCTTTTCAAGTGTCAAGTCATCTATCGATTGAGTAGTTAAGAATAGGCTGATTAGGCTCTACATTGGTGACAAACTTTTTTGTCCAATCGATCCCTATGATCATTAGTAACCACTAATTACTAAAAAAAATTACTTGACTTTTGGTTTGATAAGTAATCGTTTATGTGGTAGCAATCGAATCCCATATAAATCATTAATCACCACATGGTAATTTACTTTAGTTGGGACTTGCCCCATATCTTGTGCCATACCCGAGTTTGAATTTATATATATTGAAATTTCTTTGACTTAAATATATTGCAAAATTACAAAACTTAGGCAGAAGTTATATTTTACTATTCTAGAATAATGGGATGGAGCTTTGTAGTGCCTGTGTGGTGATGGGGTTCGAGCACGATAATCCATTCCACCTACTTCTCTGTTTGAACGTTAGATCATGCTAGATTTGATTAGAATAGATGCTCATCATCATTCATACCATCGGATTTGGACTTGTACTTTGGCATGATGTTCATGGATGCATGCATGTATGCAATTTGTTGATTTATTTTATGGAGAGTTTTGTCTTTTCGTGACAAATTACCTAACGCAAAGTGTGATAAAGACTACACTGTTGATTTTTTTTTTCTTCACTTATATTCTCATTATTAGTCTAATGAACCAACTAAAAAAATTTAAACCCAAAAATTAGAGACCCGTACGTGAATTCTCTGGTCGATTTCTTATTCTAAATGTGAAATTTTAGAAAGCCTGCTATTGACTTAACCAATTTCAATGAATTAACAATTAAACTTTTAGTGACTTGGAACTCGGTCGATAGTGCTGCGCATATCTTTGTTATCTGACAAAGATGAGAAAAGCTGAATGAGTCGCAACCTAATGAGGGAATCCATTAGCGGATTGTCCGCACAGTTTTGGAAAGAACATGATAATGTGCCTGCTCTGTTGCGTATCCTCGACTTAGAAACAGAATAAAGTAAAATAACAGGGGGTCTGTCAGTGTTTCATCTCAGAACATAGAGTGTCCGGCGAGACGTGATCGTTTTTACTTCATCATTTCAATCAATGACTCCTTCACTGAAAGACGACAACGTATGCAGCATACGCCAACGGGCCTTGTTGGCATGAAGTGGTTTGTCTCTTCTCTCTAGGTCTTTTTAATTCCCCTGGAACACCAAATCCTTTCTTTTGTCAAAGCGTCGCCCTGCGATCCCAAAGAAGCAACGCGATAACTAACTGTCTTAGATTCTTCTGTTCTTTCGTGGACTGGTCGTTGAATGTATCTGTCTGTGAAGACATTGGGCAGGAAATTGATTGCTTGGAGGACAAACGATCTTGATCACGACAACTTTTCTTACTGTTTGCGTTCTTTTATTATCTTTTAATAAAGGAGTGGCTGTCGGGTGTGGATGGCAAGCTTTTGTCGCGTACGTGAACGTGGGATGCTATTACATTATCGGCATTCCAATCGGCGTGCTCTTGGGCTTCAAATTTGATTTCGGAGCTAAGGTATGGACTCTCAATAATTCTTTCTTAGAAGATTAGGGTTTATAAGAACGATAATCGGCTTCTCTTTAGTCGGGTAATTGGGCGCGCGGACACTCGGCGGAAATTTCTGCATGAGAAATGATGATCTGAGAGATTGGCTTATGGTGCAGGGAATTTGGTCCGGCATGATTGGAGGCACTCTAATCCAGACCATGATTCTAATCTGGTTCACGTCTCGGACAAACTGGGACAAAGAGGTAACCGCACCTGATTACCGCGATTATTCTTTTTCTTTAACTAGATTTGATGATCATATTCATCATCATCATGCATACATGGATAGATAACCAAGATAAGATAGGGAAAAAAAAAAATCTTCTTATGGACCCCATGATCAATGAGTGGGCAAGGTTTATTTTCATTGAGCTTTCAAAGATGAATGATAGCAAGCTGATAAGCATCGCTTTGGGTCTACTAGATTTGGTCAACTTTATAATGATGTCTAAAGTGAGTTAACAATTCCTGAGGCGAAGGAGCTGCTCAACAATAGATAATTTCGACCTAACGTTCTTCTCGACTTGTTTGTGGCCTGTGGTTCTCGACTCTCTTATATTAGTTTAAGCAATCTACATCTCGGCACGCGGATAAGACAACATACTCGAAGGGTGGACTTTGAAAGTCATCCAAAATACTCCTAACATAATTTTTAATTGGATTTAATGATTATTGTGCTTCCAAATTAAGGTTGGCTATGAACAATTGGCTTCACTCCAAATGTTTCCATCTAATAAATCCTACAACGATGTCAAATCTTTAGCAAATAGTTTGTTTTCAAAAAAATTAGAATACGATGACCGCAATGTCATTATCTCGTGGAATAGGATCAAATAGGAAAGACCATTTTGCTGAATAAAAGGATGATTATTCTTTTCTTTTGGTTTTTTGGTTTTAAAAAAAAAAAATCTTAATGTGCGTATGAAATTTGCATTTTTCAGGTTGAGAAAGCAAGAAATCGTTTGGACACATGGGAAGACAATAAAGAGCCTCTCTCAAACGAATGATGTGGATCTTCGCATTGGTCAGCCGATTACGTGTTGAACTGATTTGCACTTGAACCCCAAAATAAGAGCCAACATGACAATTTTCCAGCAAGAATAAAGGGGAGGAAAAAAATCAGAAAAATTACAATTAGCAGAAGATATGAGTATCTTCTTGATTGGAAGCAGCCATTCTTGGTCCTCTTGTTTTTTTCTTTTCTTTTCTTTTCTTTTGTTCTGTCTTTTCATAAAGCATGGTTTATTTTCATTGTTATTTGGAGGCCTTAGCTCATTTGACTTATTTGTACTCGCCCATCATTAGTAGACCGAAAGATTTTCCCTTCACCGGCCAAACAAATTCCTCAAGTCTCCATGCACGTTTCCAAACTTATGTACACCTACAAATCTTTTCTCCACTCAAATTTCTCCCCAAAAAAATGAGGATTTGTATCTGCCAGTCATCTCGACACGCGAAAGGATAACCATACACTCCTGTAAATCAATTTACATCTAATGTAAGCCGAACAAAATATTACAAGTATTACATTGCTCTTAATGTGGATTGAGAAATTATATTGCTTTGTCATCAAGTAAATGTTGGGCTAATCAAGAGGTGATTTAAGCCACAGTACGCAGCTCATGCTGAGGATGTGTCCAGCTTCATGGGAAAGCACCACCACAATGCAAAAATGTGTACTAATGAAAGATACAAAAGCTTCTCAAATATTGTCTCAATACGACTGAGATAACCAAAAAAAAAGATATAATACCAAATACATGCAAAGTAATGTACTTCGGATATTACGATTTCATAGCTGAGAGGCATCATAAAGGAATTAATTTATCTGAACTTTGATAAATTAGGAAAATATATAAATTATAAAATTACATTAGACAACAAGCAATTAGGAGGGCGAGAACCCTTGCCAGGCCCGCTTTTGATCCGTGGTTGTTGGCTAACTGTAAAGGTCGAGTTGACCTTGATGCGACATATTCGGAAACTTTTAGCATATGGATCCACGGTATCTACTCATCGTCTAAGGGTCAAAGGCCATATATCGGACTTTGAAATCTTATCCAATGTGACTTTGAAATAGAGAGGTTGGTTGAGGTTGATCGAAGTGCATATGGGAGCACTAAAATGTATCACAATCTTAATTAGAATTAGAATTAGTGGTGGAATTAATGGCATGAAAATAAAGATCGCTTGATATTAGGTATTGCGATCTATAATTGTATGAATCCCTATCGAGTCATAACCCTTTTGTCCTTTTCCTTTTTTTCACATGCTTACTTATTTATGTAGAAGTAATGAATAGCTGAAGACTTGAAGCTGAAGATAGTCGACCGATGGGTAGGTTTTGAAAGTTAGACGGCCATTTTCGCAGAGATGCCCAAAAAAAAAAAAAAAAAAAAAAAATTCGGGCAGGCAGCTTCAACTGGGACACTGACATACAATTCGAATCTCTAAATTTTCGTGCATGTTGCAGTGCTTTGAATGCGAACTTCAGACGTTGTTACCCACGCGAATAATGAACGGTGAAAATCATTTGTCTTTTACAAGGATTTTATTTCAAAAATGCTCTTATGAGGACATTAATTTATTAAGTTACTTTATATAAGGAAAAAATTCACAACTTTCCTCTAATTAATTACGATAGGTGTGATCTCTTTGGCATGCGTGTTGAACATGACTACAGTTTTGAAAAATCAATCTTTCATTTATTAAATATACTTAACGAGTGTCTAATCCAATCTTTCTAACAAACCCTTCTGGAATAATTATTGATGACACGTTGGGAGATTTTCTCACGCATGAATAAACACCGGTATATATGTGAGTATTCAATGATCTTCCTTAACAAGCTTGGGCTATGAGCTAGAGGTGAGCATTGGTCCAAGATCAACTCTAGACCGACCCTAGACCGGCCCAACCAAGTCAATCTTGGGTCACTCCTTGATCCTGGGACCTCTATACCCTGCATTGTGTGGGTCGACTCTCGATTATGAGAATTTACGGTTGGTCCGAGTTGGACCGACCTTATACATAACCTTTTACTTTAAATTCTAAGTCCACCTCCGTTCTCCTCTTATTTCCGTTTGTTTTATACATTAGAAAGTAGAAAAAAAAAATCAGCCCTAATAATAATAATAATAAACTCTTCACTCACCTTGGCCTCACTTGCTCACCTGTACTTTGCTTACCTTGTAGCTTATCTTTGTTCACTCGCCTTGCCACTCGCCTCTGTTCTCTCACCTCGCATGTTCATTTTTATAGTTTGTTGCTTTTAACAAGTGCAAATTGCTATTGTTACTTTATCTTATATTTATATTGAATATGTATTGGAGTTCATAGTTTAGTTGTTCAATATTACATTATTGATGGATATGTAATTTAAAATAGTATGTTTATCCTTTTGAGAAATAAAAAAAAATAAATAAATAAATAATTGATTATTCTTAGGTAGACTTTGAAACCAAATTGAACCTCTAGTGTCAGTTCGGTTCTCAATCCAAAGCTCAATAAGTTCGGTCATCCATCCCAAAAATTAGAGACCAATACTATGTAGTTTGGTCTATGGATTAGATGCTGGACCAACCTAGTCTAGACTATAATCACTCCTACAATGAGTTGCCTTAGATTGCTTAGATAACTGAAATTTATCGTTGATACATACGTGATAGCTAGGAAGGTATTGTTTGCATGGATTGCTCTCGAAAAAAACTAAAATTCATGCAATGTGTACATCGATGAAAGAAAAAGGGTTTTTTTGAGATAATTAACTACATGTTCTTTTTCACATTAATAGAAAAATTGTTAAAAACCCTTAACATATTATATTGTAGTCAATTCAATTCTAACCATTTCAATTGTACCAATTTAATACTATATATCTTGAATATTTGCAAATTTAGTTCTAAATCCTAAAATCACTAACATAGTGGTCTAGTCAACTTTGGTCCTCCTACGTCATGCAACTAGCATTAACATGGACAATTTTTACAATTTTTTATTAATTTTCTAAATTTATTCTTCCTTTTTCCCTTTTCTTCTCTTTTTATTTTATTTTTATATTTACTTTTTTTCCCTTTTTTTTCCCTCCGCTAGCCATTGCCAAGCGTCATCAATGGCTAGCGGAGATTGTCGAAAATCGGTGAGGGGCTCAACACCCTTGTTGGGCTCAGGCGATGACCGCCCTCACCGGCCATTAGCAATGATTGCCTCACTAGATTAGATGAGGGCGAGGCTAACCCTCACTAAGGCCTATGAGGAGAGGCTTGCCACCTCCACCAACCCGTTGACGGCTAGTGGAAGGAAAAAAAAGGGGGAAAAAAGAGGAAAAAGGGAGAGAAAAAGAAAGGAGAAGGTTAGGTAAGGGCGAGGCTAACCCTCACCAAGGCCTATGAGGAGAGGCTTGCCACCTCCACCAACCCATTGACGGCTAGTGGAAGGAAAAAAGGAGGAAAAAAAGAGGAAAAAGGGAAGAGAAAAGGAAAGGAGAAGGAAAAAAAAGAAAAAGAAGAAGAAAAGAGTACAAAAATTAAATTAAATTAAAAAAAAATTTGTCCATATCAACGTTGATCATGCTACATATGATGGTTGGTGTTGAGTTGTCACATCATCGATTTCCGACTAATTTTGGTTAGAATGACTAAATTAGTAAATTATTAAAAGATTTAAAACTAAATTGACACATTTGAAATGATTAGGACTAGGTGATTACAAATGCAAAACTAATGTTTAAAAATGAGTGGCAAAACAATACGGAAAAGTTATCCTTATAAAAGATCCAAGTAATCCTCTACCTCTTATCATTAAAAACACAAAAAACAAAACAAAAAAAAGGAAAAAAAAAAAAGGTTGTACAATAAATCTAGAATTTTTTTGGATAATTTTCCCTTATAATATATTTAAAAAAAAAAAAGATGAATCAAGGGTTCGCTTCAATTTCAACTCTCCAGTCAACGAATAAATTGGCATTTATACATCAACCAACCTAGACAACAACCCCATTTATATCGCCACCGCTAGCGTTCTTAGCGAGAACAAGGCACACCACAATTGAGAAACGCAAATGATCTGTCTCGGTCCTTTCATTAGCCTACTTCCAAATATTGCCTGTAGTTGGCTTTGGTAAGATAGGGATGAATGACGACTAGTAATTAGCATCATCGTTTCGGAATCAAAAGATTAAAAATGTCATGCTTCCAATGCCAAAGATCGGAAGATGTATGTTTTATCCATAAAATGTGTGCTTTTCAGCAAACGCCAAGAAACTACTGATTGGAATCTAGAATTGAAAAAGAAAACAAGCATCAAAAGTAATTTCCATGAGCCTTTTCAGTGGTGGATTTCCCTATAGAAGTAAATCACTAAGATAGGAAAAAGAATTCAATAATGTCTCAGATGAAAGAACAGAGAACTTAGTGAAAAATTGGTGATGGGATGAGATGCTTGTTGATTATTCATTGAAAAAATAATGAAAAGAATGGTGTCCATTGTGGGAATGACGTAAATAGAAATTTGTGTGTGAGTCAAGAAAAGGGTAATTTTGGAATAATGGAAATGAGAAAGCACTAAACTATTTTAAATAATTTTTTTATAATAAATCCATCATAGAATTTGTTAAAGTACACACTCTCTATATTTGTCAAAAATATTTATATTTTTCGTTTAGGTATGAAACATGCTCCAAATGTTTGATTCCCATGTGAACAAGCGCACACCATTTATATGAATTTTTAAACCGCATACTTTTGGAATTTTTTAATGAAGTAAGTAAAACATAGGTTCATCAAACATAGATATGTTCATGTTAAGGAGGTTTTAAAGTGACTTATTAAATTATATGTCAAATTTGAACTTACTTGGATTAGGTTTCGTCAGACGAGGTAGTTGCCTCGACTGGTTGTGAACAGGGGGCCAGGGTTACTGGCTTATTCGGTTTTGGTCGAAGGAGATGTCTGGTTGTTTGACTCCTCTATTTAGCCGCACAACAGAGAAATAAGAGTAAAATGCAGGTTTTTTTTTTTTTTTTCTAAAGTGTTATAAATAGATAATTATATATATTTAATGTGGGGTGAAAGGGTCTTTATCAGAGAAAAGAAAACAAAGTAAAATATAGTGTTTTTTTTTTTTTTTTTTAACTTTTACCTCTCTCGTCCTTTTCTTGTGGAAAACAGCCGTGGGGCTCTCGAGTACAGCGCAATCTTTGAGCAGCACGAGGGAGCGCTCCCATCGAGGAGCATCGGACGGATGTCGTGGTTGTTGCTTTGTAATTGAGTTATCCGTCTCAACAAAAACTTCAAATCGGTAGATACTTCTCATATTTATCTCAAACTTATTTTTACAATATAAAAAATTTAAATTGATATTCATATTATATTTTCACTTATTATAAATTCCAAACTAATACTCTAATGTCATATATACCAAATAAAAATTCAAATTTAACACAATTTGAAGTAAATGTGGTATGTTTATAAATGTGATGTAGGTGTTTCAATTTCAAGATTTTTTAGACATATAACAATTTGTGGATTTTGTGGCACAAAAGTAAATTTACGATAGATGTGGCACAAGTGTACACATTTGGAGTTTTTGGTGATATATTTCCTTATTTATTTATAAACCATTTAGATATGGATTTAATTTAAGTGGGGAACACTAAAACATGTGAATGATTGTAATTTTGAAACTTCAATTATAATAAATTAGCTCTTCCCATAGAATAGGTACCGACACTCAAACTAAATCGCATAAATTTCTCATGTCATTATGGTGATTTATTGCACCAACCAAGCCTCCATACTTTAATGGAATCAATTATGGTTATTGGAAGGCTACGCATGAAAGCTTATATTGAAGCAACTAACCTAAAAATGTGAGAAGTCATATCCTGCCGGTTCCACATTAATATCACAACAACGACAATACACAACGTGTTCCGCGAGTAAATCCCTTGTTCTACTTTTCGAATACCATGTTTTTACCACTGTCGCTCTCAATCTACTGTCAAGATCAACAGGACACTACACTACACTAAGAGTAATTAAAAGGGACGGGGGGAATTGAATAATTAATCTTGTACCAGATGCTATTGGAACCTTAATTTAACTAATGAATATCTCTCATTTGGCCAAGCTTCCAAGTAGCAACAAGACTCTCAAGGCCACCACAGAAGCTTACAAAAGGAAGGGAGAGCATATGCGACTCAAGCATTTATACATTGACGTCACGTGGAAGGAGCACCAAGAGCATTACCAAAAGTGAAACAGCAGGAAAACGAACCACCTTCTCAAAATTATTCCAGAATTCCCCTACAAGATTTCAACTTTCCATTACCACCACCACCACCTATGCGCGTATCTCCCATCTTTTGGGCCTTCTCGTACCTCTTTACATCCGATCACACCCTCACCAGCTGCAAAGACTTCCGGAACCATGATGGAGTCCAGAGATGAGCAGTGCAATTCCACGGCGCCGCTGCTCTCGCCGGCTGAGGAAGAACAACCGGCGGTCGCAGCTCCTCCCTCGCCACACCAAGTGGACTCTAAGTTGGAGACCGTGCTCACCGACATGGAGTTAACTTACTTCAATCGCCTCCGGTTGGCTACTTGGATAGAACTCAAGCTGCTGTTCTTTTTGGCCGCCCCTGCTGTTACGGTCTACATGATCAACAACTTCATGTCTCTCTCGACGCGCATCTTCGCCGGCCGCCTTGGGAACCTCGAGCTCGCCGCCGCTAATCTCGGCAACAGTGGGATCCAACTCTTTGCCTATGGCCTTATGGTTGGTGTAGCTACATAACCCACTCTCCAACTTTTCGCAGCCATTTACTTTCATGTCAATAGCTGAATCAATTTCTACAAATAAGTACTTTGAATTTTCCAATGTAACAATGACTTTGAACCTAACATTCGTTTCATTTCCAAAATGATAATGTAAAAACTTCGATTTTCTTATTTTAATTCTGATGACCTATAGGAGTTTCAATGCATCGAGATAGAGTTTGAAACTTTATTTTTTCCATTAATAACTCATCTTCTTTTTAAGCAGGTGAAGCGTTCATCTCCAACATTTAGAATTTCATCTTCTTCTTTTGTCAAAGAAGAAAAAAATTATGTTCTTGATTCCCAAAACACTACCTCATTACTAGTTACTCGCTTGCTATAGTAATGGTTAAAACCCTCTTTGACATTTTTCCTCTCCTAGGTTGGAAAGTTCATTGGCTCAATGCAATAAAGCTCCTTCATCCTTGGACCCTGTCATGTCCCTTAACATTCTCAATTTTATAGATGAATCTAGATAACCTAGCATTGGTCTTTTTTCTGTAACAGCTAGGGATGGGAAGTGCCGTTGAGACACTATGTGGCCAAGCTTACGGTTCAAGCCGATACGATATGCTGGGCATTTACATGCAAAGAGCGATGGTCGTGCTCACCGCCACCGGAATCCCGCTCACCATCATCTACGTTCTGTCAAAGCCCATATTGCTCCTGCTCGGAGAATCGACAGAAGTGGCGTCTGCGGCGGCAGTATTCGTGTACGGCCTCATCCCGCAGATATTCGGCTACGCCTTGAACTTCCCCATACAAAAGTTCCTCCAGGCGCAAAGCATAGTCCGGCCCAGCGCCTACATTTCGGCGGCCACGCTCTGCGTTCACATCTTGCTGAGTTGGCTAGCTGTGTACAAGTTGGGTCTAGGGTTGATAGGTGAGCTTCGAGAGAGAGAGAGAGCCAGCTGTGTACAAGTTGACTCTAAGGTTGATAGATGAGTTGAGAGAGAGAGAAAGAGAGAGAGTGCAGGAAATTTTCTTTAGATTTGGATGCTTCGTGAAAAGTGGATGGATTCCCACGAGATATGACGTTCACGATGACATCCATAGTCCCTACAGAAGTAATTTGAACGAGTTATTACTCCGCCGGTAGGTTAGATATACTTGGGTCCTGGAATATCGTCGGGTAGCATTGCCTGCCATAACGTCTAGCGGTACTCATCCACGTACTATTCAGATGGTTCTCATCAGTCCAAGATGACCATCAAAAGACTCTTGAAAACTTACCCGGTGCTTACTCCAGCCAATAGTGCCAAAAACTCTCTTTCAATTATGTCCGGAGTTGTTTGTTTGGTCGTGGTAGATTCATTCCGTGCACAGAAATTTTGAAAGGTCATTTTTGAAGTCGCCGGTGGTAGATATTCCATAGACGTCCACAGAACATGATCATTTCCTTCAACCTGTGACAAATTTTACTTTTGAAGGAACAAACAAAACGTAACCAACGGGGTTTCATGACCTCAAACACTAGACGTGTCGAGCAAAACCAACTTAGAAAAACCTTTGCTTCTCGTTTTTTCCTATGCTTATTATATATACTCAAGGGTGATTGTGACATGATCTGTGATAGGTGCGTCACTGGTGCTGAGCTTGTCATGGTGGATAATAGTAGGGGCCCAGTTCATTTACATAGTAACGAGCCGCCCGTGCAAGCAGACGTGGAGGGGGTTCAGCTGGCAAGCCTTCTCGGGCCTGTGGGACTTCCTCAAGCTGTCCACTGCATCCGCCGTGATGCTGTGCCTCGAGACCTGGTACTTCCAGATCTTGGTGTTGATCGCCGGGTTGCTTCCCGACCCCGAGCTCGCCCTTGACTCTTTGGCTGTTTGGTGAGTGTGCTTATCATACTTCGTCCCCTCGCAGATGTGACAGACAGAGTCGAGCATACCTAAAAGACCTTAAAAGATCTTTGTCTCAAATATTTCGGTCCCTTGTATGCATATCGTGTGAAATTAAGGATAATAAATTGTATAATGCAATCATATCCGTATGTTATTCATGTATTTCATCTCATTACCAAAATGTTTGAACACGATCGAATAATATGCTCTTTCGTTGAAAAACGGATGAAAAATGTGTCGAGTATCTTTAGTTTGCCCTTAGAAGTTCTAATGAGCTCAGGTGTCTCAAAGGCTCTCTAATGTGTCGAGAACTATCATTCCTGTGCGAAATCAAATTTTATGCTCTAGTGTTGAGAATCAAGATTAGGTGTCAACTCATGCCTGAGAAGAATGGAAGTGCGATTCATGTTTTTTAAATGCAAAACTCTTTGCGTAGACAATCTGCCATCTTGTTACTTTTGGTATGGCAGACCTTGGCTTGTAGGAATCGGGTGTCTTGGTCATGGGTTGTGATGTCAGTAAGATTAGTTTCTTGTCAAACACCATGTTTAGCTTTGGTCTTTTGTGGAAGCGAATTTGTCCACGACTTGTCGTGGACCCCTAGCATGTCAATTAGGTTTGGACAAACGCTTCCCAACTGTATATCAGCAATTTAGATGAAGTGGGTAGGTGGCAACAAGGGCAAACGTACAAATAGATAGCTGCCTCGAGTGGACATGTATACTGTCATATACACCGTATATAAGAGATGAAGTTTATAGAATATATAATAAAAATAAAGAAGCTAGAAGATTGCCGACGGAATATAAGACAGTAGGAATAATGACCACCAACTTTGTTCCCCATGTATGAGAACTTATTCCAATTTTTTCTTCCTAGAATATATTCATCTAATTATGATGGATAAGGCAATGTGGATTCCATTAGTAGGTCTCCGTTTCTTAGTGGCAAGAGTATTAGCTTTTATTTCTGCTGTTCAATTGTCTTTTACCTTTTATCTCAGCTAAAAGCCTTTCTTCAACCTCATGATTGATGCCAGAATAAGGCATCAGCAAGTCAACTTGTTACTTGAAAGCTTTGCTTATCCCTCGTTTCAATCTTTAACTGAAAAGCATTAGAGAAATTAACTTTCATGATATGAGAAACTAATAATTGTGCATAGCTTTTTCGGTGACCGAGAACTTAAGGATGATAGCACTTTGATTGATGCTTGCTTTTCAACTATTTTTTTGCCTATTCTATGCTTTTCCCTTCCGATTAATTGACATGGACAAATTGATTCGCTAAATGAAATCATGTAGATTATATTTTGCTTTGAGATGTAAAAGTTAATGGAAAATATGGTTTTTGGGTTGTGCAGCATGGCAATACAAGGACTGTTGTTCATGGTCTCCGTGGGGTTTAATGCTGCTGCAAGGTACCATTTTTTACGACATGATTTTTATAGAAAACATGACCAGGGTAAACTCAATCGCACGGGCTAGTTTGGACAAAATACATGTATTTCGAAAGCAAAATCAGCCAAATGTACGCACATTGCAGACTAATATCTACAGATGAAATGTTACGAAGTCATGGTCCAATCATCAAAATACATATTACTCTTCCAATAGTACAATGAACTCTTCAATCATTTTGAAAAGTAGATATATAGTTACAGCTCCATCTTTACTCAAAAAAGAGAGAAAAATCAAAGGTCTAGTTAAATGTAAAGTTGTGGTATTTCATTATTCGAGGTTAACTAATCATGCGTATCGTGTAAGAGCAGCGTGAGGGTGGGAAATGAACTAGGGGCGGGGCATCCAAAGTCAGCAGCATTCTCAGTGGTGATTGTGAACTTGGTCTCCTTCATAATTGCTGTGATTGAAGCGGTTATAGTGATGGCACTGAGGCATGTGATCAGCTATGTGTTCACAGAAGGTGAGACAGTGGCCAATGCCGTCTCTGAACTCTGCCCATACTTGGCAGTCACTCTCATCCTCAACGGTGTTCAGCCTGTTTTATCCGGTAAGTTTTAAGACTCCAATACACGTCTAGTGTTTCACTCTCATATGGAATCACTTCTCAATACAAGCAGATGATTCTGGCATCTGATAAGAAAAATTATGGAAGCTGCTTCTGAGTTCAATCTCTCGATTTGGATCGGCGACACGTGATGCAGACCATGGTTGAAACTCCATCCTAGTCATCCTCATGCATCTGCCGCCGTAAAGCTGCTGCTCTTTTTCTCTAAAAGTGAGAGTAGGTGTCACCAGTAATTTCTTTAATTGATTCTCACAGCCCAAGGAACTCTTTCAGATGGGCTTGCTTGTATTATCTCAAGCAAGAAGAGCTAAAGTGACCCTGACCCTGACACATTAAAATGGCCAGTCTGAGCTAAGGTGGTTATAGAATAAATGGCCTGCTCTGGGTTGGTACAGATCATACATCTGATGCACCTTCATCAATGCACTAAAAGCCGACCCATCAAGTGCCACACCAAATGTTCACAGCTCTTCAACAACCTGTCAAATTCTTCAATCATGCCTATCCAACAAGACCAATGTCTTTTACCAGTACCAGCTCGAAACCAGGAGAGGAAATAGTAGTACATTGGAAAGTTTGAATGTGGAAAGTGTGAACCGTAAAATTCATGTCTGTCATTTTATTTTTCTGTCAAAAGTCATATCTTCATGCGTCCGTTACCTAACATTTGGAATTTCGAATCAAAGGGGTCGCCGTGGGATGTGGGTGGCAAGCCTTCGTGGCCTACGTTAACGTGGGATGTTATTACGTGGTTGGAATTCCGGTTGGTTGCATCCTTGGATTTAAGTTCGACCTAGGCGCCAAGGTGAAATCCTCTCACCATTAAACATAATTTTATATACATTCGATTTGCTTTGTCTAAGCAGTTGAAGAACTAGGGAGATCGAACGCCCGATCATTGTGATTTCTGATTTCGGTTGCAGGGAATATGGTCGGGTATGCTAGGTGGTACGGCCATGCAGACTCTGATTTTAATTTGGGTCACATACCGCACAGACTGGAACAAAGAGGTAAACTCTAATGCAAATTTACTATCTTTTTTATCAAATCAGACTTCAGTGATCGTATAGCTTTTAGCATTGTTGCTTTGAATGACATTGCTGTGATGCCATTTGAACTGTAAATCTACCAATACGAACGATTTACCAGAACACCTGAATCACTGTTCAAATGGGAAGTCACGCTGCGTGATCTTTTGTCCGCAGGCTTCACAGTAGCGTCACAGTTCATCGTCCAACTTGAGATCACTTCTTAAATCTAGATTAAAATGAATTTTTAGGCAAAAATGTCAGCAAAAATTCATTTTGGAGTTAACATCAATAGCGGGCCATTTCATTTATGCATGTCCTTCACTAGGCTCTTGACCCACTGGGCTTGAGCTCATCTGACTTTTATCCATTGACTGTTCAGTGAGAGACAGCTACATAGTTAAAAAGACATGCTTACATGCGTAAATGTCTTACCAGCCAGCAAGCGACTCAAATGAATACGTCTAAATAGAGAGGGCTTTGGTTGTTTGTTTCATGTTTCAGGTGGAGAAAGCTAAAGTACGTTTGGACAAATGGGAAGACAAGAAAAAGCCCCTCCTGAAGAGCTAATCCTCTCATTTAGTCGACTCGGCTAGTGTCGCTATGAAGGCCAAGCCAACTTATTTTGAGAGCATCTAACTTTTTCATTCAGCCAATAACCTGCATGCATTGTTAGCCCAATGGCAATGAACCATTCAACATATAAATGCCTGACGAACAATAACCGTGACGAGTCGGTCATCGCCCATGATGTCATTGTCTTTCTTGAAACAGAAAATGCAGAGGTATCGGGATTCAACGGAACGCAATTGCATATCCCAATTTGGTTTCTAAGTGGATAAACACATTCTAAAACTTGGCTACAACTAATGATCAGTCATCTTCCCTTGTTGATTGTTGCAACTAGCTGATATGTGACGTTAGTCAAAAGGCCGCAAATCGTGTATGTTACAGATGACTGAAAAAGAAGGCAAGATTCACATTAACTTTAAACTTCTAGGCCATGGAGGATCAGTTCATAGTAGCATACCTGCCAAAACATGACATGCATTTGATAGCAGGTTGGTGCTATGAGGAGTGACAATTAGGACGTATCGAGCTCACGCTACGCCGCTAAACGGGTTCTAATTATGTCCTCGATGGGTTAAACAGCATTGTCATCAGATCATAGTCATTAAAAATCCGGTGTTTATGCATCATTGTGTTTGCTAACGGACGCGATCATGGGCCTAGGAATCAAATGAACCCAACAATAATCGCACAAGATTCAGTAAGGTCTTTTGCTATTGGACCCGGTCCAAGCACGAGAAAAATGTCAAACGGTGTGGGTTTAAGCAATGTTAGCTCTCGATATGCTGCGATCTTCTAATAAATTAAAGGATACGATTTTTGAGACCAAGCAGAAATAGAAAATGACTTGAGTTGTGCTGTCGGGCTTTGACTAATATAGAAACCATCAGCACAAGCAATCCCGTGTATATATTGCAGATCTTGTTGCAGAACATGCATAAGTCGGTGCACCCCCATGTTATGTCGGATTATATTACCTTAAATCCAATTAATGCGACCAAGAATCCTATGCTAAACCTTAGTGCCTCGGCAGCATACCCAGAAAATATAAACAAGAAAGATGCCATAAAACAGGGAACAATAATGATGACCTGCCTGCCCATCCTTCATAATTTAGGTCAAAAAATACGGAATAATCAAAAGTTTCTTGGTCTAGCCGCGCTGACCATCAATTATTATCCTTCATCGAATCAACCCATTGTATCATCGAAGCCGACAAGTAATTTCCGGGAGGGACAAAAGTACAGGCAAAGAAGGTACGGATGGTGGGGAAATTTACGGGGGAGAATCCGAATTTTCCGGAGATTAGGACAGTACATGCATGTATTACTTTGACCTTTTCCTGGGGCTTAGGTTTAGTCTGGTGGAAACGATTAGATCCGACAAAAAGAAAGTGAAAGTGACCTTGGAATGCATGGCTTTTACAGGCTCGCAATGTTGTCGTCAAAGATACATGGGCATCACAAAGAAGCCGCCCATGTCTTGCTTGCCTCCTCTATGCCTATTTCCATACCATGAGTACAATTTTCTTTTTTACATAATATTGAATCACCATGTCGGTACAGTCGGTGATTCCCTAAACATAAAAATTCTGCATTCAAAATTAAAAAAGAAAACTTAATCTCCCATTTTTTTTGTTAAGTGAGATTAAGCTCAACACGTCATGGAAATTCTCCTAGACACTCTGTCATTTGGCCAATTGCAATTCATGTCATGAGATTTATCAACCGAGGGTTCATTACATATTTCAAAATCAACATGTATCATCGTAGTAAATGATTTATCTTTAGAGTTATTTGCGAATCCGGTGCTTTTTTCATATTACAGATGGCCTCACATTTTATTTGTCAAACTTTCTGTTTCTTCTGCAATTTGTCTTGCTGCTCATAGCCAGTGCTTCTGTGTTGGGGCAGCTAGATGGAAAATTGCTTGTCAAGTCGAACTGAAACGTATCATTTGACTGATAATTCATAATTTTACGATCTCAAAAAAGGGCTTAAAGGAGGCGAATGATCTCATGACATTAATGACTGTATTATTTCCTTACAGACAATAAGTCCCCATAGAGAAGGGCAAAATCTGAAAGATTAGGAGAGAGTCGGAAAACTGGATTCATATGAGCAAATGTGGAATGCTGGGCTTGGTGCTCTCTCCGAGTCTGAACAAACGCATGCAGCTCCTCTTTATCTGCTTCACGATCTTCTGCTTGTAAGCACCGACCCTGGACTGAGAGAGCGTCAGCAGCATGCCCTTCTCATCCTCTTCAACCTCTTGCCGACCCTCATCTTGAGCCTGCAGAACCTGATCCGCATGAAGGACGGCCGCCTCGCTGGAGCAGACTCGCAGTCGGCTCTCTCCAACGCCTTGTAGATCAAGAACTGAGCCCTCCGGTGGGTCGCCTCCTCCGGGTCTTCCTTCTCCATCCTCGAGTAGCCGTACGGCCCCCTTGAGGAGATCGACATCTCAGTATCTCTCTCCCAAAAAGACTCGTCGGCTTTCGGATGGAGAATGCCTGGATTGAAGGAGAGAGCGAATGTCGTTGATTTGTGAGATGATTTTGAAGTTCTGAGCTTGAATATATAAAAGGAGCGTGAGGTTGGAAGGGTTGATGATGAAGATGCTGATATGGAGGCAGTGTCATGTGCCGTACTGTTCAATAAACTAAAAGAAAATGAAATGAATGAAATAAGACTAAGATGGCCGGACAATTGACATCATGTGGAAGATTTTAATTTTTTATTAATAAGAGGATGCCACTTGCTAATATGGTTTTTCAATTTAAATTTCATGAAGACTCCTCATTAATCTTGGATTAGGGATGATCCAACTAGAGGATAAAAGAACAAGCCATGTTCTGTTCAGATTTACTTATCTCCAATTCAATGGACAGAACTAATAATCACAGCATAAAATCTGATAAAATACATGCACTTTCCTTTAAATAAGTAGTAGTACTAGTCGATTTTTTTACATTGACTACAAGAAATTGAAAAAAAAAAAAAAAAAAAAAAAAAACCACTGATGTCGTTGAGGACAAAGCATGGGAAATTAATCAAGTGAATTCATATATTGCTCGACCGTATGCTATATTGCATAGTTTGCTTGTAGAGCGATTTGAACATTAAAATTGAGATATTCATATCTATATTTTTACCTCATGATCGAATTGAAATTTGCAAGAATCACCAAACCTATTTTAGTTTGCTTGTAGAGCGATTTGAACCATTAAAATTGAGATATTCAAATCTGTACTTTTATTTGATAATCGAATTGAAATTTGCAAGAATCACCAAACCTATTTTAGTTTGCTTGTAGAGCGATTTGAACCATTAAAATTAAGATATTCAGATCTGTACTTTTACCTCATGATCGAATTGAAATTTGCAAGAATCACCAACCTATTTTATTTCGAGATAGTTCATAAATCTGGATTTAATCATCAAGAATGGCTTCTCCTTCTCCCATTATACAATGAACTTAGGTGGTAGAAATTAGGATTGAGTGGAATCTCTTTTGGGTTGATGAATACAAGGATAAAATGTGAAAATGATACATCCAAAGTACAACCGTACCTGCCGTGTTCAATTTAAAACAAATGAAGAAATCAACACTTAAGGAGACAGAGCCACATTGAAGATCTCCAGCTGCGTTATCAGGACACTCATCAAGTGAAATTCGCACCTAAGTCGGCACTTTTTTTTTTAATTTCGTAATATTATTCATTTATTATACTATATTTTATTATTTATTTATTTTTTTACTCTATAAGTTTCTTTATATTATTTTCCATCTTGTGGGGGTTGATAAAAAGATAATTGATTTAGGAGGGAGCGCCGAAGTCAAAACTGGGGGCATGGAACATGAGGGCCAGCCTTTGTGTAGAGCTGACCAAGCTTTCATCGTGTCCACAAAATTAATTATATAAAAAATTAGGGAGGCTTTTCCAAGATTTAAAACGACAAGGACCCATAAGCAAGAAACTTTTAAAGCTTTATTGACCAAGATTTTTTAGAATGCTAACGTGAGTGCGCTGGCCGCCGACTCTTTTGAATGTCTCCATATTGAATTTTATACACGAACATTTGGAAAAAGAAATTTGTTTATGTCATAAAATATCATTAGTAATTAAAGTTAGATAGCTCTAGACAATTACCTAACAAATCTCTTTCTTTTCATGGAGTGCATATCGGCACATTTGGAATCTGTGTCCAAATCTGCCTCATGAAAAATCACCTAAATTCCTATTTGAATGGTGCGCAAAGACACTAAATTTAGGCTCCGTTGATTTCTAAGAAAATAAATGATTTAAAAAATATTATCCAAAAAACTGAAAGTTGAAAATAATTAGTCAAATAAAAAATATTTTCATTATCATTAGCAATTTATATCTAAATATTATCATTAACAATAAAAATGTTTTTCATTCATATAAGCGATTATTTTTAGGAAAAACGTTCCAAATCTTCTTTTTTCCATGAAACCAACTCACTCTTATATTAAGGAGAGAATTTTAGTCCGGGCAAGTGGCTAAAATTTGTATTGGAGACCAAATCCTTATCAAAGTACATACATCAGTCATGGGCGTGCTCTTTGGCAAGAAGTCCAAGGGAGGATTTGACAAATTGAGACATGATGTCATCGAAGTTCTTGGAAAAATATTCAAGTTCAAAGAAGGTAGCAGATCGGGGCGGCATCTTGTTATATTCTTTGGATCTTTTCATCAAACAAAAACTAATGAATTTTTCTTAGTCTTTTTTTGTTTTAATGTTTGGCACTTGGCAGTCGGCAGCTCCATTAGTGTGCCCTTGACATGGAATAACTTAATAATGTGCAACTTTGCCTATCAAACATGAAATCCCAACGTGGCATTTGGCCACCTTATAAGACCACCCCCACCTTGCAATCTTTTTTTTTTCTTTTTTTTAATGACCCAGGAAACCCCGAAAACCAACAGCCAGCGGGAAGAACCTAGGGCTGACGCAAGTTGGCCACCACACTCACGCTAGAGGTTAAGTCACCAAGTAACGCCATTGGGATTCGAACTTAGCATCTTTCGTGGGAAGCACAAAGCTCAAGCTAACGACGCCATCACAATGGATGGTCACCTTGCAATCCTTAATCCTTAATAATATATGGGAAAATGACACAAATAGTCCTAAACTTTGACCTAATGTTCAAGCCTTGAACTTTTGATTTGTTTAATATGATCCCTAAATTTGTGCCTAACGTACAATGTCTTATTCAATGTAATTCCTAAATTTTTTATATATGTTTTTTCTGAACTATATGAAAATGTTTAATATTATGCTTGAACTCGAATTAATGAAGGTACTACATTGAACATTTTTGTATAATTTGAGGATAAAGTTGAACATGTACCAAAATATCATAAATTACATTTAATGAACTAAAAATTCAAAGATTCCATTGCACATTATATTAAAATTTAAAATTATCTGTGTCAACGTCCCATCATTCACATCATAAACCCTCTCATCACCCTAAAAAAAATGAAGGAGAGAGAATACAACATAGTAAAAAGAGGAGGGAGACGACGCAAGAGGTCTGTTCAATCCTTCTCACGTCGTCTGGCCAGCTTTTGCACAACTACAGCAATTGTCGTTTGGGCTAAGGACAAAGGAGTGAAAACATTTACTAGGTTCATATCATCCCTAGTCGTGACCTCCCGTGATCTCCCCAGCCAAATGCATCAACCCAACATCAACATCTCCCCAACCAACTGCATCAACCCAACATCAAGAGGGCAGTCATGGCCCCGTTCGACTTCAACGGGGGAACCATGCAAGGGCTGCGACGTTACTGGAGGCACAAAAACCGACACCAATACAAGCTCTGATCAACTGGGCTCGAAGTCTTAATGCGCTTCTTCTTGTACGCACCATTGTCTACTAGTACAATTAGCTTTTTCCCAATGTCTACACTTACATCACAGAGCATTCACCCTTCCTTCAGGTACCACTATGTTAGGGTGCACAAGCAATCTCAACGACTACATCAACAATAACGCCAAGTCAAGGAGTCGGCGTGAATCAACAGTTAGCCGACATCGCTGATAACATAGGGGCAGAGTGACTGAACAAATGTCTATCGTGGTTCCAACCAAATAAACTAAGCAAATGCCTAAACATCAAATAGGTTGGGAACTTCACTTCATGGACAACATGCCACACACAAATTCATTGAGGAGATTCATACTCTCAACAGAAGAGTAACATGCCACTCTATTCAATCTGGTCGTATCTAACACAAATATTATAAAAATACCCGAGAGGGAAAAAAGGCATCAAGAACACAAAAAGAGAGCAGTACAACAGTTGAGATATCCGGACAAAAGATTCAAAGGTTTTATGTCGGTGTGAAAATTCTAAGACAACAAACTAAAAAAGGCTCACAATAGGCAAGAAAGAGAGAGGGTAGGGAGGAGTGCAGCTTCCAATTACAGGCTAAGCACAATGACAGAATGCCCCGAGATTCGCCAAATTCTCAACTGTAACCTAATTGTTGTTGTTGCTGCTGTTGCTGCTGGGGCTGCTGATAATTTGCATATCCAGCATAACCGCCATAGTACATGTTAGCATCTTGCGAAGCTGCACCATATCCATAGTTTTCGTAACCACCAGCGTATCCGTAATAGCCTCCATACTGGCTAGGATCTGACTGTGGCTGAAAAAGGAAAGCAAAGATCACATGTTAAAAGTACTGCACAGACTTACGGACACAGGGAAAAATTGACCGATGCATTATCAACTCATCCGAATGAATAAACAAACCTGTTTGTTTGCAGGACTCCGGCCCCATGAAAGCCTAATGTTCTGTCCTCCCAGCTGGGTTCCATTCAAAATTCGCAAAGCTTCTTCCGCGCAGCTCCTGGTGCATCAAACAATGAGTAAGAAAAATATGATTTTTCTGGTAAGAGGTGGCATCTCACAAATTAATAAACTTGGTTTACCTATCAGCAAACTGAACAAATCCGCACCGCTTTCCAGGTGGTATCTTCACCTGGACAATTTCGCCGTATTGTCCAAAAACTTGTCTCAGGTGGTCATCAGTCACATTGGGATCTAGACCACCAACAAATACCTGAAATGAAAAATCTCAGTGACGCCCATTATAATAGACTGGTTTCTTAATACTGGAAGATGAGGAAGAAAATTTACAGTTTTATTATTGGGATCAGTCTCATTTGGAGTAACTTGAGTGTTCTGGTAAGATGCTGCAAATAAGTAAAACAAGCTCATAAATGAAACAATGAAGAGAATTTGTATCGCCATTTCAAGCGAGGCATCTCTTTTGAGAAGTCAAATCGGATCGTCACCAAAGGCAGGTTTGATCTATTGCTTATGGTACTTACACATACCAGATGTCAGTTTCCGTCTTGCCCCAAAAATGCGAAACCAACAAACAGCAACACACTCACATACTAAAGAAGACCCAAATAGTAAGCCAAACAGTTGTCCAAATAATAATGCTATTAGTGATGATGATTATGATGGCTACAATGCTGCCAAAAGTCACTTCTAAAAAATCCAATGCTAAAATGCACCATGCAGCACCAGAGACAACTGAGCAAGCATCAAAAGTTTTACTATTCAAATGCATCTAAATAGAAAGAAAACCTAGGACAGCACACTAGAAATTCTATTTATAAAACACATAAATTGCTCAGACAAAACCTTCAACTGGTGAGGAAATAAAAAAGAACAAAATTTTTCAAGCAGCAACTAGATTATTTCACCTATATATCAGATTTACGCAACAAATCACATTCAAAGCCTGAATACTCAAATGACCGATTCACCAACACCAACAATGAACTTGTTTTCCAACATCTCCCACTTCCTAGACCAGAACTATCTATACTATACAGCAGTTAACACTGACATGACGAACAGATTCATATTTAACCAAAATATAAGCTACCACCCAGAGAACAGACCAGAATAATTAATATTCAGGCCCGATGGTAAAGGCAAGTCCAATGGAATCTGTAGTAAATAGGAAAACCCAGCAATGGTATCAACAAAAGGAAACTCATGGTTAAAGCAGGCCATGTTTTTAATGAGGAGTCTTAATTCATCAAGAACTGGAAGACTATTACCATAAAGGATATGAAAGTTGAGCAAAAGAGTAGGCAAAAAAGGATGCCAGGAGAATGACTCGATCAGCAACAGCTAGCCCTTTAGAGAGAATTTCTAGCACCTAAGCTCCAGGGAAACTTAACAATTTTAAGAAAATCGGTAATAAGAGAGACACAATAGGACGACTCTAGGCCAATAATAAGGAATTTAACAATGAACTGGAAAGAAATCTCGGAAAGGAAATATGGACGACAAAAATTGTGAGCACTGAAACAAAATGTAACTGAACCGGTGGCTCCGTAATTAACTAGTACAATATTGGAAGTAATCTCACTGGGTGCTAGAAGGATTAAACTGAGAATAAACTGAAACTGTAGCATCAAAATGCTACATGAAACTCAAATAAACAACATTACTTAAACAGGAACACTGACCTAAGTGAGGCCACGGACTAAAAGGACAACCATTTCATCTGAAATCAGTTCCAGGCCCCTATATGATAGAGCCTCTTGACAGCCTGCTTTGAGACAATAGGAGTTCTATAAGTTTTGAAACTTTAAACTGACAATACTTATTGAGCCCAAATACGTAAAGGAAAGTAACGTTGTAACTGCTGCTCGTCTTCAACAACAATACGGAGACGGAGAAAGTAGATAACAGTGCGCTTGGCATATTGTGGATCAGAGATCGAAAAGGAAAAATACTAAAAAAAGTCGGGGATCTTATATAGAACAAACAAAGAGATTGATATCACAACTAAGCACAACGGCAGTTTCACATCAAGATAGAATATAATCTCACCTAATGACTACTAGCAATCAACAACCGACGAGACGAATTGCTGTAACATACCTTTTTGATACTGTTGCCCAGTAGCGATCTTCTTATTTGTGGCAAGTCCAATTCTCATCGGTCTTGTTGAAAGGAAGACTCCATTCATCTCACTCATAGCACGTATCTGCTCATTTTCATCTCCAAACTTAACAAACCCATAACCCTTTGTACGGCTCGTAAGCCTGTCCATTACTACTTTTGCACTCCTAACAGAAGGATAGCGTCCTCTGAACATCTCTTGCAACATGTAGTCCGTAACATCTGAAGCCAAGTCCCCCACAAAAATTGTATAGTCAGGGGTATCGTCCGCACGCTTTTCACCAGCACTAGCCCAGTTCAGTCTAAAGCTCTGTCCACCATTGGGCATGATTGCACCATTGTACGTCTGCAGTACTCTTTCGGCTGCTGCCCGAGTGTAAAACTCAATGAAACCATAACCTTCTGGTTGCATTGTCTGCTTGTTCCTGATAACCTTTACATTGGCCACCTACATAAAAAAGAGCTCCAAGAGGTGAGACACTGTTCAAAACTTACATGCTGCAATTTTCTCATGCATCCATTTTACCACCAGCATTGGAGTGAATCTAAGTCTTAGGTGAATGTTACAACATGAGAGATGCATCAGACTAAAAGATTTCTCATCAACTTAAGATAGCACAGCAACAGCCATTCTTCTCAGCTAGTTTTGGCTCTGCTCATATACTCCCCATGCGAAAGTTCTCATTCCCAACCCCACCATTAGTCATCACGGACAATTACATAAGTGATCTGGCTAATAGAAACCGTTAACATTCCAACAGAAAAATGGAAAAGGCAAAATCTAGCTATAACATGTTTGCCATTGCCATCTGCAACCACCAAGAGCACTCAATGAGCTGACCAAAACAAGGTCCTCTCCACCTAAATCTCTCACCAGCTATCTTCAGCCAACCCATCAAATAAATCTACAAATTAGAGTATCCTATCGACGCCTCGTTCAATCCACACGCTAGTAACAAACAATTTTATATCCAATCTCCTTTGGTAGGATCAAATTCCCTCCAACTTCTCCCATCAGTTACCTTATTCTATCGTCCCAAATCAAATGAATTTTATGCCAAATTGCACACAAACAAACAAAAAAAAACAAAAATTACTGCTTACACTACGATTATTCTAATCCAAAGGAATCGAAATTAAGGCGACCACCCGTATCTCAGGAGATCAAAGGACAACGAATCGAACGACAACTACAGAGGAAAAGCCCACAATCAGACACCCCATCCCAACCTCCATCGAAATCGCGCGGTCACATCCCTCAAACAGCAATCGCAACGCCCAACGAACAGATCGAGACCCACAAAAACAGGAGGTCTAGAACCGACGAGGAAAGACGGGGGAAAAGATTCGAGCTTTTCAGACCTCTCCGGTGGCGGCGAAGCAGGTGGCGAGATAGGCCTCGTCCATCCAGTACTGCAGGTCCCCGATCCATAGGGTGCGCACCTCGTCGCCGCCACCGCCGAGGGGAGCGGCCTGCTGGGGCATCGCGGGGAGGGGCTGGTGGGCTGCCCACATCTGCGGCGGCGGCGGGGCCTGGGAAGGGTGGCCGGCGGGGGGCATCATCATGTAGGGCTGCGGCGGCGGCGGCTGCTGCGACGGCTGCTGCGGCGGCTGCTGCTGGTATTGGTACTGCTGCTGCTGATCGAGCGGGGGAGGGACCATGCCGGTTGCAGATGGCTGCATCATCTTGAGAAGAGAGAGAAAGAAGAGAGAGAAGGAAAACCCTAGAAAGGTAGGGGGGGAAGGAGAGGTGGGGAATGAGAGGGGAAAGAGGAGGAGATGAGGGGAGAAAAAAAGGAGAGATTTTTAAATATTAGAGAGAGAGAGAGAAGGAATGAAGGAAAGGAAGGAAGGGTGGGAAGGTAATCAAACATATGTGGAGAGGGATTTGGACTTGAGCATGTCCTTAAAAGGCTTCCTCCTAAATTAGATATCTCGGGAGGACTCCTTCTCACAAGCTATTTAAAAGCAAGTGAGGGGTGAGTAATAGGGACCCACTCTTGATTCCCATGAAGCATTTCCCGGGTAACCAATCATGGGCATGATTCAGGGAAATGACAGAGCTCCAACCTGGAGACAAGAAGGAGGGATGGCAAAGGAGTTTTCCTTTTACTTCTGGCGATGGCTCTATCCTAAGGTGCATCATCATCATAGCATTTGGATTAGACCGATCAATGGACGGCGAAATCGGGCCGTGGACATGCTCGCTAAGGCTCACCGAACCAAAAATCTCCCTCGAAATTGGGTGTCTCTCCTCCATTACCTCTATCGGAAATTTTATGTTCCGAAACTTATCTACCTTCTCTTGTAATCCTTATTATCTATGAATGAATGAAAGTACTGCCTTCAACAAAAAAAAAAAGGGGAAAATCCGATTTGGATCGAACAGAAATATCATCAAATTGAATTGCTACCTTTTTTTCAAAATTGTTACATTTCATAGAGACGAATCGAGTGAGTCCACAAACTGAGCTTCATGACATGATAAACCCATTGGGAGGCTGGAAATTTGGCTTTGAGGAGGGCTCTGAGGAGTTGGAGTTTGTCGAAGCCTAATTTGTACAAAGAAAAGTTCTAGCTAAAGTTATGTGGCTCGAATCTTTAACTCTCATGTCTCGTCCACCCTGCGTGACAAAATTTAGGAAAAAAAGTTCTAAAATTATTGCATTTGTACCGATTATATTATAAAACATCCAATTGTCAATTAAATCATAAACAACTTGGCATTTTGTCAATATAATTCATCAGTCAATTTTGGTCGAAAGTCATTGACATGGATACCGGTTGTCTTACATGGCACGATTGATACTGACACGAATAATCTTATTATCATTTTAGAAACATTTCTAGATTTTTAATGTCTTTTCTTCTATTTTTGTTCTTTTCTTGTTTCCAATTGTGGGCCGACAAGGTCACCTATGCGGACTCTCGATAGCCACAGACAAATTCTAGAGGGCATAGTGGTCCTCGCCAAGAACCAAGCAAAGGCATTGGGGCTCTCACCAACTAACAAGCAAGGGTCGCAATCCTCTCCTATATTTAGGCGAGGGCCTGCAGCGACTCAGAGTTATAAAAAATAAAATAAAAAAACAAGCCAAGAAAAAATTAATTAAAATTATAATTCATGTCGACACTATATCATGTAAGACGGTCTATGTTTATGTCGGCGATTTTCTACCAAAATTAGTCAGATGGACTATATTAGCAAATCACCAACAGTTTAGGATTCAATTGGTATAATTAAAATATTTATGACTGAATTAATACAAAAGTAATATATTTAAGATTTTGTTTGTACATTTCCCCCAAATTTGAGGCCTTCTAGAATAGTTAGGGTTTTTCAAAGGATCTTTGAAAGAAAGATTATGTACCATTTCAATGGTCAACAGAGTAACGACATATCATTTCTTCCGATCGAATCAAATTAAGATGCGGCAAGGTCTAAAGGCAAACAACTAATCCATGTCTATCCCCTTCAACAGTTCTACATCAAGGTCAAGCTTAAGTAGAGAGGAATAATTGTGTTTAGTCACCTAAGAAGATAGGCAAGTCTTATATTCTACAAAAAATTCTTTCAACTATGATTATGAGTAAGGATCTTCCACGATTGCAATGTGCATGACCAACCTGAAAATCAATTCATTCTATTGGGACGTGTGCAATAAAGAGGTTCAATGGATCACATAGTGGTAATACGGATTCATTCAAGGTTCACTTTTCCCACTTCGTCGTCTAACCTTTTTGTCCAAACGACAAAACATGTGAAATGTGAAAGAGCACTAGTTGACTGATTTTAAAAAAAAAAAACTTTTTCATGCTCTTTATGGTGCCATTGTGGGGGCTAATCTCATTGATATGCAATATTTATCACGTGGGCAAATTATAATTTAACCCCTCGTCTTTGTATCATGACGATTCGCCTTCTAATATCTTGGTATTCATAATTTCCTTTTAAAGTTGTAGAATCTGTTTTGATACTCTCCTGACATTGAATCCAACCGAATTCAAGTCCCACATTCATCCACGGGACAAAACGAGGTAGCATTCATCCCCCAAAATCGAACATATGAGATGCAAATGGAACTGTAGCTTAGCTAGAGATCATTTTGAATACGTGTTCTTGAAAATTTTCAGACCGCATCTTTCAAAAAGTGGACTATTTCATCGGCCGACATATTACCCAATGAACACCTGACGCATCAAACTACAGAACATATAGAGAGAGCCCACGTCTCCAACCGGGCTGTCACTGTGGCCTATAAATATAGCAGCAGCAAGATACGTCAGGAGCCTCTACCCCTCCATCTTTGAGTGGCCAATCTCTACCCACCAATCCCAGAGTCTCCCTCCTCCTCTTGAATCCATGGAGATCCCAGCATACGCCTCCCCTTCATGGAGCCACCTCTTCGCCTCTCCTCTCCTTTCCCCATATGACTTCATCCCAGAAAACTACGTCCATTGGGCGCAGACCCCGGAGTGCCACATCTTCTCTGCTGATCTTCCTGGTAAGGAGTCATCATCCCAAAGGATCTCCACCAAATCTCTCACCTTTCACGATCTTTCTTCTTACCCAATTCATTTGACACCTGGTTTTGTGCTCTTGACTGATAAAGATTCGACCTTTTTCCCCCTTCCTGTTCTGGGTGTGTGGCAGGTGTGAGAAAAGAGGAGATACGGGTGGAAGTCGAGGACTCCAGGTACATGATCATAAGAACGGAGGCTGCGGAGGAATCGAGGGAGCCTGCCAGGAGTTTCATGAGGAAGTTCAGGCTCCCTAACCTGGTGGATGTGAGCGGGATCTCTGCTGGGTATGAGGATGGGGTCTTGACTGTCAAAGTGCCAAGGTCTCTCGCCAGGAGGGGTTTCCTTATTGACCCTGCTGATGTGCCTGAGAGACTTGAGGTTCTTGCTAGGGCAGCTTGAAATTTATCAAAAGAAAAGGTTGTTTCTCGTGATTGATGTTGTATTAGGCTTCTCTAGGCGATGGGTTTGATTCTTGGACATTTCTTGGATTGTTGGGTTGTACAAAATTTGATTGGCATGAAATGGAGAACTTCCAACTCTGTTCTTCTTAATCACTGTTCTGATGCGAATTTGTTAAATCATTGTTGGTCCTGCCGGTGTTTTCAAACATTAGGACTGGAAGATCAGAGAAGTTAAAAGAGGATCCCTTTCTGAATCTGAAGTAGACACGTCTTCATTCTTGAATCAAGTAGAGATTCCAATCTCACGAGCATCGATGTGATCTTTTGTCTCTCTCCAAGTTCCAATAAGGTTTTTTCTGTGATAAATAATGGCATACGAAAATAATGAAATAGCGGTTCAAAGGGTAGTTGGAAGATATTTTTTGGGCTGGTGGAATCTGTATCTCCTGCTGTCCCGGATTTCAACGCCTGCAGAAGGGAATCGCCGCCCAAAAATCTTGCGGCTGCGAATGCAAGTTGTCCAATTTAATAGCCACAATAAAGTCTAGAGAGAGAGCGGGAGCAAGTTGCCAATTGGGCCTAATGATGTATCCTTTCTATGAAAAAGATGGCCTAATAGGCACATCGTATGATATTATGCAGCAACAACTAATTATATTTAATAAAGATAGGCTTGATATTTCTGGCAGGAAAAATCGGCCATATTATATGACAATCTAAGCATCCTCTCTCTTGTAAAACTCTCACTCACAATTTAAATATTCAATTCAAGTCATAATTATTACTTATTTTAAGTAAGCCCGGTCACTGGCATGCCCTACTAAAATGCAAATCAAAATAAAATCAGAGCGTTCGTTGCGTTTGGTACACTCTTGTTATCTTCAGTTGCTTAGTAAACGTGTCCTTGCAGCTTTGGAAAAGTAAAATTCATGTCATGCTATTTTCAAGAAAGTAAATTGGTAAGCGACAAACTAAGCCGAAAGGCACTGGCAGATTACAGTTGCAGTTCATGAGCAACAACTACGGAAACCACACCTGAGCCACCAACTTTGACTGAGAACGGCAAGCACAACCGTTCACACCAACGAATCCTATGTCCCTTCTATTTTAATATACCAAAAAAAAACAATTCTAAATGGGTATGAATTGCATCACGCATAATCCAAGAAAAATTCAAGAAGATGAGGAAATTAAGGCATGTCAATTTTTAGCACCAATCAAGGCAATTGGTTATGACTGTTATGAAAGTATGTGCAACTCCAGCCGACGTGAACCTAGCAAACCATTAGTTTCAGAAGCTCGGCCGCCTCTTTCAACCTCCTTTCAGTGTTCTCTTTCGCGGCAATCACCCGTCCATTTCTATGAATCACAAAAGATATGATCAGAAGTATAGCCATGGAACAGTTAAGCCTCAAAGCAGTAAAAATACCTTTTGTCGTTGTGGACTCTCCTTGTAAGTTCTTCAACCAGACCATTCAGCCTCTTGAGCAAAGACGGTGATTTACGCAGAGCTTCTGCACCTTTGTCCCTAGTACATATCTTTTTCAAGAGCTCAGAAGCAATAAAGAATCCTTCCTCCTTGTTCCTGAAAGATGTAATCCAGCAGAAATTATCAATCACGTTTCATGTCTTCCTTACGTTCGGCAAGAATACATTTTCATGACAAGCTGTAGTGATTTCCCATGACCATACCTCAGCAACTCAAAGAAAATGATTTCGATAGATCCATGACTGTCAATTAACACATCAAGCAATTCCGCATAGCGAGCTAGGTTCCTAAGTGTAGACAAAGCATGTTTTAAAACCTCCTGGTCAGGAATACTTCGGGTCATCGAGCGAATAAGTTTCAACAATTTGTCAATTGCTCCTGCCTCCACAAGTTTCTCACAACACTTCTGAGAATGTCGAGTCGCCATGTCTGAAAGAAAAGCATTACCAAACCTCCAATCAGTTTTTAGAACATTTTTAAATATTTAGTCCACTATAGCTTAGCTAGCCTTTCAACACAAAAAGTTATAAAAAGTTCTCAACATATTACTTACCTAAAGTGGCACAAGTATGCAGAATGCTGCTGACACTTCTTATATTCAGCAATTCAGAAAGTGCTGCCTTAAGTCTGTTTATGATTCGCATGTTGTCATCCACATTTTCAGCTGCCTTCTGCACTCTCAGGCGCAAGTCCACAACCTGGGCCCTTGATTCTTTTCGTGTAAGGTAACCTTTCCAGTATGACTGTTGAATCCCAAATCAAATAAGTCTGACATAATCATACCAAAGTAACAAGAGCAAAACATGATGTTGATGTGAAAACACCAATTAACTAAGGGCCTGGTAAAAATGAATCCCACAAATGATAGATGGGGCATTCCCAACTAGGGGTATCAACCACAATAAGGGGGTAAAATTGGAGTTCTGATCTGCTCCTGATTTAATACAAAGTGGAAAGCAAAAAGTATATAATGAGCCAAAAGAAAGTATAGGCCAACTTTGGGAAAGTGGGGCCCGTGAATGGGGAAATGAAGAGTTTACCTGGATTAGAGCAACACGATCCCTCTCTCTTGCAGCTTTCCGCTTTGCAATCCAGCCCCGAGCATAGGACTGAATGAAGATTGTTGATTTACTTCTCAATCTTTGCAAGAGAACCCTTCTCCACCATCTTTGCAGTCTTAAAATAGAGGAAAGCGGAATCTTGATTTTGGAATTCTGAGAATAGCCACTCGAGGTCTGTATAGTTGAGCTAAAGTTGACAGTCCTAGAGTTTAAAGGCCCTGAAGTACCCAACACGTAACAATTTTGAGTCACTATAGAACAGAGAAAGAACATGTTGGACAGCAAGGCTACAGATATACACGAGAGATTAACCAGTACCTGTGAGCCTCTTCCGTGTTATTTGTCCCCTTACAAAGCTTTGAATGTCTATAGCAGCATATCTGCAGTTACAAAGAGCCTTCCAGCAAATAAGACCACGTGCAGAACTCTGGATTTTGATCGCAGCCTCTCTCCGAGCTAAAAAGTCTTTTCTTATCAACCAACCACGGCACCAGCTCTGGATTTGTTTAGAGCAAAGGAATTAGCCACAAATGTATTATTAAACTCTGTTGTATTATTAAATTATGAGTGGCTTACTTATTCCATGAAAAGGAAAGGCGCATATTTTGCACAAAGCAAGTGCATAATCCTAAATACCTGGATTTGAACAATAAGCTGGTGACATCTAGAGTACCATCTTTGGCAAAGCCATCTACGAGCATAACATTGGATTATGATGGCTGACTTAAGTGTGATTTCTGCACGTTGTTTCAACCTCCTGCATCTGAGGCGTTGAAAATTACTTTGGATTGTAAGGGCTGCTTGTTTCTGATTCAAGTACTCCCTTCTTAAGAACCAACCACGAACATAAGACTGGATCTTTATAGCAGCACAGCACTTATAATTGAGAGAATTCCGGAGACAAACATTCCGCCAAGCAAGCTGAATTTGAGTTGCAGCTTTTGTTCGAAGAATTGTTGAACTCATTTCTGTGCATGTTTCAAAAACCAATATTGTGACCTATTTGAAAGTTCTTGAATACAGCAATTGACCTCAAAATGCAACCTGGTATGCAATCACTAAGAAAAGCAGTATTGCCCAGGTTAGTGATTTTGGGCCACATAAGATGCAATACCTTGCGCTGACATTTCTGAGAGATCCATTTCCTTGCTGCTTGCTGGATAAGCAATACCGACCTTCTCAGCTTGACAAAGTTATGCCTGTAAAAAATAAGTAGCAAGTATCTCCCGTATGTTTCTGAAATCTTCCCTCTACCTGCACAAGAATCTGACAAATCACAAAAATGAAAGTATAAAATTGAGTAGTAGTAGATGATTATTTGAGAAGGTCATTTACCGCATAGAAATTCATCCACCTCAGTGACAAAACTTCTGGGGGGCAGCATTTTCTGCCTGACAACTAACCAAGCCCGAGTAGCACTCTGCAGCAGGGAAACTGCATCCATAATCTTCAAAAACTTACGACGTTCTATCATTCCTCTGTAGCGGGACTGGATAAGACAGGCGGCATCATCTGAAAGCATTCGGCAAGTATTAGAGATACTATAGTTGCACTCTATAATCTCGACAATTAATCAATGCAGAAAGAATTGTAAAAATTATTCAAAGAAGCAAAAGAATCGGATTCAGCAAACTACTGCGAGAAGTGAATGCCTAGAAGTAATATATCCTGGAGAAGTAACTCTATATTACTCATAGTAATTCGGTAGTTGACTACCTCTTTTAGGTTTATTTTCTGATTTGCTGATTGGGAAGACATCAAGAGCAGAATTTTGAGGATTTGAAATGCTTTTGAAGTCCTTCTCAGCCATACTTTGCCACCAAGCCTGGATGGCCTTGAACCTATTTGCCGCTTCTAATGCTGGAAAAAGAGAGAGAGAGAGAGAGAGAGAGAGAGAGAGAGAGAGACAGGACTATTTTAAATTTCAAGCCAATCCATAAAATTTTAAGTAGGAGCAGACAAAAAGTCTAAAAGAAAAATAAAAGCAAGGATAAAAGGAAATATTCTCTTGCCCAGGTAGGTTTGCCTGGAAGACTGGTTCAACATAAAAGTGACAGATTCCAATACAGATTTTCTTATTTTTAGACGCTCCACTAATCAACAAAATCTTTACATCATCCCATAGTCCACAATTACAAAAATTCATAACATCACATAATTATCAATGTCTGTCTTCATGATTTTTCCACAGTGGCAAATTCTCCGCTTCAAAATTTTCATATTCATTGAGTCAACATTATGTATAAGAGCTATTTCTCAAGGTGGTATCCCTGAATGATCCAATCTGCAACTTTACAGCTGAAGATGTTCGACGAAGGGAAGACAACTTCTTCAAAACATTATTCCTGACTTGGTTTTATATTGCAATTTTTGTACATAAGAGGTTTGACATATCTAGTGAAAGCCAAAAAAATAATCTAAACTCGGGGAGAATTACATAAGATCAAATCAGAATAATACTTTCACAAGATGGATGGCTTTGATATAGCTTTCATTAGATCAAATCGGAATAATCCAAGGCTCTGATGGCACATTCCACCTATGGTACAAACTATATTTTATAAATTAATAGAAATCTGACAGCTAGCCAGCAGTTCTACCTAAGCTCTCCGCATTAGATATCAGTATGCTAGCATACACACCTTCGTTGCTCAGCCTATCCGCATCTTCCTTTGCTAAACTAGAATTGACAAGACACCGTTGATGGCCTGAGTGTCTTCTCTCCACATGACATGTGCAACTTAAGAGCTTATGAAAATTCAAATGATCCTGCTTGGCAGAAAACTCAGCTGTAACTTCTACAGTATAGTTTTTAAAGAAAAGAGAAAATGAATAATTTATCCTTGGGGATAGCAGTTAAACCATTACCATATTCTTCTTCATAACCAAATGACATGCGAGGAACACCAACAAAATAATGACACTGCGACTGTTACACACACCATGATGCTCCAGTATATCGCTTATCTGCAGAATCTGCATTAGAAAAATTAAAAAACACAACTAATTAAAGTAATGGACTACAACACAAGAAACTCCACACAGTGTAGCAAGATATCAGCAAATGCATAAAAAGGAAGAGCCTAAAATTGGACCATTTGTGGTGATATAGCTGACACGCTTTTATATGGAGTTAATGACACAGCTGTTTGCAAAAAGATTTCAAAACAAACACACTGGGCATACCATTCTAACTAAAAAGTGAATATCATCTCAAAACATGTGCAACCATGCATATCATTTTCAAACCTATCAATCTTGTCTGATCCAGGACATCAGTGGTAATCCATCAACGACAAGATACAGTTAAGGTCAATTGATACAAAATTTGCATGCAACTTGATTGAAAATGTTACCACAGGATGAGATATATTAAATTCAAAAGTCAAAAGTGACACACAAATCACAATGTAGTTCTATCCTTGCAGTGGAGGTATCTTAATCATACATTATGATGCTTGTTAAGTGCCAAAATGGAATTCCAGCAAGTATCATAACTTCAATAGGGAGAGAGCCTTACAAAGAACGTGCCCTTAATTACATCCATAAATTCAATGGAATTTCTAACAGATCTTACCAGGAAGCAAGGATGAGAGATGCCATGTATACATCTGAACGACTTTTCTAACTTTCAGAAGAAAAATATAAAATGTGAGGTATCATGCTGGAGAAATCTTCTATAAAACATACCTCAGGAAAATCTCCAAGTAAACCTGTCAATTTCTGCGATAAAATAAAGTTGTGCACTGCATCTGTATAATCAGCAGCAGCCATGACTGACACTTCACCTCTTGCTCCATTGTTGTCCTGAATAAACAACAGCAGTGTTATTCGTCTGAACAAATGACACTCGCATTATTCGAAAAAAGAATGCATGAAATTATTCATGTCAACAAAATATAATTCCAGGAGACCTTTAAAGGACAAGAGTGATGAAGTTCCTTGCGAAAGTAATAGTCAAGCAAGCACCATATGGCTTTTCCGTCAATCAAGGAATTAAGATTGTCAATCTTGAGACCATAACTGTCACAAATTGCCTGAAAACATGCAATGACAACAATCAACCAATAGATATGTGCTTAAAAGGCTGGAGATTGAAGGCAGTACAACCCAGGAGGGCCAGGACCAATATGTTTGATGCTCATTGCAGAAAGAAAAGATAGAAAGCTCAACACTTAACAGTCAAGGTATGGGATTAATAAGGCATAAATCAAAACCTACCTTAGAATAGAAAATTTCCAATATATATCTTTGAACAAGAAGGACAACAAAAATTCTACAGCCAGATGTTCCAATTGAAGGCAATATAATATAAAAGAGGTTAGACTTCAATATCAGAATCAAACGGAATCTCACTACAATATCTTTAACAAAGAAGTACCTGAATCCAGTTTAAGATGACGTCCAGCAAAGAGCAGTCATGGATGATTGAATTGTCCTGCAATGTGATAGAAGGAAACTTTATTATCTTTCCAAAACCAAAGAAGGAAGAGGAGGGGAGAATAAGCTTAATGTTCAAACCCACACATTTAAGCAACTGGACACAACAGGGGACTCGCATGCACATGCTCCATCATGCTATGTAAAATGGGATGTCATCCAGTTTTGGACGTACCACAGAGACTCCACGAACTCGTGAGACCTCCTCTGCTAGAATCTTTTTATCAATAAGAAGAGGTAGCTGCAGATCCAGTGAAAAGGATATTATCCATATACCAAAATTCACAAGCAAGCCATTTTTAGTTTAATTCGCACATCCGATTTTCAGAAAGTAGTAGTAGACAAACCTGCAAGCAAAGAAACATGTTCCAGAGCAAAGAAAGGGTTAGTTCCTTATCTCCACAGGCAACATCATCTGCTTCTATTGTCATTCCATCTTCATCCTTTAGCGGCACACCAGATTGCTTGAGATATTGCAATGCAATGCCACAGTTTGCTACATTTTTCTTCATAGTGTCCGCAGGAACTACCAATTTCTGCACATAGCATAATCACTAAAATATCATTAAAACTGTGGAAGAGAGGCTCTATAGTCAGCTGCCACACAAACTTATTTCATTAAACATACCAATAGAATTGATGAGTCTTGCTTCAAAAGCTGGATAGCCCTACAAAGTCGCACCCCATCATGGAGATCCTCCAACACATCAGTTAATCTGAAGTCGTACTCAATCAGGGGGCACTGTAGTACAATAAATGACAGGTCACAAATCAAATATTAAAATTTAGTAACTTATTGCCTGTTATGCAACAGTAGTGTTGTGACACCTGAACATCGATTCATGCAAATGCAAATTTAAAGTAGAATGGTTCATACTCCAAACCCACATTAGGACCCCAAAGTCTCGAGCATGAGGAAACACATGCAAAACAAATTGAAAAAGCACTACAAATGGAGTGAGCATACCTGCTGATAAGATACTTTGAATCCTACAATCACTAGATGTGCAAGAAGATTACCTTCTCCATGCATCACATCAGATGACAGGAAATCTAATTGTGAACCAGAAAGAGAGAAAAGTCAACCTACAATGGATAGCGTTAGTCATAAAAAATCCAGATTTTATCAAATAGGTAGCAGCTCAACCCTTACCATTAACCATCTGACTGCTCGATTTGATACTAGATTGAAGAGAAAATAATAAGGGGGAACCTCCATCCAATCCATCAATCCCATACTTGAGAGGAAGACCGCTTTGGGATTTAGCTCTATCCAGTGCAAGAACAAGCAGCAAAAACCTTTTGAGTATGACATTCCCCAGAGATTCATAATAGCCCGGTCTATATAAACCTTCAACCTTCTTATTATAAGCATATGCTTTTGCTAAACCCTCATGTGATAGAAACTGCCTCTCAATGACCAGTTTCAAGAATGCAATATCTTGATCAGACTCAGCATCTCCATTGGGCAACAATGACTCACCCCGAGAATAATGTATAACCCTATCCTGAGCCACAGTGGGTTATAGCAGAGGAGGATTCTAATGACCTTCTCCTTCATGCCAAAATCTGTAACTATAGGGCAATGAGCCTTCATTTTAAGTCTACCCTCATCAATGTTCTGCAAAAATTGGGGAAAACTATTAGAAAAAAAAAGTCTCTGAACACAAACAGCGAGATAACACAATGGACGTGGCCAACCATTTCCTTATTAGCTTCTTTGCACAAAGTAAGAAAACTAATACTGATGAAATTACTTCAACATATGAACGATGAAATAAATGTTTCAGCCTTTCAGTAGATTTCCTGCAGTAGTTAGTCCCATTTAAGATTACTTTCCTAAATGCCGAACACTTAAACACTATGGGAACCATAAAAAATTCCGCTTTTCAGGAATTCCATCATACCTTAGTGACTTGGGTCATTACTTTAAAAATCTCCTTACAAGAAGCCAAATTCAAATAAACCCGCATCCTCTCCTTCAGATCATCGAAACTGCAAACCTCCTTCAACGAATCCCTCAACCTATCGAACCTCAAATTCGATAACCCCTCCGAACTCCGATCCCCATCCTCCTCCTCGTCCCGCCACCGCAAGTCCCTCCTCCTCTTCGGGCTCGGCCCCGCAGGATCGAACCCGACCCCGGCCTCCGGCCAACTTCCCCTCTTCCCCTTCGCCGCATTCCCCTCCTCGCCGCGTCCCCTCCTCGCCGAGTCCAGATCGCACCCGCACGACCTGGGGTGCCGGAGCAAGTAGTTGAGCCAGGCGGTGAGGGACCTCGCCAGCGCCCTCAGGTTCTGCTCCTTCCTCAACTGCGCCTTCCGCGAGGACCGCGACTGCTCGAGCTCGAACGCCCGGAGCCGCTGGCGGCTGGCGGACTGCTTCTGCCGCGAGCGGGCGGCGGCGGAGGGGCGGCCGGCGCGGCGGGCGGTGGTGGAGGAGGGGGAGGGAGGGGGTGTGCCGGGAGGCGGTGAAGAAACGGGAGTCCGGGGATCGGAGGGCGGGGGCTTGTGAGAGGGGCGGCTCGGGGTCTTGAAGTTGGAAATGTCTTTGAGCAACGAAGAAGACGACGGTGGGTGGTCGGAGGACTCCATTGATTCCGGCCGGCGAGGTTGGAGATTGTGGCGGGGCGAAACGGTGAATTTGGGGGACGTTGGGGAGTGAAAATCGGAAGGTGATGGAAGAAGGTTAGAGAGAGAGAGAGAGAGAGAGAGAGGTTTGAATTTGAAATCTGCAAATGAAGCGGGCTAAAGAGAAAAGAAAAAGTTAAAAAGGAAAAGCTGTGATCGGAGAAGGAGCGGCGCGTGTGATGACGAGTGGATCGCGGGGGCGCGTGAGGAAGAGGTAGAGCCGAAAAACAGACTTTCTTCTTTTCTTTTTTTCTTTTTTTTGGCTCTTTTCGCAAAATAAGGAAGAAAAACACCAAAAATGGTTTTGAGAAATAGAGATGTGGAAGCGGTTACTAATATGGAAATTCATTGAAAGAAATTGTATTTTTTAGAAAAAAATATTGTCTAATTTGAGTAAAATTATTTAGCCAATAGGAGCAAGCATTGGTCAAGCGATCTCGAAATTCTATAGACAAGTTTTTCCACATAGAAAGATTATTTTATTTTTCCGTTGACATTCAATAATATCATTACATATTTAGTAGCTCTCCAAAGCTGAAAGTAATTTTTTTTTTTTTTTGTCGAAATAGCTAAAAGTAAGTTAAAATATTAGAAGGACAACGCTATTTCTACCCTTTTAAGACTAAATCCACCCAATTTTCATTAGAAAGAGAAAATTGCAAGCATTGCTGCTCTCCGAAGATGCCATCTATAAGTCAACTGAAATTTAGATTTGTAATCTCAAATTTATTTACTTTCCTTTTTTTTTTGTTCTTTTATATTTACCATAATTAAGAATTTCATTAGTTTGGTTTCTGTTTAGTGTAGATTTTCCATGTATATAAAGGTATTATTTTTTTTTTTTGTTAGAATTACTCCATAAAAAATTTATCCATAAAAAAATTATGGATAAATTGATAGTGGATGAAATCTAATTAAATCAAAAAATCACATAAAGTAAGATTTTTCTAAAAATGCCAATGAAATATCACTATTTTGGATTGACATAAATTAATGTCATCTATGAACAATTTACGAAAAAAAATCAAGACATCTCATTGTGCATAATGTTTTTGTTATATTCATATATATTCCTCTAACATCTTGCATGCTCTATATATAAGTATCTCACAAGTGTAATAAGGAAAACAGATAAATTTTTTGACATAGTAAATAAAGAAATTTGACATATAAGAAGACTTTTAATGATAAAAAATAAATAAAAAGAGTCTAGTTTTACAAAATGAAGGTGAGCTTTTTAAGAGGGATAAAAAATAAATAAGTTGTTGTAAGATCAATGATAAAAAAAATAGACTTTCTAGTTTTACACGATAACAAAATGTCTTTTTTCCTTACAATTAGGAAGGTGATTTTATATAGTGTGCGCAAAATGTTATAGAAATATATGAGAATGCACTTTTTTTTTTAATATGCTAGAAACAAAACATATGAAATGTTAAATTATAGCAACTATCATAAATGGGAAGAGAAAAATAGAAAAAAAAAAAAAAAATTGCAATTAAAAGATTAGGGGCAATTTTGTATTTTTATTGTGAATAAGAGTGGATGTAATCATTTAGGAGTGGAAATAGTGTCGCCCAAATAAAGACTAATGATTTCTAAGTGAAGTTAATGACAATTTATACAAAAAGTAGGAAAAATTCTAAGTCCTTGAAATGCCTTCAAAGGACCTGAAAGGTCTGAAGGGCCTTTATTTTCTTAATTAAAAGCCTTAAGTGTACATTATATCAAATAAGAATATGAGGTTGTCATATCAATTTTAAAGGAGAGCCCAACTCACTTGTTGATAAGGGCATTTTTGTCCTTTAATTTTTTTTTCCATTTTTTCCTTTTTTGAAAGGAAAGGGGAAGGGAAGGCGGTGAGGGCTCGCTTGATTTCCTTACGTTCTATATTTTTTAAAATTTAATTTAAATATAATTTAGATAATATTTAAAAATAAAATTACATATTATATTTAAATTAAAACTACATTGGACCAAAATGCCCTTAATTGGTTGAAATATTTAGGGCCGACAAGGTTAGATCATTTTTAAAACTGTCATAACCACTTTTGATCCTTATTTGAAACTGCTATGGCCACTTTAGGTGCTTATTTAAGACAATGTCCATTTTAAACCTTTATTTAAGAAAATAAGGACACTTTATGCCCTTATTCGAAATTTTCCCCCAAAAATTAAGTTAGGACGAAATATGTATGGTACTTGAATTTTTTTATCATTTCATTGCTTGATGTAGATATTGAGACACATTTGAAAGTTGGGGAGTAAATTCAAACATTACTAGGATAGAATTAACACATTGAAACACAGAAGGCCAAGGAGAACGGATAACTTGCTCGTTTTCCTCTTTGGCTTTCTTGCCAATACAGGTCCGTTTTCAATGATTATTTCTACTGTGTCATCTACCTGTGCATCCCCAATGGAGAAAGACGTAGCCACATTCAAATTAGGTCGTTTTCTAGTAATTTTCTGCAATGAACGATAGAGGTGAGCAATAGGGCCATTTTGAATCGAACCGAATTGGCATCGGGTCTATGCCGGTTTTCACTATGACCGGTTCAGCTCCCTGATAAAAAAATTTAGGGGTCAGACTTAACTAGTTTGATTCCATGACAGGATGGATTTCCAATTTCTAGCCTAAAACTATCTACCTTTAAACCAATCATCCTGATGAACAACATTATAGTTCATCCCCAACACAAGCCAGAGAACAGCCACTTTAGCAACAAAACACTGTAATACAAACATCTACTTCATCCTTCATCTTCAAGAATCCGAAAACAGGTAACACACGATCTTCACCAGCTCTTGTAAACATGGCCTATGTCATTGGTATAAACACGAGGACCCGATGTCTGAAATCGCATTGACTCTTTCTTTCTCCAAATGCCCAACCAATATCTGCACATGATTTATTATACAAGCATGCAGCCCTCTGCTGCGTGCCCCTCTAACCCCGCTCAAAAGAAAGTGGATTTGAAAAAAAGGAAAACGAGAAGTAAATGAAAAGTCCCTCCCCTACGATAAATTACAACAGTATAAATGAAAAAGAATTGCCGGCATTGTGAGCCATACCAGAATGATGAAACATCTGGAATTTTTTTCCCTTTTTTCCCTCGTGGCTCCGCTTCCCATTACTCAACTTTGGTAACTCTAGCCGTCGAACCATGAAAAACCCATCTTCAAGAGGACAAAAGAATAACTATCTACCAAAAAAAGGATTGACTCTGACTAGCGGATTGGATGGTACTGAGCCGATATCCTCTTGGGAGGCAACTTCCGTAAGATAAAGAGGACTAAAGCAGAAGGTAGGATCTCAACCAGCTGTTATTTGAGCAACAGACATTTGAAGGATATAAACAATCAGTTATGGAGCAAATTAATGAACCTAAGAATGAAATGGGATAAGAAAGTACCATGTAATATATCAAATTTAGAATCGGGTGATTCAAAACGTCAAGGGATGCGTCTGTATCGAATGCAGATAAAAGGACCTGCATAGTGGAAGCAAATTCAGGGCTTTTGAAACAAACTGCAACCCTGACTAGATCAATATAATGGTGATGAATGTACAGGATCTTATTTCTCCTCCCTTAAAAGCATTTTCAGTTACAGCTCAACACACGCACAATGAGTTTTGCTCAAACAGCAGGACCACATCTCTTCAGCAAGAGGTATTAGCTAGAAGACACTAAATGCCTACCTGCTACTGAAAAAAATGAAAACCTTGATACAAGCAAAGAACTCTCACTTGGTTTTCCAAAGACAGTAACAAATCATGTCAAAGTAAAAGAAGTCAATGGTCACTAGATTTGCATTTAGAAGCTAGCATCCTTAAGCAGGGGGCTTGAGAGAAAACGATTCCATAACAGAGGCCAATCATTGAAGCAGGAACTTCACTAACCACCTCTAGATATTGGGTATCTCTTCACTCTCAACTACATTTGCAGACCTACTCTATCTTGATTCTTCAAATTTTGTTTGAACAAGAATGTCTTAGTTTTATTTCACCAGTGAAGTCTAGAAAAAAGCTTTGGCCTTCCTACTCTTCATAGTCCTTTACTGATAATTCTTTTAAGCAAAGGCAGGGAGTACTTTAGGTGAGGAACTGCTATCATAGACAAGCTACGTATGCCATAGACATAAATGGACAATGATTCACCATTACATTTTACCTGGTTAAGTCCCATGTGTTAAAAGATGTAGAAGAACAATGAGAACTAGGACCCAGAAAGAAGACAAGGACTCAAGCTTGAGGATCACATGCTTCAAACAAATTTCCCGTGGCAACATATCTATAATAGGTGTTTCGAATAACAGCCTGAAGTTGATATAGTAAAAGCACGAAAAAATGAGGCTATCCTTTTTGGAAAGTTGTAGACTCAAGTACAAACTTTGCATATCTGGAAGAGACTAAGAGGGAAAAGAGGGAAGTAGGTGCTTACCACGAAACTTCTGATAAGGAAGCAGGTGAAGCATATAGCTGTGACAGATCCAACCTGCCAAAAAGGTGCACACCCCATTTCAGGTAGTCAGGAAAATCAATCCAAAAGCTACATTTGGTTTGACTTTTCGCATACACATCCAATACAATAGCATTTGGCAGGGTGGATGATCCTTGAAAACTTTCATAAGTCATATCATAAACACCCAATATAAAAGTACGGAGACCTGCTTGAAAGTTGGATAAATTGGATATGTATCCAGTCAAATGAAGAAACTTTCACCAGAACCAAGAAAAAGGGAAAAAGGAAAAAACGGAAGATGTCCCAGCGCTTGTGAGAATTGATAGAACAGAGAACTTCACTTACAAACAGCTACAGCCTGATCCCAAAAATATCCAGTTTCTAACAAAGATATTAGTGACAGCACCAAGCAACACCACCAGCAATACAGTTCATATTTTCACTTTAACTCCAAAGTAATCATTACAGATGTGCACAATAATTAAAATATGTCTCTTAAACAAAGGCAAGAAGCAGAAAGAAGTGACAGGACTAAGTTCTGATTTAAAATGAAAGGAAAAGCACCTCATGGAGCTTCTTCCTTCTTCCTTTAGATTCAATAGGAAAGCGCCTCAGCATGAAAAACAACCTGGAATTATTTGACAACCATACTGATCACAAGGAGAAAATCAAACCACACAGAGTAAGCAGAACATAAAAGTTCCAGATGCTCTGAGTAGTAAACCAGCACATTAACTTCTAATAATTACCTTCCTCCATAAAGCAAGAAGCCCAATGCAGCTAATATTGACACAACTGTGAGAAACAAGATTCCACCATAAGTACCAAGCAGATATCATGATTAGGACCAAAAGAAAGCTTAAATTACAAAAAGAAAATTACACTGCATCCCCTACAGCTCGGCTGACTAATTTAACTCATGAAGAAGAAGTTTCTTTTTCTTTTTTCCGCCCTACCCTGAAAGAGGTGTTAATCACTATACTTTTTGCACTTCTGTGAGCAAGCTTGATCAGGATGTCTAATTGAATAGCTTATAATGATACAAGTTAGTTACATCAGCTGTATCTGTTTTCCAGAAAAGCTTTCTCGATAGGTTCTGTTTTGTGAGAAGGAATGGAGGAGTATTTAACAGAAAGCAGATAGAGGCACGGTGCTGAGCAACTAGTTTTGAGAGCAGAACAAGTGGTAGAGGTACTTGTTACTTCCAAGCTCAAACTCTGTCATAAGTTTAACACTGAAGTTCGACCATAACCATGCAGGTCACTCTTAACTAATGTGATACACCTCAACATATTCTTCCTGGACACACTATGGTATGTAAGCACAGGTTCCCCATTTTCACTGAAAACCATATATTCAAATTCTCTCGCCATTTATTGTGCCCCCACAAAATCAAAGGAAATTCTCCTCCATGCCACTGGGGGTAAGAGATGTCAACTGACCTGCAATAAATACCTTCCCCACAAATTCCACAACGCTGTTGTCATCGATCCACAGGTAAATCCAGATGCAAATCTGAATTCAATGATTATAATGCTATAGTTAGATTGCAAAATTAGTTAGAAACAATAACAAATAAATAATGCAGATTTTGCTTCAGTGACTGACTCATCCTCCCATGTGAAGAATTTAACACAACTTTATTCATACACAACGCAGTATGGAAACTGATGGTGTGGCAGATATCACCGGCTATACACATGACTACCTTCATACAGGATGCATCAGAGACACAGACAATTTCCTCTCTTAAAATTCCAATTCGGTAGGTCCTTACTACAAATTGTTCTGGCAATTTTTCCAGTGAAAAGAATAAGTTAGCCATAAGCCTTTCTTTGCCTTCAACATTCTTGCAATAACCAAAACTGAGCAAAGCTGCAACCAGATGCGATTGAAGGAAATGGCTGACAAGCAGCTCCTTAAAGACCAGTCAGGCACTCTACACAACTTGCAGCGTTCGCATGAGGTGATTATATTGACCAGTGACATTTACATACCAAAACTTCCAAATAATAGTCTGAGAACTTGATATGAAAAGAAGAAATATACCAAAATCTAGACATACGAGAAAGCACGAGTGTACAGTCACCAATGCAATCGATTACCTAAAAGATGTGGTGAAAAAGTGCATAATCAAATTTAATGAGACAATACATGAAAGGAATTGAGGAAAAGCACCTGGACGAAATATATGGCACCATTGACTGCAATATAAACGGTCCTTAGTTTATCTGTTGGTAAACTTCTTGCCTGCTTATTGTAAATGATGTATGAATTATATAGACTCACTGTTGAGAAAGAAAAGAGATGGCCACATACTCTAACAGAGCATCAGAATTGACTTGAGATCATGCATCTCAGTGAGAGGAAAAGCCAAGGATGGAATTACTTGCCTGATGATATATTTCTGCCCAGAAGAGGACAAGAAGAGTGTATGTAGAGAAAAATAAGAGCCCCGGAAGATCCAACAGAACCCAAGTAAGAACCTGCTTCAAGTTGCAGTTGTCCCTCATAAGCATGCTAGGAAATAACAAGAGGCTTTCTAGACGCTAGCAGCTGATCTATGTTGCTATCTAATGTTATCATAATGATACTGCTGTGAGTGTTCATTTCATTAGATACAATCTTTTCCCTTGTTTTAGGGCACTACTGCGAAAGTTGGATCGTGCTATTAACATGAAATTCTTCCACAACCAAAATAGTCAATTTTACATATTCAGGATATACCGTATTTTTCTATTCAGTGTAAATGGTGAAAATGAGGCCACTTTCAGGATATGAACTTAACAAACATCAGTTTTATCTCAGGCCCTCTCAAGATGACCAGTGGGCTCTCTAAGTTAACAGTGTAACCAATTATGTAAGGGATGTATATAACTTCATGAAGAAGTGAGCTTTGAAAATATAGGGCTTCCAAGATTGCAGCAGAAAATTTTAGAAGCAGCCATGAACCAACCTTTGGATGTAAATCAAAGACTTGATTGTGAAACCCAAACACGACAGCACGCACTGCAAAAGAAACACAGTAAGGCAAAGCCTCAATCAATTACCAAGAAATGCAATCCTGGAGCATGAAAATGTAAAGAAAGATTGAACAATCACCTCCATTGACAATAAAGTTCATGAGATGAAAAACCTTTTGAGTTGTCCAACCATATTCGGGCACTCTCAATTCAATCCTTATCAATTGAATCTGCACTTTGGCAAACAAAAGCTCGGCTTGAGACTCATGAATGAAGCTAGCCATCATAGAACTACGCACTCGAAAATTAATTCACTTGCTAGGCAGGCATTTCAAATTAATGTGAACAAGCCAAGTACATTTGGCATTACAAATATTCGGACACTGTGGATCAGCTCAAAGTCCTGGATCTAGTGATTGAGGGAAAATGTACGCTCGAAGAGAAGTGGACAGGAGTTCAAAATCAAAATCTGAAGGATCCAATTGCCAATCAACATCAACCCAATATCTTTTTAACTTTGCCAAAGTGGAATCCGTGAATCGGTTCACATGTCCAATCGCCACCACCACAAAAGTGATTTCTGATTGTACATTCCACTCCACTGCAACTTCTATATCCCCACATCCACAAAACTAAAGGCTCCCCATTTCTCAAGCAAGAAAATCACAGACGCACAATCTCTAAGGACCTCTAAACATAATCAAAGGCGAACAATCACATCACTCTCATTTCACAAGCAAGAAAACATCAAACACAGCGCAGCAGAGAGAGAGAGAGAAAGAGAGACCAGGGCGACAGTGGAGACGAGCGCGTAGGCGGCGCAGAGGGCATAGAAGATACCGTCCTGCCACTGGCTGGAGTCGTTGATCTCGTCCCACCAGCTGGTGACGAGGGCCGCGACCTCCATTGGCGATAGCCCCAACGCCACTTGCAGGCTCCTCCCCATGCTCCCCTCACTCCAGAGAAGCAGAGCTCCTCTCGAACCCAACAAACCCAGAAGAAAAGACAAAAGCTTTCGTATGGAACGAACTACTCCAGCCTCCAGAGAGGGAGAAGGAGAGAGAAAGGAGGGAGCTTGGCGAAGGAAGAGCACGAATTGGACGCACCCAGAGAGGAGAGAGAAAGAGGGTCTGCCCTGAAAATTCTACCAGACGGTCACACAGAAGAGAGAGAGAGAGAGAGGAAGGGGGATGGGATTCTCCCTCTAGGATTTGGCTCCTACCTAAGCTTCCAACAGGCAACTGAAGACTGGAGATTGGCGGACGACGACCAGTCTCGGTAGTTGCTGTCCTCTCTCTCTCTCTCTCTCTCTAACTTCAGTTTTGTGATTAAGTGGCGTGCTAGCACATGTCTTAGCGACCCTCCTCGTAATTAATTAGTTTAATTTAATAATTCATTGACCCAAAACATAAGCTAATTAAGTAATCTCCCCCCTAGGATCTGCTGTCTAATGACTTCATCACCTCCACCACTGATCGGATGTGATTATTCAATCCCACGCCGGGCTACTATTGTTTTAGCACTTGTGCCAATCACATGATCCTCTCTCCAAAGACCCATCTTACAAAATGACCCCGTTCTCCATTTGGCGACTAGGAACGGCGCGTAACTCTAATAATATTGAGATTTCTTGACTTTTCCATCTTCCATGATGCAACGAGACAACTAGGAAAAAGGGCAAGTACTTTTTTGATCATGAACTAGCTAGTAGCATCGTCGCCGTCGTTACATTTTTTAGTTCAGCTTCCTTTTTGAAAAGGCCTTTACCTACAATAATCACAAAATCTTACAGGTAGTCACCAAGAGGTCAAAGGAGTTGACTTTCCATTTGGGTTGTCACCAACCATAAAAACTGTTCGAACCCCTTTTTCAAGCGCCCTATTCCTCCCCTACCTTCCCTCCTTTTACTACAGAAGTCTTTTCTCCAACCCTATTTTGGCGCCAAATGGTCCGAACTAAAGGACCAATCGGAGCAGAGCTTGATGGCGGGATCGTTTGGTGGGTGGTACGGCTACCCGGGAAAACGGAACGATTCGAGCCTCGTTTCTCCATCACGTGATCTGAGGGTCGGCAGCGACCACCACCGCAACACCAGCAATCGAACGTGGCCAGGGAACTCCTAACTATTCGGCACGATGGTTGACCCAGGTTTGGTCCGCCATGCGAGGATGTACCGGCCACCTAAAATGTCTTTTTGGGGCAAAAGGGTCATGTGGGTCTTAGCTTGTTTGGCCATAGAAGGTATATGGATGCTGGGGACCCTCTAGAGATCCTGTTCTTTAGAACAAAGATTACTGCTTTAGCCGTCCTTCGTTCCCTCGTGCAAGAGTCGCCATTCTTTTTCCCATCGCTTGAGAATAGGAGTGAAAATAAGGGTGTGCAAATCAATCGAAAACCGCCCAGACTAGACCATACCAGACCTTTGGTTCCGAGTGTTCCAATTGGAATTGGTGAGTGCCGATATGATTTCCAATTTTAGGGTTGAACCGCCTACTTGAACCACCCAGACTAGACTAGTATATATATATTTTTAGCATTGACCTTGTTGTTGTTTTTGGGGGCATAATGTATGAACGAAACTTCATTTATTCAATTGGTCGAGCTATTAATCTTGTGCCATGCTCTACACCATCAGCCCCAAAGTGAGTAATTCGAAGATTGGTTCAAGAAAAGTGTTACTTGGTCTCCGTGGAATTAAGGCATGAGAACATTGATTCAAGTTTTGGGCAAGTGAGGTGCTTAAAAAATTCACTGGAGCAAGGGAGGAAATCTTGATTAGAAATATTGAATTAGCTTTTAGAGTTACGAGGGAACACGAAACATGCTGCTGAAACCTTTCTGTTGCTCCTCTCACGTCTTCGTTTTCTGGCGTTGGCTTTTTGTTGCAAATTGATTCATTCAACATTACCCACCCAAGGTCGACCAAAAGGGAAAAAAAAGATACTACCCTTCCCGAGACCTGTGGACACAATGAAGGGGCATTATTTTCTGCTGTCGTTCTATGGGATTAGTTCCATGAACCAACGGAATGGACCAGACCGTGGTGTGATTTTCAGATGGGTCCATATAACCAATGGGCAGTCTCTAATTCCCATTTTACGATAGTGGTAGTTTTCTAGATCCAAGGTAGGAAACCACCTACTCTGAAATTGCTCATCCCTAAGTGACATTATCCATAAATCATCAAAAAATTCGTAAACACATTGCATCTATGCCTATCCAGTTTTAAACAATTTAATTATACTAATGAGTTATCAATCTTTCAACAATTTGCCATGGTAGCCATTTTGGTCGATTTTGGTAGGAATTGATGACATGAACGTTGGCTATCTTACATAGCACGATCCGTGATAATGCAAATATATATATATATATATTTTAAATTTTCTGAAAATTTTAATATTTCTTTCTTTCCTTTCTTTCTTCTTCCATTTTCTTTGCTTAGTTTGGCGAAGGCTACGCGGCCTTTGCTAGATTTATATGAGGGCTATGGCTGGTGAGGGTTGGCCGGCGACACTCATCGAACTTAGTAGAAAAAAAAAAAAAAAAGAAAGGAAAAGAAAAACAAGTAAAAATTTTAGAATATTTTTAAAAAATGTAAAAATTATCTATGTTAATGCTGGTCATCAGTCGTACTATATAGGACGATAAATGTTCATATAATTAATTTATGGCTAAAATCGACCGAAAGAATTATATTGACAAGTTATCAAAATGTTTATAATTCAATCTATAAAATAGAAATATATATGATTGAATTGGTACAAATACAATAAATTTATTACTTTTTTTTAATCGTTTCCCCGTGAAACATCGATGCACCCTTCATTCTTTCCTGTTATGATATTTGGTGATTTGGGTTCAATAAAGAATTGGAATAAGCGTTCGAAACAAAATGATCTCCTCATGTTGCCGTCATTGCCTGAGGAAGTGCAAAGAATGGGCATACTTTCGAAAAACATAGTAATTCCACAAAACGTGGGGAGATCTACGGCACGAGAACATTCTAAATCGAACCTTTTTTAAGATTTGGACAACATTCCTTCAAAACCATGTTCTTCTCATGCTATAGACATCTCTAATCCCCGAGTCAACCTGTGCAACAAATGGTGGTGATCGGTGAAGGACTTGCGGTTAGATTGTTGCTCCTTTGCTTGCTCCAAATATAAATGGCAAGGGACTACGACCTCATTAAATTCCATTTAAGTTTTTAGGTTTTGGCATTGATTGGCTTGCCACGTATCCTCACTTTTCTCTTCCAGCCCATTTTCGGACGTCCTGATATTATAAAGTTCGAAAGGATAAGTCAGGGGCCATTGTCAAACAATAATATTTGGGGTCCCTTTCTGCCTTCCGCCCGGTCCTTACCAAACCATAAATTCTATATATTATCCTAGGTTGTCAATTCAAGCGAATGATACGAACTTGCGACGCACAATTGCGCACATCGTGCCCCGTCCCCAGACGTCTCCTCCGGTTGACGTCGAAATAAAATCTGCTTCAATCGGACAAGAAAGAGTAGAAAATTCTTACTTACTAAAAAGGAAAGAGAAGAATTTTCTGAGAGAGTGAGGCTGTATTTAAGAACTGCTCTCCCTAGGATCTTTGGAGGGCTAAAGGCCTTTGGGCCAAATATTTAGTGTTTGGCAAGTTTTTTCATTTGCCTTTGCCAAAGGCAAGCCTTCCCAAGGCTAAAAGCTCAAGGCAAATTGGGGGCTACCCTGAATTTTTTTGGGTATTCTAGCTTTGAGGTTAATAAAAATTTTCTACAGAAATTGTCCTCATTAATTTTTCATTTTTCCGGCTTTATCTCGACGATTGTTCATCATCTTCATCTTCTTCATCTTCTTCCCTTCTCTCTGCTGAACACGACCAACTTCTACGTGTGGTTGCTAGCGAAGTGTAGGTGGTCCACAAAGGACATGCGGTGCAGCAAAGGACAGGTGGTCCGGCTAGGATCCCACGACCCTCCAACGAGGGTCGCCATGTAGAGGACGTTGGCAACCCAGATCACACAAATCTGGTTGCACAGATCTAGGTCACGACGACCAAATCGTAGGCGCAAGTGCCAGGACCTCCGTAGCAGGATGGGTTGCGTGACGGCATGGCGAGGGTCGCGGCGACCCAGATCTCGCGATCTGGTTGAGAGTCACCGCAACCAAATCAAGTGGCACCGGTGACCTCCGCACAGTGACCCTAGCCAAACGCTGCCTTTCACCATGTTGCCTCCCCCTCACCAGACCACCTACCCTTCGTCAACAACTGTTAGCTCTTCGTGGGTAGTAACCAGCAAAGCCCTTGGTCGGCGGTAATGACTAAGCCCTTGGCCAGCCAACTCTCCTTTTTTTTTTTTTTTTTTTTTTTAATAACAAAAATCTTTTACAAATTTAATTTACTTAAACACTATTTTGTTTAAAGATATTTCACAATAAACTTTCACAAATACCATTTACCAAATAGATTTTGCATTTAAAAAACTCTTTTAGTTTTTTAAATCAAGACCCTTTACATTTTCTCAATGATTTTTTCCAAAAGTCTTTTCCAAACGCACCCAAATTTTGAGGAAGAGGGTTCTTTCCTTTTTGTGCGAAGCGAAATGATCGAAAATGGAAGGCAAATTCGAAGACAGGTCTTAATTAAAACCCCGTGGAAAAGCAGGATTGTCCAATGATGTGGAATTACTTGCCGTTTTGAACTTCTATACCATGAGCAAATTTGAAGAGCACAAATGACTGCTTGCTGCCGGAATTCTTCGTTGATGGCGGTTAGAATCAAAGCCAAATGGAGAACAAGAAGCATGATATCGTTACCAACACGTACAAACGTGCAGAAGACGTACTTTACCATGGAAATTAGGCCACTGACGGAAAAAGTTCACAGGATCAAAATGCTCTGGTCTCTGAATGTTCTTCCTGATTCAGTCCGCTTTGTACACATGCTAAACATGCACGAGCCAAGAATCCCGCGAGAAGATTATCTCATGGAAGGAGCAGGGGAATCCATTCGTCTGATAATTGCACTTCGTCTTTTCGGTCGGCCGTCTTCGCGTGCCAGGATTTGTATGGCTAACCAGTTTATCGTCTTTCTTCGGCAATCATATCCTGACTAGAGGCAGCAATTCCCTTATTCGAAAGATAATTGCCGACTCTTGAGTTATGTACACTTTCTCTGAAGTCATATGGAGAGGAATTGAGCCTAATGTTTTCTTAGGACGGATGTGGATCTTCTCATGTGCTGCACACCGTATGCTGCGGTGGATGCGATTGTCGTAAACGCCACTAACCAGCTGCAAAAGGTCACAAAAAAGGCTGACGTTCAGCAAAAAGACCCTGAATGGAATCAAAATTAATGCGCTTTTCAGAACAAATTACCTCAGGTATGTAATGTATGATTGAGTTTCTGCGGTTCCAAATTCAGGTTGCAAGAGAGCGGCAGCAACTAGAGCCAACTGGAAAACTGTATTTACCTGTAGACAATATAAGTGACCGTGAGGATATACACAACAGCATCAAGAATGTTGTCAAACCTTTGCGACAGATGTATGTAACTCTATATATACTGTCTCTGAGTTCGAGATCCATAAGCAATTCTTATCTTCAGTCAACCAAAGAACAAAAATGAATGAAGTACAGCAATTAGCATGACAGTCAGACTCCAACAACTGATTCGCCGTTCTGACAGAACCGAGTTTTTAGCTATAAAAAAAGTTAGGCTCCTTTTCTAGGTGAAGTCACATTGCTGTGACAGAACTTCTGCTTATTGGGTTTCCCACAAGCTTGATGGATGAACTTGATGATGAAAACCATATAGCACCTCCAATTCCTAAATGAAGCAGATTTTGCAGCAGAAGAAGAAAATTATTCTTTCAACGCACTTTATATGGAATATGAGATTCAAGAGCTCATATTCAGTCATACAAGAATAAGCATGAATAAAAGTTCTCAAAAAGGTAGAAAGACAAGGGAGTCATGACCTATTACATGAGCCTCCGCTCAATACATAGAAACATCTACATATGTTTGCAAATGAGAGACCCAGAACCAATTATTTTAATCCAAAAGAGGGGGCTTCAACCCAAAAACAGACCTGACCAAGAAAGGAAAAAACCAACAAGCGGAGGATGAATCAAAAAAAAAATTCAAGCAAAGTGCCGATGACGATATTATCTTGCAACCACTATCACATATTAGCACATTTTGAAGTGCGTAACAAGGATAGCTTATGGAATACTTTGAAGAAAAATACACATACCTTGCTGAGGAAGAGAGGCTCAATCTTTTCTCGATGAGGCCCATTGAGGTTGAAGAAATCAGACCAACTCACCCACTAGGAAAAGAAGCACTCCAAAGTAAAAGACCGCAAAAGGATTGCATAAAGATTAATGATCAGATGCTCTCTATTTATGTTAATAACCTTACCTGCCAACCCAAGTCACTAGCTCTTTTGTACACTGCTCCACCAACAAGAAGGACATCTCGCAACACGACCAGCCCAACAAGTTCAGCTGCATCCAGAAACCAAATATAGTTCACTTACTGCAGCATTTGGTTCGATCACCATACAAACATATTAAGCAAAATCTTAGGTGGTACTATGCTTGGTTCACTTCATGCTGTTAATGTCTCAAAGAAAGAAAAGCACTAAGTTCTTTTAGTTACACTGGGGAGATCCTTTACATTCGTTCAGCCAGCTTATATCTGGTTGTCTAACTTCTCCTTACTCTACATGTATTTGCAGTTTTTATCCATGCCAACACAATATGGACACAAGCAAACTACTCACTCGGCAGAAGATCATTATGTACCATAGCCAGAGCAACACTACCAATTAGAACCTGTAGAAGTATCGAAAGCAATCTAATAAGAATCATAACTGACAAAAAGAATTTCTCGTGACAAATGGAACCCAATAACACAGTAGATTCTTGCAAAAATACCTTGTCAGCAAGGGGGTCAAGATAGGAACCCACAACTGAATTTATATTCATCTTCCTGGCCACATACCCATCTAGCTGAAATGCCCAAACAAGGAATGAAACGCGGGAAAGAAAATAGAGGGGAATTAATAAAGCACTACTTTATCAGTGACAGATGTGCTTCAGAAGAGAGAGAAGATCAGCAACTAACCCAATCGGTTGCTCCAGAGATGGCCAATCCCACAAATGCGGTAGTATACCATTCATTCACAATCATCCTGCATAAGGGGTTTTCCAGTGGAGCTCCAGAAGTGAGAGAATTGAACTCATTTAAAACAGCACACTGAGGAAGCAACAAGAGCCAATAAGCAAACAAAAGGAAGCAAACAAAAGGGCAAAGCACACTTCAATTTGCCAGAAATATAAATTTGTTTTTTAGTCCCTCCCTTTCAGACTCTGAAGTTCTTCACTAAGAATTTTCATCAACATGACTACCCAAGGACACTTACTCGCATTAGCTACAGCTGAAAGTATTTCAAAGCACTCACTTGAGATTGCAATGGCATGACATGGGTGCAACACTCCAGTCATTTTATTAAACTTCTAACAAAATTCAGTGTAAGTAACTTAGTAATGGAATGGCTCTGGAATAGGTTTTGCTCAGATGCAGATTAGCATTTGGCTAGTGCTGCAGAACAGCATGAACTCAAATTTCCAAGTTAAGTGAACTCATTAATCTTCTTTTCGATAAAGAGGGCATAATTCAACTCGATTGAGATAGTTCATATGGAAAAAAGAAAACAGAGAAGTATGGTAAGTGTCGTAGCCACAGCAACAGCTATTCCACATAACATCACTGCAATTTAGAATTGAGAGAAAACGGTGATTCATGGAGTTATGTTCATCAGAAGAACAGCCGTGACCGTTACCATTCCAATCTACAGGACCAAGATCAACCATCACTCCACAATCCATATCATTCTTTGGCTAAACAAACTAAGATATACCATGCAAAAACAATTCGAACAAATCCCACCAAATTGATAAAATGAAAGCTTCACTCGTAAGAGATCAAGTTCAAACATCTAAACAGAACTCACCATCCAAGGAAAGGACCCGAAATCAGCCGGCTTATGGAGATCAAATTGGGCAAATTCACGAAACCATCTACAAAACCCTCACTCGACCTCTCCTCCCAAGCGCCCCGATCCACCACCAACTTCGGCTCCAAAGCCACCGACCCGACTCCGACTCCTGCCCCGGCCTCGGCTTCCAGCCCCGGCCGCCGCCGGAGCATATCTAGCCTCAAATTCAAGGCCTCGACCCGCCGCAGGACGGCGCCGCCGCCGCCGCCCCGGAGGTGGAGCGGCGTGGCGGACTGCAAGAGCTTCCACGGCGGCAGGGACAGGAAGAGCGGGCCCTGCGGGGGCCGCGCGATCATCCATTTCGAGAGCGGGGAGAGGAACCGGTTGGGGAAGCTGGAGCGGAGGAAGGGGTTGACGAAGAGCGGCGTGAACGGCGACGGGACCGCGTAGTACGAGTTGGCGCCGGCGGAGGCCGGGGAGGAGGCGGTGGCGGCGGCGGCGGCGGTGAGGAAGGGCCGCGACTTGCTGGGGCTTCCGGCGAGGAGGGACCGCAGGGAGCTGTAGATCGTCATCGTGCGCGTCGGCGGAGGCGAGCGGAGGGAGCCGACATGGATTTCGTTTCGCGGAGGTTGGAGACGGCGGACGACGAAGGGGAGCTAGGTTTTTGCGGAGGTTTAGGACGGTGGGCCAGCGCGTAGCGGTGCCACGTGGCGGGCTGCGGACGTTGCTGACTCGGCGCGGTTTTACATGTCCTTACGACCGGGGGAAATTCCTTGTCCTGAGATGCGATCACAGCCGTTACATTTCGGGACCGTTGACAACAAAATCAGCAATGGCGCGTTTGATGATGTTTATGATCAGGTAAATAATTTCTTTTCAAAAATATTTTATTTTTATTTTTATTATCCGGAACGATTTCTAATTAAAATGATGTATTTTGTAATTATACAAAATTTATGTTTTCAAAATAGAAAAATAATGAGGTTACATTTAGTATGACCCACAATTTTTTTTTATAATATAGAATTTATCTAAAATTTTAATTATTTTTTCATATTTTTTCTCTCTCTTCTTCTTGCTCCTCCTCTAGCGAGCGGTGGCGGCAGCGTGGCGACTGGTGAAGGCAAGTGTTAATGAGCAGCGGGGGCGTTGGACGATAGGAGAAGAAGAAAAAAAAAGACTTATTTTAAGAAATTATTCTTGAGAATAAGCAATTATTTTTTTCTACACCGGTCCCATGCATCGAAATGGGAAAATGCCTTGAATCATGCCCATGGACGAGTCCATCACGCCATATCCATGGCCGAGGATCGTGCCCATGGCCGATCAACAATCCTTGATTTTGGCTGTGTGTTAAGATATTGTAATTAATAACGGAATTATTGTGTCTATTACTTGAAATCTATTGTAACTGCAAACAGGATTAATGAGTTACTTGTAGATTTAAATTCGACAACCGTGATTGTTGGTTATAGATATACTAGGTCGCCTTTATTCGTAGGATAGGATTATGATATTGTTGGATAAAGTGGGATAAATAATTTCTCAAATAGTAACATAAACTTGTCTTATTTCATCAAGTGTTTAGTGCACCTTAAGATAAGATCATAAAATAAATTAAAAACTAAAAATAGAAAACGCTCCCGTTTTTGGGTTATTTGCACCTAACAAAAAAAAAGATAAAGTAAAACATTTGTTCTCGAGAACAATTTTTCTAATTTTTGTTAAGGAACAATTTTGAGAAAAAAAAATTGCTTCTTGTTCCGGAACAATTTCTAAAAATAAGTTGATTTTCTTTTATAATTTTCTTTTATTTCCTATTCTTGCCGCGACCATCGTCAATTGCCGAGAACCACCGCCCACCACCGCCGGCCACTGTCGGCCGCCGCCGCCGGTTGCTTGTCGCCGGTCGCCGCGGCCGCCGTCGCCGGTTCTTTGGTCGCCGATCGCCGGCCATCGCCCGGCGGTCGTCGGCGGCCGATGGGCTTTTGGCGGCGGTCGCAAAGTGATGGTCTGGGCCGCGGCAATAGTGTAGCAAAGGATGCCGGCCGGGTGGGCCGACGACGGCAGCGGGCAGCGACGGCGGCGGGCGGCGATCCGTCAAAGCAAGAATAAAAATGAATAAATACAAAAAAGAAATTGTTGCGTTACCAAACGCATTTTTATTCCAAGAATAGAAATTTTGTGTCGTTACCAAACGGGTTCTTTTACTCGAAATTATTCCCTAGAAGACAAAAATTGGGAAGCCATCTAAGGCCGCACATGACAACGCTTCTGTTCCCAAGAAGAGTTTTCTGCACATGACAACGCTTCTGTTCCCAAGAAGAGTTTTTTGTCATGCACAGCTTTAGAGGGCTTCCCAATCTTTAGAAAACTCCAGGCTTGCAAATGAACATGATAATTTTTTTTGACATCATAGACTTTTATATAAGAGGTATTTATAGGCAGATTTGCTTTAGGAAGATTTGTAATAGTTGATGAAGTAAATGACGATTCTAATTTGGTTAAGTTTTTTTTTTTTTTTTTTAAATTCAATTTAGTTTTATCCCACCCTCTTTTTTGAATTTCCTATATGATATTTTATCTAGACATATCTAAGTTTATTCGGGAGAAAAACAATACAAGTGTCATAACTTTCGTATGTCACTCACTTGAGGGTCATAACTTATTTTTCAGTCACTCAACTGAACGCCATGACCTTTTTTTTTGTTCACCTAAGTGCTATATCGGAATAAAATCGATCATTTGAGTGCTATTTTCAGCAAATTATTTTACGTGGATTTTTGTTGTGACCTAACCTCAGGTGCACTACCTAGGGTTTGTCTAATAGATTACCAAGCCTAAACTTACCTCGAGTTCTCCCAAGTTCATACCAATTCATGACCTAAGTTCAAATTCTTAACATAAAAATGATTTTTCAATTAGGAGTCGCTACTAATCAGTTTCACGACCTAAGTTCAAATTCTTAACATAAAAATGATTTTTCAATTAGGAGTCGTTATTAATCAATTTACGGTAGGTTGACTAGATCATTTTACAAACCAGAGAAAAATAATGTTTATCGTTCATTTTATAAAAATAATGTTCATTTTATTACTCTCTAACATGTGAAGTGACCATACGGGTGCATAATTAATCAATTTAACAACCAATAAAACAATAAATAAATTGTAAGACTTACATCATAGCAATGAAAACATCTGCAATATTAGCTTAGAATTCACATAAATAGTCCTATATATTAATTATAATTAACACGCAGTCATTAAATTTTTAAAGATTTTCTCTTATTTAGTGGAACCTAATTTACGTGCAATGCAATGCAATGATGTATAAAAATAAATCTATATCTTAATATGCAAACTATATGTCATGCAAAGTTACCTACGTGACCTAATTTAATGACGGGCATATATTAAGGCAACTATCATAATATGTCACACGTGAAAATTATCCTAAGCATGCAATGACTAAATGACGTGCAAGGGATGACCTAATTTTATGTGACACATGCATGATATTTTTTACGTTTTCTTTTTTAAGTGAAATTCTTCGAAATTAAAATTACCTAAAATTACCTAATAATTAAACATGCAATTTTTATTAAGGAAATCTAACATCCTAAAGCAATTCTTTTGTATTTTAAAAAATTTGGAACAAATAAATAACCTAATCTAAAGATGCAATCTAGCCTAAAACAAGTAATATTCTAGCAAGAATTGAATTTAATTCAAAAATATTTTTTGGGTTTTTTTTTTCAAGCAAGCAATCAAATAAACATGAATATTTAATTAAATAATGCAATCCACAATATTATGTTATCTATCTCAATAAGGACACGGAATAAACCAATGATCATATCCAAGTAGTTATGGATATTGATGGAAGGCTTATCCGTTCAAATTTGGAAATGGGAATCAACCATCGTATCCAAATGGTTATGGATAGGATGGAAGATTTTCCATACCCGAGCATCATATCTCGTAGTTAGAGATCAAATGGTCATCAAGGTACATTGTTAAATTAGAAAATTTTCCTAACTTAATGGGGGTATTTAGGATTTTGTGGATTATATTATTTAAATAAATATCTAACAAAATATTCTAACATCCAATAGAGTATATCATACAATTTTAGAATATATCTAACTACTCAAATAAGATAGTAAAATATTTGCAAATATATTAGAGATATGCACCTTGCCTAATTTGAGGATTTTATTTCCAAACTTGCTTGCAATGCAATCGGATCGGAATTGTGACCGGTTCCTCGATGGTGAATGGCGACGAATGATGGTGGCAAATGGCAGTGACACGTTAGCGGGTGCTAGTGGCGCGGCAATTCACAGCCAAGGACGACTCATTGATTGCTTATAAACCCGGTGGCGCGGCAGTTCACGGCCAAAGATGACTCATTGATTGCTTATAAACCGTGAGTGAGGAGTTGGCAGCTCGGTGTGACATAATGATTAATCACATGATGGTTAAGGACGATAAAGACAATCGGTTGTCTCGCAGTGGAATCACGAACGGCTCATAAGAGTTGCAGCTCGACACGTAGGACTCCATCATTGGGGATTTCGGCACAATTACTTTTGGTAGTTGGAAGCTGCTGGTCGTTGAGAAGCTGTGTAATCGTCTAAGAAATTTCGCCTGTGATGGCAATAAATCACCGCGGAAGTTGCTGAGCAAACGTTGAAGGCAGCGTCGAGATTGGACTGCAGTTTGACTTAAGAAAACCTGCAGCAAGAAAAATTCAGGTGGGGCTAAGGCAATGACATGGCGAGGACAATCTCTGACACATTGGGAAATCAGTGAGTGCCGGTGCTTCATTGGACAATCTTTGACTTCAATTATATATTCTTTTTTCTGCGCATTATCTTGACGTATTTTTATTTCCTTTTCTATTTGGCAGAGATATTCAGTCAATATTCATACCGGACTAAATCTTCTAATGACCAAAGCGCACATGAATGGCCCCTTCATATGCAATCGGTGGCCGCATATATGTCACTCTCTCTTTATATATTTTTTTTTGTTCAAATAGCCCACTACGCACAAACAAAACGAGGATTACGCCACTTGTTTCCTTCTCTGCCACGTGACCGAAAGATTTTAAGATATTTATTTTTTTCAAATTGCCTCGATCTCAACATCCATGGACTTGGCCAAAATTTTTCCTCACCGCAGGCTTAATCTAATCTCATCAAGTTAAAACTCAAAATCATCAATTCAAACCTATCTATTACCGGTCAAATGCAAAATGCAATACGATTTAATATTTTTTTTTAGGGGCTAAAGTTCAGTCCTTAATTATTTTATGCAATAAATAAATGATCGGATTGTCAAAATTTAGGTGTCAACAATTTTTTAATCTTTTCAAATTTTCAATCATTTTTTAATTATTAAAATTTTCTTTTTTTTTTTCATTTTTTACTACTTTTTTAGGCCTAGCAAGGGTTGCCTTGCCAGTAGCGAGTGTGGCTGCGAAGGTTCTCGCCAAATCTAGGCAACTGTTGCCTCTCCTAAGGCTTTCACGACTATGGGCAAGGTGGCCCCGCCCAATCTAGGCGAGAGATACCGTTGTCAGCCCTCGTCTGCCATGAAAGAAAAAAGAAAAAAAAGTAAAAATTTAATCAAAATATTAAAAAATTGTCCATGTCAATATTAGTGAAGCCACGTAGGATGACTTGTGTCCATGTTAGATTTTCCGATGAGATAAATCGTTGATGACACTCAAGTGATCGACTTTTTAAATTTATGGCATTTAAGTAAGTGAAAAAAAATGTTATAACATTCAAGTAAACGTCGTACGAAAATTATGGTATTTACGCTGTTCTTTCCCAAGTTTATCATCTCTAGAGGACATGATAACCATTTTATTTTTATGATCAGAATTATTATTCTATTTTCGAGAACATGTTTGGAATAAAAATTTGTTTGGTAACATAATTTTGTTTTTCTATTTTTGAAACAAAGTTTTAGTTGAGAAATAGGTTTGGAATATAAATGAAAAGTAAACATTTTATACTTTTATATTTCTGAAATAAAAATAAGAAATAAAAATATTCACATCACTAATTCTCGCTACTAGCGTGGCGTCTGCCACTGTTGCCCATCGTTGCCGATCGTCATCTATCAGTTGTTGGCTATCATTCACCGATCGCCGGCCACTAATCGTCGGTTATTGTCTGCCACCACCATCCGAGAGAGAAATTTAATGTTGTTATCAAATACATATTTATACTCATAAACTCATCTAGAGAATTAAAAAAAAATTATATTTTTGGAATATCATGATTATCATCTGCCCCCTTATCTATTTAGATTAAAATTCAAATTACCAAACCCAGCTCAAGTGTATTGTTTGTGAAGGATCACTCAATCAATAAAATACACGTTTTTCATCTCTAATTTCATCATACTTTACATTTCCAGCATAATTTACGTTGTCATCAATGATTGTTCCGGTTTTCATATCTTAAAATTTCTTGCGATTAACTTTTCTGTCCAAGAATCAAAAAAGAACTCTCAAAACCTTTGTCGATCAGACTAGTTTACTTTCGAAAGATATTTTACTTTCCTAGCAGAGTCATAAATGATCAAATTCACATCATCAACGGCTATAATCAATCAAATTTTGTGCTCATATATGGGCAAGATCACCCATCCATCCGCATTAGCCCATTTTTCGTGGGCTTTCAATGCAGTAGCTGATTGGGCCGCGAAGGCCCAACGAATTGGCTATCTTCCACAAAACCTTTTGTTCCTCCGCAAGCCCTTTGAGCCCTCCTTTGTTTAGATTGGCCTTGTTTGGGACATTTTCAGACCTTGTTGGTAATTTAATAAATTTAATAAATTTTTCTTCGACCAATATATATAGATGGACAAGATCTCTCCCCTGACCACATCTTTTCTCCTAGATATGTTCTTTGAGCTTATGATTACCACCATTTTTAGAACTTATCATTAGATTTGTCAGATGAGTAGATTATGTCATAAATGATCCGACTCAAATTGATCAATTTAATTATGTTCAACATTTTACTTTCAACCACTCATTTAACCGTGTTCAACATTTTACTTTCAACCAATCATTTAACCGTGTTCAACATTTCACTTTAGAGTTCTGCCTCAAAGTTTTGACTTTAGAAATTTAAAAGGGAATTTATATCCTTTTTTTTGGCTAACAAAAAGGAATTTAGATTTAGATATGAAGAAGAATATTAGCTAAAATTAGAGAAATATACAGAAGGAAAGTATTCAGCTCCAACGTGCAGCTCGTGGGGCGACCGGCAAGGAGCCACCCAGCTCGAGAAAGCTGTAATGGTTGCGCAGCGGCAATTCGCCGGCGCTGGTGGCTGAGACGGACTGCCAAGGAGGGGGATGAAGCACCGCCGTGGCAGGGTCGACCTTTGCCGACGGGCACCCCAGCCCCGCGGGATTATCGGGAAGTGATGTCTCAGCTGCAATAAAACGTGAGCAGCTTCAATCTCTTCCTGAGTGAAGAAGAGATTGTTCTGCGTGGTGGGTTGTTCTTCTTCAATGGCTGCTTCTTCTTCTCCTCCTACTTGTGCAGGGAGTATTTTCGTAATTGTTTTATTGCATGTGGAATATTACTGAAAGAAACAATCTGTTTTTGATACGTATAAACTTACTAATCTGTGTGACAAATTTAATATATATAGGAAGTTACTAAATAATGATATGTTAGGACTCAAGGATTAATTTCTCCATGGAGATTCACTAATGACACGAAGAAATTACTTGTTCCTCCAAGGTTATCTTTTCAATAGGACAACCATTAAATGAAGTGGAAAAGCTTACTGTGTATAATCACTTAGTATAAATACTTTAAGTCACTAGCTACACGGATAAAAACAATGTGTGAAGTCATTGTAATCTATCCCTGCTGCTGTGATATGATTTTCAAATGTAATTGACCTCTTCAATTACGTAAATAAGACGCACCACAAGCTCTTATCATGTCGATATTCTAGTGTCACAGCCATAAACACCAACCATTGGATCGATCGATAGGATCGAAGGCTAGTAGCGAATCGAATCGAATCAAGTCTTGAGAGAAGCAATCTTGATCGGGCGGTCGACACTATAGAAAACAAAGCAAAGTATTTGTGAAATAGCTATACAATCAGCAAGATCCCACTAACGTCATGTGGATGAACTGATGACTTTCTGAAATAGAGGAAGACAAGAAGAACGGTTTGGGATCAGAAAATCCAAATTGAATACCCCAAAGAACAAAGCCATGGTGGCTTTCTTTTTACTTGCTCGCAGCTTTGATGATCTAAAAGGGCTCAACATCCCGAGTTTGGCACTCTCTTGTCTCCTCAAAACTCATCCTTAAGGACCCTGTAATTGAAACCTGGGATTTCACTCCTCACCCCGTAGTTCCGCTCCGCGACTTCCACAACGGAGCATATCCTCGGCACGAGCCGCTTCTTCCTCCTCCACGGCGCCGCAAAGAACCGAAAACCGAGCCTGAAATGCCCCCTCCTCGAAGCAGCCTCTTCCGCCGGCGAACTACTACTGTGGACCTTGCTGAAGTACTCGATTTCCTTTCTCACGAGCGAGCCCACCGTGCCCCGTGTACCGATCGCGACAGGAGCCGCCGTGGCCATGTCAAGACGATCTGCAGTGGAGTTGGGAGAGTGAACAGAAACCCTTTGTGTTCTGTGCTTTAAATTTGCATCTGATGACTTTAGGGGGTGTGGATCAAGAAAGTGATGAAGGTCAGAGGTCTTTTTCTTGGGTTGGGCAGATTGTTCCGGTTTGGTGCTTTTATGCTTTTTTGGCTTGCATTGTCATAATGAGATTCTACAATTTTTGATCCTTTAGCCCATTATGTCTTTGTGTTTGCAATCAGAGCATCCATGATTCCCGGTTAAAATTTATTGCCGCCCTTGCGAGTTCTATACCATATCCCCTTTTTCTTTTCGAGTAGTTAATTCTATAGAAAATCATAGTAATTTTCGGTCGCATTCGAAGTTGATTAGTGGTCGCATTCCAACTAATATATTCGAGGATTGCTAACATCAACATCGATATCACGTCCATCCGCCCGTCGCAATTTTTTTATTCGGTCGCATTCGGAGTTGATCTTCTAGATCAATTCCTGACACAGGAAGATAGGACACCCAAGTCAATTTGCCTGTTCGGTAGAACTTCTTGTCTTCCCATCACAATCTTGGATTGAGAAATAGAAAGAGAGGAGGAAGATTTCAATGTCATCAGTTGGTGAAAAATAAAAAATAAATAAAAAAGAGGAGGAAAGGTGGAATAAATTAAAGGGAGAGAAATTAATTGCTTGTCAAGTGCCTGTGGTCCTTTGTGTTGGGTCTTTCTTTTCATTGCTCCATGGTGCTTTCGGCTTCCATCATGTGGGAATATCCTCACTTTAGGATAAGCATGATTCTTGGGGAACCCTAATTTTATAACCTGTAGGCCTGCAGTTTATAAGAGCCCCACAACTATGGTGATGGGAATAATTGACACCACACTTGAAAATCATATGGATTGATGCTCCTTCATTGACTATATATTGTGCAGCTCGGCCTACAACTGATTGATTCCAACAGGCAAATGATGAGAAATTCAGTTTGAGAAAGCGTTTCCAATACCACCTCCTCAATCACTGCCACCACCAAAACTTCGCCATCGCCGCAGTGGCCGCATAGTATGATCCGAAATAACGATACAAGAGGAGCCCAGACAAAATGAAAAAGAGTCCATTTATAAGCTAATAGAAGGCATATTAAGAACAAATGGCATCGTCCTGCAACAGTTATTAAATGGCGGAACATCCTACGAGGTTCAAGCTAAACATAGATTTCCCAGAACTCTCCAAGTTGCTTCAGCTAACCAAAACAAGGGGATCCTTGGGGAGGCCAGTCAAACTGCTATTTAGATGGACCCTGATATTAGAGCTTAAAGACCCTGATATTAGATCAAGGATCAATCTGATCCACGGAAGAAAGCTGACCCTTGGAAGACGAAAAAATCTTTCTCACTTCGTCCTTCACTTTGTGATCGGCAAATGCTAGTGAAATCGCTTTGTATGCTAAATCGAAAATGTCCACCTTGTCAATACCTTTCAGATAAAGCAAATGTCAGGTCTGGTCTTAATTCTTTGTCAAAAGCACAGTTGAGATTGTACGAACCGAATGAAGAAGATGCCAGGCTGTATTCCTGTGAAAGGCTAGTGGAAAAGACACCTGCATCGTCGGTGCACAGGGATATAGGGTGTTGTGTCCTGTATAGATCAGCTGCACAAACAAGCACTCAATGCCATGAGACACAAATAAGAGATGCTCATGCTTAGCATTCCCAAAAGAAATGTTTTAGAAGCAAGCATGCAATGAGAAACACACTCGATACAACGTAGATTGTTACCAGAACTTAGATGATCATTTTTTTAGTTTACAAAGAGGCTTGAAACTTACCGAAATGGTGCACATCTATGGATGAAATACTTTGAGTCACGATGTTGGAAGTCAAGCAAATTTCTACCTGCAAAAGTTAAAAGTACCGCTAAGAGCCCATTGAAAAATGAAGCTCATCTGTATCACTTACAAACTGAATTGTTCTGAGGATCTCACCGGAATGTTGAGATCCTTCAACTTCCTCCAGTCTTCCTCACAGAAGTAACAAGCATGCCCTATTCTTTCAGGAACAAAGTCCAGCATTTGTTGGACCTCCTTCCGATTAGGTACCTAATACCACTAAGATACAAAAGCAACTTGTCGGAGACTGTTAAATGTAAATTGTGGAAAGAGCAAAGAGACAAGTTCATTTACAGGACAAGAATTAGAAAAACAAATGCACCTCTCCACAATGAAGAGTTACTCTGAGGCCTTGCTGCCTCGCAAAACTTAGTGCTGGGACGAAGGTATCCCTGATAATAAAAAGCTAGTCATGGCAGGGCCATTTATATGTCACAAGAAAAATGCAAAATCAGAAAGAAACTTGTCAGCTCAAAACCGTTCTCATAAACAATTACCATTCTCCCACAGTGGGGTTCCCCGAAAGATCCACACCGACTACTCCTAGATCTCTCATTTCCAGTGCAAGCTCAACCTACAAAAGCTGATTGCATCTAAAACCTGCTTGCCAAGCAAATTGATGCTCAAATGAGTAACTTACAGCTCAAAGAGCACAAGACTTTAGAACATACAGTTTCCAACGCAGCAACAGTGGTTTCACGGCGGTCAATGCTGAGAAGAAGTCTAACATAAATCTTCTTTTTAGCAGATCCATTGAAAGAATTCTCAGTAGATTGAGAATTTAAGGAACTCGGTGCTTGCTCAGTCCGAGGGACAAAATGGACATCGACACTAGTGACATCTCTCAAACCTTGTATGACTGCTTCCATGTAAGAGCGTTTGCTCATTCCTATGGAATCATTTTTCTGTACAGATTGAAGATTTTCAGTAACTTCATCCATATAACAATCATGTAATGTCATTTGAGGAAGATGAGATAAAAAGGAACTGAAGTACAATATAAGCACCTTTGGAGTTGTTCTTAACTCTAAGTAGACCACGTTCTCAGAAGCAAAATCTTCAATAACCTGTCAGGAACAACATGGATGAAAAATGCATTAGCTGAAGGAAGAGATTATGTGGTAGGGCTAAATGGTCTTACTTCTTTGGTAATCCTTGTGATGGTCGAGTGCTCGGTTGTAATAACATGGATGAGATCGAACAATTTGAACACTTCAACCAAAGAACGATCATCTAAACCACAAAGAAATTCAGAAAGAAGAAATCATCTCAATATATCCAATATTCAGTGAACACTGTTGATGACAGACATGGCAAGTGGGACGAGATTTAATGTCAGACTTTGCTTTGTCTCTATAGCTTCTTAAGAAACATGAGCACCCTCTATGTTCATTAACGAGAGCAATTTCTAAGAAAGAAAATGTCGGTGAAAGGTGCAGTGAGACCATGGAGATGAGTGCATTTTGTAAAAGTGGGCATTTACTCTCCTGCATTTCCAATATCTTAGTGCAATAAGTGGTTGTGGTTTATGCTTACACTGTAGCAGTTAAAAGTACGGTTCAGTCAGTCTTATCGGTCCCTGGCCTTTTGAATTTACATTGAATAGCATTCTTCCTCTTGCATTTTCTGTCCAATTCTCATGACATCATAAGATACTCAGCACAAGATGCTCTATCCACTAACATCATTCCGTAAATCTTTTGCTGAATTCATGTACAAAAAAGGAGACTTTCTCGATAATTGCCATGGGCTTACTCGAAAATTCAAAGTTCAAATTTTGACGTCATTCCCACCAAGCCCACAGCCCCAAAGCAGGGAAAAAACACAGAACGACAGACTAGAATGCATACTTTTCATGATCACGTGCTCCACGTCCAAGAAAGCAACGCGGCCCTTCTGACCCAAATCTCTAGCAAGCTCCCTGCACGCGCAAAATCAAGATCAATACTTCACAACAACAACAACAACAACCGAAAATTACAGCAGGAACGGGTCAAAAAAGAAAAAGAAGAAAAACGCCGGGGCAGAGTCCGGAGTTTAAACTCAGGTACTCTGTCAGGCACTGCATCAAACACATGGAGGACATCAAACAAGAAACACCCAAGAACCCAAGAACCGAAGAACCGAAGAACCCAGAAAAACCCAGAAAAACCCACAAGAGCGTGGAGTCCCTGATGGAGCCATTGAGGTGGGCATGCAGCTCCACCTTCGGGATCGACCTGAACCACTCCATTTCTCTTCCCCAAGCTCTCGAAAAGCCCAGAAAAAAAGGGTGCGCTTCTTCTCTCTTCCGATCGGGCTCCAGTAGTGGCGTGTAGCTGCCCCTCACTTCGCTGGCATTAAAATACGCGGAAAACGAGGCGAAAGGAGGGGGCAGGTGGTGCGCAGCTGAGCATCCATGGGGCGGGGTGGTCCTGGCCGGCGAGACAAACAAAAGGGATCGCGTGGCGGGCCCCGCCGGAGATTCAGAGGGGCCCCGCCAATCGTACCCGATCCAACCGCGCCTCGACATCACAAGTCGAATCGAGAGGACCGAGGAGGCTACGGAAATTCTCGTACAATTTCGTCTTATGTAGGTGCGAACGCGAACCTCGTGCCGACCTGCGGGATTCCCTCCCCTCTTCATGTCCTTTTTTTTTGCCGTTTTTAACCTCAAGTGAAACAGACATAGAGATAGACAGAGAAAGGGACCCTTGCCTCCCGCAATCAGTACTGTTTGGTTCAGGTCGGTTTGACTTCAATGCGAATTGGGCTGAAAATTTCCGTTTAATTTGATCCGATTTCTTGCCCTTTATTAAGTTCGGTTCGATTTTCAATTCGGCTGTCCTTTCCTAATTATATTCTTAATCCTACATAAACTTAGGTGATTAGCCTTAGGGCTTTATTGTAAAGGGGTGTGACTTGTGAGCCCTTTGCTTGTCCCTTTCTGACTCCCTGGCCAATGCTAAGTAAGATGATGAGGTGGTAAAGTTTTCCTTCTAGCTAATTATTAATTAATCAACAAGAAAAAAGTTTATGAGGTATGATACAATTTGTTCTTTACTGAGATAAACATGATAAAGAGTATTGCTGAACTTTTTATTATTATAGTATTTTGGGTTTACCTTGTCAATTTGATGTAGCTTGTATTCTAGACTAGTTAGTTCAATCAGAAAAGACCAACATGTATTCAAGACGGATGACACACTCATTGAAAAGTCGCTCATTGATAGGGCTTTATCTTTGACTTTTACTTTCGGACATCAACATGTACTAATCACTCCTCTGCACTCCACACCCACCCATTATTTGAGTAAGGCTGGACGGCAGAATTTTGTTAGGTCCCAATGAGGGGGGACCAGGTCATGTGACGGATGCAAGCTAGACTTTGAAGCAAAAATTCCATTTGGTCCTACTTCTGCTTTATTTTGTTACTAAAAAGGGAGGAGGAAACTCAGTACCAAATGCTTGGCAATCCTTGGTAGAGCTTATTTATGATTTCGTGCTAAACCTGGTAAACGAACAAATAAGTGGTTTGTTTGAAGACTTTGTCAGTTCTGATGTGTCGAGACTTGCATTAAAATATTTTGTGATGGCCACAAGCATTGAAAATTTTGTACAAATAATAGTGCCTAGTTTTCTAAATGTTTCTAGTTTTTATGTACATAAATGTCTATTAGATTCTAGGTTTGAGTTTAGTCTCTTGCTCTTCTTTTGTTGTGCTATAAAATGTCATTGAGTCTTTGTTAAAAAAACAGGCCTAATTTGATTAATAAAAATTTGCTTAGTGCAATTCTCTTGAATTTTGAAGAGTTAAACTCTTTAAAAACCTAGAAGAGTTTTCACCCCATTCTTGAATAGTTAGAGCTTTTAAGTTTGCATCCTTAAAGAGTTGTAGCTATCAATCTTGAAGAATTAATGCCATTTCAACTTCCTTGGAGGCCTAGAAGAGCAATGATTGAAATTTCAATCTTTTTCTTCATTTCGTCCAAACCTATTTCATCCACTTCCTTCCAAAATTAACAAGTCTATAGTGCTTATCTAAGAAAACTCAAAAAACAAAAGTTGTAGATCTTCGAGTCTCCTTTCTTTTGACTTTGGAACCAAGTCATTTTGATCTAAATCAACGAAGTTATGCTCATTTTTCTGAGCTAGTGCAGAACAAAAATTTATGCTTGATTTTGTGACTATGTTTCCATGCGTGTAAATCACTCTCTCCATTCCATCGTTCGAGTAGCCAACATTGGGTTACATCACAATTTCATTTTATTTAAAGACAACACAAATTAATTAGACTACATTAGTATTTCATCAGAGTTAGAAACTGAAATTTTATTGGGCATGTGAGACTTTAATTGTGTAAACTATAAATGATGTAATTACGAAACAATAATTTAAAAAAATAGTTAAAAGAATTTCTCGATTGACATTAATTAAAAAAATCACCATGAAGTGTTTGGGGATAGGCTGCATTCATGGCTAAACAGAATTCATTACAAATCGAACAGAGATACTCAATCCAGTGGAAATGTCAATTCCTAAACTGTATGTCGGATTGTTATAATTTGATTCCATTTCATTTTTTTTTTCCAAATCAAACTAAATGATCAAAATTGAAATTACTTGCACGATAGAAAGGAGTAGGTGAGAAAAGTAAGAAGAAGGAGATTGGGAAAGAAGTGAACAAATGGAAGAAGAAAACTCAAACAAGAGATTAGCAAACCAGGAAAGAGAAGAAATAAAGAGGAGAGTCACGTTTGCTTTCCTTCTTGATGTTTATAAAACATGGTCATATCCGGCGACCCAAATTTGATCTTTTCCATAGGACTTATCCGCTTGCATTGATTGCGTCCCATCCGCTCCATGCACCTACCAATGCTCCAAACATTGACATGGCACCAACTCTTATTCCCTCTTCTTTGGCTTATCATCGTTTTTCCGCTCCGAAAAGCGCAGATCGGACCGGAGGGGGGCCTGTTGCCGCTCCTGATCGGCCAATGTCCGGCGTGATTTTGTTTCATTTATCATAAATTGAATCGAGGGACATGTGATTTTCAATCTGCGGGAACTAACGCAAGTGTTGCGATAACTAATATGATCGAGTAGATGAGACTGCAGCGTGATTAGGCAGCTAACATTAATTGTGGGTATTCTGAAAAAGGATTTTGCCAATAAGTGCATCAGGGGCATTAGTAGTAATATAACTACGGAAATCGTACGTTTTTTAATGTGCAAGTTGCTCTCGTGTTTTGTGCAATTTATCCCTTCACGAGTGGTCTTATTTTAAATTAAATAGGCTTAAAAAGTCTGCCGACAATATTCGACAACATCATTAACATTATAATAATTATGCACAAATCACTGATTGGACTTCAAAAGCAAACATGACGTCTGTTGACTTTATATATATATTCTGACCATTCAACTTTATTTAATGTATAATATAATTCTTAAATTTAAATGTAAATTCCAAAATTTTGAATTGTTGAATGTAATCCTTAAAATTTTGGCATATGTTCAATTTAAGTATCTATATTATATAAATTCATATATTCATGGACTTATATTGAACATGTACTATAAATTTATGAATCATTTTGAGCGAATCAAATATTTAAGTATCACGTTGTACATTGAGGTAAAATTCATAGATCACATTACACATTTAATATAAGTTTATGGACTATTTGTGCCATTATTTCATATATCCTCTGTCAATAAAAAAAAAGTATGGAAATTCGTTTGACAAAACACCAGCAGGACCAATCAGATTTTCAGTCAAGACCTGGGGCTGAATTGGTTGGATTAGATTTTTAGTGGGGTCAAAACTCAAAATGTTTGTGTGACAATTGCCAAAAAGAAGAAGAAAGAATCATTTGTGGGGTCAATTGCATGAAAGAATCCACTCAAATGCATGAAGAACCGCCGGTGATGAACGTTGACGTCCCGTCCTCTCCTTCCATCAATTGCACCATCGCACCACTCCTCTCACTCTCTCCCGCAGACCATACCACCGTCACCTTCGCTCGGGATTGGCCATCGTCGTCGCCGCCCGGCTCGTGATGGTCTCGGTTGCCCTTCTCACTTGCGGCTCGAACATCCCGGATCGTCATTGATTGAGCAAAGAAGTCACCTCAGCAACTGTTAAAGGTGTTGCCGACGCCGCCGCTTGCCGTCCTCCGCTCACTGTTCGCTTTTTGCTGCTCGGGTCGAGCTATTGATCTCACCTAGGGCATAAAATCGCAGCCATCCCAGTCGCAACTCATTGCACTTGGCCCTACCTGTAGCTGATGGGACCTTCGCTGTTCCTCAATTCTGTCATCATCGATTCGACAATGTTCATCGGTTTTATTTCATGGCGATTACCCATGTAAAATCTCGACGTCTCTTTTCTGTGTAAATCGGCCGACGTAAACATCAACAAATCCAAAGTAGATTAGTAGGTATTTAATTGAGGCTATGTTGAAATGACATAACAATGCTAAAGGGTCTATGAAAGTAAAAGAAGCATTTGCATTTGATGAGCTTATCACCACTCCACACACAAATTCAAGTTCATTATCATAAGAAAAGTTGCTTCTTTGACCTCCAAAGATTGCAGAAAGCTTAAAAACTCCACACTCATCTGTACATACGGCTGCCCATGGCTGCCATCGGCAGCGGCGGCAGGAGGCTATCATGGAGCGGAGGTGGAGGAGGAGGACGTGCCTGGCCGGTCGGCCGGCCGGGAGAAAGGTAAGACCTATATGAAGGCCAGGGACGAATATAGACTGTTGATCTTTCGCAACAGCTCTTTTCCATTTTTGACATCCTTAATCGGCAAAAGATTCCTTTATTAATGACCAACTAGTTTGCGTATTGGATTTCATATCTTACTTATCACGGTCAAAATGAAGATAGGGTTGGTCATCTATCATATATTTATGGAGAGTTTCCGTATGATATTGCTAACTGAGCTTTCTCAGATTGGGAAATTCTCGACTTGTAGAGTTGGCAAGTAAAAACGATGTCCAGATCATCCTTCTGGTGATAGCAAGTGATTATTTTGGGCGGACTCGTGGGTATAGGAAGTGATTTTTGTTGGGCCCAGATAAAGATATACACTTACATAAACACATGTTGTCGGACGATAATTGTTGAATATGTTGGTTAGGGTAATAATATTATAAGTGAAAAGAAATCACGTGGATTCGAGCTTTGCAATGTTTGTACAAGTAATCTTGTCCGGTGATAATAGTAGATGCAGATGCAAATCATATGAGACATATGCAGTTTCGTCAGCTCCTTCAATATGAACTCTCTAATTTACAAGGAAACCCTGAAAACGTGATATCTTAGCAAGTTGCTCTATATCTTTAAAATTTGATGGACACATGTCAAAACATTTTCTTGTTGCAGAAAATCACAGTTTTTTCCACACCAATTTGGAAAACCAGCTCTAAATTCTGAGTTCTTAATTCAAATTGATATATGTTGAACAACTACAACTAGCCATGGGAATGAAAACCTTACCTACTAGTAGCAATGGTTAAGTAGTTTGTCTATATTCAGATCAATACAAGTTCACATTATCTATCATTCTTTGAAAACACATCAAACCCACCCGCCTCAAGTGTATAATGAATGAAAATTCCATGTTTTCAGCTAATCTTTAACAATGCATCTATGTGCTTACAATTAGGGGTGAGCATGGTTCCAGGATAAAACTTGGATTCTAGGAATCGAATCGGTGGAAACGTATAGGTTCCAAATTATAAGGTGTGCATGGTAGGTTTTAGATTCCAAAAAATGAGAAACCTATTTCAACGGGTAGGTTTTAGGTTCTTAATTAGAGGAACTTGGAATTTGGAACTTGTAACATGTAACCTAGAACTTGAATGAGTTTTAATGTTTTTCTTGGTTTATGTCTTCGCATGATCTTCCGATATTTCATATTGTTTGATAATGAGTGTATTATCTAAAAGTGCTAGTTTGAACTTTCATTTTATAATTGAAACTTTTACTTTATGAATGTTCATTTTTTCTGTGTGTCTTGTCACTGAATTATGGTAGTAAGTGATGGTCAAATGTTTTAATTTACTCAAATCGTTTAATTAATAATATAGGTGGAATTTGGGTAGGCCCTATAACCGACTCTAGAACTTGTGATAAGATAGGTTCTAGGTCAAACGGTATACAAGAATCTATTCCAACGGATACGTTTTAGATACCATATAGAATTTATATGTAATCTAAAACCGCTCACCCCTACTTACAACGAATAATTTACCTATAACTAAAAGTAGCTAGTTGGTTGTGCCCATATGATATTTCATGAAAAATAGACGATTTGGAAAATATTTTTTTAAAAGTGATCTTTTGTATCACTTGGAACAATAAATTAATAAATAACAATTTCATTTTTGACAATATTTATGCCTAAATATTTTCCTGAATATGAAAATATTTTTTGTTTAATTTATTTTTGTAAGCAATATTAACTATCATTTTTAAGAAGATATTTTTTCAAATCATTCATTTTATGGAACAAATGGAACCCAAGACTTAAAAATTCTTCATGAAATTGAACTTACAGTCTAAGTGGTTCCCAAAGCTCATAAAAGAAACTCATTGCCTCTAAATTGGGTTTTATCTCATCTCTAAGCCTTTTGGGATGTTTTATATATCGAAACCCATTTATTGAGCCCGACTGCCTTTCTCTAGTTGAAAGAAATGAATTACTTTCTGACAAAAAAAAATAAAAAAAAAAAATATGTAAGTTCCCATCTAGATGATATTTGATACAGGTTAGTATTAACGCTTGAGAAGTTCCAGAAGAATTTGCAAATTGACTATTTTACAGGTCAATGGTTCGTAATTTGGTGAAAGCATATTAAGATAAATGCAAGGTCTATGATTTGAAGAACCATCACTATGTTAAAATCCAAGGTTTTCTCTTTTCTTTTTCTTAAAATTGAGTTGGGCCATTTCAATGAGTAACGGTCAATAACCACAAATTTCACTGCATTCATAATTATTCTTGTTGATTGGGTCTTGCTAAGAGAATAGCATCGTTATTCTATGAGAATAATGGTGCCTTGTCGACCATAAATTCCCATTCATTGAGAATGGCAACCAGCAAAATAAATTTGGAAAATAAATCATGATAGTAAATTCTCATATATTGAATAATAATTATTTTTTCCATAAAGAAGATGAAAATTCCTGCTTAACCCATTAATGCTTTGCATAACTACTTAAATATAAAACTCCATTCTTTTGCAGAGTATTTGAGAAAATATTTTCATTAAGTTTAAATATAATAAAAGTCAAAATAGCAACCCCCACATGCATTTTAACATAATCTAATGAGATTTCAAAGAATTAACGAATAAGTGAAAAATTTGAAAGTTGTCTAGCATGGTAAAAAAAGTGGGTTGTGCAAAAGAAAAAGCATTGAGGTAAATTTTAATAAAAAAAATTCAATATATTTAAATTTTTAATATAAACTTCATTTGTAGTTAGTCGCAAGAGGATTTTGATTTCAATTATTTAGTTAACTTTCCATAACTTGGTCTGCAATGGCTTTAACCTATGTAAATTATGTATTCAACTCTTTATTTTCACAGTTGTATTTATTTTGTTCATTGACGTACATTTTCATTCAAAATTGCAAGTGTGAAAAATGTTTAATCAAAGAGATGTTGTCAAATAGAAATATGTGTAAACCCTTCTTTCTAAATTCAATGTAAAGATATTTTATGTTGATGATGTTTCTAATAATTACCTTTTTCTAGTTTTTATTTGATTTATTGTTTTTTCGTTTACTGAATTCCCTTGGTGGGACGATCCACAGTTCTCTCAAGGAACTCGGTTTCCTTGAGAAAATTTGTGGTGGGGGCGGCCATCACCTTCTCATTTTCCCTTGTTGATTATGTGAAATTGTGAATTAAATTAGGGAAGATACATGCCACGAGCGAAACGAGGCAACAGATGGCCAGTTGGATCCACAATGGTCGGTTTGAACAACGACGTCCCCCATTTGGACAGTTAGCCGAGAAGAAGAAGCATCGACTTATGGAAATTCTTCGAGATTAAAGAATTACCAAATTTGGGCTTCTATACCCCAGTAGGGTAGCGTGCAAACGATGTTATGAATTTTTTTTCCTCTCATTGAGGCTCAGCAACAGCAATTGCCATCGATAGAGGAGCGTGTGTAGCTTGGGCATGCGTAGCCGTGGATTATCGAATTTCAAGTATTATATTTTCTCTCTTTTTACTAGATAGTACTTCATCCTTGGCGCAAGATGCAGTTTGATATCAAGGAGATTTAACCATTTGTCTTCATTCATTACTATGAGGATATTTGAACATCCGATGACATCAAGAAGTCTCTAAAGTTGTTGCACTTCAGACAATAACATAGGCCCAAACAACCACTAAAGCATGAGGTGAACATGGAAGAATTTTGAGGACGATTTGGAGAACATGCATTTTCTTGTGGAAAAATCTCAAACATGCATTATTTCAAGGACACTTTGAATCATGGGGCAACGATCCTGCAAGTATATTTATCCATTTTGCAAATCGAGTGCCTGAACTTTTGAATTATTCAATCGAGCTCCACACAACTTGACAGTACCTCCAAGGAGCATCGAACATCTTCCATTGTGGGCCAAATTATTAGTGGACCCCCTAAGCCAGGAGGTACTTTTTTGTCGGCTCAGCCATCCAATTTTCGTCCAAAGATCTAAGGGAAGGGAAGTGAATAAGCCGAAAGGAAAATGGCGGGACAATATCTTGGTTCAGATCGATGATCACGCTATATGTGATGATGTAGAATATACAAAATAGCATCACCCTAAGTTTGCATCGCCGGCTGTTGGCTTTCGCGGTTCTTGGGTCATCAAAAAAAAAGAAAAAAAAAAAAACAACAACAACAAGAGGAGGCTTCTAAAAATCTTTGTTGAAAGTGCACTCTTTCAAGATACCACACATATTCACGTGAACTCAATTTTTCATGTTGGAACCCATGTGGTATTTAGGCACTGATGCAATTAATCTAGCCTAGAACTACAGAAAACATTATGCTAAATCTATACAGTCGAGCTTCTTGAAGGAAGAAGGATTTTAATAGAGCAATTGCCAACAGGTGGTGCATTAACGATTGAATTCGGGCAACCGTGATCAGTCCCATTGGTCGACTTTATTTGCAATAACAACGTTGCACTAATGAATTTAGTGGATATCTGTAGCATTCTTCATTGAGAATAATTGTGATCGCGTATTTGGGTTTGGACAGAACACAACAGAGTATTGACTAAACCCTGAACTTTTTAAATCGACAGAGTTGAGATCTAGAACTTCAAACCACAACTAGCAAGAAATCAGTTTAATCATTGAAATGAATAGGTGAGCGCAAAATTTCCTTTATGCTCCAGAAGAAGCACTCCCATTGATTGATAATGAAGACAGGACCAAATTAAGTCACAGGAACTTGAGGCAAAATAAGTGTGTTACAAATTAGAAAGCAACATTTAAAGTTCTTCAGTATTCCTGAATTCCTTAGTATGACTACAATACCATCATAACAAGGAATTAGATATCTACTTGTCAAGTGGAATAGAGATTTGGTCCACTGCACACCTGTCTGAAGGGGTAAAACAAACAAATTTCCAATTTGCAACACCATAGAAACTTTGAGGTTCTTTTGCATAAAATTGATGGCGCAAGTAGAGGGTTGTCCCTGAAGTTAATCCAATTGACTATTCCAAGATTGAAGTCAATTTCTAGTTCAAGAACAGCACACCATAACAAGTCAGATGGATTGCCATTGTGATTTGGCCACGCATTCAGTGCACAATCATCTTCGAATCCACCACACCGTTTGCAAGCATTGGTGTGTGCCATAATAAATGGGAAGTGGAGGCTTGAATACTACCTAGTTTGTGGGTGTCCTTCTCTAGGACAGAAAAAACACACAATCAAAAGAGTCGAAGGGTGCCCACATTGCAAGAACTGAAGCACAGAATCAAGCCATCACATTTGCAGCGGACGCACCGATGTACCAGAAGACGAACAATGAGAGAGTTAAGAGTTTCAAGATGCTCAAGCTAGCATGAATATCAGAGTCTATTCATGTCAGAGTACACAGAGAGACATATATTAGATAGATGGATTCACATAGACGATCCCATATAAACTCAAACCAAAGGCTCGAATGGGTATTGTGGATATATAAGAGCGACCGACACGAGCACAAAGTGCAACACGGTCAAAGTAGCCCAAGCCAGGTAGGTCCCAGCAGGAACAGCCAATATCCCGGCCATCTCCGCCTCAAAGGCATCACGGTTTCTACCAAGCTCGAGCAATCTCTGTCGTCTCCCATCCAGCACGGCTGCCACGCGCTCCATCTCCATGTAGTAAGCCCGCAGGAGCCGTAGACGGCTGTACCAGTAGAAGCAGCCGATGGCGACTATGATGAGGGACGGCGAGAAAGGCATCCACACGAACCCGGTGAAAAAGAGGCGCGACGTTTGGGACAGGCCAACGCCGTAGAGGAACATGTCCAGGAAAGAGCGGATCAGGAGACCGTTGATGCGGCGGTCGAGCTCCCTCATTCTCTGTTTGAGACGGCTCGTGCTTCCCCGGCGGAATGGAGGCTCCATATTCGATGAGAAGAGGGAGACCCGGTGCTGGTCTTGTTTCTACCTCCACAACCTGAAATGGAGAAGAGAAGATGAACGTGAGAACCGATGGCCCTGTCCCTGTCCATTCAGGCATTTTCACAAGCATTTGGCGCGCGCTCCGACACGAGGGATTTTCGACTCGATACGGACGCGAGCACAAAGATAAACCCCTAGAACGCATACTAGAATAACCAGTAGCTTTCAGGGGAGGACCGGCTTGGGCCGAAACTTGCGGCGAACTGGCCGGCCGCCTCCCGGAAAACAGGGGACACACGGTCGAAGCAGAGCCTACACGGTTCGAGGGGAGGGCTGCAGCGGACGGCGGCGGACGAACGGACGGACCTCCGGCGACGGCCAACCACTCTCTCGAGCTCGCTCTCTCTCGCTCCCCTCGGCACCAAAACCAGAAAAAAGATACACCCAAAAAAACAGGGGACACACGTTCGAAACAAAGCCTACCCGGTTCGAGGGGAGGGCTACGGCGACGGCGGCGGACGAACGGGCGGACCTCCAGCGACGGCCAACCACTCTTTCGAGCTCGCTCTCTCTCGCTCCCCCTTGGCACCAAAACCAGAAAAAGATACACCCAAAAGACTCGTTTCCTCCCCCTCTCCTTATCTCTGTCGCTCTCTCTCGTACAAAAACCCCAGCCGAACCCCCTGGTCGTCGCTGAGGTTCTGCACTTCTGCCTCTGTACAGATTGTACTGTTCCTCCTCTCTCCCTTTTTGCAGACTCCGCGCGATGCGTGAGGGAGGAGGAGAAGGAGAAGGAGGGAAGAGGTCCGCGGGCCGGGCCACGGACAAAGGGCGAAAATGGGCCGACCGGGCCCAAATAGGAAAGAATACAGCATGAAGGAGTCGGTCTAGCCGGAGGAGGCGATGGAATCTGTCCTCCGATGGGAAGCGGCCACATGCCCGATGGTGACTTCACGCATTCCCACATACTTTCAACATCCTTGGTGGATTGAGCGGCCTGTGTTTAGCACGTACATTGATGAAAATTAACACGATTTCGTCGCAATTCAATTACTACGCTTTTACATAACAAGAAAGAAAATATGATGGCCATGCAAAAACATGAATTCAGTAATTATAAAGAACGAGATGATGTGCTACTGTTAATGCAAACGACCAGGCATGCTTGATTATAGTTTCTGGTGGATTTAGCCCATCTAATAGATATGCAGTTGACTAAAACGAGTCGAAGAGATTTCTGAGTCATACCTGGTTGCCCGGGCAAAAGTGACTCCTGAAGCTTGGCTGCGGATCAGCCAGTCTCGCCTCATGCCATTCTTCCCTGATGCTCCGACCCACGTGTCGATTTCAACTACTTCGCCCCTGTAAGATATATTATTAAAGCTTCATGTTCACATATCTCGACAACAACTTGGAAATTCAATCTCAATAAGGTACACCGGGTTTATTCCTACAAGCCTAAAACTTCGTACTCATCGATGTGAAAAATATCCTGCACTATGAGCTCTACCTGGAGAGTTTTGCCAATCCCAAATTTGTAAGCTACATCCCTTATCCACCTAGTGATCGAGATCATATCTATTAATTACCTGAAAGGTTGCTGAAAACTAAAGCAGGTGAACAGTTAAAACAATTTCGTAGCTCCTGGAGTGGCATAGAAGCATGGAAGAATTAGTTATAATCTTCGTCTGGACATAACGATTATATTCGTACTGTAGCAGTTAATATTGTGTAAAGACAGAGTATTACAAGTTCTGTTTGGAATCCTTATTAGGTCGAATGTTTTTACATTTAGGATTCTCATGAACTTAAGTTAGAGTTTCGAGTCCTCACATGAAAGGGTTTAATCCTGACATGATAATGGAACTAACCAAATAGGGTAGTGATCAACTTGAACGTGCATTCTTGACACAACCCATATCAGATCGTTCCTCATCATTCCATGCGTTGCCCCGAATCCATTGCTCAAAAGACCTGACATCCACACGTGATTTAATGCTGTTTCCTACAATTTCACAAGTCGAACATCATTCTCAATTTGTAAAATATTCCCACAAATGTTCTATGCTCACACGAATTTAAAATGAAAATCATCTAAAACATGTTGCTGCAATCACCTGCAAAAGGTTTAGGATGCTCTCAATGGTAGCGGTCTTATCAGGACCAACTTCATAAGACCGAATCACGACGGTCTGCTGGTACCCGACACCCCCTTCAGTTATGACTCCCAGTCGCATGGCGAGTATTCACCTCCTCCTTCAACAGACATGAACCGGAGATGGGCTACACGATCAGCTACGGCGGTCCCGGAGGTTATTGCCGGGCATAGCAACTTCAGAAGCTACTGATGAGGGTGTGTATTCCTGGTTTTACACCTTTGTTTTGCAAAATGATCCTTTTTTTCACCTTTTGTTCTTGAGACTGAGATTGCCATTGCAACGAGTGTAACAGTCAATAACCCTAATTTTTACAACATGCAGAGGCAAATTGGTAGAATGACATTATTGTTGGGTATGTGATCGTTGTGGATGAAGTCAGAAGAAATGGAGTTCTCTTTTGTTATTAGACGCTAGAGCAAACACTACCATATCATTTCCCTTTAGATAATGGGACAATAGTTGCCTAGAAAAGAAGAAATCTTTAGAGTCGAGATCGAAATTGCTCGATACAAGCGTCTGGATCATGAAAAAGACCATCAAGATCCATCAAAGAATCGGGACGAGGAAGTTCATGATTGAAGGCGACGAAAGTTACATCGATCACCTTCATAAATCCATCATCTCAACCGGTCAAAGATGGATTGCCGACTTTAGGATGAGAGGGGTCATAAACAAGTACTATCTCATTTATGATGGACCCTGAAAGATTATACATTAGGGATCGAATCCGAATCTCATTTTTTTGTGACTTGAAATCTTACACGTTCCGGAACGATGTGAACGGACAGTAGTTATCAATGTAAAAGCTACGGACCTGAGCAGGTCCTTAAAAGGCTCAAGGGGACAGGAGGGAGAACCTCCCACGGGTGAGAGACCCCATGTCCCTGCATTCCCTTCCTCCGGGGAAGAAAATCTTCAGAGGAAACAAGGGGGTTGTAGAAATCTTACACGTTCCGGAACGATGTGAACGGATAGTATTTATCAATGCAAAAGTTAGGACAAAAGAAAGATGAACCCCTTAGAAAAAAACGGGTGCTCTGTACACGAGAATTGGTTGCACCCTACCGCAAATGAACATCTGCTCTGAAAAGTCCTTATCCCACGTAAATGCCCTGTCGTTATCATTCCGGGTCGACGTTTTCGGGCATGCGCAGAGAGAAACGTAAATGAGACTAACCACGTTTTGATAAGTTGGTGGTTCGCGGAAATTAATGTTGCTGTTGCTCATCCAAAAAGGGAAGAAAATGAATAAATGTTGCAGCATCTCCGTCTTTTGTACCCACCTCAAGTCCCTTTCTTTTACCGGACAGAGATCACTATCTCAAATCATTGGGTTATACTTAACATAAATCACTCAGAGACTTGAGACAAATGAGAAAAATCACCAATTTTCTGAATTTTTTTTTTTTGCCATTTTTCTATTTTTATAGAAAATTAAAAAATACAAAAATTGTTCATGTCAATCAAGCAGCGTCACATAGTACAGCGATGATCAAGTTAGTGATATTCAACTAAAATTGATTGGAAAGATTATATTGACTAATTGTCAATTGGTTTAGGATTGAATTGATCAAATTGAAAAATTTATAAGTGCATTGGCTTTTATGTAATAAGTTTATAACTTTTTTGATAATTTTTTCATATGAAAAGGGCTTGTGAAGGATCTGGTTGAAACCTAAGGCGAGCAACTGCCAAAATGACTTTGCTGTTGATTTCACAGGACAATTGGCTAAACAGAAAGGAACCGACATCTCATCTAATGAGGAATAGGTAACGAATTCGCTCTTAACGTTAGTGCTGTTGTGGTAATAACGGAAGTCAGCTGGTCACAAGGAAATCGGATTCCAATCACAGTGAGTCAAGCCGCATGTTAACCTACGTGTAGCTTCAATTTAGTGAAGTGGGTCATCGCCTAACCGATCGCATTGTCCGCTTGCTATAAATAGAGACGTGTTCGTTTATCGTCCAACAGCATGAGCAGTTGCGAAGTTGGGGCTTGGGTCATGAGCTGTTGCGAAACTGCGATGCTTGGATAGAATTCCAAAAGATGGTGTTTATTTTGAATAAGGAAGTGCGGATTACAATATGTTAAGCGCCTATTTATAAGGAGGTCACCATCTAGGAAATAACCAAATAACTGAAATCTAGTAACAAAATTGAAAAGATATTGATAAACTAGGAAATCTAAAATCTAATAACAAATTAAGGAAACAATATTGATAAACCAGAATATCTGAAATTTAGTAATAAATAAAGGGAAACGCATGAATCAAATAATGTAACCCATTTGCAATCTTAAAGATCACGCAATCCTCTTTGATTTGTGGAATCGCCCGCTTTTATGATGCTCAAATGTTTCCATAAAGGCATTTGCATATTGTTCTACATCAGTCTTGGAAAGAATGGATCCCAAAATCAAATCGAAAATGCAAAGAAGGGAGGATGAACTTCTGGTATGTAGTGTTCAAAAAGAGAACAAAAAAAAAAAAAAAAACTATTGTGTGAGTTAAAACCACTGATGTAGGGTGACTAACCAATCGCATTGTCCGCTTGCTATAGATTTCATCTACATTGGCTTACCGTACCACATGTCATGACCATGAATTGTGAAAATTGCATGATACCTAACTAGAGTGAAAATTGTTATTTATGTTTTGTCTTGATTTTCCAATTAAAGTGAATAAACACAAAATAGATATAAGGTATCTATGTTTAGTTATATCTATGTTTAGTTTGGGCATAGGATTGCATCAACATGAACATTATTAGTATGTATATAAAGAGTAATTCATCAAATTAATTGATTTACCAAGTAATTGATGTGATATATGCAAATTGGGAGATAATTATGGCTTATTTATCCAAATGGCCCCCGACAGTCTGGGATATTGCATGTGAAACAGTTATTAAAATAATTCTAAATCTATTGTATATATATGCTAATTTAGTCAACTTTTCAATTTAGCTAACTTAATTTTATACCATTGTTGTTGTTCCAGTTAATTTTTCTTAGTAGTTAGAAATCACTAACATGAATGGCTGCCCTAACGGTAAGCTTTTCATTTGGAGAAATTTGACCAACTAAAACTCAAGAAGTTTGTAGATCTGTGTGGTGAATGTTCAGAGATAATAATTATGAAGTATGCCCCAAAGAGACAATGATTATAAAAAACTTAACACGTTCTTCAGAAACTAAAGAGAGCAGATAGGGTTTGCCAGCGCTACTTCCGAACATCTGTGTCAATGCCTATCAGCCTTTAATAGAGACACATCACACGAGATCTAGTTCAAGCAGAATCTAACATACTATAAGAAGCTACATCGAACTAGACATTAAAAGTCCTTAATTACTCCTTAGTCCCGCCAAGGCCACTTTTTCTTGTCTGGGCAACATAATTGCCTTAAGAGGGTTCTTCATCACCACGGTGAACGCGAACGTCTCGGTCGGGCTGGGCGGGTCGTTTGGAACCGGGATCCACCGATACGCATGGACCATCCTCGCCAACAGCAGATTCACGTGCAACATGCCTAGGGTCATCGCTGGGCAAATCCTCCGCCCAGCGCCGAATGGCAACATCCGGACGCCCTTCGTCCCCGTCACGTCAACGCCGATGCCGTCGCCATCCAGGAACCGCCCGGGCCGGAAATCGTCCGGGTCCGCCCACATGTCCGGGTCCTGGGTCACCCATGCAGTGTAGAACTCCACGGTGGTTTGTGCCGGGATCACATAGCCGCCGAGCTCTGTCTCCTCCGTCGGTGCATGGGACAGGAGGAAGTGGCTCGGCGGGTGTCGCCGGAGCGTTTCTTTGAGGACAGCGCCGAGGTACGTCATTTTCTCGACGTCGTTCTCGTCGACCGGTCCATCTTTTCCCACATGCTGGACGATTTCGTCGTACACCTTTTGCTGCATGTCTTGGTCTTGCACTAGATGGAGCAACGCCCATTCCACGGTGGTTGCACTGGTGTCGGTACCTGAAGAAATCAACAGTTAGGTCATTGTAGGAATTTAAAAGAAAACAACAAATGACACAAACAGACAAAATCATGATATTCTTGAACTTACCTGTCCCTTATGCTAAGAATAAATAGATCCTTTTTTTTTTTTGGTAAAAGAATAAATCGATCCTTTTGTACAACTCCATGGCAAAATATATAAAGTCACATAAATACGGTCGGATAGACGACATAGGTGAAGTTATTATGTCGCATAGCTAATGCACTCGACTGCAATATATGAGATTTCAAAGATATCATTTGATTTATATGTACGGGAAGATCAGAATGCATCAGCTTTTGGTGTGATATCAATGGTGTAGACCGAATCATACAGAAGAGAAAGGGAAGTTTTCGTACCAGCGCTAATAGCTTCGGAGCAAAGCGTGACCAGTTCTTCATCTCCGAGCTCTCTCCCCGCCGGCTCAAGCCCTAGCAGCGAGTCGACGTAAGCTGCACCTAGCGGGCTCAGCATTTCGAAGCGAGGCTCGTTTCCCGACCCACCATTCCTGCTTGCTCCGCCGCCGCCGCCGCCGCCCTCCGCGAAAGCCTTCCTCTCTCTGATGAGCGGAACCAAGCACTCCATTTGCCTCCTCCTCAGCTCCCTCGCCGCCTTCAGTTGCCGGCGGAAGAGCGGCGTGAGGACCGGCAAGAAGTCCGGCAGCTTCGGCGTCGTCATCATCATCACTTCCTTGAGCACGCCCTCGATGTGCTTGATCTTCTCCGCGGAGATCTTCGCGCCGAAGCACAAGCATATCAAAATGCTGCAGACGGTGAGCCTACAGTTGCTCATCACCTCCACGTACCCCTTCTCTAAGCCCTCGCTCTCGAGCCTCTTGAAATGATCCTCGATCGCCCACTTCCGGATCCAAGCGCATTGCCGGATCCGCACCGGGTTTATGAGCTCGGTGACGAAGTTCCGCCGGAGGGTCCGCCAGAGCGGGCCGTACTCGGCCGAGTTGATGGCGCACTTGCCGACGCTGAAGACCAGGCGGGTCGGCGAGTCGGGCGGGCGGGTGGCGAAGAGCGGGCCGCGCTGGACGAGGGCCTCGTGGATGAGCTGCGAGCTCGTGACGATGACGAGCGTGCGCTGTCCCATCTTCATGGTGAAGATCGGCCCGTACTTCGCACGTAAATCGCGTACCACGTAGATGAAAGGGCGGTTTTGGAGGATGACCTGGAGCAAGTTGCCTACCAAGGGCCAGCCGGGCGGCCCGGGAGGGAGCCGCCGCTCCGGCACGTGAGCGGCGGCGGAGACGGGGGAGGGAGAGTATCGCCACCACAGGCAGAGGAGCACGGCGGCTAGACCGAATATGAGGATGTCCAAAAGCTCCATTGTCTTTTGAGCGAAGAGAAGCTAGCAAGTGACGAGGCGGTTCGGGGAAATTTATAAGGCGAAGTTAGATAGCATGCGAGAACAATGCTGAACGAATGATGAGGTGGGACAGAAGCAATTCAACGGGCCGAAAATGCAGACACATATGTTTAATGGTCGTGTATGAGTTTAATTTGGTAAAGAATATTTAAACAATGAATCACTTTTTCACTGGACAACTTAAAATATTAGAATAATTGACAGCAATTTTTGTAAATTTTCACTTCTTCTGAAAGAGTACAACAAGCATCGATTACGAATTTCGTGAAGGGGGCGAGTAAATGTGGCCCGTACGATTGGCAAGAGACGGTATTGATTATCTTGACTAGACATATTGAAGAAGCATGGATACGAACGACGTAGATTGTAGACTACTACTTCTATTCTGGGTGATGTTATTGTTTGTCCTGTCCCTTCAGTTTTGCATCTGGGAACGACGTAGATTGTAGACTTCTATGGATAGTGGACTGTTTGTCGACAGGAGAGAGACGCTTCTCTTCAAAGTTCAAGCTCGTAAAGTGGAAAGTTTGAACGCTAATTTATTGGAGATGACTAATAAGGGAAAGTGTGCCGGTGGAGGTAGTTGAGACGGTAGCAACCGCTATTCAATTACTTTTACTGCAGTTACCAAAAGATGTCGTGCTCCGGTGGGCTTAAGTTGATCGACACGAGGTATCTCAAGAGAGAAAATAATCTATTTTAAGGCTCTTTAGTTGGGTTGCATGTGTGAGCTGTATTAAAAATTGCTATATTGGAGTGTAGTGTACAATTATCATTTATGTAGCACTGACACGCGACACGCGACACGTCATTTTTTAAAAAGTAGAAAATTCCGACACGTTATATATTAAATAAATATTTTTATTTTTAATTAATTTGATTCAAATTCACAAATAAGTAAATAAATAAATAAGAACTTACAATAAATTTACACTAATAATATGAATAATTCTATTCATAAAAAATTTAAAAAACATATTCATAATTAATACGTGTGCATATTTAGAAATATATTTTTTATTTTAACAAAAATTATTCTCCTCATTTTTCTCTCCTCCTCTTCTCCCACGCCATCACCCCAAAATCCCCTCTCCCCTTTGATTTCTGCAGATCTGCCCCACTCTCTCTCCCCCTCCCCTTCCCCCTACACCCCCACTTGCTCCCTGCACCCCCATCAATCACCTCCAGCCCCATTGGTTTCTTCCCCTTCTATCCTCTCTCTCTCTCTCTCCCTCCCTCCCTCTCCCCCTATGCCACCACCTGCTCCCTGCGCCCCCCATAACCTGCGCCCCCATCAATCGTCCCCATCCCCATCGGTTTCTTCCCCTCTCTCCTCTCTTCTCTCTCCCGCTCCCGCTCCCTTTCCCCCACGCCACCACCTGCTCCCCTGCGAGGCTGCGCCCCCATTAATCCCCTCCATTCCTGTTCTTCCCCTGCTGTCTCTCCCCCTCCCCCACGCCACAACCTGCTCCCGCCCCCTCAGTTTCTTCCTCACGATCTTCTCAACTCTTTGGTCGCCTCATCGCTGTCGCCTCCAACCCTTCCTCCTTGCAGCAGCTGTAGCCTCACCGCCGGCCCTCCATCGTAGCCTCGCCTTAGTTTATGCTCTTCATCTCGCTATCGTGGCCTCATCTCCGCTTCCTCGGCCTCACCTCTACCCATCATCGTCTTCTTCAATAATTTCTCTCTCGGACACACATGTTGAGAAAAGTTAACCACGTATCGGATTTCTTGACACGTGTTGACCGTGTGTCCGAAAGTGTTTGAGCGTGTCCGACACGACATGGAAGCCTCAGCAATGTGTTCATGCTCCATAGATTATTGTTATATAATAATTGACTCATGATTCATTAAGTTTTTAAATAAATGTGAGTTTAACTGTATATGTTGATGGGTTTAAATTTGAGCATTCGATTAAAGAATTTTTCAGATTAAGGTATTGGGCTTCTATTAAATGCCTACCTACCTCCAATTTGTTCCAATTTGATCTTGGAAGAGAATTGAAGTGAAGGTGTGCATGAGATCCTCTAAGTTGCAATTAGTATATCAAGTGAAGATGGGTATTGATGACGGAAAAATTTCACATCAGAAATTTGGTGAATTGTGAATTAATTAATATATCATAATTGATTAAAAAAACTCATTAGTTTAAATTTTTCAATGAAGATAAGGCTAATTGGTTATAATGAATAAAGATAGGTTCAATTGGATATAATGATGGGCTTGAACTTGGGCTTCCACTAAAAGATCTCTTTAGAGGAAGATATTGGGCTTCTACTGCGCGCCTCCCAACAAATTGATTGTGGGCCTAACGGATTTGGAAATGAGATTGAGCTACCATGCTCAGCATCCTTTTCATGCTTCTAAAGACGTCTGGTTTACTGATTGATCGCTTCGGTTCCTTCACGTTTCATGCTTTCAAGTTTAGTTCCTTTGATTTAGTTTCTGACATATTGTTGTTGTGTACGTCTTTGAGTTTTTAGCCCGATACACGAAATGCGACCCGAATCAAAGTATGTCAAAAGCCCGAAGAGGAGAATACGGGATTCCTTGAATGCTCGGATTTGACGTCGTTTCCAAGTCCAAATTGGACTCTGTTATCTTTGCGCAAGATATCTTGGTGAAGTCGGTTCCAATGTTCATGCCATATATATACAACAAGAGGTGAACTTTGTCTTTAGCTGTTCTGTAGCTGCACAAAAGAAGTACGCAAGTCGTTTGAAGATGTTTGTTTCTCTAACTAAATTATATGATCTATTGCTTAGGTTCGTACACAGTTTATCCTTTCTTTTTTTTTTTTTTGGCCAAAGGGGGGCATTCGAGCCGCACCTAGACAGGTCAACACACTCTCTTATGTAGATGCGCACGTATGAATCACACGCCAACAGGATCGAAGCCGAGGAGAGGCGGTCCTTAGGTAGCAACAGGCAAGTGTCGCGGCCAAGAGGTTTCCGAAGATGAAGGACCATGCTATGACGAGGAGGACCTCCTGCGCTTGCTTGGGTTCCCAACCAGTCTCTTTCTCGAACTTTCCAAGGGCGGGCAAAATTTTCATTGAGCCGTATTCTAGAAGTCTCTAGTTTTATTTATGTCGGTAGATGATAGTTGACATTAATGTTGATAGTTAAGGCGGTGCGATCTCGTCGCCAGATGAATTCTAAATTAACGGATATAATCTGAAGACCTCGAGTATAAGAAGGGGTGCCATCCCCCTTATTTGTATTAATCCAATCTTTTCAGCAATACAAAACTCCCTTTCTTTTCAGAGCTCCTCTCTCTAAACTTTCTCTCTCTACAATCCAGGTGTGCAAGCGAGTGTGCAATTGATCGAGCAAGGCTTGGCTTAGTCGATTTAAAATAGCCGGAGTCGCCGTGCAGTCACGATCCCAATCGATCGACCCGTGACACAAACCTCACTGTTTCTGATATGCTAATTGTTAACCATCAAAGGGACTCTTTCTTGGTTGAAAGAACTCACGTTGAGATTCTAGACATTGTGAAAGGAATGTAATTAAGCCTGGCGCTGTGAAGAAGACGTGACATGAGCAATTTTTTTTACGGTAGAGGTTGTCTCATCTCTCCCTCTGACGTTGGCATGCACCACCGAACTATGTAAAATTTTGCGGGCTTTTAATTCGTGTCCATTCTGGTTTACTGCTTTCCAAAAGGTGAGTGCTCGAGTTCCCTTACCTTACGCCGTATTTGGCAACGCAAAACGAGTAAGGTAACAAATTGAAATTATATAATAGATTCATCTTGTATATCAAAACATTTCAGGAAATTGCTGAAATTGTATGCTTTCAGACTAGGCACAAGACGAGTCATGCACAATATTTTCCCCGTGAGCAAAAGGTCATAGCTATTTCGGTGCTAAACGGGGCTAAGCTTCCTACCCTTAACCAGTGAACCTATTAAAACCACATCCTTGCTTGATCTTGTCGTCATTCGGTACGTTAATTCCACCATATATTGCCAAGGAAGACATAGTGATTTTGCTCTACAAAGGTTGCGTGCATGATGTACAACTTGTTCGGCGTTTAACGCAGACATTGGATGGAAAAAGGCAGTGCTATGGGACGAAGGGAAACGCGAGAGTAGGCACCATAATCACTGTGCACTTTGTGAATGCTTTAATCTGACTTTGGTTCCTATTTATGTTATTGCACCGGAAGAAATTCATGAGGCCGAAAGAGGTAATTGATGAAGGGTCGATGTCTTTTGATTTAGGGTTCAGGAGGGAAAAAACTTTCTGACGCTTGTTTAGCCTACAATGCCACTTCTTAATTCGAGATTTGCTGTTCGAGTTAGGAAAATAGATATCCAAAATGCACATGAATTTTATTTTATTTTTTATTTTTTATTTACTTAACTTATTCCATGTGATCTAGTATGTGATGTTTTCAACATCAAATACGATCCAGAGTTTAGCGGCAACATTGAACTCAATGATCAACATGGAAGATACGACTAGTCTTAACTAATTTGTTCATGTAGCTAATCATTCATCTTTTTTTTACTATATGTCCATTAAATACATACAATGCTGAGTTTCTTAATATAGGGTTTTGTAAGAGGGAAGCTAATCAATCATTCATCGAACATCAGCCCAGAAATTTTAAGTAGTTAGATTTTGGATGACTTTTGCATGCTCAATGCCTGAACTATAATGTCAACTGGCCATTATGTGCCATTTCTTATGCATTTGATGCAATTATATGATGAAAAAGGCAATGCAATGGGCCGTAGCGAAACGAGAGAGTTAGCACCATAAACTTTGCGTTTTGGTATGCTTTAATCTGACTTCGGTTCCTATTCATGTTATTGCATTGGGAGAAAGTCCTGATATGGTAATGAAGCCGAAAGAAGTAAAGGATAAAAGGGTCAATGTTGTTTGATTTAGGGTCGAGGAGGGAAAGGACTTTATGGCTCTTGCTTAGCCTACGATGATGTTTCTGAATTCGATATATTTGGTCAGTATCCGTGAAGCTAAAATATCTGGAGATGTATTTTTGTGTTGCACATTCCTTTTGTGCCAAAATGCACAAGATCATCTTTTTACTTAATGTGATCATGAAGATATTTTGAGTAATGACCTCAATTATCACGACCAGTATATGATGTCCTTTACATCAAATATGATCTAAGTTTAGCGGCAACATTAAACTCAATGACAAATATGTCTAAATTTAACGAGACACGAGTTTTGTCAAGGTAGAATTACCGTGGAGTACATGCAAAGCAATCACAAATATGTTGATACTTAATTCAAAGGATTTTTAGTCCCAAGGTTTGTCTATATATACCACCAAAGAGACATGCTCTCTAACCCATAAAAAACACAGTATCTTCAACCTCCTCTCCATCACCTTTTTGAAGCTCTTCCACCATACTTTCCTAGAAAAAAACTAGTCTCCATGGAGGGTATTGTCACACAGCCTAAGCCCAAACAACATTTGAGAGAGAATCAATATTCTCCAGAGAGACCATGGGTCGACTACACCCCGAAAGCGCTGTGGCTGCGCGCCGTCGTCTTGGGAGGTCACGAAGGCCTTACATCGCTGGCCCTCATGCTGATAGGAGTGGGAATGGCGACCCCAAAGGATCATCATCATGATACCGAGCCCTTGCTTCTCATGTTAGAATATACATATAATACTTTGATGAGGAAATACAAAGAAAACAGTGATCTTTTGACCTTCATGAATTTTCACAATTAGATGAAGACATATCTTTATCCATAGCGTTGCAGTAGAACTTGAATCAAATGAAGAAATCCGATTTCTCTCCCTTAACCCACTATTCCTTAATGTATTCAATTGATGGAGGAGAGAATACCCAATTCATTTCTGTTATATTTGTTCATTGGGGTGGAGAGAGGACCGGACTCTTTTTGTACATTCGTTGAAAAGATGCCTTCCATCAAAGCGATATACTTTTTCATTTTATTAGAGTCGCAATTTCTCGTAACCAATAATTATTTATTTTATACCATTTCAATAATTATTAAACCATATATTAAATCATATCATGTGGGTCACAATAATTCTTACATCTCACGCACTGAGCTTGGCCAACGCCGAGTACGTGTCGGTGTACACGCGATACGACATCCTAAAGTTCCAAAGAAGAGGGAAATGAGGATGGGGCTTGGGGAGAGGATTTGGCTGGTCCCAAGCCCAAGTACTGTGGCTGCTTGTGCTGCTTTGACTTATATGTAATTGGAGGCTCAGTGCCATTGCTAGCTGCCGTCTTCATACAATGTCACAGAGTGAGAAGCGTGGTTGCTTCAGTCATGGCCTCTTTGCCCATGATTACGGTGGGAACTGTTGCAGCTGCACTTGGGAATACCCCCATCGCAAGGTCCTGCGCAAGGTGCATCCTTGGTGGGTGGCTTGGGATATGTTTGATTTGGGGCAAGAGTGAATTTCTCAAGTACATGGGCTGACGAGGGGGGTTGAGTAATGGCAGATTCTAAGTGGACATTCTTGTACCACATCAAAAAGACATTAGTTTGTGGACCAATATATAAGTGGAAGACTTCTAACTATATAGTTGAAGGCCATGGGCTAACTGGGCTAAACTCGAGTACTTGCTTGTGGGTGTGCGAATATTAGGCGCATTTTGCTAGATTTAATTTTTTTAAATCTCAAATTTATATTTTTTTTAATTAAATGAAAATTTGTGTCCTTTTGAAACAATGTGTTTGTTATTAAAATGGTGTCAATATTATTAATTTAATGTTTTCAGTTCAATATTTTACTTTTCAGTTTTCTTCTCTGTCTCAAAAAAAAAAAATACGGCATTTATTCTCCAATTGTTTCTTTTAGAGTGCTTGGAGAAATACAAGAGTTACTATATAGTATTATCATTTTGAGACTTTACTATATCATGGAGGATTTTTATCGGTAACTATTGGCAATCTTGATCAAAGGTAGTGTATTCACGCTTCAAAGTCCAATTCCATTCTTCCCAATTATCTTCTCCGAATGGTTTCTCTATGCCACATGATGAGGTGATTAGTATTCCTTTGTCTCTCTTTTGTTATTGTGTATAACTTTATCATCGATTGATTAGATATAGATAGCCGCACCCATTAAACTCAAGTTAATGATGTAAATTGGACATGATATTTTGTTAAGTATGTCCAATGAACAAAAACCGGTTTTATATGGAAATCATTGGTATAAATATAAATAGCGTCCAAATATTGTTTTTTCTTCTTTCTTCTATTTCCCAAAGATGAACCTCCGGTGAGATAATTCAAATCCATATCACAATTTGATTTGCATCCAGTAGCTCCATGTAATTTTAATTTATGCATAGCTAAGATAAATTTAAAATATACAAATTCGACATTGCATCCGATTCCATGTTTTCCACACAACGGGTGCAGTATATGTAGGGTATCATTTATACAGAATCGTGGATATACTATATAGGGTACTCATCAACATTAATTTATTCGTAATCATAAATATAATTAAGATAGAAATACGTTTAGTCACAGATATTTTATATAGGTTATTTATTAATTATCAATTAGTGAAAAAAAAGGACAAGATAAGATAAGATAAAAATGGGTTAGAGCATGAATATAAAAGATTGACGCAAGTAGAAATTTAATAAAAATATATGAACAAGGTTCATATAATTGTATAGGATATATGTTTTATTAAATCTTCTAACTCATCCTTTTTCCTTTCAATGAGGATACATTAATTTCATACGACCAGCTATAGTATCAGACTTTGAGCCATGCGCCAAGTCTTGTATAGGAAACACAAAGCAAAATCTCTCTATTTATAAGTATTTGAAAAAAGTAACATTTCAAAAAAGAAAAAAATAAATTATAAAAGAAGGAAAAGAGGAAAAATTAAAATAAAGCTACATACAATATGCATGAAGGAACGAAAAAAAGAAGTGAAAATAGAGAAAAAAAAAGGGTAAAGTAAAAAGTAAAAAGGAGAAAGATGTATGGAGTGCAAAATAAAATTGTAGAGAGACTTGGTCAAATAAAAAGTTTTCGAAAAAGGAAAGAAAAAAGAAGAAGAAAAGAAACGGGTGAGAGTGATTGAGAGCAAAGATTGCACTCCAGTGACTCCACTATCTCCAAGGTGGGTCTAGAAAACCCTCATTTCTCATCATTATATATATGTATATATATAGACACACACTCTTTTGGATGACTTTTGCACGGTCAATGTCTGATCTATATTGTCAACTTGCCATTATGTGCAATTTCTTGTGCGTTTGATGCAATCATATGATGAAAGAAAAGGCAAGGCCATGGGTCGTAGGGAAACTAGGGAGTTAGCACCACAAATTTTGTGCTTTGGTATGCTTTAATTTAAGGGTTAATACCTTAAAAAATCCAAAACTGGTACACATATGACAAATTTACCAAAAATTATTTTTTTTATCATAAAAAATCTAAAACTGATACATCTGTGATAAATTTACCCCGACTGACAATAAAAAGCCATAAACTAGTACATTTATAACAAATTTATTCCAAATTAATTTATTTGACCTCAAAAAATCCTAAACCGATATACTTGTGACAAATTTACCTCAACCGACCATAAAAAACCATAAACTAGTATATTTATAACAAATTATCCCAAATTAATTTATTCGACCCCAAAAAACCTTAAATTGGTAAATTTGTGACAAATATACCATCCGCTAAATTAGATTAATATCACAAAAAAATTACAAAAATTGTAAATTATGACAAACGGAGCGTAAAATCCTAAATTGGTACACCAGTCAACTGTCAAGTGTCATTTAACTTAATAATTTGACAATAAAATTTAACGAAAACTAACAGAGGGTAAATTTGTCATAAATGTACCAGTTTGGGGTAAATTTGTCAAAAATATACTAGTTTAGGGTTTTTGGTGGTAAAAAAAATAGTTTGGGATAAATTTGTCATAGGTGTACCGGTTTGAGGTTTTTTAGGGTATTAACCCTTAATTTAACTTCGCTTCTTATTTATGATATTGCATTGGAAGAATGGAGCCGAAATAAATAAAGCATAAAGGGCAATGTTATTGGATTTAGGGTTGAGGAGAGAAAAGACTTCATGACTCTTGGTTAGCCTATAACAATGTTTCCAAATTTGATATTAGCGATCGTTCCGCGAAACTAGAAATATCCAGGGTATATTTCCGTGTTGTGCATTCCTTTTGCATCAAAATGGACAAGTCTTCTTTTTGCCTAACTTATCTTTTGTAATTGTGATGATATTTTGAGCGATATATCAATTATCACGACTAGCATACCGTGTTTTTTTACATCAAATACAACCCGAGATTAGCGGCAACAATGAATACAACGACAAAAATGGGACTCAATGGCAGACATGTCTAAATTAAACAAGACATGAGTTTCTCAGGGTGAGAATTGCAATGGAGTACAGACAAAGGAGTCGCAAATATGTCAAGACTCAATTGAGAGGAGTTCAAGTCCCAAGGTTTGTCTATATATATACCAACAAAGAGACATGCTCTCTATACCATAAAAACACAGTATTTCCACCCTCTTATTCATCACCTTATTGAAGAGTTTTTGTCGTCACCTTTCCAAATGTGAACTACAAAAAAGAACGATAATGGTCTACCAAGTCAAAAACTTAGCGTGGACTCTTCTAAGTATATATCAATTGCAACTTTGGGTTTTCAATTTAATATGCAATTTAATTCAATAAAGAGTAGTCATTAATATATTATGAATTAATTAGAAACCCACATAAAGTGGGGAGAACATTTCACTCTTGTGAACCAAAGATATCTACGATACCAGTACTAAGTTATGCTAGAGATATCATGAGTGATCGCTCAATTAATAATATAACACTCAATAAATCAAAATAATAAATAATTAAATTGCCCAAAACAGGGTAAAATTTTTAAATTTTAATTCTTCAACCAAAGCAAAAGCTCCATTAAGTCCACACATGAAGTGTTCTGTAAAGCGTTAACTAAATAACATATGCATTTCGACCAAAAAAAAAAAATAACATATGCATGACCTAAACATTATTTCTAAGTGAAATGCCAATCAAATTTTTTTGAGTTTTTCTTCTTCTTATAAAAGATTAAACTATATGCAATGCATGAGGTACAATTTAACTCCAGGATATGTCTACGTGGATTGTAATTGACTAATGGCGTGTGATATGGACGAGTAAAAGAATTAAGAATTAATCTAATATGACATGCAAATTAGGATGATGTGGAATGATGACACGGCAATGTGCGATGATGACATGGAAATTATGAAACTAGCTCTATTCATGAGTTATGCATGAAATATATTTGTAATTTTCTTTTAAGACTAAAATAGAAAATTGCCGAAATATTTGATTATCTAATTTAAATTAGAAAATAATTTATATTTGATCACATTCTAAATTAGGTTATTGTTGGGGCTAACAATGTAAGCGGCGAGGGATTCAATAGTTTGTATGGTGATGTAATAAAACTTTTGCGAAATATCAAACAATCACCACTCAAGATATTGGTAGATGTAAGATAGCGTGTGTGATACTGGTAAGTAAATATAGTAAAGTACAAGGATCATACAATGATATCTAGTGGTTTGGCTTTATACCTAAGACTACGTCTACTTTCCAACGAACAACCTTAACAATGGCTGGATTCTACTTAGTAATCAGTCATGGAAGTTACAACTAGCTATTAATGTTACTTTCACTTAATAAATCACACTATTAGAATGCACTCGCAAATTACATTTGTACATTAGACCATCGGCTAATATAGTGCTAAACCAATACAGACGAGACTTAGTCTATACAAGTAGTGTTCAGCGTGTCTAATCACCCACACTTGTCCACCTACACATCATAGCCTAATTTCTCATAATGATTCAAGAGAAACGTTAATAATACTCACAAACTATAACCATCTGCTTTTGTTATAGTGAATAATAGTACCAAAGATAGTTGGGGAATCATAAAAAATCCATTGGCATGTTTTCAAAAAAGTAATTTCCTCATTAACTACGTGATTCCCGGATGTGCAATTCTAAATTAGGAAATAAATATGAATGCAATCTATTCTAAATGCAATGCAATTTATGTGTTTTTCAAAATAGGAAAGTTTCCAAAATTAATAACATGCGATATATAAATCCACAAAATTAGATATTGACCAAATTTAGATAAGAAAATAAGGGCAATCGGGGATCTAGTCTTAGGATTTAAAAGATCGAAGCCTCAGTTGTCAAGCATATAATGCAATATATCAAACTAGGAAACTTCCTATCCTGAGGACGCCTAAAACATTGCACCAAATTGAATTAGAATAAAATAATCCAAATTAGGAAATTAGCTATTCAAAGTGAACAAATAAACTTGGAACTTATCTAAATTGGACTATGGACTCAAACGACGACTAAAGCAAAGGGGTCGCGAGGTAGATTCACGGTGGCAATAACCGGCGAGAAATGACAAAACGTAGGAATAGCAACATCGAGCAGATCTCTGGATCTTTGGTACTCGATTCTCTTAGTGAAGCTGAAGAACTAGGTGTCATAGGGGTCTCCTCAAAATTACAATGCATTTCAACTTAGAACGAACACAAAATTAGGGTGCGCATGACAAAATTTCTGAAACATAAATTGATTTCTAGCTAGAAATTGATTTTCAATTTCTATTTCAGAAACTGAGAAGCTAAAAATTTTAGCTTATGATTTTTTCTTCAAATCTATTTTTGGAATAGAAATCTGTTTCAGAAATAGAGAAATCAATTTACGTTACTAAACGGATTTCTGTTCCAAACTTGTTCCGGGGAACAGAGAAACAGAGAAATCAAGAAACATAAATTTTATCATACGTAGTCCTTACTATTTTCGCGAGATCGCATGTTGAGCTCTTCAGTCTTGATCTAGAAGTCCAACTGGTTTGGTTTTCTCCGCAAAGACATACTTCTAGATATTTTCTCATCAATCCCACCTAAAGCTGTTAAGCGGGTGGGTCGGGTCGGGTTTGGGTCGGGTCATTAATAGTCCGACCCAAATTAACCCATTAACCCATTTATGACCCATTTATGCTTAATGTAAATTTTTCGACCCATACCCAACCCGACCCATACCCGACCCAACCCAACTCATATTAATAAAATGTTTTCATATTTAACAAATTTAGAAAAACTTATTCCTATGTTTTTTTAAAGATTATCTTATTAAAATACTTCCATGCTTTTATATATATTATTTTTTAAAAAATTGTATTGCTAAAATAGTCTTATACAATAAAAATTTAATGGAAAATTTTTATAAATTTTAAAAAATTATTTTAAAAAATCAAAATTTAATTATTTTTAAATTAAAATTTTATTTTTAAAATATAATTTTCTTTTTCTTTTTCTTTTTCTCTTTTTTCTTCTCCTTCTTCTTCTTCTTTGGCCGGCCGCCGGCCACGACCACGACAATCGGCGACCGGCCACGGGCAAGCCTCGAGCTCACCGGCGTCGGCGAGCTCGAGCTTGCCCAATGCCGGCGAGCTCGAGGCTCGCTAGATCGGCGACGCTCGAGCCTCGCCCGACGCCGGCGAGCTCGAGTCTCGCCGGATCGGCGAGGCTCGAGCCTCGCCCGACGCGACGAGCTCGAGTCTTGCTAGATCCGGCGAGCCTTGAGCTCGCCGACGCCGGCGAGGCTCGAGCCTCGTCGAGCGTCGCGAGGCCACCGCCTCGCCGGATCCGGCGAGCTTGAGCTCGCTCGACGCCGGCGAGCTCGAGGCTCGCCTAGCTAGTCGCCGACCATCGCCGTGCCGGCGACCAGAAGGAGGAAGGAGAAAGAAAAAAAAAAGAAGAAAGATAAAAAAGGAAGAAAAAAAGAGAAAAAAATTATAATTTCGATTTTTATAAAATTAAAGAGAGAAGGGAGGGATTATAATGTTTTTGTTGAAAATGAGTTTTCAACCCAACCCATTTAAAAACCCACTTAACACCCACCTATATTAAACTTTTAATTGTGAAACCCATTTAACCATCTTTTGTTATAAACAAGTGACCTATTTATGACCCATTTAAGATTTAAATGGGTTATAAATGGGTTTATGACCCATTTTAACACCTCTAATCCCACCGGATAAACTCAATAATAATGCCTTATCGTATTCTCTATAAAATTTGAGCTCGTGTGTGTATGTTATTTTTTTGGTGCTCTCTTGTATACATTTTCTTTTCTATTGTGCATCGCCAATCCCCCTCTGTAAGACCCCACAGGAATAAGTCTAGGGTTTCTTTTAAAAAATTGACACCCCTACCACTCCTGGTTTGTTTCAATAAGATATATTGCATATAATTTCAATCATAATATATTTGATCTCCTCCTAATTCAATCAAATAAAGGAATCTTGCCAATTTTATAATACCACATGTGCTATACATATGCAATTTTATTAATCTCTAATGGACCTGACTGAATTTCACTTTCCCAAGCTTAGTTCATATAATTTAATTAAGCTCATACACCCCCTTGCTAGTCTATTAGCGCCAACACAATATTCTATGGGCTTAATTTAAATGCTTATATATATAGGGCAGCTCACGGCTTGTAGAGTATGCATTGCAGCCCGAACCAAGCGTCAATACCTCGGGGGAGGCTAGCCTAGAATCTCAACACTAGGAGTAGGACCCCTCATTTAAGACACTTTAGTAACGAGATGGCTCGAACCCCTAACCTTTGCGATGGAAGAGAACGCACATCAATTGCGCTGCTCGTGATTGGGTTAAATGCTCATAATGTTTATATGCAATTTAGCTAATATTTTTATTTAGAAGTCATAATCGATCCTTAATTTTCTATACAATAAATGTATACATGAATTATTTAGGTATCAACAATTTTCCACAACAATTTCTAAAAAAAAAAAAAGTCTCCATGAACGTTATTGTCACAAAGCCTAAGCCCAAACAACATTTGAAAGAGAACCAATACTCTTGAGAGAAATCATGTGAGGTTGCCGCTGAGAGTTGGTTTGGATTTTTTAGGAGTGTTAATGGCTTTATTTGGATTTCTTGGGGAAAAAATAAAAAATTTAGGATGATATCTATTGAAAAATAATGGTGCATTTGGTAACATTTATGTATTAACAAACAATTTCTTTATTTCTTGGAATAGTTTTCGAGTAAAAAAACGTGTGTGGTAACTACGCACAATTTTTATTATTAGAATAGAAAAATAATAATAATGTTTGGTATGACCATAATTTTTTTTTTTTGTAATGTAGAATTTCTTTTAATTTTTAATAATTTTTTTAGATTTCTTTCCTTCTTTTCTTCTTCTTGCTCCTCCTCTAGTGGATGGCAAACGACAAGGAGGGTGAGTAGTGAGGAAGAAGAAGAAAAAAAAAAAAAAAAAAAAAAATTATTTCTAGAAATTGTTCTCAAGATGAAAGAGTTACTTTTTTTTTTTCTAATGTCTTGTTTTTGTTTCAAATTTATTTCCCAGCTACTTTTCTATTCTAGGGAATAAAAATATTAATTAATATTACCTAATGAATTATTATTATTAATATTATTTTGTTTTGGAGAATAAAAGAATAAAAAAATAGAGAAATTAGAATGTTACCATGTGCACCCTAGATGTTTGGACTTTTGAGGTGCCTCATCATTCAATAGAAAACCTTGAATTTGAATGTACTTCTCCGCAAAATTGACAGATCTATAGGAACTTTAATTTTATTTGTAATTTAAGATTCCATCATTTTTTAAAATAAAAATTTGACCGACCATCATTTGAAAAAATAAAAAGTCAAAGTCAAAGAGTACTACTTTTTTTTTACAAATTTATCGCATAGAAAAATTTCGTAATTCAATACATCTTTAAATTGCAATATTTCTTACTTTGTATTCATGATTCCGTTAATACAATTTAGATAAGCCACTCGAACAAAAAGTTTTTCTTATTAATGAATAATATCCTGGGATTCACCAAGTACATTATATCTATAACAATTCGATTTTCAATATATCGACCGCGCCAAACAAAAATAAAAGAGCAATCAGAAAATTGTTGGCAATTTAAATCACGCGCTTCAAATTGGAAGACTAAAAACAATTTTTTTTTTCAGTAAATCGCAAAAAAAAAAAAAAAAAAAGAAGAAGAGAAAAAAGGGAAATATTAAATCCCCCGGAAATTCCACGTCGCCCTGCGTTGCAGCCTCCTCCCGCAACGGCTCGCGTTTCGATTCGCGTTTCCTCTCCCTTCCTTTCCTTTCCTTCCCTTTCCTTTTCCGCTCACCATTACAAAAACGGCAACGCAGGCGAAGCATACGCGCTGCTCCAACCCAATCTCTTTCTCTCTCCTTCTTTCTCTCTCTAAAACCTCCCGTTCGATGCAGCGGGCGAGCTCCGATTCGATCGCCGCCGCCGCCGCCGCCGCCGCCCGGCGGGCCGAAACCCTAACCCTAACGCTCCCGCCGCACTCTCCTGCCCACTGAATTTCGCCACCCCCACCACCACCACCACCGCCACCGCCACCGCCGCCACCACCGCCATGGACACCGAGAGAATCGCCCCGATCTCGCGAGAAAACCCTAGGGGCTTCTCCTTCAAGCCCGCGCCCAGCGACGTCGTCCCGAAGCCGCTGCCCCCGCTGACGGTCCTGGACCGGTTCCGGGCCCTGCTGAAGCAGCGGGACGACGAGTTGAGGGCCGCCGACGACGGGGCGGCGGCGGCAGCGTCCAGCACGGGGGAGGTGGTGGCCGTCTACGAGGTGGTCCTGTCGGAGCTGATATTCAATTCGAAGCCAGTCATCACCGATCTGACGATCATAGCCGGGGAGCAGCGGGAGCACGCCGAGGGCATTGCGGACGCGATTTGTTCTCGGATTATTGAGGTCCGTGGGCTCCGACAGCGTTTAGGTTTAGGGCTTTTTTTTGTTTCTTCTTTTTGGCCCCATTTTGAGATGGTTGTACAAGGATGTGGGATTTGTGAGCTAGTGTCTTGTATAAACGGGATAAAGTTGGCGCCTTTTTTCTTATTTTCTCCTCCCTTCTTTCAGTGATAGTTATTTTTGATGCGATTCAATCGTGGAGGTCTCGGTTGTGAATTCGAAGTTGGTCATTTAATTTATGTCTTTACTAGTTATAATCGTGTTCAATTCGATCGCGAGCTAATAACCCAGTATAAGAAGAGAGAAATTTTTAAACTTAAATTGAGTATTTGGCATTTGAGTGTTTGAAATTCTGCGCCAGCGAGGGGATGGCTCTCTCCATTGCGTGATCGGAGTTAGCTTTAGGTGCAAAGAGATTGCGTATGGGCGTTGCACCAACTGAAGATTTTGCATTTTTGCAGGTCCCTGTCGAGCAAAAATTACCGTCACTATATCTACTGGATAGCATTGTTAAGAATATTGGGAGAGTTTATGTTAGGCACTTTGCGACCCGGCTACCTGAGGTGAGCCATTACACTGTAGAGCACAATCATGTATTATATAAGAGTATCGAGAGTTTCAGGCTACTTACTGTAGTGACTGCATTTGTTTTATGTTTTGTGAAGGTTTTCTGCGAGGCTTACAGACAAGTTGACCCTAACCAATATGGGGCAATGCGCCACCTTTTTGGCACATGGTCTTCTGTTTTTCCACCACCGGTCCTTCGCAAAATTGAGTCGGAACTGCAATTTTCTTCTTCAGCTAGTGATCAACGGGCTAGCCTGTCTTCTTTGAGGGCTTCAGAATCTCCTCGACCATCTCATGGTATTCATGTCAATCCAAAGTATGTGCGTCAGTTGGAACATTCATCTGCTGAAAGTGTAAGCCTTTGAACATTCTGTTCTTCCCTTTCTTGATTGTGATGTCATAGAATATGTTATAGGCGTACTATACTCTGCAATGATATCTTATACACGATGCTTTTTGGTGAGAAGTATATCCATGCATGATCACTGATGGTTCTTCATGTTAGACATTAACTATATTAGGTTACGTAGTTCATTCATGGGTTCCACTTGTTATTAACATTACGATGGACTGTTAGGAGTAAGTCACTCTTCATGGTGCTCTAGATTGTATCTACAGGGGTTTTACCTATGCAGCCCAGCTTTTCCCTTTTGTCTTTTTGAGGTTGGAAATGATAGATTTTGGGAGGTAAAACTTAGCTAGTCTTGATTATCATTGATTAAGTTCTCCATCAAGTAATTATGGAAGTACACTATATGAAGTTGTAGAGGTTGGCTGTTATTGTTCACCATGCGTCTGCAGACTTTTGCAGATGTGATAATGGACATCTGCCTAGTGTACTAATATTGGTAAATGGGATGTAGACGTATCTGAAATTTTTTAGATGGGTCACCAGGTTTTGGGGGGGGTGAGGTTGTCGTGCTGTGGATTCTTTATGTGGAAATAGCATCCAGGCAGGAGCTTTCAAAACTATGAATCACCATGGACGTTCGTATGATGGTTAAACAGTTAAAACTAAAATGAGATGATGTCTAATTTTTGTGATACCTCCAGGAGTAAACTCCTCTGATCTAAATGGCTGAAGACATGCTTAAATGCAATTCCGCGAGAGTGTGTGAGAATCTGATGATGGTTTCTTTTTTCACAGGTTGGAGGTGAAGCTTCTAGGTTGAGGTCAACAGAAAACAATATTCGTTCATCCTATCCCCCGAGGGCAACTAAGCTTCAACCATCTCCCAATGCTGCTTTTACAAGGACTTTGTCCCCTCTGAGAAGAGGAACTGATACAAGTTTTTCTACAGAAATAGATGAATTTACTGCTGATAGCACATCGAGGAAATTCGACAGGGCTTCTCCATCTCACCCTGCCTCTGAATATGACCTTGCAAGAGCAGTAGGTAGAGAGGAGCTGTCAAATGATTGGCAAAGGAATCAATTTTTTGATGTTGGTCGAAAGCGTTTGGGAAATTCTTCTGCAATCAATCTCACCAATGGACGCAGTCATATGAATCCTAGAGCATTGATTGATGCATATGGAGATGACAAGAGGAAAAGTACCTCCATCCATAAGCCCAGCCCAATTGAGCACTCGGACATCAGAGGAAAGGTGGCTCCCATGTCATGGCAAGATACAGAAGAGCAGGAGTTCAATTGGGAAGATATGAACCGCAGTTTGGCAGATCGTGGTAGAAGTAACAATATAGTGCAATCATCTGTTCAACCTTACGGCAGCTCAAGGTCTAGGTTGGGAGGCAGGTTTTCTGGTCTGCCTCCTGCAACAGCACGGGATGATCCCTCTATATATATTGGAGATGCCTCTATTATGGTATGCTCCAATGACTGTGATCTCAGCTTTGGCTAGTGCTTTTTCATCTTTAAAAGTTTGGAAGTTTGAGATATAAACCTCCAGTCTTCATCCTGTGTTAGATTGCAATACTGCTGTTCCGTTTATGTCCTATATCACTTTTCATGTTAACGAAGATTTTGTTCTGCTGGCATCATGCTGAATAATGTATGAAACAAACTTAAGGCCAATTAGATGTGTTTGGTTTGGTATCACAACCTATCCACACAGACGCATATACTTGCATGCACAGTTTTCAATCCATCTCCATTTCTCATGCATCTTTTTCTAGAAATTTCCACAACCAAAGCAGTTCCTATTTCAGCTCCCAATCTCTTTCTTTGCATGTTAGCTGGAATCATCATGTCAAAAATTGGGATAATTTGCTCTTTACCATGAATCCTGCATTTGCATTGTATGTGATTCATTTTCTGGTGGAACTGTTTGTAAAGAGTTGATTTGCTATCTTTCATAACATTTGAAAGTTTAAATACTTGTGCAGTCTGGTCCTGGATCAGTTGATAAATTGCCTAGACTTCAAAGCGAGACAAATAAAATTCCTGGTTCCCGCTATTCTGAGAAACCATTGAATTTGTCAACACACACTTCCCAACAATTCCTCAATAGGGGGAGAGTTTCCAGTTTACAGACAATGTCTTCAGCTGGAGGTATGCCAGGTGATGAGAAACTGATTCCTGGTTACAGAAAGCTTCCTGTTGCTGAACAAGTTGACAGGACTATCCCACCACGGATGGATTCTTCGACTTTTGAATCCACTTATCCCGCCAATCTTTCCACATCAACTGGCACTTGGCCTGCAATTAATGTGCATAAGTCTAACTCCCTTCCTGTTCGACCTGTACTTCCCCGGCAGCAGCAGTCATCTGGCTCGGTCATTATTTCGGGTCCTAGTACTGCTGCAAATCAAGGTGCAAATCGCCCTTTGCTTATGGTTGAACAGAAACTTGATAAGTTGGACGGCAAGGAGCTACCTTCTACTACGAAGTTATCGGTACCCAATCAGCATGGTGGGTTCATGCCACTGAATCGGCAAAAGAACCAAAATACTCCATTTCAACCTCAGTTTCAACCTATACAGGAGGCTCAAGGAAAAGTTCTCCCATCTTCTGCAGCAACTGCATCATCTCATATGGTAGCACCTGGATTAAATTATGGGTTTACAGGACAAGGTCACCGTCCAATTCTATCCTCAGGGCAAGGAAATATTTTGCAAATAGCACAATCTTCTATACCAATCCAAAACATCCCAAACAACATGATGCAATTTCAGGGTGGATCCTTGCCTCCCCTGCCTCCGGGTCCTCCTCCTGTCCCTTCGCAGTCATTACCAATGTCACAAATTCCCACTGCAGCTCTACCTAATAATTTAGGTGGAAATGCATATCATGGTTTAATCAGTTCTCTCATGGCTCGAGGAGTGATCACACTAACGAATCAGACCCCTGTGCAGGTATTAGTTCAAACATTAATTACTTGTAGCTGGTTCTATCTTTTGTTTGTTGACATTAAAAATGGTATTTCTGTACATGGATTTTGAATATATCCAGGATTCTGTTGGTGTTGATTTTAACATGGACCTTCTTAAAGTTCGTCACGATTCTGCAATAAGAGCCCTATATGATGATCTCCCAAGACAATGTACAACATGTGGCTTGAGGTTTAAGTTTCAAGAAGAGCACAGTAGCCATATGGACTGGCATGTGACCAAGAACCGAATGTCTAAGAGTCGCAAGCAGAAACCTTCACGGAAATGGTTTGTAAGTACGAGCATGTGGCTCAGTGGTGCGGAGGCATTGGGAGCTGAGGCAGTTCCTGGGTTTTTGCCTGCTGAGAGTACTGAAGAAAAGAAGAGCGATGAAGAAATGGCAGTTCCTGCTGATGAAGATCAAAATGCATGTGCGTTGTGTGGGGAACCTTTTGATGATTTCTATAGTGATGAGACAGAAGAATGGATGTATAAAGGAGCTGTATACATGAATGCACCAGATGGTTCAACTGCTGGAATGGATAGGTCTCAGTTAGGTCCTATTGTACATGCTAAATGCCGGTCAGAATCTAATGAAGTATCCCCTGGAAATTTTTCCAGAGATGAAGGGGTAAGTTGCCTTCCTGACGAAAGATTGGGTTTCCTTTTGCCCTGTTTTATGTTTTTCCCTTGCTCAAACCACAATCACTCTAGTCATGTTTTGTTTGATAGGATGATGCTTGTGTGCAGTTGCTCTGCATATTCTTTTTCCTAGAATAAAATTGTTGTGTTTGATATGGCTAGAGTATGAATATGTTAGCAGCATGCAATTAGTGGAATTCTTCCTATATGCTGTGATAAGATGAATAAATGAGTTTCTGTTATCCTCTGTGGTCATCAGTCGATCTGCTGCATCATACCATAAGTTGATAGCCTGTTCATGCTATGATTTAAGTGGAGAAATAAACTTTTGACCCTTTTTCTCTTTGTTTTCCCCTGTGCAGGGAAACGCCGAAGAGGGTAGTCAAAGAAAACGATTGCGGAGTTAATCAGATCAGTCTGTCTTCTGTAATACTGTGTCTGTTCAGTCATTGATCTTATTCTACTGTAGTGTTGGAGCATGGGAGATAGGCTGAGAAATCTTGTACATGTATAGTTCAAGTTGTACCATGGCAATCATAGTAAAAGGTCGCAATCATCTCGCATTGTTTATGACGATCTTTTCAGATCCTGACAATCAAAACGAAGAGAAGACTGCGAACAACGGCCCACATCTTTTAATGCTAATTGTATTGGAGGATTTCATGGAAAAGTCATGTGGGTTAAATTATTGTTATTCAAAAGAAAATGGGAGGCAATCCCTCCTTTTTCGCGGTTGGGGTCATTTGGTAGTCGCAGGGTAGCTTCTTCTTTCTTTTGGGCCCTCCTGCTTGGAATATCCAGGGGTGGCTTGTTGGTGGCTTAGTATTCAACTTAATGATTTCATATTTTGTCGCTGGTACGGTGATTTTTAACTTGATATAGGTAATGACCAATAATGTTTTCCGGATTTGTTTTGAAGATCATATATTTGCACGAAGCATATGATTGTTCCTTTAATGTCATTGTAAATTATCGGTGTTGATTTCGCTTAACACCTTTGGAGAACTTAGATCAAACGGCAGCGTTCACACGGGATCCAAGGTGCTCTGCAAATCCTCTAGGCTATGACATTGACGAGGAAAACATCAATCTTACAAATTTTTACACCCTAAACATCTTGCCAGTTTTATGCGTTGAGGGTGGGTCGGTGTTCAAAGAACAGAGGTGCGTCTTTATCTCCTCGTCCGCTGCAATTCACCACGACCTTTGTGGAATCGGGGAGGGTCGGGCAAAGTTTCTCCAAATACGCCAACGCATGAGCGGCTTCCATTGCTGGGATTATGCCTTCCAATCTAGATAGCAATTGGTATGCTGCAACCAAAAACAGCATGTCACACGAATTAATCAGGATTGATTTTTGTATTCGTGGCTTCGTAAGGAAGTGGGGTGTGGGGTCGAATTGTTTACCGTTCAGAGCTTCTTTGTCAGTGACGGTATGGAATTCTGCTCGTCCCGTGTCTTTGAGGAAGCTCAGCTCCAGGCCCACTCCTGGATACTGTAAGCCTGGTAAACACAGTCGACAATAGAAACGATCATGAGTTTGGTTAAGCATTTGCAAAACTCTAAAATCCCTAATGCAAATGACGCTTGAAAAAAAAATTAAGTAGCTTTGAGGAAATGCAATTACATCTCCAAAACTCTCCAAAGACTTTTAGCCCAAGGTAGGTCTTGAGAACTTTGGAATATTGTATTTCCAGAATGTAAATACAAATTTTTTTCTTCAAACTTTGCTCTCACTCAACTTTCAAGCTGTGCAACCCCAGCAAGGCTACTTGGGCCAGATCTGGCCTGCTAGCCGCGGAGTCCTTGCCGGTTTTGAGTATTTTAATCTAAAAAAGGCAAAAATGCTTTCCAAAGTATGATTTTGCCAAGCGCCATTTAAGTCAAAATTATTTGTTAATACACTTTAAAATTACAACTTACTAAACACTACTTATTTGTTGGAAAACCCTTATAGCCCAAAGGCTTTTGTATTTTCTCAAAGACGTTTCTTAGAACCGAACCAAACGCGCATCCTGTATAGAAGTTGAAATAGAGTGATCTTTACTTGATGCCAACGTAGTGAGCACCAAGAACTTGGCCTTCCTGGTCCTGCAACAAGTAGCTCATGGCTCCATGGTAGACCCCAACATGGCCTGTGGCCAGAGTGGGCGCATGCCTCCCTGAGTCAAGGCCAGACCCAGCCGCCTCCACACCAACCAGCCTCACCCCCTCATCACCGACGAACTCATGGAAGATCCCAAGCGCATTGGAGCCACTCCCGACGCATGCCACCACCACGTCTGGCCGCCCTCCCCACCGCTCCATCGCCTGCCTCCTCGTCCCCCTCCCGATGATGGATTGGAACTCCCTCACCATGCTCGGGCATAAGTGTGGGCCCACCACCGTCCCTGTCAGGTAGCAGCTCCCCTCCGGGTCGTTCATCCATTGCCTTATGGCCTCTGAGCTTGCATCCCTGAAGTTCCCCTCCACTCTGATCATCTGCAAGATTGAACTAAATCAGATTTCCAGCTTATTGGTTTGTTGATGTTGGTGGGAAATTGATGGGGTTCTAGCTAGTGTTCATTTGAAATGTTTCCGTATGTTTCACTGGGGGTTTCTATTGCTCTCACTTTTAGAATAAAAAACATACTTTGCTAGAACAGTCCACTCTCTTAAATTTTCCTTATTTATCTGACATATCCGCGCATGAACACTTGTGCAGATACAGCTCTATGCAAGTTGCACGTAAAATGAAAGTCGCTTCATGCAAGAATATTCTAACCGGAGCACCTAGTAGCTTGATCAAAAACACATTAGAAGCTTGCTTCTCCATATCCTCGGAACCCATGAAGATGATGCAATCAAAGACAGCTTAGCGCACACAGCAGCGGTTGCTACGCCATGCTGGCCTGCTCCTATCGCCGCCGCCACCACCCTTTGGCGGCCCATGCACTTGGCGATCATCGCCTGCATGATGGCATTGTTCATCTTGTGTGCGCCACAGTGGTTGACATCCTCTCTCTTCAGGTAAATGTCCGGCCCTTCTCCGTTCCCATTCTTGTAATAGTTGGTGAGTCGCTCTGCGAAGTACAAAGGCGTCTCCCTTCTGACATAGTCTCGTAGAGCTATTACTAGTTTTGCCCGTGATTTTATTGATCACAGTTGGGAAAATATATGTATCAGGTTCGTACATATGGTTAGAAAACCAACAATTTCTCTTCCATAGTTGTAGCTGTTGGAAATTAATCTAGAGAAAACAAACTGTTTGTTATAATCAGAATATTAATGTAATGGAGGTGAGGTACGGATATCCGAATCTCCTTAAGGCGATTAGTTCCTGCCAATAATGCTTCGCAGATTCATGAACTATGCCTCCCAAGATATAATACCTCGAACCTGTTTGGATTAGCACTACACAAATAGGACTCAGTCGAACCGTTCAATTGAACCAACACATGCAGAAAAATTAGAAGAATAGAATAGTATATCAAATTTCTTTTGGAATCGAGTCGAAAAAACTCTCTTATGAAGCTCTATGTTCCTATCTATTTATAGAGTTTTTTAGTTCATGTATAGAAGAGATACACAAATTAAATAGACGCATGTATCCATGAAATTCATGAATCAAGAGATACGTGAATCTAAGAAATCCATGAATTCAAGAGATTCGTACACTCAATAAATACATAAACTAAAAGATACATAAATCTAGGAAATTCATGAATTCAATAGATATGTGAACAGAAAAGTTTAGAAAATTCATGAATTTAAGAGATACGTGAATAGAAAAGATGTATTTTAATTTATTGGTTTTCGTTGATCCATTAATCATAATTATAACAATCTCCCACATTAATGGATTAACAAAACATTTTTGACTTGAAGAAATATGAGCATACTTGTTGAAATACATTGCATCAGGATAGGTAGCTTTCGCTTTGAACCTTCTTTAGTGAAGGCCTATCGGACTTACTTAACTAGTTGATGGACTAAGCCTTGAATCACCAGTTGTTCGTGTAAGCCTAGATAATAAACTTCACACAGAGTACTTCCAATTCAAGATTGGTTCTCGGTTGTGTTCGTTCTTCCGGCCCTGAGCCTCTTAGGATTCATGCGTGCTTTAGAAAATCTAGCCTTTAAAGATTTTCATAGAGTTGGCTAGCTCCATGCATGTAGGTGTATTCCTATTAAAGATATCCTACCATATTTTACTTGGATGTTACATTCCAAGTTATAAGAATCATTAAATGCATAGCGTACCCTTAATAATGCTGTAGGAAAGCACTGTTGCATCATAAGAATGGGAGACAGTGCTTACATTAGAGTTTCCAGAATTTGTGTTGTCCTATTGAACCTAGACCATGGGATCTCCAATCGCATAGGTTAGGTTTCCACCCCGGAATCTTTTTATTGGGTTAAGTCTCTTAAATCCATTCACCTTGATGCGTAGTTTATTTGTTCTCTTGACAAACCTTTTGTTAACAGATCCACAATATTTTCCTTTGACTTTACAAAGTCTAAAGAAATGATTCCATTGAAAAACAATTGCCTTACAATATTGTGTCTACGACGAATATGTTTAGACTTACTGTTATAAATCATATTATGCGCTCTTGCAATTGCTGCTCGATTGTCACAGTGTATGCAAATTGCAAGCATAGGTTTTGGCCACGCTAGAACATCTTAAAAATGTCGAAGCCATTTTGCTTCTTTAGCAGCTTTATCCAAAGAAATAAACTCTGATTTCATTGTAGAGTGCGTTATTATAGTTTGTTTAGAGGATTTCCATGACACCGTGGCACCTCCTAACGTGAACACATATCCGCTAGTCGATTTTAATTTATCAGAATCTAAAATCCAATTGGCATCACAATAACCTTCCAAAATAGATGAATATTTCCCATATTGTAGAACATAGTCTTTTGTCCTTTTCAAATATCCTAATACTCTCATAAGAGCATTCCAATGCTCGTCTAAGTAGCATGGACACGGCGACATAACATGCGACAGGACACGACACGACACAATACGATACGTTGACACATTATTTATTAAAAATAGAGATTTCCGACACATTGGGACACGTATATTAAATGAATATTTTTATTTTTAATTAATTTAATTTAGATTTAGTATATTTATATTTTGAAATTATTTTTATTCATTTATTTATTTTTTAGATTAAAAAAATTCCTCATTTGGATCCACCCCACTCTCTTCTTTCCCTCATCCATTTCCCCCACCCCCACTTTATTTTTCTTTCCCTCCGCACCATGGTCCATTCCCCCACCCCCAAATTCATTTTTTCCCTTTCCCTCCCCACCATTGTTCATTTCCCCCACTAGTCCTTGTCACTTTCCCTCCCCTAAAATACGTGATGGCCCATCAGATTCTCATTTTTTAAATTATTTCAGAGTTTCTTCAGAAACCTTAGCTCCTTTACTCCTCCTCCTCGTCGCTCATGCACGACCCTTCCTCTTATCCTCCTCTTGATCCTTCTCCTTCCTCGTCACTCGCCACTCGCCTCACGATCCCCTTCCTCACCGCTCCTCGCCGCATGACCCCCTTCCTCGCCGTTCGCCGCACAACCCCCTTCCTCGCCGCTCGCCGCACAACCCCCTTCCTCTCCTCTTCCTCTTTCCTTCGGTCCTTTCTCCCTTGCAGCTGTAGCCTTGTCGAATCCATCGCAACATCATAGTGGTGACCCTCGCCTCAGTCTATGCTCGACCGTCTCTCGCCGTCACTCGCGGTCTGCTCCTTTACCGTCGCTTCCACCTTCCCAGACATGCTTATTAAAACGTGTTAGGCAAAGGTTGACCATGTGTTGGAAAAACCGACATGCGTTGACCACGTGTCCGACCGTGTCGACGTGTCCGACACGCTTTGACACATGTCGGACACGACATGGAAGCACGGACAACTAAATCTACTTAGTTTGCTTACTGAGTACACAATATCAGGTGCTCGTAAGTCCGAAACTATTTCCAGTGTTGTTTCTTAAAGTTAGGTGTGGAAGAAAATGATTGTTTGCATCTTTAATGCCGAATCTTTAAATCGCTCAATTACATTTTCAATGTAATGAGATTGTGTTAAACCTAAGCCATCATAATTCCTTAGAATTTTGATGCCGAGTATAACATCCGCTATTCCTAAATCTTTCATGTCAAAGTTCTTCTTGAGAATATTCTTGGTGATTCTGATGACATTAGTGTTATTTTCAAGAATTAATAAGTCATCGACATATAAACAAATAAGTACATATCCAACTGTTGTTGATTTAGTGTACACACATTTGTCACACTCATTGATTCTATACCCATTTTGAATCATTACCCGGTCAAATTTCTAGGAACTTGTTTAAGTCCATACAATGATTTGACAAGTCTACACACTTTGTTCAGGTTGTTCCATATAAATCTCTTCGTCGAGATCACCATTTAAGAATGCAGTTTTCACATTCATTTGATGTATCTGCAAATTGTATAGCGAAGCTATAGCAATCAACATCCTTATTGATGTTATTATTGTGACAGGTGAATAAGGATTAAAGTAGTCAAGACCCTCTTTTTGTCTAAATCCTTTGGCTACAAGCCGAGCTTTGTACTTATTAATGGAACCATCAGATTTTAGTTTTTTTTTTTGAATATCCATTTACATCAAATTGGTTTATTTCCAGGTGGACGATCAACCAATTCCCAAGTATGGTTACTTAGGATAGAATGTATTTCATTGTCAACAGCTTCTTTCTAGAAAGGAGCATCTGGAGATGACATTACCTCTTTAAATGTTTGGGGCTCACCTTCTAACATGTATGTTAGAAAATTAGGTTCGAAAGATTTTTCAATTCGAGACCTTTTACTCCTTCGAAGTTCGGCTTCTTTGATCACAACTTCATCATTTTTCAGATTTTGATTCTCTAAGCCTTTTTTGAGAAAGTTCTCATTGATTTCTTTTTGCATGATGTATATCTTCAAAAAATTCAGCATCCCTTGATTTTAGGATTGTATTGATATGAATTTCCACATTTTCAAATTTGTGAACCAAAAATCTATATGCGCTACTATTTTGAGCATAACCGACAAATATGCAATCCACCGTTTTAGGTCCCAACCGAGTTTGTTTAGGAGGAGGAATTGCCACCTTGGCCAAGCACCCTCACACTTTTAGAAAATTGTAGGATGACAATTTTCCATTCCATAACTTGTATGGAGTTTTACCTGTCTTTTTGTGGGGTATTTTATTAAGAATATAATTTACAGTTAAAACTACATGTCCCCACAAGTTCTGAAGTAAACTTGAACTCAAAAGCATGGCGTTAGCCATGTCCTTTAGTGTCTTGTTCAATCATTCAGCAACTCCATTTTGTTGTTGAGTATAAGGTGCAATCGTTTGGAGAATTATTCTAAAACTAGCACAAAACTCTTTGAAATTGATTGAACCGTATTCTCCTCATCTATCAAACCTAAGCACTTTGATCCATTTATCAAGTTGGTTTTTAACTTCATTTTTATACTTGACAAACATGCTCATAGTCTCATCTTTGCTAGTTAGTAAATAAACATAGCAAAATCTAGTACAATCATCCACAAATGCGATGAAGTACTTCTTTCCACCTCTAGTTTCTTCAAACTTTAAATCACATGGATCACTATAGATTAATTGTAAAGGTTCACTTGTTCTTTCAACGGATTTGAAAGGTTTCTTGGCAAACTTGGCCTCAACACAAGTCTACACTTGTAATGGGCATCCAACTCAAATCTTGGAATTAACCCCAAGTTTGTTATTCTCTTCATTGTACCATAGTTTACATGTCCAACTCTACCATGCCATAGATAAGGGGACACAACAGTGTGAACTAAAGACTTTTATTTATTAATAGTCTTTGGGTACACATAATTCAAGTTTACATCAATGACAGCCACATTAGCTTTAAATAGGTCAATACACAAGTACCCTTTCTCCACATACATCCCTTCTTTTGAAAATACGAACTTGTCAAATTCAAATACAACTTTGAAACCCTTCTTGACAAGTATGGGGCCAGAAATTTGATTTTTCCGAATCCCTAGTACATGCAGCACTTTTAATAGGGCGATCTCCTTGCCAGATGTAAACTTCAGGATCACCTTTCCCCTTTCAGTAATCTTTACTGATGCAGAATTAGCCATATAAAGCTTCTCATTTTCTTCAATCTTCTCATAAAATGAGAACATGATATGCACATATGTGATTTGTGGCACCTGTGTCTAGCCACCAGTCATTAGTGTTCAACATCAGAGATACTTCGGACATTACCACAGTAGACATTATCTCAATATTGTCATGTTCTGCCAAATTCAATTGTTGGGTTGCATCATCGTTCTTACCTTTTTTTGGGCGCTTCTTGCAATCTTTAGCATGATGACCAAGCTTGTTGCATATAAAACATATCCCTTGGAATTTTCGGAACCCTTTTGCTTGCCTTTTCCTTGAAAGGATATTTTCCTCTTTCTATCTTGCTTGGATTTGGAAGATTTTACAACGTTAGCCTTTAGCTCATAAGAAGGGTTTGTAATCCTTCTATTGTCCTCCTCAATTCTGAGGCGCAAAATGAGATCTTCAAGGCTCATCTCCTTTCGTTTGTGCTTCAAGTAATTTTTGAAATTTGACCAGCCCAAAGGTAGTTTCTCAATCATGGCTGCCACTTAGAATGATTCACTAAGTATCATTCCCTTAGCAGAGATGTCATTCAGAATTAATTGCAATTCTTGAACCTGACTCATGGCAGATTTAGAATCCATCATCTTGTAGTCCAAGAATTTGGCAACCACAAATTTCTTGGTGCCAACGTCCTCAATCTTGTATTTCTTCTCTAAGGATTCCTATAACTATTTAGCAGATTCAATTTACAATAAACATTACATAGAGAATTCACTAAATAGTTAAGAAAATAATTTCGGCATAAGAAGTCCCCATGCTACCAAGCCTCCAATGCACCGAGCGTCATGACATCGTGCTCATCTGGATTAATTACCAGGCACACCTCTAATAAATATTTCGTTAAATTTAGCATGGTCAAATAGAAGAACATCTTATGCTGCCACTATTTAAAGCCTGCTCCGGTAAATTTCTCCGATTTCTCATTAGTTGTAATTGGAGGTGTTGCCATCATAGTAGGCAAGGTTCGTTGAACTACCCATCCAGAAATGGAGCCAAAAGCCATTTGGCCTGTACTATTTTGAAAAACAGTCCTGAGCATACTAGTCATATGACTTGTACTCGCACCACTAAAATTGGTGTTGACCCAAGGGCTCGTAGCATTGACTACTACAAATTCAAACTCTGAAGGTTGAACATCTTCCATAGCAATGGTCGAATCAACCATAGGAATGTCTCTTGAAATATGCTGGACATTGAAGTGCACTTGATTGTTTTCAGCCATCTCAATAATCTAACAAGAACAACAAATAATGAGTGATGTAATCGCCTTAAGATTGTTGGAAATTAATCTAGAGAAAACAAACTGTTTGTTGTAATAAGAATATCAATGTAATGGAGGTGAGATACGGATATCCGAATCTTCTTAAGGCGATTAGTTCCTACCAACGGTGCTCTATAGATTTACGAACTATGCATCCCTAGATACAACCCCTTGAACCTGTTTGGATTAGTACTATGCAAACAGGACTCAATCGCACTGTTCAATTGAACCAGCACACCCAGAAAAATCAAAAGAGTAGAATAGTATATCAAATTTCTTTTGGAATCGAGTTGAAAAAAACTCTCTTATCAAGCTCTATGTTCCTATCCATTTATAGAGTCTTTTAGTTCATGTACAGAAGAGATACATGAATTAAATAGACGCATGTATCCACGAAATTCATGAATTAAAAGATACGTGAGTCTAAGAGATTCATGAATCCAGAGACACGTGAATTCAAAAGATTTGTAAACTCAATAAATACATGAACTAAAAGATAAATGAATCTAGGAGATTCATGAATTCAATAAATACGTGAATTGGAAAAAGTTTAGGAAATTCATGAATTTAAGAGATACGTGAACATAAAAGACGTATCTTAATTTATTGATTTTCGTTGATCCATTAATTATAATTATAACAGTAGCCACCACCGAAAAAGATTGTCAAAGGAAAACAGGGCAGGGACATAGTAGAAAAGGATGTTTCTTTTCTCGTCCTAGAAGATAAAAGGTGTAAGTTGGAGTTAAAGAGGAACGAATAGTGCTGTTTATGAAACCGATAATTTATCATATCAATTTTTTTTTTTTTTTTTTTTTTTCATGTGAGAAATCTCTCCTCACAAACCTGAAATTCAGCATCATGCAGAACAAAGTTGAAGTCAGCTTCAAGCTTGCCCAAGCAACTCATCAACGTCTCAGGCACAAACTTCCCTCCATAAATCCCAAACTTGCCTCTCCTCTCTCTTCTCTCAACCTCAGTGATTTTTCTTTCGCGCAGCGCCCTTTCCACGTGCAAAGGTCTCGACCCACTTTTCACGGCGCTAGCAGCCGCCGAGTTGTTACTTACAGCTCGTTTCATGCTAGAGATCGGTCGTTTGGTACAAGCAAAGAACAATTTGTTGGTGAGAAAGAGATCGGATTTGATGCTCGAAGCCATTGAGTGGAGAACGAATTCGAGGATCGGAAAGTAAGCAGCTGAGAATTATTATGCGGACGAGCGATGTGGTTACCTAAAGATATCGAACGTGTGTTTATACGCAAATGTCGTCGTGGTCTCTTTCGAAGAGAATATCAGCCTGTGGCTTAGAATTGCTTGGTACGATGAAGAAGGCGCGCGCATGCTTTAAACGAGTTTGCACGATTGTTTCATTGTCATCAGCACATCTCAGGTAAGGTTCACAGTACAAATAAACGAACAAAGTGAGAAATCGATTGCGGGCATCAAGTACTTGCTCGATACTGAAGCCTATCCACTGATCTGTCCTCGTCACAAGCACCCATTTTACACGCTGTAAAACGTATATTCGTTGTTCTCGTTGCTACGGCCATTCTCTCCTCACTTGTGTTCACCAGTACAGCCGTCGAAAATCTCCATATCAACCTCGCCAGCATCAGGCGATAGTGCCATCGCCATCTCCATTGACAGCCATTATCGAAGTTCATGCGTTTGTGATTCAAAACGTGGAGAATAGCGATAAAGAAAGAGAGAAACGTAATATTCATGAAGAGTACATCAACTTATTTGTAAGTTTTACAAGTGACTATCTATAGTAGCAAAATATTAATTACAATCGGTTAGGATCAATCAAAGGAAATATATATAATCTCTTAAATATATTTCTAACATCCCCTTGAACTCAAGGTAAATTGAAAGATGTTAACTTGAGTTTGGAGAAAAAATCTGGAAAATGCCCAGATGGATGTGTTCTGTTGAAGACATTAGTAGCTTTTTATTTTTGTTTTTTTATTTTGGATCGGCATTAGTAGCTTGTTTAGCGCATGTATTAGAGACAAGTGAAGCAATACTCGGAAGAATGTTATATCCAATGAAACGTTAGTCTATTTTAAGGTGCTTGGTGCGCCCATGGAAAACATCGTTATGTATTATTTAGACAGCACTTTGGCTACTACAATGACTAACTTTTGCATTCTTATGTTTTCTAGTAGCCATCACAATCATAATCACTCTGAAATCCTGTCAACAACAGCTCAGCGGTTTGTTTTTTGCAACCCATTAGATAAGTGAGGTGCCAGAAAAGAAAAAGTAACCAGTAATAAAGCAAAAAAGAAACCAAATTTTTGGGGTTCAAGATGTAAGGAATAGAAGAAACCAAAAAACGAAAAAAGGAATTGTCAGTTTTGGAACCGACCCAAGAATCGGATCCAATTGATTGGTCTGGTTTGATGCTAAGACTGGTTAGGCCGATTTTAAGTTATAGGGTGAGAATTGATCCGACCCTAGCCATAATGACCACAAGTTCTCATTTATGAGGATTTGGCAACCGAAGCTTTAAAAAGTAAGAGACACTGCAAACCATAACTTTGGAATATTGACTTTTGAGCAAAATGAACACATTGACTGATCTTGACCTGACTTTTTTCAATTTGGGACCGTTCATTTTCCACTTTTTTTTTTTTTTAGTTATCGGCATACTTTACTCTTATTCTAATTCTCACTCTCAGACTTTTGCCCTACCTTTTTACAGGGCGTGAGAGTTGAAACTCACACTTAAAATTAAATCATCCTCACCCCATTCCCCCTCTGAGAATGACGGGATTCGAACTCCCGTCTCCCCCTTTCATGTTGGAAGAGTGGTTATTGGGGCAAAACCTCGGTGGTTCATTTTTTTTTTTTAATCAAGAACTTATTTATTTCCATTTTCTACTTTCTCATGAAAATAAATGAGTTTTTGATTGGAAAAAAAAAACTAAAAAATAAACATTTATTTATTTATGATAAATGGCATCATTTTGCTCGTGGATGCATTTATTGTACATGTCAATGCAGTTAGTCACGTTTAAACATCAGTTTACATGATTTTTTTTTTTTTTTTTAAAGGTGAGTCTTTTAGTCCCTTAAATAAATTTCATCCATTTTTTCAGGATCCTTCCACAAATTGAGATAATAATGAAATCTAAAAAAAAAATGCATACCTATGATTAATCCACGTTTTCGTTACTTTTGTATTCTCTTTTTCCGCGCATTATTCATTTAAATTTTGCTATTTGAAAATCCCATCAATTGAAATTGTTAGCCACATACGAAGACGTCCTCCTCTTAGTTTCCACACCAATACTATAATCACTAAATATAGCGTTGTCCACAAATTCATAAGGATAAGTGTCATATAACTTTTCACTTAACTTTTAATTGAGTGTCATATAACATTTCAATCGATCAATTGAGCATGACATTTGTGGTGATCATTTTTAGATGAATGCGTGATTTATTATTTGAATATTAGAACACTTTTCCTCACGCATAAGCTAAACTGTGGCCTTAATCTAAATTGTGAAAATATTCAATTGGAGGAGGCAAATATGAGTTTGGAAGATTCGAATTTCTCTGATACCATGTGAGATTTGATGAGATTGTTACTAATTGTTCTAAAAGCTAAAATTGTTATATGAAGACTTGATTCATTGTTTAAATATTTTAACAAAAGTTACGGTACTCAAGTGATTAAAAAGATTATGCTATTCATATGAGTGCCATACGAAAGTTACGATATCGTGACTCTTATGACTCTTATGCGATCATAAAAGACTTTTATATTTTGAGTCCTATCTCAAATGTATGGTTCTCAGAATCTCATCACTTTGGGTATTACCTCTGTGGAAGTTCTGACATCAACATTTTCGACTGTGGTCCTCCGAGCTCAACGACAAAATGTGGTTAGGCATGGCCCCTTTCGTGTTGATTGCAAACTTTCCCTTTTCGTCTCCCGTCCTATTCGATTTGGGTTGCTGGGGTCCGTCCGTCCCGACTTGTCAGGCTCGTCTTGACTTGAATTCACATTTCTTTCTACATCTATCTTTTCGTCTTCCTTTTTACACTTGACGTGCAGTTCCTTTTTGTTTCTCATTCCATGTGTAGTGCTTCGCCATTGGTGTAAGTAATTAGTTACTCGTGTAAAACAAAAGTGGTTTAGTTCCTTAAAGAAAACCCCCCAACTCCATGTTTAATCTCAATTTTGTCTACAACCTTCTTTTTAAATTTTTAAATTTTCAACTTTTAGTCTAATTCTCAAATTTGCCAAGGTGTCCAAAATCACCACGTGTTCCTCCCAAGATTAATAATATTAGGAAGTTTTCATTATTAAGTGGGGATGGTAATGAAGATACGGGTTTTGGTAATGGACCTGTGATTGGCCTCATGTCAAAAATTTTGAAGAAACTTGTGGTGATTTTTGGATGCGTTGGTAGATTTGGGATTAAAGTAAAAATATGTAAAACTATGTGATTGATATGAGATGTGGACATTTTTTTCACAGGGTTTGGGTGAAGTTGAAATTATTTCTACCCTTTTCGTCATCCAATATAAAGAGATGAATTTAGTTTGACACTAGTAAAAGCGAAGTGTCATTGTCAAATTCGTCAATCCAAAATGCAAACTTTCTGACTTTCTCTCCCTGCGTTCGTGCCCCTTTCACTGTCCGAATGAGGAGCGCGGGACAACACTTCGTGTTGGGAGTCTTTGTCCCAAATACTGATCGCAAAACATTAAACGCGCACATCGATTGATCTTCCTTTTGCCCTTTCATGGGCATTTTTTTTAGGGTCAATTTGATTTTGACCTCATGATTTGCGTGGATGCACCATGATAGGAAAATTGAAAGGCTCACGAGTGAACTCTCAAAGGCACCATTGTTTCGATGGACGTCCAAGCTAGTTGGGAATCACCTTGATTCGAGAACAATCATCAAGATTTAGGGTGCATGTCCTTCATAGGAAACTCAAGATTTGAAAAACATCGAAAAGTAATCAATTATATCACCTATAAAATAAGTAAATAAAAGATATTTTTATTACCTACAAAAATAGTTAGTCATGAATTTCTTTTATTAAAGCAATATAACGAATCATATTTTGATTTTTTTATGAAATAAATGCTTCGTTTAAAAGAGGTGCCAGATTGAATAGCTTTTTCCAAATTAGTAAGAAATGTCTCCAACCACGCATAATTAAAGAGATCAATTCTACCTCACCACTCTGACCAATAAAAATATCTACATCATCATCACAACTAGCAAGCCACATGCACACATTCCGATAGATATTTAAGGGATGGCCAGAATTTACTTGCACGAAATTAAGGGCCTTTTTATGCGACACGCAAAACATGGCACTTTCTTGAATGCCTCTTTCTCATGAAAAATGTGGTGCCCTTTGATGCCACTTAAAATTCGGGCCACAAACATCTCTTTCTATGAAAAACCTCATGAATAAACGTCTATTTAATAAATATAATAAGTGGCAGTTACCATCCCTTTCGTCCGGGCCACTCATCTTAACCTTTACAAAGAAAAAAAGAAAAGAAAAATTATCGCAAAGGCTCTCTAAGTAGTTTTCATATGAGCGGTTATATTACTCATTTTCACGAGGATTGTGTTTTCCTAAGTTCTTGATTAAAGAGAATTTTCTTCGACCAGTCTTTTGATTGATAAGTTACATCAAAGGACATGCCTGAATTTAAGTCTAGTTAAACTTACTTGTGGGCAATATCCACAACTAAAATAGGCATGTGCAAAGCTCTTTCCCTTCCTCTTATGCCAAGTTTTGACCCTCCTGGTGAACACCCAACTTGCATAGGCACTTGGAAGGCCTGAAATACAAAGACAAGGAGTACGGATGAGGAGCAAACGCCTGAAGGAATGAAAAGACCCCCCGGATAGTTTCTATTAACTCTGACAAGAAGGTCCACGGTCCGTCGGTGGCACCACTAATTGATTTGGGAGCTCGACTAGGTTTACCATTCATAATTATTTTGATTATCTCAAATAAGATGAGGTGTTTGCACTACAATCACCATACTTTCTAAATATAGCGTTATCCAAAAATTCATCCGGATAGGTTCTAGCTCTTGTGCAGTCACAGAATCTTTTCTTTGATACCTCAAGTCCTATAACAAATGGGAGGTTTGGTTTGTATAGGAAATTTATTTGGAGATACCATTTCGGAATCTCATCACTTTGAGTATTACCTCTGTAGAAATCTGATATTGTTGTTTACGGCCCTTGTCCTTCGAGCTTAATGACAAAACAAAGGTGGTTTGGCATGGCCCTTTGCTCTTAATGGCGAACTTTTTAATTTTCATCTAACATCCTAATCAGTTTAAGTTTCTGGATCCATCGTCACTTGCTAAGTTTGTCTCAACCAGAATTACCTCTTTTTCAAATCAATTTTGTTTCCTTTTTTACACATGATGCGCGACTTCTTTTTTTCTTTTCTTTTCTTTTTGTTTCCTATCTCATATGTGTGCTTCACCGTTGATATCAGTAGTTGGTTACCTATGTTAAAAATGAAACTCCCTTATTAAGAAACGATTGATATAGGGTCCGGAAAATTTTTTTTTCTCATCCAGCCAGTGAAGTCAAAATCATTCATTCCCTCTTCATCATCGAATATAAGGAGATGAATTTGGTTTGACATAAGTAAAGTGAATCGTCATTGTGCATCTTCCGTCGTTTGAAAAATGAAAACTTTCTGATTTTGCCTCCTTGTGTCCGGGGCCCTTCACTAATTGCGAAGCACGATGCACGCAAGCTGATTGATCTTGCTTTTGCGTTTTATGGCCATTCTTATGCCAAACGTTTGGAGACACGAATGGTTTTTTTCTTCTTGGGGTCAGTTTGATCTTGACTTCACGATTTGCGTGCACGCACCGTGTTGGGGAAATTGACTCATGAGCGAATTCTTGAAGGTCTCATGTTTTGAGGGACTTCCAAGCTAGCAGTAATCATCTTCAATTCGAGAAACAATATCAAAGACTTAGAGAGGTGTGGAATTGAATCACTTTTTATGAAGTAATTAGAAACGTCTCCAACCGTGCAAACCCGAATCAATCAATTGTACATAACCATCACAATTAAGATGCCACTTGTGGTCGATATTACTCTTGTACAAGGGTAGTGCATTTCATACAACACGGAAAAAATGAGAGCAACATTGTCTCTCATGTAAAACACGATGCATTTTGATGGGACACTTGAATGTTGGGGCAAAATTATTTTCTGAGTGAGAATTGATGTCCCTTTTCACGAAAAATCCCACAAATAAGCATATTTTATCGAATGAAATTAATAAGTGACTGATTATCATATTTAAGTATATATATATTGTGTGGGAAACCTTTTGATGATTTCCACAGTGATGAGACAGAAGAATGGATGTATAAAGGAGCTTTATACATGAATGCAGCGGATGGTTCAACTGCTGGAATGGATAGGTCTCAGTTAGGTCCTATTGTACATGCTAAATGCTGGTCGGAATCTAATAAAAAGTATCCCCTGGAATTTTTTCCAGAGATGAAGGGGTAAGTTGCCCTCCCGACGAAAGATTGGTTTTCCTTTTCTCCTGTTTTATGTTTTTGCATTGCTCAAACCACAATCACTCTAGTCATGTTTCATTTGATAGGATGATGCTTGTGTGCAATTGCTCTGCATATTGTTTCTTAGAATAAAATTCTTGTGTTTGATATGGCTAGAGAGTGTGAATACATTAGCAGCATGAAATTAGTGGAAATCTTCCTATATGCTGTGATAAGATGAATAAATGAGTTTCTGTTATCCTCCGTGGTCATCAGTCGATCTGCTGCATCATATTATAAGACTGGATACATCTCTTTGAACTTTGATAGCCTGTTCATGCTACGATTTAAGTGAAGAAATGGAATTTGACACTTTTTGGTAGTCGCAAGGTAGCCTCTTCTTTCTTTTGGGCCCTCCTCCTTGGAATATCCAGGGGTGGCTTGTTGGCCAAACTAGCGAGCGACCCCAATCGAATCATGTGGTATGGTATTCAACTTAATGATTTCATATTTTGTCTCTGGTATGGTGATTCTTAACTTGATATAGGTAATGACCAGTAATGTTTTCGGATTTGTTTTGAAGATCATATATATGCACGAAGCATATGATTGTTCCTTCAATGTCATTGTAAATTATCGGTGTTGATTTTGCTTAACACCTTTGGAGAACTTAGTGTAAGACGCAAATTGCGCAAACCCCAAGATCTCCATAACTAGAACAAGAACATGCATAATTGAGTAGAAATAATTGACGCACCTGTTTTGGGATCCATTGTTCTTGAAGCGGAAGCGGAAACACAATGTTCCACGCGCAAGTCCTTCTCCTCTATTGCCCTCCGTATCATTAGCTCAATGAGGCGGCCCCCTCACGTGCAGCGTTAGGTAAACGCCCCTTAGGTGAGGATACATGTGAGAATTAGGGTTAGAGGAGAGACTTGAGCACTATTTATAGAGTTTCCAGCCAGTCCCCCTCATTACGGGCCAGGCTCAACTCGGCCCACACTAGCCAGCCCATATTAGACTAATTAAGAAACCTTCTATCTCATCTTAGACCAAACCCCGTAAAACGATAAACTCTTACATTCTCCCACTTGGACTATATTAATTGAAATCGTACCTTATGTGCGCACATTGGTCCAGAGATAATTCTTAATAGTCAATCCTATCCCATAAAGTCTCAAACACCGAATCATGGCGGTAACTGCATGTATACACACAGAGCCTTCCACGGTCACGAGTGCTCTCAACTTTGTTGATATTGATTCAATATGGTAGTGTGGCAAATGGAAAACATCTCTCATAGAAAGATCCCATTTGTCAGTCACCATTCTCTTACCTTAGACGACACAAAAATTTGTGCCACAAGAGAATGCTTTATGGTTCCAACGAACCCACATATGTCTTGTCCTTATGGTTAACCTTTCTTTATGTATCACAAGACATATGCACAAGGCTAATAACCGGATGCCCGGATGCCCCTAGCCTTTACTCAAGGTTTAAACAATACCCTAAGACTTTTAACAATATATATCAACATAATAACAATCCATTCAAAAACATTTTATTGAATTCAAATTGTTACTAAATTGTAACAAAACAGATGTAAACTTTATTCAAAGAAGAATAAAACACAGCTCCCACTAAATAACAGCATCCCTAGACGCTCCTAGGCCCATACTAATGACATGTCGATCAAAAACACATGGGCGTAGGCCTTTAGTTAGTGGGTCTGCAACCATGTCATCTGTATGAATATAATCTACTGCAACGTCACCATTCTATACCGATTCTTTTATAGTCAAAAACTTGACCTCCATGTGTTTAGACCCCTTTAAACTTCTGTTGTTATTAATAAACAACACTGCAGAGTTATTGTCACAATATAACTGTATGGGTCTATCCACAAAATCATAAACTGATAACTCTCTAATGAGGTTCCGGAGCCAAATAGCTTGAGTAGCAGCTGAAAAACATGCTACAAACTCCGCTTGCATGGTTGAAGAAGATATGGATTTCTGTTTCTCGCTCTTCCATGACACTGCACCTCCTGCCAACATAAATATGTATCCAGTCGTTGATTTCTTATCATCTTGACAACCAGCAAAATCTGCATCTGAATACCCAACTAGTTGCAGGTCTGGAACATATCTATAAATCAGCATATAATATTTTGTTCTCTTTAAGTACCTTAAAACCTTCTTGGCAGCAACCCGGTGATCGTGTCTGGATTAGGCGATATCTCGCCTAGAAGCCCCGTTGCAAAAGCAATATCGGCCTAGTGCAAACTTGAGCATACATGATGCTCCCAAGCACACTAGCATAAGGTACATCATTCATTTGAGCTTTCTCAAAATCTGAATTAGGGCATTGTGAAAGACTCAATTTATCACCCTTAACAACAGGAGCAATTCCTGATTTGCAATCCTGCATATTGAATCTTTCTAAAACACGATCAATATACGCCCTCTGAGATAAACCCAATGAATGGCATGAACGATCTCTATGGATCTCAATGCCAAGAACAAAAGACGCCTCACCAAGGTCTTTCATGTCAAAATTTTTCGATAACATTCGCTTTGTCTCATGCAGTAAACCAATGTCACTACTAGCAAGCAAGATATCATCTACATAAAGTATGAGAAAAATATATTTCCTCCCACTGACCTTGGTGTATATGCACTGATCTACTTTGTTTTCAATAAATCCAAATGAAGTAACAACACTATGAAACTTGAAATACCACTGTCTAGAAGCTTGCTTAAGGCCATAAATTGACTTTTTCAATCTACAAACAAGCTGACCTGAGTCATCTGCTACAAAACCTTCAGGCTGCACCATATAAACCTCCTCATCAAGGTCTCCATTTAGAAAAGCAGTTTTAACATCCATCTGGTGTAACTCCATATCGTAATAAGCTACCAATGCTAAGATCACTCTGAAAGAATCTTTAGAAGAAACTGGAGAAAATGTTGCTTCATAATCTATTCCTTCTCTTTGAGTGAAACCCTTAGCTACCAGTCTGGCTTTAAACTTTTCAATCTTTCCTTTGGAATCCCTTTTAGTCTTGAATACCCATTTGCAGCCAATAAGTTTACAACCTTTAGGCAATTCAACAAGCTCCCAAACACCATTATGTTTCATGGATTGCATCTCATCTTTCATCGCATCTAACCACAAATCTGATTGAGGACATGAGATGGCTTCATTATAAGTCACGGGATCAATAACACAGCCAATGTCATAATCATGCTCTCCCAAGTAGACTAGATAGTCTGGTGGTATAGCTGAACGTCTTTCTCTAGTTGACCTTCTAAGTGGAGCTACTGCATCCTCATTTAAAATATGAGGAACTTGTGGAATTTCTTCAGGAACAACCTCAACAACAGGATCATGAGCCACAACAGGCTCAGTTTGTGGCGCAAGAGGCTCCATAATTGTCTGCACAGGATGAGATAGGGATCCAGTAATCCCCATCATACTATCAACTTTGATAGCTTGTGAGCAGCTACCCTTTTCAGCTACATCAAATTCCAGAAATTTTGCAGTCTGAGATTCCACAATTCTTGTACCTCCATTAGGATTATAAAACCGATACCCCTTTGAATGATCTGGGTAAGACACGAAGTAACACCGAGTAGTTTTGGAATCCAGCTTACTCAATGTTGGATTATATAACTTCACTTCTGCTGGACATCCCCAAACTCTAAGATGATTCAAGCTAGGTTTACGTCCAGTCCACAACTCAAAAGGAGTCAATGGAACCGCTTTAGTAGGAACATGATTTAGAATATAAAGAGCTGTTTTTAAAGCTTCTCCCCACATAAAATTAGGTAGATTTGTCCTACTAATCATACTTCTCATCATGTCCATAAGAGTACGATTCCGCCTTTCAGCTACACCATTTTGTTCAGGACTATCGGGCATAGTAAACTGACTTATAATCCCAGAATCCTCTAAGTATTTAGCAAATAGCCCTTTAAGTTGTCCAGCATCTCCGTGCCTACCAAAATACTCACCACCACGATCAGATCTGACAATCTTAATAACTTTTCCCAACTATTTCTCCACTTCAGTCCGAAAAACCTTGAATTTATCAAGAGACTCAGACTTTTCTTTAATCAAGTATAAGTATCCATATCGAGAATAGTCGTCAATGAATGTGATGAAATAAAAATTTCTGCACAAAGTAGCTGTGTATGGTCCACTAATATCAGTGTGAATAACCTCCAACAAGTCTAAACTTCGTACAGCAGATTTCTTTTTTATCTTAGTCATCTTACCTCTGCAACAGTCTACGCAAGTCTCTTGATCATCTTTAAGAGTAAGTAAGATATAAGCCTTTATTAGCCTTTTTACTCTTTCTTTAGAGATATGACCAAGACGTTTATGCCACAATACATAAGACTGTTCCTTAGGTAGAGGTCTTTTGGAAACAACTTTTTCAGCTGAATAAGCAACGTACATGTCGTTGGGAGATAAACTCAATCGATATAATCCATCGGATAAATTGCAACACCCAATCTTATTTGAATCATAAAACATGAAAATAGTATTACTCTTTATTTCAAAAGAGTATCCACACATGTCCAAACAAGACACAGAAACTAAATTCCGCCTAAAAGAAGGTATATAAAAAGTGTTTCTTAACACCATCCGAAAACCAGAGTCTAAAATTAAAATAACATCTCCCACGAACTCTATGTCAACTCCAACGTTGTTTCCAACAGTGAGCTTTGATTCATCATGATTTGGCGTCCTTCGATTTATGAACCCCTGAATGGTAAATGCAACATGATTAGTTGCACCACTATCTAGCCACCAAGAATTGGTCGGAACTTCAGATAGATTGGATTCATAAACAAATGCCAAAGAATCTTTACCTTTAGGCTCACTCTTATTTCTCTTAGACAACCAAGCCTTAAACTTGCTGCAACGTCTCTTCACGTGTCCTCTCTCCCTACAAAAGTAGCAAAGAACACCATCCTTCTTGGTGATTGCCGTCTTAGGACCCAAAGTGTTAGAAGGACCTGCTCCTTCAGAATTTCCTTTGATGTTGGAAGGACCAGCAACTTCTGAATTGCTTTTATGGGTATAAGTTTTCACCTTTTTACTCTTGTCTCTAGCAGAACTAGAAGCATAAAGAGCAATATGTCCTTTATCTTTCTTCAATTTCTCTTCCTCTGCCACCAACCTTGCAATCAGGTCATTAACAGACCAAGTTTCATCTTGGGAACTATAATTGGTCTTAATAATCCCAAAATCAGGAGGAAGAGTATTTAGAGCTTGATGGACAATGCAAGCAGTAGGAATTTCAACATTGAGAGCCTGAAGCTTTGCTTGCAAATCAACCATCCTCAGAACATAATCTCTAACTCCACTAGAACCATCATACTTCATTGTAAAAAGTGTTTGCATGTGTATCCCTATCTCAGCATTAGGCGACACACGGTTTCTAGCCATCAAAGCTTCCATCATTTGCCTAGCATTGCAGTCTGCAGGCAAACCACTTTTCAAGTGTTCCTGAATGGAACGCTTCATGGACAACAAGCAAATTCTATTGCTCTTTTCCCATGCAGCAAAATTTGCTTTTTGAGTCTTTGTACTCTCTGCAGTCAGATCTACCGGCCGATCAGTAGTAAGAGCCATATGAATATCTGCCATCTCCATAGCAAACAGAAAATCCTCTCTCCATCTCTTAAAATTCGAACCAGCAAGAACCTCAATGGTGACGGAGTTACCATTTACAGAAAAAGGTGACTGAAAGACAAGCAGTATATATAATTAGCATCATGTGAGCATTGTGTAACTTGACGCACAATTACACATCCAGAGAGTTACATGCAAAATCATATAATCACCTTTGGGCAGAATACATGACAAGCAATTGTACACTCCCCACATGATAAGGGTTATGAGAATATGTTCCAATCTTTGTGAATTCATCACCTTTGGGCATATGAACCATTAGGATCGGTCACTCCTCCACCACACTATCATGTATCCCTCCATGAACTAATACACAATCACCTCCTTTGGGAGTATAACTATGCATTAGACCAGGAGACATCCCAATCAAGTATACGAGATCGAAATTTCTCAAATTCAATCAAGTGTGCCACTTTGGCGGTCACAACTTGATTGAATCCTTAAAACTCTCTCATACCTGGGATATAAAATTTTCATCTCACATACATCATATACATGTGATTTAACTTTAGTGATAGGGGTATCATATCACTCAAATCACATGTCATGCTAATTACATTGCCTTATTCATTAATAAAAATAAATTTTATCATATATTATTAATGAATAAAACTCATAAAGTTCATATGATAACATACCTTTATCCCGGCACCTGTATTTTCAAAATCACAGGAAAAAAATACAAGAAAAATATGCAGAAAATACACTAAAAAGCACGTATTTAGGGCTTTGCATGTATTTTCATTTCCATAAAATCATCAAAAATGCAAAATAAACACACCATTACGTAGAAAATAATCATACGAGTCCAACGCCGCCGGCCACGCGTGAATCGGAGGCTCCACGCGCCCGCACGCGCCGCCTAAGTGTGCGGCGCGTGGAGCCCACGCGCGAGCGTAAAAAAACCTGTCAAAACCGGTCCGACCTTCCGGTCCAGCCGCCCGGTCCGACCGGTTGACCGGTCCGGTCAACAGTTGACCGGGTCGGGTCGGTTAACGGTCGGGTCGGGTCAACGGTCGGGTCGGATCGCTCTCGGGTCGGGTCGGTCGATCCGAATCCGAGTCCGTATCCGGGTTGCTGACGTCATCGTGACGTCAGCACCCGCATGCGCCGCACGCGCGATAAGCGCCCCGCGCGTGGGAGCGCGTGAGGGCACGTGGACGCGCGTGGGCGCGCGTGTTCGACGCCCGGCGGCGCATGTCCGCGCGTGAGGGCGCGTGGGGGCTCCCCCGGCGACGCGCTGCCCATGGTTTTGCTCGCCTCGTCGAGTCCAGTCCGAATTTGTGATTTAATTTTATTTTTATTGAACTAAAAGTCTCGAAAATCACAAATTAGGGCAAGATCCGTACTAATTAGGGCTAATCCGAACAAATTAGGGCAAAATCAATTGTGTTCGTGTTCTAGGGTTATGGAGGCTCTGATACCACATGTAAGATGCAAATTGCGCAAACCCCAAGATCTCCATAATTAGAACAAGAACATGCATAATTGAGTAGAAAGAATTGGCCTTTGTTTTGGGATCCATTGTTCTTGAAGCGGAAGCGGAAACACAATGTTCCACGCGCAAGTCCTTCTCCTCTATTGCCCTCCGTATCACCGGCTCAATGAGGCGGCCCCCTCACGTGCGGCGTTAGGTAAACGCCCTTAGGTGAGGATACGGGTGAGAATTAGGGTTAGAGGAGAGACTTGAAGACTATTTATAGAGTTTCCAGCCAGCCCCCTCATTACGGGCGGGCTCAACTCGGCCACACATTAGCCAGCCCATATTAGACTAATTAAGAAACCTTCTATCTCATCTTAGACCAAACCCCGTAAAACGATAAACGTTTAACGGTAAATTACAATATCAATTAATATAGTCCATAATTAGAAAAACTCTTACACTTAGATCAAACGGCAGCGTTCAAACAGGATCCAAGGTGCTCTGCAAATCCTCTAGGCTATGACATTGACGAGGAGATCATCGATCTTACAATTTTTACGCCCCATACATCTTGCTAGTTTTATGCGTTGAGGGTGGGTCGGTGTTGAAAGAACAGAGGTGCGTCTTTATCTCCTCGTCCGCTGCAATTCACCACAACCTTTGTGGAATCGGGGAGGGTCGGGCAAAGTTTCTCCAAATACGCCAACGCATGAGCGGCTTCCTTTGCTGGGATTATGCCTTCCAATCTAGATAGCAATTGGTATGCTGCAACCAAAAACTGCATGTCACACGAATTAATGAGGATTGATTTTTGTATTCGTGGCTTCGTAAGGAATGGGGTGTGGGGTCGAATTGTTTACCGTTCAGAGCTTCTTCGTCGGTGACGGTATGATATTCTGCTCGTCCCGTGTCTTTCAGGAAGCTCAGCTCCGGGCCCACTCCTGGATATTGTAGCCTGGTAATCACGGTCAACAATAGGAACGATCATGGGTTTGGTTTAGCATTTGCAAAACTCTAAAATCCCTTGGTCAAATACAAATGGTGCTTGGAAAAAATTATGGGTAGCTTTGGAAAAATGCAATTACATCTCCAAAATTCTCAAAAGGCTTTTAGCTCAAGGGAGGTGTTGAGAACTTTGGAATATTGCATTTTTAGGATGTAAATACAATTTTTTTCCCTCAAACTTTACCCTCACTCTACTTTCAGGGTGCGCAAAGCAAGGCTACTAGGGCCATATCTGGCCTGTCAGCCGCGGAGTCCTTGCCAATTTTGAGTTTTTTCATCTAAAAAAGGAAAAAAAATGCTTTCTAAAGTGTGATTTTGCCAAGTGTCAGTTAAATCAAAATTATTTCTTAGTACACTTTAAAATTACAACTTACTAAACACTACTTATTTGTTGGAAAGCCCTTATAGCCAAAAGACTTTTGTATTTTCTCAAAGCCATTTCTCAAAAGTGAATGGAACATGCATCCTGTATAGAAGTTGAAAGAGAGAGTGATCTTTACCCGACGCCAATGGAATGAGCACCAAGAAGTTGGCCTTCCTGGTCCTGCAACAAGTAGCTCATGGCTCCATGGTAGACCCCAACATGGCCTGTGGCCAGAGTGGCCGCATGCCTCCCCGAGTCCAAGCCAAACCCAGCAGCCTCCACCCCAATGAGCCTCACCCCATCATCGCCGATGAACTCATGGAAGATCCCAAGCGCATTGGAGCCACTCCCGATGCACGCTACCACCACGTCCGGCCGCCCTCCCCACCGCTCCATTGCCTGCCTCCTTGTCTCCCTCCCGATGATGGATTGGAACTCCCTCACCATGCTTGGGCATGGGTGCGGACCCACCACTGTCCCTGTCAGGTAGTAGCTTACCTCCAGGTTGTTCACCCATTGCCTTATGGCCTCTGAGCTTGCATCCTTGAAGCTCCCCTCCACTTTGGTCACCTGCAAGATTTGAACTAGATGTGATTTCCAGCTCATTGGTCTGTTGATGTTGGGTGGGAAATTGATGGGGGTCTAGCCAATGTTCATTTGAAATGTTTTTGTTTGTTTTACTGGAGATTTTTCTTGCTCACTTTCAGGAAGAAAAATAAAACACTTTGCTAGAACAAACTTGTGCAGATGCAACTTTATGCAAGTTGCATGTGGAATGAAAGTCACTTCATGCAAGAATATGCTAACCTGAGCACCTAGTAGCTTGATTAAAAACACAGTAGAAGCTTGCTTCCCCATATCCTCGGAACCCATGAAGACGGTGCAATCCAGAGACAGCTTAGCGCACGCAGCAGCGGTCGCTACGCCGTGCTGGCCTGCTCCTGTCGCCACCACCACTCTCTGCCGGCCCATGTGCTTGGCGATCATCGCCTGTGCGATGGCATTGTTCATCTTGTGTGCGCCGCAGTGGTTGAGATCCTCTCTCTTCAGGTAAATGTCCGGCCCTTCTCCACTCTCGTTCTTGTAATAGTTGGTGAGCCGCTCCGCGAAGTACAAAGGCGTCTCCCTTCCGACGTAGTCCCTTAGAGCTATGGCCAGCTCTGCCTACAATTTGGTCAATCACAGTTTGGAAAATATACGTGTCAAGTTCATACAAATAGTCAGAAAACCAACAATTTCTCTTCCATAGATGGAGCCCACCACTGAAAAAGACGGTAAAAGGAAAACAGGGCACGGAAATACTAGAAACAAATGTCTCTTATCTCATCCCGGAAAGAGATAAAAGGAATAAATAGTGCTGATTACGAAACCAATAATTTATCATATCATTTTTTTTTCATGTGAGAAATCTCTCCTCACGAACCTGAAATTCAGCATCATGCAGAACAAAGTTGAAGTCAGCTTCAAGCTTGGTCAAGCAACTCATCAACGTCTCAGGCACAAACGTCCCTCCATAAATCCCAAACTTGCCTCTCCTCTCTCTTCTCTCAAGCTCATCGATTTTTCTTTCGCGTAGCGCCCTCTCCACTTGGAAAGCTTTTGACTTAATTTTCACGGGGCTAGCAACCGCCAAGTTGTTACTATCAGCTCGTTTCATGCTAGAGATCGATTGCTCGGTACGAGCAAATAACAATTTGTTGGTGTGGAATAGATCTGATTTGATGCTCAAAGCCATTGACTGAGGAACGAATTCGAGGATGGGAAAGTAAGCAGCTGAGAGTTATTATGCGAACGAGCGATGTGGTTCCCTGCTGACAGCGAATGTGTGTTTATACACGAATGGCGTCACGGTCTCTTTCGAAGAATCTTAGCCCATGATTTAGAATTGCTTGGTACAGTGAAAAAGGCGCGCACATGCTTTAAACGAGTTGCACTTTTGTTTCATTGTTATCAGTACATCTCACGTGCAAAGCTTTCGACCCAATTTTTCCAGAGGTGAAGGGGTAAGTTACCCTCCTAACGAAAGATTGGCTTTCGTTTTCCCCTATTTTATGTTTTTGCCTTGCTCGAACCACAATCACTCTACTCGCGTTTCATTTGATAGGATGATGCTTGTGTGCAGTTGCTCTGCATATCTTTTCTTCGAATAACATTCTTGCGTTTGATATGGCTAGAGAGGGTGAATATGTTAGCAGCATGCAATAGTGGGATTCTTCCTATATACTGTGAGAAGATGAATAAATGTGTTTCTGTTATCCTCTGTGGTCATCAGTCAATCTGCTGCATACCATAAGACTTTGGATACATTTCTTTTAAGTTTGATAGCCTGTTCATGCTACGATTTAAGTGAAGAAATGGAATTTGACACTTTTTCTCTTTGCTTTCCCCTGTGCAGGGAAACGCCGAAGAGGGTAGTCAAAGAAAACGATTGCGGAGTTAATCAGATCAGTCTCTGTCTACTGTAATGCCGTGTCTGTTCAGTCATTGATCTTATTCTACTGTAGTGTCGGAGCATGGGAGATAGGCTTCAGGCTGACAAATCTTGTACATGTATGGTTCAAGTTGTACCATGGCAATCATAGTAAAAGGTTGCAATCATCTCGCATTATTTTTAAGGATCTTTTTAGATCCTAATAAACAAAAAAACAAAGAAAAGACTGCGAACCATGGGTGTGCATGGTCGAGTGTGCAGTTCCCAGCTTAGAACCGGGAACCGCCTGCTAAGGACCGATTCCAAAATATTAGAATCGGGAACCACCTGTAAGTTACATGGATGCACTTGAGAACCGGACCGCAGGTCCGGTCCTATTCTGGAGTGGATCTATGGAACCGGTCTCATCAATAATAATATCGTTTTTCAAATCTCGCTGTGAGTATTTTTCATATCGAATAATATTTTTCTTTAAATCGAATCGGCTTAATTAATGGTACAATTTTTTTTTTTAAAATTATTGGAAAACACTATCAAAGAAGAGAAATGGGTTTTTATTCCTGTTTTTGAATCATTTCAATTGAAATCTAAAATATTTTTTAAGTTCTAGGTTTTGGATGATTGTCATATGTAGATCGTATTTCCTTTATCTCCTAATAGTGCTTAATCTCTTGCAACCTTTGCTTTACTAAATTCTTTTTGCAGAAATAATTTCATCAGTACTTCACATATTCTTAAACACCACGTCCTATGTGAGTCTCGGAAGTATCTTTTGAAGGAGTCATTTGTTGAGTTGCTAAAAGGTAGCTTACACATTTTACTAAATTCTTATAAAAACATGGAAATCGTGAGAGGAGATGGAACCCTAAAATTTAGATTTGCTAATTAGTAATTTCAAAATTTATTTTAATATTAAAAATTAATATATTATTATAATATAATCGGTTCGGTTCGGGAGGACGGATCTACCCATGGAATTGGGAACCGAACCAGTACCCACTAGTTCCCATAAATTGGAACTAGGAACCAGACCGATTCCCTCAAGAACCACCGATTCTGGGCAGTTCGGGTGGGTCCCGATTTTTTTAACACACCTCTACTGCGAACAATGATCCACATCTTACCACCGCTTGCGGTGGCGCAGTTGGATAAGGCTTCCATGATTCTTTGCGAGAAGGAGAGGAGTTCGAATTTCGCTGACCGCACGGGATCTTAAGTGCGACGTTGGGGGTGGTGGATCCTCCGCTAGCATTGCCCTAGCGTTTGCCCGCCGGCTGTCGGGGTTCTCTGGGTCATCAAAAATAAAATAAAATAATGGCCCACATCTTTTAATACTAATTGTATTGAAGGATTTCATGGAAAACTCGTGCGGGTTCAAGTAATGTTATTTAAATGAACGTGGGAGGCAATCTCTCCTTTTTGCAGCTGGGAGTCATTTGGTAGCTGCAGGGTAGATTTTCCCTTTTTTTCTGGGTCCCTCTTGCTTATATCCAGGGTGGCTTGTTGGCCAAACTAGTGAGCTTTTTGTCTTTTATCAGCAGATCTTTCCCCCGGAGGAAGCGACGCCCGATTGAATCACGTGGCTTGGCATTCAACTTCATGATTTCATATAGGCAATGGCCTATACGGTGATTCTTAACTTGATATAGGCAATGGCCCGTAACCTTTTTTGGATTTGTTTGGAAGGTCATATTTTCGCACTGTCATGAACTAACCCTTCGACTAGGGAGCAAAAGTTAGGTTTAGGAATATTGTCAATTTTGAGCCGATGGCCTATCATTGACTCGGGTTCTTCCAATCCATATCTCGTGCATTTAAATTTTAAACAACTAATTCTACATGAATTTCAATTAAGTAGCCTCCATTAGTCCTTTTTGGTTGGCTAGAAACTGATTAATATATGCATGGACATCTTATTATTTGCACAATCGGAAACTGTGGATTTGGGGACTCACGGAAAACTCATGCGGGTTCAAGTAATGTCATTTGAATGAACGTGGGAGGCAATCTCTCCTTTTAGCAGTTGGGAGTCATTGGGTAGTTGCAGGGTAGCTTTTCACCATTTTTTTTGTTCTTTGTGGGTCCCTCCTGCTTATAATATATTAATATCCAGGCTGCTTGTTGGCCAAACTAGTGAGCTTTTTGTCTTTTACCAGTAGATCTTTCCACCAGCGGAAGCGATGCCTGATTGGATCACGTGGCTTGGCATTCAACTTCATGATTTCATATTCTGTCACCAGTACGGTGATTCTTAACTTAATATAGGCAATCGCGGGTAATGTTTTTCGGATTTGTTTGGAAGGTCATATTTTCACACTGTCATGACGTAACCCCTTTTAGGGAGGGGAAATTACATTTAGGGGTATTGTTAATTTCGGGCCCACAGCCTTTCATTGACTTTAGCTCTCCAAACCCATATTTTGAGCATTGAAATTTTAAACAGTTAATCCTACATGAATTTTAACTAAAGAGCCATCACTAGCCTTTTTTGATCGGCTAGAAAGCGAGTAAGATACAAGTGAATATCTTATTATTTGCGCAACCAGAAACTCTATACTTGGGGACTTGATTACATTAATCCTAAAACTAATGCGCTTTCAGTACATAACTCGATTACATGCTAACTAATGCCATAGTAGCTAAATGATCATTAGACGATACAAGTCATATGTCATTGAAAAGCTGATGAGATGTACAACAAGTGTTTAGAAGGCCAATTGAACTGATTCTAAGTCATTGACCCGAAATGGCAGATTTATAGAAAGGGGTTCAGGATTTGACCCTAATCGGGTTTGAACAGGAGGACATTTGGAAGAAATGCTAAATAACTTTGAAAATTAATGAAAAAGTTTGTGCATGTAGAACAAAATGTGCTAAACTTGTTCTCGGTTTTGAGTTTTATTGAATGAACAATGGATTAATGCAGAAAAGTCTATCTACATGCGGATGTCAGAAAAAAACTCTATTATGAAAAATAGGGCAGACCCAATTCAAATATGATTTTATCAAAACCATCAAACTTTGGAATACAGATCCGAAATTTGCATGCATCAAGTTGAGACGGAGATGAGCAAGTTTTATGTTTGATAAATTTAAATTTGAAAATGGGGACTTTAGCTTCATTAAATATGGTGAAAACAACTCAGAAGTTCCAAGAAGATTAACTTCAGGGTTTGGGTGAAAATTGACCATGCACGTTGTCAAACCCTACGGACGACTAAACTAGCTTCAATCGACTAAAATAGCTTCAATCTTAAAGAAACTAGCGTCAAATGAAAGGTTTGAAAATTTGGTTCAACTTTGATGTTTTGAGGATTTTTAGAAAAGAGGACATTAATCTCATTAAAAATGCAAAGTCACACACAGGCATTCAGGGTGGACTTGGGCGTGAATTGACCAGGTGCACTGATCGAGCCTTTTGAGTGCCCTCATGTGCTTTGAATTCAATAGAATTAATATAAAAGTAAAGCTTGAAATCTTGTCTAAAAATTTCATGAAGAATATGTTGTCAAAACTTGAATGTATGATTTTATATGAATTTAGGAATGCATGAAGGTCTGACTGCTAATTCAAATTCCAGAATGTCACTGCGACTTTGTGATGTCGAGTAAAAATAGTAAATATACTTTATATTTTCTGAAATTTTTGACAACGAAGATTAGGATGTAAATAGCATTTTTCGTGTAGACATTTATATCAGATTCCAAACAAAGAATTTTGTGAAAATCAGAGAGTACGTGAAGGTCAGTTGTGAATTAAGATTCCAGAAACCAGCGTGTCTCTTTGGTTCATACCGTTCAAGTGCGTTTGATTCAGTATTTTGAAAACCCATTGAGGAAATGCAAAGTAGTTTACCCTAAAGGGCTTTGGACAAATACAAAGGCATGCTATGAGAAACAACCTTGAAACAAATGCAGTTTGGTAGAAAACAAATTTGAAAAAACATTTAGGTGATATATATATATATATATATAATTTTTTTTTAAAAGAAAAGACCAAATTGTTCACTAGTCTAGCGATAGGCTATGGTCATTGGCGAGCTAGATCTGGTGTCAGCGGTAGTTGGTTGAGGTCCCTTGAGATCAGGCGACCTCTAGCGAGAGTTTCTAGAGGTTGCACGACCTTAAGCGACCTAGGCGGCCTCTAGCGAGATTTGCTAGAGGTCACCCGAGATCAGGCAACCTCTAGCAAGAGTTGCTAGAGGTTGCATGACCTTGGGTGATCGCCGCTTGGGTCTCGCGGCTATTGTGTGACCCTCATTGGCAGCGCGTGACCTAGGTGATCGCCACTTGGGTCTCGCGACTATTGTGTGACCCTTGCTAGCGGCGCGTGACCTTGACCCTCACCGGAGGTCCCCCAATCTTAGGTGACCTTGACCAACAGCTGTCGCTAGATTTAGCTCATTGGACCAGTGAAGGTTTTGGTCCTTTTTAAATAAAAAAGAAACAATGGGGGACAAAATTGGAATTTTGAAGAATTGATGATGGTAGTTTTGGAAGAAAAAATGCATTTCAGTAGTTGGCCAAATGCTAGTCCTTTTAGCCTTCTAATGTTGGCTTTCACTTGAAAATTCTTTTAAAATAGTTGCCAAACGGTCTAGCATTTCTCCAATGGGTTTTGGAGGTCAAAAGCCTATTGGGTATGCTAAACCAAACTTACTATCATCTCAAATTTTATGAATATTTTATATGACCTAGAGCTAGATGTGAAGAAAAATTCCATGAGATATCAACATGTAAATCGCATCATCATAAAAATTTGACAAAACAGTCGGATCAGACAAAACATAACATATTCAAAGAGTTCGGATTCTAAACTAAAGATCACAACACAATTTTAGCATGCAAATGTCATATGATGATGTCTGATATGTCAACAAGAACCTAATAAAGATTACTAACATTCTCTAGTAGATCGCATCATGGAAATCGGCCATATACATCATCATATCGTCAACATCGCGCAATCAGTCCAAAAATTGCATTTACACTATCAACATCCACTAATCATGCCTTAACACCCATTGATTAGCATCATATTTATACAAATCCATCTCGAACTATCATTGAGCATTTAGACAGATGATCCTAGCCTTGACCACTTGTGAATGACTCGAAAATCACCACAAGTTACCCTTGCTTCATTGGATCAATGGCTTAAAGAGTATTACCCTGGTTTTCTTGCTCTTCGAGCTCAAATAAGCTAACCGACCACCTTTAGACTTCAAGGAATGGCTGAATGTAACTCCTCAAGAAATGCTTCAGAGAACTGGATAACAAATTGTATTTATCTTCCATATCCATCCATTTCTCGTTGATGAGCGCCACCAACATCCACCACGATGTGAAACGAGAGAAACATGGAACAAAAGATATACAAAATGGCATGCTTAGTATATCTTCCGAAATAACGAAACATGATTGAAATCAAATACAAATAATGAAAAATCAATATATAGTAGTCTTCCTATATCAAAGTTCTTGCGAATGAACTATTTCAAATTTCTACTCTTTGAGACATTTCATCGAGTATGTGATGTGCAATCGATGGATGAATGGATTGTAACTATTGAATTGGCAGATATACTTCAACACAGGGAGAGTAGATCGTGTAGTTGCCATAACGAAGGGACGTAAGAATCAATGTGGCCATACACGAATGTGGCGGACCTATTAATAATCTCTGGGTACAAGAATTTTGAGGTTACATCAATGACAAGCCATATTGTTTTTGAACAAGTCATTACACAAGTACCCATTCCCATATACATCCCCCCTTGGAAAGTATAAATTTATCTCATCCAAATACTATTTTAAAACCCTTCTTGACAAGTATGGGGCTATAAATTAGATTTTTTCGAAGAACATGCAGCACATTTAGTAGGATGATTTTCTTGCCAGAGAATTTTAGGATTTCTTTTCCTTTTTCCGGTAATATTTGTTGATGTAGAGTTAGCCATATAAAGCTTCTCTTGTTCCTCAACCTTCTTGTAAGACGAGAACAAGTGTTTATTCACACAAATGCAATTTGTGGCATTTGTGCCAACCACCGAAAAGTATTATTTGAGACCAAGGATATTTCAGACACCACCACGACAGTTAGTTTCTTGTCCTCTATCAAATTTAGATGCATGGTTGCACCACCACTTTTGCCTTTGTTTGGGTGTTTCTTGCAATTCTTAGCCTGATGCCTAGGCTTATTGCAAACATAGCATGTCCTTGGGAATTTCTAGGACTATTCATTCTGCTTGCTTTTCCCTTGAAAGGACTTCATGCTCTTCATATCTTGCTTAGAATTGGAAAAGTCAATAGTGTTGGCCTTTGGCTCTATAGGAGGGTTTGCGTTCCTCCAGTTTTCCTCCTTGATTTTGAGACGTAGAATGAGATTTTCAAGGCTTATCTCTTTTTGTTTGTGCTTCAAATAATTTTTGAAGTTTGACCAGCTTGGAGGCAGCTTCTTAATAATAACTGCCATTTATAATGATTCTCTAAGTAACATTCCCTTAGCAAAGATGTCGTTTAAAATTATTTGCCTGAACCTAGTTCATGATAGAGTTAGAATCTACTATTTTTTAGTCCAAGAATTTGGCAACAACAAATTTATTGGGGCCCGTGTTCTCAGTTTTAAATTTCTTTTCTAAGGACCCCAATAATTGTTTAGTAGTTTCAATGTTGCAATAAACATTATACAAGGAATTTACTAAACAATTAAGGATGTAGTTTCCGCATATAAAGTCCCATGCTTCCAAGCCTCTAACACCCCAAGCGTCGTGACATCTTGCTCATTTGGACTAATTATTGGGCACACCTTTGATAAGTACTTAACCGGATTAAGCGTGTTTGATAAAATAACATCCTTTGCTGCCATTGCTTGAAGCCCATATCTATGAATTTCTCCGATTTCTCATTTGGTGTTACTGGTGCTGGTATCATCATATTGGATAAAGCTTGTTGAACCATCCCTTCAGAAATTGAATCATATGCCATTTGGCTTGTGTTGTTTTGAAAAACATTCGTAGGTATATCAGTCAAGTGACTTGTACTCTACTACCATATATGATTTCAACCCCAAGGCTTGTAGCATTTGTTCTCGCAACACCAAGCCTTGTGGTTTGAACTTCACCAATCGAAACAACCATAGGAACATCCCCAGAAACATTATGGATATCATTGGATACTTTAGATTGTTAGAAAAATATAATAATGCATTAGGGAAAATACCCAACACTGTTTTTATAATCTACAAATATATATATTTTTTGTGAAGGTGATAACAAAATAAAATATGAGGTGAGATATGGCTAACTAAATCTCCTTAAGGCATTAAGTTCCTGCTAATGGTGCTAAGCAGCTTCACGAATTCTGCCTCCCAATATGACACCTCAAACCTGTTTGTATTAGCATTATATAAACATGACTGTTGAATACTTTTCAAAATCAGCACACTTAAAGAACGGCTATAGAGAAAACTAAAGTAGTACTTTGAGGAGTATATATTCTTTTTAAAATAAAATAAAATAAGGAGCATGTCTATTTATAGACGAGGGATACGGCTGCGGAAAACTGAAAGGACATGAATTGGACAGTCATGTCAGTTGCGCTCACATTAGTTAAGCTTTAACCTTTAATAATAATATTAAATTCATAAACTGCAGCAATTAAGACATAATGGCTATAGAGAGACGTCTCATTAATGTTGAGCCATTAAAATCTATAATTACGATAATAATCAATTACGAGAACAACATGAGATTCCTCAGAGATAATCAGTGGAAAAATCTGAGACGGAAAGAATCGATGGAAAGAGAGAGGAATGAATAGCAGCTGAAGAATCCAAAAATTGAGAGCCTCTCCATGTTCTCTCCCGAATGAAGTTCTCGGCCTCTCTCGTCCAGCCTTTTCTCTCTGGTTTAAAAAAGAACTTGGGAGGTCAGGCTCTTTTTTATATATCTTTTATTTATTTATTTAGTAGAATAAATGAATACCTAAAAGGTCGACAAAAATTCAAGGGTTAATGGGCGCGGAGCATGTAATTGCACCTTCAATATAATTGTAATTTGTTGGTGTTGATTTCGCTTAATGCCTTCGGAGAACTTAGATTAAATGGCAGCATTCATTCGGGATCTAAGTTATTTAGTGGAAATTATGAGATACTTCGGTCAGGTGCTCTCCAAATCCTCTAGGTTATAACATTGACAAGGAGACCATCGATCTCACAACTTTTACACTTTCTATACATCTTGCTAGTTTTATGAGTGGAGGGTGGGTCGGTGTCGAAAGAACAGAGGCGCGTCTTTCTCTCCACGTCCGCTGCAATTCACCACAACCTTTGTGGAATCGGGGAGGGTCGGGCAAAGTTTCTCCAGATACGCCAGTGCATGAGCAGCCTCCATTGCTGGGATTATGCCTTCCAACCTAGATAGCAATTGGTATGCTGCAACCAAAAACAGCACGTTCCACGAATTAATCAGGATCGATTTTTGTTTTGGTGGCTTCGTAAGGAATGGGGTGCGGGGTCGAATTGTTTATCGTTTAGAGCTTCTTCGTCCGTGACGGTGTAGAATTCTGCTCATCCCGTGTCTTTGAGGAAACTCAGCTACGGGCCCACTCCTGGATACTGTAGCCTGGTAATCGCAATCGATAATATGAACGATCATGGGTTTGGTTCAGCATTAATGCAAATGGCACTTGGAAAACTTTTTGGGGAGCTTTGGAGAGAGATGCAATTACATCTCCAAAGACTTTTTAACCCAAAGGAGGTTCTGAAAAACTTTGAAATGTTGCATTTTGAAATGTAAATACAATTTTTTTCCTTCAAACTTTGCCCTCAATTAACTTCTAAGCTGTGCGACGCTAGTGAGGCTACTGGGCCAGATCAGGCTTGCCAGCCACCTAGTCCTCGCCGGTTTTGAGTTTTTTCGTCTAAAAAAAATAAAAATACTTTCCAAAGCGTGAATTTGCCAAGCACCATTTAAGTCAAAATTATCTCTCAATACACTTTAAAATTACAACTTACTAAACACTACTTAGATATTGGAAAAACCTTATAGTCCAAAGGCTTTTGAATTTTCTCAAAAACATTTCTCAAAACCGAACCAAACGCACCCTATATAGATGTTGAAATAGAGAAAGATCTTTACCCGACACCAATGGAGTGAGCACCAAGAACTTGGCCTTCCCGGTCTTGCAACAAGTAGCTCATGTCTCCATGGTAGACCCCAACATGGCCTGTGGCCAGAGTGGCCACATGCCTCCCTGAGTCAAGGCCAGACCCAGCCGCCTCCACACCAACCAGCCTCACCCCCTCATCACCGACGAACTCATGGAAGATCCCAAGCGCATTGGAGCCACTCCCGATGCATGCCACCACCACGTCTGGCCGCCCTCCCCACCGCTCCATCGCCTGCCTCCTCGTCTCCCTCCCGATGATGGATTGGAACTCCCTCACCATGCTCGGGCATGGGTGTGGACCCACCACCGTCCCTGTCAGGTAGTAGCTCCCCTCCAGGTCGTTCATCCATTGCCTTATGGCCTCTGAGCTTGCATCCTTGGAGCTCCCCTCCACTCTGGTCATCTGCAAGATTGAACTAGATCAGGTTTCCAGCTTATTGGTTTGCTGATGTTGGTGGGAAATTGATGGGGGTCTAGCCAGTGTTCATTTGAAATGTTTCTGTATGTTTCACTGGGGGTTTCTCTTGCTCTCACTTTCAGAATAAAAAACAAACTTTGCTAGAACAGTCCACTCTCTTAAATTTCCATATTTATCTGACATATCCGCCCATAAACACTTGTGCAGATACAACTCCATGCAAGTTGCATGTAAAATGAAAGTCGCTTCATGCAAGAATATTCTAACCTGAGCACCTAGTAGCTTGATCAAAAACACATAGAAGCTTGCTTCTCCATAATATCGGAACCCATGAAGATGATGCAATCCAGAGACAGCTTAGTGCACACGGCGGCGGTTGCTATACCATGCTGGCCAGCTCCTGTCGCCGCCAGCACCCTTTGGCGGCCCATGCGCTTGGCGATCATCGCCTGTGCGATGGCATTGTTCATCTTGTGTGCGCCGCAGTGGTTGAGATCCTCTCTCTTCAGGTAATAGCCAGCTCCGCCTGCGATTTTATCGATCACAGTTGGGAAAATATATGTATCAGGTTCGTACATATCGTCAGAAAACCAACAATTTCTCTTCCATAGTTGTAGCCACCACCGAAAAGATGGTCAAAGGAAAACAGGGCAGGGAAATAGTAGAAAATAATGTTTCTTTTCTCGTCCTAGAAGACAAAAGGTGTAAGTTGGAGTTAAAGAGGAACGAATAGTGCTGATCATGAAACCAATAATTTATCATATCATTTTTTTTTTTTTTTTCATGTGAGAAATCTCTCCTCACAAACCTGAAATTCAGCATCATGCAGAACAAAGTTGAAGTCAGCTTCAAGCTTGCCCAAGCAACTAATCAACGTCTCAGGCACAAACTTCCCTCCATAAATCCCAAACTTGCCTCTCCTCTCTCTTCTCTCAACCTCATCGATTTTTCTTTCGCGCAGCGCCCTCTCCACGTGCAAAGGTCTCGACCCACTTTTCATGGCGCTAGCAGCCGTGGAGTTGTTACTTACGGCTCGTTTCATGCTAGAGATCGGTCGCTTGGTACAAGCAAATAACAAGTTGTTGGTGAGAAAGAGATTGGATTTGATGCTCGAAGCCATTGAGTGGAGAACGAATTCAAGGATCGGAAAGTAAGCAGCTGAGAATTATTATGCGTACGAGCGATGTGGTTACCTAAAGATATCGAACGTGTGTTTATACCCGAATGGCGTCGTGGTCTCTTTCGAAGAGAATATCAGCTTGTGGTTTAGAATTGCTTGGTACGATGAAGAAGGCGCGCGCATGCTTTAAACGAGTTTGCACGATTGTTTCATTGTCGTCAGCACATCTCAGGTAAGGTTGACAGTACAAATAAACGAACAAAGTGAGAAATCGACTGCGGGCATCAAGTACTTGCTCGATACTGAAACCTATCCACTGATCTGTCCTCGTCACAAGCACCATTTAATGAGAAAATTACTAAAAAAGTTTTAAACTTATTGTAATTTGCCAGTTCAGTTATAAACTTATTTTTTTGACTAATTGAGTCCTAAACATTTTACAATTATTCCGGATCAGTCAATACGGCCAAAATTAGCCGGCCAGCGCAGTGACATGGCATGGTCTGCCGGCACCGGCGACCTTTTTTTTTTTTTTAACAATAATTTATTTTTTGAAATATTTTTATCAATATTTTTAATAATTTTTTAATCTTTTTTCTCTATTATTTTTTTTTTTTTCCTTCTCCCTTTTCCTTCTTCCTCCCTCCTCCTTCCTTTGCCTTTGGCGCGGCCAGCCGGGGCCGATTGTCGGACTGAGGCGATTCGACAGGGTCACCTCACCAGTCAACGAGCTTGCGCCCTTGTGATATCATTGGGGCGAGCCTCACCCGGATCTGACGAGGGATTGCCTTGCGTGGAGGGCCTTGCCAAATGCGATGGTGAGCCCCCCTCGCTAGATTTGGCGGGGGCTCGCCCCGCCGTCGCTGGGCATGACCTTGCCGATTGGTGAGGTGAGCCAGCTAGATCGCCTCGCCGGGCGTGGGTTTCGCCTCGCCCGGCGGGGCGTGAGCTCGTTAGACTCGACGATGACGAGGCCCCCCTCGCCGGATCTGGCGAGGGCTTGCCCTGCTAGTGGGTGGGTTAGCTCGCCCAGCGATGGCGAGGCGAGCTAGCCTAGCCGCCTTAGTCTGGTGACCGGCCGGCCCTCCCCTTTGGCCAGTCGCCAAAGCCAAAGGAAGAAGGAGGGAGGAGGGAGGAGGAGGAAGGAGGAGGGAGGAAAAAAAAAAAGAAGAAAAAAAAAAAAAGATAATAAAATTAATAAAATATTTCAAAAATAAAATATTATTAAAAAAGGTCGTCGCCGTTGGTTGGTTGCCATGTCGCCGCCGGCCGGCCAATTTTGGTTGGATGGACTAATTAGGAATAACTGTAAAAGGTTTATGATTCAATTAGTCAAAAAAATAAGTTTATAATTGAATTGACACAATTATAATAGGTTTAAGACTTTTTTGATAATTTTCTCCTCATTTAACATGCTGTAAAATGTACATTCGTTGTTCTCGTTGTTACAACCATTCTCTCCTCACCCGTGTTCACTAGTATTGTCGTCGAAAACTCTATATCAACCTCGCCGGCGTCAGGCGATAGTGCCATCGCCATCTTCAATCTCTACCTCGCTGGTTGACACAGCCATCTCCATTGACAGCCATTATTGAAGTTCATGCATTTGTGATTCAAAACGTGGAGAATAGTGATAAAAAAAGAGAGAAACGTAATATTCATGAAGAGAACATGAACTGATTTGTAGGTTTTACAAGTGACTATCTATAGTAGCAAAATATTAATTATAATTGATTAGGATCATTCAAAGGAAATATATATAATCTCTTAAATATATTTCTAACATCCCCTTGAACTCGAGGTAAATTGAAAGATGTTAACTTGAGTTTGGAGAAAAGATATGGAAAATACCCCAATGGATGTGTTTAGTTGAAGACATTAGTAGCTTGTTTAGCGCATGTATTAGAGACAAGTGGAGCAATACCTGGAAGAATGTGATATCTAATGAAATGTTAGTCTATTTTAAGGTGCTTGGTGTGCCCATGGAAAACATTGTTATGTATTATTTAGACAGCATTTCGGCTACCACAAAGAATAACTGTTGCATTAGACAAGTGAGGTGCCAGAAAAGAAACAAAACAGTAACCCGTAATAAAGCAAAAAAGAAACGCCAAATTTTTGGGGTTCAAGATGTAAGGAATAGAAGAAATCAAAAAACGAAAAAAAGGAATTGCCGGTTTCGGAACTGGCCCAAGAATCGGACCCAATTGATTGGTCCGGTCCGATTCTAAGATTGTTTAGGCCGGTTTTAGGTTCTAGGTGAGAATTGACCCGACCCCAGCCATAATGACCACAACTCCTCATTTATGAGGATTTGGCAACCGAAGCTTTAAAAAGTAAGAGACACTGCAACCCATAACTTTGGAATACTGACTTTTGAGCAAGATGAACTCATTGACTGACCCTGACCTGACTTTTTTCAATTTGGGACTGCTCATTTTCCACTTTCTCACGGAAATAAAATGAGTTCTTGATTGAAAAAAAAAAAAAAAATAAAAAAAAACATTTTTTTTAATGATAAATGGCATCATTTCGCTTGTTGATGCATTTATTGTACATGTCAATGCAGTTAGTCACGTTTTAATATCAACTTACGTGATTTTTTTATTTTAAAGGTGAGTCTTTTAGTCCCTTAAATAAACTTTTCATGCATTTTTTCAGGATCCTTCCACAAATTGAGATAATACTCAAATCTGAAAAAATGCATACCTATGATTAATCCACGTTTTCGTTACGTTTGTATTCTCTTTTTCCGTGCGTTATTCATTTAAATTTTGCCATTTGAAAATCCCGAAATTGTTAGCCACGGACGAAGACGTCCTCCTCTTAGTTTCCACATCAATACTATAATCACTATAATCACTAAAAATAGCGTTGTCCATAAATTCATCGGGATAAGTGTCATATAACTTTTCACTTAACATTTAATTGAGTGTCATATAACATTTCAATCGATCAATTGAGTACTATATTTTAAGAAGCACGATATTTGTGGTGATTATTTTTAGATGAATGTGTGATTTATTATGAATATTATAACACTTCTCCTCACATGTAAGCTAAACTTTGGCCTTAACCTAAAATGCGAAAATATTCAATTGAGGGAGGCAAATATGAGTTTGGAAGATTCGAATTTCTCTGATATCATGTGAAATTTGATGAGATTGTTACTAACCGTTTTAAAAGCTAAAATTATTATATGAAGAGATGTTTCATTGTTTAAATATTTTAACAAAAGTTACGGTACTCAAGTGATTAAAAAGATTTTGTCATTCATATGAGTGCCATACGAAGTTTACGACACCATGACTCTTATGAGATCACAAAAGATTTTTATATTTTGAGTCCTATCTCAAATGTATGGTTCTAGGAATCTCATCACTTTGGGTATTACCTCTGAGGAAGTTCTGACATCAACATTTTCGACTGTGGTCCTCCGAGCTCAACGACAAAATGTGGTTAGGCATGGCCCCTTTTGCATTGATTGCAAACTTTCCCTTTTCGTCTCCCGTCCTATTCGATTTGGGTTGCTGGGGTCCGTCCGTCCCGACTTGTCAGGCTCGTCTTGACTTGAATTCACATTCCTTTCTACATCTATCTTTTCGTCTTCCTTTTTACACTTGACGTGCAATTCGTTTTTGTTTCCCATTCCAAATGTAGTGCTTCGCCATTGGTGTAAGTAATTAGCTACTCGTGTAAAACAAAAGTGGTTTAGTTCCCTAAAGAAAACCCCCCAACTCCATGTTTAATCTCAATTTTGTCTACAACCTTTTTTTAAATTTTTAAATTTTCAACTTTTAGTCTAATTCTCAAATTTGCTAAGGTGTCCAAAAATCACCACGTGTGAGATTAATAATATTGGGAAGTTGTTGTTATTCAATATGAAGGTGGGGATGTTGATGAAGATACTGGTTTTGGTAATGGACTTGTGATTGGCTCTCATGTTGATAATTTTGAAGAAATTGTCATGCGATTTTTGGATGCGTTGGCAGATTTGGGACTAAAGTAAAAAGATGTAAAACTATGTGATTGGTATGAGATACGGAAATTTTTTTCACAGGGTTTGGATGAAGTTAAAATTATTCCTACCCTTTTCGTCCTCGAATATAAATGGATGAATTTAGTTTGACACTAGTAAAAGCGAAGCGTCATTGGCAAATTTGTCAATCCAAAATGCAAACTTTCTGACTTTCTCTCCCTGCGTTCGTGCTCCTTTCACTGTCCGAATGAGTAGCGCGGGACAGCACTTCGTGTTGGGAGTCTTTGTCCCAAGTACTGATCGCAAAACATTAAACGCGCGCGTTGATTGATCTTGCTTTTGCCCTTTCATGGCCATATGGAAATAGGAACGATTTTTAGGTTCAATTTGATTTTGACCTCATGATTTGCGTGGATGCACCATGATAGGAAAATTGAAAGGCTCACGAGTGAACTCTCGACGGCACCATTGTTTCGATGGACGTCCAAGCTAGCAGGAATCACCTTGATTCGAGAACAATCATCAAGATTTAGGGTGCGTTTCCTTCGTAGGAAATTCAAGATTTGAAAAACATCAAAAAGTAATCAACTATATCGCCTATAAAAATAAATGAATAAAAGATATTTTTATCACCTACAAAAATAGTTAGTCATAAATTTATTTTTTAAATCAATATAACAAATCATATTTTGAATTTTTTATGAAATAAACGCTTCTTTTAAAAGAGGTGCCAGATTGAATAGCTTTTCCCAAATTAGTAAGAAACGTCTCCAACCACACCTAATTAAAGCAATCAATTCTACCTCACCTTTCCAACCAATAAAAGTATCTACATCATCGTCACAACCAGCAAGCCACATGCACACATTCCGACAGATATTTAAGGGATGTCCAGAATTTTCTCGAACGAAATTAAGGGCATTTTTATGCGACACACAAAACATGGCACCTTCTTGAATCAGGCCTCTTTCTCATGAAAAATGTGGTGCCCTTTGATGCCATCTATGAAAAACCTCATGAATAAACGTCTATTTAATAAATATAATAAGTGGCAGTTACCATTCCTAAGTTTTGTCCGGGCCACTCATCTTAACCTTTACAGAGAAAGAAAGAAAAAGAAAATTATCACAAAGGCTCTCTAAGTAGTTTTCATATGAGCGGTTATATTACTCATTTTCACGGGGATTGTGTTTCCTTCGTTCTTGATTAAAGAGAATTTTCTTCGACCGGTCTTTTGATTGATAAGCTACATCAAAGGACATGCCTGAATTTAAGTCTAGTTAAACTTACTTGTGGGCAATATCCACAGCTAACATAGGGTGCGTTTGGTTCAAAGATTTGAATGGGCTTTGAGTCCAATGCAAATCGCAAAGCCCAAAGCCTATTTTTGGGAAAATGCGGTTGTGTTTGGTAAAAAAATTTTGCAAATGGACTTTGAGTTGGATGTGTGTTTGGTAAAAAATAACTTTTGCAAGGGGCTTTGATGGGTATTATTTTTCATTTCTTTTTTTTTTTTTTTGAAATTCAGTTAAACCCTTCGCCGGTCCGGCGAAGGGTCATGGCCGCCGGCGAGCCGGATCTAGCGCCGGCTCCGGCGAGGGTCGCGCGACCCAACCGAGGGCCGCGGAGGTCGCCCGACCTCGGGCGATCGTGGTCGCGCGACCGTGGGCCGTGCGACCCAGGCGACCGCCGCTTGGGTCTCGCGGCCGTAGGCGGCCCTCGCCGTCGCGCGACCTAGGCGGCGGTCGCCCGGGTCGCGCGGCCCTGGGTCGAGCGACCACGGTCGCCCGAGGTCGGGCGACCTCCGGCGGCCCTCTACGGGTCGTGTGACCCTCGCCGAGGGTCGCCCGAGGTCGGGCGACCTCCGGCGGCCCTCGGCCGGGTCGCGCGACCCTCGCCGGAGGTCGCTCGACCTCGGGCGACCTCGGCCGACGGCCGCCGGCGCAGATCGGCTCGGGCGGCCGTCGCCCTTCGCCGGACTGGCTCGCCACGCTCCTTTTACATTTAAAAATAAATAAATAAAAGGGTAATAACGGAAATATAAAAAATCAATGAGGGTAATTTAGGCAAAAAAAAATGCTTTCAAAGATTTGGTAGAATGGTGAAAGCCGAGGTTGGTCCCTACTCGCCGGGGGAACCAAGATTTCAAGACCCTACTTTCACTGAAGGCGCTTGAGGAGGTTGCAAACACCTTCTTTTGGCTGAAGAAGAACTTTGGGGGCTGGATGGGCTTTCTAAATGCCCATCCAAACGCACCCATAGGCATGGGGAATGCTCCTTCCCTTCCTCTTATGCCAAGTTTTGACCCACTTGGTGAACACCCAACTTGCGTAGGCACTTGGAAGGCCTAAAATACGAGAAAATATTGGGTGGTCCGGGACCACCACGTCAGCGTGGTCCCGGACCACTCACACGGCGCCACATGTATGGGGAGCGCAGACAAAGGACTGAAACCGGGCCCACTTCTCTGACGCTCTCTCTCCTCTTTCTCTCTTTTGTCCCCTCCCCTCACATGTGGCGCCATATGAGTGGTCCAGGACCACGCTGACATGGTGGTCCCGGACCACCCAATATTTTCTCCTGAAATACAAAGACAAGGAATACAAATGAGGAGCAAACGCTTGAAGGGACTGAAAAGACCCCCTGTATAGTGTCTATTAACTCTAACAAGAAGGTCCACGGTCCGCCGGTGGTACCACTAATTGATTTGAGGGCTCAACTAGGTTTGATATCCATAACTATTTTGATTATCTCAAATAAGATGAGGTGTTTGCACAACAATCACCATAATTTCTAAGGCGTGGGTAGGCTCTAGCTCTTGTGCAGTCACAGAATCTTTTCTTTGATACCTCAAGTCCTATAACAAATGGGGGGTTTGGTTTGTATGGGAAATTTATTTGGAGATACCATTTTGGAATCTCATCACTTTGAGTATTACCTCCCTAGAAATCTGATATTGTTGTTTATGGCCCTTGTCCTTCGAGCTTAATGACAAAACAACGGTGGTTTGGCATGGCCTTTTGCTCTTAATGGTAAGCTTTTAAATTTCCATCTCATATCCCAATCAGTTTAAGTTTCTAGATTCATCGACACTTGCTAAGTTTGTCTCAACCGGAGTGATGTCTTTTTCAAAATCAATTTTGTTTCCTTTTTTACACATGATGCGCAACTTCTTTGCTTTTTTTTTTTTTTTTTCGTTTCTTTTTGTTTCTTATCTCATATGTGTGCTTCACCGTTGATATCAGTAGTTGGTTACCTATGTTAAAAATGAAACTCCCTTATCAAGAAGCGATCGATATGGGGTCCGGGAAAAAGTTTTTCTCATCCAGCCAGTGAAGTCAAAATAATTCATTCCCTTTTCAACTTCGAATATAAGGAGATAAATTTAGTTTGACATAAGTGAAGTGAAGCGTCATCGTGCATCTTCCGTTGTTTGAAAATGAAAACTTTCTGATTTTGCCTCCTCGTGTCCGGGGCCCTTCACTAATTGTGAAGCACGATGCACGCAAGCTGATTGATCTTGCTTTTGCGTTTTATGGCCATTCTTATGCCAAACGTTTGGAGACACGAATGATTTTTTTTTTTTTTTTGGGGGTCAGTTTGATCTTGACTTCAAAATTTGCTTGCTCGCACCATGTTGGGGAAATTGACTCATGAGCGAATTCTTGAAGGTGCCATGTTTTGAGGGACTTCCAAGCTAGCAGTAATCATCTTCAATTTGAAAAAACGAATATCAAAGACTTTGAGAGGTGTGGAATTGAATTGCTTTTTCTAAAGTAGTTAGAAATGTCTCCAACCGTGCATACCCGAATCAATCAATTGTACATAACCATCACACTTAAGATGCCACATGTGGCCGATATTACTCTTGTACAAGGGTAGTGCATTTTTATATGACATGGAAAAGTGAGAGCAACATTGTCTCTCATGTAAAACACAAGGCCTTTCGATGGGACAGTTGAAAGTTGGGGCAAAATTGTTTTCCCAGCAAGAATTGATGCCTCTTTTCATGAAAAATCCCACAAATAAGCATCTTTTATCGAACGAAATTAATAAGCGATTAATTATCATATTTAAGTTTTTTTTTTTTTTTTTGGGAAACCTTTTGATGATTTTTACAGTGATGAGACAGAAGAATGGATGTATAAAGGAGCTGTATACATGAATGCACCGGATGGTTCAACTGCTGGAATGGATAGGTCTCAGTTAGGTCCTATTGTACATGCTAAATGCCGATCGGAATCTAATGAAGTATACCCTGGAAATTTTTCCAGAGATGAAGGGGTAAGTTGCCCTCCTGACGAAAGAATGGTTTTTCTTTTCCCCGTTTTATGTTTTTGCCTTGCTCGAACCACAATCACTCTACTCATGTTTCATTTGATAGGATGATGCTTGTGTGCAATTGCTCTGCATATTCTTTTCTTAGAATAAAATTCTTGTGTTTGATAAGGCTAGAGAGTGTGAATATTTTAGCAGCATGCAATTAGTGGAATTCTTCCTATATGCTGTGATAAGATGAATAAATGAGTTTCTGTTATCCACTGTGGCCATCAGTCGATCTGCTGCATCATACCATAAGACCGGATACATCTCTTTGAAGTTTGATAGCCTGTTCATGCTATGATTTAAGTGAAGAAATGGAATTTGACACTTTTTCTCTTTGCTTTCCCCTGTGCAGGGAAACGCCGAAGAGGGTAGTCAAAGAAGACGATTGCGGAGTTTATCAGATCAGTGTGTCTTCTGTAATACTGTGTCTGTTCAGTCATTGATCTTATTCTACTGTAGTGTTGGAGCATGGGAGATAGGCTTCAGGCTGAGAAATCTTGTACATGTATAGTTCAAGTTGTACCATGGCAATCATAGTAAAAGGTCGCAATCATCTCGCATTGTTTATAAGGATCTTTTCAGATCCTGACAAACGAAAAAATGAAGAGAAGACTGCGAACAACGGCCCACATCTTTTAATACTAATTGTATTGGAGGATTTCTTGGAAAACTCATGCGGGCTCAAGTAATGTTATTTAAATGAACGTGGGAGGCAATCTCTCCTTTTTGCAGTTGGGAGTCATTTGGTAGTTGCAGGGTAGCTTTTTCCCTTTATTTTTGGGTCCCTCCTGCTTAAAATATCCAGGGTGGCTTGTTGGCTAAACTAGTGAGCTTTTTGTCTTTTATCAGTAGATCTTTCCCCCGGAGGAAGCGACGCCCGATTGAATCACGTGGCTTAGCATTCAACTTCATGATTTCAAATTTTGTCACCGGTATGGTGATTCTTAACTTGATATAGGCAATTGCCAGTAATGTTTTCCGGATTTGATTTTTTTTTTTTTTTTTGATCAGCAAACATCATCGCTTGATTTACTATTTCATGCAAGGGAAAATTACACTCAGAGCATCAGTGCAAAGAAGATCAAATAAGGCAGGGGGGGATTAGATATCCAGTTCTGGGGTAGGTTGCTTGTTCGGCATGCCTTCGCTATCCAATCCGCGGATCGGTTTGTGCTCCTATTGCAGTGGGCCAGGGATAGGCCCAGTAGATGATCGAGTTGTGCTCGGGCCCGGTTCAGAAGCAGTTTCAGTTCCCAACTCAGTTCAGTTGAAGTCTTCAACGCGTGCACTAAAGGCAAACAGTCAGAGTGTACTTGAGGAGAGAGAAATCCACGGCTTCTTACGAATTTTAGGGTTTCTTCCATCGCGATCGCTTCCGCGTGAAGAGGCGAAGTGGCCTCGACTATCTTGGCGAATCCATCGACGAGGAACCCCCTGTGATCTCTGTAAACACCGGCGATGGCAGCTTTGTGCTAGGGAAGTTCTCTTGCTTCGCTGAGTGCTTCATTTTTGTCCAGATCTGGTTCGAAAGATGCATCGAGGTTGATTCGTATCGATCCCGGAGGAGGTGGACACCAAGCTTCAGATAAGGCTTTAGATTTGTTCTTGCTTTTTGGTTTTTTGTTTAGATCTGTGAAGCTCTCTGCGAACGCCTCTGCTCTGGCTATTGTTTCTTGCGATCTGGGTATTTGATGGTTAAAGATGCTCCGATTTCTTTCCTTCCAGATACTCCATAGTACGACCGCTATGTGGTTAAAATTGCCCGAGGTGACTGGGTTCCGTTTTATGCTGCAGATCCAATCTTCAAATCGGGTGAGTCCAAATCTGGATATCCGTAGATGCTAGAGGGGCGGACTTCCAAACCTTGGCTGTCCATGAGCAGAGGAGGAGCGTGTGTTCTAGTGTTTCGACTTCCAGTTTGCACAGGGGGCATATCGGGGAAGGTACGATCCTTCGGTGGTGTAGATTTTCCATAGTTGCAAGGGCGTTGTTGCATTCGTTCCAGAGGAAAATTTTTATTTTGGGTGGGGTTGTGGAGTGCCAAATAAATTTCCAGAGATCGGGATTGGCTGTGTAGGATGATGTTGCTTGTGTGTTCTGTGATGAGACGGAGACATTTCGGAATGTGAAATAACCGCTTTTTACTGAATAATTACTTGATTTTGTGTGCATCCATACCAGTTGATCCTCTTCATCAGGTAAGCCAATGGGTGTGGCTAGAATTTCTCGTACCGTTCTGTCGTCAAACATTGAATGTAGAAGAGGCTCATTCCATGTTCCTGTGTCTGGATTGATTATATCTGATACTTTGTCTGGTTCATGGTTGGATGCTGGTCCTCCTATTGTGCCGCTTTTTAACCACCTCTCTGTTCTAATTGATGTTTTTTTTTTTTTTTTTTTTTTCCATTTCCTATCCGGTTCATCACTTGAGGAGCAACTGAATCCCTTGCCTTGATGAGGCTTTGCCATCCCCACGAGGGCCGTGAGCCTCTGCCAGCATGCCAAAAATCTCCATGTGAGTAGTAAAGGCCTTTCAATAATTGAGTTACCAGTAGGTCTGGATTAGTGATTATTCGCCACATCTGTTTTGCTAGCATTGCTATATTGAAGGTCTGTAGATCCTTGAAACCCATGCCCCCTTCACTCTTTCTGGTTTTTAGCAAGTCCCACTTCTTCCAGTGAATGCCAGCCTTTTTTTCATTGCTTTTCCACCAAAACGTTGCAACTTTTTTCTCGATTGCTTTACAAATCGACGTAGGAATTTTAAAGATTGACATGGCATATTGTGGGATCGCTTGAATTACTACTTTTAGAAGTATTTCCTTCCCTGCTTTTAATAACAGTTTTTCCTTCCAGCTATCCAGTTTGGAGTTGACCCGAGCTAGGATCCATGCGAACATGTCTTTCTTGGATTGCCCCCAGTCTGAAGGTATGCCCAAATACTTACCTGTCTTTGTAATTTCTGGCACTCGAAGTGTTGATGCCATGTTTCTCCTTAGAGCTGTAGGACATCCTTTATTGAAATAGATGCCTGATTTGTTGAGATTTATAACCTGGCCAGAGGCAAAAGAGTATTGATTTAAGAGGCCAGCCAAGTTTTGACATTCGACAATTGTTCCATGCAGGAAGAAGATAGAGTCATCGGCAAAGAGTACATGAGATAAGGTAAGGCAGTGGTTGTTCAACTTGATCCCAGTAAGGGAGCCTTCATGTATAGCTTTCTTCATTAGAATGGAGAGCACATTGGCGACGATGATAAAGAGGTAAGGTGAGAGGGGGTCTCCTTGGTGCAATCCACGGGTAGGTTTGAATGAAGGTAAAGGCTCTCCATTTAAGTTTATGCTGAAAGATACTGTGCTGACGCATTGCATGATCCTCTAAATCTAGAAATCACAGAAGCCTAATTGAGTTAGACAAGCCTGTAGAAAGTCTCACTCGATGCAATCGTACGCCTTTTGCATGTCTAGTTTTAGGACTGCTTGAAATTTTTTCTTCATGTTGCTGGTTCACAGCCTATGCAGCACCTCCTGAACCATCAGTATGTTGTCCTGAATCTGCCTACCTCCCACAAAGGCGCTCTGTTCCTCTGCAATTATGTGTGGTAGAATTGGTTTAAGCCTGTTTATGAGTACTTTGGAAATGATTTTATATAGGAAGTTGCATATACTAATTGGGCGGTATTGCTCCAGTTTTTCAGGCTGTAGGACTTTTGGAATCAGTGTAATGAGTGTTTTGTTTAATGCAGGATCAAGCTGACCAGAATTGAAGAAAGACTGTATTTCTAGGAAAATCCCCTTGGAGATTGCTGGCCAATTCTCTTTATAGAATATTTTCTGAAACCCGTCGGGACCGGGAACCTTGAAAGCTCCCAGCTGTAGCATTGCTGTGGTAATTTCCTCCTCAATGAGTGGGGCTATCAAGGTATGGTTCATCCGATCATCTACTAAAGTAGGGATGTTCTGTATAATAGGTTGCCAATCACGGAAGCCCACTGAGGTGTATAGATTCTTATAATATTGTGCTATCATCCCCTGTATCTGCTGTTCCCCTCGAATCCATACTTCATACTCATTTTTCAGCATTGTTATCTGGTTTTGACTTCTCCTCTAAACTGTTGTCGCTTGAAAAAACCGTGTATTTCTATCGCCCCATTTTAGCCAGCTAATTAGTGATCGCATACCCCAAAACATCTCCTCTTGACGCCATAGCTTATCAATTTCTTTGATAATCTCTTTCTGTTTAACTGATTCTCCGGTGGTTTGAATTCTGTTCATCAGGTTCTGGAGTTCTCCTTTTAGCCAGTTGACCCTGTTCCTTGCATGGCCGAACTTGTGCTTGCTCCACTGTGTCAACCTCTGCTGTACTTGCTTCAGTTTATCAGCCGAGGTAAGATCCTTTGTGAGAGGGTCGTTCCATACTTCTGTGACTATGTTTTTGCTTTCTCCATCTTCATTCCAGTATGCTTCATACTTGAATTGCTTTCTTTTCCTTCTCTTAGGTTGAGCCAGGGATAACAAGAGAGGAGTATGATCAGAGCCTATCGTCGGGAGAGCAATGCATTCGGCCTCTGGGTAAGTAATTCTCCATTGAAGCGAGCAAAAGGCCCTATCTAGTTTTTTTTTTTTTACCAAATTTTCTCCCTCACGTTTGTTTGACTAGGTGTAGGAGCACCCCTTGCTTTCGAGATCCATGAGGGAGCATTGATTAACGAAGCTTCTGAAAGCAGTTAGCCTGTAAGTTTCAGCTCTGTGTTTGCCTACTTTCTCCCAGTGATTTAATATCTCGTTAAAATCTCCCAAGCACAACCAAGGTATTCGGTAACGTATACTGACTAAGGAGATCTGTTCCCATAACTCAATTCTTTCCCTAAATACAGTTGGAGCATGGACGAAAATAACTTTCATTTCCTGGTTGCTGTTTTTCAGGTGACATTGTGTAAATATGGCCGTGGCGAGGAGGAGTCAATCGATACTGTAGATGATCATCCTGAATAGAGCTAAGCCCCCCTGCTATTCCCTCCGGATTGACTATATAACTGTTTTGGAAATTTAGCCTCCTTTTATTCCGAGCACTTTCTGTTATGAGTTTTTAGTTTCCATAATGAAAACGATATTGGGCCGTTCCTAAGTCACAGTGACTCGCAATTCCTGGAATGTCAAGGGATTGCCCAGCCCCTGGCAATTCCAGCTTAAAATCTTCATGGGTAAGCTAGTGGCTTATTAGGGCTAGCCACCAGAGCCCATTGGTCTGACTTCTCTGCCACCCGAATAGGTGCATCCACTAGTTGATTGGTTTTCTCTGAAAGTTGAGCTAATGCTTGTGCTCCATAGGGACATAATTGCTTAACTTTTTTTGAATTTGCTAACTCTACACTCTTCCCTTTTAGCTTTGCAGGGGGGTTATCTCCATTTCAATCTCAGCTTCCTTCATCTGTTCCTCTTGGAGTGTCAAGATTGATTCTTCGTCAATACAATTATTTCCTCGCTTCTGGGGACTTCTTTCTTCAATCCAAATTAGTTCTCGAGCTGAGGAGGGCAGGTAAATTTCCTTTCCTTTTGGGCGTGGATCGCATACCTGAGTTTGCTGGGATGATGGTGAGCTGATTTGCTCTATTTCAGGTACCAGAGATAATGGGGTTTCAAGCACTACATCTACATCATCAGGAGGAATTTCCTTCTTTCCATAGAATATTTGGCCATAAGGGCTTAGAGCCTTCACCTCAGCACGCAGCCAATCCTCGCATCTAGCCGGTAAGTTATGTTCCAGCCCTGACTCCTTGTAGGGTATTTCAGTGCATTCCGTCGCATAATGACCAATTCTGCCACATGAGTAGCAGTAATAGGGCAGTCTTTCATATTTGAATTTGACCCACAGCTTCTTATTGTCTAGGTTCACAATTACTCCGGTTTTCAACGTTTTCTAATGCCAGTGTCACTCGGGCTTTACCCACTTTGTAGGTGCTATTTCCCTTTTCCTCAAGCTTTACTTCAACAACTTTTCCTAGTTTGGAGGCTATTTCTTCTATCACATCATAGGTAACTCTCCCATAAGGTAAACCCAAGAACAATAACAGTGATTGAAATCATAACAAAACTCTGGTGTATCAGGTTCACACTGCCTAAGGATAAGGAGATGGCTGGAGAATGACCAAGGTCCCGATTGGAGCACTCTCCGAGCCTCTGCTTCCGAATGAAAGGAGACAAAGAAACTTGGTTCCAGTGTTGCGCAGGTGAAGTTCTCTGTTCTCCAAGCTTTCCTCATTAGGGTTATGAATGCATTATAGTTCAAGGCTGGGTTTGTGTAGAATCTGCCGAAAAGTGTTTTGTGGCACTCACTGAGTTTTTCGGGTGAGATAGTACCTGGGAGATCGACAACTTCGACTGCGTTCCATAGATTTCCCATGCTTTTACACAGAGCCGCGAGCCTTCTATCTTTAGTGTTCTGATCTGCCATTTTTGTTTGTAGGGGTGGATTTCTGTATAGCTCGTGGTTTTATGGAGTTTTGGGTCGATGGTTCGTGGATCTGTGGGTTGAAGGAAGCTCAGAAGAGTGAATCAGAAGAGTGATGAGTAGTGAGGAGATGGCAGAAATTAGGGTTTCGAAACTGTCACCATGGGTTCGTGGTTAGACGCCGCAATGCCCAAAGATCAGCGGGAGGGGGGAGCGAAGAATCAAAGCAAATAGAGGTTTCAAGATGGAATTTGATTGAATCTGCAAGGAACTACCCATTTGGTAGAGGGGGACTACACATTCGGTAGAGAGGAAGCTCCATGGCGGAGAAGGGTTTTCTCTAAGATTGTATCTTCGGAACCGAATGGATATCCACCCTTCGACTAAGGAGCAAAAATTAGGTTTAGGGATATTCCCAATTTTGGGCCGATGGCCTTTCATTGACTCGGGCTCTCCCGACCCATATCTCGGGCATTTAAATTTTAAACAACTAATCCTACATGAATTTCAATTAAGGAGCCACCACTAGCCTTTTTTGGTCGGCTAGAAACCGATTAAGATATGAGAGGATATTTTATTATTTGCACAACCAGAAACTTTAGATTTGGGGACTTGATTACATTAGTCCTAAGACTAATGCCCTCTCGGTACCTAACTTAGTTACATGCTAACTAATGCCATAGCAACCAAATGATCATCAAACGATACAAGTCATATGTCATTGGAAAGCTAATGAGATGTACAACAAATGTTCAGAAGACCAATTAAACTGATTCTAAGTTATCTGACCTGAAATGGAAGATTTACAGAAAGGGGTTCAGGATTTGACCCTATTCGGGTTTGAAAATGAGGACTTTTGGAAGAAATGCTCAATCACTTTGAAAATTAATGAAAATTTGTGTGCATGTAGAAAAGAATGTGCTAAACAAATTCTCAGTTTTGAGTTTTATGAAATGAACAATGGATTAATGCAGAAAAATCTATCTACATGCGGATGTCAGAACAAACTCTATTATGGAAAATGGGGCAGGCCCAATTCAAATATGATTTTATCGAAACCATCAAACTTTGGAATACAGATCCGAAATATGGATGTATCAAGTTGAGACGGAGATGAACAAGTTTTATGTTTGATAAATTTGCAAATGGGGACTTTAGCTTCATTAAAAATGGTGAAACCAACTCAGAAGTTCCTAGAAGATTAACTTCAGGGTTTGGGTGCAAATTGACCATGCACGTTGATCAAACCCTACGGACGACTAAACTAGCTTCAATCTTAAAGAAACGAACGTCAAATGAAAGGTTTGGAATTTGGGTTCAACTTTGATGTTTTGAGGATTTTTAGAAAAAAAGGACATTGATCTCATTAAAAATGCAATGTCACACACAGGTATTCAGGGTGGATGTGGGCGTGAATTGACCAGGCGCACTCATCAAGCCTTTTGAGGCCCTCATATGCTTTGAATTCAATGGAATCAATGTAAAAAAAAAAAAGCTAGAAATCTTGTCTAAAACTTTCATGAAGAACATGTTTTCAAATCTTGAATGTACGATTTTATAAGAATTTAGGAATGCATGATGGTCTGACTGTGAGCCAAAATTCCAGAATGTTGTTGCGACTTTGTGATGTCGAGTAAAAATAGTAAATGAACTTTTTATTTTCTGAAAATTTTGATAACAAAGATTAAGATGTAAAAGAGCATTTTCCATGGAGACATCGACATCAGATTCCAAAGAATTTTGAAAATCAGAGAGTAGGTGAGGGTCAAATTGGAAATTGAGATTCCAGAAACCAGCACGTTTCTTGGAAGATTGGCTGGTATCGTAATTTGCTCCCCTAAATCTTCAGGTTTAGAGTATACGTTGAAGGATTAGCGGGAATCCTCTTCGTCCTTTGCTCAATGTTCGCTCCAAATACATGAAAAGATGAGCTCGGAAATGTTGGAAAAATATAATTACATATTGGAGAAAAACACACAACACTGTTTTTGTAATCAGAAAAATAATATTTTCAATAAGGCGATAAACAAAATAAACAGGAGGTGAGATATGACTAACCGAATCTTCTTAATGTGATTAATTTCTACCAACGGTACTAAGTAGCTTCACAACTATGTCTCCTAAGATATAACACCTTGAACTCACTTGTATCAGCACTATACAAATAGGATCCTATCGAACACTTCTCAAAACAAATATACTTAGAGAGTGACTACAGAGAAAACTAAGGTAATACTTTTAGGAGTATATATATTCTTTTTTTGAACTAAGGAACACCTTTATTTATAAACGAGGGAAATAGCTACAAAAAACTAAAAGGATATGAAGTGAAAAGTTATGTTATTTACGCTCAAATTAATTGAGCCATTAATGAGTTATGTCAATAATGCTCACATTAGTTGAGACATTACCTTTAATAATAATAATAATAATAATAATAATAATAATAATAATAATAATAATAATAATAATAATAATAATAATAAAATTCAGAAAATGCAACAATTATGACATGATCTAAAGAGACATAACAGACAAAGAGATGTAATGGCTACACAACTGAAGAAATGTGTCACTAATGTTGAGCCATTAAAACCTATAATTACAATAATAATCAATTACAATTACAACAATCTCCCTAATGACTCAACATAACATTTTTGACCCATAGAATTCCAAGTGTACCGGTGGATATACACCGCATCAAAATAGGTAGCTCTCATTTTGAACATTTTTTAGTGAAAGTTTATCGGACTTATTAACCAATCAATGGACTAGGCCTTGAATTGCCAATAGTTTGTGTAAGCCCAGACAATAGATCTCATATTAAGTACCTCCGAATCAAGACTTGTTCTTGGTTGTGTTCATTTTTTGGCTTTGAATCTCTCAGGATTCATGCGTGGTTTAGAAAATCTAACTTTTAAAGATTTTCATAGAATTGGCCAACTTCACGCATGTAGGTGCATTCTTACCATACCTTACTAGGATACTGAGATTCAAACTATAGAAATCATTAAATGCATAGAGTGCCCTTAAAATGATGTAGGAAGCACTATTGCATCATAAGAATGGGAGATAGTGCACTCACTAGAGCTTCCAAAATTGGCATTGTCCTATTGAACCTAGTTCATGGGATCTCCAATCGCTAGGTTAGATTTCCACCTTGGAACTTCTTTATTAGGTTAAAGCTTTTAACCTCATTCCCCTCAATACGCAGTTTATCTTCTCTCTCGACAAACCTTTTGTTGGCAGATCCACAATGTTTTCCTTTGACTTCACAAAGTCCAAAGAAATTATTTCATTCAAGAGCAATTGCCTTGCCTTGCAATATTATTTCTATGACGAATGTGGCTAGAGTTACTATTATATATCACGTTTTGTTCCTTGCAATCGCTGCTTGATTGTCATAGTGAATGCTTATTGGAGGCATAGGTTTTGGCCATAATCGAACATCTTCTCAAATTTGTCGAATCTACTCTGCTTCTTCAGCAACTTTATCTAAAGCAACAAACTCAGATTCCATCGTGAAACACACTACTAGAATTTGCTTTTAGGATTTCCATGATACCACGACACCTCCTAGCATATAAACATATCTACTAGTCAATTTCGATTCATCAGAATTTGAAATCCAGTTGGCATCACAATAGCTTTTCAAAACAGCTGGATATTTGCTATGTTACAAAGCATAGTCTTTGATCTTTGCAAATAACCCAACACTCTCAAAAGAGCATTGCAATACTCAAGACTAGGGTTGCTTGTATACCAGCTCAGTTTTCCTACTAAGTGCGTAATATCTAGTATAGTACAATTCATTACGTACATGATGCTGCTCATCACTTGAGAGTACTCCAGTTGTTTGATACCGTTTCAATTATTCTTTCTAAAGTTTAGTGTGGGAGAAAATGATTATTCACATTTTTAATGCCGAACCCTTTAAACTTCTCAATTACCTTTTCAATATAATGAGATTGTGTTAAACTTAGATTATCAAAATTCCTTAGAATCTTGATGCCAAGTATAATATGTGCAACACCTAAGTCTTTCATCTCAAAGTTTTTCTTGAGAACATTCTCGGTGATTCTGGTAACTTGAGCGTTATCTCCAAAAAGTACACATCCAATAGTCGTGGATTTAGTGCATACACATTTATCACACTCATTAATTCTATATCCATTTTGGATCGTTACATGGTCAAATTTTTCATGCCATTCTTTAGGAGCTTGTTTTAGTCCATGAATTGATTTGACAAGTCTACACACTTTGTGTTTTTATCCATTGACCTAGAATTCTTCAGGTTGTTTCATGTAAATTTCATCATCGAGATCACCATTCAAGAATGCAGTTTTCACACCCATTTGATGTACTTATAAATTGTATAGCGAATTTATAGCAATTAGCATCCTAACTGATATTATTCTTATTATAGATGAGTAAGTATCAAAGTAGTCTAGACTCTATTTTTGTCTAAATCCTTTGGCAACAACCCATGCTTTATACTTATTAATGGAACCTTTAGCTTTATGCTTTCTTTATAAGATCCATTTACATCCAATTTGTTTATTTCCTGATGGAAGATCAATCAATTCCCAAGTGTGATTACTTAGGATAGAATTAATTTCATTGTTAATAGCTTCTTTTTAATAAGAAGCATCTGAAGTTGACATTACCGCTTTAAATGTTTGAGACTCATCTTCTAACATGCACATTAGAAATTCAAGTCTGAATGATTTTTAAATCTGCATACCTCTTGCTCCTTTGAAGTTCAGCTTTGTGTGCCTTAACTTCATCATTCTCGAAGTCTGATTTTCTAAATCTCTTCTAAGAAGGTTTACAATGATTTGTTTTTGCAAAAATATATACTTAGAGAATTCAGCATTTGATAGTATTGGCACATGTTTTCACATTTTCAGATTTGTGAACCAAAAATATATATGCACCAGTATAAGCATAACTAATGAATATGCAATTTATTATTTTAGGTCTCAATTGAGTTTTTTTGGATGAGAAATCGCCATCTTGGCTAGGCACCCCCACGGTTTCAAATTATAGGATGGCAGCTTTCCATTCTATTAATCATGTGGAGTCTTACCCATCTCTTCTAAGGCACTTTATCTAAAATATAGTTTGCTATTAAAACTACTCTGCCCACAAATTCTGAGATAAACCCGAACTTAGGAGCATGGCATTATCCATCACCTTTAGAGTTCCATTCTTCCATTCAGCAATCCATTTTGCTGCGGAGTATGCGATGTAGTCGTTTGAAGAATTACCCATAAACTAGCATACAATTTCTTTAAATTTGAAGAACTATATTCTTCTCCTTTATCAGATCTAAGCAATTTTATCCATTTATCAAGTTGGTTCTTGACCTTAATTTATATTTGATAAACATGCTCATAACCTCATCTTTGCTAGTTCATAGATAAACATAGAAAAATTGAGTATAGTCATCTATAAATGTGATGAAGTACTTCTTTTCACATCTACTTTTTACAAATTATAAATCACATAGATCACCATGGATTAGTTGTAGAGGCTCACTTGATCTTTCAACCGATTTGAATGGTTTCTTAGCAAACTTAGCCTTAATGTAAGTCTTACATTTGTAATGGACATCCAACTCAAACCTTTGAATTAGCCCCAAGTTTGTTATTTTCTTCATTGCACCATAGTTTCCATGATTTAATCTACTATGCCATAGGTAATGAGACCCAACAATATAAACTGAAGGCTTCTCTTTATTAATAGTCTTTGAATACAAAAATTTCTAGGTTACATCAATGAGAGCCACATTGGTTTTCAACAGATCATTATACAAGTAACATTTCCCCATATACATCCTCCTTTGGAAAGTACAAATTTATCTTATGAAATACTATTTTGAAACCCTTCTTGAAAAGTGTGGGGCTAAAAATTTGATTCTTCTGAATCTCCAATACATGCAACACATTTAGCAAGGTGATTTCTTGCCAAAGGTGAATTTCATGATCTCATTTCCTCTTTTGGCAATATTTGTTAACGTAAAGTTAGCCATATAAAGCTTTTCTCCTTTCTCAACCTTATCATAAGACGAGAACATGTGTTCATCCACACAAATGTGATTTGTGGCACTTGTGTTCAACCACCAATCAATATTATTCGATACCAAGGGTACCTTAGACACCACCACATCAATTAGCCTCTCATCCTCTATCAAATTCATATGCATGGTTGCACCACCACTTTTGCCTTCGTTTGGGCATTTCTTGCAATCCTTAGCTTGGTGGCCAAGCTTATTTGTGAACATAGCATCTCCCTTGGAATTTCTAGGACTATTCATTATGCTTGCTTTCCATTGAAAGGATTTCATTCTCTTCCCATCTTGCTTGGAATTGGAAAACTCAACAGTGTTGGCCTTTGCCTCCATAAGAGTGTTTGCGTTCCTCCTATTGTCCTCCTTGATTCTGAGGTGCAAAATGAGATCTTCAAGGCTTATCTCTTTTTGTTTGTGCTTCAAATAATTTTTGAAGTTTGATTAGCCCGGAGGCAATTTCTCAATAATAGCCACCACTTGAAATGATTTACTAAGTAACATTCCCTCAGCAAATATGTCATTCAAAATTATTTGCACTTCCTCGATCTGGTTCATGATTGATTTAGAATCTACCATGCTGGGGTCCTCTGTTTTGTATTTCTTTTCTAAGGACTCCCATAACTGTTTAGCAATTTCAATGTTGCAATAAACATTACACAAGAAATTTGCTAAGCAATTAAGGATATAGTTTAGGCATATGAAGTCCCCGTAGTTTCCGAGCCTTCGATGCCCCAAGCGTCGTGACATCTTACTCATCTAGACAAATTATCGGGCACGTCTTCAATAAGTACTTGACTAGATTAAGCATGATTAGATAGAAGAATATCTTCTATTGCCATTGCTTAAAGCCCACATCAATGAATTTCTCTGATTTCTCATTCGGTATTACTGGTGTTGGTATTATCAGATTAGGCAAAGCTTGTTGAATCATCCCTCTAGGAATTAAAACATGTGCCATTTGGCTTGTATTGTTTTGAAAAACATTCCCGAGTATATCAGTTAAGCGACTTGTACCCATACCATCATAAATGGTTTTAGCCCAAAGGCTCGCACCATTTGCTGTTGTAATACCAAGCTAGGTGGTTTGAACCTCACTAGTTAAAATGACCATAGGAACGTCCCAAGAAACATTATGGACATCATGGGGTACCTTATTGTTTTTAGCCATCTCAATTTTCTAATAAACCCAACAAACAGTAATAATTAATTGCCTTAAGATTGTTAGAAAAATATAATTGCGTATTAGAGAAAAATATGCAACATTATTTTTGTAATCAGAAAAATAATATTTCCGATAAGGCGATAAAAAAAAAAAAAAAAAAAGAGAGAGAGATAAGGTACTACTAACCAAATCTCTCTAAGGCATTAGCTCCTACTAACGGTGCTAAGTAGCTTCATAAATTATGCCTCCTAAGATACAACACCTCAAACCCATTTGTATTGGTACTATACAAGTAGGACTTTGTCAATTACTTCTTGAAATCAGCACACTTAGGGAACTGGTATAGAAAAAACTGAAGTAGTACTTTTAGGAGTATATATCCACTTTTTGAACTAAGGAGCATGCCTATTTATAGACAAGGGAAACAACTGCTGAAAATTGAAAGAATATGAATTAAAGAGTCATGTCAGTTACGTTCATATTATTATTATTATTATTATTATTATTATTATTATTATTATTATTATTATTATTATTAAATTCATAAAACTGCAGCAATTAGGACATGACCTGAAGAGACATAATAGTTACAAATTGAAGAGACGTCTCACTAATGTTGAGCCATTAAAACATGTAATTACAATAATAATCAATTACAACAACAACATAAGATTCCTCCAGAGATTCTCAATGGAAAAACCTGGACAGAGAGAATCGGTGGAAAGAGAAAGAGAATGAGTAGTGGCTGAAGAATCCAAAAAGAGCCTCTCCATGTTCTCTGCCAAATGAAGTTCTCGGTCCAGCTTGGAGGACGAGAGAGAGATAAGAGTTTTTGGACATAGTGGAGTTCGGTCAATGGAGAAGATGAGAGAGAATTAGTGGAGATTGCTTGAATTCAAAGAGAATTTTTTTAGAGAGGGTTCTCTTCTCTCTGCTCCCCTGACGAACGAAGCACTTTTCAGTTTTTTCCACCTCTTTCCACAGCTAGACGTTCTCCTCGCCTCCTCTAGTAGCTCTCTCCCCTAAATGGCCAATGTCCCCCCTCTGCAACTTCTTTTCTCATTGATGGCCGAAACTCCCTCTGCCAACATCCCTCTCTCCCTCTCTCGTCTAGCCTTTTCTCTTTGGTTTAATAAAGAACATGGGAAGTTAGGCCAAGGGAGAAAGGGGTGAAGATTTATTAAGGACGGTTTGGTAACGTTTTTATTTCTAGGAACAGTTTCTTTTTAGAAACACTTTTTTTTTTTTTTAAATTTCTATTCTTTGGAACAATTTCTGAGTATTTAAAGGCATGTGATAACTAAACAAAATTTCTGTCATCGAAAGAAAAATACGTTTGGTACTATCATAAATATTTTTGTTATTTGAAATTTCTTTTAATTTATTAATAATTTTATTACAATTTTTTTTTTTTCATTTTCTTCTCCTTCCTCTAGTGGGTTGCCGGCCTGGCCATGGCCGGTTGGCAATTGGCCAGACGAGGCCAGGCGGGGTTGGCTCAACGAGGCTCGACCTCGACTGGCCACCGCAAGGTCGGCCTCACCCACTTAGGCGATGCCAATCTTGCGGTGGTCGGGTGAGGTCAAGCCTCACCATGGCCAAGTGAGGCTTGGCCTCACCTTGGGGCTGGGTGAGGCTCAGCTTTGCTGCGCCACAGTGAGCAGTTGGGAGGGTCCCTTCGGTGGCGGGCAAGCTTGGGGTGATCTCATTGAGGGCTGGCGACCTTGTCTGGCCAGTTGTTGACATTGTCGAGGCTAACAACCGGCTGCGGGAAAAAGAGAGGAAGATAAAGAAAGAAAATTAAGAAAAGAAAAAAAAAAAAAAACAACTTCTTTCTTGTTTCTTGAGTTGTTGTCAGGAACAAAAAATGATTTTGTTTTTGTTTCTTCTTTTGGTTCTAAATTTGTTTCTAGGAACAATTTATTTCCAAGAACAAAAAAGTTACCAAACACGTTTTTATTTTATATATGTTATGGGGAACAAAAGAACATAAACGCATATTTCAAGGAACGTTACCAAACAGCACATATATCTCAGAAGTCACCTTTTATGAATTCAATAAAACTTTTCTGTAATTTTGCCAATTTTCTAAAAGTCATATCAAACTAAATACATCTTGGTACTTACCATTTCAAAATATAATCACAAATTCTATTACCCCATGCTATCGATCATGTACTAAAGTTATAATTTGTAACTTTAAAAGACGTCATGGATATTCAATTCCCAATTTGGTTAATTTTTCCATCCACTCCTTTTCGTTACCCTCCGACCCCACCCCGCCATCATTAAGGGGAATCACCTGTCCAAAACCCCGGCTTAAACTTCAAAACCTAATAAATTCCACAATTAGCTTATTCTGTGTTGCTTCATTTTACCGAAAATAAATCTAATGTACTTATCTTTCATCGCCCCGAGTGTACCCCGGACTCGGGCGTTTATCAAGTTTGGAAACAGAAAATGATATTACCAAACAAAATAAATTAATTTCTCGTATCTGTAGAAAAAAATCTTTAAACAAAATTAGTCCTCCATGATGCCACCACACAATGCGACGTTCTGCTGGAATTCGCATCATATTTAGGTGTTGTTTGATAACACTATGAGGAACACTTATTTCTGTTAATTTGTTTTCGAGAACAAAAATAAAATAGAAATGTGTTTGGTAATATTTTTATTCCTGGGAACATTTGTTCCCGGAATAGATTGGTAGCAGAAACAAAAAACAAAAACAAAAACAAAATTATTTCTCAAGAACAACTCAAGAAATAAGTCTTTCTTTTCTCTTTCTTCTTTTCTCTTTCTTTTTCTCTTCCTTTTTTTCTTCCCTGATTGGTCACCAGCCACTAGCGAGGCTTGACATAGCCTAGATTTGGTGAGGCTGCGCCTCACCCGGCCAAGACAAGCTCGACCTCACCTGACCACCGTGAGGTTGGCGTCGCCTGGGTGGGTGAGGCTGGTGTCACGGTGGCTGAGTGAGGTCACCTCGGCTAGGGGAGGCCAAGCCTCCGAGGCAAGGCGAGGCTCGGGGGGGGTGGTCCCTCGTCGGTGGTTGGCTAGCCATGGCCAAGATTAGCGACTGGTTAAAGGATGGAGAAGAAAAAGAGAAAGAAAAATGTAATAAAATTATTGATAAATTTTTTAAAAAAATTCTAAGTTACAAAAATTCGGGTGTCAACACGCGCGAAGCATGTGGTTGTCCCTTCAATGTGATTGTAAATTTTTGGTGTTGATTTTGCTTAACACCTTCGGAAAACTTAGATTAAACGGCAGCATTCATTTGGGATCTAAGTTATATAATGGAAATTATGAGATACTTCGGTCAGGTGCTCTCCAAATCTTATAGGCTATGACATTGACAAAGAGATCATAATGTCACATTTTTATACTTTCTATACATATTGCTAGATTTATGCGTCGAGGGCTGGTCGGTGCTGAAAGAACAGAGGCGCGTCTTTATCTCCTCGTCCACTGCAATTCACCACAACCTTTGTAGAATCGGGGAGGGTCGGGCAGAGTTTCTCCAAATACGCCAGTGCATGAGCAGCCTCCATTGCTGGGATTATGCCTTCCAATCTTGATAGCAATTGGTATGCTGCAACCAAAAACAGCATGTCACATGAATTAATCAGGATCGATTTTTGTATTCGTGGCTTCGTAAGGAATGGGGTGTGGGGTCGAATCGTTTACCGTTCAGGGCTTCTTCGTCAGTGACGGTATGGAATTCCGCTCGTCCCGTGTCTTTGAGGAAGCTCAGCTCTGGACCCACTCCTGGATACTGTAGCCTGGTAATCACAGTCGATATACGAACGATCATGGTTTTGTTCAACATTTGCAAAACTCTAAGATCCCTTAGGCAAATACAAATGATGCTTGGAAAAAATTTTGGGTAGCTTTGGGGAAATGCAATTATATCTCAAAAACTCTCCAAAGGCCTTTACTCTAAAGGAGGTCTGAGAAATTTGGAATATTGCATTTCCAGAATGTAAATACAAATTTTCCTCCTTCAAACTTTGCTCATGTTCAACATCTAGGTTGTGCAACCCTAGCGAGGCTACTAGGGCCAGATTTGGCTTACCGGCTGTCGAGTCCTTGCCGGTTTTGAGTTTTTTATTTTTTTTTTTTTTTTTAAGGCAAAAAGGCTTTCTAAAGTGTGATTTTGCCAATCGCCATTTAAGTCAAAATTATTTTTCAATACACTTTAAAATTAAAACTTATTAAACACTACTTATTTGTTGGAAAACCTTTGTAGCCCAAAGGCTTTTATATTTTCTTAAAGACATTTCTTAAAATCGAATCAAACGCGCATCCTGTGTAGAAGTTGAAATAGAGAGCGATCTTTACCCGACACCAACGGAGTGAGCACCAAGAACTTGGCCTTCCTGGTCCTGCAACAAGTAGCTCATGGCTCCATGGTAGACCCCAACATGGCCTGTGGCCAGAGTGGCCGCATGCCTCCCTGAGTCAAGGCCAAACCCAGCCGCCTCCACACCGACCAGCCTCACCCCCTCATCACCAACGAACTCATGGAAGATCCCCAGTGCATTGGAGCCACTCCCGATGCATGCCACCACCACGTCTGGCCGCCCTCCCCACCGCTCCATCGCCTGCCTCCTCGTCTCCCTCCCGATGATGGATTGGAACTCCCTCACCATGCTCGGGCATGGGTGCGGACCCACCACCGTCCCTGTCAGGTAATAGCTCACTTCCAAGTCGTTCACCCATTGCCTTATGGCCTCTGAGCTGGCATCCTTGAAGCTCCCTTCCACTTTGGTCACCTGCAAGATTCGAACTAGATGAGACTTCCAGCTCATTGGTTTGATGATGTTGGTGGGAAATTGATGGGGTCTAGCCAATGTTCATTTGAAATGTTTTGTATGTTTCACGGGAGGTTTCTCTTGCTCACTTTCAGCAATGACAAACTTTGCTAGAACAAACTTGTGCAATGGAAGTCCCTCTCTTTTATGTGCAAAAGCTGATATCGCTTTACGACACCGGTTCATGCGAGAGTATGCTAACCTGAGCACCTAGTAGCTTGATTAAGAACACATTAGAAGCTTGCTTCTCCATATCTTCAGAACCCATGAAGATGGTGCAATCCAGAGACAGCTTAGCGCACGCGGCGGCGGTCGCTACACCATGCTGGCCTGCTCCCGTCGCTGCCACCACCCTTTGCCGGCCCATGCGCTTGGCAATCATCGCCTGCGCGATGGCATTGTTCATCTTGTGTGCGCCGCAGTGGTTGAGATCCTCTCTCTTCAGGTAAATGTCCGGCCCTTCTCCGTTCTCGTTCTTGTAATAGTTGGTGAGCCGCTCTGCGAAGTACAAAGGCGTCTCCCTTCCAACGTAGTCCCTTAGAGCTATGGCCAGCTCCGCCTACAATTTGTCAATCACAGTTTGGAAAGTATATGTGTCAAGTTCATACACATGATCAGACAACCAACAATTTCTCTTCCATAGTAGTAGCTCACGACTGAAAAAGATAGTAAAAGGAAAACGGGGCAGGGAAACAGTAGAAAAGAATGTTTCTTATTTCGTCCTAGAAGAGAAAGGTGTAAGTTGGAGTTAAAGAGGAATAAATAGCGCTGATTATGAAACCAATAATTTATCATATTTTATGTGAGAAATCCCTCCTCACAAACCTGAAATTCAGCATCATGTAGAACAAAGTTGAACTCAGCTTCAAGCTTGCCCAAGCAACTAATCAACGTCTCAGGCACAAACTTCCCTCCATAAATCCCAAACTTGCCACTGCTCTCTCTTCTCTCAACCTCATCGATTTTCTTTCGCGCAGCGCCCTCTCCACGTGCAAACGTTTCGACCCACTTTTCACGGCGCTAGCAGCCGCCAAGTTGTTACCTACAGCTCGTTTCATGCTAGAGAACGATCGCTCATTACGAGCAAATGACAATTTGTTGGTGAGAAAGAGATCGGATTTGATGCTCGAAGTCATTGAGTGGAGAACGGAATTGAGGATCGGAAAGTAAGCAGCCGAGAGTTATTATGCAAACGAGCGATGTGGTTCCCTGAAGATATCGAACGGGTGTTTATACACGAATGGCGTCACGGTCTCTTTCGAAGACAAGCTCATCTTGTGGTTTAGAATTGCTCGGTATGATGAAGAAGACGCGCATGCTTTAAACGAGTTGAATGATTGTTTCATTGTCATCAGCACATGTCAGGTGAGGTAGACAGTACTAATAAACGAAAAAAGTGAGAAATCGATTGCTTGCATCAAGTAGAATATGCACCATACTACACTAAATACTTGCACCCATTTAAGCACATGTCAGGTGAGCCTGTCCACTGATCTGTCCTCGTCGCAAACACCCTTTTTTTTGGTCGGTACAAGCACCCATTTAAGTCGCTGTAAAAGGTACATTCGTTGTTCTCGTTGTTACGGCCATTCTCTTCTCACTTGTGTTCACCAGTACAGCCATCGAAAATCTCCATATCAACCTTGCTAGCGTCAGGCCATAGTGCCTTCACCATCCTCAATCTCCGCCTCGTTGGTCGCCACCACTGTCTCCATCGACAGCCATTATCGAAGTTCATGCTTTTGTGATTCAAAACTTAAGCTATTACATGAAAGCATGATTTATTATTTAAATATTATAATAAAATTTTTGCCACTTAAATGATCAAAAAAAAAAAAAAAATTATGACAATCAGATTTCGGTACGAAAGTTCCTATTATGCAATCACAAAAGATGTTTTTGCATCTCGAGTCTTATCACAAATGTGTGGCTATCGGAATCTCATCACTTTGAGCAGTACCTTTGTAGAAGTTCCGACATGATCGTTTTCAACGCTCGTTTGTTGACCTCAACGACAAAACATTGCTGGTTGGGCATGGTCCCTTCGGTGTTAATGGCAAACTTTCCGTCTCACATCCTGATCGATTTGGGTTCGTGGGGTTCATCCTTCCCGACTCGTCAAGCTCGTCTTGACCTGGATTCACATTTCTTTCTACATTAATCTTTTCATTTTCCTTTTCACACTTGACGTGCAACTCTTTTGTGTTTCTCATTCCAAATGTAATGCTTCGCCATTGGTTTAAATAATTAGTTACTCGTGTTAAAAAAAAAAAAAAATGGGTTAGTTCCCTAAAGAAAACCCCCCGACTCTATCTCCAATCTCGATTATATTAGAACCTTTTTTCTTTTTAAAATTTTCAACTTTCAGTCTAACTCTCAACTCTGCCAAGGCGTCCAAAAATCACCACGTGTCTCCCTCAAGAAGAGTAATATTGTGAGGTTGTTCTTATTTGATACAAAAGTAGGGATGTTGATGAAGATGTAGGTTCTGATAATGGACCGATGATTGGCCCCGATGTCAATGTTGAAGATCACCGCCTCTCTCTCTCTCTCCTGGAGTTCTCTAGAACTTTCTCTAGAGTTCTCCATATCTCACTCCTCCATATTTCTCTAGAACTCTCCCTTGTCTAGAATCTTCTAGCAAAATCCATAAGCTGCGCCACTTCTAGACTTCTCCATAGAAATCTAGTTGTTAGGCTATAATAATACTTCTAGAATAGTGTAGAAAGCTAGGAAAGTCACCAACTTTCCACCCTATAAATAGGACAACTTGCTCCTCATTTGTGTGTCCAACCAAGAGAGTGTGTGAGTAAGAAGTCCAAGAGGGTGTGTGGGTGTATGTGTAGGGGTCTTGAGAGTGTGTTGAGTAGAGAGTGCTATGTATGCACATGAGTGAGAGAAATTGTGTAGAGTTGTCTGAGTATTGTATGTGGTGTGAGAAATTATTGTAATAGTGAAAGTTATATTTGAACCACGTTTCCGCAAGGTTCAACAGTCAATAATTTTAAAGAAATTTGTGGCAATTTTTGACGTGCCTGGCACATTTGGAATTAAAGCAAAAATATGTGAAATTTTGTGATTAATATGAAATATGGAAAATTTTCTCACATGTCCGTGTAAAGTCGAAATTATTCCTATCCTGTTCGCCATCTAATATAAAGAGATGAACTTTCCCTCCCTGCGTTCGTGCCCCTTTCACCGTCCGAATGAGTAGCGTGGGCCATCACTGTCGTGTTGGGAGTCTTTGTCCCAAATACTGATTGCAAAAATATTAAACGCGTGCGTTGATTGATCTTGCTTTTGCCCTTTCATGGCCATTTGGGAATAGGAACGATTTCTAGGTTCCATTTGATTTTGACCTCACGATTTGCGCGGATGCACCATGATAGGGAAATTGAGAGGCTCACTAGTGAATTCTGGAAGGCGCCATTGTTTTGATGGACTTCCGAGCTAATAGGAATCACCTTGATTTTAGAACAATCATCAAGATTTGGGGTGTGTTTTCTTCACAGGAAACTTAAGATTTGGAAAACATTTTTCCAAAAATAATCACTTGTATCGCGTATAAAAATGAATAAAAAAAAATTTTCATCACTCACAAGAATAATTAGTTATGAATTGATTTTTTTAAGCAATATAACAAATCATATTTTGAGTTTTTTATGAAATAAACCCTCGTTTTAAAAGAGGTGCGAGATTGAATAGCTTTTTCCAAATTAATGAGTAACGTCTCCAACAACACGTAATTAAACCGATCAATTCTACTTCACCATTCTGACCAATAAAAATATCAGCATCACGACCAGCAAGCCACATGCACACATTCCGACAGATATTTGCGGGATGGCCAGAATTTTCTCGTATGAAAGTAAGGGCGTTTTTATGCGACACACGGCACCTTCTTGAGTCATGCCTCTTTCTCACGAAAAATGTGGTGCCCTTTGATGCCACTTAAAAGTTGGGGCACAAACATCTCTTTCTATGAAAAACCTCATGAATAAACATCTATTTAATAAATATAATAAGTGGCAGTTACAAGTTCTGTCCGGGCCACTCATCTTAACTTTTACAAAGATAAAAACGAAAAAAAAAAAATTATCGCAAAGGCTCTCTAAGTAGTTTTCATATGAGTGATTATATTACTCAATTTTCATGAGGGTCGTTTTTTCTTCGTTCTTGATTAAAGTGAATTTTCTCCTACCGGTGTTCTGATTGATGAGCTACATCAAAGGACATGCCTGAATTTAAATTTAGTCGAACTTAATTGTGGGCAATATCCACAACTTGAATAGGCATGTGGAATGCTCCCTCCCTTCCTCTTATGGTAAGTTTTGGCCCACTGGGTGAACACCCAACTTGCATAGGCACTTGGAAGGCTTGAAATACAAAGACATGGAGTAGGGATGAGAAGCAAACACTTGAAGGGACTTAAAAGACCCCGTGGGTAGCGTCCAGTAACTCTGACAAGCCCGCCGGTGGCACCACTAATTGATTTGGGAGATCGGCAGGTTGGACATTGATCCAGAATATCTATAATTATTTTGATTATGCTAAACAAGATGGGGTCCCTATACTACAATCACCATGATTTCTAAATATAGCGTTATCCAAAAATTCATCGGTACGTATAGTTTCTAACTCTTGTGTGGTCACAGAAACTTTTCTTTGATTCCTCAAGTCCTATATCAAATGGGAGGTTCGTTTTGTATAGGAAATTTACTTGGAGATACCATCTAGAATCTCATCACTTTTGAGTATTACCTCTATAGAAATTCGACATCATTGTTTACGGCCCTTGTCCTTCAAGCTTAACGGTAAAACAATGGTGGTTTGGCATGCCCTTTTGCTCTTAATGGCAAACATTTTAATTTCAATCTCATGTCCTAATCGGTTTAAGTTTCTGGGGCATCACCACTTTTTGAGCTTGTCTAAACCTAAATGACGTTTCTTTCAAGATGATTTTTTCTTTCTTTTTACACATGATGCGCAACTTTTCTTTGTTTCTTATCTCATGTGCGTGTTTTGCTGTTGGTATGAGTAGTTAGTTACCTATGTTAAAAAAGAAATACCATATCAAGGAGTGATCGATATAGGGTGCGGAAAAAACAAATTTCTCATCCAGCTAGTGAAGTCAAAATCATTCCTTCCCTTTTCCCCATTGAATATAAGGAGATGAATTTAGTTTGATATAAGTAAAGTGAAGCATTGTCCATAATTCGCTGTTTGTTTTCTGTCTGAAAATGAAAACTTTCTGATTTTAACTTTGTGTTTGTGGCCCTTCACTGTGCACATGTAATGACCCGGTCTTAATGAAGGACAAGAGTTTGCTCCGCCTCAAAGATGGTGAAGGGGGTAGGAATGAACCGAATCCCATATCATTTGGAAAATGGTGAGGTAATGTGCTATATAAAGAAATTTTTTTGAGCGAAACTCAAATGACAAAACTGTAAGGGCACATGGTAAGTGAGTCTTATAACCCAAAGTGGACAATATTAATGACAAGTGAGGTACAAACTATTCGAAAATATGAACTGACTTTTTTGGGGTCTTTTTGATATTGACTTCACGATTTGCATGCACGCACCATGTTGGGGAAATCGACAGGCTCATGAGCAAATTCTTGAAGGCGCCATGTTTTGATGGACTTCCAAGCTAGCAGTAATCACCTTCTAATCGAGAACGACCATCAAAGACGTAGAGGCGTGTGGAATTGAATCGCTTCTCCTATATTAGTTAGTAACATCTTCTAGCGCATGCCTGAATCAATCAATTGTACGTCATCATCACAATCAAGATGCCACATGTGGCAAGTATTACTCTTGTCAAGATTAATGCATTTTTATGTGACATGGAAAAAGTGAGAGCGATATCGTCCCTCGTGTAAAATGTAGTGCCTTTTGATGGGAGGCTTGCAAGTCAAGGCAAAATTATTTTCTGAGTGGGAATCAATTCCTCTTTTCACGAAAAATCCCACAAATAAATGTCTTTTATCTAATGAAATTAGTAAACGACTGATCGTCATACTTAAGAATTTTTGTCCATGCCATTCATTTTAATCTTTACAGAAAAAGGATTTGACAATCGCAAAGGCAATCAAAGTAATTACCTTACGAATGGTTACATTACTCATTTTCATTACGGACATGCCCATATTTTGAATTTGATTAAGCTTACTTGCGGGCAACCTCCATAACTTATAATTTACCAAGTAGAGATATGCTTTTTTTTCGGTCAGAGATGGAAAATATTGCCTCTCTCTCTATAAATAAAAAATAAAAATTGACCCGTACTATATGGAAAGTGGAATGCTCTTTGTGTTAAGTTTGGACCTAATTGGTGAACAGCCAACTCCACAACTTACATAGGCACGTGGAATGCTCCCTCCCTTCCTCTTATGTTAACTTGCATAGGCAGTTGCAAGGCTTGAAATACAAAGACAAGGAGTACGGATGTGAATAAAACGCTTGAAGGGACTGAAAAGACCCCCGGGATGGTGTCTAGTAACTCTGACACGAGGGTCCAGGGCCCGCCGGTAGTACTACTAATTGATTTGGGAGCCCGGCTAGGTTTGCATATCAATAATTATTTTGGTTATCTCAGCAATCATCATAATTTCAAAATATAGCATTACTCGAATATTCATCAATACATATAATTTCTATCTCTTGTGCAGTCACAAAAGCTTTTCTTTGATACCTCAAGTCCTATAACAAATGGGGGATTCGGTCTGTATAGGAAATTTACTTGGAGAAATCATCTAGGAATCTCATCACCTTTAAGTATTACTTTTGTAGAAATTCGACATCATTATTTACAACCCTTGTCCTTTGAGCTTAACGACAAAAATTGCTCTTAATGGCAAGCATTTTAATGTCAATCGTTTAAGTTTATGGGATGTGACCACTTTTTGAGCTCGTCTCAACCTGAGCAATGTTTCTTTCATGATGATTTTTTTTTTTTTTCTTTTTACACATGATGCACATGCACAACTTTTCTTTGTTTCTTATCTCATGTGCATGCTTCACCATTGGCATGAGTAGTTAGTTAGCTATGTTAAAAAAGAAACTACCATATTAAGGAGTGGTCGATATAGGGTGTAGAAAAAACAAATTTCTCATCCACCCAGTGAAGTCAAAATCAATCCTTCCCTTTTTGCCATTGAATATAAGGAGATAAATTTAATTTGACATAAGTGAAGGGAAATCCATCATTCGCCATCTGTTTTCCGTCATTTAAAAATGAAAACTTTCTAAATTTACCTCTATGTCCAAGTCCCTTCACTGTGCATGTGTGACGACCTAGTCTTGCGAGGGATGGGAGTGTGGCTCTGCCTCGAGGATAATGAAAGGGGCAAGAATAAACCGAATCCCACATCACTTAGGAATAGTGAAGTAATGTGCTATTTAAGGGGAAACCCAAATGACACAACTGTGAGGGCACGGGCGGGTGAGTCCTATAGCCCAAAACAGACAACATCATTGACGAGTGGGATACAAATCATTTGGAAATACGAATGACTTTTTTGGGGTAAGTTTGATCTTGATTTCATGATTTGAATGCATGCACCATGTTGGGGAAATTGACAGGCTCATGAGCAAATTCTTGAAGGTGCCATGTTTTGATGGACTTTGATTTGAATGCATGCACCATGTTGGGGAAATTGACAAGCTCATGGGCAAATTCTTGAAGGTGCCATGTTTTGATGGACTTCGATTTGAATGCATGCACCATGTTGGGGAAATTGACAGGCTCATGAGCAAATTCTTGAAGATGCCATGTTTTGATGGACTTCAAAGTGAATGCATGCACCATGTTGGGGAAATTGACAGGCTCATGAGTAAATTCTTGAAGGTGCCATGTTTTGATGGACTTCAAAGCTAGCAGTAATCATCTTCTATTTGAGAACAACCATCAAAGACTTAGAGAGGCGTGGAATTGAATGGCTTTCCCTATATTAGTTAGTAACATCTTCAACCGCGCATGCCTGAATTAGTCAATTGTACATCACCATCACAATCAAGATGCCACATGTGGTTGATATTACTCTCGTACAAGGGTAGTGCATTTTTATGCAACACGGAAAAAGTGAGAGCAACAGTGTCCCTCGTGTAAAACGCAATGCCTTTTGATGGGACACTTTTTAGTCGGGGCAAAAATGTCTTCCAAGTGAAAATTGATGCCTCTTTCCACGAAAGATCCCACAAACAAACATATTTTATTCAACAAAATTAATAAGTGACCGATCATCGTACTTAAGTTTTTTTGTCCATGCCATTCATCTTAACCTTTATAGAAAAAGATTCGACCCACTCAATCGCGAAGGCAATCAAAGTAATTTCCGTATGAATAGTTACATTACTCATTTTCATTACGGACATGCCCACATTTTGAGTTTAGTTAAGCTTACTTGCAGGCAATATTCATAACTTATAATTTACCGATTAGAGATATGATTTTTTTGGGTCAACGATAGAAGGAAAATATTGCCTCTCTCTCGACAAATAAAAAAATAAAAATTGACCCGTACTACATGGAAAGTGGAATGCTCTTTGTGTTAGGTTTGGACCCAATTGGTGAACACCCAACTCAACTTAAGTAGGCATGTGGAATGCGCCCTCCCTCTTGTGTTAAGTTTTGGCCCACTTGGTGAACGCTGAACACCCGACTTGAGTAGGCACTTGCAATGCTTGAAAATTGAAATACAAAATCAACGGAGTAGGGATTGGAAGCGAACGCCTGAAGGGATCGGAAAGAACCCTGGATAGCGTCTAGTGGCCAGGACAAGAAGGTTCAGGGCCCGCCGGTGGCACCACTAACTCGTTTGGGACCTCGGCTAGGTTGGACAGGGGTGGTTGGCCAGTCCACACAGCGAGCGCTTATTAACAATTATAGATCGAGTTCCTAATTAAGGGCTTCCTCAATGTCTGTATAAATATATATATGTGGTTGTTTCCTTTCTCCTCATAATGTTTCGTCAAATCTAGCAAAGAGATTAGGGCGGTCAATCGTCTTGGAGGGTTTTGGAAAAGCCCTTTGTGAGATTAGATCAAAGTCTGTAGAGAATTCTCCGAGCTTAAGAGTCGAATGCGGTTGCCATCTGTGTCACAACTCTCGTTATTGCTCTATCAATGGATGTAGATCCCATAGATTGAACCACGTTTGACGCCTGAACGATTGACCGACGGCTTTGATTAATTTTGAGTGTTGAAGCTTTCAGGAAATAGTTTCTCCCATGAATGTTACTCTACCAATAAATTGGCAGGGCAGGGGTCTGGTCCATCTCTATTTTTTGGTTCTCACCGATGTGGTGTTTTTACTGTGTGCGCACTCTCGGTTGGCCTCCATTCTTGCAGTTCAAAAGTACTACAAGACACTTTTGCCAACTTGAATCCCCGAACCACCCCATCAAGGTCTACTACTTAAATCACTGAATCGTTCATGAAATATATGTAAGGTTCTTCCCAGCATAACAGCTATAAGTAAAGTTCCAAATTCATAAGCATTATATGATGATTTCATCATTCCAGGATAAGTCTCTCACATCATTGGAAAGCGTTTCCTGAATGCTCAAAAAATCAGACCCAAATGAATTTTGAGTGACGATGCAGGATCAGTTGATCCGCCTGATCACAACCCGTTGACAAAGCCAATAACTTCAATTGCAGAACCTTTCACCAGCATAACTGAATAATCAATCTGTCAACAATGTTGAGAACAGAAAAGAAAAAAAAAATTAATGTAAATAAACAACCGCAAACTTCCTTAAATCACTGTTGTCAGTGAACTCAGTCATGTCCTTTCCCTTGTCCTCCCTCTCCCCCAAACTCCACCCTCACCTATTTTTCGACATCCCTGTAAAATTGAAAAGAACAGTCAAGTTCAAATGTACACAAACTTGTCGACTTTCTACATTTCTTGTTCATCGAAAACATCTTCAGAAAAAGCAAACAAGCAAGTTCTCCTATGCACATCAGTGGGCATTGTCGTTCTTTCCTCGTCATGTTATAGCCCACTAGGTCTAGTGTTGTAGATTCAGTGTTTTATCCTTTTCTAGAATGAAGCCTTTGACTTTGCTGCTCGAGAGGATCTTGACGATGATGAAGACTTTGGGGATGAAGTCGACTTGCTCTTTTTCCTCTTTTGCTTCTTGGGGATATTCGGAAGATCTGTCGGCAGATTTTCTCTGAACATCTCGGATGTCGATTGCTGTCCCAAGATTTGCTCAAAATCTACCAAAAGAAACAAAGGGCATCAGCAAAAGGTGGAAAATGTAGAAATTGAGAAACTTATGTGAAACCTGAAACAAAATGAAAAAGGCTGTTCATTAGCAAATTAGTCATCACTTTACTTCAGAAGATGTGATAGGATGTGCCACACTACGAGTGCTTATGACATTAAAGAATCAGAGAGATTCAGCAATTTCTTTTTGAACATCCGTAGACCTTGCAGATATCTTCCATAACGAGTTTCTTTAACAGGAACTAGGACATATTTTAGTTGCTATTTTTCCTATCATAACTGGAAATAGATGTTTATCAGTTTGTGAGATGTAGAATGGCGTAAATTTTAACTGCAATGATTTTTAATAAGCCTTTACAAGGGAAAAGTTCATGCTTACATCAAGACAATGTTCAGTTCAAGCATTGAAGTCCACCAATAAGAGCTAATGCCTCACTTCATCTATTAATCAACTACTGAAACATAAGAAATCTAGAGCGTCTAGCAGTTGGGTGATTGCATACACACAGAATTAACTTCTGCTTCCTATGTAATCTTTGAGACACAAAAGTTATACACAAGGTGGGAAGTCAAAAGCAAACGAGAAGTTTGCAACCCCAAGTCATGTGGTTGGTGCTGCTATTTGAAAGGGTGGGTTGTGCACAAAAGTGCTACTCATGGAATGTAAAGATCGGTGGATCAGCATCATAGTTAATTCATTTCCATATTCTACGCAGTCATGAGCAGTTCAATTTAAAGCTGATGCCAATTAACCTTAGTCAAAGAAGATTGGTTTCAATGCACTTGCTCTGATGTGTTCTGTGGAGGTCTCTTACTTGAACTACTTAAATGCGTATGCTGCATACAATGATTTCACCATGATTTTAGGGCAAATGAAAAATGACTTAACTTCCATGTTAAACCCCATGTATAAATATTAAAGAACCGTCTATCATGTACAAGCACATGGTGAACCCGTGGACCACCAAAATCAAAAGACATGTCCAGGGCCAAGAGGAAGCAGATTCCCCTTGATAAAGGAAGGATGCTCTCGTGACAGAAGAGCCAAACTGTTGCACTTGGAGGCAAAGAATCTTGAGAACTTTTTGCCCATAACATAACAAAATAAGCTACAGGAACTAACACACACAGGCCCTAGAGAATGCATCTGGCACAGCTATGTGACCCGTGAAAGAAAGCAGCCCTCCTCATCCTTGTCTCTTTATGAACCTCCACATGACTGAAACAAATAGACCTAGACATACGTACGAGAGAAAAGAAAATCTCGGCATAAAACTCCTTAGATTTCAATTACTTCCCACATGCCATAATGTTTCATGTTTTTCTTTTCAGCGAAACACTTGTAAAGACAAGAAAACGCGGGATAATTCTAGGAACAGACCTTGAGAGGACCACGTGGAACGAGCCACAGAGGTGGAGTCACCAGGATCGCCAATGGTACCAAGGGAAGTGGAAAAATCAGGTGCGTTCTCGAATTCATTCATCTGCATCAACAATAACAGCATAAACGAGAATCAATCACCATAAACAAGAAATTCTGTTTGAATAAACAACGAGAAAAGCGTTCTCCTCTCATATTATTTTGAAAAGATTACACGACGGAGGAATGAAAAAGGACCCAGAAGATGGAAAGTGAAATGAACGCCTCTTCCATCTTTCTATCATTTTACTCACCCAACTGGGTCCACTCCCAGACGGACCATCCCACCCGATGTGTGCCACGTGTTTAACATCTGTTGGGTACCCAATTTCCATATCCCTCTCCTTCACAACTGCAACAGAACAGAAGCAGATCACCACCATGGAAGCAGTCCCAGAAGAATCCAAACAAAATAGAATCATGCATCATCAACGTGAGCTCAAAAACATCACTTTTTGAGAGAGGGACCCGAGAAAAAAAGAAGAAGAAGAAGAAAACCCATTAGAGAAAAAGATGTGATTATGTTACCAAATATTTGGGAGATGTATTTGAAGCCTTTGTAGATTCCTTTCATCTTGGTTGCCATCGGAGACGCAACAAGCAAAGCAAGCCCCAATGCAGCAGTAGTAAGGAAGAAAACGGAGACCGAAGGTGAGACTAATTTATCTCTGACCAACCTCAGACAGTTACTCTCCCTGTCACCGAATTGGAAAAGGAAAAAAGCAAAGAAAAACAGAGATATTCAGTTAAAGATGAAATTAGCAAATCTGCATTTTGTTTTCCTCGAATGTTCCAGCTACTTCATTAACTCAGATTATTACTGAATCTCCCACATGGGACCTAATTTGGGAAAATGTTCAGATGCCATGTTTAAGAGGACAAGAACACATTCATGAAACGACTGGCACATAAATTAAAGCTTTACCTTAAAAAAAGTGGGCCAAGGTTCAGCAAAGATGCGAGTTCGTCCACAGCTCCTTCGACCATCGCCAAAAGGCTTCATTTTCCATTGTTCTTAACCAGTGTTTTTCATGGAAAAACAAAGGACTAATGCACACAGCCTCTCTGTAAATGCCGAAGAGCGCAGGGCAGGCATGCACCGAAGATTCACCCAGAAGAAGGCCACCCACAAAACAAAGAAGAAGAAAGATGTTAAGGCGATGCAAGATTGAGAAGATGACGAGGAAATTGGATCATGTTTCCTTTCTTCTTGCCTTCTTCAAAAGAAAAAAAGAAAAAGAAATTGGAGACAGAGAGAGAGAGAGAGAGACAGAGAGACAGAGACAGACAGAGAGGGAGAGTGAGAGAGAAAGGGTCTAAGAGGAACAGAGGACAAGGTGGGTGAGCATGAAAACGTTCCCAAACGAGGGGCGAAGAAGGAAGGCTGTCAAGGCGTAGAAGGAAGGAATTGATGGAAAGGTCAGTCAGACATTAAAATACAGGGGAGGTGCCTTGCTTGTTCGGAGAGAGAGAGAGAGAGAGAGAGGACGGAGTGTATTTCTTACAAAAATTCTTGATTTGTCCTTGAACTTGGAGGATCATTATTGTTGCTTTTACTAGTGTCATGTCTCAAATTTTCAAGGAAGTCTCAACATCAAAATAATTAATTACCATATCATAGGAAAAGTCAAATATGGAAAATCTTGTTATCTTTTATATGGTTACCTAATAGATGATAGAGACTCTGGTTAGAATCTTTTGTTGTCATTAAGAAAATGCTAGTTTCTATGTACCAAAAATTACAAAAGAGTAATCGTCACATCTTTAACTCATGGCTAAATCCAGGGCCAACAAAAAGAAAATCATGGCTAAATGCAAAATTAAAACACTAAGTTAAGAACTTCAATTATAATTACATTCCCATCCTCGGAATTTCGTTTCCATGATTGCAAGCTGTTGTTCGTATGCTCGATCATTAGTTTATCACATTTTTTTTTTTTTTTATGTTGAAATTGTTGAAAAGATATATTTGTTATTTTCATTCATATTTTATGAGTGACATTTGCCACTTATTAAAAAGATTTTTGTTTAATTGCTTAACATTATAAATAGTATATATTATTTATGTATTTTCTATGAAGATCAAGATAAGTACATGAATGGCAAATTTAGTTAGCAAATGAAATTGATCTGTTTTGCCATGATGAGAATGTCTTAGAATCAAGTGTGTTTTTGTTCTAGCACAAAAAAGGAGATTCGTTTGTTTGTTTTTTCTTATTATTTTTTTTATCATTGATGCTTTTAAGCTATTTAATGAACTACCTTGGAAACCGCGCTGCTAACTGACGAAGATTCATCGAGGAAGTGCGGAGGCCGATGCTGTTCCGTGTCTGAATGTCGGAACAGTCAACGGCCCATCGTAGTTTGCAATTGGATGTTTTTTGGTCCATTTTTTTATATGTGTACGAAATTTATAGCATATATTTAAGCCCATATTACCAATGCGACCACATTTTCTTAAATATGTATATAATTAGGAAAAAGCCACAAAAAACTTCAAATTGTGTTCATTATGACACATTTCTATTGAATTTTTTTATTACATCAAAAATCACAAACTATGCTTCTATGACATATTTATCATAATATTTTTTTATGACATAAAAAATCAAAATTTATGCCTATGTGACATATTTACCTTTCATTGATGTTTCATCAAATGATTTTTTAATCAAAATAACATCATTTTTATTTCACTTAAGTTGCATGGTTATCATGTCAATACTATTTGCTTTCTAGTGTTTATATAAACCAATTTTGAATTATTCTTATTGTTAGAATTTGATGGAGGATAAATGTATCACGCATGTACAAATTTGAGTTTTTTAGTGTTATAAAAAAATTATAATAAATGTGTCATAATAGGCATAATTTAGGGTCTATCGTGGTTTGTGCCCTATATAATTATATGCTCTTATTATATTCATACATGCCAATTTTGGTCGCACCATGACACTATAAGGGTGGTAAATGTGGAATAAGAAAATTGAAATGGAAAATTTTGAAATCTTTAATTATTTTGTGAGATGAAAAATGGGGAAAATTTTGATAGCTAGGGTATTAACGAATGACAGAAGGGATTTTTAGTTTGTTGACCAAAAAAGGTAGATTTTCAAGTTGTGAATAGAAAATAATTTCTTCGATAAGTGTACAAATCCTTGATTATTCTGCATATTTGAACTATCCGATAAGAGGTCACAAAAACTTAGGTGATACAACATTTGCGCTTTACTTATTTCTTCTATAATTTTGGATTCTTTATATGTTTTCAATCTAATTCTCTCATTAGAAAGCTTCGTAATATATATGATCTATGGATAACTTAATGAAATCACGGTCCATATATGGACAATAAGGTGAAATTGATTTAGTGACTAACAACTTAAGGAGGAAAAAGATAAGGGTAAGAGTAAGAAAGAAGGACAATCAATTATTAACTCGAAGGTGTATAAATTGAGATAATCCGAAAGCTCGAACATGCTATCGTCAACGCAATCCAAATTGCGATTATTGCAGTTGACTCAGGATAGATGGAAGTTTGGTTGATTAGTCATGCAAAAGGCAAAGAGAGAATTAAGAGATGATTCTTAGTTGATAAAATTTTGATCGTCCATTTGTCATGAATTCCTCGATATTCTTCCTTTGAAAGAAATTAATTAGAGGGTCAAACATTTTTATATTTGTTCCTAGGATGATAGGGCATTATTGTTTAGTAAGTCTTATTGCCAGCTTTTGCTTCCTATAGCTTTGAAGTTTCATATGTCAACAGCAAATTCCAGAAAATTCGTAGTTGAAAATTTATTTTTAGGGAAAAAAAATTGAGAGAGAGCTTACCAAAAGATATTGAAGTCCAACCATATAAGCCGATGCTATTTTAATAAAGATTTGATGACAGAATATACTCTGTGTCGGCAGCCATTTTCAATTCTTTCGTGCCGGCCACATGATTATAAGAGTATATTGAAGTGTGACTAATAGAAATGCAACTTGGATTTATCATTCTTTTGGAATGTGGGTATTGCTTGTTTATTGCTATGTCTAAACTCTCACGGTAGAAGGTGATAGGATACTTAGATTATTTATACCTTTGTGCGAGAGATTATATAGAGTGTTACAATAAATTAATTTGGTGCACTTGTTGGTATTGTTGGTATGTTAGAATATCCAAGTCAAAAGTTTAAACTAATAAGAAGAGGGAAATCACATGTATAAAAATAATAATATAAACCTCTTAGACAAATGATGCGGGATACTTTTAACACTTGATCTCTTGTGTAAAGTATGTTATAAATGATATGTGAAATTTGAGCAATGGGTGAGTTGCGCATGCAAAATAAACTGGGACAAAATCTGGCTTTGATACAATGTTAAGAATGTTGGATCAAAATTTAAGTTAATAAGTCGAGAGAGAATACATGTAAATAAAGAGCATATGAACCCCTTAGACAAGTGATTAGGATACTTTAACATGGAAAAAAAAAGGAAAATAAATCATGCACATATGTTGACGCATACTAGGGGTGATCTGTTTTATGTTGGGCTAGTTCCTACTTTGAAAATAGAGTAGAAGCGGGGATGTCAACAATTTGGTTCGGTTCGAAAAAAAAAAAAAAAAAAAAAAAAAAAAAAAAAAAATCGAACCGAACCGAACTATTAGAACAAACTTCCGAGCCGAACCAAATAAGACTCGAACTAAACTGAAATTTTGGTTCAGTTTGATTTGGTTCAGTTTGGTTTTTCGGTTTTTGGTTTTTAGCTTTTAGCTTTTAGTTTTAGGTTTTCTTTTTTTTTTTTTGAAAATTCACAAAAATCCCCCAGCATTGGCGTCGAACTTATCGGACGTGAAGACGGTGAGCCCTTCCTCCAGCTTTGCGCCGTTCTCTTTCACCGGCGTCCCCTGCAATCACGCCACCTTCGCCATGGCCATCCTCAATGGAATCGCAGCGCAATCACTCAGATCGGATCAATTGAAGTAACAACAACAACAGGGGTTCGTGACTCGAAGAGCAAGAACCCGGGCAAATCTAAAGCAAAGTAATGATTTGAGCAGCTGGTGGCGAGAGAGAGAGAGAGAGAGAGAGAGAGAGAGAGAGAATTTTGATTTTATCGGTTTGTGGTTCGGTAGAGCTAGAGGAGATAGGACTCGGGAGAGAATTTTGATTTTATCGGTTTGTGGTTCGGTTTGGTTCGATTAATCGATAAAAACCGAACCAATAAAAAATTGGTTTTTAATGAGAACCAAACCGAAAACCGAACCCAACCGAGGTTCGGTTCGATTTTTGATTCAATTCGATTTTCGATTCAGTTCCTAACACCCCTAACTAGAAGAGTCGGTTTTCAATTTGTGGAATTAGGAACCAACCCACTTGGTCTTGGAACTGGCCTGATTTCTTCTTCTTCTTCTTCTTCTTCTTCTTCTTCTTCTTCTTTTCATCCTGTTCCTTGATAGGGAATAGAACATTGGAATTGGATAAGGGATTGAAAAGAACGCTGTTTTTGAACTCTTGCGGGGAATGGAACATTCTTGTAGGGTGCAAGAGCGTCTATGAAAGTTGTTTTTTTTGTTTTCTTCTCCTGCCTTTTCGCAATAAAAAAAAAAAAAAAAAAAAAACTATCAGTTTGGTTCTAGATGGTCCACATCTAGAATCGAAAACCAGATCAATTATTACCAATTCCAAATTTTAGGAATTGACAACAAAATCACCCAAAATCAGTCAATTCCATCCCATTCCTGTGCTCATCCTAATGCGTACATTAATTTGGATGCTACGTCAACTAAGTAATTAGTGAACTATTTTCTACTTGAATTCTCTGTTTTTGGTTTTTAAAAATTATGGGTTGATACAAGTATCGATGTACTTGTTGTTAGTGTCTTCACTTCGGATCCCACATGTTATGTAAGAGAAAAGAGGGCTTTGCGATCGAGAAAACTTGCTCATAGCGCATTTTATCTATTGATGCGCGCTATGATTAAACTACATATCTGTAATTATGGACTTCTCAGAATGCGCTATTTAAATAGCTTTGTAAGCTCTACCATGATAGAGCACCAAAGGATGGTCAAAGAAGAGACTTTTAGACGCTTTAGGAGCGCTGCGTGTTTATCCGTTCGATTGCCATATTGAAAGTTATTATAAAGAAAATTCCTTACGCTCACACACATTGATCAATTCGTATAGATAAAGGTGTCATGTTTCGAAAGCAAATAAAAAATTTCATCCTTCCAACTATCATTTCTCTTTGTGCAATGCTTCTGAGCATAGAATTTCAAGATCCAATGCACTGAAGTTCTTGCGACTTCTCCGGGGGATCTCTACTACGACCTCGATGGTGCGTTTAGTCGTGTGAAGGATATTATTTTCCCCCTTTTTCTAGCTTAGATATGCTTAGTTGTATCCGATTTTTTTTTTCCATTATATATTATATTATATAGGCATAGATGGTTGCTAGCACGTTTGGAGGTGTTGTTTCTTTTGGTGGAACACAATCCACATCTCGCTGACTACCACTACCTAATGTGGCAATCTCTCGGTCGCCCAATGAGCAACCTTGAATTTAATAAATGATGCAAAGGATCTCCCCATTCTCTCCAACCTCCAATAGAAGTACACAAAAAGGAAGAACATTGTTTGTATAACCGATCGTGAAATAACGTACCAAGAACATATCCTATTTGAGGCAGGTCACATGGGGCGGATATTATTTATCTAATGAATCGCACAAAGTATCGGATCTGTGGACCCTAGAGAATAATTTTGATACCCATATATGGTATTTTTTGGGACCTCAATTTGTGATGAAGGGTTGTTTTGTAATTTGAGAACTCGCAGGGTACACTTTGTGATTATGCTTCTTTGTATGTTATTTTTCAAAATGACCTTGTTCATAATTTGTCATTCATTATTTGTCTGAAATTGATTACGAATAGATCTAGTCTTTGCTAGGTCGCAAGACCGACTAAGGGTGTGCATGGAAACGTTTTTAAACGTTTAGGAACACTTCGTACGGATTTTGTTAAGAACAAAAAAAAGAACATAAACGCGTTTGGTTGCGTTTATGTTCTTTTTTTTTTTTTTGTTTCGGAACGAAATAAGAAAAAAAAAAGAAACAACAATTTGTTGTTTTTGCTCCATAAACAAAAACGAAGAAACGTTTCTTCTATCTCTTCTTCTTCTCTTCTTCTTTTCTTCTTCTTTTTTTTTTCTTCTTTTTTCTTTCGCCGGTCGCCGACCTCGGCCATGGCCGGCGACCGGCCGTCGAGGCTCGGCCTCGCCCAGATCCGGCGAGCCCAAGCCTCGCCATGGCGGGTGAGCTCGACTCACCCGCACGGCGACGCCGAGCCTCGCCTTGGCCGGGCGAGCTCGAGCTCGCCCAAACCGGCGAGGTGCCGACCTTGTCGGCCGATCGCGGAGGCCGGGACCGGCTGAAAAAGAAAAAAAAAAAGAAAGGAAAAAATGTTCAAAAATTAAAAGAAACAAAAAAAGAATAAAAGTTACCAAACGTGTTTGTTTATTTTTTATTCCCGAACCAAATGTTACAAACGCGTTCTTTTGTTCAAAAATTGTTAGGAACAAACACTTTTTTTGTTTTGTTTCCTAGAACAAAAAAAAGAATGAAACGTTACCATTAAGACCCCAAGGAGATTGATGCCTACTCATGTCAAAGGTCAAGAAAGCTGGATGACTTTATGTCATAGGATCTGCGGTTGAAGTCCCAATTGAGAAATGACCCTAATGACGATATGATGACCATATTTTGGGAAAATTACGAAAAATTTCACAAACATAAAGTATTTGTATCAATTCAATTACAAATATTTTAATTATACCAATTTGATCTTAACCTTTTCGTATTTGTGTCAATTGAGTTTATTCGGCAGATTTTAGTTGGAAATTACTAACATGAATAGTGGCTATCCTACATGGGAGAAAAGTATAAATAAAAAATAAAATAAATATATTGCACTGGTATCAATTCAATTCTAAATTTTTTTATTGAATCGATTTAGTTATAAACATTTTTTAATTGATACTAATTCAATTAATCTAGCTAATTTAGACCAGTAGTTGTTGACATGGATGTTTATTATCTTCTGTGACGGGGCAATCGTTGACGTGGACATTTTAAAATATTTTTATATTTTTGGATATTTATATTATTTTATTAAAATTTTCCTTTTTTAATTATTTTTCCTTTTTTTTTTTTCTCCTTTGCCTTGTGGCTGATACCAACCGTGGCCGTGAGGGCATCATGGTCCTCGCAAGATCTAGCGAGGGCATGACCCTTGCGGCTTGGGTGAAGGCGACCCTCGTGGGATTTGGTGAGGGCTTGACCCTTGTGGCTTGGGCACAAGGGCAACCCTCATCAAACTTGGCGAGGGTTAAGCCCTCCCTAGAGGTCACAAGGGCGGCCCTAGCTAATTTTTGGGAGAGTAACCCTAGTTGTGGTTGGTGAGGGCCGCGACGTCCTCATTGGTCCTCAGCTAAATTTTTAAAAATAATTTTAAAATGGAAAAAATATTTAAAAATGTTAATATTAGCATTAGCTATGTTATAAGGACAACCGATGTCTACGTCAGTAATTTCTAGTGTAAATTGGCTCGATAGACTGAATTGGTATCTATGCGAAAAGGCCTAGGACTAAATTAATCCAATTGAAAGATTTATAACTGAATTAATACCAATGCAATATATTAAAAACTTGTACTTTTCCCTCTTATATGGCATGGTTGATGTTAACATCAAAATTTATAAATAATATTTTGGATTTTATAATATTTTTGGTTTTTTTTCTTTTCGTTTCTTCACTTTTTTTTTCTTTTTTTTTGGCTAGAGGGCTAGCCAGGGTTGTTGGCCGACCCTTGCCTATACTAGGCAAGGCCGTAATGCCTAGACACCCCTGCCAAATGCAAGAGAGGGTTTGTAGCCCCCAAGCCCCCCAAAAAAAAATGTGAAGAAAGGAAAATAAAATTGAAAAAAATATATATACTTTTAAAAATTCAATTATTAAATTCTATTTATGCCAGTGTAGGTTGTGCAACTCAAGATGGTTGACATCCATATTGGTGATTTTGACTTGATTGACTCAATTTGTACAAATGCAAAATATTTATGACAACCTTTTTAATACTTTTCCCCTATACTTTCTTGTCTAATAATTTCACTAGATTGAACATATATGTGGATATGGACATAGATACGCAGCTACTGAGAAAATAATCCTTCGAATATTCATTACTATTCCGTACGATTGGCTTCAATTGCAGGGCACAGAAGCCTTCCGAGTTGAGTGGGACTAAATCATTAATTCTATTTCGCAATGGCATTAGTATATGCGTGATATTTTTTCTTTCCATGCTCGTGTTATTGTGATGAAATATGCTAGAATTGACATGCCTACATGGTATTCGTATAACATGTCGACGTCACCTTCCGATCAAGGGTCTCATCGGAGAAGGAGAGGCCTATCGCCATTCTCAAGTTTTCATTTTTCTTGTTCATTCAAAACACGGCTCGATGCCTGTCTCATGTATACATTCATCGCTGATTTTCCAACTTGCCTAATCACCAATCCAAACACACATCTCTCTCTCTCTCTCTCTCTCTCTTCGACGTTGATGATAGTGATGGCAATAAACCTCGCACCGTGTCTCGATTTGGGTTCTTAAAACTTTAATTGGTTTAGTTTTGTTGACCTTAAATCAAGGTCGGCCATCTGCGATCGATCTTGCTTCGAGGTCACAACGACGAGGCATAAAAACGGGAGGTTGGGTGTGCAGGTGGTGAGAAAGAAAGAGACAGAGGACAGAGTCTGGGAAGATAGTGCAGACTCGGAAGTGAGAATCGATAGAGAAGACAGAGCGTGCTGGTGGTCGTCAGTGTGGACGGCTGGTGCTGGGCCCTGGTGAAGGCGGTGATGGTGTCTGCACCTTTTGTCCAATGGAGGAGCCGTCTAGTCAATTCTGAAATTATTGACATGGTCATAAGTCTTCTAGCGATTAGACTGTCATATTAGAGTTATCCAACAAAAGTTGACCAGAAAAATTATATTACAATTTCACGCAACTGTTCAATATTTGACAAAATCAAAAAGTTTAGGATGGATTTGAAATCCGTACAACAAATTTAGAATCAATTGAGTAATTTTTCTGACACATGATTATAGGTGGCGGGCGCTAGACGAGGTGGGCATAGAAGGAGATAACATTCCTTTAATTGAGTGGATGATATTACGTTGGTACGTTCCATGGTGCACACGTCACAGTCTAGATATTCTCCTGGGGACAGTTTTAATGAAAGGAGGGATGGATTAGATTTTTCAAAACTATGGTCAATCATTGGTGGAGTACTTCTTCCCTAAGCCGAGCTTAGTATAAGAGTCAATTTCCTCATTGATTGTTTCTCTAGGTGGAAGTTGGGCTCAGGAAATTCTGCGTCGTACAAGTTTAATCAAGGGTTTAATTGCTGGACGAGCATGCATTAGATGCTAAGCAAGGTATCAATCAATGTGCACCGCTTGGCATTTCACATTTGTCATTGGCAATAATGTCTAAACCTAATGATGGATGTGAACACATCGACCCTCTCTCTCCATTAATCATTGCATTTTTTATTTTATTTTTTATTTTATTGAGTGACATGCTTTCATGTCCTCAAAATAGATTGATTGGAAATAGCTCTCGAACTGTGGCCACGCATCTAAATCCCCGGTTGATCCGTTTGTCTATTCTATAACTTGCTGGAATTTTTTATGAACCTACCATTTTCCACAAGTTTCATGGCATGGCTAATTTAGTAGCTTAGTATAGACAGACTTCGTTCTCTTTACGGATTTCAATTAGGGAATAAACCCATGCAACATGGATACGGATGATATCCATATTTGTAATTAGTTCCACCAATTACAAGGCTGTTCAGAAGAAGTAGACAAGACGACATGGCCATGAAACATGCACATAAAAAGATTTGCATGATTCGGTCATAGAACTCATGCCCATAGATATAGAGAGGACAATTCCTCTAGAAGTACTACCATCCATTTCCCATCAAGATCTCAAATCCAATTACAACGATTTCAGTAATTAGCCTCAACTCCAAATTTTGAAGTTCATCATTAACAAACATATCAAGTTGTATCTTCTTGTGTCGAAACTAACGACCATAATTTAAGAAAATGGACTTATATAAATTCAAAGCACATCAAATTTTTCGTATGTTCAACAAAATTGGATTTCATGTTTTGCAATTACGAGCAAATTGGAATGAACCTATAACCGGCAGTTGACACTTGAACACGAATTGACAGCCTTATTTAACTCACAAACAACTCTGTCCAATGGCTAAAAAGTCAATAGACCCTGGACAAAACTGAGGCTTACTGCGTCATCTCCTCCATCATAGAATTGAGTCTGAACATGCACTTCTTTAAGCTCCGCAACTCATGGTTCGATTATTCCCTTACTCTTATAATAAATAAAAAAGAGCCCGGGCACATACATTTGATCAAATTCTACTCCTATTTGGAAAAAGAGCAATATGAATCGACCAAGATTAGAAAACACGCTCTTTCCTTACCTTTATACGACATTAGTGGCCAACCATGTCAATTACATCTTAAGGTTTATGGCACGATAATTATTCCATATGTTGCAAAACTAAAGTCGACTTTGTGCTTGGGCTCTGAAAGTATAAGTTCAAGAACGGTGCTAGACATATCAAGAGTCACTTACAAAATTAATTTATTAAGTGATATGGCGGATTCCACAGGTCATTTAAGCAAGCGAGTCACATTAAATACCCAATAGCAACCAACTACATCATTTGGTAGATCAATTATTTCTGCGGCTTTCGAGGTCTTGTAAGACCATTGTGATTTTGAATCCGATACAATCAAATTACTAAAAAATTCCCACACCATGCCGGAACCCTAGCCAATGTGGAAGGGATGAAGTTAGTGAGGGAATGAGAAAGGAGAGAGAAAGTTTAGATCTAATAGCTGGAGTCAGACAATTTAAGTGCAGTGCTTAAGTTTAGATTATGTACCGTGGGATGTAGAAGCACTTATCAAGGAGGGCGAGGCCTTGCTCTCTCTTTTATCATATCTTCGGTTGGTTCACTATTATAGATACCTAAATAAACCGCGAATTGGATTGTCAAAGCTTAAATTTGACCGTCTCTCCCTTTGAATTGGGTTTTCAGTGCCCCTTAACCGCTCTTGAATGTATTATGTATTGAAGCCCATTTAGGTTGTTCTTCGTCTTTAACTATATGATATAAAAAGTAATATTCCAACGAAATAAAAAAAAAATAATAACAGGAAACAAAAGAGATCAAGAACAAGTAATTGTTGGGTTGGCCCATACTTTAGGCTACAGTAAGCCCAAGACTTTATTTCCACAGCACCTGCAAGGTTTTATACTAAGGTCATCATATGTATGTCGGGGCCAGTCGACCGCATTAAGCCCATTCGTGTGCAACGAACTTCCATAAATTGTTCTTAATATTTCAGAGAGAAAGATGAATAGATGGACGTCCATTAAATCAGTGTTAGCTTCACAGAAGATGCACATTCAGATGTGCAGAGGTTTCAGCCATAGTTCAGGCGAAACATGTCGTTCTGCACGAAAAAGCTTCCTCCAGTCGATGGAATCAAGTGGAACATCTGCAGAAGCGAGGCGTCGAAAGCAAACTTCTTCACTCAACTGAGGCTCGTTAAGACCAACGAAGAAATGCGTAGGAGATGAGAGAGAGTGAGAGAGAGAGAGAGACGTGACCTGACCAAACCTCAGCTGATGCTCCTCCCCGGGCAATGCCAAGCTGCCGCTGACGAAAACCACGATACCTCCGCTGGTGGAGGAGGGCTGCGAGTCGATGGTGCTGATATGGTGCTGGCACTTATCGAAGGGCAGCTGCATGAGCTTCTCGGAGATGGCATGTGCTCCCAAAACCTTCTGCCCTTCAAATGTCAGCATCGAGGTCGGCTGGTAGAGAGAAGAGAGAGCGGCTCGATCAGTGTCAAAGAGCTGATAGTAGTGATCCACAAACGCTCTCCCCACTAATTCAACTTGTTCTTCCATCTCTCTCTATCGCTCTCTCATCATGAGGCTCTTGGAAACGTATATATGGAAGGTGCAGGTCCATAAAGGTGTTCAAGCTTGGGTGAGGAATCGAGAGGGGCAAGAGAAAGAGGAGAAAGAAGGCACTTTTAGTTAGGTGGCCAAATTGACCTTTATGCACCTCCCATCTTGAAAAGAGAATAATGACCAGGAGTAAAACCCTAACAATATAGCTCCAATTTGACAGTGGAGGGGCCCAATCTGGTTGAAATACTGATCCGCTCTTTCACAATGTTTTGAGAACTAGTTACTTGTTTTCCTGATGAAAAGAATTACTCACCTGGTCTTTACCAAAGTTGATGGAGTAGGTTGGAGATATGCATGCCATACTTAGTGATGGTTTCCTTATTCTTGTGGAATTTGTAATGTTTACCTGAAATACGTGTCGATTTGGTAGAGTAAGTAGCATTTTTCTTTTTATAATGATGTGAGGCTTCAAGCTTAGATAGATAAATTTCAGCAATATTAGTTAAGTACATTGAGATACGTAGCATTTGACATGTTGAATCATACATAAGTCGCCAGTACTAATAGTTTATCATAAGATCAGCTGAACGATTTAATGCATGAATTTGGGTGTGTCATTTAGGTACATAATGGAAGGGTCGTTCTCATCAGCTAGATGAAGTTCTAGTAAATATGAGTAAACTAGATGCTTAGGACCTTTCAGCTTGTTCTTCACTTCTTTATTCTTACTTTTGGTTGGACATTGTCGGGTAGCTTTGTCACGGGTCAAACGTAGCTAGCAAGACGCATCATTCGCTATGATCTCCCGAGGCAAGCGAATCTCATAGACGGACTGTGGATGGGCGAAAAAACTCTACTAGATAAACATGTAAATTGATTTAGGACGTAACCTCAACTTTGATATAAGATGAAACGATAAGTTTGCATGAAGGTTACTCCTTGATGTAGGAGTAAATTAGGGACTAATCCGTAGCAAAGGGGGGGATAAAAGTGTAAATGAACTGGTTGCATGGTGGAGAATCCGAACCCCGATTTGCTTTTTATTCGCAAAGTAGGAGAGGCACCAAGATGCCAAAATCGTCCCTTAAAATAGCACAGAATGGAGCCACCACCGCCCTCATCGGGGCATCTCCTATATATTCTCCCTTTTGTTTAAGCCTTCTCTTTACCTTTTTCAATAACTAGGGCAAAGAAAAAGGATAGGTGAGAGAGAAGAAAATAAGTGTGACACCAAAGTGGAGATCTCCTTGTTCCCCCGATCGATTGTTTAGATGGGGAAGCAAAGAATATGTTCCTTTTATTTGCAATAATTCTTTAATAAATAAGGATCCCTACTTTCCCTTTATTATGAAATCGGAGGCCATGTTGAAAACAACAACGATTTTGGGGACAGAATAAAAAAAAAATAGACACTACTGTAACCCCCTTAAAGTTGAAATAGGCATCTAGAGACCTCTCCTGACTCACAGCCCTAGATGCTTTAAGATCCCTTTTCCAAACTTGCTCCCATCTTGAGTTAAGATCTAGATAAATAAACCCATCCCATTATATTGATTGGGAGCATTCGTAGTGACTGAGGGGGATCAAAGATCAGGAAATGAGTTATTTATCAGGCACTCATTTTTCTTAATTCTCGATCCCAACAGAAAGGAATTAACATGCCAAAAATACTAAGTTCAATATACAATACTTATCCAGCAATGCGTCAATGTTTTATTGAATAATTAAAGAAACAAATACATTTTATGTAGAGGTCCCACTTATTTCAAAACCCAATTGAAATTTTACAACATCACTGTAACAAGTAAACATCAGTAAGATTTCTAAGTACATCTAGCATTTTCTGAGGAAGAATTAACAAATATTTTAGAAAGAACATGAAGGATGGACGCTACTTTAGCCTCCTTAAAGTTGAAATAGGCATCAAGAGATTCCTCCTAGCCCAACCCTAGACACTCTAAGATTCCTTTTCAAACTTGCTTCTATTTCGAGTTAAGATATAAATAAATAAACCCATCCCATTATATAAATTGGGAGCATTAGTAGTGATTAAGAGGGTCGAAAACCAATAAGTAAGTTATTCATCAGCGAAACATACTTCTTAGTTCTTGATTCCTGCGAAAGGGAACTAACATGCTAAAGAATCCAATAACTAAGATTTATGAATACACCTAGCATTTTCCAAAGAAAAATTAACTTATGTTTTGGCTTTTGTATTTCTTTTTGGAGCGACCATGGAAAATTGATAATTTCAGAGAGAGCAATCTTCCCACAAAATCAGGCCAAAAAAAGAAAAGAGTTTGCAAAAAAGAAAAAGAAAAAGGAGTGAAAATAGAATGGAGGAATGATGCTCTAAGATCCCTTTTTGAAACTTACTCCCATTTCAAGTTAAGAGATAAATAAATTAACCCATCCCATTATATAAATCGGGAGCATTTGTAGTGATTGAGAGGGTTGAAAACCAATAAGTGAGTTATTTATCAGCCAAACATTCTTCTTACTTCTTGGTTCCTGCAGAAAGGAACTAACATGCTAAGGAACCAAGAAGTAAGATTTATGAATACATCTAGCATTTTTTTGAAGAAAAATTAACATATGTTTTGGCTTTTGGATCTATCCTTTTTGGAGGGAGCATGGAAAATTGATAATCTCAGAGAGAGTAATCTTTCCACAAAATCGGGCCAAAAAAAGAAGAGTTTGCAGCAAAGAAAAAGAAAGCGGAGTGAAAATAGAATGGAGGAAGGATGCTCTGAGATCCTTTTTCAAAGTTGCTCCCATCTCAAGTTAAAAGATAAACAAATAAACCCATCCCAATGGGAACGTTTGTAGTGATTGAAAGGGTCAAAATCCAAGAAGTGAGTTAGTTATTAGCTAAACATTCTTCTTACTTCTTGATTCATGTAGAAAGGAATTTACATGATAAAGAAACCAAGAAGCAAGATTTATGAAATACATTTAGCATTTTCTGAAGAAAAATCAACACATATTTTGGCTTTTGTATTTCTCTTTGTAGCAAACATGGAGAATCGATCATTTCAAAGAGAGTAATATTTCCACTAAATCTAGCCAAAAAAAGAGAAGAGTATGCAAAAAAGAAAAATAAAGAGAAGTGAAAATAGAATGGAGGAAAACAAAAAATAACAAAACATGACAGCTGTGGGATTTGAACCCACGCCCTTTCGGACCAGAGCCTAAATCTGGCGCCTTAGACCACTCGGCCAAACTGTCGACTGTTGACCAAGACCCCTTAATATTTTTATAAACTCCTTAAAATTTATAGCCATATGCTCTCTCCCAACGAACTTCACCGACACATAATAATGGAGGAGCACGTGCTGCACGTGGTGTAGTGTCTGGGAGGGGATATTCCTGGGGAAAGATATTCTTTATAGTCTAGTAATTTAACCAGTCAATTGCTAGGATAATTTGACTCTTGGCCTAGTGCTCAACATGTGTGGGTCCATCTTATTTACGACATATTTCTAGGTGAAAACAATCGATGTAGACACCATAGACCATAGTTGATCATACCAATCACAATCACTTGAGGCCCGAGTCTTCAATCTTAGCACAAACTAATCCAAAGATTTTGATTGCCATTGACTCGTGAATTCATTCCACACAAATGAATTTTGATGGGGAGGATATTTCCTCTCCAAGACTTAAACCTTCACTATTTTATTGGATCCATCGAGTTCGCTAATTCACACTAATCCATTTTCTTCTTTCCTAAAACTTGTAATTACGCAAAAATCCTCGATTAGGGTAATTTTCGTTGTTGAATAAGTTAAAAGGGTATCGAGACCTTTATGGATTAATGCGATAAGCATGTTGGTAACTTTCTTAATAACAGTGCAAGCTCTTTGATCAAGAAGCTCATCTCTTCTATAAAAATAAATCATAATAATATTTTTTATTTTAAAAAAAAAAAGCAGTCTTGTCCCACTAAAGGGATACCAACCAATCTACAGAATCCTCAAAGTAGACAATTAAAGTAATTAACCCTTGGGGGTTGAATTCCTCTTTTAACCTTTTTTTTTAAGGCCAACATGCAATTCTCTAATCAATTATTCAATTCAATAATTTTTTTATTTTTTATAACATGGTTCTTCAAGTGGGCAATTCTTTAATTCAACATCCCTGACGGTCAGCATCTCTCCCCTACACATCCATAAAATTCCAGTTGTCAAGTCCCAAGAAGTTTCGAATTATTGTGTGTGGCCAATCAGTGAGGTTCACATGAAAACACGTGGGCCCCCCTCCAGCATCTCTATTTTCATTGGCCCCATCATGAAAATAATGATGGTCACTGGATTGGCAGCTGGATTTTCCTGTTGTAGATCTGTGAATTTTTGGACATCCTTGATACACGCATCATTCCAATTTCTACCCTCAATTGCTAGAGTGCCAATGTCTGCTCTATTTGTCCTTGCCCCTAATAAGAACAATTAGAATATGAGGAAAAGTTACCGATTCAATTTGAAAGTTATTGCATAGATGCCAATTTAAATTTGAACATTTTAATTTTGTCAACGCAATTTTAAATTTTCATGCTAAATTCTAACGACGTTCTTCCGATCAATTGTCATTGGAAATCACTAACATGGCGGTCTACATGAAACGTCGTTCGTAGTGACTAGACCCCCACATTGGTAATTATACTTCCTCTATTTTTTTTTTCCATTATTATTTGGTGTTTTGGCATGGTCTCGAAGGTCATACACATGAGTTGATTTAAAATGGTCAACAGCAAGATAAGAAATGTTTTATTTCCATCGAGACAGCGAACGTTTTGATATACATCTCTCCTTCCACAAGACCCGGCAGAGAGGAATTGAGAGCTTTCTTCATCTCTGCTTTCACAACTTCTCATGCAAGATTCAAGAATGGAGAAAATGGTTTCTCCATTGTCGATTCTCCTCTGCATCTCGCTCGTTCTTCTGGCCGAGCCCCGCTCATCGGACGCAGCGCCGCAGTCCAAGGGGTCTTTCGTCGACAACTTCGACATAATGTGGTCGGAGGAGCACTTCAAGACCTCCGCAGATGGCCAGATCTGGTACTTGTCTCTCGACAAAGAAACAGGTAATACCGAATGCTTTTCGCATTTATTTCTTCAGTCGCGGTGTACGCTCCAATCTGCAAAAACGCATGTTGTGACGGCGAATGTGTTGATCTCGAACAGGCTGCGGGTTCCAAACGAAGCAGAAATACCGATTCGGGTGGTTCAGCATGAAGCTCAAGCTCGTGGGAGGCGACTCGGCCGGAGTGGTCACTGCTTACTACGTGAGTTCTTCAACTCCCATTTCTCAATGAGCGTGTCCCTAACGAGCACCCTAACTGCACCGGCTAAGATCACAGAAAGGTTTAAGTATTTCGAAGAAGTGATTGCGATTGTGATCTTGATCGATTCGATCTGCAAATGATGCAGATGTGTTCGGAGAACGGGGCAGGGCCGGAGAGGGATGAGCTGGACTTCGAGTTCTTGGGGAACCGGAGCGGGCAGCCGTATCTGATCCAGACCAACGTGTACAAGAACGGGACGGGCTCGCGCGAGATGCGGCACATGCTCTGGTTCGACCCGACCGAGGACTTCCACTCCTACTCCATCCTCTGGAACAGCCACCAGATTGTGTAAGCTCTCCCTCTCCGTCTCGCTAAGGCATTGCTCAAGTTCTCGATCAACGCGCGACCCTCCTTTAAGTTCCGGCCGCTTCTGCAGGTTCTTCGTCGACCAGGTGCCGGTCAGGGTGTTCAAGAACAACGGCGAGGCGAACAACTTCTTCCCCAACGAGAAGCCCATGTACCTCTTCTCGAGCATCTGGAACGCCGACGACTGGGCCACGAGGGGCGGCGTCGAGAAGACCGACTGGACCAAGGCGCCGTTCGTGTCCACCTACAAGGACTTCAGCTTCGACGGGTGCCAGTGGGAGGACCCCTTCCCGGCCTGCGTCTCGACGACGACCAAGAACTGGTGGGATCAGTACAGCGCCTGGCACTTGTCTGAGGATCAGAAGAAGGACTACGCCTGGGTTCAGCGGAACCTCGTCATCTACGACTACTGCAAGGACACCCAGAGGTTCCCGACCTTGCCTTCGGAGTGCTCGCTCAGCCCTTGGGATTGATCGGCAAGAGTCTGCTACAGCTAGTTTCGGATCATGCGATCCATCCAATTTTCTTTATTTATTTTGACCATGTGATATGTGTAATTCGTTTTTAAGTTTGTATTATTCATTGATTTCTATTCAGTTAATAGATTCAGCACAATAAAATAAAACCCTCTTTCTTCTGTACCGATTTACCAAAATAGTTTTGACCGATGTGAACCAGATATAATTGAGTGTGAGATCGGTACCTCTTCAGGGTATTCTTTTGAACTTTCCATATCGATTGCAACATTTTTGTCAATATTTTTGTGACGTTTACACAAAAGTAAAGGTAAATTCCATGACCATAAGAGATGGTTACTTGAATTCGGGTAATATTAGAGATACAAAGACTAATTTACAAAGCAAATATAATGTGTAATTCGTTTTTGTAAGTTGTGTCATTCATCGATTTTGATTCGATTAATAGATGCGGTGCAATAAAAAACCTTCTTTTGTCTATGCCGATTTATCAAAGAGTTATGATTGAGAAGGTTTAGGTGTAGTCGATGTGGGGTATGATTCATGTGATTGGATCGCTTTCGGCATTAGGCTTGGTCTAGATGACGGTACCAGGGGACATGTCACTTTTTGATTTACAAAAAACAAAAGCCAAAGCCAAGATTGTTGGTAAATTAAGCCACGAAATCAGCTGTCTTTCAAGTAGAAGCTTTTCTCTCTCTTCTTCCTACTCTTTTGCAAGCCAACTTATGCAGCTTTAAGTCCTTTGTGGGAGGATTGGGAAAATTATCTAAAAAGTTCTAAATCTATCGTACCTTTATCAATTTAGTTTTAAATGTTTTAATTTTGTCAATTCAGTTATGAACCTTTTCACTTTTTGTTAATAAAATCCATTCGGCCAATTTTGACTAAAAATTGTTAACGACGTGGACTAATGTAACATTTTTTTAATAATATTTTGACTTTTTTTTTTTTCATATTTTTGAATTTTTTTTTTTTTTTTTTAGATTCGGATCAAGGTCAACTCTCGCTCAGGGCCACGACACCCTCACCAAATTTGGCCAAGCAAGGGCCGCCAAGCCCTTGCCTGGTAGATTTAACAAAGGCATCATAGCCCTCGCTTGTGGCCGGTGAGTTTCGACTTTAGATCTAAAAACCAAATAATAATAAAATAAAATAAAAAAAAAAAAAAAAATAAAAAATTGAAAATATTTGAAAATATTATAAAAATGCCACATTAGTAATTTCTAGGCAAAAATGGTCAAATGGACTCAATTAGCAAAAAGTAAAAAGATTTAAGAGTGAATTGACAACAAGTGAAAATATTTAGAATTGAATTAACAAAAGTGTAATAAGTTTAGAACTTTTTAAATAATTTTCCGATAGAAATGGCTAGGTGAGATTGATTATTGCTAATGGGGCATTGACCCAATTGAAGCACCCATAATGACTCCATTAAAAGAGGAATATAATGATCCCATTCAACAAAGATAAGGTGAGAGGATTTGAAAGAGAAGTGGCTATTAACAAACTTCTAGGATGGCAAAGGAGACTTGAATGACCTGAATTGCTAGAACTAAACACGAGAAGAATGTTCTTAAATTATATATGTAAATCTAGAATAAACTCATAAGAAGCGTATTTTAATGTAACAACGTTTAACAAAAATCCAATGTTAAGCAAGCTTAGGTGATGGCATTATTAGGATAGTTCACTTCCTATGAAAATGCCTACTTATGTGCTAGATGACAAAATTGTAAAAGTCAATATGCACAAACCAAAGTGAACAATATTTTAATGAAGTTAATCTATGGTTATTGCATTATGGTATTACAGGATGGCCTCTTCCAGTAGGTGTATGGTTTGAGAATGAATAATGTGGAAATTGGTAGGCCTATAAAGACCTAATCCAACTAGGCAGGAGGGATCAATGAGTTAAGAGAGTTGAGACAAGATGTGGCTTTGGGCAGCTTCTATGATAGTAAATGGGGTAAGAATGAACTAAATCAATACTAAATGGAGAGAAAGTGTTCTTGGATTATATATGTAACACTAGAATTAACTCACGGGAGGTGTAAATGTCTTTTGACGCGGTATTGGAACTTCAATGTCGAACATGTTCGAGTGAGAGGGATAACCCATTGGAGAAATACTTACCTACAGAAAAATGCAACACTCAATACGGGACAAATCAAAACGGACATTATGACAAGTGAATTCATCCAAGTGCGTTGAAAAGAAAATGAGCACAAGTCAATCCCAAAATCGAAACCCCAAATCAACGCCTTAATTCCACCACCCTAAAACTGGCGTGTATTGCCCCATACTTCGGGCAAGCCAAAAAGGCGCCTCGCCAGTTTGCATCGATCCCTGATGTTCACGGTGCAAGCTCCTGTCGTACGCGCAATGTTCTTCCACCTTTAACTTTTTCCCTTTCTCTCTGATTTTGTTCCAGTCGGACCGCCGATTGGGGCTTAATGCACTGATTAGGGAATTTGACACAAATGCGCGTGAACGGGTCAAATTTTTATAATAATCGGACAAAAATGCCACTTTTTTGGGCTCGAAAATAGATTGTGAAAGTCCCGTGCTCATCGTCCGACAAGAAATTTGGCCCTAAATTAGTTGAGGAGATTGATCATGACACATTTCACCAACTTCAAGGCACCTCTTCAAGGCGTTTTTTTGAACTTTTCCTGGTCGATTGCAACATTTTGGTCAATATTTTCATTCCAGAACTTATACAAAATCAAAAGTAAATTCCAAAATTATGACTTATGATTATGTTCCGTTTTTTATTTGAATGTGGGTAACATTAGTTATACAAAGACTAATCCACAGAGAAAATATAAATGCTGTCCAAAGTTTTGCCACAACAAATTTTTCTCAATTAGCTTTCTCTTAAGCAAAATGCGATTTGGCAAGTGGCAAAGCACCGCCCTACTTACATCCCCTGCACTCCATCCACGCTAAGAGCGCACTAAGCAAAAACAGAACGCCAACAGTTCTGGAGATAGCAAAAATCGAACGCCGCCTAGGATTCTGGAGACAGCAAAAACTTCCCAATTTTGGCCCCTCTTCTTCTCCTCCTCGACTCGAATTAGGGCTTCGAATTTGGGGACGACAGAGAAGCGAAGATGGTGTGCGAGAAGTGTAAGCCGCCCGATCTCCCTTCCTCCCCCTCGATCGATCCACTGCCCGCTCGATCGAGCGCTCTGCTGCGGTGGGGTTTGTGGGATCGGCGGTTTCTGATGGCTGCGTGTGTGATGTTGGTTCAGGTGAGAAGAAGCTGGCGAAGGTGATAGTGCCGGACAAGTGGAAGGAAGGGGCCAGCAACACCACCGAGGGCGGCGGCCGCAAGATCAACGAGAACAAGCTCCTCTCCAAGAAGGCCAGGTTACCCCTCTCTCCCTCTCTCTCTCTCTCGGCCTTTCTTTTGGAAGAGGAATTTCGAGGGGGCAGCTGTATTGCTATGCTGCGGACTAGCTTGGATGTTGAGATTGTAGCTAGCTGATGCGCTTTATTCAGAGAGAGATGTTCTCTAGTTTGATCGGTGCTGGTTCTTGTCTTGGGGTGGGGTTTGAAGGCTAATAGGCTGTTTCCGCGAATTGCTGTTACTAATTAGGGTGAATTGCGTTGACGGGCATTTAGGAGAATTATATGTCATCTGGAAAGTGGCACTTTTTTAAGAGAAGGAGCTTGGCTGGTGTCGAAGTGTGGAAGCTGCTTTTCATATTTGTAATTTGGTGAACCGTGTCATGTTAGTCGGTCAGGAGCATGACTTTTGGAGTAATTGTTTTTGGATTTATTGTCTTGTGAACCAATGGCACTTTTTCCCTGATTAATCTTGATGTGAACCAATAGCGTGTTAAGGTAGAAGAAATCTCTGAATGCACGTTCTAACCTTTGAAGCATTTTTAGATATCGTTATTTTTTTCTGTTTATTCTGTGTGTGCATGCTTTTGCTTGACTATTGTTGGTGGGAATGGGCATTATGTTTGTTGTGGATGCAGAAAGTTTTCATCTTTTAGAGCGGGATATATGATTTATGTAGTTCTTTTTTATACAAGTTTGTACTGCTAAGGGTCCCCAGAATGATTACTGGAATGCACGTCTATTTTAGTTGTTTTATTGCCTTGTCAGTCATATTTTGGCGAGACAAATCACCTGGGGGCAAAAGGACTGAGCTGGATATTGCAATACTACTGTTAATCCATTCCTTTTGGCGAATCAGTGGATGGGTGATGTGTACTGGGGTGTTTTCTTGAAATTCGTGAAATCTGGAAATAGATTCCACACCTATGACAGTTATTGTACATCATTACGTAGTGCCGATGAGTATATTCTAGGAGAAAGAGGAAATCTCTGGGTTATCTTATTTTTTTGGTTTGATGAAGTCAGTTGTGTTCTTCCATGCATGTTATCTATACTTTAGATAATAGCATTTTATATTCTGATAACACAGAGAAGTAACTGTCAGTTCGAGTTAGTTTTCTATGGTTTTCTTGATTTTAGAATGTTCTTGCTTGCAGGTGGACTCCTTATGGAAATACAAAGTGCATTATTTGCAAGCAGCAGGTGCATCAAGATGCCAAGTACTGTCACACCTGTGCATACACAAAAGGTGCTTTGCATTTGCAATTTAGTGTTTTTCAAATTCTCCTGCTGTTTTGGAAAGTTTAATCTCTTTGAGCAAGTATTATGTTGCAACTGCTAAAGTTCACTTTTTACTGCAGGGGTTTGTGCTATGTGTGGCAAGCAAGTACTGGACACCAAGATTTATAAACAAAGCAATGTGTAATACAACCATGTTGATCTTCTCTTAAGGATGTCATGACCTATAGTGCTGATTTCTTGCATGACTTCTAACCATTACTTTATCGATATCTGGCAAGAATTTGTTAATGAGGCTGTATAGTATGATTTTCATAATCTAATCTGCATTTCCTGAATGGAATGATCTGCAATTAGTGCTCTTTTCAGTTCTCTTTTTAACAAGCAAAGTTGAATCATGCTTGTGAAAATTCAGTATGCAACATCCAGTTCTGCACTTACCTTCTGCTTAGGACTCTATTGTACAGCAATCTTTCCTTTCCCAGATAATGATTCTTAAATAACCTGCACTAAATTCTTTGCCATGCATTGTTGTAGAGGAGGATGGATACAGTTTATTTGAAGTTATGGGGAATGGCTCATTGTTTATTCATTTTAGATTTTGCGAATGACTCATTTGGCCATAAGCTTTTGACTAGCTCAGGTCTTAGTATGTTTGGAAAGTTGAGAATCATACAAAACAAGCGTGAGGACCTCAGGTCCTCCTCGGTCACCTTGCTCATGCATCTCTGAAGCCCTTGTTTTCTACAGGATCGCCCTTGTCCTCCTCGGTGACTATTATGTCAATATGTGGGAGTGGCGTACTGTTTTAGTTGTATCCGTGAATGGCTTTTTGCATGGCAAGATCAGTTGAATTATTTTCTATGCTGGAACTTAAAAGATAATGATGAGCACGATTTTCTATTTGACTTTATACTTCATAGTATCTCTTTAGTTTTGTTTTTGAGCTTGGTACATCTGATCCGATGTCAAAAGTTGATGTCTTTTGAAAGATCGGCCATATCTTCTGCTTCTGTCTGTTTGTACCATTTCTACCATCTTATAAGGAAAGTCAAGGAGCAAATTTCTCCAATCTTAAGTGGTTTTACTTTCTTGGGAAAGTGACATGATTGTCATCTTCATACATACAGAGAACAATCTGTATTGATTAATTGTTATTCAACCAACCGATATATCATCTTCCAATTATGACAACTACGTTGATGGTTGTAAAGCCGTACAGTAGATGGATATGCGAAAAGCAAGAGTAATGTTGTGAGTCATCTTGCAAAGCTTTGCTTGATTTGAACATTGATTCCCTAACGTTACTTTATCCAAATGGTGCATTCTAACTTCTAAACTTTCTTGGGTGATCCCTCAGCAATTCATTTTGATAAGCCTATTGCCTGATGAGATCATAGGTCAGAAAGAAGGCCACGATAGCTACCTTTCTGTATAACGCCAATTTTTTTGGCTTGGTAAAGCTATGTGTTATTGTCGTATTTTGAATTCTAACATTGCACTTCTACTTTCAAGCCCCTCTCATTAGGTCGGTCAAGTGCTCGGTCCCTTTTCATTAATTCCTTTGAAGGAAACCCACGTGTGTATATCGATTGATCTAGAAGTTTAAACATTTTTCGTATCACCATGGACACTCTAGAAGTTGTGATTTGACAAGTTTGTACCATATACTTTTAAACATTAAGGTACACCTTACTTTGGCACACATTAGTGGTGAAAAAATAAAGAGAGTAACAATGTCATATCATTAGGGACAACACTAGGGGCGACACATTTGTACACTATAACTAGAGAGGACAATATACATCAAGAATCTAAGGTCCTACTTGCAAATACATTGCACCTTGAAAAAAACCAATGGCTTTACCCTAATCATGAGCACCAGACAAAGATCAACCGACAAAAGGAGGGGGGAGAAACTCCATTCCTAAAGATCATATTAAATGACCTTGAACTTCAATGGGTCTAAGTTCAGAACCCACATTAAGAAAATCTTCACATCTTAGGGGAAAGTTTCTGAGCCAAGCATTCACGTCACTCTAAGTAAGACGGTCATCTTGATTTAGTACTTTCATTGGCTTGTTGAATATCTAGAATTCCAGTACTTCTCGATTTCTTCAGCTGTCCTCCCTGGGATTCTACCAGCAATCAGAGACCACCTGATCGATGATATAATTTTGGCTTAGCAATTTCATTTTTGCGAAAAAAAAGAGAGGAAATCATCAACAGTAAAAGTAAAAGAGAAGTAGGAAAGAAGCGACAGAACAGAGTCTCACCTTTCTCCAACCAGGTTGTACATTCTAATTACAAGCGTCTCCTCATCTTCAGAGAAATCTAGCTTTGATTCTTCACTTGTCTCTTCTGCACAAAATAACCCAAGAACAAAAAGATAAATAGAACGATATATGTAGGAGAAAACAAATTCTTGGAAGCAGAACAAGGCCCTTGCATGATGCAAAATTAAAGGCATGAACTAGTCTTGTTCATGATATAATCAACTCTGAAAATAAAGTTGAAGCCCACCAAAAATTACGGGATTCCTTCCAATAACTATACTTGAAATCTTGAAATAGGATCAGAAAAAGAAGTGTTTGATTTGATTGGTGAAAGAAACAGGGCAGGATCATTAATTACGTCCAGGGTCAAATCTGTTACATAGTCGTCAATTAACCATAATCATTCATAGACTTAGGAACTTATATTGATGGGGGCTTTACAAGAAATCTCGAAAAAGGCAGAAAACCCAGAAAGAAGATTTGTCTTTTTAACTGAAAACTGAACTTTCTACTGCAAGAAGCAGGATAATTGCATCTAGAGTCAAAGCTGATGCAAAATAAACAGGAGAAGAAACGAGGGAGACATAGTGAAATTAACTTGTCAAAATAGTTTACCTCTAGAGTCCACGTAAGTGTCATCAGAAGAAGAATGTTCAGAATCAGCCATCAGCGAGTAGTGTGAAGAAGACTTGCAGATCTCGGGGCCTTATCTGTCGCTGTTCTCGGAATGTACATAAAAGAAAGAGGAGCCGAGAGGGGATTTTACTTGCTGTTGGGGCAATTTGGAGGCGCTTTAAGTACTGGCTTGTATTAATAATGGAAGAAACACACCTTGGAGAAACCATGTTCCCACAAGAAAAGGAACTGAGATAAAAGAAAATTGAAAATGAAAATGCCGAGCAAAGAATGGATGGTGAAGAAGAAGAAGAAGGAGAAGACTGGTAGTTGAAGCTTGTGTGTGGAAGAAGCTGTGTGTGGCTCCCGGTACTGCCTGGAGTCTTTTCAGGTCTGATAGGTAGTTGAATTGGTTGGACTTGTCTTTTACCTTTGGGAATTCTATCTAAATTATTTATTTCCTATGGCCTTTTGCTGGAATTCATGCATTAAATAAGGGGAACGTGCAATAAAGAAATTCCTGGACCTGGACAAATATGCTCTGTGCAGTGTCCTGGCCTCCAATGTCCATCAAAAAGCAGATTCTGTGTGCTCTTGATATCTCCACCCACTTTCATCAGAAAGATTCACAGGAACTACCTTCACCAGTTATGATTCTCGAACTCCTTTAAAATTATTCGAGGACTTGACGAACTAAAAGTGATTTTAACGTAGGATGGGCAATAAGGATAGATGGTTCTTGCATTGAAGGGGGACACAGAGGATAGGCACGACATCTGGTTTTTGTCCTTTAAGTCATGCTTTGATTTTCACTCTTAGCATTTAAATCAGAGTTAACACTGTTGATATTACCGACTTAGTACCCTATAATTCCCAAGCTGATATGCCATAACCCATTTACCTCAACTAATTTTTGTCTCATAAAAAATACCTAACTAGTATTTATGACCCAAGTCTACATTTCATTAAAATACTTATTGAGAATATTATTTCTACATTAGATCTGTTTGCTTTCTACTTGTGTGACATATATGCATTTTGATGAGATACTTGATGAAATTATGATGAAGGGTAGATTTAAAGCAAGAGTATCAGCTTTCAATTTTTCTATTTGACGAAAATTAGTTAGAATGTAAATATATCTTGAGACATCAATTTAAGATTTTTGTGACGGAAAGTTCGTCTAGATTAATGTGTCATGAATGTTTTGCTTGAGATTTTTGATGGTATTAATGCTTGAAAGTGAAAATCTCAAAAGGTCCCCAACCTAAATCCCAAGATGAAATGGGCGGCAGCAGAAGAGGCCTTCAAAGAGCTTGACTAGTATCTCGCGACTAGAAATTACTACTCGAGCTTCTTTTCCACTTGTAAATGCAATAAACAGAATCAATTACATCACAATCTCTTTTTTCTCCATCGAATAAGCACATGAATTTTGACATCTCGTCACAAGTTTTAATATAGGTTAAATTGAATTCTCAATTACCATGTTCTCAATCTATCGAACTGTGCCTAGTTGGTAGCTACTTTTGTAGATCTCTTTACACTAGTAGATCCATTTTAAGGGTTATTTCATTCGAGTAGAACAATATACACTTTCCATCATAAACATCCGATAACTCCAAATTGGATTAAGAATACATGAATAATGAAGAAAGGGCAAAATGGAGGTGGGGTGAGAGAGAGAGAGAGAGAGAGAGAGAGAGAGAGAGATGGAAACAAACAGTACACCTCGACAGAGAAATTTCTCGTACGGTGGTTGTAATGTCTGCATCGATGAAGGTGGGTGATGTGGGGACAAGCAAGAAAAAAGGTACTTTCAAACTTTGTTTAATTACATTTACTATTGCAGGAAAAATGATAATCTTCAAGATAAGTACGCAGCCTATTAACTAATGTCCCGCTCAACTTTCATTTTGGAAAGGTGTGGGGCACACAAATAATTTTTTCCAATTATTTGAAGTTTAATTAATCACTTGAATAAAAAAACGATGAACATGCTCTTAATTAGATAAGATTAGATGAAGCGGATCGATAGTAACATTCCTTTATTTTATTTTATTTTTAGCATAACGACGAGATTGTCAGTGCTTAAACTCTGATGAGGCCGTGTATGACAGTTATATAACGAAGGATTAAAAGCAAATGAGCCTAACCGGTTGAATGAATCATTTAGAATTTTATATAGTAGCAAATGTTTCTGCAGTGCAAATATTATTATATTCTTCTGAACTTTGTGATCAACAGCTACAGCTTCCTACCAATCTTGACCAGCAATTTGAAAGAGCTATTTTTGTTTTTGCATTTTTGTATGATCACCGATTCTAAAGTATGCTTTACAGATAAGATTTCCAACTCGATCTGGTTGACCTTTTAGCAGTTTATGCCTTTTCATAGTATCTCGATATCTTTAGTTGCTGTCACAAGTTTGCTTGCCCAACGTTGTGAGGATGGTGATTATTTCATTTATATAATATAATGGGGGATTCTGCACATCCGACTCTCGCCTGATCAGCCCGAATGCCATATGCATTCGATAAGTACGTATTATGATTATCGGTTTAGGTAAATCATAATTTGATTTGATCAGCCTTGATATAGAGAGGCTTAGTGCCAACTCTAGCTATAGAGATACAAAACCCAATAAAGGTTTTAATATCGGTCGAAGGATTACACATAATCTTCAACTATGTATGATCTCATTGTGACAATTAGATGCTCTCTTCATGGATGCGTTCATTCAGAAGTAGCAACTATTAATAATGGAAGATTCTCAACTCTATCAAAATCCCCAACTTACAAGAAAATGGCGTTTAATTATTTTCTTTTTTCTTAAATTCACCAATTTTTGTGTCGAGTTATTACTTCTATTTATCTTGTTTGCCACCTTTAGAATTTACCACCTTTTATTTTATAAACTACTAACCCTAATAGTTATAATGATTACCAAGTGTGATAGTTTTAAGACTGGCAAAAGTAAAAATGTTGAATTAACAAAATTGAAAAACTTATGACTGAATTGGCAAAAGTGCGAGTAAATTTAAGATTTTTAGATAATTTTTCCATATTAATTGAATCTAACCATTGAACTAGTAATTGAAGAGAAAACAAACCCAAACGATCCGGAATTAAGTTGGTATTATCCAACTAGAACCTGACTTCTATACTATCCAAGAGAGTGAAGCTGAAGATGTCTCGAGGATTATTGAGTCCAACCCGGATTCCACTCAATGCATTCAAGAAAGACCCCGGAACTACCCAAAGCCGAAAACTATATTCAAATTCAAGATAACCCAATTTGAAACGGACTTTCGTGTTCTGGTCAGATTCAAACCGACTTGTCAACCCAACCCTTTACCACTTCTAATTAAAAGATATGGGCCTCCGAGATTTCCTTTTCAAAAAGTTCATCCCAATGGATCCCAAGAGCTGAAATTGAAATTCGGACTTCCGCATCTCCTGTCCATCTAATTCAAAGTTCTTTTTATTATTATTATTATTATTATTATTATTATTATTTTGGGAGAAATCTAATTTGAACTAGTCCATATTGTTGAATTATTGCAGACAAATTTGACTTCTACTTTTTCAACAGTGCAAGTCAAAATAAACGGCTGTGTTTGTCGACATCTTTCCTGGTGGCCGTATGGGTGCTGACCGATCATGTGGTGGCAAGAATTATCTCTTGGAAAAACCATTCTTCTTGTTTTTTTTTTTTTTGTAGAAACCATTCTTCTTGTTGATTACCATCAAATCAAATGATTTTTATTTTCCATGTGAAGTAACAAAAGCCCCCATGTCAATTTAAGCATCAGGAACATGAATAGCCTTCCCATTCGAAGGCTTCATGGTTCAACAGAACTCTGAACTCCTACCATGTAAGGCCTGCCAACATGAAAGTCTTGAAGAACGTGTATACTGTATAGTAATGTGGTGTCGATCTTGCGTCCAACCTAGCGCAAGTTTGAGTTATGATATCAGTACTCAGTAGAACTAAAATGGTTAACTGTCTGGGAGGTTTGAGAGTATCGATCTTTCATCAGATCTTCAATTCCATATCCGTATCATCCTCTCCTGCAGATACATCTAGCATGAAACAAACTAAAGAATAATTAATATGCAGTTGGAGTCATTTAATCACGCAAGTTTGAGTTATAATATCAGTACTAAGTATTACTAACAAGGTTGACTGCCTGGGAGGGTTTGAGAGTATCGATCTTTCATCAGATCTTTAATTCCACATCCGTATCATCCTCGCCTGCAGATACATCTAGCAAGAAACAAACTAAAGAATAATTAATACGCAGTTGGAGTCATTTGATCACACCATGAAAGGAATACAAAAGGGCAATGCTGTGTCCACTAATATTCTCTCCTTCGCTCGTCGGTAAGGGCGTATATCTATCACAAAAGAATGATTTCAGCGAGTCCCGGTCGACTGACCTATGACAAAAGTTCAACTGCAGATGTTCCTTAATTTCTCCGATGAACTAATGAAAAAACAGCCTCCGCCAAGTCGTGTTTACTCTGTTACGCCCTCATTGTCACAATCTACGTTAAAGCTGAAAGCCCTTGCTCATTCAGCAATAGAAATGGTCATACATATTACACATGTAGATTCTGGACAAAGACGATTCAGCCGACAAATTGAGTGTACACATCAAACTTTGACTCTATCATTTTGTACAGTACACTAAATCCCTTCAAGATTCTTCAAATTCATTCATACAGCTGCCATGTTTAGGCTCATACAAGGCTCTCAAAAAGGGGAAAAAACATATATGCTAATTCATAAAGTCGAAAAATCCTTACATTGGTCTTAGACCTGGTTTGCTGTGCAGAATAGCAAGGTCGTCCACGTCCTCTTCAATTGACGAACTCTCAGAATAAGCTTATTTCATGATGTACGAGAACAATGGATCTCTTCACCACATCAATAAAAATTCATCAACACACAATTACAAAGACTACGAAATATTCACCTAAAAAGCCGCCGCGCCAAAGCAAGAAAGCACCACATACCTTTCCTTTTGGCCTTTCGACAGAGATTGAGGTGGAGCACAGACTCGCTGTGAACATCGTACTCGGCGAGCGTCCGGACGTCGTTCTTGAGCTCCTTGCCCGCGAAGATCAGCTTCTGCTGATCCATGGGAATGCCTTCTTGGTCCTGTATTCTGACCTTCACGTTGTGGACAGTCTCCGAGCTCTCCACTTCGATGATGACGGTCTTGCCCGTTAAGGTCTTCACATGGATCTGTGTCTGCATGGATAGATGACAGTAACTAAACTTGAACATCGTGATGAATATATGTTATCAAGGGCCTAAAGAACCCTGCAAAGATCGCGAGACGTTACCCGAAGAACACCGAGGGAAGAACAAGGTTGAGGAGTCTCAATCTTGTTCGAACCTCTTCTTTGCTTCAGAGAGTTGTTTGGGATTCTGAAGAGCTTTAGAAGAAATGGTGATGAAGATACAGGGGGCTGGTGGGCCTTGCTTCTTATAGAGCAGCGAGGTTGACCCGGTCAACCGGAAAAAATCAACCTGTGAAAGGTCCATGTGGGGACACGTGTACGTGTGGGGTTGGAGGGGATTGCGCAAGAAATTTCCACGCGGCTTCGTATGGATACAGTGCCCTCTTTGGACTTTGGCCTTTATATTTTGTGCTTTGTTCTGTGTGGGGGGGCCCCACTCTCTCGGTTGCCATTTGATTTGTCCTACTCGAGGATTCCAACAATTGAATCAAGGGGCGACCTTGACCGGCTCTATATATTTCCATGGAAGGGGAGTAGAAGGGTAGAGGAGAGGAAGATAATCGAAGTTTGGAATTTTCTGGTGGGGTTGAGACTACTGGTGTTAAATATCCAGAAGGGCGACGAGAGAGACCCCCGATGTGTGTCGGTATGATGGCTATTGTCTAGACGTGACGAATGGATAGATTAGGTCCGGTAAGATTTGAGTTAGTTGTAAATAAATCAATCGGATTTGTCAACATAACATATTCGGATATGTTTTTCTTTATGTAGTTCTATGTTCAATCTATCCGTACCCACCATATAACACATTTAAACTTCATTATATAATATTATTTAGATAAAGCACCACATTATAATGGAGCAATTAAAAAATTAGGATGATCTTAACAAAAAAAAAAATCTGAACTATCAAGTTTGAAAATCAAAATATTTAAAAAAGAAGAAATGTCATGTACTTTAGCGAACATTGGAGAGCACAATCAACGTCAAATATGCCTGTCTCTTGTGACTACTACAATGTGGCTATCCAATTGCTGCCGCCTGCCAGAGGTGGCCGCAAGTGTCGCTACTCTCTCTCTCTGTTTTTATTTATTTATTTAATTTCTCTTTCTTTTTTCAATCACAGGACTGTTTTTTCCCCAACATTTTGATCCATATAGATCATAAATAAGGTAGATCCAAACCCATTGATATCATATTCTAGTTGAGCCTTATTGTTAGACCCATTTTAACCTATTTCATAAACAAAATCTATTAACCAAATATAATATACAAGGCAAAATGTGTTCTCAAACCAGATTAGATTGGTTAGCTTAACCTATTAGATTGGAAAGAAGATCATTTTATGGTTTGATCTTGTTAATAGCTTGGATGGTTAAAAAAAAAAAAGGCCTAGTCAAATTTGGCAAAATTGGTCAACCTGATCAACCTGTCGCTGGTTTAACTAGATATTTGATTATGACTTAAACCTAGTGTAAAAATTTTAAGGGGTGAGATGAGAGTAGGAGGATTGATCCCATGATATACCTATCTAACTTAATAGAAGAGAGGGTTATCCAATCAGCTAAGAGCTCATACCTATCTAATTTAGTAGATGGGCCTATTCAATGCATGCCATAATTTGTTTTTAAAATGATTATTTTATTGGCTTGGGCGGTCAGACCATTTGAATTAGTTGACATGAAAATTAGAGGTATGGTCGGTGGTTAAGCATTGGACATGAGCTCGATCCGATGATCTACTTTCTTTGAGGGGCAGCTTCTTTGGCAGTTCGGACGGTATCACATCTTGAAAGGCGTCAAGGACTTGGGACACCTCTTTCAATACCCCGCTTTCTTTTGCGTCCTCCTCCTTCAACATTGCCTTTGACCAGTCCAAGTATAGAAAAATTGGTCAAACCTTACTTTTTCTCACATGGCACACGGAAAATATGTAAAGATTTTAGATTCAAAATCACAAAATGGAAGAAATCCACAAGGCTTCGTATAGGTACAATCTCACTTTGGACTTTGGCCTTTATATTTTCTAGTTTTGTTTTGAGTGGGGGCCCACTCGCATTGTTGGCGTTTTATTTGTCCTACTCGATGATTCCAACAATTGAATCAAGCGACGACCTTGACCGGCTCTATATATTTCCATGGAAAGGGAGTAGAAGGGGAGAGGAGAGGAAGATGATCGAGGTTTGCAATTTTCTAGTGGGTTTGCGACTATTGGTGCTAAATATATAGAGGGGCAATAAGAGGGACCACTGATGTGTGCTGAAGGTTTCGACAATGGCTAGAGTCTAGACGTGGCGAATGAATGGATTAGGTCCAATAAAATTTGAGTTAGTCATAGATAAATTCAATGGTTTTTTCAACATAACGTATTTGGATATGTTTTTCTTTATGTAGTTCTATGTTCAATCTATTCGTACCCGCCATATAACACATTTAAAGTTCGCTATATAATATTATCTTAGATAAAGCACCACATTATAATGGAGCAATTAACAAATTAGGATGATCTTAGCAAAAAAAAAAAAAACACAATTTGAATTAGTAGGTTTGAAAATCAAAAGATTAAAAAAAGAAGAAATGTCATGGTTCTATATCTACATGCACTGCAGCGAACACTGGAGAGCACGATTGACGTCAAAGATGCCTGCCTCTTGTGACTACTAAAATATGGCTGTTCGGATCGCTGCTGGAGGTGGCTGCAAGTGTCGCTACTTTCCTTTTGTTTTCTCTTAAGGTGCGTTTGGTAACTCTTTTGTTCCGGGGAACATTTTTTAAACAGAAATAGTCTTTTTTTTTCTATTCTCGGAAACAATTTTTGAATATAAAAAGCACTTGATAATTACAAAAAATTTCTATTCTGGGAAAGAAATGTGTTTAGTAAAATTGTATAATTTTGTTGTTTCTTTTAATTTTTAAATATTTTTATTATATTTTCTTTTTTTTTTTTTTTTTTTTTTTTTTCTTTTTCTTTTCTCTCATTCTTCCTCTTTGTGGCTAGTCACCGGTGGCCGATGATCGGCTGGGCGAGGGCCGGTGAGCTCGCCGAAGTCTCATCTAATCACCGGCGAGGCCGAGGCCCAAATCTGTTGAGGTTGAGCCTCCCGGTGGCCTAGCAAGCACCGTGAGGCTCAGCCTCGCTAGTGGCTTCAATGGCCAGGCGAGCCTCGCTAGGTCGAGCCTTACTGATGGCTGGGTGAGCTTGGCCTCACTAGATTCGGGTGAGGTCGACCTCGCCCAGCCCAAGCGAGGTCAAGCCTCACCATGGCTCAACGTCTTTAGGGGCTAGCTACGCTCCAGTGAGGTCGTCGGCCCTCATCGGTTGGTTTGCCGGTGCTAGCCATGGCTAAGGTTGGCCAAAAGGAAGAAGAAAAAGAAGAAGAAGAAGAAAAGAAAGAGAAGAAAAAAAGAGGAGATAGAAAATTCTTTGATATGTGAAAAGAGCCAAATTTGGAGAAGTCCTAATGGGGCTCTAAGAGTTCCTCGTCCATTTGCTCTGAAATGATCAAGAGATACAAAAGTTTCGGCAAGGATCATGTGTGTAAAACAATTAAAAGAGCAAACTTGATTGACAATGCGAGTGACTAAAGGATCCATTGTTTTTCGAGTATGTGGGAATACTACAAAGCCAAAGAACATGAGTAGGAAGACACGAGGAATTTGATTCCCAAATTTAGGCTTAAGGTTAAGGAAATGTTGTTCAAGGAAATTATAAGGCATTGAATGAGAATTCTTTTAAGAATAGCCTCAATTTTGTCGATAGGGATATTGAGGAATTGACTTATAAGAGATATTGGATCTTGACCAATAAGAGGAATGGTGCAAAACTTAAAGAAGCTTTACCTAACCCACTGGCTTTCAGAACTCCTCAATTGTAGGGGTCAACTCATATCGATTAAACATGAAGGTGGAAGTCATGAGATTCCAAAAATGAGCCATTGCCTTTACCATCACGATGCATGGTTCAACTTTTAATAAAGTTGGGAGGAAGTCTATCAAAACATGTCTAAAAATCATCAAATTTACACACAACATATACAACATGATGACAAGCAAGTTTTATTAAGAGGCCAAGTTCATATTCCAATAAAAAAAATGAAACAAAAATATCAAAATTTTGTCCAAACAAGGGTTGAAACAAGGGTTCGAATATGATCCCTTATTCAGATTGTAATTTGATTTTGAAAAAAAGGAAAATTGGTCAAAACGATGAGCGATTGGCATGAAATTAGCGGGATTAGAAACTTTTAAATGTTTTCTACATCTTCCTGGAAGAGCTCGAGTCCAAACTAGGTCAATTTGGGTCCCGTTTGGTTCAACTTTCCCAAGGGGCTTTGGGCCCCTAAAGTCCCTTAGGGAAAATTTTTTATGTTTAGTAAATGTTTTTGAAAGCTCATTTGCCAAATGTGGTCATCTGAATGCTGAAAGTTGAATGCTGGGGAGGAGGTTCTTTGGGCATTGGGCATTTTGGAAATGCAACCATGTCACTGTTCATCTTCTCTTCCTCCTTTGTTTTCTTCTTCCCCTGTTCATCTTCTCTTCCTCCTTTGTTTTCTTCTTCCCTATTCATCTTCTTCTTCCTCGCCCATGGGGCTTCTCCGGCAGCCGCCATTGCCGCTTGAGGGTTGCGCATCCCCTAATGACCACCGCTAGGGGGTGGCGCGACCCGTGACCCAGGCGGTGTCACCTAGGTTGCGTGGACCTTAGGTGACATTGCCAAGTGCTCGTGGACCTTAGGCAACGCCGCCTGAGGTCACATGGATCTCAAGCGGCATTCACCTGAAATCAGCACAAAAATAACAAAGTCAGAAGGCGGAAACGGATCAGAACCGAAAAAAAAAAAAAAAAAAAAAAAAAAAAAAAAAAAAAAACCTAAACTACTATAGAATTGTTAATCTTTAGATGTGTTTTTGGAGGGCCAAACGATGGTCATTTTGGGCATGTGACCTATCGTTTCGAAACTTGGGATGTCTATTATCTAATCTTAAGAGGACTTGAGCTCAAATGAGGTCGTTTCGAACCTTGTTTTGGCCAAAACAGTAACCTATGTACAGGCCTATGAAAATCACAAATTAGGCTTAAAATCATAATCATCATTCAAATCATCAACAACTCATTGCAGCATTCATACTCATCAATATTAAGCATGTACAAGCTCCTAATCTTGAATTCTAGCTCCGATCGACTAACTCAATCTCATTTCATCGGATTCGAGCTTTGAATCATTGCCTTCATTGTGATTTTGTCGGTTTCTATCACGATTAGTTGGATAAAATCATCGGATCATGATCGAGACTCCAAGAATGTAGATCAAGTCACTATGGCTTGGATCGGGATCAATCGAATCACCAACTCAAGAAAAAAAAGAAGAATCGGTCCAAGAGATTAACCAAAACTTAGAGAGAGAGAGAGAGAGAGAGAGAGAGATATTGAGCTATTTGGGTAGGATTTTGGAAGGAGAAATGAAAGAGAGAGAGCTGAGGAAAGAGAAAAAATTCGTGCAATTGAAGCTCCTATGCTAAAAATAGAAGATATTTCACTTATATACTCCCACATTAAGTGATTATGGCCGTCGGTTCGACCCTATGGCCAAAATCTCGATCCAACGGTCAAAAATCCATTTGAAGGCTCCATTATGATCTCAAGGTGTTGGGTAATTGATCTAGTGGGTTTGATTTGCAAAAAAACCAAGCTAAAATCAGGAATTGCGTCAAAATGTCTAATTATAGGTTAATTTGTAATTTGATGAAATTTGAGGCTCAATTTGTAAAATTTTGGGAAACTAAAGGTGTATAAGTGAAATTGGTATTGAGAGGGTTCCAGAATTGGTGGTCGGAGGCCAAGAACCAGCCGACAAAGGCTCGAACCAGCCAGTCCTGCCAGCGTCGGGTTAGACCGACTGGACCAATTCTACCGGATTTTGACCGGTTCTTGATCGGTTTGGTCCGATTCCTGCCATTTTTCCACTTAGGACCCTTGTGGGTCAAAAATTTATGCAATTTGATGCCTAAAAGACCTAATTGAAAATGAATTTTATCCTTTTTATGAAGAAATTGACCAATTAAGATACAATTAAGCTAATCAAATTTTATGAATTTGATCTAAGGGTCTTTTATTGACCTAATTGAATGATTATCATGGAAAAAATGAGTCAAAACCATGAGTGCTTTGAATTGGGCATAAAGGGCTAAAATGGTAAATTTTGCAATTCAATGGGTAAAATTGCATATTAATCAAAATTAAACTCATTTAGTGTCACAATTACCCTATCTAATGAGCTACCCAGAGGTAAAATCACTTACCACATTCAAATTGACCTTGAATTGAAGTGCTCAAACTTAGGTAAAAAATGGATCTAAGTCTAATATTAAAATTAGACCTAAATTTATGAAATTAAACCATAGTCATGAATGGGTCAATTTGAATTTTGTCAATTGAAGCTTAATTCCTTGACTTTCTAATGCTTGGGAGGATAAAATTCATCAAATTTATGAGTTCTTGTGTGAATTTCACAAAATTGATCTCGAATTTGGACTTATCTTAAGAAAATGAGTAAGAAACAATCATCCGTTTGCAGGTTATGATGGATCAATTTTGGTCCCCTAATTAGGGCTCAAAACTACAATTCATATCTTGACTCAATAAATCGCAAAATTGAATGCTAAAACAAATTTCAAAGAGTCCCTAAACCAAATGTCAAAGAAGGAACTATATTTAATTATGACTAGAATAAGAGTAATTTTGTTTTTGGTTGATATAGAACCTAAAACTGAAAAATTCAAAAATCAAGGTTCTTAATCGAATTTTGTGAAATATTTGACAAAAAAGTTAAATTGCTCAATCTATACAAAAGCTTACATACTAAATCTCACATTTCCTTAATGTAAAGGGCTAGTGTCGGTGCTTTGCCTATTAAAACATATCAGACCAACTATTATTAATTGAACATAACTCGAAACAAAGCACAAAGAAATTATCTTACCGCAACATTGACAACCAAAATACATTGTGACACCCAATACGATAATCAAGCACATAGCTAACAAGATAAATCAAATAAGGAAAATCCCGGAAAATAGTGATATATTCCACTCTAGATTAGACTTTGAGGCAAGCTCTATCACAATCCTTGTAAAATGAATTTGTTTGAGGATTTCCATTTATGGACGATTGTTGTTGAAAAGTTCTAGCGAGTATGTTAGCGTCCTCAAATAATTCCCTTAGTTGTTTGATTAAAATCCGTTCTTCCCGCCAATGTTTTGTATTTTGTGAGATGAAAAGTAAATTTGCCTTAACATAAAAAATCCAAAAACCAACATCAAGCCCACACAAAACCAAGTATACCATGTGCAGTTAATTATTAAGGTGATTGCATTAATCATTAAACGTCGGGGTGGTGGGTCATCCGCTAGCGTGCGTTTATATAAAAGAGAGTTCCCCTGGATATCAAAAAAAAAAAAAAAACATTCCCAAATAACTGCCATAAACAACCACGATGATGTTTGCCTTGTTTTCCATTTCTACCAACTCTTTTTGCATACCAATCATTCTATTTTCAATGCGACATTTTTGTTCTTCTTCCTCTTTAGTCTCCATTTCAACCCTTTTATCTTAAAACAATGAAAGATAAAACAAATAGTTGAAATGTTAGTGGTGATATAACAAAACAGAAAATAAGTAGACTTTAAATGGCATCGAACAGTCAATTACCAGTGGAGGAAGGGATTTGGGAAACCATTTGTTTGACAGTTTGCTTTGATTTAATAAGTTTTAAGCAAAGTCGTGTAACATACTATCCAATTTCTTGCGAAACATAGCTGATGCTTGCATTTTAGACTCTAATGGTAGCAACTCATCAGCCATATCGACTCTTGAAATCTCTCTTAATCATCATATTTTAATCCTTAAAATAATGCACATTTACATTTTCTTGACAAACTAACATGAGTAATTGTGGGAAAAGACCAAGAGGTAAAGTCTAAAAATTGTCATATTGACTCTCAAAATCTCCCTTAATCAGCATATCTCAATCCTTAAAATAATGCACATTTACATTTTATTGACAGACTAACATGAGTGTGGATAATACATATTACATATATTGAATTTACCAAATGAATTATCTTCTCCTAGAATATTAGTATTTATATTGATTCATGGCTGGTTAGAGTGGACCATGCATATATGCTTCTTGAAGAAGTCGTTTCTATGTGTTTGATTGATTATTCTTTGTGATGTTTGTTGCATTTGAAAGTCCATGTTACCTACTTTCATTTTGATCAAGTGATCTTTTCCATAGAGGAATGGGTACTCATTCCTTCTTACCCACTATCCATGAGTACCCATTCCATACAATAGTTGACTTTACAGTTCCATTTGCTATTTTGTGTCACCCTTTCAGTTCATTATTCGATACCGATAACAATTAATTTTTCTCTTTTCTTCGTAGAAGCATTTTCGGTGAAAAATTGACTGCAGGGCATGGCTTTGTCCCGTGCCCATTCCTCTATCTCCTATCCCATGCTAAGCAAAGATATTCAGAAGAGCAACAAATAATCCTAAAAGAGACTATGTATAGACAGAATTGACATATAAACAACACATCTAGCATGCAAATATACAAAAAGCCAAAATGATGCCTCCTCCTACTCTACCCACCATACTAGATCTCCTACTCTAACCGCTATACAAGATGAGGCCTCCTACTCTAAACCACTCAAAGTTCAAGAGAGGTTTGTCATGGCCTCTGTTGCAAAAACTACCGGCCAACTTCTTCTTCTCTCCCACACCTTCAAGGACCCGGTTCTTTCTCCTCTTTTTCTCCTGTATCATAAAAACTGCAACTATTTCAACTATTGAAGATCGAACCTCACAGAAACATAATTTCATTACTTGAGAGGCATTAGTCAAATCAATAATTGTTTATAGGTCAATTGATGGCCCCTATAACCAGAACAAAAGAGGCTCTCCTTCATTTCGCTCAAATAGTTAAAAGACAATGACCCAACATTTTTTTAGCGTGGAAGATTAACTACCAAAGCCAATCCCAACCAGCAGAATGTAGATTGAAGTTATGGCAATTCCATGTTGTGAAAAGCGATACTCACAAACAATTTGGTTTTAAAATCGAGCTCCAACCACATTTCTAATACATATCATACAAAGTTGAATTTCTTTCTGGCATTGTATAACCAAAAGAAAAGCTTACCTATTAAATCTCACATTTCCCCAATGTAAGGGGTTGGTGTCGGCACTTTGCCTATTAAAACACATCAAACTAACTATTATTAATTGAACATAACTCAAAACAAAGCATAAAGAAATTATCTTACCGCAACCTTACTAACCAGAATACATTGTGACACCCAATATGATAATTGAGCATATAGCTAGCAAGATCAATTAAAAAATGAAACTCCCAGAAAATAGTAATATATTCCACTCTAGATCGGACTTTGAAGCAAGCTCTACCATAGTCCTTGTAGATAAATTTGTTCGAGGATTTCCATTTATGGACAATTGTTGTTGAAGAGTTCTAGCAAGTATTTTAGCGTCCTCCTATAATTGCCCTAGTTGTCTGATTAAAATCCGTCTTTTCCTATCAACATTTTGTATCTTGTGATATGAAAAGTAAATTTGCCCCAACATCATAAATACAAAAGTCAGCATCAGGCCCACACAAAACAAAGCATATCATGTGCAGTTAATCATTAAGGCGATTGCGTTATATAAAAGAGAACACACTCCCTAGATAACTGCCATAAACAGCCACGATGTTGTTTGCCTTACTTTCCATTTCTACCAACTCTTTTTATATACCAATCATTCTATTTTCAATGCGACGTTTTTGTTCATCTTCCTCTTCAGTCTCCACTTTAACCCTTTCATCTTAAAATAAGGAAAGATAAAACAAACAGTCAAAATGTTAGTGGTGATAGGACAAAACAGAAAATAAGTAGACTCTAAATGGCATCCAATGGTCAATTACCAGTGGAGGAAGGGGTTTAGGGAACCATTTGTCTGACAGTTTGCTATGATATGACAAGTTTTTGAACAAAGTCGTGTAACATACTATCCGGTTTATTGTAAAACATAGTTGACTCCAGTGGTAGCAGCATTTTAGACTTAAAATCTCCCTCAATCAAGTAGCTCATCAATCAAATATTGTCATATTTGCTCGAAATCTCCCATAATCAACATATCTTAATTCTTAAAATAATGCACATTTACATTTTTTAACATACTAACATGAGTAATTGTGGGAAAAGACCAAGAGACAAACCCTAAAAATTGTCATATTGGCTCTCGAAATCTCCCTTAGTCAACATATCTCAATCCTTAAAATAATGCTTTATAGAAGTATAATTTTATTGTTTGAGAGACATCCGTCAAAGTAGCAATTATTTAAAGGTCAATTGATGACCCTTATCAATGAAACAAAAAATGCTCTCATTCAATTTGCTCAAATAATCAAAAACAATGACTCGACATTTTAGAAGCGAAGAAATTAAGTATCAAACCAATCCCAACCAGCAGAATACAGATTGAGTTTGTGGCAATTCCCTGTTGCGAAAATAGATGCTCACAAACAATATGATTTTAAAATCGAGCTCCAACCACATCTCTAATACATATCATACAAAGTTGAATTTATTTCTTGCATTGTATAACCAAGAGAAAAGTTTACTTGCTAAATCTCACATTTCCCCAATGTAAGGGGTTAGTATTGGCGCTTTGCCATTTAAAACACATCAGACCAACTATTATTAATTGAACATAACTAGAAACAAAGCACAAAACATAACTTAAAACAAACCACAAAGAAATTATCTTACCACAACATTGACAATAAGAATACATTGTGACACCCAACACGATAATCAAGTATATAGCTAGCAAGATCAGTTGAATAAGGAAAAACCTGGAAAATAGTGATATACTCAACTCTAGATCAGACTTTGAAGCAAGCTCTATTATAGTCCTTGTAGATGAATTTGTTTGAGAATTTCCATTTATGGACAATTGCTGTTGAAGAGTTCTAGCGAGTATGTTAGCATCCTCCTATAATTCTCTTAGTTGTCTGATTAAAATTCGTCTCTTCCTGTCAACGTTTTGTATTTTGTGATATGAAAAGTAAATTTGCCCCAACATCATAAATACAAAAGCCAGCATTCAAGCCCATACAAAACCGAGCATATTATGTGCAGTTAATCATTAAGGCGATTGCGTTATATGAAAGAGAACACACCCCCAGATAACTGCCATGAACAGCCACAATGTTGTTTGCCTTTCTTTCCATTTCTACCAACTTTTTTTGCATACCAATCATTTTATTTTCAATGCGACGTTTTTGTTCATCTTCCTCTTCAGTCTCCACTTCAACCCTTTCATCTTAAAACAAGGAAAGATCAAACAAACAGTCAAAATATTAGTGGTGATAGGACAAAACAAAAAGTAAGTAGACACTAAATGGCATCAAACAGTCAATTACTAGTGGAAGAAGGGGTTTAAGGAATCATTTGTTTGACAGTTTGTTGACAAATTTCTTAACAAAGTTGTGAAGTTTATGAACAAAGTTGGGTAACATAGTACCCTTAATCAACATATCCGCATTTATATTTTCTTGCAAAAACATAGTTGATGCTCGAAATCTCCCTTAATCAACATATTTTAATTTTTAAAATAATTTTAGACTCTAGTTGTTGGAAAAGACCAAGAGACAAACTTTAAAAATTGTCATATTGGCTCCCGAAATCTCCATTTGTCAACATATGTTGATCCTTAAAATAAGGCTTCGTAGAAGTATAATTTCATTGCTTGAGAGGCATCCGTCAAAGCAACAATTCTTTATAGGTCAATTGATGGCTCCTATCAATGGAACAAAAGAGACTCTCATTCATTTTGCTTAAATAGTAAAAAGTAATGACCCGACATTTTTTTAGCGTAGAGATTAATTACCAAAGCCAATCCCAACCAACAGAATGCAAATTGAGTTTATGGCAATTCCCTGTTGTGAAAAGCGATACTCACAAACAATCTGATTTTAAAATCGAGCTCCAGCCACATCTCTAATACAAAGCTTACCTACTAAATCTCACATTTCCCCAATGTAAGGGGCTGGTGTCAGCTCTTTACCATTTAAAACACATTAGACTAACTATTATTAATTGAACATAACTCGAAATAAAGCATAAAGAAATTATCTTACCGCAACATTGACAATCAAAATACATTGTGACACCCAATACGATAATTGAACATATAGCTGGCAAGATTAGTTGAATAAGGAAAATCCTGGAAAATAGTAATATACTCCACTCTAGATCAGACTTTGAAGCAAGCTCTATCATAGTCCTTGTAGATGAATTTGTTTGAAGATTTTCATTTATGGACGATTGCTGTTGAAGAGTTCTATTGAGTATGTTAGCGTCCTCCCATAATTCCCTTAGTTGTCTTATTAAAATCCGTCTCTTCTTGTCAACATTTTGTATCTTGTGATATGAAAAGTAAATTTGCCTCAACATCATAAATACAAAAGTCAGCACTAGACCCACACAAAACCAAACATGCCATGTACAGTTAATCACTAAGACAATTGCGTTATATAGAAAAGAACACACTCCCAAATAATTGTAATGAACAACCACAATGTTGTTTGTCTTGCTTTCCATTTCTACCAACTCATTTTGCATACCAATCATTTTATTTTCAATGCGATGTTTTTGTTCATTTTCCTCTTTAGTCTTAACCTCAACCATTTCATCTTAAAATAAGGAAAGATAAAACAAACAGTCGAAATGTTAGTGGTGATAGGACAAAACAGAAAATAAGTATACTCTAAATAGCATCGAATGGTCAATTACCAGTGGAGGAAAGAGGTTTGGGGAACCATTTGTTTGACAGCTATGATATGACAAGTTTCTGAACAAAGTCGGATAACATACTATCCAGTTTATTGCAAAACATAGTTGATGCCCACATTTTAGACTCCAGTGGTATAGTAGCTCATCAATCATATTGGCTCCCGAAATCTCTCTTAATCAACATATCTTATTCCTTAAAATAATGCACATTTACATTTTCTTGACAGATTAACGTGAGTAATTATGGGAAAAGACTAAGAGGCAAACCCTAAAAATTGTCATATTGACTTCTAAAATCTCCCTTAATCAACATATCTTAATTCTTAAAATAATGCACATTTACGTTTTTTTGACAGACTAACATAAGTAATTGTTGGAAAAAACCAAGAGACAAATCTTTAAAATTGTTATATTGGCTCTCGAAATCTCCCTTAATCAACATATCTCAATCCTTAAAATAATGCTTCGTAAAAGTATAATTTTATTGCTTGAGAGGCATTCGTTAAAGCAACAATTGTTTATAGGTCAATTGATAGCTCCTATCAATGAAACAAAAGAGATTCATTCAATTTTCTCAAATAGTAAAAAATAATGACCCGACATCTTTTTAGTGTAAAGATTAATTACCAAAGCCAATCACAACCAACAAAATGCAGATTGAGTTTGTGACAATTCCCTGTTATGAAAAGTGATACTCACAAACAATTTGATTTTAAAATCGAGCTCTAGCCATATCTCTAATACATATCATACAAAATTGAATTTCTTTCTGCATTGTATAATCAAGAGAAAGGCTTACCTGCTAAATCTCACATTTCTCCAATGTAAGGGGCTGGTGTTGACACTTTGCCTATAAAAATACACCAAACCAACTATTATTAATTGAACATAACTCGAAACAAAGTATAAAGAAATTATCTTACCGCAACCTTGACAACCAGAATACATTGTGACACCCAATACGATAATCGAGTATATAGCTGGCAAGATCAATTAAATAAGGAAAATCCAAGAAAATAATGATATACTCCACTTTAGATCAAACTTTAAAGCAAGATCTATCATAGTCTTTGTAGATGAATTTGTTTGAGGATTTCCATTTATGGACGATTGCTGTTGAAGAGTTATAGCGAGTATGTTAACGTCCTCCCATAATTTCCTTAGTTGTCTTATTAAAATCTGTCTCTTCTTGTCAACATTTTGTACCTTGTGATATGAAAAGTAAATTTGCCCCAACATCATACATACAATAGTCAGCATCAGACCCACACAAAACCAAGTATACCATGTGCAGTTAATTATTAAGGCGATTGCATTATATAGAAGAGAACACACTCCCAGATAACTACCATGAACAGCCATGATGTTGTTTGCATTGCTTTCCATTTCTACCAACTTTTTTTGCATACCAATCATTTTATTTAAATGCGACAGTTTTGTTATATTGGCTTTCGAAATCTCCCTTAATCAACATATCTCAATCCTTAAAATAATGCTTTGTAGAAGTATAATTTCATTACTTGAGAGGCATCCGTCAAAGTAGCAATTGTTTATAGGTCAATTGATGGCTCTTATCAACGGAACAAAAGAGGTTCTCATTCATTTTGCTCAAATAGTAAAAAATAATGACCTAAAATTTTTTTAGCATAAAGATTAATTACCAAAGCTAATCTCAATCAACAGAATGCAGATTGAGTTTGTGCCAATTCCTTGTTGGGAAAAGCGATACTCACAAACAATTTGATTTGAAAATCGAGCTCTAACCACATCTCTAATACATACCATACAAAGTTAAATTTCTTTTTGGCATTAAATAACTAATAGAATAGCTTACCTACTAAATCTCACATTTCCCCAATGTAAAAGGCTGGTGTCAGTTTTGACTATTAAAACACATCAAACCAATTATTATTAATTGAACATAACTCAAAACAAAGCACAAAGAAATTATCTTACCGCAACCTTGACAACCAGAATACATCGTGACACCTAATACGATAATCGAGCATATAGCTGACAAGATCAATTAAATAAGGAAAATCCCGGAAAATAGTAATATACTCCACTCTAGATCAGATTTTGAAGCAAGCTCTATCATAGTCCTTGTAGATGAATTTGTTTGAGGATTTCCATTTATGGATAATTGCTGTTGAAGAGTTCTAGCGTGTATGTTAGCGTCCTCCCATAATTCGCTTAATTGTATGATTAAAATCCATCTCTTCCTACCAATGTTTTATATCTTGTGATATGAAAAATAAATTTGCTACAACATCATAAATACAAAAGTCAACATCAGGCCCACACAAAACCAAGCATAGATCATTAAAGCAATTGCGTTATATAGAAGAGAACACACTCCTAGATAATTGTCATGAACAGCCATGATGCTGTTTGCCTTGCTTTCCATTTCTACAAGCTTTTTTTGCATACCAATCATTTTATTTTAAATGCGACATTTTTGTTCATCTTCCTCTTCAGTCTCCACTTCAACCTTGTCATCTTAAAACAAGGAAAAGTAAAACAAACAGTCGAAATATTAGTGGTGATAGGACAAAGCAGAAAATAAGTAGACTATAAATGAGATCGAACGGTCAATTACTAGTGGAGGAAGGGGTTTGGGGAACCATTTGTTTAACAATTTGCTATGATATGACAAGTTTTTGAACAAATCGAGTAACATACTATCTAGTTTATTGTGAAACGATGCCCGCATTTTAAACTCCAGTGGTAGCAGCTCATCAGTCATATTGGCTCCCGAAATCTCTCTTAATCAACATATCTTATTTCTTAAAATAATGCATATTTACATTTTCTTGACAGATTAACGTGAATAATTATGAGAAAAGACCGAGAGGCAAACCCTAAAAATTATCATATTGGCTCCCAAAATCTCCCTTAATAAACATATCTTAATTCTTAAAATAATATACATTTACATTTTTTTTTATAGACTAACATGAGTATTGTTGGGAAAAGACCAATAGACAAACCCTAAAAATTATCACATTGGCTCTCGAAATCTCTCTTAGTCAACATATTTCAATTCTTAAAATAATGTTTCATAAAAGTATAATTTCATTACTTGAGAGGCATCCGTCAAAGCAGCAATTATTTATAGGTCAATTGATGGCTCTTATCAACGGAAAAAAAGATGGTCTTCATCGTTTTGCTCAAATAGTAAAAAATAATGACCCCACATTTTTTTATTGTAGAAATTAATAACCAAAACCAATTCCAAGCAACATAATGCAAATTGAGTTTGTGGCAATTCCCTGTTGGGAAAAGTGATACTCACAAAGATTTTAAAATCGAGCTCCAGCCACATTTCTAATACATTTCATACAAAGTTGAATTTCTTTCTGGTATTGAATAACCAAGAGAAAAGCTTACCTGCTAAATCTCACACTTCCCCAATGTAAGGGGCTGGTGTCGGTGCTTTGCTTATTAAAACACATCAAACTAACTATATTAATTGAATATAACTTGAAACAAAGCACAAAGAAATTATCTTACCACAACCTTAACAACCAGAATACATTGTGACACCCAATACAATAACAGTTGAATAAGGAAAATCAGTTAAATAAGGAAAATTCCGAAAAATAGTAATATATTCCACTCGAGATCTAACTTTTGAGCAAGCTCTATCATAGTCTTTGTAGATGAATTTGTTTGAGAATTTCCATTTATGGACGATTGTTGTTGAAGAGTTCTAGCGAGTATGTTAGCATCCTCCCATAATTCGCTTAGTTGTTTGATTAAAATCCGTCTCTTCCTGCTAATATTTTGTATCTTATGATATGAAAAGTAAATTTATCACAACATCATAAATACAAAAGCCAACATCAGGCCCACACAAAGCCAAGCATATCATGTGCAGTTAATCATTAAGGCGATTACGTTATATAGAAGAGAACAAATTCCTAGATAACTGCCATGAAACACCACGATTTTATTTGCCTTGCTTTTCATTGCTACCAACTATTTTTGCATACCAATGATTTTATTTTCAATGCGACATTTTTATTCCTTTTTCTTCTTCAGTCTCCACTTCAACCATTTCATCTTAAAATAAGGAAAGATAAAATAAATAGTCAAAATGTTAGTTGTGATAGGACAAAACAGAAAATAAGTAGAATCTAAATGGCATCAAATGGTCAATTACTAATGGAGAAAGGGGTTTGGAAACCATTTGTTTGACATTTTGCTTTGATATGAAAATTTCTTAATAAAGACGTGTAATATATTATCCAATTTATTGCGAAATATAGCTAACGCTTGCATTTTAGACTCCAGTGGTAGCAGCTCATCAATCATATTGGCTCCTTAAATCTCCTTTAATCAACATATTTTAATCCTTAAAATAATGCACATTTACATTTTTTTGACAAACTAACGTGAGTAATTGTGGGAAAAGATCAAGAGGCAAACCTTAAAAATTGTCATATTGGCTCCCGAAATCTTCCTTAATCAACATATCTCAATCCTTAAAATAATGCACATTTACATTTTCTTGACAGACTAACATGAGTAATTGTGGGAAAATACCAAGTGGCAAACCCTAAAAATTATCATATTGACTCCTGAAATCTCCTTGGTCAACATATCTCAATCCTTAAAATAATGCTTCGTCGAAACATAATTTCATTGCTTGAGAGACATCCGTCAAAGTAGCAATTGTTTATAGCTCAATTGATGGCCCTTATCAAAAGGCTCTCCTTCATTTTGCTCAAACAGTCAAAAACAATTACTCAACATTTTTTTAACGTAGAGATTAACTACCAAAGTCAATCCCAACCAGTAGAATATAGATTGAGTTTGTAGCAATTCCATGTTGCAAAAAGTGATACTCACAAATAATCTCGTTTTAAAATTGAGCTTCAGCCACATTTCTAATACATATCATATAAAGTTAAAAAAAATTTTGGCATTGAATAATCAAGAAAAAAGATTACCTACTAAATCTCACACTTTCCCAATGTAAGGGGCTGGTGTCGGCACTTTGCATACTAAAACACATTAGATTAACTATTATTAATTGAACATAACTCGAAATAAAACACAAAAAATTATCTTACCGCAATCTTGACAATCAAAATACATTGTGACACCCAATATAATAATTGAGCATATAGCTGGCAAGATTAGTTGAAAAAAATAATCCTGAAAAATAGTGATATACTCCACTCTACATCAGACTTTGAAGCAAGCTTTATCACAGTTCTTGTAAATGAATTTGTTTGAGGATTTCCATTTATGAACAATTGCTGTTGAAGAGTTCTAGCAAGTATGTTAACATCCTCTCATAATTCCCTTAGTTGTCTGATTAAAATCCATCTCTTCCTGCCAATGTTTTGTATCTTGTGATATGAAAAGAAAATTTGCTACAACATCATAAATACAAAAGCCAGCATCATGCCCACACAAAACTAAGCATACCATGTGCAATTAATCATTAATGCGATTGCATTATATAAAAGAGAACACACTTCCAAATAACTGCCATTAACGGTCAAGATGTTGTTTACTTTACATTCCTTTTCTACCCACTCTTTTTGCATACCAATCATTCTATTTACAATGCGACGTTTTTGTTCCTCTTCCTCTTCAGTCTCCACTTCAATAATTTCATCTTAAAACAAGGAAAGATAAAAGAAACAGTTGAAATGTTAGTGGTGATATGACAAAACAGAAAAGAAGTGGACTCTAAATGGCATCGAATAGTCAATTACCAGTGGAGAAAAGGGTTTAGGGAACCATTTGTTTGACAATTTGCTCTAATATGATAAGTTTCTTAATAAAGTTGTGTAACATACTATCCAGCTTCTTGCGAAACATAGTTGATGCCCGCATTTTAGACTCTAGTGGTAGTAGCTCATCAATCATATTGGCCCCGAAATCTCCCTTAATCAACATATTTTAATCCTGAAAATAATGCACATTTATATTTTCTTGATAGACTAACATAGGTAATTGTAAGAAAAGACCAAGCGGCAAACCCTAAAAATTGTCATATTGACTCCCAAAATCCCCCTTAATAAACATATCTCAATCCTTAAAATAATGCACATTTATTATTTTCTTGAAAGACTAAATGAGTAATTATGGGAAAATACCAAGAGGCAAACCCTAAAAATTGTCATATTAACTCCCGAAATCTCCTTTAATGAACATATCTCAATCATTAAAATAATGCACATTTACATTTTCTTGATAGACTAACATGAGTAATTGTGGAAAAAGACCAAGAGACAAACTCTAAAAATTGTCATATTGGCCCCTGAAATCTCCCTTAGTCAACATATCTCAATCCTTAAAATAATGTACATTTACATTTTCTTAACAGACTAATATGAGTAATTGCGAGAAAAGACCAAGAGGCAAACCCTAAAAATTGTCATATTGGCTCATGAAATCTTCCTTAATCAAAATATTCAATTCTTAAAATAATGGACATTTGCATTTTCTTGATAGTTTAACATGAGTGTGGATAATACATATTACTTATATTGAATTGACCAAACGAATTATCTTCTCCCAGAATATTAGTATCTATTTTGATTCATGGTTGGTCAATGTGGACCATGCATATATGCTTCTTGAAGAAGTCGTTTTGATGTGTTCGATTGATCATTCTTTGTGATGTTTGTTGCATTTGAAAGTCCATGTTACCTACTTTCATTTTGATTAAGTGATATTTTCCATAGATGAATGGGTATTCATTCCTTCTTACCCACTATCCATGAGTACCCATTCCATATACCCATTTACTTTATAGTTCCATTTGCTATCTTGTGTCACACTTCAGTTTATTATCTAATACCAATAACAATTAATTTTTCTCTTTTCTTTGTAGAAGTATTTTTTCGGCGAAAAATTAACTATGGGGCATGGCTTTGTCCCGGGCCCATTCCTCTATTTTCTATCCCATGTTAAGTAAAGATATTTTGAAAAGCAAGAAATAATCCCAAAGTGACTATTTATAGACATAATTGACATATAAACACCATATCTAGTGTGCAAATAAACAAGATGCCAAAATGATACCGCCTCCTACTCTACTCGCCATACTAGATCTCCTACTTTAACCACTATACAAGATGAGGCCTCCTACTCTAAATCGCTCAAAGTTCAAGAGAGGTTTTTCTTGGCCTCTGTTGCAAAAACTACCGGACAATTTCTTCTTCTCTCCCATGTCTTCAGGGACTCGGTTTTTTTCCCTCTTTTTCTCATGTATCATGAAAACTGCAACTATTTCAACTATTGAAGATTGATCAGAAGCATAATTTCTTTGCTTGAGAGGCATCCATCAAAGCAACAATTGTTTATAGGTCAATTGATAGCCCTTATCAATGGAAGAAAAGAGGCTCTCATTCATTTTGCTCAAATAGTCAAAATTAATGACCCGTCATTTTTTTAGCGTAGAGATTAACTATCAAAGCCAATCCCAACCAACAGAATGCAGATTGAGTTTGTGATAATTTCTTATCACGAAAAGCGATACTCATAAACAATCTGGTTTTAAAATCGAGCTACAATCACATCTCTAATACATTTACAAAGATGAATTTCTTTCTGACATTATATAACCAAAAGAAAAGTTTACCCACTAATTCTCATATTTCCTCAATGAATTTAAGGATAGGTCCCGGCACTTCGTTTGCTTTGACTATTAAAGCACATCAGACCAAACATTAGTAATTGAACATAACTCAAAAAAAAAAAAAAAAAAGCACAGAGAAATTATCTTACCACATATTTGAGAAGAGTAATAAATCATCCCACCGCATATGATAAGAAGGCATAGAACTGGGATGATTAAAAGAGACATAAAAATGTAGGAAAATGCCGATAGACTATGCTTCAAGTTAGAAGCAAGAGTCGAGAATCCTTCTTCCAATCTTCTGGAGTCACTCAATATTTAAGCCTCAATATGTAATTCAGTCAACTCTTTGATCAAACTCGCTCGCTTCCTACTAATCTTTTGTATCTTCGAGCATGAATTCATAACTTGAAGTGTCAGCTCTGCTAAAAAGTCCCCAATATCCAAAATGACCATATGTATGAGTGCATATCGAGCATCATTGTTCCGATGCTGTAAAGCGTCATATAAACCCCAAGATGATTGTTAAATACAACCAAAACTTCATTTCCCTTGTCCTGCGTTTCCACTTATTCCTTTTGGATATCAAAGATTTTAGCTTCAATACGCTGTATTTTTTCATTTTGACTCTCAATTTCACTCTTTTTATATGAAAATAAATAAAGACAAGAAATAATTATAATATATTTCACTCCTTTCATTAAAAAACAAAGAAGGACGAAAAAAAAAATTGTAATACTATTGGCTACAGGGAAAAAAGGAAAACAAGTAGTTAACAACAGGTATGGGGCAATCACCTACTAGTAGAGGAAATCATTTTCTTGATAGTTTCTTCTAAAGCAACAAGTCTATCACCACAGTTCCTTATAACAACATCCATTGTTGTAACATCATTCACTGCATCATCCATTTCAAGCTTAAATGGCGCATGCTTAGTATTGAACAGGATTTCCACGTGTTCCCAAAGTTCGTTTTGGACATCCAACTCTACATTCGTCTTCCTAATCAAATCCATCCTCAGTTCCTTGGCCACCTAAAAGAGACCATCAAAAGATATCAATTTCATAGCATTTAAGGAAAAATAAAAAAAGACTCCAGAATTCAATCAAATAAACATCGATGCCTTTTCATTATAGTTTTTGGACTCCCCACGATCACCATAAAATCTGCTTCAAAATGGACGATACAAATGATAAAGGAAATGGAGAGAAACTTATTTCGCCTAAATAAGCATAGAAAGGCTTCACAAAACCAAGAACCATATCAGCATCCTTCACTTTCACTACCCTCATAACTTTAAGCTTTCTTTTGTTTTCGCTTTTGCTTTTCCCTAATTATTAGCATCACAAGCCTAACAACATTATCCAAATGATAAAAGATCCAGAAGGTGTCACGCCCCGATCCTCGAGTGCATACACATCTCTTTCTGGTCAATAAAATTTTGCGACTTCCCAAGATGAGTCGCCAATCCTTTCTTTTTTTATTGCACATGCGAAAGCGAAAATAAAATCCCCTAACAGTAATCATCTCGGGATAGAAAACTAGGACAACAGATTCACAAACAGAACACATTTTATATACACACTGAGTCATGTACAAGGTCTATGACCAAAAGACTACAAAAACTGGCTTTCTAAAAAAAAGCAGTCCTAATTAACCTACACTTCGGATCATCTTCTCTTGGCTCTGGGTCCTCTACTCAACGACCCTGAAAATTTAAGTCCACAATGGGGTGAGATATAAATCTCAGCGAGTTCATACTCTAAACCCCAATTAGGAGGGAAATACGCCCAAAGGCGTTCTAACCACTCAATCACACAATCATAGGGATTTACCTCACCTTAGATCCACCATGTAGGTTAGTACAGTTTATATCACAAATAACCATATAGATATAAGCAACAATTAAGCTCCAACAACAAGAACGTTATACTCAATTAATCATGCGTTCCTAGTTTTACTCTCGACATATAGTACGGCATACTTTATGTTCAGTGATCATCTGGCATTGTCAGGCATCATCTCTCACCATTGTGCACGATATCGTCACTACGTTAACGGCATTCCATAAAAGAGCATCGATCTAGAATCTATTGCGACCAGCATCCATTGGTAGGGCATCCCATATGGGGGTAACATCCAGCTTAATAACTCCAGACAAGTTCTCTTAACTAACACACGATCACTCTAACATAGCCTAGGGCACCGTGCATTGCACTCAAATATCTCCATTAAAATGGTGAACCTGACCTATTTTTTTTTTTATGACCTAGGGAAACCCGTAAGCCGACAGCTGGCGAGCAAATCTTAGGGCCGACGGAGGAACCCACCACCCCCATGAAGCAGGTAAGTCCACTTGTGACATGCTGGGATTCAAACTTCTCCCCTTCGTGAGAGGAAGAAAGCTCGAAGCCAGCAACGCCACTCAGTGCGGTGGTTAACATGGCCTATTTTCTTCGTATTAGAGATACCCATGAAAAACGTCGTGTGTGAGTGTGATTAATATCCTTTCTTCTTCTTTTTTTCAAAATCCCACTGGTTTATGTAGTATATAGAACCATTTTCGGTGTTTAGAACCCGACACCTAGGATTTTTTAGATAAATGTCAAAATTCACAAATTTTGGAATAATTGACTCAATTTCCAATCGGCATTTAATTTTCACAATTTAACACTCAATTGTAAAAATTAACCACATCATTACAATCAACACGAAATTCGGGTCACCGGCTTTCGGGTCTAATTTTCGGAAAATATTTAATAATTAAATAATTACTAAAATTAATTAAATAAATCAATTTAAATTCTAAAATTACTAGCCTAGGCCAGAATCACTAAATTAAGTACCGATATGGACTCAGAAAATTCCCGAACCCTTCTAGATAAGTAATGCAATTTATCTAGGTCTCACTTAATCTAATCTAACCACCTAGCATGCATAATTGAATAATTAAATTACTAATTTAATCTAATTAACCACCTAATTCCTAATTAAATTAATCTAAACATCCATTAGACGTCATTAGTCTACTAAGAAGAGTTTAGTGCATAAATTCACCAGTTTATTGCGGAAACCGGTTCACTACGACGACAACGTGACGGCGGCCGAACTTGGGCTTACAACGACATCCACGGGCTTGGACCGGGCCTGAAATTGCCCCAACAAATCTCAGCCCAAACTAAGATTTGTTATTACGTTGAACTGGGCTTGCTGTAGATGCTGGACTTGGGCCTCAAAAGCGCAGGTTTCTGATTTCGACTAGCTTCAAAAAAGCGTGGGCTTGCTGTTGGGCCGGAAGTTGGGCTGTTGGACTTATTTAATGGGCTGAACTGCTGCAATTTTTTTTTGTGGGCTTCAAAAGGACTGATCTTGCGAGCTTGCTGGACTGGGTCTCGCGGCTGAAGATGGGCCGAAACCTGGGCTCGAAGAATGAATTCACGGTTCACGGCTTGCTGGGTTGATCCACGAGCGAAGATGGGAGCAGCTTCGGTGGCTCGTCTTCGTTGCTGGATGCTCGACTGAAGAAGATGCAAGGTGGTGAAGGCGTGCTGGCAGAAGCTAGGACGCTGGCAGACGGTCGAAGATGGAGTAGGGAGAGAGAGTTTCACCGGTTTGTTGATCGAACAAGAGGAGGGCTCGGACGCGTGGGGGCTTGGACAGCACAGCTGCGGCAATTTCGGTGAATTGGAGCAACTGGCGTCCGAAGGAGTGGCAAGGGTCAGCAAAGCAAGAAGTCAGCGCTGATGGAGGGCTGGGGCGAGCTCAAGCTGAAGGGAGAGAAACGTGGAGATATGGGCTGCTCGATTTTCAAAACGGTGCTGACAGTCCACACAGCTTCAATTGGCTTGTGAGGAAGAGAGTGAGTGGAAGAGAGAGACAGAGGAAATGAAAGCAAAGGAGTTGCAGAGGCTTCGGTGGGGTGGATTTCGACCCAGTGAAAGAAAAGCAAAAGCTGAGACAGATGGAATCAAAATGAAGAGAAGCCGTGAAGAAGATGGGGACGGAGGAGGCGTGCTCGAGACGTTGAGGGGAAGAGAAGCCCAAATAAAATATCTATAATCATCATTGGCTTGCCCAAAAGTCTTCAAGATTATCCTATGGTGTCCCCCAATTATTTTCTTGATTAGTATTCCCCAAATAATCAAATTTTGAAACCAATTTTACTGCCCCAAAAATCAGCTCCGAATTTCACCGATTAAAGTTCAATTCCTTTACTCAATTTCCCAAATTAAGGTCCAATTTCAATGAAGAAAAATCCCGAATAATTTTCTGTAATTCCCTAACACTCAAAAGCTCACTTGGAAGTCTAAATTTTCTTTAATTTGGCCCGTCTGAATTTCCGCTATTTTTCCGCAACATCCGAATCGATTTTTCACAAAAATCTCGGAATTTTCGAAAAATCTTTGGAGGATGAGTCAACGTTCCTAAAATAGATCGTAAGACCACAAAAATTTTAATTTCTAAAATCGAGTTCAAAGGAGTGGCCATATTAGTGATAATAGAAACAATCTGTTAGGCTCAAGATAGGATGTTCCATGCAAATGCCCTCACTAAATGATTGGGTCAAAATTAGAAGCAACAATCATCTTCGATTTAGACCTCGGGATCCGGCAAAGTGAAAAGCAATCAAGCAAGTTAGCACATTAAAGAAACTCGGGCACAAGGCTTCAATTACTCTCCATGGACATAAGAACACCCATCTGCAAAGCCTAAAATTATGCACCTGTAATGGCGCCATCTAAACGAGAGAAAAATGGATGGTACAAATGACAAAGGAAATGGAGAGAAACTTATTTCGCCTAAATAAGCATAGCAAGACTTCACAAAACCAAGAACCATATCAGCATCCTTCACTTTCACTACCTTCGAATGCTAACCGTGATTCGAGTGGAAGCTACAGCAAAACCTCGGGTGGGAGGATCGGGAGGTCTGGTCGGTAGGGAGTTGATGGGAGTGGAATCCGAGTGAGTTGGAGGGTCGGGTAGGCAACGCACATGGCAGGGAGGTGATCGGAGTGGAATGAGTGCTACAGTAAAAACCCTAAGAGCGAATGGGAGGGTCTGGCCAGAGGGAGGAAGGGAGGGAGGAGGGGAGGTCGGGCCGGGCCAACTAAACTAAGAGGCCCATTGCACTGAAAGCCCAACCTCCGAACCACACACTTATAACATCAACCACATATGCTTGACTTCAAGTTAGTCATTGCAAATAAACCTAAATATTCTAATGCCTTCTTTTCGACTACTCGATACGGGGCTTCTTCGACTGAAGAACTTCTATAGCATGGGTGAAGAATGTACTTTTTTCTGAGCTTATCGCCCAAGAGAGAAGAGGGAAATGGGGAAAGCAATGCCTCGACGACCCCCTGCCAAGTTCCCCATCCCTGGCCCAAACACGCTTGACACGGCCACAGAAATTCCACAGCTTGTCGCCTTTCCTGTCAAACCATTGCTGTCCATCGACTAATTTGGAATCCGTTAGTTGCCGTCCATCATGTAATTTGGAATCCATTAGCTAACGATTGGTTTTTTTGAACTTTTCGGTGTATCGTGATCCTGTGTGAAACTACAATGATCTCAACTCTCTCTCATTCATTAATTATCGAAGCACCCGGGTCTTGTTAAGCTACCAAATAAACTAAACTTACCTCTCTTGTGACTTGTAAATCCCTCCCACAAAAAAATTTCCACGACATTCAACCCTCTTAAGAAAACATCAGAGTCACGTAAAATTGCCTCAAATGCGCCTTATTTTCAAGGTACTGAAACTTAAGAACATCTTGCCAACTACTTCAGTGTTCTGCAGATAACCCACTCAACGACCCGCCCACCCTCTACACAAACAAAATACTCATCCTGCACGCATTGTTCATAAGCTCATCTAATTCACGGGAAACCCTTCTCTCCTAAGGGCATAATTTATAGCTAAAATACAAGTCCCCTGCCCAAAACTCAAGGCTGGGAGTCTTCACCAACATTCGTCGTCTTCTTCTTCATCATCATCGTCGGCACTTTTCAATACTGGGTGTAGATACGCATTTTGAAGGAAGCTCTTCACGTTCACGTTCAGGTTCATGTTTAGGTTCGGTTCCCTTGCACATTCTAGAGGGTCCTTCCTCATCGCCTCCTGAAAACGATGGCCAAACCAAACATCACGAGAAAAAACTTTCATCTTTCTTTTGTTTTCGCTTTCGCTTTTCCCTAATTATCAGCATCACAGGCCTAACATTATCCAAATGATTAAAGATCCAAAGAGAAACAGCCATGCAGTACAACTATACAAACCTAGAAACCTCTTTCGGGCGTGTCTCCCTATCTAAGTTATCTCTTATCCAGAAGGATTGACCATATATTAGTGATAATAGAAAAAATGACAAATAACAGGCCAAATGCCATCTAGGAACTGTCCAAGAGTGACAGTCGATACCTCACCTAGTGGATCGACAAGGAAGGGGAGAAAGAAATGTAATCTTGTTCGTATACCATGCCAGTCTCTGGTGTCAAATGGAAAACTTTTGCAGCGATCAATTGTGTATAAAGCACAGAACAAGATTAAATATACCATAAGGGAATGGTCACACAGATAGAAGCTATCGCAAATCCTAAAAGGCAGCATGGTGAGCAAATAGGTTTCGACAGTGTGATTTTAAATCTTGACAAGAAACATGAAGCCACAGCGTGGCCGTTCCCATACAAAATATCTACCAGATTTTATGGTAGAAAGACCTTCAGTTTCATCAAGCCAACCTGATGGGTCTGATAATGATCCAAATGATTAACCAAGAAAAAGTGCTCCACGAGCTCACTATCAGACTCATCTGGATCTGGGGGAACATTTCTCACAAGCACCGGCTAAGATTTGGGTCCATGGAAAACTGTAGGATATTACAGACAAACCCTTGCAATAAATAGCCTCCAAGTTCCAAAATTAAAGATTTCAACCAAATCAACATTAACAAACGATCATCTGTCTAGCTTAATTTCCACCAAACAACACATGCAGTCCACCCTACCGAAAGTTGATCAGAACGACACATGCAGTCCACCATACTGAAAGTTGATCAGCGCATCCCCGTTCTGATACAACAAACTGCAGCCGCATTGAAGCAACAGTCTCATACCCCTTAAGCAACACAAAGCATGTCCAAAAGGTAAATACATGAGCCATTACAATATGAGCCCAAAACCTGCCACATGGTGCATAAAAAGAATAGTTAGCTAGTAATCGACACCAAAATATAACAAGAGTCCAGTAAGCAATGAGAATGACATTTCTTTCTCATGTTTTTAGAAGGTTAGTTGGTTCTCCCCCTTTTATTTCCCTAGTGATTTAGATGGCAGTAACTCTCCTACATAACACTGGTAAAGAGAACGACAGTTCCTCTTCACGAGAAAAATCTAAATCAAGTACCAATTAATTAATGCAACATTTATCTATATGCACGACCACTAGCTGCACTCTGCTTCTAACAAACATGGAAAAAAGTCATTATTGTTGTCGAGTTCAAGTGGAGTCAGATATCATGACTATCATAATGAATGTACTTCGATTGAAGACCACCACATTCAATTACAGTACATAAGATAACACCAAACGTCCAAGATTCCAGAGTTGGTGAACCCATCAATCACAGAATAATTCATTTCCAACTTTTCAGGTAAACTCTTTTTATCCTTTCATCCTCAGGTCAATTGTTTCAATACAACTAAAAGATTACAAAAGATTAAACTGAAAGCCTATAGAGCAAGCCTTGTGAAAATAAGCAACAGGTCCACTACAATTGGAGTCACGCCCCAAACTGAATACTGACTAGCAGCCTATCAACCGCTGAAACACAGACTCACATTGGCGATTACCAAAAAAGGAAAAGAAAGCTGGACCAAATGAGCAAAAGTTCCATACGTAACTGATCCTAGTGGAACATTTGAAATTGAGAGTTTGTCAGTATTGCTAGAAGTCACACACTCAAGCTTGGCCAGCTCTACAGTGCTATTCATCCAATTTACTGGTACCAAAATAGTCCGTGCCAGGAATGCCAGAGGAACAAATATCTTCAGTCTGCATCAATGACATGGACAAATAAGAACAACAGTTTCTAATGCATCTACAGTTGTGCATTGCCAACTGAACAGATTTTTGGCTATACAGGACGGTTTTAAAGAATATATCCTGATGAGTTTGGTATATGATTAGATTGCACCCCACAATCGTCATCACAAGGAAAAAAACAAACAGTGCAATGCACTTAGTGTAAAAAGAGCTTACTTGGCTGTAATTAAATTAACCTGCAAACATACATGTAGCCAATGTTACCTTATTTCTTCTTTCCCTCATTTTCAAGTCATGTAACTTCATCCATATATACATTTCTTAAACGCGCCAATACTTCATATGACATAACAAAAACCACAAAAGTGATGCAGGTTCTTCCTTTGCAATCAGGGGAGTTAATAAGTGTTTCAACCAGCTTAAAAGTCATTTTTAAGTATTGATATATATATTGAGACAGCTCCAGCTACATAAGATCACAATTACATAGAATCTTCAATTTCTTCATTTATAAGATTATAAAAGCATTCTTTAATAGATCTCTATCTTGGAAGAATTTTTAATTGAGGGATCTTGTCCCAAGCAGAGAAGTAAAGCTTACGATGACCAGCAAAATTGGCATAGGTTAGGCGCAATAATCAATTTAAGCCATTCTACACGCTATACCAACATATGGTGTTCCTCCCTACTGAACGATGTTACACATTGAATTTTCATGGTCAAGGGAGAGAAGTCTCACAGCAGCCTGAATTGAGTTAAATGAATCGTTTTATTTTCTGAAAAAAAAAAAAAAATAGCAGGAGAAAGGAAAGAACAAAGTACAAAAAGCTTACAGGAATGAATTTGTCATTGTATGGGTCCCTTATATCTGGATCAATTCCATTCAGAATGCCATGAATTTTATATAGTTGAGGAACAATAACAGGATTTCCAGAAATCTCTTTCGAATAAGTGTTTTGAGACCTGCAACCAAAGAACGATGCAAACCTAAGATCGTGTAATGATCAATCAGATATTACCAGCAATACCACTTCCTCCATCAGTAATTGCAAAACCATTTTTTGATAATGAAAAGTAGGATATCTGCAGAAAGGTCAGGAGATTACCAATCAATTTAGAAGGTCACACAGATGAAAAGACTTACAAAATCAAGAAAAAAAGCCAAAGGAACTATGCCCATATCCCTATAACTTTAGCTAGACAGTACATCCATCTTTTGAAAAGAGCAATTTATCCTCAACAAGAGAAATGTCAATCCTCTTTCCAAAGAGAATTATGGTAAATAAAACCAAAATCCCATTTTCCCTAAAAGTCCACACATGAAAAATATCATAAAATATGGATCAGATGAAATGAAAAGTTGAATGAATGCGAATTACTAATAGTTATAGCCTTGTCCGAATAAGCCATAGCTTTCCCAATGAGATGTGCCCCAAATTCAAGGTTGTGGATAGTGAAGAAAATCCGAGCTTTGCTAAGACCATATCGTGGTCCTTAAAGAACCATGAGACAGGTTGCACCGGACCAATGATGGCAGCGGATGATATTCTACGAAAAATCAAGAAACAGGAAAAGTTAGACCATATTGAGGAGGAAAAATGGAACACTTGCATTTATGATATAAGCTTAAAAAACATCCTTGCAATTGACAAAAGAAACAATAAGGATATTTAATCTCTACAAGAAGTGAATCTGCCAAAGTAAATATCCATAAACCCTAATATCACCACCTATACATCGAAGTATGCGTATGCATAAATGTCAAAATGCACAAAAATCAATTCATATGATTGAGCAACCAAAATTACTTATACAGTAATCTGGATGTGAAAATCCCTCATTTCTCTGAAAATCATAACCCCAAGGATCGAGAGCGATCAATTGATCTTATAGGATGGAAGCCACTTTGTTGTAGAAACTCTGATGTGGCATGGCAAAAGAAACCCAATCTTTCGCCATCATTGTTACAGCCATATACGCAGCCTCTCCAGAAAATTCTGCAAGGAAAAGACAGGTTCAGGCCCTTTTCTTAGTGGATTTTACCATAAACCACATATTTCAATAAATAAATAAATAAAAAGTGCACAGCCAACGATGACATAGCAAAACTTGTGAACATAATCGCGCTATAGTTGTCATTAACAGGTTCATAAAGAAATTTTTTTATGTCCAGATTGGCGACAACTGTCTTTCACATGTACTGAAAAATGATTATTTACTTTTTAACTATTATTCAACTAAATCAGAGGAAAGAAGTTCTCTTGCAGGTTGCCTTTGTGTGTTTTCAATATCCTTAAAATATCCACTTTACATTAAAAATGAGATGCAATTATTTTCTAATGATACACAGATGGAAAAAGGACAACTCGCAGGTGTCTAAGGAACTCTTTAGCTTAGAGGATCCAGGAGCATCAGTATCGACTGTCAGATCTGAGTATCACAAACTCAACTATAACAAACAACAGCAGTTCCATGGGCAATATGAGTCCTTACTCTTTAGTCACTAGCAATAATCAACACGTATGTATTCTAAGATGTACGGTCTAAAAGTTGTCAGTTCCATAGCACTCTCAGAACGCAGAGCACAAGGCATCTATAATCCTATGCTGAAATAATAATCTACAAACTATTAGCAGAATTTATGATCCACCCTACCATAAATCAAGTAACTATGCCTCCTTTAATTAGCCACAAAAAGCAACTTCCAGACCCATGGTAGAACAGCACATTTTAGATAAATCAAGTAGATAGTAAACTTTCTGGTACGTGCCACATTAAAGCGGGCACATCCATTTTCCATCCCCTTCAACTTTATCTTTTATGAAATAAATTTCACACTGCAGTTTCCACAAAAGAGTCCCTTCATAGAGCTTTCAAAGACAGCATTTCATATAGAAGCACACAGCTCAGATTAGACATTTCTCGAAAAGTTAGCTTGTAATAGACAACTCCTGCAGTAAGATGGACCCGTGTAATGGAGAGTATGATTCTCATAAGAATCAAACGGGTGCTACAGAAAATATTTACCCTTTTTGTGGCTCCAAAAAGTACACCGGAACACCTTCCACCTTTCCATGCGAAACTTTTATTTCATTCCCACCCCAGCCATAACTCCTGTGAAGCTGGAAGTCATTGACCTAATCAAAGGATTTATACAAGAAGTAATTAGAGTACAGTTATAGGGCCAACACTTCCGCAGAAATGTTTAAGAGAGCAGAAGAAATTCAAAAGATATGCAAACTCATGATGAAACTTTAGCCAGCAAAAATATCCTGATTTACTTTATAATCATTCAGCAGAGAAGACTAATACTTAAACTGCCAACAAAGGTCATGTGCAAGAAAGCTGATCTAATACAAAGCATTTTAAGGCCTCAAGATCAAAGTATTTTAAGGACTCAAGATACCAAAAAAATGAAAATGGAAAAACCAAATCAGCTGACCATCTATGTCATCCGTTACACTAAGTAGCAAGCTAAAACATCCAATAACAATATGAAGCAAGATTACATGTAGCACCATCTGCCATAAAGGAACTCTGAACGTGGTAAAGATATAGGTCTTCCTTCACCTATGGAGGTACAGGCACATCAGGAACAACTTAAAAGTTATTATTTTAAAATGCCAACTCTAAGATGTTTTGACATTCCCAACCAATGAGAACAATGGACTGCCTTATGCTTGGTCTAGAATCAACGATGTGATGCCATTCCAATTCCAATTCAAATTTGCTAATGCTAGGTCTGTTTAGGCCCGGCAGTTGGACAAACTGCTTTCCATAAATCTTAACTAATTCATGTTATAAAGGGTTAATTAAGGCAATAGTCACAAAGACTAAGACTAAGACTAAGACTAAGACTCTCAGCAGAATCAACATAAATTAAAAAGCAAAAGCATCAGAATTGAAGCTCACATTGCCAAGGTTCAAAAAGTAAAGAAGAACAATGTCAACATTGTGATTTAATTCTTGAACAGAATGGGATAGACTAGTCACAACTTCACCAAGGCCTCCCACCTGCGTCACATTGTAAAAGGAATTTTGTAACAAAATGAACGGCACGTTATTGAATCCAAACGAAAGCCGAAGTTATCATGGAATTTCACAATATAGGTAAAGAAAGATAATGGAGGCAGTGGGGGAAGTTGTTTTTTCTTCTGGTCCTTGAGAAGCAATGCAAGTGCATCTGCACGTCATCAAACTACTGCAGCAAATCACATGACAATTCAACATTTACTGCAAAAAACCCCAAAATGGTTACCACAAAAAAACATATCTAGTCATATTTAGAATAAAATTTAAAACTAACAAAAAAATCATATCTGTTTTAAGTATATTAAAGCAAAAATTACAGTTTGGGGTTTTTAAGGTATTTTAACTTAGAAAAACCATGCTTGTTCGGTTTCAACTTCCAAACTTTTCTCATTGAAGAAGATTCTTCATCATACCATATTGCTTGGAGTTGAAAGATGGAAGTTTAACATGGCCAACTACTTCAATCCCGACAGTTTTACTATTTCTATATTGGAGAAGTATCTACTGCTGGAGATGATGAGCAAGTTTCATGTTCATGACATCCCATCAGAACTGCAAAACTCATGCTTATTTTTTCCACATGCAACAAAAATGAGAAAAGGACGGGAGTGGGGTCACAAAGGAACTGAGTGGAGAACCACAAGGAAGAAGGCCAATGAGGTGCTGAGCAGAACTTCCTTTTGGTAAGGATAAAAAGTTTGGAGTACTGATTTTTGAACCTCTAATTTAGCTTAAAAGCTAGACCAACTATCAAAAAGGAGCAAAAATGATCTTTTACAATATGATGGCATATTTCAGCAAGCTCGCTATCATGTCCCGTCCTTGATTGTCCAGGAATGCCAAACAAGAACCACTCAAGTTCATTCCAATCCCCATGGTGCAGCACATTACAGACTTTGGAAGGTCCTCCAAGGGGCCATGGTGATGGAATATTTCTACTTATGTGAATGTTTGTCCACAATGCAGGACAAATAGGCAAAATAATAGGCAAAACCTACTTCAGCCTTTGACAATTTTTTCATGAGAATAATAAAACTTGCAAAAACATCAAATCCATGTCCATTAAAACTCTGATAGCATTGGCACTCTCAAGTACTATTATGATAATCATGCCCCAAGAACAGGATAATGACTACCAACAAAAATAACCACTAATCCATCTCCAACTAAGTGGAGCTGGTTACATGGATATCCTTGCACTCTCACACTCTCTTTAGTATCAAATCTCAAGTCCACACTGAACAAAATGAGAAATTGAAGTTGTTGGAAGTATTTTTGAGGAGTAACCAATGGCCAACAGTAGCGTCAAGAAAAAACGGCCTGATAAAGGAGCGCAAAGTAGACAGACAATAATACCTGGAATCACAACATTGAGATTACCTTCGCAATTGGAGCCATTTCAACTGCAATGTTTAATGTGTGCATTGGTGGCTCCCTTATTAATCCTCCAAACACAGGTATGTGGTAGTCCATGCCATCTTTGTTGTCCAAAATCCCTCCATCTTCTCTCTCAAAGAACACAAAGTCTATCATGTAAGCATCCAATGGAACTTCCACTGCAAAGCAAGTCAACATGCTAATTAACTTGCATGTAAGAATGATTTTGACTCTGGCTGATAAGAGCACTTAGTGTATGTCAGTCAATTAATTATTAAGCAGCATAAGGATATAACTCCTTAGAAAATTCACTCCTAGAGACAAGCATCTTGGAATCACGATGAGCTAAAACAATATCTTAAGAGTTCCCACACATTGTCATATTTCATCATTTCTCTTTCAGCTTTATTCGAGAAGTTAAGAAAGAGAAATTAATAAATCTAAAAACAATGAAACAGGCTGAATACTACTGACTAGTTCTTGTATTTCTAGAGAAGCTGTACAGGCACCCACATACAGACCATTTTGACTTTAAGACTCACCAGTGGCTTTTAGATGAGGACCATTTTCTGCAGGTACCATTCTCTGTGGCGGCAATGGCCCATTCCGGTGGGTCAGTTATAGGAGCATCTCAACTAAATTTCTGACTTTCCATGCAAGACTATGTTCAGCAGGGTCGTAAAACACTGTCACAGTATCTCCTGCTTTTGCACCCAAGCTATGACAACAAAAACGTCTTCAAAGTTCATTTATTTGTTTCAGCCGTCATACGTGCTGCTTTTTCAGCCTGTGACAAGAAGGTAGAGCTAGAAACAAAGAGCTAAAAATTGGATTTCTCCGGGGTTGTGCCCAATATATATATTGAAGTAACACACAACTTGTGCTTTGAACCAAAAGAATATTAATGGATTAATGGGGAAAAGAAAATCCCAAAACTTCTACCTTATCAAACTCCAATTACACTCTGCAGATTTCAAGCACCAAAACATCATGGCCCCACACCCAATATATATATTGAAGTAACACACAACTTGTGCTTTGAACCAAAAGAATATTAAATGGATTAATGGGGAAAAGGAAAATCCCAAAACTTCTACCTTATCAAACTCCAATTACACTCTGCAGATTTCAAGCACCAAAACATCACGCGTGTGCCCCACACAAATAACCCTCTCTCTCTCTCTCACACCAGCAAAACCACAAACCCACATAATCAAGAGCACAAAAAATAGATTGAAAACCGGGAAAAGAGTGAGAACCAATAACGTAGCATATAAAAAGGCACTGCAGTAGCATACCAGACACGAAACCAACAAAAGAAAGAAAGCAAGATTCAGACTTTGGGCTAGTATTTTCAGATGAGACAATAACCAAATTATCAAGGTCACAAGCTGAACAGTTTCTTTATGTGAAGCTGCAACAGAAAGTAGCTATGCTACTATTTTGTGCCCAATATGCAAAAAGACAGACGACTTATCCCAACTTTTGGGCAATTTTGCAAGAAACAAACTTCAAGCTCCCAAGAGACAGAGTCAAAATTCAGTTACAAATTAAAACAAATACATTTAGCCCTGTCTACATAATTTAATTTTCACTCTACCCATATCCATAGTGACACAAATGAGAACTAGAGGGCAAATGAATGTGGAAGGGATGATTAAATGAAGATAGTCAAACTTACCAGTCGAAGTTCTTCTGGGGTTATATAACCATCACGATCAATGTCAAATTTCTCAAAAGCGGCCTGTGACTGCAGCTGCCACTTCTCTGAGTCATGTTCCTCCATTTGATGCACATGAAGAGTAGCTGCAACAAACTCAGTAAAATCCACTAGCCCATCCGTGTTGCTACTGATCTACATGAAGGAAAAATAAAAGAGATTCTTATGCACCATTCAGGACTCACATGTTTGTGCAAAATCTGCAAGCTTGGCAGCAGCTCATCCCATGAACGAAAAAATCAGTCCAACATTTCTCGGCTAACAACACAAGCAAGTTTTCAAAATGATGAAACATGAAGCAAGAACTAAATGGAAGCTTTAAGCATCGAATATGAACAAAAAGAGAATCACCAAAACAATAAAAGAAGAAAGTGAAACTGACAGAAATGGTATTCCACAAATCCACCGGAAAAACAAATCTCAATTGCTAATACACAAGGAGAAAACAAGGCCATAACAAAGGTAAAGATAAAAGTTACCACTTGAAGAATCACTAAGACACGTAGTTCCTTCATCTTCCAGGGAAGATCCTGAGCAAGGGCCTGCATGCATACAACACTCATGATCACAATGTAATTAAAATATTCATCAGAGTGAATGTGGAATGAGAAAGAAATGGATACCTTTCTCATTTCTTCAAGACTAATAGAACCATTTTTATCTACATCAATTGCAGCAAATTGATCCTTGAGGTCAGCAAGTTTCTCTTCATCAAGTGTGCTTGCTAGTGCCTGCAAGCAATATTTGTTAGACAATGACATGATATAATATCCTTTCCTCCTTGAAGAAATCTTACAGAGCAGTTTTGTTACCCATAAAGCAAATTGCTTCAGTTGACCGTACATCACAAATTGTCTCATATTGTTCAAAACTGATATATCAATAGGGATATCTGATGCATTTCCTCCTTCTCTGACCCATGGATGTGCTGAAAGTTGCAGCAATGAATAAAGATCAATGTTAAGAGGAAACAGAAAATCCTCTGTTCCAAAGAAAATGAAAACCTCAGTTTTCAACCTCAATACTAGACTTGCGGCCTTTTACATGCCAAATCTCATGCCATCCAAAATTCCAGTTTGATAAGCAATTCAAGTGGGCTTGATCAGAAAGACTCTTAATATGAAATCTCATTTCTTCGCAGAGAATATGGAGAACCAATAAACAATCCACGAGAAAGAATAGTGTCCATCTCTCTCTCTCTCTCACATATCAACAAGAAATAAGTGCAAGAATATATGTACACACAACATACATAGGACATTCCAAAGTTTGATTTAACCGGCAGTGACAAAAGTTGGGAAAGGGTAGTATCACCTCAACAAAAAGATAAAGAAAAGGGACACCAAGAGGAGCAACCATGATTTTCAAAATGCTCCATTTATCCAGTCTTTTCATTTCCACAACCGTATAATGGGCAAGCTATACACACCGTTCACTCAAAAGTTCGCAACCATGCTCTACAGGGACCTAGATAGCTTCAGAGCTACCCAGCTTAAGGTTAGCACTCATCCTCAACAATGCTTTAAATATCATGATCATACAAAACCATGTACATGATCAAGTCTCAGAAAATTGACTCTGTAATTCAGTACCAAGTCCAATAGCCTCAGAAGTCCTCATAATTCAAAGTCTCTTCACAGAATTCACGAACATCCTGATATAAAAAGTTTAATTCCAGAATCAGATAGAAAGGATGGCGCATAGAGAAAAACTTAACTGAGAACACATACATAGATATCAATTTGTCAAGCATTTTCTGTCACTATATCGCCTAGTCGGTGCTCTTCTAATATCATGCACTAACCGCTTTTATCCACACAACCCCAAATATCCCAGAAGAAAAGCCATAGAGTATTAAAATAATGGTTCTCTTCTTCTCTTAATCTATGAGGTGACATGGAAAACAGAAGCTAATCCTAACGTTGATTTGTCACTACTTTTGCTAGAACGATCATCTATCCACCGTGAATCCCTTTCTAGATGGAGAAAGGAAGGAAGCAGCTCTTATTGCCATCAAATTGGCAACAAAAACCACTGACAGCATCAGAACTACTGGTAAAAATCTAAGATATGCATAATCTGCAGGATAGCAAGTAGATTCCAGACAAGCACTGTACAAATACTGAAGACAGGAAAGTATCTATGGGCTATACAACTCCCATTCTTTTCTTGTATGTACTGGCACCAATCAGCCAATCCTCAATAGTGCTTTGCCAATCCTCAATACTACTTTGGCAACGTGAAATTAGTCATCTTCACAAATTGGTCAGTCTCTGTATGTCAAATTCAGCTAAACACAAGAAACCTGCAATTTTCAGTGGTTCTCTCACAAAGCAAACACAGAGATAAGCTTCTGGCTCCATGCTTGTGAGGATGTCCCACCATATCTCTCGTTGGCACATGAACAAAATAAGAGGTACTTGTTGGTTTAAACAGCCCAAGCTGCAATGAATTTGCCTAAGTAAACTACCTATTTCTGATAGATCAGTGGACCAAGAAGGTAGATCTTAGAGAGAAATTTTGATCTTATCCTTCACAACTGAGTTAATTACACCTTTGGAATTGCAACACAAATGACTATTCAGAAGCACGCAAGGATCAACTTCTCCAACAGACGCGATTTTGGGAGAAAATAAAAGCATGGAGTGACCAATTTAGGCTCAGAAGCCTCTAATCCCTTAGGAGGACTATATGCAAACAATCTCAAAAGATACCGCTGTTTCACTATCTTCCTATCTTCACTAACTATCTGAATAACACAGCAAGTCAGTAACAAGTAAGATAAAGCAGTACCTAATGCAGATGTATCTATAAACTTAAACATTAACATGGAACCGAATTCTACCAAGTAGAATCCAAAAAAAAAGGAAACCTTCGGACGTACGGGAGTCGCCAATGGGGTGCCTATCGGTGGGGCTTGGGAAGGCGACGGCGGGAGGCGACGGCGTCGGCGGCGTCCGCGTTCAGGAGCAGGGGGCGCTTCGCGGAGGAAAGAGAGAAAGAGCGAGCAGAGCGACCTTCGCTCGCGGAGAGGGAGGCCAAAATGCGAGCAGGGGTTCGTCGGCGTCGGGGTTGGCCAGTAAGGGCGCTCCGCAGAGGAAAGAGGGAGAGAGCGGAGCGGAGGTCGCGAGAGGGAGGCGAAGGGGGCGTCGGCGTCGGCGTTGGCGTCGGGCGCGTTCGGAGTCGGGGGCGATGGACTCCGACGCCGACGGAGGCAACCGGCGGAGGGGCGTCGGCGACGGGGTTTGCTGGAAGAGAGGCGCGACTTCGAGGACGAAAGAGAGAGAGCGGACTAGAGGTCGCAAGAGGAAGGCGGAGGCTGCGTTGGCGTCGGCGTCGGCGTCGGAGTCGGGGGCGGCGGAGGCAACCGGCGGAGGTGGAGGGCCGTCGGCGTCGCGTTTTGCTGGAAGAGACGCAAGCGGAGGCGGAGGGGCTCAACCCTCCGCGATTTTGTTCTCCCCGCAACGGAACGGAGAACGGGTAGAGAGAGCGCCAGGGCTTATGCTCGAGAGAGGAGAGAGAACCTCTCGCGCGTTCGTTTGAAATGGAGAAGTGGGACGACGTGGACCGACACACGGACACGTGTCACGCTCTGAATCGTTCGGCGCACAAATTGCGTGGCACTCTTAGGTAACCCAATATTTTCTCTGCTTTGAAGAGGCGAGTCTGGAGGGAAGTGAATAGAAAGAGAATCTCCTTCGGCGAAGGTGCCGATCATGAGGACGACGAGAGACTGAGCGGATTGAGTTGAGATTGCGATTGAGAGGAGAGGAAAGAAGGCAGAGAGAGCCGCGAAAGGAGGAAAGCCGGAGAGCGCGATTGGGGGAGAGACGCCGAAGAGCTTGGAGGCAAGGGAGAGAGAGGAGGGAGGCGAGACAGGTCAAAGGAGGTGGCAGGGGCGGGGACAGCAGCAGCAGCAGATGAGGAGAGGTTGGGACAATGGAGCGGCTGTTGGTGGGAGGAGGCGGTAGTAGTGATTTGGGGAGGAAAATGTGAGGGGTGTTGAAGAGAGGAGAACAGAGCAACGGAGGAGAGGGAGAAGGTGAGTGTAAACATGGAAAAAGAAAGGTGATATAAAAAAATAGATTTTTGAAAAATCTGAAATGTGAGCCTCATTAGATACATATTAGTTAATAAGTGAAGTGTCTTATTGTTAATTTGGCAGGCGGAATTGAAATTAGATACAAATTTCATGCACGAAGACTAAATTATGTTCCAAAAAGACCTAAGAAAGTAATAATGATGATAACGACGAAAAAAAAAAAAAAAACAAAAAATGGATCTTAGAAAACCTGATAATGCCAATATAGAAGATAAGAGGGGATTGCATTTGCCGCTAGACCATTAAACTCTACTCATAATAAGAACCTTATTGTCATCCCGCCATAGATCTCTTGGAAAACCGCATTGAATGGATATTGGAAGCAAAAACTAGGACTCATCGTGACATCATCCCCTAAAAACCTCAATATTATCACCCATCTCGATGTCGCGCTATTTGAATGACTTATATTCTTCCATCCTGCTTTGTTTATGTATGAAAAAATACCCCTCAAGGGAAGATCGAACTTTGGGCTTGGCTGTGACTTCTCGAGCTCTTTTCTCAAAATCTTTAATTTATCCCACGGTTTCACTTCCATCACAACTTTCAAGTTGGCCTTCCATGGCAACACTATCATTGCGAACTTCTTCAATAGAGGGTTGCTTTGAATGTCAACGCTAGAATTGGTAACATTATCATATGAATTTCTTCGACAAAGGCTTGCTTTGAATGTCAACTAGAATTTTCTTGAAGCTCATAATAGCAAATCCGGTGATCATCTTCAAGATCAGTTCCATTTGCAAATAGTATCCCCCATTCAAGAGGGACATCTTCTAGGAATTAGACTATCTCTCTAAAGGGTTTCACAAGATCGTCCATGTGTAACTTTGATGTGAAGCTACATTTCGGATGGCGGCATTCCTATACTAAGTTCAATTTTAGCAGATGGTAGTGGCTCCGGCACAACGATGACCTAAATGTGGAAATGATTGAGGATGTTGCAACCTTGACATTGAGCTCGTCTTCAAGAACCTCGTTGTCTAAAACAAAAGTTTGGCCATAGATGGATTTTTCGTGTTATTTTTTTTATCTTCCCTTTAATCGCTAGGAATGTATCATCATAACCAATCTCAATACATAAAAGTCTTCCTTCCTGGAGCTCAAAGAAATATGAAAAATGTGATTTGAAGAAGAGCTCAATCGAGATGCTTATTGTCACAAGATTGAGTGAATGTCTTAAAAGTGGAATGGATACATATATGGAAAGAAAATCCAATCACTAGGGTTCATGATCTTAAATGTATCTGAGACATTTGCACAAGGGAGGGACCACTAATTGATGAAGGAAAATTATAAATAAGGGCATAAAGTGGGAGCATTTAAAAAAAAAAAAAAGAATTCAAAAGCAACCTTATTTCAAACAAATTCTAAAATGGCGGAGTTGATTTTAAATAAGGATCTGGCTTTGCCGACTAACGAGTACTTAATTTTTCTGGCGGCCGAAACTGGGTAATTTTGTCCCAAACAAAATATGGACAAAGATCAAAACGAAAAAAGAAAAACTGGAAAGCCCAAAAAAGAAAAAGAAAAAAAGAAGTCTCAAACTAGAGAAGAGAGAGAGAGATTGCAGATGGTGGGGGCGTACGTCATGGCCGGTTGGATTTTCCCGGCGAGAGCAGTTGACCCTTGGCGAGGGTTGACTGATGCTCAGCTTCATGACAGAGCTTGTCCACGAATCTGGGCTGGCGGAGCTCGATGTCGGGCCTCTCCGCACTCTTCCAGCCAGACGCCATGGCGGAGGTCGAGATCGGTGAAGAGCAGGATGAGGCGCATTAGAAGGCTTAACGCTTCTTGAATACACGTGGCATCTTCGTTTTCTCAATTTTTTTTTTTTTTTTTTTTTGCAAGGAATTGTGGTCTGGATTTTTCTGGGTTAGATTTTTATGGAAACACTTTTCAGATAACATTTTAATTCCTTAAATGGGTTGACGCTTGACCATGGATTGATTTTGATTTTTTGATCCACCCAAGTCGGAATCTTGTTAATGGATTCAAACACGCCGCTAACCCGACAACCTGATTGCTGATGCATCGCGGCTTCCGATAGCTTGGAGGTGCAATCTCAAAAAGATAGGGAAACTCTAATTCTATTCTTAGGTACGTGAGTAAGATGCTCATGGAGGAGGGCATGGAGGAGAAAAGCTGCATGTTGCTTGGCCGCCCTCCAGGCCCAAGAAAAAAAATCAGCGTCACGTCCTTTGCCGGAAGGATTTTTATGTTTCCACAGCCAGAAAAATCAAGTGCTGCTTGCCGGTGAAAATTTGGCCCGTCGGTAAGATTGAGCCCTTATTTGAAATTAACTTGGCTATTTTAGAAATTTATATGAAACAAAGTAAACTTTAAGCATTTTAGCCTTTTTTTTTTAGTCTTTTAGTCTAAACTAAATAAAATTTAAAGGAAAAAAAGTAATAAAAATGCCATGTAAGAGAGAGAAAATAAGTTAAAATTTCCATGTCAGTATTTTCCATTAGCCAAATTGATTGTATTGATGGAAGAACTTCATTACACTTTTTGAAAGTTTTAGAACTTAATTATATTTTCATGATAAGTCTTAGGATATTTAGTATATTTATTCCTTATTAAAATACTAATAAAAGTGGGACTCTCTCCTCCCTTCATTTCTTCTGGTTTTCCCCATTGCCTCATCTGTAAGAGTTTCTGGCCCTTCTATTGTGATAAGAGAAGTCTCTGTCAACTTGTACACCCCGTGCAAGACTCCAAACGGAGGCAGCTTGTGACATTCCCGGACATGAAGGGAAATGAGTTTCTCGCCCTTCTATTGTGATAAGAGAAGTACCATCGGTTTGTGCAATCGGTAAATTTATATCGGATATTGTGCGGCTCAAACTTAAGACACAATTTTAACAAATTCCATCAATTTGTTTCAATTGGTCCAGTTCATCCCTCAAAGCTAGAAGCAAACTGGCTACTCTTGTTTTCAAAAATTGAGAACCAAGAACTAGGAACCAGATCGATTCTTGTAGAAACAACCCAAAACTAGTTGGCTTGATTCAATCTGATCAGGCTCTCTAGTTGGAATGACATCAATGCACGCCCTTATTTTATCATACTTATTTCTAAATGGTATAATAAGCTCTGAACACGTTACCATACTCTTGTTAATCTTCCTCTTTTTGCACATTGGAAGGCACGCGTTTATCCTAAAGTCTATTGAGCCAGTTCAACTTGAAAGTCAAATTGAATTGAATCAAATCGCGAAAGTTCAAGAGCAGTTCCAAACTGAAACCATCCATGTCATAGCACGATTTCTCGACATCTCGGCGGCTCCACTCAAGTTCATACCACCGTATTTATTATTGAGAGAAAATATCGCATGTATGAGAAAATGTCTTCCCATACCGCATACTTCACAAGTGCCAAGTAGACTGTACTAGACCCATTGATTGATTGATTGACACATATAGGAGAGGGCCCACTGTGTGGAATTTTGTTAGTACTTGCCAAAAGTTCAAAAAAAAAAAAAAAAAAAACATGGCAAAGGTATTTTCGACTTCCCTTTCTTTTGACAAACCCATTCCTAAAACTCTTGTCGTCAACTTCCTTTCTCCTTCGTTCTTTTCCTTATCTCCTTTCCCTTGAACCTCCCAAAAGCCACTGATTCTCTCGTCATAGATATGCGTCTATGAAGTGTTTTTAGTACTCTAGCATAATCAAAACTTTGCGACTCTCTCTCTCTCTCTCATAGAAATTCCATCATTTCTTTCTCCAATTAGAAGCCGAATAACCAGCTTAAATAATCAGTACCAAACATGAGGAATTTGATGGAAACGAACCTAAACACGGCGGTGGCGCCAGTGCCGATCCCAGACGACAATGTCACAGACGGCATCATGCAGCTCCTGGAAACTCCCAAGGGGAGGCTCGTGAGGATCGAGCTCCTAGTCATCTTCACCGCCTTCTTGCTCCTCTTCCTCGTCACCTTCGGCTCATGCCGGCGCCGCTGCAGCAGCAGCATGTTCCAGCTCGTCACTTTCGCGGCCTACACTCTCTCAACCTATGTATTCACCTACGCTCTAGGCCTCATGCAAGACGCTCCGTTTAACGAGTTATTCCCTGTCTGGGCAGTGTTCCTTGTGATCATCCTCGGGAGCACCGATTCTATCTCAGCATACAGTCTTGAGGACAACGAGAGGTGGAAGAGCTACAATTGGCAGGTCACGATCAACTTTTATTGGTTGCTCTTTTTGGTAGACTGGCAATTCCGAGACAGTTCCAACACGGGGGTCGGGGTCGCGACCGCGTACCTCATCTTCATCATGTCCATGAAGTCCGACGAGAGGGTCCGGGCCTTGATGGCGGCGAGCCGGCAATCTCTGGAGAGGACTACAAAAGTGATTGCTGATTATATGAGCGCGGAGCACGAAAGTGGGGGCGTTGCACCTGGTGAAGTCGATCCGATTCGCATGAGAGGGTACACGTACTTGGTGAGGGGTGAAGAGGAGAGATGGGAGTATGACATTGTTCTTGCTAAGAGATTCATCAAGAGGTGTCTTGGGAAGAAGGAGGCTGCGCTCGCACGGGACCATCGGACCCCATTGGATAACGTAGATGAATTAATCACCATTGAAAAGGTATATCTTTAACTGTTCGATTTTTTTCCCCTAACCTTCAATTTAATACAGATCTTCTTCTCGCAAAAAAAAAAAAAAAAAAACATCTCAATTAATTGTGAAAAAAATACAACAGAAATTATAATAGTATGCATTACAAATTACTCGATACCATAGGATAGAGCATGATCGGACATTAGGAAAATTGTCTAGAAAGTCCTAAATTAGTGCACTTTTACCAATTTGGTCATAAATCTTTCAATTTTACTAATTGAGTCCTAAATATTTTCATGTTTTGCCATTTGAATTTTAAATGTGGATGCTGATAGTGTCGACAGTCGGCACTAACATACACAATTTTTTATTAATTTTTTTATCATTTTTTATTTTTGTTTTTTCATTTTCTTTCTATCAAGTCCGGCAAGGGTTGCAGCCAATTCTTGTTGGTCACAGCCGAGGCTCAGCCAACAATAGTTGAGGCCCAACTAACAACATGTGAAGGCTAGCAACCCTTGTCCAGTGGCTAGTGAGGTTTAGCTGATTGGGCTTGGAAGTAATAAAAAGGAAAACAAAGAAAGAAAAAAAAAAGAAAAATTCAGAAATTTAAAAAAAAAAAATATTAAAATTGTCCACATAAAATAGTCGGCATCTACATCAGCGATTTTTGGATGTATTCAATGGGCAAAACGTGAAAATGCTTAGGACTCAATTCATAAATTTGAATATTTGATTGGTAAAAGCGCAATAGATTTATGACTTTTTGACTCAACATAGTCTTCTAGCACGCATGATGCATTGAGTGATAAATTTTAAAACTAGCCTCTTTCACATGGATCTATGTTTAGAACTATTGAGGCACCAAATGACAATATGAACCTCTACCAGCCACAGTATTTTAATGAATCTCAGTTATTGATGTGTTGAGTGATAGATTTCAAAACTAACCCCCTTCAATTGGACATAAAGTTGGGCTTACTGACGCACTGTATAAGAACACAAATGAAGGCGGAGGATCTCCTCCTGTCAATCCTGATTACATTTGACTCATATTACTTTTGGATTCTTTATCTCAGCATGCATCGTTTATCATACTTAGGTCATTTGATTTCATTTTGCACGTTAGTAAAATTCAATGAAAATTTAAGTGACAAGGTAGAGGGAAACTAAATGCAAATGAGGCACATTATAACCTCGTAACTTTAAGCAAAGCAGGATTACAATTAGCAATCCTGGCCCAACCTCTTATGGGTGTATGACTCCGCTTAGTTATTTGTGAAATATAAATGGCTCTTGTTTTAAGGAAGTCGGTTGTTCTAAACCCACTACGAGCAACAACTTCGAGAAAAAAGTGTTGGCATATGAACTCTTGATCCGTGTTTGATGCCACGTTAGTAAGTCCAACCAAAATGCTTAAACCATGGAGGAACACTACATTCATATAAGGCACTTTATAACCATGCATTTAGACAATAAACTAGGCAATAAACTTATATCCAAGCTCAACTCATCACCCAGGTGTGGAAGTGTGAAGGGAGGCTCTTATTCTCAGAAGGAGACCCCCACAACAAGTTCAAGGACGTATGCCTCTCTTTGCACTCTTCAAGCTCCTCCGTTTAAGATATGCTGGCTACACATTGCCCCAAGAGGCTCACAAGAAGACATGGGACTTGATTCACCATGGATTGCTCTCGAAAGAAGATGGCTACAAGCGGGCATTTCGAGTTGTTGAGAATGAGCTCACATTTCTTTTCGATTTCTTCTACACCAAGTATAGTATCATATTCCAACCTGGCCGATTACACCTCAAATTGCTAGAGTTTATTTATGTCACTCTTGTCATTTGGTCTACAACATCAATATTGAAGAATTACAAGAGACATGACAATAAAAATCAACTGGGCACTATGCCAAATGGGTTGAGCGTCGAAGTAGTCGTGACCAGCTTGATGATAATCTCGCTCATCCTGATGGAGCTTATGCAATTCATCTTTGTAGGTTTGTCGGAATGGGCTAAAGTGATATTGATCTGTAAGTATGTGCAGAAGAAGTCATGGCAAGAAAATGTGTGGATTGAGAGGATAGTCGGAGCAATTTGTTGAGTCAAATTGATGAAGCCTTGTGAGCAAAAGCTTCATCAATACTCATTCCTCGAGTCATACTGATATAAGCCTTGCAAGTTATTGAACAACAAACCAATGGCAGTCTACATTGATCAAACTAGGGATGGCCAGAGACAAAGTGCGCCCATCAAATTGCCTGAAGAAGTCAAGCAAGCGGTGTTTCATGCTCTAAAGCCGAATTACAGTACTAAATTGGAGAATGGGCAGGCCTCACTAAGAGTAAACAATGAGTCCAAGAAGTTAGTGTGGGCATGTCGACTTGAGACACAGACTTGGGTCATAATAGTGTGGCACATCGCCACTAGCTTCTGTGAGTTCCAACTACCATTGGAAAGATCAGACTCACCTGCAACAAGGGGGGGCTTTCTAGTGATAACTAGCTTGTCCAAGTATCTAGCTTACTTGGTTGCTTTTGCTCCATCGCTATTGCCGGATCATGCTTACATTATGGAGTACTTGTTTGATCAAGCGATCATCGAAGCCAAGGACTTCTTTCGAAAGTGCAAGAGAATGAAGGACCGGGTTAAGAAGATGAAGGAGAACAATAGTGGTCTTTCTGCGTGTGGAGAAACTGTTATCAACCAGGGTGCTCGGCTTGGGAATCAGCTCGCTAATGATATAAAACACAAGGACATGATTTGGAGGATTTTGGCTGACTTTTGGGTGGAAATGGTGTTATATGTGGCACCTTCGGACAATGTGAAAGCACATGCAGAGCATTTGACCAGAGGAGGCGAGTTTGTGACTCACTTATGGGCTTTGCTCTCTCATGCAGGGATTGAAAGAGGTCCTTCTACTAAACCACGTAATGCACTAGAGAGAAGGAATAGCTTCTGAACTAGTCCAGTCTTTGATAGCATTTGTTGCTAGCGTCCGATGATTGCCATGGTAAATGGTTGCCTATGTACGATTCATGTGGATCTCAGGCTAGTTAACTATGCAATGTCTTTGGTCACATCACTTGCAGCTCTTGCTATGCATTAAATGTATTCCTACTATTACATCATATGTTTTGCGTAGAGACATCCTATTTTTGGTCTTGTAATATAATTCTAGGAATATTTACCTTGAGTTTAATCCAAAGTGATGACATTATAGACATGACTAGAATCCCTTTGATATATCAAAGACATCTATGTAGAATTGTAGTCAAGATTATGTAACAAAGTTTCACAGTACTTATAGCATTCTTGCTATGAGTAAGATTGAGAACAATTATGTTAAATAGTAATTCTCCTTGATCTGGATTGATCTCTGCTTAACTGTTACCCGCCAATTAATTTGGTATGGCTCGCTTTCTAGGATAGATCCTCATGGATGAGCATATAGGGTTGTTCTAGCACTGACCATATTTTGCATAAGGAAAGAACTTAGTCGATCATCTCTTAGGATCATATTGATTCAGATTGGATTGATCATCTTTTGCAAGAAAGAAGTACCGCCTTGGACACGATTGTCCAATTTTATAGAGAAGATAACATGTGGGATAGCATTTATCTTTTTTTCCTCCAGAGCTTTTCCACAAGATTGCTCATTTGGTTGAAAATGACATAGTAGATGTTGCATTTGGGTGAATTTTACAACTAAGGCTTCTTTGGTTGGTGCAAGGATTTGGCCAAAAGGATTCGGCAGCTGAGGAGAACAAGTGAAAGATAAACGAATTTGTCGATCAGAGCATGTACTTAAGGAGGCAACGTTTGTGCAAGCTAATCAATCCATATCCAAAAACTATTTGATTCCACCATTTCTCATCGCAAGAAAGAAAAACTGAGCCTATAAAACCCGATAACGCCAATATAAAACGTAAAAGGGGATTGCATTTGTCACTAGACCTATAGCCTATACTCACACTAAGCACTTTATTGTCATCATGCTCTAGATCTCCCATTGAAAGCGCTAATGGGATGCGAAAACCAGGTCTCATCATGAAATTGTCCCCTTGAAAACCTCAATAGTATCACCCATCTCGATGCCGTGTCATTTGAACGACTTATCTTCATCCATCCCGGTCTGCTTATATATGGAAAAATACCCCTCTAAAGGAAGATCAAACTTTAGGCTTGGCTACAACTTCTCAAGTTGTTTCCTCAGAACCTGTACTTTATCCAATTGTTTCACTTTCACTGCAACTTTAAGGTTGGCTTTCCACAGCAACACCATCACCATGAACTTGAGAGGCTTGATGTGCACATCAACACTGGAAATGTCCTGAAGCTTGTAGTCGCACGTCCGACGATCATCTTCAAATTTAGTTCCATATGCATACAGCTTCACCCGCTTAAGAGGACATCGTCCAAGGACCGGACAACCTTTCTCAAGCGTTTCACAGGGTCATTCACTTCAACTTCTATGGGGAGCTGCCTTTTTTATGGTAGCATTCCGATGCGTAATTCAATCTTATGAGCCGAATGGGGGAGCAATTGACGATGTTGCAGCCCTCAACATCGAGCTTGTTATCAAGGGCCTCGTCGTTGAAGACAAAAGTTTGTCTATAGATGGGTATTCCTTGGTGTTTTTCGATATTCTCTTTGATCTCCAGGACTGTATCATGGAAACCAATTTGAATGCAGAAAGGACTTCCTTCTCGGGGCCCAAAGAACACTTCCATTTTCGAGAAAAAAAAAACAGCACGAAAATGTCTGTGATGAAGCTTAGTCTGAATGCTTACGGTCACAAGATAGAATCAACAAGATAGAAGTGGAATGAACACATTTATGGAAAGGAAACCCGATAACTGTGAGTCATGATCTTAGGTTGTGTTTAGTTATTTGGATTTTTAATCAGGATATGACTAAATATAATAGAATATAAAACCCAGGGATTTTGCTATATCCTATTCATTAAGTAATAAATATATTCACAGCATATCATATATATTGTTTGATATAAATGGCATATTAATTTTAAAAAAAAATCAAAAATTTAACAAACAGAGATGGTAAAAATTTCTCACGGTATCTTTTTTATTTCTTTCTTCCCCTTCCATCACTCTCTAATAAAATTTTATTAAATAGTAAACTATACTAAGATACCTAAAATAACAAAATAAATTTAACTAAGATTGATCAATTTGAAATCTTGTCAAGTCAAATTTAAAGTAGCCAACTTCTAGTCAGATCAAATTCGGATAAGGATGGGTTTGTCGAATGGGGAAACGGTAGGCAAGTCGAGTAAACTTCATCTCATTTGCACTGGAATAACAATTTGAGAAATATGAAAGTGGAGCATTTAACCACATAATTATGTATTTTCTGGTATCTGTTTCTAAATGGTGTAATAAGCTATGAGCATGTTACCACACTCCTATTGAATTCCTTTTCTTGCACATTCTAAGGCACACGTTTCTCCTGAAGGTTACTAAACCAATTCAGCCCGAACACCAACTGAATGAATCAAACAGTGAAGTTCAAATTTGAGGGAAGGTCATCACCCTCACCCTTGATTTGGGGGAGGGCCTGCTAGCCCTCGCCACCAGTCGGCTAGGGTCGCTAACCCCTAAGCTAGGGCTTGGTGATCTCGGCCGACCCTCCCTCTATCGTCGCCAAGAACCCAATGATGGTGGGGCAGCAGTGGCGAGGGCTTGCATAGCCCTCACCGTTCTGCAACTCCTCCCCCTTTTTTAAATTTTATTATAATTTTAAGTTTATTTTTAAATTTTATTCAATTAATATTAATATTAAAATTCAAATTTGAGTCAAAATGATGTCCTTTTTGGCTTATTTAGCCATGTCAACATGCAAAACAACATTGTTTCGGTTGATTTAGCCATGTCAGTTTACAAAATGAAATTGTTTTACACTTGTCTCGTCAAAAAAACGTCATGTTAGCATTTTGGCTGGATTTTCTCACCGTTGATACTTAACTGATCCATTTTGTACATATTTTGACACTTAAGTGTACTCTTCCTAACTTTTGGCATAAAGTGTTCTCCCATTAAGTTTTGGCACTCTAGGGGTCCGGCTCTTTTTATTCTTTTAATCAAACGATAAATCTACATGATGGGGTTTGGAATCACTTCAAATATAAGTTATGTAAACTTTAGCACAGATTTTATTGACGTGCATATTATTTTGTTTTAATTTTCTGCATTTTGTTTGTCTAACAAAAACTCACATCAATACCACTATTTAGAAAAATAAAAGAAATATAATCTTAGGGTTGCTGGTCTACTTACAAAAAACTAAGCTAAAGGCCCGCGAATAGTACGTACGGAGGTTTTTCCTTTCTTTCTTTGTAAGCGGCCTTAAGTTTTATTTTCCTATCTCTTGGGAGATGAAAGGAGCAAACCGAAAGGAAAATTCTTTTCTTGGCAGAGAAAAAAGTTTATACACTAAAAATGCTTTTCTTGGCGAAGGAAAAAGTTAGGCAGGGAAAAAAGTTCACACACTCCCTCGCTTTCACTGGCCTAAAAATGCTTTTCTTGGCAAAGGAAAAAGTAAGGCAGAGAAAAAAGTTCACACACTCCCTCGCTTTCACTAACAGGAAAATTCTTTTCTTGATAGAGAAAAAAGTTCATACACTCCCTCGCTTTCACTGGCGACGTTTTATCCATGTTTCTTAGAGTGTGACTCATGTTGGATGTTTGTTTACAAAACAGACAAAATATACTTTTCTTGTCCCACATAGGAAAATTGGGAGGAGATGTGTCAATTTATAAGTGTGAGTCTTTTCTAGTGTGTTTAAAGAAAAAGGTTGAGTGTGGGTTATCTTACTTTTATCAAAAAAAAAAAAAAAAAAAAAGGTTTAGTGTGGGCTAGGCCCTACAATACCCAGTGCGGGTGTACAAATAATTACGTGATTTTGACATGATTATTAGGGGCACTTAACATGCTTGTGTGCTCACGGTTTGCTTAGCAATAACTCTTTTATGTATGAAATTTTTTTCAAGTCTTCTCTCCAAAGTTATAGCCATCTTTTCAATTGTTTTTTAGAGGGATTTTGAACAAATACTAGAATTGTTATATAATATTCTCATTTGAGACTTTATTGTATCTTGGAGATATATGTGTGTGTGTGTGTGTTTTTTTTTGTACTAAGAGAACTTCCGTGCGCCGCTTCGCTGCGAGTAAACCCTAGAGGAGCAGTAGTGTCACCATCACCTTTGTTGCCCCGGGTAAATCGTGGGTTCCTTTCTTGCAAGGCAACGATGCAACGATTCGAACTCAGGACCTCTTCCGAAAGGAACCTGTGCTTAACCACTACGCAGCCACCACGGGTGATTATCTTGGAGGATATTTGTCAGTGATGATTAACAACATTATGGGGCAAATAAATTCTTAAAGAAAATAATATCACGCCTCAAAATTTTGACTTGATTACTTTATTGATTCAAAACCATTATTTTTCCAACAATTCATACATCACAAATTTCGACGTGAGGACTCAAATTTTTTTCAATGTTCAATAAGGTTCATGGATATTTTCTTCGTTTAGTTTAGTACGTGAACTTTAAAAAATTCGACTGTTGTCAGATTTTTTTTTTTTTTTTTTTAACGTTGATTCCCATGTTAGTCTTCATTGGGCTAAAATAATGTGTGTTGTCATGCTATTCAAGTCAACAAATCTTTTTTTCTTTTCTTTTTGGGCAGGATAAGAACAATAAAAGTGCTATAACTTTTATATAACGTATATTTGAATACTGTAACCTTTTTTTTTTAGCTTATTCAAGTGCCACGTTTGAGTGAAATCAATTATTTGAGTGTCATTTCTAGCAAATCATCCATGATGGATTTTTAAATTAATTTCCATTCGACATGAATTTTTTTAAATTTTTTTATTTTAATAATTTCCTTTTTTTTTTAGTGTCGGCAAGGGTCACTGGAAACCCTCACCGACTATAAAGGCCTCGCCTTGGTGAAGCCATAAAACTGAAAAAGGCAAAAGAAAATTTTAAATAAAAAAATTCAAAAACATAAAAAAAAAAAAAACTATAAAAAAATTATCAACATCAATGTTGATGAAGTCATTTAGAATGACTGACGTCTACATTGAATTTTTTGACGAGGTAATTTGTCGATGACACTTAAGTGAGTGAAAAAAAATTATGATACTCAAATGAACGATGTATAAAAGTTATAACACTCTTGTTATTCTTGTCCCGTTTATAAGCTAATAACTAGTAAGCCTCATGGACACAAGTAAGAAAAATCCATTACTGTCACATCAGCTAATGGTGTTATAAGTTTTAATGGAGAGGGATTACGTTGATTGGATTTTTTTTTTTTTAAGTTCAAGAACTAAATTGAACAAAAAAAATTAAAAAGAAAAGTTAGGGATCACCCATATTATTATCCCTTTGTTTCTATGGAAGCACTTTAAATCCACATAGATTAGTGAATTGTAATGTTCTCACCTTAGTAAATTAAATCCAAGAGCTAAGTCAATAATATTTTACAAAATCGTGGGATTTACAATGGACTCCCAAAATAAACTTGTTTCTACATAAATTCATCATTGACATCATAACCCGTGCAATGATTTCTTCATGTCTTCACGGAGATAACACTTTTAGCTATTTAAAGTACTTTCTGTTGAAAAAAAAAAAGTACTTTCTGTTGAAGCGACTCATTATACATTCAAGTCATAACATCTTTCAATGTAACAATCTTGTGAACGACGTCTGCCATTAGAACCTACCCAATGCACATGGATCGAGCAATTTAATTCCTGCAATTGTGAAGATTGTCCGAGTCAAATTCGAATGCCCTGTATTATTAAAAGCAAAAAAAAAAAAAAAAATACACATTCTCATTTAAGTCCCTGGCATCCCTGCTCTATAAGAGCAAAGATTTAGGACGGAAACTTTATCTTAGTTGCTCGGCTTCGTTGGCACTGCAATCCGTCCCAATGTTTTCATTTCTTTGTGTTTTCCTTCTCTCCTTTCCCTTGGACCTCCCAAAGGCCCCCGGTTCTCTAGCAGTTCATGTCCATGAAGATTTTTTCGGTACTCTAGCATAATCAGAACTTTGAAGCTCTCTCTCTCTCTCTCTCTCCCTCTCTCAAATTCTATCGTTTGTTTCTCCAATTAGAAGCTGAATAAACAGCAAAGTAATCAGTACCAAACATGAGGAATTTGATGGAAACGAATCTAAAGACGGCGACGATTGAAAACTGCAATGTCACGATGGGCAACAAGATGTCCCTGAAAACGCCCATGGGGATGCTATGGCAGTGCCTGCGGCTCATGGTGACGTCGCACTAACAACAAGTACCTCCGGCTCCTCATTTTCATGGCCTACACTTTCTCAACCTACGTACTCACCTACGCTCTAGGCCTCATGCAAGATGCTCCATTGCGCAACGAATTGTTCCCCCTCTGGGCAATGTTCCTGATGCTTGCCCTCGGGAGCACCGATTCTATCTCTGCATACAGTCTCGAGGACAACGGGCAGTGGAAGAAATACAATTGGCAGCGCGTGATCAAATTGGTTTGGTTGGTCTTGTTGGTGAAGTTGTACTTCCCTGGCGGGTCCAAAGCGCTGGTTGGGGCTGAGTGCCTCTTCATCGTCTTGGCTGTGAAGGCTGACGAGAGGGCTCGGGCCCTGATGGCGGCGAGCCGGCATTCTTTGGAGAGGAATACAAAATTGGTTTTTGATCATATGAGCGTGAAGCACGAAAGTGCGGCTGATCCGGTTAGCATGAAAGGGTATAATCATTTGGTGACGTCTGAAGAGGAGCATTGGGCGCATGACATTTTTCCTGCTATTAAGAGGTGCATGCGCGTGAATGAGGCCGCGCAGGCACCGGACTACCAGATGACGTTAAATAAAGACAAATTGATCACCATTGAAAAGGTACACCTACAATCGTTTGATTATATTTATTTTTCTGAACTTTGACTTATGAGGATATTCTTCTCACGCAAATTTTATTTTAAAAAAGCTTGATTAGTTGTGAAAAAAGTTCACTATACATGGTCGATGACGTAGACGAGTTGATCAATTTTGAAAAGGTCATCTACAATTATTTAATTTTTAGATATTTCTTAACTTTGATTTATTAAGTATCTTCTCACAAAAAAATAAAAAATAAAAAATCATCTTGATTGAAAAGCTACAATAGAAATGATGATGCTATGCATTATTAATGACACGATACAATAGGATAAATCAAGATAAGACATGATACCACAAGATAGATCATGATAAAGGCATTTATCCTCTATGAATGTCCTCTACCTTGCAAAGTATCTCAGTGTATCTCTATTATTGATGGGTTGAACGATAAATTTCAAAACTAACCTCTTTCACATGAATCAATTGTTGGGATTACCGGGGCACTAAATAAGAACATCAACAAGGGTAGAGGATCCCCTTCTGTTGACTCCCGATTACTTTTGACTCGTATTACTTTCAGGTTCTTTATCTAAGCATGTTTCATTCATTCATTGCACTTATGTGATTTGATTTCACTTGGCATATTCTAAGTCCGATGCAATAGTTGAAGTTATTAGATAAAGAGAGATTATACTCACATAGGGCCCAATATAATCACATACTTAAGCGATGTGATATATGATCAATACTCCCCCTTCTATGTAAGGGAACCTCTTACACATGTATGAGCCAGCTCGATTTTTTTGTGAAATGGACGTAGCTCCCATCATGTTTGAGCCAATTGTAGTAAATTCATAATGAATAATAAGTTTAAGAAGGAAATGCCGGGATCTTAACTCTTGACCTATGCTATGATTAGAAGTTACTATGTTTGACTAAAAGGTTTAAACTATTAGTGGAAGGAAGACTGCATATAATAAAGCACATTATAGCCACATATTTAAATAGTTAACTTGGCCATAAACTTATATGCAAAGCTCAACTCTTTACTCAGGTGTGGAAGTGCAAGGGGAAGCTTTTAAGCTCACAGGGAGGAGACCCCCACGACAAGCTCAAAGACATATGCCTCTCTTTTGCGCTCTTCAAGCTCCTCCGTTTGAAATATGCTGGTTATTCATTGCCCCAAGAGGCTTACAAGAAGACATGGCAATTGATTCGCCATATATTGTCTTCGCAGGAAGACGGTTATAAGCGAGTGTTTCGAGTTGTTGAGGTTGAGCTCATGTTCCTTTTCGATTTTTTCTACACCAAGTACAGTATCATATTCCAGCCTGGCTGGTTACTGATCAAATTGATAGAGTTGATGTACGTTGTCATTGGCATCTGGGCTACGATATTACTCTTGATGCATTATGAGAGACCCAACAGTAACTGTCTACTTGCCAATTTAACAAATGGGTTGAGTGTCGACATACTCGTGACTAGCATGATGATGATGGCATTCATCATTGCGGAGCTCACGCAGTTCTTCTTCATGGGCTTCTCGGAATGGGCTAAAGTGATGTGGATTTGCATGTATGTGCAGAAGAAGTCATTGCAAGAGAATGTGTGGATTGAGAGGATGATTGGAGCGATATGTGGGTTCCCGTTGCTGAAGCCTTGGGAGAGAAAGCTTCGTCAGTATTCATTCCTTGAGTCGTACCTCTATAAATCTCACAAGTTAGTCAACAATGTGATTATGGTGGCCTACGTTGATCAACGTAGGGATGGCCAGAGTCAAAGCAAGCCAATTCCATTACCTGAAGAAGTGAAGGAAGCAGTGTTTGATGCTCTAAAGTTGAGTTGTGGTAATAAATTGGAGAATGGACAGGTCTCACTGAGAGTGAATAGGGAGTCTAGGAAGTTGTTGTGGGCGTGTCAGCTTGAGACACATACTCAAGTCATAATGGTGTGGCACATTGCCACTAGCTTCTGTGAGTACCAACTGTCGGTAGGGAGATCTGACTCGTCTACAATTAAAAGGAATTTTCGAGTGGCAACTAGCTTGTCCAAGTATTTGGCTTACTTGGTTGCTTTCGCTCCACGGCTATTGCCTGATCACCCCTACGTTGCGGAGTACGTGTTTGATCAGGCAATCATTGAAGCCAGGGACTTCTTTCAAGGATGCGATAGCATTGATGACCGGTTTACGAAGATGCAGAGGAAGGGTTGTGCCAATTTAGCACGTGAAGCAACTATTATCCATCGTGGTGCTTTGCTTGGGAATCAGCTCGTGAATGATATAAAATGTCAGGAGAAGGTTTGGAAGATTCTGGCCAACTTTTGGGTGGAACTGGTGTTGTATGTGGCGCCTTCAGACAACACAAAAGAGCATGTGGAGCAATTGCCTAGGGGAGGCGAGTTTGTGACTCACTTGTGGGCTTTACTCTCTCATGCAGGGATTGAGAGATATCCTCTTACTAAGCCACAGAATGCACACAAGAGAAGCTACAGCTATTGAACAAATCCAGTGTTTGATAGCATCAGTCTCAAGTTATAGGTGTTGCGAGAATAAATGACTGCTTATGTATGTTTCATGTGGATCTTCCGCTAGTTAATTGTGCAATGTATATGGTTGCATCACTTGCAACTCTCATAATGCACTAAATGTAATCCTACTTCTACTAAATAGCTGCAACAAATGTATTTCTCAAAGATATCATGCTCTTGGTATAGTAATAATAGTCTTAGGGATGGATTCACCTAGAAGTTATTTTAAGTGATTGCATAATATTATTGACATAAAAAATTTCCCGACAGTTAAAATTAGAAAAAATTGATATTCGAGATCATCGTGAGACTCGCTTCTTGACCAAAAACTCATTAGTGTTTTCCGTATGTCAATTGCATATATATTTTAGCTTAGCGTAGGCGTGTAGAATTAGGCTTTTAGACATATTGATTTGAGGAAGGTAAAATTTAGAGACATCGGGTCTGATTGAAGAAATTTCGATCCGTGAGACCTCCAAACAAATCAATCATTTAGAGTATGATACTTTATACAGTACCATTTATTCCTGTACGTGGCGCGATCACACAACCCTATACAAGAGGAAAAAATGGCTTGTCTATTTTGATGTGGCTGGTGGCTGAGGGAAAAGACAAAAAAAGAAAAGAAAAAAGGCAGGCAATATAAAAAATAAAAGAAATAGAAAAAAAGGAGGGAATTACAAGATCCATTGAGGGGGGACGGCAGCGAGAGAGGGGGCGCTCGCTGCCGTTCGTCCTCGCCGTCGAACTCATCAGAGTACCGGACGAGCTTGGTTTTGCTCTGCTTCGCAACAGAGAGCCTTTGAGCCGAGGGTTCCTTTCAAGTTAAATTTTGTGGAGCATCCATCATCGGAGGATTTCGTTGATGACGAACGCTAAAGCTTCTGTAGTTGATGTAATCAACACTCATACCCTTGGCTTTTCATATTAAATAGTCAATGAGTCGGCCATGGATGTATAAGTCTGCCAGAGAATCCATTCCTTGTTGGCGAAGCCCACGATTAGAGGCTGCCATAATCAGTCATTTTTCTTTGTCTCGGTGTTTTATCTGCTGGAATGGCGTTTGTTTTTGGTGACATTAGTGTCGCCGGAATAAGTCTGGCGCTGGAGTAGTGGCCGGCAAAGATGACTTGGTGACAGTTGGCAACATTAAATGTTGACATTGGATCAATTAGAGTTCCGGTGTGAGTTAGTTTAATGAAGTTTCAGTGTTGAGTTCGACAGTGAAAAAGCCTCAGTGATGAAGATCTCGTTGAGGAAGACCGCCCAAGGAAGAAGATGGGGCAGGGAAGATAGGAAAAAGAATAAAAAATAGAAAATAGAAAAAATAATAAAAATCCGTGGACTTAATAGAGAATAGGGCTGGGTCGGGATTAGGTATGGTTAGATGTCATAGGGCTAAAACTAGAAATTGAGTTCTATAACTTATATACAGCATTTGCTGTAACACTGGAGTGTCATATACTTGCTTAATCGATTACTTAAGTGTCATGACTTATAAAAAATAGTCACACACGTACCGTGCCGCATTAGATTATGGCACTTGGATGAATGTAAGGGAGAGAGAGGGAAATATATATATATATATATATATATATATATATATATATATATATATATATGTATATATATGTTGTTGATAGTGATATAGAAGTTGTCATGTGGCGCACATCCAACGGTCAATATAAGGAGGACAGGAGATTAGGTCAGTACAATCCCCTTCTTCCGAGATGAAGTTATGGACACAACCCCAATCACCGAAGTACCCAACACAAAATAAGCGCAGCCAAACGCAATCCTAAATATTGTAATATTCGAATTTGACCATTCAACTAGCAATTGAAGAAAAACCAAACCCAAACCATCCGGGATTAAGTTGGTGCTATCCAAGTAGAACCTTCCCTCTATATATCCGCAGAATGTGAAGCTGAAGATGTCTCGGGAATTAATTGAGTCCACTCAGTTTCCACCCGATGCATTCAAGAAATACCCGGAACTATACCCAACGCCGAAAGCTATATACAAATTCAAGATAATCCAATTTCAAACCGACTTGTCAACACAACTCTTTACCACTTCTAATTAAACAGATATGGGCCTCCAAGATTTCCTTTTCAAAAAGTTCATCCCAATGGATCCCAACAGCTGAAATTGAAATTCTAACTTCGGCATCTCCTGTCCATCTAATTCAAAGTATAACGATTTGTTAAACCGAATTTATCGATAAAATTTTTCCCAAACGGATTATAAATCAAATGAAGAAGGAAGAAACAATTTTCTTCTTCGATTCTCTATTTCGGACGTGCGAATATTGTTGAAAGTTACTCAAATAAACTCAGAGAAGAAAACACACAAGAGAGTTGCACACACAAGAGAGTTGCTGCAGTAACTCTCGTCACAATATTCAACAAAACAAAGCCTATAAAATAGGCAAAACATACAAACCACTTTGCAGGAAAATAGCTACAGAACAACAGCAACAAAGACCCACTAACATACCCCACTAACCAGAACATGTGCAGAAACTAACTCCTAAAAACAAGCCACTTCCTATTGATTAGGACTCCACAATTGACACATAAAAAACTGAAAGTTAACTACTTCAACACCCTCCCTTAAACCGATGTTGCAAACAACAGTTTAAAGGAATAAAACAAACCCTCCCTTAATCTGGAACATCCAACGAACAAACACCAAGTAGCTTTCTCAGCTTCTGAAATGTAGACACTTTGAGAGGCTTGGTGAATAAATCAGCAAGTTGATCTTCACTTCTGCAGAAAACAAGATCTATCACTTTATCTTTTGTGAGATCCCTCAAGAAATGATATTTCACATCTATATGTTTGCTCCTTCCATGTAGAACTGGATTCTTTGAAAGTTTAATGGCTGAGTTGTTGTCACAATATATTGTTGTCACTTCTTGTTGTTTAAAATGAAGTTCTCCAAGAATCTTTCTTAACCAGATAGCATGACAAACACTTGAAGTGGCAGCTACAAACTCAGCTTCAGTTGTTGATAAAGTAACAATTGGTTGCTTCTTTGAAGACCATGAGACAGCCCCTGAACCAAACATAAACACATAGCCATAAGTGCTTTTTCGATCATCTATATCTCCAGCAAAATCATTGTCAGTGAAGCCAAACAAATCTGATTTTTCTCCTTTTTTGTAAAACAGCCCAAAAGTTGCAGTCCCTTGCAAGTAGCGAAAAATTCTCTTTGCAGCTTGCAAGTGTATTTCTGCTGGGCGTTCCATATACCTGCTTATGAGGTTGACACCATGCATGATATCTGGCCTCGTTGCTGTCACATACATTAAACTTCCAACAATTTGCTTGTAAAGTGTGCTATTCACCTTTTTCCCATCAGAATCTTTCAATAGCTTCAATCCAACCTCAGTTGGTGTGGTCACAGAGTTGCAATTCTTCATTTGAAATTTGTCTAAAATTTCTTGAACATATTTCTTTTGGGAAAGAAAGATTCCAGCTGCAGATTGGATTACTTCTATGCCCAAAAAATAATGCATCAATCCAAGATCAGTCATCTCAAATTCATCCATCATAGACTTCTTAAATATGTTGATCAAGACACTATTATTCCCTATCAAGATGAGATCATCCACATACAAACATACCAGAAGCAGTTTTCCACCATCATCAACTTTAATAAATAACGTATGCTCATATGGACATTTTCTAAATCCTTCCTTCAAAAAATAAGTATCAATGCGACTATACCAAGCTCGGGGAGCTTGTTTTAACCCATATAGTGCCTTGTTCAGTCTATAAACTTTATGTTCACTACCATGCTTCACATAACCAGAAGGTTGATCAACAAATACCTTTTCTTGGATGTCACCATGCAAGAATGCTAACTTCACATCCAATTGGAAGATAGGCCATGAATTCTGTGCTGCTAATGCAATCACCAATCTGATTGTGTCAAGTTTTGCCACGGTAGCAAACACCTCCTTATAATCCACTCCAAATTCTTGCTTGTAACCTTTTGCGACCAAGCGTGCCTTGTACTTGTCAACTTCGTCATCTTTATTCAACTTCGTCTTGTACACCCACTTGACCCCGATTGATTTGTGTCCTCTTGGAAGTTCTGTCAATTCCCAAGTATTGTTCTTCTCAATGGTTGCAATTTCTGCATCCATAGCAATTCTCCAATTTTCTTTTTGCACAGCTTCATCATAGGTTGTAGGATCACAATCTGAAAACAAAGCAAAATAGGTAAGTGGATCTTCAAATTGATCAGCCCTTGTTACTTCATAATCACTCATCCAAGCGGGTCTTTTTCGAACACGATGTGGCCGTTCTTCAATTTCTGCAGTAGTGTTTTGACTTTGTGAACTTTCTGTGATGGTTCGACTGGTTGTGGGCTCTTCATCATCTTCAAAATTCATTGGAATTTGCCCTTCAACACCTTTCTCACTCCATGGCCAGAATTGCTCTTCATCAAATATCACATCACGACTGATGATGATTTTCTTGGTTATAGGATCATAAAGCTTGTAGGCTTTTGATTGATCACTAATGCCAAGAAAAACACATTTAACTCCCTTGTCATCTAGCTTTTTTCTCTTCTGATCTGGAACATGAGCATAGGCTATACACCCAAAAATTCTGAAGTGATCTACTACTGGTTTTTGTTTGCTCCAAGCTTCTTCAGGTGTCATATTCAAAACAGCAAGAGTCGGGCTACTGTTCAAAAGATGAATACTCCAATTAACAGCTTCGGGCCAGAAGCTTTTTGGAATTCCACTTGTTGTCAATAAACTTTGCACCATATTCAAAATAGTGCGGTTCTTCCGTTCACAAACTCCATTTTGCTGTGGTGAATAAGCTGTAGTGAGTTGTCTCTTAATGCCATGCTTCCCACAGAAATCTGCAAATGCACCCGAGTTGTATTCGCCACCGCAATCTGTGTGAAGGACTTTTATTGGATTCCCACTATCTTTTTCAGCAAATGTTTTGAAGCTCTTGAATGCTTCAAAAGCTTTAGATTTTTCATGCAAAAAATAAACCAAAATCTTCCGACTATAATCATCAATGAAAGTGATAATACACTGTTTACCTCCATTGGAAACTGGAGATATTGGCCCGCAAATATCTGAATGGACCAGCGCCAACGGTTTCTTTGCTCTCCATGCTTTTCCTTGTGGAAATTGAGCACGGTGTTGTTTGCTAACAACACAGTCTTCACATATATCGGACGGAGCAGTAATTGGGGGCAGTCCCTCCACGATCTTCTTTTGATGTAATGTCCGTAGTCCACCAAAGCTGAGATGACCGTATCTGAAATGCCATACCCAAGCTTCCTCTTTTAATCTTGCAGCGAAGCATGAGTGGGAAGTGCTATGAAGATGTAGTGGGAACATCCAATTGGCAGTCATTGTAACTTGAGCAATTAGACCCAATTTCTCATCATGGATTCTACAAACACCTCCTTTGAGTGTAATTTCATAGCCCTTCTCTTGTAATTGGCCAATACTTAGGAGGTTGGTTTTTAATTCTGGAACATAAAACACTTCTTTGATGGTATGTACTGAAGTCCCATTAGGAACAATTGCAACCGTCCCTTTCCCCATGACTGACGCGGTAGAGTCGTCTCCGAATTTTACTGTGGTGCGGAACGACTCGTCTAATGCAGAGAATGCTTTCTTGTCTCCACACATGTGGTTGTTGCAACCAGTATCAAGATACCACAAGTTTGAAGAAGTTTTCTCCTTTTCTTGACACACCAATAGGAGAATTTCTGCTTCTTCCTTTTCTGCTACAAAGTTAGTCCTTTCCATACTTTATATATTTAAATTGGTTCGACATTCAGATTTGTAATGCCCATACCTGTGGCATCTAAAGCACTCCACTTTGGATTTGTCTACTGACCTTGGTCTGAAATCTATTGAGTGTCGACCTCCACGTCCTCGTCCTCTGCCTTGAGAATCACAAGAAAAATAGCCATAAGATTTTTTATTGAAATTGTGGCGATCATTGGTTCCCCTTCCTCTGCTTCTGCCACTATTCATTCTTGCTGTTGATGAAAAATGATTTGTAGTTGAGGCCTTCAATGCCTTCTCTTCTGGTTCTTGCTGTAAGAAATTTTGTTCATGGACCAACAACGATCCTTGCAACTCATCAATTGAGAGTTCTTCAACATCTTTGGCTTCTTGAATAGAACAGACAACAAAGTTAAAGTTTGGTGTCAAAGATCGAAGAATTTTCTCGACTATTGTGACGTCTTCGGTCTTATCTCCATGGATTCGCATCTTATTGACAATCACCATTGTCCGGGAAAAGAAATCTGTGATTGTTTCTCCCGATTTCATTCTTAGCAATTCAAACTCCCCACGAAGCATTTGGAGTTGCTGCCTTTTTGCCCTTGCCGAGCCTTGATATTTCTTTTTCATGGAATCCCATATATGTTTGGAGGTGTCCTTGCAGAGAATTGTCTCCAAGATGGATCTGTCAATAGCCTGAAACAGATAGTTTTTGGCTTTAAAATCCTTAAATTTTGCTGCTTCCAGAGTTGTCTGTTGTGCTGCTGTCAACTGAGCTCCTTCCTCTGGTTCGACAATACCAGAAGTAACAACGTTCCAATACTCCTTAGGCTTGAGGAAATTCTCTATCAACATACTCCAATGGTCATAATGACCATCAAAGCGAGGTATAGCAGGCTGTACGAAGTTCTCTGTGGCCATCACTGCTGCTGCAAAGATGAACCACTACTACTCTCGTGTTTGATCACTCAAGACTCCTTTTGAACATTTTTTTTTTTTTTTTTTGTGGCTCTGATACCACTGTTGAAAGTTACTCAAATAAACTCAGAGAAGAAAACACACAAGAGAGTTGCACACACAAGAGAGTTGCTGCAGTAACTCTCGTCACAATATTCAACAGAACAAAGCCTATAAAATAGGCAGAACATACAAACCACTTTGCAGGAAAATAGCTACATAACAACAACAACAAAGACCCACTAACATACCCCACTAACCAGAACATGTGCAGAAACTAACTCCTAAAAACAAGCCACTTCCTATTGACTAGGACTCCACTATTGACACATAAAAAACTGAAAGTTAACTACTTCAACAAATATTTTATAATTATTTTGGGAGAAATCTAATTTGAACTTGTACATATAGTTGAATTGTTGTAGAAAGCTTTGACTTCCACCTCTTTAACAGTGTCAGAAGTCAACGGCTGTGTTTGTTGACATCTTTCCTGGTGCTTGTATGGGTTTAGATCGACGATGTGGTGACAAGCATTATCTCTTGCAAAACCGTTCATCTTTCAAGAATTATCTTTGCAAATTCTTCTTGTTGGTTTCCACATCATCTAAAAGTTTTCGTGGAGGAGTTTCCTGTTTCTTATTTTCCATGTGAAGGAAACGAAAGCCCCCCATGCCAATTTAAGCATCAGGAACATGAATGGCCTTCCCCTTCGAAGGCTTCATGGTTCGACGGAACTCCGAAACTCCAACTATCTGAGGCCTGCCAACATGAAAGTCTCAAAGAACGCGTGTATCGTGATGCGGTGTCGATCTTGCATCCAACTTCATGCGAGTTTGATTTATAATATCAGTGCCAAGTAGGACTTCACGCTAACATTTTTGGCTGTCTGGTAGGGTTTGAGAGTATCGATCTTCCGTCAGATCTGGGAATCCATATCCGTATCTTCCTCATCCGAAGATACATCTAGCAAGAAACAAACTAAAGAATGATTAATACGCAGTTGGAGTCGTTTAATCGCATCATGAAAAGAACGCAAAAGGGCAATGCTATGTGCATTAATATTCTCTCCTTCGCTCGTCAGTAAGCGCGTGTATCTATCCCAAAAGAATGATTTAAGCGAGTCCTACTCGACTGGCCTATGACAAAAGTTCAACTATGGATGTTCCTTTATTTCTCCGATGAACTAATGAAAAAACAGCCTCCACCAAGTCGTGTTTGATCTGTCACGCTTTCATAGTCACAATCTATGTTAAAGCTTAAAGCCCTCGCTCATCAACGATGAAAATGGTCATACAAATTAAACACGTAGATTCTGGACACAGATGATTCAACTAGCAAATTGAACATATGCATACGTTAAACTCTATCTTTACGACAAAAAAGAAATATGACATCACTCTATATAGAACACTAAATCACTTTAATATTCTTCAAACTCATTCATACAGCCGCTATGTTTAGGCTCATACAAAGCTCTCAAAATGGGGAAAAATCCATACATACATACATACATACATACATACATACATACATATATATATATATATATATATATATATATATATATATCTTCATAAAGTCGAAATATCCTTACATCGGTCTTAGATTTGGTGCTCCGTGTAGTAGATAGAGTCCGTCACATGTGCTATGCGAGATCATCCACATCCCCTTCGATTGAAGAACTCTCAGGATAAGCTTATTTCATGATGTACAAGACCAATCAATTCTGTCACCAAAATAGTAATAATTCAACAACTCCCGATTACATAGACTACCATGTATTCACCTCAGAAGCCGCCTCGCTAAAGTGAGAAAGCGCCACATACCTTTCCTCTTGGCCTTTTGGCAGAGATTGAGGTGGAGCATGGACTCGTTGTTAACATCGTACTCAGCGAGCGTCTAGACGCTGTTCTTGATCACCTTGCCCGCGAAGATCAATTTCTGCTGATCCATGGGAGTGCCTTCTCGGTCCTGTAATTTGACCTTCGCGTTGTGGACCATCTTCAAGCTCTCGACTTCGATGATGACCGTTTTGTCCGTTTGGGTTTTCACGTGGATCTGCGCCTGCATGGACAGATGACAGTAACTAAAGTGGAATATCGTGATGAATATACGTTACCAAAGGCCTAAAGAATCGAGCGAAGACGGCGAGACGTTACCCGAAGAACACCGAGGGAAGCTTGCTCGAACCTTCTTTGCCTCAAGAGAGTTGGTGACGAAGCAGGCGGCTGGTGGGCCTCGTTTCTTGTGGAGCAGCGAGGTTGACTCGGTCAAACGGGGAAAAAATCAACTTGTGAAAGGTTGATATAGGGAAACGTGTACGAGTGGAGTTGGGGGGATTGTGGTGAAATTTCCACACGACTTGGTGCAAAGACCGGCAGTGGCAGCTCGCGCCGGTCTTTAAAAGCAAGATAGGGAGCATGAGTGGAGGGGGGTTCTTGTCCGAAGGGAAAGCCAGAGAGCGAGAGAGAGAGAGAGAGAGAGAGAGAGAGAGAGGAGCTGAGATTGAACGGAGAGCAAGAGGGAGCTTCGGCCGACACCTCAACCGTGCGCGAGCTCCGTCCAACGATCCCTCCCGGTAGTCGAACTCGAGCTCGGACTGGTAAGCCTCCGTTTTTCCCTCTCTTTGCTGCCCTATTGGGGATGCCGGACAGGAGTTTGTGGCCGTCTAGCTCACATGAACTCCAACCCCCGTAGTTCTTTAGCTAGGTCGCTGGGTGGTATTGGTTGTGTGCCGAGGATCCTAGCCCCATTTGGAGTCTCGGTTGAGCCGGAAGACTTATGCTTTGGTAGCGCACGAAACCTGTTTGACAAGTTTTAAAAAAAAAAAAAATTAATAAGATTAGATATAAAAAGGCATTAATAGTTAATTAGTGTAATCAAGTCTCTAACCTTAAATTCTTTGGTTGCATAAGAAGTAAAGTACACTCACACACGTTATTTAATTTCTAGTCAACCCTAATAGGTTAATGGCGACTCTTTTTAAGATAATTATCACAGCATCAATTTGAATACTCAATGTCGCACAAGATTTGAACTTGAGGAGAGCTCACGTCTAAAACAAGGGCCGTAGGCTTATCTTTTAAATAATATCCCTAAACCTATTTTCCTCCTAACCAAGGGTAGGTCACAATAGTAAGGATTGAAAAAATACTTCAAATCATGTCGATTGATTGTGAAAAAGTAGAACAGAAATTATGACACTATTCTTTATTAAAGACATTCATCCTCTGCGAGTATCCTCTTTATTGCAAAGTATGTCAATGAATCTCAATTATTGATGTTGATTTCAAACGTAACCTCATTCATATGAATCTATGGTTAAGATCACGAATCTGTGGGAGGGATCATCAAGGCACTTCATCATCTTGATTAGTTGTTTTCCTTCTCTCCTTTCCCTCAGACCTCCCAAAGGCATCGATTCTCCAGTAGTTCATGTCCATGAATATGTTTTAAAACTCTAGCATAGTCAAAACTTTGAATCTCTCTCTCAGTAGTTCATGTACATGAAGATGTTTTAAAACTCTCTCAAAACTTTCTCTCTCTCTCTCTCTCTCTCTGAGAGACAGAAATTCTAACATTTGTTTCTCCAATTAGAAGCTAAATAACCAGCGAAGTAATCAATACCAAACATGAGGAATTTGATGGAGACAGAAATAGCGCTGGCTCCAGCGCCAATCAATGACTGTAATGTCTCGTTGGGCAGCACAAATTTACTGAAAACTCCCGAGGGGAAGCTCTTGCAGATCGATCTCCAAGTCACCTTCACCACCTTCTTGTTCCTCTTACTAGTCATATTCAGCTCGTGGCGACGTCGCTGCAATGGGAAGAAGTTCCGCCTCTTCATTTTCATGGCGTACAATCTCTCGACCTTCTTACTCACCTACTCTCTAAGCCTGATGCACTCTCTAAGTCAGAATGCTTCGTGTCGCAACAATTAATCGCCCATCTGGGCAATGCTCCTGATGATTGCCTTCGGGAGCACTGATTCTATCTCCGCATACGGTCTTGACGACAACGAGCAGTGGCAGAGAAATAATTGGCAGCTCCTGACTAAATTTATTTGGTTGGTCTGGTTGGTGGACTTGTACTTCAATGACGAGTCCAAGGTGCTGGTCACGGCCGGGTGCCTCGGCTTTGTCTTGTCCTTGAAGTTCATTGAGAGGGCTCGGGCCATGATGGCAGCGAGCCGACGTTCTTTGGAGGAAAATGTGGGAGTTGTTGCTGATTATATGATGAGGGGGCACGAAAGACAGGGCTTTTTTAGTGGTGGAGTCGATCCAGTTAACATGAGAGGGTATACGTATTTAGTGAGGGGTGAAGAGCGGAGATGGGTGAATGGCTTTGTTCTTGCTGTGCGATTCATCACGAGGTGTCTCAGGAAGAAGGAGGCGGAGCTGGCACCGAACGACCAGATGACATTGGGTATAGACGAACTGATCACCATTGAAAAGGTATACCTTCAATCGTCTGATTATTTTTATTTTTCTGAACCTTGATTTAATAAGGATTTTCTCCTCGGGCTAAAAATTTATTTAAAAAGGGGCAAATCATCTTGTTTAGTTGTGAAAAAATAACAATATGCAGTGTCAATGACAGAGACGAGTTGATCCCAGTAGAAAAGGCACATCTTCAATTATTTAAATTTTTAGATTTTTCTTAATTTCAATTTAGTAAGAATCTTCGTTTAACAAAAGAAAAATAAATTATCTCGATTGGTTGTGAAAAAGTAAAAAATGATGACTCTATGCATTATTAATAACATGATACCACAACATGAATCAAGACAAGACATTCATCATCTATGAAAATCCTCAGCCTCACAAAGTATCTCAATGAATCTTAATTATTGATGCTTTGAGTGATAGCTTTCAAAAGTAAGCTTTTCACATGAATTTACCGTTGGATTATTGAGGCACTAAATAAGAACACGAACAAGGATAGAAAATCTCATTTTGTCAACTCCTAGTTACTTCTGACTCATATGACTTTTGGGTTCTTTATCTCAACATGCTTCCATTATACTTAGGTGACTTGATTTCATCAGGCGTATTCTAGATTTGATGCAAAAGTTTAAACTATTAAATAGATGAAGACTATTCATATAGGCACATTATTATTACATACTTAAGCCACATGTGATTACAATTACTACTCCCCTTTTGTGTGAGTCGACCTCTTACACGTGTAGGACCTAACTCGGTTATTTGGGAAATAGACACAACTCCTATTTTGTGTGAGCTAACTTTAGTAAATTCATCATGAGTGATAAGTTTAGGAATGAAGTGCCAGGATCTGAACTTTTGTTGACATCTTATTTTTGTCGGGCGAGTAAGTCGTAGCTTCCTTATGAAAATACAAAAGGCGAGGTCGTGCCACATCTCCGATTTGGCCCAGCTCGCCGAGGTCGGGCTCCAGCCCCCTACCTGGCCCATTTCTTTTATTTTTTTCTTGGCCCGGCCTCTACCCTTTTTCTTTCTTTCTCAGCCCGGCTTATTTCCCTTCTCATCCCGGCCCCCGCATGCCTTCCTCTTTTTTCCTCTCTATCTCCCTCGCGCGTGCTGGGAGAAGACAGAGCTATATACTAGGTGTCTAGCTGCAATTTCCGAAGAGGGTGGTAGAGAGAGCACGGGCAAAAAGTCGGGGAGGGAGACTGAGCCAAACAGGGAGACCTATAAGAAAAAAAAAAAAAAAAAACGGGGAAGAGCAGCTAGCGAGGGGAAGGGGGAAAAACAGAGGGATCGAGAGTGACGGAGGGAGGGCAGAGAGGGAGAGACATAGAGAAAGACGAAGAGTGGAGAGGAGAGTAGGGCTCATGCCTTTGGCTCGATCACACTCGAATGCCATCGTCGCCCTCTGACAGCCCCCATCCATCGCCCGTATCTTCGGTAGGTCCTTTCTTTTTTGCATCCAAACCTCCTTTGCCCCAAAGATCCCAGCTTAGCGACCTCAAGGCGATCGGTCATGGCCTAATTTTCTTTGGGGTCACCTTCTGTCTGTCATCACTGAGCTAAGTAAGGACCCTCAAACGAGCCTCCCCACCCATGGCCGACATGTCTTGTTTTCCCTCGCTTTTTATTTTCTCGGTCGAATGGGCCGGATTTTCTTCTTGCACCTTGCCTTATTTGTTTGAAGTTTGTGTGTTTAAATGCTTGCAATTTCGATACTTGGTTTTTCTATTCACCGTATCGCACTTCAATAAATTATTTTTTAATTTTCCTTTTCTAGAATGTCTAGGATTAGTCTAAAATTATGATGAAACTTGCAAAAACATATGCATGCTCGCTTAGTGGACTAATGCCCTTAGGATCATAATTGAAAATCAACATTGCTTGACCACTTCAGATAATACACTCTCAATTTAGGTCCTAGAAAAGTGCTAATAGAAACAAGTCTTCGATTTTAGAGTCTCTAGTTGCATAGGAATCGAGACGACACTCCTCCGTCTCGATTGATTTCTAGTCGAACGCAAATAAGTTAGTGGCGACTCTTAGAAATTTTAAGTTCTTAAGGAACTTTAAAAGAAAAATCCAATGTGGCGCAATATATAGACTCGAGAGAGTCCACACCTAATTGATGGGCTCGACTTTTGGCAATACCCTTAAATCTATGTCTTTTTCCCCTTCTGGATGGAAATGAGAGGTCGCGACAACTCTTGACTTGCACTCTAATAAAATGTTTGTATGTCTCGGTTTAAATCATTCGGTGGAAAAAGGCTGCACATATTAAGACCCATTATAATCACATATTCAAACAATTAACTTGGCCATTAACTTATATGCAAGCTCAACTGTTTAATCACATATTCGAACAATTAACTTGGCCATTAACTTATATGCAAGCTCAACTGTTTACTCAGGTGTGGAATTGTAAAGGGAGGCTCTTAAGCTCCGAAAGAGACCCCCACTACAAGCTCAAAGACATGTGCCTCTCTTTTGCACTCTTCAAGCTCCTCCGTTTGAGGTATGCAGGCTACTCGTTGCCCCAAAAGGCTCACGAGAATGCATGGAAGTTGATTCGTAATGGATTGCTCTCACATGAAGACGGTTACAAGCGAGCATTTCGAGTCGTTGAGGTTGAGCTCACGTTCCTTTTTGATTTTTTCTACACCAAGTATGGTATCATATTCCACCCTGGTTGGTTGACAACCAAATTGATGGAGTTAATGGGCATTGCCATTAGCATCTGGACTATGACATCACTCATGAAGCATCATCAGAGAGATAACAATAACTGTAATTGTCTACTCACCAATACGCTAAATGGGTTGAGTGGCGACATATTCATTACCAGCTTGATGATAACCTCATTCATCATCATGGAGCTCATACAATATTTCTTCATGAGTTTCTCAGAATGGGCCAAAATGATATTGATATGCCAATATGTGCAGAAGAAGTCATGGCAAGAGAGTGCGCATATTGAGAGTATGATCAGAGCGATATGTGGGGTCTGGTTGTTGAAGCCTTGGGAGCGAAAGCTTCATCAGTACTCATTTCTCGACTCATACTTCTATAAACCTTCTAGGTTATTGAACAACCGGATTATGGCGGCCTTCATTGATCAAACTAGGGATGGCCAGAGAGAGAGCCCACCGATCCAATTGTCTGAAGAAGTGAAGCAAGCGGTGTTTCATTCTCTGAAGTTGAAAAACGGTAATGATTTGGATAATGGACATGCCTCACTAAGAAGGAACAATGAGTCCAAGAAGCTGTTGTGGGCATGTCGGCTGGAGACAGAGACTCAGGTCATCATGGTGTGGCACATTGCTACTAGCTTCTGTGAGCACCGATTACCTGTAAGATCAGACTTGCCTAGAACGAGGGATTTTCTAGTTGCGACTAGCTTGTCAAAATATTTGGCTTACTTGGTTGCTTTCGCTCCACGGCTACTACCAGATCGCCCTTTATTTGCGGAGCATGAGTTCAATCAGGCAATCATCCAAGCCAGGGTGTTCTTTGGGAGTTGCAAAACAATGGAGGAGCGGCTTACGGAGATGGAGAAAGTGGGCGGTGGCCATTCTGCGCATAAAGGAACTATAATTGACTGGAATTCTTGGCTTGGGAATCTACTAGTAAATGATATAAGAGATGAGGAAAAGATTTGGAAGATTCTGGCTAACTTTTGGGTGGAACTGGTGTTGTACGTGGCGCCTTCGGATGATGTGAAAGCACATGCAGAGCATTTGGCAAGAGGAGGCGAGTTTGTGACTCACTTGTGGGCTTTGCTCTCTCACGCAGAAAAAAAGAGAAAAGCCTCCCACTAAGCCACATAATGCACTAGAGAGAAGCAACAACTTCTGACCTAATCCAATGGTTGATAATATCTGTTGCATGTTACCAGTGATTGTGATAATAAATGGTTACTTATGTATTATTAATGTGGATCTTGTCCTAGATAATAGTGCAATGTGTTTCATTGCATCACTTGCAACTCTCACTATGCATTTAATGTAATAAAATATTAGGTAAACATTTGATTTGCCAAGTCAATAATAAAATACTCCATTTATAGATTTAGTAGGGGGCCATATTTCAGATATTAAAAAAAAAAATCAATTTCACTCACCTTCTCTCTTCAATGCCCCCACCTTGTCTCTCTCCACTCTACAGTGCTTTGAAGAGGTGAGTTTGGAGGGAAGTGAATAGAAAGAGAATCTCCTTCGGCGAAGATGTGGATCGTGAAGGACGACGAGAGACTGAGTGGATTGAGATTGCGATTGAGAGGAGAGGAAAGAAGGCGGAGAGAGCTGCGAAAGGAGGAAAGCCGGAGAGCGCGATTGGGGGAGAGACGTCGAAGAGCTTGGAGGCAAGGAGTACACGTGGAGGAGGACCAATTCGGCTAACGGGAGGGGAGGGAGGCGAGACATGTCAAGGAGATGGCAGGGGCGGGGACAGCAGCAGCAGATGAGGAGAGGTTGGGACAATGGAGCGGCTGTTGGTGGGAGGAGGCGGTAGTAGTGATTTTGGGGAGGAAAATGTGAGGGGTGTTTGAAGAGAGGAGAACAGAGCAACAGAAGAGAGGGAGAAGGTGGGTATTTTCATGGAAGAGGAAAGGTAATATAAAAAATTGATCTTTGAAAAATCTGAAATGTGGACCTCATTAGATACGCATTAGTCAATAAGTGAAGTGTCTTATTGTCAATTTGGCAGGCGGAATTGAAATTAGATGCAAATTTCACGCACCAAGACTAAATTATGTTCCAAAAAGACCTAAGAAGATAGTAATAACGATGAAAAAAAAAAAAAAAAAAAATAGAGGAACAAAAAATGGATCTCGGAAAACCTAATAATGCCAATATAGAAGATAAGAGGGGATTGCATTTGTTGCTAGACCGTTAAACTCTACTCATAACAAGAACCTTATTATCATCCTGCCATAGATCTCCCACGAAACCGCATTGAATGGATATTGAAAGCAAAAATCAGGACTCACTGTCACATCACCCCCCTAAAAACCTCAATAGTATAACCCATCTCGACGTCGCGCCATTTGACGGACTTATCTTCATCCATCCTACTTTGTTTATGTATGAAAAAAATACCCCTTCAAGGGAAGATCGAACTTTGGGCTTGGTTGCGACTTCTCGAGCTCTTTCCTCAGAACCTTTACTTTATCCCACGATTTCACTTCTGTCACAACTTTAGGTTGGCCTTCCATGGCAAAACTATCATCGCGAACTTCTTCAACAGAGGCTTGCTATGAATGTCGACACTAGAATTTTCTCGAAGCTCATAATAGCAAATCCGGCGATCATCTTCAAGATCAGTTCCAATTGCAAATAGCATCCCCCATTCAAGAGGGACATCTTCCAAGAAGCAAACTACCTCTCTGAAGGGTTTCACAGGATCGCTCATGTTAACTTTGATATGAAGCCGTATTTCGGACGGCGGCTTTCCTATGCTAAGTTCAATTTTAGTGGATGGTAGTGGCTCTGGCACAGCGATGACCTAAATGTGGGAATGATTGAGCATGTTGCAACCTTGACATTGAGCTCGTCTTCAAGAACCTCGCTGTCGAAAACAAAAGTTTGGCCATAGACAGATTTTTCGTGTTATTTTTTGATCTTCCCTTTAATCTCCGGGAATTTATCATCATAACCAATTTCAATGCAGAAAGGTCTTCCTTCGTGGGGCTCAAAGAAAACATGGAAATGTGATTTGAAGAAGAGCTCAATCCAAATACTTAGGGTGCGCATGATAAAATTTCTACTTTTTTATTTCTCTGTTTCTCTGTTCCTCAAAACATGTTTGGAATAGAAATATGTTTGGTAACACAATTTGATTTTTCAATTTCTGAAATAGATTTTTATTCCAGAAATAGATTTGAAGAAAAAATCAGAAGCTAAAATTTTTTATTCTCAAATTGAGTGAAATCCATATGCATACCCTTATTGTCACAAGATTGAGTGAATGTCTTAGAGGTGGAATGGATACATATATGGAAAGAAAATCCAATTACTAGAGTTCATGATCTTAAAGGTATCTGAGACATTTGCACAAAGAAGGGACCGCTAATTGATAAAGGAAAATTATAAATAAGGGCATTTTTTCATAATAAGATTAAAATGTAACCTTATTTCACATAAATTATGAAGCGGTCGAGTCAATTTTAAATAAGGATTTGAATTCGCCAGCTATCGAGTACTTAATTTTTCCGGCAGCCGAAACTGGGCAATTGTGTCCCAAACAAGATGTGGACAAAGATTAAAACGAAAAATGAAAAACTGGGAAACCCAAAAAAAAGAAGTCTACTCCCAGAAGAGAGAGAGAGAGAGATTGCAGATGGTGGGGGCGTGCGTCATGGCCGATTGGATTTTCCCGGCGAGAGCAGTTGACCCTCGGTGAGGGTTGACTGATGCTTGGCTTCATGGCAGAGCTTGTCCACGAATTTGGGCTGGCGGAGCTCGACGTCGGGCCTCGCTGCACTCTTCCAGCCGGACGCCATGGTGGAGGTCGAGATTGGTGAAGAACAGGATGAGGCGCATTAGAAGGCTTAACGCTTCTTGAATACACATCGCATCTTCGTTTTCTCAATTTTTTTTGCAAGGAATTGTGGTCTGGATTTTTCTGGGTTAGATTTTTATGGAAACACTTTTCACAGAACATTTTAATTCCTTAAATGGGTTGAAGCTTGACCATGGATTGATTTTGATATTTTGGATCCACCCAAGTCGGAATCTTGTTAGTGGATTCAAACACTTCGCTGAACCCGATAACCCAATTGCCGATGCACCGCCGGCTTCCGGTAGCTCGGTGGTGCAATCTCCCAAAGATAGGGAAACTCTAATTCTATTCCTAGGTGCGTAAGTGAGATGCATGTTGCAAAATTGCTTGGCCGCCCTCCAGCCTGAAGAAAAAAGTCAGCTTCATGTACTTTGCTAGAAGGATACCCATGTTTTGGCAACTGGAAAAATCAAGTGTCGCTTGCCGGTGAAAATTTGGTCAGCCAGTAAGATCGAGCCTTTATTTGAGATTAATTTGGTCATTTTAGATATATTTTATGAAACAAAGTACACTGTAAGCATTTTAGCCTTTTTTTAGTTTTTTTAATCTAATTTAAATAAAATTTAAAGGAAAACTTTTTAAAAAATGCTACATTAGAGAGTGAAAATAATTGATGGAAGGATTTGATTATACTTTTTTAAGACTTTACTATACTTTCATAATAAATTTTAAGATTTTTATTACACTTATTCTGGTTAAAATATTAATAAAAAGTGGGACTCTCTTCTTCCTTTGTTTCTTCTAGTTTTCTCCGTTGTCTCATTCGGAGGAGTTTCTCGCCCTTCTATAGTGATGGAGAAGAGAAGTCTCAGTCAACATGGACAGCTTGTGCAAGGCTCCAAATGAAGGCAGCTTATGAATTTCCCACACGTGAAGAAAAATTGAGGACTCCTCTGGGCGTTAGTAAAAAAGTACCATCTCTTGTCTTAGATGAAAAAGTTCTTAGATGAAAAAGTGTGCAGCCGAATCCTCAAAATCATAGAGATGACTTCCGTAAATTTAGATAGAGTATTGTTAATGGTCCAATCGATCTGGTTCCTCTCTAAAAATCGAGAATCAAATCGATTATTTCACCTTTTAAAAATTGAGAATTAAGAATCATATCGATTATCACGGAAATTACTCAAAATCAGCTAGTTCGATCCAATTTAGATTGATTCTTAGGTTGGACCAAGACCGTTACACACTCCTATTTTATAGTACTTGTTTCTAAATGCTATAATAAGCTTTGAACATGTTGCCAAACTCCTGTTAATATGCCTTTTCTTCTACTCACGTTTCAAAGCGTGTTGTAAGAGAAGAAGGGAAAAGAAAAACTTGGGAGATGGGAGTGAGAGTTAGAAAATAAATAAAAAATTAGAATTTTCTTTTTTTCTTCTTTATTGTTTTAATTGTTCTTTTATATATTTATATTTTAAGCTCTTGTTTATTGAAAATTTTTAAAATTAACCCTGTGAATGTCAAAATAATGTATCGAAATATTGGAGTTCTGAACTCTAGAATTGATTAGTAATCGGATTTTTTAATATTTATTGATTGAGTGTCAAAAAATATCAAAATATTTAAAAGTGTTGGATGCATATCAAAATATTTGATACGATACAAAAACTTTTAGAAAGTATTAATACCTCGTAAATCTCCACCGCTCTTTCTGCAAAGGAAAAAAGAATCTCCTCTTTTATATTTAAAAATTTTACCCCAAAATAGGCTTGCACACATTAATTGACACGGCGGAGCTGCTGCAGAGAGTCATTCCTCTTTCTCTCTCCTCATTTTTCTCCATCCGTGAGGTGAAGAGCGACGCTTTCTCTCTCTCCCTAGGCCTGCACGCATTAACTGTCTCGAGGAGAGAGAAAGTGAAATAACTCTCCGCAGTAGTACTAGCGACGTACGGAGAAAAATGGGGAGAGAGAAAAAGAAATAACTCTCCGCAGCAGGTCTAGCGCCACAATTAATGAGCGAAGGCCTATTATGGAGGAAATTTTTATTTTCTGTGGAGAAAGCGCGGTGGGGATCATTTACTGACATGAAGCTACGTGAAGCATTCTAATTGGCGGGAGTGCACGGTATCTTGTGGCCGGCTCAACTATTGAGCAACGGCCTTGACTGTGAACTTCATTGAGGTCGAATGAAAAGCCACCGCGGTGGACTATGCAGACATGTTGACGGAGGTGGATGTCGGGGCTGGGTTCACGGAGGAGCTCGTCTGCTATGCAAGTAATGGTGGTGGTGGCGATGAATGGTTGGCGGTACGAAAGGGAGTCAATGGGGGTAGAGTACAGAAAGATGGATCGCGATTTGGGATATTCTGGTGGGATGCGACTTTTGGTGTTATATATACAGATGGGTGATTAGGGAGACCGCCGATGCATGGCAAAGGTCGGGATGGTAGCTAGAGCTTGGAGGCAGCAAATGCATTGTTTGGGCCCGGTGGCATTTGAGTTGGTCGTAATTGGGTTTACCAATTTTTACAAGCTAATAAATGTTTGGATTTATTTTTCTTTATATAGTTCCATATTCAACCTGAACCATACTTATCATATAACGCATTTAAACTTCATTTTATAATATTACCTACTCAAAGCACCACATTATAAAGCAACTTGAATAAGTAGATTTCAAAATCGAAATATTTGAAAAAGAAAAAAATGTCATAGTACGAGATCCACATGCACTCTATCAACCACTAGAGAGCATGATCGACGTCGAAAATGCTTGCCTCTAGTGATGATTGCAATGTGGCCATTGGGATCGCTACCGGAGGTGGCGGCAAGTGTCACCATCCTAATTTTGTTTTAATTTTCTTTTCTCTTTAAATTTGTCTATTTTTTTCCAACTGCAGCACTATTTTCCCCCTATATTTTGATAAATATAGATCATAAATAAGGTAGATCCAAACCCATTGAGATCATTTTTTAGTTGAGCCTTAATGCTAGACCCATTCTAACCTATTTCATAAACAAAATCTAGCTGACCAAATTCAATCATATACAGTAATATACGAGTCAAGACATATGCTCAAAAATCATTTTTCCACTTCAAAAAAAAATAGGGGTGAATAATTTCAGTTTTTGTATTTATACATGTTTTACCTAGAATTTGGAATCTGGAATCTATCCGTTGAAATATGTTTCTCATTTTCTAGAACCTAAAATCTACATTGCAAACCTCGGAACCTGAAACCCATCATGTTTCAAGTTTCAGGATCTACTTAGATTTCACTTTTATTAACTAAACAATTGCAGTGAATTATCACATTCAATAACCATTACTTATTGCTACAATAACTTATATTTAGACATATGGAAAATATGAAATATTAATAGAGTAAAAGTCTTAATCATAAAATGAAAGTTCGGATTAGTGGTTCCAGATCATACACTCGTTATCAAACGTCATAGAATACGCAGGATCACACAAAGGCATAGACCAAGAATCTACTTTGTCAAAACAAGTTCTCTAATTTTTGGAACCTAAAACCTATCTCACATACCTTGGAAACCTGGAACCGGATAGATTTCCAATGGTCAAGTTCTCAGGTTTCGGGTTCTACCCTGGAATTATGCTTATCCTTAAAAAGTAGTGCTAAAAATTTTACTCAAATCAGATTGGACTAGTCAGCTTAACCCGTTGGATTGGGAAGAAGACAGTTTTATGGTTCGATATTATTAATAGCTTGGATTGTTAAAAAAGAGACCTGGTCAAATCCTGCGAAATTGGTCAACCCAATCAACATGTCGCCGGTTTAACTAGATATTTGATTATGACTCAAATGCGTTGTAAAACATTTAAGGGGTGAGATGAGGATAAGAGGATCGATCCCATGATATTAAATGTAGAAGAGAGGCTTATCCAATCAGCTAAGAGGTCCATACCTATCTAACTCAATAGATAGGCCTATTCCATGCATGCTATATAATTTGTTTGTAAAATGTTTATTGTATATGGTTGGGGGGTCAGACCGGTTGAATCAGTTGACCCAAAAACGAGAGGCGAAGCCAGTTTTTTGACCAGTCCAAGTATAAAAACATTTGTCAAAGTTTAACTTTATCTCACAAGGCACACAGAAAATATTTAAATATTTTAAATTCAAAATCACAAAATGGAAGAAATCCCAGCGGAAGAAAGAATTTGATATAGAAAAGGACTCTACAACCATCACGACATTTATGTGAATTATCTATACATTAAATGATGCGCTATATCTCAAGACTTAGTCTCCATTTGTCTTGCAAAAAGCTTTCTTTGGGAAAATATTTTTCTCATTTTTTGGTGTTTGGATTGTTTAGGAAAATGTTTTCCCATTGCAATTTAAATTTAGGAAAATGATTTCTTTGACAAAAAGTCTTAAATCATTTTTAAATATATGACTCGATATTAATGTTTGAACCAAAAACTATGTTTGGGCATGAGAACCCCAATGCTTGTTTCCAAGCGCTTGGCGATAGGGCCGAGTCCCCAATGCCGAAACCTCATATCCATCGAGCTCGGGCTTGAGACCCTCGTCCTCACACCCGTGCTTGTGACACTAATGCTTGTTCCCATGCTTGGGATACTAGGCTTGATAATATCAAGGTTAGGCTCGGGTCCTTGGTGCTTGTGCCTAGATCCATTAAGGTTGGGCTGAGACCTCAGCACCCGAGTCCTAAGCTTGGCCTCAATTAACCTAGGCCAGTATCAGGTGTTGGGGCCTTAGTCTCAAGCGCTAGGTTTGGGGCTTGGTCTTGATGGACCAAGGTTCAAGCACCGAGGACCTCATCTTAGCCTTTGTAGACCAAGACTGGAGTGTGAGGGAGCTAGTCATAGGTATTGAGTTCTCGAGCTCACTTTCGATGGACCCAAGACTAGTTCTCATGCTCAAGAGTTGGGGATCTTGGCTTGAGACCCTGATGCTCTTGCCGGGTTCCTTAGCTACCTATGCACAAGTTACTAGCATCTAAATAATGTATGCCTATCAAGGAAAATCTAATTTCTTACCAGATAACGAAAAAAATTTTGGAGTTCATTTTCAGGTCTCAACCAAATACCATGAAATAGTGTCATTTTCTTGGAAAAGGACTTCCTAAAAAAACATTAAATTCGGACTTAGGGGTCAGGAGGGAAATTTTGGAGAGAAAAAAAGCAAATTTGGGACTAATCTTAGCCCTACAAATCACCAAATGATCCTATGATTGAAGTTCTTTGCTTAATGAATAAGAAATGATATGATTGGCTCAAATTAAGTCACATGGATCATGAATAGGTGACATGGCATATCCTAAGGTCTTGATTATAAGGAAAATGAATGGCTAGGATTGATGTTGTTAAGGATTGATGACTTGGAATATAATTTTAGTAATTTAGAGAATATGAATATCCTAAGGTCTTGAAGTTCTTTGCTTAATGAGAAAGAAATGATATGATTGGCTCAAATTAACTCACATGGATGATAGCTAAGTGACGTGGCATATTCTAAGGCCTTGATTAGAGGAGAAATGAATGGCTAAAATTGATGTTGTTAAGGATTGATGGTGTGGAATTTAATTTTGGTAATATAGAGAATGCCATTTTTGAAGTTAGGGATAGAGTGGGGAGGCCATATGGTCTATGGGTTGTAATTTGTTGACTTTTGGGTTGACTTAAGTTAACGGTTAAACGGATCAACCGGGTTGATCCGAGACTTTCTAATTGTCCTATTTCCCTTCAAACTACCTTATAAACTTGGCTATTACCATATGTTTGGCCCATTGGGCCGTTCCAGGTTGACCTGCCCAACCCCATTGTTCCCAAATCGTCATTTTAAACTCAATTTCTTCAATTACCCTAATTGTGCCCAAAGTGATATATTGAAATTGAATTAATTTGGCCTAATGAGCTTTAAATTATGCTCTTTAACTTCATTGCGAATAGTTATCCATAGCCCTATATTCGTGTTTGGACTTTGGACAACACGTTTAAGCTCAAAATCTCAAAATCGAAATCTTGAATTGTTATGGTCTTGAATCAGATGTCCTTTTGGACTTGTTAATGAATATTCAAGTGTTAACAAGTACTTGGAGACAATGCAGACCAAAATGAAAGCTAATTAAAGAGAGAGATTTTTTTTCTTGGCAAAGAGAACTTTAATATGCCCTTCCTTTATTCTGGGTCTTTTACTTTTTCTTTTACCTATCATCTCTTTTCCTCCATTCTGCCGTGTCCTGGTTTTGTAAGTATCGTTTTTGGTGAATCGACCATATCGTTTTCATATAACTAATTTGGTAAGCTTAATACATTGGTATAATTGAGTCAATACGATGTTGGTAAATCACTGAATAGTTGCTAAATTCGAAGACTCAAACAAAAGTTGGTAGTTTCAGAGAGATATTAGTTATTTTAACTCATTGATGACATACAAAAATGAATATCGACAAATCTTTAGAATTGTTGGTAATTGGAAAGAATAAACTGATCCTGCTACTTTTCTAAAAATGCCAGGCAAATGGGTCACTCCATGCTATTAAAGCTCGTTGTGTGAAGGAGAGGACTCTAGGCTACGAAAGCTAGCCAAGTTGTTGAACTACTCTGAGCTACGTGAATTCACAGTGCAAAGAAAATTTTGCGTTTGTGTTCACAAATCTAATGGAAATGGGTCACTCCAGGCTACTAAAGCTCACAGTGTGAAGGAAGACCCAAGGCTGCAAAATCTCGACAGGTCGATGAAGTGCCTCACGCTACATAATTTCACCATGAAGAGAAGATTCAGCGTTTGCATTCGCAAACTTGATGGAAATGAGTCACTCCGGACTATTAAAGCTCCCCATGTAAAGATGCTCTGGGTTATGAAAGCTTGGCGGTGGGGAGTGCTTCGGGCTTTGACGTTATAGGTTGCGATCAATTGTAGAGATGAAGATGTTGCAGATTTCATAAACTCACCATTTGAAAATAGATTTTGAGGCTACAAATTGCTGTCACTTATAGAGCTGGGGCTCTGAAGCTAAAATCTACGAGCACTGCTGAAATATATTAAACAAGTGCACTGGTTGCGGGAGCATACTGGGCAGGATCATCGTCATTTGAATAAATGTCATAAGAGACAATATCAAAAGAATATCATCACCAAAAAAAGCTTTGATTGCATGAGCAAATCAAGGTAAATTCATTTGTTTGGAAAACATTCATTACCATTCAATATTGAGAATCATTGGCAATAAGTACACACTGACTAATCCAAGTGGTCTTATAAAGTTTCAAAATGTGGGATTGGTCATAATTTCAACGATAGATAAGCATCATCGACTGATAAACTTAATAATCATTGGTCATCATTTTCGTCAGGTTTACAAATCAACAACCCTAAAGATGAGATAAGCTAACTTTGTTTCCACTTCCACGAGCAGTAGCTTTCAATGTGAAACTCACATGTTAGTACAAACAATCCCAATCTTGGGAAAGAAATTTTGCGAATTTCTTTAAATTACAAATTAAATATTGCAAATTTTTGCAAGACATATCACAATTCTTGTTGTGATACATTGTCACAAATGATGAGATATCCATCAACTCTTGTAAAAAAAAACAAAAAGATGGACATTAAATGGTTACTAATAAGGAAAAGGGAGAATTTCCATAAAAGATAAATAAACTGAAATATATGGATGGAAGATGAGCTTAATGGAAATTAGTTCGATCTTGCAAGAAATCAATTCTAAGTTTCTATATATAGAGAGGAGTGAAAAAAGATTTTACTTTTAGGCTCCACTTGTTTTGCAGAAAAATGATTTGGAAAACATTTTCTAAAAAATGATTGTTTGTATTTCTTACAAAAATGAATGAATGATAAATATTTTGATCATTCATGAAATTATTTAGACATAACTGATTATCTATAATAAAAATATTTGTCATTGGTTAATTATTTCAAGTGATTCAAGAGATCATTTTAAAGAAAATATTCACAAATCATCTATATTTAACGAAATAAATGGAGCCTTAAGAAGATTCTAGACAAATTAACTTGCTAGCTTTTTTGACATCAAGAGCACGAAATGAAGATTTCAATAAATTGAGGAAAGCTATTATTTATGCTTTCATGTTTCTTACTGATTCGTATTTTACGTGCTCGGAATATTTCATGTTCTCATGTCGTGAGTCAATAGATATTGCAATCTTCTATCTCATTTATTCTTTTAATCGAATGATAAATCTACATGATGGGGTTTGGAATCACTTCGATTATAAGTTCAAGTAAATTTTAGTACATATTTTATTGATCCGAATATTATTTTGTTGATTATGGGGTTTGGGATCACTTTGATTATAAGTTCAAGTAAATTTTAGTACATATTTTATTGATCTGAATATTACTTTGTTGATTATGGGGTTTGGAATCACTTTGATTATAAGTTCAAGTAAATTTTAGTACATATTTTATTGATCCAAATATTACTTTGTTGATTCTGGGGTTTGGAATCACTTCGATTATAAGTTCCAGTAAATTTTAGTACATATTTTATTGATCTGAATATTACTTTGTTGATTATGGGGTTTGGAATCACTTTGATTATAAGTTCAAGTAAATTTCAGTACATATTTTATTGACCGAATATTATTTTGTTGATTCTGGATTTTATTTCTCTTACAAAAACTTACATCGTACCACTATTTAGAACGGTATAAGAAATACAATCTTAGCGTTGCTGGTCTGCTTAAAAGCAAACTGAAGCAAAAGGCCCGCAAATATTCTGTTCCGACAAGGGAGAAAATAAAGCAAGTACGGAGGTTTTTGCTTTCTTTCTTTGTAGGCGGCCTTGTGTGTTATTTTCCTATCTCTTGGGAGACGAAGGGGGCAAATCGAAAGGAAAATTCTTTTCTTGGAAGAGAAAAAAGATCGTGCACTCCGTTTCCTGTTGTCAGAATATCTTTTTTTCCTTTCTTTTTGGGCTAAAAAGCCTTTTGGACGCTAAAATGAAAAATCCATTATTGTCACATCAATTGATGGAGCTATTAACTTTAATGGAAGGATTAGTTCAAAAACTAAATTGAAAAAAATTGAGAGATCACATTCAAAAATGTAAAAAACTTCAGAAATCACCCATATTATTATCTTTTGTTTGTATGGAAGCACTTTAAATTCTCATAGACTAGCTAATTGTAATATTCTCTTCTCAATAAATTGAATCCAAAAAACAAGTCAATAACATTTTAGAAAACCATGCGATTTGCAATAAGCTCCCAAAATAAACTTGTTTCTACATAAATTCATCGTTGACATCTATTTATTTCTAAGACATCACGAGCCGTTCAATAATTTCTTCATGTCTTAACGGGGATAACACTTCTACTTTTAGCTATTTAAAGTACTTCATTTAGACACCGGGCGTTATACATTCAAGTTGTAGCATCTTCCAATGTAGTAACCTTGTGAGGGACATCTAACATCAGACCTTACTCGATGCACAAGGATTGAGCAGTTTAACTCCTGCATTGTGAAGATTATTCGAGACAAATTCAGATGCCCCGTGTTAGTGAAAGGAAAAAAAAAAATTGACATTCTCATTTTAGTCCCTGGCATCCCTGCTCTATAAGAAATGAGATTTAGTCCCCAAAATCTGTCTCTCTGTCTCTCTCTCAGAAATCCTATCGTTTCTTTCTCCAATTAGAAGCTGAATAGACAGCGGACTAATCAGTACCAAACATGAGGAATTTGATGGAAACGAACCGCACAACAGTAGTGGCGCTGGGGACAATCAGAAACTGCAATATCTCGTTGGGCAATATGAAGTCCCTGGAAACTCCCATGGGGATGCTCTTGCAGATCGAGCTCCTAGTCATCTTCACCGCCTTCCTGCTCCTCTTCCTTGTCGCCTTTGGCTCGTGGCGACGTTGCTACAACGGCAGAATGTTCCAGCTTGTCATTTTCACAGCCTACACTCTCTCAACCTACGTACTCACCTACGCTCTAGGTCTCATGCACGATGCTCCGTTCCGCAACGAATTATTCCCCATCTGGGCAACGTACCTGACGATTGTCCTCGGAAGCGCCGATTCTATCTCCGCATATAGTCTCGATGACAACGAGCAGTGGAGGAGGTACAATTGGCAGTTCGTGATCAAATTGATTTGGTTGTTCTTGTTGATAGGCTCGTACTGGCGCAACAGTTCCAATGTATTGATTGCGTGCGGGTGCCTCTTCTTCGTCTTGCTCTTGAAGGCCCACGAGAGGGCTTGGTCCTTGATGGTGGCGAGCCGGGAATCTGTGGAGAGGGATACAAAAGTGTTTGCTGATTATATGAGCGTGGAGCACGAAAGTGGGGGCGCTTCACTTGATGAAGCTGATCCGGTTCACATGAAAGGGTATGCGTATAGTGTGATGGGCGCGGCAAAGAAACAGACGAATAACAAGAGGTGTATAGAGAAAGAGGAGGCCGCAGCGGCACGGGACTACCGGATGACATTAGATAAAGACCATTTTACCACCATTGAAGAGGTATATATACAACCGGCTGATTATTTTAATTTTTCTGAGCTTTGATTTAATAAGGATTTCCTTCTCAAGCCAAAAACGAAAAAACGATCTGCAAAATCATCTTGATTATGTGTAAAAAAAGTATAACTGAAATGATGACACCGTATGGTCAACGACGTAGATGAATTGATCAACATTGAAAAGGTCCATCTTCAATTATTCGATTTTTTAGTTTTTTCTTAACTTCAATTTAGTAAGGATCTTCTTCTCACACAACAAATAATAATAAAATAAAACAAAATCATCACGATTGGTTATGAAAATGTACAAAAAAAAAAATGATGATGACACTATGCATTATTAATGTTATAGTACTACAGGATTAGATCAAGATAAGACATTGATCCACTACGATGGTCCTCTACTTTGCAAAGTATCTCGATGAATCTTGATTATAGATGTGTTGAGTTATAGATTTCAAAATTAACCTCTTTCACGTGAATCTATGGTTGGGATTATTGAGGCACTAAATAAGATCACATGCAAGGGTAAACGATCTCCTTTTGCCAACTCTTGATTACTGTTGACTCATGTTACTTTTGGGTTCTTTATCTCAGCATGGTTCATTCATTATACTTACATGATATGATCATTTGGCATGTTCTAAGTGCGATGCAAACATTTGAGTTATTAAATAGAGGGGGACTACATTCATATGAGGCATATTAAATTCACGTACTTAAGCGTACTACTCCCCCTTCCATATAAGCCGACCACCTACATGGGTACGACTCGCCTCGGTTATTTGTGAATTGGACACCGCTCCTATTTTGCGTGAGCTAGTTGTTGTAAATTCATCATGACTAATGAGTTTAAGAAGGAAGTGCTGGGATCAGAACCCTTGATCTGTGCTTTGATAAGACATTAGTATGTCCAGCTAAAAGGTTTAAACCATTAAGTGGAGGAAGATTGCATATAATATTGACACATTATAACCATGTATATAAATAGTTAACTTGGCCATAAACTTATATGCAAGCTCTGCTCTTTACTTAGGTGTGGGATTGTAAAGGGAGTCTCTTAAGCTCACAAGGAGACCCCGAGAACGAGCTCAAAGACTTGTGTCTCTCTTATGCACTCTTCATCCTCCTCATTTCAAAATATGCTGGCCACTCATTGCCCCAAATGGCTCACAAGAAGACATGGAACTTGATTCGCAAAGGATTACTCTCCAAAGAAGACGGTTACAAGCGAGCGTTGCGAGTCGTTGAGGTTGAGCTCTCGTTCACTTTTGATCTTTTCTACACCAAGAACCTTATATTATTCCAGCGCGGCTGGATCCTGTTCAAATGCATGGAGATTATAATCTTCATCATCAGCATTTGGACTACAACATTACTCTTGAAGCATCACAAGAGTCCTAACATCGACTGTCAACTGGCCACTATACCAAATGGGTTAAGTGTCGATGTACTTGTGACTACCGTGATGATAATCTTGTTTGTCATCGTGGAGCTCATGCAGTACTTCTTCTTGGGTTTCTCGGAATGGACTAAATTGAAATTGATCATCTCGTATGTGCAAACGAATTCGTGGCACAACAATCAGCTGTTCGAGTGGATTATCAAAGCAATATGTGGGGTCCGTTTAATGAAGCCTTGGGAGCAAAAGCTTCGTCAGTATTCATTCCTCGAGTCGTACTTCTACAAACCTTCCTGGTTAACGAACAACACGTTTATGGCAGCCTATATTAATCAATATAGGGATGGCCAAAAAGAGAGCAAGCCGATCAAATTGGATGAAGAAGTGAAGCTAGCGGTGTTTGATGCTGTGAGGTTGATTAAAGGTACTAAATTGAAGAATGGACAGGTCTCACTGATAGAAAACAAGGTGTTCCGCAAGCTGTCATGGGCATGTAGGCTTAAGACACATACTCAAGTCATAATGGTGTGGCACATTGCCACTAGCTTATGTGAGTACAAATTGCCAGCAGGAAGATCAGACCCATCTAAAACAGCAAAAAATTTCCGCGTGGCAACTAGGTTGTCCAAGTATCTAGCTTACTTGGTTGCCTTCGCTCCACGTCTATTGCCTGATCACCCTTGCACTGCGGAGTACGTGTTTGGAAAGGCAATCATTGAAGCTAGGGACTTCTTTCAAGGATGCAATAGCATGGATGACCGAGTTACGAAGATGGAGAGGAAGGGTAGTGGCAATTCAGCACGTGAAAATACTATTATCGAACTGGGTGCTAGGCTTGGGAATCAACTGGCAAATGAGATAAAAGAAAAGGACAACATCTGGAAGATTATGGCAAGCTTTTGGGTGGAACTGGTGTTGTATGTGGCACCTTCAGATCGTACGGAAGCACATGTGGAGCATTTGACTAGAGGAGGTGAGTTTGTAACTCACTTGTGGGCTTTGCTCTCTCATGGAGGGATTGAGAGAGATCCTCATACTTGGCCCTGTAATGCACTCAAGAGAAGCAAAAGCTTCTGAACTAGTCCAATGCTTTAATAGCATCGGTTGCAAGTTATAAATGTTTGTGATAATTAATGGTTGCTTATGTATGATTCATGTGGGTCTCTCCTAGTTAATTGTGCAATGTATTTGGTCGTGTCGCTTGCAACTCTCACTAGCACATAATGTTGTCCTACTACTATTGAATAGCCGCATCACATGTATTTCTTAGAGACATCCTGCTCTTGGTTTAGTAATAATAATACTAAGGATTGATTCCCTTAGAGGTTGTTCCAAAGTGATTGTAGAATACTGTTGAGACTCGAATTTTTTTTATGGTTAAAATTAGAAAGATTAGATATTTGAGATTATCGCGAGATTCTCTTCTTGACCAAAAAAATCATATTAGTGTTTTTATTACGTCAATTGCATATATATGTTAGCTTAGTGAAGGCATGTAAAATCAGGTCTTTAGATTTCAAATTCTCATTAAAATGGCCGAATGTTGACCTATTTGTCAAAATCAAGAATCTAACCTTTGACCAAGAAAAAGTTAAATTAAAAAAAAAAAAAAAATTAGGCTTTAATCTTGTTTGTCACATTTTGATTTCGGGATAATGAAATTTAGAAACGTCGGGTTCGATTGAAGAAGTTTTAATTGGTGGAGCTTCCAGACAAGCATGACACTTAACACACTCTGATTTATTTACCGTAAGCTTACTATTCCCACGATCGAGTGCCGTGTGGCGCGTGATCACACGAAACTCTAGACAAGAAGAAAAATGGTTTGTCTGTTCTGATGCGCTTGGCGGCTTGAGAAGAGAACAAAAAAACGGCAGGCAATATTTAAAAAAAAAAAAAAAAAAAAAAGAGGGGAATTACAAAATCCCTCTCTTATTGAGGGGGGACGGCAGCGAGAGGGGCGCTTGCTGCCGTCGCTGCCGTTCATTGTTGCTGTCGGCCTCATCGGAGTACCGGACGGCTTCAATTTTACTCTGCTTCGCAGCGGCGAGCCTTTGAGCCGACGGCTTCTTTCAAGTTAAATTTCATGGAGCATCCATTATTGAAGGATTTCGTTTATCCACAAACACCAAAGCTTCTGTAGTTGATATAATCAACACTCACAGCCTTGGCTTTCACTCTGAATAGTCAGTGAGTCGGCCTTGGAGGAACACCCCCGTCGGAGAATCCATTCCTTGTTGGTGAAGCCTGGTTAGAGGCTGCCATAGTCAGTCATTTCTTCTTTGTCTCGGTGTTTTATTTGCTTGAACGGCGCTTGTTTTTTTATGTATGTTTATGGTGACTTTAATGTCATCGGAATAAGTCTGGCATTAGCCGGAGTAGTGGCGGGCAAAGATGACTTGGGGATGGTTGGCAACGTTAGGTGTTGATGTCGGATCGATTAGAGTTCTCGCATGAGTTAATTTAATGAGGTTTCAGCGTTGAGTTCTTCGGTGAAAAAGCCTCAGTGAAGAAGATCTCGTTGAGGAAGACCGCCCAAGGAAGAAGACGGTGCAGGGAAAATAGGAAAAAGAATACAAAATAGAAAATAGAAAAGGAAAATAATAAAAATCCGTGGGCTTATTAGAGAATCGTCTGGGACGCGCTTAGATATAGGTTAGACGTCATGGGCTTCAAGGTCAGGAACTGTGGGCTTAGCATCAAATAGAAATTTAGTGCAATAACTTATGTATATACTCACTTCAATACCTTAACTTTTTTTTTTATTTGCCTCCGTGCCATGTCACTTTTTGAATAATCATTTAAATGTTATAATTTTTCAAAAACAGTCACACAAATGCTATGCCATGTCAAATTTCTGGCAGTTGGATGAACATGAGAGAAGGGGGAGGGGAGGATAACAAGGATTTTTTATTGTTGTTGTCAATGGTAGAGAAATTGTCATGTGGAATGAGGACAGGAGATGAGGTTAGTACAGGTGTACGATTCCCCTTCTTCTGAAATGAAGCTATGGACACAAGCCCAATCATCGAATTACGAAACACAAAAGAAGTCCAACTAAATGCAATCCTTACGTATTGTAAAATTCGAATTCTGAAGATGCCTTGAGAATTGATTGAGTCCAACCCGGATTCCACTCAATGCATTCAAGAAAGACCCGGAATCACCCAAGGCCGAAAGCTATATTCAATTTCAAGAAACCCAATTTCAAACCGACTTGACGACCCAACGCTTTACCACTTCTAATTAAAAAAGATACGGGCCTCCAAGATTTCCTTTTCAAAAGCTCATCCCAATAGATCCCAAGAGCTGAAAGTGAAATTCCAACTTCGGCATCTCCCGTCCATCTAATTCTGTCGAGCCCCGGCCCGCTCTGGACTCGCGACAACCCGCACTATCATTTTTCACTTAATTCATTTGCTTACGATGTCTCAGAACACGTCGCCAACACATTCATTTTATCTTTTAATTATACACTAGCGGAAGCAAAATAAACATCTCCCAACCATTAACAAACAATAGGGATAGTATAAGACATATAGCAAAACACATTTTCATATATACCATCAAATATAATCTTTCTTTACATAAAAAGCTTAGCCATTTACATGTCCACGTAGCGGATTTCTTCATACTAGTCTAAGTATCGGGGTTGGGATTAATCTAACACCTCTATTTTACGAGGGCAACCTTACAAAGTGGTATCCCCTACTTGCTTAGTATATGTCTATATCAAAGTACTTTGGCTCAGGTTCGTATAGTCATAATTAGGGCCTGAAAAAGTTAAACAACGAGGAGTGAGATAAACTCAGCGAGTAAAATCCCTAAATCTCATGTAGGGAAGCCGTTTACCTCGGAAATGCCATAAACGTGCAAGTTACCTAAAGATGGTAGATCAATAGCAAAGTGTCTTGTGCTTTGCCCTAACTATAAACAGGAATAATCATCTTACCTTCTTAAGCCATCATAACAAAGAATGTAAGCAATTATTATAATACTTTCCATATTAATGAGTTAAACACAGGAGTGTGCAACACATTATAACCATGCACTCATGCCATGCTATAACCCAAAATTGCTCATATTGATCTTAGGTCACATATGTGTCGACTATAGTATCACTTCTCAAAATATGCATTCATGCACTCATGCACTTGACGCACGTGGCGTCTTGAGAATTACACAGCATCCCATACTACCATGTAACCCTAGAGACCATGCTTTCAAATTATTACAGCCGCTCAAGGCCCAAGGCCAACCTGAAGGTTCGCAGTCATTTAGCGTAACCGAGCATCATTTCTCCCCTTGAGCATGGCATTGTCCCATGTAAACACATTAAGACGGCATTCATGTAAGGAGCATTGTTCCAAAATCCATATGCAAATGGCATCTCATTGACTTAATCGGTATCGTCTCGCGTAAAATGCATCAGGATGGAACATTACCCCGCATAAATGCATCAAGATCATTATGTGATCACATGAGCACATCATCTGTAATATCATTAATTCCGACCCCGAAAGGATTCGCCATAAGGTCCTAAAATGATCGATCATGGGCCATTGGCCGTGGATTGATCGGTTCAATTGGCAAAGAATCATGGATTGGTCATGGACCGACCAATTGACCAATCGACTAACCGATCGATCACGAATCGGTCGAGGTGTTGGACTCGAATTATCTACCGACCATATCGATGGGATAGGATCACCAGCTCATAAGATGATTTTTTGATCACGAGAATTGGTCATGAGATGGTTTTGGATTGGCGGATGGTCGTGGGTCAATTCTACCTGTTGTAGTTTCTGGTCATGGGGTGATTCCACTCGGTTATGCATTGATACATGGGCGATCTGAATTGATCAAATGCGACCGTCTTCCTACCAAAAATACATAATTCCTTATTAATTCTTAGTGATCGGAACGAAATCTCGAATTGGTGATGTCCGATCATGGATCGGTAATGTGCCGACCATGAACCCTACTAGTGGATTGAGTGCTGATTGGAATGAGCCCAATGATAGACCTAACTATTCTGTCACTAATTCTAAGGTCCATGAGTGCCTTGGCTTAGTTATAGGTCATGAGTAGCCTTAAGACTGTCTTGAACCGATCAAAGGACAACCAACCCTATTAGCCAAATGACCATCCAAAGGAATGGTTTGGACGAATATGGAGTGTGATGGCCGAACCTCGGGTGTATGTGATTCAATTTTTCGAGTGTACCTAATGATCCCTTCTTCGGCCTCGGAATCAACTTGGATGATAGAGTTCTCTAGACCACCTTATTAATGAAGAAAAAGACAAAAGTAAGGAAAATTCTAGAAAACCTTCCTTAAATGAAGGGGTGGGTTGTTCTTTGAATAGTCAAAAGTCATGATGGCGGCGAAAATTTCCTTGGATATTCTAGAAAAAAAGGTGCCACATATGTGGACCAATTAAAGAGCAATATGCGAGCCCTCATTAATGACCGAAAGATCTAGAATTGCCGAGTTAGCAACCATGGTACAATTATTGCCAAACTTCATTAAATCGCCATTGAATGCGGCATATAGGTGGACCAATAAAGAGAGAAAAGTGGGCCATCATCGATGACGTCTAGGAGCTTAGGGTGCGTTTGGGAACCACTTTTGGGGAAAGCCTTTAGGAAAATGCAAATACCTTTGAGTTAAAGGTGTTTTCCAAAATGCAACCGTGTTTGGTAAATTGTACTTTGAAAGCTCTTTGTAAAGTATTTTGAACAAAATAGTGTTTGGGGAATTACATTTACAAATGATGTTTGTGGTAAAAAAAAAATTATCAAAAGAAAAATTAAAAAAAAATTGACCAAAAGGGCAATGGCCGCCGGCGACCTTCGGCGACCTTCGATGACCTCCGGCGACGCCGGATGTGGGGCAGCGAGGTTGGGTGACGCTGTTGCGACCTCCAGCGACCTTCGGCGACCTCCGGCGACCTCCGGCGACGCCGGATCAGGGGGCAGCGAGGTCGCGGGAGGACCTCGCCGCCCGGATCCGGGTCGCGGCGAGGTCACGGGAGGTCGCGCGACGCCGCCGCGACCGCATCCGAGGGCCACGCGGTTGCGCGACCCGGATCGGGGCGGCAAGGTCCTCCCGCGACCCTACCGCCCCGGATCCGGGTCGCGGTGACCCCAGCACCTCGCCGTGGGTCGCGATGGTCACGCCACCCCTTGGCGTCAGTCGTCTGAGCGACGGTCGCCGGCGACCGCTCGCGGAAGAAGAAGCTCGAGGAAGAAGAAGCTCGAGGAAGAAGAAGACCGCCTGTCGCTCCAGATCTGGGTTGCGGCGAGCCAGCCCTCGGTCGCGCCACCTCTGGCGTCAGTTGCGCCACCTCCGGCGTCGGTCACACCACCCCTCGACGATCGCCGGAGTCCCTCCAGCAGTCGCCGGCCGCTCTCAGGCAGCCAGAGCCGAACCCCCCCGGAGGAGATGAACAGATTGCGACACAAGGGCAAGAACTAGGAAAAACAAAAAATTCGTGAGGACAATTTCGGAAAAAAAAAGAATATGAACAGTGCCCATGTGGGCATGCCGAAAAAGCCGAAAGCCCAAGGCAGGTCCCCCCCTGCCTTGGGCTTTCGGCTTCACAATGCTGGCATTTTGGGAATGGAGCCTCAAAATTTTTTGCCAAACGGGCTAGCATTTGCCCAAGTATCTTTAGACTTCAAAGGGGCTTTGGGAAGTGGTTCCCAAACGCACCTTTAGATTGCCAAGTAAGGCCTTTAGCTTGACTAACTCATCTTCTAGGTGTAATCATGAGGTAAAGTAGATTTGCCACTCAAAGAAATTAAGCACGACACTTGGGATCACCGGAATGGACCACTTGGCTTAGTAATGATGACACTAAGGGCTATAAAGAGTGGCCATTATGCACATAAAGGAACTATAATTGAGTGGGATTCTGGCTAACTTTTGGGTGGAACTTGTGTTGTGCGTGGCACCTTCGGATAATGCGAAAGCACATGCGGAGCATTTGCAAGAGGAGGCGAGTTTGTGACTTACTTGTGGACTTTGCTCTCTCAAGCAAGAATCAAGAGAAATGCCTCCTACTTCTAAACTAATCCAGTGGTTGATAGTATCAGTTGCAAGTTATCCGTGATTGTGATAATAAATGGTTACTTATGTATTATTCATGTGGATTTCGCGCTAGATAATAGTGCAATGTGTTTCATTGCATCACTTGCAACTCTCACTATGCACTTAATGTAATAAAATATTAGGTAAACAACTAATTTGCCAAATCAATAATAAAACACTCCATTTATTGATTGACATGTGTTTAGTAGGGGGCGATATTTCAGATTTAAAAAAAAAAAAAATCAATTTCACTCACCTTCTTTCGTCAATAAATGCCCCCACCTTGTCTCTCTCCACTATACAGTGCTTTGAAGAGGTGAGTCTGGAGGGAAGTGAATAGAAAGAGAATCTCCTTCGACGAAGATGTGGATCATGAAGGACGACGTGAGACTGAGCGAATTGAGATCGCGGTTGAGAGGAGAGGAAAGAAGGCAGAGAGAGCCGCGAAAGGAGGAAAGCCGGAGAGCATGATTGGGGGAGAGACGTCAAAGAGCTTGGAGGCAAGGGAGTAGACGTGGAGGAGGAGCAATTCGGCTAACGGGAGGGGTGGGACACGAGACAGGTCAAGGAGATGGCGGGGGCGGGGATAGCAGCAGCATATGAGGAGAGGTTGGGACAATGGAGCGGCTGTTGGTGGGAGGAGGCGGTAGTAGTGATTTTGGGGAGGAAAATGTGAGGGGTGTTGAAGAGAGGAGAACAGAGCAACAGAAGAGAGGGAGAAGGTGGGTGTTTTCATGAAAGAGGAAAGGTGATATAAAAAATCAATTTTTGAAAAATCTAAATTGTGGGCTTCACTAGAAACATATTAATTAAAAAGTGAAGTATCTTATTGTTAATTTGGCAGGCGGAATTGAAATTAGATACAAATTTCACGCACGAAGACTAAATTATGTTCCAAAAAGACCTAAGAAGAGAGTAATAATGATGATAATGACAATAAAAAAAATGAATAGAAATATGGATCTCGAAAACCTGATAATGCCAATATAGAAGATAAGAGGGGATTGCATTTGTCGCTAGACCATTAAACTCTACTCATAATAAGAACCTTATTGTCATCCTGCCATAGATCTCTTGGGAAACCGCGTTGAATGGATATTGGAAGCAAAAACCAAGACTCACCGTGACATCGTCCCCCTAAAAACCTCAATATTATCACCCATCTCGATGTCACATCATTTGAATGACTTATTTTCATCCATCCTGCTTTGTTTATGTATGAAAGAAATACCCCTTCAAGGGAAGATCGAACTTTGGGCTTGGCTGTGACTTCTCGAGCTCTTTCCTCAAATTCTTTACTTTATCCCACGGTTTCACTTCCACCACAACTTTTAGGTTGGCTTTCCATGGCAACACTATCACCGCAAACTTCTTCAATAGAGGCTTGCTACGAACGTTGACACTAAAATTTTCTTGAATCTTATAATAACAAATCCGGTGATCATCTTCAAGATTAGTTCCATTTGCAAATAATATCCCCCATTGAAGAGGGACATCTTCTAGGAATCAGACTACCTCTCTAAAGGGTTTCACAGGATCGTTCATGTTAACTTTGATGTGAAGCTGCATTTCGGACGTTGGCATTCCTATGCTAAGTTCAATTTTAGTGGATGGTAGTGGCTCCGGCACAACAATGACCTAAATGTGGGAATGATTGAGGATGTTGCAACCTCGACATTGAGCTCGTCTTCGAGAACCTTGCTGTTGAAAACAAAAGTTTGGCCATAGATGGATTTTTTGTGTTATATTTTTATCTTCCATTTAATCTCCAGGAATGTATCATCATAACCAATTTCAATGCAGAAAGGTCTTCCTTCCTGGGGCTCAAAGAAAACATGAAAATGTGATTTGAAGAAGAGCTCAATCCAGATTCTTATTGTCACAAGTTTAAGTGAATGTCTTAGAAGTGGAATGGATTCATAAATGGAAAGAAAATCCAATTATTAGGGTTCACGATCTTAAATGTATCTGAGACATTTGCACAAGGGAGGGACCGCTAATTGATAAATGAAAATTATAAATAAGGGCATTTTTTTAAAAATAAGATTAAAATGCAACCTTATTTCACATAAATTATGAAGTGATAGAGTCAATTTTAAATAAGGATTTGAATTCGCCAGCTAACGAGTACTTAATTTTTCCGGCAGCCGAAACTGGGCAATTTTGTCCCAAACAAGATGTGGACAAAGATTAAAAACGAAAAATGAAAAACTGGAAAACCAAAAAAAAAAAGAAGAAGAAGAAGTCTCAACCCAGAAGAGAGAGAGAGAGAGAGAGAGAGAGAGAGAGATTGCAGATGGCGGGGGTGTGCGTCATGGCCGATTGGATTTTCCCGGCGAGAGCAGTTGACCCTCGGTGAGGGTTGACTGATGCTTGGCTTCATGGCAGAGCTTGTCCACGAATTTGGGCTGGCGGAGCTCGACGTCGGGCCTCGCCGCACTCTTCCAGCCGGACGCCATGGCGGAGGTCGAGATCGGTGAAGAACAGGATGAGGCGCATTAGAAGGCTTAACGCTTCTTGAACACACGTCGCATCTTCGTTTTCTCAATTTTTTTGCAAGGAATTGTGGTCTGGATTTTTCTGGGTCAAATTTTTATGGAAACATTTTTCACAGAACATTTTAATTCCTTAAATGGGTTGAAGCTTGACCATGGATTGATTTTGATTTTTTGATCCACCCAAATCGAAATCTTGTTAATGGATTCAAACACGTCGCTGAACCCGATAGCCTGATTGCCGATGCACTGCCAGCTTCCAGTAGCTCAGGGGTGCAATCTCCCAAAGGTAGGGAAACTCTGATTCTATTCTTAGCTACGTAAGTGAGATGCATGTTGCAGGATTGCTTGGCCGCTCTCCAGGCCGAAGGAAAAAATCAGCGTCATGTCCTTTGCTAGAAGGATACCCATGTTTCGACAACTGGAAAAATCAAGAGTCGCTTGTCTGTGAAAATTTGGCCGGCCAATAAGATCGAGCCCTTATTTGGGACTGATTTGATCATTTTAGAAATTTATATGAAACAAAGTACACTTTACATATTTTAGCCTTTTTTCAGTTTTTTAATCTAATCTAAAAACATTTAAAGGAAAAAAAAGTAACAAAAATGCTACATATGAGAGGAAAAATAATTAGAAATGCTACGTTAATATTTTCTATTAGTCAAATTAACAGTATTGATGAAAGAACTTAATTACATTTTTTGAAAATTTTAGAATTTAATTGTACTTTGATGATAAATTTTAGAATTTTTTTGTATATTTATTCCGATTAAAATACTAATAAAAGTGGGACTCTCTTTTTCCTTCATTTCTTCTAGTTTTCTTTGTCGACTCATCCGGTGGAGTTTCTCGCCCTTCTATGGCGACGGAGAAGAGAGGTCTCAATCAACTTGGACAGCTCGTGCAAGGCTCCAAAACTAGGCAGGTTGTGAATTTCCTACACTTACAAAAAAATAGCGGACGACTCTGCACGTCTGTCAAAAAGCAACCTCTCGTTTGTCTTAGATGAAAACGCGTGCAGCCGAATCCTCAAAATCAGCGAGATGACCTCCGTAAATTGTGATAGGGTATTGTCAATGGTTCAATCGGTCCAGTTCCTTGCTTAAAACTAGGAACTAGACTGGCCATTTCAGCTTTTAAAATTTTAGAACCGGGAACTAGATTGATGATTGCACAAACCACTCCAAATCGACCGATTCTAATCCGGTTCGATTTTCAAGTTGGATCAAAACTGTTGCACATCCTTATTTTATAGTACTTGTTTCTCGATGGTATAATAAGCTATGAATATATTACCTTACTCTTGTTAATCTTCCTCTTCTTGCACATTCGAAGGCACATGTTTCTCGTGAAGGCTATGAGCCCGTTCAACTTGAAAATCAACTTGAATAAATCAAACTGTTTAGTTTAAGAGCAGTTCCAAGGTGAAACCGCCCGATTTCTTGAAACGCCCGCGGCTCCGCTCAAGTTCGAGAAAATATTGGGTGGGTTTAACACTCCACGTAGGCGAGATGTACCACCATACAAAAGTCGACACGTGGCAAATTTGGGCCCCCCTGTCAGTGCCCTGTCTCTCCGTTAACTCCGTCTCTCTCCCATTTACTCTCTCTCCTCCCCTCCGTTTCTGCCCACACCTCTCTCCCCCCCTTCTCTCTTACTTCTCTTTTTTCGAGAAAATTTTCCTCATTAGTCTGACACACGCAAGGGAAAAGACCAGAAGAGAGAGAGAGAGAGAGAGAGAGAGAGAGAGAGAGAGAGGTGGGAAAGAAGAAAAGAAAGCGAGGGAGGAAGTCTTCTTCCTCTTCGCCCATCTTCGACCGAGTATCCCCCATTCCCGACGCCGCTGATTCTCACCGCCTCGACGAGCCGCTCCTGACGCCGTTGTTTTTCCCGGCATGCCACTGCCGCTGCTGCCCCGAGCGCCGCGACACCCCTTGCCCGCCACTGCGGACGTGACCTCGTCCTCGTCCTCTTCGCCATCGTCTGCGGGTTCCTCGGCAGATCCAACAGCGGCGGGGACGGGGGTCGGCGGGGTCATACCAGACGTCGGACTCTCGGAAGTCGTTGTCGTCGAATCTGGGGACGCCGTACAAGTGGCACGACAGCTACGACCGTCGGAACTCCGAGGGGAGCGAATATGGGTTCTCCGGCAGTTCGTCTGGCCGGATGAGAACCAGCAGCTTGTACTCGGATCTGAGGGCGCAGTACTCACCGTGGGATTACGGCGAAGGGCGGCGGAGACTTTACGACGATACTCATCTTGTCGCGGGTCGGGGCTTCGAGACGGAACCGGTCTATTCCAGGAGAAGAAGGAACGGAGAAGTAGAAGACGAAGAAGAGAAGAAGTTTGAGACCAAGCGTGTGGTCGCCGAAGATAGTGGTGATCGTAATGCTGCAGTTGAGGAAATGGAAGTTTTAGTCACGCCTCCGCCGCGAGCGCGGGCAACTGGAAATGATCGGAAGCCGAGGAGGAGGTATGAGACTGTTGCTCACACGGCTAAGGATGAGATTAAAAAACCACTAGCGGTGCCGCCGGCGCCTCCGCCTCCTCCGCCGCCGCCAAAGCCCATGTGTTCCCCCGATGGAGGAAAGAAAAAAGAAGTGGAGAGAGAAGAGGGGGAGAGAGAGCTGTGGGCAAAAACGGAGGGGAGGAGAGAGAGTAAGTGGGAGAGAAACGGAGTTAACAGAGAGACAGGGCGCTGACAGGGGGGCCCAAATTTGCCACGTGTCGACTTTTGTATGGTGATACATTTTCGCCTACGTGGAGTGTTAAACCCACCCAATATTTTCTCTACTGAAAACACTTCATGGACGCATATCTATCACGAGTGAATCAGTGGCTTTTGGGAGGTTCGAGGGAAAGGAGAAAAGAAAAAGAACGAAGGAGTTGACGACTAGAGCTTTAGGAATGGGTTTGTGACGTTTGTCAAAAGAAAGGGAAGTCGAAAATATCTTTACCATGTGTTTTTTTTTTTGAACTTTTGGCAAGTACTTACAAAATTCCAAGCAGTGGGCCCTCCCTATATATGTGTCAATCAATCAATCAATTGGCCTAGTACAGTCTTCTTGGCACTTGTGAAGTATGGTTGGTTTCGCTGTCTAGGAAGTCACGTGTGGTTCTGAACTTGAGGAGAAAATATTTGGTGGGTTTAACACTCCACGTAGGCGAAAATGTATCACCATACAAAAGTCGACACGTGGCAAATTTGGGCCCCCCTTCAGCGCCCTGTCTCTCCGTTAACTCCGTTTCTCTCCCACTTACTCTCTCTCCTCCCCTCCGTTTCTGCCCACAGCTCTCTCTCCCCCTCTTCTCTCTCCACTTCTTTTTTCTTTCCTCCATCGGGGGAACACATGGGCTTTGGCGGCGGCGGAGGTGGTGGAGGCGCCGGCGGCACCGCTAGTGGTTTTTTAACCTCATCCTTAGCCGTGTGAGCAACAGTCTCATACCTCCTCCTCGGCTTCCGATCATTTCCAGTTGCCCGCGCTCGCGGCGGAGGCGTGACTGAAACTTCCATTTCCTCGACTGCAGCATTACGATCACCACTATCTTCGGCGACCACACGCTTGGTCTCAAACTTCTTCTCTTCTTCGTCTTCTACTTCTCTGTTCCTTCTTCTCCTGGAATAGACCGGTTCCGTCTCGAAGCCCCGACCCGCGACAAGATGAGTATCGTCGTAAAGTCTCCGCCGCCCTTCGCCGTAATCCCACGGCGAGTACGCGCCCTCGATCCGAGTACAAGCTGCTGGTTCTCATCCGGCCAGACGAACTGCCGGAGAACCCATATTCGCTCCCCTCGGAGTTCCGACGGTCGTAGCTATCGTGCCACTTGTACGGCGTCCCCAGATTTGACGACAACGACTTCCGAGAGTCCGACGTCTGGTACGACCCCGCCGACCCCCGTCCCCGCCGCTGTTGGATCTGCCGAGGAACCCGCAGACGATGGCGAAGAGGACGAGGACGAGGTCACGTCCGCAGTGGCGGGCAAGGGGTGTCGCGGCGCTTGGGGCAGCAGCGGCGGTGGCATGCCGGGAAAAACAACGGCGTCAGGAGCGGCTCGTCGAGGCGGTGGGAATCAGCGGCGTCGGGAATGGGGGATACTCGGTCGAAGATGGGCGAAGAGGAAGAAGACTTCCTCCCTCGCTTTCTTTTCTTCTTTCCCACCTCTTTCCTCTCTCTCTCTCTCTCTCTCTCTCTCTGCTTTTCTGGTCTTTTCCCTTGCGTGTGTCAGACTAACGAGGGAAATTTTCTCGAAAAAAGAGAAGTAAGAGAGAAGGGGGGGAGAGAGGTGTGGGCAGAAACGGAGGGGAGGAGAGAGAGTAAATGGGAGAGAGACGGAGTTAACGGAGAGACAGGGCACTGACAAGGGGGCCCAAATTTGCCACGTGTCGACTTTTGTATGGTGGTACATCTCGCCTACGTGGAGTGTTAAACCCACCCAATATTTTCTCGTTTTCAGTACTCTAGCATAATCAAAACTTTGCGACTCTCTCTCTCTCTCTGAAATTCCATAATTTCTTTTTCCAATTAGAAGCCGAATAACCAGCTTAAGTGATCAGTACCAAACATGAGGATCTCTCTCTCTCTCTCTCTCTCTCTCTGAAATTCCATAATTTCTTTTTCCAATTAGAAGCCGAATAACCAGCTTAAGTGATCAGTACCAAACATGAGGAATTTGATGGAAACGAACCTAAACACGGCAGTGGCGCTGGTGCCGATCCCAAACGACAATGTCACAGACGGCATCATGCGGCTCCTGGAAACTCCCAAGGGGAGGCTCGTGAGGATCGAGCTCCTAGTCATCTTCACCACCTTCTTGCTCCTCTTCCTCGTCACCTTCGGCTTATGCCGGCGCCGCTGCAGCAGCAGCATGTTCCAGCTCGTCACTTTCGTGGCCTACATTCTCTCAACCTATGTAATCACCTACGCTCTAGGCATCATGCAAGACGCTTCGTTCAACGAGTTATTCCCTGTCTGGGCAGTGTTCCTCGTGATCGTCCTCGGGAGCACCGATTCTATCTCAGCATACAGTCTTGAGGACAACGAGAAGTGGAAGAGCTACAGTTGGAAGGTCATGATCAAATTGATTTGGTTGATCTTTTTGGTAAAGACTGGCAATTCCAAGACAGTTCCAACACGGGGGTCACGACTGCGTACCTCCTCCTCATCTTGTCCATAAAGTGCGACGAGAGGGCTCGGGCTTGATGGCGGCGAGCCGGCAATCTTTGGAGAGGAATACAAAAGTGATTGCTGATTACATGAGCGTGGAGCACGAAAGTGGCGGCGTTGCACCTGGTGAAGTCGATCCGATTCGCATGAGAGGGCACACACATTTTCGAGAAAAAATGGCGCGAAAATGTTCTGTAATGAAGCTCAGTCTGAATGCTTATGGTCACAAGATTGAATCAATGAGATAGATGGGAATTGAAAACATATATGGAAAGAAAATCTGATAACTATGAGTCATGATCTTAGTGTATCTGAGCCACTTGTATAAGTCACCACCAATTGTGTAGTTAAAGATGCTTCCATCTCATGAAGGATCTCTTCAATGTCCACAGTCCCCATGTGCTGCATTTCATGAGTTGAACATATAGTGCGAATGACAGAAATATATATATATATTTGATGCGGCTTTATGTAATGAGTCATCGCCTTCGCTCTTTAAGCTTGAGATAGATTTGGAATTAAGATACGAAATATCATTATCATTTAGTCATAATTATAATTATTGGTTGTTTGTGTTACAAACAAAACAAAATGTGTTTTTTTTGTCCCACATAAGAAAGTTTTGAGAAAATAGAAGAAGATGGGAGAAGATGGGCCACTTTATAAATGTGAGTATTTTCTAGTGTGTTTAAAGAAAGGGTTGGGGTGTGGGCTAGAGCCCACATTACCTACTTGCGGGTGTGCCAATACTTGCACGATTATATTTATTTTTAATTTTAATTTCAATTTTATATGGTTATCTTGTTAACCTTTATTAGTCGAAAGGTTGTGTTTATTCATTAAATGTTTTTGGAAATTATGAAATTCAGAATTTTATATTAAAAAATATTATTTTTTATTGTTCCGAATTTTATATGCCTTTTCAAGATAGCATTAGAAATTATCATTATTCAATTTACAACCTTTAACGAAATGTTGCATTTTTTCACTCCACAATTTTTATTGAATTGTTTCCTTTGTTCACTTTGCAACATTTCCCAAAGGGTTGCCTTATTCACTTTACAACATTTCTAGTAGAATTGCCTATGTTCTTTAAGATCAATATTTATATATCTGTCAGTTTTTGGCATGAATGAGAATTAAATCTTTTCAAGTATTCTTTTTAAAATTACAGCCATCATTTCAATTATTTCCTAGAGAGATTCTGGAGAAATACTAGAATTGCTATTTAATATTCTCATTTGAGACTTTGTTATATATTGGAGGATATTTGCCGGTGACTATTAGCAACATTGTAAGGCAAATAAATTCTTAAAAAATGTGATATCATACCTTGAAGTCTGACTTGATTGCTCTATCTAATTTGAAGACATATTTTCCTACAATAACCTTTTCTTTCGACTCCCTATGAAATTATCATATCTTACAAAATTGAAATTACCATATCTGGAATCACGTCTCTTCCTTATCAGTCATCTTAAACTCAGCCCTGTTGAGGCTCAATTTTCTTCAAATTCGGATCAGGTGTAAATTTGCTATAACCATGTCCATCATAAGATTGATCAATTTGATATTGTGTCAATTCAAATTTATAGTACCAAACTTCTTATAAAATCAAAGTTGAATAAGAATGGGTTGGTCGAATTGGGTGGAACAGTAGGCAAGTTGAGTAAATTTTTCGTAATCAACTACATCTCATTTACACTGGACTAACAAACGCATTTTCTGGTATCTGTTTCTAAATGGTATAATAAGTTATGAGCATGTTACCACACTCCTATTGATTTTCTTGTCTTGCACATTCGAAGGCACACATTTCTCCTGTAGACGACTGAATAAGTTCAACTTGGAAACCAATTGGATGAATCAAACCGTGAAGAGAAAGATCAGTTCTAAAGGGAAACATTCCGATCCACAGTACGATTTCTTAAGAAAGCCTGCTCAATTCAAGTTCGTAGCGATAGGTTAGTTTCATTGACAGTGAAACCAACAACTGCACTTGTTTAACCAGCACTTCAAATCATCAGAATCAGAATGCAATGAAGTGGAATCATAATCGGCACATAAAATGGACATGGTATCTTAGATTGGAAAAATAAAAAAAAATGGTAAGAAAAGGTTGAGAGACATGTACATGAAAGTCTAGACTCTTTATAAGCATAAAACTGAACTTGCCACGGCCACACTTGACCATACACATCTTCCGTTGTGTACTTCAGATCCCATGATCACAACACATCTGTATCCAATGTTCAAAAAACTTAGATTATGGCCAACGTCATGTCCAATATTCACGTCAGCAATTTCAGGTCAAAGTTGATTGAAATAACTGAATACAAATGATCAAAAAGCTTATGAATAAATTGGTCAAGTTAAAATGTTTATGTCTAAATTGGTATCTTTATAATAGGTTAGAATATTTTTTTGGAAATTTTCCAAATGTAGTGCTAATGCTTCCACCCAACTTTAGTTTAATTTAGTGTTTTCAAATTAAATCCGGACCGGGCCAGTCGGCTTAATCGAATGGACTGCGAACCAGACTGTGATTTGGTCTGGTTTTGTCAATGGCCTAGATGGTCAAGAACCGATCAAATCCCGTGACACCAGTCAACCTGGTGGACCCGTCACCGGTTTGACCGGATCTTTGACTATGGCTCGGACTCATGTGTGAAAAACTTAAGGGTGAGGAACAGGAGAATGGACCCCATGATCTCATGAAGGTAGAAGAGATATTTAGCCAATCAGCTAAGTGATCATTCCTATCTAACTAGATACCTAAGCATACTTAATATATGTCACACACTTTTTTCGTTAAAGGTTCAATTTATATTGACTTGGCGGCCGAATCGGTCGAGTTGGCTGACCCAAAAGCCGGAGGCTAAGCCAATTCTTTGACCAGTCCGAGTATAGAAACATTGGTCAAATCTTACTCATTTTTTGGTATGGCAAATGCCAAAAGTACAAAGCTATAGATTCAAAACATAAACAGAAAGAAATCCCAATATAAGAAAGAATTTGATATGAAAAAGATCTCTAAACCACCACAACCACTATGCGAATTATCTATACATCAAATGAGATGTGATAAGTTAAGATTTAAAATATAGTTCCGGTCATACTCTAATAAATTCGACTTTTTAATTGGGATTTTAAACATAATATTAGATTCAAGTTTTGGCTAGGCTTAAAAATTCATGCTTTCTGTGTATTTTGTTAATCGTATCCCCTATATCATCAATTTGAAGTGTTGTTTTGTATCCGAGTTTCACGAGAGACGGGTATTATAATATCTCATATTACTTATTTACAGGTTTTCAATTGGCCTAATATGCATGAAGTCACCTTCCACGTGATAGTTTAGGCTTTTAGATAAGATGGTTGTGTATGTATTGACGAACCTAAGAGGGGACTAGTGGTGGTTCACTCCATAGGTCCAAAAATTGCATAGACTTTCAAGTGAAAATTTAAATATATATAGTACATAGTATGTATATGTTATTTACTAAAAACACTTAGTGGCCCCCCAACCTCAATTTCGCAGTCCCCCATTCTGCAAACATGACTTCAAGCTGGTTTCGCAATCAGGATTCACATTTAACAGCTTTGTTAGTAAATCATCCAATTATATGAATGGAGTGTTAAAATGTGAAACACATTTGTGTGCTCTGACAATTTAATCCTTTGGATTTGATTTTTTGAAATATATATTTACAATTCTTATTAACCCTATCTTCATCAGCAATTTCCTTACTGAGCCAGAACATTACTAATACAAAGAGAAGTGACCATAATTTATCAAATAACACCGTACAAGTTTCTAAAGACAGCACAAACTAAAGTTAAAGCGAATTGAAAAGAAATATTCTTTTCTTGGCAAAGAAAATTTCTTTAATATGCCCTCCCTTTATGTTGTGTCATTTACTTTTACTTTTTCTCTTTCCCAGAGGAGTGTTAAACAAGCATCATTCTCGGCGAGCCGAGCATATCATCTTCAAATAGAAGATACCAACGTTAATTTGGTAAGTTTAACAAGTTGGTATAATTTGGTAGTTCCAAAAAAATAAAAAAAACAAAAAACAAAATTAGTCACTTTAACACGCTAATGCCATACCAAAATAAATGTTTGCAATTGTTTGTAATTAGAAGCAATCAATTAATATCGGTACTCCTCTAGAAATGTTGTAAATTACTAACATGTGATAGGTCAAGCAAGTTGCCAGTCAAATTTTTGTCACCCACAAAATTCGATAGTTGCCAACACTTTCATGAATTTATAGGTATAGAAATGATTTTGACACAATGGAACATTGGAATCATCCGTAATCATCCAATTATACTATGTAGGAAGTAGTTCAGATCCTCGTAGAGCTAACGTAACATTCTCACCTTAGCAAAAGCCATCCAACTCCTTCATTCTTTAATACCGTTTAGACTTTATCATTCATTTATTTTATTTTTTAGACCGGGGCACAGATGTGGCTTATGCATGCAGCCTTTAAAGGTGCATTTGGTAATGTTTCTGTTCCGGGAAATAATATTTGAACAGAAATAGTTTTTTTTTTTTTCTGTTCCAGAGAACAATTTTTGAGTATAAGAATGCGTTTGGTAACTACAAAAAATTTATACTCCGGGAACAAAAATGCATTTAGTAAACTTGTATAAATTTTTTTGTTTATTTTAATTTTTTAATATTTTTATTTTTTCTTCCCTTTTTTTGGTAAAGTTTTTCTTCCCTTTTTTTTTCTTCTTTTTTTTTTTTTTTTCCTTTATTCGTTTTGGCCGGTCGGCCTCGGCCATGGCTCGCGACCAGCCGACGAGGGGCGGTGGCCTCACCCAACCACGGCGAGGCTTACCGGCCCTTGGCGAGGTTGAGCCTCGCTATGGTTGGGTGAGGCTCGGCCTCTCCTTGGTTGAGCAAGCTCAAGCTCGCCTACATCTGACAAGGCCGAGCTCGCCCAGCCACCGATGAGGCTTGGCCTGGCCGGGCCACCGTTAGGGTCGGTCTCGCCCAGTGGTGACCTGACGAGGCTGGCGATGCTTCGGTGAGGTCGCCGACCCTCAACGGCCAATTGCTGGCCATGGCCAAGGCCATCGACTAGCCAAAAAAAAAAGAAGAAAAAAGAGAAAAAAAAAGAAGAAGTGTTTCTCGGAAGTGTTTTCGGGAATAAGAAACAAGTTTATTTCTTGTTTCTGATCCAAATCTGTTTCCGGAAACAAAAGTGTAAACAAACGAGTTTCTATACTTTTTTTTGTTCCCCGGAACAAAGGAATAAAAAATTTTGTTCCGGAAAACAAAAACATAAATAAACAAACAAGTCCTAACTCAAACTAATTTAAACACAATTGGTGGAATTTGACCGAATAACCTGGATTTCATAAACTGAAAATCTCTCAATACACCAGCCAAGTGCGTCAATTTTGAGGCTTTTTCACTTTATTCTATAAAAAGAAATGGACAGCATGTGCAAAAACGATAATCCAAAATAACTTATGCAAAAATAAAAAGGAAAGAAAAACACATATCTCTCTGTCATATGTTACCTATGTTCCCTGTATCTTCTTATGCATTAATTCAGCACCATTTCTTTTAACAGTGCAAACAGTACTTTCTCATTGTTCGCGTAATCTTAACGTACCTTCATTTGGAGAAACAAATATTGGGGTCCTCGCAGTTTCGTTATTCGCACTTTAGTCCCTATAACGTGATACTTAATACCTAAACTTTCATGATAATGTAATTTTGGAGCCTGGTATTTTTTATTTTTTTTTGGGCAGACCGCTAACTGGCATTGATTTGAAGCCAAAAATGGTGTCAATTCTTCCAACGTAACCGAGCTAAATCACAATCTAACAGGATAGATAGTCTTCTTTGACTATGAAAGCACTTTACAATATATTTATATATTAGTAGAAAAGGGTGGGAAGCGAAGTAAAAATTGTCAGACTTTAAAGACTGAATGCACTTTACCAATAAGTTCTAATAAAGATTTAATATTCTCTGACATCACCGTTAAAAGAAAATCATTTCTACATAATATATTTGATGCAGGTGCACAGGATACTATTCTTTAAGGAGCCACGCTCACGTAATCTTCCCTTTGAATTTTGCTTTTTCATTTTAATAAAGCCACTGATTCCATACTTCAAGAAAATCCTCTCTCTCTCTCTCTCTCTCTCTCTCTCTCTCTCGCAGAAGCTGAATAGCCTAGTGAAATCATCAGCTCTAGAACATGAGGAAACTGATCGAAACAAGCCAAAAGACGATGGCGGCGGCAACAATGACAAACTACAACATCACTAAGGGCTTCATGCGGTTCCTCGAAACCGCTAAGAGAAGGCTTTAACGTTTCGTGCTCCTGGTTGTCTTCACTGCCTTCTTTGCTCTTTTCCTTCGCCTCGTGCCGCCACCGCTGCAATAGCGGCACGTTCTGCTTGTTATCTTCACAGTTTATACGCTCTCGACTTACGTACTAACCTACACTTTAAGCCTCACCCACAAAGTTTCATTTCTGCAATGATTTTGTTTTATAGGATTATGAGCGTGGAGACTTGATTATTTATAGGCTCAAGAAACACTTTGCATGCCCCATCACCCTTCTCACTTGATTGTGGTTAATGAAGTTTATTTGATGTGGCATTTGTTTAACTTAAAGATGTGGGAAGATGCGCTAGTTTTTGAGTCAATTTGATGAGTTCAATTGATATTGGCTTGGATGATGAGGTATGTGCTTTGATTCATTTTTTCCATTGCCTAATAGCACTACTATTGTTGCTTTTAGTACTTCCTCTTGGTCAAGAAGTTTGACGTTTGATGAGATTCGCAATCTGATTCTGAGTGAGAATAACCATTAGAGGAATCCAGTGAACCCATGTTTATCGGTTTAATAGGAGAAGGTAGAGAGAGAATGCGTTGATACGAGTACGATGAATATGTACAGATGTAGTCAGTCTAAATAATACAATTGTCTATTGAAACTATGGTAAAATGGAGCTTCTTAGAAGGAATGGCATAAAGTTAAGAAACCAAAAGGGTAAGTGAACTAGAGTACTAAATATTACCGCAACAGCTAATTGTAAATAGAATAGTGCAAATTTTATCTTGTGTATCACTGAGAATTCATCATTTGACTTATGGTTGTTAGATTATGATTAATCTTTTCATACTATTTCACATTGAAATTGGTTTACTATTTACAATGCCTAGATAGTGGTAAAGTGCAGTAATGAAACAATAATGAGTGTAATGTTGTTGGCAATGTCACAATTAGAATGAATGACAATATGATGACGATATTGATTGATGTGAGACAAATTCTAGAGTGGAAAGAAGAACCAATTTTCTTTAGTCCTCCGGATTTATCTGGATCTTGGTTCACTTCCAATTTGAGATGCCATAATGATAATGAAAGGAATTGAGCATAGTAAGCAGTATGAGCTCTAAGAAGAGAAAGTGATGGAGTTTACCACTAAGATCTTGAATGCATCAATTTAAAAGCATGAATTGTGACATATGTGTATGGGACACATTGGTGAGAGAAGTCTAAAAGTTCAAAGTGGGAGGAATCTATCGTATGGTAATGTGGTTAAGAAGCTGAATGTATATGGGTGTTATAATTAGAGCAAACAACAGAAACTACAATTTAGTAGAACTATTAGAAACCAAGGAGATTGCAAAGTTACTCCAATGTTCGCAAGCCTCATGGTTTCCTTTGAGAGAGCAAGATTTATACTAATAGTTGTGGATAACTACTTAAAGAAAACCCTAGTGTTAATGCTACGGCATTAGTTTCATGCTATTTTCAAGATCATGTGGTTTAGAGCTTTGACTGAAATGGAGACTTGTTAAAAGATCAAACATGTGTAGACTGACAATGACGTAGAGTTCTATTTAAAGCTTTTAAATGAATTTTTGCAGAGAGGAAGTCATAGTGAGACATTGTACTAGTGCTATTGAACCTCAATAGGTCGCAAAGTTGATGATCAAAATGCTTTTGGAGACTTCCCATGAAATGCACATTACTTGGAGATTTCTGTTGGATACACTTTGTGTGATGAGCTACATGGTGAATAGATCCTGATAGATTGCAACCAAATGTCAAGTATCATCGGGTAACGTTATCGATTATTCTATTCTTAGAATACTTAATTCCCATATTATGTTCAAATGAGTGCTATAAGCTTGATAGGTACCCATTATGACAATATATTTTGTCGTATTTCGAAAGTAACAAGATATCAACAAATTGATTAAAAAAAAAACGGTTATATGTGGTGCAAGCCCATGATTAACAAATCAATTATACAAATATTAATTATATTTGTGCTAAATATGATGCTTACTGAGAGTTGGCGTGATATACTTGATATATATATATAGAATTAGAGGATTAAAAGAATTATCCGTTGTCATGTAAACAGAATAATATTACATGCTTGACAGACGATTGAATATAAAAAATAAAAACAACTAATAGTAAATCAGTAGAAAAAAAGTTATCCATTATTACAAAAAGTCCATAGAACGAAAAAAAAAAATAAAAAATCAGAGCGCTATATTACACGGTTCAGCGTATTTTACAAGCAAATAAATATGAGTAAGTCCATAGTTATTGACTACTCTTTTGATTAGAACTCTACATTTGGTAAAATTCCAGTACTCTGTAGTTGATGAGAACAAACTTCTATATTTTGTATCATTTATACCACTAGACAATTGATAAGACAAAGTAAGTCTATAACGTATGGAAACACAATTGACAAAGCATTATGCCCTATTTGACAAAATGATATTAAAATATTGATTAAAAATTACATAAAATGATGGTCCATATTTAACAGATAAATGAAGTAAACATGATCTAAGTAAGATGATAACGCATATTTTACGTACATAAGAATATTACAAATTAATAATTTATTTACTAATTAACACAAGTATTTTATTGAATAAAAAATTACTTTACAAGGACTCTATGACATGATAGTGCATATTTCATATATATAAAATGTTGAGGATCGATTAAAATAAAAAATATATGTAGTATGAATGATACCCTCTGTTCCGACCCAAAAAGAAAAATGATGCCCTATGTTTGATAAATTAAGGACGTTAAACGATAATAAATAAATTAAAAAGTTCATCGCTAAGGAATTATAGGTCACATCTTACAAATAATGAATATTAAAGAATCAATAAAATAATTATAATTAAATAAAAAATGATACATGATTAAAAAATAATAGTATATTTTTAAAGCGTCTTCATGATTAAATATGATAAAAGCACAATGAATGATTCCCTTATGATTCAATGCAAAATCAGAGATCACTCTTACCGTTTTGCAATTTAGATGCTTTTAAAAGAGTTTGATAATACAGAGATACATAATATAAAACAATTTTCACAAATAAATGATGTTGGACGATCCTTAGAAAAACCATATATAACATGTCAGTCCATATCCAACGAATAGATGGCTTTAGAGAATAATTATATGTCGTTTTTATTTTAAAATAACAAAAATAAATTTTTGAATATGAAAAGCTGTAATTAAATAATTTTTTAGATAAAATATATTTTTAACATACAATTTCCCAAATTCATAAATAAATATGATTAATGAATCATTAGTGATGACTCTTATGATTATATGCATAATTATAGATAGCGTTTAATATTTATATTTGAAAATTGCATGTCACCAAGCATCTAAAGCAATATTAAGAGCCCATAACTTTAAATTTTTAAGTTATTCATATATGATTAAATGAATTAACAAATGTTATTTATATCAGTTAATAGTTGATGAAGATAATTCTTGTCACCTTACAATTGAAGAGAGTTAGAGTAAGTTTTGAAAGAGCTTTCGAACGAGTTTTTGTATTATATGTGTTTTGATTAGGTCTTGAGAGAATTCACACCATAAAGTACATTTTAATACACATATACTTTACAAATAAATGTATGCCGTAAATGATAAAAACAAAAATGAATAGAAGATCAAAACAAGAGCTGCCTATGATTTCAAAAATTATATAAAGAAAAATTTATATGCCTAGATATTGCTTCTAAGAAAATAAAGATGCGTACATATTAGACTGGCATCAAATAAATTTAACTAAGTAATGATAACTGAAACTTCACGTTAATTTCATCAGGGGTGTTACTTCTTTAAAAGAAATCAAATAAATGGGTATGTGCTCGGATCCATTAAACCTTAAAAAAGGCAAGTTTGATGGACTTCATAGAGCACTCAAGATAATATCGATCGGCATTCCGTGTACCCAATAGAGTTGGTCAATTAAAAGATATATACAATCATCTATTGGTGTTGTTTAACCCATTTGGCTAATCTAAAACATTTTTTTAATAGCAGCAAAAAGTTCAAAATATTATCTGCATTATACTTCACGATATATCTTATGTAACTTCTAAACAATATCTTATGTTCCTTTTGATTTTTAACATTTTTTTTCATAGAGATATTATAGTATGTTGCCTTCAATATATCACTTTTGTGACCTGAATGTCTATATAAGATTCTAGATATATAACATAGATAATATATATATATATATATATATATTATATATATATATATATATTAACCAATAATTATGATACAACCATAGTAAGATTTGAAAAGTTGGAAAATATAACTAACCAGAAGCATCAATAAATGCCAAATATATTAACAACCAACTGTTACTGTTAACAATGAAATTTTCACCAAAAATAATATGGAAGGAATGACGAGAATATTCTTATTTTGAAAATAAATCAGGGGAATAATACATATGCATTCTTGGGAAAGAAATATTGTGAATTTCTTTAAAATACAAATTGGATATTACAAATTTTTGTGAGATATACAATGTTCTCTTTGTGATGCATTGTGACAAATGACGAGATATCCATCAATTATTGTCAAAATGAAAAGATAAAATAAAATGGTTACCAACAAGAAAAAGGAGAATTACCATAAAAGAAGTAAACTATACTATATGGAATTGGAAGTTGATCTTATTGGAAATCAATTCTTATTCTCTATAAATTGAGAGGAGAAAAACCAATTTAAATCTTAGGAACATTCTAGACGAATTAACTTGCTAGTGTTTTCAACACCAAAACGATCGCACAAAATGAAGATATCGATAAATTGAAGAATTCTATTATCTATACTTTCAATGTTTCCAACTGATTCATATTTATTTTAAGTGTTCGAAATCTGATATCTTGAGTCAATAGATAACGCGATCTTATATCTCATTTATTCTTTTAATATGAGGATAAATCTGCTTGACGGGTTTCTTTTCACTTCATATATATATTCTGTAAATTTAGGCGCAGATTTGATTGATGTGAATATTATTTTACGTTGGAACTAATATTTAAGAAATATAATCTTAGCATTGCTAGTCTACTTAAAAAGCAAACTAAAAGCAAAAGGCCCCATATATTCCGTTCCGACAGGGCGGAAACAAAGAAGTACGGAGGTTTTTGCTTTCTTTCTTTGCAAGAGCCTTGTGTGCTTTTTTTTGAATCTCAAGGGAGACAAAGTGAGCAAATCGAAACGAAAATTCTTTTCTTGGCAGAGAAAAAAGTTCTTGCACTCCCTTGCTTTCCTAAAGAGTGTGACTCATGCATAACGTAGATGCAGATTGCAGAGTAAGCATCTTAATATATTGTTTTCTTTTTTTTTTTCTTTCGGGGTAATGACGCGGGGGTCCCAACCTTTTTTTTTCCCCAATATTATGAATATATATATATATATATATATATATATTGTCTATTTTAATTTATGAGCTTTCAAGAATACGCATATTATAGTCTTTCTGTTAAGCATTACGTCACATGTACTTCTTTACTTGGACTGCTGCCATGTCAGTATTTATTGGCTAAAATGATAATGTCTTTATTGCCATGTTCAGTCAGCAAATTTTCTTTCCTTTCTTTTAGGGCCAAAATAATGAGACATATATTTGTATTGTATAGGTTATACACATATATAAGCAGCGTGCATGCTAGCATGAAAAATCTATTATTGCCATGTTACTGACGGTGTTATAAGTTTTAACGGAAGGACCACATTGATTGGATTTTTAGAAATTCAAGACCTAGAGTAAAAAAGAAAAAGTTAAGAGATCATATTGAACATTAAAGAAATTCAAAAATGGCCCATATTATTATCCTCTTGTTTCTATGGAAGCATAATCCTCATAAACTAGCTAATTCTAGTGTTCTCACCTCAGTAAAATTGAATCCTAGAGCAAAGTCAACAACATTACAGGAAACTATGTCATATAAAATGAGCTCTCACAACCCGCTCGATGGGTTCTTCATGTCTCAATGGCAATAATACTTCTAATTTTAGCTATTTAAAGTAATTTGTTTCAACGTAGCACATTATACATTTGAGTAATAGAATCTTCCAATGTAGTAATCTTGTGAGAGACGTTTGCCATCAAACCTTACTTGATGCACAAGGATCGAGTAGTTTAATTCCTATGATTGTGAAAATTATCCAAGACAAATTCGGATGCCCCACATTATTAAAAGAAAAAAAACGACATTCTCGTTTTAGTCCCTGGCATCCCTACTCTATAAGAACTAATATTTAGTCCTCAAATTTTATCTGAGTTACTTGGCCGGGTTGGCATTGCAATCCGTCGCAATGTTTACATTTCTTTGTGTTTTCCTTGTCTCCTTTCCCTTGGACCTCCCGAAGGCCACCGATTCGCTAGCAGTTCATGTCCATGAAGATGTTTTCAGTACTCTAGCATAATCAAACTCTCTCCCAAAAATTCTACCGTTTCTTTCTCCAATTAGAAGCTGAATAATCCGCGAAATAATCAGTATTGACCGTGAGGAATTTGATGGAAACGAACCAAACGACGGGGACGGGGTCGGCCAACACAAACTGCAGTGTCAGGATGGACAACAGGGTGTCCCTGCAAAATCCCATGGGGATGCTTTTGCAGATTGAGCTCCTAGCCATCTTCACCGCTTTCTTGCTCTTATTCCTCGTCATCTTTGGCTCGTGGCGACGTCGCTGCAACAACAAGAAGTTCCGGCTCGTCATTTTCACGGCCTACACTCTCTCAACCTACGTACTCACCTACGCTCTAGGCCTCATGCGCGATGCTCCGTTGCGCAACGAATTATTCCCCGTCTGGGCAATGTTCCTGATGGTCGCCCTTGGGAGCGCCGATTCTATCTCCGCATACAGTCTTGAGGACAACGAGCAGTGGAAGAGCTACAATTGGCAGCTCGTGATCAAATCGATTTGGTTGTTCTTGTTGATAGACCTGTACTTCCGCGATAGGTCCAACGAGATGAAGGCGACCGAGTGCCTCTTCCTCGTCTTGGCCGTGAAATATGACGAGAGGGCTCAGGCCTTGTTGGCGGCGAGCCGGCACTCTTTGGAGAGGAATTCAAAAGTGGTTGCTGATTATATGAGCAGGGAGCACGAAAGTGGGGGCGCTTCAAGTGGTGAAGTTGATCCGGTTACAATGACAGGGTATACGTATTTGGTGAGGGGTGAAGAGGAGAGATGGGTGAATACCTTCGTTCGTGCTAAGCGATTTATCAAGAGGTGGTGTCTAGGGAAGAAGAAGGCCGCGCCAGAACGGGACTACCGGATGCCATTGAAGAAAGACAAATTGATCACCATTGAAAAGGTATATCTACAACGGCTGATTATTTTTATTTTTCTGAGCTTTGATTTAGTAAGGATTTTCTCCTCATGTAAAAAATTTACAAAAGATAATATAAAATCTGCAAAATCATCTTGGTTAGTTGTGAAAAGCATAACAGCGCTTTATATATATATATAGATTTTTCTTAGCTTCGATTTAGTAAGGATTAAAAATAAACAAAATAAAATCATCTCAAGTGGTTATGAAAAAGTACAACAGAATGATGACACTATGTTTTATTAGAGACATGATTCCACAGGGTAGATTAAAATAAGTCATTCATCCTCTATGAGGATCCTTTATCTTGCAAAGTATCTCACCGAATCTCAATTATTAATGCACTGAGGGATATATTTCAAGAGTAACCTCTTTCACATAAATCTATGGTTAGGATTACCGAAACACTAAAAGAGAACATAAACGAGGGTACAATATGTGCTTGTGTCAACTCTCTATCAGTTTGTAACTCATATTACTTCTAAGTTCTTTATCTCAGCATGCTTCATTTATTACACTTAGGTGAGTAAATTCCATTTGGCCTGTTGTTAGTCTGACACAAAAGTTTAAATTAGATAGAGGAAGAGTAAATTTATATAAGGCATGTTGTAATTAAGTACTTAAGCGATGTGGGATTACAATTACTACTCCCCCTTCCATGTAAGCCAACCCCTTAAACGTGTATGACTCAGCTTGTTATTTGTGAAATGGACACATCTACTATTTTGGTTAGCCAGTTGTTGTAAATTTTATCGAGAGTAATAAGTTTAAGAAGGAAGTGCCAGGACTTGAACTATTGACCTATGTTTTGATACGATGTTAGTATTGGTTAAACAGTTAGGTGGAGAAAGATTGCATATAATAAAACAAATTATAACCACGTTATGGCCATAAACTTATATGTGAAGTTCAATACCCCACTCAGGTGTGGAAGTGTAAAGTGGGGCTCTTAAGCTCACAAGGAGGGGACCCCCACAACGAGCTCAAAGACATATGCCTCTCTTTTGCACTCTTCAAGCTCCTCCGTTTGAGATATGCTGGCTATCCATTGCCCCAACAGGCTCACGAGAATGCATGGAAGTTGATTCACGATGGATTGCTCTCACAAATTCACGATGAATTGCTCCCACATGAAGACGATTACAAGCGAGCGTTTCGAGTCGTTGAGGTTGAGCTCACGTTCCTTTTTGATTATTTCTACACAAAGTATGGTATCATATTCCGGCCTGGCCGGTTGCTAATCAAATTGATGGAGTTTACGAGTGTTGTTATGGGCATATGGGCTACGACATCCCTCTTGAAGGATTATAAGAGACTTAACAACAACTGTCAACTAGTCACTATGCCAAATGGGTTAAGTGTTGACGAACTTGTGACTAGTTTGATGATAATCTCGTTCATCATCATGGAGCTCATGCAGTTCATCTTCATGGGTTTCTCGGAATGGACCAAAGTGATATTGATCTGCAAGTATGTGCAGAATAAGTCATGGCAAGGGAATTTGCAGATTGAGAGGATGATTAGAGCAATATGTAGGGTCCACTTGCTCAAGCCTTGGGAGCGAAAGCTTCATCAATACTCATTCCTCAAGTCGTACTCCTATAAACCTTCCAGGTTATTGAACAACGAGTCTTTGGCGGCCTACATTGATCAAACCAGGGATGGCCAGAGACAAAGCAGCCCAATCAAATTGCCTAAAGAAGTGAAGCAAGCGGTGTTTCATGCTCTGAAATTTAAAAGCAATACTAAATTGGAGAATGGACAGGCCTCACTGAGGGAGAACAATGTGTTCGAGAAGCTGTCGTGGGCATGTCTTCCTAAGACACAAACTCAAGTCATAATGGTCTGGCACATCGCCACTAGCTTCTGCGAGCACCAACCGCTAGTAAGATCAGACTCGTCGATAAGTTCAAACTTCCCACGATCGAGGAATTTTTTAGTGGCGATTAGCTTATCCAAGTATCTGGCTTATTTGCTTGTTTTCGCTCCACGACTATTGCCAGATCACCCTTACGTTGCAGAGTATGTGTTCGATCAGGTGGTCATCGAAGCCAGGTACTTCTTTGAGGGATGCAAGAATTTGAAGGACCGGGTTACAAGGATGAAGAGGATGGGCAGTGATAATTCTATGCTTGATAAAAAAATTATTGAACAGGGTGTTGAGCTCGGGAATCAGCTAGTGAATGATGTTAAAGACAACGAAATGATTTGGAAGATTCTAGCTGACTTTTGGGTGGAATTATTGTTGTATGTGGCGCCTTCAGACGATACGAAAGCACATGTGGAGCATTTGGCTAAAGGAGGCGAGTTTGTGACTCACTTGTGGGCTTTGCTCTCTCACGCAGGGATCCAACGAGATCATTCCAGTGTTTGATAGTATTAGTTCCAAGTTACCGGTGATTGCTATAATGAATGGTTGCTTATGTATGATTCATGTGGATCTTGCACTAGTTAATTGTGCAATGTATTTGGTTACATCACTTGCATTTCTTACTATGCATTATACGTAATCCTCGCTTCATATGTATTTCTCAAAAACATCCTATTTTTGGTTTAGTAATAATAATCCAAGGAATGGATTCACCTAGAGGTCATTCCAAAGTGATAGCAAAATACACATGTTAGAATTCCTTGGAATATCCATGAAAGTTCTTTGCCAAAGATAGTTCTTGTAAATAAGATTATGTAATAAAGCTTGTTAACACCTAAATTTTAACAACTTGTTTAATCATTCATTAATCGCATAAAAAATTAGGAATTAATTTTTAACCCCTAGCAAAAATAATTTTCATTAAAGTGCACAACATATAGACATTACGAGCATTTGCATTAACAGTAATGGAAGTTTTTAAAGAAAAAAATTAAGAAGGAAAGAAAAAGAAAAAAATTAATTAAAGAAATTAATTGAAAAAAAAAAGACAAAAGAAAAGAAAATGGGAAAAGCGAGACCGGGCTGGGGCCGGGTCAGCTCGGCCTCTTTCTTTTCCTTTTTCTTTCCCTTCACCTGGGCGGTCCACCGTTCCTTTATTTTCCCCAAGACCGGCCCAGCCTTCTCTTCCTCTCTCTTTCCCTCTCTTTCCCTAACGCGTTCTGCAGAAAAGAGAACAACGTACGCGAACAAAAGGACAGCACAGAGGAGACAAGGCAGAGCGGAGGGCGTCGCGCCAGGGCGGGGACCTCCTCGTCTTAAAACGCTCGTCCCATTCAACCCCTGCTTTGCCATGTTCCAAGTAAGACGTGGAGACTCGTTGTCTGCGGTTCATGCTTGTGACAAGCCTGAATAAGTTGGTTGCGTTGGTTCCGAACATTGCTTGCCGATTTCCTTTAAATCTGGCCGTAAGTTCGAGTCCCGTGTGGGTCAATACCTTCTTCTCAATCCATGCCAACTACGTGTTCGATGAAATACATAAGCTAGGTCCATGATCATCAGCTTGCATTATCCATTGTTAGAGAAAAGCAAACCAATCAAATTTTAGACATTGTTCAAAACACTGACCACTCGGCACATTTGTTTCATTCCACTCATCGTTGACTTGATTTTTACCATATCCGAGCATCTTACCAAACATCCGTTTTTGCCATTGTCCATTTTTGCCATTTTTCTATATATAGAAAAATGCTTGGAAAGAGGTCTTCATGAATTTTTTTTTTTTTTTTTTTTTTTTTTAGCATTAGATTTAATTTAGTTTCACTTGATTAGTATGCACGTAGCTTAGTCCTAGCATAATATCCTTTAGAAAGAAATTGAATATACTTTGGTTTTAACTTATGGGGGATTATATCCTAGGGCTTATACCATGGCCGTGTAAATTATTTGCCCGACTTGTATTAGGCTTTCCTTTTCACGTTTACTTTAAAGTCATTTCAATACTTGGATGTTTAGGGCGCGTTTGTTTAAATGTGTTTCTGTTTCTTGGAAAACAAATTATTTTTCTTTTGTTTCGGAAAACAAAAAAGAACAAAAACGCGTTTATTGATTTTTTGTTCCTAGGAACAGATTTGGAACGGAAACAAAAAGTAGAATAAACTTGTTTCTTGTTTCCAAGAACACTTCCAAGAAACATTTTTTTTTCCTTTTTTTTTTTTTCATTTCTTTTTATTCTTCTTCCTTTTGCCAATCACCGGCCTTGGCCATGGCCGGCGACCTCGCCAGAGCATTGCTGGCCCCAAGAGAGGCCGAGCCACGACGAGGCTCGTTGGCCCAAGCCTCGTCGTGGCCTGTCATGACCACTCGAGGCTCGGCCTCACTAGGCCATCTTTTGGCCAGGGCCCAGCGACCCCGACCGACCCTCCCCACTTCACCGCTAGCCCTTCCGGCGGTGGCGAGGAGGCGGCGGCGGTTAAGGCTCAACCCTCACCGCCTGCCCCCCCTCCCCCTTTTTCTTAAAATTTTTTTAAAATTTTTATTTTATTTTTAAATGTTTTAAATAAAATTAGTTTTAATTTTAATTTAATTCATTTTTATATTAATTTTTTTCCACATTAGCACCAAAACGACGTCGTTTTTGTATTGTCTAGCCACATCAATGTGCAAAACGACATCGTTTTGCACTTTCTTCACCGAAAAATCGCAACGTCAACATTTTGACCGAATTTTGCAAGAGTGGTACTTAAGTGATCAATTTTGCTCCAATTTTGGCATTTAAATATCACTTTTCAAACTTTTGGCACTTAAATGTCCCTCATTACCAAATTTTGGCATTTAGGGTGTACTTCTACCCCTTCATCCATCCTGCTTTGTTTATGTATGAAAGAAATACCCCTTCGAGGGAAGATCGAACTTTGGGCTTGGCTGCGGCTTCTCGAGCTCTTTCCTTAGAACCTTTACTTTATCCCACGATTTCACTTCGACCGCAACTTTCAGGTTGGCCTTCCATGGCAACACTATCATCGCGAACTTCTTAAACAGAGGCGTGCTATGAATGTCGACACCAGAATTTTTTTGAAGCTCATAATAGCAAATCCAGTGATCATCTTCAAGATCAGTTCCATTTGCAAATAGCATCCCCCATTCAAGAGGGACATCTTCTAGGAATCAGACTACCTCTCTAAAGGGTTTCACAGGATCGTTCATGTTAACTTTGATGTGAAGCTACATTTTGGACGGTGGCATTCCTATGCTAAGTTCAATTTTAATGGATGGAAGTGACTCCGGCACAAAGATGACCTAAATGTGGGAATGATTGAGGATATTGCAACCTGGACATTGAGCTCGTCTTCAAGAACCTCACTGTCGGAAACAAAATTTTGGCCATAGACGGATTTTTCGTGTTATATTTTATCTTCCCTTTAATCTCTAGGAATGTAACATCATAACCAATTTCAATGCAGAAGGGTCTTCTTTCCTGGGGCTCAAAGAAAACATGAAAATGTGATTTGAAGAAGAGTTCAATTCTTATGCTTATTGTCACAAGATTGAGTGAATGTCTTAGATGTGGAATGGATACATATATGGAAAGAAAATCCAATTACTAGGGTTCATGATCTTTAACATATCTGAGACATTTACACTAGGAAGGGACCGCTAATTGATAAAGGAAAATTATAAATAAGGGCATAAAGTGGGAACATTTTTTTTTTTAAAATAGAATTCAAAAACAACCTTATTTCAAATAAATTCTAAAGTGGCGGAGTTAGTTTTAAATAAGGATCTGAATCCGCCTACTAATGAGTACTTAATTTTTCCGGCAGCCGAAACTGCGCAATTTTGTCCCAAACAAAATATGGACAAAGATTAAAACGAAAAGAAAAACTGGAAAACCAAAAAGAAAAGAAAAAGGAAGTCTCAAACCAGAAGAGAGAAGAGAGAGAGAGATTGCAGATGGTGGGGGCGTGCGTCATGGCCGGTTGGATTTTCTCAGCGAGAGCAGTTGACCCTCGGTGAGGGTTGACTGATGCTCGGCTTCATGACAGAGCTTGTCCACGATTCTGGGCTGGCGAAGCTCGATGTCGGGCCTCTCCGGACTCTTCCGCCGGACGCCATGGTGTAGGTCGAGATCGGTGAAGAGCAGGATGAGACGCATTAGAAGGCTTAACGCTTCTTGAATACACGTCGCATCTTTGTTTTCTCAATTTTTTTTGCAAGGAATTGTGGTCTGGATTTTTCTGGGTTAAATTTTCTTGGAAACACTTTTGATCATGGATTGATTTTGATTTTTTGATCCACCCAAGTCGGAATCTTGTTAATGGATTCAAACACGTCTCTGAACCCAATAACCCGATTGCCGATGCACCGCCGGCTTCTAGTAGCTTAGGGGTGCAATCTCCCGAAGGTAGGGAAACTCTGATTCTATTCTTAGCTACGTAAGTGAGATGCATGTTGCAGGATTGCTTGGCCACTCTCCAGGCCGAAGGAAAAAAATCAGCATCATGCCCTTTGCTAGACGGATACCCACGTTTCGACAGTTGGAAAAATCAAGAGTGGCTTGTTTGTGAAAATTTGGCCAGCTAGTAAGATCGAGCCCTTATTTGAAACTGATTTAATCATTTCAGACATTTATATGAAACAAAGTACACTTTAGACATTTTAGCATTTTTTTTTTCAGTTTTTTAATCTCATCTAAATACATTTAAAGGGAAAAAAATAACAAAAATACTACATATGAGAGTGAAAATAATTTTAAAATGCTACGTTAGTATTTTCTGTTAACCAAATTAACAGTATTGATGAAAGGACTTGATTACACTTTTTGAAAATTTTAGAATTTAATTGTACTTTCATGATAAGTTTTAGAATTTTTTGAATACTTATTATGATTAAAATACTAATAAAAGTGGTACTCTATTTTTCCTTCGTTTCTTCTAGTGTTCTCTATTGACTCATCCGGAGGAGTTTCTCGCCCTTCTATGGTGACGGAGAAGAGAAGTCTCAATCAACTTGGACAGCTCGTGCAAGGCTCCAAAAGAAGGCAGGTTGTGAATTTTCTATACGTGAAGAAAAATTGAGGCTCCTCTGCGCATTAGTCAAAAAGCAACCTCTCATTTGTCTTAGATGAAAACGCGTGCAGCCAAATCCTCTAGATCAACGAGATGACCTTCGTAAATTTTGATAGGGTATTGTCAATGGTTCAATCGATCCGGTTCCTTACTTAAAATTAGAAACTAGATAGGTCATTTTAGCTTTCAAAACTTGAGAACTAAGAACCAGATCGATTACCACAGAAACCACTCCTAATCGGCCGATTCTAATCCAGTTCGATTTTCAAGTTGGACCAGGACCGTTACACATCCCTATTTTATAGTACTTGTTTTTTGATGTTATAATAAGCTATGAACAAGTTACCTCACTCTTGTTAATCTTCCTCTTCTTGAACATTTGAAGGCACACGTTTCTCGTGAAGGCTATGAGCCCGTTCAACTTGAAAACCAACTTGAATAAATCAAACCGTTTAGTTTAAGAGCAGTTCCAAGGTGAAACTGCCCGATTTCTTGAAACGCTGGCGGCTCCGCTCAAGTTCATAACCACATGTGACTTCCTAGACAGCGAAACCAACCGCATACTTCACAAGTGCCAAGTAGACTGTACTAGGCCAATTGATTGACTGATTGACACATATATAGGGAGAGGGCCCACTGTTTGGAATTTTGTTAGTACTTGCCAAAAGTTCAAAAAAAAAAAAAAAAAAAAAACATGGCAAAGATAATTTCGACTTCCCTTTCTTTTGACAAACCCATTCCTAAAGCTCTTGTTGTCGACTTCCTTTCTTTTTCGTTCTTTTCCTTATCTCCTTTCCCTTGAACCTCCCAAAAGCCACTGATTCTCCCGTGATAGATATACGTCCATGAAGTGTTTTCAGTACTCTAGCATAATCAAAACTTTGCCTCTCTCTCTCTCTCTCTCTCTCTCTCTCTCTCTCTCTCTCACATAAATTCCATCATTTCTTTCTCCAATTGGAACCTGAATAACCAGATTAAGTAATCAGTACCAATAATGAGGAATTTGGTGGAAACGAACCTAAAGACAGCGATGGCACTAGCGCCGATCGCAAGCAACAATCTCATCATGGACTTCATCATGCTGCTGGGGAGGCTTGCGAGGATCGAGCTCCTAGTCATAGTCACCGCCTTCTTGCTCCTCTTCCTCGTCACCTTCGGCTCATGCCGGCGCCGCTGCAGCAGTGGCTTGTTCCAGCTCGTCACTTTCGCAGCCTACACTCTCTCAACCTATGTATTCACCTACGCTCTAGGCCTCATGCAAGACGCTTCGTTCAACGAGTTATTCCCTGTCTGGGCAGTGTTCCTCGTGTTCGTCCTCGGGAGCGCCGATTCTATCTCGGCATACAGTCTCGAGGACAACGAGAAGTGGAAGAGCTACAATTGGCAGGTCGTGATCAAATCGATTTGGTTGTTCATTTTGGTAGACCGGCGATCCCAAGACAATTCCAACGTGGGGCTCGCGACCCCGTACCTCCTCTTAATCTTGTCCTTGAAGACTGACGAGAGGGCTCGGGCCTTGATGGCGGCGAGCCGGCAATCTTTGGAGAGGACTACAAAAGTGATTGCTGATTATATGAGCGTGGAGCACGAAAGTGGGGGCGTTGCACCTGGTGAAGTCGATCCGATTCGCATGAGAGGGTACACATATTTGGTGAGGGGTGAAGAGGAGAGATGGGAGTATAACTTTGTTCTTGCCAAGAGATTCATCAAGAGGTGTCTTGGGAAGAAGGAGGCTGCGCTCGGGCGGGACCATCAGACCCCATTGGATAACGTAGACGAATTGATCACCATTGAAAAGGTACATCTTTAACTGTTCGATCTTTTTTCCCCTAAACTTCAATTTAATACGGATCTTCTTCTCGCACCAAAAAAAATCACGATTAATTGTGAAAAAAAAATACAACAAAAATTATAATAGTATGCATTATAAATTATGTGATACCATAGGATAGAGCATGATCGGACATTAGGAAAATTGTCCAGAAAGTCCTAAATTTAATACACTTTTTACCAATTCGGTCATAAATCTTTCAATTTTACTAATTAGATCTTAAATCTTTTCATGTTTTGCCATTTGAATCCATCTGACCAATTTTAAATGTGGATGCTGATAGTATTGACGGTCGGCACTAACATGCACAATTTTTTTTAATTATTTTTTTATCATTTTTTTCTTTTTCTTTTCTTTTCCTTTTCTTTCTATCATGTCCGGCAAGGGTTGCCAGCCAATTCTTGCCGGTCACGGCCGAGGCCCGGCCAACAATAGTTGAGGCCCAGCTGACAACATGCGAGGGCTAGCAAGCCTTGTCCAATGGCCAGTGAGGTTCAGCTGATCGGGCTTGGAAGGAATAAAAAGGAAAACGAAGAAAGAAAAAACCGAAAAATTCAGAAATTTAAAAAAAAAAATTATAAAAATTGTCCACATAAGACAGTCAACATTTATGTTAGCAATTTCCACATGAACTCAATGGGAAAAATATGAAAATTTTTATGACTCGATTCACATATTTGAAAGGTTTAGGATTGGATTGGTAAAAATGCAATAGATTTATGACTTTTTGGGCTCAAATTAGTCTTCTAGCATGCATGATGCATTGAGTGATAAATTTTAAAACTAGCCTCTTTCACATGGATCTATGTTAAGGACTATTGAAGCACCTCTACCTGCCACAATATTTTAATGAATCTCAATTATTGACGTGTTGAGTGATAGATTTCAAAACTAACCCCCTTTCAATTGGACATACAGTTGGGCTTACTGACGCACTAAATAAGAACACAAATGAAGGCGGAAGATCTTCTCCTGTCAATCCTAATTACATTTGACTCATATTACTTTTGGATTCTTTATCTCAGCATGCATCGTTTATCATACTTAGGTCATTTGATTTCATTTTGCACGTTAGTAAAATTCAATGAAAATTTAAGTGACAAGGTAGAGGGAAACTAAATGCAAATGAGGCACATTATAACCTCGTAACTTTAAGCAAAGCATGATTACAATTAGCAATCCTGGCCCAACCTCTTATGGGTGTATGACTCCGCTTAGTTATTTGTGTAATATAAATGGCTCTTGTTTTAAGGAAGTCGGTTGTTCTAAACCTACTACGAGCAACAACTTCGAGAAAAAAAGTGTTGGCATATGAACTCTTGATCCGTGTTTGATGCCACGTTAGTATGTCCAACCAAAATGCTTAAATCATGGAGGAAGACTACATTCATATAAGGCACTTTATAACCATGCATTTAGATAATAAACTAGGCAATAAAACTTATATCCAAGCTCAACTCATCACCCAGGTGTGGAAGTGTGAAGGGAGGCTCTTAAGCTCAGAAGGAGACCCCCACAACAAGTTCAAGGACGTATGCCTCTCTTTTGCACTCTTCAAGCTCCTCCGTTTAAGATATGCTGGCTACACATTGCCCCAAGAGGCTCACAAGAAGACATGGGACTTGATTCACCATGGATTGCTCTCGAAAGAAGATGGCTACAAGCGAGCATTTCGAGTCGTTGAGAATGAGCTCACATTTCTTTTCGATTTCTTCTACACCAAGTACAGTATCATTTTCCAGCCTGGCCGATTACACCTCAAATTGCTAGAGTTTATTTATGTCACTCTCGTCATTTGGTCTACAACATCAATATTGAAGAATTACAAGAGACATGACAATAAAAATCAACCGGGCACTATGCCAAATGGGTTGAGCGTCGAAGTAGTCGTGACCAGCATGATGATAATCTCGCTCATCCTGATGGAGCTTATGCAATTCATCTTTGTAGGTTTCTCGGAATGGGCTAAAGTGATATTGATATGTAAGTATGTGCAGAAGAAGTCATGGCAAGAAAATGTGTGGATTGAGAGGATAATCGGAGCAATTTGTCGGGTCAAATTGATGAAGCCTTGGGAGCAAAAGCTTCATCAATACTCATTCCTCGAGTCATACTCATATAAGCCTTGCAAGTTATTGAACAACAAACCAATGGCAGTCTACATTGATCAAACTAGGGATGGCCAGAGACAAAGTGCGCCCATCAAATTGCCTGAAGAAGTCGAGCAAGCGGTGTTTCATGCTCTAAAGTCGACTTACAGTACTAAATTGAGAATGGACAGGCCTCACTAAGAGTAAACAATGAGTCCAAGAAGTTATTGTGGGCATGTCGGCTTGAGACACAGACTCGGGTCATAATAGTGTGGCACATCGCCACTAGCTTCTGTGAGTTCCAACTACCATTGGAAAGATCAGACTCACCTGCAACAAGGAGGGGTTTTCTAGTGGCAACTAGCTTGTCCAAGTATCTAGCTTACTTGGTTTCTTTCGCTCCATCGCTATTGCCGGATCATGCTTACATTACGGAGTACTTGTTTGATCAGGCGATCATCGAAGCCAAGGACTTCTTTCAAAAGTGCAAGAGAATGAAGGACCGGGTTAAGCAGATGAAGGAGAACAATAGTGGTCCTTCTGCGTGTGGAGAAACTGTTATCAACCAGGGTGCTCGGCTCGGGAATCAGCTCGCTAATGATATAAAACACAAGGACATGATTTGGAGGATTTTAGCTGACTTTTGGGCGGAAATGGTGTTATATGTGGCACCTTCGGACAATGCGAAAGCACATGCGGAGCATTTGACCAAAGGAGGCGAGTTTGTGACTCACTTGTGGGCTTTGCTCTCTCACGCAGGGATTGAAAGAGCTCCTACTAAACCACGTAATGCACTAGAAAGAAGGAATAGCTTCTGAACTAGTCCAGTGTTTGATAGCATTTGTTGCAAGCGCCCGGTGATTGCCATGGTAAATGGTTGCCTATGTACGATTCATATGGATCTCACGCCAGTTAACTGTGCAATCTCTTTGGTCACATCACTTGTAGCTCTTACTATGCATTAAATCTATTCCTACTATTACATCATATGCATTACGCAGAGACATCTTATTTTTGGTCTTGTAATATGGTTCTAGGAATATTTACCTTGAGTTTATTCCAAAGTGATGACATTATACACATGATTAGAATCCTTTTGATATATCAAAGACATCAATGTGGAAGGTGGTTCTTGTAGTCAAGATTATGTAACAAAGTTTCACAGTACTTATAGCATTCTTGCTATGAGTAAGATTGAGAACAATTATGTTCAATAGTAATTCCCCTTGATCTGGATTGATCTCTGCTAAACTGATACCCGCCAATTAATTTGGTATGGCTCGCTTTCTAGGATAGATCCTCATGGATGAGCATATAGGATTGTTCTAGCACCGACCGTATTTTGCATAAGGAAAGAACCTAGTTGACCATGGATCATATTGATTCAGATTGGATTGATCATCTTTTGCAAGAAAGAAGTACCGCCTCGGACACGATTGTCCAATTTTATAGAGAAGATAACATGTGGGATAGCATTTATCTTTTTTTCTTCCAGAGCTTTTCCACAAGATTGCTCATTTGGTAGAAAATGACAGAGTAGATGTTGCATTTGGGTGAATTTTACAACTAAAGCTTCTTTGGTTGGTGCAAGGATTTGGCCAAAAGGATTCAGCAGCTGAGGAGAACAAGTGAAAGATAAACTGAAAATTTGTCGATCAGAGCATGTACTTAAGGAGGCAACGTTTGTGCAAGCTAATCAATCCATATCCAAAAACTATTTGATTCCACCATTTCTCATCGCAAATTAATTGGCTTGACCTGCGGATGTGATTCCCCATTTTGCAAACAGAATTGAAATGAAATAAGAATATCACGTGCCAAGATTAAATGATGTTCCTAACGACACCTATATAAGAAGAGAGTAATAATGACGACAAAGACAGAAAAGGGAGAAAGAAAAACTGAGCCTATAAAACCCGATAACGCCAATATAAAACGTAAAAGGGGATTGCATTTGTCACTAGACCTATAGCCTATACTCACACTAAGCACTTTATTGTCATCATGCTCTAGATCTCCCATTGAAAGCGCTAATGGGATGCGAAAACCAGGTCTCATCGTGAAATCGTCCCCTTGAAAACCTCAATAGTATCGCCCATCTTGACGCCGTGCCATTTGAACGACTTATCTTCATCCATCCCACTCTGCTTATGTATGAAAAAATACCCCTCTAAAGGAAGATTGAACTTTAGGCTCGGCTACAACTTCTCAAGTTGTTTCCTTAGAACCTTTACTTTATCCGACTGTTTTACTTACAACTTTGAGGTTGGCTTTCCACAGCAACACCATCACCATGAACTTCAGAGGCTTGATGTGCACATCGACACTGGAATTGTCCTGAAGCTCGTAGTCGCACATCCGACGATCATCTTCAAATTTAGTTCCATATGCATACAGCTTCACCCGCTTAAGAGGGACATCTTCCAAGGACCGGACAAAAGTTTGTCTATAGATGGGTATTCCTTGGTGTTTTTCGATCTTCTCTTTGATCTCTAGCATTGTATCATGGAAACCAATTTGAATGCAGAAAGGACTTTCTTCTTGGGGCCCAAAGAACACATCCATTTTCGAAAAAAAAACAGCACGAAAATGTTTGTGATGAAGATTAGTCTGAATGCTTATGGTCACAAGATTGGAGTGGAATGAACACATATATGGAAAGAAAACTCGATAACTATGACTCATGATCTTAGGCCACGTTTAGTCATTTGGATTTCTAATTAGGATATGACTAGATATGATATGATATGAAGCCCGATGATTTTGTTATATCATATCCATTATTTAGTAATTGTAGTAATAAAGTCAGATATATTCATATCATATATAAATAAACAAAAAATTTAATAAATAGAGATGGTAAAAATCTCCCACGATATCTTGCCCTTTTTTTTTAATTTTCTTTTTTATTTTATTTTCCTCTCTTTTTCAATGAATTTATTTTTTTTATTTCTTTCTTCCCCTTCCATCATTCTCTAATAAAATTTTATTAAATAGTAAACTATACTAAGATACCTAAAATAATAAAATTCTAAAATATGAAATAAATTTTAATATATATTTATATTTATATATTGAATTTATTTTACAAAATAGAATTAAATACGAATATATAAATATAAATTATATTAAATTAAAATTCCTAAATTTTATTTTTTGTTATTTTGAATTTCTCATATTAGAGATATAATTTTAATTTTTTTAATTTAATAATATATTTATTCGAGGAAAATAACTTTTCTATTATGAATGTTACAAATCCTATCCACATTTATCCTACCTCTTTCATGGGATAATTTTTCCAATTTATATCTCTCTTATATACGACTTTATCCTATCTTGAGCAGGCACTAAAAGTGGAAGATGACAAATTTTATTTTATCATGAATTTTGTCCTGACTATCAAATGCAGCCTTAGTGTATCTGAGCCATTTGCATGAGTCACCACCAATTGTGTCATTAAAGATGCTTCCATCTCATGAACGATCTCTTCAATGTCGAACAGTCCCCATGTGACGCATTTCATGAGTTAAACATACAGTGCGAATTACAGAAATTCTTTTATTTATTTATTTATTTATTTATTTATTTATTTATACATATATAAATTATTTAATTTCTTTTTATTTCCTTCATCATTTCTTTGGCTAATGGAATAATATAAATTGAAAATATAGACCGTGCTTGGAGGACAGAGTGCAAGATCGACGTACATGTTGATGCGGCTTCATGTCTATGTAAGTTTTATTACAGGATTGAAATGGCCATATCTGGAGTCACGTATGTTCCTTATCAGTCATCTTAAACCCAGCCTTGTTGAGGCTCAATTTTCTTCAAATTTGGATCAGGTGTAAATGTGCAATAGCCATGTCCATCCTAAGATCGATCAATTTGAAATCTTGTCAATTCAAATTTATAGTAGCCGACTTCTAGTCAGATCAAATTCGGATAAGGATGGGTTTGTCGAATGAGGTAACGGTAGGCAAGTGGAGTAAAATTTTCGGATCGGAATAACAATTTGAGAAATATTAAAGTGGAGCATTTAACCACATAATTATGCATTTTCTAGTATCTGTTTCTAAATGGAGTAATAAGCTATGAGCATGTTACCACACTCCTATTGATTTCCATTTCTTGCATATTCTAAGGCACACGTTTCTCTTGAAGGCTACTAAACTTGCTGTGGCCACTGTGGCCACACTTGACCGCACCCATCTTTCTTTTTGTACCTCCGATCCCATGACCACAGCACATCTGCATTTGATGCTAAAAAACTCAAGACAATGGCCAAGGCCGGCGGTGCCAAGCAAAACGGTCAGCGCTCATGTCAGTGCCAATTGGGTTACGGATGCCAGTTAGTGTCATTATCAGCTATTTTTGGCCAAAATTAGCCAAAATGACTACATTGTCAATTATCAAAAGGTTTAGGACTAAATTAGTCAAACTAAAAAGTTTATGATTCATTCAGCATCCGTAAAATAGTAGTGATATTGCTTCCTCCCATGTTTGATTAATTCCAATGTTTTCAAATCCAGACCAGACCAGTTGATTTAATCAAACGGACGGGGAACCAGACCGTGCTCTGGTCCGGTTTTGTCAATGGCCTGGATCGTCAAGAACTGATCAAATCCGGTGATATTGGTCAGCCCGTTGACCTGTCACCGGTTTGATCGGATCTTTGCCCATGGCTCGGAGTTTGTGTAAAAAATTTAAGGGTTGGGGCTCAGGAGGATCGACCCCATGATCTCTTCAAGTGGTCATTCCTATCTAATTGGATAACTAAGCATATTTAATATATGTTACACGTTTTGTTTGTCAAGAGTTCAATTTATTGACTTGGCGGTCGAATTGGTTGAGTTGGCTAACCCAAAAGCCAAAGAGTAAGCCAATTCTTTGACCAGTCTGAGTACATAAACATAGGTAAAATTAGGGGTGAGCAGCGGTCTAGGGTCGACCCTGGACCGACCCTGGACTGGCCCAACCCTGCCGGTCCTGGTCCGGTTCCCAAGGGGACTGGGTTGGTCCTTTGTCCTGAAATTCCAGGACCAACACTGTGCGGGTTGGTCCTTGGTCCTAAGAGTTTTGGGTCGGTCCAACCCTGAACCGACCCTGTATATTTTATATAATTATTTTATATATTCAAATATAAGTAAAATGTCTGCTATATTATATTATATTGACATGTTCTATCAATAACACTAATAGTAATTTCAATTTAAAACTTTTGTTGAGTATTAATTATGTGTCGTTTATTTTGTTTTTAGGTGTTTAGAAGTTCGAGTGAATTAACAAGATGTGAAGTTATATATTTATGGTTTATATTAAGTATTTTGAACTTTTATGGTTTAATTGTATTCTACTAATGAATTTCACCTGCACTTTGCTTTTTAATTTGTGTCAACTTGTAGAAGTTTTTGAATAGTAGAGTAGTACTGCAGTTGCTACGGTGATTTGCTAGTCAAGTGGTGTGAAGCTCATTTTTTAGTTGAGTGAACTCTACATGATCAAATGCTAGTCAAGTGGTGTGAAATTCATTTTTTAGTTGAGTGGACTCTACATGATCAAATGCAGGAAAATGCTTTTGCATATAGTGTTATGGATATTAAAGATAGATGATTACAAAAACTTTTTATTTTGTCCCATATCTCAATGAGCTGTTAGCAGGTATGAAATTTCTATTATTGTGTCATCTTAAATTTGCTAAATATGTATTGGTATTTATAGTTTAGTTGCATAATACCGCATTGTCGATGGATGTGTAATTTGAATTTATGGGTTTGCTTTTTAGGAAGTATAAAAATTAAGACGAAAAAAATTATCGATTGGTCATGGGTTGACCCTGGAACCGGACCAAACCCATTGGGTCGGTCCGGTCCTTGGTCCCAAGCTCAATAGGGTCAGTCATCGGTCCTAAAAATTGAGAACCGACACTGTACGGGTTGGTCCTAGGGTTAGGGGGTGGCCCGGACCAACCCGGACCATGCTCACCCCTAGGTAAAATCCTACACTTTTTTTCCGTACGGCAAACGGCAAAAGTACAAAGATATAGATTCAAAACATAGAAGGAATCTGATATGAAAACGAACTCTAAACCATCACAGCAATTATGCGAATTATCAATACATTAAATGAGACGCGATAAGTTCAAGATTTAAAAATTAGTTCCTATCTTACTCTGATAAATTACGCTTTTTAGTTGGAATTTTCAACATAATATTACAGTCAAGTTTTAGTTAGATTTAAAAATTCACGTTTTGTGCGTATCTCGCTAATTGTATCCCCTATTTCATCAATTTCATATGTCAGTTTTTTTATTGGAAGATGGGTATTAATATATCTCACATTACTTATTTATAGGTTTTCAATTACATAATATTCATGAAGTCACCTTCCACATGATAGTTTAGGCTTTTAGATAAGATGGTTTCGTATATAGTGAGAAACCTAAGATGGGACATGCGGTGGCCACATCCCCTAGGTCCAAAAATTGCTGATATTTTCAAATAAAATTTAATTTTTAAAAAGATAATATAAAATATGTGTATGTTATTTACTAAAATAATATAATATATCATTTTTCCGGTCCCCCCTTATGCATACATGACTTCAAGCTGGGCATGCATATCGGGATTTACATTTAACAGCTTTTTTGGTAAGTCATCCATTTTTGTGAATGGAGTGTTTCAATGTGAAACGCATTTGTGTGATCCAATAATTTAATCTTTTGAATTTGATCTTTTTGATATATATATATATTTATCATGATATTCTATAGCCTATAACCCTTTTTCGATAAGCAATTTCATTACTAAGCCAGAACATTTTTAATACAAAAAGAAGTGACCAAAATTTATCAAATTAATATCATACAAGTTTCTCAAGACAACACAAATTAAAGTAAAAGCCAATTGAAAGAAATATTCTTTTCTTGGCAAAGAAATATTCTTTAGTATGCCCTTCTTTCATGCCGTGTCTTTTACTCCTTTTTCCCCTCTTTTCTCCTTTTATCTCCATTCTGCTGTATCCTTTACCCAGCGGAGTGTTTTGCAAGTGTCGTTCTTGGCGAATTGAGCATATCATCTTCAAATAGAAGATTGTTGCAATCTAATCCCTTTGAATCATGGAGGGGGAATTAAGTTTAGGGGTTTTGCCAACTTCTGGCCAACGACCTTCAATTGACTCAAATCCTCCCAAAGTTATACCTTGTGCGACATTGAGCATTCAATTCCTATTCAATTAATCCAACATGAATTTCAATTGAGGAGCCGCCACTAACGTATTCTAGTCGGCTAGAAACCAAGTAAGATATGGGAGGATATCTTACTATTTGTGCAACCAGAGATTCTAGACCTAAGGATTTGATTACATTAGTCCTAACACTAATGCCCTTTTGGTGCCTAACTTGATTGCATGCTGGCTAACTCCATAGTAACCAAATGATCATCAAACGATACAAGCCATATGCCATTGGAAAGCCAATGAGATGCACAACAAATGTTCAGAAGACCAATTGAACTAATTCTAAGTCATTTGACTCGAAATGGAAGATTTACAGAAAGGGCTTCAGGATTTGACCCTATTTGGGTTTGAACATAATGAAATTTGGAAAGAATGCCAAACAAATTTGAAAATTAATGAAAAATTTTGTGCATGTAGAACAAAATGTGCTAAAAAAATTCTCAGTTTTGAGTTTCATGAGATGAAAAATGGATTAATGCTGGAAAATATAACTACATGCAGATGTCAGAACAAATTCTTTTCTGGAAAACAGGGAAGACCCAATTCAAAAGTGATTTTATCGAAGCCACCAAACCTTGGAATACAGATCCGAAAATTTGCATCCATCAAGCTGAGACGGAGATGAACAAGTCTCATGTTTGATAAATTTGCAAATGGAGACTTTAGCTTCATTAAAGATGATGAAACCAATTCAGAAGTCCCAAGAAAATTAACTTCAGGGTTTGGGCGCAAATTGACCATGCACGCTGATTACACCCTAAGGATGACTAAACTTGCTTGAAATCTTAATGAAACTAACGTCCAATGAAAGGTTTGGAAGTTGGCTTTAACTTTGATGTTTTGAGGATTTTTTTTTTTTTTTTTTTTTAAATGGACATTGATCTCATTAAAAATGCAAAGTTACACCCGGGTATTCAAGGAAGACTTGGGTGCGAATTGACTGGGCGCACTGATCAAGCCTTTTGAGTACCCTAATGTGCTTTGGATTCAATGGAATCAATGTCAAAACAAATCTTAAAATATTTTCTAAAAATTTCATGAAGAAAATGTTTTCCAATCTTGAACGTATGATTTTATAAAAAATTGGGAATGCATGAAGGTCAGACTGTGAACCAAAATGTCAAAATATTAGTGCAACTTTAGGAGGATGTCTAAAAATAGTAAATGAACCTTTTATTTTCTGAAAAGAATTTCCAATACAGATATGGATGCGATGAAAATTTTTCATGAAGGAAACATCATCAGATTCTAAACACAGAATTTTGTAAAAATCAGAGATTACGTAAAAGTCAAATTGGAAATTAAAATTCCAGAAACCAGCACGTCTCTTTGAATGGTGTTCGTACAGACTAAATCATCTCAAATTTTTATGAAAATTTATATGAACTAGACATAGATGTGATGAACAAATTCTGTGCAGACATCAACACCTAAATCGCATCATAAAAATTCATAAAGAGTCGACAAAATAGCCAGGTCAGACAGAGGAGAACACATTCAGAGTTCAGATTCAAAACCTAAGATCACAGCACAATTTTAGCATGCAAACGACATCATATGATATGATGATATGTGATATGTGAAAATGAAGCTAATGAAGATTACTAGCATTCTCTAGTTGATCACATCATGAAAATCAGCCATAGAAATCATCATATCATCAGCATCGTGCAATCAGTCCAGAAATCCCATTTACACTATCAACATCCACTCATCATGCCTTAACAGCCATTGATTACCATCATATCCATGCATATCCATCTCAAACTATCATTAAGCATTTTGAATGATGATCCTAGACTAGCCCCGGCCACTTGTGGGTAATCCGAAAATCACCACAAGTGGCCTCGCTTCATTGGATCAAAGGCTTAAAGAGTCTAACCAGCCACCTTTAGATTTCAAGAAATGCTTCGGAGAACCGGATAGCAACTTGTATCTATCGTTTGATCTGCAACATCACAAAGGACTTCCAAAATTGTTGTCGGGTGAAGATCGGAGTTGATAGTTTATAATCGAACACGAACTGGGTTCTTTGGGACTGTCAGATCTCAAAGGAAACGAATCGATGCCCAATTTTCATGGAATAGGGAACGTAACACGGGTGAAAAATATGCCATGATAGCCAGCTTGAACTAGCGGTGACCGTGAGGTGCTTTCAGTCGAAGCGAAGAAAGAGGATTCAAGAGCCTTCCCCAACCTCCTCTCCATTCTCTCATCTAAATGGTGAAGTGAAACAGAAGGACGTTGCTGAGATGACAACTGTCGACCGAGAAGAGAGGAAGAGAAAAGAGTCACTGGATCAGTCCTTCACGTGCCATTTCATCAAACTACTGGTGAGACTATGATTTATCTTGAGCAGATAGCAAGTTCGTTCCGTTTGTTGCTTTAGCCGACCGCCATTTGATCGGTTCTTCAGGCCCTGCAATCGCTCGCTCCATCATCTTTGGAGAGATGAAGCTCCGTGAGGTTGATTTTGAACGACAACCGAATCTCTCGATTGAAATCACTGACTCGAGTACACGCCGTCTTCTTCTTCGGCCATAAATGGTGATCCTGCTTTTCTCCCTCTCTCCCTTGTGGCCGAAACCAACACCATCAGCCAACGACCTCTCCCCACTCCTCTTTCTCCTTCGGTGAACGCTCGTCACCCTTCAAGCATCTTTCCATTATGCCCAGCCTTCTAGAAGCTGTCAATGTTGGCCGTCGAAGCGGCATCCAAAAAAATAATTTAAGAGAATCTGATTTCTTGCAAAACAACGGAAAATTTTTTCCCGTTCATTTTCATGTGTCAGCCAAACATCAAAAAATAATTTTCATTTTCTTGGAAAATGTATTCTAGATTTGAAAGGTTTTGCCCTTTTATGCTAGATTTTAAAAGTTCATCATCATGTGTTTTTTTGTAAAGTTGAGTACCACAAAAAATCCCAAAATGGTACATTAATGATAAACTTACTTCAAATTATTTTTTGACTATCAAAAACCCAAAAACTAGTACATGCGTAACATATTTACTCTCTATTAATTTCCGTCAAATATTATCGTTAAATTGCTAACTTGGATGCTGCATGGATCGATTATCGAGCTAATATCAAAAAAATTCTAAACTCATACATTTATGATAAATTTATCCAAAAACTAGTACACCTATGATAAATTTATCCAAAATTAATTTTTGGGGTCACCAACCCTAAACTAGTACCATGGGACACATTTAGCCTTTCTCCATTAGCTTCCATCAATTTTACTGTTAAATTTAATGAGAACTATCGTCTTCCTCCTTATTGAATCCTTCATTGTTGTCTTTGTCTAAGGTCGTGGAAATTACAAACACCATTTAGTGAGAACTCTTTAGTGACACTTTTAGTAACTCTAGTAGTACTCTTGACAAAATGGCTCTACCAAGTACCACTATATGGCCTAATCACTACCTAATGTGGCATCTCTTGTAAGACCATTAACGATGAATTAAACCCTGTGAGTTTTACTTGACCTTTTGCCAATAATCCCTCTTCAAGGAGAGCATAAGCAGTGTCTTTTCACAGGTGTGATGCAGTAATTATTAAAATCCCGAACCTTATTTAAGAGAGGGTATTGAGCATTTGAGGCGACAACTTTTCTTGATAAATCTAGGTCAATGAACAAAGCAATTGGCTCAAGTTGCAATTTGCAATCAAGTTTATTTTCCAGATTTCTCTAACATTGCCTCTAAAAATTTCCAAATAATAAAAACAAGATGTTTGGGAGATCTATATTTACATTTATCATGATCTCATATAGTTTATTAAACCCTTTTCAACAGGCAATTTCATTTCTGACCATAATATTTCTAATAGAAAGTAACTGACCAAAATTTATCAAATTAACATAAAAAAGTATTGTCGTGACACTATTTTCAACGCAGCCAGCAGGGAAAAGATTGATAAGGTAATGTCCAAAAAGTGGACTAACGGCTCTTAATTAGGCACAAGCTCTCCTAAGCCCCTACCTCACGTGACATTGGGTTCATATTAAGTTCGGTTTAATCCTAAAAGATTCTTTGACAAAATTTTTAGATCTAACTCCAGTTATCTTGGGTTTCTTCCAACTCAAACTTCACGGCCTCAATGTTTCTTCAGATTTAAGAAGTTAGAGGAGTGGAAGGCAAACCTAATATCAAAGTTTCGAAAGGAAGTTTTGATTGAGACTGTGATACAAGCACTTACTCAATATGTCATATTTATTTTCAAAATTCCAATTTTGATTTGTCAGTCTATAGAAAAGAAAATTGCTACCTTTTGGTAGAATAACAGTGAATCAAGAACTGGTCTTCATTGGAAAAGATGGGATGTGTCTAAAATTTAAAAAAAAAAAAAAAAAAGATAAAAGGGGAATGTGTTTCAAAGACTTGCTATCCTTTAATAGAGCAATGCGTCGTAAACAAGCGTGGGTTTTATCTAAAAAGTAAATATCTTTATGGTGCCAAATTTTAAAAGGAATCTATTTCCTAATAGATCCTTTTGGCAAGCTAATAAGGGGTCTCGCCCTTCTTGAGGATGGCAGAGCATATTGATGGATAAAGAAACAATCTCGCAGTCAATTATGTGGTCAGCTGGTATACACGCGAGAATCAATATTTGTGAAGATAGATGGCTCAAGAGAGGTATTATTAGAGGCCCAGCTAATTTTAGAGAACCAACTAATGTTGTTGACTTGATTTTACAAGAGGTGGGGGAGGAGATGATCAAACTCTTAGAAGGCTTCTTGATGAGCAAACAACAAGTGATCATTTAGCTGTGCCTTTTATAGCTCACCTACACAAGATAAAATAATGGGGAACGGTACCAAGTTAGAGTGTACTCTGTGGAAAGTGCCTATAACCGGGTTTGAGAGAATGAAAACCGACAGAACACTATGCAAGCTTCATAATCTTTTCAGCTAAATCGCAAGTTATGGTACTAGATTTGACACTTGAAGCCCCTTCCCCCACTGTGGAGTAGCGCCATAATGCACTCCCTACCAGAGAGAACCTTTACATGATAAAGGTTTTACTTTAGCCAGGATGCCCCTTTTGTAATTGGGAGGTAGAATGGAACATGTCTTTTTGCTCTGATCTTAGACATACTCTATCTGGACAAATCCTGTAGTACATATTAATCTCGTGTCAAAATCTTACGCAAATTGAGGAATGGCTACAAAATTTACATACACAGCCAGGTAACACATTTACCTTTGATAGAATTGCAGTCCTTCTCTAGTTCATGTTAGAAGCCGAACTATGTATTTTGACGCCAACTCCCAAACCCAGAATCCTTAATTACTTTGACGCAAATAATTAGGAGTTTCAGTAAGTGGAACCATCAAAGTTCGAACATCTGAAACCATCAAGATGCATCAAGAGCTCTACTGGATAGATTTTCCTAAAGAATCGTCGTTTCCAGTGATTAAATTGAAACCCTTGCCTTGATTGAAGCTCTAAAGTACTTTGGGTCATGAAGTATAGAACATCTTATTGTCGAGTCAAATTGTTTAGTATTGATTGAAGCTTTGCAAAGCGATGCTCACATGCTATGCGAAGTTAGGGTGCTTATTGTGGATGCCCAGACCCAGCTGGCCCCGTTTAAAATGTCTTTGGCCCATTGTGGAAGAGGTGCTAATCAAATTGCGGATTGGTTAACTAAACCGCAACGCGTGAATACTTCTATTTTCATCTTGGATAGCCCATACCCAATCTCATTGGGACTTGCTATGTTTTAGATGCCCCTTCCATGGGCTTTCTGTCTAAGAACTTTTTAATTTCAATATTATTCACCTTCTTGACAAAAAAAAAAAAAAGTTATGAATTTCTACTGCAATTCTAGAAGATAATTTTTCCAGATACTAAATTGATTTTTTCGTAAAAATCATTAAACACCTAAAAGGTCAAAACAACAACGAACTTTTATGAATCACTAAAACATTCCACTCAATGATCCTATGCATTCATCTAAGCCTGGAACACCTTCAACAAAGCTGTATGAATATTCAAGCACATCCAAAAGTTCAAACGACAAAGTTTAACATCCATCACATAATTGAATCACAAACCTCAAAGGATCATCATGAGACTATCTAAAATTGCTAATAAATCAATATGCATGTAATGTATATCAACTTTAGATTAATTGACCTTCAAATCATGATCTAATCCACACTTAGGAATTTTGGCTAACTAAAGCAATAAAGGAAATGTTGCTATTCAAGTTCAATTAGCTTGAATTACGTGTAATTTCTAAGGATGATTGAATGAAAAACACCTAAAAGGGAAGATCTAAGTCGAATCATCAATCACTCAACTAAAATCACTTCGCATATAACTTGAGGAGGACACGTTAGGAAGGAATTGAAGCTCTAAAGTGATCTGAACATGCCATCGACTTTTGATTTTACTAAACGATCCAAAGTCTATAAGCAATTTTCATGTTAATCTTATCAAATTCCATCATATTCTAACTTAGGATTGATCATAGACTAAAGATAGCACTTCAATTTTACACTATGATCAACTTAAATTTCCTTGAATAGTCCTTTGGAATTGTTGTAAGAAATAAAGCTCCTACATTCAATTAGAATCATTGGCAAGCGGTCAAGACAATTGGCTGAATTGAGATATCCTTTGGAATTGTTGTAAGAAGTAAAGCTCCTACATTCAATTAGAATCATTGGCAAGCAGTCAAGACAATTGGCTGAATTGAGATAATTATGGCGGCAATTAGAAATGACGATCATCGTAGTAAGGCCAAGGAAGCTAGTTGTAAGAAAAATCAGGCGTTTCAGAGAGAGTTTTGTGTACATTTTTAGAGAGCTTCCTCAATCTGATTTTCATCATAGGAATGGCTAAATTAGAGTCAAAATATGAACCTAGGGGTTAGGAGGAAAATTATGGAGGAAAAAAAATCAAATTTGGAACTAATCCTAACCCTACAACACACCTTACCATTCAAGTTCTCTATTTGATGAGTAAGAAATGAGATTGGCTCATATTAAGTCGCTTTGATCATGGATAGTTGACATGGCATATTCTATGGGGGAAATTTCAAATAAAGACTTGAAGTGGACCAATTTTCTCAAATAATGATCCGAAATGAACTTTGTGACAGATAAAGAACTAAAATTGATTCATTGTCTTAAATAAGGATCCGAAGTGGTTGAATCAATTCCAAATAAGGACCCGAGCTTCTTGGTCAGCCAAATATTTGATGGCTATCAAGCATGTAATATTTTTTATGACCGGAGTTTGGGCAATTTTGTCCAAAAAAAAATCTAGGGAAAATTAAAAAAATCCTAAAACAGAAAATAAAAAAAAAAAAACCCTTGGTTTTCTACGGTTTCCTCGTTCCTTGTACCCATCCTTTGCAAAGTCAAAGGCCAAAATTCTCCCCATTCCTTGTACCCATCCTCCGCAAAGTTGAGGACCCAAATTCTCCACTGGTTGAGGCATGAATTCAAAAACAAGAAGAAAACCATATGCTTCTTTCTTTGTTTGCGGAGACCCAAATTATCTACCGGTCAAGCAAGGCAAGGAGCGACGAGAATCGAGTCGCAATAATGACCGGGCAACGATTTGGTTGAGGAGTAGCAGGGGAGAAGAAAGAAGAAAACATAACATCTAAATGAATAACCTAAATTTAATTAATTTAGAATTTTTCCTTTTTTTTTTCCAATGACAAATTTCTGACAAAATTGCCCCTATTTTAATCCCCGGAAAATGTCTGCTGGCGAGCTAAAGATTAACTTGATCACTGCGGGTCCTTATTTGAAAGAATTGGTCAACTTCGGGTTCTTATTTGAAACAAAATTTACTTTGGGTCATTATTTGAGAAAATAGATTCACTCCGGGTCCTTATTTGGAATTTTCCCTATTCTATGGTCTTAATTAGAAGGGAAATTAATGGTTTAGATTGATGCTCTCAAGGATTGAACATGGAATTTAACTTGGGTCCTTGAGAGAATATAGCATTTTTGTAATCAAGGATAGAGGGGTTTGGTAATGTGTTCCATGGTCTATAATTTGTTGACTTTTGGGTTGATTGGGGTCAACCTTAGTCAAACTGAGTTGACCTGAGACTTTTCAATTGTCCTATTTATCATCAAACTACGTTATAAGCTTGGCTGTTACCATGTTTTTGATGCATTGGGCCAAATTCGGTCAGTTTAACCGGGTTGACTTGCACGTGCCAACTCGTCATTTTAAGCTTGATTTTTTAATTATCCTAATTTTGCTCAAATTGATATTCAACTGGAATTAATTTGGCCTAATGAGCTTTAAATTGTGCTCTTTGACTTCATTGTGAAAGTTATCCATAGCCCTAAATTCGTATTCGAACGTTGGTCAACCCATTTAGCTCAAAGTCTCAAAATTGGGCTTATAATCTTGAATCGTTATGATCCTTGGATCAAATGTCTTTTTGAATTCGTCGGGTGTCAACAAGTACTTGGAGACAACACAAACCAAAGTGAAAGTGAATTAAAAAGAAATATTTTTTTCTTGGCAAGATAAACTCCTTTATTCTCCTCTCTCTTTTCCTCCATTCTGCCTTATCCTCGTTTTGTAAGTATCGTTCTTCATCAATCGAGCATATCATCTTCATATAACTAAATTGGTAAGTATAATCCGTTGAAATCAATTGAGTCGATACAATGTTGATAAATCACTGAATAGTCGCTAAATCAGAAGACTCAAATAGAAGTTGGTAGTTTCAGAGAAATATTAGTCGTTTTAACAAATTAATAACAAAACAAAATAAATGTTGATAAATCTTTAGACGTAAATTGTTATTATAGTAAAAATATTTTTCATTGACTAATAATTTCAAACAATACAAACAATCGTTTTTAGGAAAATATTTACTAAATTATTAATTTTTCACGAAATAAATAAAGCTTTTTAAGATTCTTGACAAATTAACTTGCTACCTTTTCAAAACCAAGATGATCGCAAGAAATGAAGTTTCCAATAAATTGAGGAAAGCTATTAGTTGTGCTTTCATATGTCTTACTAATTCATATTATTTTACATGCTCAGAATAATTCATGTTCTCGTATCATGATTCAATAGATATTGCAATATTTTATTTCATTTGTACTTTTAATGAAGGATAAATTTGCATGATGGGGTTTGGAATCACTTCAAATATAATCGTGCAAACTTTAGCGCAGATTTGATCGATGCAAATATTATTTTGTCATAATTTTCTGTATTTTATTTCTCTTACAAAAACTCCCATGGATACCACTATTTAGGACAATATAAGAGATATAATCTTAGCGTTGCTTGTCTACTTGGAAAGCAAACTAAAGCAAAAGGCCCGCAAATATTCTGTTCCGACAAGGAGGAAATGAGGAATTACGGAGGTTTTTTTCTTTCTTTCTTTGTAAGCGGGCCTCTTTTGTGTTTTTTCCCCCTTATCTCATGGGAGACGAAGGGCGCAAATCGAGAGGAAAACTCCTTTCTTGGGAGACAAAAAGGTTCTTGCATTCCCTCGCTCTCCACTGTGTCCTTCGACCGGCAAAAATTACTTTCTTGGGAGACAAAAAGGTTCTTGCATTCCCTCGCTTTCCACTGTGTCCTTCGACGGGCAACGTGTAATGCGTGTTTCTCAGATTGGGATTCATGCATAACATAGATGTGGAGTTGGCATCATAATATATTGTTTTCTTTTTCTTTTGGGGAAATCACGTGAGGATCCTGAACTTTTTCAATGTTCAATAAGGTTCATGAATTTAGTATATGAACTTTCAAAAATCCACCTATTATAGTCTTTCCGTTGAGTATATCACCACGTCAAATGTATTCTTTTACGTGGACTCCCATGTTGGTCTCTATTGGGCTAAAACAATAATGTGTAGAGTCATGCTGTTTTCTCAAATTAGCATATCTTTTTTTCTTTTCTTTTTGGACTAATAAGTCTCTGGATGCTAGCATGAAAAAGCAACGGTGTTATAAGTTTTAGCGGAAGGATTACATTGATTGGGTTTTTGGAAGTTTAAGAACTAAATTGGACAAAAAAAAAAAAAATAGTTAAGAGATCACATTGACATTTAAGAAAAGTTGAGGAACCACCCATATTATTATCCTTTAGTTTAAATGGAAGCACTTTACATCCTCAGAGACTAGCTAATTGTAATATTCTCGCCTCGATAAAAACGAATCCAAGAGCTAAGTAAATAACATTTTAGAAAACTAGGCAATATGCAATGAGCTCCCGAAATAAACTAGTTTCTACATAAATTCATCATTGACATTTATTTCCTTCCAACACATCACAACCCGTTCAATGATTTCTTCATGTTTTAATGAAGATAACAATTCTACCTTTAGCTATTTAAAGTACTTTGTTTAACGCGGGATGTTATATATTCAAGTCATAGCATCCTCCAATGTAGTAACTTTGGGTGGGACAATCTTACTCGATACACATGGATTGAGCAGTTTAATTCCTACAATTGTAAAGATTGTCCGAGAGAAATTCGAATGCCCTGTGTTATTAAAAGAAAAAAAAAATGACATTCTCATTTTAGTCCCTGGCATCCCTGCTATATAAGAACTAAGATTTAGTCCCTAAACTCTCTCAGAAACTCTATCGTTTCTTTCTCCAATTAGAGGCTGAGGAATTTGATGCAAACGAACCTAAAGACGGCAATGGCGCTAAGCCGAAACTGCAATGTTACGTTGGGCAATATGAAGTCCCTGGATACTCCCATTGGGATGCTTTTGCAGATCGAGGTCCTAGTCATCTTCGCCGGCTTCCTGCTCCTCTTCCTCGTTGCCTTCGGCTCATGGCGACGTTTCTGCAACAGCAGCATGTTCCGGCTTGTCATTTTCTTGGTATACACTCTCTCAACCTACGTGCTCACATACGCTCTAGGCCTCATGAACGATGCTCCGTTCCGCACCGAATTATTCCCCATCTGGGCAATGTTCCTGATGCTCGTCCTCGGGAGCGCTGATTCTATCACCGCATACAGTCTGGAGGACAACGAGCAGTGGAGGAGGCACAATTGGCAGATCCAGTTCAAATTGATTTGGGTGACCTTGTTGGTAGTCATGTACTTCCGCAACAGATCCAAGGTGGCGATTACCGCAACCGTGTTCCTCGCACTCATCTTGATCCTGAAGTCCGACGAGAGGGCTCGGGCCTTGATGGCTGCGAGCCGGCAATCCTTGGAGAGGACGACAAAAGTGCTTCATGATTATATGAGCGAGGAGCACGGAACGGAGCCCCTTTCACCTGGTGAAGTTGATCCGGTTACCATGACAGAGTGTACGTATTTGGTGAGGGGTGAAGAGTGGGGTTTGGTGATTCACCGTATTTTGGCTATCTGGAGGCGCCTAGGGAAGGACGTCGCCCCGCCGGCACCGCAATACCCGGCACCGCACTGCCGGCTGGTGGTGCCTGAACCCCAATCAATCACCGTTGGAAAGGTATACCTACAATTGTCTTATTATTTTAATTTTTTTTATCTTTGATTTAATATACGACCAAAAACAAAAAATCTTTGATTTAATAAGGATTTTCTTCTCACGCTAAAAAGTTAGAAAAAAAGTGCAAAATCATCTTGATTGGTTGTGAAAATGCAACATCATACATGGTCGACGATGTAGACAAGTGGATCATCGTTGCAAAGGTACATCTTCAATTATTCGATTTTTGAGATTTTTCAAAACTTCGATTTAGTAAGGATCTTCTTTCTGATAATATATATATATATATATATATATATATATATATATATATATATATAAATATATTCTCAATTGGTTGTGAAAAAGTACAACATGATGACAGTATGCATTATCAGCATAGATCAAGAGAAGACATTCATCCTCTGTGCAAATCCTCACTTCAACTCCCGATTACTTTTGACTCATTATTTTTGGGTTCTTTATCTGAGCATGCTTCTTTCATTATACTTAGGTGATTTGATTCCATTTGGCACATTGTAAGTCAAACGCAAAAGTTTAACCTATCAAATAGAGGGAGACTATTAATATGGGACACATTATAGTCACATAGCTAAGCCAAGTGGGATTATAATTACTCCTCCCTCCATGTAAGCTGACCTCTTCCAGGTGTATGACCCGATTTGGTTGTTTGTGAAATGGAAACCGCTTCTATTTTGTGGGAACCAGTTTTAATAAATTCATCACGAGTGATAAGTTTAAGAAAGTGCCGCGATCTAAACACTTAACTTATACTCTGACAAGACATTTGAATGTCCTGATTTAAAACATGAGATGGAAGATGGCTGCTCATAATAAGACTCATTACAACCACATATTCAAACAGTTAAGTTGGCCATAACTTATATGCAAGCTCTTACTAGGGGTGTCAAAAAGGCCCGATCCGACCCGATCCGAACACAAAACATGTATTAACGTGTTTCGTGTTCGGGTCGTGTTCGAGTAACAAATATAAAACAAGCAAACAAAATGTGTTTCGGGTTGGGTTAGGGTTCGAACATTGTTCGACCCGAAACAAGTTTTCTAAAGTACAAACACGCCAAAACACAAAAACACAAACGCTTTAGGCTTTAGCCCCAAAAACACGAACAGTCTAACATAACCTCGTCGGCTCTGCCTTCTTCTCCGACGAGTGCACCTTCTCGTGGAGTCCGCTACCGCCCTCCGGTCGACGCGCCTCCGCCTCGCCGTCGCCTTCGCCACCCCTCGCCTCCGCCTCGCCGACGCCGAAACCCTTGCCGCCGCGTGCGGCCGACCATCGTCGACAGCTTGGGGACTGGGTTCACTCGGCGATCATGGCGCTCGCTTCTCGCCTCGTTTCCAAGTTTAGATGTATATTTGCTTGAGGCTTGAGCTAAGACACCAAATATTGTTCCTTTTCTTTTCGAGCTGCGAGGGTGATTGTTCTTTCGCGTTGTGTGCAGACTCTGTGTTTGCTTCAATTCCTGAGTGAACTGCGGCATATCTCGCAAAGCTTGCTCGCATCTCCGTGAAACCATACTGAAGTGAGGATCATCCACGGGACATGATGCGTTCAGAGGTTGAAGTCTTCCTTGGTCCAGCTCCATGCGGAAGGTGCCATTCTTGAAAGGTGCCATTCTGATTTTTTTCTCCCGAATTTGTTTGTCATACTTGTTCTGTTCTGTGGTGTGGAGGAGGAGTAGCGGGCATGAATAGTTTTGAAGCAAGCTTAGTTTCATTTGTGAATTTGCTGACGAAGAAAATTGTCATGGCAAGAGGCTAAAGTATCTAAGGAGTTGCTCTTATCAGAAACTTCAAAGGGTCTTGTTCATGTATTTTTTGCCCAGCGTACGACATCAAAGGTGCGTCTTAAGTAGATATGTACCTACTACTTCAAAATAACGAGGTAAATGTATTAAGATGTGAGAGATCTTCTCTATCCTTTCTTTGTTGTATTTGACAGAGAAAAAAGTGGGCTGCTAGATGCGTGGTTCTTAGTTTTGAGTTTGAGCAGTTGTAGGAGAGAATTACTGTTTGAAATTTGAGTCTTCTTTTCTGTGGAGATCGGGAATTTTGCGTTTCGCAAAGTCGCTGCTTTCCGCTCGGGCGATTGTTGATGATTGTCTGTTGCTCTTCGTTGTGGGGCGATTTGATTCAGCGATTGTGTTTCTGTGCGCTTGAATTTTTAGATTCTTGTATTAAGGAAATTGCTTGTCTGATGCATTTAGTTGTCTATGAAATTCTTTGGGTTCAGGTTAAAAGTTAAGTTGAAGCAGCTAGCTGAGCGAGTGAGCAGTATGTGCTTTCTGAACAACATCATGAACAGGAGGTAAAGTTCTTTAAAATTGATTGATGGGTCTTTCTTGTTCGAGCAAAACTGTTAAAATGAATGGTTGGTTGGAGTGTGAATGGACGGTAGAAGAGGAAGAAGGCTGTAGGCAATGTCTTTCACCTTTTATCAAGCTTCAGTGTTTCAGTATCTCATATTAGCCTTGATTCTGGGCCCGGAACAGTTTTGCTCTTAGAAACTATTTTTGTACTTCTGAAAAACGGCTAGCTGGAATACTTACAGATGGAAGTTTCTGGAGAATTATGGCATTTGTGGTTCGTGATAATTGCATTTGAGATTCTCAATTATGGATTGACAAATTCTGGAGGATAGAGTAACGTATATTTGTTTTCCTGTGGATCTTTTGGTCTCTTCATATGTGTGGTGTTAGAAAGTTTGCTCTCCACTGCAGAGCGAGGAATACGAAGATTAATTTATGGCAATCAAAATCGATGTTCGCTGCTTGTTTCGTAGTGTTAAAAACAGAGGTCATTTGTGAGGGCGCAAAGTTTTGCGGTGGTGAATGTGATGAAATGCAAAATGAAGAGTTCCGATGGACTCTCACTTTGTCGTGCCTTGTCTCTCATTGTCACATTCGTTTCGCATCCATCCTCCATCACAGTGGGTCAGTTTGATTTAGGAATGCCCTCTTTGTCATCCGTGTTTGAAAGCATACCTCAATGGCATAGATGCTCATACTATACTGGCTCCTAGTACCCTTTTTGTAAAGGTTAGCAGCAAGTAGCTCCTCTTCCTCTCTTCCACCCCCCCTCTTTTTTCTCCTCCTCCTCCTCCCCTTCTTATGAAAAAAGAAAAAAAAAAACAAACAAAAGATGCCAAAACGTGTCTCAATATAGAATAGAATTATGATGCCTTCTGGGCATTCTGATGTTCTTGCATGTCATCATGCTTTCATCCTGCAGATATTGGTGCTGCTCTTTTTCCTGCAGATATTGGTGCTGCTCTTTGTTCTTATATTAGCTTGAAATTTCTCTCATCAATTGCATCCATCTTAAATTAAATAAAATGTTCTGAGGTGATAATAATACCTGAACGGGCCTCTTCTTTTCTCTTCTCTGGTTCCACGTCAGAATGTTGGGGCTGTATGGGTTAACTATATTGGGTCTCCCGTATATTTTAGGAGTTCTGTTTGCATCTTAGAGCATTAAGATCTTTTTGTTTGCTAAATTTCATGCTTGGTGCCTAATAATTCCGACGATGGCCAAACTTTCTAGGGACATGCATCTATGGCGTACAATTCAATGATATGCCATAAACTGACCGTTTTATGTACCCAGTTTACCTGATTTCTAAAATTAAATCATCCCTTAACCAGAATATCTAATTATCTAGAGAAATCATCACTTTCAACAGAATCTCTCATTAGTTTTCTTAGTCTGTCTTCTTTACTATAAGTAACTTGGGGGTATATTTAGAGGACAGCTAGATAAATTTGGTTTAAACCAGAGAAACTCTACTTGTTTTGGGATGATCAATAGTCATTCAGGGATCAATATTGCGTTCTATTAGATCACGAATATGACCTCCTATGCATATTCCATTTTCCAACTGCTGAGCTCTTAGATAAATACTTTTGTCATACAACAGCAGTATCGTTTGACTTGGAGGTGGCTCAGATACTTCAAGAATGATCAGGATAGGCGGGATTTAATAACATGTGGTGCAGCAGCTCGAGTAGCAGCAGGGAAAAAGTAAGGTGAAACCAACACTTCGGAGATATTCAACAGCAGTGCCGGTGATTTTTCTCTCAGCCCTTAAATATCATCTTCTAGGATTGCTAGATGTCTTCATCATGGGATTCTAATGTCACAAATAGAAGATCTTGAAATCTTTGAGTCAGGTGAGAAAATATGATTGTAGAATATTTATATCTTTCTTTATTTTAATCTATATGTTAGTGTTCTCATTTTCATCGTGAATTTATTGTAGAATTGCCAAATACGACTACGGAGTCAAGCTTGATGTTGTCTTCTCTTGATGATTGACGTATTAGAGGTTAGCATTTTATAATATGCAACTTGTGTAAGTCCTCCGTCTCTTTTGCGCTCCTAACAATGCTGCCCTTCTTGAATTTATTATTGGAAGCTTTGGACAGAAAATGTTATCTTTTCACTTGAAGATCCCATGTGGCCAAGAACTAAGTCTTTGGTCTTTAGGGTGGATTTGGCCACTGCAGTGAGGTTCAAGATCATGGTTTGGAAGACCAAGAGGTATAAAGTAATAGTGGTGGGTGCTAATGTGACTCTCAATGATCAGTCTGCTAAGAATGTAGGGGGTTGTTGCTTTTGGCAGGTGGGGACTTCTGTTGTTGCTTTAGCTTTGATTTTGCTTGACTAAGGGCTGAGTTGGACTCTCCCTTGTGTGAGGAAGGCTGAGAATGAGATTAATTTTCTGGTATTCCTGGATAGTGGGCAGTGTTGGTTAATGTTTGCATTAGAAATGAGTGCTGGTTAGCGTTTGGATTGGAAATGATTTATTTAATGGAAGAGGGGAAAAAATCATTGTTTTGGGATGGTTTCGTTGAATGAAGATTTGAATGAATCATGGTGTTTGGTTCTTATGATATGTAGTCCTTATCCTTCATTACATTGAGTTCTTTGGGGTTGTTCAGATTCCTGGTCTTTGCAAACAGAGTGAATTTTGTTTGCCTTCTTAAAATTCTCGTGTGAAAGACTGCATTGGGAGAGAATCTGGTTTTGTTAATTTTTGTGTATCTTTGGTGTGTGTCAGATCAATAGCATGAGATTCTTGCTGCACAAGATGTTACTACAAAATTAGACAGCTCGATTCTCCATGTGTAAAACCCTTTTCAGCATATTTACCGAGCTCACCATACCTTATGAATTCTTGGGCATTGGCAAGAAGTGCAGCTTTTCTTATTTCCGATTCTCTAGCATCTTCTTTTTCAATTGTATGAATGTATTTCTTAAATATTTACTTCTCTCCGACCCCATTTTAACTTCTTTCTTTTCCCCACATGCATATGCTTGTGCTCATTTGTAGAAGATACATTCATTTGCAGCCCAATGCCCGTTCGACTCTCACCCGAAAAAAAAAAAAAAAAAAAAAAAAAAAAAAAAAAAAAAAACCGAAAACCCGACCCGACCCGATTACACCCCTAGCTCTTACTCTTTACTTAGGTGTGGACGTGCGAGGGGGGGCTCTTAAGCTCACAAGGAGATCCCTACAACAAGCTCAAAGATTTATGCTTCTCTTTTGCACTCTTCAAACTCCTCCGTTTGAGATATGCTGGCTACTCATTGCCCCAAGAAGCTCATGAGAATGCAAGGAAGTTGATTCGCGATGAATTCCTCTCGCAAAAAGATGGTTACGAGCGAGTGTTTCGAATTGTCGAGGTTGAGCTCAATTTCCTTTATGATTTTTTTGTACACCAAGTATAATATGATATTCCAACTTTTCTGGTTCGTGAACAAATTTATGGAGTTAATATACGTCATCGCGGGCATCTGGGCTACGACATCACTCTTGAAGCATTATAAGAGACCTAACAGTAACTGTCGACTCACCACTATGCCAAACGGGTTGAGTGTTGACGTACTCGTGACCAGCGTGATGATAATCTTGTTCATCATCGTCGAGCTCATGCAGTTCGTCTTCTTTGTTTTTTCGGACTGGGATAAAGTGATATTGATCTGCAAGTATGTGCATACGAAGTCATGGCATGGGAATGTGTAGGCTGAGAAGATGATTAGAGGAATATGTGGGATCCGGTTGCTGAAGCCTTGGGAGCGAAAGCTTCGTCAGTACACATTCCTCAAGTCTTACTCCTATAAACCTTGCTGGTTATTGAACAACACGTTTCTGGTAGCCTACATTGATCAACATAGGGATGGCCAGGAACAGAGTCGCCCGATCAAATTGGGTAAAGAAGTGAAGCAAGCAGTGTTTAAAGCAGCGTTTGATGCTTTGAAGCCGAGTTACCGTGTTAAATTGAAGAATGGACTGGTCTCACTGAGAACGCACAATGTGCTTGACAAGCTGTCGTGGGCATGTCAGCTTGAGACACATACTCAGGTCATAATGGTATGGCACATCGCCACTATCTTCTGCGAGTACCAACTGCCAGTAGGGAGATCTGACTCGTCTGTAATGAGAACGAATTTCCTAGTGGCGACTAGCTTGTCCAAGTATCTGGCTTAGTTGGTTGCTTTCGCTCCTCGACTATTGCCGGATCACCCTTACATTGTGGAGTACGTGTTCGATCAGGTGATCATTGAAGCCAGACAGTTTTTTAAGGACTGCAAGACAATGGAGGAGCAGGGTTAGTAAGCTAAAGAACAGTGGCAATTCAATGGATGAAAAAGACGTTATCAATCGGGGTGCTGCGCTCGGGAATCAGCTGGCGGATGATCAGCTGGCGGATGGTCCAGAACACATGGACGAGATTTGGGAGATTCTGGCCGACTTCTGGGTGGAACTGGTGTTGTATGTGGCGCCTTCAGATGACGCGCGAGCACATGCGGAGCATTTGACTAGAGGAGGCGAGTTTGTGACTCACTTGTGGGCTCTGCTCTCTCACGTAGGGATCGAGAGAGATCCTTCTACTGAGCCACATAATGCACACAAGAGATGCGACACCGTCTGAACTAATCCAGTGTTTGACAACATCAGTTGCAAGTTACCAATGATTGCGATAATAAATGACTGCTCATGTTTGATTCATGCGGATCTCCCGCCAGTTAATCGTACAATGTATTTGGCTGCATCACTTGCAACTCTCTCTATGCGTTAAATGTAATCCTACTTCTGTTGAACAACTGCATCGTATGTATTTGTCAGAGACATCTTGTTCTTGGCATAGTAACAATAATTTTGGGGATGTATTCGCCTTGAGGTTATTCCAAAGTCATTGTAGAATACTGTTGCTACCCGAATTTTCCCGACGGTTAAGGCTAGAAAAATTCGAGATTCGAGCTCATCGTGAAACTTGCTTCGTGACCAAAAAATCATATTAGTATTTTTAGTGGGTCAATAGCATAAATATGTTAGCTTAGCGAAGGCATGTATAATTTGATCTTCAAATTTCAAATTCTCATTAAAATGGCCGAATGTTAACCTTTTTGTCGAAATGAAAAATTTAAGCTTTGATTGAAAAACGGTTAAAATTAGAATTTCATTAGTGTTTAATTTTTTTTTAGACATTTTGATTTGGGACGGTGAAATTCAGAGATGTCGGGTCCAATTGAAGAAATTTCGATCTGTGGAGCCTTCGAACAAGTCAATCATTTAGAGTATCGCACTTAATACCTTACGATTTATTCAGGTAAGCTCAATCTTCCCCCAAATCATGCGCCAAGTGGCGTGATCATACAAAACTCTAGACAAAGGGAGAAATGGTGTCTATTTTGTTGTTGCTGGCGGTTGAAGGAGGGGACAAAAAAGGACAAGTAATATAAATAAAATAAAAAAAGGAAAAAAAGGAGGGGAATTACAAGATCCCTCTTTTATTGAGGGGGGCCGGCAGCGAGAGAGGGGGCGCGCGCTGCCGTTGGTCATCGTCGGTTTTGCTCTGCTTCGCACCATAGATCCTTTGAGCTGAGGGTTCCTTTCAAGTTAAATTTCGTGGAGCATCCATCATCGGAGGATTTCGTTCATTGACGAAATCTAAAGCTTCTATAGTTGTGTTGACGCCCAAAAATACTCCTATGGACACGTGTGAGGCACGAGAGACAGAAAGGCTTGACATAGTCATTGCAACAGTATATGGGCCATAATTTATCTGCCCAGCCCATGAATATCCGTACAAGAAAAGATAATTAAGGATTTTGAGGAATTTTGGGCTGAATTTTGACAAACCAAGGCATGGAATATCATGATGAAACGGCAGAGTTCCACGTGTTGAATCCAAAGATTAACAAAGAAGATGCAGACTTGGTGGTGAGAATAGGCGGGAACAATTTTGAAGGCGCCAAAATCAAAAGAGAAATGGTTAATAATTGCTGGGCAAGCTATGACACAACTATCGAACCAATGTGGATAAGGTAGTTAAGCTTGAAACATGGAGCGACTCTTGAGGAGGAAGTAATCGACCATTGACGGTTACCAAATTAGCCTATAAATACCATCAGCCATCTAATAGAGAGATTCCCCCTTCTCGAACAATTCACAAAACTACTTTCTATTGTCTTTATCTCTACTTAGTCTAGACTAGCTGTAGCTTACTCATTGTAGATTCAATTCCGGTGAGTGTTTATATCCCCGGAGGTGCTGTCGATTACATTCCAATGCTAACCATTGTTCAGTGTCGTTGATTAGATTCCGACATTGTGTCCTCGATTCCATCTAGAGACAGTGTTCATTAGATGTCGCATCTACTTGGTGCTGTTGATTAGATTTCAACGTCATGTTTATGTTCATCTAGGTGTAGTGTATACTAGGTATAGTTATTATTGTCCAACGTCATTGAATAGACTCCGACAATGTGTCCTCGTATTCATCCTAGATTGTTGTCTACTAAGCATTATTCCTACTGTCTAGCATCATTGATTAGATTTTGGCATTGTGTCCTGAAGTTTAGTGGAAAGTAGTACTTTAGCAGATATTTTGTTCATACCTAGTGTTCTCAAAGCACCTTCAACACTGTACAGACTGTTTTAATTTTAATGGACTTTTATTATTACATAAAGTGAGTCTGGATGATGTCATCAATGAAGTTTCAATACTAGTCATCATCGGTATTAGGTGCGTGGTAGACCAATGACTTCTTTAATTACCAGATTATAAAGTGTATAGTTTCATTCGCATTTGACCTTTTATGTCCAAAGCCAATACAAAACTTGAGTCTCCTTTAATAAAAAAAAAAAAAAACAAAATATAACACTTTGTGAAATATATTTTGTTATGAGATCCAAAACCAGCAAAACATTTTTTTGACACGCCTGATGGCATCCGGTGTTGCTCGAAGAGAGTGCTATGCCGCACAAGAGGACGCAACGACATGGACCAGAAGAGATGGTGATGAAGAAGTAGGGGGCTGGTGGGCCTTGCTTTCTTATAGAGCGGCGAGGTTGACTCGTGATCGGGAAAAAAATCAACCCGTGAAAGGTCGATGTGGGGACACGTGCACGTGTGGGGTTGGAGGGGATTGCGTATGAAATTTCCACGCGGCTTCGTAAAGATACAGTCCCACTTTGGACTTTGGCCTTTATATTTTCTGCTTCGTTCTGTGTGGGGGGGCCCCACTCGCTCGGTTGCCGTTTGATTTGTCCTACTCGAGGATTCCAACAATTGAATCAAGGGGCGACCTTGACCGGCTCTATATATTTCCATGGACAGGGAGTGGAAGGGCAGAGGAGAGGAAGATGATCAAAGTTTGGAATTTTCTGGTGGGGTTGAGACTATAGGTGTTAAATATCCAGAAGGGTGATGAGAGAGACCGCTGATGTGTGCCAAAGGTTGGTATGGTGGCTAGAGCCTAGACATGACAAATGGATGGATTAGATCCGATAAGATTTGAGTTAGTCGTAAATAGATTGATTGGTTTTTTCAACATAACATATCCGGATCTGTTTTTCTTTATGTAGTTCTATGTTCAATCTATCCGTACCCACCATATAACACATTTAAACTTTCATTATATATATTATTTAGATAATGCACCACATTATAATGGAGCAATTAACAAATTAGGATGATCTTAACAAAAAAAAATCTGAATTATCAGGTTTGAAAATCAAAAAATTTTAAAAAAGAAGAAATGTCATGTACTTTAGTGAACATTGGAGAACACAATCGACGTCAAAGATGCCTATCTCTTGTGACTACTACAATGTGGCTATCTAATCGCTACCACCTGCCGGAGGTGGCCACAAGTGTTGCTACTCTCTCTCTCTCTCTCTCTCTCTCTCTATTTTTATTTATATATTTAATTTCTCTTTCTTTTTTCAATCGGAGGACTCTTTTTTCCCCAACATTTTGATCCATATAGATCATAAATAAGGTAGATTCAAACCCATTGAGATCATATTCTAGTCGAGCCTTATTGTTAGACCCATTTTAACCTATTTCATAAACAAAATCTATTAACCAAATGTAATCATATATAGTAATATACAAGTCAAAATAGATGTTCTAAAATCATTTTGCCGCCTATAAAAGTAGCGCTAACACTTTTACCCACCCACAATTAAATTTAGTGTTCTCAAACCATATTAGACAAGTTAGCTTAACCTATTAGATTGGAAAGAAGATCATTTTATGGTTCGATCTTGTTAATAGCTTGGATGGTTAAAAAAAAAAAAAGGCCTAGTCAAATTTGGCGAAATTGGTCAACCTGATCGACTTGTTGCCGGTTTAACTAGATATTTGATTGTGCAAAAAAAAAAAAAACTAGATATTTGATTATGGCTTAAACCTAGTGTAAAAGTTTAAGGGGTGAGATGAGAGTAGGAGGATTGATCCCATGATATACCTATCTAACTTAGTAGAAGAGAGGGTTATCCAATCAGCTAAGAGCTCATACCTATCTAATTTAGTAGATGGGCCTATTCAATGCATGCCATAATTTGTTTGTAAAATGTTATTTTATTGGCTTGGGCGGTCAGACCATCTAAATTAGTTGACATGAAAATTGGAGGTATGGTCGACAATTAAGCATCGAACATGAGCTTGATCCGATGATCTACTTTTCTTTGAGGGAGCAGCTTCTTTGGCAATTTGGGTAGCATCACATCTTGAAAGGCGTCAAGGACTTGGGTCACCTCTTTCAGTACCCGCTTATTTTGTGTCCTCCTCATTCAACACTACATTTGACCAATCCAAGTATAGAAAAATTGGTCTAACCTTACCTTTTCTCACATGGCACACGGAAAATATGTAAAGATTTTAGATTCAAAATCACAAAATGGAAGAAATCCACAAGGCTTCGTATAGGTACAGTCCTACTTTGGACTTTGGCCTTTATATTTTCTGTTTTGTTCTGAGTGGGGGGCCCCACTCGCATTGTTGGCGTTTTATTTGTCCTACTCGAGGATTCCAACAATTGAATCAAGCCACGACCTTGACCGGCTCTATATATTTCTATGGAAAGGGAGTAGAAGGGGAGAGGAGAGGAAGATGATCGAGGTTTGCAATTTTCTAGTGGGGTTGCGACTATTGGTGCTAAATATACAGAGGGGCAATAAGAGAGACCACTGATGCGTGCCGAAGGTTGGGACAGTGGCTAAAAGTCTAGACGTGGCGAATGAATGGATTAGGTCCAATAAGATTTGAGTTAGTCATAGATAGATTGATTGGTTTTTTCAACATAACATATTTGGATATGTTTTTCTTTATGTAGTTCTATGTTCAATTTATTTGTACCCACCATATAACACATTTAAAGTTCACTATATAATATTATCTTAGATAAAGCACCACATTATAATGGAGCAATTAACAAATTAGGATGATCTTAGCAAAAAAAAAAAAAAAAAGAAAAAAGAAAAACACAATCTAAATTAGTAGGTTTGAAAATCGAAAGATTAAAAAAAGAAGAAATGTTATGGTTCCATATCTACATGTATTGCAGCGAACACTGGAGAGCACGATTGACATCAAAGATGCCAGCCTCTTGTGACTACTACAATATGGCCGTTTGGATCGCTGCGAGGTGGCTACAAGTATCGCTACTTTCCTTTTGTTTTCTTTTAGGGTATGTTTGGTAATACTTCTATTATTGGGAACAATTTTTAAATAGAAATAGTTTTTTTTTTTTGTTTCTGTTCCCGTAAATAATTTTTTAGTATAAGAATGCGCTTGATAATTGCACAAAATTTCTATTCCTAGGAAAGAAATGTGTGTTGACACATAAATTTTGACAATTTATTTAAGTGTTTATTAATTACATTGGAAAATTAGAGATTAATTTCTAACCTCTTAACAAAATTTTCATTAAAATTGCATCACATATAGACATTAGGAGCATTTGCGTCACTAGTTTTAAAATTTACAAAAAAATAATAAAAATAAAAAAATTAAAAAAAAAAAGAGGGGCAGTCGGGCCGGGTTCGGACAAGCCTTGGGCTGGCCCCTTCCTCTCTTTCCTTTTCTCTTTCCCTGGCGCTGGGCCCGGCCCAGCCCTTTTTCCCTTCAGCCCAGCCCGCGCACGAGCTGGTCGTCCCCCTCTTGCCGTCCTTCGCGCGAGCCTGCAAGAAAGGAACAAATGCAGCAACAGCAGAGGGGAGCAGAGGGAACAGCCGAATCAGGGGACGATCGGCTGGAGGTGGTGGTCGCGGATCAGGCCGGCAAGGGCAGCTGGCACGGCAGAAGGCCGGGTTCCGCGGAGAGAAGAAAAGGAGCGGAGGAGGACTCTCGAAAGAGGAGGGAACACAGAGAAACGGAGAGGGACAGAGGATGGAGAGCTAGCAGGAGGAGAGATCGGAGAGTAGAGAAAGTTTAGAGGGCCGAGAACAAGAGAGCCTTACCTCGCGACTCAGCCACACTCCACCACACAACCCTAGCCTCGCTCCGGCTCTCGCGAGGTTCCGAGCGCCGCTGCTCCCTTTTGGCGCCTTCGGCGGACGCGGCGGCAACGGCGGCGGCGGCTCCACGTTCCTGAGGACGCTCTCGCCAGCACACTTCGAGCGCGGGGACTGGATCGACGGGGGAGCTGCCCAAGGACGCGGCCGTTCGGGAGCGACGAGAAGGGGCTGGAAGGTGAGACCGAGAGAGATCCGAACCAGAAAGATGTTCAAGAGAGAGAAAGGGGGCCTTGGCCACGCGTGAACTCCGTCCGACGATCTCCTCCGGTCGACGTCCTCAAGCCGAACCGGTGAGCCCCTTTATTTCCCATTTTTCGGACCCTGTTTTGCGCACGCCGGTTTAGATCTCGCGATCGTCCGGCTCACGCCGGGTTAGATCTCGCGATCGTCCGGCTCACGCGAGCTCTGACCCCGCCGGTTCCCCTTTGAGTTGCCGCGTGTCCTGGTTCGTTTGTCAAGAGTCCCAGTCTGGATGAGCCGGAATCTCTCATTCCTCTAGTGTATTGCACTTGTTCGATAGAATGCCAGAACGAGATCTAGTCTCCGTGGCTTCGTCTTCGGCTGAAATCGAGTTGTCCGGGCGCGTCCTGCTCTATTGTGATGTCCCGGTGATGTTGGGTGACCTTAGGCGTCGGCCGTATGGTCGTTCATCACGTTCCCATCGCCGCCGTTGTTTGTTCGGTGTTTGGCAGAGGAGGGTATGCTCGGCCGACAACGGTGATGATCTCCGGCCAACTAGTGGCCGGTGGAGGTTTGGCGGTGGAATGGTCGTCGGTTTTTCCGTCCGGGCTGCGTCGTTGCTTGGCTGAGTTTCGATGAGGCTAGGTCTTCGGGAAGATGGAGCGTCGGGCGTGCAGGGGGCAAGCACGAAGGAGAAGAAGACCAAAAGGGAGAAAAAAATAAATAAATAAAAACAAGAGAAAAAGAAAAGTTTGGAAAAAGAAGGGCAAAAGTTGGTCTCGGGAAGGAGGAATCGCAGGAGGGGGAGTGCGCAGTGAGAAAAGACAAAAGAAAGGAAAAATTTTAATTTTTTTTAAATTTGAAAATGATTTTAAAAAAATCCAAAAGTGTTGGATCCGGGTTTGGGTTGTGTCCACGGGCCGGATTGGGTTTACCCGGTCCAAACCCATTTTCGCGAAGTGTAATAACATTAAATATTTAAAATTCAAAAACGTTAAAAAAAAAAAAAAAAAAAAAAAAAAAAAATTTCGAATTTTTTTTTTTTTTTGCAAAAATCCAGTTTTTTTTGGAAATTTTGAAAATTCCCTTTTAAAAAAAGTTTTAAAAAAATCAAAAATCCAAAATAAAATTATCAAAATAATAAATGGTATCAAATTAAGGCAAAAATGACATCTATGAAATTTTATTAATTTTATGAGGTCATTTTTCCTAATTTAATGCTATCTTGATATTCTATAATCATTTTTGTAAATAATCTAATTTGCGTTGATTAAAATTATAGAGTAATTTCATGCATATTTGAATTCTCATTTCACTTATGGGGGTCCTGTCTCGAGGCATGATAAAAAGGCCATGTAATATTATTTGTCCGACTTGTATCAGGTTTTCCTTTTCCGCATTTATATTTCAAGTCATTTCAATTTCTTAGATGTTTACTTACATATTGTTTTTCATTCATTTGAGTGTAAATTCATCTTCTAAATTATGTTAGGATTAGTCTAGATATTATGGAAAACAAACCTACAAAAATATTTGCATGGACGCTTAGCGGTTTTATAATGTTATAATTGGTAATCAAGATTGTGTAGCCATTTATATAAACAACCTTCCAAGTTAGTGGTGCCACAAGGGGGCTAATAGAAACATTTGCATAAACAATTCTCCGGTCCTAGATTTCTCTAGTTGCGTAGGAATCAAGACAATACTCTCACGTTTTTATTGGTTTCTAGTTGACTTCAATAGATTAGTGGGGACTCCTAAAAATACATGGTTTGTTAAGAATTGAAATGCGAAATCCAACATCGCGCGAAGTATAGGCTTGGGAGAGCCCGCGCTTAATCTAAGGCCATCGGTCCGCCTCTTTAATGGAGTTGCCAAGCTTGTCGTGACCCGATCTTGCCGCCCTCGAATCCCTCATTATCGCGAGGAGAGGAAAGGGGGAAAGATCGAGTTTAGGGGTACTTGATCACGAGAGTTTTCTCATGGCTCGCGTTTCTAAAAGACGTCATCACCTCGTCTTTTGGATCAAGTTTCTCGTGAGTTCCCTCCACGAGATCGCGAGCTCTCCCAAGCTCGTACCCCGCGTAACAGTGGAGTGTTGCAATCCATACCCACAAGAGCGACACACGTTAGAAAAATGGGTTGGATGTGGATATTGGATTTAAGCGTACCTTTATTATGATAGCCCTCTCGTCGAGCTTGCTCATAAGAATGGCATTACTTCATCCTTTGGGTTACTCCCCATATTGAGTATGCTAAAACATCATGAGTTTCATCGAAACTCATACCCTGCGCGGCAGGTTATTTGTACAGTCTAATTGTTTATGACAACCACTAGCCTCATTTTAGGGGTCGACTAGAAAACCCAATTGAGGGTCAGGAGTTTTCCCTCAATTTCTACGCAACCAAATATATTGGTTCATAGACTTGAGTTACGCTAATATTTTATTAGCGTGCTTTGATACCTAAACAGTATGTTGTATTTTCCTAATATGTCCATGCGTTTCTTTTTATACTTTTGGGATCATTTGTCCTAAATTAAGTGATCATGCGTGGTTGGTCATTTTTATCTATTATATTTCTAGAAAAATAAGAAAGAAAACAATCAATGGAATTGAAATTATAAGACAGTAAGTAAACCAACAAAGAAAGCAATAAAGCCATCATGCAATCTTAAAAAATATAAAAGAGAAACACAATTAAAAAAGATGAGAGAAAGAGAGAAAGCCCACAATTCGTCGGTAGGTGATTGCCCCATACCTGTTATTAGCTACTTGTTTTCTTTTTTCCCTGTAGTTAGTAGCATTACAATTTTTTTTTTCTCGTCTTTCTTTGTTTTCTGATGAAATGGGTGAAATACATTACAATTATTTCCTGTCTCTCTTTATTTTCATATGAAAATAGTGAAATTGAGAGTCCAAATGAAAAAATACGGCGTATTAAAACTAAAATCCTTGATATCCAAAAGGAACAAGTAGAGATGCAGGACAAGGTAAATGGAGTTTTGGCTATATTTAACAATTATCTTGGATTTATATGACGCTTTACAATGTCGGAACAGTGATGCTCGATATTCACACATACATATGGTCATTTTGGATTTTGAGGAATTTTTTTGTGAGGATGACATTTCGAGTTATAAATTCATACTTGAAGATACAAAAGATTGGTAGGGAGTGAGCGAGTTTGATTAAAGAGTTGACTAAATTATATGTTGAGGCTCAGATATTGAGTGACTCCAGAAGATTGGCAGAATGATTCTCAACTCTTGCTTTTAACTTGAAACATAGTCTATCGACATTTTCTTACATTTTCGTGTCTCTGATCATCCCAGTTCTATGCCTACTTATTATATGCGATGGGATGATTTATTACTCTTCTCAAGAATGCTTTTTTTGAGTTATGTTCAATTATTAATGCTTGGTCTGATGTGCTTTAATAGTCAAAGCAAACGAAGTGCCGGGACTTGTCCTTAAATTCACTGAGGATAGATCCCGGCATTTCGTTTGCTTTGACTATTAAAGCACATCAGACCAAACATTAGTAATTGAACATAACTCAAAAAAAGTACAAATAAATTATCTTACCACCTTCTTGAAAAGAGTAATAAATCATCCCATCGCATATGATAAGCAGGCATAGAACTGAGATGATCAAAAGAGATACGAAAATGTAGGAAAATGCCGATAGACTGTGCTTCAAGTTAGAAGCAAGAGTCGAGAATCATTCTGTCAATTTTCTGGAGTCACTTAATGTCTGAGCCTCAACATGTAATTCAGTCAACTTTTTGATCAAACTCACTCACTCTCTACCAATCTTTTGTATCTTCGAGTATGAATTCATAACTCGGAGCGTCATCCCTACTAAAAAAGTCCCCAATATCCAAAATGACCATATGTATGAGTGCATATTGAGCATCACTATTTCGACATTGTAAAGCGTCATATAAACCCAAGATGATTGTTAAATACAACCAAAACTTCATTTGTCTTGTCTTGCATCTCCACCTGTTTCTTTTGGATATTAAGAATTTTAGCTTTAATACGCTGTATTTTTTTTATTTGGACTCTCAATTTCACTCATTTCATCAGAAAACAAAGAAAGACGAGAAAAAAAAATTGTAATTCTACTGGCTACAAGGAAAAAAAGAAAACAAGTAGCTAATAACGGGTATAGGACAGTTACCTATCGACGAGTTGTGGGCTTTCTCTTTCTCTCATCTTTTTCAATTGTATTTCTCTTTTATATTTTTTAGGATTGTATAATAGATTTATTGCTTTCATTGTTTGTTTACTTACTGTCTTGCAATTTCAATTCCATTAATTGTTTTCTTTTCTTATTTTTCTAGAAATAAAAAAGAATGAAAATGACCAACCACGCATGATCACTTAGTTTAGGACAAATGATCTCGAAAATGTAGAAAGAAATGCATGAACATGTTAAGAAAACACAACATACTGTTTAGGTATCGAAAGGGCGCTAATAAAAATATTAGCGTAACTCAAGTCAATCAAGGATGGGACATGATAGCGAGCTTGCTGAGCAGAACTTCCTTTTGGTAAGGATAAAAAGTTTGGAGTACTGATGTTTGAACCTCTAATTTAGCTTAAAAGCTAGATCAACTATCAAAAAGGAGCAAAAATGATCTTTTACAATATTATGGCATATTTCAGTAAGCTCGCTATCATGTCCCATCCTTGATTGTCCAGGAATGCCAAACAAGAACCACTCAAGTTCATTCCAATCCCCATAGTGTAGCACATTACAGACTTTGGAGGGTCCTCCAAGGGGCCATGGTGATGGAATATTTCTACTTCTAGGAATGTTTGTCCACAATGCAGGACAAATAGGCAAAATAGTAGGCAAAAACCTACTTCAGCTTTTGACAATTTTTTCATGAGAATAATAAAACTTGCAAAAACATCAAATCCATGTCCATTAAAACTCGATAGCATTGGCACTCTCAAGTACTATATGATACGGGATAATGACTACCAACAAAAATAACCAATGTCTCCAACTAAGTGGAGCTGGTTACATGGATATCCTTGCACTCTCACACTCTCTTTAGTATCAAATCTCAAGTCCACACTGAACAAAATGAGAAATTGAAGTTGTTGGAAGTATTTTTGAGGAGTAACCAATGGCCAACAGTAGCGTCAAGAAAAAAGGGCCTGATAAAGGAGCGCGAAGTAGACAGACAATAATACCTGGAATAACAACATAGAGATTACCTTCGCAATTGGAGCCATTTCAACTGCAATGTGTAATGTGTGCATTGGGTAATGTGTGCATTGGTGGCTCCCTTATTAATCCTCCAAACACAGGTATGTGGTAGTCCATGCCATCTTTGTTGTCAAAAATCCCTCCATCTTCTCTCTCAGAGAACACAAAGTCTATCATGTAAGCATCCAATGGAACTTCCACTGTAAAGCAAGTCAACATGCTAATTAACTTGCATGTAACAATGATTTTGACTCTGGCTGATAAGAGCACTTAGTGTATGTCAGTCAATTAGTTATTAAGCAGCATAAGGATATAATTCCTTAGAAAATTCACTCCTAGAGACAAGCATCTTGGAATCACGATGAGCTAAAACAATATCTTAAGAGTTCCCGCACATTGTCATATTTCATCATTTCTCTTTCAGCTTTATTCGAGAAGTTAAGAAAAAGAAATTAATAAATCCAAAAACAATGAAACGGGCTGAATACTACTAACTAGTTCTTGTATTTCTAGAGAAGCTGTACAGGCACTCACATACAGACCATTTTGACTTTAAGACTCACCAGTGGCTTTTACATGAGGACCATTTTCTGCAGGTACCATTCTCTGTGGCGGAATTGGCCCATTCCGGTGGGTCGGTTATAGGAGCATCTCAACTAAATTTCTGACTTTCCATGCAAGACTCTGTTCAGCAGAGTCGTAAAACAGTGTCATAGTATCTCCTGCTTTCACACCCAGGCTATGACAACAAAAACGTCTTCAAAGTTCATTTCTTTGTTTCAGCCGTCATACGTGCTGCTTTTTCAGCCTGTGACATGAAGGTAGAGCTAGAAACAAAGAGCTAAAAATTGGATTTCTCCGGGGTTGTGCCCAATATATATATAGAAGTAACACACAACTTGTGCTTTGAATATATATATATTAATAGATTAATGGGGAAAAGGAATATCCCAAAACTTCTACCTTATGAAACTCCAATTACACTCTGCAGATTTCAAGCACCAAAACATCACGCTTGTGCCCCACACAAATAACCCTCTCTCTCTCTCTCACACACACACACCAGCAAACCCACAAACCCACATAATCAAGAGCACAAAAAATAGATTGAAAACCGGGAAAAGAGTAAGAGAACCAAGAACGTAGCGTATAAAAAGGCACTGCAGTAGCATACCAGACACGAAACCAAGAAAAGGAAGAAAGGAAGATTCAGACTTTGGGGGTTCAAAGAAACGATTGATTGATTGACAGACTACTTGGGTCTCGGGACGGGGAGAAAGAAACCCAATGGGTCAAAATCAGAAAAGCGAAAAACGGTCGAAACAGCGCGAATTCTACATCAGAACAAGAGTTATAATATAGAAGAGGGGACGTTTTTGATCGCGAAAGAAACTTACTTCTTCTCCGCAATCCCAAGTCTTCCAACAAGGTGTCAACAAATAAATGCCCCTACCTTGTCTCTCTCCACTTACAGTGCTTTGAAGAGGCGAGTCTAGAGGGAAGTGAATAGAAAGAGAATCTCCTTCGGCGAAGATGTGGATCATGAAGGACGACGTGAGACTGAGCGGATTGAGATTGCGATTTGGGGGAGGAACATGTGAGGGGTGTTGAAGAGAGGAGAACAGAGCAACGGAGGAGAGGGAGAAGGTGGGTGTTTTCATGGAAGAAGAAAGGTGATGTAAAAAATTGAAAATCTGAAATGTGGGCCTCATTAGATACGTATTAGTTAATAAGTGAAGTGTCTTATTGTTAATTTGGCAGGCAGAATTGAAATTAGATACAAATTTCACGCACGAAGACTAAATTTTGTTCGAAAAGACCTAAGAAAGTAATAATGACGATAACGACGGAAAAAAAGAGGAATAAAAAATGGATCTTGGAAAACTTGATAATGCCAATATAGAAGATAAGAGGGGATTGCATTTGTCGCTAGACCGTTAAACTCTACTCGTAATAAGAACCTTATTGTCATCTTGCCACAGATCTCCTGGAAAACCATGTTGAATGGATATTGGAAGCAAAAACCAGGACTCACCGTGACATTGTCCCCCTAAAAACCTCAATATTATCACCCATCTCGATATTGCGCCATTTGAATGACTTATCTTCATCCGTCCTGCTTTGTTTATGTATGAAAGAAATACCCCTTCAAGGGAAGATTGAACTTTGGGCTTGGTTGTGGCTTCTCGAGCTCTTTCCTCGGAACCTTTACTTTATCCCATGGTTTCACTTCCACCACAACTTTCAGGTTGGCCTTCCATGGCAACACTGTCATTGCGAACTTCTTCAACAGAGCTTGCCATGAATGTCGACACTAGAATTTTCCTAAAGCTCATAATAGCAAATCTTGCGATCATCTTCAAGATTAGTTCCATTTGCAAATAGCATCCCCCATTCAAGAGGGACATCTTCCAGGAAGCAAATTGCCTCTCTGAAGGGTTTCACAGGATCGTTCATGTTAACTTTGATGTGAAGCTGTATTTCGGACAGCAGCATTCCTATTCTAAGTTCAATTTTAGTGGATGGTAGTGGCTCCGAAACAACAATGACCTAAATGTGGGAATGATTGAGGATGTTGCAACCTCGACATTGAGCTTGTCTTCGAGAACCTTGCTGTCGAAAACAAAAGATTGGCCATAGACGGATTTTTCATGTTATATTTCTTCCCTTTAATCTCCAGGAATGTATCATCATAACCAATTTCAATATAGAAAGGTCTTCCTTCCCGGAGCTCAAAGAAAACATGAAAATGTGATTTGAAGAAGAGCTCAATTCATATGCTTATTGTCACAAGATTGAGTGAATGTCTTAAAAGTGGAATGGATACATATATGGAAAGAAAATCCAATTACTAGGGGTCATGATCTTAAATATATCTGAGACATTTGCACAAGGGAGCGACCGCTAATTGATGAAGGAAAATTATAAATAAGAGCATAAAGTGGGAGCATTTTTTTTTTTATCAAAAAAAATAGAATTCAAAAGCAACCTCATTTCAAATAAATTCTAAAGTAGCGGAATTAGTTTTAAATAAGGATCTGAATTTGCTTACTAACAAGTACTTAATTTTTCCAACGGCCAAAACCAGGCAATTTTGTCCCAAACAAAACGCGGACGAAGATTAAAACGAAAAAAGAAAAACTGGAAAAAAAGAAGTCTCAAACTAGAAGAGAGAGAGAGAGAGATTGCAGATGGTGGGGGCGTACGTCATGGCCGGTTGGATTTTCCCGGCTAGAGCAGTTGACCCTTGGCGAGGGTTGACTGGTGCTCGTCTTCATGACAGAGCTTGTCCACGAATCTGGGCTGGCAGAGCTCGATGTCGGGCCTCTCCGCACTCTTCCAGCCAGACGCCATGGCGGAGGTCGAGATCGGTGAAGAACATGATGAGGCGCATTAGAAGGCTTGACGCTTCTTGAATACACGTCGCATCTTCGTTTTCTCAATTTTTTTGCAGGGAATTGGGGTCTGGATTTTTCTGGGTTAGATTTTTATGGAAACGCTTTTCACATAACATTTTAACTCCTTAAATGGGTGGAAGCTTGACCATGGATTGATTTTGATTTTTTGATCCACCCAAGTCAGAATCTTGTTAATGGATTCAAACACGTTGCTGAACCCGATAAACCAATTGCCGATGCACCGCCGGCTTCCAGTAGCTCAGGGGTGCAATCTCCTAAAGGTAGGGAAACTCTGATTCTATTCTTAGCTACGTAAGTGAGATGGATGTTGCGGGATTGCTTGGCCGCTCTCCAGGCCAAAGGAAAGAAATCAGCGTCATGTCCTTTGCTAGAAGGATACCCATGTTTCAGCAATTGGAAAAATCAAGTGTCGCTTGCGGAAGAAAATTTGGTCAGCCAGTATGATGGAACCCTTATTTAAGATTGATTTGGTCATTTCAGATATTATATGAAACAAAGTACATTATCAGCATTTTAGCCTTTTTTTTAGCTTTTTAATCTAATCTAAATAAAATTTAAAGAAAAAAAGTAACAAAAATTCTAAATTAAAGAGTGAAAATAATTTTAAAATGCCACGTTAATTAGCCAAATTAACAGCGTTGATGGAAGGATTTGATTATATTTTTTGAATTTATAATTTAATTATACTTTCATAATAAATTTTAGGATTTTTATTATACTTATTCTGATTAAAATATTAATAAAAGTGGGACTCTCTTCTTCCTTTGTTTCTTCTAGTTTTCTCCGTTGTCTCATCCGGAGGAGTTTCTCACCCTTCTATAGCGATGGAGAAGAGAAGTCTCAGTCAACTTGGACAGCTCGTGCAAGGCTCCAAATGAAGGCAGCTTGTGAATTTCCCACACGTGAAGAAAAATTAAGGACTCCTCTGGGCGTTAGTCAAAAAGTACCATCTCTTGTCTTAGATGAAAAAGTGTGCAGCTGAATCCTCAAAATCAGAGAGATGACCTCCTAAATTTTGATAGGGTATTGTTAATGGTCCAATCGATCTAGTTCCTCTCTAAAAATCGAGAATTGGATTGGTTATTTCAGTTTTCAAAAATTGAGAATTAAAAATCAGATCGATTATCACGAAAATCACTTAACATCGACTGGTTCGATCCAATCTAGATTGATTCTTAAATTGGACCAGAACCGTCATACACTCCTATTTTATAGTACTTGTTTCTAAATGGTATGATAAGTTATGAACATGTTACCACACTCCTGTTAATCTGTCTTTTCTTGCACATTCAAAGGCACATGTTTCATAGGTTATTGAGCCGGTTCAACTTGAAAAACAACTTGAATGAGTCAAACCATTGAGTTCAATAGCAATTCCAAAGTGAATCACCTGATTCACAACACGATTTCTTGAAATGCTCACGGCTCCATTCAAGTTCATAACCACAGGTGATTTCCTAGACCAAGAAACCAACCACTGTACTTCTTGAGAGAAAATATTGCATGTGTGAGAAATTTCTCATACTACATACTTCACAAGTGTCAAGTAGACTGTACTAGACCCAATTGATAAATTGACACGTTTACAGGTAGGTAGGACGGAGATATTTTGGACTTCTCTATCTTTTGGCAAGCCCATCCCTAAAGCTCTTGACATCAAGTTCCTTTCTTTTTCGCTCTTTTCCTTCTCTCCTTTTTCTTGATCCTCCCAAATGAGTAATTTAAAAAAAATACTTTTCTTAAAATAATCATTTATATTTCTTATAAAAATAAACGAATGAAAAATATTTTGATCATCCACAAAATTATTTAGACATAATAAATATATATAATAAAAACATTTTTCATTGAATTATTATTTCAAGTTATTGTTTTTAGGAAAATATTATAACCACGTATATAAATAGTTAACTTGGTCATAAACTTATATGCAAGCTGTGCTCTTTACTTAGGTGTGGGGTTGTAAAGGGAGTCTCTTAAGCTCACAAGGTGACCCCCAGAACGAGCTCAAAGACTTGTGCCTCTCTTATGCACTCTTCCCCCTCCTCATTTCAAAATATGCTGGCCACTCATTGCCCCAACAGGCTCACAAGAAGACATGGAACTTGATTCGCAAAGGATTACTCTTCCAAGAAGACGGTTACAAGCGAGCGTTGCGAGTCGTCGAGGTTGAGCTCTCGTTCACTTTTGATCTTTTCTACACCAAGAACCTTAGATTATTCCAGCGCGGCTGGATACTGTTCAAATGCATGGAGATTATAATCTTCATCATTAGCATTTGGGCTACAACATTACTCTTGAAGCATCACAAGAGTCCTAACATCGACTGTCAACTGGCCACTATACCAAATGGGTTAAGTGTCGATGTACTTGTGACTACCGTGATGATAATCTTGTTTGTCATCGTGGAGCTCATGCAGTACTTCTTCTTGGGTTTCTCGGAATGGACTAAATTGAAATTGATCATCTCGTATGTGCAAACGAATTCGTGGCACAACAATCAGCTGTTCGAGTGGATTATCAAAGCAATATGTGGGGTCCGTTTAATGAAGCCTTGGGAGCAAAAGCTTCGTCAGTATTCATTCCTCGAGTCGTACTTCTACAAACCTTCCTGGTTAACGAACAACACGTTTATGGCAGCCTATATTTATCAATATAGGGATGGCCAAAAAGAGAGCAAGCCGATCAAATTGGATGAAGAAGTGAAGCTAGCGGTGTTTGATGCTGTGAGGTTGATTAAAGATACTAAATTGAAGAATGGACAGGTCTCACTGATAGAAAACAAGGTGTCCCGCAAGCTGTCATGGGCATGTAGGCTTAAGACCCATACTCAAGTCATAATGGTGTGGCACATTGCCACTAGCTTATGTGAGTACAAATTGCCAGCAGGAAGATCAGACCCATCTAAAACAATAAAAAAATTTCCACGTGGCAACTAGGTTGTCCAAGTATCTAGCTTACTTGGTTGCCTTCGCTCCACGTCTATTGCCTGATCACCCTTGCACTGCGGAGTACGTGTTTGGAAAGGCAATCATTGAAGCTAGGGACTTCTTTCAAGGATGCAATAGCATGGATGACCGAGTTACGAAGATGGAGAGGAAGGGTAGTGGCAATTCAGCACGTGAAAATACTATTATCGAACTGGGTGCTAGGCTTGGGAATCAACTGGCAAATGAGATAAAAGAAAAGGACAACATCTGGAAGATTATGGCAAGCTTTTGGGTGGAACTGGTGTTGTATGTGGCACCTTCAGATCGTACGGAAGCACATGTGGAGCATTTGACTAGAGGAGGTGAGTTTGTAACTCACTTGTGGGCTTTGCTCTCTCATGGAGGGATTGAGAGAGATCCTCATACTTGGCCCTGTAATGCACTCAAAAGAAGCAAAAGCTTCTGAACTAGTCCAATGCTTTAATAGCATCGGTTGCAAGTTATAAATGTTTGTGATAATTAATGGTTGCTTATGTATGATTCATGTGGGTCTCTCCTAGTTAATTGTGCAATGTATTAGGTCGTGTCGCTTGCAACTCTCACTAGCACATAATGTTGTCCTACTACTATTGAATAGCCGCATCACATGTATTTCTTAGAGACATCCTGCTCTTGGTTTAGTAATAATAATACTAAGGATTGATTCCCTTAGAGGTTGTTCCAAAGTGATTGTAGAATACTGTTGAGACTCGAATTTTTTATGGTTAAAATTAGAAAGATTAGATATTTGAGATTATCGCGAGATTCTCTTCTTGACCAAAAAAATCATATTAGTGTTCTTATTACGTCAATTGCATATATATGTTAGCTTAGTGAAGGCATGTAAAATCAGGTCTTTAGATTTCAAATTCTCATTAAAATGGCCGAATGTTGACCTATTTGTCAAAATCAAGAATCTAACCTTTGACCAAGAAAAAGTTAAATTAAAAAAAAAAAATTAGGCTTTAATCTTGTTTGTCACATTTTGATTTCGGGATAATGAAATTTAGAAACGTCGGGTTCGATTGAAGAAGTTTTAATTGGTGGAGCTTCCAGACAAGCATGACACTTAACACACTCTGATTTATTTACCGTAAGCTTACTATTCCCACGATCGAGTGCCATGTGGCGCGTGATCACACGAAACTCTAGACAAGAAGAAAAATGGTTTGTCTGTTCTGATGCGCTTGGTGGCTTGAGAAGAGAACAAAAAAACGGCAGGCAATATTTAAAAAAAAAAAAAGAAAAAAAAAAAGAGGGGAATTACAAAATCCCTCTTTTATTGAGGGGGGACGGCAGCGAGAGGGGCGCTTGCTGCCGTCGCTGCCGTTCATTGTTGCTGTCGGCCTCATCGGAGTACCGGACGGCTTCAATTTTGCTCTGCTTCGCAATGGCGAGCCTTTGAGCCGACGGCTTCTTTCAAGTTAAATTTCATGGAGCATCCATTATTGAAGCATTTCGTTTATGCACAAACACCAAAGCTTCTGTAGTTGATATAATCAACACTCACAGCCTTGGCTTTCACTCTAAATAGTCAGTGAGTAGGCCTTGGAGGAACACCCCCGTCGGAGAATCCATTCCTTGCTGGTGAAGCCTGGTTAGAGGCTGCCATAGTCAGTCATTTCTTCTTTGTCTCGGTGTTTTATTTGCTTGAACGGCGCTTGTTTTTTTTATGTATGTTTATGGTGACTTTAATGTCGTCGGAATAAGTCTGGCATTAGCCGGAGTAGTGGCGGGCAAAGATGACTTGGTGATGGTTGGCAACGTTAGGTGTTGATGTCGGATCGATTAGAGTTCTCGCATGAGTTAATTTAATGAGGTTTCAGCGTTGAGTTCTTTGGTGAAAAAGCCTCAGTGAAGAAGATCTCGTTGAGGAAGACCGCCCAAGGAAGAAGACGGTGCAGGGAAATAGGAAAAAGAATACAAAATAAAAAATAAAAAATAGTAAAAGAAAATAATAAAAATCCGCGGGCTTATTAGAGAATCGTCTGGGACGCGCTTAGATATAGGTTAGACGTCATGGGCTTCAAGGTCAGGAACTGTGGGCTTAGCATCAAATAGAAATTTAGTGCAATAACTTATGTATATACTTACTTCAATGCCTTAACTTTTTTTTTTTTTATTTGCCTCCATGCTATGTCACTTTTCGAATAATCATTTAAATGTTATAATTTTTCAAAAACAGTCACACAAATGCTATGCCATGTCAAATTTCTGGCAGTTGGATGAACATGAGAGAAGGGGGAGGGGAGGATAACAAGGATTTTTTTATTGTTGTTGTCAATGGTAGAGAAATTGTCATGTGGAATGAGGACAGGAGATGAGGTTAGTACAGGTGTACGATTCCCCTTCTTTTGAAATGAAGCTATGGACACAAGCCCAATCATCGAATTACGAAACACAAAATAAGTCCAACTAAATGCAATCCTTACGTATTGTAAAATTCGAATTCTGAAGATGCCTTGAGAATTGATTGAGTCCAACCCGGATTCCACTCAATGCATTCAAGAAAGACCCGGAATCACCCAAGGCCGAAAGCTATATTCAATTTCAAGAAACCCAATTTCAAACCGACTTGACGACCCAACGCTTTACCACTTCTAATTAAAAAAGATACGGGCCTCCAAGATTTCCTTTTCAAAAAGCTCATCCCAATAGATCCCAAGAGCTGAAAGTGAAATTCCAACTTCGGCATCTCCCGTCCATCTAATTCTGTCGAGCCCCGGCCCGCTCTGGACTCGCGACAACCCGCACTATCATTTTTCACTTAATTCATTTGCTTACGATGTCTCAGGACACGTCGCCAACACATTCATTTTATCTTTTAATTATACACTAGCGGAAGCAAAATAAACATCTCCCAACCATTAACAAACAATAGGGATAGTATAAGACATATATCAAAACACATTTTCATATATACCATCAAATATAATCTTTCTTTACATAAAAAGCTTAGCCATTTACATGTACACGTAGCGGATTTCTTCATACTAGTCTAAGTATCGGGGTTGGGGTTAATCTAACACCTCTATTTTACGAGGACAACCTTACAAAGTGGTATCCCCTACTTGCTTAGTATATGTCTATATCAAAGTACTTTGGCTCAGGTTCATATAGTCATAATTAGGGCCTGAAAAAGTTAAACAACGAGGAGTGAGATAAACTCAGCAAGTAAAATCCCTAAATCTCATGTAGGGAAGCCGTTTACCTCGGAAATGCCATAAACGTGCAAGTTACCTAAAGATGGTAGATCAATAGCAAAGTGTCTTGTGCTTTGCCCTAACTATAAACAGGAATAATCATCTTACCTTCTTAAGCCATCATAACAAAGAATGTAAGCAATTATTATAATACTTTCCATATTAATGAGTTAAACACAGGAGTGTGCAACACATTATAACCATGCACTCATGCCATGCTATAACCCAAAATTGCTCATATATTGATCTTAGGTCACATATGTGTCGACTATAGTATCACTTCTCAAAATATGCATTCATGCACTCATGCACTTGACGCACGTGGCGTCTTGAGAATTACACAGCATCCCATACTACCATGTAACCCTAGAGACCATGCTTTCAAATTATTACAGCCGCTCAAGGCCCAAGGCCAACCTGAAGGTTCGCAGTCATTTAGCGTAATCGAGCATCATTTCGCCCCTTGAGCACGGCATTGTCCCATGTAAACGCATTAAGACGGCATTCACGTAAGGAGCATTGTTCCAAAATCCATTTGCAAATGGCATCTCATTGACTTAATCGGTATCGTCTCGCGTAAAATGCATCAGGATGGAACATTACCCCGCATAAATGCATCAAGATCATTATGTGATCACATGAGCACATCATCTGTAATATCATTGATTCCGACCCCGAAAGGATTCGCCATAAGGTCCTAACATGATCGATCATGGGCCATTGGCCGTGGATTGATCGGTTCAATTGGCAAAGAATCATGGATTGGTCATGGACCGACCAATTGACCAACCGACTGACCGATCGATCACGAATCGGTCGAGGTGTTGGACTCGAATTATCTACCGACCATATCGATGGGATAGGATCACCAACTCATAAGATGATTTTTTGATCACGAGAATTGGTCACGAGATGGTTTTGGATTGGCGGATGGTCGTGGGTCAATTCTACCTGTTGTAGTTTCTGGTCATGGGGTGATTCCACTCGGTTATGCATTGATACATGAGCGATCTGAATTGATCAAATGCGACCGTCTTCCTACCAAAAATACATAATTCCCTATTAATTCTTAGTAATCGGAACGAAATCTCGAATTGGTGATGTCCGATCATGGATCGGTAATGTGCCGACCATGAACCCTACTAGTGGATCGAGTGCTGATTGGAATGAGCCCAATGATAGACCCGACTATTCTGTCACTAATTCTAAGGTCCATGAGTGCCTTGGCTTAGTTATAGGTCATGAGTTGCCTTAAGACTGTCTTGAACCGATCAAAGGACAACCAACCCTATTAGCCAAATGACCATCCAAAGGAATGGTTCGGACGAATATGGGGCGTGATGGCCGAACCTCGGGTGTATGTGATTCAATTTTTCGAGTGTACCTAATGATCCCTTCTTCGGCCTAGGAATCAACTTGGATGATAGAGTTCTCTAGACCACCTTATTAATGAAGAAAAAGACAAAAGTAAGGAAAATTCTAGAAAACCTTCCTTAAATGAAGGGGTGGGTTGTTCTTTGAATAGTCAAAAGTCATGATGGCGGCGAAAATATCCTTGGATATTCTAGAAAAAAAGGTGGCACATATGTGGACCAATTAAAAAGCAATATGCGAGCCCTCATTAATGACCGAAAGATCTAGAATTGCCGAGTTAGCAACCATGGTACAATTATTGCCAAACTTCATTAAATTGCCATTGAAGGCATATAGGTGGACCAATAAAGAGCGAAAAGTGGGCCGTCATCGATGATGTCTAGGAGCTTAGATTGCCAAGTAAGGCTTTTAGCTTGACTAACTCATCTTCTAGGTGTAATCATGAGGTAAAGTAGACTTGCCACTCAAAGAAATTAAGCAAGACGCTTGGGATCACTGGAATGGACCACTTGGCTTAGTAATGATGACACTAAGGGCTATAAATAGTGGCCATTATGCACATAAAGGAACTATAATTGAGTGGGATTCTGGCTAACTTTTGGGTGGAACTTGTGTTGTGTGTGGCACCTTCGGATAATGCGAAAGCACATGCGGAGCATTTGCAAGAGGAGGCGAGTTTGTGACTTACTTGTGGACTTTGCTCTCTCAAGCAAGAATCAAGAGAAATGCCTCCTACTTCTAAACTAATCTAGTGGTTGATAGTATCAGTTGCAAGCTATCGGTGATTGAGATAATAAATGGTTGCTTATGCATTATATTATTCATGTGGATCTCACACTAAATAACAGTGCAATGTGTTCGTTTGCATCACTTGCAACTCTCACTATGCACTTAATGTAATAAAATATTAGGTAAACAACTAATTTGCCAAATTAATAATAAAACACTCCATTTATTGATTGACATGTGTTTAGTAGGGGGCGATATTTCAGATTTAAAAAAAAAAAATCAATTTCACTCACCTTCTTTCGTCAATAAATGCCCCCACCTTGTCTCTCTCCACTATACAGTGCTTTGAAGAGGTGAGTCTGGAGGGAAGTGAATAGAAAGAGAATCTCCTTCGACGAAGATGTGGATCATGAAGGACGACGTGAGACTGAGCGAATTGAGATTGCGGTTGAGAGGAGAGGAAAGAAGGCAGAGAGAGCCGCGAAAGGAGGAAAGTCGAAGAGCATGATTGGGGGAGAGACGTCAAAGAGCTTGGAGGCAAGGGAGTAGACGTGGAGGAGGAGCAATTCGGCTAACGGGAGGGGTGGGACACGAGACAGGTCAAGGAGATGGCGGGGGCGGGGATAGCAGCAGCATATGAGGAGAGGTTGGGACAATGGAGCGGCTGTTGGTGGGAGGAGGCGGTAGTAGGTGGGAGGAAGCAGTAGTAGTGATTTGGGGGAGGAAAATGTGAGGGGTGTTGAAGAGAGGAGAACAGAGCAACGGAAGAGAGGGAGAAGGTGGGTGTTCTCATGAAAGAGGAAAGGTGATATAAAAAATCAATTTTTGAAAAATCTAAATTGTGAGCTTCACTAGAAACATATTAGTTAATAAGTGAAGTATCTTATTGTTAATTTGGCAGGCGGAATTGAAATTAGATACAAATTTCACGCACAAAGACTAAATTATGTTCCAAAAAGACCTAAGAAGAGAGTAATAATGACAATAATGACAATTAAAAAAAAAAAGAGGAATAGAAATATGGATCTCGGAAAACCTGATAATGCCAATATAGAAGATAAGAGGGGATTGCATTTGTCGCTAGACCGTTAAACTCTACTCATAATAAGAACCTTATTGTCATCCTGCCATAGTTCTCTTGGGAAACCGCGTTGAATGGATATTGGAAGCAAAAACCAGGACTCACCGTGACATCGTCCCCCTAAAAACCTCAATATTATCACCCATCTCGACGTCGCACCATTTGAATGACTTATTTTCATCCATCCTGCTTTGTTTATGTATGAAAGAAATACCCCTTCAAGGGAAGGTCGAACTTTGGGCTTGGCTGTGACTTCTCGAGCTCTTTCCTCAAATTCTTTACTTTATCCCACGGTTTCACTTCCACCACAACTTTCAAGTTGGCTTTCCACAGCAACACTATCACCGCAAACTTCTCCAATAGAGGCTTGCTATGAACGTTAACACTAGAATTTTCTTGAAGCTCATAATAACAAATCCGGTGATCATCTTCAAGATCAGTTCCATTTGCAAATAATATCCCCCATTGAAGAGGGACATCTTCTAGGAATTAGACTACCTCTCTAAAGGGTTTCACAGGATCGTTCATGTTAACTTTGATGTGAAGCTGCATTTCAGACAGTGGCATTCCTATGCTAAGTTCAATTTTAGTGGATGGTAGTGGCTCCGGCACAACGATGACCTAAATGTGGGAATGATTGAGGATGTTGCAACCTCGACATTGAGTTCGTCTTCAAGAACCTTGCTGTCGAAAACAAAAGTTTGGCCATAGACAGATTTTTCATGTTATATTTTTATCTTCCGTTTAATCTCCAGGAATGTATCATCATAACCAATTTCAATGCAGAAAGGTCTTCCTTCCTGGGGCTCAAAGAAAACATGAAAATGTGATTTGAAGAAGAGCTCAATCCAGATGCTTATTGTCACAAGTTTAAGTGAATGTCTTAGAAGTGGAATGGATTCATAAATGGAAAGAAAATCCAATTATTAGGGTTCATGATCTTAAATGTATCCGAGACATTTGCATGAGGGACCGCTAATTGATAAATGAAAATTATAAATAAAGGCATTTTTTAAAAATAAGATTAAAATGCAACCTTATTTCTCATAAATTATGAAGTGATAGAGTCAATTTTAAATAAGGATTTGAATTCGCCAGCTAACGAGTACTTAATTTTTCCGACAGCCGAAACTGGGCAATTTTGTCCCTAACAAGATGTGGACAAAGATTAAAAACGAAAAATGAAAAACTGGAAAACCCAAAAAAAAAAAAAAAAAAGAAGTCTCCACCCCCAGAGAGAGAGAGAGAGAGAGAGAGAGAGAGAGAGATTGCAGATGGTGGGGACGTGCGTCATGGCCGATTGGATTTTCCCGGCGAGAGCAGTTGACCCTCGTTGAGGGTTGACTGATGCTTGGCTTCATGGCAGAGCTTGTCCACGAATTTGGGCTGGCGGAGCTCGACGTCGGGCCTCGCCGCACTCTTCCAGCCGGACGCCATGGCGGAGGTCGAGATCGGTGAAGAGCAGGATGAGACGCATTAGAAGGCTTAACGCTTCTTGAACACACGTCGCATCTTCGTTTTCTCAATTTTTTTGCAAGGAATTGTGGTCTGGATTTTTCTCGGTCAAATTTTTATGGAAACATTTTTCACAGAACATTTTAATTCCTTAAATGGGTTGAAGCTTGACCATGGATTGATTTTGATTTTTTGATCCACCCAAATCGAAATCTTGTTAATGGATCCAAATCGAAATCTTGTTAATGGATTCAAACACGTCGCTGAACCCGATAGCCCGATTGCCGATGCACTGCCAGCTTCCAGTAGGATACCCATGTTTCGACAACTGGAAAAATCAGCGTCATGTCCTTTGCTAGAAGGATACCCATGTTTCGACAACTGGAAAAATCAAGAGTCGCTTGTTTGTGAAAATTTGGCCGGCCAATAAGATCGAGCCCTTATTTGGGACTGATTGATCATTTTAGACATTTATATGAAACAAAGTACACTTTACATATTTTAGCCTTTTTTCAGTTTTTTAATCTAATCTAAAAACATTTAAAGGAAAAAAAGTAACAAAAATGCTACATATGAGAGGAAAAATAATTAGAAATGCTACGTTAATATTTTCTATTAGTCAAATTAACAGTATTGATGAAAGAACTTAATTACATTTTTTGAAAACTTTAGAATTTAATTGTACTTTTATGATAAATTTTAGAATTTTTTTGTATATTTATTCCGATTAAAATACTAATAAAAGTGGGACTCTCTTTTTCCTTCATTTCTTCTAGTTTTCTTTGTCGACTCATCCGGTGGAGTTTCTCGCCCTTCTATGGCGACGGAGAAGAGAAGTCTCAATCAACTTGGACAGCTCGTGCAAGGCTCCAAAACTAGGCAGGTTGTGAATTTCCTACACTTAAAAAAAAATAGCGGACTCCTCTGCACGTCTGTCAAAAAGCAACCTCTCGTTTGTCTTAGATGAAAACGCGTGCAGCCGAATCCTCATAATCAGCGAGATGACCTCCGTAAATTGTGATAGGGTATTGTCAATTGTGATAGGGTATTGTCAATGGTGCAGCCGAATCCTCATAATCCTTCTAGCAAAGGACATGGTGTGGAATTTAACCACGATTTATCAAGAGTAATAAGTTTAAGAAGGAAGTGCCAGGACTTGAACTATTGACCTATGTTTTGATACGATGTTAGTATTGGTTAAACCATAAGGTGGAGAAAGACTGCATATAATAAAACAAATTATAACCACGTTATGGCCATAAACTTATATGTGAAGTTCAATTCCCCACTCAGGTGTGGAAGTGTGAAGAGGGGCTCTTAAGCTCACAAGGAGGGGACCCCCACAACGAGCTCAAAGACATATGCCTCTCCTTTGCACTCTTCAAGCTCCTCCGTTTGAGATATGCTGGCTATCCATTGCCCCAACAGGCTCACGAGAATGCACGGAAGTTGATTCACGATGGATTGCTCTCACAAATTCACGATGAATTGCTCCCACATGAAGATGATTACAAGCGAGCGTTTCGAGTCGTTGAGGTCGAGCTCACGTTCCTTTTCGATTATTTCTACACAAAGTATGGTATCATATTCTGGCCCAGCCGGTTGCTAATCAAATTGATGGAGTTTATGAGTGTTGTTATGGGCATATGGGCTACGACATCCCTCTTGAAGGATTATAAGAGACTTAACAATAACCGTCAACTAGTCACTATGCCAAATGGGTTGAGTGTTGATGAACTTGTGACTAGTTTGATGATAATCTCGTTCACCATCATGGAGCCCATGCAGTTCATCTTCATGGGTTTCTCGGAATGGGCCAAAGTGATATTGATCTGCAAGTACGTGCAGAAGAAGTCATGGCAAGGGAATTTGCTGATTGAGAGGATGATCAAAGCAATATGTAGGGTCCACTTGCTCAAGCCTTGGGAGCGAAAGCTTCATCAATACTCATTCCTCGAGTCGTACTCCTATAAACCTTCCAGGTTATTGAACAACAAGTCTATGGCGGCCTACATTGATCAAACTAGGGATGGCCAGAGACAAAGCAGCCCAATCAAATTGCCTAAAGAAGTGAAGCAAGCGGTGTTTCATGCTCTAAAATTTAAAAGCAATACTAAATTGGAGAATGGACAGGCCTCACTGAGGGAGAACAATGTGTTCGAGAAGCTATCGTGGGCATGTCTTCCTAAGACACATACTCAAGTCATAATGGTCTGGCACATCGCCACTAGCTTCTGCACGCACCAACCGCTAGTAAGATCAAACTCGTCGATAAGTTCAAACTTCCCACGGTCAAGGAATTTTTTAGTGGCGATTAGCTTATCCAAGTATCTGGCTTATTTGCTTGTTTTCGCTCCACAGCTATTGCCAGATCACCCTTACGTTGCAGAGTATGTGTTCGATCAGGCGATCGTTGAAGCCAGGTACTTCTTTGAGGGATGCAAGAATTTGAAGGACCGGATTAAAAGGATGAAGAGGATGGGCAATGATAATTCTATCCATGATAAAAACATTATTGAACAGGGTGTTGAGCTTGCGAATCAGCTAGTGAATGATATTAAAGACAAGGAAATGATTTGGAAGATTCTAGCCGACTTTTGGGTGGAATTATTGTTGTATGTGGCGCCTTCAGACAATACGAAAGCACATGTGGAGCATTTGGCTAAAGGAGGCGAGTTTGTGACTCACTTGTGGGCTTTGCTCTCTCACGCAGGGATCCAACGAGATCATTCTAGTGTTTGATAGTATTAGTTCCAAGTTACCGGTGATTGCTATAATGAGTGGTTGCTTATGTATGATTCATGTGGATCTTGCACTAGTTAATTGTGCAATGTATTTGGTTACATCACTTGCATTTCTTACTATGCATTATACGTAATCCTCGCTTCATATGTATTTCTCAAAAACATCCTATTTTTGGTTTAGTAATAATAATCCAAGGAATGGATTCACCTAGAGGTCATTCCAAAGTGATAGCAAAATACACATGTTGGAATTCCTTGGAATATCCATGAAAGTTCTTTGCCAAAGATAGTTCTTGTAAATAAGATTATGTAATAAAGCTTGTTAACACCTAAATTTTAACAACTTGTTTAATCATTCATTAATCGCATAAAAAATTAGGAATTAATTTTTAACCTCTAGCAAAAATAATTTTCATTAAAGTGCACAACATATAGACATTATGAGCATTTGCATTAACAGTAATGGAAGTTTTTAAAGAAAAAATTAAAAATGAAAGAAAAAGAAAAAAATTAATTAAAGAAATTAATTGAAAAAAAATGACAAAAGAAAAGAAAATGGGAAAAGCGAGACCGGGCTGGGGCCGGGTCAGCTCGGCCTCTTTCTTTTCCTTTTTCTTTCCCTTCACCTGGGCGGCCCACCTTTCCTTTATTTTCCCCAAGACCGGCCCAGCCTTCTCTTCCTCTCTCTTTCCCCCTCTTTCCCTAACGCGTTCTGCAGAAAAGAGAACAACGTACGCGAACAAAAGGACAGCACAGAGGAGACAAGGCAGAGTGGAGGGCGTCGCGACAGGGCGGGGACCTCCTCGTCTTAAAACGCTCGTCCCATTCAACCCCTGCTTTGCCATGTTCCAAGTAAGACGTGGAGACTCGTTGTCTGCGGTTCATGCTTGTGACAAGCCTGAATAAGTTGGTTGCGTTGGTTCCGAACATTGCTTGCCGATTTCCTTTAAATCTGGCCGTAAGTTCGAGTCCCGTGTGGGTCAATACCTTCTTCTCAATCCATGCCAACTACGTGTTCGATGAAATACATAAGCTAGGTCCATGATCATCAGCTTGCATTATCCATTGTTAGAGAAAAGCAAACCAATCAAATTTTAGACATTGTTCAAAACACTGACCACTCGGCACATTTGTTTCATTCCACTCATCGTTGACTTGATTTTTACCATATCCGAGCATCTTACCAAACATCCGTTTTTGCCATTGTCCATTTTTGCCATTTTTCTATATATAGAAAAATGCTTGGAAAGAGGTCTTCATGAATTTTTTTTTTTTTTTTTTTAGCATTAGATTTAGTTTAGTTTCACTTGATTAGTATGCACGTAGCTTAGTCCTAGCATAATATCCTTTAGAAAGAAATTGAATATACTTTGGTTTTAACTTATGGGGGATTATATCCTAGGGCTTATACCATGGCCGTGTAAATTATTTGCCCGACTTGTATTAGGCTTTCCTTTTCACGTTTACTTTAAAGTCATTTCAATACTTGGATGTTTAGGGCGCGTTTGTTTAAATGTGTTTCTGTTTCTTGGAAAACAAATTATTTTTCTTTTGTTTGGAAAACAAAAAGAACAAAAACGCGTTTATTGATTTTTTTGTTCCTAGGAACAGATTTGGAACGAGAAACAAAAAGTAGAATAAACTTGTTTCTTGTTTCCAAGAACACTTCCAAGAAACATTTTTTTTTCTTCTTTTTTTTTTTCATTTCTTTTTATTCTTCTTCCTTTTGCCAATCACCGGCCTTAGCCATGGCCGGCAACCTTGCTAGAGCATTGCCAGCCCCCGGAGAGGCCGAGCCACAGCGAGGCTCGTCGGCCCAAGCCTCACCATGGCTTGTCGTGGCCGCGCGAGGCTCGGCCTCACTAGGCCATCTTTTAGCCAAGGCCTGGCGACCTTGACATACCCTCCCCACTTCGCCGCTAGCCCTTCCGGCAGTGGCGAGGAGGCGGCGGCGGTTAAGGCTCGGCCCTAACCGCCCTCCCCCTCCCCCTTTTTCTTAAATTTTTTTTTTAAATTTTTATTTTATTTTTAAATGTTTTAAATAAAATTAGTTTTAATTTTAATTTAATTAATTTTTATATTAATTTTTTTCCACATTAGCACCAAAACGACGCCGTTTTTGTATTGTCTAGCCACATCAATGTGCAAAACGACATCGTTTTGCACTTTCTTCACCGGAAAATCGCAACGTCAACATTTTGACCGAATTTTGCAAGAGTGGTACTTAAGTGATCAATTTTGCTCCAATTTTGGCATTTAAATATCACTTTTCAAACTTTTGGCACTTAAATGTCCCTCATTACCAAATTTTGGCATTTAGGGTGTACTTCTACCCCTTCATCCTAACTGCTTTGTTTATGTATGAAAGAAATACCCCTTCGAGGGAAGATCGAACTTTGGGCTTGGCTGCGGCTTCTCGAGCTCTTTCCTTAGAACCTTTACTTTATCCCACGATTTCACTTCGATCGCAACTTTCAAGTTGGCCTTCCATGGCAACACTACCATCACGAACTTCTTAAACAGAGGCTTGCTACGAATTTCGACACCAAAATTTTTTTGAAGCTCATAATAGCAAATCTGGTGATCATCTTCAAGATCAGTTCCGTTTGCAAATAGCATCCCCCATTCAAGAAGGACATCTTCTAGGAATCAGACTACCTCTCTAAAGGGTTTCACAGGATCGTTCATGTTAACTTTGATGTGAAGCTACATTTTGGACGGTGGCATTCCTATGCTAAGTTCAATTTTAATGGATGGAAGTGACTTTGGCACAAAGATGACCTAAATGTGGGAATGATTGAGGATGTTGCAACCTCGACATTGAGCTCGTCTTCAAGAACCTCACTGTCGAAAACAAAAGTTTGGCCATAGACGGATTTTTCGTGTTATTTTTTATCTCCCTTTAATCTCTAGGAATGTATCATCATAACCAATTTCAATGCAGAAAGGTCTTCCTTCCTGGGGCTCAAAGAAAACATGAAAATGTGATTTGAAGAAGAGCTCAGTTCTTATGCTTATTGTCACAAGATTGAGTGAATGTCTTAGAAGTGGAATGGATATATATATATATATATGGAAAGAAAATCCAATTACTAGGGTTCATGATCTTTAACATATCTGAGACATTTACACTAGGAAGGGACCGCTAATTGATAAAGGAAAATTATAAATAAGGGCATAAAGTGGGAGCATTTTTTCAAAATAGAATTCAAAAGCAATCTTATTTCAAATAAATTATGAAGTGGCGGAGTTAGTTCTAAATAAGGATCTGAATCCGCCTACTAATGAGTACTTAATTTTTCCGGCAGCCGAAACTGCGCAATTTTGTCCCAAACAAAATATGGACAAAGATTAAAACGAAAAAGAAAAACTGGAAAACCAAAAAAGAAAAGAAAAAGGAAGTCTCAAACCAGAAGAGAGAGAGAGAGATTGCAGATGGTGGGGGCGTGCGTCATGGCCGGTTGGATTTTCTCAGCGAGAGCAGTTGACCCTCGGTGAGGGTTGACTGATGCTCGGCTTCATGACAGAGCTTGTCCACGATTCTGGGCTGGCGAAGCTCGATGTCGGGCCTCTCCGGACTCTTCCCGCCGGACGCCATGGTGTAGGTCGAGATCGGTGAAGAGCAGGATGAGACGCATTAGAAGGCTTAACGCTTCTTGAATACACGTCGCATCTTTGTTTTCTCAATTTTTTTTGCAAGGAATTGTGGTCTGGATTTTTCTGGGTTAAATTTTTTTTGGAAACACTTTTGATCATGGATTGATTTTGATTTTTTGATCCACCCAAGTCGGAATCTTGTTAATGGATTCAAACATGTCACTGAACCCGATAACCCGATTGCCGATGCACCGCCGGCTTCCAGTAGCTCAGGGGTGCAATCTCCCGAAGGTAGGGAAACTCTGATTCTATTCTTAGCTATGTAAGTGAGATGCATGTTGTAGGATTGCTTGGCCGCTCTCCAGGCCGAAGGAAAAAATCAGCATCATGCCCTTTGCTAGACGGATACCCATGTTTCGACAGTTGGAAAAATCAAGAGTGGCTTGTTTGTGAAAATTTGGCCAGCTAGTAAGATCGAGCCCTTATTTGAAACTGATTTAATCATTTCAAACATTTATATGAAACAAAGTACACTTTAGACATTTTAGCCTTTTTTCAGTTTGTTAATATCATCTAAATACATTTAAAGGGAAAAAATAACAAAAATACTATATATGAGAGTGAAAATAATTTTAAAATGCTACGTTAGTATTTTCTGTTAACCAAATTAACAGTATTGATGAAAGGATTTGATTACACTTTTTGAAAATTTTAGAATTTAATTATACTTTCATGATAAGTTTTAGGATTTTTTATAGACTTATTATGATTAAAATACTAATAAAAGTGGGACTCTCTTTTTCCTTCGTTTCTTCTAGTGTTCTCTATTGACTCATCCGGAGGAGTTTCTCGCCCTTCTATGGTGGCCGAGAAGAGAAGTCTCAATCAACTTGGACAGCTCGTGCAAGGCTCCAAAAGAAGGCAGGTTGTGAATTTTCTATACGTGAAGAAAAATTGAGGCTCCTCTGCGCATTAGTAAAAAAGCAACCTCTCATTTGTCTTAGATGAAAACGCGTGCAGCCAAATCCTCTAGATCAACGAGATGACCTTCGTAAATTTTGATAGGGTATTGTCAATGGTTCAATCGATCCGGTTCCTTACTTAAAATTAGAAACTAGATAGGTCATTTTAGCTTTCAAAACTTGAGAATTAAGAACCGGATCGATTACCACAGTAACCACTCCTAATCGGCCGATTCTAATCCAGTTCGATTTTCAAGTTGGACCAGGACCGTTATACATCCCTATTTTATAGTACTTGTTTTTTGATGTTATAATAAGCTATGAGCAAGTTACCTCACTCTTGTTAATCTTCCTCTTCTTGAACATTTGAAGGTGCACATTTCTCGTGAAGGCTATGAGCCCGTTCAACTTGAAAACCAACTTGAATAAATCAAACCGTTTAGTTTAAGAGCAGTTCCAAGGTGAAACTGCCCGATTTCTTGAAACGCCGGCGGCTCCGCTCAAGTTCATAACCACATGTGACTTCCTAGACAGTGAAACCAACCGCATACTTCACAAGTACCAAGTAGACTATACTAGGCCAATTGATTGACTGATTGACACATATATAGGGAGAGGGCCCACTGTTTGGAATTTTGTTAGTACTTGCCAAAAGTTCAAAAAAAAAAAAAAAAACATGGCAAAGATAATTTCGACTTCCCTTTCTTTTGACAAACCCATTCCTAAAGCTCTTGTTGTCGACTTCCTTTCTTTTTCGTTCCTTTCCTTATCTCCTTTCCCTTGAACCTCCCAAAAGCCACTGATTCTCCCGTGATAGATATACGTCCATGAAGTGTTTTCAGTACTCTAGCATAATCAAAACTTTGCGTCTCTCTCTCTCTCTCTCTCTCTCTCTCTCTCTCTCTCTCTCTCTCTCTCTCTCATAAATTCCATCATTTCTTTCTCCAATTGGAACCTGAATAACCAGATTAAGTAATCAGTACCAATAATGAGGAATTTGGTGGAAACGAACCTAAAGACAGCGATGGCACTAGCGCCGATCGCAAGCAACAATCTCATCATGGACTTCATCATGGTGCTGGGGAGGCTTGCGAGGATCGAGCTCCTAGTCATAGTCACCGCCTTCTTGCTCCTCTTCCTCGTCACCTTCGGCTCATGCCGGCGCCGCTGCAGCAGTGGCTTGTTCCAGCTCGTCACTTTCGCAGCCTACACTCTCTCAACCTATGTATTCACCTACGCTCTAGGCCTCATGCAAGACGCTTCGTTCAACGAGTTATTCCCTGTCTGGGCAGTGTTCCTCGTGTTCGTCCTCGGGAGCGCCGATTCTATCTCGGCATACAGTCTCGAGGACAACGAGAAGTGGAAGAGCTACAATTGGCAGGTCGTGATCAAATCGATTTGGTTGTTCATTTTGGTAGACCGGCGATCCCAAGACAATTCCAACGTGGGGCTCGCGACCCCGTACCTCCTCTTAATCTTGTCCTTGAAGACTGACGAGAGGGCTCGGGCCTTGATGGCGGCGAGCCGGCAATCTTTGGAGAGGACTACAAAAGTGATTGCTGATTATACGAAAGTGGGGGCGTTGCTGGTGAAGTCGATCCGATTCGCATGAGAGGGTACACATATTTGGTGAGGGGTGAAGAGGAGAGATGGGTGGATAACATTGTTCGTGCTAAGAGATTCATCAAGAGGTGTCTTGGGAAGAAGGAGGCTGCGCTCGCGCGGGACCATCGGACCCCATTGGATAACGTAGACGAATTAATCACCATTGAAAAGGTATATCTTTAACTGTTCGATTTTTTCCCCTAAACTTCAATGTAATACGGATCTTCTTCTCGCACCAAATATATATATCTCGATTAATTGTGAAAAAAATACAACAGAAATTATAATAGTATGCATTATAAATTATGTGATACCATAGGATAGAGCATGATCGGACATTAGGAAAATTGTCCAGAAAGTCCTAAATTTAATACACTTTTACCAATTCGGTCATAAATCTTTCAATTTTACTAATTAGATCTTAAATCTTTTCATGTTTTGCCATTTGAATCCATCTGACCAATTTTAAATGTGGATGCTGATAGTATTGACGGTCGGCACTAACATACACAATTTTTTATTAATTTTTTTTTCCTTTTCTTTCTATCATGTCCGGCAAGGGTTGCCAGCCAATTCTTGCCGGTCACGGCCGAGGCCCGGCCAACAATAGTTGAGGCCCAGCTGACAACATGCGAGGGCTAGCAAGCCTTGTCCAATGGCCAAGTGAGGTTCAGCTGATCGGGCTTGGAAGGAATAAAAGGAAAACGAAGAAAGAAAAACCGAAAAATTCAGAAATTTAAAAAAAAAATTATAAAAATTGTCCACATAAGACAGTCAACATTTATGTTAGCAATTTCCACATGAACTCAATGGGCAAAATATGAAAATTTTTATGACTCAATTCACATATTTGAAAGGTTTAGGATTGGATTGGTAAAAATGCAATAGATTTATGACTTTTTGGACTCAACATAGTCTTCTAGCACGCATGATGCATTGAGTGATAAATTTTAAAACTAGCCTCTTTCACATGGATCTATGTTAAGGACTATTGAGGCACCTCTACCTGCCACAATATTTTAATGAATCTCAATTATTGATGTGTTGAGTGATAGATTTTAAAACTAACCCCCTTCAATTGGACATACAATTGGGCTTACTGACGCACTGAATAAGAACACAAATGAAGGTGGAAGATCTCCTCCTGTCAATCCTGATTACATTTGACTCATATTACTTTTGGATTCTTTATCTCAGCATGCATTGTTTATCATACTTAGGTCATTTGATTTCATTTTGCACGTTAGTAAAATTCAATGAAAATTTAAGTGACAAGGTAGAGGGAAACTAAATGCAGACGAGGCACATTATAACCTCGTAACTTTAAGCAAAGCATGATTACAATTAGCAATCCTGGCCCAACCTCTTATGGGTGTATGACTCCGCTTAGTTATTTGTGTAATATAAATGGCTCTTGTTTTAAGGAAGTCGGTTGTTCTAAACCTACTACGAGCAACAACTTCGAGAAAAAAGTGTTGGCATATGAACTCTTGATCCGTGTTTGATGCCACGTTAGTATGTCCAACCAAGATGCTTAAATCATGGAGGAAGACTACATTCATATAAGGCACTTTATAACCATGCATTTAGATAATAAACTAGGCAATAAAACTTATATCCAAGCTCAACTCATCACCCAGGTGTGGAAGTGTGAAGGGAGGCTCTTAAGCTCAGAAGGAGACCCCCACAACAACTTCAAGGACGTATGCCTCTCTTTTGCACTCTTCAAGCTCCTCCGTTTAAGATATGCTGGCTACACATTGCCCCAAGAGGCTCACAAGAAGACATGGGACTTGATTCACCATGGATTGCTCTCGAAAGAAGATGGCTACAAGCGAGCATTTCGAGTCGTTGAGAATGAGCTCACATTTCTTTTCGATTTCTTCTACACCAAGTACAGTATCATTTTCCAGCCTGGCCGATTACACCTCAAATTGCTAGAGTTTATTTATGTCACTCTCGTCATTTGGTCTACAACATCAATATTGAAGAATTACAAGAGACATGACAATAAAAATCAACCGGGCACTATGCCAAATGGGTTGAGCGTCGAAGTAGTCGTGACCAGCATGATGATAATCTCGCTCATCCTGATGGAGCTTATGCAATTCATCTTTGTAGGTTTCTCGGAATGGGCTAAAGTGATATTGATATGTAAGTATGTGCAGAAGAAGTCATGGCAAGAAAATGTGTGGATTGAGAGGATAATCGGAGCAATTTGTCGGGTCAAATTGATGAAGCCTTGGGAGCAAAAGCTTCATCAATACTCATTCCTCGAGTCATACTCATATAAGCCTTGCAAGTTATTGAACAACAAACCCATGGCAGTCTACATTGATCAAACTAGGGATGGCCAGAGACAAAGTGCGCCCATCAAATTGCCTGAAGAAGTCGAGCAAGCGGTGTTTCATGCTCTAAAGTCGACTTACAGTACTAAATTGGAGAATGGACAGGCCTCACTAAGAGTAAACAATGAGTCCAAGAAGTTATTGTGGGCATGTCGGCTTGAGACACAGACTCGGGTCATAATAGTGTGGCACATCGCCACTAGCTTCTGTGAGTTCCAACTACCATTGGAAAGATCAGACTCACCTGCAACAAGGAGGGGTTTTCTAGTGGCAACTAGCTTGTCCAAGTATCTAGCTTACTTGGTTTCTTTCGCTCCATCGCTATTGCCGGATCATGCTTACATTACGGAGTACTTGTTTGATCAGGCGATCATCGCAGCCAAGGACTTCTTTCAAAAGTGCAAGAGAATGAAGGACCGGGTTAAGCAGATGAAGGAGAACAATAGTGGTCCTTCTGCGTGTGGAGAAACTGTTATCAACCAGGGTGCTCGGCTCGGGAATCAGCTCGCTAATGATATAAAACACAAGGACATGATTTGGAGGATTTTAGCTGACTTTTGGGCGGAAATGGTGTTATATGTGGCACCTTCGGACAATGCGAAAGCACATGCGGAGCATTTGACCAAAGGAGGCGAGTTTGTGACTCACTTGTGGGCTTTGCTCTCTCACGCAGGGATTGAAAGAGCTCCTACTAAACCACGTAATGCACTAGAAAGAAGGAATAGCTTCTGAACTAGTCCAGTGTTTGATAGCATTTGTTGCAAGCGCCCGGTGATTGCCATGGTAAATGGTTGCCTATGTACGATTCATATGGATCTCACGCCAGTTAACTGTGCAATCTCTTTGGTCACATCACTTGTAGCTCTTACTATGCATTAAATCTATTCCTACTATTACATCATATGCATTACGCAGAGACTTCTTATTTTTGGTCTTGTAATATGGTTCTAGGAATATTTACCTTGAGTTTATTCCAAAGTGATGACATTATACACATGATTAGAATCCTTTTGATATATCAAAGACATCAATGTGGAAGGTGGTTCTTGTAGTCAAGATTATGTAACAAAGTTTCACAGTACTTATAGCATTCTTGCTATGAGTAAGATTGAGAACAATTATGTTCAATAGTAATTCCCCTTGATCTGGATTGATCTCTGCTAAACTGATACCCGCCAATTACTTTGGTATGGCTCGCTTTCTAGGATAGATCCTCATGGATGAGCATATAGGATTGTTCTAGCACCGACCGTAATTTGCATAAGGAAAGAACCTAGTTGACCATGGATCATATTGATTCAGATTGGATTGATCATCTTTTGCAAGAAAGAAGTACCGCCTCGGACACGATTGTCCAATTTTATAGAGAAGATAACATGTGGGATAGCATTTATCTTTTTTTCTTCCAGAGCTTTTCCACAAGATTGCTCATTTGGTAGAAAATGACAGAGTAGATGTTGCATTTGGGTGAATTTTACAACTAAAGCTTCTTTGGTTGGTGCAAGGATTTGGCCAAAAGGATTCAGCAGCTGAGGAGAACAAGTGAAAGATAAACTGAAAATTTGTCGTTCCGAGCATGTACTTAAGGAGGCAACGTTTGTGCAAGCTAATCAATCCATATCTAAAAACTATTTGATTCCACCATTCCTCAACGCAAATTAATTGGCTTGACCTGTGGATGTGATTCCCCATTTTGCAAACAGAATTGAAATGAAATAAGAATATCACGTGCCAAGATTAAATGATGTTCCTAACGACACCTATATTAGAAGAGAGTAATAATGACGACAAAGACAGAAAAGGGAGAAAGAAAAACTGAGCCTATAAAACCCGATAATGCCAATATAAAAGGTAAAAGGAGATTGCATTTGTCACTAGACCTATAGCCTATACTCACACTAAGCACTTTATTGCCATCATGCTCTAGATCTCCCATTGAAAGCGCTAATGGGATGCGAAAACTAGGTCTCATCGTGAAATCGTCCCCTTGAAAACCTCAATAGTATCGTCCATCTTGACGCCATGCCATTTGAACGACTTATCTTCATCCATCCCACTCTGCTTATGTATGAAAAAATACCCCTCTAAAGGAAGATTGAACTTTAGGCTCGGCTACAACTTCTCAAGTTGTTTCCTTAGAACCTTTACTTTATCCGACTGTTTTACTTACAACTTTGAGGTTGGCTTTCCACAGCAACACCATCACCATGAACTTCAGAGGCTTGATGTGCACATCGACACTGGAATTGTCCTGAAGCTCGTAGTCGCACATCCGACGATCATCTTCAAATTTAGTTCCATATGCATACAGCTTCACCCGCTTAAGAGGGACATCTTCCAAGGACCGGACAAAAGTTTGTCTATAGATGGGTATTCCTTGGTGTTTTTCGATCTTCTCTTTGATCTCTAGCATTGTATCATGGAAACCAATTTGAATGCAGAAAGGACTTTCTGCTTGGGGCCCAAGGAACACATCCATTTTCGAGAAAAAAAACAGCACGAAAATGTTTGTGATGAAGATTAGTCTGAATGCTTATGGTCACAAGATTGGAGTGGAATGAACACATATATGGAAAGAAAACCCGATAACTATGAGTCATGATCTTAGGCCACGTTTAGTCATTTGGATTTCTAATCAGGATATGAAACCCAATGATTTTGCTATATCATATACATTATTTAGTAATTGTAATAATAAAATCAGATATATTCATATCATATCATGTATATTGTTTGATATAAATAAATCAAAAATTTAACAAATAGAGATGGTAAAAATCTCCCACTATATCTTGCCTACTTTTTTTTTAATTTTCTTTTTTATTTTATTTTCCTCTCTTTTTCAATGAATTTATTTTTTTTATTTCTTTCTTCCCCTTCCATCATTCTCTAATAAATTTTATTAAATAGTAAACTATACTAAGATACCTAAAATAATAAAATTCTAAAATATGAAATAAATTTTAATATATATTTATATTTATATATTGAATTTATTTTACAAAATAGAATTAAATACGAATATATAAATATAAATTATATTAAATTAAAATTCCTAAATTTTATTTTTTGTTATTTTGAATTTCTCATATTAGAGATATAATTTTAATTTTTTTAATTTAATAATATATTTATTCGAGGAAAATAACTTTTCTATTATGAATGTTACAAATTCTATCCACATTTATCCTACCTCTTTCATGGGATAATTTTTCCAATTTATGTCTCTCTTATATACGACTTTATCCTATCTTGAGCAGGCACTAAAAGTGGAAGATGACAAATTTTATTTTATCATGAATTTTGTCCCGACTGGCAAATGCAGCCTTATTGTATTTGAGCCATTTGCATGAGTCACCACCAATTGTGTCATTAAAGATGCTTCCATCTCATGAACGATCTCTTCAATGTCGAACAGTCCCCGTGTGACGCATTTCATGAGTTAAACATACAGTGCGAATTACAGAAATTCTTTTATTTATTTATTTATACATATATAAATTATTTATTTTCTTTTTATTTCCTTCATCATTTCTTTGGCTAATGGAAATAATATAAATTGAAAATATAGACCGTGCTTGGAGGACAGAGTGCAAGATCGACGTACATGTTGATGCGGCTTCATGTCTATGTAAGTTTTATTACAGGATTGAAATGGCCATATCTGGAGTCACGTATGTTCCTTATCAGTCATCTTAAACCCAGCCTTGTTGAGGCTCAATTTTCTTCAAATTTGGATCAGGTGTAAATGTGCAATAGCCATGTCCATCCTAAGATCGATCAATTTGAAATCTTGTCAATTCAAATTTATAGTAGCCGACTTCTAGTCAGATCAAATTCGGATAAGGATGGGTTTGTCGAATGAGGTAACGGTAGGCAAGTCAAGTAAAATTTTCGGATCGGAATAACAATTTGAGAAATATTAAAGTGGAGCATTTAACCACATAATTATGCATTTTCTAGTATCTGTTTCTAAATGGAGTAATAAGCTATGAGCATGTTACCACACTCCTATTGATTTCCATTTCTTGCATATTCTAAGGCACACGTTTCTCTTGAAGGCTACTAAACTTGCTGTGGCCACACTTGACCACACCCATCTTTCTTTTTGTACCTTCGATCCCATGACCACAGCACATCTGCATTTGATGCTAAAAAACTCAAGACAATGGCCAAGGCCGGCGGTGCCAAGCAAAACGGTCAGCACTGCCAATTGGGTTACGAATGCCAGTTAGTGTCCTTATCAGCTATTTTTGGCCAAAATTGGCCAAAATGACTACATTGTTAATTATCAAAAGGTTTATGACTAAATTAGTCAAACTAAAAAGTTTATGATTCATTCAGCATCCGTAAAATAGTAGTGATATTGCTTCCTCCCATGTTGATTAATTCCAATGTTTTCAAATCCAGACCAGACCAGTTGATTTAATCAAACGGACGGGGAACCAGACCGTGCTCTGGTCCGGTTTTGTCAATGGCCTGGATCGTCAAGAATTGATCAAATCCGGTGATATTGGTCAGCCCGTTGACCTGTCACCGGTTTGATCGGATCTTTGCCCATGGCTCGGAGTTTGTGTAAAAAATTTAAGGGTTGGGGCTCAGGAGGATCGACCCCATGATCTCTTCAAGTGGTCATTCCTATCTAATTGGATAACTAAGCATATTTAATATATGTTACACGTTTTGTTTGTCAAGAGTTCAATTTATTGACTGGGCGGTCGAATTGGTTGAGTTGGCTAACCCAAAAGCCAAAGAGTAAGCCAGTTCTTTGACCAGTCCGAGTACAGAAATATAGGTAAAATCCTACTCTTTTTTCCGTACGGCAAACGGCAAAAGTACAAAGATATAGATTCAAAACATAGAAGGAATCTGATATGAAAACGAACTCTAAACCATCACAGCAATTATGCGAATTATCAATACATTAAATGAGACACGATAAGTTCAAGATTTCAAAATTAGTTCCTATCATACTCTGATAATTAGGCTTTTTAGTAGGAATTTTCAACATGATATTACAGTCAAGTTTTAGTCAGATTTAAAAAATTTATGTTTTGTGTGTATTTCGCTAATCGTATCCCCTATTTCATCAATTTCACGTGTCAGTTTTTTATTGAAAGATGGGTGTTAATATATCTCACATTACTTATTTATAGGTTTTCAATTACATAATATTCATGAAGTCACCTTCCACATGATAGTTTAGGCTTTTAGATAAGATGGTTTCGTATATAGTGAGAAACCTAAGATGGGACTAGCGGTGGCCACATCCCCTAGGTCCAAAAATTGCTTATATTTTCAAATAAAATTTAATTTTTAAAAAGATAATATAAAATATGCGTATGTTATTTACTAAAATAATATAATATATCAATTTTCCGGTCCCCCCTTATGCATACATGACTTCAAGCTGGGCATGCATATGGGGATTTAGATTTAACAGCTTTTTTGGTAAGTCATCCATTTTTGTGAATGGAGTGTTTCAATGTGAAACGCATTTGTGTGATCCAATAATTTAATCTTTTCTCATGATATTCTATAGCCTATAACCCTTTTTCGATAAGCAATTTCATTACTGAGCCAGAACATTTTTAATACAAAAAGAAGTGACCAAAATTTATCAAATTAATATCATACAAGTTTCTCAAGACAACACAAATTAAAGTACCACCGGCCGCGGTGGCTCCACTAGTTAAGACTCTGCTGATCCTCAACAAAGAGGTGAAAGGTTCAAAACCCGGGGAGGCGCTAGGTGTATTAAGTGTGACTCGGGCGTGATGGGTCCTCCCCGCTAAGTGTCACCAGGGGTTTACTTTATTTGCATCTGCCTCGGCATGCAAGCCGGTTCCTCCAAGACAAAAAAAAAAAAAAAAAAAAAAAAAAAAAAAAAAAAACACACACACAAATTAAAGTAAAAGCCAATTGAAAAGAAATATTCTTTTATTGGCAAAGAAATATTCTTTAGTATGCCCTTCTTTTATGCCGTGTCTTTTACTCCTTTTTCCCCCCTTTTCTCCTTTTATCTCCATTCTGCTGTATCCTTTACCCAGCGGAGTGTTTTGCAAGTGTCGTTCTTGGCGAATTGAGCATATCATCTTCAAATAGAAGATTGTTGCAATCTAATCCCTTTGAATCATGGAGGGGGAATTCGGTTTAGGGGTATTGCCAACTTCAGGCCAACGGTCTTCAACTAACTCAAATCCTCCCAAAGTTATACCTTGTGCGACATTGAGCATTCAATTCCTATTCAATTAATCCAACATGAATTTCAATTGAGGAGCCGCCACTAACGTTTTCTAGTCGGCTAGAAACCAAGTAAGATATGGGAGGATATCTTACTATTTATGCAACCAGAGATTCTAGACCTAAGGATTTGATTACATTAGTCCTAACACTAATGCCCTTTTGGTGCCTAACTTGATTGCATGCTGGCTAACTCCATAGTAACCAAATGATCATCAAACGATACAAGTCATATGCCATTGGAAAGCCAATGAGATGCACAACAAATGTTCAGAAGACCAATTGAACTAATTCTAAGTCATTTGACTCGAAATGGAAGATTTACAAAAATGGCTTCAGGATTTGACCCTATTCGGGTTTGAACATAATGAAATTTGGAAAGAATGCCAAAAAAAAATTGAAAATTAATGAAAACTTTTGTGCATGTAGAACAAAATGTGCTAAACAAATTCTCAGTTTTGAGTTTCATGAGATGAAAAATGGATTAATGCTGGAAAATATACCTACATGCAGATGTTAGAACAAACTCTTTTCTGGAAAACAGGGAAGACCCAATTCAAAAGTGATTTTATCGAAGCCACCAAACCTTGGAATACAGATCCGAAAATTTGCATCCATCAAGCTGAGACGGAGATGAACAAGTCTCATGTTTGATAAATTTGCAAATGGAGATGATGAAACCAATTCAGAAGTCCCAAGAAAATTAACTTCAGGGTTTGGGCGCAAATTGACCATGCACGCTGATTACACCCTAAGGATGACTAAACTTGCTTGAAATCTTAATGAAACTAACGTCCAATGAAAGTTTTTGAATTTGGCTTTAACTTTGATGTTTTGAGGATTTTTTTTTTTTTAATTTTTATAAATGGACATTGATCTCATTAAAAATGCAAAGTTACACCCGGGTATTCAAGGAAGACTTGGGTGCGAATTGACTGGGCGCACTGATCAAGCCTTTTGAGTACCCTAATGTGCTTTGGATTCAATGCAATCAATGTCAAAACAAAGATTGAAATCTTGTCTAAAAATTTTATGAAGAAAATTTTTTCCAATCTTGAACGTATGATTTTATAAAAAATTGGGAATGCATGAAGGTCAGACTGTGAACCAAAATGTCAAAATATTAGTGCAACTTTAGGAGGATGGCTAAAAATAGTAAATGAACCTTTTATTTTCTGAAAAGCATTGCCAATACAGATATGGATGTGATGAACATTTTTCATGAAGGAAACATCATCACATTCTAAACACAGAATTTTGTAAAAATCAGAGATTACGTAAAGGTCAAATTGGAAATTAAAATTCCAGAAACCGGCACGTCTCTTTGAATGGTGTTCGTACAGACTAAATCATCTCAAATTTTTATGAAAAATTTATATGAACTAGACATAGATGTGATGAACAAATTCTGTGAAGACATCAACACCTAAATCGCATCATAAAAATTCATAAAGAGTTGACAAAATAGCCAGGTCAGACAGAGGAGAACGCATTCAGAGTTCAGATTCAAAACCTAAGATCACAGCACAATTTTAGCATGCAAACGACATCATATGATATGATGATATATGATATGTCAAAATGAAGCTAATGAAGATTACTAACATTCTCTAGTTGATCACATCATGAAAATCAGCCATAGAAATCATCATATCGTCAACATCGTGCAATCAGTCTAGAAATCTCATTTACACTATCAACATTCACTAATCATGCCTTAACAGCCATTGATTAACATCATGTCACACATATCCATCTAGACTAGCCCCGGCCACTTGTGGGTAATCCGAAAATCACCACAAGTGGCCTCGCTTCACTGGATCAAAGGCTTAAATAATCTAAGGGCGCGTTTGGCAACGATTCTGTTCCCGGGAACTGATTCTAACAAGAAATGATTATTTTTGATTTTGTTCCCGGGAACTGATTCTGAGTAAAAGAACGTGTATGGTAACTGTCTAAAATTTTTTATTCTGGAATAGAATTGCGTTTGATAACGTATCCATTAATTCTGTTCCAAATTTTTTTTATTTTTAAATAATTTTTCTACTTTTTTTTTTTTTACCTTTTTACCTTTTTTCCTTTTCTTTTTTCATTTTTTCTTTTCATTTTTTCCTTTTTCTCCTATTTTTCTTTTCTTCTTGTGGCCGGTCGCCGGACCGCAACCGGCCGAACGAGGGTCGGTGACCTCACGAGCGTCGCCGGCCCTCGGCGAGGCTAGCCCTCGTCGGCCGGCGTCGCCGCGCGGCCTCGCCTAGCTGCCAACGACGCTCGCCCAGCCCCGGCGAGCCTCGGCCTCGCCTCGCCGGGTGGACGGGCGGGCCTCACGGGGCTGGGCGAGGCCCGCCGGCCACCGATCGGCTAGGCGAGCTCGGCTGGTGGCCAGGTGGGCCTCGCCCAGCCCCGGCGAGGCTCACCGAAGGCTCGGCGAGGCTCGCCAGTGGCTAAGCGAGCCTTCGGCGAGCTCGCCGAACCGGCGGCGAGCGGCGGGTGGTGGTGAGCGGCGGTGGACGGCGGCGGCCAGCAACGGGCGACGGTCATGGGATGGCGGAAGGAAAGAGGAAGATTTTTATTGTGTTGATTCTTTTTTTGATTCTCGGACGTAGAGTCAACTTTTTTTAATTCTCAAATCTACTCCAAAACTGATTCTGGGAACAAATTTGTTCCCGGGAACAAAATTTTTACCAAACGCGATTCTCGTCCTAAACTAATTCTGGGAACAAAAAATCAGAATTAGTCACTGTTTGGAGTGTTGCCAAACAGGGCCTAACCAGCCACATCTAGATTTCAGGGAATGGCCGAATGTAACTCCTCAAGAAATGCTTCGGAGAACCGGATAGCAACTTGTATCTATCTTTTGATCTGCAACATCACAAAGGACTTCCAAAATTGTTGTCGGGTGAAATCGGAGTCGATAGTTTATAATCGAACACGAATTGGGTTCTTTGGGACTGTCGGATCTCAAAGGAAATGAATCGATAACCAATTTTCATGGAATAAGGAACGTAGCACGGGTGAAAAATATGCCATGATGGCCAGCTTGAACTAGCGGTGACCGTGAGGTGCTTTCAGCCAGAGTGAAGAAAGAGGATTCAAGAGCCTTCACCAACCTCCTCTCCATCCTCTCATCTAAATAGTGATGTGAAACGGAAGGATGTTGCTGAGATGACAACTGTCGACCGAGAAGAGAGGAAGAGAAAAGAGTCGCTCGATCAGTCCTTCACGGGCCATTTCATCAAACTACTGGTGAGTGTATTGAATGAACCGAAGCGAGACAAAAGCGAATGCTAAGACTATGATTCATCTTGAGCAGATAGCGAATTCGTTCCGTTTGTTGCTTTAGCCGACCGCCATTTGATCGTTTCTTCAGGCCGTGAAATCGCTCGCTCCATCATCTTTGGAGAGATGAAGCTCCATGAGGCTGATTTCAAAAGACATCCGAATCTGTCGATTGAAATCGCTGACTCGAGTACACGCCGTCTTCTTCTTCGGCCATATATGGTGATCCTCCTTTTCTCCCTCTCCCTTGTGGCCAAAACCAACACCATCAGCCAACGACCTCTTCCCCCACGCCCCCCCCGCCCTCATCTTTCTCCTTCAGTGAACGCTCGTCACCCTTCAAGCATCTTTCCATTATGCCCCTCGCCAGCTCACCAGCCTTCTAGAAGCTGTTGATGTTGGCCGTTGAAGCGGCATCCAAAAAAATAATTTAAGAGAATCTGATTTCTTACAAAACAACGGAAATTTTTTGTGCCGTTCATTTTCATGTGTCAGCCAAACATCAAAAAATAAATTTCATTTTCTTGAATAATGTATTCCTGAATTTTTTTTTTCCCAAAAATGTCACATTTTCTGTAAAACAATCAAAGCCTTAAAATATATTTTGCCTCATACTTTGGTAAAGTAGGCTTTGCAGTTGGAGCTTTGAAAGGTTTTGCCCTTTTATGCTAGATTTTAAAAGTTCATTATCATGTGTTTTTTGTTAAGATGAGTATCACAAAAAAAATCCCAAAATGGAACATTAATGATAAATTTACTTTAAATTATCTTTTTTACTATCAAAAACCCAAAAACTAGTACCTGCGTAACATAGTTACCCTCTATTAGTTTCTGTCAAATATTACCGTTAAATTGCTAACTTGGATGATATGTGGATCAATTATCGACTTAATATCACAAAAAATTCTAGACTCAAACATTTATGACAATTTTATCAAAAATTAGTACACCTATGATAAATTTATCCAAAATTAATTTTTGGGGTCACCGACCCTAAACTAGCACCCATGGGACACATTTAGCCTTTCTCTATTAGCTTCCGTCAATTTTACTATTAAATTTAATGAAAACTATCGTCTTCCTCCTTATTAAATCCTTCATTGTTGTCTTTGTCTAAGGTCATGGAAATTACGAACACCGTTTAGTGAGAACTCTTTAGTGACACTTTTAGTAACTCTAGTAGTAGTCTTGACAAAATGGCTCTACCAAGTACCACTATATGGCCTAATCACTACCTAATGTGGCATCTCGGGTAAGACCATTAACGATGAATTAAACCCTGTGAGTTTTACTTGACCTTTTGCCAATAATCCCTCTTCAAGGAGAGCATAAGCAGTGTCTTTTCACAGGTGTGACGCAGTAATTATTAAAATCCTGAACCTTATTTAAGAGACGGTATGGAGCATTTGAGGTGACAACTTTTCTTGATAAATCTAGGTCGATGAACAAAGCAATTGGCTCAAGTTTTCCAGATTTCTCTAACATTGCCTCTAAAAACTTCCAAATAATAAGAACAAGATGTTTGGGAGATATATATTTACATTTATCATGATCTCATATAGTTTATTAAACCCTTTTCAACAGGCAATTTCATTTCTGACCATAATATTTCTAATAGAAAGTAACTGACCAAAATTTATCAAATTAACATCATAAAGTATTGTCATGACACTATTCTCGATGCGGCCAGTGGGGAAAAGATTGATAGGTAATGCCCAAAAAGTGGACTAACGGCTCTTAATTAGGCACGAGTTCTCCTAACCCCCACCTTGCGTGACATTGGGTTCATATTAAGTTTGGTTTAATCCTAAAAGATTCTCTGACAAAATTTCTAGATCTAACTCCATTTATCTTCGGTTTCTTCCAACTCAAACTTCACGGCCTCAATGTTTCTTCAGATTTAAGAAGTTAGAGGAGTGGAAGGCAGACCTAATATCAAAGTTTCGAAAGGAAGTTTTGATTGAGACTGTGATACAAGCACTTACTCAACATGCCATACTTATTTTCAAAGTTCCAATTTCGATTTGTCAGTCTATAGAAAAGAAAATTGCTACATTTTGGTAAAATAACAGTGAATCAAGAACTGGTCTTCATTGGAAAAGATGGGATGTGTTTAAAAAAAAAAGATAAAAGGGGAATGGGTTTCAGAGACTTGCTATCCTTTAATAGAGCCATGCGTTGTAAACAAGCGTGGGTTTTATCTAAAAAATAAATATCTTTGTGGTGCTAAATTCTAAAAGGAATCTATTTCCTAATAGATCCTTTTGGAAAGCTAATAAGGGGTCTTGCCTTTCTTGAGGATGGCAGAGCATTTTGATGGATAAAGAAACAATCTCATAGCCAATTATGTGGTCAGCTGGTACACACGCGAGAATCAATATTTGTGAAGATAGATGGCTCAAGAGAGGTATTATTAGAGGACCAGCTAACTTTAGAGAACCAACTAATGTTGTTGACTTGATTTTACAAGAGGTGGGGAGGAGATGATCAAACTCTTAGAAGGCTTTTTGATGAGCAAACAACAAGTGATCGTTTAGCTGTGCCTTTTATAGCTCACCTACACAAGATAAAATAATGGGGAACGGTACCAAGTTAGAGTGTACTCTGTGGAAAGTGCCTATAACCGGGTTTGAGAGAATGAAAACCGACAGAACACTATGGTAAATCGCAAGTTATGGTACTAGATTTGACACTTGAAGCCCCCTCCCCCACTGTGGAGTAGCGCCATAATGCACTCCCTACCAGAGAGAACCTTTACATGATAAAGGTTTTACTTTAGCCAGGATGCCCCTTTTGTAATTGGGAGGTAGAATGGAACATGTCTTTTTGCTCTGATCTTAGACATACTCTATCTGGATAAATCCTGAAGTACATATTAATCTCGTGTCAAAATCTTACGCAAATTGAGGAATGGCTACAAAATTTACATACACAGCCAGGTAACACATTTACCTTTGATAGAATTGCAGTCCTTCTCTAGTTCATGTTAGAAGCCGAACTATGTATTTTGTCGCCAACTCCCAAACCCAGAATCCTTAATTACTTTGACGCAAATAATTAGGAGTTTCAGTAAGTGGAACCATCAAAGTTCGAACATCTGAAACCATCAAGATGCATCAAGAGCTCTACTGGATGGATTTGCCAAAAGAATCAGCGTTTCCAGTGATTAAATTGAAACCCTTGCCTTGATTGAAGCTCTAAAGTACTTTGGGTCATGAAGTATAGAACATCTTATAGTCGAGTCAAATTGTTTAGTATTGATTGAAGCTTTGCAAAGCGATGCTCACATGCTATGTGAAGTTGGGGTGCTTATTGTGGATGCCCAGACCCAGCTGGCCCCGTTTAAAATGTCTTTGGCCCATTGTGGAAAAGGTGCTAAGCAAATTGCAGATTGATTAACTAAAGCGCAACGCGTGAATACTTTTATTTCCATCTTGGATAGCCCATACCCAATCTCATTGGGACTTGCTATGTTTTAGATGTCCCTTCCATGGGCTTTCTGTCTAAGAACTTTTTAATTTCAATATTATTCACCTTCTTGACAAAAAAAAAAAAGTTATGAATTTCTACTACAATTCTAGAAGATAATTTTTCCAGATACTAAATTGATTTTTTTCATAAAAATCATTAAACACCTAAAAGGTCAAAATAACAACGAACTTTTATGAATCACTAAAACATTCCACTCAATGATCCTATGCATTCATCTAAGCCTGGAACACCTTCAACAAAGCTGTATGAACATTCAAGCACATCCAAAAGTTCAAACGACAAAGTTTAACATCCATCACATAATTGAATCACAAACCTCAAAGGATCATCATGAGACTATCTAAAATTGCTAATAAATCAATATGCATGTAATGTATATCAACTTTAGATTAATTGACCTTCAAATCATGATCTAATCCACACTTAGGAATTTTGGCTAACTAAAGGCAATAAAGGAAATGTTGCTATTCAAGTTCAATTAGCTTGAATTACGTGTAATTTCTAAGGATGATTGAATGAAAAACACCTAAACAGGGAAGATCTAAGTCGAATCATCAATCACTCAACTAAAATCACTTCGCATATAACTTGAGGAGGACACGTTAGGAAGGAATTGAAGCTCTAAAGTGATCTGAACATGCCATCGACTTTTGATTTTACTAAACGATCCAAAGTCTATAAGCAATTTTCATGTTAATCTTATCAAATTCCATCATATTCTAACTTAGGATTGATCATAGACTGAAGATAGCACTTCAATTTTACACTATGATCAACTTAAATTTCCTTGAATAGTCCTTTGGAATTGTTGTAAGAAGTAAAGCTCCTACATTCAATTAGAATCATTGGCGAGCGGTCAAGACAATTGGCTGAATTGAGATATCCTTTGGAATTGTTGTAAGAAGTAAAGCTCCTACATTCAATTAGAATCATTGGCAAGCAGTCAAGACAATTGGCTGAATTGAGATAATTATGGCGGCAATTAGAAATGACGATCATCATAGTAAGGCCAAGGAAGCTAGTTGTAAGAAAAATCAGGCGTGTCAGAGAGAGTTTTGTGTACATTTTTAGAGAGCTTCCTCAATCTGATTTTCATCATAGGAATGGCTAAATTAGAGTCAAAATTTGAACCTAGGGGTTAGGAGGAAAATTATGGAGGAAAAAAAAATCAAATTTGGAACTAATCCTAACCCTACAACACACCTTACCATTCAAGTTCTCTATTTGATGAGTAAGAAATGAGATTGGCTCATATTAAGTCGCTTTGATCATGGATAGTTGACATGGCATATTCTATAGGGGAAATTTCAAATAAGGACTTGAAGTGGACCAATTTTCTCAAATAATGATCCGAAATGAACTTTGTGACAGATAAAACTAAAATTGATTCATTGTCTTAAATAAGGATCCGAAGTGGTTGAATCAATTCCAAATAAGGACCCGAGCTTCTTGGTCAGCCAAATATTCGACGGCTATCAAGCATGTAATATTTTTTATGACCGGAGTTTGGGCAATTTTGTCCAAAAAAAATCTAGGGAAAATTAAAAAATCCTAAAACAGAAAAAAAAAAAAAAAAAAAAAAAAAAAAAACCCTTGGTTTTCTACGGTTTCCTTGTTCCTTGTACCCATCCTTTGCAAAGTCAAAGGCCAAAATTCTCCCCATTCCTTGTACCCATCCTCCGCAAAGTTGAGGACCCAAATTCTCCACTGGTTGAGGCATGAATTCAAAAACAAGAAGAAAACCATATGCTTCTTTCTTTGTTTGCGGAGACCCAAATTCTCTACCGGTCAAGCAAGGCAAGGAGCGACGAGAATCGAGTCGCAATAATGACCGGGCAACGATTTGGTTGAGGAGTAGTGGGGGAGAAGAAAGAAGAAAACATAACATCTAAATGAATAACCTAAACTTAATTAATTTAGAATTTTTCCTTTTTTTTCCAATGACAAATTTCTGACAAAATTGCCCCTATTTTAATCCTCGGAAAATGTTTGCTGGAGAGCTAAGGTCCTTAAAAGAGATTAACTTGATCATTGCGGGTCCTTATTTGAAAGAATTGGTCAACTTCGGGTTCTTATTTGAAACAAAATTTACTTTGGGTCATTATTTGAGAAAATAGATTCACTCCGGGTCCTTATTTGGAATTTTCCCTATTCTATGGTCTTAATTAGAAGGGAAATTAATGGTTTAGATTGATGCTCTCAAGGATTGATGACATGGAATTTAATTTGGGTCCTTGAGAGAATATAGCATTTTTGTAATCAAGGATAGAGGGGTTTGGTAATGTGTTCCATGGTCTATAATTTGTTGACTTTTGGGTTGATTGGGGTCAACCTTAGTCAAACTGAGTTGACCTGAGACTTTTCAATTGTCCTATTTATCATCAAACTACGTTATAAGCTTGGCTGTTACCATGTTTTTGATGCATTGGGCCAAATTCGGTCAGTTTAACCGGGTTGACTTGCACGTGCCAACTCGTCATTTTAAGCTTGATTTTTTAATTATCCTAATTTTGCTCAAATTGATATTCAACTGGAATTAATTTGGCCTAATGAGCTTTAAATTGTGCTCTTTGACTTCATTGTGAAAGTTATCCATAGCCCTAAATTCGTGTTCGAACGTTGGTCAACCCATTTAGCTCAAAGTCTCAAAATTGGGCTTATAATCTTGAATCGTTATGATCCTTGGATCAAATGTCTTTTTGAATTCGTCGGGTGTCAACAAGTACTTGGAGACAACACAAACCAAAGTGAAAGTGAATTAAAAAGAAATATTTTTTTCTTGGCAAGATAAACTCCTTTATTCTCCTCTCTCTTTTCCTCCATTCTGCCTTATCCTCGTTTTGTAAGTATCGTTCTTCATCAATCGAGCATATCATCTTCATATAACTAAATTGGTAAGTATAATCCGTTGAAATCAATTGAGTCGATACAATGTTGATAAATCACTTAATAGTCGCTAAATCTAAAAGAAGACTCAAATAGAAGTTGGTAGTTTTAGAGAAATATTAGTCATTTTAACAAATTAATAACAAAACAAAATAAATGTTGATAAATCTTTAGACGTAAATTGTTGTTATAGTAAAAATATTTTCCATTGACTAATAATTTCAAACAATACAAACAATTGTTTTTAGGAAAATATTTACTAAATTATTAATTTTTCACAAAAATAAATAAAGCTTTTTAAGATTCTTGACAAATTAACTTGCTACCTTTTCAAAACCAAGATGATCGCAAGAAATGAAGTTTCCAATAAATTGAGGAAAGCTATTAGTTGTGCTTTCATATGTCTTACTAATTCATATTATTTTACATGCTCAGAATAATTCATGTTCTCGTATCATGATTCAATAGATATTGCAATATTTTATTTCAGTTGTACTTTTAATCGAAGGATAAATTTGCATGATGGGGTTTGGAATCACTTCAAATATAAGTTCGTGCAAACTTTAGCGCAGATTTGATCGATGCAAATATTATTTTGTCGTAATTTTCTGTATTTTATTTCTCTTACAAAAACTCCCATGGATACCACTATTTAGGACAATATAAGAGATATAATCTTAGCGTTGCTTGTCTACTTGGAAAGCAAACTAAAGCAAAAGGCCCGCAAATATTCTGTTCCGACAAGGAGGAAATGAGGAATTACGGAGGTTTTTACGGAGGTTTTTTTCTTTCTTTCTTTGTAAGCGGGCCTTTTTTTTTTATGTTTTTTCCCCCTAATCTCATGGGAGACGAAGGGAGCAAATCGAGAGGAAAATTCCTTTCTTGGGAGACAAAAAGGTTCTTGCATTCCCTCGCTCTCCACTGTGTCCTTCGACCGGCAAAAATTCCTTTCTTGGGAGACAAAAAGGTTCTTGCATTCCCTCGCTTTCCACTGTGTCCTTCGACGGGCAACGTGTAATGCGTGTTTCTCAGATTGGGATTCATGCATAACATAGATGTGGAGTTGGCATCATAATATATTGTTTTCTTTTTCTTTTTGGCGAAATCACGTGAGGATCCTGAACTTTTTTCAATGTTCAATAAGGTTCATGAATTTAGTATATGAACTTTCAAAAATCCACCTATTATAGTCTTTCCGTTGAGTATATCACCACGTCAAATGTATTCTTTTACGTGGACTCCTATGTTGGTCTCAATTGGGCTAAAACAATAATGTGTAGAGTCATGCTGTTTTCTCAAATTAGCATATCTTTTTTTCTTTTCTTTTTGGACTAATAAGTCTCTGGATGCTAGCATGAAAAAGCAACGGTGTTATAAGTTTTAGCGGAAGGATTACATTGATTGGGTTTTTGGAAGTTTAAGAACTAAATTGGACAAGAAAAAAATAGTTAAGAGATCACATTGAACATTTAAGAAAAGTTGAGGGATCATCCATATTATTATCCTTTAGTTTAAATGGAAGCACTTTACATCCTCAGAGACTAGCTAATTGTAATATTCTCACCTCGATAAAATCGAATCCAAGAGCTAAGTAAATAACATTTTAGAAAACTAGGCGATTCACAATGAGCTCCGAAATAAACTTGTTTCTACAGAAATTCATCATTGACATTTATTTCCTTCCAACACATCACAACCCGTTCAGTGATTTCTTCATGTTTTAATGAAGATAACAATTCTACCTTTAGCTATTTAAAGTACTTTGTTTAATGCGGGATGTTATATATTCAAGTCATAGCATCCTCCAATGTAGTAACTTTGGGTGGGACAATCTTACTTGATACACATGGATTGAGCAGTTTAATTCCTACAATTGTAAAGATTGTCCAAGAGAAATTCGAATGCCCTGTGTTATTAAGAGCAAAAAAAAAAAAAAAATTGACATTCTCATTTTAGTCCCTGGCATCCCTGCTATATAAGAACTAAGATTTAGTCCCTAAACTCTCTCAGAAACTCTATCGTTTCTTTCTCCAATTAGAGGCTGAGGAATTTGATGCAAACGAACCTAAAGACGGCAATGGCGCTAAGCCGAAACTGCAATGTTACGTTGGGCAATATGAAGTCCCTGGAAACTCCCATTGGGATGCTTTTGCAGATCGAGGTCCTAGTCATCTTCGCCGGCTTCCTACTCCTCTTCCTCGTTGCCTTCGGCTCATGGCGACGTTTCTACAACAGCAGCATGTTCCGGCTTGTCATTTTCTTGGTATACACTCTCTCAACCTACGTGCTCACATACGCTCTAGGCCTCATGAACGATGCTCCGTTCCGCACCGAATTATTCCCCATCTGGGCAATGTTCCTGATGCTCGTCCTCGGGAGCGCTGATTCTATCACCGCATACAGTCTGGAGGACAACGAGCAGTGGAGGAGGCACAATTGGCAGATCCAGTTCAAATTGATTTGGGTGACCTTGTTGATAGTCATGTACTTCCGCAACAGATCCAAGGTGGCGATTACCGCAACCGTGTTCCTCGCACTCATCTTGATCATGAAGTTCGACGAGAGGGCTCGGGCCTTGATGGCTGCGAGCCGGCAATCCTTGGAGAGGACGACAAAAGTGCTTCGTGATTACATGAGCGAGGAGCACGAAAAGGAGCGCCTTTCACCTGGTGAAGTTGATCCGCTTAGGATGACAGGGTGTACGTATTTGGCGAGGGGTGAAGAGTGGGGTTTGGTGATTGACCGTATTTTTGCTATCTCGAAGTGCCTAGGGAGGAACGTTACCGTGCCGGCACCGCACTACCGGATGGTAGTGCCTGAAGACGGATTGATCACCGTTGAAGAGGTATACCTACAATTGTCTTATTATTTTAATTTTTTTGATCTTTTATTTAATATACGACAAAAAAAAATCTTTGATTTAATAAGGATTTTCTTCTCACGCTAATAAATAGAAAAAAAGTGCAAAATCATCTTGATTGGTTGTGAAAATGCAACATCATACATGGTCGACAATGTAGACAAGTGGATCATCGTTGCAAAGGTACATCTTCAATTATTCGATTTTTGAGATTTTTCTAAACTTCGATTGGTTGTGAAAAAGTACAACATGATAACAGTATGCATTATTAATGACATGATGCCACAGCATAGATCAAGAGAAGACATTCATCCTCTGTGTAAATCCTTATCCTTGCAAAGTATCTTAACGAATCTCAATTATTGAAGTGTTGAGTGATAGATTTCAAAAGTAACCTCTTTCACATGAATCTATAGTTGAGATTAATGAGGCACTAAATAACAACACAAATGAGGGTAGAGGATCTCCTCACTTCAACTCCCGATTACTTTTGACTCATTATTTTTGGGTTCTTTATCTGAGCATGCTTCTTTCATTATACTTACGTGATTTGATTCCATTTGGCACATTGTAAGTCAAACGCAAAAGTTTAACCTATCAAATAGAGGGAGACTATTAATATGGGGCACATTATAGTCACATAGCTAAGCCAAGTGGGATTATAATTACTACTCCCTCCATGTAAGCCGACCTCTTCCAGGTGTATGACCCGATTTGGTTATTTGTGAAATGGAAACCGCTTCTATTTTGTGGGAGCCAGTTTTAATAAATTCATCACGAGTGATAAGTTTAAGAAAGTGCCGCGATCTAAACACTTAACTTATACTCTGACAAGACATTTGTATGTCCTGATTTAAACCATGAGATGGAAGATGGCTGCTCATAATAAGACTCATTACAACCACATATTCAAACAGTTAAGTTGGCCATAACTTATATGCAAGCTCTTACTCTTTACTTAGGTGTGGACGTGCGAGGGGGGGCTCTTAAGCTCACAAGGAGATCCCCACAACAAGCTCAAAGATTTATGCTTCTCTTTTGCACTCTTCAAACTCCTCCGTTTGAGATATGCTGGCTACTCATTGCCCCAAGAAGCTCATGAGAATGCAAGGAAGTTGATTCGCGATGAATTCCTCTCGCAAAACGATGGTTACGAGCGAGTGTTTCGAACTGTCGAGGTTGAGCTCAGTTTCCTTTATGATTTTTTCTACACCAAGTATAATATCATATTCCAACTTTTCTGGTTCGTGAACAAATTGATGGAGTTAATATACGTCATCGCGGGCATCTGGGCTACGACATCACTCTTGAAGCATTATAAGAGACCTAACAGTAACTGTCGACTCACCACTATGCCAAACGGGTTGAGTGTTGACGTACTCGTGACCAGCGTGATGATAATCATGTTCATCATTGTCGAGCTCATGCAGTTCGTTTTCATTGTTTTTTCGGACTGGGATAAAGTGATATTGATCTGCAAGTATGTGCAGACGAAGTCATGGCATGGGAATGTGTGGGCTGAGACGATGATTAGAGGAATATGTGGGATCCGGTTGCTGAAGCCTTGGGAGCGAAAGCTTCGTCAGTACACATTCCTCAAGTCTTACTCCTATAAACCTTGCTGGTTATTGAACAACACGTTTCTGGTAGCCTACATTGATCAACGTAGGGATGGCCAGGAACAGAGTCGCCCAATCAAATTGGGTAAAGAAGTGAAGCAAGCAGTGTTTAAAGCAGTGTTTGATGCTTTGAAGCCGAATTACCGTGTTAAAAATTGAAGAATGGACTGGTCTCACTGAATAAGCACGGTATGCTTAACAAGCTGTCGTGGGCATGTCAGCTTGAGACACAGACTCAGGTCATAATGGTGTGGCACATCGCCACTAGCTTCTTCGAGCACCAAAATCCAGTAAGATCAAGCTCGCCCGAGCCGACGAATTTCTTAGTGGCGACTAGCTTGTCCAAGTATCTGGCTTATTTGGTTGCTTTCGCTCCTCGACTATTGCCGGATCACCCTTTCGTTGTGGAGTATGTATTCGATCAGGTGATCAATGAAGCCAGAATATTCTTTGAGGGATGCAAGACAATGGAGGAGCGGGTTACTAGGCTAAAGAACAGTGGCAATTCAACGAATGAAATAGAAGTTATCAAGCGGGGTGCTGCGCTCGGGAATCAGCTGGCGGATGGTCCAGAACACATGGACGAGATTTGGGAGATTCTGGCCGACTTCTGGGTGGAACTGGTGTTGTATGTGGCGCCTTCAGATGACGCGCGAGCACATGCGGAGCATTTGACTAGAGGAGGCGAGTTTGTGACTCACTTGTGGGCTTTGCTCTCTCACACAGGGATCGAGAGAGATCCTTCTACTAAGCCACATAATGCACACACTAGAAGCGACACCGTCTGAACTAATCCAGCGTTTGACAACATCAGTTGCAAGTTACCAATGATTGCGATAATAAATGACTGCTCATGTTTGATTCATGTGGATCTCCCGCCAGTTAATCGTACAATGTATTTGGCTGCATCACTTGCAACTCTCTCTATGCGTTAAATGTAATCCTACTTCTGTTGAACAACTGCATCGTATGTATTTGTCAGAGACATCTTGTTCTTGGCATAGTAACAATAATTTTGGGGATGTATTCGCCTTGAGGTTATTCCAAAGTCATTGTAGAATACTGTTGCTACCCGAATTTTCCTGACGGTTAAGGCTAGAAAAATTTGAGATTCGAGATCATCGTGAAACTTGCTTCGTGACCAAAAAATCGTATTAGTATTTTTAGTGGGTCAATAGCATAAATATGTTAGCTTAGCGAAGGCATGTAGAATTTGGTCTTCAAATTTCAAATTCTCATTAAAATGGCCGAATGTTAATTTTTTTGTCAAAATGAAAAATTTAACCTTTGATTGAAAAACGGTTAAATTAGAATTTCGTTAGTGTTTAATTTTGTTTTAGACATTTTGATTTGGGACGGTGAAATTCAGAGATGTCGGGTCCAATTGAAGAAATTTCGATCTGTGGAGCCTTCGAACAAGTCAACCATTTAGAGTATCGCACTTAATACCTTACGATTTATTCAGGTAAGCTCAATCTTCCCCCAAATCATGCGCCAAGTGGCGTGATCATACAAAACTCTAGACAAAGGGAGAAATGGTGTCTATTTTGTTGTTGCTGGCGGTTGAAGGAGGGGACAAAAAGGACAAGTAATATATTAAAAAAAAAAAAAAAAGTTAATACAAAAAAACCCCAAACCTAAGTTTGTGATAAATTTACTCCAAACTATTTTTTTTAACCATAAAAACCCTAAACTAATACACATGTGACAAATTTATCTCAACTGACCATAAAAAACCCTAAATTGGTACATTTATGATAAATTTACCCCAAACAAATTTATTTGACTAAAAAAAACCCCAAACTAGTAAATTTGTGACAAATATACCCTTTGCTAAATTGGATTAATACCACAAAAAAATCACAAAAATTCTAAACTGTGATAAATGAAGCATAAAATCTAAAATTGATGTATTGGTCAATTGTCACGTGTCATTTAACTTAATAATTTGAAAATAAAATTTAACGAAAACTAAAAGGGTAAATTTGTCACAATATCGAGGGTAAATTTGTCAAAAGTATACCTATTTAGGGTTTTTGGTGGTTAAAAAAAAATAGTTTGGGTAAATTAGTCACAAGTGTACCAGTTTGGGATTTTTTAGGGTATTAACCAAAAAAAAAAAAAAAAAGGGAAAAAAGAAAGGGAATTACAAGATCCCCTCTTTTATTGAGGGGGGACGGCAGCGAGAGAGGGGGCGCGCGCTGCCGTTGGTCATCGTCGGTTTTGCTCTGCTTCGCACCAAAGAGCCTTTGAGCTGAGGGTTCCTTTCAAGTTAAATTTCGTGGAGCATCCATCATCGGAGGATTTCGTTCATTGACGAAATCTAAAGCTTCTATAGTTGTGTTGACGCCCAAAAATACTCCTATGGACACGTGTGAGGCACGAGAGACAGAAAGTCTTGACATAGTCATTGCAACAGTATATGGGCCATAATTTATCTGCCCAGCCCATGAATATCCGTACAAGAAAAGATAATTAAGGATTTTGAGGAATTTTGGGCTGAATTTTGACAAACCAAGGCATGGAATATCATGATGAAACAGCAGAGTTCCACGTGTTGAATCCAAAGATTAACAAAGAAGATGCAGACTTGGTGGTGAGAATAGGCGGGAACAATTTTGAAGGCGCCAAAATCAAAAGAGAAATGGTTAATAATTGCTGGGCAAGCTATAACACAACTATCGAACCAATGTGGATAAGGCAGTTAAGCTTGAAACATGGAGCGACTCTTGAGGAGGAAGTAATCGACCATTGACGGTTACCAAGTTAGCCTATAAATACCATCAGCCATCTAATAGAGAGATCCCTCCCTTCTCGAACAACACACAAAACTACTTTTTATTGTCTTTATCTCTACTTAGTCTAGACTAGCTATAGCTTAAGATTCTCATCGTAAATTCAATTCCGGCGAGTGTTTATATCCCCGGAGGTGCTGTCGATTACATTCCAATGCTAACCATTGTTTAGTGTTGTTGATTAGATTCCGACATTGTGTCCTCGATTCCATCTAGAGACAGTGTTCAGTAGATGTCGCATCTACTTGGTGCTGTTGATTAGATTTCAACGTCATGTTTATGTCCATCTAGGTGTAGTGTATACTAGGTATAGTTATTATTGTCCAACATCATTGAATAGACTCCGACACTATGTCCTCGTATTCATCCTAGATTGTTGTCTACTAGGCATTATTCCTACTGTCTAGCATCATTGATTAGATTTTGGCATTGTGTCATGAAGTTTAGTGGAAAGCAATACTTTAGCGGACATTTTGTTCATACCTAGTGTTCTCAAAGCACCTTCAATATTGTACAGACTGCTTTAATTTTAATGGATTTTTATTATTACATAAAATGAGTCTGGATGATGTCATTAATGAAGTTTCAATACTAGTCATCATCGGTATTAGGTGCGTGGTAGATCAATGACTTCTTTAATTATCAGATTACAAAGTGTATAGTTTCGTTCGCATTTGACCTTTTATGTCCAAAGCCAATACAAAACTTGAGTCTCCTTTAAAAAAAAAAAAAAAAAACAGAATATAACACTTTGTGAAATATATTTTGCTATGGGATCCAAAATCGATGAAATATCTTTTTGACACGCCTGATGGTATTCGGTGTTGCTCGAAGAGAGTGCTATGCCGCACAAGAGGACGCAACGACATGGACCAGAAGAGATGGTGATGAAGAAGTAGGGGGCTGGTGGGCCTTGCTTCTTATAGAGCAGCGAGGTTGACTCGTGATCGGGAAAGAAATCAACCCGTGAAAGGTCGATGTGGGGACACGTGCACGTGTGGGGTTGGAGGGGATTGCGTATGAAATTTCCACGCGGCTTCGTAAAGATACAGTCCCACTTTGGACTTTGGCCTTTATATTTTCTGCCTTGTTCTGTTTTGGGGGGTCCCACTCGCTTGGTTGCCATTTGATTTGTCCTACTCGAGGATTCCAACAATTGAATCAAGGGGCGACCTTGATCGGCTCTATATATTTCCATGGAAAGGGAGTGGAAGGGCAGAGGAGAGGAAGATGATCAAAGTTTGGAATTTTCTGGTGGGGTTGAGACTATAGGTGTTAAATATCCAGAAGGGCGATGAGAGAGACCGCTGATGTGTGCCAAAGGTTGGTATGGTGGCTAGAGCCTAGACGTGACAAATGGATGGATTAGGTCCGATAAGATTTGAGTTAGTCGTAAATAGATTGATTGGTTTTTTCAACATAACATATCCGGATCTGTTTTTCTTTATGTAGTTCTATGTTCAATCTATCCGTACCCACCATATAACACATTTAAACTTCATTATATAATATTATTTAGATAAAGCACCACATTATAATGGAGCAATTAACAAATTAGGATGATCTTAACAAAAAAAAAAATCTGAATTATCAGGTTTGAAAATCAAAAAATTTAAAAATAGAAGAAATGTCGTGTACTTTAGTGAACATTGGAGATCACAATCGACGTCAAAGATGCCTATCTCTTGTGACTACTACAATGTGGCTATCTAATCGCTGCCACCTGCCGGAGGTGGCCGCAAGTGTTGCTACTCTCTCTCTCTCTCTCTCTCTCTCTCTCTCTCTCTCTCTATTTTTATTTATATATTTAATTTCTCTTTCTTTTTTCAATCGGAGGACTATTTTTTCCCCAACATTTTGATCCATATAGGTCATAAATAAGTTAGATTCAAACCCATTGAGATCATATTCTAGTTGAGCCTTATTGTTAGACCCATTTTAACCTATTTCGTAAACAAAATCTATTAACCAAATATAATCATATATAGTAATATACAAGTCAAAATAGATGTTCTAAAATCATTTTGCCGCTTGTAAAAGTAGCGCTAACACTTTTACCCACCCACAATTAAATTTAGTGTTCTCAAACCAAATTAGACTAGTGGCTTAACCTATTAGATTGGAAAGAAGATCATTTTATGGTTTGATCTTGTTAATAGCTTGGATGGTTAAAAAAAAAAGGGCCTAGTCAAATCTGGCAAAATTGGTCAACCTGATCGACTTGCTGCTGGTTTAACTAGATATTTGATTATGGCTTAAACCTAGTGTAAAAGTTTAAGGGGTGAGATGAGAGTAGGAGGATTGATCCCATGATATATATCTAACTTAGTAGAAGAGAGGGTTATCCAATCAGCTAAGAGCTCATACCTATCTAATTTAGTAGATGGGCCTATTCAATGCATGCCATAATTTGTTTGTAAAATGTTATTTTATTGGCTTGGGTGGTCAGACCATCTAAATTAGTTGACATGAAAATTGGAGGTATGGTCAACAATTAACTATCGAACCTGAGCTTGATCCGATGATCTACTTTTCTTTGAGGGAGTAGCTTCTTTGGCAATTTGGGTAGCATCACATCTTGAAAGGCATCAAGGACTTGGGTCACCTCTTTTAGTACCCCACTTCTTTTGTGTCCTCCTCTTTCAACACTACATTTGACCAATCCAAGTATAGAAAAATTGGTCAAACCTTACTTTTTCTCACATGGCACACGGAAAATAGTAAAGATTTTAGATTCAAAATCACAAAAATGGAAGAAATCCACAAGGCTTTGTATAGGTACAGTCCTACTTTGGACTTTGGCCTTTATATTTTCTGTTTTGTTTTGAGTGGGGGGCCCCACTCGCATTGTTGGCGTTTTATTTGTCCTACTCGAGGATTCCAACAATTGAATCAAGCCATGACCTTGACCGGCTCTATATATTTCTATGGAAAGGGAGTAGAAGGGGAGAGGAGAGGAAGATGATCGAGGTTTGCAATTTTCTAGTGGGGTTGCGACTATTGATGCTAAATATACAAAGGGGAAATAAGAGAGACCACTGATGCGTGCTGAAGGTTGGGACAGTGGCTAGAGTCTAGACGTGGCGAATGAATGGATTAGGTCCAATAAGATTTGAGTTAGTCATAGATAGATTGCTTGGTTTTTTCAACATAACGTATTTGGATATGTTTTTCTTTATGTAGTTCTATGTTCAATCTATTCGTACTCGCCATATAACACATTTAAAGTTCACTATATAATATTATCTAGATAAAGCACCACATTATAATGGAGCAATTAACAAATTAGGATGATCTTAGCAAAAAAAAAAAAAAAAAAAAACACAATCTAAATTAGTAGGTTTGAAAATCGAAAGATGAAAAAAAGAAGAAATGTCATGGTTCCATATCTACATGTACTGCAACGAAAATTGGAGAGCACATGATTGACGTCAAAGATGCCTGCCTCTTGCGACTATTACAATATGGCCGTTTGGATCGTTGTTGGAGGTGGCTGCAAGTGTCACTACTTTTCTTTTGTTTTCTTTTAGGGTGCTTTGGTAATGCTTCTGTTTCGAAGAACAATTTTTAAATAGAAATAGTTTTTTTTCTCCGGAAATAATTTTTTAGTATAAGAATGTGCTTGATAATTGCACTAAATTTCTATTCCTAGGAAAGAAATGTGTGTTGACACCTAAATTTTTGTAATTTATTTAAGTGTTTATTAATTACATTGGAAAATTAGGGATTAATTTCTAACCTCTTAACAAAAAATTTTCATTAAAATTGCATCACATATAGACATTAGGAGCATTTGCGTCACTAGTCTTAAAATTTACAAAATGAAAAAATAAAAATAAAAATAAAAATAAAAATCGAAATTTTATTTAAAAAAAAAAGGGGGGCAGTCGGTCCGGGTTCGGACAAGCCTTGGGCTGGCCCCTTCCTCTCTTTCCTTTTCTCTTTCCCCGGCGCGGGCCCGGCCCAGCCCTTTTTCCCTTCAGCCCAGCCCGCGCACGAGCTGGTCGTCCCCCTCTTGCCGTCCTTCGCGCGCCTGCAAGAAAGGAAGAAATGCAGCAACAGCAGAGGGGAGCGAGAGGGAACAGCCGAATCGGGGACGATCGGCTGGAGGTGGTGGTCGCGGATCAGGCCGGCAAGGGCAGCCGGCTGGCACGGCGAAGGCCGGGCGTCCGCGGAGAGAAGAAAAGGAGCGGAGGAGGACTCTCGAAAGAGGAGGGAACACAGAGAAACGGAGAGGGACGAGAGGATGGAGAGCTAGCGGGAGGAGAGATCGGAGAGTAGAGAAAGTTTAGAGGGCCGAGAACAAGAGAGCCTTACCTCGCGACTCAGCCACACTCCACCACACAACCCTAGCCTCGCTCCGGCTCTCGCGAGGTTCCGAGCGCCGCTGCTCCCTTTTGGCGCCTTCGGCGGACACGGCGGCAACGGCGGCGGCGGCTCCACGTTCCCGAGGACGCTCTCGCCAGCACACTTCGAGCGCGGGGGACCGGATCGACGGGGAGCCCAAGGACGCGGCCGTTCGGGAGCGACGAGAAGGGGCTGGAAGGTGAGACCGAGAGAGATCCGAACAGAAAGATGTTCAAGAGAGAGAAAGGGGGCCTTGGCCACGCGTGAACTCCGTCCGACGATCTCCTCCGGTCGACGTCCTCAAGCCGAACCGGTAAGCCCCTTTATTTCCCATTTTTCGGACCCTGTTTTGCGCACGCCGGGTTAGATCTCGCGATCGTCCGGCTCACGCGAGCTCTGACCCCGCCGGCTCCCCTTTGAGTTGCCGCGTGTCCTGGTTCGTTTGTCAAGAGTCCCGGTCTGGATGAGCCGGAATCTCTCATTCCTCTAGCGTATTGCACTTGTTCGATAGAATGCCAGAACGAGATCTAGTCTCCGTGGCTTCGTCTTCGGCTGAAATCGAGTTGTCTGGGCGCGTCGTGCTCTATTGTGATGTCCCGGTGATGTTGGGTGACCTTAGGCGTCGGCCGTATGGTCGTTCATCACGTTCCCATCGCCGCCGTTGTTTGTTCGGTGTTTGGCGAGGAGGGTATGCTCGGCCGACAACGGTGATGATCTCCGGCCAACTAGTGGCCGGTGGAGGTTTGGCGGTGGAATGGTCGTCGGTTTTTCCGTCCGGGCTGCGTCGTTGCTTGGCTGAGTTTCGATGAGGCTAGGTCTTCGGGAAGATGGAGCGTCGGGCGTGCGGGGGCAAGCACGAAGGAGAAGAAGACCAAAAGGGAGAAAAAAAAAAAATAAAAACAAGAGAAAAAGAAAAGTTTGGAAAAAGAAGGGCAAAAGTTGGTCTCGGGAAGGAGGAATCGCAGGAGGGGGAGTGCGCAGTGAGAAAAGACAAAAGAAAGGAAAAATTTTAATTTTTTTAAAATTTGAAAATGATTTTAAAAAAAATCCAAAAGTGTTGGATCCGGGTTTGGTTGTGTCCACGGGCCGGATTGGGTTTACCCGGTCCAAACCCATTTTCGCGAAGTGTAATAACATTAAATATTTAAAATTCAAAAACGTTCAAAAAAAAAAGAAAGAAAATAAAAAATTTCGAATTTTTTTTTTTTTGCAAAAATCCAGTTTTTTTGGAAAATTTGAAAATTCCCTTTTAAAAATTTTTTTAAAAAATCAAAAATCCAAAAAAAAATTATCAAAATAATAAATGGTATCAAATTAAGGCAAAAATGATATCTATGAAATTTTATTAATTTTATGAGGTCATTTTTCCTAATTTAATGCTATCTTGATATTCTATAATCATTTTTGTAAATAATCTAATTTGCGTTGATTAAAATTATAGAGTAATTTCATGCATATTTGAATTCTCATTTCACTTATGGGGGTCCTGTCTCGAGGCATGATAAAAAGGCCATGTAATATTATTTGTCCGACTTGTATTAGGTTTTCCTTTTCCGCATTTATATTTCAAGTCATTTCAATTTCTTAGATGTTTACTTACATATTGTTTTTCATTCATTTGAGTGTAAATTCATCTTCTAAATTATGTTAGGATTAGTCTAGATATTATGGAAAACAAACCTACAAAAATATTTGCATGGACGCTTAGCGGTTTTATAATGTTATAATTGGTAATCAAGATTGTGTAGCCATTTATATAAACAACCTTCCAAGTTAGTGGTACCACAAGGGGGCTAATAGAAACATTTGCATAAACAATTCTCCAGTCCTAGATTTCTCTAGTTGCGTAGGAATCAAGACAATACTCCCACGTTTTTATTGGTTTCTAGTTGACCTCAATAGATTAGTGGGGACTCCTAAAAATACATGGTTTGTTAAGAATTGAAATACGAAATCCAACATCGCGCAAAGTATAGGCTTGGGAGAGCCCGCGCTTAATCTAAGGCCATCGGTCCGCCTCTTTAATGGAGTTGCCAAGCTTGTCGTGACCCGATCTTACCGCCCTCGAATCCCTCATTATCGCGAGGAGAGGAAAGGGGGAAAGATCGAGTTTAGGGTACTTGATCACGAGAGTTTTCTCATGGCTCGCGTTTCTAAAAGACGTCATCACCTTGTCTTTTGGATCAAGTTTCTCGTGAGTTCTCTCCACGAGATCGCGAGCTCTCCTAAGCTCGTACCCCGCATAACAGTGGAGTGTTGCAATCCATACCCACAAGAGCGACACACCTTAGAAAAATGGGTTGGATGTGGATATTGGATTTAAGGGTACCTTTATTATGATAGCCCTCTCGTCAGGCTTGCTCATAAGAATGGCATTACTTCATCCTTTGGGTTACTCCCCATATTGAGTATGCTAAAACATCATGAGTTTCATCGAAACTCATACCCTGCGCGGCAGGTTATTTGTACAGTCTAATTGTTTATGACAACCACTAGCCTCATTTTAGGGGTCGACTAGAAAACCCAATTGAGGGTCAGGAGTTTTCCCTCAATTTCTACGCAACCAAATATATTGGTTCATAGACTTGAGTTACGCTAATATTTCTATTAGCGTGCTTTCGGTACCTAAACAGTATGTTGTATTTTCCTAATATGTCCATGCGTTTCTTTTTATACTTTTGGGATCATTTGTCCTAAATTAAGTGATCATGCGTGGTTGGTCATTTTTATCTATTATATTTCTAGAAAAATAAGAAAGAAAACAATCAATGGAATTGAAATTATAAGACAGTAAGTAAACCAACAAAGAAAGCAATAAATCCATCATGCAATCCTAAAAAATATAAAAGAGAAACACAATTAAAAAAGATGAGAGAAAGAGAGAAAGCCCACAATTCGTCGGTAGGTGATTGCCCCATACCTGTTATTAGCTACTTGTTTTCTTTTTTCCCTGTAGTCAGTAGCATTACAATTTTTTTTTCTCGTCTTTCTTTGTTTTCTGATGAAATGGGTGAAATACATTACAATTATTTCCTGTCTCTCTTTATTTTCATATGAAAAAATACGGCGTATTAAAACTAAAATCATTGATAACCAAAAGGAACAGGTAGAGATGCAAGACAAGGTAAATGGAGTTTTGGTTATATTTAACAATTATCTTGGATTTATATGACGCTTTACAATGTCGGAACAGTGATGCTCGATATTCACACATACATATGGTCATTTTGGATTTTGAGGAATTTTTTTGTGAGGATGACACTTCGAGTTATGAATTCATACTTGAAGATACAAAAGATTGGTAGGGAGTGAGCGAGTTTGATCAAAGAGTTGACTAAATTATATGTTGAGGCTTAGATATTGAGTGACTCTAGAAGATTGGCAGAATGATTCTCAACTTTTGCTTTTAACTTGAAACATAGTCTATTGACATTTTCTTACATTTTCGTGTCTCTGATCATCCCAGTTCTATGCTTGCTTATCATATGCGATGGGATGATTTATTACTCTTCTCAAGAATGCGGTAAGATAATTTATTTGTGCTTTTTTTGAGTTATGTTCAATTATTAATGCTTGGTCTGATGTGCTTTAATAGTCAAAGCAAACGAAGTGCCGGGACTTGTCCTTAAATTCACTGAGGATAGATCCCGGCATTTCGTTTGCTTTGACTATTAAAGCACATCAAACCAAGCATTAATAATTGAACATAACTAAAAAAAAGCACAAATAAATTATCTTACCGCATTCTTGAGAAGAGTAATAAATCATCCCATCGCATATGATAAGCAGGCATAGAACTAGGATGATCAAAAGAGATACGAAAATGTAGGAAAATGCCGATAGATTGTGATTCAAGTTAGAAGCTAGAGTCGAGAATCATTCTGTCAATTTTCTGGAGTCACTTAATGTCTGAGCCTCAACATGTAATTCAGTCAACTTTTTGATCAAACTCACTCACTTCCTACCAATCTTTTGTATCTTTGAGTATGAATTCATAACTCGGAGCGTCATCCCTACTAAAAAAAGTCCCCAATATCCAAAATGACCATATGTATGAGTGCATATTGAGCATCACTATTTCGACGTTGTAAAGCGTCATATAAACCAAGATGATTGTTAAATACAACCAAAACTTCATTTGCCTTGTCTTGCATCTTCACCTGTTTCTTTTGGATATTAAGAATTTTAGCTTTAATACGCTGTATTTTTTCATTTGGACTCTCAATTTCACTCATTTCATCAGAAAACAAAGAAAGACGAGAAAAAAAAAATTGTAATTCTACTGGCTACAAGGGAAAAAAAAAAAACAAGTAGCTAATAACGGGTATAGGACAGTTACCTATCGACGAGTTGCGGGCTTTCTCTTTCTCTCATCTTTTTCAATTGTATTTCTCTTTTATATTTTTTAGGATTGCATAAGAGATTTATTGCTTTCATTGTTTGTTTACTTACTGTCTTGCAATTTCAATTCCATTAATTGTTTTCTTTTCTTATTTTTCTAGAAATAGAATAGAATGAAAATGACCAACCACGCATGATCACTTAGTTTAGGACAAATGATCTCGAAAATGTAGAAAGAAATGCATGAACATGTTAAGAAAACACAACATACTGTTTAGGTATCGAAAGGGCGCTAATAAAAATATTAGCGTAACTCAAGTCAATCAAGGATGGGACATGATAGCGAGCTTGCTGAGCAGAACTTCCTTTTGGTAAGGATAAAAAGTTTGGAGTACTGATGTTTGAACCTCTAATTTAGCTTAAAAACTAGATCAACTATAAAAAAGGAGCAAAAATGATCTTTTACAATATTATGGCATATTTCAATAAGCTCGCTATCATGTCCCATCCTTGATTGTCCAGGAATGCCAAACAAGAACCACTCAAGTTCATTCCAATCCCCATAGTGTAGCACATTACAGACTTTGGAGGGTCCTCCAAGGGGCCATGGTGATGGAATATTTCTACTTCTAGGAATGTTTGTCCACAATGCAGGACAAATAGGCAAAATAGTAGGCAAAAACCTACTTCAGCTTTTGACAATTTTTTCATGAGAATAATAAAACTTGCAAAAACATCAAATCCATGTCCATTAAAACTCTGATAGCATTGGCACTCTCAAGTACTATATGATACAGGATAATGACTACCAACAAAAATAACCAATGTCTCCAACTAAGTGGAGCTGGTTACATGGATATCCTTGCACTCTCACACTCTCTTTAGTATCAAATCTCAAGTCCACACTGAACAAAATGAGAAATTGAAGTTGTTGGAAGTATTTTTGAGGAGTAACCAATGGCCAACAGTAGCGTCAAGAAAAAGGGCCTGATAAAGGGAGCGGGAAGTAGACAGACAATAATACCTGGAATAACAACATAGAGATTACCTTCGCAATTGGAGCCATTTCAACTGCAATGTGTAATGTGTGCATTGGGTAATGTGTGCATTGGTGGCTCCCTTATTAATCCTCCAAACACAGGTATGTGGTAGTCCATGCCATCTTTGTTGTCAAAAATCCCTCCATCTTCTCTCTCAGAGAACACAAAGTCTATCATGTAAGCATCCAATGGAACTTCCACTGTAAAGCAAGTCAACATGCTAATTAACTTGCATGTAACAATGATTTTGACTCTGGCTGATAAGAGCACTTAGTGTATGTCAGTCAATTAGTTATTAAGCAGCATAAGGATATAATTCCTTAGAAAATTCACTCCTAGAGACAAGCATCTTGGAATCACGATGAGCTAAAACAATATCTTAAGAGTTCCCGCACATTGTCATATTTCATCATTTCTCTTTCAGCTTTATTCGAGAAGTTAAGAAAAAGAAATTAATAAATCCAAAAACAATGAAACGGGCTGAATACTACTAACTAGTTCTTGTATTTCTAGAGAAGCTGTACAGGCACTCACATACAGACCATTTTGACTTTAAGACTCACCAGTGGCTTTTACATGAGGACCATTTTCTGCAGGTACCATTCTCTGTGGCGGAATTGGCCCATTCCGGTGGGTCGGTTATAGGAGCATCTCAACTAAATTTCTGACTTTCCATGCAAGACTCTGTTCAGCAGAGTCGTAAAACAGTGTCATAGTATCTCCTGCTTTCACACCCAGGCTATGACAACAAAAACGTCTTCAAAGTTCATTTCTTTGTTTCAGCCGTCATACGTGCTGCTTTTTCAGCCTGTGACATGAAGGTAGAGCTAGAAACAAAGAGCTAAAAATTGGATTTCTCCGGGGTTGTGCCCAATATATATATATATATATATAGAAGTAACACACAACTTGTGCTTTGAACTAAAAGAATATTAATAGATTAATGGGGAAAAGGAATATCCCAAAACTTCTACCTTATGAAACTCCAATTACACTCTGCAGATTTCAAGCACCAAAACATCACGCTTGTGCCCCACACAAATAACCCTCTCTCTCTCTCTCTCTCTCTCTCTCTCACCAGCAAACCCACAAACCCACATAATCAAGAGCACAAAAAATAGATTGAAAACCGGGAAAAGAGTAAGAGAACCAAGAACGTAGCGTATAAAAAGGCACTGCAGTAGCATACCAGACACGAAACCAAGAAAAGGAAGAAAGGAAGATTCAGACTTTGGGGGTTCAAAGAAACGATTGATTGATTGACAGACTACTTGGGTCTCGGGACGGGGAGAAAGAAACCCAATGGGTCAAAATCAGAAAAGCGGAAAACGGTCGAAATAGCGCGAATTCTACATCAGAACAAGAGTTATAATATAGAAGAGGGGACGTTTTGATCGCGAAAGAAACTTACTTCTTCTCCGCAATCCCAAGTCTTCCAACAAGGTGTCAACAAATAAATGCCCCTACCTTGTCTCTCTCCACTTACAGTGCTTTGAAGAGGCGAGTCTAGAGGGAAGTGAATAGAAAGAGAATCTCCTTCGGCGAAGATGTGGATCATGAAGGACGACGTGAGACTGAGCGGATTGAGATTGCGATTTGGGGGAGGAACATGTGAGGGGTGTTGAAGAGAGGAGAACAGAGCAACGGAGGAGAGGGAGAAGGTGGGTGTTTTCATGGAAGAAGAAAGGTGATGTAAAAAATTGAAAATCTGAAATGTGGGCCTCATTAGATACGTATTAGTTAATAAGTGAAGTGTCTTATTGTTAATTTGGCAGGCAGAATTGAAATTAGTTACAAATTTCACGCACGAAGACTAAATTTTGTTCGAAAAAGACCTAAGAAAGTAATAATGACGATAACGACGGAAAAAAAGAGGAATAAAAAATGGATCTTGGAAAACTTGATAATGCCAATATAGAAGATAAGAGGGGATTGCATTTGTCGCTAGACCGTTAAACTCTACTCGTAATAAGAACCTTATTGTCATCTTGCCACAGATCTCCTGGAAAACCATGTTGAATGGATATTGGAAGCAAAAACCAAGACTCACTGTGACATTGTCCCCCTAAAAACCTCAATATTATCACCCATCTCGATATCGCGCCATTTGAATGACTTATCTTCATCCGTCCTGCTTTGTTTATGTATGAAAGAAATACCCCTTCAAGGGAAGATCGAACTTTGGGCTTGGTTGTGGCTTCTCGAGCTCTTTCCTCGGAACCTTTACTTTATCCCATGGTTTCACTTCCGCCACAACTTTCAGGTTGGCCTTCCATGGCAACACTGTCATTGCGAACTTCTTCAACAGAGCTTGCCATGAATGTCGACACTAGAATTTTCCTGAAGCTCATAATAGCAAATCTTGCGATCATCTTCAAGATCAGTTCCATTTGCAAATAGCATCCCCCATTCAAGAGGGACATCTTCCAGGAAGCAAACTGCCTCTCTGAAGGGTTTCACAGGATCGTTCATGTTAACTTTGATGTGAAGCTGTATTTCGGACAGCAGCATTCCTATTCTAAGTTCAATTTTAGTGGATGGTAGTGGCTCCGAAACAACGATGACCTAAATGTGGGAATGATTGAGGATGTTGCAACCTCGACATTGAGCTTGTCTTCGAGAACCTTGCTATCGAAAACAAAAGATTGGCCATAGAAGGATTTTTCATGTTATATTTCTTCCGGGAAAAGTGCCAAAAAAGTCATAAACCTTTTGCATTTGTGCCGATTTAGTCCTAAACCATTTTTTGGTGCCGATTCAGTCCTAAACCTTTTTAAGTTGTGCCAATTTAGTCATTTCCGGCCAATTTTGGCTGGATCTTTGATTGAATGTCGGCGGTGACTTTGGCGCGATCGGCGGCGACGTGGACAACTTTTAATAATATTTTTATTTTTATTTTTTTAAAAATATATTTTAAATATTTTATTTTTATTTTTTAAAAATATTTTAAATATTTTAAATATTTTTTTTTTTTTTTGTCTTTTTCCTCCGGCCCGGCCGCCGAGGTCCGGCGGTGACCTCCGGCGAGGGCGAGGCCGACCTCGCCGGATCTCGGCGAGGTCGGGCGAGCCTCGCCGGATCTGGCGAGGTCGGGCGAGCCTCGCCCATGGCGGCCTCACCGAGATCGGGCCATGGGCGAGCCTCGCCCATGGCCGCCTCGCCGAGATCGAGGCCATGGCCGAGGTTCACCCTCGCCGGATCCGGCGAGGTCGAGCCTCGCCGGCCCTCGCCGGCCTCGCCGGCCCTCGCCGGCCATGGGTGAGGCTCGCCTCGCCGGATCCGGCAGGGCGAGCCTCGCCCGACCTCACCGAGATCGAGGCCATGGGCGAGGCTCGCCTCGCCCGGTCCTCGCCCATGGCCGGCGAGGTCGGCCTCGCCCTCGCCGGAGGTCACCGGACCTCGGCGACCGGCTGGAGGAAAAAGACAAACAAAAAAAATATAAAAATATAAAAAATATTTTTTAAAAAATAAAAATAAAAATATTTTAAATATTTTAAAAAAATAAAAATATTAAAATATTATCAAATGTTGTCCACGTCAGCGCCGATCATGCCACGTCAGCTGGCCGGTGTCCAGTCAGCAAGATCCGGCCAAAATTGGTTGGAAAGGACTGAATTGGCACAACTTAAAAAAGGTTTAGGACTGAATCGACACCAAAAAAAGTTTAGGACTAAATCGGCACAAAGGCAAAAGGTTTAGGACTTTTTGGCACTTTTCCCTATTTCTTCCCTTTAATCTCCAGGAATGTATCATCATAACCACTTTCAATACAAAAAGGTCTTCCTTCCCGGAGCTCAAAGAAAACATGAAAATGTGATTTGAAGAAGAGCTCAATTCATATGCTTATTGTCACAAGATTGAGTGAATGTCTTAAAATTGGAATGGATACATATATGGAAAGAAAATCCAATTACTAGGGGTCATGATCTTAAATATATCTGAGACAATTCAAAAGCAACCTCATTTCAAATAAATTCTAAAGTAGCGGATTTAGTTTTAAATAAGGATCTGAATTTGCTGACTAACAAGTAATTTATTTTTCCAACGGCCAAAACCGGGCAATTTTGTCCCAAACAAAATGCGGACGAAGATTAAAACGAAAAAAGAAAAACTGGAAAAAAAGAAGTCTCAAACTAGAAGAGAGAGAGAGAGAGAGATTGCAGATGGTGGGGGCGTACTCATGGCCGGTTGGATTTTCCCGGCGAGAGCAGTTGACCCTTGGCGAGGGTTGACCCTTGGCGAGGGTTGACTGGTGCTCGTCTTCATGACAGAGCTTGTCCACGAATCTGGGCTGGCAGAGCTCGATGTCGGGCCTCTCCGCACTCTTCCAGCCAGACGCCATGGCGGAGGTCGAGATCGGTGAAGAACATGATGAGGCGCATTAGAAGGCTTGACGCATCTTGAATACACGTCGCATCTTCGTTTTCTCAATTTTTTTTGCAGGGAATTGGGGTCTGGATTTTTCTGGGTTAGATTTTTATGGAAACGCTTTTCACAGAACATTTTAATTCCTTAAATGGGTTGAAGCTTGACCATGGATTGATTTTGATTTTTTGATCCACCCAAGTCGGAATCTTGTTAATGGATTCAAACACGTTGCTGAACCCGATAAACCAATTGCCGATGCATCGCCGGCTTCCAGTAGCTCAGGGGTGCAATCTCCTAAAGGTAGGGAAACTCTGATTCTATTCTTAGCTACGTAAGTGAGATGGATGTTGCGGGATTGCTTGGCCGCTCTCCAGGCCAAAGAAAAGAAATCAGCGTCATGCCCTTTGCTAGAAGGATACCCATGTTTCAGCAATTGGAAAAATCAAGTGTCGCTTGCGGAAGAAAATTTGGTCAGCCAGTATGACGGAACCCTTATTTAAGATTGATTTGGTCATTTCAGATATTATATGAAACAAAGTACATTATAAGCATTTTAGCCTTTTTTTTAGCTTTTTAATCTAATCTAAATAAAACTTAAAGAAAAAAAGTAACAAAAATTCTAAATTAAAGAGTGAAAATAATTTTAAAATGCCACGTTAATTAGCCAAATTAACAGCGTTGATGGAAGGATTTGATTATATTTTTGAATTTATAATTTAATTATACTTTCATAATAAATTTTAGGATTTTTATTATACTTATTCTGATTAAAATATTAATAAAAGTGGGACTCTCTTCTTCCTTTGTTTCTTATAGTTTTCTCCGTTGTCTCATCCGGAGGAGTTTCTCACCCTTCTATAGCGATGGAGAAGAGAAGTCTCAGTCAACTTGGACAGCTCGTGCAAGGCTCCAAATGAAGGCAGCTTGTGAATTTCCCACACGTAAAGAAAAATTAAGGACTCCTCTGGGCGTTAGTCAAAAAGTACCATCTCTTGTCTTAGATGAAAAAGTGTGCAGCTGAATCCCCAAAATCAGAGAGATGACCTCCTAAATTTAGATAGGGTATTGTTAATGGTCCAATCGATCTAGTTCCTCTCTAAAAATCGAGAATTGGATCGGTTATTTCAATTTTCAAAAATTGAGAATTAAAAATCAGATCGATTATCACGAAAATCACTTAACATCGACTGGTTCGATCCAATCTAGATTGATTCTTAGATTGGACCAGAACCATCATACACTCCTATTTTATAGTACTTGTTTCTAAATGGTATGATAAGTTATGAACATGTTACCACACTCCTGTTAACCTGTCTTTTCTTGCACATTCAAAGGCACATGTTTCATAGGTTATTGAGCCGGTTCAACTTGAAAACCAACTTGAATTAGTCAAACCATTGAGTTCAATAGCAATTCCAAAGTGAATCGCCTGATTCACAACACGATTTCTTGAAATGCTCACGGCTCCATTCAAGTTCATAACCACAGGTGATTTCCTAGACCAAGAAACCAACCACTGTACTTCTTGAGAGAAAATATTGCATGTGTGAGAAATTTCTCATACTACATACTTCACAAGTGTCAAGTAGACTGTACTAGACCCAATTGATAAATTGACACGTATACAAGTAGGTAGGACGGAGATATTTTGGACTTCTCTATCTTTTGGCAAGCCCATCCCTAAAGCTCTTGACATCAAGTTCCTTTCTTTTTCGCTCTTTTCCTTCTCTCCTTTTTCTTGATCCTCCCAAATGAGTAATTTAAAAAAATACTTTTCTTAAAATAATCATTTATATTTCTTATAAAAATAAACGAATGAAAAATATTTTGATCATCCACAAAATTATTTAGACATAATAATTATATATAATAAAAATATTTTTCATTGAATTATTATTTCAAGTTATTGTTTTTAGGAAAATATTTGCAAATCATTTATAATCTAAGAAACAAACTGAGTGTTAAGATGATTTAGTGAGGGTTGAAGAGGAGAGATAGGCGAACGGCTTTGTTCGTACTAAGCGATTTATCAGGAGGAGTCGAGGGAAGGAGGAGGCCGCGCCGGCACTAAACCACCGGATGACATTGGAAGAAGACAAATTGATCACCATTGAAAAGCTATATCTACAATCGGTTGATTATTTTTATTTTTTTTAGCTTTGATTTAATAAGTATTTTCTTCTCATGTAAAAAATTGAAAAAAAAATTCTATAAAATTATTGATTAGTTGTGAAAAGCACATCAGCGCTTGTTTTTCTAATAGATTTTTTTAATTTCGATTTAGTAAGGATTGAAAAGAAATTTCAAATCATGTCAATTAGTTGTGAAAAAGTAGAACATAAATGATGACACTAAGCTATCTCATTAAGCGAGAAAATATTAAGTGGGCGGTCACAACATATCACCGTGCACCCCGACCAATCACGAAGTTTCACATGACTCCACGTCAATGAGTGGGCTCCACTTAAGTAATATCGACATCGACATGATACAAGACGATATGCTGACATGTTATTTCTTAAAACTAGAAAATTTCAACATATTGAGATATGTTATATATTAAATGCATATATATATATATATATATATATATGATAACTTATCATTTTTATAATTAATTTAATCAAATTAATTTGATTCAAATTTACAAATAAATAAGAGCCCCGAATGAATTTATATTAAAAATTTTAATTCATAGTTTGTTAATATTATTCATTGTTTCGATTTCAAAAATTCAATTATTCATAAAACTTGGAGGAAAAAAAAATCTATATTCTGGACTCACGTTTCAAAGCGTGTTGGAAGAGAATAAGGGAAAAAAACTTGGGAGATGAATTGTTTTACATTGGGAGTGAGAGTTAGAAAATAAAAAATAAAAAAAGGATTTTCTTTTTTCCTCCTTTATTGTTTTAATTGTTCTTTTATATATTTATATTTTAAGCTTTCATTTATTGAAAAATTTTAAAATTAATCCTGTGAATGTCAAAATGATGTATCGAAATATCGGAGTTCCGAACTCTAGAATTGATTAGTAATCGGATTTTTTAATATTTATTAATTGAATGTTCAAAAATGTCAAAGTATTTAAAAGTGTCAGATATATATCAAAATATATGATATGGTACAAAAACTTTTAAAAAGAAATCTTCACCGCTCTTTCTGCAAAGAAAAAAAGAATCTCCTCTTTTATATTTAAAAATTTTACCCTGAAATAGGCTTGCACACATTAATTGACAGGGCGGAGCTGCTGCAGAGAGTCATTCCTCTTTCTCTCGCTCTCCTCATTTTTCTCCATCCGTGAGGTGAAGAGCGACGCTTTCTCTCTCTCCCTAGGCCTGCACGCATTAACTGCCTCGAGGAGAGAGAAAGTGAAATAACTCTCCGCGACAGGTCTAGACAGACCAAGAAAAATGAGGAGAGAGAAAGGGAAAAGGGAAATAACTCTCCGCAGTAGTACTAGCGACGTACGGAGAAAAATGGGGAGAGAGAAAAAGAAATAACTCTCCGCAGCAGGTCCAGCGCCACAATTAATGCGTGAAGGCCTATTATGGAGGGAAAATTTTTAAATAATAAGGAGGAAATTTTTATTTTCTGTGGAGAAAGCGCGGTGGGGATCATTTACTGACATGAAGCTACGTGAAGCTTTCCAATTGGCGGGAGTGCACGGTATCTTGTGGCCGGCTCAACAATTGAGCAACGACCTTGACTGTGAACTTCATTGAGGTCGAATGAAAAGCCACCGCGGTGGACTATGCAGACATGTTGACGGAGGTGGATGTCGGGGCTGGGTTCACGGAGGAGCTCGTCTGTTATGCAAGTAATGGTGGTGGTGGCTATGAATGGTTGGCGGTACGAAAGGGAGTCAATGGGGGTAGAGTACAGAAAGATGGATCCCGATTTGGGATATTCTGGTGGGATGCGACTTTTGGTGTTATATATACAGATGGGTGATTAGGGAGACCGCCGATGCATGGCAAAGGTCGGGATGGTAGCTAGAGCTTGGAGGCAGCAAATGCATTGTTTGGGCCCGGTGGCATTTGAGTTGGTCGTAATTGGGTTTATCAATTTTTACAAGATAATAAATGTTTGGATTTATTTTTCTTTATATAGTTCCATATTCAACCTGAACCATACTTATCATATAACGCATTTAAACTTCATTTTATAATATTACCTACTCAAAGCACCACATTATAAAGCAACCCGAATAAGTAGATTTCAAAATCGAAATATTTGAAAAAGAAAAAAATGTCATAGTTCGAGATCCACATGTACTCTAGCAACCAGTAGAGAGCACGGTCGACGTCGAAGATGCCTGCCTCTAGTGATGATTGCAATGTGGCCATTGGGATCGCTGCAGGAGGTGGCGGCAAGTGTCGCCATTTTCCTTTTGTTTTAATTTTCTTTTCTCTTTAAATTTCTCTTTCTTTTTTCAACCGCAGCACTATTTTCCCCCTATATTTTGATAAATATAGATCATAAATAAGGTAGATCCAAACCCATTGAGATCATTTTTTAGTTGAGCCTTAATGCTAGACCCATTCTAACCTATTTTATAAACAAAATCTAGCTGACCAAATTCAATCATATACAATAATATACGAGTCAAGACATATGCTCAAAAATCATTTTTCCACTTCAAAAAAAAATATAGGGGTGAATAATTTCAGTTTTTGTATTTATATAGGTTTTACCTAGAATTTGGAATTTGGAATCTATCCGTTGAAATATGTTTCTCATTTTCTAGAACCTAAAATCTACATTGCAAACCCCGGAACCTGAAACCCATCATGTTTCAAGTTTTAGGATCTACTTAGATTTCACTTTTATTAACTAAACAATTGCAGTGAATTATCACATTCAATAACCATTACTTATTGCTACAATTTATTGGCGATAACTTATATTTAAACATATGGAAAATATGAAATATTAATAGAGTAAAAGTCTTAGTTATAAAATGAAAGCTCGGATTAGTGGTTCCAAATCATACACTTGTTATCGAACTCCATGGAATACGCGGGATCACACGGAGGCATAGACCAAGAACCTACTTTGTCGAAACAAGTTCTCAAATTTTTGGAACCTATAACCTATCTCACATACCTTGGAAACCTGGAATCGGATAGATTTCCAATGGTCAAGTTCTCAGGTTTCGGGTTCTACCCTAGAATTATGCTTATCCTTAAAAAGTAGTGCTAAAAATTTTACCCACCCATAGTTAAATTTAGTGTTCTCAAATCAAATTAGACTAGTCAGCTTAACCCGTTGGATTGGGAAGAAGATAGTTTTATGGTTCGATATTATTAATAGCTTGGATTGTTAAAAAAGAGACCTGGTCAAATCCTGCGAAATTGGTCAACCCGATCAACATGTCGCCGGTTTAACTAGATATTTGATTATGACTCAAATGCGTTGAAAAACATTTAAGGGGTGAGATGAGGATAAGAGGATCGATCCCATGATCTTAAATGTAGAAGAGAGGCTTATCCAATCAGCTAAGAGGTCCATACCTATCTAACTCAATAGATAGGCCTATTCCATGCATGCTATAGGGGGTGTTTGGTTGGGCATTCCCAAAGCTCCTTGGACCCCCAAAGCCCCTTGGGAGAAAATTTTAGTGTTTGGCAAATTTTTTGGAAGCTCCTTTGCCCAAGTATGAGCATTCGGAATGCTCAATGCCCAATGCTGGGGAGGGCAGCATTGGGCATTCGGCATTTGAGAAATGCCACGCCTACTGTTCATCATTTTTCTTTCCAGTCGTCTTCTTCTTCTTCTTCTTTCCGGCCACCGAGCTTCTTCGACAGCCATCGCCGCTGCCGCCTGAGGGTCGCGCGTCGTCGGTGACCACCGTCTGGGGCTGCCGCGACGCGCAACCCAGGCGGCGCGAACCTCAAGCGGTGCGAACCTCGGGCGGCGTAGCCGAGGTCCGCGCGACCTCACGCGATGCCGCCCGAGGTGCGAGGTCGCCCGAGGTCGTGCGGACCTCGGGCGGCGTCGTCTGGCCCCGCACGACCTCGGGCGATCGCGCGGAACCGGGGGACGCCGCCCGAGGTCCGCACAACCTCGAGCACCAAATCTGGCGGTCCGGAGGCCAGATCTGGCCGTCCAGCGGCCATATTTGGCCTCTACGACCTTAGGCGCCTGAGGTCGTGCCTCCAGGCGGTGACGACGTTGCCTGAGGTTGCGCCACGCGCTGCTTAGGTCCGCGCGACCTCAGGCCGCCAGATCTGGCCTCTGCGCCTCCAGGCGCTTGAGGTCGCGACCTCAGGCGGCCGGACGGCGATCTCGGCCGTCTAGCATCGCCGGCTACCGGATTTGATTTTTAGATTTTTAAAAAGAAAGTTAAAAGCAAAAGCCCATTTGGAATAAATTTTGCCAAACGGTATTTTCACATAAGCAACTTTTCAATGCGTAATTTGCCAAATGGCCGAACATTCCCGAAAACCCCTTTATCCTAAAGATATTTGCATTTGGCCAAAGACATTCCCCAAAAGCCGAACCAAACGGGCCCATAATTTGTTTGTAAAATGTTTATTGTATTTGGTTGGGGGTCAGACCGGTTGAATCAGTTGACCCAAAAACAAGAGGCGAAGCCAGTTTTTTGACCAATCCAAGTATAAAAACATTGGTCAAAGTTTTACTTTATCTCACAGGGCACACAAAAAATATGTAAATATTTTAGATTCAAAATCACAAAATGGAAGAAATCCCATCGGAAGAAAGAATTTGATATAGAAAAGGACTCTACGACCATCACGACATTTATGTGAATTATCTATACATTAAATGATGCGCTATATCTCAAGACTTAGACTCCATTTATCTTGCAAAAAGCTTTCTCAGGAAAAATATTTTTCTCATTTTTCGGTGTTTGGATTGTTTAGGAAAATGAATTAATGGAAAATGTTTTCCCATTGCAATTTAAATTAAAAAAAAATGATTTCTTTGACAAAAAGTCTTAAATCATTTTTAAATATATGACTCGATATTAATGTTTGAACCAAAAACTATGTTTGGGCATGAGAACCCCAATGCTTGTTTCCAAGCCCTTGGCGATAGGGCCGAGTCCCCAATGCCAAAACCCATATCCATCGAGCTCAGGCTTGAGACCCTCATCCTCACACCCGTGCTTGTGACACTGATGCCTATTCCCATGCTTGGGATACTAGGCTTGATAATATCAAGGTTAGGCTCAGGTCCTTGGTGCTTGTGCCTAGATCCATTAAGGTTGGGCTCGAGATCTCAGCACCCAAGTCCTAAGCTTGGCCTTAATTAACCTAGGCCAGTATCAGGTGTTGGGGCCTTAGTCTCAAGCGCTAGGTTCGGGGCTTGGTCTTGATGGACCAAGGTTCAAGTGGTGAGGACCTCATCTTAGCCTTTGTAGACCAAGACTGGAGTGTGAGGGAGCTAGTCATAGGTATTGAGTTCTCGAGCTCACTTTCGATGGACCCAAGACTAGTTCTCATGCTCAAGAGTTGGGGATCTTGGCTTGAGACCCTGATGCTCTTGCCGGGTTCCTTAGCTACCTATGCACAAGTTACTAGCATCTAAATAATGTATGCCTATCAAGGAAAATCTAATTTCTTACCAGATAACGAAAAAAATTTTGGAGTTCATTTTCAGGTCTCAACCAAATACCATGAAATAGTGTCATTTTCTTGGAAAAGGACTTCCTAAAAAAACATTAAATTCGGACTTAGGGGTCAGGAGGGAAATTTTGGAGAGAAAAAAGCAAATTTGGGACTAATCTTAGCCCTACAACTCACCAAATGATCCTATGATTGAAGTTCTTTGCTTAATGAATAAGAAATGATATGATTGGCTCAAATTAAGTCACATGGATCATGAATAGGTGACATGGCATATCTTAAGGTCTTGATTATAAGGAAAATGAATGGCTAGGATTGATGTTGTTAAGGATTGATGACTTGGAATATAATTTTAGTAATTTAGAGAATATGAATATCCTAAGGTCTTGAAGTTCTTTGCTTAATGAGAAAGAAATGATATGATTGGCTCAAATTAACTCACATGGATCATAGCTAAGTGACGTGGCATATTCTAAGGCCTTGATTAGAGGAGAAATGAATGGCTAAAATTGATGTTGTTAAGGACTGATGGTGTGGAATTTAATTTTGGTAATATAGAGAATGACATTTTTGAAGTTAGGGATAGAGTGGGGAGGCCATATGGTCTATGGGTTGTAATTTGTTGACTTTTGGGTTGACTTAAGTTAACGGTTAAACGGGTCAAACCGGGTTGATCCGAGACTTTCTAATTGTCCTATTTCCCTTCAAACTACCTTATAAACTTGGCTATTACCATATGTTTGGCCCATTGGGCCGTTCCAGGTTGACCTGCCCAACCCCATTGTTCCCAAATCGTCATTTTAAACTCAATTTCTTCAATTACCCTAATTGTGCCCAAAGTGATATACTGAAATTGAATTAATTTGGCCTAATGAGCTTTAAATTATGCTCTTTAACTTCATTGCGAATAGTTATCCATAGCCCTATATTCGTGTTTGGACTTTGGACAACACGTTTAAGCTCAAAATCTCAAAATCGAAATCTTGAATTGTTATGGTCTTCGAATCAGATGTCCTTTTGGACTTGTTAATGAATATTCAAGTGTTAACAAGTACTTGGAGACAATGCAGACCAAAATGAAAGCTAATTAAAGAGAGAGATTTTTTTTTCTTGGCAAAGAGAACTTTAATATGCCCTTCCTTTATTTTGGGTCTTTTACTTTTTCTTTTACCTATCATCTATTTTCCTCCATTCTGCCGTGTCCTGGTTTTGTAAGTATCGTTTTTGGTGAATTGACCATATCGTTTTCATATAGCTAATTTGGTAAGCTTAATACATTGGTATAATTGAGTCAATACGATGTTGGTAAATCACTGAATAGTTGCTAAATTCGAAGACTCAAACAATTGGTATTTTTTAGAGAGATATTAGTTATTTTAACTCATTGATGACAATACCAAAATGAATATCGACAAATCTTTAGAATTGTTGGTAATTGGAAAGAATCGACTCATCCTGCTACTTTTCTAAAAATGCCAGGGAAATGGGTCACTTCATGCTATTAAAGCTCGTTGTGTGAAGGAGAGGACTCTAGTTGAACTACTCTGAGCTACGTGAATTCATAGTGCAAAGAAAATTTTGCGTTTGTGTTCACAAATTTAATGGAAATGGGTCCCTCCAGGCTACTAAAGCTCACAGTGTGAAGGAGAAGACCCAAGGCTACAAAATCTCGACAAGTCGATGAAGTGCCTCACACTACATAATTTCACCATGAAGAGAGGATTCGGCGTTTTTTTTTTTTTTGGTTGGAAAACTGATATATTATACGGATATATGCATACAACCAGCTAGTAGTGCATCTGTAAGGATAATATTCTGGAAAGCAAAAGGAGTGAATACAAGCCATTTAGAAGCAAATCCGTTGGCCCGATGGGCTTTGGCGGCCCAGTCAGCAGCTAGGTTGGCATCGTGAGAGACGTGATGAATTGAGACATTAGGGCATTGAGAGAGCAGCTCGTGGAGAACGGCAAGAAGATGTCGCTCCTGCCATGGCTGCGGCTGGTTATGCCGAAGGATCTCCACCAAGAAAAGGCAGTCCGATTCAACCGAACTCGATGGTGCTGATGCCTCGCTTGATAAGATGCTGAAAGGCCCGAATCATTGCGAAGATCTCTACTTGAAATGCCGATTGGGCCGGGACAGTACTGGTAAACATATCGGTGAGCTCGCCTTTGAAATTTCTGAAAATACATGCAATAGCGCCCTATTTACTACTTGGAATGAAAGCCCCATCTATGTTGCATTTGATTGTGCCTTGATCAGGGGGTTTCCAGCGATGATCAGTACTAACATATGTGTGTGAAACCCTAGGTTTTGGGGGTTGAAGACTCTTGAAGATCCTGTACTGGGTGAGAGCATTGTCCACTGCTTGGATCGGATTTGGAGTTTGCTGTCGGAAAGTGGCATTGTTGCGTTGATGCCAGATCTCCCATAATAGATTGGCAATCGCTTCGAAGCTTGGGGAAGAAAGATGATGGGTGGCATAGGCCGCCAACCAGGCATCCAATCTCTGGATTGAGGTAAGTGAGATGTTAATTCTGATCTTGTCATTTGCCCAAATCGCCCGTGTCCAGTCATAGTAAAAAAATAAGTGTTCAATGGTCTCAAGGGTATGCTGATCACATATGGTGCAGTAGGGGTTTGGAGTGATGTGTCTGGAATAGAGATTGGCTTTGGTTGCGAGGGCATTTTTACAGGCTAGCCATAAGAATACTCGAATTTTTGGAGCTACTTCCATATGCCATATTTTTTTCCAGAGTTGATGAGGAGGCTGATAGGATGATGAGGCACTGGTGGGTGGGTGTTGTTGCTTGGATAGTAAGTAGTAATAGCAACTTTTAACAGTAAACGACCCTGATGATGTGGCCGTCCAAATCAATTGATCAGAACAAAGGGAGGGATTTATAGGGGTGTTTAAGATTGCTGAGCATACCTGTTCAGTGAAGAAATGAAAGATAATCTCCTGTTTCCATGTTGCCGTAGGTAAATCAATAAGTTCAGCAACTTTAATGGGTTCTCCTGCAGCAGCATTTCCTCCTATTTTCCCAATTGAAAGCCAAAAATCTTCTCTGATGTCAATTTGCGAACCATCCTTCACCATCCACCTAGTGTTAGGAAGAATAGCATCCCTGCCCTTTAAAATACTACGCCACCCCCATGATGGTCTATAGCCTGAAGTGGCATGCTGAAAGGAAGACCTTTTAAAATATAGACCTTTAAACAACTGACTCCAAATTGCAGTAGGTTGCTGTAGTACACGCCACGCTTGTTTACCTAGCATCGCTAGATTAAAAGAAATAAGATCTCTGAATCCCATACCCCCATCTGTTTTCAATTGTTTTATCTGTGACCATTTCATCCAATGTATGCCAGAATCACTTTGATTTTTGCTCCACCAGAATGCTGAAATCTTATTTTCCATTTGTCTGCAGAGAGACAGGGGAAGCATAAAGAGGGACATCGCATACTGAGGTAAGGCTTGAATAACTGCTTTTAATAAAATCTCCTTGCCCCCTTTGGATAAGAAATGTTCCTTCCAACCAGCTGATTTCGCGTTCATTTTTGCCAGGATCCAAGAGAACATCTCCCATTTAGAACGCCCCCAATCTGATGGAATGCCCAAGTACTTACCATATCTTCTCACCACAGATACTCTCAGTTCCCGTTGTAAATTATCCTGTAGCTGCATTGGACAATTCTGACTGAAAAAAATTGCTGATTTATTTCTGTTGAGAAGCTGACCCGTTGCATAGCAGTACTGGTTTAATAGATTTGAGAAGTTTTGACATTCAGAAATAGAAGCTTTGAGGAAAAAGACAGCATCATCAGCAAAAAATAAATGGGAGAGCTGTGGACATGCACGATTAAATTGGATCCCCTGTAAGTGACCTAGACTGATGGCTTGGTTGATAACTGTTGATAAAGCATTGGCCATTAAAATGAATATGTAAGGGGATAGGGGGTCACCTTGACGAAGATTCAGCATTTGCATTCGCAAACTTGATGGAAATGAGTCACTCCGGACTATTAAAGCTCCCCATGTAAAGATGCTCTGGGTTATGAAAGCTTGGCGGTGGGGAGTGCTTCGGGCTTTGACGTTATAGGTTGCGATCAATCGTAGAGATGAAGATGTTGCAGATTTCATAAACTCACCATTTGAAAATAGATTTTGAGGCTACAAATTGCCGTCACTTATAGAGCTGGGGCTCTGAAGCTAAAATCTACGAGCACTGCTGAAATATATTAAACAAGTGCACTGGTTGCGGGAGCATACTGGGCAGGATCATCGTCATTTGAATAAATTTCATAAGAGACAATATCAAAAGAATATCATCACCAAAAAAAGCTTTGATTGCATGAGCAAATCAAGGTAAATTCATTTGTTTGGAAAACATTCATTACCATTCAATATTAAGAATCATTGGCAATAAGTACACACTGACTAATCCAAGTGGTCCTATAAAGGATCATAATGTGGGATTGGTCATAATTTCAGCGATGGATAAGCTTCATCGGCTGATAAACTTAATAATCATTGGTCAACAACCCTAAAGATGAGATAAGCTAACTTTGTTTCCACTTCCATGAGCAGTAGCTTTCAATGTGAAACTCACATGTTAGTACAAACAATCCCAATCTTGCGAAAGAAATTTTGCGAATTTCTTTAAATTACAAATTAAATATTGCAAATTTTTGCAAGACATTTCACAATTCTTGTTGTGATACATTGTCACAAATGATGAGATATCCATCAACTCTTGTAAAAAAACAAAAAGATGGACATTAAATGGTTACTAATAAGGAAAAGGGAGAATTTCCATAAAAATAAATAAACTGAAATATATGGAATTGGAAGATGAGCTTAATGGAAATTAGTTCGATCTTGCAAGAAATCAATTCTAATTTTCTATATATAGAGAGGAGTGAAAAAGATTTTACTTTTAGGCTCCACTTGTTTTGCAGAAAAATGATTTGGAAAACGTTTTCTAAAAAATGATTGTTTGTATTTCTTACAAAAATGAATGAATGAAAAATATTTTGATCATTCATGAAATTATTTAGACATAACTGATTATCTATAATAAAAATATTTGGCATTGGTTAATTATTTCAAGTGATTCAAGAGATCATTTTTAAGAAAATATTCACAAATCATCTATATTTAACGAAATAAATGGAGCCTTAAGAAGATTCTAGACAAATTAACTTGCTAGCTTTTTTGACATCAAGAGCAGGAAATGAAGATTTCAATAAATTGAGGAAAGCTATTATTTATGCTTTCATGTTTCTTACCGATTCGCATTTTACGTGCTCGGAATATTTCATGTTCTCATGTCGTGAGTCAATAGATATTGCAATCTTCTATCTCATTTATTCTTTTAATCGAATGATAAATCTACATGATGGGGTTTGGAATCACTTCGATTATAAGTTCAAATAAATTTTAGTACATTTTTTATTGATCCGAATATTATTTTGTTGATTATGGGGTTTGGGATCACTTCGATTATAAGTTCAAGTAAATTTTAGTACATATTTTATTGATCTGAATATTATTTTGTTGATTATGGGGTTTGGAATCACTTCGATTATAAGTTCAAGTAAATTTTAGTACATATTTTATTGATCCAAATATTACTTTGTTGATTCTGGGGTTTGGAATCAATTCGATTATAAGTTCAAGTAAATTTTAGTACATATTTTATTGATCTGAATATTACTTTGTTGATTATGGGGTTTGGAATCACTTCGATTATAAGTTCAAGTAAATTTTAGTACAGATTTTATTGATCCGAATATTATTTTGTTGATTCTGGATTTTATTTCTCTTACAAAAACTTACATCGGTACCACTATTTAGAACGGTATAAGAAATACAATCTTAGCGTTGCTGGTCTGCTTAAAAAGCAAACTGAAGCAAAAGGCCCGCAAATATTCTGTTCCGACAAGGGAGAAAATAAAGCAAGTACGGAGGTTTTTGCTTTCTTTCTCTGTAGGCCGCATTGTGTGTTATTTTCCTATCTCTTGGGAGACGAAGGGGGCAAATCGAAAGGAAAATTCTTTTATTGGAAGAGAAAAAAGATCGTGCACTCCGTTTCCTGTTGTCAGTATATCTTTTTTTCCTTTCTTTTTGGGCTAAAAAGCCTTGTGGACGCTAAAATGAAAAATCCATTATTGTCACGTCAATTGATGGTGCTATTAACTTTAATGGAAGGATTAGTTCAAAAACTAAATTGAAAAAAATCGAGAGATCACATTCAAAAATGTAAAACACTTCAGAAATCACCCATATTATTATCTTTTGTTTGTATGGAAGCACTTTAAATTCTCATAGACTAGCTAATTGTAATATTCTCTTCTCAATAAATTGAATCCAAAAAACAAGTCAATAACATTTTAGTAGACCATGCGATTTGCAATAAGCTCCCAAAATAAACTTGTTTCTACATAAATTCATCATTGACATTTATTTATTTCTAAGACATCACGACCCGTTCAATAATTTCTTCATGTCTTAACGGGGATAACACTTCTACTCTTAGCTATTTAAAGTACTTCATTTAGACGCCGGACGTTATACATTCAAGGATTGAGCATCTTCCAATGTAGCAACTTTGTGAGGGACATCTAGCATCAGACCTTACTCGATGAACAAGGATTGAGCAGTTTAACTCCTGTATTGTGATGATCATTCGAGACAAATTCAGATGCCCCGTGTTAGTGACAGGAAAAAAAAAAAAATTGACATTCTCATTTTTGTACCTGGCATCCCTGCTCTATAAGAACTAAGATTTAGTCCCCAAACTATCTGTATCTCTCACAAAAAAATTCTATAATTTCTTTCTCCAATTGGAAGCTGAATAACCAGCGAATTATTCAGTACCAAACATGAGGAATTTGCTGGAAACGAAACTAAAGACGACAATGGCGTTGGGGACAATCAGAAACTGCAATATCACGTTGGGCAATATGAAGTCACTAGAAACTCCCATGGGGATGCTCTTGCAGATCGAGCTCCTAGTCATCTTCACCGGCTTCCTGCTCCTTTTCCTCGTTGCCTTCGGCTCGTGGCGACGTTTCTACAACAGCAGGGTGTTCCGGCTTGTTATTTTCTTGGTCTACACTCTCTCAACCTACGTAATCACCTATGCTCTAGGCCTCATGAACGATGCTCCGTTCCGCAGCGACTTATTCCCCATCTGGGCAATGTTCCTGATGATCGTCCTCGGGAGTGCCGATTCTATCTCTGCATACAGTCTCGAGGACAACGAGCAGTGGAGGAGGTACAATTGGCAGATCCAGATCAAATTGATTTGGGTGATTGTGTTGATAGTCTTGTACTTCCACAACAGATCCAAGGCGGCGATTACCGCCACCGTGTTCCTTGCACTCATCTTGCAACAGAAGGCCGACGAGAGGGCTCGGGCCTTGATGGCTGCGAGCCGGCCTTCTTTGCAGAGGAGTACAAAAGTGCTCGCTGATTATATGAGAAAAGAGCACGAAAGGGGGTCGATTCACTCCGTGAAGATGATCCGGCTAGCAAGGGAGGGTATAAGTTTGTGGTGTGGGGGGAAGAGAAAAATTTATGGCGTTTGGCGATTGAGAAAGCTCATGCTATCCTGGGCCCTGTAGGGATTAACGTCCCCGACTGGGAGCCACCGCAGCCACCGCTTTACTGGGTGCCATTGCGTGGACTCAATTTGATCACCATTGAAAAGGTATACCTACATACCTACAATCGTTTGATTAATTTTATTTTTCCGAACAGTGATTTGAGAAGGATTTTCTTCTCACGCCAAAAATAAAATTAAAAAAAAAAGTGCAAAATCATCATGATTGGTTGTGAAAAAGTAATGACGGAGACACGAGTTGATCACCGTTGAAAAGGTACATTCTCAATTATTCGATATTTTAGATTTTTCTTTACTTCGATTTAGTAAGGATATTCTTCTCACCCAAAAAAAAAAAAAAAAAAAAAAACAAAACAGAAACAAAATCGCCTCGATTGTTTGTGAAAAATTACAACATAATGACATGATACCACAGCATGGATCAAGATAAGACATTGGCCTTTACGAAAATCCTTGGTATTGTAAATATCTCAACTAACTCAATTATTGATGCTTTGAGTGATAGATTTCAAAAGTAACCTCTCCTACATGAATCTATGGTTGAGATTACTGAGGGATTGAGTAAGAACAAGAACAAGTGTAGAAAATCTCCTTCTGTCAACTTCCGATTACTTTTGACTCATATTACTTTTGGCTTCCTTTTCACAGCATGCTTCATTCATTATACTTAGGTGACTTGATTTCATTTGGTATGTTATAAGTTTACCGCAAAATTTTAAGCTATTAAATGGAGGGGACCTATATTCATATAGGTCATATTATAATCACATTGTTAAACCACGTGTAATTACAATTACTACTCCCCCTTCTGTATAATCCAACCTCTTATAGGTGTACGACCCGACTTAGTTATTTGTGAAATAGACACAACTCTTATTTTGTGTGAGCCAGTAGTAGATTCATCACGAGTGATAAGTTTAAGAAGGAAGTGCCAGGGTCTAAACTGTTGACCTGTACCCTAGTAAGACATTTGTATGTCTTGGTTTAAACCATTAGGTGGGAGAAGGCTACACATAATAAGACCATTATAACCACGTATTTGTACAGTTAACTTGGCCATAAACTTATATGTAAGCTCAAATCTTAGGTGTGGCATTGTGAAGGTAATCTCCTAAGCTCAGGAGACCTCCAGAAGGAGCTGAAAGACAAATGCCTCTCTATGGCACTCTTCAAGCTCCTCCGTTTAAGATATGCTGGCTACGCATTGCCCCAAAAGGCTCATGAAAATGCATGGAAGTTGATTCGTGATAAATTGCTCTCGCAAGAAGATTGTTATGAGCGAGCGTTTCGAGTCGTTGAGGTAGAGCTCATGTTCCTTTACGATATTTTCTACACCAAGTATGGTATCATATTCCGATCTGGCTGGTTGCCAAACAAATTGACGGAGTCAATTTACGTCGTCGTGGGCGTCTGGGCTACGACATCACTTTTGAAGCATGACAAGAGACCTAACAGTAGCTGTCGACTTGCCACTTTGCCAAATGGCTTGAGTGTCGACGTACTCGTGACCAGCGTGATGCTAATCTCGTTCATCATCGTGGAGTTCATGCAGTTCTTCTTCATGTTTTTCTCGGAATGGGCTAAAGTGATATGGATATGCAAGTATGTGCAGTTTAAGTCATGGCAAAAGAAAGCGTGGATTGAGAGGATCATCAGATGCATATGTGGGGTCCGGTTGCACAAGCCTTGGGAGCGAAAGCTTCGTCAATACAAATTCCTCGAGTCTTACTTCTATAAACCTACCTGCTTTTTGAATAATGCGATTATGGCTGCCTACATTGATCGAACTAGGGATGGCCAGAAACAGAGTAGCCCGATCAAATTGCATAAAGATGTGAAGAAAGCGGTGCTCAATGCTCTGAAGTCAATTAAGGATACTAAACTGAAGAATGGAAGAGACTTGCTGAAAGAGAACGATGTGGAGCAGCTGTTGTGGGCATGTCCACTTGAGACACAGACTCAAGTCATAATGGTGTGGCACATTGCCACTAGTTTCTGCGAGGACCAAAGGCGAGTAGAACCAGGTTCGCTCGAGTCGACGAATTTCTTGGTGGCAACTTGCTTGTCCGAGTATCTGGCTTATTTGGTTGCTTTCGCTCCTCGACTATTGCCGGATCATCCTTACGTTGCAGAGTATGTGTTTGATCAAGCGATCATTGAAGCCGGAATCTTCTTTAAGGGATGCAAGAGATGGGAGGATCGGATCGATAAGATAATAAAGTACAGTGACAGTTCAATGAATGAACAAACTGTTATCCACCGCGGTGCTAGGCTCGGGAATCAGCTGGTGAATGCTATAAATGACAAGGGCAAGATTTGGAAGATTCTAGCTGACTTCTGGGTGGAATTGATGTTGTATGTGGCGCCTTCAGACGACGTGCAAGCACATGCAGAGCATTTGACCAGAGGAGGCGAGTTTATAACTCACTTGTGGGCTTTGCTATCTCACGCAGGGATCGAGCGAGATCTAACTACTAAGCAAAGTAATGAATTGGAGAGAAGCTAAAGATTCTGAACTGATAGTGTTTGATAGCATCAGTTGCCAGTTGCCAGTTACCAGCGTTTGCAATAATAAATGACTACTTATGTATGATTCATGTGGATTTCCCGCCAGTTAATTGTGCAATGTATTTTGGTTGTATCACTTGCAACTCTCGCTCTGTAATAAATGTAATCCTACTTCTACTGAACAGCGGGGGCACGTACTTAAGGAGGCAGCTTGTCGACAAACTAGGCGATTCGAATCCAAAAACCATTTGATTACACCAGTTGGAAACACAAATTTAATGACACGACTGGCGGGATGTGATACACCATGCTCTTACCATTGCAGACGGACTTGAAATGAGATATGAATATCATGTGACAAAATTACATTAAATTCCTAACAACACTCATATGAGAAAAGCAATGACGACAAAGACCCAAAAAGATCTATATATCAAATGAGACGTGATAAGTTATGATTGAAAATATAGCTCCTGTCATACTCATGATAAATTAGAATTTTTCGTCGGAACTTTCAACATAATATTATACTCAAGTTTTGGCTAGATTTAAAAATTCATGTTTTGTGTGTATTTCGTTAATCGTATCCCCTATTTCATCAATCTCACGTGTTGTTTTTTTTATCTAATTTTCACCGGAGATGGGGTATTAAAATATCCCATGTTACATACTTATAGGTTTTCAATTGGCCTAATATGCATGAAGTCACCTTCCACGTGATAGTTTAGGCGGTTGTGTACAGATTGACAAACCTAGGATGGAACTAGCGGTGGCCTCACCCCATAGGTCCAAAAATTGCATATGCTTTCTCATAAAAAAATTAAAAAAATATATAAGTATATAGTATGTTTATGTTATTTACTAAAAACATTTTTTGGCGCCTTCAACCTCAATTTCACGGTCCCCCATTATGCAAACATGACTTCAAGCTAGTTTCGCATATCAGGATTTACATTTCACAGCTTTGTTAGTAAATCATTCAATTGTGTGAATGGAGTGCTAAAATGTAAACCCATTTGTGTGCTCTGATCATTTAACCTTTTGGATTTGATTTTTGAAATATATTTTAACATTTCTCATGATCTGGTATAGCTTATTAACACTATATCCATTAGCAATTTGCTCACCGAACCAGAACATTCCTAACACAAAAAGAAGTTAACAAAATTTATCAAATTAACATCATACAAAGATTCTAAAGACAACACAAACTAAAGTGAAAGCGAATTGAACAGAGGAATATAAGCAATTTTACTGTAAAGAACATTCTAGACAAATTAAATTTTCAGCTTTTTCAACACCAAGATGATCGCACAAAATGAAGATATCAATAAATTGAGGAAAGCTATTATTTATGCTTACATGATTCTTACTGATTCAAATTTATTTGTCATGCTCGTAATATTTCATGTACTTAGATCATGATTTAATAAATACTGTAATCTTATATCTCATTTATTCTTTTAATAGGAGGATAAATCTGCATGGTGGGGTTCATATTCACTGCAATTATAAGTTTGTGTAAATTTTGGCGCAGATTTGATTGATCTGAATATTATTTCGCGTCGATACCGACATTTAGAACAATATACAATATTTAATCTTAGCATTGCTAGTCTACTTAGAAAGCAAACTAAAGCAATTCTGTTCCGACAAGGGAGGAAATAAAGAAGTACGGAGGTTTTTGCTTTCTTTCTTTGTAAGAGGCCTTGTGTGTTTTTTTAATCTTAAAGGAGATGAAGTGAGCAAATCGAAAGGAACATTCTTTTCTAGGCAGAGTAAAAAAGTTCTTGCACTCCCTCGCTTTCCTCGAGAGCGTGACTCATGCGTAACGTAGATGCAAATTGAAGAGTAAGCATCTTAATATATTGTCTTTTTTTTTCTTTTTTTCTTTCGGGGTAATGACGCAGGGATCCTGAACTTTTTTTCAATATTCAATAGGGTCTATTAATTTTTTTTTTTTTCATTTAGTTTCGTTTATGAACTTTCAAGAATCCGCTGATTATAGTCTTTCTGTTAAGCATTACATCACATGTACTTGTTTACATGGACTGTCATGTTAGTATTTGTTAGCTAAAATGATAATGTCTTTATTGCCATGTCCAGTCAGCGATTTTTTTTTTCCCTTTCCTTTTGGTCCAGATGATGAGATATATGTATCTATTATATAGGTTATATATAAGCGGCGTGCACGCCAGCATAAAAAATCTACTATTGCCACATCAGCTGACGGTCTTATAAGTTTTAAAGGAAGGACCACATTGATTGGATTTTTAAAAATTCAAGACCTAGAGTGATGAAAAAAAAAAAGTTGAGAGATCATGTTGGACATTAAACAAAAGTTCAAGAGTCACCCGTATTATTATTCTTTTGGTTCTATGGATGCATGATCCTCATAGACTTGCTAATTGTAATGTTCTCACCTCGATAAAATTGAATCCAAGAGCTGAAGTCAATAACGTTACAAAAAACTGTGCGATTCACAATGAACCCTCACAACCCGCTCAATGTGCTGTTCACGTCTCAATGGGTATAATACTTCTAGCTATATAAAGTAATTTGTTTCGACGCAGCACATTATACATTCAAGTCATAACATCTTCCAACGTAGTCACCTTGTGAGAAACATTTGCCATCAGACCTTACTTGATGCACAAGAATCGAGTAGTTTAATTCCTGCGATTGTGATAATTATTGGAGACAAACTTTGATGTCCCACATTATTAAAAGAAAAAATCGACATTCTCATTATACTCTCTGGTACCCCTATGATGGGAGAACAGTAACAATTCGAACAATATCAAATCAATGCAATGGAATAAATTAATCTTCCATCTTGTGTAAACCTAATAGGAACCAATATAGTAGAGTAAAATAAATACCAATCACGCGAATATAAGACGATTTTTTACGTGGAAAACCTCCTCGATGTGAGGATATCAAAAACCACGGGACCGGAATCCACTCAAAATTCTTCACTATCAACAAAATTGTTATTCTCTAGCAAATACTAGAGGCATATAGTAGTAAAGACCTCAAGAACATAATTCTTGGCAATACATATGAATTTCACAAAAGATCAAGGATAAATCTGACCAAAAACGCGGGTTTTGATCAATCCACGAAAAACCTGATGTATAGAGCTTTAAACAAAAATCAAACCATTCAAATTCGATAAAATTACACCACGAACATGCTGACAAAATTTCAACTAAATCGGACCACGAATTGACTTCCGACGCTAGCTTGATGTAAATTAGATATTGCCCCAAACCCTAGATTTTCTGCTTTCTCTTTTTCTCTTGTTACTATTTCCTTTTGCGGTTATCGCTTTATATAGATAGTGAGAAACCCTATTTCCTCACATAACTTATCATATGAGTTTAAGCCATTTTTGAGCTTGCAACTCATTGGGTCTCCTCCACATATGAGTGAACCCAACTAACAAATCTCCACCTCAGGACAATGTGGAGGGATTCACCATCTCTGCTATCAATTGGCAATGTTCAAGTTTTTCTCTTGGTAGAGTCTTCGTCATCATATTAGAGCCATTATGATCCGTATGAATTTTCTCAAGTTCTAACAACTTTTCATCTATAACATCTCTTATCCAATGATATCTAGCATCAATATGTTTCGATCTAGAATGAAAAGATGAATTATTACCAAGATGAATTGCGCTTTGATTATCACAAAATAACACATACCTCTTTTGCTTGAACCCAAGTTCTTCTAAGAGCTTCTTCATCCATAGCATCTCTTTACTAACTTTAGTCGCTGCAATAAATTCAGCTTCGATTGTAGAAAATATAACACACTTCTGCAATTTTGACTTCCATGACACAGCTCCACCCGCAAAAGAAATCAAATAACCAAAAGTAAACTTACGAGTATCAATATCTCCTACTAAGTCGGAATCTGTGTATTCAACTAACTCAAGTTTCCTGGTCTCGAAACTAAGTTTCAAATTTGAAGTTCCCCGAAGATACCTCATAATCCACTTCACTACATTCTAGTGCTTTCTGCCTAGATTTGACAAATAGCGACTAACAACGCCAACTACTTATGGGCGTGTACATACCATTGCATATATTAAGCTTCCTACAGCTGAAGCATATGGAACATTTTTCATATCTTTCTTCTCTTTATCAATCATAGAACTTTGCTTCATATTTAATTTAAAGTGAGCAGCAAGAGGAGTACTAACCACTTTAGCATTGTCCATGTAAAATTTCTGAAGGATCTTCTCGATATATTTCTCTTGTGACAAAAACAACTTCTTAGCATTTCTGTCTCGGGTAATTCTAATGCCAAGAATTTGCTTCGCTGAGCCCAAGTCTTTCATGGCAAAAGACTTGCTCAACTGTTTCTTCAATAACTCAATTCTTGAAGCATTCCTGCCAATAATCAGCATATCATCAACATAAAGTAAGAGAATAATAAAGTCATCATTAGAAATTTTTTGGACAAACACATAGTTATCCGAGGAAGTCTTCTTATGGCTCTGTTTTGTCATAACTGACGCAAACTTTTTGTGCCACTGCTTCGGTGCTTATTTTAGGCTATAGAGATTTTTCTTTAATTTGCACACATAATCATCTTTCCCTTTCACTTTGAAACCCTCAGATTGTTCCATGTATATCTCTTCCTCCAAGTCACCATGTAGGAAGGTTGTTTTAACATCCATTTGTTCAATTTCCAAATTTAGGGTAGTTGCCAAGCCTAGTACCACACGAATAGAAGACATTTTCACTACCGGAGAAAACATATCATTAAAATCAATACCCTTTCTCTAACCAAATCCCTTAACAACCAATTTAGCTTTGTACCGTGGTTATGAAGTATGTTCATCTTACTTCAACCTATATACCTACTTGTTTTTCAAAGCTCTTTTACCTTTAGATAACTTCACCAACTCAAAAGTATGATTATCATAAAGTGACTGCATCTTATATCACATAGTATCGAACCAATTGCTTTTGTACTCATCTTCTATTGCTTCTGCATAGCACTTTGATTCATCTGCATCAGTCAATAATACATACTTATCTTCAGAATACCCAGTGGAAGGTCGTTGGTTTCTAACAGATCTCCGGATTGGAACATCTAATTGAGCCTCTGGTTCATGATCTATCTCAACATGTTCAAGAACATGTGCGTTATTTAAAACATTAACTTCCTGCTACTCTTCATCAACTTGTGTAGGAATATTTGTAAGAGGAACTGGATCTAAATCAATCAGATTATCACTAACCCGTGGTGCTAAAATCATCTTTGCTTTCTTAATATCATTTATTGTTTGATCTTCCATAAACACAACGTCTTTGCTTCTTACAATTTCCTTTTCAACCGGATCATAAAATTTGTAGTCAAGCATATTCTGTTCATAATCAATAAATATGTACTGTCGTGTTTTCACATCAAGTTTAGACCTCTTATCTTTGGGAATATACACAAATGCTTTGCACCCAAAGACACGCAAATAATCATAAGAAACATCTTTGCCTATCCAAAATCTATTAGAAACATCAAACTTTAAAAGAATGCATGGAGTAAGATTTAATACATGCATAATTGTACTTAAAGCCTCACCCCAAAAGGATTCAGATAGCTTTGACTGTGAAAGTAAGCATCTTACCAGTCTGCAATATAACTGAGGCATCTTGGGATGTGTATTTTGATATTGAATACCTTATTGTCTGCAATATTCATCAAAATGTCAAATATACTCTCCACGGTTATTAGTTCTGATGCATTTCAATTTCTTTCCAGTCTGTCTCTCAACTGAAGCCTGAAATTGCTTAAAAGCATATAACACTTGATCTTTAGTTTTCAAGGTATGAATCCAAATTTTTCTTGAAAAATCATCTATGAAGGTAACAAAATAAAAAGAGCCACCATGTGATTTTGTTTTCATAGGACCGCAAATATCAGAATGCACTAAATCCAGTATACCTGACTTTCTTGAAGGAGGGGACCTTTTAAATGCAACTTTGTTTTGTTTTTCTACTAAACAGTGAGCACAATTCTTTAGCGCTGAACTTTTCAATCCTGAAAGGAGCTTTTTCTTGGCCAATATTGACAAACCCTTCTCATTGATGTGATTGAGCCTCTTATGCCATAATTCAGCTGCATCTTCGCTGTCTACTGCATTAATTTTGTCTGTGGACAACTTTGCCTGCATAATGTACAATAAATAATATTTTTCACCTCTAGCCACAACAAGAGAACCTTCGATGAACTTCCATTTACCATTACTGAAGGTGCTGCAATACCCCTCATCATCCAACTTGTCTGTAGAAATTAAATTCAAGCGGATATCGGGTATATGTTTAACATTATTCAATACTAACTTTGTGCTATTGCTAATTTCTAGGCACACATCACCGATGCCTACAGTTTGAGCTAGTCCATTGTTTCCTATCTTCACAGATCTAAAGTCACCTGACTTTATGATGTAAAGAAATTCCTACGAGACGTAGCATGAACGGATACACCACTATCAATTACCAAACTGGTCTCATGAGATACAAAATTCACTACATCACCATAAAAAATAATGAGAAAATCTTCTTTAAGTGCAACAACACATTTGTCATCACTGTCATTATTACGTTTCTTCTCTTTACCTTTCTCCTTTTGTTTCTCCCTTTTTAACTGGCGAAAAAACCTCTGAATATGTCCCTTCTAATGACAATAATGACACTCAACATTAGCAAATTTATTATATTTACCTCTGCTTTTGTCTAAACTTTTATCTCTATTTCTTGGACCTCGGGATTTACTTATTTCCCTTTTCTCAACAACCAAGGCATCAGAATGTGAAAAGGACGATCCTCGTGTCTTCCTTCTCACATCTTCATTCAAAATACTACTCTTGGCCAAATCCACGGTAATCGTACCATCTGGGGCAGAATTAGACAAAGATGTTCGGAACGTCTCCCATGAGTCTGGCAAAGTACCAAGCAACCATAGTGCTTATATCTCATCATCAAACTTGATTCCCATTGCAGCCAACTGATTTATAATTCATTGAAAAGAATTTAAATGATTAGTCAAACGAGTACCATTTTGATATCTTAGAGCCATCATCTATTTTATCAAAAATAACTTATTATTCCAAGTCTTTCGAGCATATAACTGTTCGAGCTTACCCCATAAACTGCGTGCATGTGTTTCCTCAATAATATGGTTTAAAACATTATCATCCATCCACTGCCTAATATAACCACACACTTGACGATGAAATATAGACCATTCAGTATCAGTTTTATTCTCTGGTTTCTCCTCAGCAAATACGGGCAAATAAAATCTTTCACATATAAAAGGTCTTTCATCTTCCCTTTCCAAATATGATAATTCGAACCATTTAAAGTAACCATTCTACTCGTATTCGTTTCCATTGTTTAATACAAGATAGAAAAATCAAGTAATAACCAGAAGCTTTGAAACCACTTTGATGGGAGAACAGTAACAATTCAAACAATATTGAATCAATGCAGCGAAATAAAATAATCTTCCCTTTTGTGTAAACATAATATGAACCACTATAGTAGAGTAAAATAAATACCAATCACGCGAACATAACTATTATTTATGTGGAAAACCTCATCGATGTGAGGAGATAAAAAACCACAGGACTGGAGTCCACCCGAAATTCTTCACTATCAACAAAATTGTTATTCTTTAGCAAATACTAGAGGTACATAGCAGCAAAGACCTCAATAATATAATTCTTGACAATACACATGAATTTTACAAGAGATCAAGGATAAATCTGACAAAAAAATGCAGGTTTTGATCAATTCACGAAAAACCTGATGTATAGAGCTTCAAACGAAAATCAAACCATTTAGATTCGATAAAATTGTGCCACGAACATGCTGACAAAATTTCAGCTCAATCGGACCAAAAATCGACCTCCGACACCAGCTTGATGTAAATCAGATATTGCCCAAAATCATAGATTTTCTGCTTTCTCTTTTTCTTTTGTTACTATTTCCTTTTGCAGCTATCACTTTATATAGATAGTGAAAAACTCTATTTTCTCATATAACTTATCATATTGGTTCAAGTCTTTTTTAGGCAACTCATTGGGCCTCCTCCACATAGGAGTGAACTCAGCTAACATCCTACTCTATAAGAACTAAGATTTAGTCGCCAAACTTTATCTGAGTTGCTTGGCTTGGTTGGCATTGTAATCGGTCGCAATGTTCACGTTTCTTAGTGTTTTCCTTCTCTCCTTTCTCTTGGACCTCCCAAAGGCCACCGATTCTCTAGCAGTTCGAGTCCATGAAGATGTTTCCAGAACTCTAGCATAACCAAGCTCTCTCTCAGAAATCCTACCATTCGTTTCTCCAATTAGAAGCTGAATAACCCGTGAAATAATCAGGACCGACCGCGAGAAATTTGAAGAAAATAAACCAAAAGAAGGGGATGGGGTCGGCCGCAATCACAAACTGCAATGTCACGATCACCTACGCTTTAGGCCTCATGCACGATGTTCCATTGCGCAACGAATTATTCCCCGTCTGGGCAATGTTCCTGATGGTCGCCCTCGGGAGCGCCGATTCTATCTCCGCATACAGTCTTAAGGACAACGAGCAGTGGAAGAGCTACAATTGGCAGCTCGTGATCAAATCGATTTGGTTGTTCTTGTTGATAGACCTGTACTTCCGCGATAGGTCCAACGAGATGATCGCGACCGAGTGCCTCTTCTTCGTCTTGGTCGTGAAATATGACGAGAGGGCTCGGGCCTTGTTGGGCGAGCCGGCACTCTTTGGAGAGGAATTCAAAAGTGGTTGCTGATTATTTGAGCCACGAAAGTGAGGGCGCTTCAAGTGGTGAAGTTGATCCGGTTAAAATGACAGGGTACCCGTATTCGGTGATGGGTGAAGAGGAGAGATGGGAGAATACCTTCGTTCGTGCTAAGCGATTAATCGAGAGGTGGTGTCTACGGAAGAAGAAGAAGGTCGCGCCGGCACTGGACCACCCGATTACATTGAACAAAAAACAATTTATCACCATTGAAAATGTATATCTACAACAGCTGATTATTTTTATTTTTCTGAGCTTTGATTTAACAAGGATTTTCTCCTCATGCAAAAAATTGGCCAAAAAAAGAAAAAAAAATCCGCAAAATCATCTTGATTAGTTGTGAAAAGCATAACAGCGCTTTTTTTTTTTTAATATAGATTTTTCTTAGCTTCGATTTAGTAAGGATTAAAAAGAAACAAAATAAAATCATCTCGAGTGTTTGTGAACAAGTACAACAGAAATGATGACACTATGTTTTATTAAAGAGATGATTCCACAGGTTAAATTAAAATAAGTCATTCATCATCTACGAGGATCCTTTATCTTGCAAAGTATCTCACCGAATCTCAATTATTAATGCGCTGAGGGATAGATTTCAGAGTAACCTCTTTCATATAAATCTATGATTGGTATTACCGAGGCACTAAATGAGAACACAAACAAGGGTAGAGGATGTACTTGTGTCAACTCTCTATCACTTTTTGACTCATATTACTTCCAAGTTCTTTATCTCAGCATGCTTCATTTATTATACTTAGGTGATTAAATTCCATTTGGCTTGTTGTTAGTCTGACACAAGTTTAAATTAGATAGAAGACGAGTAAACTTATATTAGGCATGTTGTAATTACGTACTTAAGCAATGTGGGATTACAATTACTACTCCCTCTTCCATCTAAGCCAACCCCTTAAATGTGTATGACTCAGCTTGTTATTTGTGAAATGGATACATCTACTATTTGGTTAGCTAGTTGTTGTAAATTTATCAAGAGTAATAAGTTTAAGAAGGAAGTGCTAGGACTTGAACTATTGACCTATGTTTTGATATGATGTTAGTATTGGTTAAACCGTTAGGTGGAGAAAGACTGCATATAATAAAACAAATTATAACCACATTATGGCCATAAACTTATATGTGAAGTTCAATTCCCCACTCAGGTGTGGAAGTGTGAAGAGGGGCTCTTAAGCTCACAAGGAGGGGACCCCCACAACGAGCTCAAAGACATATGCCTCTCTTTTGCACTCTTCAAGCTCCTCCGTTTGAGATATGCTGGCTATCCATTTCCCCAAGAGGCTCACGAGAATGCTCGGAAGTTGATTCACGATGGATTGCTCTCACAAATCCATGATGAATTGCTCCCACATGAAGACGATTACAAGCGAGCGTTTCGAGTCGTTGAGGTTGAGCTCACGTTCCTTTTCGATTATTTCTACACAAAGTATGGTATCATATTCCGGCCCGGCCGGTTGCTAATCAAATTGATGGAGTTTATGAGTGTTGTTATGGGCATATGGGCTACGACATCCCTCTTGAAGGATTATAAGAGACTTAACAATAACTGTCAACTAGTCACTATGCCAAATGGGTTGAGTGTTGACGAACTTGTGACTAGTTTGATGATAATCTCGTTCATCATCATGGAGCTCATGCAGTTCATCTTCATGGGTTTCTCGGAATGGACCAAAGTGATATTGATCTGCAAGTATGTGCAGAATAAGTCATGGCAAAGGAATTTGCAGATTGAGAGGATGATCAGAGCAATATGTAGGGTCCACTTGCTCAAGCCTTGGGAGCGAAAGCTTCATCAATACTCATTCCTCAAGTCGTACTCCTATAAACCTTCCAGGTTATTGAACAACGAGTCTTTGGCGGCCTACATTGATCAAACCAGGGATGGCCAGAGACAAAGCAGCCCAATCAAATTGCCTAAAGAAGTGAAGCAAGCGGTGTTTCATGCTCTGAAATTTAAAAGCAATACTAAATTGGAGAATGGACAGGCCTCACTGAGGGAGAACAATGTGTTCGAGAAGCTGTCGTGGGCATGTCTTCCTAAGACACAAACTCAAGTCATAATGGTCTGGCACATCGCCACTAGCTTCTGCGAGCACCAACCGCTAGTAAGATCAGACTCGTCGATAAGTTCAAACTTCCCACGATCGAGGAATTTTTTAGTGGCGATTAGCTTATCCAAGTATCTGGCTTATTTGCTTGTTTTCGCTCCACGGCTATTGCCAGATCACCCTTACGTTGCAGAGTATGTGTTCGATCAGGCGATCATAGAAGCCAGGTACTTCTTTGAGGGATGCAAGAATTTGAAGGACCGGATTAAAAGGATGAAGAGGATGGGCAATGATAATTCTATCCATGATAAAAACATTATTGAACAGGGTGTTGAGCTTGCGAATCAGCTAGTGAATGATATTAAAGACAAGGAAATGATTTGGAAGATTCTAGCCGACTTTTGGGTGGAATTATTGTTGTATGTGGCGCCTTCAGACAATACGAAAGCACATGTGGAGCATTTGGCTAAAGGAGGCGAGTTTGTGACTCACTTGTGGGCTTTGCTCTCTCACGCAGGGATCCAACGAGATCATTCCAATGTTTGATAGTATTAGTTCCAAGTTACCGGTGATTGCTATAATGAATGGTTGTTTATGTATGATTCATGTGGATCTTGCACTAGTTAATTGTGCAATGTATTTGGTTACATCACTTGCATTTCCTACTATGCATTATACGTAATCCTCGCTTCATATGTATTTCTCAAAAACATCCTATTTTTGGTTTAGTAATAATGATCCAAGGGATGGATTGACCTAGAGGTCATTCCAAAGTGATAGCAAAATACACACGTTGGAATTCCTTGGAATATCCATGAAAGTTCTTTGCCAAAAGATGGTTCTTGTAAATAAGATTATGTAATAAAGCTTGTTAACATCTAAATTTTGACAATCCGTTTAATCCTTCATTAATCACATAAAAAATTAGAGATTACTTTTTAACCCCTAGCAAAAATAATTTTCATTAAATTGCGCGACATATAGACATTACGAGCATTTACATTGACAGTAATAGAAGTTTTTAAAGAAAAAAATTAAATAGGAAAAAAAAATAAAATAATAAATTAAAGAAATTAATTGAAAAAAAAAAAGACAAAAGAAAAGAAAAGGGGAAAAGCGAGACCGGGCTGGGGGCGGATCGGCTCGGCCTCTTTCTTTTCCTTTTTCTTTCCCTTCACCAGGGCGGCCCACCTTTCCTTTATTTTACCCAAGACTGGCCCAGCCTTCTCTTCCTCTCCCTCTCTTTCCCTCACGCGTTCTGCAGAAAAGAGAACAACGTACGCGAACAAAAGGACAGCACAGAGGAGACAAGGCAGAGCGGAGGGCGTCGCGCCAGGGCGGGGACCTCCTCGTCTTAAAGCGGTCGTCCCATTCAACCCCTGCTTTGCCATGTTCCGAGTAAAGACACTCGTTGTCTGCGGTTCATGCTTGTGACAAGCCTGAATAAGTTGGTTGCGTTGGTTCCGAACATTGCTTGCCGATTTCCTTTAAATCTGGCCGTAAGTTCGAGTCCCGTGTGGGTCAATACCTTCTTCTCAATCCATGCCAACTACGTGTTCGATGAAATACATAAGCTAGGTCCATGATCATCAGCTTGCATTATCCATTGTTAGAGAAAAGCAAACCTATCAAATTTTAGACATTCTTTGTTCAAAACACTGACCACTTGGCACATTTGTTTCCTACCACTCATCTTTGACTTGATTTTTACCATATCCGAGCATCTTACCAAACATCCGTCTTTGCCATTGTGGGCGCTCTATGTGGCTCAATGCTAATGGACAGTGATTCTCGACGAGAAATGCGGTCTTTAAATCGTTGATACAAATGAGGATTTTAGGTAAAAACTCAAGCTAGCCGCATCTCAACTTTCTCATTCACATCCTGTGCGTATTTGTTCTGCCTGGTTTTGTTCTAAAAAAATGTTTGATGGCTCATAGCGGTGCTCGGAAGAGATGGTTAATGGCATTGTCTGTGGATGGTGCTGCGTGATGGCCGCATATAGCTTGTGGTCGTGCACGGGTTACTTTTAACTTGAAGCTTGAATGTATTAAGTGTGCAAGTTTCTGGAGCTTCTCAGTTCGTTGGGGAAGGCGCTGCGGGCGTGAGTTGGGGTGTGAAAGACCATGCTGAGATAGCTAGGGTGGTGAGTTATGGGCTTAATAAGCCGTAGGTTTAATGCGAGTGGGCTTGAGTATTGAAGTTGAGCTGGGTTTGATTTATTTTAGGTATTTTCCAAGCTGAGCTAGGAACAATTTTGAAAGAAAAAGAGGTTTTAGTATGGGCTGGGTTTATTTTAGTGGAATGGGTTAATGAATTTGAGAGGGCTTGATATAGGAGGCCCTGATTTAGTTCCCCAGCCAGCTTCGTAAGACGAGTCGCAGCCCGCGTCCCTAATTCCGAAATTAAAACTTTTTTTAAAGAGTTTTTAAAAATAAAATAAAAATTCGAATATATTTGAAAAAATTTTAAAAATATATAGAAAAATGCTTGGAAATAGGTCTTCAAGAATTTTTTTTTTTTTTTAGAGCATTAGATTTAGTTTAGTTTCATTTGATTAGTATACATGTAGCTTAGTCTCCAATCCTAAAATCTCTTGTTGCATAGAAATCATAGCATCACTCCTACGTCTCAATTGGTTGCTAGCTAACCTAATAAGCTAGTGGCGACTCTTAGGTTGTTACGAACCTAAAAAATGAAATTCAATGTTGCAAAAGGTGTGGATTTTCTTGCGTCTAATCAAGGACATTGGCCCAATTAGACAATGCCTCTAAATCTATATTTCTTTTCCTTCCGAATGGAAAAGGTAGGTCGGGACAAAGCTTCACAGTGCTAATAGCATTTTGCTGTGAGTAAGATCGAGAATAAATATGTCAAACAATCATTCCCTTCAATCTAGATGGATCTCTATTTAAACTGCTTCTCGAGCCACTTGGCTTGGTATGGCTTACATTCTAGGATAAATGGTCATGGATGAGTATATAGAGTTGACATAGCACTGATCAAATTGTTTACAGAAGGAAGGGAAGAAGTCATTCATCTCTAACGATCATATCGATTCAAATTCAATCAATCATCTTGCACAAGAAAGAAGTATTATCTTGGACACGATGGTTCAATTTTACTTAAGGGATAACATCCAAGATAGCAACTATCTTGCTTGCTTGAGAGCTTTTCCGCAAATTTGCTAGTTTAGTAGATAAAAACACAGTAGATGTTGCATCTGGGAGAATTTTACAACCCCAAGCTTCTTTAGCTGGTGCAAGAATTTGGCCAAAAGGATTCAAAAGCTGAGGAGAACTAGTGAATGATCAACTAAAAACTTGTCAATTAGGGCACGTACTTGAAGAGGCAAACGTGTGTACAAACTAGGCAATATGAATCCAAAAACTATTTGATTCCGCCATTTCCCATCACAGATTTATCGACTCAACCTGTGGGATGTGATTCACCATGCGTTTGTAATCGTAGGGGGAATTGAAATGAGATAAGAATATCACACATCAAGATTAAATTATGTTCCTAACGGCCAAGAGAATAATAATAACGCAAAGACGGAATAGGGAGAAAACCTGATAACGCCAATATAAAAGGTAAAGGGGATTGCATTTGTTGCTAGACCTACAACCTCTACTCACACTAACCACTTTATTGTCATCACGCCCAAGATCTCCCAGTGAAATCGCTAATTGGATGCCAAAATCAGGTCTCATTATGAAATCATCCCCTGAAAGCCTCAACAGTATCGCCTATCTCAACGTGTGCCATTTGAACGACTAATCTTCATTTATCCCACTCTTGTTATGTATGAAAAAATACCCCTCCGAAGGAAGATTGAACTTCAGGCTTGGTTGCGGCTTCTCGAGCTCTTTTCTCAGAACCTTTACTTTATTTTACTGTTTCACTTTTGTAGCAACTTTGAGGTTGGCTTTCCACAGCAACACCACCACCGTGAACTTCAGAGGCTTAAAGTGCACGTCAACACTGGAATTGTCTTGAAGTTTGTAGTCCCATATCCCATGATCATCTTCAAGTTCAATTCCATTTGCATATAGCTTCACCCGCTCAAGAGGGACATCCGTACAAACTCTCTCAAGCGTTTCATAAGGTCGTTCAATTCAACTTATATGGGAACTGCATTTTGGATCGTAGCATCCCGATGCGTAATTCAATTTGAGTGGATGGAGGTGGCTTTGGCCCGATAATGAGCCGAATGTGGGAGCGATTGATGATGTTGCAGCCCTCGACATTGAGCTCATCGTCCAGGGCTTCATCGTTGAAGATCAAAGTTTGTCTATAGACAGGTATTCCTTGGTGTTTTTCGATCTTCTCTTTGATCTCTGGGACAATATCATGGAGACCAATTTGAATGCAGAAAGGACTTCCTTTTTGGGGCTCAAAGAACACATCCTTTTTCAAGAAAATACCAACATGAAAATGTTATTTGATGAAGCTCAGTCTAAAAGCTTATGGTCACAAGATTGATTCAATAGGATAGAAGTGGAATGAGCACATATATGGAAATAAAATCCAATAACTATGAGTCATGATCTTACTGTATCTGAGCCATTTGTGTGAGGCACCGCCACAAATGAAGATGTTTCCATCTCATGAAGGATCCCTTCAATGTCTAATGGCCCCATGTGATACATTTTGTGAGTTAGACATATAATGCTATTAGATATTTCTCAAGTTTGAGCTTGAAAAGAAAAGTTTCGTAATTCGAGTAGGTTTCCTAAAAAGAGGTTATTTTGGATTTGATTATTGCCTATATATGAGAAGTTGAAACAAAAAAAGTCTTAACTTTTGAGAGCCACCTTTTGTAATCCTTGATTTCTATAATGGATTTTGTTTCTTCTCTCCCCATGGTTTTTCCCCTAAGGGTTTTCACGTAAAAGCTATTGTTCTTTTATTATTCTAAATTTCAATTTCATTAAAGTTTTTGCATCTGCCATAACAATCTTGTATCAAAGGCCTAGGGTTTTTCACGATCTTCTAGTTATGGCTTCAAGTCAACAACAAGATTTGATATTGAGAAGTATGATGGGAACGGCAATTTCAACCTAGTCTATGTGTTGGCTATTCTTACGTAGCAAGGTTTAAAGAAAGCTCTGTTTGGAAATATGAAGAAATTAGAAAGCACGTATCTGCTATTCAATTGTGCCTCGCGAATGAAGTTCTACAGGAGGTACTAGATTAGAAATAGTTGCAGGTTTATGGAATAAATTAGAGAGTATTTTTATGGCAAAATCCCTCACCAATCGATTGAGGCTCAAGCAATCACTATTTCACTCTTCATATGACTAAAGATGCTTCTCTTAAAACTCATATTTCTGAATTCAATATTATTATCTCTAAATTAAGAAATATCGATGTTAAGGTTAAAAATGAGGATTAGGCTCTCTTACTGTTAGTCTTATAAGATGTCGCGACCAAATTTTTGGGTGTGAACCACCTAAGGTTTGGCTAATGGATTGTTAAGCCTAGACTTAACTCGGGCTTTCCCAAGCCCATACCAATTCGCGACTTAGGTTTAAGTTCTTAACATGCAATTGATTTTCAATTAAAAATCGCCATTAATATATTTTTGGTGGGTCGATTAGAAACCCAAGTAAAATAACGGAAAATTTACTTTACTCCTATGAACTAAAGATTTGGGTACGGGGACTTGGTTATGCTATATTTTTCTAATGCCCTTTCAGTACCATTCTTTTATTTTCAAAAATGCTTTGGCAAGCAGCTTAAATTGATTTTAAATATATTTCCCTAACATGTGAGGCGATAATGCAGGTGCGCAAACCACCAATTTAACACCCAAGTAAAGCAATAAATAAATTGCAGAACTTACCTCATAGCAACGAAAGCATCTGCGTTGTTAGATCAGAATTCACATCAATAATCCTAGATATGATTTCTAATTAACACTTAATTTCTTCTTTTTTTTTTGTTTTCACTTATTTAATGAAAATCATGCAATGTGCTAGTTACTAATTTAACATGAAGTGATATGGTATGGCAATATGACCTAAACTACATGACATGAGTAAGGTAATGCAATAATTAAATATGCGATCTAAATTAACCAAAATGACCTACTCCTGATGATGGGTAATTTCTAATTAAATGAACCTAGCAACAATCACTAAATGACGTGCACATGATTTTTTATTTTCTTAATAAGCATGCAATCTATCCTAGAGATTGAAACTAATTTATCCTAAGACATTTTTTGTATTTTTTAATAAAAATTGAAATTAAGACTATCAAATAATTAACATGCAATTTAAATCGGTGAAATGAAAATCTAACATCCTAAATTTATGTTTTTGGTATTTTTATTTAAGAAATTAGAAATAAATAAATTTCCTATTTTTGACATGCAAAATAACCCTAAAACAAGTAATATCCTAACATGAATCTAATCTAACTCAAATGTTTTTTTCTTTCCTTTTATGAGAGCAAACAAATAAAGGCATCGAGAACAACAATGCAACAAATCCAACAAAATATCATCCATGTCCAATTAATTTTAGAAATAAATTGACGAATCGTATCTCGCACATGAGATTGAATTGGCCAATTTTAGACAAAATCACGAATCGTATCTCGAGCGTGAGATTGGATTGGTGACTTTTCCGTGTGATTGCGAATCGTATTTCGAGCATGAAATCAAACCGTTAATCATATGTACGTTGCAAAATTAGGAGATTTCCTAATTTAGAAGGCTACTCGAGTTGCGAGTATCATGGCATATCATGAATTTCCATCATGTGCACCAATGAATATATCAAATAAGGAAACAAAATTTTGAGAAATTAAAATAGACAAAATTTTTACTTATCCCAAATATTTGCTTCCAAATTTGGTCTTCGAATGGCGGCCAATGACCAACTGTGCTTCAGAGCAAGCCGGCAAGGCATCTCAGCTTGGGATGCTCGAGCTGGTAATTCACGGTGTGGTGCTCGGTTGACTGCAAAATCAAAGCAAATGCGCGGCAAGGACCAACGCAATATATAGGATTAAAGAATTAGACCCCAAACCCTCGAATCTCCTTACCGCCGGCATTTCAACTTGACTTGGTGGACGTCGGGCTTGCTGAATGCACACGGTAACTATAGAAATCCCTCAGCTTTTTGATCGAATTCTAGTCACTCTGGTGACAATATTCTTTGAATATTCAACTTTGACTTTCATAGCTCCACAGTCAAATTTTTGACTTGCCTACCCTTACGGTCCGTGAATATCAAGTAGAATAGCTGCAACAAAACTCGAGCGAATCGTTCAAAGAAAAGAAAATAAAATATAACTTATTATAGCCCACGTCGGGGAAGATAGCTCTATGGCAAAACCGGTCTGGTCATGCAAGAATGCCGGGACAGAGATCGATGAAATAGCAACCCGTCTCGATGCCGGGTCAAAGGACAGTGTCGTTCATCCGCACAACGACAGGGAGCAGCTCTACTTGGTGTCGGGCTTACGTCAGGAACATAGTCGCGGGACTGGAACAAGACAGCAGCACCTCGTCAGATCATGGAAAAGATCGGCACCACGGGCACCGGAGGTAGCCACGAGCAGAGGCGGTGATGAAGGGCAGCAGCTTGCGTTGGGTTAGGTCCGCCGGGAAATCTATGAAAGAATCAGGAAATCTGTGAAAGAATCAGGAAATCGAGAGGGCTTGAAACGCCGGGAACCATCTCGAGCTGCTCACTGGAAGCTGCGACTGAAAGCTGCTGGACGTTAAGGATATCGGGCACGTATTGGGCAGCAGTTAATGGACAGCAATAGCTTCGGACAGCGCACAAGGGATTTTTCTCTCAATTCTCTTGTGGCCGTGTATCAATATGTGTAGCCCCTGAAAACCCTATACAACTAATCTATTTATAAGCCTCATACTAGGGTTTTAATTTTTCTAAATTGATATCCATAAAGATTCTTTTTCCAAATGCAATATTCACTTTTCACATCTGCCCTATCCGAAAAATTTATCATATCCCCGAAAATTTCAAATTCTTATTTTCTCACGAGATAATTTCTGATTATTGAAAAAAAAAAAAAAAAAAAAAAGAAGCTTGGGCCAATTTGCTCACTTCATGGGCTTAGTCTGGCCTGTCAATTTAAAGCTCAAAACCACTAATTTAAAAACATCCGTCACCGGTCCAATAAATGCAAAAAATGCAAATGCGCCTAAATCTATATGCTATGCAATTAATTAATTAACTAATATTTTTTAGGGATTAAAATTAATCCCTAATTTTTTAATGCGATAAATGAACGGGTCGCCAAAATTTAGATGTCAACATAAGAATTTTGGAGAAACCATGATTGTTAGTAGAGAAACTATCGATGTTGAAGGTGTCAAGACTAGTCTCCTAAATAAGCACAAACTAGATAGAGAACTGACTCTTGAAGGCAATAATGATCATGGGGCCGGTTTAGTTGCTAGAGGAAGATCTATTGAGAGAAGTAATAATGGCAAGTTCAGATGAAAATCGAAGCATATGGATCTGATTTGCAACTATTGTCATTCTAAGGAGCATATCCAAGAAACTTCTTTGCCAAAGATGGCCTTGTAAATAAGACTAGGCTAACCACCGAGGTTTGCCCTAGTGGCCACCCTTCCAACATGGAAGGAGCAATGGGGGGTTCGAATCCGCACCTTCTCGGGGGGTTGGGATGGGGATGATTCAAGTTGCATTTGTTTTTATTTCTTTTTCTATTTCTAAACACTTTTTGTGTTTTTTTGTTCCCTGGGAACAAAAAGGAGCAAACGCATTTGTTTGCGTTTTTGTTCCGAAATTATTTTTTTGTTCCTAAAAACACATCTCGGAATGCAAAACAAGAAACAAAAAAAGTCATTTCTTGTTTCGGAACAAAATTTAGAAACACTTTCCGTTTGCTTCTCTCTTTTTTTCTTCTTCTTTTTTCTTTATTTTTCTTTAGCCAGTTGTCGGCCTCAGCCAGGACCGGCGACCGGCCGTCGAGGGCCGGCGACCTCGCCGAAGCGTCACCGGCCCCCGGCGAGGCCGAGCGTCGCCGGCCCCTAACGAAGCTCGACCTCGCGCCGGGTTGGGCGAGCTCGATCTCACCAGATCCGGCAAGGCCAATCTCGCGCCAGCCGGGCAAGCTCGATCTCGCCCGGATCCGGCGAGGCCGAGCTCGCCCAACGGCCGGCAAGGCTCGGCCTCGCCGAGCCACCGCCGTGTCGGCGTCGCCTAGCGGTGGCTGGCGATGCCGAGCCTCACCGACCGCCGGGCGAGCTTGGCCTTGCCGGAGGCCGGCAAGCCTCGCTGTGGTGGGGGAGGCCGTCGGCCCTCGTCGGCCGGTCGCCGACCATGGCCGAGGCCAGCGATCGGCCAAAAGAAAAAAAAAGAAAAAAGAAAAAAAGGAAAAATAAATAAGAAAACAAAATAGAAAAAATAAAATAAAAATATTTAAAAAATAAAATAAAAAATAAAATTATACAAATTTACCAAACGTGTTTTGTTCATTTTTTATTCCTGGAACAAGTTTACCAAACGAATTTTTTGTTCAAAAATTGTTCCCCGGAATAGAAACACTTTTTTCTATTTTTGTTTCTGAAACAATTTTTAAATAGAAATGTTACCAAACACGCCCTTAGTTTCCGGAGTGGGTTTCAACTCCCACGTCCGTAAAAAGGTAGAGCAAAAATCTGAGAGTGAGAATTAGAGTAGAACCGACAAAAAAATAATAATAATAATAATAAAACTAGGCTCAACCTACTTCCACTACCTTATTAGCTCTTGACCATTCTTAATACATTAAATTGAATAAATAATCCCCTACGGGTCCCACCCCTAATTAAAGATTATTTCTTACATTTTTTTTTCTTTTCTTTCTTGTGTTTCAATTTTATTAAAAGACAAAATTATCCACATCCCTTACAAACAACTTATTTCATCCTAACCACTTCTTCCACACACATTATATTTCAACTTTTCATTCTTGTTTGTTTTCTTCTATACTTATTGCACCAATTATTAACTTTAGCTCCCTGGATAATCCCCCTTCTCCTGAATTTTTCAACTTTGATTTGTAGAACAAATTTATGAGAATTTACTTAAAGATTGAATATTTTGGTTGGTGAATGCACTATAAACAATTTACTCAACATTCATTGTATTGTTTTTGTAGAGTGGCCATTATGAAAAAAAATATTGAAGATGACCCCAATCTGCTTAAATGTATCAATTTATGATGAAACTGCAATCAATCATGTCCACAAGTTCATTTCGAGCTTCCCACACTAAACGTTGAAAATTATTCATTCAAATATTTTTGTTTCAAGTGAATAGTGACTCTTTTACTAATGTAATTGAAATATTTTATTGCCTAAATTAGGTAAGATATTTTTCAAGAAAGAAACTTTTCTTATGGGAGCCAAGTAGCCAAACAAATAATATCTTTTGTTAAGTTGGCTATGCATTTTATTATTGCATTTTAAGTTGGCTATGCATTTGTACCTTGAGGATAGTTTTCTTTGCATTAATTATTATATGAAAATTCTGATGCACTTAGAATTGACCCCAAAAATGTGTTTGCAAATGGTTTGAATGGGTTGTCTTATAATGTCATGTCAATTGCCATAATTTCTTGTCAACAACTAATTATATCATGTAATCAAGGAAAAGAGAGTATTCTATGTAATAATGATTTATGGAACATTTTATTATGTATTTGCATGATAATAGTGGATGTTTAGAATTTATATTCTTTATTTTTGTGACAGTGTCTATCATCATGCAATGATGGCATGAAATTGGACCATTAGATTCATGTAATAAATTGAAAGTCAAGCAATTAAAATATACAAAGTACAACGTAATGTCATGTATTAAAGCTATAATCAAACGAAGTGTGTACTAAAAGTGGTAGATTTTTTTTATGTTATGAACATGAATGAATATTCATTATATTCATCTTATCTAATGTACTTATTATGGTACATTTGTATCATACATTCTAAATACATCTCCCTATATAATGAACGTTCATCTCCCCTATCCAGTACATGATTGATATTAATGATAAGTACATTCTTGTTTTCCTATAAATAGAAGCTTAGTTTTTTGTTGTAGAGACACACAGTAAAAATACAGTCATACACTGGAAATAAAACTCTCTTCTCCGGATTCTCTCTAATCTCTGGTGTTCACTTGCTTTATCTTTCAATCCCTTTTCTATTATATATTCGCAATGCAATATTTTACAACATTTTAACTATTATTTGTGCTTAGTCATTAAAGCAATATTTAGGTAGCTATCTATCAAAGAAACTATTTTTCAAGGAAAAAAAAAAAAGACACCAATTTTGTTCCAAATGGAGAAATAAATGAAAAAATCCTAAAAAGAAGGAAAGAAGGCAATGAATAATCTTAAATTGAAAGTGGGCCCCACATTTAACCCTAATAAATGTTATCGAGAGGAGCATGGATAACTCCATCTCTAGCAAAAATTGGATCAAAAGAGGAAGAGGAAATAAAAACTTAAGAAATCATATTAAATTGTATCCAATCCAATGTGATAAAGGATGTCATGAATCAACAAAGGGGTGGAAATAGTGTGAGCATTAATTTAATATCAATCTTTCATGGAGATATTATAGTACATGGCCTTTATATTTCACTATTGTGACCTGAATGTCTATATAAGATTCTAACTATAACAACATAAATATAAAAGAACCAAAATTATGATGAAACCCAATTAAGATTTACAAAGCTGGAAAAAAAAATAATTAAGCGGAAGCATCAATAAATGCTAAATATTTTAACAACCAACTCTTACCCACAAATTTTCACCAAAATTAATATGGAAGGAATGATGTGAATATTCATATTTGAATATATCAAGGGAATTCTAGATATGCATTCTTGGGAAAGAAATATTGCGATTCTCTTTCAAATACAAATTGAATATTGCAAATTTTTGCAAGAAATACAACAATTCTCTCTGTGATGCATTGTCACGAACGAGGAGATATCCATCAACTATTGCCAAAACTTAAAAATAGAATTAAAATGGTCACCTAAAGAAAAGGGGAGAATTTCCATAAAAAAAAAAAGTAAATGGAAATACATTATGATCTTAAAGAAAATAATTTCTAATTCTCTACAGATAGAGAAGAGCAGAAACGATTTTACTCGTAAGTAGACTCTAGACAAATTAACTTGCTAGTATTTTCAACACCTAGACAATTGCAGAAAATAAACACTTGTGAGGAAAGCTATTATTTAGGCTTTCATGTTTCTTACTAATTCATATTATTTTACGTGCTGGGAATGTTTCATGTATTTACATCACGATTCAATAGATAATGGAATCTCACATATCATTTATTCTTTGAATCGAAGGACAAATTTCCATGACAGGGCTCGGACTCACTTCAAATATAAGTTCATGTAGACTCTAGCGCAAACATGATTGATGTGAATATTATTTTGTACCAGCGTTGCCTACTTAAAACGCAAATTAAAGCTGAAGGCCGCATATATTCTGTTCCGACAACGTGTTGTCCAAGGTTACGGGTTACGTGATTAAAAAGCAAACTAAACCACACCAAAAGGCCGCATATTTTTACAAAGTTCTCGCTCTTTTTTTACTTTTTTTCAATAGTCAATGTCATCCATAGATATTTTCCTCATTTCGTTTAGTATATGAACTTTCAAAAGTTCGAATAATGTAATCTTTTCACTAAATATATTGCCATATCCCATCTATTTTTCTACTTGGACTGTCACGTTAGTATTTATTGGGCTAAGCTATAGGGTGTCTTGTCACGTTGTTTTCCCAGGTCAGCAAATCTTTTCCTCCCTTTCTTTTTGGACCAAAATTATGATATATAACCAAAGAAGGCTTAAGCAATTACTTTTAGTTTTATATCTTTCACTAAAAGGAAGGATGTTTTATAGGGATGCCATTTATTCAACTTATTAAGTCATTCGCAGTCACAAGTGAAGGGATTGATACCCAAGCTGTTGCGATGGGGCAAGCGATTGAACAAAATATAGACGGAAGAAGAAAAATAAATCGGATACCGGATTTACGTGATTCAGTCGTAAAGACCTACATCCACGGGGAGAACAATAGTGAATTTCACTATAGATCAAGCGATATAATAAGATTACACATTCAAGTTACTCAAACACTCTATCGGTATTTTAAAACCCTAATTTAACCTAAAATCTAACTCACGACATAAAATTATCACACAAGTTCAAAACAAACATTGAAAAAGAACTCCTTTTCTTAATCGCACTTTAGCTTGAAGACATGCGGCTCCTTTTTTTATCTCGTACGGGTGCAGCAGTAACACCTCAAAAAAGAACCTCTTTGCGGCTCTCTTTTGTGACTTCCACGTAGGGTTTTGGCCGGCAATTTTTCAGAAGCCCCAAAAGAAGAAAATCTGCATAATATTTGCTTTTATATGTGTGTGCCCAAGGTCAAAAGTTTGACCTTGGGCCCCACCTCCTGCTTAGAGCTTCACGTGCAGGATTCGCGGACTCCTTTCTCTCGGTTCTTCACGGAGAAGCTTCACGCGACTTTCCTTTTCTATTTCGTAAAGGATTCCGCAGCAAACAACTTTCCTCCTTTATTTTATTTTTATATTTTCTTCATGAGTCTACCAAATTTCGCATTTTAGCAAACGTTCAAACTCGAATCATAATTTAACACAAGCTTTAAATAAAATAATAATTTCTAATATATATAGAGAGAGAGAGACGGATACACACTCACAAGCGCATGTGGAAGCCACAATATATTATCACCGCGTCACATAACATTGTTATAAGTTTTCATGAAAGGATTACAATCAAATCGATCTTTTGAAAGTTCAAGACCAAAATTGAAAAAAAAATGTGAGGTTACATTTCCCCTCAGCAAATTGAATCCAGGTTCTAAGACAACAACAAAGTCAGAAAACTGTGCGATTCCCCATGAGTTCCCAAAATAAACTTGTTTCTACAGTAATTCTTCGTTAACATTTATTTGGTTCTAACACACCATAACCCCTTCAATGATTTCTTCATGTATCGAGGGGGATAATGCTACTTTAAGATATTTAAAGCACTTGGTTTAGATGCTGGACATTATACATTCAAGTCATAGCATCTTCCAATGTAGTAACTTTGCGAGAGGCGTTTACCATCAGACCTTGATGCCAGTGGATTGAGTAGTTTAATACCTGCGATTGTGAAAATTATCCGAGACAGTTTCGGATGCCCTATAATATTCAAAGGAAAAATTGACATCCTCGTATTAGTCCCGGGCATCCCTGCACTGCAAGAAATAAGATTTAAGTCCCCGAACGATCTCTCTCCCTCTCTCTCTCTTTCTCTCTCTCTCTCTCTCATAGAAATTCTATCATTTCTTCCTGCAATCAGAGGCTGAACAACCAGAGGAAATTGATGGAAACGAACCAGACAATGGGGATGGCATCGGCGACGAAGGCAAACTGCAAAGCCAGGGGGGCCAACATAATGCCCCCGCCTAGTCCCAAGTGGATGCTCTTGCAGATCGAGCTCTTAGTCATCTCCTCCGCCTTCTTGCTCCTCTTCCTCGTCATCTTCGGCTCGTGCCGACGCTGTTGCAACAGCAACAAGCTCCGGCTCGTCATCTTCGCAGCCTACTCTCTCTCGAACTACATACTCACCTTCTCTCTAGGCCTCATGCACAATATACGGTTCCACAACCCACTGTTCCCCATCTGGGCAATGCTCCTGATGATCGCCCTCGGGAGCGCCGATTCTCTCTCTGCATACAGTCTCGAGGACAACGAGAAGTGGAAGAGCTATAACTGGCAGCTCGGGATCAAATCGATCTGGCTGGGCTTGTTGATAGGCTTGTCCAACGGCGACCTGTCCCACAAGACGATCCTGTTCGGGTGCCTCTTCTTCATCTGGGCCTTGAAGTGCGACGAGAGGGCTCGTGCCTTGAGGGCAGCAAGCCGGCATTCTTTGGAGAGGAGCACCAAAGTGATTGCTGATTATATGAGCAGGGAGCACGAAAATGGTGGTGAAGTTGATCCAATTAGCATGGGAGGATATAAATACTTAGTGAGGGGCGAAGAGGAGAGATGGGCGAATAACCTTGCTCCTAAGCGATTTATCAAGTGGTGTCTAGGGAGGAAGAATCCGGCGCTGGCACCGGACTATCGAACGCCATTGGAAAACGAAGATGAATTAATCACTGTCGAGAAGGTATATAATTAATCATTTCGATTGGTTGTAACAAAGTACAACAGAAATGATAGCACTATGCATAATTAGTGATGTGATACAATGAGACAAATTGAGATCGGAAACCGCACTTTATTTAAAAGTCGAAATATATTAACATTTGCCATGCATCGTTTCGTGATGGATTTCATTGGTGGGCTGAGTGATTGATTTCAAAACCAACTTCTTTTCCATGAATCTACGGTTGAGATTACAAAGGCACTAATCAGAACATGAACAGAGTGCAAAAGATCTTTTTCTGTAAATTCCTGATTACTTTTGACTCGTATTACTTTTGGGTTCTTTATGTTAGCATATGCTTCGTTCGAGTACACTTGGGCATTTTGATTTCACTTAGCGCATTAGCAAGTCCAAGGCAAAAACTTAGCCCATTAGATGGAGAGAGATCATATGAACATAAGATATATTATAACCACGCATTTAGGGGATGTGGGATCACGATTAATACTCCTCTCATGTAAGCAGACCCCTTACATGTGTACAACTCGACTTATTTGTGTAAGCAAGTTGTTGTGAACCTTCCACGAGCTATGACTTTGAGAGGAAAGTATCGGGATCTAAACTCTTGACAGCGCTCGACCACGTACTTAAACAGTTTAACTTGGCCATAACTTACATGCAAGCTCAAACTCTTCACTCAGGTATGGAAATGTGAAGGGAGGCTCTTAAGCCAAGGAGGAGACCCCCACAACCAGCTCAAAGACATATGCCTCTCTTTTGCACTCTTCAAGCTCCTCCGTTTGAGATATGCTGGCTACTCATTGCCCCAAGAGGCTTACAAGAAGACATGGAATTTGATTCACCATGGATTGTTCTCAGAACAAGACGGTTACAAACAGGCATTTCGAGTCGTTGAGGTTGAGCTCACATTCCTTTATGATTTCTTGTACACCAAGTATAATATCATATTCCAGCCCGGCCGGTTGTTGCTCAAATTGGTGGAGCTTATGTATGTCGCTGTTGCCATTTGGTATACAACATCAATCTTGAAGAATTACAAGAAACACTGCGATATTGACAAACCAGTCACTGTGCTGCATGGGGTGACTCTCGACATACTCATGACCAACGTGATGATAATCTCATTCATTGTTGTGGAGCTCACGCAGCTCTTCTTCATATGGTTCTCGCAATGGGCTAAAGTTATGTGGATCTGCCAGTATGTGCAAAAGAAGTCATGGCAAGAAAATGTGTGGATTGAGAGAATGATCAGAGTGATATGTTGGGTCCGATTACTGAAGCCTTGGGAGCAAAAGCTTCGTCAGTACTCTTTGCTCGAGCAGTACTCTTACAAGCCTTTTAGTTTATTGAACAACAAGCTGATGGCGGTCTACATCGATCAAACTAGGGATGGCCAGAGACAGAGCACGCCGATCAAACTGCCTGAAGAAGTCAAGCAAGCGGTGTTTCATGCTCTGAAGTCACATAATGGTATGAAATTGGAGAATGGACAAGCCTCACTAAGGGGGAGCAATGAATCTAAGGAGTTGTTGTGGGCGTGTCAACTTGAGACACAGACTCAGGTCATAATGGTGTGGCACATCGCCACTAGCTTCTGTGAGCACCAACGGCCAGAAAGATCAAACTCACCCGAAACAAGGAGGAATTTACTAGTGGCGACTAGCTTATCCAAATATTTGGCTTACTTGGTTGCTTTTGCTCCACAGCTACTACCAGATCACCCTTGCGTTGCAGAGCACGTGTTCGATCAGGCGATCATCGAAGCCAAGGACTTCTTTGGGAGATGCAATAAAAACGATTGGATTAGGGAGATGGAGAGGAAGGACAGAGTTATATCTGCACATGAAGAAACTATTGTCAACCGAGGTGCTCGGCTCAGGAATCAGCTTACGAATGATATAAAACATGAGGATGAGATTTGGAGGATTCTAGCTGACTTTTGGGTGGAACTGGTGATGTATGTGGCACCTTCAGATGATACGAAAGCGCATGCAGAGCATTTGACTAGAGGAGGGGAGTTTGTAACTCACTTGTGGGCTTTGCTCTCTCATGCAGGGATTGAGAGGTCATCCTACTAAAGCCGCGTAATGCACTAGAAAGAAGCAAAAGCCTGTGAACTAATCCAGTGTATGCTAGCATCAATTGTAAGTGACGGGTGATTGAGATATAAAAGTTGCTTATGTACAATTCATGTGGATCTCGCAACAGTCAACTGGGCAATGAATTTGGTTACATCACTTACAGCTCTCACTATGCATTAAATGGAATCCTACTGCTAGTGAACAGCAACATCATATGTATTCCTCAGAGACACCCTATTTGTGGTCTCGTAATATAATTCTAGGAATGGATTACCTTAAGTTAATTCCAAAGTGATGACAATATATACATGACTGCAATCCCTTTCAAATATCAAAGACTTCGTTGTGGATGATGATCTTGTCACCAAGATTATGAAACAAAGTTTCATAGTACTTAAACAATATCCCCCTTGATCTAGATCAATCTCTGTTAAACTGATTCCCGACCATTTGATTTGGTATGGCTCGCTAGAGTTGTCATAGCATTGACCAGATTTTGCAGAAAGAAAGAGCGCAGTCAATCATCTCTAAGGATCATATCGATTCCAATTGAATCAATCATCTTCTGTAAGAAAGAAGTGCCATCTAGGACACGATTGTCCAATTTTATGGAGAAGGTAACATGTGAGATACCAACTATCTTTCTTCCTTCAGAACATTTTAGCAAGATTGCTCATTTGGTAGATAATCACAGAGCATATGTTGCATTTGGGTGAATTTCACAACTGAAAGTTCTTTGGCTGGTGCAAGAATTTGGCAAGAAGGATTCACAAGTTGAGGAGAACAAGTGAAAGATCCATTGAAAACTTATTAATCAGAGAAGGCAATGTGTGTACAAGCTAAGCAATCCATATCCAGAAACTATTCTATTCCACCATTTCTCAACCCAAATTAATTGGCTTGACCGGCTGATGTAATTCACCATTTTGCAGACGGAATTGAAATGAGATAAGAATATAACACACATGATTGAACGATGTTCCTAACAACACTTATATAAGAAGAGAGTAATAACGACGACAAAGATGAAAAAGGGAGAAGGAAAAATGGAACCTAGAAAACCTGATAACGCCAATATAAAAGGTAAAAGGAGATCGCATTTGTCCATAGACCTGTAACCTGTACTCACACTAAGCACTTATTGTCATCTTGCTCTAGATCTCTCAGCAAAACCACTAATTGGATGCGAAAACCAAGTCTCATCGTGAAATCGTTCCTCTAAAAATCTCTATAGTATCGCCCATCTCAACGCCGTGCCATTTGAATGAATTATCTTCATCCATCCCACTCTGGTTATGTATGAAAAAATACCCCTCTGAAGGAAGATCGAACTTCAGGATCGGCTGCAGTTTCTCAAGCTCTTTCCTCAAAACCTTTACTTTATCCGACTGTTTCACTTCCACCGCAATTTTGAGGTTGGCTTTCCACGGCAACACCATCACTGTGAACTTCAGAGGCTTGATGTGCACATCGACACTGGAATTGTCTTGAAGCTCGTAGTCGCATATCCGGCAATCATCTTCAAGTTCAGTTCCATCTGCATATAGCTTCACCCGCTCAAGAGGGACATCTTCCAGGGACCAAACAACCTCTCTCAGGCTTTTCACAGGGTCATGCACTCCAACTTCTATGGGAAGCCGCATTTTGGATGGTGGTGTTCCGATGCATAATTCAATCCTAGTGGATGGTGGTGGCTCCGGTGCGACAATGAGCTGAATGCACGAGTGATTGATGATGTTGCAGCCCTCGACATCAAGCTCGTCATCAAGGGCCTCACCGTTGAAGACAAAAGTTTGTCTATAGACGGGTATTCCTTGGTGTTTTTCGATCTTCTCTTTGATCTCTAGGACTGTATCATGGAAGCCAATTTGAATGCAGAAAGGACTTCCTTCTTGGGGCTCAAAGAACACATCCATTTTTTGAGAAAAAACGGCGCGAAAATGTTCTGTGATGAAGCTCAGTTTGAATGCTTAGGATCACAGGATTGGATCAATGAGATAGTAGTGGAATGAACATATATGGAAAGAAAATCCGATAACTATGAGTCATGATCTTACTGTATCTGAGTCATTTGCATGATTTACCACCATTTGTGTAGTTGAATATGTTTCCATCTCATGAAGGAATTCTTCAATGTCCAACGGCCCCTTGTGATACATGTCATGAATTAGACATAGAATGCTAATGACCGTGTGTGTATATATATATATATATATAATATTTCGTTGCATTTCTTTTTTATTTTCTTTGGCTAATAATAATAACTGAAATTATATGTAGAGGCTGCGTTTGGAGGACCGGATGTATGATCGATGTACAAGTTGATCTGTTTGGAACTAAGATACTAATTCTTATTATCATCTACTCAAATGTTCTAACATTTTCTTTCGGTTCCCTCCTATGCAAGTTTTATAACACATTTGAAATTACCATTTATGGAATTTATGATATGATTGAAATTACCATATTGGGAATCACGTCTCTTCCTTATTATTCATCTTAAACCCACCCTTAGTCATCTTATATCCAGCCTTATTGAGGCTCAATTTTCTTCAAAATCGATTCAGGTATAAATTTGCAATAATCATTTCCATCCTAAGATTGATCAATTTGAAATCTCGTCAATTCAAATTTATGGTAGCCAACTTCTGATCAAATCAAATTTGGATAGGAATAGGTCTGTCGAACGGGATGGAATGTTAGGCAGGTCGAGTAAAGTTTTCGGTCAAATCAACTTATCTCATTTACACTGGAGTAACAAAATGAGACATACAAAAGTGTAGTATTTAACCACATAATTATGCATTTTGTGATATCTGTTTCTAAATGGAATAATAAGCAATGAACATGTTGCCATACTCTTCTCTTGCACATTTGAAGACAAACATTTCTCCTGAAGGCTACTGAAGCAGTTCAACTTGAAACCAACTTGAATAAATCTGAACTGTTTACATCAAGAGCAGTTCCAAAGTGAAATCATCCAATTTACAGCTCGATTTCTTAAGATGGCCAGCTCCACCCAAGTTCATAACCACAGGTTAGTCCCTAGACAGTGAAACCAACCACTGCGCTTGTCCAACTGACACTTACAAATTGTTAGAATCAAAACGCGGCACAGTGGAATCATACACGACATATAAAATAGACATAGCATCTTGAAAGTCTGAGAGAAAAGTTCATGAAAGTCAGGACTCTTGAAAAGCATACAACTGAACTTGCCGTGGCCACACTTGACCATACACATCTTTTTTTGTGTACCTCCGATCCCATGACCAGGGCACATCTGCATCCAATGTTCAAAGAACTCAGACAATGGCAACCTTGGCAGGGAAAAAACCAAAAGACTATTTAAGTTCAGTGTGCCACCTTCTTGAGAATATGATTGAGGAGGAAGCTCGTAAGGCACAGGCAAAGGAATTATATCGAGTGAGGAATCTTTATCCTGGGATCTTTGCCATGCCAGGCTCACCAGCTTGGCTCTGCTGACATCAGAATTTCGAGGTGATGCAGATACATCCTTAAACTGGGGTAAAAAAGAATATATGAGAGCTGTTGCGGTTTCCCTTCGGTAAAAGTCAGAAATACAAAGAACTCCATTCTGCTGCATCCTATCTTACGATAATACTACCCCTGAAAAAAGGGGGATAAAGAAAAAGAGACTATGCAAACAAGAGAAGGATTTAGCTGTTACCTCTGAAGAAACCCCATTCTTTGTGCAAGAAAATATTCCACCTCGTCTTCTGATGGAACATGGTAAAAATAGCACACCCAGCTGAAAGTAAGACGCGAGACTTTTGCTCTATTAGGATGCTCAAGAAAAACTTAATGGCTAACTGAACTCCAACAACCTAGATATTACTTGAATGGAATGAAGCAACACACTGCCAAAGCATTGGATATTCTGAGATGAGCTTTTTACTGACTTGTGGTCATTAGCTTCAAAACAGAACCGTCATGACACTGTTGGAATTACTTATCTTCAAATAAATTCAATCATTACATACCTCATATGACCGAATCATCAACTGAGAGTTTTTCTTTTGAAGTGCTCCCCAGGCAGCTTTGCTGAGATTTGCCGAAGTTAGCAGAAACCAACTGCTCAAGTCAAGAATGTTCAGAAATTCAGTTTGCAAGAATTGGCAACATCTTTGTAAATAAGTATTGAGAAATGTACAGTATACGCCAAGGAAACAATCCTTACGCAAGTTTCTGACCCTTATAGCGTGTATATGTCTTTATGTGTGGCATAGAACGACTGCAACAATGAGATTATGTATTAGCAGGTAATCAATAGTCCTTTCTAAGAATAAACAGAAAAACAAGACTTCCATTTTGCTGTTAAGTAGATAGTAGCATTAGGGGCAACTTTCAACCCAAGCTTAAATAAATTTCCAATTATTCCATATAAAAAAGGCTGAAGATATCGAATTAGATCGAGGTATGTGAGGAATCTCACAAGGGTGATGTTGTCAAATTAAGAAAGCTAAGTAATAATCAACGGAATCAACAAAATTAGTCTTATTCTTACCAGCGACCAGTATGGCTCGCCTTCCATTTTGCCCAATACTTCTTCAAAAATTCCTTCTCCACATTCTTCAGTGGACTTGGTACGGCATTTCCAGCTGCATAACCCTAGGTAAATACAAATAAGGTAATCCAAATAAGATAGTATGTCAGAGTGAGTCAGTAATAGGTAGAGAAATATAATGAAAAGGAAAAGTTCCAATTGCCTTTGGCATGCTTGATCAGAAGAAGGCAAGCTCCAAACCCATCCGCACTCAACAGAAAGACAAAAACAATCACAACGTCCAAACTATGAACTGGATTAAATGTCCAGTACTAATTCACGGTGATGAAACATCTCTGATGTTGATAAAATTACATACTGTCCCCAGCATGTGATGGTTTTAATCAGAAAAGCTCATCCCAGCAGTAAATATAGACAACTCAAGTTAAATTTTGAGTGACCTCAAGGAAACATAGAACTTTATCCAAATGCATTCAGCAGGTCATGTAACTTCTACAACAATAGCAAAGATAATATGGGTCTATCTGAAAAATCATTTAAAACGCCATTTTATAACTTATAAGAGATCAGTGAAATGCATTCCAACCAAGAAATTATACTAGTCAATGGTACCTCTAAGGAGCATCGAACATCTTCCACTGTGGGCCATATGATCAAGGGATCACCTAAGCCAAGAGGTACTTTATCTTCTGAGAAGCCTGATGACATTGAAGATGCCAGCTCAGCCATCCACTTTTCGTCTAAAGACCCAAGGGAGGAAAACTGAATAAGCCAAAAGGAAAACCAGCGGGACAATATTTTGGTTAAGATCAACAATCACACCATGTGATGATGCAGAATACAAAAACAAAGGGGCCCAATAGTAGTATTCAGTTAATCCACAGTTATGCATTTACGTTTTCCTTGTATGTATGAGTGCGTGTTTGCTTGCATGTGCGTACATGCATGTGTAGCAGAATGCAAATAATTTTGTGAAACCTTCACAAGTCAAGAACAACAGGTTACATCAACTCTAACCTGATAAACAAGAGGAGACTTCTGAAAATCTTTGTCAAAAGTACACTCTTGCAGGACACTTTGCAGCTTCATGTGACCCCATTTTTTCAGGTTGGAACCCGTGTGGTATCCAGGTACTGATGCAATTAGTCTAACCTGGAACTCATAATTCATTTTACTCGTTCATCATTAAATGAATGACAAGGGTGACAAGGAAACAAGAAAAAGAAAAATCAAATAGGGCATAAAGTTGGCCTGAATGCAATAAACAGAGAACATACCGCTGAGTCTCTATAGTCGAACTTCTTGAAGAAAGAAGGATTAATAGTGAATTTGCCAACAGCAGGTATATTTATGTTGAATTCGGGCCACTGTGATCAGTCCCACCAAGCGATAAGATAGAGGCAAGGGTTAGTCGATATTATTTGCAGTAACAGCACCGCACCAATCAATAGTGGATATCTGCAGCATTCTTTAATGCAGAGTATCGGTGATCGAGGGAAACAAGTATATGGGTCTGGAGAGAAATCAGAATAGTATTGATTAACCCTGAACTATAAAACGGCAGAATCGAGATCTAGAACTTTGATCACAATAGGCAAGAAATCAGTTGCGTCATTGAAATAAAAAGGTGAGTGCAAGAGTTCCTATATTCTCCACAAGAAACATGCCCAAATTGATTTATAATGAATATAAGGCCAAATAAAGTCAAAGGAACTGGAGGATAAGCAAGGGAATATTGCAAGACAGAAAGTAACATTTAAAGTTCTTCAGCAATTGTAGATTTCCTCATTGGAATACAATATCACCCTACCGGAAAAAGATTTCATTTTGTACGGTAGACTAAAAATTTTCTCCATCACATACATGTTTGAAAAGATGATACTAAGAACTTTTCACATTGCAAGGTCATAGAAACTTTAAGGTTTCTTTCGATGCAAGTTGAAATTACAATACTTTAGGTTGTTACTTAACTTTCCCTGAAGTTGATCCAATTCACTATTTCCTATTTCCAGATTAAAGTTAACCTTTAGGCCAACAACAGCACACCATCAAAAGATAATAAGTCCGATGGATTGTAATTGTGACTGGGTAATACCTTTAGTGCACTAAGATAATCCACCAAATCATCTTCGAATCCACACCTTTTGCTAGCATTACTTGGGTCCTTCCAAGGAAAGTCTTGCATCCACAATCCTTGGCTCTTATTGTTCCAGTCAACATATATCAAATTGGCAGTATGTACAATGATCCGCACTCCCGTAGGATAGACAAGAAGCATGGCCTTAGAATGGTGCGTGCCATAAGAGATGGGAAGTGGAGGTTTGTGTAAAACCCAATTTGCTGGTTTCTTTCTCTAGAAAAATGATGAGATCAAGAGAGTTGAAGTGTGCCTAGTTTGGACGAACTGAAGCACAAGATAAAGCAATCATATTTACAGCTGACGCACCTTCATATGATCCAATGTACCATCACCCTCCCCATGGATAACCAACACATGAGGAACTTTTGCCAGTATTGGACAGGCTACATCCAGAAAAGAACAATGAGAGAGAACTTAGAGATGCCATCATTTCAAGCTAGCACAAATATCAAAGTTCTTTGGTGTCTGAATGCCTAAATGCAATTTAGAACTCATAATGCATTAGAAACACCTTCCCCATGCATTGCAAGTGTTGAAAGCTTGAATAATAGATAATTGATGACTATAACATAGAAATATCGACTGCAGATGGATCTTTTTTCATAATTAAATATAACTGACCAGGGATCAACCAATCAATGTCCACCATGTAATTTGAAAGGATAGCAACAATAATGTCGCCCTGTGTACAAAAAGGGTAATCAAGCAAGGTATCAGGACATGTCCCATAGCTAAGACTGCTATGTAAAACAATACATAACAGCGGCACGTAGGAATTGACAAGCCCTATGGACCGCTAAAAGAAAGTTAGCAAAGCTGACAAGACAGCCAGCTTCATCACTAAAGCAGCAATTTTGCCCTTAATCGATGATCAAATGGTCCTTGTCACATAACAAATTCCACAATTATTAAAAGATGGATGAACGTAATCCCTGAATTTATGTTTATCTATAAGCACATAGAAACTGGGGCTCTTTATCTGACCATGAAAACCAAGAAGAATAAGAGTCTTATGCATAATGAGAGTTTAAAGTCAGGATATTTACCTTTATTACATCTCCTATGGAAACACAGGATGTATTTGCCCATGCCGGGAGACCTTGCACACGTAGAAGCCTAAAGGTGTACGGCAACAATTCTTCTGGAACATGAAAGTTACGAATCACCTCCACATCACTTTGTCCCTTGTTTGCCTGCCAACATATAGGACACTTCAAGCTTGTAAAACCAGTAATGTCTCCTTCACGAACCAAAAAGAATTATGTCTATGACATTTTGATAATGAAGAAAACCAATTCTTGTGGAAAGACACGCAAGACACTGCACCACTCAGGAGAGACAAAATCAAAGAGACCATACCTAACTCGAAAGTTTCGATTCTTAAGCCTTCACAAACACAAATGAACATCACCTCACCTGAGATTGAGAGTCCCGCGCAAAAGACTGGTCTTGAACATCTTCTCGCATCCTCTTCCGACCACGATCCTCAAATGCGCGCGCATCATTCTTCTTTCCACCACCTGAAGACCCACTCGGGTCACCACTCAACACTTCATACTTGAAAAAGTGATTTCCAGGAATCAACTCTATCACGCAGCCAGGACCAATGTCCACCTTCTCTCCACTTCCCACCCTCATCCTCTCCTTCCCAGCATTAACAACGACGGGATTCCTCCCCTCCTGCAATGGATTCATTCACTTCAAATTTCAGCCGCACCCCATCCCCAAAAACCAAAATTTTCCCCGATTCACCAGTCACCCATTTTCACTCGGGACTTTCCAAAAGCACCCCCGTTTTCGTTTCGGCCGCAGCGAGAAGGGAGCTAAAAAAAGAGAGAGAGCGATGAAATTACCACGAGCAGAGAAGCGGAGCCGTCGGCGGAGGCGGTCAGGGTGATGTGCTTGTGGCTGAGCCGCTTGTCCGGAACAGAGGCGGCGCCGCGGCCGATGACGTTGGGGCCTTCCGCCAGCGGTATTCTGGGGCACGAGGCGTTCTCTTCGAGGGTCTTGGAGAGCGGGACCAAGTGACCAACCTGTCGCCGGAGAACGACGACGACGACGACGGCATCGGAGAGAACAGAGTGTCAACGGAGATTTCGAAGAAGACGAAGACCAACAAGAAGAAGAAGGAAGAGGAGGAGCAGCTTACGAGAGAATGCGCCATGTTCGAGCTTCAGGCGTCGCATCGGAGAGCAGACGGCGGCGGAGTTGAGAAAGGCTCGCCGCCCTGGTGCGGCGATGCTATTTCTTGGGGAGAAATTGCGCCGACGGAATCAAGAGTGAAATTGCGCCTTTAGCCTTTCGAGGTGAGAAACCGGGCCGGTCTGACCCGGTAATGGGATTGCCTCAACCCGACCGGTTTTTAGACCGGTTCGATCCCGAGTAAAAAATTCGGAAACCGATCTTGACTGGTCCGGTTCTTCGTTTCTATACCATGAACCGTTTGGATTCACTCGACATTTGACCTTATAAAGCCTTATTCTCGGCTATGAACGGTTTTCGACCTGTTTCAAGATCAGGTTTTATGCATAATTGGCTTTGAACCGGTTTAAAACAGAATCCTAAGATAAATCTCTGAAGGCTTTCTCATATCTCATTTAGGTCTCTAGGATAGGTGAAAACCATCAGTGTTCCATGTTTTCGCACATGAAAGATAGAGCAAAAACAAGTAGATTGATTTCCAAGTCAACCCTAGAATCAAACTGGAAGAAGCCAGTTTGGTTTCAAGATCAATAGTTTTGGTTCCTAATTTCAAAAACTAGGAACCAGCTCTGCTAATTTAAGAGAGGATCAAATTTTTTGGCTTAAAATTACTCACTCCAAACCTACTCGCCACAAAGCTATTCACCTCTAGTAATCCCAAAGGATTTTTCCCTTTGTCCCCGTACTTTGTTTTGTCATAAATCTTAGCGATAATTTAAATTCTAACAAATCTTCATCCAAATTTTGCTAGACATATTGAATCACTATCAGCTATTGACACAAGATGTGTTTCTATCAAAATTACATTTTTTATCCCCATACTTTTATGAGTGTCCAAATTTAGTCATTATTCTTCTTAGGGATGATAGCACAAATGTCATTATTAAATTTTTAATTTGTGCAATGTGGTACCCGAAATTTGGCATAATATGTAGTATCATTCCTAAACTTTTATATTCATATTTGTTTAATGTAATCTCTAAACTACATAAAAATATTTGAAATTCAATGACCACATTGAACAAATTAAAAATCCAGAGACAACGTTACACTTTAAGTCAAAGTTTAGAAATCATTTGTATGATTTTCCTTTTTTTTCGTTTCTTAACAAATACTAGTTTTCATATTGTTCATCAACGAGATTTTAAATACAAATTTTAGCATTGAAAATGGGAAAAATGGAAAATAGTGATGGCTATTTCTAGTACACATACAAATTTGTGTAAGCCTTTTATAGTTAATATAACTAGCTTTATTAGTGACAATTGAAGAATTTTTTTTTTTTTTTTAAGCCACCAAATGGAAGGGACGTAGTTAGAACATTTTATCGGTGGGAGCGTAAGATGAAGAGTTGCAACAAGCATATGAAAGTTTCAATGGGAGTTTTAAAAGTTAAAAGGCAATAAAAATAATAATAACTTTTATTTTAAAAAAAAAAGGATTATTGGATCTTTTTATAAGGTCGATGCTATTTCCACCCCTATATAACCAAATCCACCCACAGTTTCACAAAAAAGACAATATTGTCTTTAATTTCAATAGCAATTTAAAGTGGTGGCTTCAAATTTATTGACTTTCTTTCTTTTTTTAGATTTTCTATTTCTATGTAGAATATAATTATCATAATTAGGAAGGTCACATGCTTTTTTAATGGTTTTTCATCAAATTTGAACTTATTACTATTTAGAAAATAAAATGAGTCTCTTCTACATCATTACTCTTATAACAACTTATCTATTTTCCATCCCTCATTATCAAAAACTTACTTTCTTGGTCAAATTTTTTGTTTTTTTCTTTTATTTCATTAGTCTAAAATATACATCAAATCACTAAATTTACTATATTGAAGAATTTATCTTTTTCATTACTATTATTGAGATGCTTTAACACCAAGCACATAAGGCGTCCTAAGAGTGTTTAGAAAAATATTGAAAATATTAACATGAAAAAGTTAAGCATTTTGATATTGTTCGCAAACACTCTGCAAATGATATTAATTTTGTCAATCCAAAATAATGAAATTTCAATGGCATTTTACAAAAAAAAAAAAAAAAATCCTCATTTAATGCAAAGTTTTGATATAATTAGATTCCATCTTTTGAAGTTTCGTAAATGGGAACGTAACTGTCATTTTGTCTTTGAAAAGCTTTAAAGAGGTTTCTTTTTTTTTCTATTTTTTGTGATTTCATTTGATCATCCCATAATATGTATATGTATTTATGTATATAGAAGACAAAAGATAAAGATAGATTTGATGGTGACATCCACAATAAAAATGTAAAAAAATTTACAAACCCATGATTGTTTTAAAAAGTTATCTATGTTAAATTTTTTCTAGATTTTATTGGACAATTAATTCATAAATTTGCTTAACGATGAAGAAAAAAACTAGGTATCTTCAAAATCTCTCTTTTCGAGAAAACTAACTTTTATAGAAGAAAAATCAAAAAAACAAAGAGAAAATATAATGCACTTAATATACGTTTGATATTTTTAGTTATGGCAACTAAATCCTACATAGGAATAGAAAAAGTATTAAAAAGGAAAGTAAACAATTGGGGGCACCACTAAAAATTGTAATTGAATAATTAAGGGTAACTTTGTCTTTTTAATTGAAAATAGGATGGATTTAGTCATATAAAGGATGGAAATAGCGCCAGCCTTTTATAAATGTTGTAATCATGTTTCCATTTCTTGAAAATGTCACATAATTATTTTTCAATGCAATTAAACAAACAAATCTTTCATCAATTCGTCTCTCATTTTAATTGTATGGACAACTCTTTCACCATTTTAGAAGAAGTATTAATAGGCAAGTCAATGGTAATTTGCAGAAGTAAATAATTAAAGGAAACACCATTCTATGTATCTCTCGACTAATTATTAAAAAAGCATACGAAAATTCTTCATGATTAAGGTGATCGCCTGGCTTTTTTTTTTTTTTTTTTTTGGGTAGTTTCACTTGAAATTTTTTGTTTCTGGAGGACCGTGGACAGGCTATGAGTACTTTTAGGTTCGATTTGTGGACCGCTTTTCAAAATATGGGCTTCCAAATTCTCATGGAGTCAAATTTGGGGCCTTCAAATTTAGTGAGGTCAAGACTTGAAAAATCATTGGATTGAGGCTATAATTGATTTAAATCAGGCAATTGTAGCCATCAAAAATCATTGGATTGAGGCTATAATCGATTTAAATCAGGCAATTGTAGCCATCAAAGGCCGCGATGGCTACATGAGTGATGGCCTCAAACAAACTACATACAGGACCACTTAAGGTTAACAACTTTGGATTTCAAGTGGCGACGCTATGGTGCCACCCTTCCGAGTTAGGGTGAAGGAAGGGTGATGGATGACCACAATGTGAGGGAGGGCTAGTGAAGTGTGTGTGGTGGCTCGTGTGGTTCACACTAGACTTGATGATGATTTGAGGCAATGAGGATACAATGATGACAAGCGAAAGAACTTATAAATAAAAAAAAAATTAAACATACTTGAAGGAATCATAATCTCACATATAGGATTAAGATTCTTCTAAAGATGAAGACGTGATTACGAATTTTTGAGCCAACCTTAGCTTTTTTTGAATTTTAAACATACTAGAAGGACACGTAATCTCACATATAGGATTAAGATTCTTCTAAAAATGAAGACGTGATTATGAATTTCTGAGCCAACCTTAGCATTTCCAAATTTCTTTCACTTTATCATCCAATGCAGAATTGCCAGATCGGCCTCACACCAATCACAATTTCTTCACCTCGCCCAGTGACTCCTTCGGCCTCGCACCAATCATGACCTTATCTGAGGTTGTGTAGGTCGGAGCATAGTGGTCTTCGCGATCGTGGCTACTTCAGCTTCAAAGCTTCAAGCTTACGGCCATGGCCACTTAAGTTTTGTTGAGCTGGGTTATGACCCCTCGAGCTTCCGAACATCAAAATTAGAGACTGAAAGAAGATGAACAGTAAATTTTCGTAAGTTCCGCATCAATGAAAGAAAGAGGAAGAGGAGGAGCCTGAGCCTAAGTTTTGATATTATTTTTTGCTTTTGTTTTGTAGCGTTTTTCTTTTTGAATTTTAGATTTCCATGTTTATTTTTATGATGAGGAGCTTAGTGGATGACAAATATCCTCAAAAAGTAATAAAAATAAAGTCTCGTTCGTATTTTTATTATCCAAATTAAACAAAGTTAACGAAATGACGTAATTATATCAAGCTAACGAATTTTAGGTATTAACACCTAAATTTTTGACGATTTTAAAAAGAAATAAAATTTTGGAAAGAAAAGTGAAAGTCTCCTGCAGAGTACACAGGGAGCAGAGGAAAATTACGTGAGAGAGAGAGGAGAAAATGTAAAAGTAAAAAGGCAGAGATGAGGGGACGTTTACTGTTCCTCGTCTCCCTCACACTCGTCGGCTCCGCTTTGCCCTTCATCTGCCAGACCTGATTCCACCTTCTGGGCCACCAGCCACCTCCGAGTCGCCGACAGCCGCTCCTCTGCCGGCGCCGCCGCTTCCCGATCGGCTCAGACCCTCCGCCCAGATCTGCTCGAGCACCAGCGGCACCGCCCTCCACCCGCAGCCGCGAAGCCACCGAGCCGCACCGGTCGCCTCACCAGCACCGCCTCACACCGGTGACCCTCGACCCCACTGCACGCTGCTCGGGCCTCCGCCTCAGCAGCTCGCCTCCGCAGCACCTCGCCTCCTGCTCGCTCGGTGGCCGAAGCCCGCCGCGCCTGAGCCCCTCTCCGACAGCTTGCACCGCACCGCGCCATCAGCGCCCTCTGCTCAGTCCCCGCACCCGCTCGGAGCCTGATCTACCGCACCGGAGCGCCGATCTCGCTCCCCCGACGTCCTGCCGACCCGCGCCGCTCGCCGCCCCGAAGCCAGCCGCGACCGCCGCGCCGCTCCGAGTCCCCGACGCCTGAGTCTTCCTCCGCCCGAGCGCCTGCCGGTTGCCATCCGCAAAGCCGACGCCGGTGGCCGTCCGCCCACACGTGATCCGTGCTCCGCATCCCTCTGCTGCCGCTGGTTCACTGGCCTACCTCTGCCGGAGTTCCCTCGCCGGACTGATCAACCGGCTGCCCTTGAGACCCACGGTTACACGTGGGAAAGAAAAATAGAAAAAAAATTAGATAGTTTTATTTTCTTTTTCTATTAACTTTATTTTATCTATTTCTTTTAAGTTCAGTTGTTATTGTATAAATTTGAAGTGATCTTCATTTCATGAATTTTGTAGGCATTATCCGCAGGGTCTCCCCCAGAATTATTGTAATTACTAATTTGATCCATAAGATGTCAGATCATTTTTTTTAATTATATTAATTTATGGGGTTTGTCGATAGTATTTTAAATATTGAATCAATATAATTATTAATTTGATCCGTAAGAATTCGGATTAGATTTTTAGTTATTTTGAACACTTTGTCGTGATAATTAGGATTATGATAATCGTTAATTTGACTTGTGAAACAACATGTTATTTTTTCGATTATTTTAATCTTTTATTTGATCGAATGTCTTGATTAACTTAAATACAATGTTTATTTGATAATTGCTTGTTTTGGAAAACTACTAAAAATATCCAAAAAAATATTTGAATTAGGATTCAGTTTGTTTTGCAATATTTTTGTTATCTTGCATATCTAGAATGGTGATTTTATTTCGAATTTAGAAAAAAAGTATATAAAAAACAAAAAAAAAAATGTATTCATTTAGGTTGTTAGTTTGTTATTTGGATTGTGTGTTTAATTATGTATTAATTTTAATTTCGAATTTTCATAAAGAAAATCACAAAAAAAAATCATTGAGCATATTAGGTTAGAATGACATGTTTCATTTTAAATTTAGATCATCTTTTTAGATAAATTGCATGTTAGATTAAGATAATATCTTAGTTTAAATTAGGATTTAATGTGACTTTATCCTTAGTTTAAATTAGATAGAATTTTAATCTAGCTAGATCATTTTTGCATTTTTAAAAATAGAAATATCAAATGCACGTCATTTAGTTTTTATTAGGTTCATTTAATTAGAACTTCCTCGTCATTAGACTAAGTCATTTAATAAATGTCGCATGACATATAACTCACATACTAAATTGTATGTTGCGTGTCATTTTAGTTAAAATAAGTTTGTATATCATTGCATCGCATTACTCATCATTAAAATTATGTCATCTGATTAATTTAGATTGCATATTTAATTGTTGCATTTCTTTAATTTCAAATTACATGGAAAATATAAAAGAATTAGAATGAATTCATTTCATGCTTTAGGATAGATTGCATGCTTATTTATGTCATACAATTTTGGTCATGTTAGAATAGTGACATGCATTGCATAAGTCATGATTTTCATTAAATAAATGAAAACAAAAATTGAGTAATTGCTTGTTAATTAGAAACCATATTTAAGATTGTTGATGTAGATTTTAATTTAACACTGCAGATGCTTTCGTTGCTTTGGGGTAAGTATTGCATTATTTAATTGATTTTTTTTATGTTAAATTGGTGGTTTGCGCACCTGCATAATAACCTCACATATTAGGGAGATAATTTAAAATCAATTCAAGCTGCCTGCAAAACTTTCTTTTGAAAATAAAAAGAATGGTATTGAAAGGGCATGAGAGAAATTTAATGTAACCAAGTCCCCGTATCCTTAGTCTTTGGTTCGTAGGAGTAAAATAATTCTCCCATTATTTTACTTAACTGTCTAATCAACCTACCATAAACTGATTAGTGGTGACTCCAAAATAAAATCCATTTGCATGTTAAAAAATTTGAACCTAAGTCATGAATTGATATGGGCTTAAGAGAGCCCGAACTAACTTAAAGACTTAGTAATCCATTAACCTAGTTTTAGGCGGTGAACCTGAAAAATTGGGTCGCGACATTAGGGTTCGATTGTACTTTTTGAATGTATTAGGATTCAATTACACTTTCACAACAAAATTTTAAGATCTCTGAATTATTTATATTTGTCATAGCAGAAAGATTCGGCACCATTGTAACCAGAAAGGACATATCTTTGTATATGTTACTATTTTTGGATATTGAATATTTACTCATTTGGTCGGTAATCATGACAATTGTTAGATAATGCCCATTTTTCCTATCATATGCTTTGACACTTCAACAGGGAGCATGAATGGGATCTTACATTGAGCGTGATACCTACAACACGCATAATCCACAAAATTGAAATTGAAAAGGTCGGATCTTAGGGTCATCCATGATGATTGCTTCCCCACACAGAAGGTCCCAAAATTCAATTAAAAGGGGTCAACAACGACATGACCCGCGAGCCCCATTCCACCACTCAGCTTTCATGCATAATTGGCTTTGAACCGGTTTAAAAGAGAATCCTAAGATACATCTTTGAAGGCTTTCTCATATCCCATTTAGGTCTCTAGGATAGGTGAAAATCATCAGCATTCCATGTTTTTGCACACGAAAAATGGAGTAAAAACAAGTAGATTGATTTCCAAGTCGACCCTAGAATCAAACTGGAAGAAGCCAGTTTAGTTTTCAAGATCAATAGTTTTGGTTCGTAATTTCAAAAACTAGGAACCAGCTCTGCTAATTTAAGATAGGATCAAAATTTTTGGCTCAAAACTTACTCACTCCAAAACTACTTGCCACAAAGCTGTTCACCCCTAGTAATCCCAAAAGATTTTCCCTTTGTCCCCGTACTTTGTTTAGTCATAAATCTTAAATCTTCTACTGTCCCTAGCGATAATTTCAATTCTAACAAATCTTCATCCAAATTTTGCTAGACATATTGAATCACTATCAGCTATTGATGCCGGATGCCTTTCTATCAAAATTACATTTTTTATCCGCATACTTTACGAGTGTCCAAATTGAGTCATTATTCTTCTTAGGGATGATAGCACAAATGTCATTATTAAATTTTTAATTTGTCCAATGTGGTTCCCTAAACTTTTATATTGATATTTGTTCAATGTAATATCTAAACTACATAAAAGATTTGAAATTCACGGACCACTTTGAACAAAAAAAAAAAAATCTAGAGATGATGTTACACTTTAAATCAAAGTTTGGAAATCATTTGTCTGATTTTCCTTTTTTCGTTTCTTAACAAATACTAGTTTCCATATTGTTCATCTACGAGATTTTAAATACAAATGGAAAATGGGAAAAATGGAAAATAGTGATGGCTATTTCTAGTACACAATACAAATTTGTGGAAGCCTTTTATAGTTAATATAACTAGCTTTATTAGTAACAATTGAAGATTTTTTTTTTTTAAGCCTCCAAATGGAAGGGACGTAGTTAGAACATTTTATCGGTGGGAGCGTGAGATGAAGAGTTGCAACAAGCATATGAAAGTTTCAATGGAAGTTTTAAAAGTTAAAAGGCAATAAAAAAAATGATAACTTTTTATAATAAAAGAAGAAGAAGGGATTATTGGATCTTTTTATAAGGTCAATGCTATTTCCACCCCTATATAACAATATCCATCCACATTTTCGCAAAAAAGACAATATTGTCTTCAATTTCAATAGCAATTTAATGTGGTGGCTTCAAATTTATTGACTTTCTTTCTTTTTTTAGATTTTCTATTTCTTTGTAGAATCTAATTATCATAATTAGGAAGGTCACATGCTTGTTTTATTTATTTATTTTTATTATTATGGTTTTTCATCAAATTTGAACTTATTACTATTTAGAAAATAAAACAAGTCTCTTCTACATCATTACTCTTATAACAACTTATCTATTTTCCATCCCTCATTATCAAAAACTTACTTTCTTGGTGAAATTTTCTATTTTTTTTATTTCATTAGTCTAAAATATACATCAAATCACTAAATTTACTATACTAAAGAATTTATCTTTTTTCATTACTATTAGTGAGATGCTTTAACACCAAGCACATAAGGGGTCATAAGAGTGTTTAGAAAAGCATTAAAAATATTAACATGAAAAGTTATGCACGATGAGGCACTATGATATTGTTTGCAAACACTTTGTGAATGATATTAATTTTTGTCAATCCAAATTAATGAAATTTCAATGGCATTTTACAAAAAATCCTTATTTAATGCAAAGTTTTGATATAATTAGATTCCATCTTTTGAAGTTTCGTAAATGGGAATGTAACTCTCATTTTGTCTTTGAAAAGCTTTAAAGAGCTTTTTTTTTGTGATTTCATCCAATCATCTTATAATATGTATATGTATTTGTATATGTATATAGAAGACAAAAGATAAAAATAGATTTGATGGTGACATCCACAATAAAAATGTAAAAAAATTTACAAACCCATGATTGTTTTAAAAAGTTATCTATGTTAAATTTTTCTAGAATTTATTGGACAATTAATCCATAAATTTGCTTAACGATGAAGAAAATAACTAGGTTTCTTCAAAATCTCTCTTTTTGAGAAAACTAACATTTATAGAAGGAAAAAAAAAACAGAGAGAAAATATAATGCAGTTAATATACCTTTGATATTCTTAATTATGGAAACTAAATCCTACATAGGAATAGAAAAATTATTAAAAAGGAAAGTACACAAATTAGGGGCATCTCTAAAAATGGTAATTGAATAATTAAGGGTAACTTTGTCTTTGTATTGAAAATAGGGTGGATTTAGTCATATAAAGGATGAAAATAGCACTGCCCTTTTGTAAATGTTGTAATCATGTTTCCATTTCTTGAAAATGTCACATAATTATTTTTCAATGCAAGTAAACAAACAAATCTTTCATCAATTCGTCTCTCATTTTAATTGTATGGACAACTCTTTCACCATTTTAGAAGTATTAATAGGCAAATCAATGGTAATTTGCAGAGGTAAATAATTGAAGGAAACACCATTCTATGTTTCTCTCGACTAATTATTAAAAAAGCATACGAAAATTCTTCAATTGATTAAGGTGATCGCCTAGCTTTTTTTTTTTTTTTTTTTTTCTTTTTCTTTTGGGTAGTTTCACTTGAAATTTTTTCTTTCTGGAGGACCGTGGGCAGGTTATGAGTACTTTTAGGTTCGATTTGTGGACTGCTTTTCAAAATATGGGCTTCCAAATTCTCATGGAGTCAAATTTTGGTCCTTCAAATTTAGTGAGGTCAAGACTTGAAAAATCATTAGATTGAGGCTGTAATCAATTCAAATCAGGCAATGGCAGCCATCAAAGGCTGCGATGGCTACATGAGTGATAGCCTCGAACAAACAACATAAGGGACCACCTAAGGTTGACAACTTTGGATTTGAGGTGGCGACGCCACGGTGCCACCTTCCAAGTTAGGGCAAATGAAGGGTGATGGATGACCACAATGGAAGGAGGGGTAGTGAAGTGTGTGCGGTGGCTCATGTGGTTCACACTAGACTCGATGATGATTTGAGGCAATGAGGATGCAATGATGACAAGCAAAAGAACTTCTTCTTTTAAAAAATTAAAATTAAAACAGACAAAAATTAAAACATACTTGAAGGACACATAATCTCACATATAGGATTAAGATTCTTCAAAAGATGAAGATGTGATTACGAATTTTTTAGCTGACCTTAGCTTTTTTTTTTTTTTTTTTTTTTTTTGAATTTTAAACATACTTGAAGGACACTTAATCTCACATATAGGATTAAGATTCTTCTAAAAATGAAGACGTAATTATGAATTTCTGAGCCGACCTTAGCTTTTCCAAATTTCTTTCACTTTATCGTCCAATGCAGAATTGCCAGATCAGCCTCACACCATTCACAATTTCTTCACCTCGCCCAGTGACTCCTTCGGCCTCGCACCAATCATGACCCTATCTGAGGTTGTGTAGGTCGGAGCATAGCGATCTTCGCAATCATGGCTACTTCAGTTTCACAGCTTCAAGCTTACGGCCATGAAAGAAGATGAACGGTGAGTTTTCATAAGTTCGGCATCAATGAAAGAAAGAGGAAGAGGAGGAGCCTGAGCCTAAGTTGTGATATTATTTTTTGCTTTTGTTTTGTAGCGTTTTTTCTTTTTCTTTTTTAATTTTAGATTTCCATGTTTATTTTTATGGTGAGGACTTTGTGGATACACATATCCTCAAAAAGTAATAAAAATAAAGTCTCTTTCGTATTTTTATTATCCAAATTAAACAGAGTTAACGAAATGACATAATTATACCAAGCTAACAAATTTTAGGGTTCGATTGTACTTTTTGAATGTATTATGATTCAATTACACTTTCACAATAAATTTTAAGATCTCTGAATTATTTATATTTGTCATAGCAGAAAGATTCGGCACCATTGTAACCGGAAAGGACATATCTTTGTATCCGTTACTATTTTTGGATATTGAATTTTTTACTAATTTGGTCGGTAATCATGACAAGTGTTAGATAATACCCATCTTTCCTATCATATGCTTTGACACTTCAACAGGGAGCATGAGTAATGGGATCTTACGTTTGAATTGAGCGTGATATCTACAACACGTAGAATCCACAAAATTAAAATTGAAAAGGTCGGATCTTAGGGTCATCCATAATGATTGCTTCCCCACACAGAAGGTCCCAAAATTCAATTAAAAAGGGTCAACAACGACATGACCCGCAAAACCCATCCCACCACTCAACTTTGACCAATCGAGTTCGTCAGACAGCACACCAACTTGAATAAAAAAACAATATTTTAGTAATCAATCGAAATTACAGCTGTTGCTAATCTTGAAAGGGATATATTAATGTGACTACACTAATGAATGTTCCAACGTACATCTTTGTTGCCCGTGTTCATTGCTCATTTACAGGCCCAGGTTCAGAAAAATCTAATGCCATCTCTCTCTCTCTCTCTCTCTCTCTCGCTTATAATTCAACATGCACAAATGTTTACATTCTATGTTTCAGATTGACGAAAGCATTTCAATTTACATTCGGTTGGACTTTTTTAGTACCATTAACAATATTTCGTCATCGTTGCTGTTCTAGGGTTTACAATAATCTTCCCAATAAAAGTTTTGGATCGTTGAAGTTTCTGCTTCAAAATACATATGCAAGTCAAGATTGAAAATGAATAACTAACACTTGCTCGGATTTTGAAAGGTTGGATCTAGCACAACATGAATCGATTTTGGACACCGGTCTTAATATTTCTAACATAAGTCCATACAAAATTCATAACACACTCAAACTCAACTACATTCATGAAATATAGGTTTTTGGCAAGTTATGCAACATCTAAGTTTTCTAAATGTACAGTACAAATGGGCAGGTAATCAGTAAGTTAATTGACCTATCATATCATATTGTAAACATAAAAATTGCTTGAACCATTTATTCTGAGCGAAAAAATAAAAACATAGGGGAGACACAAGATATATTGTGATGCTAGCTCTTATGGATTAGGCAATAAAGAAGAAGAAGCTGTGAATCGATAAATGATCTTAGGAGTCATGTTTCCTTGATAATAATATAGAAAGTTCAGAGGACCGCTATTTCCGCACCCCATATAACTAAAATTCGTTTAGTTAATATCTATCTATCTAAATGACAAATCTATCCCTCACAAATTTTTTGTTTCACTCTCTTCTATTCCTCTAAGGTAGTCCGGCATATTATAGACTAGGGGCCTCGATGTATTTAATGCTATAATTCAGAAGATAGGCATTATTTTTACTCTTTAGATCTTTCAAATTATCCCTGCATTGCCTATTAAAATACTAAAAAAATAAGGCCATAATTGTAATTTAATACAACTGCCATATCATTTGGTAACAACAACGAAGTTTCTTCTGATGCATTAACATCGAATTTCACGGATGCGCATGGCGCGTTGCCAAAACTATGAAATAAACAACATTCTCTAACACCTTCAAACAATAATATCATTTTTTCTGTGACTTATTAGAAGCACAATAAATTATAAGATTTTAACAAGATGCGCTGTCATATACACTTCACGAGGGATGGATATTCATTAATCAAATTATTGTGTGAAATAATACATGTCCATGACATATATAAAAATATTTTTCAAGTAGGGTTTTGGTCGAGAAATAACAATATATATACACACACATATGTATTTTCACAATGACAGCTCAAGCTTTGCCATATTACAACCAAAAGGTGCTACTCCTTGTGGACAAATACATCACATGCTTTTGTATTGATCTTGGGGACGCATATCCCATGTGAACAAAATTAATTGAATTCTCTCTCATTGTTCCCTCTTATATTATTTGAAAACATAGCCTTTGGTAACTCTATAATTGTATCATGGAAAAAGGGCATATTTTATTATTCAAATTTGTGTAATTTGTACAACCATCACCAACTTTTCTAATAGTTTTAAATATTTAATTGAAGGCGTGTGATATAATATTTAAGTAGTTTAATATAAACTATGCATTACTAAAAATTGCTTTTGGGTATATAATATAGAAGTTTTTTAAGTTGAAGGGTTGGATTTTACCATTATGTTGATATAAGGATATGAGAGAAGCAATTCTGAAAATAGTTACTATTGTTTGCCATCAACTAAATGAAATTCGGAGGTAGCGAATAATTTAAAGCAATTTTTTACCAATGAAAGGCTGAGAAAAAGATACCATTGCTTAGCCCGTCACTTGTGCCCCACGATGGTGGTATTAGGAGTGGAATCCGAGTTATCCTGCGTTGGTGTGATGATTGAATTGATATCCCAAACAAACCAAGGCTTCTTAAAGTCGGGAATTAACTTAGAGGTAACCAACCCATGACCTGGGGGATTTCAAATCACTTGGAAGTAAGCCCTGCACCACTAAGCCAAAAACCTGGCGATGTTATGAAACTCTATTTAATGTTCTTGCCATAGTAACTTAATCAAACGAAACAACCTCTTTCTACTTTATTTAGTCATTTTCGTATCTTTTCAAACTATTTTGTTCCTGTTTCACTAGTCCACTTTCTATGATCAATGCGATCTTGAGAGAGAGAGAGAGAGAGAGAGAGAGAGTATACGCAATAGTTTTTGCCGTAGAATCGATCCAAAACAGTACATGTGTTTGCCCCAGCATTATCACTTTAAAAATGCTGTCTCATTCATGGAATCGTGACATCTATCCTTCATATTTTACAATTCATCATGCCAGATTCATTATCCAAAGACCTTAATGTCCATCTCTCTCTAGAGAGAGAGGTGGATTAGTGAGAAGATATAATCATATGGGTCATAATCTAAGTTTTGCCTATCTCTAGCTTATCTTTTTACAACACTAGAATGTGAGAGAGAGAGAGAGAGGGGGGGGGTGGATTAGTGAGAAGATATAATCATATGGGTCATAATCTTAGAGTTTAATAAATCACTTACTAGTCGTTGGAGAGTTTGACTTAGCACCGGCTTAGTATTAGGCTATCAATTCTGGTTAAACTGTACTTATATATGTGTCGTGTTGTGATGAAATTGTAGCATGCGGTGTCTTGTGTATGTTTGGTAATACATATTTTAAACCCGCAACACTTTTACGGGTTGGTCTGTTGGCTTTCTGAAAGTTGCTATTGCATGAGGTAATTGTCAGACATCTTATAAAAGTTGCGATGTATTTTTCACAATTGAAATTATTGTCGAAAAATTGTACCAAATAGATACTTTGAGGCTTGAGCAACGGGATGAATAACCTTGAAATTAAGGAGAAAGACGTGGATTATATAACACGACGGCGTCACGTGAGGAAACGAGCCAATTGAAGTGAGAGATTTTTGAAATGCAGACACCGCCCGAATAGATTCGTGTGGTGGGCATCAATTCATTAGAGATTGAAATGATATATCATACAATCAGCTTTCACAAACAAAAATCATAACGTGCAAAACAGTGACAATACTGTGAACCCAGGTCACAAAATTTCCATTCAAAAGTCAGGTCATATTCTATGGTGACCTAGAATAAGCCGATGACACTGACGTGATGTGTTCGTTCTCTTTCATGACAATCCACGTCTTAATAGGAAAATTACCTATTGAGTTCCGCATTTGAATGTCAATTTAGTTATGGACTTTTCAATTTTACTAATATAGTCCTACACTTTGCATGAAATTTCAATATAATCATTCCAATCGACTTTTTTCTTGAAATTATTGATGTGGCAACGGTCCAATCATCGTTAGCCTGTTCTATGTGGTGCACCACAACATAGCGATTTTCTGGAAAAATTGACCAAAAGGATTATAGTAGAATTTTGAGTGAAGGCTTATGACTAAATTGGTAAAATTGAAAAAATTTAGAACTAAATTGGCATTTGTACAACAGATATAGGATTAATTAGACAATTTGATCACCTTTTAATAGTAAAGATATTAATGCCGCATAATGTAGAATTTTAGTAAGAGATTCATTTTAGAAAATATATTTGTTAAAGAATTTTACGCATCGCTTGTCTACAAGTTTATATGTTTTTCATATGCATGTGATTTCTTTCCGTTTATTAGTTTATTCTTTTGGGTTGGACATGGTCACAATATCAAAGCCTATACCCAAGATGTGCCTAGTGATTGAGCATCCCCGTTGTCATGGTGAAAATAACATCACAAAGGAAAGAAGGAGTAGAAATTACAAATTAGACAAGTTGAAGTAAAGGAGCCTCCAAAGCTGTTAGCTTCACTGATTTTGCTAGTGCTATCTTGTCAATATGGATGTAGAAAAAGGGACGTGTGTGCCATTATTTTACATTCCACCAATTAAAATGGAATTAAGCCTGTATATATTGCATTTCACCGCAAAGAGATCCCTCAATAATTGATTTTCTACTAATCACCTGTATAATAAAACTCCCTGGCTGCGCAATTAACTGTGCGATCAATCATCAATTCGTTGATTGCGACTTGAATATTTGTAATGATTCGATTGAAAAATCTTCATGATGGTATGTGATGGAAGCGGTGGGATTGGATTTAGTATGAATATCGGTTTGTGATATCAAAGTGTGTAAGAGAGGTCAGATATATTTCGGGGGCTAGGGAGAGAGCTTTCCATCCTTTTTCATTGTACTTCGAATTTGACTATTGTAGATCTTCTCCTCCTTCGCCCATGGAAATGGAAAAGTTCACATAAATTCCTCAGGTCGTTCTATTAATCTTGATATTCCTTTTGTTTGGAGGCGTAGCAGAAATGCAACAGCTTCACTCGGAGAAATTATCAAGAAGAATCCTAATCCGAGCTCATGGATATATTTACTTGGATCCATATTCACTAAACAACTTAACACAATGACTTGTGGACCGATTGAGATATATCAATTCATTAGGATTTCACCATATCTCAAATGTGGGACTTCTTTCACCTAACACCACACATGTCTACCTCAATAAATCTCCATCTCACGTATGAGGCACTTATGTTAGGCACCCTTCTCCTCAATTTAGTTATCTTTTAGCTCCATCATTATCTCAACTCGAATCTCTATCTTAACCTAGCTAAGATTTTGGCAAATAGTTGGTGAGAGAACCAACATCGACTTTCAGACTCTACTTAACTCTCCTTAGCCCAACTAAGTTTAGCGGGAAGCTAGGGGACGTCATTTGACAACAGGATTAGGAAGTCACATCCAAAAATTTTCCTTGAGATATTCACCACACATTGGTCCATAACCCAACCTATCCAAATTATCAGTTCTAATACAGCTTATTGGGATGTGCAGCAGAAATGTAATACCTTTAATAGGGAAATCACCAAGAATAAGCCTAAATCTAAGCATGTTAATGTACCTAATTAGATCTGCTTTCGCTAAAAAAAACTTAAGCTAATGAGTAATAGACAAACTAAAATACATTAATTCGCTCGCATTGTATGATGTCCTCGATATTAGACTTCTTTTACCTAATATCCTCGCACATACACCCTAACACTTTTCAGCTTACATTATTGCTCTTTCCTCAGTTAACAGATATTGTCGTTTCGGGAAAAGTAATTATAGATATTTTGGGACTTCAGCTTGGCAACCTATAGTTGCTTTCATCGACAATATAAGTGAAGCTTTTTTGGCACAGAAGGTACATGTACCTCCACGCCTTTCATCATTTAAAGTACTGCACTGCATTTGCATGCATTTCCCTCCGTAATCTAATGTTTTTTTTTCCCTTCACACGAAAATTTTCATCAGTATCATTTCGACGTGCATGTGACATTCGACGCTGCCGCGTACGGAAATGGAATCAGAGGCTACGGCTCCACGGTCGGGTCGGGTCCAGTAGCAATCATGTGCCCTGTTTCGGACAACCACACTTGCCCAGAGAGAGAGAGAGAGAGAGAGAGATACTCTCTTCATGGATGAGTTGACATCCTTTCAATTGGTGCTCATTCATCCAAGTCTCTCTCGAACCAACACTACATCTGATACGTTCGTACTGGCCAGATTTCATGATTTGTTGATGGCGAGTGTGCAACCGTCTATTTAATGAGTTTGACTGATTAGAGAAATGATGATGAAAGATAGAATTGTTTGACATTTAAGTGATAGAAAAGAAGAGAAGTTATGAACTAGTGAAGATGAAAATTTGAGGGACCAAACACTAATGACAGTTTTCGTCGGTCGAACTACAATTCGTCATTGTATCCCGTCCATTGAGATTTAGCTGATACTTTCATGGTCATGCCAAACACCTTGAGTCATACTATGATAATGAGCATGTGCTGGCGTGACATAATATAGGATGATTCACTGGAGATGAAGCAGCCCTGGTAATGTATCTAGTTGACTTATAATTAGATCGTTGAGAGGGAGTAGATCCTATCAAACATCTTGATGGGCTTCGGTGTAGGCTCCGTTAAGGTAATCTCTTCAAGATTAGGCATTGGATTTTTATCTTGACTCCCACCACATTCCATGGGATGATAAGAATTTAAATGAGACCAAATGTAATCTAAATATCTATACATATACATGTGAGAATTTATTTTTATTTGTCAAATCTAATATAACTCCATTAGTTTTTAAAATTTGACGAGAGATGAAGTAGTTATTTTATCGAGATGGCTCATGATAGAGTGATTTAAATACTTTGATAGAAGGCAGATCCAACTAAATTTATTGATGAGATCATAAAAGGGCTCCTTGAGAGTCATCTACCTAAAATGAGGTGTCTGATGTTTATTTTGACATCGTCATATTTTTCAAATGATGATAAGCTGGTTGGAAACAATCTATTTTAATGTTAAAAAAAATAAAATAAAATAACCTAAAACTAAAACTGAAAGAGAGATTATTTTTTCTTTGTCAAGTCCAGCATATAATCCCATTGGCTGTTAGAATATGATTGGCTTGTTCTAATGGACTAAATCCATATATTCTCGATACTCTTAGCACTACACCTAACATTGAATTGATGGGCCCTATCAACTTCCAACTTCACTTGGTTCTCATTCCTCCAAGTTGTTCACTTCTCTGTCATCCTCTCTTTGTCAATATCCCAATCTCTATCCATAAATGGAAAAAAAGATATAGTCTTCTTTTTATTCACGCAAGCTTGAATAAATATTAAAATGGCAAAACCTTGGGGAAACATTTTCTCTGATGGGTTTTGAAGACACGTGTTCTTCTCATGAGCTAGAAAGTATTGATGTATCTGGTACATATAAGTCCATCCCATTTCAGTCATCAACTAGTGTGAATCATATATGAAACTCACATGATCTGATGATTGAGATGGAGCGGACTCACATGTTCCATATATAAGAATTTTCCCTTATAAACATAGTCTCTCACTCCGTGATAAATATCTCTCTTGCTTCCAAACTTAAAGGACTACATACATACACATCCGATTGAAATGGAGTGGACTCACATGTTCCATATATAAGAATTTTCCCATATATAAGAATTTTCCCTTATAAACATAGTCTCTCACTCCGCGATAAATATCTCTCTCGCTTCCAAACTTAAAGGACTACATACATACACATCCTCTCTCTGTCCCTCTCTCGCTTCCAAACTTAAAGAACTACATACATACACATCTCTCTCTCTCTCTCTCTCCTCAACTTGCAAGTCACTCCTATATAAGCACTCATTCTTTTTTTCCCAGTGTGCGAGTGTCCCTTCTCTTCATTTTCTTTACTTGAGCGAGCGAGCAAACTACAAGCAGCGAGAGAAGTTGACGTCTCCGTGCATCGGTATGCAGGTTACTATCTTCAGCTTTTCTCATATATTCTTGGCATTATCAATAGGCACAAAATAATGCTCAACTGAAAATACCTTTTTGTTTCTTTATTTGTTTCTGGGTTATCGCAGAGCTCAAGGTAAAAGGACGCAAGCCATGGTGCAGGTCGTCAACTTGGTCGACAGTCTGAGCCATGTAAGAGAAACCAACACCAAATATTTCTTCATCGTTCAATTTGTTGGGCATACTGTATAGTCCTTGCTAACATAATACTAGCTTATTATTTTATTCATCACAAACATGTGTGCTGCTGGGATTCCACCATTTAATGCTTTCCCAGAACTTATGGGTCAGCCTGAAAAAGTGCACGACATTCTAATTTCAAGATGTGGACGAACGCAATATTTAATATGTAAGTTATGGAGAATGTTTTGCATATTATAATTTTTATATATGTCTCTTTCTTTTATATACTCTTGGTATACGATGATATGTTACCTCAGAGGACTTTCGACAAATATATTAAGACACAAGAATTGATTTAATTAATTTGACTGGGATTGCATGACCAATGAGGTCAGACATTTGGAAGTTCCGTGGAAATTACTCTAGATAATTACACATTTGGGGTATGCATGAGTCAACATATTAACCTTTCATTTTAAAGGAATATCAGTTTCCTCTACTTCTTTCATATTTTGAGTTTTTTTTTTTTTTTTAATAATTAGGAGGTCTGGATTTTGATTTTTCTACCCTTTTCAATCTACATCATGGATGGACTCAAATAAAATTGGGGGAGTTGGAAAAGATATGGTGAGGGGAGTGGAAGAGAGTTGGGTGTAATGAGTTGGACAAAGGCAAGATTAGAAGAAAGATACATAACATATATTTAATCAATGATATCTAATAGGACATTGTGATATTCCATACATGATATGACCACAAGTCTCTTCATATGACATCTGAGCCAAAAAAAAAAGTCCATTGATAAGACGAGCTTGACAAGCTCTATCAATTCGATCCATTTAAACTTATGTTAATTCTTAACTACATAAAAAGGAAAAATAGAATAATAAAGGAGTATTTCCCTTCATAAACCCTTGTTGATGGTAAATCCTAGCCCAACAAATTTGGAGTAGATCTATAAATCTAATCGAGAGGATGAATCTATTTGAACTATTTTTGATGTGATATTTACATCTGATTGCATGTTAATAAGGAACTAGCACATATTTGAAAAGTCTCTTCATTCTCATAATTTTTCTTCTAATGTTATTAGGAATGCGAATAGTTAATTAATATATGATAATATTATTTTTTTTAGTGTATAACTTACACAAAACTTTTTAGATACTGGGGGCCCAAAAGTGTACAAGTAGGCTGGACAAACACCATAAGATCGGCATCACCTTTCCACCAATTTTCTTTTCAGCTTTTCAATTTCATTGAGCAAGCGAAATCAGCACCAACTTGAGTGGGGTGGTCATTATCTATGAAAGGCTGTCCGAGGACCTTCTAATCATGCTCAATAATTGAAAGGTCTCTTGGCCCCTTTTGACCCCCTGCGAAAAAGTGATATGCAGCACTTCTGAATTTAATGTTTGGAAAGCGACAGAAATCGAAATAGGAGTTAATGAGGCTGTCTCGTGGTGTACGTTCAGTCGGTGGGGGACGAAGAAAATAATAGCCAGCCAAAAGACAATGGTGAATTCGAGAATTCGAGATAAATGTGATGGGCCAGCGTGCCATCATCTGTGCTGAAGCTTCTGTCATGGTGCTGAAATTTAAAATATATCGTATAGGCTCGCTCTATGTCGGCCTTCGTCGTTGTGAAAAAGACAATTATATTGATCACAATGATATGTGCTAGTGTGTTAAAGTGAAATATCCGGTGCCTAGTTCCGATGCTTTGTTGAATTGGGAGGGTGCGATCTAGTCCATCCATTTAAGTTTGGTGAGGAAACATATTCCCCTTACTTTAGTGTTATTCTTCATTTGAAAGTTGAAAATGGCATGAGAAGCATGACATGTAAGACAGCCTTTAAGATGAGAATATACCGTTCATGTTATGCCCCTCTACGTTTGTTATCTACTCTCTCCCCTGTGCAAAAACTTAAATGGCACTGGATTGTCAAAACCTTCGATTTAATTAGAAGTGTGTCATTTATATAGATGAGATTACCAATTTGAGATTAGAGTTTTTACATATTTTTCTTATTTAGTCATACATGTGTCACATTCTGAATGGAGGGACTTTTATAATTGAATAATTTCGAGACTTTTTGACTCTTTTATCCAATCACTCCATGTCAATCTTTAATAGGTGGACCCAAAAATTGGTAACCTGAGAATTATCTAGCTCTCTACTACGTCTCATTCTTTAATATAACTTCACATACTATTGATTTTTCAATTATGTTAACCGCACTTGACATGAAATGGATTTACCCCCAATGTACGACTGATAATGACGACTGGAACTAGAACTTTCGACAAGCGGAGGCTTCGAAGATAACTGATGCCAGGGTGTAAATGGCTTCATCCCTAGCCTAACCTAATGCTGATAATTTCATATGGTCCAAAGTTTGTGACGGCATTTGAGAAGTGCCATGAATCTTCTTATTCTGGTCTAAAATAGTTATCTCACTGTTTCTTCCATGACAGAAATCTGCCTCCCCATAAGATAAATTTACATTTAAATCATGAGCTGCAAGTACAAAGATGTAGCTTAGAGAAACTAGAAAAACAAGGGGATTCTAGATATCTTCAATATATCAACCGAAAGAAGACACAATCGATTAACTTTGTCTTAAGAGTCATAAAACTTGAGGAGAGCTAGGATGATGTTTTCATCGACGACGACATGTACGCGGTGTTCGGATCTGTTTCTCTTTGTCTCAATCCCACAAGCTAAAGTCCCAAAACCAAAAGGGAAAAGCAGAAACCGCCCTCTTCATGTCCCTTGTATATATAACCCAAGACATCCACCTGTCTGTCTTGCAGCCTCTAACCATGGACTCATCGGACCCGCCATTTCAAGAAACCTACAAGGCCCTCTTCAAGAAGGCAGCCAACAAAGGCCCGACCACGCCCGTGGTCATCGAAGAGGGCGACCTCCCAGTGATTGACCTTGGTCGGCTGAGCCTAAGCAAGGAGGAGAGACGGGAGTGCAAGGCGGAGATCGCAAGGGCCTCGCGGGAGTGGGGGTTCTTCCAGGTGTTGAACCATGGGATTTCACGAGAGATCCTGGAGAAAATGAGGGAGGAACAGATCAAGGTGTTCCAAGAGCCGTTCGAGAAGAAGAGCAGAGAGGACAAGAACTTGGATTTCTCGGCGGGGAGTTATCGATGGGGGACTCCTTCCGCAACATGCTTGCAGCAGTTGTCGTGGTCCGAGGCTTTCCATGTCCCTTTGAGTGATATCATCTCCGGCACAAGAGGTTGCAACAGCACCCTCAGGTACTAATCACAACCAATTAATCGCCATGCTGTTTAAAAGGAGTTTCGCACGCAGAGTTCTTTATTGTCAAGGTTCTTTTTCTTAAAATTCTTTCATTTCTAGGGCGTTTGCATTTTCATGTATCTTTCATATGTCTAACGTTTGTATGGATATCAAGATAAGATCTAGGAAGGTTAACATTAGTTTAGTAAGCCCACTAGGGCTAGTACTACAAAGCAGCTGGCTAATTTCTAGAGCATGTGTGATTACTTCTACATCAATAGAATCGTCCAACTAGAAATTGGTTAATCCTAGTCTAAATTAGTTGTCCTGCTCTTATTGAGTCAGGTTCAAGGACTTTGGAACCCCAGAAAAGGAAAGTAAGAGAGAAAAACAACTTGGAGACCAAAGAACATGCCTCCATTTTTCTTATATTCTAAAATTGATATTGGAGATTATTAATCTTATTCTCAAACCCTCAAACTTTTATCATATGCAACATGGGTAATTTTATTTATTTTTGTTAAAGATAAGTAAACATGAGTAAAAACTATGAATGGGTCTTAAATGTCATAGGCAGAGCGAGTACATAACATGAGGGTTTTTGTCCTAAGCATACAAATAGTCATTCTAAACATTAGGAAATGATGTCATTAAACCACAACTCAAATCGAACACAAATGTTAGAATCCCCCTTATTGTACCATCACACTATCATGCCAATTTTAGAGAGATAAGTTAGGTCAATTAGCCATATAAGTAAACATAAATCAAAATCCACTTGAAAGACTTGTTTTTTAGGTTAACCATGTCGTGGCAGCGCAGCCCTTGAACTAGGAAGAAATGGTATTTGCCCATTGAAAAGCTATTAGAGAGAAGATAATATGGCCAAGTTTTCTTTTATTTGTAGATCCCAAGACATGCATTCGACACTTCTGGCACATCATAAAGAATGTACGTGATATAAATTTTGCATGCATCTTGTCACCTCGGCATGTGACCTCCGCAAGCAAGATGAGCAGGTATTCTGCCACGCTTGTACTCAGACATGACGTGGCCTGGAAAAGCACCTCATCTTTCTTCGGATCTTCCTGATAATTTGTGTGTTGTGGAAGAGGGGGAAGGGGGTTTGGAATCTATCTTGATTCCACGAAAAAAGATAAAGTTAAGTATACCCTTTTTGGTCATCACATCTTGTGTAGATTCGAAAAAATATGTACGTTTTATTTAATTAGACACAGGTTGCTCATGGGGACAGCTATTACATCATCGTGGGTAGGCGAAGCTAAAGTTGATGAAAGCAGAAAAAATTGCAGTCTAATAAACATAATTGTCATCCCTTAGGATGCTAGATTTTCCTTGATTTAAATGTAAATACCATAACAAGTCATTCGGCTAATTATTTTTTCCACGTATGAGTATTGAATATTATAGTTTCTTCAAGCATTATTTATTTATTAAATTTGTGTATTGGGTGAATGTGATGCCATACCATGAAATCTTTGTTATTCCTCATTTTTCCAAACCTTCGAATTCTGGAACCTACCTTGTGATCTTGAATACTTCCCTTGAAATCTACACAATCATGTTGGTTTAGTATATTTTTCCCTCACTCCTATGTATAATGATCAATGGAATCATGATCCATTTAACACAATCCAATTTACAACTCAAATTGGCATTGACCCAAGCACGAGCCCAACCAGGTCTATGGAAATGGTCAATTAGTCCATTCACCATTTCATGAATGAGTCAGATTTGGATTTAAGTTAGTGGGGAATCTGCACTACTAGTCCTAAACTTTATGTATATAATGCAATCAAGGCCTGAACCTTTCAACTTGTTCAATCTAATCCTAAATTTTTACCAAAAATTGCAATCACATCTTAAACTTTTCGATTGTTCACTTAAGTTCGATCTAAAACTCACGTTGAAAATTGTAATTTAAGGATACCAATAGCCAATATTTGAGTGACACATAGACTATTTCAAAATTTATTCATCAAAAGGCCTTAATCATACTTTGTGAAAAAGGCTAAGGACTTAATTGAATCAACTAAAAGATCTCGGACTTGATTGCATCCCATACACAACGTTTAACACTCTTAGTACACTATTTTCTATGGTAGTTTGTTAGCACCACCTATGGATGGCGGTTTGTATTTTCATTAGTCGGACAGAGTAAACACTCTTAATCATCAACTCTTCCTTTATGTTTTGTCTATTTTCTTAGGAAAATAGTGCATTAGGTCATATAGCTGTCCTATTTTAACATGATATCACTTGATGTTGCATTTAATAGGGCACACACGCATGAATTTCCTAAGAGCAAAATGGTGAATTCCTGGAATGATCAAGCAAGCTCCAATTTCTTTTCTCTATAAAATATCTGTTTTAATGCTACTTATCCTACTTTACTTACGGGATTTATTCGAAGCTTTAAGTACGCCATCGGACGGTTTGCATTTGACATCCTCAAATTTCAAGCTCCTTCACGTTTGATATTTTCCCGCTTTGTACGTTGAACGACCATCGCTCGTCTTTTGTACTTACATGTTACATTTGCTTGTGGGGCTATGATTCTTTATCACCAGCTCGACAATGGAACAATTTGCCGGGACTGTATCAAACCTAGCGCAGAAATTAGCCGAGATCTTAGCAGAGGAACTGGGCCACAAATCGACCTTCTTCATGGAGAATTGCCTGCCGAGCACATGCTATATGAGAATGAACAGATACCCACCATGTCCAATTTCACCGGACATGCTCGGGCTGATGCCGCACACCGACAGCGACTTCCTCACGATCCTGCATCAGGACGAGGTGGGGGGTTTGCAATTGGTCAAAGATGGGGAGTGGATCGCTGTTAAACCTAATCCCGATGCTCTCATCATTAACATTGGAGACTTATTTCAGGTATGTATGTGTTTCTTTCCTTTCTTCTCGCTTTGAATCATTAGCACTTTTGACAGCTGAAAACACCGCGCGGACTTAGTCATTTGAAACAGTCTCTCTTCACCAAGAACCTCTTCATGCCGGAAGAACCCTGCGAGTTGGGCTGTAGTGCTGTTGATTAGGATATGCTCGTCGGATGTCTTGTGTGGGTTAAACCCTTCTTTAGATGAATATGGCGTTGTTTATTAATTTCTCGGGGGATTGTCATGGTTGCATGCTTTCTGATGAATGAGCATCTACACACGCTTGTTTCAGGCATGGAGCAATGATGTGTACAAGAGCGTTCAGCACCGGGTGATGACCAACTCGAAACGGGAGCGGTACTCGACCGCGTACTTCTTCTGCCCATCGTACGACACTGTGGTCGAGAGCTGCAACTGGCCTCCTGTCTACAGGAGCTTCAGCTTTCGAGAATTCAGACGTCAGGTCCAAGAAGATGTACAAAAGCTGGGTCACAAGATCGGGCTTCCCAGATTTCTCGTGTAAAAGCTGATGAGAATTTTGTGTCCAGATGTTGTCCTTATGAATTGACAAGCTAGTTAAGCTAGTTCTTGGTGATCATCAAGAAAGTACAGAAAAGAAGGGTACTTGGAAGAAAACAGGAAGGAAAAAAAAAAGAGAGAAAGAAAATACATGGACAGGTTTGTATATGTAGATTTGGAAGTTTAAGAAAATGTAGGGAGCTAGAAGATTATTAGCTTATAGCTTTTAGCATAAGTTTGATATCGGTTTGAGAATCCAAATTCTGTCTACGTACAAGGAACTAGGGTTTTGCAATTTAACATGTAGCTCGTTTCACAACTTTTTATTTGGATGGTATAATGCAAACTTTTGTTTTTTTAATTTTAGAGTTAATATCACAAAAACTCCAGATTAGTATGCCTATGATAAATTTAACCCAAACTAAATTTTTTGACCACTAAAAATTCAAAACTAGTACTCATATGATAAATTTATATCAAACTATATATATATATTTATTACCCAAGAACCATGTACAGCTAGTAGCCGGCGAGTAAACCTAGGAGGACACGTAAGCGGGAGGACCCACCACCCTCGGCATCTCACTTAAGACCCCAAGCGACTGTGAGGGGATTCGAACTCCTCCCGTTCGTGATGGGGAGATGGCTCAAATCATTGCGGCCACCAAGGCGGTAGTACCATACTAATTTTTTGACCACATAAAAACCCGAACTGGTACATTTATAATAAAATAATCCCATTAAAACCACTAATTTAGATACACATGTACTCTTCACCTAAACTAGTATATTCGTCAATTGTCACATGTCATCCAACTTACTAATTTGACGGTAAAATTTAACGAAAACTAACGGAGGTTAAATTTGTCATAAGTGTACTAATTTTGGATTTTTGATAATCAAAAAATTAGTTTGAGATAAATTTATCACGGATGTACCAATTTGAGATTTCATGATATTAACCATTTATTTTACTTAAGAAGATTATAATTAAAACCATCATGAAGAAGTTCACATGCCAAAATTTCCAAGAAGAAAAGGGTCCGTATTAAATTTAGAAAATTGAAAATGCCTTAGAACAAAAACTCGTTTTTTTCAAAACAATACCTTAAAAAAAAAAAAAAAAAAAAAAAACTCTATCTAGCTTGTGAGACAATAACTTTACATTGGAATGAATGTTCTAGATTAGTCTTTTTTTCTTCTCTTTTTTTTTTTTTTTTTTTTTTTGGGGGGGCGCTTATCCACATTAGTTTATTTAAAACTTTAAGATTTCTTTCACTTGAATTTGGAACACCAAAGAAAAATCAATTACCATATACACAATTAATGATACAAATGATAATCATTTTGTACTGAAAATAATTTTTGGCCACAAATAGAATTTTCAATTTCATCACTTGGACGAATTTTTGAGCATCTAATTGCATTTAATAACAACACAAAATTTATGTTTCCGAAACAAAAGTTCTTTTGATAATAATATAAAATTTCCGCTCTCCCCTAATTGTGCTGCCACCCTTTGCCGGACTCACCCACTCTCGAAACACGTCATTCTCGTTTGCCTTGCCACACCGCTGGGTGGTTCTAAAGTGGCAATCTTTGCTTTGAACAATGGCTCTGTCATCACGATGCTATTGCTCTTGATATGGTTGTGGATAAGGATCATGTTGAGGCCGGTGTTATTGTTGATGTAATCGAGGTCATGCGCGATGTCCAAGTCCCAAGGATCGTGAAATTAGGCATTTTAGGATTCCACAAGCAATCGAAGAGGCTAGCACCATCGACGATCTCGTAGACCAAGAAGATGTTGTCAACAAAGACGGAGGAGCCAAGTAGTCCCGCGATGCCAATCACATGAATCTGATAGATCATCACAAGGAGGTCCTTGAGGTAGCCCATGTTAATCTCGTGCCTAAACTTGCATTAGAAGATGACAATGTCATTATCACGGAGGGAGTAGCACCAGGAGGATGATGAGGATGAGGAGTAGCAAGTCTTGGCAAGGAAGTTGTTGGTGGCAAAGCGAAACTTTAAGAAGTTGTAGATAACGAGATTATTTGGGATGAAGTGGTGGAAGCCGGAGAGGGAGGTGCTGTTAGAGAGTAAGGAGGTGCCGATGTTGGTGTTAGTGTAGGTGCTAGAGGAGAGCTTGGGGGTGGTGGAGGTGTAATAGCCACCATTGGAAGAGGTGGAGGTAGAGGTGGAGGTGGAGGTGGAGGGGTCGAAGGGGCCAAAGGAGGCGAGGGCCTATTTAGGGGTCTAGGATGAGAAGAGTCTCGGGGAGGAGGAGGGTGATCTTCTCGTGGGAGAACGCATGTGAGAGAGGGAGTAAGCGATAAGAAGAGTTTTTGTTTCTATTTCTAGAAAAAGAAAAAAAAAACTAGAAAATTTGTACTTCTCATTTCTATTCAAAAATTATTTCTAGGCCAAAAATTTGTCCTAAAAATAGAAAAATAAAATTATGTTACCAAACAAATTTCAATTCCAAACACGTTCTCAATAGCACAAAAATAGATAAATAGATATATAAAATGATTATCATGCATGCCCTAAGTAATTGATCGATTAACATAAGATCACTTAATTTATTGTGAATTAATAATAATAAATTTTAGTAATGTGCAAATTTCACTCAATTAATTAGTAACTTTTGTTAGTGTCAATTTTTGTTCGGGCAGTGTGATGAAGCAACAAAGCCTTATCAAACAATTAATGTAAAATGGCTTAAATATTAAGTTTATCTTTTCCAATAGGATTTCAAAGATCTTTTTCTTATGAGATTTGATGATGATTTCATGCTCCAATATCCTCTCATAATATATTGATGGAAAGCCCAATGTGTCTAGTTTCTAATGCATCGGGGTTTTACGCTATTTGGAGTCTTTTAAAAGAAGTTATGCTTGGTTCATTTAAGAAGTCAAAGTATTCAAATCAATAAATTTCATAATTGAACTCTTAGAATCCTATGTTAACTCAATACCTCATTGTTGGATAAGGTTGTCTTTTGAATGATAGGGATTATATCATTTGATGAATTTCACCTGCGGTTAGGATCTACCACATTATATGCTTAAGTACCTAGAGATCGATCGATTCCTCAAATGATGAGCATCCATTTTGTTGCACTTGTATTATCTACTAAATCTTCGACCATTTTGGTATGGTGGTGCGTATAAGAACTAAAGAATTTGTATTTCTTTTATTTTTAACAAAATCCAAATATATCATCATCAGTGATAGATATGGATTGTGTCCCAAAAACATCACCGATACACTTTTAAATTTTCCCAAAAATAAAACCATCATCAATTTTCTTTTGGGCATGGGCTTCTGCTAGGCCTGCCAATCCACCTAAATGGGGCTTTCAAATTGAATTTTTCGGATCATGTACAGAAGGAGGACCTTGAAATTACTACAATTTGTGCAAATGTCCCATCTATCACTTGAAGCACATCTTTTGATGATTGCTCCTGTGGATAGTTTACCATTTTAGCGGCTTAATTCCTTAAAATAGTGGCCTAACTCCTCTTCTTCTATTATTATTTTTTATTAATTTAAAAGTAGCCTCCAACTTTAGACATGGTTTCAGATCTATCCTAAACTTCAACTCTAATTTCAAATCTATCATCGTTCCAAAAATCACTTTGATTGTTCCTAATTTCCCCAATTTTCATATTGAATAACTTTTCGTCATGGAGATAATTGAACTGGGAGGTAAAAAGTGGTGGATTGATTTCAAATATGAAAGATTGCCTCATTGTTGCTATTTGTGCGGTTGCATTGGACATGCTTTTCTCCAAAATATCCTTACAAGGAGATAGGTCTAGCTCAAGACAAACCTGGTAGGTATGGCTCATGGTTGAAGGCTAAAGTGAGAGTATAACATGTGTTGGAAGACCTTTTATGGGAAACTAGATCTCAATCTTGAGGAAGAGGAAAATGCACAGAAATGTCCATCCTCTCAGAAGATGTGGACCTACAACATGATTAGACAAGGCTAAATAAGGCTTTGGTGGTGTACAACTCAACAGAAAAATGTTATAATACATGATGGAAAAATGGAGGAAGATACAACCATGTATAAAGGAAAAAGAACACAACAACCACAGGTACTACATCTACCTTCCACAAAAAGTTACAAGAGTGTAGGTTCGTCAAAGAAGGAGAAGGTAGGACTTAAAAAACCAGCTGCGAAAAACCAAAAGCACTTACTCCATATGAAAAGAGAGGGATACCAGGGCACTTGCTAGATGAAGAGAACTTACTAGATACCTTAGTTCAGGTGTGGGAAGGGGTTAATGACTAGGCTTTGGTGGCTACCCCTAATAAGCCACCAAGAGAGACATGAAGTTGTCGAGTTGGAACTGTCAATGGTTGGGCAATCCCTTGATAGTTCAGCATCTTCGAGCCTTAGTGGCTCAAGAGACTCCTAACTTAGTCCTCCTTATGGAAACCAAGAATAAGGAAAATGTTGTCAAAAGGGTTAGAAAATGTCTTCAATTTTTTTTTTAAATGCTATTATAATTAATTCAGTTGGGATTGGAGGTGGATTAGTTCTTATGTGGGATGAGGAAGTTAAGGTGGATTTGGAAACAAATATTGATGAACTCATTGATATTAGATGCAAAGATCAAAACAGTGGAGTCATCATGAAAATTTCTTTACTTCATGCTTCTACTAACTACCAAGAAAGGTTGAAACTATGGCAAACATTGTAGTCTATTCATATCTCAAATTGTATCCCATGGTTATGTATTGGAGATTTTAATGAAGTGTTGTATTAGTGGGAAAAGGTTAGAAGATGTGACGTGGATAAATATAGAATGGCGGTGTTCCGGGACTTCTTGAACTCTTGTTCATTGATGGATATAGAGAGTAAATGGTGTACTTACACATGGTCTAATAACCAAGAAGTTGTTGAACTCGTCAAAAAAGACTTGATAGGGCTTTTTGCAACCTTGATTGGAGAGTCTCACTCCCTAATGCGGAGGCATACGCATTTCCAGCAATTGGTTCGGAATCATTGTCCGATTTTTCTATGAACAAATACAATTTTGGTGAGGAAAAAGAAGAAATTCATATTTGAAGCTTTTTGGATAAAAAATTCAGAATGCAAAAAAGTGATCCAAAGAACCTGGAGAGTTGAAAAAGGCTACTAGCTAGATATTGTGGGCAAAACTAGGAAGGTAGCTAATGCATTAAGGCGATGGAGTGGCCAAAAATTCAGAAACACATTCCGTGAAGTTCCTTATCTACAGGGTAGACTCACCGAGTTAATGAATAGGGCTAAAGGGAGCTAAAACTAGGAAGAATATTGCCAAGTTGTCCAGCATATTGAAAGCCTGTGGAGACAAGAAGAAATGTACTAGGGTATGAGATCCATGATTAATTGAATTAAATGGGGGCATAAAAATACAAAATATTTTCATGCTTCCACAATACAGAGGGGACAACGGAATAAAATTTCTATGCTACAAATCAATGATCATAATTGGAGTCGGGACCCTTTGATCCTTAAACAACACATATCAAGCTTCTTCCAAGCTCTATATACGATGGTGGGGGTATAGAGAATATTAACCGGTGTTAAATCAATGTAAAGAAGTGATCACTATGGAGATGAATGAAGCTTTAACAGGGCCTATTACAAAGGAAGAAGTAAAATTCGCAGTTTATCAAATGGGTGCCACAAAGGCACCGGAACTAGACAAACTCAATGGATTATTCTACCAAAGTAATTGGTCAGAAATTCATGAGAATATTTTTAGCATGGTGGACAATTTCTTAACCAAGGTATGCTTGATCCTAAACTTAATAGGACCCATCTTACTCTCATTCCAAAAGTCTCAAATCCATAAAACATTACTCAGTATAGGCCCATTAGTCTTTGCAATTTCAACTATAAAATCATCGCAAAGGTAATGGCCAATAGACTAAAACCCTGGCTCCTAAAGATTATTTCCCAGGAACAAAGTGCCTTCGTCAGGGGCCGACAAATTCAGGATAATGTATTCATTGTTCAAGAAGTACTACATCAACTTAGAGTGAGGAAAAGAAAGCGGAAATTTCAAGCAATCCTAAAATTGGATATGCAAAAGGCCTATGATAGGATCGAATGGGACTTTCTTTGTGATTGTTTGTTGAAAATGGGATTTTGTGACAAATGGGTTACTTTGGTTAAGTCCTGTAATTCCTCGGTGTCCTTTAGTATCCAAGTAAATGGGGAGTCATGTGACTATTTCAAACCAACAAGAGGAATTAGACAAGGTAATTCACTATCTCCTTATCTATTCATTTTGATTACTAAAAGCTATCAGAGATGGAAGCCTAAAGGGTATTCATCTAAACACACACTGTCCAATCCGGATGGTACAATTATTAAGGCTCAGAATTTAGCAAATATTTTGAACCAATATTGCTTTGCATCGGGACAGTCCATTAATCTCAACAAGTCAGGAATTTTCTTTGAAAGGAACTACCCTCAAGTACTAAAACAGAATATAGCAGCTGAATTAAGGGTTTCAACCATTGAAAAAATAGGTAAGTATCTAGGAATACCCTTAGATTGGGGGCAAACAAGGAAACATATATTTTCTTGGGTTCTAACAAGAGTTGGGAGGAAATTAGTAGGGTGGAAAGAGAAGCTGATAACTAAGGCTGGGAAAGAAATACTAATCAAGATAATAGTCCAAGCATTACCCCAATTTGCCATGTCGATCTTTAAAATTCCTATATCAATTTGCAAGGCGATTGAAAAGAGAATTTAGAGGTATCTACTTCCCTAGAGGTGATTTCTGGATAGCTAAAAAAGGTCCCTGACCCTCGTGGGGATGGCAAAACTTACTAGTGGGAAGAGATGCAATTGCGCATGAAGTAAAATGGGAGGTTGATTATGGTAGTAAGATCATAATTAGAGAGGATAGATGGCTCATATCAGGCAAGATAGGCGGTCCAGCAAATAAAAATGATCCTCTTCTTGTAGTAGAATTAATTAATCAAATTGAAAGGAAATGAAACTCTCAACTACTACGGGAGATGTTTGATGATAGACTTGCGAAAGAAATTGCAGCTACGCCTTTGAGCCTAACACTCGAGCCAGACAAGATGATATGGACAACGAATCATTCAAGCGATTATATGGTAAAGAGCAAATACAACAAGCTTCGAGACTCATAAAGATTTCAAATGGCAAATCAACCATCCTCGTCATACCGGCCTCCTAAAAAACTGTGGTTAGAAATATGGAAACTCAAAATTGCCCTGAAGGTCAAATTTTTTATGTGGAGTACATGCAACAATGGTTTACCTACAAAAGAAAACCTATACAAGAGGAAGATTTTACTTGAACAAGATTGTCCTTTTTGTGACCAAGTTCCTGAATCCACTAAGCATGTATTTATTCACTGTCCCTGGACAAAGGCAATATGGTCGGATCAGCGAATGGTAGCCAATACTTCTCTAGAAATCAGTAATCAAATGGATAAATGGATATGGGAGAATCTCACAGTGAGGAAGAGCCTACAAGCCAAAGCCAAGTTCACTGAATCTATTTGGAGGATATGGAAGGTGCGGAACAGTTGAATCTTCAAAGGAAAAGACCCAAATCCGAGTTTAATAGTCAAAGAATCTACATTTTCGACACAACTACAATTGAAACGGGGAATAAATAATTCTAACCGAACAAAGAACAGACCTCCCGTAGCTGCACAATCTGGTGGACCCACCGATTGACTTCTTCTTCAAGATCTCGGTGGATAGCTCATGGATTAACTCTGAACTTAAGGAATCAATAGTAGGGGTGAGGAGAAATAGAGAGGGCATCCTCCTCGATGGATTTGCGAAACCGATTTTCGCCTCTTCCGCGTTCGTGGCTGAAACCCTAGCTATTTGTGAGGCGTTGAACTAGTGAAAAGAGAAAGAAGTCGCACGAAGTGAATGAACTGGAGCAACACTTCCAGCTAAACAGAAAACGTGCACTACAAATGTTCTTAATGGAGTCTTGGTGTCCGACAGCTTGCAAGTGGTGGAGTCCATTTTGGGTTGGGTCCATCTTAGGTTGGGCTAAACCTCCATGGGTTACACGCTCTATTATCCAACAAGGAATTGTTGGGCCAACTTAAGGAGATTAAACTATGTTTTGAGCCCAGAGAATTTAATCAGGCCACCGATTGGGTTGCTAAGACTCATCAAACTGACACGCTTCCAACGAACTGGAATTTAAATCCCCCTCATCCTCTTTGGCTTATTTTATGTTCGGACATTGAATTATTTTGTAACCCATCATCTCGGGTTAGTAATGAAATATCTTTCATTTTCAACCAAAAAAAAAAAAAAAAAAAATCTTACTAACATGGACTTCTCACACGTAAAAATGCCATGATATTTAGATGGAGGGTAAAAGAGGTATGATGATCTTAGAAAAATTGAAATTGAACCTAAAGTTGAGGGCTTTTTAGGATTGTGTTTATTTTGCAAAAGACTAATTTATATTTTAAGAAGGGCAACACTATTTCCACTCTTAAATAATTATATATACCCTCATTTACACTAAAAAGACAAAACTACTACTGATATATCAATTGCAGTTTAAAATAATGGCCTTCTCCTTTTTATTCTTTCTATTTTTCCTTTTTATTCAAGATAATAACCATGATTAAATATATCATACATTTTTTAGCATATTAAAGAAAAGTGCATTCTCAAATATTCCTATAATGTTTTATATGTTTCGTGTAAAATTATCTCATTAATAGTATATAATATAAAAATGAAAAGTCTCTTTTTTATCATTGATCTTATAGTAACTTATCTTTTCTTTTTTTTTCTTTTTTGTTCCTCTTATCTCAAAGGGTCACTTTCTTGGTGAAACTTTGATTAATTTCATTAGTCTAAAATAAATATCAAGTCCCTCTATTTACTCTATCAAAGAATCTATCTATTGTCCTTATTATATTGAATAAATACTTTTATACATGTAAAATGTTGGATGAATATCTGTGAATACACTAAAAATAACGTGCACAATGACGTATTTTCATGTTTTCTTCATAAATAATTCATAGATAATATTAATTTCTATCAATCCAAAATAATGATATTTCACTTATATTTTCAAAAAAATATCTTTATCTTATGAATTGTTCTGATTTAATTAAATTTCATCTACTTAACAATTTATCTATACATTTAATCAACAACGTAGAAAAGAACTAGATTTCTTAGAAATTTCTCTTTTTGAACAAAGCAAATTCTTATGGAAGTAATATCAGACGATAAAAAAAAAAAAAAAATAGTGCCTTTAATATACATGGAAAATCTATAATAAACAAAAACTGAACATACGAAATTATTAATTGTGGTGAGTAAATATTACATAAATAAAGAAATACTAAAATAAATAAATTTGGGACCCCCAATATAAATTGCAATTGAATGATAAATGACGATTTTCCCTTTTAGTGAAAACTGAGTGGATTTAGTCATACAGGGATAGATATAGCGCCATCCTATGAAAATCGAAAAGTTTTTTCATCATAAAAGTAACTTATATTTGATCATTTTTTGTTAAAAATAAATAAAAATTAATTAATTATTTTTCTTTGGATTGTGTATCTCTCTTTTTTCATTTTTTGAGGAAGCTGTCTACCTCGCAATGTCACTGCGCCACCCGGGCAGAGAAATTCCCTCATTTCTCAGCAGATCGAAAAAATCTTCATCAATCGATCAACAACTGAAACGAACAAACACGAAAGAAAACCCGACATGTCCGCCGCCGCCGCCTCCGCCGTGAACCTCCCGGGCCACCGTCCAGCGCCGCCGCCCGCGCCCGCTCCCCCGCCCGCCTCGGCCACCCAGCCCGGGGCCCGGACGGAGCCGGACTATGACCCATCCGCGGCCCGCAAGCTCAAGGGCAGCGCCCAGCTGAACCGGTGGTCCAGGGCCCGCGCGATCCGGTCCGGCCGGAAGCTGGACCGGCCGGTCCGGAAGTCCCCGGCGCCGGAGCGTCCGGGTCCTCAGGCGGCGTTGCTCGACGGGCTGTTGTCGGGGACGTCGGGGGACGCGGAAGGCTTGGCTGGGAGCGACGGCGACGATGACGCGGAGACGACGGCGACGGCGACGGCGGGGAAGCAGATATACATGGTCTCGGACGGGACGGGGTGGACGGCGGAGCACTCCGTCAACGCCGCGCTGGGCCAGTTCGAGTTCTGCTTGGTGGATCGCGGGTGTTCTGTGAATACCCATTTGTTTTCTGGGGTAATTCGTCTTCACTTTTTCCTTGCATAAAGTTTGCTTCTTTATCGGTCATATGCTTTGAATCGCTTATTGTTTGATGATGGGGCGACGTGCATTGTTGTGTTTCATTGACGAAATGGTGAGGATTCCATGGCTATGTAGGAACCATTTCAATGCATAGTTTTATTTGGTGCTGCAGCTTCGCTTGTTTGCTCGATAGTTGTTGCAAACTTGCAGTCACTCGAAAGCATTAACGTTTTTTCTCTAATCCGACTGGAAAGCTTTTAGTGGAGTTTCGCATCTCTGAGGAAATCATGTAAATGGCAGCCTGATGAATTGGTATTCTGATGGTGAGTGGTGATACCCATTACTATTAGTTGGCGCCTTGGGGGTTTTGGGTTGCGGTGAGCAAAGAGGAGATGCACAAATTTAGATCGGGATTGGTTGGATCTTTGTAAATGAGACATAGCCTAAATGAGTTTCCCTTTGCCAACTGAGTTGGTGGCATAGTGGCGGTACCACTTGTCCTCAAGAAGGGACAAAGGACCCTGGCTTGAATCGCCACAGTGTCTTGTTGCTTCTTGCCCTGCTGATTCCTACAATGAGAATCCCTGGAAATGCATTGTTTCTAAGGTTGATTGGTGATGGGAAGCAACCTCTTCCCTTTTTTGAAATCTTGTAGCATTGATGATAAGTCCATCGTGTAGTTGGTTGTCAATTTATCAACATCTGCTGATACGTATTTCAGCAAGTTAGGTATCGTACCTCCTGATTTTTATTCTTTGACATCCATATTTAGATAGATGATGTGGAGAAGCTGCTGGAGATTGTAAGGCAAGCTGCGAGAGAAGGTGCAATACTTGTTTACACCCTTGCCGACCCTGAGATGGCCGAATCAGCAAGACAAGCCTGCAAGCTTTGGGGCGTACCATCCACCGATGTCCTTGGCCCAATCACTGAGGCTGTTGCTACCCATTTAGGTGTCTCTCCTTCTGGCCTTCCCCGTGGTGCACCTGGGAGGAGCTTCCCTCTTACAGATGAGTATTTTAAAAGAATTGAAGCGGTCGAGTTTACAATAAAGCAAGATGACGGTGCATTGCCACAAAACTTGCATAAGGCAGATATCGTCCTTGCTGGCGTTTCTCGAACTGGAAAGACTCCGTTATCGATTTATTTGGCGCAAAAAGGTTACAAAGTGGCAAACGTGCCTATTGTCATGGGTGTAGAGCTGCCAAAGACTCTGTTTGAAGTAGACCCAGAGAAGGTATTTGGTCTCACGATCAATCCTGTTGTCTTGCAAACGATAAGAAAAGCCAGAGCTAAGAGCATGGGCTTCAGTGAGGAGTCTCGGAGTAATTATTCAGAGATGGACCATGTCAGAGAAGAACTGGATTTTGCTGGGAAGATTTTTTCTCAAAATCCAGTTTGGCCTGTCATTGGTGAGGACATCTTTCATCCGTTTGTTTGTTTTTCATTCTCTGTTGCTACTATTAAGTCTCACTGTTTTGGGGCAAAAAATGTGAGAATTTCATCTACATACATTGTAAGAAGATCAATAAATGAAGTCTCGATGAAGTCTTTGAAGTTTCTGAAAACCTTACACTTCTGTAACAATCTCAAGTGTTTTGTTGTTCTTTCTTAAAGAGGTGACGGGAAAAGCAATTGAAGAAACCGCAGCTGTTGTTTTGAGGCTTTACCATGACAGGAAGCAAAGATGTTCGATGCCAAGAATCTCAAAGCGATATTAAGAGAAGAGGAAGTCAACTTCCAAGTCCTCATGTACCAAGATGAGATGCTGAAGCTGTATACTGCACCAAAAGGAGTCCTTTGCTGCTTGAGCTTTCGTTCCCGCATCTGAGCAAGGTCTGGTTACAAAGCATAGAGTGATCGGACTGTATTCTATTAATTTATGTGAATTTCACCAACAATTATGCTGAAGCATCATGGATGTTTCCATGTGTTTTTCTTCCAATATAACCACATAGTTGCTAGGGCGGAAAAAGCATTGCCAATGCTCCTGCTGAGGTCGTTATTTTGTTGCTGTAGCACAATATCTAATAATACCTACCTACAGAGTATGTAAGCATCCTCGTACACTCGTGATGCAAGTTGTATTTTTGTACATAGCACTTATAATGTCTTTCACCTTTTCAAGAAATGATGTAATAAATTAAAATCATATGGCAATCCTCGTCAGATGAAGTAAATGCATGGTTGGTATTGGTTCTTATTCCTAATGTTATAGGAGCTGGTCTTTCGGTTGTTGGGAAGAATAATCTTCCGACTTCTGGTCCTAATGCTGGTCCTAGAATTTAACGGGCAGATGATGCAACTTGCAATCATTTCCCATCATATTTCCAGTTAAGGTTTCGCCTATCAGTACTTAGCTTTCCTTTTCTATGTCTACTCTACTCTTACTCTCTACCATTTCATTCTATCTAGTATGTTGCTATCTGCTATCTCCTGCTCTTATTGCGCATGACCGACTGATTCTTGGCACGATGGTGCCGTTGGCAATTATTGCTACTTGCCAAAGCAGTTGTGATAATTTCCTTTTGGAGATGGGCCTTAATGGCTGTCCTTTGCGCGAACTTAGTCGCAATGACCGGTTTTGTCATTACTCACATGAAGTGGAAAGCTCGCCATACAAACAAGCAATAATTGATTGCTGGGTTATGCCTGCTGGACAGATAGGGAGGGCGTGAGGATGGTAGAATCCGAACCAACTCTGATAAATCATCAATATCTTGGCAACTTTTTGCTGTCACAGACAGTATGATACCAAAAATTGAAGAAGAGCCAGTTGTGAGCGAACTGTCTCTTGTTCTTTTCACCTTCCGTCTTGACCCAACAGTGCAAGTTATCTTGGCTGCATAGGGTTTAAGAGTTTTCGATTTAAGAATTGGTGGGTTGACGAAATGTTATAGAAATGATCCCCTCTGTTGTATGCACCAATATCCTCTCCATTTTAATTCTTAAGCAAGGTCATCATAATCCACCAGCTTTTCGTGCAAAAATTGATTTTGGTTTCTCCCTTTTCCTGTTCAGTCCTGGGCAGTGAGATCATAACAGGGCCCTCCAACATTCCTCTTCCCTAATGTACTTTCCCCAACATGCCCTGTTTATACTAATGTTCTCTGGAAAAAGGCAGAGACATTTGTTCCTACACATGCTTGAATGTGCATGCACGCGCAAAAAGGTTCAATCTCAAGCCAGATACTTCAAAAAGGGAACAAAATCTATATAAGAGAAGACATATTCACAGAAAAAAAGTGACATTCTGAAACATCCCATTGCTTGTAAAGAGACACCAGATGCTAACAAAAACAGAGCACCCAACCATGTGCCTTTGATCTCTCTCTCCCTTTACTTAGAAAATAGAAGATTCCTCCTCTTTGTCACTTCGCAGTGCGTCTTCACCTATAAAAATAATCCTCTGAAAGCCCAGCCATGAAGATTTCTCTGGTCCCGCTGCATCAATGACAATGGAATGGATTCAGCTTTTTCCTCTCCTTTTCTTCTTCATTTTTCCTAAACCAATCATTTCTCATCTACCCAAAATCCTTTTTCACCTTCCTTTCTCTTGACGTTTCTTCACCGATTTTGATTGGTTTTTGCTTGTTGAACTTCCACATCAAGAAGAGAGTGCCCAATTATCTCTAAAAATGACCTCACCATACGCTAGCTCTGTGCTGCGAATTCAAAGTCCAAACTCCAAACCGTAAAAGCTGAATCTAGTCTCTGTTGTAAAGATGGATTACTGCGGCAAGTCAAAATCACCACCACCCGTGCTTGACTTGCTGATTGAAAGGGTGAAATAAATTAATAAAATCGTTCCCATGCTCGACCTATCACAAGAATATTCAGATCAATATAGAGCATTGCAATTGAAACTTTTTACGAGTGCCAGTTGTGTTGTCTACAATAATCGACAATAGACAACACTTTGAAGATGACGGATCGTAAACTTACAGAGTAGCAAAAATGAAAAGGATTCTCTTTGGATCGAGAATCCATGATGAAGAAGATCGTCGAAAACTATTTCTTCGAATAGTGAACCGGCTCTCATTAGCAGTCCCGATGCTTCCTGTGGTGACAGTGATCTGATGGTGGTTCTGCAGTTTACTGGTGTGATCCATTGTCCCGACAGCAGCCATGGTGGCTGCATCCATCGAGTTGGACCCTAGAAGTGAAGCTGCAAATCAACAACCATAGATGCCAGTGAGACATTTTCATGAACTCTTCATAATTTTGCCAACCAAATTCACCACTTGCTGTTCCTTGGAGTGGACCTGCAGTTAGTTGCTTCTGCCAATACAGAGCCTCATTTTTACTTTCCCACCAACTATGCTTGATTATTAAACCAAACCCATGACAACAATAGGCTCCACATTCTACCAAATCCTCAGAAAATTCGATGAAAAACCCTAAATTTTCTCTAGAAAAAAGATAAAATTTTCGTGGTTTTGATCAGACCTAATTTGATTAACCCAGCAGAGGCAGCATATTTTCTCAATCTAACTAACCAGCAGCTGGAGAAGATCAGGTTTCAATGATCAGTCCATAATCTAGTCGACAATTAACTGTTTGAGTTAATATAAAATTTCAAAGCAGAGCAAGTCATCCCCATCAAGCTGGATACAGCTAGTTGATCAAATATACAAAACCTGGAGATTTAGCACTCTGTTGGGTACCATTATTATTCATCTGCATCATTCTGTCCCTATCAAATTGTGAACCAAATGGCCCTGATGGGCCAACTAACCTAAATCACTCACTCTTCAAACTTCCACTAAGTTCCAAGCTTTGTGTGTACCACAATTACAATAATTTCACTCAAAAAAGAGACAGCAACTTTGTTCCTTCATTTCTTTGGAGCATTCGATGACAAGAAGGGGCGCAATGGACAGCTTGCCCGCTTTCAAGAAATTCCAAATTGTCGCTGACACAAATGCAATGACGACAACGGAATCACTGATAGCAAAATCACGCAAGGACGCGCACATCGCATATATGGAGAAGGAACGGTACCTCTGGGCGTACCCCTGGGCGAGGATGTGGCCAGAACGATCCCTGGTTGGCTATCGTTTTTATCTGCGGCACTGGGATTGGAGATGACCTTGTCCTCGCCCACACGCTGAGACCCCTTTCGAGAAAGGCTTCTCTGCAACTTCCCCAGATAAAACATTGAACCCAGAAAAGGCAATTAGTAATCAGTAGAGTGCGGAAAAATTCCTTCTTGAAACAGAGAATAAAGGGTTTATCAGGAAAATTGCAGAAAACAGTCAACTAATTTCGATCAAAACCAAAATCAAAACGCTATCTCAAAGGAAAAATATCTCGAAATTCACCACCCACATTTCAAATTTTCCTAAAAGTAGCAGACATTTTCTGAATTCGCTGCCCTGGGTAATTCTAAGAACTTGCTCTGTGTGCGGTTACAAAATTCTTGGACTAGCCCGATTTAATGATTCGTCATATCAGAACACTCGAATTCTCGCAGTGCATGTGCTTTCATGTTGCTGCTTTGTACAATGTACACGCCGGACAACATTGCACAAGCTCAAGCAACATCAAGGAAGGCGTCGAAAGCTAATTCTGCTCATTTTCACTTCTAACACCCCCACACACATTCACAAGAACCAAGAATCAAACTTTGAAACATTACCAGGTCAAATTATTCTTTTTTCCTCTCCCAAAAAAGCGTTAACTCCAAGAAATAAAAACAATGTGAGCAGAGAAGACATTGTTCACTCGTGAGAGAGAGAGAGAGAGAGAGACTTACAGTGATTCTGGAATTGATGTCCTTGCAAGGAGAAGGAAAGAGATGCGAGAAGCTTTCCATGTCGATGACCAAGTCATCGGACTTATCGGCTGGCAATCCGTTCATGTGATCCGACACCGTGATTTTCTGGGTTCCCATCTTATCCTCCAACCCACTCCCCTCGAATTCCTAGAGAGAGAAAGCGATCGAGCGACAGAGAGAATTTTCGGAAGAATCAGACGAAACTGAAATAATCCGGACGAGGAAATGAAGGCTTGAGCTCAATACAACAGTCGGAAAACCAAGCGAAAGGCGTGATTTTTTCCAACATAAAACGCAAGAATTCAACAACCCCCGGACACCCAAGAAATTCTCACCAACTTCGGATTTTCCGCCATCTCCGTCACTTCCCAGGAAAAAGTCCAAAAACCCAAGCAGGAGAGAGAGAAGAGAGAGAGAGAGAGAGAGAAAGAAAATGTCAAAGAAAAAAAAAAACGAAATGACGCACCGAACGGGGCACGCGACCGAACAGCTATCGACCATCTGATTGGAAGAAGAGACGCTCCGATTATATAAAAAGGGAAAAAAAAAGGGAAATTTGTGTTTAAGATTTTCCCGAGAAAAACAAGAGCTGCATGAGTAAACAAAGTACGCAAGGAAACAAAGTCTCGTGAACGATGAAGGACGCTCCCAAACCCAAAAGCGCGAAAAACAGAGAGAAAAAGTAAACAAAAAGAAAAGAAAAATTGGGAAGGAAGCTCTCCCATCAAAGACTTTGCTTTTTCCACGTCAACCATCGAAGCCGATTGGAATCGAGAAGGCGAAGAACGACAAAGGAGAGGAGGGAAGAGCGTGCTGACCTTAACAATCACGGACAAGAAATCGCCCCCTCTGTGTCTTCTCGCGATTTCCCCTGCTTTTCTTGTCCCATGTAATGATGCAATCCTCTCCTAGTTCTTCAGCAGAACCTCTGTGACGACGCAGAACGGAGCAGTGCTCATTGACCCGATGCGCACCCACTTCTTCTGACCCCTTAAAGAATGAATATAGAAATCCCTTCTTTGCCTCTCGAGTCGCACAGACGCCGAGGCTAATGTCTGTCTGTCGATGAGATAAATAGAGAGAGGGGGGGAGGAAACAGGAGACAGAGGGTGTAAGATGAAGCGACTTCTTTTTTCTTATGTTTCAGAGATTCTGGAGGAAAGGCGAGAACGTGGCGTCAGGGATCTTGTCGACGGAAGAAGTGGGACAAATGATTTGCCAAGGTAACGTCGACGGAAGAAGTGGACAAATGATTTGCCAAGGTTATGTCTCGAGTCTCTGCTTGAAGAAACGTGACAGAGAGAGGGAGAGGGGGAGGGCAACGTCAGAGGATGTTCCAAGTTTCTTTTCACAACCAGCGATGATTATATGATCTCTGTTTGAGTGCCGTGTTGGCAAGCTAAGGCCCTGTTTGGCAACCATCCAAACAGTGCCTGATTCGATTTTTGTTGCTCCCAGAATCGGCCGGAACGTAATCGCGTTTGGTAAATTTTTGTCAAAACCGATTCAGTGAACAAATTTACCCTGCATCGTTTTGGACAAGAATTGAATCGGAAAAATATGATTCTCCGTCCGAGAATCAAAAAGAGAATCAAAAGCGCGAATCAAAAAAAAAAAAAAAAATTATTTCTATATTTTATTTTTATTTCTTCCTAGTATGAAATATATATTTGTTGTATATAGAATACATATTTAATTTTATGTTATAATTTAGTATTTTTATTTATTACATATTGTAGGGATATTAGTATAGTTTATACTATGGTTTATTATTTACTATATAATAAAAATTGATTAGTTAATATTTGTATTACTTAGTATAAAAATATAATTAATCAGTGAATGGTTTATGAAAATTCAATATCAAATTTATTTTAATCTAAAAAGGTAATTAAAAAAGAATTGGAATAGAATTTAAAAGAAAATATGAGAAAAAGAAAAGAAAAAGATGAGAAAAAGAAAAGAAGGGCATGAAGAAAAGAAAACAAGAAAAGAAAAAAAGGAAAAAAAGAAAAAGAAAAGAAAAAAAAAGGAAAATGAAAAGAAAAAAATGAAAAAATGAAAAAAAAAAAGAAAAGAAAACAAAGGAAAAATGAAAAAAAGAAAAGAAAAGAAAGGAAAAAAAGTAAAAAAATTATTTAAAAATTAAAAGAAATTGATTTGGAACGTAATTAATGAACACGGCACCAAACGTAATTCTCTTCCGAATTAGAAATTTTGGACGATTCCAAACAAACTTAAAATGCTTAGAATCGATTCTCCAGGAATAGAATTAAAAAGAATCGGCCCGATCGAATCGCCTCAGAATGAATCGTTACCAAACGCGCCCTAATCCGCTCCTCAGCATGACACTTTAAAAGAGGTTTTTTTTGTTATTTGGAGATGGTATTATATCAGATATGTTGCTTTTGGGATCTGACCATTCCATAAAGTCCCTACTTTACTTTGATAAATTGGATTCGATTGCCTTCTTCAGCCCATAAAAGATTTCAACTTCTCTTTAAATGGCTCTAAGTTGCAGCCAAAATCTGCTCATTCGATTTCATTACTTATATTTGTTTTTTTTTTTGGTAAAGGACTTATCTTGGGAATTATTATATTTGTTTATCGGGTCTTCTTTTGATTTTTTTTCAACTAGATAACACTTGGATTCTTGTTGAGAATTTGAAAACGGTGACAATTGCTGATAGAGAATGGGTATATGGATTCTCATAATGCCCATTACTTAAAAGTAAATCTTGATACCAATGGAGATCTGTTGGTCCATCTATAAGTCCCTGTGCCATACTAATAGGATTTTCTATCTTGTTTGATGACATTATGCATTTTTGTGTGTGGTAGTTATATTATAATCTAGAGAAACGAAATAAGTCAACTAGGGTCTTAATCCCATGAGACTAATAATTTTGAAAGTTCGATCCTATAGACAAGTGAATGTCCATTTCTTAATTAATCAATCATTTGACTTTTTCAAGTATGCTTTGCTTCTCTCTCTAGAAATGATTTGGCAATTGCTCTTGAATCGCATATAGGTGGTCCATTTGGCAGCACCTTATTATAATGGTGGTAGCGCCAACAACTTGAGCATCATCGTATCATATAATTTTTTTTTTTCCAAATTAAATATCATGTTTCACATTATTTACAAAAGTATATTCCCTTGGAAATGAATTTTGAATTTATTGATTTGTTACTCCACAAGTTTAATCTCTCATGGAGTTTAAATTGAAAATACAGATAAAAAGATTTGAAGTACAACTAAACTATATAGCCTATGTTGAATATGATTACAAAAATGAATCTAATATATTAGAAAATAAATGGATTTATCTGTAATTTATTTTTGTCAGTATTTTATGTTCACCATATAGTATATATAAAATATATATTAAATAATATTTATAATAATATAAAATCTATATTAAATTTGGGTTGTAATACTTGTGTGTCTTTATATATTATATATATATATAGCATATTCACCAGATGCTGTATATGTTTGAAATTCATATTGAAATGTTTTTGTCAAGATTTGTGATATAAACTTCATGCGGGATTAAATTTGTACAATAACAAATCTATAAATGAAAATTCATTTGTTGATTGCATGCAACTTATGTTTAAAAACTTTAATTATTTGTGATAAATGGTCCTAAAACAGTAAAGATTGTGCAAAATAATGGGAATAATTTTTACAATTTTAGGAGATAAGGAAAAGTGGTTAAGATGAAGAGGGTGACTAGGCAATTTTAAGGATGATTAGTCAGTGAGAAACCCAGCCTTAAAAATAGTTTTAGGGGAAATTTATCTTTAAAGTTATTTTTGAGGAGAGATTTATTTTGCATAAAAAGTCTGTTCTATCCAGGCGAGGTAATTGATGACCGCAACTGTGATTCTACTGTATTATACATTAATTAATAATTATCATGCTCTATTGCCCACGGTCTCTGCAGAAGTACCAACATCAAGTCCACACCATTTGACGGACAAATGATTCGATGACTTTCTCCCTGTAAATTGAAATTGAGACCCATAATGACCTACTTACAAGGAAAAATTATTCAAAAATCAATTGTATGGCGTCTAATTTAAGCATCAAAATTTTAATTTAATTAATTTAATCCTAAATCTTTTGAGATTTGAGAATGCAGTTCTTTCGATCAATTTTTTCAAAAGATGTGGAATCCAACCGAGGAAAATAGGGAAAAAAAAAAAATAAAAATAAAAAGAGAAGGAAATAAAAAATAAAAAGAAAAAATTCAAAAGATTGAAAAAAATTAAATAAATTGTCCACATTAACATTGTTCATGTCAAGCGGAAGAATGGTTGGTTGGCATCCATGTTAATAATTTTTAGTAAATCATCAAAAAGTTTATGATTAAATGGACCAAATAAAAATATTTAAAATTGAATTAGCTGTCATTTGAGATTTTTTGAACAACTATCTCTATATTTGCATAGTTTGGATAAGAAGATTCTATCCTCCAGATAAATGCATTATTATAAACTTGACCTTTAGAAAAAGCAGATCTTTATAAAGCTATCCAGATGTTCTTTACAAAAAAAAAAAAAAAAAAAAGCAAGCTAGATAAACAAAGTGTTTAAAATTTTATGCTTAGGTGTGTGAAAGGAAGATAATTACAAACTTTAGTACAAAGCTACTTAACATTTCAATGAGTGTAAGGCTCATCGCCGCTAAGAACATCGATCTAACACTTCATCCTCCCTTTAAAAAAATAAAAAAAAAAGACGCCGGCACTCCCACAAACCTGACGCCTTTAAATTTGTCATAAGCTACCATCGACAATGAGTATTAAGCACAAATTAGCAGAAAACATATCCTTCATTTGATTACACAATTTCATTAATTCCACACAGTGTGTTGGGAAGAATTATAAAGATTAATGCTCTGCTTATTCATGAAAGAAAAAGAATGATATGAAAAATATTTTCCCTAAAATGATCACTTATATCGTTTAAAATAATCAATCGATGAAAATATTTTTATTGTCAACAACAATTTGTCTTTAAATATTTTCATGGATAAGGCAAAAAAAAAAAATCATTTTTGTAAATAATATGAGTGATCAAATCATTTATTTTTTATGAACCAAACGTCCCTCTCGCTCCCCCCTCAAGATCTGTATGTCAATGTTTTTTTTTTTTTTTTTTTTTTCCCCTTGACCTAGAAAAAAAGAGATCAAGGTGTTGCTTTCTTAATGAGAGTTGAAGGGAAGAGAGCTGTGGCGGGTGGTCTGTATGTCAACGTTTCTATTTCTCTATTCTTTTGTTTCTTGAAATTAAAAAAAAAAAAAAAAAAATAGAAATCTATTTAGTAACATTAGTTAATTTTTCTATTTCTTCAGAATAAAAAGTGGCCAAGGAATAAATTTGAAATATAAACAAGAAGTTAAAAAAAGTAATTTCTTGTTCCCTAAAACAATTTTTAGAAATAAGTCATTGTCTTTTTTTTTTTTTTCTTTTCTTTTATTTTCTTATTCTTCCTTGCGCCCACAGCTTGCCACCACCCACCATCCGTCCCCTGTTGCCACCCATCACTGCCACCCAGTGACCGACTAGAGGAGGAAGAAGAAAAGATGAAAAAAAAGAAAAGAAAAAATCTCAAAAAATTAAAAGAAATTCTATGTCACAAATATATATAAATATATTATTTATGAATATAAATTTTATGCAATTACCAAATACGTTATTTTAATCATAAACTATTAAATGGAATAAAAAAAAAAAGAATTAATTTTAAAATCAAGAAAAATATTACCAAACATATCCCAAGGTGTTGATCACTTTTGACTTTTGAGTTGTTAGTCCAATATATCTGTCATGTATACCTACCTGGCAAGTCCCACTATGAATTGACATGAGGTGTATAAAATTGTCCAAATTATCATACAAAGAAAATTTTGCGTTAATGTGCGGATAATTTTTATGAATCCATGCACACTTCAAAAGATGGTTGGCCTAATGGTTTAGGGATTAGGCTTGTGCTCTCGAGATGTTAGCTAGGGCAAGCGAACAACGGGAGCACGTACCATCCAGATTCTTTTCATCAAATCATACCAATCGTATAAAAGAGAATAACGAACCTTTCAATGGACCTTTTACAAATGTGTGCAAAATTTCATTCAGTTTTTACAATATAATTAGGTCCATCTAGCGCATCAACATATATATATAATATCATCAAAATGGTTCATTGACCCATTTCTTAACCTATATTTGATGTACTGTGTTGTTATATGGATTAATTATGTTTAGTAAACTAATCATATATAAATTTAGAGTAGCAAAACCTAAAATGATATAGGTGTTAAATTAGTTCACGCTTATTTAGACCCAAGGCATCTTTATTTTTTCTTCACTTTCTCACATCTTTAGTTGACCTTGCACTTGCTCACTTTGTACTCTCACTTCAATTTGGGTACTAATTTTCCTGGATTGAGTTAAACATGGAAATTTTTAGTAATATGGATCGAGTTGGATATAAGTTACTAATTTTTTTTTTTTTATAGAGTTGAATAATTTGAGTTGGATCATTTTTTGACTTGACCCAAATTTGATCCGACCAACCCGTTTGACTAGTCTAAAATTAACTCAATCTTTTTACATAATAACGCTTAAATAGAAGCAAAACTTCAATTCATGGGCAATTTGTAGAAGAAAAATCTCACAATTGGCATGCCATGCCCTACCATGTGCAAGAGCACATGAAGATTATATTCCCGTATTATTAATGTTGTTGTCGCGAGAGTGGAGGGAGGTTTTGGCAATGATGGCATAAAGAAAATGGAATTGTCAAAAGATAACAAGCTAGCTAACCGTACATAAATCCAAAAAGAAACTAGATCATATACAATAAGCATAAAGCATTGCGTGCATCAAACTTTTGGTTTATTAGAGATCGGGCACGTTAGCAGGTGAAGGTCTAACCACATGTCGCCTCGATCTCAAATAACCTATGAGATCGTTTATTAGCCTCGAGAAAAATATATTATGAGTGATACATCTGCATGTGTGATAGAATGACAGATTGTGAATGATATATCGTACAATGACAAAGAGAATGACAGGTAATATGCATATGTAGTAGAGAAACTTGGTGCATGGCACATGATGGGAGAATGAAGACGGTGCAAGTACAAATTATTAGGTAAGAAAGCAAATGTTTTTTTTTTTTTAATTTTCTTAATAAATTCGATAGTGAAGTATAGACAATTTTTTAGAACATTCATTCAAAAAGATCAAACATAATGCAAGGTTGCAAAGAACTAAAGGAACTCAACTTTTCTTAAATTCGTTTAACTTCATGGTGGAAAGGCAGGTTACCCAACTTTTTATCAAGAAACCTACCCAAGGCCGGATTGGTTTGGGTCCCGGGTTAGACTGGCCTGGTTGCTCACCTCAAGAATCCACATTAGCAAGTCAATTATTGAAACTAATTGGTGGAATTTATGGTACTTGTATGCATCATCGATTGCTTTCAACTGCCACCAGATTCTCTAGATCGATTTTCATTCTATCTAATGCCAGTGAAAATAATCTATGCAGCAAGTACTGCTATAAATTCAGGGCGCTGTGAACATATCTGTGTAGAGATTATATGTCAGATGCATGCACGTTGAGATTTAAACATTACATGTGAAATAGGGTCGGTTTCTTCTGGCTAGAATCTCAAGGGCTTGGGCATGTTCTCGACGATAGGTCTATTACAATCCACAAGCTTGTTGCCAAGATAAGTGCGAACCAAGGTAAGACAAAAAAAACAATCATCGAGAGCCATCCACAAGAGTCGACATGGTTGTGCGGTTAAAACAATCCAGCAGATTTTCATGGCTAATCTCAAGGAGTCAACGTCAAGGTTTGGACCACTGTCATTGGGGCAATCATTCCCTTCCTTCGTATCTTCTATCTTCCCTTTTGTTTTTATTGTGGGGGGCAATTTGAACCAAGCAACTTCGATTATCTCCATTGCCCGATTTTCTGCCGTAGCTTATTTCTCTATTTTTCGTGGCTATATCCGATTATATTTCTTATTTTTGGTGTTAGACTAAGCTGTTTTGTTGATTTTCCAGGTCATCCGACGTGATTGCGGAAGCTAATGATTTGAAGGATTGTTCTAACTCGAGGCTCAGATATTCGCAAGTAACTTTCCCTATTCTATTTGATTTGATACTTGGTATTGTCATGATAGCTTCTTTTGGCCGTCGGATTCGACTAATGAATTTTTAAGTGGTTTTATCCGATTGTGTTTGTGGGAATATTGCTGGTATTTGCTGTTGGGGTTGACATATTGTTGTATTAATAAAAGAAAATTGTATTTTTAAAGAAGAATGATCACTGATCTAGCAAATCGCACTACCGGAGCAGATTTCATCTGGAGGGCTTAATTTATTATAAGTTACTAGAATAAACAGATTTCGCCACGTACCATGAAGGTGCGGCCACGTGGGTGTAACTCAAATTCATTTCTCTGCTGTGTAGTAGTCTTCTCATCCAATAAGTAGTCAAAACGTGCATACACTTTGACTCCGATTATTTTAAAAAAAAATGAATAATTTAAGAAATATTTTTCTAAGAATGATCACCTTCATCTCTTACTAAATTAAAAAAGCAACAAATATTTCATTATCCATAAAAATGTTTAGACATAAATTGTTGTCAATAATAAATTTTTTCATTGATTAACTGTTTCAAGTGATATTTTTAGGGAAATTTAAATTTATTATTATTTTTTTCCTGAAATAAATAGAGCATTTGTTTATGTTGATTCTTCTTATCTTTTAAAGGATTTTTTCTGATGAATTTAGTCTAGTAAATTCATTTAGTTACGATATGGCTTCATGTATCTACATCTTTGGGCATCCATGTTGTTGATGTTTGACTTATCAGCATCGCTCAAGCCACATAAGTCGGTTGATGTTGACTAGATTCTTGTGTTAGTGATTTCTAAATAAAATTGGTTGGAAGGATTAAACTGGTACATCGTCAAAAGGTTTATGATTAAATTGGTCAAATTAAAAATTTATAATTAAATTTGCTATTGTGTGATAAATTTATAACTTTTTAGATAATTTTCTCTTTATTTTCGATGCTTAGTATTATTAATATTGATATTATTGGGCAATCATATTACGAAAGGTACATCCGGAACGTGAAAGCATCCCACCAAATGGATTTACAAGTGTATGGATGAAATGTGGTTATGTGTACATATCATGGTCAACTAATAATTTAAATGAAGAAGATGGGTTTTCTAGGGAAGCTAAAGTTCTTGGGGCTATCACTAGAGACTACATTAAATTATTAAAATATTCAACAAGTGCCACGTGGGGGCTTCCGGAGAGGAATGATCTGTTCTTGTCAAGATTAGGTTGATTGATAGTGACTGGGAATGAGGACATACATAACTTGCAAAATCGGTGATTAAAGTAATCATGCTCACGTGGACATGGAGTACTCAATGTGAACTTTCTTGATTGCCATTTTAGTCGATCAAGTCCATATGAAGAACAAAATTATCTAATTAATTTTAAACATATTGTAAGGATTTCAATCCAATTCTAAATCTTTCAATTTTGTCTTTCCATCCTAAAAATTTACATAAAATTCCAATATAATTCTTTTGATCAATTTTGATTGGAAATCTGTTCTACGTGACACACCGCTATGTCAACAACTTTTGTTTCTAATTAGTTGGAATGCTTACATAAAATTTTTTGTGTAGATGTTTAGGACTAAATTGATGAATTTGAAAAATATAGGATTAAATTGGCATTCGTATAATATATTTAAGACTCATAGTGTAGTTTTTTTGTGGTAAAATAAGACTCATTGTGTAGTTGTTCTCCAAATCAATCAACAAACTTAAATTAGTTGGGCATATGGATTTGGAGAAATTTGTGAGACTAACTCATCAATTTCAAAAAGAAATTATGTTCTAACGCTAGCTTAAATCTCAAGATAAATATCAAGAACGAGAAAATAAAAGTGGCTCACGCACCAACCTCGTAAAATGTTTTTGTTCTCTCATTTTGATATTTTGAAGATGCTGAGATAGAAATAGATACGTATAATTACTATGAAAGAACATCCATAAGATATCCACTTTCACAAGGCCCTTTAAATTATTCATACGTACTGGTACATATGTTTTTCCAGAGTGTCTTATTCAAAAGTCGTATTTCCCTTAATAAATAGCTAAAGATATCTTCTAGACTTGGGAATCTAGACATGTGTTTGGATGTGTTTGGTTTGATTTTTCGGAATCAATCAGGGTAGTTGGTGCTTCTTTATCATAGCTTTTAGCTTTAACTAAGAGTGTTTATGCTCGACTTAGAAATCAACCAATCGGGAAAAGCTCCACTCAAGTGCCAATCTGCACCACAAAATTCGGGTTAAGACGTTCGGGTTTGCACCCAGATTGAGTATCTGTTGCTTAATCAGTACTTGTGAGAGGGAAATTGAGAAACTTAATTGCTAAGGAAGAGTGAGAGTTGTCGGCATCTCTCAATAGAATGAGTGTTTCATGTTATATATGGGCTATCGAGTTGCAGTTGATAAGTAGCGACTTTCAATGATGATTGACAGTGTTCATTGAGAAATATCGATAACAAAAGACAATTATACCTAGACTTCAATGATATCTAGCGCTCTACAATGATCAAACCAATTTGAGGACCACTGTAGACATTGTCTTTTATCTAGTGGAGGCACTGATGTATTTACCAATTTGACGAAATTTATGTGATGTCTCATCTAAGATTTAATACCATCGAGCACGTTTGTTTTTCCGATGGCTGGTCCAGTTGGTCCCATATTTTGTCATGTGAGGTCTTTCCACGAGTCCTCCACAGTTCCTTCGTCGAAGGGGAACCTACAAGATGCTTTTGCCAAAGCATGACAGACAAATCCTTTAGATTTACTCAAAGACTTTTTTCAAATGCTAAGCCGAATGCATACAAAAAAGGATTTTTTTTTTGGGGAAGTAGGCTTTCCCCATGGGTATGTAGGCCCAAATTCCAATCCAACTCATTCTCTTCGCTCGTTTTTCATTGCAATTTGGCATGGGGAATTAATTCCAGGTCGAGGCAAAGAATATTATAAACTCGTCGATCGTTACTTCAGGAGCTACTAAAGTAAATTATCATTAACCCCTTTGAATAGTTTTTTTTTTTTTTTTTTAAATTACACAAAACTCCAATGAAATTTCCAATTTTTCACAGCCTTTAACTATCCGTTATTTTCTATTAGTATGTGCAACGCTCGTGAGTTTTAAAGTGTAAAAGTGTATTTTCAATTTTATATAAGAAAATGCGTCTTTTCCCTTAATTTAAATATGAAAAACAAATGTAGAAAATGAGGAACTAGAAAACTAAATAACGTGAGGAGGCACCTTGCAATCGATTTATGAAATTTATGGCGGTAAATTGCAAGAATCAAGGGGTCAAAAAGATGGAAACAAAGGTTCCCTGCTCATTAAAAAAAAAAAAAAAAGATGGAAACAACCCTAAAAAACTGTCCTTTCTAGCGAAGAAAAAAGAAACCCCAAAAAACCATCCTAGTTTTGGAAACCAATGAGTCCCGATCGCATGCATGTGCAGTCGTGAACTTTCCAGTTCTGACAACTTTGGAACTTGTGCAACTTTCCTAGTTTTCTAGAGAGTTCACGTGAAGACAACTGCTTCCCTGACAAATCCATGCGAAATAGGACGGCATTTTTTAATTTTTTTTTATTAGGGGTCCTTTCATTATATTATGAAGTAAATATACCTATGATAATATATGGTTTTAACAAATCTTGGTACGGGAGAAAAATCTTCTATATATAGTTATAATGTATTTGATCGTGTCATCTTTATAAAAAAAGGACAGCATTTTTCTCATATATAACCAATCTAATAGAAAATTCATTTATCGTCTATGAAATGATTATTGGGTTTTATTTTCCATTGTTTTTCTCTTGACCTTTCTAGTAAAAATATCAATTCTTCAGAGCTAAAAGTGCTAAGAGCAATGTCGGCAACTCGTTCTTTGTTTTCCAAAGAAGCGTTTTCATTTCAAAATTGCTATTTCCAAAGTGTTGACAAACATACACGATCCTAACTCAAAGCACCACATGCCGATCTAGAACTGTGCCACGCTCATGGCGCTCTCTGATTTGTCATCTCCATTTTCCATAAACATGTCAAATCGTTTGTTCTCACGAAAATTCCTGACCCCTATCTATACAGAAATAGATATCGTCAAACACGAAGCCCCAGTGAATTCAGTAGAACCGAAATTACATCTTCATTTTGGCATGTTCAATGAAAATACAACATTTGGGACTCGGGTTGACATGAACTCATAAAACAAATTCCAGAAGTCCTACGAAGCGAACCTCATTACGAAAAATAATCGACGATGTTGGGTTATATCGAAACCAGACTTTCTTTTTATGGCCCTAATTGAATTGATTTCCCACTTCCATTATTCCTATTAAAATAGTTTTCTTTCTTTTTTCTTTGAGGAGAAACGAAAAATTAGGCCAGAATAATAGGCATGGACTAATTTCGTTATGTAGTCACCCATTTCTCATGTAGGCGTGAGTGTCAATTTAATTTACCTATGTAGTAAGGAGATTGATGAAGAGAATAATGATTGAAAAGTACACAACGTAGGGTGAAAATTTGATGTCACGCCAGCACACTATATAACCAAAAATGAGTAACGATTCGTCATTTCGCGTCTTTGAACAGGAAGCATCCACAAACACTATCATTTTCCAAATAATAGAACAATTTAGTCAATGACTTGGTTGATTGAATCTCCTACAGTTTGCTCTAATCTCTCCCTGCTGTCCAGTCAAAACATTCACATTCCCCAGCTTGATCATCGCCTTGGCGAATTTCCGCCGGAACGTGTTGGGTCGGCTGATGTAGTCTGCCGCGATCCGGCGCGTGAGGTCGGTGAACGCCAGCTCTTGATCCAACTGAAGAGTTGCCTGTTCATCGAGGACCCCTCGATAGAACGAAGTGTCGAGCTTGAAAGGTGTGCTGGACGATGGGGTCATGAAGATCTTGGGGTCGGTACTGAGATTGAACGGGACACTGGGGTCGGGTCGCGGACATTTTTGCCTCAGGACGCCCAGGAATTGCGGGTCGATATTCGGGTCGGCTTGACCCGAACCTAAGAAGTTGTAGAGCCGGTCCACAAAGAAACCGCACTGGCAAAATCCCATCGCATGTGCCCCTGGCCATAGATATCTTCTTATCAATAAGCATGTCTTGTCCTATTTATAGATTGAAGATTCGATCAAGTGAACATTGCTTTACCTAATAAAGTGACAAGATCTTCCAGGGAGAGGTTGATAGTTTGCATGGCACTAGTCGCCGCAGCAACGGAGAAGGATGGTCCAGGAATATGAACGTCGCTGATGTTCGAGACCATCCCGTCCCTTCGTCCGGTGGGAAGAGCATAGGCCAACCCTCCGGTTAGGGCAACGCCGTCTCGGGTGGCTAGGGCCAGTATGTCCGCACAAGAAACGATCCCCTTGCACTGCTTCTCTAGCTCGGCTTTTATCTCGTCGATGATCTCAAACCCCCTTAGGGTCAAATTAGGAGGTGCATCTTTTTCGGCCACCCTGTTGCCATTACTGTCTATGAGGACCGAGCCATCGCAACCCTAATCGCGGTAAACAGAAAAGGACGAAATATTAGTTTATTAGAAAAGTTAAAAATGTCCGGAGATGTATAGTACCGTAGTTCAAGCATTGGATGCTTACTACATGATGAGTTGGATGATAAAGTCCATGTGCTAAGATATAATATGTATGTGTATAATTTAATGAGAGAATTGTACCTAGTCAATTGCTTAATTTAGGAAGCATTCCCAAGAGGTTAGGGTAATAAAAAAGAGGACAAATTTGCTAGTATATTTTATTGTGTGAAATATAAATTGGGGTCTTCTATTATTTTCTAACTTTCTTGATATATATGTGTTGATGGACCTAAGCAAGTTCCTTAAAAGGCTCAAGGAAGGAAATAGGCTGGAGAACCACCCTAGAATGGAAGATCTCATGCTATCCTCCATATTCCCTTTTTGTCGGGAAAACAAAAATGGACAGAAAATTTAGAGGCCTCACGGTGGGGAAAGCAGAGTCTACGTCAGAGCATACTTGTATGCGCCGGCTACCGTCGGGTAGGCTGGTATAGTAGTCACCAAATGCCAGCTCTGTTCCCCCGGTTTTTCAAAAGGGAGCTAACAAGTTTTTAATATAAATCAATAGAAGAAAAAACATTATAAGCTGGAATAATAATTAGAAATCCGTGCTAACTGTAGGAAAGGACGATGAATAAGAAGAGAAAGATAATATCTAAATTATCGGATTAGAGATTAAATTTTTGGACAGGTAGTTCAACATTACTATGAGAAAATTCATCCCATTTATAGTCCCAACGAAATTAACTGTACACGAAGTGACAAAAGATATCATCGAAAGAAAATAAGAGAGAAAACATAAGGAAAATTATCTGTTGATATCATAGAAAGAAAATGTATCTTTGAGAGAGAGAGGAGTTACACGGATGAAGCAGTCGTGAAAATGCATACGAAGCAAACCCGCGGGAATGGACGGGTCGGCGCCGAAGCGCTGCTGCATTATCCCCTTCACCACCAGCTCAGCTTGAGGACACGAGTCCTTATAGAAATGCACCTGCAGCTGTGCTGCCGCCGCCGCCACCACCATGCTCATCAAGGTCGCCGTCGCCACGACCCGAAGAGCCAAGATTGCCATAGCTCGATTTAACTATTATACGAAGTATTCTGTGTTCTCTCTAACTCGTAGGATCTTCTTATTTGTTCTCCCTCTCTCCCTCCCTCCCTCTCCCTCTCCCTCTCTGTATATATATAGAGAGATTGTGTGCACTTTATTTGATGCAGATGTGGGTGATTTCTAGACCATGATATACTGAGGGTTCTTGAGAGACCTGTGCGATGTGAACGATTAATATCGGGATTCGCGGTCTTTTACTTAATTGATTTCTTCAAAATCATCAATGCGAACCTCCTCGAGTCCATGCGAGCGGAAACTAAGCAAGCTACGTGCACATGGCCTACCTGCATGTGCATGCACGAAAAGAGTTTTCTGTCAAAGGCATGATGCCATAATGACCAGGTGACTTCAATGTATGAGATCAAGGGGGCACATTTTCAATGTTTGATGGGTGGAAATTTCCTAGTAATTTACATGTAGGGGAGGGGAACGGGGATCAGTCAACGAGCGTCCGGGCTGCGGGTGGCAGCGTTGCTTTTGCTGCCTGGTAGCAGCTAAACCTCGCCCTCAGAATGATGCGAAATCCTTCTCCGACGTGATAAATGTTTCATGTAGGTTCGGAAGAGAGCCAATGCAAATCATGTAAGATATTGCCTGACTGTGCTATTTGAACATGCTGCATTCGTTTAATATAAATTTCATACCAGAGTGAGGATTATTACAATGGAGGAAAAGAAAGATAAGCGTGGTTGATGAGTCAATACTCAATGCGATTTGCTCGAAACAGAAGTTACCGTGTTGCGAATATTGAGTCCATGTTTGGTGGAGAACAGCCTTGCTCAAGGAAGAAAGTTATAGCTGGGAATTATTCATTTTTACAGCTTGAAATTTGTTTGTTAGCTAGAGAAGAAATACATTCTCAACGTCCAGAGACCGGTTTAGTGGTCAAACGCTTCATATGATAGGTTTTGTGCTCGAATCAGTGTTCAGGAGCATCTTTTGAGAGGCTAAAAAGGCCAAGGAATATTTATGCCCTCAGGAAAAAAACAAAGAACTACGCTTGGTTCCTTAAAGAGATACATCGTATTTAATTGCTCAAATTTGCCTATGTGATTCATATCGCTCTTCCTGTATTTAATAATAACTAGTGAGACTTCATTTTAAATGTCGTGAACTAAGCTACGTTTGAAAAATGGTGAGATAATTGAAAATACGGAACGTTGGGTAGAAAGGTGGAAAATGATTTATTTTTTATTAGAATGGACAAGAGGGAAAGTTAAATGTTAGGTATTTTTCGCAAAAAGGTGATCGGTTTCATTCCTAGTTTTTGAAATCATAAGCCGAATTAGGAAGGATTCTTTGAAAATTCTCCTTATGCAAGGGATGATGTAGAAATATGGACATGAAAGGATGTGCCATTTGACCATATTGATGAAGAGTTTTCTGGTATTACTTTAAGAGAGTCAACACTTGAAGCGCCGGACTAGGGTTCTTATGGTCTTAGAACTTCACATTTGGCTTAAAATAAGTTCGTACCTGTTAGAACATGAATAATAAACAAGAAAACAAGTAGAAAATGAAAGCTGGCTCAATCTCACAGATCTCTCAATTGCGTACGCACGATATTATTCTATTTCCCCATTAATTATAGCTAGACAAGGTTGCGAACTTCGAGTTTGCATTGATTTGTAGATCCTAAATTGACACACGACTGGCTTTTTTGTCTAGTTTGTGCAGGCTAAAAGCTAGGGTTTTGCTTAGCTTTACAAGTTTTCCCTCGCAAATGCAGCTGGTCATCGAGTTTGGAGCCCAGAGCACGCTGAATTACGTGTACTATGGATGTTAGTACATCGGTGTGAGTTAATGTCGACGATGACGTAGAATGAAGTGCTAAGTAACTTTTATTAATGCATTTCTTTGGCTAACTAGTGCAGTTCACAAGCAGTCCGCCTGCTATGGCCACAATCGAAGTTTGAGCAACATGTTTATATAATACATTAGAAAGTCACTTGTATTAGGGTAAATGACACAAATAAATTTTAAATTTGGATCTAATGTGCAACGGGGACTCTGAACTTTAGTTTAGCATGCAATATTATTATTGAACTTTTGATTTGTTTAATGTGATCCTTAAACTTTTGATACATTTTCAATTTAATCATTAGATTATTTAAATAATTTTAAATGTTCAATATTGTCCTTGAACTTAAATTAATGAAAAGACAACAGTGGACATCTTAGGGATTATATTAAAAAAATTAAAATTTTAAGGGCGACATTGCATATTGAGCTAAAATTTAAAAACAATATTGAACAAATTTAAAGTTTAAGGACTATAATTTACCTTGGGCCAAAGTTCATGACCCATTTGCGTTATTATTCCTTATTAGTTTGAGAAAATATATCCTATTTTATGTGTATCTAAGTGATTGTAATCGGTTTTCTTTTGTTAGATTAAAGTGACTAATCAACATGCGTAGTTTCAGAAAGTCAAGTGATAACCATGATTAGAATCTATAGTTTAATACCATAGTGGATTATTATTGTTTCTCTTTCTAAATAGGTAGGAGTGTCATTTTCCATCCCATCTTGGTTTACTATCATCATGATGATTAACGCATTCTCTTTCTTTATAGACAAAAAAATTATTCAAAAATTTTAAATCTTACTTATAGTGGCTAATTTAGTCATATAGTTTTAATTTGGGTAATTTAGTCCTAAATAACATGTCAATGTAATTCTAATTTTTTGACGATTTGCCAATTTTTGAACTAATTTTGATAGGAAATTATTGATATGGTGTTTGGTCAGTGTCAACCGGTCCTACGTGGCATGACTTGGACTAATGTGGAAGATTATTGCAATTTTTTAATTTTTCTGATCTTTTTCTTTTTTTTTCTTATTTCCCTCCACCGGTTGCTAGGCATCACGATGCCTAGTGGAGGTTGCTGGCTACCAATGGTGAGGGCGACATGTATCTCTCTTTGACAAAGAAGTTGGACAGGCCCTATGTTGGCTATACCATTCAAAAAACCATCGTGCGTGTTACAATGTGAGGGTTATTATGGTCATTAACATTGATAGGGTTATTATGGTCATTAAGTATTATTTAACAATAAAAGTATGAGACATGGAAAACCCTAATCAGTTTTCACGTTCTCCTCGTTCCTTCTTTATCAATTTCTACATCGCTCTCTTTTCTTCTCATATATTAATTTCTACATGGTATCAGAGCCACATCAACAAGCATCACTCAACCCAAGTTGGAGTTGGCCAGCCCTCCCGAGTCTAGATTTGATGCCGATTAGTGTAATCGGCTTAGATCTAGCCTTGTTGGCTTAGATCTAATGTCGTCCGACATCATGCAGTCTTGTCCATTCATTCAAGATCTGATGTTGGTTGAGCTCGAGCCCTCCATGCAAGCTGATTTGATTGGCGTGGTCCTCTAAGGTTCACTCGTGTGTTCATTGTTCTCAGTTTATTAAAAAAAAACTATAGCAACTTGGTTGATGGAGATGCTGATCTCGTTCGCCACAAAATTGATGTTGGATGAGGTGATTTTTGGTTGAGCATAATCTATGTTTTGGGCATTTGTTTTGAGGAAATAGGATGAGATGATTGAAGTATTATGGAGATTTGGATTGTTTGAAACAAATCACAGAAGTTTGTTGAATTGAATTAGTTGGAGGGATTTGAATTTGATTAATGTGCTGAAAGTTCTTGCGTTATATTGGTACACATCAAATTATGGCGGAGAATAGAGGTGTAGTAGCTGATGTTGTGTCTACATCCTCTAGTTGTTTGACAAAGAAGAAGTTACAAGGTATCACCAATTTCCAACAATGGAGGAAAATCGTGTTGTTAGTGTTGACTAGGAGAGAGCAACATAATCATCTAATAGGTAAAAGATCTGCCTCCGATACAAATTGGGATACTATGAATGCTAGAATTCTTGGTCAAATGTTGAGCTCCATGGAATCACAAATTGTAGATTTGGTTACACATATTAATATTGTGAAGGAGTGTTGGGACTACTTGAATGTCCTTTATTCTAGATAAAATAATCTTTCAAGGATAATGAAGTGTTCTGAGGATTTTATAAGGCTGATAGAAAGGATCAGCCACTTACTCAATATTTTGCTGATTTCAAACAGATGTATGAGGAGCTCTCTACTACCCATTACTTCTAATGTCAAGGAAATGCAAGAACAATATTGGCTGTTATGAGTTTTTTGGGAGGATTAAGGCAAGAGTATGATGCTATTTGTTCCCAAATACTTAGAGGAGATAGGGTGAGTTCACTCATTGAGACATTTGCTCGTGTTTTGAGGGCCTCACATGAACCACCTAATGATGCATGTTCTATAGGTGAGAACTCAGCCTTAGCAGCTTAAGGAAATTGTGGTGGTAGCTGAGGTCGTGGTGGTGGTCGAAGTGGTGGCGTTAGCCATAGTTTTGTTAAAGGCCAACCACCCTCTGCTAGCAACACAATAGTGACATAGGGGGTAATACCGATTTGGTTCAAACTTGTCATTACTTTGGTCTACCTAAACATATTTAGAGATTTTGTTATAAGCTTCATGGAAGGCCCTCTCAATAGGTTACAACTAATGTAGCTAATGCAGTAGAATCTAGTGCCTCTTCACAATCTGTTGTGGGAGGAAAGTTGATCAGAATGTCGGAGGAGGAATTTGCTAGGTATAATCAACTCCAGATTTCCCAGACAGTTTCACAATCCTCCTCCATAGCTACTTTTGTTCAGACAGGTAATGCAAAAGCGTGTCTTTCTTCTGCCTCTTGCCCCTAGGTCATTGATTTAGGTGCTACCGATCATATGACTAGAGTCTTAGGTATCTTTTCTAATTTTCATGAGTCTATGTCTAATGTATCATTAACTAATGGTTCTCTATCCACAGTGAAGGGGATAGGCACAATTCTCCTAACACCCTCCATATCTTTATCTTCAATCATGTATCTCCCTAGTTCTCCGTTCAACTTTATGTTTGTCAGTCAACTTACCAAAGCATATGATTGTTCCATAACTTTCTATCTTGATTTCTGTGTTTTTTAGGACTTGAAGATGAGGAAGACGATTGGTAAATGACATGTGTTGGGAGGGCTATACTTGCTTGATGATACTAAGTGTTGTTTGTTCTACAGCTTCTCCATATCAGATCCTTTATTGTTTGGGCCACCCATCCTTGGAAAGTTTAAAGAAGTTAGGTTTCCGTCTTTATCTAATCTTGAGTGTGAGTCAAGTCAGTTTGGCAAATTGCACCATATTAGTTATCATCTAAGAGTCAATAAACAAGCCTCTCAGCCATTTGTGTTATTTCATTATGATATATGAATGTAGAAGAGACAAGTCGTCTTGTATATTTCGTCCTGAGATTCCATGGAGATCTCTTCCTAAATGCATTTTTGTGGGGTATTCTTACACAAAAGGGATATCAGCTAGTATTTCACCCTTCTCCAAGCCTCCTACAATGGATGATGCTAGCCTAAGCAATTGTAATTTGTTATAGGGTTTCAATTTGGCTGGTCAATTGTAATTTGTTATAGGGTTTCAGGTCTATTTTTATGGAAACTAACATAAGATTTTATTGATACACTTTGGGTTGTTTCTCTTAATAAGCATGAAGTTAGGCGGCCTTCGAACTATCCAGATTAACAGTGTCTTCCTCAATTTTTGTCACACGTAAACGTATTTAGTGACCGTGCAAACTAGGAAAAGAAACCCCTCTCTCTCTCTCTCTCTCTCTCTCTCTCCACACCATATCGACAGTGCTTGACCTAAAAGATTAATTTTTTTCGAGGTCAGCAAATAATCAGTCACGGAGATGATTGACCGAGATATAGTTTACAAGGAAGTCATGATTTCAGGGAATTGAACTATACGAAGGATCGAAGTCCTTCCCAAGATTATACTGTATATAAAATTGGGAAGATCAACTACAGATTTACTGAATATTTGCTTTATGCTTCTCAGTTAGCAAAATATTTGGTTTCTCTCTCAAAAGTAGTTAGACGTAATCCTTTTCTGATCTGTTAAGCATTATCTTGCACATATATTTGCACTATAGGATGAGTAATACAAGCAAGGTACCAATTCTCACATGGAATTAATGTAGGGGATTAAAACATATCAAACAATCCGCCTCTTTGTTTGCGATATGGTCACGAAGCATCTGCTAAAAGGTGATTGACCCTTCCTCACAGTATTATCTCAATTCCTCAGCCAATTCCGATAACCTACTTGTCTTTTGTGTGCTAACTTTGGACAAACTACACAACATGGTTGAAGAAGAAATACAAACTTGGGCTTATCATTAGATCACTAGAGAAGCCTGATCTGAGGAGACTTGAGTTTACTGTCCGGGGCATTTGTAATTCCAGGATAATTTCGTGAATCTTCAATTCCCTTGACAAAAGTCTATAGGGAAGCATGGCATACACAAAAGAAGCAAGAACAATGCGGGACGGGCTAAAGGAGAGATTCGCCAGAGGGAACAGACCTCGTATTCACTGGATCAAAACTGAGATTTGGTTGCTTCAGCAAGGTGGACTCTCAGTTGTGAAATATTACATAAAGTAGAAGGTCGTAGGGGATAAACTTGATGACCATGATGTCGTCCATGTACCTCTGTTGTAGCCATGAAGTATGCAAAGAAGAAAGATGTGGAGAAAATCCACATGTTTCATATGGGCATAAACATTGAGAATGTCCATTCTCAAGTTTTCAACGTCAGGTTACTCCCGTCCCTTGACAAAGTTAATTCTACAATCACACAGGAGGAATGCCAACAATCAACTGCCCGAGGGAAGGAAGAGAAGATTGAGAGTGCCGCTCTCTCGATTGGAAGAGCAACCCTTAGGAAGGCATTGTTCAGGAAACTTATATGTGACTATCATGGGAAGGTCGAGCAAGAGGAGTAATATCGGGAGTTGATCCCGAAAAATATGAGATAGCAATCAGGAAGGTCCTCAACGGATCGAGACAATGAAAACAATGAGTTGGGATCAATATTAGCATTTGATTAGTTTGCTCAGCAATGAAACCACCCTCTTCGAATGATCAACTCATAGGTGAGGTGCGTCGGTTTAATGATCTTTCCATAGATTGGATTATTGATAGTGTCACCTCTCAACATTGACATGGTGGCTCTTGCTTTCAAATCAATGGTGAAACATCACAGATGCATATCCTACATGAACTTCAATGGAAATGTGACTCACACCACAAAATTGCAATTTTTATTTTGGATTTGGTTTTGTTTTGCACACTGTGGCAATTTTAAGTGCAATCTTGTAAAATTGAGTTTGTATTTGCAATGCTCATTCTCTTTTCTCAGTTGTCAAAAGGTGGTCCTAGCCTTGACACTCATTCACCTTTTCCAGCGATCAAGGGACAAAAGATTGACATCTGGCATCAACAATTAGGGTAGCATCATGATAAGTTTTGAATTTGATCACCGATATTGAGATAAATAAAAAAGCCCAATGTGTTATATATGTTGTCGTGCGACAACAATGTACTTAATTTCCTTTAAACAATGACAAAGCCGGTGGAATTTTTTATTTGTAACATTTTGATGTATGGGGGCCGTTCAAATAGGGAATCTCTCGGGTACACATTATTTTTTTAGCTATTGTCGATGTTTATAGTCAAGCAATTCAGGTGTATTTGATGAAGGAAGAATCAAAGGTGTACCAAATCTGTGTCAATTTCCATCATTTAATAAAATCCAATTTGGTCAAGTAATTCAAATGATTTGGAGTGATATGGCTCGATTTTTTTTTTTTTTTTAAAATTCAATGAATGATTTCTTTTCCCCCAAGAAGTCATGTATCAGATCTCGTGCACCTATACATGACTCTACTTTTTGGAAGAAAATGAGCAAACAATGAGGCGAGGCTGTGACAGCCTGGCGAGCGGTGGAGAAAGCACTTTATATGATCCAAATGAAGACCCCAACTCCTCAGTTCCCTCTGTTGATTTCTATAGGGACTACCTATTCAATAGAGAAGTTTATTTTATTTTTTTTATGAATGATTTACTGAGCTTCACAATGCTTTTTTAGCCGTTGTTGATTCTAATACCGAGCCCAAGAATTATAGGAGGCAATTTCAAATCCTTTGCGGAGACAACCAACAACGACATAAAGTAAGGCACTCAGGGATGATTTGGACTTGGACTCTGGCCACTTTGCTAGAGGGTCAGAAACCCTCAGGGTAGATGTGGGTTTACAAATCCAAGTGTCAAGATGATGATAGTATTGAGTAATGTAAAGCTCATTTTGTCATAAAGGGATTCACTCAAGAAGAGGACTTGGACTTCCATAAAACCTTTGCGCCAGCGGCTAATCCAATCATTATACAATGACTTCTTGTTGTATTGGCTCATAATTGGATGTATCAGATGGATGTCAACAATGCATTTCTATATGGTAATTTGAATGAGACCATTTATATGAAGTTTCCATTAAGTTTCACAACAACGATTTGAAATAGTGTCTATCGACTATGGAAGTCCTTAGATGGTCTTTGAAAGGCATCTCAAAATGGACTTCAAGATTTTCAAAATGCATTGAGAGAATATGGTTTTGATCAATAATTAGCCGATTACACGTAGTTCACCTACTCTCATGACAATACTTTCTATTGTGTTAGTGTATGTTAACGATCTAATCTTCGTGGGCAAAATAACTCACAGTAATGTGCAGAGCTCAAATTGTAACTTGATGAATGTTTTCATATCAAGGACCTTGGGCAATTTAAGTATTCTTAAAAATAAAAGTGTAGTGGACGGTTGTGCTAGAGAAAGTATGCACTTGAATCTTATTTGAGTACAACATGTTGGCAGCTAAACTAACGACTTTTCCAAAAGAGCAACCGCATGGATGTCTACTTTGATGTCTACTTTATCTTACTATCACTTGTCTTGAATTACATTATTCAATCCAAATGCTTTCCCAGTTCATGCAGGAACCGAAGGAGTAGCACTGGGAAGCCGTTATATAACCCTTCCCAATATCTCAAGAAAAACCTAGGGGGCACGTTATCGGCTCCGCCTTTACTTTGCTGGATTACTTCCTGATTACTTTGTCATGTTTGGTGGTTGTCCAATGTCTTGGAGAACCAAGAGCAAACCCACAGTTTGTCGGTCCTTTACTAAAGCTGAAAATTGTATTATGGCAATTGTCACCAGTAAATTGATTTGGCTGTGGAGTTTATTCGCCTTTCTCAAGGTATTGCACGATAAATTAATGAGTCTATATTGGAATACCCAAACTGCTTTATAAATCTTGGCAAACTTATTATTTCACTAATGAACAAAGTAAATCAAGATTAATATATACAACTTGGGCATTCATACCCTCTAATCTTCAACAAACTGACATTTTTACCAAGTAAGTTGGGTATGACCTTCGTGTGCCAACTTGAGGGGGAGTATTAGGTGAGATCAACAGAACATTTACTAAATATTCGATATCTGCTTTTCAGTTAGCATAATCATTGGTTTGGCTCTTATAATCGGCTAGAGATAATTGAAAGATTTTATTTTTATGATATGTTAAGCATTATTTTGTATATAAATTGGCACCCTATGATGGGTAATACAAGCAAATTAAGAATTTTTTTTTATTGATATAAGTGTGTGTTTATATATATATATATATCATGTATGTGATTTGTTTAGCCATAAAGTAGAACTTAGGTATCAACTCACGCGAAAAAGGGCCAAAGGGATATGTGCCCATGGTTGGTTAGATTCCTAATGGTAAAAGCACCCTTTTATTATTGGTTGCCCCGCAGACAACGATGGAGTGTTCAACACAAAAGTAGCATCTCCCTTGCTTGCTCAGCTACACAACTACAGTATCGATCCTTCGTGTCGTAGATAACATGCACAACATTTGATACCATAGTCTTATTCCTTTCTTTCTCCGATCAAAAAAACCCTCCTGGAAATTCTCTTCACCGTTGTCTACATAATCATCAACGATCACTCTCGATCGCTAGTCTCTCGAGCTCAGACCACAAAAGAAAACGAAAAGGAAACAAAAGGGGACGATGTCGGACCCTAACCGGATACCGATTATGTCTGCACACCCGCCGGAGAAGCTGCAGAAGCCTGTGAATCCCCACCACACGCCGCGGTATTACGTGCACCGCGTCAAGGAGAGCCTCGCCACCCGGGTCTCCAAGATCGTGTGCGCCATTTTCTTGACCCTCCTCCTCATCCTAGGCATCATCACGTTCATCATGTGGCTGAGCCTCCGCCCGCACAGGCCCCGGGTCTTCATCCACAGTTCTCGGTCCCGGGCCTGAGCCAAGCGAACGGGTTCGAGAACGCGGAGCTAGGGTTCAACATCACGCTCCGGAACTCGAACCAGCACATCTCGATCGACTACGATGCATTGGACGGATCGGTTTTTTACAAGGATCAACAGATCGGGTCGAAGTCGTTGTTTCCGGGGGTACATCAGGACCCCAAGACCACGACGACTGTTACCGACGTGTTGAGTGGGGCCACGTTGACCGTGACCAGCCAGCGCTGGATGGAGTTCTTGGGCGATCGTGCGGCGGGGAGCGTGACGTTCCGGATGGAACTGACGTCGGCCATCCGATTCAAGGTGTCGACGTGGCAGAGCAAGCGCCATCGGATGCACGCCAGCTGTACGGTGGCTGTGGGACCCGATGGGAACATCTTGCTCTCTTCCAAGGACAAGAGATGCCCGGTTTATTTCACTTGATTGGCTCTTGCTAGCTTTTCTTCCAAGTCATAATGGGTTCGCTGCCTCATTTGATAATTCATTGGTAACTTTGTAATTGAGTTTTCCTGATTAAGAAGAATATGTACAATTTGTGTATCATTTCTTTTCGTGAATCTATGAGGGAATTTGTCTTTGCAATTATTCAATATGAAATTGCTACCGAGATGGCGAGAAAAAAAAAAGTAATTGGGAATTGCAGGACGTACGATGATATGCATTAGACTTCGAACCCAAATGACTTGCAGATGTCATACATTTCTGTCAAAAAGGTGACATCTTATGCGAAGTATCAGATTTGGACAAATGTTGCTCGGTAAGAGCACAATTCTATTGTTCGGTGCCCAAAAAAAAAAGAAAAATCAGATTTTTTCGTGCTAATGAATTTCAATAAACTTCAACAAATGCAAAAGAAAAAATAACTGTTGGTAAAAGAATGACTGTCAACTATTGTTCAGGAAACTTGTTGGTAACTTATGAAATTTTCATAAATTTATCAACATTTTTTTGCCGTAGTTTTCAAATTATTTTGCAACGGGGATATTAGATAGAAGCTAATTGAGGGATAGAAGCTAGTTGAAAGTAAATTAATCATGGGCATATCAATTTGATATATTTAATAACACGAATTAAGTTTGGGATAAATGTGATTATTGTGTACCCGTTTGAGATTTTTTGTGACATGAAAATTAATTTGGGATAAATATGGTATGAGTATATCAATTTGGGATTTTTTGGTGGTATTAAACCAAAGTCATAATGCAGTTGATGAATTTAACTGCCATGGGAGACAAATAAAAGTTGGAAAACAATAAGAAAAGTCGATAAAAAAAGATAAATGAAAATCTGCAAGTAGTTAAAATGAGAATTCTGCGTGTAATTAAAATGAGAATTGGAAGCACAAAATTATTTAATAATTCAATCGAATTAAAAACCGGTAAGTTACTTAAATAAATATTAATAAATTGATATAATAGTCTATAAATATAAAGCTTTGGTAAGAAAAACAAATAAAAGTTACAAGATAATAGAAGAGTATAATCTGTTGTAAATTACCAACGAACAATCTGGAAATCAAGGGATAGGTAACTTTTCTTAGCAAGATTTTTTTTTTTCGATACATACAAATTCTTTCAGAATTCTACCGGCAAGAAGAAAAAAAAATCCATTTTTTCAAAACAAATGAGTATACTCGTCCCTAGAAAGATGAATTAGATAATCAGCCGTGGGATGATCGCACAGTTATGCAGTACAACCGCTAAGGTGGTGAAATCAGATAACAGAATCAGAGAACAGCACGACAGATTTGAGCTCTTCTTGTAAGCTTTTAGATGCAGGAAGTAAAAGTGCTTATAAAGTTATAATGTGAGGTCTGACTGATTTGCCACCTTACGACTTAAAAATTCATGTGATGAACTCTCTTAATTGCAATCTAAAAGTGTTACGACTTTTATACAAAAATTCTCGTTAGGTCCACTGTCGGTGTAAAAATTCAATGTTAGAGGAGTCACATGTGCTTTCAAGGTTAGCTTTTCAATCAAATTATTCTGAGATGTTCACCATTCAACTGTGAATACGGTGAAGAATTTTTTGCATTGATATTGGACCTGATAAATCCTTTACATAATCCATTCCGGGATAGTCGCAATGTGGAATCACATTTATGATGTGCTGACTTTGAAGAAAACAAAAACTCTATCACGCTAACCCAACAAGCTCCTAAAGAGGAAAAGCGTCTTCATGCTTGAGAAGAAAAGCATATGTTCCACTAATACTTTAATGAACTTGGCTTATACCTTAGGCAAAAAAGAGAATCCACAGAAATATTATGCTGGCACTTCATCTTGTTCACCTCCTTTTTCTCTCACAAATCTATTTCTCTCAATAACATAATCGTCTTCCTCCCCCAAAAATGTCATCGCCTTGTCCTAATTTTACCGACGAAATCTTCACTTCCGAGGCAAGGAGCTTCTATGTATGGCTGCTTCAGATCTTCTCTCTCTTGGCCATCCTTGCTTTTTGCATATGGCTAAGCCTACGTCCCAATCAGCCTTCCTTCACGGTGGTGGACCTCTCCGTTCCGACCTCGAACAACATTCAGAATGGCTCGAGTTCGTTGACGTACGAGCTTGAGATTCAGAATTCGAACAAGGACTCTGGGGTTTACTATGACGACATTCTCATGACGTTCTTTTTCGGGCAAGATCCAGTTGCCGATGATGTGATATCTTCGTTCTACCAAGGGAAGGACAAGACTCATCACGTGAGACAAGACGCGAAGGCAAAAAATACGCAGATTTGGAGCGGCGTTGCTCGTGCGGTGGCGAACGCGACGGCCCAGTTGAAGGTGAGTCTAGCAACTCAGGTTCGATATAAAACGTGGGGTAAGAAGAGCAAACATCATGGGATGAACTTAGAAGGCGTTGTGCCCGTTGGTTCTGATGGGAAAATTTCAGGCAAGAAGAAGAAGAAGAAAATTAAGCTACATCATGCTTCTGGCAAGAAGAAAGCGTTCAAGAAGCATCACTTTAAAGTTTGATAATTGGGGAATTATCTTTATGAGCCTATGAGTTGTGCAGTTATTGTAGAATGCAAATCGTGCTCTTTATTCAATGGTTTATAATGTTCTGTTAAATTTTCTTCCTCCTTTTGTTTGCAGAATTCGAAAGCAAAAATTTAAATATCTCAGGAGTTATTTTGTGTCTCGAAATTTTTTATAAGTAAAAGGGTCCTTAGTTCTCATGTTAGCAAAAGAGAGGAGCATGACTAGTTTGGTGATACCATGCCAAATAGGACGCGATTGGATGAGTTTCCAAGCGTTCAGAAAATAAAAGTTCAAAGGCAACCTCCGAAATAGGAATCATGCATTCAGTAAATTTATGGGCTTTGCCTTTTTGATTAGGGTTTGATACTCGGTCTATAATATCAGTTCAGAGCCCTCCACCTAAGTTAATTCGACGTGGTTTCCGGCCTCAAAATCCATTATGCTTTTCTATAGCATATGTTTGGGCCCAACTTGTTGTTTCCTCATGAGCAATTGGACCACGCAAAAGATTAACCTAATACTCAGGTGATGCTGTAGCAATGATTTTTTTAGGACAATTGGGATTTAAAGTGCGTTGTGCTTGCTGATATTAAGAATTTTGAGCTACTTAGAGGAGTTGCTTCAACTTAGGTTGATGGTCACCCAACCTTGGTAGTGATTCTTTTGGTTAATTCTAGGTATCTGTCCAGGTTGATGAGATTAAGCACTAATACTAAAGTCGAGTCTTAATGCATGGTATAAGTAGTTTGACTTCTTCATGGACATTTCCTTGAACTTAAAAATCAACCAAAAATTGAGTTTATAGCACAGTGCTTCTACATGATTGACCCACTCACTAGATATTATGGCTCCGTAATGGTCCTAAGGAAAGGATCATTTGAAAGGAGAAACACTCCAACATTTAGGATGCATTTGTATTACGAAAAATGAATAGTTTTAAAAACATTATCTAGAAAGTAAATTGCTTGAAACAATTAGCAAATGAGAAATATTTTCATTGTTGACAACAAATTATATCTAAATACTTTGTGGACAAAGAAAATACTTTTCGTTTATTTTATTAGAGATATTTAGGATAATTTTGATGGTTTTCTATATTTTTCAAGATTGTATGAATATCCTTTATGATTATCCGTATCTTGATTAATATGTTATCTTACTTAGTCATTTCATAAAACTTATATATAGGTTGATTTATGCACTTTTCATAAAAATCAATATACTCAAAAATTACTTTTATATTTTACTATTTAATCAAACGATTTTAAAGGAGCTTAGTTGAGCATGTTAAATAATAACCACTATTCAATGATAAGATAATAGTAATATTTTTTAATGTTTGGTACAGTTAGTTTAATTGCTATAATTGAATTTGTGATTGTACAAATATTTCTATGAACGAATCCAGAGATTAAATTACAAAACAAACATATTGTTGAGTTAGTTGTGCTCGATTTTACTCAAACAATTTGAAGGGCGTTAAGCCACATTTGGATTTTCCTCAAACTTGATTTATCAAAATTACAGAAAAGTCTAGGTAATTTTGAATGTTAATATTTATTTATTTTTGGGATTTTTTGTGCTTGAAGTAAAATATCACGCTTCTAGCACAAAAAATATTAATTAAAAGTCAAAAGTCAATAGTTAAAGCGAAAGCCAATGCCTAACTGTTTTGCCCTCCAGAAGATCATATGACAAGCTAATGATTGAACTTCTCGTAATATTTATTCTTGACCTGCGTTAAAGCAGTTTCTGTCCTTTTTTTTTGTAATCAACATCCATTACCAGAAGCTTTTTTTATTTATTTATCAGAAAGATAATATATATTGATGGAAAGTCACGTGGAAAATACAAAGCAACCCTGAGCGAGGGCGTCTTTACAGAGAATATCGAGCATAACTTGGGGAGGGGAGACAAACCAAGCGGAAGAGAGGGATCCGCGGCCATGGGCCTTTGCTGCCCAATCTGCGAGGGTATTAGCCTCCCGACGGCAATGCTGTACACGAAGATGAGAGAATCGGCGAAGTAGATCAAAGCACTCAGTGAAGAGGGCGCGGCACTCCCACGGCGGCAGGCGACCCTGATTTAGGGTTTCAACAAGGACGATGCTGTCGGACTCCACAAGCAGGTTAGAATCTGTTAACTCTTGCTGAATCAGATCGTTAAGAGACAAAATTAATGCCTGGATCTCGGTCTCGAGAGCAGAGGAGGCAGAAACAGAGCAAGTGATTCCACCAAGCAGTCTACCCAAGTGGTCGCGGGCCATACCAGCAATCGATCCTCTGTGAGATGCCGTGGGAAAGGAGCCATCCAGGTTTATCTTCATCGTGCCCAGCGGGGGAGGTTGCCAAGACCGATTAGGGCTCAGCCAAGAGGAATGGCCCTTGAAATCCTTTTGATGGACTCGTTTATGGAGAGAGGCCAGGGCAAAAGCAGAGTCGATAATCGATGCAGGGACTTCCGAACGCGGCGAAAGATGAAGTTATTCCGCGCCTTCCAGATTTCCCAAAGAAGGCTTGCAACCTGCTCAAAGTCTGGTAAGCCTCTGTTTTGATCGAGGAAATTTTCTAACCATGAGTCCATTCGGGTAGGGGTATAAGTAAAATTATTGAGTTGTACTTTTGAATGAGTCCAAATGCGTTACGTAGGGGAAAAGGTCAATTTCAAATCTATGGACCGCCAGCCATGAGCGGTATTGTATAATTATGGTTCAAAACAAGCAGATTTAATTTGTCTCTAGCGAGTTCACTTTTAGAGAACAAATTCATCAAGATGATGGTGTCCGGTTGCACAGTCTAATTGCTTTGCATCTCTATTGATTTTATTTTTTCACACTACCCACCCATCAAGTCCATCATTAAATTTTCATGGCAACAAATCCATCCCTAGTCACGACCGCACTATGTTTGTTTGTTTCCAGAACCTCATTTGAATTAAAAAAAAAAAAAACTTAAAATTAGCGGCCAAAATACAAAAAGGCAAGACCATTGAGCTGTTCTTCTTCGCTGGTCAAGTTGTTGGCGAGAATCAGCAAGGGTTTGCACGGGGAAAGCCTGCAAGCCCTCGCCTTGATATGGGTGTGGACTTGTAGGCCCTCACAAATCGCCGGCCTCACTGGTAAACTGCCGTCGCCCCCCTCGAGCCACCTGTTCTACCTTTTTTTTGAAAATGTTTAGCATTTTTTACTTTTATACTCTTTTTTTAATTTATTTATCTGATCTTAATATATCCTATATCCTATATTTATTTTATAAGTCACGGTGTGTACTATGTGTTGTGTGTAAGCATCTCCCCACCCCCTCTTCCTTAAGGAGGGTGGCTACCGGAGCAATCTCATATAATTACAGTTTAACAAAGGTTTGAGGTAAAAATTAGCATTATGGGGAAAATGAAGCTTTTTTGGACTATAGTTCACACTTTAGTTAACATTAATAACTGCATAGGAGAAAGTAAATAATAATAAAAGCCACTTTAATATTTTTTGTTAATCAAATTGGTATCAATTTGACAAATTTCATGATTTGATTACATCATCTATAAGTTTTAAAATTCGAATTCAAATGCACTTTTACAATAATTTTGGAGCTCGATTGCACTTCTATTATAAATTTGAGGATTTTGAACATACTTGTCCTTTCGCCTCCCCCTTCCCAAGTGGGTGGAAATACGTGAGTGAGAGAGTATGGTTTTGCAAACTGGGACAACACATAGCACACATAGTAGCTTGTAAAATACATATAATAATAGGACCGACAATATATATATATATATATATATATATATATATGTCCTCACTCTGTATTTTGGTGATTTAGCCAATGCACTTTGCATAACAATTGATATTGTCCCATCGTCTAAATTTTTTATTAGTGTTTCGAGGCAACATCCTACATGGCTATACATAATTGAGAATATCAAAGTTATCCAACCTGAATGAAAACCTTCAGTATAGAATAATTGAAGAATTTAGATATCGGAGATCATTAATCTGAATACCAAATCATTTTCCATTCTTTGTTTATTCCTCCCTTAAATCTTGATCTTTCCAATTCTTGTCTATATATCAAGATACATTATGAGGGAAAGAACTGCCCCTTTCAGCCAAGTTCCCAACAAAAAAAAATGACAAAGGTTTTTGCAATCCTCATTTTCTTGCTTAGCCTTCTCACCCTCCAAACGGAATCATCCATTACTGTGAGCAAGCATTACTGCTCGAATTCAAGAACTTTCACTTTGGATAGTGCCTACAAGGCGAATCCCAACCTTCTCCTTGAGTCCCTTCCCTCTCACGCCAACTCAAACAATGGATTCTTCAACGTGAGTGTTGACACCTAAATTTTAGCAATCTAGTTATTAATTTTTTGCATAAAAATTAAGAATTAATTTTAACTCCTAAAAAAAAAAATTGCATAGCATCTAATTTTAGGCGTATATTATTCTGATAAGGAATAGCAATTTGATATATTCAGTAAATCTTTTATATATTCAAACAATGTATACCAAGAGGTATATTTCGCTGAAAATTGAAATATTTCGATATAATATTTCAAAAGGGATATATATTTGGCGTTAATCTTCGGATAATATGCATTTTTGACATAATAAAAGAAATATCAGATATTTCAATCATCGATAGGCGTGAACAAAGGAAAGAAAATGAAATATACTCATGAAGATTATGTCTGGCTGCACGAGATGCAATCAAAAAGAAGAAGGAAATTCTGCTTCTTCCTTGCTTAATTTCGTTGCATATAAAAGGGGGTTAGCCCGCTCAAATGAGACCGGAGGGGGGAAAATTCGAGCAAAGGGCAGAAAAATTCGAGAGAAAATTTCGTGCAAGAGGGGGATTTTCGTTTCTTAATTTTCTTTTGGTCTTTTCAAAGTCAAAAGAAATTCTTGCTTTTGGCTGAAGGGGGCAGAAAGTACACGATCAGCAGAGAGGCACGTGCAAGTGGACGTCCAGCAGAGAAAAAAAAAAAAAAAAAAAGGGAAAAGAAACTACAGAATCGTCTTCTTCGCGCGGACAGCCTTGTGCCCTGCCGGCCCCGATCCGCGTCGCCCCTGCCCGCACCGGCCACTGCGCCGGCACCGCCTCCGCCAGCCTCCACCGCGCCTCCGCCACCGCCGCACCGCCGGTCTTGCCCGCGACGCTCGCCGCGCCGCCTCTGCGTCACCGTCCGAGCACCACCGCGTCCCTGCCCTCCGCCCGAGCACCTGCAACAACCTGCGCCGGCCCCCGACGCCTTCGCCCGCTCGCTTGTCGCTGCGTCCGCTGTTGCCTCTGCCGGCTGCCGCGTCTGTGTGCCGAGCCTCCACAGCGCCGACGCCAGCAGCCCTCTGCCCGAAGCTGCGACACCGTCGCTGCCCGCCGTCGCCCCTGCACCCCTCAGCAGCGAACCAGCTACAGCAGCTCGCCGCGCCCGCCATCGCACGCCCCTCACCCGCTCCTGCTGCAGCACCAGCCCTTGCTGGTCGCCGCCGCCCAGCCTTCGCCAGAGCTCCGAAGAGTCGCTGCCATCGCTGCTCCCCTGCCCAACTCCGGCGCCACAACCCGACCCGGTGCAAATCGTCGTTTGCAATTCCCGCGCGCCGGTCCCTTTTTTTGAAAAAAAGAAGTCAAGGTAGTCTTTTTAATTTTTCTTTCAATCAAGTTTCATTATTATTTAATTGAAATATTGTTTATGAATACTTTAGGTGTTATTCATAGGGTTTTGTAAAATAATGGAATATTTATTTTCATACTAATAGGGATTTTAGTTACATTATATTTTTTTAATACCATTTTGATATCATTTTTTTTATTTTCAAAAATGTTTTTATAAGCGGTTTAGATTTATTTTAACCTCACACGGATCCTCGATCATTATTCAACATTCAATGAATCAAACAAATCGTATCAAAAGAATTAAACACACAAAACAAGCAATTTTTTTGGATTTTCTTTTATCTTGAAATTAGAACTTTACCATAAAACATGCACTCAAACTACATTACCTAATTTTACTAACAAGCAATTTTTAATTAAATAAACCTAACATACATGCACCTCATATTTTTGTATTTTTTTTATTGAAATTCGGAATTACCCTAATTAAACTATCGTAAATGAATAGTTATCAAATATAGTTTAGGGGTTCAATTTGACTTGAATCCTATCCTATCTTAGAATTTCTTTTTAAAAAGGATTATTAAGATGTGAAAAGATTATCTAAGCCCTTATCTAAAAAAAAAAAAATTTAAATCCAATCCTAATATATTCCAAAAATTATCTAAACATTCAATTTAAAAATGCAATCCTAATTTATGAAACTAACATACTCTGATGCAAAATTTTGATTTTTGATTTTTTTAGTGTTTTTTTTTTATGACAAGCAATTACACTATAGACATTATATCTAAATCACTCAGGATATTTAATAAATGAAGGATTAAAATAATCAAAAAAATAATCTGCCGTCTCATGGATTAGATTAACGATTACTTTAACCTAAACATCATAACATATGAGGAAGTTCAAAATAATTAAAAATTTGATCCAAAATCTTACGGATCAAATTAATAATTATAATGATTTAATAATCAAAATTTTATCAGAATGCCCCCAAAATCAATATAATTAAAAATGATCCGACGTCTTACGGATCAAATTAATAATTATAATAATTTTGGGCAAAACCCTATGGATAATGCCTAAAATATTCATAAAATGAACATGGACATCCAATGTTCCAATTAAATAATAACGAAACTTGATTAAAAATAAAATAAAAAGACTACCTTCACTTATTATTATTTTCTTTAAAAAAAAAAAAAAAGGATCGGCTTGCGGGATTTGCAACTGACAATTTGCACCGGGGTTGGGCTGTGGCACGGGAGTTGGACAGCGGGAGCAGCGATGGCAGCGGCAGCAGCGACTCTTCAAAGCTCTGGCGAACGCTGGGCGGCAGCAACCAGCAAGGGTTGGTGCTACAGCAGGATTCAGGTGAGGGGCGTGCGATGGCCGGCGCGGTGAGCTGCTTCAACTGGTTTGCGGCTGAGGAGTGCAGGGGTGCAGGGGCGATGGCGGGCAGCAACGGTGTTGCAGCTTCGGGCAGAGGGCTGCTGGGGCTGAGTTGCTTCGTCAGGTTCGAAACCTCCGCGTTCTTCAAAGGTAATAACACAACAATTTTTTTTTTTACTGGTTCTAATGCGTTTCTCTCTACTATTTCCACCATGTTTGGTGGCACGTAGAATATTGAATTGCCTCTACCATATATTTGGTAGATGCTAAAGGAAATGCCGCTATACTAATGAAGCCTTCAACATATTAAACTACAGTCGAAAAGAAAAGCCAAATTTCATCAAGACTAGTTATCGGGATCACTTCCGCTACTTCGGTGGTCATGCTACTCTGCGTCGCATTCTGGTTTGCCCTTAGTAGAGAAAGGAACAAGACAAACGATGTTGAAGAAGATCCGATTGGTGAGAAATGGGGAAAATTGCACCACAAATCTTAAAATTTATGCAAAGAAGTTTGAAGCCTTTAAATTCATTTAATCAAGTTTTAAACCTTTATAAGAAAGTGCAATCGAGTCTTGAACATATTATTTGCTCCAATTAGGTCCTTAATCTTTTATTGGAAAATACCATTAAGTTCTAAAATCACATGGAAAATTGCAATTTAGAGATGCTACATAAGAACTTTTTTAAAGCTAATTTTCTGTACTATTCATAGCAATGACTTGATTGCACTTTTGGAAGAGGATTTAGAAATTGTTGAATCAATTGAAAAATTTATGACTCAATAACATTCCGTACATAAAGTTTAGAACTTGAGGTGCAATTTTCCCGTGAGAAACATTATAGATCTACGTTGCCTGCATTAGTCTTTCCATTTATAGTTTATTCATATTGCAAAGTTCATGGCTTATTGCTAAACAGTTGACAGCGAAATTTTGGAACTAGATTCCCTAAAATTTGATGTGGGCACAATTGAAGCTGCCACTGCTTACTTCTCAAATCACAACAAATTAGGGGAAGGTGGATTCGGTCTAGTTTACAGGGTAAGAAGTTTTTTACATAGAGATATGACATGAAGCATTACCTAGAGATTCAATCTTGATGCATGTTCTATGTCCACATGAGAATTTCATTCATATTCTGTCTTTTGTAGGGTACTCTCCCTTGTGGGAGAAAATTTGCTGCAAAAAGGTTGTCTCAAAGCTTGAAACAAGGCGTGGAGGAATTAAAAAATGAAGTCGAATTGGTAGCCAAGCTTCAGCACAAAAACCTAGTGAGGCTCTTAGGATTTGCCATGGAAAGAGATACTAGTCTATGAATACGTGCCCAACGGAAGCCTCGACCAGTTGCTCTTCGGTTCGTGCCTCCCTCTTCATCAGTTTAAAAATGATTACATTCCTCAATTTAGTTCTTTCTCTCTAGTCCTAATCATCATCTAGAAATATGTCCAAAGTTTCAGCAAAAGTTTAGTAGTTATGTCTAGGGACATGTTTCATACAAGCTGATGATGGTTTCAAGAGAAAATTACATGTGACAATGACCACTGTCAATCATATTTGGACATGAAGTAGAGATTCTTTTGACTAAAATTTATGAATTTTGGACAACACAGACCCTCAACAAAGCATACAGTTGAATTGGTCAGCATGCCTGTGGCACGCAGTCTTCTTAACTTCATGAAGATTCTTAGCTCTGAATTATCCATCGTGACCTCAAAGCTAGCAACATTCTACTTGATGACAATATGAAACCAAAAATCTAGGACTTTGGTGCAGCTAGGATTTTTGGTGCCAAGCAAACTCAAGGAAAAATGAACAAAATCGTCAGAACTTTGTAAGTTTTAACTTCATATTACTTTGGTTCATGGTAAGAACAACCCACTAGATAATTTGCAATAATTATTCTAACAAATTCGGCTTTTAATTGGATTTTCTAATGCATAGAGTATATTGTACCTTAACATCTTGATCTTTAAGCGAACTATGCTCATTCACGAGAATCATGACTGTCTTCCTCTTTGAACTAATTCCCAGTGGTTACATGTCTCCTGAATACGCCATGTTTAGACAATTCTCAGTAAAGTCCGATGTGTTCAGCTTTGGTGTGCTAATGCAAGAGATAATAACTAGCAAGAAGAATCGGTAGTCTTATGTGTCAGATCACTATGCGGGCCTTCTAGACTATGTGAATATAATTTGATCCTGCAATTTCATTCATTTTTTGGTAAATTAAATGACAATAGAAACATAATTTCTAGGTTTGGGAACACTGGACAATCGGAGGATTGGGGCAAATTGTGGATCCGACACTTAGTGAATCTTACTTAGTGAACGAAGTGATCAGATGTATTTACATTGGCTCGCTTTGCGTTCAGAACAACGATGAAGCCCGACCTGCTATAGATATAGTTCTTTTTATGCTTAGTAGTGCCGATCCAGTTTATCTCCCTATGCTGGAGCAACCTGTATTCTTTGTCCCAAGCATGAAGCACAACCAACCATCTCAAGATCGAAACTCGGATCAATCTAGCGAGATGCTCAATTGCAGCAAGCCAATGTTCGAATGTCTAGTGGTCAGCGTCTGTTTTACTGATGTGGCTCTTTGATAAAGAATGGGAAAGATCATGGAGCACATTCAAAATTCACTAATCAATGTACGTCAAAACCAAGCATCATACAAAGTATGCAAGCCGTCTTTTGCAAGTAACAAGATTTTATGCACCAAATTACAAAGTATGCGGAAGTCCATTCTCCCTATGAGAGCAACATGAACTATTTAGATAGCACCAAACTCTTTCTGGTTTAATATTGTTTATCTTCTGTTTATATTTCAAGACAATAGAAATGATAGCTCTTGTGAGGGCAAAATTTTATTATTACGTATTCAAAATTATCATATTTTCATTCTATATTAGTAAATTTTATTAAGTGCTAGGTAGTGCCAAATACTATTTATAAAAAAAAAAACTGATTGATAACTTTTTTTCTAGGTATCTTGTTAGAAATTAATTATGTACTTAAACTATCAACTTGTCTGGATAGTTAAAAAATACAAACTTGTATTGACATACCAATTTTTATTTGCATAACTTAATAACATTTTGTATTTACAAATTCTTATATGAAACTACCAAACTAAATTAGAGTATGCTCCATGATCGCCCTTAACATCAATTCAGAATTTTTGCAAATGAATTAGATGCTCCAAAACAATACAATAATGTGCTGTTGATGTTGCATTTCAAGATACAAATCTATCAAGGTTGCTCACTGATAGGAGAACCTTGACCAACCTTGGTCAACAACTTTAAACTTTGATGGACAAAATTTGAAGGTGAAAAAGTTTGATCAACAATAGTCACAACTCAAGATACTCGAGAAGGAGACACATAGGCTTTTTATTTATTTCACCATACTTCACCTCATCTCACTTTACCTCGCCTTACTAGAAACGATTGCAAGACTTGTCCTTAAATAGAATTGTTACTTGACTCATAAATATATCTTAGCATTCTGAGGAGATATAACCTTGGCAATATACTAGACATAGAAATACGAATTATCAAGACATAGAAATATGAACAAACTATGGAAAACAACATTTCAATAAAGACTTCTCAATTCGTGCACTAAATAGTCATTGACATTGATAATGAGGTAATCAAACAATAACTTTGAAATTGACAACTCCACTAAATCGATAGCTTGTCTATTGAAATCGACAACATTTATGAATTTGGTTTAATTGCTAATACTCCCCCTTAAACCAATTCTCTTCTATCAACCATTCCAAGTAGACTATTGAACTTCCGAAAGGCGTCAATCTTGAGATATTTTGTAAAAGTATTTGCTACTCGATCTCTTGTCTTAACATGTGACAATTCAATTTCCTTCTTCTTCACTTACTCACAAATAAAGTAATATCAAACATTGATATGCTTTTTATTCACCAAAAACTGGATTTTTCACCAAAGCAATAGTAAAAGCATTATTGACAAAGATTTGTGTTACTTTCTTATGCTCTATATGAATCTTTTTGAGTAATCTTCTCAACCATATTGCATGACAAACACATGAAGATACTGCTACATTTTCAGTTTCACATGTTTAAAGGTTAATGTTGGGTTTCTTCTTTGATGACCACATGAAGGCAATGTACCACAAGAAAATATGAATCATGTAGTGTTTTTTCAATCATCAATATCTGCACCATGACACTATTTGAATAGGCTTTATGCTAGAAGGAATTAGATTAATAGGAGTGTAAGCTATAACTAATAGTATCTTTGACGTAGTAAACTATCCTTTTTGTATCTTTAAGATGAGATGACTTTGGTTTCTCCATGTATCGACTCAAAATTTCAACGTCGACACCATCATCAAACTTCAAAAGTTGGGCTCTGCACTCAATTGGTTTATTGACCAGGGTAAAGTTCTTCATATTGAATTTTTTAAGGATAGTTTCGGCATATCCTTTTTGGGCAATCAAAACCCAACTGCACTTTGCTTCACTCCTATGCCAAGGAATTAATGCATGAGACCATTATTGGTCATTTCAAATTCCTTCACCATCGATGCCTTAAATGCATCAATCATCGATGTATTATTTCCCATAAAAATAAGGTCATCAACATATAAACAGGCCAATAGAACAACACATTTTTTTGCTTCAAATAAAGTTCATGCTCGTATGGACATTGGGAGAAGCCATCTACCTTGAAATAAGCATCAATTTTGAAATTTTATGCTCTTGGTACTTGTTTAAGCCCATATAGATCATTCTTCAACCTTAATAATTTTTCTTAATGACATTTCACAATAAACCCCATGTGTTGCTCAACTTAAATCTCTTCGTCAAGAATGCCATTTTGAAAATGATGATTTGACATCCATTTGATAATTTTACTAACAATTTTGAGCTACCATAAAAATGATCAATCTAATAGTTTTCATGCGGATGATGGGGACAAAACCTTCATCATAGTCAATCTCAGCTTTTTAGTTGTACCCATTCATGATTAATCAATCCTTATACCTTGTCACTTCACTATTCTTGTTTAATTACTAACGTTCTCATTTCTAGACAATATATGCTTTTTATATATAATTGTTGGATCCAAAATAAGGAACTCATCTTTAGAAACTACTCAAACTAGGAAATCACTTGAATTATGAAATCAACTCAAACTAGAAAAACTAATTGGATAAGGGGTTTCCTTTGTGGGAAGAAACTCGAGACATAAACTTAATAATGTTCGTGTATATCACGGTTGCATCCGATTCCACACAGCCTCAATTTTGTTCCTTAGCTAGTAGAATCCCATGCCATATTGCTTAAAGCTCTGTTTCCTCAGTTGAAACTGCTTAAACTTGCAGGTCCTTTCCACATATAAGTTCTCCATTAATTTTTCTAGCCATCACACCTATTGCTGCATCCCTTGAACCCCAAAAATCATCCATCACGACGGATTTTCACCATATCATTTGTAGGGCAAGTCGAGGTTGCTTCTTTTTACTGGTTGTTTGGTTGATTTCTTCTCATTTCCCTTGCTACGCTACACATGCTCTGTCACTGCTTTTTTAATGTGCTCTATGATAGCCGTAGGCCCGAGATTTTTCATCAAGTAAACAACTGCATTCCTGACTTTCCAAATGTTCTTGCAAGTAGAGGCAATCCTCCACAGTAGAGCTTCTAAATATCATGGGAGTGATTTTGTGTCTCGAAATTTTATAAACAAAAAACTTGCTAGTTCTCTCATGTGAGCAATATGGAGGAGTACGATTAGCTTGGTGAGATCCGATAGTTAGAAAAGTGAAAGTTCAAAAAAGGCAAACTCCAAAATGGAATTTGCGCATTTGTTTAATTTATGGGCTGTAGTTTTTGAGTATGGTGGGTTACTATCAACTCATCCTCAAAATTCATTATTGTAATTGTTTCAAGGGTTATTTCTTCTTTTGGGGGTGCTTTATAGCATATGTTGTGGGCCCACTTATTTTTCTCCTTGAAAGACCGGACTTATTCGAGCTTTATGCATAACTACAGAGTTCATAGGGATTCCCTATGAATTGCATCATGTTCCTTTTTGCCATACTTTTTGGTGAAGACGGCTAGGCTCAATTTATTCATGATGAAAGTGCAAGTGTATTAGCAAGTTTATGCACATGAACTTCATTTTAATATGTTATTAGTTCAATGTGATACTTAATCTCATTTAGAATACCATCTCATTCTTTTATCTATTTGGTTAGATTGTATCATGCATTACCTACATGTGTAAATGGGCGTTTCATTGTTTCGATCATGATAGATAGTATTAGATCATGCGAATAAGGGCCCAAGTGATAGCAAAAAATTATCCTAATACTAAGGTGATGCTTTTGAAATTATTTTTAATACATTTCAAATTGAAAGTGTGTCGTGCTTGTTGTAACAAGAATTTTGAGCTTTTTAGGAGTTACTCCAACTTAGTTTGATGGTTAACCATCCTTGTGGTGATTCTTTCCATAAAGTCTAGGCATCTCACCAGCTTTGATGAGATTACCCAATCTCTGTCCTGAATCGAGAACACTATGACATAGTGCTTCTGTGTGATTGACTCCATATCTTGGCTGCGTCCTTGTAATAGGTTATGCATGAATTTGATCAATTTCATTTACATTTTCCATACTATAAGTTTTTATCCATTATGTAACTTAGACCTATGATTATGGTCCTAAAAAGGAACATTTGAAAGGAGAAATACTCCTATATTTGTAATATTGTTTTCTTCCGTTATAATGTGCATTTCGTTGGACTTTTGACAGATGTTAATATATCGTCGACAATTCATTATCTCATGGGAATTTGCACGATGCATTCCTCTACTTGGAATAGTCGAGAGTCAAAGTAGATTCCAGCATTTGCACGGGCAGATCCTTGTAGATTATAGGCAATAATTTTTCTATTCTATCCTATTATATTATCCTTTTTTAATAGAAAGCAGGGACGTTTGAAAAGTTGGTGGTGAAAATATGATCAGGACAGACCCTACCACCAAAAAGAAGCATTTTTTTCCATATATAAAAGAGTCCGTTAATCAAGAATGTGGGCAAATACATTGTCACTAGTCAATCCTAAGTCCTCAAAGTCTAATTATTCTGGTGTGTCCATGCTCGTAAAGCATCAATTAGGTCTAAATTTTATTTGCATCCATTAAATTTGTTTTCCTTTTTATTTTCCTTTTTTACCATATTTTCGTATAATTTATTATTATTAAAAAGAGAGAGAGAGAGAGAAACCCGAAGGCCCAGCCCCCTTTTTGTTTCCTTTTTCCTCCAAGGGCCCAGGGCCCAGCCTTTTCCTTTCTGGCCCGACCCCCTGCTCCCTTGTCTTCTTCCTCCCCTCCCTCTGCAACTCACGCACAGGGGAAGACGGACGCGCGCGACGCCAGACGGAAAGGCGGACGGCGACGCATGTGGAGCAGCTGACAACGGATGGGACGCGCCTTCAAAGTAGAGCAAGTGGGCGACTGAGGTGACGCCGGTCTAGCCGCAACAAGGTTGGTCGGTGCGCGAAGGATCGGCGGTCTGATCGCCTCCGTCGACCGGTCTGAGTGAGCAAGCTGGAGAGGAGGAAGATCGGAGGAGCTCGTGGGCGGAGGAGCGGCTGAGCGAGCAAGCCAGAGAAGGAGAGGCGGTCCTGGTGCCAGATCTGAGAGAGGAAGGCCCGCGGGATCAAGTCCCATCACCGCCTTTAGCGTCTGGCCTGACACCATCGCCATTCAGTCACTGATGCTGCGATCGCTACCACTCGACACCATCTGTCGCCGCTTCGGCGTCGCCCGTAACTCTCGGCCCTATGCCGCCACCGTTCAACCCCCCGACGTCGTCCCCGACAAACCGCCGTGACCCCTGCCGTGCTGGGCCGCCGCTGCTCATCTCGTCGCCACGGCTCCCGCCCCTCGACGCCGTCCCTGTGCCGAGCTGTTGGTCCCTCGAGCTGTGCCGCCGCCCCCGACGCTGTCACTGCGACCAAGCCCCAGGCCAGCCGCCGCCGCTCGTCGCCGCTATCTCTGTCGGGCGTCGCAGAAGAAAGACGGGCGAACAAGGTTGCGACCGCGAACAAGGCTGAGCTTACGTGGGCCTGGAGTGTTTTTTTTTTTTTTTTTTCAAAAAAGCTTTAGGGGAAGCTACGGGCTGGGCCCGCCCTTCAGGCCCATCCGGGCCAGCCACGGGCGACCCGGGTCGGTCCCAACCCGGGAATCCGACCCGGGTCATTTTAATAATATAATATTATTTTGATGGTCACCTTCATCTGATTAAGTAATGAACTAACCTTCATCTTACTTGAAATATTGCAACTATTTTCAAGACATTTCAAATTTAAAGTACATTGTGCATATTGACATAGTAAGTTTGAGCTACTTTAGAGTTGCTCAAACTTAGTTTGATGGTCACCCAACCTTGTGGTGACTGTTTTGTTTATTCATGGTATTTGACGGATTGATGAGATTGAACATTAATATAAAACTGAGTTTTAATGCATGTTATAAGTAGTGGGAGTACTTCATGGACCTTTCCATTGAACTAAATCAACCAAAAATTAAGCTCAATGTCCAAAATAAAGAGCTTGCAAGGTTGGAATCATGAAGTAGAGCTCAAAATGGCGGTATAAATGCTTTGTGCTGAATTGAAAACTTTGTGACACAATGCTTATACATGATTGACCCTCCTCGCTCTATATCTTGGCTCCATCGGCGTATCTGTTTATGCAATAATTTGATCAATTTCACTTATAGTTTTCCATATTAAATTTCTTTTATCCATTATGTAACTTGACATACAATAATGGTCTCAATAATGGTCCTAAGAAAAGGGACATTTGAAACGAGAAACGCTTCTACATAAATTGAGAAATCTCGTTTCTCCCATTGTCGTAACGTGTGCGTTGCGATGTTCCACACGTTATAAGTGGAATGCTAAATGTTCATTTCATTCTAATTTCGACACGAGTCATTAATATACCATAAAAAAATACATTATGATTGGAATAACCATGAGTGAAAGGAAACCCTTGTGTTTGTGCGAGCTAATCCTGGCAGTTGTATGTGATATTATATTTTACTCTAATTCTATGATAATGTTCTTTTTAAATCAAAAGGCAGGCATGTTTTCAAGATGGGCGGTGAAAAAGTTGGTGTTCTGTTCATTCCCACGAACCAAAGAGCCGTGACACACCCTCTTAACAAAGAATCGCTTATTTGGACATATGATAAGAGTTCCTTGATCAAGAATGTGGTCAAATACATTGTTGCTAGTCAGTCCTAAGTCCTCAAAGTTTAATCATTCAGGTGTTTCCACGCTCATAAAGTAATGTTTGTAGACCTGGTAGACTCGAGATGAAATTGGAAAAGTAGTCCCCATACCATTAACCAAATTTAATTTGGTCCCTATACTATGTTTTGTAATAATTTAGTGTCCTAATTTGTCTCCGGCGACAATTTCTGAAGTAAATTAATATCCAGTCAAAATGTGGATGGAATATGGCAAGTGAGCACTGAGAAATCAACGTGTGGCACCTACATATACATGATTCTATTAAAATTACACTTTTGATCCACGTGCTATTAGAATTGGTCAATTTTAGTCCTTGTTCTATGTTTTTTGTTACCAGGACTAGTCCTCATATTATTATTCAACAAAAACTTTTTTTCTTTCATCAAAGCTTAATCCAATATCTTATGGGAATAATCAAAAACAAGTGTTGATTAATAAAAATTGCTATATATAGAAGTTTTCCCACGAAAATCTTTTTAAGATAAATGCCATGATTGAGCATTTTCCATAACTCAAATTAGAGGAAATTAATGAAAAAGGTTGGTCTTTTCTTCATTTCCACGAATCAAAGAATTGTGATAGACCCCTCCATCGAAGAGAGGCGATTTTCTATACATAAATCAAGGTCAAATACACTGTTACTCGTGAGTCCAAAGTCCTCAAAAGTCTAATTATTCTGGTGTGTCCACGCTCTTAAATCAAAGTTCGTAAATCTAGTAAACTGGGGGAGGCTAGGCGTGTTGGAAACATAGCATATAGACCAAAATTGAATTTGTCGCGCAATGAGTTCTATAATTTCTTTTAGGAAAATGCTTCGCTTACTGCACCATTACTCTAAGCAAATCAACAATGCTCTCTGCACCCGACAATCTCCCAAGGAAACCGAAATCATAGTCTCACTCGTTGGAATTTGATTCCCATAAATAATTTTTTTTGGCTTATAGGTAAGTTTAAAAGGAAAAAACCTAGAATTAATCATGACCAAAATTAAGGTAATCACAAATTGAAATGATATTTAGTTTATTTAATTCTTTTATTAAATTTAAGGTGATTTATCTTTTATTTTATTTACATCGATCTTCAATCACATTTTAAAGGATTATACTTTCATTATTATTTTCCTTTTATACAAGTTTAAAAATCCAAGCTAGTAATCCCTTGGTCTCGAATACATTGAACTACTGAACAATAATTCTGATTTTAATAGAACTATTATGCATAAGTTACTGAAAAGCAGTCATAAAACTACGTTCAAAAGATGATTGTATGTGTTATACAAACATGTTGTGGTTTATTCAGGTCACGTGGAAGAACTCCGATCCTTGTTTCTGTTGCAAGTATTGAAGTCTATTTGCTGACTGTCTATGTCAATTACATCGCAAATACAGGGTGGTGAATCGCGAGCATGATTTATTTTTACTTTTGGGGCTGTCAAATGAATTTTGTATAATACGATAAGAGTAATTTAGTTCGATCATGATGTGTTCCTTGTTTGATGCAAACAAGTGTGGTTGACAAAAAATTCATATTTAGTACAAAAGATTTAGGGGCCAAAGTGTCGATTCTCAATTTTCATGACTTTTTCACAAAATCAACCAAAATTTAATATGATGTAACCGTGGATGTAGTTCTCTTCATATTGGAATAACTCCATATTTTTCTTTTGCTTCACTAGTAAAAAGTCCTAAGTCCAGGTGGTGTATCGTTAATTTTTTCATGCCCGTTTCAAGTTTGAAATACCATTTGTACAAGTTAGAAACCCATTCGTTGCATGATTTCTTCTTCATATAGAGTCAAAATTTGTCATCTGTAGTTTATATAAAACTAGCGAAAGTTGTCTGCAAATGACAACCAAAATATGATAGAAAGCAACTTACACTATTAATTATAGCTGGTTTCCCACTCCAGAAAATGTGGCGGAACTTCCACTTGTTACAGCCACTACTACGAACTCCTTTTCTGAACGTCATTGACTGATTCTCGCTCAACATCTCCATTTGGATCCGCCCTTTTCTTTTTCCATGTTTTTAATCTTCCGTTCTCATTGCTTTTTGTCGCTAGTTGTCCACTCACTTATCATTTTCCTTTAATAATCACGAAGGGAATTTGCAATAGATAATAAACTCATCGTAGGAGTGTAAGGTCCACCCCCTCCTCCACTTAGGTGAAATCGGAGCACTGTCTCTGGGGGTTCGAACTCGCATCAACCACATGGCCAAAATTGCGCCCAGCTACTGAAGCAATACCCTGTTAAGTATTGTCTCGAGTTTGAATCCGTGTACGACCTGCCTATTTTGAATTCAATTGTGGCCGTGAGAAGTGGATATAGATCAGCGGTCCAGTTTGACCGCATATTAGTTGGACTCTTCTGAAGGCGTACACGAGACTCTTATTTTGCCATTAGATGAGATTCTTGGCCTTATATCTAATTTGTCTTCTAAAGCACAGGAGGAATGGATAAGTATGTTTCCTCCTGTTTAAGAAAATAAGGCAAATGGGGATCCGAATGGATAAGGATGTTTCCTCCTGTTAAAAAAAAATAAGGCAAACGGAGATCCTATTTTTTCTTGATTGTAGAAAGCTGATTTGTTGACTCATATATTTCAGCACGTGGAGTTTTTCTTCTGAGAACGTGGGTAGAATGTGTATGAGCTAATGTAATTTTGATTATCCGATTATAATTTATTGTTTATTGTTGGCTCTCTCCATAGAGTAGATATCAACACTTAGACCAAATCACTTAACTCTTTGTATCTTTATTATTTTTCATTTGTTTTTATGATGATTTCTTGTTAATTTAAATGGTAAGATCCCATTAATTTCCTCATTAATATTACAACATGTCCAATGTGATTGTCCACGCTTATCTTATACCATGTTAAACTATATGTAAGTACAAAGCCTGCATTAACCAATCCGTGCTTTACCACTTAAGTGGTTGGTTTAGTGGTAAAGGGAACACATTTTTATAAGGCCACGAGTTTGATTCAAATTGTGGGCAGATCTCTAAACAGCTAGGTTATGTGGCTTAGCTATGACATTTCTCATGCGAAAATATTTCTTGACTACCAGCATGTGTCGTAGTGGGGATTGTGGTGACAGGTGTGCATAAACACTATAGCTCAAATTGAACATTTTATACTGGGCGTAAAACCACTGGGGCAAGATGGCGCCGCAGTGCTCGTCGCCTTTCCCGGGCCTTTTAGTTTATGAAAGAAAAGTAACCTCTGCATAAACCACGTGGGATTTTACCTAGCTTGTAGCTCTAGTTCCTCTCTCTTGCAATGTTCTGCCATTTTGATAGTATACAATCTTAAAGGTCGAGCCATTTGGATGATCTGAGCGTGCGTGTATATAAAGTTTATTTTAATCCCATGTTCAAGCGGTATGGCACTTTAACAATTTGAATCAGAGCTTTCCTCCTCAGCTTTTTTATTTTTATTTTCATCTTTTTATTACTATTTTTTATTTTGGAGCTACCATGTCTTGGCTAGAGCTATGATGATGCCCGATGTGGTGAACGATGTCGCCTAACCCTGATGTTTTGTTCCAGATATAAGATCGGACATGTACATGCAAGAGAAGACCTATTACGGTTAGTAAAGAATTTAGTGACCAACATTTTTCATTGGTAATTTAAGTTGTTAGGACATTTTTAAGGATTTAACGTACTAAAAGAACTGAAAAGGAATCCTTGCCAAGCATTACCCCATAACTTCAGATTATGCATTTGATATGGACAAAGTGCATCATCTATTCACGCGAGTATGGATGTTGTGCCTGTCTTTTGGTATAGTACACCAATTAATCGATACTTAAGCCTTATCTCAATAAGTGATCAGTTATATATTAATCATTTCGAGTTCATCATAGTCGAAACTCCCGAACGCATTCTATTTGAACAAAACTAATCTGGATTACATCCGCCAATCTTAAGTTATTCCTACAAAGAACAACACTCCATGGAGCATACTTTGGAACAAATCCTTTTGGACATTTGTTAGATAAGATAATTATTCCACGTACATGCAAAATACTAAGTTATGCATTTAAACCATGTGGCCCCAAGCTAACTAGGGCACCTGAACTTATTCTCTAAACCATTTCAAATGAGCTTCTCTAATCTTATCCTCGACTGGAGCAGCACTTATTCTTTTATAAGTTTCATGGCGACAGCCTTATTCCACTGATGAATCTTGTTTCAAACCCAATCCACCTTCCGTTTTAGGGAGATATACATCAAATTAACCCACAAACAGTAGCTTTGCCATTATATCCAGACCACAAGAAGGGATTACAACAGCTCTCAATCTTCTTCATAACCTTCTTAGGCATGTATAGAGAACTCCGCACAGACGAGGAAAGATATTGCGATGGACAGAGCTTGTCAGCTATAGCCCTGTAGCAAAAGACAACCTTCTAGAATTCCAACTACCAATTCCGCCCACGGTTTTGAGCAAATCTAAGAAAATCCACGGGATTCACCTTCTTATCTTTTCATCGGACTTAAAGTGAACGTGGCTATAATTGAATAAAGAAAATTCGGTTGCATTATATCAAGTTTCTCCCTTTTTATAGGACCAATCAATATGTGAAGCCCAGACAACCGGTCGGACTAATATCCGAATATACTTCTTCATACTATATAATAATCCAAGCCTGGAATCCTTTTAAGGTATTCCTGATGCCGACGAATTTGAACATTGAATTTGACGCAATGAAAAATTCAATAAAAGATATAAGATCACTTTTTCTGAATTGTGTCTTAAGAGCTTAATATCAAAGAAAAACCTCTCCATATTGTTTGCGAAAGAAGAAAGCCCATTATTACAAAAACATTACTAATATAATTGATGTCAATGAATATAATTGATTGTGTAATGTGGTGTGGCTTCAATAATTGACATCTATAACGGAAAAAAAGAACAATTTATAAGTCATTGGCATTAAGGTGAAAATGAAAATTACCAATTTAGTATGCACAAACAACAATAGCCTCTATGAAGGTTTTTTATTTTATTTTATTTTTTTATAAAAAAAAACAACAATAGCCTCTATGAAGGTTTTTTATTTACTACCGGCCGCGGTGGCTCCACTGGATAAGACTCTGCTGATCCTCAACGAAGAGGTGAAGGGTTCAAAACCCGGGGGAGGCGCTAGGTGTATTAAGTGTGACTCGGGGTGGTGGGTCCTCCCGCTTAAGTGTCATCTCGGGGGTTTACGGCGCGGCTATCGGCTGCAAGTCGGTTCCACCAGCACCAAAAAAAAAAAAAAAAAAAAAAAAACAACAACAACAACAATAGCCTTTATGAAGGTTTTTTATTTTTTTTTATTTTTTTATAGGAGTTTTAGTCGAGATAAGTACACAACAAGAACATATTAGTAGAGACATACTTTTTGCAAAAAAAGAAATTAACTTAAAAACTTTTGCATTACCTAGACAAAAAAATCAATACACTCAAAAATTACTTTTATATTTTACTATTTAATCAAATGATTTGAAAGGAGCTTAGTTGAGCATGTTAAATAATAACCACTATTCAATGTTAAGATAATATTAATATTTTTTTAATGTTTGGTACAGTTAGTTTAATTTCTATAATTGAATTTGTGATTGTACAAAGAATAGAATTTAATCAACGATGAAATACCCTTTGAATATATATGAATTACTGTGTGAATCAATAAAAGATATGAAGAGTTTGTTCTTTCAGTTTGTTGAATTTGGATAGAAAGATACATGATAAGAAATTTAAAGTTATCAAGATTGAAGATAAAATCGTGATCACCATCATTTTAGGAAATAATGTCGGCCCTCGAACGGTTTAAAAGGTTAAATTCAAGACAAAACACTTTTCCAATGGACTATGCTTAGACCCTGTTTGACCTCGGCTTTCCTATTTGTGTTTTAAATGTTGTCTTTGGACGGTGGCGAGTCGCTGTGGCGAACGGTGGGCCCAGCAAACGGTGGGCCCAGCAATATACAAACAAAATGAGGTACTCACCTGTATACAGTTTGTGATTTTGGTGAACAGATTCATTTCATGAGTAGATATGAGTTATTATTTCCCGATAAGTGAAGAATATTTTGTGCTAGCTGTGTCACTCACATATTTCTTATTATTTTTGCAGTGTATTTCAAAATAATTTTTTCTTAGGATTTGATTGTATTATCTAAAAATTTTAAAATCCAATTATATTTTTATGATAATTTTAGAGGTTGATTGCACTTTCATAACAAGTTTTACAGATTTTAATACAATTGTCCCCACTCTTTGTTTCGGTGATTTTAGTCAATGCAATTGACAATAAAGATAGTCCCACCGTCCAGTTTCTGTGTTATGTTTCCGGGAATCATCCTACACGGCTATACATAACAGAGAACGTAGAAATTATCTAACTCGTCTGGAAACCTGAAGTGCAGAATAACCAAAGAATTTAGATATCAGAGAACTGCCCCTTTCATCCAAGTCGCCCACAAGAAAAAAAAAAATGACAAAGCTTTTTGCAATCCTTATTTTCATGGTTAGTTTTCTCGCCCTGGAAACCGAATCAACCATTACTATCAGCGAGTATTCCTGCCTGAATTCGAGCACTTTCACACTGAATAGCACCTACGAGGCGAATCTCAGCCTTCTCCTTCAATCCCTTCCCTCTCGCACCAACTCAAGCGATGGATTCTTCAACACGAACACGAGCATGGGGGAGCCAAGCGATGCTGAAGCTGTATATGGCAGATTCCTATGCAGGGGAGATGTCACCAAGGAAGTGTGCCTGGAATGTGTGAAAGCTGCTAGTGTCAGTATCAAAGAGAAATGTCCTATGGTCAAAGCGGCCATCCTCTGGTACGACGAGTGCATGTTGCAGTATTCTAACCGTAAATTCTTCCCAGCGACGGATGAAGTGCCTATTCTGGAAAGTTATAATCGGCGGAATGTGAACCAGCCCACCGATTTCATGAGGCTGTTGGGAAAAACATTGAAGCAGTTGATTACTCGGGCTGCTAAAAGATCCGATAAGAAGTATGCTTCCAAAGAGGCCCCCGTCAAAGGATACAGGGACGCTACTCTGTATACGTTTGCCCAGTGCAGGCCTGATCTCTCAGCAGCTCACTGCGTGGATTGCCTGCAGAATGTGATTTCGATTCTCCTGACAAAACAAACTGAGAAAATCGGAGGCAGAATCTTGCGTTCGAGTTGCTTCGCCAGGTTCGAGATAAGCCCGTTCTACACAGGTAATGAGCTCAAAATTTTCGTTTCACTAGTTCTAACTCGTTTCAATTTACTGATTTGACCACGTTTGGTGGCACGTAAAATATTTAATTGCCAGTGTCATATATTTGCCAGATGCTGAACTTAATGTCATTATACTAATGAAGCATTCAACTAATTAAATTACAGTCGAAAAGAAAAGGCATTTTTCATCAAGATTAACTATCGGGATCACTTCTGCAACTTTGGCAGTCGGTCTACTTTGTGTCGTGCTCTGGTTTACCCTCAAAAGAGAAAGGAGCAAGAGAAACAATGTCGAAGAAGATCTAAATGGTAAGAAATGGGAAAAATTGCACCAAAAGTCTTACACTTTATAGTTTATTCGTATTGCAAATTTGATGGCTATTTGCTACACAGTTGGAAGCAAAATTTCAGAACTACATTCGTTGCAATTTGATGTGGGCACAATTGAAGCCGCCACAGATTACTTCTCGAATGGCAACAAATTAGGGGAAGGCGGGTTCGGTCCGGTTTACAGGGTGAGAAGCTTCAACATAGAGATATGATAAAAAAAAAAAGTACTACCAAGAGACTCAACCTGGCATTTTCGTTCATATTTTGTGTTTTGTAGGGTACACTCCCTTGTGGGAGAAGAATTGCAGCAAAAAGGTTGTCTCAAAATTCGAAACAAGGCATGCAGGAATTCAAAAATGAAGTCGAATTGGTAGCCAAGCTTCAGCACAGAAACCTAGTGAGGCTATTAGGATTTTCGATGGAAAGAGAAGAAACGATACTAGTCTATGAATATGTGCCCAACAGAAGCCTCGACCGGCTGCTCTTCGGTTTGTGCCTCACTCTTCATCTTCTTTAAAAATTATTTCGTTCCACTCATTGTAGTTCTTTCTTCCTAGTCCTAGTCATTATCTAGAAATATGTCCAAAGTTTAAGCAAAAGTTCAGTAGTTATGTCTAGGGACATTCTTCATTGCAAATTGATGATGGTTTCAATAGGAAATTACACGTGACAATGACCACTCGTCAATTAGATTCAGACATGAAGTAGCAATTCTTTTGACTTTGAAATTTACAAATTTCGGCCAATGTAGACCCTCAGCAAAGCATACGGTTGGATTGGTCAGCACGCCACAAGATCATGGTTGGGGTGGCGCGCGGTCTTCTTTACCTTCATGAAGATTCTCATCTCCGAATCATCCATCGTGACCTCAAAGCTAGCAACATTCTACTCGATGACAATATGAACCCGAAAATCTCGGACTTTGGTACAGCTCGGATTTTTGGTACTGAGCAGACTCAAGGAAGAACAAACAAAGTCATCGGAACTTTGTAAGTTCAACTTCATATGATTTCGGTTCCTATTACCAGATAATTTGCAATAATTATGCTAACATATTCGGCCTTTGATTGGATTTTCTAATGAATCGAGTATATTGAGTTTTAACATCTTGATCGTTAAGCGAACTATGCTTGTTCATGATTATTATGACTGTCTTCCTCTTCGGACTGATTTGCAGTGGATACATGTCTCCTGAATACGTCATGTATGGACAATTCTCAGTAAAATCCGACGTGTTCAGCTTTGGTGTGCTAATGTTAGAGATCATAACTGGCAAGAAGAATCAGTATTCTTATGTATCAGATCACTATGCGGGCCTTCTAGACTATGTGAGTACAATTTCATCCTCCAATTTCATTCAAGTTTTGGTAAATTAGTGACAGTAGATACATAATTCCTAGGTTTGGGAACACTGGAGAATTGGAGCATTGGCGCAAATTGTGGATCCAACACTGAGTGAATCTTACTCAGTAAATGAAGTGATAACATGTATTCACATTGGCTTGCTCTGCGTTCAGAACGACGATGAGGCTCGACCTGCTATAGAAACAATTCTTCTGATGCTTAGTAGTGTCGATTCTGTTAGCCTCCCCATGCCCGAGCAACCTGCATTCTTTTTCCCAAGTGTGAAGCACAACCAACCATCTCAAGATCGAAACTCGGATCTATCCAGCGAGATGCTCAATAGCAGCAAGACAATGTTGGAATGTCCAGTGATCAGCGGTTGTCTAGTGATGTGCCTCTTTGATAAAGAAAGGGAAAAGATCAGGGAGCACGCTCAAAATCCATTGATCAATGTCTAATTCATGAGGTCGAAACCATGTATCATACAAAAAATGCAAACTCTCTTTCGCATGGAACAAAATTTAAGCTCCAAATTACAAAGCGTGCGAAGCCCATTCTCTATTGAAGCAACCAGAACTCTTTGGATTGCAATAAATCGAAGAATAAAGTAGAAAACTCGTTCTTATGTCTTTAATTGTGAGTGTTAGAGAAGCATATTTCTGTCATCTCTTTAGCTCGTTGTGGTTTGTCTTCCTTATTACGAAAGATTACAGAAGGACATTTCTGTCATTTAAACTCTTTAGTTTGCCGTGGTTTATTTTCTTTCATTGTTCAAGACAATAGAAAGAATAGCTGCCGTAGCAGCAGATTTCTATCTCTTCGTACCTACAATAAGAACTTCTCTTTTTCTATGCTTGTTACAAATTTTATCTACATCTCTATGAAATTATGAGCTTTTCTTTGACAGTTTGAAAATAGCAACTTGTAATAATATATCCGTTTTTATTTGCATAACTTACTAACAGTTTTAATTTATTAACTCATATATGAAATTATCCATCTAAATTAGAGTCACTGACCAACTTTTGTGAGATTATATGACCATCTAACCTTGGGTCATTAACTCTCGTTTGAGTTTTTTTTTTTTTTTTTTTTTTGGTCGGTACTCTCGTTTGAGTTAGCTTATTAATATTTATGTGGGTTTTTTTCCATTAATTTACCATATTTATTGAGTTATTTACTTTTATTTTGTCTTGGTTAATAGTGTTGGACGCAAATTGCGTAACACCAAGATCTCCATAATTAGAACAAAAACGTGCATAATTAAGTAGAAAAATTAACGCATCTGTTTTGGGACCCATTGAACATAAAGCGGAAGCAAAAAGGGATTACCTACTCATCAAGGGGATCCACACATCAAGTCCTTCTCCTCTATTGCCCTCCGTATCACTGGCTCAATGAGGCGGCTCCCTCACGTGTAGCGTTAGGTAAACGCCCTTTAGGTGAGGATACATGTGAGAATTAGGGTTAGAGGAGAGACTTGAGCATTATTTATAGAGTTTCCAATTAGGCCCCCTCATTACAAGCCAAGCTCAACTTGGCCCACACTAGTCAATCCCATATTAGACTAATTAAGAAACCTTATATCTCACCTTAGACCAACCATGTTTTATGGTAATCGTAAAAACAGTAAATTACAATATCAATTAATGTAGTCCACATTTAGAAAACTCTTACATTATCCCACTTGGACTATATTAATTGAAATCATACATTATGTGCGCACATTTGGTCTAAAGATAACTTTTAATAGTCAATCATATCCCATAAAGTCTTAAATACCGAATCATAGCAGTAACTGCATGTATACACACAAAGCCTTCCATGGTCATGAGTGCTCTCAACTTTATTGATATGGATTCAATATGGTAGTGTGGCAAATGGATAACATCTCTCATAGAGAGATCCCATTTGTCAGTCACTATTCTCTTACCTTAGGCGACACAAAAAAACTTATGCCACTAGAGAATGTTTTATGGTTCCAATGAACCTACATATGTCTTATCCTTACGGTTAACATTTCTTTATGTATCACAAGACATATGCACAAAGCTAATAACCGGATGCCCCTAGCCTTCACTCAAGGTTTAAGCAATACCTTGAGAATTTCAACAATATATATATATTTTCAACAATATAGTGTTACTAAATTGCAACAAAACAGATGTAAATTTTATTCAAAAATAAATAAATAAATAAAACACAGCTCCCACTAAATAACAACATCTCATGATGCTCCTAAGCCCATGCTAATGACATGTTGCTCAAATACACATGGGCATAGGCCTTTAATCAGTGGACTTGCAATCATATCATTTGTGAAAATATGTTATATTATTACATCACTTTTCTGTACCGTTTCTTTATGGTCAAAAATTTTGACCGCCATTTATTTAGACCCCTTGAGACTTTTATAGTAAATAAATAATACTACAAACTTATTGTCTCAATACAATCGTATGAGTTTATCCATAAAGTTAAAATGATTAACTCCTTCATGAGGTTCTGAGCCTAAAAGCCCAAGTAACAGCCTAAAAGAATATTACTAACATTACTTACATAGTAGAAGATGATATGGAACTTTATTTACTGTACTTCCTGCTAATATAAATATGTATTCCGTTATTGATTGCATGTCATCAGAATAGCTAGCAAAGTTTATATCTAAATACCCTATTAACTGCAATAATTAAACATCCCCAGTGATCACTTCCTAGATTTGATTGAAATCCCATCACAAAGATATATTTAGTATTGTGCAAATTCGAGCATACATTATACTTTTAAGTGCACTAACATAAGGTACATCCTTTAATTAGATTTTCTCAATATCTAAATAAGGACAATGTGATAGATTTAGTCCATCACCCTTAACAACAAAAGCAATTCCTGGCTTGCAATGATGTATATTGAATATTTCTAATATACGATCAGCAAATATCCTCTAAGATAAATCTAATAAAATCCAATATTTATTTGGCGAGAACAATTCTTACGGACCTAAGTACAAAAGATAAAAGATGCCTCAATGTCACTACTTGTAAAAAAATATCATGTACATAGAGTATAAGAAAAATAAATTTTCTCCCACTGATCTTGTAGTATATATGTATTACTTTGTTCCCAATTGAACAAAACAAAAACAATATGAAACTTTAATAATATTATCTGGAAACTTGCATAAAACTATGAATAAGACTTTTCAGTCTATACACAAGTTGACTTGAATCATCTTCTGTAAAATCCTCTAGTTGCACTATATATATTTTGTATATATTTGGCGTAACTCCATATAAAAATAAACTATTAATGCCACGTTTACTCTGAAAGAATCTTTAAAAATATTAGAAATAAATATTTATTTCATCACTATTAACTATCCACCCCTCTTTCAGAGTGAAAACTTTAGTTACCAATTTGGTTTTAAATTCCACAATTTTTTTTTTTGAAATCCTTTTAGTTTTGTACGCCAATTAGCAACTAATAAAATTGTGATCTTTAGGCAAATCAGTAATTTTCCAAACACTATGATGTTTCATAGATTGTATATCTCATTTTATGACATCTAATCATATACTTGATTGATGATAAAAAAAAAAACATTTATTTATGTCGCTAAATCAACCATGTAGTAGATATTGCAGTTATGCTCTTACAAATAGACTCTATAATCTAATGGAATAATTGATCGTCTTTTCCTAACAAATCTCCTAAGTAAAACTACAACCACTTCATTATATACTTGAGAGGTTTGAAAAAATTCCATCATAAACTATATAAAGAATAGTACATTAAACCTCAACAAGTTTAGTTTATGGTACAAAATATTCCATAATTGTTCGTATCACAATTATCTGTATATGCAAATACAAAGATACAATGATTTTCAATCATACTATTATCTTTAATAGTCTTAGAGTAGCTATTCTCTACAATTACGTTGAACTATAATCACACTTTATAGTATGTGATTCCATAATACTTGTATCTTCTTTATGATCATAAAATTGATCCTTTAAACAATCTGAGTAAGATACAAAATAATTCCAAGTGGATCTAAATTTCAACGCATTTAATATTGGATTAGATAACCTCACTTTTGCATGACACCTCTAAATTTAATATGATTCAAGTAATTTATGTCCAGTCTATAACTTCAAAGAAGTTTATGAAATAACTTTGATAAGAAACACCTTTTGTATGTGAAAATGTTACTTTTAAAATATCAGCCCACAAAAGATCGGATAAATTAGTCTTACGAATCAAACTCATCACCATGTTCAATATGGTGCATTTATACCTTTCGGCAATTTATTTTTTATTTTTGGATTTTCAAGCATAATAATTAAGTTACCACCCCAGAATCTACCAAGTATTTGACAAATGACCTTTAAACTATTTCGCATTATCATACTCGTCAATATATTCATGACCACTATTAAGCCTAACAACCTTTTAAGACTAATTGTAATTGTTTTATTCTTTATCTCGGTAATTTTACTTCCATAATAATCTATAGAAATCTGTAGATAACCGTTAAGAGTAGACATAATATCAACATTGTCAACTTTTCTACTCTTCCTTAGTCATGTGTGAGATTATTCCTTAAATAGAAAATTTTGGAAAGAACCTCTTTAACCATATACGAGATGTATATGCCATTAGAACATAAACATAATTTTACAGATATGTCCTAATTTCAATATTAGATCAAATATAACTTTAAGCCATTAAAGCTTTCATCATATTTTAGTAGTGCTGTCAGTAGATAAGCCACTTTTCAAGTGTTCCTGAATGGAATGTTTCATGGACAGTAAGCAAATTCTATTACTATTTTCTCAAGCAGCAAATCAAATGTCAACTACTTAAAATTTGAAGCAGTAAAAATCTCAATAATAATGAAATTATTAATTACAGAAAATGTGAATGAAAACCAAGTAATATATATAATTAGTATCATGTGAGCAACGTGTAACTTGACGTACAAATACACATCCAGAGAGTTACACGCATAATCATATAATTACCTTTGGACATAATACATGACATGCAGTTGTACACTCTCCACATGATAGCGGTTATGAGAATATATTCTAATTCTTCATGAATTCATCACCTTTGGGCAGATGAACCATTGGGATCAGTTAATCCTCTACCACACCATCCATGAACTAATACATAATCACCTCATTTAAGAATATGACCACGCATTAGATCATGAGACATCCCAATTAGCATACAAGACCGAAATTTCTCAAACCCAATCAAGCCTGCCACTTTGGTGGTCACTACTCAATTGAATCATTGAAATTTTATCATATCAGGGATATAAACTTTACTACTCACATACATCATATACATGTGATTTTAACTTTAGTGATAGGGGCAAGTTATCACTAAAATAACATATTATACTAATTACATTACTTTATCCATATATATAAATATATATAACGAACCTGAAAGACAATTCCAATGAGATCACCGATCACAGCAACACAAGAAAATTCTCATAACATAGAAGCAAGCATCTCTTATACACCCCGATTACTAATTACTAGAACAACATTAAAAAGAATGCCGATCCAAATGATCCCTCACAAGTTAACATCAATAGCAATACATGGTACTCCATATTGACAAGCTTGATAGCTGATCAACTATTGCTCATGAGTTTCATAAGGCAAAACATGACTCTAATGCCAATAGTTGATTTATTAGCCAATGTTAAGTAATAAATTATCATTGCATCAATCGGTGGCTTATAAATTGAGTCAAAACACAGAACCAAATATCTAAACTATAACAGTAGATACAATTGCTATGTGTAAATGCTGTCATACTTCTTAACCATAAAAAATATTCAACTTGATATACATTAATCAGCGACTAGATGATTTTAGATACAATATGTAATAACTTAACTTAACTGACATTCATTACCCACATTCAACAGATGTGTTAATCAGTACAATCAGTTTGGTCATGGGTTTTTAAGATGTCCATCATTCAAAAGTTACTAGTGTGTAAAGGAGTATGCTTGAGCAACAAAAGTTTCATAACCTTTACTGTTTCTCATCAACTCAATATATAACTCAAATACTATCCCATATTGATTGTATCTCATTAAGCCAGTTTCAATTTATAACAAAGTTTGATTTTATTAATAAATTACACCATTATAATGTTTATGTGATAACATATCTGTAACCCAATACATGTATTTCCAAAATCACAGAAAATACAAGAAAAATACGTAAAAATATACTAAAAATACATGTATTTAGGGCTTTGTATGTAATTTCACATCCATAAAAACATCAAACATGTAAAATAAATACACCACGACGTAGAGGATGATCATACGAATCCAACGCCGCCGCCCATGCACCGAATAGAGGCTCCACGCGCCCACACATGTCGCCTGAGTGCGCGGTGCGTGGAGCTCACGTGCGGCACGTGTTCGACACCGAGGCAGCACGTGGCTGCACGTGGGGGTGCGTGCGAACTCCTCCGGCGACGTGCCGCTTACAGTTCTTATCGTCTCGTTGAGCCCAATCCAAATATATAATTTAATTTAATTTTTATTGATAAAAAAATCTCGAAAATCACAAATTATGGCAAAAACTTTATGTATTTAAGTTTTAGGGTTATAGTTGCTATGATATCACATGTTGGACGCAAATTACGCAACCCCAAGATCTCCATAATTATAACAAGAACATGCATAATTGAGTAGAAAAATTAACGCACATGTTTTTGGATCCATCGAATATAAAGCGGAAGCAGAAAAGGGATTACCCACTCATCAAGGGGATCCACGCATCAATTTATTTTCCTCTATCGCCCTCCATATCACTAGCTCAATGAGACGGTCCCCTCACGTGTAGCGTTAGGTAAACGCCCATTAGGTGATGATACATGTGAGAATTAATGGTTAAAGGAGAGACTTGAGCACTATTTATAGAGTTTCCAACCAAGCCCCCTCATTACGGGCCAGGCTCAACTCGACTCACACTAGCTAGTCCTATATTAGACTAATTAAAAAACATTCTATCTCACCTTAGACCAACCATGTTTTACGGTAATCGTAAAAACAGTAAATTACAATATCAATTAATGTAGTCCACATTAGGAAAACTCTTACAAATAGGACTTATAACTTTGACCCTATTGAGCTTCTACATAGTAATGGGTTACAACTCTTATTTGAGTTTGTTAATAACGTTTAAAGCACCCACCTCAATTGGCGTATACATCATGTATCAAAATTTATTGCTTGTCATTCATTGGTAAGAGCTTGAATCTTGGCCAGAGGATTCCAGCACGTTCCAAATCTTCACAAGTTTCATCTATTATATTCTAATTATAACATCCATGATTTACTAACAACAGGTACTAATGTGCTTTGTCCATGAGGTTCAGCTCAAAAACTAGCGGGTAGCAGTACCAAGACTCGACAAGCAAAAGCGTGGACTGTGGGATGAACAAGTGTGTATGAATTAGGTGTATAAAAAGAATACAAATAATCGAAAAATTATTCAAAAAGTCGTAATCATATTATACAGTGATTAATTCAATCATAAACTATTTAATTTCCCCAACGATCCCCCCAATTCTTCCTTGAACATGGAAATATCTGATATGGATGATTTTTTCATCTTTCTTTTTTAAATTTTCTAAATTTTTGAACTTTTGTTTTTGTTTTTCTTTTCAACCATTCATGTTCAAGGGAGAACTGGCGGGGATTGTTGGGGCCTTGACGATGGCTGGCCAGGGCCTCCATGCCCTTGCTGGCCACTGAGAGAGGGCCCGTGAGGTGAGACTGCCTGCACCACTTTATCCTCTTGTTTGCAAATATAAATCTGTGTGCCTCACATACCAGTATGAAAAAAAAAAAAAAAAAAACGCTACATACACTAACACATCCTGGTAAGCTGTCACATAATGTATGAGACGGGAGAGGAGATACGGGTACCAAACTCATGTCCATGTCCGTTCTGCCCTAATACCAGGAGGCGTGGCATCCTGTCCCCATCTAATTTCGGGGAGTTTTAGAAGCAAGTGGTGAATGTTTCTAGGCTCATCCTCTTGACGGACACAAACATGACAACTTCGGGAAATGAGGGATTCTGTTATTGCATGCATCACCCACTACACTCAAATTCTGCCACATGGTTCTTTTTGTCGAGCATGCTCTTTCCTCTTACTAATCCTCCACGGTCCATGGAGCTGTGTCTCCAAATGCACCTAGCAGTCACAGGTGATCAACGGGATCCGATCAGGCCATGAAATTGAATGGGTGCGCTTGAGTAATGCTCTTACATGAGAGAGAAAGCGCAGCATGCCTATCTTCTACCCGAGCCCGGTCCAGCCTGGAAAACGCTATCTTTTGTTTAATGTGAGTTGGGCAAAACCTTAGGTCCGACTTTTGGGCTTGGCTTGAACCAGCCCAATGATCATCTGAGTTAAGAACTTCGTAACATAGTACTTCTCCAGGATTGACCCCACTGGCTAGATTTATCGGCTCCCTCCCTGTATTTGTATATGCATGAACAATTTCATTTACATTTTCCATGCTAAAAGAAATATTTATTATGTAACTTAGACCTATGATAATGGTCCTTGAAAAGGGAACGAAACACTCTTATATTTGTTGGGAAATTTTGTTGGGAAATCTTGTTTCTCCTGTTATCACAATGTAAAAATATGTCTTGAATTTAATCCCATAAAAAAGAAACCCGATCCAACCAGATTTCTTAGTTTGAATAGATTTTCTAGTAATGATTTCCTAGTTGAGTGTTTTCCTAATTTGAGGTTTCTAAAATAATTTCCCATTTTGGATCTAAATCCTTTTTTACATAAGAAGTGAGTCTTTAAAGTTGGTAAATAATAAGAAAAGTTGACAAAAAAAAGGCAAATAAAAGTCTATGAGTAATTAAAATGAGAATTGCAAACATAAGATTAGTCAATAATTCAATCGAAAAAACCTGGTAAGTCACTTAAATACATATTAATAAATTGAAATAGCAGTTGATAAATTTAACTGTTGGTAAGAAAAACAAACAAAAGTTGGTACAAGATAATAGAAGAGTATAATTTGTTATAAATTACCAATAAATTATCTAGAAATCAAGGGACCGGTAACTTTTTTTAGCAAGAACTTTTTTTTTTTATACATAAAATTCAGAATTCTATCAGCACGAAAAAAAATCCACTTTTTTCAAAACAAAATAGTATAATCGTCCTTAAAAAGATGAATTAGATTATCAGCCGTGGGATGATCGCACAGTTATGGAATTCATCACCACTACCGGTGAGGTGTTGAAAGGAAAATTTTTAGGAAAAGTAAAGAAAAGAAAGAGAAAGTGGCAAACAACATTAGGGAACAGCACAACATGAGGTGCTCGAAGTAAAAATGCTTATAAAGTTATAATGTAAGGTCAGACTGATTTGTCACTTTAAAACTTCAAATTCATGTGATGAACTCTCTTAATTGCAATCTAAAAGTGTTACAACTTTCATATAAAAATTCTCATTAGGTCCATTGTCAGTGTAAAAGTTCAATGTTGGAGGAGCCACTTGTTTTTCAGGGTTAACTTTTCAATCAAACCATTCAATCGTGAATATGGTAAAGAATTTTTTACATTGACGTTGGACTTAATAAATCCTTTACATAATCCATTCCAGAAAGTCGCAATGTAGTGTCGCATTTATGATGTGCTGACTTTTTTTTTGGTCATAATGATGTGCTGACTTTGAAGAAAACAAAAACTCTATCATGCTAACCCAACAAGTTCCTAAGAGAGGAAAAGCGTGACCATCCTTGAGAACAAAAGCATACGTTCCACTAATACTTTAATCTCAATGAACTTGGCTTATACCGTAGGCATACAAAGAGATTCCACAGAAATATTTGCTGGCACTTCATCCAGTCCACCTCCTTTTCTCTCACTGATCTATTCCTCTCAATAAAATAATCATCTTTCTCAACCAAAAATGTCATTGCCTTGCGCTAATTTTACCGAAGAAATCTTCACTTCCGAGGCAACGATCTTATATGTATGGCTGCTTCAAATCTTCTCTCTCTTGGCCATCCTTGCATTTTGCATATGGCTAAGTCTACGTCCCAATCAGCCTTTCTTCACGGCGGTGGACCTCTCCGTTCCAACCTCGAAAAACATACAGAACGGCTCGATTTCGTTGACAAACGAGCTTGAGATTCAGAATCCAAACAAGGACTCCGGAGTCTACTACGACGACATTCTCATGACGTTCTTTTTTTTTTTTGGGTAAGACGCAGTTGCCGACGATGTGATATATTCGTTCTACCATGGGAAGGACAAGACTCATAGCGTGAGACAAGACACAAAGGCGAAGGATATACGGATCTGGAGTGGCGTTGTTCGTGCAGTGGCAAACGCCATGGCCCAGTTGAAGGTGAGTTTCGGCAACTTGGGTTCGATATAAAACGTGTAATAAGAAGTGCAAACATCGTGGGATGAACTTAAAAGGTGTTGTGCCTGTTGGTTCTGATGGGAAAATTTCAGGCAAGAAGAAGAAGATTAAGCTACATCATGCTTCCGGCAACAGGAAAGCGTTCAAGAAGCATCACTTTAAAGTTTGATAATTGGGGAATTATCTTTATGTGCCTATGAATTGTCCAGTTATTGTAGAATGCAAAAATGTGCCCCTAATTTAATGGTTTATAATGTTCTGCTCAATTTTCTTCCTCATTTTGTCTGCAGAATTCGAAGGCAAAAAATTAAATATGTCGGGAGTTATTTTGTGTCTTGAAATTCTTTTATAAGTAAAAAGGTCCTTAGTTCTCGTGTTGGCAAAAGAGAGGAGTATGATTGACTTGGTGATACCATGCCAATTAGGACGCGATTAGATGAGTTTTTGAGTGTTCTAAAAAATAAAACTTCAAAATGCAAGCTTTGAAATAGGAATCGTGCATTCATTAATTTAGAAATATCATTAAAAACTTCAAACTAGTACATTTATGACAAATTTATCCTAAATTAATTTTTTGACCAAAAAAATCTCAAACTCATATACCTATGACAAATTTATCCAAAACTATGTTTTTAATTATTAAAAACTCCAAACTAATACATCTGTAACAAATTTACCTTTCATAAGCTTCCATCAAATTTTACCATTAAATTTGCTGATGTGGATGACACATAATGACATGGCAAGTCCACATGGAAATCCATAAGGTTAATGCCTCAAAAATCTCTAATTTTTCATTGGTGTACCATTAGATTTGTCACAAGAAAACTATTTAATTTGTCATGGGTGTATCAATTTAGGGTTTTTTGTATGGACTTGCCACGTTACTGTGTGTCATCTAGGTTAGTAAATTTAATTGTAAAATTTGACGGAAGTTAATGGAGGGTAAATTTGTCACAAATGTATTGGTTTTGGGTTTTTGCAGTTAAAATTTTTAGTTTGGGATAAATTTGTCACTGATGTATCAATTTTGGGTTTTTCATGATCAAAAAATTAATTTGGAGTAAATTTATTACAAGTGTAGCAATTTTGAGTTCTTCATGAAATTAACCCTTAAATATATGGGCTTTATCTTTTCAATTAGGGCGTGGTACTTGGTCCGTAATATCATCTTAGAGTCCTCCACCTAAGTTAATTCGACATTGTTTCCAGCCTCAAAATCCATTATGCTTTTCTATGGCATATGTTTGGGCCCAACTTATTGTTTCCTCATGAGCAATTGGACCATGCAAAAGATTAACCTAAACTCAGGTGATGCTATTGCAATTATTTTTTAAGACATTTTGGATTTAAAGTGCATTGTGCTTGCTGATATTAAGAAATTTGCGCTACTTAGAGGAGTTGCTCAAACTAAGTTTGATGGTCAATCAACCTTGGTGATGATTCTTTTGGTTAATTCTAGGTATCTGGCCGGTTTATGATATTAAGCACTAATGCTAAAGTCGAGTCTTAATGCATGGTATAAGTAGTTTGAGTTCTTCATCGACATTTCCTTAAACTTAAAAATCAACCAAGAATTTAGTTTATAGCATAGTGCTTATACATGATTGACCCACTCGCTAGACATTATATCTCCGTCATTGTCCTGAAGGAAGGAACACTTGAAAGGAGAAACACTCATATATCTAGGGTGTATTTGTTTATTGAAAAATGAATAATTTAAAAAATATTCTCTAGAAAGTAAATGGCTCGAGATAATTAGCTAATGGGAAATATTTTTGTTGCCGGCAACAATTTATATATTAAGATATTTAGGATAATTGTAATGGCTTTCTATATTTGTCAAGATTTTGTGAATATCTTCTATGATTGCAGGTATTTTGATTAATATATTATCTTATTTAGTTATTTCATAAGACTTATAAATAGGTTGATGTAATCTTCATTATGATATATTGAAAAATACACGATTACTCTTTTACGTATATCTTTCTTATTTCTCAACTCATTCATTTATATAAACGATACAAATGATCACTTTTAGAAAACTGTTTTTCCAAATCATCGATTTTCTATGAAGCAGACAGAGCCCTATTGAGAAATCTTGTTCTCCCTTTGTCCTAACATGTGGTCCATGTCATTCCACAAAGTCATAAGTGGCATGCTAATTGTTTTTTTTTCATTATTTTTTGAAAGAGTTTTGAGTCAATGGAGATCCTTATAGGTAACAACTGTGATATCCCAAAATCTAGCTCTTATTTTGAAATATATGAAATGATTATTTCATCGATGCGTTTATGGTTATTTTATTCTAAAATGATCACTCATGAGTTAACTAATCTATTGGGTGAGATCGTAAAAGGGTTCAAATGCGAAAGACCAAAGAATTAAGTCAGGGATTGACGGCTCGACCGTAAGAATTAACAAGGGTCAATACTACGCTATTATAAGTCAATTAACAAATGGATATAAATCGATTCAACAAAAGTATATAATGAGTTCGCGGGTGATTCCGCATGATTACGATACCTGCATCAAACGACGATAAAACTGATTTTATATTGATCTTGTACTCATGATATGTAATTGAACCCTCACGATTATATTACAATCGAGGGTTATCCACAATTCAAAGAGGCACAAATATGGATCGAAAATCATTGACCAAGGGTCAACTGCGTGAAAATCTCCAAAAGCCACATGATAGTTTAGGTTGTACTAAAGTTGCATTTGATCGATTTCAGCTGTGAAATTTAATAATGATTTTAGGTATCGAACTTTCAAAGGTTCCAAAACTAATCCTTTGGATGTCACCTCGTTCACCTATTAATTTATTGACAAGCGTAAAATTTTCAGAAATGGGTTAATCGATCTAGAATTGGATGTTGGGAAGAGAAGCCGGGCCAAGTGAGGGCCATTGGGCCTCATGCCCACATGGATCAGCCAAGGAGGCCCAAGTGGGCCAAGCCAAGCCCGCCAAGCCTAGTTCAAGCAAATGGACCCAAGGGCAAAATTGGAAAGTTTGGACAAAAAGTGCGTGAAATGTCCAAAATGCCCTTGCATTTATGGACTAGAGGACAAAAGAAATAAAGGAAAGGAGGAGAAGGTTTTAAGGAATTTTGTAGATTTTCTAATAATGAAAATCTTGAAGTATCTCTCTCTTTCTCTCTCCCCTCACGTTTCTCCCCCCTAGCCGAACCTCCTTCCTCCCTCTCTCTCTTCCATTTTTCTTTCATTTCCTTCATCTTCATCATCATCATCATCATCATCATCATCATCATCTTCTTCTTCTTCTTCTTCTTCTTCTTCCCTTGTTCACTATCACCACCCACAAGCCATTGCTCACCGCCACGTCCTTTGCCACCCGTTCAAGCCACCACCGCTGTCCTCACCAACTCACCAAACACCACCATCCACCACTATCTCCATCTTCACCGTCGATGTACCACCGCCCAAGCCAAGCCATGCTTGGTTGTGGGTTTTGAAGAGTTACTACTATAGTGTCGTTTTTATTGTTGCCGTTCCTTGTGCCACTGCTCACCGACCTCACCACTTTTGCAAGCCACCATTGAACACCCCACTCTCCTTAGCCAAGCCACGGGTCTCAAGTGTCTAGCCGCCATTTGTGTCTTTGCTCAAGCCGTGAGCCTAGTGTCCTCGACGCCATTGCGCTGCTGTTGCCTTGAGTTAGTCGTCGCCGGAAAAACCCGTGAGTTAATTCATAATCTTTGATTATGAAGTTAATTGTGTTTAGGGCTAGGTTAGTTTATGGCTAATGGTAGTTAGTTGCCTTTAATGATGGTTTAGCCCTTGGATTAGATTAAGGCTAGTAGAGATTAGTCTTAATTAGGGATGGTTAGTTTAATTAATCGTGTTTAGATTAATTAAGCATGGTTAGTTCAATTAATTGCAATTAGCTTAATTAATCTAGTTTGATTAAATGTGATTATTTTGATCAAACGTAATTAGTTTAATTAATTGTATTTAATATTACTTAAACAATTAGACTAATTAACATGATTAGTCTAAATTAATTTTAGTTAGTTTAATTAACTAAAGTTAGTCATAATTAATTGCAATTGGTGAAAATTAATACGGAATAGCTATTGAGTATAATTTTTATGCTTGATTTATTGGGTGAAATTATGCATAATTAATGATCGTTTGAGCTTGTAATGCCATGTTATTGATTGTCCAAATCATAAGTTTAAATGTTATATTCAAAGAAGGTTTATTTGAAAAGAAAATGAGAAACTTTGAGGTGTCGTGTTTGGATGCCGTGTTTTATGTGTTAAATGGGGCAATAGGGTTTTAAAATGAAATCATGCAAATTTTGGTGGGTTGATTTTAAGTACGTGATCATGTGCAATTCTTTTATCGGAATTTGTAAATGTAAAGATTTTCCGAGATTTGTTATTTAAGCATGAACTCTTTTACACTGGGCTAATTGACGACAGAAAAAAATTGGCTTGAGTATTGGCGTGCTTGTGTGATCACTTAATTGAACCTGTCACCCAATAGGAGTTTGGGGACAATGCCTGATGTTTATTAGATGCCTGGCGGGGATCTAGATGCCAAGTCACGATTGGGGCCTGGACCGATACTCCTTATGGAATGTTGTTTAGATGGGGAGAAAATATTAAGTGGTTCGTAAGTGCCATGTCAACAGCTAATGTGGCGTGCATTAATGTACTATTAACCAATTCAAAATTGACATGTGTCTTTAAAAAATAAATTAAAAATCCCTTAATCCATTTAGATTTCTCTTTTCCTCCTTTTCCATCTACATGCATGAGCCCAACTTCTACCCCTCCTTCCGCCATCACCACGGTAGAGTTGGAGTTGCTGGTGCCGCATCAAACTAGTTTGGTCGTCTCCTCCAGCCATGCCTTGGTTCCAAATCTAGCGGACGACAAAGAGGGTGGCTGCGGAGATTATCTCCAGATCTAGTTTGCTGCAACACTCCTCTACAACTCCAAATATGGTTTGCTACTCTAGATCTTGGCTCGTCCATGGCTACCAGCAAAGAGCTCAACAACTTTGCCACGGACCAAGAAACCGTCCATGGTCGACCGCTCCTTTGCATCTACAGATTTGGTTTGCTGCTCAAAAGCTTCGAGCTCCAGTCTTGGCTCATCCATGGCTGCCGACAACGAGATCAACAGCTTTGCCGCAGACCAAGAAGCCATCCATGGCCAATCGCTCTTCTGCATCTCCATATCTAGTTTGCTGCAACGCTCCTCTACATCTCTAGATCTGGTTTGTTGCTCAACAGGTTTGAGCTCGAGTCTTGGCTCGTCCATGGCTACCGACGACGAGCTTAACAGCTTTGCCGTAGACTGTGGCAGCCACGGTGGGGCGGTGGTGTCGGCGGCGGTGGTGTTGGCGGTGGCGACTTGGGTAGTGGAGATGGCCGAGCCTAGGCGGAGCAAAGGTCGAAGATGCAGGGGAAAAGAGAAAAAAATTAATTTTTTAGATTTCCATGTCAACATCCACATGTCAAAATCTAATTGGGTATTGGTAAATAAATGCATGCCATGTTAGCTATTGACATGGTGCTTGTAAACCATTGAATATTTTCTACTAGACGGGAGTTCTAAACGATGCCGTGCCCGATGGGATAGGACAATGCCTAGTTATGCTGGAAGACTAACAACTTGTGTATTGGCCATGGCCCAAGGAGTCATAATAATTGAAATACATGTGAATGATTGTGACGCATTGCGCCTAATTTTGGGGTAAAACTATAAGGCACATAATGGGATGAGCCAAAACGGGTTTTACCTTATAATCGGGACTTGTGTGGATGCTTAGTGCATGAAAGTTCTGTGTTGTGGTTATTAATTATGCTTGTTGCATTGATAATGGCATATGTGATGTACTATTATGCAGCGATGTGCCAAGACGATGCAAGATTATATGTTGTTGCATGTTTAGGCTACCTCCGAGAAAAATTCATGTCTAGGCCGTTAACTCGCTGAGATTTATATTTCACCCGTCGTTATTAAATATTTTCAGGTTTGTAATATGAAGGACCATCCCGTGCAGTTTGGGGTTCCAATAGACCAAGATGGGTGTGCCCGGCGTCACTTTTGGTCGGCCTCGTCGTTAGTGAAGTTTAGTTAATCTTGACTTTGCAGGTTTTTGAAAGGGTCGATAGGAAATAGCTATAGAAATGTTTGTAATTATTAAACTTCCTAGGGTTAATAGATTATAAATTAAAGTGTTGTTTTGGAATGTTTATTGTGTTCTTACTATTCCTGTTGTTTGTTGTTTGATTAGGTGGTTATAGAAATTGCTTCTGCATGCATTTAATCAAAAGAGAAAAAGGGAATGGGTCGGCAACGTGTCCTAAAACGTCACAATTTAATCAACTGTTGAGGGATGTTCACACGCTCGAGGTTCGAGGTGTGACAACTTCTTCAATTCCATTCCATAATATTATCCTCTCTTTTTTTTTTTCTTTTTTTTTTTTCAATTGAAAGAGGCAGGAATGGTTCAAAGGGCAGTGGTAAAAAGGTTTTTTTTTTTTTTTTTTTTGGTGAAATGTAAGAAATATATTGATAACTTTGGACAAATAAGAAATTGCGCCAACTTACACTCTGACTGCGCAGTAGGAAGAGTGGAAAGGAGTCGAAGGGAAAACAAAAGAAAGAAGAAAATGCCCACAACCCGGGCCGAGGCAAATCCAAACCTAGCAAACCTCTACTACACGCTTAAAAGTGGGATGAGAGAACTAGGACAGTATAAAGACAAGCACCAACAACAACAAGCAAAGCTACCGAGAAAAGACCGAGGGGTCGAAGCCCCAATTCCTTTGAAGTCTTCTATTTCTTGGGGTAGGAGGCACATTCTTGAAGGAGAGAACTCTGTCCTTGACAACTTTGATCAAATGATTTTTGAGAGCCAACACGGAAATGGTTTCACCTCGAAAGATGATACAATTTCTCTTCTTCCAAATTAGATAACACAGAGCTCCAAAAGAGAACCTAGCAATTTTGTGGAAGAAATCCTTACCCGATAAAAAGTTTAGAGCCCAAGTGGAGGTTTTGGTCCACGGTCTAATTCTCCAAGGTAGGTTGCACCTAGAAGCCTAGAAATAAACTAGGGTAGCAGGGGTTTGATAGTGAAAGAAAATGTGATCAATAAAGTCCGGATGAGTTGAGCAAAAAGCATAGACCGAGTAATCAATCATACCGTAAGAAAGTAGGAGTGATTGAGTTGGTAGGTGCTTCTTGGCAATAAGCCATAATAAAAATTGATAATGTGGCGCCAAGGCATTATCCCAAACCAGAGTTGCCCAAGGAACTCAATCTTTTTTAACTCTATTTAAATTCCAGGTTGAAGCATCCGAAAAAAGGCCCGAAGAATCACCGCACCAAAGGAACCGGTCACGAACATTAGAAAGCGCTAGCAAGGAGAAGGCCCAACTTTCCAGTCGGGATTTAAAGGCAGGGGCAAAAGTGTACAATTCAAAGACAGCTGCCTTCTTAGATAAACTCGAGTCCTCCATTACAGTGGAAGAAACAATTGCGTCCACAAGACCACACGAAAGCCAGTTATCATGCCACAGAGATGTCTACATTCCGTTGCCAATTTTCCAACAAAATGATTGGTGAAAGTAAGGCCTAAGCTGCAAGATTTTTTTCCAAGCTCACAAGCATAAGGTTGGTTCAGGAGAAATCTAGAAATTCACTCTCTTTAAGAAATTCGAGTGAATCTAATGACACCAAAGTGACTCCTTATCAGTAAATAGGAACCAAATGTATTTGAGCAAGGAAGCTCTATTGCAATCTTTAAGGTTTATAATAGCCAAGCTGCCCTCAGATTTTGGCATGCAAATATCTAACCATGAGACTTTGGCCTCGCCTTTTCCTAGGGCAGAACCTTTCCAAAGAAATTGTCTCAAGATGTGCTCAATATTCAGAAGAACAACAGCACGTAAATAAAAGACACTAGCCTAAAACGCCTGAATGGAATGGAGAACAGACCTTATAAGTTGGAGTCTCCCCACAAAAGAGAGAAACCGATGAGCCCAAGATCGGACTCTTGCTATAATACGGCTGATTAACTTAGTGCAGTCGGCCTTGGTCAATCTAGAAGAGATGATAGGAACCCCTAGATACCGAATAGGGAGTTTGCCTTCTTGAAAACCAAATGCAGATAGAATATTCCTTTGAAGGAAGAGGAGCCCCCGATAGGAAAACATCAACATCACTTTTGTTTTTGTTCGATACAAGACCGCTCTAGGAGGATAACATGTTAAGGCTCCTTTTAAGCACCACCGCCAACTTCCAATCCGCATGGCAAAATAGGAAGACATCATCAGCAAAAAAGAGATGGGAGAGTCTCGTAGATTTACATCTCGAGAAGAACTTGAAATCTTTGACGGAGGTTCTCAAATTGATGATGCCCGAAAAAACTTCCATCACAAGGGTAAATAGATAAGGAGACATTGGGTTTCCTTGCCGGATGTCTCTGCCACTAGCAAAAGAAGCCATGAAGCTCCCCATTGATAGAGATAGAGAACATAGGCGTACGAACGCAAACCAAGACCAATTTAATAAACCACTTCGAAAATCGGAAGGCTAGAAGGGTTAACTCCAAGAAATCCCAATCCACGGTATCATAAGCTTTGCGGAAGTCAACTTTAACGGCACATTTCAAAAGATAAGGATCAAGGTGAAAATCGCAAATAGCTCCTGTGCCAATAAAATGTTGTCTCTAATCCTCCTACCCTCTGAGAAAGGCGTTCTGAGCAAGATTAATAATACTATTTAGAACCATAGCTATTCGATTTGCCAAGATTTTTGTAATGACCTTATAAATAGTATTGCAACACGCAATAGGTCTAAAATCAGTAACCTTGCAAGAATTAGGTACCTTAGGTATTAATGCCAGAATTGTAGCATTAACTTCTTTCAGGAGACGACCTGAGGAAAAAAAGTCCTTCACAGCCTGAATCACCAAAGGTCCAACAATTCTCCAATTGTTTTTATAAAATTCAGCTGTGAAGTCGTCAGGGCCCGGAGCTTTACCTCTTGGAAGAGAAAAAATAGTGTCTTTAATCTCAGAGTCCAAGACAAGTGCAGCAATGGAGCAAACTTGGGCATCCGAGAGTGGGCTGCAAATAACTTGCCGCAAGTCTTTCAGGGACGGCTTGACAAGGGCAGCATGGGGGGATAATAGATCCGAGAAAAAAGAGACAAAAACCCGCAGCACCCGAGTTGGATCGGAAATAAGAGAGCCAAAGGAGTCCTTAACAGAGAGGATTCGATTGGTGAGGTGTTTCGCCTTCACAGAATTGTGGAAAAGCTTTGTGTTGTGATCTCCCTCCTTAAGCCATTTAACTCTTGATTTCTAGCGATAAAAGGATTCTTCTTGACCATGAAGGTCTATGAAAATACGCCACTGGCATCTTTCAAGTTTTGCAAGATCAGCATTATTAGGGTCGGATTGGAGACCAACCTGAGTAGAGCAAAGAGCTTCTCTAGCTTCAGTAGTTCTAATAGAGATGTTCGAGAAAGCTTCTTGGTTAAGCGATTTGAGGTGAGCCTTTAGAAATTTCAATTTAGAGACAAGTTTGAACATGGGACAGCCAATCACTGGAGAGTTCCATGCTTGCTGGACAATAATTAGAAAGTTTGGATGCTCCGTCCAAAAGTTGAAGAATTTAAAAGGCTTCTTATTGGACAGCGGATTAATAACCCTGACAAACATCGGAGAGTGATCAAATATTCCGGGGTTCAAAAAAGTCGCTTTCGAGAAGGAGAAGTCGATGTTCTATTTAGTGTTAATTAAGACCCTATCAATCTTCATTTGCTTCCTAGAGGAACCAGTCGAAGTTGACCAAGTATACTAGAGACCAACATACCTTAGGTCCACTGATTCTGTTTGATCAAGACAAAGCCAAAAATCATCAAAACATGGCAACCATGTATTAGAACCACCAAAACGGTTAGAAGGGTCCATTATAGCTTTGAAATCGCTCGCCACGAGCCAAGCCGAATTCGGAAAAAGATCATTGCAATGGACGAGATCCTCCCACAAAGACCTGCATTTGACAAAAGTGTGATTTCCATACACCGCCGAAATGAAACAGGAGATATTAATGGCATTAAGCTTGAAGCGGCCATGAATAGCCTAAGCACTAGTAGAAACAAGATCAAAATTTGCAAAATTCGGGTTCCACCTAAGCCAAATTCTACCACGCGGGGCACAATCATGGTTGGCTACCCACTTCCATCCTTTCAACAAGGTAAAAGATATAGAATCAAAAAGAGATTCAGGAACTTTAGTCTCAAAACGCCCCACCAAGCACAACTTGTTTGAAGAAATAAACTTTCTAATTTCCACATGTCTGATGGGATTCAACATGCCTCTAATATTCCAGAAGCCAAAAAATATTAGGAGGGGAAACATGTACTTACCTCCTCTTGGAGGCCTTGCGACTAGTAAAAGTCGCCTTAGGAATAGTCGAAGGGGGTGGTGTAGTAGGGTTCGGTGGAAGTAACAAAAGTTGGTCCTGAACGCTCATAACCGCCTTAGGAGAACTCGAGCCTTTTGAGGATAGGGGTCTTTCTGAGAGCAGATCATCATCACCCGAAGCAACCAAACTATTCACACTTCAAATCTCATCTACATCCGAATTATGGTGAGAGCTAATAGGGGACGAAAGACCCCACTTCTACTGGGATTGCCCTTGATTAGCTTTGATAGTAACTTGAGAGGAGCTTTTCAGAGGCTTGGAGCTCACCACAGTAGCTAGGTTCGACGGTAGAGGTGACTTTACTTTCAAGAATTGCCCCCTTTCACTGGGCGGGGTAAGACGGAAGGAAGTTTCATACTTGACTGGAGATTGCTTTTTCTTCTTATTCTTGACCTTCTTCCAACCCAAATCAGCAAGAATAGGATCATAAGAGTCCTGAGGCAAAGTCGCCGGGGCTGGAATCTTGTCTTCACCCGAACCAGACGGTCCAACAAGAAGGATGCTGGTGGGATCAGGGACTACAAGCAGCGGCATTTGTGGTGTAGCCGAAGGTAAAACAAGGGCCAAAAAGGCCTCAACCACCACTTGCTAAGCAAGGGCAGTATCTAGTGGAGAGGGAAGAACCGTATCTGTAGTAGGAGCAGGACGAACTCTAGATGTAGAGACCAAAGGTTGTGCTTCTGAGGCACGAGCAAAAGGTTTTTCAGCAAATAGACGGCACTTGTGACCAAAAATTCCGCAACTCGAGCAGGCAATTGGCCTCCATTCATATTCAACTCCAACCTCAATGGTTTCTCCTTCATGTTCTAGCTCAATTGAGTCACACAAAGGTTGATCAACAGTTATCTCAACGCAGACCCGCACAAACGACATTGCCTTCAATTGTTCAGTTCGATGATCCACATATAATGGTTTCCCCAAAGCACTAGCCACTTTACCAATGGATTGTGCTGACCAGAAAGAGTAAGGCAGCTTTGTTAGCTTCACCCATACCAGCATTGAAAGCTGAGCATCTTTCCTGAGCTCCAAACCAGGGGTCCACTGCTACAGAGCTAGAGGAATTCTAGCAATGGTTATAGGGTCACCTTCGAGAAGTTTCTGCCTAAAGTCCATGTCCAAGATATGGAGAAGGAAGGATCTTTGTCCATTGGACATGATCTCGAATGGGTTTGGTCCCCAAGCTTTTTTTAGAGCCTCCTCTCCAACTTTAAATGGGAGGTGTCGCCCAAGAAAGTAACCTAATAAGCAATCATGTAGCTTAGGATCTGCCGCTTGTAAATCTTGCTCTGTCATAACAATGACCGGTTTGTTGTTCATGAAAGTCGGAGGCGTTGCCCAAGAAAGTAATCCAAGCTTTTTTTGGAGCCTCCTCAACAACTTTAAAAGGTTGATCTCTTCTTAATCCCCAAGAATCAAATAATCGTGACAAGTCATACCCCCAAAGAATTTGATTCTTCCTAAGGTAATAGAGTTCTTTATTTAAGAAGGTGGTCAATCCAAATACATTGTAACTAATTAGTCTTAAGTCATCTACTAAAAGAAATTCTAAACGCAAGTGCACGTATCGAACAAGTAATATAATGATGAGAAAAAGTATTGTCCCACGAAGATCGATGGTTAATAAACTAATTAAATACTAAAATAGATTAATTCTAAAATTTATCTAACAAATTAATTATTCTAAATATGTTAGAGGATTTCACCATAATCACTAAATATGAATTTCATATTGTTGTGAATACAAGAAAGATATTAAACATGTGATAGTGGAATTTCCTAATTTATTTAACTAAGGAGTGCATTAAAAACTATTAAAAAAAGTCTCAAAAAAAAAAACTCACATGAATGAAATCTACTCAAAAACTTGAATCAAAGAACAAGGGAAATTGAAAAACAAAAGAATGAAAAAAAATTATCCCCAAGATACTATTAGCTTATTTCAATTTTGGTCCCCATATTTTTGTTAAACAAGGAAAATTCAAATAATTGGTCTCCCATCTTATCTCTATTTTTATAGAGTTATCAAAACTTGAGGGGAAATAATTTCATGACAAAATTAAATTTTCATCTTATCTCAAGATTTTCCATCAAGATAGGGATATATTGAGTCAATCCTGACAAATTGACATGTGGAGTATAAGTGTACAAGTTTCTAAAAAAATTAGACTTTTGATCCACGTGCTTTTGGAATGTTCAATCTTAATCTTTGTACTTTCTTTCGGTTACAAAACTGGTCCTCATATTATTTTTCTACCAAACACTTAATTTCTTTCTCACACTCCAATCCAAAACCTTATGGGAATGTCAAGTTAAGACCAAGTATTAATTGGTAATTTATGCATTTACAAATTTGTCCAATTTCATTGAAAGTTTTATTAAGATAAATGCCATCATATGTAAGTCCTTTAATTTAATGTGATGTGGAGTTGCTTATGATAATGTAGTTTGATGGTTTAATATGAACTTTATAGAAAATATTTAGCTATAAAATAGTGAGTTCAATTGTGGTTTAATTATTTAAAAATGATCTTTCCCCTAAAAGTAGCCCTACAATTCTTGCATGTAATGGTATTAATCTTAGTTGGGACTATCAATCAGATCATGGACACTTGTAAACATAGGAATAGCAAATTAGTAGTTTATTTCAAATTGACATTTTCATAAGATTTCTGATAAAAATGTGATGAAAGAAATTAAGTTCTTATTAAAAAGTACTTCAGGGACTAGTTGTTTAACTAAAACAAAGTACAAGGACTAAAATGAAATATTCTTAAATGTGCAAGGACCAAAAGTAAAATGCTTTTGGAAACTTGTACATGCAAGCACCACATGTTGATTTGCTGGTGCTAACTAAGCATATTTCATCCACATCTAGAAGAAAGTTGAATTTTGCCTTACCAGAGACAAGGTGGGGATTTAGTGTGTTAGAATTAATAAATTATATAGTAGGAACTAAAATTGAATCATGTAATAGTATGACGAGTTTTATAATTTCCCCGACAACTTTATTAGATAGGAAATGTCATTCCTTGGTCGTGAAATCATCTAGAATGTGTTAAAATGGCTGAACCTTCACTAATTGTAACTAATAGAAAACTCCTTTTTCGAATTTCATTGACTAACATCATTCATGTGATTCACATTGGTTATCTCCATTTGCATCCCTCTTTTCTTTTCTTTTTTATTCAATAATGATGAAAGGAATCCGTGACAAGTAAAGTACTCGCAGGAGCATAAGGTCATCCTCTCCCCGCCCCTCTAGTGAGATCGGAGCATTGGCTTAGGTGGTTTGAACTTGCAACAATTGTATGCCCAAAGCTACACCCGCCTTTTGAAGCAACACCCCATAGGATTGTCCACTCACTTATTGCACATGTTGGTACAGAGTGTGCATCGACCACCCCGTGCTTAACCGCCATAGAGGGTTTCTATCTCTATGAGATCACAATTTCTATTCACATCGTGAGCAAACTTCCAAATAGCTTGATTGCATTGCTTAGCTACAACATGTTGTGTAAAGAGATTTGAAGCTGTTAGCATGAATTTTGGTAAGATTTTGGTGAAGGGCTTGCCAACCTTAGACTTTGAATCACGGATACTACAAAGTAGTCATGACTCAAATTGAACATTCGTAATATGTTTAAGACCCTTATTTCAATACTTAAAAAGGGCATTGTAGTGTTGGTTACCTTTCCCCGCTCTTTTAGTTTATAGAAAAGAAATTTAACCCGTGCTTATACAACAAGAGGGATAATACCTATCTTATAGCTCTAGCACCTTTCTCATGCAATGTATTACCATGTTGAAAGAAAGTCTACAATCTTAAAATTCTAAGCTATTGGATGATGGCTTATTTTAGAGAAAATTCCAAATAATGACCCGAAGTGGACCAATTTTCTCAAATAAGGATTCGAAATGAATTTTGTGTCAGATAAAGACCTAAAGTGGACCCATTGTCTCAAATAAGGACCCGAAGTTGTTGAATCAATTCAAATAAGGACTTAAGCTTGCTGGTCAGCCAAAATATTCGCCAGCTATCAAGCATGTGACATTTTCGACGACCGGAGTTTGGGCAATTTTGTCCAAAAAAATCTAGGGAAAATTAACAAATCCTAAAACATAAACAAAAAAACCCTAGGTTTTCTACGGTCTCCCCATTCCTTGTACCCATCCTTTGCAAAGTTAAAGACCGAAGTTCTCCCCATTCCTTGTACCCATCTTTTGCAAAGTCGAAGACTCAAATTCTCTGCCGTTGAGGCACGGATTCAAAAACAAGAACAAAACCAGATTCTTCTTTCTTTGTTTGCGGAGACCCAAATTCTCCGTCGATCGAGCAAGGCAAGGAGCAACGAGAATTGAGTCATGATGATGATTGGGTGGCGATTTGGTTGAGGAGCAGCCAGGGAGAAAAAAGAAGAAAACATAAACATCTAAATGAATAACCTAAACTTAATTAATTTAGAATTTTCCCTTTTTTTCCATCACAAATTTTTGACAAAATTGCCCCTATTTTAATTCCCAAAAAATGTCTGCCGGCGAACTAAGGTCCTCAATAGAGATTAACTTGATCACTTTGGTCCTTATTTGACACAAAATTCATTTCGAGTCCTTATTTGAAATAATGGATTCATTTCGGGTCCTTATTTGACACAAAGTTCACTTTTGGTCCTTATTTGAGAAATGTTTAATACCTTAAAAAACCCTAAACTGGTACACTTGTGACAAATTTATCCAAAACTATTTTTTTGACCATGAAAAACCTCAAACTGGTAAACTTGTGACAAATTTACCCCTACTGATTATAAAAAATCCTAAACCGGTACATTTATGACAAATTTACCCCAAACTAATTTATTCGACTACAAAAAACCCTAAACTGGTAAATTTGTGACAAATGTACCCTATGTTAAATTAGATTAATACCACGAAAAAATCATAAAAATTGTAAACTGTGACAAACGGAACGTAAAATCCTAAATTTGTATACTGGTTAACTGTCACGTGTCATTTAACTTAATAATTTGAGAATAAAATTTAACGAAAACTAACATAGGGTAAATTTGTCATAAGTGTACCAGTTTAGGATAAATTTGTCAAAAGTATACCAGTTTGGGGTTTTTGGTGGTCAAAAAAATAGTTTGGGGTAAATTTGTCATAAGTGTATCAGTTTGGGGTTTTTTAGGATATTATCCCTTTGAGAAAACATATTCACTTTAGGTCCTTATTTAGAATTTTCCCCTTATTTTAGTCCTCCTCAAGTATTTCCTTAGTTCTTTTTTGTGGCCATCATATCTGAAATGACAAAGTGGACGGCGTTTGACCTGTGAGATTTATTAATGTGAGAAGTTTGATTGGCCATCAAAATGGAATTTTATTAAATAATAATTAGGGAGGTACGTGGCTTTCATGAATCTTTCCACAACAACGGTCTTATCTCATAACTTCACTTTAAGTTGGCCTGTCTCCTCCCTTTATGTAGTTCTTAGACCCTAACCTTTGTTTTGTCGAAAGAAAACAATCTCGTTTATTAAATCTAGTCACTTGATGGAGGCCAAAAGAAGCTGCAATAAGTATATATACATAATAATTAGCCAGCCACTCAACATTATATATTTTTTTCCTATGAAAAAGTCAAAAAAAATTAAGTAAGAACATGCGAAGAGAATACTGTCACGTGACCAAACCAGTACGTACAACTTCCTAATTTCTTAAAAGGAAATTTTTAATCTCATTATTAATTCACCTTGTACGCGTAATGGGGTGTTAAAGTATCTCATATTGCTTATTTATAAGGTTTATATAATCTTCATATACTCTTTATATATATAGGTTGGACATATTAACTGTATCAATAATCTTCATAGGTATTACCAATCTATAAATGACATATCATTTCATTAAGAAATTACATGAAATGATTTCACCGAATGCCATTAAAAATCAACAAAATACCTTAAAACAAACAAATAATTAAGCAAACTACCTTCTCTGGCTATCGTGGGAAGTTTGTTCTTGTTTTTAATTATTAGAATGTGGCCCGTATCGACATTCTCACGAGATGATTAACAAATTCATCTGGACATGATTTTGTTGATTTTAATTACCAACTCTTAGTTGAGTTACTTATCAAGAGTTTTTCTGGGAATATTTTATACATGTATAAGCTTTCTATTGATTTACCAAATTTTATTCATCTCACTAATCAACATTTTAATTTACAAACTCTTTTTATGAAATTAATTAAATTACTAAGCAGTATGTATTATGTTATGAACTTTCATTTCAATTTAGTTGCCACTCAAATTTGTCTTGCTTAGTAACATTTGAAATCTACCAACTCTTAGTTGAAATTACTTCTTTTTATTTGTTGGAGTTATCAACTTTTCTACGTTTAACTTATGAGTTAATTGTAGATTATTGACACCTTTTGGAATTACCAGTGTTAGGTATATCTTATCACCAATTATTTGCCTTCTTTATCGACATTTTGAATCTAGCGATTCTTATACGAAATTACCATCGTTTATATGAACGAATTACCAACCTTCATCTGATTAAGTAATGAACTAACCTTCATCTTACTTAAAATATTGCAACTATTTTCAAGACATTTCAAATTTAAAGTACACTGTGCATGTTGACATAGTAAGTTTCAGCTACTTTAGAGTTGCTCAAACTTAGTTTGATGGTTACCCAACCTTGTGGTGACTGTTTTGTTTAAAATCATGGTATCTGACCAGTTGATGAGATTGAACACTAATATAAAATTGAGTTTAATGCATGTTATAAGTAGTGCGAGTACTACATGGACCTTTCCATTGAACTAAATCAACCAAAAATTAAGCTCAATGTCCAAAATAAAGAGCTTGCAAGTTTGGAATCGTGAAGTACAGCTCAAAATGGCGGTATAAGTGCTTTGGGCCAAATTGAAAACTTTGTGACACAATGCTTCTACATGATTGAAATATCCCGGCTCCATCACGGTATTTGTTTATGCAATAATATGATCAATTTCACTTATAGTTTTCCATATTAAATTTCTTTTATCCATTATATAACTTTGACATACGATAATGGTCCTAAGAACAAGGAATATTTGAAATGAGAAACGCTCCTACATAAATTGAGAATTCTTGTTTCTCCCATTGTCGTAACGTATGCATTGCGACGTTCCATGCGTTATAAGTGGAATGCTAAATGTTCATTTCATTCTAATTTCGACATGAGTCATTAATATACCATAAAAAAGTACATTATGATTGGAATAGTCATGAGTGAAAGGAGACTCCTTTGTTTGCGCGAGCTGATCCTAGCAGTTATATGTGATATTATATTATATTCTAATTCTATGATATTGTCCTTTTTAAATCGAAAGGCAGGCATGTTTTCAAGATGGGTGGTGAAAAAGTTGGTGTTCTGTTCATTCCCACGAACCAAAGAGCCTTGACACACCCTTTTACCAAAGAATCGCATATTTGGATATATGATAAGAGTTCCTTGATCAAGAATGTGGTCAAATACATTGTTGCTAGTCAGTCCTAAGTCCTCAAAGTTTAATTATTCAGGTGTTCCCACGCTCGTAAATTAATGTTTGTAGACCTGGTAGACTCGAGATGGAATTGGAAAAGTAGTCCCCGTACCATTAGCCAAATTTTATTTGGTCCCTATACTATGTTTTGTAATAATTTAGTGTCCCAACTTGTCTCCTGCGACAATTTCTAAAGTAAATTAATATCCAGTCAAAACGTGGATGGAATATGGCAAGTGAGCACTGACAAATCGACGTGTGGCATCTACATATACATGATTCTATTAAAATTACACTTTTGATCGACGTGCTATTAGAATTGGTCAATTTTAGTCCTTGTTCTATGTTTTTTGTTACCAGGACTAGTCCTCATATTATTATTCAACAAAAACTTTATTTCTTTCATCAAATCTTAATCCAATATCTTCTGGGAATAATAAAAAACAAGTATTGATTAATAAAAATTGCTATATATACAAGTTTGCCCACGAAAATCTTTTTAAGATAAATGCCATAATTGAGCATTTTCCATAACTCAAATTAGAGGAAATTAATGAAAAGGTTGGTCTTTTCTTCATTTCCACGAATCAAAGAATTGTGATAGACCCCTCCACCGAAGAGAAGCAATTTTCTGTACTTAAATCAAGGTCAAATACACTGTTACTCGTGAGTCCAAAGTCCTCAAAAGTCTAATTATTCTGGTGGGTCCACGCTCTTAAATCAAAGTTCGTAAATCTAGTAAACTGGGGGAGGCTAGGCGTGTTGGAAACATAGCATATAGACCAAAATTGAATTTGTCGCGCAATGAGTTCTATAATTTCTTTTAGGAAAATGCTTCGCTTACTGCACCATTACTCTAAGCAAATCAACAATGCTATCTGCACCCGACAATCTCCCAAGGAAACCGAAATCTTCTAATCTTTGCATCAGAATTAAAGTAAACATGGCTATAATTTAATAAAGAAAATTCGGTTGCATTATATCAAGTTCCTCCCTTTCTATAGGATCAATCAATATGTGAAGCCCCGACAACCGGTCGGACTAATATCTGAATATACTTCTCCATACTATATAATAATCCAAGCCTGGAATCCTTTTAAGGTATTCCTGATGTAACTTAAGCCGACGAATTTGAACATTGAATTTGACACAATGAAAAATTCAATAAAAGATATAAGATCACTTTTTCTAAATTGTGTCTTAACAGCTTAATATCATAGAAAAACCTCTCCATATTGTTTGGGAAAGACGAAAGCCCCTTGTTACAAAAACATTACTAATATAATTGATGTCAATGAATATAATTGATTGTGTAATGTGTTGTGGCTTCAATAATTGACATCTATAACGGAAAAAAAGAACAATTTATAAGTCATTGGCACTAAGGTGAAAATGAAAATTACCAATTTAGTATGCACAAACAACAATAGCCTCTATGAAGGTTTTTTTTTTTTTTCTTTTTTTTTTTCTCTTTTTTATAGGAGTTTTAGTTGGGATAAGTACACAACAATAACATATTAGTAAAGACATACTTTTTGCGAAAATAGAAATTAACTTAAAAACTTTTGCATTACCTAGAAAAATATATATATATATACTCAAAAATTACTTTATATTTTACTATTTAATCAAACGATTTAAAGGAGCTTAGTTGAGCATGTTAAATAATAACCACTATTCAATGTTAAGATAATATTAATATTTTTTAATGTTTGGCACGGTTAGTTTAATTCCTATAATTGAATTTGTGATTGTGCAAATATTTCTATGAACGAGTCCAGAGATTAAATTACAAAACAAACATATTGTTGAGTTAGTTGTGCTTGATTTTACTCAAACAATTTGAAGAGCGTTAAGCCACATTTGGATTTTCCTCAAACTTGATTTATCAAAATTACAGAAAAGTCTAGGTAATTTTGAATGTTAATATTTATTTATTTTTGAGATTTTTTGTGCTTGAAGCAAAATATCACGCTTCTAGCACGAAAAATATTAATTAAAAGTCAAAAGTCAATAGTTAAAGCGAAAGCCAATGCCTTACTGTTTTGCCCTCTAGAAGACCATATCACAAGCTAACGATTGAACTTCTCGTAATACTTATTCTTGACCTGCGTTAAAGCAGTTTCTGTCCTTTTTTTTGTAATCAACATCCATTACCTGATGTCTCTAGCGAGTTCACTTTTAGAGAACAAATTCGTCAGGATGGTGTCCGCTTGCACAGTCTAATTGCTTTGCATCTCTATTGATTTTATTTTTTCCACACGACCCACCCATCAAGTCCATCATTAAACTTTCATGGCAACAAATCCATCCCCAGTCACGACCGCACTAAGTTTGTTTGTTTCCACAACCTCATTTGAATTAAAAAAAAAAATTAGCGGCCAAAAAACAAAAAAGGCAAGACCATTGAGCTGTTCTTCTTCGCTGGTCAAGTCGTGGGCGAGAATCGGCAAGGGTTTGCAAGCTCTCCACCGTGTGACACACGGGGAAAACCTGCAAGCCCTCGCCTTGATATGGGTGTGGACTCGTAGGCCCTCACAAATCGCCGGCTTCACTGGTAAATTACGATCGCCCCCCTCGAGCCACCTGTTCTACCTATTTTACTTTTTGAAAATTTTTAGCATTTTTTACTTTTATACTCTTTTATATTTATTTATTTGATCTTAATATATCCTATATCCTATATCTATTTTATAAGTCATTGCATGTACTATGCGTTGTGTGTAAGCATCTCCCCACCTCCCTCTTCTTTAAGGAGGGTGGCCACTAGAGCAATTTCATAGAATTATAGTTTAACAAAGGTTTGAAGTAAAAATTATCACCGCCTGTAGTGGCACAACTGGCTTGGACTCTCTCCCCTTCACGAAGAGGAGGAGTTCGAATCCAGAGGCGTCATTAGGGATTCTTAATTGGAGTACTGTAATGGTGGGTCTGCAGTCGCTCCCCCAAGGTTTGATCACCGACTGTTGGCTTACGAGGTTCCCTGGATTACCAAAAAAAAAAAAAAAAAAGGTTTGAAGTAAAAGTTAGCATTTCGAGGAAATGAAGCTTTTTTGGACTATAGTTCACACTTTAGTTAACATTAATAGCCGCATAGGAGAAAGTAAATAATAATAAAAGCCACATCGATATTTTTTGTTAATCAAATTAGTATCAATTTGACAAATTTCATGATTTGATTGTATCATCTATAAGTTTTAAGATTTGAATGCACTTTAATGATAATTTTAGAGTTCGATTGCACTTCCATTATAAATTTTAGGATTTTGAATATGCTTGTCCTTCCACCTCCTCCTTCCCAAGTGGGTGGAAATGCGTGAGTGAGAGAGTATGGTTTCACAAATTGCGACAACACATAGCACACATAATAACTTGTAAAATACATATAATAATAGGACCGACAAAATATAATCCCCACTTTGTGTTTTGGTGATTTAGTCAATGCACTTTGCATAACAATTGATATAATCCCACCGTCCAATTTTTATTAGTGTTTCAAGGAAACATCCTACATGGCTATAAATAATAGAGAATGTCGAAGTTATCCAACCTAAATGGAAACTTGAACTATATAATAACCGAAGAATTTAGATATCGGAGATCATTAATCTGGACACCAAATCATTTTCCATTCTGTGTTTATTCCTCCCTTAAATCTTGATCTTTCCAATTCTTGTCTATATATCAAGATACATTGTCAGGGAAAGAACTGCCTCTTTCAGCCAAATTCCCAAAAAAAAAAAAAAAAATGACAAAGCTTTTCGCAATCCTCATTTTCTTGCTTAGCCTTCTCACCCTCCAAACCATATCATCCATCACTATGAGCAAGCATCCATTACTATGAGCAAGCATTACTGCTCGAATTCAAGAACTTTCACTTTGGACAGTGCATACAAGGCAAACCTCAACCTTCTCCTTGAGTCCCTTCCCTCTCACGACAACTCAAACAACAAATTCTTCAATATAAGTGTTGATACCTAAATTTTGGGGACCTAATCATTGATTTTTGCATAAAAAATAGGGATTATTTTAACTCATAAAAGAAAATTGCATAACATATAATTTTAGACGCATATTATTTTGATAAGGAATGACGATTTGATATATTCAGTAAATCTTTTACATATTCAAATGATATATATCAAGAGATATATTTCGCTGAAAATTGAAAGGTTTCAATGAAATATTTCAGATGGGATATATATTTAATATTAATTTTCGGGTAATATGTATTTTTGACATAATAAAAGAAATATTAAATCTTTCAACTGTTGATGGGCGTGAACAAAGAAATAAAATGAAATAAAATCATGAAGATTATGTCTTGATAGTGCGAGATACAATGGAAAAGAAGAAGAAAATTTTGCTTCTTCCGTATAAGGGCTCAATTTCGTTGCATATAAAAAGGGGTTAGCCCACACGAATGAGACCGGAGGGAGGAAAATTCGTGCAAAAGGGCAGAAAAATTCGAGAGAAAATTTCGTGAAGGGGAAAATTCGAGAGAAAAATTCGTGCAAGAGGGGGGGATTTTCGTTTCTTAATTTTCTTTGGTCTTTTCAAAGTCAAAAGAAAATCTTGCTTTTGGCTGAAGGGGGCAGAAAGTACACGAGCAGCAGAGAGGGACGTGCGAGTGGACGTCCAGCAGAGAGAAAAAAAAAGGGAAAAGAAGCTACAGTATCGTCTTCTTCGCGCGGGCAGCCTTGTGCACTGCCGGCCCCTGTCCGCGTCGCCCCTGCCCGCATCGGCCACTGCGCCGGCACCGCCTCCGCCAACCTCCACCGCCGCACCGCCGGTCTTGCCCGCGACGCTCGCCACGCCGCCTCTGCTCACCCGACGCCGCTGCTGCCCCATCGCTCGCCCGCAACGCCCCGCCAGCGCCGCACCGCTCCGACGCCCGTGCCCAAGCTCCGCCTGCGACCCAGCGCCCTGACGCCGCGTCACCGTCCGAGCACCACCGCGTCCCTGCCCTCCGCCCGAGCACCTGCAGCAACCCGCGCCGGCCCCACGATGCCTTCGCCCGCTTGCCTGTCGCTGCGTCCGCCGCCGCCTCTGCCGGCTGCCGCGTCTCTGTGCCGAGCCTCCACAGCGCCGACGCCAGCAGCCCTCTGCCCGAAGCTGCGACACCGTCGCTGCCCGCCGTCGCCCCTGCACCCCTCAGCCGCGAACCAGCTGTAGCAGCTCGCCGCGCCGGCCATCGCACGCCCCTCACCCGCTCCTGCTACAGCATCAGCCCCTGCTGGTCGCTGCCAGCCTGCCATCGCTCGCTGCCATCGCTGCTCCCGCTGCCCAACTCCCGCGCCACAGCCCGACCCCAGTGCAAATCGTCGGTTGCAAATCCCACGCGCGGTCCCATTTTTCTTAAAAAAGAAGTCAAGTAGTCTTTTTATTTATTTTTAATCAAGTTTCGTTATTATTTAATTGGAATATTGGATGTCCATGTTCATTATATGAATATTTAGGCATTATTCATAGGGTTTTGCCCTATATTATTATAATTATTAATTTGATTCATAAGATGTCGGATCATTTTTTAATTATATTGATTTTTGTGGCATTGTGATAGAATTTTGATTATTAAATCATTATAATTATTAATTTGAATTTGTAAGACTTTGGATCAAACTTTTAATTATTTTGAACTTCCTCATATGTTGTTTAGGGTTAAAAGTAATCGTTAAACTAATCCGTGAGATAATATATTATTTTTTCAATTGTTTTAATCCTTCATTTATTGAATATCGAGTGATTTAGATATAATGTCTATAGTGTAATTGCTTGTCATATAAAAACACTAAAAAAAATTAAAAAAAATCAAAAATCAAAATCTTCCATCAGAGTATGTTAGTTTCGTAAATTAGGATTGCATTTTTAGATTGCATTTTTAGATAATTTTTGGAATATATTACAATTGGATTTAAATTATTATTTTTTTAGATAAGAGCTTTGATAATCTTTGCACATCTTAATAATCCTTTTGAAAAATTAATTTTCTAAAATAGATAGGATTTAAGTCAAATTAACCCCTAAACTAGATTAAATAGCTATTCATTTTAGATAGTTTAATTAGGGTTTTTAGTAAATTCGAATTTCAATAAAAAAAATACAAAAATATTAGGTGCATGTATGTTAGGTTCATTTAATCAAAAATTGCTTGTTAGTAATATTAGGTCATGTAGTTTGAGTGCATGTTTTATGGTAAAGTTCTAATTTCAAGATAAAAAGAAAACTAAAAAAAAAAAAAAATTGATTGCTTTGTGTGTTTAATTCTTTTAATGTGATTTGTTTGATTCATTGAATGTTTAATAATAATTGAGCACCCGTGTGATCACCATTTTGCATAATAGTGATTTAGGTTAAAATAAATCTAAGCTACATGCACAAATATTTTTGAAAATAAAAAGAATGGTACCAAAAGGGCATTAGAAAAATCTAGTATAACAAAGTCCCCGTATCCAAAGTCTCTAAGTTTGTAGGAGTAAAATAATTATCACATTATTTTACTTAGATGTTTAATTGACCTACCGTAAACTAATTAGTAGAGACTCCTAACTAATAATCTTTCGTGGGTTAAAAACTCAAACCTAAGTTGCGAATTAGTATGGATTTGGAAGAACCCGAGCTAAGTCTAAGACTTAGTAGTCACGACCCTACCTCGAAGTGGGTTGGACCACCTAAGGGTTTAGGTTAATGGACTACTAAGTCTTAGCCTTAGCTTGAGCTATCTTAAGTCCATATCAATTTGTGATTTAGGTTTGAGTTTTTAACATGCGAAAAATTATTAGCTAAGAGTCGCCACTAATCAGTTTATGGTAGGTCGATTAGACACCTAAGTAAAATAATGTGATAATTATTTTACTCTAATGAACTATAGATTTTGGGTACGGGAACTTGGTTACACTAGATTTCTTTAATGCCCTATTTGCAAGGCAGTTTAGATTTATTTTAACCTAAATCACTATCATGCAAAATGGTGATCACACGGGTGCTCAATCATTATTAAACATTCAATGAATCAAACAAATCGCATGAAAAGAATTAAATGTACAAAACAAGCAATTTTTTTTGGGTTTTCTTTTATCTTGAAATTATAACTTTACCATACAAAATGCACTCAAACTACATAACCTAATTTTACTAACAATCAATTTTTAATTAAATGAACCTAATATACATGCTCCTAATATTTTTGTATTTTTATTTATTGAAATTTGGAATTACTAAAAACCCTAATTAAACTATCTAAAATGAATATTTATCTAATCCAGTTTAGGGGTTAATTTGACTTAAACCCTATCCTATCTTAGAAAATTATTATTTTTAAAAAAAAGGATTATTAAGATGTGCAAAGATTATCTAAGCCCTTATCTAAAAAAATAAAAATTAAATCCAATCCTAATCTATTCCAAAAATTATCTAAATGTGCAATCTAAAAATGCAATCCTAATTTACAAAACTAACTTTTTTTAGATGCAAGATTTTGATTTTTGATTTTTTTTTTAGTGTTTTTCTAAGACACGCAATTACACTATAAACCACTCAGGATATTCACTAAATGAAGGATTAAAACAATTGAAAAAATAATATGTTGTCTCACGGATTAGATTAACGATTACTTTAACCCTAAACATCACAACATATGAGGAAGTTCAAAATAATTAAAAATTTGATCCGAAGTCTTATGGATCAAATTAATAATTATAACGATTTAATAATCAAAATTCTATCAGATTGCCCCAAAAATCAATATAATTAAAAAATGATCCGCATCTTATGGATCAAATTAATAATTATAATAATTTTGGGCAAAACACTATGGATAATGCCTAAAATATTTATAAAATGAACATGGACATCCAATGTTCCAATTAAATAATAACAAAACTTGATTTAAAAAAAAAAAAACTAAAAAGACTACCTTGACTTCTTCTTCTTTTTTAAATGGATACGGCGTGTGGGATTTACAACTGACGATTTGCACCGGGGTCGGGCTGTGGTGTGGGAGTTGGGCAGTGGGAGCAGCGATGGTAGCAACTCTTCAGAGCTCTGGCGAAGGCTCGGCAGCAGCGACCATCGGGGGTTGGTGTTGCAACAGGAGTTGGTGAGGGGCATGCGATGGCCGGCGTGGTGAGCTGCTACAGTTGGTTCACAACTGAGGGGTGCAAGGGCAATGGCGGGCAACGACGGTGTCGCAGCTTCGGGCAAAGGGCTGCTGGCGCCGAGTTGCTTCATCAGGTTCGAAACCTCCGCGTTCTTCGAAGATAATAACACAACATTTTTTTTTTCACTGGTTATAATGCGTTTGTCTCTACTATTTCCACCATGTTTGGTGGCACGTAGAATATTTAATTGCGTAAACCATATATCTGGTAGATGCTAAAGGAAATGCCACTATACTAATGAAGCCTTCAACATATTAAATTACAGTCGAAATGAAAAGCCAAATTTCATCAAGACTAGTGATCGGGATCACTTCCGCTACTTCGGTGTAATATAGCTAGTACGAGTACCTAGAGGGGGTGAATAGGTATATAAAAGATTTTTCTTTATAATTGCACAATACTTAGACAGTTGAAGGATTTGCGACAAATAATAATCAACGTAAGACTGAGTAAAGGAAAGAGAGAATTGAACATGCGGTTTATAGTGGTTCGGCTTGATTCAAGCCTACGTCCACTCTTCTGCACTAACAGCCAATTGGCTGGATTCCACTATGAACAAAGAGATGTTACAGCGTTGATCTTCCTTGATTTCTCGGTGTAAATGATCTACCACACTCGCTCAAGGCATCACCAAGTATAGACACTCTCTGTGTATACAATTTCACTCAAAATGTATCGACTAATAATCAAGGTGCTTCAGATTTTGAAATTTTTCTATTGATCACGAACTCAAATAACTAGAACGTCTTCCTTTTTATACTCCTTTATGCCATCATACCCGTTGGCACTTACCAAAGGAATTCCTCCAATCTACCCGTTGGACGGAATCAATTAAGAAGATCATTCGAGCTATAAAAAGAACCTGACGATAGCCCATCAATCCTGTTCGCCCATACAATCAGAATCTTGGTTTCCAAGAATAGAACATTCCAAGAATATTTCGTCGACCATCGGATCTTCAATCGATCTAGATATGAATAAAAGAATCCGTTGTATTTATCCAACAAAGAGATCTTCTCTAGAGGATAGGATTAAATCCTCAACCATATACTTCGGCTCTGGATTTCCTTCGTCACTGGATTAGAAAGACTATCAATGAGAATAGTCTTAAGTCTTAAGTCTTGAGTCTTGAGTGCTGAGTCTGGTGATCAGAAAGTCTTCAGATTTTAAACAGAAAGTCTGCGAATATCCAGACTAGACTGATAGAAACGTTTTGTCAGCTTCAAAATATTCTGGAAAGATTTCTCCAACACGGTGGTCATGCTACTCTGCGTCGCATTCTGGTTTGCCCTCAGTAGAGAAAGGAACAAGACAAACAATGTTGAAGAAGATCCGACTGGTGAGAAATGAGGAAAATTGCACCACAAATCTTAAAATTTATGCACAGATTGCAATGAAGTTTGAAGCCTTTAAACTCATTTAATCAAGTTTTAAACCTTTATAAAAAAGTGCAATCAAGTCTTGAACATAAGATCTGCTCCAATTATGTCCTTAATCTTTTATTGGAAAATACCATTAAGTTCTAAAATCACATGGAAAATTGCAATTTAGAGATGCTACATAAGAACTTTTTTTAAAGCTAATTTTATGTACCATTCATAGCAATGACTTGATCATAGTTTTGGAAGAGGATTTAGAAATTGTTGAATCAATTGAAAAATTTATGACTCAATAACATTCCGTACATAAAGTTTAAAACTAGAGGTGCAATTTTCCCGTGAGAAACATTATAGATCTACATTGCCTGCATTCTTCTTTCCATTTATAGTTTTTTCATATTGCAAAGTTCATGGCTTATTGCTACACAGTTGACATCGAATTTTGGAACTAGATTCCCTACAATTTGATGTGGGCGCAATTGAATCCGCCACTGCTTACTTCTCAAATCACAACAAATTAGGGGTCTAGTTTACAGGGTAAGAAGTTTTTAACATAGAGATATGACATGAAGCATTACCTAGAGATTCAATCTTGATGTATGTTATATCTCAACATGAGAATTTCATTCGTATTCTGTCTTTTGTAGGGTACTCTCCCTTGTGGGAGAAAAATTGCAGCAAAAAGGTTGTCTCAAAGCTCGAAACAAGGTGTGGAGGAATTCAAAAATGAAGTCGAATTGGTAGCCAAGATTCAGCATAGAAACCTAGTGAGGCTATTAGGATTTGCCATGGAAAGAGAAGAAACGACACTAGTCTATGAATACGTGCCCAATGGAAGCCTCGACCAGTTACTCTTTGATTCGTGCCTCCCTCTTCATCAGTTTAAAAATGATTCCATTCCACAGTTTAGTTCTTTCTTTCTAATCCTAGTCATCATCTAGAAATATGTCCAAAGTTTAAGCAAAAGTTCAGTAGTTATGTCCAGGGAGATGTTTCATAAAAGTTAATGATGGTTTCAAGAGAAAATTACATGTGACAATGATCACTCGTCAATCATATTTGGACATGCAGTAGAGATTCTTTTGACTAAAATTTATGAATTTTGGCCAACACAGACCCTCAGCAAAGCATACAGTTGAAATGGTCAGCACGCCTATGGCACGCAATCTTCTTTACCTTCATGAAGATTCTCAGCTCCGAATTATCCATCGTGACCTCAAAGCTAGCAACATTCTACTTGATGACAATATGAACCCAAAAATCTCAAACTTTGGTACGGCTAGGATTTTTGGTGCTGAGCAAACTCAAGGAACAACGAACAAAATTGCCGGAACCTTGTAAGTTTAACTTTATATTACTTTGGTTCATGGTGATAATTTGCAGAAATTATTCTAACAGATTCAGCTTTTAATTGGATTTTCTAATACATAAAGTATATTGTACCTTAACATCTTGATCTTTAAGTGAACTATGCTAATTTGCGAGAATTATGACTATCTTCCTCTTTGAACTAATTCCAAGTGGCTACATGTCTCCTGAGTATGCCATGTTTGGACAATTCTCAGTAAAATCCTATGTGTTCAGCTTTGGCATGCTAATGCTAGAGATAATAACCAGCAAGAAGAATCGGTATTCTTATGTATCATGTCACTATGCAGGCCTTCTACACTATGTGAGTAAGATTTGATCTTGCAATTTCATTCAATTTTTGGTAAATTAATGACAATAGAAACATAATTTCTAGGTTTGGGAACACTGGACAGTCATAGCATTGGGGCAAATTGTGGATCCGACACTGAGTGAATCTTACTCAGCGAACGAAGTGATTAGATGTGTTCACATTGGCTTGCTTTGCGTTCAGAACAACGATGAAGCCCAACCTACTATAGATATAGTTCTTCTTATGCTTAGTAGTGCCGATCCGGTTTATCTCCCTGTGCCGGAGCAACCCGCATTCTTTGTCCCAAGCATGAAGCACAACCAACCATCTCAAGATCGAAACTCGGATTGATCTAGTGAGATGCTCAATTGCATCAAGCTAATGTCGGAATGTCTAGTGGTCAGCGGCTATTTTACTGATGTGGCCCTTTGATAAAGAATGGGAAAGATCATGGAGCACGTTCGAAATCCACTAATCAATGTATGTCAAAACCAAGCATCATACAAAGTATGCAAGCTGTCTTTTGCAAGTAACAAGATTTTATGCTCCAAATTACAAAGTACGCGGAAGTCCATTCTCCCTATGAGAGCAACATGAACTATTTAGATAGCACCAAACTCTTTGGTTTACTATGGTTTATCTTCCGTATATTTCAAGACAATAGAAAGGATAGCTCTTGTGAGGCCAAAATTTTGTTGTTACATATTCAAAATAAGCATATTTTCATTATGTACTAGTAAATTTTATTAAGTGCAAGGCAGTGCCAAATACTATTTATAAAAAAACCAATCGATAACTTTTTTTTTCTAGGTATCTTGTTAGAAATTAATTATGTACTTAAACTATCAATTTTTTTGGACATTTAAAAAATACAAACTTTTACTGATATACCATTTTTTTTTTTATGACCTAGGGAACCTCGTACAGCCGGTAGCCGGCGAGCAAATCCTAAGGTGACGCTAGCGGAGGACCCACACCACACTTAAGACACCAAATGCCACCACTGGGTTTTGAACTCCTCACCTTTGGGGAAGGATTAATGAAGCTCTTATCCAATGGAGCCACCATGGCTGGTGGTCTGACAAACCAATTTTTATTTGGATAACTTAATAACATTTTGTATTTACAAATTCTTATATGAAACTACCAACCTAAATTAGAGTATGCTCCATGATCGCCCTTAACATAAAATCAAAATTTTTGCAAATGAATTAGATGCTCCAAAACAGTACAATAATGTGATGTTAATGTTGCATTTCAAGATACAGATCTATCAAGGTTGCTCTCTGATAGGAGAACCTTGGTCAACAACTTTCAACTTTGATGGACAAAATTTGAAGGAGACACATAGGCTTTTTATTTATTTCACCATACTTCACCTCATCTCACTTTACCTCGCCTTAGCAGAAACAATTACAAGACTTGTCTTTAAATAGATTTGTTACCTAACTAATAAAGATATCTTAGCATTCTTAGAAGATATAACCTTGGTAGTTCACTAGACATAGAAATACAAATAATCAAGACATAGAAATATGAACAAACTATTGAAAACAACATTTCAATAAAGACTCTTCTCAATTCGTGCACTAAATAGTCATAAAGACGAGGTCTTCTCACCGGATAAGACTCGCCGATCCTCAACGAAGAGGTGAAGGGTTCAAAACCAAGGGAAGCACTAGGTGTATTAAGTGTGACTAAGTGTCACTTGGGGGTTTAGTCATTCCTCCAATAAAAAAAAAAAAAAAAAAAAAAAAAACAATGATAACGAGGTAATCAAACAATAACTTTGAAATTAACAACTCCACTAAATCGATAGCTTGTATATTGAAATCAACAACATTTATGAATTTGGTTTAATTGCTAATACTCCCCTTTAAACCAAATTCTCTTCTATCAACCATTTCAAGCAGACTATTGAACTTCCGAAAGGCATAAATCTTGAGTTGTTTTGTAAAAGTATTTGCTACTCGATCCCCTGTCTTAACATGTGACCTTCAATTTCCTTCTTCTTCACTTATTCTCAAATAAAGTAATATCAAACATTGATATGTTTTTCATTCACCAAAAATTGGATTTTTCACCAAAGCAATAGTAAAAGCATTATTGACAAAGATTTGTGTTACTTTCTTCTACTCCATATGAATCTCTTTGAGTAATCTTCTCAACCATGTTGCGTGACAAACACATGAAGATACTGCTACATTTTCAGTTTCACATGTTGAGAGGTTAATGTTGGGTTTCTTTTTTGATGACTACATGAAGGTAGTGTAACACTAGAAAATATGAATCATGTAGTGTTTTTTGATCATCAATATCTACACCATGACACTATCTGAATAGGCTTTAAGCTAGAAGGAATTAGATTAATAGGAGTGTAAGCCGTGACTAATAGTATATTTGATGTAGTGGAATATCCTTTTTGTAGTTTTAAGATAAGATGACTTTGGTTTCTCCATGTATTGACTCACAATTTCAACATTGTACAGAATATCTGGTCTAGTACATGTCAAATATCTTAAACTTCCAGTCAAACTTCTATAGTACGTTGAATCCACATCGACACCATCATCAAACTTCAAAAGTTTGGGCTCTACACTCAATTGGTTTATTGACCAGGGTAAAGTTCTTCATATTGAATATTTTAAGGATAGTTTCGGCAATATTGTTTTTGGGCAATCAAAACCCAACTACACTTTGCTTCACTCCTATGCCAAGGAAATAATGCATGAGACCATTATCGGTCATTTTAAATTCCTTCACCATCGATGCCTTAAATGCATCAATCATTGATGGATTATTTCCGATAAAAATAAGATCATCAACATATAACAAGCCAATAGAACAACACACTTTTTTGCTTCAAATAAAGTCCATGCTCATATGGACATTGAGAGAAGCCATCTACCTTGAAATAAGCATCAATTTTGAAATTTTATGCTCTCGGTGCTTGTTTAAGCCCATATAGATCATTCTTCAACCTCAATACTTTTTCTTAATGACATTTCACAATAAACCCCATGTGTTGCTCAACTTAAATCTTTTCATCAAGAATGCCATTTAAAAAATGATGATTTGACATCCATTTGATAATTTTACTAACAAATTTGACATCCATTTGATAATTTTACTAACAATTTTGAGCTACCATAAAAATGATCAATCTAATAGTTTTCTTTCGGATGATGGGGACAAAACCTTCATCATAGTCAATCTCGACTTTTTACTTGTACCAATAATCAATCCTTATACCTTGTCACTTCACTATTTTTGTTTAATTACTAACATTCTCATTTCTAGACAATATATGCTTTTATATATAATTGTTGGATCCAAAATAAGGAACTCTTTTTTAGAAACTACTCAAATTAAGAAATCACTTGAATTATGAAATCAACTCAAACTAGAAAAACTAATTGGATCAGGGGTTTCCTTTGCAGGAAGAAACTCGAGACATAAACTTAATAATGTCCTTGTTTATCACGGCTGCATTCAATTCCACACAGCCTTAGTTTTGTTCCTTAGCTAGTAGAATCCCATGCCATAATGCTTAAAGCTCTATTTCCTTAGCTGAAATTGCTTAAACTTGTAGGTCCTTTCCACATATTAGTTCTCCAATAATCTTTCTAGCCATCACACCTATTGCTGCATCCATTGAACACTAGAAATCATCCATCACAATGGATTTTCACTATATCATTTGCAGGGCAGGTCGAGGTTGCTTCTTTTTGCAGGTTGTTTGGTTGATTTCTTCTCATTTCCCTTGCTACGCTACACATGCTCTGTCACAGCTTTTTTAATGTGCTCTATGACAGCCGTAGGCCTGAGATTTTTCATTAGGTAAACAACTACATTCCTGACTTTCCAAATGTTCCAGCAAGTAGAGGCAATCCTCCACAGTAGAGCTTCTAAATATCACGGGAGTGATTTTGTTTCTCAAAATTTTATAAACAAAAAACCTGCTAGTTCTCTCATTTTAGCGATATGGAGGAGTACGATTAGCTTGGTGAGATCCGATAGTTAGAAAGTGAAAGTTCAAAAAGGCAAACTCCAAAATAGAATTCGCACATTTGTTTAATTTATGGGCTGTAGTTTTTGAGTATGGTGAGTTACTCGGTCCATAAATATCAACTCATCCTCAAAATTCACTATTGTAATTGTTTCAAGGGTTATTTCTTCTTTTGGGGTGCTTTATAGCATATGTTGTGGGCCCACTTATTTTTCTCCTTGAAAGAACGGACTTATTCGAGCTTTATCCCTATTGATCTATATTGGAAATGTGGAAGTTAAATTATTGCGTGTAATGGTATTAATCTTTGTTGGGGCTATCAATCAGATTGTGGACACTTGTAAACATAGGAATAGCAAATTAATATTTTATTTCAAATTGACATTATCATAAGATTTCTGATAAAAATGTGATGAAAGAAATTAAGTTCTTATTAAAAAGTAATTCAGGGACTAGTTGTTTAACTAAAACAAAGTACAAGGACTAAAATGAAATATTATTAAACGTGCAAGGACCAAAAGTAAAATGCTTTTAGAAACTTGTACATGCAAGCACCACGTGTTGATTTGCTGGTGCTAACTAAGCATATTTCGTCCACATCTAGAAGAAAGTTGAATTTTGCCTTACCAGAAACAAGTTGGGGATTGAGTGTGTTAGAATTAATAAATTATAGTGTAGGAAGTAAAATTGAATCATGTAATAGTATGAGGACGAGTTTTATAATTTCCCATACAACTTTATTACTTAGGAAATGCCATTCCTTGGTTGTGGAATCGTCTAGAATATGTTAAAATGTGGCTGAACCTTCACTAGTTCTAGCTAATAGAAAAATCATTTTTCGAATTTCATTGACTAATTTTGTTCATGTGATTCACATTCGTTAGGATTCCTCTCTTCTTCTTCTTCTTCTTCTTCTTCTTCTTCTTCTTCTTCTTCTTCAATAATGGTGAAGGCAATCCGTGACAAGTAAAGTTGTCGCAAGAGCGTAAGGTCATCCTTTCCCCGCCCCTCTAGTGAAATCGAAGCATTGGCTTAGATGGCCCGAACTTGCATCGATTGTATGGTCAAAGCTGCACCCGCCTTTTGAAGCAACACCCCATGGGATTGTCCACTCACTTATCGCACATGTAGGTACAAAGTGTGTGTTGACCACCTCGTGCTTAATTGCCATAGTGGAAGGGGGTTTTTATTTCTGTTGACACCTAAATTTTGACTAAATACTCAAAATTAATTTGCATAGAAAATTAAGGATTAATTTGACCCTAACAAAACAAAATATATTTTATATTTTTGCATCAATTAGGTCTTAGTTTTTATTTGCATCCATTAAGTTTGTTTTCCTTTTTATTTTCCTTTTTTTTACCATATTTTCTTATAATTTATTATTATAAACAAAAAAGAAGAGAGAGAGAGAGAGCAACCCGTTGGGGCTGGGCCTTCGAGCTCAGCCCCCTTTTTCCTTCCTTTTTCCCTTAAGGGCCCAAGGCCCAGCCTTTTCCTTTCTGGCTCGACCCCCTGCTCCCTTGTCTTCTTCCTCCCTTCCCTCTGCAACTCACACATGGGGGAAGACGTATGCGTGTGATGCCAGATGGAAAGGTGGATGGCGACGCATGTGGAGCAACTGGCAATGGATGAGACGCGCCTTCAAAGCGGAGCAAGTGGGCGATTGAGGTGACACCGGTCCGGCCGCACCAAGGTTGGTTGGCATGCGAAGGATCGGCGGTCTGATCGCCTCCGTCGACCGTTCTGAGTGAGCAAGCTGGAGAGGAGGAAGATCGGAGGAGCTTGTGGGCTGAGGAGGGGCTGAGCGAGCAAGCCAAAGAAGGAGAGGCAGTGCTAGTGCCAGATCTGAGAGAGGAAGGCCCGCGGGATCAAGTCCTGTCATTGCCTGTAGCGTCTGGCTCGACACCATCGCCATTCAGTCACTGATGCTGCGATCTCTACCACCCGACGCCATCTGTCGCTGCTTCGGCGTCGCCCGTAATGCCCTACCCTACGCCGCCACCCTTTAGCCCCCCGACGTCGTCCTTGTTAAGAACATGAGAACACAAAACCAAATAAGTTGTTATACTACTATAGAGTTAACAAAGGCAGAGAATAAAAGCATTGCCAAATCATAGATTGTGGCTGTCATTGAAGAAGCTCGGAAGAATCAGAGTGCACAAGTCAGTGCCTATTAATACTGTCGGCCGTGTATCTATACATTGTGATGGAGATAAGTCGGTGTAAATAACACGTGCCATATTCTCAGAAGGAAAAGAGAAGCTGTTAGTTCAATTTTCCAATGTATAACAGATTAGGCGAAATTAGTTTTTTTTTTCTTCTTTAAGTCTTTCATTTTGTTTTATGATGACAGCTGGTTCTTTTTCGTTTAGTATCTGCTGTATATAAAAGAGCTTAGCCTTCTTCTTCTTCTTGTTCATTGAGTCAATGTAACAAAATTGATAGAAAAACAGAGGAAGAGCACACCATTGAAATGTGCTTTGTATTGAGTTGCGTATACTGATATAATACAAGAAGATGATCTTTCTTCCATATTCATTCATCTTGCTCATCTTCACATGGTATCAGAGCATGATCGATCATCTGTGTTGAATTTTTTTTTCATGAATACTCAATCGTTCGTGAAATCGAATCGAAGGTGCTGAAGATTCAGAAGATCGAAGTGGCCTCTGAACTTCAATGATCGTAGCAGATCAAAGTAGCTGTTGATCATCCTCGGGTGCTGGATTGCTGAAAGATTTCAAAGTGTTTGTATTCGATTCTATTATTCTTTGTTAAGATCTGAACAATGCTGGTATCACGAACAGAACATCATCCTGTAAGATCAACAGGTAATCCTGATTTCAGTCACAGAATCGACTTTTGTCATCATCAAACCTCTGTGAGTACAGTAATGGCAACGAGGACACAGAAGTATCCCTTTCCAATACATGTTAACATCTCCAATTTTGTCACAATTAAACTTGCTGAAGATAATTTCCTGTTGTGGCAAGCACAGTTTCATAGATTTCTTCGAAGTCAAGAACTTTTCGGTTTCATTAGTGGTGAAATTCCTTCACCTCCTCGAACTCTAAAAGCTGAAATTGAAGATTGTGAAACTGAAGTCATAAATCTAGACTACACAGATTAGACAAGAACTAATCGGCTTGTTTCATCTTGGATTAGTGGAGCTGTATCCGAAAATATTCTAAGCTTGATCATTGGTTTAGAAACTTCCTATGAGGTATGGCAAACACTTCTCAATCGCTTTACTCAGAAATCAGTAGCTCGAGAGTTTGAACTGAGAGGAAAGTTACAAGCATGTCAAAAACGAGATCGAGCTCTTTCTCTTTATCTGAGAGAGTATAAGTCCGTATGTGATCAGCTGAATGCGATTGGAAAACCTATAGATGAGATAACTAAAATGTTTGGTGTTCTTGAAGGACTAGGTTCTGAGTATGAGAATTTTCGAACTACTATCTACTATCTAAAACCCTAGCCGGATTATGATGAAGTGATAGCATAGCTTGAACGATTTGAAACAAGGCTAAAGACATATTCGATGAATCAATTTAACCCTAATCTAGCCTACTTTGGACAAAGAAATTTTGAAACACAACAGAAAGGGAACTCTGAAAGAGAATATAACTTTCAGACTTCTGGTTTTGGAGGTCAAAGAGGCAGTAATAAGGGAGGACGTATGTTTGGTCGAGGTCGTGCAATGAACAATGCAGGTTGTAGTTATGGATATTCAGGAAGGAACCAATACTATAGACCAAACAACTTGAATCAGGAACAAACATATCAACAATTCAGGCAGAGGATTGATTACTCTAGTCCTGGACAGGGGTTTCGACCGTATGCAAGTTACTCACAAAGGTATCAAGACACCAAATCTTATCCAACTCAAGTCTTGATGCCTCAAAAACACTTGCAAAATGAGAAAACAACAGAAAACACTCGGTTGGAATGTCAGATTTGTAAATGACCAGGGCATGATGCTCTTCATTGCTAGTATTGATTTGATAATTCATATCAAGCTGAAGAAATTCCAATTGCTTTGGCAGCAGTTCATCTAGAGGATCCAAGAGGAAGTGAGTGGTACCCTGATATTGGAGCAACATCACATAAAATCCAAAAAGGTGCTGATCCCGGTATTCTTCTCAACTATTACTAAATATATACGGCCCGGTATTCTTCTCATGATAGGTAATGGCTCCCGTCTACCTATTGCTTATACTGGTAATACTCAGTTGAATACAAAAAACAATACATTACCTTTAAACAATGTCTTGATTGTTCCTGAAATCAAAAAGAACCTTCTCTCTGTTTCAAAACTGATAGATGACTATCCCTGTTCGTTTGTTTTTGATAAACTTGGTGTCTATATAAAGGACAACCAAACCAACAAAACAGAGATGCTCGGAAGGAAAATTAGAGGACTTTACTGTGTGGATCCTCAAACTACAGCAGCATACTTTACTCGAAGACACGGAGCAATAGCAGCAAATGTGTGGCATCAAAGAATGGCTCACACAAACTTGAACATAGTGAAACATTTGCAAAGTCAAAACTTGATTTCCTGTAATGCAAAGTCTGAATCCATTTGTAGCAGCTGTCAAATAGCAAAATGTACAGCTTTACCTTTCCCATTATTAGACTCTACATCTATTATACCCTTAGAAAAGATACACTGTGACATCTGGGGTCCTTCACCAGTGAGATCCTTACAGAAATTTCAATACTATGTCATCTTTGTAGACAATTTCTCTCGCTATAGCTGGATCTATCCAATGAAGCTGAAGTCAGACTTTTATGACATCTTTATCATGTTTCAGAAACTAGTTGAGAAGCAATTTGATCATCAAATCAAAATGTTTCATTGTGATGGTGGAGGAGAGTTTACCAGTAATAGATTTCAGAATCATTTGCGAAGTTGTGGTATAAAGCAGAGTATGTCTTGCCCTCATACACCAGAACAGAATGGAATTTCATAAAGGAAACATCGCCATATAGTTGAATTGGGCTTAGCCATGCTGTATCATTCTAGAGTTCCATTGAAATTATGGGTAGATGCCTTCATAACAGCTAACTATATTCTCAACATTCTTCCTACACCAAAGTTACAAATGGCTTCTCCCTATTCCAGACTTCATAATAAGTAGCCCAGCTATGACCATCTCAGGGTTTTTGGGTGTGCTTGCTATCCCTGTCTTCGATCCTATGCACAACATAATTTCGACCCCAGATCTCTTACTTGTGTTTTTTTGGGCTATAGTGAACGACATAAGGGGTATCATTGTCTTGTACCTACTAATGGTTGTATCTATATCAGTCGCCATGTGGTCTTTGATGAAACATTTTTTTCCCTTTACAAAGAAGGTAATATCCAACTATGATCAGTACACAACTCTATATAACCAATGGGCAGATGAGGTTAATCTTCTTGATTCCACAAACACAACCTCAGTGGACAGTCACTCCAATAACCATACAAAAAAATTTCAATTACCTCATTCTGTAGAAAGTTATCACACTCATACATCACAGTTTGAAGGTGTAACACATATATCATATTCTCTTCAGCAACAGTCCGACTTTGTTGCCGTAGAGCAACCAGATCCTCTATCTACAATTGTCGAATCAAATGAGCTTGACATTGATCAAGAACAACCAAACTTAACAGCAACTTCTTCAAGTATTTCCTCTGTTCATCATATGCAAACTCGATTGAAATCTGGCATCATCAAACCTAACCCAAGTATGCATATTTGGCTGACTATAAAGTACCTTTGGAACCAAAATCAGTTAAAGCAGCCTTAGTTGATAAAGGATGGTACAAAGCCATGCATGATGAAATGGATGCTCTGTATGAAAATTAGACTTGGCTCTTAGTTCCTAGGACTAAACAAATGAATGTTATAGGCTGTAAATGGGTGTTTAAAACTAAACTAACACCTAATGGCAGTCTAGATAGATTAAAAGCTCGCTTAGTTGCAAAGGGATTTCATCAAGAAGCAGGAGTCGATTTTTATCGAAACGTTCAGTCCCTGTCATCAAGCATGCTACTATTCGGATAGTTCTTTCTATTGCAATGATGAAGAATTGGACCATACATCAGCTTGATGTTAAAAATGCATTTCTCCATGGCACACTAAATGAAACAGTATACATGGAGCAGCCCCCTGGTTTTATTGATCCTCAACAATCTCATTGTGTGTATCTGCTTAAGAAATCCCTATATGGACTTCGTCAAGCGCCACGAGCATGGTTTGACAAGTTTAGCAACTTTCTCCTGGAGAATGGATTCTTATGTAGTACTGCTGACCCTTCTCTCTTCGTGCTTCACACTGGTTCAGACACAGTACTATTACTACTGTATGTTGATGATATAGTACTAATAGGTAGCTCAGCTCAGCTACTAACCACTTTGATCGAATTGCTGAGTCTTCATTTTCACATGAAAGATTTGGGTCATCTTCATTACTTTCTCGGCATTGAAGTCAAACGCTCTCCTCATGATTTGTTTCTCTGTCAAACTAAGTATGCCATTGATCTTTTGATAAGAGCTCATATGACCAATTGTAAACCTATATCAACTCCTCTTCCACTTCGATCGGTTACTATGACAGATGATATTGCTTTGCTCTCTAATCCACTTGAGTATAGAAGTCTTGTGGGAGGTCTTCAATACTTAACAATTACTCATCCTGATCTTGCTTATGCAACAAATACTCTGTGTCAGAAACTGCAACATCCTACAGTTGCAGATCTTCATCGATTAAAACGAGTACTTTGATATGTTAAAGGCACCACTCATCTTGGTCTCTTTCTTCATTCTAATAGCTCAACAGCTCTCTATGGCTTCTCAGATGCTGACTGGGCTGGGTGTACCGACACCAGGCGATCCACAACTGGCTATTGTGCATATCTTGGCTCCAATCTTCTTTCATGGTCAGCTAAGAAACAACCAATTGTCTCTCGCTCTTCCACAAAAGCCGAATATCGAGCTTTTGCCTCTACTACAGCTGATCTTACTTGGATTGGTTTTATCTTGCGTGATATTGGTATATCTCTTCTGTCTCCAACTCTCTTATTTTGTGACAATAAGTCTGCTATCTCCCTTACAGTCAACCCAATTCTACATGCCCGTACCAAACATATCGAGGTTGATTTCCACTTTGTTCGGGAGAAAGTCTCCTCAGGATCACTCAGTGTTCGCTATGTTCCTAGCCATCTTCAACTTGCAGATATTTTTACAAAATCCTTGTCACACTTTGTTCATTCTAGTCTTCGCACCAAATTGGGCATGGGATTTTTATCCCCTCCCAATTTGAGGGGGGATGTTAAGAACATGAGAACACAAAACTAGAGAAGTTGTTATACTACTATAGAGTTAACAAAGGCAGAGAATAAAAGCATTGCCAAATTAGAGACTGTGGCTGTCATTGAAGAAGCTCGGAAGAAGTAGAGTGCACAAGTCAGTGCCAGTAATACTGTCAGCCGTGTATCTATACAATGTGATGGAGATAAGTCAGTGTAAATAACACGTGCCATATTCTCACAAGGAAAAGAGAAGCTGTTAGTTTAGTTTTCCAATGTATAACAGATTAGGCGAAATTAGTTCTTTTTTTCTTCTTTAAGTCTTTCATTCTGTTTTACGATGATGGCTGGTTCTTTTTCGTTTAGTATATGTTGTATATAACAGAGCTTAGCCTTCTTCTTGTTCATTGAGTCAATGTAACAAAATTGATAGAAAAACAGAGGAAGAGCACGCCATTGAAATGTGCTCTGTATTGAGTTGCGTATACTGATATAATACAAGAAGATGATCTTTCTTCCATATTCGTTCATCTTGCTCATCTTCACATGGTAGAGCATGATCGATCATCTGTGTTGAAATTTTTCTTTTTCATGAATACTCAATCGTTCATGAAATCGAATCGAAGGTGCTGAAGATTCATAAGATCGAAGTGGCCTCTGAACTTCAATGATCGCAGCAGATCAAAGTAGCTGTTGATCATCCTCGTGTGCTGGATTGCTGAAAGATTTCAAAGTGTTTGTATTCGATTCTATTGTTCTTTGTTAAGATCTGAATAGTGCTGGTATCACGAACAGAACATCATCCTGCAAGATCAACAAGTAATCCTGATTTCATTCATAGAATCGACTTTTGTCATCATCAAACCTTTGTGAGTACAGTAATGGTAGCAAGGACACAGAAGTATCCCTTTACAATACATGTTAACATCTCCAATTTTGTCACAATTAAACTTGCTGAAGATAATTTCCTGTTGTTGCAAGCACAGTTTCACAAATTTCTTCGAAGTCAAGAACTTTTTGGTTTCATCTCGTTGCCAAGGCTCCCGCCCCCCGATGCTATCATTGCGACCAAGCCCCAGGCCAGCCGCCGCCGCTCGTCGCTACTATCTCTATCGGGCATTGCAGAAGAAAGACAAAGGGGCGAACAGGGTTGCGACCGCGAACAAGGCTGAGCTTACGTGGGCCTAGAGTGTTTTTTTTTTTCAAAAAAGCTTTAGGGGAAGCTACGGGCTGGGCCCGTGCTTCAGGCCCATCCGGGCCAGCCACGGGCGACCCGGGTCGATCCCAACCCGGGAATCCGACCCGGGTCATTTTAATAATATAATATTATTATAATTAAAAATAATATTTTAAATCAAATCCTAATTTCTCTAGTTGCTTAAGAGTGAAATATTTCTCCCAATATTTTACTTGGGTTTCTAATCGACCTATTCCAAATTGATCAATGATGACTCATTTTTAAAATTAACTTATAAGTTAAAAACTCATAACATAAGTCGTGATGAGGTGGGCTTTAGAGAGCTTGAGCTAAGCTTAATAGACTTAGCAAGCCATTAACCTCCGTAGGCGCTTGCGCAATAAGACGCCGAAAAAAAGGTTGCGACAATTTCTATGAGGTCACATTGTGAGCAAACTTCCAAATAGCTCGATTGCATTGCTTAGTTACAACATGTATTGTGTAAAGAGATTTTGAAGCTATTAGCATGAATTTGGTAAGATTTTGGTGAATGGCTCGCCAACCTTAGACTTTGGATCACGGGTACTATGAAATACTAAATAGTTATGACTCAAACTGAACATTCCACAATATATACAAGACCCTTATTTCAACACTTAAAAGGGGATTGTATTGCTGATTTCCTTTCCTCGCTCTTTTAGTTTATAGAAAAGAAATTTAACCCGTGTTTATAAAAAGAGGGATTTTACCTATTTTACAGCTCTAGCACCTTTCTCATGCAATGTATGACCGTGTTGAAAGTCTACAATCTAAACAGTGTAAGCCATTGGATGATAGCTTATTTTAGTCCTCCTCAGGTATTTCCTTTGTTCTTTTTTGTGGCCATCATATCTGAAATGACAAAGTGAACGGCATTTGACCTGTGAGATTTATTACTTTGAGAAGTTTGATTGGCCATCAAAAAGGAATTTTATTAAATAATAATTAGGGAGGTGCTTAACTTATTAAGAAATACGTGGCATTCATGAATCTTCCCACAACAACGGTCTTATCTCATACCTTCACTTTAAGTTAGCCTGTCTCCTCCCTTTATGGAGTTCTTAGACCCTAACCTTAATCTCGTTTATTAAATCTAATCACTTGATGGAGTTCAAAAGAAGCCGCCCTAAGTATATATACATAATAATTAGCCAGCCTCTCAACAATGTATATATATATTTCCTATGATATTTCCTATGAAAAAGTCGAAAAAAAATTAAGTAAGAGCATGCGAGGTGAATATTGTCACGTAACCAAACCAGTACGTGCAACTTCCTAATTTCTTAAAAGGATATTTTAAGTCTCGTTATTAATTCACCTTGTACGGATAATGGGGTGTTAAAGTATCTAAGGTTTATATAATCTTCTTATACTCTTTGCATATATTTAGGTTGGACATATTAACTGTATCAATAATCTTCATAAGTACTACCAATCTATAATTGACATGTCATTTCATTAAGAAAATTACATGAAAATATCATTGAATGCCATTAGAAATCAACAAAAGACCTTAAATCAAACAAATAATTAAGCAAACAACCTTCTCTGGCTATCGTGGGAAGTTTGTTCTTGTTCTTAATTATTAGAATGTGGCCCATATCGACATTCTCACGTGATGATTAAAAAATTCATCTGGACATGATTTTGATGATTTTAATTACTAACTTTTAGTTGAGTTACTTATCAAGTGTTTTTCTGGGAATATTTTATACATGTATAAGCTTTCTATTGACTTACCGATTTTTTTTTGTCTCGCTAATCAACATTTTAATTTACAAACTCTTTTATGAAATTATCACTTTCCTTGATTAAATTACTATGTTAGATAATTCATACAATTCTTAATGCGGAAATTCATAACAAATCAATGATCTTTGATCTTCATGATTCTCACAAATAGATGAAGACATACCTTTATCCATAGCACTACGCTTGATGATGATCGTTGTAGAAAACCCAATGATCTTGAACCAAAAGGAGAAATCCGATTTCTCTCCCTTAACCCACTAAACCTTAATATATTCAATTGATGGATGAGAGAATACGTACTTTTAGTTATTGTTGTTCGTATGTGGGTGGAGAGAGGACCGGACTCTATTTATACGTTCGTTGAAAGGGTGCCTTCCATCAAAGCGATATATCATTTCGTTTTATTAGAGTCGTACCTTCTCGTAACCAATAGTTATTTATAGCATTTCAATAATTATTAAACCGTATAATAAATCACATAATATGGGCCACAATAATTCTTACATACTAAGCAGTATGTATTATGTTATGAACTTTCATTTCAATTTAGTTGCCCACTCAAATTTGTCTTGCTTAGTAACATTTGAAATCTACCAACTCTTAGTCGGAATTACTTTCTTTTTATTCGTTGGAGTTATCAACTTTTCTACGTTTTGTTGGAGAAATCTTTCCAGAATATTTTGAAGCTGACAAAACGTTTTTATCAGTCTAGTCTAGATATCTGCAGATCGTCTAGTTTAAAGTCTGAAGACTTTATGATCACCAGACTCAAGATTCAAGACTCCAGACTCAAGACTCAAGACTCAAGACTATTCTCATTGACAGTCTTTCTGATCCAGTGACGAAGGAAATCCAGAGCCAAAGTATATGGTTAAGGATTTAATCCTATTCTCTGGAGAAGATCTTTTTGGTTGGATAAATATAACGGATTCTTTTGAAGATCCGATGGTCGACGAAATATTCTTGGAATGTTCTATTCTTGGAAACCAAGATCCTGATTGTATGGGCGAACAGGATTGACGGGCTATTGTCAGGTTCCTTTAATAACTCGAATGATCTTCTTGATTGATTCCGTCCAACGGGTAGATTGGAGGAATTCCTTTGGAAAGTGCCAACGGGTATGATGGCATAAAGGAGTATAAAAAGGAAGACGTTCTAGTTGTTTGAGTACGTGAACGATAGAGAAATTCCAGAGTCTGAAGTATCTTGATTATTAGTCGATTCATTCTGAGCAAAATTATATACACAGAGAGTGTCCATACTTGGTGATACCTTGGGCGAGTGTGGTAGATCATCTATACCTAGAAATCAAGGAAGATCAACATTGTAACATCTCTTTGTTCATAGTGGAATCCAGCCAATTGGCTGTCAGTGCAGAAGAGTGGACGTAGGCTTGAATTAAGCCGAACCACTATAAACCGCATGTTTAATTCTCTCTTTCCTTTACTTAGTCTTACGTTGATTATTACTTATCGCAAATTCTTCAACTGTCTAAGTATTGCGCAATTATCAAGAAAAATCCGTTATATACCTATTCACCCCCCCTCTAGGTACTCGTACTAGCAATATCAATTGGTATCAGAGCTCGTGTTCTTACTTTATTTGAAGTGTTTTACTTCAGAGTAAAAGATCTATGGTTAGTATGCTAGCACCAGGGCCGGTGGAAGGGCAAAGCAATACTAGACCACTCCTCTTTGATGGAAAGGATTAAAACATCTGGAAGAACAAGATGAAAGCTTTCCTACGATCAAAGGATCCTCTGGAATGGGACGTTGTGGAAAGAGGAATCACTCCTACTGCTGCATCAGTCTCTGAAAGAGGGAAAGAAACTGTTGAGACCAGCGGAATGACTCAGGAAGAGATAAATAAGAGACAAGCACTCGATGCAAAAGCAATTTACTCTTTATATTGTGCCTTGTCTCCAACTGAATATAACAGAATATCTTCTTGTGTTACAGCAAAAGAAGTATGAGACAGATTACATATCACCTATGAAGGAACAGATCGAGTGAAGGAGACCAGAATCAACATTCTCCTCGGTCAATATGAAGCCTTCAAAATGAAACTAGGAGAACTTATAACTGACATGTTTACTCGTTTTACAGATATTGTCAATGGTCTTGAGAACCAAGGACAAAAAATTTCTGATCCCATGAAGGTGAACAAGCTACTGCGTGGACTCTCCAAGGATTGGAATCATATAAAGACTTCAATAAGAGAGACGCAAAGAATTATGCCTCTATCGTCGACGAGCTAATTGGAACTCTTGATCTTATGAAGTGGAACGAATTAATGAAGACGAAGATCCAAGAGGTAAGAAATCCATTGCATTAAAATCAAATGATGATTCTGATGATACAGATTCAGGAGATGATATGGACGACGAGGAGCTTGCTCTCATGATAAGAAGATTTAGAAAACTGAATAGAAAATGAAGAAGGTTCAACTCAAAGAAAGAAAGTTTCAGAGACAGCGAGACCAAGTCTCGTTAATGATGAGGAACCAAACAAAGATGTAGTCTCGTTTCGAATGTAAGAAAAAGGGACACATCGGACCCAACTGTCCTCTTCGAAGAAGAAAAGAGGAAAAGCTAAGAAGTTTCGAAAAGCTCTCAAAGCCGAAAACACGGAGTGATACGAGAATGTGAAGAAAGTGATAATGAATATGCCAACATATGTCTGATGGCACATTCAGACTCAGACTCAGATTCTGGATCAAACTCAGACAGTGAATTTGAGGTAAGTGATTTTAAAATTCCTATCAAAGTTTCTAAATACATTGATAAACTGTGTTTTAGTCTTAAGACTTCTCTCAAAAGGATTTCCGAACTTAAAAAGGAAAACTCAGCTCTAAGACAAAAGGAAACCATTTTAGAAGAAATAGTTAAAAGCTTAGACTTGAATGTTTCTGCTCTTAAAGAAAAAGAAGATAATCTTTTGAAAGAAAATGTTTTCTTAAAAACGGACTTATCAAATATTTCAAAGAAATTTTCGATAGGATCCGAAAAGCTTGAAAAAGTTCTTTCAGTTCAAAGGCCTTACTTCAATAAGTCTGGTCTAGGCATGACAGCAGAAACAATTCCCTTGATTGATTTCCTAAAGTAAAAGAAATAATTAAGAAAAGACCGTCGAGAGAGGCTTACAAAAATCATTTCAAGAAAGTTTTTGTAAAGTCTGTAGGTCGAAATGCTTTAAGGTGTTCAAAGTGTAACAGTCAGGATCACTTTGAAAAAGAGTGTCATATGGTTTGGAAGCCTGCTAAGAAAGTATGGTCTAATAATGTTTATCCTACTAACACCAAAGGACCCAAGAAAATTTGGGTACCAAAGAAAGCTTGAGACTCTCTTTTAAATGCAGGTCTCCGTCAAGAAAAAGGTAAAGTGGTATCTTGACAGCGGATGTTCAAGACACATGACGGGAGACTCAAAGTGCTTCATAAAGCTTGTTCAAGTAAACGGTGGAAATGTTTCATTTGGAGGAAACGGCAAAGGAAGCATTGTGGGATTTGGAACTGTGAAAATTAGAAATCTCACAATAAGCAATGTTTCTCTAGTGGAAGGACTCAACTATAACCTTCTCGGCATTAGCCAATTGTGTGATACTAGTTTCAAGATCTCCTTTCAAGAAGGAATTTGCTATGGAATCAGTAAAGACTCTACTCAGTCTTTCATGGGTCGAAGACATGGAAATATCTACCTCTTAGACATGAAATTAAATGAATCACAATGCCTAATCTCAATTCAAGATGAAGCAAGCTTATGGCACATAAAGCTTGGTCATGTCAATATGAAGCAATTAGCCAAAATCTCATCAAAGCAGCTTGTTCGAGGTCTACCCAAATTACCATATCAAAAGTCCGATCCATGCACACCATGTATTCTGGGAAAGCAGGTAAGAAATTCATTTAAGCCAATAAATCATGTCTCTACTAATCATGTACTACAGTTGCTGCATATGGATCTCTTCGGACCAACCGTAACCCAGTATTGGAGGTAAGAAATATTGCCTAGTAATTGTGGACGATTACTCCCGCTTTACTTGGGTATATTTCCTTGCAAGTAAGTCAGAAACCTTTTCGTATTTTGAAAAATTTGCTAAAAAGGTTCAAAATGAAAAATGATGTGTTATCTCTAGTATAAGAACAGATCATTGAGGTGAATTTGAAAATCAAGATTTTACAAAATTGTGTGATGAATCTGGATTTAAGCATGTTTTCTCCTCTCCATACACTCCTCAGCAAAATGGAGTTGTGGAAAGAAATAATAGATCTCTTCAAGAAATGGCTAGAACTCTTTTAATTGAAAGTAAAATTTCTTCACGATTTTGGGCTGAAGCTGTTTCAACAGCATGCTATATCATCAATAGAGTCTTTCTAAGACATTCTTGCGAAAACCCCTTATGAATTATTCAAAGGTAAGAAGTCCATTGTTTCATACTTTCATGTGTTCGGTTGCAAATGCTTTATATTGAAAAATGCAAAGGATCAAGTTTGTAAGTTTGAAGAAAGATCAGATGAAGGCATCTTCCTTGGATATTTTACATCAAGCAAAGCCTACAGAGTCTATAACAAGAAGAGCTAGTCGGTGGAGGAGTCAATGAATGTCAAATTTCAAGACTCTACGCAAGATGAATCCATCGGACTCGTATGAAGAGTCGAATCTACCTGCACCTTCCAAAGCTCACAACTCAAGAAATGTCTCGGACTACGGAAGACCAGCATCAAGATGTTCATGAAGATTCAAATAAAGAAAGAGATCATCATCCGACAAATCAACCAAGAATTGGAAGCATAAGTCCAGTCATCCCAAAGATCTCATTATCGGCGAAATTAATGAAGGAATTCGAACCAGATCCAAAAGACGTGAAGAGTCTAGTGCTGTGGCTCTCATTTCTGAAATTGAACCAAAAAGCATAGAATAAGCTTTATCTGATGAAAGCTGGATCGAAGCTATGCAAGAGGAGCTTAGACAGTTTCAACATTAATGATGTCTGGGAATTGACATCTAAACCAAAAGGTAAAACTGTTATTGGAGCCAAATGGGTGTTCAGAAACAAGATGAATGCAAAAGGAAAAGTCGTACGAAATAAAGCAAGACTCGTGGCCAAAGGATACACGCAAGAAGAAGGAATAGACTATGATGAGACTTACGCTTCTGTAGCAAGGTTAGAAGCTATTCGTCTATTACTTGCGTTTGCTTGTTATAAAAATTTCAGGTTATTTCAAATGGACGTCAAAAGTGCTTTCCTAAATGGATTTATCCAAGAGGAAGTTTATGTGGAACAACCGCCTGGGTTTGAAGACCCAAAGAAGCCAGACTCAGTCTTTAGACTGAAAAAGGCCTTGTATGGTTTAAAGCAAGATCCTCGAGCTTAGTACGACAGACTGAGTAAGTTCTTATTACAGAATGGTTTTGTCAAAGGTAAAGTAGATACTACTTTATTTATCAAAAAGGAAAACAAAAGCTTTTTACTTGTTCAAATATATGCGGATGATATTATTTTTGGATCCTCTAATGAAAGTCTATGCAAGAAATTTTCTAAGTCTATGCAAGATGAGTTTGAAATGAGTATGATGGGAGAATTAACATTCTTTCTTGGTCTTCAAATAAAGCAATTGAAGGAAGGAATTTTCATTTACCAAGAAAAATATGCTAATGATTTTGTCAAAAGGTTTGGATTGAAAAATTGCAAGAAGACTGACATACCAATGTCAAGTTCTTTGAAGATAGACAAAGATGAAGAAGGGAAGAAAGTTGATCAAAAGCTGTACATGAGCATCATCAGTTCACTTCTTTATCTTACTGCTTCTAGACCTAACATTTTGTTGAGTGTTTGCATCTGTGTTAGGTTTCAATCAGATCCTAGAGAATCCCATCTCAGTGCTGCAAAACGTATTATTAAATACGTTGCTTCATCTTCAAGCATTGGTATTTGGTATCCTAAGAAGGGAGACTTTAATCTTTAAGGATATTCAGACGAGATCTAGCCGGCTGCGAGTCGATAGAAAGTGTACTTCAGGAACTTGCCGTTGCTTGGAAGCGGGACGGTGTCTTGGTTTTCAAGGAAACAAAGCACTGTAACTCTCTCAACAACAGAAGCAGAGTATGTAGCCCTTGGAAGCTACTGTTCGCAAATTCTATAGATAAAACAACAGCTACAAGACTTTGGGGTTGAAGACTCATGCACATAAATCAAATGTGACAACACTAGTGCAATCAATCTCACCAAAAATCCAATTCTTCATTCAAGAGCAAAGCATATAGAGATTCGACATCACTTCATTAGAGATCACATTCAAAATGGAGAAATCTCGATTCAATTTGTTGATTCAAAAAGTCAACTAGCAGATATATTCACAAAACCTTTGGAGAAAAATCAATTCGATTTTATCCGCTCCAGACTCAACATTTTGAAGCTCGAAGAAGTTAAAGTCTAGAGACTCTCCAACCATCAGACTCAAATCTTTCAGACTCTAAATCTCTCATACTCAGACATTGATGACTATAGACTGTAAGTTGTTATTTTATCAAAACTCAAAAAGGTATGATCTTTTGTTCAGTTATTTTGTAGTCTTCGTGAAAAACGAAAACTTGTCTTTTCAAAAGGATTAATTTTGGCAGTTATTGATTTCGAAAAGTGGTATTCGTACACTTTCCTTGTGCTGATTGAACTTCCCTTTTCAAAACTGAGTTATATATATATATACAGTTTCATTTTCAATCTTCAAAACCCTAAAAAGCATTCTCCTCCCAATCCGGTTTCTACTTCGTGTTCATTTTCGAGAAAGTTGTCATCTTTTCTTGGGAAAGCAAGTAAAGAAATCTTTCAACGACAAGGAATGATGTCTTCTTCGAGGAAGTCTTCAAGAATCGCGAACAGGGGACCACAGAGGATGAAGGAGGGACCTACCCATTTCGATCTCACCAAAGAGGAAGAATTATCGAGTCAGCAACAGAACCCGACTCACTCTCCACCACGTCACTCAATGCCATCTACCCCACATGATGCGGGTCAACATCCAGAGGAAGAGATAATCGAGGACGCAGACCCAGTAAGAGTCCAAAAACCCTCATTTATTTACAAACTTTACTTTGCGTTGAAAAGTACTGGGACACCGTTGAAATACGTGGATGATTTTCTCAAAGATAAGTGTTGACACCTAATATTTTAAAAATAATAATAAATTAAATAAAATTCGTCTTTTTTTTTTAAATCCTTGTTGTTGAAAATATATTCTCATTTCAAAATTTAAAAAAATTAACCGTTTGATTTTTGGAGCCATTTTTTGTTGAGAAGATGAGTAGATATCGGGAAATCTTCAACGATTTTGAGTCATTCCTCTATAAAAGAGGGCAAGTCTTCAGTTCAAGGGGGGCTTCTCTTCATGGTTCGTCCAAGAAAAAATAGCAAAATTGAAGAGAAAGAGAGAAAAAGTACAATCGCAGAAAGTGAACGGGGGAGGTTTCCGGAAGAGAGTGAGAGAGACAAATGAGAGAGAGTGTCAGTGAGAGAGAAAAGTAAGAAAAAGAAGAAAAATCAAGAAAGAGAAGAAGCCGTCCGTAGGTCTTCGAGAGGAGAACAAGAAAAGTAGAAGAGTGAAAGAAAAGTCAAACAGCAAAAAGAAGCTTTTGCTTATGCAAAAGGAACAGAGAAGACAAAGACATGCGGGCAGAAAAAAAGGAGAAATCCTGTTCATCTTCTTCCCTTTCGGCTCCGCAGTCACTCCACTTCGCAGTCGTTCGAGTTTTTTGCTGCACCGGTCATTGCGTGGCATCGTCCGTGATTTCGCCTTGCTGCCTCACCTCACCGTGTGATGCCCATGATTGGACCCGAGCCAGATTTGTCCAACGTCTGCACTGCGTCGGCTTCGAGCTTCCCTGACGACCTCTCTGTTCGTGATCTACCTAGCCCCTCGCTGACGCTTACTGAAGCTGTGCCGCTCCTGACCGCAACAGCTCGCACCATCTCTCGCACCGCCTGTTGCCGCTCGTCTCTCTCCGTCCGAGCACCAGCAGCACCGCCCGCTCCTGTTCCGTCCGCGACCACCCGGTGCTCGACGCCCGACAACCGAGCCCTTGCAACCCGCGGCCTAGCCAATTCCGAACAGACCCGCCGCCTTCGCCGCTGCTCCAGCATCACTTAACACCGGCGGACCTCCATCGCAGCAGCCCGCCCCCCGCGACACTACTCCGAGCACCATCACGCCTCCGCCACCGTTGCTTTGCCGGACTTGCCATTGACGCGCAGCAGCACAGCCACCGACACTCACGCTCCTTGCCACTCCACTCGCCGACCCAGCCGCCTTGCCACCACACCGCCGCCGACGCCACTGTCCTCTCTTGAGCCTTAGGTGGTTTTGTTTGTTTATATTTTAAGTCTTGTTATTATTATTTAAGTTAGATCATGGTATATTAATGTTAGTTATTTGTATTGTTTAGACGTTATCCTTAAGGCTTTATCCAAGATTTTTGTAATAATTAGTTTGATCCGAGAGACATCGGATCATTCTTTTAATTACATTAATTTTGGGCTTCTTGGTGAAATTTTAATTGTTAAATAGTAATAATTATTTAATTTGGTCCGTAAGACTTCGGACTAGATTATTTAATTATTTTGAATTGTTGTGATGATTAGGGGTAAAATAATTGTTAATTTAACTTGTGAGACAACATGTTATTTTTTCAATTATTTTGATCCTTTATTTAGTGGCTATATTAATTGTTTAGATTTAACCCTAATTTAATAATTATTCAACCTAAAGAAAAACTAAAAAGAAACTAAAAAAATCAAAAAAATCAAAATATTCAAAAATTGCATAAGCATATAGGACATTAGGGTTTAATATAATAGACATGTAGTTTAATTAATCAAATTCTTTAGATAATATTTTTAGGACTGCATTTTTAGATATTTTAAAAGAAATAAGTTAGGATTAGACTTAAATAGCCTTTTTTAGAGTCTTAGATATAATTGGCACATTTTCATATTCTCATTTTAAAAAAAAAAAAAATAGTTTTCTAAGACGGAATAGGGTTTAAGTCAAATTAATCCCAAAAATGGATTAGAAAATTACTTTAGATAGCTTGAGTAGGGTTTTTATTAGTTTTGAATTTCAATAATAAAAAAATACGAAAATACAAAAATTTAGGTGCATGTTAATTAGTTGCATAATATGATCATTTAATTAGAATTTATTAGTAAAGTTAGGTCATAAGGTGCATAATAACTAGTTCGCATAATAGACCCATTTAATTAGAATTTCCACATTAATAAGATTAAGTCATTTAGTGTTAAAATGCATTTTATAAAAAATTCTAATTTTTAAGAAAATCCCAAAAGAAATGAGTGCTTGCTTTATGTGATGCAATTTATTTACTTGAATATTTTAAATAATGGATGAGCACCCGTGTGGTCACCACATTTGCATGATAGTAACTTAGGTTAAAATAAATCAGCTGCTTGCAAAAACATTTTGAAAAATTAAGAAGAAATGGTATCGAAAGGGTATTAGAAAATTCTAGTGTAACCAAGTCCTCGTACCCTTAGTCTCTGGTTCGTAGGAGTAAAATAAATCTCCATTTATTTTACTTAGGTGTCTAATCGACCTACCATAAATCGATTAGTGGCGACTCCTAATTAATAACATCTTGCATGTTAAATGTTTGAATCTTAAGTCGCGAATTGGTATGGGCTTGGGAGAGCCTGAGCTAAGTCTAAAAGCTTAGTAGTCCATTAACCTAGTTTTAGGTGGTGAACCCGAAAAAATTAGGTCGCGACAATAAGCATTATGGGAATGAGTATATCTTTCTGAAAAAAATGGAGGATTTGGGAATTACTCCCAAAGGTAAAGCAAAGGAAGCACTTGCGAATATTCCCAGTGACCCTCGTATGTCGAGACCGAATCTGACTGATGGGAACGACGATGATAAAATTTTCATTGATTTTCAACCTAGAATGGGTATTGCCGCAAAGGTGAAGGGAAAGAGGATTGAGTTATTCAAATCAAAGGATCAGGAGAATTTGTTTTTCAGACTGCTGAAACGAGGGGTGATAAACCCTAGGAGTGTCGATTTCGATTTCTTGGATGCTGTTAATGCGAACTTAAGGGAGAAGTTCAGTCTGCTTCAACTGTAACGTTTTTGCACTGATACCATAGATGGTTATGCACAACTGACTGCGTATTTCTATTCGAATCTCAGCTTTATATATGCGAATAGAATATCATTCAGTGTTCGAGATTAGGATTATGTGTTAGATGTGGACATGTTGGCGGACATAATTGGAGTTGAACGAGGACGTTATCAACCAATCAAAGTCTCAGTTGCTCGTGCCTCATTGGAACTGGTCAAAGATAGAGATGCAAAAGGAAAAATCATCTATTCAAGGATGCGTGCCATCAATATCGTGCTGCACAAAATTGTGATAAATTGCATCGGGCCCAAGTCTACATCAAAGACTGATGTATCTAATTCAGAGGCAAAATTGATGTACGCAATCAACTCAGGGATGAAGTTCTCTCTTCCTCACACTATTCTCTTTCACATGTACAGAGCAATGTCAAAGGACAATGGACAATTGCCTTACCCAGGTCTGGTGACCAAGATCTTCAAACACATGAATATTGAACCGGCACACACACTTTGTGTTCGACCGTGCGATAAGATGGTGGTAGGTTTGAAGATGTTAGCGAAGATGCGTCTACAAGAACTTTCCAAGGCAATGGAGAAATTCAGAGTGAAGACTCCAGTTCCGTCTGCTTCAAAACGAAAAGGGAAGGAGGCCATTGGTGCCTCATCCAAAAAGAAGAGAACTCTCATCTTGGAGGATGAAGATGAGGAGGAAGATCTCACAATCACTGCCTTGATAAGGACCAGACGTTCTGTTCCCCAATCCATTTAACATCGGAAGAAACGAGAGAGAAGAAGAGGAGCAAGCCAAGAACGAGAGAAGAAGAAGAGCAAGAAGAGAGGGAGAAATAAGCTGAAGAAGAAGGAGAAGAAGAGCAAGAAAAGTCTACAGCTGAATCTGGAGAGAAGGGGAATCAAGATACAGAAGAGCATGATCATCACTCTTCCCCTTTTGATGTCCTAGAGACAGGGGGAGTTGGCGAGCAAAGGTCCACACCTCATGCTACCAATAGTGAATGTCTAAGACAATCTCCAGTAGATCCAGAAGAAATTCAGGCTTCTCAATTGCCTGAAGAAGGACACGATACGTCAACACCAAATCTGCAAGACTATACAAAAGCGCCAACGTCTGCATTCACTCCATTTGAGAAAGCAAATGCAAGTACACAGACGGACAATTCTGCAGATTTTCGTCGTATTCTAGATGTTCTTTTGGAAATGCGGGGTCAAATCTATGCTCTGGACTATGAGATTCAAACCATAAAGAATGCTGGACAAGCATCTTCGGTTACCCTGGAGGACAAAATGAAAGACCTCGCTCTACAACTTCAAGCCAATGCCAAAGGAGAGGAGGTAGCTCAACTAAGGGAAGACTTGAAGAGGCTAGAAGGAGTAGTCCAGTCCATGGGAGATTTCCAGATCGTGCGCATTCCCAAGCAGACGACTCCTTTCTCACCTTTTTTAATGATGACAAAAAGGGGAGAAGCAATTTGAACCAACCAACTAACTTTCTTTGAATTTAAATTTATTTTTGTGGTTGAATATGTTTGTTTTTGAGTATGACTTGAGTGGACTTGGGTGTGAACTTGAATTTGACTGAATTGGCTGTGGATTTTTATGCTTGACTGTCTGCATTTATATCAAGTGTTGTTATATGGTATTACTCATAAAAGACTAACCAACTTTCTGTGGATGCAGAGTCTAGTTGTTTTGTTAAATCTTTATGAGATAGCCATATTGCTTGAGAATTGTTTTTGCAGGTCAAAGTGGTTCAAATCTACAGGAAAGTTTTGTCACCATCAAAAAGGGGGAGATTGTTGGAGAAATCTTTCCAAAATATTTTGAAGCCGACAAAACATTTCTATCGTCTAGTCCGGATATCTGCAGATCGTCTAGTTTAAAGTCTGAAAACTTTCGATCACGAGACTCAAGATTCAAGACTCCAGACTCAAGACTCAAGACTCAAGACTATTCTCATTGACAGTCTTTCTGATCCAGTAACGAAGGAAATCCAGAGCCGAAGTATATGGTTAAGGATTTAATCCTATTCTCTGGAGAAGATCTTTTTGGTTGGATAAATATAACGGATTCTTTTGAAGATCCGATGGTCGACGAAATATTCTTGGAATGTTCTATTCTTGGAAACCAAGATCCTGATTGTATGGGCGAACAGGATTGACGGGCTATCGTCAGGTTCCTTTAATAGCTCGAATGATCTTCTTGATTGATTCTGTCCAACGGGTAGATTGGAGGAATTCCTTTGGAAAGTGCCAACGGGTATGATGGCATAAAGGAGTATAAAAAGGAAGACGTTCTAGTTGTTTGAGTACGTGAACGATAGAGAAATTCCAGAGTCTGAAGTATCTTGATTATTAGTCGATTTATTCTGAGCAAAATTGTATACACAGAGAGTGTCCATACTTGGTGATACTTTGAGCGAGTGTGGTAGATCATCTATACCTAGAAATCAAGGAAGATCAACATTGTAACATCTCTTTGTTCATAGTGGAATCCAACCAATTGGCTGTCAGTGCAGAAGAGTGGACGTAGGCTTGAATCAAGCCGAACCACTATAAACCGCGTGTTTAATTCTCTCTTTCCTTTACTTAGTCTTACGTTGATTATTACTTATCGCAAATTCTTCAACTGTCTAAGTATTGCGCAATTATCAAGAAAAATCCGTTATATACCTATTCACCCCCTCTAGGTACTCGTACTAGCAATATCACGTTTAACTTATGGGTTAATTGCAGATTATTGACACCTTTTGGAATTACCAGTGTTAGGGATATCTTATCACCAATTATTTGCCTTCTTTATTGACATTTTGAATCTAGCGATTCTTATACGAAATCACCATCGTTTATATGAACGAATTACCAACCTTCATCTGATTAAGTAATGAACTAACCTTCATCTTACTTAAAATATTGCAACTATTTTCAAGACATTTCAAATTTAAAGTACATTGTGCATGTTGACATAGTAAGTTTGAGCTACTTTAGAGTTGCTCAAACTTAGTTTGATGGTTACCCAACCTTGTGGTGACTATTTTGTTTAATTCATGGTATCTGACCGATTGATGAGATTGAACACCAATACAAAACTGAGTTTTAATGCATGTTATAAGTAGTGCGAGTACTTCATGGACCTTTCCATTGAACCAAATCAACCAAAAATTAAGCTCAATGTCCAAAATAAAGAGCTTGCAAGTTTGGAATCATGAAGTAGAGCTCAAAATGGCGGTATAAATGCTTTGTGCTGAATTGAAAACTTTGTGACACAATGCTTCTACATGATTGACCCTCCTCACTCTATATCTTGGCTCCATCGCCGTATTTGTTTATGCAATAATTTGATCAATTTCACTTATAGTTTTCCATATTAAAATTCTTTTATCCATTATATAACTTTGACATACAATAATGGTCCCAATAATGGTCCTAAGAAAAGGGACATTTGAAATGAGAAACGCTCCTACATAAATTGAGAAATCTTGTTTCTCCCATTGTCGTAACGTGTGCGCTGCGATGTTCCACACGTTATAAGTGGAATGCTAAATGTTCATTTCATTCTAATTTCGACAAAAGTCATTAATATACCATAAAAAATATATATTATGGTTGGAATAGTCATGAGTGAAAGGAGACCCCTGTGTTTGTGCGAGCTGATCCTGGCAGTTGTATGTGATATTATATTTTATTCTAATTCTATGATAATGTTCTTTGTAAATCGAAAGGCAGGCATGTTTTCAAGATGGGCGGTGAAAAAGTTGGTGTTCTGTTCATTCACACGAACCAAAGAGCCGTGACACACCCTCTTACCAAAGTCAACCAAAATTTAATATGATGTAACTATGGATGTAGTTCTCTTCATATTGGAATAACTCCATTTTTTTTTTTTTTTTGCTTCACTAGTAAAAAGTCCTAAGTCCAAGTGGTGTATCGTTAATTTTTTCATGCCCGTTCCAAGTTCGAAAGACCATTTATATAAATTAGGAACCCATTCGTTACATGATTTCTTCTTCATATAGAGTCAAAATATGTCATCTGTAGTTTATATAAAACTACCGAAAGTTGTCTGCAAAAGACAACCAAAAAATGATAGAAAGCAACTTACACTATTAATTATTGCCGGTTTCCCACGCCAGAAAATGCGGTGGAACCTCCACTTGTTACAGCCTACTACGAACTCCTTTTCTGAACGTCATTGACGGATTCTCGTTCATCATCTCCATTTGGATCCCCCCCTTTTCTTTTTCCATGTTTTTAATCTTCCGTTCTCATTGCTTTGTCTCGCTAGTTGTCCATTCACTTATCATTTTCCTTTAATAATAACGAAGGGAATTTGCAATAGATAATAAACTCATCGTAGGAGTGTAAGGTCCACCACCTCCTCCACCACTTAGGTGAAATCGGAGCATTGTCTCTTGGGGTTCGAACTCGCATCAACCACATTGCCAAAATTGCACCCAGCTACTGAAGCAATACCCTGTTAAGTATTGTCTCGAGTTTGAATCCGTGTACGACCTGCCTATTTTGAATTCAATTGTGGCCGTGAGAAGTGGATATAGATCAGCGGTCCAGTTTGACCGCATATTAGTTGGACTCTTCTGAAGGCGTACACGAGACTCTTATTTTGCCATTAGATGAGATTCTTGGCCTTATATCTATTGTGTCTTCTAAGCACAGGAGGAATGGATAAGGATGTTTCCTCCTGTTAAAAAAAAAATAAGGCAAACGGAGATCCTATTTTTTCTTGATTGTAGAAAGTTGATTTGTTGACTCATATATTTCAGCGCGTGGAGTTTTTCTTCAGAGAACGTGGGTAGAATGTGTATGAGCGAATGTAATTTTGATTATCCGATTATAATTTATTGTTTATTGTTGGCTCTCTCCATAGAGTAGGTATCAACACTCAGACCAAATCACTTAACTCTTTGTATCTTTATTATTTTTCATTTATTTTTATGATGATTTCTTGTTGATTTAAATTGTAAGATCCCATTAATTTCCTCATTAATATTACAACATGTCCAATGTGATTGTCCACGCTTATCTTATACCATGTTAAACTATATGTAAGTACAAAGCCTGCATTAACTAATCCGTGCTTTACCACTTAAGTGGTTGGTTTAGTGGTAAAGGGGACACATTTTTATAAGGCCACGAGTTTGATTCAAGTTGTGGGCAGATCTCTAAACAGCTAGGTTAGGTGGCTTAGCTATGACATTTCTCATGCGGAAATATTTCTTGACTACCAGCACACGTCGTAGTGGGGGTTGTGGTGACAGGCTTGCCAACCTCATACCTTTAAAATACAGGTGTGCATAACCACTATAGCTCAAATTGAACATTTTATACTGGGCATAAAACCATTGGGGCAAGATGGCGCCGCAGTGCTCGTCGCCTTTCCCGGCCCTTTTAGTCTATGAAAGAAAAGTAACCTCTGCATAAAACACGTGGGATTTTACCTAGCTTATAGCTCTAGTTCCTCTCTCTTGCAATGTTCTGCCATTTTGATAGTATACAATCTTAAAGGTCCAGCCATTTGGATGATCTGAGCGTGCGTGTATATAAAGCTTATTTTAATCCCATGTTCAAGCGGAAGGGCACTTTAACAATTTGAATCAGAGCTTTCCTCCTCAGCGTTTTTATTTTCATTTTCATCTTTTTATTACTACTTTTTATTTTGGAGCTACCATGTCTTGGCTAGAGCTATGATGATGCCCGATGCGGTGAACGATGTCGCCCAACCCTGATGTTTTGTTCCAGATATAAGATCGGACTTGTACATGCAAGAGAAGACCTATTACGGTTAGTAAATAATTTAGTGACCAACATTTTTCAATGGTAATTTAAGTTGTTAGGACATTTTTAAGGATTTAACATACTAAAAGAACTGAAAAGAAATTCTTGCCAAGCATTACCCCATAACTTCATATAATGCATTTGATATGGACAAAGTGCATCATCTATTCACGCGAGTATGGATGTTGTGCCTGTCTTTTAATATAGCACAACAATCAATACTTAAGTCTTATCTCAATAAGTGATCAGTTATATATTAATCATTTCGAGTCCATCACAGTCGAAACTCCCGAACGCATTCTATTTAAACAAAATTAATCCGGATTACATCCGCCAATCTTAAGTTATTCCTACAAAGAACAACACTCCATGGAGCATACTTTGGAACAAATCCTTTTGGACATTTGTTAGATAAGATAATTATTCCACGTACATGCAAAATACTAAGTTATGCATTTAAACCATGTGGCCCCAAGCTTCCATCCCTTGATCACATCATCTAACTAGGGCACCTGAACTTATTCTCTAAACCATTTCAAATGAGCTTCTCTAATCTTATCCTCGACTGGAGCAGCACTTATTCTTTTATAAGTTTCATGGCAACAGCCTTATTCCACTGATGAATCTTGTTTCAAACCCAATCTACCTTCCGTTTTAGGGAGATATACATCAAATTAACCCACAAACAGTAGCTTTGCCATTATATCCAGACCACAAGAAGGGATTACAACAGCTCTCAATCTTCTTCATAACCTTCTTAGGCATGTATAGAGAACTCCGCACAGACAAGGAAAGATATAGCGATGGACAGAGCTTGTCAGCTATAGCCTTGTAGCAAAAGTCAACCTTCTAGAACTCCAACTACCAATTCCGCCCGCGGTTTTGAGCAAATTTAAGAAAATCCACGAGATGCACCTTCTTATCTTTTCATCAGATTTAAAGTGAACATGGCTATAATTGAATAAAGAAAATTCGGTTGCATAATATCAAGTTCCTCCCGTTTTATAGGACCAATCAATATGTGAAGCCCCGACAACCGGTCGGACTAATATCCGAATATACTACTCCATATTATATAATAATCCGAGCCTGGAATCCTTTTAAGGTATTCCTGATGTAACTTATGCCAACGAATTTGAACATTGAATTTGACGCAATGAAAAATTCAATAAAAGATAAAATATCACTTTTTCTGAATTGTACCTTAACAGCTTAATATCAAAGAAAAACCTTTCCATATTGTTTGCAAAAAAAGAAAGCCCATTGTTACAAAAACATTACTAATATAATTGATGTCAATGAATATAATTGATTGTGTAATGTGGTGTGGCTTCAATAATTGACATCTATAACGGAAAAAAAGAACAATTTATAAGTCATTGGCATAAAGGTGAAAACGAAAATTACCAATTTAGTATGCACAAACAACAATAGCCTCTATGAAGGTTTTATTTATTTTATTTTTATAGGAGTTTTAGTTGGGATAAGTACACAACAAAAACATATTAGTAAAGACATATTTTTTGCGAAAAATGAAATGAACTTATAAACTTTTGCATTACCTAGACAAAAAAATCAATATACTCAAAAATTACTTTTATATTTTACTATTTAATCAAACGATTTTAAAGGAGCTTAGGTGAGCATGTTAAATAATAACCACTATTCAATGTTAAGATAATATTAATATTTTTTAATGTTTGGTACAGTTTAATTTCTATAATTGAATTTGTGATTGTACAAATATTTCTATGAACCAATCCAGAGATTAAATTACAAAACAAACATATTGTTGAGTTAGTTGTGCTTGTTTTTACTCAAACAATTTGAAGGGCGTTAAGCCACATTTGGATTTTCCTCAAACTTGATTTATCAAAATTACAGAAAAGTCTAGGTAATTTTGAATGTTAATATTTATTTATTTTTGGGATTTTTTGTGCTTGAAGTAAAATATCACGCTTCTAGCACAAAAAATATTAATTAAAAGTCAAAAGTCAATAGTTAAAGCGAAAGCCAATGCCTAACTATTTTGCCCTCTAGAAGACCATATCACAAGCTAACGATTGAACTTCTCGTAATATTTATTCTTGACCTGCGTTAAAGCAGTTTCTGTCCTTTTTTGTAATCAACATCCATTACCAGAAGCTTGTTTTGAACCATAATTAGGCAATACCGCTCATGGCTGGCGGTCCAAAGATTTGAAATTGACCCTTTCCCCTACGTATGTTAGCAAAACTTAGGAAACAATATCTTATCGAAAAGAGTTCATAAAAGCAGATTTAGTTTGTCTCTAGCGAGTTCACTTTTAGACAACAAATTCGTCAGGATGGTGTCCGCTTGCACAGTCTAATTGCTTTGCATTTCTATTGATTTTATTCCTTCACACGACCCACCCATCAAGTCCATCATTACACGTTCATGGCAACAAATCCATCCCTAGTCACGACCTCACTAAAGTTTGTTTGTTTCCAGAACCTCATTTGAATTAAAAAAATTAAAATTAGCGGCCAAAAAAAAAAAAAAAAGGCAAGACCATTGAGCTGTTCTTCTTCGCTGGTCAAGTCGTGGGCGAGAATCGGCCAGGGTTTGCAAGCTCTCCCCAGTTTGTGTTTTGGTGATTTAGTCAATGCACTTTGCATAACAATTGATATAATCCCACCGTCCAAATTTTTTATTAGTGTTTCGAGGAAACATCCTACATGGCTATAAATAACGGAGAATGTCGAAGTATCCAACTTGAATGGAAACTTGAAATTTAATAACCGAAGAATTCAGATATCGGAGACCATTAATCTGGACACCTAATCATTTTCCATTCTTTGTTTATTCCTCCCTTAAATCTTGATCTTTCCGATTCTTGTCTATATATCAAGATACATTGTCAGGGAAAGAACTGCCTCTTTCAGCCGAGTTCCCAAAAAAAAATAAGAAAAAATGACAAAGCTATTTGCAATCCTCATTTTCTTGCTTAGCTTTCTCACCCTCCAAACCGAATCATCCATTACTATAAGCGAGCATTACTGCTCGAATTCAAGCACTTACACTCTGGATAGTGCCTACGAGGCGAACCTCAACCTTCTCCTCGAGTCCCTTCTCTCTCATGCCAACTCGAGCAACGGATTCTTCAACATGAGCAAAGGGAAGCCAAGCGATGCCGACGTTGTGTATGGTAGGTTCCTTTGCAGGGGAGATGTCTCCAAGAAAGTGTGCATGGAATGTGTGACAAATGCTAGTGTCGCTATCAAAGAGAAATGTCCAATGGCCAAAGAGTCCATCCTCTGGTTTGACAAGTGCATGTTGCAGTATTCAGACCACAACTCCCTTTCAGCCATTGACAAAGAGGCTCTTCTGATTGGGTATAATCCAGAGAATGTGGAAGAACCCGCCGAGTTCATGAAGCTATTGAAAAAAACAATGGACCACTTGATAACTCCAGCCGCTGAACGATCAAATAAGATGTACGCGTCCAAAGAGGCAAACTTCAAAAAATTAAGAGGCGCTACTCTATTTTCGTTTGCCCAGTGCAGTCCTGATCCCTTGGCGGCTCCCTGCAAGGATTGCCTCCAGAATGTGATTTCAATTCTCCTGACAAATCAAACCGGGAAAATCGGGGGCAGGGTCTTGCGTCCGAGTTGCTTTGTCAGGTTCGAAACCTCCTCGTCCTTCGGAGGTAATAACACAACAATTTTTCTTTTCACTGGTTATAATGCGTTTCTCTCTACTATTTCCACCATGTTTGGTGGCACGTAGAATATTTAATTGCCTGTACCATATATCCGGTAGATGCTAAAGAAAATGCCACTATACTAATGAAGCCTTCAACATATTAAATTACAGACGAAAAGAAAAGCCAAACTTCATCAAGACTAGTTATCGGGATCACTTCCGCTACTTCAGTGGTCATGCTACTCTGCGTCGCATTCTGGTTTGCCCTCAGTAGAGAAAGGAACAAGACAAACGATGTTGAAGAAGATCCGATTGGTGAGATATGGGGAAAATTGCACCACAAATCTTAAAATTTATGCACGGATTGCAATGAAGTTTGAAGCCTTTAAATTCATTTAATCAAGTTTTAAACCTTTATAAAAAAAAGTGCAATCGAGTCTTGAACATATGATCTGCTCCAATTAGGTCCTTAACCTTTTATTGGAAAATACCATTAAGTTCTAAAATCACATAGAAAATTGCAATTTAGAGATGCCACATAAGAACCTTTTTAAAGCTAATTTTCTGTACTATTCATAGTAATGACTTGATCGCACTTTTGGAAGAGGATTTAGAAAATGTTGAATCAATTGAAAAATTTATGACTCAATAACATTCCGTACATAAAATTTAGAACTTGAGGTGCAAGTTTCCCGTGAGAAACATTATAGATCTACATTGCTTGCATTAGTCTTTCCATTCACAGTTTATTCATATTGCAAAGTTCATGGCTTATTGCTACACAGTTGGCAGTGAAATTTTGGAACTAGATTCCCTACAATTTGATGTGGGCGCAATTGAAGCCGCCACTGCTTACTTCTCAGATCACAACAAATTAGGGGAAGGTGGATTCGGTCCGGTTTACAGGGTAAGAAGTTTTTAACATAAAGATATGACATGAAGCATTACCTAGAGATTCAATCTCTATGCATGTTCCATCTCAACATGAGAATTTCGTTCATATTCTGTCTTTTGTAGGGTACTCTCCCTTGTGGGAGAAGAATTGCAGCAAAAAGGTTGTCTCAAAGCTCGAAACAAGGCGTGGAGGAATTCAAAAATGAAGTCGAATTGGTAGCCAAGCTTCAGCACAGAAACCTAGTGAGGCTCTTAGGATTTGCCATGGAAAGAGAAGAAACGATACTAGTCTATGAATACGTGCCCAATGGAAGCCTCGACCAATTGCTCTTCGGTTCGTGCCTCCCTCTTCATCAGTTTAAAAATGATTCCATTCCTCAATTTAGTTCTTTCTTTCTAGTCCTAGTCATCATCTAGAAATATGTCCAAAGTTTAAGCAAAAGTTTAGTAGTTATGTCTAGGGACACGTTTCATACAAGCTGATGATGGTTTCAAGAGAAAATTACATGTGACAATGACCACTCGTCAATCATATTCAGACATGAAGTAGAGATTCTTTTGACTAAAATTTATGAATTTTGGCCAACACAGACCCTCAGCAAAGCATACAGTTGGATTGGTTGGCACGCCACAAGATCATGGTTGGGGTGGCGCGCGGTCTTCTTTACCTTCATGAAGATTCTCATCTCCGAATTATCCATCGTGACCTCAAAGCTAGCAACATTCTACTTGATGACATTATGAACCCAAAAATTTCAGACTTTGGTACGGCTAGGATTTTTGGTGCTGAGCAAACTCAAGGAACAACGAACAAAATCATCGGAACTTTGTAAGTTTTAACTTCATTTTACTTTGGTTCATGGTAAGAACAACCCACTAGATAATTTGCAATAATTATTCTAACAGATTCGGCTTTTAATTGGATTTTCTAATGCATAAAGTATATTGTACCTTAACATCTTGATCTTTAAGCGAACTATGCTCATTCGCAAGAATCATGACTATCTTCCTCTTTTAACTAATTCCCAGTGGTTACATGTCTCCTGAGTACGTCATGTTTGGACAATTCTCAGTAAAATCCGATGTGTTTAGCTTTGGTGTGCTAATGCTAGAGATAATAACCGGCAAGAAGAATCAGTACTCTTATGTATCGGATCACTATGCGGGCCTTCTAGACTATGTGAGTATAATTTGATCCTGCAATTTCATTCAATTTATGGTAAATTAATGACAATAGAAACATAATTTCTAGGTTTGGGAACACTGGACAATCGGAGCATTGGGGCAAATTGTGGATCCGACACTGAGTGAATCTTACTCAGCGAACGAAGTGATCAGATGTATTCACATTGGCTTGCTTTGCGTTCAGTACAACGATGAAGCCCGACCTGCTATAGATATAGTTCTTCTTATGCTTAGTAGTGCCGATCCAGTTTATCTCCCTGCGCCAGAGCAACCTGCATTCTTTTTCCCAAGCATGAAGCACAACCAACCATCTCAAGATCAAAACTCGGATCGATCCAGCGAGATGCTCAATTGCAGCAAGCCAATGTCGGAATGTCTAGTGGTCAGCGGCTGTTCTACTGATGTGGCTCTTTGATAAAGAGAGGGAAAGATCATGGACCACATTCGAAATCCACTAATCAATGTATGTCAAAACCAAGCATCATACAAAGTATGCAATCTGTCTTTTGCAACTAACAAGATTTTATGCTCCAAATTACAAAGTACGTGGAAGTCCATTCTCCCTATGAGAGCAACAGGAACTATTTAGATAGCACCAAACTCTTTGGTTTAATATGGTTTATCTTCCGTTGTATTTCAAGACAATAGAAAGGATAGCTCTTGTGAGGGCAAAATTCTATTGTTACATATTCAAAATAAGGATATTTTCAATTTTATGTACTTAAACTATCAATTTGTCTGGACAGTTAAAAAAATGCAAACTTGTACTGACATACCAATTTTTATTTGCATAACTTAATAACATTTTGTATTTACAAATTCTTATATGAAACTACCAACCTAAATTAGAGTATGCTCCATGATCACCCTTAACATCAATTCATAATTTCTGCAAATGAATTAGATACTCTAAAACAGAACAATAATGTGTTATTAATGTTGCATTTCAAGATACAGATCTATCAAGGTTGCCCTCTGATAGGAAGACCTTGGTCAACAACTTTAAACTTTGATGGACAAAATTTGAAGGTGAAAAAGTTTTATCAACAACACTCACGACTCAAGATACTCGAGAAGGAGATGCATACACCATACTTCACCTTATCTCACTTTACCTCACCTTACCAGAAACGATTACACGACTTGTCTTTAAATAGATTTGTTACAAAGGCCAGAAGGATTCCAACATAATGCGGTTCCTGACTAGCAGGCATCTAAGATGACGAAAATAACAATAATAAATGGGGTCATGCCATTTAATCGAGGAGAGTTCCCTAAATTGTATATATTAAATCATAGCTATCACGAAAGAGGCACTGCAGGTGTAAGGCGGACTTTATCTTTAACTTTGAGTATTGACAGTAAGTGATCCGTTTTACTTTTAATTTTGGTGATTTTTAGTCAATGCACTTTACAAAACAATAAAAAATCTGACCGTCCAATTTTATTTCAGTGTTTTCAAGGAAAATTCCTACATGGCTATACCCAATAGAGAATGTCGAAGTTATCTAACTCGACTACAAACCTGAAGTATAAAATCACTAAAGAATTAAGATACCGGGGATCATCAAGCCTGACGCCCTATATATCTTGATCTTTCTCGTTCTTCACTATATATCACGGTCCATTGGACTACATAGTGCGGAAATGAAAGGGAAAGAGCTGCCACTTTCAGCCAAGTCCCCCAACAGAAAACATGACAAATCTTTTTGCAATTCTCATTTTGATGCTTAGTTTTCTCATCCTCAGAACCGAATCAACCATTACTATCAGCAGGTACTACTGCTCCAATTCGACCACTTTCGCTCCGAAAAGTGCCTATGAGGCCAACCTCAACCTTCTCCTTCACTTCCTGTCCTCTCACGCCAAATCGAGCGACGGATATTTCAACATGAGCAAAGGGAAGCCAAGTGACGGCAACACCGTGTATTGGATCATCTCTTGAAGATGTATTGTTTGGGATTTCCACTTTGGGATAGGTAGATCAGAAGAAATCTCATTATCATTCGATCTTTCATCCTGGGCTTCCTCTAAAGGTGTTGTGGTGTTAGTGGAGTTGAAAACACCTTGTGTATTCGTCGGCGGAGGAATAAATATATATCTGGAACCTATAGATCCATCATCAGCAGAATACGTCGAAGAATACCCTGGTTCAGTGCCACTTTTGTTCTGATGGACGAAAGGGAAAATAGTCTCTTGGAATATAATATCTCTGTTGACAGAAAATTCTCCAGTATTTGGATCATAAATTCGATATCCCTTTTGTAAGGTAGAATATCCCATGAATATGCGAAGCAGTACGGGGACCCATCTTATCTTTGGGTCCGACAATAGCAGCATAGCGAGACAGCCAAAAACTCTCAAGTGGCTCAAGTCGGGCTTCTTCCCAAAAAGTACTTGGAAAGGAGACTGTCCATCCGAACTTTCAGCTTCCTACGCAGGGGAGACGTCCCCAAGGATGTGTGTATCGAATGTGTGACAAAGGCTAGCGTCATTATAAAAAAGATCTGTCCTATGGCCAAAGTGTACATTCTCTGGTTCGACGAATGCATGGTGCGGTATTCGAACTGTAACTTCTTTTCAGCCACGGACAAAGCGCCTTTTCTGTACAATCATAATACGGAAAATGTGTCAAAGCCCGGCCAAGTTCGTGAAGCTATTGAACGAAACAATGGATAACTTGATATCTGAGGCCGCTGATCGAACCAATAAGAAGTATGCTTCAACTTCAAAAATTCAAGAGGCGATACTCTATATATGTTTGTCCACTGCCGTCCTGATATCTTGCCTGCTAGCTGCAAGGATTGCCTGCAGAATGCCTCTTCGAATTTGCTGACATTCCAAACCGGGAAAATCGGGGGCGGAATCTTGCTTCCGAGCTGCTTCGTTAGGTTCGAGATATACCGGTTCCACTGGAAAGGTAATGAACTCGACATTCTTTTTTGTTTTTAAGTTATAACGAATTTCTATTTACTCTTTTGACCTTGTTTAGTGGCATGTCATATGTTTAATTGCCTATACCATATATTTGCTAGAAGCTAAAGATAATGGCACTATACTAATGAAGCCTTCATCTAATTAAATTACAGTGAAAAATAGAACGCTTTCAAGAATTGTCGGTATCACTTCTGCAATTTGGGCAGTTCCGCTATTCTGTGTCATGCTCTGCTTTATTCTCAAAAGAAAATGGAACAAGAGAAACAATGTCGAAGAAGACCCACTTGGTGAGAAATGTCATAGATCTACACTGCTTGCGTTAGTCTCAGTATTTATGTTTATTTGTATTGAAAAGTTGATGGCTTACTGCTACACAGCCGAGAGCGAAATGTCAGAACTACATTCCCTGCAATTTGACGTGTGTGAAATTATAGTCGCCACAGCATATTTCTTGAATCACAACAAACAAGGGGAAGGTGGGTTCGGTCCAATTTACAAGGTAAGAAGTTTGGGTATAGAGATATGACATCATGCACTACCTAGAGAATCATTCTATGTTCATGTTATGGCTTAACGTGATATTTTCATTCATGTTCCGTCTTTTGTAGGGTACACTCCCTTGTGGGAGGAAAATTGCAGCAAAAAGGCTGTCTCAAAGCTCGAAACAAGGAATTCAGGAATTCAAAAACGAAGTTGAATTGGTAGCCAAGCTTCAGCACAAAAAAATAAAGTGAAGCTATTAAGATTTTTCATGGAAAGAGAAGAAACAATAATAGTCTATGAATATATGCCCGATGGAAGTCTAGACCAATTGCTCTTTGGTTTGCACCTTGCTCTTCATCTTCTTGATTCCTTTCCACTTAGTTTAGTTCCTTGTTTCCAATCGTAGTCACCATCTAATAATACACCCAAGGTTTAAGCAAAAGTTTATGATCTATGTCTTGGGACATTCTTCATACAAGTTGATGATGGTTTCAAAAGAAAATTACATGTGACTGTGATCACTTGTCAATTAGATTCACACATGAAGTATAACTTCTTTTGACTTGAACATTTACAATTTCTGGCCAACATAGACCTTCAGCAAAGTAGCCGGTTGGATTGGTCAGTGTGCCATAAGATCATGGTTGGCTCCAAATTATCCATTGTGACCTCATAGCTAGCAACATTCCACTCGTTGATGACATGAACCTGAAAATTTAAAAACTTTGGCAAGGCTAAGAGTTTGGGTGCTAAGTAGACTCAATGATGTAAAATCAGAATTGCCAGAACTCAGTAATTTCAATTCATATTACTTCGGCTCATAGTAGGAACGACCCACAGGATAATTTGTAGTAATTACGCTAACAAATTTGGCCTTTTATTGGATTTTTTTATATATATATAATATATTGTGCCATGAGATCTTGATCTTCAAGCGAACTATTCTCGTTCACGAGAATTACAACTATGTCTTCCTCTTTGAACTGCTTCACAGTGGTTCCATGTCTCCAAATTTGTTATTTATGGATAATTTTCCATAAAATCCGATGTGTTCAACTTTGGTGTTCTAATGGTAGAGATCATAACTGGCAAGAAGAATCGGCATGCTTATGTATCAGATCGTGATGTCAGCCTTCTAGACCATGTGAGTACAATTTGATCATGTAATTTCATTCATTTTTGGTAAATAATGACAATATTGACATGCAGCATAGGTTTAGGAACATTGGAGAACTAGAGAATTGCTGAAAATTGTGGATCCAGCAATGAGTGTATCTTGCTTTGCAAATAAAGCGATTAGATGTATTCATATTGGCTTCCTTTGCTTTTATAATGACAAAGAAGCCTGACCTGCTATGGATGTAATTGTTTTTATGCTTAGTAGTATTGATTCTATCAAACTCCTCATGCTTGACCAACCTGCATTCGTGATCCCAAATGTGAAGCACAAATAACAATTTCAAGATCAAAACTCAAATTGATCTAGCAAGAAGCTCAGTAGCAAAAGTATAATTAAGCAATGTTCAGTGAACAATGGCTATGTTTCCGACATCACTCCTTGATAGAGAAAGGAAGAAGTGTTGGAAATTTGCTATAATATGGGCTTACATTAATTAATTGATTTTTATTTTAAATAATCGGGTTAATGAATATTCAATATTTGTTGAACCCTAAAGTGATATGATTGAATTGGGTATTGGCATCTATTGATAATGGGCCTAGTTGAGCAGTAAAGTGTAGGCAATTGTGTTTAACCGAAGCCCGTAATAGGAACGGCCCAATTGACACGCTGTTGATTAGGGTTTGCTAGGTCCCCTCTCTAGCCTATAAAAGGGTAGATTATACTTATCAGTTGCTTTAATCCCATTAAAAGCTGCTATATCGAAATAGGTTATAGAGAGGAAGATATGGCATTTCAATAGATCCTTAATTATTAAAGTGATCTACTTTTCTTCAAGTAAAGCAATGGCTCAAACATGTATGCTTTAATTTCGCTGTATTTATTGATCTCGCTGTTTTACAATCATATATAGATCCATTTTTCAAGATTAATTAGATGTTTATGTGAATAAATTTTCTACATGTGATATCAGAGCTAATCATATATGATTGTAGAACCCAATTTTCTTTTATGGAAAATTTGAAATTTTCATCTTTAAGCCAAGTATGGGCATTATTTTTTCATGTGGATCTTTTGTTTGATTGATCCTGAAATCATAGGGCTTTTGTTCTACATGTCAAGATCTTTTCAATCATATATAATTTGCATAATTTCATTGAGATTTGAGAGAGAATTTTAGATTTGAAATTCTAGGGTTTATACATGAAAAAGTTCTAGAATTTGCAAATTACTTGCAATTGATTGATGTTTGTTGTAAATCGGTGCATGGGTATTGTTATATATATGTTTTAGCATCCTATTGTTGAACCAAAGTAAGTTTTTAGGGCATAAATTTAAGAAATTTGAAATTCGGCCATGGGAGGTTAAGATCCGAAACTTTGAAGCTTGCATGTGGTAGATTTATTCGGTTTTTCTTCGTTTAATTCATTATAGTCAATCATATTGATGTTATATGCAATACTCATGGAGAAATTTCATAAAAAAAAAATAAATGTTTCTATGGTATTTTGGAGCTTCGGGTTGAAACCGGGTCGTGCGACCCGGTTTGCTGCAACTATGGGACTCGGCTGGAGGTTGAAGAAGACCTCTAGCCGGGCCGGGTCTTCTACTAGGCGTAAGCCCAAATTTTTAATTAATGCTTTGGCTTCTAGTTATAACCCAGGATCTTTACAATTTCTTTTGCTTGCGCGTGAGCCCAGACATGTTGGATGCGCGGGCTTGTAGCCTAGAAGTAGTCAGTTGAGTCCATGCAAGAAGACAGCCTAGTCTTGGGCCTCGCAAGTCCGGACTGTTCCAAGCAATGAAAAGAATAGCTTGGGTCGGACGAAGGTTGGGTCATGCGAGAGAATCTCCAATTCGAGCTGCTCGCGGGTTAGGGCCCACGGGTTGGGTCCATAATATTATAATAATAAATTAATAAAATAATAATAATTTTAAAAAATTGTGGCAAAAATTGTTGTTTGAAAAAGTGCAATATGATCATTGGAAGCACATGTTGTAAAGTGTTTCATATTATTTGATGAATTTTGGGCATAAATTTTGGAGTTCCCTATTGATAAAAAAAATTAGTATACACAATTACTCACCCAAAGGGAGTTATTGTGTATATTAATTTGGAAAATAGCATGAAATTTAATTCCCATAATTAAAAGATGGGGATGTATAATTGAAAAACATTTATCTGCCGAAAGGGGATAAATGTTTTGAAAATTATATGTAATTCCCCTTTATGTTGATATTATGGAGATGTATGATTTAAAGGATTTGTCTACCCAAAGGGGATGGATCATTGACAATTATATGTGATTCTCCTTGTTGTTGCTTTATAAATTTCATGCTGGGAAAAATAATGGTGCATTATACACTGCTCAAAGGGGAGTTTATGATGTACTAATTATTTTTGTTAAATTGCTTATTGCCCATAATCGATCTTATTGCATTATGTGTGTTAAATAGTTACATTTGCTATCAATAACAACAATGCCATGGTTGAAATGTTAGCTGGATCAAATTTCAAGAGATGGAAGAAAGATATAGAGTTTGCTTTGGGTATGTTGATATGGACTTGGCTCTATGTGAGGATGAGCCTGCTAGGCCCAATGATCAAAGTACTGTAGATCAAAATGCCCATTATGCTAGATGGGAAAAATCTAATCGACTAAGCCTCATTGCTATGAAGAGGTCCATTGCTAAGCATCTGATTAGTAGTTTGCCAGAAGATACAAATGCCAAACAATTCCTTGAAGCAGTGAGAGAAAGATATAGAGTCTTAGATAAGACCGAAGCTAGGAACTTGCTGGGTGAGTTAACGAACATGAGGTATGATGCTGCTATGGGTGTTAGAGAATTTATACTGAAAATGTTCCATATTCAGTCCAAACTTAAGGCCCATGAAATTGTCCTTTCTGAAAATTATATTGTGCATCATGCCTTAAATGTTTTGCCAACTGAATTTAGTCAGATTAAGACTGCTATAGTGCTCATAATGATACATGGAGCATTAATGCCTTGATTACTAAGTGTGTGATTGAGGAAGAGAAGTTAAAGAAAGAAAAGTATGAGTATGCCCACTTAACTACCAATGCCAAGTTGAGTTCGTCTAGAGGTAAATGGAAGCCTAAAGGGTCAAATGCTCATGGTCCAAAGAAAGGGCAAGACTTTAAGAAAAATGGGAACTATGGGAGAAATGGAGATAAGGATTTTAAATGTTTTCACTGCAAAAAGCAGGGTCACAAGAGAGCCAATTGCTACATGAGGAAACCAAGCTTGAATCATTTTCGAGTTAGTGGAGCACATAGGGGGTTGTCTGGTTTTCAGCTTATCTTGAACAATGTCTTTTATGTTCCTAATTTTAGGAGAAACTTAGTATCTCTTTCTTCGCTTGATAAAGTTGGATATTGTCTTCATTTTGCAAATAAAAGAGTGAATTTGAGTTATGATTTCAAAATTATTGGGAATTGTGTTTTTTTTTTATGGATTATATCGATTATTCTTATCTCTCGATAGACCATATTACTCTTTCAATGTTGAGAATATTGTTGCTAAGAGATCTTTAATCAAAGATAGATCTTCATTGCTATGGCATAAGCGATTGGGGCATATCTCCTAAGAAAGGGTAAAGCAACTTATCAAGGCTGATATTAAACTGAGGTGAATTAACTAAAATTTATGATCATTCTGCAAAATATTTGCAGGATTGTGGTATTGTCGCTCAATATACAATGCCTGGGAGTCATGAACAGAAAGACGAAGTATGATGAATCCAAGACTACTAGATGTTACTTTATTGGATATCCTACAAAGGTGAAAATTTATGATCATTCTAAAGGGACTATAGATTCTATTGTCCTACTCGAGGCACTAGAATCGTTGAATCTCAAACTACCAAATTCCTGGAATTAGATGTTGCTGAAAAGTTCTTCTCCATCTTTTGAAAGGGAAGAACCAAACAAAACGGTCTCTATTCCATTGCCCATCTTACATGATGATTATATGCAAGATCCTAGCATAGTAGAAATTCAGCAAGATGAAAATACTGAAAATATGATGGTAGATCATCCCATTACAAATGAAATTCCCCAGATGAATGATGTAGCTCTAGAAATGCTCATGTGAAGATCACAACGACAAAGAAGACCAACACCTCTAAATGATTATCATGTCTATCTTGGAGAAGCTGATTTTGACATTGGAAGTATAGTTGATCCGACGACCTTCAAATAAGCTCTTTATAGTGATCATGTAGATAAATGGTTATGAGCGATGAATGACAAGATGATTTCCATGTCAACTAATCAAGTATGGAAACTTGTTGATTTACTTGATAGGCATAAACCAATCTGCTGTAAATGGGTATTCAAAACCAAGAACGACAATAAAGGCAACATAGAGAGATTCAATGCAAGGTTAGTCGCAAAATGGTACATACAAAGAGAAGGCATTGATTATACTAAAGTCTTTTCCCCAATGTCCACTAAAGACACTTTTTGGATAATCATGGCATTGGTGGCTCATTTTGATTTAGAGCTTCACCAAATGGATGTAATGGAGATCTGGATGAAGAAGTATATATGCAACAACCTGAAGGGTTTAAAGGAGCCGGAAATGAGCATATGGTGTGCAAACTTCAAAGGTCCATCTAGGGTCTCAAATAAGCATCACGTTAGTGGTACTTAAAATTTCACAAAATTGTGAGATCATTTGGTTTTGAAGAAAACAAGTTTGATCAATGCATCTACATGAAAGTAAGTGGGAGTAAATATATTTTCTTAGTACTTTAAATAGATGACATTTTACTTGCTAGCAGTGATGTTGATTTCTTGAATGACACAAAAAAATTTTTATCTACAAAGTTTGATATGAAAGATCTTGGGGAAGCCTCTTTTGTTCTAGGCATTGAGATCCATCGTGACAAATCTAAGAAGATTATGGGGTTATTTCAGAAAAATTATATAGATCGTGTTTTGAAAATATTCAATATGCAGATCTGCAAGTCAGATGATGCTCTTGTTGTGAAAGGAGATAAAGTGAGTATAGAACAATGTCCTAAGAATGATGTTGAAAAAGAAATCTTGAAGAATATTCCTTATGCTAGTGCAGTTGGCAGTCTTATGTATGCACAAGTATGTACAAGACCTGATATTGCTTTTGCTGTGAATACTTTTGGAAGATCTCTGTCGAATCCAAGTCATGAACATTAGGTTGCAGCCAAAAAGGTGATGAGATATTTACAATGAACAAAGGACTTCATGCTTGTATATAACAGAGTTGAGGACTTAAAGGTGATTGGATATTCAAATGTTAATTTTGCTAGTTGTTTAGATGATGGAAAATCAACTTATGGATACATTTTTTTGATAGCTGGAGGTGCTATTTTTGGAAGAGCACAAAGCAAACCTTGATTACGAACTCAACAATGTATGCTGAGTTTGTAGCGTGTTACGGCGCGTCGATTGAAGTAGTTTGGCTCATAAATTTGATCTCAGAATTGTGAGTTGTGGACTCTACTGCTAGACCTATGGTGATCTATTGTGACAACATTGCAACTGTGTTTTATTCCAAGCATGACAAGATTAGTAATGCGTCAAAACACATGGAGATCAAATATTATACTGTTAAGGACTTGGTCAAAAATGGAGACATTGTAATTGAAAATATCAGAACTTAGTCCATGTTGGTTGATCATATAACAAAAGACTTATGACCCATTTTATTTAAAGAACATGTAAAGAATATGGGTGTTTTAGATTCTTTTGATTTCTTTTGTTAGTGGGAGTTATATAATTTGTATTTCTGGATATTATAGTTATATGTAAACTGATAATGCTTTTATGATGTTTATTAAAGCATTTATTTTAAAAACTGTTGTTCTTGATTATATTGTTATCATTTCTCTTGTTGACTGAGAAATGGAAGTATAAAACAATATCTTTAAACAAATTTTAGTTTAAAGATGACTGAATATCACTGATTATAAGATCTCATATTAAATTGTGACATAGCTGTGCAATTTCATGTTGTTTAGAAATTGCATTAATGCAGTTTTATGTCATTAAGAAATTGCATTAAGGACCGATAAGAAATAGTATATATTTTAATCACATGTTGGCACTATTTTTTACTACACTACTAGGCTCATGATCCATGAAAATATAATGCTTATTATATGTGATTATGGAATGTCTTGTGTTGTGGTATTTTCTTAATACATTGATCTCCATAGTTCTATACCGAGGTTATAAAGGATTGGATTGGTTTTGAGATGCCATTATTGGAATATTATTTTTTTAAAAAGTTGTGGCCACATAAAAAAAAAAAAAATCAGTTATTAACCAGATAGTGTCGTTTTCAATATAAAATATTTTTTAAAATAAAATAAATTAATTAATGTAGCCCAAGTGGGAAAATGTTGAAAATTTCCTATAATATGAGCTTACATTAATTAATTGATGTTATATTTTAAATAATCGGGTTAATGGATATTCCAATATTTATTGAACCCCAAAGTGATTTGATTGAATTTGGTATTGGCATCTATTGATAACGGGCCTAGTTGAGCAGCAAAGTGTAATCAATTGTGTTTAACTAAAACTCATAATGGGAATGACCCAATTGACACGCTGTTGATTAGGGTTTGCTAGGTCCCATCTCTAGCCTATAAAATGGTAGGTTATACCTATTAGTTGCTTTAATCCCATTGAAAGATATTATATCAAAATAAGTCATAGAGAAGAAGATCTAGCATTTCAATAGATCCCTGATTATCAGAGTAATCTACTTTTTTTTAAGTGAAGTAATGGCTAAAACATGTACGCTTTAATTTCGTTGTATTTATTGATCTCGGTGTTTACAATCATATATGATTTTATTCAAGAAGATCATGGAGCAAACTCGAGATCCTCTGATCAATGTAGAATGTATGAGCCAAGACGTCAAAATCAAGTATCATACAAAGAATGCAAGCTCTCTTTTGCAAAGAACAGGATTTTAAGCTCCAAATTATAAAGTGTGAGGAAGTCCATTCTCTATGAGAGCAACCGGAACTATTTAGATAGCAAGAAATGTCGACGAATAAAGTAGAGAACTCATTCTTCTGTCTTTAATTATGAATGTTCAAGAAGCATATTTATCTCACCTATTTAATTTGTTATGGCTTATTTTCTTTTCTTCAAGACAATAGAAAGGATAGCTATCATGACAGCAGAATTCTATCTCTTCGTACCTAAAATAAGAACTTTTTGTTTTCTGCATTACTAAATTTTATTAAGTGCTAGTAAGTGCAAAGAATTGTTGATTAAAAAAAGGATCGGTAACTTTTTTCTAGGTTACTTTTTAGAAACTTACCTACATTTTTACAAAATTATCAACTTTTCTTTTACATTTTGAAAATGGCAACTTGTAGTGACATACCAATTTTTATTTGCATGACTTACTAATAATTTCAATTTACTAATTCATTTATGAAATTACCAATCAAAATTTGAGTCATTAACCAACTTTTGTGAGATTATATTACCATCTAACTTTGGGTCATCAACTCTCTTTGGGTTAGCTTATCAATATTTATTTGGTTTTTTTCTTTAATTTACCATGTATATTGAGTTATTTACTCCATAATATTGGGTTACAACTCTTACTTGAGTTAGATAATAACATTTATTTATTGGGCTAAGAGTAATAGAAATCCTAAAACTAGTTGCGAAAATGCAATCATATTAAGAAAACTCCCAAATAGTTAATTAAGTCTTAAAACTTGTATAATTGATTCAATCATTGATCTCCATTAGCTCTGCTCTATTCCAATGATGGAAAATGCTGATGTGTCATCTTTTATTATTTTTTGAGGTCGTGTGGGACTGATATGATGTCAAGTAGGTACCACATCGGAAAAAAGGCACGAAATTGTAAAAAATAAAAATTAGTCACGGAGAGAAAGTGGAGCACGATGTGGTTTGGTGTTTGAAGAAGCAAGGATGGGGGCAGGGTTGGCACCGCCGCCCCACCTTTGCCACTGAAGACCAACAGCGGCTTCAGGCATCAGAGGCCCTTGTTTTTGTGCAGTAATGTCGTCGGCTGCTTCCAAGAAACCCAGGGAATGGGACTTGAAGAATGAATTTAATTATCTTCATCCTACGAAAGCTTTAAAAAATGCTTTATGTGAACCTCTCTATATCTACTCGACCCAATTTCTTTTTAAAAAAAACACAATTTAGTTTGAGTCCAACTATTGGCCCAACTTTTTTTTGTCCCATAAAAAAAAAAAGTATCAATTTTAACTCAAGTTGCAATTCTAGCTCAATTTTATTTATTTATTTATTTTTTTTTTATTTTTTTACAGAAGCACCAATATTCAATTTATTTGGCGACTACAAATTTTTTTTAAGATTCAATATATGGTTTGATTGTATAACTTGGTTGGAAAGCTTTCTCGAGCAAAGAAAAGTCAATTAATTTCAAAGATGTGAGGATTGGAACATATTATTGCATTATCCCTCATTATAGAACTCCAGGTCGAGTTTTTCCTCATATAAAAAGAGAATATGTGGGGCATATTAAGATTTGATTTCATATATTTGACATTTGATTTATTTATTTAACTGAATTTTAGAACTTTAGATTGTTATATGAGAGACTCGGACAATTTTATTTTCTTTTATTAGTTGCCTGATTATGATTTCGATTATATTTTTGATATTTTCCTTACTTGTTTTTGAATATGTTCCAATTATCTCCTTTTATCAGAGTTTCTTTAGGATTCTAGACTATTTATATTCGAGTTATTCTATTTAATAAAGCAGCTTGCATTTGATTATATATTGGTGATGTAAAATAGAGAGTTTCTTTCTTGTAAATTTTATTATCTCATGGTGCAGTAAGAAGCAAATTGTTGATGCGTGTTCTAGCATAGAAATTGGCCATTAAGCTTTGGAAAATACAAACTTCCAATTTTTTTTGTAGCTTCACTTGCATTTTCTCAAACATCGGCCGGCATAACAAATTTTTCTTTATAACACCACTCTCAATTGCTCGAAAGTTTTCCATCAACAGGCAAACATATTGGATATTTCAAAAAACAAGCTACCTAATGATAAAGTAAACAAAGCAAGAAAATAAATTTAAAATCAGATTTACGTTGTTTGGTTAATAGATCTATACTTTGAGAGAGCAACTCAGGATTCTACTAGAGAGAAAACAATACACCCAATATTAGGATCATACTCAAGTCACTTTTAATGTTTCCCAAGTTCAAATTACACTCAATAACTTACATAATGTTTAACCTCACTGTTACTCTTGAAAAATTTCTCAATATTACGAAGAAATTTTATAAATCTTAGTACCAAATTTATTGGTTTAAAATACTTGCAATTTCTTAAGGATGCAATTCACAAGCACATTGTACAATTGATTGTTATAACCAAAAGCTCTTCTTATTTTGGTGTAGTGCTGAAAAAAAAAAAAAAAACCCACCTATATATGTACATATTATATATATGTATTTGGATCCATGATAGAGAACTCCTTATAAACGACTTAAACCAAGAAAACCACTAAAAATAGGAATTTCAATGTGGAAAGTTCCTCAAAAATTTGTTGCTTGTTTGGGCATTGAGCCACAAGTCCTATTGAGATTTAGAAGTTTACTAAGATCGGGTTTCTGTGTTCAAACTTGTGACATTGTCAACATTGAAATTAACTGTCACCTTATAAACTAGCACTATCTTGTTTGAGTTGGTGTTAATATATTTACGTTTCTTCAAACAAGCCATTTTATCGACTAAAAGTTCGAGATAATAGTTGTTGTGAAGACCCCATAGCAAGAGCTAACTACGTGAAGGGCCAAAGGCTATTGATTTCGTGAATTGTTAATATTTAAATTCTTGGCTAAATATTTAAGATTAAATTGCATAGAAAATTAGAGATAAATTTGGCCCTAACAAAAAAAAAAAGATTTTGCATTACCTAGGTATTAATATTATTTGCATCAATTAAGTTTTATATTTATTTTATTTTCCCTTATTTTACTGCATTTCGGATAAATAGAAAAAAAATTAAAAAAAAAAAAGAAAGTGAAATGGCTTGGAGCTGGGCTTGACGCCATCGGGGCTCGCGGCGGGGGTAGCATACTCAAGAAAGTACAAACAGAATTGTTGAAACTTAGCAAGTTCACATTCAAATTACTTATGTTCATGTTAGGAAAAACCCACTGGATAATTTGCAATAATTTTGGAAACAGATAAGGCTCTATATTGGATATTCTAATGCATAGTGTGTTGTGCCTTAATATCTTGATCTTTGAGTGAGCTAGGCTCATTCACAAGAATCATGACTATGTCTTTCTTTTTGAACTGCTTTGCAGTGGCTACATGTCTTCCAAATATGCAATGCACAGACAATTTTCAGTTAAATATGACGTGTTCAGCTTTGGTGCGCTACTGCTAGAGATCATAACTAGAAAGAAGGATCAGTGTTCTTATGTATCAGATCACGATGCGCCCTTCTAGACTATGTGAGTAAAACTGGCTCCCGCAATTTCATTTAGTTTTGGCAAATTAAGGACAGTACCAACATATGTTCAAGGTTTGAGAACACTAGAGAATCGAGCACCATTGGAAATTATGGATCCGACAATGAGTGAATCTTACCCTACAAATGAAGTGATCAAATGTATTCATGTTGGCTTGCTCTGCGTTCAGAATGACAAAGAAGCCCGACCTGCTATGGATACGGTTGTTCTCATGCTTAGTAGTGCTGATTCCATTAGCCTCCCCGTCCCCAAGCAACCTACGTCCTTCATCCCGACTGTGAAGCATAAACAACAATCTCGCGATCTAAACTGGAACAGATTCACCGAGAAGCTCAATAGCAGCAAGATAATGCTGCAATGTTCAGTGAATAGCGGCTATCTTACTGATGCAAGTCCCAGATAGAGAAAGGGAAAAGAAATCCATTGATCATTGTATCATTCATGAACGAAGAGGTCTAAACCAAATATCATACAAAGAATGCAAGCACTCAATGTGCAAGGAACAAGATTTTAAGGTCCAATTTATAAAGTGTGTGGAAGTCCATTCTCTATGATGAGAGCAAGCGGACCTATCTAGCTAGTTGCAAATCGAAAAATAAAGTAGAGAACTTACTCTTCTGTCTTTAATTTTAAATGTTAGAGGAGTATATTCTTGTTATGGTTTATATTCCTCTATTCTTCAAAACAATAGAAAGGATAGCTCTTGAAATAGCGAAATCCTATTTTTCCATATTTGAAACAAGGTTTTTTTTTTTTTTTGCGTACTAATAAATTAAATTTAGTAGCATTAAGTGTCGAGAATTGTTGATAAAAAACTCACTTTTTTTTCCTTGGTAACTTCAAGCACCATCTCAACTAGCATATTATCACGTATCAAAGTTTTTGTCATTGATTTGCAAGAGCTTAGCTCGTATCCTAATTTTGGCATTATGTTTGAGGTTCTCATTAACTTTGATGCTTTGTCTTGGTTGGCCAATGTAGCCTAACAAGTAGGCGTTGTCACCACCTACACAAGTTTCCTTTTTGAAAGCTTAGTCCACGAGGTTCAGCTCAATTTCACAAAAAACATCAAGGCATGGCAATTAAGAGCGTGGACAATGGGACAAATTAGTGTGTATGAATTAGGCGTGTGACACATAATATAAATACTTCAATATTTGGGTCACACACTTGAGTTTGTATGTCGCATGATTTATGACGTGAGTAACATTGGACGAAGTCAAGACAACATTTTTGTTGCTAGTGTTGTTACTTATGATAATTCATACTTCATGTGGAGAAGGAGAAAGCTTGCAAAATGATGAGAAAGAGAAAGAGAAACATGTGATTTGACAATGACGGGTTTGGTAAGCCACTAGGCGCCAGACAAATGTTCATATTAGCCCCTCCCAATGAGATTACTCCTACTCGACGTAAATGACTAAGAAGGAAAAAACTTGATCGTTGACTCAAGTCAGGTCAACTCAGCGCAAAGTGCACTTACGAGACCATTACTTGAAACTTATCCTCTTATAAGAGTTACGGTGAAACCACTACGTAAAAGATCAAGCGCTTATTCACCGAGTGGACGATTTGTCCACCGTATGCCAAAATGTACGCACTGGTCATGACATCTTACCATTTGTTATGACTTATTGACCCTTGTCATAGTAGGCAAAAGAACGCTTTAAGTGTCATAACTTGGCATAAATGAACACTTAAGTGTCATAACTTACGAAATGTACCCTTAAATACCACATTTTAAGAAAAGTGGGACACCTGAGTGCCATCTCTAGCAAAATTGACCGGAGATCATACGTGGCTTTAAAATATTAATATTTCTCGCCAATGTGTCTCGCCGGAGAGCTGAGTCAGCTCAAATTCACCCAAAATAACGTCGTTTCGGCTATTGGCCAAAATAGAACTCTTAAATCAGCCAAAACGACGTCGTTTTGGCATAATTTGAATTTAAATATAATATATAAATTTTTAATTAAATTTGAAAATAAATTTATTTAAATTTTTTTTTTAAAAAAATTTAAAAACTTTAAAAACTTTAAAAAATTACAAAAAATTACAAAAATTTACAAAAAATTCAAAAATTTACAAAAAAATTCTGCCCTCAATCGCCTCCTTTTTCTAAGTTTTTTTTTCTATTTTTTTTTGTAAATTTTTAAATTTTTAAATTTTTAAATAAATTTATTTTTAATTTAATCTAATTAATTTTTATATTAAATTTTTTTACCACGTTAGCACCAAAACAACATTGTTTCGGGTGTTGGCCAAAATAGAGCTCTTAAATCGGCCCAAACGACGTTGTTTTGACATAATTTGAATTTTAATATAATATAAAATTAATTAAATTAAATTTAAAACAAAATAATAATATAATTTTTTGGTAAGAAAATAATAATATAATTTATATTTACTTTTAAAAAAAAATGAGGAGAAGGAGAAAGAGGAAGGCAACCAGCGATTGAGGCGAGCCCTCACGCCACCACCTCCCCGCCGTCGCTGGAAGGTGGGGGAAGGGTTGGCCAAGGACACCTCCCTTTTTTTCAAAAAAAAAAAAAAAAAAATTCTTTAAATTTTTATAATTTTTTATAATTTTTATAATTTTAATATTTTTAATATATATTTTTATTTTTAATTTTTTAAAAATAATTTTGGTTTTAAATTAAATTAAATTAATTTTTATAGTAAAATTTTTACTACGCTAGCACCAAAACAATGCCGTTTTACACTCGCTTCCATGAAAAATTGATATGTCAGTGTTTTGGCCGGATTGACACTTAAGTGATCAATTTTGCTCCGATTTTGGCACTTAAGTGAACATTTCATAAATTATGGCACTTTCTGCTAAGTTATGGCATTTCGAGGTCCGCGTGTTTGTCGTAGTGTGGTGACATAACCCGGTAGACAGAGTAGAAAAACTATGAATAGACGTTTGGAGGCTGAGAAATAGGTTTGGACCTCTTCACTCCTATATACACTGTCTTACATTTCTATCCTCCTCCAAAACTATAACTTAAGCATCGGAGGGCCAATTCGGACAAAAAACCCGATCGCCCTAACCTGTGTTCGCAGCTGTAGGTTCCATCAGAGGTGAAAATCTGACTAGATCCTCGGAGACTAAGCTGCGTAGCAACAGTATGGTGCCGTTTGTGGGAAACAGTACGAATAGCTTTGTCGCTTTTCCCAGGGATTTCCTTGCCATTTCTTTGGAAACCTATTATTGGTATGCGTGGACCAATATCCACGAGCACCTCCGCCATTTAAGATTTCATTATTTGATATTTTTCTTTAATTTAACGTGATTTTCGAATTTTAGATACTTATCTTAGAGACTTGGGTAATTTTATTTGTCTTTTCGTTCGTTATCCAATCAAAATTCAGATAAGTTATTAGAAATTTTCTTCATTTGTTTGGATGGTTTTTTAACTATCTTTTATCGGTGTTTCTTTAGGACTTCAAACTTTTTATGTTCACCGTATTCTCTTTCCTTAGGTATCTCACATTTGATTATTATGTATTGGTAAAAAATTGAGATTTTTTTTTTTTTTTTTAATGTGCGCCTTGTGCATGTTACACTTTGTGGGTGTTGCGAGTTCACATTCAGAGCTACATCGCACAAAAAGATGTTGCTTTTTCAAGAATTCTCTTATCTCATGGTGCGATCAGAAGCAAATTGTTAAATTGCCTTCTAGCACGGAAGATGAGCAATGAGCTTTAGATAATTTCCGAATATTCGTAGCTTTGCTAGTATTTTCACAAATATCGGCTAGGATAATGGATTTTCTTATAGTAATGCCATTCTCAATTGTGCAAACTGTGTATTTTAGAAGGGGAAGGGGACAAACACATTGAAAATGGCTGTCGTCTTATAAACTCACACTATCCTGTTGAAAGGTGCTATGAATATTTTTCCCTTTCTCCCGACCAAACCTTTTTGTCGCCCATACCAAAAGTCAAGTAAATGTAGGCCGACAAAGGCTACTTAATTTATCAATGCATGCCTCGCGGGCCATATCTTTATTAATTCCCAATCGAAGTAAGCTTATCCATTTCCGACAATTCGGATTTGATCGGCGGAATATTTTGCACTCGATCGCTCCCTTTTTTTAACAGGCGACCTTACTTAAGTACATACATCATCGAGGGTTACGTCACAACGACTTTGATGGGCACGTTCATGTCAAACCGTCGATTGAATAGTCTTGATATCTGTAGAATTTCTGTCCCTTCATTTAGTTAAATATATCTTAGTGAGCTGGACGAGAGACGTGTCAACAAAGGTGTCCTGGAAAGTATACGCTTGAGGGCTGTTGATTATTTTAACCAACACAGTAATGCATTCTTCACGTTGGCTCCCTTTGAAAAATAAATCCAAATCGAGTTTAGTGACATAACAAATAACACGCGAGACGTGCGTGCGTATAAAGAAATCCATGCATCGCGGCACTAAATAATGTCTGTAGCTGCAATCATGATTCGAGTTCTCACACACATTGCCCTAGCTTCTAAGTAAAGTCTGAAAGTGCTAGTATGAACACGGGGTGAATAGGTGTGAAGACAATTTTTCGCAAAGAACGGTTCTAAAATTGAGTCTGAAAAGCACCAGATTTTGAGCGAGTTCAGACTTTAGCACTTAAATAGAACTGTGAACAAAATAAATGAGTTTATGAAAGAGAATAAGAACAAAGTAATTATATTTGTTCAACTTAGATCAAGCATATGTCAACTCTCCTACGCTAACAGCCTTCTGGCTGAATTTCATTATGTGATCAATAAGAAATTACAACTTTGAGTGCAAACACTTAGTGATAGATCACATACTATCTCACTAAGTCACTCATTTAGTATTTCTCTTACGATTGTAGACGTTTAAGCTCACCAAAAATAAGTGTACAATCAAAGTTTGCTCAGATTTTGGAATTATAATTTTACGTTCCGTCTCTTACTTGCTCATCGGTCATTGATCTCCTTAAATACTTTTCCCACATAAATTCACTATTGTTGATGTGGAATCCGGTCCCGCAGAGTTGGTTGGGTCTCCGATGAACGGTCCCATTTGCGCCCACAAATAGATAGCTATATGCATCCGAGATTGTAATCCGGAGTGGCCCTCCGACGCCGAAGCCGGTAACTTACGCGTGCCTGGACATTGGGAGCTAACGTTTACTGGGCTTGTCCGTCAAGCGAGTCGCTTTTCCTATCGGTGTTTGGCGGAGTCTATCCCGTTTTTCTAATTGTGGTGACTTTTGTCAATGCACTTACTTTATATAACAATAAAAATAATCCCACCGTCCACGTTTATCATCACTGTTTCCAGGAATCAACCGCATAGCTGTTACCCAATAGAGAATGTCGAAGCTGTCTGAACTCGACACCTTTATGACAAACAGAATTGACTAATCAATTTCCTTTTTTCCTCCTCCTTACAGCTTGATCTTTCCCCTTCTTCGCTATAAATCAAGGTACATTGCACTCCGTGGTGCTGAAAAGAGAGGGAAAGAACTGCCACTTCCAGCCAAGTCCCTCAAAAGAATATGACAAAGCTTTTTGCAATCCTCGTTTTCATGCTTAGCTTTCTCATCCTCAAAACCAAATCAACCGTTATAAACAGTTACTGCCTGAACTCGAGCATTTTCGATCCAAATAGCACCTATCAGGCCAACCTCAACCATCTCCTTGACTCCATCTTCTCTCATGCCGACTCGAGAGGTGGATACTTCAACACGAGTGAAGGGAAGCCAAGCGATGATGACACTGTGTATGGCAGATTCCTATGCTGGGGAGGTGTCACCAAGGATTTGTGCGTGAAATTTGTGAAAGCTGCTACTGTCATCATCAAAGAGAAATGTCCTATGGTCAAAGCGGCCATCCTCTGGTACGACGAGTGCATGGTGCAGTATTCGGACCATAACTCCCTTTCAGCCATGGACGAAGAGCCTCTTCTGATCGGGTATAATCTGGAGGATGTGAAAGAAAAGCCTGCTGAGTTCATGAATCAATTGAACAAAACAATGAAAAGTTGATAACTCAGGCTGCTCGACGATCCGATGAGAAGTATGCCTTCATTGAATCAAGGAGCCCTCCTCTATACACATTTGCCCAGTGCAGGCCTGATCTCTCAGCGGCTCAATGTAAAGATTGCCTGCAGAATGTGATTTCGATTCTCCTGACAAATCAAACGGAGAAAATAGGGGGCAGAATCTTGCTTCCGACTTGCTTCGCCAGGTTCGAGAGATACCCGTTTCATGGTAATGAACTCGACTCTTCTTCTTGTTTTTTATTTTTAAAACTAGTTATAACGCATTTTTGTTCTGTTTTGACCACGTTTGGTGGCACGTAAAACGTTTTATTGTCTATGCCATGCATATGCCAGATGCTAAATGTAATGCCATCATACTGATGAAGCCTTCAACTGATTAAATTACAGCCGAAAAGGAAGGCATTCTTCGTCAAGATTAGTTATCGGGATCACTTCTGCAGCTTCGGCGATCATGCTACTTTGCGCCGTGCTCTGTTTTGCCCTCAAAAGAGAAAGGAGCAAGAGAAACAATGTCGAAGAAGATCCAATCGGTAACAAATGGGAAAAATTGCACCACAAATACTTAACTTTATTTACAGAATGCAATGAAGTTCATAGCCTTTTCAATTCATTTAATCAAGTCTTACACCTTTATCAAAAAGTGCAATCAAGTTTTAGGCACATTATTTGCTCCAATTTGTCCTTAACCTTTATTAGAAAATACAATGAAGCTCTAAAGTTACGTGGAAAAGTGCCACTTAAAGAAACCACTGAAGTACTTTTCGAGTAACACACAGCTCATTTTAGGTACTACTAATAGAAATGACTTTACTGCACTTTTAGAAGAGGGTTTATAAATAGGTTGAGTCAACTTAATAGTTTAAGACTCAATTGCATTCCGTATATAAAGTATAGGGCTTCTTATGCAATTTTCCTGTGAGAAATGCCATAGATCTACTTTGCTTGCATATTAGTCTTTCCATTTACAGTTTATTCATATCACAGAGTTGATGGCTTATGGTTACTCACCTGGAAGCGAAATTTCCGAACTCCATTCCCTGCAATTTGATGTGAGTGCAATTGAAGCTGCAACAGGTTACTTCTCAGATCAAAACAAATTAGGGGAAGGTGGATTCGGTCCAGTTTATTGGGTAAGCAGTTTTTAACATGGAGATATGACATGAAGCACTACGTATGTTCTGCCTTTACATGACATTTTTGTTCATATTCTGTCTTTTGTAGGGCACACTCCCTTGTGGGAGGAATATTGCAGCAAAAAGGTTGTCTCAAAGCTCGAAACAAGGCACGCAGGAATTCAAAAACGAAGTTGAATTGGTAGCCAAGCTTCAGCATAGAAACCTAGTGAGGCTATTAGGGTTTGCCATGGAAAGAGAAGAAACGATACTGGTCTATGAGCATGTGCCCAACGGAAGCCTTGACCAGTTGCTCTTCGGTTCGCGCCTCCCCTTCATCTTCTTTAAATATTATTCCATTCCTCTCAATTTAGTTCTTTCTTTCCAATCCTAGTCACCATCTAATAACATTTCCATGGTATGAGCAAAATTCAGTAGTTATGTCTTGCGGCATTCTTCATACATTTTGAAGACGGTTTCAAAAAGAAAATTAAATAGGACAATGACTTGTCAACTAGATTCAGACTTGAAGTTGGGCTTCTTCTGACTCTAAAATTTACAAATTCTGTCCTACATAGACCCTCAGCAAAGCATGCAATTGAATTGGTTGGCGCGCCACAAGATCATGGTTGGGGTGGCACGCGGTCTTCTTTACCTTCATGAAGATTCTCGGCTCCGAATTATCCATCGTGACCTCAAAGCTGGCAACATTTTGCTCGATGACAATATGAACCCTAAAATCTCAGATTTTGGTATGGCTAGGATTTTTGGTGCTGAGCAGACTCAAGGAAGAACAAACAGAATTGTCGGAACTTAGTAAGTCAAATTTCAAAATACTTCAGTTCATAGTATGAACAACCCACTGGATAATTTGCAATAATTATGCCAACAAATTCAGAATTTAACTGGACTTTCTAATGCATAGACTATATTGAGCCTTAACATTTTGATCTTTAGGTGAACTATGCTCATTCACTAGAATCTCATCAATGTCTTCCTCTTTGTACTGCTTCGCAGTGGCTATATGTCTCCTGAATATGCCATGTACGGGCAATTTTCAGTAAAATCCGATGTGTTCAGTTTCGGTGTACTAATGCTCGAGATCATAACTGGCAAGAAGAATCAGTATTCTTACATATCAGATGACGACGCAGGCCTTCTTGACTATGTGAGTAAAGTTTGATCCTACATTTTCGTTTGGTTTTCGTAAATTAATGGTAGTACCAACATATGTTTTAGGTTTGGGAACACTGGAGAAGGGGAGCACCATTGGGAATTGTGGATCCTATAATTGGGGAATCTATCTCAGTAACCGAAGTGATCAGATGTATTCACATTGGCTTGCTCTGTATTCAGAACGACAAAGAAGCACGACCTGCCATGGATACAATTGTTCTTATGCTTAGTAGTGCTGATTCTGTTTGCCTCCCCGTGCCTGAACAACCAGCATTCTTTGTTCCAAGTGTGAAGAACAAACGACAATCTCAAGATCCAAACTCGAATGGATCCAGCAAGAAGCTCAACAGCAGCAAGATAATGCCACAATGTTCAGAGACCAGCAGTTGTCTTACTGATGTGGCTCCTCGATAAAGAATGGGAAATGATGATGGAGCACGCTCGAAATCCACTGATCAGTGTACAATTCATGAGCCAAGAGGTCAAAACCAAGCATCGTACAAAGAATGCAAGCTCTCTTTTGCAAGGAACAAGATATTAGCTCCAAATTACATTAGTGTGTTGAGGTTTAACCTCTATGAGAGTAACTGGAACCATTTAGATAGCAACAAATTGAAGAATAAAGTCGAGAACTCATTCTTCTGTTTTTAATTATAGACATTTAATAAGCATTTCTCTCGACTTTTTAGTTTATCATGGTTTATCTTTTTTTCCTTCTTCAAGAAAATAGAAAAGATAGTTCTTGTAACAGTAGAATTCTATAGTTCTGCAAGCTCTCATTTGCAAGGAACAAGATTTTAAGCTCCAAATTACATGAGTGTGTTGAGGTCCAATCTCTACGAGAGTAACCAGAACCATTTAGATAGCAACAAATCGAAGAATAAAGCAGAGAACTCATTCTTCTGTTTTTAATTATAGATATTAAAGAAGCATATTTCTCTCAACTTTTGAGTTTATCATGGTTTATCTTTTTTTCTTTCTTCAAGAAATAGAAAGGATAGCTCTTGTAACAGCCGAATTCTACAGTTCTGCATATAAACTAGGGATTTCTGTCCATACTAGTATACTTTATCAAATAATAGTAAGCGTCAAGAGTCGTTGATAAAGAAATGGATTGATAACCTTTTTTTCCAGGTAAATCATTAAGAATTTGCCGACATTTTAGGAAACTATCAACTTTCTTTGACAGTAAGAAAATACCAACTTGCACTAAGATTATAGTTTTTATTTGCTTAACTTACCAACATTAAAAATTTATGGACTCTTATTGGAAAATACCAAATCTAAATTAGAGTATGGAACAAGATCACCAATAACACGATTCAGAATTTCTGCAAATATATTAGATACTCTGAAAAAGAACAATTAAGTGCTATTATTTTTGCTTTCACGATACAAATTTATCGTAGTTGTTCTCATTGTCCTGACAAGTTTTGGTCTTTCTTCTCTTTCTTGAAGGGTACACTTCCTTGTATACAAAATCAAAAGTGAAGTTGAACAAAAAGCGAAGCTCCAACATATAACCTATTCATTTATTAGAATTTTCCATTTAAAGAGAAGAAATATTAATAGCCTACAATTGCCTAAGGGAAGCCTCGACCATTGCTTTCAGGTTGCCTCGCTCTTCTTTTCTTTAAAATGATTCCGTTCTTCTCTGCTTCGCTCTTTCTTCCCAATCCTTGATAACCAAGTAGAATTTTGTTTAACATTTAAACAAAAGGTGGGAGAATGACATCAATTGTGACATTTTTGGACTAACTCACTCGATGCATCATCTGCTTTGGCCTATATTATACTGAACCTCATAGTTTTATCTTTTAGTGTACAAACAAGCACTTTTCCAAGATGTCATTCATTCTGGCAATGCTCTAGCCTAGGTTTGCTTAATTTTGGAGTTCCAAAGCAAAACTTACTATTAGGCTCCGTTCGTTTCGCGGAAAATAATTTCCGGGAAAATATTTTCCGGAATTTCCGGTGTTCGGATGGCGGAAAATAATTGGTCAAGGAAAATATTTTCCGGTCAAAGGAAAATTTGCCCATCAAATCTTGGAAAATGTTTTCCTCTTTTGAAAAGAGGAAAACATTTTCCGGAGGAAATCTTTTCCCATCGCGTGCGTGCTCTCATCTTTCATTACTCTGTTTTGCCCTCTTTCTCGTTCTGCCCTCTTTCTCACAAAATCTAGGGCTTCTGATCTCGTCCTCCTCCTCCTTCGACGCCGACGATTAGCAGCAGCGGGGCCGATAGTGCTGGATCTCCGCCCTCACGAAGCCCTAGGTTTCTGATCTCGTCCTCCTCCTTCGACGCCGACGATTAGCAGTAGCAGGGCCGGCGGTGCTGGATCTTCGCCCTCACGAAGCCCTGTGATCTCGTCCTCCTCCTTCGACGCCGATGATTAGCAGCAGCGGAGCCTCCCCCATTTAGCGCACCTGCAATTCGATCGACAAATAAAAAACCCCAAAAGCAAAAGCCCAAATCTACAGAGCTCTCGACCCACGCCGACCTCAGATCTCCACAAGCTTTCCTCCCTTGGAAAACCTCGCGTGCGCAGATGGCCCCGGGGTGGGTGGTCCTTGGAAAACCTGCTGAAGCCGTTCCTGTCGTGGTGCCGTTCGCCTCTTCCTGCCGATGGACATCTACCGGAAGTACGAGACCCGGCCCAGCTGCGAGCACGACGCCTCCCGCACCCCGTCGGAGCACCTCGCCACCGAAGTCCGTCATGAAGAGCCAGCGCAACGCCCTCCTCATAGCCGCCGCCCTCGTCTTCTACTGGCTCCTCTACTCCGTCACCCACCTCGTCGTTCGCATCGAGTAGCTCAGCCAGCGGCTCGAGCGGCTCAAGGCCCGCGATTGATCCCGCCGCCGCCCCGCCCCCACGAGATGAGTGGATTTTCCTCAAGATGGCGTTCCTAGTTTTATCCGTCCGTTCTTTTTCTTTTTTCGATTTTGCTGTCTGAATACGCTCGGTGATGTTCGAATATTTTCTGGAATGATCTCTCGAATAATGTCTGTTGGCGTTTCATCTGTGTGGAGATATTGTAGTGTTGTGGCTAGCTTTCGGTTCGTTGTGCTGGTCATTGTGGGATTTGAAGATGAAGGTGGAGGTAACCTGAGGGTTGGATTTGGTAACATCGTCGAGTAGTGTCGGGCGAGGGGGTTGCATTGACTCGCAGATTCATTCTGTGACTTTCTGGGGTGGTTCAATTGAAATGTTGTTTTTTTTTGGGGTAAAGTTCAATTGAAATGTTGTTCATGCCTAGGGTTTCAAAGAAAGCTTATTTGGGATCCAAACCATGTTAAACTATTCCCAAGCATAATGGTTAGAAAATATTTTCTTTACCGAACACCGGAAAACATTTTCCGAAACATTTTCAACTTTTAGCCGAACACCGGAAAATATTGTCATTTTCCTGGAAAATAACTTCCAGGAAAATATTTTCCGGAATTGGCCAATTTTCCGTGAAACGAACGGAGCCTTATATCAAAGGCTGCTACTATGAGTTGATTCTAGGTTCTCACATATGATCATTCTCCCCATCCATTGCATAGTTCAATTCATTATTTCCCCCTTCGCCATCTTAGAAGCCTACCTAGACTTTCTTCTTGTCTAGGTTCTCTATCCTCAATGACCACACCCCATTCTTGTTGGACTAGATCGTTACACCAGTAATTCATAAATTTTGACCAAATGTATAATGTCATTCTTGGACTATTAATTTGTTCGATATGATCCTTGAACTATTTCTAAATGTTTAATCTAATCCCTAAAATTTTAATTTACTCAATCTAATCCCTCGACTATTTCAAAATATTCAATATATCATTGGTACTATTCACAATGTTTTTAGAACTCGAGGTCGAGTTTTTTTATGTAGAAGGAGAATAATATGGGCCATATCGAGATTTGATTTTTATAAGCTATTAAAAAGATTTAGGATTTTCTTATTGGATACTTTCTTTCTTTATTTAATTTAAATTTAGATTTTCAGTTAGTTATCTCCTTTTTTTTTTCTTTTCAATAGTTATTCTTGCAGTTTTTTTTTTTTTTTTTTTTTGAATGTTTTCAAATTATCTCTTATAAGAGTTTATCAAGGACTTTGTACTATTTATACCCATGTTATTCTCTTTTTGAAGCAATTTGCATTAAAGTTTATATTGGAAATGAAAACTTGAGAGCTTCTTTTACGAAGAAAATTACCGATATAGTCCTAAATCTGTACGAATGTCAATTTCGTCCTAAAATTTTTAATTTTACTAATGCAATTGTAAATCATTGCATGAAATTCCTCCACAGTCTTTTTGAATGATTTTTGCATGATGTGGTTGATATAATGTCTAGTCATTACCAGTTATCTTGCGTGGCATGTCGATGTGGACACCTAATGGATTGCTATGATAGCGATTTACAATGGCAATTAGCCAGATAGACATACATTAGAATTTTGTATAAAATTTTAGGATTAAATCATTATCCATTCAATATGTTTAGGATTGATTGGGTAAGTATCCCTCTTTCATGTGTGCCTTGTGTGTATTACACTCCATGCGTGTTTCAAGTTAACATTATCAAAGCAACATACCTAAAAAAGAATGAGTTTTCCTGAAAATTTTCGTATCTGATGGTGAAGAAAAAAGCAAATTGTTGATGCGCGTTCTATAATGGAAGGTGAACATTGAGCTTTAGAGGATGCTAACTTCCGAACATTTGTAGCTTCGCCGGCATTTTCTCAAACATCGGCTAGGGTAACCAATACTTGATAATGCCACTCTCGATTGCTCGAACGATGTCTCTGATGAGCCGAAAAACCCATAAAAAATTACTGTCATTTTATAAACCATCACCCTCTTCTTCTAAAGTCGATTAATATTTTCCGTTTCTCCGACGAATCCTTTTTGCCGACTAAAAATATGAAATAATAGTTGTTGCTGCCAAGATCGCATCTCAAAACTCAACTAAGTGGAGGCCAAAAAAGGCTACTAAACTTGTCAATGCATGTCCTTCGAGCCATCTCTATTAATTCCCAATCGAAGTAAATTAATCCATTTTCAACTATCCAAATTCAATTAGTGGGATATTTTGCACTTGATTATGTTAGGGTACATGTGTGAGTTGTGTTAAAAAAAAAAAAAAAATCCCGTATCAAAGAATTGAAATGATGTAGAGCAGTCAATATATCATCATTTATTCATAGCTCATTAGTTTAAGCTTTTGAGTGAAAGTGAGTCCAACTGAATATGTAGATAAGCTAGAACTTAAGCTCCCTCTTGGTGATTTCTCCAGATGAAAGGTATCGAGCTTTTGTTGTGCACTCCCAACAAATAATATTAGAGTTGATGGTAAATTGGTTAGGCCCTAATCAGCTCAAGTCTCAATAAATAGTATTAGAGTCGATGGTAGATTGATGACCTCTAGCCTATGCAACTTGAGATATCTTGATGTAGAAGGATACCTATATTAAGGGGAAGTAGATCTAACATTGAACTCATAAATGGAGGAGAGATTGTTATGATACACATGTAAGTTAGAAATTGGAGTGATATAGAGTAGTGTATATCCTAGTTGCCCAAAAACTTATTCGTTTAAGCTTTTGAGTGAAGGTGGTCCAACTGGATGCGTTAATAGGCTCAGACTTATGCTCCATCTTTGTGATTTCCCCAAGCGAAAGGTGAAAGGTATCGGACTTCTACTTCATGCTCCCAACCAACTGTATCGGAGTCGATAGTAAATTGATGGACCCCTAATCTATTCAAATTAAGATATCTTGATGCAGAAGGATACCTACTTTATGAGGAGGTAGATCTAACCCTAAGCTTACACACGAGAGGGAGATTGTTAGGATACAAGTTTAAGTTACATTAGAAAAATCCCATATTAGAGAATTTGAATGGTGTAGAGTAGTTAATATATTATAATTGTTCTATGACTCATTGGACATAAGAAGAGTAGGAGTGCCAAAACTTTCATATGATGCTTACTTAAGTACGGATTTTTTTTTTTTGCTCACTTGAGTGTCACATTGGATAAAAATCGATTACTTTAGTGTCAATTCCAGCCAAATGTCCCATGTGAAAATTTTTAAGTTTTTTTGAATCTTTTATTTTTTTATATTTTTTTCTTTAGGGCAGGCGAGGGTCACCGACGACCCTCGCCAATCGTGGCTGCCTCACCCAGATTGGGTGAGGGCCTCCTCACCCTCGGCCACGAAGGCCATGAGAGAGGCCGCGAGGGCCCTCGTAGTTCACGGGCAACGCCACCCAGAGCATGGGCCTCGCCCAAGGTCTTCACAGGATTTGTGGCTTACTTCTAAATAATTTACTCTTAGGATAGACTTTTGGCTCAAACATGTAACAAAGCATTTGGGTTGATTTTGGACACATGACAATTTGAGAACGGAAAAAGTTAAAGACGACCAATCGAATTCCAAATCTCCACGAGCCGCTCATTAAAGACCATTTGCCAAAAAGGTGATCTATCTACCCCTTTCTTAATTTTGAGAGCATTTCTTGTTAATAAAGGTAATGACACCAACAGTTTTATAATATTTTCTCATTATTCAATGTCATTTTTGCATTTTTTTTTTGGGGAAAAAAATCACCAAAAACTTTATATTATGTCCACGGTGACACATTTACCTTAAATTTTTATCCAAGTCTCATGGAAACGCAGGTCTATCCTCTTTCTTTTTAATTTCAAATTCTAAAGCAAACCCAATTCACTACGTAGCATCATTTTTTGTTTCTTCAAAAATTGAACCTGATGGTGTTTTCCACTGAATATTCGTGTACGAAGGGTTCCTCACGGACTTGGAATGCGACCACTTGATCTCTCCGGTGAGTGCCCACTCCTTACTGCAACTTGATCGGTCTTCGGATTTTTGAATTGAATGAGCAATTGGGAGTTATGCCAACGAGCACTGCCGGGGGTGTGGGCAACGGTGGGTAGTGAGCACAGGAGAAGACGATGAACGGTGCCACTATTTTCTTTCTTCTTTTTCTTTTTAGTCTTTTTCTGATGTCGGCACCACATCAGTGCAGCGCCAACATTTTAATGGTGATTTCTAACAGAACCCTAATTGGATGGCAAATGTGTCATTCAGGTACACATTTAGGGTTTTATTTGTCACAAAAATTTTTTAAGGTAAATATATTATAATAATCATAGTTTGAGATTTTCGGCAGTTTTCCCCCTTTTTAGTTGATATTGTCTAAAAAGTGGTTCAATGGGGTCATTCTGCCGAAATTATTGACAAACTATGTGGATGGAATATGGCGTTGTTTATGATTCATCGTCATTTATATTCACTTCTATCTCCATACTTTGTTTATTTGTTCAATTTTAGTTCATGAAATGCTTTCTTATTCCCTCTCTTATGTGCGCTATGTCAAATTTGGATATAATCCCAACACAAATTGTTTATTTAATTATGTCACAATATTATAGCAAAACATAAAAGTAATTAAATGGATTACACAGCACTTACCATTTCAGATATAAGTTCTTAAATATAAAAATGATTACTTATGTTGACATGTTGTAAGTATCAATTCTGAATATATCTAAGCATATCATGTAAATATAGGGAACATTTTAAATTGATAAACGAGACTAATCGTGTTGTAAATGGATAAAAGGGTCAATTCATGCATGACACGATCAGGTTTTATTACGTGTTAACAAGTGTAATGTGATGTCTTGTCGAGGAGTTGTGTTGAAAATTACTAGTCTTAAATAAGAGTCATCAACATTTATCTCGAAGAGTACTTGATGACTCTAACCATGCTTAGAGAGAAGAACCAAAACATAATACTCTAACGTCAACATTGAACACGCAAGTAAAGTTGAAGTACGAAAGTTGAAACCCCCCCCAAAAAAAAAAAAAAAACGATAAGGCAGAATTTAACGGCTTTTTAAATAAATTTCGTTAGATCTTTAACAGAAGGGCAGCGTTAAACAAAACATAAAAAATTCATAAAGGACGTTCGGAAAAGAAATAGTTCGGATGACACGGAATGGCGAGCAAAAGTTCAATGCTACTCACGCCATAACTTCTGCAAGTATCCTCCCTTCTTTTTTCTTTTCTTTTCGAGATTGATTAGATGTTAGCAGGTCCCTTGCATTTTCGTGGTTGTTTCTCTTTTTCCATGGAATGATGCTTTGTCGGTGACTTTTGAAAGAAACATGTAGTGGAAATAGTAGTTGTCCTGCCTTTAACAAAAGAGAATGGCGGATATGAATTTTTGGGGGAAAAGTACAAAAAAAGTCATAAACTTATTGTATCATTACCAATTTAGTTCTAAACTTTTTGAAGACCAATTTAATCCTAAACATTTTAATATTGATACCAATTCAATCCATCCTACCAATTTTGGCCTGTTGGCATTGACATGAACGTCAACCGGTGGTTGGACGCTGACGTGGCAATTTTTATGATTTTTTAAAATTATTTTTTTGAATCTTTTTGAATTTTTTTCCTTTTATTTTCTCTCTTCTCCCTCCTTGGACTGTTCCGATGGTGGCCGGTGAGCCTTTAGTGAGGCTCATGGCTGGAGGCTCGTCAACCACTGGGTAAGGGCTGCGAAGCTCTCACTTGCCTCTAGCGAGGGTTGTGACCCTTGCTCGGCCTCTCCTAGGGCCATCGGCAAGGTGGCTTCCCCCAAATTTGGGTGAGGCTAGCCTCGCCCTTGCCTTGCCCCGAGCGAAGGAGGCCTCGCTTGCAACTGGCGAGGCTAGCCAAGGCGGATGCGAGAACCGCTAAGCCCTTGCTAGCCGTTGGCAAGGGTTGTGGCCCTCGCTTGGCCTCGCTCAGGTTGCGGGCGAGGTGGCTTAGTCCAAATATGGGTGAGGCTAGCCTCGCCCTCGCCTCCGCCTTGGTTGGCCTCACTAGCCACGGGCGAGGCCACCTTCGCCCGTGGCAAGGCCAAGGCAAGGCTAGCCTTGCCCAAATCTGGGTGGAGCCACCTTGCTAGTGGCCTTGGGAGAGACCGAGCAAGGGTTGCAACCCTCGCTAACGGTAGGCGAGGGCTTCGTGACCCTCCCCTAGTGGCTGGTGAGCCTCACCAGAGGCTCATCGGCCATTACCGAAATAGTCCAAGGAGGAAGAAGAGAGGAAAAAAAAAGGAAAAAGAAAAAAAAAAATAATAATAAATTTGAAAAATAATTAAAAAATCATAAAAATTGCCACGTCAGCTTCTGGGCATTTGCCGACGTTCACATCAGTGCCGAACGGCCAAAATTGGCTGGATGGACTGAATTGGTACAAATATTAAAAGATTTATGACTTAATTGTTTTAATTGAAAAGTTTAAGACTAAATTTATTAAATTGAAAAATTTAGGACTGAATTGGTACCAATTCAATATGTTTAGGATTTTTTAAATACTTTTCCCGAATTTTTAGAACACATATTCTTTCAATTGTAGAAATGGATGTGACCATCAATTATCGGTAATGCAAAGCTGGAAAGTTAATCACTCTTGGATATTATTCGGAAAAAAATTCGACCTATAACAACTTATCGTGTATGAATACAAAGATGAATGATGTGATTGACATAAGCAATTTTCCAAGGTTTGATCCGTAAACAACGGCGTGTCAAATTTTCCTCCCACGTTGACCTAGTTGCCTCTAAATCCATCTTTATGTAACTATCAATGAAAGAAATAAAGTCCTAGCTACATATAACAAAGGAACCTTACTCGAACATTCTTGCTGATAAATGTGAATGATGGATTTTTTTTTTTTTTTTTTTGGTGGAAAAAAAGCAAGAGTTTGTTTAAGATTTTACTTTTTAGGGTTTTCTATTTTCAATTTTTGCGGATGACACAATTTATGTTCTATTCAATGTGAAATATAATCATGACGACGTGATTGACGTGATTGATGTAAGCTGTTTTCTGAGGTCTAATCGATAGACAACATGTCAAGTTTTCCTCCCACTTTGGCCTAGCCGCGTCTAAATCCATCTTTATGTAACCATCAATGAAAGAAATAAAGTCCTCGCTACAGAGAACGAAGGACCCTTACTTGAACTTTCTTGGCTGATAAATGTGAATGCTGGAATAATTTATTGTGGAAAAAAAAAGGCAAGAGTTTTTTTAGGAGTTTACTTTTCAGGGTTTGCTATTTTCAATTCTCGCGGATGGCACAATTTGTATTTTATTCCATGTGAAATATCCAAAATTAGAACTAAGCTAATAAAGTATTCATTCGACATAATGTACTTTTTTATTCTTTCTTTTTGTGAAGGGTTTTGTTAACAAGTGCACTTGTTAAACAAGCAATTAAGGAAAGCTTACAATTTTTGGTCCACTATGCTTATTATGGTATGTTTAATCACTATCTTGAAAGTTCAACTCTTCCTAAGTAAGCATGGTTTACTATACAATTAAATGATTCAAGTAGAATTTTCCTAACCTACTTGTCCGATAACTTTCCCTTTACAAAAAAATACTCAAATTGGCCTTATTTTTTTGCATCAACTCCACTCGACTCCTTTTTTTCCTAATATCACTTATGTACACCCTAAGCATTGGCTCTAGAAGCCAATTTGTACCTGAAATTAGTTCTCATTATAACTTCGAAGACGAAATCCATATATTCCTTCCAAAATTGGCAAAATTTTTAAATTTTTCACCCACTCAAAAATCCAATATTAATTTTAAATGTAATTAAGCAAATCCTAAATCAAAAACCATATTACGCCGATTGATGTCGTTACCTGCTACCTAAGGATATCCACCTCACTCATTGTTAGCCACCAGCAATCTTTGATGCTTTCACCCTCCCTTCCTCCCACACTCCCTCTCTAATGATCCCAATTAAGGATGGGTTTCGTCAAAAGTGAATCAATGACAAAATATCTTTTGATTTATTCAAAAAGATAATTGACTAGAATTTAATCAATGATGAAATACATTTTAAATAAATATGAATTACTATGTGAATCGATAAAAGATATGAAGAGTCATTTGTTGAATTTGGATAGAAAAGTACATGATAAGAAATTTAAAGTTATCAAGATTGAAGGAAAAATCGTGATCACCATCATTTTAGGAAATAATGTCGGCCCTCGAACGGTTTCAAAGGTTAAATTCAAGACAAAACACTTTTCCAATGGAATATGATTAGATTCTGTTTGACCTCGGCCGTTGGTGCAGCCCACGCAGACATTCACTTTCCCGTTTTCCTATTTGTGTTTTACATGTTGTCTTTTGGACGGTGGCAAGTCGCTGTGGCGAACGGTGGGCCCAGCAATATACAAACAAAATGAGGTATTCACATGCGCACTAATACGGACACGCAACACGGTACGACATGTCATTTTTCAGAAAAAAAATTAATATGTTAAGACAGGTTATATATTAAATAAATATTTTTATATATACATGATAAATTATTATATTTAAATTATTTATTCAAATAAATAAATAATAAAAAAGATCATATAATAAATCTATACTAATAACATTAATAAATTTATTCATAAAAAATTAAAAAGGCATTTTTTCACTTTAACAAAAGTTATCAATGAAATAAATAACTAACAAGAAATTAAAGTCAAAATAAATTTATATTTTTCTATGGTGATCAAAATTTATTTTTATTTAACATCTAGTGCTTTTATCTTTCGAAATAACTTTTTAATCCACCTATTTATTTATTTTTTACCCTTACCATTTATTAATAAGGTTATTTAACATTCAATTATTTTTTTCGCTAAATGGGTCCCACTCATTTATTTCACCGTTTGCTTTCTTCCCCCACCTCACCCACCGCCTGCACTTGTCACTTTCCAAAATTGAAGTGACATTGCAGCTTTGGTTTCTTCCCTAGAAGCTGTCGTCTCCTCTTCTTGCTCTTCTTCCTAAAACTGAAAAAAGCAACCTCAGTAAAGTAACAGCCAAAAACCCTAGCAATCGTCTTCTCCTCTCCCGGTCTCTACCTCTTGATCTTTGCTCTCTTTCGGGCGCCTCATCATAATTGCTCGCCTATACCTCGCCTCTGTTCCCCCCTTTGCCGTCATAGCCTCACATCCAGCCCTCCATCGCGGTATTGCGGTTCTCCATCTCGACGTTGCAATCGGCGATCACAGCCTTCTCGATCGTCTCGATCTTTGCTCTTCCTCTACCCCCCTTGCCGTCGCTTGCGGCGTCGCCTCAACTCCCTTACCCTTGCCTCCACCCTCCATCACCTTCTTCCCTTCGCAGCTGCAAACCCGCCCACAAACCTTCGGACACGCGCGTCGAAGAGTGTTGGAAAGATGTTGATCGCGTGTCCTAGCGTGTCCGACATGACACGGAAGCCCTCTGAACATGTCCGTGCTTCATAGCTCACATGTATATAGTTTGTGATTTTGGTGAACAGATTCATTTCATGAGTAGATGAGAGCTATTATTTCCCGATAAGTGAAAAATATTTTGTGGTAGCAGTGTCACTCACATATTTCTTATTATTTTTGCAGTTTATTTCAAAATAATTTTTGTTAGGATTTGATTGTATTATCTGAAACTTTTAAAATCCAATTATATTTTTATGGTAATTTTAGAGATCAATTACATTTTTATGATAAATTTTATAGTTTTTAATACACTTATCCCCACTTTTTGTTTCGGTGATTTTAGTCAATGCACTTTGCTTGACAATAAAGTAAGTCCCACCGTCCAGTTTCTTTGTTAGTGTTTCCAGGAACCATCCCTTTGTCGTCTGGAAACCTGAAGTGCAGGATAACCATAGAATTTAGATATCGGAGAACTTGCCCCTTTGTGCCCGCCCGCCCCCCCCCAAAAAAAAAAAAATGACAAAGCTTTTTGCAATTTTTATTTTCATGGTTAGCTCTCTCGCCCTGGAAACCGAGTCAACCATTACCCTCAGCGAGTATTCCTGCCTGAATTCGAGCACTTTCACACTGAATAGCACGTACGAGGCGAATCTCAGCCTTCTCCTTCAATCCCTTCCCTCTCACACCAACTCGAGCAATGGATTCTTCAACACGAACACGAGCATGGGGGAGCCAAACGACGCCGAAGCTGTATATGGCAGATTCCTCTGCAGGGGAGATGTCACCAAGGAAGTGTGCCTGGAATGTGTGAAAGCTGCTAGTGTCAGTATCAAAGAGAAATGCCCTATGGTCAAAGCGGCCATCCTCTGGTACGACGAGTGCATGTTGCAGTATTCTAACCGTAACTTCTTCCCAGCGACGGATGAAGTGCCTATTCTGGAAAGTTATAATCGGCGGAATGTGAACCAGCCCACCGATTTCATGAGGCTGTTGGAAAAAACATTGAAGCAGTTGATTACTCGGGCTGCTAAAAGATCCGATAAGAAGTATGCTTCCAAAGAGGCCCCCGTCAAAGGATACAGCGACGCTACTCTGTATACGTTTGCCCAGTGCAGGCCTGATCTCTCAGCGGCTCACTGCGAGGATTGCCTGCAGAATGTGATTTCGATTCTCCTGACAAAACAAACTGGGAAAATCGGAGGCAGAATCTTGCGTTCGAGTTGCTTCGCCAGGTTCGAGATAAGCCCGTTCTACACAGGTAATGAGCTCAAAATAACTCGTTTCAATTTACTGATTTGACCACGTTTGGTGGCACGTAAAATATTTAATTGCCGGTGCCATATATTTGCCAGATGCTGAACGTAATGTCATTATACTAATGAAGCATTCAACTAATTAAATTACAGTCGAAAAGAAAAGGCGTTTTTCATCAAGATTAACTATCGGGATCACTTCTGCAACTTTGGCGGTCGGTCTACTTTGTGTCGTGCTCTGGTTTACCCTCAAAAGAGAAAGGAGCAAGAGAAACAATGTCGAAGAAGATCTAAATGGTAAGAAATGGGGAAAATGGCACCAAAAGTCTTACACTTTATGTACGGAATGCTATTAAGCCCTAAGCCTTTTGACTCATTTAATCAAGTCTTTAGAAAAATGCAATCGAGTTTTAAATATTTTAATTGCTCCAATCAAGTCTGTAATTTTTAACGAAAACACAATTAAGTCATAAAATTACGTGGAAAAGCGGAACTTAAGGGACGTTGGCACTTTTTGAGAGCTAATTCTAGTTACTATTTATAGAAATGACTTGATTGCACTTTTGAAAGAAGCTTTAAAAATTAATTAATTAATTGAAAGGTTTAGGATTCAATTGCATTCTGTAAGTAATATTTAGTACTTCCTTTGCAATTTTCCCGTGAGAAACGTCATAGATCTACGTTGCTTGCATTAGTCTTTCCATTTATAGTTTATTCATATTGCAAAGTTGATGGCTATTTGCTACACAGTTGGAAGCAAAATTTCGGAACTACATTCCTTGCAATTTGATGTGGGCACAATTGAAGCCGCCACAGATTACTTCTCGAATCACAACAAATTAGGGGAAGGCGGATTCGGTCCAGTTTATTGGGTAAGAAGTTTTTAACATAGAGATATGACATGAAGCACTATGCATGTTCTGCCTTTACATGACATGTTTGTTCATATTCTGTCTTATGTAGGGTACACTCCCTTGTGGGAGGAAAATTGCTGCAAAAAGGTTGTCTCAAAGCTCGAAACAAGGCGTGCAGGAATTCAAAAATGAAGTTGAATTGGTAGCCAAGCTTCAACACAGAAACCTAGTGAGGCTATTAGGATTTGCCATGGAAAGAGAAGAAACGATACTGGTCTATGAATATGTGCCCAACGGAAGCCTAGACCAGTTGCTCTTCGGTTAGCACCTCTCCCTTCATCTTCTTTAAAAATGATTTCATTCCTCTTAGTTTAGTTCTTTCTTTCCGATCCTGGTCACCATCTTATAATATTTCCAAGGCATGAGCAAGATTCAGAAGTTATGTCTTGGGCATTCTTCATACAATTTGACGACGCTTTCAAAAGAAAATTACATGTGACAATGATCACTCATCAATCATATTTAGACATGAAGTAGAGATTCTTTTGACTCTAAAATTTACAATATTCTGGCCAACACAGACCCTCAGCAAAGCATACAGTTGGATTGGTTAGCACGCCACAAGATCATGGTTGGGGTGGCACGTGGTCTTCTTTACCTTCATGAAGATTCTCGGCTTCGAATTATCCATCGTGACCTCAAAGCTAGCAACATTTTGCTTGATGAAAATCTAAACCCGAAAATCTCGGACTTTGGTATGGCTAGGATTTTTTGTGCTGAGCAGACTCAAGGAAGTACAAACAGAATCGTCGGAACTTAGTAAGTTCGATTTCATATTACTTTGGTTCATGGTCAGAACAACCCAATAGATAATTTGCAATAGTTATGCTAACAGATTTGCCCTTTGATTAGATTTCCACTGCATAGATTATACTGAGCCTTAACATCTTGATCTTTAAGTGAACTATGCTCATTCACAAGAATCACGACTTAGTCTTTGTCTTTGAATTGATTCGCAGTGGCTACATGTCTCCTGAATACGCCATGTACGGACAATTTTCAGTAAAATCCGATGTGTTCAGCTTTGGTGTGCTAATGCTTGAGATCATAACTGGCAAGAAGAATCGGTATTCTTACATATCAGATGACCATGAGGGCCTTCTCGACTATGTAAGTGCAATTTGATCATACAATTTTCTTTGTTTTTTTGTAAATTAATGATAGTACCAACATATGTTCTAGGTTTGGGAACAATGGAGAATCGGAGAACCATTAGAAATTGTGGATCCAACAATCGTTAAATCTTACCCAGTAAACGAAGTGATCAGATGTATTCACATTGGCTTGCTCTGCATTCAAAATGACAAAGAAGCCCGACCCGCCATGGATACAGTTGTTCTTATGCTTAGTAGTGCTGATTTCGTTAGCCTCCCCTTGCCGGAGCAGCCTACATTCTTCATCCCAAGTGTGAAGCACAAACAAAAATATCAAGATCGAAACTCGAATCAATCCAATGAGAAGCTCAATAGGAGCACGATGATGCCGCAGTATTCAGTGATCAGTGATTGTCTTACTGATGTGGCTCCTCGATAAAGAGCGGGAAAAGATCATGGAGCACACTCGAAATCCACCGAGCAATGTACAATTCATGAGCCAAGAGGTCAACACCCAGTATCGTACAAAAAATGCAAGCTCTCTTTTGGAAGGAACAAGATTTTTAAGCTCTAAATAATAGTGTGTTGAATTCCATTCTCTATGAGAGCAGCCGCAACTATTTAGATAGCAACAAATCGATGTATAAAGTAAATTACTCATTCTTCTGTCTTTAATTATGAATGTGAGAGAATCATATTTCTCTCTACTCTTTTAACTTATTACGGTTTATCTTTGTTTCTTCTTTAAGACAAAGGAAATGATAACTCTTATAACAGTAGGACGTTACTTTTACGCATATAAAATAAACTATTTTTTTCCATACTAGTAAATTTGAAGAGTAAGTGTACTAAAAATCTTCAAACTTGTCATAAAAATGTAATCAAGTCTTAAAACTTATTATAAAATGCAATCAATTTTTGCTTATTTGAACATTAAGAGCTGATATTTATAAGACTTGTTCTTTAATTGAGTTGCTTTTCCTATTGTTATCAGACGTGATTTATCCTGTGTTTTGAGTATTCAAAGTAAGTGACTTCCTATATCTTTAATTTTGTGATCCTAGTCATTAGCACTTTCCATAACAATATAATCATCCATGACCTAGGAAGGGTAGTTTCGAGTGGGGTCTTTTCAAGATTTGAAGTGAAACAAGCGTCTGTATTGAGAATTTGCAAGTGCTTTTGGTAGTTTGGTATAGAGAGTGGCTCTTTTTCTCTCTTTCTTTTTTAAGATCGTTTCATTAAGATACTTTGAGGAATTTGGGGTCTGCATGGTAACACTCCAGTTTTTATATTTTTTTGTTCTTTTGTTCCCTGGAATAAAAAAGAGCAGAAATTTGTTATGTAACTTAGGTTAATTTTTCTATTATCCCGAGTACAAAAGTGACTAGAGAATAGATTTGAAATATAAACAAGAAGTAAAAGAAAGTAGTTTCTTGTTTTCGAGAAAAGTTTCTAGCAATAAGTGTCACGCCCCGATTCTTGAGCGCGTGCCTATCCATCACCGGTTGATTAAATAGCGACGTCTGAGGACGCATTGCCAACCCTTTCATTTTAATACGCATGCATAAGCATATAAAATCCCCTGACAATAAAACAACGTGATATAAAAGAGTAGGACCACAACTCATAACCAAAACGAGCCTTTTATAAAACAAACAATTTTATACGCACAACCAGACTGTTTACAAAATTATCGGCTTGACTAAAGGGAACTGTCCTATAACTCTCTCATCAGACATATTTACCAATTCCTCAGATTCCACCCTTCCAGACTTTCGAGGCTTCCGGTCCTCCATCAATGCCATCTAAGGACCTGAAAATGATTATATAATAACTAGTGAGATAATGTCTCAGCAAGTTCTACTCCACTAAGACCCGATTAGGAAGCCAATACGCTCTAAGGGCTGCCTAAGCACAACACGGGTTGTCTTTATAGTGATGGACTGGATGTCCTTCACCGTTGAAGTGTCGAACATGCCTTTTTGGATCTGGTTCGGAAATGGATTCTGGAACACATGGTTCAATCATGAAGAGAGTTTGGAAGATAGAAGGACTTTCTTCCTTTTCTTTGCCAAATTTGATGGAAACAGTTCCATCTTTTTCCTTACGAACTCGAGTCCGTAGACTGGAACGGCTTGTTATGCTGGTGTAGCTTTTCATAGTTGGTAATCCAAGTCTCTGGAAGGAGCTTGGCCAATGTATCCTTTGGAATCTGTCGGGGGACATGGATGCAAGATGCCTGATCATTCTGCATGGAGATGAACAATGCGTCTTCATTACCATTGTTGAAGTTGAGGTCGAGAGCATGGTTCTGCACTCGATAAACCATTTGGTAATGCAAGGTTGCAGCTACAGATTCAGCAGTTTGGGGGGCTCCAGTGAGCTGTACTTGAACTTTCATAAAAGAGAGAAGTTGGGGGTCTGAGAGAGCGATGTTGAAGTTTGGATACAGAGTTACAAAGACTGTTCCGGCATTCAGAGTGGTTTGAACAGTACCAATGCAAGCATGCTGGTATTGTAGAAACCTGGTATCTAGTAACGCGATTCTTGCTACTACTGGCAAGCCCTTTCGACCATGAAAGGTAAGAGCAAGACGAACAGCTCCATAGTGAACATGAGAATATCCCTGTTGGACCCATTGTCTGGGAAATTCTGGAGGGATTTGAAGAGTAACAAAGTACTCCTTTTCAGTAGCAGGGATGGGATGCTGGTCGAACTTGGAGGACTGAACGTATTCTTTTACTTGTTTCGGGGTTTGGTGGATGAGTTGACGAATGGAGCGGATAGGTGAAAATGATGAAGTGGGTTTAGCAAAAGCTGAGTAGGGGTTCATCAGAGGAAGTTGGGTTTCTGAGATCTTGGTTTCATCGCTAAGAGAGACTTCATAGAGATAATCTATCTTAGAAGCATTTGAAACACGAAATTCTGAGAGAGCTGAGGATGAAGAAGAAGGTGAAGAAGAAGGTGCAAGAGAAATAGGTGCTTCGAGAATTTCTGGATCTGTCATGGTGTGTGAGGATCTCCTCAGCACTGGATTCACCTATCAAGCGCATGGAATGGGTAATATCAAAAACGAAACCGTGGCTCTGATACCATAAATGGACCTAGACTTAGGATCAGGGAAGGAGAGTAAATTTCCTGCAGGTATGCATCCCACATTGGGCGAACAACTCCCGTTCAAGCCCTTCAGGGACAGCCTTTTAGCAGAAAACCACTCAGCCCTTTAATCCAGAGCCTAGAGACACTCAGAGGATGCCAGGGTGGAAACGTTTCTAATCTACCCAAGCTGCATTTCTCGAAGGATCCTACCAGGCTGGAGAAGAAGAGGAATTTAGAAAGCCATAGAGGTTTTTCACAAAGCACACTCTTTACTTCAGGGGACTCTGCCCAAAACGATACAACGACAAGGCCTTATATAGGCAAAATAAAGGGACAACAAGGACACACAGGGACCAGCTCACGGGTCCAAAGAAAAACAGAGGCTCCGGAACTTTCCGGGAGGGAATTATTCGCACACTATGAACAGAATCGTACGTGAACAGTACATTCCTAGCCTAGTGCTACAAAAAAGTGAACAGTACTTTGCTACGGTGAAATTGTACGGACTCAACGATCTCGTCCGTCACGAGCATTGTAGCTACATACCGAGTCGTTGTCCGAATCGCTGTCTTCTAGGAGATGTGCTTCATACTTCGCCGAAGGGCTTCAAGGTCTTGAGGTAAAAGAATCTGGTTCAGCCTTTGGGATGAGGAGGCTTCATGAGCCTAATGGGATGCTTCTTCTGCTGCCCAGTCTGTGTTTTCATTGGTAGTGTTGCTAGGAAAACTTGGCTGGGGCCAGTTTGAGGGCTGTGCATAGTAGGATAGGTCCATATCTTTGGGATGAAGACGAAGGTCCCTGTTCGTAGGGATTCTCGGGACAAAGGACCTCCAAAGCGTGCATAGGGGTCTTGAGTGGATTGGACAATGTCGTCTTCACTTGTCATTTCATGCTCTTGGGACGATGAAGCTTGTCTGTACTGTCTGAGTGCTTCCTTAGCTCCTGGTGCTAGATCATAATGATCCCACGTAGCGGGTACATTATTCCGGATGTCTTCGGGAATGGTCTTGTTTTCCGGCATAGGATTCTCTCGGAGTTCTCGATATTCATGTTCACATAATCGACAGATCTTGGATAAGATTTGTGAATCCGGGCTTCTCGGTTGTTCGAATGAGGTTTATAGGCTGTGGTTCCTATTTCGAGTGGTGCATCGAGAATACCGCCATTATTCCTAAAGAAATTCCATGGACGTTTAAAGAACAGGATGGTGTGAACTTCGGGATTTGGTGTCATGGTTCTCGTTCTCTTTCCAAATCTTGCTTCCAAAGCAGTGGGGTGATAGAACCAGTTTAGAAAACTTAAAAGATTTCTATCACATTCTTTTTTGATGTTTTTCCCGAGCATGAATATCCTGGTGAGATTGGCAATGAACCTTCTGGTGGGGATTTCAATGGCTATTAAGTACTTATTGGTTAAGTACCATAATAGCGTTTTAAGCCGATCGTCGGGAAATCATCTTCCTTCCAGATTAGGGGATGAATGAAAGGATAATTTGAATTTAACCCGAAAGGATAAAGAATCGAACCTCCATTGTATCTGAAAAGATCTGTGTGGCATTCCCACATGAGGTTCTCCATGTTTTCAGGAAGACTGTCATTCTGGATTTGCTGAATAATCTCCTCGGGATATGCCTGGCTTGGCGAGTCTTTGATTTTCTCAATTTTGTATTTAACGCCATAATGGAGCATATGAAAGGCGGGCCTCTTGATGTACATGTTGATCTCAGTTGGTGCTTTGGGTCTTGACAAGAAATCAGCAAGGACATTCTTTTTCCCAGGAATATGTTGGGTTTCAAAAGAGTATTTTGAAAACCATTCAGCCCATCGAAGCAGTTGAGGGTTTGGAATCTGTTTCTGTTTGAACTTGGTCATCTGAGGGAAAGATGCCATGTCTAGTTCGACCAAAAAGTGATGGCCGATGAGATGAAATTCAAACTTCTTAATTCCATTTTTGACTGCTAGGATTTCTTTAAAAGTGGAATGGTAGTGCATTTCAGCCTGGGAAAACTTTCCACTCTTGTAGGCACAAACATGTTTCTTACCATCAATTTCTTCGAATAGGACTGCTGCCCAGTACTCGTCACTGGCGTCAGTTTGGAGAACTCTTTTGCCTGTTGATGGTATTTGCAGTGGTGGGAGATTTTGCATAATCTCCTTAAGCTCAGCGACCGCTTTGGTCTGGGTTTTTCCCCAGGGTGGGGAGTTCTTTTTCAGCATGGCTTGCAAAGGAATCAACAGCTTTGCAATGTGTGGGACAAACCCTCTGAGATAATTAATTATCCCAAGAAATTGCTGAACTTGCTTTTTTGTGAAGTCATTTTCAGGAAACTTCAATAATTCTTGTGCAATGTGTGGCCCCGGATAGTATGTACCTTTGTTGAGGTGCATACCAAGAAATTCAATTTCTGTCGGGCAATATTCATCTTCCTTTGGGAGAGCATAATACCATGCCTTTTTACAATTTCTGCAAATTTCTCAAGGAGTTGGCAAAGTGGCTCGTTCATCGTGGCGTAGAGTAGAATATCGTCGATATACACTGCTGCAGTTGACAGGATAGGTTGGAAAATACGGCACATGGCCTTTTGGAAAAGGGATGGGGCAACCTTCAAGCCAAAAGGAAGAACTTTCCATTGGAAGTGCTGGTTTGGGATACAGAATCCCGTTTTTGTTCTGTCTTCAGGATGGATACCTAATTGCCAAAATCCGGCTTTGAGGTCGAATTTGGAATAGATATGGGCCTTAGTTAGACCACTAAAGAGAGAATCTCTGGATGGTAAAGGGAACTTATCATCTTGGAGAAAAAGATTAAGAGGTTGGTAGTTTATTACCAATCTCATTTTCCCTCTGTTCTGCTCGGCTCGCTTGTTAACATAAAAGGCTTCACAAGCCCATTGAGAATCAGAAACTTCAATAAGGCCTTGTTGCGAAGTTCGAGCATTCTTTTTGGGCTAAAGCCAAGTGTTCTGGCTTCATTCCCGCATGACTCGCCTTTGTTGGGTTGATGTCTTCATTTTTCTTGAAGGGGAGGCGAACAAAGAACTCTGAGTTTTCCCATAAGGGATGAGAACACTTTTGAGCAAATTCTGAGTGGGATTCCGAGCATGATTCTAATAATCTTTGCATGATTGGATCTAACAGACTCATCTGGATGGAAAAGAGTCTTTGGATATCAACAAACTCAGAGAAATGATTTTTATATCTAAGACCCTTCCCAGGAATGATGCGTAGTTGAGAGATTTGAGTCATGATATCCCATCCAATTAGCAAATCTTTATTGGGGAGATTTGATCCAAAGATTTTTGCTTTTATGGAGCATTCAGGGAAAAACTGGACAGTAACTGAAGTAGTTCTGACGTTTGTGGAGAAAGTATCTCCAGAGGCGGAGTTGAAGTATCGGATATGAGGAGTCCAATATTCTTCGGGCAGAACTTTAGTGTCCGAATGGAGGAACTTGCTCCAAGTATCAATAAGAGCAATAACATTGATAGGTTTGGCGTACTTTGAGGTGAAGATTTTTACAGGGAAATGGGGGCAGTGAGTTTGACTTGAGAATATGTCAGGATTTGGTTCTGAGGATGTGGGGGATATGTGAAAAATGTCTTCAGATTCTGACTCGTCAGAATCGGTCTCATTGGAAGATTTGTAGAAGGGGATAACACAAAGGGTCTGCTCTGATGGTTCTTCATCAGCAGAAAACAAGGATTCAATGTCATCATTTTCAAGGGACATACCTGTTTCATTTTCAATCAGATGATTCTGACCCTTTTTCGCCTGGGGACAATTTTTTGCAAAATGTCCCTTCTTGTCGCAAATGTAGCAACGGTTTGATTTCTTATGGCCTGTGTGGTCCTTTCTCTTGCGTAGGAATCGCCATTTCTTCTTTTTCCGGAAATGCTTGGAGCCATGCTTGGATCTTTTAAATGAGTGCTTCTTGAAGTGTTTCTTCTTGCGGGAGTAATGGCCACAGGTACCATCACAATCCTGTTTGGAGCATTTGATTTTTAACTTCTGATGGGAACAGGCTGATTCAAGACGCTTGTCATCTGTGATGTATGTTTGGACCATTCGACGCTTTAAGCATAATTCTTCAAGGCATAGATGGACTTCTTGCTGAAGTTCTCCCATGGGAACGTCTTGTATTCTTCTTTGCTTTCCAAAGAAGGATCTTTCAACCATCTGTGATAGCTCTTTAGGAATAGAAGTGATGAAGACATGCTTTAGATTTGGATTTGCGCCAATTTGGTAAAAGAGCTGAAGCATTAATCGATAATGCTTATCAAGATGTTTTTTCTGAAGGGAGCAGCATCTTCTTTCAAAGAATTCCCTCCTTTTGAGTTCTTTGAGATCTCCGGGTGTTCCCACAAAAACATGGTATAGAAAATTAAGGGCATGATAGAAACGGGTGATAACAAGAACGTAAGCTGGTCCCGTTCGTGAGTGATTGCCACCAAAATTTAAGGCTCCCCGTGAACCTTGTAACAAAATTGAAAAGGACATCATTCATATCATGGTTGGTAATGGACTGTGTACTCAACCAAGTATGAAATTCTTCAAGTCTGTGTGGCCATTTTGAATAGGGAATATCATCAATGGAGAAGAATTGTTTGGATGCCATGGATACATGTCTGGCTGAACTGTTTCTGGTGGGATTACTAGCCTGTCCAGCTTCTGGATCAGAATAGTTTGATTGTATATCGTAATCTGAAAGAGTATCGGCCATGAATATTTGTGAGTTTGGTGGAACAGAAGGGGGAGACTCAACTGGTAGATCTGAAAAGGATGAAGAGGAATAAGTAGATTCTGAATCTGATGAAGAGGAGGAGGTTTGTTCAGAAAACAGAATCTGTTTGACATGATCAGGCTCAGGCTGTTGGGTAATGGGGTCAATTTCTTGCTTACCAGATCCTTGTAAAGGATTCTAATGGATTTGATAACATCATCTCGATCTGGCCTTTCTCTTATAACAAGTGAGCTTGATTCTGTAGGTGGTGTTTTTCTTTCCCCTTTTCTTTCTTGAGCTTTGAGACGACTTCGCAAATCGGTTTCTCTTCTAGAAGGGTCTTCTGGGATATTGGCAAAAACAGACACTTGTGGTGTTGGGGATACATACCCGGTTTGAACAGGAGGTGCCAATGGATCGAAAGGTCTAAACCTTCCTTCTTCAAGAATTTGAATCTGCTTTTTGAGTTTATCTATCTCTGGCTTTGGACTTTCAAGATAGTGGTACCCAAGCTGTTGTCCTGATTCCAAGGCTTGAAGCCTTTTCTGGAACTCAGAAAGTATCTTCTTGGTACCTTCGTCATATCTTCGGAGATCTTGTTGCACATTTCCGATCTTGGAATCAATAGCCTTAAAGGCATTGTTTTGTGCTAACAAAGTCTCTGACTGCCAATTTAGAACGGCTTCAGCAGCAGGGGTTTTCTTCTGTCTTCCATGTTCGTCCACATCTGTGGGTGTAGGTACTTTGGGAACATGGCGGTATCTACCATGTGGATCAATAAACTCTTCTGTAGCAGGGAACGAGAGTTTAGAGCTTTCTTTTACAAGAGGAGGAAAGTCAGTATCTTGGAACATGGCGATGGAAGAAGTGGGTGGTGTTTCTGCTGGAACTTCGAGGGGGTAAGAATGTTTCTTAGCCCATTTAAGGATTGGCTTATAGAATGGAGAGAGGGCTTGCTTTTTCTGGGGAGGAGAAGGTGGAGGTGATTTTGGTGGATCGGGCGAAGCTTGGAATGTGGTACTCAACTCTGGAGGTGGTGCATAAGACACCATGAACTGGTATTTATCACACTCACCAAGAGTATCTACGGAGGTATCTCCGTCTAAGTACCTCTGGTATATCTTATCCTTGGATTTTTTCCGTCGAGGCGGAGATCTGGCATGGGGATCTACTTCGTCAGGAGAATTTATGCAGTAGGAACATTGGCAAAAGTTACCTTGGCCTTAGTTTCTCCCTGCAAAACATCACAATTCATAAAGACATCTAATCAATCACCACAAATTGAATCATTGATCAATCGACTCAGTCAATTATATGTTATCAAACATTCACCTGGTCAAAACAATACTATCTATGAGTCTGATCAAAATCCAAGATCGCTCACCCTAGGTAATATATAGATAGTAGCTTGCCACAAGGGCTAATAATAGCATATTGTTCATTCTCTAAAATGACATATTGAGTCATTGAGCAAATATTGCACATCGTCCTATCTCCAAGATGACATATAAGGTCATCGAGCCAGTGTAATATGTTGTTCTATCTCCAAGATGACTTATAGAGTCATCGAGCCAGCATTGCATACCTTCCTATCTCCAAGATGACATATAGAGTCACCGAGCCGATATCATATATCGTCCTTTCTCTAAGATGACTTATAGAGTCACCGAGCCGATATAACATTACTTTTATGATCATATCATCAATTTACCATTTTTATCATACTCGATAAAAATATACGTGTGTGGGGTACACGGCCGGCTTTAGCCAAAATACAAAGTTTTCACTTTTGAACCTCACACTATTTTCAACAGTCATAAAATAGATTTTTGGCATTGTAGAGCGACGCCCGGTAATTCTCCAATTAATTACCAAAATTAATTAATTTAGTAATAAATCCTAAAATCACAATTTAAGTAATTCATCACAAATTAATGCTTAAATAAATAAACAGATAGCACCACAATAACCAGCATAAAATTTCGATCATCGACTATCCCAACTAATTTCTGGAAAATAAATAAATAATTAAATAATTACATAAAATATTAAATAAATGCCAATAAATCCAATTTATGCCCGTAATGCCTAATTGAACGCCAAAATAGACCCGAAAAATTCCAAGGTTCGTTAAATAAATATTAAAGCGTGTCTACTTGCTAATTGCACTAACTAACCACCTAACATGCATAGGCAATTATCTAAATTAACTAATCTACTCTAATCTAACCACCTAATCCATCTTAACCTAAATTAATCAACCCCTAACCGTGATTAACTAACTAAGCAAGAATTAGTGAGTTAAACTCACTTGTTCGGCTAGTTGGACGGTTCAAAAAGTCGGGGACGCAATGAGGCTCGATACTCTCCAAAGCGGGCCTAACTTTTGGGGTTGGGATTGACCTCAAAATAGGCTTTGAAGCTGTTGGAAAACCCATTATTTTCCTCTCTATTCTTGGCTGTTCGGTGACTGCGAAGGCAAGGGGATGGCTCGGTTTAGGCGGGAATGGACTGAGAAATGGTTAAAAGGGCCTAAACGGGGACTCACAAAGGTTAAAGGCGGCCCAAATGACTCTGGCACGAGCTGGGATAGCTGTTGGGATGCACATATGATGATGGAATAGAAGGCTAGAAGCAATAGGGGGCGTCGAGCTAAGTGGTGGCACGGTAGGGCAGCGGCGGTGCTTGCGCGGGTAGTCCGGCGGTCACGACGGCATGCAGCATGGATGGCGGCTTCTCTGGCTTGGCTGGAGCTCGTGCAACGCAAAATGAGGGGGAGAAGTGAGGGTTTCAGCCAGCTGAAGGGAAGAGAGGGAGAGATGGGGGACAATGGCTCCACCTTGGCCAATTTCTTCTATTTAATGGTCTCCTTGACCATCCTCAGCCACAAGCATTTCCTTAGCCCTCATTCAGCCACCCATGCTTCACTTTGCAACCCTTGAATTGGTCCAAAACCATAGGAAAAGGGGGCATACGAATTTCCTACATTTCTCCCTTAATTGGACACTTGATCTTGCTCAATTTAATTCCATTTGGCCATCATAAATTCAGTTAATACCTCAAAGATCAAATTGGTATTTTTCCTCACCAATTGATCTCACTTGCATCCCAATTTTGCGACAAAAAACAGTCCCTGACTTTTTTTGGACAAAAACGGCCCTAGGACAACTTTTTTCTAAAAAGTCTCGGTTTGCAGAAAAATTTTCTGAGATTGAATCGATATTCCTAGAATTAATTGTGACATGACAAAACTTTCAATTTCTGAAATCGGACTCAAATTCGTGATTAATTTTAATTTAGCACGTTTTTAGCATAACTTAGGCTACTAGATAGTTTTCAGAAACTTTTAATGCAAATGACCTATGGACGATTTTCTTTGAGCCATAATGAACCCACTCAACACATTGGCGACTCTTGGTTGTCATGAAAATCTCGAGGATTCAAATACGTGCACAATGTACCAAAATGATAGAAAAATTAGTCTAGTGCCGGCCGACGAGAATTTTCCAAATTAGTGGAGCCACCCACGTTTTGCTACACATTTTAGTTGAACTGATCTATCTTTGATCTCAAATCAATTTTTAACCGTGCCGTAATGACTTGTAAAGATGATCACGGTCGAATAGCCGATTCTTGGTCGAATTCTCAAATCTATTGCATTAAAATTCCTTAATGGTTTCTCTGGATAGTCTAGTTATCTTGAGAGTGACCAGCTTTGAGAACAGCCCTATAAGCGCATTGATGAAATGACCAATTTATTTAATAGAAAGCAGGATCGAAAATCTATGATGTCACAATAAGTCTTTTTTTTTTTTCTTTTATTCTTCTTCCTCTTCTAATCGGTCAGTGGAGATTCACCACCTGCTGCCACCACCAATCACCGGTCGCCACCACCGTCGGCTAGAGGAGGAGAAAGAATAAAGGAAAAAAAGAAAATAAAAAAGAAAAAAATAAAAAAGCATTAAAATATTAAAAGAAATTATATGGCACAAAAAAAAAATTGTAGGTCATATCAAATGCATTTATGTTCTTTTTATATTTTGGGAATATAAATTTTGTATAGTTACTAAATACGTTGTTTTACTCAAAAATTGTTATAGAAAATAGAAATAGAAAAAACTATTTTAAAAAAAATTGTTCTTCAAAATAGAAATGTTACCAAATACACTCTTAATATGGGGGAAGTACACTATTAGTGCCATAAGTTGTGTACGGCGCTCACTTTGGTGCCAAAAGTTTCCGTTGGATCACTTAAGTACCAAAAAATTTGAAAAATGCTCACTTTGGTGCCAACGCCGATATGATCGGCCGGTAATGCCTTTTTTAAAATTAATTTCCGATGTGACAGTCAATGTGATGGTGGCCGAGCACGGTGGCCAAACAACGGTGGCTGAGCACGGTGGCGAGTGACGGTGGCCAAGCGATGGTGGCCAAGCAAGCTAGGTCGGCGAGGATGAATAAAAAAAAAACCCTAATTTCAATCACAAATGAGCTATATGGCGTCGTTTTTCCTAAGCCATCCATATAGAATGACAAAACGAAGTCGTTTTCTTAAGTAGGACAGAAAACGACGTCGTTTAAAGGGTTTATCGAATTTATATATATATATTTTGGTCAGAATTTCTTGTCAGTGGCACCAAAGTAATCATTTTTCCTCCGATTTGGCACTTAAGTAATCCGACAAAAACTTTTGGCACCAAAGTGAGCGCCGTACATAACTTATGACACTGATAGTGTACTTCTCCCCTTTTAATATCCCGTTCAAGAAAACTAGGAACAATAAAATAATTATGTGTGTGGGGAGGCCCACTTCGAGCTTCAAGTCTTCAAAACAACCCTATTGGGACCCCCCGTGCGACCTCGGAGAAAATATTAGATGAGTGAAATACTCCACATAAGCAAAATGGAAAACCATATAAAATTTGACACATGTCACCAATCCAATTGAGGAAATTCAAAATTTTGTTTTGCCCCCTCCTTTGTCTCTCTCTTCCAAAAACCTTGGCCTACCTCCACGCACACTTAGATTCTCTCTCTCTCTCTCTCTCTCTCCATCACCCTCAATGCAATGCCGACGCCCCTCCGCCTCCCTCCCATGACCTCCCCTCCTCTCTCTCTCTCTCTCTCTCTCTATCTTCTTATTCTGGTACAAAGCCCTTATCTACCATCTCCTCTCTGATTTACATGGACTTACTCTTTCTTTTTTCATTCCTATGTCTATGATTGCAGATAACATGATTACGTTCCCATTTTAAACTCACAATGAGTGGAATGCCCAGCATTGCAAAAAGCACCAAAGCGCTGATCTTCACCCTGCGAGCAGAGAAAGGCTTATGTATCTAAAGACCATCGATCATAGCTGGGCCTTGTTGCCGCCTTCACCTTCGCTATCGCCTTTGGAGCCACATTAATGGCTTCAACGAGCTCGAGTTGAACTTTGTGCGAGCTTTGCTCCTTTCTCTCACCTTGGGAAATCAAGCAACAAAGAAGAAGTTTCTCCATTTTTTTTTTTCTGCTTTTTCTTGGTGATATTTCTTCTTGTTTTCACTATACCCATATCCCTATTTCAACACCGCTGTTTGAAAAGCTCCTTTGTCATTGGTAAGCTAAAAATGCTCCTGTTCTTTTATTACCACATTCTTAGTTGAAGTGTGTTTCTTTTGAAACTATATACTCTTCTTTTCTTTTCCCTCTTCTTCACTCTGTTTTGATTTCGAGTACAAAAACTCTTTATTTTCAAACCTACGTAAGCTCAAGATGCTTCACCTTTGTGAGCTCAATCGGATTGGTTCGCTCCTACATTTTCCAGATTCTTCTCCAAATCTGATCCGTATACGAGTAGGTTAAATTTCAATTTTTACTGGCAGCGTAATTCTAGTAATGCATAGAGCTGCTAAGAGAAGCATTTAGAGAGCAAAAGGTTTGTTTTTTCTTCATGCTGGTTAGTTGAATGAGGTAGAAAAATATGTGCTTTGAGATGGATTTTTGAATTATATCGTGTTTGGAGCTAAATAACTTATGGTGGGTTTGTTTGTGATAATGTGTAAATGAGCTTAATCACAGTGACAAGAGAAATGTGTTTTGGGCGATGGATAGGGTGGTTGTGCCGTGTATTGTTGTCGTATTGTTTATAGTGTATGTTAGCTAAAGCAACTGCGAGTAGTACAACGATGATTCTGATGCAATTAGTTTTTAGTCTTCAAGACATGTAGTTCTATAGCTTTGGTGTGATGTCCTACTATGTCTATGTAGCTGTAGGTTCGAAGGAGGTTTGGTATTGTTTTCACTTTATGTTGGAGTGAATGACAACCGGTGCTCTAGAAATCTTCATTTGGTCAAAGCAAAAGTTTGTAATCGTGCCGATTCAACCGCAAGTTGCAGGCCTAACGACATGTCTTTTCCTGCATTGTTTTGTGCAGTGAAACTTGGGATACCAGAGTTTTTGTAAGGGTATTGGCAGATGGGTTGAAGCTCATGTTGCCAAACTCGAGTCTGAGATTGTCAACTTCAAGAGGTTACTTGTTTCCTGCACACTTAAGCTAAAGAAACTTGGCATCCCTTGCAAACATTTAAACTGTCTTTCCTTGGATCATTGCTCATTCATCTTTCTAACATTGTTGTTTCTTTTGTATATGCAAAAGTGCGGACATGCCACTACTCAATTTTCACCCTTCATATGACTTTGAGGCATTTTACTAGTAGAAGATGATCTTCTGGCATGTTTTTACGCATTAATGATTTGAAAACAAGTCATTATATAGGTGAAGTATTGACTAGGTTCATAGTCTTGCTCTAAAGTCTCGCCCTATATAGTTTTTTCATCTAGAAGACTGGAACTAATTTGTTTTGTAGAGTTTCCTTTGATGGCTAGTCTTTTTTATCTATGGATCCCCAAGGAAAAAAAAAAACTTTTTACAATAACTATGGTCTATCAAATATGCTAAATATGTTTGTGTTATTTGCATAATGGTAAGGAGCCAAATATCTATTGTATTTGTGAGGCATGCTTTGAACATATATTGATAGATGAAATTGAAATTTTCACCACTATCGAAAATTAGTGCATCTAAAACTGATCTTTTTACCTTTGAAGTTGATTGGAAATTGTTTGAGCTCTTTGTCAAGTGTGCATGCAGTAGTAACTTTATTGGAAACTTTTTGATTAAGATTAATAAGGGGAATAGTTGATTCATCCACTAAGGTCTATCATTGGGTTGATATCAAATGACATTAGTTGGACCACTTATAAGGACATTCCACTTTCTTTGTGAAGAGTTCCTAAGTTCTTATTTAGTTTTACAGTGGAAGCTGATATTGAAGTATTCCCACAAATACAGGATTGGACTATAGAGACCCAAAGCTGCATCCATGAAAGCTTAAGAGCGGTCCTACAAAAATTGTTGTAGCTGGCAACTGCTGAAGAGCTCTCCCGTTAGAAATGATATGATTAAACTTTTAATTCCATGGACAACTTCTTTGTAGTTCGGTTTAGATCAAATTGTATTTTTTTTACTACCTTCTAGTTCAAAAAGCAATCGGTTTAATTTAGACTTTTCAAGCAACATTAGTCTACCAAGTTTTACTGTGGTGTAGTTTATGGAATCAATTGAGCGGGTTGATGTTTTGCCTGGGGAAAAAAATAGTCGCTCTTGTTGTGTTTGATATGCTGGTGCGATCAAGAATCACTTGTCCATTCATTCCCGATATATGGCTGCAAATTACCTTCTTTTGAGCGAATATCATATAGGGCAAAGTCAACTAAGAGTTTCAAACAGTGTTTGTGAAAGCATATATTCCATATAATCCATGTCCGATGGTGCTCTAGCTCAATAAACTAAACCCAATAAAGAGCAAAACTTGAATCTTGACAGGACGATAGACGAGCTTAAGAATAATTAGTTAAAGCACAATAATATTTGTCACAATATCTTATACACGACCACCAAGAAGTCTTTCTAAACATTGTTCAAAGTAATATGATGCATTAATCCTTTGATCTTCAAGGAAGGCCAGATTGAATGTCCGATGATAGTCGACAAACCAAATGCACATCAAGGCCTCCTCACAAATTGAATGTGAGTTCATCTGTGTCACTCCTCCAAGCTACTATATAGTATTGTTTTTTTTTTTTTTTTTTACCTGATAAACCAGAAAGACGACATTGTGAGTTTAGATATTCCGAGCAACTAGAATGAAACTTAGTAGAGATTTGCATACTTTTGAAACGACCTAAGCTACTCATCTCGAACCTCAGTTGCCAAGGCTATTGTGATTCTTGAATTTGGTAAAGCTCTTCCTAGCAAAAGCAATTTGTTTTATCCTCCCATTTTGTCTGCACCAGCAAAGGAGGGGCCAAAAAAGTTCAAACTTCTTTTGCATGCTCACATTCAAGTACCTGATAGTCCTAGTGCCTATAATTATAGATGAACTAGTAAAGGAAAGTAAGGATAAAAGAGATTACCTAGAAACTCAATCAACAAAAGAGAATATTAATTGGAAACCAAAAAGATGATTGAAGAACATATTGTCATCTGTGTCACAGCATGGACAACTTAAACACTAACTAGAAACTAAACATGCTCTGTAACAAAATTCCCAAAGAGCTAGAGAATGCAATAACATAACCCGTTATAGAACGGAATGAAACACATGCCAAAAGATTGCTGATTCTAATTGACTTGTCACCATCCTTATGAGATCAATTAGAGATTGATTATATACAATCTTGCTAAGGGAACCTATACTTCATCAGACAACCATGAAACTAAGTATTATCTATTGTCTAGCTAGAGACAATGAATTTGAAATGTAACTTTCCTTTTCACCGTTTGTTAGGATGTGACGTCACGCATTTTTAATATGCACAGAGCATTTAACTTCAACATACCCCAATCAGAGCAACAATTCATGCCGTTGCAAATTATAGGTCACAAACAATGGGTTCACCAGAATCTAGTCAAATAAAAAAAGAAATTTTTTAAAAATCATTTCCAATTAATCTCAAAATTGAAATTGTAGACAAACTCACGGACCTGGACTTTCCCCATGGCAAGTGCAGTTAAACAATCCACATATTTCCAGGTCACATCAAAATCATTTGAACTAGCCTGATAAACCTAAGCTAGGCTCAACTCTCTCATGAAACTGTGTTGTGGCAAGTGAAAAGAAACTTATGATAGCACACATATCTCGTCAAAATTAACAATATTTTTCTCATCCATCTCCATGTTACCTTCCTTCATGTTTTTACTTCATGCATGTATAAGGGATCAAGCAATACCTGCTGCAGATATATCTATGAACTTAAACATTCAGCAACCATTGTTGTGTCTTGTCGAATGATTTACGCAAATGTCAAGAAGCTGGAATCCATGAACCACAATGGCCTAACAGGAAAGTATTGTCAAAGGCAAGCAACTCAATCAATTGCTACCATTCGATCATAGTCATAAGAAATTATGTTACATGAAAAACAATGAGAAGCTTGAAGGGAAGTGCTTCTTAAAAATACCTGAGGTGTTTCAAAAATAACACAAAAGAGCTCAAAAAGTAGCAACAAGAACATCAAAGACCCCAATGTTTTGTGAATCATTAAAGAAAGTCTAATCCTGCAAACACACAAAAGACTAATCACTTTGATATAGATGAACTTGACAAAAATAAGTACTTCATAGCAATTTATGGAGGAAAAAAAAAACCAATTTCTAATGGAAGAAAGCTAAAAACAGTAAATGTTAGAGAAATCCCTTATGCGTTATTTTAAATATGACAAGATAAATCAAAAGCTACTAATATGTTTAATGGTTTGAGTAATAGACTATACAGATGATAGAGCGTGTAAATGATATTATCAAAGTCTATACTTAAAAGAACCTGAAGATAAACTCTATATCGAAGCTGAACTTATTCAAATTGTGTTTAGACCTTAAGGCTAAATATATTCAAAAGTGGAATATGTTCAAACTTACATCCAGATTGTAAAGTCTATTTCAAACAGAAGACACTTAGACTCTACTTCAAACGGAAGATACTCAGACTTTACTTTCAACAGAACACTCTCAGACTTACATCCAAAATGAGACACAAGTTCAAAACGAAGCACATTCAGAACAAGATAACTTGACAAAACGTAACATAAGCTCAAACGTATAATAGCTAATGATCTAGTTTGGATTCTACATCAAGATAGATTTGATTGACTCAATTTAATTGATTGACAATTTGATCTTAAAGATAAGAACTTTCTAAACGAATAAGCTCTATTTATGGAAACCAAAATTTTGTTTATATGGGTGATTAGAATCAATTTGGGATTATCCTTCTGTCACTCAACGGCTACTAAATATTCTTGATATAGATCTGTCTAATGGGCAGATTGGAAGACGATCCTCTAGATATTGTCCAACGACTAGTTTAGAAGTGGAGTATTTAAGAAAATCAAGGATCGATGAGCAAATAAGAGACGGAGCATAGAATCTATAATTCCAAAGTCCGAGTGAACTTCGATCATACACTTATCTTTCATGAGCTTAAACATTTGTGATCGTGAAAAAATACCAAAAGAGTGACTTAATGAGATAGTGTGATTTACCAATGAGTGTTGCACTCAAAATTAAAATATCTTATTGATTACATAGTGGAATCCAACCAAAAGTTGTTAACGTGGGAGAGTTGACATAGGCTTGATCTAAGCCAAACCATCATAAATTTTGTGTGCAACGTTCTCTTCTTTTAACTAGTCTTATTTAAGTTTGTTGCACACTTACAGATTATTTCATAAGTTTGTTCCATTGCATAACAAATTTTGAACATTTACCAAAAGTCTGGTGGCTTGTTTATCAAACTATGATCTTTATTCAGACTTTACTCGCAATTTATTTTATTCCACATTTATTTGTCAAAATTTCTTTTAAACACCTAATAACCCCTTTAGGTGGTAAAACTAGCATTTTTAGTAAACACCTACAAACCACATCCTACTTGATTTTTGTGACTGCTGGCAGTGAGATTGAGAGATGTTACTGAGTTAAAACTCATATTGAGGTGCAACGTACAAGTGTTTGTAGTACTAAAATGAGTGATAGGCAAAGATCCGTAGTTTGTTGCATACAGAATGCAGAGTTACACCTATCGGCAATTTCAAATGGTTGGTTATGAATTCAATATATTGAACCAAGTGACATGAGTGAGTAGGCACATGCATTTTTGAAGTTATTGCAATACGCATCCCAAAATGCACATATATTATAATTATAAGAGGTTGATGCTACACTCATGAGCCAACCTAGCCATCTGCTAGAAGAATATGACATATTCTCTCATACAACAACAATACCTCAAAAAAATAAAAATACTCTAGTCCAATTTAGCATTTTGGAGCTTGTTGATGATGGTGTTCACTTGCATCGATTAGGGCAAATTAATAAAACCATGCCAATCTAGAGACCTATAGTCACACCCCGAACCTCAAGTGCGCGCATATCCCTCGGTGGTCAATGAATTGCGACATTCCTAGAACGCATCGCTAACCCATTCATTTTTATTACACATGTGGAAGCAAAATAAACATCCCTAGACAGCAAACAAACATGGGATAGAAAAGCAGGACAATCAATTAACACAAAACACATTTTATAAACAAACTGAGTTTATATACATAAGGGTCTAACTCAAAAAGGGCCTAAGCTATCTAAACTCCTGGCTCTACAACCATGGGCTCCGGGTTTACCACGACACCATCAAGAGTGTCGAGATCCATCGGGTGAGCTACTTCCACTCTCTGGTTCCAACGGAAGGCCCGTCGAAACCCCAAATGGGACCCTCCTGATCCCTTTGAAGGAAGCTGATGTACCATGCTATGAATTGAGGTCGTGGTTTCAACCAACTCCGGCTCAGGGTGGTCCTTGGAATAGGGAAGTAGGTAAACTCAAACTCCATCGTCTACTGGACCCCATATCGCATGTGACATGCTTCCATCTAGAGACCTGAAAATTGTAAGCCACGATGGGGTGAGATAATGTTCCAGCAAGTTTACACCTTAAACCCTAATTATGAAGGTAATACACTTAGAGGCAGCCTATACACCATCGAAGAATACTTACCTCGCCTCAACATCTTCCTACACATCAATACAATTCATATAATATAAGCATACAATCAATGTATTCGATAATTGAAATGCTTCATTTTCACATATCAATCAATCACAAGAGTTCCGATTATAAGGCTAAATTGTTTTGACATGTCTCATTCCATGCAAACAATTTTGTCTCATAATCAAGCGTGGTCAAATTACTCATTCAATCGTTCCAATTAAATTATGACCCAATGGCCACGGCCAACTCAACAGTCAGCAATCATTCGGCATAGCCGAGCGTCATCTTGTCCCATTGAGCACGGCAATGTCTACCTCTAGATGGCATTCCCAAATGAGTATCAGCCCAGCTTCCATTGTAACCAACATCCATTGACATGGGACATTCCCGAAGGAGTATCGTTCAGCATAATAAAAGCTCGTGACAAGTTCTTATAATGATCACACACACATCCAATCCCGGCCAAGGACATCGTGCTTTGTACTCAAATGCCTCAATTTAAATAATGTGTTTGGTCATATTTTCTTCATACTAAAAACACCCGGTAAAATAATTGCGTGGGTACACGATCAGATTGAACCATAAAATGTGATATCATCTCTTTTAAAAATCTCACTATTTTATATAGTAACTAAAAACATTTTTGGCGTCAAAAATTGACACCTGGTATTTTTCTAATTAAATACCAAAATTCCATATTTTTGAAATAATAAATCAAGAATCACCAATTAGCATCCAATTGCATAAATTAACAATCAATTGCATAAACTAATTGCACCATGATGATTAGCACGAAATTCTAGCAACTAGCTATCCCGATATAATTTCCAAAAAATAATAAATAATTAAATAAATTACAAAATAATTAAATAAAGCACTAATTAAGCTATATATACTCATCTAACCACCTAATTGGACTTAATTAATTAATCTACTAAGCTAACTAATCTAATCTAACCACCTAATAGCTAATTAGGCTAACTAACCAATCCTACTAACTTAGGCATATAACTAATAACTACTAATCTCTAATTAAATTAATTAACCCCCTAATCTCTAATCAAACTACTAACCCACCTTTAAGCATGATAGGAAATAAACTCACTAGATTAACAAATAAACCGGTTCACGGCAACGGCAACACAGAGGCAAGCAAGACTCGGGCCTATAGCGACGCTAAGGGAGGCTTGGAAGGGCTCAAAAACAGCCCATGAAGCCTCATCTCTAAGCTAGAACTTCGGTTTTGTTGTTGAAACAAAGGGCTGGCTCAAGGCACGGCGCGAGGAAGAGGAGGGTGGCGGACGACCAAGTGGTGACGGGGACCAGCTGAAGCAGCGCTGGCGGCTTGCAGGCAGACGGATGGCTCGGTTGACGAAATGGCAGGGACGGCGCACGAACTAGACTCGCGGCAACTTGGCTTAGACAAGGACGGGCTCATGGGTGACCGATGGGCGTGCGGAGCTGCTCGAGTGGACTAGTGATAGTGGTATGAGGCTAGCACAGACGGCAAGGGGCTTGGCTGGACTTGTAGCTTTGGAAATGGAGTCTTCAGCTGATTCTCAAGTGAAGAAGAAGCTAAGGAAGAAGAAGATGGGGCTGCAGCTAAAAATAAGGGGGACAAGAGCCTTCAATGCTCACCAAAATATCCTAAACACTTGAGTAGCTACCCCCACCAGCCTAAGCCTCATCCAGCAACTATTTTCCCCTCCCAAGCTTCCCTAACAAGCCAAGATTGATGCTCAAAATGATGCAGCCCCCATGACCTACGAATTTCATGCAATCCCCTCACCAAAGCAACTCAATTCCACTCCAAATGACTTCCAATTCATGGCCAAATTGCTGAGGAGTAAGCCCACACTAAATTCCATAAGTTTCCTTGCCAATGATCCAACTTGAAGGCAAAAAATGCATTTAATTTGGCCCATCCGAATTTCCCAATTTTAAATCGTCAAACTTTGATTTTTTGCCGAAGGCTAGCAAGGCAAGGGAGTTGTGGAAGTGCTACAGGCACATATTAGTGGCCTAAACGAGGTCACTCATGAGCGTAATGGTATAAGCCTGCCTGACTGTGAGACCGACTGGTCGAAAATCCGGGCTTGCTGAAAATTCTTCCAAGGATGAGTCAACGTTCTAAAAATAAATCGTAACACGCTAGAACTTTTGATTCCTGAAATTTGATTCAATTTCATGGTTAATTTCAATTGGATGAGATTTTAGCATGATCTAACATATCAGGTAGCTTTTAGGAATTTTTAGCGCTTTTAACCCATGGTTGATTATTTTTTTATCCACATTGTGCATCTCCAACTCATAAGCAACTCTTGGTTGTCGTGAAAATCTCAAGGTTTTAATTACGGGCACCGGGTACAAAATCGACAGAAAAATCGATTTAGTGCCGTTCGACAAGAATTTTGCAATTAGGTGGAATCACCCACACTTTAATTACATGCCTTTATTGAATCGATCTATCTTTGGTCTCTAGTCAATTTTAACGATGCCGTATTAATCATTGCGGATTTGCATAGTTGAGCAGTCGATTTCTGATCGAATTCTCAAGTCAATCGCATTTATATTCCTTAACGGCTTCACTTGATAGATTAATTATCTCCTAAGTGATCAGCTTAGAGAAAAACTATATGCGCATCAATGAAAAGCCCAATTAATATTATCGGGATATGGTAAAAAATCATGATGTCACACTTATCTTTTTATAGAAACTTATAAACGAATGAGGCCATCTAAGACTGCTGGGAATGAAAATTGAACCCTTTTGATTCGCTTTCAAAGTTTGACCGAAAGGACTTCAGGAGGCGACGGTGTAGGCGGGGCTTCAAGAAAATGACAGGAACCTATCAAATCACAGTCACTAACATCATGTTAACACCAAACTTTACTAAGTAGAATCCAAAAATAAAATAAAATATTAATATTAATAACATCAAGATGTGTGGGAGCCACCAATGGGGCTATGACAAGCGACAAGCGATAGTAGGGCTCAGGGAGGCAACGGTGTCGGTGGCGTCCGTGTTCAAGAGTAGGAGGCACTTTGTGGAGGAGAGGGAGAGAGAGCAAAGCAGAGCAGAGTGCCAATGGAAAGGGAGGCAGAAACGCGAGTAGGGGGTCGTCGGTGTTGGCATCAATGAGTAGGCGCACTTTGTGGAGGAAAGAGAGAGAGCGAAGCAAAGGTCGCAAGAGAGAGGTAGAGGGGCATTGGTGTTGGCGTCAAGGGCAACAAAGGCAACCAATGGAGGTGGAGGGGCATCAGTTTCGCGGTTCACTAGAAGAGAAGTGCAACTTTCCAAAGGGGGGGGGAGAGAGAGAGAGAGAGAGAGAGGTCATGAGAGGAAGGAGGAGGGGCGTTGGCGTTGAGGTCAAGAAAATAGAGAACGGGAAGAGAGAGAGGAGAGAGGAGAGAGATGGTTTGTAGAGGAGAGAGAGGGTCAAAGTGTTTGTAGAGGTAGGCCAGGGTTTTGCAAGAAATAGATAGAGGAGATGGAGGAGGGGAGAACAAAATTTCGAATTTCCTCAATGTGAGGCTTGGATTACACATGACGACACGTGTCAAATTTTGTGTGGTTTTTCATTTTGTTTGCGTGGAGTATTTCACATACTCAATATTTTCTCGTGACATTGAGTGCACTAGCTAGCTTTTCGGGTGATAGGGCCCCGTTGTACGACGCATTGTTTTCGGAGCACTATGTAGCCTAACTAGCCAAAAAATCCCACTGTTCAATGGTCACATTAATTTTTCGAGGAATTATCCCACATAGCCGTATTCAAGAGAGAACATCGGAGTCATCTAACTTAGCTAGAACAAATAAAATCATCAAACAAAAAAACATACAGTACAAGAGATCACTATTCTTGACACCTTATAATATATAGGGTTAACTAATCATTTTCAATTTTTGTTCCGACCTTAAGTCAAGATCTCCCTCATGTTTGACCATATAAAGACACAATGCGCCACATGTTGCTCAAATGCAAGGGAAAGAACAGCCACTTTCAGCCTAGTGCTCCCAGGAAAAAAATCGACAAAGCTTTTTGCAACCCTCATTTTCATGCTTAGCTTTTTCACCCTCGAGATGGAAATCAATTGTCCCTACCAGCGAGCATTGCTGCTCGAATTCGAGCAACAACCCCATAAGAAGTGCACTTACAATGAGGCCTCCGTCCATGAACCAAGGGGCACTTCTCTATATACATCCGTCCAGTGCAGGCTTGATATGTCGATGGCTCGCTGTGAGGATTACCTATAGAATGCGATTTTCAATCTCCTGACAAAGGAAAAGGGGAAAATCGGGGGCATAACATTGCTTTGTTGACATCCGAATTTTTGTTGACATTTTTAAATATTCATTTATTTTTCAAAATATAGAAATTTATGATCAAAAAAAAAAAAAAGGGGGTAAAAAGACAAGTTAGGTATTGAAAAAATATATAAAAATATAAAAAAATGATAAAATCGTGTGGCCGGTGTATCGGGCCCACTTAGCGACTTTCAGCCCTCTAAGCCCGTTAGCCCCTCCTATCTTCGTTTCTTTCTTTTTAGGCCCGTCTTCATTTCTTTTGTTTTGAGCCCATCTTTATTTCTCTTGTTTTGAGGCCATAAAAGACTAAAAAGGGCCCGGCCCAGGGTCTCTTCTTCCCCTTGTTTGCACCAACCAGCGTCCGTGAGGAAAGGAAAAGGTGAGGTGCGGGTGAGGAGAGAACAGCCACGAGCGAGCGTTTGTGAGCGAGCGTGAGGCGCAACAACAGTGACCGAAGCATGGCCAGCACCTTCTACAACCAGCTGAGCTAGCGAGGGGATGACAGAAAAAGATTCGGGCAGAGGCGTGAGCAGCGTGCGTAGGGGAGAAGGAGAACTGGGCAAAACCAGAAAGGGAACGCCGGAGAGAGAGGTCGGACTGGTTTTGTGGCGAGAGCAGAAGGTTTTCTTCGGCGGGCAGAAGGGGAGAAAAACGCTGGTGGCTGCAAGAGAGAAAGGAAAGTCGCATTTTGGGTTGGGGGGAACCTTCTCCTGGGCAGAAACGAGATTACAGAGACGGAGATAGAGAGATATCATAGGCAGAGAGGAGGTTCGCCGGAGAAGAAACGCCCGCCGAAGGTCCCTTCCAAGCCGTCGAAGCTTCGCCAGTGACCGGTCGACGACAAAGACCCATCCTGAACCAGGTATGATCTCACTCCAAATGCTCTACTTTGTCTCGGTTTTGGCCGAGAAAGACATGCTCGGTTTGATCGATTTGCTAACCATGATGTTTTAAAACGGAAAATCATTGAAAGATCTGCATATTGCATGTTTGACAAAATGCCTAAAATAGGGCCGAATGTTAAGTCGTGTCTAAATTCAAGATCGATTCATACTTGCTGTGTTTTTTGTTGAATCATATCTAATACTAGCATTTCATCTGTTCTGGTGTGATATGGTGAAAAATCCGGTTCGAGTTCAACGTGTATACATATCCCCATACCCGAAAGTTGTTCGTCGGAGACCTCCCCTCGCTGGCAAAGTTCACGGTTCAAGCTATCCCAGTCAGTTTATCTTTTCGCTTTGTAGTGTACTGGGATTGTTTGTTTGTTAGAAAGGCTAGGATGGAAGGGATTAGTTTCGGGTAAATATTTTTTGTTCATGGTTGTGGTCGATGGGATGAGTGGCCGGAGTTGGTGGCTGTCATTTGGAACAAATGACCGGTCGGTGATGTTGGCTCGGTGATGCAGGTGCTAGCAGTCACTGACTGGAGCGGGGTGCAGCGGTGTCCTTAGAGGATGGTATGGTGTCTGGTTATATGGGTTTTAAATATAAGATAAGAAGAAGAGAGCAAGGCATGACTAAGTAGGGGGCTGGTCGGTTCCCCGTCTAGTTCAGTATCACCTTGGAACTGGGAACTAGACCTAGAGAATCGGTTCCCAAGTTCCTGGTCCTAGGACCAAATAGTCCGGTCCGCGATTCAATCTGGTCCAACAAAATCGGCAATTTTTTTTTTTTTTCACTAAAGAGTGGTTGCGCTCCGAATCATCAATCCAAATTCCTGAGTGGTCCAATAAAACTAATTGCACATATTTCTACATGCAAAAAATTTAAATTACACTTGCATGAATATCAATCACACTTGATGTGTTTCATGCCCAATCTTAATCATTAAGGCCATAAGCAATATAATTGAAAATTGTGTCCGACTAAACAATCCTCTTGTGCCATGTGAGTATTTTGAAATACCTTGTCTTTTGCAAGCGAGGGGAGCAAAAGAGAGAGTGTGAGCATGAGAAACGAGGGTTTCTTAGAGTTTTGGTGGTCTCTTGTCCACATGAGAGGTTGCTACCTCAATTGCAATTCCGATTACAATATGTTTTTTTATATAATATTTATATATAATATGTATAAAATATAATAAATATATATTATATGCATATTGGTCAAGTCTAGTCAGTCTAGTTCCTACCTTGGAACCGGGAATCGGATTGATCGGCCACTAGTTCCAAGAATAGGAATCGGGAATTGGATTGCCAACCGTTGGAATTACCCAAAACTGGCCTATCCAATTCGGTTAGGGTGATTCCCGTTGCACTTCCCTATGACGAAAGAGATGATGTAGGGGAAACAAACAAAATATAGAAGAAGACAAAAGAGAAAAAGAAAGAAAAATTGAAAATTTATTAAAAAATTGAAAATTTTCATTTCTTTTTTCAAATCCAACTTGGTTAGATTCGGGTTTGGGTCGGGTCAATAAGCCGGATCGAGTAATCCCGGTCCGAACATGGTCCCCTGAGTTTAATAATAATATATTAATTAACAAATTAAAAAAAGTTATGAAAAGTATTTTAAAATAAAGATTCAAAAAATGATAAAGCTGTTTAAAAGTTTAGGAAATAAAAAAATTAGAAAATTCGAAAATAATGAAAAATTAGAAATTTCAGAAAATCATTAAAAAATTATTATAAATTTGGAAAGATATTTAAAATTTGAAAAAAATAGAAAATCCATAAAAATCTAGAAAATCCAAAAAATCATAAAATTTTGGAAAATTCACAAAAAATATTAAAAATAGAAAACCCAACCAACAAAAATAATTATAAAAATCATTAAAAATTCGGAAATTTTCAAAATATAAATCAAAAAATAGAAAATTTTAGAAAAATTGGACATCCCTTTAAAAAATGTTAAAGTCCTAAAATTGGATAAAATTAGGGCCTTATATAATAAAGATTCTTGTTTTCTTTTTTATGGACAATTTTAGGATGCTTGCATACTTTCTATCATGATTATAATAGATTGTGTTTTTCAATATTTGGATGTTACTTTTCTTTTTTTCTTTTTTAGAATGGTTAGGACAAACCTTAGATTTTTCCTGATAGATTACTATAGCATTAGCAGACACATGATTAGGTTATGTACCAAAAGGCATTAGCCTTAGAGCTAACATAATCAACTCCTTTAGTGCAAAATCTCTAGTTGTGCCAGTAATAAGATATCCTCATGTATATTACCAAGTTTATAACCAAGCCCAAAAATGCTAGTGGTGACTTATTATTCAAAATTTGCATAAGCTTAATTGATTAAAAATTTGAATGCTCGATATCACATGAGGTATAGACTTGGGAGAGCTTGAGTCAATGGAAGGCCGTTGGCCTGAAGTTGACAATACCTCTAATCCTAACAAAAGCTCCTTCCCTGCAAGAAGGGATATACCTATTTTATGAAAACACTTCAAACTACTCCAACATCTTGAAGGGTAATGTCACATCCCAAAACTATCAAGAATGGGAGATGACATAGCTGTCCTTCCACTTGAAGGATATAGCGTCAAACCACCAAAATTCAACTCTGAAAAGTCTCATCATTGATATCGCTTGCATACTACTCATTGCTAGCTAAAGAATTTGAAAAAAAAAAAAAAAAAGACTGGAAAATAGATGGGTGAATAACCACAACTCAGTGAATAATGCATTTCTACGAAATAGATTGAACACTACTATGCTCTTTTACAAACACGATATCATCATTCATCAATCCCAAAGCTATAGTATTATAATATCTTTCCAACGAACCTTTTTACGTATAAGATCCATAACAATATCAATTCATAATAACAAATTAACCATTAATGGTCTATTCCATTGAATAATCTCATTTAAGCACACTTGATGGTCCATTCTATTGGCTAATCTCAAATCACATGTCAATGGTCCATTCCTTTGACTAAATAGATGCTTAAATATTTAGTCATTGTCATGCATAATGACCATGGCTAGGTGACCAAGATTCTCTCCTTGGTTAAATTTCCATCTATTATTAAACCTTGACTATTATGCATAACCATAAGCCCCTCAATAGGTTCACGGCAATATTGAGGATCAATAAAAACTCACAACAACATTCTTCACAATCCACAAAGCCAAATCTTGAAATCATTTTCTAAAATACAATATGCTTCCCAAATCATTTCAGAATCCATTTCATAAACCATATTGGGACTCCAATTAGGCTAATGATAGGCTTAAATACTCACTCGGCATTGCGATTCGTAGTTGATTCTGCTAGCCGGGGTGTCCAGATCCTGTAGGTGCCAGACTCTCTCTCTCTCTCTCTCTCTCTCTCTCTCTCTCTCTCTCTCTCTCTCTTCTTCCTTTCCTCTTTCCCCTTTTCACGGACGCTTCTGTTATTTTTTCCCTTACTTTTGCCGTCGCAGCCTCCTTTCCATTTATGCTCACGCTCAATGGCACTAATTGAGGGGAAAGGAAAATAAATGGATTGGGCTTTAGCTAATAAAAATAATGGGCTGGATTTTGTGGCCCATATATTAGAGGTAATGAATTCGACTTTTTATTTTCTCATCTACTTATAGTACAGTTCTCTCTATGTTTCGACCACGTTTGCTGGCACGTAAAATACTAAATTGCCTGTACCAATTATTCGCTAGATCCTGAACGTAACGCCACCATACTAATGAAGCCTTCAACTTATTAAATTACAGTCGACAAGAAAAGGCATTCTTCATCAAGAATAGTTGTCCGGATCGCTTCTTCAACTTCAGCAGTCACGCTACTGTGCGCTGTGCTCCTCTCTATGCTCAAAAGAGAAAGGAACAAGAGAAACCATGTCAAAAAAGATCCTATTGGTGAGAAATGCCATAGATCTACACTACCAACATTAAACTTTCATTTACGGTAATTCATATAAAAAGGTTGATGGCTTAGGGTTACACAGTGGGGAGCGAAATTTTGGAACTACATTCCCGGTAATTTGATGTGTGTGCAATCCAAGCTGCCACAGCTTACTTCTCACACCACAACAAAGTAGGGGAAGGCGGGTTCGGTCCAGTTTACATGTAAGGAAGTTTTAACATAGAGATATGACATAAAGCACTACCTAAAGACTCGATCTCAATTCATGTTCCGTCTTAACATGGGATATTCATTGATCGGTTTGTACTATTCGAATATTCATGACCAGTCCTTTGCGGGTACATTTTATTGTGGGAAAAAAATTGCAGCTGAAAGGTTGTCTCAAAGCTCAAAACAAGGCGTGCAGGAATTCAAAAACGAAGTTGAATTAGTAGCTTCAGCACAGAAACCTAGCGAGGCTATTAGGATTTGTCTTGGAAAGAGAAGATAGTCTATGAATACATTCCCAATGAAAGTCTTGACCAGTTGCTTTTCAGAGCGCGGCTCACTCTTCATCTTCTTTAAAAGTGATTCCATTCCACTCAGTTCAGTTCTTTCTTTCCCACCCTGATCATGATCTAAAAATATTTCCAAGGCTCACTCGAAAGTTTAGTATTTATGTCTTGGGACACTCTCCAAACACTTTGATGATGGTTTCAAAAGAAAATTACATGTGACCATTCGTCAGTTACATTAGAAAAAAATAGAGCCTCTTCTGACCCAAACATATACAAATTATTGCCTACACAGACCCTCACCGAAGCATATTGTTGGATTGGTTAGCATGCCACAAGATCATGGTTGGGGTGGCTTGCAATCTTCTTTATTATAATGACCTAATATGAAGAGGACGGGAGTGATCGTGTAAGGACCTGGGAGCTACCATTGTGTAATATTGTCCGCTTTGGATCTTTAGCCCTCATGACTTTAAAATGCCTTACACAAAATAGAGAACCCATGCCTTATCAACAAGCTCAGGATTTTCCCCCTTGGCGATGGGGGACTGAAGACATGCACTTAACCTCGCCCGCTTTTGGATCACAATCGCTCACTGGCGCCTCTCCTACCATCCCGGCCATGCTACTTGCCCTTGAGGTCTAGGTTGTCACTATTAAATTAATGTCTCGAATTTGAATTTGGATAACGATTTGTTAAATCAAATTTTATTGAGGAAGATTTTCCCAAGTGGATTAGAAATCGGATGAAGAAAGAAGAAACAATTTCCTTCTTGGACTTTTCTTTTGGACGTGCAAAATAAGCAAGGAAATAAAGAAGGAAGTTAACCTATCAGTACAAGACAAAAGATGAAATAAAAGATAAAATAAGAATTTCTTTCTTCGCAAAAGTTTGTTCAAGTTGAAGATGAAGTGGTGGGCTCAGGTCAAATTGTTGACCTTTGAGCACACACACATGTAAAAGGGCCTGTACTTTTAGGTTGAAAAAGTGACATGAAGCCCTACGAAGAAGAAGGTGCAGCACGTCCAGAGAGCACATCCACGATCTGTTTGAGAGAGGAGCCGCAAGTTTTGAAGCCACGTGAAGCCTTGGAAAGGAATGTGAAGACTTATGTATGTGGACCAAATACAAATGTTGGAGTTCCTGTTTTTTGTGTACATAGAGCGTTTTTGGTAGAGCTTGAACGTGTGGTGATTTGTTTAGTGAGTTTATGTCCAAGTAAGTTGTTTATTTATAAACACTTTGAGTTTGGGGTTAAATCTAGGTGTGCGAAACACTCGAGCGTGTGAGCGATTGTAAACTCTGATTCTCCGATTATAATGAATTATTTGCTGCTGGCTTTCCTCGTAGATGTAAGTACCAATATTTAGAATGAACCACGTAAATTTCTAGTATCCTTATTATTTTTCATTTATTTCTCTGGAGTTGTGCGTTGACATAAATTACAAAATCCTGTCATTTTTGCATATTATATTCCAACAATTGATATCATAGCTTGAGATCGCATATTATAACCAAGGTGCAATATATTTGGTATATAATCCAGTTTATCATGAGCGAACAAAGCATATCAACATCAAGTACTACTTTATTCGAGATGTCTAATTCTCAAAAAGACTGCAACAGCAAATAACCCAGCAGACATGATAACTAAATATGTTCCTTTGGCGAAACTCAAGCTCTCTGTGGAGAGTAAGCACTCGTCAAGGCATCGGGAGAGAAGCATGGATAATGAGCACTATAACTTAGCTTTAAACATCGAGCTGAGGTGGAGAATTGTTACATTAATGCCTCGAGTTTGAATTCGAATAACGATTTGTTAAACCAAATTTTATTAGGGAAGATTTTCCCTAACCAATTAGAAATCAAATGAAGAAAGAATAAACAATTTCCTTCTTGGACTTTTCTTTCGAACGTGCAAAATAAGCAAGGAAATAAAAGAATGAAGTTAACCTATCACTACAAGACAAAAGAGGAGATAAAAGATAAAATAAGAATTTCTTTCTTCTGCAAAAGTTTGTTCACGTTGAAGATAAAGTAGTGGGTCCAGGTCAAATTGTTGACCTTTGGGCACACACACATCTAAAAGAGCGTGTACTTTTAGGCTGAAAAAGTGATGTGAAGCCCCACGAAGAAGAAGGTGTAGCATGTCCGTTTGAGAGAGGAGCCGCAAGTTTTGAAGCCACACGGAGCCTTGAAAATGAACGTGAAGACTTACGTACGTGGACCAAAGACGAACGTTGGAGTTCTTGTTTTTGGTGTATGTAGAGCGTTTCTAGTAGAGCTTGAACATGTGGCGATTTGTATAGTGAGTTTGTGTTCAAGTGAGTTATTTATTTATAAACACTTTAGGTTTGAAGTTAAATCTAGGTGTGGTAAACACTAGAATGTGTGAGCGATTATAAACTCTGATTTTCCGATTATAATGAATTATTTGCTGCTGACTCTCTCTGTGGACATAGGTACCGATACTCAAACCGAACCATGTAAATTTCCGGTATCCTTATTATTTCTCGTTTATTTCTCTAAAGTTTGTGCGTTGACATAAATTGCAAGATTCCATTGTTTTCGCATATTATATTCCAATAGTCACATTCTCCACAACTTACAGCACAACGCTCTAGCTATGGCTCCACATGCTGTCAAGAGTCAACTTTGTACCACTTATAAAGACCCAGGGATTATCACTATATAATATTTTCTGCTTTGGGCCTCTAGCCCTCACGGCTTTAAAACATGTTACATATAATAGAGAATCTAAGCCTTATAAACTAGCCTAGGATTCTCCCTATCGGCGATGTGGGACAAAAGACATGTGCTTAGCCTTGCCTGCTTTTGGGTCACAATAGCTTGTCGGTGCAACCACCCATGGCATCCTAGCCATGATGCCCACCTTCAAGATCTAGGTCATCACAAATTGTTAGGGCCAAAAAAGGCCTGGACAAGGTGCGGGTCCAACTCTAGGATGGCGTTGGGGCAGGAATGAACCGAATCTCACATCACCTAAGTATGGTGAGGCGAAGTGCCTTATATGTGATGGCATTTGTTCTAACTTGTACCGAGACCTTTTCTAAGGAAGGCCTAGAAGAACAAAACCATACGAGCTCCGGCCCAAAGCAAACAATATTGTTATGAGCATTGCAAGTGGGCCCTAAGTCCCACATTATGGTATCAAAGCCAATAGCTTAGCCGAAAGTGTGTGGCTCGGGGGAACCAAGCAGAAGTTGGTGGGCCTATAACGGTTAGATCCAAAGGGGCAAAATGATTGCCGAGGCTAGAGAGGGCTCGGATAAGGTGCGACACTCTGACTCTAGGATGGTGTGGGGGCAAGAATGAACCGAATCTCACATTGGCTGAGTGTGATAAGGTGAGGTGCCTTTTATGTGATGGCACTTGTCCTAACTTGTAATGAGGCCTTTTCTAGGGAAAGCCTAGAAGAACAAAACCGTGCGTGCTCCGACTCAAAACGGACAATGTCATTACGAGCAAGACCTAGTCTTAACTTATACCTTAATGAATATTCTCAACTCTAAATTATCCATCATGACCCCAAAACTATCAACATTTTGCTCGATGATGATCTGTACCCGAAAATACCAGACTTTGGTTTGGCAAGGATTTTTGTGCTGAGCAGACTCAAGGAAGTACAAATGGAATTGTCGGAACTTAGTAAGTTCAAAGTCATGTTTTCTTCGATTCATAGAAGAAGAAGAAAAAGAAGAAGAAGAACTTTGGAAATTGTGGATCCAGCACTGAGTAAATCTATCTTTGCAAGCGAAGTGATTAGATGTATTCGCATTGGCTTGCTCTGCATTCAGAACGATAAAGAAGCCCTACTTGCTATGGATACAGTTGTTCTTATGCTTAGTGCTTAGTAGTGTAGATTCCATTAGCCGCCGCACCACCTCCCCCCCTCCCCCGCGGGGTGCCCGAGCAACCTACATTCTTCGCACAAACAACAATCTCAAGATTGAAACTCGAATCAAGCAAGGGAAAAACTCAATAGTAGCAAGATAATGCCCCAATTTCAAAGATCAGCGGCTGGCTTACTGATTTGGCTCCCCGATAGAGAAAGGGAAAAGATCCTAGAGCACCCTCGAAATTTACTGATCAATGTACAAATTCATGAGCCAAGAGGTCAAAACCGCGTTAGAATACGAACTATCTTTTGCAAGGAGCTAGAACTTTAAGCTGCAAATTACAAAGTGTGTGGGAGTCCATCCTCTATGAGAGCAACCGGAACTAATTATATAGCAGCAATAGCAGAATAAAGTAGAGGACTCATTCCTCTTTCTTTAACTGTGAATGAGTAGAGAAATATATTCAACTCTTTAGTTAGGGCATAAGGACGCTAGGAAGTCTCAAAATTTTCGTATGGTGCTCATTTTAGTGCTAAAAATTTTTGCCGGCTCACTTAAGTGGCAAATTGGAGAAAATACAATCACTCATTTGCCTTTGGCAAGAAATTTCAGCAGAAAATATTACGTGGCTTTTATAATAAAAACTTTAAATGAGTTATCATTTTGTTATAAAAACTAGTCCACGTGGATATCATATGACCGGGTTGTCTGAAAACGACGTCGCACCACTCCCAAGTGAAAAATGCTGGTGTTCAATGCTCACCATCTCATTGCACGCTCGCCACCAAACGACACCGCCATCCGTTGTTTGCTACCCGCCATCCATCACTCCTCTTCATAGAGGAAAACTCCCAACCACTGCCAACCCCATGCATAGCCATTGTTGTCCCATGCATGGCCACCATCAATCGCCACGCCTCCTCAGCCAATCTCCCGAAGGCACCACCCAACCGAGCACGAGCAGAGACATGGGCGGCCACTATTAACACGCACTAGTCGCCAATATCTCAAGCCGGCCATAGATAAAAGCTGCCTGTCGTTCACTGCCCTCACTGGTAACTGGCGAAGCCACGGTCGATTCATCCCGTTATTACCCTGTTTTCCAAGGAAGAAGGCTTGAAGAGTTTGGGGTTCGCCCGAGGCATGTTCACTAGCGTCAACCACCGGTGATGCCTTTCCTCACCGTTTTCAAGCTGCTGGAGCTGCTATCGACCGTTGCCATTTGTCATCCCAGAGCAACAAAGGAGCGGCTCTGTATTGCCTTGTTAATCGGCTAGGAAGCTTGAAGTGCTTCTAGCTCATTCGATCCTCCTTCACCAGCTCCGAATCGTTAGCAACGATGCCACTAGGACCCCTTTACCAGTAGAACAATTGTCAATCAGAGAAAACCGCCGTCTCCGTCGATTCTCATTGTAGTCGTTGTTAGACGCAAATTGCACAATCCCAAGATCTCCATAACCAGAATAAGAACATGCATAATTGAGTAGAAAAATTAACGCACCTATATCCATCGAACATAGAGTAGAAACAGAAAAATGGATTACCTACATATAAAGGGGATCCATGCATCAAGTCATTCTCCTCTATTACCCTCCGTATCATTGGCTCAATGAGGCGGCCCCCTTCATGTGTAGCATTAGTAAACGCCCCTTAGGTGAGGATACAAGTGAGAATTAGGGTTAGAGGAGAGACTTAAGCACTATTTATAGAGTTTCCAACCAGTCCCTCTCATTACGAGCCAGACTCAACTTGGGCCACACTAACCAGCCCATATTAGACTAATTAAGAAACTTTCTATCTCACCTTAGACCAACTTTGTTTCACGGTAACCGTAAAAACAATAAATTACAATATCAATTAATTTAGTCTACATTAGAAAAACTCTTACAGTCGCCCCATTACTTTCTTTCAACCCATTTCACGGCCGGGAAAGCTCGAAGTGAGCTGCTCTTAATTAAAGACTTGTCCCCAACGCTCATCAGCTCAAGAAACGTGTTTAGAGCCTCCCCATTTCGAATTCCGTAACTGCAGCCCAAGGACTCCTTTTTGAGCCAGGCAATTTCATCATCCCTGTTCTCCACGGTTTTGGTGAAATTTGAGGCCAAGAATCGTCCATGTCACTCATTTGTAAATCATTGAAAATCCAAAGTGTTGTTTGATGAGTTATGATCATATTTGAGCGGCCCTCATGCTTCTACTCTCCGTTTGCAAGATTGAGTTATTAGTTTTGGGCGCAAACCGAATTAGGTTTTTGATTTTGGGTTGAATTGGTTTCATGGGAAATGTGTTTAAAAAGTTCTAAATTTTTATATTTATACCAATTTAATTCTAAATCTTTTAAAATTTGGAAGCCCCTACAAAGCTTCCCTCCTCCTGCCTGGCTGTCCAGCCGAATCTTCGCCTCTGATTGGTCGTTGTTGGCCCAGGAAGCACGAGACGTGCGGTTGACGATGCACCCCCCAGTGCACACGTGTCCACATCTTCAAGCCGCACTCCGATTCGCAACCGTCGGATACTCCCCCGTCCATTGTCTTTTGACTCCGGGCCCCACCTCGCACTAGCAGCATCGAGCGTTTTCACTATTGACCAACGACAAAAGATATGATAATTTGTTCAAAATAATTTAAAACCTTTGCGATGACTCACTTCCTTTATTTGACTAACTTCCTTTATTACCGACCAAAGAAAGAAAAACTTCCTTTATTGTTCCTAATATAAAAATAACTTGCTTAATTATCGGCGAAAGAAATCATTGATTCAAGGCAAAAATTAAATTTAAATAATTGAAAAGTTGGCCATGCCGATTAACATAAGCTATAAACTCACTCGCATTTCTCTTCAATTAACATTTTTTTTGGTCAAGTCAATTAAATCCACGTGAAGTTGATCTACATTTGAGGAGATTGTAACATGTTAAAACTTTAAATCATGAAAACAACTTGACAACAATTGTACTTTTATAAATTATTATCCTAATAGATACACATAATTTTCAGGAGGCATACCATTTAAAAGGGTAATTTAGCGTTGAGCATTATAATAATCTATGCATCAAATCCTGAACGTTGGAGTGATAAATGGAGCAAATCACATGATGAGATGCAAACATGATATTTGCCCGTAAATATGTTACCATAATGATGGAAGATGTTGGTAACGTAAGAAACGGAATAAAACATTAGGTCGTCTAGTTCAAACCTTATCACTACAAAAAGCACACCATCAGGTTTGAGAAGTATTTTCTAGTAGAACATTGATGTACAGATCTGGTATTCCCCATATTGCAGATCAATCGTGTTGCGTGGATCCGTCCAAGGTTTTGAGGTTTTCCATTTTTGCAAATTTTCAACAATAGCTGGAGGAATGTTGATCTTTACGTTTCCGCAAATCAATCCCGAATTTTGTATGAATTTATTTGTGATTGATAGATTGGGATTGTCAATTTTTAATTCATATTTTGGTGCCCATGGTTGGTGAGGCTTGACTCCGCCAGCTCCGGTGAGTGTGAGCCCCATCGCCTAGCGCAAGGTAACCCGTGACCTTGAGCTGGCCTTGCCAGAGGCCGAGCGAGGCTTGAACTCGCCAAATTTAGCAAGGTCGAGCCTCGCCCATGGCTGATGAGGCCAAGCCTCGCCAGTGGCCGACGAGGCTCGCCAAAGGCTAGTGAGGTTGACCTCGATCTCACCAGCTATTGCCTTTGGCCGATCATCAAGTTTCGATGATCGGCTAAAAAAAAGGAGGAGGAAAGAAAGAAAATAAAATAAATAAAAATTCAAAAATTATTAAAAATTATTAAAAAATTTCCACGTCGTATCGATCGTATCACGTTAGACGACTAACGCCTAGTCAGCAAAATCCGACCAAAATTAATTAGAAATGGCTCAATTGGCACAAAGTGAAAATGTTTAAGATTAAATCGGCACCAATAAAAAGTTTAGTATTAAATTGACACAAACTTAAAAAGTTTAGGACTTCTTTGGCACTTTTCCCTTGGTTTCAAATTGGAGAATTTCTTTCAATTTGTGATTTAGAGTTTATATTTTGGGGTAAATGTTGTAGATGATGTCATTTTATAGGTATTTATGCTAATTGGGCATGTTGGCAAGCCATGTTGACCGGAGAAAGGCCACATTGGATTTCCGAGAACTCAAATTGGGGTTGACACTTTCATGATCCTTTTTAAAAAGAATTGACACTTAAGTGATAAAAAAAAATGGCATTAAAATGAGTGTCACATAAATTTTTTGATATTTCTAGTGTCTTTTTGCCTTTTAGGTTTGTTATGTTTTATCTTCCTTTATTGTTTGAGACAATAGAAAGGATTGGTCTTGTAACAGCATATTACTTTTATTCTGTTTTTAAAAATATGAAGTTTTCCCACTACTAGTAAGTTTTATTGAGTGCTGGGAAGTGTCAAGATTGTTGATAAAAAAAATCTATCGATGACTTTTTTCCAAGTAATATGTTGGCAATTTACCGATATTATTATGAAATTATCAACTCTCTTTGAGAGTTTGAAAGTACCTAACATATACTAACAAACCAATTTTTTTTATTTATATAACTTACTAGAACTTTGAATAAATATAAAACCAACCTAAATTAGGATCACTTACAGACTTTTGTTAGGTTATGTTATCAACTAATTTTGGGTCATCAATTCTTCGCTTACCAACATTGATTTGGTTTTCTTTCTTTAATTCACTGTCTTTATGGGTTATTAACCTTAGGATTAATATTACAAAAAATCTTAAATCGATAGTCTAAATTTGAGGTTTTTGATAGTAAAAAATTTAGTTTGAAGTAAATTTGTCACAAATGTAATGATTTTGGATTTTTTGTAGTATTAACCCTTAAATTTATATATCTTGATTAACAACCACTTAAATTTACTAACTATTTTTAAAGATTACCAATATGAATTAACGTGACTTGCTAACTTTGGTCCCATTAAGCTACCACATAGCATTGGGTTACTAACTCTTATTTAAGTCGTAATTAACCTTTATTTATTTAGACAAATGCACAAGAAATTTTACAATTTATTGACAAAGTGCATTTGAATCCTAAAATTTCAAGTAGTTATAGTCCTAAAACTTGTCTAATAATGCAACCAATGACCTACTTTTGCTCCGCCCAATTCTAGTGACGGAAATTGCTAGGATGACATCCTTATGAGATTATATGGACCTCAAGAGGGGAATGGTGGTGGGTCGGGAATGGTGGTGCGTTTGTGCTGCAGTGGCGTTGGCTACGCCTCCAAGAAACCAAGCAACTGGGATTGTGGAATCTACTTTCTCACCATCATACCAAAAGTTTCAAAGAAAATGCTCTGCATGTAATTTTCTTTTCGACCAAAACAAGGAAAAGGAACCTCTCATTATGTACTGCTCTCACCATTGCCAAATCCAGCCGCCATAAGCACCCCATAAGATGCTCGAACCCTTCTCAACCGACGTTGCAACCAACAAGAGTGTTCTCTTATTCTTAAAATTGAATCCAGACCTCCCAGATTTAGCAGAATCTATGCATACCCATTTGACTTCCCTTCACGACCTGGTTCTCAGATTGAAGTTCCGCACTCAAAAATCCTCACCTGCACTAAAACATTTCACTTCGTAGTCTGACTTCAACTAGTTCTCTAATCCTCAATGTTGGAGGTCATTACCGTTCGTGGTTGGAGGTTTGTCGCGACCTCTTCTCTTTTTTTTCGGCACCCGCAATCGGGTACGAGCGCCTAAGGAGGCTAATGGCTCGGCTGAAATTATTAAGCCCGGACTCTCCCAAGTCCACAGATTCACGACTTAATGGTTCAGTTTTTTAACCTGTAAATCAATTTTTAAAATGGAGTCGCCACTAATCGATTTGGGGTGGGTTGATTAGAAACCCAAGCGAAGTATCGGGAGAAGTATTCACTCATGCGCAACCAGAGAAATTAGGATCGGGGACTTGATTACACTAGTTAATCACAAATACCCTTTCGGTACCTAATCTTGTTTAAACCCTAAGGCTTTTTGGATTTTTGAGAGATTTTTCCATGCGTTTTTGTGAAGGAAAAAAAGTTTTTGGGCATTTTCTCATTTTTTTGACATAAAAAGCATTTTTTGGATATTTTTTTATCTTTTTCTGAAAATATAAATCACTTTATTTGGCTTTTTCTGACTTTTTGGTTTTTTTTTTTTTTGGATTTTTGGCATTTTTTGGAAAATATGAAATATTTTTGATTTTATTTTTTATTTTTTGGAAAATAAAATATTTTTTTAAATATTTTTGATATTTTTGTAAAATAAATTATTTTTTATTTTTCTCGATTTTTTGGAAAATAAAACATTTTTTTATTTTTTTAAAATATTTTTGAAAATAAAACATTTTTTGATTTTTTGAAATAAAATATTTATTATTTATTTATTTATTTATTGAAAATATTATTTATATATTAAAATAATATAAAACTGACCCGAGTCGGATCCGCAGGTTGGGTCTGACTCGGGCTAGCGATCCGAACGAGGACGGGCCCGCAATGCGGGCCCGACTCGGATTTTTTTCGTCATTTTTATTTTTTATTTTTTTTTTTTTTATTTACTGAAACGGCGTCGCGGCCGGGCGTTCGGAGACACCCGGCCCGACCCGACAACCCAGCCCGATAGCTCGCTCCGTGACCCGACTCCCCACGAAACCCTACCCGGGTCCGACCCGACCTTGCGACCCGGCTTCCCGCCGCCCGGAATCTCGCGAAACCCCGCCCGGTTCCGAGACCCGGATTGGATTCGACGACCCGGAAATCGCAAACCCTAGAGTTTGTGAATCCGCGGCGCCGAAGGGGGAACCGAGGTGCTTGGCGGCGACGGCGACTACGGCGATGACAACGAAGGTGACGATGGCGACGGCAACGGTGGCTAGGTCGACGGAAAATGGCTACGACGAACAATGACGACCCCTCCTTTTTTTTTTTTTTTTTTAACCTTATCTCGAACGGGGACGGCGACGGCGGGAGGGCGGTTATTCGGCTTCCCGATCTGGCGCGGCTTCGGCGGATCAATCACGGCAACGGCCGCGGGGGGGGTGAAGCACAACAAAGCAAACCCTTGAAACAACGGCGTCGGGACTCGGTCGAGGCGAACGTCGTTCGGCAGCAACAATAGCAGCAAAAAAAAAGAACTAGATCGAGGCGTAGATCTTGGCCGGACCTTCCTCGGCCTCGATTTTCTCTCACTCGGGCCAAATCCGAGCCTCCACCGGCCGGATCTGTCCTTCTCGGAGTCGCTTGCGGCCGGCCTTCCCGAAGTCTCTCGATAGAAGGTGGGCTGAGCTCGCGACTCGAGCTCTCTCTTGCGCTCGCCCTTCAACCCTTCCCGATGTCTCTCGGTGAAGGATCTCCGAGCTTGCCACCCCTTCCCGACGATGTTTGCGGCCACCTATTTATAGGCGAAGGAACTCCGGTCGACGAAGGGCCTCGGCCGTCGGCATCCGGTTCCGCTCGGCTGAACCAGTGTCCCATCGAGCTTTTCCAGCGATGCTCACTCAACATTAATGGCGCCTGCAATCTTATCTCCTCTGGCCGACGTCAGCCTACTCCCCTCGGCCGTAGGCCATCCTTCGCGCGCGTCGCCGGCCACCGCACGTGAACTACAGAGGCAGAGAAAGAAGGAGCGAGGAAGAAGAAGGAAGGAAAAAAGGGGGGTGGGGCCAAGTCGCGCGGACCCACGTGGGGAAAAAGGGAGCTGGTGTTTTTTTTTTTTTTTTTCTTTTGGTTTTTTCCTGTTTTTATTTGTTTTTTTGTTGTTTTCTCTTTTTATTATCTATTTATCCGAAAATATAAAATAAATTAAAAACTTAATTAATAAAATTAAATAGGCCTAAAATTAAGGCGTCAACAAGGTTCAATCAGAGGTGAAAGTCATCTTTGGAGACTTAGTTGTAAGTCAACACGGTGTACACACGATTCTCCAGCCGACTTGCTTATGATCTCTTTTGGGGGACACGGCCAGACCTCGAACCGTTTCAAAGGTTAAAATCAAGACAAACGATATTGTTGAATTGGGAAGTCGCTCGTCTGCATGGTTTCAGGCCCACCATCACTAAATTTTCAATGAATTGCGTTTAGATCCAGTTTGACCTGACTAATTGGTGTCGGCCATGCATGTGTTTCGCGCTCTCCGCGGTCATTTATATTATCGCCGTCATTTATATTCTCTTTTTCCTGTTTGTGTTTACATGCTGTCTTCTGGACGGAGGCGAGTCGCTGCGAAATTGGAACTTATGGCGAGTCCCCACCAATATATATATTTTAAATTAAGTATGCCAACTAAGTAAAAATATCGTTACACAAACAAAATAAGGCACTGACGCATATATAATTTGTTATTTTAATGAATAGATTTATTCCATGAGTGTAGAAGAGTTTTCATTTCTTAATTTTTTGCGTAAAAGATAATTTGTGCTAGCAGTATCATCAATGCATATCTTATTATTTTTCTAGTTTACTTTTGAGGAAAGACTTTTTGGCTCAAACATATAACAAAGCATTTGGGTTGATTGGGCCACGAGAATTTGAGAGTGGAAAAAGTTTGAGACGGCCTCTTGAGACCAATAGCGTTGGAAACGGGTAAAAGGGTTAATTCATACATGACATGTTTATTATTTGGCACGATTAGGTTTTATTTCACGTTAACATGTATACTGTGATGTCTTATCGAGGAGTTGTGTTGAAAATTATTAGTCCGAAATAAGAGTCATCAAAGTTTATCTTGAAAGAATATTTGATGACTCTAGCCATGCTTAAGTGAAGTATGTTAGATAGACGAGCTAAAACATAATACTTTAACAACGATATTGGCAAAACAAATAAATTTCAAGTACGAAATTGAACCCAAAAAAAAAAAAAATGATTAGGCAAAATTTTAACGGCACTATCAACACATTTCGCTAGATCTTTAAGAGAAGGTCCACGTTAAACAAAACATAAAAAGTTCACGAAGGACTTTCGTAAAAAAAAAAAAAAATCAGATGACACTAAATGACGACAAAAGTTCAAAGCTGCACGGGTCATTAGCTTCTGCAAACATCTTTCCTTTTTTGGGTTGGTTTGACGTTGGCAGGTCCCTCTTTCCATTAGCTTCTGCAAACATCTTTCCTTTTTTGGGTTGACTTGACGTTGGCAGGTCCCTTGCATTTGCACGGTTGTTTCTCTTTTCCCTTGGAGCGATGCCTTGTCGATGACTTTTGAAAGAAACCTGTCGTGGAAATAGTAATTGTCGTGCCTTTATTAGAAGAGAACGATGGATATGAGTTTTTAGAAGACATATGTTTTAAATTGTATAAATGGAAGTGACCACCAATTATCGGTAATGCAAAGTTATAAAGTTAATCACTCTTGGATATCATTGGCATGACTTTCAACTGATAACAACTTTTCACTTGTGAATACAATAATAGATTAAAAGTGAGCATAGTTTTAGGGTAAAATCAAGAATCTTAAAACCAGATAAGTGAAAAGGTCTAGTTACAAATTATAAGATATGTTGGATAGATTTTAAGTTTCAAAAATTGAGAAATTTATTCCAACAGATAAAATTTAAGTTCTAGTTAGAATAAAAACCCTAGAATTTGGAACAAGTCTTTTTTTTTCTTACTCCTTCATGCATTCCATAATATCTAATTATGAGTGTATAATTTGAAATCATTATTCCGAGCTTCCATTTCCAACGACATCCATAACTTAGAATTTTACTTTGTTAATATTCCATAATATTTGTGTATGTAAATATATGTTGTGATCAATGGATTGTAACAAATGATAGTCATTAAATGTAATAATTCATTATAATAATTCAATTAAGAGTACATGTGGAACTTTAGTAGGCCTTGAAATCGCTCCTAGAACTTGTGATGGGATAAGTTCGAGTTTCTCGATAAATAAGACAGGTTCTAAGTTCCAAACATTAAAGAACCTATTCTAATGGGTAGGTCACAAATTCTATGTGAAAAAACCTGAAATGACTCATCCCTTGATGTACGGCGTGATTGACATAAGCAATTTTCTGAGGTCTGATTTGAAGACAACTCTGTGTCAAGTTTTCTTCCCACATTGACATAGTCACCTCAAAATCCGTCTTTATGGAAACAATTAAGGAAAGAAATAGATATCATTACAAACAAAAATGGACCCTCGCTTGAACTTTTTTGGCTAATAATTGTGAATACTGGAATATTTCGTTGTGGAAAAAAAAAAAAAAGAGTTTGTTTAGGAGTTTACTTTTTAGGGTTAGTCAATTTTAATTCTTGCGGATGACACAATTTGTGTTTTATTCAATGTGAAATGTCCAAATCTTCCAAAACTATACAAATATTGACATTTAGAACATTTTTTTTTTTATTTTAAAAATTTCACTTCTGCAAAATATTCATTCCGCATAGCGTACCTTCTTTAAATGATTTTATTAAAGAGTGCACTTGTTAAATAAGTAAGTTTATAATTTTCAGGTATGTCTTATCACTATCTTGAAAGTTCAACTATTCCTGTGCAAGTAGTTTTTTTTTTTTTTTTTTTTTGGTCCAATTTGTAAGCAAGGTTACTGAAATGACTCAAGTAGAATTTTTTCTATCATATTTATCCTACAACTTTTTCTTTTGAAAATGCTCAAAATCGGCCTTCTTTTTCATATCAACTCCACTTGACTCCTAAACGCTGGCTCTAGACACCAATTTATACCTGACGCTAGTTGCCATTATAACTTTGATGACAAAATCCACGTATTCCTCCCCAAACTGGCTGCTCAAAATTTCAAATTTCTCACCCACTTGAAAATCCCAAATCAATTTAAAATGTAATTAGGCAAATCCTAAATCAAGAACCACATTACCCCAACTCATGTGGTCGCCTGCCACATGAGTATATCCACCTCACATTGTGGTCAGCACCATCGATCCTCGATGCGTAAATCCTCCCTCTTTATCTAATGATTCCGATTAAGGTCATGTCGGGCCAGAATTGAATGACAACAAAATATCTTTTGATATATCCAAAAAAATGTTTTACTGAAATTTAATCGACAATGAAATAAATTTTGAATTGTGTGAACCGATGTGTGAATTGACAAAAGATATGAAGTGTCTTTTTATTGATTTTTAATAGGAAAGTAAATCAAAAGAAATTAAATTTCTCATTCTTCTATACTATAATATAATGGATAAAGTCTATTATTTGTTGATTATAACTAAAAAATTGGTCATTTTTGGGTGTCAAAAAGTTGCCAAGCTATGATATATTAAATGTACTACTTCACATTAATTCTCCAATATGGGATTTCTCTAATACAACTCACTCACACATGCATCCTAACAATTTCCCCCTTACATATGAGCTTAGTTTTAGGTTCGCTACTCCTAATTCAGGCATCATTTTGTATCAACTTCTTACAGGTCCACATTACTATGCCACAATGTCCACTTGCCTAGAAACCGTAACCATGAGCTCTAATATCATTTTTTGTGAGCGCACAGTAGAAATCCGATACCTTAGCTTGGGGAGATCGCCAAATGGACTCCATTATTATATCAAGTTGAATTTACCTTCATTCAAAAACTTAAGCTAATGAATTATAAATCAATTATAATATATTAACTGCTTTACACCATATTAATTCTTCAACGTGGAATTTTTCTAACACAACTCACTTGCATGTACATCCTAACACGGCGAACATGACCATGATAGAATGGTGGGGCAATTATCGATGGTGGCAGCTCATGATGGGTAGAGAGATCTTAGCTTACGTTTTGCAATTAGGATAAAATTCAAGATAGGATTTATCCTACGTTTTGTGCTTGGTCAAGTTATGATAAAGTTGAATATAAGAAGAATATAGCCTGAATAAAATAATCTCATGGGAAAGATAAGATAAAGATAGGGAGGATTTCTAATATTCCTAGTAGGATTTTTTTTTTTTTCCTGAAATAATAAACTTCTTAAAATAATTATATTTTATTTTATTTCAATATAAATAATAGTTAAATTCTAATATAAAAATTCAAAATAATGAAAAAGATAACAACAATTTAGTTTCTTAAATTAATCTTGTTTTTTATATATATATATATTCAAATTTAATTCTATTTATCTTTCAATATATAAAAATAAATATATATTTATACTTATTACACATTTTAAGTATTTTAGTATTTCAGGTACATTAATATAGTTTATTATCTAATAAAACTATTAGAAAATGATGGAAGAGGAAAAAGAAATAAAATAATTAAAAAAGAGAGGGAAAAAAATAAAAATGAAGTAGGCAAAAGTATCACAAGGTATTTTTATCATCCTTATTTATACAATTTTTAGATTCATTTGCACTAATATGTCACTTATACCAAACAATATATATTATATGATTTGAATATATATGAATTCATTGTTGCGATTCACCAAATAATGGAAAATATATAGTAAAATCTCTTAATTTCATATCTTATTTTATGCAATACTATCCTAATTAAAAATCCAAACCGCGTAGCCCTAGAGTTTGTGGTGGTTGGCTGTAGCTATTGAGATTCCGGGCTAAAAGTTGAATGAAGATCAATAAAGTCTTAGTGCTTGCGGTTTTTATCTTGCCATGCAAAGCGGTTTTAGAAATAGAGAATGCAAAGTGGAAACGATACCCATGATGATTTGTAAATTTTGTTCTTTAGTATAGGCCAGATACAGTCAAAATGAATCTGGTCATATCAATTTTTTCGCCTTAAGTGGGAACGGACCTAGCAACGGCTCACGCGGGGCGAACTACTTTTATCTCTTGAGAATCCGCGGTTGAATGTGGACGATGGTCCGCCGGGTCAAATAGACTCGGAGTCCTTTTACCCTATTTAAAGACCCTAGTGGAGGCCTCACAATAGAATGGAAAGACAAATCCCACTACAAAAGAGAGAGAAAAAGATGGCGATGACACGTATTCTACTTTCTTTCATGCTCAGCCTTTCCACCATCAAAGCTGCTGAATCGATCCTCACCATGAGCAGCCATTACTGCTTAGACTCAACCACTTTCACTCCCAATAGCACCTACCACGCCAACCTCAATCATGTTCTCGATGATCTCGTCAATAATACCAACGCTGATAAAGGGTTCTTATTCACTTCCAGTGGAACGAGCTCGAGTGAGGCCGTCTATGGCAGCTTTATGTGCAAAGGCGATGTCTCTAAGAAAGAGTGCATGGAATGCGTCAAGAATGCAAGGCTTGAGATAACTCTCGTATGCCGGATGACCAAAGTCTCCATCTTGTGGTACAGTAAATGCATGTTGCGCTACTCCGACACAAATTTCACCGGGATTGTGGAGATGAAACCTCGGTTGTCTGGATACAATGAAGAGAACATAGAAAAGCCAGATCAATTCATGATGCTACTGAAAGTGACGATGGATGCGGCAAGAGAGGCTGCTCAGCATCCTCCCAGGATGTATGGCCGTCGGGAAGCCAAGTTTACTCAGCAGAAAAAGTTGTACACGTTCGCACAGTGTGTGCCTTATCTTTCCAAGAACTACTGTTCGCAGTGCCTTCTCAACGCCACATCACGCCTCTTAAGTCTCCCAAAGGGAAAATCGGGGGCCAGGTGTTGCTTCCGAGTTGCTTTGTCAGGTTCGAGATATACCCGTTTCACCACAGGAGAAGCTCAAAAGGTAAGGTAGAACCTCATAGTTGTTTTCGCAAAAGTTCATTTTCATGCTTGTTACTACTAAGATTACAACAGAATTTATGTTGTTCACTTGAGCTCTGTCTTTGCTCTTCGAGATGAGTTTTTCAGCCAGCAAAATAATTTTTCTTTTCAATTCAACCACAATTAAAATATTTTTAGTTAAACTAGTCACAGCTCGTTACGGTTAATGGAAAAAATGTGACTGTCTGAAACAGCTTTGTAATGGAGTTAGGGGATATCTTGTCTCATATATGTGCTGAAAGATGAATTTTCATTACTAGAAGGAGCCATATTTTCATGCATAAATGAAACTATTAACTCTGACTAGAATTACAGGGAAAAAGCACTTTCTGTTGAAAATGTCCTCTGCAATTCTCGCTGCAGCCGTAGGATTGTCGCTACCATCTTACATGATAGTCTGGCATTTACTAAGAGGAAGAGGAAGCAGAAGAGTTCTAAGAACGGATGCCGAAAGTTGCATAGAAGAAGATCCGATTGGTAACTCGACAAAACAATGCTATGCGTACGGTTTTATTGATTCCATTTCACTAGTCTCAAGATATCCGAACTTTCTGACTGCCAGTTAGGAGGCAAATTTCTGATCTCCATTCACTGCAATTTAATCTGCAAACAATAGAAGCCGCCACAAACAAGTTCTCAGATGACAACAAGTTAGGGGAAGGTGGATTTGGTCCGGTTTATAAGGTAAATAAGATTTTCAATCAGGTCATTTGCTTTTCGGTTATCAAGAAGCTGATATTTGCTAAATTTCATATATAATCCTAATGTATTATCATCTTGGGGTTTACAATAAAGCCTCTCGAAGTTTGATATAATTTATTCTTATCCACTTTAGTCAAATAGAAAAAAAAAATGAGGTTATGCAACTAGTTCTCCTATCTCAATGCCCTTTTAATCTCACATTGGTTAAAAATCAGAAGTATTAAAAGATTAACAAACAATAGAATGGGTCAGGCAAATTTCAGGTTTTTATATCTATTCTATTATCAGGGTACACTACCTGGTGGTCAAGAAATTGCGGCAAAGAGGCTATCTAGGATCTCTGGACAAGGAATCGAGGAATTCAAGACTGAGATTGAGTTACTACCCAAGCTTCAAGACAGAAATCTAGTGAGGCTACTGGGATTCTCCATGGAAAGAGATGAAACAATTCTAGTTTATGAATATGTGTCGAAGGGGAGCCTCGACCACTTGTTATTTGGTTGCTTCTCTTTTATCTCCTATTCACCAAGTTGACACACCAGCGTTTCAGTCTAAATGATATATTTCACTCAGAGAAAATGAGAAGCAAATACAATTCTGGCTAAACAAAGACAAACCAGAGATACTAGTGATAGTAGGATGTCATTATACAAACTAACATCCTGTTATTATTCTGTTTGTTTCTTTGTTGTTATTTCTTTACATTGATGAATGCAATTTTAGAGATCGAGCATTAATGACGAAGTAGATATGGAATGAAGCAAGTCACATGATAATAGAAACTAATACGAAATTTATGAAATCACCCATATGTGCTGATCTAGGCATGAGCATTATGCAAGTACGGGTTCATGCAACTTACGGATTATTGTTTATGGCTTATAGATCCTGAGCTCGGTGGACAACTGGATTGGTCAGCACGTTACAAGGTCATGGTAGGGGTGGCGCGAGGGCTACTATACCTTCATGAAAATTCTAGGCTTCGAATTATTCACCGTGATCTCAAACCTAGCAATATTCTGCTAGATGCTGACATGAACCCAAAAATCTCAGATTTTGGTCAGGCCCGCATCTTCGATACTAATCAGACTCAAGCAAGCACAAGTAGAATCGTTGGAACATAGTAAGTTCAACATCTGCTGATCTGACTTATTACTAGCAATGAACAGTGTGCCATTAGCATTTAACTTGGAGCATTTTCCTTGAATTGCAGACTCATCATAATATGTTTCAAGCATTTTATATCCATAGTGAGACTTTCTAGGCTATCCTCTCATTTCGGTGTTGACATATTGTGCTTAATGCAGTGGCTACATGTCTCCTGAGTATTTGATGTTTGGACAGTTCTCGATAAAATCTGATGTCTTCAGCTATGGTGTGTTAATGCTAGAGATTATAACAGGCAAAAAGAATAGCCGATTCTCCTTATTGGACTACGATGAGGGCTTGATAGGCTATGTGAGTATCTTAATACTGCACTTTCTTTTTCTTTTTTTTTTTTTTTATGGCTAACGTCACTTTTTGAAGTACAACAGTGATCTAAACAAAAGTTGCTCGTATAACTAAAATTTCAGGTTTGGAAGAACTGGATGAACAGAACACCGTCGGAAGTTGTGGACGCTGCTTTAATTGATGCTTATTCCGTGAATGAAGTGATCAGATGCATGCATATTGGCTTGCTTTGTGTGCAAGATGACCCAGAAGACCGACCTACCATGGATTTGGTTGTTCTCATGTTAAGCAGCGGCTCTATAAGCATCCCAGTGCCTCAAAGACCTTCGTTCTTCTCTCCTTGTAAGAAATACAAGCGGACACCTTGTGTTCTGCACTCAGATCAATCTACCAGCAAAGAGAACCATTCTAATAGCAAGATAACCTCGCCATGGTCTGGGGCTGAAAGTGATTCTTCATATGTGTCATGCCCTCAAGAAAAGGTTGGGAAGATGTCCTATGGTGCCCTCACCACCGGATTTCTGCACGTGAAAAGAATCATCATCCACGACACAGTCAAGAAGGAGAAGCTGGTGAATCTGGAAATTGAAGAGAAACTCTCAAGACGATGAACTTGCGACCGACTGCTGATGATTAACTTTACCACTTCACTTCAAGCCAGATTTTATTCGTTTAGCTCAATGTCAAAAAATAATTTTTACATTGGAAGTGACCTGATACCACAACTCTTAGACAACCTCTCAGTTATAAAAATCGGCAATGCAATGTTACAAAGTTCATCACCCTGATCAATTATTCAACATAACTTTTTAGTTACAAGTACTTATCGTATGTGAATACAGTGAAGGATGTGATTGATATAAGCAGTTTTCCAGGTCTGATCAGTGGACAACAACGTGTTGAGCAATCCTCCCACATTGATCTAGTCGCCTCTAAATCCATCTGTAAAGATTAAGGAAAGAAATAGACTTCATTACAGACAACAAGGAACCCTTACTGGATTTTTGTTGGCTGATAAGTGTGAATGCTGGAATTTTTCTTTTGTGGAAAAAAACAGGAGTTTGTTTAGGAGATTACTTTTGAGGGTTTGTTAATTTCAATTCTTGAGGATGCCACAATTCGTGTAATGTGAAATATCCAAAATATACAGATATTGACGTTAGAGCTAATGGATAAGGTATTCATTTGACATCATGTACTTCAATTTTCTTTAATTTTTTTTGTGAAGGATTTTAATGACGAGTGCACTTTTTAAACAAGCAATTGAGGAATGTTTACAATTTGGTGCCCTATTATTAGAGGTGAGCATGGTTTTAGGTTGGAACGGGGATCCAAAGAACCGAACCAATTCCACTTTTATAAGAACTATTGGTTCTTGGTTTGATTCCCAGTTCCCATAATAACCAAACTAGAACTGAGAATGGGAATCGGAACTAAAACCAGAACTAGGATTGGGAACTAGAATTGGATTGGGAACCTAAAATAAAATCCCTAATTTGTCTCCCAAATTGGAACATAAAGTGATGTTTAGATTTTTATATATTGTAATTTCTTTTATATATCTAATGAGTAAATGTTTTATTTAATCTATTATTTGTTTTTTTACATGTGAATTGTCTTAATAAATAGATTATCATTGGTAAATAGAGTTTACCAGTTGAAGCGAAATAAACATATATGGTGAGGCTTTCTAATAATAATTTTAGTTTAGTTAATAATAATTTTAGATTTAAAACTAGTATTGAGTGATTACCATGATCGTTGTTTTTTGTTAAGGTGGTTAGAATTTGGAACAATTTTTCATGGATGATTGATGACTGAAGTTCTCTAATTTAGATTGTATGTTATGTGTTTTGAACAATTTCTTATTTATTTTATTTTACGTATTCACCTTTTATGATTGCTACTATTGACAAATGAAAAACTTTCATTTTTATTGTTGCATTCATTTTTGTTTAGCTTAACTATATATATATATACCTATTAGACCATAGAACTTGTGACAAAATATATTCCAAATTCAAGCTTCCAATAGGTTTTAGGTTCCAAGTAAAATCTATAAGAAATTTGGAACTACTCTTGCTATGGTATGTTTTATCACTATGTTGAGAGTTCAATTATTCCTATGTAAACATGATTCACCATATAATGGAAAAACTCAAGTAGAAATTTTCCTAACCTACTTGTCCTTTTAACTTTTTCTTTTGAAAAATACCCAAAATCGGCCTTATTTTTCACGTCAACTCCCCTTGACTCCCTCTTTTCGAATATTACTTATGTACATCCGAAGCGTTGGCTCTACACGCCAATTTGTACCTGACACTAGCTGCCACTATAATTTTGATGACGAAATCCACGTACACCTCTCCAAATTTGCTATTCAAAATTTTAAATTTCTCACCCACTTGAAAATCCCAAATCGATTTAGAATGTAATGACACAAATCCTAAATCAAAAACCACAATTCCTAATGTCGCAACATACCTTTCCCATTCAAAAAGGAAAAGACATCGATTTAGGGGTATTACTTGAAAAGGCAAGGGATTTCCCAAGTCCATATCCCATGCAATATTAAGGTATTCTATTTTAGCTTCACTTGATGCTATAAGGATTTCCTAATAAAAAGTCGCCACTAGTCTATTAAGATCGGTTAGAAGTTAAGTGAGACATAGGAGTATATCTCACTTCCTACGCAATTAGAAAATCTAGGATCATGAACTTAATTACACTAATTGATCAACTAGTGCCTTTTCAATTCCTAATTTTATCCATTTCAACAAAATGTTTATTAGGTAGTCTAGATGAATTTAAAACCTATCTATTAACATGTGAGGTAATAATGTGGGTGCACAATAATTAAAATAACAATTAGTAACCAATAAATCATTGAATTATAAGGGAAAACAATAATCTAATGTTACGAAATAATAAAAATGTCGATCCTGACTAGCTAAAAGGAAAATGTAATTGTCATATTGAAGGTGCATGATCAAGGGCACTCATTTAAAAATAAATAAATTCAAACCCTATTGTAAAGCCCTAGGAATTCATTTAATTTTGAGCATGATTTTTCATCAAAGATTTTCGCACATATTTAAGATAAAACTACTCAAAAATTTAATTATTAGACTTTTTCATGACTTTAAAAAAAAATAAATGATATCCCGCCTTTTAAGAGAAAACTATTGAAAAAACTATCTTGAAAGTTTTTTCCGATTAATAGAAAAAAAATAAAAATTTTCGGGATTTTTTAAAATTTTAAATTTTTTAATCCGAAAGTGGGACCCGGGCCGGACTCTCGAGCCCAGTCCGAATATGGGCTGACTCTGATCTCGTGGGTCTGGGCTGCGGACACAAATAGGCTTATTCAAAACAAGCCCACTCAAATTGAAAATACGAAGCCCAAACAAAATTAAGCCCAAACCAATTTAATAAACTGGGCCCAACTCAACAAACTACAATGAGGCCCAACACTTAGGCCTAAAGTGACTCTAGCCCACACACTCAAAATGGCCCACTCTCTTCTTTACCCAACCCTTCAACCCAGCCACTTGATCCGAATTTTGTTTCTTTTCTGATTGTTTTTTTTTTTTTTTTTTTGAAGAAATTCTTTCCTTTCCCATTCTTTTATTTCTTCCCTACGTCATCTTCTTCACCACGATGCCCCTTCTCGAGCGACACCTACCACCCGAAGCTCCTTCATTTTTTCTAGGCAAGCCTCGGCTAAAGCTCAAGCTGCTGCCGAGCCACCACATTTCAATTGCTACTTGATGGTCGACCTCCCAGGCATAGGCTTGGACCACAAAATCATGCATGAGTCCTTGATGCTCAGGCTTGGGTCTTTAATGAATGAAATGTTTGTTTTTATAATAAAAAAAATTAAAAAATTTATTTTGTTAAGTATTTTTAATTTTTTAAATTAATTCTTTAATTGTTTTATATTATTTTCTTTCTTTTCTTTTTTTTTTTTTTTCTTTTCTCTTTCCTTCTTTTCCTTTCCCTTCTTCCTTTGCCAGTTACGCATGCCTTAGCAATGACCGACAATCTAGCAACTAGCCATGACCCTGGTTGGCAAGCTCAAGGCTCACCATATTTAGGTGACCTCATAGCTCAGTTAGTCCTAGTGAGCTCGGGCTTAGCTAAGGGCGATGAGCTAATGGGTGACCGAATCTCGGTAAGCTTACGGCTTGCTTGATCCATACAAGGTTGAGATCACTTGATCCCAATGAGCTCGAGCTCGCTAGTGGATGTCACCAATCGTCAATAAGGCTTGATGACTGACATAGGGAGAAGTAAAAAGAAAATGAAAGACAAGAAAAGAAAAAATTAAAAATTCGATTTTCCTTTTGTCTAAAATAAAGCCATGAGATTAAAATCATTTTTCTAATGAGATCCAAATACCAAAAAATGTATTCAGTTACATATCACCATCTAAAGAAAAATTAATTATTTTCTCAGAAAATGATTTCTCAAAAAGTGATTTCCTTTATCATAAACTTTTCCTTCAAACAAACGCACCCAAAGAATAGTTGAGAAACTAACTTCTGAAAATTTGTACCTTCGCTTGCAATTTCTCAGACATTGGATAGGATGATAGAGGTTGATTCGTCCTCAATCGCTCAAATGATGTCTTATAACGAGCCGAAAAACACATCGAAAATGATTTGCTTTATAAATTATCAGCCTCTTCTTCAAAAGGCTATTGACCTTTTCCGTTTCTCCGACCAAGCTTTTTTTCCGGCTAGAAGTATGAAATAATAGTTGTTGCTGCCGAGACCCCATAGCAAAAGTCAACCAAATTTAGGCCAAACAAGGCTACTATTTGTCAATGCATGTTTTGCGAGCCACATCTTTATTAATTCCCAATCAAATTAAACTAATCCAATTTCCAAGATTCGGATTCAATTGGCGGAATATTCTGCACTCGATCATGCCATTGTTCCTCGGTGGATCACATTTGCACTTGATTTAATCATCTTGTTATGTGCGAAATTATTTTCCCAATCCTATCCACTGAGTTAAATATACGCAGGAGTGCTGGAGGACAGTGATCTCAAAGTGTGCTGGGAAGAACATGCTCGATGCTATTGATTACGACAAAGAACATAAACTAGTGGATTCCAACGAACGTTTCATTTAAAGAATAAATCCAATTTAACTTTACTTGAATAGTTTATGTGTGGAATTTCTTTCCCATCTTATCCATTAAGTAAAGTATACCCCAGTGCGCTTGAGGACAGAGACGTCAAAGAAAGTATGCTGGAAAGAATATCCTGCAGATAGTTGATTGTTTATAATAATACAAAATCCATTTCAACTTTAGTTGAATGACAATGACCACCGTTTCATCTAAAGTATAAATCCATTTCAACTTTAGTTGAATGACAATGACCCGCCGGTCGTCCATGCGAGAAGACTGTAAAGAAATCCTTGCACCACTAACTGCTCTTTTGGAAGCCGCCACCAAGATTCATGTTCTCATGCATACAGTCTCAATTTCTTCTTTCTTGGCCAGTAAAGTCCTGCGTAATTTACTACAGGATATGGGGAATGTGGCCCCACGGAGTCAGTCGGATCTTCGATGAAGGTTCCGAGTTGTGCCCGTGCGTAGAAAACTGAGCATCCGGGTTTGTGATCTGGAGTGGCCATCTGATGTCAGAGAGAGAGAGAGGGGGAGAGAGAATAGAAAGTTTGTTTATCAAGATACCTTGTACTACATGGTGCTGAAATGAAAGGGAAAGAACTTCCATCCAAGTCCCAGAAAAACAATATGACAAAGCCTTTTGCAATTCTCATTTTCATGCTTAGTTTTCTTACCCTGAAAGCGGAATCAACCATTACTATCAGCAGGCATTACTGTTTGAATTCGAGCACTTTCAGTCCGAAAAGCACCTATGAGACCAACCTCAAACTTCTCCTCGAGTCCCTTTCCTCTCACGCCAACTCAAGCGATGGATTCTTCAACATGAGCAAAGGGAAGCCAGGTGATGCCGATGCCGTGTACGGCAGCTTCTTATGCAGGGGAGATGTCACCAAGGATGTGTGCATGGAATGTGTGACAAATGCTAGTGTCAGGATCAAAGCGATTTGTCCTATGGCCAAAGTGTCTATCCTCTGGTTCGATGAGTGCATGCTGCGGTATTCGGACCGTGACTTCTTTTCAGCCACAGACAAAGTGCCTCTTCTGTATGAGTATAATGCAGAGAACATGAAACAGCCCGCTGAGTTCATGAAGCTATTGAGCAAAACAATGAACCAGTTGATAACCCCAGCCGCTGAACGACTAGACAAGAAGTATGCTTACAAAGAGGCCTACCTCAAATTATGGGACAGAACTCTCTACACGTTTGTCCAGTGCAGGCATGATATCTCGGTGGCCAACTGTAAGGATTGCCTGCAGAATGCGACTTTTAATCTCCTGACGATCCAAACCGGGAAAATTGGGGGCAGAGTCTTGCTTCCAAGTTGCTTTGTCAGATTCGAGGTGTACTCGTTCTATGCAAAGCTCTCAGAAGGTAAAGAACTCGACTTATTTTACTAGTTATAATGCGTTTCTCTTTACTGTTTCGACCGTGTTTGGTGGCATGTAAAATATTAATTGCCCATACCATATATTTGATAGATGCTAAAGGTAATGCCAATATACTAATGAAGGCTCCAACTAATGAAATACAGTAGAAAAGAAAAGGCATTCTTCATCAAGATTAGTTGCTGGGATAACTTCTGCAACTTCAGCGGTCATGCTGCTTTGTGCCGTGCTCTGCTTTATCCGCAAAAGAAAAAAGAACAAGAGGAACCGTGACAAAGATCCTATTGGTAAGAAATGTCATAGGCCTACACGCTTGAATTAGTCTTTTCCCTTACGGTTTATACGTATTGAGAAGTTGATGGCTTATTGCTACAAACTAGGGAGTGAAATTTCGGAACTACATTCCCTGCAATTTGATGTGTGTGCAATTGAAGTTGCCACAGCTTACTTCTCAAATCACAACAAATTAGGGGAAGGCGGGTTCGGTCCAGTTTACATGGTAAGAAGTTTTAACATAGAGATATCGCATATAGCACTACCGGGAGAGAATCTCTACTCATGATCTGTCTTTGACATTTTCATTCACGACTTGCATTTTGTAGGGAACACTTCCTTGTGGAAGAAAAATCGCAGCAAAAAGGTTGTCTCAAAGCTCCAAACAAGGCGTGCAGGAATTCAAAAACGAAGTCGAATTGGTAGCCAAGCTTCAGCACAGAAATCTAGTGAGGCTATTAGGATTTGCCATGGAAAGAGAAGAAACGATTCTGGTCTACGAGTACGTTCCTAATGGAAGCCTCGACCAGTTGCTTTTCGGTTCGCACCTCGATCTTCATATTCTTTAAAAATGACTCCAGTCCACTCAGTTTTGTTCCCTTTTTACAATCCTAGTCACCATCTAGAAATATGCCCAATGTTTAAGCAAAACTTTAGCAGTTATGTCTTGGGACATCATTTAAACGAGTTGATGATGGTTTAAAACGATATTAAATGTTACAACGATCACTTGTCAATTAGATTCATACATGAAGTAGAGCATCTTTTGACACAAACATTTACAAAATCTGGCCAACACAGATCCTCGGCAAAGCGTACAGTTGGATTGGTCTGCCCGCCACAAGATCATGGTTGGGGTGGCGCGTGGTCTTCTTTACCTTCACGAAGATTCTCGGCTCCGAATTATCCATCGTGACCTCAAAGCTAGTAACATCCTGCTCGATGATGATATGAACCCGAAAATCTCAGATTTTGGTATGGCTAGGATTTTTGGTGCTAAGCAGACTCAAGGAAGTACAAACAGAATCGTTGGGACTTAGTAAGTTCACATTTATATTACTTGAGTTCATAATGAGAACACCCCACCAGATAATTTGTAATAATTATGCTAACAACTTTGGCCTTAAATTAGATTTTTTAGTGGATAGAGTATGTTGTGCCTTAACATTTTGATCCTTAAGCAAACTATGCTCATTCACAAGAATCATGACTGTCTTCCTGTTTGAATTGCTTTACAGTGGCTATATGTCTCCTGAATACGCAATGTACGGACAATTTTCAGTAAAATCCGATGTGTTCAGCTTCGGTGTGCTCATGCTTGAGATAATAACTGGCAAAAAGAGTCAGTACTCTTACATATCAGATCGAGATGCGAGCCTCGTAGACTATGTGAGTACAATATGATTTTGCAGTACCATTCGCATCTCATAAATTAATGACGGTACCAACGTTTGTTCTAGGTTTGGGAACACTGGAGAATCGGAGCACCTTTGGAAATTGTGGATCCGGCGCTGAGTGAATCTATCTTTGCAAATGAAGTGATCAGATGCATTCACATCGGCTTGCTCTGCGTTCAGAACAACAAAGATGCCCGACCGACTATGGATACAGTCCTTCTTATGCTTAATAGTGCAAATTCCGTTAGCCTCCCTGTGCCTGAGCAACCTACATTCTTCATCCCAAGAGTGCAGCACAAACAACAATCGCAAGATCAAAACTCGAATCAATCAAGTGAGAGACTCGATAGCAGCAAGAAAATGCCGCAATGTTCAGTGATCAGTGGCTGTCTTACTGATGTCGCTCCTCGATAGAGAAGGAGAAAAGATCATGGTCACCTCGAAATTCACTGATCAGTGTACAATTCATGAGCCAAGAGGTCAAAACCGAGTATCTTACAAAAAATACGAACTCTGTTTTGCAAGAAATAGTATCTTCAAGCTCCAAATTACGAAGTGTGTGAGAGTCCATTCTCAATGAGAGCAACCGGAATAATTTAGAAAGTAACAATCAAAGAGTATAGTGGAGGACTCATTCTTGTCTTTAACTGTGAATGTTAGAGAAGCATATTTCAATCAACTCTTTAGTTTGGTGTGGTTTATCTTCCTGTATTCTTCGAGACAATAGAAAAGGATTGCTCTTGTAAAAGCATAATTACGTTATTTTGTACTTGAAATAAGGATTTTTTTTCCATATTAAATTTTTGTCATTAAGTACTAGTAAGCGTCAAGAACTGTTGATTAAAAAAGTTGATCGATAACTTTTTTCCAACCAACTTGTTAGAAATTTGCCGGCATTATTATTAAAATATCTAGCTTTCTATGACAGTTTGGAAGTACTCTAACTTGTACAAACACACCAATTTTTATTTGTATAATTTACTGACACTTAGAATTGGTAACTCTTATATTAAATTACCAACCTAAATTAGAATTACTTACCAACTTTTGTTAGATTGTGTTACCAATTAATTTTGGGTCACCAACTCTTAGCTTTACCAACATTAATTTGGTTCTTTCTTTAATTTGCCATCTTTATTGAGTTATTAACTTTATTTATCTTGATTAATAACCACTTAAATTTAATAACTATTATTAGAGATTACCAACTTGAATTAATGTGACTTACTAATGATGCTAAGATCATCCGCATGTTATTCATTCGAACCATGAATGCAAATATTTCAAAATAATCAACACTTGGCTTTTGCTTGTAGCCTTTTATGACCTTTCTAGCTTTGTATCAATCCATCTAATTGTTAGGTTTGTACTACATCTTGTACACCAACTTGACACCAATGGGCTTCTTAACGATTGGTAGAGAAGTTAGCTCAAATGTGTAATTCTTTTCAATGGAATGGAGTTCTTTAACCATTGCTTGGATCCACTTCTCATCTGCTACTACATCAGCATAGGATTTGAAGCCAAATTCTGCAAATAAACAAAACATTACCATTATTTCCATCAATGATTCCTTCACTATCACTATCACTATCACTATCACTATCATCATTTCACGTGACCACATAATCTTTGAATTCTGTTGGCATCTCCCGCAATCATTGTGAATGACATATCAACAATTATGAAACTAGTCTTGGTGAAGAAAATGAACTACCAAGCAAAGATGATGGATCATTAGTTGAAGATTTCTCTTTCTCTCCCATCAATGTTTCATCATTAATGATGCTGCTTTTCTGGTCAATCTTTTGGTTCTAGTCTCGAGCTTCATCTTCAAAAAAATTGGACATTCCTACTAATGATTACCTTTCCATATCTTATAACCCTTAGTTACGTTATTGTAGCTAATGAACATGCACTTCTAGCTTTTCTCATCCAACTTCTTTATTGGTTTGTTGGTAAATGGGGATATGCCACTCACCCAAATACTTGTAAGAACGAAACAACTAGTTTATAGCCACTCCAAGCTTTTTCCATGGTTCTTCCAAGAGCATTTCTTGTTGGACAATCCATTTAATAGAAATATAGCACAAACAATAGCTTTGCCTAAAATTTCTTCAGTAAATTTTTTGCTTTTAGCATACTTCTTGCCACTTCAAGAATGTATTATTATTATCTATCTACTATATCATTTTACTGAGAAGTATAGCTAACAGTTAATTAACATTTCACGTCATCAATTTTACAGTATTCATCAAATTCATTTGAGGTCAATTTTCGATCTCTGTCTAATCTTAATGTCTTTTGATAAAAGCCACTATGCTTTTCAGCATAGACTTCAAATTTAAACTTGCCAAAAGTTTTAGATTTTTCTCCCAAGAAAGTTACCCATGTATTTTCTAGTAAAATCATTCACAAAATTAATGTGTGTCTTTCTCGTTCGAATGATTTGACTTCAACAAGGCCACGGATGTTTGTATGTACCAACCCAAAGGGTTATTTTGCTCTTTTGGCTTTTCCAACTAGAAATGGTGTTATTTTCCAATGAGACATCATTCACATGAGTGATCTAGATTGTCAACCAAAGGCACGCTAGTCAATTTCTTTTTTTTTTTTTTTTTTTTTTTAGTTAGATCAAAGAAAAAAAAAACTTCTTTTTTTAGAACATTCATTTTAGTCAACGAAAATTTAGATGACTAGATAAAATATATCACAACTAGTTGTTATCTTTCATCCTAGCTTGAAAACTTAAAAGATTCTTTGTTTAAAGAGTCAAAGGGAACATCCAGTTCTTCATCATATGAACTATCATAATTAACTTATTATTTACACCTCTAATGGTGCTGATTCCATTTTCAATATGGACGTTGTGGCCTTTTTTGAACAGTTGGCCAATAGTTAACAAATTTCAAGTAAGTCCTAACACAAAATAAACATCTACAATGGTAACATTAGTCCCATCTTTTGACTTTGTATTAATGTTATGATTACCCATTACAAGAAACATTTTTTTTTTTTAATTCTTGATATTGAATTGATCGTGAGCCATCTCGTCTAATTGTAAGAACTACTCATTTTAGCCACACATATGATTAGTACACCTAGTCAAGATACCAAATATTAGTGTCCATACTGCTCGAGTCATCTTTCTTGCATGCTAGTGTCACGGGCCGAGAGTTTCCTTGGCCTCGGAACGACCCGCGGGCGCCTAGCGAGCGGAATTCGCTAGGCCAGCCTTCCTTCTTTAGCTGTTCCACGAACGATACGATGAATGATTTTTCGTACGATATCCTATCACGCCCAGCTTCACTTTGGAATCTAGTCCATCGAGTAAGATAGCAGTTCTCTTTTAGGCACAACAACTGGTTTTGGCCTGCCATGGCCTCGTTAGGAGAGCGACATTAGCTCCCGACCAGTTTATGCACGGGAGGCCTACTCCGTCTTCAGAGCTCCTAAGTAATGTAATCCTTCTATCCTAGAACTCCTAGCACCAACCATCCTGACGCCACTCCCACGGACCAGTTGTGTTCTACCCCTTCTGCCTCACACTCTTCACCAGATAACCCCAAGCACCACTCACAAGTGTCACGAGTATTGGAGGATTCACGAATCAAGACATTCTCCCCCACTCAATTCGCAACGCCCTCGTTGCGATATGTTCTATCGCTTCCTTGCGTAAATTAACCATTGACGTGCCACTTTTGGGAATTCACATTGAACGGTCATGCTCGCCCAACAAAACAGGTTTTGCTCCATTGGTGGCCTCTTTTGATCTCAGCCGTTCGGCCATTCGGTCGCCTATGCTTTCCGGCAAGTGTGGCATTGTTCGCCAACCGCATCTTTTGGCAGCACCATTTCAGCCTAATCAGCATCTTGACCCCAGCAGACCAATGGAGGTTCTTGTCTTGTTGAAAACGTGATAGTAGACCTCTTCTTCAAATTCACCGATTGATCCAGGAACGTTATCCCCATTCAGTAAGGGTTCGGTTCTTCTCGAACTCCCTACCGACTCGGCGAGGAACTGACTCATCCTAGTACCATTGCCATCCTAGGAGTAGAGAGTGCAGCTTCGTTCGAGCATCTTTTGCCCTGGTCATTCACTTTCCGCTGTGTTAGGATCGGACCAAGCACTCATCAGTTCGACGCACTAAAGCGAGAAGCTCGATTCTCCGACTTGCTCACTCACTTACTAGAGGGATTCCTACTCTAATACCACTTGTCACGAGCCGAGAGTTTCTTTAGCCTTGGAACGACCCGCGGGCGCCTAGCGAGCGGAATTCGCCAGGCCAACCTTCCTTCTTTAGTTGTTCCACGAATGATATAGTAAATGATTCTTTGTACAAGATCCTACCATGCCCAATTTCACACGGGCGTCTATTCCATCGAGTAAGACAGCAGTTCTCTTTTAGGCACAACAACTGGTTTCGGCTTGCCATGGCCTCGTCAAGAGAGTGGCATCAACTCCCGACCAGTTTGTGCACGGGAGGCCTATCCCGTCTTTAGAGCTCCTAAGTGATGTAATCTTTCTATCTTAAAACTCCTAGCACCAACCATCTTGACGCCACTCCCACGAACCAATTGTGTTCTACCCCTTCCGCCTCACACTCTTCACCAAATAACCCCAAGCGTCACTCACAAGTGTCACGAGTATGGGAGGATTCATAGACCGTGACACTAGCATCATGGTTTCATCAGCATCGGAGGTTGGCACCGGTTTTACATGCTCGTATTCAACCTTTACTTGGCATTTAGATCTATACTGTCCGAATTTGTTACATGTAAAACACATGGCCATTTGTCATGTGTTTTATCTTTTCAATGAAATTTAAATATCCACCTTTGCATCCTCGACCATCTATGCATCGCTAGCCACCTTGATAGCCTTCTCAACTAGATTGAGTGACCTAACTCTACAATGCTTGCTCGGGATTCAAACCAATAGACTTTTGATTCATTCTTTGCTCATGCAAACACATTGAACCCATCAACCGCTCAATGTTAGAGTTGACATGTCTTGCCCTTCTTTGATTACCATGACATTTGAAACTCACACATCTTGAAGTTCTTCACCTTTAACCCTCAACTAGTTAAGAATGGTTTGTACCCAATCAAAGTATGCCAAGATTGATTCAGGAAGCAAACATTGCTTTTCGATCTTTCTTTCGAGACTCCACCAAAGAATCTTTGTCCTCTTTTCTTAAAACATCAAATGCTTCCACATCGGCCAATTTGGTATAGCCGTTTTATCCACTAAATTCTACAAATATTGTGATTTGTATAGAAGCTGAATGCACACAAACTAAGCACAAACATTAACACTAATTATTGAAGAAAACAAAACAACCCACAACTTATTGAAGATAACCAGATGTCTTATTTTGCCTTTAAAAGAAAAGGCAACGGCTATCTTTAATAGTTATCTTTAATGGCTCTTCTTACTTACAACCTTCTTTTAAGTACACAAGCAGCCCATCTAGAAACCACTAGCCAACATGATCGAATCTATAACAATCAAAATAATCAATTTTATATTATTCTATACATCTTCATCATACCAAAACTTAAAATAAAATCTATGCCTACCCAATGGGTGTGCAACCGAACCAAGTCTACCTAGGAACCGGACTAGTCCACCCGGAAAATAGGGTTGAAAACTAGTTCCCAAAATTCAAAACCGATTTAAACCAATCTAGTTCCCGGTTCCAAGTGAATACCCAACTGAGAACCAAATCGACTAAACCTATTTGGGAACCGATTTTGTAAGCCTAAAAGTCCAAAACCTCGTTTTTTTTACCTTGATTTCTAATCTTACTTGCACAGCTTTTTTCCTCTCATAAATCGTACGTGGCATTTCTCTTTTGTTATTCCTCTTCTATGATCGAGTAGTCCTCTAGATGTCATCCTTGGATCTCGGATCTCCTCCTTCTTCGTCCTCCTCCGCGCTCCCACATCGCGACATGCCCCTCAAGTTCATTGATTTCGGCTCTCGTTTCATGTTATGATAGGTTGAGTAGAAAGGCAGGAACTTGGGTGTGGATGATGGTTTATCGTTTAGGGAGTATTGTTTGTGTTGAGGAGTGAGCTTTAAAACGCCAAAATCGGAAATGGGATGAGTGGCTTGGCTTCATGTCGGTGCATTGATTCGCTAAGCGAATTGGTTTTCTATCAGAATCTTCGCTTTAGAATTTGGAGTTGGATGCGGGTGTAGTTTCTCTATTCTTGCTGTTGGAGTTTCACTCCTGCACTATATTTATACTAAAGAAGGGTGAATTTATTTATTTTTATTTTTTTGCGGGGAAATAGGCCTTGAGAGTATGCAAGATTAGGAGGAAAGTATATTGTGCACAAAAGGGGAACTGGCCTAATGGAAATAGGGTTGACTCTGGAACTAGACCAAAAAAACGGGATGGTTCCAAAATAAGATCTAGTGCAAATGGGGTTGGATATAGGATCCAAGTGTAGAACCTACCCACGTTGGACCCAATCATTAAGGGTGATCGGTTTCTGATCGGTTTGATTCCCACCCAAAAATCGGGAACTAGGTTGGAGGGATCGGTTCCTCATTTTTGGAACCAAGGACCAAACCAACTAAGGCTAGAACCAAGGAGTGACTAAACAAATCAGTCCGGTTTGATTCCCAGGCAGTCCAATGGAACCAACTGCGCATGCCTCATGTTAAAAAAATTTAAATTTGACTGGAGTGAACATCATTCCCTCCTTTATCAAGCTTCTTATTTAATTTCAGTCGAAAGGCCAAAAATAGCATGCTCACTAAGGCTGCTTGGCTTCTTTTTTATAGGTAATTTCTCAAATGCTCTTTGAGTAATTGTTCAATGTAGAACTCTTGAAGGCCTGAGTAGACACTTGCAGGTGAGGGGCGGCAAGAGAGAGATAGAGAGATAGAGAGGGAGAGGGAGAGGGAGAGGGAGAATTGCTTAGTCCCACATCGACTATTTAGTAGAGACCAACAAAATATAGCGCCGGAAAAATGGGCGATCTCTTAGCCTCAGCCAATCTCTTATGCTTTGTTGAAGATACAATAGCATTGAGAGGGGCCTTGAAGTGGCACTTTAGTTTTAAAAAAAAAAACATTCAAAAATAAAATGTGTTTGGTGAAAAAATTAAAAATTTTAAAAATAAAAGGTCAGTCCGATCTTGATAGTTGGTTCTTTCTTTGGAATGGAGAACCAAACCGAGTAGCGTTGGTTCCATGAGGGCTCCATGAACCGGCAATCTGACCAATGTCTTTGAATCTGGCCAACGTCTTTGAAAATCGGACCAAATTGGTGAGTTGGGTCTAATCCAATCGATTTTTGTTTGGGTGGTCCAACCTCTACCGATCACCCCTACCACCCATTTAGCTTACCTACACGACCCATTCTCAGATCCCACCTGGACTGAAACATTTTGGTTCGTGGTCCAACTTTAACTAGACCTCTAGTCCTCAATGCAAGAGGTTATGGGACGGGTCTGAAGGGACGGGCTAATTCGGGTGGAAAACCGGCGCGCCTGTTCTCGGCTGGAGGCTCAATCAGAGGTAAAAGTCATCTTTGGGGATTTTTAGTCGTCCGTCAACATGGTCAAGAAAGAGACTAGCCTAGCAGACTCATTCAAGATAAGATTAACAGATAAGATCGGCCCTACAAACACGTTGTTGAATTGGGTTGTCGATTCTCCATCAATACAACCATCACTAAATTTCCATTCAATTATGTGTGGACCCAGCTTGACCTCGGTCGTCGGCGTTGCCCATGCATGTGTTTCGCGTTCCCAGCCGTCATTCATTTTCTCGTTTTGCCTGTTTGTGTTTACATGTTGTCTTTCGGACCAAGGCGAGTTACTGTTTGTGTTCACGTTTTTGTCATATGGGTTGATTGAGACACATGACTATTTGAGAGAAAGAAAAACTTGAGACGAAATTGAATTCAAAGTCTCAGGATAATTGTTCATATAGTTACAAACTATTCACTTCTAAACGTTTAAATTTTGTAAATTTATTCCTAAATCTTTTAACAATTTGTCAATGTAATCTCCCTAGTCAATTTTGGCCAAAATGCTAACATGGGTGTTGACGTTGATGATTTTGTTAATTTTATTAAAAAATAAATTTTTTTTTGTTTCCTTTTTTCTCGTTCTTTTTTTTTTCTTCTTTAAAAGTCACACCAGGGTCCGGCAGCTCATTCACCATCATTTAGGCCCTAGTGCCCTTGTTGGCTGGAGTTCCTGCGAATTAAAAAGAAAAAGAAAATAAAAGAAAGGAAAAAAATAACTAAAATTTTTAAAAATAAAAATACAAAATACAAAATCATTCACTTCAATGTTGATTGTGCCATGTTGGACAACTGAAGTTGACTAGGCATCCAACTTAAAATTTTCCAGCCAAAATTGGCCAGAAATACTATATTGGTGAATCGCTAAAAGATTTATAACTAAATTAGCAAAATTGAAAAGCTTAAAACTGAACAGATTTTGAGATAATTCTCCCACAAATCTCTTTAAGCAGCTTATTAAAGACCATTTGCCAATCTGCCCCTTTCTTATTTTGGAGAACATTTTTTGTCAATAAAAGTAATAATCCTTAAATTTTTCTCGTTGTTTAATGTAGTTTATGGAAAATATTTCTTAATGTTGTCCAAAAATGATTCAATATGGTTCTTCTGTTAAAATTATTGATAAACTCTGCTAATATGGACGGAATATTTCTTAATGTAGTTTGTGACTTATCATCATTTTTATTTAATTTCATTATTCGTACTTCGCTTATTTGTTCGATTTTTGTCCATGAACTCTCTCTCTCTCTCTCTCTCTCTCTCTATCAAATTTAGATTTTATCTCAACATAGAATGCTTATTAATTATCTCACAACATTATAACCCAAATATGGCACTTCAACTAAATGGGTTACACAACACATATCACTTAACATATGAATTCTTATACTTAAAAGTGATTACTTGTGTTTGCATGTTGTAAGCATTAATCCTGAATGTACTTAAACATGTCATGTATATAAGGAACATTTTAAATTATTTAAGTAAACAAGGCCCATCCCGTTATAGAGAGGTAAGTGGTTAATATGGCACATTAATTATTCATCGCCATTAAATATTATACAAACACATAACACGTGTAGTGTGATCTCTTATTGAGGGGTTGTCCCGAAAACTACTAGTCCTAGATAAGAGTCATCAAGGTTTATCTCAAAGAATATTTGAAGACTCTCACCAATGCTCGGGTGAAGGCTATTGGAGTGAAAAAAAAATCAAAATATAATAGTTTTAAAGATGAAATTGAACAAACAAATAAATTTTAGTACGAAATTGGACAGAAAAAAATGACAGGTAAGTAACCTTCACTGGCCCATCAATAAATTTTGTAAATCTTCAACGGAAAGCCCACGTTAAACAAAGCTTAAAAGGTGTAGCAACGTCACGGAGCAACTAGCAAAAGTCACTTTTCCCTTTCGGCAGTCCCTTTCCCCTTTCGGCAATCTTTCCAAATCTATTTTCTTACTATCTTTCTTGGGTTGACTTGATGTTCGCGGGTCCATTGCATTTGCACCGTGGTTTCTCATTTCCCACGTAACACCTTTTTTCCCCTTCCATTTTCCATGTAATGATGCTTTGACTGTGATTTTGAAAGACACTTGTTGAGGATATAGTAGCTGTTGTGCTTTTTATTAGAAGATAATGACGCATATGAATTCAACATATGTTCTTTGAATTGTGTAAACGAAAGTGAACTTCAATATCTTTACTCTTGGGTACACTTGTTTCATGAAATTTCTTTAAAATGATTGCTTGTAGAAATGAATAGACAATAAATATTTTCACCATTCACAAAAATATTTAGACATAAATTCTTATCAATGATGAAAATATTTTTAATGGACCAATTATTTCAAGAGATATAAATGATCATTTTTAGGAAAATAATTTACACATCATTCATTTTTTGTTAAACAAACGTAGCCTTCAACAACCTTATTAAATTCAATAATGCAAAGTAAGAAATTTCAAGACCCTTAGAAACTATTCAACATAACTTTTAACTTGTAAGAAATAAAGAACTGACTGTAGACTGACAGATGACCCTTGAATAGTTGAATAAGGGTTGAAGTTTGTTGGCTAGTGATAGGCCACAGAAGTCAATAATAAATGGAGACTTAGACAACCATATTAAAATCAATAATGAAAAGTTTTTTTTTTTGTCAGTCCTATTAATGCAAAGTTAGAAAGTCCATCATCCTTGGAGATTATTCAACATAACTTTTTTGGCCGTGCTTGTTTTTAGTCGTTGTGTGTCCTTGTCCGTGTTGTTGGGTGCCACATTTGTGGCTTTTACATCACGGCATTCTTCCACTCATAATGATTTTCTCATCTTGAGTGTAAGTTTTTGGTACCATGATCTTTTGTACATTTGGCATTTTATCACTATATTTCTTGCCTCATACCAAAAAAAAAAAAAAAAATTTATCACTATATTTCTTGCCTCATACCAAAAAAAAAAAAAAAAAAAAAAAAAGAGAGCTGACTATAGATAGACAAATCACCCTCAATTGGTTGAATAAGGCTTGAACATTGCTGGATTATGATAGGCCACCGGAAAATGCGTTGACGTCGATAGAATGTGAATGCTGGAATATTTGAATCAGTGGGGCTTTTCCTTGACAATATGGCACAACGTAAAGAAGAAGGCAACTCAACTTTGATTTTGGCTTTGTGGAAAAATTGAAGAGTTTGTTTAGGAGCATATGTTATGAAGTTTTCTATTTTAATTCTTGCAGATCACACGATTGGTGTCTTATTTATTGTGACATACTCGATTCTTCCCAAAAATACTGAGAGAACTATAAAATAAAATAAAAAATCCTAAACGTATTGTAATTGTGCCAATTTTGTCATAAACTTATTTTTTCAGCAAATTGAGTCATAAACCTTTTACAATTATGCAAAGTCAGTCCATTTGGCCAAATTTGATCGACCAACATTGACATGGCACGACTGATGTTGATATAGATAATTTTTAATAATATTTTAATATTTTTCAAATATATTTAATTATTTTTTCTTTTTTTATCTTTATTTTTTTCCCTCTTCCTCCTCTCTTGGGCTAAAAATTGGACCGAGATGAGCTGCCTCCTTGCCTCCCCCAAGTGAGGCTTCCCTTGCTAGTGGTTGACAGGGGCTCACATTACTGGCCCTCATCTCTAGCCAGTGGCAACCGACCAAAGGAGGGGATAAAAAAGAAAATTAATATACTCGAAAAAAAATAAAATATTATTAAAAATTATCCGTGTTAGCATTAGTCAACCAAAACTAGCTGGATGGATTGAATTTGCAGAAATACAAAAGGTTTATGACTAAATTAGCTATAAAAAAAAACTTATAACTGAATTTGCACAATTATTATAGATTTAAGACCTTTTTGGTACCTATCCCAAAAAATACCGGTATTGATATTTATAATTATTTTTACGTAATTGCATTTTCTCTTCTATACTATCAATGATTACGTAAATGAGTGCACTTGTAAAGAAAGTAATTAAGGAAAGTTCACAAACAATATTTAGTGCACTATGCTTCTCGTGTTATGTGTCATAACTACGTTAAGAATTGACAATTCCTAATTAAGCATGTTTACCCGGTGCCCTGAGAAAACTTTCTAATAGGACCCTTGTCTATCTTACTGTGGGGACACAATGAAACAACTCAGGTAGAAATTTTCCTGACCTTCTTTTCCGATCATATTTTCTTTTAAAAGATACTCAAAATCATCTTTACTCTTCACCTAAGTAGCACCATTACTAACATGCGATACATGACACGACACGACGACACGACACATGCTGACACATCGTTTCTCAAGAAATAGAGAATTCTAACAAGCTAGGACATGTTGTATATTAAATGTGTTAAATTATATTTTTATGATTATTTTATTCAAATTAATCTGATTCAAATTCACTAATAAATAACTAATAAAAAAGATCCTAAAATGAATTTACAATAAAACATTAATTCAGCATTTGTTAATATCATTCATTGTTTTAATTTGACAAATTCAACTCCATTCACTTGGAGGGGGAAAAACTAAACAATCTACATTCTGAACTCACATGTCAAAGCATGTCAAAATAATAAATAAATAAATAAACTTGGGAGTGAATTGTGTGTCATGGAAAGTGAGAGTAGAAGAGAAAAAACATTAGGTCTTTCTTCTTTTCCTCTTTATTAATTTTTTTATTTTTTTTATTTTTTACATATTTATATTTTGACTTCTCATTTATTGAAAAATTTTAAAATTAATCCCGTGCATGTCGGAATTTCAAACTTATATATGGCACTCCGAACTCACATATCGGAATTCTAGAAGAGTGTCAAGAGAGCTGACCTCTATCGACCGAGTATCAAAGAGTGTCGGATACATATCGAAATATTCAACATGACACGAGAACTCCCGGAGAGTGTTGGTGCTTCTTGGCTCTTCACTTCAATACCCAACTCCTTTATGCTAAAATCACTTATATAACCCTATTTCGCTCTTGACATAAGTGACCATTATAACTTTCATATCCAAAACCAATTTGCCAAGTTGTTGGTGACCTCGATCCACTTACCTTCTTATGGCATTTAACCAACTTCAATGAAGATGATAGGCCTCTTCGAGGCCATCGACAACCTCAGATCCAGGTCCATGAACGACCTCAATCAAGGTCATCCATGGTGACTTGCGACCTTAGATTGATGTCACGAGCAGCATTGAGACAAGGGACAACCTCAATTTGAGGTTATCCATGTTGGTCGAAGCGAGAGAATCGGATGTGAGAGGGGTTGAAGGTGGTGGCAGGGAGGGGCATGAGAGGATGGTGGGGCATCAGCAGCGGGTGGAGGTGGGTAGAGACATGTCGGAGTTTTTCGGGGTTGGAATTTGTGAAATTAAATATAGGGCTAAAATTTGAATGAAGAGCAATAGTCTTTGTACTTACAAGATTCTATCTTGCCATACAGAGAGGTGGTTTTGGAAATACAGGATCCGAAGTGGGATCGATACTGATGGCAATTAGTACATTTAAAAAAAAAAAAAAATGCCACCTCCGATTTAAACCATCAAGCACAGCTTTCAAGAAACACACCCAGCAACGGCTCACGCGGGACAAACTTTTTTTCCTTTCTAAGAATCCGCGATTGAAGGTGGATGATGTGCAGAGTCAAATTGACTCGCAGTAAAAATTGACTCGCAGTATTTTACCATATTTAAACATGCCTGTTGTGGACTCGCAATGGAATGGAAAGAACATACCGCACCTATACATCATAACACACCCACACAGACACAACAAAATAGAGAGAAAAAGATGGCAATGACACGTTTTCTACTCCCTTTCATGCTCAGCTTTTTCATCCTCAAAGCTACTGAATCCACCATCACCATGAGCAGTCATTACTGCTCAAACTCAACCACCTTCTCTCCCAATAGCACCTACCACGCCAACCTCAACCTTGTTCTCGATGATCTCGTCGGAGACGCGGATGCTGACACTGATGATGGGTTCAACTTCACTTCGAGCAAAGCCACCTCGAGCGAGGCCATCTACGGTAGCTTTATGTGCAGAGGCGATGTCCCCAAGAAAGAGTGCGCGGATTGCGTCCGGAACGCGAGTATTCGAATAACCGAGCTATGCCGGATGACAAAAGTCTCCTTCCTGTGGTACGATCAGTGCATGCTGCGCTACTCTGACAGGAATTTCACCAGCAAGGTGGAGCTGGAACCTCAGTTGAATGGATACAATGAAGAGAACATAGAACAGCCAGATGAATTCATGAAGCTACTGAACGAGACGACAGATCATGTGGCTAAAGAGGTTGCTCAGCATCCTCCTAAGATGTATGGCCATCGTGAAGCCAAATTTCAACGGGAGAAAACGTTGTACACATTCGCACAGTGTGTCCCTTATATTTCCAAAACCGATTGTTGGGAGTGCCTTCGCAACGCCACATCAAGCCTCTTAAGCTTCCCAAAGGGGAAAATCGGGGGCCGAGCGTTGCTTCCGAGTTGCTTTGTGAGGTTTGAGATTTACCCATTTTATGGGAGCAGCGTAAAAGGTAAGGTAGAACCTCATAGTTGATGTTTTCATGATCATGCTTGTTACTACTTCTAAAATTGCAATAGAATTTATGTTGTCCGCTCAGCTGTGTCTTTGCTCTTTGAGGAGTCATTAGAGTTTTTCAGCCAGTAAAACAATTTTCTTTTCTTTTTTTTTCAATTCTGCCACAGTTACAATCTTTACAGTTAGATTACTCAACGCTCGTTCAGTTACGTACAGTCAATTCAACTGTTTGCTACAGCTTTTGCATGGGGTTGGGGAGTAACTTGTCTCGTGTATGTGCTGGAACATGAAGTTTTCATGACTAGAAGGAGCCTTTTTTTTCATGTATGTATATAAAACTATTAACTCTGACTACAAATGCAGGAAAAGTGCACTTTCCATTGAAAATATCTGCTGCAATCCTTGCCGCAGCCGTAGGATCGACGCTACTTTTTTGCATGATTGTCTGGCATTTACTAGGAAGAAGAAGGATGGTTCCAAGAGGGGAGAGTGAAAGTTGTATAGAAGAAGATCCGATTGGTAACTCAACGAACTAATGCTATTGCACGCATAAATTTTTATTGATTCTGTTTCATTAGAGTTTAAAGATATCTGAACTGTTTAACTGCCAGTTAGGAGGCAAATTTCTGAACTCCACTCCCTGCAATTTGATCTGCAAACAATAGAAGTTGCCACAAATAATTTCTCGAATGACAACAAGTTAGGGGAAGGTGGATTTGGTCCAGTTTACAAGGTAATTAAGATGTTCAATCTGATCATTCAACTTTTGAATTATCAAGAAGCTGATGCTTGCTAATTTTCATATATAATCATAACGTAGCATCATATTGCGGCTTACAATGAAGTTTCTAAAGCTCCAGAGCATTTTTCTCATCTACATAAGTTAGATAGGAAAAACTCCAAGATTATGCTCCTAGTTCCCCTATTTCAATGCCCTTCTAATCTTATAGTGGTAAAGATGGAAGTATAATAAAACGAAGCAGCAATAAGATGCGTCTTATGTCTTCTATGATCAGGGTACACTACCCAGTGGTCAAGAAATTGCAGCAAAGAGGCTATCTAGAAGCTCTGGACAAGGAGTCGAAGAATTTAAGACCGAGGTTGAATTAGTAGCCAAGCTTCAACACAGAAACCTAGTGAGGCTATTGGGATTCTCCATGGAAAGAGATGAAACGATACTAGTCTATGAATATGTGCCCAACGGGAGCCTCGACAACTTGTTATTTGGTTTGCTTCTCTTTTATCTCCGTTTCACCAAATTAATACACCATCATTTTCAATCTAAATGATATATTTCACTCAAAGAAAACGAGAACCAAATATAATTCTAGCCAAATGAAAAACCGCAGATATTAGTGATAGCAGGACAACGTAATGCAAACAAACATCCTGTTGTTATTCTGCTTAGTTTTCTTCGTCATTTTGTTTCTAAGTTGACGAATGCAACTTTAAAGATCGAACATGGTAAGAATTAGATAAGGATTGCAACGAATGGCAATGAGAATACTGATCAAAAGCTAATGAAAGAAACTATATGTGATGATCTGGGCATGAGCATTATACAAGTGCAAGTTGATGCAACTTACATATTATTTTGACTGATGTACAGATCCCGAGCTCAGTGGACGCCTAGATTGGTCAACACGGTACAAGGTCATGGTAGGGGTGGCGCGCGGACTGCTATACCTTCATGAAGATTCTCGGCTTCGAATTATTCATCGTGATCTCAAAGCCAGCAACATTCTGCTAGATGTTGACATGAACCCAAAAATCTCAGATTTTGGTATGGCCCGGATCTTCGGTGCCAATCAAACTGAAGCAAGCACAAATAGGATTGTTGGAACATAGTAAGTTCAACATCTGCTATTCTGACTTGTTATTAAAAAAGAAGAGTATGCCATTATTGTTGAACTTGAGCATTTGTCCTAATTTGTTCAAGCATTTTATATGCATAGTGAAAATTTCTAGCTTATCCTCTTATTTTTGTGTTAACATATGTTGCTCAATGCAGTGGTTACATGTCTCCTGAGTATCTAATGTTTGGACACTTCTCAGTAAAATCTGACGTCTTCAGCTATGGTGTGCTAATGTTGGAGATTATTACTGGCAAAAAGAACAGCCAATTCTTAGCATCGGACTGTGATGGGGGCCTGCTAGGCCATGTGAGTATTCTAATACTGCACTGATTTCTGGCTAACATCATTTTTAGTGGAAGTACAACAGTAAATTGAACAAAAACCGCTAATATAACTAATCTTTCAGGTTTGGAAGCATTGGACCAGCAGATCGCCATCTGAAGTAGTGGACCCAGCTTTAAGTAATGCTTACTCCGTCAACGAAGTGATCAGATGCATGCACATTGGCCTGTTGTGCGTGCAAGACGACACAGAAGACCGACCTACCATGGATTCGGTCGTTCTCATGTTAAACAGTGAGTCTATTAGCATCCCAATGCCTCAGAGACCTTCATTCTTCTTCCCAAATAAGAAGTACAAGCCGGCACCTTGTGTTCTGAACTTAGATCAATCTACTGGCAAAGCAGACCAATCTAGTAGCAAGATAACGCCGCCGTGGTCTCCAACCGACAGTGGTGCCAGTATCTTCGAAGACTTAGGTGTGAATTGACATGGTCTATAGACAGATTCCCCTGTCGACACGTTCAAGATCGTTTTAGAATATAAGATCGGCCCTCAAACCGGTTCATAGTTTAAAATCAAGACATACGCTTTGCTGAATTTCCAAAGAATTATGTGTAAACCCTGTTTGATCTCGGTCGTTGGCGTTTTCCTGTTTGTGTTTACATGTCACTTGGACAGAGGCGAGTCCATGCTAAGTTGGAACTCATGATGAATGTTGGGACCACCACAATACATATTTTGGACTTATACATAGGTCATATCAAAATATCGTTACGCAAACAAAATAAGCCGCCGACGCAAATATATTATGTGATCTTGGTGAAAAGATTCGTTCCATGAGTAGATGAGAGTTTTAATTTCCTGACTTTTTGTGTAAAAAAATATTTTGCACTAACAATGTCACTCATATATATTTTATTATTTTTGCGGTTTTACTTATAAATGATTTGTTCTTTAGAAGAGACTTTTGGATGTAACATGTAACAAAGCATTTGGGTCGATTGGGACACGAGACGGTTTGAGAGGGGAAAATGTTGAGACGACTTCTCAAATTCCAAATCTCTGTGAGCCGCTCATCAAAGATCACTTGCCAGAAAAGGTGGTCTTTTTGCCATTTTCTTATTTTTGAGAGTATTTTTTCTCGGGCAGTGACACCAATAACCTTTAAATTTTTATTGTTGTTCAATGCCATTTCTGGACTTATTTTATTTTATTTTATTGAGTGTTGTCTAAAAAGTGGTTTGATGTGATCCTTCCATTAAAATTATTGACAGACTCTACTAACATGGACGAAATATGATGTTGTCTATGACTCATCATCATTTTTATTCAATGATGTCCCCATACTTCGTTTATCTGTTCAATTTCAGTTCATGAACTGCTTTTTTATTCTCTCTGTCAAATGGGCTTTGTCAAATTTGAATATAATCCCGACCCAAACTGTTTATTAATTATGACACCACATTATAGCCAAAACATAAAAGTTAGTAAAATGAATTACACATCAGATACCATTTCAGATATAAGTTTTTATGTATAAAAATTATTATTTATGTTTAGAAGTTGTAAATATTAATTTTAAATGTATCTAAACATGTCACATAGATATAAGGAACATTTTACATTCTTTAACTAAACAAAACCAAGCGTGCTACTACAACAAGTAAAATGGTCACTTCATACATGACATATTTATTATTCATCACGATTTGGTTTTATTACAAGCACATTAACACATGTGGTGTGTGTGATGTCTTGTCGAAGGATTGTGTTGAAAATTACTAGTCTTAAATAAAAGTCAGCAAGGTTTATCGTGAAGATTATTTGATGACTCTCACTATGCTCAAATGAAGGCTGTTTGAAAGAAAATATAATAGCTTAAGGATGAAATAGAACAAGCAAATAAAGTTCAAGGACGAGACGGAAAAAGTAAAAGCGACGCGTCAGTAACTTTAACGGCCACGCATATGATATTCAACCATAAAAAATTCAAGAATGACAACCAAAGTTGAAATGCTTGTGGTGCCATTACCTTTTCCCATTACTTTCCTTTTATCTCTGTCCTTTTTGGGTTTATTTAATGTTTGGCAGGTCCATTGCATTTGCATAGTTGTTTTGATTTTTCCGTGTAACACTTTCTCTCTTTTTCATTTTCACGAAATTATTATTATTTTTTTATGACCGTGGAACCGTCTCACGGCCGAAAGCAGCTACGCGTAAACCACAAGGCTGCTAACGCAGGGACTCACCTCCCATGACTCCCCACTTTAGTCGAGCATCATGACAAGTTGGGGCTTCGAACCCCGGCCTTGCGTGTGGCCAACATTTGATTCCACCAACTCAGCCACCACGGGATGGTATCCATAGAATTATGTTTGTCGGTGATCTTTGAAAGAAACTTGCTGTGGTTATGGTAAGAGGAATTTGTGAAGATAATACCTGTGACGTGCAAACAGAACCCTGAAACCATGGAGTACCTCTTTTTACTCTGTCCCTAGCCGCGGAGCATTTGGTCGAACCCTGCATCGCAAATCGCTATTTCACACATTATTCTCACTTGGAATCAAAAAATGGATACTAAATTTTCAGCATACCTCCTCGATCTTCGAGCCCGTTGCCATTGTTCTTTGGCATATATGGAAAGAAAGGAATGGCTTCATTTTCTGCAAGAAAGCTCCCGATCCACAGTGGCTTGCTAGTTCTGCCGTGGCCGATTACCCATGCTTTGTTCAGTGGGCCAAAATCAAGAGCAAATCACCAGCAAACAAAGATAGCTTCCCTCAGATCTGGAAAAGAAACCCCAGCAAGGGAACCCTCAAGTTCAACTTTGATGTTTCCTTCGTCGAGGGATCGACGACTAGCTGCGTAGGCAGGAACTGCCATGGAGAGTTAATTGATGGTTTTGCGATGGAGGTGAGGTCGAGCTCAGTCAAGCAAACGGAGACTCTAGCGATGGTCGAAATGCTTAGATTTTTTAGCAAGACACGGCACGAGTGAAAGAGTATTCTGGTTGAGTCAAACGACTTAACTCTTGTGAAGAGACCTCAAGGGGCAGATCACTTCACGTGGGAAGCAGACGTCCTTGTCGCCAAGGCAAAGGTTCTCATTATGGGCTTTCCGAATTTGAGGTTGGCCCTCTTCAACAGAGAGCACAATAAGTTCGCGAATTGGATTGCTAGAACCCAAAAGAATAGACCCCTACCTCATAATTGACCTTACTTGTATCTGAAACAAGTATTTTACCCTCGCACTCCTTATAGCTAATGGATTACAGAATTTTTTACCAAAAATAAAAAATCAGTGGTTGTGCCTTTTATCAGATATGGAAATGACCATCAATAGCATAACTCTTAGACGATTTGTCAGTTATCAAAATCGGTAATGCAAAGTTACAAAGTAAAAAGCAAAACTCGTGCGAAGGGCCCCATTAGACATTTGTTTTTCTAATTACTTAAGATTCTTTATTTGTTATTACACTCTTTTTTGACAAAAGATCCATAAGTAACTTGTTGTATGATACAGACCATAGGAGAACCGTATCCAAAAAATGCGCTATTGAGGTGGGAGAGCCCACCGTCATATACACCGCAAGTCAAAGTCTGATACCATCAATATGGGATTCAAATCCCATACCATGTAATTGGGATCACAACATTGTATCACAATTAAAATAAAAATTGAAATAGTTGGCATGGTGGTTTATGTAAGGAATAAAGATGTGTATGGGATTATACCAAACAACATAGTTCATTTCGATGGGTCTCAGTAACAAGTGAAGTATCTTTTTCTCACTTTGGAATAGAAAATGGCACGTTCCTCAGTGCAAAGGTAAATTATGTGCTAGAACAAACAAAATAGTTCGTTTTAATTTTGTCACTAGCGACCAAACTAAAATGCCTCCATTATACCAATGAGCAAAAGAAAAAAGTTCAACAACTACCCAATCAATCTAAGCCTATTGTACAAATGTTAATTTAGTCCTAAATTTTTGAATTTTACTAATGTAGTTCTAAATGTAAGTACGAAATTCTAATGTAGTCCCTTTGGACAATTGCCGCAAGAAATTGCTGACATGGTATCCAATCATTGCCATCTGTCTTACATGGTGCATGCCAACATGGACAAATGTCACGCCTTGATCGTCCAAGCACATGCCCTTCATGGTCGATTAAATAGCGACATCTCAAGACGCATTGCCAATCCATTCATTCTTAAATGCGCATGCGGAAGTAGATAGCAAATCTCCAAATAACAATTTAATAGGATAGGAAAGTAGGGCCATATTTTTCAAACCACAACAAGCCTTTTATAAACAAATGGGTTTATACACAAGACTAGACTAGTTACAAAAATTTCGGAATTTTTTAAATTTTAAATTTTCTAATCCAAAAGTGGGACCTGGGCCGGACTCTCGAGCCCAGTCCTAATATGGGCTGACTCTGATCTTGCGGGTCTGGGTTGCGGGCAAAAATGGGCTTATTCAAAACAAGCCCACACAAATAGAAAATCACGAAGCCCAAACCAATTTAACAAACTGGGCCCAACTCAACAAACTATAACTGAGGCCCAACACTTAGGCCTAAAGTGACTCCAGCCCACACACTCAAAATGGCCCACTCTATCCGAATTTTGTTTCTTTTAAGATTTTTTTTTTTAAAGAAAAATGGCCCAAACCAATTTTCAAAATGGCACACTCAAAAATTTTCATTTTCCCTACGTCATCTTCTTCACCACGATGCCCCTTCTCGAGTGACACCTACCACCCGAAGCTCCTTCATTTTTTCTAGGCAAGCCTCGGCTAAAGCTCAAGCTACTGCCGAGCCACCACATTTCATTGGTCATCCACTCCAACTGCTACTTGATGGTCGACCTCCCAGGTGTAGGCTTGGACCACAAAATCATACATGAGTCCTTGATGCTGAGGCTTGGGTTATTGATTAATGAAATGTTTGTTTTTATAAAAAAAATTAAAATTTTATTTTTTAATTATTTTTAATTTTTTAAATCAAATTTTGATTGTTTTATATTTTCTTTTCCTTTCCTTTCTTTTCTTTTTTCTTATTATTTTTTCTTTTCTTTTCTTTCAACTTTCCTTTCTTCTCACATGTCAATGATCAGCAATCTAAGGGGTGCATGACAACTGCCTATTTCTATTTAAAAACAATTTTTCTATTAGGACATGTTTCTAGAATATAAATCCATTTTATAAACTTATTTCGTTTTCTATTTTTGTAATAGATTTCTATTCCATAAATAGGTTTGGAATATAAATTAGAAGTAAAAGTTTCTACTTTTCTATTTTAGAACAAAAATGAGAAATAGAAAATTTTCTCATTGTTTGTCAATCGGTCCTTCATTAATTGCCCCGACCACCGTTCGTTGGTCGCTGCCTGCCCGTCGGTCGCCCGCCGCCGCCGCCAGTCGTCGGCTACCATTGCCGCCACCGGTCGTTGGCCGCTAGCTGCTACCGCCGCAACCGCCACTGTCCGTCATTGCTATCCGCCGATCCACCACCTTCCAAAAGAAAGAAATTTTGTGTCATTATCAAATGAATTTCTATTTTTAAAGTAAAAATTTTGTATCGTTATCAAATAGTTATTTTTGCTTAGAAACTTTTCTAGAAATAGAAATAGAAAAATCTATTTCTATTCTAGAAATTATTTCTAGAATAGAATGGTTGTTATGCGCACCCTTAGCAATTAGCCATGACCTTGGTTGGCAAGTCAAGGCTCACCATATTTAGGTGACTTCATAGCTCATTCAATCCTAGTGAGCTCGGGCTTAGCTAAGGGCGATGAGCTCATGGGTCACCGAATCTCAGCAATCTTATGGCTTGCTTGATCCATACAAGGTTGAGATCGCTCGATCCCAATGAGCTTGAGCTTGCTAGTGGATGTCACCAATCATCACTAAGGCTTGATGACTGATGGAGGGAGAAGGAAAAAGAAAAAGAAAGACAAGAAAAGAAAAAAATTTAAAAAATAAAAATTCGATTTTCCTTTTATCTAAAATAAATTAATGAGATTAAAATTATTTATCTAATGAGATCCAAATACCAAAAATGTATTCAATTACATATCACCTTCTAAAAGTTAATTATTTTCTCATAATATGATTTCTCAAAAAGTGATTTCCTTTATCATAAATTTTTCCTTCAAACAAATGCACCCAAAGAATAATTGAGAAACTACCTTCTGAAAATTTGTACCTTCGCTTGCAATTTCTCAAACAATGGATAGGATGACAGAGCTTGATTCACCCTCGATCGTTTGAATGATGTCTTTTAACGAGCCGAAAAACACATCGAAAATGATTTATTTTATAAATTATCAGCCTCTTCTTCAAAAGGCTATTGACATTTTCCGTTTCTCCGACCAAGCTTTTTTTTTTCCAGCCAGAAGTACGAAATAATAGTTGTTGCTGCCGAGACCCCATAGCAAAAGTCAACCAAATTTAGGCCAAAAAAGGCTACTATTTGTCAATGCATGTTTTGCGAGCCACATCTTTTTATTAATTCCCAATCAAATTAAACCAATCCAATTTCAAAGATTCGGATTCAATTGGCGGAATATTCTGCACTTGATCATGCCATTGTTCCTCGGTGGATCACATTTGCACTTGATTTAATCATCTTGTTGTGTGCGAAATTATTTTCCCATCCTATCCACTGAGTTAAATATACGCAAGAGTGCTGGAGGACAGTGATCTCAAAGTGTGCTGGGAAGAACATGCTCGATGCTATTGATTACGACAAAGAACATAAACTAGTGGATTCCAACGAACGTTTCATTTAAAGAATAAATCCAATTTAACTTTACTTGAATAGTTTATGAGTGTAATTTCTTTCCCATCTTATCCATCAAGTAAAGTATACCCCAGTGCGCTGGAGGGCAGAGACGTCAAAGAAAGTATGCTGGAAAGAATATCTATAGATAGTTGATAATATAAAGGGAAAAAGCCACGAAAAACCTTTAACTTTGCCCAAAGTGACACATTTACCCCAAACATTTTTTTTTTTGTGACGTGAAAAACCCCAAACTTTTCAAGCCGTGACACATCTACCCCATTAAGGGCATTTTTTTCTTTTTATTTTAGTTTTTCTTTTTTTTTTTTCTTCTTCTTCCCTCCGTCGGCCATGGCGGAGCCGATGGAGGAAAGCCGGCATCCAGCGAAGGTCGCCTCGCGGCGTCGGGCGAGGGAGACGCCAGCGAGGGCCTCCCTCCCAAACTGGCGAGGGCATCCCTCGCCCGACGCTGGTAAGGGCACCCCTCGCCAGATCGGGCGAGGATTGTCCTCAGGCAAGGAAGCGACACCCTCGCCGACGCCGGCGAGGGCACCCCTCGCCAGATCTGACGAGGGTCGTCCTCGCCAGACGCAGGCAAGGGCCGCCCTCGCCTACGTCGGGCGAGGGTGTCCCTGCCCTCGCCAAATCTGGCGAGGGCCGCCCTTGCCTGTGTTGGGCGAGGGTCGTCCTCGCTAGACGCAGGCGAGGGCCGCTCGATGCCGACAAGGGCAAGGATGGCCCGACGCCGGCGAGGGTGACCCTCACCCGACGCCGGCGAGGGCAACCCTCGCCGGACGTCGGCTTCTCTCGGCTAGCTAGCCAGCATAAGGAAGAGAGAAGAAAAAAAAAAAAAGAAAAAAAAAAAAAATGAAAATACCAAAATGCCTTATAATTTTGGAGTAAATGTGTCACATAATAAAAGTTCAGGGTTTTTTGTGTCACAAAAAAAAGTTTGGAATAAGTATGTCATGATTGGCAAAGTTTAGGGTTTTTCACGTCACAAAAAAAAGTTTGGGATAAATGTGTCATTTTGGGCAAAGTTCAGGATTTTTCGTGGCTTTTTCCCTAATATAAACCTATATTTAACTTTAGTTGAATGACAGTGACCACCGTTTCGTCTAAAGTATAAATCCATTTCAACTTTAGTTGAATGACAATGACCCGCCGGTCGTCCATGCGAGTAGACGATAAAGAAATCCCTGCACCACTAACTTCTCTTTTGGAAGCCGCCACCAAGATTCATGTTCTCATGCATACAGTCTCAATTTCTTCTTTCTTGGCCAGTGAAGTCCTGCCTAATTTACTAGAGACTATGGGGAATGTGGCCCCACGGAGTCAGTCGGATCTTCGATGAAGGTTCCGAATTGTGCCCGTGCGTAGAAAACTAAGCATCCGGGTTTGTGATCTGGAGTGGCCATCTGATGTCAGAGAGAGAGAGGGGGAGAGAGAATAGAAAGTTTGTTTATCAAGATACCTTGTACTACATGGTGCTGAAATGAAAGTGAAAGAACTTCCATCCAAGTCCCAGAAAAACAATATGACGAAGCCTTTTGCAATTCTCATTTTCATGCTTAGTTTTCTCACCCTGAAAGCGGAATCAACCATTACTATCAGCAGGCATTACTGTTTGAATTCGAGCACTTTCAGTCCGAAAAGCACCTATGAGACCAACCTCAAACTTCTCCTCGAGTCCCTTTCCTCTCATGCCAACTCAAGCGATGGATTCTTCAACATGAGCAAAGGGAAGCCAGGTGATGCCGATGCCGTGTACGGCAGCTTCTTATGCAGGGGAGATGTCAACAAGGATGTGTGCGTGGAATGTGTGACAAATGCTAGCGTCAGGATCCAAGAGATTTGTCCTATGGCCAAAGTGTCCATCCTCTGGTTTGATGAGTGCATGCTGCGGTATTCGGACTGTGACTTCTTTTCAGCCACAGACAAAGCGCCTCTTCTGTATGAGTATAATGCAGAGAACATGAAACAGGCCGCTGAGTTCATGAAGCTATTGAGCAAAACAATGAACCAGTTGATAACGCCAGCCGCTGAATGGCTAGACAAGAAGTATGCTTACAAAGAGGCCTACCTCAAATTATGGGACAGAACTCTCTACACGTTTGTCCAGTGCAGGCATGATATCTCGGTGGCCAACTGTAAGGATTGCCTGCAGAATGCGACTTTTAATCTCCTGACGATCCAAACCGGGAAAATTGGGGGCAGAGTCTTGCTTCCAAGTTGCTTTGTCAGATTCGAGGTGTACCCGTTCTATGCAAAGCTCTCTGAAGGCAAAGAACTCGACTTATTTTACTAGTTATAACGCTTTTCTCTTTACTGTTTTGACCGTGTTTGGTGGCACGTAAAATATTAATTGCCCGTACTATTGCGATAGGGCGAGCGATCGAACAATAATATAGACAGAAAAAGAAAATAAATCGGACACCAGATTTACGTGGTTCAGTCGTAAAGACCTACATCCACGGGGAGAGCAGCAGCGAATTTCACTATAGATCAAGCGATACAAGGAGATTACACACTCGAGTCACTCAAACACTCTCTCGGTGTTTCCCAAGCCCCAATTACACCCAATAACACACACAGTGTTTAGCTCCGAAATTCCTCAAGAAATAATCTCTCAATCTCACGAAGGAATTACACGCAAATCTTACCACAAGATTTAATTGGCTTTAACACTAAACATTCTTGGATGTAATTCACGACAAAGAAAATCCCTCCCAAGCACTCGACAATGAGACGGTGCTTCAAGACCAATTCTTCACGATCAACGGCGGAACACCAAGCACTCACGCGGTGCTTCAAAACAATTTGTGATCCACATCTATCACCCATGGCCTTAAGTCTATATATAAGTAAAACCCTTATTCTTTTGCCAACTTCTCTTAGGATTTTGTTTCCTATCCAAAACATATCTTTGTATATTTTAAACAAAAAAAAATCCAAGTCCTAGTCAAAGTTAGACTTTCCTATTTTAACAGCCAGACTCTCCAACGCAGATTCAAATTCGAGAAGTTGATTCTTTGCTCGATTTCGAACATCCACAACATATCCAATTCGGAATATTCGTAATTTTGCATTGGGCTTAAACTCAAGACATATTTTAACAATCTCCACCTTGGCTCGACGTTTGAGCTAAGTCGCAATCACTTTGTAAAAATTCAAACTCTGCCGCTACTTTCCCATAGCCCCCTATGGGCTAAACCACCATAGATATTATTCAAGTCCAAGCCTCGCTTGAACTTCGTCATAACCGAGTACCTCATCAGAATACCAACTCCACATGCACCTTTAATTGCTCCGCAAGGATTTTCCGACATAACCTCCTTAACCGCAGATAAAGCAAAACCATTGTTGCATCAATATTTGTCAAGAGATCGAACACATACCTTGTTAATTTCAGTAGTTACAGCAACCGTTGGCTCTATATGCTTCACCTCGCTATGAGCACCATCTGTGTCGATTACTTTGCTAGTACCTGCACTTGCTACCTCAGGAGTTTTTGGTTGCAACTCCACCTCAAGCTGAACACCGTTCAAATCCGTATTAACACTGCTATAATCACTCCTAGCTAGAAGTACTTGAGACTCATCAAGGGTAACTTCTTTGCTGTTAACAGGTGAATTTATATCTGGGCACCACAACTGATCGCCCTACTCACCTTGCGCATAGCCATGGAATATGCACATTACCCTCCCATTGAGCTTACCATCACTCACTCGAAAATAACATGGGCAACCAAACATTCTAAGAATAGAATAATCAGCAACGTTACCTGACCACACTTCTTTAGGAGTCCACCATTCAATAGCAGTTGATGGGGATCTATTCACCAGGTAGCTTATCGTACTTAGCATATCAGCTAGGGTTCTCCTAGCAATACCAGCACTAGAGATAATTTTACGGGCCATCTCTAGTAATGTTCTGCTCATCAATTCTGCAAATTATTGTGATTTACTAGCACTAGTGCGGTGTTTCACTATGCTCTCTTTCATGCAAAATTTATTTGTCAGCTTGAGCATAACTCCATGCTATTGTCAGTCCACACATGCTTGATCGACTTACCAGTCTCCGTCTCGATCAAAGCTCTTGACTGCGAGATCCTGACACCAGCATCAAACTTGTGTCTTGGCACAAACACCTAGGTCTTCCTCGAGCAGTCAAAAGACTCTCGAACAGATGCATCCGACGTCTCCAGGGCGAAACCTGTCATTGTCTCACCTTGAAGTTTATACAGGCCATCATGCTTGATTCCTTTCATTATCACCAGGGCACCTCGAACAACCTTCAAAACTCCACCTTTTGAAGAATACCTGCAACCAGTTGAATCTAGGGCACCCAAGGAAATTAAGTTCTTCTTCAACTCTGGAACATGCCTCACTCCAGTCAATGTCCTCACAATGCCATCATGCATTCTGATTTTAACATTACCAACACCCACAACATCGCACTCAGCGTTGTTCCCTAACTGAACTTTATCACTACCCGTGCACTGATAAGTGATAAACCAATTTCTATTTGGTGTAACATGAAAAGAACAATCAGAATCCATAATCCATCCATCAAACGATGAATAATCAGTGATAGACAAGACATAATCAACATTATCTGCTACAGCTGCAACATTATTTGTAGAATCAACTACAATTTCCTTATCCTTCTCATTCTTCAGCTTAAGACAATCCCTTCTAAGATGCCCCCTCTTGCCACAGCTCCAACAGACAACATTAGCAGTCCTAGACTGACTACCTCTGTTCATATTAGTATTACTACTACCCACACGTGTTCTAGATCTTCCTCTATTTTCACCTACTAATGCAGCAGATACAGGTTCGCCAGATTCTCTTCTACGAATATCTTCACTCAGAATCAAATCTCGAACCCCATCAAACGTCAAACTTGTTGACCAAGAGGAATTACTAACAACAGTAATGGTAGTATTCCAACTATCAGGCAATGAGGATAATAGAATCAAAGCACGTACCTCATCTTCAAAGTCAATCTCGACTGAACTCAATTGACTAACAATCACATTAAATTCATCAATATGATCAGCAACTAACGCACCTTCGCTCATCTTCAAGTCAAATAGACGTCGCATCAAACAGACCTTGTTGATCGCAGAGGGCTTCTCGTACATATCCGACAAGGCTTGCATCAAATCAGCAGTGGTCTTCTCCTTCATGATGTTAAACGTGACGTTACGAGCCAACGTCAGCCGAATAACACCCATAGCTCGTCTATCCAGCAAATCCCAATCAGCTTGCTTCATCGTCTCTGGTTTCTCCCTAAATAAAGGCAAGTGCAGATTCATTTGATAAAGATAATCTTCAATTTGCATCTTCTAGAAACTAAAATCCTTCCCATCAAATCTATTGATTTTCACTTTTACTTCTTCTGTCGCCATCGATTCGCTTCAACTTAGCCAAACTTGGCTCTGATACCACTTGTTGCGATAGGGCGAGCGATCGAACAATAATATAGATAGAAAAAGAAAATAAATCGAACACCAGATTTACGTGGTTCAATCGTAAAGACCTACATCCACGGGGAGAGCAGCAGCGAATTTCACTATAGATCAAGCGATACAAGGATATTACACACTTGAGTCACTCAAACACTCTCTCGGTGTTTCCCAAGCCCCAATTACACCCAATAACACACACAGTGTTTAGCCCCGAAATTCCTCAAGAAATAATCTCTCAATCTCACGAAGGAATTACACGCAAATCTTACCACAAGATTTAATTGGCTTTAACACTAAACCTTCTTGGATGTAATTCACGACAAAGAAAATCCCTCCCAAGCACTCGACAATGAGACGGCGCTTCAAGACCAATTCTTCACGATCAACGGCGGAACACCAAGCACTCATGCGGTGCTTCAAAACAATTTGTGATCCACATCTATCACCCATGGCCTTAAGTCTATATATAAGTAAAACCCTTATTCTTTTGTCAACTTCTCATAGGATTTTGTTTCCTATCCAAAACATATCTTTGTATATTTTAAACAAAAAAAATCCGTTGGACTTTCCTATTTTAACAGCCAGACTCTCCAACGCAGATTCAAATTCGGGAAGTTGATCTTCGGATCTTCTTTGCTCGATTTCGAACATCTACAACATATCCAATTTGGAATATTCATAATTTTGCATTAGGCTTAAACTCGAGACACCCCACCAAATAATTTGCAATAATTATGCTAACATATTCGGCCTTTAATTAGATTTTTTAGTGTATAGAGTATGTTGTGCCCTAACATCTTGATCCTTAAGCAAACTATGCTCATTCACAAGAATCATGACTGTCTTCCTATTTGAATTGCTTTACGGTGGCTATATGTCTCCTGAATATGCAATGTATGGACAATTTTCAGTAAAATCTTATGTGTTCAGTTTCGGTGTGCTCATGCTCGAGATAATAACTGGGAAAATGTGGCATCCCAGAAATTCAGAGCCAAGCCATAAGGTGTGGTTAAAGTCTTTAATTAGGTGGTAGAATTTCCATGGCTTATATTTTAGCCATTAGTCTTTTAAATTTGATGATTTGTGCTTGTGATTATGGAAATTTAAATTTAATAGATTAATAATCTATGCTTGGCCAAGATGAAAAATTGGAATTCAAAAATATTTAAAGAAGAATTTCAAAAAAAAAAAAAAAAAAAAAGAAGAGAAAAAGGGGATTAAATTCGAATGGGCCTTGGACCCATTGGCCTAAAGCTTGGTGGGCCAAGCTAGTCGGCCCATTAGAGCCCAAAAGGAGGCTGTCGACCAGCCCAAGGAGGAGTGGCCGGATGGCCCAAGCCCAAGCCCAACTCCAAAGCCCATCTTGCATGGATCAAGACAAGTGGCAAGGAGAAAGCCATGCATTGGCCATGGTTGAGGCAAGGTAATGACGAGCTTTAAGGGAAATAAAAGGGAAGAAGAGAGAGAAGGTGGCCAGTTTTTGCTTCATTTGGCCAAGAGAGAGGGTGAGAGAGAGAGAGAAATCGCGAGAGAGAGGGAGAGACCGAGAGGGAGAGGAGGCGGAGCCGAGGAGGAGCCGCCGTGTCCCGCCGTCCGTTCGTCGTGTCCGTCCTCCGTATGCCGTCGACCGTCCATCCTAGAGGCAAGTGGAGTCCTTAACTTCTCTTGCATGTGTGTATATGGTTTGCATGTTCGATTTTAGGTGTTATTTGTGCGAAAAACCGAGGTAAGGGTTGGTTGTTTTCAAACCGCGTGACTGTTCTTGTTCGGTTTGTGGGAGTCAGTAGCTTGTTTGAGCTTGCATGTGTGTTTGGAGTCCGATTTTGACTTCGATGTCTTCATGGAAGTTGTAGCTAACGTCTTGTACTATAACATACTGAAATTTAGTGTAAAATGATGGAGATATGAGGGGTTAAAGTTCTATTTTTCGGAGACCCCAGATCTGTGAAGTTTTCACTGACTTCTTGTTGGATTCTTGTTTGCATGTTGATTTTTGTTGAATATTTGACTTCGATGTCTTCATGAAAGTTGTAGGTAACACCTTAAAATACACCATACTCAAATTTGAAGCGAAAAGAACAAGTATAGCTTGGTAAATCGGCTAGATCTTGGAGATGATGATTCTGGTGATGTATTCCGAGACACCCGAGACTTCATGGACTTAAATGGTGACCATACTATGGTTATTTGACCTAGATCTCTTCATGAAACTTGTAAAGGACACCTTGGTACATAACATACTCAAATTTCAGAGGAAAAAAAAGAGAATAGATGGGTGAAATCTTAATATTTTGGAGATGTGTATTCTGGACGACGCGGTAGTGGTTCCAGAAGTTTCGTGGGGTTGTATAAATTAATCTAAAAATAATTTGGTTTGGAGTTCTTCATGAAAAATGCACGAAAATGTCTTGGCTATCACCCTGTAAAATTTCGTAATTTTTGGAGGCCATATGAGTATTTTAATCGAATTTATTTGGAAACTGTTCATTCTGGTCATTATCCGAATATTATGTGCTATTTTGTGGAAATTGTGAAATTATGTGAAATTCAATTTGGCCATGAATTTTGTATGAAATTGTCATCCTATTGGTTTGTTTAATGATTGTTTGAATATTATGATTTTGGGAAAATCATAGATATTAAGTTTAATATTTATTTATGAAAATAATAAAATATAATAATAATAAAATAATAAAATAATAAAATAATAAAAAGGGATTATTTTATTGGCCATGAATTCCATTGAATTTATTATGCATTGTTATATGACATTGGTGTATGTATGATCATAAATTGTGATGCATGTGTGAATCATATGCCATGTAATAATGAGGTTAAAAGGATGGTGAATGTGGAAAATGATATGTGAGTAAGAGGTTGTGGTGGAGGATGAGGCCGGAATGTATAGAGATGCATTGCAGGAATTCCCTGGGAGATTCAGGATGCCCGGAATGTGGGGGGCCGGAAGCCCTGTCGGAGGTTTCTGCCCGAAGGGAATGCCTCGCGATGCCAGGATGTGGGTGCGAGATGCCTGGCTAGAAGGGTAAAGGCCGGAAGCCCTGTCGGAGGTTTCTGCCCGAAGGGAATGCCTCGTGATGCTAGTTGAGATGCGAGATGCCCGGAATGTGGGGGGCCGGAAGCTCGGTGGCCTTGGAGGCTGAATGCTGGGAACCCTGTCGGAGGTCTTTGCCCGAAGGGATGATAATTGAGAATGGGTGATGTGATGATCAAATCTAAAGATAAAAATGGAAATTAATGCATGATGATGATATGCATGATGATGTGATGATAATGATATGTGATGTGATATGATGATTACCCATGATACTATATGCATGATGATATGCATGATGATGTGATGATGATGATGATATGTGATGTGATATGATGATCACCCATGATATTATATGCATGATGATGTGATGATGATGATATGTGATGTGATATGATGATCACCCATGATATTATATGCATGATGATGTGATGATGATGATATATGATGTGATATGATGATCACCCATGATATTATATGCATGATGATATGCATGATGATGTGATGATAATGATATGTGATGTGATATGATGATCACCTATGATATGATATGCATGATGATGATAATGACATGATATGCATGATGATATGCATGGTGATGATGATGATGATGATGATGATGCGTGATGTGATATGATGATCATCCATGGTATGATATGCATAATGAAATGCATGATGATGATAATGATATATGAGATGCCATGATGATGATATGCATGATATGATGATGCATGAATGCGCATGACATCAAAGGTAAGCAATGCCTGCAACGTATGATGATGTGCATGGTGCATTGAGTTGTTATTGGATTTCCCTATCTGCTGAGTGGTTGTACTCACCCCTTTTGGGGATAACATTTCAGATTAGCAAGTATGCCGCTACCTGCTGTCTCGCGGGGGGTGTTTTATGGTCTACCATCCGATGTAGAGGTTGAGTGTTCTGAGATAGATTGTCCCTCTGTTCCTGGATTGACTTTTATTCGAGTGCGCTATCTAGTGATGTACGACATAGGCCTAGCTGGAGGCCCTATCATTCAGGAGTTCACTTCTGTGCACGTTTGTCGGGATGGAGCGATGTGAGGGATGTTGCCGCCGCCACCGCCTGATGCACCGGGTTGGGTGTGAGACCTGCGTGCGATGAGTAGGAGCTGGATCTCTTTTTGATGTAGATAGTCGACACTTTCGATGGGGGTTCGTACTCGTATGATGTTGAGGGTCGAGAGTTTCTTTTTGAGGTTTTACGCTAGACATGGCAGAGTCCTAGCTTTTCCTTGTTTTGTACCGACCCGAAGGGAATCCCATCTTGCTATATATATATATATATATGTAAGCAAAGTGTCGAAGTTGTTTATAAAATCCTGATGTTTAGCTGGTGTGTATTGGTATCATGGATTAGTAGGGGGATAGATGGTGATGTTTAATTTGCTTCCGCTATGAGTCGCGTTGGGACCGCTTTAAAAAAAAAATGCCCGTGATTAACGACACTTGTTCTAAGTACAAGATAGGAAAAGGTAATAAAGTGTAACATCGGCGCTGGTGACGACCTGCGAAGGGTTCGGGATGTCACACAAAAAGAGTTAGTACTCTTACATATCAGATCAAGATGCGAGCCTCGTAGACTATGTGAGTACAATATGATTTTGCAATACCATTCGCTTCTCATAAATTAATGACAATACCAACGTTTGTTCTAGGTTTGGGAACACTGGAGAATCGGAGCACCTTTGGAAATTGTGGATCCGGCGTTGAGTGAATCTATCTTTGCAAATGAAGTGATCAGATGTATTCACATTGGCTTGCTCTGCGTTCAGAACAACAAAGAAGCCCGACCTACTATGGATACAATTGTTCTTATGCTTAACAGTGCAAATTCCGTTAGCCTCCCTGTGCTTGAGCAACCTACATTCTTCATCCCAAGAGTGAAGCACAAACAACAATCGCAAGATCAAAACTCAAGTCAATCAAGCGAGAGACTCAATAGCAGCAAGATAATGCTGCAATGTTCAGTGATCAGCGGCTGTCTTACTGATGTCGCTCCTCGATAGAGAAGGAGAAAAGATCATGGTCACCTCTAAATTCACTGATGATTGTACAATTCATGAGCCAAGAGGTCAAAACCGAGTATCTTACAAAGAATACAAACTCTGTTTTGCAAGAAATAGTATCTTCAAGCTCCAAGAGTGTGAGAGTCCATTCTCAATGAGAGCAACCGGAAGAATTTAGAAAGTAACAATCAAAGAGTATAGTGGAGGATTCATTCTTGTCTTTAACTATGAATGTTAGAGAAGCATATTTCAATCAACTCTTTGTTAGGGAAATCCCTTATGATGTTTTGAAGATGAAAAATAAATCAAAGACTACTAACATGTTTAATGGTTAAGTAATAGACCATGCAGATAATAGAACATGTAAATGATATTGTTAAAGTCTGAAGACGACTAGAAGACTGAACGTAACTCATGTCCAAAGTATATTCTGAAGACTGCAAGACTTTAGTGTCAAAGTCTGAAGACTGCCAAACTTTAGTGTCAAAGTCTGAAGACTGCCAGACTTTAATGTCAAAGTATGTTCTACATCAAAAGTCTGCTCACTCTGACAAATTTCATACTGAACGTGAATGAAGAATCAGAAGACGGACTCTATGCTGAAGCTGAACTGGGTACAAACCTTAAAGCTAAATCTGTTCAGAAGCAGAATATGTTCAAACTCAGATTGCAAAGTCTATCGCACTCAGACTCAGATTGTAAAGTCTATGGCTCTCAGACTTTACATTCAAATTCGACAGAACGTAACTCAAGCCCAATCATATAACGGCTAGTGATCTAGTTTGGATTCCACATCAAAATTGATTTGATTGACTCAATTTATTTGATTGACGATTGGATCTTGAAGACAAGAACTTTCTATACGAAAAAGCTTTACTTATGGAAACCAAGATTTTGTTTGTATGGGCGATCGGAATCAATTTGGGATTCTACCTTTGTCACTCAACGGCTACCAAATCTTCTAGATATAGAGTTGTCCAATGGATATATTGGAAGACGATTCTCTGGGATACTGTCCAACGGCTAGTTTGGAAGTGGAGGAGTATTTAAGGAGATGAAGGATCGATGAGCAAGTAAGAGATAGAGCGTAGAATTTATAATTCCAAAGTCTGAGCGATCTTTAATCATACACTTGTCTTTGGAGAGCTTAAACGTTTGTGATTGTGAGAGAAATACCAAAAGAGTGACTTAGTGAGATAGTGTGATCTACTAAGTGTTTGCACTCGAAGTTGTAATCTCTTATTGATTGCATAGTGGAATCCAGCCAAAAAGGTTGTTAGCGTGGGAGAGTGGATGTAGGCTTGGATTAAGCCAAACCACTATAAATCTTGTGTTCTTATTCTCTTTCCTAACTCCTTTATTTTACTTGAAGTTTATTATTCCGCATATATTTGCCAAGGTTTATTTTATACACCTATTTACCCCCATCTAGGTGTTCATACTAGCACTCTCACTCTTTAGTTTGGTGTGGTTTATCTTCCTGTATTCTTCGAGACCGTAGAAAATGATTCCTCTTGTAAAAGACATGCGGACCCCTCAAGTGGCTTAACTTTGCCCAAAGGGACACTTAAGTGCCATAACTTATGAAATGTACGCTTAAGTGCCAAAATTGGAGTAAAAGGAATCACTTGAGTGCCAATCTAGCCAAAATCCGGTTAAATTGCATACGTGGCATTTTCCGGCGATTTTCGGCGACTTCTTTTACTGATGTGATATGTTTTTTTTTTTTAAAGCCGACGTGGATGACAAAAATGACGTCGTCCATCCACATTGAGTGCGCTGAACTAAACAACGTCATTTAGGTCATTGTGCGATGACCTAAATGCTGTTCCTCCCCATCCGCGTTGACAATTGATCTTGGGCCCTTCTCTCTGTCACCGTTCATGCCTAGAGGTGGTCATCGATCGCCATCGTCAGTCGTCGCTGTTGGTCGCCGTCAACGCTCACCGCTCACCATCGTTGGTCGTCGTCACCGCTCACCATCGTCGCTCGTCCAGGTCTGGCCCCTTCTCCCCCTCCCTTGTGATGAAATTATGGCTCGATTATTTAATTAGGGCTGGCTGACCTAAACACCGTTCCTCGCAGTCCGCGTTCACAATAGATCATAGGCCCTTTTCTTGGTCGCTGTTCATGCCCAAAGCCGGTCATCGGTCACCGTCGTCAGTCGCCGTTGTTGGTCACTATCGCCGCTCGCCGCTCACCACTCACCATCGTCGGTCATCTAGGTTTGGCCCCTTCTCCCCCTCCCCTGTGATGAAATTAGGGCTTGATTATTTAATTAGGGCTCGATTATTTTATTACAGCTCCGATGGAATTTGCGTTGATACACTTCAACTGAAACTTGCTGACATTACACAAAAAGACCAGATTTCTCATTATTTTTGTTAATTTTTCTTTCAAGCCAATGTCAGAGTATGTGATTATTAGATCACTGTCTATGCATCTCCTTAAGAGCATCCTAGTAAAGCAGGTGACCAATGCCATTTTGAGAAGAAAACTAAGTTCTTGAACCACCCTGCTTGTGAGAGTATATAGGGTATGTCCTTAAACCACCTTGTTTGTGAGGCTATATAGGGTATGTCCTTGAACCACACTACTATGATTGCTGTATAGGATATGTTTATCAATCCAAAATCCTAAATAAGAATATAATCCTGCTGTGATTTCTCTTTGTTTTTCTTTAGCTTTAGCGACATAAAATGCTTTCAAGTTTAGTTGTTCTAATTTTAGTTTAAAATTTTAAAGGACTTTGTAGGGGTCAGCGGCTGTGATTTGATTAAGTTGATGTCAAAGTGTGCTATGCTTTGATTTGCTTAAGTTGATGTACATTCTCTCACATCGCACGTTTAGTGCAGTAGACATGCTTGGGCTGTGATTGCTGTGGGGGACCAATGCTTGTTATGGGGACCTCTATTTTTAGTTAATATTTAAAGGGAAGGGAAAGGCAAATAATTAAAGTGTCGACCTCTTTTTTGGCTATCATGTAGGGACATATTGTTAGTGTGGAGACCTCTATTTACTAAAGTCCATGAAAGTGGGGGGACTTCCATGTGCAATTGTCTAGTGGTCTCGAAAACTAATGATTCTTTTTCTTGTTCTTGGTGCAGTAATGGCACATGAAAGCTCATAGTTTGCTACAATGGGGAATTTGTGATTGGGGAGGATGAGTGGGAGTATGAGGGTGGAAATGAGGGCACAATCTTTGTGGATATAAAGAAGGCATCTTATATAGATTTTTAGGGATATAAATACTTATTTTCCTTGTAAAGTTATCTGTATTGTATTCTGGGAAAAATTTAAGAGATGGTTTGAGATGCTTAGAAGATGATAATGGTCTTAGGATGTTCTATACCATTATCTTCATGGTGAAGAGGTAAAAATATTTGTTGAGTACAATAGTGAAAGTGAGGATGAAGATGATGATGGAGAGAGCGCCAAAGTATAACAAGAAGGAGATGGTATTCAAGGTAGTACTGATGTTAGGGTCGAAGGAGGGCAGGATAGATATGATGGACATGAGAGAAGCGCATATACAGTTCACTAAAGTGATGATGACATAGGTGATATCACAATCTCTGGATTAGATTGGGAAGTAGCTGAATTAACTGATGATGATGATGGAGGATTGCCAGCTGAAAATTTTATAAGTGATGACGACAACGAGGAGCTTGTACAGTCAAGAATACAGCGAAGGGACTTTTTGACAGCTAAGTTTGTAGCTTTGCAAGTAGCCGAGGAAGTTCCAAACAAACCCGAAGGCCCTATAGATGCTGGTGCTATTGGCGAGGAGACTGACTATGAAGAAAGCGTCGAGAATGCTACTTCCCAGGATGAGCTTGAAGAAGATGAAAGACTTGTGCATAGAAGGAAAAGGAAAAGTAAGTTTCCTTCTTATGATCCATCCGTTGCATTTCCTACTTTGTCGGTAGGCATGAAATTTCATGATGCGAAACAATTTAGGGAAGCTATACTGAAGATCTCCATTGCTGCACAAAGGAACATTGACTTCATTAGAAACACTAAAACCTTTGTAAGAGCTAGGTGTTCACAACAAAATTGTCCATGGAAGATCTATGGCGCATTTGTTAGGAGAACCGGATCTTTCCAGATTAGAGCCTACCAAGAGGAATATACTTGTTCCATTAATTTTGAGAATAAAATGGTAACAAGTGCATGGTTATCGAAGCACTTCTTTAAATTGATTAAGCCGATGCCTCAAATGAATACTTCTCAGTTCAGGATGCTAGTGAAGGAGCAAGTAGGCATCAATATATCCAGGAATCAATGTAAAAGATCGAAGCAAAAGGAGATGAAGATACTCATTGGTCAGTACATCGGTGAATATGGACAGTTGTGGGACTATGCTTGGGAGTGTAGACTGCAAAATCCTAGAAGTAGAGTGTATATCGAGGTTGTGGAAAGACCACTTCCTTATATTTGGACAAAATTCGATAAATTCTATGTTTGTTTCGATGCATGCAAATAAGGTTTTTTATCTGGTTGTAGACGGATTATAGGATTGGACGGATGTTTTTTGAAGGGCTTGTGCAAGGGAGAATTGCTGGCCGCAATTGGAAGAGATGCAAACAACCAAATGTTTCCCTTGGCTTGGGCTATTGTGAAGGTAGAGAACAAGGACAATTGGTCATGGTTCCTAAAAAATTTGATGACTAATTTGGAGATAACAAATAGGGCAGGGTGGGTGTTCATGAGCGACCAACAAAATGTAATATTTGCTTTTAAAAAAATTTGATCACTTGTTTGCTTTTTGATATCAACATATCATTTGCTTACATTTTTTATATTTTCAATTATTGTAGGGACTTGTTCCAGCAATAGCTGAGCTGTTGCCTTATGCTGAACATCGAATGTGTGCGCGGCACATATACGCAAATTGGGCAAAGACCTATAAAGGGGACAAGTTGCAGTCGCAATTTTGGCAGATAGCAAAGAGCACGAATATGGCTAACTTTAGAATGGCCAAAGAAGAGATGCTTCAATTGACAAAGGATGGTTACGATGCACTGTTCCAAATAGACCCGAAGTATTGGTGTAGGGCGTTCTTTAGTGAGGAATTCAAGTGTGATAACATTGATAACAACATCTGCGAAGCATTCAATTGGAGAATAATAGATGCCGGATGTAAACCAATTATCTCGATGCTTGAAGACATATGGGTTTTGGTCATGTTCGGCTACACAGACAAAGAGATGACACTGCAAAGTGGATTAAGCAATATGGTCCTAGGATTGCTAAGAAATTGGATGACAACTTGGCTGCAAGTAGGTATTGTCATCCCATTTGGAATGGGGATGAAGGATATGAGATGATGAAGGATTCTGATAAGTATGTTGTCCATTTAGGTACAATGAAGTGTTCATGTAGAGCATGGCAACTCAGTGGAATTCTTTGTGCACATGCCATATGTGCAATTCAATTGAAGGGCCACAACACAGAAGACTACCTTGATGATTGGTACAAGAAACCAAAATATCTTGCTTCATATCAATTTATGTTGCAGCCAATTAGAAGTAATAAGTTCTGGGAGCCAACAGATCACGAAGCACCTCAACCTTTGCCACTAAATAAGAGAATGGGAAGACCAAAGAAAAAAAAAGAAAATAACGAAGGGAGATGACTCATGTCACCGTAGGATGAATAGGATGGGTGTAGCGATAAAGTGCTATTTTTGCCACATAGCAGGGCACAATATTAATGGTTGTCAATTAAAGAAGCAGCAAGAACAATTGAGGCCAACCGAAGGGCCTAGTGAAGGGACAGTTGGAGAAGGAGAAACAGAAAGACAAAGTGAGTCAACTATTCTTCAGTCAACGACAATAAACCCATTAAGTCATGACAATTGTGTTTATGTTACTTTATGATTTGTTATGAATATGTACATAGATATAAGTGACATGTATGTAATGTTTTTGTCTTTGTCAAGTCACTGTGACACGTGAAGTATTGGCCGAAGCCCCTGCTATACCTGAAAATGAAGGGCCTGTTCAAAGAACCAAAGGTGGAAGACAGCCAGCTGCAGGATTGGCTAAAGCAATTGGAGGGCCAGTTAAATCGACTGTTCTTCAGCAGCAACAGAGAAAAAAATACTCGGTCAGTTAAATGATTTGAGTTTACTTTTCATTTACGTTCTAATATGGCATGATGTTATATTTATGATGTCATTTGCCTTTTTCTTAGGTTCGAAGAAGGCAAGCTAGAGCTCAGCTGCTAATAGAGGGCTCAACTGAAAGACCACCACAAGATCCATCACCAATGTCATCATAAAGGCCACTAGAAGGGTCATCACAAGGGCTACCACCAAAGCCTGCCGAAGGTGTCACTAAAGCTAGAGGCATAACTAGAAAAACAACTAGAAAAAAGCCAAATCAAGAGCCACCTATAAGAAGGCCATCTACAAGACGCCTAGTTGAAGAATTGGCTGAAGAAACCCTTTCTATAGCTGAACAGTCACAAGAGCCGAAGAAATCACATGCGAGAAGAAGAGGCAACCAATCACAAGTACTTGAAAGTGACGCTCCCCTTTGAACAAGAGAGGCTATTGGGAAGAGACTAAAACAATATGGTTATGGCATTTATATAGATGACCGTTCTAGAATAGTTATTCTTAATGTAAGTTTTATAGGCTGTATTTAATTTAATTTATAGTGCAAACTTTTGTTGATAATTGAGTTTTCTTTTTGAAGCCTAGGAGAAGTTCAGAGGTTCTTATCTCTCAAGGCCGAACTCAAGAATCAACGGCTGCACCAACAAAGAAGAAGACATTGCCTGCGCCAACAAGAAAGAATAGTAAGAAGAACCTAGTTGCAGGTCCATCCGAATTAGTTCAGCCTACAACAATTGTAGCTCCTTCTGAATCAGTTCAGCCTAGGACAATTGCAACTCCATTAGACTCAACGCATCCCAAGACAGTTGAAGAAGAAGTCTTATGTCCAGTTAGAAAAAGTGCAATGATTATGAATCAAGTACGAAGTCCATCAAAACGAGCACGAATAAGAGGTATTGTGCATATTGATTGATGAAATGGGATGTGATATGGTTTGTGGGGCTGAGGAGTCAGTTGTAAACATCTGTGGATGTTTGTTTTATATATATAATAGTTTGTCATTGAGTTAGTTGAGTTTGTGAGACTTTATTTATCATTAATTTTGTGAGACAGATGTTCAAAATCAATCGAACGGTTGTTGCTTATCATTTTTGGCATGCCTTTTTCTTTTACTTATTGCTACTTCTGGTGGTGGATATGTGGTGGTGACTAGGGTGCTTGTGTGGCTGGTGGTGGCTAGTGGTGAAAAGCCTAGTGGTGGTGGGTTGGGTTTGAGGTTTTTGCTGCACCTAGTGCAAGATGTATGTGCAATATGCACTGCTTGCACCAGGTAGTGCTGGTTCAAGCTGGTGTAAGACACTTTACACTTGCAACTTATGCAGCAACATACCACCAGCATAGTGGTGGCTAGTGGTGGCTCAAGTGGATGCTTGGGATGCCTGGTGGTGATGATGGCTGGAGATGGTGGCCAGTGGTGGGCGATGGTGGTGGCTGGTAATAGCTAATGTGTACAAAAAAAAAATGCCACTTAACTAATTACATTCTAAAAAACCTAGCACTTAAGTGTTCACTTTTAACAACAAGTGGCACTTAAGTGATCCTTTTAATAATAATTTGACACTTAAATGACTCTTTTTCTATCACGACTGGCATTTAAATGATTGCTAGATACAACTTATAGCACTCGAGTAATCACTCGTGTATGTTCTATGTATATGGTGGTTTACAGCAAAACATAGAAGCTGCTATTTTACATTCAATTCAAGTAAAATAGTCACCACAACACATCGACCTAATATACATTCCATCATCACTGATTTATATTTGAGAATAAGCAACAACTATCAAAATCATTCATTCATTAATTCAAAATAAGTACATTTCCCACACATTTATAAATATGGCAGTTGGAGAAACTTCTTCTCATATTCTAGTCATTTACATTTCATCATAAAGTAGGATAGACAAAGAAATACCAACACAATAAACGCTTGGTAACATTTCCGTTCAATTTTCATTTTTGAAAGTTCATTCTTCAAATGGTTAACAGAAGATGATTGAGCTTGAGCTTGCATTGAGTCAACATCGTCCAAGTCGTCCACAAGCGTAGATGAAGGTTGATGGCATCCATCAAGTAAGTCCAATATCACCTCTGTGACTCGGTGAGAGAATTTCGTATCGACTCATTTGAAGTATTTGCACTTTGAGCTTTCTATATATCGGGCACATCCATAGAATCTTCTCCTGGGATTCGTTCGAGTCCACGATGTTCTTCTTGGACTTGGTAACCCACAAAAATAGAAACAATCGCCTTCTCCTTTGCTTCGGCGAGAGAAATTTGAGCTGCTACTAAAAGTCCTGCTCTCCATTTCCAATATTCGGTGGTAGAATTTGGGGCAAATTGAATTAGGGTGCGGGATTAAGGCTCCAGCGCTTCAATGGCATTTTTCCTTATTTAGAGTTTTAGATTTAGGGCAAATGGGGAAGACGACGGCGTTTTCGCTGATTTAAGGGCTCTATTTTGGGTGAACACTTGAAATGACGTCGTTTGGGGTGAATTCAAGCTGACTCGGCTCTCCGATGAGACACATCGGCGAGAGATATTAATGTTTTAATGCCACGTATGATTTTTGGCCCGCTTCGCCGGAGATGGCACTCAGGTGTCCCATTTTTCTTAAAATGTTGCATTTAAGTGTACCTTTCGTAAGTTATGGCACTTAAGTGTCCATTTGAGCAAAGTTATGGCACTTGAAGCGTTCTTTTGCCTCTTGTAAAAGCATAATAACGTTATTTTGTACTTGAAATAATGATTTTTTTCCATATTAATTTTTTTTATTAAGTACTAGTAACTGTCAAGAACTGTTGATTAAAAAAGTTGATCGATAATTTTTTTCCAACCAACTTGTTAGAAATTTGCCGGCATTATTATTAAAGTATCTAGCTTTCTATGACAGTTTGTAAGTACTCTAACTTGTACAAACACACCAATGTTTATTTGTATAATTTACTGATACTTAGAATTGGTAACTCTTATATTAAATTACCAACCTAAATTAGAATTACTTACCAACTTTTGTTAGATTGTGTTACTAATTAATTTTGGGTCACCAACTCTTAGCTTTACCAACATTAATTTGGTTCTTTCTTTAATTTGCCATCTTTATTGAGTTATTAACTTTATTTATCTTGATTAATAACCACTTAAATTTAATAACTATTATTAGAGATTACCAACCTGAATTGATGTGACTTACTAATGATGCTAAGATCATCCACATGTTATTCATTCGAACCATTGATGCAAATATTTCAAAATAATCAACACTTGGCTTTTGCTTGCAACCTTTTATGACCTTTCTAGCTTTGTATCAATCCATCTAGTTGTTAGGTTTGTACTACATCTTGTACACCCACTTGACACCAATGGGCTTCTTAACAATTGGTAGAGAAGTTAGCTCAAATGTGTAATTCTTTTCAATGGAATTGAGTTCTTTAACCATTGCTTGGATCCATTTCTCATTTGCTACTACATTAGCATAGGATTTGAAGTCAAATTCTGCAAATAAACAAAACATTACCATTCTTTCATCAATGATTCCTTCACTATCACTATCACTATCACTATCACTATCATCATTTCACGTGACCACATAATCTTTGAATTCTGTTGGCATCTCCCACAATCATTGTGAATGACATATCAACAATTATGAAACTGCTCTTGGTGAAGAAAATGAACTACCAAGCAAAGATGATGGATCATTAGTTGAAGATTTCTCTTTCTCTCCCATCAATGTTTCATCATTAATGATGTTGCTTTTCTGGTCAATCTTTTGGTTCTAGTCTTGAGCTTCATCTTCAAAAAAATTGGACATTCCTACTAATGATTACCTTTTCATTGACTGTGGGATTACATATCTTATAACCCTTAGTTATGTTATTATAGCTGATGAAGATGCACTTCTAGCTTGTCTCATCCAACTTCTTTATTGGTTTGTTGGTAAATGGGGATATGCCACCCACCCAAATACTTGTAAGAATGAAACAACTAGTTTATAGCCACTCCAAGCCTTTTCCATGGTTCTTCCAAGAGCATTTCTTGTTGGACATCCATTTAACAAAAATATAGCACAAACAATAGCTTTGCCTAAAATTTCTTCAGTAAATTTTTTGCTTTTAGCATACTTCTTGCCACTTCAAGAATGTATTATTCTTACCTATCTACTATACCATTTTACTGAGAAGTATAGCTAGCAGTTAATTAACATTTCACATCATCAATTTTATAGTATTCATTAAATTCATTTGAGGTAAATTTTCGATCTCTATCTAATCTTAATGTCTTTAGATAAAAGCCACTATGCTTTTCAACATAGACTTCAAATTTAAACTTGCCAAAAGTTTTAGATTTTTCTCCCAAGAAAGTTACCCATGTTTGTTCTAGTAAAATCATTCACAAAATTAGTGTGTCTTTCTCATTTGACCATTAATTTTAGTCAACAAAAATTTAGATGACCAAATAAAAGATATCACAACCAGTTGTTATCTTTCATCCTAGCTTGAAAACTTAAAAGAATCTTTGTCTAAGGAGTCAAAGGAACATCCAGTTCTTCATCATATGAACTGTCATAATTAACTTATTATTTACAACCTCTAATGGTGCTAACTCCATTTTCAATATGAACGTTGCGGCCTTTTTTGAACAGTTGGCCAACAGTTAACAAATTTCGAGTAAGTCCTAGCACAAAATAAACATTTGCAATGGTAACATTAGTCTCATCTTTTGACTTGGTATTAATGTTATGATTGCCCATTACAATAATTTTTTTTTTTTTAATTCTTGATATTGAATTGATCGTGAGCCATCTCGTCTAATTGTAAGAACTACTCCTTTTAGCCACACATATGATTAGTACACCCAGTCAAGATATCAAATATTAGTGTCCATACTGCTCGAGTCATCCTTCTTGCATGCTAGTGTCACGGTCCGTGAATCCTCCCGTACTTATGACACTTGTGAGTGGCGCTTGGGGTTATTTGGTGAAGAGTGTGAGGCAGAAGAGTAGAACATAACTAGTCCGTGGGAGTGGCATCAGGACGGTTGGTGTTAGGAGTTCTACGATAGAAAGATTACATCACTTAGGAGCTCTGAAGACGGGGTAGGTCTCCAGTGCACAAACTGGTCGGGAGCTGATGTCGATCTCCTGACGAGGCCATGGCAGGCCAAAACCAATTGTTGAGCCTAAAGAGATCTGTTGTCTCACTCGATAGACTAGACGCCCCAACAAAGCTAGGCGTGATAGGATCTCGCACGAAGAAACATTCACCATATCGTTCGCTGGAATATCTAAAGAAGGAAGGCTGGCTGGCGGATTTCACTCGCCAAGCGCCCGCGGGTCGTTCCAAAGCCAAGGAAACTCTCGCCCGTAACAAGTGGTATCAAAGCAAGAATCCCTCCAGTAAGTAAGTAAGTGAGTCGGAGAATCGAACTTCTCACTCATGTGTGGGTCGAACTGATTTGTGCTTGGTCCGGTCCTAACGAGCGAAGACTAATTGGCCGGGGAAAAAGATGCTTAAACGAAGTTGGGCTCTCTGCTCCTAGGATGGCAATGGTACTAGGACGAGTCGGTTCCTCGTTCGAGCCGATAGGGAGTTTGAGAAGAACCAAACCCTTGTTGAATGGGGATAACGTTCCTAGATTGATTAGTGAATACGAAGAAGAGGTCTACTGCCGCATTTTCAACAAGAAAAGAACCTCCATTGGTTTGCTGGGGTCAAGATGCTAATTAGGCTGAAATGGTGCTGCCAAAAGATGCGGTTGGCAAAAAATGCCACACTTGCCAGAAAGCATAGGTGACCGAGAAGGGCTGAGCGGCTGAGATCAAAAGAGGCTACCGATGGAGCAAAGCCTATTTTGTTGGGCGAGCGTGACCATTCGATGTGAAATCTCAAAAAGTGGCACATCAATGGTTAAGGGATGCAAGGAAGCGATAGAGCATATCGCAATAAGGGTGTTGCGAATTGAGTGGGGGAGAATGTCACAGTCCGTGAATTCTCCCGTACTCGTGACACTTTGAGTGGTGCTTAGAGTTATCTAGTGAAGAGTGTGAGGCAGAAAGGTAAAACACAACTGGTCCGTGGGAGTGGCGTCAGGATGGTTGGTGCTAGGAGTTCTAGGATAAAAAGATTGCATCACTTATGAGCTCTAAAGACGAGGCAGGCCTCTCGTGCATAAACTGGTTGGGAGCTGATGCCGCTCTCCTGACAAGGCCATGTCAGGCCAAAACCAATTGTTGAGCTTAAAGAGATCTGTTGTCTCACTTGATGGACTAGACACCCGAGCAAAATTGGGCATGGTAGGATCTCGCACAAAGAAGCATTCACCGTATCATTCGTTGGAATAGCTAAAGAAGGAATGTTGGTCTAGCGAATTTCCGCTCACCAGGCGCCTGCGAGTCATTCCGAGGCCAAGAAAACTCTCAGCCCGTGACACTAGCATCATGGTTTCATCAACATTGGAGGCTGGCACCGGTTTTACATGCTCGTATTCAACCTTTACTTGGCATTCAGATCTATACTGTCCGAATTTGTTACATGTAAAACACATGGCCATTTATTTGTCATGTGTTTTATCTTTTCAATGAAATTTAAATATCCACCTTTGCGTCCTCAACCATCTCTGCATCGCCGGCCACCTTGATAGCCTTCTCAACTAAATTGAGTGACCTAACTCTACAATGCTTGCTCGGGATTCAAACTAATAGACTTTTGATTCATTCTTTGCTCATGCAAACACATTGAACCCATCAACCACTCAATGTCAGAGTTGACACGTCTTGCCCTTCTTCGATTACCATGACGTTTGAAACTCACACATCTTGAAGTTCTTCACCTTTAACCCTCAACTAGTTAAGAATGGTCAGTACATAATCAAAGTATGCCAAGATTGATTCAAGAAGCAAACATTGCTTTTTGATCTTTCTTTCGAGACTCTACCAAAGAATCTTTGTCCTCTTTTCTTAAAACATCAAATGCTTCAACATCGGCCAATTTGGTATAGCCGTTTTATCCACTAAATTCTACAAATATTGTGATTTGTATAGAAGCTAAATGCACACAAACTAAGCACAAACGTTAACACTAATCATTGAAGAAAACAAAACAGCCCACAACTTATTAAAGATAACCAAATGTCTTATTTTGCCTTTAAAAGAAAAGGCAACGGCTATCTTTAATAGTTATCTTTAATGGCTCTTCTTACTTGCAACCTTCTTTTAAGTACGCAAGCAACCCATCTAGAAACCACTAGCCAACATGATCGAATCTATAACAATCCAAATAATCAATTTTATATTATTCTATCCATCTTCATTGTACCAAAACTTAAAATAAAATCTATGCCTACCCAAGGGGTGTGAAACCAAACCAGATCTACCTAGGAACCAGATCAGTCCACCCGGAAAATAGGGTCGGAAACTAGTTCTCAAAATTCGAAACCGATTAAAACCAATCTAGTTCCTGGTTCCAAGTGAATACCCAACTGAGAACCAAATCAACTAAACCTATTTGTGAATCGGTTTTGTAAGCCTAACAGTCCAAAACCCCGTTTTTTTCCCTTGATTTCTAATCTTACTTGCACGGCTTTTTTCCTCTCATAAATCGCACGTGGCATTTCTCTTTTGTTGTTCCTCTTCTATGATTGAGTAGTCCTCCAGATGTCATCCTTGGATCTCGGATCTCCTCCTTCTCCGTCTTCCTCCGTGCTCCCACATCGCGACATGCCCCTCAAGTTCATTGATTTTGGCTCTCGTTTCATGTTATGATAGGTTGAGTAGAAAGGTAGGAACTTGGGTGTGGATGTTGGTTTATCATTTAGGGAGTGTTGTTTGTGTTGAGGAGTGAGCTTTAAAATGCCGAAATCGGAAATGGGATTAGTGGCTTGGCTTCATGTCGGTGCATTGATTTGCTAAGCGAATTGGTTTTCTATCAGAATCTTCGCTTTCGAATTTGGAGTTGGATGCGGGCGTAGTTTCTCTATTCTTGTTGTTGGAGTTTCACTCCTGCATTATATTTATACTAAAGAAGGGTGAATTTATTTATTTATTTATTTATTTTTTGCGGGGAAATAGGCCTTGAGAGGATGCAAGATTAGGAGGAAAGTATATTGTGCACAAAGGGGGAACTGGCCTAATGGAAATAGGGTTGACTTTGGAACTGGACCAAAAAAACATGATGGTTCCAAAATAAGATCTAGTGCAAATGGGGTCGGATATAGGATCCAAGTGTAGAACCTACCCACGTTGGACCCAATCATTAAGGGTCATCGGTTTCCGATCGGTCTGGTTCCCACCCCAAAATCGGGAACTGGGTTGGAGGGATCGGTTCCTCATTTTTGGAATCGAGGACCGAACCGACTAAGGCTAGAATCAAGGAGTGACTAAATGAATCAGTCCGGTTTGGTTCCCAGGCAGTCCAATGGAACCAAGCGCGCCTCATGTTAAAAAAAATTCAAATTTGACTGGAGTGAACATCATTCCCTCCTTTATCAAGCTTCTTATTTAACTTCAGTCGAAAGGCCAAGAATAGCATGCTCACTAAGGCTGCTTGGCTTCTTTTTTATAGGTAATCTCTCAAATGTTCTGAGTAATTGTTCAATGTAGAACTCTTGAAGGCTTGGGTAGACACTTGCAGGCGAGGGGCGACAAGAGAGAGATAGAGAGGGAGAGGGAGAGGGAGTGAATTGCTTAGTCCCACATCAACTATTTAGTAGAGACCAACAAGTTGTTGGTCTCTATATATAGCGCCCGAAAAATGGGCGATCTCTTAGCCTCAGCCAATCTCTTATGCTTTGTTGAAGATACAATAGCATTGAGAGGGGCCTTGAAGTGGCACTTTAGTTGTTATAAACATTCAAAAATAAATGCATTTGTTGAAAATAATTAAAAAATTTAAAAATAAAAGGTCAGTCCGGTCCTAATAGTTGGTTCTTTCTGTCCTGATAATTGGTTCTTTCTTTGGAATGGAGAACCAAACCAACAAGCGTTGGTTCCATGAACCATGAACCGGGAATATGACCAATGTCTTTGAATCTGACCGAACCCTCAATCTGACCAATGTCTTTGAATCTAACCAACGTCTTTGAAAATCGGACCAAATTGGTGAGTTGGGTTTAGTCCAATCGATTTTTGTTTGCATGGTCCAACCTCTACCGATCACCCCCTACCACCCATTTAGCTTACCTACACGACCCATTCTCAGATCCCACCTGGACTGAAACATTTTGGTTCGTGGTCCAACTTTAACTAGACCTCTAGTCCTCAATGCAAGAGGTTATGGGGCAGGTCCGAAGGGACGGGCTAATTCGGGTGGAAAACCAGCGCGCCTGTTCTCGGCTGGAGGCTCAATCAGAGGTAAAAGTCATCTTTGGGGATTTAGTCGTCTGTCAACATGGTCGAGAAAGAGATTAGCCTAGCAGACTCATTCAAGATAAGATTAACAAATAAGATCGGCCCTACAAACGCTTTGTTGAATTAGGTTTGTCGATTGTCTCCATCAGTACAACCATCACTAAAATTCCATTGAATTATGTGTAGACCCAGCTTGACCTCGGTCGTTGGCGTTGCCCATGCATGTGTTTCGCGTTCCCAGCTGTCATTCATTTTCTCGTTTTCCTGTTTGTGTTTTTACATGTTGTCTTTCGGACCAAGGCGAGTTACTGTTTGTGTTCATGTTTTGTCATATGAGTTGATTGAGACACATGACTATTTGAGAGAAAGAAAAACTTGAGACGAAATTGAACTCAGAGTCCCAAGATAATTGTTCATATAGTTATAAACTATTTAGTTCTAAACTTTTAAATTTTGTAAATTTATTCCTAAATCTTTCAACAATTTGTCAATATAATCTCCCTAGTCAATTTTGGCCAAGAAATGCTTACATGGGTGTTGACGTTGATGATTTTGTTAATTTTATTAAAAAAAAAATTTTCTTTTGTTTCCTTTTTTTCTTTTTCTTTTTCTTTTTTTCTTTAGAAGTCACACCGGGTCCGGCAGCTCATTCACCATCATTTAGGCCCCAGTGCCCTTGTTGGCTGGAGTTCCTACGAATTAAAAAGAAAAAGAAAATTAAAAAAAATAACTAAAAAAATTTAAAAATAAAAATAAAAAATAGAAATAAAAAAATCATTCACTTCAATGTTGATTGTGCCATGTTGGACAACCAAAGTTGACTCGGCATCCAACTTAAAATTTTCAGCCAAAATTGGCCAAAAATACTATATTGGTGAATCGCTAAAAAATTTATAACTAAATTAGCAAATTGAAAGGCTTAAAACTGAATAGATTTTGAGATAATTCTCCACAAATCTCTTTAAGCAGCTTATTAAAGACCATTTGCCAATCTGCCCCTTTCTTATTTCGCAGAACATTTTTTGTCAATAAAAGTAATAACCCTTAAATTTTTCTCGTTGTTTAATGTCGTTATGGAAAATATTTCTTAATGTTGTCCAAAAATGATTCAATATGGTTCTTCTGTTAAAATTATTGATAAACTCTGCTAATATGGACGGAATATCTTGTTAGTTTGTGATTTATCATCTTTTTTATTTAAATTCATTATCGTACTTCGCTTATTTGTTCGATTTTTGTCCATGAACCTCTCTCTCTCTCTCTTTCTCTCTCTATCAAATTTAGATTTTAATGCTTATTAATTATCTCACAACATTAAAACCCAAATATGGTACTTCAACTAAATGGGTTACACAACACATATCACTTAACATATGAATTCTTATACTTAAAAGTGATTACTTGTGTTTGCATGTTGTAAGCATTAATCCTGAATGTACTTAAACATGTCATGTATATAAGGAACATTTTAAATTGTTTAAGTAAACAAGACCCATCCCGTTATAGAGAGGCAAGTGGTTATATATGACACATCAATTATTCATCGCCATTAAATGTTATACAAACACATAACACGTGTAGTGTGATCTCTTATTGAGGGGTTGTCCCGAAAACTACTAGTCCTAGATAAAAGTCATCAAGGTTTGTCTCAAAGAATATTTGAAGACTCTCACCATGCTCGAGTGAAGGTTATTGGAGTGAAAAAAGAAATCAGAATATAATAGTTTTAAAGATGAAATTGAACAAACAAATAAATTTTAGTACGAAATTGGACAGAAAAAAAATGACAGGTAAGTAACCTTCACAGGCCCATCAATAAATTTTGTAAATCTTCAACGGAAGGACCACGTTAAGCAAAACTTAAAAGTGAGCAACTAGCAAAAGTCCCTTTACCCTTTCGGCAATCTTTTCCAAATCTATTTTCTTACTTTCTTTCTTGGGTTGACTTGATGTTCGCGGGTCCATTGCATTTGCACCGTTGTTTCTCATTTCCCACGTAACACCTTTTTTTCCCTTCCATTTCCATGTAATGATGCTTTGGCTGTGATTTTGAAAGACACTTGTTGAGGATATGGTAGCTGTTGTGCTTTTTATTAGAAGATAATGACGCATATGAATTCAACATATGTTCTTTGAATTGTGTAAACGAAATTGAACTTCAATATTTTTACCTTTGGGGTACACTTGTTTCGTGAAATTTCTTTAAAATGATTGCTTGTAGAAATGAATAAACAAGAAATATTTTCATAATTCACAAAAAATATTTAGACATAAACCCTTATCAATGATTAAAATATTTTTAATTGACTAATTATTTTAAGAGATATAAATGATCATTTTTAGGATAATAATTTACATATCATTCATTTTTCATTAAACAAACGTAGCCTTCAACAACCTTATTAAATTCAATAATGCGAAGTTAGAAATTTCAAGACCCTTGGAAACTATTCAATATAACTTTTAACCTGTAAGAAATAAAGAACTGACTATAGACCAACATATGATCCTTAAATAGTTGAATAAGGGTTGAACTTTGTTGGCTAGTGATAGGCTACAAAAGTCAATAATAAAAATATTTTTAATTAACTAATTATTTCAAACAATACAAATGATCATTTTTAAGAAAATATTCAGCAAATTATTTATTTTCTGTGAAATAAATGGAGACTTAGACAATCATATTAAAATCGGTAATGAAAAGTTTTTTTTTTTTTTTGTTGGTCCCAAAGTTAGAAAGTTCATCATCCTTGGAGATTATTTAATATAACTTTCAAACTATAAGAAATAAAGAGCTGACTATAGACAAACAAATCACCCTTAATTGGTTGAATAAGGCTTGAACATTGCTGGATTATGATAGGCCACCGAAGAATGCGTTGAGGTTGATAGAATGTGAATGCTGGAATATTTGAATCAGTGGGGCTTTTCCTTGACAATATGGTGCGACGTAAAGAAGGAGGCAACTCAACTTTGATTTTGGCTTTGTGGAAAAATTGAAGAGTTTGTTTAGGAGCATATGTTATGAAATTTTCTATTTCAATTATGTGGATCGCACAATTGGTGTCTTATTTATCGTGACATACTCAATTCTTCCAAACAAATACCAAGAGAATTATCAAAAAAAAAAAAAATCACAAACCTATTATAATTATGCCAATTCAGTCGTAAATTTATTTTTTCGACAAATTGAGTTCTAGACCTTTTACAATTATGCAAAATCAATCCATCTGGCCAAATTGGATCGACCAACACTAACATGGCACGATTGATGTTAACATAAATAATTTTTAATAATATTTTTAATATATTTAATTATTTTTTTCTTTTATTTTTCTTTATTTTTCTTTATTTTTTCCCTCTTCCTCCTCCCTTTGGCTGAAAATTGGACCGAGGCAAGCTACCTCCTTGCCTCCCCCAAGTAAGGCTTGCCTTGCTAGTGGTTGACAGGGGCTCAAATTACTAGCCCTCATCTCTAGCTAGCAGCAACCAACCAAAGGAGGGGATAAAAAAGAAAATTAATATGCTCAAAAAAATAAAATATTATAAAAAAATTATCTATGTCAGTATTAGTCAACCAAAACTAGCTGGATGAATTGAATTTTCACAAATACAAAATGTTTATGACTAAATTGGCTATAAAAAAAAAAAAAGCTTATAACTGAATTTACACAGTTTTAATAGATTGATGACATTTTTGGTACTTATCCCAAAAAATACCAGCATTGATATTTATAATTATTTTAACGTAATTGCATTTTCTCTTCTATACTATCAACAATTACGTAAATGAGTGCACTTGTAAAGAAAGTAATTAAGGAAAGTTCACAAACAATTTTTAGTGCACTATGCTTCTCATGTTATGTGTCATAACTACGTTAAAAATTGACAATTCCTAATTAAGCATGTTTACCCCTCCTTTCTTTTAAAAGATCCTAAAATTTTCCTAATTAAGCATGATACAATGAAACAACTCAGGTAGAAATTTTCCTGACCTTCTTTTCCGATCATATTTTCTTTTAAAAGACAATCAAAATCATCTTTACTCTTTACTTGAGTAGCACCATCATTGACATGTGACATATGACATAACACAACACGACATACTAACACGTCGTTTCTCAAGAAATAGATAATTCCGATACGCTGAGACACATTGTATATTAAATGTATATATATATACATGTTAAATTATCTTTTATGATGATTTTAATCAAATTAATCTGATTCAAATTCACTAATAAATAACTAATAAAAAAGATCCTAAAATGAATTTACAATAAAACATTAATCCATCATTTGTTAATATCATTCATTGTATTAATTTGACAAATTCAAGTCCATTCACTTAGAGAGGGGAAAAAACCAAACAATCTACATTCTGAACTCAAATGTCAGAACATGTCAAAAAAAATAAAAAAATAAAAAATAAATATACTTGGGGGTGAATTGTGTGTTATGGAAAGTGAGAGTTATAAGAGAAAAAACACTAGGTTTTTCTTCTTTTCTTCTTTATTATTTTTTATTTTTTTACATATTTACATTTTGACTTCTCATTTATTGAAAAATTTTAAAATTAATCTCGTGCGTGTCGGAATTTCAAACTTATATACGGCATTCCGAACTCACGTATCGGAATTCTAGGAGAGTGTCAAGAGAGTTGATCCCTATTGACCGAGTATCAAAGAGTGTCGGATAAATATCGGAATATTCAACACGACACGAGAACTCCCAGAAAGTGTTAGTGCTTCCTAACTCTTCACTTTAATACCCAACTCCTTTATGCTAAAATCACTTATATAACCCTATTTTGTTCTCGACATAAGTGACCATTAGAACTTTCATATCCAAAACCAATTTGCCAAGGTGTTAGTGACCTCGATCCACTTACCTTCTTATGGCTTTTGACCACCTTCGATGAAGGTGATAGGCCTCTTTGAGGCCATCGACAACCTCAGATCCAGGTCCATGAACGACCTCAATCGTGGTCATCCATGGTGACTTGCAACCTTAGATTGATGTCACGAGCAGCATTGAGACAAGGGACAACCTCAATTTGAGGTTATCCATGGTGGTCGAAGTGAGAGAATCGGATGAGAGAGGGGTTGAAGGCGGTGGCAGGGAGGGCCATGAGAGGATGGTGGGGCATCAGCAGCGGGTGGAGGTGGGTAGAGACATGTCGGAGTTTTTGGGGGTTGGAATTTGTGAAATTAGATAAAGGGCTAAAATTTGAATGAAGAGCAATAGTCTTTGTACTTACAAGATTCTATCTTGCCAATCAGAGAGGTGGTTTTGGAAATACAGGATCCGAAGTGGGATCGACACTGATGGTAATTAGTACATTTTAAAAATAAAATAAAAAATGCCACCTCCGATTTAAACCGAGTTATACCATCAAGCACAGCTTTCAAGAAACAAACCCAGCAACGGCTCACGCGGGACAAACTTTTTTGCCTTTCTGAGAATCCGCGATTGAAGGTGGATGATGTGCAGGGACCTTTTCATTTTCCTGTGCCACGCCCAGGTATTTCACTGGAGAAGGCATCCCGGGAATCCAAGGCGGCTTCCCATAACCCCTTTAAGAGGTTATGTGGCAGGTAAGCCAGTGGGCTGGATTATTTATTGACCCCAGTTCCCCGGGATCTATTCTGTCTTTTCAGGATATTCAAAGCCTTTTAAGGACATACTTAGTACCTAACTTTTTTGCCTTTCTGAGAATCCGCAATTGAAGTTGGATGATGTGCAGAGTCAAATTGACTCGCAGTATTTACCATGTTTTAACATGCCTGTTGTGGACTCCCAATGGAATGGAAAGAACAAACCGCACTTATACATCATAACACACCCACAAAGACAACAAAATAGAGAGAAAAAGATGGCAATGACACGTTTTCTACTCCCTTTCATGCTCAGCTTTTTCATCCTCAAAGCTACTGAAGCCACCATCACCATGGGCAGACATTACTGCTCAAACTCAACCACCTTCTCTCCCAATAGCACCTACCACGCCAACCTCAACCTTGTTCTCGATGATCTCGTCAGAGACACGGATGCTGACACTGATGATGGGTTCAACTTCACTTCGAGCAACGCCACCTTGAGCGATGCCATCTACGGTAGCTTTATGTGCAAAGGCGACGTCTCAAAGAAAGACTGCACGGAATGTGTCAAGGACGCGAGGCTTGAGATAACCCGGATTTGCCGGATGAGGAAAGTCTCCTACCTTTGGTATGATCAGTGCATGTTGCGCTACTCTGACAGGAATTTCACCAGCAAGGTGGAGCTGGAACCTCAGTTGAATGCATACAATGAAGAGAACATAGAACAGCCAGATGAATTCATGAAACTACTGTACGAGACGACAGATCACGCGGCTAGAGAGGTTGCTCGGCATCCTCCTAAGATGTATGGCCATCGTGAAGCCAAGTTTCATCGGGAGAAAACGTTGTACACATTCGCACAGTGTGTCCCTTATATTTCCAAAACCGATTGTTGGGAGTGCCTTCGCAACGCCACATCAAGCCTCTTAAGCACTCGTGTTGCTCCCGAGTTGCTTTGTCAGGTTTGAGATTTACCCATTTTACGGGAGCAGCTTAAAAGGTAAGGTAGAACCTCATAGTTGATGTTTTAAAAATTCATGATCATGCTTGTTGCTACTTCTAAGATTTCAATAAAATTTATGTTGTCTGCTCAAGCTGTCTTTGCTCTTTGAGGAGTCATTAGAGTTTTTCAGCCAGCAAAGAATTTTTTTCTTCTCAATTTTACTACAGTTACAATCTTTACAGTCAGATTACTCAACGCTCGTTCAGTTAAGTACAGTCAATTCAACTGTCTACTACAGCTTTTGCATTGGGTTGGGGAGTAACTTGTCTCGTGTATGTGCTGGAACATGAAGTTTTCATGACTAGAAGGAGCCATTTCTTCATGTATGTATATTTAACACCGACTACAAATGCAGGAAAAGTGCACTTCCCATTGAAAACATCTGCTGCAATCCTTGCCGCAGCCATAGGATCGACGCTACTTTTCTGCATGATTGTCTGGCATTTACTACGAGGAAGAAGAATGGTTCTAAGAGGGGAGAGTGAAAGTTGTACAGAAGAAGATCCAATTGGTAACTCAACGAACTAATGTTATTGCTTGCATAAAATTTTATTGATTCTGTTTCATTAGAGTTTAAAGATATCTGAACTGTTTTAACTGCCAGTTAGGAGGCATATTTCTGAACTCCATTCCCTGCAATTTGATCTGCAAACAATAGAAGTTGCCACAAATAATTTCTCGAATGACAACAAGTTAGGGGAAGGTGGATTTGGTCCGGTTTACAAGGTAATTAAGATGTTCAATCTGATCATTCAACTTTTGACTTATCAAGAAGCTGATGCTTGCTAATTTTCATATATAATCATAACGTAGTATCATATTGTGGCTTACAATAAAGTTTCTCAAAGCTCCAGAGCATTTTCTCATCTACATAAGTTAGATAGGAAAAACTCCAAGATTATGCTCCTAGTTCCCCTGTTTCGATGCCCTTCCAATCTTATTGTGGTAAAAATGGAAGTATAATAAAATGAAGCAGCAGTAAGATGCGTTTTATGTCTTCTATGATCAGGGTACACTACCCAGTGGTCAAGAAATTGCAGCAAAGAGGCTATCTAGAAGCTCTGGACAAGGAGTCGAAGAATTTAAGACCGAGGTTGAATTAGTAGCCAAGCTTCAACACAGAAACCTAGTGAGGCTACTGGGATTCTCCATGGAAAGAGATGAAACGATACTAGTCTATGAATACGTGCCCAACGGGAGCCTCGACCTCTTATTATTTGGTTTGCCTCTCTTTTATCTCCTTTTCACCAAATTAATACACCATCATTTTCAATCTAAAGTTAGAAAACAAGAAGCAAATATAATTCTGGCCAAATGAAAAACCGCAGATATTAGTGATAGCAGGACAACGTAATGCAAACAAACATCCTGTTGTTATTCTGCTTAGTTTTCTTCGTCATTTCGTTTCTAAGTTGACGAATGCAACTTTAAAGATCAAACATGATAAGAATTAGATAAGGATTGCAACGAATCGCAATGAGAATGCTGATCAAAAGCTGATGAAAGCAACTATATTTGATGATCTAGGCATGAGCATTATACAAGTGCAAGTTGATGCAACTTACAGATTATTTTGACTGATGTACAGATCCCGAGCTCAGTGGACGCCTGGATTGGTCAACAAGGTACAAGATCATGGTAGGGGTGGGGCGTGGACTGCTATACCTTCATGAAGATTCTCGGCTTCAGATTATTCATCGTGATCTCAAAGCCAGCAACATTCTGCTAGATGCTGACATGAACCCAAAAATCTCAGATTTTGGTATGGCCCGGATCTTCGGTGCCAATCAAACCGAAGCAAGCACAAATAGGATTGTTGGAACATAGTAAGTTTAACATCTGCTATTCTGACTTGTTATTAAAAAAGAAGAGTATGCCATTATTGTTGAACTTGGGGCATTTGTCCTAATTTGTTCAAGCATTTTATATGCATAGTGAAACTTTCTAGCTTATCCTCTTATTTTTGTGTTAACATACGGTGCTCAATGCAGTGGTTACATGTCTCCTGAGTATCTGATGTTTGGACACTTCTCAGTAAAATCTGACATCTTCGGCTATGGTGTGCTAATGTTGGAGATTATTACTGGCAAAAAGAACAGCCAATTCTTAGCATTGGACTGTGATGGGGGCCTGCTAGGCCATGTGAGTATTTTAATACTGCACTTTTTTCTGGCTAACATCATTTTTAATGGAAGTACAACAGTAAATTGAACAAAAACCGCTAATATAACTAATCTTAAGGTTTGGAAGCATTGGACCAGCAGATCGCCATCTGAAGTAGTGGACCCAGCTTTAAGCAAAGCTTACTCCGTCAACGAAGTGATCAGATGCATGCACATTGGCCTGTTGTGCGTGCAAGACGACACAGAAGACCGACCTACCATGGAATCGGTCGTTCTCATGTTAAACAGTGAGTCTATTAGCATCCCAATGCCTCAAAGACCTTCATTCTTCTTCCCAAATAAGAAGTACAAGCCGGCACCTTGTGTTCTGAACTTAGATCAATCAACTGGCAAAGCAAACCAATCTAGTAGCAAGATAACGCCGCCGTGGTCTCCAACCGACAGTGGTGCCAGTCTATTTTTGAAGACTTAGGTGTGCATTGACATGGTCTATAGACAGATTCCCCTGTCGACACGTTCAAGATCGTTTTAGAAGATAAGATCGGCCCTCAAACCGGTTCATAGTTCAAAATCAAGACATACGCTTTGCTGAATTTCCAATGAATTATGTGTGGACCCTGTTTGATCTCGGTCGTTGGCGTTTTCCCGTTTGTGTTTACATGTCCTTTGGACAAAGGCGAGTCCATGCTAAGTTGGAACTCATGATGAATGTTGGGACCACCACAATACATATTTTGGACTTATACATAGGTCATATAAAAATATCGTTACGCAAACAAAATAAGCCGCCGACGCAAATATATTATGTGATCTTGGTGAAAAGATTCGTTCCATGAGTAGATGAGAGTTTTAATTTCCTGACTTTTTGTGTAAAAAAATATTTTGCGCTAACGATGTCACTCATATATATTTTATTATTTTTGTGGTTTTACTTATAAATGATTTGTTCTTTAGAAGAGACTTTTGGATGTAACATGTAACAAAGCATTTGGGTCGATTGGGACACGAGACGATTTGAGAGGGGAAAATGTTGAGACGACTTCTCAAATTCCAAATCTCTGTGAGCCGCTCATCAAAGATCACTTGCCAGAAAAGGTGGTCTTTTTGCCATTTTCTTATTTTTGAGAGTATTTTTTCTCGGGCAGTGACACCAATAACCTTTAAATTTTTATTGTTGTTCAATGCCATTTCTGGACTTTTTTTTATTTTATTTTATTGAGTGTTGTCTAAAAAGTGGTTTGATGTGATCCTTCCATTAAAATTATTGACAGACTCTACTAACATGGACGAAATATGATGTTGTCTATGACTCATCATCATTTTTATTCAATGATGTCCCCATACTTCGTTTATCTGTTCAATTTAAGTTCATGAACTGCTTTCTTATTCTCTCTGTCAAATGGGCTTTGTCAAATTTGAATATAATCCCTACCCAAACTATTTATTAATTATGTCACGACATTATAGCCAAAACATAAAAGTTAGTAAAATGGATTACACATCACATATCATTTCAGATATAAGATTTTATGTATAAAAATTATAATTTATGTTTAGAAGTTCTAAATATTAATTTTAAATGTATCTAAACATGTCACATAGATATAAGGAACATTTTACATTCTTTAACTAAACAAGATCAAGCGTGCTACTACAAACAAGTAAAAGGGTCACTTCATACATGATATATTTATTATTCATCACGATTCGGTTTTATTACAAGCACATTAACACATGTGGTGTGTGTGATGTCTTGTCGAAGGATTGTGTTGAAAATTAGTAGTCTTAAATAAAAGTCAGCAAGGTTTATCTTGAAAATTATTTGATGACTCTCACTATGCTCAAATGAAGGCTGTTGATGAGAAAGAAAATATAATAGCTTAAGGATGAAATAGAACAAGCAAATAAAGTTCAAGGACGAGATGGAAAAAGTAAAAGCGACGCGTCAGTAACTTTAACGGCCACGCATATGATATTCAACCATAAAAAATTCAAGAATGACAACCAAAGTTGAAATGCTTGTGGTGCCATTACCTTTTCCCATTGCTTTCTTTTTTATCTCTGTCCTTTTTGGGTTTATTTAATGTTGGCAGGTCCATTGCATTTGCATAGTTGTTTTGATTTTTCCGTGTAACACCTTCTCTCTTTTTCATTTCCATGAAATTATTTTTTTTTAATGACCTTGGAACCGTCTCACGGCCGAAAGCAATTACGTGTAAACCACGGAGTGCTAATACAGGGACCCACCTCCCACGGCTCCCCACTTTAATCACGCATCATGACAAGTTAGGGCTTCGAACCCTGGCCTTGCGTATGGCCAACATTCGATTCCACCAACTCGGCCAGCACGGGATGGTATCCATAGAATTATGTTTGTCGGTGATCTTTGAAAGAAACTTGCTGTGGTTATGGTAAGAGGAATTTGTGAAGATAATACCTGTGACATGTGCAAACAGAACCCTGAAACCATGGAGTACCTCTTTTTACTCTGTCCCTAGCCGCGGAGCATTTGGTCGAACCCTGCATCGCAAATCGCTATTTCACACGTTGTTCTCACTTCGAATCAAAAAATGGATACTAAATTTTCAGCATACCTCCTCGATCTTCGAGCCCGTTGCCATTGTTCTTTGGCATAGATGGAAAGAAAGGAATGGCTTCATTTTCTGCAAGAAAGCTCCCGATCCACAGTGGCTTGCTAGTTCTGCCGTGGCCGATTACCCATGCTTTGTTCAGTGGGCCAAAATCAAGAGCAAATCACCAGCAAACAAAAATAGCTTCCCTCGGATCTGGAAAAGAAACCCCAGCAAGGGAACCCTCATAGTCAACTTCGATGTTTCCTTCGTCGAGGGATCGACGACCGGGGCCACTAGCTGCGTAGGCAGGAACTGCCATGGAGAGTTAATTGATGGTTTTGCGATGGAGGTGAGGTCGAGCTCAGTCAAGCAAACGGAGACTCTAGCGATGGTCGAAATGCTTAGATTTTTTTAGCAAGACACGGCACGAGCGAAAGAGTATTCTGGTTGAGTCAAACGACTTAACTCTTGTGAAGAGACCTCAAGGGGCAGATCACTTCACGTGGGAAGCAGACGTCCTTGTCGCCAAGGCAAAGGTTCTCATTATGGGCTTTCCGAATTTGAGGTTGGCCCTCTACAACAGAGAGCACAATAAGTTAGCGAATTGGATTGTTAGAACCCAAAAGAATAGATCCCTACCTCATAATTGGCCTTACTTGTATCCGAAACAAGTATTTTACCCTCGCACTCCTTGAGTTAGCTAATGGATTACGGTATTTTTGACCAAAAATAAAAAAATTAGTGGTTGTGCCTTTTATCAGATATGGAAATGACCATCTATAGCATAACTCTTAGACAATTTCTCAGTTATCAAAATTATTTGTTATTACACTCTTTTTCGACAAAAATCCACAAGTAACTTGTTATATGATACAGACCAAAGGAGAACCGTATCCTAAAAATGGGCTATTGAGGTGGGAGAGCCCACGGTCATATAAACCGCAAGTCAAAGTCCGATACCATCAATATGGGATTCAAATCCCAAACCATGTAATTGGGATCACAACATTGTATCACAATTAAAATAAAATTGAAACAGTTGGCATGGTGGTTTATGTAAGGAATAAAGATGCGTATGGGATTATACCAAACAACATAGTTCATTTCGATGGTTCTCAGTGACAAGTGAAGTATTTTCTCACTTTGGAATAGAAAATGGCACGTTCCTCAGTGCAAAGGTAAATTATGTGCAAGAACAAACAAAATAGTTCATTTTAATTTTGTCAATAGCAACCAGACTAAAATGCCTCCAATATACCCATGAGCAAAAGAAAAAGGGCAACAACTACCCAATCAATCTAAGGCTATTGTACGAATGTTAATTTAGTCCTGATTTTTTGAATTTTACTAATATAGTTCTAAATGTAAGTGCGAAATTCTAATGTAGTCCCTTTGGACAATTGCCACCAAAAATTGCTAACATGGTATCCAGTTGTTACCATCCGTCTTACGTGGTGCATGCCAACATGGACAAATGTACTCATGCCATGGCAATTGACTAGAAGGATCATATAGGAGTTTCACATAAAATTAAGAACTATATTGATAAAATTGAAAAGTTTAAGAACGTATAGATATCAATACAATAAGTGTAGGATTGAATTGGTAATGCCCCTCCCCCCCCCCAAAAAAAAAAAAAAAAAAAGACAAAGTGGGAAATGGGAAATGGGAAATGAAAAACCGAAGGATGTGATTGACATATGTGAATACCATGGAGGAGGATGTGATTGACAATATTATATGTTGTTGGGGAGCTAGAGTGGGGACACGTGAGAAAGGAAGCAGGGTTTTACAATCTACATACAACACGTAGTAACTTGTAAAATAGATATAAGATAAGATCAGACCAAAACAAAAAGACAGATTGATGGGCAATAAGGCGTCATAATTTATCTCCCCCATTGACCTAGTCGCCTCTAGATCCATCTTCACGTAACTCACGAAAAGAAACAAAGGGCGCATTATAGACGGACAAGGGACCCATGAATGATTGGATTAGACTTGAACTTTGTTGGCTGATGATAGGCTTTTCCTTGCAAATATGGCATGAAATAAATGTGGGCAACTCAACTTTGATATTTGATTGTAGCAGGAAAATAAGAGTTTGTTAAGGAGTTCACTTTTTATTTTTACTTTTTGGTTCAATACTCATAGATCACCCAATTCGTGTTTTATCTAATGGGAAATGCCCTGAATCTTCCAAAATTTATAAATATCGACACTCAGAACTTTTAAAATTATTGGTAATTTTTCAAAAATGTAAAGTACACATTTGATAATTGCAATTTCTTTCTTTTTTCTTTTATGGAGCATTTTGTTAACGAGTATACTTGTTAATTTTCAATGCATTGTCTCTTCTCATGTTATGTGTTGCCCCTATCTTGAAAATCGAACCATTCCTATTTAAGCATGCTTAACTAGTTCTCGAGGGCAGACATTAACAGAATCTTTTATGAATTAGTAAGGTGATGTAATGAAATAACTCAATCAGAAATTTTCCTAACCTACTTGTTGCGTACTTTCAAGAAAAATACTCAGAATTATCCTTATTTTTAACATCAATATCACTTTACTCCCTCTTTTTATAAAAATCACTAATGTACACCCTGAGTTTTGGCTCTAGAAACCAATTTGTACCCGACATTAGTTACCATAAATAGGGATGAGTATAGTTTTAGGATAGAACCTAGAATTGGATAACTGCATAGGTGAGAACCTGTTCAATTTAAGGTTTCAAGATATGCAAAATAAGTTCCAAGTTTCAAAAATGGGGTAGATTCTAAGTTTTAGACAAGTGGAACCTAGAACTTAGAACCAGAAACTAAAATAAGTTTTTGTATTTTTCTTGGTCTATATCTTCACGCGATCTTACGGTATTTTTTGGCATCCAATGATAAGTGTATAGTATGAAACCACTAGTCTGAACTTCTATTTTATGATAGAGACTTCTACTTTATTAATGTTTTATGCTCTTCATATTTCAAACATAAGTTGTGGTCAATAGATTAGCAATAAGTGGTGGTTATTAAATGTGATAATTCACTACAATGGTTTGATTAATTATAGAACCTAGAAATTATCCTATCATTGGAACCGACACTAGAACCTATGATAGAGTAGGTTCCAAGTGCATGGTAGGTTTCAAGTTCCAAAAAATGAGGAACTTGTTATAATAGATAGGTTCTAAGTTTCATATGGAACCTAAAACTGCTCATTCCTAACCATCATAACTTTGAGGACAATATTCACATTCTCCTTCCCAAATGGCCCTAGAGAAATTTTAAATTTCTCACCTAGGCAAAACTTCCAAAACAACTTAAAATCCAATTACCCAAATCCTATATCAAGCTCCATGGTACTCCGATGAATATCCACCTCACTCGTTGTCATCCACCAATGATCTCCCATGCTTCCACCCTCCCTTCCTCTCATGATCAATCAAGGTTGCCAAGGTATCGGTGACCTCAATCCACATGCCTTCTCATGGGCTTGGACCACCTCAAATTGAGGTAATAGGCCCGTGGACGTGGACAACCTTAGGTTGAGGTCGTCTATGGCAACTTGCAACCTTAGATGTATCAAGATTTGATGCACAATCACAAAGAAATAGAAAATCAAAACAAGAAAAATATATATATAGACACAAATTTTTATCCCAATCCACCCTTAAATTAAGGTTACGTCCAATTGAGCATTCCACTATGATTAATACCTCACACCTCTCTATTATAACTCTTAATTTACAAGAGAGAAAGGTTATATATGCCTAGTAGCTATTCATAGTCCGAAACTCAAATTACTAATAAAATATGGACTTAAATTATAAAAGCCTTCCAGCACAACTTAGGGGCACTACCTCCACAACCACTGGACCCCCACCCACTCATCGAGGAATGCAATTTTTGTGCCTTCCTATTGATGGGGAGTATCAAGATCAAGACTACAGACCATGGGGGTCAGAGAGAGAGAGAGAGAGAGAGAGAGAGAGATATTAGAATTACTGGCATTGAATCTTGTGAAATTAGAAACTGAGATTCCGGCTAAAGTTTGAATGACGGGAAATAGAGCCTTTGTACTATGGGACTAGCAAATAGTTGGTTCAACATGGTTTTAGAAAGAGAGACTCAAGTGGCATCAACATCAGTGGTAACTAGAAATCTTTTTGTGATACACGCCACCCAAAATTTAAAGCAAACTGGTAATATCATTGATTTTATTGCAACAACGATGGCTTTCAAGAAACCAAGCTCTTGGGAAAGGAATAAGCAAAAACGACAAATCCCATGTGTTGCCGTCCTCCACAAGCACGCTAATTTCTTTTTATCTTTTGAAAAGCCGGGATTGACAGTGGGTGATGTCCGCAGTCACGTGGGCCTGTAGTCCTTCACCACATTTAGCAGTCCATGCTGTGGCCTCACGGTTGAATGGAAAGAGCAAATCCCTCTTACTCATCATAAACCACGCGCAAACAGCAAAGAGAGAGAGAGAGAGAGAGAGAGAGAGAGAGAGAGAAAAAAGGATGCGGATGATACGTTTCCTACTTCCTTTCATGCTCAGCTTTTTTATCCTCAAAGCTACTGAATCCACCATCACCATGAGCAGTCATTACTGCTTAAACTCAAGCACCTTCACCCCCAATAGCACCTATCACGCCGACCTCAATAGCGTTCTCGATGATCTCGTCAGAGACGCGGGCGCCAACCCTGATAACGGGTTCAACTTCACTTCAAGCAAAGCCAGCTCGAGCAACGCCGTCTACGGCAGCTTTATGTGCAGAGGCGATGTCTCCAAGAAAGAGTGTGCGAATTGCGTCAGGAACGCGAGAATTCGAATAACCCAGCTATGCCGGATGACAAAAGTCTCCTTCCTGTGGTACGATCAGTGCATGTTGCGCTACTCCGACACGAATTTTACCAGGAAGGTCGAGCTAAAACCTCAGTTGGCTGGATTCAATGAAGAGAACATAGACCAGCCTGATGAATTCATGAAGGTACTGAATGTCACTATGGATCGCGCGGCTAGACAGGCTGCTCGGCACCCTCCTAGGATGTATGGCCATGGCCACGCCAAGTTTAGTCAGGAGAAAACGTTGTACACGTTCGCACAGTGTGTGCCTTACCTTTCCAACAACGATTGTTTGGAGTGCCTTCACAACGCCACATCGAGCCTCTTAAGCCTCCAAGAGGGGAAAATTGGAGGCCGAGTGTTGCTTCCGAGTTGCTTTGTCAGGTTTGAGATTTACCCGTTTTACCGGAGCGGCTCAAAAGGTAAGGTAGAACCTAATAGTTGATTTTTCAAAAGTTCATCATCATGCTTCTTACTACTTCAAAGATTGCAACAGAATTTGTGTTGTCGGCTTTAAGCTGTTTCTTTGCTCTTCAAGGAGTTATTAGAGTTTCTCAGCCAGCAAAATATTTTATTTTTTATTTTTTCAATTCTGCTACAGTTGAAATCTTTGCAGTTGGATTACTCAACGCACGTTTCATTTAAGTACGGTCAATTCAACTGTTTGCCACAGCTTTTGAATGGAGTCAGGGAATATCTTGTGTCGTGTGTGCTGGAACATGAAGTTGTCATGACTAGAACGAGCCATACTTCCATGTATGTAAATGAAACTATTAACTCCGACAACAAATGCAGGGAAAGGGCACTTTAAGTGGGGAATATATGCTGCAGTCCTTGCCGCAGCCATAGGAGTGGCGCTACTTTTTTACATGATAGTCTGGCATATACTACGAGGAAGAAAAAGAATCCTAAGAAGGGAGAGCAAAAGTGGTATAAAAGAAGATCAGATTGGTAACTCAACAAAATACTGCTATTGCATGCATACAATTTTATTGATTCTGTTTCACCAGAGTCTAAAGATATCTGAATTATTTAACTGCCAGTTAGGAGGCAAATTTCTGAACTCCATTCCCTGCAATTCGATCTGCAAACAATAGAAGCTGCCACAGATAACTTCTCCAACAGCAACAAGTTAGGGGAAGGAGGATTTGGTCCGGTTTACAAGGTAATTAAGATGTTCAATCTGATCATTCAGCTTTTGACTTATCAAGAAGATGATGCTTGCTAATTTTCATATATAATCATAATGTAGTATGATATTGTGGTTACAATGAAGCTTCTCAAAGCTCTGGAGCATTTTTCTCCTCCACATAAGTTAGATAGGAAAAACTCCAAGATTATGCCCTTCTAATCTCATATTAGTAAGAGTGCAAATACAATAAAATGAAGCAACATTAAGAGGCATCTGTTTTGGGCAAATTTGGAGTTTTTATGTCTTCTGTTATCAGGGTACACTACCCAATGGTCAAGAAATTGCGGCAAAGCGTCTATCTAGTTGCTCTGGACAAGGAGTCGAAGAATTTAAGACCGAGGTTGAATTAGTAGCCAAGCTTCAGCACAGAAACCTAGTGAGGCTACTGGGATTCTCCATGGAAAGAGATGAAACAATACTAGTCTATGAATACGTGCCCAATGGGAGCCTTGATCGCTTGTTATTTGGTTTGCCTCTCTTTTATCTCCTTTTCACCAAGTTAACACACCATCAATTCAGTCTGAATGATATGTTTCACTAAGAGAAAATGAGAAGCAAATATGAGTCTGGCTAAATGAAAAACCATAGATATTAGTGATAGCAGGACGACGTAATGCAAGCAAAAAACCTGTTGTTATCTTGCTTAGTTTTCTTCATCATTTTGTTTCTACATTGACGAATGCAACTTTAAAGATTGAACATTATTTAATAAGTAGATACGGAAAGCAATGAATCACATCGTAATGAGAATATTGATCAAAAGTTGACGAAAGCAACTCTGTGTGATGATCTGGCAAGAGCATTATGCAAGTACCAGTTGATGTAACTTACATATTATTTTGACTAATGTACAGATCCCAAGCTCAGTGGACAATTGGATTGGTCAACACGTTACAAGATTATGGTAGGGGTGGCACGCGGATTGCTATACCTTCATGAAGATTCTCGGCTTCGAATTATTCATCGTGATCTCAAAGCCAGCAACATTCTACTAGATGCTGAGATGAACCCAAAAATCTCGGATTTTGGTTTGGCCCGAATCTTTGGCAACGATCAGACTCAAGCAAGCACAAATAGGATTGTTGGAACATAGTAAGTTCAACATCTGGTAACCTGCCTTGTTATTAAAAACGAAGAGTGTGCCATTAGCATTGAACGTGGGGCCTTTGTGCTAATTTGTTCAAGCATTTTATATCCATAGCGAAAACTTCTATCTTATCCTCTCATTTCTATGTCAACACATGGTGCTCAATGCAGTGGCTACATGTCTCCAGAGTATCTGATGTTTGGACACTTCTCAGTAAAATCTGATGTCTTCAGCTACGGTGTGTTAATGCTAGAGATTATCACTGGCAAAAAGAACAGCCAATTCTCCGCATTATACTGCAACGAGGGCCTACTAAGCTATGTGAGTATCTTAATACTGCACTGTTTTGTTGGCTAACGTCACTTTTATTAGAAGTGCAGCAGTAATTCAAACGAAATTAACTAATATTAACTAATCCTTTAGGTTTGGAAGCACTGGAGCGACAGAACGCCGTCAGAAATAGTGGACCCAGTTGTAAGTAATGTTTACTCAGTGAACGAAGTGATCAGATGCATGCACATTGGCTTGCTCTGTGTGCAAGACGACACGGAAGACCGACCTACCATGGATTCGGTCGTTCTCATGTTAAACAGCGAGTCTGTTAACATCCCGGTGCCTCAAAGACCTTCATTCTCCTTCCCAAGCAAGAAGAACAAACCGGCACTCTCTGTTCTGAACTCAGATCTATCCACCAGCAAAGTGGACCAATCTAATAATAAGATAACGTCGTCGTCATCTGCAACTGATAGTGGTTATGCTGAGCCAGTTCCACGGTAGGCGAAATTCTTAGGCTATCATTTAGATCCACATTGTTTAGGATAACTCGTGTGTGTACACTTCACTGTTGTATGAGGATTCATCTTAACTTCATTGCCGTAACTCTGGCTCATTCTTTCTCGTAGGACCACAACAGGATGCCACATGAATAAACAACTCCTTTAGCTCAGACGAGTTTAGCCATTAGATTGGGATTAGCATTTAGGCTTTACAATATGGTACATTGTGACAAGTACACTGGAGCTTTAATAAGAACATCAGCTTTTCATGCTTCAAATTTGGCATATGGTTGGACAAATGTTCAAGCCGTCCACTCAAACGGGTTTGTTTCTTCTCGGTTGCATATTTGCGTAGTCCAAACTCTGGAAATATATCTTATTTAATGATTTCGAGATGTGCTGTTAAAAAACAGATGAGGTACGGTAAGAACCATGTGTTCAAGATTTAAATGTTCCAACACCATGTCCACAAAATTGATGGCCTCCAGAAGCTGAGAACCCTCTCTCCATAACTCTTGATTGATCAGGAGAAAGGGCACGAAGAAAACTTTAAAGAGCCAAAGTAAAATTAAAGCTTTCTCTCCACTCAGAGAAAAAGAAAGAAAAAGGAAAGGCTCTCCTTTGCCAGACCAGATAAAAAGGCCACTTGACTTGAGCAGAGTCTCGACTTGACAGTATCGGAACGGAATCCAACGAAGACAGGATCCGGTCCCCTCCCCGGCACAAAATAATCAATTTCTCTTGCAAATTGCAGCATATACACAAGCATTATTGTGGAATAAAGTTAATAAAGCTGATACATCACTCAATCAAGACTCCCAAAAGTATACCATTACGGGTCAAACACGCGCGCTCAAAGTCTCACTTTTTGGGATTCCCGATAACCATGCAATAAAGTGCGCCTTCAAGGAAGCAACACAGTTAAAAGCTTTTCAAGAGCAAGAGTCCACGGACTCGTCTTTGCTTTCCCAACAACGATAGCGATTTCAAAGGCCCCAAACCATTTACTTTCACCATTCTTTTGAACCAGTTTTCCCTATTCCTCTTCTTTTTATGGGGGAAGAGGAAAAGAGAACAAATACTTGATAAGTCGAATAGCATTTCTAATCTAGAAAGGTCTGATACTTTTGAAAAGTTATGCCCCACTGAAAGACAATTAGATTAACTTGTAAGATATGCCAAAGAAAGTTCTAAAGTGAGGATCAACAAATGTTGATGGTAATCGATAAAGCAATATGAAGCTGAAAATCGTGCCGAGTCTCTAGATGGCATAAATGTCTACTCGTGGCGTCACAGGCCACTCTAAATTCTTTCCAAAACCATCAGGACAACATTAGTGGAGACTTTTCTGTGCAACAACCAACCAATAAAAATAAGCATTGGCCCCTAGAGATTAAAAACTTAAGACAGCACTAAAGCAAACAGCAGGACATGCGGACCTACAGTCAGGAAGTTTCATACCTGACTGCTGTTCGCCACCAAAGAAAGAATATGTTCCTAACAAGACAATGTGCTAAACAATGCTCCTGTAACTTCTTTTTTTAAGGCCAGTAGGGGACAGAGCAGACCGCACCTTGGCATGATCTTTTCCGCATCGGAAGCACGATGTTAAAACATCTGGAATCTTATATCATTAGCAAACTCCATGGAACACCTCTCCTTCAAGACCTAACGCGGGCAACAACTTGTCTCCTCCAGATACCTATTGGCACCTGCAAAAGCAGCCAATACAACAAATTAAATATTGGTCAGCTGACACCATCAATAAGCTCTTGATCCTGGTAATACTCAGTATAACCTCAGTATATTGAAAACTGCAAAAGTATTATCAGCTGATAGGGTCCTTACAGCCGGGAAGCCACCATAATCCCCTGGCTCTTTTATGTCCTTGGTGACACAGCTGTTTGCAGCCAGACGCACCTGCATTTTCAAATGTTATTTGATTGTGACTAAGACTCTTTAAACATGCACAGGCAAAACTCGTTTTCTTGTTTATGTTTCTATAACAAAAAGGATATTGCAATGATTTATTCATGTGTTCCAATATTGAGATATTAAAGTTTACTGCAAATCAACCCAAGCAAAAGTTGCATAATAAGCAACTCAATGGCAATAACATGGATTTTATGATTGCACCTACATGTAAATGCATATCGTACACAATCCAATTTCAACTCCAACAAATCTCTGTCCTTTTAAGTTTTCAATCAGAATTGGAAGGTAATTTGAACGGGTTAACGGAACCAGAGCTGAGCACAGTTCTTGGTCAAACAAGTTTAACCAACCAGTTACAACCCATTTTTCAACATTGGCCATGACATGAAAAATTTGAAGTTTGCAATGATTGAAATAGTAAAGGATATGGTGTTCAACGAACATCATATGATTCAATCACATTAATGTGATGGCGATTTTTCTGTCATAAGAAAGCTCAAAAGCAAAAATACATGCTTAGATCATTACAATGTACATCTTACCACATTGAAGTCATTTAGCAATTTCACTTCACCAGAAAATTCTAACAAGTGGATACCTTTGATGTAATAGAGACGTGATCGCGAACAGCTGCCCTTCCACCTAGAGTCACATAATCTCCTAAACTGAAGCAAGGAAGACATCAAAAGTCAAAAGTTAGATTCTGGAAATTAACAATTCAGCTTCTCCAAAACAAATAAATATAAACTTAAATGAGCTGTGACTGGAAAAAAAAATGGAGAAAGGTCGTTCACAAGTTCAGAGATTACAAAACTTGTCAGTGAAAACAACATACGTTACTGAACCAGCAATTCCAACTTGGCCACAGAGTATGCAACTTTTCCCAATAACTGCATTGTGACCAATCTGAAAAACCACAAAAAGTTCATATCATAAATCAAGCAGTTTAATGGAAACATCATAGTCAGAAAAGAAAAAAAAAACCCACCTGAACTAAATTATCTATCTTTGACCAATCCCCAATGACTGTGTCTCTCCAACTGCACATGCATATAGTTCGCATGATCAGTCTTTAAATCTTATACAGGGAAAAAGGATTTTTTTGGAATTGTGATATCTCAATAGTTCATTTGGAGTGCAACAAACCTGCCTCTATCAATACATGTATTTGCACCAATCTCCACATTATCCCCTATCCTAGCATTCAGCATCTGTCAAAGGAAAAGAAGAATAAAAACAGATCACACATCATTGTACTAGATGAACCAGCTGGAACAATCCCAAGATTCCAAACAGGAATTGGGCCTTGGTCCTCCGGTTTGCTCATTGAATAGTTATGCGGAAACATAGATTGGACCAAATAACCATGAGTGGACAAGATTAAAAGATATTGTAGGCAAGTAAAATAACTAATCAAACTCATTATAAACTAAAACACAAGACAAACTTGAGGCTTCTTCAACATGTTTCCAGACTCATCCACAAGAAATCCAAATCCTGTTAACAAAATGACACCAAACTTCAGGAAAGTGGAAAAATAATGACAAACAGTAACTCTTAAGTCAAGAAGGGAAAGTTGTGTCCACTCACTACGTTAGAAAAACTTAGGTTGAAATTCTTAGATGCAAGACCTTATTTATGGAATCAAACAAAGGATATCTTAGAAAATTGTTTATAATACCACATAGCAGCCAGCAGCAAGTTTATAAACAGACGTTTGTAGTAGCATCCATACAAGCCCATGCAAAGGCACACTATCATGTCATCACAAGGCGATCATGTCATGATTACCAACATAAGCCCAGAGATAACAAGATGTATAGAATATTGGTCACAACAAAATAGGACCTTGATTTATAATAAAATAGGCTGAGACACTATCAATGGAAAGTTGAGCATAAATGACAGCCATTTTAACGAGAATTGAAAACCCTCAAAATACTGATGAGAAAAGCTAATAAAGGAGAAAAATTGTGCAGCCTTACCATCTTGACCAATGCATGCTCCATTGTGGATTATGCATGATCCACCAACAGTACAGTTACCCAGTGAAACATTGTACCTGTTGAAGATGTGATTATCAAGCAACGCCAATTGATTCTTCACAGTTCCACTAGAAGGATACTATTATACATCATAAAAATAATTCAAACAACATTTCTTCAACATAGTTGACATGTATAATGAATGCTTGAGTCATTCAGTTGTTGCTGAGCCTATTCATGGATATAGGTCAAGTATGATAGAGCTAGAATTACTGGCCTTTGACACTGAGCACATTTTTTCCACCAAAAATTTGGCCATTCCAGCCCTATGAAAGCAAAAGGTTGATTCACATTCTAATTTCTCTTCGGAATCAAGAGACAAATGACTTAAAGATCGCTTTGCACAAGAATTTAAATGTTAAAAAGAGAAAAGATATACAGGATTGGTAATAAGACATCTGCAATTTGTGGTAGTATGAAATAATATATGCTCCTTCTCATATACTTGCTTGCAGAAAGTGGATGTAATGTACATGGACAAACAAAAGTTGGACAAGTTCAAAGACATAATTGCAAAGAGCCACCTCAAAAACGCGACTAACCATTAGGTAGAGGGAAGCAAAGGCATCCATCGCAATACACAGAATCCAGACAACATACGAACTTCAACCTTAAGGTCTAGCCAAGCCAAGTATAAACAAAAACACATACAGTCATGCGAATCGGCAAGGAGTTGAACCCAGACAGATGCAATATGCAGCCAAGCAATGATCCAATATAGAGAAGGAAGTAAATGCTACCCAATCTTCGTTGACGGGCCAACCGTAACAGCAGGTCCAATAACTGTTCCTGATCCCACATGTACATGTGCACCCAGCACTGCTTTTGGATGTACAACAGCACCCACTTCAATGAGTGCAGTTGGATCAATGCAAGCAGACTCATGGAAAGTTCCACCTCCGTTTGGACATCTCAGAAATTCCCGGTAACTTGTTCCGTCACCACCCTCTAATCTTCATTTAGGGGATTGCAAAAGTAGGTTCAGTGTCTTATCATCCTACATCTGCCAACATACTTCATATTCCACATCAAATGCTAAGGCGCACTTAGTATCAGACACAGTACAAGAATGAAAATCATGCTTAATGGCTTTTAATAAGCATTAACATATAAAACACAGGCTACAGCATTTTTCAGCTTAAACTTTTGAGTAACATAAGCAATAAGATCCTACGTGGAAATTATCCCATCTTCATGCACAATGCGAGTTAACCACTATTAAATGTATTGTTGGCGCGTTTCATGCTTTTTGCTTTGCCAAGACATTAGACGACACATCTTCAATCCTCCTCCAGCCATAATCTATCTACCAACTAAAACTTTTTAGAAAAAATAAGTCAAACATTAGCTAACATGGGCATAGAGCTCGAAGCCCAATATCACTTGCCAGCATTCGGATCTTCTTTTCAAATTTATCTACTCAAAGCCGCATTTCGTCGAACAGATGAGCCGCACCACACTCGACCGAGACAAACCTGGAAGCACTCGCATCCGCCGAAAATGTGGACACGCCCCGAACGCCACCCACAGCGAACGCAGCCAAAAGATTCAATTTTTCCGGGCGCTTCGTCTTGGGAAGAAGGTGGGCGACCGAACTCGAAGCACCCAAGGCAGCGAGCTTTCTCAGATGAACCGCCATCGACGCTACGAACAGAGCAAGAGGGTGCAAATGGGTGTCGCCCAAAGTAGCGAGTGAACTCTCGTTTGTACGGCGGGAGGTGGGCAGGCTCGGAGCTGCAGCGGGGGAACGACCCAAGTACTGAACTCCAGTACTGTCGGAACAAGGAGAAGAAAGTTCAAGGAAACTCGCAGGCTTGTCGTGCGAGGGGACAGGGACAGGATCTGTTTCGGTCAACGTGAGGTTGATATATAGAATTTTGGAGGGACATTGAATTCAATTATCTTAAAAATTATGAATAAATTAACTCCAAAAAAAATTCCCAATCCCATAAGCATAATAATCTACTAGAATGTTTGTATGGGATCGATTGCACGGATGACAAAAGTTTATAATAATGCATAGCTTTATTCTTGAAATTTGTATTGAAAGTAGAAAGAAAATACATCCAATAAATTATTTCGTATGTCACAGAATTTTATGTTGACTTGAGAAAATAGTAGATTAGATAGAGGAAATTAGATTCATATAGAAATACATATAAGGCAAATTTGTAAAAAAAAAAAAATCTATCTGCCATTATTTTTATATGAATTCTCTTAATGGGTCAAATTAATTAATGAAATTTGAAGAAAGTAACTTTTTATAAGGAGTACAACCTCCTAGATATATAAATGAAGAAATAGAAGCGTATGGCATTCTCTAATTCCAAAAGGTTAAAAATTGAAAAATTTGAGGAAATTGGTTAAAAAAAATAATTAACTCGGCACATTTTTAGCAAAACCCAAAATTACTTTTATTCATCCCCCAAATGAACAAAGAAAGAACTCAAATTGTGTTACATATAATTGGAACACCATGAAATCTAGGAGAATTACTTCACATAAAATCCAATATTAGACAACCCGAGTTGTGTATCATGAACTTTTATTTTGTGGGTATTGAGATTGGTGGTAACTTTTGTTAAATCTTGTATCTCTTTAAAATTGCAATTGCCACATGAACATTTTTCAATTCACTTATACACCTATTATTAGTTATGGCTGATGAATAGATTGACTTCTTTGAGCATTTGAACATCGAATGAATAGGTATTGAACTTTGTAACATGAATTTAACAAGTCTTCAATTTTCATGTAAAAGAAGATAGTTCTAATTTTATCTCTTCAATTGTAATTAATTAGACGTGCTAATAAGTTAGTAGATAAATATTACATTATGTAAATCACTAGCTCTATTGAGAGTGAAAATGCAACCACATGATAAGATTTAGAGAAAATAAGCAAATTAGTGTTTCTTTGGTTAGATTGAGTGCTAACTACGAAGCTCATTGTAGGGAAAATGCTAGAAAAGTCCTAAATATGGCATTTTTCAATTTAACCATAAACTTTTTAATAGTGTCAAGAGCCTTAAATAATTTAATTATAAACCTCTTGAACTAGTGCCTATTTAGTCCTGAGCCTTATAAATTGGTGTCAATTCAATCTTTCCAGTTAATTTTAATCGGATTTTGCTGACATGGATGCCAACTAGCTGATGTGGCATTACCGATACTAACATGGATAATTTTTAATAATTTTTCTTTCTTTTTTCCCTTTTCCTTCCTTTCTCCTTCCTTTAGGCAATGGACGGCTGAGCACCGGCCATGGCCAAGCAAGTTGGCCTCAATTGGCCAAGGCGAGGCCAAGCCCTGATGAGGGCTCCCTTCGCCAAATCTGGTGAGGCTGGCCCTCACCCAAGCCAAGGTGACCTTGCTAGATTTGGCAAGGCTCACCGTCATTAGGGCTCAGCTCACCCGACCATGACCAGTGGCCAATCACCGCTTAAGGGAAGAAGAAGAAAGGAAGGGAAGAAGGGAAGGAAAGAAAAAAAGAAAAAGAAAAAGATCAAAAAAATAATTTAAAAACTGAAAAATGAAAAAAATATTATTAAAAATTGTCAATGTTAGCACTGATGGTGCCGTGTTAAAAGATTTATGACTAAATTGACACTTATTCAAAGGTTTATGATTAAAATGACACTATTAAAAGGTTTAAGAATGAATTGGCATCATGTCAAAAGGCTTAGGATTGAATTTGCATTATTAAAATATTTAGGATTAAATTGGCATAATTACAATATATTTAGGACTTTTCTAACACTTTTTGTGCTCATTATAAGTTAGCAAATAACATATGACAACATGCAAACTTTCATATGGCACTCACTTTAATGCAAAAACCAATTTTTGGCCAGAAATTGATTTTTCAATTTCTATTCTCTTAATAAGTTTCTAAGTAAAGAAATGCATTTAATAACAACTGAAAAATTATATTTCTAGAATAGGAATGTGTTTGATAATAGAATAAAATTTCTATTTCTATGGGGGGTGATAGTAGGTGGCCAACGTTTGACATTCGGTGGCCAACATCCTATGGTAGGCGTCCAACAATTGGTGGCGGGTGTTTGGCATTCCACGGGCAGCAGGTGAGTGGAGGACAATGACGAGAGTAAACAATGAGAAGAGTTTTCATTTCTTACTTTTGTTCTAGAACTAAAAAAGATAAAAATTTTGAGTTTTGATTTCTCCTTTAAATATTTATTCTAGAAATAGAAAAATGAAAGTGTGTTATTAAATGAATTTTTTTCCAAACCTATTTCGAGAAATAGAAAAACAAAAAAAATAAAAAAAAAAAAATTTGTCATGCTTACCCTTACATGTCAAATAGAAGAAAGAACAAACACTTAAGTGTCTCCAATAACAAATTCTGGCATTTCATTCCACATGGCTTTTTTTTTTAATAAAATTTTAATGTCTATGTGGCTTTGTTAAAAAAAAAAAAAAAAAACGACATCCAAAGTGGATGATGAGTTGGCCTCGCATGTGATAATCGAAATTTTCCAAATTCAATAATAATATTTTGAGATGTAAAGTCAAGTATTAACTAACTGGGAATATTAAATGGCACACACGAAATCTCAAGTGGGCTAGTAATTTTGTGACATACCATAAGTGCGAAGGATGATTTCCACGATCATCATCATGCGAATTATGATATTTTAAGATTAAATCCATAGATGTCGACATTTACATTGATGGTATAGAGTGACGATAATTGATTTTTCTATGTTTATTTAGTAAAACTCTAAATTACCAAACTTTTGTAATGATTTCCCAACTTCTAACTTTGTAATTACAAACTAAATCTAGGTGACCTGCTCTTATTTGAACCACTCATCGACATTGATTAGATCACTTATATAACAAATGATTTTTAATAATTCACCAACTTTTATTGAAGTATATGAAAATGCCAACTTTATCTTACTCATTTTACCAACTTTTCAAATGACAAGTTGAGAATAGCTACTTCTCATTGTTCATGGTAACTTCACAAATATAGAAGTAAGTTCAAACATTTCAGTAGCTAGTAATTTCTCAGATTAGTCGAAAAAATTTCATGTGGGAAAGTACAGTGAAGATTCATGAGACTCAGTAGTTTTCTCATAAGAAACTAACAATTGATCTATCTAAATTCAACATTCAAACGTGACTAATAACATTTCCATAATGCAAAGTAACTTTCAAATATCTTTTCCATTAATGTAATATGCAATTGAAGTTAACTTTTTCAGAGTACATATCGTCTATAGCCAGTAATATAAGCGACAGACTTCACCCATTTTTAAGACCATAGCAGCATATAATCATCCCAAATTCCATTCAACACATGAAATAATGCAATATCAAATGATGTACTGATATGGCACATTGTTCCATCTGCAATGGAACAGAAGACTTATACAAATTTAGACTCCAATCTGTGATCATCGAGGATATAGCTCGGTGATAGAAGCCTCGTTCACTGATTCTTGGATTTCTCTGTTTTCGGATTGATTCAAATGAGTTACCATCGCCTGTGAAGCTGTGTTAGATTCAGGGATAGTGGGCAAAATGAATGCAGGTCGTGATGGTAGAGGCAAGGTGGTGGAGTAACTACTGAGCATCAAAACCACCGCACCCATGGTTGGTCTGTCGGCCTCGATTTCTTGAACACACAGCAATCCGACATGAATGCACCTCAACATTTCGGTCCTCGAACCATTAGCCAAATTAGGATCTATGAGATCTGAGGAGGTCCTTTCCCTCCAATTCCTATATGCCTGCAATGAATCATAAACACAAACTCAGTATGGTAAGGACAGTTGCTTGACTCATTCGAGTTTGTGTCCGCCACTCTTTCCCAACAATTCTTTAGGGAAAGGAGAGTGATTGAAAGATATTTTCTTACATAGCTAAGAAGGCCCTCCGTGGTATCTCCATTGCAGAAGCGGCTACATTTTTGACCGCTGATAATTTCTAGTAGCAACACCCCAAAACTAAAGACATCTGACTTGACTGAGAACAATCCATGCATTATGTACTCTGGAGCCATGTACCCACTGCATCACAGGAATAATGAGCACTTTCAATGCAATTCCACTTAAGATACTGTGTCTTTATATCTGCTAGCTATTCAGATTATATGGAGAAGAGCACAAGAAATATAACTAGATTTATTTTAAGATACTCTGCTATGTATTACTTACTAAGTGCCAACAACCCTGCTTGTGGCATCTTGAGTTTGATCCACTGCAAATAGCCTTGCTGTACCAAAATCTGAAATTTTAGGGTTCATCTCTGCATCAAGCAAAATATTGCCTGCTTTAAGATCCCGATGAATGATTCGAAGTTGAGAATCCTCATGAAGATAAAGAAGCCCACGAGCAATGCCCCCTATTATCTTTTGACGCCTTTGCCAACCCAGCTGGCTACGCCTAACAGGATCTGCATAGTATATGGACGAAAGATTATAGTGATGTGACTAGCGTGAGGTGAGTTTGCAAATGCAGATTGGCAAGAACATGCACTTCAATTACTCCTAAGTCAAATGATGCTGGAACAAAAATGTCATGATCGTACCATATATAAAGTGATCCAGGCTTGAGTTTGGTACGAATTCATATATAAGAAGCCTTTCTCTTTCCTCCAGGCAAAATCCTAAGAGCCTAACCAAATTCCGGTGTTGAAGCCTTGCAACCAAGAGGACCTCATTCTTAAATTCTTGATTAACTTGTCCCAAATCTACAGACGGCCTTTTTACTGCTATAACTTGTCCATTGGCCAATGTTCCCTGAAAAAGAATGCAAAAAGCAGCCATATACATGTGAATGTTTCAAATTCTCTGTTATTTTATGAATGAACAATTTGTGGTGATTACCTTATAAACTACGCCAAATCCACCTTGTCCCACCTTATTTGCATCAGAGAAGTCATTTGTTGCCTCTTTGATGATATTCAAGTCGAATTGCAGGGATTCTGCATTTCTGATTTCATCTACAAGTACAGCTACAACGTGGAAAATCCAAAGTTGCTTATTGTCTAATTCCACATTATCAGTAAGCTTGTCTGCTGATATAACAGTTAATAATAATTCATTCTTATTTAACAGATAATCCATTCTAAGGAAAATTTAGCCCCTGGGTGATGCTAGAAAATAAAAGATTTTCCAGAGCGATCAAGGAACTTTCATATCTATAGTCCACACTGAATCTTTCCTCGTTCAGTCAGAAATCACCAACCTCGAATTTCTGAAAAGTTACCAGCTTTGCACATCAAGGCTTAACCTATTGGCTGATAATCTGTTTCACATAGGTTGTATTCAACCAGTATTTTATGAAAATCAGTCATGCGAAAGTAATGAGAACTTACTTTCGAAATTTTTCTTCAATCTTCTCGACCTCAAACAGATGCATAGTGTTCCAGCAACTAAAATAGATAATCCAACAGCTGGGATTGTGATAACGAAGGCAATGCGACCTGAGTTAGTATCCTTTCCTGAAAAAAGGAATAGCTCTTATATTAGACAAGAAACTCACAGAGAACAGTGTCTAGACCCAATTACCAAGAATAGATTTTAGGAGGGTTGCGCATCTAAAGCAGTCCTTGGTGTTATTCTATCAGTTGCCTGATGAAATTACTTCAGATGGTGATACTTAAATCGAAAGAAAGAAAGACTCATGATGCATAAAAATATCATTAATTTCTCATCTGCTACTTATTTCATACTTACACCTAATTCAAGACAAACATAAGTGTCTCAGGAACATATCACACGCAGTATCAAAAATTAAATGACATCATGCTTTAAAATACACTTAATGCGAACATACTCAAAGGAGGAGGATCAGGGGAAGGAGACTTACAACCCTTAGTCTCTTGTTTGTAAAAGGAGCTCATTGAATTTGAAAGCATGCTTGCTCACATTTATTATCATGTTTGTCCCATAGAAAATTGAAAACACAAACAGAATGCTCTGGCATAGTTAAGTATATACATTAAAAAGAAGTACCTTTAGTGGATGTGTTATTCATTGGAGGAGGCGGAGGAGAAACTTGTGGTGCCAGTGGTGGTGACTCTGGCGACTCATAAGCCGAAGAATAAAAAAAAGCGGTATAATTCAAACCTGATATTGCAACTGGGGAAAATAACCTCCCTCCGTCTTTCTGATCACAATTCTTAGGAATTTCTCTAAAAGCGTCCGTCAAACATTCGAGGCAATGTAGCTGCGATAAGTCTGGAGTGCATTGCATGAGTCCAAACAGAGTTTCGAAGTTTGGAGCTGTCGCATTTCCGACCGCAAATTTCCTGGCGGAATTGCCACTTGCAGCTCGGTCCCTCAAATCATATATCAGATTTCTCAAATCCTGCAAAAAACAACCGGAGCTATAAGGTGCGGTTTTTGTGTTTCTATTCAAAAATTATTCGGGAGAACTTTTATTTCTATTCCGGGAACAATTTTTGACCAGAAAAATGCGTTTAGTAAACTTATTCCGAGAATAAAAAAGAACAGAAACACATTTAGTAAATTTGTGCTCTTTTTTTGTTTTTATTAATTTTTTAATATTTTATTTTATTTTTTTTTTTTTTTTTTTTTTTCTTCTTTTGGCTGGTCGTCGGCAATTGGCCGAGGGTGGGAGGCCTCGCCATGATTGGGTGAGGCTTGGCCTCGCCTTGGTTGGGCGAGCTTGGTTCACCCAAATCCGACAAGCCTCGCTGGCGGGCGAGTTCCGCCTCGTCGGATCCGGGCGAGCTCGAGCTCGCCGAGCCTCGCCCCGCGCCAGCAAGGCTTAGCCTTGCCTTGGCTAGGCGAGCTGGGCTCGCCTAGATCCGGCGAGGCTCGGTTGGCCGGGCTACCGCTAGGCGACATCGACTGGGTAGTGGCCCAACGAGGTCGGGCCTCACTAATGGCCGGGCGAGCTTGGCCTCACCGGATCCGGGTGAGCCGAGCTTGCCCAGCCTAAGGTGAGGCCAAGCCTCGCCTGTGGGTTGGCAACGAGCTCGGCGAGGTTGTTGGCCATCGACGATCGGTCAGCAGTCATAGCCGAGGGTGGCGAACGGCTAAAGAAAAAAGAAGAAGAAAAGAAAAATGAAAAAAAGAGAAGAAAATAAGGAAGAAAGAGAAATTTGTTTCTCCAAATTGTTACGAAATAAGAAACAAGTTTTTTTTTTTTTTTTTTTTTTTGTTCCAAATTTATTCCAAATTTGAACAAAAACGCAAACAAACGCGGAACAAGAAAACAAATTTGGAACAAAGACACAAACAAACGGGTTTATGCTCTTTTATGATTCCCGGGAACAAAAAAACAGAAAAATTTGTTCAAGAACAAAAAAATAGAAATACCAACAAACAGCCCTTAAGCTACTGTCTAGGGAAGAAAACAAGAATTTGTACTTTGTCACAACCCAAAACATAGAATCCACAAACACCTATTTAACTTTTATGCAGTGTGAACTATTAGGGCGCGTTTGGTAACGTTTTTGTTAAAAAATTGTTCCAAGGAATAGAAAAAAAAAAAAAACTATTTTTGCTCTGGGGAACAATTTTTGAACAGAAGAAGGCATTTGGTAAACTTGTTCCGGGAATAAAAAATGAATGTAAACACGTTTGGTAAATTTGTATTCTTTTTTTTTTTTGTTTCTTTTAATTTTTTTAAATATTTTAAATGTTTTTAAATATTTTTCCTTCTTTTTCTTTTTTTTTTTTCTTCTTTTGGCTAGTCGCGACCTTGGCCATGGCCGGCGATCGGCCGACAAGGGTCGGCGGCCTCGCCCAGCCACGGCGAGGCTCGCCGGCCCCCGGCGAGGCTGAGCCTCGCCATGGTTGGGCGAGGCTCGACCTCACCATCGTGGGGCAAGGCTGGGCGAGCTTGGGCTCACCCAAATCCGGCGAGCCCGAGCTCGCCCAGCCTTGCCCCGCGCCGGTAAGGCTCGGCCTCGCCAAGCCACCGCTAGGCCGGCGAGCCTTTCCGGTGGCTAGGCAAGCTCGGGTCCGGGCGAGGCCAAGCCTCACCGGGGACCGGCGACCGGCCAAAAAAAAAAGAAAAAGAAAAGAAGAAAAAAAGAGAAGAAAATGAGAGGAGAGAGAAAATTTGTTTTTAAAAATTGTTTTAAACAAGAAACATGTTTTTCTTGTTTCTCGTTTCGTTCCAAATGTATTCCCGAGAACAAAAAAATAGATTTGAAACAAAAATGTAAACAAACGTGTTTCTGTTTTTTTTTTTTTTGTTTCTTGAAACAAAAAAAAACAAAAAATTTATTCATAAACAGAAAAAAAAAAAAAAAAAAAAAAAAAAAAAAAAAGAACGTTAACAAACGGGGCCTTAGCTGCTATCCAAGAATAATACCCAGAATCAAATGCTCCTGTGAGCTCACAATTCCCTGACAAGCAATGTGCAAATCTTAATGGCTTACAGGAAACATAAAGTTCAAGAATTCAAGACAGAAAAGAATACACCCCCCTGAGAAAAATTGCAGAGACAGTAAAGCCAGATTGAATTATAAAAATAAATGGATCAAAAGAGAGGCAAAGCATTACAAAGTGCATTGAAACCAGGATGAATTATAGACTCGAAAAGGCACATTGTCAAGAGAACACTGATTTGGCGCATACTTCACCAGTTTGAAACATGTAAAGAAACACTTTCCGTTTTCGATAAGAGAAAAAAGAAACAAGAAGAAAAAACATCTTGATCTCTTCTCGAACCTGATTGAACTGATCGACGTTTTTGGAGACATTGTTGTCTGAACACAAGGGCAAGTAAGGCTCATACTCCACCACGCCAAAGATGGACCGATTCGAGTAACGAAGCATGCAATTGTCGTACGAGATGATCGCCTCCTTCTGCAGGCAGAAGGAGGTGAGCTCGGCGACGGAGTCGTTCAGGCAGCTCCGGCAGTCGGTGGCCCCGATGTCGCCCCGGCAGAGGGAGATGACATTCACGGCATCGGGGCTCCTGCCGGTGGAGAGGTTGTAGAAGCCGCGACCGTCTGCTGCGGTGACCGAGGCGAGGAGGGTGTTGAGGTTGGCCCCGTAGGTGCTGTTGGCGGTGAAGTTGCCGTTGCCATAGCAGTTGGCGAACAGAGGGTCGGCACCATGAGCGGAGGCGGCAAGAGCGAGGAGCGAGAGGAGGAGGAGGAGGACGGTGGAAAGCGGCGGAGCGATCATCGGAAGCTCGTCTGAGTTTCAGTTCTGTCGGAAAGAGAGGGAGGAAGAAGGGGGTGGGTATCCGGTGCGGGTGGCACACTGCTTTGAACCAATCAGTGCCTGACTTTGACTTCTGCCCGGCGGACTCGACCGTTGACTTTGACCGGCTTAAGAGAAATCCCGATCGTGACGCCACGACGATTGTGACGGGACTCCGGTAATGCTGATATTTAATTCCCGAAATAAGATACTGAGATGCCATAACACTATTAGCCATACATGTAACTAGGTCTATTTCACAATTTATAATGACCTCTACTTCCATTTGTCAATTATAATACAAGTCTCATCAGAGAAAGCACTTAATTAAATCCTTTCCATAATAGTTATGTTTCAACATTAATTGCACCGATCGCGTCATCCAATTGAGCTTTTTTAATAGTCTTGATTGATATAGATAATCAATATTAATATCATAATTCTCTTTAACATAGGATAATATTCTACAGAAAATCTTATACGATCCTTCTTCTCCTTCTTCTTTTGACAGGGCATAATCAAGACAGTTCACATGGGAAAAGTTGTGAGAACATATGTTTCATCCGTCCAACCTTTCGTTTGCTCTTATTTCCCTAGAATCAAGGAGTTATAAACAAATACCCAATTAGATAAAGTCATAATATCGGATTTTTAGCTAATAGACACACATCACGTGTTCTCACTTGATTTGATTGGTTACGTACCCGTGCTTGATGGGGGAAGATGATCCTAATCCGAGGGAGTGTGTTCAGTATCATACTTTCCAAAAGCAAAAGTAGAAAAAAAGACCATAGAAAGAAGGTGGGAATTCGATGTTGTTCACATGTAAGAAAGCAACTTAGGCACATTGCATCAAAGTGTAAGTCAAGCCAACTTTGCCTCCCATGATGACCAAATGCTCTCCACGTATAGGAGCATTCAATTGTAATTGGATTTACTTCCTTTAATTAACTCCAAATTATCCTTTAATTAGTCGTGACGTCCACGCCCAAAAAAATGAAGAAATTGTTTTAGGGTTGTCAAATCTTTTTGATGTGATGTAACTAAAAGGATTTTGTATTTTTTAGCAATCACCTTAGACCATTTAGAACTAGAAAAAAAAAATGAGCATTGATCTACGTGGGAATAAGACTGTAATAAGGAAATAATTAAAATTTGTGTTGCACAACATGGTCCTTATCAAAGGGGAATCAAATCAGAATGGCATGAGAAGGCAATGTGATTGGGTGACAGGGGAGAAAGAGGGACACGTGGAATTACTTTATGTCCTTTGTACTATACATTTTTTTTTTTAACTTGTCTACAAATTTGAATTTTTAAATCGATTAGATTCTTGCGAATCATTATATAGAGTTGTTGACATCACCCCTAGACCATAGAATTTGTAAGAAGATAAATATTAATTTAGTGTAATATGCTAAATTTTTATTAGTTTGCTCGTGTAATTAAATTGTATGCCAAAAAAATTGAGGATAGAAAGAATATGTGGGTGATGAGAATAGAATAGTGAGAAAACAAATGTTAATGAATAAGGAATGTCTATTCCAATCAGTCAGATTTGGAGCTGAAGAAATTTTAATTAGAAAAAGCTATATAAATTCAATAATTTGATGGGACAAAACTCAAAGTTTAGTGGATTTGATAGGAAAAAAAATGCTCGAATTTAGGGATCAAGAGTATAGTTCAACTTGCACACCAAAGTTTAATCGCAGTTCTCGTATCCAAACTATTTTGCAAACAATTTTTTGCCATGGCTCGATATTTTGACTTTGCTGATGACAATGAAACTATTGACCATTTCATTGGCTTCTAGGAAATTGTATTTTGCATATTGAATACTAATGGGTGAATTACTAATTAAAAATGACAAGTCGGTGCTATTATATTATGATATTTAACATTCTTATATAGTCAAATTTGTTATTTAAAAATAATTGAATTATAAAAAAAAAACTAGGCATATATTTAATCCTAAAGGTATATAGCTAGTGAAAAAGTTAACAAGTTGTGGTTTGGCAGATGATATTAAATTGAAAAAGTGTGATAGTTCAAGTCAAGTCAAATAAACAATCATTCTTCTCCTTCTTCTTTTGACGGGCTGTAATCGAGACAGTTCAGATGGGAAAGTTGTGGGAATGTCAATCTGTTTCATTTGTCCAACCCTTCATTTGCTCTTGTTTCCTTCAAATCAAGGAATTATAAACAAAGACCCAATTAGGCAAAGTCATAATATCATATTTTAGTTGATTATTAGACACATGCCACGTGTCCTTACTTGATTTGACTGGATACATGCCCATAGCTAATGGGTGAAGATGATTCTAACCCAAGAGAGGGTGTTCAATATTATACTTTCCAAAAGCAAAAGTATAGAAAAAGACCATACAAAGAAGGTGGGAATTCGACGTTGTTCACATGTAAGAAAGCGACTTATGCGCATCACATCAAAGTGCATGGCAAGCCAACTTTGCCTCCCATGCTAGCCAAATCCTCTCCATGTATAGGACCATTCAATTTTAATTGAATTTACTTCCTTTAATTAACTTCAAATTATCCTCTAATTAGTCATGATGACCACGCAATAGTTCTAGAATTGTTAAATCTTTTTGGTGGGATGGAACTAAAAAGAAATTATTCTTTTTTAGCAATCACTTAAGACAAATTAGAACTAGACAAACTAAAAATGAACATTAAACATCTTGGAAACAAGTGAAATAATAAACATTCGTGTCGCACGACATGATCCTTATCCAATGGGAATTGAACAAGAATGGCATGAGAAGACAATGCAATTAGGTGACGTGGGACAAGAGAGATGCATGAAATTGCTTTATGTCCTTTTGTACTATGCATTCTTTAAGGAAGGCATTTGTCAACAAATTTGAAATTTAAAACAGATTACATTCCTACGAGTCGTTATATCAAGTTGTAGACATCATCCTTAGACCATAGAATTTTTAAGAAGAGATACTAACTAAGTGCAATATGCTAAAATTTTATTGGTGTGATCGGAGTAATTAAATGGTATGCCAAAAAAATTGAGGATAGAAAGAATACATAGGTGATGAGAATAGAGTAGTGAACAATGTAAAAGTTACTGAATAAGTTGTGTCAGTTCCAATAAGTTAGATTTAGAGTTGAAGGAATTTTTATTCAAAAAAGCTATACAAATTCAATGATTTGATGGTATGAAACTCAAAGTTTAAAGGATTTGATTGGAAAAAAAAAATGCATGAAGCATACAAGGAATATGAGACAAGCTCACTTACCCTTCAAATAAGGACAAATCGAGATCATGCTACTTTGCCAGTAACATGCATGAGCATGGACTGAAGAAGAGAGAGACAGAGAGATTAGCATGATTTCCCAGACCACTTCATGCGTGCAGGAAGTTGTATTCAGCGAACTGCATTAATCTCTCCTTTCACATGTCATATACTAGGTAATGTTATAGGTTACTACGTTCAATCTACTTCCCCTTAAAGCGCAAAAGAAGAAAAATGATTGACAAACTTATTACTAAATTAGTCTCTCGGTGCTTATAGCACTTTCACATGAGAATTCATTCTAAAAATAAATAATAGTAAATCAAGGAGCGACATCGCAGCTAGCATCCGAACCAGAAAAACAAAGAACAACAATAACAACAACAAGAAGTGTCATCATAAAATTGAATAAAAGTGCATTCTAAATTAGTATTTTCACTGTTAAAAAGTCTAATCCAAAGACTTGAGAGGCCATATGTATATAAATAGCTAGACAAGTGAGATACTTCAACACTGTTTTTCTTGCTTTATTCAAATTAGGAACAACACGTGAAATTTAAGAAGCAGATGAAGGGACAATATACGCATGTAACGGTTTTGGAAATCTTCTCTTCTTCTTGAGTGATCACATATACTCGTCCCAGAGTTGGTGGCCATTGTGATTTTCCTTGTTGAGATGCTTTGCTCAAGTGCTATTGTGCTAGTCATGTAGGGCCAGTATTCACTTGGGTCCTCTCCTAGGAGCAGTCCCTCCTAATGTGGCCTCGTTGACCACACTTAAAACATTTCCTCGAATCCTAATAGGGTCTCCGCCCATGCCGTCCACCACAACTATGGCATGGTTTATTCTAGTACTATACTTGATTCACTGCATGGCCTTCTTATGAGAAGGGCCAACCTCTTCTTATGAGAAGGGCCAACCTGTCCTTGAGATGGGTGGGGCCTCTTGTCCTATCGAACATAACATGGTGCCATCTAATATCCGAACCCAATTCTTTGTTCACTTTCTGTTTGCTCCCTCATCAATTTTTATTCTACTATCTAGGCTTGCTTGTAAATTTCATTATAGTCCTTGATTTTAAGGGCAATAGTTGTTTTCTGATGTCCGCCTTTTAGAAATTTCTTAGCTTTTTCTTCTTGATCCTTTATCAATCTAGGAGTGTACTTGGAGAGTTTAGAGAATTCCGTTTCATATTGGTTTACAGTCAACTCCTTCAGGTCCGATTAGATAAATTCTATTATCTTCCTGTCCTTAGCGCAGTCAGGGAAATGCTTTTTGTAGAAAGCCTAAACAAATTCATGCTTTTTTACTATTGTATAGATCGAAAAGATTGCGTCCCTAGAGGCCCTCCAGCGTTTCTTTCCAGTTGGTACTCAACCAAAGTTATATTCTCATTGTCATTGCAGTTCAATAGTCGGAAGATTTTCTCCATTGCATCAATCCATTGTTCTACCTTTTCTAGGCTTCCAATGCCAGTGAAGGAAGGTGACTTTATTTTCAGAAATTGTCCTACCAGTCCTTGGGTGCTATGTTTTGCCCTAGGTTACTGTTGGGCTTGCTTCTCCATCAAGTTTCTTTTGTTAGCAAATGCTTGTAAGAAATCCTCCATCTAAGGTTCTGCCCTCGAAGTGTTGGCCTCCGTCGTTGATAGAGAAGAACTTCTTGACCTCACCATGTTTCCCTGCAAATTCTTGAGCATTACCCACGTAACCGATTAGCGACCCAGTATTTCTAATCGTATAACCATAAGCAAAATTGCATCAGTAACATATGCATGTCACTAAAATAGACAGGTAACTTGAAATTGTTACCTGCACTTTACAAGTGACAGTCCATCACCTGTTGTCCAAAATAATTCAAGCACATGCATTTAGTATCTTATCGTGAGCATTCATCCTAGCTCCTTCAATTGCTAATGTATCTTATCACTCTAGTCAAACCTATGCTATGACTTAATGGCTTTTAATAGGCATTAACGTATAAAACACACGCTACAGCCTTTTTCAGCTTAAACTTTTGAGTAACATAAAAAATAAGATCCTACATGGAAATTATCACATCCTAATGTACAATGCGAATTGACCACTATTAAATGCATCGTTGGCGCACTTCATGCTCTTTGCTTTGCCAAGACATTAGATGACGTATCGTCAATTGTCCTCCAGCCATTATCCATCTACCAACTATAACTTCTTAGAATGAATAAGTCAAACATTAGCTAACATGGGCATTAGAGCTTGAAGCCCAATGTCACTTGCCAGCATTCGGATCTTCTTTTCAAATTTATCTACTCAAAGCAGCATTTCGTCGAACAGATGAGCTGCATGAGACTGACCGAGACAAACCTGCAAGCACTCGCATCCGCCGAACATGTGGACACGCCCCGAACTCTACCCACAGCGAACGCAGCCACAAGATTCAATTTTTCCGGGCACTTTGTCTTGGGAAGAAGGTGTTAGATGGGTTCACTCATATGTGGAGGAAGCCGAATGAGTTGCAAGCTCAAAAAGTGCTTGAGCCTATTTGATAAGTTATATGAGAAAATATGGTTTCTCACTATCTATATAAAGTGGTAGCCACAAAAGGAAACAGTAAGTAACAAGGGAAAAAGAGAAAGCAGAAAATCTAGGGTTTAGGGCAATATCTGATTTACATCATACTGGCGGCAAAGCTCGATTCATGGTCCGATTGAGCTAAAATTTTATCAGCATGTTCGTGGCGCAATTTTATCGAATCTGAATGGTTTGATTTTCATTTGAAGCTCCATACATCAGGTTTTTCGTGGATTGATCAAAACCTGCATTTTTGATCAAATTTATCCTTGATTTCTTGTGAAGTTTATGTGTATTGCCAAGAATTATGTTCTTGAGGTCTTTGCTGCTATGTACCTTTAGTATTTGTTAGCGAAGAACAATTTTGTTGATAGTGAAGAATTTCGGGTGGACTCCAGTCCCGTGGTTTTTTATCTCCTCACATCGAAGAGGTTTTCCACGTAAAAAAATTGTCTTGTGTTCGCATGCTTGGTATTTATTTTACTCTACTATATCGATTCTTATTAGGTTTACACAAGATGGGAGATTATTTTATTCCGCTGCATTAATTCGATATTGTTCGAATTATTACTATTCTCCTATCAGAGTGGTATCAAAGCATCTGGTTATTGCTTGATTTTACTGCCTTATGTTAAACAATGGAAACGAATATGAGTAGAATGGTTACACTGAATGGTTCGAATTATTATATTTGGAAAGGGAAGATGGAAGATCTTTTATATGTGAAAGATTTTTATTTGCCTGTATTTGCTGAAGAGAAACTAGAGAATAAATCTCATGCTAAATGGTCTATATTTCATTGTCAAGTGTGTGGTTTTATTAGGCAGTGGGTGGATGATAATGTTTTAAACCATATTATTAAGGAAACACATGTACGCAGTTTAGGGGATAAGCTCGAACAGTTATATGCTCGAAATACTAGGAATAATAAGTTATTTTTTATAAAACAGATGATGACTCTGAGATATCAAGATGGTACTCGTTTGACTAATCATTTAAATTCTTTTCAAGGAATTATAAATCAGTTGGCTGTGATGGGAATCAAGTTTTGATGATGAGATACATGCACTATGGTTGCTTGGTATTTTACCGAACTCATGGGAGACGTTTCGAACATCTTTGTCTAATTTTGCCCCAGATGGTACGATTATCATGGATTTGGCCAAGAGTAGTATTTTAAATGAAGAGATGAGAAGGAAGACACAAGAATCATCCTCTTCACATTCTAATGCCTTGGTTGTCGAGAAAAGGAGGGAAGTGAGTCTCGAGGTCTGAGAAATAGAGATAAAAGTCGAGATAAAAATAGAGGTAAGTATAATAAATTTGCTAATGTTGAGTGTCATTATTGTCATCATAAGGGACATATTCAGAGGTTTTGTCGCCAGTTAAAAAAGGAGAAACAAAAGGAGAAAGGTAAAGAGAAGAAAAGTGATAATGACAGCGATGACAATCATGTCGTTACACTTAAAGAAGACTTTCTCATTATTTTTTATGGTGATGTGGTGAATTTTGTATCTCATGAGACCAATTGGGTAATTGATAGTGGTGCATCCGTTCATGCTACATCTCGTAGGAATTTCTTTATATCATATAGGTCAGGTGACTTCAAATCTATGAAGATGTGAAACAATGGACTAGCTCAAGTTGTAGGCATCGGTGATATGTGCCTAGAAACTAGCAATGGCACAAGGTTAGTATTGAATAGTATTAAACATATACCTGATATCCGCTTGAATTTGATTTCTACATGCAAATTGGATGATGAGGGGTATTGCAGCACCTTCACTAATGGTCAATGGAAGCTCACTAAAGGTTCTCTTATTGTGGCTAGAGGTGAAAAATATTCTTTGTTATACATTATGCAGGCAAAGTTGTTTACAGACAAAATTAATGCAGTAGATAGCGAAGATGCAGCTGAATTATGGCATAAAAGGCTCAGCCACATCAGTGAGAAGGGTTTGTCAATATTAGCCAAGAAGAAGCTCATTTCAGGATTGAAAAGTTCAACGCTAAAGAAGTGTACTTACTGTTTAGCGGGAAAACATAACAGAGTTGTATTTAAAAGCTCCCCTCCTTCAAGAAAATCAGGTATACTGGATTTAGTGCATTCTGATGTTTGCGGTCCTATGAAAACAAAATCACTTGGTGGCTCTCTTTATTTTGTTATATTCATAGATGATTTTTCAAGGAAAATTTGGATTTATACCTTGAAAACTAAAGATCAAGTGTTAGATGCTTTTAAGCAATTTTAGGCTTCAGTTGAGAGACAGACTGGAAAGAAATTGAAATGCATCAGAACTGATAACGGGGGAGAGTATATTGGACATTTTGATGAATACTGCAGATAACAAGATATTCGACATCAAAAGACATCTCCCAAGACGCCTCAGTTAAATGGCTTAGCTGAGAGAATGAAAAGAACATTGGTTGAAAGGGTAAGATGCTTACTTTCACAGTCAAAGCTACATGGATCCTTTTGGGATGAGGCTTTAAGTACAGTTGTGCATATATTAAATCTTATTTCATGCGTTCCTTTAGAGTTTGATATTCCTAATAGAGTTTGGACAAGTAAAGAAGTTTCTTATGATTATTTGCGTGTCTTTGGGTGCAAAGTATTTGTGCATATTCTCAAAGATGAGAGGTCTAAACTTGATGTGAAAACACGACAGTGCATATTTATTGGTTATGGACAGGATATGCTTGGCTACAAATTTTATGATCCACTTGAAAAGAAAATTGTAAGAAGCAGAGACATTGTGTTTATGGAAGATCAAACAAAGAGGATATTGAGAAATCGAAGATGATTTCAGCACCACAGGTTAGTGATAATTTGGTTGATTTAGATCCAGTTCCTCTTACAAATATTCCTACACAGGTTGATGAAAAGCAGCAGGAAGTCAATGTTCCAAATAACGCACATGTTCCTGAACATGTTGAAACATATAATAATATTCCTAAACCAGAGGCTTAATTAGATGTTCCACTGGATGTTCTGGTCCGGAGATCCGTTAGAGACCGACGACCTTCCACCGGGTATTCTAAAGATGAGTATGTATTATTGACTGATGCAGGTGAACCAGAGTCTATGCAGAAGTAATAGAAGATGAGTACAAAAGCAATTGGTTTGATGCTATACGAGATGAGATGCAGTCACTTTATGATAATCATACTTTTGAGTTGGTGAAGTTACCTAAAGGTAAAAAAGCTTTGAAGAACAAGTGGGTATATAGGTTGAAGCAAGATGAATATACTTTACAACCACGGTACAAAACTAGATTGGTTGTTAAGGGATTCGGTCAGAGAAAGGGTATTAATTTTGATGATATATTTTCTCTGGTAGTGAAAATGTCTTCTATCCGTGTGGTACTAAGCTTGGCAGCTAGCCCAGATTTGGAAATTGAGCAAATGAATGTTAAAACAACATTTCTACATAGTGACTTGGAGGAAGAGATATACATGGAACAATCTGAGGGTTTCAAAATGAAAGGGAAAAAGGATTATGTGTGCAAATTGAAGAAAAGTCTCTATAGCCTAAAACAAGCACCGAGGCAGTGGTATAAGAAATTTGCGTCAGTTATGATAGAACATGGCTATAAGAAGACTTCTTCGAATAACTGTGTGTTTGTCCAAAAATTTTCTGATGATGATTTTATTATTCTCTTGCTTTATGTTGATGATATGCTGATTGTTGGCAGGAATGCTTCAAGAATTGAGTTATTGAAGAGACAATTGAGCAAGTCTTTTGCCATGAAAGACTTGGGCTCGGCGAAGCAGATTCTTTGCATTAAAATTACCCGAGACAGAGATGCTAAGAAGTTGTTTTTGTCACAAGAGAAATATATTGAGAAGATCCTTTAGAAATTTGACATGGACAAGGTTAAAGTGGTTAGTACTCCTCTTGCTGCTCACTTTAAGTTAAATATGAAGCAAAATCCTATGACTGATAAAGAAAAGAAATATATGAAAAGTGTTCCATATGCTTCAGCTGTAGGAAGCTTAATGTATGTGATGGTATGTACACGCTTAGTCTTGGCGCACGCAGTTGGCGTTATTAGTCGCTATTTGTCAAATCCAAGCAGAGAGCACTGGAATGCAGTGAAGTGGATTATGAGATATCTTCGGGGAATTTCAAATTTGAAACTCAGTTTCAGAACTGGAAAACTTGAGTTAGTTGGATACGCAGATTCCGACTTGGCAGGAGATATTGATACTCATAAATTTACTTCTAGTTATTTGATTTCTTTTGCGGGTGGAACTGTGTCATGGAAGTTAAGATTGTAGAAGTATGTTGCACTTTCTACAACCAAAGCTGAATTTATTGTAACGATTGAAGCTAGTAAAGAAATGCTATGGATGAAGAAGTTCTTAGAAGAACATGGGTTCAAGCAAAAGAGGTATGTGCTATTTTGTGATAATCAAAGCGCAATTCATCTTGGTAAGAACTCATCTTTTCATTTTAGATCGAAACATATTGATGTTAGATATCATTAGATAAAGGATGTTCTAGATGAAAAGTTGTTGGAACTTGAGAAAATTCATACAGATCATAATGGCTCCGATATGATGATGAAGACTCTACCAAGAGAGAAGCTTGAACATTGCCGATTGATAGCAGGGATGGTGAATCCCTCCATATTGTCGTGATTGGGAGATTTGTTAGCTAGGTTCACTCCTATGTGGAGGAAGCCCAATGAGTTGCGAGCGCCAAAAAAACTTGAGCCCATATGATAAGTTATATGAAGAAATAAAGTTTCTCACTATCTATATAAAGTGGTAGACATAAAAGGAAACAGTAACAAGAGAAAAAAAAAAAAAAAAAAAAAAAACAGAAAATTTGGGGTTTGGGGCAATATTTAATTTACATCAAACTGGCGTCAAAGGTCGATTCGTGGTCTAATTGAGTTAAAATTTTGTCAGCATGTTCGTGGCGCAATTTTATCGAATCTGAACGGTTTGATTTTCATTTGAAGCTCTATACATCAGGTTTTTTGCGGATTGATTAAAACTTGCGTTTTTGGTCAGATTTGTCCTTAATCTTTTGTGAAGTTTATGTATATTGCTAAGAATTATGTTATTGAGGTCTTTGTTGCTATGTACCTCTAGTATTTGCTAGAGAAGAACAATTTTGTTGATAGTGAAGAATTTTGGATGGACTCCGGTCCCGTGGTTTTTTATCTCTTCACATCAATGAGGTTTTTCACGTAAAAAAATCATCTTGTATTCGTATGCTTGGTATTTATTTTACTCTACTATATCGATTCAGATTAGGTTTACACAAGATGAGAGATTATTTTATTCCGCTGTGTTAATTTGATATTGTTCGAATTATTACTATTCTTCTATCATAAGGTGGGCGACCGAACTTGAAGCACCCAAAGCAGCGAGCTTTCTCAGATGAACCGCCATCAACGCCACGAACTGAGCAAGAGGGTGCAAATGGGTGTCGCCCAATGTAGCGAGTGAACTCTCGTTTGTACGGCGGGAGGTGGGCAGGCTCGGAGCTGCAGCGAGGGAACGACCCAAGTACTGAACTCCAGCACTGTCGGAACAAGGAGAAGAAAGTTCAAGGCAACTCGCAGGCTTGTCGTGCGAGGGGACGGGGACAGGATCTGTTTCGGTCAACGTGAGGCTGATATGTAGAATTTTTGGAGGGACTTTGAATTTAATTATCTTAAAAATTATGAATAAATTAACTCCAAAAAAATTCCCAATCCCATAAACATAATAATCTACTAGAATGTTTGTATGGGATCGATTGCACGTATGAGAAAAGTTTATAATAATGCATAGCTTTATTCTTAAAAATTGTATTGAAAGTAGAAAGAAAATACATCCAATAAAATAATTTCGTATGTCGCCGAATTTTATGTTGAGCTGAGAAAATAGTAGATTAGACACAAGAAATTAGAGTCATATAGATATACATATAAGGCAAATTTGTAAAGAAAAAAAAAATCTATCTGCCATTATTTTTATATGGATTCTTTTAATGGGCCAAATTAATTAATGAAATTTGAAGAAAGTAACTTTTTATAAGGAGTACAACCTCCTAGATATATAACTAAAGAAAAAGAAGTGTATGGCATTCTCTAATTCAGGTTAAAAAATGAAAAATTCGAGGAAATTGTCTATAAAAAAAGAAAAAAAAAGAATCAACTCGGCACATTTTTAGCAAAACCCAAAAGTACTTTTATTCATCCCCCAAATGAACAAAGAAAGAACTCAAATTGTGTTACATATAATTGGAACACCACGAGATCTAGGAGAATTACTTCACATGAAAATCCAATATTAGACAACCCGAGTTGTGTATCATGAACTTTTATTGTGTGGGTATTGAGATTGTTGGTAACTTTCATAAAATCTTGTATCACTTTTAAATTGCAATTGCCACATGAACATTTTCGATTCACTTATACACCTATTATTAATTATGGATGATGAATGGATTGACTTCTTTGAGCATTGAGCATCAAATGAATAGGTATTGAACTTTGTAACATGAATTTAACAAGTCTTCAATTTTCATGTAAAAGAAGATAGTTCTACTTTTATCTCTTCAAGTATAACTAATTAGCCATGCTAATAAGTTAGTAAGTTTTGTTGCAGTATGTAAACTTACTAATCATTAGTTCTATTGAGAGTGAAAAGACAACCGCATGATAAGATTTGGAAAAAATAAGCAAATAAGTCTTTCTTTGGTTAGATTGAGTGCTAACTACTAAGCTCATCAAAAGTTAGTCGATAAATGTTATGTTACACAAAATTTTGTACAATGCTTACTTTGGTGCTAGATTTTTTTTTTTTTTTCAGATCACTCAAATGCTAAATTGGAAAAAAAAGAAAAAATCGATTACTGAAGTGTCTATGGCGACAAATTCGAGCAATTCTTTTTACATGACTTTTTTATATGAGATTTTAATGTCTTTGTGGTTTTCTTATAAAAAGGACATCCAATTTGGATGATATGTTGACCTTAAATGCGACATCCTAAATTCTAAATTCGATAATAATATTTGGGATGTAAAGTTAAGTATTAATCAGTTCGAAGTATTGGATAAATTTGATAATAATATTTGGGATGTAAAGTTAAGTATTAACTAGTTGGGAGTATTGGATAAATTTGATAATAATATTTGGGATGTAAAGCTAAGTATTAACTAGTTGGGAGTATTGGATGGCACCTATGAAATCTCAGGTGGGTTACTAATTTTGTGAGAAAAGTGTGAAGGATGATTTTCATGATTGTAATCGCTCAAAGTTCAATAGGTTAACATTAAATCGATAGAAGCTAACATGTACATTGATGGTGTAGAGTGATAATAATTGATTTACATATGTTTATTTGGTCAAACTCTAAATTACCAAACTTTTCTAATAATTTACCAATTTCTTACTAACTTTGAAATTGTGACCTAATTTTAGGTGACCAACTCTATTTTGAATCACTCATCAACATTGTAGATCGCTTAAATAACGAATGATCTATAATAACATAACAACTTTTATTGAATCAATGAAATTACCAACTTCATCTTACTCATTTACCGACTTTTTATATGACATGTTAGTAGTGGCCACTTCTCATTGTCAACGATGACTTTACACATACAAAAGTAAGTTCAAGCATCTAAGTAGTTAATAATTTCTCAGATTAGTCAAAAAAAATTTATTGTGGGAAAGTACAGTGATTATTCATGAGAGTCAGTGGTTTTCTCATAAGAAACTAACTATTGATATATCTAAATTCAACATCCGTAAGTGACTTAAAACATTTCTATAATGCAAAGTAACTTTCAAATATCTTTTCCATTAATATAATATGCAATTGAAGTAACTTTTTCAGAGTAAATACCGTCTATAGCCAGTAATATAAGCGAGAGACTTCACCCATTTTTAAGACCATGGCAGCATATAGTCATCCCAAATTCCATTCAACACATTAAATAATGAAAATATCGAATGATGTACTGATGTGGCACATTGCCTCGTCGTTCCGTCGTTCCATCCGCAGTGGAACAGAAGACGTGCACAATTGAGACTCCAATCTGTGATCATCGAGGATATAGCTCGGTGATGGAAGCCTCATTCACTGATTCTTGGATTCCTGTGTCTTGTGATTGATTTGAATGAGTTACCATCACCCGCGAAGCTGTGTCAGATTCAGGGATACCGGACGAAATGAATGCAGGTCGTGATGGTAGAGGCAAGGTGGTAGAGTAACCACCGAGGATCAAAACCACCGCACCCATGGTTGGTCTGTCGGCCTAGATTTCTTGAACACACAGCAATCCGACATGAATGCACCTTAACATTTCGGTCCTCGAACCATCGGCCAAATTAGGATCTATGAGATCTGAGGGGGCCCCTCCCCTCCAACTCCTCCATGCCTGCAATGATTCATAAACGCGAACTCAGTATGGTAAGGACAGTTGCTCAACTCATTCGAGTTGGGGTACACCACTCTTTCCCGGCGATTCTTTAGGGGAAGGAGAGTGATTGAAAGATATTTTCTTGCATAGCTAAGAAGGTCCTCCGTGGTATCCCCATTGCAAAAGCGGCTACTTTTTTTACCACTGATAATCTCTACTAGCAACACCCCAAAACTAAAGACATCTGACTTGACTGAGAACAATCCATGCATTGCGTACTCTGGAGCCATGTACCCATCGCATCACAGGAATAATGAGCACTTTCAACGCATTCCACTTAAGATGTTGTGCCTTTATATCTGCTAGCTATTCAGATTATATGGAGAAGAGCAAGGGAAATAATTGGATTTATTTTAAGATACTCTGCTACGTATTACTTACTAAGTGCGAACAACCCTCCTTGTGGCGTCTTCAGTTTGATCCACTGCAAATAGCCTTGCTGTACCAAAATCTGAAATTTTAGGGTTCATCTCTGCGTCTAGCAAAATATTGCTTGCTTTGAGATCCCTATGAATAATTCGAAGTTGAGAATCCTCATGAAGATAAAGAAGCCCACGAGCAATGCCCCCTATTATCTTTTGATGCCTTTGCCAACCCAGCTGGCTACGCCTAACAGGATCTGCATAGTATATTGACGAAAGATTATAGTGGTGTGACTAGCGCGAGGTGACTTTCCAAATGCAGATTGGCAAGAACATGCACATCAATTACTCTTAAGTCAGATGATGCTGGAACGAAAATGGCATGATCGTACCATATATAAAGTGATCCAGGCTTGAGTTGGTTGTGAATTCATCTATAAGAAGCCTTTCTCTTTCCTCCAGGCAAAATCCTAAGAGCCTAACCAACTTCCGGTGTTGAAGCCTTGCAACCAAGAGGACCTCATTCTTAAATTCTTGATTACCTTGTCCCAAATCTACAGAGGGCCTTTTTACTGCTATAACTTGTCCATTGGCCAATGTTCCCTGAAAAAGAATGAAAAAAGCAGCCATATACATGTGAATGTTTCAAATTCTCTGTTATTTTATGAATGAACAATTTGTGGTTATTACCTTGTAAACTACGCCAAATCCACCTTGTCCCACCTTATTTGCATCAGAGAAGTCATTTGTTGCCTCTTTGATGATATTCAAGTCGAACTGCAGGGATTCTGCATTTCTGATTTCATCTACAAGTACAGCTACAACGTGGAAAATCCAAAGTTGCTTATTGTCTAATTCCACACTATTAGTAAGCCCGTCTGCTGACTTAACAGTTAATAGTAATTCATTCCGTCTGCTAACTTAACAGTTAATAGTAATTCATTCTTATTTAACAGATAATCCATTCTAAGGAAAATTTAACCTCTAGGTGATGCTAGCAAATAAAAGATTTTCCAGAGCGATCTGGGAACTTTGATACCTATAGCCCTCACTGAATCTTTCCTCATTCAGTCAGAAATCACCGTCCTCTAAATTTCTGGAAAGTTACTAGCTTCGGAACATCAAAGCTTAACTTATTGGTTGCTAATCTGTTTCACATAGGTTGTATTCACCCGGTATTTTATGAAAATCAGTCACCCAAAAGTAATGAGAACTTACTTTCAAAATTTTTCTTCAATCTTCTTGACCTCAAACAGATGCACAATATTCCAGCAATTAAAAGAGATAATTGTTCGTAAAATTCTAAACGCAAGTGCGCATGTCGAACAAGTAATATAATGATGAGAAAAAGTATCGTCCCACGGAAATTGATGATTAATAAACCAATTAAATACTAAAATAGACTAATTCTAAAATTTATCTAACAAATCAAAATATAATTAAGAATAAATTTAAAAAACGAAATTTGTAGACTAAATGCAGTAAATCGATCAGATAAATATGTTAGAGCATCCGATTTCACCATAACCACTAAATATGAATTTTATATTATTGTGAATACAAGAACGATATTAAACATGTAATAGCGGAATTTCTTAACCTTTTACTATCATATCTCTAGGCATAGCAAACCTACTCAGTTTATTAATCCACTATATCTCTATGTGAATTAAAATAAACATGAGTGCAGTAAAAACTATTAATATTCCTGGTTTACAATGAGTCTTTTGAATTACCTTATCACTGAAAGCTACTCAAATAACGCAGTATATTTCTATCCACGTTTAATTCATGGTTATATATTATAATGAGTAATTGCATATTATCACTTCTCAGTCTCAAACATGCACATCAGATCATTCAAGTGGTGGTCAGTCACTCAAAAGCATTAAACACAATAATATATAACTCACATAAATGAAATCAATTGTAAAACATAAAAATCATGAAATTCATATCATCATGGTTAGGCTACATCATAGCCCTAACAAAAGAAAATTAGAATATAGTAGGAGAATAAATAAAAATATAAATCAAACCCAGCATCTTGAATCAAAGAACAAGAATTATGTCATAGCTTTAGTCTTATCTTCAAAATACTTGAAAAACTTTCAGAAGAATGAAAAACGATCTAAACCCCCCCCAAAAAAAAAAAAAAAAAAAAAAACTTAGCTGCTCTCTCTCTTTCCTATTTATAGGAGATCCAAAATATCTATTTCCCAACTCTTGCGGATAACATTAGGAAACAAAATCAAGAATTTCCTGATTTGATATCCATCTTCCACTACTGTTTTTATTTGAATTCTTGATAGTTGCCATTATTTTCCTTATCTTCTTCATATCTCATTATTTTGCATAAACAAGGAAAATTCAAATAATCAGAAGAAAATCTAAATAATGCATTAATTGTTGCCTAAAATAGGTAAAATAACTCTATTTTTATATAGTTATCAAACCCCCAAACTTAACATTTTGCTAGTCCTCGAGCAAAAGTAAAACATAACACATACTTAACCTAACAACCTTCTCCACGACATCTTTCCATAATTGCTCAAATTCACAATTCAAAGAAAAACACAAATTTCATCCAAACATTGAAATCAAATTTTAAGTTAAGACCAATTCTAGCTATATGATCCAAGTATGTGTGTGAGAGTACTCATTCTTTTCGAATTATATGCAATCCAATAAATTCACATTAATATGCAACCTCTAAAAAATTCTCAATAATTATGACCAAATCTCATAGGTTTGCTTTTTATTCATCTCTCCACTAATGCAAGCTAATTATCCAACCAAAAATCAATAGAACTTTTCTCGGGTTGTAATGTAAGGCTGGGCTAAAGGTGAGATAACGGTAATTTTAAGCTCAAATCATCCATCAACACATTGATTTCTAGAATCTAATTAGAGCCAATGTCACAATCCAATTTCACTCATTCAAGATAATTTTTCTGCCGGCATATATCATCATTCTTTTTTTTTTCTTTCCTTTTCTCTCTCTCTCTCTCTCTTTTTTTTTGGGAATTGCTTTATGGTGGAGTTTCTCTCAAAGTCCCTCCTAATATAACATGAAAGTAAGATAGGGAATCATAAAAGTAATTTCTTTTTTTTGACAATACACCCCAAACAACTACTGCAATCACTTTTCTTTTTCTTCTTTTTACTCCATCATTCCTCACAAATTTCTATCAAGCTCAAATAATTTTTTTATCCCAAAAGAAAATCAATGTGTTCATAGGGAATGGGATAAGGATATAATTTGATCACGGCTAGGCTAAACATATATGGGTGCCAATGAAAAATTGGGTAATAATTAAGGCTCAACGGGGTGACTAGGGATAAATAAATAAGGTTAGCTTAAAAGGCTCAATTGATCCAAAAACTGCCGATATCATTTTCTCAGTTAGATTTAGCTTAGAATTTCGCCTCAAGAGAAAATCAAACAAATTCTAAGATTTTGGTGAAATTTAAGAAAATCACATATTTCACATGAATGTTCTCTAGATTTACACATAATTCAAAAAGTAAGTACTTTTAGTGCTCAGTAAGTGGATCACATAATCAGAATTAAGATTAACTCACACATTAATTGCAAGTTTAAATAAAATTTAAATTTTTCTAAGAATCATAATAATTCACAACCAGGAAAGCAATAATGATAAAAAAATTATCCAAAAATTTGTCTTCCCCCCAAACTTGAATGAAGCAGTGTTCTCAATGCGAAAAATAGAATAGGAAGAAGAAAACTTCCCTGGTTGTAAGATAAGTCCATAGATGATCTTGATGATTAAACTCTTGAAAGGTGCACCCTAAAAATTAACCTGTATTAAACAGAGAAAAGTTAATCTTTTTTTTTTTTTTTTGCAAAACATAAACTTAAAAATAAATAAAAACATAATTAAAATACTTGGCTTGCCTCCCAAGAAGCACTTGCTTTATAGTTGTCAGCAAAGCTATCTCAGATGTCGTTATTCTGAAGAATGAAGTTCAAAGTAGGGCTTCAAGCGTTGACCGTTCACTTTGAATGTGCCCTCAGTGTCATGCGCAACTTCAATTGTTCCATTTGGGAATACATGTGTAACTATAAAATGACCAAACTATGTAGATCGCAACTTTCCTAGAAAAAGTTTAGACGAGAGTTATAGAGTAAGACTTTTTGACCAATTTTAAACTATTTTCTGAATATGTGCTTGTCATGCCATCTTTTTGTACGCTCCTTGTACAACTTAGAATTTTCATAGGCCTCATTGTGAAATTCCTCCAATTCATTCAGTTGCAATAATCTTTCTTCACCTGCAGACTGTATATCAAAATTCAGAAATTTCAATGCCCAATATGCTTTATACTCTAATTCCATTGGTAAGTGACAAGCCTTTCCAAACACTAGCCTAAAAAGAGACATCCCAATTGGAGTTTTGAACGCTGTCCTATAAGCCTAAAGTGCATCATCAAGTTTTATTGACTAATCTTTCCTAGAGGCATTCACTGTTTTTTCTAAAATTCTCTTGATTTCACTATTTGAAATCTCTACTTGACCACTAGTTTGAGGATGATAAGGGGTTGCAACCTTATGTGTGACTCCATACTTACTCAAAAGTGCTTCAAATTGCTTATTGTAAAAATGTGTCCCCCTATCACTTATGATTACCTTAGGAGCGCCGAATTAGGTAAAAATATTTTTCTTCAAAAATTTCACCACAACCTTAGCATTACTTGTTGGCAATGCTACAGCTTCTACCCACTTAGACACATACTCCACAGCCACTAAAATGTATAAATTTCCATAAGAAGGTGTAAAGGGTCCCATAAAATCAATACCCCAAACATCAAATAATTCACACACAATAATGTTGTTTAAAGGCATCTCATTTTTTCTTGAAATATTTCCAGTTATTTGATACCTATCCCATGAAGCTACATAGGAGTATGCATCTTTAAAAAGTGTAGGCCAATAAAATCCAGATTGTAAAATCTTAGCTGCAGTTTTTGTGGCACCAAAATGACCACCTGCCTCTTCATCATGACAATGATGTAAAATGTTTACCTTCTCTTCATCTAGAACACATCTCCTTATGACCTGATCTACACATACTTTAAACAAGAAAGGTCCTTCCCAAAAATAATTTTTAACATCAAAAAAGAATTTTTTTTTCTTCTGTTGATATGATAATTCAAGGGGAAAAACATTACTTACCAAATAATTTACAAAGTTAGTATACCAAGGAATTGACTTGATGGAAAAAATTCTCATCGGGAACTCTTCCAAAATTGGTCTTACCTCTTCTTTTGAATTTGGAATTCTTGATAAGTGATCTGCAATTAGATTTTCAGTCCCCTTCTTATTTTTGATTTCCAAATCAAATTCTTGCAGCAATAAAATCCACTTGATCAACCTGAGTTTTGATTCTTTCATTTCAAGCAGATACTTAATAACAGAGTGGTCGAATAAACTACAACTTTTGTGCTAATTAAATAAGAACGAAATTTATCAAAAGCAAATACTACTGCCAAAAGTTCATTTTTTGTTGTTGAATAATTCAATTGTGCACCTAACAAAGTTCGACTGGCATAGTATATGGTTCAAAAACATATCCATGATTGGTGCTGAAATTAACTTCTTCCTTTGTCCCAAAACAGCTCCAACTGCAGAATCGCTAGCATCACACATCAGTTCAAAAGGTAAATCCCAATTTGGTGCTACCATTATTGGTGCTGAAATTAACTTCTCCTTTAAAGTATTAAAAACCCGCATGCATTCAACAGAAAAATTAAAAGGAACATATTTTTCCAAAAGATTAGAAAGATGTTTAGCAATTTTTGAAAAATCTTTTATATACCGCCTGTAAAATCTTGCATGCCCTAAAAATCCTCTGAAAAGTTTCACAAATGTTGGCGGAGGCAATTTTGCAATGACCTCCACTTTGGCTTGATCGACTTCTATTCCCTTTCGAGAAATTTTATGCCCGAACACTATTCCTTCCTCAGCTTTCACTACTTCTTGCATCTTCGGATTCAAATGCCTTTGAGGTTGGATAGTGGATTTATATTGCTCCTCCATCAAAATTTTGTGCATGCAAATTGAAGGACTAATTCCCTTGATATTAGCTATTTTCCATCCAATTGCACCTTTATGCTCTCTTAATACTCAGAGCAATTTCTCGTCCATCAAATCTGTCAAATAAGAAGATATAATTACCGGTAAAGAAGAAACTCCATCTAAATAGGCATATTTCAAATGAGAAGGTAAGGGTTTGAGTTCTAGAATTGGAGGTTCTTCAATTGATTGTTTAGGCTTTGTAATGTGTTGTCCCAACTCATCAAATTTAATTGCCTTTTGCCTTGAATATGGTGGCATTGCCTCCATGAAATTTGCGTACTCCTTTATTTCCTCATTCTGAATATCTTTGTCTATTGGTTGAATCAGACATGCTTCAAGTGGATCTTCAAAAATATTTTCCTGAAAAACCTTATTCACCAACTTGTCAACTGTCTAAACTCTAAAACAAGAATTATTATCAGATGGATATTTCATTGCTTTAAAAACATTAAATAAAACAAGATCATCTTGAACTCTAAGAATTAACTTCCCTTGTTGTACATCAATAAGAGCTTTTCCTGTTGCTTGAAAAGGTCGACCTAAGATAAGTGGTACCTCAAAATCTTCCTCCATGTCAAGAACTATGAAATTTGCAGGAAAGATATATTTGTCAAATTTTACCAAAACATCTTCCACAATACCTCTTGGATATTTAATTGATCGACCAGCCAGTCGAAGTGACACTGTGGTTGCTTTTACCTCGCCTAATCCTAATTTCTTGAAAACTAAATAAGATATTAGATTAATACTTGCACCTAAATCACATAATGCTTTTTCAAAGTAAGAATCCCCAATAGTGCAAGGAATAGTAAAACTCCCTAAATCTTTTAATTTCTGAGGCAATTTGTTTTGTAGGATGGCCGAACACTCCTCGTTTAACTTCATAGTTTCATAATCCTCCAGTTTCCTTTTGTTTGCCAAAATCTTCTTCAAAATTTTTGCATAACCAGGCATTTGCGCTAAAGCATCTGCAAAAGGAATGTTAATGTGCAATTTTTTAAATACATCAAGAAATTTAGAAAATTGCTTATCCATTTTGTGCTGTTGGAGTCGCTAAGGGAATGGAATTGGCAGAACATATGGCTTGTGATTATCTGGAAAAAGTTTACTCTTGCTTGTCTCATTCAAATATTTATTGATCAACTCTTCTTTGTCTCTGATAATCTCTTCTTCTCCCACTTGTTTACCACTTTTCATGGTAATAGCCTTTATGTTTTCAATTGAATTTTTCTCTGTGTTGCTCAGCAAAAAACCCTGTTGCCTTCCTGACATCATGCTTGTTAACTGACCCATTTGCATCTCCAAATTTCTTATCGAAGCCTCTTGGTTTTGAAATCTCTCATTCGTGCTTTTGATGAAGTCATGAATCGTATTAGCAAGTTTGATGACTATATCTTCTAAATTTGACTTTGTCTCTTCTAATTGTTTGAATCTAGGTGGTCTCGTCACATTCTGATTAATCCATGAAAAATTTGGATGATTGCGCCATCCCGGATTGTATGTGTTGGAGTAGGGATTATTCTGTGACTTGTTAAAATTCCCAATAAAGTTATGATTTTCACTAGGTTGTTTGAAAGTATTACCTACCTGACACTCTATGCTAACATGTCTTCCACCACAAAAATCACATTTCAAATTGTGAATTTTCATGGTTGAAACACTCATATTATCAAGCTTTTTGTTGAGTGTTTCAAATTGTGCAGCAATTGCAGCAAAAGCATCCACTTCATGAACTCCGCTAACTTTTTGCATTGGTAATCTCTCAGTGGGCCACTGATAACTATTGGACGCCATCTCCTCTAATAGATTGTAGGCTTCTTATGGTGTTTTATTATTTAGAGTTCCTCTTGCAGCTGCATCAATCATAGAACGAAGATTTGTACTAGAGCCATTATAAAAAGTTTGTACCTGCATCCATACAGGTAGTCCGTGATGTGGGCATCTCCTAAGAAATTCTTTAAATCTTTCCCATGCTTCATATAATGATTCATTATCCATCTGCATAAAATTAGTAATATCGTTACGCATCTTCACAGACTTTGCAGGTGGAAAGAACTTACAAAGAAATTTCTGAGCCATATCATTCCATGTAGTAATTGATCTTGCAGAAAGAGAAGAAAGCCAACTTTTAGCTTTGTCTCTAAGAGAGAATGGAAATAATCCCAATCTAATAGCATCATCTGTAACTCCATTATATTTAATGGTGTCACAGATTTCAAGAAAAGCATCAATGTGAGCATTTGGATCATCGCTTGGTAGCCCACTGAATTACACTGATTGTTGAAGCATCTGAATAAGTGACGGCTTAATCTCAAAGTTGTTTGCTTGAATTCCAGGTCTTCTAATACTTGATGTGGTGCCTTGAACTGTTGGTGCAGCATAATCTCTTAAAAGTCTACGTGGATTTTCATTCTTATCGTCTGCCATCTTCTTAGCGTGATTTCTCTGTTCTCTTAGTCGCCTTATGAATGTACGCTTGATTTCTGGATCAAGCTCAACAAGTTTCCCTTATTGGCTACATGTCATAAATCGATGTACACCCTGAAAAATAAACCAAAACAAAAGCTAGATTAAACTTAGAATTATCTGGTATCAATATTAATTAGTATTAAACAAATGATCATCGGCAACGGCGCCAAAAACTTGTTCGTGAAATTCTAAACACAAGTGCATGTGTCGAACAAGTAATATAATGATGAGAAAAAGCATCGTCTATCGATGATTAATAAACCAATTAAATACTAAAATAGACTAATTCTAAAATTTATCTAACAGATCAAAATATAATTAAGAATAAATTAAAAAAACAAAATTTGTAGACTAAATGCAGTAAATCGATCATATAAATATGTTAGAGCATCCGATTTCACCATAACCACTAGATATGGATTTCATATTGTTGTGAATACAAGAACGATATCAAACGTGCGGAATTTCCTAACCTATTTACTATCCTATCTCTAGGCATATCAAACCTACTCAGCTTATTAATCCACTATATCTCTATGTGAATTAAAATAAACATGAGTACATTAAAAACTATGAATATTTCCGGTTTACAATGAGTCTTTTGGATCACCTTATCACCGAAAGCTACACAAATAACGTGGTATATTTCTATCCACATTTAATTCATGGTTATATATTATAATGAGCAATCGCATATTATCACTTCTCAATTTCAAACATGCACATCAGATCATTCAAGTGGTGGCCAGTCACTCAAAAGTATTAAACGCAATAATATAGAACTCATATGAATAAAATCAATTGTAAAACATAAAAATCATGAAATTCATATCATCATGGTTAGGCTACATCGTAGCCCTAACAACAGAAAATTATAACATAGTAGAAGAATATATAAAAATATAAATCAAACCCAACATCTTGAATCAAAGAATAAGAATTCTGTCACAACTTTTGTCTTCTCTTCAAAATACTTGAAAAACTCTCGGAAGAATGAAAACCGATCTAACCCCCCAAAAATAAACCTAGCTGCTCTCTCTCTTTCCTATTTATAGGAGATCTAAAATATCTATCTCCCAACGCTTGCAGATAACATTATGGAACAAAATCAAGAATTTCCTGATTTGATATCAATCTTCCACTACTGCTTTTATTTGAATTCCTGATAGTTGCTATTCTTTTTCTTATCTTCTCCATATCTCATTATTTTGCATAAACAAGGAAAATTCAAATAATCAGAAGGAAATCCAAATATTTTCTCATAGATGATGCATTAATTGTTGCCTAAAATAGGTAAATTAACTCTATTTTTATAGAGTTATCAATAATCCAATAGCTGGGATTGTGATAATGAGGGCAATAGGACCTAAGTTAGTATCCTTTCCTGAAAAAGGAAGAGCTCTTATGTTAGACAAGAAACTCGCAAAGAACAGTGTTTAGACCCAATTACCAATAACAGATTTTAGGAGGGGTTGCACATTTAAAGTAGTCCTTGGTGTTATTCTATAAGTTTCCTGATGAAATTAATTCAAACGGTGACACTTAAATCAAAAGAAAGGAAGAGTCATGATGCATAAAAAATCTCATTGATTTCTCATCTGCTACTTATTTCATGCTTATACCTCATTCAAGAGGAAACATAAGTGTCTCAGGAACTTATCACACCAAGAATCAAGAATTAAATTACATCATGCTTTAAAATACACTTAATGCGGCCATACTCAAAGGAGGAGGAGCAGGGGAAGGAGTCTCTTGTTTGTAAAAGGAACTCATTGAAGTTGAAAGCATGCTTGCTCACATTTATCATCATGTTTGTCCTACAGACAATTGAAAGCACAAATAGAATGCTCTGGCATAGGTAAGCGTGCATTAAAAGGAAGTACCTTTAGCTGGTGGGTTACTCGTTGGAGGAGGTGGAGGAGAAACTGGCGATTGCCGTGGTGATGGTGACGTCTCATAAGCCGAAGGATAAAAAAAAGCAGCCTACTTCAAACCTGATATTGCAACTCGGATTAATAACCCTTCCTCCTTGTTTTTTTTTTTTTTTTTTTTTTGACCTAGGGAACCCACCGCATGGTCGACAGCCGGGGAGTAAACCCTGGGGAGGTACGCAAGAAACCACCACTGACGCACTCCGGGCAAGACACCACGCAATGCTTCGGCCTCCCTACTTCGCAGGGGCTTCGAAACTGGGACCTACTACGTTGGAGTCCAGCAACCCTACCATCCACGCTGCAACGATGGGCGGTACCCTTCCTCCTTGTTTCTGATTACAACACTGAGGAATTTGTTCAATAGTTCCCACCAAACAATTGTTGCGTTGTTGCTGTGACAAGTCTGGAGTGCACTGCACAAGTCCAAACAGAGTTTGGAAGTTTGGAGCAGTAGCGTTTCCAACCGCAAATTTCCTCGTCAAATTGCCATTCGCAGCTTGCTCTCTCAAACCATCCATCAGATTTCTCAAAATCTAGAAAAATGAACCAAATCCATAAGCTACAGTCAGGAGAAGATGACAAGAATTAGTACTTCGTCAAGACCCGCATCAGAAAATCCTACTCAATCTTAATGCAATATGAATTGCTAGCTGCTATCGAAGAATGATACCTAAAATAAAATGCTCCTTTGAGTTCAGACTACCCTGAAACATAAAGTTCAAGAATTCAAGATGAAAGGAAAGAAAAACGCGTTCTTTGAGAACAAGTTGCGGAGAAAATACAAAAAGGAACAAGAAAACAAAATCATAATCAGCAGCATGATATAACCATGGGTTGTTCAGGAAACTGTCTAGCACTTCAAAATGGGCTATGATGAATTACAAAGTGGAGCTAAACCGACATGAATTGCACTCAAACAGCAGCCCAATGATACCGATCCGCATCGTCGGGCACATCGTCGAGCAGAGATGAGGCTTCTCACGGTTTACTTTGTCGAAAACTACGGAAAGTTCCCATGAAGTAAGCGAAGTCAACGCGTCAAGAAGCATGATGCACTCTGCATTCATGGAAACAAGCGAAATGCAATGCAAGTGTTTGTTCAAATGAAAGATGCCGATCATGAGCATGCAAAAGCTGAACTTTCCGATTCCGAACCTGATTGAACTGATCGACGTTGTTGGTGAAATTGTTGATGTTCCACATGTAGAAGGCAGGCGAGTCCTCCATGGTCCGAAAAATGGATCGGTTCGAGTACCGGAGCCTGCAGTTGTCGTACCAGATGATCGCCTCCTTCTGCACCGGGCACCGGCGGGCGATCTCGGGGGCGGAGTCGTTCAGGCAGCTCCAGCAGTCGGCGGCCCCGACGTCTCCCTGGCAGAGGGCGATGGCGTTGATGGCATCGGGGCTCCCGCTGCCGGCGAAGAGGTTGTAGAACCCGTAGTCCGCGGTGGCGTCCACGACGGCGACGGAGCTGAGGAGGACGTGGAGGTTGTCCCCGTAGGTGCCGTTGGCGGTGAAGTTGCCGTTGGTCCCGCAAAAGTGGTAGAGAGGGTCGGCGCCATGAGCGGAGGCGGCGAGGGCGAGGAGCGAGAGGAGGAGGAGGACGGCGGAACGCGGCGGAGCGATCATCGGAAGCTTGTCTCGAGTTTCAGTTCAGTCGGAGAGAGAGAGAGAGAGAGAGAGAGGAGGGGGGTTTACCGTTGACTTTGGCCGGCTAAAGTGAAATCCCGATCGTGACGGGACTCCGGTAATGATGATATTTAATTCCCGAACATACTGAGGCGCTATAAACAAGATATTATTAATATATATATATATATATATATATATATATATATATATATATATATATCTTAAGTTTTTCTTATTATTAAATTAAAGCAATCCAAAAGAGAGCAAGGCCGAACCCAAAATATAGAAAATGCCAATAATGCATAGCTTTATTCTTAAAATGTGTATTGAAAGTAGAAAGAAAATACAACCAATAAATTATTTCGTATGTCACAGAATTTTATGTTGACTTGAGAAAATAGTATATTACAATATTACACAGAAGAAATTAGATTCATAAAGAAATATATATAAGGCAAATTTGTTAACGAAAAAAAAAAAGCTATCTGCCATTATTTTTATATGGATTCTCTTTATGGGCCAAATTAAAGCAATCCAAAAGAGAGCAAGGCCGAACCCAAAATATAGAAAATGCCAATAATGCATAGCTTTATTCTTAAAATGTGTATTGAAAGTAGAAAGAAAATACAACCAATAAATTATTTCGTATGTCACAGAATTTTATGTTGACTTGAGAAAATAGTATATTACAATATTACACAGAAGAAATTAGATTCATAAAGAAATATATATAAGGCAAATTTGTTAACGAAAAAAAAAAGCTATCTGCCATTATTTTTATATGGATTCTCTTTATGGGCCAAATTAATTAATGAAATTTGAAGAAAGTAACTTTTTATAAGGAGTACAACCTCTTACATATATAAATGAAGAAAAAGAAGCGTATGGCATTCTCTAATTCCAAAAGGTTAAAAATTGAAAAATTCAAGGAAATTGTTTTTTTTTTTTTTTTTTAAAGAATCAACTCGGCACATTTTTAGCAAAACCCAAAAGTACTTTTATTCATCCCCAAATGAACAAAGAAAGAACTCAAATTGCGTTACATATAATTGGAACACCACAAGATCTAGGAGAATTACTTCGCATGAAAATCCAATATTAGACAACCCGAGTTGTGTATCATGAACTTTTATTTTGTGGGTATTGAGATTGGTGGTAACTTTTTTTAAATCTTGTATCTCTTTAAAATTGCAATTGCCACATGAACATTTTCATTTCACTTATACACCTATTCTTAATTATGGATGATGAATAGATTGACTTCTTTGAGCATTTGAGCATCAAATGAATAGGTATTGAACTTTGTAACATGAATTTGACGAGTCTTCAATTTTCATGTAAAAGAAGATAGTTCTACTTTTATCTCTTCAAGTATAATTAATTACCCATGCTAATAAGTTAGTAAGTTTTGTTGCAGTATGTAAACTTACTAATAATTAGTTCTATTGAGAGTGAAAAGCCAATCACATGATAAGATTTGGAGAAAAATAAGCAAATAAGTCTTTCTTTGGTTAGATTGAGTGCTAACTACTAAGCTCATCAAAAGTTAGTCGATAAATGTTACGTTATACAAACTTTTGTACAATGCTTACATTAGTGCTAGAATATATATATATTCAGATCACTTAAATGCTAAATCAGAGAAAATTCAATTACTTAAGTGTCAACGGTGACAAGTTCCGACAATTCATCCCACATGACTTTTTTATATGAAATTTTAATGTCTATGTGGTTTTCTTATAAAAGGACGTCCAACTTGGACGATATGTTGACCTTAAATGCGAAATTCTGAATTCTAAATTCAATAATAATATTTGGGATGTAAAGTTAAGCATGCATGGCACCTATGAAATCTCAGGTGGGTTACTAATTTTGTGAGAAAGGTGTGAAGGATGATTTTCATGATTGTAATCACTCAAAGTTAGATACATTAACATTAAATTGATAGATGCTAACATGTACATTGATGGTGTAGAGTGACAATAATTGATTTACCTATGTTTATTTAGTCAAACTCTAAATTACCAAACCTTTCTAATAATTTACCAATTTCTTACTAACTTTGAAATTGTGACCTAATTTTAGGTGACCAACTCTTATTTGAACCACTCATCAAAATTGTAGACTGCTTAAATAACGAATGATCCATAATTAATAACATACCCACTTTTATTCAATTATATGAAATTACCAACTTCATCTTACTCATTTACCAACTTTTTATATGACATATTAGTAGTGGCCACTTCTCGTTGTCGACAGTAACTTTACACATACAAAAGTAAGTTCAAGCATCTAAGTAGCTAATAATTTCTCAGATTAGTCAAAAAATAAATTATCGTGGAAAAGTACAGTAATTATAGTAATTATTCATGAGAGTCAGTAGTTTACTCATAAGAAACTAACTATTGATATATCTAAATTCAACATCCATAAGTGACTTATAACATTTCTATAATGCAAAGTAACTTTCAAATATCTTTTCCATTAATATGATGTGCAATTGAAGTAACTTTTTCAGAGTAAATTCCGTCTATAGCCAGTAATATAAGCGACAGACTTCACCCATTTTTAAGACCATAGCAGCATATAATCATCCCAGATTCCATTCAACACATGAAATAATGCAAATATCAAATGATGTACTGATGTTGCACATTGCCTCGTCGTTCCATCGTTCCATCCGCAGTGGACCAGAAGACGTGCACAAATTTAGACTCCAATCTGTGATCATCGAGGATACAGCTCGGTGATGGAAGCCTCATTCACTGATTCTTGGATTTCTCTGTCTTTGGATCGTTTTGAATGAGTTACCATCACCCGCGAAGCTGTGTCAGATTCAGGGATACTGGGCAAAATGAATGCAGGTCGTGATGGCAGTGGCAAGGTGGTGGAGTAACTACTGAGCATCAGAACCACCGCACTCATGGTGGGTCTGTCGGCCTCAATTTCTTGAACACACAGCAATCCGACATGAATGCACCTCAATATTTCAATCCTCGAACCATCAGCCAAATTGGGATCTATGAGATCTGAGGGGGTCCCTTCCCTCCAACTCCTCCATGCCTGCAATGAATCATAAACGCAAACTCAGTATGGTAAGGACAGTTGCTTGACTCATTTGAGTTTGGGTCTGCCACTCTTTCCCGGCGATTCCTTAGGGGAAGGAGAGTGATTGAAAGATATTTTCTTACATAGCTAAGAAGGTCCTCCGTGGTATCCCCATTGCAGAAGCGGCTACTTTTTTTACCACTAATAATCTCTAGTAGCAACACCCCAAAACTATAGACATCTGACTTGACTGAGAACAATCCATGCATTGCGTACTCTGGAGCCATGTACCCACTGCATCACAGGAATAATTAGCACTTTCAACGCAATTCCACTTAAGATGCTGTGCCTTTATATCTGCTAGCTATTCAGATTATATGGAGAAGAGCACAGGAAATATAACTGGATCTATTTTAAGATACTATGTATGTATTACTTACTAAGTGCCAACAACCTTGCTTGTGGCGTCTTGAGTTTGATCCACCACAAATAGCCTTGCTGTACCAAAATCTGAAATTTTAGGGTTCATCTCTGCGTCTAGCAAAATATTGCTCACTTTGAGATCCCGATGAATAATTCGAAGTTGAGAATCCTCATGAAGATAAAGAAGTCCACGAGCAATGCCTCCTATTATCTTTTGACGCCTCTCCCAATCCAGCCGCCTACGTCTAACAGGATCTGCATAGTATATTGACAAAAGGTTATAGTGATGTAGCTAGCGCAAGGTGACATTCTAAATGCAGATTGGCAAGAACATGCACTTCAATTACTCATAAATCAGATGATGCTGGAACAAAAGTGGCATGATCATACCATATATAAAGTGGTCCAGGCTTGAGTTTGGTAAGAATTCATAGATAAGAAGCCTTTCTCTCCCCTCCAGGCAAAATCCTAAGAGCCTAACCAAATTCCGGTGTTGAAGCCTTGCGACCAAGAGGACTTCATTCTTGAATTCTTGATCACCTTGTCCCAAATCTACAGACAGCCTTTTTACTGCTATAACTTGTCCATTGGCCAATGTTCCCTGAAGAAGAATGCAAAAAGCAACCATATACATGTAAATGTTTCAAATCCTTTGTTATTTTATGAATAAACAATTTGCAGTGATTACCTTGTAAACTACGCCAAATCCACCTTGTCCCAATTTATTTGCGTCAGAGAAGTCATTTGTTGCCTCTCTGATGGTATTCAAGTCGAACTGCAGGGATTCTGCATTTGTGATTTCATCTACAGGTACAGCTACAAAGTGGAAAATCCGAAGTTGCTTATTGTCTAATTCCACACTATCAGTAAGCCCATCTGCTGACTTAACAGTTAATAGTAATTCATTCTTATTTAACAGATAATCCATTCTAAGGAAAATTTAGCCTCTAGGTGATGCTAGCAAATAAAAGATTTTCCAGAGCAATCTGGGAACTTTGATATCTATAGCCCTTACTGAATCTTTCCTCATTCAGTCAGAAATCACCGACCTCTGAATTTCTGGAAAGTTACTAGCTTTGGAACATCAAGGCTTAACCTATTGGCTGCTAATCTGTTTCACATAGGTTGTATTCACCCAGTATTTTATGAAAATCAGTCACCCAAAAGTAATGAGAACTTACTTTGAAATTTTTCTTCAATCTTCTTGACCTCAAACAGATGCACAATATTCCAGCAATTAAAAGAGATAATCCAACAGCTGGGATTGTGATAATGAGGGCAATACGACCTGAGTTAGTATCCTTTCCTGAAAAAGGAAAAGCTCTCATGTTAGACAGGAAACTCGCAGAGAACAGTGTTTAGACCCAATTACCAATAACAGATTTTAGGAGGGGTTGCACATTTAAAGCATTCCTTGGTGTCATTCTATCAATTTCATGATGAAATTACTTCAGACGGTGATACTTAAATCGAAAGAAAGGAAGACTCATGATGCATAAAAAATCTCATTAATTTCTCATCTGCTACTTATTTCATGCTTATACCTCATTCAAGAGGAAACATAAGTGTCTTAGGAACTTATCACACCAAAAATCAAAAATTAAATTACATCATGCTAAATACAATTAATGCAGCCATACTCGAAGGAGGAGGAGCAGGGGAAGGAGTCTCTTGTTTGTAAAAGGAGCTCATTGAAGTTGAAAGCATGCTTGCTCACATTTATTATCATGTTTGTCCTACAGACAATTGAAAACACAAATAGAATGCTCTGGCATAGGCAAGGGTGCATTAAAAGGAAGTACCTTCAGTGGGTGGGTTATTCGTTGGAGGAGGTGGAGGAGAAACTGGCGATTGCGGTGGTGATGGTGACGTCTCATAAGCTGAAGGATCAAAAAAGCGGCCTACTTCAAACCTGATATTGCAACTGGGACTAACAACCCTTCCTCCTTGTTTCCGATCACAACACTGAGGAATTTGTCCAATAGCGGTCACTAAACAATCGTCGCATTGTGACTGTGACAAGTCTGGAGTGCACTGCACAAGTCCAAACAGAGTCTGGAAGTTTGGAGCTGTTGCGTTTCCGACAGCAAACTTCCTTGTCGAATTGCCACTTGCAGCTCGGTCTCTCAAACCATCGGTCAGATTCCTCAAAACCTAGAAAACAGAATCAAAACTATAAGCTACCATCGGGACAAGAAGACAAGAATTAGTACTTTATCACAACCCACACCATAAAATCCTACTCAATCTTGATGCAATATGAATTGCTAGCTGCTATCCAAGAATGATACCTAAAATAAAACGCCCCTTTGAGCTCAGACTACCCTCAAACATAAAGTTCAACAATTCATGACGAAAGGAAGTAAAAAAACACATTATCTGAGAACAAGTTGCAGAGAATACAAAAAGGAATATGAAAACAAAACCATAATCAGCCCCATGATATAACCGTGGGCTCTTCCGGACACTGTCTAGCACTTCAAAAGGGCTATGATGAATTACAAAGTGCAGCTAAACCGGCAAGAATTGCACTCAAACAGCAACCTAATCTAACCGATCCGCATCGTTGGGCATGTCGTCGAGTGGAGACGACGATTCTCATGGTTTACTATGTCGAAAACTTCGGAAAGGTTCGATGAACTCAGCGAAGTCAACGCGTCAAGAAGCATGATGCACTCTGCTTTCATGGAAACAAGCGAAATGCAATGTAAATGTTTTGTTCAAATGAGAGACGCCGATCGTGAGCATGCAAAAGCTGAACTTTCCGATTCCGAACCTGATTGAACTGATCGACGTTGTTGGTGACGTTGTTGAGGTTCCACATGTAGAAGGTGGGCGAGTCCTCCTTGGTCCGAAAAATGGAGCGGTTCGAGTACCGGAGCATGCAGTTGTCGTACCAGATGATCGCCTCCTTCTGCACCGGGCACCGGCGGGTGATCTCGGGGGCGGAGTCGTTCAGGCAGCTCCGGCAGTCGGCGGCCCCGACGTCGCCCCGGCAGAGGGCGATGGCGTTGACGGCGTCGGGGCTCCCGCCGGCGGCGGAGAGGTTGTAGAACCCGTAGTCGGTGGCGGCGGCGGCGGCGGCGACGGAGGTGAGGAGGGCGTTGAGGTTGTCCCCGTAGGTGCCGTTGGCGGTGAAGTTGCCGTTGGTCCCGCAGAAGTGGTAGAGAGGGTCGGCGCCATGGGCGGAGGCGGCGAGGGCGAGGAGCGAGAGGAGGAGGGGGACGGCGGAACGCGGCGGAGCGATCATCGGAAGCTTGTCTTGAGTTTCAGTTCTGTCAGAGAGAGAGAAGGGGGCGGGGATTCGGTGCGGGAAGGGACACGGCTTTGACTTCTGCCGGCGGGCTTGACCGTTGACTTTGACCGGCTTAAGAGAAATCCTGATCGTGACGCTACAGCGATTGTGACGGGACACCGGTAATGATGAAATTTAATTCCCGAAATGAGAAACTGAGGTGCTATAAACAAGATATTATCAATATATATAAATAAATATTAAGTTTTTTTTTTTATTACAAAATTAAAGCAACCCAAAAGAGAATAAGGTCGAACCCGAAATATAAAAAATGCCAATGATTAACAATGATCGACAAACTTATTACTAAATTAGTCTCTCGGTGCTTATAGCACTTCACACGAGAATTCATTCTAAAAATACATATTAGTAAATCAAAGAGCGACACCGCAGCTAGCATCCGAACCAGAAAAACAAAGAAGAAAGAATAAGAACAACAACAACAACAAGTGTCGTCATAGAATTGAATAAAAGCGCATTCTAAACTAGTATTCTCACTGTTAAAAAGTCTAATCCAAAGATTTAAGAGGCCATATGTATATAAAGAGCTAGACAAGTGAGATACTTCAACACCCTTTTTCTTGTTTAATTCAAATTAGGAACAACATGCGAAATTTGACAAGCAGGTGAAGGGACAATATTAACAGTTTTGGAAGCCTTCGCTTCTTCTTGAGCGATCACGTATACTCATCTCAGAGTTGGTGGCCATTGTGATTTCCTTGTTGAGATGCTTTGCTCAGGTGCTATTGTGCTAGTCATGTAGGGCTAGCATTCACTTGGGTCCTCTCCTAGGAGCAGTCCCTCCTAATGTGGCCTCGTTGACCACACTCAAAACATTTCCTCGAATCCTAATAGGGTCTCCGCCCATGCCGTCCACAACAACTTTGGCATGGTTCATTCTGGTAAAGTACTTGATTCATTGCATGGCCTTTCTCGGCTTCTCCAAATTTTTTGAAATTCCGCTTCTTATGAGAAGGGCCAACCTATCCTTGAGATGGGTGGGGCCTCTTGTCTTGTCGAACATAACATGGTGCCATCTAATATCCAAACCCAATTCTTTGTTCACTTTCTATCTGTTCCCTCATCAATTTTTATTCTACAAGCCAGGCTTGCTTGTAAATTTCATTATAGTCCTTGATGTTAAGGGCAATAGTTGTTTTCTAATGTCCACCTTTTAGAAATTTCTTAACTTTCTCTTCTTGATCCTTTACCAATCTAGGAGCGTACTTGGAGAGTTTAGAGAATTCCATTTCATATTGGTTTACAATCAGCTCCTTTAAGTCCAATTAGATAAATTCTATTATCTTCATGTCCTTAGCGCAGTAAGAGAAATGCTTTTTGTAGAAAGCCTTAACAAATTCATGCATTTTTACTATTGTATAGATCGAGAAGATTGCGACCCTAGAGGCCCTCCACCGATGCTTGGCGTTTCTTTCCAGTTGGTACTCAACCAAAGTTATATTCTCGTTGTCATAGCAGTTCAACAATCGAAAGATTTTCTCCATTTCATCAATCCATTGTTATGCCTTTTCTAGGCTTCCAATGCCAGTGAAGGAATGTGACTTTATTTTCAAAAATTGTCCTACCAGTCCTTGGGTGCTATGTTTCACCTCAGGTTACTGTTGGGCTTGTTTCTCCATCAAGTTTCTTTTGTTAGCAAATGCTTGTAAGAAATCCTCCATCTGAGGTTCTGCCTTCGAAGTGTTGGCCTCCGTCCTCGATGGAGAACTTCTTGACCTCACCATGTTTCCCTACAAATTCCTAAGCATTACCCATGTAAACGATTAGTCACCCGGTATTTCTAATTGTATAACCATAAGCAAAATTGCATCAGTAACATATGCATGTCACTAAAATACACAGGTAACTTGAAATTGTTACCTGCGGTTTACAAGTGACAGTCCATCACCCGTTGTCCAAAATAATTCAAGCACATGCATTTAGTATCTTATCACAAGCGTTCATCCTAGCTCCTTCAATTGCTAATGTAACTTATCACTCTAGTCAAACCTATGCTCTGATACCATTAGAACTGTGACGCCCTCAGCACGTCACAACTAATGTAGAGCTACTAGCGCAATTATCATTTTCGTTTCACTTTTCTTAAGCATACAAAAGCGTAAATAACTAAAGTAATACTGGGGTGTACAGGGACTTCTATAAACTAGGCAACTTCATTTCTTATTTATTTATATACATTTGCTAGGCGATTAGTTTTGGTACACTAGGAAATTTCAAAAGGTCAGTACTATTGACTACACCATACTGTAAGTTGGTCACCCCATCCCAACCTAGCTGTACCCGTGGTCACCTAACTTTGACCCTTGGCTCAATCAAAATCTTCCAAGTTCTCAAAAATCCAACTGCCCTCCTAACTCCCTTTTATGCGGCGGGGTTACCTCCGACTCTTGGCTCGTTAACGAATAGTGGGAGGGGACCCTGTCACGCCTCGACCCTCGGTCACATGACTATCCTTCAAATTTTGGTCGATTTTGAAAGCGATATCCCAAGATGTATCTATCGCCGACCCTTTCATTTATATATGCACATTCGGAAGTAGTTATAAATCCCTAGACAATAAAACAATGGGATAGTAAAAACAGACCATATTTTTCATACTGAAAATTCAAAACCACACCTTTTTACACGCATCTCATAGTATTCTACAATACTATATATACGTAAGTTTGATCTAATATCTATTCACATGCAGACAAGGTCTGACAAGACAGGACGGGATCTCAGTCCTCATTCGGGTCGTACTCGGGGTCATCCTTGGGGTCCTTCTCCACGTACTCCTCTTCGGTTTCCTCAACAAGGATCTCCTCATTAGATTCCTCCTCCTTAGGCTCCTCATACGAGTCCTGAAATGGTTATTCAATAACTACTGAGACAACATTTTAGCAAGTTCTACCCCTAAGACCTGATTAGTAAACTAATACACCTTAGGGCTGCCTATGCATAACATGAGTCAGAGGACTTACCTTGGCCTCAGATTCCACCTGCATATTAGCACAGATTAAATAGGTATCCAAGCAATCACATCACTGACAAATCGACCTAATCGATTACACGCCAAAAAGACCACTCACGGTCATTTCCATTCAATCAATCAATTCACAACATCATATCAAGGCAACGAATCACATTGAATCACATCAAATCACACTCAGATCGAATCATCAATCAATTGACCAAGTAGATTACATATCATCAAAACCATTTCCGGTCATTTCAACTATTCCAACTCAATTCCTAATCATGAATCACGGTCCTGAGGACACAACTTATTTATAAGTGGACTTTATTAGATTTAGTGGCTTTACGGCCCCACTCGGCACTTTCAAGATTCAATGACTTTACGGTCCCACTCGACCCTTTTAAGATTCAATGGCTTTACGGTCCTACCCGACCCTTTCAATATCTGATGGATTTATAGTCCCACCTGACCCTTTCAATATCTAATGGATTTATAGTCACACCCAACCCTTTCAATATCTGATGGATTTACGGTCCCACCGACCCTTTCTACGATGCCATACTCTGTCACCGAACCACGTGCACTCTCCAGGAAGACATTCCGAGTCTCCGAGCCACGTGCATTCTCTAAGGCTACCTTTTCGCTAAGGTAACATATCCAATCACCAAGCCACGTGTCCTTCCCAAGTGACATTCCAATTCACCGGGCCACGTGCATTCTCTAGGTGATTTACCAACTCACTTTCGATAATAACAACCGATATCCGACTAATCCTCAATCACATAGCCAAAATTGCATTATTTAAGAACATAACTTCAAAATGCACCATTAAATCAATTCGACACAAATTAAAGCTCAAATAAATAAACGGACCACTCCACGACAATCGGCATGAGATTCCGGACACCGGCCATCCTGGTTGAATTTCCGGAAAATAAATAATTAAATAATTAATTCCAAAAATTAAATAAATAAACACAATAATTCCAATTTGGCATAATATGAAGCTCAATTAAATAAACGGACTGCGCCATGATCATCAGCATAAAATCCCGGTCATTGGCCATTCTAGTTGAATTTCTGAAAAATAAATAATTAAATAATTAATTTCGAAAATTAATATTTAATTCCTAAAAAATTCCATTTAAGCCCAGATTGCCTAATTAACACCCGATAAGGGTCAGGAAAAATCCCAAGAAGCATCCAATAAATATTAGCACATGTCTATTCGCTAATTGCACAATTCAATTGTCTAACATGCATCACAATTATTTAATAATCACTAATCCACTCTAATCTAACCACCTAATTGCATTTAATTAAATCTAATCAACCTTGAAGTATAATTAGCAAAATAAGAAGGCTTTAGTGAGCAAAATTCACTGGGTAAAAGCGGAGACCGAATCACCGCGACGGCGGCCGAAACCTAAATTTTTGGCGGCTTCGATGCACCCTCGGGCCGGGCCAAGAAACTTTACAAGCCCACAAAAAATTCTGGACTTAAACTTGGGCTTGGACCTGCTGAGAATGGACTGAACTAAACGGGCTTCAAGGTCGCGGGCTTTAAATAGGCTTGATGGACTTCACTAAATTGGGCCGGGCTTCAAATAGGCTGAAGACTGTTGGATTGGGCCTGACTGAAATTAATGGGCTTAACTGCAACTTCAAACTGGGCTGAACCACAACTGAACATGGGCTTCGAAGCTGGACCGAAGCTTGCAGACTTGGCCACTGAAAAACTGAACTGGGCCTGCTGCGGCTGAATTGAATCCGCTTGGGCCCGTGGAGAATTTTCGCTGGACTGCTCGGTAGGTTGCAACGTGGGCTGAGCTGTAGCAAATTGAAGCAGCAACGTAGGACACAACGCTGGGTTTCAGCTTTGCTGGCAGCTGGATCCGTGAGCTTCGGTCTTCGGCGAGATGGCAGCAGTTGGAAATCAGCTGGTTCTGCTGGACGAACGGCAGCAGCTTTGGTGGACTTTCAAGCGGCAAGGTGGAAGCATACAGGAACCGGTGGTGCTGGCAGCTGGCGGAGGATGCAGCAGCTTCGGTGGGATGGGGATGATGGGGTTGGCAACAAGAAGACCGGTGGAGACCAAACTTGCTAGAGGGAGCAGCAACGTGGCAGAGATGGGCTTCGGTTGAAGCTGGACGAGTGGCAACAATAAAGTAGAAACGCTTCGGTGGAGAAATTTCGGTGGTGTGGGCTTCGGTCTTCATGGGAAGAAGACGTGAGGAAGAATTGAAAATGGGGATGAGGGCAGAAAGAAAAAGAAATGAAAGCGCGACAAGAAGCATGAGGAATCGACGGGATGAAAGGCACAAAGATGGAGGGAAAGAGGGAATGGATAGAGATGGTGAGAGTTGGGCTCCACCAAGCCCACTTTTTCCACATAAAATGTCGTCCAAGCTTGCCCAAGAAGCTTTATCACTTGGCTGCAATTTAACCACATAAATACACCACTCAACTCCCCAAATGGTCCAATTTTGCTAGGCTTAAGGAGGCTTACGAATTTGAGAGAGATGGCTTCAATTGCACAACCATTCTCTCTTGATTCACTTTCACTTAGCCTCTAATATTTCAATTGATATATCAATTATCAAATTGATAATTTTCCTCACCCAATCACCCATCTTGCATCTCAATTTTGCGATCGAAAACCATCTCCAACATTTTTGCACTAAAACAAGCCGGCGATGACTTTTTCCCAAAAAATCTCGGTTGTTAGAAAAATCTTTCGAGATCGAATCGACGTTCCTAAAATGACTTGTGATATATGACGAATCTCTAATTTCAAATCGGACTCAGATTGACAGTTAATTTCACTCGGGTGCTTTTTTAGTGTGACCTAGGCTATTAGGTAGTTTTTAGAACTTTTTAGGACAAATGACCCGTGGTCGATTTTCTTCGAGCCACGATGAACCCACTCGACACATTGACAACTCTCGATTATTGTGAAAATCTCGAGAATTCAAATACAGACACAGGGTACCAAAACAATAAGAAAATCAATCTAGTGCCTTTCGACGAGAATTTCCCAATTTGGTGGAGTCACCCACGATCGGTCATTCTTCTCGGCCGAACCGACCTATCTTTGATTTCAAATCGATTTTATACTTTGTGCAACAATGATCTATAAAGATGAGTACGATCGAGAAGTCGATTCCTGGTCGAATTTTCAAGTCTATTCGCCTTAAAGTCTTTAATAGCTTACCCAGCTAGTCTAGTTATCTCGTGAGTGACCAAATCAGAGAAAAACACTATAGTCGCGTCGATGAAATGCCAAATTTATCTAATCGAAATCAGAACCCGAAAATTTGGATGTCATAGACCCACTGTGTGCACACTGACACGGGTGTACATTTTGACGAACCCAAGAGTGACTTGCCTCGTCAAAGGCTCAATATCCACTAACCAAATTTTTTCCGCCAAAAATTTGGCCATTCCAGCCCTATGAAAGCAAAAGGCTGATTCACATTCAAATTTCTCTTTGGAATCAAGAGACAAACAACTTAAAGATTGCTTCGCACAAGAACTTAAATGTTAAAAAGAGAAGATATACAGGATCGGTAAAAAGACATCTGCAATTTGTGGTAGTATGAAATAATATATGCTCCTTCCCATATACTTGCTTGCAGAATGTGGATGTAATGTACATGGACAAACAAAAGTTGGACAAGTTCAAAGACATAATTGCAAAGAGCCACCTCAAAAACGCGACTAACCATTATGTAGAGGGAAGCAAAGGCATCCATCGCAATACACAGCATCCAGACAACATATGAACCTCAACCTTAAGGTCTAGCCAAGCCAAGTACAAACAAAAACACATACAGTCATGGGAATTGGCAAGGAGTTGAACCCAGACAGATGCAATATGCAGCCAAGCAGTGATCCAATATAGAGAAGGAAGTAAATGCTACCCAATCTTCGTTGACGGGCCAACCGTAACAGCAGGTCCAATAACTGCTCCTGATCCCACATGTACATGTGGACCCAGCACTGCTTTTGGATGTATGACAGCACCCACTTCAATGATTGCAGTTGGATCAATGCAGGCAGACTCATGGAAAGTTCCACCTCCGTTTGGACATCTCAGAAATTCCCGGTGACTTGTCCCGTCACCACCCTCTAATCTTCATTTAGGGGATTGCAAAAGTAGGTTCAGTGTCTTATTATCCTACATCTGCCAACATACTTCATATTCCACATCAAATGCTAAGGCGCACTTAGTATCAGACTATCAGACACGGTACAAGAATGAAAATCATGCTTAATGGCTTTTAATAAGCATTAACATATAAAACACACGCTACAGCATTTTTCAGCTTAAACTTTTGAGTAACGTAAACAATAAGACCCTACGTGGAAATTATCCCTTCCTCATATACAATGCGAGTTAACCACTATTAAATGCATCGTTGGCGCGCTTCATGCTTTTTGCTCTGCCAAGACATTAGACGACATATCGGCAATCCTCCTCCGGCCATTATCTATCTACCAACTAAAACTTCTTAAAATAAATAAGTCAAACATTAGCTAACATGGGCATTAGAGCTCGAAGCCCAATATCACTTGCCAGCATTCGGATCTTCTTTTCAAATTTATCTACTCAAAGCCGCATTTCGTCGAACAGATGAGCCGCACGACACTCAGACCGAGACAAACCTGGAAGCACTCGCATCCGCCGAACATGTGGACACGCCCCGAACGCTACCCACAGCGAACGCAGCCAAAAGATTCAATTTTTCCGGGCGCTTCGTCTTGGGAAGAAGGTGGGCGACCGAACTCGAAGCACCCAAGGCAGCGAGCTTTCTCAGACGAACCGCCATCGACGCTACGAACAGAGCAAGAGGGTGCAAATGGGTGTCGCCCAAAGTAGCGAGCGAACTCTCGTTTGTACGGTCGGGAGGTGGGCAGGCTCGGAGCTGCAGCGGGGGAACGACCCAAGTACTGAACTCCAGCACTGTCGGAACAAGGAGAAGAAAGTTCAAGGAAACTCGCAGGCTTGTCGTGCGAGGGGACAGGGACAGGATCTGTTTCGGTCAACGTGAGGCTGATATGTAGAATTTTGGAGGGACATTGAATTTAATTATCTAAAAAATTATGAATGAATTAACTCCAAAATCCCATAAACATAATAATCTACTCGAATGCTTTTATGGGATCGATTGCACGCATGAGAAAAGTTAATAAAAATACATAGTTTTATTCTAGAATTTTTTTCAAAAGTAGAAAAAGTATCTTCAATAATTCATTTCGTATGGCACAGAATTGTACGTTGACTTGAGAAAATAGTAGATTAGATGGAAGAAATTGGACGTCCAAAGAAATATGTATAAGTCAAATTTGTAGAGAAAATTCCACATGCTATTATTTTCATATTGATTTTCTTAACAGACCGAATTAATTGATGAAAATTCGAAGAAAGTAACTTTTTATAGGTAGTATAAACTGATTGTTTATCATATGTTTTTCGAAGAAATTGAAAATGTAAAATTATAAAATGATGGAAAAATAATATTTTCCTAGAAACCTTGGGGAGGGGGAAGGGGAGGGGGAGGGGGAGGGGTGGTAGGGGTGATTGTGGTTCGAGTTGAGCCGGTTCAATACCTAACCCAAGAACCAACTTACACAACGTTGGTCCCTAATTTTTTATTTTTGGTAAAGGTTGGTTCCTAATTTTTGGGATTGAGGATCGACCGATTGAGCCTAGGACCGAGGATTGGATCGACTCTATGAGTTCGGTCTAGTTCTAGAGTCAATCTAAGACTAACCAATAATTTTTTTCTTTTATTTTTTTGTATTCCCTAAAAATACAAACCTATTATTTTAAATTACATATCTATCAACAAGGATAAGCCATGAGCCATGGGGTGAGCAAATAGAGGCAAGCCACGAGGCCAACGACGAATGGTGAGCATTGTTCAAAAGTGAAGAGGGTTTTCTAATCTGGGCTTTGTTTCCTTTTGATTTACTTGATGACGAACAAGGCCGGCAAAGAGAGGCGAGTGGCAAGCAGTAAGCGTTGAGGGTGTTGAGCGACGATTGGGGCAAGCGTCAAGCATCGAGCGGCCAATGGGGCGAACGTCGAGTGACGAGTGGTGTGAGCATCGAATGAGGAGTGCTGAGTGAGGCGAGCATTGCGTGACGAGCAGGGTGAGGTTGAAGAGGATAAAAAAGAAAGAAGAACAAGAGTACTGGAGGAGGAGGACATCATTTGTTGCCATTTACTGTTGTTTGACACCATTTGATGCCATTTAATATCGTTCAAGTTAGGATTTACTCTTTAGAATATATATTCTAATATATTAGATATATAATATATAATACATCTAAAATATATTATATATAATATATAGTATATATAGTCAGGGTGACTGAGGACTCAAAGATCTCAAAACCAAGACCAACCCAATCTCCTTAGAAAGCGGATCAAGATTAGCAAGGTTGGGTTGGTCTAAGGTGGGACTAGGGTTGACCCTAGTATAAAAAGCTGAGAAGATTTATAAATGAAGAAAAAGATGCGTATGGCATTATCTAATTCCAAAAGATTAAAAATTGAAAAATTAGAGGAAATTGTTATTAAAAAAAAAATCAACTGGGCACATTTTCAGTAAAAACCAAAAATACTCTTATTTATCCCCCAAATGAGCAAATTATTGGAACACCGTGAGATCGACAACAATTACAATTCAACATTACCATGAGATCTATGAGAATTACTTTACATGAAAATCCAATAGTAGACAACCCGAATTGTGTATCTTGAACTTTTATTTCGTGGATGTTGAGCTTGGTAACATTCGTTCAATCTTGTATCTCTTTAAAATTGAAATAGTCATGTGAACATTTCCAATTCGCTTATACACTTATCAATTAATTATGGATGATTAATATATTGTATAATTTGAACATTGAGCATCGAATGAATAGGTGTCAAACATTTGTATCATGAATTTAACGAGTCTTCGGTCAGGTGTTTTACTTTTTTCTCTTCAAGTTTAATTAATTAGCCATGCTAATAAGTTAGTAGATAAATATTACAGTATGTAAACTTACTAATCACTAGCTCTATTGAGAGTGAAAATGCGACCACATGGTGAGATTTAGAGAAAATAAGCAAATTAGTGTTTCTTTGGTTAGATTGAGTGCTAACTACGAAGCTCATCATAGGGAAAAATGTTAGAAAATTCCTAAATATATTGCATTTGTGTCGATTTAACTATAAACTTTTTAATAGTGTCAAGTCAGTCCTAAATAATTTAATTATAAACCTCTTGAAATAGTGTCTATTTAGTGCTAAGCCTTATAAACTGGTGTTAATTAAGTCATTCTGGCTAATTTTAATTGGATTTTGCTGACATGGATACCGGCTGGCTGATATGGCACTGTCGACGCTTATATGAATAATTTTTAATAATTTTTTTATTTTTATTTTTTTGTTCTTTCTTTTTTTTCCTTTCCTTTCTTTCTCCTTCCTTTAGGCGATGGCCATCCGACCATCAGCCATGGCCGAGCGGGTTGGCCTCAATTGGCCAAGGCAAGGCTGAGCCTTGATGAGGGCTCCCTTCGCCAATCCGGTGAGGCTGGCTCTCACCCAAGCCAACATGACCTCACTAGATTTGGCAAGGCTCAACCTCATTGGGGCTCTCAACTCGCGACCATGGCTGGTGGCCAACCACCGCCTAAGGGAAGAAGAAAGGAAGGAAATAAGGGAAGGAAAGAAAAAAAGAAAAAGAAGAAGATCAGAAAAATAATTTAAAAATTGAAAAATGATAAAAATATTATTAAAAATTGTCAATGTCAGCGCCGACAGTGCCATGTTAAAAGATTTATGACTATTGGCACTTGTTCAAAGGTTTATGATTAAATTGACACTATTAAAAGGTTTAAAAATGAATTGACATCATGTCAAAAGGCTTAGGATTGAATTTGCATCATTAAAAAGGTTTAGGATTAAATTAGTATAATTACAATATGTTTATGACTTTTCTAACACTTTTCGTGCTCATTATAAGTTAGCAAATAACATGTAACAACATTCAAATTTTCATACGGTGCTCACTTTGGTGTTAATTTTTTTTTGTCAAAAATCACTTAGAGTGCACATGACAAAGTTTCTAGAGCAAAAACCAATTTTTGGCCAAGAATTGATTTTTCAATTTCTATTCTCTTGACGAATTTCTAAAGAAAGAAATGCATTTGATAACAATTCAAAATTTTTATTTCTAGAACATGTATGTGTTTGATAATAGAATAAAATTTCTATTTCTATGGGGGTGACGACAAGCGGCCAACGTCCGATGTTCGGTGGCTGACATCCTGTGGCAGGCGTCCAACGATCAGTGGTAGGTGTCTAGCATCTCACAGGTGGTAGGTAAGTAGCGGACAATGACGAGAGTAAATAATGAGAAGAGTTTTCATTTTTTACTTTTATTCTAGAAATAAAAAAAAGATAAAAATTTTGGCTTCGATTTCTGCTCTAACTACTATTTCAGAAATAGAAAAATAAAATTGCGTTATCAAACGAATTTTTATTTCAAACCTATTCCATGAAATAGAAAAACAAAAAAATAGAAAAATAGAAATTTTGTTATGCGCACTCTTACATGTCAAGTAGGAGAAATAATGAACACTTAAGTGTCTCCAATTAACAAATTTCGACAATTCATTCCACATGGCTTTATATATATATATATAATTTTAATGTCTACGTGGCTTTCTTAAAAAAAAAAAGAAACGACATCCAAAGTAGATGATGAGTTGGCCTCGAATGTGATAATCGAAATTTTCTAAATTCAATAATAATATTTGAGATGTAAAGTCAAGTATTAACTAACTGTGAATATTAAATGGCACACACGAAATCTCAAGTGGGTTAGTAATTTTGTGACATACCATAAGTGCGAAGGATGATTTCCACGATCGTCATCATGCGAATTATGATATTTTAAGATTAAATCCATAGATGTCGACATTTACATTGATGGTATGGAGTGACGATAATTGATTTTTCTGTTTATTTGGTAAAACTCTAAATTACCAAACTTTCGTAATGATTTCCCAACTTCTAACTTTGTAATTACAAACTAAATCTAGGTGACCAACTCTTATTTGAAACACTCATCGACATTGATTAGATCGCCTATATAACAAATGATCATTAATAACTCACCAACTTTTACTGAAGCATATGAAAATGCCAGCTTTATCTTACTCATTTACCAACTTTTTAAATGACAAGTTGAGAGTAGCTACTTCTCATTGTTGATAGTAACTTTACACATACAAAAGTAAGTTCAAACATTTCGGTAGCTAGTAATTTCTCAGATTAGTCGAAAAAATTTCATGTGGGAAAGTACAGTGAAGATTCATGATACTCAGTAGTTTTCTCATAAGAAACTAACAATTGATATATCTAAATTCAATTTTTATACATGAGTAATAACATTTCCATAATGCAAAGTAACTTTCAATTATCTTTCCCATTAATGTAATATGCAATTGAAGTAAACTTTTTCAGAGTACATATCGTCTATAGCCAGTAATATAAGCGACAGACTTCACCCATTTTTAAGACCATAGCAGCATATAATCATCCCAAATTCCATTCAACACATGAAATAAGGCAATAACAAATGATGTGCTGATATGGCACATTGTTCCATCCGCAATGGAACAGAAGACTTATACAAATTTAGACTCCAATCTGTGATCATCGAGGATATAGCTCGGTGATAGAAGCCTCGTTCACTGATTCTTGGATTTTTCTATTTTCGGATCGATTCGAATGAGTTACCATCACCCGTGAAGCTGTGTTAGATTCAGGGATACTGGGCAAAATGAATGCAGGTCGTGATGGTAGAGGCAAGGTGGTGGAGTAACTACTGAGCATCAAAACCACCGCACCCATGGTTGGTCTGTCAGCCTCAATTTCTTGAACACACAGCAATCCGACATGAGTGCATCTCAATATTTCAATTCTCGAACCATCGGCCAAATTAGGATCTATGAGATCTGAGGGGTTCCCTTCCCTCCAACTCCTCCATGCCTGCAATGAATCATAAACGCAAACTCAGTATGGTAAGGACAGTTGCTCCACTCATTTGAGTTTGGGTCCGCCACTCTTTCCCGGCGATTCTTTAGGGGAAGGAGAGTGATCGAAAGATATTTTCTTACATAGCTAAGAAGGTCCTCCGTGGTATCCCCATTGCAGAAGCGGCTACTTTTTTGACCACTAATAATCTCTAGTAGCAACACCCCAAAACTAAAGACATCTGACTTGACTGAGAACAATCCATGCATTACGTACTCTGGAGCCATGTACCCACTGCATCACAGGAATAATTAGCACTTTCAACGCAATTCCACTTAAGATGCTGTGCCTTTATATCTGCTAGCTATTCAGATTATATGGAGAAGAGCACGGGAAATATAACCGGATCTATTTTAACATACTCTGCTATGTATTACTTACTAAGTGCCAACAACCCTGCTTGTGGCGTCTTGAGTTTGATCCAACGCAAATAGCCTTGCTGTACCAAAATCTGAAATTTTAGGGTTCATCTCTGCGTCTAGCAAAATATTGCTCGCTTTAAGATCCCGATGAATAATTCGAAGTTGAGAATCCTCATGAAGATAGAGAAGCCCACGAGCAATGCCTCCTATTATCTTTTGACGCCTCTCCCAATCCAGCTGCCTACGCCTAACAGGATCTGCATAGTATATTGACAAATGGTTATAGTAATGTAGCTTGCGCAAGGTGACTTTCTAAATGCAGATTGGCAAGAACATGCACTTCAATTGCCCATAAATCAGATGATGCTGGAACAAAAGTGGCATGATCATACCATATATAAAGTGGTCCAGGCTCGAGTTTGGTACGAATTCATAGATAAGAAGCCTTTCTCTCCCCTCCAGGCAAAATCCTAAGAGCCTAACCAAATTCCGGTGTTGAAGCCTTGCAACCAAGAGGACTTCATTCTTGAATTCTCGATCACCTTGTCCCAAATCTACAGACAGCCTTTTTACTGCTATAACTTGTCCATTGGCCAATGTTCCCTGAAAAAGAATGCAAAAAGCAACCATATACATGTGAATGTTTCAAATTATTTGTTATTTTATGAATAAACAATTTGCAGTGATTACCTTGTAAACTACACCAAATCCACCTTGTCCCAATTTATTTGCGTCAGAGAAGTCATTTGTTGCCTCTCTGATGGTATTCAAGTCGAGCTGCAGGGATTCTGCATTTGTGATTTCATCTACAGGTACAGCTACAAAGTGGAAAATCCAAAGTTGCTTATTGTCTAATTCCACACTATCAGTAAGCCCGTCTGCTGACTTAACAGTTAATAGTAATTCATTCTTATTTAACAGATAATCCATTCTAAGGAAAATTTAGCCTCTAGGTGATGCTAGCAAATAAAAGATTTTCCAGAGCAATCTGGGAACTTTGATATCTATAGCCCTTACTGAATCTTTCCTCATTCAGTCAGATATCACCGACCTCTGAATTTCTGGAAAGTTACTAGCTTCAGAACATCAAGGCTTAACGTATTGGCTGCTAATCTGTTTCACATAGGTTGTATTCACCCAGTATTTTATGAAAATCAGTCACCCAAAAGTAATGAGAACTTACTTTCGAAATTTTTCTTCAATCTTCTTGACCTCAAACAGATGCACAATATTCCAGCAATTAAAAGAGATAATCCAACAGCTGGGATTGTGATAATGAGGGCAATACGACCTGAGTTAGTATCCTTTCCTGAAAAAGGAAAAGCTCTCATGTTAGACAAAAAACTCGCAGGGAACAGTGTTTAGACCCAATTACCAATAACAGATTTTAGGAGGGGTTGCACATTTAAAGCAGTCCTTGGTGTTATTCTATCAGTTTCCTGATGAAATTACTTCAGACGGTGATACTTAAATCCAAAGAAAGAAAGACCCATGATGCATCAAAAATCTCATTAATTTCTCATCTGCTACTTATTTCATGATTATACCTCATTCAAGAGGAAACATAAGTGTCTCAGGAACTTATTACACCAAGAATAAAAAATTAAATTACATTGTGCTTTAAAATACACTTAATGCGGCCATACTCAAAGGAGGAGGAGCAGGGGAAGGAGTCTCTTGTTTGTAAAAGGAGCTCATTGAAGTTGAAAGCATGCTTGCTCACATTTATTATCATGTTTGTCCTACAGACAATTGAAAACACAAATAGAATGCTCCGGCATAGGTAAGCGTGCATTAAAAGAAAGTACCTTTAGCGGGTGGGTTATTCGTTGGAGGAGGTGGAGGAGATACTGGCGATTGCGGTGGTGATGGTGGCGACTCATAAGCCGAAGAATCAAAAAAAGGGTATACTTCAAACCTGATATTGCAACTGGGACTAACAACCCTTCCTCCTTGTTTCCGATCACAACACTGAGGAATTTGTCCAATAGCGCTCACTAAACAATCGTCGCATTGTGACCGTGACAAGTCTGGAGTGCACTGCACAAGTCCAAACAGAGTCTGGAAGTTTGGAGCTTTTGCGTTTCCGACAGCAAACTTCTTTGTCGAATTGCCACTTGCAGCTCGGTCTCTCAAACTATCCGTCAGATTCCTCAAAACCTAGAAAACAGAATCAAAACTATAAGCTACCATCGGGACAAGAAGACAAGAATTAGTACTTTATCACAACCCACACCATAAAATCCTACTCAATCTTGATGCAATATGAATTGCTAGCTGCTATCCAAGAATGATACCTAAAATAAAATGCTTCATTGACCTCAGACTACCCTCAAACATAAAGTTCAACAATTCAAGACGAAAGGAAGTAAAAAACACATTCTCTGAGAACAAGTTGCAGAGACAATACAAAAAGGAACAAGAAAACAAAATCATAATCAGCCCCATGATATAACCATGGGCTCTTCCGGACACTGTCTAGCACCTCAAAAGGGCTATGATGAATTACAAAGTGCAGCTAAACCGGCAAGAATTGCACTCAAACAGCAACCAGATCTAACCGATCCGCATCGTCGGGCATGTCGTTGATTGGAGACGAGGATTCTCATGGTTTACTACGTCGAAAACTACGGAAAGTTCCCATGAAGTAAGCAAAGTCAACGCGTCAAGAAGCATGATGCACTCTGCTTTCATGGAAACAAGCGAAATGCAATGCAAGTGTTTGTTCAAACGAAAGATGCCGATCATGAGCATGCAAAAGCTGAACTTTCCGATTCCGAACCTGATTGAACTGATCGACGTTGTTGTTGACGTTGTTGGTGTTCCACAGGTAGAAGGTGGGCGAGTCCTCCATGGTCCGAAAAATGGAGCGGTTCGAGTACCGGAGCATGCAGTTGTCGTACCAGATGATCGCCTCCTTCAGCACCGGGCACCGGCGGGCGATCTCGGGGGCGGAGTCGTTCAGGCAGCTCCGGCAGTCGGCGGTCGCGACGTCGCCCCGACAGAGGGCGATGGCGTTGACGGAATCGGCGCTCCCGCCGCCGGCGGAGAGGTTGTAGAACCCGTACTCGTCGGCGGCGGCGGCGGCGACGACGGAGGTGAGGAGGGCGTTGAGGTTGTCCCCGTAGGTGCCGTTGGCGGTGAAGTTGCCGTTGGTCTCGCAGAAGTGGTAGAGAGGGTCGGCGCCATGGGCGGAGGCGGCGAGGGCGAGGAGCGAGAGGAGGAGGGGGACGGCGGAACGAGGCGGAGCGATCATCGGAAGCTTGTCTTGAGTTTCAGTTCAGCCGGAAAGGGAGCGAGGGAGGGGAGTTGTTATCCGGTGCGGGAAGCCACGCGGCTTTGAACCAATCAGCGCCTGACTTTGACTTCTGCCCGGCGGACTTGACCGTTGACTTTGACAGGCTTAAGAGAAATCCCGATCGTGACGCTACAGCGATTGTGACGGGACTCCGGTAATGCTGATATTTAATTCCCGAAATAAGATACTGAGGTGCTATGAACAAGATATTATCAATATATACAAATCAATCTTAAGTTTTTTTTTTTTTTGGCATCGTATATAATATCACTGCTGCATTTAGGAGTGATCTTTCCCTCTTTCGAAAAGGTAGTTTTTTTATGCTTTTAGTTTTTTTCGTTATTACTAAATTAAAGCAATCCAAATTAGAATAAGGCCAAACCCGAAATATAGAAAATGCCAATGATTAACAATGATTGACAAACTCTTTACCCCCCCCAAAAAAAAAAAAAAAAAACAATGATTGACAAACTTATTCCTAAATTAGTCTCTCGGTGCTTGCAGCACTTCACACGAGAATTCATTCTTAAAAATAATAATAAATCAAAGAGTGATACCACCATTAGCATCTGAACTAGAAAAACAAAAAAGAAGAAGAAATGTCATCACAGAATTGGATAAAAGCGAATTTTAATTTAGTATTTTCACCGTTAAAAAGTCTAATCCAAAGACTTTGAGAGGCCACCATGTACATAAAGAGTTAGACAAGTGAGATACTTCAACACTTTTCTCCCATGCAATTTAGAAGAATAACAAGCACGTGAAATTTGACAAATATAGATTGCACACACAAAATAAATAGAGTAAAATGCGATTATGGACATCTAACCTAAAATCAGGTGAAGGGAGAACATACATATATAGAAGAGCATATAAATCTCCTAAATGAGTGATGTGAGATACTTTAACATAAATGCCTCCTGTACTATCCTTAAAAAATACAAGTCACACAACATTTGGATAAGTAGGAATCAAATAGTTTATATAGATAAGATGTGAGGTGTAGTACGCTACTAAGTTACTATTTGTGCTTGACAACTCATTTTTTCAACTTCTTATTCCAAAGAAGAAATCAATCTTCACCACCTACTCCCTCGTTTCTCTTCTTCCGTGGCATGTTGCGAGGGATTGAATGCCATGATTGAGAGAGAATTACAACTGTTTGCTTGGAAAATGGCAAGAGTGTCCAAATTTCATCACCAAAGACTTTGAATATTTTTCACCAGGCACGACCTTGACTGATGAACCACTTCTTTATCAGTTAAAAAGCACCCAAAAACAGCTTATTAGGGTGAGCATTAGTTCAGGATTAACCCTGGACCAATCCTAGGAATTGTACCGGTCCTTGATCCTAAGACCCTTGAACCTTGAATTATACGGGTTAGTCATCAGTCCTAGGACTTTAGGTTTAGTTTAATCCAGACCAACTTTGTATATATTATTATTTTTTTATCTACTCTAAACCTTTACACCTTCGGTTCTATTTTTTCTTTTGCGGTTTTCTCATATAAATTATAACAACAAAAACCCAGCCCAAATTTGATAAAAAATAAATAAATAGAAATCCTCTCTGCTCATCTCGCTTTGGTTTGCTCGTTGCTTGCCTCTCTTTACCGGCCTTGCTCGCCTCACGAGTGTCACGCCCCGATCCTCGGGCACGCACACATCCTTCTCAATTGGTCGATTTTATAATGCGATATCCCAGGACAATGTATCGCCGACCCTTTCATTTATTAAGCACATGCGGAAGCAGTTAAAATCCCCAGACAATAAAGCAATGGGATAGAAAAGCAGGGCCATATTTTTCATATTGAAATTTATAACCAAACTTTTATACAAAACACAAACCAGAGCACTCTACAACTTTTTACTCTAAACTTTAATCACATCAAAAGGAGATTTCAAAATAAGATAAACTCTCGCCATCCGGGCCGTACTCAAGGCCCTTCTCGGGATTATCTTCTTCTCCCAAAAATCTTTCTCCTTAAGTTTCACCTCCGAGTTCTCATTCTCAAACTCCTCCTCATCAGCTCCTCAGCGGGGTCCTGAAATGGTTTTCCCCAAACTGGGATGAGACTACGTCTCAGCGAGTTCTACCCCACTAAACCCAATTTGTAAACCATTATACTATAGGCTGCCTAAACACGCACAGGTGAGGGGACTTACCTTGGCCTCAGATTCCACCTGCAAGTCAGTACAATTCATAATAGGCACCCAAGCAATCACATCACCGATCGAAGCATCGATCAAATCGACCTAGTCGATTACATGACAACGAGACCACCCATGGTCATTTCCATTCAATCAATCAATTCATAACCTCATATCAAAGCAATGATCAATCGACCTAGTCGATTACATGTCGCCACGACCCATGCTTGGTCGGCACATTCAATACTATTTATAAATCCGACCATAGTCCAGGACTGCTCACTCTAAACTGATATATCGCCCGTAGGCTGATATAGTATACTCCCGATTCTCACACTCAATTAATCATGCATTCTTAGATTTGATCTCGACATATAGCACGGCCTACTCTCAGTTCGGCGGTCTTCTGGCATTGCCAGGCATCGCCTCCCCCCATGGAGCGCGGCTTTGTCATTACGTCGACGGCATTCCCGAAGGAGCATCGTCTCCCCCCTTGGAGCACGGCTTCGTCACTACGTCGACGGCATTCCCGAAGGAGCATCGTCTCCCCCCTTGGAGCATGGCTTCGTCACTACGTCGACGGCATTCCCGAATGAGCATAGGGTCCAGAATCAACTGCGACCGGCTTCCCGTTGTCCAGGGGGTATCCCACATAGGGATAACGTCCAGCTCAATAGCCCGGGACGATTTCTCAATGAAATAATTAACCACAACCATTTAGGAATATATCATAAATTCCACATTCAATTCAATTTGGCACAATTCAAAGCTCAAATAAATAAACAGACTGCACCACGACAATCAGCACGAGATTTCGGTCGTCGGTGATCTCAATCTTAATTTCCGAAAAATAATTAATTATTAATTAATTTCGAAAATTAATTAATAAATATTAAAAATTCAATTTAGCACAAACTAAAACTCAATTAAACAAACGGACTTCACCACGGTCATCAGCATAATTTTCCGGTTCCAAGCCATCTCAGTTGAATTTTCGGAAAATAAATAAATAAATAATTAATTTCGAATATTAAATAATTAATATTAAAAATCCCATTTAGCTCAAATTAAAGCCCGATTAAATAAACGGACTTCACCACAGTCATCCGCATAATATTCCGGTTCCGAACCATCTCCCTTGAATTTTCGGAAAATAAATAATTATTTAATTTAATTCCGAAAATTAATATTTAAATGCCCAAAAATCTCACTTAGGCTCGAATTGCCAAATTGAAGCCCAATTAGGAGTCGGAAAATTCCCAAGATGCTTCCAATAAATAGTAGACCATGTCTACTTGTTAATTGCACAATCAATTTATCTAAATCACATCACAATTGACTAATAATTGCTAATTTATTCTAATCTAACAACCTAAACATAATTAATTAAAACTAAACTAACCTTAAAGCATAATTAGTCAACTAATCCAAGATTAGTGAGATTACTCACCAAATCGCGTGCAAATCGGATCAATCCGACGGGGACGACGCGAGGAACAATAAACTCCAAAGCGGGTCTCGGGTCCGAGGCCCGAAAATGGCCCAAAACCAACCACGAACTGGCTGGAAACCCACACGACGGGGTTGCTGGTTCGCTGCAAAACAGAAAGAAATAGAGAGGGATGGGGGCGGCAAGAGTCGGGAAGGATGGGCGGAGCTCCGGGGAGGCTGCACGGCGGCCGATCGGAGCTGGGCGGAGGTTTGGCGGTGGCTAAACTGAGACCGAACAGAAGCTGCAGGGGTCGGGTTGCAGAGGAAAGCGGCACACGCTGGCTGAGGCGCGGAGTGGAGGACGCGGGGCGTGCGCAGCGTGCACGGGCGGCGGTGCGGCGGCGGGACGGGCGGCGAGCGGTGAGCTGCTGCCTTCTTCTTCCGCTTCTGTCTTTAGCTTCTGGTTTTTCACGAACCAGAGGGGAAGAAGAAAGGTTTCGTTCGGTCACGTGGGGGAAAATGGGGGAGAAGAGAGAGGAGAGAGAAGAAGAGAGAAAGAAGGGATAAGAAGAAGGGGTTTGACTAGTCAAACTAGAGAGAGGAAAGAGTGGGCGTGGGGAGGGGGCATCCGCACGAAAGCGGAGGGGAGAGGAGAGAGAAGAGAAAGAAAGAGAAAAAGAGAGAAAAGAGAGAAAAGAAAAAGGGAAAGAAAATAACATTTTAATAAGAAAACACAATTTTCTTAGTACTTCTATTATTTTTCTTTTCTCATTCCCTTTTTATTTTCTTCCGGTCTTCGATTTTTCCTCCGATAATTTCATTCTTGAAATTTCGGACCCGTCAATAAATTGACGAACGATGAGACAAGATCCTAAAAATAAGAATTATGACGCGCTTAAAATTCGATTCCCGAAATCGAGTTCAATTTCGTGGTTAAAAATCGATCAGACGTGATTTTAGTCCAATCCAAGAAATTGAGTAGCTTTTAGGGATTTTACTGCAGAGACATCCCTTAACGGCTTCACCCAATAAGTTAGTTAACTCGTGAGTGATCAGCTCAGAGAAAAAGGACCGTAAACACGTTGACGAAATGCCCATTTCACTTTATCGAAACGGGGTCGAATTTTAGGATGTCACAACTCTTCCCCTCTTATAAAAATTTCGTCCTCGAAATTTAAGCAATTACACACTTTGATAAAAAGGCGGGGGTACAACTGTCTCATCGATTCTTCCGTCTCCCAAGTCGCTCCTTCAGTGCCGTGGTGTTGCCAGACCACTTTGATCAACGGAATGGTCTTTGTACGCAGAACTTGCTCTCTTTGCGATCGACAATTTGAACCGAGCTTTCAACGTATGACACACAGTCATCCACGTCCAATTCCTCGAAATTGAGCACGTGGGTCGAGTCAGGTTCGTACTTGCTTAACATCGACACGTGAAAGACGTCATGCACTTGCGCCAATCTTGGCGGCAACGCAAGACGATACGCTAGGTTTCCGATCCTTTCAAGAATCTCAAACGGACCTACGTACCTCGGACTTAGCTTGCCTTTCTTAGCAAAGCACAAAGTTCTCCTCATTGGTGACACTTTCAGAAAAACGTGATCACCAACTTGGAATTTCAAAGACCTTCAACGCTTATCTGCATAACTTTTCTGCTTGTCCTGCGCTGTCTTTAATCTGTCTCTGATTACTGCTACGGCATCTACTGATTGCTGAACCAACTCTGGGCCTGTTATCTTCCTTTCTCCAACTTCATCCCAACATACTGGAGTTCTGCACGCTCTGCCATACAACGCTTCAAATGGAGCCATCTTGATACTCTGCTGATAACTGTTGTTGTAGGCGAATTCCACCAGATGAAGTTGATCTTCCCAACTTCCTTTGAAGTCTATAACACACGCTTTTAGCATGTCTTCAAGAGTCTGAATTGTTCTTTCAGACTGGCCATCCGTCTGAGGATGATATGCCGTACTGTACTGAACTTTGTACCTAAAGCACTTTGCAAGTTCTTCCAAAAAGCAACAGTAAATCTCGGGTCTCCATCGGATATTATCGTAACCGGCACTCCATGCATACGAACCACTTGACGCACATACAGGTCTGCGTGCCTATCAAGACTGAGGTCCTTTCGAACTGCAATGAAGTGAGCCGACTTTGTCAGCCTGTCGACTACTACCCAAATCGAATCATTCCCCCTCTGACTCCTTGGTAGTCCAGTCACGAATCCATCGTGATATGCTCCCATTTCCACTCTGGGATCGCAAGAGATTGCAGAAATCCTCCCGGCTTGCAATGCTGAGCTTTTACTTGCTGACAAGTCAAACACTTGGCCACATGCTTGGCGATGTCCACCTTCATACCTGACCACCAGATGTGTTGACGCAAATTCTGATACATCTTAGTGCTTCCAGGATGAACGCTGTAATTGCTACGGTGTGCTTCAAATAAAATTTCTTCTCTAAGCTCTATATCGTCAGGTACAACCAAACGTCCACGAAGCCTAAGTACCCCCATCATCAGAAACTTGAAAATCAACTTTTCTTTTGTCAGTATCCTCTTGAAGAATTTTCTATATGTCTGGATCTGTCGGTTGAAATTGCTTGATTCTGACTTGAACATCCAATTCAATTCTGAGGGTGGCCATAAGACTTGAGAGGTGGCCTACCTCAAATTTGAATTCTGAATCCCGAGCTTTCTCGATTAAGTTCCACTCCTTAATCAAGATTTGCGCTATTGAATACTTCTGACTCAATGCATCAGCGACCTTATTCGCCTTTTCCGGGTGATATAGAATATCACAGTCATAATCCTTTGGCAATTCCATCCATCGGCACTGTCTCATGTTCAACTCTTTCTGAGAGAACAAATACTTGAGACTCTGATGGTCTGTGCAAATTTGAAACTTTTCTCCGCACAAGTAATGCCTCCAAATCTTCAATGTAAATATGATAGCTGCGAGTTCTAAGTCATGCGTCGAGTAATTTAATTCATGAGATCTCAGCTGCCGGGAAGCATATGCAACAACTCTGTCATGTTGCCTCAGCACGCAACCCAATCCCCTAAATGACGCATCACTATAGATCTCGAATCCTCCAAGACCAGATGGAATTGTCAGCATAGGCGCGGTAGTAAGCTTTTCTTTTAGCTCTTGGAAACTACGCTCGCACTTGTCTAACCATACAAATTTCTCTTATTTCTTCATGAGCTTTGTTAGAGGCGATGCTATCGATGAGAACCCTTCCACAAACCGTCTGTAATAACCTGCTAACCCCAGAAAACTTCTGATCTCTGACACTGTTGTTGGTCTCGGCCACTTGATCACGGCTTCTATCTTGCTCGGGTCGATAGAGATTCCTTCTCTGGAAATCACATGACCTAAGAACGCAACACGAGTTAACCAAAACTCGCATTTGCTAAACTTAGCATACAGTTGATGAGTTCTTAAGGTCTGAAGTACTACTCTCAGATGATTCTCATGCCCTTCATCACTTCTCGAATAGACCAAGATATCATCAATGAACACGATCATAAACTTATCCAGATATTCCTTGAACATTCTGTTCATCAAATCCATGACAACACCTGGAGTGTTCACCAGGCCAAACGATCTTACAATACTCTCGTAAAGATCATATCAAGTACGAATAGCTGTCTTTCGTACAACCTCCTTCCTGGTTCGTAACTGATGACTTCATAATTTCAAGTTGACCTTTAAAACATCGATACTCTTTATAACTAGTCACACCATTCATTGATCTTTGGCAAAGAACACTTGTCCTTGATCTTCACTTAATTTAGTTTACGATGGTCGATGCACACTCGCCACAAACCATCTTTCTTCTTCTCACAAACAAAACTGATGTTTCCCAAAAGTGATGCACCGATATACACGAATTCCTCATTCATCAATCTTCACATCTGCATCTTCAATTCTACCAATTCAGACAACAACAGCTGGTAAGAAGCCTTCGAGAGTGGCTCTATTCTGGTGCTAGCTCAATCGTACTTTCTATCTTTTTCTCTGACGGTGGTCTGACAATTCTTGTGACAACACATCTAGAAGTTCTTAGACCACTGAGATGTCCTCCATCTCTAGTTCTCCAATCTGTCTTATCCAAGACAATCACCAAGCAACCTTGGCAACCTCCATCTAACAAACAAGTTGCCTCCAACCAACGAGATTAATGAAATCGAAGATCCTTTTCACCTCCCAATAACCTCGACACTTTCACATGTTAATAGACTAAACTGGATTACTCCACGACCATGATTCATTATCACAAGATGCTCCATAAGCCCACACTGTTCATGTGGCATCAAATTCACACCTCAGCAACTAGTCAAGCACAACTATTGCTAGTGATTCCCCTCTCTTTCACTTTTACTTCAACAATTTAAGTCCTACCAACTCAGCACAAAGCTCTATTGCGCTGCTTTGATAAAATTACTTTCAACACATTCTTTCTCTGATCGGTGCAAGGTCAATTCTACTCCCATTCCTTCCTGGCCACAGTAGCGATGTCTATGCTACCTTATACTTCCACTGACAGTCCTTCACCTGATGGCCATGCTGGTCATCATCACAACAGGTTCTCGTCATACTCGGACACTGGATTTACCCATACTTCCTTGTGAGTGGAATATGATGCTTTTCTCTCGACCTCGGTCTTTTCCCTGACTGATTTCCATTTCAGCTTGAACTGGATCTATACCTCAGCTTGAATACAATGACTCGCTCCTGGATCACATCTCCACTCTGGATCTCAGTAGGTGAGGCGACAACTGCGGTTGCAACACTGACAGCGGTTCGATCTTGAGCCTCCTGGCTCATCCAGTTCCCAAGGAACACTAGCATCAGAACGATCCTATCGAACTTAGGATCATTCGACGCTGCTACACTAGTACCAACCTGCGGTGGTACTCTTACACTCGAACTGGTCAGAGTCAACACTCTGCCACAACCACCTCGGGTACCGACCTTTGTCAGTGCATTATCCCGAGTCACGGAGGATATTGTCCTCTTACTAGGAGTTCTCAGCTCCTGCTCGCTCATGGTTCAGTTTTTTATACTGAAACCCGTCTTCCAAACCCACACTGGATTAAAAGGTGAGCGATCCACACACAACAAATAATTCTAGCATTTAGCTACCACAGACATGCATCAGCTGAGAATTTAAAGGCCTTTCCTACTAACTATCCCATGGTCAACGCTCCTTATCACTCCAATCTTCAACTTCGCTCTGATACCACTTAAACTGGATGTCACGCCCCGATCCTCGGGCACGCACACATCCTTCTCAATTGGTCGATTTTATAATGCGATATCCCAGGACAATGTATCGCCGACCTTTTCATTTATTAAGCACATGTGGAAGCAGTTAAAATCTCCAGACAATAAAGCAATGGGATAGAAAAGCAGGGCCATATTTTTCATATTGAAATTTATAACCAAACTTTTATACAAAACACAAACCAGAGCACTCTACAACTTTTTACTCTAAACTTTAATCACATCAAAAAGGAGATTTCAAAATAAGATAAACTCTCCGCCATCCGGGCCGTACTCAAGGCCCTTCTCGGGATTATCTTCTTCTCCCAAAAATCTTTCTCCTTAAGTTTCACCTCCGAGTTCTCATTCTCAAACTCCTCCTCATCAGCTCCTCAGCGGGGTCCTGAAATGGTTTTCCCCAAACTGGGATGAGACTACGTCTCAGCGAGTTCTACCCCACTAAGCCCAATTAGTAAACCATTATATTATAGGCTGCCTAAACACGCACAGGTGAGGGGACTTACCTTGGCATCAGATCCCACCTGCAAGTCAGTACAATTCATAATAGGCACCCAAGCAATCACATCACTGATCGAAGCATCGATCAAATCGACCTAGTCAATTACATGACAACGAGACCACCCATGGTCATTTCCATTCAATCAATCAATTCATAACTCTCCGCCATCCGGGCCATACTCAAGGCCCCTCTCGGGACTATCTTCTTCTTCCAAAAATCCTTCTCTTCAGATCTCACCTCCGAGTTCTCCTTCTCGGATTCCTCCTCCATAGCTCTTCGCGGGGTCCTGAAATGGTTTTCCCCAAATCGGGATGAGACTACGTCTCGGCGAGTTCTACCCCACTAAGCCCGATTAGTAAACCAATATACTAAAGGCTGCCTAAACACGCACAGGGCAGAGGACTTACCTTGGCCTCTGATCCCACCTACAAGTCAGTACAATTCACAATAAACAGCCAAGCAATCATATCACCGATCGAAGCATCAATCAAATCGACCTGGTCGATTATATTCCAACAAGACCACTCACGGTCATTTCCATTCAGTCAATCAATTCACAACATCAAATCAAAGCATCGACCTAGTCGATTACATGTCAAACAAATCAATCCCTACTGTGGGATATTTAAAAGCTAGGCCACGTGCATTCTTCAGGACGACCTTTCAAGTCTCCGAGCCACGTGCCTCAAACCTCGGACCCACGTGCATTCTCTAAGGCGACCTCTTCGCCAAGGTGGTACATCAAGCCACTGAGCCACGTGTCCTTTTACGATGCCCGGGCCCACGTGCATTCTCTAAGGTACTCGCTTACCAAAGTGACGCATCGATCACCGAGCCACGTGCCCTTTTAGATGCCATTCCGAATACTGGACCCACGTGCATTCTCTAAGGTACTCGCTTACCAAAGTGACGCATCAGATCACAGAGCCACGTGTCCTTTTAGATGCCTGGGCCCACGTGCATTCTCTAAGGTACTCGCTTACCAAAGTGACGCATCAGATCACCAAGCCACGTGCCCTTTTAGATGCCAAACTCTGTCACCGAGCCACGTGCATTCTCCAGAACGACATACCGAGTCTCCGAGCCACGTGCATTCTCTCAGGCGACCTCTTCGCCAAGGTGACATATTCAACCACTGAACTCACGTGCATTTTCCAGGTGACATTCCAATTCACCGAGCCCACGTGTCCTCTTTCAAGTGATTACCAATCTACTTTCAATACCGACAACCAATGCCCAACAATTTCTCAATCAAATAATTAAATCAACTCAACAAAGCATTATAAGTGCTGAATAACATACTTGGCCAATCATCAATCAATAATTCAATCTCAATCGATTCCAATCAATTTAGGGTAAATCCCTAAAATATCACAATTTATTCAATTCCATACAACGTAGAGCTCAAATAAATAAACGGACTGCGCCACGACAATCAGCACGAGATTTCGGTCGTCGGCCATCAACATCTTAATTTCTGAAAAATAATTAATTAAATAATTAATTTCGAAAATTAAATAATTAATATTAAAAATTCAATTTAGCTCAAAATAAAGCCCGATTAAATAAACAGACTTCACCACGGTCATCAGCATAATTTTCCAGTTCTAGACCATCTCAGTTAAATTTTCGGAAAATAAATAATTATTTAATTTAATTCCGAAAATTAATATTTAAATACTAAAAATTCCATTTAGGCCCGAAAAGCCTAATTGGAGCCCACTAAGGGTCGGGAAAATCCCGAGGCACTTCCAATAATTAGTAGACTATGTCTACTTGCTAAATGCACAATCAATTTATCTAAATCGCATCACAATTGACTAATAATTGCTAATTTATTCTAATCTAACAACCTAAACATAATTAATTAAAACTAAACCAACCTTAAGCATAATTAGCCAACTAATCCTGGATTAGTGAGATTACTCACCAAATCGCGCACAAATCGGATCAATCCGACGGCGGCGATGCGAGGAACGAAACTTCCCAAAGCGATTCACGGATCCGGGGCTCGGAAACGGCCCAAAAGCGGGCCTAAAGCCGCTGGAAACCCATTTCGTGGGTTTGCTGGATCAGCTGCAAAACAGAGAGAAAGAGAGAGGGTTGGGGGCGGCAAGAGGTCGGGAAGATAGGCGGCGGTCTGACGAGGCTGCACGGCGGCTCCGGCGACCTGCTCAGCCACTCACGGTGGCTGAACAGAGGCCGAACAGAAACTGGGTCGCACGGCAGGGACGGCAGTAGGCGATGGACGCGGGGACGCGCACGGACGGCAGGACGGCGGCGAGCAACGGACGCGCGGGTGGTCCGGCTCCGGTGCGGCGGCAACGGCGGCTGGTCTTCAGGCGACGTCCGCGGCTGCTTCCGCTTTTGTCTCTGCTGGTCATCGCACGAAACGAGAGAAGAGGAGAAGGGGGTGGCGACGATAGCGAGGGGGCGAGGGAGAAGCGGAGGTGGGCGGTGAGCGGCGAGCTGCTCCCGTCTTCAAACGACGGTGGCTGCTGCTTCTATCTTCTTCGGCTTCTGGTTCGCACAAAGAAGAAGGAAGAAGAAGAAGTCGATTCCGAGGGAGAGTGGGGGAGAAGAGAGAGGAGAGAGAAGAAGGGATAAGAGAGAGAAGAGATAAGAGGATTTGACTGGTCAAAAGTAAAAGGAAGAGAGAGAGAGAAGAGAAGCCAATTTCAATTTGGCAAGGGGCCTTCGGCGGTGGGGAGGGCTGCGGATGAAGGGGAGGGGAGAGAGAGAGAGAGAGAGAGAGAAAACGAGAAAAGAAAAAGGGAAAGAAAATAATACCTTAATAAGAAAACCCAATTTTCTTATTTCTAGTATTTTCCTTTTCTCATTCCCTCGTTATTTTCTTCCGGACTTCGATTTTTCCTCCGATAATTTCCTTCTTGAAATTTTGGACTCGACAATAAATTGATAGACGATGAGACGGTCCTAAAAATGAATTGTGACACGTCCGAATATTCGATTCCCAAAACCGAATTAAATTTCATGATTAAAATCGACCGGACGCGATTCTAGTCCAATCCAACAAATTAGGTAGCTTTTAGGGATTTTACCGCGGTTATATCCCTTAACGGCTTCACCCAATTGGTTAGCTAACTCGTGAGTGATCAGCTCAGAGAAAAAGGACCATAGGCACGTCGACGAAATGCACATTTTATTTTATCGAAATAGGGTCGAATTTCAGGATGTCACAACTGGCGCCGCACCGTCTTCACTGTCGCTTGTCTGTGCCATCGCCGTTCCTCGTGCTGCCGCTCATCGACCTCTCCACTGCCACAAGCCACCACCAAACACCCCTTCCTCCTTACCTAAGCTGTGGGTCTCAAGTCTCAAGTCGCCGCCGATGTTTGCATCTTCGCTCAAGCCGTGAGACCCGAGTTCTCGTCGTCGTCGCGTCACCATTGTTGTGAGCTGGCCGCTGTCACGAGCTTGCCTTTGCTGGAAAAATGGTGAGTTAACTCCTAATTCTTGATTAGAAAATTGATTGTGTTTAGGGGTAGTTTAATTTAGGGCTAATGGTAGTTAGTGGCCTTTAATGATAGTTTAGCCCTGACTAAGGTTAAGGATAGGGATAGATTAGAATAAGACTAATAGAGATTAGTCTTAATTAAGGATGGTTAGTTTAATTAATCATGTTTAGATTAATTAAGTGTGGTTAGTTTAATTAATTTTAATTAGTTTAATTAATCTTTGTTAGTTTAATTAATTGCAGTTAGTCGTAATTAATTGTAATTAGTGGAAATTAATGATAGATTAGCCGTTAAGTATAATTTTATGCTTGATTTATTGGGTAAAATTATGCATAATTATGACTGTTTGAGCTTGTAATACCATGTTGTTGATTGCCCAAATCATGAGTTTAAATGCTATTTTTTAAAAAAGGTTCATTTAAAAAGAAAATGGCAAACTTTGAGGTGTCGTGTTTGGATGCGGAGTTTTACATGCTAAATGGGGCAATGGGGTTTTAAATGAAAGAGTGCAAAGTTTGGTGGGTTGATTTTAAGTACGTGACCACGTGCGATTATTTTACCGGAATTTTAAATATGAAGATTTCCCAAGATTTGTTATTTAAGCACAAACTCTGTTACACTGGGCTAATTGATGGAAAATAAAAATTAGCTTGAGTGTGAAAGTGCTTGTGTGGTCACTTAATTGAATCAGTCACCTAATGAGAGGTTAGTTTATTGGATGCCCAACTGGGGTCTGGATGTCGAGTCGTGGTTGAGGTTGGACCGATGCTCTTTATGGAATGCCAGTCTAAGCGGGGGTTCTAGATGATGTCGTGCTTGATGGGGCGAGACGATGTCTAGTCATACCGGAAGACCGCCAACTCGTATGTTGGCCGTGGCCTGAGGGGTCGTAATAATCGAAACACGTGTAAATAATTGTGTTACATTATGAGCCGAAACAGTGAGGCACGGTATGAGACGGTTGTGTTACATTATGAGCATAAACTGTGAGGCACGGTATGAGATGGGCCAAAACAGGTTTTACTCTATAATCGAGACTCATGTAGATGCTTGGTGCATGTTTAGGTTGCCTCCATGACGAAAATCTAGGGGGTCTCAGGCGGTTATCAAGCAGGTTAAAGGGCTTCTCTCAAGCGATGTGGGATAGCTAAGATCCCTATAACATGCACCCGGATCCACCTTAACCTGGCTTTGATGCTAATTTGGGAGGTCTCGGCCTTAAAAGACATCTTGTGAGGTGATGGGAGCCGCATCAGTTATCAAGCAGGCTAGAGGGCTTCTCCCAAGCGATGTGGGATAGCTAAGATCCATTTAGCATGCACCATTGGGGTTTAGGCTGTTGACTCACTGAGATTTTACCTCACCCCGTTATTGTTAAATATTTTCAGATTCGTAGCATGAAGAACCATTGGGTGCGATTTGGGGTCCTGATGGACCAAGACACAGGTGTGCCTAGTGTCACATTTGGTCAGTCTCGTTGTTAGTGAAATTTAGGTTAACCCTGACCCTACAAGTTTTTAATATGATCGGTAGGAAGTAGCCATAAAAAGGACTGTAATTATTAAACTTTTTAGGGTTAACATATTATATATTAAAGTGTTGTTTTGGAATATTTTTGGGTTCTTACTATCCCTATTATTTGTTGTTTGACTAGGTGGTTATATAAATTGCTTCTACATGCATTTAAACGAAAGAGAAAAAAAAAAAAAAAAAAAGAATGGGTCGGCAAAGCGTCTTAGGATGTCGCAATTTTTAATAGAATGTTGAGGGATGTTCATACGCTCAGGGCTGAGAGAGAGAGAGAGAGAGAGAGAGAGAGAGAGAGAGAGAGAGTATAAGTAGTGTCAAAGCTGATTGCACACAAATGGGCAGAGAGTTTGTGTTTCTTCTTCCTCTCTCGGTTTTTATGATTTGTTCTCGAAACTTGGTTTTCTTCTGCTGGTTTTGATCCTTCAAAAAGGCATCGCATGCAGAAATGAAGGCCATGCAAAAGGTATGTATGTGCGTGCCTTGATTAGGGTCAACTCTACATCTAATTTGGGTCTCACATTCACATTTATGGACTTTTAATCAACGTTTGTCGCATGAAATTTAGCGCACGTAAGCAAATTTTCCACTAAAGGTTAGGAGAATTACCAACCTTTTTGAGCTTTTTTTTTTTTTCCAAGTTTCTAGGGGGGAGCATATCCAGGCGACCCGATTCGGAGCCTTGGATGCAGTTGATGTAAGTTTTATTACCTAACCAAAGGATCAATAATCAGGAGAAATTTTTACCTAAAAAAAAAAAAATCAGGAGAAATTGTTCATATTTGCACTGTCACATTTTTTCTTCATAATTATTGTTATTTAAAAGATGTATTTTGCCTAACCATCTGTTGCTATTGTCGGAAGCCCTTCGTGGGAATAAAAGTTGATGAAATGGTAATACATCCTAAATATGTTACTCCAGAACATTAGAACATTCAGCCTCTTTTCGTTAGCCTTTCCCTAGTTAAGGAAATGGAGACTTGTCTTAAACATGGACACGTCAATACTATACCCTTCAACATATGAAATCATGTCGCAAATTGTACTATAAATCAGTACAATAATAGCATAGGAATGTAACACATGCTGAAGTGTCTCATTAGTGATCCTCGCCGAGTAATGATGTTGCATAATCAGTAAATTATAGGATAAGCTCTTTTCTTTTGCGTTAATTCATGATAACCTAAGTAGTATGACGTACTTTAACATTGTGCCTACAACCAACTAATATGCCCTTCTTTGCATTAATCCCTCTAAGTAGAACTTGACCTGAAAATATCATCTGATTATGTTCATGTATTTATTATTCCAAGGATATATTTTAGGTAGGGTTTCACATCTACTTTCATCCATATACATGTATTATTAGGCAAATCGATGTGAATAGTGGAGTTTGTCATTAAATATTTACCGTACTCTACATTATTTTGTGGCGTAAAGACCATCTTACCCTATTTTTGATGTGTTATAGATGTGCATAACAAATTATAAGTAGCGATGTTACTGTTGATCATGCTTTAAGAGGAAATGTTAGATAGTATGGGTTAAGATATGCCCAACAAAATCGTATGGGAAAATGGAGATGATTAAATGGTAGACAGTCCTTACATTTGTATTGAATATCAGGGTGTGTTTGTTTCACTGAAAGTATTTTACCAGAAAGTGTTTTCCGGATTTTCAGCCGTTTGGTTCTCTAAAAAGGATTTGGTCAATGGAAATTACTTTCTGGTCAACACAAATATCATGTGTTATTTTAGGAAAACGAATTCCTCCGTCTCAGGAGCTGAAAACACTTTCCCTTTTTATTTTTTTTTTCCTTCGGACCTTTCACTTTTCCTTTCCGTACGCCGCTCTCGCCACTCTCTCCCTTCGCTTCTTTCGCTTGTCTTTCTTCTTCAGCTCTTCTTCAACGACGCACTCCTTCTTCGCCATTGAAGGTATGGCTCTTCTTCAATGACACTCAACACGGTTCCAAGTTCTCTCTCCTCTCTGATTTGAGAATAATCTCAGAATTTGTTTGATCGATGCTTTACGTTGTTGAGTTGATGTTGATTCTCTGCATTTCATTTGTTTGATTCACGTTTCCGTTCATCTTCTTCAAGCAATTGAAGTGAAAATGCCTCTCAAAGCCTCTCTCTTGATCCTCTGCGTATTCCAGAAGCTTCTGCCCCGTTGATCGGCGCCGGAATCTGTCGCTCACCTTGCCACATCCAGTGCTCTTCGGATCATGATGTTCTTGCGTGCTTGAGCTTCGAATCCGTGTGCTCCATCAATGGACTCAAGTTTATTGACTGACAAATCCATGTGCCAAATCCAGCTCAATGACCTACTCTTTTTCTCTGCTCAGCGTCTCCTTCAGTTTTGCCTTTTCCTGGTGAAAGCACGCCTCGTGACCGAGAATTTCTTATGTTGTCTTTAAGCAGTGTGTTCTCCAGTCTTTCCGCTGATTTGGTGTGGCTGTGATTGCTGATTGATGCCTCTGGCTTATCCCTTTCTGGGTGTTGAGAAGCAATTGAATGGTTGATGTCGATCAATGGGAGAGTTTCAATTTCACTGCTTGTTTTCTTGTGGGGTTCTTAGAAAGAGAAATCTTAGACGAGACCCACGTTTTCTGGGCGTCCCAAATCCCAGAATTCGGCCTTGATTTCGTGAATGAAAAGGGTTTAAAATTCGTTTTTCGCTGTTGGGTTTTGGTTGAGAATGATGGGTAAGTATCTGCTCTGCGGAGACACTAGTGAGAGAGTCGATTTACTTTGTGGAAGAATAGCCATCTTCACATTTCTAGATGCAATGGTCAAGGCGCCTCCTTGATAAGTCGTTTGCCATCCAGATCTTGTTATTTCGCTGACCCGTCCGTTTGATTGATTGCTGAAATAATCGTGAATCGCATGTTTGTTGCTATTAATGAGATCGTTTTGACTTACTCTTGTAACCGGAAATCATGTCCATTTTTAGGAAAAAAAATAAATACGTGTATGAGTTTAGGTTTCCTTTTCATTTTGCAGGTTCAAATTCTAGATTTATTAAGTTGATCGAGAAAAATCCTTTTATAAAGTAATATGGACTCAACAAATTATTTTGAAGTAAGAGCCACACTATTGTCAATTGTTAGATCAAATGTCATTCAATCATTTTTCAAATGCGATCCAAATACCAGAAAATACTTTCAGTCATGTATCACCAAACAAAGGAAAACTAACCATTTTCCTGTAAAATGGTTTCCTAGAAAACATTTTCCAAAAACGTTATGTTTTCCGTGAAACAAACACACCCTTAGTTCAAAATCAAATCTGCCAAAACAAGCTTCACAAACCAAATTTAGACAAGGACCATCACATTAACAACAGAACATGGAAAATTTTTGTTATTTTATTCTAATTTTGAATATGTAAATTTGAAGGTTGGACATTAGTCTATTTGTCCGATATTGCTAGGCAACTATTTCTAGTAGTTAAAATTGATTTTTGTTGACTCGGTTCATTTGGGTCGATCGTTAATGTAATATACAATTGTGATGCACATTTATTTTATCTTATATAAATAGATAGTAGATATAATCGAATGGGGGAGTCAAAGATGTCGATGCAAATAGTTGAATTCAAATGAGACGTGCATGGAACTTGCCCAGAAAGGGACAGCACTGGAAATTTTTGGACAAAGACTTGTTAAATAAAGCTCTACCAAGAACGACTTTGACCAACAATCTTTTGTTTTTCCTTTTAAAAAACACGACCAACCGGAAAACAACTTTGAAAGGAGTCTTGAGATTGTCAAAATAATTTATACGTAAAACTATGAATATATATTTTCAGAACAAATTGCAACATTTAGGATGAAGTTATCTCTGAACAGATATTTTCTCAAAAAACATATTGAAAATTCAGAATTTTATAATTTATGAAAAATTACAACATTTCAAGGAGAAGAAGTTATGTCCGAATAGACACAACTCTCCATATGTTCAAAAGGTTGTAGGAGCGCCTAATAATCATTAGATAGAACTAATAAATTCGAAATTAAATAATTTAAAAAAATCATCGGTTTATTATGAACAATCACACTGTTTTAATATGACACACTGGTTATTTTATAATTATAAATTTCAATTTTAATAAATAAAAATACTGATCATTAATTAGTACCAAATTCTGTCCACGTGAGCACTTACATTTTTTTGATTTGGGATGAGGCACATTTTAATTTGTTTTACAAACACACTACCAACATTACATACATACATATCTATACCAATACCTCTTAGCTCGGTCTCGCGCTTGTTGGCTTTCAATCGATGGTCATATCATCAGATTCACAGCAAGTATTTGATTGTTAAATTCTACGAGAGATGTAGCAGGGTTGTTAACTTCTTTTTATGGTTCTTGTTTCTTTGACTTTCTAAGTTTGCAGATGGAGCCAGAGGAGGCAGCCCAAGATGTTATAAGTGTAAGTTTGCTGCCTAAATCAGGCGACTGAAAATGCTCATTGTTATTGTAAGATATCCATTATTCGAACGGAGGGTGTCGTGCCACTGCAACTTTTTCTCCTCCGGGAAGTACTGTAGAAACCCCAAATTACAGCAAACAATTCATCTCTATCTGTTATACTCGTACCTATCATCATATCAATTCGTGTTAGCGTCAATATATCAACATCTTTCGAGTGACAAGCCAAATAATTATTGGTTAATCTTATTGTTGCATTTTGTGATTTATTCAGATTTTGTCTATATATTTCTTCAGGATCATTCAATGGTTGAGATTATAGTCAAATTTTTTTATTTATATCAAATTCTTAGCTCATTCATTTTCCTTTTTGATCATTGATGATATTTTTCATACCTCTTAGAAAGCTAGTAACAAAGTTAAGATGCCATTCTCTTTTTCTACACGAAAAAGTTCCTCAAGATAATCTTGATTTTTTTTTTTTTGTATAATTCAATCTTTGTTTCGTTGATGTTCATAGATATTAGCAATGAATATGAAGGGATAAATATATTTGATTTAAGAATAAATAGCTAAAATGAGAAAGTTTAGGCATGTACACAAATGAGTATATCTTGCTAAATGAATATAATGCCATAAGACTATTGAATGGAGCACGAAGAGATCCATTATTGTCTTTTCTATTGAATATCGATCACATGATGATCTAATATCATTTAATTTCCAATTAAACTAGTAGCATACACACGCGTTGCACAGGCGTGATTTTTTTTTAATTTAAGTTGTGAAAAATTAGAATATGCTTGTTGGTATAATTATTCATTTAATTACAGCATATTTCATGTAAATCTTCATCTTCTCCAGACCCAATCCGACCTGGGTTTTCATTATGGATCCTATGCATTTCGGGTCAAATTGGGTTAGAGATAACGCACAACCCTTACAATTTGGGTTGGGTCAGGTCGGGTAGCAAGGAAACCCGACCCGACTTGAGCCATTGACACCCTTAGTCTATGGAGACAAGGTGTGAGCGGTGGTTCTCTATGAAGGAACTATTGATGCTCGACAGATTCACATATTTTCAATATTTTTGTTCAAAGATGGAATCGTCCTTCACCACCTACTCAATGGCAGGACTGTGGAAACTTCAAGACCAAAGACTTTGAACTTTAAGCGGGCACGACCTTGACTGAAGAACCACTTCTGTATAAATAGGGAACGACCCAAAGGGGCCAAAACAGCTTATCAGACGAGAGAGAGAGAGAGAGAGAGAGAGAGAGAGAGAGAGAATAGTATCAAAACTGATTGCAGAAAAATGGCAGAGAGAGCTTGTGCTCGTTCTTCCTCTCTCAGCTTTTATGATCTGTTTTCCAAATTTTGTTTTCTTCTCTTGGTTCTGATCCTTCAAAAAGGCTCATGCGGAAGAAATAACACTGCATCAGGTATGTTTATGAATACGTGTGTCTTGATTAGTGTTCAACTGCACATCTGATTTAGCATACACAAGTCAATTTTCTAACAAAGATCAGGAGAATTATTAATCTTTTCTGGCTTCTTCTTTCTCTTCGGAGGCAAAGGGCCGGTAATTCCAGGAGACCCGCCGGGGAGCCCTGGATGTCGTTGATGTAAGTACCTACGAAGACTTGCGCGTATTTTGCATCGATACCATGTTTTCATTTTAGATCACTATTATTTGGAGAATGTATTTGGCTGAACCGTTTGTTGCCATTGTCGGACCTCCTTCGTTTGAATAATAGGTGGTAAATTGGCAATACATCGTACATACGTTACTCCGAAAAACACAGAACATAAAAATTCAGGGCTCTTTTCCGAAGTCTTTCCCTCGTTAATGGAATGAGGACTTGTAGGACAAGTGCATACTATACCCTTTAATATATGAATCATACGCCAAATTGTACTAAAAACCATCACAGCAATAGCATAATTAATAACATATGTTGATTCATAGTAAACTAAGTCGTATACATCCACATATTAAACATTATGGATACAGCCCATTAATTAGCTCTTTTCTTTTGCATAAATCCATCTAAATAGAATTTGAACTTAAAATATTCTGTGAACCCATTATTACTAGGATATAGTTTACACACATATCCAGTTGTTCCCACCTCCGTTTCATCCATATTCGATGTATTATGAGGCAAATGAATGTGAATTATGGACTTTTCTATGATATATTTACTGTATTTTACATCATTTTACCAATGCAAAAACAATTTTACCCTATTTTAGATGTGTTTAGCACCTCCGAAAATGGTAACTTGGGTTCTATAAATGTGCACGACAAATTATAAGTATCGTTTCATTGCTACTTTTGTTTGTTCATCATAGGTTTTGTGAATTATCTTAATCATGCTTTTTGAGGACATATTAAGATAGTACGGCTTAAGATATGCACAAAAAAAAAAGTGTATTGGAAAGCGGAATTGATTTTAAGATAGATCATCTAAGAATTGGGATTGAATTTTAGTTCAAAAATAAAACATGTCAAAATAAACTGCACGAACCAAAATTGGATAAGGACCATAGCACATCAATAATGGAACATGAATTTTTTGTATCCTTATTTTTACGATCAGTATATAAAAGCTTGGACATTATTTTGGGTGCCCAATATTGTTTTCGGTTCATTCGGGTTGACCATTAGCGTAACAAATGACTTGGATGACGATCTTTTCTATCTCAGCCTTAGATGCATTAGTGATAGATCTCGTAACTAACATTTCTCATATGAACGGGCCGTTCATATAATTGAGATATCAAATGGGAGCACTAGCCAAGGTCGAGGACGCAGTGAAAATGATTGAATGGGAGGGCGATAAGGTAAATGCATGCAACTTGCTCAGAAAGTGAAAGCACTGGAATTTTCTTGACCAAATACTTTTGGAATTGAGCTCTTCCAAGCTCGACTTTGACTTTGAACAATTTATACATTCACACATGCATTTCTGAACTGATTCTTCCTATTTGAGTCTCGTGCTTGTTGGCTTTCGATCAATGGTTATCGACATGAGCAAGTTACTGATTGGTAAATTCTAAATGAGACGTAGTAGGGTTGTGACTTCTCTTTTAATTTTTAATTTTTTTTGCTATTCTGAGTTTGCAGGTAAAGCAAGTGGAGGCAACCCAAAGTTGAGTCCATGATGCTGTTGATGCAAGTTTATTACAAAAATAAGGCTACCGAATGGTTATTGTTGTGGTATCCTTTGTTCGAACAGAGGGTATCGTGCCACCACAACCGTTTCTCCACTACATTAGAACCACATGAACCTACCAGTGTGGTCAAATCGTCATTTACATGTTGTACCCATACCTATTATCGTATCAATTCGTGTCAGCATCAATATATCGTAACTTTTACTTGACAAGTCAAATAATTACTGGTTAAGCTTATTACTTCATTCGTGTTGTATTCAGATTTTATCCATATACTTTTTACTCTCTTGCCGCATTTTTATTGCCCGAACAAATAGTCTTGTTTTGACAGCTCTACCCACACACCTTCTTTTTTAGTTTTTCCCATGAAGTTACATTCTCGTTCTGTAGCACTTAATCCTTGACCAACATATATCAATAATATAAGGTCCTAGAGGTGACTCTCACGTGACTTGAGTTGACATATAGCACGTTTGACTTTAAGGCCCTAAAGGTGGCTCACATGAGTTCGCATCACCATATAACACTTACCCTTTACCAGTCCATATGACAATTGGTTTCATATACTGAATCAAATCACCTTTCATAAAACAACTCAAAGCCAATGAAATTCTATAAAAAAAGTTTTGCAAACCCAAAATATATCATCTTACCCTACTCTATTTATCAAATAAAATATATACTATACAAGACATTACTCATATCATTTCGGAATTCATTTCATAAACCAATAACATTTCAAAATGTCTCCCAAATCATTTTAGAACTCATTCAATAAATTTGTTTGCAACATAACACATATATGTAAACTTTCACAACAACTTCCATAACACATTTTCTAAAACATTCATAAATAATCAAGAAATGGTAAATGTCGATCGGTTTGTTATGCAATAGCAATCCCATACCATAACTTATATAATATATAATCCATATTGCTTTTGAAACAGGAATTGATAAACTTGAAGAAGTGATAACACCACTCACCTTGGAATGCCTACGATCAAACAACGTAGCTATATGTGCCAACAATCTCATAATCCTATAAATATTTGAGGTTAAAATGAGAGCTTGTTACCCACCATTCGTTAAGTTTTTGTGATGTATTTGGTTGAAAGGGAAATCGTAAAATATCTTTTGATTGTCATCTCCCATCGTTCCTGCTCGTGAGAGCACTTGTTTTAAGCCCGTCAAGCGTGGAATCTGTTCATGGATATTGGAGACTTCAATATGCATGATTTGAATTTTTTTTAGGAGATATCATGTTAGCTTGTCAGTGTTGGCCTCTGTCCTCAATGGAGAAGAACTTCTTGACCTCACCATGTTTTCTTGCAAATTCTCGAGCATTACCCACGTAAACGATTAGTGACCCAGCATCACTAATCGTATAACCATAAGCAAAATCACATCAGTAACATATGCATGTCACTGAAATACATAGATAACTTAAAATTGTTACCTGCACTTTATAAGTGACAGTCCATCACCCGTTGTTCAAAATAATTTAAACATATGCATTTAGTATCTTATCGCAAGCACTCATCCTAGCTCCTTCAATTGCTAACACACCTGATCACTCTAGTCAAACCTATGCTCTAATACCATTAGAGATGTGACACCCTCAGCATGTCACAGCTAATGTAGAGATACTAGCGCAGTTATCATTTTCGTTTCACTTTTGCTTAAGCATGCAAAAGCGTAAAGAACTAAAGTAATCCTGGGGTGTACGGGGACTTCTATAAACTAGGCAACTTCATTTCTTATTTATTTATATACATTTGCCAGGCGATAGTTTGGGTACACTAGAAAATTTCAAAAGGTTAGTACTATTGACTACACCGTACTATAAGTCAGTCACCCTATCCCAACCTAGTTGTACACGTGGTTGCCTAACCTTGACCCTTGGCTCAATCAAAATCTTCCAAGTTCTCAAAAATCCAACTGCCCTCCTACCTTCCTTCTATGCGGCGGGGTTGCCTACATCTCTTGGCCCATTGAGGAACAGTGGGAGGGGACCCACCATGCGCACATTGATGCAGGCGTACATTTCGACGAACCAAAAGTGACTTGCTCGGTCGGAGACTCAATATCCACAACCAAATGAGACTTGATCCGGATGAAAAGCATATCTAGGAAACCAGGGTCTATGGATTCGTCCTCTTGCCAAGTGAAATCAACTGGTACCCCATAATAAACCATAGGAGAGGCAGGTGGGATCGACATTTCTATTAATCTGAAAAGATCAAGTCAACAACTATTGAGTCTAAACCTAGCAAGCGGAAGGTCCACCAGATTAAAAGTACAACTATTATCAACTTAACTGAGAACCTTTTCAAAATAACATAGATCAATAAAAGCATTAACTCAATTTAAAAGTACCAAAGTTGAATTCAGGGAACCCTATAACCCCCTAAGCATCTCACACCCACCAAGCATCACAAGGACATTTTGGGGATTAGCATTAGGCCTCTCAGACATTTGGAGGAACCTAGTTACTCCTCCAGGCATCCCTACTACAATCAAAGGCATTCTCGTCCCATGGACCGACGGCATTCTTAGTCACACATCAACTTCATGATGCAGTAATTCTATAATTCAATTAAAAATCATGTTGGCGTTACTACTATTCAATGACTCAAGCATGAATTAACAAATCCTCAGTCATTGTCAAAACCTCTAGACTAATATAAACTCACTCGTGCTAATATTAGGTGAATTGCAAAAAGAATCCCACATCCTAGGCCCCAAACTAGCCTTATAAGGTGTTCCGCATGCCTTTAGAAACAATAGCTGTTGTCTAGGTAAACGGGTTTCAAAATTATGAAACTTTAATATGAGGTAGACAAGATCAAGAGAGACAATTTTTGTGAAGAACTCAAAGTCCGATTCAGCTTGTACAGTTCTAAATAATTTTTGTAATCCGGGCCCACGATAGTAAAAATTTCCAAAACATAATAGATAAGTAAAATACATATTTCGTAGGCTAAATGAGACTGAAAAATCATGGAAATTTAATATACAGTATTGTCGTGACCAAATTTTCACGGTGTAAACCACCTAGGTTTGGCTAATGGATTGTTAAGCCTAGACTTAACTCGGGCTCTCTTAAGCCCATACTAATTCGCGACTTAGGTTCAAGTTCTTAACATGCATATAGTTTTATCTAAAAGTCGCCACTAATTTATTTTTTGGTGAGTCGATTAGAAACCCAAGTAAAGTAATGGGAGATTTACTTTACTCCTACAAACCAGAGATTATGGGTACGGGGACTTGGTTACATTAGATTTCTCTAACGCTCTTTCGGTAACTTTTTTTTTTATTTTAAAAAAATGTTTGGCAAGCAACTTGAATTAATTTTAATTTACCTCCCTAACATGTGAGGTGTTCGTGTGGGTGCACAAACCACCAATTTAACACCTAAGAAAGCAATGAATAAATTACGGGACTTACTTTGTAGCAACAAAAGCATCTGCAATGTTAAATCATAATTCACATTGATAGTTCTAAATATAATTTCTAATTAACAAGCAATTTCTTTTTTTTTTTTCGGTTTCGCTTAATTAATGAGAATATAATCCATATGCAATGCAATGCTTATATTCTAACATGAAATGATATAACATGGCAGCATAATCTAAATTACATGACATGAGTAAAAAAGTGCAATAATTAAATATGCAATCTAAATTAACTAAAATGTCATAATCCTAATGATGGGCAATTTCTAATTAAATGAACCTAGCAACAATCCCTAAATGGCGTGCATTTCATGAACCTAATTCTATATGACGTGCACATGATTTTTATTTTCTTAATAAGCATGCAATTTATCCTAATATGCAATGCCATGCAAAGAATGTCCTAATTCTACATGATATATGCATGATGATTTTTTTTTTGTTTTTTTTTTATAAAATTCGAAATTAAAATTGCCAAATAATAAAACATGCAATTCAAATTTAAAACTAACATCCTAAATGAATGCATTTTTTTGGATTTTTGAAATAATAAACCTTCCAATTCTAGATATCGAATATCTCCCTAAAGCAAATAATATTCTAAAACAAACCCAATCTAACTCAGATATTTTTTTTTTTGAATTTTTCCTTTTAAAAAAAAAAATTGATTCAACCAACATGACGGCAAATTAAGTAAGATAAGTTTGATATCCTTAAATTGGCGAACCATATCTCGCGCATGAGATTGGGTTGGTCAATTTTAAAATTAAATCGCGAATCGAATCTTGGGCATGAGGTTGGATTGACGATTTTGCAAGAGATTGCGAGTCCGATTTCGGGCGCGAAAATCGGACTGTCAATCCTTAATTTGAGAGTTGTCTCAGGTCAGAATCTCAATCATACATCCAGGAATAATTCTACTAAAAGACAAAGTAAATAAGTGAAAATAACATAAAAAAAATAGAATAAAGTAAATAAATAAATAACTACCTAATTGATTTTCTTTTCTTTTTTTCTTTTTCTATTCTTCCCAAGCACAGCTTGCTTGTGGGTCTCCAAGGGCAGCAGGTCGTCGGTCCGACAAGGAGAACTTTGGCAAGGGTGAATCGGCGGCGCTAACAGCAGCACAAGGGCAGAGCTAGGAAGGCTCGGGCAGAGGGAGTTGGCTCGCGATCTGCTAGGTCGCGACACGACGGAGGCTCGAACCAAGAGCAGCGGAGATTGGCACAAGCGGAGGGCTGCAATGTTGTCAAGGCGGAAGGGACTGCGATCCAGTTTGAGTCTGGTTCTAGCGAAGGTGCAAGCGTCACGAAGTCTGGTACTCGGGTTGTCAGAGGCACAGTAACAGCAGAGGTGCGGCGGGCCGGCTCGGAACCGGTTGGGAGGCGGACCGGCGACGAACAAACCAAGAGCAATGTCGGGGTCGTTATGGATCGGCACAAAAGCAACTTCGTCGGGCTGGTGGAGCAAAAGCAGAGGTGGAGACATGGATGAGTGTGTTAAATTGCTAAAGAGAGGAGATATGAGGCCGAAACTTCATCCTACATACAAAACAACCAAGTCTTTTACAAAAGACAAAATGCATAACGTAAAACACACCATAACTACCCATGTTCTACATAAAGCACTTACCCCACTAACACCTAAAAACTAGGATAACCAACACACATGACTCCACTAACTCTAATAACTGAAAAACCAAATCAACAACACGTGGAAAAGAAAATAAATATTATATCAACAATCCCTCCCTTAAACCGATGTTTGCTAACATTCAGTTTAAAGCCTTGACTTTTTTCACCGTGCAAACACCTAGTAACCTTCTGAGCTTCACAAATGACTCCATCTTGAGGGCCTTGGTGAATATATCAGCAACTTGATCTTCACTCCTACAGTAGATTAGATCAATTGTTCCATCATTGCTAAGATCTCTAAAGAATAAAACTTCACATCAATGTGCTTGCTTCTTCCATATAACACCGTATTCTTGGAGAGTTTTATTGCTGAGTTATTGTCACAAAAATTTGTAGTACGTCCTGGTTGCTTGAATTGTAGCTCCTCAAGAATTCTCCTTAGCCAAATAGCTTAACAAGTACTAGCTGTTGTAGCAACAAATTCAGCTTCTATACTTGACAATGTGACAATTGGTTGCTTCTTGGATGATCACGAAATAACACCTATTCCAAACATAAAAGCATAACCCAAAGTGCTCCTCCTATCATCTTGATCTCCTGCATAGTCACTATCGGTAAATCCCAACAAATTGGACTTTTCACCCTTCTTGTAAAATAGCATAAAGTCTCTAGTTCCTTGCAAATAACGAAGGATTCTCTTAGCAGCTAACAAATGCATTTGTGTAGGATTCTTCATATATCTACTGATTAAACTCACATAATACATTATGTCTGGTCATGCTGCAGTTAAATACATCAAACAGCCCACAATTTGTTTATAAAGTGTGCTGTCAACCTTCATCCCTTCACGATCTTTGTATAATTTTAAGCTAAACTCAACTAAAGTATTTACAGCATTACAATCTTTCATTTGAAACCTGTCCAAAATTTCTCTCACATATTTCTTTTGAGAAATAAAGATCCAATCATTCGATTGTACCACTTCTATGCCAAGGAAGTAATGCATCATACCAAGATCAAGCATTTCAAACTCATCAATCATAGATTTCTTGAATTCTTCAAACATGCCATCACAACTTCCAGTAAATATAAGATCGTCAACATACAAGCAAACAATAAGCATTTTCCTTTTATCTCTAATCTTGAAAAAAAGCGTATGCTCATAAGGACATTTTGAAAAACCAACTTTAAAAAAATAAGTTTCAATGAGACTCTACCAAGTCTGAGGGGCTTGTTTTAGCCCATAAAAAGCTTTCTTCAATCTATAAACTTTATGCTCATTTCCAATCTTGATATAACCAGAGGGTTGCTTGACAAATACCTGTTCCTCCAAGCACCCATGCAAGAATGCCGATTTGACATCTAGTTGGAAAATATGCCAAGAATTATGTACCGCTAATGCAACCACCAATCTGATCGTGTCATGTCTCACAACTAGAGAAAAACCTCTATATAGTCGATCCCATATTGCTGCTTGTATTCCTTGGCTACCAAATGTGCTTTATATTTGTCAACTTCACAATTTTCTTTCGATTTTGTTTTAAAGACCCACTTTACACCAATGGTTTTTTGTCCATCCAAAAGATTGGATAGCTCCCAAGTATCATGTCTTTTGATGATATTAATTTCATCATCCATCGCTTTCCGTCATTTTTCTTCTTTGACAGTACTCTCAAAAGTTGTAGGGTCATAATCTAAAAATAAGGCAAAGTGGGTAATTGAATCTCAAATTCCAATTACCTCATATTCTTCCATCCAAGCAGGCTTTCTTCTAATGCGGCGAAGAGATTGAGCTTCTTCTTCATTGACTTCAGAGCCTGTTTGTGAAATTCCAATAGCTGTAGAAGTCGTATTTGATGAATTTTGAGGCATACAAGGTGCTAAAATTTGCTCATATTTAGCATCATTGTTATAAAGAACTTGGGTAAGCTGCTGCCTATTCCAATTATAAGTGTTCTCTTCATAAAAATAAAAAATAAAAAACAACATCCCTGCTAGTCACAGTCTTCTTTGTTAGTGGATTGAATAATTTATATGCCTTGAATGCTTCATTTACACCAAGAAAGACACATTTTTCAACCTTATCATCAAGTTTCTTCCTTTTCACATCCGAGATATGGGCATATGCGATGCATCCAAATATTCTAAAGTGAACTACAGCCGGTCTTCTCCCACTCTAAGCATTTTCAGGTGTCATATTTTGAACAACAAAAGTTTGACTTCTGTTCAAAACATGAATACTTTAATTTACTGCTTCTAGCTAGAAAGTCTTTGGAACTCTTCCTCTTGCCAATAAGATTCGCACCATGTTGAGAATTGTTCTATTCTTCATCTCAAATACACCATTATGTTGTGGTGTATATGCAGCAGTAAACTCTCTTCGAATGCCATGCTCTACACAAAAAAGTTCAAATTCTTTTTAGCAATATTCATCACCACGATCTGTTCGAAGAGTCTTAATGGTCTTTCTTGCTTCATTTTCAACACGAGTTTTGAAGCTTTTAAATGTGGAGAAAGCTTCTGATTTTTCCTATAAAAAATAAACCCAACTTTTTCTGGAAAAATCATCAATGAAAGTAATTAAGTATATTTTACCTCCATTAGAAGATGGGTTTATGGGACCGCAAATGTCCGAATGCACCAGCTGCAAAACATCATTTGCTCTCCATGACTTTTCTTTTGAAAATTAAGAACGATACTGTTTGCTAACAACACATTCTTCACAGACTTGGGAATGAACAATAATTTGAGGAAGACCCGTCACCATGTTTTTCCAGTTGGAGGGTCTTCAATTCACCAAAACTCAAGTGACTATAGCAAAAATGCAACATTCATGAGGGATCTTTCTTTTCAGTCATCAAATAAGATTAAATATTTTCAATCTTTAATGGAAACAATCTATTTGAACTTATAGGAACAACTGAAATAGCACCTCTAACAGAATCATAAATTTTGCAGGCACCCCTTTAAATGATGATTACATAACCCTTTTCTTGTAATTGGCTAGCACTCAATAGGTTACTTTTCAAATTATGAACATACAACACATTAGAGATCATTTCCACAAAACCATTTTTTGTTCTTATTTTAATATCACATTTTCCCATCATTTTCATAGTAAAATGATCCCCAAAACTCACAGTGGAATGAAAATCTTTATTTAGATGAGAAAAAAAAAACTTATTTCCACTCATGTGGTTATTGTAACATGTATCCACATACCAAATATCTGACTCGCGCTTCTTTTCATCTTGAACAGCCATCAACAACGTTTCTACTTCTTTTTCTTCAACAAAATTTGAACTCTCTACATTTTCTTTATTATTAGGCAGCCTAATATAACCTTCAAATACATAATGACCAAATTTATGACATCTAAAACACTTTACCTTGGATTTGTTAGGATCTCGTCCTCTGCCTTTGCCTTGAAATTGTTGCCTTGAAATTGGTCATTATTGGCTTTGAAATTCCTGCCAACATCTCTATTTCCTCGATCTCTCCTTTCTCTACCTCTACCTTTACCTCTATCTCTACCCCTTCTTCTGAAATTGTTGGAATGGGTATTGGTAGAAGCCTTCAACGCTTGTTCCTCTACTGTTGAACTTCTGTTCATAGACCAATAAGAAGCTTTGCAATTCACCAAGAGAGAGCGCATCTATGTCTTTCGACTCTTCAATTGAGAAGACAACACAATTAAACTTTGGTGTCAAGGAACACAAAATCTTCTCCACAATGGTGACATCGTCCATCTTCTCACCATGAAATCGCATCTTATTGTTGATCTCCATTGTTCTGGCATAATAACTAGTGACAGATTCTCCATCTTTCATCGCTAGTGTCTCAAAATCTTTTCTCAAGGCTTGAAGCTGTGCACGCTTCACTCTAACAGAGCCTTGATATTTCTTCTTCATAGAATCCCAAATATCCTTGAAAGTTTCTTTGCAAAGAATAGTCTTCAAGATGGGACGATCGATAGACTAAAAAAAATAATTTTTTGCCTTCAGGTCCTTCAATTTTCTAGCTTCCAATTCTACTTTTAGGGATCTGTCAAAGCCATGCTTGCTAGTGGCTCAAGAATTCCAAATTTGACAACCGACCAATATTCCTTTGATCGTAAAAAATTCTCCATCAGCATGCTCCAATGGCATAGTGACCATCAAAGCGTGGAATTGCTGGTTGAACAAAATTGTCGGTGGCCATTGGAAATATTGATGTTGCAATTTTCTCAAGAAAGTATCTCACACCTATAAACCTTCTTTAAAAAAAAAAAAAAAAAAAAAAAAAAAAAAAAAAAAAAAAAAAAAAAACTCTCTCATGCTTCTCTCTAGCTCTGATACCACTGTTAAATTGCTAAAGAGGGGAGATATGAGGCTGAAACTTCATCTTAAGTACAGAACAACCAAGTCTTTTACAAAAGACAAAATACATAATGTAAAACACACAATAACTATCCATGTTCAGCATAAAGCACTTGCCCTACTAATACCTAAAAACTAGGATAACCAACACACATGACTCTACTAACTCTAATAATTGAAAAACCAAATCAGCAACACGTGCAAAAAAAAATAACTATTATATCAATAGAGTGATGTAGCGGCAGCATCTGGTGCTGTGGCCCACACTAAGGCGGCCCGTGGGCACAATGGTTCACCGGTGAGGAGATCTGGGCACAAAGAGGTTCGCGGGATACTGGCAGAGCGTGACGAGGACGGACGCCGGCGGAGCTACGAGCGAGGCAGTCGATGGACGTGGGCTGTGCGATGGTGGGCGGCAGCTCGGCTACCGACGTTGGGGCGCTGGCACAGTGGTGGTGCGATGGACAGCAGCGGCTGGCAGCTTGGAGAAGAAAAACGGTAACCCCCCCCTGTCAAAAGAAGTTTTTCTCCCACAAACCCTAAGAATCGAAGAAATTTTTCTCTCTTTGGCTAAAATTTTCCTTTTACCGAGAAAACGAAGAAAAAGCCCCCTCGACATGATCCCATTAAAACCCCAATGTGGCCGTGTATTCCTATCGTGTCGCCTCCTCTTAAACCCTATGTGAATTAACTCATTTATAAGCCACAAATTAGGGTTTCTTTAATCTTTCCAAATCGGTATCTACAAAAATTCTTTTTTCCAAATGCAATATTCATTTTGCCGAATGCATTATTCATTTTTCACTTGCCTTATCCGAAAAAATTCCATCATATCTCGAAAAATTTCAAATTCTTACTTTCACGAGATAATTTCCGATTATCATAAAAACAAGCTTGGGCCAATTCGCTTGCTTCGTGGGCCTAGTTTGGCCTGTTAAGTTAAAGCTCAAAACCATTAATTTGAACACATTCACCACTGGTCCAATAAATGCAACAAATGCAAATTAAAAATAAATGTACCTAAATTTATATGCTATGCAATTAATATTATTTTTTTAGGGATAAAATTAACCCCTAATTTTTAAATGCGATAAATGATTAAATGGGCCGCCAAAATTTAGGTGTCAACAAGTACCATAAGATATACTCTACAACTTTTATGAAGGACACGTGTTGAAATTTTTACCAAAAAATTTTTTGGAAAATTGAAAGCAGACAAAGATCAATCCAGCGACCTTGAAAACAGATTTCGAACCCCGTAGTTTTTCGAATATGGTTTGTCATACGAAGTTCAAAAATTCTGAAATTAAAGTATGTCATAGAACAGCCAATAAGAGAAAAACACCACATGAAATTCACATCACGTTGGTACATAATTAGCAAAACTTGGGGTTGTGCTGGAATTCGAATCTGTCTTCAATCCAAGTATTAGTTTTGCTTAGGAATTCAGCCACCTCAGTCCCCGTACGTGCTAGATCTCAGCCAACTATGTATTCTACAATACAACTACGAACTTGACTATTTCGAATTCGACAATTTAGCTAGGTAACGCAATCAAAACTTTCAATCGAATGAGGATCCAGACGACGCCTACGGGATTTTTAGGAAACCATCCTTGTCAAACAACTGTCAACTGCTATAGGATAGAACGGAGGATATCTATTAGCCTTGAGTCCTTGTGGATTGTAGTGACGTCTCGGCGGGACTGAGGCGAGGCTGGCGGTAGCGACGGCTTGGTTGAGTTGCGAGGAAAGGGCTGCCGCTAGCTTCAAGTTGAGGAGAGGGGCTGTTCTTCGTTGGCTGTTGACCAAAGCACGTGGCGACTGCTTGTTGTGAGAAGCAGATGGAAAACTGGTGAGTTGCCGAGGAAGAACGGTAAGGAGAGGTAATCTGCCGAAAGAATAAAGAGAGGAAGAAGAGTAGCGACTTCTTTTGGGGTCCTCAAGCGGTGCCGTTGGAGTTGCGTTCTCTCGGTGCCGACGAGTGTCGTTGGTGAAGGCGCTTGAAATCCTGTTGTCTTCAGATGAAACGGACAGCCGGTCCCCTAGACCGGCCGAGGTGTCCTTGGGCGTTGGTGGCTTGACTTGCGGCACTTGTGCGCTGATGTGGGCTGCTGGCTGGTGGGTCGAGGTGGTGTTAGTGTTGGTGGTTGTCGCGGCGGCGGTCTGATGGCCAAGGTTGTTCAACCATGACCGGGACTGCTAAAACGAGGCACGAAAAATCTGGTGATGGAATTTAATAGTGGGCTTGGCAATGCGAGGTGACCGCTAGACCTGGTGACTTGTTCGGATGGCGGCTCAACCACACAGCACAGGACGACGGAGTGACGGTGGCGCATTGCGACAATGTCGACTTGACGGTTTGAGTTGTCTTGATGGTGCCAAAGGCAAGTTCATTAACGTGGCGTGGTGAGTTCAATAACATGGCAACATTTGAGGCTCGCTATTTTGTCAAACAAAAAATCCGGATAGCACATTAACTGTCCAATTTTTCAAAGTGGCAATTAAGTATACTTTTCGAAACTTTTGACACTTTAAGTATCCTTCCGTGTCAAATTTTAGCACTTGTGCTGTATTTTTGCTTCTATAATGCAAAGTAACTTTGGGTATTTATGTGACGACCCGAGCGGCGGTGCGCGGGGAGGAGGGATGGCGGTGCGTCCGCGCCTCCGGTCCTCGGACGCGCGCAAGGGAAGGGGAAGGGATTCCTCTCCCTCTTGTCTCACATCGCTTAGGGAGGGGTCATGGGCCTTGTATATAAGGCTTGGGTTCCCTTAACTTGTGAGACGCGTTTGAAAGCCGTGATGACTTAGTGTCTAAAGCGGACAATATCACACAAGTGGGACCCGGGACGTTACAAATGGTATCAGAGCCGATTCCCGACAGCGTGTGGGGCCACAGCGAGGACGATGTGCTCCCAAGGAGGGGAGAGTGTGACGACCCGAGCGGCGGTGCGCGGGGAGGAGGGATGGCGGTGCGTCCGCGCCTCCGGTCCTCGGACGCGCGCAAGGGAAGGGGAAGGAATTCCTCTCCCTCTTGTCCCACATCGCTTAGGGAGGGGTCATGGGCCTTGTATATAAGGCTTGGGTTCCCTTAACTTGTGAGACGCGTTTTAAAGCCGTGAGGACTTTAGTGTCTAAAGCGGACAATATCACACAAGTGGGACCCGGGACGTTACAATTTAAGTGTGCCATGTGCCAAGTTTTGGCACTTACACTGTATTTCTGCCTTTAAAATGCAAAGTAACTTTCAAATATCTTTTCCATTAATATAAAATGCAATTGAAGTAACTTTTTCAGATTCAATGCCGTCTATAGCCGGTAATGTGAGCAATAGATATCACCCATTTTTAAAGACCATAGCAGCATATAATCATCCCAAATTCCATTCAATAAATGAAATAATGCATTATCAAATTATGTACTGATATGGCACATTGCCTCGTCGTTCCATCCACAATGAAGCAAAAGATTTACACAAATATAGACTCCAATCTGTGATCATCGAGGATATAGCTCGGTGATAGAAGCCCCGTTCACTGATTCTTGGATTTCTCTGTTTTCGGATTGATTCGAATGAGTTACCATCACCAGCGGAGTTGTGTCAGATTCAAGGATACTGGGCAAAATGAACGCAGGTCGTGATGGTAGTGGCAAGGTGGTGGAATAACTGCTGAGCATCAAAACCACCGCACCCATGGTTGGTCTGTCGGCCTCGATTTCTTGAACACACAGCAATCCAACATGAACGCACCTCAACATTTCAGTCCTCGAACCACCAGCCAAATTAGGATCTATGAGATCTGAGGGGGTCCCTTCCCTCAAACTCCTATATGCCTGCAATGAATCATAAACACAAACTCAGTATGGTAAGGACAGTTGCTTGACTCATTCGAGTTTGTATCCGCCACTCTTTCCCGGCAATTCTTTAGGGAAAGGAGAGTGATTGAAAGATATTTTCTTACATAGCTAAGAAGGCCCTCCGTGATATTCCCATTGCAGAAGCAGCTGCTTTTTTGACCACTAATAATCTCTAGTAGCAACACCCCAAAACTAAAGACATCTGACTTGACTGAGAACAATCCATGCATTGCGTACTCTGGAGCCATGTACCCACTGCATCACAGGAATAATGAACACTTTCAACGCAATTCCACTTAAGATGCTGTGCCTTTACATCCGCTAGCTATTCAGATTATAAGGAGAAGAGCGCAGGAAATATAACTGGATTTATTTTAAGATACTCTGCTATGTATTACTTACTAAGTGCCAACAACCCTGCTTGTGGCGTCTTGAGTTTGATCCACTGCAAATAGCCTTGCTGCACCAAAATCTGAAATTTTAGGGTTCATCTCTGCATCAAGCAAAATATTGCCTGCTTTAAGATCCCGATGAATGATTCGAAGTTGAGAATCCTCATGAAGATAAAGAAGCCCACGAGCAATGCCCCCTATTATCTTTTGACGCCTTTGCCAACCCAGCTGGCTACGCCTAACAGGATCTGCATAGTATATTGACGAAAGATTATAGTGATGTGACTAGCAAGAGGTGACTTTCCAAATGTAGATTGGCAAGAACATGCACTTCAATTACTCTTAAGTCAGATGATGCTGGAACAAAAATGGCATGATCGTACCATATATAAAGTGATCCAGGCTTGAGTTTGGTACGAATTCATATATAAGAAGCCTTTCTCCTTCCTCCAGGCAAAATCCTAAGAGCCTAACCAAATTCCGGTGTTGAAGCCTTGCAACCAAGAGGACCTCATTCTTAAATTCTTGATTACCTTGTCCCAAATCTACAGAGGGCCTTTTTACTGCTATAACTTGTCCATTGGCCAATGTTCCCTGAAAAAGAATGCAAAAAGCAGCCATATGCATGTGAATGTTTCAAATTCTCTGTTATTTTATGAATGAACAATTTGTGGTGATTACCTTGTAAACTACGCCAAATCCACCTTGTCCCACCTTATTTGCATCAGAGAAGTCATCTGTTGCCTCTCTGATGATATTCAAGTCGAACTGCAGGGATTCTGCATTTCTGATTTCATCTACAAGTACAGCTACAAAGTGGAAAATCCAAAGTTGCTTATCGTCTAATTCCACAATATCAGTAAGCCCGTCTGCTGACTTAACAGTTAATAGTAATTCATTCCATCTACTGACTTAACAGTTAATAGTAATTCATTCTTATATAACAGATAATCCATTCTAAGGAAAATTTAGCCTCTAGGTGATGCTAGCAAATAAAAGATTTTCCAGAGCAATCTGGGAACTTTGATATCTATAGCCCTCACTGAATCTTTCCTCATTCAGTCAGAAATCACCGACCTCTGAATTTCTGGAAAGTTACTAGCTTCAGAACATCAAGGCTTAACCCATTGGCTGCTAATCTGTTTCCCATAGGTTGCATTCATCCAGTATTTTATGAAAATCAGTCACCCAAAAGTAATGAGAACCTACTTTCGAAATTTTTCTGCAATCTTCTTGACCTCAAACAGATGCATAATATTCCAGCAACTAAAAGAGATAATCCAACAGCTGGGATTGTGATAATGAGGGCAATACGACCTGAGTTAGTATCCTTTCCTGAAAAAGGAAGAGCTCTCATGTTAGACAAGAAACTCGCAGGGAGCAGCGTTTAGACCCAATTACCAAGAACAGATTTTAGGAGGGATTGCACATTTAAAGCAGTCCTTGGTGTTATTCTATCAGTTTCCTGATGAAATTACTTCAGACGGTGATACTTAAATCGAAAGAAAGGAAGATTCATGATGCATCAGAAATCTCATTAATTTCTCATCTGCTACTTATTTCCTGCTTATACCTCATTCAAGAGGAAACATAAGTGTCTCAGGAACTTATTACACCAAGAATCAAAAGTTAAATTACATCATGCTTTAAAATACACGTAATGCAACCATACTCAAAGGAGGAGGAGCAGAGGAAGGAGTCTCTTGTTTGTAAAAGGAGCTCATTGAAGTTGAAAGCATGCTTGCTCACATTTATTATCATTTGTCCTACAGACAATTGAAAACACAAATAGAATGCTCTGGCATAGGTAAGTGTACATCGAAAGGAAGTACCTTTAGTGGATGGGTTATTCGTTGGAGGAGGTGGAGGAGAAACTGGCGATTCTGTTGGTGATGGTGGCGACTCATAAGCTGAAGTATCAAAAAAGGGGCTTACTTGAAACCTGATATTGCAACTGGGAGTAAGATACCTTCTTCCTATTGTCTGATCACAACAAGGAATTTTTCCAATAGCATTCACCAAACAATTGTCGCATTGTAGCCACGTCAAGTCTTCAGTGCACTGCACTAGTCCAAACAGAGTCTGGAAGTTTGGAGCTGTCGCATTCCCGACGGCAAATTTCCTCGTTGAATTGCCACTTGCAGCTCGGTCTCTCAAACCATCCATCAGATTGCGCAAAACCTAGAAAACAGAACCAAGACTATAAGCTACCGTCAGGACAAAAAGACAAGAATTAGTACTTCGTCACGACCTGCACCATAAATTCCTACTCAACCTTAATGCGATGTGAATTGCTAGCTGCTGTCCAAGAAGACCTAAAATCAAATGCTCCTGTGAGCTCATACTACCTGAAAAGCTATGTGCCAAATCCCAATGGCTTACAGGAAACATAAAGTTGAAGAATTCAAGACTGAAAGGGGAAAAAAAGAAAAAAAAACACGTTCTTGGAGAACAAGAACACAAAAACACAACCAGCACCGTGATAAAATGACAACAAATGCTATGATGAATTACAAAGTGCAGCTAAACAAGGATGAATTACACTCAAACAGCAACCCAATTTAACCGATCCGCATAGTCGGGCACGTCATCGAGCGGAGATGAGGATTCTCATGGTTTACTATGGAAAGTTTCCATGAAGTAAGCGAAGTCAACGCGTACAGAAGCATCATGCACTCTGCTTTCTTGGAAACAAGCGAAATGCAATGCAAATGGTTGTTCAAACGAAAGATGCCGATCGTCATCATGCTAAAAGCTGAACTTTCCAATTCCGAACCTGATTGAACTGATCGACGTTGTTGGTGATTTTGTTGACGTTCCACACGTGCCAGTAAGGCGAAATCTCCACCACGCCAAAGATGGACCGATTCGAGTAACGAAGCATGCATTTGTCGTAATAGATGATCGCCTCCTTCTGCATCGGGCACTGGCGGGCGATCTCGGCGGCGGAATCGTTCAGGCAGCTCTGGCAGTCGGCGGCCCCGACGTCGCCCCGGCAGAGGGCGATGCCGTTGACGGCGTCGGGGCTCCCGCCGCCGGCGGAGAGGTTGTAGAAGCCGCGACCGTCTGCTGCGGCGGCGGCGACGACGGAGGTGAGGAGGGCCTTGAGGTTGTCCCCGTAGGTGCCGTTGGCAGTGAAGTTGCCTTTGGTCCCGCAGAAGTAGCGGAGAGGGTCGTCGCCATGGGCGGAGGCGGCGAGGGCGAGGAGCGAGAGGAGGAGGGGGACGGCGGAACGCGGCGGAGCGATCATCGGAAGCTTGTCTTGAGTTTCAGTTCTGTCGGAAAGAGAGGGCGGGAGAGGGGTGGTTATCCGGTGCGGGAAGCCACACGGCTTTGAACCAATCAGTGCCCAACTTTGACTTCTGCCGGCAGCCTTGACGTTGACTTTGACCGGCTAAAGAGAAATCACGACCGAGACGCTACGACTATTGTCACGGGACTACGGTAATGATGATATTGAATTCCCGAAATAAGATACTGAGGTGCTATATACTGAGGTGCTATAAACAAGATATTATCAATATATATAAATAAATCTTAAGTTATTTTTTATTACTAAATTAAAGCAATGCAAAAAGAATAAGGCCGAACCCCGAAACATAAAAAAACGCCAATGATTAGCAATGATTAACAAACTTAATGCTAAATTATTAGTCTCTCGGTGCTTGTAGCACTTCACACGAGAATTCATTCTGAAAATAAATAGTAATAAATCAAAGAGCAATACCACAGTTAGCATCCGAACCAGAAAAACAAAATAGAAGCAGAAGTTTTATTATAGAATTAAATAAAAGCACATTCTAAATTAGTATTTTCATCGTTAAAAGGTCTAAACCAAAGACTTGAGACACCACTTATTATCGCGACCTACCCTCGGAGGGAGGGAATAGATTTAGAAATATTACCTAAAGGATAAATCTAAAGCCCATGATTAGGCGCGAGTTCTTCCAATCTCATATCTCTATGAGGTTGGGGTATTTTTAAGAATTTTGCAATAATGAATTGTTACTAACTTATTGGGTTCGATTAGAAATCAAGTGAGACACGAGAGCATGTCATACTTTCTACATAACCAGAGAATATGAGGTCGAATACTTAAAACATTAATTAACCAATTAGTGCCATTTTGGTACCTAATTTTGTTCATTTTTTTTAAAGGATTTTTGTCAGGCAGTTTAAATTAATGTTATATCTATCCACTAACATATGAGATAATCTTGCGGATGCACAATCATTATAATATTATTATTTTTTTACTACAAAGAAAGGAAACAAGGAGTAAGAAGTAAATTGGCTTTAGAACTAGAAAGGGGTTTTGTATGAAAGCCCAATCGTGTCCTTTGGCCCAAACCCATGAAACCATTTTGGACCATATTCTGATTGGGCGCAGCAACAAGCCCGAGTCTCCATTTTCTAGAGATAAAAAATATTTTTAAAAAGTAAGAAAATTGCTCAGAAAAATAGGCCTTAAATTAGGTTGCTAGATTTTGGCGTTAGAATTAGTTTAGTCTTGGAAGATTAACCATTTAAAAAATAAATCAAACTCAATTTGAACTAAGCTCATGGGATCGTTGTCCTAGGGCTTAATAACAAGACCATACAATATTTTTTTACCCTACTCGTATTGAAATATTTCATTGCATTGTATACTCGTTCTTCATTGCTATTGTTGAAGCATTTGTTGTGAATACTTGTATATCATTTTTTGTGTTGTGATTCATTTTCATAGTTGAGAGGTTAGGCTTCATTTTAGGATTGTAATAAACATATAAATATTGCATGAGCGTGGATGAGAACTTTAGAATTCATAATTGCATAAAAAATAAATAAAAAACCGCATGTGACACTTACTTGATAAGTAATCAAGTTTAGGTGCCACAAAGTGTTATTAGATAGCTAATGTAATCAATTCCCTAACCCTAAATCTACAGTTGCGTATGAAGCAACATATACTTCTATACCTAACTTAGTTGATAGCCAACTCCAATACATTAGTAGAGACTCCTCTAAATGAAAATTCAAACGTCACACAAGACAAGGCTTGGAAGAATTCACGTTGATTGAGGACCATAAGCCCTCAACTTCACATTACCTCTAACTCGTATTTTCCTTGATATTCGTGATGGGAGGATGGCAACATAGGTTACCACCAAACTAAGGTTTATTTTTATTTCTAGTAAACAAGTGCTTCATTTTCACCATCTAGAAACTCAGAAGTCAAAAGGGGGAGATTTCTTGACATTTGGATTCACTTGATTCTATGTGGTATCTAATTGCGTGGAGCGTTGGATCCCACCAAAAAGAACTCCAAAATGCAAGAGGCTGCATTTGTTTCCTAATGCGCAATCATTATAATATTACACGGTTGGTTTACCATTGGAATTGGGATGGCTTTGTAGTCAAGTTTTGAGAGTGCACTGAGGAGTGAGAGTTTCTTTCCTAATTCGAGTCAGGTTAAGATTAGTAAAATAGGAAATAATTTCAAGATTTAAGATTGAAGATTGATTTCCTATAGAAACTCTAACATCACAAGCTCTTTAATTATTATAATAATGAGTTGGAGATCGTTCCCGAGTTTCTTCTTTTTGTTACATTATCTACATCATTTAGTAGGAAAGGATTTTAAAAAGTTGGAATTTTCTTTTTTGATTTACCTTAACAAAAGAAAGATTTTTAGATGTATATAATAAAGAGTTCATAGAAAAAAAACATGGGTAGTTACTTTGCAAAGAAATACACAATATAAAGAAAAAAGACGGCATTGATACAGGATACAATAAGCTTCTTTTTCTTTTTTTAAATCTTTGTCATCTTTTTTTTAAACGATTTGTTCACATTTTTCAAGTGGGACACTTTTCTGTTTTGGCTAAATTATCTGTTCCGTATAATAATGATAAAAATTATGTCATCAATAATCTTGAATTAATATTCTTGTAATCCTTGGAAAACAAGAAATAGGTGGAATTTTAAATGTTACACCTCTCTATTTTCCCTGGAAATTCAATTCTTGGTGAGTGTTCTTTTGAAAGGCAAGAGTGTATTTAATTTTTTAGAGCCTTTTTTTCCCAGCGTGGCGATTATAAAAAATTTAAAGTTATAAATATTTACATTTTTTATTTTTAAAAATAATTTTTAATTTTAAAAAATGGGCGAACCGGGTCGGGTCCGGTCGGTTCGGCCCGGTCGGCGGCGACGGGCTCGAGTGGGCCTAAAATTCACTTTTTTTTTATACTTTAGTCAGTGCCCAAAGAAAGTCAAGAAGACCCACCTATTTCCTAAGCCCGCGTTAGACCAGAAGCCCGGCCCGAAGAGCGATCCAAGCCCAACCCACTTGGAAGACCAAACCCTACCCACGCCGGCGACTCGGCGGCGGCGACGCGGTGGGCAGCAGTAGTGTGGGCGGCGATGGGCAGCTGCGGAGACGGGCGGAGGTGCGGCGTCACGGGTCGCAGGCGTCGGGAAGAGGCGTGGCGACGGGCGGGGCGTCGGCTTGGCTGAGGAGGCGCTCAGCGGGAGGTGGCGCGGACCGACGGTGTCGTCTCCCTCCAGATCTGGCCTGCTCGTGCGGATTCTCTCTTGGCTGCTGCTTGCGAGCTTCAACTTCGGCTTGGCAGCAGCAGCCGGTGGCGCGGAGGTGCGACGACGGGACTGGGAGCGGCGGCGGCCGGCCGCAACGTTGGCGTCTGTTGCAGGTCGCGCGGCGAGGGGGTCGGCGACTAGCTCGGGTTGCTGGGGTCGGGTTGCAGCAGCGGCGAGGCGGACGAGGTCGCGAGCAGCAGGCTCGGGTCGGCGTTCCGGCGCGGCAGAGCGGGCGGTGGCGGTGGCGGAGGCGGCGAGCGCAAGGGCTCGGCCCCATAGCGGCGGAGGGGCTCCCGAGGAAGAAGACTCTTCCTCGTCTCCTCCCTGCTCTCTTCCTCTCCTCTCTTCTTTTTTTCCTCCGTCTCTGTTCTCTCCTGGCGGTGCTCTCTGCTCTCTCGGTCTCCTCTGGTCGCCTCTGGTCGGAGTTTTGGAGCGGGAAAGGAGGCACGGCAGCGGGTTGTCGGCCGTGCGGTGACCAACGGTCTCTCCCTCCAGCTCTGTCTCTACCCCATTTCCTCTCCGCTTCCCCAACCACCCCCCCTGTGCGCAGAGGATGGACCGTTGGACGTGGGCCGGGCCCAAGGAAACCAGGAGGCTGGGCTGCGCGGGGGAAAGGAAAGACGAAGAGGGGCGGGCCGAGCCAAGGACGGATCCGGCCCGACCCGACCCCTAAACGTTTTGTTTTGTTTTTTTAATTAATTTTTTTTGTTCAAAAATAGGTGTCAATACTTATACATAAAGAGCTAAACAATTGAGATAATTCAGCACATTTCCTTTCGCTCAATTCAGGTTAGGAATAACATGTAAAATTTAACAAGCAAATGAAGAGACAACATACGCTTGTAAAAAATATATAAATCTTGTAAACAATTGATGCAAGATATTTTAACACAAGTACATTTTATACCATCCTAAAATATGAGTCATGGAATTTGGATGAGCAGATTCTAATAGTCTATTAAGATAAGATCTGAGTGATGGTATAAATGCCTGACAACTCGATTTTTTCAATATCTTATACCAAATTGGGAATCAATCTACACCACCTATTTTCTCATTTCTCTTCTTCCTTGGCAAGTTGCGAGGGATTGAACACCATAATTGCAAGATAATTGCAACCGTTTGCTTGGAAAATGGCAAGAGTGTCCAAATTTCATGACCAAAAACTTTGAATTTTCTTCTCCGGGCACGACCTTGAATGATGAACCACCCGTTTAAAAATAAAGAACGACCCAAAAACAGCTCATCAAAGGAAAGAGGGAGAGAGAGAGAGAGAGAGAGAGAGAGAGAGAGAGAGAGAGAGAGAGAGAGAGAGTAGTGTGAAAGTTGATTGCACAAAAATGGCCAAGAGAGCTTGTGTTCTTCCTCTCTTAGTTTCTATAATTTGTTCTTGAAACTTAGTTTTCTTCCCTTGGTTTTGATCCTTCAAAAAGGCATCTCATGCAGAAATGAAGGCGTGTGTGTATTTATTAGGGTCAATTGTACATCTAATTATAGTCTCAACCTCACATTTGTGGACTTTTAATCAACTTTTGTCGCATGAAATTTAGCACATGTAAGTAAATTTTCTACTAAAGATTGGGAGAATTACCAACCTCTCCAGCTTTTCTTACTTTCAAGTTTCTAGGGGGAGCATATCCAGGCTTCTGAACCTAGATGCGGTTCATGTAAGTTTTATTACCTAAACAAAGGATCAATATATCTGAAGAAATACCACCAACTTGGTGGCTGCGATGGTTTAAGTTCTCTCCCTCTCACGAAGGGGAGGAATTCAAATCCCCTCACGATTGCTTGGGGTCTTAAGTGGGACGCCGGAGGTGGTGAGTCATCCCGCTTATGTGTCCTCACTGGTTTACTCGTCAGCTGTTGGCTGTACGAGATTCATGAGTTACCAATATATATATCTAAAGAAATTGTTCATATTTGCACCAAAATCACGTTTATATGTATAATTATTGTTATTTAAAGAATGTATTTTGCCTAACCATCTGTTGCTATCATCGAAAGCCCTTTGTCTAAATAAAAGGTGGTAAATCGGCAATACATCATAAATATGTTACTCCAAAACATTAGAACATAAAAATGCAGGTTCTTTTCTTTAGTCTTTCCCTAGTTAAGGAAATGTGGAGTTGTCTTAAACATTGACAAGTCAATACTATACCCTTCAACATATGAATCAGGTCGCAAATTGTACTATTAATCAGTACAATAATAGCATAGGAACATAACACAAGCTGAAGTTCTCATTAGTAATCCTCGGTGAGTAATCACGTTGCATAATCAGTAAATTATATGATAAGCTCTTTTCTTTTGCGTTAATTCACGTTAACCTAAGTTGTACGACGTACTTTAACATTGTGCCTACAACCAACTAATATGCCCTTTTCCTTTGTGTTAATCTCTCTAAGTAGAACTTGACCTGAAAATATCACGTGATTCTTTTCATGTATTTATTATCCCAAGGATACATGTTAGGTAGGGTTTCACATCTACATTTCATCTATATTCAATGTATCATTAGGCAAATCGATGCAAATAATGGAGTTTTTTTTTTATTAAAAATTTACCATACTATATTATTTTGCAATGTAAAGACTATGTTACCTTATTTTTAATGTGTTATAGATGTGCATAACAAACTATAAGTAGCGATGTACTATTGATCATGCTTTAAGAGGAAATGTTAGATAGTATGGGTTAAGATTTGCCCGACAAAACTGTATTGGAAAATGGAGAAGATCAAATGGTTGAAAGTCCTAAAATTTGTACTAAATATTAGTTCAAAATAAAATATGCCAAAACAAGCTACGCAAACCAAATTTGGACAAGGACCATAGCACATTAACAACGGCACACGGAACTTTTTTGTAATTTTGTCCTAATTTTGAATATGTAAATTTGAAGGTCGGACATTATTCTATGTGTCCGATATTGCTAGGCAACTATTTCTAGTAGTCAAAATTGATTTATGTTGACTCGGTTCATTTGGGTCGATCGCTAGTGTAATATACGATTGGGATGCACATTTATTTTATCTTATATAAATAGATGGTTCATATAATTGAGTTATCGAATGGGGGAGTCAAAGATGTCGATGCGAATAATTGAATTCAAATGAGATGTGCACGGAACTTGCCCAGAAAGGGAAAGCACAGGAATTTTTTGGACAAAGACTTGTTAAATAAAGCTCTACCAAGAATGACTTTGACCAAAGATCTTTTCTTTTTCTTTTTAATAAACAGGACCAACCGGAGAACAAATTGGAGATAAAACAAGATTCTGAAGACCCAAAGGGAAAAGATGGCACAGAGCGCGTTTGTTTCTTCTCCTTCTTCGTCCTCTTCGGCTTCTGCTGTTCTCCATCCATCTCTGAGATTTTGTTGTCTTCTTCTGGTTGCGTTCTCTCTCCTTTTATCTTTATACATTTACACATACTTGGGGAAAAATCATCGGTTAGGGAAGAAAATGGAATTAGACTTTGAGACGTAATAACATTCTCCTTAAGAAATTATTTATTCCACAACGTTGCTAATGGTTACTTATAAAAATTCTCCAAGATATACAAAATCTAAATAAGAATTCCGGATAATAATTCTAGCATTTCTCCAAAATTTCTCAAAAGGAAACAATTGGAAATTATGACTATATATCTTTGAAAGGAGTCTCGAGATTGTCAAAAAATTTAAAGATAAAACTGAATATATATATATATATATATTGTCTTTTTAGAACAAAATGCAACCTTTCGAAAGAAGTTATGTCCAAACTGATATTTTCTTAAAAAATATATTGAAAATACATTGAAAATTCGGAATTAAAATTAAATTATTTTTTAATTCCGAATGTCATAATCTATGAAAAATTACAACATTTCAAGGAGAAGAAGTAACTCTATGTTAAAAGGTTGTGAGAGTGCTTAATAATTATTAGATAGAACTAATAAATTCGAAATTAAAGAATTTAAATGGTTATTCTATAATTATAAATTCGAATTTTAATAATTAAAAATGATGATCATTGATTAATGCCAAATTCCGTCCATGTGCGCACTCACATTTTTTCGATGTGGGACGAGGTGCATTTTAATTTTTTTTACAAGCAAATTACCAACGATACATACATAGATTTTTGAACCGATACCTCTTAGTTCGGTCTTGCGCTTGTTGCTTTCAATCGATGGTTATCACATCAGATTCACAGCAAGTATTTGATTGTTAAATTCTACAAGAGATCTAGCAGGGTTGTTAACTTCTTTTTAAGTTCTTGTTTCTTTGATTTTATAAGTTTGCAGGAGGAGCAGGAGCAGGAGGAGGCAGCCCAAGACCGAGCCCAAGATGTTATTAGTGTAAGTTTGTTGCCTAAATCAGGCGGCCGAAAATGTTCATTGTTGTTGTAGGAGATCCATTATTCAAACGGAGGGTGTCATTATGGCTAACAATTTATTCTCGTGCCTATGATCGTATCAATTTGTGTGAGCATCAACATATCAACATCTTTCAAATGACAATCCATGTATTTACGGGTTAATCTTATTGTTGCATTTCGCAATGTATTCAGATTTGGTCTGTATATTTGTTTGCGATCATTCAGTGGTTTAGATTATAGTCAAATTTTTTTATTTATATCAAATTCTTAGCTCATTCATTTTTCTTTTTGATCATTGGTGATTTTTTTTCATACCTCTTAATAAGCTAGTAGCAAAGTTAAGATGCCATTCTCTTTTTTCTACCTGAAAAAGTTCCTTAAGATAATGTTGACTTTTTTGTCTGTATAATTGAATTTTTGTTTCATTGATGATCATAGATATTAGCAATGAATATGAAGGGAAAATATATATTTAATTTAAGAATAAATAGCTAAAAATGGGAAAGTTTAGGTTTGTACACCAATCGGTATATCTTGCTAAATGAATATAATACAATAAGACTATTAAATGGAACACGAAGAGATCCAGCATTGTCTTTTCTATTGAAAATCGATCACATGATGATCTATTATCATTTGATTTCCAATTAAACTGGTAGCATACCCATGCGTTGCACAGGCGTGATTTCTTTTTTCTTTTTTTGAAGTTGTGTAAAATTAAAATATGTTGGTTAGTATAATTATTCATTAAATTATATCATATTTCATGTAAATCTTCATCTTTTATGGACCCAACATGACCTAGGTTTTTGTTACGGGTCTTATACATTTCGGGTCAGATTGGGTCAAAGAGAACACTGTTGTGACCTCTTTTTTCGGCGTCCCCATTAAGGACGGGCGGCTACGGAGGCTAATGGTTCGGCTAGGTCTATTAGGCTTAACTTGAACTCTCACAAGTCCAATTCACGACTTAATCGTCCAAGTTTTTAACTTGTAAGTTAATTTTAAAACGGAGTCACCACTAATCAATTCGGGGTGAGTTGATTAGAAACCCAAGTAAAATATTGTGAGAAATATTAGCTTCTACGCAACCAAAGAAACTAGGTTCGAAAACTTGATTACACTAGTTAATCACTAATGCCCTTCCGGTACTTAATATTGTTTAAACCTTAAGGCTTTTGGATGTTTGAGGGATTTTCCATGCATTTTGTGGAGAAAAGACATTTTCTTTTGGGTCTTTTTCTTATTTTTGGACATTGAAAAGCATTTTTTGGATTTTTGATCTTTTTCTGAAAATATAAATCATTTTTGGCTTTTTTTTGACTTGTTGGCTTTTTTGGAAAAATATGAGATATTTTTGATTTTTGGAAATAATAATAATTTTTATTTTTTATTATTATATTATAATATATTTAAAAGAACGACCTGGGGTACTCGATGAAGACAAGTCAACATATTTAAACAAATTCATGCAAGACAAAGGCACGACCCGATGAAGACAAGTCAACATATATTATTATATTATAATATATTCATGCACGACCACTCCGTCCCAAAGAGTAATTGGGACCAATTACATTATGTTTTCATGTTCCAATTGAACAGGGGACACCCTTAGTCTATCAAGACAAGGTATGAGTAGTGGTACTCGATGAAGGAACTATTCATGCTCGACAAATTAACATATTTTCAACATTTTTATTAAAGAAGGAATTATCTTTCACCACCACGACCTTGACCGAAGCTTGGGAGAGTCTTGCAGAAAAACCACGTGTGAGGTGCGAGGAAACTTGTGACCACGCAATAGCTCATTTACCAACTTTATCTTTAATAACTTACTAACTTTTATTGAAGTATATGAAATTGCCAACTTTATCTTACTCATTCACCAAATTTTTATACGGCAAGTTGGGAGTTGCTACTTCCCATTGTTGATAGTAACTTCACACATACAAAAGTAAGTTCAAACATTTTAGTAGCTAGTAATTTCTCAGATTGGTCAAAAAAATTTCATGTGGGAAAGTATAGTAATTATTCATGAGACTCAGTAGTTTTCTCATAAGAAACTAACTATTGATATATCTAAATTCAACATCCATACGTGACTAATAGCATTTCCATAATGCAAAGTAACTTTTAAATATCTTTCCCATTAATGTAATATAAAATTGAAGTTAACTTTTTTAGAGTACATATCATCTATAGCCAGTAATATAAGCAACACACTTCACCCATTTTTAAGACCATAGCAGCATATAATCAACCCAAATTCCATTCAACACATGAAATAATGCAATATCAAATGATGTACTGATACGACACATTGCCTCGTTGTTCCATTCGCAATGGAATAGAAGATACACAAATTTAGACTCCAATCTATGATCATCGAGGATATAGCTCGGTGATAGAAGCCTTGTTGTTGACACCTATTTTAAAATTTAATTTATCTTCTAGAAAATAATAATAGAGCATTTGGTTGTGGAGGGAATTTTTTTTTTTTTAATTTGAACCAAATTTCAAAATTTAAAAAAAGTTCAAAAATTGTGTGATTTTGGAGCTGCTAATTTGTTGAACGGTTGAGTGAATATCTCACCTGCAAAAACAAATTGAGAAAAGGGAGCTTCGGTTCATGGAGGGGGGAAGTTCGAAAAATCAGAGCAAAAATTCTGTCGTTTAGGGGTTCTCTTGGTTTTCGTCGAAGAAAAGTCAGAAAGGAAGGAGAGTTCTCTGGGGAGTTTCTCTTCACAAAAAAAGAAAAAGAGAAGAAAAGTCAGAAGCTTTTGCTTCTGCAGAAAGTGAGAGGACAGGTGAGAGAGAGTGTCAGAGAGAAAAAGTAAACAAAAAAGAAGAAGAAAATAGGACACACTGTTCATCTTCCTCGTGGATTCCTCCTCCGCGAAGCCCCACGCCGCTGTTGCTTCCACAATCGCGACCACCGCCGTCTGCGAAGCCCCACATTGCCTGCCGGTCCGAGATCTCCACCAGCACGCCTTGCGCCAGTCACCATCACCCGTGAAGCTTCCGTTACTGCTCCCTGCTGCCGACGCCAACCATCTCAGCTCGCCGCCGGTGAAACCCCCTCGCGGCGCCTTCCCCCCGCCGACCGTAGTCACCGGTCTCTGCTCGCGAGTCCCGACAACCACCGCCGTCCACTTTGCCCCGCACAGCCCGCACCGGAGTTTCTTTGCCGTGCTAGCTACTAAGGAGCCGTTCCACCAGTTCGACGAAACCACCGCTGTGCCGACCAGTGATGTCGCAGCTCTCCTTGCCCTGTCCGCGATCCACCCGGAGCCAGGAGCCCCAGGACCACCGCCTCACCTATGAGTTCCGTCTCCGCGTCTTCCACGCTCGCTTCTGTTGACGCTGCGTTTCCGAGCAACCCACTGCACCGGCAACGACGCCCTTCCTCCACCTTTGCCCGACGATCGCACTAGTAGCCCGCGATGCTCCGCCTCCGTGCAACGATTCTGCAGCCGCTCTGTGCCCGCTGCTGTGGCACCACCACCTGCTGCCTCCCCCGTTTCGCTGCTGGTTTGGTTGAGTTCCACTCTTGCTGGAGCTCCGACGACCACCCTAGCTCCGGTCACTAGGACCCATCACCCTTGGCGAGCCACCATCGCAGTTCAGCCATTACTGCTTCCCCGCCATTTCCTCAAGTCAACCGTGAGTTAAGCTAGGTGAATTTTTATATTTGATTTCATGTTTTGTTTTTATTCTAACTTGATTTACTTTAATTTATTTTGATTTATTATCTTATTAGGAAATTTGTCATATTAAGCCATGATAATAAAAAATATTGAACCGCGAGATAGCGGGTTAGATTTTTGATTATCTCAACTTTTTATGACAAATTTGTGGTTTGCCTTACATAATTGACTTGCTTTGAAATATATGTCATTGATATACATTGATGGATTATATTTTGGTGTGTCATCATTATTTGCTCCTCACATATTATGCATATCTAGAATTTATGTACTTTAGGTCCATATGCATTTCATATTTAAAGCTTTGCGTTTCGATATTTCTTAGATTCATATAGGATTAGGTTAATTTTCCTTTAATAAAACAAAAAAAAAAGAACAAAAAATGTTATTTAGGTTATATAGATTTCATAATGTGTACACCACATGTTGCGCCTTAGTTAGTGGGTCATAGGTTAATACTTTAATATTCTAGTCATGCATTTTTTTAATAAAAAAGGCCGAAGATTAATATTGCATCATTATTTTCTTTTTAATAAGAATCATTAAGTCATTTGAAAAATAAAACACAAGAGGTCATTTACTTGGTTAGTTAATAAATTAGTTTATTATTGATCATATTTCATGTCGTCATTGTTAGTGCAGGTTGCATATGTCTAATAAAAAAAATCATTAAAAAATCATAAAAAGAACATACATATAAAATTATCACGTCATACATTTCATATCATACAGCATATGCATATTTAGGGTTATGTAAATTAGATTGCACACATATTGTAATGATTTGAATTATGCCACATAAATTGCATCTCATATGTCATTAAAATAAAATTCATGCATATTAAGTTTAAATTAAGATTGCATATAATTAATATTTTTTAAAAGAAAAAGAAAAAGTAGGTGTCCTGTCATTTAGAAATCATGTTTAGGACATGCATTTTATTAGCATTTTCTATTTATTTATTTGAATGTTATTTTATTGATTGTGCACCTGCATGACCACCATTTGCATGTTAGTAGCTTAGATTAAAATTAATCAACATTGTCTGCTAAATATTTTTGAAATTAAAATAAAAGGTACCGAAAGGGCGTTAGACTAATCTAGCGTAATCATGTCCCTAGATTTATTGAATCTCTGGTTCGTAAAAATAAAGTATTCTCCCATACTTTATTTGGGTTTCTAATCAAACCCTAATTGATTAGTGGCGGCTCCAAATTGAATTGAAATTGTATGTTTAAATGAGTTAATTTCTATCAAGTCGCGATTGGTAGGACTTGGGAGGGTCCGTGCCAAGTTTTTGGACTTAGTAATCCATTAACCTAAACTTTAGGATTGCCCTGAAAATTTAGGTCGCGACACTTGTTCACTGATTATTGGATTTCTTTGTTTTTGGATTGATTTGAATGAGTTACCATCACCTGTGAAACTATGTTAGATTCAAGGATACTGGACAAAATGAATGCAGGTCGTGATGGTAGTGGCAAGGTGGTGGAGTAACTACTGAGCATCAAAACCACCACACCCACGGTTGGTCTATCGGCCTCGATTTCTTGAACACACAACAATCCAACATGAATGCACCTCAACCTTTCGGTCCTCGAACCATCAGCCAAATTAGGATCTATGAGACCTGAGAGGGTCCCTTCCCTCCAACTCCTCCATGCCTGCAATGAATCATAAACACAAACTCAGCATGGTAAGGACAGTTGCTCGACTCATTTGAGTTTGTGTTCGCCACTCTTTACCGGTGATTCTTTCGGAAAAGGAGAGTGAATGAAAGATATTTTCTTACATAGCTAAGAAGGTCCTCCATGGTATTCCCATTGCAGAAGCGACTACTTTTTTTTACCACTAATAATCTCTAGTAGCAACACCCCAAAACTAAAGACATTTGACTTGATTGAGAACAATCCATGCATTGTGTACTCTTGCCAAGTGAAATCAACCTGTACCCCAAGAGTGAGTTGCTTGGTCGGAGGCTCAATATCCACAACCAAATGAGACTTGATCCAGATGAAAAGTGTATCTAGGAAACTAGGGTCTATGAATTCGTCCTCTTGCCAAGTGAAATCAACCTGTACCCCATAACAAACCTTAGGAGAGGCAGATGTGATCGACATTTCTATTGATCTAAAAAGATAAAATCAACAACTATTGAGTCTAAACCCAGCAAGCGGAAGGTCCACCGGTCTGTATTACATGGATTGATCACTGTACTGACAAAGATAACCTTAGTATAAAGTACAACTATTATCAACTTAACTGAGAACCTTTTCAAAATAACATAGATCAATAAAAGCATTAACTCAATTTAAAAGTACCAAGGTTGAATTCAGCGAACCTTGTAACCCCCCTAGCATCTCGCACCCACCCAACATAGTGAGGACATCTGGGGGATTGGCGTTAGGCCTCCTAGACATCTAAAGGAACCTAGTTACTCCTCTAGGCATCCCTACTACAACCGAAGGCATTGTCGTCCCAAGGACCGACGGCATTCTTAGTCACACATCCACATCATGATGCAGTAATTCTATAATTCAATTTAAAATCACATTGGCATTACTACTATTCAATGACTCAAGCATGAATCTAATGAATTCTCAGTCATTGTTAAACTCCTAGACTAATATAAACTCACTTGTGCTAATATCAGGTGAACTGCAAAAAGAATCCCACATCCTAGGCCCCGAACTAGCCTTATAAGGCATTCCATATGCCTTTAGAAACGATAATTGTTGTCTAGGTAAACGGGTTTCAAAATTATGAAAATTTAATATGAGCTAGACAAGATCTGGAGAGACAATTTTTCTGAAGAACTCAAAGTCCGATTCAGCTTGTACAGTTCTAAATAATTTTTATAATCCGGGCCTACAATGGTAAAAATTTCCAAAACATAATAGAGAAGTAAATACATATTTCATAGGCTAAATGAGACTGAAAAATCATGGAAATTTAATATACATTACCATAAGATGTACTCTACAACTTTTATGAAGGAAAAATGTTAAGATTTTTGACCAAAAAATTTTTGGAAAATTGAAAGCAGATAGAGGTCGGTTTAGTGACCTTGAAAACGGATTTCAAGCCCTGTAGTTTTTCATATATGGTTTTGTCATACGAAGTTCAAAAATTCTGAAATTAAAGTATGCCGTGGAATAGCCAATAAGAAAAAAACGCCACATGAAATTCGCATCACCTAAGTCGGTACATAATTAGCAAAACTTGGGGTTACGCTGGAATTTGAATCTGTCTTCAATCCAAAAACTAGTTTTGCTTAGGAATTCAGCCACCTCAGTCCCCGTACATGCTAGATCTCGGCCAACTATGCATTCTACAATACAAATGCAAAGTTGACTGTTTCGAATTCGACAATTTAGCTAGGTAACACAATTGAAACTTTTGATCAAATGAGGATCCAGACAATGCCTACAGGATTTTCACGAAACCATCCTTGTCAGACAACAGTCAATTGCTATAGGATAGAACGGAGGATATCTACTAGCCTCGAGTCCTCGTGGATTGTAGTGATGTCTCGGTGGGACTGAGGCAAGGCTGGCGGTAGCGACGGCTTGATTGAGTTGCAAGGAAAGGGCTGCCTCTAGCTTCAAGTTGAGGAGAGGGGTTGTTCCTCGCTGGCTATTGAACAAAGCACGTGGCGACTGCTTGTTGTGAGCAGCAGATGGAAAACTAGTGAGTTGCTGAGGAAGAACAGTGAGGAGAGGTAATCTGCCGAAAGAATAAAGAGAGAAAGAAGTGTAGCGAATTCTTTTGGGGTCCTCAAGCGGTGCCGTTGGAGTTGTGTTCTCTCGGTGCCGACGAGTGTCGTTGGTGGAGGCGCTTGAAATCCTGTTGTCTTCAGATGAAATGGACAGCCGGTTCCCTAGACCGGCCGAGGTGTCCTTGGGTGTTGGTGGCTTGACTTGGGGCACTTGTGGGTTGATGTGGGCTGCTGGCCGATGGGTCGAGGTGGTGTTAGTGTTGGTGGTTGTCGCGGCGGTGGTCCGATGGCCAAGGTGGTTCAATTGTGACCGGGACTGCTGAAGCGAGGCACGAAAAATCTGGTGATGGAATTTAATAGTGGGCTTGGCAATGCGAGGTGATCGCTAGTGACTTGTTCGGATGGCGGCTCTGTTGGGGTTTCATGAATCATGTATAAGAAAAATCAACAGAATAAACGCAGCGGAAACAAAGATATATTTTACACATGATTCTCCTTAGGCGTTGTTCGTGCGTTTTAATCAAAAATCTAAACATAAAAGGGAGTTAAACGAAATGCCTCTCGAAGCGCGCTTTGAAACAAGTCGGTTCGGATGTTCTACAGTACGAGTCCCACAAGTGTCGGACCTCTAGTTGAGACACATCAACAACGAACGTCGAACGGAAGAGAGAACTTTCGGATATCCACTACTTTGATCGTGCTAGCAATCACGTGGAAAGAATCCGTCGTATTCTTGATGTATAGTAGTCACGGCTCGAACAAGAGAATTGTTTCTCTTCCTCGTGTCTCAAAGACACAAGAACACACGCACACTTTTTCTCAATATTCAGCAACTAGAGAATTCCAAATTGTTGTTCATGGTGAAGAGCGGATTTGGAACAAGAAGACAAAACACACGAAGTCTCTTTTTCCAATTTTTCAGTAGCTCTTTTACTCTCGTCCCTCAAAGGTTTTTATAGAAAAAAATGACTAGCAACGGTTGCTAATCGATGGACGATCAGCAACCGTTGCTGATCGTCCATAAATGACGATTGTGCATGAGCGGTTGCTCATGCATGACCATCGTGCATGAGCAACCGCTCATGCACAATCTTTGCATGATGGTCAGCGGTTGCTAACCATTAATGCTTCGTGCATAATGGTCAGCAACCATTACGCTTCGTGCATGTGCACGAATTTGTGCACATGCATGAAGCTTTATTTAATTTTTTTTAATAAACAAGTTAATTTATGGCATAATACTACTAACAATCTCCCACTTGCACTAAAGCCAACTTGTTTGGTATGTTAACATATATCGACTTTGGGCATGCGTGTGCATCATATGCAAGTAGGCTTGTGACTATGATACAAATTAAATTAAATCTCATTTAATTTAATTTCAAATCAACTCAATTCGATTGTAGTAATTGCAAACACATTTGCAATAATATTTCTCTCTTGTTCCACGTCATCCTAATTGTTTATGGTGTGTGACATCCTTAGGTTCATCACTAAGCTGGTAGTAAGACTTGTATTAACACATTAGTACTTCCAAAAGAATTAATTGTCCCGATTAATCTTTTAGGTCCTACAAGCCACGATTGACATCTAGCAATATGTCATGACTACCCAGATAGTGTGAATACTTTAAGAACATAATGAACCTATCAGCTTTGGCTACAGTGTAATTCAATTCCTCTGTCTTACTATGTCCCGATCAAATAAAGACCATGGAATATTTGTCAAGTCATTAATTCGATCATATGCACAAATCTAATTGACATGCATTTTATTCGAGACATAAATAATTTATTCTCGATTACAACCCCGGCCGAGGATTTCAATGCAGTGTCACAATTAGATCGCACATGACATCATTATCATACCTTGCATATAACAAGGAGACGGATTCCATATTGCGCACACGTGTAACTTTGTATATGAACAAACTATGACCATCAGGTATAAAGACGGATCGACGACCCGGCATTATGTGCACCCGTGAACCATAGTTGTTCGATACACAAGTTAACATTGTGCCTCAGGTCTAAGGATTATTTACACAAGATCAAAGCATGAACAATTAAACATTGACAACGTTAAAAGCTTCCATGTCGCTAATCGTTCCATATGCGTCACATTCAGTGAATTTGTCTAATACAAACACCTGTGTTCTAACTCATGCATCATAATACCCAATGACATGTGACTCATCATTCCTTTAAGTATCCAATACTTAATGGCGAAGTTAAGAACACACCGGTCTCAACAGGATTATTAATATCCACTTAATAATCCATCAACCGGGAACAATTTAAAGATTCAGTCTAACTATGAACCCGTCACATATATTCTTGACGTCTCAAGAATAAGTCTAGTTACAACTGATCTTATGGAATCATTCATCAATATAAAATTATTGGACAAATGAATGAATATGTCGTTGCCATTAATTAAATAATAATAATGAAAGTACAACTGAAATCCCCAATATGTAACTATTACATAGTAGCTTTAGGGCATACATCCAACAATTTCCCAGTTGCACTAAAGCCAACTTGTCTGGTACCTCAAACCCATTTTGTCAATATGTCTTTCAAAGGAAGACTGAGGTAAGGCCTTAATGAAGGGATCTGCCACGTTTTCTGCTGAGGCAATTTTCTGCAAGGCGATATCACCTCTCCCAACAATTTCTCGATGAGATGGAAGCGTCTCTCAATATGCTTGGACTTCTGGTGAGACCTTGGTTCCTTAGCTTGAACTATCGCCCCATTGTTGTCACAAAACAATGTGATCGGTTGCTCAATTGAAGGAACGACTCCAAGTTCATAAATAAACTTCTTCATCCAAGCGGCTTCCTTTGCTGCTCGAAGCAGCTACATACTCTGCCTCAGTGGTGGAATCGGCAGTTATGCTTTGTTTGGAACTTTTCCAACTAACTGCACCACCATTGAATGTAAAGACAAACCCAGACGTAGACTTATAATCATTAGGATCCAATTGAAAATCGGAATCAGTATAGGCTACAACTTTAAATTCTCCTTCTCCATATATCAAGAATAAATCTTTAGTCCTTCGCAAGTACTTAAGAATATTCTTGACTGCTATCCAGTGCTTTTCTCCTGGATCAGACTGATATCTGCTAGTAATACTTATAGCATGCATAATATCAAGTCTAGTACATAGCATAGCATACATTATGCTTCCAATAGCTGATGCATATGGTATCTTTACCATCCACTCTCTTTCTTCAGGAGTATTGGGACACGTCTTCTTAGAAAGTCGGATCCCTTGCCTAAAAGGCAATAATCCTCTCTTGGAACATTGCATGTTAAACCGTGTTAACACTTTGTCTATGTACGTAGATTGTGAGAGGCCAATCAATCGTCTTGATCTATCTCTATAGATCTTGATACCTAAAATGTAGGTTGCCTTTCCTAAATCTTTCATGGAGAATTTATGTGACAAAAATAGTTTTATCGATGATATCATTGATACATCATTTCCAATCAAAAGTATATCATCGACATACAAAACCAGAAATGCAATTTCACTCCCACTGATCTTCTTATATACACAAGGTTCATCTGGATTTTTTATGAAGCCAAACGATTTGACTACCTCATCAAAACGGATGTTCCAACTCCTGGAAGCTTGTTTGAGTCCATAAATGGATCTCTTAAGCTTACACACCTTTTGTTTTTAACTATTAGATTCAAAACCCTGTGGCTGTTCCATATAGATGTCCTCATCGAGAAAACCATTTAGAAAAGCCGTTTTGACATCCATCTGGAATATCTCATAATCAAGGTGTGCAGCTATAGCCAACATAATCCGAATGGATTTTAGCATGGCCACAGGTGAGGAAGTTTCTTCATAATCAATTCCTTCTTTTTGACGATATCCTTTCGCCACCAGCCGTGCTTTGTAAATTCCAATTTGACCTTCAACATTCATCTTCCTCTTGAAGATCAATTTACAGCCAATTAGTACAATACCATTAGGCAGGTCAGTCAAGGTCCATACCTCATTGGAATACATTGAATTCATTTCGGATTTCATGGCTTCCAGCCATTTACCAGAATCGATGTCCAACATCGCCTCCTCATAGGTTTTAGGATCACCGGGTTGATCACTATCATCCATAATGAATAATGGTTCAATATGATCAACCGAGTGTCTATAACGAGTAGGTGGGTGAGACATTCTTGCACTTCTCCTAAGAGGTTGTGTATCAGAAGCTCCCACTGAATCAGAGATTGGTATCTGAATTTGGTTGTTTGATACTTCATTATTTTCTTCTTGTAAGACTATTTTCCGCCCAGCACCACTTTCTTGGATGAACTGATTCTCCAAGAAAGAAGCATGCTTGCATACCAAAATTCTTTGGTCTGAATGAAAATAGAAATAATATCCAAGAGTTTCCTTTGGATATCCAATGAAGCGACCTTATTCAGATCTTGCCTCCAATTTTTCCATTTTCAGTTTTTTCACAAAAGCTGGACAACCCCAAATCTTAATATGATTAAGACTAGGTTTCCTACTATGCCATATCTCATAGGGCGTAGTTGGAACAGATTTGGACGGCACTCTATTCAGTATATATATGGCTGTCTCAAGGGCATATCCCCAAAGAGATATTGGCAAATCGGTGTAACTCATCATAGATCGTACCATATCTAATAAAGTACGATTTCTTCGTTCAGATACACCATTATGTTCTAGAGTTCCAAGAGGTGTCCATTGTGATAAAATGCCATTCTCTTTAAGAAAGTCGAGGAATTCAGTACTAAGGTATTCACCTCCTCGATCTGATTGAAGAGCCTTAATACATTTTCCTGTTTGTTTCTCAACTTCAGCCTTGAATTCCTTGAACTTTTCAAAGGATTCGGATTTATACTTCATGAGATATAAATAACCATACCGTGACTGATTATCGGTGAAGGTAATGAAGTAATTATAACCACCTCTAGCAGTTTCATTAATTGGTCCACATACATCTGTATGTATTAATCATAATATGTCAGCAGCTCGCGCACTTTGTCCCACAAAAGGCACTTTAGTCATTTTTCCTAGAAGACATGCCTCACAAGTTGAGTATGACTCAAAATTTGAAGGATCAATGTATCCATCATTACTCAACTTGTTAATTATGTCTTCTCCAATATGACCTAATCGGAGATGCCAAACATACTTTTTATTTGGACCATCTCTAGGGCGTTTATTAGTTATGGCATTTATATCAATTCTATTTTGCTTATTGGCATTGATAATCGCATTACCAGACATTGTAATGGTATAAAGATTGTTGGTTAATAAACTAGAACCAATACATATTCTATTATGATAAATAGAACATACATCATCAGCAAAAGAAAATTCATAATTCTCTTTACCCAAACGAGGTACAGAGATGATGTTCCTAACAACATTCTTATAATGCAAACAGTTCTTTAAAACCATTACATGTCTAGAAGGGAAACATAAACGAAAAGTCCCTATAGCTAATGCATCAACTCTTGCTCCATTGGCAAACGTCAGGACAATCTCATTTCGCCCTAGCATCCTGCTTATTTCCAGATTCTGCAAAGACATACAAATATGTGAAGTTGCAGCAGAATCTAGAACCCATGAGTTGGATTCAGCACTAACCATAAGATTAGTTTCAATAAGCATAGACACCATACCTTCATAAGGTCGGTTCTTGGGCTTGACCTTCAAGCTCGCGAGGTACCTCTTACAGTTCCTCCTCCGGTGCCCTTTAACACCCAAGTAATGACATTTCCCTTTATCAATCATGGGCTTTGGTTGCACAACAGGTTTGGCAGGCCTCTTCCATTTATTCTTCTTTAAAATAGTCTTACCCTTTGAAGAAGAAGCCTTAACCATAGCCACTACATTTTGCCTCGTGTTATGCATTTCCTTCTCATAAACTACCAGCATACTATGTAACTCCACAAGAGTTTTATCCATCTTATGCATGTGGAAGTTTTGGACAAAACCAGAGAAGAAATCGGGTAAAGATTGGAGGATCAAATCCACAGCTAACTCATTATCCATAACGAGATTCAGCCTAGCCAATTCTTCAATGTGCCGAGATCATTTTCAAAGCATGATCATTAACAGATGATCCTTCAGTCATCCTCATACGGTACAATGCCTTAGATATCTCATATCTAGAGGTTCGACCATTCTCATCAAAGTATTCCTTTAAATGCAAAATGATCGACCCAGCATCTTCCATAGATTCATACTTCTTCTGTAATTCATTATTCATAGAAGCAAGCATATATGACCTAACTTTTAAGTCATTGTCACGCCACTTATCATAAGTGACACGCTCCTCTTGGGTTCCACCCTCAAGAAAGGAGGTTGTCATCTTTTCATCAAGCACATACCCAATTTTTTTCTGAATTGAGAACAATTCTCAAATTCCTCACCTGATCAGTGAAATTGGGTCCAATCAAACAATTCTTGTCAAGTATAGAAGCGAGTGGGTTTGTGGTCACCATTTTCAGAGTAATAATATATTTATTGCAGAAAATAAATTGTTAGCCGTTGTATTTTTCAAAGTAACTATTTTATTTTGGCCTTTAAATGAAATAGATCCTCCCACTAAATTTATATTCGAATCCCATACTCCTTAAGATGGGAAGCGGTAATCTTTGTTGGGTAAAGATTACTAGTGGGGATTGGAGTCTCACTAGTCCAAAGTCCACCTCACCTAACAGTTATTGGTGTCCTATAAACTTAGTGAATGAACCAGCTTGTTCAACGCATCATATGCGAGTCCCAATCATAACTTCGGCCTCTAGACCATGAAAGCCTCACCTAACAGTTATTGGCATCATGATCATAGTTAAGTCTAGCCCATCATCTCATGCAAGTATTGAAAACACAAATGATTCCCTCACCTAACAGTTATTAGAAATCATTTAGCTCCAATCTCACAACATCATATGCATAATGGAGTGGTCCAATATTATAAATGGTAATTAACCCCTATGTATCAATAACCGGTTAGTTAACCACTATAATATTGGATCAAACCACGACAATGGAAGGCCACGAGTTCGAAACCCGTTTCGACTTAATATTCTTTGTAAGGAGATTTGGGTTGTTATTAACGGTCTCACTTTGCATATTAACCAGTTTAACATGCACGATATCATAAACACAATAAATAAATAGATATCACATAATATCTATCCTATGTGGTGATCATGGAATTATGGTTCAATGGGTCTTGAGCCAAAGAGACCCATTTAGCCATTTTAATGTTTTAATTATATGGACCTGCTCTTCACTTTTTCTTCAATCTTTGAACTCTTCAAAGACCGGGCCCAAAGAGCTCATTGGTTTAATGGCTCCTCCAATGGCTCCTCCTCTCTTATAGTATTTACATCAACAATTGAAATACTAAACTATACTAAAAAATTACATATCAAGAAAAATTAAAGTAAAATAAAAGGAAGAACGCAGCCTCCATTTAATAATTACATCCCCAAAAAGAATACATGTAACCATTATACATTCATCCATATAACAATCACAACAATTAGGGATTTTTCCATGATCACCACTCTTCCTTACGAGCCATAAATTCAAAATTTAAAGCTCTGGAAGGCATGCATAAAATTTTGCATATCATTTGCAAAATATAAACATCAAGTATAACAAGTTACGGATTTTTGATTCAAAATTGATTTAGTTCAAATTTTTGCTTAGTTGATTAAATATATCACATAAATTAATCAACTTCTATAGGTCACATAAAAGGTAAGAGAACCGATTCTCTTAACAAAATAAATTGGCCATTATAAAGCAAAAATATATTTGAACTACAAATCAATTAAACGCATGAAAACGCCTAAGGTTGGCTCTGATACCACTGTTGGGGTTTCATGAATCATGTATAAGAAAAATCAACAGAATAAACGTAGCGGAAACAAAGATATATTTTACACATGATTCTCCTTAGGCGTTGTTCGTGCGTTTTAATCAAAAATCTAAACATAAAAGGGAGTTAAACGAAATACCTCTCAAAGCGCGCTTTGAAACAAGTCGGTTCGGATGTTCTACAGTATGAGTCCCACAAGTGTCGGACCTCTAGTTCAGGCACACCAACAACGAACGTCGAACGGAAGAGAGAACTTTCGGATATCCACCACTTTGATCGTGCTAGCAATCACGTGGAAAGAATCCGTCGTATTCTTGATGTATAGTAGTCACGGCCCGAACGAGAGACTTGTTTCTCTTCCTCGTGTCTCAAAGACACAAGAACACACGCACACTTTTTCTCAATATTCAGCAACTAGAGAATTCCAAATTTTTGTTCATGGTGAAGAGCGGATCTGGAACAAGAAGACAAAACACACGAAGTCTCTTTTTCCAATTTTTCAGCAGCTCTTTTACTCTCGTCCCTCAAAGGTTTTTATAGAAAAAAACGACCAGCAACGGTTTATAATCGATGGACGATCAACAACCGTTGCTGATCGTCCATAAATGACTTGCTTACCATCAATGCTTTGTGCATAATGGTCAGCAACCGCTGACCATTACGCTTCGTGCATGTGCACGAATTTGTGCACATGCATGAAGCTTTATTTAAATTATTTTTTTTAATAAACAAGTTAATTTAGGGCATAATACTACTAACAGGCTCAGCCACATAGCACGGGACGACGGAGTGAAGGTGGTGCGTTGCGACAATGTCGACTTGATGGTTTGAGTTGTCTTGATGGTGGCAAAGGCGAGTTCATTAACGTGGTGTGATGAGTTCAATAACATGGCAACATTTGAGGCTCGCTATTTTGTCAAACGAAAAATCGGGATATCATATTAACTGTCCAATTTTTCAAAGAAAGTGGCAATTAAGTATACTTTTCGGAACTTTTGACACTTTAAGTATCATTCCGTGGCAAATTTTAGCACTTGTGCTGTATTTTTGTTTCTATAATGCAAAGTAACTTTGGGTATTTAAGTGTGCCATGTGCCAAGTTTTGGCACTTACACCGTATTTCTACTTTAAAATGCAAAGTAACTTTCAAATATCTTTTCCATTAATATAAAATGCAATTGAAGTAACTTTTTCAGAGTAAATGCCGTCTATAGCCGGTAATGTGAGCAATAGATATCACCCATTTTTAAAGACCATAGCAGCATATAATCATCCCAAATTCCATTCAACGCATGAAATAATGCATTATCAAATAATGTACTGATATGGCACATTGCCTCGTCGTTCCATCCACAATGAAGCAAAAGATTTACACAAATATAGACTCCAATCTGTGATCATCGAGGATATAGCTCGGTGATAGAAGCCTCGTTCACTGATTCTTGGATTTCTCTGTTTTCGGATCGATTCGAATGAGTTACCATCACCTGCGGAGCTGTGTCAGATTCGGGGATACTGGGCAAAATGAATGCAGGTCGTGATGGTAGTGGCAAGCTGGTGGAGTAACTACTGAGCATCAAAACCACCGCACCCATGGTTGGTCTGTCGGCCTCGATTTCTTGAACACACAGCAATCCAACATGAACGCACCTCAACATTTCGGTCCTCGAACCATCAGCCAAATTAGGATCTATGAGATCTGAGGGGGTCCCTTCCCTCCAACTCCTATATGCCTGCAATGAATCATAAACACAAACTCAGTATGGTAAGGACAGTTGCTTGACTCATTCGAGTTTGTGTCCGCCACTCTTTCCAGGCAATTCTTTAGGGAAAGGAGAGTGATTGAAATATTTTTTTCTTACATAGCTAAGAAGGCCCTCCGTGGTATTCCCAATGCAGAAGCGGCTACTTTTTTTACCACTAATAATCTCTAGTAGCAACACCCCAAAACTAAAGACATCTGACTTGACTGAGAACAATCCATGCATTGCGTACTCTGGAGCCATGTACCCACTGCATCACAGGAATAATGAACACTTTCAACGCAATTCCACTTAAGATGCTGTGCCTTTACATCTGCTAGCTATTCAGATTATATGGAGAAGAGCGCAGGAAATATAACTGGATTTATTTTAAGATACTCTGCTATGTATTACTTACTAAGTGCCAACAACCCTGCTTGTGGCGTCTTGAGTTTGATCCACCACAAATAGCCTTGCTGTACCAAAATCTGAAATTTTAGGGTTCATCTCTGCGTCAAGCAAAATATTGCTCGCTTTAAGATCCCGATGAATGATTCGAAGTTGAGAATCCTCATGAAGATAAAGAAGCCCACGAGCAATGCCCCTTATTATCTTTTGACGCCTTTGCCAACCCAGCTGGCTACGCCTAACAGGATCTGCATAGTGTATTGACGAAAGATTAGAGTGATGTGACTAGCGCGAGGTGACTTTCTAAATGCAGATTGGCAAGAACATGCACATCAATTGCTCTTAAGTCAGATGATTCTGGAACAAAAATGGCATGATCGTACCATATATAAAGCGATCCAGGCTTGAGTTTGGTACGAATTCATATATAAGAAGCCTTTCTCTTTCCTCCAGGCAAAATCCTAAGAGCCTAACCAAATTCCGGTGTTGAAGCCTTGCAACCAAGAGGACCTCATTCTTAAATTCTTGATTACCTTGTCTCAAATCTACAGATGGCCTTTTTACTGCTATAAATTGTCCATTGGCCAATGTTCCCTGAAAAAGAATGCAAAAGACAGCCACATACATGTGCATGTTTCAAATTCTCTGTTATTTTATGAATGAACAATTTGCAGTGATTACCTTGTAAACTACACCAAATCCACCTTGTCCCAACTTATTTGAGTCAGAGAAGTCATTTGTTGCCTCTCTGATTATATTCAAGTCGAACTGCAGGGATTCTGCATTGCTGATTTCATCTACAGGTTCAGCTACAAAGTAGAAAATTGGAAGTTGCTCATTGTCTAATTCCACATTATCAGTAAGCCTGTCTGGTGATTTAACAGTTGATAATAATCCATTCTTTTTTAACAGATAATCCATTCTAAGGACAATTGAGCCCCTGGGTGATGCTAGCAAATAAAATATTTTCCAGAGCAATCAGTGAACTTTGATATCTATAGCCCACACTGAATCTTTCCTCATTCAGTCAGAAATCACCGACCTCTGAATCTTACAAAAAAAAAAAAAAAATCACCGACCTCTGAATTACTGAAAAGTTACTAGCTTTGACACATCAAGACTTAACAAACTGGCTGCTAATCTGTTTCACATAGGTTGCATTCATCCAGTATTTTATGAAAATCAGTCACGCAAAAGTAATGAGAACTTACTTCCGAAAGTTTTCTTCAATCTTCTTGACCTCAAACAGATGCATAATATTCCAGCAACTAAAAGAGATAATCCAACAGCTGGGATTGTGATAATGAGGGTAATACGACCTGAGTTAGTATCCTTTCCTGAAAAAGGAAGAGCTCTAATGTTAGACAAGAAACTCACAGAGAACAGTGTTTAGACCCAATTACCAAGAACAGATTTTAGGAGGGATTGCACATTTAAAGCAGTCCTTGGTGTTATTCTATCAGTTTCCTGATGAAATTACTTCAGACGGTGATACTTAAATCGAAAGAAAGGAGGATTCATGATGCATCAGAAATCTCATTAATTTCTCATCTGCTACTTATTTCATGCTTATACCTCATTCAAGAGGAAACATAAGTGTCTCAGGAACTTATTACACCAAGAATCAAAAGTTAAATTACATCATGCTTTAAAATACATGTAATGCAACCATACTCAAAGGAGGAGGAGCAGAGGAAGGAGTCTCTTGTTTGTAAAAGGAGCTCATTGAAGTTGAAAGCATGCTTTTTCACATTTATTATCATATTTGTCCTACAGACAATTGAAAACACAAATAGAATGCTCTGGCATCGGTAAGTTTACATTAGAAGGAAGTACCTTTAGGGGATGGGTTATTCTTTGGAGGAGTTGGAGGAGATACTGGTGATTGTGGTGGTGATGGTGGCGACTCATAAGCCAAAGGATCAAAAAAAGGGTATACTTGAAACCTGATATTGCAACTGGGAGTAATAACCCTTCCTCCTTGTTTCTGATTACAACACTGAGGAATTTGTCCAATGGTTCCCACTAAACAATCGTTGCATTGTTGCTGTGACAAGTCCGGGGTGCACTGCACAAGTCCATACAGAGTTTGGAAGTTTGGAGCGGTAGCATTTCCAACCGCAAATTTCCTCGTCGAATTGCCATTTGCAGCTCGATCTCTCAAATCATCCATCAGATCTCTCAAAATCTAGAAAAAAGAACCAAATCCATAAGCTGCAGTCAGGAGAAGATGACAAGAATTAGTACTTCGTCAAGACCTGCACCATAAAATCCTACTCAATCTTAATGCAATATGAATTGCTAGGTTCTATCCAAGAATGATACCTAAAATAAAATGCTCCTTTGAGCTCAGACTACCCTGAAACATAAAGTTCAACAATTCAAGACGAAAGGAAGAAAAAACACATTCTCTGAGGACAAGTTGCGGAGACAATACAAAATGGAACAAGAAAACAAAATCATAATCAGGCCCATGATATAACCATGGGCTCTTCCGGACACTGTCTAGCACTTCAAAATGGGCTATGATGAATTACAAAGTGCAGCTAAACCAGCAAGAATTGCACTCAAACAGCAACCCGATCGAACCGATCCGCATCGTCGGGCATGTCGTCAAGTGGAGACGAGGATTCTCATGGTTTACTATGTCGAAAACTTCGGAAAGGTTCGAAGAAGTCAGCGAAGTCAACGCGTCAAGAAGAATGCTGCACTCTGCTTTCATGGAAACAAGCGATATGCAATGCAAATGTTTTGTTCAATTGAGAGATGCCGATCGTGAGCATGCAAAAGCTGAACTTTCCGATTCCGAACCTGATTGAACTGATCGACGTTGTTGGTGAGGTTCTTGCGGTTTTGCCATAAGAAGGTGGGCGAGCCCTCCTTGGTCCGAAAAATGGATCGGTTTGAGTACCGAAGCACGCAGTTGTCGTACCAGATGATCGCCTCCTTCTGCACTGGGCACTGGCGGGCGATCTCAGCGGCGGAGTCGTTCAGGCAGCTCCGGCAGTCGACGGCCCCGACGTCGCCCCGGCAGAGGCCGATGGCATTGACGGCATCGGGGCTCCCGCCGCCGGCGGAGAGGTTGTAGAACCCGTAGTAGTCGGCGGCGGTGGCGTCTGCGGCGGCGGCGGCGACGACGGAGGTGAGGAGGGCGTTGAGGTTGTCCCCGTAGGTGCCGTTGGCGGTGAAGTTGCCGTTGGTCCCGCAGGCGTGGCCGGTGCCATGGGCGGAGGTGGCGAGGGCGAGGAGCGAGAGGAGGAGGGGGACGGCGGAACGCAGCGGAGCGATCATCGGAAGCTTGTCTTGAGTTTCAGTTCTGTCGGAAAGAGAGGGAGGGAGGGGGTGGTTATCGGGTGCGGGAAGCCACACGGCTTTGAACCAATCAGTGCCTAACTTTGACTTCCGCCGGCGGCCTTGAAGTTGACTTTGACCGGCTAAAGACAAATCACGACCGAGACGCTACGACTATTGTCACGGGACTCCGGTAATGATATAATGAATTCCCGAAATAAGATACTGAGGTGCTATAAACAAGATATTATAAATTTATATATAAATAGATCTTAAGTTCTTTTTTATTACTAAATTAAAGCAATGCAAAAAGAATAAGGCCGAACCCCGAAATATAAAAATTCCAATGATTAGCAATGATTAAAAAACTTAATGCTAAATTAGTCTCTCGGTGCTTATAGCACTTCACACCAGAATTCATTCTGAAAATAAATAATAATAAATCAAAGAGCAATACCACAGTTAGCATCCGAACCAGAAAAACAAAATAGAAGAAGAAGTTTCATTATAGAATTGAATAAAAGCGCATTCTAAATTAGTATTTTCATTGTTAAAAGGTCTAACCCAAAGACTTGAGAGACCACTTATACGTAAAGAGCTAAACAAGTGAGATAATTCAACACCTTTCCTCTCACTCAATTCAAGTTAGGAACAACATGTGAAATTTAACAAGCAAATGAAGAGACAACATATGCATGTAAAGAATATATAAATCTCGTAAACAAATGATGCGATATACTTTAACACAAGGACATTCTATACCATCCTAAAAGAAATGAGTCAAGAGGGTTTGGATGAGTAGATTCCAATCATCTATTGAGATAAGATCCGAGTAATAGTATAAATGCTTGACAACTCGATTTTTTCAATATCCTATACTAAATTGGGAATCAATTTACACCACCTATTTTATCGTTTCTCTTCTTCCTTGGCAAGTTGCGAGGGATTGAATGTCATGATTGCGAGATAATTGCAACTGTTTGCTTGGAAAATGATAGGAGTGTCCAAATTTCATGACCAAAAACTTTGAATTTTCTTCTCCGGGCACGAGCTTGAATGATGAACCACCCGTTTAAAAATAAAGAACGACCCAAAAACAGTGGTTTAAAAATAAAGAACGACCCAAAAACCGCTCATCAGAGGAAAGGGGAGAGAGAGAGTAGTGTGAAAGCTGATTGCACAAAAATGGCCAAGAGAGCTTGTGTTCTTCCTCTCTCAGTTTCTATAATTTGTTCTTGAAACTTAGTTTTCTTCTCTTGGTTTTGATCCTTCAAAAAGGCATCTCATGCAGAAATGAAGGCCATATGAATATGTGTGTATTTGTTAGGGTCAACAATACATCTGATTAGAGTCTCAACCTCACATTTGTGGACTTTTAATCAACTTTTGTCGTATAAAATTTTGCACATTTAAGTAAATTTTCTACTAAAGATTGGGAGAATTCCAACCTTTCCAGCTTTTCTTACTTTCAAGTTTCCAGGGGGAGCATATCCAGGCTTCGGAACCCTAGATGCGGTTCATGTAAGTTTTATTACCTAAACAAAGGATCAATATATTTGAAGAAATACTCACCCACGCATGGCTACGTTGGTTGAGATCGTGCCCCTATGGGCTGAATGGTCAAGGGTTCGAAACTCTCATAGCGGTTTTATAATTTAAATAGGGGGCTCTAACGGTGGGTTGCCGAGTTAGTTTCCCCCGAGATATAGTCGGTCTATGCTCTCGTAAAGTTGAGTTAGGCCAGATCCTCAACATAATATATATATCTCAAGAAATTGTTCATATTTGCATTGAAATCACGTTTTTTTTTTTTTTTATTTTTAGAATTATTTTTATTTAAAGAATTTAATTTGCCTAACCATCTGTTGCTATCGTCGGAAGCCCTTTGTCCGAATAAAAGGTGGTAAATCGGCAATACATCCTAAATATGTTACTCCAAAACCTTAGAACATAAAAATTCAGGCTCTTTTCTTTAGTATTTCCCTAGTTAAGGAATTGTGAAGTTGTGTTAAACATTGACAAGTCAATACTATACCCTTCAACATCCGAATCATGTCGCAAATTGTACTACAAATCAGTACAATAATAGCATAGGAACATAACACAGGCTGAAGTCTCTCATTAGTAATCCTTGTCGAGTAATGGTATTGCATAATCAGTAAATTATATGATCATCTCTTTTCTTTTGCGATAATTCATGGTAACCTAAGTTGTATGACGTACTTTAACATTGTGCCTACAACCAACTAATATGCCCTTTTCCTTTTGCATTAATCTCTCTAAGTAGAACTTGACACCTGAAAATATCATGTGATTCTTTTCATGTATATATTATTCCAAGTATATATTTTAGGTAGGGTCACATCTACATTTCATCCATATTCAATGTATTATTAGGCAAATCGATGCGAATAATGGAGTTTTTCATTAAATATTTGCCGTACTCTATGTTATTTTGTGGTGTAAAGACCATCTTACCCTATTTTTAATGTGTTATAGATGTTCATAACAAACTGCAAGTAGCGATGTTACTATTGATCACGCTTTAAGAGGAAATGTTAGATAGTACGGGTTAAGATAAGCCCGACAAAACTGTATTGGAAAATGGAGAAGATTAAATGGTAGACAGTCCTAAAATTTGTACTGAGTATTAGTTCAAAATGAAATCTACCAAAACAAGCTGCGCAAACCAAATTTGGACAAGGACCATAGCACATTAACAACGGCACATGGAAATTTTTTGTAATTTTGTCCTAATTTTGAATATGTAAATTTTAAGGTCGGACATTATTCCATGTGTCCGATATTGCTAGGCAACTATTTCTAGTAGTCAAAATTGATTTATGTTGACTCGGTTCATTTGGGTGATCGCTAGTGCAATATACAATTGGGATGACATTTATAAATAGATGGTTCATATAATTGAGATATCGAATGGGGGAGTCAAAGATGTCGATGCAAATAATTTAAGTAAAATGAGATGTGCATGGAACTTCGCAAGAAAGGGAAAGCACAGGAATTTTCTGGACAAAGACTTGTTAAATAAAGCCTACCGAGAACGACTTTGACCAAAGATCTTTTCTTTTTCTTTTTAATAAACAGGACCAACCGGAGAACAAATTGGAGATAAAACAAGATTCTGAAGACCCAAAGAAAAAAGTTCTTCGTCCTCTTCGGCTTCTGCTGTTCTTCATCCATCTCTGAGATTTTGTTGTCTTCTTCTGGTTGCGTTCTCTCTCCTTTTATCTTTATACATATAAACATACATGGGGAAAAATCATCCGTTAGGGAAGAAAATGGAATCAAATTTTGTGGTGTGATAATACTCTCCTTAAGAAATTATTTATTCTACAACATTGCTAATGATTACTAATAAAAATCCTCAAAGATATAACAAAGTCTCAATGAGAATTCCGAATAATAATTTTAGCATTTTCCCTGAATCTCTCAAAAGGAAACAATTGAAAATTATGACTATATCTTTGAAAGGAGTCTTGAGATTGTCAAAAAAAATTTAGACAAAAAACTGTATATTATCTTTTTAGAACAAAATGCAACGTTTCGAAAGAAGTTATGTCCGAACTGATATTTTCTCATAAAACATATTGAAAAGACATTGAAAATTCGGAATAAAAAAAGAAATTTATTTTTTAATTCCGAATTTCATAATTTATGAAAAATTATAACACTACAAGGAGAAGAAGTTATGTCCGAATAGACACAACTCTCCAAATGTTAAAAGGTTGTGAGAGTGCTTAATAATTATTAGATAGAACTAATAAATTCGAAATTAAAGAATTTAAAAATAATTGTCAGTCTATTATGAACAATCATAATGTTTCAATACGACACAGTGGTTATTCTATAATTATAAATTGGAATTTTAATAAATAAAAATGACGATCGTTGTTAAATTCTACAAGAGATGTAGCAGGGTTGTTAACTTCTTTTTAAGGTTCTTTCTTTGATTTTCTAAGTTTGAAGGAGGAGCAGGAGCAGGAGGAGGCAGCCCAAGACCGAGCCCAAGATGTTATTAGTGTGAGTTTGTTGCCTAAATCAGGCGGCCGAAAATGTTCATTGTTGTTGTAGGAGATCCATTATTCAAACGGAGGGTGTCATTATGGCTAAAAATTTATACTCGTACCTATGATCGTATCATTCGTGTGAGCATCAATATATCAACATCTTTCAAATGACAAACCATGTATTTACTAGTTAATCTTATTGTTGCATTTCGTGATGTATTCAGATTTGGTCTGTCTATTTGTTTGCGATCATTCAATGGTTTAGATTATAGTCAAATTTTTTTATTTATATCAAATTCTTAGCTCATTCATTTTTCTTTTTGATCATTGGTGATTTTTTTCATACCTCTTAATAAGCTAGTAGCAAAGTTAAGATGCCATTCTCTTTTTTTCTACCTGAAAAAGTTCCTTAAGATAATCCTGACTTTTTTGTCTGTATAATTGAATTTTTGTTTCATTGATGATCATAGATATTAGCAATGCCAATGAATATGAAGGGATAAATATATTTAATTTAAGAATAAATAGCTAAAATGGGAAAGTTTAGGTTTGTACACCAATCAGTATATCTTGCTAAATGAATATAATACAATAAGAATATTAAATGGAACACGAAGAGATCCAGCATTGTCTTTTCTATTGAAAATCGATCACATGATGATCTATTATCATTTGATTACCAATTAAACTGGTAGCATACCCATGCGTTGCACAGGCGTGATTTTTTTTTTTTTTTTTTTTGAAGTTGTGCAAAATTAAAATATGTTGGTTGGTATAATTATTAATTAAATTATATCATATTTCGTGTAAATCTTCATCTTTTCCGGACCCAACATGACCTGGGTTTTCGTTGCGAGTCTTATACATTTCGAGTTAGATTGGGTCAAAGAGAACACTGTCGCAACCTCTTTTTTCGGCATCCCCATTAAGGATGGGCACTTGCGAAGGCTAATGGTTCGGCTAGGTCTATTAGGCTTAACTTGGACTCTTCTAAATCCACAAATTCATGACTTAATCGTCCAAGTTTTTAACTTGTAAGTTAATTTTAAAACGGAGTCACCACTAATCAATTCAGGGTGAGTTGATTAGAAACCCAATCGAAATATTGAGAGAAATATTCGCTCTTGCGCAACCAAAGAAACTAGGTTCAGAAACTTGATTACACTAGTTAATCACTAATGCCCTTTCGGCACCTAATCTTGTTTAAACCTTAGGATTTTTTTTTGGATGTTTGAGGGATTTTCCTTGCATTTTGTGGAGAAAAACGTTTTTTTTTTTTTTTGGGTATTTTTCTTATTTTTGGACTTTAAAAAGCATTTTTGGATTTTTAATCTTTTTCTGAAAATATAAATCATTTTTGGCTTTTTCTGACTTGTTGGCTTTTTTGGAAAAATATGAGATATTTTTTGATTTTTTGGAAATAAATTATTTTTATTTTTATTTTTATTAAAATATTATTTATTATTATATTATAATATATTTAAAAAACGACCCGGGGTACTCGATGAAGACAAGTCAACATATTTAAACAAATTCATGCAAGACAAGGGCACGACCCGATGAAGACAAGTCAACATGTTATTTTATTATAATATATTCATGCATGACCGGTGGACAAGTTTTTAACTTGTAAGTTAATTTTAAAATGGGCGAAAATAGCTTATCAGACGAGGAGAGAGAGAGAGAGAATATAGTATAAAAATTGATTGCAGAAAATGGTAGAGAGTGTTGACACCTAAAATTTTGATTAGGTTTTTAATTAGGCTTAAGTTTCTTTATTTTTGTATTTTGCCTCTTTTTCAGATAAATTCAATAAAAACAAAAAGAAAACAAGAAAAAATCAATAAAAAGAAAAAAACAAAAGCAACAGCCCCCCCTTTTTCATGTGGGCTCACGCGGCCTGGCCCCTCCCTCTCTCCTTCTTCTTCTTTCTTCTTCTTCCTTCTCCTTCCTTCTTCTTCTCTGTGCCTCTGTGCATCACGCGCGATGGCCGGCGACGCGCTCAAGGGCAGCCTATGGTAAAGAGGGACGGAGGTAGGCCGCCGAAGGAGAGGACGACGCACATGCGCCTTCAATGCGCGACTTTAATGCTGAGATGAGACGCCGGTTGGGCCGCGGGAGTCCGGTCGGCAAGCCAAAGACCGGCGGCCGAGCTCCTCCGTCGACCGGACCTCCTCGCCTATAAATAGCAGAGCACCTCCATCGACACCAAGGCAGCGAACTCCGAGAGCTTCCCCTTGAGAGACTTCAAGGGGGAAATCAAAGAGCGAGCGAAGGATCGGGTCGCAAGCTAAACGACCTCCCACCGAGAGACATCGGGGGAGGCCGGCGGCAAGCGAACCCAGATCCGCGAGCAGGTGAGCTTGAGAGGGAGAGATCCGAGTGAGTGGAGGCTGAGTGAGAGGGAAACCGGAGTGCTTGAGGCGGATCCGGCCGGTGGAGGCTCGGATCGGCTTGAGAGAGAGAAAATCAAGGCCGAGCGAGGGGAGCCGAAGGAGGGAACGCCGGATCGTGAAGCCGGAGGCTGCGCCATCGCCGCAACCGCGGCTCGCCGCCGCTGTCCCCGCCCGACGCCGTGCCGCAACCGACCCGCCAACACCGGACCAGATCGGAAACCGAGGAGCTGCCGTTGCTCCCCGCCGTCGTCACCGCACCCTGCCCCCGTCGCCGCCACCGTTCACCGCCTCGTCGCGCCGTTGCTGCAAACAAAACGGCAGCCACCGCCACCGTCCCCAGACGCATCGTCACCGTTGCTCGAAACCCCGGCCGCCTCCCCTGCCCGTTGTTGTCATCACCATCGTCCCCTCCGCGAGACTCTAACCCCTGACCAAGGAGACCCGTCGCCGCCGTCGTCAGGCGCCGCGCCGCTGTCCGGTTACGTCCCCAGTCCCTCCACCCGCGCCGCAAACGGAGGGAGAAGCCAGCGATCCCGCATCGGGTCGAGCCGGGTCGGGCGTGGTTCGCGAAACCGGGTAGGGTTTCGCGAGACCTAGGCGGCCGGAAACCAGGTCAGAATCGGGTTGGGCGCACCTCACCCAGGTAGGGTTTCGGCCAGCTTGGGCCATTCGCATGTGGACCAGGCCCTTTTTTAGAAAATAGATCTATTTGGGCTGGGCTTGTTAAAAAAAAAAAAAAAAAAGGAAGGAAAGAAAAAAGACAAAAAAAATCCGAGTCGGGCCCGCAACGCTGGTAAGTTTTTATAATATTTTAATATAAAATAATATTATAATAAATAAATAATTTATTTTCGAAAAAAAATCAAAAATAATTTATTTTCAAAAAAATTAAAAAATGTGTTAATTTCCAGAAAATAAAAAAAAATCGAGAAAAGAAAATAAAAAATAGTTATTTTCCAAAAATATTAAAAATATTTTAAAAAATATTTTATTTTCCAAAAAATAAAAATATCAAAAATATGTCATATTTTCCAAAAATGCCAAAAATCCAAAAAAGCCAAAAATTCATGAAAACGCCAAAAAGATTTGTATGTTTCCAAAAAATACCAAAAATCCCTTTTGTGTCCAAAAATTAGAAAATGACTCAGAAAATGTTTTTCCTCCCAAAATGCGTGGAAAATCCCTCGAACATCAAAAAAACCTCAGGGTTTAAACAAGATTAGGTACCGAAAGGGCATTAGTGATTAATTAGTGTAATATGTCTCCGATCCTAATTTCTCTGGTTGCGCGGGAGTGAGTATTTCTCCCGATACTTCACTTGGGTTTCTAATCAACCCACCCCAAATTGATTAGTGGCGACTTCATTTTAAAAATCAACTTACAGGTTAAAAACTTGAACCATTAAGTCGTGAATTGGTGGACTTGGGAGAGTCCGGGCATATTTAATTTCAGCCGAGCCATTAGCCTCCTTAGGCGCCCGTACCCGATTGCGGGCGCCGAAAAAAAAGAGGTCGCGACAGAGAGTCACGACACCTTCCATCGTCACGAGAGGTACGAGCTTGGGAGAGCTTGTAATCACGTTGTGAGGACTCACGACAGCTCATTTACCAACTTTATCTTTAATAACTTACTAACTTTTAATGAAGTATATGAAATTGCCAACTTTATCTTACACATTCACCAAATTTTTATACGACAAGTTGGGAGTAGCTACTTCTCATTGTTGATAGTAACTTCACACATACAAAAGTAAGTTCAAACATTTTAGTAGCTAGTAATTTCTCAGATTGGTCAAAAAAATTTAATGTGGGAAAGTACAATAATTATTCATGAGACTCATTAGATTTCTCATAAGAAACTAACGATTGATATATCGAAATTCAACATCCATACGTGACTAATAGCATTTCCATAATGCAAAGTAACTTTCAAATATCTTTCCCAAATGTAATATAAGCGACACACTTCACCCATTTTTAAGACCATAGCAGCATATAATCATCCCAAATTCCGTTCAACACATGAAATAATGCAATATAAAATGATGTACTGATATGGCATAATGCCTCGTTGTTCCATCCGCAATGGAACAGAAGATACACAAATTTAGACTCCAATCTGTGATCATCGAGGATATAGCTCGGTGATAGAAGCCTCATTCACTGATTCTTGGACTTCTCTGTTTTCGGATCGATTCGAATGAGTTACCATCACCCGCGAAGCTGTGTTAGATTCAGGGATACTGGACAAAATGAAAGCAGGTCGTGATGGTAGTGGCAAGCTGGTGGAGTAACTACTGAGCATCAAAACCACCGCACCCATGGTTGGTCTGTCGGCCTCGATTTCTTGAACACACAGCAATCCAACATGAATGCACCTCAACATTTCGATCCTCGAACCATCAGCCAAATTAGGATCTATGAGATCTGAGGGGGTCCCTTCCCTCCAACTCCTCCATGCCTGCAATGAATCATAAACACAAACTCAGCATGGCAAGGACAGTTGCTCGACTCATTCGAATTTGTGTCTGCCACTCTTTCCTAGTGATTCTTTCGGAAAAGGAGAGTGATTGAAAGATATTTTCTTACATAGCTAAGAAGGTCCTCCGTGGTATTCCCAATGCAGAAGCGGCTACTCTTTTGACCACTAATAATCTCTAGTAGCAACACCCCAAAACTAAAGACATCTGACTTGACTGAGAACAATCCATGCATTGCGTACTCTGGAGCCATGTACCCACTGCATCGCAGGAATAATGAACACTTTCAACGCAATTCCACTTAAGATGCTGTGCCTTTACATCTGCTAGCTATTCAGATTATATGGAGAAGAGTGCAGGAAATATAACTGGATTTATTTTAAGATACTCTGCTATGTATTACTTACTAAGTGCCAACAACCCTGCTTGTGGCGTCTTGAGTTTGATCCACCGCAAATAGCCTTGCTGTACCAAAATCTGAAATTTTAGGGTTCATCTCTGCGTCAAGCAAAATATTGCCCGCTTTAAGATCCCGATGAATGATTCGAAGTTGAGAATCCTCATGAAGATAAAGAAGCCCACGAGCAATGCCCCCTATTATCTTTTGACGCCTTTGCCAACCCAGCTGGCTACGCCTAACAGGATCTGCATAGTATATTGACGAAAGATTAGAGTGATGTGACTAGCGCGAGGTGACTTTCTAAATGCAAATTGGCAAGAACATGCACATCAATTGCTCTTAAGTCAGATGATGCTGGAACAAAAATGGCATGATCGTACCATATATAAAGTGATCCAGGCTTGAGTTTGGTACGAATTCATATATAAGAAGCCTTTCTCTTTCCTCCAGGCAAAATCCTAAGAGCCTAACCAAATTCCGGTGTTGAAGCCTTGCAACCAAGAGGACCTCATTCTTAAATTCTTGATTACCTTGTCTCAAATCTACAGATGGCCTTTTTACTGCTATAAATTGTCCATTGGCCAATGTTCCCTGAAAAAGAATGCAAAAAGCAGCCACATACACATGTTTCAAATTCTCTGTTATTTTATGAATAAACAATTTGCAGTGATTACCTTGTAAACTATGCCAAATCCACCTTGTCCCAACTTATTTGAGTCAGAGAAGTCATTTGTTGCCTCTCTGATTATATTCAAGTCGAACTGCAGGGATTCTGCATTGCTGATTTCATCTACAGGTTCAGCTACACAGTAGAAAATTGGAAATTGCTCATTGTCTAATTCCACATTATCGTAAGCCTGTGCCTGTCTGGTGATTTAACAGTTGATAATAATCCATTCTTTTTTAACAGATAATCCATTCTAAGGAAAATTGAGCCCTTGGGTGATACTAGCAAATAAAATATTTTCCAGAGCAATCAGTGAACTTTGATATCTATAGCCCACACTGAATCTTTCCTCGTTCAGTTAGAAATCACCGACCTCTAAGGGGGTGCATGACAAACCAGAATTTCTATTCCAGAAACAATTTTTCTATTCCAGACCTGTTTATGGAATATAAATTCGTTTGATAAACATATTCCGTTTTTCTATTTCTGGAATAGATTTATGTTCCAGAAATAGATTTTGATCAGAAATCAGAAATAGAAATTTTCTACTTCTCTATTTCTGGAATAGAAATCAGAAATAATTTCTCCATGAAATTTTCTACTAAGATGAATATGCTTAGAAAAAATATTGCCAATAAGATGGCAAGAGATCATAATATGCCGAAGATTCCATGAGATCGTCTTTTCAACTTTTGTAATGTATTTCTATTATTTTGTATTTGGGGATTCCCAATCTTTGCTTTTGTAATGTGATACTGTATTTGATGATTCCTACCTCAATTCTTGTAATGTGATATTCTACTTGAGGATTTCCCTTATTTGTAATGGACGTTTATGATAAGCTCTATTACACTTCGTAAAATTCGCCGATTTTGTAAAATTTGCCGCAAATTGCCCAATACACTTCTTTGTGTTTCTTTCTAAAACGATTGCTTGATATCATAAACTGTGGCGGTGATCGAGATAACACACTAGCATGAAGGGGAATAGAATATGGTTGCCCACCTTCATTCTACTAGAGTTTTGGGAACCTTCTATCATGCTCAAAAGTAATGCATATTGATTTTTTTTCTATTGTATGGAGACTATTGATAAGTATATTGTTTGACCGTAATTGCCTATCTAGGTGGATGCTAAAGAATTTTGTGTGAAAATTTAGAAAATTTGATATAACAACTCTTATTTCTCTGTTTCTGTTCCCAGGAACAGGTTTCTGTATTTTTTTTTTCAAAAAAGGGAGACTTTACTATAAAAAGAAAAAAAAAAACTCTTACTTTGTATTTGGGTCAATGGGTTCATAAGCATATGAAATTTGTAAGAATGGACATCTCATTTGCTCCAAAAAAAAAAAAAAATTGTTTTAAGAAATAGAAATTTTATACTGTTATCAAACGAATTTCTATTTCTAAAACAGAAATTTTGTATCGTTATCAAACACATTTTTTGCTCAGAAACTTGTTTAGAAATAGAAATAGAAAAATCTATTTCTATTCTAGAAACTATTTCTAGAATAGAATGGTTGTCATGCGCGCCCTTAATTACTGAAAAGTTACTAGCTTTGGCACATCAAAACTTAACAAACTGGCTGCTAATCTGTTTCACATAGGTTGCATTCATCCAGTATTTTATGAAAATCAGTCACGCAAAAGTAATGAGAACTTACTTCCGAAATTTTTCTTCAATCTTCTTGACCTCAAACAGATGCATAATATTCCAGCAACTAAAAGAGATAATCCAACAGCTGGGACTGTGATGATGAGGGTAATACGACCTGAGTTAGTATCCTTTCCTGAAAAAGGAAGAGCTCTAATGTTAGACAAGAAACTCACAGAAAACAGTGTTGAGACCCAATTACCAAGAACAGATTTTAGGAGGGATTGCACATTTAAAGCAGTCCTTGGTATTATTCCATCAGTTTCCTGATGAAATTACTTCGGACGGTGATACTTAACTCGAAGAAAGGAGGATTCATGATGCATCAGAAATCTCCTTAATTTCTCATCTGCCACTTATTTCATGCTTATACCTCATTCAAGAGGAAACATAAGTGTCTCAGGAACTTATTACACCAAGAATCAAAAATTAAATTACATCATGCTTTAAAATACCCTTAATGCAACCATACTCAAAGGAGGAGGAGCAGGGGAAGGAGTCTCTTGTTTGTAAAAGGAGCTCATTGAAGTCGAAAGCATGCTTGCTCACACTTATTATCATGTTTGTCCTACAGACAATTGAAAACACAAATAGAATGCTCTGGCATATGTAAGTGTACATTAAAAGGAAGTACCTTTAGGGGATGGGTTATTCGTTGGAGGAGGTGAAGGAGAAACTGGCGATTCTGGTGGTGATGGTGGTGACTCATAAGCCAAAGGATCAAAAAAAGGGTATACTTCAAACCTGATATTGCAACTGGGAGTAATAACCCTTCCTCCTTGTTTCTGATCACAACACCAAGGAATTCTTCCAATAGCATTCACCAAACAATTGTCGCATTGTAGCCACGACAAGTCTGGAGTGCACTGCTCGAGTCCAAACAGAGTCTGGAAGTTTGGAGCTGTCGCATTCCCGACGGCAAATTTCCTTGTCGAATTGCCGCTTGCAGCTCGATCTCTCAAACCATCCATCAGATTGCGCAAAACCTAGAAAACAGGACCAAGACTATAAGCTGCTGTCAGGACAAAAAGACAAGAATTAGTACTTCGTCACGACCTGCACCATAAATCCCTACTCGACCTTAATGCGATGTGAATTGCTAGCTGCTGTCCAAGAATGAGACCTCAAATCAAATGCTCCTGTGAGCTCATACTACCTGAAAAGCTATGTGCCTAATCCCAATGGCTTACAGGAACATAAAGTTCAAGAATTCAAGACTGAAAGGGGAGAAAAAAAAAAAAAAAAAACACGTTCTTGGAGAACAAGAACACAAAAACACAACCAGCACCGTGATATAATGACAACAAGTGCTATGATGAATTACAAAGTGCAGCTAAACAAGGATGAATTACACTCAAACAGCAAACCAATTTAACCGATCTGCATGGTCGGGCACGTCGTCGAGCGGAGATGAGGATTCTCATGGTTCACTATGTTGAAAACTATGGAAAGTTTCCATGAAGTAAGCGAAGTCAACGGGTACAGAAGCATCATGCACTCTGCTTTCTTGGAAACAAGCGAAATGCAATGCAAATGGTTGTTCAAACGAAAGATGCCGATCGTCTGCATGCTAAAAGCTGAACTTTGTAATTCCGAACCTGATTGAACTGATCGACGTTGTTGGTGACGTTCTTGGGGTTCGCCAAGCCGTAGGCTGGCAAATCCTCCTTGGTCCGAAAAATGGAGCGGTTCGAGTACCGGAGCATGCAGTTTGCGTACAAGATGATCGCCTCCTTCTGCACCGGGCACCGAAGGACGATGTCGGGGGCGGAGTCGTTCAGGCACCTCTGGCATTCGGCGGCCCCGACGTCGCCCCGGCAGAGGGCGATGGCATTGACGGCATCGGGGCTCCCGCCGCCGGTGGAGAGGTTGTAGAACCCGTAGTCGGCGGAGGCGGCAGTGGCATCCACGGCGGCGGCGGTGACCACGGAGGTGAGGAGGGCCTTGAGGTTTTCCCCGTAGGTGCCGTTGGCGGTGAAGTTGCCGTTGGTCCCGCAGAAGTGGTGGAGAGGGTCGTCGCCATTGGCGGAGGCGGCGAGGGCGAGTAGCGAGAGGAGGAGGGGGACGGCGGAACGCGGCGGAGCGATCATCGGAAGCTTGTCTCGAGTTTCAGTTCTGTCGGAAAGAGAGGGAGGGAGGGGGGTGGTTATCCGGTGCGGGAAGCCACACGGCTTTGAACCAATCAGTGCCTAACTTTGACTTCCGCCGGCGGCCTTGAAGTTGACTTTGACCGGCTAAAGACAAATCACGACCGAGACGCTACGACTATTGTCACGGGACTCCGGTAATGATGATATTGAATTCCCGAAATAAGATACTGAGGTGCTATAAACAAGATATTATAATTATACGTAAATAAAATCTTAAGTTCTTTTTTATTACTAAATTAAAGCAATGCAAAAAGAATAAGGCCGAACCCCGAAATATAAAAAACGCCAATGATTAGCAATGATTAACAAACTTAATGCTAAATTAGTCTCTCGGGGCTTATAGCACTTCACACGAGAATTCATTCTGAAAATAAATAATAATAAATCAAAGAGCAATACCACAGTTAGCATCCGAACCAGAAAAACAAAATAGAAGAAGAAGTTTCATTATAGAATTGAATAAAAGGGCATTCTAAATTAGTATTTTCATCGTTAAAAGGTCTAAACCAAAGACTTGAGACACCACTTATACATAAAGAGCTAAACAAGTGAGATCATTCAACACCTTTCCTCTCACTTAATTCAAGTTAGGAACAACATGTGAAATTTAACAAGCAAATGAAGAGACAACATATGCATGTAAAGAATATATAATCTCGTAAACAAATGATGCGATATATTTTAACACAAGGACATTTTATACCATCCTAAAAAATATGAGTCAGAGTGTTTGGATGAGTAGATTTCAATTGTCTATTGAGATAAAATCCGAGTGATAGTATAAATGCCTGACAACTCGATTTTTTCAAAATCCTATGGTCAATTTACACCACCTATTTTCTCGTTTCTCTTCTTCCTTGACAAGTTGCGAGGGATTGAATGTGTTAAAATATGTCTCGAGTTTAAGTCCGAAGTGAATTACTGAATTTTGAAATATATAATAAAATAAAAAGGGAGGAAAGTGTTTTGCTGCGATGGCTGCAGAATCCGAATTGAAGAAAAGGAAGTTACAAAGAAGTAGCGTCCCGCTCGGCTTTGTAGAATTAAAAGGGAAAGTCAAATCTTTCTCTTTTGTTGACCGAATGTTGGATTATTCGGTTTCTTCATGCAGGCAATTCTCTGGCGGTGGAATAAAGAATTATTTTGCAGGTCTTTTTTATTCGGTTAGTGGCCACTTGAAACCCTACGTAAAAAGTAGCGGCCGAAGGATTCACGAGAAGCTGTACGCCGCCGAGAGGGAGGAAAGCCACATATTGAAGCACCATTTTTACTCTGAGTGCTAGAGTTTTATAGGTGCTGGGTGCTTGGCTTTGGATCTTCACGTTGTTTGTGCTGCGAAACTTATTCGTGATTTACATCCAAGATAGATTGGTGTAGTTGGTGTAATTGGGGTTTAGGAAACACCGAGAGAGTGTTTGAGTGACTTGAATGTGTAATTTTCTTGTATCGCTTAATCTATAGTGAAATTCGCTGTTGCTCTCCCCGTGGGCATAGGTCTTTACGAATGAACCACGTAAATCTAGTGTCCGATTTATTTTGTTCTTCTGTTTATATTATTGTTCGATCGCTCGCTTAATCACAACAGAATGCTATGATTGCGAGATAACTGCAACTGTTTGCTTGGAAAATGACAGGAGTGTCCAAATTTCATGACCAAAAACTTTGAATTTTATTCTCCGGGCACGAGCTTGAATGATGAACCACCCATTTAAAAATAAAGAATGACCCAAAAACAGCTCATCAGAGGAAAGGGGAGAGAGAGAGAGACGACCTTGAATGATGAACCACCCATTTAAAAATAAAGAATGACCCAAAAACAGCTCATCAGAGGAAAGGGGAGAGAGAGAGAGACGACCTTGAATGATGAACCACCCGTTTAAAAATAAAGAACGACCCAAAAACAGTGGTTTAAAAATAAAGAACGACCCAAAAACCGCTCATCAGAGGAAAGGGGAGAGAGAGAGTAGTGTGAAAGCTGATTGCACAAAAATGGCCAAGAGAGCTTGTGTTCTTCCTCTCTCAGTTTCTATAATTTGTTCTTGAAACTTAGTTTTCTTCTCTTGGTTTTGATGCTTCAAAAAGGCATCTCATGCAGAAATGAAGGCCATATGTATATGTGTGTGTATTTGTTAGGGTCAACTATACATTTGATTAGAGTCTCAACCTCACATTTGTGGACTTTTAATCAACTTTTGTCGTATGAAATTTTGCACATTTAAGTAAATTTTCTACTAAAGATTGGGAGAATTCCAACCTTTCCAGCTTTTCTTACTTTCAAGTTTCTAGGGGGAGCATATCCAGGCTTTGGAACCCTAGATGCGGTTCATGTAAGTTTTATTACCTAAACAAAGGATCAATATATTTGAAGAAATACTCACCCATGCATGGCTACGTTGGTTGAGATCGTGCCCCTATGGACTGAATGGTCAAGGGTTCGAAACTCTCAAAGCGGTTTTATAATTTAAGTAGGGGCCCTGACGGTGGGTTGCCGAGCTAATTTCTCCCAAGATATAGTCAGTCTATGCTCTCGTAAAGTTGAGTTAGGCCGGATCCTCAGCATAATATATATATCTCAAGAAATTGTTCATATTTGCATCGAAATCACGTTTTTTTTTTTTAGAATTATTTTTATTTAAAGAATTTAATTTGCCTAACCATCTGTTGCTGTCGTCGGAAGTCCTTTGTCCGAATAAAAGGTGGTAAATGGGCAATACATCCTAAATATGTTACTTCAAAACATTATAACATAAAAATTCAGGCTCTTTTATTTAGTCTTTCCCCAGTTAAGGAATTGTGGAGTTGTCTTAAACATTGACAAGTCAATACTATACCCTTCAACATCTGAATCATGTCGCAAATTGTACTATAAATCAGTACAATAATAGCATAGGAACATAACACAGGCTGAAGTCTCTCATTAGTAATCCTTGTCGAGCAATGATGTTGCATAATCAGTAAATTATATGATAAGCTCTTTTCTTTTGCGATAATTCATGGTAACCTAAGTTGTATGACGTATTTTAACATTGTGCCTACAACCAACTAATATGCCCTTTTCCTTTGCGTTAATCTCTCTAAGTAGAACTTGACCTGAAAATATCATGTGATTCTTTTCATGTATTTATTATTCCAAGGATATATTTTAGGTAGGGTTTCACATCTACATTTCATCCATATTCAATGTATCATTAGGCAAATCGATGCGAATAATGGAGTTTTTCATTAAATATTTACCATACTCTATATTATTTTTCGGTGTAAAGACCATCTTACCCTATTTTTAATGTGTTATAGATGTTCATAACAAACTATAAGTAGCGATGTTACTATTGACCATGCTTTAAGAGGAAATGTTAGATAGTACGGGTTAAGATATGCCCGACAAAATTGTATTGGAAAATGGAGAAGATTAAATGGTAGACAGTCCTAAAATTTGTACTGAATATTAGTTCAAAATCAATTCTGCCAAAACAAGCTGCGCAAACCAAATTTGGACAAGGACCATAGCACATTAACAACAGCACATGGAAAAATTTTGTAATTTTGTCCTAATTTTGAATATGTAAATTTGAAGGTCGGACATTATTCTATGTTTCTGATATTGCTAGGCAACTATTTCTAGTAGTCAAAATTGATTTATGTTGACTCGGTTCATTTGGGTGATCGCCAGTGCAATATACAATTGAGATGACATTTATAAATAGATAGTTCAATAATTGAGATATCGAACGGGGGAGTCAAAGATGTCGATGCAAATAATTTAATTAAAATGAGATGTGCATGGAACTTGCCCAGAAAGGGAAAGCACAGGAATTTTCTGGACAAAGACTTGTTAAATAAAGCCCTACCAAGAACGACTTTGACCAAAGATCTTTTGTTTTTCTTTTTAATAAACAGGACCAACCGGAGAACAAATTGGAGATAAAACAAGATTCTGAAGACCCAAAGAGAAAAGATGGCACAGAGCGCGTCTGTTCTTCTCCTTCTTCGTCCTCTTCGGCTTCTGCTGTTCTTCATCCATCTCTGAGATTTTGTTGTCTTCTTCTGGTTGCGTTCTCTCTCCTTTTATCTTTATACATATAAAAATACATGGGGGAAAAATCATCGGTTAGGGAACAAAATGGAATCTGATTTTGAGGTATGATAATACTCTCCTTAAGAAATTATTTATTCCACAACCTTGTTAATGATTACCGATAAAAGTCCTCCAAGCTATAACAAAGTCTCAATGAGAATTCCGGATAATAATTTAGCATTTTTCCAGAATCTCTCAAAAGGAAACAATTGGAAATTATGACTGTATATCTTTGAAAGGAGTCTCGAGATTGTCAAAAAAATTTAGACAAAAAATTGTGAATATATATTGTCTTTTTAGAATAAAATGCAACCTTTCAAATGAAGTTATGTCCGAACTGATATTTTCTCAAAAAACATATTGAAAAGACATTGAAAATTCGGAATAAAAAAATAAAATTATTTTTTAATTCCGAATTTCATAATTTATGAAAAATTACAACACTTCAAGGAGAAAAAGTTATGTCCGAATAGACACAACTCTCCAAACGTTAACAGGTTGTGAGAGTGCTTAATAATTATTAGATAGAACTAATAAATTCGAAATTAAAGAATTTAAAAATAATTGTCAGTCTATTATGAACAATCATAATGTTTCAATACGACACAATGGTTATTCTATAATTATAAATTCGAATTTTAATAAATAAAAATGACGATCGTTGTTAAATTCTACAAGAGATGTAGCAGGGTTGTTAACTTCTTTTTAAGGTTCTTTCTTTGATTTTCTAAGTTTGCAGGAGGAGCAGGAGCAGGAGGAGGCAGCCCAAGACCGAGCCCAAGATGTTATTAGTGTGAGTTTGTTGCCTAAATCAGGCGGCCGAAAATGTTCATTGTTGTTGTAGGAGATCCATTATTCAAACGGAGGGTGTCATTATGGCTAACAATTTATACTCGTACCTATGATCGTATCGTTCGTGTGAGCATCAATATATCAACATCTTTCAAATGACAACCCATGTATTTACTAGTTAATTTTATTGTTGCATTTCGTGATGTATTCAGATTTGGTCTGTATATTTGTTTGCGATCATTCAATGGTTTAGATTATAGTCAAATTTTTTATTTATATCAAATTCTTAGCTCATTCATTTTTCTTTTTGATCATTGGTGATTTTTTTTTTCATACCTCTTAATAAGCTAGTAGCAAAGTTAAGATGCCATTCTCTTTTTTTTTCTACCTGAAAAAGTTCCTTAAGATAATCCTGACTTTTTGTCTGTATAATTGAATTTTTGTTTCATTGATGATCATAGATATTAGCAATGCCAATGAATATGAAGGGATAAATATATTTAATTTAAGAATAAATAGCTAAAATGGGAAAGTTTAGGTTTGTACACCAATCAGTATATCTTGCTAAATGAATATAATACAATAAGAATATTAAATGGAACACGAAGAGATCCAGCATTGTCTTTTCTATTGAAAATCGATCACATGATGATCTATTATCATTTGATTTCCAATTAAACTGGTAGCATACCCAGGGCGTTGCACAGGCGTGATTTTTTTTTTTTTTTTTTTTTGAAGTTGTGCAAAATTAAAATATGTTGGTTGGTATAATTATTAATTAAATTATATCATATTTCGTGTAAATCTTCATCTTTTCCGGACCCAACATGACCTGGGTTTTTGTTGCGAGTCTTATACATTTCGGGTTAGATTGGGTCAAAGAGAACACTGTCGCAACCTCTTTTTTCGGCATCCCCATTAAGGATGGGCGCTTGCAAAGGCTAATGGTTCGGCTAGGTCTATTAGGCTTAATTTGGACTCTCCTAAATCCACAAATTCATGACTTAATCGTCCAAATTTTTAACTTGTAAGTTAATTTGAAAACGAAGTCGCCACTAATCAATTCAGGGTGAGTTGATTAGAAACACAAGCGAAATATTGAGAGAAATATTCGCTCTTTCGCAACCAAAGAAACTAGGTTCAGAAACTTGATTACACAAGTTAATCACTAATGCCATTCCAACACCTAATCTTGTTTAAACCTTAGCATTTCTTGGATGTTTGAGGGATTTTCCATGCATTTTGTGGAGAAAAACTTTTTTTTTGGGTATTTTTCTTATTTTTTGGACATTAAAAAGCATTTTTTGGATTTTTAATCTTTTTCTGAAAATATAAATCATTTTTGGCTTTTTTCTGACTTGTTGGCTTTTTTGGAAAAATATGAGATATTTTTTGATTTTTTGGAAATAAATTATTTTTTTTTTATTTTTATTTTTATTAAAATATTATTTATTATTATATTATAATATATTTAAAAAAACGACCCGGGGTACTCGATGAAGACAAGTCAATATATTTAAACAAATTCATGCAAGACAAGGGCACGACCCGATGAAGACAAGTCAACATATATTATTTTATTATAATATATTCATGCATGACCGGTGGACAAGTTTTTAACTTGTAAGTTAATTTTAAAATGGGCAAAAATAGCTTATCAGACGAGGAGAGAGAGAGAGAGAGAGAGAATATAGTATAAAAATTGATTGCAGAAAATGGTAGAGAGTCACGACACCTTCCATTGTCACGAGAGGTATGAGTTTGGGAAAGCTTGTAATCACGTTGTGAGGACTCACAACAGCTCATTTACCAACTTTATCTTTAATAACTTACTAACTTTTAATGAAGTATATGAAATTGCCAACTTTATCTTACACATTCACCAAATTTTTATACGACAAGTTGGGAGTAGCTACTTCTCATTGTTGATAGTAACTTCACACATACAAAAGTAAGTTCAAACATTTTAGTAGCTAGTAATTTCTCAGATTGGTCAAAAAAATTTAATGTGGGAAAGTACAGTAATTATTCATGAGACTCATTAGTTTTCTCATAAAAACTAACGATTGATATATCGAAATTCAACATCCATACGTGACTAATAGCATTTCCATAATGCAAAGTAACTTTCAAATATCTTTCCCATTAATGTAATATAAGCGACACACTTCACCCATTTTTAAGACCATAGCAGCATATAATCATCCCAAATTCCGTTCAACACATGAAATAATGCAATATAAAATGATGTACTGATATGGCATAATGCCTCGTTGTTCCATCCGCAATGGAACAGAAGATACACAAATTTAGACTCCAATCTGTGATCATCGAGGATATAGCTCGGTGATAGAAGCCTCATTCACTGATTCTTGGACTTCTCTGTTTTCGGATCGATTCGAATGAGTTACCATCACCCGCGAAGCTGTGTTAGATTCAGGGATACTGGACATAATGAATGCAGGTCGTGATGGTAGTGGCAAGCTGGTGGAGTAACTACTGAGCATCAAAACCACCGCACCCATGGTTGGTCTGTCGGCCTCGATTTCTTGAACACACAGCAATCCAACATGAATGCACCTCAACATTTCGATCCTCGAACCATCAGCCAAATTAGGATCTATGAGATCTGAGGGGGTCCCTTCCCTCCAACTCCTCCATGCCTGCAATGAATCATAAACACAAACTCAGCATGGTAAGGACAGTTGCTCGACTCATTCGAGTTTGTGTCTGCCACTCTTTCCTAGCGATTCTTTCGGAAAAGGAGAGTGATTGAAAGATATTTTCTTACATAGCTAAGAAGGTCCTCCGTGGTATTCCCGTTGCAGAAGTGGCTACTTTTTTTACCACTAATAATCTCTAGTAGCAACACCCCAAAACTAAAGACATCTGACTTGACTGAGAACAATCCATGCATTGCGTACTCTGGAGCCATGTACCCACTGCATCACAGGAATAATGAGCACTTTCAATGCAATTCCACTTAAGATGCCGTGCCTTTCCATCTGCTAGCTATTCAGATTATATGGAGAAGAGTGCAGGAAATATAATTGGATTTATTTTAAGATACTCTGCTATCTATTACTTACTAAGTGCCAACAACCCTGCTTGTGGCGTCTTGAGTTTGATCCACCGCAAATAGCCTTGCTGTACCAAAATCTGAAATTTTAGGGTTCATCTCTGCATCAAGCAAAATATTGCTCGCTTTAAGATCCCGATGAATGATTCGAAGTTGAGAATCCTCATGAAGATAAAGAAGCCCACGAGCAATGCCCCCTATTATCTTTTGACGCCTTTCCCAATCCAGCCGGCTACGGCTAACAGGATCTGCATAGTACATTGACGAAAGGTTACGGTGATGTGACTAGGGCAAGGTGACTTTCTAAATACAGATTGGCAAGAACATGCACTTCAATTACTCTTAAATCGGATGATGCTGGAACAAAAATGGCAAGATCATACCATATATAAAGTGATCCAGGCTTGAGTTTGGTACAAATTCATATATAAGAAGCCTCTCTCTCCCCTCCAGGCAAAATCCTAAGAGCCTAACCAAATTCCGGTGTTGAAGCCTTGCAACCAAGAGGACCTCATTCTTGAATTCTTGATCACCTTGTCCCAAATCTACAGACAGCCTTTTTACTGCTATAACTTGTCCATTGGCCAATGTTCCCTGAAAAAGAATGCACAAAAAGCAGCCACATACATGTGAATGTTTCAAATTCTCTGTTATTTTATGAATGAACAATTTGCAGTGATTACCTTGTAAACTACGCCAAATCCACCTTGTCCCAACTTATTTGATTCAGAGAAGTCGTTTGTTGCCTCTCTGATGATATTCATGTCGAACTGCAGGGATTCTGCATTGCCGATTTCATCTACAGGTACAGCTACAAAGTAGAAAATCGGAAGTTGCTGATTGTCTAATTCCACATTATCAGTAAGCATGTCTGGTGATTTAACAGTTGATAATAATTTTTCTTTTTTAACAGATAATCCATTCTAAGGAAAATTGAGCCCCTGGGTGATGCTAGCAAATAAAATATTTTCCAGAGCAATCAGTGAACTTTGATATCTATAGCCCACAGTGAATCTTTCCTCGTTCAGTCAAAAATCACCGACCTCTGAATTACCGAAAAGTTACTAGCTTTGGCACATCAAGGCTTAACAAACTGGCTGCTAATCTGTTTCACATAGGTTGCGTTCATCCAGTATTTTGAAAATCAGTCACGCAAAAGTAATGAGAACTTACTTCCGAAATTTTTCTTCAATCTTCTTGACCTCAAACAGATGCATAATATTCCAGCAACTAAAAGAGATAATCCAACAGCTGGGATTGTGATGATGAGGGTAATACGACCTGAGTTAGTATCCTTTCCTGAAAAAGGAAGAGCTCTAATGTTAGACAAGAAACTCACAGAGAACAGTGTTTAGACCCAATTACCAAGAACAGATTTTAGGAGGGATTGCACATTTAAAGCAGTCCTTGGTATTATTCCATCAGTTTCCTGATGAAATTACTTCAGACGGTGATACTTAAATCGAAAGAAAGGAGGATTCATGATACATCAGAAACCTCATTAATTTCTCATCTGCTACTTATTTCATGCTTATACCTCATTCAAGAGGAAAAATAAGTGTCTCGGGAACTTATCAAACCAAGAATCAAAAATTAAATTACATCATGCTTTAAAATACCCTTAATGCAACCATACTCAAAGGAGGAGGTGCAGGGGAAGGAGTCTCTTGTTTGTAAAAGGAGCTCATTGAAGTCGAAAGCAAGCTTGCTCACACTTATTGTCGTGTTTGTCCTACAGACAATTGAAAACACAAATAGAATGCTCTGGCTTATGTAAGTGTACATTAAGAGGAAGTACCTTTAGGGGATGGGTTATTCGTTGGAGGAGGTGGAGGAGAAACTGGCGATTCTGGTGGTGATGGTGGCGACTCATAAGCCGAAGGATCAAAAAAGCGGTACACTTCAAACCTGATATTGCAACTGGGAGCAACATACCTTCCTCCTTGTTTCTGATCACAACACCAAGGAATTTTTCCAATAGCATTCACCAAACAATTGTCGCATTGTTGCTGCGACAAGTCTGGAGTGCACTGCACTAGTCCAAACAGAGTCTGGAAGTTTGGAGCTGTCGCGTTCCCGACCGCAAATTTCCTCGTCGAATTGCCATTCGCAGCTCGGTCTCTCAAACCATCCGTCAGATTTCTCAAAACCTAGAAAACAGAACCAAGAATATAAGCTACTGTCAGGACAAAAAGACAAGAATTAGTACTTCGTCACGACCTGCACCATAAATCCCTACTCGACCTTAATGCGATTTGAATTGCTAGCTGCTGTCCAAGAATGAGACCTCAAATCAAATGCTCCTGTGAGCTCATACTACCTGAAAAGCTATGTGCCAAATCCCAATGGCTTACAGGAAACATAAAGTTCAAGAATTCAAGACTGAAATGGGAAAAAAAAAAGAAAAAAAGAAAAACACGTTCTTGGAGAACAAGAACACAAAAACACAACCAGCACCGTGATATAATGACAACAAGTGCTATGATGAATTACAAAGTGCAGCTAAACAAGGATGAATTACACTCAAACAGCCACCCAATTTAACCGATCTGCCTAGTCGGGCACGTCGTCGAGCGGAGATGAGGATTCTCATGGTTTACTATGTTGAAAACTATCGAAAGTTTCCATGAAGTAAGCGAAGTCAACGCGTACAGAAGCATCATGCACTCTGCTTTCTTGGAAACAAGCGAAATGCAATGCAAATGGTTGTTCAAACGAAAGATGCCGATCGTCTGCATGCTAAAAGCTGAACTTTGCAATTCCGAACCTGATTGAACTGATCGACGTTGTTGGTGACGTTGTTGGGGTTCGCCAAGCCGAAGGCGGGCAAATCCTCCATGGCCCGAAAAATGGAGCGGTTCGAGTACCGGAGCATGCAGTTGTCGTACCAGACGATCGCCTCCTTCTGCACCGGGCACCGGCTGGCAATCGCGGGGGCCGAGTCGTTCAGGCAGCTCCGGCAGTCAGCGGCCCCGACGTCGCCCCGGCAGAGGGCGATGGCGTTGATGGCATCGGCGCTCCCGCCGCCGGCAGAGAGGTTGTAGAACCCGTAGTCGGCGGCTGCGGCGGTGACGACGGAGGTGAGGAGGGCGTTAAGGTTGTCCCCGTAGGTGTCGTTGGCGGTGAAGTTGCCGTTGGTCCCACAGAAGTAGTAGAGAGGGTCGGCGCCATGGGCGAAGGCGGCAAGGGCGAGGAGCGAGAGGAGGAGGAGGACGGCGGAACGCGGCGGAGCGATCATCGGAAGCTTGTCTTGAGTTTCAGTTCCGTCGGAAGGGAGGGAAAGGGAGGGGGAGGGAGGGAAGGGGGGGGTGGGGTTATCCTGTGCGGGAAGCCACACGGCTTTGAACCAATCAGCGCCTAACTTTGACTTCTGACCGGCGGACTTGACCGTTGACTTTGACTGGTTTAAGAGAAATCCCGATCGTGACGCTACAACGGTCGCGACGGGACTCCGGTGATGATATTTAATTGAAATAAGATACTGAGGTGCTATAAACAAGATATTATAAATATACAAATAAATCTTAATTTTTTTTATTACTAAATTAAAGCAATGCAAAAAGAATAAGGCCGAACCCCGAAATATAAAAATTCCAATGATTAGCAATGATTAACAAACTTAATGCTAAATTAGTCTCTCGGTGCTTATAGCATCACACGAGAATTCATTCTAAAAATAAATAATAATAAATCAAAGAGCAATACCATAATCAGCATCCGAACCAAAAAAACAAAATAGAAGAAGAAGTGTCATTATAGAATTGAATAAAAGCGCATTCTAAATTAGTATTTTCATCATTAAAAAGTCTAACCCAAAGACTTGAGAAGCCACATATACATAAAGAGCTAAACAAGTGACATAATTCAACACCCTTCCTCTTGCTTAATTCAGGTTAGGAACAACATGTGAAATTTAACAAGCAAATGAAAAGATGACATACGCATGTAAAGAATATATAAAGCTCGTAAACAAACAATGCGAGATATTTTAACACAAGTACATTCTATACCATCCTAAAAAATATGAGTCACGGTGTTTGGATGAATAGATTCCAATAATCTATTGAGACAAGATCCGAGTGATGGTATAAATGCCTGACAACTCGATTTTTTCAATATCCTATACCAAATTGGGAATCAATCTACACCACCTATTAATGCCATGATTGCGAGATAATTGCAACTGTTTGCTTGGAAAATGGTAGGAGTGTCCAAATTTCAAGATCAAAAACTTTGAATTTTCTTGAGAGAGAGAGAGAGAGAGAGAGAGAGAGAGAGAATATAGTAAGAGAGCGAGAGAGAAGAGAGAGAGAGAGAGAGAGAGAGAGAGAGAATATAGTATCAAAACTGATTGCAGAAAAATGGCAGAGAGCTTGTGCTTCTTCTTCCTCCTTCAGTTTTTATGATCTGTTTTCGAAATTTTGTTTTCTTCTCTCGGTTCTGATCCTTCAAAAAGGCAACTCATGCAGTTATGGTGGCAATACAGCAGGTATGTTTATGTATACGTGTGTGTCTTGATTAGTGTTCAATTACACATCTGATTTAGCATACGAAAGTCAATTCTCTAACAAAGATCAGGAGAATTATTAACCTTTCCGGCTCTTTCTCTCTCTTCGAACTTTTAATGGGTCCAGCAGTTCCGGGAAACCCGGGGGAAGTCCCGGATGTCGTTGATGTAAGTACTTGTGACAACTTACGCGTATCTTGCGTCGATATCATGTTTTTGTTTCAGAATTACTATTATTTGGAGAATGTATTTTGTCTAACCATTTGTTGCAATGAGGTCCTTCGTTCGAATAAAAGGTGGTAAATTGGTAATACATCAATGCATATGTTACTCCGAGAAAACCAAACATAAAAATTCAGGCTCTTTTCCTTAGTCTTTCCCTCGTTAAGGGAATGAGGACTAGTCTTAAACATGGACAAGTGCATACTATATACCCTTTAAATACCGGAGCATGCAGTTGTCGTACCAGATGATCGCCTCCTTCTGCACTGGGCACTGGCGGGCGACTTGGGGGGCAGAGTCATTCAGGCAGCTCTGGCAGTCGGTGGCTCCGACATCACCCCGGCAGAGGGCGATGGCATTGATGGCGTTAGTACTCCTGCTGGCAGAGAGGTTGTAGAAGCCGTGACCATCTGCTGCGGCGGTGGCGACCACAGAGGCGAGGAGCGCGTTGAGGTTGGCTTGGTAGGTGCCGTTGGCGGTGAAGTTGCCAGTGGTTCCGCAGAAGAGTTTGACAGGGTCGGCGCCATGGGCGGAGGCAGCAAGAGCGAGGAGCAGGAGGAGGAGGACTGCGGAACGCGGTGGAGCGATCATCGGAAGCTTTACTTGAGTTTCAGTTCTGTCGGGAGAGAGAGAGAGAGAGAGAGGAGGGGATACGGCGCGGGAACGCATGCGCGTTCGAGCCAATCAGCACTGACGTTGACTTCCACCCGACAGACTAAACCGTTGACTGTGACCTGTAAAAAGAAACACCCAAAATAGCAAGAGAATTGGCAATCGTGACGTTACATGTTAATTATGTACACCGCAATATGACCCGGTTCGTTTCACTTACTATACATGTCTAATATAATTATGTATTCTCTTCTTTGTTAATTATTCAACACGTCCGCATCATCATGTTTGCATTCACTAAAGTCAATTGATTGTCCTTCCAAGATTATTAGACTTCAAATATCAAAACCTACTATATTAAAGATTACGTTTGTTTTTGTGAAAGATATCTTCTTAGAGAGACCAAAGAAAATTGCTAACTTTTCGATTGATTCACTGAAAATTTGTTGTCCGAAAACTTTTTTTGACTTTCGAATTGATTAAAAGTATGAGTCAATGGAAAAGAAATTCATAATCAATAAAAAAAACCTATTATTACATTCAAGAAAATAATGTCCCTTTTAAAAATTAAAAATGACTTTTCTAAAATACGACTAAATATTGGCACTTAAATAAAAAATCTCGGCCACTCGGACATAAGAACTCCAATGCTTGTCCTTAGGGTCTTCAGTGGACGAGCCCAAATTCATAAAAGATCAACCCCAGGTCTTTTGAGGTAGGACATAGGACAATTGTGCAATGCCCATATTGCCATGCACTTAAGTCACTAATACTCCAACCCGGCTCCGTCAAGGTCACTCAAGGACATAGGTGCCCATGCCCATGTCCTAATGGCCAGGCTAAGTTACTCAACCCTCACGCCCAAGTCAATGTCACTTAGGCATTGGTCCATTGAGGCTAAGCAGTTCCTCAACGGTCAAGCCTAGGCTTATAAATGCTAGGCCTAAATCCCCCAAAATCCAACCCAAGACCCTAGTGCTCATGCTCAATTCTAAGTAGTTAGGCCTCAACACCTAGCTCTCACACCCAAGACACCAATGCCCTGTCCCGAGGCCATTGAAGTCGGGCTTGAGTCTCTCGAAGGTTGGGTTTGGAACCTTGGCATTTGCGCTTGGGTTCCTGTTAGCCATGCCTAAGTACTTGGCTCAGAGGCCCAAGTCACTATCGCTCGGTCATAGGTCCATCAAGGACAAACCCAATTCCTTGGTAGTTGGGTTCAAGATCAGAAGGGCAAGGGCCACTACCCTTGTGCCTATGCTCAAGCCCATGAGTACCTAGCTTGCGCCCAAGTGACTAGCATTGGGGTTTGGGTCCATCGAGGCTGAGCCTATGTTCAAAGAGGTTAGGCTTGGTTCTTAACATCAGGCTTGAGATGTTGTTATCATTGTCGGGTCTTGGTTAACTTGCCCAAGTCAGTAGTGTTGGGGCTTAGATCTCTCAAGGTCGAGCCTAAGACCTTAGTGTTGAGGCTCTTGTTGCGATAGACATGCCCAAGTAGCCAACTCCCAAACTCAAGTCACCAAAACTTGGCTTAAGGTCCATCAAGGCAGGTCCCAAGTCCCCCTATGCTTGTGCTCAAGTTTCAAGTGGCTTGGCTAGAGAAACCTTGGCTCTTGCAACTTGGACCAAGATGGTTAGGCTTGAGTCCTCCTAGGTTGGGACCTAGCCCTTTGCACCCAAGCTGGCGTTCTCGACATGCAAGTCCACAATCCTAGTAACTAAGCCTAGGTCCCTCAAGGCTAGATCATATAGGGTTGGGATAAGCAGAATTGAATAATTGAATAATTGAAAGGGGCATTCTAGAATTGGCATTTCTACGAGAACTTTCCATACTTCCCTCCAAAACAATAAGTCATATAGGGTTGGGATAAGCAGAAGCCTAATAATCGATGGAGACAAGATTTGACTGCTAGTATTCTATGAGGGAACATTTATGCTTGACAAATCGCATATTTTCGATATTTTATTGGAAAGAAGGAATCAACCTTCACCACCTACTTACTCCCTCATTCCGTCCTCTTTCCTTTGCAAGTTGGGATATCATTTTAAGTTTAAAGAACTAAATTCCACGATCCAGGGGGACTTCGCGACCATGACTGAGCAACAACTTTTTCATAAATGCGAGAAGGCCCAAAACAGCTCGTCAGACAAGACAGAGAGAGCTTGTGTTTCTTCTTCCCCTTTCGGCTTTCATGATTTGTTTTTGAACTTAGTTGCCTTCTCTTGGTTTTGATCCTTCAAAAAGGCATCTCATGCAAAAAGTGAAGGCCATACATATGGTATTTATATGCGTATGTCTTGATTAGGGTCAACTGTACATCTCATTGGAGATATGAGATTTAGCATATGTAAGTTCATTTTTTACCAAAGATTAGGACAGTTATTAATCTTTCTTGCTTTTTCTTTCTCTTTGAGTTTTTGGGCTACCAAATCCAAGCGGCCCAATTCCGATCCATGGATATCGTTAATGTAACTTTGTTACCTAAACAAAGGATCAATAAATCTGGAAATTTCCTTGCCAAAAATTAATAAATAAATAAATAAATCTGGAAAATTTGTACCTACTTTACATCGATATCACGTTCCTTTCAGAATTATTATTACTGTTGGAGTACTTATTTTGCCTAACCATTTGTTGCCATACCATCATTGGAATAAAAGATCGTAAATATGTTACTCCGAGAAATCAGAACATAATATCGTAGGGTCTTTTCCCTAGTCTTTACCTAATTAAAGGGGATGATGCGCTGTCTTAAACATGGACAAGTGCATGTTATACCCTTTAATATCTGAATAACGTCGCAATTCGACATTGCTCAGTCTTGACATCAAAATTCATAGTGTATGTTGATTCATAGTAGCCTAAGTTATATCAATTCAGGTACAACTAATTAATTATCTTTTTTTTATTTTGTGTTAATCTGTCTAAGTAGAATCTGGATAAAAAAATCATCTGAGCATTTCATGTATTTATTGTTGTAAGGATATATTTTACGTACAATCTCGCATTCACATTTTATCCATATTTAATGTATTATGAGGCAAATTAATGTAAATAATTGACTTTTTCTATGAAATATTTACCATATTTTATTAATGAAAAAGCAAATTTACCTTATTTTAGATGTGTACACCATCTCGCCCAAAGGAGTCTTGGCCACTACAGATGTGCGTGACAAACTATTAATTAGCGATGTATTATTGATCATTCCATGTTGGAAGATCTTAGACTCGATTATGATCTTAATTGATTCTAATAGATCTTAGATTAGAACAGTAAATAGGAAACTAGGGAATTCTGATTCTTGTAATTTTATTTTGCCTATTTTATTCTTTGACTCTTACATTATAAATGTACAATGTAATGTCATACAGAAGATATACAGAGAAAATATTTTACCAAAATTCCATTCTCTTTTCTGTCATGGTATCAGAGCCCTCGCTTCCTGGCCTCGCTTCCGCAACCTTCTAAATTGCCGTAGTCTTTTTCTGGTCTGTCGCTGCATCTTCTTCCTGCACGAACAAACCATCAAAGCAATTAGGAATTCAATCTAGATACCATGGCAAATGGCAAGAATGTTATGAGTCCCTTAGAAGAAGACTCATCACCTCAAGATCAAACGATTACATCTTATGATCAAATTGGATCGACTGAAGAAGGGCAGGTTACCAACAATGTCTCGGCTCCTGCTCCTGCTCCAGTACAGATTCCAATGCCGACTTACTGGCCTCCAGCCCAGTGGCACCTTCCTCAATCGACGACTGGATCTGGACAGAGATGGCCTCAGTACCCATATGGGACTGACCCGACTGATGATTCGGGACAAACTGCTCCGGGTCACAAACCCGGATTCATACTGGGACAGGGAATGGAGTCTTACCCATTTCCACACGGAGCACCTTACCCTTTTCCGTTCAACGGCGGCCGGCCTGAACTTGGGGATCCGCTTTACACGTCACCAGCGGATGGGCCGGAATTACGCTTGATCAGCCAGTAGCTCACCGGACTGGCGAACTATCACTCTTGGGCTCGGCATCTCCGGCGAGCACTCGTCACCAAGGCCAAGGAGGGCTTTATTGAGGGAACCATCCCCTTCCCAACGGACGAGCGACTACAAAGGCACTGGCGACGCTGCAACCAACTGGTGCGCACTTGGATCGGGAACTGCTTGGCGCCTGATGTTGCTGCCGGCCTCCCTCCGACTGAAGACTCGAAGATTTTCTGGGAGAGCATATAAGAAATGTATGGAAAATCAGATAGGGTGAGAATTTTTTCTTTGACACAAGCCCTAGCCGAATTAAAACAGGGCAACCTCTCGGTCACCGCCATGTTTAACCGGCTATCAGCCTTGTGGAATGAAATTGAGGCAGCTGAGGAGAAATTGGAGGGACCGGAGACGACCCTCCGACAATACTACGCAATCAAAAAAAAAGAGAAGGCCACCATATTTCTTCTTACCTTGAATGAGTCGTACGCTGTGTTTCGTTCGCAAATCCTTGCGATGGAACCTCAACCAACGCTCGGCCGGATCTTCCAACTGGTCGTGCAGGAAGAGAACCAGCGGGTTGCCGCGACTAAACAAGCCTATGTTGGTGAAGGAATGGGATTCATGGCGTTCCCATCTGGGCTTGTTTCGACGGAAAACGTCGCCGGAGCAAGAGGGGTCTTCGGAGCCACAGGACAATCACGGGGGAAGAGTTTCGTGGCTGCTGCGATGAAGAATGGAGAAGACAACCCTAGGTCTTCACGGATGGACGGCTGGGATCGAGGATATGGATCGGACGATCCGGATAAAGGAGCTGGATCTAACAGCTGTGGCAGGAGCGTTGGATTGGACGGGCAGGATCTCTTCTTTGGAGTGGACGGCTGGGATCGACGCGCAAGATCGGATGGCTTCAATTTCGCGGGCTACTCCGCTGAATCGGACGGATGACACTTTGCCACGTCAGCACCAGTATACAAAGGATCCTACAGTACACGAAATGCCACGTTAGCAGGGAAGGTTAGTGGACAAAATTCAAAGATTAAAAATAAATATTGTGAATATTGCAAACGTCCACACCATACTGTCGAAACATGTTGGAAATTACATGGGAGACCCAATAATAAAAAGGAAAAGGAGGCATCAGTCTATCAGGTCTCTACACAGAAAAATTGTGGAACGTCTCAGCAAACTATCACCCAAGAACAATATGAAAATATTGTGCAAGCATTAAGCCAACTCAAGACCGGTGACACTGGTGCAGGATTCTCAAGTACCTTTTTCCATGAAAAGAATTCATTATCTATTGATGCATGGATTATCGATTCAGGCGCAAGTGACCACATAGTTTGTAATGAATTTCTATTTTCCCATGTCCATCGAAACACACAGTCTCTTATTACGGTGCGTCTTCCAAATGGGAACATTATGAATGTTACCAAAATCGGCACCGTACATCTTAGTCAAAATCTTGTCCTTAGAAATGTCCTATACATCCCAGATTTTGAGTTTAATCTTATTTCTGTCGCAAAAGTATGTATGGACAATTCCTGCAAAGCCATATTCAATTCCAAAAATTGTGTCTTTCGGGACCCTTTGGCGAGAATGATGGGCTTGGGTAAAGAGGCACAAGGGCTTTATTTTTGGGTCAATTCTCCAGGAGATTTAGAATTATTGAATAAAGGCATTTATTGTAATGCGATCAGTTATAATAAAAATCTCCTTTTGCATCAACGATTGGGTCATAGTGCTCAATTTCCCCATCCAAAATGTCCCATATGTCCTTTAGCTAAACAAACTCGAGTATCTTTTCCTATTAGCACATCTCGAGCTCAAAATCCATTTTCTTTGATTCACATGGACATCTGGGGTCCCTATCATACCTCCCATCGTGATGGATCTCGCTATTTTCTTACAATCGTTGATGACTATAGTCGTGCCACTTGGCTATACCTTATGCAGTCAAAGAATCAGACATTTACTCATTTACCAAATTTTCTTTCCTTAATTAGGAATCAATTTGATAAATTTGTACATCGAATCCGTACAGATAATGGGCGAGAATTCTTCACTTCTGATTGCACAACTTTGTTATCTACTCATGGGATACTTCATGAAAGTTCTTGTACTTATACTCCACAGCAAAATGGAGTTGTAGAAATAAAACATAGACATCTCTTAGAAGTAGCTCATGCAATTAAATACCAAGCTTCAGTCCTTGAAGAATTTTGGGGAGACTGTGTGGTCACAGATGCCTATCTGATTAATCGCATGCCAAGTCGAATTCTTTATGGAAAAACTTCGTTCGAGATGTTGTACAAGAGACAACCAGATAATAGTCATCTTAGAGTATTTGGTTGTTTATGTTATGCAACAACAGTGGGTCCTCGAGATAAAATGAGCCCTCGTGCAACACAGTGTGTTTTTATGGGATATCCTGCTCTTCAGAAGGGTTATCTTGTCATGGAGTTTTCTACAGGGCATTTCTTCACCAGTAGAGATGTTGTTTTTCATGAAGACACGTTTCCTTTCAAAGAAAAGCTTCCTTCATCACAAGACAATATATCAGAAAACAATCGGTTTCTTTTGTCTGATGAGGATTTGCCATTAGCACCTGGTTTTCTAATGACCCCTACATCTCCTATGACACCGGCACCAGTGGAATTCTCAAATCCGGAGAACGTATTGCCAACTTCAACTGAGGAAGTCCCTCCATCTACTTCAGCAGTAGACACAACAGATATGGCTGATGAATCATCCGTGGCCCCTGAGAATATGGTTGAGCTACCTTGTCGTTCTGGAAGACAGACTCGTCCACCCACATGGACTAAAGATTATATATGGTCCGTTGCAAACTCTTCAGGTACACATTATCCTGTTTCATCTTATGTTTCCTTCAATCAGTTATCGGCAGAGCATATGTGTTGTATTAGTCGAATTTCGGAAGCACATGAGCCATCTTCATTCGCTGAGGCAGCAAAAGATCTCAAATGGCGAAATGCTATGGAGTCCGAACTTACTGCACTCATGGAAAATCATACTTGGGATCTTGTTCCCTTACCACCGCATCGAAAACCAATCGGATGTAAATGTGTTTACAAAATTAAGTTCAAGTCGGATGGTTCCATAGAACGCTACAAGGCTAGGTTAGTAGCCAAAGGCTTCACTCAAAGAGAAGGCTTCAACTATCACGAGACATTCTCCCCAGTTGCAAAGGAAGTTACAGTTCGGTCTTTTTTATCGGTTGCAGCAATACGCAATTGGTCCTTGCATCAAATGGACGTCCACAACACCTTCCTTCATGGAGATTTAGATGAAGAAATCTACATGGATCTTCCTCAAGGATTACACAGACAGGGGGAGTATCGGGTATGTCGTCTTTGCAAATCCTTGTATGGGTTAAAACAGGCATCTAGACAGTGGTATGCCAAGTTCACTGCTGCACTGAACAATGCAGGTTTCCAGCATTCCAAACATGATCATGCTTTATTTACACGAAATGAGGGAAGTTCATCAATTTATTTACTGATATATGTTGATGACATACTGGTTATGGGAAACAATGACTCTCATGTTGCAAGATTCAAAGAATATTTGCACTCCAATTTTCATATCAAGGATTTGGGGCCTCCCAAATATTTTCTTGGCATTGAAATTGCCAGGTCTGATAAAGGAATTTCTCTCAGCCAAAGGAAATTTGTCTTGGAAATAATTTCTGAAGCAGGATTATCGGGTTGCAAGCCAGCAGTAATTCCTATTGAACAAAATATCAAGCTGACAACACATGAGTATGATCTCAATTCTTCTTCATCAAACAAGGACCCTTTACTTAGGGATCCGTCAGGGTATCAGCGACTTGTTGGAAAGTTGATATATCTTACCATGACAAGGCCACGATATATGCTATGCAGTACAAATACTCAGCCAATTCATGCATATGCCAAAGGAGTCACACATGAATGCAGCCTTGAAAGTAGTAAGATATTTGAAGGAATGTCCAGGGCTCGGTATATTTCTATCTCGTGAGTGTGATATGGGGATGACAGCATTTTGTGACACCGGTTACGCTACCTGCCCAATGACTAGAAGATCAATCACCGGTTTTTGTGTTAAATTGGGAAAATCATTGATTTCGTGGAAGACAAAGAAGCAATCCACCGTATCGTTGTCATCAGCTGAATCAGAATATTGAGCCATGGCGAAAACTACCTGCGAAATAGTTTGGATACGAGGACTTCTTTCAGACTTAGGAATACAGGTCAGTGGACCAAGTGAATTGTTCTGTGATAATGATGCTGCACTTAAGTTAGCAGCAAACCCAGTTTTTCACGAGAGAACGAAACATATAGAAGTTGATTGTCACTTCACTCGCGACAAGATCAAAGAAGGAGTTCTCGTGACAAAGGGCATTGGAACAGCAAATCAACCTGCATACATCTTCACTAAGCCGCTATGCCAAAGACAACACAAGTTTCTATTAAGCAAGCTAGGTGTCCTCTACATATATAGGCCAACAGCTTGAGGGGGAGTGTTGGAAGATCTTAGACTCGATTATGATCTTAATTGATTCTAATAGATCTTAGATTAGAACAATAAATAGGAAACTAGGGAATTCTGATTCTTGTAATTTATTTTGCCTATTTTATTCTTTGACTCTTACATTATAAATTTACAATGTAATGTCATACAGAAGATACATAGAGAAAATATTTTACCAAAATTCCATTCTCTTTTTTGTCATTCCATATTAGATAGCATGGGTTAAGATATGCATGAAAAAGTGTGTTAAGAAGACGAAATGATGATGACAGATAGTTCTAAAATGGGATTGAATATTTTTTTCTCAAAGATCAATAAAATCTGTCTTATAAATTATAAACTGCACGAACCAAAATTGGGCTGGGACATTATCACGATAATTGTTGCGATGGGGCAAGCGATTGAACAAAATATAGACGGAAGAAGAAAAATAAATCGGACACCGGATTTACGTGGTTCAGTCAAAGACCTACGTCCACGGGGAGAGCAACAGCGAATTTCACTATAGATCAAGTGATACAAGGAGATTACACACTCAAGTCACTCAAACACTCTCTCGGTGTTTTCCAAGCCCCAATTACACCCAAACCCAAGTCACGGCACAAAATTACCACGCGTTCAAGCTCAAAATACAATACTCTACGTACGCCTAGTTTACGTACACATGAAATTGCGTATCTCTTCGAGCTTCGCGTGACTTCGTTGATAGGTGAATGTGCGGCTTTTTGGATTGTTGAACCTCTGCGGCTTCGTAGGGTTTTCTCGCAGTGACTTTCGGCCGTCCCACGCACACCTTCAAAAGAAAGTGAATCCTCGTGTATATACGTGTGCGTGTGCGTGTGTGCCCCCACGGTCAAACATTTGACCTTGGCCCCACCGAATAATTCCTTCTTCGGTGACACGCTGCAGGTAAAGAACCCCTCCCTTTTTTTTCTTTTGTCTTGGTTTGCACATCCAAGTCCAAGTCCATGTTTGGACTTTCCTATTTCAGGCCAAACTTCCAAATACACCAATCTTTCGTTATATCAATTTATTTCAAAATTTGGCTTTTCGCTTCAGGCTTAAACTCGAGACATATTTAACAATCTCCACCTTAGCTCAACATTTGAGCCAAATAACAATCGCTTCGTAAAAATTCAAATTCTGCTACTACTTTCCCATAGCCCCCGATGGGCTCAATCGTCACAGATATTATCCAAGTCCAAGTCTCGCTTGAACTTCGCCATAATCGAGGATCTCATCAGAATACCAACTCCACATGTACCTTTAACTGTTCCGCAAGGATTTTTTTGACGCAACCTTCTCAATCGTAGATAAAGCAAAACCATTGTTACATCCATATCTATTAGGAGATCGAACACGTACCTTGTTAATTTCAGCAGTTACAGCAACTGTTGACTCTATAGGCTCCACCTCGCTATGAGCACCATCTGTGTCGATTACTTTGCTACTACTCGTACTCGCTACCTTAGGAGTTTCTGGTTGCAACTCCACCTTAAACTGAACACCGTTCAAATCTGTATTAACACTGCTATAATCACTCCTAGCCAGAAGTACTTGAGACTCATCAAGGGTAACTTCTCTGCTGTTAATAGGTGAATTTATATCTGGGCACCACAACTAATCACCCCGCTCACCTTGTGCATAGCCATGGAATATGCACCTTGCCCTCTAATCAAGCTTACCATCATTTACTCGAAAATAACACGAGCAACCAAACATTCTAAGAATAGAATAATCAGCAACGTTACCTGACCACACTTCTTCAGGAGTCTGCCATTCAATAGTAGTTGATGGGGATCTATTCACTAGGTAGCTTATCGTACTTAGCACATCAATCAGGAATCTCCTAGCCATACCAGCACTAGAGATAATTTTTCGGGCCGTCTCTAGTAATATTCTGCTCATCAATTATGCAAATTGTTGTGATTTACTAGCACTAGTGCAGTGTTTCACTATGCTATCTTTCATGCAGAATTTATTTGTCAGCTCTGAGCAAAACTCCATGCTATTGTCGGTCTGCACATGCTTGATCGACTTACCAGTCTCCGTCTCTATCAAAGCTCTTGACTGCGAGATCCTGACACCAGTATCAAACTTGTGCCTTGGCACAAACACCCAGGTCTTCCTCGAGCAGTCAAAAGACTCTCGAACAGATGCGTCCAACGTTTTCGTAGTGAAACTTATCACTGTCTCACCTTGAAGTTTGTATATGCCATCATGCTTGATTCCTTTCATTATCACTAGGGCACCTCGAACAACCTTCAGAACTCCACCTTTTGAAGAATACCTGCAACCAGCTGAATCTAGGGCACCTAAGGAAATTAAGTTCTTTTTCAATTCTGGAACATGTCTCACTCCAGCCAATGTCCTCACGATACCATCATGCATTCTGATTTTAACATCACCAACACCCACAACATCGCACTTACCGTTGTTTCCTAACTGGATTTTATCGCTACCCGTGCACTGATAAGTGATAAACCAGTTTCTATTTGGTGTGACATGAAAAGAACAACCAGAATCCATAATCCATCCATCAAACGATGAATCATTAGTGACAGACAATACATAATTAGCATTATCTGCTACAGCTGCAACATTATTTGCAGAATTAACCATAATTCCCTTACCCTTCTCATTCTTCAGCTTAAGGCAATCCCTTCTAAGATGCCCCCTCTCGCCACAGCTCCAACAGACAACATTAGCAATCCTAGATTGACTATGTCTGTTCATATTAGTACTACCATTACCCATACGTGTTACAGATCTTTCTCTATTTACACCTACTAGAGCAGTAGATACAGATTCGCCAGATTCTCTTCTATGAATATCCTCACTCAAAATTAAATCTCAAACCCCATCAAACATCAAATTTGTTGACCTAGAGGAATTACTAACAACAGTAACGGTAGTATTCCAACTATCAGGCAATGAGGATAATAAAATCAAAGCACGTACCTTATCTTCAAAATTAATCTCAACTGAACTCAATTGACTAACAATCACATTAAATTCATTAATATGATCAGCAATTGACACACCTTCGCTCATCTTCAAATTAAACAGACATCGCATCAAACAGACCTTGTTGATCGCAGAGGGCTTCTCGTACATATCCGATAGGGCTTGCATCAAATCAGCAGTGGTCTTCTCCTTTAGGATGTTAAACGCGACGTTACGAGCCAACGTCAGCCGAATAACACCCATAGCTCGTCTATCCAGCAAATCCCAATCAGCTTGCTTCATCGTCTCTAGTTTCTCCCCAAATAAAGGCAAGTGCAGATTCACCTGGTAAAGATAATCTTCAATCTACATCTTCCAGAAACTAAAATCCTTCCCATCAAATTTGTTGATTCTTACTTTTACTTCTTCGGTCGCCATCGATTCGCTTCAACTCCGCCAAACTTTGCTTTAATACCACTTGAACAAAATATAGATGAAAGAAGAAAACTAAATCGGACATTGGATTTACGTGGTTCAGTCGTAAAGACCTACGTCCACGGGGAGAGCAACAACGAATTTCAATATAGATCAAGTAATACAAGGAGATTACACACTCAAGTCACTCAAACACTCTCTCGGTGTTTCCCAAGCCCCAATTACACCCAAACCCAAGTCACGGCACAAAATTACCACGCCTTCAAGCTCAAAATACAATACTCTACGTACGCTTGGTTTGCGTACACACGGAATTATGTATCTCTTCGAGCTTCACGTGACTTCGTTGATAGGTGAATGTGCGGCTTCTTGGATCGTCGAACCTCTGCAGCTTCGTAGGGTTTTCTCGCAGTGACTTTCAGCTGTCCCACGCACACCTTCAAAAGAAAGTGAATCCTCATATATATACGTGTGCGTGTGCGTGTGTGCCCCCACGGTCAAACATTTGACCTTGGCTCCACTGAATAATTCCTTCTTCGGTGACACGCTGCAGGTAAAGAACCCCTCCCTTTTTTTTCTTTTGTCTTGGTTCGCACATCCAAGTCCAAGTCCATGTTTGGACTTTCCTATTTCAGGCCAAACTTCCAAATACACCAATCTTTCGTTATATCAATTTATTTCAAAATTTGGCTTTTCACTTCGGGCTTAAACTTGAGACATATTTAACAATAACAATAGAACATGGAATGTTCTTGGTATGTATCCTAATCTTTGTTATCTAAATTTAAAAATTTCGACATTATTTTGCACGTATGGTATTGCTAGGCAACTATTTCTTGCAATTAATTTGATAGACGTTATTTGCTTCACTCGGGTCTATCCCTATTGCAAAAAATAATTGGGATAAATTTCATAACTATATATATATTGAGAGAGAGAGAGAGAGAGAGAGAGAGAGAGAGAGAGAGAGAGAGAGAGAGAGAGAGAGATGGTTTGTTAAAGATGCCGGTGCAAATAATTGATTGATCGAATCAAACGAGAAATGCATGGAAGTTGCCCAGGAAGTGACAGCAGTGGAATTTCTCGAACAAAGTCTAGTTTAATTAAGCTCCCCCAGTCACCACTTTGACCAACAATCTTTTGTTTTCCTCATAAAGCGTGGCCAACCGGAAAACGACTTGGAGATAAAACTGTTAATATAATAGTTATTTCCTTTTGCACGTGTTGTTGATTTGGTTATTCTAGTTTTTAGGTGTTAGTGGGGCAAGTGCTTTATGGAAAACATGGGTAGTTATAGTTATGGTGTGTTTTACGTTATGTATTTTGTCTTTTATAAATGACTTGGTTGTTCAGTACATAAGATGAAGTTTCAGCCTCATCTCTCCTCCTTTTTAGCAATTTAACAGTGGTATTAGAGCCTGAGAGAAACGTGAGAGAGTTTAAAAAAACATAAAAACTTTCGTGAGAAAATTGCAGCAACAATATTTCCAATGGCCACCGACAATTTTGTTCAACCGGCAATTCCACGCTTTGATGGTCACTATGACCATTGAAGTATGCTGATGGAGAATTTTTTACGATCAAAGGAGTATTGGTCAGTTGTCGAATCTGGAATTCAAGAGCTACCAGCAGGCATGGCTTTGATAGATTCCCATAAAGCTGAATTAGAAGCTGGAAAGTTGAAGGACCTGAAGGCAAATTTTTTTTTTTTTTTTTTTTTTTTTTTTTTTTTTTTTTTTTTTTTTCAGGCTATCGATCATTCCATCTTGGAGACTATTCTTTGCAAAGAAACTTCCAAGGATATTTGAGATTCTATGAAGAAGAAATATCAAGGCTCTGTTAGAGTGAAGTGTGCATAGCTTCAAGCCTTGAGAAGAGATTTTGAGACACTAGCAATGAAGGATGGAGAATTTGTCACTAGTTATTGTGCCAGAACAATGGAGATTAGCAACAAGATGCGATTCCATGGCGAGAAGATGGATGATGTCACCATTGTGGAGAAGATTTTGCGTTTTTTAACACCAAAGTTTAATTATATTGTCTGCTCAATTGAAGAGTCGAAAGACATAGATGTGCTATCTCTTGACGAATTGCAAAGCTCCTTATTGGTCCATGAACAGAAGATGAATAGAAGTTCAACAATAGAGGATCAAGCGTTGAAGGTTTCTACTAATACTCATTCCGACAATTTCAGAGGAAGGGGTAGAGGTAGATGTAGAGGAAGGGGAGATCGAGAAAATAGAAAAGTTGGCAGGAATTTCAAAGTCAATAATGACCAATTTCAAGGCAAAGGCAGAGGACGGGATCCTAACAAAGCCAAGGTAGAGTGTTTTAGATGTCATAAACTTGGTCATTATGCATCTGAACGTTATACTAGGCTACCTAATAATAAAGAAAATGCAGAAAGTTCAAATTTTGTTGAAGAAAAGGAAGCAGAAACGTTGTTGATGGTTGTTCAAGATGAAAAGGAGCGTGAGTCAAATATTTAATATATGGATACAGGCTACAGTAACCACATGAGTGGAAGTAAGTCTTCTTTTTCTTATCTAAATGAAGATTTTCATTCCACTGTGAGTTTTTGGGATCATTCTACTGTGAAAGTGATGAGAAAATGTGATATTAAGATAAGAGCCAAGAATGATTTTGTAGAAACGATCTTTAATGTGTTATATGTTCCTGACTTGAAAAGTAACCTATTGAGTGCTGGCCAATTACAAGAAAAGGGTTATGTAATCACCATTCAGAGGAGTGCTTGTGAAATTTATGATTCTGTTAGAGGTGCTATTGCAATTGTTCCTATGAGTTCAAATAGATTGTTTCCATTAAAGATTGAAAATATTCAGTCTTGTTTGATGGCTGAAAAGAAAGATCCCTCATGGCTGTGGCATTTTCGCTATGGTCACTTGAGTTTTGATGGATTGAAGACCCTCCAACAGAAAAACATGGTGACGGGTCTTCCTCAAATTACTACTCCTTCCCAAGTCTGTGAAGAATGTGTTGTTAGCAAATAGCACCATTCTCAATTTTCAAAAGAAAAGTCATGGAGAGCAAATGATGTTTTGCAGCTGGTGCATTCGGACATTTACGGTCCTATAAACCCATCTTCTAATGGAGGTAAAAGATAGTTAATTACCTTCATTGATGATTTTTCCAGAAAAACTTGAGTTTATTTTTTACAGGAAAAATCAGAAGCTTTCCCCACATTTAAAAGCTTCAAAGCTCGTGTTGAAAATGAAACATGAAAGACCATTAAAACTCTTCGAACAAATCATGGTGGTGAATATTGCTCAAAAGAATTTGAAGTTTTTTGTGTAAAGCATGGCATTCGAAGAGAGCTTACTGTTGCATATACACCACAGCAGAATGGTGTATTTGAGAGGAAAAATAGAACCATTCTCAACATGGTGAGAAGCTTATTGGCGAGAGGAAGAATTCTAAAGACTTTCTGGCCAGAAGCAGTAAATTTGAGTATTCATGTTTTAAATAGAAGTCCAACTTTTGCTGTTCAGAATATGACACCTGAAGAGGCTTCGAGTGGGAGAAGACCGGCTATAGATCACTTCAGAATCTTTGGATGCATCGCATATGCCCATGTCCCGAATGTGAAAAGGAAGAAACTTGATGACAAGGCTGAAAAATGTGTCTTTCTTAGTGTAAGTGAAGCATCCAAAGCATATAAATTATTCAATCCACTAACAAAGAAGATTGTGACTAACAGGGATGTTGTTTTTTGATGAAGAGAACACTTGGGATTGGAATAGACAGCAACCTACCCAAGTTCTTTATGATAATGATGCTGAACATGAGCAAAATATGCCCCAAAATTCATCAAATACAACTTCTACAGCTGCTGGAATTTCACCAACAGGTGCTGAAGTCAATGAAGAAAAAGCCCAATCTCTTCGCCGCGTTAGAAGAAAGCCCGCTTGGATGGAAGATTATGAGATAACTGGAATTGGAGATTTAATTACTCACTTTGCCTTATTTTCAGACTATGACCCAACAACTTTTAAGAGTGTTGTCAAAAAAGAAAAATGGCGAAAATCAATGGATGATGAAATTAATGCCATCGAAAGAAATGATACTTGGGAGCTATCCAATCTTCCGGATGGACAAAAAACAATTGGTGTAAAGTGGGTCTTTAAAACAAAACTGAAAGAAAATGGTGGAGTTGACAAATATAAAGCATGTTTGGTAACCAAGGGATACAAGCAGCAATATGGAATCAACTATACAAAGGTTTTTTCTCCAGTTGCGAGACATGACACGATCAGATTGGTGGTTGCATTGGCGGCATAGAATTCTTGGCCTATTTTCCAATTATATGTCAAATCGGCATTCTTGCATGGGTACTTAGAGGAACAGGTATTTGTCGAGCAACCCCCTGGTTATGTCAAGATTGGAAATGAGCATAAAGTTTATAGATTGAAGAAAGCTCCTTATGGGCCAAAACAAGCCCCTCGGGCTTGGTATAGTTGTATTGAAACTTATTTTCTTAAAGTTGGTTTTTCAAAATGTCCTTATGAGCATACGTTTTTTGTCAAGATTGGAGATAAAGAGAAAATGCTTATTGTCTGCTTGTATGTTGACGATCTTATATATGGCATGTTTGAATAATTCAAGAAATCTATGATGGATGAGTTTGAAATGTTTGATCTTGGTATGATGCATTACTTCCTTGGCATAGAAGTGGTACAATCGGATGATGGGATCTTTATTTCTTAAAAGAAATATGTGGGAGAAATTTTGGACATGTTTCAAATGAAGGATTGTAATCCTATAAACACTCCAATTGAGTTTGACTTAAAGTTATACAAAGATCATGAAGGGAGGAAGGTTGACAGAATACTTTATAAACAAATTGTGGGCAGTTTGATGTATTTAACTGCAACAAGACCATACATAATGTATTCTATGAGTTTAATCAGTAGATATATGGAGAATCCTACACAAATGCATTTGTTAGCTATCAAGAGAATCATTCGTTACTTGCAAGGAACTAGAGACTTTGGGCTATTTTACAAGAAGGGTGAAAAGTCCAATTTGTTGGGATTTACTGATAGTGACTATGCAGAAGATCAAGATGATAGGATGAGCACTTCGGGTTATGCTTTTATGTTTGGAACATGTGTTATTTCGTGGTCATCCAAGAAGCAACCAATTGTCACATTGTCAAGTACAGAAGCTGAATTTGTTGTTGCAACAGCTAGTGCCTGTCAAGCTATTTGGCTAAGGAGAATTCTTGAGGAGCTACAATTCAAACAATCGGGACCTACTAAAAATTTTTGTGACAATAACTCAGCAATAAAACTCTCCAAGAATCCGATGTTGCATGGAAGAAGCAAGCATATTGATGTGAAGTTTTATTTCTTGAGAGATCTTAGCAATGATGGAACAATTGATCTAATCTACTGCAGGAGTGAAGATCGAGTTGCTGATATATTCACCAAGGCCCTCGAGATGGAGTCATTTGTGAAGCTCAGAAGGTTACTAATTGTTTGCACAGTGAAAAAAGTCAAGGCTTTAAACTGAATGTTAGTAAACATCAGTTTAAGGGAGGGATTGTTAATATAATAGTTATTTCCTTTTGCACGTGTTGTTGATTTGGTTTTTCAGTTATTAGAGTTAGTAGAGTCTTGTGTGTTGGTTATCCTAGTTTTTAGGTGTTAGTAGGGTAAGTGATTTATGGAGAACATGGGTAGTTATAGTTATGGTGTATTTTACGTTATGTATTTTGTCTTTTGTAAAAGACTTGGTTGTTCAGTACGTAAGATGAAGTTTCAGCCTCATCTCTCCTCCTTTTTAGCAATTTAACGAAAACAAGACTGTGAAAACCCTAAGAGACAGAGCGCTTCTGCTTCTTCTCCTTCTTCTCCTTCTTCGTCCTCTTCGCCTTCTACTGTTCTTCTCCATCTCTGAGATTTTGTTGTTTTCTCCTGGTTGGCATCATCCTTCAAGGCATATCATGCCTACGTCGTCCCCCAACTTTCGGTGTGCTCTTTTTCTTGATCTTTCGGTTAGATACATTTTAATATTCTAACAACGCATGGATCCATTTGTACATTGATAAACTTCTGAGCCGACACCTCCTGTTTGGGTCTCGCGCTTATTGGCCTTCAATCAATCGTCCTCAACATGAGATTTACAGCAAGTAATTGGTCTTAAAATTCTGCAAGAGATGTAGTTGGGTTATTTGATTTCTTTTTGCTTTCCTGAGTTTGCAGGTGGAGCAGGCATAAAGGAAGCAACCTAAGCGCAAGCGTATTGATTCGTTCAATATGTGGGATTGTAAAGGATCAAGTCATTGTTGCAAGAAATCAAAGCCGAGCCCCAGATGCCATTGATGCAAGTTTGACTGTCTTTTCAGAATTCCGTATAACTTTTGGACTGTAGATTCAACGAAGGATAGAGGAAATGGTGAAACTAAGTGGGTCTATGTGGGGAAAGAAGAAACATGCCAACTAAATAACCCTATTGGAAATGGTTAGGTCCATGATGGCTATGGTTGTGGTTATTTTCATGCTAACTTACCTATCACTAATTCATATGATAATGATGTGAATTTGGAGTGATGCATTGAATAGACTAGGGCTTGTTGGGCAACATTGCCTCATATATTTAACCATTTGGGAAAGGCAAAAGAGCTGTGCATTTAATCCCTTCCAAATCAGTTATTTCATCACACTCCATATGAGTTGTTTATAGAACCTAGTAGAGAATCAATTAGACAAGAAAATAAAAACATTGAAACCGATGAGTTCTTAAGTTTTCTTAAGCCTATTGGAAATGGGGTTGTGCATGCTAACTTACCTATCACCTTTTGGATGACATTGTTAATACATGAGTCCTCTCACAAGTTTAGGAAATTGGGGGGTCTCATGAGTCCTCTCACAAGTTTAGGAAAGAAAAGAGTATTTTCATAAGATACTCAGAACACTCGAAAGGGTATGTGTTCATAGGTGAGAAGGAAAGTAAGAGTATGACTGAATTTGAATCACGAGATGTCACATTCTTAGAGGATGAATTTCCTAAGAAGGGCGAAATAGGGGAAGATTGTTCCCTTTGAGACTTTAGATCAAGATAATGATATTAGTGGAGTTCGTCCAAATGGAAGTAATATGAGAAGTGATCAATTGCAACCACATGATGAGATGACGTCATCATTATTTAATCCAAGTGGGAGCATGATGGGGAATGATGTGCAAAGTGTACAATCTCCCATACGGCGAACAAGTTGCCAAGGTATTCCCCGTCGACGTTTTGACATTGAAGGGGAAACTATTATGATTGCTCCACAAGATGAGGATGAGCCAAGAAATATTAATGAGGCTCTGAATTGCCTTAGTAAGGAAAAATGGATTCATGCAATGGAATAGGAAATGGAGTCAATGGAATCAAACCAAGTCTGGGAACTGGTTGATCTTCCAAAAGGACGTAGAGCTATTAGGAACAAGTGGGTTCTCAAAATAAAGCGAAAGGCTGATGGCTCGATAGAAAGGCATAAGGCCCGCCTTGTGGCGAAGGGGTATAATCAACAGGAAGGAATTGATTATGAAGATACGTTTTCTCCTGTAGTGAGATTTACCTCGATTCGCATTATTCTGGCAATAGTAGGTAGTCTGGATCTTGAGTTACATCAGATGGATGTAAAGACTACTTTCCTCAATGGAGAATTAGAGGAAGAAATATATATGGAATAACCTGCTGGTTTCATAGTGAAAGGCTAAGAAGAAAAAGTATGACAACTTTTGAGATTGATATATGGCCTTAAGCAGTCATCAAGACAATAGTATATACGTTTTCATAATGCCATAATAGCATATGAGTTTACAATGATTGATGAGGATCATTGTGTATATATCAAAAGATCCAAGGATAAATTTGTGATCATATCATTATATGTTGATGATATACTGATTGCCGGAAGCAATATGGAGTTGGTTAATACTATCAAGAGATGGTTGTCTTCTAACTTTGAGATGAAGGATATGGGTGAGGCTGCATACATTCTTGGAGTTAAGATTTCGAGAGATCGTTCGAAGAGATCGTTGTCTCTTTCGCAAGAAACCTATATAAATAAGGTTCTTGAACGATTTTATATGCAAGACTGTAAACCCATAGACACTCCTATTGCAAAAGATGAATGATTGAGCCATAGACTGTGTCCAGGGACTCCACAAGAGAAGGAACAAATGAAACATGTTCTTTATGCTAGTGCTGTTGGGAGCTTGATGTACGCTATGATGTGTACAAGATCCGACATATGTTTTGCAGTTGGAATGGTGAGTAGATACCGATCCAATCCAGGTCCAAAGACATTGGAAAGCCGTCAAGAGAATACCGAGGTATCTCAAGGGAACTGCTGATTTCAAGTTGAATTACCAAGGAAATGATCTGCGACTTGAAGGCTATTCAGATGCTGATTGGGGAGGAGATTTAGATGAAAGAAAATCTACTTCTAGATTTGCTTTCTTATTGAACAATGGCGCCATATCATGGAGTAGTAAGAAGCAAACGTGTATAGCCTTGTCCACGATGGAAGCTGAGTTCGTGGCATTATCAGCAGCGGTACAAGAAAGAGTTTAGCTTAAGAGATTTTTGGATCATTTAGGTGTTAATGAGAAAGCTGCAAATCCATTATTGGTTAACAGTGATAGCCAAGCAGCTATAGAGTACACCAAAGATCCAAAATATCATGGCAAGACCAAACATATAGATACCAAGTATAACTTTGTGAAAGATATGGTTGCACGAAAGGATGTGAACTTACAATACATATCTATGCATAGAATGGTAGCAGATCCTATGACAAAGCCAATACCTAGAGATGTGTTTTGTGGTCATGTAAAATCTCTAGGATTGCGTAGAGTCTGATGTATTGGATATTGTAATTTCCCTGAGTTGTTCACATCAATGAACTTGTGTTTTTCATTGTTAATGCCTATGAATCTTTGTATGATCTTTATGCATCTTAATGCTCAGTACATTATTTTAAGTTGAGAAGTATGTCGGACAGATATAAGATTAGCCCACTCACATGGGTAATCGCCTCTGTTTACTATGTGATAAATAGAGATGAGACTATTTTAAAGCTTATTATCTAGGTGATAATCGAGAGCTCAAGCTTAAAATACATATGTCGCCTTAACTGAGTGTTAAGATGATGACATAATACTAAAGATGTCCGAAAGTAAAATAACCCACATATTTTACTTTATCTGTCTATGATGCCAGATGTGAGTTCTGATGAATTTTGTGATTGAGTAGATACGTGAACTCAAGTTAGACATTGGGTATGTCTGAACTATCATCTGTACGGTATTGAAAGGTGTAGACATACGCTCCATGGGAAATGAGTTAATACCGTAATACATGTTTCATACTACGTATGCATGAGACGACCAATAAAAGTGGCAAAAAGTTTGATCTCAACTTTTATGATGTGTGAGACTCTTAAGGAAAAGAGTTCCTCAATTTTTAGTCTCCTCAGGACTCTTACTTATTCTTAAGATTTCTATTTAGTGTTTGCTATCTTAGGGTGTTGCCAATGGTTATGAGATGATTCGATCTAATGGGGCATTTCTAGAAAAGCAAGCTGGACTGAAATTGAGAGTTTGAAGGAAAGAGGAAGATCGATTTTGGAGAATCACATTGTGGTTTTGTATTCATTGGTCGACCAATTATCACTGTCTTTATGATAATTATAATTGTGAATACAATATATATATATCATGTTTAAAAGAGATCAAGAGAGATATAAAATGTGATCGATCGATCTATGGTACTGCATACTAAATCTACTCGGAGTGTGACGCCCATTATGAGCTGCTATATATTCCTAACAGATGTATAGCAACGAGCTCTCAAAGTATGCTGGTCGCACGGATTATTCACCGGTATGAATGTTGAAGAGAGGTAAAGAGAATCATGTTCGGCTCACCATGTGCGAGTGGGAGATGATGGTTTTATTAATTAAAGGGCTTAAGGCCCGTCTGCCCAAGTTGGGCCCAAAAAGCCCGGCCCACGGGAATAGGGCCCGTGGATGGAGGAAGGTATAAAAGGGGAGAGAGAGAGAGAGAGAGAGAGAGAGAGAGAGAGAGAGAGAGAGAGAGATGATACGGTTTTGGAAACAGAAAATGAACATACATCTTCTCCCGCGTGCTCTCTCTCTCTCTCCAAAAACAAAAAAGAAGAAACAGTAAGTATAAGGCACGTTCTTCTTTCCTTCAAGGCGTCATCGGATCGAACAGGGCCAAATCTCTTCCTCTTGTCGGCGTCGGTGCTTAATCTGTGGCTAACAAAGTACGCTCGAATCCGTGGTGTGCTTTACGATCGGTAATACGTTTTTTCCCGGGCTTCGTCTTCCGCATTGATTTAGGGGTTCGATTCGGTGTCGAATCCGATTTTCGGGAATCCACTAATCCCAACAGATACATTTTAATATTCTAACAACGCATGGATCCATTTGTACATTGATAAACTTCTGAGCCGACACCTCCTGTTTGGGTCTCGCGCTTATTGGCCTTCAATCAATCGTCCTCAACATGAGATTTACAGCAATTAATTGGTCTTAAAATTCTGCAAGAGTTGTAGTTGGGTTATTTGATTTCTTTTTGCTTTCCTGAGTTTGCAGGTGGAGCAGGAGGAAGCAACCTAAAGCCGAGACCCAGATGCCATTGATGCAAGTTTGACTGAACCACGCGACCGAGATGGTCATTGCTATTGTAGGAGACCCTTGTTCGAACGGAGGGTGTCGTGCCAACGCAACTGATTCTCCATGCCAGGACTGCCAATTCGTCTCTCCCTTTGTTATGGTTGTATCCATCCACGATCAAATCAATTCAGCGTTAGCATCAATATATCGCAACTTGTATCCGACAATTCATAATTTACTGATCAAGCTTATCGTTTCATTTCTTCAGACATATCTATAAATATATTTTTCTCTGGCCGTCTTTTTAATGTCAGAAGAGATCGTCTCCTATACATTGGCAGCCCTAGCCCCACAAACCTACTCCTATAGTTTTTCCCAAGTTTAAAAACGAGGAATTTTGCTCTAAACTATGAATGAATGCATAGTTCCGCTTAATTCCAAACATCATTTTTCTTTAACGAAAACCACTCTAGATTGCTACTTTTAGAATGTTTAACCAAAAAAAAAAAAAAACTTATCATATTCAAAAGTCCAACATAAAAATATAAACTTATAAGTGGAGAAAGATCACATATATATGAAGAGCATGTAAGCCCAACAGACAAATAATGTGGATATTTTAACAGCCAGGCTAAGAATTGTTTTGCAATATCAAATATCAGCTTTCTACATCAAAGGTCATTTTTTATTTTTACAGATAAAAATATTGTAAAGTGAGACTAGGTTTTTTTTTTTTTTTTTTTTTTTTTTTTTTTTCGCCATTACATTATTTTAGTTCCGCGATCTTTATTCGTGGAGCAGAATCTTAAAATGATTATCATCAAGAGCGAGTACAATACGCAAAAGTTGGGTTTGTCAGCTTATTAACCCCTTCCTTCTTCCCTTTACGTTCTACCTCTTTTTCTAGCTAGTTACAAAGAGAAAAGCTATTCAATCTACACAAAAAGCCTAAATAACATTCAGTACATCTTCTTTTCAGGCAACTCGAGTCAAGTTCATACCCTAATTGTTCCTCTTTTACATAAAATAATTATTCCCAATGGTGATATAATATTTACTTGAGACAACTCGAGGAGAAATTGTTCAAAATAGTCCTAGACTAATCGTACTGATACCATTTAAGTCCAAAATTTTTAAATTTTGCTAATTTAATTTTGATCTTTTATTCAAAATTTCAATGTAATCATTTCAATCAATTTTGTTAAATACTACTAACAAGGCAATGTGCTCATGGGATGGCCAACAATGATTAAACCGTCATGTCAGCAATTTTTAATTAAAATTGATTGTAAGAGTGCAAATATTTAGTATTAAATTGATAAAATTGAAAAATGTAACACTGAATTAGCATCTATATTATAAGTTTATGATCGGTTGAGTAATTTTCCCAACTAAAATCCTTAAAAAAATCTTTACTCTAAGGTACATAGCAATGGGCTTTGACATGATTATATAGTGGCACTTACATCAAATTCTTAACTCACCCATTTTTCTTTTTGATCGTTCATGATTTTTTTCATACCTCTTAGTAAGCTAATTTACTAGTTAACTATCTATAGTTATTCAGTACAATGATTTCTTAATAGGAGCAGTTAAATCCTACAAATCGTTACTACGAAGAATAAATAGTGTCATTAAGTTGACAGGATTTTCAATTGCAAAGTAATGATTAAAATTAATACGATCTAGCATATTTTAGGTAGTGAAAGTAGATGAGAACATGGCATCTGAAGGGGGCTCCTTAACCTTCCTTGTCCTCCCTTAGTTTTTAGGCTTGCTAGTTTCTACACTCGATGTTCGAGAAAAATAATATCACATATATATAAAAGCAAACCCAAAGAATAGTTTCAATCTCAACACTATTGATTTAACCAGGGCAAAACCATATTTCAAAAGTAAATCAAATATTTGACACTTGTAATCACGATTCTTTAAATCTTTAATTTTTTTCAGGAGGCTAAGGCCTTATTCTTCTACAAAATAACGAACCGAATCTCCAAACACTTATTTTCCTTGAAAAATATACTTATTTGATTTTTTTCCACAAGCAAAGAGTGTTATTTTTTATCCCTAAAATAGGACAGAAGTTATTTATTCACTATCTAAAAACTATTTTGTTCTTCTATCCTACTTCATCAAAGGCCTTTCAGCTAAGTGGGCTCCCTGCTTGGGCTCACCTAAGCTCACAAAAGTCCTTAGCACAAATTTGGTGAGCCTGAACAAACAATTTTTATTTTAGGTTTTTACTTCGTTCACTTGAGCCGGTCTGAGCCCACTTAGACCTGATCACTTTATAAATAAAACGTAATGGTTGTCAAATTACGGGCTGATCGGGCAAAGATGTTTAGGCCTGGAATTCAGCCATACTCCCCCAAACTCGCCCATCTATAATTTCTACATATGGTTTACTGAATTTATGATGACTTTTGTGATCGACACGATATTTCTAGCTGGGAAATGGGGATGATGAGATAAAGGCCATAGGCCTGACAAGTTTACATAATTCATTTATCTGTCTGTGGTGGTTGTCGTCGTTCAACCTCTTATTTCAGCTTAAATTTCCACTAGTTATTTAAATACCTCTAATTTTCGAGAGCACACAAATGCCAACGTTCATTAGTAATTGAAATTTTTTTACCATTAAAAAAATTAAATTGACTTTGATGTAGTCGATAGGGCAGAACAACTCTTTATCATCTCCTTATTATGTGTCCAGACAATTTCAAACATATTGAAACTTATTTATATATTCTAACTCAATTTCCTTCTTCCTTGGTTTGAACACCACCGTGGAAAGGGCATCGCAACATCTGATGATAAGTAAAAGGGAAATGATGAGATCCTCGAAGTTTCATGAACGAAGACTTTGACTTTTGCGAATGAAGCACTACTCTGACAGAACCACTTCTTTATAAGACACGACCCTGTCAAGCTCTTCAGAGACGTTCAGGAACAAACGAAGATGGCAGAGAGCGCTTCTGTTTCCACGTCTTCTTCCTCTTTCGGTTCTTGCTATTCATTTGTGAAGATTTGATGTCTTCTCTTGGCTGTAATCCTTCACGTCTCCAGCTGGTCATGCTCAGAAAGTCCCCAAGGTAATTATGTTTTCTCTCTATCTTAATACCTACCTTTCACTGTACATATGCCAGAAAAATCTTTACTTATGGAGCTTTGAACATTATCATCAACTATATAGATGGTCCAGCTGAAAAGCAAAATGAAGAAAAGGGCTATACTTTTGATTCGGGTCTCGTAACAATCGACTTCTAATTATTAATCGCTGGCCCATGAAATTTTGATGAAGTTACATTTATTGAAATGGAAAAACATAATTTCATATAGTAGGATTATTAAGTTTCTTCGGTGCATCAGTTTTACGAGTTTGCAGGTGGAGCAGATTCAAGCAAGCCAGGGGCAAGCCCTGGATGTAGTTGATGCAAGTTTATTACCAAAGTATGAACATGTCTAGAATTATGCATGATGCCAATTTTTTCTTAAAGGAGTTATTGTTGTAAAGAGAATTTGTATTGGTGCTCAAATGACTTTTCATTGTTCCATTGAAGGGTGTTGATCCTAGTGTTCTATTTTGGTTTTCTTCTAACATTTCATTTATTTTCCAGAAAATTAATGATTTGGAAAATATTTTTATGAAAAATGATTGCTTGTATCTCTTGAAATAATTAAATTAAATCAATGAAAAATATCTTCAATATCAATAACAACTTATATCTAAATACTTTTGTGGAGGATGGAAATATTGTTGGTTAATTTATTTCTTTAAGCAATAAAAGCAACTTTTTTTTTTTCAGAAAAATGTTTCCCCAATTACTCATTTTTCATGAAATAAGGAGCCTAGGTTATGGAATTAGAGGGAGCTGCCTCAGACAATGGATAAGTCCATATACTTCCTTCAATATTAATGTGCCATATATTATTTGTGTCGCAGCTTGCAAAATGCATGGTGAGGTACCAAAAATCTATTTTTTTTTTTTTTTTTTTGTGTGTAAAAGATGGAGCTTAGTAAATTTTTTTGTATGTCAATTTCATCGAGATCTCTTCATTAGATAGGGGAAGCATCAACACAAGTTATATATAATATATAATGGTTACTGAAAACGAGATATTCAATCCTACATATGATAACTATATTTTCTATGACGTGCATCTTAAGAAACCTGGTATTGGTCCTTGCGCACTAGTTCTAGCGCATCATAAGTACATTTGTCCCTCCTCTAATTAAAAGAGAAAAGAATCTAAAAGTGGCATATCCCAACTTTTTTTTTTTTTGAGTTCTACTTTTACTCTTAACTCACTCTTAGATTTTTACCCTACTTTTTTACAATGCGTGAGGATTGAAACCCACATCTGAAACTAATCTGAAGCTAACATACTTTTACATAGGCTAGAATAAGGCTTTCAAATATATAATAAGGCAATTTGAGTCCCAAGATATTTGAACTCAGGAACCCGTATATAAAATTTTGGAAGACCAATCTCAATTGATCCAAACTTTTAAATTGTTGGATAAAAGTGTAGTTTAATATTTAAATAATTTAATAAACATGATCCAAAAATTGATAGGTTCACACGACATGATCTATGTAACAAAATCAAATAACAGGTTGACATAATTGCTTGATTTATGACATGAAATTAACCCACGAACTTGACATAAATTATCCTCAATTTTTTTTAATTGTTTACAAATCACAATAAATTGTCAGCCGATTATAATTGAATAATATTAAAATAATGTTTATGGGTAATGAGATACTATTAAATCTTATAGTGAATGACATGGATATAATTGTCTCTTAACTAATTATGGATAAGTGGGTCACACGCTGATCATGTCGATATTATCAAATAAATTAAACAAGTTATTCCTGTCTCCCAACTATATGACATGATTATTAAGGGTGCGCACGACAAAATTTTTAGCCATAAATTGATTTCTCAACTTCTAATCCTTGGATGAGATTCTGAACAAATAAATGCGTTTGATAACAACTCAAAATTTCTGTTTTTGGAATATAATTTCATTTGATACTAGAATAAAATTTCTATTATTAAGGAGGCAGCGGTTTGGTTTGGCTTCTGGCAGTTGGCATCTAGTGGTTGGTGCTTAGCGTCCGGCACCAAGTGTCTAGTGGCGACCGACGTCTAGTGGCAACTAGTGGTGAGCAATTGGTGATCGGTGGTGAGCGTCCAACTTTCGATGGTGAGCATCCAACATCCCATGAGCGATAGGTGGGCAACGGGCAATGATGAGAGTAAACAATGATAATAATTTTCATTTTTCACTTTTGTTCCAGAAATAGAAAAGCTAAAATTTTAACTTTTAATTTTTGCTCCAAATCTATTTTTAGAATATAAATCTATTTCATAAACAGAAAAAAATGAAATTATATTATCAAATGGATTTCTATTCCAAACTTATTATGGGTAACAAAAAAAATAAAGAAATAGAGAAATAAAAATTTTGTCATGCATGCCCCAATTGAGTGTCGTGGATTCACTTGGAATTGATCTAAACACAAAAAAACTCAATACCATTTGAGTTATGTTATTATGTCGTATTAGAAACTATCACTTGTAATGTTATTTGCTTTGATAGGTCCTCGACAGAGCTAGGATCCTAACAAAGGGTGGGTGCGAAATTCATATGTAATCACCAATAATCAATGATTATTTTTATTGCATGTGGGAACTGCACATAAGATCAATGTGAAACGTAAAACGAAAAAATATACATTTATTTTTTCTTGAGAGGAAATAATAAAGGGTATTATCGAAGTTATTTCTATAAGTAGAGTTCTCTAGATTTGTTTTGTAAACTTTTATTTACTTTAGCAACATAAAAAAATTCATCGTAATATTAGTCTTACACCGAAGTTAAAATCTTAGTTTGATCAAAGGCCGTAAGTTTTTACTTGCATAAGTACTTCATTAGTTATTTATTTTACTCTTTGTTAACTTGAGTTTTATTTTGGCAAAAGTTGTTTTTATACTTAAAAAAAGTTCTGAATGCGGGTCTCAAGACTCAGTTTCCAGCAAAAAGATAATTCCACAAAAAATAAATTAAAAATAATAAATTATTATTTTTCTATGATTTCAAAGTCTAAGCAACCACATTCTTCTTGGGCATTTTCTCAAATACCTTACGAGCTGAAACGAAATCAGTACTACCCTTTGCAAACATGTCAACCAGTGCACACCCAACACACACATCGAAATCAAGACAGCCCACTTTAGATAATAAACCCGAGAACTGTATCAACAGTCAATGCATTCTCCGGAACCAAACAAGTCTGGATAACTGCTGCCACACTATAATCACTAGGGAAACAACCATCTTCAAGCATATGAACGAAAGTACTAACTGTTTTAAACTCCATGAGATTATTGGCAAAGCAAGAGATCGTGGAACTTTAAGAAACCAAGTCCCTTTTATTACCCGTGTCCCTAAAAATCCTCTCCGTCTCAGCCCGGTCATTGCATTTTCAATAGAGATAGATGAGCGAGCTGAGGATCGCCGAGTCGGGCTCAAGCTGGGGCCAATCAAGCGCGATGGACGTGGCTCCCAAAGCTCAAACGCACAGAAGCGAATGGAGGAGTTGAGGAGGAGAGAGAAGGAGAGGAGGTTGGGATGGGACCCATCTCGGGACATGAGGTTGAGGTGGCCGTCATCGAGGTGGGTGATCAGGTGGCAGTCGAGGGTTGATGGTGTGAGGTTTCGGCGGCAAGGAGAGAGTTTGAATCGGCTTTATATTGGGCGTTGGAGAGAACGGGAGAAAGGCTCATTGCTCCATACAAAACGAGTTTGGTCTGTCATATCAAGAGCACTCGGGAAATAAGAAGTGTAAATAAATAGCCATGAGGCAATTCTTGTTAAAAACACAGGAATTAACAAACGATGAAATCTAGGTTCACCAATTACATGTCAATGATGCTTCAGATGGAACTATGTTCATCATGCATTACAGTCACATGGACAAAAGAAAATTAAACAATGCATGATTCTGTAATTTCATTGCTATTTTGAAATTGGTACCCCTCAAAAGTTGTTGGAGCACTTGATAATGTTGAAAATGATTCAACTTCTATTTCAGTGTCGACATCATCAACTGGTTCGTCGGACGGATACAGAAGCAGTTTCGGGGGCAATTGCAATTTATCAATATTTCCTTCAAGCATGTCTATGACTCTACTCATTGATGGCCGATCCTTAGGCATTAATTGAATACACCAAAGAGCAACCATTACCATCTTTCTAGTTATCTCTCTTTCCTTGTCCACTTCTTCCATTTCAACCACATTTTCTTTACTGAGTTGATCATAAACCCACAAAGGGAAATAAGTTTGGCTTGAACGCTCAATATTTGCATTTACATTTCTCCTTCTACTGGCCATTTCCATGAGCAACATTCCAAAACTATAAACATCAGCTTTATGAGAGACACCACCAATGTCCTTGTAAAATAGCTCATGAGCCATATATCCCAAGGTTCCTCTTGCAGCAGTTAACGACACTATGCTTTGGTTCACAGGAAAAAGTCTTGCAAGCCCGAAGTCAGAGACTTTCGGAGTGAAATTTTGGTCTAAAAGAATATTGTGAGGCTTGATATCAAAATGCAGAATTTGCATGTCACATCCCGATGTAGATATTCTATTCCCTTAGCCACACCAAGAGAGATCTCGTATATCTTCTTATGATCAAGAAATCTATCATCATCCCTAGAGAAAATGTGCTTATCTAGAGATCCATTTGGCATGAAAGCATACACAAGAGCTTGTTTGGAGTCATTGAAACAATAGCCAACAAGTTGTACGACATTGATGTGGTGGATCCTTCCTATAGTAGCCACTTCACTTATAAAGTCTTGACCATTAGATTTTGGTTTGTTCAAAATCTTAACTACAATTTCATTGCCACTTCTAAGTGTTCCTCTGTACACAGAACCGAAACCTCCTTCCCCTAATTTGTGTTTGAAATTTTTTGTGATTTTTTTTATATCTGAGTAAGAGTACCTTATAGGCAAAAAGCTGTTATGAGCTTGAAGAAATTCTTCGATATTTGCATCCATTGCTTGATGCCTTCTCATCCACTTATAGATTAAAAATATCAATACACATGGAGCTCCAAGTATGAATTTTGCGGGCATGAAGTGAACTGCAGATAAAATTTTCAAATGATTAGCATTGAGTAATCTTTTCTTTAGGTCTTTCCATGGATGTGAAGAACGTCTAAAGAGGTTTTATCGTTTGGCGGGGTACAAGTGAGACATCGAAAACTGCGAGCAGAAAAGAATTTTTCATACCAAAGATAAAGATGATATTTGGAAATGCATTTATTGCAACATTTGCGGTGATACTCCATACGGATTTGTCTGCAGACAAACAAGAAAAGTCACTAAAAGTAACTGAATAATGAAAGACCAATCGATGAATTATAATTCGAATTAACAAAAGGAAGGAACATAAATTGGATTGAATACAAAAATTGGTACTAATAAACAACGCGATGCTATAATGCAAGAAAAGGAAATCAACCAACAATAGATTTATATGCATAGACTTAAAAGGTTGTTTGGGGCCTTCTGTTCCCAAATCAGGACTTTTGATAGAAAAGTATATAATTTTTTTTATAAAATCATTATGTTTTTAAAAAATATATAAAAGATTTCGTATTACTTTGATTGGAAATGTTTATATTTTTATTTAAGTTGTGCTCAATATAAATAACTTATTGGCATTAAGGTATGGCACATGTCTAAACATAAAGTAATATAATTAGAGCTACCCACAATTGCCATTATTAGTAGGTGCAACTGTTGGAAATTTCCTGAATATGGGCTTACATTAATTATGATTGGGTTAATAGATATTTCAATATATGTAGAACCCTTTAGTGATCCTATTGAATTGGGTTTAATGAACCTAGTTGAGCAGCGAAATGTAGGTAATTGTGTTTTAACTAAAGCTCATGATGGGAGGAACCCAGTTGGCACACTAAGTAATTAGGATTTGTTAAGTCCCCTCTCTAGCCTATATAAGGATATGTTATGCCTATAAGTTGCTTTACTCTCATTAATGATACTCTAATGAAATATGTTATAGAAAGAAAGATCCGGCATTCCAATAAATTGTTGATTCCCAATTAGACTGATCTACTTCCTTTGATTAAAGTAATGACTCAAATAGGTTCCGCTATGCATATCTTTTATGGTGTTTTACATTCATATATGGATCCGATTGTTTTTTATTGTTTGGTTGTTTATGTTGATTAATCTTGATGTTTATGATGTTAATATCAACATGTGATATCAAAGCAGGTTGTATATGATTGTAGAACCCAAAATTTAATTTTTTTAATAAAAAAATTCAAAATTCTTTTAAAACTTGAATATTGTCGTTATTATTTCACGTGATTTCTTCTTCTTTTTTTTTTTTTTTTTTTTTATCAATCAATTCTGAAACCTTAGGACTTTTGTTCTACATGTCGAGATACTTCCAACCATATATAATTTGTATAGTTTCATTGAATATTGAATGAGAATTTTGAATTCGAATTTCTAGGTTTCATAATTTGAAAAGGTTCTAAAATTTTCAAATTGCCTTCTATTGAATGATGTATGTATGTATATATATAGTTTTAGAACATTTTGATTGCATTAAATTAAATTTTTTTGGCTCAAAATTGGGAAAACCTAATTTCGGCCATGGATGTTAGATCAAAATTTTGAAGCTTGGATATGAACGATTTAGTTCATTTTCTTCCTTCAATTAATTCACTCCAATCAATGCATAATGATGTTGGCATTAAAATCCATGACTCTTCAGGCTCCTTAAGTATTCTCCTCTGCAAAATCTGTTACTACCTCACTGCCTGAACTTCCATCCTCTAGAAAACGATGTAAATCTACCTTTTCTTTGCATTTTTTTTTTAATTATAATCAGATTTAGTTCTCTTTTGTTTATGCCAGAAAGAGCCTTTATCCCAAACAAATAAACGAGGGTCACTTTCACTACCTCACAATGCATACTTAGATTAGTCATACATTCTCTTCATGGCATGTGAAAGATCAGGTCTAGTATTATACCAACCAATAGTGGTACAAGTATATAAAGCATGGGACAAATGCTCCACCTCTACCTCAATGTGTCCTGATAGTTTATGTGATCTATAATAAGTAGCAAAAGAGGTTGTCACAGATTTCACTAGCTGAATTGTGAAGCACTTAGATTCTTTCCCATCGTAACTCTCGAGAGAGTCGCTCGCAACACCTTAGCCATCATCAATCTATGCATCCACATACCGAAAACTTCCTTCACTGCCCGGAAATCATCCATCTCCACGTCTGCGGTTAACTATAGCTCCAGCTTATCAACCTCCAACAACCAAGTCGAAGCTTCACTCTCAATTATAGCCTCGAAGGATCTGTCATTTGCTAGAAAAATTGGTGACTCTATAGAAGCTATTACCTCTACAGCACCCTCGTCTCTGTCTCACCTTGAAGCCCCACCTAATTTTAAACACCATCAAATCTCTTTCAAAAGTTGGTCCCTCACTCTTATTCTGAAATAGAAGAGACTCGTTGAAGGTAACATTGTTGCTGATCTTAATTCTAAATGAATTCTTAATTGTACCATATCCTTTCACCACTTGTACATAGCCTAGAAATATGCACCCCTCACCTTGGGCTCCAACGTACCACCATCCAACATGAGCATAAGTAGGGCAACTAGACACTCTGAGTCTAGTGTGCTTTGCAAGCTTACTTGACCCCATTTCCTCATCAGCCAGACAGGCCCCAAAAAGGCATCTTTGGAAATTCATTAAGACCCAATTTTGATTAAACTTCCAAGTTTTTACCAGACTTTCACATGACCCTTTAATGTTTAAAAAATCCATATACAATTTGGTCCTAAAAATATAAATTAAATAATGACTCCATGACCCATTTGGACACTTCTCTCAACTTCTTGCCTAAGTTCAACCATGTAAAATCTGGACTATCATCTGAATTAATAATTATATGGGTCTTATTGTGAAACTATATGATCATTAAGTCAAGTGAACAGGGTATATATATACATATACACAATTTCTTTTAAGAAAAGCTTTAATGAATGTAACCGAGAGGTAGAAGAAAGATATGTTACATGGAAAGACACTTACGGGCGAGGTAGGCTCCGCACAGCATCCTTCCGTATTGATTACCTAAGAAGCACACTGGAAACTGTGTTTTTGCATCTTCCCAGAAGGAGAGATTGAATCCCTCGGCCATCATGTTGTGGAGGTCCTTGTATGGTGAGCTCCCATTATGTTGATCCCCTTCCCACCTCCAGAAGTCCGGTGCTAATGCCATCATGGTTATGGTGCAAGAATCCTTAATATCCCCTACCTTTAGACCAGACCCATGCTGTACAGCATATGAGTACTCCTTCATTTGGAAAAAGTTAGGGAGTGTGTCGACAGAGTATGCTCCATCGATACATGGTTTGGTATTGATATACGAAGTAGAAGCAACGAGTTGTGAGCACTTCATAAAGACCACCGATGCTTGAAAGGATGGACTATAAGGATCGTATAGATTGTAGGAGGGTACAGAGTTGGAGCGCGGGAGGGATGAGCAATTACCCTTTTGCAGTTTATCATCGACCACCGTGATATTACCAAGGATGTAATCTTTCCCGTAATCGTGATTATAATGGATCGATTTCACATAATATCGCCCGGCAAACAAATATAGAACAGTGCGATTATCTTCGCAAGTTAGCTCATATTTAGAGAGGCCGCATTCTTTTGGGTCGCCCTTCAATCGAAAAGGATAGCTTATGTTACTAACCTCGCCGCAAGATGAAGTAGTGCACAAGTGATTCTTCTTCGCATCACAACTCCTTACTAGCAGTAGAACTTGCGATACAAGCAGAAATAGACGGTACAAAGACATGGATCCGAGAAAATCAATCATCTCTCCACTGTTTGATGCTAGAATGGAAGTTTAGCCTGGTTATTGTGGTGGACGCTCAACAAAGGATGGATTATATGATCGAAAATGTCTTAAAGTAAATCATTAAGACAAAGTCAAAAGTATATTGTGTTGGCCAACCGAAGGTTCCATAGTGGGAATTATCCAATTATCGTTGTAGACGCACTCAAGCTAACATAAAACGTGGTGGATTAATTTATGAATACCTTTCACATCAATTAGCAAGGAAACTTGTCTACGATTCCTAAATTTGATATTTTTTAGCAAGTATCGTAAAAATAAACCCTTGTGCCCTAAATTGAATTAAAATCCTTGTGAGGCATCTGTCTTGTGATTTATTTCAAGGCCAATATATCATCAGTGCTATATTGGGAAGGCTGAAGATGAGAGCATACGGTTACATTGATGATAACAAACTTTATTCACCTGACTTTCAAGTAACAATTTTTTGTTTAAGTCATAACTTCTCCGTATTAAGTAAACTAGCGATATTATATGTAGGTCAAGCTTACTATTTTCACGAGAATTAGTCTCATCCTAAGCATTTCTATCTGTTCTCGGTACTATGCTTCCTACTTATTTTTGGAGTTCAAAAGTTATTTATCTCAGCATCAACCATTCAATATTAATCTTTCCCTGCTTAACTTATTGTACTAACTGTTAAAATATTGTCCCACATCACTTGATAACAGGTCTCAAATATTCTTTATATTCATGTGATCTCCCTCAATCTATGAGATTAAACTTTTGAGTTGGACTTTCTATCATGTTATATTGTTTCCTGACATAACAGAAGAACATCTCTCGTATTCACTCTCCTCTCCTTTGGCTTTACAGAGATTCTGTTCAGTCAAAGTCTTTGCTCATGAAATTTTCTAGTGCTTTTGCGTTTGTTGCTCTGTTTTCCTGTCATATCAATTGAATGCTCTTCTTTCGCCTAATTTGTATGAAGGGCATTCACATTCGTATTATAATAGTAGTGATGATTGGAGAGAGAGAGGATGTTATAAGATGAACCGGATCTTAGTAATTATACGGAGACACGAGAAAATGAAATTATTAGAGCAAACAACATGAGGAACAATATCATTTGGTCTGATGTCGATAATAGAAATATCCAACTCAAAAGCTTATACTGATAGGCGGAGAAAGACCACCTCTCTTATGTTTAGGCCAGATTACGAGTGACCCATGTAATTTGATAAGGGTGAATACACATTCTGATAACATGATAGAAAGTCCAACTCAAAAGTTTAATATCATAGATTGAGGGAGATCACATGAATATAAAGAATATTTGAGACATGTTATCAAATGATGTGGGACAATATTTTAACAGTTAGTACTTACGTTCATGAGGAGAGCTAGCGAATAATTTATAAAATGATATGATAATATAGAGTTTCAATCACTTATGCACTCAAGTATTTTTCAGTCCTAAATTACATCCATATCCATAATTTTTAATCTCACATAAACACTCAATAATTTGCAAAGAACTTGGGTGTTTAAAACAGTCTATCGCGCCCCACATTGAGGGAGACTCTTCAAAAGAGGACAAAACAAAAGGACCCGTCTACTTACAATTAAAAAGAAGAAGAAGGAGGGATGCTCTTTCTTTTGCTTTTTGTCGGCCTTTCTCGACCGTGCCTTTTATAGTGCACCGGGAGAACGTCACCATAATGCCTTAATTTAATTTGTTGCTGCGCGTGAATCACCATCATGTCTTCATTGTAGCATGGAAAAGTCGCCTTTGCAGCTAAAGAAATTGAAAAAGACGCATCATCTCAGCTGTCTTCCACTGAAAACAACAAATCTCTCATGTGAATTGCAGGTGAGAACAGATCTCCTTGCGGCTAATCATGAATGAAAGCCCATGCGCAACAACTGAACATTAAACGAAAAAACAATAAAACCCGTGCGTAAGTAAAATCTCACAAAATCAGCGAGGTGCTTTGCGTGAATTATTTCAGATCTGGTTTTATTCGACAGCTTCAGCTCAAGACATAATGTAATAATGGATAACATGTATGACGAAATTGTTCTTGAGTGAGTGGAAGAGACATGAAGGGAGCGATAATCTAGGTTCATTTACCATAAAATCTTTCATTTACGAAATGGATGATGGGCAGGACTATGACATCCGGAAATTTGACCATGTTTTCGATAAAGTGAAATGGGCATTTCGTTGACGTGCTAATGGTCATTTTTCTCTAAGCTGATCACTCACGAGTTAACTAACCTATTAGGTGAAGCTGTTAATAGATGTATCCGCGGTAAAAATCCCTAAAAGCTACCTAATTAGTTAGATTTGACTAAAATCACGTGTGATAGATTCTAACCATAAAATTTAAATTGGTCTCGGGAATCGAATATTCGAGCGTGTCACAATTCATTTTTAGGATTGTCTCATCGTCCGTCAAATTATTGACGAGTCCGAAATTTCAATAAAGAAATTATCGGAGGAAAAATTGAAGACCAAAAGAAATTAAAAAGAGAAATGGAAAGAGAAAAGAAAATTTAAAATAGTATTATTTTTTTTTTTCTTTTTTTTTTTTTTCTCTCTCTCTCTCTCCCTTTTCTCTCTTTTTCTCTCTCTTCTCTCTCCTCTCCCCTCCCCCTTCGTGCGGAAGCCCCCTCCCCACGCCTACTCTCTCTTTCTTTTCCCTTTTTGACCATTGAAAAACTTATCCCTTCTCTCTCTCTCTCTCTCTCTCTCTTCTCTCTTCTTCTCCTTCTTTCTTCTTCGTGCAAACAGAACTAGAAGTGGAAGAGCCGAGACAGCAGCCAGCCGCCCGTCGCTGCCGCACCGGAGCTGGACCGCCCGCGTGCCCTCCGCTTGCCGCCGTCCTATCGTCCGTGCACGCCCCACATCCACCGCTTGCTACCGCCCCTCCCCCGCATGACTCAGCCCTGTTTTGCCCCTGTCCAGCTTGGCCCAGCCGCCGCCTAGCTCCATCCGGCCACCGTTCGGACCGCCGGAGCTCCCCTCACCCTTCGCCGGCCTCCCCTCGCCGCCTTGGCTACGGGACCAGCCTCAGCCAGGCCAAAACCGTAACCCACTAAGTGGGTTTCCAGCTCACTCGTGAGCCGTTTTGGGCCGTTTTGGGGCCCTGAACCCGAGTCGTGCTTTGGGAAGTTTTGTTCCTCGTGTTGCCCCCGTTAGATTGATCCGATTTGCACGCGATTCTGGTGAGTAATCTCACTAATCATTGCTTAGTGGACTAATTACGCTTATTGGTTGTTTAGTTTTAATTAATTAGGTTTAGGTGGTTAGATTAGTATGGATTGGTGTTTATTAGTCAATTGTGATACAAATTAGATAAAGTGAATGTGTATTTAGCAAGTAGACGTGGTCTACTATTTATTGAGGGTTGCCCGGGATTTTTCCCAACCCTAATCGGGCTTTTTGATAATTCGGGCCTAAGTGGAATTTTTGGCATTTAAATATTTTTTTTTCGGAATTAATTAATTAATTAATTAATTATTTATTTATTTTCCGAAAATTCAACTGGGATGGCCAATGACCGGAATATTATGCTGATGACCGTGGCGAAGTCTGTTTATTTAATCGGGCTTTATTTGGTGCTAAATTGAATTTTTAATATTAATTATTTAATTTTCGAAATTAATTATTTAATTATTTATTTTCTGAAATTCAACTAGGATGGCCAATGACTAGAATTTTATGCTGATAATCGTGGTGAAGTCCAATTATTTAATTGAGCTCCGATTTGAGCTAAATTGGATTTATTGTAATTAATTATTAATTTTCGGAATTAAATTTGCATGGAATTAAGCAAATTGTGATATTTTAGGATTTACCAATTTGATTGGAATTGATTGAGATTGAATTATTGATTAGTGAATGGCCAAGTATGTTTATTCAGCATTTATAGTGCTTTGTTGAGTTGTAAAGTGAGTAGAATGGTGAGAGTGAATCATAAGTACTTTGGACCTGGACCGATCAAGTAAGGTGTATGGGCCTACGTGGTTCGGTGACTAAGGATGTCACTAGCGAAAACGGCGCCTTAAAAACGCAACGTACATATCCCATCATAGACATACGGTATTGGGTTTAGTACATATCCCATCATAGACATACGTGGTTCGGTGAATTGGGATATCACTGGTGAAAATGGCACCTTAAAGAACGCACGTAGCTATCTATTGAATACATGATTATAGGCATGTGTGGTTCGGTGATTTGGAATATCACTGGCGAAAACGGCGCCTTAAAGAATGCACGCAATTGTCTATTGAACAGATCATTATAGGCATGTGTGGTTTGGTGATTTGGGATATTACCTGCGAAAATGGCGTCTTAAAGAATGCACGCAATTGTCTATTGAACAAATGTTGTAGGCATGTGAGGTTCGGTGATTTGGGATAACACTGGTAAAAACGGGGCCTTAAAGAACGCACGCAATTGTCTAGTGGATACGTCACCTTGGCAAACTTGATGCCTGAGAGCATTGATGTGGCTCTGTGACCGAGTGCTTGATGGAAGGATTTATGGTGTGGAAACAATGACCTAGAATGGTCCGTCTGACATGTAATCGACTAGTTCGATTGATCAATGATTTGATTGATTGTTCATTATGATTTATGAAGTGTTCGTATATAACCTTGAATTGCAGGTTGAGATTGAGGCCAAGGTAAGTCCTTTGACTCGTGATGTGCTTAGGCAACCGAGTAGTGTATTGGTTCCCTAATTGAGTCTTAGTGGGGTAGAACTCGCTGAGACATAGTCTCATCCCAGTTTGGGGAAAACATTTCAGGACCCCGTTGAGGAGCTGAGGAGGAATCTAAGAAGGAGTACTCTGCGGTGAAACTTAAGGAGAAGAATTTTTGGGAGAAGAAGATAATCCTAAGAGGGGCCTTGAGTACGGCCTGGGTGAACTGAGATCTTATCTCCTTTAAAATCTCCATTTTGATGTGAATAGTTATGAAGTACTCTGGTTTGTATTTTGTATAAAAGTTTAGTTATAAATTTCAATATGAAAAATATGGCATTGCTTTTCTATCCCATCTATTGATTGTCTGGGAATTTATAATTGCTTCCGCATGTGCTTAAATAAATGGAATGGTCGACGATACATAGTCCTAGGGTATCGCATATTAAAATCGACCAACAGAGAAGGATGTGTGCGTGCCCGAGGATCGGGGCACGACAAGGACTTTGTGCGCAAATTTCATTTATCAAAAGCCACCTCTTTTTTTTTCAGTATAAAGGAAAGGCAAAAGAAGATTGTGAGATAAATCCATGTCTTAAAATATCGCCAATATAAACTTTTCTTTACGATAAGAGAATTTGAGATCTAAACGTACATTTATTTTTATTTTAAGGATGTGAGTGACTTCGAAACACTTTATTAAGCATATTTTAAATGAAATAACTTTTATTTTCAAAGCTTTATATAATAGGAGAATGCATTTCGAAACTGCAAAATTTCTTTAATTGCATAGTAATTGATAGGAATGATTATATTTTCACATCATGGTGAAGGAATATATTGAAAAAATTGAAAACTTTGGAATTATAATCTATACCATAAGTTAAGAATAATTGGTAATTTTCTTGTTGGTCAAGTTAGAGTCATCAAGTGCACTAGTTTTTCCCCCTTAATGGACTTCAATATAGCCGGGGGTTTCTAGGACTATTTTAAGTCGCATTTTTAATGTTTAGCTTCATCCTTCGATGGTAACAACGTTCACAGTTTCACATCACTAGTATATATATATATATATCTTCTGTTGTAAATTATAACGTAGAGCTATCATTTTCTTGCTGTATCCTCCTCATGTAGATCTCGGGTAAATTACAAGTCAATATCTTTCTACATGTTTCATTCTCTTTGTTTTTGTTCTATAACAGTTTGTTCGCGGAGCACAAGTGACCGATTAAATCCATTATTATCGACCGGGTTGCTCTATTTTTTCTGAATTTTGAGCTCCACTTCGAAGACTAGAAAACATGGGACCTTGATGCTGGTTTTCAATGTTCGTTTCTTTACTATAATAACTGCCATTCTTATATGTCATTTTGACAAGAACGCAAGAGTTTAATATTTCATCACGGGGAGACACCCACAACAAAGTCCATGGTTTAATCACTTATTTAATTGTAAGAATAAAGTCGACTGAAGAAACGACTAATCTCTTCAATGCGTAATGAATAATTTATCCTGGAACGAACATTGAATCACAAGCGTGAAAATGCTAGTAATACCACCTAGAGGAGGGGTGAATAGGTATAAAAACAAATTAAGCAAATAAATGCAAAATAAGTTATATTGCAAGCAAAGTCTAACTAAAGTGACCACCCGTGGTGGTGGCGTAGGTGGTTGGGTAAGGGTACTTTTCACGAGAGGTCCCGAGTTCGATCCAAAGTCTAACTAGCCAAAGTGCCACCGTGCGGGAGGTTCTGGGTCAAAAAAAAAAAAAAAAAAAAAAAAGTCTAACTAAAGTGAGACTTCAGAAGTAAATTCAAACCCAATTAGATATGGTTTAGAAATTTGAAAAGTTCAAAAAAAAGATTGCAACAAATTAATCAAAAGGAGTTAAGAAAAGAGAAAATTGAACATGAGATTTATAGTGGTTTGGCTTAAATTAAGCCAACGTCCACTCTTCCACGCTAACAGCTTTTTAGCTGAAATTCACTAAAGTATTAATAGATAAATACAATGATTTGAGTACGATCACTCAATGGATGATTTCTTTTTCTCTCACTAAGTCACTCTTCTTGTGTTTTTCTCTCTTGAATACAATTTGTAAGTGCTGTCTATGAAGAATAAGTGGTTGGAAAAGCCTCAAACTTTGGATTTTTAATTTTCATGCACTTTCTCAAATGGATTGAATGACCTCCTTAAATACCCTACGCCTTTCTAACCGTTGGCATTATCTAAAGGGGAATTTCTTCCAATTAATCCATTGAATAGAATTGATTAAGAAAATCTTGTAACCATTTAAAGATTGAGATGAAAATCTAATAATTCTAGTCACCCATACAATCAAAATCTAGGTTTCCATAAGTAGATACTTCCCAAACGTAAACTTGTCTTCAAGATTGATTTCATCAATTTGTGATTGATTCCATCAATATATTTATAAAAGGTAAATGAGATTATTTGCCAGAAACCCATATATTAAGGATAAATTTTTATAACGTTCGTACTGAATCCTTGTTGAAAGATCAACAATCCTGAGTCTGATTATATCTTTGTTCTAGACTTGGTTTCAATATGGATCTCGTTAGAGTGGGAAAGACTTCTGGAATAAATAGACTTTGACAAAATTCCGCGAACAATCGAACAATGATATAGATAGAAGATGAAAATAAATCGGATATCGGATTTACGTGATTCGGTCGTAAAGACCTACATAAACGGGGAGAGCAGTGATGGATTTCACTATAGATCAAGCGATACAAGGAGATTACACACTCGAGTCACTCAAACACTCTCTCAGTGTTTCCCAAGCCCCAATTACACCAAATAACGCACATAGTGTTTAGCCTCAAAATTCCTCAAGAAATAATCTCTTAATCTAACGAAGGAATTACATGCAAATCTTACCATAAGATTTAAATTGGCTTGAACACTAAATCTTCTTGGATGTAATTCATGGACAAGAATGACAAAGAAAAATCCCTCCCAAGCACTCAACGACGAGATGGTGCTTTAAGATCAATTCTTCATGATCAACCTCCTACCACCCACGGCCACAAGTCTATATATATAAGTGAGACCCTTCTTCTTTTGCTAACTTCTCATAGGATTTTGTTTCATATCTTAAACGATTTTATCCAAAACATATCTTTGTATATTTTAAACAAAATCCAAGTCCTAGTAAAAGTTGGATTTAGCGGCCAGACTCTCCAACGTAGATTCAAATTTTGGGGAGTTGATCTTCGGATCTTCTTTGCTCGATTTCAAACATCCGCAACATATCCAATTCGGAATATTCGGAATTTTGCATTAGGCTTAAACTCGAGACATATTTTAACATGAAATATCATTTTTAAATTATTAAACAACAATTGAATCTGCTATTTTATAGGTAAATATTTTCTATAAAGTTTATATTAAACCATCAAACTACATTATCATAAGCAACTCCACATCACATTGAATTAAACGACTTGGAGATATGATGGCATTTATCTTAATGATACTTTCAATCACATTTGACAAACTTGTAAATGCAAACATTACCAATTAATACTTGGTCTAACTTGACTCTTCCCTAAGTTTTTGGTTTGGGGTGTGAGAGAAATTAAGTGTTTTGTATAAAAAAAAATATGAGGACCAGTTTTTTAACTAAAAGAAAGTGCCAAAATTACGAAAAGCATGTAAAACAACAAGGTAATTTTTGTGGAAACTTGTACATTTGTTCCACATGTAGATTTGCCTGTGCTGACTCAACATATTCCATCTATATCTTGATGGAAAATTTAATTTTGTCATGAAATTATCGTCAGAGATAAGATGAGAGACCAATAAATAATGAAAATATAGGGGCCAAAACTGAATTCGGATAATATTACTGGGACAATTTTAGTAATGTCCCCTCAAGTTTACTAGGTTCTTTTTTTCTGAGACTACAAACATTGCTTTACAAGCGTGGCCACGCCAGAATAGTTACACTTTGAAGACTTAAGATTGACTAGTAACAATGTATTTGACTACATTCTTAGTTAAGAAACTGTATTACACAAGAAAGAATCAGATTCTTTGGTCGTATGATCTGTCACGATTCCTTGATTCATGGAATGAAAAAAAGACCAACGTTTTCGCCACCATCCATTGAACCATTCCTCCCTTTCAATGAAAAAAAAGAAGATAATATAATCGAATATAAGCGACAAATTATTTCCTATTATCTACGATGATCAGCTCATGCAAATTTTGGGATCTCCTTTGACTCATGACTATACCAATTGCCTAGGGTCAATTCCAGTAAGATAATGCAATTCGTTGAAGAACAATTAGCATTCCATTTATGACTTGGGAAACATAGCACACATTATGGTAGCAGGAGCAACAAGATTTCTCAATAGATATAAAAGTGTTTCTCTAGGCGTGGACAACCCAAGTACTAGAACTTGGCACGGATGAACATGTAAGTGTCAAAACTTTCAAAATGTATACTTAAGTGTCAAAATCAAAGAAGAAATGAACATTTAAATGCCAATGGTGAGAATTTCCAGTCAAACAATTGACGTGGTATTTTTTGGTAAAATTTTTAAATGATATGGCATTTCTTTTAATAAGAAATTTATCCAAATAGCACTGGCATGGCTAGATAAGCTCAAAATGAAGTCGTTTTGGTTCAAACTTGATTTTAATATAAATATTAACTAAAATATAAAAGGGAAATCAAGAAGGGCCTCCATATCTCTTGTCGCCATTGTCCCACCATCATTGGAAAGGGCCATTGATGGTGGGGCGAGGTTCAGTTGAGATCGTCAACCCTCACCTAGTAGCTAGCAACCTTAGTCGATAGTAGGCAAGGGCTTACATGCCTTCACCTAGATCTAGGGCAAAGGGTTATGACCCTCCCTTAGACCAGATGAGGGCCAACAACACTAGCTTGACATCCATGGCTATGGCTGGTCAGGGTCACTAGCTACTAGCCAAGGCCTAACAACCTTAGCCAGCCCTTATTTCACTATTGTCAGCCCTTTTCAGCGATGGTTGAGCGGCAAAGGGAAGGGTCGTGGAGGCCTTCACTAATTTCCCTTCATTTTTTTTATTTAGTTAATATTTATATTAAAAATCAAATTTATGGGGCAAAACGACATTGTTTTGGAACAAGAATTGCTAAGTGGACATTCCAGCAAGCCATGTACACTGTTTTATTAATAAAATAACATTATATTGGATTTCCGGCAAGCCTCATATGAGTTCACACTTAAGTATCCAATTTTCAAACAAAGTGACACTTATGTATACTTTTTGGAAGTTTTGGCATTTATGTATCAACTTGTGTGAAATTTTGGCACTTGGGGTATACTTTTTTCAGTGTTTTCCTTTCAATTGTTCCTTTGTTTTTTTGGACCATTATCAAAGATCTAAGTTCCACAACAGGTGAAATGTTTTAGTATGAGAAATTATAAATGAAGTTGTTCAAATATGTTGTGAAAAACAAGTAATCAAACACAATAATAAACATATTAAGGGAATAAATTGGACACTTGATTATGAAGCTCAATCAATGGGACCAACTCAATAGGAAGAGCAGTACAAGATTTATCTATAAATTAAGTAAATACAAAAGATATTACAACCACAATCAAATTACTAAAAATATTCTCCATGTTTTCCAGCCCCTAATACCATCTAGAAATAATCTCATAATCTCATAAATGAATTCACAAATTTTACCATATGATTTATTGATTTCAAGACACTCACAATTCATTTGAAGATGTAATTCACAAGCATGCTACACAATTGATTATTACGGCAAAAAACTCCTCTTCTCTCTAATGGGCAAAAACCAACACTCACCGTGGCATCCTGATTTTCCATTTTTGTTTTCAATTTAATAAATTGGGCTTTTCATCGACACGCTTATAGTGCTATTCTTTAATCTAATCACTTATGAAATAATTAGATTATCTAGAGAAGCCATTAAGGGATTTTAATGCAACAAATTTGAGAATTCGATCAGGAATCGATTGCTTAACCGTATTGATCTACAAGGGTCATTACGGCACCATCAAAAATCGATCAGAGACCAGAGATATGACGATTCGATAGAGATATGTGATTAATGTGTGGGTGATTCCACCAAATTGCAAAATTATCATCGAACAGCACTAGACTGATTTTTGTGTCATTTTTATACCTAGTGTTTATATTTGAAACCTCAAGATTTTCACAATAACTAAGAGTCGCCAATATGTCAAAAATGTATAATGTGACTCGAAAATAATCGACCACGGGACAATTGCACTAAGAACTTCTAAAAGTTACCCGATAAATTAAGTCACACTAAAATCGCATCATACTAAAATTAACTGGGAAATTGAACTCGATTTTAGAAATTGAAAGTTCTGTCATGTCACGATTTATTTTAAGAACATTGACTCATCCTCCGAAGAACTTTTCGGAGAGCCCAAGATTTTTTTGGAAAATCATTTCAGACGATTTGGAAAATCACGGAAATTCGGAATGGGCCAAATTAAATGGAATTTTGGCTTCTAGACCAAGCTATATGGCGAAGGGGACTTGCAGAATTTGTATGGGCTTTTTCCTTGGCAAATCGGACGTCGAATTGGAGAGCATTGCAAAGAAATTGAAGTTCTATTAGGTAAATTCGGAGGCTGGTTTGTTGGTTGGAATTTTGGAATCAAAATAGAGTTTTTGTGGATTAAATATCAAGAAAGAATTAGGGGGGTGGGGGGCAATCAATGAGATAGCTTGGTTTGACTTTACCCTTTCTTTTGCTCAATCTTCTCGAGCAAGCCTTATAGCCGACCGACCTGCCATCTCTTTTCTCCTTCGTGCGTTTTCTTCTTCCCCCGATCCACTTCAGTTTCTGTTCTGCTCTTTGTTTTCCTCCATCCCATCCACCGAAACACCTTTAGCAGCCCCCACCAATCCAATGCCCTCATCTCCACATTCTTGCTCTCTCTCTCTCTCTCTCTCCACCAGCGAGCTTGGTCTGCCACATGTCTCGGTCAACATCTCCACTGATTCCCCTGCTGCAGCTCCATGCCAACACTGTCCACTCACGCCATCCCTCCCCACCAAATTTCCTTTCTCACGCTGCAGCACCACCAACGATTGTCTCATCCACCAAAACAAGCCAACGTCGTCGTGTCATCTCTTCACCGAAGCAGCTCAACCACCGAAGCAGCTGACCGGCAGAAGTCGCAGCACCCCCGTTGAAGTCCACTCCTTCATTCGCTTCTCCACCGCCTCGCTCGTCCGTGTCTTCTCTCCAGTGATTCGGTCCGCCCATCCAGCGTCTTCGGCCAGAAGCAGCCCACAAAATTTACAGCTTCAATCCAGTTCGCAAGTTCAGCAACCCAGCCCAATGTTCGGCCCATCTTCAGTTGCATTTCAGCCCAGTTTTGAAGCCCAGCAAATTGCTGTTTCCTTGGCCCAGCCCACTTGAAGCCCACAAAGCAAGCCCAGCCAACCCAGCCCAGAACCAAGCCCAGCAGTTACTGTGGGCTTTGTTTGGCCCAGTCCAAGTGTCTATTGACACCGTCGAAAGTTCGGGTTTCGGCCGCTGTCGCGATGAAATGGTTTTCGTGATTAAACCGGTGAGTTTATGCACTAAACTCTTCTTAGTAGGCTAATGACGTTTAATGGATGTTTAGTTTAGGTTAATTAGGGATTATGTGATTAGTTAGATTAAATTAGCAATTTAATTATTCAATTATGCATGTTAGGTGATTAGATTATATTAATTAAGGCCTAGATAGGATGTACTATTTATCTAGACATGTTTAGAAATTTTCTCAGCCCGTTTAGGCATTTAGATTAGCAATTTCGGCCTAGGTTAGTATTTATGGTAATTAATTACAATTATTTAATTAATTTCAGAAATTAATTAGTTATTAAATATTTTCCAGAAATTAGACCAAGATAGCCGGTGATCAGAATTTCGTGTTGATTGCAATGATGTGGTTAATTTCTACAATTGAGTGCTGATTGGAATTTTGAGTATTTAATTCCTAAAATAATGAATTTCAAATCCTAGGTGTCGGATTTTAATACCGAAAATGGTTTTATATACTATATAAAACAATGGGATTTTAAATTGGAATATATTAATTTTTATGGTATGAATTGACTATATACCCACATGCGACTATTTTACTGTGTATTTTTAATACGAAGCAAATATGCTAGGTTCACCATTTTAATTGAGGCATTTGAGTGTAATGTATGGTGTCCTAGGCTGAAATTGAATGGTAGAACCCGTCCTAGGCTATTAAGTTGGACATTACCCCATATATGGGATGCCCTTAAACAACGGGAAGCCGGTCGCAATAGATTCTAGACCCTTGCTCCTTCAGGAAAGCCATCTGATAGAGACGTAGCCGTATTCAATGAGGTGAGACGAATCTTGATAATGCCAAAAGATCACCAAACAAAGAGTAGGCCATGCTATATATCAAGATAAAAAACTAAGAAGACATGAGTAATTGATTTGAATTTGTTGGATTATGGGACAAAATAGTGTGACACGGTATTGAACGTGTCATAATGATTTGGCCCTATAATCAGGACCCCTGTATTTGTTTGAATTTGAATGTGGTGTTCCAATTAATTGAGCTTGGTTGCTGCTCATGCTCTTGTGTTGTCTATGATATAAATTGTGCTGACCTGTAGGGAGGGTTTGAGATGAGATAAGTCTCATTGGTTGTGTGATTGTGTGGTTAGGGCACCTTTGAGCGTATTACCCTCCTAATTAGGGTTTAGAGCATGAACTCACTGAGATTTATATCTCACCCTATCGTGGGCTAAATTTTCAAGACCGTAGAGTGGAGGACCTGGAGTCGTGCTGAGGTAATTTGAAATGTAGGTTAGTTAGGACCGCTTCTTTTTGGAGAGCCATTCTTTTGTAGTCTTTTGGTCATAGACTTTGTACATGACTCAGTATGTGTATAAATGTTTATTTTGTTTGTGAATCCGTTGCCCTGCTTTTCTACCCCAAACTATTGATGTCAGGGGATTTATTATTCACTTCCACATATGCAATAAAATGAAAAGGTCGGTGACTCGTCCTGAGAAATCGCAAATTTTATCGACCAAAGAGGGATTGGCATGTGCTCGACGATTGGGGCGTGACACTCACTACATATATAAAAAATAACATAAAATATTTTAGATTCAAAATAAGAAACCTCTTGTAGGAACCTGCTCAAACTAGAAAACCTACTTGAATAGATTTCCTTTCCAGGCTCAAACTCTAAAAATATTATCAACAATCTTTACCTCGATTTATGACTATGCCAATGTGAGGAAATAAATTGCATTGTGTAAATTCTTGTGAGAAAAAAAAATTCCTGTGAGATAATATAGGAAAATATACCAAAAAAGTCATAAACTTATTACGCTTGTACCAAATTAATCTTAAGCTTTTCAATTGAAGTAATTTAGTCCTAAAATTTTCAATTGGATCAATTCTAGTATTGTCAATTATACGTTAATCACACGTGTCAAAATGAGAATGAAAAAGCGCAGTTAGCATTTCATATATCACAAACACGCCACAACAATTGGAGATACAAGATTTATCGATGAGAGTGTTTTCTCCTTTCAAATGTTCTTTTTATATTACCATTATAATATGTCTAAGTCCCATTTTGGTATAGATTAGTGTAAATAAAATCAATCAAATTCGTGCATAAACTGATTTAGGGACAGAGCCAGTAATATTGATCTAGTGGGGGGTCAATCATGGAGAAGCACTATGTCATAAAGATCTCAATTCAGAACAAAGCACTCATACTGCCACTGTTAAGCTCCACTTCATGACTCCAAAATTGGAAAGTCAATGATTATTTCAGTTGATCTTAACTTTCGGTTGATTTAAGTTCAAGGAAAGGTCCACGAAGTGCTCAAACTACGAAGTACTCAAGCTACTTATGATATGCATTAAAAATCAACTTTAGTATTAGTGCTTAATCTCATCATTGGATCAGATAGCTGGAATTAACCAAAAGAATCAACGAAAGGTTGGGTAACCATCAAACTATGCTTGAGTAACTTCTAAGTAGCTCGAAATTTCTTATGTCGGCAAGCACAACGTATGTTAAAATTGAAATGTCTTAGAAATAATTAAAAAAGCATAAGCTAAGTGTTAGGTTGATTTGTTGCTATAGTTTGGGTCCATATTTGCACGGTCCAATGTCCCCAAAGGACTTTGGATACATTTTGATCAAAACCGGCCTCTTCAACAAGAGGAGATTTAGCAACATGATCCCACATTTTCGTTTCTTTTTCAGTATAAGTGCAAGAGTTATTAAGTTCCTCACTGAACATATAATGTATTGAAATGAAGTTCATAAGAACAAACTTGCATATGCAGGCACCCCTTCAGTATGAATAGACTAAGTATGGCCGTCTTGACCAAAGAACATGGCAAATAAAACATGATGCAACTTGTAGGGGAATCCCTATAAATCTTTTTTTTTTTAAATGATTTTCAAGAAAGATATTTGTCGCAACTTGACCTCTCTTGCAGGGGAGTATTGTCAACTTCAGGCCAACGGCCTTCTATTAACTTGAGCTCTCCCAATCCCATACCTTGTATGATATCGAGCGTTTAAATTTTTTAATCAACTAAGCCAATGTAAATTTTGATTGAGGAGTCACCACTAGTCTTTTTGGGATTGGCTAGAAACCCAGTAATATACAAGAGGATACCTTACTATTTACGCAACTAGAGATTTTGGACTCGGAGACTTGATTACGTTAGCCCAAAGGCTAATCTCTTTTGATACCTAACCTAATAATGTACTAACTAACGTCATGGTAGCCTATAAAGAAAAAATTAAGGTTTGTCCTAATCATTCTAAAATAAGGAAATAACATCTAACTATTGAAAAGTGTGGTCAATTATAATTATAATAGAACATATGCAAGCATCCTAAATTGTCCCAAAAAAAAAAAAAAAACAAGAAAAACTAAACAAGAATCCCTATTGTAATACCCTAAAGGCTTACCCAATTTTAGGTTTCAGTTCTTTAAAGGGTTTTCTAATTTTTCTAAAATTTTTCTGATTTTTTATTGTTTCGAATTTTATAAATTGTTTGTTATTTCCTCCGGTTTTAAAACATTCTTATCATTTTTTGAATTTGGAATTTTTTTAATTTGCCCAATTTTTTTATTTTTAATATTTATTTATTGTTAATAAAAAAGGGATTCGGACCGGGTCAAGAGACTCGACCCAACTAAATTGATCGGAACCCTATTGGATCGGGTTGAACTAAAAACATTGGCCCTAAAAGTCTGCTCGAAATTAATTACAAAAGCCCATGAACTTTTTTATTTTTATTTTTTAACTCTCTTTTCGGTCCATATTTTTTTTTTTTTTTGGACAAGTTTTCGGTCCATATTTTGAAATGAGCCTAGCTCACAACAGAACACCCCCTAACCTTTTCATTTTTTTCTACAGTTTCTTTTCTTTTTATCCTTTTTTATTTTATTTTAATTCTTTTCTCTTTTTTTTTGTCCTTTTCCCTATTTCGTCTTTTTTCTCCTGCATCCTCTTCCTCCAGCTATCTCCACCCCGGAGCCTCCTGTTCACCTGCAATTTTCCTTGGCCGAACCAAGAACCATCAACGCCACACCGTCACCCATCATCACCGACGCCCACACTGCTCCGGCCGGCGACCTCCAGCACCTACGTTGCTGCCAAACCACCATCTTGCGCGCGGCCTCCGTCTCGACCGGCGACGACCGACGCCGGCCGCCCCTCCGGCGACCCCGAAATTTCACAAAAAACCCTCACCTAAACCACGGTTTGAACACCAGAAATTCAAGAAATCAAACAAACACAATGGCACTAAAAAGTGAGGAGAGACGTTGACTCGAATGGTCTTGAACAGTAGGGGTCGCTGGCGTGAGGATGCAAGACCGGCTTGGACGGTGCAAAGTCACATGAAAGCGCGTCAAAACACGAAGAAATAATGAATAATCAAACATTAAACTAAAAAATATATTTCAGGGTTTCATTGAGGCATTTCATCGAACATACAGTATGCAGTATTGACTATGGATTTCAGAAGTAACTTCATTACAGGGCTTGACTTAGACGAGATGGATCGACGTCTAAGTCAACATAAATTATTACAAAACAGGCTCATCTTTGACTAAATTAGTCAGACATTCATCGCTCAAACAAAAATTCACAAAACGTAATAAAGCCAAGCGGGAGCCCACTTGATTTAGGGACTTCTCAGAAATTCAGAGGTTGGTGACTTTTGACCAAATGACGACGGATTCAGTATGGGGGATAAATATCAAAGTTCACAGGTTGTTCTGCAAAAACTTATATTTGCTACGATCACCAACGGCATTTGGAAAAGTGTTATCCACTTTACATCAAAGGTATCCACTACTGCAATCCTCTGACAGAATCCTAGCTATGGAGACGTCACAATTTTTATAGACTTGTACACATGATTTATCTGGTGAAATCTAAACAATAATTCGTTCTAAAAGATGACCTTAAAATCTCGGCTACTGTTGACCTGGATCAGCAAGATCATTGTCAGTTGGAGAACACGGCGATGTTATCTCATTAATGGATTGGTCCACTTTGCTGTTAGATGGACCTGAGTCTAGAACACAAGGTTCCTGGTGGTACTTCTTACCAGGAAAGAAGAATGAAGGTCTTTGAGGCACTGGGATTTTAATAGAATCGCTGTTCAACATGAGAATAACCGAATCCATGGTAGGTCGGTCTTCCGCATCGTCTTGCACACAGAGCAACCCGACGTGCATGCACTTGATAACTTCATTCAGGGAATAGGCATTTCTTAAAGCTGGGTCCACTACTTCCGTCGGCATTCTGTTGTTCCAGTGCTTCCAAACCTAAAAGAATAGTATTATTGATACTACTGTTGCACTTCTATTAAAAGTTATGTTTGCCCAAAAAAAGGGGCTTTATTAAGATACTCACATAGCCAAGCAGGTCCTCATCACAGTCCAATGCAAAGAATTGGCTGTTCTTTTTGCCAGTTATAATCTCCAGCATTAACACACCATAGCTGAAGATGTCAGATTTTACGGAGAAGTGTCCAAACATCAAATACTCGGGAGACATGTAGCCGCTACATTGAGGACAATATATCAACAAAGAAATGTGAGGATGTTTAATTATGGATATGAATTGCTTGAAACAAATTAGGACGGGTCTACTAAAATGCTCCAAGTACAATGCCAATTCCACACTATTCATTGGCAATAACAAGTCAGATTAGCAGATGTTGAACTTACTATGTTCCAACAATTTTATTAGTGTTTGCTTGAGTCTGATCAGCACTAAAGATCCGGGCTGTACCAAAATCCGAGATTTTTGCATTCATGTCAGCATCTAGCAGAATGTTGCTAGCTTTGAGATCACGATGGATTATTCGAAGCCGAGAATCTTCATGAAGGTATAGCAGTCCACGCGCCACCCCTACCATGACCTTGTAACGTGTTGACCAATCCAGTTGTTTGCTGAGCTCAGGATCTATGCATCAGTCAAAAAATTAATTTGTGAGTTTCATCAACTCATACAATCATAATGCTCATGCCCAAATCATCACATATGATTGCTTTCATCAACTTTGGATCTGTGTTCTCATTATCATGTAATTCTTCTTCCCTATCTACTTCTTCACTAGTGTTCTATCTTTAAAATTTCTTTCGTGAATGTGAAAATGAAATGGAGAAAACTAAGCAAGCCGGATGTTTGTTTGTATTGCGTCCTCCTACTATCTCTAATATTTCTGGTTTGTCTTCATTTAGCCTGAATAATATTTTCTTCTTATTTTCTCTCAGTGAAATATATCATTTACACTGAAATGCCGGTGTGTTCACTCGGTGAAAAAGAGATAAAAGAGAGGCAAACCAAATAACAAGCGATCTAGGCTCCCGTTGGGCGCATACTCATAGACCACTATTGTTTCGTCGCTTTCCATGGAGAATCCCAGAAGCCTCACTAGGTTTCTGTGTTGAAGTTTGGCTACTAGTTCAACCTCAGTCTTGAATTCCTCCACTCCCTGTCCAGAGCTCCTAGATAGCCTCTTTGCTGCAATTTCTTGACCACCAGGTAGTGTACCCTGATAACAGAATAGACATAAAACAAATTTGTCTGAAACAGACATCTTATTGTTTCTTTATTTTGTTTTACTTCTGGTTATTACTTATATGCAACTGGGCATCGAAATAGGAGAACCAAATACATAATCTTGAAGTTTTTCCTATCTAACTAACGTGAATGAGAAAAATGCCCTAGTGCTTCGAGAAGCTTCACTGTAAACCACAATATTATATTAACAAGCATTAGCTTCTCGATGAGTCAAAAGCTGAATGATATGATTGAACGTCTTAATTACCTTGTAAACTGGACCAAATCCACCTTCTCCTAACTTGCTGTTGTTCGAAAACTCATTTGTGGCGGCTTCTATTGTTGGCAGATCAAATTGTAGGGAGTGGAGTTCAGAAATTTGCCTCCTAACTAGCATTTAAATAGTTCAGATTTTTTTAGACCCTAGTGAAATGAAATCAATAAATGGTATGCATGCCATAGCATTGTTTCGTCAAGTTACCAATCGGATATTCTTCTGTAGAACTTTCACTGTCCCTTCTTAGAACAATTCTTCTTCCTCTTAGTAAGTGCCGAGCTATCATGTAAATAATTAGGTTCAATCCTACAGTTGGGGCAAGGATTGCAGCTGATATTTTCAACCGAAAGGGCACTTTCCCTGCATTTGTAGCCGGAGTTATTAGTATCATTGACATACATGAAAGTATGGCTCCTTCTACTCATGAAATCTCATCTTCCAGCACATACATAAGAACAAGATATTCCCCAAATCCATTCGAATGCTGTTTCAGACAGTCAAATTGGCTGTATTTAGCTGAAACGAGCTGTAAGTGATCTAAATGTAAAGCTTTTAATTCAAGACGAATTGAGAGGAAAAGAGTTCTTTTGCTGGCAGAAAAATCTAACAACATCTTGAAGAGCAAAAACACAGTTTAAGCTGACAATGCGAGTTCCGTTGTGTTCTGAGAAGAAGTAACAAGCATGATGATGCATTTTTGAAAAATAAAGTATGAGGGTCTACCCCACCTTTCGAGCTGCCCTTTATCCAGCCTTTCGAGCTGCTCTTGTAAAAGGGGTAAATCTCGAACCGGACAAAGCAACTCGGAAGCAACACTCTGCCCCCGATTTTCCCCTTTTGGAGGCTTAAGAGGCTCGTTGTGGCATTGTGAAGGCACTTCCAACAATTGCTCGGGGAATGATTAGGCACACACTGTGCGAACGTGTACAAGGTTTTCTCCCGAATGAACTTGACGTCTTGATAGCCATAGTTCCTCGGACGATGCCAAGCAGCCTCTTTCGCCACATGAACCATGGTCTTGTTCAGTAGCTTCATGAATTCATCTGGCTGTTCTATGTTCTCTTCATTGTATCCGCCCAACCGAGGTTTCATCTCCACGGATGAGGAGAAATTCGTGTCGGAGTAGTGCAACCTGCACTGATCGTACCACAGGATGGAGACTTTGGTCAACTGGCACAAGCGAATTATCTTGACGCTCGCGTTGTTGACGCATTTTGCACACTCTTCCTTCGAGACATCCCCTCTGCACATAAAGCTGCCATAAACGGCGTTTGCTCGATGTGAACAAGAATGTTTCATTGTAGTCGGAACTTGCATTGGAGACAAGATCAGCAAGAACGCGTTTGAGGTGGGCTTGGTAGGTGCTATTGGGAGCGAAGGTGCTGGAGTTTAAGCAGTAATGTTTGCTTATGGTGAGGGTGGATTCAGCAGCATTGATGAAGAAAAAGCTGAGAGTGCAAAGAAGTAGAATAATTGTCACTGGCATCTTTTCTATCTTTCGCTGCGTGGGCGTGCGGTTATTATGATGAAAAAGTAGGATTTGTTCTTTGTATTCAGATGAGGTCACGACATGGGCTTTTATATATGGCGGAGGACTAGGACTGTATGTGACTATTTTCCATCGTCCTCCTTCCACCACGGCTTCTCAAAAGACAAAATGTTGGCCCGGGTGAGCCGTTGCTAATTGCGTTTGTGGAGGAACATAGGACGGGAAATTTCTAATTGGAATACAAGTCAAACTTGTGAAGATTGGAATGTGCCGAAATCCCCTTGAGTAAGATTCAAATACAATTCTATAAGATCTCTACTAACTACTCTAACAACTTTAAACCATTTAATGAAAATGTAATATAATATATCAACATTCTAGCTCTGAACACTTGAAAATGAATGACAGACAATAAAATTTTGATACATGATTTATATGATATATAACAAGTTTTGTTCTTATGATTCATAAAGTTAAGATGGGTGTTTGAATATTCTCATCTTCCGCCTCAAATTTATCAACCTTTGATATGAACTTATCATGTTTTATATGTCCTCACCTGTCAACTTTTCTCCCATAAGATTGCCAACTAGTTTTGATGTACCAACTCAAAACTTAATGTTAACGTCACAATAAATTTGAAAAGAGGACATAATGTGCAGCTTATTTATTTATTTATTTTTAATTCAAAAGAAGCTTCTTCGGTGGCTATCCAATGAATAGAAAATATTAGTAATCTACGTGCATAACAATCATATTATTGCTTCCTTAATTGGCAATAACTTTTACCAAACAAAAGGAAATGGGCATAACCAATAAAGAATGGAAAGTCACTGAAACTGTGGTTTAGCTGGAATTGGATAGTAAATCGCATAAGTGTGACGACCCGAGCGGCGGTGCGCGGGGAGGAGGGATGGCGGTGCGTCCGCGTGGCTAACCTAAAACCCTCTGTCCCAACAAGAGGGGTCATGTGTATATAAGGCTTGGGATCCCTGAGACGCGTTTTAAAACCGTGAGGGCAATACGAAGGGACAGATATGATCGGGATGTTACAATAAGTGTGGCTAACCTAAAACTAGCTGAACAAGTAATGTGATGATCTAGACCCGGGGCAATACGAAGGGACAGACTATGATCACCTCGGCAGTACGCGGGCGAGGCTAAGGACATGTCTCCTGTCTCACATAGCTTAGGGGGAGTCTTGGGCTAACTTATAAGGCTTGAGTTCCTCTAACTATATATACACGTTTTCTTGAGGTAGTATGGACTGGCCTGAGAAAAAAAACTGCGAAGACTTAGTGTTCAAAGTGGACAATATGTATATAGTGGAGACTTGGTCCTTATAGAGGAGATCCATTTTATAAAGTCCACTATAGTCATAACTTTAGCTCTATATATCTACATTTATAACTTTAGGAAGTGTGAAAGGAATCATGTCTTGGTTGACATTAGTCGTGGCTCACTAGAATTTGAAGACGTGATAATTGGATATAGAAAAGGATGAGGTAGACTACGTGAACTTTCCTAGATTTGGAATGGTAATATAATGTGACAGAACTTTCGTTATCCAACTACGACCCCGTGGTCAGCTCACTTTAACTCTGATGAAAAGAGAAAAAGGTAGACAACGAGGACTTTCTTAGTTTTGCCTCAAAACTTTAGCGGACAGTGGGCAGAATTCGTAGATGGCGTGCTAGAAGATTAAGAGCCCTTGTATATCCTTCTTGTGGTCTGGATCTGATGGCAATGCCGAAAAGAAAGGAGGATAGGGTTTGAAACAAGTTTATCAGTGGAATAAGGCTGTTGCCAGGACCTTTATATAGCCGCTGCTTGTTGATTTAAGGGTCTTTTTTATGGCAAAAATCTCTGCCATCGATGCATTATGACATAGAATGCTATACAGTAACCATTAAAATGTGCACAAACGCTATACAGTAACCATTAAAATGTGCACAAACTAGTTTAGGAGAGAAGAAAAGTCTTCCTTGGCTTAGTCTTGTTGCAATCTGTGAGATTTTGAGGTATCATTGTCAAATTGTTCTAAAAATTTAACCGATTAGAATGCTACCAGTTAAGTATCGAATATGTGCACATATTAGTGCAGGAAAGAAGAGAGAGCTTCCTCAGGTGCGCGGCACATAAGAAAAGGACAGGATTAAAAATAAATGTACTTATAAAATTTATTAATACTCCTTCGATCGAGGATAAGATTATAGAAGCTCATTTGAAATCATTCAGTTTTTATGCAATGAGGACTTTCAGGTGCTTTAGTAGGAAGATATGATAAAGGGAGGAGGCAAATAATGGGCCTGAAAATTGAAGTCAGAATGTCTCGCTCTAATACTATGTGATTAAAATGATATTTTAATTGGAAAAGAGTTAAAAGGACCCTCCAATTAAAATGCTAACTTGAACAAATGCTAACACAGAACCGAATAAAAAGAATCCAAAAATAAGACATAAAATAAAACCAACAACTAGATGATGGAATTTTACCGGAGCAAATGAATTATCTTTGTTGGGTGTGCCTCATACTCCCATCAACCGTGTAGGGACAGCACCCATACAACACCGGAGAGCTTTTATAGTTTGAGCTTATATTTTATCACTCAGGAATAACTACTTGATATATACATTCTCTTTCTCTTGTGATCGAGGGATGTAACAGAGAGGTGCGGAGTGCTAATTATATTGGAATAATCTACGGGATGTAGCCCTAGTTTATGGGTGAACCAAAATAAAACTTTATGTCTCAAATTCTCCTTTTTGCTTTTACTCTTTATTGTTCTTTGTTCTTGTGCGGTGAATCCTAGCAATCTTATTATTGGGTGATACTTCGGAAGAGGCTTTTCAGTTTTGATAGTGTGTTAACTACTTAGATATGTCCTTGAGAAAAAAATCAATGAAAAATATCGATGATTCAACTCTGTACTAATTATAACAGTTATACTCTTGCACGTACAAGTCCGATCGTGTATGTGAAACAAAACATTTGGGTTGAGGGACATTATACCCAACATCGGGCATCATCATATAGCAAAAATAAAAATAAAAATAAAAAGCCTGAGGAGGAGTACTATGATTCAAATTGTTAGAGTGCCATATGGCTTGACTTCTTAGATTGTAGCTTTCAAAATGGCAGGACATCGCACGAGAGAGAAGATAGAGCTATAAGCTAGGTAAAATCCCACACTATTTAAGCACAGGTTAATTTTCTCTTCTATCAACAAATAGAGCGAGGAAAGGCAACCAACGCTATAGCCCCTCTAAGAGTTGTCAATAAGGGCTTAATACGTACTGCAAAATGTTCGATTTAAGTTATAACTATTCTATCCTGCTTGTGATCGAAAAGTCTAAGATTGATGAGCCCATTACCACAATCTCATCAAGATGTATGCTAACAGTTTTGAATATATATATATATATATTTGCACGAGATATGCTGTAATTAGGTAATGTAATTAAACCAGTTGAAGGTTTACCTATGATGCGAATTAAACTCACAATCTCATTGAAATGCGTTCCTCTACTACTAGGGCTAACCACTATGGTGCCTAAGCACAGATTAGTTAATGAACGCTTTGTACTTACATGCAATTTAATATGGTATAAAATAAATGAGTGGACTATCCCACACGGTGTTGTTTTAGTAGTTGGGTACAGCTTCAACTGTACAGCCTGTGCGAGTCCAAACCCTTTGAGACAATGATCCTAACTCACTTGAGTGGTGGAAAGGAGGTGACCTGGCGCTCACCCGATGAGACGATGATCCGATTCGCACAATGTCTTGAAATAGGGCATATTGGTTAGATGTGCTGATTCCCTTTATAGTTATTAAAAAAAAAAAGGATAAGTGAGTCAACAAGTAGCAAGAGCGGAAGATAAAAAAATAATGAAAGAAAGAGAGTGATCCAATGGAGCATGAAGGAGGTACGTCAATGAAATTCATAAAAGGAGTTTGCTGTAGGCTCTAAATAGTGAAGATTGAACAACAATTTTTTTCTGGGGTGATTAAATTTGTCAATTCAAGCAACAGTTTTAAAGACTCCTTTAGATGGCTCCACGACCAAGGAACGGCACTTTTTTTTTTTTTTGGGTCAATCCTACTCTAGTCATATCCTACACTCATTCTCAAACTTTTGCCTTGCCTCTTGCAGGGCGTGGGAGTCGAAACTCACTCCTGAAACTTACGCATCCCCACCCCATCCCCCTTGAGAAGGTGGGGATTTGAACCCCTCACCTCCTCCTTCCATGTTGGAAGGGTGGCCACTGAGGCGAATCCAGTGGTTAAGGAATGGCATTTTGACGCGCCATTATAAGTACCGTTTCTTGCAAGTTTGTCCTGGACGAGCCTAGGAAGGATGTACATAAGAAGCTTAGGAGAAATTATAGAACTAGATTAGACTCTGAGGAATTAGGATTGACAAGTAATAATGTATTTGGACCTCCTTCTTGAGCAAGGAACTCTGTTATATATGGAAAAATGCTTCTTTTTGGTGGAAGGGTCTGTCACGGTTTTTGATTTTTGGAAATGAAGAAAAGACGAACCTTTTCATCATCGACATTGTAAAACATCCCTACCATTGAGAAAGGATAATATCATAGAATAGAATAGAAAAAAACATTACCTAAAAGCTATGAGAATAGGCTTGTGCAAATGTTGACATCTCCTTTGACTTGTGACATGAAATAACCTAAAAACGTAAATCTATAGTACAGCGGTTAATTCAATTTTAATTTTTTTTTCATTTTGATCAATTTAGTCTTGAGGAGGGGAGACTTGGTTGAAAGTGGCAATTCTTTTCCTTTCATATATATATAGTCTCAAGAGCGCAAAGATCAAGACTTATAGAAAAACAAAGAATGAGAACAAAACAGTCAGCCCTAAGTACCATGGACTGTCAAGATTTAATCCATGTGAAGTGTCGCAACTAAAATGATTGACAATACTTCATATCAAACTTTTCAGTTCAAACAATGTTTTTAAAGACCCTTTTACATGGGTTCATGACCAAGGACCGGTGCTTCGACGCACTATTCCAAGTACCGTTTCTTGCAAGTTTACCTCGAATGAACTTAGAAAGGACGTACATAGGAAGCTTACAAGAAATTACAAAACTCATTATTGAGTCTATTTTACGAATTCAATTTTGGTATCTATACCATGTTTCGATACACTTAGACTTTCAAAGTTTACTAGATTTACAAACTTTGATTTAGCGTGGACACACTAAAATAATTAGACTTTGAATACTTAGGATTGGCTAGTAACATTTGACCTCCTTCCTGATTAAAAAACTATATTATATATGGAATAATGCTTCTCTTTGGTGGAAGTGTCTATCACGATGGGCTGTCAAGATTTAATCCATACCAAGCGTCACAACTAAAATGATTGATGACACTTCATATCAAACTTGTCAATTCAAGCAATGTTTTTAAAGACCCTTTTTTCATGGGTTCATGACCAAGGATCGGTGCTTCAACGCACTATTCCAAGTACCGTTTCTTGCAAGTTTACCCCGAATGAGCCTAGAAAGGACGTACATAGGAAGCTTACAAGAAATTACAAAACTCATTATTTAGTACTATTTTACGAATTCAATTTTGGTATCTATACCATGTTTCGACACACTTAGCCTTTCAAAGTTTACTAGATTTACAAACTTTGATTTAGCGTGGACACACCAAAATAATTAGACTTTGAATACTTAGGATTGGCTAGTAACATTTGACCTCCTTCCTAATTAAAAAACTTTATTATATATGGAATAATGATTCTCTTTGGTCGAAGTGTCTGTCACGATGGGCTGTCAAGATTTAATCCATATAAAGTGTTGCAACTGAAATGATTGATGACACTTCATATCAAACTTGTCAATTCAAGCAATGTTTTTAAAGACCCTTTTACATGGGTTCATGACCAAGGACCGGTGCTTCGATGCACTATTCCAAGTACCGTTTTTTGCAAGTTTACCTCGAATGAGCTTAGAAAGGACGTACATAGGAAGCTTACAAGAAATTACAAAACTCATTATTGAGTACTATTTTACAAATTCAATTTTGGTATCTATACCACGTTCCGACACACTTAGCCTTTCAAAGTTTACTAGATTTACAAACTTTGATTTAGCATGGACACACCATAATAATTAGGCTTTGAGTACTGAGGATTGACTAGTAATAGTGTATTTGACCTCCTTCTTGATTAAAGAACTCTATTATATATGGAATAATGCTTCTCTTTGGTCGAAGTGTATGTCACGATGGGCTATCAAGATTTAATCCATGTGAAGTGTCGCAACTGAAATGATTGATGACACTTCATATCAAACTTGTCAATTCAAGCAATGTTTTAAAGACCCTTTTACATGGGTTCATGACCAAGGACCGGTGCTTTGACGCACTATTCCAAGTACCGTTTCTTGCAAGTTTACCTCGAATGAGCTTAGAAAGGACGTACATAGGAAGCTTATAAGAAATTACAAAACTCATTATTGAGTACTACTTTATGAATTCAATTTTGGTATCTATACCATGTTCTGACACACTTAGCCTTTCAAAGTTTACTAGATTTACAAAGTTTGATTTAGCGTGGACACACCAGAATAATAAGACTTTAAATACTTAGGATTGGCTAGTAACATTTGATCTCCTTCCTGATTAAAAAACTATATTATATATGGAATAATGCTTCTCTTTGGTGGAAGTGTCCGTCACGATGGGCTGTCAAGATTTAATCCATATGAAGTGTCACAACTGAAATGATTGATGACACTTTATATCAAACTTGTCAATTCAAGCAATGTTTTTAAAGACCCTTTTACATGGGTTCATGACCAAGGACCGGTGCTTCGATGCACTATTCCAAGTACCATTTCTTGCAAGTTTACCTCAAATGAGCCTAGAAAGGACATACATAGGAAGCTTACAAGAAATTACAAAACTCATTATTGAGTACTATTTTACGAATTCAATTTTGGTATCTATACCATGTTTCGACACACTTAGCCTTTCAAAGTTTACTAGATTTACAAACTTTGATTTAGCATGGACACACCAGAATAATTAGACTTTGAGTACTTAGGATTGACTAGTAATAGTGTATTTGACCTCCTTCTTGATTAAAGAACTCTATTATATATGGAATAATGCTTCTCTTTGGTGAAAGTGTCTGTCACGATGGGCTGTCAAGATTTAATCCATATGAAGTGTCGCAATTGAAATGATTGAAACTTGTCAATTCAAGCAATGTTTTTAAAGACCCTTTTTTTATGGGTTCATGACCAAGGACCGATGCTTTGACGCACTATTCCAAGTACCATTTCTTGCAAGTTTACCCCGAATGAGCCTAGAAAGGACGTACATAGGAAGCTTACAAGAAATTACAAAACTCATTATTTAGTACTATTTTATGAATTCAATTTTGGTATCTATATCATGTTCCGACACACTTAGCCTTTCAAAGTTTATTAGATTTACAAAGTTTGATTTAGCATGGACACACCAGAATAATTAGACTTTGAATACTTAGGATTGGCTAGTAACATTTGACCTCCTTCCTGATTAAAAAACTATATTATATATGGAATAATGCTTATCTTTGGTGGAAGTGTTTGTCATGATGGGTTGTCAAGATTTAATCCATGTGAAGTGTCACAGCTGAAATGATTGATGACACTTCATATCAAACTTGTCAAATTCAAGCAATGTTTTTAAAGACCCTTTTACATGGGTTCATGACCAAGGACCGGTGCTTCGACCCACCATTCCAAGTATCGTTTCTTGCAAGTTTACCTCGAATGAGCCTAGAAAGGACGTACATAGGAAGCTTACAAGAAATTACAAACTCATTATTTAGTACTATTTTACGAATTCAATTTTGGTATTTATACCATGTTCCGACACACTTAGCCTTTCAAAGTTTACTAGATTTACAAAGTTTGATTTAGCATGGACACACCAGAATAATTAGACTTTGAGTACTTAGGATTGGCTAGTAACCTCCTTCCTGATTAAAAAACTATATTATATATGGAATAATGATTCTCTTTGGTGGAAGTGTCTGTCACGGTTCTTTGATCTGTGGAAATGAAGAACAAACCAGCCTTTTCACAAGTGACCTTAGAAAACATCCCTACCATTTAATTGAGAAATGATAATTTAATTTAATAAAATAGAATGGAAAAACTTTACCCATAAACTACAAGAATAGGCTGGCGCAAATGCCTGGATCTCCTTTGAGCCAGACATGTTGAATTAGCTATTTTAAAATAATGCTACATGTGATTTTCCGACGATACAAGTGGCCAATGTTACTTGAATAATTAACTTTTAAAAGTTGTGATACTTAAGTAGTCAGTTGAAAAGTTGTAGCACAAAAATGAGCCTTATATAAAAGTTGCGACATTGTAAATGTCATTTTTTTTATCTTTCTGTAATAAGTTTTTACAACTCTTTGATTGGGTCTTATAAAGTTGTTCAAAAGTCTTTGCTAGGGAAATTATGCAGTCCAATCTCACTTTCTGGCCAAACAACACCTTTTACTTTATGGGCTTTAACTATTTTTACATATGCCATTTGTGATGGCCATTCCTAGAGCTGGCAAAATGGGTCATAAACCCATATTATGACCCATTTTTAGTTAAATGGGTCATATATGGATCAAGTAAAAATTAAATGTAGGTTAGAAATGAGTCTGAGAAAGTAAAGTAAAAAAAAAAAAAAAAGGTTTAAATAGGTTATTAGTAAATTTACTTTGAACCCATGACCTTCTTTTAACTTTATAAAAGGTGGAATGGGCCATTCCACTTTTTATTTCCCTCGGCCCTTCTCTTCCTTCGTCCTTCGTCCTTCGTCCTTCTTCCTTCCTACGTCTCACGCGCGGAAGCCGACCTAGGAAGAGAGACCCGGACGAATCGGACGTCTCGCAGGGGCCATCAATGCTGCCGAACGGAGCAGCGCGAGATCCAGAGAGAAACCCGGACCGTCCAGCCTATAAATAGTGTCTTCTGGAGCTCGATGAAGGAGGAGGTGGAGGAGGCCGAGGCGAGAGAGAGCACGTTCTAAAGAGGGGATTCTAGAGAGAGAGAGATCTGAGAGAGCGAGCCGGGATAGAGGTTGAGAGTCGCTGAGTGCGTCCCAGGCGACGATTACGCTCAAAGAAATGGCCGGGCTCGCCGGCGTTGTTTCCCTTCTCGAGCCGTCATCCGGTGGGTGGTGTTTCGTTTCTTTTCTTTCGTCGTCCGTCCCGACTCGCAGTTGGCTTCCCATGGATCTCGGCTCGGGGACGCGCGAGGCGGACGGACGTAACCCGATCTTCGGGTTCGTCCGCCTTCCGACGCCGTGAGCGGGGTAGGGTCCCTCAGCCGAACCTCCCCTGCTTTTCTCCCCTGTTTTGCCCTGTCGCGAGTTTCGCTGTTTATCCAAGGCGCATGATTTCCGGCCCCATTCGTGTGTATACTGCGGCCCTTGGTTTGTTGCTTGTTGATTGTTGTTAGCTTCGGCCTGAGTCGGGGCTCGGTTGGTTCGTTTTCTCTCTCTTTTGCTAATGTGACTTACCCGTTCGATGAAACGCCTAACCGAAGTGTGCGCGTGTTTCTTAGTCCTTCGTCCACTTTGGGAGAGGAAATACTTTTAATCGGGCCAGGGCCTGGATCTGAATGACCCCACTCAGTTTTTATTATTATTATTATTATTATTATTATTAATTTGAGACGATGATCCTACCTCACTTGAGTGGTGGGAAGGAGGTGACTTGGTGCTCACCCGATGAGACAATGATCCGATTCACACAATGTCTTGAACTAGGGCATATTGGTTAGATGTGCTGGTTCCTTTTATAGTTATTAAAAAGAAAAGGATAAGTGAGTCAATAAGTAGCAAGAGCGGAAAATAAAAAAAAAAAAAATGAAAATGAAAAAAAGAGAGGGATCCAATGGAGCATGAAGGAGGTAAGTCAATGAAATTCATAAAAGGAGTTTGCTATAGGCTATAACTAGAGAAGGTTCAACAACAATATTTTTTTTTTCTGGAATGATCAAATATGTCAATTCAAGCAACGGTTTTAAAGACTCCTTTAGGTGGCTCCACGACCAAGGAACGGCACTTTGACGCGCCATTATAAGTACCATTTCTTGCAAGTTTGTCCTGGACGAGCCTGGAAAGGATGTACATAAGAAGCTTAGGAGAAATTAGAGAACTCGTTATTAAATACTAGATTAGACTTTAAGGAATTAGGATTGACAAGTAACAATGTAGTTGGACCTCCTTCTTGAGCAAAGAACTCTGTTACATATGGAAAAATGCTTCTCTTTGGTGGAAGGGCATATCACGGTCTTTGATTTTTGGAAATGAAGAAAAGACGAACCTTTTCATCACCGACATTGTAAAACATCCCTAGCTTTAACTGAGAAAGGATAATATCATAGAATAGAAAAAATATTACCTATAAGCTATGAGAATAGGCTTGTGCAAATGTCAAGATCTCCTTTGACTTGTGACATGAAATAACCTATAAACGTAAATCTATATTACAACGGTTAATTTAATTCTAAATTTTTCAGTTTGATCAATTTAGTCCTAAGGAGGTGAGACTTGGTTGAAAGTGGCAATTCTTTTCCTTTCAAATATATATAGTTAAGAGTGCGAAGATCAAGACTTAAAGAGACACAAGGAATGAAAACAAAACAGCCAACCTTGAATACCATGGGCTATCAAGATTTAATCCATGTGAAGTGTCGCAACTAAAATGATTGACGACACTTCATATCAAATTTGTCAATTCAAGCAATGTTTTTAAAGACCCTTTTACATGACCAAGGACTGGTGCTTCGACGCACCATTCCAAGTACTGTTTCTTGCAAGTTTATCTCGAACGAGCCTAGAAAGGACGTACATAGGAAGCTTACAAGAAATTACAAAACTCATTATTTAGTACTGTTTTGCAAATTCAATTTTGATATCTATACCATGTTCCGACACACTTAGCCTTTCAAAGTTTACTAGATTTACAAACGTTGATTTAGCGTGGACACACTAGAATAATTAGACTTTGAGGACTTAGGATTGGCTAGCAATAGTGTATTTGATCTTCTTCTTGATTAAGGAACTCTGTTATATATGGAATAATGCTTCTCTTTGGTGGAAGTGTCTGTCACGATGGGCTGTCAAGGTTTAATCCATGTGAAGTGCCGCAACTGAAATGATTGACGACACTTCATATCAAACTTGTCAATTCAAGCAATGTTTTTAAAGACCCTTTAACATGGGTTCATGACCAAGGACCAATGCTTCGACACACCATTCCAAGTATTGTTTCTTGCAAGTTTACCTTGAACGAGCCTAGAAAGGATGTACAAAGGAAGCTTACAAGAAATTACAAAACTCATTATTTAGTACTATTTTACGAATTTAATTTTGGTATCTATACCATGTTCCAACACACTTAGCCTTTCAAAGTTTACTAGATTTATAAATGTTGATTTAGCGTGGACACACCAGAATAATTAGACTTTGAGTACTTAGGATTGGCTAGTAACAGTGCATTTGACCTCCTTCTTGATTAAGGAACTCTATTATATATGGAATGATGCTTCTCTTCGGTGCAAGTGTCTGTCACGATGGGCTGTTAAGATTTAATGCATGTGAAGTGTCGCAACTGAAATGATTGACAACACTTCATATCAAACTTGTCAATTCAAGCAATGTTTTTAAAGACCATTTTACATGGGTTCATGACCAAGGACCGGTGCTTCGACGCACCATTCCAAGTACCGTTTCTTGCAAGTTTACCTCGAACGAGCCCAGAAAGGACGTACATAGGAAGCTTACAAGAAATTACAAAACTCATTATTTAGTACTATTTTACGAATTCAATTTTGGTATCTATACCATGTTCTTACATGCTTAGCCTTTCAAAGTTTACTAGATTTACAAACTTTGATTTAGCGTGGACACACCAGAATAATTAGACTTTGAATACTTAGGATTGGCTAGTAACAGTGTATTTGACCTCCTTCTTGATTAAAGAACTCTATTATATATGGAATAATGCTTCTCTTTGGTGGAAGTGTCTGTCACGGTTCTTTGATTTGTGGAAATGAAGAACAAACCAACCTTTTCACAAGTGACTTAGAAAACATCCCTACATTTAATTGAGAAAGGATAATTTAATTTAATAAAATAGAATAGGAAAAATATTACCCATAAGCTACAAGAATAGGCTCAAGCAAATGCCTGGATCTCCTTTGAGCCAGACATGTCGATCTATTATAAAAATAATGCTACATGTGATTTTCCGACAATACAAGTGGCCAATGTTACCAATGTTACGTGAATGATTAACTTTTAAAAGTTGCGATACTTAAATGGTCAATTGAAAAGTTGTAGCACAAAAATGAGTGTTATATAAAAGTTGCATTTTTCTCTATCTTCCTGTGATCAGTTTTTACAACTTTGATTGGGTTTTATAAAGTTGTTCAAAAGTCTTTGCTAGTGAAATTCTGCAGTCCAATTTCACTTTCTAGCCAAACAGCACCCTTTACTTTATGGTCTTTAACTATTTTTATATATGCCATTTTGGCCCATTCCAACTTTTTATTTCCCTCGGCCCGGCCCCTTCCCCCTTCTCTTCCTTCGTCCTTCTTCCTTCTTGCGTCTCGCGTGCGGAAGTTGACCTAGGAAGAGAGACCCAGCAAGAGACACGGACAGATCGGATGTCTGGCAGGCGCCACCAATGCCGCCGAACGGAGGTGCGCGAGATCTGGCGAGAAACCTGGACCCTCCAGCCTATAAATAGGGTCTTCTTGAGCTCGATGAAGGAGGAGGTGGAGGAGGTAGAGGGGGCCGAGGAGAGAGAGAGCACGTTCTAATGAGGAGATTCAAGAGAGAGAGATCTGAGAGAGCAAGCCAAGATAGAGGTTGAGAGTCGGTGAGTGCGTCCCCGGCGATGATTACGCTCATAGAAATGGCCGGGCTCGCCGGCGTTGTTTCCCTTCTCGAGCTGTCATCCGGTGGGTGGTGTTTCATTTCTTTTCTTTCGTCGTTCGTCCCGACTCGGAGTTGTCTTCCCATGGATCTCGGCTCAGGGACGCGCAAGGCGGACGGATGTAGCCCGATCTTCATTGAGGAGAGACATTGACTCTAATGGTCTTGAACCGTAGGGGTCGCCGGCGTGAGGATTCAAGACCGACTTGGACGGTGCAAAGTCACATGAAAGCGCATCAAAACATGTAGAAATACGAAGTTTAACAATATATAAATAATCAAACATTAAACTACAAAATATATTTCGGGGCTTCATTTAGGCATTTCATCGAACATATAGTATCCACGATTGACTATGGATTTCAAAAGTAACTTCATTACAGGGCTTGACTTAGACGAGATGGATCGACGTCTAAGTCAACATAAATCATTACAAAACAGGCTCATCTTTGACTAAATTAGTCAGACATTCATCGCTCAAACGAAAATTCACAAAACGTAATAAAGTCAAGCGGGAGCCCACTTGGTTTACGGCCTGTTTGGCAACATGCCAAACAGTGCCAGATTTTGATTTTTTGTTCCCAGAATCAGTTTGAGATGAGAATCGTGTTTGGTAAAATTTTTGTTACTGAGAACGTATTTGTTCCCGGGAACAGTTTTGGACAAGATTTGAGAATAAACAAAAATTTGATTCTCTGTCCGAGAATCAGAAAGAGAATCGCAATCTTATGTCCTCTGCTCCTCTGCTCAATGGTCTCTCGTCCTCTCCACTCTCTCATCCTCTCATCTCCCTCGCTCACAGTCTGCTCCTCTACTCAAGTCTCACTCTCTCATCCTCTCATTTCCTCTACTCAGTCTCACTCTCTCCCTCCTCAAGAACGGCGATGGCAACGGCGACAGCGAGTTCCTCAAGAACGGCGACGTCGACTACCGCTTCTTCATCGTTGAAGCTGCTCGTTCAAGGTGAGTTCCCTTCACTCGCAGCTATGGGTGGTTCTTCGTCTGCGATGGCTAGTGGGAGCGACCCCGAGCTCGACTCGGCGGGGCGCCTCGCCGAGCTGGTTGAGGGGTCGCTCTGCAAGGGACCCCTGGGCCCGACTCGGCGAGCGAGCGACCCCTCGGCCAGCTCGGCGAGCACGCCCGCCAAGTCGAGCCCGGGGGTCCCTCACGGAGCGACCCTTTAGCCAGCTCGGCCGGCGTGCCCGCAGAGTCGGCCTATGGGGTGGCTCGCAGAGCTAGCAGAGGGCAAGTGACGCCGAGGGACCCCTATGCCCGACTCGGTGGGCGCCCTCGCCGAGCTAGCCGAGGGCTAGCGACGCCGAGCGGGCCCAGGTGTCGCTCGCCCTAGGCTCGACAACCCCTTGGCCAGCTTGGTGAGGACGCTCGCTAAGTTGGGCTATTGCCGATTGTTTGCACAGAGAGCTTATTGTTGTTTTGATGTCGTGCAGGGGTTACGTCGGGATTCACAGCTCCGGTTTCAGAGACTTCCTTTTGAAGCCATAGTTGCTTTGTGCTATTGTGGACTCTAGTTTCAAGCACCCATCTGAAGGCAAACTTCATACTCATTGAACTTCTTTTGATGTTTATGTATTGGTCGTCATCGACTGGATCATTTACGTGTTGTGTGTGTGTCTTTCTTTGTTCTATTGGTTCTATATATTTGGATAAGATATTGTGGAAGCAAAGAGTGGATGACGGCAGATGGAGGGAAGGAAAAAGAAATAGAGCGGGACGGGTCGTAGTTGGGATTGACAATTCTAATGTCCTTGAATGCCGCAAATGAGCTGAGAGGTCAATTGCAATTCATGTTCATGTATTGGTTTCTGTTGTGATCCTCCTGCACAATTCGGATTGGGAGTTATGATTGTGATGAGGCGCGAATAGACAAAGGCTCTAGTGTTGAGTACATCGGTTTTGAGCTTGGGGAAGTGATATTTGTATTGTGAATTTGGCTAATTAGGCATTTTAGGGTTGGGGGAAGTTGTAGACTGTGTTGTGCAGCTGTAGTGCTTGGTTCAATGGGGCAAACTATACCTGAATGATCCCTCATGTGTACATTTGGATGTTTTCAAAGCATATGATTGACGTGTTTTTTTTCTGGTTAGTTTTGTTAAGCTAATGAATTGCACGTTGTAGGTTTCCATGGAGTAGCTTTATGCAAAAGAGGAGGCTCATGTTGTTTACTTATTCCCTTTTCATCACATTGCATTGAATATATATCTCTTTAAGTTCACGAAGGACATTAGAAATATATTGAAATATTGTTTTGAGTTGTTTCTTCAAAGTGTTCCTCTCATTTGATTTTTTCCAGGTTGTTGATTCATTTTTAGTAGAAAGGTTGTGATTCATTCTAAGTAAAGTGATTATATTTCAGGTCAGCTGGAAGTTGTTGGTTTGAAGTTGTGGGTTTGCATTTGAACAAGAAGCCATATCAAGTGAGTTTCATTGGAGCATCTTTTTCTTTTTTTTCCCTACTTACTCGGTTACACTTTATCTTCCATGATAGTTTTAAGTGTCATCAAAATTAATTTATATGATGCTCAATCAAGGTAAAATGGCATCCCAGAAAGATGTGTTCAATGCAAAATGGACTGAGCCTTTAACCAACTTGTTTGTAAGATTGTTGGTTGAGGAGGTTCAAAAGGGAAATAGTGCGACTTCTACTTTTAACAAAGTAAGATGAAATAACATACGAGCTGAATTCAATAAACAGTCAGGATACCAATATAACCTATTGCAATTGAAGAATAAGGTAAACAAACTGAGAAGGCAGTATGGTAGTTTTAAGAAGCTCCTTTCACAATCTGGCTTTGGTTGGGATAATGTGAATGGCATAGTTGTTGTTGACGATCCAAGTATTTAGGACTCTCACATCAGGGTATGTTTTAAGTTTCGATCATTTTGATATTACAATAAATGTAAGTTTTAGAAGATTTGATTATGTTATTGACATATGTCATTATTGTGAAAATTGCAGGATAATAATGACTGGGCAAAATTCAAGAATGATGGATTTCCTCAATATCCTGAACTGTGCATTGTATTTAGTGATACATATGCTACTGGAGAGCATGCCACAGGAAATGCGGAAGATGTGGCGTTGTCAGAGGATGGTGGCAATGGTGGTGGCAATGCAACTGGTGATCCAGAGGATTTTGGTGAACACCGAATTGATGAGGACATTTTTACATCCTAGTATACTTCCACTTCCATTCATAACAAGCACAGGTTGGATAGGACTCCAAATGTCAAGAGGAGAAGAAATAGTCCCTCATTTGATATTGCAGACACATGCAAAGCTATTCAAGACATGCTCAAAGTTAGGTCAAGTCAATCTGTGAGTGGATATCTTGCTCAAAAAAAAAAAAAAAATCTGTGAGTGGATATGTTAGCTCACAAGTCACACCACCACCACTTGGAGACCCATACTCCATATCAGTTGTGATTGATATTCTGGTTAATATGAATGACTTGGACCAAGATACTTACAACAAAGCAGTGGAACGAGCATGTGGTAGTGCCGTATGGAGAGAGGCTTTCATCAAAACACCAGCTGAAAGGAGACATGGACTTCTTCAATATCTATTGTAGATGTTGAGATGTGTTTTATGGATTGCATGTGCTTTCACTTAACTGTGTGATTTAATTGTTCAAACTCTTTTGTGTTGTTGTATGGATAATATGGATTATGTGAGATTTTTATATTTGATCTACTTCTACTTTAGAACTTAAATTGTTAAGAGCGTCTTTGGATTTTTTTTTTTTCATATTTCTTTATTAATGTTATTATATTTGTGTGATGATATAAGTACTATAGAAGATGGATCAAATAGTATGTCTAATGAGCAGGTACAATCAGTTGACCAATTCTTAGATGACGGTGATCTTGACATATTAATAGGATGGTTATGCATGGTTGCGATGGATATGTCCGTGCATACGAAAGAACCTATTAGGGACAACAATCTATCGGGACCGGAATGGATGAGAGAGCTTATTTGTGGACATTCAGATAGAATATATGAAGCCTTCAGGATGGAGAGGCATGTTTTTTTGAACTTATGTGATTTGATGAGGATAAGAGGTTAGTTGAAAGATAGTCGGTATGTTAGGATAGATGAACAAGTTGGGATCTTCTTATCTTTGGTTGGTCATAATAACTCAACTAGAGATTTATGTGAGAGATTTCAATGTTCAGGACATACAATCAGTACGTATTTTAATTTAGTGTTGAAAGCAGTTCTCAAACTTGCTAAAGAGATTATCAAATCACCATCATTTGATGTTGTTCCACTGGAAATTCTTATGAATCCTAACCATGAACGCTATTTCAAGGTATAGTTTTCATATCAATTGTGCATCATCAAATACATGTAGTTCATAATTTTTGAATTTTCATAAATTCACATTATTTTTTTTTTTTGGAAATAAATTCACAGGATTGCGTAGGTGCTATTGATGGCACCCATATAGATGTTACCGTCCCTAGGTCTCAGCAAATCTCATATAGAGGCAGAAGATGAAATACCACTCAGAATGTGTTATGTGTTTGTTTGTTTGATATGAAATTTACGTTCGTATATTCTGGATGGGAAGGATCTGCTAACGATTGTCGAGTGCTTTCAGCAGCACTTGCGACTCCTCAATTGCAATTTCCTCGACCACCACCAGGTCTTTGATTTGTTTATAAGGAAAAATTCATTTTATGATTGTTTCATCATTGTATATCATAATTATATATATATATATATATATATATATATATATATTATAGGCAAATACTACGTGGTAGATTCTGGTTATGCAACACAGCCGGGATTTTTAACTCCATTTAGAGGTGAACGGTATCATCTGAACGATTATAGGGGGAGTGGAAGACGGCCAAGGACAGCACGAAAATTATTCAACTATAGACATTCTTCTTTAAGAAATGTCATTGAGAGGTCATTTGGGGCATTAAAGAATCGCTTCACCATTTTGAGACACATGCCTCCATTTACAATAAAAAAGCAAGCACTTATTGTAATTGCATGTTGTACTCTTCATAATTATATTCGTGATCAAGACAGGATGGACAAAAACTTTTCCCGATATGGAGATCCGGAGTACTCATATGGAACTAGAGAAGTGGATGTTGTAGATGATACATCAAATGAGGAAGCAATGGAGATAAACATACTTTGGAGAAGTATTGCCAATCAAATGGCAATGGATTATAATATGCCGGAGATTTAATAACTTTATGTTTCCGACCTTTGTAATATTTTTTTAATTATTGACTTATTAAAGCCAATATTCAAAGTTGAACAATGGACTACGTTACTTTATTATTCATTTATGGATAAGTTGTAATGATGAGTTTTTTGCTAAAGCCTTTTCTTTATTTCAAAGAGTCCTATTGGTTTGAAGAGTTTTATCTTCTTAAACGTTGAGTGTTCGGTTTTGGGGAAGGGAATATATATATATATATATATATATATATATATATATAGAGAGAGAGAGAGAGAGAGAGAGAGAGAGAGAGAGAGAGAGAGAGAGAGAGAGAGAGAGAGAGAGAGAGAGAAGTATATTGGCTAAATTAAAATTAACATGGAGTAGCTTTATGAAATTTAAAATGGATTAGATATTTAATCATATAAAAGTAAATATTAATTGAAAATGAGAAATCACCATGATAAAAAAACTCTTATTTAAATATAAATAATATTGAAATTCTACTAAGAAAACCAAATTTAAAATAACAACAATTTTTATTTTATTTTTATCTATTTTTGATTTCTATATTTTATTTTAATTTCTTCCTATTCTGAAATATATATTTGCTATATATAGAATAAATATTTAATTTCATATTATAATTTAGTATATTTATTACATATTTTTGGGATATTAGTATAGTTTATGCTATGGTTTATTATTTACTATTTAATAAAAATTGATTAGTTAATATTTTTATTACTTACTATAAAAATATAATTGATCATTGAATGGTTTATGAAAATTCAATATCAAATTTACATTCAACTAAAAAGGAAATTAAAAAGAATTAGAATATAAATTTTATTCCAGAATCAAAAATTTTATTCGTTACTAAACAGCTTAAAATGCTTAGAATCAGTTCTCGGGAACAGAATCGTTACCAAACGCGCCGTTAGGGACTTCTCAGGAATTCAGAGGTTGGTGACTTTTGACCAAATGATGATGGATTCAGAATGGGGACAGGTATCAAAGTTCACAGGTTGTTCTGCAAAAACTTTTATTTGCTGTCATCACCAATGGCATTTGCAAAAGTTTAATCCACTTTACATCAAAGCTATCCACTGCTACAATCCTCTAACAGAATCCTGGCTATGAGACGTCACAATTTTTATAAACTATGAAGTGCACATACGATTATCTAGTGAAATCTAAAGAATAATTCATTCTAAATGATGGCCTCAAAATTTTCGCCTACTATGGACCCAAATTTTTGCCTACTATAGACATGCTAAGGGCATGTATCTTATCTCACATCACTTAAGGAGGGAGTCCTAAATTAACTTATAAATCTTGGGTCCCTCTAACTGTACATACGTGTTTTTTTGAGATAGTATGAGCTGCCCTGAGAAGAATAAAACTGTGAGGACTTAGTGTTCAATGTGGATAATGTGTACATTGCAGATCTGGGTCCTTACAGAGGAGATCCATTTTATACAATCCACTATATATCTACATTTATAACTTTAGGAAGTGTGAAAGGAATCATGTCTTGGTTGACAATAGTTGCAGCTCATTGGAATTTGAAGACGTGATAATTGGATATAGAAAAGGAGGAGGTAGACAACGTGAACTTTCCTAGATTTGGAATGGTAATATAATGTGACAAAATTTTCGTTATCCAACTACGACCCCGATGGTCAGCTCACTTTAACTCTGATGAAAAGAGAAAAAAAGTAGACAACAAGGACTTTCTTAGTTTTGCCTCAAAACTTTAGCGGACAGAGGGCAGAATTCGTAGATGGCGTGCTAGAAGATTAAGAGCCCTTGTATATCCTTCTTGTGGTTTGGAACTGATGGCAATGCCAAAAAGAAAGGAGGATTGGGTTTCAAACAAGTTTATCATTGGAATAAGGCTGTTGCTATGACCTTTATATAGCCGCTGCTTGTTGATTTATGGCGCGCATGATAACCATTCTGTTCTAGAAATAGTTTTTAGAACAGAAATAAATTTTTCTATTTCTATTTCTAGAAGAGTTTCTAATAAAAAAATAACCGTTTGACAACGACACAAAATTTTTACTCCAAAAATAGAAATTCGTTTGATAACAACACAAAATTTCTTCCTTTCGGACGGCGGTGGCGGCGACGACCGACGACCTTTAATATAAAAAATAAAAATAAAAATGATTTAGTAACAAAATAAAATAATGAATAAAATAAATCATAAAAAATAAAATAAAAATATCATTTTATTTTAAAATTAAAATATCAAAATAAATTTATTTTATTTATTCTATTTTATTTTATTTTACGAATAAATTTATTTTAAAATGAATAAAAATAAAAAATAAAAAATAAAAATAATTTTATTTGGCAAAACACTCAAGGCAAATAAAAATAAATTTATTAAATTTATTTTTAATAACAATAATTTATTTTTATTTATCATAAATAAATTATTTTTAATAAAATAAAAATAAAATGATAAATAAAAATAATTTCTTTATTTTATTAAATTTATTTTTATTTTTAAATGAATAAAATGAATATATTTATTTATTTTTATTTTTATTTTTAATAAAATGAGGAGAGGTGGAGGAAGAGGAGGAGGCAAAGACATAGAGGAGATGAGGGAGGACTCACTGAAATTAGGGTTTAGTGAGAGAAATTATTTCGATTTCTCTTCTAGAAATCGAAGTAGAAAATTTTATCTTCGATTTCTCTTCCAAACCTATTTTGGAATAGAAATCTATTTCGGAAATAGAAAAACTGAATAAGTTTATCAAACGGATTTCTCTTCTAGAAACAGTCCTGGAATAGAAAAACTATTTCTAGAATAAAAATTTTGGGTTGTCATGCACCCATTTAAGGGTCTTTATTGATGGCAAAAATCTCTGCCATCGATGCATTATGACATAGAATGCTATAGAGTAACCATTAATATGTGCACAAACTAGTGCAGGAGAGAAGAAAAGTCTTCCTTGGCTTATTCTTATTGCAATCTGTGAGATTTTGAGGTATCATTGTCAAATTGTTCTAAAAATTTAACCTATTAGAAATGCTAACGGTTAAATATCAATATGTGCACATTTTAGTGCAGGAAAGGAGAGAGAGCTTCCTCAGGTGTGCGGCACATAAGAAAATGACAGGGTTAAAAATAAATGTATTTATAAAAAATAATAAATGCTCCTTCGATCGAGGATAAGATTATAGAAGCTCATTTGAAATCATTCAGTTTTTATGCAATGAGGACTTTCAGGTGCTTTAGTAGGAAGATATGATAAAGGGAGGAGGCAAATAATGGGCCTGAAAATTGAACTCAGAATGTCTTGCTCTAATACTATGTGATTAAAATGATATTTTAATTGGAAAAGAGTTAAAAGGACCCTCCAATTAAAATGCTAACTTGAACAAATGCTAATACAGAACCGAATAAAAAGAATCCAAAAATAAGACATAAAATAAAACCAACAACTAAAGGAAAATGCATATATCTAGCATGAATAGATGATGGAATATTACTGGATCAAATGCATAATCTTTGTTGGGTGTGCCTCATACTTCCCATCAATTGTGTAGGGAAAACGCTCGTACAACACTGGAGAGCTGTTATAGTTTGAGTTTATATTTTATCGCTCATGAATAATTACTAGATATATACATTCTCTTTCTCTTGTGATCGAGGGATGTAATAGAGAGGTGCAGAGTGCTAATAATATTGGAATCATCTACTGGATGTAGCCCTAGTTTAAAGGTGAACCAAAATAAAACTTTATGTTTTAAATTCTCCTTATTGCTTTTACTCTTTATTTTTCTTTGTATTTGTGCGGCGAATCCTAGCAATCTTATTATTGGGTGATACTTCGGAAGAGGCTTTTCAGTTTTGATAGTGTGTTAACTACTTAGATATGTCCTTGAGAAAAAATCAATGAAAAGTATCGATGATTCAACTCTGTACTAATTATAACAGTTGTACTCTTGCACGTACAAGTCCGATCGTGTATGTGAAACAAAACATTTGGGTTGAGGGACATTATACCCAACATCGGGCATCATCATATAGCAAAAATAAAAATAAAAATAAAAAGCCTGAGGAGGAATATTATGATTCAAATTGTTAGAGTGCCATATGGCTTGATTTCTTAAATTGTAGCTTTCAAAATGACAGGACATCGCACGGGAGAGGAGATAGAGCTATAAGCTAGGTAAAATGCCACACTACTTAAGCACAGGTTAATTTTCTCTTCCATCAACAAATAGAGCGAGGAAAGGCAACCAATGCTATAGCCCCTCTAAGAGTTGTCAATAAGGGCTTAATATGTACTGCGAAATGTTTGATTTGAGTTATAACTATTATATCCTGCTCGTGATCGAAAAGTCTAAGATTGATGAGCCCATCACCACAATCTCATCAAGATGTATGCTAACAGTTTTGATTTTTTTTTTTTTGCATGAGATATGCGCTAATTAGGTAATATAATTAAACCGGTTGAAGGTTTACCTACGATGCGAATTAAACTCACAATCTCGTTAAAATGCGTTCCTCTACTACTAGGGCTAACCTACTACTAGGACTAACCACTATGGTGCCTAAGCACAGATTAGTTAATGAACGCTTTGTACTTGCATGCAATTTAATATGGCATAAAATAAATGAGTGGACTATCCCACACGGTGTTGTTTTAGTAGTTGGGTACGGCTTCAACTGTACAGCCTGTGCGAGTCCAAACCCTTTGAGACAATGATCCTAACTCACTTGAGTGGTGGAAAGGAGGTGACCTGGCGCTCACCCGATGAGACAATGATCCGATTCGCACAATGTCTTGAAACAGGGCATATTGGTTAGATGTGCTGATTCCTTTTATAGTTATTAAAAAGAAAAGGATAAGTGAGTCAACAAGTAGCAAGAACGGAAGATAAAAAAAAAAAATAATAATGAAAAAAAGAGAGGGATCCAATGGAGCATGAAGGAGGTAAGTCAATGAAATTCATAAAAGGAGTTTGCTGTAGGCTCTAAATAGTGAAGGTTCAACAACAATTTTTTTCTGGGGTGATCAAATTTGTCAATTCAAGCAACGGTTTTAAAGACTCCTTTAGGTGGCTCCACGACCAAGGAACGGCACTTTGACGTGCCATTATAAGTACCGTTTCTTGCAAGTTTGTCCAGGACGAGCCTAGAAAGGATGTACATAAGAAGCTTAGGAGAAATTATAGAACTCGTTATTCAATACTAGATTAGACTCTGAGAAATTAGGATTGACAAGTAACAATGTATTTGGACCTCCTTCTTGAGCAAGGAACTCTGTCATATATGGAAAAATGCCTCTCTTTGGTGCAAGGGTCTATCATGGTTTTTGATTTTTGGAAATGAAGAAAAGACGAACCTTTTCATCACCGACATTGTAAAACATCCCTCCATTAAATTGAGAAGGGATAATATCATAGAAAATAATAGAAAAATTATTACCTAAAATCTATGAGAATAGGCTTGTGCAAATGTCAACATCTCCTTTGACTTGTGACATGAAATAACCTAAAAACGTAAATCTATATTACAACGGTTAATTCAATTTTAACTTTTTTTCCAGTTTGATCAATTTAGTCTTGAGGAGGGGAGACTTGGTTGAAAGTGGCAATTATTTTCCTTTCATATTCATATATAAAAAGTCTCAAGAGCGTGGAGATCAAGACTTATAGAAAAACAAAGAATGAGAAGAAAATAGTCAGCCCTGAATACCATGGGCTGTCAAGATTTAATCAATGTGAAGTGTCACAACTAAAATGATTGACAACACTTCATATGAAACTTGTCCATTCAAGCAATGTTTTTAAAGACCCTTTTACATGGGTTCATGACCAAGGACCGGTGTTTTGACGCACCATTCCAAGTACCATTTCTTGCAAGTTTACCTTGAACGAGCCTAGAAAGGATGTACATAGGAAGCTTATAAGAAATTACAAAACTCATTATTTAGTACTATTTTACGAATTCAATTTTGGTATCTATACCATGTTCTGACACACTTAGCCTTTCAAAGTTTACTAAACTTACAAACTTTGATTTAGCATGGACAAACTAGAATAATTAGACTTTGAGTACTTAGGATTGGCTAGTAACAGTGTATTTGACCTCCTTCTTGATTAAGGAACTCTATTATATATGGAATGATGCTTCTCTTTGGTGGAAGTGTCCGTCACGATGGGTTGTCAAGATTTAATCCATGTGAAGTGTTGCAACTGAAATGATTGATGACACTTCATATCAAACTTGTCAATTCAAGCAATGTTTTTAAAGACCCTTTTACATGGGTTCATGACCAAGGACCGGTGCTTCAACGCACCATTCCAAGTACCATTTCTTGCAAGTTTACCCCGGATGAGCCCAGAAAGGACGTACATAGGAAGCTTACAAGATATTACAAAACTCATTATTTAGTACTGTTTTACAAATTCAATTTTGATATCTATACCATGTTCCGACACACTTAGCCTTTCAAAGTTTACTAGATTTACAAACGTTGATTTGTTTATAACTAGAATAATTAGACTTTGAGGACTTAGGATTGGCTAGCAATAGTGTATTTGATCTTCTTCTTGATTAAGGAACTCTTGTTTCTTATATATGGAATAATGCTTCTCTTTGGTGGAAGTGTTTGTCACGATGGGCTGTCAAGATTTAATCCATGGGAAGTGTCGCAACTGAAATGATTGATGACACTTCATATCAAACTTGCAATTCAAGCAATGTTTTTAAAGACCCTTTTACATGGGTTCATGACCAACGACCGGTGCTTCAACACACCATTCCAAGTACCGTTTCTTGCAAGTTTACCCCGGACCGCCAAAAGAAGAAAAAAAAAAAAGAAAGGAAAAGATGAAAAATAAAATAAAAATATTAAAAAATTAAAAGAAACAAAGAAAAACTCATTATTTAGTACTATTTTTTTTCGAGACAAATTCAATTTTGGTATATATACCATATTCCAACACACTTAGCCTTTCAAGGTTTACTAGATTTACAAACTTTGATTTAGCGTGGACACACCAGAATAATTAGACTTTGAGTACTTAGGATTGGCTAGTAACAGTGTATTTGACCTCCTTTTTTATTAAGGAACTCTATTATATATGGAATGATGCTTCTCTTTGGTGGAAGTGTTCGTCATGATGGGCTGTCAAGATTTAATCCATGTGAAGTGTCGCAACTGAAATGATTGACGACACTTCATATCAAAGTTGTCAATTCAAGCAATGTTTTTAAAGACCCTTTTACATGGGTTCATGACCAAGGACCAGTGCTTTAACGCACCATTCCAAGTACCATTTCTTGCAAGTTTACCCCGGACGAGCCTAGAAAGGACGTACATAGGAAGCTTACAAGATATTACAAAACTCATTATTTAGTACTATTTTACGAATTCAATTTTGGTATCTATACCATGTTCCGACACACTTAGCCTTTCAAATTTTACTAGATTTACAAACTTTGATTTAGTGTGGACCCACTAGAATAATTAGACTTTAAGTACTTAGGATTGGCTAGTAACATTTGACCTCTTTCCTGATCCTCTTTCCTGATCAAAAAACTATATTATATATGGAATAATGTTTATCTTTTGTGGAAGTGTCTGTCATGATGGGCTGTCAAGATTTAATCCATGTGAAGTGTCGCAACTGAAATGATTGACGACACTTGATATCAAACTTGTCAATTCAAGCAATGTTTTTAAAGACCCTTTTACATGGGTTCATGACCAAGGACCGGTGCTTCAACGCACCATTCCAAGTACCATTTCTTGCAAGTTTACCCCGAATGAGCCTAGAAAGGACGTACATATGAAGCTTACAAGAAATTACAAAACTTATAATTTAGTACTATTTTACGAATTCAATTTTGGTATCTATACCATGTTATGACACACTTAGCCTTTCAAAGTTTACTAGGTTTACAAACTTTGATTTAGCGTGGACCCACCAGAGAATAATTAGACTTTGAGTACTTAGGATTGGCTAGTAACATTTGACCTCCTTCCTGATTAAAAAACTATATTATGTAGGGAATAATTCTCCTCTTTTGTGGAAGTGTCTGTCACGGTTCTTTGATCCGTGGAAATGAAGAACAAACCAACCTTTTCACAAGTGACCTTAGAAAACATCCCTACATTTAATTGAGAAATGATAATTTAATTTAATATAATAGAAGAGGAAAAATATTACCTATAAGCTACAAGAATAGGCTGGAGCAAATGCCTAGATCTCCTTTGAGCTAGACATGACGATTTACCTATTATAAAATAATGCTACATGTGATTTTCCAATGATACAAGTGGCCAATGTTACTTGAATAATTAACTTTTAAAAGTTGTGATACTTGAATGGTCAGTTGAAAAGTTGTAGAACAAAAATGAGCCTTATATAAAAGTTGCGACACTGTAAATGTCATTTTTTTCTATCTTTTTGTGATCAATTTTTACAACTCTTTGATTGGGTTTTATAAAGTTGTTCAAAAGTCTTTGCTAGGGAAATTATGCAGTCCAATCTCACTTTCTAGCCAAACAACACCTTTTACTTTATGGTCTTTAACTATTTTTACATATGCCATTTGTGATGGCCCATTGCTAGAGCTGGCAAAATGGATCATAAGTCTATATTATGACCCATTTTTAGTTAAATGAGTCTTATATGAGTCAATTGAAAGTTAAATATGAGTCAGAAATGAGTCTGAAAAAATAAAGTAAAAAAAAGAAAAAAGATCTAAATGGATTATTAGAAAATCCACTTTGAACCATGGCCTTATTTAACTTTATAAAAGGTGGAATGGGCCATTCCACTTTTTATTTCCCTAGGCCCTTCTCTTCCTTCTTCCTTCTTCCTTCCAACGTCTCACGCGCGGAAGCCGACATTGGACGTCTCGCAGGCGCCATCAATGCCGCCGAATGGAGCAGCACGAGATCGGTGAGAAACCTGGACCGTCCAGCCTATAAACAGGGCCTTCTGGAATTCGATGAAGGAGGAGGTGGAGGAGGTAGAGGGGGCCGAGGAGAGAGAGAGAGCACGTTCTAAAGAGGGGGTTCTAGAGAGGGAGAGATCTGAGAGAGCGAGCTGAGATAGAGGTTGAGAGTCGGTAAGTGACCCCCGGCGACGATTACACTCAAAGAAATGGCCGGGGTCGCCGGCATTGTTTCCCTTCTTGAGCCGTCATCTGGTGGGTGCTGTTTCGTTTCTTTTCTTTCGTCGTTCGTCCCGACTCGTAGTTGGCTTCCCAAGGATCTCGGCTCGGGAACGCGCAAAGCGGACGGACGTAGCCCGATCTTTGGGCTCGTCCATCGTCCGACGCCGTGAGCCGGGTAGGGTCCCTTGGCCGAACCTCCCTGCTTTTCTGCCCTGTTTTGCCCAGTCGGGAGTTTCGCCGTTTGTCAAACGCGCATGATTTCTGGCCCCGTTCGTGTGTATGCTGCGGCTCTTGGGTTGTCGCTTTTCGATTGTTGTTAGCTTCGGCGTGAGCCGGAGCTCGGTAACTGGGTTGGTTCGTTTTCCCCCTCTTTAGCTAATGCAACTTACTTGTTCGACGAAACGCCTAACTGAAGGGTGTGCGTTTGTTCTTAGTCCTTCGTCCACTTTGGGCGTTTGTGGTTTGTGAAATGCGTTTTGATAGATCCACGCAGCTATCCCTTCGCTTCTTACGTTATTGTTTGGACGTTTCTTCTGCGTGTCGTGTTTCCACAAGCAGCTGACTCTCGACGGTGAGATTGAAGGGTGATGGTGGCAGCTCCGGTCACAGTGATGACCGTGTGATGATTGAACACGATTGGCAGCGGTACGCGAGCGTTGGTTGAGTTTGAGTCCCTCTCAGCACTTGAATTCGCTCGTGTTATTGGTCCGTCGTAAAGAATATGGTTGCGCGTGGGGGGAAAAAGCGTGAAAAGAGGAGTAATAAGAAGAAGGACGAAGGGGAGGTGGTCGCATGGGGAGAAGAAAAGGACAAAAGGCGGTTAAGATATTTTCTCTCTTTCTAATCTGACAGAGTGCAGGGAGGAGAGGTAACAAGCAAAAGGAATGAAGACAAAATAAGGAAGAGACGGGATAGAGAGAGAGAGAGAGAGAGAGAGAGAGAGAGGGGTTAAGTTTGGTGGTCCGAATTTCAAGTCAAGTCAGGATATAATTTGGATATGATAATATGTAAAATTTAAAGATTTAATTATATCCTATTTTTGTTTGGTGATTTCTAATAAGAATTTGGTGCTTTTAAGTCGGGATAGGATAGGGTTTGACCAACTCGAGTTAGTTTATTATATTATTTTTATTATTAATTTTTTAAATTAAAAAAGAAATAAAAAAAATGCGATTCTTTAATTTTGATCATTCTTCTCTTGGGAGTCTCTTGGGAGTGGATGAGGAATCCTTCAAAAATTTCTCAAATTAGGGAAAATCCCATATTTTCAAAAATCGAACCTTCAAAGTTTAAACAAGATTAGTTATTAAAAGGTATTAGTTGATTAATTAATGTAATTAAGTATTCAATCCTAATTTCTCTGGCGAGAATAAAATATTTCTCTCGAGATTTTAGTGGGGTTCTAATCAATCGATCCATCTTAAATCAATTAGTGGTGATTCTTAAATGAAAATGACTTGTAGGTTAAAAAATTTGGACCATAAGTTGCGAATTATTAGGCTTTGTGAGCTCGGGCTAAGTCGGCCATAGCCTCCGCCCACCCCCATGTAGGGCTCCAAGAGGTCATGACAACAAGGGGTGTAGAAAATGGGCTGGTGGTGGTTAAAGAGACAAATCGGGATCAGAATGATTATATAGATTTTGGTTGACATGATTTTCATCTAAAATATTTCCAAACCAATTTGGATGTTTATTTTTGTAAACGGTCATGTATGGAATTTCCTGACCAATTGGAGTAGACGGAAACCACCTCCTAATTTTTTTTTATAACACAGATATTTTTCTTTAAAAAAAAAAAGAAAAAAACTGTTGAGATCAATTGAAATATTTAAGGAGTTTCATGGTATGTTTTGGAATTTGTTACTGTAGCTAACTGATGAGGCTTCTTTTCTCGCCCATGAGCAGTTAACTTGTGTCCTTGAGAAATGATTACGTTTTTTATTTCAAATTATTTTATCGATATAAACTTATGAAAGTATGGAATTTGTCTAGTTTCTCGAGCGATCAATACCATCTTAAAATTGCCGTATTCTAATGCATTTCGTACCAATGCAAAATGTATTACCACGCAAACAGTTCAAGAATATCAATGAACAACCGAGATTTATTATTTTGTGATATAATTAACACTAGTTCCAGAGGATGGATTTTTGGGGTTTCCTAGAAGTGCCAAGTATGAGTATTATCTCTATCATGATTTGTCATATATATGTCCAGAGTGATCCTGATTTTGCCGGACCAAGTGGACGCGGCATTCACAAGGGTTTATCTTTTTGTTTAACGAGAAAAAAAAAAAATAATCACCAAGTTATCCAGCCTGAACTAGCATTTTTGTTTAATTTTCTTAAAATGAAGGACCAACTCGAACAAACAATTGTCCAGTTGAGAGATTGGTAAAACCAACCTAAATTATCATTCCCTTCTTGTCTCTTCCACTCGCCCATGAACAATTTGACTGAACAAAATCTCTATAAAACAAAAGAAGACAAGTGGGTGGAAAGACGAGAGCAAAGATGGCACAGAGGGCTTGTTCTTCTTCTTCTTTCAGTTCATGTTATTCCTCTGGCAGATTTTGTTGTCTTCTCTTGGTTGTGATGATCCTTGAATCCATATCATGCAAAGCGTCATAAACTAGGTGTGTATTCTCTGTATCTTAATGCGTCCATAAAATTAATTGGTTGGTTCAATTTAACCCTTGTCACGTGAGATTTAGCAAGCAATAAATTGTTGAATTTAACTAGTTGTGCAAGAGAGATAGTAACTTTATTATCTTGGAGTTTGTAGGTAAACCAGATCCAGGCAAACTGAAGCCAAGCCCTGGACGTCGTTGATGCAGGTAAGCCGCCTAAATACAAATGCGTCGGGGAAAACTTGTATCATTATGTGTTTACATTACCTTCTCTTGTATTACCAGATTATTATTACTGTTCGGAAAATTTCTTTGATACTATTGACTGCAGGAGGTCCGTCATTCGGAATGAAGGGTGTTGTGCGACCGAAGCCGTTGCTCCAGTTAATTAATTACAATTTCATAAATCTCATTTGTCTTGTTTTTATCTATTATATTTTCCCCAAAGTATTGTATATTCCACACTGGACCCATGCGCTCTCGGACAAATATCACATGGTCTTTAAACCATGTAAAATAAGTTGATTTATTTAGTTATTATACGAGCCCCACAGTGAGATCCACATGCATTGTTTCATTCCAATAAAATGACTTGGTGCAACTGCGACCAGTGAATTTTATTGGTCGCACAGAATTGTATAAATTCGATATCATTTCTTAATGTCGAATTGCAATAGTTATTTCAGAACATGAGGTTTTGAAAAAATTAATTTAACGACTATTGGTTGCACGGAATTATATATATATTTGAATTGGTTCTTCATTTTTAAGAAAAGAAAAAGGAAATGATACTTTGAACTGGATAAACCGATAGTTAAATGTGTATCTTTCTTGTGTTACCCGAATAAAAATAGTAGAACGAATCTCGCTCCTAAAATTCTTGAAATGTTTCATGTTATAAGAGATACGACAAATGCACTAGAATAAGATAACTTTAAAAAGGTACGTTCATCCCTCATGAAGCCATAAAAATCCAATGCTCGTATAAGTTTGAGTTATTAAAATAATTTAAATGAAATAAAAAGGCAATAATTAAAACTAAAGAACATTCATGTCATCATCTGAAGCCCACTTAAGGAAACAAGTTAACCACTTAAGGACGAAAGAGAACTTTATTAGTTAGCAACAATGAAGGCCACGAACATGGCTCAAAGAAGCCGCTTGGGGTGGGTTGATGCATATCAAATGTTCAATGAAATGCCCAAATCAAGTTTCAATCTTGAGACGGTTGATTTGAGCTCAGTTATAGTGATATTCATATTCCTCGTCCTCCGACGTTGGTTTTGGCCAAAAGAGACCAGCAAGGATGTGAGCCCAAGAGAGTGATCTGCTATCGTTGGTGGTTCGTCAGTTAGTTGCCGTTCGCCACAGTACCCACCGAACCAAACCAGGTAGGTTTTCTTCGATCATATATGCTTCATTTTTATAGGACGTCGGACCGGAGCTTGTGGACAACCCGTTCGCATTAGCTTTTGTCCCTCCGGCCCCCGTAGGTCTTTATCCAAGTCTTTGTGTGTTTTTGGTCGTTTTCCGAGAATCCCAATCCCATTTTGAGTCCCGATTGAGTAGGAAATCTAAACATTCGGTAATGCTCGCGGACTGTTTGTATAAATGCCTAAGTGAATCCTGCATAACTATCTCTGAATCTTTGTTTATTATAGGTGTCCGTTGTTGTTAGACGTGTTTGTATAAATGCTAGTTGTTCCATGTTAATGTAAATCAAGCATAGATCGGTTTAGGGAATTGGTTTTTTTAAATAAAAAAATAAAAAAATTTAAAAAAATCTGAAATTTCCAAAAAGAAAATATAAAAATGTTGGATAATACCAAATTAGGGAAAAAATGACATCTAAGAAATTTTTCTATTTTTATAAGGTCATTTTCCTAATTTAATGCTATTTGGTATTTTATGACCGTTGTTGTAAATAATCCATTTTGCATATATTAAAATCATCTAGAGTAGCTTCATGCATTTAGGGTAATTTCATGCATACTTATATTCCAATTTCACTCACGGGGGTCTTGTCTTGGGGTGTGATATCAAAGCTGTGTAATACTATTTGCCCAACATATACCGGATTTTCCTTTTCCGCATTTACTTTCAAGTTATTTCAATTTCTTGGATATTTACTTATCGTACCGCTTTTCAATAATTTGAGTGTAAATTTCTTTTTTAAATTAGGTTAGGATTAATTTAGACATTAAGGAAAACAAACCACAAAAACATTTGCATGCACACTTAGCGGCTTTGATAATGATTATAAGTGGCAATCAAGATTGGGTGACCACTTAAATAACAATTTTCCAAGTCAGGGGTAACGCAAGGATACTAATAGTAACATTGGTGTAAACAAGTCCTTGTTCCTAGAAATCTCTAGTTACATAAGAACTGAGGCGTGAGAGTTTTGTCTCGATTGATTTTTAGCCAACCTCAATAGGCTAATGGCAATTCCTAGAGATACTTAGGTTGTTAAGAACTAAAATATAAAATCCAACCTCTTCATTTTTCTTTGGATGGAAAAAGAGAGGTCACGACACTCACTCCAAGCAAAATTGGTACTTTGTTAATAAGTTCGAGGGATTGATCACCAAGGCAAAAAGAAAGATCCTAGACCCATAAAAAAAGTTGCTAAATTAAAAAAACAAATAAAAGATAACCAGCACATTATTTAAAGCAAGGTGACTTTTTGTTTTATAATCTAAATGGACAAGCTTACTAGGAGTCCTAAATTTGTCATTGTCGCGACCTCCCCGAAGCGGGTTTGGACCACCTACGGGTTCGGCTAATGGATTGTTAAGCCTAGACTTAACTCGGGCTCTCCCAAGCCCATACCAATTCGCGACTTAGGGTTTAAGTTCTTAATATGCAAATGATTTTTATCATGGAGTCGCCACTAATCTATTTTTGGTGGGTCGATTAGAAACCCAAGTAAAGTAATGGGAGAATTACTTCACTCCTACGAACCAGAGATTGTGAGTTCGGGGACTTGGTTACACTAGATTTCTCTAATGCCCTTTCGGTACCATTATTTTATTTTCAAAAATGTTTTTGCAGGCAGCTTGAATTGATTTTAATTTATCCTCCTAACATGTGAGGTGATCATGCGGATGCGCAAACCACCAATTTAACACCCAAGAAAGCGATGAATAAATTGCAGGACTTACCTCATAGCAACGAAAGCATCTGCATTGTTAGATCAGAATTCACATCAACAGACCTAGATATGATTTCTAATTAACAGGCAAATTCCCCTTCTTTTTTTGGTTTTTTACTTATTTAATGAGAATTATGCAATATGCAATGCATGCTACTAATCTAACATGGAATGGCATGACAATGTTTTCTAAACTACATGACGTGAGTAAAATGTATTTTTTTTGTGTTTTCTTAATGAACATGCAATAATTAAATATGCAAATCAAAATGACCTAATTATAATGACGGGCAATTTTTAATTAAATGAGCCTAATCCTACATGACGTACATTTTATGAACCTAATCCCACATGACGTGCACATGATATTTCTATTCCTAAAAATGCAATCTATCCTAAAAATTGAAACTAAACTTAAAATGAGACATGCAATTCTATTCTAATATGCATGATTTTTTTTTTTTTTTTTTATATATATACAAAATTCGAAATTTTAAAAATTTGTGCACAATTGAACATGCAACCTAAAAATTTAGCATCCTAAATTAATTAAATTTTTTGGGGATTTTTTTGTTATAAAAGTTTGAAGTAAAAGTCTAATTCTAGATTGACACGTGCAATTCTAAAAATAAAACTAAAAAGCTAATATCCCAAATGAATGCTTTTTTTTTTTGTTATTTTATTTCTTAAAAAAACTAAATACGCTAACCCTAGACCTAATCTAACTTGCATTTTTTTTGAGATTTTTTTTTTTTTGCAAGAGCAAAAGCTAATTCAAATAACCCGATATCTAATCCGATCAAGATAAGATTAATACCCAAAAATGACGAACCATATCTCATGCATGAGATCGGGTTGGTCAATTTTAAATTAAATCACGAATCGAATCTCGGACATGAGATTGGACTGTTGATTTTTGCAAGAGATCGTGAGTCGGATTTCGGGCGCAAAAATCGGACTCCTAATCTCTAATTTGAGGGGTTCTTTTATATTGGAATTTCAATCATGCGTTAATGAATAATTACACTAAAAAAGCTGTATAAAACAAACTATAAACCATATATAAAAATAATAATAATAAAAAAAAAAAACTACCTAATGCTCCCCTTTTGTTTTTCCTTTTTTTTGTTTTCTTCTTTTTCTTTTCCCACGCACGGCTTGCTCGTGGGTCTCCAAGGCGGCGCTCCGGCGAGGACCGGCCACAGGCGAATCGGCGAGGAGCGGCGGACCGGCGGCAGCAGCAGCAGGTCGCGGGTGGTGTGCTGCGGGCGTCGGGTCGCTGGTCGGAGTGGCACGGGCGAAGCAGCAGAGCAACTTCGCTCGGGGGAGGCAGATTTGGCTCGGGTCCGGCCTCGGCGGGGCTTCGGTGGGCCGAGAGGTTGCGGTCGAGGTGGTTCGCGGCGGCAGGGACGCAGATCCGGCTCGGGTCGCACTAGGTGATGCAGCAAAGCGGTAAGGGTCAGCGGCTTCGCGGCTCCTGGGTAGACCAGACGAAGGCTGGAGGTGCGAGGGTCTCGCTCGGTGGTTGAGTCGCTCGCGGGATCTGCAGCGGGGAGGCACGGACCGGCGGAGAGGCTCGGAGGGAGCGGCGGCGTCGTGGACCGGCACTGGGTCACGGCTTCACGGGGGCAAGGCAGCTGGGACGTCGGGTTGTTCGGCTGCTGGTGCTCCGGCGAGTGCAGCGGCGCGGATGCGGGGGGTGGCTCCGGCGTCACGGACCGGCGCGGATCGGAGATGAGGTGGAGCACGCGGATTGGCGGGATGGCGACGGCGGAGGTGGAGTTGGTGGTGCGGCGGTGCGAGCGAGGCGGCGCGGGCGCGGACGCGAGCAGCCGGCGAGGCTGGGGCGTTGTGGTGGTCGGCAGCTCCGCGGCTTCTTCTTTTTTAGACGGGGCAGAGGCTGGCGGAGGCGCGAGCTCGCGGGCGATGGAGGTGCGGCGCGGAAGCTCGGGCAGCAGGGGTCGATTGCAGAAGAAGAACTTGCAAGGAAGAAGATGAATAGTGCTTGTTCTTTTCCTTTCTTTTCTGTTCTGCCGCACGTCCACTCTCCCTCTCTCTCTCTCTCTCTCTTCTTTTCAGAGTTCTTTTTCTGTTTTTGTTCAGCTCTTGTACCTGATTTGTTTCTTTTTTTTTTCTTTTTCTGACAAACCCCTATCTTTTAATCTCCTCCCCTCTCCTTTCACTTCCCCCTCACTTCATTTTTCCTTGGTTCTCTCGACGAGCATCTCTTCCTTTTTTTTTTAATCTTTTCCTATCTCTCCACTCGTGTCTCTCTACAGACTCTCTCTTTTTTAATAGCTCTCACAAAACCTCTTCAGTCAAATTTTTCGTTCTCCTCCTCCCCGGACGCGGCTTCTTGTGGTCTTATTTATAGGCCGTCCATTGCCTCTTGAAGATAGCCAACATTATTGTGACAAGATGTAGCGCAACTTTTCCAGAATTTAAGCTGAACGTTGCCCTTTTTTAATCTTCTTTTCTTCTGGCAAACTCTCCCTTCATTTTTTAATATCCTCCCCTGACTTCATTTTTTCTTGTCCGAAGGAGGAGCCCCTTCCCAATGAATATTTTTTTTAGCTCTCTCTCTGACACTCTTCTTCCCCCCTGTTCCGTTTCGTGCGTGTATGGCGATGCATTAATGAGGAGGTTTCTTCTTGGTGCCACCAAAGCTAACATATTATATAATATTATGGGTTGCTTTTGCTTCTTTGAAGATTTCAATCCGCACGTCCACCGAATTTGTGCATGCCTTAATAAGGAATAGATAATGGACGTGCGAGAGCTTCTTTCCTCATCATTTTTTTATGCATGTTCAGACCAGCGAAAGAGAGACCATCCTTTTGTGCATGCAATCGACCGCGAGCCCCTGCTTCTTGTTGTCCTCTTAGTACAAATGCAAATGCGGCTACATGAAATGCAATCTTACTATTTTTCTTAGGGGTTAAAGATTAATCCCTAAATTTTTATGCAATTAATTACTAAATGATTAGTCAAAATTTATGTGTCAACAGTCATTAAAGTGCAATTGAATATTAAAACATGCAAAAAGTGCAATTACGTTCTAAAACTTGTGAAATAGGTACAATCAAGTCTTAAAATTAGTATTGTCAATTTATTTAGCGAAAAATGCTGATGTGGCAATTTTAAAGTAATTTCTCTTTCATAATTGGCATTTTTATTATTTTCTTTTTGATATCTTATTTAAATCAAATTAAAAAATTGAAAAAGATTTTTTTTAAAGCAAAACTGGAGAGAGAGAGAGAGAGAGAGAGAGAGAGAGAGAGAGAGAGAGAACAAAAGGGCAAGGCAGGCCATGCCAATAGGCATTGTCACTAGTGCCGCCCATCACAAAAGGGGCTAGCAAAGGGGTGAGAGTGGTTGGCCCTCACTTGTCCTGGGCGAGGACTGGTGACCCTGGTTAGGCCGGGCTCATGCTTGGGCACCTTGATCTAGGTGATGTTGGTTCTCACCTAGGCGTAGCGAGCATCGCTAACATCAATGAGGCCTCCTTTAGGGCTGATGAGGCTCGCTAGCTCTAGGCGACAACCAACATCGCCCAGATCTGGGCGCCTTCGCTGAGTCGACGAGGGTTGCCTGCCCTCCTTGCTTGGAGGTGGTGAGGGCCAACCACCCTCGCCTAGGGCTAGCGACCTCTGATAGTCCCTTTGACCCCTTCGATGATGGGTGGCAGCGATGGCAGTGCCTACTAGCGTGGCCAATCTTGCCCTTCTCTCTCTCTCTCTCTCTCTCTCTCTAGTTTTTTAAAAATAAAATGTTAGCTTTTTCAGTTTTTTTAATCTAATTTAAATAAGATTTAAAAAAGAAAAAAATATAAAACACAACTAGGAGAAAAATTAATTTAAAAATGTCATGTCAGTATTTTTGTTAAGTAAATTGACGGTGTTAACTTTAGGATATGATTCTACTGATTTGATAAGTTTTAGGACTCAATTGCACTTTCGTGATAAGTTTTTGGACTTCTAGTGAATTTATCCATAATCTAAAAGAGCTGGGAAAGGCAACCAGCACTACAACCCCTTTAAGTGTTGTCATAAGGGTTTGATGTTTATTGCAATATATTCAGTTTGAGTCATAACAACTCTAAATACCATGATCCAAAGATGCATGTTGATAGTTTAGAAATCTCTCTGCACGAGACACATCGTAGCTAGGTAATTTAATTGAGCTGTTTAGAAGTTCATCCACAACGTAAATCAAAATTGTGACCTTGTAGAAATGTATCCGTTTTATCATTGGGGCCATCCATCACGGCCGTAAAGCACGGTTTTGCTAATGCACAATTTGTACCTACATGCTATTTAATAGGGTATAAGATAAGTGACTGGACAATCCTATAGGGTTATAGTGCAAGCTCGAACCCCCTGAGATAATGCTCCGATTTCACTGGAGTGTTGGCCACTGGGTGACCTTACGCTCTTGTGATGAGTTTATTCGTCAAAGATTCCCTTCACCATTATTAAGAGGAAAAAAAGATAAGTGAGCAAATAATTAGCGAAACAAAACGATAAGAATGGGAGATTAACGAAATGAAAAAAAGAGAGGAATCCAAATGGAGATAATGAACGGGAATCATGTGAACAAAGTTAGTCAATGAAATTCGAAAAAGGAGTTTTCTATAGGCTACAACTAGTGAAGGTTCAGCAACATTTTCTGCAGCGGTTAGCTCTCTCCATGAGTGATAAATGTGTTTTTGTTTATTTTTATTAATAAATCGATGTGAAGTGCCGCAATTATAATAATTGACGCCACTTGATATTTATTATATTATTTCAAATAACGGTTTTAACACATTCAGGACCAAGGAATGGCATTTCCTATAGATGTGGACAAAATATGCTTAGTCAGCACGGACAAATCAACGCGTCGTGCCTACATGTACAAGTTTCTAAATATGTTTTACTTTTGGTCCTTATACTTTTGAGTCTATTCCGTTTTAGTCCTTGTACTTTGTTTTAAATATAGAACTAGTCCTTGAATTACTTTTAATTTCTTTCATCAAATTTTTATCTGAAATCTTATGGACAATGTCAATTTGAAATAAACTATTAGTAGATTATTCTTATGTTTACAAGTGTCCACAATCCGATTGATAGCCCCGACTAAGATTAATTCCATCATTTGCTATAATTTAACATCCATATTTTTAGTGTAGATCCATATTGAAGTATTTAGGGCTACTTTTAGGGGGAAAAGATCATTTTTAAATTATTAAACCACATTTGAATATGCTTTTATAGCTAAATATTTTATTTATAAAGTTTATATTAAACCATCAAACTATATAATCATAAGCAACTCCACATCACATTGAATTAAACGGCTTGGAGATATGATGGCATTTATCTTAATAATACTTTCAATCTGATTGGACAAACTTGTAAAGGCAAAAATTACCAATTAATACTTGGTTTAAACTTGACTCTCCCCTAAGGTTTTGGATTGGGATGTGAGAAAGAAATTAAGTAGTTTGTAGAAAAATAATATGAGGACCAGCTTCGTAATTGAAAGAAAGTACAAAAATCACCAAAAGTGTGACAAAAATGTAATTTTTGTTGAAACTTGTACATTTGTACTCTACATGTAGATTTTCCAGTGCTGACTCCACATTCCATCTATATCTTGACGGAAAATTTAATGTTGTCATGAAATTATTGTTGGAGATAAGATGAGAGACCAATAAATAACAAAAATATAGGGACCAAAATTGTGACATTCTGAATTTTGACCCTGTCTCAATAATATGAAAATGGCATTTCGTCGACACACCTATGGTTCTTTTTCTCTGAGTTGGCCATTTATGAGTTAACTGATTTATCAGGTAAAACCATTAAGAGATATAAATGCGATAAACTTGAGAATTCAATCAAAAATCGACTGCTTGACCGTGATAATCGATAAGGGTCAATATGACACCGTTATAATAGATTAGTGATTGGATATAGGTTGATTCGACGGAAACACGTAATTAAATTGTGGGTGATGTTGGAGAAAACTCCTTTGATGTTTTGAAGTTGACAAAACTTGTCCAAAGTTTATTATGAAGAATTCTAGAATTTTGTGTCAAAGTTTGAAGACACCTAGACTCTATGTCAAAGTTTGAAGACTCCCGAACTTTATGTCAAAGTTTGCCCATATGATAAATTCCAGATCGAACAAAAATGAAAGATGAAGACTTTTCCAGATAAGGGATTATCTTTCTTTCTTCAAGGATTCAGTTCGTATAGATTATATATGGACTTCTGGTTGGAAATCAAATCTACGAGATTGAATATCTTCATTAGAATCAATTTCGATTCATCAAATATTTTTGAAGGGAAAGTATTTTTGGAAAGAATCTACTTATGGAACCAAGATCTTGATTGTATGGGCGAATAGGATTCACAAGCTTTCATCACAATATTCAAACGGCTCGAGATCTCCTTGATTGATTCTGTTTAATGGGTTGATTGGAAGAATTCATTTGTAAAGTGTCAACGGTCGAGAAGGCATGAAAGAGTATTTAAGAATGACTCTGTAGTCGTTCGAAAGAGTGTGTGAAAGAGAAATTCCAAGGTCTGAAAGTTCCCAGTATCTTGTTACTTCTTACTCTGTGCCTTAAACTGTACTCAAAAGAGAGAGACTTATAGTGTGACTTTGTGAGAGAGCAGTGGATACTCTTCACTGTTGAGATCACAAGATTGTAAATTCTCTTTTGATTCATAGTAGAAACCAGCCATAAGGTTGTTAGCGTATGAGAGTGGATGTAGGCTTGATCTAAGCCGAACCACTATAAATTATGTGTTCATATTCTCTTCCCTGAACTTCTTTAGTTTGTTCATAGCTCTAGCTAACTACTAAAGTTTGAACTTGTTCAAAGTCTATTGTTTTTTAGACTCAGTTTCAAAAGTAAAATATTTTCACTATTCTTTGCGAAAAATTATTTTTACACTTATTCACCCCACTAGGTGTTCATACTAGCTCTAACAATTGGTATTAAAGCCTGTGTGCTTAATTTTTGAAGTGTTTTACTTCTAAGCTAAAGATCCTTTATAGCTAGTATTTTGGCTCTAGGTTTGGTTAAGGTCAGAGCAACAACAGACCTCCTTACTTCGATGGAAATGAGTACAATGTTTGGAAGAATAAGATGAAGGCATTTCTCAGATCCAGAGATCATTTGGAGTGGGATGTCGTAGAAAAAGGGATCAACCCTAAAGATGCATTAGCTTCAGATCGAGGAAAAGAAGTCATTGATGTTGATGAAGCAACATGAGTTGAATTTATCAAGAGACAAGCTTTTGATGCAAAAGCAATCTACTTTTTATACTATGCCTTATCTCCTACTGAGTATAACCGAATTTCTTCTTGTGAAACATCAAAAGAAGTTTGGGACATATTGCATGTTACCTACGAAGGAACTGACCGTGTGAAGGAAACCAAAATAAACATTTTGCTTGGATAGTATGAAGCCTTCAGAATGAAGCCTAGAGAATCTATTATTGATATGTTCAGTCGATTTACAGAGATTATAAATCACCTAGCTTATCAAGGTCAACCCATCTCAGGACCAATGAAAGTCAATAAGCTATTGCGTGGGCTTTCGAAAGATTGGAATCATGTGAAGAATTCAATTAGAGAGAACCAAAGGATCATGCCTCTATCAATTGACAAACTGATAGGCACACTTCAATCATACGAAGTGGAACAATTAATGATGAAGAAGATGTTAAAGGTAAGAAGTCAATTGCTTTAAAGTCTAATGTTGATTCTAATGATACAGACTTAGATGATGATATGGACAATGAAGAGCTGCACTCATGATCAAGAAATTTAGAAAGTTGAATAGAAAGGGAAGAAGATTCAATTGGAAGAAATAGGGCACGCAAAATTTCCAGAAGAGACCAATTGAGGACAATGAAACTAGCAAAGATGTGATATGTTTCGAATGCAAGAGAAAATGGCATATAGACCTAACTGTCCTCTGTTAAAGAAGAAGAAAGGAAAAACTAAGAAGTACAAAAAGACACTCAAAGTTGAAACTTGGAGTGACACCGAGTGTGAGGAAAGTGAAGAAGAATATGCCAACATATGTCTAATGGCTCATTCCGACTTAGACTCAGAATCAGAAACAAACTCTGATTCAGACTTAGACAAAGAAATTGAGGTTAGTGATTTAAAAATTCCTGTCAAAGTCTCCAAATACATAAATGAAATTTGTCTCAGTCTCAAATCCTCTCTTAAAAGGATTTCTGAACTAAAAAGGGAGAATTCTAAACTTAGGCAATAGGAAGTTTCTTGGAAAGAAAAAATTGAAAGTCTGAAAACAAGTTTTGATAATTTGAAAGAAAATTTTGATTCACTTTCAAAGGAAAACACTTTTTTGAAAAGTGATATCTCAAATATAACAAAAAGTTTCAAAAGGATCCAAGAAACTGGAGAAAATTCTTTTAGTTCAAATACCCTATTTTAACAAATCTGGTTTGGGTATGACTTCACAAACTATTCCTTTAATCGATTTTCCCAAAGTAAAAGAAAGAATTAAACAAAGACCTGCAAAGGAATTTTACAAAAATCATTTTCAAAAAGTTTTTGTAAAACTTGTTGGCCAAAATGCACTCAAATGTTCAAAGTATAATAGCTTAGAACATTTCAATAAAGAATGTCCCAAGGTTTGGAGACTAGTTAAGAAGAACTAGGCTAAGACTATTTTTAATACTAACCCTTTTGGACTTAAGAAAATCTGGATACCAAAGAAAGTTTGAATTTCTCTTTTGATCGCATGTCACTATCAAAAGGAAGATCAAATGGTATTTGGATAGTGGCTGTTCAAGGCATATGATAGGAGACTCAAGCTGCTTTATAAAGCTTGTGAAATTGAATGGAGGAAAAGTATATTTTGGAGGAAACATCAAAGGAAGGATTGTAGGATGTGGAACTGCGAAGATTGGAAGCCTAACTATCAACAATGTTTCCTTGGTGGAAGGATTGAATTACAATTTGCTTAGCATAAGTCAGCTTTGAGAAATTGGTTTTATAATAAACTTCTAATAAGGCATTTGTTTTGGAATGAGTCAAGATTTCTCTTAATCTTTCACTGGGTGAAGGCATGGCAACATTTACCATCTGGATGTAAACCCATAAAGTTCTTAGTGTCTTATTTCCATTCAAGATAAAGCAAGTCTTTGGCATTGGAAGCTTGGTCATGTCAACTTGAAGCAAATTGCCAAGATTTCTTTTAAGAAGCTTGTTCGAGGACTTCCAAATCTGGCTTATCGGAAGAATGAGTTGTGCACTCTCTGTGTTATGGGAAAATAGGTTAGAAGCTCCTTCAAACCTTTGAATCAAGTCTCTACCAATGGAACTCTGCAACTTCTTCATATGGACATTTTTGGTCCAACCATAACTCAAAGTATTGGTGGAAAGAAGTATTGTCTAGTAATCGTGGATGATTACTCTCGCTTCACTTGGGTTTACTCCCTGGCAAGTAAGTTTGAAGCCTTCTCTTATTTCTCAAAGTTTGCCAAGAAAGTTCATAATGAAAAGAGTTATGCTATTTCGAGCATACATATTGACCATGAAGGTGAGTTTGAAAATCATGACTTTGCTAAGTTCTATGATGAATTTGGTTTTCAACATGTCTTCTCTTCTCCATACTAGTACGAGGCGAAGTTCGACCGAATTTTCGCAATACGCCCCCAGACTGATCGAGGATCCAGTGGACCGAGCAAGAAGATTCAAAGATGGCCTTAGATTGGGGCTGAAAGACCCGCTAGTGCCATTTAATTTGAAGAATTACAATGATTGATACGAATGGGCCTAGCTGATAGAGAGAAACCTAAATGAACTAGCCGCCGCATCTAAGTCGTGGTTTGGGTCGAATAGGGATGGTAATCAGTTTGGGAAGAAGCTACAAACCGGAGGAAAGTACCCTATTCCGTCCAACAAGAAGGGTGGGATAGGAAAGTCAGCGCTAAATCAGAATGGAGTGTGTTGTTTCTATGGGAGATGACATGGATTAGTTTCGTGCCATTCTAGGACAGGTGTTTGCTATGGATGTGGTCAGCAGGGTCACCTAGCTAGAAATTGTCCGCACAAGCAAATGGGACCATAGCAGCTACCGCCGCCGCGCCATCGATGGGTTAGAAAAGAGGATATGCGCCATAGAATGCACCATGGGGTGGTTTGAACCGGCCTCCAGCTTAGGGAATGGTGTATGCTGTCACTCGACGATAGGTAGAGGAATCACTTGATGTGGTCACAAGTACGGTCTTGTTGAACGACCATGCTGCTTATGTTTTATTTGATCTTGGAGCTACTCATTCGTTTATTGCTGAGTAGTACGTTAAGTTGGTAGGGTTGAGTCTAGAATTGTTGGGGTCTGAGCTAGTCAATGTATGGAGTGATAAGGTGCGATTGGTTATGGGATAGTTAGTAGGAAATGTCTTTTTCTTATGCATATGCATGTGATTGATAGCTAATTAGTAGATTGTTTTGTGTGGGTGACTCAGTTTTCTAATTTTGTGTGGAATTAGAAAGTAGGTTCTGTAAGGATCTTGCACTATGAGTGACCAAGAGCAGAGAACTCTTAGGAAGATGTAGTGATGTCTGTCACTCGAGGTAGGACATCGACAAGGGTTGGTACCTGAGGAAGAGCGCCGGCTTAGGTTAGTGCGAGTGTTAGAGTACCACCGCAGTTGGTGCTAGTGTAGTAACACTTGCCGATCTTAGAATCGATGGGATCGTAGAGGAGCTCAAGACTTTGGGGACTTTGATGGGGTAGCAGGCCCAAAATCAAGGCATCACTATAGTTGTTGCCACTGCCGCCACCAACGCTGCTATTGCCAATGTCATTGTCGTCGCTGTAGCCACACCTGCTAAAGTTCAACCAAGGATTGTAGTTGGGGAGAGACCGATGCACAAGCTAGTCGAGCGATTTTTGAAGTTGAACCTGCTGAGGTTCATAAGAGCAAGCGATCCTGAGGCTCCAACCCTCCGGATCCAAGAGTTGGAGAAAGCCTTCGCGCCGTTGATATGCACGAAGGAAGATAAGGTGGTCCTTGTAGTTTCTTAGCTGTAGGGTAATACAAGTACCTAGTGGAGGGCCACTAGAGGTAGAGTGTTCCCTAAAGGCGTGGTTCCGGTGTGGAATGCCTTCATTGAGGTGTTTAATGGCAAGTATTTTTTTTGACTCTACTAGGGAACAAAAGATGGTGGAATTCCAAAGTCTTCATCAAGGTCTAATGTCTGTAGACTAGTACAAGGCAAAGTACGCCCCTAGACTAATCGAAGATCCGGTGGAACGAGTAAGAAGATTAAGAGATGGCCTTAGATCGGAGCTGAAAGACTTCGATGGTACCGTTCAATCTGAAGGACTACAATGATTTATACGAACGGGCCTAACTAATAGAGAGAAAGCTGAATGAACGAGCCGCCACATCTAGGTCATGGTTTGAGTTGAACAAAGATGGTAATTGGTTTGGGAAGAAGCCATTAATCAAAGAAAAGTACCCTATTCCACCCAATAAGAAAGGTGTGATAGAAAAGTCAATGCTGAATTTGAATGGAGTGTGTTGTTTCTATGGGAGACAACATGGATTAGCCTCATGCCATTTTAGGATGGGTGTTTGCTATGGATGTGGCTAGCTAGAAATTGTCCGCACAAGCAGATGGGACCATAGCAGCTATTGCCACTGAAAGTGTTAGTATGAACACCTAGAGGAGGGTGAATATGTGTGAAGTAAACTTTCCATAAAGAACAGTAGAAATATTTTTATTTTGAAACTGAGTCTGAAGAATAACGAACTTTTGAAACTGAGTTTGAAGTACAATAGACTTTGAGCGAGTTCAGACTTTAGTAGTTAAATAGAACTATGAACAAAATAAAGGAGTTACCACCGTTCGCGGTGGCGTAGCTGGCTTTGGGCTCCCTCCCCCTCATGAATGGGAGGAGTTTGAATCCCTAGAAGCGTCGCGTTCGCGCGACTCAAACGTGGCTAGATCTGTGGTGGTGGCTCAGTCCGCCCTGGGTTTATGTCTAAGTTGTCGGTTGATGGCGGTTCCCGGGTCATAAAAAAAAAAAAAACAAATAAAGGATTTTGGGGAAGAGAACAAGAACACATATTTTATAGTGGTTTGGTTTAGATCAAATCTACATCCACTCTCCCACGCTAACAATCTTATGGCTAGATTCCACTATGCAATTAATAAGAGATTACAACTTTGAGTACAAACACTCAGTGGTAGATTATACTATCTCACTAAGTCACTTTTTGGTGTTTCACTCACAATCACAAATGTTTAAGCTCACAAGAGATAAGTGTATGATCGAAGGTTGCTCAGACTTTGGAATTATAAATTCTACGCTTCATCTTTTACTTGCTCATTGTTCATTTATCTCCTTAAATACTCCTTCACTTCCAAACTAGCCATTGGATAGTATCTTAGAGGATCGTCTTCCAATCTATCCGTTGAATAAATCTACATTTACAATATTTGGTAGCTATTAAGTGACAAAAATAGAACCCCAAATTGATTCTGATCACCCATACAAACCAAATCTTAGTTTCCATAACTAGAGCTCCTTCGTTTAGAAAATTCTTGTCTTCAAGATCTTAATTGTCAATCAATTAGATTTCAATCGAATCAATCTTGATGTAAAATCCAAACCAATCACTAGCCGTTATACATTTAGGGCTTGTGTTACGTTTATCTCGTTCTGGATGTAAAGTTTGAGAACAATAAACTTTATAATCTGAGTCTGAGTGCAATAAACTTTACAATTTGGACGTAAGTCTCAACATATTCTACTTCTGAACACATTTAGCTTTAAGGTTTGAACACAATCTGAATAAGTTCAGCTTAAGCATAGAGTCTGTCTTCGGGTTCTTCCAAGTATGGACTTTGACAATATCCTTTATATGTTCTATCATTTCATAGTTTATTACTCAACCATTAAACACGTTAGTAGCCTTTGATTTATTTTGTCACTTTCAAAATATCATAAATGATTTCCCTAACAATCTCCCCATTTTTGATGATGACAAAACAATCTCTAAATATGCAAATGTGTAATCATACTTTCTAAAATAATGATAAATCAATCATCAAATTTTAGATTTTTAAAAAATGTGATTTGAATTAAAACACAGCAAATAGATTGAACATAACAAATATAGAAAAATAATCGTAACTCAATATTATAATATCAACCAATCAACACATATGCAGATTTATATTTTCTCTCCCTTTTTGTCATAATCAAAAAGCGGTAATAATGGAAATGATATCACGTAGAGAATATAATGTGGCATCCTAAAATTTCATAGCAATCCCTAGACACACTACGACCCATGAATAGGTGATGAAAGCATCATTGGATTATATTATAGCCATTAGACTAATAAATTTCAATTAATCAAGGCCGAGCATTTAATGGACAATTATTTTGTTGGAAATATATCTTATGTCCATAAGCGATTAGGATTGTAATAAAAGGATAAATTGATTATGAAATTTTGTTCTTGGCCATGAGCTTTATAAGTTGGATTTTTAATGATTTATGTTACAAATTTTTATGACCATATAAATTTGCAATTAGGCATTTATATAAGTGGGGATTAAATAGAAAAATTGGAGAAGGTGTGGGCTGATTTTCTTAAGGCCGAACCAGCCTAAAAACCAGCCGACAGCCCCCACCGTTTTTCCCCCCATTTGGTCAACCAAAAAGATGGCCCAAGCCCAGCCCAAAGGAGGCTCATCAACTTGCATGAAAAAAAATGACAAGTGGTGTGAAGGGTGCTCCAAGTGGCCCTTGCATGCAAGCTAATAATTGCTAATCATGGGTGAAAGAAGAAAAAGAAGGAGAGAGGGGCGGATTGCTTGAGGGAATGAACCGAGAGAGAGGAGTTGTCGCGTGAGGGAGAGGAAGAGAGAAAGAGACAAAGAGACAAAAAGAGAAAGCCGAGGGAGAGAGAGAGGGTTCGTGTGGGTGCTTTGGCAAAGGGAGAAGAGGACCGGCCTTGCCGTGCGTGCACTAGCAGCCACCGTCGATGCCGCCTAGTACTATCGTCGATCGAGCCCGCTAAAGCCCCAAGTCACCATTGTTTGCTCGTTTTCGTTGGATCTAAGGTAAGTAGAGTTCGTTAGCCTACATTTTGCTTGTTGTGTGTGTGTGAAGTGAAATGGGTGTTAGAAATGCTTGAGTTGTGATGCTAGATGCTAAAAATCGAGTGAGTGGTGCTAGTCTTCCTAGAACAATCAAGCTGTTGCATGTAAATACGGTCCGATCCTTTGCGGTTCCGTGAATTTTATAAAATTATCTAGTTAGAATTTGATCTTGTGTTCTTGATAAAAATTGTAGATGACATCTTTGGAGTAACATACTAAAATTTGAGAAGAAATGGACAAATATTGGTCGGTGAAATGATTTTTCTCTGAAATGGTTAGATCTGGAAATCGTTACTGAGGGTTAGGGGTAGTTTTGGTGAATGTAACTCATTATATATAACGAATCTGACTTCAAGTTTTTCATAGAAACTTTTCCTCTAGGTCTTGTCTATAACATATTAAAATTTCATAATTGTCTGAGTTGATTTAGGTTTATACCGAATTTATGATTAAAACTATGCAATGGTAATGTTCCAAAACTTTAAGCTGTGATGCATGAACCATAGCGACTCGTACGAAGCTCTTTTGATGTGGTGCTTTTCATGAAACCTTTCTCTCTAGATCTTGTTTATAAAATGTTAAATTTTCAGAATTTATTGAGATCATTTATTAATTTTTCCAAAATTTTAATTAAAGGAGTGCATTATGCTTTATTCGAAAATTTGCTTCCTATTCAAGAATAAATGAATTGCTTTATGAAATGTGATATCTTGGGTGTTATTTGTATTGCATATATGGTGACATTTGGCATATCATATGACATCAAAAAGGCTGGTTTAAACCTCTGACATTATTGCATCAAATGTTAATTTGAAAATGAGGTATATATGTGAATATGCATTGTGATGATAATAATACCATCGGAGGTGTGAGCTGAAGATGCCCTGTGAGTATCGGACTGCCCATAGTGTGTGTGCCAAATGCTTGGAGGTGTGTGCCGGATGTCCTTGGGAGTTTCAAGATGCCCGGAGGTGTGTGCCGGAGGTTCCTCGCGATGCCAGGTTAGGTGTGAGCGATATATGGGGGATGCAAACACTAGTCCCTGTAAGAAAAATAAGATCATTTTGAAAGCTAAAATGGAAATTGAATCATTTGCATGTGTGTGTGCATATGGCATGGGATATAATTGCCTATGAACTTGAGTTGATATTATATAGCATTGAGAATGCGATCTTGAAGGTATTGAATGGATCTCATAAGGGATATATACATGATTGTATGGATGTTATGAAACATGTGCATGTATGTGTATATGGCATGGAATATGAATTGCTTCAATGAATGAATCTCATGGAAATGCAAGCATGATCACAAGGATGATATGTGCATGTCACATGAAAATGTGGTTGTCCTGCTTGTTGCATTATGTAGTTTGATGGATCTTTACTGTTGAGTGGTTGAACTCACCCCTTTTGGGGACTAACATTTTCAGATTGAGAGATGCCTTTGTCACCTGTCACGCGTGGTACATTTTATGGCTTACTGTCTGATGTTGTTGTCGAGTGCTCGGAACACCCCTGCGTTGGTGTTCATGGTCTGGTGTTTATTTGAGTTTGTATTTTGGTTATGTATGATGTGGGCCTACTTGATGGCCCTATAGTCTAGGAGTTCATGTTCATCCATATTCGTCGCGACAGGAGGATGATGGAGATGCTGCCACCGCCACCGGCCGATATACCGGGCTGGGTGTGATTAGAGCATGTGACTAGTAGAGGTTGACACTTTTTAGATGGCTGACACTAGGATGATGGATTGATGTACATGTGTGATGTAGAGTTGGGTTCTTTTGGGTTATAGCTGAGCTTAGTTAAAGCCTTGGCCTTTTGTTGTATCGACTCATGATGTCCATCAAAGTATGTAAATAAAAGTGGTTCGGTATTAGCTTCTATATATATGAAAAGTGTAGTTGGTGTGCATTGCATTGTATTATTTAGTTTGAGTTACGGGTTAGGGAGATGTCGAGTATGCTTCCGTTATATGAATTGCGCTGGGACTGATTGAGATGATACAAACCCCCAGGATTTATGAACCCACTATAATTCAAATGGTATTCGAATGACATGTCATTAGGACAAGTGAAAGGTAAGCGAACTGTGGCGACCCTAGCGGATCGGGGGCCGTGTCGAGGGGTGCCACATCAGAGTTGGTATTAGAGCAATGGTTATAGGTAGAGTGATAAGGAGCCTCATTTGGAAATTGAGGAATATGATGACAATGCACACCATAGGATACTAACTAGGATAGTTGACTAACTTTGAACAACGGGTGATGGGTATTCACTCATAGATCCCAAGTAGTTTATTATGAGTTTCTTTTAGGTGCTAGTAACATGTTTATGTTACTTATATATAGTAGTAGTTGCTTTTAAATGGAGACATTGAGTCACAGATTATTCCTGAGGCAAATGCTTGGAAATTGCAGGAAAATCATGGTACGAGCTAGAAGTTCTCATCCATCGAGGGCTGAAGCCTCTGCTGCAAGGGCTTAACCCCGAATGGAAGATATCTTGCAGGCATTGGCCAATATAGGAAATCTGATGGAAAGACAAGCACAGCAGCAACCCAGAGTGGAACGTCGTGCTCAAAGACTGTTGGAACAATTTATGGAGCTAAAGCCACCTAAGTTTAGTGGAATAGGAAGTCTTGAGGAGGCAGAATAATGGATTGATGGAATGGAGCGAATTTTCTGGTTGTTGGCCTGCAATGATGCTAAGAAAATAACTTTGGTAGAGTACAAGCTGGAGGGAAATGCAAAATTTTGGTGGAGAGCTTCAAGAGATATGATTTTTTCACTAGGTACTGATATAAATTGGGACGAATTTGTTAGAGCTTTCAATAGGAATCATTTTTCAGATTGTGCCAGGGATAAGAAGATCACTGAATTTGTTCAGCTAGAACCAAATGAGCTGACGGTAGATTAGTATGAGGCAAAATTTTCTTAATTGTCTAGGTATGCTCTTAGGTTGATTGAGGATCGAGAGGAAAATGCTAAGAGATTTCTAAAAGGGTTGAGGACTAATATTAGGAAACAACTAGTGCTTTTGAATATAAGAGATTATAATGAGATTTATGAAAGGGCACACTTGGTAGAGTAGGAACTGGTCAAAGAGCAATCAGAGCCTAAGAGACAGTTGACCTTTAGTGATATCAGACAGGGCAAGAGACCCTATCCTAGTCAAGGTCAAACCTGAGATTCTAAGAAAAAGAGTAATTTTTGAAATTTTGGAAAAGCTAGGGATGGCCTGAATATAGGGAAAGCACCCTATCAGCATGATGCTTGTTGAAGATGTGATGGGCAACATGGCCCAAGACCTTGCAATGGACGGCTGAAATGCTATGGTTGTGGACAAGTAGGTCACCTTAAGAGAGACTGTCCATAGGAGAGATCGCAGCTGAGTGTCGGCTCAATGAGATAGGTACAACAAAGTGCTGTTAGACCAAATCTACCAAGGAATCCACAAAGGCCACTAGCATAAGGAAGGGTGTATGCGGTCACCCAAGAGGAAGTAGAAGCTTTCAAAAATGTTATCTCAGGTAAGATTTTTATAAATGGCAAGAAGGCATATGCATTGTTTGACATGGGTGCTACGCATTCATTTATATTTGAAAGATATAGGCAATTGAGTAAAATAGAAACTACGCCTCTAGAAACGCCTCTTTGTATTTTCACGCCTTTAAAGAATATGGTGTTATCTACAATGATGTGTGCAAAATGTAAAATAACTATAGAAGAGCGGGATATGGAAATAAATCTAGTTGTAATGGCTATGTATGACTTTGATGTTATCATAGGAATGGACTGGCTCCATAAGTATCGGGCTAAGGTGGATTGCTATAGGAAAGTGATCTGTTTCATGTTACCTGATTAGTCTAGTTTTGAATCTTTTATAGGTCAGACAAACCCCTCTATAGCCATCATCTCAATGGTAGAAGCTAGTGAACTACTTGACGAAGGATGTCAAGGATATCTAGTAGTAGTAAGAGATCTTACTAAGAAAGAGGCTAAAATCGATGAGATTCGAATAGTCAGGGAATTTCATGATGTGTTTCCTAAGGAGTTGCCTGGATTACCACTGGAACAAGAGATCGAATTTGAAATTGAACTAATGCCTGGAACAGGACCAATATCAAAAGCCCCGTATAGAATGGCCTTGGTGGAGCTGAAGGAATTGAAGGTGCAACTACAAGAGTTGCTTGATAAGGGATTTATTAGGCCAAGTGTTTCACCTTGGGGTGCACCAGTTCTATTTGTGAAAAAGAAAGATGGGTCGATGCGTTTATGTATTGACTATAGATAGCTGAACCAAGTGACTGTAAAGAATAAGTATCCATTGCCTAGAATTGATGATTTATTTGATCAGTTGCAAGGAAGTTTAGTCTTTTCTAAAATTGACTTAAGGTCAGGATACCATCAGTTAAGGATAAAGAAAAAAGACATTCCTAAGACTGCATTTAGAACTCGTTATGGACATTATGAGTTCCTAGTTATGCCTTTTGGACTAACGAATGTACCAGCCACATTCATGGATTTAATGAATAGGATATTTAAGCCTTATTTGGATCAGTTTGTAATTGTCTTCATTGATGATATCCTGATATATTCTAAAGGACCTAAAGAGCATGAACGACACCTAAGGATAGCATTGCAAACGCTAAGGGTGCACATAATAAAATTTCTATTCCAGAAATTGATTTCTCAATTTCTATTCCCCGGACAAGTTTCTAAGCAAAGAAACCCGTTTGATAATGACTCAAAATTTCTATTTTTAGGAATAGAAATTGATTAGATAACAACATAGGAAATCCTCAAAACAAAATAATAGTCGAAATAATATTAATACATTACAAAAGTTGAAAATACAATTTCATGGAATTTCCAGCATATTATTATCCCTTGCCATTTTATTGGCAATGGTTTTCCTAAGCGTATTTATTTGGTTTCCCTCCTAGGTCAATGTATTGTTTGCAAGCTCATCCTATGTAGATTCAGACAAGTACTGTGGAAGCATGAATATGGGTGCCATCAATGGCACCTATACATTCCTGTTATTTTATCAAAGACTAGTATTATATAAGATTATCAATAAAATAAAATTGATGGTGTAAAGGAATATATGAGAATTCTACCTTGAAGTAATGTTTATGGTTATGAACCAATTGGGGGAATGTTGGTTTATTTTGATTCTCAAATTGAATCAATTCAGTTGTTCATCCCTAATTTCTTTATTGTTGCTTAATGAACCTTTAATAGCCTTTGCATAGCAAAAGAGAGATTCTCTTGAATCTCTTGCTTTTGAATTAAAATTCAAGATTGTGTAACAATCTAATTATTTTGATTTTGCAAGAATTTTGAATCCGTAAAGAAACAATGTTAAATTTCTAGGCACGTTTTTTATTCATCTATTGTGTAAGAACTTTTTCTTCAATTGGCCATGCAAGTGCCCTTTCTACAAGGAAAGAGCCCTATTGTTTTTAAGTAAGCATTTAAGAACTTTGGTCATTTTTTAAAATTGGGGACTCATTCGATTGCCTTTCATCCCAAAGAGAAAGTTATCGGAAAAAAAAAATGAAAGAAAAAGAGCAAAATAAGAAAAAGAAAATTAGAAATAATTTGTGAAGTTGTGGTTATTAGTGAATTAAGTTAACAAGAAAGTGCAAGGTTCTTTTATATGGTTTGATTTCAGCTTCTGATTTCTATTTCAGAAATTGAGAAATTAAAAATTTCAGCTTATGATTTCTTCGATTTCTCTATTTCTTGAATAAAATTTGCTTCAGAAATAAAGAAATTAAATTACGTTACCAAACGGATTTTGTTCCAAACTTGTTCCGGGGAACAGAGAAATAGAGAAATCAAGAAATATAAATTTTGTCATGCGCATCCTAAGAGATCATAAGTTATTCGCCAAATTCAGTAAGTGTGAATTTTGCTAGATCAGATAATATTTTTAGGGCACGTGGTGTCGGGTAATGGAATTGCAATAGACCCTGCAAAGGTTGAGATGGTAGTGAATTGGCCGAGACCGACAACGCCGACTGAGATATAGAGTTTCTTAGGGTTGGTTGGCTATTATAGGAGGTTTATCGAAGGATTTTCACAATTGGCAAGTCCTTTAACGAAATTGACTTGAAAGAATATGAGGTTTGAATGGAGTGGATATTGTGAAAGAAGTTTTTAGAACTTAAAAGGAAGTTAACTACATCCCCAATTCTAACTATACCATATGGGTTTGATGGATTCACATTGTATAGTGATGCATCTCATAAAGGACTAGGATGTGTTTTGATGCAACATGGCAAGGTCATAGCCTATGCATTGAGGCAGTTGAAACCTCATGAGTTAAATTACCCAACCCATGATTTGGAATTGGCAACTATAGTATTTGCTCTAAAAATATGGAGACATTATCTGTATGGGGAGAAATGTGAAATCTATACAGATCATGGAGTTTGAAGTATTTGTTTTCTCAAAAAGAGTTAAACATGAGACAGAGAAGGTGGATGGAATTATTAAAAGATTATGACTGTGAAATACAATACCATCCAAGAAAGGCAAATAAGGTGGCAGATGCCCTTAGTTGAAAGTCGGCTATGGACATTGCTAGTCTAAGAATAACATAGTGGAATTTGTTCAAGTCAATTGTGGATTCAGACTTTAAGTTAGAAGTAGACCATCTTACTGGTATGCTCACTGCACTGAGGATTGAGCCTGAAATCATTCAGAAAGTTAAGATTCTACAGGAATATGATCCAGAGATTGTGAAGATACGAGCTGTGTCTTTAGGGAAAAAACCAGAGTTTCAAGTCTCTGAGGATGGAGTAGTAAGATGCCAATGACGGCTCTGTGTTCCTGATAATGAAGAAGTAAGAAGGGAGATCCTATCAGAAACACATAAAAGTAATTATAGTATTCATTCAGGGAGTACAAAAATGTATAGAAATTTACGCTAGCAATTTTGGTGGAATGGCATGAAGAAGGATGTAGCTAAACATGTTTCTCAATGTTTAACATGCCAGCAAGTGAAAGCGGAACACCGCAAACCCGCAGGACTATTGAGACTATTGGACATACTAGAATGGAAATGGGAGCATGTGACGATGGACTTCGTGTAAGGACTGCCAATGACATCAAGTGGTCATGACTCTATTTGGGTAATAGTAGATCGTTTGACTAAGTTTGCTGATTTCCTAGCGGTCCGCGTAGACTACTCGATGAATAAACTTGCTGAGATATATGTGAGCCAAGTGATACGCTTACATGGTATTCCTGTAACAATACATTTGATCGAGACTTTAGGTTTACTTGAAATTTTTGGCAAAGTCTAAAAAATGCCTTAGGGACGAAGCTTCAATTTAATACTGCTTTTCATCCTCAAACAAATGGACAACGGAAAGAGTGATCCAAACTTTGGAAGATATGTTGAGGGCTTGTATTATTGATTTTATAGGAAGTTGGGATGAAAAATTTCACTTGATAGAGTTTGCCTATAACAATAGCTTTCAGAAAAGTATAGGCATGGTTCTGTATGAAGCATTATATGGAAGAAGGTGCAGGACCCTTATTTGTTAGAATGAAGTAGGTGAAAGGAAATTGATAGGACTTGAATTGGTACAAATTACTATTGAGGCTGTTGAAATTATAGGAAAAGACTTAAAACAACCCAGAGTAGGTAGAAAGAAGGGTAAGTTGAGCCCTAGATTTGTTGGACCCTTTGAGATATTAGAAAGAATAGGAAATGTAGCCTATCGATTAGCTTTACCTCCTAAGCTAGAGAACTTGCATGACGTATTCCATGTATCGATGCTAAGAAAGTATCAACCGGATCTTGGTCACATACTCGATCATGAAGCCATCAAAGTGGATGAGAAAGTAAGGTACATTGAGGAGCCTATGCAAGTACTAGATTGAAAGGAGCAAATTCTTAAAACCAAGAAGATACCATTAGTTAAGATATTATGGCGACATCATGATGTGGGGGAAGCCACATGGGAAAGTTAAAATGAGCTGAGGGAAAGGTACCCTCATTTGTTTAAAGAGACATAAGTAATGTCTAATTTGAGGATGAAATTCTCTAAGGAGGGGAGAATTGTGGCATCTTAAAATTTCATAGCGATCCCTAGACACACTACGACCCATGAATAGGTGATGAAAGCACCATCGGACTATATTATAGCCATTAGACCAATGGATTTCAATTAATCATGGCCGAGCATTTAATGGAAAATTATTTTGTCAGAAATATATCCTATGTCCATAAGCGATTAAGGATTGTATTAAAAGGATGAATTGATAATGAAATTTTGTTCTTGGCCATGAGCTTTATAAGTGGGATTTTTAATGATTTATGTTACAAAGTTTTATGGCCATATAAATTTGCAATTAGGTATTTATATAAGTGGGGATTAAATACAAAAATTGGAGAAGGTGTGGGTTGATTTTCTTAAGGCCGAACCAGCCCAAAAACCAGCCCACAGCCCCCATTGTTTTTCCCCCATTTGGTCGACCAAAAGGATGGCCCAAGCTTGGCCCAAAGGAGGCCCATCAACTAGCATGAAAAAAATGACAAGTGGCGTGAAGGGTGCTCCAAGTGGCCCTTGCATGCAAGCTAATGATTGCTAATCATGGGTGAAAAAAGAAGAAGAAGAAGAGGGGCGAATTGCTCGTGGGATTGAACTAAGAGAGAGGAGTTGTTGCGTGAGGGAGAGGAAGAAAGAAAGAGAGAAAGCCGAGGGAGAGAGAGAGGGTTTGTGTGGGTGCTTCGGCGAAGGGAGAATAGGACCGGCCCTGCCATGCGTGCACTAGTAGTCACCGTCGACACTGCCTAGTACCGCCGTCGATCGAGCCCGCCAAAGCCCCAAGTCGCCATTGTTTGCTCGTATTCGTTGGATCTAAGGCAAGTAGAGTCCGTTAGCCTACATTTTTTTTGATGTAGTTGTGTGTGAAGTGAAATTGGTGTTAGAAATGCTTGAGTTGTGATACTAGATGCTAAAATTCGAGTGAGTGGTGCTAGTCTTCCTAGAACAATCAAGCTGTTGCATGTAAAAATGGTCCGATCCCTTGCGATTCCATGAATTTTATAAAATTATCTAGTTAGAATTTGATCTTGTGTTCTTGATAAAATTTGTAGATGACCTCTTAAGGAGTAACATAATAAAATTTTAGAAGAAACGGACAAGTATTGGTTGGTGAAACGATTTTTCTCTAAAATGGTTAGATCTAGAAATTGTTACCAAGGGTTAGGGGTAGTTTTGGTGAATGTAGCTCATTATTTATAACGAATCTGACTTCAAGTTCTTCCCAAAACCTTTTCCTCTAGGTCTTAAATATAACATATCAAAATTTTAGAATTTTCTGAGTTGATTTAGGGTTTATACTGAATTTATGATTAAAACTATGCAATGGTGATGTTCCAAAACTTTAAGCTGTGATGCATGGACCGTAGTGACTGTACGAAGCTCTTTTGACGTGGTGTTCTTCATGAAACCTTTCTCTCTAGATTTTTTTTTATAAAATGTTAAATTTTCATAATTTATTGAGATCATTTACTAATTTTTCCAAAATTTTAATTAAATAACTGCATTATGCTTTATCCGAAAATTTGCTTCCTTTTCAAGAACAAATGAATTGCTTTATGAAATGTGATAATCTTGTGTGTTATTTGTATTGCATATATGGTGACATTTGGCATATCATATGACATCAAAAAGGTTGGTTTAAACCTCTGACATTATTGCATCAAATGTTAATTTGAAAATGAGGTATATATGTGAATATGCATTGTAATGATGATAATACCGTCGGAGGTGTGAGCCAATGATGCCCCGGGAGTGTCAAGATGCCCGGAGTGTGTGTGTTGGATGTCCTTGGGAGTTTCGAGATGCCCGGAGGTGTGTGCTAGATGACCGAAGGTATGTGCTAGATGGCCTCATGATGCTAGTTGGAGTGCGAGATGCCGGAGGTTTGTGCTAGAGGTTCCTCGCGATGCCATGTTAGGTGCGAGCAATATATAGGGGATGCAAACACTGGTCCTTAGAAGAAAAATGAGATCCTTTTGAAAGTTAAAATGGAAATTGAATCATGTGCATGTGTGTATGCATATGGCATGGGATATAATTGCCTATGAACTTGAGTTAATACTATATGGCATTGAGAATGCAATCATGAAGGTATTGAATGGATCTCATGGGGGATATATATGGTTGTATGGATGTTATGAAACATGTGCATGTATGTGTATATGGCATGGAATATGAATTGTTTCAATGAATGAATCTCATGTAAATGCAAGCATGATCACATGGATGATATGTGCATGTCACACAAAATTGTGGTTGTCCTGCTTATTGCATTATGTAGTTTGATGGATCTTTACTGCTAAGTGGTTGTACTCACCCATTTTGAGGACTAACATTTTAGATTAAGAGATGCCTTTGTCACCTGTCACGTGTGGTACATTTTATGGCTTACCGTCTGATGTTGAGGTCGAGTGCTAGGAGCACCCCTGCGTTAGTGTTCATGGTCTGGTGTTTATCCGTGTTCGTGTTTTGGTTATGTATGATGTGGGCCTACTTGATGGCCTTATAGTCTAGGAGTTCATGTCCGTCCATGTTCATCACGATGGGAGGATGATTTGCAAGGCAGGATAAAAAAAAAAAAATTATCTTACCCAAGGTATATGATTGCAATATACCATTGATAAAAAAAAAAAAAGATCATTACCAATCTTTGCCCGAGATTCTTTTCTTATTGCACCAAAATCTGCATAGATTCACAATCATTCTTGCATTATTGAATTTCCTTGTAATTAACTCATTTCCTTTTTGGTATCCATCAATTTGGATCCTTCCATTTTGTTAGAGTAAAATAGACAATCTCCATAGATAAACATATATTCTTTTTTAATTCATCATAACAAAGTATTTAAGGAAAGAATATCTTTGCACAATAAATTAATATCACAAAAAACATATTTTCACTTTGCAAATTATGTCAAAATTAGAGAGCATAAAATTAGACAAAATAATTGGCATTATCTCTAAGAAAGATATCAAATCAATCACACATATTAGATCAAATCACAACTCACGAATCACAAAAACAAATCATACGATTCTTTCTTCAATAAAACAAAATATGATCATTATAAAATCTTAGTCAACCAATAATATATTGAATATCAAGCATAATGAAAATTATGTGCCCAAATAATAAAAAAAAATACATTCCTTACCAATTTCTTATTTTCCTTTATTTCCTGCAAAAACAGTTCATCCTTTTTTTGGTACCCATATTTTCTTGGGTCCATGAGAGTTAGTAAAATATGTTGTTTTTACCCAATCTTTCTTAACAAGTCTCCATTCTTTTGGACATTATTTCTCAAGGTGTTTCAAGTTTCCACAATTTGAACACTTGAGGTCATTTCGACCAACATGTTTTGTAAAAATCCTTTCAAAATACTTCTTGTACGCAAGTCTAGGAGGTCTTTATCTAAGTCTCCCTTGACTTTAAGAAAATATATTAGAGAATCACTTTCCTTATTGAAACCAAGTCCTAACTTATTATAGTAAGGTGCTTGTATGGAAAGAATATGTTCTAATGTTTTTGAACCCTTTGAAAATTTTGTCGAAATATTTGAAAATTCATTTTTTAAAGAATCATTTTCTTTGACAAGTAAGTCTCAACTTTCTTTTGTTTGTAGAAAATATTTTTGTAAAATTTCAAACTTTTCTTTTCGAGAAAGATCCTGTTGCCTAAGCCATGAATTCTCATTTTTTATTTTAGAGATCCTTTTAAGAGAAGATTTGAGATTTAAGCAAAGCTCATTTATATATGTTGAAAATTTGATAAGAATTTTTGAATGGCTTACCTCGATTTTCTCATCGGATTCTGAGTATGTGTCTAAGTTAGACTTTGATTTTGAGTCTACGTCTGAGTCAGACTCTGATTCCAAATTTGAGTTTGAGTCTGAGTCTGATTGTGCCATCAAGCATATATTTTCTTGCTCATCATCTTTTTTCATGGTTTTTTTTTTCCATTTTGCTTGTATTGTCTTCTTCCACTGAATTTCCTTCCTTTTTTGCTCAGCTTTTTGAATTTCTTGATCATAAAAATAAGTTTTTCGTCGTCTGTGTCATTTTTAAGTCTGTATCATCAGAATCAGCGTTAGATATTAAAGCAATGGACTTCTTACCTTTGAGATCTTCATCAATGATTTGTTCCATGTCGTAGGATTAAAGAATGCCAATCAATTCATCAATGAAGAGTGGCATAACCCTCTGAGTCTCCCGGATTGAGGTCTTGACATGGTTCCAATCTTTTGAGAGACCTCACAAGAGTTTGTTGACCTTCATTGGGGAAGAAATTGGATGACCTTGATATGCCAAACCATTTATGATTTCTGTAAAACGGTTGAACATATCTCCAATTGACTCTTCTTGCTTTATCTTGTAGGATTCATATTTACCAAGTAGGAAGTTTACTTTTGTCTCTTTTATATGATCAATCCCTTCATAAGTGACATGAAGTCTATCCCAAACTTTTTTTGCTGTTTCACATGAAGAGATTCTGTTATATTTAGCAAGAGACAAAGCGCAATATAAAGAATAAATGGTTTTTGCATCAAAAACTTCTCTTTTGGACATCTCCGTCTGAGACATAAGAGTAGGGGGTTTGGTTTCTTTGTCTTTGCCATTTTTAATTGATGTAGACATAGCAGTAGGATTGATTCCTTGTTCCACAACATCCCATTACAAGGGATCTCTGGATCTTAATGATAGGGCTAGTAAGGACACCTAGAGGATGGGTGAATAGGTGTTAAAAGAAGCTTTGCAAGACTTAATAAATTAACTCGTCTTTTGAGGATAATAGACTGAAGATGTAAAAGACTATAAACAATTATATAAAGCTATGAATTAAAGTAAAGAGTTGATGGAAAGAAAATTGAAACACAAGATTTATAGTGGTTCGGCTTAGACTAAGCCTATGTCCACTCTCCTGCCCTTACAGCCCATTAGCTGGATTTCACAAAGAATCAAAAGAGATTTTACAGTCTCACATCCTTGATTCCACAAAGTGGAAACTCTACTACACTTCATCAAGGTCTCACAAGTGTTTGATCCCTCTTTTGAGTATAACTTAAGCTCAGTGATTGAAATAGCAAAGAAGTAGGAGCTTCAGACTTCGGAAATTTTCTTTTATGCACACACTCGAATAACTTGAGTGTTTTCTTATATACTCCTCCATGCCTTTATAACCATTGGCACTTTCTAAAGGAGTTTTTCCAATCTACCCATTGGACAAATCAATTAAGGAGATCTCAAGTTATTTAAGAAATGTGATGATAGCCCACTAATCCTACTTGCCCATACAATCAGGATCTAGGTTTCCATAAGTAGAACCTTCCAAATATACTTTGCCAATCAACAGATCTAATTATCGAATTGATTTCAATAAGAATAATTGATAAAGAGATGCTATCTTTAGCCGTAAGATTTTCTTCAACTATACGAACCAAATCCTTAAAAGATAAACTCGAATCTGAATAATTCTTCTCTTCGTCGGTCTATAAACTATCAGTGAGGGTTGACTTTAAATCTTGAGTCTAGACGTCTTCAGACTTTGACGATAGAGTCTGCAAGTCTTCAGACTATACTGATGGAAACGTTTTGTCAACTTCAAAATAATAAGGAAGTTTTCTCTAACACTTAGGAATTCTTTCATTTTGTTTTTCCACACGTTATATTCATTTTCATCAAAATATGGTGGCCTGGTGTTGCTTTGCCCTTCCATAAATCCTAGTGCCAAGATACTAGCCATAGAAGATTTTTAACTCAAAAGGAAAAACACTTTTATAAACCGAGCACTTGGCTCTGATTTAATTTGAAAGTGCTAGTATAAACACCTAGATGGGGGTGAATAGGTGCGAAGTAAATTTATCGCAAGAGAACAATAGAAATATTTTTCTATTGAAACAAAGTTTGAAGAACAACAAGCTTTTGAAATTGAGTCTGAAGTACAATAGACTTTGAGTGAGTTCAAACTTTAGCAGTTAAATAGAACTACGAACAAAATAAAAGAGTTTAGGAAAGAGAACAAGAACACATATTTTATAGTGGTTTGGTTTAGATCAAGCCTACATCCACTTTCCCACGCTGACGGCATTTTTGCTAGATTTCATTATGCAATCAACAAGAGATTACAACTTTGAGTGCAAAAACTCAATGGTAGATCATACTATCTCACTAAGTCACTCTTTTGGTATTTCTCTCACGATCACAAATGTTTAAGCTCACAAGAGACAAGTGTATGATCAAAAGTCACTCAGACTTTATAATTATAAATTCTAGGCTCCATCTCTTACTTGCTCATCAGTCTTTGAGCTAAAATATTTGGTAGCCGTTGGATAGTATCTTAAAGGATCGTCTTCCATCTACCCGTTAAATAAATCTATATTTAGAATATTTGGTAGCCATTGAGTGATAAAAGTAGAATTCCAAATTGATTATGATTGCCCATACAAACAGAATCTTGGTTTCCATAAGTAGATCTTTTTTTGTTTAGAAATTTCTTGTATTCAAGATCTAATTGTTAATCAATTAGATTGAGTCAATTAAATCAATCTTGATGTAGAATCCAAACCAAATCACTAGCCGTTATACATTTAGGGCTTGTGTAATGTTCTGTCTTGTTTTGGATGTAAAGTCTGAAAGCAATAGACTTTACAATATGAGTATGAGTGTAATAGACTTTACAATCTAGACGTAAGGCTGAACATATTCTGCTTCTGAACAGATTTAAATCTAAGGTCTGAACACAGTCAGAATAAGTTCAGCTTCAGCATAGAGTCTATCTTCTGGTTCTTCCGAGTATAGACTTTGACAATATCCTTTATATGTTCTATCATTTGCATAGTATATTACTCAACCATTAAACATGTTAGTAGCCTTTAATTTATTTTGTCATCTTCAAAACATCATAAGGGATTTCCTTAACAGCTTCCGCCGCCACCGATGGGTCAAAACAAAGGATATGCGCCGCAAAGTGGTTTGAATCGGCCTCCAGCTCAGGGAAGGGTGTATGTTGTCACTGGACGACAGGCAGATGACTCACTTGATGTGGTCACAGGTATAGTCTTATTGAACGACCATGCTGCTTATGTTTTATTTGATCTTGGAGCTACTCATTCCTTTATTGTTGAGTAATACGTTAATTTGGTAAGGTTGAGTTTATAATCATTTAGGTCTAAGCTAGTCAGTGTATGGAGTAAGGTGCGAAGGTTATGGGCGATGGGTTGCATATGCATGTGATTGATAGCATATTGGTAGATTGTATTGCATGGGTCGCTCAGTTTTCTAATTATGTGTGAAATTTGAAAGTAAGTTCTGTAAGGATCTTGATTTTGCACTATGAGTGACCAGAGCAAAGAACTCCTAGGAAGAGGTTAGTGACATTTGTCACTTGGGGTAGGACGCCGACTAGGGTTGGTACCGAGGAAGAGTGTCGGCTCAAGCCAGCGCGAGTGTTAGAGTACCACCGAAGTTGGTACTGGTGTAGCAACACCTGGCAATCCTAGAATCGATGGGATTGTTCAAGCACTCGAGACTTTGGGGACTTTGATGGGGCAGAAGGCCTAGAATCAAGTCGTCACTATAGCTGTTGCCACTGCCACCACAAATGCTACTATTGCCTAATGTTGCTACAGCTGTAGCTGCACCTACTAAAGTTCAACTGGGGATTGTAGTTAGGGAGAGATCGATGCACAAGCTAGTCGAGCAATTTCTAAACTTGAACCCGCCAAGGTTCACAGGAGCAGGCGATCTCGAGGCTCTAACCCTCTAGATCAAGAGTTGGAGAAAGCCTTCGCATTATTGAGATGCACAAAGGAAGATAAGGTGGTCCTTGCAGTTTGTCAACTGCAGGGTAATGAAAGTACCTAGTGGAGGGCCATTAGAGGTAAAGTGTTCCCTAAAGGTGTGGTTTCGGTGTTGAACACCTTTGTTAAGGTGTTTAATGGCAAGTTCTGACTCTACTAGGGAACAGAAGATGGTGAAATTCTAGGGCCTTCATCAAGGTCTAATGTCTGTAGACTAGTATAAGGCAAAGTTCGTTGAATTGTCATAGTACGCCCCCAGACTGATTGAGGATCCGGTGGACTAAGCAAGAAGATTCAGAGATGGACTTAAACCGGAGCTGAAAGACCCGCTAGTGCCGTTAATTCTAAAGGACTACAAATGATTTATACGAATGGGCCCAACTGATATAGAGAAACCTAAACAAACAAGTCACCGCATCTAAGTTGTGGTTCAAGTTGAATAGGGATGGTAATCGGTTTGGGAAGAAGTCGCCAACCGGAGGAAAGTACCCTCTTCCGCCCAACAAGAAAGATGGGATAGGAAAGTCAGCGCTGAATCAGAATGGAGTGTGTCATTTCTGTGGGAGATGACATGGATCGGCCTCGTGTCATTCTAAGACAAGTGTTTGCTATGGATGTGGCCAGTAGGGTCACCTGGCCAGAAATTGTTTGCACAGGCATATGGGACCACAACAGCTACCGCCGCCACTGCCACTAATGGGTCAAAACAAAGGATATGCACCGCAAAATGCATTGTAGGGTGGTTTGAATCGGCCTCTAGCTAGGGAAGGGTGTATGCTATCACTTGATGATAAGCAGAAGACTCACTTGACGTGGTCACAAGAATGGTCTCGTTGAACGACCATGTTGCTTATGCTTTATTTGATCTTAGAGCTACTCATTCATTTATTGTTGAGTAGTACGTTAAATTGGTAGGGTTGAGTCTAGAATCATTGGGGTCTGAGCTAGTTAGTGTCTAGAGTGATAAGGTGCAATCAGTATTAGGATAATTAGCCAAGAAAGACATTTTCTTTACGCTGATGCTTGTAATTGATTGATTTTTTGTGCGGGTCGCTCAAATTGCTAATTCCGTATTGGAATTGGAAGGCATGTTTCTGTAAAGAACATGTAAGATGAGTGATCCTGATCTAAAGTCCCCTCAAAGACGGGCCGTAGTAGATCTAACAGGTGTTAGAGGGAGGGCACCGAGATGAGCAAGTACAAAAGGTAGAGCTTCAGCTCAAGCTAGTACCAAAGAAAGAGTACTGCCTTTGGCTGGTACTAGGAGAGGAGCACTCGGCGATCCTAGGTTGGATGGGATCGTTCAGGCGCTAGCAACTCTAGTGAATAGAAAATGGCCAAGTTCCAGTGTCTCAGGCAGAGTCAGATGTTAATGGATCAATATGGAGCATAGTTTATAGAGTTGTTCAAGTATGCAATGAGGTTGATTGAGGATCCAGTAGATAAGGCAAAGAGGTTTGGGATGATTTAAAATTGAACTTAGAAGTCAGCTGGTGCTTATGTACTTGAAGAACAAGCAAGCTTAGGATAGTGCACTACTAGGATGGGTGACCTTCTGGGAAAGTGCCTACCTATGCGCTAAAGGATAAAACCGTGAGGCTCGATATGGGATGGGCCAAAGCGAACGATATCTTTGTAAGTTAGTCCCTATAGAAACGGGACCCATCCAGTAGATGTGTAGCTCGGGGATGAACTAGGTGAAAGTTGGTGGGCCTGTAATGACTTGGTCCGATGAGGGTGGGGAGTGATCGCGGAGGCCAAAGGACCTGGATAAGGAGCAGCTCCTGGCAGGGTTCTAGGATGGTGAATGGGACATGAATGGACCGGACTATGCACCAAACAGGAGGGACAGTGTTTCTGGGATAATTTATCAGAGTGGCGTAGCGAAAGTATTGTTAAGCTTGTAGAACTTCAGTTTAGTGGAATGACGTTGGAGAAAGAATGAGCATCTTGTTATAATGGATTGTTATTGTGAAGCAATTCATTTTAACCTAGTGGTGAGTGGTAGTTTTGAATTTATTGAAAATCGAGGAAGACCCTCGATTAATTTGATTTCATATATTGAGGCAACCCAGTTAATGGATGTGGGTTGCCAAGATTATTTGGTAACCTTAGTTAATACGTTAGTTGAGGAGCTAAGAATGGAGGACATCGCCGTCCCAAATGACTTTGCATTGGACAAGTATATTGAGTTGTATGTGCGACAGAGAGTTCATCTTCGTGGAGTGCTAATGACAATCACATTAGACCGAGACCTGAAGTTCATGGTAGCTTTTTAGAAAAGTTTACAAACTACCTTGGGCACAAAGCTGCAGTATAGCACGGCCTATCATTCGTAGACGGATGGCCATTCTGAGAGCACGATTCAAACCCTCGAGGGCATGCTGCGAGCTTGCATATTGGACTTCAAAAGAAGCTAGAAGGAACAACTTCATCTAGTTGAGTTCGCCTACAACAACAGCTATCAATAGAGTATCCCAATGGCACCGTTTGAAGCGTTGTATGGTAGAGCTTGCATAACTCCAATTTGTTGGGATGAAGTTAAAGAGCGTAAGATTATGGGCCCTAAGTTAGTCCAGCAATCAATCGATGCCGTCAAAGCTATTCGAGAAAGATTCAAGACTGCTTAGAGTGGATTAGACATCAATATCACACCTTTTGAAGAAAGATTGTAATGGTTTAAATTTTGAGAATGAAATTTTTATAAGAGGGAAAGATTTGTGACATCCTGAATTTTGACTCCATCTCAATAATTTAAAATGGGTATTCCGTTGACGTGCCTATGGTCATTTTTCTCTGAGTTGGCCACTCACAAGTTAACTAATCTATCAAGTGAAGTTGTTAAGAAATGTAAACACGACAAACTTGAGAATTTGATTAGAAATCAACTGCTCGACCGTGATAATTAGCAAAGGTGAATATGGTGTTGTTATAATTTATTAGTGATCGGATATAAGTCGATTCAACGGAAACACGTAATTAAATTGTGGGTGATTCCACATGATTGCAAAATTCGCGTCAAACGGCACTAACTCAATTTTCTGTCGATTTTGTACTCGGTACACGTAATTGAAACTTTGAGATTTTTACGACAACCGAAAGTCACCGATGAGTCAAAGATGCACAAATGTGGATTGAAATTATTGACCACGGGTCAAACGCACTAAAATCCCCAAAAGCTACCTAGTAGGTTAGGTCATGCTAAAATCGCATCTGGTCAATTTTAACCACGAAATTGAATTTAGTTTGGGAATCAAACATTCGAGTGTGTCACGACTTCTTTTTAGGACTTCGTCTCATCGTTTGGGAAATTTCCATCGAGCCTAGAAAATTGTGGAAAAATAAATTTCAAACAATTCGGAAAAGAAATGGAAATTCGGATCAAGAGGAAAATAGGGTTTTTCTACCCTATTTTGGGTTTGTTTGTAAGGATTAAAGGGAAAAATGGGCATTGGATGGGTTCTTGACTTTGGGGGACAAAGAAGATGAAGCATGAAGACTTTAGGGGATTACAATGATCATTTTGATATTTTTGCATGGCCTTTGATTGGCCATAGTCTTGACCTTCTTTCCTTTCTCTCTCCCATCCCTTTCTTCTCTCCTTCTCTATTCTCATGTGTACAACACCCCAGCAAAACAACTCACCCCATTTTCCTTCTTCTTCCTTTATTTATTTTCATTCCTCATGTCTTTCCCTTGTGACCTGGTTATGTTCTTTTCCCTTCTCCCTCCATCCTTCTTCTCTTGATTGCCGCACCAGCCACCATCCCCTTTTCATTGTTGCTGATGCTGCCCACAACACCACATCCCACCACCTCACCAACAACACCCCATAGCAGTTCACCTAGGCCATCCCATCCAGCAGCCCAACATAGCTATAGCACCACACAACAACTCGACCAATGACTAGCAACCCATCCCGCCGTCCAACCATTCGCCAATTAGCTAGCAACAATCCGCCCTTGGCGGAACTGTCATCACCGCGAGCTGCAACTCCGACTAGCAACTCCAAAATCAAGTCCAGCCAAGCTGTGGGCCTTGTAGGGATTTTCAGCCTCGGCCGAGCCTCCATGGGAGCCTCGGTAGTTATGAGATCTCACTGCCGTCGTGTTGCCATCATGTTGCCATCGCCGTGAACCCATTGTCGTTGAATTTTGGTGAATTAACTATCTAATCCTTGATTAGATTTCAATTGCACTTAGGGAGTGAGATTAATGTTAATTAACTTAGTTAGATTAATGCTAATTAGCCTGGTTAGATTAGTGCTAATTGGATTAGCTTAATTTCATATTTGGTTTACTAGACCCTTGCCATTTGCCATTTTTGTGGAGAAAAATGTGCTACGATTTTAAGGTTACTTCATTCTTGGAAAATGTTCTAGACATCCTCAGTTATGATACATATTTTACTCAAGATTTTATATATTTACAAGAATGAAATTTCAGCTTCGTTACAATTAAAATAGAATCTCGGATTGTGCTGGAACCTGTGACCTTTTGGTATTGCAAGGATTTTTATCAACTCTTATGGTTCTATTTTTAAAAGATTTTCTTTACAAAAGTTTTCCTCACATATTTTAGTTTAACATAGCCAAATTTCATATCAAACAAACATATTTTGGACCTCAACCCAAACTGATTTTGGAAAACAGAACTTCCAGAAACAGACTTAGATTTTGTAACTGTTTGAGCAATTTACTACTCTTAATATAAAAGGATCTGAGTCAATGTGTCTCATAAAAAAATGTTTTTTTAAGTGTCCTTTAGAACATATTCAAATTTGATAATTTTCCAAGATTTTTTTTATTATGTTTCTAGAATTAAACTTGGAGGTGTGCAAGTGGCCTGGTTTTTGCCAGTTAGGGTCGGTAATGGTTTTGTGGCTGTTCTTAGTGTACTGCTTGCTGGATATTGTATATTTGGTGATGTTGTTGACTTGTGGCATGCTTACAACTTAGGTATGATGATATGTGAATGGTTGTGCTATGGTGAGTGTTTATTGGTGATGCAAAGGTAACCTTATGGACTATTAAATAGAAGATAAATGAGGTGTCATGTCCGAACACAAAAACTTATTTGCCCAATAAAACAATAAGGTTTTAAACTAGGTGCGTGCAAATTTTGATGGATTAATTTTGAGTACGTGAACACCTATGAATTTATTTATAAACGTTTGAATAAAAAAAAAAAAAAGAGGGGTTACTAAGGTTATTTTCAAAAGAGGGTGGTTGGAAAATAAATTAGAAAAGAAATACGGTGTCGGTTTGGACACCAAGTTTTATGTGCTCAATAAAATGAGTAGGTTTTATACGAGATGCGTGCAAAGTTTGGTGGGTTAATTTCAAATACGGGACCCCATACAAATTTATTCCGGAAAGTTTGAACAAAAAAAATGGGGTTGCCAAGTGAATTTTAAAAATGGATTTTTGGTGTTCATGACTATATGAGGGAGGATAAGGTTGACCTGATTGATGAAGTGCCTAATTGTTAGGTTAATTAAGTGGCTTAGTTTAATTAATTGCAATTTATTTATTTAACTGAGATTTATTTAATTAATTTTAATTAGCGTAAATTGTGACGGAATAGTTGTTTTGTAGAATTTTACGCTGATTCTTGTAGTTGACTTTATATGTGAAATTGATTGCTTATATGTGCAATTGAGTGCTTGGTGATCGACTATTATTGCAAAAATTGGATTTTGGTATTTAAATAGAAAAATATGGTGTCGGTTTTTTATGTCAAAAATGTTTATATAGTATATGAAATCGTGGAATTTCGAAATGAGAGAGTACCATGCTTATTGGTTCGATTTAAATGCATGACCACGCACGATTATTTTACTAGAATGATTTTTAATACGAAGAAAATTAGCCAAGTCCATTATTTGAAATATGAGATATTTGAGTGCAAAGTACAATATTCTTGGCCAAGTGTAGATGTGCATGTGGTCACTATCAGAACCCGTCACCCAACGAGAATTTGGGGACAATGCCTTATTTTATCGAATGCCCAACGGGAGTCCTAAAGTCGGCCATGGTGGATGTCGGACCGCTACCCCTTTCTGGGATGTCATCTAGGCGGGAGTTCTAGATGTTGCTATGCTTGATGGGGCAAGATGGCGCCCAGTTATGTCAGATGACCACCGACTAGGAAGTTGACCGTGCCGATGGGTCGTAATAATTAGAACATGCTTGAGTGATTGAGATAGCTACAGCCTTATTATGGGTAAAATTGTGTGGCATGGAATGAGATGTGTCATAATGATTTTACCTTATAATCGGAACCCTTGTGATTTAGTGATATATGAAAATGATATGTTCCGGTTATTGATTACGCGTGCTGCATTTATATATGTATATGAGATGTACTAATGTGTAGGGAGGTGCCAAGGCGAGGTAAGTCTTGTGTGACGTTTGTTTAGGCTACCTATGAGTGAATTATCATCCTAATCGGGGTATAAGGTGTTGACTCTTTGAGATTTTAATTCACCCCGTCATGGTTTAATTATTTTCATGTTCCTAGTGTGGAGAACTCGGAGCTCGAGGCTGAAGGGTCCAGTGCGTAGGTGGCCTTGTAGTTTCTTTTTGAAACAAGGCTTGTGTGTATAGACTGGTAGGACCAATTTGCGATGTATATAAATTGTGTTTTGTGAAAAAATTGCTAATCCAAATCTGGGGTTTAAAGAGCATCGAAAGGGTCAGCGACGCATCTTGGGACATCGCAAATTTGATCGACCATCGAGAGATGTGCATGCCCGAGGTTCGGGACGTGACAAAAACTGAATTTAGAAAGGACAATTTTAGTAATTTTCCCTTAAGTTTACTAGGTTTTTTTTTTCTTTCTTTCTTTTTTCTTTCTTTTTTTTTTTCTAAGGTTATAAACATTGCTTTACAAACGTGGCCACACTAGACTAGTTACACTTCGAAGACTTAAGACTAACTAGTAACAATGTGTTTGACCACATTCCTAGTTAAGAAACTATATTACATAAGGAAGAATAAGATTATTTGGTAGTATGATCCATCACAATTCTTTGATTAGTGGGAATGAAGAAAAGACCAACCTTTTCACCACTGTCCTTTAAACAATTCCTTCCTTTCAATGAAAGAAGAAGAAGATAATATAATTGAAGGACAAAGTACACCCCAAGTGCCAAAACTTGGCACGGAAAGACACTTAAGTGCCAAAAGTTTGGAACGTAACACTTAAATGCCAAAATCGGGGCAAAATGGATCACTTAAGTGTCAAATTCGACCAAAATGCCAACATAGCAATTTTCCAGCGAACAAAGTACAAAATGATGCCGTTTGGGTGCTAATGTGTCAAAAAACTTAATATAAAAATTAAATTAATTTAATTTTAAAAATAAATTTATTTAAAATTTTTAAAAATAAAATAAAAATATTTAAAAACTAAAAATAAATAAATAAATAAATAACATTTAAAATAAAAAAAATGTTTTAAAAATTAAAAAATTAAAAAAACTAAACATTTAAAACATTTAAAAACTAAACTTATTTAAAAAAACAAATAAAATAAAAATATTTAAAAAAACTAAATTTTTAAACAAATATTAAAAAGAAAAAAAAGGGGCGAGCCCTTCTAAGCCCTCGCTGCCACCCCTTTTTTAAATTTAAATTTTTAAATTTTTAAATAAAGTTTAGTTTTTTAAAAAGTTATTTTTTAAATTTTTAGTTATTTTTTAAATATTTTATTTTATTTTTAAAATTTTTAAATAAATTTAGTTTTAAATTAAATTTAATTAATTTTTTTAACATGTCAACACCAAAACGACGTCATTTTTGTATTGTCTAGCTATGTCGGCGTGCAAAACAGCGTCGTTTTGCACTTTGTTCGCTAGAAAATCGCCACATCGACATTTTGGCCGGATTTTGGCCGTAGTAGCACTTAAGTGTCACTTTCCAAACTTTTTGCACTTAAGTGTCCCTCCGTGCCAAGTTTTGGCACTTGGAGTGTACTTTGTCCAATAATTGAATATAATTGAAAAATTATTACCTATTATCTACGATGATCAGCTCGTGCAAATTTTGGGATCTCCTTTGATTCATGACTATTCCAATGTGAGGAAATAAATTGCGTAGGTTTGATTCCTATAAGATAACGTAATTCATTGATAAAATTTTGAACATATGCCAAAACTAGAATGAAGAACAATTAGCATTTCATTTAAGACTTGGGGAATATCACATAGCACAAATTAAGGTAGAGGGAGAAACAAGATTTCTCAATAGATATAAGAGTGTTTCTCCTTTCAAATGTTCCTTTATTTTTTTGGACCATTATCAAAGATCTAAGTTCCATAATGGGTGAAATGTTTTAGCATGAAAAATTATAAATGAAATTGTTCGAATATGTTGTGGAAAACAAGTGATCAAACAAAATAATAAACAAATCAAGGGAATAAATTGGACACTTGATTTATGCAACTTGGTCGGTGGGACCAACTCAATAGGAAGAGCAATACAAGATTTCACTTTAAATTAAGTAAATACAAAAGATATTACAACCACAATCAAATCACTAAAATATTTTACATGTTTTCCAACCCCAAATACATCCAGAAATGATCTCTCAATCACCATAGAATCATTGATTTTCAAAATGCCCGCAAATTCTTTGAAGATGCACTTCACAAGCCGTTGCACAATTGATTGTTATGGCAAAAAACTCCTCTTCTCTCTAACAAGCAAAAAGCAACACCCACTACATATATAAAATATAAAATAAATATTTTAGATTCAAAATAAGAAACCTCTTTTAGGAACCTGCTCATACTAGAAAACTTACTGGGCTAGGTTTCCTTTTTAGGCTCAAATCTAAAAATATTATAAACAATCTTTGCCTTGACTCATTGTTATGCCAATGCGAGGAAATAATTTGCATTGTGTAAATTCCTATGCGAAAATGTATGTCACACCTCGAACCTCAAGCGCATGCACATCCTTTGGTGGTCGATCAAATTGCAACGTTCTCAAGACACGTCCTCAACCCAATCGATTCATGCACATGCAAAATCGAAATAACAATCTCCAGACAATAATCAACATGGGATAGAAAAATCGAACAACCAATTTAAACAAAACACACATTTATAAACAAACTAGGTCAGCCCTACAAAGGTATATACAGGAGGTCAAGATCCAAAAAGGACTACCAAGTTAGCTCTACCCCGGACCCTCCTACTTGGGATTCAGGTCCACTACGACACCGTCAGGAATGTTAATGTCTAGCGGGTCAGCTACCTCCTTTACTTCGGGCTCCTACTCATCCTCAGGCAACTGGTTCTCTGCGATGTTAGCTAAACCAAGTACACCACAACGATCAACATGAAATTCTAATGACCAGCTATTCCGGTATAATTTCCACTAATTAGTAAATAATTAAATAAATTACAAAATAATCAAATAAATCACTAATTAAGCTATATACACTAATCTAACCACCTGATTGGACTAATTAAATTAATCTACCTAGGCTAAATGTACATAACCTACTAAATTAACTAATTAAATTAACTAACCACCTAATTGGCCTAACTAACTAATCTAATTTAACTAAACAAGCTAAATAATTACACTAATCCCACTTAGCCTAATCTAATCCTTCCCTAAGCATAATTAACATCCTAATTAAGGTTTAGAAAGTAAACTCGCCGATTTAACGAGCTGATCAATTCACAGCATTAAACCAGCGAGTTTATGGCGATGGCGATGCGAAGGCGAGCAAGACTCGGGCCAGACACGCCAAAGGAGGCTTGGACCAAGCTGAAAATGGTCCAACAGCCGATAGCTCAAGTTGGAACTTCAGTTCTATTGAAGGCTGAGAGGGCTGGTTGAGGGAGCTAGGACGACGCGAGAATGAACACGGTGGGGCCAAGCAACAATGGTGGTGGCTGGGGACGGCTACGGGTGACAAGGCTGGTAGTGACGAGCGGCCTAGCTGATGTCGAGCAGGCGCGGGATGTGGTGGGAGGTAGTGTAGGCGGGTGAACATGCAGGCTTGGGACGACTTGTGGGCGGCTTGTGGACGGCGACACCAACGGGTTGGCAGGCTTGGCTGGTTCTCTAGTTTTGCAACAAAATGGTGGAATGAATATGGAGAAGAAGAAGCTAAGGAAGAAGAATATAGGGTTGCCATAGGAGGAAGGGGGGACAAGAAGCTCTAAAGTCCACCAAAATATCTCAAAACTCAAGTGCAAGGCCCCCACCAGCTTCAGACCTTATCTAGTAGCCATTTCCTCTCCAAATCTTCTCCAAGAAGCCAAGCATGATGCCAAAATGTTGCAGCCCCCCATGGCCTACGAATTTCAAGTGTTCCACTTCCATTTTCACATCAATTAAGTTCAATTTATCTCAATTCAATGGCCAATAATGCCAAGGTAGGAGCCCACACTAAGTTCTTGCATTCCCATCACCATTTGATCCAACTTGGAGGCCAAAATTTCACACAAAAATGGTCCTCCGAATTTCCCGGTTTAAAATCGCCCAACTTTGATTTTTTTGCCAAAATCTGGGCTTGCCAAAAATTCTTCAAAGGATGAGTTAACGTTCCTAAAATAAATCGTGACACGCTAGAACTTTCCATTTCTGAAACCAAAATAAATTTCATGGTTAATTTCAATCGAACACGATTTTAGCATGACCTAACCTACTAGGTAGTTTTTAGAAATTTTTAGCACAATTGATCCATGGTCAATTATTTTCTATCCACATTATGCATCTCTGACTCATAGATGACTCTCGGTTGTCATAAAAATCTCAAGGTTTCTATTACGGGCACAAGGTACAAAATCAACAGAAAAATCGATTTAGTGCCATTCAACGCAAATTTTGCAATTAGGTGGAATCACCCACACTTTAATTACATGTCTCTGTTAAATTGACCTATCTCCATTCTCTTATTAATTTTAACGGTGCCATGCAGATTAGCATGGTTGAACAGTCGATTTCTGATCGAATTCTCAAATCGGTCGCATTTAGATTCCTTAACGGCTTCACCTGATAGACTTGTTATTTTGTGATTGGCTAACTCAGAGAAAAAGGCCATAGACACGTTAATGAAAAACCCAATTCATTTAATTGAAAATAGAATAAAAAATCAGGATGTCATAACATTTCCCTCTTATAAAAATTTCGTCTTCGAAATTTAAACCATTACAATTCTTCTTCAAAAATGTGGGGGTATTGTTGTCTCATTGAGTCTTCACGTTCCCATGTCACTCCTTTTGTCCCGTGGTGTTGCCAGACCACTTTGACTAATGAGATCATCTTGGTACATAGAACCTGCTCTTTACTGTCGTCCATGTCTAATTCTTCAAAATTCAACACATGGGTCGGGTCAAGCTCAACACGTGAAAGACGTCATGCACTTGTACCAGCCTCGGCGGCAACGCAAGACAATATGTTAAAGTCCCTATTCTCTCCAAAATCTCGAAGGGACCGACGTACCTTGGACTTAGCTTCCCTTTCTTGCCAAAGTGTGAAGTAGCCCTCATTGGTAACACCTTAAAAAGACATATTCACAAACTTGGAATTTCAATGGTTTTCAACGCTTATTTGGATAGCTTTTCTGACGAATCTAAGCTATCTTTAATCTTTCTCTAATAAATATAACTGCATCCATTAACTGTTGAACTAACTCTAGGCCGGTGATCTTCCGCTCTCTAACTTCATCCCAACAAAATGGAGTTTGCACACTCTGCCATACAACGCTTTAAAAGGTGCCATCTGAATACTCTGCTAATAACTGTTGTTGTAGGTGAACTCAACTAGATGGAGTTGTTCCTCCTAGCTTCCTTTAAAGTCCAATACACAAGCTCATAGCATGTCCTCAAGAGTTTGAATCATCCTCTCTAGATTGGCCATCTATCTACGGATGATAGGCCGTACTATACTGCAATTTCATTCCCAAGGCAGCCTATAAACTTTTCTAAAAGGTTGTTGTGAACTTCGGGTCTTGATCAGATGTAATTGTCATTGGAACTCCATGTAGACATATTATCTGATGCATGTACAATTCAGCATAATGTCCAATGCATAGTCCTTTCGTATGGTGATGAAGTGAACCGGCTTCATCAATCTGTCAACCACAACCCATATGGAATCATTACCTCGCTGATTCCTTGGTAAGCCCATCATAAAATCCATTGCGATGTGTTCCTTTTTCCACTCAAGAATCTTGAGAGGTTTTAGGAGTCCTCTTGGCTTACAATGTTGTGCCTTCACTTGCTGACACGTCAAACACTTGGCGACATGCTTGGCAATATCTGCCTTCATATCGGTCCACCAATAGTGTTGACCAAGATTCTGATACATCTTTGTATTGCTTGGATGAATGTTGTAACTGCTATGATGAGTTTTTGACAAAATTTCTTCCTTAAGCTTTGCATCATCAAGTACACACAATTGTCCACGAAACTTCAGGGTTCCGTCTTCAGGAATCTAAAAGTCAGCCTTTCTCTTTTCTGCATCTTCTTGCAGGATTTCTTGGATCTTTGGATCTGTCAACTACAACATCTTGATTCTTATCTACACTTTGGGTTCAATTCTGAGGGTGGCCATAAGACTTAAAATGTGGCCTACCTCAAATTTGAAAACCGAATCTCAAGCTCCCTTGAGTAAGATCCACTCTTGAATCACCATCTACGTAACTAAAGACTTTCGACTCAATGCATCTATGACCATGTTAACTTTTCCAAGATGATACAGGATGTCGCAGTCATAGTCCTTAAAAAGTTTCATCCAGCAACATTGTCTCATATTCAACTCCTTCTGAAAGAACAAATACTTGAGACTCTAATGGTTTGTGAAGACCTAGAACTTTTCTCCACACAAGTAATGTCTCCAAATCTTCAAAGCAAAAATGATTGCCGCCGAGCTCCAAGTCATGCATTAGGTAATTAAGCTCATGAGGTCTCAACTAATGGGACGCGTATGTAATGACTCCGCCATGTTGCATTAACACACAACCCAGTCCTCTAAACGATGCATCACTAGAAATCTCATACCTTCTAGGAATAAATGGTATTGTCAGTACGGGTGTGGTAGTTAGCTTATTCTTAAGCTCTTGGAAACTAAGCTCACACTTATTTGTCCATACAAACATTTCTTCTTCCTTCAGCAATTGAGTTAGTGGCATAGCTTTTGCTAAGAATCCTTCCACGAACTATCAGTAAAAACCTGCCAAACCTAAGAAACATCTGATCTTTGTCATTGTCGTTGGTCTTGGCCAGTTAATAACTGCTTCGATCTTGGTCGGGTCCATTGAGATTCCTTCACTTGAAATCACGTGACCTAGGAACACCACAAGAGTTAACCAAAACTTGCACTTACTAAACTTTGTGTATAGTCCATGATCTCACAAAGTCTGAAGCACAGTCTTCAACTATCTTTCATGCTCCTCTAGACTTCTCAAGTACACCAGGATATCATCAATGAAAATGATCACAAATTGATCCAAATACTCCTTGAATACACAATTCATCAAATCCATGAAAGCAACTAGGGCATTTGTCAAACCAAACGGCATTATGGTGAACTCATAATGACCATAATGCATGTGAAATGCTATTTTTGGTATATCTTCCTTCCTAATCTTTAGTTGATGATACCTTGTTCTTAGGTCAATCTTAGAAAATATCGACACTCTCTGCAACTGGTCAAATAAGTTGTCAATTCTCAGTAAGTGGGTACTTATTTTTTATCGTCACCTGGTTGAGTTGCCGATAGTCGATGCAAAAATGCAACAAACCATATTTCTTCTTCACGAATAGAACTAGTGCTCCCAAGATGATGCACTAGGACATATAAACCCCTTATCCAACAACTCATGCATTTGCACCTTTGTTCTTTCAACTCTGACAACACCATGCGGTAGGGAGCCTTAGAGATTGGCTCCATCCCGGGGGCCAACTTAATCACAAACTCGATCTCCCTTTTCGGGGGCATACTAGGTAATTCCTTTAGAAACACATATGGAAACTCTTGTAGCACTGCAATGTCTCCCATTTCGACTCATCAACTATTGTATCCATGATAGTCGCCAAGTAACCTTGACAACCCTCGTCTACCAGACGGGTTGCCTCAAGCGACAAGATTAAAGTAATCGAGGGTCCTCCTCGACTTCCATTAAACTCAAAACTTTCACCCGCTAACGGGTTAAACTAGATCGCTTTATAATAGCAGTCTATAGTAGCTCATTGCTTGGTGACAGCATACACCCTTCCTATACTAGAGGCCTATTCTTACCACTTTACGGTGCATTCTGTGGCACCTATCCCTGTTCTGTCCCATCGGTGGCAGCGGCCATAGCTAAGATCCCATCTATTTGTGAGGACAATTCCTATCTTGGTGACCCTGCTAGCCACACCCAAAGCAAGCACCCGGCCTAGAATGGCACGGGCCCGATCTATGTCGCCTTTTACAAAAGCAACATACTTCATTCTGGTTCGCCCTTGACTTGCCTACCCCACCCTTCCTAGTAGGTGGAATAGGGTACCTTCCTCCGATCATAGGCTTCTTCCTAAACCGATTTCCATCTCTATTTGAATCGAACTGCAACCCAGACGCAGTGGCTCATTCATTTAGATTTCTTTCTATCAGTTGGGCTCGCTCATACAAATCATTATAGTCTTTCATATTGAGTGGTACCAGCGAGTCCTTCAGCTCCGGTCTAAGACCATCTCTAAATCTTCTTGCTCAGTCTACTGGATCTTCGATCAGCCTAGGAGCATACTATGACAATTTAGCGAACTTTGCCTCATATTGATCTACTGTCATCATACCTTGACGAAGGCATTGAAATTCTACCATCTTCTACTCTTAGGCACAGTTTGAGAAATACTTACTGTTGAAAGCTTCAAAAAAGGCGTTCCACTCTAGAACCACACCTTTAGGAAATACTCTGCCTTTAGAGGCTCTTCACCGGGTACTTGCATTTCCCTGCAACTGATATACTACAAGAACAACCTTCTCTTCCCCGGCGCACCTCAGCAGTGCAAATGTTTTCTCCAACTCTTGGAACTAGAGGGTTGTAGCCTCGGGATCCCTGCACTAGTGAATCTCAACGAATTCAACTTTAGGAACTGTTCAATGAGCTTGTGCATCGGCCTTTCAGCAATCACGTTCCTAGGAGGAACCTCGGCAGGTGTGCGGCAGCAGCAGCAATGGCAACAATGGTAGCGGCAATGGTAGTTGTTGTGGCTTGGTTTTGGGCATGCTACCCCATCAAAGTTCAAGGGTCTCAAGTGCCTATATGATCCCATTGATTCTAGGATTGCCAGGTGCTGCTACAACAACACCGACCTGTGATGGCATTATCCTACTGGCGCTGGCCTGCGCCTACACTCTTCCTCGAATACTAACCCTTTATTTGTGTCCTACCCCGAGTGACAGATCCTATCGTCCTCTTCTAGGCGTTCTCTACTCCTAATCACTCATCTTGCAGACTCTTTATAGAACCGGTTTTCCAATTCCATACATAATTAGAAATTAAATGACCCATACCAAACAAACTACCAATCAGCTATCAATCACATGCATCAGCATAAGAAAAATGTCGTTCCTACTAACTATCCTAGAACCCATCGCACCTTATCACTCCATACACTGACCAGCTCTTATACCACTTTGGATGGGGATGTCACACCTTGAACCTCAAGTGCACATATATCCCTCGGTGGTCAATCAAATTGTGATGTTCCTAGGACACGTTGCCAACCCAATCGATTCATGCACATGCAAAAGCGAAATAACAATCTCTAGACAACAATCAACATGGGATAGAAAAGCAGAACAACCAATTTAAATAAAACACACTTTTATAAACAAAATAGGTTAGCCCTACAAAGGTATATACAAGAGATCAAGATCCAAAAAGGACTACCAAGTTAGCTCTACCTTGGACCCTCCTACTTGGGATCCGGGTCCAGTACAACACCGTTAGGAATGTTGATGTCTAGTGGGTTAGCTACCTCCTCTACTTTGGGCTCCTACTCATCCTCAGGCAACTGGTTCTATGTGATGTTAGCTATAACATCGGCATCCATGATAGGGTCGAGTACCACATCACCCTCACCCTCAATGGCAAGTCCGTTGAAACCATCCACGAGACCCTTTTGGACACCATTGGGTTAGTGATGGAACCATGCTTTGAACTGATAAGGTACCAATTGAGGTTGGCCCTCGTTGATCTAGATCGTGGTCATGACGAGCTCGCGAGTCTAGGGATTCCCGTGGACAAGGAAGATGGTACACTTTGTCTCAACCTCTCATGGCCACCCAAAACGAACTGGGCGCACCTCCATCCAGGGACCTATAAAAGATTTAAACCACGACGGGATGAGACAATGTTTCAACGAGTTTACACCCTAAACCTTGATTAGGAAAGTAATACACCTAGAGGCAGCCTAATCACACATCACAAAAGACTTACCTTGCTCAGCACCTCCCTGTACATTAGTACAGCTCATATAACATATATACATACATATATATATATATATATATACATACATATATATATATACATATACATACATATATATATATATACATATACATACATATATATATATATACATATACATACATATACATATACATACATATATATATATATATACATATACATACATATACATATACATATATGTATATATATACATATATACATACATGTATATATACATACATGTATATATATACATATATACATATACATGTATATGTATATATATATGCAGTAATTGCACACGGCAATTAGAACACTTCTAATCATATCTCAATTAATCACAAGGGTTCTGATTATAAGGCAAAATCATTAGTGACACATCACATTTTGTGCTACATAATTTCATTCCATAATCAAGCGTGGTTATATCTCACTTAGTCAAGCCTTCCAATTAATTACAACCCAACAGCCACAGCCTACTCAACAGTTAGTGGTCATCCAGCATAGCAGGCATCGTCTCGCACCATCAAGCACGGCAACATCTACCTCTAGACATCATTTCCAAAGAGCATTGGCTTAGCCTCCACTACGACCAGCATCCGTTGACAGGAGGCATTCTCGAATGAGTATCATTCAGTGTAAAAGCTTGTGACGAGTTCTCATAACGTTAACATGCACATCCAATCCCGGCCAAGGGTATCATGCTTTGCACTTAAATGCCTCAATTAAATTAATGCACTTAGCCTATTTTCTTTATATTAAAACACCCAGTAAAAATAATTGTGTGTGGGTACACGATCATATTGAACCATAAAAAGTGATATTCTCTCTTTTAAAAATCCAACAATTTGATATAGTATTGAAAAACATTTTTGGCGTCAAAAATCGACACTCGGTATTTTTCTAATTAAATACCAAAAATCCATAATTTTGGAATAATAACTCAAAATCACCAATCAACATCCAATTGCATAAATTAACATTCAATTGCACAAACCAACTACACCACGATGATCAGCACCAAATTCTAACCCCTAGTATAATTTTCACTAATTAGTAAATAATTAAATAAATTACAAAATAATTAAATAAATCGCTAATTAAGCTATATACACTAATCTAACCACCTAATTGGCCTAATTTAACTAATCTAATATAACTAAACAAGCAAAATAATTACACTAATCCCACTTAGCCTAATCTAATCCTTCCTTAAGCATATTTAACCTCCTAATTAAGGTTTAGAAAGTAAACTCACCGGTTTAACAAGTCGATGAGTTCACGGCGACGGCGACGCAAAGGCGAGCAAGACTCGGGCCTATGGCGACACCAAAGGAGGCTCGGATCGGGTTGAAAATGGTCCAATAGCCCACAGCTCAAGCTGGAACTTTAGTTCTGTTGAAGGCTCAGAGGGCTAGTTAAGGGAGCCAGGACGATGCGGGAATGGGCATGACAAGGCTAGGCAGCTAACATCGAGGACGGCTATGGGGACGGCGACAAGCGGGCTAACAGGTGTGCGGGACACGGCGGGAGGCTGTGTAGGTGGGCGGTTGCATTTAAATTTCTTAACGACTTCACCTGATAGACTAGTTATCTCGTGAATGGCTAACTCAGAGAAAAATGCCGTAGGCGTGTCGATGAAAAGCTCAATTCATTTAGTCGGAAACAAAATCGAAAATCGGGATGTCACAATATAGGAAAAAGTACCAACAGGTCCTAAACCTATTACATTTATACCAAATTAATCTTAAGTATTTCAATTGGACTAATTCAGTCCTTAACTTTTTAATTTGACAAATTCTAGTATTGTCAATTATATATTAATCACATGCCTCAAAACGAGAGTGAAAAGAGTAGTTAGCATTTCATTTATCACAAAGTACCCACCACGACAACAGGAGATACAAGATTTATCAATGAGTGTTTTCTACTTTCAAATGTTCCTTGTTTTATTACCATTATAAAATGTCTAAGTCCCATTTTAGTATGGATCAATGTAAATGAAATTGGTCGAACTCATGCATAAACTGATTCAGGGACAAAGTCAGTAATATCGATCTAGTGGGGTCGATCATGTAGAATCACCATGTCATAAAGATCTCAATTTAGAACAAATCACTCACGCTTCCATTGTTAAGCTCCACTTCATGACTCCAAAATTGGAAACTCAATGATTATTTCAAATATTGATCTTAACTCTCGATTGATTTAAGTTCAAGGAAAGGTCCACGAAGTACTCAGACTACTTAAGATATGCATTAAAAGTCAACTTTAGTATTAGTGCTTAATCTCAACATCCTATCAGATACCAAGAAATAGCCAAAAGAATCGATAGAAGGTTGGGTAACCGTCAAACTATGTTTGAGAACTCCTAAGTAGCTCAAAATTTCTTATGTCAGTGAGCACAACGTACTTTTGATTTGAAACATCTTAGAAATAATTATAATAGCATCACCTAAGTATTAGGTTGATTTATTGCTATAGTTTGGGCCCATATTTGTGCGGTCCAATTTCCCAAAAGGACTTTGGATACAATTTGATCAAAACCAGCCTCTTTAACAAGTGCAGATTTATTTGACCAAAAAAAATAAATAAACAAGAGCAAATTTAGCTCCATGACCACCACATTTTCATTTTCCTTTTCAGTATAAGTTCACGAGTTATTAAGTTCCTTACTGAACAGATAACTTATTGAAATGAAGCTTGTAAGAATAATCTTGCATATCCACACACACTTTTTGTCACCACCCGAACCTCGAGCGCGCACACATCCCTCTGCGATCGATAAAATTTTATGACTTCCTAAGTTGAGTCGCCAACCCTTTCATTTTAAGCACATGCGGAAGTGAAACAAAAACCCCTAACAATAAACAACATGGGATAGGAAAGCAAGGCAACATTTCACAAAAGCACACTCCTATAAACAACGGGGTTTAGGTACAAAACGAGTCTGGTCAAAAGCCTACAAAAGATTAGCTCTCAAAAAGGAACTATGCTATAACATATTAGTTGGACACATACGCCGATCCTTCGAACTCCACCTCCACAAACTCCGGGGCTTCGATTTTCCACGACCACCATCTAAAGACCTGAAAATGGCTATACAATAACCAATGAGATAATGTCTCAGCAAGTCCACCTCCTAAACCCTTATTAGGAAGAAAATACGCCCAAAGGGCTACCTAAGCACACTCATGAGTTAGAGGGTTTACCTTGGTCTCAGTTCCTTTCTGCAAGTCAATTCAATAAATAATCATCAAATCACATCATCACATCAACCATCAAATCATCGATCAATTGATTTAGTCGATTACATGTTAACGAGACCATTCCCCAGTCATCTCAAATACTCAATCCCAACGCTAAATTATGGCTCAGTGAGCACGGCCTACACGGTCATCTCAAATACTCAACCCCAACATTGAATTACGGCTCAGCAAGCACAGCCTACTAAAACTTTGGCGGTAATGCTAAATTATGGCTCAGCAGGCATGGCTTACTAATTCTTCGACGGTTAATGTTGAATTACGGCCCAGCGGGCACAACCGATTCCCAATTTGATGGTAATGCCAAATTACAGCTCAACGTGCACAACAAAATTCCAAGTTTGGTGGTAATGCTGAATTACAACTCGGCGAGCACAACCTAGATTAGGTGGTTTTCTTGACCTAACTCACAACAACATGCCCAACAACTCTCAATAGTCAACTTATCGCGACTATAAATCCTTACATGATTAATTACCTACCTTAACCATTTTTGGGATAAAAATCCACCATCACCAATCACACTCGAATTGCACAATCTAACAATCAATTGCATAAACTAATTGCCACGAAAATTAGCACGAAATTCCAATCACCAGCAAGTCTAATTTCCATAAAAATATTAAATAATTAAATAAATTGTAATTAAATAAAGACATAAATTGTGATTAATTAAAATGAGCTATTTAAATTAACCTAACTATCCAGGCACCTGATCAATTAGGTCAACCTTAGCCTTCTTCAAATAGCCAAAACACCAAAACTCCCTTTTTAAACTAAACTTGGCACCCCTTTTTTTGTTCAAATTCTCTGAAAAAAATTCATACGAGGTCCCATATTTGAAATTAACCCACCAAAATTTGCACGCACCTCATACAAAACCTCCTTATTTTATTGAGAACATAAAACTTGGTATCCAAACCCGACACCTCATTTATTTTCTATTTAATAGTCCAAGAAGTCACATTTTGCAATAATACTAAACAACCAACATAAAGCAATCCCTCTCATGACCTCACACATAAGTTCTCAACATGCCATAAGTCCACCAAATCACTCAATACACCTTATTTAGTAAGCACAACAACAAAAACAACCACAAAACAATAATCGATCCTAATTGGCAAAAATCGGGCCACTCGCGCATCTCCAAGTTTAAATTCAGAAACCTAATCAAATGAGTTTGGAAAATCTCCAAATTTGAATATATTGTAAGAAACACATAAAAAAAATATTTTTCATGAAGACAACTTAACCCAGATCCTTCTAGATTCGGCCTAGTAAATCGCTCAATCCAGCACAAAAAACTGGGTCCATTTCCAGAAAGTCTGTCTTCTGAAATCAGTTTGATTTGAGGTCCAAAACATGTATGTTTGATCTAAAATTATTATCTTAAACTAAAAGATGTAAAAAATAATTTTTGTGAAGAAACACATTTTGAAATTCGAACCCTAAGGGTTGATAAAAACCCCTAGAATAATAGAATGTCACAAATTTCAGCATAGTCTGAGACTCTATTTGCAAATAACGGAGCTAATATCTCATTTTTTTGAATCCCTAAAAATCTTGATAAAAATATATGTTATAGCTGAAGATGTCTAAAACATTTCTCAAGAAGGAATTAACCTCAAAATAGAAACTCATTTTGATCTACAAAAATGGAAAATGGTGAGAGTCCATAGATTAAAATTGCAGGGATTCTACTGGATTCAACTAATCTATCATTAGTTGTGCTAATCTCACTAATTAGATTAACACTAACCCATTATAAGGCTAATCTAACCATTCTAGATTATCATTAATCCATACTTAAGCTAATCTAACAACCCTTAAACATAATTAACCTCCTAACCAAGGTTTAGTGAGCAAACTCACCGGTTTAGCGGTCCGGTGAGTCCACGGCTACGGCAATGCAATGGTGAGCAAAAATTAGGCACACGGCAACACCAACAGAGGCTCAAACGAGGCTGAAAACAACCTTGCAAATCCCCTGCTTAGCTGTTCTACTCTTAGGTTGTTGAGCTGATCTTGGTCCGAGATGGAGCTGGCTGTGGTGCCGATGGCTAGATGGCAGAGCTGCTAGTGGTTTGATGGCTACTGGAGGATGACGAGATGACTGAGGTAAAGCTGGTTGAGCGGGGGCTAAGTTGGTGTTGGTGATGGCACTAGAAATTCTAGTGGGTTGGTGTTGATTCTATGGGCAGAAGATGGAAGAGGCGGGCATGTGCTGGTGGATCGGTGAAGATGGTGAGGCTAGTATCAGGGTGGTGCTGTGGAGTGTGGGGCGGATCGGTAAGTTGAACGTTGGAGTTGGGATTGAAGATGAAGTTGTTGTTGGTGGAGTTGGGCGTGAGGGGTGGTGCTGGTTGGTGGTGAGAAGATGGATGGGATGATGATTTTTTTTTTTTTTTTTTATAAGAACAGAGAACACGTAGACAGCAAAAAACAGAAAAAGGAGTTTACAGAAGAAGCAGAGAACAAGTGCAGAAGCAAAGCGTCGTGTTCAGAAAACTGAAATATATATATATATATATATATATATATATATATATATATGTTCAAAATACATACTAGAACGTAACCACAAACCCACATTGCCAACTAACGGCTTGCTTGATCCACAAAATCAGCAACAAATCAGAATATCTAAGATACATGCAGCTAACTGCTCCTAGGAGATAAGATTGACTAACCAACTCCTAAAAAACAGGACACCAACAAACTGACTAAACAAAACAAAAAAGAGAAAAACAGCATGTGCAGTCTTGATACATCAACACTCTCCTCCTGGGTCAAGTACTTCACACTCCTAGCTTTGCCCTGAGAAGTTCAAATCGACCAACATGAAATGACTTCGTGAATATATCTGCAATCTGGTTTTCTGAATTGCAGTACACCAGTTTCACCTCTTCAGCCTTTTGCACTTCTCTCAAGAAGTAAAACTTGACCTTAAAATGCTTTGTTCTTCCATGAACTACCGGATTTTGTGAAATGGCCAAAGTAGCTTGATTATCCACAAACACTTCTATCTCTTCTTCTTGCTGCATATGCAGATCATCCATTAGCTTCTTCAACCATAATGCTTGATTCACAGCTGCAGTAGTTGCAATGAACTCAGCTTCTGCAGTTGATTGAGCCACTATTTCTTGCTTCTTTGAACACCAAGTAAAACATGCCGACCCAAATGTAAAGCAATAACCTGAAGTGCTCCTCATATCATCCATTGACCCTGCCTAGTCACTGTCAGAATACCCTTGTAACTTAAACTCCTGAACTCTACAAAACTTAATCCCATATGAAAGAGTACCTCTCAAGTACCTCAATACCCTCTTTGCAGCTACCATATACAACTCACTTGCACAATTGAGAAATCTAGATAAGACACTTACAGGAAACATGATGTCTGGCCTAGTTGCAGTGAGATGCATAAGACAACCAATCAAACTTCTATAAACTCTTTCATCTGCAGGTGTTGATCCATCCTCCTTTTGAAGCTTTTCCTTATGACCCATTGGAGTACTCACACTCTTGCACTCCTCCATGTTGAATCTCCTTAGGATCTCCTTCAAATACTTCTTTTGACAGATAAAAACTTCATTCTAAGTCTGCCTAACTTCCAATCCTAGAAAATATGACATCTCACCAAGATCAGTCATTTCAAACATCTTCATCATCTCTTGCTTAAATGCAGTAATTTGAGCACTATTACTCCCTGTCACCAGCATATCATCCACATAAAGAGACACCACCACTAAGTCAGATACTAACTTCTTGACATATAGAGTGGATTCACTGAGGCTTTTCTTGAAACCTACACCCAACAAGTGCTCATCCATCTTACTGTACCATGCTCTGGGAGCTTGCCTCAAGCCATAGAGAGCCTTTCTCAGTAAATAAACTTTCTCCTCTTGGCTTGGTGTGACAAAGCCTTCTGGCTACTCAACATAAATCTCCTCCTGCAACACTCCATTCAAAAATGCAGATTTCACATCTAACTGATATACCTTCCATCCTTGTTGAGCTGCCAAAGCAAAAATCATTCTAATTGTATCAAGTCTTGCCACAGGAGCAAAGGTTTCTGAGAAATCAACTCCCCAAACCTGTGCATATCCCTTCACCACCAACCTGGCCTTATGCTTATTCACTGAGCCATCAGGATTAAATTTGGTCTTGAAAACCCATTTGACTCCAATCACCTTCCTATCTTCAGGCCTCTCCACTAGCTCCCATGTCTGGTTCTTTTCTATCATAGCCAACTCTTCATTCATTGCATTCATCCACCTCTGATCACTTTTAGCTTTCTCATAACCTGCAAGTTCCAAAACAGCCACACTACACCTTTGATATATATCAGTCAAAGATCTGGTACCTCTAACTGGAACATCATCCACCAGTTCATCAAGTTCTAATGAGACCTCTTTGTGCTTGCCTTGTGGCTCATTTGTCCAATCCCATTTCTCATCTTCTAGGAACTGAACATCCCTGCTAGTGATCACCTTCCCTGTTTGTGGTTGATAGATCCTGTAAGCTTTTGATACTAAACTGTAGCCAACAAAAATCCCAGGTTCAACTTTCTCTCCCAACTTGTCTCTCTTGACTTGTGGAATATGAGAAAAACACAAATAGCCAAACACCTTCAAATTTTTTAGAATTGGCTTGACATCAAACCAGGCTTCAAAGGGTGTCTTCATCTCCAATACCCTCGTAGGTAATATATTCAGTAGAAAAACTGTTGTGCTTGCCGCTTCTGCCCAAAACTCTTTTGGTAGACTCTTCTCATAAAGCAAACACCTAGTCATCTCCATAATGGTTCTATTCTTCCTCTCACTAACTCCATTTTGCTGTGGAGAGTAAGGAGCAGTAAGCTGATGCTCAATTCCAGCCTCTTCACAGAAAGATTTAAACCTCTGTGAAGTGTATTGTGTTCCATTATCAAATCTAATGACCTGAATTTTGCAGCCACTTTGGTTCTCAACCCATTTCTTAAACTTGTGAAATACCTCAGCAACTTCTGACTTCTGCTTCATAAAGTAAATCCAGCACATTCTAGTATAATCATCAATGAAAATAATGAAATACCTGCTGCCATTTAGTGAAGGAGTCACTTGTGGACCACATAGATCCGTATGAATCAACTGCAGCTTTTCTGTCGCTCTCCAAGTGGATTTCTTGAAGGGAAGTCTTGTTTGCTTGCCTAGCAAACAAGCTTTGCACCTTGTGATTTGCTCCTCCAGGTTTGGTAACCCGGTTGCCATTTCATTCCTCTGCATGAACATCACGCCTTTATGATGAAAGTGCCCCTTTTTCTTGTGCCATAGTTCTAAATCATTAGCCTGACACTTGAATGCCATCTGCTCCTTCTCAAGAGGATTCAAAGAAAAACTCTTCTGTTGCATTCTTATCTTGAACAACTCCTGACCATTGGAATCGAAGATCAAACACTTCTCCTCTTAAAATATCACCTTAAATCCCTTTTCTACCAACTGCCCCACACTCAGCAAATTCTGATCAATTTTAGGCACATACATCACATCAGAAATCAGCTTAGTTCCAGCACAACTCTACAATGCTACAGTCCCTTTACCTTTCACTTCTAAGTACTCCCCATTCTCAATCCTCACTCTTGACTTCAACGACTTGTCAAGGTTTATAAACAGCGTTTCATCACTTGTCATATGGTTTGTGCAACCACTATCAACAAGCCAACTATCACATGGAGTACTAGAGGAGAAACAAGAGGCAACAAACAGTTGATCTACCTCTTGCTGAACTGCAGCATGTGCCTCACCCTGCTGCTAATCTCTCTTCTCTTTGCAGAACTTCTCAATGTGTCCAAGCTTATGACACTTTCTGCATCTTACATCTGGTCTCTTCCAACACCTAAAATGTGGATGATTCTTTTTTCCACAATGCTGACATGAGGAATATCTTCCCCAATTGTTCTTGGAGTTGCTCACACTATTTTCTCCTGCAGCAGCTTCTGAACCACTACTGCCATTTCCTTTCTTCCCTTTCCACTTGTTAACTTTTCCTCCTACATTCTATTGTTCTTTGGCCGGCAAAGCTCCTTCTGTACTTCCTTCCACCCTCATTAACCTCCTCTGCTCTTGTGATTGCAAAGCACTTAGCAATTCTGCCAACTTGATATGAGATAAATCCTTGGTATTCTCCAAAGAGGCAATAGTTGCCTCAAACCTTTCGGGCAAGGAGACAAGAATCTTCTACACTAGCCTATTATCAGAGAGGTCAGTGCCTAGAACTCTTGCCTGATTTGCAATGCTTATCAACTTACCAGAATACTCCTTAATTGTCTCAGATTCCTTCATCCGCAGTCTCTCGAATTCTCGTGATCAAGTTTAACCCTTCATGCTTCGATCCTCTCATCTCCTTGATACTCAGCTTTGAGGAAGTCCCAAATAGCTTTGGCTGATTCACAAGCCATAATTCTACTGAAAATGGCAGGCGAGATAGCAGCATATAAACAAGACTTTGCCTTTGCTTTCCTTGTCGTCCTCTCCTTGTGAAACTTGATTTGATTGATGGTTGGATTGTCGGGAAGGGGAGCGACTTCATAATCTTGTTCCACAGCTTCTCAAAAATCACAACTCTCTAGATAGGATCGCATTCTCACTGCCCAGGCTTGATAATTTTCTCCATCAAGCGCTGGCGGAGCCATTGCTGAAAAACCACTCGATCCTACCTCCATCTTGCTTTTAACTTCTATGGATGCAGACACACCTCTCAATTAATCAATCTCACAAGTTACTCACAGCCCCTTAAGATCAAGAGAGCTCTGATACCAGTGTTGTTTTCTTTTCTTTTTTTTATAAGAACAGAGAACACGTAGACAGCAAAAAACAGAAAAAGGAGTTTATAGAAGAAGCAAAGAACAAGTGCAGAAGCAGAGCGTCGTGTTCAGAAAACTGAAAAAAAAAAAAATATATATATATATATATATATATATATATATATATATGTTCAAAATACATACTAGAACGTAACCACAAACCCACGTTGCCAACTAACGGCTTGCTTGATCCACAAAATCAGCAACAAATCAGAATATCTAAGATATGTGCAGCTAACTGACTAACCAACTCCTAAAAAACAGGACACCAACAAACTGACTAAACAAAACAAAAAAGAGAAAAACAGCACGTGCAGTCTTGATACATCAACAATGATGATGGAGATGGATGTGGGATGGTGGATGAACAGGTGTGTGGCAGCAACAAGGAAAGAAACAAAAGAGAAAGGAAATGGAGGGACTGCTGGTTTTTACGGGAAAAAAAAAGGAACAAATAGGAAGGAGACGTGAGGGAAGGGAATTGCTGGGGAAAAAGGAAAGAAGATGAGGATGAGGGGATAATGGGCAGAGATGGTCAGCAGCCAAGGGAGAAGAACGCATGCAATGTGGGGAAAGAGAAATTAGAGAGAGAGAGAGAAGGATTAAAAGTCAAGGCCAAATATCTAAATGATGATTGCAATCCCCCAAAGTCTCTTGCCAATCAATGGCTGTTTTCCTCTAATTCTTCACAAAACAAACCATTTTGAGGGTCAAATAATCCAATTTCACTCTTGATCCGAATTTCTATTTTATTTCCGACTTGTTCGAAAATTCGATTTTTCCGCAAAATCCCGGACTCGACTGAATTTTCTCGAAAAATTAAGATGATGTCCTAAGAATGAATCATGACATGCTCAAACGTTCGATTCCCGAAACTGAATTCAATTTAGTGGTTAAAATCGACCGGACGCGATTTTAGTCCAATCCAACTTACCGGGTAGCTTTTAGGGATTTTATTGCGATTATACCCCTTAACGGCTTCACCCAATAGATTGGTTAACTCGTGAGTGATCAACTTAGAGAAAATGATCATAGGCTAATCGACGAAATGCCCATTTCATTTTATTGAGACGGGTCGAAAAATTCAGGATGTCACACTTTCAGCATGAACAAACTAAGTATTGCTGTCTTGACCAAAGAACATGGCAAATAAAATATGATGCAACTCGTAGGGGAATCCCTATAAATGATTTTTCTTTAAAATGACTTTCACGAAAGATATTTTCCTACATCAAGTTCTCCACGAAATAAACACAACCTTAACCTTAATGACATCGGTCTTGAAATTTGAAGTCTACTGTTTGAAGGACAGATAATTGACCCCAGTGAATGCAAACGTGAAGAATGCGGACGTGTGGAATTAGCAAGAAGAAGAACATATGTAATGGGATACTGGGAGTTGTAATTCTCCTTCCCCTCCTCCCCTGCTCCTCCTCCTTTGAGTACGGTTGCGCTAGGTGGATTTCAGAGTATGATGTAATTCAAGTTTTGGTGTTGAGTGCAATAAGTTCCTAGGACGATGGATCTTCTCATACTACACTTTATGATCCCTCTTCAAAGAGGTATAAGCATGAATGACTGGTAGATGATAAATTAATAAGATTTCTGTAGGCATGATGAGTCTTTCTTTCTTGATTCAAATAACATCAGCTGAAGTAACATCTTGGCAACTGAAAAAATAACACCAAGAACTGCTTTAAATGTGCAACCCCTCCTAAAAAGTAGTTTCGGTAATTAGGTCTGAACATCAATGTTCAGGACGGGATACTAACTCGGGTTATATTGCCCTCAATTTCACAATCCTAGCTGTTGGATTATCTCTTTTAATTGCTGGAATATTATGTTTCTGTTTGAGGTCAAGAAGCTGGGAGAAAGATGTCCAAAGCAGCTTCTAATTAATCCTATGTGTAACATATTAGCAGCCAATAGTTTTAGGCAGACTTCCTGAGAAATGTTGACCAATCTCAACATGCCAATCCACGATGTGCAAAAGCTAGTAACTTCTCAGAAATTCAGAGGTTGGTGACTTTTGACCAAATGATGACGGATTCAGTATGGGGGATAAATATCAAAGTTCACAGGTTGTTCTGCAAAAACTTTTACTTGCTACGATCACCAACGGCATTTGGAAAAGTGTTATCCACTTTACATCAAAGGTATCCACTACTGCAATCCTCAGACAGAATCCTAGCTATGGAGATGTCACAATTTTTATAAACTTGTACACATGATTTATCTGGTGAAATCTAAACAATAATTCGTTCTAAAAGATGGCCTTAAAATCTCGGCTACTGTGGACCTGGATCAGCAAGATCATTGTCAGTTGGAGAACACGGCGATGTTATCTCATTAATGGATTGGTCCACTTTGCTGTTAGATGGACCTGAGTCTGGAACACAAGGTTCCTGTTGGTACTTCTTACCAGGAAAGAAGAATGAAGGTCTTTGAGGCACTGGGATTTTAATAGAATCGCTGTTCAACATGAGAATAACCGAATCCATGGTAGGTCGGTCTTCCGCATCATCTTGCACACAGAGCAACCCGATGTGCATGCATTTGATAACTTCATTCACGGAATAGGCACTTCTTAAAGCTGGGTCCACTACTTCCGACGGCGTTCCGTTGCTCCAGTGCTTCCAAACCTAAAAGAATAGTTATATTAGTAATTTCTGTTGATACTACTGCTGTACTTCTATTAAAAGTTATGTTAGCCAAAAACAGGGCTTTATTAAGATACTTACATAGCCAAGCAGGTCCTCATCACAGTCCAATGCGAAGAATTGGCTGTTCTTTTTGCCAGTTATAATCTCCAGCATTAACACACCATAGCTAAAGACGTCAGATTTTTGGGAGAAGTGTCTAAACATCAGATACTCAGGAGACATGTAGCCACTACATTGAGCACAATATGTCAATAGAGAAATAAGAGGATGTTTAATTATGGATATGAATTGCCTAAAACAAATTAGGACGAGTCTACTTTCGTTGCATGTCAAGAAAATGCTCCAAGTTCAATGCTAATGCCACACTGTTCATCAGCAATAACAAGTCAGATTTGCCGATGTTGAACTTACTATGTTCCAATAATTTTATTGGTGCTTGCTTGAGTCTGATCAGTATTGAATATCCGGGCCGTCCCAAAATCTGAGATTTTTGCGTTCATGTCAGAATCTAGTAGAATGTTGCTGGCTTTGAGATCACGATGGATTATTTGAAGCCGAGAATCTTCATGAAGGTATAGCAGTCCACGTGCCACCCCTACCATGATCTTATAACGAGTTGACCAATTTAGTTGTCCACTGAGCTCGAGATCTATGCATCAATCAAAAAATTAATTTGTAAGTTGCATCAACTCATACTGGCATAATGCTCATGCCCAGATCATCACATATAGTTGCTTTCATCGACTTTGGATCATATAATTCTTCTTCTGGATCTACTTCTTCACTAGTGTTCTATCTTTAAAGTTCCTTTCGTGAATGTGGACATGAAGTGGTGCAGGAAACTAAGCAGAATAATAGCAGGATGTTTGTTTGTATTGCATCATCCTGCTATGTCTAATATTTCTGGTTATAATATTTGCTTCTCATTTTCTCCGAGTGAAATATATCATTTAGACTGAAATGCCGGTGTGTTAAGTTGGTGAAAAGGAGATAAAAGAGAGGCAAACCAAATAACAAGCGATCAAGGCTCCCGTTGGGCACATATTCATAGACCACTACTGTTTCCTCGCTTTCCAAGGAGAATCCTAGAAGCCTCACTAGGTTTCTGTGTTGAAGTTTGGCTACTAGTTCAACCTCGGTCTTGAATTCCTCCATTCCTTGTCCAGAGCTCCTAGATAGCCTCTTTGCTGCAATTTCTTGACCACCAGGTAGTGTACCCTGATAACATAATAGACATAAAACAAATTTGCCCGAAAGAGACACGTCTTAATTTTTCTTCATTCTGTTATACTTCTTGTTATTACCTATATGCAATTGGGCATTGAAATAGGAGAACTGGATGCACAATCTCGAAGTTCTTCCTATCTAACTAACGTGAATGAGAAAAATGCCCTGGTGGTTCGAGAGGCTTCACTATAAACCACAATATTATATTAGCGAGTATCAGCTTCTTGATGAGTCAAAAGCTGAATGATGATTGAAAGTCTTAATTACCTTGTAAACTGGACCAAATCCACCTTCCCCTAACTTGCTGTTGTTCGAGAACTTATTTGTGGCAGCTTCTATTATTGGCAGATCAAATTGCAGGGAGTGGAGCTCAGAAATTTGCCTCCTAACTGGCAGTTAAATGGTTCGTATATCTTTAGACTCTAGGAAATGAAATCAATTAATCGTATTTATGCAATAGCATTGTTTCGTCAGGTTACCAATCGAATATTCTTCTATGGAACTTTCGCTGTCCCTTCTTAGAACTCTTCTTCTTCTTCTTCCTCTTACTAAATGCAGAGCTATCATGGAAATAATTAGGGTCAATCCTACAGTCACGGTTAGGATTGCAGCTGATATTTTCAACGGAAAGGGCACTTTCCCTGCATTTGTAGTCGGAGTTGTTAGTATCATTGACATACATGAAAGTATGGCTCTTTCTACTCATGAAATCTCATCTTCCAGCACATACATAAGAAAAAGATATTCCCTAAGTCCATTCGAATGCTGTTTCAGACAGTCAAATTGGCTGTACTTAACTGAAACGAGCTGTGAGTGATCTAACTGTAAAGCTTTCAATTGTAGCCGAATTGAAAGGAAAAGTATTCTTTTGCTGGTAGAAAAACTCTAAAAGCATCTTGAAGAGCAAAAACACAGCTTAAGCCAACAACGTGAATTCCGTTGTGATCTTAGAAAAAGTAACATGCGTGATGATGGACTTTTAAAAAGTAAAGTTTGAGGGTCTACCCCACCTTTTGAGCTGCTCTTGTAAAAGGGGTAAATCTCGAACCGGACAAAGCAACTCGGAAGCAACACTCTGCCCCCGATTTTCCCCTTTTGGAGGCTAAAGAGGCTCGTTGTGGCACTGTGAAGGCAGTTCCGACAATTGTTTGGGGAAAGATAAGGCACACACTGTGCGAACGTGTACAAGGTTTTCTCCCGAGTGAACTTGACGTCTTGATGGCCATACTTCCTCGGACGATGCTGAGCAGCCTCTCCCACCACATGACCCATGGTCTTGTTCAGTAGCTTCATGAATTCATCCTTGTTGTCTATGTTCTCTTCATTGTATCCGCCCAACTGTGGTTTCATCTCCACGGTCGAGGAGAAATTCCCATCGGAGTAGCACAACCTGCACTGATCGTACCACAAAATAGAGACTTTGGTCAACTGGCACAGGCGGGTTATCTCGATGCTCACGTTCTTGACGCATTCTGCACACTCTCCCCTCAAGACATCGCCTCTGCACATAAAGCTGCCGTAGATGGCCTCACTCGATGTGAAGAAGAATCCTTCATTGCGGTTGGAACTCGCATTGGAGACGAGATCATGAAGAACACGTTTGAGGTTGGCTTGGTAGGTGCTATTGGGAGCGAAGGTGCTGGAGTTTGAGCAGTAATGTTTGCTCATGGTGAGGGTGGAATCAGCAGCGTTGATGGTGAAAATGCTGAGAGTGCGAAGAAGTAGAAGAAGTGTCATTGGCATCTTTTCTATCTTTTGCTGTGTGCGTGCGTGCGTGCGGTTTTTATAATGAATAAGGGGGATTTGTTCTTTGTATTCAGGATGAGGCCACAACATGGGTTTTTATATATGGCGGAGGACTAGGAGTCTATGTGGCTACTTTACATCGGCCTCCTTCCACGGCGGCTTCTCAAATATGCAATTTTGTAAGACCACTGTCCACTGTTTTAAAAATTTTAAGTCATTAGATGAAAGCGTGATATAATATATAAATATTCTAGCACAGAACAGTTGCAAATGAATGACAGGCAATAAAATTTTGATACATGATAGATATTTTAAGTGAGATGGGTGCTCGAATACATGATTCGCTAACAATGAACACCTCTCCGTAGTCCTAAAGCAGCATTGTTCTTAAATAAAACAGGTTCTGTTCTTATGATTCGTATATAGTTGAGATGGGTGTTTGGATATTCTTATCTAACGCCTCACTTTATCAACTTTCATACGAACTTACCATATTTTATTTGTCCTCACTTGTCAACTTTTCTCCTATAAGATTACCAACAGGTAAAGAATGGAAAGTCACTGAAATTGTGGTCTTAATTTTAGAAAAAAATATATATATATATAATTTAAAAAAATAAGAAAATAAGAAAATAAGAAAGTTACCATGAAGCTTGGGGACTTATGGCGAAGTTTTGATATTTGCAACAATAGTTGGAATTGGATAGTAAATCGCATAAACGTGGCTAACCTAAAACTAGTTGAACGAGAGAAATTGTGAATAAAGATGGGTAAACCTTATGTTTACATCAATCCTATAACTAATTATGAAAAAGGGCAGTGCTATTTCCACCCCCACATGATTAAATCCACTCAATTTTTTTCAAAAAGACACAATTGCCCTCTATCTTCAATTGCAATAAATGTATTTACTTTCCCTTTTCTATTAGTTTTTCTCTATATATGTGTGTGTAGGAACTACTTACCATAATTAAGAATTATATATATTGTTTATTGTCTTTTCATGTATATTAAAGACACTATGTTTTTTTTTTTTCTATTGGTAGATATTAAATCCATAAAAATTTGTTATGTCGAAAAGAGAAATTTCTAAGAAATTTAGTTCTTTTCCATATTGTCGATCAAATTTATGGATAAATTGTTAAGTAGATGAAATTTATGGATAAAGTAAGAATTGTTTTTTGGAAATGCCTGTGAAATATCATTTTTGGATTAACAAAAATTAAAATCATATATGAACTATTTATGAAAATAATTAAAGAGACCTTATTGCGTATAACATTTTTAGTGTATTCCTAAATATTCCTTAAATGTCTTACATGCTCTATATAAAATAATCTCACCAATAAAATAAGGATGAAAGATAAATTCTTTAATATATTAAATAAAGAAATATATATATATATATATATATATATATATTTTAGACTAATGAACTTAATGAAAACTTCCCCATGAAAGTGAGCTTTTGAGATAAGAGGGACACTAATAGATACATTGTTGTAAGATCAATAATAAAGAAAAAGACTTTTCAGTTTTATACTATATCAAAAAATGTCATTTTTCCATAATATGAGTGAGATAATTTTATATGGAACATGTAAAACATTGTAAGAGTAGCCGAGAATGCACTTTTCTTTAATAGGCTAAAAAAAAACATGCGAAATGTTTTATTATAGTAACTTGCTAAACAGGAAAATATACAATAGAAAACAAAGGAGTGGGGCTATCACATTAAACTGCAATTAAAAGATTGAAGGCAGTTTTGTCTTTTTAGTGTAAATAGGGTGGATTTAGTTATTTAGGGGGTGAAAATAGCATCGCTTTAAAAAAAAATGTTAGTAATTTAAATCTACCAAATATCTCAATTGAAAAAAAAAGTTAAAAGGACTCTCCGATTAAAATGCTAACTTGAACAAATGTGAACACAACGCCGAATTAAAAAAAAAAAAACTAAAATAAAGCCAACGACTAAAAGTAGATGCATATATCTGACGTGAATAGATGATGGAAATTTACTAGGGAAAATGCATAATCTTAAGTTACGAGGTGATGCCTAGGAAGAGCTTTTTCAGTTATGTTAGTATGTTAAATACTTAAATATGTCCTTAAGAAAAAAAAAACCATTGAAAAATATTGTGTGACATCCTAGATTTTCAATTTTGCTTTCGATTAAATAATCGGGCATTTCATCGACGTGCCTATAATGTTATTCTCAAAACTGGTTACTCGTGAGATAACTAGATGACCTATGGAAGCTATTAAGGATTTTAATGCAAATAGACTTGAGGATTTGACTAGGAATCGGTTGCTCGACTGTGCTCATCTATCAAAATCATTATGGCACAAACATAAATTGATTAGAGATCAGAGATAGGTCGGTTTAACTGAGATGTGTCGTTAAACGTGGGTGATCCCACTAAATTGTAAAATTCTCATCAATCGACATGAGTTTGATTTTTCTATCGTTTTGATACCTTGTGTCCGTATTTGAAATCTCGAGATTTTCACAACCACCAAGAGTTGCCAATGTGTCGAAGGGGTTTATTGTGGCTCGAAGAAAATCGACCATGGGTCATTTGCACTAAAAAGTTTTGAAAGTTATCCGGTAGTTTAGGTCACGCTAAAAACCGCCGAAGTGAAATTAACTGCGAATTTGAATCCGATTTCAGAAATTGAAGGTTCTATCATGTCACAATAAATTCTAGGAACGTCAACTCAGCCTCCAAAGATTTTTTTGCAACTTGAGACTTTTTAGGAAAAAGTTGTCCAATGGCCGTTTTTGTCCGGAAAAAACTAGGGACCATTTTTTATCGCAAAATTAGGAAGCAAGCTAGATCAATTGGTGAGGAAAAATACCAATTGGATCAGCAAGGTGTTAATTGGATTATGAAGCCCAAATTGGATTGATTCAAGAGCCAATTAGTGACCAATTGAGGCAAAATCATCCAAATTCGTAACACCCCTTGGACCCAACTATTTGGACTACTTCAAGCTTCTAGAAGGGGCCTAATGGTTTGGAAATTTGATGGTGTAGGCCAGATGAGCAAGGGGAAGGTTTGTCAAGGGGCAAGAGTGGATAGGAAGAGACCAAGAGGTCCCACTAGCCCAAACCAGCCCCTCTCCTTTTCCCCCAGCCTCCGTTGACCATTTCCTCCTCCTCCCCTAGCCGTTCGACGTCCCAACAAGCTAAGAGACGCCACTGAAGCAGCAAAGACTCACTGGAACCTGAGCAGCGCTGCCCTCGCTCCGTTCGTGCGATCGTCCGCCCACGCATGTGTCTCCGCCTCCAGCCACGCCATCCCGTCCTCACACCGTTCCAGAAAGCTGCCTCACCATCTAGCAGGCCCAACCAGAGTTGTCCAGCCACTGTTTCACCACCGTGTCACTATCGTGGCGTTGCCGAATGTTGCTGCTGCCTCCACCGACCGTGTCTCACCATTTCAACCACCAAAGTCACACCAACCAACCAAGAAGAGAGAGCAAGTCAAGTGGGCATTCCAACAGCTTTTAGGCCCGTTTTGGCCCACTTTCCGATCTCAAAAGTTAGGCCCGCTTTGAAGAGAAGTGAGCTTCGTTGTGTCCCCGACGATTTGAGCCGATCAGATCGCGAAACAAGTGAGTTTAACTCACTAATCCTCGCTTAGTAGGTTAATTATGCTTAGGGGTTGATTAGATTAATTAAGCATGGTTTAGGTGGATAGATTAGATAGATTAGTTAATTTAATTATCTACCGATGCATGTTAGGTGATTAGATAATGCCATTAGTGAGTAGACAACTGCTAGTATTTATGTAACGAACTTTGGAATTTTTCCTGGTCCATTTTGGCATTCAATTAGGCATTACAGGCCTAAGTTGGATTTATTTGCATTTATTTAATATTTTCGTAATTATTTAATTAATTAATTATTTTCCGAAAATTAGGCTGAGATAGCCAACGATCGAAATTTTATGCTAGTTATTGTGGTGCAATCTATTTATTTATTTGAGCCCTAATTTGTGTTGAATTGATTTAATTGTGATTTTAGGATTTTATTCCTAAATTGGATAATTTTGGTAATTAAGTGGAAAATTATCGAGTGTTGGTCTACAATGCTAAAAATCTATTTTAGGACTGTTGAAAATAGTGAGAGGTTCAAAAGTGAAAATCTTATATTTTGGCTAAAGTTGGTTGTGTACCCATACACATGTATTTTTATTGAGTATGATAAAAATGGTAAATTGATTGTGTCTTCAGAACAATATACTATAATGGCTCGATGATTCGTATGTCATCTTGGAGAATGGACGTTATATTTTTATAGCTTGATGACTCTCCTGTCATCTTGAGAAGGAATTATATGTATACCGGCTCGGTGACTCTATATGTCATCTTGGAGATAGGACGGTATGACTTAACAGCTCGATTACTCTATATGTCATCTTGAGAAGGAATTGCTTGTATACCGGCTCGATGACTCTATATGTCATCTTAGAGAAAGGACAGTATGACCCAATGGTGTTTTATAACAGCTCGATGACTCTATATGTCGTCTTGGAAATAGAACGTTATGCATAAGTATGTTATAACAGCTTGATGGCTCTATATGTTGTCTCGAAGATAGAACGTTATGCATACCCACTCGATGGCTCTATAAGTCATTTGGAGATAGGATAGTACTGTCTATATTTCACTTTGATTGAGAAATCTTGATTTTAATCAGATTCATAAATGGTATTGAATGGGCCGACCAAGAGATGGTCGTGATGACATGTAATCGACTAGGTCGATTGATCAATGATTCGATTTGATTTGATTGAGTGATATAATTGTCAGTATTTATGAATTGAATTGACTTTTAGAAAGGAACTGAGGCCAAGGTAAGTCCTCTGACACCTGATTGTATTTAGGCAGCCCTTAGGGCTCAATTTTCTTCCTAATTGGGTCTTAGGGAGTAGAACTCATTGAGACCTAGTCTCACCTCATTGTAGGATCACATTTTCAGGTCTCTAGGTGATAGTCGTAGAGAGTCGGAAGTCCTGAAGTTTGGGAAGGTGGAAGAAACATAATCAACAAACCTGTCTAGCTAGTTAGTCGTAGGACAGTTCATTTTTGGTTAAACCAATATTTTTGTAAGCGACCTGATGTTATGAATAAACCTGTTTGTTATAAAATGTTTGTTTTGGTTTGAAAAAGTTGCCCCTACTTTCCTATCCTATTGTTTTATTGTTTAGGGATTTATATTTGCTTCCGCATGCGTATATTAAAATGAATGGATCGGCAATGCGTCCTAGGACATCGCTATTATATCGGCCGAGCAGGGATGGGCATCGGGGTGTGACAATTGGTGAGTCACCTTTGTACTACTCATCATGGGTGTAGTCTTGCATTCACAAGTCTGACCTTATATGTGAAACGAAACATCTGGATTGGGTGACTTTACACACAACATTGGGCATCATCATAGCCATAACCATGACATCATTGCAAAAAAAAAAAACCTGAGGAGTAACATGATTAAAATTGTTAGAGTGCCACATGGCTTGACTTTTTAGATTGTAAAATTAAAATTTTCCAAAAATCATTCATATCTATGTTGGCCAGTATTGGTCAAGTCACGTAGGCAATTTATGGCTAAAATTTGTCAAAATAACTAAATTGGCATTTTGTCAAAAAATTTATGATTAAATTGATATAATTGAAAATTTTAAGAATGAAATGACTATCGTACAAAATTTTATGACCTTTTGGAGAACCCCCATCATGTGGGTACTATTCCCACCGTCAATATAACACGTATTATTCTTCCAACGCCTTTGTTGCTTGGCTTACGTAGAAAGTATTACTTTTTCTTCAACATAATTAGCTCGGTAATTTGCTTTTAAGTGACAATTTTTTTCTTGGTGGCCAAACTTTTTACAAGAGCAACCTTATGGTTTACCAGGAAACCGTAAATCTTTTCCAGGTGACTTGTTTCTTGCAAATACTGTAGGGTTGATATTTTTCATTTGAAGCAGTTCCTCCTCCTCTTTTATTTTTCCACAAAATGCTTCCCATTTTTAAATTTATGAGATTATTTGCTTACATGAGACTGAAAGGCACTTTCAACTAATTCTTGATCTTGTATGGGTCTTTTCTCATGTGCCTCTAGAGAGCCAATTAAAGCCACTCATAGACGGGGTTCTTAAATCCTTAATTCTTCTTCAAGATGATAATAGGGTTGTATTTTCTGGTAAGTGTCACTAACATTTGTTTTACTAACCTTTAGTAATTGGTATCATCTCCATATGCCCTCATTTGTAATTCTATTAATCTACCCCACTATTGTTTACGGTCTCAAATATCTTGCATTTTAGCATTTTCGGATTCCCTTTTCTTTCCAACTGATGATTTGAGTTGCAGGCTTAATGAGTCTATCTTAACGTGTATCAAATATATGGCACAGCCAAATGAGACATCCTAAATTTCTAATCCCATTTTTATATTGTGATAATAAAGAAAATTTAGCAATTACCTTTATTTATCAAACAAATTGTCCATTAATAATAACTGTTGATTATTGATGCCACCATATGCACAACCACACATCAATCATAGTAATAATATTACAACTAATAAAAGAAATATTCCGATGCATGTAAATATTTTTCAATGCAAGTAACTTTTTTTCTATTTTGTACATATAACCTGTATTTCACAATAAAATGTAATTTCTTATACAATAAGAAGAGAGCGATCTGCTTTTTTGATATATTTTCCATCAGTATTTATTTATTTATTTATTTATTTTGAGTTTTGCTAACATACATAAGGGAGGAGGCCAATTTCGAATCTTTGGACCGCGGACCACTGCCGATTTGAATAATTATGGTTCAAATCAAGTTTCTCGTAGTAGATGTTGATTTTAGAAAATGTCAGAGGCTGCTTTAACGCAGCTCGAGAATAAAGTTTAAGAGGAGTTCGATCATGAACCTGTGGTATGGGTCTTCTAGAGAGCGAAAGAGTTAGGTATTTGCTTTCACTTTTACTCTTGACTTTTATTTTTTATACCTAAAGTGTGAAATTGCTACTCTAAACGCAAAAAAATCCCAAAAGAAAATAAATATTAGCATTCAAAATCATCTATATTTCTCTGTAATTTTCATAAATCAAATTTGAGGAAAATCAAATGTGGCTTAAAGCCCTTCATATTGTTTGAGTAAAATCAAGCATAAATAACTCAGCAAAAATATAATATATATATATATATATATATATATATATATATATATTCTTTTTATAATCCATTCTCTTGATTCCTTCATAGAAATATTTATATAATCCAAACTCATCTTGAGAAATTAAACTAACTGTACCAAACATTAAAAATGTTAATGTTATATTAACATTGAATCGTCGTTAATATTAGACATGTAATTGGAACACGCGTGAATGCATCGTGTATGGAAAAGTATGAGAAGTGTTCTAATTATATATTATGCTTATTGCATTGCTATGGGCATGTACTAGTTGATCTTATGTAGGGGTGTGCCGAAGCAAGGTAAGAATACTTGCGAAGTTTATTTGATGGCTTTGATGTTTGTCTTTGGGTCAAATTGCCTGATCATGGTAATAGTTGAGGCAGAGTAGAGGGCGTTGCTATTGATTTGCGGTCGATATAATGTTGCATATGTAGGTTGCACCCAAGGCAAGTTAGCATCCTAAATGAGACTTAGGTTATTAATTTACTAAGATTTTATCTTACTTGTTGTTGTTTATTATTTTCAGGCCCGTAGTATGGAAATTTGTTACATTCAGTTTGGAGTCAAGACATTGTTGTGACCCCATACCCCGTCCCGAGGAACGGCCATGTGTACAAGCTTCTTGTTACCACTATTAGGGTAGATGAGGGGCAGGACAACTGGGTGGCTCACCTGTTTAAGGTGTGATAAATTCAAGTTGGCGATGACCGTTTTGGCCCAATATGTGATTTTGATGGACTACTCGACGAGTGTCCTGAGGAGCAGATCTAGGATCCAATGGATATCGATACCCCCGACAATGTCGTAGAGGATTCGGAGACTAATCCAAACAAGGAGTATCCCTCTTATTACGACCCTAAGACTCCACTCAGATACCATGACTTGTGATAGGCACAAGATGAATAGTTTTGGCTAGCCCTCGCTTTAGAGAAAATTAAATTAACCCTAACCCCTGCTAGTTTTTTGTGTTGGTTAGTAAAAAGTTGCCGTTATAAAGGCTTGTAAATATTAAACTTCCAAGGTTTAACAAGTTTATAAATTAAAGTAGTGCTTTTGAAAATATTTGTTGTTATGTTTACACTATCTCTATTGTTACGATTGACCAGGTGATTATTATATGCTTCTGCTTACGTTTAATGGAAAAATAAAATGAATGAGTCAGCGACGCATCTTGGAACGTCGCATTTAAATGACGAAAGTGAATTAGAGGTTGTCATGTGCTCCAAGGTTGGGGCATGACAGGTGAGGAGGAGGAGATCTTATGCTCACTTGAGAAGTTTATTACTCGCAAATCCCCTTTATGGTCATTCAAAAGAAAGTGGTTAACACTACAAAAATATTTCAACCTAGTACATTTATGATAAATTTACCTCAAACTAATTTTTCAATAATAAAAAATTCCAAATTAGTACACATGTGATAAATTTACCCTCAGTTAGTTTATATTAAATTTTACTGTCAAATTATTGAATTAGATAACACTTGATTATTGATGGCTATGTCAATTTAGGGTTTTATCCTCTATTTATCATGGCTATATGAGTTTTGCGGTTTTGTTGTATTAACTCAATTTAATGGAAATTAATAGATAGTAAATATGTATTAGAGGCAAATTTATTACAATTGATCAATTTAAGGTTTTTCGTAGTATTAACTTAAAAAAAAAAAGATAAATGATTCAACAAGTAGGAAGACAAAATGATGTAGATAAAAAGAAATGAAAAATAGGGGATCTAAATGGAGACGAGGAAGGAGAAACATATGGGGATCTAGTACGAAGGTTCAAAGACATTTCCTGGAGTGTTCCACCACCGAAAGGCCTCTTTCCACCAGTCATAAGCGCATTCTTTTTTTATTAATAATCCATGCGAAGTGTCTGAAATGATTGACGACCCTACATGTCAAATCAGATGCCGTGTATTGCAAGTTTGCCCAGAACAAGCGAAGAAACGACAGACATATAAAGCTTAGGAGAAATTATAAAACTCATTGTTCGTGCTAGTAGACGAATTTAATATTGATCTCTATACTATGCATTTAGCACGCGTGGTCTCCCAAAGTTTACTAGATTTAAATGCGTTGCCTTATGAGTCAACACACCAAAATAATTAAACTTTTGAGGACTTAGGACCGACTAGTAATAGTGTATTTGATTACATTCTTGACTAAGGAACTCTATCATATATGGAAAAGTGCTTCTCTTTTGGATCTATCATGATTTTTTGATTACGTGGGAATGAAGAAAAGATCGATCTAGTCACCACCAACGTTGGAGAACAATTCTACCATTGAGAAAGGATAATATAATAGAATAGGATAGAATAGAAAAAATATTACCAGGATCTCCATTGACTCGTGACTATTCCAATGTCATGAAATAGTGGAAAAGTCATTGTTGATTTAGTCCAAAATTTTTCAGTTGATCCATTCAGTCAAAAATATTTGATGATTTGTCGATATAACCATTCGTCAACAACACCTTGAACAAGATAGTTTATAAAGCGACAATAATTTTCAATGTGTTTGTCCACTCATGAAATGCATGTTCAATCAATTGAGAGTTATGGGACCTCACCACCCATCAATGCCTAGTGTTCTTCAGAGCCTTATTCCATTCTGACAATGGCATTCAAGGTTTATTCCACATCAACATAAGATTGGTAATTCATTCGACACATCTATGAAGCTCCTTCTTGTTGTAAGCTTTCGAGCGTTCTAGGGGAACCAAATCCAATACTTTGTAGTTGGGCTATTGTGCATATGAAACTTGTCTTCAAGCTTGAAAATTCTTTTCCATCTATCCTGGATTTCAATATAGGATTTGTCCTATCTCAAAGAAAGCATAGAAAGAGCATCTAAGCACTAGATCCACTAAGTGATCATTGCTTAATGCACAAATGCCTTTAATAATAGCTTTTGCTTAAACGCGTGGAAAACTTTACTTTTTTTTGGTGCAATATTGAAAGTAGTATTCCCTCCGTGAAAATGACTTACTTCTTACAACTTGACTTTCCTGTTGAACAATGATATCTCCTCTGTGCATCATGTCAAAAACATGCCTTTTCTATCGATTACTTTCGTTGACTAGATAGAGGTAAGCATTTCTCGTTAGTAGCCAACTTTGAAGAACAAGCAGAATCTTTGAAATTTGCATTTTTTCACCAGGCTTGGACCATGTGTCCTAAACAATCTTAGTACATATGGCGCAAGAAGATTCCACAAATCGAGGCATCCTTACTCTAGATGGTGAAGATGTTACTGATTATGAACCAATATTGATTATTTACATAGAGGAATGGAAAATTTGTGAAAAATCAAATTGTTATGCAATATTTATGTGATATCCTGATTTTCGAACCTGCTTTTGACTAAATGAATTGGGCTTTTCATCGATGCGTCTATGGAATTTTTCTTTGAGTTGGCCACTCACGAGATAACTAATCTATCAGATGAAGCCGTTAAGGAATACAAATGCAACTAACTTGAGAATTCGAACAGAAATTGACTGCTCGATTGTGCTAATCCGCAAGGGTCAATATGACACGGTTAAAATCGATTAGAGACTGGAGATAGGTCAATTCGATACAGAGCCTTGTAATTAAAGTGTGGGTGATTCCACCTAATTGCAAAATTCTTGTCGAATAGTATTAGATCGATTTTTCTATCGATTTTGTACCCTATGCCTGTATTAGAAACCTCAAAATTTTCACAACTAAGAGTCACCAATGAGTCGAAGATACACAACGTGGATTGAAAATAATTGACAAATGGTCAAATGCGCTAAAAATTCCTAAAAACTATTCGGTAGGTTAGATCACGCTAAAATCGCGTCTAGTTGAAATTAACCATGAAATTGAACTCGATTTCAAGAATCGAAAGTTCTGATATGTCATGATTTATTTTAGGAATGTTGACTCATCTTTCAAAGAATTTTCGGCAAGTTCGGATTTTTGGCGAAAATTCAAAAAGTTAGGCGATTTTGGACCGGGAAATTCGGATAGGCCAAATTGGATACATTTTTTGCCTTCAAGTTGGATCTTTTGGTGAGGGAAATTATAGCGTTGAGTGTGGACTTCCTCTTTGGCATTTTGGCCATCAATTTGAGGTCAATTAGTGTGAAATTGAAGTGGAATTGAAGGGGAATTGCTTGAAATTCATAGGCCATTGGGGGGGGTGCAACATTTCAGCTCAACCTTAGCTTGTTGGGGAAGCTTGAGGAGGCAAATTGCTGCTCATAAGGGTTGTGGACTTTGGGGCTTCACACTCAAGTGTTTTAGATCTTTTGAGGAAGCATTGAAGGCCTTGTCCCCCTCCTTTCCAGCTACAACCCCATCTTCTTCTTTTTCTTCAACATTTCTCCTCCATTGTTGCTGGAATAGAAGTAGAGAACCAGCCAGCACCTCTCTAAAGCCTTCAGCCTTTGTCGAACCAGCCAACAGCCACCGTTGCACCACCCGAGCCTAGCCCCGAGTCTCCAGTCCAACTTCCTCACCCATTGTAGTCACTTACGCGACCGCCGTGCTCTGCGAGTCCTTGGTCCGTGCATCCTTGGCAGCTCATTGTCATCCGCCTACAAGCCGGCGGCATCACTCCAACCGTCCACCATGTCTAGCTCCCTCTGGGGGACCAGCCAGCCCCAAGTTCAGCCCATCCTAGCCCCTCAATCCAACTCCTTCTAGCCAGCCACAGAACCGAAGTTCTAGCTCCGGGCCGTGGGCTGTGTGGGCCGTGTGGGCCTTTTTCGGGCCATTCCAAGCCTCCTCAAGCATTGCCGTAGGCTTAAGTCTCACTCATCTCCGCGTCGCCGTCGCCATGAACTAATCCGCTCGCTAATCCAGTGAGTTTACTTGCTAAACATTGCTTCAATGGTTAATTATACTTAGAGGATGATTAGTTTATACTAAGATTGGGTTAGGAGGATTAGTTAGTGTAATTAGTGGTTTAGTTAGTTAATTAGGCTAATTAGGTGGTTAGATTAGTTTAGTTATGGGTTAATTAGATTGTGTGATTTAATTAGCTCAGTACATTATTTATTTAGGTCAATTAGGTGGTTATATTAGTTTATATAGTTTAATTAGTGATTTATTTAATTATTTTGCATTTATTTAATTATTTTGTAATTTATTTAATTATTTATTATTCTTTAAAAATTAGAATTTCATGTTGATTGTCATGTTGCAGTCGGTTTGTGCAATTGAGTGTTAAATTGTGCAATTGAGTGATAATTGTTGATTTTGATTTATTATTTCAAAATTATGGATTTTTGGTATTTAATTAGAAAATACCGGGTGTCGGGTATTGACGCCAAAAATGTTTTTAAGTACTATTTCAAATAGTTGGATTTTTATAAGTGAGGATATCGCATTTTATGACTCAAGCTGACTGTGTACTCACACACGACTATTTTACCGAGTGTTTTTAATATGAAGAAAATATGACAAGTACATTATTTAAATCAAGGCATTTGAGTACAAAGCACGATGTCCTTGGCCGAGGTCGGTTGTGCGTGTGATCGCTATGAGAATCCGTCACCGATGAAAGTCGGGTGGACGATGCTCCTATATGAAATGCCTTTGTCAACAGATGCCGGTGGTAGTAAAGGCTGGGCCAATACTCCTTTGGGAATGTCATCTAGAAGTAAACGTTGCCGTGCTTGATGGGGTGAGACAATGCCCGGTTATGCCGAAAGACTGTCGAATAGGAGAGAATCAATAGGTTCCTTTTTAGAAGCGATTCGTCCTTCTTCATACTGCGCTCTCCAAGTGGGGATCAAATGGTATAATTCTTTTGTTTTGTTGGTAGATTGGAGGATCAGAAACATGACTATTGCTTTTCAATTAGCTATTTTTGCATTTATTGCTACTTCATAATCCTACTGATTAGTGTACTCATTGTAATTGCTTCTCATGATGGTTGGTTGAATAACTAGGAATAGAGACTTTATAGATAAAGCCTGAAAATTGGAATTCCAATGCTGTCATTTTATATGTATATGGTTATAATTATCTACGTTCCCAATGTACTTATGATGTAGCACCTGGTGGACTATTAGCTAGTGCGTGTCATCTTACGAGAATAGGGTATGGTGTAGATCAACCAGAAGAGGTATGCATGAAAGTACTTGCCCCAAGGATTATTGCTCCTATGAACATGGTAGCTAAATAATGCAAACATGTTACATAAGTTGAATTGTCACACCTTGAACCTCGAGCGTGCGCACATCCCTCGATGGTCGATAAAATTTGTGAAGTTCCCAAGACGTGTCGCCAACCCAAACGATTATGCACATGCGAAAGGCTATTTGTAACTACCCAATTTTTTTTATTCTCGGAATAGAAATGCATTTGGTAAAAATTTTGAATTTGTTTGTTTCTTTTAATTTTTAAATACTTTTATATATTTTTTTATTTTTCCCTCTTTATTTTTTTTTTTTTCTTTTTCCTTTTCTTCCCTTATTCCTCCTTCTTTATGGCCGGTCCACCAACCATAATGGTGATCGAGGATTGACTTGGCAAGGTCCAACAAGCTCATCGGAAGTTTGCTTGACCACTACGAGCCTCAGCATCGTAGATATGGGAGAGGCCGAGCATTACCGGTGGTCAAGTGAGGCTCGATCTCACCTAGATAGCACAAGGTTGGCCTCGCCCTAGCCTGGCGAGGCCATGAGGAGAGCCTTGCCTAGATCTGTGAAGCTGAGGCTCGCAATGGCTAGGCGAGCTTGCCAAATCTTGCCCAACCGGTCACTAGCCACCATCGATAATTATGGCAATGGCTAGCAGTGGTTGGTAACCGGCTGGGAGGAAGAAGAAGAGAGAAGGAGAAAAGAAGAAAATAAAAGAGAAAAAAAGAAAGTTGGGCTTAATTATGAAATTATTCTTAAGAACAAGAAGCAATTTTTTTCTATTTCTTAATTCTATTCCAAATTTATTTTTGATAACCAAAAAAATATATATTATTGTTCCTGAGAGCAAAAAATTTATTAAATGGATTTTTGTTCTTTTTTTGTTCTAGGGATCAAAAGAATATACTCATACCCTATTTGGAGTGTTATCAAATGGGGCCTTAGTCTCCCAAAGTTTATTAGATTTACAAATTTTGCTTCATGAGCATGGACACACTAGATTAATTAGACTTTTATGGCCTTAGGATCCACTAGTAACAATGTATTTAACCACATTCTTGATTAGGGAACTCTATTATATATGAAAATATACTTCTCTTTGGTGGTAGGGTCTATCACGATTCTTTGATTCATGGGAATGAAGAAATGACCAACCTTTTCACCATTTTCATTTGAACAATTCCTGCCTTTCAACTAAAAAAAGATAATATAATCAAAAAAATATTACCTTGTGAGTTGTGTTAGAAAAATCCAATATCGGAAAATTGGTATGGTATAGAATAGTTACTATATTCAAGTTAATCTATAAATTATTAGCCTAAGATTTTGAGGGAAGGTAAGTTCAATAGGATACGTTGACAGGATCGTGTTTGGGCTCCCTCTAAGCAATCTCTCTAGGCAAAGATATCATGGTTCTATTGTGCGCTCACAATAAATGGTATCGGAACTAATGATAGATCTGTGGGCCTCCAATCTGTTCCAATGTTTAGTGAATATCTCAAGTAATGGATATGGTGATCAACACAGTTTTTGGGTGATGGGCGATGTGATGTAGCAAAGAGGGCCTGATGGCAACCTTCATAGTTCGGTCCTAAGAAAGAGACTAGGGATGAAGGTGAGCGATGGATATTCAAGTTGAGATAAATTGATGCAAAAGGATACCCGAATTAAGGTGGAGAAAACTTAACATTGAGCTCATATGTGAGAGGAGACTGTTGAGAAAGAAGTCCCACATTAGAGAATTGATGTAGTGTGGTGTGAAGTGAAGTAGTAAATTAACATAATTCGCTCATAACTCATTGGCTTAAACATTTGAGTAAATGTAAGTCCAACTAAATATGTTGATGGGCACAAACTTAGGTTCTTCCTTGGCGATCTCCTTTGGTGAAGGTATCAAGCTTCTGTTGTATTCTTTTAACAAATGGTGTTAGAGCAACATGAGCCCAATGACAAACTTTAAAGTTAAGTTTGAAGAAAGAGACCAAGGATGAAGTTGGGTATTAATGGAGATTTGAGTTGAGATATCTGATATCTACCTACTAACTAATTCCTAATCCTAATTGTACACCCATAAAATTGCATTGGACCTGAGTGGATGACTATGAACTTAATTAAATAATTTGGACTAAGTCTGAGAAAGAGGCAAAACTTGGCCCGAGTCTAGGATGAAGTTTTTGTGGCAGAAAACCACAAAGAAAAATAAAGATTATGAGTTTTAATTGAGTTAGGTTTAGCCCATGAGGGTTAAAATTAATAGGCATAAGTGCATTAAAAGTCATAAAATTTGTTATGAAAGTGTAATTGAGTCCTAAAACTCTTAAAAGTGTAATCGAGTCTTAAAACTTGTCACGAAATACAATTGAGTCCTAAAACTTTTAAAAAAATGCAATCAAGTTATAAATCTTGCCAAATTAATCTAATCAAGCCATTTCGTTGATTGCATGTTTTGAAAATTTTAGGATTCAATAACACTTTACGACAAGTTTTAGGAATTTGACTACACTTCGTGACAATTTTTAGGTTTGAATTGAACTTTCCAAAAGTTTTAGGATTATATTGTACTTTTGTAATGAGTTTTAACACTTTCAGTGCACTAATCCCAAATTAATAAAAGGCTTTGAGTCTAATTTTAACAAGCCCATAAGGATTAGGCCTTTTATTATTAAAATGCCCAAAAACGCATTAGGTCTACACAATTGAGAGGACGGCAATTTCAGAATTGAGAGCTTATCGAGAGAAAACACGAGAGAAAAGAGAAAAAAAGAGTGCTTGGAGTGGGAAACTTAGCCAAGACCTTTATGGCCGGGGTCCATCGACAACGACGCGACTCTTCCCCGGCGAATGTCACCATGACACCGTCGAACCCTCAGTCGCTGCTGCTGCTCCAGCGAAGCTGCTCTGCCGCGACAAAGCCTCCCTCCCTGCCTCACTACGACGACACTGCTGCCTTGATCCGAGAAGCCCTCTTCAATGACTAGAAGCCCTCCATAGTGATGACGATGAGCTGCTTCGATTCCCTTACACCACCGACGCTGCTGTCTACCCTGCTCCGAGCCCGGCGCTGCCTCTTGCTGTTTTCGATGACGTCATCCCGAGAAGCCATCAACGAGCCCTGAATTATCGCGACGATCTGCTGCCCTCTGTGGATTTGCGGGCCGTGCCTCTAGCCGCCTACACCGAAATTTGAATTTGTTTTTGCAGGTTTTTTAGGCGAGACATCACTGCTTGCAACCCCCTCGTGACAAGTAGCTAAGCCGAGCTATTACTGAGCCACAACGAGCACCTTGGCAATCCCACTTGTCCAACCACCGCCGCTTGCCGCTGACCATTGTCCACAAATCTCCCTAGCCACCGGTTCTAATTGGAAACTAAATCTCTCAATATAGTAACTTTCCTTATCGGTTTTGAATTTAATATTTTATTGCCTCATTTGAACATATCTTGGACTAATGTGATATTTTTGAGATATTTTTGGCATTATCCAATTAGGAGATCTTAAGTTTAAAAAATCACTATAATCACTAATTTGGTCCACAAGACGTCAAATCATTTTTTTATTATTTGGATTTTTTTATTGAATTTAGATTATGATAATCGTTAATTTGAAACATGAGATGTTAGAATTTTTTTTCGATTGTCTTGGTGTTTTGTTTTGGATTACAATGAATATCTTGATGTGGGTTTCATATATTTCATGCTTCAATTTGGTGAAATTTCATATATTGAAAAAATACAAAAAAAAAAAAAAAAAGATTGCATCTCATGTTCAATTCAAATGGTTTTTCCAGATAAAATTGCACCTTAGATATTATCTAATAGTTTAAGATAAGTTTCTAACTAAAAAAATAATAATAATCTATTTTTCTCCTAGTTTGAATTGGATAATATCTCACTTTAAATCATTTCTTTTAATTCTTTATTAATTCTGAGTTTTAATAAAAAAATCCAAAAAAAAAAAAAAGAGCATGTAAATGTCATATAGGAATAGCTCACCATGTCATTTAATGCCACGTCATTGTTATGAACCATGTCATCGTGCCATGTCATCTTTGCCATGTCATTCATGCCATGTATCATATATGCCATATCACCTTCTATGCCATATTATCAATTTCATGTCATTGAGTGATTGTATAAGGTCATTTAACTTAGCATGCATGTTATATTAAAATATTTTTATTTTAATTGCATGTCATGTCAAATTAGGTCATAATCTAGAATTTTCATTTTATACAAAGCATATAGCTTAGTTTCATAAATAAAAGAAAAACCAAACAAAAGGGAATTAATTAGAGTTGTTAATTAGTTAGTAAAAAACACTATAGGCTAGGCATTGCATTTTAATAGATACTTTGCAGATATTTGGGAAATTGATTTATGTGCTTTGCTTGCATTGAGAAATTTAAATCTCTTTATCTATTGTAGCAATATGTTTACTGTATTTAGTTTATTAAGTGTTATTTTTTATGAGTGCGCACCTATATGATCACTCCTCACATGATAATGGTTAGGTTAGAAATTAATCCAAGTTGCTTGCAAAATATTCTTGAAAATAAAATAGTAAATTCATTAAAAGGGCATGACAGTAATATGGCATAATCAAGTTCCTAAGTCCATAATCTCTGGTTCATAGATATAAGTAATCTCCTATAGTCTACTTAAGGTTTCGTTTATTTCACGAAAAATTTCATATTTTCGGAAAATATTTTCCAAGAAGCCATTTTCCAAAAAAATGATGATATTTTCCAATGTTCGGCTTAAACCTAAAAATGAAGTGGAAAATATTTTCCATTATGTGGTATCTAACTTGATTTTTTGGGAAAAATTACCAAAAAAATCAAATTTTAATTTTTTTAATGGACCAAAAAATTTTAATTTTAATTTATGTATATTTATTAGTTATTTTTTAATTTTGTAATTTTTTATTTTTTTTTCTTTCTTTTTCAAAAATTTTAACTTTTTTAATTTATGTATATTTATTAGTTAGGATTTTTTAATTTATTTTGCATAATTTTTTTATTTAATTTTTATTTGATTTGATTTTTTTTTTGGGAAAAATTTCTTTTTCGACCAAAATTTTTTTATTTTAATTTGAATATATTTATTAAAAATCAATTTTAGTTATTTTTATTTGTGAAATTTTATTATTTTCTTATTTCTTTTTTTTTGCTTTTCCTTTCTTTCATCCTTCTTCCTTCTTTCTCCTTTTTCCTCCGTCACCGCATGCCGTGGCGATGGCCAATTGCCTCATGACCTACCAAAATGCAAATCAATAGGCCCGAGCTCTGCCTAGGTCATCAAGCTCACGGCTTCCAAATCCAAGCGAGCTTGAGCTCTCCTAAGGTAGGTCGGGTGAGCTTGAGCCTCCCCCAGCTCTTTGGATTTAGCCTCAAGTGAGCTCGAGCTAACCGAATTAGGAGAGGCGAAGCCTCGCCCATCTCGCCACAGGTTGATGAGCTCAAGCCTGGTCAGTATTTGGCGAGCTCGAGCCTCAATGACTTGTAGCAAGACTCAAGCTGGCTTATGATCAGTCACCGGCTGCCATTAGGGGTGAGCGGTTTTAGGTTATGTGTAGGTTCCAACTAGAACTTGAAACCTACCCATTAGAATATGTTTCTCATTTTTTGGAATTTAGAACCTACCCTACATACCCTAAAACTAGGACCCTACCTTATCACAGGTTCCAAGGTTGGTTGTAGGGTCTACCCAAGTTTCACCTATATTATTATTCAAACAACTATAGTTCACTAACCATAACTTATATTTAGATACATGAAAAATATTAACATTAATAGAGTAAAAATCTTAGTAAATTCTTAGACTAGTGCTTCCAGATTATATACTCATCATCGAACGGTATGAAATATTAGAGAATCGCACGGAAACATGGATCAAGAAAAACATTAAAAACTTGTCCCAAGTCCCAAGTTCTAGGTTACAGGTTCTAGATAACAAGTTCCTCCAACTACCAACCTAAAAACTACCCATCAAAATAGGTTATTTATTTTTTGGAACTTGGAACCTATCCGACATATCTTGGAATATGAAACCTACATGTTCCCACCAATCGATTCTCAGGTTCCAAGTTTTACCTTGGCACCAAAGTCACCCCTAGCCACCATCATGGTTGGTGACCGCCCAAGAAGAAAAAGAAAAGGAAAAAGAAAAAAATATTAAAAACTTGATTTAAAAAAAGAAAATGAAAACATAGAAATAAAAGAAAAATGTGTTTGATGAAAGAAAGTGAGATAGTAGAAGTTATGTAAAATGTTTTCAATTTTCTGAATAGTGGAAAATATTTTCCCACTTTTGAAGGTGTTTTTGTTAATAGTGGAAAACGTTTTTCTTCACTAGTTCATTATCCGTGAAACAAACGCCAAAAAATCCAAAAACATTTTTCTGGAAGTTATTTTATACGAAACGAATTGAGCCTATATATCTAATCAACCTACTAAAATACGGATTAGTGACAGCTCTTAAATGAATTGATCTTGCACATTAATAAACTCAAAAGTTGTAAATTGGTATGGATTTGAGGGAAAAAGTGCAAGTTTAGTAATCCATTAGCCATCCCTTAGTTGGTTCAATGGAGGGAAGGTCACGATGGGAGAAATTGTTAAAAGGCACATGTGAATTGTGTTAGAAAAATCTCCCATAAGAGAATTGGTATGATATGGAGTAGTTAATATATACAATTGGCCAATAAATTATTGGCTTAATTTTTTTAGTCGAGATGGGTTCAACTAGATGTGTTGATGTATTCGGACTTAAGTTCCCTCTTTGTGATCTCCCCAAGCAAAGGTATTAGACATCTACTGCTCGTAACAATTGGAAGGACATTTGGTGATGAAGTCTAAATAGTTGTTTGAGTCCTAAGCTAAACTCCTGTCCTTTTTAGTTCAGTTGCTTTTGCTCCTGAGGTAGCTTTCCTTATGGCTTATGGCTATTATATAGCTGGTTTTTGGAGTTTCGTTCTTTTGAGTAATGCTAAGTTAAGCTCTTAGAGTTTCATTCCTAATCAAAATGATTAGTTCTACCCTATTCGTCAATGGGGGTATTCTCTGAGTAAGGGTCTTCCCCGGCTAAAGAGGTCTTCTCTGTCTTATTTGCAAATGTTTACTACTCGATTCATTGATTACTTAATGTCTTGACTGCCCACAGACTGAGTTCCAAGTCATGACTCGTTTTGAAAGCAAAACATTTCCTCCATCTACAACAACTTATCTTCTAGCTCAAGAAGAAAGCTAGAGAAACTAAACTAAACAATCATTTACATTGGATCCCTTCCAGCCTAGCAAGCAGCTTGCATTTATTCCGAACTTTTTTTGTTTGCCTGAGTAAACAAAAAAGCTTTCTCATTATTGTTGGTTAGTAAACTCTAAAAAGCAGCCATTCACTTCAGGGTCTGAAGGAGATGTAGTTGCTCTTACTTTTTTTTCTTTATCGAGATTGGTTTGGTCTTCAATGTACTGCACCAAAGCTTATGGAGCCTGTGATATCCCGAAAATGGGTCCCTATTTCAAAATATATGAAATGGTTATTCCGTCGATGTGCTTATAGTCACTTTACTCTGAACTGATCACTCATGAGTTAACTGATCTATTGGGCAAGACCATATAGAATTAAAACGCAAAAGACTAAAGAATTTGATCTGGAATAGACCGCTCAACCATAAGAATCAACAAGAGTCAATACTACGCTGTATAAATCAATTAGCAAACGGATATAAATCGATTCGATAAAAGTGCGTAGTCGATTTGCGGGTGATTTTGCACGATTACGTTATTCATGTCAAACCACGATAAACCGATTTTCTATTGATATTATATTCAGAGTACGTAATTGAACTCTTGCAATTACATGACAATTGAGGGTCATCTGCAATTCAAATATGCACAAACGTGGATCGAAAATTATCGGCCACGAGTCAACCGCGTGAGAACCCCAAAAAGCCACCCATAGATTAGGTTATACTAAAGTTGTGTTTGATTGATTTTAATCATGAAATTTAAATCGATTTCGGGTATCGAAATTTCGAGGGTTCCGAAATATAATTATTGGACGTCATCACATCGTTCGTCAAATTATCGATGAGTCCGAAATTTTCAGAAAATGAATTAGCCGAAAAAAAATTCAGATCAAGAGACAAAATTTAAATTTTGGACCAAAAAGACTATTTTTATTGAAATTAAAAATAAAAGAAATTTGAGGGGACAAATTTCTGAGTTGCGAGGAAATTTTGCAAAGTGGATGGAAGTGAAAATCATCAAAATTAGGGAAATCTTAAAGAAGTATTTTCTTCTTCTTCTTCTTCTTTTTTTTTTCTCTCTCTCTCCCTCTATTTTCTCTCGCCTTTCCCCCGCCCCTCCTCTCCTCTCACGTTCAACCCTCTTCCCCCCTCTGCCAAACCTACCCACTCCCCTTCTCTCTCTCTCTCTCTCTCTCTCTCTCTCTCTCTCTCTCTCTCCCTCCTCCCTCACGCCACCCTCTACCACCCCCTTCTCTTTTTATTTTCCTTTTCTTTTTTTCCCTCTTTCTTCTCCCTCCTCTCTCTTTTCTCTCCTCCCCCACGCCATTTCCCTACCCTCCTTCTGTTCTTCTCACGCCATTTTCCCCCTCACCATCATCTTCATCTCATCACCATCTTCATCCCCTCACCACCACCTTCATTGACCACACCATCCATCACCACCATTGCCGCCACCACCACTCACCACCACCCACACCACTCCTCGCCACTGCAAACCACCGCCAAGTTGAGCCCCATCGAGCTTGACCACACGTCCATCATCACCATCTCCACTACCGAGCTTTCGAGTTGTCGCCTTTCGAGCCACTCGTCCATCAAGCCGCCCGCATCATCATCACCATCCCCAAGCCACCCTCGCCATCACAAGTTGAGCCACCACCACTGCCACCGCCCAAGCTGAGCCCCCCTTGGCCATGAGCTCAACTTCGCCGAACCGCCGCCATCAAGTTTCCGTTTGAGTTGTGAGCCTTGTGTTCTCGATGCCGTCACGCTCTAGTAGCTGCGAGCTTGCCGTCGCTGGAAACCCGTGAGTTAACTTCCTAATTGTGGATTAAGGTGTTAATTACATTTAGGGGGTGGTTAGTTTAATATTATTGGCGGTCAGTATTTGTTAATTTTAGTTTAGCCTTAATTGCAATTAAGGATGGTTTAAATTAAATTTTAGTGTGATTACTGATTATATTAATTAATCATGGTTAGATTAATTAATTGAGTTTAATGACATATTGGCTGTTAAGTATAATTTTATGCTCGGTTTTCTAGATGAGATTGTGCATAATTCCGATTGTTTGCACGTGTAACGCTATGCTATTGATTGCTCAATTATAAATTTTTATTTACTATTTTCAAATGAGGTTTTATGGGCAAGAAAATAAAAAAATATGAGGTGTCGGGTTTGAATGCCGAATTTTACTAGCTAAATAAAACAATGGGGTTTTAAAATGAAAATGTGTAATGTTTGACGGGTTGATTTCAAATACATGACCATATATGAATATTTCATTGGGATCTTTAAATGTGAAAAATTGCCAAAGTTAATTATTTGAAAACAAACTCTTTTGTTCTAGGCTAACAATAAGAATTGGCTTGATTATTGATGTCCTTCAGTGATCATTTAATCGAACCCATCACTCAACGGGAGTTTGGGGGTGATGCCCGATTTTTATTGGATACCTGGCAAGGGTCCGGATGCCGAGTCGCGGTTGAGGCCAGACCAATACTCCTTTACGAAATACCGTCTAGGCGGGGGTTCTAGACAATGTTGTGCCTGATGGGGCAGGACGATGCCCGATTATGCTGGAAGACCGCCAACTCGTGTGTTGGCCGTGGCCCAAAGGGTCGTAATAATCAGAACACGTGTGAATGGTCGTGATACATTGCACTTGATTATGGGGTAAAACTGTTAGGCACAGTATGAGATGTGTCAAAATAGATTTTACCTTATAATTGGGACCCGTGTGGATACTTGGTGCATGAGAATTATGTGTTTTGATTATTGATTATGCTTATTGTATTGATAATGGCATATGTGATATATTAAAATGCAGGGCGTGCGAAGGCAAGGTAAGATTGTATGGAGTTGTGTGTTTAGGCTGCCTCCGAGGCGAATTAGCATCCTAATCGAGGTTTAGGAAGTTGACTTACTGAGATTTATATCTCACCCCGTTGTTGTTAAATATTTTCAGATTCGTAGTATGGAGAACTGTCACGTGCAATTTGGGGTCTCAATGGACCAAGACTCGGGTGTGCCTAATGTTACTTTTGGTTGGCCTCATCATTAGTGAAGTTTAAGCTAACCCCAATCCTCTTTGACCTTTTTTGCCTAGTGGTCATTAGGAAGTTTTATTTTGATGTAGACTTGTAAATATCAAACTTCCTAGGGTTAACAAGTGGATAAATAAAGGTGCCACTTTTGGGAAATCACCTATTGTGTTTTACTATCCCTGATTTGTTGGTTGACTAGGTGTTTATTTTAGTTGATTCTGCATTCATTTAATGGAAAGATAAAAAGAATGGGTCGGTGATGCGTCCTGGGACGTTGCATTTTTAATCGGCCATCGAGGGATGTTCGCGTGCTCGAGATTCGGAGTGCGACAAAGCCTATGCAAAGCAAGCGGTTAGAAGATCGAAAAAAAAATGCATTAAATAAATACCGGGCATTGAGAAGGAAGGATGCTTTCAGAGACGAAAGGCCATGGGGAGATACCGTCTGTGATCCATGGATCTCTGATCGAGAAACCGTATCCAAGCTCTATTGCTAGTTACAAGTCATTTTCTCATTACTTTGGGTCTCTCATTTTCTATTTTTATAGGCATTACTATAGTGGGATTTCAAAGATCACTTTTACACGAGAAAGGGGGACCACCCTCTAAGCCTAAGTATTCCTCAATGACCGATAGCGTACAAGTACCGTGAGGGAAACTCGCTCCCTACACAATGATCAACTTGTGAAAATTCCAAGATCTCCTTTGACTCCTTACTATTCCATTATGATGAAATAAATTGCATCCCGGTCAATGCCGTTAAGATAATGTATTCGTTGATTACTTATCACCACTTGCCAAAACTAGAAGATAAAGGACAATTAATATTTCATTTATGACTTGAGAACATCACACAGCACCCGTAGCCGCAATGGGAGAAACAAGATTCTTCAATAAATATGATAGTGTTTCTCCTTTCAAATGTTCCTTCTTTTTTTGGACCATTGTCATGACCCCAAAATTGGAATCTCAATGCTTATTTGAGACATTACGCTTAATTTTTGGTTAATTTTAGTTCTAGGAAAGGTCATGAAGTATTCAAATCCCTTATAACATGCATTAAAACTCAACTTTAGTATTGGTGCTTAATCTTATCAACCAATTGGATACCTAGAATTAAACCAAAGAGTCCCCACAAGGTTGAGTAACCATCAAACTAAGTTTGAGTAATCTTATGTAGTTCAACATTATCATATCAACAAGCACAAGGTACTTTACATTTGAAATGTCCTAAAATGGTTGCAATATTTTTAATTGGATAAAGGTTAATTTTTCATTTTCAGTCATATAAAAGATGGTGATTTCTATGAGAGGTACTTGATTCAAAACGTTAATAGACAAGGCAAATAATAGTCGAAAAGATATCCGTAACATTGGTAATTTCAAAAGGAGTCAATAGCCGTTGGTAAATGACTTAAATATCAATTGATAAACTAAACTTAACTCATAACTTAAATGGAAAAAAGTTGATTACCACATCCAATAAAAATAGAAGGCAGTTTTGACTAACAGTTGATAAATTTCAAGTGTTAGAAAGAAAAACAAATTTGAATGGATAACTGAATCTTAATAAGAGTTAATAACATAATACTTACGACTTCAAAACTAGATCATTGAAAAGTGATCACTTCATAAAAGAGTTCATAAATCGAAACTTGGTAAGCGAGGCAAATAAACTTCGGAAAATCAATAGACTAGTTGGCAAATGTACGAAAAAAACCAAATATATATACATATATATAGTTGGTAACTTAATGGAACAAAAGTTAGTAAGTCAGTGCAATTGAAGTTGGTACTCTCTAAAAAAATGTTAATAAATATAAGGGGTCGATAACCAAGGTAAAAATGGAAAAATAACCCAATAGAAAAGTTGGTATATTTAAAAGGAAGAATGTATAGGACCTCAAACTTATTGCAAAAGTATAATTAAGTCTTAAAACTTACAAATAGTGCAATCAAATCCTAAATTTGACAAATTAGTACAATTATGAATTTCCATCACCCAATCTAATTTAAGTGATGCAAAATGCTTAACGTGCTATATCTCTGGCCGCTCGCCCTCAGGCCTCCCTTGAAGTCTCTCGGGGAAGGATTTCGAGACTTGCTGCCGGTGATCAATCTTGGCATCTCTTCTTCGACCACCCTTCTTTGGACAGATTTGAGATCTCTAGTGACTCGCGCCTCGGTCTCCCCCGAAGTCTCGGGGAAGGGACCGATGGCTTTTGAAGCTTTGTCCTACCGATGATCTCTCTTAGGCGCAAGGGGGCGTCGTGCTTTTGTCCTGTCCCCCCAGATGCCCTATTTATAGGCGTTGCACCCTTTTGTTTATTAAGCACATGCGGGGGCGCTGGTCGAAAAGGCTATTGGTTGGCGATTCCATTCTAGTCTCACACTATGCCGCTCTCCTCGGGCTCCTCATCGGGTCCTGAAATGTTGTCCCACAACAGAGATGAGACTACATCTCAATAAGTTCTACCCCACTCAGACTCGATTAGGAAACCAATACGCTAACCAGGCTGCCTATACACGCACGAGTCAGAGGACTTACCTTGGCCTCAGATTCCACCTGCATATTAGTACAGTTCAATAGGCACCTAAGCAATTACATCACAGATCAATATTTCAATCCATCGACCTAGTCGCTTTCATGTCAATTCGACTATTCCCCATTCGTTTCCCTTATTTAATCTCCAATCGTACTCACGACTTCACGAGCATAGACTACTAAATTCGATGGCAACAAATTACAGTCCCGAAGGACATGACCTATCTTTAGGTAGCAAATTACGGCCCAATGGGCGCGACCTTTAATAGGTGGCAGATTACGGCCTTATCAAGCGCGACCCCTATCGGGTGGCAAATTACGGCCTTATCAGGCGCGACCATATCAGGTGGCAGATTACAGCCTTATCAGGCGCGACCCATATCAGGTGGCAAATTACAGCCCAACGGGCGCGACCGACTCTAAATTCGGTGGCAGAACTCGGTCCCACTGGCATAGCCATACTCACAACCTTTCACAGTCAAATTCTAATTGAATACTGATACTGATCAATCTTGGGATAAATCCCCACATACTCATCAACTCACTCAATTTTCACACGATATTAATGTATCCAATGGATCTTAGCCAAGAGTATATTCAATTCGCTCTCACAAACTTCTCCACTTAATAGCCCATCAAAGCATTATTGACGCTAAACAATCGTACACGGCCATTCGCAACTCAATTACTCAATCTTAATCAATTTACGAATAATTCCTCAAATTGCACAATTAATTCAATTTAGCACAACGTAGAGCTCAAATAAATAAACGGACTGCACCACGACAATCAGCACGAAATTTCGGTCGTCGGCTATCCTTGCCTAATTTCCGAAAAATAAATAATTAAATAATTAATTTCGAAAATTAATAAATAAATACTAAAAATCCAATTTAGGCCCGTAATGCCTAATTGAAGCCTACTAAGGGTTGGGAAAAATCCCGAGATGCATTCAATAAATAGTAGTACGTCTCTACTTGCTAATGACTAAGTCTAACCACCTAACATGCATCATTAAGTCACTAATTTAATTGTTCTAAACTAATCTAACCACCTAATTGCACTTAATTAAATCTAATCAACCCTTAAGCATCATTAGTCAACTAAGCGAGGATTAGTGAGATTACTCACTTGATTAAAAGCGGGGACCGGGACACTACGACGGCAACACAACGGCGGCCGAAATCCGAACTTTCGGCGGCGTCGACGGACACTCGAGCCGGGCCTACAAGCCTCGCAAGCCCACAGAAATTTCTGGGCTTAGACTGGACTTGGGCCTGAGCTTGGGCTGACTTGCTTCGCGGGCTTGGGCTGCAAAATTGGGCTGCTGAAGGTTGAGCCAAAAATTGAAGATGGGCTGCACTTGTGGACTTGGCTTCAAATGGGCTGAGGTGGGCTTGCTGCTTTGCTGAAGATGGGCCTCAAATGGATCAATCTTGTGGGCTTGTTGGGCTGGTGAAGGAACTTCGCTGGACTGCTGGGTCCGAATTCATGCGGACTCGTGGACGGCTTCTGGGAAGAAAGCCGAAGCAACGAAGCTAAGGGCGGCCTGGACGCGTGGATGGGGCAAACGTCGCTGGCGTCCAAGGAGTTGAAGATCGATGGAAGGCGCTGGCAACTTCAAGGAAATTGGTGGAGGCTTCACTCGGTGGGTCTGTTAATCAGCAAACTGTTTGAAGAGATGCAAGATGGACCGAAGTTTCGGTGGATTGGGATTCGGTGGAGTGGCTTCGTGGAGATGGGCGGCTTGCAGGTAGTCAACACTTGGGGCTTCAAGGAGAGTTAGTTGACCGGTGGGGTTCAAAGTGTGGACGTGTGGCAAAGAGAAGAATCCTTGGCAACAAATGATGGTGGAGAGGGGCGATGGAACCAACCTTCCTTCACCAACCGAGACGACGTCAGTCAACCCTTCAATGGCGTTGTACATTGCTGTCTCCTCTCGTGTCCTAGCATCATGGGCGTCTGGTCTCCGGCTTGTGTTGCATATCTGGCTGGGGAAGAAGCCAAGGAGGAAGAAGACAAGTGAAGGGGCCGGGTCGCGCGGGCTGGGTCTTGGGAGCCCACAGGAGAAAGAAGGAGGGGCTGGGCTCGTAGGCCCAGCCCCCTTTGGCTGCTTCTTTTTTTGTTTTTGATTGTTTTTTGTTGTTTTATCTTGTTATTATCTATTATTTATTATTGGAAAAATAAATAAAAAAGAAACTAAGGCCTAATTAAAAACCTAATCAAAATTTAGGTGTCAACAATATTAAATAAGGTCATAATTTAGAATTTGCATCACATGCAATGCAAATAGCTTATCTTCAAAAATAAAAGGCAAGCAAAACGAAAGAGAAATAATTAGAGTTGTTAATTAGTTCGTAGAAATCATGTCAGGCTAGTCATTGCATTTTAATAAATACTTTGCAAATTTGGTAAATTAATTGATGTGCTTTTCTTGCATTTAGGTATTTAAATAGTTTCCCTGTTCTAGTAATTTATTATTGTATTTAGTTTATTTAGGATTATTTTTAATGATTGCGCACTTGCATAAACATCCTCACATGTTAATGGTTAGTTTATAATCAATCCAAGTTGTTTGCATAATATTCTTGGAAATAAAAGAGAGAAAATATCAAAAGGGTGTTAGACATAATCAAATCCCCAAGTCCACAATATCAAAAGGGTGTTAGACATAATCAAATCCCCAAGGGTGTTAGATCTTGTCGTTTTTGCATATTATATTTCAAGACTATCAACCTACCAAAAACCAATTAGTAGCGACTCTTATATGAATTGACCTTGCATGTTAATCAATCCAAAAGTTGCAAATTGGTATGGGCTTGGAAGAGAAATCGCAAATTTAACAATTCATTAGCCAACCATCTCCTAGGTGGTTAACTCGAGAGAAGGTCATGATATACGTGAGGGGGAGATTGTTGAAATGCACTTATGAGTTGTGTCAGAGAAGTCTCAAAGAATTAATATGGTGTAGAGTAGTTAATATATCTAAGTTTGCCCATAATTCATTGGCTTAAATTTTTGAGTTAAGATAGGTCTAATTGGATTTGTTGATAGGTTTGCATTTTGTTCCCTCTTGGCGATGTCCCCGGCATTTGCTGCTTGCTCCCGAAACAATGATCACTTCGTGAAAATTCCGGGAAATCCTTTGACTCGTGACTATTCCATTGTGAGGAAATAAATTGCGTACCATAAATTCCAATAAGATAATGTAATTCGTTCATGTATTATCACCACGTGCCAAAACTAGAAGGAAAAGAACAATTAGCATTTCATTTATGACTTGTGAAACATCACACGGCACACATTACAACAATGGGATAAACGAGATTCTTCAATAAATATAAGATTGTTTCTTCTTTCAACTGTTCCTTCTTTTCTTGGGCCATCATCATTATCCCAAAATCGGAATCTCAATGCTTATTTTTTGTTTAATTTAAGTTCAAGGAAAGGTCCATGAAGTACTCAAATCACTGATAACATGCATCAAAACTCAACTTTTGTATTAGTGCTTAATCTCATCAACCGGTTGGATGCCTAGAATTAACCAAAAGAGTCCTTACAAGGTTGGGTAACCATCAAAGTAAGCTTGAGTAACTCCTGTAGCTCAACATTATCATAGTAGCAAGCACAAAGTACTTTAAATTTGAAATGTCTGAAAATAGTTGCAATATTTTCAAATGGCTAAAGGTTAATTCATCATTTTCAGTCACATAAAAGATGGTGATTTCCTATGGGAGTTACTAGATTCAAAACGTTGACAAACAAGGCAAATAATAGTCAATAAGATATCCGTAACATTTATAATTTCCAAAGGTGTCAATAGACGTTGGTAAATGACTTAAATATCAATTGATAAACTAAAATTAACTCATATGTTAAATGGAAAAAAGTTGATAACTACATCCAATAAAAAAGAAGGTAATTTCGACTAAGAGTTGATAAACTTCAACTGTTAGTAAGCGAAACAAATTTGAATGAATAACAAACTCCAAATAAGAGTTAATAACATAATACTTACTACTTCAAAATTAAATCATCGAAAAATTATCACTACATAAAAGAATTTGTAAATCGAAACTTGGTAAACGAGGTAAATAAACTTCAGAAAATCATCAAACTAGTTTACATATGTATGAAAGAACCTCTCTCTCTCTCTCTCTCTCTCTCTCTCTCTCTATGAGTTGATAACTTAATGGAACAAAAGTTAGTAGATCACTACAATTAAAGTTGGTACTCTCTAAAAAATGTTAGTAAAATGAGTTGACAACCAAAGTAAAATATCATTGGGGTTTGCCCCAGTAGCTACCCTTCCAACATGGAAGAGGGAGGTGGGGGGTTCGAATACCCACCTTCTTAGGGGGGTTGGGGTGGGGACGAATTAGTTTCAAGTGTGGATTTCGACTCCCACGTCCTCTAAGGAGGTAGGACAAAAGTCTGAGAGTGAGAGTTAGAATAAAAGTAGTAGAGTAGGACCAAAAAAAGAAAAAACCAAGGTAAAAATGGGAAAATAACCCAATAAAAAGTTGGTATGTTAAAGAAAAGTGTCGCGACCTACCCTTCGGGGGGAGGGAACAAGTTTAGGGGTATTGCCTAAGAGACGGGCCTAAGGCCCATGAATAGGCGCGGGCTCTCCTAAGCCCATACCTCGTGTGACGTTGAGATATTTTCAAGAATTTCGCAATAAGAAGTCGCCACTAGCCTATTGGGATTCGCTAAAAATCAAGTGAGGCATGGGAGTATACCACACTTCTTACGCAACCAAAGAATCTAGGGTCAAGGACTTGATTACATTAATTGATCAATTAGTGCCCTTTCGGTACCTAATCTTGTTCATTTTAAAAGAAAATATTTTTATCAAGCATTTTGGATTGATTTTATACATATCCACTAACATGTGAGGTGATTATGCGGGTGCACAATCATTAAAATAATAACCACAGCTACCAATATCTTAATTGCAGTAAAATTGAACAAGTGTAATTAAACATAATTAAATATAGAAATTAAACACGCGATATAATCAATGTAGGAGCAAATAAAGGACTAATTATACTAAGAAAGCAAGACATTGCAATTTCTAAACAAACCCTACAAATTTTAGATTTTTTTTTTTTTTTTTAAAACATTTTTTTAAAACATTTTTTTTATTTTTTAAAATATTTTTTTATTATTATATTAATATAATATATTTAAAAAATGACCGGGGTTGGGTTCTCGAGTTGGGACCAACCCAAGTCATCCACCAAAGACTTGGACAGGCCTGAAACGCAAGCCTGGCTTGGGATTCTTTTACTCTTTCTTTTTAAAAAAATAAAATAAAATAAACCGAGCCCATTGACTTGGCCCCTTATGACCGGAGCCTTACATGATTGAGATCCACGCCCAACCTGATTTTTGGCCAAAACCCTACCCAGCCACGACCCGATGGACGTCCCTCTCTTTGCTTGTAGATGAGGTGTCGCTGGGCGGACGGATGGTGACAACGATGGTAGATGGTAGGGACGATGACGGCGAGGTGGCAGGCGGCATCGGAGGACAATGGCTTGGCTTGAGGTGACTGGTGGCGGAATGGTGGCAGCGGCACAGTAGATGGTGGCCATAGAGAGCAACAGCAACCTAGCATGGCGGGGATCTCAGCAGGTTGTCGGGTATGGCGTCAGGGACGTCGCGGATCCAGAAAGTGGACGGCAATGTTGCAAGCGAATAGCATCATTTGCGGTGGAGGCGTCGAGCCTAGCGACCGACAGGCGATGACAGAGATCTGGTGCAACGACGGCGTCAGGGGGGAGGTGGCACAGCTTGAGGTGGCTGGTCGAACGGCAATGGCAGCCAGCCTGGGGCTGCGGCGGAGCTCGATTGATTGCCAAATTTGGCCCTTGTTTGACCCTTGCTCTTGGATCTAGATCTCTAGGCCTCCTTTGATCTCCCTCCTCTCTTGGCTGGCTCAGCGTTAGGACTACATTGAAGCAAATGCTGGTGGGCGACGGCGACTTGGTGGAGATCCGGTGCGGCGACGGCTACGGCGTCGAGGGATGACTAAGACGGTATGACTCGATGCAGTGACGGCTTCGAGCAGTGTCAACGGTGCCTTCTTTCTCCCTGGTTTCTCTCCCTCTATCCAGTTTTCTCTTTCCTTTTCCCCTCTCTCTCCTTCTCTACCTCCCCTATTCTGCTCTCTTCTCTGCCCCTTCGAGCTCTCTCTTCGTGCTTCTAGTCTCTACCTTATCCCTTGCTATTGTGCTTTTTTTTTCTTTTGCTTTTCTTATAGGTCGCATGCAAAGGACGTCAAGGGGGAGGAAAATAGCTAGGCCAAGCCCCCGCGAGAGAGAGAGAGAGAGAGAGAGAGAGAGAAAAAAAAAAAAAAAGAGGGGCGGGTTGGGCTGAGGCTGGATTTGGCCCAACCCGGCCCCTTAGTGCGGTTTTTCTCTTTTCTTTTTGTTTTGTTTTGTTTTTTTTTGTTTGTTGTTTTTTCTAAAGTTAATTTTAAATTAATTATTAATTATTAATTAATTTTTTTTAGGTACTTAAAAACACAAATTAGATGTCAACACTGCCCCTCTTTGAATATAATCTCGAAGAAGTTGCATTCAAAGACAAAAGACACCTAAATTATTTTTGTTAAATTATGACTCGAGTTTGAGCGTTTGTAAAAACGTGATTCACTGGCTTTTTTTTTGAAGATTTACAAAAGTGGATAATCCCACGGCATGGGCTTTCTTGTTTTAGCCGATGAAGATAAAATAAAAAGGAAAAAAAAAAAGGCCACGTAGGAAGTTGCATCGTAGAACCCATGAAAACAAAAGTGGGCCCAGGTCTCCTGTTGCGTTGCCGAATTCCTTTTGGTGTGAAGACCCTGCACATAGACAAAAGGAAAGGAGGGGCCCAAGTGTATAAAAGCAGAATTTTGCAGGTTTCTTTTCTCTTTCGAAAGTCAGACGCCGAAGACCTACGAAGAAAGGAGCCGCACGTCCGCCGAGCTGCGAGAAGCCGCACGCCGCCGAGAGAGAGAACTAAGCTGGAGATTTTTCTTTTCTTTTGGCATACGGTTTGAACGTGGCAATTTTGTGCTATGAGTTTATACCCAAGCGAGTTGTTATTTATAAACACTTTGGGTTTTGGGTTAAATCTAGGTATGGGAAACATTTGTGCAATTGAGCGATTGTAAACTTTTATTCTCCAATTTTAGTGGATTATTTGCTGCTAGCTCTCCCCGTGAACGTAGGTATCGATACTCATACTGAACACGTAAATTTCTAGTGTCATTATTTTTCTCGTTTATTTCTCTAGTGATTTCGCATTGACGTAAATTGTAAGATCCTGTCGTTTTCGCGTATTATATCCCAACAATTTCGACGGTAGAGAGACCTTGGGTGCATGGGCACGGATCAGGTCAATGGAAAGGACTCATAACTATGGAAGTGCGTCTTCTCAATAAGAGGAAGAAATACTCCAGGCTACAGAAGGACTCTAAGTCATAAGAAGAAAGAGGAGGGCTCCAAGCTGCAGAAGCTTGCCATGTCATAAGAAGAGGGAGGAGGATTCCGGGCTACAGAAGCTCGCCGAGTCATAAGGAGAGGGAGGAAGACTCTAGACTACAAAAGCCTGTCATGTCATAAGAAGAAAGGGAAGGACTCCAGCCTATAGAAGCTCACCATGTCATACGAAGAGGGAGGAGGACTCCGGGCTACAGAAGCTGGCCGTGTCATAAGAAGAGAGAGGAGGACTTCGGGCTACGGAAGCTCGCCATGTCATAGAAAGAAAAGGAATAACTCTGGGCTACAGAAACTCACCGTGTCATAAGAAGAAAGAAAATGAAGTCTCACCACGTAACAACGGGTTTCGACCGGGTGGAAAATGGATGATTTGAGGAAAACTAATGTACCTTCGTAGATGATATGGTTTAGGTTGACCATGAACATTTTGAAAATCACAATTAAAAGATAGACTCATAAACATTTTAAAAGCGTGGTTTAAAGATAGACCCACCAACCGTGTGGTTTAAGGATAAACCCACTAACCGTGTGGTTTAAGGATAGACCCACTAACCGTGTGGTTTAAGGATAGACCCACTAACCCTGTGATTTAAGGATAGACGCACGAACCTTATGGTTTAAGGATAGACCCACGAACCGTTGTAATTTAAGGATAGATTCATGAACCTTGTGATTTAAGGATAGACTCACGCACCTTGTGGTTTAAGGATAGACCCACAAACCGTTATGGTTTAAGGATAGACCCACAAATAGTTGTGATTTAAGGATAGACCCACAAACCATGTGATTTAAGGATAGACCCACAAACCTTATGATTTAAGGATAGACCCACAAATCGCTAGAGACGGCATGGTTTAATGCTGATAATGAACATTTGGAAATGACATGGTTTAAGACTGACATGAACCTTTGATTTTTAGGGAAGCACCCGCTAACCCTTTGAAAATTGCATAGTTTCACTGAGGAATCCTGTCAAACTCAACTTGAACAAATGTCATTAGGGACGTCATCAAGAGACATATTGGTAATATTGCAGCATTAATTGAACAAGCTAATCAAGCTAAGTCCAACTACTTAAAAAAAAAAAAAAACATTTGATGTCAATCAGCATAATGTGGCGCAAAATTGTCATCTTACTTAAGAATGTATCATTAATCATCAAATTCTCTAAGAGTCAAGTTCTTATCAAAACAACTACAATTGGTGAAAAAGACTCATTAAGCATGCCAGACTAGAGCTTCTTAGTCATAAAGGGTTTCTTACATTCTCTCAATAAAATGACTGTTTGATCTCATCCATTCATGTGGAAGTAACTGATTGCTGAGGGTATCTCACATAACCCATATCAAAGGCTTTCAGAAACATTCGCGATGAGCACAATCTGATCGATTAAAAAGGTCTTTTGAAAGGACCGCAATATAGATTTGGTCATGGGCTTACACAAATGGATTATTGTTTTGAGGCTAATAAAGGAACATTTGTCACTACCTTCATCGAGTTTACAAGTCGAGAATTTGGAAGATAAGACAAGATAGAATTGCTTCCACTCCTTCAAGCAATAACTTCTTTGTGATATTTTCATTTTCACTCAAACTATCCCAATCAAAAGAGACTTTAGAAGAGGGTTGTAACGTTGGCTTGGGAGAGGCTCGAAAAGGGGTAAGTACACTAGAAGTGCCAAAAGTTGTATACAACGCTCACTTTAGTACCAAAAGTTCTTTCTAGATCACTTAATTGCTAATTAAAAAAAAAAAAAATGATCATCTAAGTGTCAACTTCGGTCCGGATTGCCGAAAATCTGACGTTGCTATATTTTATTAATTTCTTAATACCCCTAAATGACATCGTCCAAAAGTTATAAATAGTGATCATTTAAGTACCAAATTTTATTAAAAGTGATCGTTTGAGTGCCAAATTTTATTTAAAGTGATCACTTTAATGCTGGTCATTTTTAAAAAACAATCACTTCAGTGCCAAGCATGCCACATGGAAATGCCATGTGGACTGGATATTTTAAAAGTTTTGCCAAGTCATATTAAAATTTTAATTATAAATGACACATAATTAGTTTGATCGGAATTTATCACCATTGACACTAAAGTGATCATTTTTCCTCCGATTTAGTACTTAAGTGAGTTAGCAAAAACTTTTGGCACTAAAGTGAGCACCATACACAACTTTTGGCACTTCTAGTATATTTATCACAGCTCGAAAGGTTTAAAATTTTCAAGAGGGCTTTTAAGAGTTGGTGACCATCATAGCATCGTGACCAGGTCACTCAATTTTTTGAAAACATTTGGCTTTTGAAACATAGCACATCTCAAAAGTCCCTTGACAAATAATTTCAACATGGGAGCATTGCTCCTTTCTCTAATTTCTTTTGCACTTGCGATGATTTTTTTTTTTTTTTTTTTTGCAAGCACTTGGACTTTGATAATTTTTCTTTCACATAAGATGCAATCTTTTGGCTCTTTTTCTTGATGGGCATTATCCTTGCTTTTACCAAGCACACTGGTTTTTCATACCCCCTAGTTTGTTGAACTTTTTGCTATTTGAACTTTTGTAGCTCTTATGACTTTCGAGATCCTTTTGACATTTTCTCGTAACTGTCAATTATATTTGGTCAATTCTTATGTTTTGCCTCAGTGAAGGGAGATGATCACCTCTTGGGAAATGAATAATCATGCTCAAATTGGTTAAAGCAATGGGTATCAGTTTTGGGTAGAGAAGGGAATGATCTTCTTCACATTAGGATGAGTCAAGCTCTAATGAGAATTCCTCTGAAGCTATCATCAGAAGATTGATGTAAGTGAAAGTAATAGAATCTTCTGAATCTTTTGCTCTACAACAAGACCGTAATCTCCTATGCTGCTCAAAAGTAGGGTCGTTCTCAACAGAGGTACTTTGAAGAATCATCTTTATTCTACCCAAAGGGGTAGCAAGAGATTAGTGCACTGCTTCGAATTGATGAAGGAAACGCCTTTATCATTTCGAATTTTGCGCTCAATGCGAATGAATTTTTTGTTCTAAGAGAAGGTCATTTTTCACTCAATTCTCAAAAGTGTTTGAAAGATGTGTTTGGAAACGGCTTTCCTTTCTTCATCCTAAACACTTCTTGTTTGGCATGATTGATGTCTCCATTTCACTCTACTGAGATCATCTGAGTAGATCAATCTCCATAGGGAAATTTGATTCAAAATGAATAACCCACAAAACGAGAAAACGATTTTGAGATAAAAATGATGCTAAAAAAGTTGGTGGAAATTTTTTCTCAATTATTCATTTTTGTGCTTGTCTCTAGGAAAGCACCAAAGGTTCTTTTTTGTAATGGAAATTCTCCATTTTTTCTTTCTTTCTTTCTTTCTTTTTTAAAATTTTGAGAAGAAGGGTACTTACCTGCGGCATGGTGACTCGGTAACCCTGTAAAGAATGTGATAGAATATGTTAGTGCAAAATTCTTTAGGGATTGAAATGTTGAACACGATACGTTATTACCCTTCACTTGCTTTTATCCTTTGAGTGCTAACATTTCTCGGATTCACCCTCTTGGATATTTAGTAACTTGACATTACCCTTCACTTGCATTTGCCTTTAAGCGTTTGATGTCTTCCTATCAAAGGAAAAAAAAGTATCATGTTAGAGACGCTATCAAAATGAGCAATTGGTGTCACGTCCCGATCCTCCGAGCACGTGCTTATCCCTTCTTGGTTGATTAATAGCGACGACGTCTAGGACGCATTGCCAACGCATTCATTTTAATACACATGCGGAAGCAATTAATAAATCCCCAGACAACAATTCAATGGGATAGAAAAGCATGGCCATATTTCCTTGAAAACCACAACACACCTTTTCACATATCAGGATAATTTATATATATTACTATCCATTATTTACAAGGTCCACCAAAAAGGTCGATTCCCAAAACTAGTTGTCCTAAGACCAACTATTCAGACCCAATCACCGAACCTTCAGAGTCCACAGGATTTGGATGAGACGGTGGTTCCTCCAATACACCATCAAGTGGGTCTACTGGATCCTCATCTTGGATAGCATCAATCACCTTAGCAGGGATACCAAAACTTCTAAGAGGACCTATCCTAAGACCGTAGGGGGTGGTGTGGAACCAGGCTCTGAATCGATTGGGTACCTCCTGGTGTGGGACTTCTCCAACCTAAATTGTGGTCACAACCAACTCGTAAGTCCAATCACTTCTAGGATCAGGGAAAATAGAGACCTACTCGGTTATTTTCACGGGACGACCAAGACACCCAGGGGGAGTCGCCATCTACGAACCTGAAAAATGGTTATGCAATAACCAGTGAAATAATGTCTCAGTAAGTTCAACCCTTAAGACCCAATTAGGAAGAAAATATGCCATAAGAGTTGCCTTAGTACAACACGGGTCAAAGGACTTATCTAGGCCTTAGTCTTTTCCTGCAAGTCAATATATTTCAAATATACACAAACCACATCAATTCACCCAGTCAGATCAAACTATCGGACAAATCGACTAGTTAATTACATGTCACCATGACCTTCCCTTGGTCGGTACATTTAATACTATCAATAAAGTCCTACTAAATCAGGATTGCTTACTTAAAGCTGAAAATAGATAGTATAGCTCGCCCAAAGCTGATAATATAGTATACAGAATATATGCTCGCCCAAAGCTGATAGACTAGGGCCCCTAAGCCATCATGGTATACTATACATATGCTTGCCCAAAACTGATAATATGGTATACTACTTGCCCAAAGCTGACATATCGCCCGTAGACTACTATAGTATATCAGTATATTGCTCACCCAAAGCTGACATCTCACTCATAGGCCGATAAAGTATACCATCTAATTCATCCAACATTTTCTCCATTTTTATCATACTCGATAAAATATAGTGAGTGGGTACATGGTCGGCTTTAGCCAAAATACAATATTTTCACCCTTGAAAAGCCCACCATTTATATGGTTCACCAAAATATATTTTTGCGTTGTAAACCGACACTCGGTTATTTTCCAATCAATTACTGAAATTAATTAATTTAGGAATAAAATCAAAAATCACAATCAAATCAATTTAGCACAAATTAGAGCTCAAATAAATAAACAGACTGTACCACAATAGCCAACATAAATTTCCGGTCGTCGGCTATCCCAGCCTAATTTCCGGAAAATAAATAAATAATTAAATAATTACGAAAAATATTAAATAAATGCCAATGAATCCAATTTAAGCCCATAATGCCTAATTAGACGCCGAAACGGACCCGAAAAATTTCCAAAGCTCGTTAAATAAATACTAGCACGTGTCTACTCGCTAATGGCACTATCTAACCACCTAACATGCATCGGTAATTATCTAAATTCATTAATCTAATCTAATCTATCCATATAAACCAGTTAATCTAATCAACCCCTAAGCATAGTTAACCGACTAAGGGAGGATTAGTAAGTTAAACTCAATCGATTGGCAAACCAATCAGTGCAAATCGACGGGGACACGGTGGGGAACAACTATCTCCAAAGCGGGCTTGCCAAACAGGTTCTGTGTAGTGAAAAACAGTGGCCGAACAGGGGTGGTTTGGACTAGTTTTCAGTGGTCGCGGTGGTGGTGCGGCCTTGGCTTAACGGGCCGGAGCTCACGAGCAAGAGGATGAGAAAACGATGGGCTGCCTTCGTCAATTTTTGGGGGCTTCGTTGATGCTGAATCGGTGAAGCCGTGGACCAAGCTGAGCAATTGAAAACATGAGGGCCGTTGCTGAAGCTGCTGGGGACCACGGCATCAACGTGGAAGAGGGATTCGCTAAAGTGCTGACCGAGAGAAGTGAGGACGTGAGCAAATGGTGTGAAAGAAAAAGGGGAATTAGTGCTGGTGGGGGCAAAACACACATGTAGGTGAGTGAAAATGAAAGAAAACCAAGGGAACAAGGAAAATTGAAAGCAAGACAAGAAGCAGTCATAGGGGTTGTTGTTGGCTAGAGAAAAAGGGTTAAAGAAAAAGGATAAGAAGAGATAAAGGTCAAAAGAGAAAGGCAAGGAGGAAGCCAGTTGTGAGGAATGTCGGCTAGGGGGAAAAAGAAAAGAACATGAGAGAGAGAGAGAGAGAGAGTGACCAACGGGGGAAAAGGGGGAGGAGCGCATGCAACAGGGAAAGCATGTGCGGGAATGAGAGGCCAAAAGTGGAAAAAGGGGGAGGAAATAAAATCAAAGTCAAAATGCCTTAAACAAAGTTCATTAATTCTTAATTTTGGCCCAACTTCAAATGACTTTGACAATTGGTCATCATAGGGCCAATTTCTTCACCAACTTGAACAATTGAAGTCCAAAAGAAGACTAAGATAAAACAGTCTCTCAAACCTTTTAATTTCCCTTAATTTCGAATTCCATTTAATTTTTCTCGGAGCCCGATTTTCTGAACAAAATTCCTTGTCACTAATTCACTCACTCCATATGCCAAAAATCCCTCCAAATTAGCCAATCCAAATTTCTATTCATTTTCGGAATTGTCCGATTTGATTTTCCATAAAAATCCCGAACTTGCCGAAAATTCCTCAAAAGGTGAGTCAACATTCCTAGAATGACTCATGACACAACAGAGCTTTCAATTTTTGAAATCAAATTCAAATTTGCGGTTAATTTCAATCTGACACGATTTTAGTGTGACCTAATCTACCGGGTAGCTTTTAAGAATTTTTAATGCAATTGACCCATGGTCATTTTCTTTGAGCCACCCATACCTCTTTAACACATTAACAACTCTCGGTTGTCGTGAAAACCTCAAGGCTTCAAATATGAATATAGGACGCCAAAACAATAGAAAAATCAGTTTAGTGCCGATCGACGAGAATTTTGCAAATTAGTGGAATCACCCTTGTTTAGCCACACATCTTAGTCGAACTGATCTATCTCTAATCTCTTATCAATTTTTAACTGTATTGTAATGACTTTTGCAGACCAGCACGGTCGAGCAGTTGATTCCTAGTCGAATTCTCAAGTCTATTGTGTTAAAATCCCTTAATGACTTCACCTAATAAGCCAGTTATCTTGTGAGTGGCCATCTTAGAGAAAAACACTATAGTCGCGTCAATGAAAGGCCCAACTTATCCAATCAAAATCAGAACTGAATTTTCAGGACGTCACAATTGGAATCGACACAATTTACCCTTCACGTGTTTTCGAATTTGCCTTTTTGGATACTTGACAACTCTCTTCATTTGTCTCATCATGTAAAGTTAACGAGATCGATGGGCTATTTTGGCACCTAAGACATTTGCTTCATTTCATTGTGATAAAGTATATAACAAAGTAGCATTTTGCAACACAAATCTATAATGTTGACTGCAAAAAACTTTTGCAGCCAAATATTCAAATGCTTTAATTGTCAAAATGTGCAAGGGCCCTAATGCTAGCCTTTTAGTAACATATGATGTGGCTCTTGATAAAACTCATAAAAAACAATCTAATGATGGCGATGCCCAATCTCCAAATAAAGAAACTTCCTAGAATGGAATTCAGCTTCGTTCTGCCTCTATTGGAAGATTGCACCAACGATGCCTCGACACATGCTTACTCTTCAAGTTCCACGAGCCTATACTCTTATCTTTTAGAAGGGGCAGATGCCCGTCTCAAATAAACTCTTCATTCTACCCGAGAAAGCGACCATGTGAAGAGAGGGCCTTAAGCAAAGCTTTTTTGAAATTCATGAAATTGAATTCCATCATTAAAAAAAATGTGAGTCGCATGATTTACAAAAGAATCAATTGGATTTGTAATCAAAACCCAAAACGGAAAACACGGTTCTTAACAAGAATAAAGACAATGATAAAATACAAGAAACTCTTGCATAGATAAAAGTAAAAATCAACTCGTCCTTGCTCTAGAATTCACTTCTTTATGTGGTCACCATGAGAATGTCAAGGAGCATCATGCATAACTTGCAAAAGACGACAATGTCAGTACGTGAATGAGAGAAAATGATATCTCAATGATGTCACTTCTTACAATAAAATCGAGTCGACGATACATGCCCCACAATCCTTATTACGGAGTTTTAGTGTTTCACCATGATTTTATTATAAGAGAAGGCATCATTAAAATAATCAATCCACGACCATCAATCGAATGTCCACTTTTATTCCAAAAGTTTAGTATGCAAAAGTGTCATTGATTTTTGAAAGATTGATTTGTGGTTTTACTCATAAAAAAATGAAGTGACTTCTATTTTGAGAAATTTGTACACAAAATGATTTGCAGTTTAGTCCCAAAATATGAGAATGAGAGAATATGATAAACAATGCAATTTCAATTTTTGTGCCCCAATATAAAATCACAACTTTAAAGATTTTTTTTTTTCAAAATGATTTCGAGCCCATAACTAGAAATTTAAACAAAACCATGTGTTCAACAGGGCCAAATCAAAGTATTTAGAACTTGCATTCAATGTTCACTTGTCAAAAGTGATTGCCAACTTTTTCAATTATAAACCTACAGCACCAAGGGCAATCGATTGATGTTCGTGAATTTCAAGATGGAAGTTTAATACAAAATGAACAAATAAAAAGGAAAATGATACTTACAATGGGTGCCGACCTTTGTCTCTGTTTTTGTTTTTTTCAATTACATAGACATGCACATGGGATATGGTTCGATTTCTACTCTATAGGCTCAAAATGGAGCCATAGGATCATCGTATTGAACCAATAAGATCGCGCCTAGGTGTGGTTACCCATGACTTTGGCTTCGTCAAAGAACCGACCCATGTCGCGTGGTTGCAAACTAGGGTAGGGACCTTCGACATCAAGAAAGAAATTCTGGGGATGAGATAGACGAATCGTATTACATGATTGTAATCAAAGTGGTATCCACCTTAACACTATCCTAGGTGATCCAATGCGGCCCAAGTCCGGCGGCAGGTTGTGTGTGCTAGGGTGTAGTGCAATGCAAATTATACATGCACAACAACTTATAGGCAAACAAAACTATGTACATAAAAAATAAACCATATATTCTTACACCCCCTACAAGACAAAAGTAAGCAAACACTTCCCTTTATACCTCCCATACACATTTAATGTTAGGGGCATACTTGGAATCCTCACTGCCAAACAAAAATATTTTTGAACAAGATTAATTTTGGCCTAAGTCCTCTAAGGTTTAAAACCAAAGATTCTGGGTTCGATCCCTAGTGGAGTCACCAAGCTGTCGCGACTTACCCCTTAAGGGGAGGGAACGGGTTTAGGGGTATTGCATAAGAGACAAGCCCAAGACTCATGAATAGGCGCGGGCTCTCCCAAGCCCGTACCTCGCATGACGTTGGGATACTTTTAAGAATTTCACGATAATGAGTCGCCACTAGCCTATTGGGGTCGGCTAGAAACCAAGTGAGGCACGGGAGTATACCACACTTCCAACTAGAGAATCTAGGGCCGGGGACTTAATTACACTAATTGATCAATTAGAGTAATTGATCAATTAGAGCCCTTTCGGCACCTAATCTTGTTCATTTTAAAAGAAAATATTTTTATCAGGCTATTTATATTGATTTCATACCTATCCATTAACATGTGAAATAATCATGCAAGTACGTAATCATTAAAATAATAACCACAGCTACCAAGATCTTAATTGCAGTAAAATTGAACAAGTGCAATTAAACATAATCAAATATGTAAATTAAACACACAATATAATTAATGTACGAGCAAATGAAGGGCTAATTATACTAAGAAAGCAAGACGTTGCAATTTCTAAACAAACCATGCAATTTTTATATTTTTGATTTTTATAAAAAAACATTTTTTATGTTTTAAAATATTATTTTTATTATTATATTATATATATATATATATATATTTTATAAAAAAAGACCTGGGTCGGGTTCCCGGGTTGGGACCAACCTAGGATCATCTGCCAAAGACATTGTAGGCCCAACCCGGGATTCTTTTCCTCTTTTAAAAAAAAAAAAAAAATCGAGCCCACTGACTTGCCCCATTATGACTGGAGCCTTACCCGATTGAGATCCACACCCAATCCGGTTTTTGGCTGAAACCCTACCCGGCCACGACCCGATGGACACCCCTCTCTTTGCTCGTAGTTGAGGCGTCGCTGGACAGATGGACGACGGCGACAATGGTAGTGACAATGGTGACGATAAAGGCGAGGTGGTAGGTGGCGTTGGAGGATGGTGGCTCGACTTGAGGTGAGTGGTGGCAGAATGGCAGCGGCGGCACAGCGGATGGCGGCCGTGAAGAGCAATAGCAGCCCAACACGGCGGGAATTTCAGTAGGTCATTGAGGATAGCATCAGGGACATCGCAAATCCAGAAAGTGGGCGGTGACGTTGCGAGCAAACGATGTTGTTGGCGGTGGAGGCGTTGGGCCCATCGATCGACGCTGCGACGGCGACGATAGAGATCTAGTGTAGCGACGACATTAGGGGGAACGACGGCACAGTTTGAGGTGGTTGGTCAAATAGTAGCGGCAGCCGGCCTAGGGCTGTAGCGAGCTCGATCGATTCCCAGATCTGGCCCTTGTTTGACCCCCGCCCTCGGATTTGGATCTTTGAACCTCCTTTGATCTCCCTCCTCTCTCAATTGGCTCAACGTCGGGACTACATTGAAGTAGATGGTGGTGGGCGACAGCGACTCAGCGGAGATCCGATGCGGCGATGGTGACGGCGTCGGGGGATGACCAAGATGGTACGGCTTGGCGCAAGGACGATGTCGAGCAGCATTGATGAAACCTCCTTTCCCCTTGGTTTCTCTCCCTCTCTCGATTTTCTCTTTCCTTTTCTCTCTCTCTCTGCTCCTCTGTCTCCCCTACTCTGCTCTCTTCTCTGCCCCTTCGAGCTCTCTCTCCATGCTATTGGTCTCAACCCTATCCCCTGCTATTGCGCTTTTTTTTCTTTTGCTTTTCTTGCAAGTCGTGTGCGAAGGATGCCGAGGGGGAGGAAAACAGCTGGGCCAAGCCCTCGCTCGAGAGAGAGAGAGAGAAAGAGGGGTGGGTTGGGCCGAGGCTGGATTTGGCCCATCCCGGCCCCTTAGTGCGGTTTTTCTCTCTTTTTTTTTTTTTTTTTTTTTTGTTTTTTAAGTTAATTTTTAAATTTATAATTAATTAATTTTTAGAAATTTTTAATTAATTTTTTAGGTACTTGAAAATACAAATTAGGTGTCAACAAAAAGGATGTATGTATATGAAGACCGAAAACTTACTAAAAAATTGCAATCAAGTCTTAAAACTTATAAATAGTGCAATTCAATTCTAAAATTTGACCAATGAGTACAATTATGAATTTCAGTTTACTCTATATAATTTGAGTGATGCGAAATGCTTAACATGCTATTTTTTAACATTTTTTAAACATAGGTTCTTTCTTATTATTTTTAATATTTCTAAGGAAAATTCTAACTTGAACAAATGATACCACAGCGCCAAAATATGTAAAAAAACAAAAAGAGCCAATAAAGCCAACAAGGAAAAAAGAAGAAAAGGAAGTAGAGAGAGAGAGAGAGAGAGATCACATGGGCTCGAAGCAGTTCATGTATAATTGATCACTCAATGACATAAGGCTTAGTTATTGATTGCCGTACTATATTAGAAAACGAGGCACGACAATGTTTCGCATGAATAGATGATGCATTTTTCCTAAATACATCAACTTAAGTTATGGGGTGATGCTCGTGAGAAAAAAATATTTCGGTTCTATTAGTGTGTTAAATACTGAATTATGTCCTATAAAAACTTAAATTACCAATGAAAGCTATCGGCGAATCAAACTCTATGTTACTCATAATAAGTGTAGTATGAATGAACAAGTCTAATCTTATATGTGTTACAAAATATGTGAGAAATAAAAATATCATAAGTGTTATAACTTTCGAATGATACTTACTTGAGTATTTTAATTTTTCATTCGATCACTTCTTGTTCGAGCAAGCGCCCATTGAGTCTTTACCAAAGTGGTGGCATTGAACCTACCGCTCTTGAGTGTTATTTCACCACTTTCCATTGCTCAAGTGTTATTTCACCACTTTCGCAGCAATTCGCCACCACCCAATCTCCCAAATCGCATACACATGCTATGGCGGAGTAGAATGGTGCGTTTGGTTCAGTATTTTGAAAGCCCACTAGGAAAATACAAAGCAGTTTAGCTTAAAGGACTTTAGGCAAATGCAAATACCCTTTGATAAACTTTGCTTTGAGAAGTAACTTTGAGAGAAATGCTATTTGGTAGAAAACACATTTGAAAAGCCCTTTGTGTGATTAATATTAGTTTTTTTAATTTCATTTGTTTAAAATTGAAAAAAATAATATATACAACTTTTTAAATATAAATTTTGACGATAATATTAAAAAAATCAAAATATATATTTAAAAAAAAAAACAAACCCTTCATTGGAATTATTAAATTTTTATTTGTTTAAAATTGAAAAAAATAATGTATGCAAATTTTTAAATATAAAATTTGACAATAATGCTAAAAAAATTAAAATATATATATTAAAAAAAAAAAAAAGACCATATCCTTCTTCGAAATTTTTTACTTTTTATTTGTTTAAAATTGAAAAAATAATGTATGCAACTTTTTAAATATAAATTTGAAAATAATGCTAAAAAATTAAAATATATATATTTTAAAAAGGACCAAACTCTTCGTCAGAATTTTTAAATTTTTATTTTTTTAGAATTGAAAAAAATAATGTATGTAACTTTTTAAATATAAATTTTGACAATAATGCTAAAAAAATCAAATATATAAATATTTTTTTTAAAAAGACCAAAATATATTTATTTTTTTCATTTATATATTTTGATTTTTTAAATATTATTTTGGCACTTAAAAAAATAATAACAAGGGAAAAATTAGAAATTTGAAGAATAAGTTATGATAATTTTGCAAAAAAGAATAAATTTTAGCATTTGGCCAAATGTCAAAGCTCAAAACTAGTAGTTTTACTAAAGACGTTGACTTTCAGCCTTCCCAACGTCCGACTTTCACTTTAAAAGCTATTTTAAAAATGATTGCTAAACAATTCAGTATTTCCCCAAAAGGTTTGAGAGTTGAAAGCCCCTTGGGAATTCCGGAGGTTGCCAAATAGTTGAAGTCATGCGCCTCCAACAACCCGACGCCTTTGAGTGATGTTTTGATGCTTTTGGTGGTTTGTTTTAGAAAATCAACACCACCATCAGTCTCGACGTTCTCCAACGAGTCAAATTCCGGAGGCCGCATCGCCCATCACCACCACACATGTCCGCACATGCCATCAAGCCCCACTATGACTGCGATCCACGTGTCGTCCCATGCCAGAAGCCTCTACCGCATTGCAAATATCATCTCTCACGTGCCAGCCACGTGCATGCTCTAATCAATTACTAACCTCACCGCCACATCATCCTGCGACGTCAGCAGTTGACCTTACACAATCATTGACCGTTGACTACTGACCAGTTACGCTAGACTAGCCCGACCAATGACCGATTGGTTCGAACGTTTTCCGACCGTTTGCTAAGGTATTTTGATGTGCTGAGTCTATTTTCGGCTTTATTTTCTACACATCTGTCTTCTAAGTGCCGGTTTCGTCACATCTCTTTATCCATTATACTGATTTACACTGAAAAACTGCATGTAATGGATAAACTGAAAGTATAAAATTCAGACCATTTCGCAATGAATCAAACTATATATTATGGGCTCATCAAATATTTAAATTTTTGGAGAGGACGTAGATTTGCGTAATGTTATCAGTAATATTCGTCGCCTACCTAAGATTACTGGTGAAACTTAGGATAATGTTGTGGGATGATTGGAGGACTAGGATAGCAAGAATATCAAATCCTCATGTAGTTTTGAAACACTTCGATTTCATTTGACCGACTTCAGTTTGGTTGCCTCAATATAATATAGGAAGCTTGATATCTAGTTGCCAACTGATATTCCACCTTAGACATTATCCATTAGTATTCGCTAATATACCGTTGTCTGAAGTGTTCATCTGAAAACTGATAGAACAACAGTATGGACTCCTTTCAATGTGCAGGCCCTCCTAAAAACTAGTTTTGGCAATTAGGTCTCAACATTGATGCTATGAGTTTATTGTCTAACATGAGAACTCTTCCTTTTTCAGGATGGGATACTAGCTCGGGTTATATTGCCCTCAATTTCACAATCCTCCCTGTTGGATTATCTCTTTTAATTGCTGGAATATTACGTATCTGTTTGAGGTCAATAAGAGAGAAGAAAGATATCGAAAGCAGGCTTGCATTACTCTGCGTGAGTGATTGGCTGAGAATACTTTACGCGCAGGGTGAATAAGATCCTATGTGAAACATTTTAGCAGCCAATATGTTCAGGCAGACTTCTTGAGAAACTATTAAGAAAGCTCAATATGCTAACGCCATGACGTGCCAAAGCTAGTAACTTTTCAGAAACTCAGAGGCTGGTGATTTCTCACTACATGATGACAGATTCAGTACGAGCGATGATTATAAAAGTTCACTGATTGCTCTTAAAAAACTTTTACAGGCTATAACATCATTAATGGTATCGGCAAATGTAGAGTCTACTTTTCATCAAAGGTATCCACTGTTGCAATCCTCTAACACAATCCTGGCAACGAAGATGTACTCTGAAGTTTACACATAATTTATCTGGTAATCTAAACAATGAATCGATCTAAATGATAGCCTCAAAATCTCAGTTACCGTGGACCTGGATCAGTATAATCCAGGTCCGCCGGAGACCCCAGCGACGTTTTCTTGCAAATAGATTGGCCCACCTTGTAGTTTAATTGATCTGATTTCAGAACACAATGTGCCTGTTTGTATTTCTTCCCAGGAAAAAAGAACGAAGGTCTTTGAGGCACTGGGATGCTAATAGAATGGCTGTTTAACATCAGAATAACCGTATCCATGGTAGGTCGGTCTTCCATCTCATCTTGGACACAGAGCAAGCCAATGTGCATGCATCTGATCACTTCATTCACAGAATAAGCACCACTTAAAGCTGGGTCCACTACTTTCGATGGCATTCCGTTACTCCAGTGCTTCCAAACCTAAGAGAATAGTTATATTAGTAATTTTTGTTCAAAATACTGTTGTTATTCTATTAAAAGTGATTTCAGCCAAAGAGGAATGGCTTTATTACGATACTCACATAGCCTAGCAGGTCCTCATCACAGTCCAGTGCAAAGAATTGGCTATTCTTTTTGCCAGTTATAATCTCCAACATAAACACACCATAACTGAAGATGTCAGATTTTATGGAGAAGTGTCCAGACATCAGATACTCAGGAGACATGTAGCCACTGCATTGAGCACAATATGTTAACACAGTTGAGAGAATGTTTAATTATGGGCATATACTGCTTGAAACAAATTAGGATGAGTCTGCTTTTCTTGCTTGTCAAGAAAATGTTCCAAATTAATGCCAATGGCACATTGTTCATTGCCAATAACAAGTCAGATTAGTCGATGTTGAACTTACTATGTTCCAACAATTCTTTTAGTGCTTGCTTGAATCTGGTCAGAACTGAAGATCCGAGCTGCACCAAAATCTGAGATTTTTGGGTTCATGTCTGCATCAAGCAGAATGTTGCTGGCTTTGAGATCGCGATGAATAATTCGAAGCCGAGAATCTTCATGAAGGTATAGCAGTCCACGCGCCACCCCTACCATGACCTTGTAACGTGTTGACCAATCCAATTGTCTGCTGAGCTTGGGATCTGTACGTCAGTCAAAAAATTAGTTTATGAGTTGCATCAATTCACATTGGCATAATGCTCATGCCCAAATCATCACATATAGTCACTTTCATCAACTTTTGATCAATCCTCTCATTATCACGAAATTCGTTTTCCTATCTACTTCTTCACTATGTAGAAATGAAGTGACAAGGAAAACTAAGCAAAATAATAACAGGATGTTTGTTTGTATTATGTCGTCCTGCTATCACTAATATCTCTAGTTTGTCTTCATTTAGCCAGAATAATATTTCTTCTCATTTTCTATGAGTGAAACGTATCATTTAGACTGAAATGCTGGTGAATCAACGTGGTGAAAAGGAGATAAAAGAGAGGCCAACCAAATAACAAGCGATCGAGGCTCCCGTTGGGCACGTATTCATAGACCAGTATTGTTTCATCTCTTTCCATGGAGAATCCCAGAAGCCTCACCAGGTTTCTGTGTTGAAGTTTGGCTACTAGTTCAACCTCAGTCTTGAATTCCTCCACTCCTTGTCCAGAGCTCCTAGATAGCCTCTTTGCTGCAATTTCTTGACCACCAGCTAGCGTACCCTAATAACAAAATAGACATAAAACAAATTTGCCCGAAATAGACGCATCTTATTGTCTCTTTGTTTTATTACACTTCTGATTTTACTTACTAATATGCGATTGGGCATTGAAATAGGAGAAAAGTTCTCTGGAGCTTCGAGAGGCCTCATTATGATTAATTTTGAAAATTGCGATTATCAGCTTCTTGATAAGTTAAAAGCTGAATGATTTGATTGAACTTCTTAATTACCTTGTAAACCGGACCAAATCCACCTTCCCCTAACTTGTTGTTGCTCGAGAACTTATTCGTGGCAGCTTCTATTGTTTGCAGATCAAATTGTATGGAATGGAGCTCAGAAATTTGCCTCCCAACTGGAAGTTAAATGGTTCGCATATCTTTAGACGCTAGTGAAATGAAATCAATAAATCGTATGTATGCAATAGTATTGTTTTGTCGAGTTACCAATCGGATGTTCTTCTGTGCAACTTTCACTGTCCCTCCTTAGAATTCTTCTTCTTCCTCTTAGTAAATAAGCTATCATGTAAATAGGTAGCATCAATCCTACAATAGTGGCGAAAATTGCAGCGGATATTTTCAACGGAAAGGACACCGTCCCTGCATTTGTAGTCGCTGTTAATAGTGTCATTGACATACATGAAAATGAGGCTCCTTCTAGTTATAAAATTTCATCTTCCAACAAAAACATCAGAACAAGATATTCCCCAACTCCACTCGGAAGCTGTTTCAGACAATTAAACGGGCTGTACTTAACCTTTTATTTGTAGCAGAATTGAAAAGAAAAGGTTTCTTTTGCTGGCAGAAAACTCAAATAACATCTGGAAGAGCAAAGACTCAGCTTAAGCGGACAACATGAATTTTGTTGGAATCTTCGAAGTAGTGACAAGCATGATATATAAAGAAGAATGCAGAAGAGAAATAGACAACTTTCTGTATATTTCGACATATATATATGTGCGTGTGTGTGTGTGTGTAAGAGTATAAGGACAACCTATTTATATGCTTAGACAGAGGAAATCAAGTGAAATCTAACCAGATGTGCATAATAATAATAGATATAGAAAATCATAGAAAATATCCTAAATATTTCTAAAATATATTTTAATACCGCTAATATCCCTAATATCGCTAACACCCCTCTCAAACTGAAGGTGACATCATCAACTGGAGTTTGAATTAATGTCAAACAGTGCCACAAAAAACTTGTTATTCTAACGACACTAAGGGATGGGCTTGTTGTGGTGGGGTGGTGTGTGAGGTAGCATCTTCCAGATCTAGATCATTTGAGGTCGGCAAGTCGTTTGGAGGTGATGATGGCTTCTCAAAACGACGATGTCAAGGATTGGAGTGGAAATAACAAGCAGTCAATGTGGCTGACTTGCAAAACAATAACTGAGCAACGTGGCCTATACGACTGGTGTCATAGCATCAAGCAGCCTAAATGACTGGCTTGAGAAGATAGTTACTGAGTGATGCGGCCTATGCGGCTAGCACCGAAAGAAAGCCTCCTCCATAAAAATGGCTCGACTATGTGACACAATTGATGCGAATAGCATCGAAATACTAACTATTGTGGCATCAGCTCAATTAAGTGCTTCCTCAAATAAGAATTTTGCGCAGCATTGTTGAGATATGAGGATGAATTTATTTGGATGTGCAACAGGACGCTCGGGGCACGCAGGATGAATTTATTTTCAGATGTGCAGTGGAACGCTTGGGTGCAGTGGGTGCGATGTGCACTGGTGTACTTAGGTTTCCGTAGGAATGAAGGCTTTGATACTAAGTTAAATATAAAGTAGAAAAAAAAAGTTTTGAATTTTCTGTATATTTCAATATATATATATAAGAATACAAGCACAACCTATTTATAGGCTTAGACAGAGAAAATCAAGGAAAATCAAATTAGGTGTGCATAATAAAAATAGATATAGAAAACCAGAGAAAGTATCCTAAATATTTTTAAAAGATATTTTAATATCACTAATATCCTTAATATCGTTGACAAGGTTCTACCTACCTTTTGAGCTGCTCCTGTAAAACGGGTAAATCTCAAACCTGACAAAGCAACCCGGAAGCAACACTCGGCCCCCGATTTTCCCCTCCCGGACGCTTAAGAGGCTCGATGTGGCGTTGTGAAGGCACTCCGTACAATCGTTATTGGAATGATAAGGCATGCACTGTGCGAACGTGTACAATGTTTTCTCCTGATTAAACTTGGCGTCGCGATGGCCATACATTCTAGGAGGATGCTGAGCAGCCTCTCTAGCCGCGTGATCAGTCGTCTCGTTCAGTAGCTTCAGGAATTCATCTGACTGGTCTATGTTCTCTTCATTGTATCCACCCAATCGAGGTTCCAGCTCCACCTTCCTGGTAAAATTCGTGTCGGAGTAGCGCAACATGCACTGATCGTACCACATGAAGGAGACTTTCGTCATCCGGCATAGCTGGGTTATCTCAAGCCTCGCGTTTTTGACGCAGTTGGCACACTCTTTCTTCGAGACATCACCTCTGCACATAAAGCTGCCGTAGACGGCCTCACTCGAGCTGGCTTCGCTCAAAGCGAAGTTGAACCCGTTATCAGGGTTGGCGCCCGTATTTCTGACGAGACAATCAAGAACATGATTGAGGTTGGCGTGGTAGGTGCCATTGGGGGTGAAGGTGCTTGAGTTGGAGCAGTAATGGCTGCTCATGGTGAGGGTAAATTCAGCAGCATTGATGGTGGAAAAGCTGAGCGTGCAAAGAAGTAGAAAAAGTGTCATTAGCATCTTCTCACTCCTTTGCTGTGCGTGTGGTATGTGAATTGTGATGAAGTGGGATTCGTTCTTTGCATTCAATTGTGAGGCCACAACATGGATTTTTAAATAGGAGGAGAATTCTAGTGTTCTGAATGGAACATGTTTTGTTCTTATGAATGATATATAGTTGAGGTTGTCTGGATATTTTTATGAACACCTTAAATATATCAATTCTTATACAAATTTACGACCTTCTATTTGTCTGACTTAGATAAATAGTTCCAATTATAATTGTGGAACTTTGTTAAAAATGTGTGTAAATTCAAGATGTCGATAATCACAGGAAAAAAATGAGAGTAAAATGCTAACACAATAGAAATGTTTCTAAATTAACAGATAGATAAAGAATAAATGTACCAAGTGACTAAAAACTTATCGCAAAAATGTAATGAAGTCCTAAAACTTTTAAAAAGTAAAATTATTGCTAAAACATGACCAGTAAGTACAGTCGTGAACTTCTTCAGCTTTGAGTAATGAAAAATGCTTAACAATGGCATTTTTCTTAATATGACTTTCAATTAGATTGGGCAAACTTGTAAATAGAGCAATTTTTAAGTAACACTCGCTTTTCAATTTGACGTTCCTATGAGAATTTGGATTAAGATGTAATGAAAGAAAGCAACTTCTTGTTGAAAAAAAAAATATGAGGACTGGTTTTGGTAACAAAAACATAGTACAAGGACTCAAATTGAATATTCCTTATAGCACGTGGATCAATAGTGTAATTTTTATCGAAACTTGTATAGCAGTTACGTAGCCACCACATGCCAATTTGTCAATGCTGGCTCAGCTTATTCCATTCACACATTGATTGTACATTAAAGGGAAAATTGTACTAAAAGTCATAAATTTTGTTACGAAAATGCAATTTAGTACTAAAACTTTCCAAAAGTGCATAAAGTGTTAAAATTTGTTAAAGTGGTGCAATCAAGTCTTTTCATTTACTCCGTCCAATTTGACAAAAAGAAAATGTTAATAAGTTTTAGCACTTAATTGCACTTTTTGAAAGTGTTATGATTCAATTGTATTTTCATGACTAGTTTTAAAACTTTTTGGTGCATTTATCCCTGAATTGAATTTTAATCCCAAAATCATTGCCAGAGAAAAGTTGAGGGACTAAACTATAATGAAGTATAGTAGAGGGACTGAAACTGAATTTGGCTAATAGTACGGGCACAATTTTTGTAATTTCCTAGACTTACAAACATTTCTTTATGAGGGTGGACGCACCAGAAAAATTAAAAATTTCGAGGACTTAAGACTGACTAGTAAAAATGTATCGGCCCCATGCTTGATAAAGGAACTCTATTATATATCCAAACATGCAATTCTTCGGTGGTAGGGTGTGTCACCGCTCTTTGATTCGTGGTAATGAAAAGAACGCCAACTTTTTAACCATCGACATTGGAAACATGCCTGGCTTTCTATTTAAAAAGGACAATACCATAGAATAAGAATAGAAAATATTCTCGCATTTAGGCTACCAGGATCAGCTCGTGCAAAAGCGGGGACTCCTTTCACTCATGACAATTCCAATCATAATGTATTTTTAATGATATATTGACTAGGCATGTCGAAATTAGAATGAAATGAACAATTAGCATCTGACTTATGACGTGTGAAACATCGCAAAGCACATATTATGACAATAGGAAAAACAAGATCTCTCAATTTATGCAGTAGTGTTTCTCGTTTTAAATGTTCCTTTTCCTGGGACCATTATCACATGTCTAAGTTAAATAATGGATAAAAAAATTAATATGGAAAATTGTAAATGAAAATGATCGGATTATTGCATCAAGAAATACGACGATGGAGCCACGATATCAAGCAAGAAGCGTCAATCATGTAGAAGCATTGAGTCACAAAGTTTACAATTCAGCACGAAGCACTTATGCTGCCATTTTAAGCTTTACTTAACGACTCCAAAATCAAGTGATAATTTCATAAAAGAGTTCGTAAATTGAAACGTTGATTAGCCAAACAAATAAAATCTGGTAAAGCAATAGAAAAGCTGATGTGTATAAAAACTTCCAAAAACAACTTGATAAGTAACTCAAATAAGACTTGGTAACTTAAACCAATAGAATCATGTCTAGATAAATTTGTTAAGCATCATGTGAGAATGTCAACACAAACCTCATTCGAATAACTAAGAATGAGAACAAACTTCCCATGATAGCCAGAGAATGTCGTTTGCTTAATAATTTGTTTGTTTAAATGTCTTCTGTTGATTTCTAATGGCATTCCATGATCTTTTCAAGTATTTTTCTTAATGAAATGATATGTTATTTACAGATTGGTAGTGCCTGCGATGATTATTGAAAAAATTAATATGTCCAACCTAAATATATATATGAAGTATAAAAATAGTATAAATCCTGTAAACAAGCGACATGAGGTACTTCAACATTCCATTATACTCACAAGGTGAATTAATAACAAGATTTGAAATTTTTTTTTTGAAACTTAAGAAATTGCACGTACTGGCTTGGTCATGCGATAGTATTCTCTTCGTGTGCCCTTACTTAATCTATTTCAAATTTTTCGTTAAAAAAGAAGAAGCATATATTGTTGAGTGGATGGCTAATTAATATGTATATATACTTAGTGCGTCTTGTTTTGATCTCCATCAAGTGATTAGATTTAATAAATGAAATGTTTTCTTCCGACAAAAAAATAATTAGGGTCTAAGAACTACATAAAGGGAAGAGACAGCCCCACTTAAAGTAAAGTCATGGGATAAGACCGTTGTTAATTTTGTGTAAGATTCATCAAAGCACGTCCTCCTTAATAAGAAAAGCACCTCCCCAATTATTAATTAGAAAAATTCTTTTTTGATGGCCAATCAAACTCCTCAAATTAGTAAATCTCACAGGTCACACACCGTCCACTTTGTCATTTCAGAAGGCCAAAAAAGTTCAAAATTAAAAAAGGTTTCGTACTCAAACTTTTCTCAACCTATAAATTCTTGTGTCAGCTCCCACTTGCGGTTGCTTCCCAATTTATGACAAGAATATAATAAATTATTTAGAAGGAATAACCTTTCTTACACAAGTTTTCAAATCTTTGTCGCGATCAAGTGAGATTAAAAATGCTAGTAAGTCACTTCATTTAAAATTAATAAGCTGGAGGGACTGATAACCAAGGCCCAAAAAAAAAAAAAAAAACAAAAAAGATGGTAAATTGAAAAATAATTAAAGGATAAATGTACAAACAAACCTAAAACTGGTCACAAAAATGTATTCACGTCTTGAAGCTTTTAAAATAGTAAAACCAAGTCTTAATTAATATAGTCACAAACTTCCATTAATTCCATCTAATTTGAGTGATGGAAAATTCTTAGCGTAATATATTTTTGTATGTACTGATTTGGTCATATGACGGTATTCTCCATGCACGCTCTTACTTAATCTTTTTTGAATTTATGACCAGAATATAATATATTATTTAGAAGGAATAACCCTTTTTACACAAGTTTTAAAATCTTTGTCACCATCAAGTGAGATTAAAAATGCTAGTAAGTCACTTCAATTAAAATTAATAAGCTGAAGGTACTGATAACCAAGGCCAAAAAAAAGAAGAAGAAAACCCATAAAAAGATGGTAAATTGAAAATAATTAAAGGATAAATGTACAAACAGACCTAAAACTGGTCACAAAAAATGTATTCACGTCTTGAAACTTTTAAAATAGTAAAACCAAGTGTTAAAACTTGATCAATTAATATAGTCACAAACTTCCATTAACTTTGTCTAATTTGAGTGATGGATAATGCTTAACGTAATATATTTCAGTATTTATTGATTTGGTCCTGTGACAGCATTCTCTTTGTCTATTTTGAGTGACAGAAATTTAAGAAATTACACGTACTGGTTTGGTCATGTGGCATATTCTCTCCGCATGCTTTTACTTAATTTTTTCAAAATTTTCATAAAAAAAAAATTATATTGTTGAGTGGCTGGCTAATTGATATGTATATATACTTAGTGCGTCTTCTTTTGATCTCTATCAGTTGATTAAATTTTAATAAATGAAATTGTTTTCTTCCGACAAAACAAAGGTTAGGGTCTAAGACCTTCATAAAGGGAAGAGACAGTCCCACTTAAAGTAAAGTCATGGATAAGATCGTTGTTAATGTTGTGCGAGATTCGTCAAAGCGCGTGCTCTTTAATAAGTCAAGCACCTCCGTAATTATTAATTAGTAAAATTCTTTTTTGATGGCCAATCAAACTCCTTAAATTAGTAATTCTCACAGGTTAAACATCGCCCACTTCGTAATTTTTAAGGCAAAAAAATTCAAAATTTAAAAAGGTTTTATGCTCAAAATTTTCTTAACCTATAAATTCTTGCGTAAGTTCCCACTTGCGGTTGCTTCCCAATTTATGACCAGAATATAATTAATTATTTAGAAGGAATAACCTTTTTATACAAATTTAAATACAATTTTTGTCACGATTGAGTGAGATTAAACATGCTAGTAAGTCACCCCAGTCAAAATTGGTACTTTGTTAATTAGCTCAAGGGACTAATAACCAAGGCCAAAAACCCAGACAAAAGATGGTAAAATTAAAAAATAAATAAAGGATAACTATACCAACAAATCTAAAACCGGTCACAAAAATTTATTCATGTCTTGAAATTTTTAAATAGTAAAATTGAATTCTAAAACTTGATCAATTAGTAAAGTCATAAACTTTCATTAATTCCATCAAATTTGAGTAATGAAAAATGCTTACGTGATATATTTCAGTACTTTTTTTTCTTGAAAAAATATGGTATCTTTGTTGTTTTTGCATTATTTCCGAGGAAAATGCTAACTTGACCAAGTCAGGCATCATCATAGCTATAGCAAAGATGTGACAGCTACGAATAAAAAACAAAGGAAATGCTTAATGAGGATTAATACAAGTTTTATACATGCAAACGCTGTTATCATCCAATGGCAGGACATCGCATGAGATAGAAGACAAAGCTATGAACTACTTAAGCACAGGTTAATTTTCTCTTTTACAAACTAATGGAGAGGGGAAAGACAACCAATGCTACAACCCCTTTAAGAGTTGTCATAAGGCCCAATTCTTATTATGGAATGTCCAATTTAAGCCATAACTACTCTATACTAGCCGTGATTCAAAAGTCTGAGGTTGGTGAGCCTATCACTACAATCCTATTAAGATGTATGCTAACGGTTCAAAATCTCTTCACATGAAATATGCCATAACTAGATAATGCAATCGAGTCATTCGAAGTTTGCTTATAACATGAATAAGTCATGACCCCGCTGAAATGTGTCCCCTCAACCGTCAGGGCCAATTACTGTGGTGTTTAAGCATGGGTTCGTTAATGCCCGCTTTGTACCAACATGCAGTTTAATATAGTAAAATATAAGTGAGTGGAGAATCCCACACGGTGTTGCTTTAGTAATTAGGTGCAGTTTCGACCACATTTGCTGGAGTGGGATCCAAATGGACAATCACATACGTTTACCAGTCGTGGAGTAGGTGAGCCAATAAAATTCAGAAAAGGAGTACGTTGTGGGTCAACCATTGTGGTGGCTAAGCATGGGTTCGTTAATGCCCGCTTTGTAAAAAACATGCAGTTTATTATAGTAAATTAATAATGATAATAATAATAATAAGTGAGTGGACAATCCCACACGGTATTGCTTCAGTAGTTGGGTGCAGTTTCAACCACATTTTCTGGAGTGGTCAACTCTCTCCACGAGTGGTAAACGTTTCTTCTTTTATTTTTCTTTTTTTTTTCCAATCAATGTATCGATGGGAAGTGCCGCAAGAAGCTTCATATATATTAGGTTAATACAAGCAACAGTATTAACACACTTTAGATGGGTACATGACCGAGGAATGGCGTTCCTACGTTCGCTAGTGTCCACAATGTGATTGGCAGCTCCAACTAGGATTAATTCCATCACATGCAATAATTTAACATCCACATTTTCGGTTCAGATTCATACAAAAGTATCTAGGGGGACTTTTAAGGAAAAAAATATGGTTTCAAAGTAATTTAATGACAATTTAGCTCTCTATTTTATAGAATATTTGGTTATAAAATTTGTATTAAACCATCAAACTTTATTGCCATAAGCAACTTCACATCATATTAGTTGTAGCAATTTACATACAATAATATTTATCTCAATAAGACTTTCAATCTTCTAGAACATTCCTATCTCAAAAATTTCATTCACAAGTGTCAACTAATCGAAATTTCATCACCAAAATTAGTACCAGAAAATTTTGGAATATCTCTCTTGATTTCCTTTTCCCAATCTGGCTCACAAACTTCTTGTGTGCGATATGAAGCATTCCTCATTTAGGGAGAGAAGTACACTATCAGTGCCATAAGTTGTGTACGGCACTTACTTTGGTACCAAAAGTTTCCGTCGGATCACCTAAGTGCTAACAAATTTGAAAAATGATCATTTCAGTGCCAACGTCGATGAAATTGGCTGGAAATCCAACATGGCACTTTTTTATTAATTTTTGAAGCCAACGTGGCTTATTGGAGAGTACAATCAGCCATCCAAACAACAAAACAACGTCGTTTCGCATCTTCCCCCAACTTAGAAATCCTAAATCCCCAAATTGAGAGAGAGAGAGAGAGAGAGAGAGAGAGAGAGAGAGAGAGAGAGAGAGAGAGAGAGAGAGAGAGAGAGAGAGAGAGAGAGAGAAGGAACGTTGTCTTTTTCTTCCTTGAAGACCTATGCCAGCAACGGCACCAGTAGCAGCACCAGCAGCGCACTAGCAGCGGCACTAGTAATGGCACCGACACCAACAGCAACACTAGCGGCACACCAACGGCACCTTCGACCCCTCTTCTTCCTCCTCCTCCTCCACCCTCGCTTCCTATTGTCCCTACCACTTCTTGCTTCAGCAACAATCTCAATCTCTCCTCGCTCACTTGGTTGAGCAACTACAATGGTGGCGAAGCGACGATGGCCGAGCGATGGCGGGCGAACGACGGTGGCCGAGCGGCGAGTGGTGGAAACCCTAATTTCAATCCTCGAAACCCTAATTTCAACCCCCTACTATACGGCGTCGTTTCTGTGAGGATGTCCACGTACAACGGCAAAATGACGTTGTTTCTTGAAGAGGATGGAAAACGATGTCATTTTAAAGCCACCAAGACTTTTTTTTTAAATATAAAAGCCACGTAATTAATCTGGTCGGAATCTCTTGCAGGTGGTACCAAAGTGATCGTTTTTTCTCCGATTTGGCACTTAAGTGATCCAACAGAAACTTTTGGCACCAAAGTGAGCACCGTACACAACTTATGGCACTGATAGTGTACTTCTTCCTCCTTTGGGGAAACAATTGAACACTTTCTGAAGAAGAAAAATCGCCATTGGATTCTCCAGTTCTGGAATGAGGTTCAGCCTTAAATGTTAAACTTCTTGAGTCAAGTCATCAATTTGTTGTTGCATATATTGTTGCAAATTCTCAGCAAGTATTTGTACTTTGTTCAATGGAATGGTTCTGCCGCCTTGACGCGTTGCTTTTCTTGGACGCATTGTCCTCGTAGCCAAGGTTGGCTATTCAAATAGAGTGACTTACCCATACGGGAACTTAGTCACAAAATCGAGCAGAAATTTCTATTCTACCCATGGATGGGAAAATGGCATAACTTTGCCGATTCAAATCAAAATGACTTATATCCAAAGCCAAAAGAACTAAGACTCAATGATCTACAAATTTTATGTTTTGAGTTTTCTCAAATAAGCACTCTAGGTTTGTAGCACTGTAGGCTTATTGAATTTTGATGGAAGTGGGCGAAACAAGATTGGATAGAATGAAGAAAGAATAGGAACTTTAATTGTTGCTCTTGTAGGCCTCCAATGAAATTGAAATGGCCTCAATTCTTCGAGATTGATGGCTGATGACTGCAACTCTTCAAGGATGCAGGCTTTTAGAGTCCCAACTCTTCAAGGATAGAGTGATAATTCTTCTAGGTTTTCAAGGGAGTTTGAACTCTTCAAGGTTCAAGGGAATTGCACAAAGCAAATTTTGTTAATCAAATTCAGTGTCCATTTACAGAGGTTCAATGACCTTTTATAGTTAAAACAAGAAAATGCTAGATTCAAACCTAGAAACTAATAATCATTTATGTACATAGAAACTAGGAACTATTAAATGTACAATATTTTGAATGCTTGCGGTTATTCCAAAGTGTCTTGATGCAAACTTTGATGCATGGGAAATGACAAAACCTTTATGACAAAGTCAAAGATGAGGTTCTTCACTTGTGGATGAGATTTATCAACATTAGCTTTATCGATGAGAGTGTTGTCAATCTTTAATTTTTTTTTTTAATTTTTATGCTGATTTTGAGTTGAAGCCACGTAGGCTAAAAAATAATGCATAAAATATTCCAACATTTTGGCAAGATAGGTGGAATTAAGTGTCCCACTGTAAAAAAAAGTGGCACTTAAGTTACCGTTTTGAATTATGGCACCTAAGGGACCAAAACTGCATTTGTGGTCAAAGTTCTGGGGACAATTTTTATACTGTCTCATCAACTTCTCTAGGTGTACAAACATACTTTACGAGCATGGACACACCAGAGTTATTAGACTTCAAAGACTTAGGATTGACTAGTAACAGTGTATTTGATAACATTCTTAATAAAGAAACTATATGACGTAAGGAAGAATCCGATTCTTTGGTGATAAGATTTCTTTGATTCGTAAGACTAGAGAAAAGACTAACCTTTTCACCACCGTCTTTTGAGCCATCCCTGCCTTTCAATTAAAAAAAAAAAAAGATAATATAATTGAATATAATCGGAAAAATGATTAACTATTTTTATAATAATCAGCTCGTGCAAATTCCAGGGTCTTCTTTGACTCATGACTGTTCCAATGTGAGGAAATAAATTTTCTAGGGTCAATTCCGACACAATTTTTGTAATGTCCTATCAACTTCTCTACGTTTACAAACATACTTTACATGGACACACCAGAATAATTAGACTTTGAAGACTTAGGACTAACTAGCAACAGTGTGTTTGATCACATTCTTAAAAAATAAACTCTATGACGTAAGGAAGAATCCGATTCTTAGGTTGTAAGATCTGTACCGATTCTTTGACTCGTGGGACTAGAGAAAAGTTCTTTGACTCGTGGGACTAGAGAAAAGACTATCCTTTTCACCACCGTCCTTTGAACCATTCCTGCCTTTCAATTAAAAAAAGAAAAAGAAGATAATATAATGGAATATAAACGAAAAAATTATTACCTATTATCTATGATAATCAACCTGTGCGAATTCCAGGATCTTCTTTGACTCATGACTATTCCAATGTGAGGAAATAAATTGTGTCGGGTCAATTCTGATACAATTTTGTAAAGTCCCGTCAACTTCTCTAGGTTTACAAACATACTTTATGAGCATAGAAACACCACAGTAATTAGACTTTGAAGACTTAGGACTGACTATTAACAGTGTATTTGATCACATTCTTCATAAAGAAACTCTATGACGTAAGGAAGAATCCGATTCTTTGGTGATAAGATTTCTTTGATTCGTAAGACTAGAGAAAAGACTAAACTTTTCACCACCGTCTTTTGAACCATCCCTGCCTTTCAATTAAAAAAAAAAAAGAAGATAATATAATTGAATATAATCGGAAAAATGATTAACTATTATCTATAATAATCAGCTCGTGCAAATTCCAGGGTCTTCTTTGACTCATGACTATTCCAATATAAGGAAATAAATTGTCTCGGGTCAATTCCGACACAATTTTTGTAATGTCCTATCAACTTCTCTACGTTTACAAACATACTTTACATGGATACACCAGAATAATTAGACTTTGAAGACTTAGGACTAACTAGCAACAGTGTGTTTGATCACATTCTTAAAAAATAAACTCTATGACGTAAGGAAGAATCCGATTCTTAGGTTGTAAGATCTGTACCGATTCTTTGACTCGTGGGACTAGAGAAAAGTTCTTTGACTCGTGGGACTAGAGAAAAGACTATCCTTTTCACCACCATCCTTTGAACCATTCCAGGATCTTCTTTGACTCATGACTATTCCAATTCCAGGATGAGGAAATAAATTGTGTCGGGTCAATTCTGACACAATTTTGTAAAGTCCCGTCAACTTCTCTAGGTTTACAAACATACTTTATGAGCATAGACACACCATAGTAATTAGACTTCGAAGACTTAGGACTGACTAGTAACAGTGTATTTGATCACATTCTTAATAAAGAAACTCTATGACGTGAGGAAGAATCTGATTCTTAGGTGGTAAGATCTGTCATGATGCTTTGATTCTTGGGACTAGAGGAAAGGCTAACCTTTTCACCACCGTCCTTTGAACGATTCCTGTCTTTCAATTAAAAAAAAAAAAGATAATATCATCGAATATAATCGAAAAAATTATTACCTATTATCTATAATAATCAGCTCCTGCAAATTCCAAGATCTTCTTTGACTCATGACGATTCCAATGTGAGGAAATAAATTGTGTCGGGTCAATTATCATAAGATAATGTAATATTTTTATATATTATGAACATGTGCCAAAACTAGAACAAGAAGAACAATTAGCATTTCATGTATGACCATTGGAACAGCACATAGCCCACGTTACGGCAACGAGAAAAACAAGATTCTTCAATAGGTAGATATAAGAGTGTTTCTCCTTTCAAGTGTTCCTTCCTCTCTCTCTCTCTCTCTCTCTCTCTCTCTCTCTCTCTCTCTCTCTCTCTCTCTCTCTCTCTCTCTCTCTCTCTCTCGGATCATTATCATCAGTCTACGTTCCATAATGGATGAAACATTTTAGCATGACAAATTATTAATGAAATTGTTCAAATATGTCGCGAAAAACAAGCAATCGAACACAATAATAAATAGATCAACGGAATAGATCAGCCACTTTTACATGGTTCAGTCGGAGAGACCAACTCAATAGGAAGAATGGTAGAAGATTTCACTATAGATTAAGCGAATATAAAAGATTTACAACCACAATCAAGTTACTCGAACACTCTCCATGTTTCCTATCCCCAATTGCATCCAATAATTCATACAATATTTAGCTCTTGCAAATTCAAAAGAAATAATCTCTCAATCTTGTAAGTGAATTCACAAATTTTACCACATGATTATTGATTTCAAAACACTTGCAATTTCTTCAGGATGTAGTTCACCAGCACTCTGCACAATTAATTGTCATGGCAGAAAACTACTCTCTGATGGGCAAAAACCAATGCCTACGACATTTATAAAATATAATATAAAATATTTGGATTCAAAATAAGAAACCCATTATTGGAACCTGCTCAAACTAGAAAACCTACTTAAATAGGTCTTCTTTTCGGGGTCAAACTCTAAAATTATCAACAATCTTTACCTTGACTCGTGACTATGGCAATGTGAGGAAATAATTTGCATTGTGTAGATTCCTATGAGATAACATAGGGAGAAGTACAAAAAAAAAAAAAAAGTAATAAATCTCTTGCATTTTTACTATTTCATTCATAAAAATTTTCAATAGACCAATTTAATCATAAACCTCTCAATTAAACTAATTTTATTATTGTCAATTATATATTAATCACATGTGTCAAACCTAGAATGAAAATAATAGTTTGCATTTCATTTATCACAAACCACACACTACAACGATGGGAGAAACAAGAGTTCTTGATAGATATGAGAGTGTTTTCTCCTTTCAAATGTTCATTGTTTTATTACCATCATCATATGTCTAAGTTCCTTTTTCAGTATGAAACATTGTAAATGAAATTGATGGAATTCGTGCATAAACTAATTCAAGAACAAAGCCAGTAGAAGTACTATGTTATAAAGAACTCAATTCTAAATAAATATTGTACTGCCATTGTCAAGCTCCAATTCATCACCCCAAAATTGGAAACTCCATAATCAATTTGTTGGGAGCGTGCAATAGAAGTGCAATACCTTTACGTAGGGAGATCATCCAGAGGAAGTCTAAATCTAAGCCCATCAATATATTCAGTTGAACTTACCTTCACTCAAAAGCTTAAGTCAATGAGTTATTGGCCAATTATGATATATTAATTGCTCTACACCACATCAATTTGCTGATGTAAAATTTCTTTAACACAACCCACTTACGCATATATCCTAACAATCTATGTTAGGTGGTCTTGGGCCACTCTCACCTAAAAGCTAGCTCAAAATATGAGACTTTCCTCATACTTACAAATCGACCACCAACCCCTTACTCAACAATATTCCCCTCACACATCGGACGCAACCCATAACTCTCCCATGTGACTACTAGGTCCAAACTTTTGGCAACTTGAGCTTTGATACCAATAGTAGGTGGTCTTGGGCCTCTCTCACCTCAAAAACTAGTTCAAAGAGTGAGACTTTCCCTTACACTTATAAACTGACCACCAACTCATTCCACAACCGATATAGGACAACCTCAACATATTTTAGAAATTGATATTGATTTTCAATTGATTAAGTTCAAGGAAAGGTCCATGAAGTACTCAAATTGCTTATAACATCCATTAAAACTCAACTTTAAATAATGCGGTGCATTTGTTTCAAGGAAAATGAATGATTTAAAAAAATATTTATGATTGTTTGCGTTGCTTAAAAAAAAAAAAATGAACAAATAATATATTCATTATCTACGAAAATATTTAGGCTTAAATTGTTGTCGATAATGAAAACATTCTTAATTGCCTGATTATTTCAAGTGATAAAAGCAATTTATCTTTAGAAAAATGTTATCCAAATTATTCATTTTTCGCGAAACAAACGGAGGCTTAGTGCTAAATCTCATCATCTAAGTAGATACCTAGAATCAACCAAAAGAATCAACACAAGGTTGGGTAATTATCAAACTAAGTTCGAGTAACTCCCAAGTAGCTCGAAATTTCTCACGTCAGCGAGCACAATGTACTTTTAATTTGTAATGTCTAAGAAATAATTAAGAAAGCATCACCTAAGTATTGGGTAGATTGGTTGCTGTTATTTGGGCCCATATTTGCACGGTCCAATTTCTCAAAAGGACTTCGGATACGTTTTGATCATAACCGGCCTTTTTAACAAGAGGAGATTTAGCTACGTCACCTCCACATTCTCGTTTTCCTTCACGGCCTCATGGATCAACGAAATTGAGCTGTTCGGAATGTTGTTCGAGGTTGGAATGGAGAGGTTCACCACCGTGAAGGTAGGGTGTTTGAGACGTATACTTGGCCATATGTAAAATGCGAGGAGGCTTAAGAGAGTAAAGATTTGAAGCTGCCATTGATAGAAGCTCCTTGTCTCAGCAGTGATGATTTCTTGGGTAAAATGAGACAAAGACCATGCCCTTTTTATTGAGGAAGGTAGTTATTTAGTGGAGAGAAATAGACCTGGTGAGAGAAAAAAGAGCTAAATGTGATGAAGTGCAGTGATAATTTAGCTGTGGAATCTCATATGTTTGCCTCAGGTATAAGCGAAGTTGATTGAGATTAAAGTAATGGAGAAGCATATGCTCTCCTCCTCAAGTATGATCACACTATATCTCTTTAGGGGCTTGTAGGGTTAGCATTATAGAGTTTTTGTTTTATTCAAAACTAGTACATCATATATATGACAGTGCATTGCGATTTTCCAGTATAGGAGGGTGGAGAAAGACAACATGATTTGGCCATGGAATAGAAATGGAGTTTTTTTTTGCTGTTAAATCTATTTACAATGTAGCTATGAGAACTAAGAATGAGATTTGCATGAAATATAAAACTTCATGTTCTTAATCATAGGACTGACAGTAAGGTGTCGAAGCTGATCCGGAACGTTGATTTTCAGCTGACGATTAACCATTTATGTGGGATTTGTGCTCTGGTGCATTAGCTACTGCTGAAGGTTCATATCGAAGAAAGATCATAGAATCCTCCAAACGGGTCCTCTATGATGAAACTAGTGAACATCAATTTAAACTTTTGATAAGTAGCTTTCAATGCAAGTGAAAGGACAAAGATTGAGCAAGGAGTGAAAGCTCCGCTGAGGATGATTTCTTATACTAGCAGGAACATTTGGAAAGTCAGGAATGCGGTTGTGTATCAGATGAAGAATTTTGAGCCTGCAGCTGTCATAGTGGATTTATTAATTCTTCCGGGCTTTTACGAGTTTGCAGGTAGAGCAGATCCAAGCAACCCAAGGCCGACCCCTGGATATCGTTGATGTGAATTTATTACCAAAGTATAAATGCGTTTGGAATTATGCATTGATGTCGATACTTTTTTAAGGATTTGTCGGGAGAATTATTCTAATGCTCAAATGATTTTTTTATTCCAACCTATTACCTGGAATCCACTTATAAGAATCGATTAGATGTTACAAGATTTGAGCTATCTAGATCACATCTAATCTCTATGCATGAGTCTTCAATTCCAAAGTCTTGTAGCTGTTGTTTTATACATAGAATTTGCGAACAGCAACTTCCAAGAGCTACATACTCTGCTTCTGTTGTTGAGAGAGCCACAGTGCTTTGTTTTCTTGAAAACCAAGACACTGTCCTACTTCCAAGCAATTGGCAAGTTCCCGAAGTGCTCTTTCTATCGACTTTGCAACCAGCCAGATCTGCGTTTGAATATCCCAGAAGATTAAAGTCTCCCTTTTTAGGATACCAAAGACTAATGCTTGAAGATGAAGCAACGTATTTGATAATACGTTTCGCAGCACTTGAGATGGGATTCTCTAGGATCGATTGAAACCTAGCACAGATGCAAACACTCAACAAAATGTCGGGTCTAGAAGCAGTAAGATAAAAAAGTGAACCAATGATGCTCTGTACAGCTTTTGATCAACTTTCTTCCCTTCTTCATCTTTGTCTATCTTCAAAGAACTTGACATCGGTATGTTCGTCTTTTGCAATTTTCCAATCCAAACCTTTTGACAAGATCATTAACATATTTTTCTTGATAAATAAAAGTTCATTCCTTCAATTGCTTTACTTGAAGACCAAGAAAGAATGTTAACTCTCCCATCATACTCATTTCAAACTCATCCTGCATAGACTTAGAAAATTTCTTGCATAGACTTTCATTAGAGGATCCAAAAATAATATCATCCACATATATTTGAACAAGTAAAAAGCTTTTGTTTTCCTTTTTGATAAATAAAGTAGTATTTACTTTACCTTTGACAAAACCATTCTGTATTAAGAACTTACTTAGTCGTCGTACCAAGCTCGAGGTGCTTGCTTTAAACCATACAAGGCCTTTTTTGCGCCTGAAGGCGGAGTCGGCTTCTTTGGGTCTTCAAACCCAAGTGGTTGTTCCACATAAACTTCCTCATGGATAAATCCATTTAGGAAGGCACTTTTAACGTCCATTTGGAATAACCTGAAATTTTTATAACAAGCAAACGCTTATAGTACTTGTAACATCTAATTGATTCTTATCAGTGGATTTCAACCAATAGGTTGTAGTGGGGGAGAGTGGACATAAGTTTGCAAAAGCCAAACTAGTATAATCTTGAATGTGCAACTCTCTATCTATGACATCCTGAATTTTTCAACCTGTTTTCTACTGAATTAATCGGGCATTTAATTGACGCGTCTATAGGGTTCTTCTCAAAGTCGATCACTCTTGAAATAACTAGAATAGCTGGGTAAGCCATTAAAGAATTTCAAGGTAATAGACTTGAAAATTCGACCAGGAATCGGCTTCTCGACCGTGCTCATCTTTAGAAGTCATTATGGCACAGTTAAAAATTGAATTAAGATTAGAAATAGATCGATTTGACAAAGATGTGTGGCCAATCGTGAGTGACTCCACTAAATTGAGAAATTCTCGTCAACCGGCACTAATTTGATTTTACTATCATTTTGGTACCTTGTGTCTGTAATTGAGCCTTCGAGATTTTCATAATAACCGAGAGTTGCCAATGTGTCAAGTGGGTTCAATGTAGCTCGAAGAAAATTGACCATAGGTCATTTGCCCTAAAAAGTTCTGAAAACTACCTGGTAACCTAGGTTACGCTAAAAATGCGCCGAATGGAAATTAACCGCCAATTTGAGTCTGATTTCAGAAATTGAAGATTCTATCATGTCACGATAAATTCTAGGACCTGCAACTCAATCTCAGAAGATTTTTCTGACAACCGACACTTTTTGGGAAAAAGTCGTCGGCAGACCTTTTTATGCAATTGAAGCCGAGGAATTATTCGGGTTGCAAAATTGAGAAGCATGAGGGATTCTTGGATGAGAAAAATTATCAATCTAATAAATGAGATATCAATTGATTTTATGAGAGCCGATTGATAGAGAATCAAGAAAGAACTAGTTCTAATGGAAGCTTGATTCTTCAAAATTCGTAATCCCCCATACCCTAGTCAATTTTGGACCATTGGGAAGGTTATGTGGGGTGTTGGTGTGGCCAAATGAAGGCCAATGAAGGATACTTGGTTGAGGTTGAAACTTGGGGAGCAAGGGTGGAAAATTTGAACCAAGTGGAGCCCCCATCTCACTCATCTCTATCTCTTCTCTCCCTCACTCTCTCTTGGCTGGCCACCCTCTCTTTCCTCCCCTCCATTTGTGCGAAACCAGCCCAGCAAGGAGAGATTAGTAGTTGCAGTAGCTCGTCGCGCCGGACCGCCGCCTGGACGCCCTCGTCGCTGCCCGCCTTGCAGCACGACCACCTAGCCGCGCACCACCATGCCTTGCTCACCTCTCCTCACCGTGCCAGCTACTATGCCGTGACCTAAGGAGCTCCACCAGAGCTGGTTTTGAGTGTTTCTTCGCTGGTAAAGCTCCGTTTAGGTCCAGTTTGGTTCAATCTTTCATTCCCGTGCAAGTATCACCTAAACCGAGTGGTTTTCTCCAATTTTCAGCCAAGATCAGAGGGTTTTGGGTGTAGGTTTCCAGTAGCTTAAGAGGTGGTTTTGGATGTGTTCCGAGCCTCGGTTTCTAGGTCCGCTTTGGAGTTATTTGTTCCTTGCGCCGTCCCCGTCGGTTTGATCCGACTTGCGCGTAATTCCGGTGAGTAATCTCACTAATCCTTGCTTAGTAGACTAATTATTCTTAAGGGTTGATTAGTGTTAATTAAGTAGGATTAGGTGGTTAGATTAAAATGGATTTAGTGATTATTAGTTAATTGCATTGCATATTAGCTAGGTGATTAGTGTAATTAGCTCGAGAATAGCTTATACTATTTATTGAATGCATCTTGGGATTTTTCCCGACCCTTATTGGGCTTCAATTAGACAGTACGGGCATAAATTGGTTTTTTAATATTTATTTATTAATTTTCAAAATTAATTAATTAATTATTTATTTTTCGAAAATTAGGTAGGGATAGCCGACGACTGAAATTTCGTGCTAATTGTCGTGGTGCAGTTCATTTATTTATTTGAGCTTTACGTTGCATGAAATTGAATTAATTGTGATATTTGAGAATTATTCTTAAATTGATTGAAATTGAGAGGAATTGAATAATTGATTGGTAGATAGCCGAGTATGGTTATTTAGCATTTACAATGCTTGATGAGTTGTGAAGTGGAGAGAATCGTAAGAGTGAATTGGAAATATGTGGCATCCTAAAATCTCATGACAACCTCTGAAGTACCATGAACCATGATTAGGTAATGGAAGTGCCATGGGATTTTGTATTAGCCATTGAATTAATGAATTTCAATTAATTTAAGGCTGAGCATTGTAATGGATGATTGTTTGGATGGAGATGTGTCTTCAAGTGACCTAAGGATTTTATTAAGGTGCAATTGATATAGAAATCTTATTCTTGGTGGGGCGCTTTATAAGTAGAATTTTATTGATTTAAATTACAAAGTTTTGTGGATTTATAAGTTGAAATTAGGCGTTAATTTAAATGAGGGTTAAATGGAATAGGAATAGGAGAGGATGGGCTGATTTTTAGGCCCAAAGACCATCCAACAGCCCACGCCAACCCCTTGGTCGACCGGCCCATGAAGGCCCAAGACCGACCCAACATTGAAGCCCATAAACCCTTGCATGTGAGCTGCCAAGTGGCATGGAGGAGAAGCCAAGTGTGGCTGCCCCCATTGGCTTCCTTGGGCGGCCTCATGCAATCAAATGATTGCAAATGATTGTAGGGGAGGAAAGCTAAAGAGAGGGAGGCAAATGATGAAGGGGAATCGAGAGAGAGAGAGAGAGAGTGTGTCGTCTAAGAGAGAAAGGGAAACCGAGAGAGAGGAAGAGGGAAAGAGAGGAAGCGGGCGTGCGAGAGGAAGGAGGAGGACCGTCCGCCTAGCTCACCGTCGTCCGTTCGCCGCTTTGCCGTTGTTCTTGTTGCTGTTTGTGCTTAAGTTTAAGGCAAGTGAAGTCCTAAAACCTACCCCTTGCATTGCTGTGTGTTTGTGTAGTAGATGGTAAGCCTTGGTTGTGGTAGATGGGATGAGATTTCGGAGCATTGAAGAGAGATTCGTAGGCCATTCATGCTGTTTCTGGAAAGACCAGCCCGACCATCCATGAGTTTGTGTGATGCATGCAACTTTTTAATTGGAATCTTGTTTCAATTTCTTCATGAAAGTTGTAGAGAACACCTTGAAGAACAACATACTAAAATTTGAGGCAAAACGAACAATTATTGGTTAGTGAAATGACTTTTCTTTGGAGAAATTAGATCTGGAATTTGTTGTACTGACCTTTAGAGAATTCGTGGTCTGTAAAGTAACTTTCTTGTGAAAATCTCACTTCGATATCTTAAGGAAATTTTTAGTGTACTTTTTGAGGGAGAACATATCAAAATTTTAGAGGAAATGAACAAAAATAGGTCGGTGAAATCGTTGTTCTTTGAAGAAACTGGATCTGGGAAAAACACTACTTCGACCTAGTATGATTTCGTGATTTTTTTTTAAATCATACAGTTAAATTTTGGTCATGTGTCCTTAATGAAAGTTTTAGGTAATATTCTGAGGAATAACATACTAAAAATTTAGAAGAAATGAACATATGTAGGTCGGTGAAATGAGTTTCTTTTGAAATATGATAATCTGGAAAAGATACACCAAGAACAGGGGGAAATAATCATTTATTTCTTGAGATATCGTACCTTTAGGACTTGTCTATAGCATGTCAAAATTTCAGAATTTTTGGAGTTCATTTGGGTATTTAATTTAAATTTCTTCCGAAACTGTGCAAGTTGAAATATTGAAGTTTTGAGAACTGTGATGCATGGACCATATTGTTTTGTGTGAGATTCTTTTGGCATGAAGTTATTCATGAGATATCTGCATTTAGGTCTCGTCTATAATGTGTCAAGTTTTCAGAATTTATTGATTCCATTTACTAATTTTCTTAGAGTTTTAACTAGAGGAATGCATTTTTATTTATCCGAAAAATTGATGTGTTTTGAAAAATAAATGAATTTATCCATGTGATGTAATACTTTGAGTGGTTGATTTTGCTGCATATGTGATGACATATGGCATGTTATATGGCATGAAATGTTGGTTGAAACCCTTGATATTATTGTATCAAATGCCATGTTAAGATTGAGACACATGTGTGAATATAAATTGAGAAAATAACAAGACCGTCGGAGGTGTGAGCCGACGATGCCTCGGGAGTTTCGAGATGCCCGGAATGTGGGGGTGCCGGATGCCCAGAGTGTGTGTGCCAGATGTCCTTGGGAGTTTCGAGATGCCTAGAGTGTGGGGTGAGAGTGCTAGTATGAACACATAGAGAGGGGTGAATAGGTGTATAAAATAAACCTTGGCAAATATATGCGGAATAAAATAAACTTCGAATAAAACAAAGGAGTTAAGGAAGAGAATAAAAACACAAGATTTATAGTGGTTCGGCTTAATCCAAGCCTACATCCACTCTCCCCCACGCCTGGGATTAACAGCCTTCTTGGCTGGATTCCACTATGCAATCAACAAGAGATTACAACTTCGAGTGCAAACACTTAGTAGATCACACTATCTTACTAAGTCACTCCTTTGGTATTTCTCTCACGATCACAAACGTTTAAGCTCTCCAAAAACAAGTGTATGATCAAAGGTCGCTCAGACTTTGGAATTATAAATTCTACGCTCTATCTCTTACTTGCTCATCGGTCCATGATCTCCTTAAATACTCCTCCACTTCCAAACTACCCATTGGACAGTATCCCAGAGAATCATCTTTCAATATACCCATTGGACAGCTCTGTATCTAGAAGATTTGGTAGCTGTTGAGTAACAAAGGTAGAATCCAAAATTAATTCCGATCGCCTATACAAGCGAAATCTTGGTTTCCATAAGTAAAGCTTCTTCGTATAGAAAATTATTGTCTTCAAGATCCAATCGTCAATCAAATAGATTGAGTCAATCAAATCAATCTTGATATGGAATCCAAACCAGATCACTAGCCGTTGTATGATTGGGCTTGATTTACGATTCATCAAATCTGAATGTAAAGTCTGAGAGCAATAGACTTTACAATCTGAGTCTGAATGCGATAGACTTTACTATCTGAGTTTGAACATATTCTGCTTCTGAACAGATTTAGCTTTAAGGTCTGTACCCAGTTCAGTTTCAGCATAGAATCTGTCTTCTGACAGTCTTCTGAGTCTGTCTTCTGGTTCAGCTTCAGAGTCTGTCTTCTGGTTTTTCTAAGTATAGACTTTGATAATATCATTTACGTGTTCTATCATCAGCATGGTCTATTACTCAACCATCAAACATGTTAGTAGCCTTTGATTTATTTTGTCATCTTCAAAACATCATAAGGGATTTCCCTAACAATCTCCCTATTTTTGATGATGATAAAACAATCTCTGAATATGCAGATTTGTAAACATGCTTTTAAAAATATTAATTTAAATCAAAGGATATCATAAGATAGAAAATAAATTGAGCATAACAATATATAAAAAAATAATCGCAGCTCAATATTATGCCATAGATAATATCAACCAATCAACACATATGCATATTCATATCTTCTGCCCCTTTTTGTCATAATCAAAAAGCGATAACAATAGATTCACGTAGAGAATATAAAATGATAACAAATGTGTCTTGCATAATTTCCAAAAATCAGCTTTTATAAAATAAATCGAATATTAAATATATGCAATGTACCTTACTTTGATCATATATATATCAGCAAATATCCAATGAAAATCACGGATGCATCATAAAATTCACGTACCCTTTCCTTCCATTCATAATAAGATCACGATCAATCCAAAAAAAAATTTCCATAATTGATCAATGTTCCCTCTCAATTTGTTGCCTTTTTGAGATGATCACGATTCTTTTCATTTTCTTTTGGATTTGCTTTCTCCCCTTGTGATGATGACAATATTTGCGAATAGAAATAATTGTTGCCTGTGCACGTTAAACAAAATATTTTTCCAGTATTTCCTTTGTAGCAACAACATCCACAACGATCACTTGCATTTTGAAATTCGAGGCAAAAATTTATTTTCTTCAATCAAGCTCTTCTCGAATTCAACCTGCATCAACTTAACAAACTTTCGTATGACACAAAAGAGATTTCCTCAACAATTTGCAAAAACTTTGCACAAGGAATAGAATTTTGAACTTCCAAAAGATAGTATAGAATCTCCATGATTTTCTGATTGAGTTTTCCAAAATCCATATGGAAGATTCTTTTGTGACCTGCAAATTCTTATATAACAGATAATAATCTTTGCAAAAATGTCACATAATATTTTCCTTTGATTTGCAGATCAACCTTGCTAGATATAATATATCTTCTAAGAATATAGCAAGAATATCCATGAATATGCAGTAATATCTTTTCAAGATCAAAGAGATTTCCTTGAGCATAAATTTCAGATATGCATTTTGCAAATAGATATTTCTGTCACATGCCAAAATTGTGATACCTTATATTTATGACAAAAGATATTTGCAGTATAATAAACAATCATCCAAAATCATGATAAATGCACGTAGAAATTTGCAAGGCGGGATGATAAAAATATTCTCTTACCCATGGTATATGTTTCAAATATACCATTGATTAAAAAAAAAATCACTACCAATTTTTACAGGAGATATTTTGCAGATTGTACCAAAATCTGCGTAGATTCACGATCGTTCTTCCCTTATAGAATTTCCTGCAATCAACTCGTTTCCTTTTTGGTATCCATCAATTTGGATCCTTCCATGACGTTAGAGCAAAATATAAAATCTCCATAAACAAATATTCTTTCTTAATTCATCATAACAAAGTACTAAAGAAAGAATATTATGCACAATGATATTTTGAAAAATAAATTCTCACATGGTCATAGTACGATAAAAACAGAGAGAATAAAATTCCTTGAGTATCTAAAAATATCTTGCATCATAAATTAATATCATGTAAAACAGATTTTTATTTGGCAAAATATGATAAAATCTTAGAGTATAAAATCAAACCAAATAAATTCATTTGTCTTTAAGCATGATATCAAAAATGATCACACGTATCAAATTAAATCTCATCACAAAAACAAATCATGCGATTCTTTCTTCAATAAAGCAAAATATGATTATTATAAAATCTCAATCAACCAAGGATATATCGAATATCAAGCATAATGAGAAATTGAGAATAAAAATATATACATTTCTTACCAAACTCTCTTTCTTCTTTCTTCTTTATATCCTGCAAAAAAGAACTCATCTTTTCTTTGGTACCCATTTTTTCTTGGGTCCATGAGAGTTAGTAGAATATGCTGTTTTTACCCAATTTTTCTTGATCTATTTCCAGACTTTAGGACATTCTTTATCAAAGTGTTCTGAGTCTCCACAATTTGAACACTTGAATGCATTTAGACCAACAGGTTTTACAAACACTTTTTGAAAATGATTTTTGTAAAATGTCTTTGAAGGTTTTTGTCTAAGTCTCTCTTTTACTTTAGGAAAATCAATTAAAGAATTATTTTCCTTATTGAAACCAAGTCATGACTTATTATAGTAAGGAACTTGTTTAGAAAGAATATGCTTTAATGTTTTTGATCCATTTGAAAATCTTGTCGAAATATTTGAAAATTCTTTCTTCAAAAATCATTTTCTTTAACAAGAAAATCTCGATTTTCTTTTGTTTGTAGAAAATCTTTTTGCAAAATTTCAAAATTTTCTTTTTGAGAAAGATCTTGTTGCCTAAGTCGAGAATTCTCATTTTTAAGTTCGAAGATCCTTTTAAGAGAAGATTTAAGATTTGAACAAAGCTCATTTATATACTTTGAAACTTTGAGAGGAATTTTTGAATTGCTTACCTCGATTTCCTCATCGGATTCTGAGTCTGTATCTAAGTCAGACTTTGATTCTGAGTCTGTGTCTGAGTCAGACTCAGATTCTGAATGTGCCATCAAGCATAGATTTCCTTGCTCATCATCTTCTTTTATTGTTCTTTTCTGGTCATTCTGCTTGTATTTTCTTCTTCCACTGCATTTTCTTCCTTTTCTACTCAACTTTTTGAATTTCTCAATCATAAAAGCAAGTTCTTCATCGTCCATGTCATTTTCTAAATCTGTTTCATCAAAAACAGCATTAGATATTAAAGCAATGGACTTCTTATCTTCGGGATCTTCATCGTTGAGTTGCTCCACTTCATAGGATTGAATAGTGCCAATCAATTCATCAACGGAAAGTGGCATAATCCTCTAAGTCTCTCTTATTGAGGTCTTTACATGGTTCCAATCTTTTGAGAGACCTCGGAAGAGTTTGTTGACCTTCATTGGAGAAGAAATTGGATGACCTTGATATGTCAAACCATTTACAATTTCTGTAAAACGATCGAACATATCTCCAATCGACTCTCCTTGCTTCATCTTGAAGGATTCATATTTGCCGAGCAGGAAGTTTACTTTTGTCTCTTTTACACGATCGGTCCCTTCATATGTAACATGAAGTCTATCACAAACTTCTTTTGCTGTTTCACATGAAGAGATTCTATTATATTCAACAAGAGACAATGCACAATATAAAGAATAAATAGCTTTTGCATCAAGCGCTTCTCTTTTGGACATCTCCGTCCAAGACATAGGAGCGGGGGGTTTGCTTTGTTTGTCTTTGCCATTCTTATTTGATGTAGACGCAGCGATAGGGTTGATTCCTCTTTCCACAACATCCCATTGCAAGGGATCTCTGGATCTTAGGAATGCTTTCATTTTGTTCTTCCACACGTTGTATTCATTTCCATCAAAATATGGTGGCCTTGTGTTACTTTGTCCCTCCATAAGTCTTGGTGCCAAGATACTAACCATAAAAGATCTTTAGCTCAAAAGTAAAAACACTTTTATAAACCGAGCACTTGGCTCTGATACCAATTGAGAGTGCTAGTATGAATACTTAGAGGGGGGTGAATAGGTGTATAAAATAAACCTTGGCAAATATATGCGGAATAAAATAAACTTCGAGTAAAACAAAGGAGTTAAGGAAGAGAATAATAACACAAGATTTATAGTGGTTCGGCTTAATCCAAGCCTATGTCCACTCTCCCACGCTAATAGCCTTCTTGGCTGGATTCCACTATGGAATCAACAAGAGATTACAACTTCAAGTGCAAACACTTAGTAGATTACACTATCTCACTAAGTCACTCCTTTGGTATTTCTCTCACGATCACAAACGTTTAAGCTCTCCAAAGACAAGTGTATGATCGAAGGTCGCTCAGACTTTGGAATTATAAATTCTACGCTCTATCTCTTACTTGCTCATCGGTCCATGATCTCCTTAAATACTCCTCCACTTCCAAACTACCCGTTGGACAGTATCCCAGAGAATCGTCTTCCAATATACCCATTGGACAGCTCTGTATCTAGAAGATTTGGTAGCCGTTGAGTGACAAAGGTAGAATCCCAAATTGATTCCGATCGCCCATACAAATGAAATCTTGGTTTCCATAAGTAAAGCTTCTTCGTATAGAAAGTTCTTGTCTTCAAGATCCAATCGTCAATCAAATAGATTGAGTCAATCAAATCAATCTTGATGTGGAATCCAAACCAGATCACTAGCGTTGTATGATTGGGCTTGAGTTACGATTCATCGAATCTGGATGTAAAGTCTGAGAGCAATAGACTTTACAATTGGAGTCTGAGTGCGATAGACTTTAAAATCTGAGTCTGAGTGCGATAGACTTTACAATCTGAGTCTAAACATATTCTGCTTCTGAACAGATTTAGCTTTAAGGTCTGTACCCAGTTCAGCTACAGCATAGAGTCTGTCTTCTGACAGTCTTCTGAGTCCGTCTTCTGGTTCAGCTTCAGAGTCTGTCTTCTAGTTCTTCCAAGTATAGACTTTGATAATGTCCTTTACATGTTCTATCATCAGCATGGTCTATTACTCAACCATCAAACATGTTAGTAGCCTTTGATTTATTTTGTCATCTTCAAAACATCATAAGGGATTTCCCTAACATGGGGGTGCCAGAAGCCTCGGAGGTGTGTGCCGGGCGGATACCTCGTGATGCCAGTTGGGGTACGAGATGTCCAGAGTGTGTGTGCCAGATGCTCGGAGGTGTGTGCCAGAGGTTCCTCGCGATGCTAGGTGGGATGCGAGCGATAAATTGTGGGATGCAAACATTGGTCCTTGGGAGGAAAATGATGGGATCTATTTGAAATATAAAGATCAAGAATTGAATCATGCGCATGGATGTGTACATATGGCATGGTTGTATAATAATGAGTGCATGGTGGGATATGCACATTGCATAATGATATATGCATGGTTGTTTAATGATGAATGCTTGATGGTAAGTGCATGGTGATATATGCATGGCTGTAAGGTAAGGTATGCTTGAATGCATGAATGATATGTGTTTTATCCTTGATTGTTCTGTTTGATGCATTGAGTAGTTTGATGGATCTTTACTGCTGAGTGGTTGTACTCACCCCTTTTGGGGATTAACATTTCAGATTAGAAATATGTCTTTGCGACCGGTTGCACACGGTACTTACTATGGCATACCTACTGATGTGGATGTGGAGTGTACTGAGCATGTCTGTGTTGGTGCTCCTGGTTTAGTTTTTGTTCGAGTCCGTGTCTTGGTGATGTACGACGTGGGTCGAGCTGATGGCCTAATTATCCAGGAGTTTATATATGTCCATGTCCGATGCGATGGAGTTATGTTAGGGATGTTACCGCCGCCGCCACCTGATGCACCGGATTGGGTATGATGGCGCGTATAGCTGATGGAAGCTAACACTTTTTGGAGATAGCCGATGCTCGTTGATGGAGGGTGGTACATGATCGATGTAGAATCGAGTCCTTTTTGGGTGGTAGCCAAGTATAGTTAAAACCTTGGCCTTTTTGTTGTATCAACCTTAAATGTCCATCATGAAAATATAAATAAGAGTGAATCGGCTTTATCTTTTCTTATGGTGTGTAGTTGGTGTGCATTGCATTATGGTTGTTGGAGTAAGGGATGGTGAGACTTGTTTATGCTTTCGCTAATAATCTAGCTGGGACCGTTTTTAAAAAAAAAAATCATTTTAAAAAAAAAAATCCCTGGTCAAAGGGTATCAGTCTATGAAGTTATATGAGAGCGAGTAATTAAGAGAGATCACCTGTGGCGCCCTCAGGCGAGTCGGGGGTGCCACAAAATACTCTTGGCTGAGACCGATCAGGTACGAGGTATAGACATACGTGGTTTAATGATAAGGAAATCACTGGTGAAAATGGCGCCTTAAAGAACGCACGAGTGCTGTCTATTACCTGCATTAGTATAAACATACATGGTTCAGTGATAAGGATATCACTGGTGAAAACGGCGCCTTAAAGAACGCACGAGTGCTGTCTATCTCATGTATCATTATAGACATACGTGGTTCGGTGATTAAGGATATCACTGGTGAAAATGGCGCCTTAAAGAATGCATAAGTACTATCCATTGCATACATCACATTGGCGAAAAAGATGCTCGAGAGAGTACGTGTGACTTGGTGATTGGAAATAACCTAGAAATGGTCCGACTAACATGTAATCGACTAGGTCAATTGATCAATGATTTGATTTGAATGTCATGAATTGATTGATTGTTTGATGTAATATATATATATGAAGCATCTATATATAACCCTGAATTGTAGGTTGGGACTGATGCCAAGATAAGTCTTCTGATTCGTGCTGTGCTTAGGTAACCATGTGGTGTATTGGTTTCTTAATTAAGTCTTAGTAGGGTAGAGCTTGCTGAGATGTAATCTCAATGGTTATTGTATAACCATTTCAGGCCCCTAGATGGCAGCACCGGTACCTCCCCCTCCTCCAGAGCAGTTTGGCATTCCTATGGACATCACCGAAAAAGAAATTCACTTCCATGTTCATGTCCATCCAGAAGGGTTAGAACATGTTTTGATTGAGTTGATGGTGTGGGTTGAAGTCTGCCGGGACAACCTAAAGCTCCATGAGTATCAGTCTTGGTATCACTACTCTTATGATGGGTGAAGAATAGGTCCCATCCTTGAAGAAGAAATACCTTACTACGTCCTGGAGAAAGCTTTTGGTGAGGGGATTGCAGACCCCGATGGTGGAGGCGTAGATGATGCTAGAGATCGTGCACTTGGGAGTGAGCCGACTTCACATGTATACACTATAGAGGATGAAAATTTTGAGGAAGGTGAGATCATGGAACACGAAGTGGAAGGTCTAGAGGAAGACGAGGAGTGGGGAAATGCTGAGGAGGAGATGGTAAAGAAGAATCTGAAGAAAACGAGGAGTCTGAGGAAGAGGAAAGCGAGACAGAAGAGCCAGAAGAGGATCAAGATGATCCTGAGTATGACCCGAATGAGGACTAAGATTCCATCCTCTTTTGTGAAACATGTTTATATGTGAATAAAGTGAGACTAGGAAGTTGTGAATAGTTTTGCGAAGTATTTTGAGTTATTCTCTGTATAAAAGTATGATTGTGGATTTCAATATGAAAAATATAACATTGCTTTTTATCCCATTGTTTTATTGTCTGAGGATTTACAACTGCTTCCGCATGTGCTATTAAAAATTAAAGGGGTCGGCGATACATAGTCCTGAGATATCGCATATTAAAATTGACCAAGTAGAAGGATGTGTGAGTGTTCGAGGATAGAGGCGTGACACTATCCCTTACTCTTTTTATTTATTGTGGTAGAATTATTCACCGGTAAGATCTAACCACTTCATCAGAAGTTGTCTCACTGCAATATATATTCAAATTGTTTAATTTCTGCACAATCACCTATTCACCTTTCTGTAGGTGATAGTTATAGCCATAACAATTGGTATTAGAGCTTAGTTACTCCTTATTGAAGTGTTTTATTACTTCTCAATTAACAATCTATCTATGCCTAGCAATATTGCACCAGGACTTATGGAATGATAGATTGATACAAGGCCTCCGTAATTTGACGGAAAAGATTAGAACATCGAGAAAAGCAAGATAAAAAGGTTCATCAAATCCAAGGATCTCTTGGAATGGGACGTTGTTCTAAAAGATGTAAAACCTGTACCTCCATTGACTAAGGAAGAAGGCAAAAAGTCAAAAATCTCAGCTCTTTCTTATGCGGACGTCACTAAAAGAGAAGCATTAGATGTGTCACGCCTCGATCCTCCAAGCGCGTGCCCATCCCTCGGTGGTCAATTAATTTACAACGTCCTAGGATGCGTCGCCGACCCATTCATTTTAATGCACATGCCGAAGTGAATAATCAAATCCCCAAACAACACAAAGATGTGATAGAAAAGCAGGGCCACGATTTTGAAAACCACAATACACTTATATACTCAATCAATTACTTCAATTCACATCCAAATCATCGATCCAGTCGATTCCATGCCATCAATACCATCCATAAAATTCGATCGATACAAGCACTGCTCACCCAAGCTGAAAGTCGATAGTATAGCTCACCAAAGCTAACAATAGATATATAATAATGCTCACCGAAGCTATGCAATACTTATAATGCTCACCAAAACTGTTAGAGTATATTGCTCACCAAAGCTGGTATATCAAAGCCTGCAGGCTGATATAGTATACCGTTCTCATTCACTGAAAATTTACCATCTTTATAATACCCGGTAAAAATAATCGTATATGGGTACACGGTCAGCCTTAGCCAAAAATACATTATCTTTCTTTTAAAAAATCTCACTAATTATAATAGTCTATAAACACATTTTCGGCATTGTCAACCGACGCCCGATATTTTCTAATTAAATACCAAAATAACTCAATTTTGGGATAAATACCCAAAATTACAATCAACACTCAATTTGAACAAAATAGCATTCAATTAAATAAACCAATCACACCATTACAATCAGCACGAAATTCCAATCACTAACTATTCTGGTATAATCTCTAGAAATAATAAATAATTAAACAAATGCATTTAAATACCATAAATGAAAACTTAGGTCGAAAAAGCCTAATTAAATACTGAAATGGGCCTGAAAAAATTCCAAACCTATCTAGATAAATAATACAATCTGTCTAGTTGCTAATTAAGCCATTTTAGCCACCTAACATGCCTAAACGAGTAATTAAATCACTAATTTGTTCTAACTAACCACCTAAATCATACTTAGCCTAAACTAATCAACCCTTAAGTAGCATTAAATCCCTAAGCATAGTTTAGTAAGTAAACTCACCAGTTTTGAAATACGATGAGTCCACGGCAACGGCAACACGGAGATAGACAACAAACTTCGAAGCGGCGACACTAACGAAAGCTCGAAAAAGCTTGGAAATGGGCCCGAAGTCACAAAGCCCTTGCTAGCTTTTGGTACTAGTTGCTGGGCCGTGCAGGCTGGAAATAGCAAGGAAGGCTGGTGGACGATTGTAGTGGGTGACGACGAGCGATGACAACTGCTAGATGGCGATGGTGGAGCTCTAGCCGAGCTACTACGGCGACCTGGGCTAGGGAGGACGTGGTAGGAGGCATTGGACCACGAGACGAGCTAGAATGGCGGATGTGCACACACAGGCTCATGGGTATGCTCAGGCATGCAACAACGGCGTTCTGGTGGTCCGACGGGGCTAGCAACGGCAGGGGGCTAGGGGTGGGGCTCAGTTCTCTACAAATCTTAAGCTCCAAAAGTGACTAAAATGGAGAAAGCAAGTGTAGAGGAAGGAGAAAGGGGACATCATCCCTTTAGAGGGTCCATCTAAGCTTCTATCCTATCCTTTGTCCCTTGAAGAGGTCCCACCATGCATAGGCTGTCTTCCTCAGCCATTTGCAGACCACAAAGCTTCCCTTAGAAGCCAAGGAAGTGGTCCAAAGGTTGAGATTTAAGGGGGCTACGAATTTGAAGCATTCCCCCCTCTAAAATTGGACCAATCTCTCTCCAATTGAAGCTAATTTCGGTCCGAAAAATTCAACCATCGTGTCCTCAATCAAATTGACATTATTTCTTAGCAATAAAACCAACTTGCATCCCAAAAACGCGATAAAAAAAAATGTCCCTTTAATTTTCCGAACAAAAACGACCCTAATTTGAAGTTTCGCCAAAAATCTCGGTTTGCAAAAAAATCTTCAAAAGATAAGTCGACATTCTTAAAATAAATCACGATAGGATAGAACTTTTAATTTCTGAAATCGGATTCAAATTCACAGTTAATTTTAATCTGGCGCGATTTAGACCTAGGGTACTAGGTAGCTTTTAGAAATTTTTGGTGCAATTGATCGATGATTGATTTATTTCGAGTCATAATGTACATCTTCGACACATTGACAACTCTCGGTTGTCGTAAAAATTTTGAGATTTCAAATACGGACACAGGGTACCAAAACGATAGAAAAATTGATCTAGTGCCGATCGATGAGAATTTTACAATTTGGTGGAATCACCCACACTTTGATCACCTATCTCAGTCGAACCGACCTATCTTTGATCCATGATCGATTTTTTAACTGTGCCGTAATGATTTCTGCAAATGAGCACAGTCGAATAGTCGATTCCTAGTCGAATTCTTAAGTCTTTTGCATTAAAATCCCTTAATAACTTCCTCAGCTAGTCTAGTTATCTCATAAGTAATCAACTCAGATAATAGCACAATAAGCACGTTGATGAAAGGCCCGATTCATTTAATTGAAAACAGAACTGGAATTTCAGGATATCACAAGATGGTAGAGCCGTCTACTTTTTATATTGCGCTTTATCTCCATCTGAATATATTCTAATTTTTCATGTGAATCGGCAAAAGAAATTTGGGATAGGTTGCAAGTAACTTGTTAAGGAATCGATTAAGTTAAGGAGACAAAGATAAATATTCTTCTCCAACAATGTGAAGCCTTTAGTGTGAAACCTAAAGAATCCATAATCGAGATGTTTAGTAAATTTACTAACATTGTCAATGGATTAGCATATCAAGAGCAACATGTATCAAATCTAATGAAAGTGAACAAGATTCTTCGAATGCTATAAAAGGAGTGGAACAATATTAAGACATCCATTTGAGAGACTCAAAGAATATCACCTCTTTCTATGGATAAACTTGTGGGAACACTTCAATCCTAGGAAGGAAAATATCTAAACGAGGAAGACACTAGAGGTAAGAAAGCAATTGCTTTAAAATATAATCTTGACTTTGATGATTCAAATTTAGACGAAGATGACACAGACGATGAGCAAATTCCTGTTATGGTGAAAAAGTTTCAAAAAATGGCCAGAAAATGAAGTTTAAAGGAAATAATTCTTGAAAACATCTGAGCAAAAGAGAACTTCAACGACAAAGAGGAAAGTAAGGATGTAGTTTGTTGCGAGTGCAATAAGCGAGGGTACATCAAGCTAAATTGTCATCTTCTGAAGAAAAAAAAAAGAATAAGTATGAGAAGACAAAGAAAGCGATGAAGAATACGCAAATATCTTTCCCATGACAAAATTTGATTCTGAAGAAGAATTTGAGGTAAGAGATTTTGACATTCCAATTGAAGTATCTAATCATATAGAAGAATTACTTATTAATTACAAGGTCGTACTTAGAAAATTCTCAGAATTGAAGAAGGAAAACTCAAGATTGAGACATCATAATTCTTTCCAAAAAGAAAACATTGAGTGTCTTGAAAAGAATTTTCTTCAAACAAAAGAAAATCATGATTTTAAATTACAAGAAAATGATTCTTTAAAAAAGGAATTTTCAGATGTTGTAGAAAGATTTTTAGTTGCTCGAAAACTTTGGAACATATTTTGTCCATCCAAATTCCATACTAGAACAAATTAGGTCTTGGATGTAAAAACAAAATTATTTTAGAAAATAATTTTTTGACTCACAAAGAAACAAAAAGGCAAAAACCTCCAAGAGTTTACTATGAAAATCATTTTAGAAAACAGTTTGTAAGACCTATTGGTCAAGACCTTTTTAAATGTTCAATCTGCGACAGTCACAATCATTATGAAAATGATTGTTCCAAAGGTTGGAAGCCAATTCGAAGAAACTTCTAAGCATGGCCGATCCTTATAAGCAGATAGTGAAAGGGCTAATATGAACACCCAGAGGGGGGTAAATAGGTGTAAACAAAATTTTTTGCAAAGTTTAGTAGAAATAATTTGCCTTTAGAAAATCACAAACAAATTCAGACTTTAACAATTAGATAAAACTTCAAACAAAATAAAGAAGTTTAAACTTAAATAGTTAATTAGAGCTACGAATCAAAATGAAGGAGTTGAAGGAAGAGAATAAGAACACAAGGTTTATAGTGGTCCGGCTTAAATCAAGCCTACTTTCACTCTCTCGCACTGACAGCCTATTAGCTAGATTCCACTAAGAGACAAAAGAGATTTTACAGTCTTGCGATATCGATTTCACAGTGAAGAGTCTCTACCGATCTCTCATAAAGTCTTACTATGGGTTTCTTTATTTTTTATACAATCTTGAGCTTAGTGAATAAAATAACAAGGAACTAGAAAGTTTCAGACTTTGAAATTTTTCTTTCATGCACTATCTCAAACAACTAGAGAGTCCGCTTTAAATACTCCTTCATGCCTTCACGACCGTTGGCACTTTCCAAAGAAATTCTTCCAATCTATCAATTGGACAAAATCAATCAAGGAGATCTTGAGTCGTTTGAAGATTTGTGATGAAAGCCCATCAATCATATTCGCCCATACAATCAGGATCTTGGTTTCCATAAGTAGAACTTTCCAAGTTTACTTGCCTTCCAAAAGATTTGGTTATCGAAATTGATTCCAATAAAGATAATCAATCATGTAGGTGTTAAATCCAATCATAAGGTCATCCATAAACCATACGAATTGAATCCTTCTAAAAAAAATAAAGATAATCTCGCATCTAGATAAGTCTTCATTCTTTAGTCTGGAAACTGTCGTGTGGGCAGACTTTGATTCTAAAGTTTGGCAGTCTTCAGACTTTGACACTAAAGTCTAGAAGTCTTCAGACTAGACTTCAGAAAGATTTTGTCTACTTCAAAACAGTTAAGGAGTTTTTTCCAACAATCTCCCAATTTTTTATGGTGACAAAACTTTCCTTCAGATTTGAGAACTTTTTGACCTACAAAACAACTCTTAAGCAATACATGATATCCTATAAAAATAAGTTGATTAAGATCTGGATAGCATCGATTCTAGCATCAATTCTGCAACCACAGAAAATATATTAATACTGGAAAGATAAGACAAATAACTATCCAACCATAATCATTATCACCAACAGTTGCTGCAAGCACCAAAAGTTCAACAAAAAAAAAAAAGTTCACAGTCAATCAATCAAACAAAAGTTAACAAAAGTCCAAAAGCACCAAAAGAAGTCCAAAAGTTTAAATCTACACACATTCTCCCCCTTTTTGTCAATAGCAAAAAGTGGAGAAGGATAAAAAGTTCAATAAAATCAGGGTTTTTAGGGATGCAAACAAGTTGGAAATCTCCCATCGACTGAACTGTCTCCTCCAGCTTTCACAATGACTTTTGCACCTTCTCAACATCTTCAGACTCGGCAGTCTCTTGAATTTGAAGTTTAAGGTCTTGTACCTAATCATGAAGAGAGACTGAAGTAGCTTTCAATGCAGATTGGAGGTTCTGAATTTCACACTCCATACCATATTATTGTGCTTTTATCTCCATAAGGAGCTCTAGCAACCTTTGAAAGTCTGCAGTAGTGTCTATTTGTATACTAGCTTCAACATGTTTAGTTTGAGAAGTGTTGATAGATGAAGGAACTTCAGCTTAAACATCAAGACTTGGAGAGAATGCCTCAACATCAGCTTCAGGAAAATGGGAGGCATAGACATCCTTTGATTGGTAAGAGATCTACTAACATCATCACTGGTAAAAATAAGAGAAGAAAAGGTACCTATTTTCTCAACAGCTCTCCCTATTTTCGTGTCTACAGGTGGAAAAGGAAAATTTTCTTCCTGTTCTTTCTTAATATCAACACCCAAATGATGTTCTTTTTCTCTTCCAACTCCTACAGTTCCACTCGTAGTATTCTCATAATCCTCTGACAATGATATTGCAAAGGTGGGTTCAGTAGAGTCATCCTAACCCTCTTCCTCTTTTGCTTCTCTTCTTTCTTCTTCTTTTTCTTCTCTTCTTTCTCTTTCCTCTGCTCTTCTTTCTTCACTTCCTTCTTTTCTCTCTTCTCTTCCTTCACTTCTCTGCTCTATCTCCCCTCATCCTCTCTCCTCTCTATCCTGCGGCTACTCAAAACTAACAAAACTCTGAAGATTTTTCAAGGCAAATGCAAAGAGAGTAAGATCATCCTCATCTTCTTTGTCCTCCAGGATAAAAACTCTTCTCTTCTTGATAGGTGCACTCATAGACTCCTTGCCTTTTTTTTCTTTGCAGTAGAGTCTTGTTTTGTTTTGCTATGGGACTTCTCCTTCAAGCACTCCAAAGCTTTGTTTAGTTCATTCAGTCTCATCTTTGATACCATCTTCAATCTTATAACCATAGGAGCAATGGTTGGAACACAAAGAGATTCTAGAAACTAAATTTGAAAGTGTCAAAACAATTTAGTGACCAGTGTTGAGTAAGAGAGTTGTCCCTTATCCTTCACAACAATCCTGTACATGTGCATCGGGGTTGTGTGTGGCAGAGAGAACTTCATCCCATTACTGATGGCGAACATCAGTTTTGCTTCAGAACGAGAGACATCTGTCTTGGAGGTTGACTTGGGTCGAATGCAATTGATCACAATCTTGTACAACAAAATGTTGGAGGCAGTCATTCTGGAATAGATAATACCGCATTTAGAAAGTCTGTCCTTCACAAGAAAACTTGTTGCATGACCAACAGTCACATTTATTGGTCAGAAACTCCATCTTTCCACACCAATAACATCCGCCAATGTGTCTACATCCACCACGAACTCTTTTTCCCTCATAGTAAAACGAAATCTATTCACGTCAAGAAATGACAAGTTTGAATAGAAAGATGTAGTTAATTCAGGGAAAGTGACAGAGGTCTCAAAGAAAAATTTTTCAAGTTGAAGGAGAGTCAACTTGTTCGTTCAGGTTCACCTTCAAAGAATCCAAGAAATCAAAATCCATAGATCAAGGGTTCATCAACCCTCTTTCCAGCAATTTCGAATAAGTCTTTTTGTGGTCTTTAGAATGAAACAAATTCATTCCCTCACCCTTACATCAGCAATGCCCATCCTAAGCTGAAAATTCACGTACATTTTCTCATCATCATCCTTCACCTCTGGCTTATTAAAAGAACTAAAATGCGGATCAACTGGAAAGTTAGTAAATGTCCTGTCTGCCGTTCCTTTATGCGCTATGCCTAACCTTCCATTTGTCGCAAAAACAAAGTCTCATTCTTATAACATATTTCTTGCAGAAATTCATCAATAAAGGTCATAGCAGTACCACCCTGCTTCAACTGATTGTAGAGTTTAAAGAGAAACTGAGGTTTTAACGTTCTTATATGTTCAACATCTTCCACGATCTCCTCTTCCATTTGTTGTCGTGGAGGATTATGTTGTTGAGAATGTTGTTGTTGTTGTTGTTGTTGTGGAGAATCTTCTTCCTCGATCAAGTCAAAGTGAGTAGGACCCTTTGGCATATTCTATTGCGATCCGAGACGATTTCCTTTGGAAAGACATCTTCACAGTCGATGAAGATTTCTCGAACTCATTCGTTTGAAAAGATGAAAACTTGGAAAGCAAACTTGAGAGTAGAAATGATATAGTAGGAATTATGTATTCTAGGGTTTGAGAAATCGTAAATGAAAAAGGACTTCGACGGTATATAAAGCAAACGACACGGGGTATACGAACAGTCACAAAGGAAAAAAGTAAATTGCTGTGACATCCCAGATTTTAAGTCCTGTTTTATAAAAGACTGTTTTCAAAGCTGATCACTCTCGAGATAACTAGACTATCCAAAGAAGCCATTGAGAAATTTTAATGCAATAGATTTGAGAATTCAACTAGGAATCGACTTCTCGACCGTGCTCATTTATAGAGGTCATTATGGCACAGTATAAAATCAATTTGAAATCAGAAATAAGTCTGTTCGACTGAGATGTGTGGCTAATCGTGGGTGACACCACTAAATTAGAAAATTCTCGTCGACCAGCCCTAAACTGATTCTTTTGTCATTTTGGTATCCTATATCCGTATTTGAATCCTCGAGATTTTCACGATAACTGAGAGTTTCCTATGTGTCGAGTGGGTTCATTGTAACTCAAAGAAAATCGACCACGGGTCGTTTGCACTAAAAATCTCTTAAAACTACCCGGTAGCTTAGGTCACGCTAAAAACGCACCCGAGTGAAATTAACCGCGAATTCAGGTCCAATTTCAAAAATTAAAGATTTTGTCATGTCACAATAAATTTAGGAACATTGACTCAGTCTTAGAAGATTTTTCCGCAACCCGAGACTTTTTGAGAAAAAGTCGTCGTAGGGCCGTTTTTAGTCTGAAAAAGAAGAGGATCGTTTTTTATTGCAAAATTGGGATGCAAGATGGATCCATAAGTGAGGAAAAATATCGATTTGATCGAGAACTCGGTAACGGGATTTATTGAGGCCAAATGGGATTGGATTGTAAAGGAATTAAGACCAATTGAAACTAAAATGTGGCAAATTCGTAACTCCCCCCATCCACCACCATTTTGGACCAATTTAAGGTTGCAAAGGATGCCTTAGTGGCCTAAGGACAGCCAAGGAACAGCTGGTGGCCATGGTTGGTTAAGGGGATAGGAAATTGGAAGAAAATGGCCATGGTGGCCCACCCCATTATCTCATCCCTTTCTTCCTCCACAAGCTACCGTCCAAGCCATCCTCTCCCCTCTTCTCAGCCCGTGCGACCACCACCAGCAGCCAAGGAAGCGCCGAAGTAAGCCACACGCCGCCCACACCTTCCACGCGCGCCATTGCCTACACAAGCCGCCCTGCGTGCCACCGCGCCTAGCCACACCTCACTGCCATTCCAGCCTCTGTCCGTGCATCCCAAGGCTACCTCGGGCCCAGCCAAAGGTTGTCAATCGCTGTCCAAGCCCTGCTAAGCCTCGCCGTTGGCCGCTCGACCTTGCTATAGCATCCTCGACCCGTGCTTGCCTCAACCGACCTCAAATCGGCCCTCAAATAGCAGCAACCAGCAAGCAAAAAAGTGGGTTTCCAGTCGGCTTCTAGGCCTGTTTTGAGGTGGTCCCGAGTCTCGGTTGCTTGGCCTGTCTTGAGGAAAGTCGACTCCGCGACGTTCCCGTTAGTTTGATGCGACCCGCTCAATAATCAAGTGAGTTTTGCTCACTAAAGCTTGATTAGTATGCTAATTATGCTTAGGGGTTGATTAGATTTAATTAAGTGCAATTAGGTTGATAGATTAGATTAAAGTAATTAAATTAGAGACTTATCAATGCATGTTAAGCAAATGGTTAGTGTATTTAGCAAGGAAATAGGTCATAGTATTTATTGAACGAATCTCGGAAATTTTCTGGGTCCGTTTTGGCGTCCAATTAGGCATTACGGGCCAAAATTGGATTTATTGCATTTATTTAATAATTTCCATAATTGTTTAATTATTTATTTATTTTCTAAAAATTAGGCTGAGATAGCTAACCACTGGAATTTTATGCTGATTATCGTGGTGCAGTTTATTTATTTATTTAAGTGCTAAATCGTGCTAAATCGATTTATTTCTGATTTTAGGATTTTATTCCTAAATTAATCAATTTTGGTAATCGATTGGAAATTAACCATATATCGGTTTACAGCACCAAAAATATGTAATGGGCTATTGAAAATGGTGGGAATTGTGAAAAGTGAAATTATTATATTTTAGCTAAGGCCGATCGTGTACCCACACACGACTATTTTTATCGGATATGATAAAAATAAAAATTAACTATATGTCTGAATTGGTATACTATATTGGCCTGGGGGGCCTAAATTATCAGCTTTGGGCAAGCATATAAATAGTATACCATATGATTAGCTTTGGATGAACACGCATTATCAGCTTTGGACGAGCATATATAGTATACTTTGATGGCTTGGAGGCCCTAAATTATCAGCTTTAGGCGAGCATATAAATAGTATATCATATGACCAGCTTTGGGTGAGCATGTATTATCAGTTTTAGGCGAACATATATAGTATACTCTAATAGCCTAGGTGCCCTAGTCAATTAGCTTTGGGCGAACATATATATACAGTATACTATATTATCAACTTTGGGCAAGCTATACTATCTATTTTCAGCTTTTGGTGAGCAGTCCTAAACTAAGGTCGAACTTTATAGATAGTATTGAAGGTACTGACCGGGAAAATGTCGTGATGACATGTATTCGACTAAGTCAATTGATCAATGATTTAATCTAATGCTGTGAATTGATGTGTTTCCTGTACATCTGATATATACTGACCTGTAGGAAGGAACCGAGGCCAAGGTAAGTCCTCTAATTCGTATTGTGCTTAGGTAGCCCTAAGGTGTATTGACTTCCTAATTGAGTCTTAGGGAGTAGAATTTACTAAGACATTGTCTCACTGATTATTGTACAACTATTTTCAGGTCCTTAGATGGCATTGATGAAAGACCAGAGGCTCGAAGTGTAGAAGGTGAATCCTGAAGAATTGACGATTCTATTGGGACTAGTTAGTCATAGGACAATTCTCTTTTGATGAGAGTCGATTCCTTTTTGCAAACCTTGTTTTTATGAATTTGTGGTTTAAAACTTGAATTAACAATTCGCCTTGTATATATTTGCACTATGGTTTACAAAGTATATAAGGGTGGTTGCTTTTAAAGTGGAAATTTGGAATTCTACTTTTCTATCTCATTGTTTTACTGTGTGAGGATTGTTTATATGCTTCCGCATGCGTATTAAAATGAAAGGATCGGCGATGTGTCCTAGAACATCGCTATTAAATCAACCAAGGTGAGGGATGGGTGTATGCCTGAGGATCGAGGCGTGAGAAGTACCTTTTTCAAAAATAAAAATTGCCAAAAATTCAAAAATTCGAAAAAGATCATTTCTAAAAATAAGCAAGTAACAAATCAAAAATCAATCATACTTGTTCGAAATTTTTTTGCTAAAATTACCTGCAAATAGAAGATTTTCAATTACATATGTAATTTCTAGATATTCTAAGTTTGACCAATTTCTGACTTTAACCGATAGGAGATATAATATTTAGTCTGGTGCGAATAGACTCAAATCGATTTTTCTCCAGTGGCTTTATAAATATGTCTGCCAACTAATTCTTCAAGTTGATAAATTGAATCATAATTTCTCCATTTTGAACATAATCTCTTATGAAATGGTATCAAATCTTTATATGCTTTGCCCTTGAATGAAGAATTGGATTCTTCGTGAGATTAATGGCATTGGTGTCGTGGCATTTGATTTCGGTGCATGATTCTTTAATTCCAAAGTCTCTTAACTGTTGTCTTATCCACAAAATTTGAAAACAACAGTTCCCAAGAGCCACATACTTTGCTCATGTTGTTAATAGAGTTACAATACTCTACTTCCTTAAGAACCAAGACACCAGCTTGTTGCCCAGCAGTTGACAAGTACCAGAAGTACTCTTTCTATCAACTCTACAACCTGTTGCATTTGAATATCCAAAGAAAGTAAAGTCTCATTCTTCAAGATACCACAAACCTAGCTTTGGAGTAGTTACAACATATTTGATGATACATTTTACAGCACTTAAATGAGATTCTTTGGGATCTGATTGGAATCTAGCAGATGTTAACACTAAACAAAATGACAGGTCTAGATGCAGTAAGATAAATAAGCGAACCAATAATACTCCTATAAAGCTTTTGGTCTACTTTCTTTCCTCCTTCATCTTTGTCCAGCTTCGAAGAACTTGACATTGGTGTCTCTATCTTTTTGCAATTTTCCAATCCAAATTTCTTGATGAGATCTTTTGCATACTTCTCTTAATGAATAAAGATACATTTCTTTGAATGTTTAACTTGCAATCCCAGAACGAAAGTTAACTCAGCCATCATACTCATCTCGAATTCATCTTGTATACATCTAGAGAATTTCTTGCATAGATTTTCATTAAAATATCCAAAAATAATATCATCAATATAAATTTAGATCGGTAAAAAATTATTACCCTCTCTTTTTATGAACAAGCTAGTCTCTACCTTTCCTTTAGCAAAACTATTATGGGTTAGGAATTGTTGACACCTCAATTTTAATTAGGTTAATTTTATTTTATTAATTAAGTTTTTATTTTATTTATTTTGTCTTTTTCGGAATAATAAACAAAAAAACCAAAAACAAACAAAACAAATAACAAAAACAACAAAAAAAATCAAATAAAAACAAGAAAAAGAAAAAAGCAAAAAAGCAGCCAACCCCTTTCTTTCTTTTTCCCTTTGCACGACTTGGCCCCCCTCTTCTTCTTCCTCCTGTCTTCTTCTTCTTCTTCATTCGCTTTCGCATCTCACGCGCGGTAGCCGGCGACGCGCTCAAGGGCAGCCTACGGCAAAGAGGCACGGAGGTAGGCCGCCGAAGGAGGGGACGACGCGCATGCGCCTTCAATGCGTGCCTTTAATGCTGAGATGGGACACCGGTTTGGCCGTCGATGGTCGCTCGGCGCGCGAAGAGAACCGGCGGTCAAAGCTCCGTCGATCGGACCTCCTCGCCTATAAAAGGGCACCACCTTCGTCGAAGAACGGGACGGCGAACTCGGAGATCTTCCTTTGAGAGACTTCAAGGGAGGATTAAAGAGCGAGCACGCGAGAGATCGGGTCGCGAAGCTCGAACGACCTCCCTCCGAGAGACTTCGGGGGAGGTCGACGGCAAGCGAGCCCAAGGGGGAGAGATCCGAGCGTGTGGGGGCTGAGTGAGAGGGGAATCGGAGGGAAAAGTGCTAGATCTGAGAAGCCGAGGACCCGCCGTCGCTACCGCCCCTCCCGACGCTGTCGACCGCTGCTCCGCTGCTACTGTTCCTCGCCCCGACGCCATACCGCCACCAACGCCACCCCGAGCTTTGCCCCGACGCCGTCCAGATCTGAGTGAGTAGGCGGAGAGAAGAGCAGATCGAAGGAGGTCCCGTGCCCCGACGCCGCTACGCCCCGATCTTGCTTTGTGCCGCCGTCCTCACACCTCGCCGCCATCCCCGCCCTCGAGATCGGAAAGCACAATACCAGATCGAGGAGGATCCACGAGATCCGGCCACCGCGACACATCATCGTCACCACCGTTCGCCGCCACACCACGCCTTCTCTACGAACAGGTAACAGCGGGTCTAGCTCGTGCCGTCACCGTCGAAACCCTAGCCACCGTCGTCCGTGTCCCGGCCACCGAGTCACCGCGGGTGACACGCTTTCCCAGAGAGTCGCCAGCAGCCGCTTGTCGTCGCCCTAGTCGTCGTCGCCGTGGAAGACCGCCGTCGCTACCGTCGTCGACGCAAGCCGCCGCCTCTGTTCCTCCATGGGCGCCGCGAGTAGAGAGAGGTGGGAGAGAGAGAGCTGCGAACCGAATGGAACCGGGTCGGGCGCATGACCCGATTCCCCTAGGGTTTTAGTCGCGCGGGATGGGAAGGGCCCAATTTTGTTGTGGGCCTGGGCCCTTTCGCCAAAAAAAAGGGGGTTTGGGCTTTTACACTTAAAAGAAAAAAGACAAAATCTGAGTCGGGCCCGCGTTCGGGTTACCAACCCGGGTCGGACCCAACCCGCGGATCCGACCCGGGTCAGTTTTTTATAATATATAATGATATAAAATAATATTTTAATAAAAAATAATAAAAAATCAAAAATATTTTATTTTCAAAAAAGAAAAATAAAAAAAATGAAAAATCCGAGCCGGGCCCACGTTGCGAGCCCAAATGTATGACCCGAGTCGGACCCAACCCAGGGATCCGACCCGGTTCTTTTTTTTACATTATAATATAATATAATATTTTAAATGAAAAATATTTTATTTTCCTAAAAATCCAAAAAATCCAAAAAAGCCAAAAATTCATGAAAAAGCCAAAAAATTCAGAAAAAGCCAAAAAGACTTGTATTTTTCCAAAAATACCAAAAAAATCCAAAAAAATCCTTTTTATGTCCAAAAATTAGAAAATGACTCAAAAATGTTTTTCCTCCCAAAATGCATGGAAAATCCCTCGAACATCCAAAAACCTCGGGGTTTAAGCAAGATTAGGTACCGAAAGGGCATTAGTGATTAACTAGTGTAATCAAGTCCCCGATCCTAATTTCTCTGGTTGCGCAGGAGCGAGTATTTCTCCCGATACTTTGCTTGGGTTTCTAATCAACCCACCCCAAATCGATTAGTGGCGACTCCATTTTAAAAATTGATTTACAGGTTAAAAACTCGAACCATTAAGTCATGAATTGGTGGACTTGGGAGAGTCTGGGCTTAATAAATTCAGCCGAGCCATCAGCCTCCTTAGGCGCTCGTACGCGATTGCGGGGGCCGAAAAAAAAGAGGTGTCGACAGCTTAGCGACTCCGCTGGGGACTTTGAAGACTTAGGCCATTTTTGTCTTGTTTAAATTATTTACTGACTTAGGTTTTTTTCTTTATGCAGGTCAAAAGCTTAGAAATTCATTTTAATTTTGCTTAAAATAGATTATCTTGTGATTACAAACTGTTATGCATGCTTTACTGTTTTAGCACTACACATGGTACACACAACCCGGCCGCCGGACCTGGGCTGCCATAGGATTTCTAAGATGGTGTTAGGAAAGATACGACCTCGAACGCGAGACTGCGATGTAGAGGTTGCCTTTCTTTTCCCTGAATTTCTTAGCCGAGGTTAAGGGGGTATGCTGCTAACGCGAGACTCCGATGGGCGGATACCTTTTTAATTTCATCAAGCCTTCTGAGTTAGAAATCGAGCTGCACGTCCCATACGCATGTCTTTGTGCTTGCCATTTTTCTTTAAAAGCAAAGTGATTTCTTTACTTTTACTCAGTCTTTTTATTTGGCCCATGGCAATGTAGGATAAACTTTTCAAGTCCCAGTTTATATGTGATGGAGAAAGACGATATCCAGTTCATTCCTGCTCCCAATGCGGAGCTCTTCAGATGGTGGGGTCAATTAGATCAGTTTGCCCAGGAGCGCGTGAAGGCCAAAATTGGTCATCTCCTATTGTTGATCCAAATCACTGTTCGTCCTGAAGTCATACAAGCCATGGCACATTTTTGGTGCCCGAAGACAATTACTTTTATATTCGGTAGGTTTGAGCTAACCCCAACCCTGGAAGAATACAACATCATCACTGAAATGCCTCTTGAAAAAAAAGCTTGTCAAGCCATCAATAGGCGCCCTCCCATGGCGCAGGTTAGCACGACTTTTAGGAACTGAAATCCATGTCATGAGACAAATTCTTGAAGGCAACCATAATACCTGCCCACTAGAATTTATGAATGCATGTTTCCAAAATCAGCCTATGACCCAAAAAAGTGAGATTTTCCTCCTAGCCTTTTTCGGGCTCATCATCTTCCCCCATCAAAGAAATGCCATAACTCCCAAGATGGCATGGATAGTTGATCAGATCTTAAGAGGGGGGAATTATGTCAACATGATTTTAACTGAAACATTCTTGTCTTTTAATCGTTTTAAAGACAACGCGGAGAAAATCATGCGAGCCTCTCCTGAAATTTTACAAGTCTGGTTCTTTTCTCACCTAAGCGAATTTCGAGACTTCATGCGATCGCCTGAAACAAATGCTTTTGAAAATCCATTACAAAAATTTATGGTTTTAGGACCCTGCATTCCCAATCAAAGCTGTTTAAATTGGGTAAGCTTCCTAAGAAACCCAGCTCCTGAGGCATTCCAATGGTGTGCTGGTTGGTTCCATGAAAAGAGGGCCCGCTTTGCTTACATGTGCACCCGCCTAATTCCGTTGCTCGGTCTCACCGGCGCCATTCCATACTACTCGAATCGGGTAGCACGACAATATGGAGCCCTTCAGGAGATCCCACCGCCTTTCAAGATGATGGTCCCTCCAGTTCTTTTCAACACAAGCCATGACTATGAATTCGAAATTTCTACCACTGAGGAAACCTTGGACAAGTGCCATCGTAAAAGGATTGTGATACCTGAAGGGCTTGAGGGAGAAGAAAAAGCCCACCACGCCTCCATGTCCTACATCCACAACCATTGTATCCCGACAAGATGGAAGCCATTAGTCCTTCATTCAATCAGCGAGAGCAGCCAGCACGAGCAAGCAGAGCTCATGGAGAGAGATTTGGGAATGAACTGGATGCACACCTCAGAACCAGTTCAAGGAAGTAGGCGTCCTCGCAAGAACAAGGCTCCCCGTCGCATATAAATTAGTAATCTTGTACCCCTTAGTGTAAATAATGTGAAAGTTTTGTTCCATTGGTTAGGGACTCTTGTTTAATATCTAGTATTTCATCCTGTCTTTTCAATTTCAAGTTCTAGATGTTAGGAGTTGGCAGTCTATAAACCCTCTTTTGATAAATAAAAAAGCAGTTAGACCATTGCCATGGGTCAATCTTTGTTTACTTTCGTGCTCATTCATTGTTTTCACAACAAACAGGTAATTATGAATCGCCGGCCACCAATAGCTCGTGAATGGCCTCATGCACTAGGGCTCGATCAGAATGATGTACAAAATCATCTCATTAACATTGAAGACGACGTAGGACAGATGTCTATTGTCCTTCGACAACTCTTGAGACAAATGAAATCCACTCAAGCTAAGCCCAACTCTGTAGTTGCCTTAAACACTATCATGACACCCGCAAATTTGCCGGAAAATAGCCAGCACCATAGACAGTTTGAAAAGATCATGAAAAAAGTTAAACCAGCTGCAGGAACAGAATCCCATGGACCTGTCCAATTACGCCAACATTGAGATCCCTAAAAAACTCAAAGCACCTGAATGCGAAAGGTATGCTGATACCTCCCACCCAGAGACCTACTTGCAGGCCTACTTGGTCCGAAGGATGATTCAATCGTACCAATCAAGCTTGACTGGCCCTGTCTTGCAATGGTACATTATCAGGAAGATTAATCCCCTTAAAACCTGGAGGGAACTAATTCATGTTTTTCATCAAGAGTATAATCTTGACATCACCCTGCCCTACGAAGAGCCGATGATCGCGGAGCACAAGGAGCCGTTAGTCGCTGAGGTAGGTGAGGAGCATGTCGATGAAGCCTTGCATAATAAATGGGCGACTGAGCAACATCCTGTTACTGAGAAGTTTCCCACTAGGAAAGGCAAGGAGCCTTTGTACGAGATCAAAGACACGAGCACTGTTCAAGACCGGGCACGATTTGGACAACTCCCAAGCTTACTCCAAGAGCTAGGGTCCAAAGAATACCAACCCCTATCAACCTAGAAAGTGAATCAGAGAGCGACACTCTAATATCTCTCACTTCCCTAGACAGGATCGAGCTGGCAAAACGAAGGGCCTTACTCAAAAGGTCTGCACCGGGAGGCAAGAAAAGAAAGCCTAAGCAGATCAATGCAGCATCTGCTAACGAGCCACCGCGCCAAAGCTTCGAGCATTCCCAAGAATGCAACCTTGAAGGCTACCATCCTCTAGACTACAACCCTGAAAGCTTCCCGGCCCTAGAATACAATCCCAAAGACTTCCAGCGTTATTTCGACAATGAAACTGACGATTCATCGTACAACTGTTTCCTACTCTCATCCGGGGATGAAGGTCCGTTAGAAGAGGAAACATACGTCTTTATCCGCTACGATCCTAATGAAGTACTAAACTCGTCATATGACCATGAAGATAGCTTCAATACTTTATCCTCATTCAGAAATTTTGACCAAGAAGAAAGCAACGGGGTAATCTCGGTAGAATCCAGCTTCCCTGAAACAGAAAAATTCACCATTACAACAGATATGCAGTGGGAAAATCAGTGGCCTAACCAAGATACATCAAGCCCGTTTTACGCTCATAGGATCACGACCCCTGGAGAGATGTGGATACCTGATTTCCGTAAGTATAATGGCACAACTTGTCCCGTGGCTCATTTGCAATATCTCCATGCGGAAATGAGTCGGTACTATGGCCTGATGTCGTTCACAACTTAGGCATTCCAAGAAACTCTTACGGGGTCTGCATTGCAATGGTTCATCACAGCAGATATTTATCTCCTAATGGATTGGAATGAGCTGACTTCCACATTCTTGCATCAGTACCAAAACCAGATCGGAACTGAATTGCCTTGTGAGAGTTTGGCTCACTTCACAAGAAGACCAATGGAGAATTTCCGAGCATACGCAGGGAGGTGGAAGGCTTTCATGATGCAAACCCGTCCTCAACTGGCTGAAGAGGAGTTAATGAAGCAGTTCATAGAAGTTTTGTCCTACAAGCATCGCTATTGGCTACATGGGTTACACTTCCGTAGCTTCAACGAGGTAGTCATCGCATGCGAATACTTCGAGTCTACTGAAGGCGAGGAATTCAAGGATGCTTAGCTTCAAGGCCAGCACTATCAAAGCACTCCTTTACACGGGAGTTTTCATGGGTTTTACTCGTTTTTATAATTTCATGTTTCTTATCTTGTCGGTGTGCTACCTTTGTTGTATTTTCCATTCCAAGTACTCTATTGTATAGTTCTAATATTTTGTTTTAAGAGCATGAGGCGGTACTCCACACCAGCCCGGTGATGTTATCCAACCATGAAAAGAAAATATCATCCAAGGAGAATACGAGGGCTGGGCTTCCTCATGCTTTTTCTCCCCCAAATACGTATTTTGAAAATAAAAAATATTTCATCACCCAAAAGCTTTTGTTAAAACAAGATGATAAATTTAACCATGTTTGTCTTTCCGACTCATTCACTTCATGTCTCAGAAGATCATTCCCATCCCCTTTGACTTAGTGTGACATGGGGCATTTGAAGCAAGCGCATCAGGCGAACTCACCAAATTTAAAGACACCCTGCCAAGAAAACATGGGCAAATAGAAAGAATCATCCTACACCAAAAGCGGGTAAGTCTTATTCTCTGAATATAATTTGGAAATGATGTCCTCTCTCTTCTATTTACAGGATACAAAAGATGAGACGTAATAGGTACAGGCATAGAGTTGAGATCGAAGCATCCATGATATGCCTCACTCCTGCCCAGCTCCATCCTAAGCCAAAGGACTATCTTGTCGCACGACGCGCCCAAACGGCTAGATGTTACAGTATCAACTTCAACATAAGGAAGGAGTTCCTCCTCTTCCTTTTAAGTGATTACTTTCAATAGAGAGAAAATCTAGACAATCAAGGCGATCTATAGCCCCACACCCTAGACAATGACTTTGGAATTTAGAAGCTTCACTCCAGACGCATATTCTCGCAAGAAGTAATTGCCACAAGAGAATTGGATGTTTTGATTGTCCATCTCCGATTCCATAGAAGCTTGAAGTACATGACTTTGCTCAATGCTGCTAATGGTCATATAGTCAAAGACAGAAGAAAAATTCCGCAGAAGGACGGCGTTGAAGATAAATCGACAAACCATCAATCATACATACATGGCCATGAGTGAGGAAGGCCAATCGAAAGAAATGTCAAATTGTGCCAAGACGAAAAGGCTGTCATCAACATTCAAATATCCCTAGGAGTCAGCAAATACAAACTTTAGAGAAGAGTAATTTGGTATCGTTTCCAATACTCTCAGTGTCTGAACTCACTTTTGACATATTTTCTTCTATTGACAAGAAGCATAGGATTCAAGAAGCAAGCTTAATGATGGACAAATCAAATGACCTGTATCGATTTACCTAACTTGGTATGAAAGGACGTGTCGTCCAGAAGCCGGTTCGGTTAAATAAAAAAAGAAGTGCCCTACGGACACCGTCGGCGCCTCTAGCCGAGTGGTATCCGGGAAGAAGCAAGACGGTCCGAAGTCGGGGTTCGAATCCCCGACACGGCAGTTAGCCGCTTGGTAAAAAAATAATAATAATAATAAAATTTGCTTCCCTTACACTTGCAAATTACGAGAGAAGAGGTGACCTAACGAAGCAAAAGACATAGGACTTCGTGACCCACTTGCACATCAAGTCCATCCAATCATCTGCAAACCAGTGAAGGGTAATTCGGTATCGTTTCCATTACTCCCACTATCTGAACTCGCTTTTGACGTATTTTCCCTATTGACAGAAAACATTGGGAATCTAAAACCAAACTTGATGGTCAATATTGGCCAAGTGAGGTTCGTGGAAATGACCCGCATCAAATTCACCTGGCTTCGTGTAAAAGGACGCGTCATCCAGGAGCCAATTCAGAGAATAATTGACCTAACGAAGCAAGGGACATAGGACTTCGTGTCCCCCTCTCACTTCAGGATCACCCAATCGTCTGCAAACCAGTGAAGGGTAAAGTTGTATCGCTTCCAATTATTCGACTCTTAAAAGAGTTCATGACTAACACATTCCCTCTTGTTTATTGCGGGATCGACTTTGTCAAAAGCAAGGATAACGAATCAATGAGAAGCATGTCTTGTTTGTTGCGGGATTACGATTGTCAAAAACAAAGATAATAAATCAATAAGAGGCATGACAAACTCTCCTAAGCGAAATGGCGTCCGAGTAATTGCCAAAGCAAATGACAGAGATCCTTCAGGCCTCAACTCACATTTGATTTTGGCCAGACTAATTGATCTACTTGTACATCTTCTCTTCTGCAGGGACAAAAGCAGAAAGGCCCATCAAATCCATGATCAGATCCCCAACCCTGGCTGATCCTTCTTATGTCATGTCCCTACTTAATAAGGACAACCATCGACACCCATTTGCAAATAACCCTTTTGATGTTCAAAATTTAACATATTTGGAAACACCATTATGTTAGCCCCTAAAGTTGTCAATAGGGACTTTTTTGAGTCAAAACCATTCACTTATTTTGAAGAATTCAAACTCCATCATATTTGAAATGTTGCATGTCGTTTCCGGATGAATTCGCATGATGATTTTGCTGTCTAAGTCACTGATTCCACTGAGGATTATTAAAATAGACAGCTAAGTGAAGAATACAAGATTAAATTGAGCATGCTGGATGAGGTGCGTCAGAATGATGAAAGGCAAGCCATATCCTACACACAGTCCCCATCTATACACTTGTGAGATGAGTGCAGAAGATTCCATGGCTGCAGGGTAAAGAGTTCTCTCGCGAATGGTACGATAACCAAATTAGTGAGAGGCATTCCATCGCTCACCCCATTGAGCCCCATACACTGACAAATTTCTGCTATGCTCCCATCAAAGAACCACCCCACACTAGGGCAAGTCGAAAGCAAGTAAGCATCACAAGGTGAGAAGAGAGATAGAAATTTTCTTGCTCGCACTTGCATCAATCTTCGAGTGTCCTTATTGCATATGAACACTCATGTTAATTTAAGTGCCCTAGAATGACAAAGAGCCATTCTTTCTCTATGCACTTGTATTCATTGTACAACCCAATTGAGTCTGTAATTTCACCCTCACATGGAGGCAAAACAGAAGTTACTACCATTTAAGCAGCATAGCCTAGAGTGCCTACTGAAGATGAAGACTCAAGAGTCTAATAATGGTGCTTCGATTGAACTTGCCTAGGCTAGTTACTCCAACGACAAGAATGAAAAAACATGGGCATAAAAAAGCAGTGTACCTGGTAAAAGCAAGGTCAATGCCCAAAAATGAAGAACTGGAATAAAAATAGGGGCATGAAAAAGCAGTGTCCCTGGTAAAAGCAAGGCCAATGCCCCCCAGTCAAAAATGCAGCCAAGAAAAGTTGTTGTGGTCCATAGAACCTCCATCTTACAAGAAAGACTTGGTGACAAGTGCCAAGGCAATCACCAACTCTCACCCTCTTACACATGAGTCAAGCCTACATTGCGTCCCATTGTAAAAGTCTCTTTAGACTAGGGCACTTCAATTAACGTAGGATTTCATGTGTATATAAGCATCGCTCGAAGAAGTACGAGCAAGACTATTCTATCTCTTTTCGCAGGGTTCTTGACTTGTAAACCCGGAGATGATCGTGCAACATTTTCGTCCATCGGCCTCGACCTTGATGGTCCCCTTTGATGAGCCGCTGACTAAGACTTCATCACAGTTTCGACAAAGACCTCTCACATTGGTAAAGTCGTACTGTTTGCGAGAATATTCGGACCCCTACTGACATGATGACAGTGAGATAGTGTGGTCCTTATGAATCCTGCATCAATGGTCAGGATAGCATTTTCCATGAGAGTGAGCGAAAAGTCCTTTCAGACTGAAAGTCCCTCATTTGGCATGCTCAAGACATCTACATTCTAAATGAATGTTGTCTTTCAAATCTTCCCCGGTGGAAATCAGATGATGCAAAATTGACAAAATTATCATGCATGAATCTCATTTGAACTCATGAATTTACAGCATAGACAATCATGTATGCATATTGTGCAAATAGCAAACATACTCTTAGAGATCAGAGATATTGCCAGGTAAGCATATCTCTATCCCCATTTGTCTTAAAGTACCTACCACTGTCCAAGTACTCTCTTCTTGACACTCGACCTATTCGAGTCGTCCCTTGAGTTTGGATGCTTGCAGCTGTCTTAGTATTCCATTGTCTTTGAGTACCGGCCACCGTTCGGATACTCCCCTTTCTTGACACTCGACCTGTTTGAATTGTCCCCAGAGTATTGATACTTGTGACTGACCAAGTATCTCTTTGAATACCTACTGCTGTCTAAGGTATCCCCGTATCGTCAAGTACCCGCCTTTGTCCAGGTACTTCCTTTTTCATGACACTCAACCTGCCCGAGTTGTCCCCAAATGATATAGTAGCTGTTCAAGCACTCCACTGCGTTGTGCACCTGCGGTTACCCAGGTATGCTCTCTTATCATCATGATACTTGGACCTGCCTGAGTGGTCCCAGATCATATCACTAAATACTTGTGTTCATCCAAGTATTCTAATACTTTGTACACCTGTGACTACCTAGGTGTTCTAGCCCTTTTGAGTGCCTGCGGCCATCCAGGTAAGCCTCGTGCTACATTCAAGTTTATGTTACCAGGAGGTGAGAGACCTTCATGAATATGCGGGGCACGTCCTCAATATTCCCAATTACCAGGAGGTGAGAGACCTTCATGAATATCCCAGGTACGCCCTCGATATTCCCAATTACCAGGAGGTGAGAGACCTTCATGAATATCCCAGGTACGCCCTCGATATTCCCAATTACCAGGAGGTGAGAGACCTTCATGAATATCCCAGGTACATCCACGATATTCCCAATTACCAGGAGGTGAGAGACCTTCATGAATATCCCAGGTACGATCTCGATATTCCCCATTACCAGGAAGTGAGAGACCTTCACGAATATGCGAGGTACGTCCTCGATATTCCCCATTACCAGGAGGTGAGAGACCTTCATGAATATCCAAGGTACGTCCTCGATATTCCCCATTACCAGGAGGTACGCCTTCGATATTCCCATTTACCAGGAGGTGAGAGACCTTCACGAATATATGAGGCACGTCCTCGATATTCCAACTACCAGGAGGTGAGCGACCTTCATGAATATGCGAGATCCATCCTCAATATTCCCACTACCAGGAGGTGAGAGACCTTCACGAATATCCCAAGTACCCCTTCGATACTTGTGATCATCCAGGTATCCCCAAGAGTTTGTACCTGTGATCGTCCAGGTACCCCTTCAATACTTGTGATCATATCTCCAAAGAGTTTGTACCTGTGATCGTCCAGGTACCCCTTCGATGCTTGTGATCATCCAAGTATCCTCCAAGAGTTTGTACTTGTGATCATCCAAGTACTATCTCCCAACAAGCAGATGCCCTGAGAAAGGTCGGCGCATCTCCCGTCAAGGCGACCGAAGAAAGGTTTGGGTCCTAGACAAAACCAACTTATTGCTCCAACAGGCGACCGAAGAAAGGTTCGAGTCCTGGAAAAACAATTCCCCGTCAAAGCGACCGAAGAAAGGTTCGGGTCCTAGACAAACCAACTTATTGCTCTAACAGGCGACCGAAGAAAGGTTCGGGTCTGGGAAGGCAATTCCCGTCAAGGCGGCCGAAGAAAGGTTCGGGTCCTAGACAAACCAACTTATTGCTCCAACAGGCGACCGAAGAAAGGTTCGGGTCCTAGACAAACCAACTTATTGCTCTAACAGGCGACCGAAGAAAGGTTCGGGTCCTGGGAAGGCAATTCCCCGTCAAGGCGACCGAAGAAAGGTTCGAGTCCTAGACAAATCACTTATTGCTCTAACAGGCAACCGAAGAATGGTTCGGGTCCTGGAAAAGCAACCTCCTCATGTCACCAGGTAAGATGATGCCTTGATACTTGCCAAAACTCGGGGTTCACACCCTATCTCACTCACTCCCGGTAAGTAACTACAGGTATCTTCTTATCTGTCTCAGTATATGTAAAGTTATATTGCTCTTTTTTTTTCCGCATAGAATAATAAGTCCCAAATAAAGTATAATATGCTACGCATGCATGGATAAAATTGAGACATCAGTCTGTCTTTGAATGCAACCTCTGCGAGCTCACCTTCAAAGAGGGGCAGCTGTTGACACCTCAATTTTAATTAGGTTAATTTTATTTTACTAATTAAGTTTTTATTTTATTTATTTTGTCTTTTTCGGAATAATAAACAAAAAAACCAAAAACAAACAAAACAAATAATAAAAACAACAAAAAAATCAAATAAAAACAAGTAAAAGCAAAAAGCAAAAAAGCAGCCAACCCCTTTCTTTCTTTTTCCCTTTGCACGACTTGGCCCCCCTCTTCTTCTTCCTCCTGTCTTCTTCTTCTTCTTCATTCGCTTCTACATCTCACGCGCGGTAGCCGGCGACGCGCTCAAGGGCAACCTACGGCAAAGAGGCACGGAGGTAGACCGCCGAAGGAGGGGACGACGCGCATGCGCCTTCAATGCGCACCTTTAATGCTGAGATGGGACACCGGTTTGGCCGTCGATGGTCGCTCGGCGCGCGAAGAGAACCGGCGGTCGAAGCTCCGTCGACTGGACCTCCTCGCCTATAAAAGGGCACCACCTTCGTCGAAGAACGGGACGGCGAACTCGGAGATCTTCCCTTGAGAGACTTCAAGGGAGGATTAAAGAGCGAGCACGCGAGAGATCGGGTCGCGAAGCTCGAACGACCTCCCTCCGAGACTTCGGGGGAGGCCGACGGCAAGCGAGCCCAAGGGGAGAGATCCGAGCGTGTGAGGGCTGAGTGAGAGGGGAATCGGAGGGAAAAGTGCTAGATCTGAGAAGCCGAGGACCCGCCGTCGCGCCGCCCCCCTCCCGACGCGGCGTCGATCGCTGCTCCGCTGCTGCTGTTCCTCGCCCCGACGCCATGCCGCCACCAACGCCACCCCGAGCTTTGCCCCGACACCGTCCAGATCTGAGTGAGTAGGCCGGAGAGAAGAGCAGATCGGAGGAGGTCCCGTGCCCCGATGCCGCTACCGCCCCCGATCTTGCTGTGCCGCCGTCCTCACACCTCGCCGCTGCCATCCCCGCCCTCGATCGGAAAGCAAAAGACCAGATCGAGGAGGATCCACGAGATCCGACCACCTTGACACATCATCGCCACCACCGTTCGCCGCACCACGCCTTCTCTACGAACAGGTAACAGCGGGTCTAGCTCGTGCCGTCACCGTCGAAACCCTAGCCACCGTCGTCCGTGTCCCGGCCGCTGAGTCACCGCCGGGTGACGTCACTTCCCCAGTAGAGTCGCCAACAGCCGCTTGTCGTTGCCCTAGTCGTCATCGCCGTGGAAGACCGCTGTCGCTACCGTTGTCGACGCAAGCTGCCGCCTCAGTTCCTCCATGGGCGCCGCGAGTAGAGAGAGGTGGGAGAGAGAGAGAGCTGCGAACCGAATGGAACCGGGTCGGGCGCATGACCCGATTCCCCTAGGGTTTTAGTCGCGCGGGATGGCAAGGGCCCAATTTTGTTGTGGGCCTGGGCCCTTTCGCCAAAAAAAGGGGGGTTTGGGCTTTTACACTTAAAAGAAAAAAAGACAAAAAATCCGAGTCGGGCCCGCGTTCGGGTTACCGGCCCGGGTTGGACCCAACCCGCGGATCCGACCCGGGTCAGTTTTTTATAATATATAATGATATAAAATAATATTTTAATAAAAAATAATAATAAATCGAAAATATTTTATTTTCAAGAAAAGAAAAAAAATTGAAAAATCCAGTCGGGCCCGCGTTGCGGGCCCAAATGGATGACCCGGGTCGGACCCAACCCGGGGATCCGACCCAGTTCGTTTTTTTACATTATAATATAATATAATATTTTAAATGAAAAATAATTTATTTTCCAAAAAATATTTTATTTTCCAAAAAATCCAAAAAAGCCAAAAATTCATGAAAAAGCCAAAAAAATCAGAAAAAGCCAAAAAGACTTGTATTTTTCCAAAAAATACCAAAAAAATCCAAAAAAAATCCCTTTTATGTCCAAAAATTAGAAAATGACTCAAAAAATGTTTTTCCTCCCAAAAATGCATGGAAAATCCCTCGAACATCCAAAAAACCTCAGGGTTTAAACAAGATTAGGTACCGAAAGGGCATTAGTGATTAACTAGTGTAATCAAGTCCCCGATCCTAATTTCTCTGGTTGCGCAGGAGCGAGTATTTCTCCCGATACTTTGCTTGGATTTCTAATCAACCCACCCCAAATCGATTAGTGGCGACTCCATTTTAAAAATTGATTTACAGGTTAAAAACTCGAACCATTAAGTCGTGAATTGGTGGACTTGGGAGAGTCCGGGCATAACCAAATTAAGCCTAGCCATTAGCCTCCTTAGGCGCTCGTACCCGATTGTGGGCACCGAAAAAAAGAGGTCGCGACAGGAATTTACTTAACCTTTCATATCAAGCTTAAGTTGCTTGCTTCAGTCCATACAAGGCCTTTTTTCAATCTGTAGACTGAGTCTAGCTTTCTTGGTTCTTTAAATCTTGGTGGTTGTTCCACATAGATTTTTTCTTAGATAAATCCATTTAGGAAGTGCACTCTTTACCTCCATCTGGAATAACTTGAAATCATTATAGCAAGCAAAAGCAAGTAATAATCTAATTGCTTCTAACCTTTCTACTGGTGCATAGGTCTCGTCATAGTCTATCCCTTCTTCTTGCGTGTATCATTTGCCTGCGAGTCTTGCTTTGTTCCTGACCACTTTACCTTTCTCGTTCACCCTATTCCCGAAAACCCATTTAGTCCCGATAATAGACTTACCTTTAGGTTTAAGAATTAGCTCCCAAACATTGTTAATGCTAAACTGTTTGAGCTCTTCTTGCACAACTTCGATCCAGCTTTCATCAAACAATACTTCTTTTATACTTTTGGGTTCTATATCGGAAACAAGTGTTAAGGCACTAGACTCTTCTTGCATTTTGGATATGGTGCAAATTCCTTCATCAATGTTACCAATGATGAGTTTCTTGGAATGACTTGACTTATGTTTCCAGTTGTTGGTTGGTCTAAGAGTTTGTTGATCCTCTACTTCAATTGATTCTTCTAGTTATGCTTGTTGGTGATCTCCAAAAGTTTGAACCACTTCATGGGAAGTAGACTTTGTAAAGTCTGGAGCAGGTTTAGATTCTTCAAGTTAAGTATGATCCAGTTTGATTATGCATGTAATCTTGAAACTTGACGTTCATAGATTATTCCACAAACTGAGTCTTCTTATTACAGACTCTGTATGCTTTGCTTGAGATTGAGTAGTCAAGGAAAATTCATTTGTCTAATCTTTCTTCAAACCTCCCAGTTAATATTTCCATTTTTCAGAACATAACACTTATAGCCAAACACATGGAAGTACGAACATTTGGCTTCTTCCCTTTAAACATTTCATAAGGAGTTTTCTTTAAAATAGGCCTCAAGAACACTCTGTTAATGATGTAGCAAGCTATAGAAACTACTTCAGCCCAAAATTGAGAGGAAATTTTACTCTCAATTAAAAGGATTCTTGCCATCTCTTGCCAAGATCTATTCTTCATTTCCACAATCCAATTTTGTTCTAGAGTGTATGGAGAAAAGAAAACATGCTAGAAACCAGATTCATCATAGAACTTTGCAAAGTCTTGATTTTCAAACTCACTTTCATGGTTTGTCCGTATGCTCAAAATAGCATATCCTTTTTCATTTTGAACATTCTTGGCAAACTTTGAAAAGTGAGAGAAGGCTTCAGACTTATTTACCAAAAAGTAAACCCAAGTAAAGCATGAGTAATCATCTACAATTACTAGGCAGTATCTCTTTCCACCAATGCTTTAAGTTTTGGTTGGTCCAAAGAGGTCCATATGCAGAAGCTGCAAAGCTCGATTAGTAGAAACCTGATTTAAAAGTTAAAAGGAACTTCTAACCTGTTTTCCCAAAACACAAGGAGTGCATAATTCAGATTTTTGATAAGCGAGGTTCGGGAGACCTCGAACAAGCTTCTTGGAAGAAAAATTGGCAATTTGCTTTATGTTGACATGACTAAGCTTTTTATGCCAAAGATTTGCTTCATCTTGAATGGATATAAGAGACTAAGAACTTTCTGGTTTTATATCCAGAAGGTAAATATTCTCATGCCTTCGTCTAGTGAAAGATTGAGATAGATCTTTACTTATTCTCAAATATATGCCTTCTTGGAAATAGATTTTAAGTCCAGTATCGTAAAGCTAACTTATGTTGAGTAGATTCTAATTCAAACCTTCCACCAATGAGATATTGTTGATAATGAGGCTTCCAATCTTAACGATTCTACATCTAACCATTCTTCCTTTGCTGTTCCCACCAAAGGAAAATTTTCCGCCATTTATTTGAACAAGCTTTATAATGCAACTCGAATCTCCAATCATGTGTCTCGAACAACCACTATCCAAATACCATTTGATCTTCTTCTTAATAGTGACTTGTGATCAAAAGAAGAACTCAAACTTTCTTTGATACCCATATTTTCTTAGGTCCAGGAGAGTTAGTGTTGAAATCAATCTTTGCCTAATTCCTCTTAACAGGATTCCAAACTTTGGGACATTCCTTCTCAAAATGTTCTAAACTGTTACATTTTGAACATTTGAAAGCACTTCGGTCAACAGGTTTTATAAAAACTCTTTGGAAATGATTTTTATAAAATGCTCTTGTAGATCTTTGTTTGGTTTTTTCTTTAACTTTGGGAAAATCAATTAAAGGAATAGTTTCAGAAGTCATACCCAAACCAGATTTGTTAAAGTAAGGTCTTTGTACAGAAATAATTTTCTCCAACTTCTCAAATCCTTTTGAAAATCTTTTCGTAGTATTTGAAATATTTTCTTTCAAAAAGGTATTTTCCTTCGCAAGAGAATTAGAATTTTCTTTCAAATCAACAAAACTTTTATTAAGATTTTCAAACTTTTCCTTCCAAGAAATTTCCTATTGCCTCAACTTAGAATTCTCCATTTTTAGCTCGAAAATCCTTTTAAGAGATGTTTGGAGACTGAGACAGAGTTCATCTATATACTTCGAGACTTTAACATGAATTTTTAAATTTCTAACCTTAACTTCTTTGTCTGAGTCTGATTCCGAATTAGCCATCAAACATATGTTGGCATATTCTTCATCACTTTCCTTGCATTCAGTATCGCTTCATGTTTCTACTTTTTGAGCCTTTTTGTATTTCTCAGTTCTTCCTTTCTTTTTCTTTAATGGAGGACAGTTGGATCTGATGTGTCGTTTTTTCTTGCATTCAAAGCATATCGCATCTTTGTTGGTTTCATTGTCCTCAGTTGGTTTGTTCTAGAATCTTTGAGTCCTCTGCTTCTTCTAGTTGAATCTTCTTCCCTTCTTATTCAACTTTCTAAATTTTTTAATCATAAGTGCTAGCTCCTCATCGTCGATTTCATCTTCTGAGTTTGTATCATCAAAATCATCATTAGATTTTAAAGCTATTGACTTCTCACCTTTTGGATCTTTTCCTCATTGATCTGTTCTACTTCATATGATTGAAGTGTGCCAACAAGTTCATCTACTGAAAGAGGCATGATCCTCTAGGTTTCTCTAATCGATGTCTTTACATGATTCCAGTCTTTAGAGAGTCCACGTAGCAATTTATTGGCCTTCATTGGTCATGAGATTGGTTGTCCTTGATATGCTAATCCATTCACAATTTCAGTGAAGCGGCTGAACATATCAGTGATGGATTCTCCAGGCTTCATCTTGAAGGCTTCATACTATTCGAGTAGAATATTGATTTTCATTTCCTTCACTTGATCAGTTCCTTCATAGGTAACGTGCAATATGTCCCAAACTTCTTTAGCTATTTCATAGGAAGAAATTCGGTTATACTCAGTAGGAGATAAAGCACAGTATAAGGAGTAGATAGCTTTAGCATCAAGAGCTTATCTCTTGGTTATTTCTTCTAGTGTCATTTCGCCAGCATCTGCAACTTCCTTTCCACTTTCTGAAGTTGATGTAGCTTTGGGATTTATCCATTTTCCTACCACATCCCATTTCAGGGAATCTTTAGATCTTATAAATGCCTTCATCTTGTTTTTCCACACATTGTATTCCTTCCTATCAAAGTAAGGAGGTCTGGTGTTGCTTTGGCCTTCAACCAATCGGGAGCCAAAATACTAGCCATAAATCTTTAGCTTAGAAGTGAAAACACTTCAATAAAATGAGCACACAAGCTCTGATACCAATTGAAAGGGCTAGTATGAATACCTAGAGGGGGTGAATAGATGTGAACAAAAATCTTTACAAAGTTTAATATAAATAATTTGCCTTTAGAAAATCACAAACAATTTCGGACTTTAGCGATTAGATAAAACTTCAAACAAAATAAAGAAGTTTAAACTTAAATAGTTAATTAGAGCTACGAATCAAAATAAAGGAGTTGAGGGAAGAGAATAAGAACACAAGGTTTATAGTGGTTTGGTTTTGATCAAACCTACATCCACTCTCCTGCGCTGAGAGCAAACTAGAAGGATTCCACTAAGAGACAAAAGAGATTTTACAGTCTTGCGATCTTGACTTTACAATGAAGAGTCTCTACTAGTCTCTCAAAAAGTCTCACTATGAGTTTCTCTCTTTTGTATACAATCTTGAGCTTAGTGAATGAAATAACAAAGAACTAGGAAGCTTCAAATTTTAAAAATTTTCTTTCACGCACTATTTCAAACAACTGGAGAGTCCGCCTGAAATACTCCTTCATGCCTTCATGACTGTTGGCACTTTCCGAAGGAATTCTTCTAATCTATCCGTTGGACAGAATCAATCAAAGAGATCTTGAGTTGTTTGAAGATTTGTGATGAAAGCCCGTCAATCATGTTCGCCCATACAATCAAGATCTTGGTTTCCATAAGTAGAACTTTCCAAGTTTACTTGCCTTCCAAAAGATTTGATTATCGGAATTGATTCCAATAAGGATAATCAATCATGTAGGTGCTAAATCCAGCCATAAGGTCATCCATAAACCATACGAATTGAATCCTTGAAGAAATAAAGATAATCTCGCATCTAGATAAGTCTTCATTCTTCAGTCTGGAAACTATCAGTGTTGGCAAATAAAGTCTAGCTATCTTCAGACTTTGACACTAAAGTCTGAAAGTCTTCATACTAGACTTTGGTAAGGTTTTGTCAACTTCAAAATAGTTAAGGAGTTTTTTCTAACAGAGAGGACCAAGACAAATATGGGTACTAAAGAAGACTTGAATTTGTCTTAATCTTTGTAGGTACCAAAGAAAAAGAGAAACAAGTGGTACCTTGATAGTGGTTGCTCAAGAAACATGACCGGTGATCTGAGCAAGTTCATTGAACTCTCAAGATTCAATGGTGGATGTGTTTCCTTTGGAGGAAACAACAATGGAAAGATCATTTGCAAAGAAACAGTTGAAATTGGAAACTTGACTATAAGAGATATATCTTTTGTCAGAGGTTTAAACTATAATCTCATAAGCATCAGCCAATTATACAACGTTGATTACAAGATTTGCTTTCAAGAAAACAAATGCTCAAGCACAAGTAAAGATTTAAAGCGGTCGTTTACTGAAAGGAGATAGGGAAATATTGATCTACTAGATATAATTGCTGATGACATTCAGTGTCTAATCTCTAACAAGGATGAATCAGACCTCTGGCATAAGAAGCTTGGACACATAAGCACCAAGCAAATGTCAAAACTCTTCTTAAAGAAATTGGTATGAGGATTACCAAATCTTAAGTTTGAAAGATTTGAAATTTGCTCAATCTATGCCCTAGGTAAATAGATAAGGAGTTCTTTCAAACCCATTAATTTCCTCAGTATTAACAGAGCTTTGTAGCTTCTTCATATGGACATCTTCAAACTTACATGAACATAAAGTCTGGGAGGTAAAAGGTATTGCTTGGTAATAGTTGATGATTATATAAGGTACACATGGGTTTTCTTCCTTGCACACAAGCATGATGCATTTTCTGGTTTTCCAAAATTTGTCAAGAAAATTTAGAATGAAAAATGTTATTCCATTTCTTCCATTAGAACTAATCATGGGAGTGAGTTAAAAAAAAATCGAATTTTTCAAAACTTTTGTGAAAAAAAGAGGTTTTGAGCATCAATTTTCGACTCCCTATACACCTAAATAGAACGGTGGAGTAGAGAGGAAAAAAGGTCCTTGCAAAAAATGGCAAGAACTCCTCTTTTAGAAAGCAAAGTTGCATCACACTTATGGGCTAAAGTTGTTTCAATAGCATGCTACATCATAAATCGAGTTTTCCTTGGACCTTCTTTAGAAAAGACCCCCTATGAGTTTTTCAAAGGTAGGAAACCAATAATTTCATGTTTCTAAATTTTTAGTTGTAAATGCTTTATCTTAAAAAAAATGCTAATGACCGACTTGATAATATAATGAAAGATCAAATGAAGGTATATTTTTGGGATTCTCAACTCTGAGCAAGGTTTTTAAAGTTCACAATAAAGGATCTTGCACAGTGGAGGAGTTTATCAACATAAAGTTTAATGAAACTACTCTTCCTCATGAAGATTCTAATCAAGCAGAACAATCATCTAACCACTTCAAGTAGAAGAAGAAATTAAAGTTTCAAAATCAGATGAATAGCCACAGCAACAAGAAAGTTCTGATAAGCACGACAGTGAAAAGTGCATAACATTTGATGGCAGATTCAACAACTAGAAGCACAAGTCAAGCCATCCAAAGGATTTGATTATGGGAAACATCGATGAAAAGATTAGAACGAGATCAACTCTAAAAAATTCCATCAGTACTTTGGCACTCATTTCAGAGATTGAATCACGAAGTACTTAAGAAGCCTTATTAGATGAAAATTGGATCCAATCAATGTAGGTGGAATTTCAACAATTCCAAATAAATGAAGTATGGGAACTGGTTCCCAGACCAAAAGATCATCTTGTTATAGAAACATAATGGGTGTACATGAACAAGCTCAATGATCAAGAAAAGTCACAAGAAATAAAGCAAGACTAGTAGCCAAAGGCTACTTGCAAGAAAAAGGAATCGACTATAACGAAACTTGTGCACTAGTAGCAAGCTTAGAAGCGATAGACTTTCACTCGCTTACGCTTGTTTTCATGATTTTAGACTTTTCCCAATGGACGCGAAGAGCGCTTTCTTGAATGAATTCATTAAGGAGAAAGTGTTCATAGAACAACCTCCAGGCTTTGAAGAACCACAAAAGTAAGATCACGTCTACTAGCTAAAGAAAGCCCTATATGGTTTGAAACAAGCCCCCCATGCTTGGTATGAAAGATCAACAACTTTCCTTATTTATAATGGTTTTGACAAAGATAATGTTGATACTACTTTATTCATTCAAAGAGAAGGTAAGGAAATTCTATCGGTGCAAATTTATGTCGATGGCATTATTTTTAGATCTCCTAATGAAAATCTCAACAAGAATTTTGCTAAGTTGATGCAAGATGAATTTGAGATGAGCATGATGGGAAAATTAAATTTTTTCATCGGATTGCAAATCAAGCTAAAAGAAGAAAGAACTTTTGTTTGCCAAGAAAAATATGCCAAAGAGCTTGTGAAGAAATTTTACATAGAAAATTCAAAGAAAATGGAAACTCCCATGTCTTCATCTTCAAAGCTCAACAAAGATGAAAATGGCAAGAAAGTTTATCAGAAGTTATATAGGAGCATGTTGGCTTCCTACTTTATCTCACCACTTCAAGACTTGATATCATTTTTAATGTATGCATGTGCGCAAGATTTCAATGAGACCCTAGGGAGGCTCATCTTTCTGCAGTAAAAAGGATTATCAAGTATATTAATACTTACCCATCTCTAAGACTCTGGTACCCTAAGAGATCAGAATTTGTGTTATCTAGGTATCTTGATGCTGATTTTGCATGAAGTAAGATTAATAGAAAAAGTACATTTAGAACTTGTTAATTCATAGATAACATGCTTATGTTTTGGTCCTCCAAAAAGCAATCAACAATTGCTTTATCAACCACTGAACTAAATATGTCACACTAGGCAATTATTGCACCCAAGTCCTATGGATGAAGCAACAACTAGAGGACTACGGAGTAGAGGACTTGAATACGACGATCAAATGCAACAACACAACTGCCATCAACCTAACAAAGAATCCAATCTTGCATTCAACGGCCAAGCATATAGAAATCAAGCACCATTTCATCTGAGACCTCGTCAATGATGGTGAAGTAAACATTCCACTTGTTGATTCTCAAAATCAATTAGGTGACATTTTTACAAAGCCTCTTGACAAAAAGGCTTTTGATTTTATTCGCAATAAACTTGGCATTATTAATCCATTTGCTTCAACTATTTAAAGACAGGGTATATGAGATGATACTAGGCAAATCAACTATTACGATTTCAAATTTTTGGTGATAAGATTATTTTTGGAAGCATATTAGGTACAATTTCTTCCTTACTAAAATTTATTGCTATATAATTTTATCTGTCTCGGAAATTGTTTATTTTATTCTTTCCAAAACCATTATTCTGTTTTTTTTTTTTTTTGGTAAGGACCACAACCGTTATACTATAATTATCTCTTTTTCTCTAAAAATATATCTCTTTTAAATCCCTTTAATCGTGTCGCTTCATCTTCTTTAAAAAGAAAAAATCTTCTTCTTCTTTGTTCTTCTCCAAACTCTCGACAACCACCTCTACAAAGAACCCTTCCCGTATCCTCTACTATTTTGCAAAAAGATCAAAACTTTTCTTCTCTTTCAGATCCATGGCACCAAAAACTGCCTCCAAGTCGAAGCCCAAACCCTCTAGTTCACAGCTATGACATCCCAGATTTTCACCCCTATTTTCTATTGAATTAATCAAGCATTTCATTGACGCGCCTTCAGAGCTGTTCTCAAAGCTAATCACTCTTGACATAATTAGGCTATCTAGGGAAGCTATTCAGGACTTTAAAGCAAATAGACTTGAGAATTCGACTAGGAATTGGCTTATTGACCGTGCTTATCTTTATAGATCATTACGACACAGCTAAAAAAATCGATTTGAGATCAGAGATAGGTCTGTTCGACTGAGATGTGTGGCCGATCTGGGTGACACCACTAAATTGGAAAATTTTCATCGACCGACGCTAATTTGATTTTATTGTCGTTTTGGTACTGTGTCCGTAATTGAATCCTCGAGATTTTCACGACAATTGAGAGTCGCCATTGAGTCGAGTGGGTTCATTGCGGTTCGAAGAAAATCGACCATAGGTCATTTTCCCTTAAAAGTTCTGAAAACTACCTGATAGCCTGGGTCATGCTAAAAACGCACCGAATGGAAATTAACCGCCAATTTAAGTCCGATTTCAGAAATTAAGAATTATGTCATGTTACAATAAATTCTATGACTCACGACTCAGTCTCAGAAGATTTTTCTGACAGCCGAGACTTTTTGGGAAAAAGTCGTTACCGAGCCGTTTTGTGCAGAAAAAGCCGAGGGTTGTTTTTTATGGCAAAATTGGAAAGCATGATGGATGTATTGGTGAGGAAAAATGCTGAGGTGACCGATGGAAGGTAGAACGGATTTATGAGAGCCATTTGAGAGGGAATCAAAAGAGAATTGAATCAATTGAAGCCACCCCACTCAAATTTCGTAACCCCCCATAAGCTAGCAAGTTTGGACCCTTTGAGAAGTTGTGAGGAGAGTGTGTGGGTGGTCAAATGGAGGCCAAGGGATGATACTTGGCCTAGGTTGATTCCTAGAGATATTTTTGTGGAAAATTTGACTAAGTGGAGCCCCCATCCTTCACCCATCTCTATCTCTTCTCTCTCTCACCCTCTTGGCCGGTTATTTCTCTTCTCTCCTCTAGTTTTCGCACGCCACTAGCACAACAAGGAAGAGAGCTGTAGCCGTCCACGCCAAGCCGCCCATCGCCGCGCCGGTGCCGCCCTCACCCCTCGCGCGCGCGCCCACCTAGGCAAGCACCACCATCCCCTTGGCCGTCTCTCTTTCTCGCCCAATTGCTGTCTAGCTGCTGTTTCTGGTTTGTGGAAACTCAACTAGAGCTGGTTTTCTTCGTTTCTTCACCGGTAAAGCTCCGTCAAGGCCCGGGTTGGTATATTTCTTCATTCCCGAGCAAATCTTGCCGTAACCGAGTGGTTTTTCTTCATTTTCTAGCCAAGAGTAGCAAGTTTCATTGTGGGTTTCCAGCTGGGTTCTAGGCCTGCTTTTGGAGTGTTCCGAGCCTTGGTTTCTAGGTCCGCTTTGGAGTTTGTTGTTCCTTGCGCCGTTCTAGTCGGATTGATCCAACTTCTGCGTTCTTCCAGTAAGTTTTGCTCACTAATTTTTGCTTAGTTTGCTAATAATGCTTAAGGGTTGATTAGATTTAATTAAGTGCAATTAGGTGGTTAGATTAGAGTAGATTAGTGACTATTAAATAATTGTGATGCATGTTAAGCAATTGAATTGTGCCAAGTAGAGACGTACTTCTATTTATTGAATGCATCTCGGAATTTTTCCCGATCCGTTATGGCGTCCAATTAGGCATTATGGGCCTAAATTGGATTTTTAGTATTTATTTTATTAATTTTCGAAATTATTTATTTATTTATTTATTTTTCCGAAATTAGGCTGGGATAGCCGACGATCGAAATATTATGCCGATTGTCGTGGTGTAGTCTGTTTATTTATTTGAGCTCTACGTTGTGTTAAATTGAATTAATTGTGCGATTTGAGGAATTATTCCTAAATTGATCGAAATTGAGTTGAATTTGAATAATTGATTGGTAAATGGCCAAGTGTGGTTGTTTAGCATCAATAGTGTGTTGATGAGTTGAATAAAAAGGGAGAATTGTGAGAGTGAACTAGGAATATTCTTAGCTGAGACCAATCAAATACGTGGTTTGGTGATTGGGAGTATCACTAGCGAAAACGGCGCTTTAAATAACACACGTAAAGGTATGTCACGCTGGTGAAAACGGTGCCAGAGAGAAAAAATGTACGTGACTTATAGACACACGTGGTTCGGTGATTAAGGATATCACTGGTGAAAACGGCGCTAGAGAGAAAGAATGTACGTGACTTATAGACACACGTGGTTTGGTGATTAAGGATATCACTAGTGAAAACGACGCCTTAAAGAACGCACGAGTGCTATCTATTACATACATCACCTTGGCGAAAACGACGCCCTAGAATAGACACGTGGTTCGGTGATTGAGGATATCACTGGTGAAAAAGGCGCCATAAAGAACGCACAGGGTCGGTGATGATATGTCAGTTGGCGAAAACTACGCCCGAGAGTGTACATGGGATTTGGTGGCTAGGCATACTATTGGAACTGACCTAGAGAGGGTCCGACTGACATGTAATCGACTAGGTTGATTGATCAATGATTTGATCCGATTGTCATGATTTGATTGATTGTTTGATGGGACATATGAGGCATATGTGTATAACCTTGAATTGCAGGTTGGGACTAATACCAAGGTAAGTCTTCTGACTCGTGTTATGCTTAGGCAACCATGTGGTGTATTGGTTTACTAATCAAGTCTTAGGGGGTAGAACTCGCTGAGACGTGGTTTCAATGGTTATTGTATAACCATTTCAGGACCCTGATGGAGGAACCTAAGGAGGAGAACCTTGATGTGAAACCCGAGGAGGAAGAAACTTTTGAAGAAGAGGATGATCATGAGGAGGATCCTGAGTACGATTCGGATGATGATTGAGATCCCATCCCTTTTGTGATCCCTGTATATGTGTAGATAAGTGTGAGCCTTGAAAGTTGTGCATGGTATTGTGAAATATACTATGGGTTGTGCTGATATATAAAAGTGTGGTTGTGAATTTCAGTATGAAAAATATGGCCTGCTTTTCTATCCCATTATTCTGTTGTCTAGGGATTTATAATTTCTTCCGCATTTGCTTATTTAAAATGAAAGGGTCGACGATACATAGTCCTGGGATATCGCACTTAAAATCGACCAAGATAAGGGATGTGCGTGTACCTATGGATCGGGGCGTAACATCCCCTTTTTGTTGTATCAAAGCGAAGTTTAGAGAGTGGAGTGATACGGAGCGTTGACCATGGGATAGTTGGTAGGAAAGGCCTTTAAATTCACAACTAGTGCATATCTGTGGTAGGTGAATGCTAGAATTGCTTGTTGTTTGGGTCACTACGTTTCTAATTTGTTGTGGAATTGGAAGCAGGTGTCAGTTTGTAAAGCTGAGCCATGAGTGACCAGGAGCCGAGGACTCCTGCAAAGAGGACTAGTAGGGCCGTGATTCGAGGTAGAACACCGACCATAATCGAGACCCGAGGCAGACGTGGTAGAATGCTAGCATAGGCTAGCGCGAGTGGAGTGATTCCACCTGCTATAGATGTAAGGGTCGCTGCCCCTAATGATCCCAGGTTAGATGAGATCATGCGTGTTCTGGAAACGATGGGTACAAGGATAGATCAGCAAGCCGTTACAGTTGAAGCCGCCGCTCAAGCCGCCGCTACTGTCGCAACTGCTGCTGCTGCTCAAGCCGCCCCTGCAGTTGCACCTACCGTTGCTCCTACCACTGCAAATGTTTGAGGTCCACCAGGGAGCATGGTCGCTGAAAGACCAATCCATAAGTTGGTAGAGCACTTCCTGAAGCTCAATCCGCCAAGATTTAGGGGTACTGGAGACCCTGAGGCTGCTTCACAATGGGTACAAGACTTAGAGAAAGCATTTACACTTTTTATGTATACCAACTTCAGGATAATGCCAACATTTGGTGGAAAGCCACCAAGGACGCCATGTTTCCAGAAGGAGTGCCCAGGGTGTGGGATACTTTCCTCAGGGCCTTCAATGATCAATATTTCCCAGGTGTTGCCCGGGAACAAAAGATGGAGGAGTTTCAACGCCTCCGTCAAGGATCGATGACGGTCGACCAGTACGGGGTTAAGTTTGCTGAACTTTCTCAATATGCCCCAAGATTAATTGAGGGCCTAGAGGAGAAAGCTCAAAGATTCAGAAATGGTCTTCGTACTGAGCTGAAGCAACCCTTGCTGCCATCAGATTTGATAGACTATCATGAAGTCTATCGTCGAGCTCAGATGATAGAGAGAGGTATAATGGAGTAGTCGACCTCATCTGGATCGAGGTCCAATTTTCATCAAGAGAATATTCGTCAAGGAAAGAGGCCTATGCTTGGAGGCAAATCCCTTGCTCCACCCTTCAAGAGAAGTGGATTCAGTAGGCTGATGCCTAGTAATATGACTATATGTCGCTTGTGTGGAAGACGATATGGGTCAGCTCCGTGCCCAGCTAGGATAGGAGCATGTTTTGAATGTGGCCAACAAGGTCACATTGCAAGGAATTGTTTGAAGAAGCAGAGAGGACAACCTCAGTTGCCATTGCCACCGCCGATGAGATAGATAATAGAGTATGTCCCTCAAAATGCACCACAGGGAAGACAGCCGAGGCCTCCAGTTCAAGGCACCGTGTATGCGATTACATAAGGTCAAGCAGAAGCTGCGCCTGACGTGATTACAGGTATGGTTTCGCTCAACGACCAACCTGCTTATGCTTTGTTTGATTAGGAAGTAACCCATTCCTTCATTGCCGAGCAATATGTTAGGATGCTAAGGTTGAGTCCTGTGTTATTGGAGTCGGCAATATGCATATCTATACCCTTGAAAGATAAAGTTATTGCTACTTTGGGATGTTCGGGGTGTAAGTTAGAGATTGATGAGCGAGTGGGGGAAATTGACTTGTTAGTCCTAGCCATGCATGATTTCGATTTAATTATTAGCATGGACTAGCTCACCAAGTAACAAGCTAAGATGGACTGCTATCGCAAAGCGATTCAGTTTAACCCGTTAAGTGGTAAGAGCTTCGAGTTTGTCGAGAATCGAGGAGGACCCTCGATTACCTTGATCTCATCGCCAGAGGCAACTCATTTGCTAGACGAGGGTTGTCGAGGTTACTTGGCAACTGTCGTGGATACGACAGTTGTGGAGCTGAAAGTGGAGGACATTTCAGTGGTACAAGAATTTATAGATGTCTTTCCAAAAGAATTGCCAGGGTTACCACCAGAAAGAGAGATAGAATTTGTAATTGAGCTAGTCCCTGGAACAGAACCAATCTCTAAAGCCCCTTACCAGATGGCGTTATCTGAGTTGAAAGAATTGAAGGTGTAGATCTAAGAATTATTGGATAAGGGATTTATTCATCCTAGTACATCACCTTGGGGAGCACCAGTTTTGTTTGTTAAGAAGAAAGATGGTTCGTTGCGTCTTTGCATAGACTATCGACAACTCAATCAGGTGACAATCAAGAACAAGTACCCACTCCTAAGGATCGATGATTTGTTCGATCAATTGCAAGGAGCGTCAATATTCTCGAAGATTGATTTGAGGACGGGATATCATCAGCTGAGGATTAGGAAATAGGATATTCCTAAGTCAGCATTTCGTACTCGGTATTGTCATTATGAGTTTACAATGATGCCATTCGGGTTAACGAATGCTCTAGCCACCTTCATGGATTTGATGAACAAAGTGTTCAAGGAGTACCTAGATCAGTTTGTGATCGTGTTCACTGATGATCTCTTGGTCTATTCGAGAAGTGATGAAGAGCATGGGAATCATCTGAGATTAGTGCTCTAGACTTTAAGGACACATCAGTTGTATGATAAGTTTAGCAAATGCGAGTTTTGGTTGACTTGTGTTACGTTCTTAGGTCATGTGATTTCCGGAGAAGGAATCTCCGTCGACCCGAGCAAGATAGAAGCCGTGATCAAGTGGCAAAAACCGACTACTGTGACAGAGATCAGAAGTTTTCTGGGATTGGCGGGTTATTACAGACGGTTTATGGAAGGTTTCTCATCGTTAGCATCACCCCTAACAAGACTCTTAAAGAAAGAAGAGAAATTTGTGTGGTCAGACAAGTGCGAGCGTAGTTTCCAAGAGCTGAAGGAAAAGCTGACTACTGCACCTGTGCTGACGATTCCATCTCGTCCTGGAGGATTCTAGATCTATAGTGATGCGTCATTCAAGGGATTGAGTTGCGTATTAATGCAACATGGTAGGGTTGTCACATACGCTTCCCGTCAGTTGAGACCTCATGAGCAAAACTATCCGACGCGTGACTTAGAGCTTGCAGCAATTATCTTCACCCTAAAGATTTGGAGACATTAACTATGTGAGGAAAAGTTTCAAATCTTCACAGACCATTAGAGTCTCAAGTACCTGTTCTCTCAAAGGAGTTGAACATGAGATAGCGCAAATGGATGAAATTGTTGAAAGACTACGACTGTGATATTCTATATCACCCAAGAAAGGCAAATAAGGTCGTCGATACTTTTAGTCAAAAGTCTTTAGTGGCTCATATACTGATAAAGGAGTGGAACTTAATCGAAAGAGTTCGAGATTTGGTATTCAAATTTGAGGTAGGCCACCTTTCAAGTCTTATGGCCACCCTCAAAATTGAACCGGGTGTCAAGGTCAGAATCAAGCTACTCCAACCAACATACCTTGTTGTACAGAAAATTCATCAAAAGGACACCGATAAAAGAAAGGCTGATTTCAGGTTTCTAATGATGGGACACTAAGGTTCCGTGGACGTTTAGTTGTACTTGACAATGTGGAGCTTAGAGAAGGAATTTTATCTGAAGCACATCGTAGCAGTTACAGTGTTCATCCTGGAAGTACCAAGATGTATCAAAACTTGTGTCAACACTATTGATGGTTAGGTATGAAGGCGAACATCGCCAAGCATGTCACCAAGTGTTTGACGTGTCAGCAAGTAAAGGCCCAACGTTACAAGCCGGGAGGACACTTGCAACCTCTCGCGATTCCAAAGTGGAAATGGGAGCATATCACGATAGATTTCGTGATTAGACTACCAAAGAGTCAAAGAGGAAATGATTCAATTTGGGTAGTAGTCGACAGATTGACGAAGTCGACTCACTTCATTGCAGTTCGAAAGAACCTGAGTCTGGATAGACACGTAGATCTATATGTGCGTCAGGTGGTTCGTATGTATGGAGTGCCGATTACGATAACCTCAAACAGAGACCCAAGATTTACTACCGTTTTTTAGAAGAGCTTGCAGAGTACTTTAGGTACAAAGTTTCAATATAGTACGGCATATCATCCTCAGACGGATGACCAGTCTAAGAGGACAATTCAGACCTTCGAGGACATGCTAAGAGCTTATGTAATAGACTTCAAAAGAAGTTGAGAAGATCAACTTCACCTGGTAGAATTTGCCTACAACAACAGTTATCAACAGAGCATCCAGATGGCTCCATTTGAAGCGTGTATGGCAGAGCATACAGAACTCCAGTATGTTGGGATGAAGTCGAGAAAAGGAAAATAACAGGTCCAGAGTTAGTTCAGCAGTCAGTAGATGCCGTGGCAGTGATCAAAGGCAAATTGAAGACAGCGTAGAGCAGACAGAAAATTTATGCAGACAAGCACCGCAGATTGTTGGAATTCCAAGTTGGTGATCACGTTTTTCTGAAAGTGTCACCGATGAGGGGAACTTCGCACTTTGGCAAGAAAAGAAAACTAAGTTCGAGATACGTAGGTCCCTTTGAGATTTTGGAAAGAATAGGACTCTAGTGTATCGCCTTGCACTACTGCCGAGGTTGGCACAGGTGCATGACGTCTTTCACATGTCGATGTTGAGGAAATATGAACCTAACCCGACTCACGTGCTCAATTTTGAGGAAATGGACGTGGATGACCATGTGTCATACATTGAAAGCCCGGTTCAGATAGTGGATCGCAAAGAACAAGTTCTGCGCATACAAATACCATCCCGTTGGTTAAAGTGGTCTAGCAACACCACGGCACAGAAGGAGTAACATGGGAGACTAAAGAGTCGATGAGACAGTTGTACCCCCACCTGTTTGAGCAAAGTGTATAAGGTTTAAATTTCGAGGACAAAATTTTTATAAGATGGGAGGAGTTGTGACATCCCAGATTTTCACCCATGTTTTCTACTGAATTAATCGGGCATTTCATTGACGCGCCTATAGGGCTATTCTCAAAGCTGATCACTCTCAAGGTAATTAGACTCTCTGAGGAAGCTATTAAGTACTTTAAAGCAAATAAACTTGAGAATTTGACCAAGAATCGGCTTATTGACCATCATTATCTTTAGAGGTTATTACGCACAGTTAAAAAAATCGATTTGAGATCAGAGATAGGTCTGTTCAATTGAGATGTGTGGCCAATCGTGGGTGACACCACTAAATTGGAAAATTATCATCGACCGACACTAATTTGATTTTACTATTGTTTTGGTACTCTGTGTTCGTAATTGAATTCTCGAGATTTTCACAATAATCAAGAGTCTCCATTGAGTTGAGTAGGTTCATTGTGGTTCGAAGAAAATCAACCACGAGTCATTTGCCCTTAAAAATTTTGAAAACTACCCTGTAACCTAGGTAACGCTAAAAACGCGCCGAATGGAATTTAATCACCATTTTAAGTCCGATTTCAGAAATTGAAGATTCTTTCATGTCACAATAAATTCTAGGACTCACGACTCAGTCTCAGAAGATTTTTCTGACAGCCGAGATTTTTTGGAAAAAAGTTGTCGCCAGGCTGTCTTTGTACAGAAAAAGCCGAGGGTTGCTTTTTATGGCAAAATTGGAAAGCATGATGGATGTATTGGTGAGGAAAAATGCTGAGGTGACCGATGGAGGGTAGGTCGGATTTATGAGAGCCATTTGAGAGGGAATCAAGAGAGAATTGAATCAATTGAAGCCACCGTACTCCAATTTCGTAACCCCCCATAGCCTAGCAAGTTTGGACCCTTTGAGAAGTTGTGAGGAGAGTGTGTGGGTGGCCAAATGGAGGCCAAGGGATGATACTTGGCCTAGGTTGATTCCTAGAGATATTTTGTGGAAAATTTGACTAAGTGGAGCCCCCATCCTTCACCCATCTCTATCTCTTCTCTCTCTCACCCTCTAGGCCGGTTATCTCTCTTCTCTGCCTCTGGTTTTCACACACCACCAGTATAGCAAGGAAGAGAGCTGCAGCTATCCACGCCAAGCCATCCGTTGCCGCGCCAGTGCCGCCCTCGCCCCTTGCGCGCACGCTCGCCTGGCTGAGCACCGCCGTCCCCTTGGCCGTCTCTCTCTCTCGCCCAACTGCTGTCCAGCTGCTGTTTCTGGTTTGTGGAAGCTCAACCAGAGCTGGTTTTCTTCGTTTCTTCACCGGTAAAGCTCCATCAAGGCTCGGGTTGGTATATTTCTTCATTCCTGAGCAAGTCCTGCCATAACCGAGTGGTTTTTCTTCATTTTCCAGCCAAGAGCAGCAAGTTTTAGTGTGGGTTTCTAGCTGGATTCTAGGCCCGCTTTTGGAGTGTTCAAGGCCTTGGTTTCTAGGTCCGCTTTGGAGTTTGTTGTTCTCCACGCCATTCCTATTTGATTGATCCGACTTGCGCGTTATTCCAGTGAGTTTTGCACACTAATCCTTGCTTAGTTTGCTAATGATACTTAAGGGTTGATTAGATTTAATTAAGTGCAATTAGGTGGTTAGATTATAGTAGATTAGTGATTATTAGATCATTGTAATGCATGTTAGGAAATTGAATTGTGCAATTAGCAAGTAGAGATGTACTTCTATTTATTGAATGCATCTCGGGATTTTTCCCGATCCGTTCTGGTGTCTAATTAGGCATTATGGGCCTAAATTGGATTTTTAGTATTTATTTATTAATTTTTGAAATTATTTATTTATTTATTTATTTTTCGGAAATTAGACTAGGATAGTTGACGACCGAAATTTTATGCCGATTGTTGTGGTGCAGTCCGTTTATTTATTTGAGCTCTCCATTGTGTTAAATTGAATTAATTGTGCGATTTGAGGAATTATTCCTAAATTGATTGAAATTGAGTTGAATTTGAATAATTGATTAGTCAATGGCTGAATGTGGTTGTTTAGCATCAATAGTGCGTTGATGAGCTGAATAGAAAGGGAGAATTGTGAGAGTGAACTGGGAATATTCTTGGTTGAAACCAATCAGGTACGTGGTTTGGTGATTGGAAGTATCACTGGCAAAAACGGCGCCTTAAAGAACACATGTAAAAGTATGTCACGTTGGTGAAAACGGCGCCTTAAAGAACACACGTAAAGGTATGTCACGTTGGCGTAAACGGCGCTAGAGAGAAAGAATGTACGTGACTTATAGACACATGTGGTTCGGCGATTAAGGATAGCACTAGTGAAAACAACGCCTTAAAGAATGCACGAGTGCTGTCTATTACACACATCACCTTGGCGAAAATGACACCCTAGAATAGACACATGATTCGATGATTGAGGATATCACTGGTGAAAACGGCGCCGTAAAGAACGCACGGGGTCGGTGATGATATGTCAGTTGGTGAAAACGGCGCCCAAGAGTGTACATGGGATTTGGTGACTAGGCATACTATTGGAACTGACCTAGAGAGGGTCCGACTGACATATAATCGACTAGGTCGATTGATCAATGATTTGATCGGATTGTCGTGATTTGATTAATTGTTTAATGTGACATATGAGGCATATGTGTATAACCTTGAATTGCAGGTTGGGACTGATGCCAAGGTAAGTCTTTTGACTCATATTGTGCTTAGGCATTTATGTAGTGTATTAGTTTACTAATCGAGTCTTAGGGGTAGAACTCACTGAGACGTAGTCTCAATGGTTATTGTATAACCATTTCAGGACCCTGATGAGGAGCTTGAGGAGGAGGAACCTGAGGAGGAGAACCCTGATGTGAAACCCAAGGAGGAAGAAGATTTTGAAGAAGAGGATGATCCTGAGGAGGATCCTGAGTACGATTTCGGATGAGGATTGAGATCCCATCCCTTTTGTGATCCCTGTATATGTGTAGATAAGTGTGAGCATAGAAAGTCGTGCATGGTATTGTGAAATATACTGTGGGTTGTGCTAATGCATAAAAGTGTGATTGTGAATTTCAATATGAAAAATATTGTCTGATTTTCTATCCCATTGTTTTGTTGTATGAGGATTTATAATTGCTTCCGCATGTGCTTATTTAAAATGAAAGGGTTGGCGATATATAGTCTTAGGATATCGCGCTTAAAATCGACCAAGGTAAAGAATGTGTGCATGCCTATAGATCAGGGCATGACAACAGCGATCAAATCGCATTGTAGGATTACACTCTAGAGTCAGAGGAAGCCCTGAACTTTTCCACTTGTCCAATTCCTCAGACAACATTAAAGGTATTGAACCTCCTCTGAGTTCTCTCAATTAAGATCAACAATTGCAACACTCGAGGCTTTATGGAACAATAACGATTTTATTTTTTAGTTGCTAGCTAAGCACAATTTCGAGAGTGAGGAAGCTTTAGAGTTAATGTTCATTAATCCTATCATAGTATGCCTCCCACTAGTGCTGGTGATTCGAGTGTTGTTAGGTCTAAAAAGGGGAAGGAGAAAGTTGCTGAAACGTTTGTTACTAAGAAAAGAACTCATAATGATGGTCAAAGGGATGATAATTATGAAAAATTGTATGCCAGTTTCAGGAGGAAGATGACTAGATATGAGACTGATACGAACCAAGTAGATAAATTGATTCAATTTAAAGAACATAAGCAACACTTCAAATCTTTGATGAACAAGGGAGTGATTAAATAGAGATTTTGACGTTTTCGAATTGACTAGCATTCATATCAAGCAATTTTTTTATGATCGACTCCTGACGGGTCTTCATGTTACCGAATATCCTACATTCCTTATCCCGATTGCATATTTTTATTCAACACTTTCGTTCCGCTCAATAGACACTATTGAGTTTACGGTATATTATAAGCCATATTTGATTCAAGCATGGGAATTGGCAAAGATTTTGGGGGTTAAGTATTCATAATTTGAAGCTATAGATGTTTATTATGATATCGCCTATAGAGAACTCTCTAGAATCACTAATTTTTCTAGGGATGATAAGTCCCACGTGTCTCATCATTTTTTTCCTTTGAGACCAATTGTCCTTCATAAGATAATTATCAACTGTTTGAGACCAAAAGGATCTTCTACAACTGATATTTCTCATATGAAGCCAAACTAATGTGGGCAATCTTAAATCGACACTCTTTGTCTATTGCTCATCTCGTTCTACTGCATATGTATAAAATTGTTCACAAGAACAAAGGGCAATTGTCTTATGGTTTTCTGATCACAAAGATTTTTCGTGAACTAAACATTGAGATCCCAAAGAAGTTGAGTAAGGTACAACTCCCTCCACTAAAGGTAGATGAGTGATGATTAAAAAGATGAGTTTTAGGCACACTACTGAAGGTTGGAAAAACACAAAAGGTAGATTTTTGAAAGTGGATGCAGATGAAATTTTGCGAGATCTAGTTGATCACACCATCAAGAGAAGGCGAATTGCTGACTAGAGACAAAGCTCTTGAGCCTTCTGGCAAAGGCTTAATTAGGAAATGCTAGAGGAATCCGAAGAAGATACAGTTGATTTCGATGATACCATCGATGCATATCAACCTAATTAAAATGATAATATTGATGCAGAGGATGAAGCTAAAGGAGAAATAGGAATAGGGACGGCAACTGGTTAGACTAAGGAAGTCATTGCTAAAAACAACGACAAAAAGTTACTGAAAATCAACTCAGAACAACATATCACCAGTATGGTGGATGTTGATCTAATCTATGATCCGGAGAGTGTTGACAATGCCACTGAGCATCAAGAGCCTGCTAGGGACCAAGACTTCATTGAACATCAGGAACCTGCTTAGGATCAAGTTCTTGCTAGAGAGTAGGGTTCAATCTCAAACATTTCCATGGACTTAACAGATGATGCTAATAAGACTCTTGATATTCCTCAAGGAGGAAATTATGGTACTGATATTGTTCAAATGGGTCTAGAAGCACCTACTATGATAACTGCAATATCTACTTATATTCCCAAAACTCAAGAACTTCATGAGGATGCTCCAATGGCTCCAGAATCTATTGTTGTTGATGCCCCTATTGTTGACCTTGTTTCCATTCCTACTAGAACTGTTGGCATAACTGGTGAGCCAATTGACGATCTTGTTCATTCTTCTAACCTAGCTATGCAAGATAAAGGGAAATGAGTTGAAATTGTTAAGGAGGATTATGAAGAACAAAGGCAAGAGGATATTAGTATGAGACTTGGTATAGAAGTTGATCCTTCAAGCACTCCTATGATTGACAATGCTAAGGACAAGGATAAGATGGAGAAATAGCTAAACAATTTATCTATATTTCCCAGAACTCAAGTCTTTGTTTTGAACACCAAAATGATAACAATGGAACATATTTTGGAAAATATGCAATATTATATTATTGTTCAACTGCCTCCAGATCATAGAGTTCCATCTCCTGCTCCCCTTTCATCTCCAGCTCCCACTCCAAACCCTAACGCAAATCAACCATCCTCCTCCAAATAATTTTCTATGCTTGCATTATTTCTCGAAGTTTGGATTGTTTTGATGTTTGGTTTGTCCTATTGAACTAAACCTCATGTTATGGTTTGCCTATGATATTCAGCTTTATCTAGTATCTTTTTTATTTTTGACAAAAATGGGGAGAAGGATCAGCAAAACTAGAACTTACAAATTTTTATTGTACTAACGTTATTTCTACAAGTGTCATTTCTCGATCCTCGAGTGCATGCCCATCCCTCGGTGGTTGATTAAATTGCGACGTCCCAAGACACGTTGCCGACCCTTTCATTTTAATGCGCATGCGGAGGCAAATAAATAAATCCCCATATAACACAAAGATGGGATAGAAAAGCAGGGCCAAAATTTTGAAAACTACAACACACTTTTATACACAGCAAACTAGGTCATTTACAAAACTAGTCTATATTCACAAAAATCTACAAAAGATCAAGCATCAAAACAAAGCTGTCCTATGACCAGCTAGCCAGACTCGTTCGCCGATCCTTCGGTCTCCACCGGCTCCGGACGAGACGTTGGGTCTTCCACCACGCCATCGGGAGGGTCAACTGGGTCCTCGTCTAGAGTAGCATCAACTACCGCAGCAGGGATATCAAAAGTCCTAAGGTGACCCACCCTGAAACCATTGGGTCCATAACGGAACCATGCTTTAAATCGATGAGGTATCCTATGAGGTGGATTATCTTCGACCTAGACAGTAGTCACTACAAGTTCATAGACCCAGTGACTTTCGGGATCTGGGTAACTAGAAACCCGCTTGGTAACCCTTATGGGACGGCTAAAACGCTCATAAGGGTTCACCATCTAAGGACTTAAAAATATTAGCCCACAACAGGGTGGGACGATGTCTCAGCAAGTCCACCCCCTAAGCTCCGACTAGGAAGGAAATACACCTAGAAGCTGCCTATGCACACATAAAATAGAGGACTTACCTCGCCTCAATTCTTTCCTGCAAGTCAGTACAGTTTATGATCTCAACCAATAAACTCAAATCAAATCGTTGATCAATCAGTCAATTAGCTCAATTCGATACCAACAGTACCACCTATCAATTCAATACCATATATTAATCCTCTGATACCTCCACTGCTCACACAAGATACAATATACGTTCATAGCTCGCTCAAGGTGATATATATAGATAGATAGCTCGCTCAAGCTGATAAAACGATCTTAGCTCGCACAAGCTAATATATATATATATATATATATATATATATATATATATATATTGTGCTCACTCAAGTTGATAAAACGATCTTAACTCACACAAGCTGACGTGCAAAAGGTCCCAAAAGCTAATAATAAATATGCTCGCACAAGCTGACATGCAAATATGTTCTCACAAGCTGATAATTTATCATGTTAAAAATACCCCATAAAATTAATCGTGTGTAGATACACAGTTAGTCTAAGCCAAAAACACAATATTTTTCTTTTTAAAAATCTCGCTATTTAATATAATCCATAAACACATTTTCAACATTAAAAACCGACGCCCAGTATTTTCCAATTAAATACCGAAATTCCACGATTTTGGGATAAATACCCAAAATTACAATTTCCACTCAATTTGCACAAATCAACACTCAATTAAATAAACTAAGTATACCATTGCAATTAGCATGAAATTCCGATCACCGGCTATCCCTAGTATAATTTTCAAAAAATAATACATAATTAAATAAATTCCAAAATTAATTAAATAAATACAATTAAATGCCATAAATAGAGACTTAGGCTAGAAAAGCCTAATTAAATGCCGAAACGGGCGGGAAAAATTTTGAACCTATCTAGATAAATAATACAATCTATCTAGTCTCTAATTAAGTCGATCTAACCACCTAACATGCAATAATGAGTAATTAAATAGCTAATTTGTTCTAACTAACCACCTAAATCATACTTAACCTAAACTAATAAACTCTTAAGTATCATTAACTTCCTAAGCAAAATTTAGTGAGTAAATTCATCGATTTTGCGATTTGGTGAGTCCATGACGACAGCAACGTGGAGACAAGTGACAAACTCTGAAGCAGCGACACTCGACGAGGCTCAAAAGGGGTCCGAAATGGGCCTCGAAGCTCACGATCTAGGCTTTAGCTCTGCTTACTGGGCCGAGGGGCTGCTCGAGTGGCCAAGAGAGGCAAGGAGAGGCGGTGACGGTGCAGTGGGGCTAAGCAGCCAACGGCGGGGCTTCATGGTGGCAAGACGGGCGGCCAGGCGGCTCGGCAGCTTGCGATGGTGGCTCGAAGGCTTCGAGGGATGGGCTAGGGTCGCAGCTAGAGCAAAACGGATGGCAGACGGGTGCGGGATAAGCGCAGCTTGCGCAGGGGCGCAATAGCGATGCGGCGGGGCTCTGGTGGGCTAGGGCAGACATGCGACGGCTAGGGGGACTTGGGCTCCATTTTCTACAACTTTAGAGCTCTCTAAGGTTGGAAAATGGAGAAAACAAGCTAGTTGGAGAAGAAAGGGGACAGCAAAGGGTTGGAGGGTCCCTCTTGGCTTCCCTTTATCCCTTTGTCCCTTGAAGAGGTCCCACCAACCCTTGGCTATCATCCATGGCTCTTTGGCATCCCACAAACTTCCTAATAAAGCTAATGAAGTGGTCCAAAAGTGAGGGAGGCCATGGCATATGAATTTGTAACATTTTCCCCCCAAATTGAACCAAATTCTTTTCCAATTAAGCCCAAATTGGAGTCCACAAATCCCATCAAGGTGTCCTCGACCAAATTGATATTTTTCCTTACCAATAGAACCAACTTGCATTCCAAAAATGCAATCAAAAATGGTCCTCTAAATTTTCTTGTAAAATACCGCCCTATAGTGAATTTTCGCCGAAAATCTTGGTTTGCTGAAAAATTTTCGGATGATGAGTCAACGTTCCTAAAATGAATCGTGACATAATAGAACTTTCAATTTCTGAAATCGGATTTGAATTCACGATTAATTTCAATCTAGAGTGATTTTAGCGTGACTTAGCCTACCATGTAGCTTTCAGAATTTTTAGTACAATTTACCCGTGGTCAATTTACCCGTGGTCAATTTACTTCAAGCCACAATGTACATCTTAACATATTAGCGACTCTCGGTTGTCGTGAACATCTCGAGGTTTCAAATACGGGCACAGTGTACCCAAAACAACAGAAAAATTGGTCCAGTACCGATCGACGAGAATTTTGCAATTAGGTGGAATCACCAACACTTTGATCACATATCTCAGTCGCATCAATATATCTCTAATCTATAATCGATTTTGACAATGCCATAATGACCCTTGCAGACTAACACGGTCGAGCAATCGATTCCTGGTTGAATTCTCAAATTTATTGCGTTAAAATCCCTTAACAGCTTCATCTGATAGGCTAGTTATCTCATGAGTGGCCAACTTAGAGAAAAGAACTATATGCCCGTCGATGAAAAGCCCAACTTATCCAATCGAAAACAAAACCTGAAAATCAGGATGTCACAACAAGTTTTATAAGACTCTGAGCATCATAGGCTAAGGAGATTGGTTAAATTTTTCTTATCTCTTATCTTTTAATTTCAGAGCTTTAGCTATAAGAATCTTGCCAAATTTTCATATAAATATTCTTATGGTATAGATGCACCTCATTTTCATATCCAGCTTTAACCAAGAGCAATTTAAATCTCAAAATTTTATCTCCTTAAGAAGTTCAACTTGAACAAGTTTTATCACAATCAAAAAGGAGGAGATTGTTGAAAAACATTCCTTAAGTTATTTTGATGACTGACAAAATTTAGAAACTTTGATTATGATATAAACTACTTTTTCTGGAGGAAGGTCTGATGGGATATGATCAGACATTGTCAATTAGAATCAGAATCGCCATTTATTTTCCTTCCTTTGATATTCTGTCAAACAGCTAGAAATGAGTCATATATACTTGTGCAATGACTAGTGGTAATTAGTTGGATTCTCTACCTTATTTATAAGGAGTTTCAAAAAGAAACTCTTCTTAATATCTATCAGAGATTCAACTTTCCTTTAACAATTTATTTGAGGCCTTTCCAAGTTGAAGCACTCGACTTGTGGAAACCCAGACTACTATATGGGCGGCAAAACTTATGGGAAGCATCAACCTCGGCAATCTTGAAGCAATCAGATCTTCTCAACCAAATCCAAGGCCAACAGGTAGATTGGATGGATAATCCTTCCAAAGATATGTCCAACGGTCAGCTTGGACTTGAGGGAATATAAGAGGAGGTCTCAAAGCTAAAGGGATAATAATTCGTATCCACAAGTATTGAAGCTTTTGATTCCAAAGTCTGAAGATTGTTTTGATCTTTTACATTCATCTTTGTGAGCATTATTGTGTAACCATTTAGAGGCCAAAAGTGTGTGAGGAGAGATACACACAAGTTTAAGTCTAGATAGTTCAAATCTTGTAACCTCTTATTGGTTTTATCAATGGATTCCAGCCAATAGTCTGTAGCGCGGGAGAGTGGACGTAAACTTGTAAAAGCTGAACCATTATAATCTTGAGTGTATAACTCTCTATCCCTTACTCTTTTTATCTATTGTGATAAAATTGTATACCGTTAAGATTTGACCACTTCATCAGAAGTTATCTCGCTACAATATTTGTTTAAATTATTTCATTTCTGCACAATCACTTATTCAAAACCCTCTAGGTAATAGTTATAGCCATAACAGCTTCGTCTACCATCACTATCATCATCTAAAGTGTGACATCCTAATTTTCAATTATGTTTTTGACTAAATGAATTGAGCTTTTCCTCGACACGCCTATGGCATTTTTCTATGAGTTGGCTACTCATGAGATAACTAGTCTATCAAATGAAACCGTTAAGGAATCTAAACGCGACCGACTTGAGAATTCGAATCAGAAATCGACTGCTCAACTATGCTAATTTGCAAGGGTCAATACAACACCATTAAAATCGATTAGAAATCGGAGATAGTTGATTCGAAAGACGCATGTAATTAAAGTATAGGTGATTCCACTTGATTGCAAAATTCATGTCGAGCGGCACTAAACCGATTTTTCTGTCAATTTTCTATCATGTGCTCGTATTTGAAATCTCGATATTTTCACGAAAACAGAGAATTGCCTATGAGTTGCAGATGCATAATGTGGATCGAAAATAATTGACCACAGGTAAAAAGTTCTAAAAATTCCTAAAAGCTACCTAATAGGTTAGGTCACGCTAAAATCGCATCTGATTGAAATTAACCATAAAATTGAACCTGATTTCGGGAATCAAAAGTTCTAGTGCATCACGATTTATTTTAAGAACGTCGACTCATCCTTTGAAGAATTTTCAACAAACCTAGATTTTCAACGAAAAATCAAAATTTGGCGATTTTAAACTGGGAAATTCGAAGTGCCATTTTTGTGTGCAATTTTGGCCTTCAAGTTGAATCATTTGATGAGGGAAATTGTGGAATTTAGTGCGAGATTCCTCCTCAGCAATTTGGCCATTGATTTGAGGTCATTTGGTGTGTAATTGAGTTGACTTGGGAGGGAGACACATGAAATTCGTAGGCCATAGGGGCTGCAATATTTTGGGCATCAATCCTTGGCTTGTGAAGGAAGATTGGGAGGGAAATTGTTGCTCGATCATTGTCACGCCCGATCCTCGGGCACGCACACATCCTTCTCCCTCGGTCGATTTTATAATGCAATATCCCAGGACAATGTATCGCTGACCCTTTCATTTTTAAGCACATACGAAAGCAGTTAAAATCCCCAAACAATAAAACGATGGGATAGAAAAGCAGGGCCATATTTTTCATATTGAAATTTATAACCAAACTTTTATACAAAACACAAACCAGAGCACTCTACAACTTTTTACTCTAAACTTTAATCACATCAAAAAGGAGATCTCAAAAGAAGATAAACTCTCAGCCATCCGGGCCGTACTCAAGGCCCCTCTCGGGATTATCTTCTTCTCCCAAAAATCTTTCTCCTTAAGTTTCATCGCAGAGTACTCCTTCTAAGATTCCTCCTCAGCTCCTCAACGGGTCCTGAAATGATTTTCCCCAAACTGGAATGAGACTATGTCTCAGCGAGTTCTACCCCACTAAGCCTGATTAGTAAACCATTATACTATAGGCTGCCTAAACACGCACAGGACAGAGGACTTACCTTGGCCTCAGATCCCACCTGCAAGTCAGTACAATTCACAATAGGCACCCATTTACTCAAAACAAATCGAACCAGTCGATTACATGTCATACAAATCAATCCCCACTGTGGGATATTTAAAAGCTAGGCCACGTGCATTCTCCAGGACGACATTCCAAGTCTCCGAGCCACGTGCCTCAAACCTTGGGCCCACGTGCATTCTCTAAGGCGACCTCTTCGCCAAGGTGGTACATCAAGTCACCGAGCCACGTGCCCTTTTAGATGCTATTCTCAAATACTGGACCCACGTGCATTCTCTAAGGCACTCAATTGCCAAGGTGACACATCAGATCACCGAGCCACGTGTCCTTTTTACGATGCCCGGGCCCATGTACTTTCTCTTAGGTGCTATCTCACCAAAGTGATGCATCAATTCACCGAGCCCACGTGCCCTTTTAGATGCCTGGGCCCACGTGCATTCTCTTAGGTGCTATTTCACCAAAGTGATGCATCAATTTATCGAGCCCACGTGCCCTTTTAGATGCCTAGGCCCACGTGCATTCTCTTAGGTCCTATCTCACCAAAGTGATGCATCAATTCACCGAGCCCACGTGCCCTTTTAGATGCCAAACTCTGTCCAGCCACGTGCATTCTCAGGATGACATACCAGTCCGAGCCACGTGCATTCTCTCGGGCGACCTTTTTGCCAATGTGACATATTCAACCACTGAATTCACGTGCATTCTCCAGGTGATATTCCAATTCACCAAGCCCACGTGTCCTCTTTCAAGTGATTACCAATCTACTTTCAATACCGACAACCAATGCCCAATTTCTCAATCAAATAATTAAATCAACTCAACAAAGCATTATAAATGCTGAATAACATACTTGGCCATTTACCAATCAACAATTCAATCTCAATCAATTCCAATCAATTTAGGGTAAATCCCTAAAATATCACAATTTATTCAATTCAATACAACGTGGAGCTCAAATAAATAAACGGACTGCGCCACGATGATCAGCACAAGATTTCGGTCGTCGGCCATCAAAATCTTAATTTCCGAAAAATAATTAATTAATTAATTAATTAATTTTGAAAATTAATTAATAATTATTAAAAATTCAATTTAGCACAAAATATAGCCCAATTAAATAAATGGACTTCATCACAGTCACCAGCATAAAATTCCGGTCCCGGGCCATCTCAGTTAAATTTTTGGAAAATAAATAATTAATTAATTTAATTCCGAAAATTAATATTTAAATACTAAAAATTCCACTTAGGCCCAAAAAGCCTAATTGGAGCCCACTAAGGGTCGGGAAAAATCCCGAGGCACTTTCAATAATTAGTAGACCACGTCTACTTGCTAACTGCGCAATCAATTTATCTAAATCGCATCACAATTGACTAATAATTGCTAATTTATTCTAATCTAACAACCTAAACATAATTAATTAAAACTAAACCAACCTTAAGTATAATTAGCCAACTAATCCGGGATTAGTGAGACTACTCACCAAATCGCGCGCAAATCGGATCAATCCGACGGGGGCGACGCGAGGAACGATTCTTCCCAAAGCACGGCTCGGGTTCGGGGCCCGGAATCGGCCCAAAAGCGGGCCTAAAGCCACTGGAAACCCATTTCGTGGGTTGCTGGTTGGCTGCGAAACAGGGGAAAACAAAGATGGTTAGAGGCGAGGAAGGCTTCGGGAGAGCGGGCGGTGCTCCGGGGAGGGCCGGTGGAGGTCCGGCGGCTTCAAACGGCGGCCGGAGGTGGCCGGACGGGGTGGAACGCGCGGCGTCGTGCGGGCGGGCGTCACGGGCGTGCGGTGCGGCGGCGGGACGGGCGGTGACGGCAAGTTGCTGTCTCCGATTTCTGCTTCTGGTTTGCTTGCACAAAGAAGAAAGAAGAAGAGAGAAGAGAGAGAGAGAGAGAGAGAGAGAGAGAGAGAGAGAGAAAAGAAGATGAGGATTGACCGGTCAAAAGTAAAAAGGAGAAAGAGAGAAGTCGGTTGGGGGGAAATCGCACGAAGGGGGAGGGAAAGGGGAGAGGAGAGAGAGAGAAAAGAAAGAAAAGAAAGAGAGGGAGAGAGAGAAATAAAATATTACCTTTATACTTATTTTATTTCATTTCTCTTTCCCTTTCTATTTTCTTTTGGTCTTCACTTTTCTTCCGATAATTTCTTTATTGAAATTTTGGACTCATCAATAATTTGACGGACAATGAGACAGGATCCTAAAAATAAGAATTATGACGCGCTTAAAATTCGATTCCCGAAATCGAGTTCAATTTCATAGTTAAAAATCGATCAGACGTGATTTTAGCCCAATCCAACCAATTAGGTAGCTTTTAGGGATTTTACAGCTAATACATCCCTTAACGGCTTTACCCAATAAGTTAGTTAACTTATGAGTGATCAGCTTAGAGAAAAAGGGCTATAGGCACGTCGACGAAATGCCCATTTCACCTTATCGAAACGGGGTCGAATTTCAGGATGTCACAATCATGGCTTTAGACTTATTGGGCATAAACTAAGTGTTTAGGCTATTCTCCAAATACTTTTGTGGCCTCTTATCCCCCCTTCCAGCTGCAGCAACTCCATCTTCTTCTTCCTTATTTCTTTGTTCTCCATTGTTGCTTAAAACCTCCACTTCCAGAGCAAGCAGCTAGCCACCACCCCTACAAACCTAGCCAGCCACTGCCATGCCCCTTCGCCGTTGTCCAAGCCGCACCCAAGCCTGAGACCGTCCGCGCCCGTCCGCTTCCAGCTACCGATCCCGTGTCCCTAGCTCACGTCGGCCCGTGACCCTAAGCCGCCGTCGCTGGTCCTCGAGCCACCAACCCACCTCTGCCTACCCACTTGGCCCCACTATTGTCACCTAGCCCTTTCCCACACCATCCTAGATCCCTCGACCAACCTCTCCAACCAGCCACAGAACCGAAGTCCTTGTTGGGCTGTGGGCCTTCCAAGGTTGTTTTCAAGCCTTTCCGGACCTCCTCGGGGGTCACCATAGGCCCAAGTCTCGCTCGCCTTCGCGTCACCATCACCATGAACTCATCGGCTTGTTAAACTTGTGAGTTTACTTTCTAAACCTTAATTAAGGGGTTAATTATGCTTAAGGTGGTTTAATTAGCCTATTGAGAGATTAGCTAGCTTAAGTGAGATTAGAGTAAGTTAGTTAGTTTAGTTATTTATTAGATTAGGTAATGAGGTTAAATTAGCTATTAGGTGGTTAGATTAAATTAGTTAGATTAGTAGGTTAGTTAATTAGTGATTAGGTGGTTAGATTAGTGTATATAGCTTAATTAGTAGTTTAATTTAATTATTTTGCAATTTATTTAATTAAATGTAATTTATTTAATTATTTATTATTTTTCGTAAATTATACAGGGATAGCCGGTCACCAAAATTTCATGCTGATCATTGTGGTGTAGTTAATTTGTACAATTGAGTGTTAAATTGTGCAATTGGATCTTGATTGGTGAACTTTGATTTATTATTTCAAAAATATGAAATTTCGGTATTTAATAAATAAATAAAACCGGGTGTCGGTTTTTTACGCCAAAAATATTTTTAAGTACTATATCAAATAGTAGGATTTTTAAAAGTGAGGATATCGCATTTTATGATTCAATCTGATCGTGTACTCACGCACAATTATTTTACCGGGTGTTTTTAATATGAAGAAAATAGGTCAAGTGTATTATTTTAATTGAGGCATTTAAGTGCAAAGCACGATATCCTTGGCCGGGATTGGATGTGCATGTGAACATCATGAGAACCTGTCATGAGCTTTTACGCCGAACGATGCTCCATCGGGAATGCCCCCTGTCAACGGATATCGGTCGCAATGGAGGCTGGCCCAATGCTCCTTCAGGAATGCCATCTAAATGTAGACGTTGCCGTGCTAGATGGTATGAGACGACGCCCAGTTATACCGAATGACCACTGGCTATTGAGTCGGCCGTGGCCGTTGGGTCGTAATTAATTGGAACACTTAACTAAGTGAAATATAACCGCGCCTAATTATAGAATGAAATTATGTGGCATGGAATGGGATGTGTCATAATGATTTGGCCTTATAATTAGGACCCTGTGATTGATTGATTGATGAAAGTCAAGCATTCCAGTTATTGATTGCATTTACTGCATATATAAATGTGATATGAATTGTACTAATGTTCAGGAAGGTGCTGAGGCGAGGTAAGTTTTATGTGATGTGTGATTAGACTGCCTCTAGGTTTATTACCTTCCTAATCGGGATTTAGGGTGTAGACTCGTTGAGACATTGTCTCACCCCGTCGTGGTTTACAATTTATAGGTCCTTAGATGGAAGAGCGTCGTGTACGATACAGGGTCCCGCAAATGATGGATTTTGAATTCACATTCCTCCCTATTCCCGGGACCACCCTAACTCGGGATCTAGTTGAGTCTGTGGTATGGGTTGTGAGGGCCTACCTCAATTGGTAGATCACCGATTCATAGCATGATTCATTGGCTTCCCTTGAGGGGATCGGGAAGGTTCCTTACGGGGTTTCAACGGGCCTCCTGTAGGGATTGGGAAGTGGGAAGTAGTACACCCCATGGATCTCGACACTCTTGATGGTGTCGTGGTGGACCCTAAGCCCATGGATGAGGAGTTCTAGTGCCTAGATGGCTTAATAGCTCTTCTTTTTGGAGTTAGGCTCTTGTACATAAACTAGTTGTGTACTTAAATCAATTATGTTTATAAAGTGTGGTTTGTTGTTTGATTGTCCTGCTTTTCTATCCCATGTTGATTGTTATTTGGAGATTCTTTATTTCACTTCCGCATATGCATGAATTGATTGGGTCGGCGACATGTCCTGGGAACGTTGCAATTTGATCGACCACCGAGGGATGTGCGTGCGCTTGAGGTTCGGGGCATGACATAAAGTCTCCCTCTCCCTCCCTCCCTCCCTCCCTCCCCCCCTCTCTCTCTCTCTCTCTCTAAGTCTTCAGCACTCCTCATTCCTTCCTCCACAACTAGCCTCTTTGTCAAACTTTCCAACGAGGCTCCTAGTCAGTTTCACCTATTCCTTGTCCATGGGATAAAACAGTTCACCTTATCACTGAACAATCCGTTTGGATTGAAACTAGAATTTAGGGTTTGGCTTGTGGTGCAAATTGAACTTAATTTCTCCATTCCGTCCAAATTTATGTTGTCAAGCAACATCTTTTTATCTATATCTTGATTTGATTTGTCTAGCAAGACATGTCGGATCAAATCATCTATTCTAAAATAATGCCACATGTGACTCTCCAACAACACAAGTGGCCAATGCCACTTGAACAATCAATTTTCAAAAGTTGTGGCACTTAAAATGATCACTTGGAAAGTTATGGCATTAAAATGACACTATAAGTGTCCTTTTACTCTATCCTTTACGTGATTAGATTTTACAACTCTTCGGTCATGTTTTCTTAAAGTTGTTCAAAAATCTTTTACTCATGAAATGAAGAGGAAGATGAAGAAGAAGGAATTCCCGCCATTTTCCTTAGTTCTAACTGGCCAAACAGCACTTTTCAGCTTATGGCTTTCAATTATTTTTATATACGTCATTGGTGATGACAAACGAAGAGGGAAATGAAGAGGAAGATGAAGAAGGTATTTCCGCCATTTTTTTTAGTTCTAGCTGGTAGTAAGGGGCATAGAAAATGAGGTTGGTGGTGATTGAAGAGACTAACTGGGATCGGGATAATTATTTACATTTTGATTGACATTATTTTCCTCCACAACCTGTTAAACTAATTTGGATAATTATTCTGTAAAAGGGTAATGTACGGATTTTCATGACCGAATGGAATAGACGAAAAGCACCTCCGACAAAGATTAAAAACAAAAGTAGAGAGATCAATCGAAATATGAGTGAGTTTCATGTTATATTTTTGGAATTTGTTACTGTAGCTAACAAATAAAGCTCCTTTTCTCGTCATAGAGCGGTCAACTTGTTTATTTAAGTTGGGTTCAAAAATGACATACGTATTTCAGTTTTGATGATTGCATTTTTTATTTTTTTTTAAGTTATATCAGTTATACAAACTCATACGAGTATGGAGCTTCGATGGTTTCTCGAGGTTCCAATGCACCGTCCTAGAATTGTCGTACTGTAGTGCACTTTGTTGTACCTCCTACACAGAATGCAATACCACATAAATAGTTCAAGAATTTCCATAAATGACAAGATTTGTTCTTCATGATTTTGTTTTATCAAAAGAAAATTATATTCATTACTCAAAAGGACATAGGAAAAGTTTATAGACTTCCATAGCAAAGCAAACTGAAGTAGAGCAAAACCTTGAATACTACAAAACAAAGCTAAATGTAGAAAACAAAGAGGATCAATAAAGCACCAGTAGGGTTAAGCATACACTCATTCCATAAGAATGAATTTGTTAAGCAAAATAATCATCGACGATCACTAGACTTGTATCATCGATAGTTATGAGCACACGCAAGACATTCCTTCTCCAATAATTATAGTGTTACTAATTGGCAGTGCACGTCTAGGTTTAACTTCCTGTATACAATCGCTTTACAAAGACAACCAAAACAAGTTGAATAAATAGAGATATAACATTTGGAAGAGTACATTTTCATAATTCAACGAGATGCTAGAATTCTTACAATCATCATTGAAACTAGAAGCAAAGAACCTATTTATAGACAAAGTACGAGGGTATTGAATCCTAAAAACATTATTACTCACATATCTAAATCAGATGATGATGGCTTTTAGATTTAGAACTAAATTGAGAGAGTTCAAACTCTCATATATAGGACTAGATCGGGAGAAAAGAGCTTACAAATCTAGATTGGGAGAGAAAAAAAAAATGAGAAAAGAGCAAGAAAACTGAAACAAAATCAACAAAAGAGGGAGGGGAGGGTGAGACTAGCTCAGACCCTCCCCCACGGCTGAAGAGTATTATCTCTATCATGGTTTGTCATATATATCTGGCCACTCGCCGAGGTGGCAGTCTCGATTAGCCGGACCAGGTGGAGGACGTTTCGCAGGGGCTGATTTGAGTTGTTTTTTTTTAAAAAGGATTCTTTTTTTTCCCAGTCTGCACGAGAAAAAAGTACATATAACCACTAGTTTATCAGGACCACAGCAGCATTTCTATTTTCTTTTCTTAAAATGAAGGACCAATTTGAGCCAAAAATTTGTCTAATAACAGAGACTGATAATCGAACCTAGGAATTTCATCACATCCTTGTTTGTCTCTCCCACTCACCCAAGAACAATTTCATCACGCTATAATTCTCTCTCTCTCTCTCTCTCTCTCTCTCTCTCTCTATCTATCTGTGTTCAATCATCGCCAGTTATACAAGTGTGAATGCCCTCTATTCAAGTAAGGAGTGAGGAAAATGTTCAACTTTTATGACAGAAAGATAGAACAACGAATGCAAGAGCACTATAAAATTTCATGGGCAATGACTTTGACTGAACAAAATCTCTATAAAACAAAGGAGAGAAGAGGGTGCAAAGACGAGAGCAAAGATGGCACAGAGGGTTTCTTCTTCGGTTCATATTATTCCTTTGTAAGATTTTGTTGTCTTCTCTTGGTTGTGATAATCCTTCAAGGCACATCATGCAGAAGTTATGTACCCGTAGGTGCGTTTTCTCTGTATATTAATTCGTCCAGAAAATTAATTGGCTTGTTCAATTTTACCCTTGTCACGTGAGATTTAGCAAGCAATAAATTGTTGAATTCAACTAGTATTGCAAGAGAGATAGTAACTTTATTATTTTGGAGTTTGTAGGTAAACCAGATCCAAGCAAACCAAAGCCAAGCCCTGGATGTCGTTGATGCAGGTAAGCCGCCTAAATAAAGTGTGTCGGGGAAAATTCGTATCATTATGTGTTTACATCACATTCTCTTGTATTACCAGATAATTATTTCAGTTCGGAAAATTTTACTTTGATATATTGATTGCAGGAGGTCCGTCATTCGAAATGAAGGGTGTCGTCCAACCAAAGCTGTGGCTCCAGTTAATTAATCAGGATTTCATAAATCTCATTTGTCTTGTTTTTCTATTTTATATTTTCCCCAAAGTATTGTATGCATTCTATATTGGACCGCATGCACTCTCGAGTAAGTATCACATGGTCTTTAAACCATGTATAATAAGTCGATTTACACTGTTATTGCACGAACCCTACGGTGAGATTTACATGTTTTTTCATTCAAATAAAGTGACTTGGTGCAACTGCAACCAATGAATTTTATTGGTCGCACAGAATTGTATAGATTTGATATGATTTCTCGATCTCGAATGGCAATAGTTATTTTAGAACATGAGGTTTTGAAAATAATTAATCGCTAGTTAAATGTTTATCGGTCACATGGAATTATATACTTTTTGTTTGAATTGGTCCTTCATTTTTAAGAAAAGAAAAAGGAAATAATACTTTCAATTGGATAAATCGGTAGTTAAATGTATATTTTTCTTGTGTCACCTAAAAAAAATAGTAGAAAATTGAAAAGAAAAACTCAAATCCAGAGAGAGAGGAGGAGGAGGAGGAGCGTCACCGGTGAGGGCCGCCAAGCCCTAGCCAATCTTTGGCAACAAGAAAGCTGTGGGGAGAGGGAGGGAGGGAGGGCAAAATCATCAGGGTCACACAATTTTGGCGAGAAGTTGAATATATAAGACAAATCATGATAGAGATAATACTTATACCAGGCACTTCTAAAAACCCTAGGATCAAATTCTTGAGGATTAGTGACAATTGAATCGCGAAAGAACAAATCTCGATCATTCATTGAAATTCTTGAAATGTTTTATGTTATAAGAGATGCAACATATGCACTATAATACGATAACTTGAGAATGGTACATTCATCCCTCATGAAGCCATACAAATCCCATGCTCGTATAAGTTTGAGTTATTAAAATAATCTAAATGAAATTAAAAAAAAAAGTAATTATTAAAATTAAATAATATTCGTGTCATTATCCGAACCCTACTTAACGAAACAAGTTACCCGCTCAAGTACGAAACACAACTTTATTAGTTAGCTACAATTACAAAATCCGAAATATATCATGAAACTCGTGAATATTTCAATTGATCTCACAATATTTTTAAAAAAAAAAATTGTGTCAAAAACGCCAACCTCACTTTCTATGCCCCTTATAAAAGTTAGAAATTAGGAAAATCGCGGGAATACCACCTTCATCTTTCGCTTCATTTCCTTCTTCCTTGGTCACCACGAATGGCGTACTAAAATGTGATTGAAGTCCACAAAGTAAAAAGTGCTGTTTGGCCAGAAAGTGAGATTGGACTGTGGAATTTCATGAGCAATGACTTTTGAACAGCTTTATAAAACACGACCGAAGAGTTCTCAGAACTGATCAGAGAAAGATGGCACAGATTGCTTCATCTTATTCCCCTTCCTCTTTCAGTTTTTATCATTCCTTGGTGAGATTTTGTTGCCTACTCCTGGCTGTGATCCTTCTTGGCAAGCCATGCAGAAAAGGTGCGGGTGTCTTACAGTTTTGAAGCGCATCATCGAACTTTAACCTTATGTTTGGGTCTCTGTCATTGGCTTTTTCAGTTAGCTGTAGTCACATGAGGTTTTGAAAATAATTAATCGTTAAAATTTACTAGTTACATATGCATTTTGTGGTTGAAACGCTTACTTCTTCTTTTTTTTTTTTTTTTTTTTTTCTAATGTATTTCTTATTTGAGTTTGCAGGTGGAGTAGATCCGGACATTCCAAAACCAAGCCCTGGATGCCGGTGACGTAAAGCTCACTATTTAATGTAGCGGGTCCATCGTTCGAAATACAGGGCATCGTGCCACCACAATTGTCGCTCTAGTAAACTAGAACTTCATAATTTTCCTTGATATCAAATATTAAAGTTCTTATTTTCCTTTCTCTTTTGGCATCTTTTCTAGACCATTTGAAACTATGAACTATGCTCTGTACAAAAAAGCCAATAACTTGTTCGATGTATTTCATTCGAAGCCATCAATTATATTTTAAATAGACCTAATCATAAATGTGGCAGGACTTATGAGACCACCCACCAAACAGATTGGCTTGGCAAAAAAATTAGGCCTGTCTGAACGGACTTGGCCAAAATTTTTGGACCTGATTAATTTTAGGACGGGACCTAGGTAGTAGAGTTCAAGCCTTGGCCAGCTCCACATGCAAACCTAACACATACACGCACAGCCCTACAATACTAGCGCTAGCGAGCCTGCCCCTATGCCCTCTCCCACCTCAACCCTTCAGAGAGAGAGAGAGAGAGAGAGAGGTGGCGGTGGCAATTGTTGATTGTACGGCGCCAAAGTTGGCGGTGGTCGGAGGTAGACCTGACCTAACGGTGGCGTTAGATCATGGGAGAGAGTGGAAAAGAAGAGGAAAAACGAGAAAGGAAAGTAAAAAGACCCCATCGTCCAAGTATCGATCATCAAGAACGGGTAAATTGATGACGCGAGCCTATTCCTTGAATTTAGAGCATCCTTACCCATACTAAACTTCGATTGACTATTGTAGCACATTTTACCAAGTCAACAAACACCAACCCTGTGTCTGGGGAGAAAAGTAACGAAAGACAGGGAACTGGGCGAATGAACGAGTTAGAATTGGCTCTAGACATTGTTTGGATGAGGAGGAAATGGGGCAGTGAAAGTGAATAGAACAAGATTCCATTTTGTAGAAAGTAACAATATCTGTCCTTTAAGTAATAACAAAACTGCCATTCATTCCCGTCTCTTTTCTTCATTTTCTCTCTAATTTGGAGACTTTTCCTTTCTTCTTCTTCTTTTTGTAGCGTAGGTAAAAGCTTTCTGTTCGCTTTCTCATATGTCTAGTGGTAATTCTACCATATATAAATAATCTACGGAGAATATCACTTAATTATTAGATACTTCAAATGTGAGAACATATTAGCTATGATAATCTATAATTTATTCGCGCTCCAAAAAACCATGATGTATTACTAAAGTCGCTTTCCCCCCACCCCAACCATCCGAACCTCAAGAAGAATGGCAATAGGACCATTGAATTTCTGCTATAAGTTTGACAAATTACCGTCGTTATTTTCTTGCTACCGCCATATAAGTATGAAGGGTCAATTTGATAATCTGGAATCCAAAGACTTGGAAGAATCGATCTCTTGGACTTAACAATGACAAAGACTTTGCCGGTTCGAATGTGGAACCATAGAAAGCAAGCATTTTATATAATGTCTAATGGACCAAACCAGGCACATTTCGAGAACTTGTAGGCTTATCATCCAATCTCATAAAAATAATACACGTTCCTTTATGATTTTTGCTTTTTGATTAATTCTTCTTCTCTACGTCACTTGTAAAGTAACATAGACATTTGGACCTAAGCAAGTCCTTAAAAGGCTTTGACATTCTAGAAAGACACGATAGAGTCCCAGGTCTGGGGGCTCGATAAAGATATACCGGCCCCATTGGCTCCTCCCGTCCACAGCCCCCTTATAGGGGCTAGGGGAGCCAGCCTGGATCCCCGTGAAGCCTTCCCAGCTGAAACACGCCAGCATGGTTCAGGGAAATGAAAGGTCCGGGAGAAAACTCCCCTAGGTGGTTTTTTGATTAATTCTTCTTCTCTACGTTACTCATAAAGTAAACATAGACATTATTTTCTCGACCGAGACTCGTTCCAACGGCACTTTTCAAAAGTTTCTACCCTTTTTTCTAACCAAAAAAGCAAAAGTTGTCCTGAGACAGAGGCTTCCTTAAGCCGTCGAGACACCTCATTTTTTTAGGTATCTGAGCGGATCCTGTCAAGAGATTCCTTTTGACGAAGTTAAATTAATCGATATGAGATCTACCCACCCCCACCTGCTAGAGCGATCGATCGTATTCAATGAAATTGGACAAAGTCTCTGAAGTGATCAAACTTGGATCCCGGCAAATTCTTCCCTTATTTTGTGCCTTTTAATCCTCGCGTGCATATCATTTGCGAAGACTCAGAATGGTAAGCAATGTCTTCGCTGGACAAATCTATGCCCTTCCTTGTTGTCCTCACGTTTGTGCTCGTCAAATTCAAGCCCATCGCTTGCCAACCAACCTACAATGACCATGTCTGTTTACGCCCATCTAATGATACAGCAAACTCTACTTTTGGTTCCAATCTTGCCACACTTTTAGATTCTTTATCCTCTGAAGCATTCCTCAACAATAGCTTCTACAAGAACGGCTCCAACGGCATCTTTGGCCTTTTTCTCTGCCGGGGCGATGTTTCGAGCAGCTCCTGCCAGTCCTGCATCGAGAATGCAACTCAAACGCTCCCCAATCGATGCCTGTCACACCGGGAAGCGATCATATGGTATGATGAGTGCATGCTGCACTACTCAGATGCCGACTTCTTTGGAGTGATGGCGACATACCCAAGGGTCTTCATGTGGAATGTCCAGAACAACACATCGCCCAATGATCCGGATGTCAGCGCTCTCGCTTTGATATACGATCTAGTGGCTAATGTTCCGTATACTTCTACGATGTATGAAGTGCATGAATCCGATAGAGGCAACGGCTCACAGCAACGATATGGACTTGTGCAGTGTAGTAGAGACATCAATAGTACTCAGTGCGAATCTTGTTTGACTCAGCTGACAGAAGATATCAAGCAGTGCTGTGAAGGGAAAATGGGTTGGCGAATTCTGAGCCCGAGCTGTAATCTCCGATATGAGGATTACCTTTTCTATCAGCAACAGGCGGCTTCACCTCTTCCGAGTTCATCTACAGATAAAGGTCAGTACTCAAAAAAGCATATACAATGTAAAGCAGGCTTGTTCCTGGGACAGGAAAAGTATAAGATTATTTGGTGTACAAGTTATGAGTCATAGAATTAACCAATCTTGATGCTTAGAAAGTGAACAATTAGTCTTGTTTACGTGGTCATGGACATTTGCTTACTCTTCCTCTACCCTAATTGTAGGCTCTGATGTAGGGGTCCCTGTTTTTAAAGCAGAATTAGTCATGTCTCGCGAATTAATTCAGGGAATTTCTGGCTAGGTAGAGGAGAAGTTTCTTATTTGCCCATTTAAAACCTTAGACAAGGTCAACATCAGTAATTTGGTTTTCCCGATATATGGTAGATTCAATTCTGGTCACCATGTGCATGGATATATGGAGATTTCAGGTATCAACTGTTAGTAGATGTGTGCCTTTCGTTGCTATAAATTTGTTTTTGCTGAATTCCAATAATAGCAGCTGGAGAATCACTTCCTTTATGCTCACTCTATATTATTCAAATTCATATGCAATTCGAATTGTAGTCCCGTTAGTGTTAGCGTTATTTCTGATCCCCAGTTTCATGCACTAATTGTAAGCAGGAAAGGGACGAAAAAACACAACGAAGATCATAGCCATTACTCTGTCACTGATTTTGGTAGCGGCATCACTTCTGGTGTCTTGTTACTACTTATCCAGGCATAGAAAGAATCGGCAAAGAGGTACATGTAATGATTAATCCAGTATTGAGTAACACTAGTTTAGTCATATTCTAACACATAGTGATTATACAGATGGAGAAACAAGTGAAGATACACTTTTGCGAAGCATGGAGGATTCTGCGCACAGGACGAGCTTGAAGGAGAGAAGCGCACCCAATGGATACCGAGACGAAAGCGGCGAGATACGCTATTTTGACCTGCCTACTATACTAACAGCTACAAACAAGTTCGCCGATACTAATAAACTTGGAGAAGGTGGCTTCGGGCCAGTCTACAAGGTCAGGAAGCCTACTTTCCACGATCGACTGATATAGTTAATACTGATGTCTACTTTCATGTCACGTGATATTGTTGTCTGCAATTTACTCTCCCTCACTGCTTATTGGGGAACATGACTACCAAATGCAGGGCAAGCTACTTGATGGGAAAGAAATTGCAGTCAAGAGGCTTTCGATGAGATCGAGTCAAGGCATTGAAGAGTTCAAGAACGAAGTGACGCTCATTGCTAAGCTTCAACACCGAAATCTAGTGAGGCTATTGGGATGCTGCGTCGAGCGAGGCGAAAAGCTTCTTGTATACGAATACCTAGCAAACTGTGGTCTTGATGCCTTCCTATTTGGTTCAGTCTCTTACCTCTATCTATCCATTTATCTATTGTGTTCTCTATGAAGCATTGCTTGCTATATACTAAAAAAAATTCCTATTTTCCCAATGCAGATCCGGTGAAAAGGAGCAAATTAGACTGGACAAAGCGTGTGCACATTATCAGGGGAATAGCAAGGGGCCTTATGTATCTGCATGAGGATTCTCGGCTCAAAATCATCCATCGAGATTTGAAAGTGAGCAATGTGCTATTGGATGATGAGATGAACCCGAAGATATCGGATTTTGGCACTGCTAGAATTTTCGAAGGCAATCAAATCGAAGCTAACACTAACAAGATTGTCGGGACATAGTGAGTTGCTCATATTTGTATTTCCATTGAGTTCATTATTATATAAAAGCTTGGATCATATTATTTTCTTACATAATTGAAATAGACAAAAGAGATGAGGGTGTGTTTGGTTCAGCATTTACAAAGCCCTTTGGGGCCCTAAAGCCCTTTCGGCAAATGCAAATACTATCGAGTGGTCATGACACGATGACACCAATTTGGCTTGCCAACGGCAGCTAAGTTCCATCAGAAAATAGTTCAAGGATTTTTTTATAAAAATAAAATAGCAAAAATCCTTTACAAAGTGTGGTTTTTCTCAAATGACGTTTATATCATAGTTGCTTTTTAATATATTTTTAAAATACATTTCACCAAACACTACTTACATTTTGAAAGCCGAAAGGCCTTTGCATTTTCTCCTACTGTATTTCCTTTATTTTTGCTTTCTTTCCCTTGGCTCAAATGTTATTGTTTCTTCCTTCTTAATGTCGATTATCAACAGTGGGTACATGGCTCCAGAATATGCTATGGAAGGGCTATTTTCAGTGAAATCCGATGTCTATAGCTTTGGGGTTTTACTGCTCGAAATCCTTAGCGGACGAAAGTGCAACTCTATTTTTAATAACTGTGATCATGGTCAGAGCCTAGTATCAAGTGTGAGCCACATATTTCTTCATCTTTTGCAATTAGGCCATATTGAATGTTGTAATATCTCTGTTTCTTTTGTCAATTAAAACTAAGAGAAGGTAGGATTTTGACAGGCATGGCTGCTGTGGAACGAAGACAAAGGGCTAGAGTTAGTAGATGCAAACTTGATCAGATCCTGTCCGAGAAACGAAGCTCTAAGATTGATCCATATATTGTTGTTGTGTGTTCAAGAGAATCCGAGTTTTAGGCCTACTATGTCGACAGTCGTCCTCATGCTCGGGAGCGAATCAGACCTTCCTCACCCGAAATCGCCTCCCTTCTCTATAGGCAGATCTTTCATGTCGGATCAATCTTCCACCGATGCCGGTACTGGATGCCTCTCTTTCGATATATCTTCAGCAAGTGCATCAAATTGATTCAGCATATGGTAAAATTCTGTATGTAAAGTCCATAAGATTTAATTTCCCAATTTCATATACATGGATTCACCTCCTTGATACTGTACCATTGGTGAAATTTATAGTTGAATTTCATTTGACATAACATATGGTATAGATGGTAATCAGTGAGGTCGCAACTTCAGCATATTTCTCTTCTCAAATACGAAATACTAGGTCCAACATGCAATACCACAAAAGGATTAGGATTAACACTACAAAAAATCCCAAACTAATACATTCTTGACAAATTTTAGCTCAAACTAATTTTTTAACTAAATCCTAGACTAATACACTTATGAAAAATTTATCCCAACTAATTTTTTAATTGCCAAAAATCCCAAATTGGTATTACATTTGACAAATTGACCCTCCTTCAACTTCCTTCAAATTTTACCTTTAAATTTGCTAACATGGATGACACATGGTAATGTGGTATGGTGACGTGGCAAGTCCATGTGAAAATCCATACTATTAAAACTATGAAAATCTCCAAATCAATAAAGTCAATTTGTCACAAGTGGGTCAATTTAGAGTTTTTCGTGGTATTTACGCTATAGATCTCCACAATACCACATCACCATGTGTCATCCAAATTAGCAAATTTAACAGGAAAATTTGACGAAATTTAACAAATGGAAAATTGATCACAAGTGTACTAGTTTAGAAGTTTTTTGTAATCAAAAAATTAGTTTTGGATAAATTTGCACTTAGAGTTTTTTTGGTAAATTTGTCATTTGTATATCAATTTAGGATTTTTCGTAATATTAATTCAAAGGATTAAGACAAAATGAGCACGCAGAAAGTGTCTATCGTAAAGTAATAGATGAGGCAGGCCAAAGATGACGTTGACCCTTTTGGACATGTGGTCCGGTCTCGTGTTGTCAAACCTTAGCCTCATACAAAAGTATGTTTCGGAGCACTAGGGAAAAAAGGCAGAAAAGTTCGGGAAGTAGGTTTCGTTTTTTATGTAAAGGGCCTTGGACTCAATCATTTCTAAAAGAAATGAGTTTCCGCAAAATCCCAAAAATCTAATCTTTGTAGGGACACGGTGGCAATTGAATTATATGAGAGAATGTCTCACCTGTTGGTAACAAATTTTCTAAACTTTTGTGTGAATTACGGCGCTTTAGATAAAAATTAGGACAAAAAACTTATAAATTAAATCGTGATCGGTGAGAATGGGGGATCGATCCCAGTGGACCATAGAAGGTCCCCAAAAAGAATAATTTCTTATGTTCTAGCAACGGTGCAAAAAATGGTGGGGAAAAAATTTTAAAATGTGTACAGAAAGAGAATTTTATTTTTTAAAATTTTAGTGACTTAGAGAAAGTGGAATCAAATATTTGTTTGGTTTTTTGTTGAACTTTCTAAAAGCTTGTGCTTATTGAAAATGACAATGGTTTGATTCGGTTTTGCATTGTATATATGTATGATACATAGTATAGGTATTTATTGAATAAATTACATTGTTTACATATTCAATCACAATGGAGAAAATTTACGTAAAAATGATTATTTGTAGGAGATCTACATGTTTGACGTCTGATTTATTTCATCTAGGGGAATAAGTCCAGATAAATTATCCTACTGTTTCTCATGGAGTCTTACTCATCCACCATAACTATCAAATCATTGTCAAATTAGGGGAAATAACTGGGGTCGGGCTTCCCATTATAATGTACGGTTATGTCATCAAGACAAAAAAAATAATGAATAAATATTTTTTTAAGATAATCAAATGTAAAGGATCTTTACCGTGTGAAAAGTCGTTAACTATTACAATTTGAAACAAAAATTTTGGTCCAATGTGAAAAGATTTAAAATCAAATTGGTCCAATTGAAAGAGAACTGAATTGATATTAATAATATAGGTTTATGAATTTTTTAATACTTTTCTTATCCACATGGCATATGCCTCGAATATTTGCCATAAAAAAGAAAATACAATTATTTATTTATCAACGGTTCCATCACAGGGCTTGGCTAGCGATGACAACTGGTGTTGAATTTGTGGCTGAGACCTGGAGAATAGAATAGGTCGAAGTCATGTTTAGAATGGTCAAGATCGCGTGAATGTGGGGAATACAATCCACGCTCATTGACAAAGCAATTTTTAAGTATTATCTTGACGTATTTTGTTTAAACATGGACGCAGCTTTGTGGAACTTTCTTTAATTCAAAATGCCAACATTAAGTTTCTATTTCTGGAGCCAAACCGACTTAAAATCGCTTTCTCTAAAATATGAATTTTGAGATGTGAGATCTAAGCACCGCATCACCCTCAAATGAGCAACCCCTTGGTGGTGTTCACTGTTACTACTCGGTCCTCTCCTCTAGATCTAAGAAGAAGCGTTGCATCTTTTCAATCAATGGAAGAAGTCACATTTATCAAGAAAAAAAAATGAAAAGGGCTGAACATTCGGGCTACATTTGGCAGCCAAGATAAAATTCAGGATATGATAAAATTTATCCTATCATGTGTTTGGTGCTTACTCAAGATAGGATAAATGGGGATATAATGAGAATATAGACCAAATAAAATTATCTCATAAAGGAGGTGGGATAAAGATGGATAGGATTTCTGACACAATTGGAAAGTTATTTTTCTCGAATGACAAACTTTTTGAATTAAAAAAACTAAAATTATATCTCAATATAAATAATATTTGAATTCTAACGTAAGAAATTTAAAATATCAAAAAATAAAATTTAGTTATTTTAATTTATTCTTATTTTTATTTTTATATATTCAAATTAATTATATTTTATAAAATAATTTCAATATATATAAAATATATATTTACATTTATTATATATTTTAGGTATTTTAGTATTTAGGTTTTATTAGTACAATCTAACAGTTAATAAAATTTTATTAGAGAATGATGGGAAGGAAAGAAAAATTTAAAAAAGATATTAATTAATAAAAGAAAGGAAAATAAAATAAAATAATCAAATAAAATAAAGTAAGCAAGAGTGTCGCGAGAGATTTTTACTATATTTGTTTGTAAAATTTTTAGTTCATTTTTACTAATGTATCATTTATACTAAATAATGTAAATGATATAATGTAAAAATGACTTTATACTGCAATCATCAAATAGTATATAAATATATCAAAATCCATTGGATTTTATATCATATCCTATTAAACAATATAAATGATATAATGTGAATATAGTAGATCACCAAAAGTATATATATATATCAAAATCCATTGGATTTTATATCATATCATATCCTATCAAGTTCTATCTTGATTAGAAATCCAAATGACCAAACGTAACCCCAAAGTTTTCAAGATATTTTCCTAACTCAACTCAAGGCTGGTTTCAAAGAAAACCAGGTAGGTTCAAGGGTTTAAAACACAAGAATTAGGAACCAACCAAACACTACTCGACCCTTGACTCAATCTTGACCCCGTGTAGATGTGAACTAGCTAGGCCGGTTCTCGGGTAAAATCAATCTTGAACAAGTGAGCATATTTCCGAAAAAAAAAATGTTTTATTACCAAGTTAATAACTCAAATAATGAAAAGAGGTTTCTGGAAACAAAGTTTCAACTCAATATGAAAAAAAAATGGTTATTTTAAATTTAACATACCAAAATTTAGGAAAATGGAGTTTTTCTAGTTCTACTAGACAGACAGTTTGGTTCTAAGTTAGTTATGGAGTAGACCGATTTAATACCCAATCCTAGATTTTATGGAATCATTCCAATGGTTCCGTTTACAAATTCAGCTGCACATGCAATGTCACGCCCCCATCCTCAAGCACGTGCACATTTCTTACCTTTGGTCGATTTTAAAATGCGATATCACAGGACTATATATCGTCGACCCTTTCATTCTCAATATGCACATGCGGAAGCAATTATAAATCCCCAAAGAATAAAACAATGGGATGGAAAAGTATGATCATATTTTTCAAACCAAGATAGGCCTTTATAGACAAACTGGTTAATTACAAACTTAGGCTGCCTACAAAATTGTCGGCTTATCAAAAAGGTGATTCTCTTAACATCCACTAGTCATACTTATTTGACAATTCTTCAGCCTCCATCTTCCGAACTCTAGGACTTCCGGCCCTCCATAATCGTCATCTAAGGACCTGAAATATTTTCCCCAAACCGGGATGAGGTTACATCTCAGCAAGTTCTACCCCCTAAGACCCAATTAGTAAACTAATACACATTAGGGCTACCTATACACAACATAAGTTAGAGGACTTATGTTGGCCTCAGATTCCACCTGCATATTAGCATAGATCAAATAGGCACCCAATAATCACATCACAGATCGAAGTATCGATTAAATCGACCTAGTCGATTACACGCCAACAAAACCACTCACGATCATTCACATTCAATCAACCAATTCACAACATCAAATCAAGGTAATAATCAATCGACTTAGTCGATTACATATCAATCGGACCATTTCTAGGTCATTCTAGTCATTGCTAACAGTCTCAACTAATAAAACCAATCACCAAGCCACGTGCATTCTCCGAGGCAATATTCCTTATCACTGAGCCACGTGCATTATCCGAGGTGATAGAACCAATCACCGAGCCACGTGCATTCTCCGAGGTATTGCATTAATTTACTGAGCCCACGTGCGCTTTAAAATGCCATTATGAATCAGCGAGCCCACGTGCATTCTCCAAAGCGATGCATCAAGTCACCAAGCTCACGTGTCTCTTCAAGATGCCAAATGTACTCATTGAGACCACGTGCATTCTCCGAAGTAATGTATTAAATTACCGAGCCCACGTGTCTCTTTCGAGATGCCACACTTAATCACCAAGCCCACATACGTTCTCCCAGGTGATAGACCAGCTCACCTAGTGCACATGCTTTCTCCAATGTGATATAGAACCTATCATGGATCCACTATACACATGACCAAATTCCTAGATGAAATGCCTAGTCATCAAGTCAGCATACATCTTACATACTCACTTTCATTTCCACAATTTCCAGTATGATCGGTAGTCTACCACAATACCTTTGTCACTGGCAATCGACACTCGATTATTCACCAGTCAATTACTCAAATTAATTCAATTTAGGAATAATCCCTAAAAATCCACAATTAAATTAATTCAGCACGACGGAGAACTCAACTAAATAAACGGACTATACTACGACAATCAGCACGAAATTTTGGTCGCCAGCTATCTCAGCATTAATTTCCGAAAATTAAATAATTAATTAATTAATTTCAAAATTAATTAATAAATATAAAAAATTCAATTTAGCTTAAAATAAAAACCAATTAAATAAATGGGCTGCGCCACGATCATCAGCTTAAAATCCCGGTCATTGGCCATCCCAGTTGAATTTCTGGAAAATAAATAATTAAATAAGTAATTTTCAAAATTTAATATTTAATTTCTAAAAAATCCAATTAGGCCCGGATTGCCTAATTAACACCCGATAAGGGTCAGGAAAAATCCCACAAAGCATCCAATAAATACTATAGGCAATTCTCTATCTAAGTACGCTAACCAAACAACTAATATGCAATGCAATTAACTAATAATCTCTAATCAATTCTAATCTAACAACCTAATTACACTTAACTAACACTAATCAACCTTTAAGTATAATTAGCAAACTAAAAAGGCATTAGTGAGTAAAACTCACTCAAAACGACGACAACGACGCGAGGATCGACTTTCCTCAAAGCGGGCCGAGTATCCGGGCTCGGGAAGGCAGGCAAAACGGGCCAAATAGGTGCTTCCACACCCATTTTCCAGCCCTCCGTCCACTGTGGCTGAGGCCGAGAAAGGTGAGAGGAAGGCTCGGGTTGAGGCGAGCAAGGGCGGCTAGGGCGGGCGGAGCTCCGGCGGTTCGAGGTGGCGGCACACGGTGGTCGGAGGGAGCTCCGGTGGGCCTCTACCGTCCCTCACGACCACCGAACAATAGCTGGCCAGATAGGGTCGTGAACTGCAGCTCAACTGGACAGGGGCAGACGGCGCGGCTAGGCGGCCGTGGAGCTGCGACGGCGCACAAGCAAGAGGAGGGAGAGAGAGTCGGTCACGAGAGGGTGAGGGAAGAAGAAAGAGAAGAGAGAGGTTTGAAAAGTCAAAGAAAGAAAAAGTAAAGAGGAAGACAGCCAAGCATTCGGTGGAGGGGGCTGCGCACGAGGGGGAAAAGAGAAAAGGAGAGAGAGAGAGAGAGAGAGAGAGAGAGAGAGAGAGAAAGAAAAAGAAAGAAAGAAAGAGGGAGAGAGAAAAAGGAAAAAGAGAGTGTTTGGCTAAAAATGGAAAAGAAATGGGAAGATCACAAAAATAAAAGGATTTCCTCAAATAGAAAATCATAATCTAAATTTCTTTTAAATAAGCTCATAGATTCTCAAAAGAATTTTCCAACTTAGAGTTCTTGATCCCCACTTACAATTGCATCCAATTTCCCTCTTGAATTTCTCTCAAATGACTCTCAAAAATCAATTGATGTCTTACTTATCAAATTGATTATTTTCCTCATCCAAGAATCCCTCACGCTTCTCAATTTCACAATCCCCGACTTCAACTGAACGAAAACAGCCCCAAACTGATTTTTTTCCCAAAGAGTCTCGATGGTCAAAAAAATCTTCTAAGACTTATTCGACGTTCCTTAAATGACTTGTGATATGACAGAATTTCTAATTTCTGAAATTGGACTTAGGCTAGTGGTTAATTTCACTCGGACGAGCTTTTAGTGTGATCTAAACTACCGGGTAGTTTTCAGAACTTTTTAGGACAAATGACCATGATCGATTTTCTTCGAGCCACGACAAACCCACTTGACCCATTGGCAATCCTTGATTGTCGCGAAAATCTCTTGGATTCAAATACGGACATAGGGTACTAAAACGATAATAAGATCAAGTTAGTGCTGGTCGATGAGAATTTTCCAATCTAGTGGAGTCACCTGCGATCGGTCATTCATCTCAGTCGAATCGACCTATCTCTAATCTTAATTCGATTTTTAGCTGTGCCATAATGATCTCTAAAGATGAGCACGGTCGAGAAATCGATTCATGGTCGAATTCTCAGTCTATCTGCCTTAAAGTCCTTAATAGCCTACCCAGCTAATCTAATTATCTCGTGAGTGGCCAACTCAAAGAAAAATACTATAGTTGTGTCAATGAAATGTCCAATTTAATCAATCGAAATCAGAGTCTAAAAATCAAGATGTCACATGCACTCACCACATTCTCTCTAAAATAAAGCAGAAGCATCAAAATATCATTCGCCCAAGTAGAGAATTTTACAGCAAGAAACTGTTAAAAAAAAAATTTGGATGTATGCGATGCGGAAGTATGGTTTTGGTATTGATGATAGTTTTTTATTAGTGATGTTATGTGCAAGTGTATGATATAGTTTGTAGATGATGGACAAGGGACAAGATATGCTAATTAAAGGATATAGGATATGAGATATGGGGGAAAATAGTTTCATTAGTTGAATAAAATAATTTTACAATAGTTTAAGGAAGTGTTGGTGGAGGAGCTTCAAGATATGGAGTATTATCTCATGCTCCTCTCACCCTCTTACATTTATTGTTCTATTATGCTCTCCCATCTTTCCTATTTATATGGTACTCTATCAATATTCTAGATTTGTGTAGAATGTTGTCCACTTAGGCTTAATCTAGATAGTTCTATATTGTACTTTATCCTCTCTTCTTCTAGAGAGATCTATACATGTGCTTCTACATTTTTCTCTTTCTTCCAAAAATTCATTTAGGGAATTCTAGAAGTTTAGCAACTCTAGGAAATTCTAGAAAATGGATCACCATTTCCAACAGAAACCTTCTCCCTCCTAATCTCTCTCTCCCCCTCCCTGTTGGCGAAGCTTCCATCTTCCCTCAGGAGAAGCCCTCCACAACCTTTTTCATTAGTCACATACTAAAAGATACACAAATCAATCTCTCTCTCTCTCTCTCTCTCTCTCTCTCTATCTGAATGGTTTTTCACTAACTTTGAGACTCTTTTTAGTCACCGAGAGTAAATAGGAAATTCCCATATCTAGAAGTGGAGGTAGCTTTTGATAAGTATATGAATCGAGCCGACCTTTATCATCGACGAATTGCACGATTTGCTTTTCCTCGCTTAACTTGAACGACTTGATTTTCCCTCACCAAACTTGGATGGTATTGGGACAGCTGGTACTCTCCCTACTTTCACATCCTTTACTAATTATTTTCACTTTCTGCTGTGCGGATAAGCAATCATAATCACTTTCGAACTATTTATTTATGTACTCGCTTTTTGTCGGATTCGTCACTAATGCCAGGCAAAAGACCGAAGATGCTCGCCCGCCCGTGTATAAAGAGAGTGCAGTTTCCCTTTTTGGCCTTTTACTGAAGTCCCCTCAACATGAACGCTCGATTCCTGCTCTCAGCCCTCTTCTTCTTCTTCACAGTCCTAAGCGTTGCACATGCTCAAGGAAGGGGACCCGTCTCAAGAATCACAAGAACTCGTGATCTTTCCAACCAAACTCATCATTGGAGACACACCCAGATGACGAAATCACAGGTGACTGGTGTCAAGTTCAAGTCTTTTTCACCTCCAATGGTGCAAGCAGGTGTCTTGTGCTTCGTAGCAGCTGCTATTTCAAGCGCGGGCGGGATTGGTGGTGGGGGGCTTTTCATACCGATTCTCGCTATAATTGCAGGCCTTGAGCTCAAGACAGCCTCGAGCATCTCGGCTTTCATGGTCACTGGTGGATCGATTGCGAATGTCATCTGCAATTTGGTCATCAAGAGCCCCAGGTCTGGTGGCAAGTGCCTGATCGACTATGACATCGCGCTCCTCTCAGAGCCATGCATGTTGTTGGGAGTGAGTGTTGGGGTCATATGCAATGTTGTCTTCCCTGAGTGGCTCATCACTGTACTATTTGCAGTCTTTCTTGCTTGGTCCACCATCAAGACCTGTGGAAATGGGGTCTCGTATTGGAAGCTGGAGTCACAGGAAGGGAGAGAGATAGTACACTTGGAAAATGGGTCTGTGAAAGAGGGGGTTCTTGATGGGTCTGAGGAAGCCAAAACTGCAAGAGAGCCTCTTTTGCGTGTTGAACCAGAATGTCCAGACAAGTTTCCATGGATGAAATTGGGGGTTTTGGTTCTGGTCTGGTTTTCATTCTTCTTGGTGTACGTTCTTCGTGGAAATCGATATGGGCAGGTTTGTTTCTTCTGTTATTCTTTTTTTTTTTGTTTTCTTTTATATCTCCTTTAACTCCACTATCATCTTAGATAAGGCTAAAGAATTATCATGCCTCCAGTGATTGAATTAGGTGAATGAATACAATATACCAGAAGATCTGTCCATTTTGTTTTCATCCTCATTTTTTATTTTACAATTATAGATCATTCTCAATATAAAGATTTTAGACAGATCGTGCTGGATCTTGTTGCCTTCTTCTTATCTAGTGAATCACCTCTTGAACTGAATTTTTAAGGAAATGATGATTAGGATGTTTATGGATTTATCTTAATAATGATATTGCGAAAGGAGTTTTGTGGAAAAAGTTGCTGCTCGTGCCGGGGACACTTCGTCATGTCACAGAACAGCAGATTTGTTTGCTTTGTGTTCTATAATTCAGGGATGATTCGCTTGATTCTTAAATGTGGGACTCCTGTGGGTCTATATCTTTAATATTCTAATCCACCGTGTTAGAAGTTTAAAAAAATTGATTATTTTAAAGATACATATACAATTTTATTCTTATTCTTATTTTTTGGCTTTTTAAACAGATTACTGGAAGCCAATGTTTGATCAAACAAAAGAAGATTAATAGACTCGAAGCTTAAGATGAAAATTCTTTTTACTACAAAACAAAGCCAAGAATCAAGAATCAAGAATCAAAAGCTCCACAAATATCTCCAAAAAGAAATTAGATCCATTATTTCTTGTTTTTGTCTCCTTAGAATGGTCCTCTTAACAGATCTTTTGACATTCACTCTGGTGGTATATCGAAAGCTTCTTTCTTTTCCACTCATATAGAGTACATGTTTATCTATGGATGGTGACTCATTAGTCATTAGCTTGCTCTAAATCAATTTTAAAGTGTCAACTGACGGAAGTGATCTACATAGACTTCAATGTCGGTTTGAGTTGCTTTCAGTGCATGCCAAGTAGAACATGCTTTCAGCTAGCAAATCAAAACCTAGAAAGAAACCAACGAATAAGCTCTGGAATCGCAATCTTGGATGTTGCCATGAAACCGCTATACTGATACCATGGTCCTTTTCCTTGTCTTGTATAAACGTGACACTGACCATAAATGGCCACTTCATGATGAAGTTGCCACTCATCTCTGGCCCACCGCACCATTTCTTGCTTAAACTCTACATATCACTAGCCTGCTGCTTAATTTTCTTCTTTTCTTTTTCCGCCTTCCTGAGTAAATCTTTGCAAAGATTCTTCACGTGACTGTCCTGCAGTACGATACTTCCCTCCAAGTTTGTACGACAGATTTGATGTGGATGGTCTTTGAAATTATGTGCAGAGTATCATCCCAATGGAGCCCTGTGGTCCGGGATATTGGATACTTTCATCCATTCAGATTCCACTAGCTGTGGCCTTTACTTTATGGATCCTTTTCAGGAAAGAAAGCATCCAAAATCAAGTCTCAAGCCAGCAGGTCTTTGCTTATATACTGAAAAATATTAATAAGAACCGTAAGAGTTGTTTTAGTAAATTAAGCTCGATAACTTGAACTTCATTAAGATGTGGTTCTTTTTTAAAGGACATTGATGACCTGAACAGAGAAGAACCAGCCAACAGGCTTATTTTTCCAGCGATGGCACTGTTAGCTGGACTTTTGGGCGGAATTTTCGGAATAGGCGGTGGAATGCTAATAAGCCCACTCCTCCTGCAAGTGGGAATTGCACCTGAGGTAACTTCTTGGTCACATATCATTTGCGACTCTATCGTTTCCTCGCATGAGCTGGGATAAATTATTAGGTGAAGTCACTTGAATGTCTAGCATCATAGACGAAGCCAATTGTAGAAAACCCGTGAGGTCCATATCCTACATGAAGGCTGAATCTGTCAGGCCGAGCCCAATTCATATTTTGTTAGGCATAACCTGCACTTCATCTTGCAGGTTACAGCAGCAACTTGCTCATTCATGGTTTTCTTCTCGTCCACAATGTCGGCGCTCCAGTATATCCTATTGGGGATGGAGCACACAGAGATCGCCCTGATATTATCCTTTATTTGCTTCGTCGCATCACTTCTGGGAATAATCGTGGTTCAGAGGGCCATAAATATATACGGGAGGGCCTCGCTCATCGTGTTCTCCGTCAGCATTGTAATGGCATTGAGTACGGTTCTCATCACCGGATTCGGAGCTGTTGAGGTCTGGAACGACTACATTTCGGGCAAGTATATGGGATTCAAACCTCCCTGTTGACGACTCTTGGCCATGGAATTTTCGGTAAGCGCGCATGCTGTAAAAGTTATAAACAGCTCGCTCCTCTTCAGCTAATATGGAATAGGGATTAGGCCTATCCCATTTGCGGGATCAGGCCAACATATTAGAACTTGTCTATCTACGGGAGATTGTTCCAATAGACTAGTTTACGATATCGGGTATTTTCTTGTGTAAGGTCGGGAGCGGAAGGGCCGTGCATGGAGATTTCTTGACCTGGAAAGATTGTCCTTTGTATAATCTTGTAAGACAAGTATGATAATCCTTGCCGTGAGACTGACTTTTCGATGTTAAGCACAATAGAGCATGCAATTCCACGACGTATCTTATGGCTCAAAATTAGAAACAAATCCCACTGCCCTGATCGAAATAGAACTATAAAGGGAATTACTTTGATTCAGTCATCTCGGTTTGGATTTGGTCAGTTGAATATTTAATGTTGAATACGGAGTAATCACATAGTTCCCCCGTTACTGTGATATCTTTTATGACGATTCAAGTTTAGCAAGTGATTCCAGAAATCAAAGTAATGCACAGACGAGACAGGCCATTTAGTTCACTGATGACAAAAGACAAACATTGACATGAGACTCCCATCTTTAGAGGTGACTTACTTTAATTTCTACATCACATGCAGTCGAAAGATCAATACATTGTGTAGATTGATGCATGGCTTTCTCCACGAAGTATCAGGGAATATGCAGCTTTACAAATTTCAAGTAGCCGTATCATCCATGGAATTAGTATAGTACAAATTTCAAGTGATTATCTGCGGAATTCGTGTATATACCTTCTTCTCAAAGGTTCTCGCAAACTAACAATGGATGAGATATTTTGATGTTAACAATTGATCTAAAAACACGAACTACAAGGTAGAGAGATCTTCTCGAAGGTTCTCACAAACTAACAATGGATGAGATACTTTGATGTTAACAATTGATCTAAAAACACGAACTACAAGGTAGAGAGATCGGGAGAGGATGAATGTTGTCCATAGAACTCCAAAGACAAAGGTAAAAGATAGTTGTGATAGGAATCACACACCAATTCTAGAAAAATAACACAAGTAAATAATTCACACAGATGAAAATATAATAATAATAATAATAATAATAATAATAATAATAATAATAGAATGAAATGAAAAAACACACAAGAAAATTTGTTATCGAAGTTCATCTAGACTTGAGCTACTCTGTATCCCTTCAAATTATACTGGATTTCAAAGAAAGTAGGTATATAATGATAATCTTCTCTCGAGATTAACGTACCAAAAGAAAACACTCACAAATAAAATAAAATAAAATAACTTTTTCTTCTCTTTTACACACAAATCGCATTTTTCTTCCTATTTGGCCGTCACTATCTCTCGTCTTTTCTCTCTAGTTTTTCATAGCTATCACAACTGTCACCTCTCAATAGCTAATATGTGAAGGGTAACTTTTAACCTAAAAGTAAAATGAAGAGAAAAGATAGGAAAACCCTAATAATAAAAAGTCGGGCTTCGCCTACCAACAATCTCCTACTTAAAGATAAATGTACTCAATGCGCCAAGCGAATTTGCATCCGTCCACTCTTTTTCTTGTTCTTTTTCTTTTTTTGGTCAAGCTTGCATCTGCTTCAAAAGCTAGTAATAGGAACTTGTGCCTCTACAATCCTAGTCATCAACTAATGTGGAGTAATACAAATGATACTAGTACAAAAAGATACTTCTCTATGTCTACTTCCTTAGTAAACATGTTAGATGGATTCTTTGCCTTACCTATTTGATATATGTGCACATTTGTTTCGAATCTACTCGATCCTTCTTAGGAGATTTTCTCTGTTTCTTTAATCGATACCAAGCTTAGATTACGATCCTTGAAAAGACCTTTCCACATTGAGAAGATGTAGTTGTGTATGGATGTGATCGAGCATTCAACATCTTTTTAAGAAAATATGTATTGCTTGAATTTTATAACCATGTCTTGACTATCTTTTGTCTAAAGAGGATGTGTCTTCGTTTATAAAAGAAGCCATCCTTGATCCTTGAGCCTAGATTTTGCTAAAGTGAAATTTGTTGGGATATAATACGCGGAAACGGCAGGATCTTGCAAATTACGTCAACGCGAAATCACCAAAGAAATAAACGAGAAAATCAGGTTACCAGAAATTTACGTGGTTCGGATCTTTCACCGAACCACATAAATCTCCGTGTTCTTAATTATTCTTGTTTACTTTTCTCATCTAGTTAGAGTGTTCTTCCACACAACAATTGGTATCAGAGCAAGTTATGTTGATTCAGACTTCGTTGGTGATTTGGACAAGCGAAGGTCCATCACAGGATATGTCTTTACTCTTGATGGTGGAGCTATTTCGTGGAAGGCAATGCTTCAACCTACTGTAGCATTGTCTACAACTGAAGCTGAGTATATGGCAGTAATTGAGGCTGCGAAGGAGGGAATATGGCTGACTGGTTTGGTCACAGAGTTGGGTATAAAGCAAGAAAGTGCTACATTATATTGCGATAGCCAAAGTGCAATATGTCTCACGAATAATCAAGTGTTCCATTCTAGAACGAAACACATTGAAGTTCGGTACCACAAAATTCGAGAATTTGTGGAGAATGGTAGCATTGCTTTGAAGAAAATCCATACTAAAGATAATCCCGCAGATATGCTCACGAAGACGGTTACTATAGAGAAGTTCAAATCCTACAGGAACTTGATTTCTCTTACTCATCATTGAAGTTGATGGAGGCCGCACCGATCCAGGTGTGGGCGTACCTTTGTGAAGGTACGGTGGAGGGAGAGATATGTTCGTTTTCTTGGTTCAAGTGGAGGCTTGTGGTTTATTCAAGCCAAAGGTGGAGATTTGCTGATATTGTCTTGAATTCCACAAATTCAATTGGGAAATCTAGGAAGGCTTGAAGATTTTGAACTATTTGTTTCCAAATATATTTTCTAGATTTGGGTTTTAAATTTGATAATATCTTTATGCTGGAATTCCTTACTAGGTTTAGGAAAGTGGGGATCTAAAGATCTATTTATTTCAGCATTGTATCTTGTACTCTGGACATATGCTTAAATAAGAAATCGTTTCTCTCTCTCCCGTGAACGTAGGCGGATCTTTCACCGAACCACGTAAATCTCCGTGTTCTTAATTATTCTTGTTTACTTTTCTCATCTAGTTAAGGTGTTCTTCCGCACAACAAAATTACCACTGTTGAAAGATGTTATCGTGAATTTTCTTGTTTTGAGCCATATCGCCCTCCTCAAGTGAATAACCAGATCATAGAAAATTGGTTTGCAAAACCTAGTTTTCCACAAAAAGGAACACGAAAGGAATCAAGGATCATAAAATGGATAGTTGAGAACCTTGAGATAAACCGCTCTCAAGTCACCTTCCTCAATGCTGACAACCCTGAGCGACGGCGACTGCCACGTCACTCCGCAGTCCCTGATCATGGAGTGTGCGCCAGTCCAATGATCGATTGCCACGTAAGCCATTCCATCAATGCGGCAAGATTGAAACGGCCGAAGACGGAGAGGAGAGAGAGAGAGAGAGCAGCGACGGAGAACGTGAGGAAGTGGGCACCTGAAAATTGGAGAAGTGGGGGCCCGCTCCGACACGTGGTGAACAATTACTGGACTGGAGTGTGGCCTACGTGGCACTCCTAAGCCTGGATCCGACCAGGTCGGATTCCTCGGATCTTGAAACGTCTCTGACCTAGTGAACATGTTTTGAACCCCCCAAAAAAAAGGAGAGAAATCTATTGTTAACGAGTTGAATTTCAACTGAAAAAAAAAAATGAAAAAAAAAAGATCGGTTGTTGTGTTTTAATATATTGAAACTATATAAACATATTAGACAAGTTCATGGTTCTACCGGGTGGCTACTTGAGGCAAACCCATTCGACTTCAGAGTCTAGATTTTCTTAGAATCAATCTCTTAAGCTTGATTTTTATTCAAAATCTAAATTGGACAACCCGAACCACACATTAATCTTAAAATTACGAAAAATGGCCAAAATAAATAAATAAAATCAGTCCCCTAACAAAACTAGAATTTGACAACAAGAAAGAATCTACCTTCTCTCACCAAATCCATCTAAATCTCTCACTCTCTCCTAAGCCACAACCGAAGCTTTAACAGAGGGCGCGTTTGGTAACATCAAAAAAAATTTCAAGGAACGGAAATAAAAAAAAAATGTTTCTGTTCCGGAGAACAATTTTTTACCGTAGAAAGATGTGTTTGGTAAATTTGTTCCAGGAATAAAAATTGAATAGAAACATGTTTTGTAAATTTATATTATTTTTTTGTTTCTTTTAATTTTTTAATATTTTTTTTTTTTTTTCCTTTTTTTCCTTTCTTTTTATTTTTCTTCTTTCGGTCGGTCGCCGGCCTCCGGCGACTCGGCCGACGGGGCCGGCAGCCTCACCCAATCATGGCGAGGCTCGCCGGCCCGGCGAGGCCGAGCCTCACCGTGGTTGGGCGAGGCTCGGCGTTGCCGCGGGCGAGGCCAAACCTCGCCTTGGGGGCGAGCTCGGGCTCGCCCAAATCTGACGAGGTCGAGCCTTGCTAGGGGCCGGCGACGCTCCGGCGAGGTCGCCAACCCTCGACGGCGTCGCCGGCCAAAGAAAAAAAAAAGAAGAAATGAAGAAGAAAAGAGAAGAGAGAATAAGAAGTGTTTCTTTAAAATCGTTTCGGAATAAGAAACAATTTTTTTTTTATTTCTCATTTCTGTTCTTTTTGTGTTTGGTAACAAAAAATCCGATTTTGAACAAAAAGCAAACAACGCATTTCTTTTTTTGTTCCAATGAAAAAAAAAAACAAAATTTATGTTCATTAAAAAAAAAAAAAAAAAAAGAATGAAAACATGCAGGCCCAGACAGACCTCCACAACCTTTTTCTTAAAATTAAAAATCAACATTCTCTCCATCTATCGAAGACTTTTCTAGTCGTCGGGAGTAAAGAGGAGTCCGAGGAATTTGCATGCTTTTGCCTTTCCTTCACCCAACTTGGATGACATAACGACACATGGTAAGTCTGTAGTTTCACCAATTCCACATTCTTTCATCTTTTACTTCGCTCCTTGCTGTGCTAAGAGTTGATAATAATTGCATTTTACATTTATTTATTGACAGCGCTATTTCCATCACTTATCCACCTCATTTTTATTAAAAAGATAATATTGCCCTCGATTATTCAATTGTAATTTAAAGTAGCGGCTCCAAGTTTATTTACTTTTTTTCTATTTGGAGGTAGCATCAAGTTGCATATTAAAAATATCACATGTCTTATTTTTGCTTATCGTGGGTATCTATGTATGTTAAAGGCACTATGTTTTCTTTTCTAACGTTGGATTTTACTTCCCAAAAATTTACTTTTGCTGAAAAGAGATTTTCAACAAAACCCAGTTCTTTTTCTACATTGTTGAGCAAATGTATGAAATAATTATCAAGTGGAATCTAGAGACAACTTTGTTAACATAGTCATGTGTTTATTAAATTTTACTTTTATTGTGCATATCACCATCAAACCTTTTTTTTTTTTTTTTTTTTGGTCTGAAATGTAAGTACTATTTATAAGATGGCATACCATCAAACCATTTATTATCAATTATCTTATATATATAGATACACACATAAAGGGGTGATTGGATGAAAAAAAAAATCTCTTTAAAGATTTTCCAGCACAAAATCACAATTGCATTCTTGAACATGAAACTTTAAATTTAATTAAATCAAAACTTTGCACAAAATAAGCAATTTTTTTTAAATGCCAATGAAATTTCATCATTTGGATTAACAAAAATTAATATTATGTGTGACTAGATTCTCGAAAATTCTTTTATGATGGTACAAGTAAAAAGTTAATAAACGTGTGAATAAGTTAAAAAGTTGTCTCTATTAACTTTTTTTCTAAATTTTACTTGACAATTAATTCATAAATTTGCTCGATAATATAGAAAAAAAAAAAACCTAGCTTTCTTGAAGTTTCTCTTTTTGACAAAGCTAATTTTGACGAAAGTGAAATAAAATAAAGAAGCGAGCATAATAACCTTTAATAGACATGGGATACCCACAATAAGTAAAAGGAAAATATGTGACATTCCTTGGATTCTACACAACAATAGAAAAACTATAAAAGAAAAGTAAATTAAACTTCCACCATTATTAATTACAATTAAATGGTTGAGTGTAATTTTGTTATTTTAGTGAATACAGTTTTTTTTTTTTTTTTTTTTTTGGTTGGATAGTGGATACCGGGTGGGATAAAAAAGCACGATCCTCATTTATTTTCTCACTTTTCGGTGGTACCCCCACCAATGCCATGCAGAAGATCAAATATCTCTCGCAACCGCTGTGTATCAGGAGAGTGGAGTTTCCGTTTCTGTCCGTTCGCCAAGCTCTCTCAATATGAAGAACCAGAGACTCTACGCTCAATTGCTACTCTCGGCCGTCGCCTTCTTCGTCTTCTTCTTCACAATCCTAAGCCTTCCTCATGCTAAAGGAAGAGAACCCATCTCAGGAATCACAAAAAGTCGTGATCTTTCCAACCGGACTCATCAATGGAGACACCCCCAGATGAGGAAATCTCGAGAGACCCGTGTCGAGTTCAACTCACCGGTGGTGCTAGCAGGTGTCTTGTGCTTCATAGCATCTGCTATTTCCAGCGCGGGTGGGATTGGCGGAGGTGGGCTTTTCATACCAATTCTTGCTATAGTCGCCGGCCTTGAACTCAAGATGGCCTCGAGCTTCTCCGCTTTCATGGTCACTGGTGTGTCGCTCGCGAATGTTGTCTGCAGTTTGATCATCAAGAACCCCAAGTTTGGTGGCAGGTGCTTGATCGACTATGATATTGCACTCCTCTCAGTGCCATGCATGCTGTTGGGAGTCAGTGTAGGGGTCATATGCCATGTTATCTTCCCTGAGTGGCTCATCACGACACTATTTGCAGTCTTTCTTGCTTGGTCCACCTTTAAGACCTGCAAAAAAGGGATCTCGTATTGGAAACTGGAGTCAGAGGAAGGGGGAGAGAGAGTCCACTTGGAAAATGGGTCTGCGAGAGAGGAGGGTTTTGATGATGGGTCAGAGGAAGCCAAAATTGCAAAAGAACCTCTTTTGCGTGCTGCATCAAAACGTCAAGAAACGTATCCATGGATGAAATTGGTGGTTTTGGTTCTGGTCTGGTTTTCATTCTTCTTCGTGTATATACTTCGTGGAAACCGACATGGACAGGTGTGTTTCTTCTGTTACACTTTTTTTGTCGTTTTGTTTTTATCTCCTTTAATTCCATCATCATCCTATATAAGGCCAAGAGAATTATCATGCCCCTGTGACTGAATTAGGTGAATGAATACGGTATACCAAAAGATCTGTCCGTTTTGTCTTCATTCTCATTTTTTGATTTTCAACTACAGATCATTCTCAATATATAGACAGATCGTACTAGATCATTTTGCCTGGTTCTTATCTATAGAGTCACTTCTTCCAACTGAATTTTAAGTTAGTGATGATAAGGATGTTTATGGATTTATCTTAAAAATGATATTTCTCAGACGTGAAAAGAATTTTGAGGAAAAACCCGTTGCTCATCCTGGGGACATTTTTATTTATCTTATAGAACAGAAAATTTGTTTCCTTTGTGCTCTATAATTCAGGGATAACTCGCTTGATTCTCAAATGTGGGACTCATATGGTTCTAGATTTGTAATATTCTATATCTTTTTTGGGCTTTTTAAACAGATTACTGGAAGTTGATGTTTAATCACATTAGGATGAGCAAAAGAGGATTGATAGACTGGAGGCTTAAGATGAAAAATTTTCACTAACAAAACAAAGCCAAGTATTAAGAATCAACAGTTCCACAGATAGTTCCAAAGAAGATGAAGAAATTAGATTCATTGTTCCTTTGCTTTTGTCTCCTTAGAACGGGTCCTTTTAATAGATCATTTGTCATTCACTCTGGTGGTATACTGTAAGCTTTTTCTTTCTTCTTTTCTTTTTCCAAAATCGAAGTGTCTCATTCCACTTATAGAGTTCATGTTTATGGATGGTGACTCCTTTAGCTTGCTTCAAATTAAATTTTAAGTGTCAACTGATGGAAGGAAACTACAAAGACATCAATATTCAGTTTGTGTTGCTTTCAGTGAATGCAACTTGGAAGACACTTTGTGCTATCAAATTAAATCTAGGAAGGAACCAACAAATAATCTCTGATACCACAATCTCATATGTTGCTATGAAATCACAATACTGATAGCATGGTCCTCCGTTCTTGCCTTGTGTTCACATAACACTGACCATAAGGGGTCGCTTTATGATGATGATACTCCTCACCTTTGGTCCAATGCGCCATCTCTTGCCTAAACTTTACATCACACTAACTTGCTGCGAAATTTTCTTTTCTTTTTCTGCTTTCTTCAGTAAATCCTCGCAAAGATTTTTAATGTCACTGTCCTGTAATACTATCTTTTCTTCCAACTTTATACTACAGATTTATTGTGCGTGATCTTTGAAATTATGTGCAGAGTATCATCCTAATTGAGCCCTGTGGTCCAGGACATTGGATACTCTCATCTGTTCAGATTCCACTAGCGGTGGCCTTTACTTCATGGATTCTTTTCAGGAAAGAAAGCATTAAGCATCAAGTTTCAAGCCAGCAGGTGGTTGGGTTATATATAGAAAAAGATTAATAAGAACTGCAAAGTTATTGTAGTGAAATTGCTTGAAGCTCATTAAGATGTGGTTCTTTTTTAAAGGAAATTGATGATCAGAACAGAGAAGGACCAGCCAACAGGCTTATTTTTCCGGAAATGGCACTGTTAGCTGGACTTCTGGGCGGATTTTTTGGAATAGGCGGTGGAATGCTTATAAGTCCACTCCTCCTGCAAGTGGGAATAGTTCCTGAGGTAACTTCTTGCTCAAAATATCCACATCCACACGTGACTCTACCTGTTCTTCACGCGAGCTGGGAGAGATTATTAGGTGAAATGACTTCAATGTTTAACATTATAGATTAAGCCAATCGTAGAAAACCTTTGAGGTCCGTATCCTATATTATGGCTCCCACCCACTTCTGATCATACCGTTCCTGAAAGGCTGAACCCAATTCAGATTTTGTTAGGCATAACCTGCACTTCATCTTGCAGGTCACAGCAGCAACTTGCTCGTTCATGGTTTTCTTATCGTCCACAATGTCGGCACTCCAGTATATCCTATTGGGGATGGAGCACACAGAGGTCGCCCTGATATTTTCCTTTATCTGCTTCATCGCGTCACTTCTGGGAATAATCCTGGTTCAGAGGGCCATAAGAGAATATGGGAGGGCCTCGCTGATCGTGTTCTCTGTCAGTACTGTGATGGCTTTGAGCACGGTTCTCATCACCGGGTTCGGAGCTGTCAAGGTCCGGAAAGACTACATTTCAGGCAAGTATATGGGATTCAAATCTCCCTGTTGACGGTGCTAGCGCATGGAATTTTCGCTAAGCGTGCATGCTGTAATAGTTAGAAACATTGCATTTCTCTTCAACCATACCAATATGGAATAGGTAGAGTTAGCCATTTGAGGGATGAGGCCAACATGTTTGAACGTGTCTCTCTACAGGAGATCGTTCCAATAGATTAGTTTCATGATGTCGTGTATTTCTTGTGTAAAGATGGGAGTGGAAGGGCCTTGCATGGAGACTTCTTGACCTGGACAGATGACCCTTCGTGAAATCTTGTAAGATAAGTATGATAATCTTTGCCATGAGCTTGACCTTTGAATATTAAGCACAATAGAGCACTCATGTGATTCTGTGACGTCTCTTGTCGCTCAAAATTAGATATCGATCCTGATGCCACGATTGAAATAGAATTATTAAGGGAACTTTTTTTATTCAACCATCTCTTTTTCTATTTGTTCAGTTGAATATCTTATGTTAGATAATAAGTAATCACATAGTTTCCCAATTATTTTGATCTCGTTTATGCGATTCAAGAGTTCTAAGTGCTTCCAGAATTTATAGGAATGCACTGACGACAAGAGGCAGAGACATTGACCTGAGACTCCCATCCTAAGAGATAGGTTCCCTTGCACATAGGGAGACTAGAATTTCTACATGGTCTGCAGTTGAAAGATCAAAACATTGTGAAGATTGCTGCATGACATTCTCCATAGAGTATCAGTAAATATGCTGCTTTACAATTCAAGTTGGCCTATCGTCCATGGAATTAGCATAATTACAAATTTCAAGTGATCGTATCATCTGCGGAATTCACATATTTACCCCCATTCACTAAAATTCTCACAAATTGACAATGATTGAAAGCACTTCAATGTCGCCAATTAATTGAGAGATGATGCTCTTAAAAACTCGAATTGTGGGGTGTAGAGATCAGTCGGGATGAATGTTGTCGATGAAACTCCAAAGACAAGAATTATAATCTGTTACATGAGGATGAGATTGAGTAATGAATATTATGCATAAAAGTGCATTCATGCAATTCCAGGACCTTATCTCTTGAAATAAGATATCGATCCCAATGCCTCGACGTAAATAGAATTTTAAAGGTGACTATTTTAATTCAACCGTCTCCTTATGCTAAAAGAAAGGGAACCCATCTCAAGGATCACCAAAAGTCATGCTCTTTCCAACCAAACTCATCGATGGAGGTACACCCAGGTGACGAAATCTCGAGAAACCCATGCCGAGTTCAAGTCTTTTTCACCTCCAAAGGTGCAAGCAGGTGTCTTGTGCTTCATAGCATCTGCTATTTCAAGCACAGGGGGGATTCGTGGAGGTGGGCTTTTCACGCCGGTTCTCGCCATCATTGCCGGCCTTGAACTCCAGACAGCCTCGAGATTCTTCGCCTTCACGGTCACTGGTGTGTCAATTGTGAATGTCATCTGCAGTATGATCATCAAGAGCCCAAGTTTGGTGGCAAGTGCTCGTTTGGAGTCAGCATATGGGTCATATGCCATGTTATCTTTCCCCGCTAGACGAACATTACGCCATTGGTGGGAAACTTGGGCATGGTTTGCCCCATTAGGGCCCATGGGCCTAGGCCAACCCAAGGCCCCTCCGGTTACAGGCCTAGGAGCAGAGGGTGTAGTGCAACGCCCTTCTCAACCTTGGGCCCAACGGTACCACAACTCATTTAACACAGGGTGATCGGCCTGGTCCGGTCCGATTCCAAGGTGGAACCAATAACCGAGGACCAAACCAGTTGGTCCTAAGACTAGGAATTGGATATCTTATTGTCTAAAAGCATGACTAGGAATAAATTTAAAATTGAGATAAATCATATACTCCCATCCAGATATCTTATTGTTCAATTACAAATTTATATTTTCTCATAAATAATAAACTAAACCAATATATATGGTCAGTTCAGTCCAATTCCTTGTGAGAACTAGATTGTCCGAACATCTGTTTCACTTTTAAAAACTAGGAATTGAACTGTCACTTTTGAAGATTGAACCGATACTCTTGAAAATTAGACCCAACCAACCAATTGAGATTTCTAATTCGGGCGATCCATATTGCACACCGTTAGTTTAATAGATCATGACTTGGCTAGTGCTAGGCTCTCCCACCAAACAAAAAAAAAGTAACTATGCAATAGCAACATCGTGTGTTGCCAATTAAAAAAAAAAAAATCTAAGAAATGAATGTTGTTTCGAAATTTATAATCATGTCTCCACTTCCTTTCGCTGCAAAGGACGTGTATATTTTGTAAAAAGAGCCGCCGTCGGTCCTCGAGCCTCGATTTTGCTGAAAGTGAATTTAACGCCCGTGGTCAATATTAATTTTACTCTTTCGGGTCAATCCGCCCCGCCCGCCGTCATTGCACGGTCTAGCCCTCTCTAAATTTAAGAAGGAGCATCGTATTTTCAGCTAATCGAAGAAGTTTAGCCTTATCCGAAATTTGTCGAGAGTAACAGAAAACATCCGGCTGACCGGCGATAAGGGTCATATGCAATGTTGTCTTCGATGCTGTCTTCCCTGAGTGGCTCTTCACTCTCCTATTTGCAGTCTTTCTTGCTTGGTCCACCTTTAAGACCTGCAAAAAAGGGGTCTCATATTGGAAACTGGAGTCAAAGCAAGGGAGGGAAATGGTAAACTCGAAAAACGGGTGTGTGGGAGAGGGGGTTTTGGTGGGTCAGAGGAAGCCAAAATTGCAGAAGAGCCTGCTTTGCATGATGAACCAAAATGTCAATAAAAAGCTCCCATGGATGAAAATGGGGGTCTTGGTTCTGGTCTGGTTTTCATTATTCTTGGTGTATATTCATCGTCGAAATCGATATGAACAGGTGAATTTCTTCTGTTACACTTTTTTTGTCACCGTTTTTTTGTTCTGATCTCCTTTAACTTCATCATCTTAGTTAAGGCTAAGGATGTTTCATGTCCCTGTGACTGAATCATGTGAATGTATACCACATTCCAAAAGATCCAACCATGTTATTTTCATCTTCGTTATTTAATTATTCAATTGCATATCAAGTTCAATATATAGGCAGATCATACTAGATCGTTGAGCCTTGTTCTTATCTAGTGGGTCACCTTCAACTGAACTTCTAAGGGACTGACATTTGGGATTGTTGGAATTCGAGTCGGCAGAAGATGACTTACCTGATTCTGATGCGCAAATAGCAAATGGCCCCGAAACGAACGTTGAATTGCGAATAAATCACGAACAACACTACCTCACGTTAGTCTGGATGCAATCACAAGGAAAACACCCGATTTCCACGGCGTAAATGCCTATTGTTCTTGCAAAAATGAAATGGAACGCCTTGATCTTCTTTGATGGAAATGGAGAGGAAATTTGGTACGAATGAATTGCCAACCATTCCAACGGTTGTGCTCGGGAGGCTTTTATACATCTCCATGACACCCCTACAAATGGTGTCCTTCCATCATACCGTATCAAGTCCAAATGGTGCGGTCCAATCGCACCCCATCATGGACGTACTAGCTAGGTAGCTAAAGTACAACAGGGATGTTCGTGGATCTATCTTGAACATGACATTTTCTGTAGAAAAACTTTGTCGCTCATGTTGGGGACACTTATGTTGGCGGCAAAAACACCACACCACCCACAAATAATAGTGGTTTAAGAAAGTGGAACATCAAGTCAGGTAAGGTTCTTTACATTCTTGCCGTAACGGTTGAAGATGAATTATTGCAACACATAAGGAGTGCGAAGACCCCGAAGGAGGCTTGGGATAACTTGGCGACTCTATTTGCGAGGACAAACGATGCCAAGTTACAATGCTTGGAGAACGAGCTCCTCTCAATCTCGCAACAAAGTATGACGGTAAGTCAATACTTTTCTAAAGTTAAATCTATTTGTGAAGAAATTTCAAAATTAGATCCTCAGAATGCCATCTCTGAGACAAGAATGAGAAGAATAATAATTCACGGGTTAAGGCCAGAATATAATGGTATTGTTACAGCCACCCGTGGATGGGCAAATGAGCCAACTCTAACTGAGTTGGAAAATATATTGGCCAATCAAGAGGCCTTAGATAAACAAATCCCTAAGGTCTCAATTAAGGAGGATGAAAGTGCCCTCTTTAGTAATAAAAGTGGGTTCAAGGGCCAAAATAGAAATAGAGCAAGTGCAAGAGATGGCAAACCATGGAAAAATCATGGAGATTGGCGAAGGCAACCAGAAGAGAAGGGTTATAAGCCAAGGGGAGCTCGTCAAGATCGTGACGATGATGACGATGAAGACAAGAGCAACAAAAGGCGTAGCAAACGATGCTATGTTTGTGGCAAGGTAGGACATATTGCCAGATTCTGTTGGTACAGGCGGGAAGAAGGAAATGTCGTCACTTCCGAGATTGAAAACGAAGAAGAATAGGACTTTCAAGCACTTGTTGCAATAAAGGAAAGAGAAGAGCTTGCAACAGCTTGTATAGTTGAGTTGGATAATTCGACAGGTTCTATCACGACCTCGAATAAGAGCAAGCCAAGGGAGAACTCGAAGAAGCAACTAACAACGCTGACAAGCAGTCATGAAAAGAGACCGCAAGAGATGCAGGGAATGATAAAGAAGCTGAAAGTTGAGAAGGCAAAGATGGAGAATATGTTGAAGAAAAGGGATGAGATGATAAGGCAGAAGGATCAAGAGCTCAAGGCAAAAGAAAAGGAGCTAGAGAAGTTCCGATGTGAGTTCAAGAAGCCGCAGAAGCTTCAGGATCTTAAGACCACTATGATGTTCCCAATTGATTATGGTGAGAGAGATATTAAACACATGAAGGAGAAGAAGAAAGGTTTATGAGGAAAGGAGGCCATCTACACCCTACATCCCATGGTGCAAGGATAGGTGGAATAAGATCAAGGAGAAGAAATTTTATGAGAAAAAAGATCAACAAATGAAAGTCACGAATGAGATTGAATCGGTTGAAGCACGAAATGAAAGTCACGAATGAGAGGGTTGACCAGGTGAGTTCCAATCTCAAAATTCTTAGAAGAGATATGCTGAATACAAAGGTCGAATTGAGTAAGAAGAAGGAAAAAGAGACTAAATGGCAGAATGAATTGGCATTACAAAAATTCAAGAATCACAAAACTCAATGGAAAGTTGCAGCAAGAGAAGCAACTGAAGATGGAGCCATAGAGCCATCCACAACTCAGGAAGCTTCGCAATATGCTGAATAGAGGAAGACAGTTGAACAGTCCAAAAACAATATCAGCACGGCTACTATACCGAGAGAGAGTAGTCGGTGAGGGGGAGTGTTGAAGATCAAGAATTGTGTTCATGTGAGGTGTGAGAGGTGTATGAGAGTGACCCACTCACACCTCACACGGACACAATTCTTGCACACACCCACTCACTCTCTATCACTCTACACTCACTCACACGGACACAATTCTTGCACACACCCACTCACTCTCTATCACTCTACACTCACATCACCTACTCCACCCACTCACACACTCACGTACACACTCCACTCACATCTCACACACACTTAGTTGGACACTCAAATGAGGAGCAAGTTGCTCCTATTTATAGGATGGAAAGTTGGTGACTCTTTCTACGCTATTCTAGAAGTGTTATTATTATTTTATTATATCCTCACAACTAGATTTCTTTGGAGAAGTCTAGAAGTGGTGCAGCTTTTCTTGATGGATTTTGCTAGAACATTCTGGACAAGGGAGAGATCTAGAGAAATCCAGAGAGAGAGAGGCGGTGATCTTCAACAACTTAGTCATGCCACAGGAGTGCTAATTTGTTTCCCTGGTGTTATATAATTGAGGGATGACTTGCTTGATTCTTGCGCGTGGGACTCGTGTGGATCTGGATTATAATATTCTAATGCACTGTGTAATTCTTTCATTTATTTTAGATATTACAAATAAGCTTCAGTATCGCCATCTCGAATCTTGCCATGAAATCGCTAAATCGATCCCATGGGTCGCCTTTCCTGTCTTGTATTCCTGCAACACAAGCCGGAAATGACCGGCTTATTACGATGATGATACCACTCGTCTTTTAGGTCCGCTGCGCTATTTCTTGCTTGAAGTTTACATTACACCAACTTCCCGCTAGATTTTCATTACTTTTCTGTTTGTTTTTTCTGCATTCGCCGAGCAAATCCTTGCAAAGATTCTTCATATGACTGTTCTGAATAGCATCTTTTCCTTCGACATTTTTTTTCCAGATTTAGTGTGCGTGATCTTTGAAATTACGTGCAGAGAATTATCCCAATTAAGCCCTGTGTGGTCCAGCATAATGGTTACTCTCATCCGTTCAGATTCGTCTAGCTGTGGCCCTTACTGCGTGGACTCTTATCAGGAAAGAAAGCATTCCACATCAAGCTTCAAGTCAGAAGGTGTTTGGTTCCATACAGAAAAGAGATACAGCAAATATGATTGTTAATATTAGCTTGATATGAATGAACTAGAGAAGCTCATTAAGATTGGGTTCTTTTTTTCAAAGGAAGTCGATGACCCGGGCAGAGAAGGACCAGCCAACAAGCTCACATTTCTGGTAATGGCACTGTTCACCGGACTTATGGGTGGAATGCTTATAAGCCCTCTCTTCCTGCAAGTGGAAATTGCACCTAAGGTAACTTCGTGGTCACCGTAATGTCTAGCATCATAGACAGAGCGAATGGTAGAAAACCAGTCGGGTCCGGGTCCTGTATCATGGGTCGCATCGATGACGGATCATACCGTTTCTGAAAGGCCGACATAACCTGCAGTTCGTCTCGCAGGTTACAGGAGCGACTTGCTCGTTCATGGTTCTCGTCCATAATGTCGGCACTCAAGTGTCTCCTACTAGGGATGAAGCACATGGAGATCGTCCTGACATTTTCCTTCGCCTGCTTCGTGGCATCGCTCCTGGGATTATTCGAGGTTCAGAGGGCCGTAAGGTTATACAGGAGTGCCTCGCTCATCGTGTTCTCCGTGGGCATTGAGATGCCTTTGAGCACGGGTCTCATCACCAGATTTGGAGCCGTCAAGATCTGGAAGGACTGCATTTCAGGCAAGTACTAGGGATTCAAACCTCCTTGCTGACGACGCTACTTCTGCGCTTAAGCGACTCACTTAAGCACGGACGCTACGAAAGTTAGATCGGCTAATTTCTCCAACAACTAACATGGAATAGGAGAGAGTTAGGCCTTTTTGGGATAATGCTGACATACTTGAACATGTCACTCTACAGGAGATTGACCCGACGGACAAGTTTTGCGATGTCTGTAGTTTCATTGGCCGAACGGGGAAATTTCTTGACCTGGAAAGATGATCCTTCGTAAAATCTGGCAAACTGACTTCTGAGTAAAAAGAACGAAAGCGTACTATGCAATTCCATTGCGTATCTTATCGCTAAACAATAGATATCGATCCCAATGCCTAGACAGAAACAGAACTTTAAAGGGAATTATTTTGATTCAACCATCTCTTGTTCAATTCACTTGGTTGAATTTTTTACTTCATACTAACTATTCAAGTGGCTGCATCATCCATGGATTTAGTATCAGTTCAAATTTCTAGTGATTTACTGTATACAGAATTCAAGTATATACCCTGTTCTGTCATGTTGACACGAATTAACAATGGACGAAACACTTCAATGTCAACAATTTATCTTAGATAAGACGGTCTAAAAACTCGAACAGCAAAGAACAGAGATGTGCACAGGATGAATGCTGTCGATGAAACTCCAAAGACCAAGGTATGAATACTTGTGGTAAACCACCATTAAGACATTTGACACTTACCAGATCGATATACCACAAGACAAATTTACAAACAACATGCTTGCAAATGCCGACACCATGGCAGACTCAGACCACAAATCTTAGGAAGACCGAAATGTACAGTGACGTCCCCATCGGGGGGCAAGAAGCCGTTACTAGGCAACGCTGGCACGGAAGGACTGCACAAAACCATCTATCCTTTTCCTGATCTCTTCAGGATTAGCACCCACCAGCTTGTCGACCGTAGTTTTGTCCTTCAGCAGTAGAAACGTTGGCATGGCTTTCACATCCATTCTAGTCGCTACCTCCTACAAAAAGCAAACCTTAAGAACAATGTTTCCTCATAGGCAAGGCTTGGCATAAACATATTGGTTAGCCAGAGGAAAATGTGACAAGATCTTTCAAACGCATATCGTTGCAGACTTATCATGACTAATAAGCCTCCTCTGCTCTTCGATGGAAGATCAAGACGACAAGCTTTGCAACACAAAAATACTTCATTTATTCTTCTCCCCCCAACTACATATCAAAAGAGACACATCGATACTGGAATGCGAACTTATAAAGCTTAGAGTGCCAGTATCAACAGCCTAAGTTACTTTCAGAACCACCAGACCATCCAAAACAACAGACATTCTAACTCACAAATGGGAAAAGATAATCACGCCTGCTGAGAAATTTCAGCAACTATGCGTCCTACTTTGGAAGTTTCACTTGCTTTCCAAAGAATTCGAAACAGCTCCACCAAAGATCAAGACTGAACTCCCAAGTTTTCCACTGTGTAGTAGTTTTAATACTAAAGCAAACATTCAGGAGACAAACACCAACAAAGCAGATTCAAGTTGCAGCAGAAAGTACAGAATCGTCAAACGGGAATAAAACTTTCAAAGTGGTCGGGGAAATCGCTTGTTGCTTTAATGAAAATCATAATCCCAACCCTAAGCAAAAGCAAACATATTCTAATCTTGCTAGACACCAAAAGAAAAAATTTCATATACTACAGTTCACAACATATATTATGTCACAAGCTTATGTACAAGAAGAAAAGAGTATAAACACCTAATGATCTCAATGACATCCCAAGTCTAAACTGTAGGTTCCCAACTGCCGAAAATGGATTCCATCCTAATGTAACGAGCTAAAACTCAAGTCCTCCTGCACAAATTACTCCAAGACAAGACCTGGGCGTTACCTTAACATCGTCAACATCAACCGTGAGAAACAGAACATCTGGGTTCGCCGAGGCCAGCTCCTCAACGAACGGGTTCATGGCCACCGAAGGCATGCACCAAGCAGCGGTGAAGTGCACCACCACCTGCATCAACACAACCCATCACGCCACTCCTTCGAAATTCACAGCCCAGAAGGAAATTCCCAATCTCAAAACCGAAACAGGGGTTTGCAGCAAGCAGCAGTCATCGGGAGGCAAAAAGTTCGAAACTTTGACGACAACCAAGTCGAGATTTTTCTGAATTACGACGGACAAGACGCAACAGTACGAGAAGAAGCAGGAAAAAAAGCTGTACAGGGCAGGCTTGAGCGGCGGCCTGAGTCAAGCAGGTTTCCCACGACTCGGGCGAGTCGACCTTCACGACCCGGGACTTGTTCTGCTGGTCATATTGCCCTTCCATTCTTGCTTGCCCTGAAGAGATTTGCCCTTAGTGCTGGTGCTGGTGCTTTCCCTGGTCTTCTTCTCCTTCTCTCCCTCCCTCCTGCTCCTGAAGCTTCAAGAGAATTTCCATTGTAATTTAAGCAAAGAGGTTGATGTCTTCTTTGGTCTGATTGCAAAACAAGAAAGACAGGGGGTGGGGCCCACTTTTGGATATGCACTTGGGGAATAATTTAGGAAGGGAAATCTTTTTGTATTCCAGGAGCAGCATCATCATCCTGGGGGCGCCCACCTTATTGTCCATTTCAGGCCCATGGGCCCACTTCTTTTTCCTCTGGTGGGCCCAATTGGCCCACTTGCGTGCCAATCCTTCAATCTGTCCTTGAGCAGTGAGGGAGGCCATGGGGACACCATTGCTCAGATCATGAACGTGATCTGCAAGCTGTCATGTGTCAAGCTGACATAAGAGTTATCTAACTTTTCGGAATCATCGATTTTGGACTAGACTAATATAACCGATATGTGGGAAAGTCATTCGGATCTTAATAGGTTACGCTAGGGTGAATTTGTTTAGAGGTGGTGATAGAATTTCAATAATGGGTGATTTTTAGCCTTGTTTTTGGCATTTCAAAATTCATGTTGAGTTCGGTGAAAATTAGAATATGAGTTTATTATCTCGACATATTTCAATTCTATGTTAATAAATTAAGCAATGTTGCCCTTGTTACTTGCAATGCAAGCAAAGAAAGTCAAAAGTATTTCGCATTATTTTTGTTGTTTGATGGATAGGTATTAGTACTAGGTACTATCAGCCTTATTATTATTTTTTTCCAGATCCAAGGTACCATCAATCATTTAAATACAATCTTTTGTTCATCTAATGAAGCTACAGCTGTTCTCCAATAGCCATCCTTTTGCAGCTGTTGTTGTCCTAGCATTAGTCCCTCTCTAGTTTCCTAATTGGGAAATATATACATATATCCTAAATTGGAGAAACATTCGATGGTGTTAAGGATAGTTAAACAAAATCCCCTATTTTCCCTCTTCCCAAGGCAAATTTTTTATAAGAATTTTGCGTGTGGATCTCACAAGGAAGGTTTACATAATCAATGATTGTAGTCGATCCACTTCAATATCTCTAGGTCTAGATAAAAAATCCCCCTATTGCCGAGTTGTGTGTGAAACCATATTAAGTACAGAATATCCACATAAGATGATGTGTTGAATTTTTATTAGGCATTAAGTATCATATACTTTTTTTTAGGCCCACTAATGATTGGTTATATTATGTAGCGTGTCAAGTTTGTAGATAGACCTGGTCTTGATACAGATGTCATTACAAACTATTTTAATGCTTTGAGATCTTTCAAATCACCTGAAAGCAGCGTCGTGATGAAGAGATGAGGGTGGGCAGACCATCATTTTATTTTTTATTTTTTTCTGGTCAGTGGCAGACCATGATAGAGTACCTAGGAAATCAAATCATATCTCACGAGATGATGATGGCGACAAAAGGCATTGGGCAAAGGCCCAAGTGTTCTGATGATAGGCCATGGCCAGGCCCCATCAGTTAAATTAGCCTGATTCTGCAGAGATCAGATAGCCCAATTCATTCTTAGTTGAAGCCGACCTGACCCAGCTCCAAGCTTGGTTTCCCGAAGAGAAAGATGGAAAGAACAAAAGATGCGTCTCGTTTCTTGCTTGTTAATGGCCAGTCATCACCAGTCATCTTCATCATCTCTTCACTCATTGAACTGCCTGCTAATCCAGCATGATTAATCCCCTCGGTGATGCTTAGGGCATGGATGGAAGTTCTGCTAAATGTGAATTTGCAGACATTCTTGTATCCCCTGCTTTTGATTTTGATCTTACAGGAACTTTGCGCTAAAAACAATTTATGATTCAGACCCAGTTACTCAATTTCATTTATGAGTAGATATCTTCCCAAAGAAAGAACAATTCAAGAAAATCATATGGCAGTTGAAAGAATATGGAGGGAGAAAGAGACTATTGATAGCGACACAATCAGCATAAGAGCCCAGGAAAGCAAGGTCCGCAGCTGTAACTGCTTGGTGTCCTGAGCCAAAATCATTCCCAGTCCACGTGTCGAAATACAAGCAGCCCATTTCCCCAACCCAATCCTACCTGTCAAATTGAAACACCCTCATAATCCACGTGGCGGCAGGGGAGTGGCCAGGACCATATCCAAGTAATCCAAGCAGGAAAATGGGCAGATAAGGTGGTGTCCCAGATCACTTCACACCACATAACCTCACGCCCTATTCTCGAGACTCCATCCAATTCACAGGAATATATTTCCTCATTTGACCCTCTTGAATCAAAACTTGCTGAGCAATAGCACTTGAGAATTGATATTGAAGGTGAATATGGCCCATGCTATGGCTTCAATGGCTGGCTTACGGGGCTCCTCTCAGGCGGTGCTGGAAGGCAGCCTCCAGCTTAGCGGCTCGACCCGCCTGAGCATCAGCGGTGGCAACAGGGTTGGCTTGGCCAGGCCTGGCTTCAGCATTAGAGCTCAACAGGGCTCGGCCGAGGCCGACACTAGCCGGAGGGCAGTTCTCGGTCTGGTCGCCACCGCTTTGGCTTCAGGTTCTTTTGTCCAAGCAGTGTTGGCCGAAGCCAGGTCGATCAAGGTAGGCGGGCCTCCCCCACCATCCGGCGGACTGCGTAAGCCTCCTGCCTTTTTCTCTTCTTCTCTTAGTCTACATCTACGAGCGTTGCAGATAAATCTTGCTCGAGGACTAGACAAGAATGTTGAATTGCACTGAAGATTTTTCCCTTGCAATTGCTTCTCTGTTGAAAAGGAATTGAAACTGTTAACACAGCTAGATCTGCATTGTTCACATACCCGGTTGTTTTTGGAGACCAGTACCAACTTGATTGTGATTATCCTATTGTTGTAATTTAATGTGTGATTAGATCTAGAGATGTATCTGATATGGATATTTGGCATCCTGCTGTGAAAGCATTTAGTTCCTTTATGATGAAACTGTTGCTTTGGAGAGGCCAAAATTTGGCAAATTCGAAATTCAACCTGGCTCTATCCATGGTCGGTAATGGCCCTATCTACCCGGTATTAGAATAGTGACTGAATTAGTGCTCGAGTTCTTGCATTGTTCAGCGAGATTCTGATTTCTCTTTAACCTTGAGGACTGTACAATGTAAATATAAGGAAGAACTGCAGCATTCGAAGTTGTGGCTTAACGAATAATGGCAATGAAATGCCTTCTCTTTATGTAGCTGGAACCCTGAACTCTGATGAGGCAAGAGATCTCGATCTCCCATTGAAGGACAGATTCTTCCTTCAGCCACTGACTCCGGCACAGGCGGCAGCCAGGGCAAAGGAGTCGGCCAAGGAAATTGTTAACGTGAAGTCGTTCATAGACAAGAAGGCATGGCCATATGTCCAGAACGATCTCCGCCTTAGGGCCGAGTACCTCCGCTATGACCTCAACACTGTCATTTCTGCAAAATCCAAGGAGGAGAAGAAGTCGCTCAAGGAACTTACTGGCAAGCTCTTCCAGACCATCAACAATGTGAGTCGACAGAAAATCTTGAAACATGTCTTGCTCATTCAATTCGCCTTTGAAAATACCTGACTGGCGCGATTTTAATTCCATGTGCTTTTTGAGCAGTTGGACTACGCGGCGAAGATCAAGAGCACCCCAGAAGCAGAGAAATATTATGCTGAGACTGTATCTACCCTTAATGATGTTCTTGCCAAGCTTGGCTAAATCAAGTTTGTCTATTTGTCACACTTTATCGGACACTCCGTTAAGGGCATTTGAAGAAATCTCTTTTCCAATCCGGATAATGCTTTGTTAACTTCTTCACTATCGCTACGAGTCCTTTTTCTTGAAGATAAATGCACAACTCTCGTACTTAATGTTCAGAGTTGTACTTGAGAAGCATTACATATCAACTTGGAGAACACGTCCATTCATTCAAAATTAACATCATGCCGAAAGTCGAGTCCTATCAACTCTTTTTGTGCAACAACTTCACAGACCATCGCTAGGCATGCGATTAGAAAGCATCTCGATGAGAGCCTTTACAAGCAGTAGGGATTGTGGCATCCAACGTAGCTCACATGGTCGAACGTGAAGCAGCAGGAAACTCGCAATCTTATGAGCCAAATTTAACAATTTGCATCATCTCATGCCTTCATTGCATTAGCTTAGGTGTCTCATCAGTGCTATGAATTTTACATTTCTCAGCCTGAAAACGTTTCGCTATATTTGAATTGCTCATTCTTCTGCTTTCACATCATCGGGGTGTACCTTCAAATCCACCGCCAAGATTTCGAGGCAGGGTTCAGCCTGGCTGGCTCTGCAGTCCTTTGCCACCGGCTGTCTCCAGACGAAGTCGACAAGCCCGGCATGCTCATCTTTCTACCCTATTTTGCTGATCACAGCCTCGGCAGGCCATATGATCAGAAACGTCTTGTTTAATTCATGTGGTCATCCTTGGTATGCAATTGTTCATCCGTGTTATAGCAGATCTCGTCTCCGAAGCAGTGTGCCACAGTTGCAGGCTCTGGTCATACTCTACATCCTCGATGTATCCCCACTGGCAATGTGCCACGGTACCACGGTCCACACACCGGTAACATGAACGAACAAAAGACTACCGTCATCCAAAATGTTCTGTTGCACCCCTCCAATATATCAGTGTATTGCAATTTCTCTATTTCTGTAGTCTACTACGTTCCATGGATATATTTCGCCATGAAATTTGTCGAGCTTGTCCGAATGATTGTGTCGTGTCGTGTGGCATGGCTCAACTTCCTGAGGTATCACTTTGACGGATATGAGAAAGGTGGAGGCAATGATTGATTACTTCAACAAAGAAGTGATCTTGTCGGATACATTGCTTGATGCCCCAAAACACTGGTCGAAGAAAGTGTGAGAAGATTTCAGCATCGACCATTTTGATGTCATGGTGGATGCAATCACTGCTTATCCATGCAATGTTCAAAGGGTTTAATTTAAAACTGAAGGGTCACACTCGTTGTCGAAGTCGATTCAATCAGACACCGAGAGAATAGAGAAACGTTGAAACTGTTCGTTAGTGTACTTGGGGCGAGAGAAGAATACTAATTGAGGAATAGCACCTGAATATTTCCTTCGTCAGGTCTGATTTATGATTGTGAATCTCACTTGTTTCCACTTTGCTAAAACATGGTTCAGCATTACGCTCTTATTACACAAATGGTTCAGCATGCTGCTCTATATTTAATAAGCTAATTAAGTGGGAGTTCCTATGTGGAACTATAGATTCTGCACAATGTAACAAAATAATGATAATTAACTATTTGGTTAAGGATAATGACTGAAAAATTAGTAATTCTGTACGATATAACGTTTTGCTGAGGATTTGGTGTCGCGTAATCTCTCTTTATCTGGTAACTATTCATAGCCGCAAGAAAGAATAGGATAACTGACTTTTATCAGGGTGAATAGCTGGACAGTGATAACTTTGATATATGATATCAAAAAGTGCAACTTGTGCTGAAAGAACAAGCACCAACAAAGATATGAACCAAGTCATGAATGACCCTGACACGGAAAATGCTCAAACTAGGAGAGATCAACAGACATTTGGAGCCTGAAGAAAAAGGATAACACGGCCCGTGCTGCATTGATTAGCTGTATGCAAGATGATATCATAAGATGGTCCAGGTGTTTTCCCTACTGCTCATGAGATGCGAGATGGCATCGTAAGATGGTCCGGGTGTTTTCCCTACTGCTCCTGAGATGCGGCTTGCGCTGGAAGAGAGGTAAATCTCTCTATAGACATTAAGAAGCCTCAACCTCAATAGAGCGACTAGCATTTGTTTCAGATCCTGAGATAAAGAAATCTTCCAACTCGCATCAACAAACGTTAGCGAGGATTTTGTGTCCTTGTTGAACCATATGTCCATGGCTTTCCTCAAGCTAGTCAACTACGAATCTAGCAGTGGTCGAGTAACCTCAACCTCAATTCTGGAACCAGCATTTGCTTCAAATCCTGAGATAAAGGAAACTTCCAACTCACACTAAAATATATTAGCAAGGATTTGTGTTCTTGTTGAACTATATGTCCATGGCTTTTCTCAAGCTAATCGATCACGAATCTAGTAGAGGTCAAACGCACTTACACCTTAAAACAACGAGAACAAAGTAACCTTTAGCCAACCCAGTATCCATAATACACCAAAGGAAGATTTGAAAATAATGCACAACAAAACTAAAACCCAAGCTTGGTATGATCTTACCTAATTCATCTCCTGTCCACTCTAATCTGATTTGTATACTCTGTTGTATTCCCCTGATTCATGCTTGCTTTAGACCATAGATGTCCATGCAAACAAAATAGTGGGGACTAGGATGTTAAGACACCCTATGCTTCTTACAAGCCCCAGGTGTTTTTCGATAGAACAATGGGATAAAATGTTCGCCGATCAAAACAATAAATGGGCCAAGCAACTCTGATTTACAGGAGATGAAGTAATGCATCAGCAACATAACTTGCTTCAGAAACAACCACAAGTGATCATGACATCAGTGTCAAGAGAAAGGATGACAACAAACCAGCTCGCTCATGACTGAGAACCGGCAGATTGGAATAGCAGGCACTAGCAACAGGCCAAAGCATTTAGAGAATATCATCAAACTTAAGAGGACATGCAAAAATCCAAGGTTTACATGCATTAAACTTACAAAACCATCGAAAAAAAGTACCGACATGAACCCAATAACCTAAGTAAACAAGATATATCACCTACACATTTTTTGCAAAAAAAACTGGCAGTCCCATCCTACTTTCCATTAGCCCGCTCATAAGCCTCTAAAACAACATTGGTTTGATCACTAATCAATGCGGCCCTCTCAGCCAAAACTCGCATCTCAGCCAATTGCACTTTCCTCCATCGTTCCTTCAACTCCTCCTTCCTCGACTGATCCACCATCTCCCACCCTTTCTTCATGAAGTCCTGCTCCAAGCAAAGCCCAGACATCTGCAACATCTTATTATCACAGGACAACATGCTTCCGGCATCAATATGCTCGGACAGCACTAGTTCACCATTCTCCTTCGGCCTCTCCAGCGACGTCTCCATCTTCAACTTGGGCACCTTGGCAGCAGTAGCAGCCTTACTCTTCTTAGCAGTACCATTCGCCTTCAGCACAGGCGTCTGCTCGCCGCTCCCACCCGCATCGCCGCTCTTATTGGCGCCCCAGATTTTCTTAGACAATTCAAAAACTTTCTGCTCGTGGGGCTTCGAGAACGACCTATCCTCACCATCCTTCCCCTTCCCTTCATTGTTGCTATACTTCTTCTTCAAAACCCGGATCTTGTTCGCCAATTGACTAGCGGTAAACTCTTGCCCGAGCGATTTCTTGACATAATGATGGAACGCGTTAGTGTTGGCAAAAGGGTCCATACCTTTCTTCTCCCGGAAATTGATCATGCCCTGCAACAGGGCTAGCTCGTCGTCGTCGCCCCAGATCCTCTGGAACAGCTTCTTCGACTCCTCCCCGGATTTCTGCACCGACCCGTTCTCCGCCGCGTCCTTCTTCCTCCCTCTCTTCGGCTCCTTCTCCTTGGCGTCCTCCAGCTCGACCTTCCGCTTCGCCTTCGAGCCGCCCTCCGGCTCGGCCTTCCGCTTCGCCGCCGCCGAGGGCTGCTGCGGCTTCGGGGAGGAGGACGGCGGCTCCGCCCTCTGCTTCTTCGCGGGCGGGGTCTCGACCTTCTCCATGGGCTTCGAGGCTATGGGTTTGACGGTGTAGCGGCGCGAGTCGGACTCGGACTCGGACTCGGTCCCCGACTCGGACCCGGACTCGGATTCCGACTCCGACCCAGCGCCGCCGCCGCCGCCGCCGAAGACCCACCCTGAGATTTCTGCTGCGGCTGCGTCTGCGGCGGTTGCTGCTGAGGCGGCGGCGGCGGCGGCGGGGAGTGGGCTTGGGCTGCGGCTGCTTCTTCCGCTCGCCCTTGCCGTCCTCGTCGCCGGAGGACTCGGAATCGGCCTCCGACTCTCCGGTTTCTTCCTCCTCCTCCTCCTCCTCCTCCTTGGGCTCTTCCTCTTCGGAGCTGCCGGCCGGCTCGTCGTCTTCGGAGGACGCCGGCGGCGGATCCTCCGCCGGAAGAGGACGCTTCGGGGCCATGGAGCGCGACGGCTTTTAGGGTTTTAGCGTTTCGGTCGATCCGCAAGAGACGCAGGAAGGGGGGCGAGGTCAGTGCGCAGCGGAGACGGTGCGTGAATATATATATGAAGCAAGGGTAGAAAGGTCAAATAAATAAATAAAAAGGAGGAGGAAACCCAATAATTTATTTCCTTCCTTTTTTCGTCGGCAAATTATTGTTTTTTTTTTTTTTTTCTGATTATACATGGCTTTTCTAGTTTTCATGATGGTCGTCATCGTTATTTCTCAGGTGTAACTTTCTGGAATTTACCTGTTTGATCTTGAAATCATATCGAGGTGCTTCTTTTTGCCTAAAATAGAGACGAACATAATTTAGTTTCAATATATTTGATTTCATGGGATTCTTATTTGATTTCGTTATAATCGCTAATTACAGATTTTGAATAAGCTTGAAAGGAGATTTCGACTTAAATTTAATGCTAAAGTTTCATAAAACACTTAGTTATAGGTCTTTTTCATGGCAAATTGATGATAGACTATAAGTTTTAGAAGCTCGATTTGCAAGTTCATAATAAAGTCATATATTTTATATAATTAGTGCGATTAATGAATGTACTAAGAATATTATGAATTAACGAAACTGAATGACAATCTATTAGTTCCTTATCGTTAATAACACTTGAATATTGTTTGAATAATTAAGCTTGATTTTCACTAATTTCATACTAGGGTTGAACACTTCACTTTGTCACGTGCAAAGTTGTATAATATACAGAAAGACAAAAAGAAGTCAACAAATCGGGACGCCATCCAAAAAAGGTAATTACTTTTTATAGCAAAACAAGTGAGTTGCTTTGATGGTGAATAAAATTTAGTCATTAATATGTTTTATATACGAAAGACCGAATGTCAAGATAAGAAGCAAGAAGGGACTAGCTTTTTATTCCTTTTTAATTTGCCATTAATAGAACCAATTAGTGGACAAATTAGAATAATCTCTCGGGGAGTTTGATGCTAGCTTGGGGATGAATGTTGGTCGCATGCTTACTATATGTAAGTCGAACGGGATTTGGTGTTTTCAGCCGCCTCCGTGTGTGCCGGCTTTCGTCTTTTTGGTACTTAATTGATGGCAATCGATTAATGGTACTAGCACATCGGACTTTGCCTTACCAACTCTTGAGGGAAATCATTAATAGCACATATTGTATAACAAGTATAACGGAGCCAATTAATTTGTGTATTGGATTTTTTTTTTTTTTTTGAAGAAACATTTAATTTATTTCCATAGATATACAATAGAGAAACGTAGTCCAACTATAAACTAACCCAAATTCCAAACAAATCCTAAATAAGAAGATGAATCATCACAATGAAGGTTATGGGTTCGATGCTCTTATTTATAAACTTTTTGTATCGAAATTGATGGTTAATCAGCAAATCCATCTTCAATAATGAGCAAACATTGAGATATTCATCTATTGTGTTGGGATATAATACGCGAAAACGACGGGATTTTACAATTTACGTTAACGCGAAATCACTAGAGAAATAAACAAGAAAAATAAGGATACTAGAAATTTACGTGGTTCAGTTCGAGATTTGCACTTCACGTCCACGAAAGAAATAATAACAAATAATCTACTAAAATCGGAGAATCGATTTACAATTACTCAAACACTTAATAAGTATTTTTCACATTAAATTTAATTTCAAACCTAAAGTGTTTAACAGATGGCGCAAAAGACCTGCAACAATTATTTCTCCATTTATACGTGTGTGCCCCTCGAGGGCCCACCTGCTCCTTGCCTCACATACAGAAGCCCACGCGTGAAATACGTGTGTGCGCGCGCCCAAGGTAAAGGTTTTGACCTTGGGCCCCACCAATATCCAATTTTCACGTGCAGAGGGGGTCACGCGGCTTTCCTTTTTCTGTTTCGTAGGTTTCGGCCGTCCGAGAAAAGGAAAATAAAAGACCTGCAATTCTTTATGTAAATCTTTATATAGTCCGGTAAATTTTCTTCTATTTGAGAAATCTTTATCAACAAAATTCGATATAATAAATCATTATTCAAATTCAAACTCGACATATTAATTTAACATATTATTACAATATTATCGCTTGACGGTGCATGCATAAGTTCGGCCTCTTTGACAACAACGTTATTCGTAATAATAAGGTTGAACATATGCAGATCCGACATCAGTGAAAGTGAAACTTTAACAAAACTATCCTGATTTCCTTTGAAACTAGACTTGTGCTCTAAAATTTGATGGAAGTGAAATATAGAATCATATAAGCGAAATTTGGAATCATAAGAGGAGGTGGATATTTGATGTCCTTTGGGCCTTGATTTTTTACCGGAGTTGGCGAATCTTTTTGCTCTAGGGTGGTGTGGTTGCTGGTTGTCTTTCCGTCTTTGAATACATTTTTGGGGATGCTCTCTAGTTGTTGGTTGCCTCCGTCTCTGTGTGTATTTGCCGTTGTTTAGCTGGTCTTGTTTTGGTTCTTTTGTAACTGTTGATTAGGCTTCACTACCTTGTTGGCCTTGTGTTCCGATAGCTTATAGTTTTTTTCTTGGCACCCTTCCATTCTTGCAGACTAGGTTGTCCTATGAGTGTAAGTTTTTGGTGTCGATTTGCTTTGTACATTGTTGGTTATAGCTCAGTAAATACTTATTTACCAAAATAAATAAATAAAAAACTTATTAATCTAGGTTAAATCAAAAGAGAAAAGCTCCACAAAATGGGAGGAAAGCAAGAAAAAAATATAGAAAACCAAACCAGCCAAAGAAAATGAGGAAAAAAGGGGAGGAGACAGAGATTTGACCCGTGCCGTTTTCCTCCATGGAGGTTTTTTTTTTTTTTTTTTTTTTGATAAAGCTAATATTATTAGATAAAAGGCGAAGCTAATACAGCATGTGCATCATTTCAAAGTAAATCCAAAAGAGCATAAGAGGGGGGTTAGTCGCCCAGTTGCTAGAAGAAAATCAAAATGCTGGGCTTTTGCAACTTAATCGGCTACCTTATTATTTTATTCCTACTGCAGTGGGCTAAAGTAAGACCAGAAAGGAGGAAGAAAAAATATGCATCGGATTACAAATAAGGAGCAATCGCGAATATTATATGAAAGCGCCAAAAAAAAAAAAGAGAAATTCTAAATGCGTTAATCGAGCGCCACGTGTAAAGTGCTAGAGCCGCGACACGTAATGAACCGAAACGACGCCCCGTCTGGGAGCAGCAGCGGGGAGGGAGGCGATGCTCGAAGCTGAACATGCATGGCCCGCGCGCCACGTGGCGGGCAAACCGCATTACGAATTGACGAACGTTGGAAGACACGACGCAGTTCTAGAATCCCCTCCCATCTTCTCCATCTTCCTCCCCGATCGAACCGAGCTATAACTGAAACACGATCACGATCACGATCATTCGCGCCGAGAGAGAGAGAGAGAGAGAGAGAGAGAGATTTGCGGCTCCGATTCAATCTCCGGCGAACCGGCGGGCGGGCGGGCGGGGAGGGAGTGATGGCGGCGTACCGGTGGAAGAGCTTCGAGGAGGACGAGGACCGTCCCGAGAAGCCGCGGCGGTACGGCGTGACGGAGATCAGGGGCCCTCACTACTCCTTCTTCAACCAGAACCTCCTCCAGGTTCCCCCCTTCTCCCCTCCCCCTCGTCTTTTGGTTCTTCTGCTTTATTTTGTTCTCGGCTTCGTGCATGCGCCGGTGATCGGGCGGGCGCCGAGGCGGCGGCGGCGGCGGCTCCGGTGGGGCTCCTGAACCGTCCGATTTGCTGTGGATTCGAGATGATTCGATCGGAGAGTGTTTAGACAGTGCGAATCAGAGAATCGGCATCTGCAGAGTGATATTTTTTTATTTTTTTTTTATAGCTCTGGACGGTTGAGACGAGGTCGAGTGTTGGAGATCAGAAGCGGTTGGCGCGTGCTGATGATTAGTTCTAGGAGCTGTTCTTAGTTGGATTCTGGCTTTTATGGAGTGCCGCCACCGTAGGACCGGATTAGTGTAGTTGTTTCGAGTCGATCGAGCAGCGTGCTGAGGCGGCTTGCCTCCTGCTGCTAAATTGGGGAGTAGTGTTTTGCTGTGTAGCGTGTGAGGATTGTTTTTCGCCGAATCGGAAAGAAATTGGCCGATACCTTAATCGCCGCGGATCAAGCTGCGGCTTTTCTTCAATAAATGCACCTTTCCATTGAATATGTATGATTGTTTCCGAAGAATGCTTGCTTTGGTTAAGCTAATCTACGATCCTAAGGGGTGACTTTGCCGCTCGCGCACTTCCTGTTAATAAGTAATGTGTCATGCGATGCAGGATATTTTCGAGTCGATGGGGCCGTTCGTTGATGGGTTGAAGTTCTCTGGGGGTTCGCACAGTCTAATGCCCAAGTCTTTTATCAAAGAGATCACCGATATAGCTCACGAGCATAACGTGTACGTGAGCACTGGGGATTGGGCTGAGCATTTGCTGCGCAGGGGTCCATCAGCTTTCAAAGAATATGTTCAGGTGAGATGCGCCAGAGAGGTTCTTTCCTTGTCTTTCCTTTTCCTTTTTCGAGGTTTTATGTGTGTTGCTGATGCAGTATGCTGTTCATGGATATTAATCAGGAGTGCAAGCAGTTGGGATTCGACACGGTTGAGCTAAATGTGGGGACTCTGGAGATTCCAGAAGACACCCTTCTGAGATTCGTGCGAACTGTTAAGAGTGATGGTCTTAGAGTCAAGCCACTGTTTGCGGTGAAGTTTAACAAATCTGACATCCCTAAGGCTGGTGATAGAGCTTTTGGGGCATATGTAGTTCCACAGCCTCGAAGTTCTGGTAAGAAGCAACTTATTTAAGCTTACATAGTTTACTCAGTGCAATATTGGTATCAACGATGCATTATAGGAAAATTTATACCAGTGATACACAGATGCACATTTTCACCTACAGATGATGAAGTGTCCTAGCAATGATAGTTATGAAATGAGTGACTGATGTGGCCATTGGGATATTTTGGAGAGGATGTGAAGTCCTGTCATGGTATTCTTGCTAATGTCTCGATGAGATCAACATCTTAACCGGATAGTCGTCCTTGTGAAAAGTCACTTTGAAAGAAATATGTCTCACATTTTTGGTTCCTAGCAGTTTCGTGTTATGAATATTTTATTTGATAATTGATGATATGTACCTTTAATTGCATGGGAGAAGTTTTGCTGTGTTTGCTCATCTTTTCAATTTGGCTACTTATTTGCTGCTTCATCCTTGATATGTGTGACTGTGGGCTTCATGGCTTTAAAATCAATTATTGCCTAAACTTAATATGTGTGAATATGAGCTCTGGAACTTCAAGATTATGTGTTACATGTGTTGTTCTTTTCAGAAGCAGCATTTGAATCCATGTGTCTGGTTATTCCCCCATTCTTTGTTCCACAATAGATAGCAAGATTTTATTCTTCTAATGCTGTAATTTTTACCCTTTAGACTATTAAGTTTTAAGAAAGGTTTAAATAGTTTTTAACACCATTGGAATCATTGTTAAAGTACTTCTGTAATCTTGCTATCATTTGTGAAGAAGTGACACTATTTTTTGGATTTTGAATAAGATATTTCACATCTGCTTGCTTTGTGGGTTCTGCTTCTGTAGAATTCGTTGAAGATGTTGATCTCTTGATCAGAAGGGCAGAGAGATGCTTGGAAGCTGGGGCAGACATGATAATGATAGATCCTGATGATATCTGCAATGCTGATGCTGTCCGAGCAGATCTTATTGCAAAGATTGTAGGTCGTCTAGGTCTTGAGAAAACCATGTTTGAAGCATCAAATGCCAGAACCTCAGAGTGGTTCATCCAACGCTATGGGCCCAGGGTATGTATGTCCCGGAATGCAAACTGTGCTTTTGGATGGCTTTCATTTCTTCAATGATCACTGTGTGTTTTTCACATGCAATATTTTCAGGTTAACCTTTTTGTTGATCACTCTCAAGTCATGGATTTGGAGTGTCTTAGAGGGCGCAAGCTGGGTAAAAACCATTCATCAGTTCTTGGATCCTCCTACTTCCTGTTCTGAATAGGAGATTGTAAAGATGTGTATACCATGTTGGAAACTCCCTTTGTTACAGAATTCTGCTGTTCTGTGTATTGTACCATTGGCTGTGATGCCACAAATATGATCAGAGACAGAGTGTAACATTATAAGGAAAAGTGTTGCTCTTTTAGCAGGGTTCTTTCAATTGTCTTTATACAGTTGCCTGCAATGAGCTCAGATTTATTCTATCTTGTGAGGAAAAGTGTTAATTTGCAAAAGTTAAATTTTGTCCACCTTGAAATCTCATGGCTAAAACATTGAAGTAGTGGGAGTTGGTCCATCTGAAACTGCATCTTTTGTAACGAGAAACCAGTCTGGGAAGGAGGAAGTGAAGGAAGTGGGAAACAACTTCTCAAAATCACTTGTGCTTTTACTTGTCCATCCTATGGTCTGCAAACATGGTGCATCACTTCATAATTTGTACTGCAAGTGTTCTAATGAACTGATGTTTACAGCTTACCTATGTTCTGCAATCTAAGTGTAGAAGTAGTAGATAAGTTTGTCCATAAAGATGGAAGAAGGAAAGCTTAGTTTGAAAGATCACCTGGGGCCATCCAAGACGATGCCAGTCGGCAAGCCTATCTTCAGCTGTAAGTAGACTGGTCCTTTTCTCTTTTAATGGGCAATGGTATGAAGGGCGGTCATTCCCAGAAGTCCGAAATCAAGCGAAGGAGCTACTAGTCGTCCCTTTCATGAAATATCATGTGAGCCATCCGCAAGAAAGGATAGAAGTTTAGAGGTAGTTCTGTGCCGTGGTTTTGAGCCCGCAGATGTTCATGCTTCACGTTTGTCATATAATCAGATACATTTGCAAAATTCTGCCAGTCGTAAACGATTCAGTTTACAACCTTCTGCATGTGCACTTCTATAGGCATAGAATGATTGGTCCGATCGCTTTTGTTCTTGTGGTTGATCGCTTTTGTTCTTGTGGTTGACCAGCACAGTTGTTCCACTCGATAGCAGTGTCAATTGTAAGGGACTGACGCTGGATATTTTTTGTTCCTTCTACCTTTGCTGTGCCGGAGATGGTACGTGTGCTTACCACGATTCAGATCAAGAATGATTACTGGCCGCCTTTGCACTAGAAGAACAACTAGGTTGGGACAATGTCTAGCCAGTTTAGATCGGTCCAGCAACCTGGATCATCGGAAAATTATTTTCGCCGATAATGAACGGCTGTCTTCGAATACAATGATTAGGTGGACCGTGCTACCGGGTCTTGCATGCAGGAACGTACCTTTGCCGATCAAGTGAACGAAGGACATGACAACCCAATTCTCTCCCTACGAAAGAGTGGAGGAGGAATCTGGGCATGTGCTTCATCTATTCTTGATGGCAGGTACAGGCATTTAGTGGTAAGGAATCTATTTCTCGGAAGTGGGGACCGATCACTCTCAAACATCTGTTTGGACAGGGGCCGGTTTCGTACGATCTACTTGTGTTATTTGGTTGATGTCTCATATCATTTGTCTCTCATCTTGATTAGCGCCCATTTGTCGCATTGAGACAAGATTCTGCGATCTTCCGTCTCATGCGTGAAAGAGTCGCATATCGACCGAGTTAGATGGACTATAAAAATGGGGTCTAACAGCGTCGGAACGTCGAGTGGGCCGACACGGTTTTTCCAGTAAACAGACAATTTCATCAATCAATCCGAAAGATACAAACAAAAACGTTTGCCCGTTCGAGAAGGACTTTCAACGATTTAAGTAACGCAAGAAAACAAAACTTAGGTCCGATGTGGTTATGGCGTGACCAAGTAAGACTAGAGACTGTTTTGGCTTTTATAAGGCGCCTGTCCGTGAGATGCTGGCCAGCAGGTTGTTGGTAACCCTTTGGGTCTACGCTAGTTGCTAACCCTTGACGTCGATTTTACAATGTCGCCTTATCGCGTGTGAAGGATGAGCAAACTCTATCGTTCCGCTTAACGACGTAAATGCACGGTCTCCAATCAAATTGATGAACGCGTATTAGCCGTAATTGAACTTATAGCTTCTATGCAGTTGCGAAAAGTAAGTGACCGAATGCAATAATGCATGGAACAAAGGAATTTACCCGATCTGAATTTGTGTGGTCCAACCGTGAGACCTACTTCATTTCATGGGAAGAGTGGTATGAGACTTCGCTATAGATCAAGTAATACTATGAAAATTAAATCCATGCTCGAGTTATTCAAATACTTATAATGTTTCAATTATGTTTAGTAATTAGTATAATTCTTTTAACCCTTATAATTTTTCCTGAAATAATCTATTGATCTTATAGAGGAATACACAAAATCTTACCAAAAATTCATATATTTCCCTCTTATATATAGCGATTGAATTCAAGATACGAACCTTTTTTAGGAAATATACTCAAATTAGGAAAGCATTCAAATTAAGAAACTTATTAAAAAACTTATTTGGATCAAAGGATTGAGTTTCCTTTACGGGCTCAAACTCATCGGATATTCTCCATACATAGTTCCAGAGTCTTGGGCAAGCATAGCCCACTTACCCATCTAGTGTAAGGAAACGTTCAATCAAGCCAAGATGCTTCATTAGAATATACCTAACAAATTATTCTCAGCACGGAGTCGTCCATAATGATTTTCGCTATGTACATATGTCCACTTCTTAATCGCTAAGCCAACTCTATGATCAGATATAATAATTACAATGATAACCAATTAGCAAAGTGAATATTTCAGCGAGGAATTTGGAATCCGAGGAAGTATGCATCGTGCTAGATTCATTCGATCGAGTAAGTTCAACGTCATCGGGTTTGGTAACGTATTGTGTGCATACAGCAGATCGGGCAAATTAATCAATTCAATCGGAATGATGAGCAGGTCAGCCTCGATTGACACCAATTTTACCATAATGAACAGTGCCATCTACGATCACACAGAAGTCATGACATGCCTGCACTCGAGATTTTCTATAACAAGATCCTCGTCCCTCTCAAAAGCTTTCTATAAAAAGCATAAGACATCCCTTAATGCTCGCTGGTCCTAAAGAAATCAAGGCATGTCTTCCTCCTCCTTGCCCGAGTCACATCTCCTTTATTGCCTCAACTTGTGCGCAGGGTGATGGCAAGAGCAAGACAACACCCTCTGACTCTTCCTCGCTCGACCCTTTCCGTACTTGAAGATTTGGAGAACTGAAGTCGTGAGAGAAACACGAGAGAAGAGCCAAGGACGGCGGCGAGCGAGCGAGGGATCGGTACGATGCCGGCGGTTTGGTTCGCCCTCAAGAGGTCACTGGACTGCAAGTCGAGTCGTCAGTCGGATGTTCATGAGCCGAAGTCGAGAGGCCTCGACAACATCGTCGTGAGGAGGCCGAGGTGCGGTTGCTCGAAGTCGATCTCGCATCTCAGAGATGTTGTCCATGGAAGCAAGAGGCAGGCTGCTCAGAAGCCGCCGAGCTGTAGCCCAAGATCCATCGCCAGCAATGAATTCATCAACCCCATAACCCACGAAGTGGTCTTCAATAACTCGAAATGCGAGATCAAGATCATGGGCGTTGGAGGCAAAGTCGGTGGGAATCACAGCAGGAGTGATCCGACTTCGTCGACTTTCGTCGGGACACTTCATCCCGGAACGCCTGGTCCTAGAGGCCAGTACACGGTTCCGAGCAGTTACAGTTGCCCAAGGTCGACGAGTACTCCCTCGAGGAAGATTGGCGGGAGTTCGGCCACGTCTGGCGGTTCCAGAGGCAGTGGTTTCCCAAAGTCCAGGACTATGGTGGGGCCTGATGCTCATTCGGGATCTTCGGTTCTCATCTGCCACAAGTGCGGGGAGCAATTCAAGAAGTTGGATGCTGTTGAAGCTCACCATCTCTCCAAACATGCTGGTAAAATAACATCTTACCTTGAACCACATGATCATATTTGTTTCTGCATTGCCTTTGCAGTTTCTCATTCTCTGGTCTAGATGAATATATAATCGTTTGTATAATTTTGGAGTAGCCTGAACGAATTGGGGATTGAACTTCTGGTTTTTAGCTTATCTGAGGATGGTAATTCTTAGACTGAACGGTCAATTTGATTAATGTCATTGCAACTTTTTCTTTTTCCAGTAACTGAACTAAGTGATGGAGATTCATCCAAAAGGATAGTGGAAATAATCTGCCAAACGAGCTGGTTGAAGTCTGAGCACAGCAGTTGTGGACAGATTGAGAGGGTCTTGAAAGTCCACAACATGCAAAGGACCCTCGCCCGGTTCGAAGAATATCGAGAGATGGTCAAGATCAGAGCCAGCAAGTTATCCAAGAAGCACCCCCGCTGTTTGGCTGATGGGAACGAGCTCCTAAGATTCTATGGCACAACCGTGACTTGCTCGCTCGGCGCCGATTCCTCCGGTCTATGTGATCTCAACAATTGTGCCGTTTGTCGGATTTTGAGACACGGTTTTCCTTCAAAGAAGGAATTGGCTGGTGGTGTAGGGATTTTTACTTCATCCACGAGCGGAAGAGCCTTCGAATCGGTCAAATTAGGTGAAGGAGATGGGTGCCTCAGGAAGGCTCTGGTGGTTTGCAGAGTAATTGCTGGGAGAGTCCACAAGCCTGTCGAAAATATTCACGAAGTGGCGAGCCTATCCGGGTTCGACTCATTGGCCGGGAAAGTGGGTCAGTATTCAAGCATCGAAGAACTTTATTTATGGAATCCGAGAGCTCTCTTGCCTTGCTTTGTGGTAATTTGCAAAATCTGAAACGGGATTGAAGTGGGGGCTAGAAAAGAAAAATCTTCCAGTTTCCAGACATGGACAGTTCTTCTGCAACATTTGTAATGCTTCTTCTAATAGATGCAATAATAATATTGATTTTATTCTTATCATGTTCATCAACACTAAAACAGTTCCTTCACTTTTGCTGTTCTTCTGTGCTTAAGAAGTGGTCTACGAAATGCCCGGTACTGAGTACTGTCAAGTATAACCAAAGACGGTTTGAATAAGTAGGTTTCTATTAGGAGAATAAAAGAAAGACCACAAAAAAAAATTTGTGAGCTTGAACGTGTTTGTACAGAAATCGGAACATAAAGCTCTCGAACGAATTGTGGAAATTAAGCAACTTAATTGATGAACAGTTTAATATACATAATCCACGAAGAACTATGGTATCAGAGGATGTAATGTGGTGAGTCAGATGCAGAGTCCTGTTACCTTGCATTTACTGTCGTAGCTTTGGTTGTCAGATGAGCCTTTCTGTCCAGTCTGGAGAATGTTGACCTCCATTTTAGGTGAAGCATTCATTTATATCGTGGAAATCTCCTCTCTGCCAGTCAATGCCGTGCTACTCACCTTTCGATACGCTACGAAAGATGGACTGCACTTCCACCGAAAAGAACACGCTCGACATGTTATGTTTCTACAGCATCGTCAATGGTAATTTATCAGCAAGTTCTTCGGCAATAATACCATTCATAAGGATTGTGCGTGAACTTGAGGAGATCGTGCCGTGACTTGTAGATACTGCATTGACAGCGCCTTCAGAATTAGGGAACTCTGGTCCTAACTAAAGGCGACCATCAGGTGGTGTGTACTTAAAAAGTTCGATTGGCCATCCGTCATCTTGATGGAAAATGTTGATCACCAGGGACTGCAATGTAGGGAAAAGTCCAAGAGCTTGTGAATTGCATTAAAGGAAGGTTTCTTTCAGTGGACCTGCTCGGCATGTGCCCTCGACTTTGCAAATGCTGAAAGATCTTTCGCCAATGTCTTTGCCAAAGGATAGAGTGGCAGGGACCATCTTATGCTGATTTATGAGATAGGAAGGAGAAGAGAGAAGCAAGAGCAATTTGGATATTTAATGGCAACACCCATCTTTCTCTCTCTCTCTAGACGTCTGTGCCGACTGTGAATTATCTCACTTGTTGTCACTTTCATGTCATCTGTCCTAGTTTCTATATGCATGTTCCCTTTTAATTCCTGCCCTTTCAAACAGCGATGACGAGCTCCGCTTCATTGCAGGTATTATGTCCTGGAAAAAGAGGACGTGGATCAATGGGTCATAAGAAAATGCACATGTTGAGGAGCTCAACATTTGGATGGAGTTTCGTTTAACATAAAATGAATTGGTTTGGGAGAATATTTTCTATCAACAGCTAAAATAGGGGAAATTTTTAAAATAAGAACATGAAATACCCTTATTTTCTTAATTAATGACATGAAGTAAACCTTATATCAAATAAGGGCCTAAAGTGATTATGATATTTTTAAAAAAAGCCTGACCTTGTTAGTTGCTGGTTGGCTAGATCTTCCAACCGATCAAAGGCATTTTCGTCAAAAAGACAATTATAATTATAATTTATTTTTTCAATTTATTCTTTTCTTTTTCCCCCTTTCTGGCAAAAGTAGGCGAGGGCCTAGCAACCCTTGTCGGTTGCTAACAAGGGTTGCCTAGCCAACTGCTAGTGAGTCGACCATTGGCTAGATTTGGCAAGGGCCGGCCTTGCTTTGTAGTTGACGATGATGGCCCTCTCTCTAGGCATCGCTAGCCATCACTTGAGACTAGCCATCGGCAAAGACCAACCACTTGCGAAGAAGAAAGGGAAAATCCAAAAAAAGGAAAAAAAAAAAAAGAGAGGAGAAAAAAGGTAAATGACAAAAATGTTTTTGACTAGCTAGAAAGTCAGGTCCTTCTTTGAAATTAATACAATCACTTCAGACCCATATTTGAAGCAAAATCCATTTCATGCCCTTCTTAAAAAAAGATGGCACTTTATGCTTTTATTTATAACAAGATCTGCTTCAAGCTATTGTTTAAGAAAATGATGATATTTTAGGTCATTATTTGGAATTTTTCCTAAAATAGAAGAAAACGAACATTTTCCTTACTAACTCTTTCTTATTTCACACCTTGCTTGCCCCCTCTTCTTTCTTTTTCTTTTTAAATTTTTAACTATTTTCTTTTTTTTTTTTTTTTTTCCTTCTTTCCAAGCCAATCATTGGCCATGGCTACAGTTTGTGATCGGGCGAGGGTGAGCTCTAGCTTAAGGATTACTTGATTGGCAAGTGTGAGCCTCAGGCTCATCGATTTGGAGCCTTTTTAAGGCCATCATGTTAGCAACACGAATATATGAAGAGAAAAATTGAGAAGAAAAATAGGTGACAATTTTTACATGAAAAACCCTTCCCAAAATCAAAAAGGGAAAAGAATCTCTCTAGTATTACTATCAACATTACAAGCTCTAAAGTTATAAGCCTCAACGTTTCAACTATAAAGATATTGCCTCTATATATAGCAGCAATCTATGGCATACATAATTATGATGAAAATTACATATATGTCATTAGCAGCAATAAAAGCCTAGTTATCTACTTTAACATCATAGGATGAATGAGTTATTGGGAAATGCCTGCCCAAAATAAATTGTTTTTACACTTGAATATTGTTTTCCTCTATTATACTTTATAACTCTATCAATTGCCCAATTGGGGGCTGATCTTCAAAAAAATAGCAATAATCTTTCATAGTATTTATCTTTGTAGCCCAAATTGTCCAAGTGCGGTGGCCGCTTTCGTCACTTAGCATGGAGGCCAATTGAGGCAATTATTGATGCAGAAGGATGCCTTATTACACATGATGGGGAAATCGTTATGATGCACACGTGGGTGGATTATGCTAGAGAAATCTCATATCGGAGAATTAATGTGGTGCAGATATGTAGAGTAGTTAATATATCATAGTTGACTCATAAATCATTGACTTAAACTTTTGAGTTAAAGTTGGTCTAACTGGACATATTACTGGCTCCTATTTGGGCTCTCGCTTGGCAATTTCCTCAAGTAAAGGTATTGGATTTTTGCTATGTGCTCTCAACAAATGCTATTAGAGCTCATGATTGTAGTTTCCAAACAAGTGAGCATTGTGGTGTAACAACGTGGGCTCATAGGAAGTTGATGTAGAAGGATACCTAAATTAAGAGGGAGTGGACCTAACTAACATTAAGCTAACATGTGAGGAGGAGATTATTAAGATGCTCATGTGAGAGTTGTATTAGAGAAATCTCACATCAAATAATTGATGTGGTGTAAAACAATTAATATATTTTAGTTGACTTATAATTTATTGACTCAAACTTTTGAGTGAATATGGATCCAACTAGAGATATTGATGGGCACGAACTTATGTTTTGTCTTGGCAATCTCCCTGAAAGAAGGTATCATGCTTCTGCTATGTGCTTCCAACAAATGGAGTCAAAGTCCATGGTTGCAGTTGGATGGCAAGTAGATGTTATAGTGTAGCAATGCAGACCCATAGGAAGTCGATGCAAAATGATGCTTGATCACATATGAGGGGGAAATCATTAGGATACACATGTGAATGGGTTATGTTAGAGAAATCTCACATTAGAGAATTGATGTGGTGTAGAGGTGTAGAGTAGGTAATATATCTATACTAGTTAATTCATAACTCAATGGTTTAAGCTTTTGAGTGAAGATGAGTCTAATTAGATATATTGATAGCCTGTATTTGAACTCCTTTTTGACGATCTCCCAAGGTGGAGTTATTGCATTTCTACTCTACACTACCAACAAAGTAAGCTTGATACTTGCCGAAATCTAGCAAGCCTTGAGCTTGCCTTTGACCGGTTGTTGGCTAGCATTATGGCTGATGACCCCGATGACCGGCCATAGGAGATGAAGGAGGAAAATTAAAAAAAGAAAAGGAAAAAAAAAAAAAAGAAAAAAATGAAGAATTATTTTTTTTTAAAAGAAAGAAGAATAAAAATTATTAAAAAGAGTGTAGGGTGGAAAATCAAATTCAAATCGAATTTTCTATACCCAAAAAAGGGAAAATATTTTCTAGTTCATTTTTAAGTTTTAGCCAAATACTGAAAAAAAATTATCCTTTTCATTGAAAATGATTTCTCGAAAAATATTTTTCAAAGACATTGTATTTTTTGTCAAATGAATGGACCCTAATTACAATAATGCATATTCAAATGCCCAATTGATTAAAAAAGACAAGGAGCATCAACTTTGAAATCCTCAAAAGATGACAATTTGATATTTCGATCAGTCTCTCTGGCATCCTCTTGTCATTTCACGTTATATCAACCGCAATTTACAACCTAACAATGCAATCATAATTAGCGTTCGGGTTCATGTTAGGTTTCCCTTCGCAAAGCTTATGCAAAAATCGACTAGTACTTCACCTACTCTTCTCTAAAAACTTGAAGGAAACTACAAAATCGACAGAAGGGAAATTGCCATATCATGAGTTGGGCTTTCAGCTGATCAGATTTAGGAGGTTTGATTCAGCCTCGGATCTGAATTTGACGAGCCCAATTACATATCTCAAGTCCGCTTCAAACCCGAGTTGGGTCCTCGAATGGGTCTCCCAGAATTTTCTCGGATGCGTTTACTAGATCACGACTAGACCGGAAAAAGAACCAAAAAAGAAGAAGAAGAAGCTCTAAACCTTTTCTTTTTTTTTTTTTTTTTGTACAAATTCAATTATAAAATTTTTAATTTGAAAAATTTAATCATAAATATTTTTATATTGGTACTAATTCAGTTTGCCCAATTGATTTATGTTGAAAATTGCTGACGTGATGTTGATCATTTTACGTGGTACAGTCAGTACTGACGTTGATATTTTTAATTACATTTTTTTCCCCTCCTTCATTTTGGCTGGTGAATCCGTGAAGGCCCTTGAGTAGATCTAAGTGAGGGTTGTGGCCCTGTCGGTGGTGGGCGAGGGTGTGAAGGTCCTTTGCTAGATTTAGGCAGGGGCTGCCTCGCTCACTGCTAGTGAGGTTGTGAAGGCCCTCATTAAATTTAGGTGATAGCTTGCGACCTTGTTGCTAGTGAGTGACGGCGCAAAAGTCCTCTTGGAGAGCGAGAGCAACCTTACCCGTGGCCTACGAGGGCTCTTATCCTTGCTAGCCAAATGAAGGAAATAAAACAAAAGTAAAAAAAAAAAAGAACAAAAAATATATGAAAAATATTAGATATTATAAAAAAAAATCCACATTAGCGCTAGTTTTATCATTTAAGATGATCAAAGTCCACGTTAACAATTTTTGTCCTAAATTAGCCAAATGAACAAAATTAGTATTAATATGAAAAAAATTATGATTAAATTAGTCAAATTGAAAAAATTGTGATTGAATTAGTAACAATATATAAAGTTTAGGATTATTTGTGTGATTCTCTTATGTATTAATGCATGGACAAAGTAAAAGACAGTAATAATCTCCACGAGAGTCAAGATCATTATCATAATGTGTTGACAATAACAACTCCATCGAAAGGAATCATTTTTATGGTTCGACTGTATCGTCAAAAACAAAATTCTGGACAATGAAGCCAGAGACCATGAGATGAAGACATGTGGCAGCTTCCAGAATACCTTTATCTTGCGGGTTTAAGGTTGCGGGTGATTTAAGTAATTGGGCTAGCAACCTCGCTTCAATGGTAAATTCGAATTTACGAAATATCTCACTAACGTTGTAAATGAGAAAAAGCCATTAATTTTTTTGTTTCGAGCGAACCCTAACGCTTCAATGGAAAAGAAATAGTTCCAAATAAAGCCAAATATGAAAAGATAGTCCAAACATGATATTTTTTTTTTTTGGGTATTTAATGTCGTATGAAATGGACACTTTACATCGGGTTATTGTTTGCACATGTGCAATGCATTCAGTAGAATTTATGAGATGATGCAGACATTTTGAAAATGTAATTTGAAATGTCACAGCATGTCACAAAAGAGTCTGTTAGCGGCAAAAATGGATAAGGGTATTAAGAAGAAAACAAGTTCAGGAGAAAAACCTGGACAGAGGAAAAAAAAAAAAAAAAAAATTCTTTAGGGCCAAGGTAGGTCAGCATCTTGCCTTTGTCCATCTTGATTTGTACATGATATTGAATAATAAGGCCAATATTAGTAATTAATGAAGGGACAGTGATAGATATCATTACACATAATTAGATATCAGCGTGGTCCCGGACCACATAATTGACGCTCTCTCTCATCTTTTTTCCCCTTTTTGTCGGGAATTACGGTCCCGGACCACCCAATATTTTCTCAAGTATAGGGCCACTTATCTATTTATCCAATAATTTTGTGTATTTATTTATTTATTTCTAGAAATTGTTATCTTAAATATTGCATGAAGTGCATTGCAGTCAGAGAGTAGCAGGAGATGCGTCCTTCTCTGCTCAGAAGCTCACCTAACATGAATTTGATCACGTGATGCTCCTCTACCCCGTTTGAGTCGACAACTACCCCCCCTCGCTTTGCCACAAACACCTTCCCTTCACCCTTTGCATGCTGTGCTATTTACTTGTTTATATATATATAATGGATGATGCCAAAGTCGTCTTTGAAAATAATATTTGGGAAAAGTTTGGGTCGTCAATTTCATACTTGTAAATTCCTTATCAATAAATTTTCATGCCCAAAAATTTAAACTGTCAATTTCGTCAACCCCAAACACCCAGTAAGAAATGATTGTAGATAAGATTACTAATATCTTTTAAGAATACAGATGGATCCGTTTCAAATGAATGGTCGAGATGAATGATCTTTTTTTTTTTTTTTTTTTTTTTTTTTTTTTTTTTTTTAATTTTGGGCATGATAGTTTATTGATAAGGAATTTACAAGTATGGAATTGGCAACAGTTGTAAAAAATGCAGGAAAGTAAAAAATAAAAGATAAATGTATAGAAAAACATTGAGTTCTTCGATGGATCCGGAATTTATGATTAATACACTTAAGATGGTTATAACCAACGACGAGGATTGACATGCAATTATTACTAAATTTGAATAAATAAGTAAATAAATAAATTTCTAGTCCTCTCAAAAAATTACAAGAAATTACACAACCGCATATTATCTGGCAATAATGATCTATAAGAAGTTATAAAGATTTTAAAATAGCGACTATAAACATAGCCCTCCAATAATGATCTAAGTGACGTTGCTGTTTGATCTTTGATTGGACTGGGACGAGGATATAATAAGACAAAACCGAAGAAAAGGTCTTTCCATCTAATTATTAAATTGGGAAATTCAGTGCAGAGGGTCAATATTACCAAAGTCAAGCTATGTAAGCTCATACGGACTTGGAGATCATGAGGAGTCCAGCTTTCAATGTAGTTTGACAATATCATCGAGCTCCCTTATTAAAAAGAAAAAAAAAGAAAAAAAAAAAAAAAAAAAAAAAAAAAAAGAAAAAAAGAAGAATTTGAGTATTAGATTATTCATTTGGTCCGATTGGATGTTATTGCAATTTCCTCATTGACCCTACAATTATAATTACAAAATACATTCTTTCTAAATGATTTCGTTAGCATCTAAAAACGATTACCTTTTGGTTATTATCGATAAGTGATAGACTTAATCCATAAAGAGCAGAATTTGCAAAAACAAAAAGTTGTTAATAAACCAAACAATCGACGATGCACAATGTGAAAGTTATCACAAGAGTAATTAAAAAAAAAAAAAAAAGTCATAAATATAGTGTATCAATACAAATTTAGTTTTTAAATTTTGATTAATTTAGTTTTAAACTTTTTTTGTATTCGTGTTAATTGATCTATCCAGCCAATTTTGGGTGAAAATTGTTAATATGTCCACCTTCGCTCAAAATTGGCTAAGATATATTTGATTGGCACAAATGCGAAACAATTTAGTACTAAATTGGTCAAATCGAAAAGTTTATGACTGAATTAATATCAATACATTATATTTAGGACTTTTTAAGTATTTTTCTCTCTCTCGTAATAACTTTCACATTGTGCCCAATCGATTGTTTAGCTCATTAATAACTTTCTATTTTCACCAAACAATGCTTTTATCGATTAAGTCCGTCACTTGTCAATAATAATCAAAAGGTGATCATTTTTAGGTGTTAACGAAATAATTTAAAAAGAATGCGTGTCATAATTATAATTTGTAGGGTCAATGAGGAAATTGCAATACGATTGACCCGAACCAAATTGAAGGGGATGGATAATCTAATACTCAAGCTCATCTCTCTCTCTCTCTCTCTCTTTTTGAATATGGAGCCCAATGATGTTGTCGAACTATATTGAAAGCTGGACTTCCACATGATCTCCATGTCCCTCCGAGCTTATTAACAGAGCTTGACTTGGGCACATTTAGCACCCTGTACTTAACTTTCCTACGGTCCTGTGTTATTACATCCTCGTCCCGGTCAAATCAAAAACCGAACAGCGACTTCGCCTTGAGGTACAGACACCTGACGATATCAAGAGGAGCTAGTACTCTAGGTATTTTTATTTCTTCCTTTGGTCAGCAAAAAGGAAAGTTCAATTCAATTGTGGGTCGAATCTATCTGGCTGTACGGGGTTGCTTTGAGTCGTAGGTAGAGGGCACCAAGGAAGGCCACGTGCTCACCTTCTTCCCTCCGGTTAGATGGGGGAATAACGTGGGAAGGACAATCCTAAGGCCTATTTAAGACAGCCAAACTCGCCCCAAGAATTCCAGCATAGACCCACCGTTAGATTTTTCTTGTTCTTCTTCTTCTGCTGCTGCTGCCGCTGCTGCTGCTGTCACCGTTAGAGAGAGAGATGGCCACAGAGATTGGAGGGAACAAGAAGGCGTGTGTCATCGGAGGGACTGGTTTTGTGGCTTCTTTGCTGGTCAAGCTTTTGCTGGAGAAGGGCTATGCTGTGAACACCACCGTCAGGGACCCAGGTTGATCTCTCTTCTACTTCTTCGTCTGTTGAATGCTCTGTTTTTGTGGCATATGCATTCATTGGTTGCTGATTAGCTCCTTGCGGTTAGACCCCCATCTGTTTGGGGAAATGCCCATTAGCCCTCCGATTCAAGGGAAACTTTCGTTTCGCATTATCAACAAGGATGGCAAACATATTTAAATTGGCCGCGACATAGTTCCGACTTTAAAAGCTGTGTTGTAGTAATTTGGTAGGGTTGACGTAGCTTGATTGCTGGGAAGCTGAGGAACTAATGAATTAGGCGCTTTAGTCGGAACTGTTCGTTGATTTGCTATCTTATATTGCTGCAGATAATCAAAAGAAGGTGTGCCATCTCCATGAGCTCCAGAACTTGGGTGACCTTAAGATTTTCAGGGCGGATCTCACCGACGAATCAAGCTTCGATGCTCCTATAGCCGGCTGCAAGTTTGTCTTCCATTTAGCGACCCCGGTCAACTTTGCTTCCAAAGACCCTGAGGTATGAAACTAGTGCATCATTTGGGCTGACTGTAAATTTCGACGAGACATTATATTGGTTCTGAAACTTCTTCTCCGATTTTACAGAATGACATGATCAAGCCGGCAATCCAGGGAGTCCTGAATGTTCTCAAAGCCTGTGCCAAAGCAAAGACAGTGAAACGTGTCGTGATGACTTCATCAGCAGCCGCAGTTTCAATCAACAATCTTCAGGAAACGGGCTTGGTCATGGATGAGAAAAACTGGACGGATGTCGAGTTCTTGTCCTCTGCAAAGCCGCCTACCTGGGTAAAATCAGTTGGCCATAGGATACGGATTTGACATTTGAGCTATTAAAGAAGAAAAATTGAAATCGATGGGCCTTTCAATTTCACTATTTTCAGGGGTACCCTGCTTCCAAGACACTGGCGGAGAAGGCAGCATGGAAATTTGCGGAGGAAAACAATATCAAACTTATAACTGTCATCCCATCCCTAATGGCTGGCCGTTCTCTCACTCTGGATGTCCCCAGCAGCGTCTGTCTCGCAATGTCTCTGCTGAGAGGTCCGAAACTGTCCACACTACTATGATTTCACTAACTTGGGAGGCCGGACAGAACTAATCCCATGTCGAAAAGGATAAGATAAGAGTGCTTGTCCTAATGACTCCAATATTTCTTTTGCAGGAGACGAGTTCTTGATGAATGGGCTGAAAGGCATGCAAATGCTGTCGGGTTCTATTTCCATAACACATGTTGAGGACGTCTGCCGTGCCCACATTTTCCTGGCCGAGAAGGAATCTGCTTCGGGACGATACATCTGCTGTGCTGCTAACACCAGTGTTCCGGAACTCGCAAAATTCCTTAACAAAAGATACCCACAATACAAATCCCCAACAGAGTAAGTCACTTGAATGTTGACCAAAACTTTCTGGTATATTTTTATGCACAGATTCTGGACATCCAATGATCCAATCGGGTGGTCGTTCTGATTTTGTGCCGATTGCCACATGCAGATTTGGGGATTTCCCATCCAAGGCCAAGTTGATCATCTCTTCAGAGAAGCTAATCAAGGAGGGCTTCAGCTACAAGTACAGCATTGAGGATATCTATGACCAATCTGTCGAATACTTCAAGGAAAAGGGACTGTTGCAGGTGTAGTAATTTCTGCTGGCATTGCGGTTCTGCAGAAATCAGAGGAATGCTTGGCCAGGAAGAGGGTGAAAGAATAACAGGTCATTGAGATCTATCAGTTAGCTTGTTCCAATTGAATGATTCATCGATGTGAATTGAAAAGTGTGGCTCTTGCATCTTTTCTAAACCATGAACGTCAATGATGCCACAACGTTTCCAATTGGGACTCTTTACTAAATGTAATGGATCTGTTAACTCTGTAAGAGAAGTTGGTTCGCTTCTATTGCATCTATCTGCATTTTTCTCTTCATCTTTTGCAGTGATCGACAATGACATGATATGCATAACCATGATTCATATGCTTCCAGATTCAGAACTTGGTGAATAACCTCTGAAAATCAAACACATTGAAATGCAAATAAAACTATTTTGAATGAGACGAGACACGATATGATATGAAATGAATCACATGCAAAATTATAGAAGATCCCTTTTAAGATCAAACAATTATATCGAACTAAGTATGATTATACGTGTGATAGCATTCACCATACTAGGAATATCAATGAACCCTACCATTGCAAGTGGTCGGAGTATTCTTTTTTTAAGGTTCAGAATTTAGAGTTTAGAAATTATCAACTTAAGCAGGCCTCGACAAATTTGAAGCTAAATCCTAAACCATCGATTGTTTCGTGAAAGCAATGTACGAGCGTCTACCAAGTTGATGAACTGGTAGCTCCCAAAATCTGAGTTCTGCTTGCATATACATTGAAGGCACAAAAATGAGATCAAGTAAAAGTCCAGCTCTGTCTATTCCAGAGGCCCCTCCTTTCTGTGCATTCCTGCTTGAGATCCATATGATCAACCGTATTATTTTGCAGCAGTCTACATAGTCTGAAAAGGGCTTCGGACAATCTCAGCACATTTCAATCTTTTATGAGATCCAATGTCTTCTAAGTCCTAACGACAGTGCTGGACTCATTGTTTCTCGTAAAGTGATATAGCAGTCTATAAAAGTACAAGGAGGACCTTTGTGGGATGGAATGGTTCACAAGATTAGAGGGAGCCCATGAAGATGACCAATGATGTTGTTCAAGGCCCAGCTTTCGGCTTTTGGTCCAACCACAAGCATTCTTGTTGTAGGGCACTGTGAAACTAAATTAACGATTGTGATTCACACGGTTTGAGTAGGTAAGAAAAATTTCAAGAACCATCCTCCTAAAAAGCACAATATGTCATCCGACAAGTGTGAACCACGTGAAGGATGGGGTAAAATGACAAATTATATTTGAAGTTTATGTAAATAAATAAACTAAAATCACAGAAGAAATCTATGAAGATCAAGGTGACCATGGCTTGGCAGTGTGCATGGACCTGGCCATGCTTGATCAACCGAAAGGGCAACATGGGCAGGCGCAGGCTAAAAATTCCATTCATGAACTCAGCCCTACCCACTTCAGGCCGCCCAGGCCTGAGCAATGCTATGTAGAGTAGTGAAAAACTTTTAATCATTGAGATAGTGATAGACGCTGTGTAGTAAGGGTGTCCACTGGTCCGGTCCAATTCGTGAACTAGACTAGACTAGGCATGGTTGGTTCTAGGTGATTCATGTGGGAATTGGTTTAGTTTATGATTCTTAGAAAAAAAATGGACTAATTGATCCGAACCGGCAGAACCGATTCATAGTGTATTATTAATGTTTTATTTACTAAGGGAAAAATATACATGTTATTTGCATGAGTAATTTTTTTTTTATTTACTAGTAACTTAACATGATTAGTAATTTTACCCAATTCATGAACTTTAAAAAGAAAGTAAAAATTAAAAAAAGGCAACACCATTAGTTCTTAGGGCAACTTGGGAACTAGACAGAGACTAGCCAGTTTTTAGGATGGACAGGGTCAATTCTTAGTTCTACAGACTAAGAACTGACCGTATCTATTTTGGTTCTCAATTTTAGGGACATATCACCTCTATGGTGTAGAGATTTTCAAGCATCGTTCTACCTATTGATTAAGTCTTGTGTAGTAACTTTTTTCTTCCACTAATTGCATCATGTGAAAGTTTATGTAGAAAAAACAAAACAAAGCATGTAATGGAGATTCAAATTTTGTTGTTGATTGATTCTTGTCATTAGATCTACTTGCCAATCACGAGAAAATTACAAAAAAAGGTCAACCTTTTAACTATGTTAATTGAGTTCCTAATCTTTTCATAATTTTCATTTTGTTGCCGAAAATGGCTTATAGGATGCTAATCATTTTACATGACACATTCTATGCTAATGTTGATAGTTTTTACAATTTTTTTTTTAATTTTTTTAAATAATTATTTTATTTTATTTTTAATTTTTTTTTCTTCCTCCATTGGTCACTGTGCCTTGGCAATGGCTAGCGACCAGCCGCTGTTGATATATTATTTTGACTACTCAAGTAATGAATTGCATAGAAAATTAAGGTTAAATTTTAGCCCCTAAACAAAATAGTAAAGAGAGAAGGGGGGAGGATGGGGAACCGAACTCCGTTCTCAGCTGAGCGCTGCTCGGCAATCTTGCTGCAATCTGCTAACCTTTAGCCGACGCCCTCGAGTCTGCAGCTTCCCCTTCCACAACGCCCAAATTTCCAGTGAGTTTTCTTTGGGTTCGATCCACTTTTATCTTGAGGATCCCGGCTTGAAAACATCGAGGAGAGAATCCTGGCTTGGAGAACATCGAGGTGACCGACCATATCTTGATTTGCTTTGGGTTTGCCTTCCCGCCTTCGTTGCCAAACTGGGTAAGGGCCTGCGGCCGAGCCCCTTTGAGTGCTTTGTTCTTCCCTTGTCTCGGCCAACTGGGGCCGAACTCATCGGTGCCGGCTCATACTTGATTCCGAGCTTTGGCGAGTTGGGCCCAGTCACTGTGGCGTGTTATCACCTAGTCTGTGTTGACTGTCGATGTTGATCCTAGCTCTAAGTGGCACCATCTCGCTTTTCCAATGGGTGCCCGCCATGTGTTTTTTGAAATGCCACAATGAGATCCAATTTTAGTTTCCTCGTTTTGGATGAAATCGAGTTGGCCGCGCATGGCCTGGATTTGTTAACGCGTTCTAGTGATGTTTGGCAATCCTAGGTGTCGGCCATTTAGTCATTTGCCCCATGTTCCCACCTCTGCCGTTGTTTCGTGTCGAGAATATAACGTGGAAACGGTAATGGGTTTTGCAACTAAATCAATGTGAAATTACCAAAAAAAAAAACGAGGAACAATAAATACATTGAAAATTTACGTGATTTGATTTGAATATCGACATCTACATTCACGTAGAGAGCTAGCAATAAATAATTTATCGTCATAAGAAAATTACAAAGTTATAATTGTTCACACGTTCAATATTTCCTACACTTAAATTATACCCAAATCTACATTGTTTATAAATAAAACCACTCAATTTAATATAAAATCATGGCACAAAATCATCTCGTGTTCAAGACCAGATCAAAACGCTCATGTACGGCCGAAAACAAGAACGTCCCATGCGTTCCTTTTCTCTCCCTTCGAGCAACTGTGGCTTCTTCATTGTAGTTGTTCAGAATGGGGAGCCCACAGAGTCTTCCTCTTTTCCTTTTGTAAGCATGCGTCTACCCAGTCAAAAGAAATAATAAAACCAAACCCTTGCAATGACCTTTTGACCCCCCCAAGTGAAATGGATATCATAAAGCAAAGTGCGCTGATCTTAGAAGGTTAGTGGCGATTGATCATTTGAAAATCCTCATAGTGTCAATTTGACTTGACATTGAATATCTCAATATTGCGCAGTGTATGAGCCTGGGAAAACCTGCACCTAATCGAGGACTGTAAGCCTGCCTTTTAGGCAATTTCTCTAAACTTATATCTTTTTTGGTATGAATAGAAAAGTTAGGAAGTGACAATCACACGAGAGAGCCGGCGAGATTCCACCTTGGCCTGAACTCCCCTAACTTGAGCCTTGCGAGCCTTGGGCAAGGCTCCAGCAAGGTCAAGCCCGCACGCCCCAGCAAGCTCAAGCCTTGCCTTGTCTCGCCAACTCTCGTATGTTGACACCTAAATTTTAATAACCCGATCATTCATTTATTGCATAAAAAATCGTATTGCATTTTGCATTGGACCGGTAACATATAGGTTTGAATTGATGTTTCTGAGCTTTAACCTAATGAGATTAGACTAAGCCTGTGGTGAGGAAAATTTTTGGCCAAGTCCATGGATGTTGAGATCGAGGTGAATTTGAAAAAAAGCAATATCTTAAAATATTTCGATCATGTGACAGGGAGGGAAACAATCGGCGCAATCCTCGTTTTGTTTGTGCGTAGTGGGCTATTTGAACAAAAAATATAAAGAGAGAGCGACATATATGCGGCCACCGATTGCATATGAAGAGGCCATTCATGTGCGCTTGGTCATTAAAAGATTTAGTCCAATATGAATATTGACTGATATCTCTGCCAAATAGAAAAGGGAATAAAATATGTCAAGATAATGCGCAGAAAAAAGAATATGTAATTGAGACGCTTGAGTCAAAGGGGGTTGGCTAATTTTTCTTTTTTTGGAGCACATAATATAGAGACACACAGAGATATTCACATTCTGTCAGAAGAGAGAAAAGGGAGACTGTGGTTTTGTCTTCTTAGATGGTCCCATTGTGAATTAGAGGGAAAATCGTGAAGTTCCTCTGGCAATTGCACTTGGTCTTCCCATCATGGCTTTTCCTCATGCCATTGTGCACCTTTTGCCATCAAGCTCACTTACTCCGAAGGCCCAGCCCTGACGACCAACGAAGCACCAGCACTCACCAATTTCCTAACGTGTTAGAGATTGTCCTCGCCATGTCATTGCTTTAGCCCCACTTGAATTTTTCTTGCTGCAGGTTTTCTTAAGTCAAATTGCAGTCCAATCTCGACGCTGCATTCAACGTTTGTTCAGCAACTTCCACGGTGATTTATTGGCATCAAAGGCGAAATTTCTTAGACAATTACACAGCTTCTCAACGACCAATAGCTTCCAACTACCAAAAGCAATTGTGCTGAAATCCCCAACCATGGAGTCCTACGTGTTGAGCAGCAACTCTTACGAGCCGCTCATGATCCATTGCGAGACAATTGGTTGTCCTTGCTGTCTTTGACCATCGTGTGATCATGTCACATCGAGTCGCCAACTCCCCCACTTACGGTGTATAAGCAGTCAATGAGTCCTCCTTGGCCGTGAATTGCCGGGCCACAGACACTGCTAATGCGTCACTGCCGCTCACCGCCATTCGTCGCCGTTCATCGTCGAGGAACCGGTCGCGATTCCGATCCGATTGCATTGTAAGCAAATTTGGAAATAAAATTCTCAAATTAGGTAAGTTGCACATCTCTAGTATATTGGCAAATATTTTACTGCCTTATTTGAGTAGTTAGATATATTATGGAGTTGTATGATATACTCTATTGGATGTTAGAATATTTTGTTAGATATTTACTTAAAATAATATAATCCCAAAATCCTAAGATACCCCCATCAAGTTGAGTCACATCATGGATTTGCCAAGTACATGAGGGCGTTGCTAAGGTGATAGAGTATCTCGATCTACTATACTAGAATCGGATAATAGCTGAATGTGGTCATGTGACGTGTGGGCCGACAATGTAATGAATCAGTAGGTCCCCTGACTTTTCTTTGTTTTCAGCCTGCTATAGTTGCTTAGCCATTAGTGAACATGTATCTTCTTGAAAGGGGAAATCTGGACGCCCATCGCAATCCAACGTCAGATCGATGTGCACATGAGTGTGGCATGTCTCTCTCATGCTCCTACAATGATTTTCTACACTTGTGCCGACACTCCCACATACGATTTTCTTCTACAATTGTGCCGACACTCCCACACGGACTCATTCCAACATTATTGGCATGCATTCGAGATTAATTGTGTAACCCATTTATTCTAAGAATGAGCATGTTTTCTTTCATCGTTTAGAGTGTTAGTTTCTATCGTATGTCCAAATTTATGGGGGTAAAACTTTGAGAAATTTTGAAAGAATCAAAAAAAGTTCCCCATAGTGTGTCTTGGAAACGTTTGAGGTTTGGGTTGGGCCGGTTCATCCCCTAACCGTAGGACCAACCCACATAATGCTGGTCCTTAATTTTTGGGATTGATGATTTATCCTATTGAGCTTGGGACTGAGGATCAGACCGACCCAATGGGTTTAGTCCGGTTCCAGGGTCAACTTGAGACCAACTGATAATTTTTTATTTCATTTTTTATACACCTTAGAAAAGCGATCACCCAATGGGTTCGATCCGATTTTAAGGTCAACCCAAGACTAATCAATAATTTTTTATTTCAATTTTTTGTACTCCTTGAAATGGCATCCGAAGACCGTACTGACCCAATTGGTTTGATGATAAGTGAGGTCAGCTAAGAAAAGCAAGCGATAAGGGTCAAGTGGGGTAAACGTTGAATAGAATGAGCATCGAATGTCGAGCGGGGAGCAACAAGCCAAGTGAGCATTGAGTGGTGAGCAGGTGACCTAAAGCAAGTGAGACGAGTGTCGAGTGGCAAGCGAAGAATTTGTTTCTTTTGATTTTGGCAAATTGAAGACTAAGATGACAAATAAGTCAGAAGAGAATGAATACTAGAGGATGTCATAAGAAGTTGTTTATACCTTTTTGGACGTCATGAGGATTTATCACAAAAACATTTTCCTCCTTGATAAATTATGACCATTGATGCCGTAAAAGACATTAAAAATCTAAATTATTAAAGAACAATATAAAATTACTTGAACTCACTAAAGAACTATTTAATATTGTTACGCTGTTTATTTTAAATTTTTCTCTATATAAAAATTAAAAAAGATATTATATATATAGGTCCGGATTGCACTGACCCAGAACTCTCAAGACCAAGAACCAACTTGCACAATGCTGATCCAGGAATTCTAGGACCAAGAACCGACCTAGTCTCCCTAGGAACCGGACCTGGACCGACAAGGTTGGGCCGGTCCGGGTCAATCCAGGGTGGACCCTAGATTGATGCTCACCCCTAGATGTGTGGCTTGGCAATGCAATGAATTGGTAGGTCCCCTAACATTTCTTCGTTCTCAACTTGCTACAGTTGCTTAGCCATTAGTGGACATGTATCTTCTTGAAAGGGGAAATCTGGATGCTCGTCGCAATCCAACGTCATATCGATGTGCACATAAGTGGAGCACGTCTCTTTCATGCTCCTACGATGATTTTTCTACATTTGTGTTGACACTCCCACGTACAATTTTTCTACAATTGTGCCGACACTCCCACACGGACTCATTCCAACATTATTGGCATGCATTTGAGATTAATTGTGTAACCCCTTTATTGTAAGAATGAGCATGTTTTCTTTCATCGTTTAGAGTGTTAGTTTCTATCGTATGTCCAAATTTATGGGGGTAAAACTTTGAGAAATTTTGAAAGAAACGAAAATGGTTCCCCATAGTGTGTCTTGGAAATGTTTGAGGTTCGGGTTGGGCCGATCCATCCCCTAACCCTAGGACCAATCTGCACAATGCTGGTCCTTAATTTTTGGGATTGAGGATTGATCCTATTGAGCTTGGGACCGATGAACAGACCGACCTAATAGGTTCCCAGGGTTAACCTGGTACCAACTAATAATTTTTTATTTTATTTTTTATACACCTTAAAAAAGCGATTACCTAATGGGTTCGATCCGATTTGAAGGTCAACCCAAGACTAACCAATACTTTTTTATTTAAATTTTTTGTATTCCTTGAAATGGCATCCAAAGACCGTACCGACCCAATGGGTTCGATGATAAGTGAGGTTATCTAAGAAAAACAAGCGATAAGGGTCAAGTGGGGTAAGCGTTGAATAGAATGAGCATTGAAAGTTGAGCGGGGAGCAATAAGCCAAACGAGCATCGAGCGGCGTGTAGCATGAGTGACCTAAAGCAAGTGAAATGAGTGTCTAGTGGCAAGCGAAGAAGTTGTTTCTTTTGATTTTGATAAATTGAAGACTAAGATGACATATAAGTCAGAAGAGAATGAATACGAGAGGATGTCATAAGAAGTTGTTTATACCTTTTTGGACGTCATGAAGCCTCATTACAAAAACATTTTCCTTCTTCATAAATTATGACCATTGATGCTATAAAAGACATTAAAAATCTAAGTTATTAAAGAACAATATAAAATTATTTGAACTCACTAAAGAGTTGTTTAATGTTGTTGACACCATTTGTTTTAAAGTTTTCTCTATATAAAAAATTTAAAAAAATATTATATATATTTAGGGTTGGTTCGGATTGCATTGGCCGACCTATAACTCTTAGGACCGAGAATCGACTTGCACAATGCTGATTTAGGTATTCTAGGACCAAGGACCGACCTAGTCTCCCTAGGAGCCGGACTTGGACCGGAGAGGTTAGGCCAGTCCAGGGTCAGTCCAAGGTTGACTTTAGATCGATGCTCACCCCTAGACGTGTGGCCCCGCAATGCAATGAATTGGTAGGTCCCTTGACGTTTCTTCGTTTTCAACTTGCTATAGTCGCTTAGCCATCGGTGGACATGTATCTTCTTGAAAGGGGAAATCTGGACGCTTGTCGCAATCCAACGTCAGATCGATGTGCACATAAGTGGGGCACGTCTCTCTCATGCTCCTACGACAATTTTTCTACATTTGTGCCAACACTCCCACGTACGATTTTTCTACAATTGTGCTGACACTCACATAGACTCATTCCAACATTATTAGCATGCATTCAAGATTAATTGTGTGACCCCTTTATTCTATGAATGAGCATGTTTTCTTTCTTCGTTTAGAGTGTTAGTTTCTATCGTATGTCCAAATTTATGGGGGTAAAACTTTGAGAAATTTTGAAAGAATCGAAAACGGTTCCCCATAGTGTGTCTTGGAAACATTTGAGGTTCGGGTTGGGCCGGTCCATCCCCTAACCCTAGGACCAACCCGCACAATCTTGGTCCTTAATTTTTGGGATTGAGGATTTATCCTATTGAGCTTGGGACCGAGGATCAGACCGATCCAATGGGTTTAGTTCGGTTCCAGGGTCAACTCGGGACCAACTGATAATTTTTTATTTTATTTTTTATACACCTTAAAAAAGCGATTACCCAATGGGTTTGGTCCGATTTTAAGGTTAACCCAGGACTAACCAATAGTTTTTTATTTCAATTTTTTGTACTCCTTGAAATGGCATCTGAAGATCGTATCGACCTAATGGGTTGCTGATGAGTGAGGTCAGCTAAGAAAAGCAAGCGATAAGGGTCAAATGGGGTAAGCATTGAACAGAATGAGCATCGAATGTCGAGCGGGGAGCAACAAGCCAAGCGAGCATCGAGCAGCGAGCAGCACGAGTGACCTAAAGCAAGCGAGATGAGTGTCGAGTGGCAAGCGAAGAAGTTGTTTCTTTTGATTTTGGCAAATTGAAGACTAAGATGACAAATAAGTCAGAAGAGAATGAATACTAGAGGATGTCATAAGAAGTTGTTTATACCTTTTTGGACGTCATGAGGACTAATCACAAAAACATTTTCCTCATTGATAAATTATGACCATTGATGCCGTAAAAGACATTAAAAATCTAAGTTATTAAAGAACGATGTAAAATTACTTGAACTCACTAAAGAGCTATTTAATATCATTGACGCCGTTTATTTTAAAGTTTTCTCTATGTAAAAATTTTAAAAAAATATATTATATATATACACACACACATTCAGGGTTGGTCTGGATTGCACTGACCTATAACTTTCAGGACCGAGAACTGACTTGCATAATGTTGATCCAGGAATTTTAGGACCAAGGACCGACATAGTCTCCATAGGAACCGGACTTGGACCGGCAAGGTTGGGCTGGTCTAGGGTCGATCTAGGGTGGACCCTAGATCGATGCTCACCCCTAGACGTGTGGCCCAGCAATGCAATGAATCGGTAGGTCCCCTGACGTTTCTTCGTTCTCAACTTGCTGCAGTCGCTTAGCCATTAGTGGACATGTATCTTCTTGAAAGGGGAAATCTGGATGCTCGTGCAATCCAACGTCAGATCGATGTGCACATAAGTGGGGCACGTCTCTCTCATGCTCCTACGACGATTTTTCTACATTTGTGCTGACACTCCCAATTACGATTTTTTTGCAATTGTGCCGACACTCCCACACGGACTCATTCCAACATTATTGGCATGCATTTGAGATTAATTGTGTAACCCCTTTATTCTAAGAATGAGCATGTTTTCTTTCATCGTTTAGAGTGTTAGTTTCTATCGTATGTCCAAATTTATGGGGGTAAAACTTTGAGAAATTTTGAAAGAATTGAAAACGGTTCCCCATAGTGTGTCTTGGAAATGTTTGAGGTTTGGGTTGGGCTGGTCCATCCCCTAACCCTAGGACCAACCCACACAATGCTGGTTCTTAATTTTTTAGATTGGGGATTGATTCTATTGAGCTTGGGACCGAGGACTAGACCGACTCAATATGTTTGGTCTGGTTCCAAGGTCAACTCGAGACTAACTAATAATTTTTTGTTTCATTTTTTATACACCTTAAAAAATCAATTACTCAATGGGTTCAGTTCGATTTTAAGGTCAACCCAGGACCAACCAATAATTTTTTTATTTTAATTTTTGTACTCCTTGAAATGGCATCCAAAGACCGTACCGATCCAATGGGTTTGATGATGAGTGAGGTCAGCTAAGAAAAACAAGTGATAAGGGTCAAGTGGGGTAAGCGTTGAACAGAATGAGCATCAAATGTTGAGCGGAGAGCAACAAGCCAAGCGAGCATTGAGCGGCGAGCAGCACGAGTGACCTAAAGAAAGCGAGATGAGTGTCGAGTGGCAAGAGAAGAAGTTGTTTCTTTTGATTTTGGTCAATTGAAGACTAAGATGACAAATAAGTCAGAAGAGAATGAATACTAGAGGATGTCATAAGAAGTTGTTTATACCTTTTTGGACGTCATGAAGACTCATCACAAAAACATTTTCCTTCTTCATAAATTATGACCATTGATGCCGTAAAAGGCATTAAAAATCTAAGTTATTAAAGAATAATGTAAAATGACTTGAACTCACTAAAGAGTTATTTGATGTTGTTGACGCCGTTTATTTTAAGGTTTTCTCTATATACAAAATTTAAAAAATATATATATATATATATATATATATATATATAAATATATATATTTATATATTTAGAGTCTGGATTTCACTGACCCAGAACTCTTAAGACCGAGAATCGACTCGCATAATGTTGATCCAAGAATTCTAGGACCAATGATCGACCCAGTCTTCTTAGGAGCTAGACCTGGACAGACAAGGTTGGGCTAGTCCAGGGTCGGTCCAAGGTTGACCCTAGATCGATGCTCACCCCTAGACGTGTAGCCCAGCAATGCAATGAATCGGTAGGTCCCCTGACGTTTCTTCGTTTTCTACTTGCTGCAGTCGCTTAGCCATCAATGGACATGTATCTTCTTGAAATGGGAAATTTGGATGCCTGTCGCAATCCAACGTCATATCGATGTGCACAGAAGTGGGGCACCTCTCTCTCGTGCTCCTATGACGATTTTTCTACAATTGTGCCGACACTCCCACGCGGACTCATTCCAACATTATCGGCATGCATTCGAGATTAATTGTGTAACCCCTTTATTCTAAGAATGAGCATGCTTTCTTTCATCATTTAGAGTGTTAGTTTCTATTGTATGTCCAAATTTATGGGGGTAAAACTTTAAGAAATTTTGAAAGAATCGAAAACGGTTCCCCATAGTGTCTTGGAAATGTTTGAGAACAAAAATTGACATCGTACCTCAAATGCTAAAATAATAGGGGAAAAAAAGGGAATGGGACAAATGTGGAATTGACACCTCCTTTTAAATGAAGAGTGTAATAAAGGTGGCATGTGAATCGATGAATGAGAAATCATCCACGTGAAATAAATCTTAAGATGGAATATTGCACCAAAACCATGTTATGATATATTGAATTGAAAAGATTGAACTTTTACTTAAATTGAGATGACAACGCATGCAACGACTCATTCATAATCCCGTAATTAAGTGATATCAAGATCATGTTTTTGATCAGAGAGATTTCCCATTTTGGTAGTGCTTTAATTTTTTAGTTGAGACAATTAATTATCGACCTCTCCAAAAGTCGAAATTTAGAAACTCGTTTTATATCATTGTTGGTATGAAAATGATTGAACTCTTGGAGTACGGGATAAAAACTCTCTTGCTATTTGCTTTAATTACGTACATCCACGGTCAGCGCGTGGTCATCGACTCAAATGGCCATCCATCGAATGAAAAATCACTGTCGACACGTGACTAACGTTTGCTTGCATGAGGTTAAAAGAGCATAGATGCCTGAGGAAGGTCTCCATCGTTGAAAAGTCACCATCCACATGTGACGCTGTCCTATCAACACTCCCCCTCGGACTCGCCTATATAAATCAAAGGATTGTGCTCAACAATACTCACACTCATTTCATCATAAAACTTGTAGAAATTCGCGATCTCACCAATCTTCTCAACTTTCACTCACGCGTCATGGAGTACGCAACAGAACAAGCCCAGTTCCAACCATGCCAAGCGAATCTGCCAGAAGTTGTGGGCACGATGCACCAAAGAAGATCAGCCAATTATAAGCCTAACATTTGGAATTACGATTTCTTGCAGTCGCTTAGCAGCAAACATGACCTCATAAGATTATAATTTGTGGCTTCCGCACTATCTTATTGTTCTCTTTTTGACTCTAGCCATCTCTTCCTTATATGAGCGAATGGACATTGGCATGCAATCATGCAAGTATTTGCACATGAGATGCATATCGATGTTTGAAGTAGAACTTTACTCCAAATTCATTTGTAACATTACAATGCATGTACCTATTAAATGTAGCAAGCAATGTTAGAGTTTTGTCAGTGTTATCATATGTATCGGCCATCACATCCAGACTTGATTTATAGCTATCATATCATGTACCAACCAATTCATATAGCTCTATACATGCATGTACTAAAATAAAAACATCTAGGCATTGCTCTATAGATTGCATTATCTGAGGCCTTTTCAAGATAGATTTTGATCTAACAAATATGACTCAATTTTGCATAAAGAAGGAATCAAGGAACGGATGGAAGGGCTCGTGGAGGAAGTAAAGCCAATGTTATCAAAAGTAGTCGATTCGCTTGCCAAGTTAGAGTTAATTGATAGCATGACCAAACTCGGGTTGTCCAACCTTTTTGAAAATGAAATGAAAGAAGCTCTTGAAACAATTGCATCCATCAACAATGGTGTTTTCACCATGGAAGAACATCTCTATGCCAGTGCACTTCAGTTTAGACTCCTCAGACAACATGGCCATATCATTTCGCAAAGTGAGTTCAAAATATGGAGCTGTGTGAATTCATAGGTGTAAGATGTTACTATCAAATCACAAAAAAAAAAAAAGATAAAAAAAATCCTACATATACTAAAGATTACTATACAAAAGTATGTTTTTTGGAGATATCATTGAAAAGTTGACACATGTTAGACTTCAATATCACTTGTTGAGATTATCATTGAAATTTTTATTCATCATATTGGAAAAGTCTTGCAATCGACATACCTATATGGTCTTGGGGTATGTTTGGTTCGGCTTTTGAAAAAATTCTTTGAGAAAATACAAAAACTTTGAGGTTAAAGGAATTTTTCGAAATACAAGTAGTGTTTGATCAATTGTAATTTAAAAGTGCATTGGCAAACAACTTTATTTTAAATAATATTTGGAGAAGTCACACTTTGTAAAGCACTTTTTCGATTTTTTCTTCCTTTTAAATTCAAAACCGGCCAAAGACTTAGCAGCCATTGGGTAGTCGCCGAGGCCAAATCTGGCTGTTGACGCTGGCAGCCCGTTGCGTGACCGGGAGAAAGTAGATTAGATGGTGAAGAAAGTGTCGTCCCCATGGTGGTAATGATGAAATTGGGTGCACATAAGCCACTCAAAGCTCATGCGTCATTATTCACTCCTTTACGATAAGATCTTTTGAGTCATTAGTCATCGTGGTTCTAATATTGAGTATTATCAGCAATTATTCTCGGTTCTGTCCGGTCATAAATCTTTCAATCTGTAATCAGATAAATTAAGGAGCTTCAAAGAAGGAAGCATCTTATTCAACAGAAGCAATTGCAAAGATGTTGAAGCTATGATAGAGCTTCTTGAGGCTTCACATCTGGCTTTGGAAGGTGAAAATATTTTGCACGAAGGGAAAGCCTTCTCAACTGGGATTCTCCACGAGAGAGTCTCTGGTTTGGATAGCCGGCTCTTTAAACGCGCTGTCCACGCTTTGGAGCTTCCGATGCACTGGAGGGTCCAGTGGTTCGACATCAAATGTCAAATAAGCTTGTACGAGCAACGGGAGGACAAGCAAAGCAATCTGCTTGAGCTTGCCAAGCTAAATTTCAACACGGTCCAAGCCACACACCAAAGAGATCTTAGAGAGATATCTAGGTAATTTTATATGTATTCATAAATGATGTAGAAAATGTAGTGATTCATTCGACCAAGGTCATCTGTTTAAAGGATGTCATGTTCTTTTTGCAACTCATCTCAGGATGAAAACTCAACAAACTCGGTTGTGATATATATATGCTCTAAATTCACCCTGGGAACATGCCTATTTTGAAGATATCTCTACCAGATGTTATGTGATTTTCCTAGCTTTTGATTCTGATTAGTTTCTTCGGTAAATTCAGATGGTGGAGGGATCTGGGACTTATGGAGCACGTGGACTTCACGAGGGATCGGCTGGTCGAGAGTTTCTTGTGTGCCCTTGGACTCTCTCAGGAACCACGGCTCAGCTCGCTCCGCAAATCTCTCACCAAAGTCGTCATCTTGATACTGGTGATCGACGATGTCTACGACCTTTATGGTTCGTTGGAAGAGTTGGAATGCTTTACCAGCGCCATTACCAAGTTGTCCACGATGCCTCCCAATCTCTTCCTTTCGTCTCTGTTGAGTTTATTTTCTCTAACTGGAATATCTGATGCTTCTAGGCGGGACTCGGAGCAGATTCAACAGCTTCCTGAGTGCATGAAGGTCTGTTTCCGAGCGCTTAATGATGTTATTCACGAGATTGCTTATGATATTGGCAAAGATGAAGATTGGCATCGAGTGCTACCACATCTCGTGAAAGCCGTAAGTGAAAAACTTGTGGATAATTCCATACATATGCACATGCCACCCCAAAAATTTTTTATCCTTACATTATTGATCATCTCTGAATTTGTATTTTTTTTTCCTTATTTTTTTACAGTGGGCAGACTTTTGCAAAGCCCTACTTACTGAAGCAAAGTGGGACAATATGGGCTACACACCATCGCTGGAAGAGTACTTGAGCAATGCGTGGACATCATCTTCAGGACCACTGATCATGTCTCACGCTAGTTTCTTTGTGGGACATATGAATTTGGAGGATGTAGCAGATTTGCTGGAGAGAAACAAGGATCTGATTTATAATGTGTCCATGATAATTAGACTCTGCAACGACCTTGGAACGTCAACGGTAATTATCAAATTTCTGCGCTGAAGTTATAAACCAACTGAATTTGACATGATGTTAAGAATTCTAAGCCTGCGAAAAAAACATGGCATATGGTGTAATTGAATCAAGGGGATCGAATCTGATGAGCACATTAAATTGATTTACTTGTTCAATTAGGCCGAAAGGGACATAGGAGATGCTCCATCGTCGGTGGTGTGTTACACGCGAGAAGCGAATGTTCCGGAAGACATCGCTAGGAAGCACATCAAGGAATTGATAAACCAGGCATGGAAGAGCATCAATGCTTATTGCTTCAGCAATGCCGAGACGCCCTTTGTCCGAACCTTCATTGATGTCACCGTGAACGCGGCTCGTGTTGCGCATATGCTTTCCAGTTCGGAGATGGGTTTGGCGTCCAGGACGGTGATATTAGGCGGCAAATTTTATCTTCAGTGATCCACCCCTTCGCTCTTAACTGAGATAGCGCAAGTGTAATCACAAAGCAAGTGCGTAAGCTAGACTAGCTGCTGCCGGTCGAAGGATTTGAGTACTCCACGCAAATTATATCCTATGCTGCATATTCATTTACTTGGGTTTACAATCATCAAATCTCTGAAAGATGTCCATGTTACAATATCGCAGTAGTCGGCCTGATCCACAGATATCGCACTATGAAAAGAAATATTTGAGATCGTAATAATCTGACCCTTCTCATCTGATGCGACATTGAATGTTGTAAATGGCCAATAATGGTACATTATTTTTTTGCTAGGATAACAATCTTTGGTTTATTTTGAAAATAATAACTTGTTGTGAGCTACGAATTCTTGTTGGAGTGAATTTTACAACATTTTATAATTATTTGTTATTTTATTTTTTTGTGGTTCAGAATAGATTGTTATTCTCACTGCTGTCACCCAATCATTTCTCATTTGTAAACTTCTTTTGTTCCCACCTAATCAATAAAACTTGAAGCACACGCTTATGTCCTCTTGAATTAGTAAAGCCTCGACCATGCGTGATTTGAAAAATCTTGGTGCTCTCCGGAGGATATTTCCCAAGGAGAAAGTTATTGTTAAGACGATAGAGTGTCTCGATCTACTGTACTAGAATTGGATCATCAGCTGAATGTGGCCATGTGACGTGTGGCCCGGCAATGCGATGAATCGGTAGGTCCCCTGACTTTTCTTCATTTTCAGGCCGCTGCAGACGCTTAGCCATCAGTGGACATGTATCTTCTTGAAAGGGGTAACCTGGACGCCCGTCGCAATCCGACGTCAGATCGATGTGCACATGTTAGTGTGGAACGTCTCTCTCATGCTCCTAGGACGATTTTTTTACTTTAGTGCCGACACTCCCACGTGATGCCCAGACTCATTCCAACATTATTGGCATACATTCGAGATTAATTGCATAACCCCATTATTCTAACAACGAGCATGCTCTCTTTCATCGTTTAGAATGTTAGTTTCTATCGTACGTCCAAATCTACGGGGGTAAAACTTTGAGAAATTTTGAAAGAATTGAAAACGGTTCCTTGTATTGTGTCTTGGAAACATTTGAGAGCATAAATTGACATCATACCTCAACTGCTGAAATGATAGCAGAAAAAAGGGAATGGGACGAATGTGGAATCAACACCTCATTTTTCAATGAAGAGTGTGATGAAGATGGCATGTGAATCGATGAATGAGGAATCATCCATGTGAAATAAATTTAAGATGGAATATTGCACCGAAACCATGTTATGATATGTTGAATTGAAAAGATTGAGCTTTTACTTAAAGTGAGATGATAAGGCATGCAAAGATTCATTCATAATCCAATAAATGAGTGATATCATCATGTTTTGATTAGAGAGATTCCCATTATTTTGGTAGTGCTTTAATTTTTCAGTTGAGACAATTAATGATCCATCGAGAAAAGTCAAAACTGACAAACTCGTTTTATATCATTGTTGGTATGAGTATGAAAATGATTGAACTCTTGGAGTACGGTATTTGCTTTAATTGCGTACGTCAATGGTCAGCGCGTGGTCATCGACTCAAATTGCCATCGATCGAATGAAAAATCACTGTAGACAAGTGACTAACATTGCTCGTACAAGGTATGAGGTTAAAAGAGCATAGACACCTGGGGAAGGTCTCCCGTCGGTGAAAAATCACCATCCACTTGTGACGTGTCTCACGTACTTTTTTGTTCCAGGCATTTATTCATCTTGTTTATTTAGCCTAATAAAGTTTGACTAACGTTATAGCCTTCTAAGTTTAGCATAATTAATCATAGGCGTTGTGCCAGTAGCAACTTTTCTCACATGAAAAAAGAGAGGTGGGAAGTTTGATTCCCTGATTTTTTAGAGGGCTGGGGATGTGAACTTTTAATTTCAAGTGTGAAATTCGACTCCCACACTCTATAAAAAGACATGAAAAAGTATGAGAGTGAATTGAGAGTTATAATAAGACATATAAAAAAAAGTTTAGAATGATCAACAAACCAAAAAAAAAAAAATCATCATTAATTCCATTAATACACACTAACTCGTCATGAAGAAAATCCATATATATGTGTGCGTATGTGGAAGGTAGATTGAGTTATTTTTGTATGAAAACAAAGTTCGATTAAAGATTTTGAATAATTCAACTAGAGGGTACATAGGCACATAAATCACAACAAATTTGGCATTTAATATCATAGAGTAAAGCATAGAAACTAATTTTTCAATCTAGTGGGAGGCACGGATCCTCTACTAGTTTCATATTGAATCATGCCAAGAAATTAATGAATGAACAAGTGCAATTTCTTGTGAAAAAATATGAGATCAGACAATAATAATCTAGAAAATTGAAAGGTAAACGAGACATTGAATTTACATAATTTGGGGGTGTGAATTACTTTTGGAAGAGAAGTATCGAATTTCATTATAGATCTAGTGAAAGAATGGACATTACAAACACATTTGAGTTACTCAAACGTTTCTAGTAGCTTGTATAGTGTTTAGCCCTCACAATTCTTAACGAAAGAATCTCTCTATCTGACAAAAGAATACACAAAACTGATCAATGACAAAAGGTTTCTCCAATTTAGGTGCAGAAGTGAAAAAACTCACAAGAAGAATTTTTCTACACATTCTTGGCACAAACCAAGGCACAAAGCCCAAAAAAAAAAAAAAAAAAAAAAAACCTAATTAGAGAACCTATATTAATCCCAGGAGACCGACTCCAATACGAACTCAGGTTTTGTTCAATGGTCTCAATCTTGAGACATATTTATCAACACAAACAATGATTAATTGTGCACCCACTTTATTCCCAACTGATTTCTCAAATTCGATTTTTTTAGCTAGACAAATGTGACTTGCGTTTTGCCAGGTAGGCATTTGTAGACATATCTAGTTTGGTGTCGCCTTACCCCGAACAAGCTCTCAAGCCCCATCAACACTCCCCCTCGACCTTGCCTACATAAATCGAAGGATTGTTCTTAACAATACTCATGGTCATTCCATAAAACAAATTGTAGAAATTCGTGATCTCACCATTCATCTCAACTTTCACTCATGCGTCATGGAGTACGGAATAGAACAAGCCCAGTTCCAAACATGCCTAGTTCCAAACATGCCCAGAGAATCAGCCGGAAGTCGTGGGCACGATGCATCAAAGAAGATAAGCCAATTATAAGCCTAACATTTGGAATTACAATTTCCGTAGTCGCTTAGCAGCAAACAGGACCTCGTAAGATTATAATTTGTAGCTTCTGCACTATTTTATTGTCCTTTTTAACTCTAGCCATCTCTTCTTCATATGAGCGAATGGACGTTGGCATGCAATCATGCAAGTATTTGCACATGACATAGTACTTTGCTCCAAATTTATGTTTGAAATAGTACTTTGCTCCAAATTTATTTGTAACATCACGATGCATGTATCTATTTGATGTAACACGCAATGTTAGAGTTTTGGTCAGCGTTATCATATGTATCGACCATCACATCCAGACTTGAGCTATCATATGATGTATCAAAACCAATTCATATAGCTCTACATATGCATATACTAAAGTAAAAACATCTTGGCATTGCTGTATAGATTGAATTATTTGAGGGCTTTTCAAGGTATATTTTGATCTAACAAATACGACTCAATTATGCAGAAAGAAGGAATAAAGGAACGGATGGAAGGGCTTGTGGAGGAAGTAAAGCCAATGTTATCGAAATCAATTGATTCACTTGCCAAGTTAGAGTTAATTGACAGCATGACCAAACTGGGGTTGTCCAACCTTTTAGAAAATGAAATGAAAGAAGCTCTTGAAAGAGTTGCGTCCATCAACAACGGCGTTTTCACCATGGAAGAACATCTCTATGCCAATGCACTTCGGTTTAGACTCCTTAGATAACATGGCCATATAATTTCGCAAAGTGAGTTCAAAATATGGACCTGTATGAACTTGTAGGTGTAAGATGTTACTATCAAATCACAATAGAAATAAGAAAACAAAACAATAAATAATCCCACAGATACTGAAGATTACTATTAAAAAGTTGGTTCTTTCTAGAGATATCATTGAAAAGTTGACACACATCGGCTTCAATATCAGTTGTTGTGATTACAATTGAATGTTTTATTCATCGTATTGGAAAAGTCCAGCAATCGACATACCTAAATGGACTTAGGGTGCGTTTGGTTTCACTTTTGGAGAAAGTTTTTGAGAAAATGCAAAAGCCTTTACATTAAAGGGGTTTTTTGAAATGCAAGTAGTGTTTGATCAATTGTAATTTAAAAGTGCATTGAAAAACAACTTTGGTTTAAATTGTGTTTGGAAAAATCACAATTTGTAAAGTGCTTTTGCTTTTTTTTTTTTTCAAAAAAAAAAAAATTCAAAACTGGCAAAGGACTTAGCAGCCAGCAGGCAACCGGCAAGGCCAAATCTGGCTGCTGATGAGCTAGATCTGGAGTTCGCAGCTTGTTGCATGATATGGAGAAAGGACAAAGAAAATGTAAATGTAGATTACACGGTGAAGAAAGTGTCGTCCCTATAGAGGTACTATGAAATTGGATGCACATAAGCCACTCAAAGCTCATGTGTCATTATTCCTTGACGGTAATATCTTCCGAGTCATCAGTCATCGCAATTCTAATATTGAGTATTATCAACAATTATTCTCGATTCTGTCCAATCATAAATTTTTGACTTTCAATCTGTAATCAGATGAATTAAAACGCTTCGAAGAAGGAAGCATCTTATTCAACAGAAGCAATTGCGAAGATGTTGAAGCTATGATAGAGCTTCTTGAGGCTTCACATCTGGCTTTGGAAGGTGAAAACATTTTGCATGAAGGGAAAGCCTTCTCAACTGGGATTCTCCACGAGAGAGTCTCTGGTTTGGACAGTCGGCTCTTTAAACGCGCCGTCCATGCTTTGGAGCTTCCGATGCATTGGAGGGTCCAGTGGTTCGACATCAAATGGCAAATAAGCTTGTACGAGCAATGGGAGGACAAGCAAAGCAATTTGCTTGAGCTCGCCAAGCTCAATTTCAACACGGTCCAAGCCACACACCAAAGAGATCTTAGAGAGATATCTAGGTAATTTTATATGTATATTTACAAATGATGTAGAAAATGTAGCGATTCATTTGACCAAGGTCATATGTTTAAAGGATGTCATGTTCTATTTTTGACTTATCTTAGGATGAAAACTCAACAGACTCGGTCACGATATATATGGTCTAAATTCACCTTGGGAACGTGCCTATTTTGATGATATCTCTACCAAACATGATGTGATTTTCCTAGCTTTTGATTCTAATTAGTTGCTTCGGTTAATTTAGGTGGTGGAGGGATCTGGGACTCCTGGAGCACGTGGACTTCACGAGGAATCTGTGACATCCTGAAATTCGACCCCGTTTCGATAAAGTGAAATGGGCATTTTGTCAATGTGCTTATGGTCCTTTTTCTCTGAGTTGATCACTCACGAGTTAACTAACCTATTGGTGAAGCCGTTAAGGGATGTATCCGTGGTAAAATCCCTAAAAGCTACATAATTAGTTAGATTGGGCTAAAATCACGTATGATCGATTCTAACCATGAAATTTAAATTGGTTTTGGGAATCGAATATTCAAGCGTGTCACAATTCATTTTTAGGATCTTGTCTCATCGCCCTCAATTTATTGACGAGTCAGAAATTTCAGAAAAGAAATTATCAGAGGAAAAATTGAAGACTGGAAGAAATTAAAAAAAAAAAGAGAAAGGGAAAATAATATAAGTAATTTGAATAGTAGGACTTTTTACTAGTTGATTACTTTTTAATTTTCTTTTTCTCTCCCTTTCTCTCTCTCTCTCTTTTCTCTCTCTCCTCTCTCTTCTCCCCCACTCCCTTGTAACCGACTTCTTCTTCTCCTTTCTTGTTTGTGCGAACCGGCGAAGACATCAAAACAGAAGTAGCAGCCACCATCGTTTGAAGATTGAAGTAGCTCGCCGTCATCGCCACCGCCACACGCCGCCGTCCGCTCCACCCGCGTGACACCGCGTGTTCAGCCGCCCGCCCCTCTCGCCTAGCGTCCTTCCCCGTGCGAATTTGCCTCTGCCCAACCTTGTTCGGCCAACTCAGGCCACGGCCCGACCCCCCCTCTGGCCACCATCCGACCTCACCGGAGCTCCGCCTGCTCTCCTGACCCCTTGCTGCCCCAACCATCTCTTTTTCCCCTTTGTTTTGTAGCAACTCAGCAAGTTGTCAAATGGGTTTCTAGCCTCTTTGGGCTTGCTTTTGGGCCGTTTTCGGGCCCCAAACCTGAGACTTGCTTTGGGATTTATTGTTCCTCATGTCGTCCCCGTCGGATTGATACATTTTGCGCTTAATTCCGGTGAGTAATCTCACTAATTCTTTCTTAGTTGGCTAATTATACTTAATGGTTGTTTATTTTTATTTAATTAGGTTTAGGTGGTCAGATTAGTGTTTATTAGTTAATTGTAATGCAAATTAGACAAATTGAATGTGTATTTAGCAAATAGACATGGTCTACTATTTATTGAGGGTAGCTCGGGATTTTTTCGACCCTTTATCGGGCTTCAATTTGACAATTCGGGCCTAAGTGGAATTTTTGGTATTTAAATATTATTTTTCAGAATTAAATTAATTAATTAATTATTTTCCGAAAATTCAATTGGGATAGCCAGTGACCGGAATATTATGCTGATGACCGTGGTGAAGTTCGTTTATTTAATCAGGCTTTATTTTGAGCTAAATTGAATTTTTAATATTAATTATTTAATTTTCGAATTTATTTATTTTTCGGAAATTAAGGTTGAGATGACCGACGATCGAAATCTCGTGTTGATTGTCGTGGTGCAGTCCGTTTATTTAATTGAGCTCTACGTTGCATGGAATTAAATAATTTGTGATATTTTAGGGATTTACCCTAAATTTTTGAAATTGAGTGGGATTGATTGATTTACTAGTAGTTGGCCGAGTATGTTTATTTAGCATTTATAATGCTTGGCCGAGTTATAAAGTGAGTAGAATCGTGAGAGTGAATCGGAAATACTTTGGGCTTGAATCGATCAGACACGATGTATGGACCTATGTGGTTCGGTGATTAGAATATCACTGTCGAAAACGGCGCCTTAAAAACACACATATCGGTCTAGTACTCATATTTTTATAAGTATGTATGGTTCGGTGATTAAGGACATCACTGGCGAAAATGGCGCCTTAAATAACGCATGCACTTGTCTATTAAACACAATGTCATAGGCATGTGTGGTTTGGTGATTAAGGACATCACTGGTGAAAACGGTGCCTTAAAGAACGCACACAATTGTGTATTGAGTACATGGTTATAGGCATGTGTGGTTCGGTGACTAAGCATATCATTGGCGAAAACGGTGCCTTAATGTACGCATGCAATTATCTAATGGATAAGTCACCTTGGCGAACTTGACGCCCGAGAGCATTGATGTGGCTCTGTGACCGAGTGCCCGATGGGAGGTTATATGGTATGGAATCAATGACCTAGAATGGTCCATCTGACATGTAATTGACTAGTTTGATTGATCAATGATTTGATCAGATTGTCATGATTTGATTGATTGTTCGTTATGATTTATGAAGCGTTCGTATATAACCTTGAATTGCAGGTTAAGACTGAGGCCAAGGTAAGTCCTCTTACTCGTGCTATGCTTAGGCAACCGAGTAGTGTATTGATTTCCTAATTGAGTCTTAGTGGGGTAGAACTCGCTGAGATGTAGTCTTATCCCGGTTGTGGAACAAGGTTTCAGGATCTCGATGAGGAGCTGAGGAGGAGGAATCTAAGAAGGAGAACTTTGAGGTGAAACCTGAGGAGAAGGATTTTTGGAAGAAGAAGATAATACCGAGAGGGATCTTGAGTACGACCCGGATGGACTGAGATTCCATCTTCTTTTGTGAGCTGACAAAGTTGGCTCACTTCATTGCAGTTTGAAAGGACTTGAGTCTAGATAGACACGCAGACCCTCGAGGATATGTTGAGAGCGTGCGTAATAGACTTCAAAGGAAGTTGGGAAAATTAGCTTCATCTGGTGGCATATCATCCTCAAACAAATGGCCAGTCTGAGATGACGATTCAAACCCTCGAGGATATGTTGAGAGCGTGCGTAATAGACTTCAAAAGAAGTTGGGAAAATTAGCTTCATCTGGTGGAATTCGCCTACAACAACAGTTATCAGCAGAGCATCAAGATGGCTCCTTTTGGAACGTTGTATGGTAGAGCATGCATAACTCCAGTATGTTGAGATGAAGTCAGGTAAAGGAAAATCACAGGCCTAGAGTTGGTTCAGCAATCAGTAGATGCCGTGGCGGTGATCGGAGGCAGATTAAAGACAGTGCAGAGCAGGAAGAAAAGTTACGTAGATAAGCGTCGAAGGTTGTCGCGATCAATTTTTCGGGGTGTGAACCACCTAGGGTTTGGCTAATGGATTGTTAAGCCTAGACTTAACTCGGGCTCTCCCAAGCCCATATCAATTCGTGACTTAGGTTTGAATTGTTAACATGCAAATTTTTTAATTAGGAGTCGCCACTAATCTATTTTTGGTGGGTCGATTAGAAACCCAAGTAAAGTAATGGGAGATTCACTTTACTCCTACGAACCGGAGACTAGGGGTACGGGGACTTGGTTACGTTAGATTTCTCTAACGCCCTTTCGGTACCTTTCTTTTTATTTTGAAAAATGTTTGGCAAGTAATTTGGATTGATTTAAATCTATTTTTCTAACATATGAGGTGTTCATACAGGTGCGCAAACCACCAATTTAACACCCAAGAAAGCAATTAAATGATGCAGAACTTACCTCAAAGCGATTTTAAAACGACTATAAAGCATCTAAATGTTAAATTAAAATACAACAAAACCCACATCAACAATCCTAGATATGGTTTCTAATTAACACGCAATTTCTCTTCCTTTTTGTTTTCACTTATTAAACGAGACTATAATCCATATGTAATGCAATGCTTTTAATCTAATATGAAATGATATGGCTTGGCAACATGTCCTAAACATATGAATAAAAATTTTATGATCTCTTAATGAACATGCAATTGTTAAATATGCAATTTAAATTAACCAAAATGACTTAATTCTAATGACGTCCAATGCAATGCAATGACGTACAAAATTATTTTAACTAAAATGACATGCAACATTGCAATCTAGGGGGAGGCCGGTGGAGAGCAAGGGGATGCCGGGAAAATAATATGGGACGGCGGGCGCAAGGGCGGCCGTCGCGGGTGCGAGCGGGAACGAGTCCTAAACATATGAATATATGTCACACGACATTTATTAAATGACCTAAACTAATGACGGACAATTTCGAGTTATATGTCACACGACATTTATTAAATGACCTAAACTAATGACGGATAATTTCTAATTAGAAATGAACCTAACAATAATCACTAAAATGACATGCATTTCATGAACCTAATTCTATATGACATGCAAATGACATTTTTTATTTTAAAAAATGCAATCTATCCTAGAAATTGCAACTAATTTAGCCTAGGACAAATTTTATGAAATTTCAAATGATCTTAGCTAGATTAAGATTCTATCTAATTTAAACTAGGGATTAAGTCATATTAAATCCTAATTTAAACTAAGACATTATCTAAATCTAAAATGCCATTTATCTAAAAAAGATGATCTAAATTTAAAATGAAACATGCAATTCTAATCTAATATGCACAATGATTTTTTTGTGTTTTTCTTTAATCTCGAAATTAAAGTTAATACATAATTAACATGCAATTCAAATAAAAAACTAACAACCTAAATGAATACACTTTCTTTTTTGGATTTTTTATTTAAAAATTCATAATAAGATTGCAATCCTAATATGCAAGATAACAAAAAAAAACCTAGTCCTTATTCGAAATCAGATTGCGATTTTAACCCCTAAGACTAAGAATATTCTAAAACATACTTAATCCTAATTTGAATTTTTTTATTTTTTCTCTTATGAAAATAAAATTGATCCAAACACACAATATCAAATCAAGCAAGACAATATTGATATCCAAAAATTGGCGAACCATATCTCGCGCATGAGATCAGGTTGACCAATTTTAATTTTAAATCGCGAATCAAATCTCGGGCTTGAGATTGGATTGTCGATTTTTATAAGGGATTGCGAGTTGGATTTCGGCGCGAAAATCGGAAAATCTTGAGGGGGACTATCATGTTGGAACATCAATCATATATTTAGGAATAATCCTACTAAAGAAAAAAGAAGTAAATAAGTGAGAATAACATTAAAAAAAAATAAAGTAAATATAAAAAGAACTACCTAATTGATTTCCCTTTTTTTTCTTCTTTTTCCCTTTCAAGCTTTTTATCCGTGCGGCTAGTCACCGGCTCCGGTGAGGGGCAGCAGATCAGAGGTTTGGCAGGGAAGAAACTCCGGCGGCAGCAGGTGGCGGAGCTCGGGAAGGGGACTCGGAGCAAGGCTGGCAATCGGATCGGTAACGGCAGCAGCCTTGAAGGCGGAGCAGAGGTAATGCAGGTTGTAGGGGATGCCGAGAAGGTAGGCGAAGCAGCAGCTCGGACCAGGAGGCGCGGCTCGTCCCAGGAGCAGCAGCGGCGCTTGAGCAGCGAGGACCCGTGGAGCAAGGGCGCCCAGGCGGAGGACTCGGGTCCGTGCGGTTACAGATCTATTCATCTTGCTTCGGATGGAGGGGAATGCTAGGCGCCGGACCAAAGGCGGCGCGGCAGTGGCTTCAAGCGGTGGCAGCGGGAGCAGAGGCGAACGGAGCAGGAGCAACATCGGTGGTGCTCGGTGATGGCGAGCGAGAGATCTGCAGGTCGCGGGCTTCGGAGGTGCGGCGAAGGCTAGTGTTGCGGTGCTGCAACGCACGGCCGGCGTGTCGGGGTCTCCGTGAAGAAGACGATGCGTGCCCCTTCTCTCTCCCTCTTACATCACTTGCTGCAACTTTCCTCTGTACTTTCTGCTGGTTTTTTCTTTTTTGCTTTTTTTTCACCGGTTTCTCTCTCTCACTTTTCAACTTTTTCTCCTTTTTCGATCAAAAGAAAAACCTCTTCCGCCCCCTTCGTACATCGTTGCTTTTATAGGGGGTAGGAGATAAGTTTTCGATTTCCCCTTTGAATTTACATCCGCAATACCTTTTCACCAACTAATCACTATTGATAAAAATTTGAGATTACGATAAATATTTTCTCGAAATCCAAATCTTGCAAAGATAAATCGCAATTTTTTCACACATGTGCTCTATCCAAAAGATTCATATCCGGAAAAATTTCAAAATTTTTATTTTTCACGAGATAATTAAAACATGGGCTTGGGCCAACCAGCTCGCTTCGTGGGCTTAGTCCAACTAATTTGAACCCATTTGCACTGGTCCAATAAATAAAATGCCAAAATAAATGCAAATATAAATCTATATGCTATAAAATTAACCCCTAATTTCCTATGTAATAAATGAATTAAATCGTCAAAATTTAGGTGTCAACAAAGGTATTTGGAATTCCAAGTTGATGATCACGTTTTTTTGAAAGTGTCACAAATGAGGGGAAATTCGCGCTTTGGTAAGAAAGGCAAGCTGAGTCCGAGGTACGTAAGTTCCATTTGAGATTCTTGCAAGAATCGGAAATCTAGCGTATCGTCTTGCGTTACCGCCAAGATTGGCACAAGTATATGACGTCTTTCACGTATCGATGTTAAGGAAGTACAAGCCTGACCCAACCCACGTGCTCAATTTTGAGGAATTGGACATGGATGACCGTGTGTCATACGTTGAAAGCCCGGTTCAGATTGACGATCACAAAGAGCAAGTTTTGCGTACAAAGACCATTTTGTTATTCAAAGTGGTTTGGCAACACCACGGTACTGAAGGAGCGACCTGGGAGATTGAAGAATCGATGAGATAGTTGTACCCCTACCTTTTTTTTTTTATCAAAGTGTGTAATTGTTTAAATTTCGAGGACGAAATTTTTATAAGAGGGGAAGAGTTGTGACATCCTGAAATTCGACCCCGTTTTGATAAAGTGAAATGAACATTTCATTCAACGTGCTTATGGTCTTTTTTCCCTAAGTTAATCATTCGCGAGTTAACTAACCTATTGAGTGAAGCCGTTAAGGGATGTATCCACGGTAAAATCCCTAAAAGCTACATAATTAGTTGGATTGGGCTAAAATCACGTCTGATCGATTCTAACCATGAAATTTAAATTGGTTTCGGGAATCGAATATTCGAGCGTGTCACAATTCATTTTTGGGATCTTGTCTCATCGCCCCTCAATTTATTGATGAGTTGGAAATTTCAAAAAGAAATTATCAGAGGAAAAATTGAAGAACGGAAGAAATTTTTTTAAAAAAAAAAGAGAAAGGGAAAATAATAGAAGTAATTTGAATAATAGGACTTTTTACTATTTGATTACTTTTTATTTTTATTTTTATTTTTCTCTCCCTTTCTCTCACTCTTTTCTCTCTCTCTCTCTCTTCTCTCTTCTCCCCCACTCCCTCGTAATCGACTTCTTCTTCTCCCTTCTTGTTTGTGCGAACCGGCGACGACAGCAAAACAGAAGCAACAACCACCGTCGTTTGAAGACTAAAGTAGCTCGCCGTCGCCGCCAAAGCGTCACCGGGCCGCCGTTTGCACCACCTACGTGACGCCGTGCGTTAGCCGCCCGCCCCTCGAGCCCAGGCGTCCTTCCCCGTGCGAATCCGCCTCTGCCCAACCTTGTTAGGCTAGCTCAGGCGGCGGCCCGACCCCCCTTATGGCCACCGTCCGGCCTCACCGGAGCTTTGCCCGCTCTCCCGACCTCTTGCCGCCCCCAACCATCTCTTTTTCCACTCTGTTTTGCAACAACTCAGCAAGTTGCCAAGTGGGTTTCTAGCCCCTTTGGGCTCGCTTTTGGGTCGTTTCCGGGCCCCAAACTCAAGACCCGCTTTGGGGTTTATCGTTCCTCGCGTCGTCCCTGTCGGATTGATACGTTTTGCGCTTAATTCCGGTGAGTAATCTCACTAATCCTTGCTTAGTGAGCTAATTATACTTAATGGTTGTTTATTTTTATTTAATTAGGTTTATGTGGTTAGATTAGTGTTTATTAGTTAATTGTAATGCAAATTAAACAAATTGAATGTGTATTTAGCAAATAGACATGGTCTACTATTTATTGAGGGTAGCTCGGGATTTTTTCGACCCTTTATTAGGCTTCAATTTGACAATTCGGGCCTAAGTGGAATTTTTGGTATTTAAATATTATTTTTCAGAATTACATTAATTAATTAATTATTTTCCAAAAATTCAACTGGGATAGCCAGTGACCGAAATATTATGCTGATGACCGTGGTGAAGTCCATTTATTTAATCGGATTTTATTTTGAGCTAAATTGAATTTTTAATATTAATTATTTAATTTTCGAAATTAATTAATTAATTATTTATTTTTCAGAAATTAAGGTTGAGATGGCCGACGACCAAAATCTCGTGCTGATTGTTGTGGCGTAGTCCGTTTATTTATTTGAGCTCTACGTTGCATGGAATTAAATAAATTGTGATATTTTAGGAATTTACCCTAAATTGTTTGAAATTGAGTGAAATTGATTGATTTACTAGTAGTTGGCCAAGTATGTCTATTTAGTATTTATAATGCTTGGCTGAGTTACAAAGTGAGTAGAATTGTGAGAGTGAATCGGAAATACTCTGGGCTTGAATTGATCAGACACGGTGTATAGACCTACGTAGTTCGGTGATTGGGATATTACTGGCGAAAACGGCACCTTAAAGAATGCATGTATCGATCTAGTACTCATATTGTTATAGGCATGTATGGTTCGGTGATTAAAAACATCACTGGTGAAAACAGCGCCTTAAAGAATGTATGCACTTGTCTATTAAACACAATGTCATAGGCATGTGTGGTTTGGTGATTAAGGACATCACTGGCGAAAACGACACCTTAAAGAATGCACACAATTGTCTATTGAGTACATAGTTATATGCATGCGTGGTTTGGTGACTAAGCATGTCACTAGCGAAAACAGCGCCTTAATGAATGCACTCGATTTTCTAGTGGATAAGTCACCTTGGCAAACTTGGCGCCTGAGAGCATTGATGTGGCTCTCTAACTGAGTCCCTGATGGGAGATTATATGGTATGGAATCAATGACCTAGAATGGTCCGTCTAACATGTAATCAACTAGTTCGATTTATCAAGATTTAATTAGATTGTCATGATTTGATTGATTGTTCGTTATGATTTATGAAGCATTGGTATATAACCTTGAATTGCAAGTTAGGACTCAGGGCAAGGTAAGTCCTCTGACTCGTGCTGTGCTTAGGCAACCGAGTAGTGTATCGGTTCTCCAATTGAGTCTTAGTTGGGTAGAACTCGTGGAAACGTAGTCTCATCCCGGTTGTGGGACAACATTTCAGGATCTCAATGAGGAGCTGAGGAGGAGGAATTTGAGAAGGAAAACTCTGAGTTGAAACTTGAGGAGAAGGATTTTTGGAAGAAGAAGATAATACCGAGAGGGATCTTGAGTACGACCGGATGGACTGAGATTCAATCTTCTTTTGTGAACTCCATTTTGATGTAAATAGGGTTAGAGTAAAAAGTTGTCAATAGTTGTGAAATACTCTGGTTTGTGTTTTGTATAAAAGTTTGGTTATAAGTTTCAATATGAAAAATATGCCCTCACTTTTCTATCCCATCGATTTACTGTCTAAGGATTCCGCATGTGCTTAATAAATGAAAATGGTCGACGATACATAGTCCTGAGATATTGCATTAATAAAATCGACCAATTGAGAAGGATATGTGCGTGCTCGAGGATCGGGCGTGACAAGATCGGCTGGTCAAGAGTTTCTCGAGTGCCCTTGGACTCTCTTCGGAAACACGGCTCAACTCACTCCGCAAATCTCTCACCAAAGTCGTCATCTTGATATTAGTGATCGACGATGTATACGACCCTTATGGTTCGTTGGAAGAGTTGGAATGCTTTACCAGCGCCATTACTAGGTTGTCCACGATGCCTCCCAATCTCTTCCTTTCGTCTCTATTGAGTTTATTTTGCTAATTGGAAAATCTGATGCTTGTAGATGGGACTCGGAGCAGATTCAACAGCTTCCCGAGTGCATGAAGGTGTGTTTCTGAGCGTTTAATGATGTTATTCACAAGATCGCTTATGATATTGGCAAAGATGAAGATTGGCATCGAGTGCTACCACATCTCTCGAAAGCCGTAAGTGAAAAACTTGTGGATAAGTCCATACATATGCACATGTCACCCCAAAATATTTTTATCATTACATAACTAATCATCTTTGAATAAGTTTTTTTTTTCCTTATTTTTTTAGAGTGGGCAGACTTTTGCAAAGCCCTACTTACTAAAGCAAAGTGGGACAATATGGGCTACACACCATCGCTGGAAGTGTGACATCCATATTTTCAAGTTATGATTTCAATTAGATAAATTGGGCATTTCATCGACGCGACTATAGTGTTTTTCTCTGAGTTGGCCACTCGCTAGATAACTAGACTAGTTGGGTAAGCTATTAAGGACTTTAAGGCAGATAGATTTGAGAATTCGACTAGGAATCGATTTCTCAATCGTGCTCATTTTTAGAGGTCATTACAGCACAGTTAAAAATTGAATTAAGATCAGAGATAGGTCGGTTCGACCGAGATGAATGACTGATCGTGGGTGACTCCATTAAATGGGAAAATTCTCATTGACTAGCACTAATTTGATTTTATTGTCGTTTTGGTACCTTATGTCCGTATTTGAATCCTCGAGATTTTCATGACAATCGAGAGTCGCCAATGTGTCAAGTGGGTTCATCGTGGCTCGAAGAAAATCGACCATGGGTCATTTATCCTAAAAAGTTCTGAAAACTATCCGGTAACCTAGGTCACACTAAAAATATGCCGGGGTGAAATTAACTGCTAATCTGAGTCTGATTTCAGAAATTGAAGATTCTATCTTGTCACAATAAATTTTAGGAACGTCGACTCAGTCTCAGAAGATTTTTCTGACAATAGAGACTTTTTGGGAAAAAGTCGTTGTCGGGTCATTTTTGTGCAGAAAAGGCTGAAGATGATTTTGATCACAAAATTGAGATGCAAGATGGGTTATTGGATGAAGAAAAATAGCAATTGAGACATTGAAGTGTTGGTTGATTTTATGGAGGCCAATTGAGATGGATTTGATGTGGATCAAGTGGCCAATTGAAGCCAATTCTTACAAATTCATAACCCCCCTTAAGCCTAGCAAAATTGGACCATTTAAGGAATTGTGTGGTGTGTTTATGTGGCCAAATTGCAGCCAAGTGATCAAACTTCTTGGGCAAGGTTTGGAAGATATTTTTGTGGAAAAAGTGGGCTTGGTGGAGCCCCTCACCTCTCATCTCTATCCATCTCTCTTTCCCTCATTCTCTCCATCATGCTGCCGTGAGCTGCTTCTCCACCATTTCCCCCCAATTGGTGCGACACTTCCAGTAACAGCACGGAAGAAGACCGAGTGGAGCCCCCACACAATCTCTCTCTCTCTCTATTGCCATCCGAGACGTCCCAGGTCTGCCCCATCTCGCGCTCCACAGCAACAAAGAAGTCTGCAGAAGTAGGAGTAGCCCACATCTCCGCCATCATCGGTCACTCCTCCCCTTTGTTGCCACATGCCGACTTCTTGGCTTGCTTCGGTCAATAGTAGCAACAACCGAAGCTCCTCGGTTGACCGCAAAAGCCCAGCAGCAGCAACGTCCACATAGTCTTCAGCTGCTCCCTCTGTCTCTGCCACTCTTCCGCATGAATTTGTTGGAGGAATCTTTCCATAATATTTTGAAGTTGATAAAACATTTCTATCAGTCTAGTTTGGAGTATTGCAGACCCTTCTATTTAAAGTCTGAAGACCATCATTGGAGACCTTTGAATTTAGAGTCTAAAGACCTTAAGATCCCCAGACTCAGTACTCAAGACTCAAGACTCAAGACTATTCTCATTGACAGTTTCTAATCCAGTGACGAAGAGGATCCAGAGCTAAAGTGTTTGGTTGAGGATTTGGTCTTGTCCACTGGAGTAGATCTCTTGACTGGGTATGATATAACAGATTCTTTTATTCGAAATTAAGATCGGTTGAAGATCCAATGATTGATGAAATACTCTTGGAAGGTTCTATTCTTGGAAACCAAGATCCTGATTGTATGTGCGAACATGATTGATGGGCTATCGACATGTTCCTTTAATAGCTCGAATGTTCTTCTTAAATTGATTCTGTCCAACGGGAAGATTGGAAGAATTCCTTTGGTAAGTGCTAACGGGTATGATGGCATAAAGGAGTATAAAATGAAGACCTTCTAACTATTTAAGAAGATGTACGATAGAGAAATTCCAGAGTCTGAAGCTCATTGATTATTAGTCGACTCATATTGAGCAAAATTGTATTCGCAAAAGAGAGTCTATACTTAGTGATACCTTGAGGGAGTGTGGTAGATCTTCTACACCGTGAAATCAAGGGAGAATAGTGTTGTAACATCTCTTTGTTCATAGTGGAATCTAGCCAGTGGGCTTTCAGTGCAGAAGAGTGGACGTAGGCTTGAAATAAGCCGAACCACTATAAACCTTGCATTCAATTTTCTCTTCCCTATTCTCAGTTTTATTTTGATTGTTGTTTGATGAGAATTAATTGTCTTAATTCTATCAACTGTCTAGTATTGTGCGATTATCGTGAGAAATTACTCTTTATACCTATTCACCCCCCTCTAGGTACTTTTACTAGCCATATCAATTGGTATCAGAACTTGTGTACTCACTTTATTTGAAGTGTTTTACTTCAGAGTAAAAGATTCATGGCTAGTATACTAGCTTCAGGGCTGATGGAAGGTCAAAGCAATACCAAACCTCCATACTTTGATGGAAATGACTACAACATCTGGAAAAACAAAATGAAAGCATTTCTTCGATCAAAGGATCCTCTGGAATGAGACGTTATAGAAAAAGGAATCACTCCTAAAGTTGCATCTGTCTCAGAAAGAGAGAAAGAAACCATTGAGACCAGCAGAATGACTCAGGAAGAGATAATCAAGAGACAAACTCTTGATGCAAAGGCTATTTATTCTTTATATTGTGCCTTGTCACCTACTGAATATAACATAATATCTTATTGTGTTACAGTAAAAGAAGTCTGGGATAGGTTACATATCACCTATGAAGGAACTGATCGAGTGAAAGAAACCAGAATCAACATCCTTCTCGGTCAATATGAAGCCTTCAAAATGAAACCTAAAGAATCTATAACTGACATGTTTAGCCGTTTTACAGAGATTGTAAATGGTCTTGAAAATCAAGGACAACCAATTTCTGATCCCATAAAAGTAAAAAAGCTACTGTGTGGACTCTCCAAGGATTTGAATCACATAAAGACTTCAATAAGAGAGACGCAAAGAATCATGCCACTATCTGTTGACGAGCTGGTTGGAACTCTTCAGTCTTATGAAGTGGAACGAATTAATGAAGATGAAGATCCAAAATGTAAGAAATCCATTGCATTAAAATCTATTGATGATTATGATGTTACAGATTCTGAAGATGATATGGACGATAAGGAACTTGCTCTCATGATAAGAAGATTCAGAAAACTAAATAAAAAAGAAAGAAGGCTCAACTCAAAGAAACAGAGTTTTCAAAAACAATGGACCAAGCCTGTTGATGATGATGAATCAAACAAAGATGTAGTTTGTTTTGAATGTAAGAAAAATGGACACATCAAACCCAACTGTCCTCTTCTGAAGAAGAAGAAAGGAAAAGCTGAAAAGTCTCGAAAGGCTCTCAAAGCCGAAACCCAGAGTGATATAGAGTGTGAAGAAAGTGATTATGAATATGCCAATTTATGTCTGATGGCGCAATCGGACTCAGACTCAAACTCTGGATCAGATTCAGACAATGAATTTGAGGTAAGTAATTTTAAAATTCCTGTCAAGGTTTCTAAGTATATTGATGAGCTATGTCTTAGTCTTAAGACTTCTCTCAAAAGGATTTCCGAACTTAAAAAGGAAAACTTCGCTCTAAAAAAACAGGAAAACGTTTTAAAAGAAAGAGTTAAATGTTTAGACATGAATGTTTCCACTCTTAAAGAAAATGAAGATAGTCTTTTGAAAGAAAATACTTTTTTTAAAAACTGACTTATCAAATATCTCAAAGAAATTTTCAATAGGATCCGAGAAACTTGAAAAAATTCTTTCAGCTTAAAGACCTTACTTCAATAAGTCTAGTCTAGGTATGACAGCAGAAACAATTCCCTTGATTGATTTTCCTAAAGTAAAAGAAAGAATTAAGCAAAAACCCTCAAGAGAGGCTTACAAACATTTCAAGAAAGTTTTTGTAAAGTCTGTAGGTCAAAATGCAATAGCCCATATCACTTTGAAAAAGAGTGTCCTATGGTTTGGAAACCTGTTAAGAAAACATGGGCTAATACTGTTTATCTTACTAACACCAATGGACCCAAGAAAATATGGTACCGGAGAAAGCTTGATACTCTCTTTTAAATACAGGTCTCCATCAAGAAAAATGTAAAGTGGTATCTGGACAGCGGATGCTCAAGACATATGACAAGAGACTCAAATTGCTTTATAAAGATCGTTCAAGTAAATGGTGGAAAAGTCTCATTTGGAGGAAACAACAAAGGAAGAATTGTGGGATTTGGAGCTGTGAAAATTGGAAATCTCACAATAAGTAATGTTTCCCTAGTGGAAGGACTCAATTACAATCTTCTCAGCATCGGCCAATTGTATGATACTAGTTTTAAGATCTTCTTTCAAGAAGGAATATGTTATGGAACCAGTAAAGACTCTACTCAGTCTTTCATGGGTTGAAGGCATGAAAATATCTATCTCTTGGATGTGAAACCAGATGAATCACAATGCTTAATCTCAATTCAAGAAGAAGCAAGCTTATGGCACAGAAAGCTTGGTCACATCAATATGAAGCAATTAGCCAAAATCTCAATAAAGCAGCTTGTTCGTGGTCTACCCAATTTATCATACCAAAAGTCTGATCTATGCACTCCATGTATACTGGGAAAGCAAGTAAGAAATTCATTTAAGCCAATAAATCATGTCTCTACTAATCATGTATTGCAGCTGCTGCATATGGATCTCTTCAGACCAACCAGAACCTAGAGCATTGGAGGTAAGAAATATTGCCTAGTAATTGTGGATGATTACTCCCGATTTACTTGGGTATATTTCCTTACAAGTAAGTCCGAAACCTTCTCATATTTTGAAAAGTTTGCTAAAAAGGTTCAAAATGAAAAAGGATGTGTTATCTCAAGTATAAAAACAGATCATGGAGGTGAATTTGAAAATCAAGATTTTACAAAATTTTGTGATAAATCTGGCTTTAAGCAAGTGTTCTCCTCTCCATATACTCCTCAGCAAAATGGAGTTGTGGAAAGAAAGAATAGATTTCTTCAAGAAATGGCTAGAACTCTTTTAATTGAAAGTAAAATTTCTTCATGATTTTGGGCTGAAGCTGTTTCAACAGCGTGCTATATTATCAATAGAGTATTTTTAAGACATATTCTGGAGAAAACCCCTTATGAGTTATTCAAAGGTAAGAAGTATATTGTTTCATACTTTCATGTGTTCGGTTGCAAATGCTTTATACTGAAAAATGCAAAAGATCAAGTTGGTAAGTTTGAAGAAAGATCGGATGAAGGCATCTTCCTTGGATATTCTTCATCAAGCAAAGCCTACAGAGTTTACAACAAGAAAAGTCAATCTGTGGAGGAATCTATGAATGTCAAATTTCAAGACTCTATGCAAAATGAGTACAGTCAGACTCATCATGAAGAATCTGAACTTGCTCCAGACTCTCCAAAGCTTACAACTCAAGAAGCATCTCAGACTTTAGAAGACCAGCATCAAGCTGTTCGTGAAGATTTAAGTAAAGAAAGAGATCATCAACCTGACGAATCAACCAGTAACTGGAAGCATAAATCCAGTCATCCCAAAGATCTTATTATTGGCAACATTAATGAAGGAATTCGCATAAGATTCAAAAGGCATGAAGAGTCTAGTGCTGTGGCTCTCATTTCTGAAATTGAACCAAAAAGCATAGAAGAAGCTTTATCTGATGAAAGCTGGATTGAAGCTATGAAGAAGAGCTCAGACAGTTCAACATTAATGATGTCTGGGAATTGACATCTAAACCAAAAGGAAAAACTGTTATTGGAGCTAAATGAGTGTTCGGGAACAAGATGAATGAAAAAGGAAAAGTCGTAAGAAACAAAGTAAGACTCGTGGCCAAGGGTTATACGCAAGAAGAAGGAATAGACTATGATGAGACTTACGCACCAGTAGCAAGGTTAGAAGCTATTTGATTATTACTTGCGTTTGCTTGTTATAAAAATTTCAGGTTATTCCAAATGAACGTCAAAAGTGCATTCCTAAATGGTTTTATCCATGAGGAAGTTTATGTGGAATAACCACCAAGGTTTGAAGACCCAAAGAAGCTAGACTCAGTCTTTAGACTGAAAAATGCCTTGTATGGTTTAAAGCAAGCACTTCGAGCTTGGTACGACAGACTAAGTAAGTTCTTAATACAGAATGGTTTTGTCAAAGGTAAAGTAGATACTACTCTATTTATCAAAAAGGAAAATAAAAGCTTTTTACTTGTTCAAATATATGTGGATGATTTTATTTTTGGATCATCTAATGAAAGTCTCAGGCAAGAAATTCTCTAAGTCTATGCGGGATGAGTTTGAAATGAGTATGATGGTAGAGTTAACCTTCTTTCTTGGACTCCAAGTAAAACAATTGAAGGAATGAACTTTTATTCATCAAGAAAAATATGCTAATGATCTTGTCAAAAAGTTTGGACTAGAAAAGTGCAAAAAGACCGACATACCGATGTCAAGTTCTTTGAAGATAGATAAAGATGAAGAAGGGAAAAAAGTTGATCAAAAGCTGTACAGGAGTATCATCGGTTCACTTCTTTATCTTACTGCCTCTAGACCTGACATTTTGTTGAGTGTTTGCATCCGTGCTAGGTTTTAATCAGATCCTAGAGAATCTCATTTCAGTGCTGCGAAACGTATTATTAAATACGTTACTTCATCTTCAAGCATCGGTCTTTGGTATCCTAAAGCGGGAGACTTTAATCTTCTTGGATATTTAGACGTAGATCTAGCTGGTTGCAGAGTTGATAGAAAAAGCACATCGGGAACTTGCCAGTTGCTTGGAAGCAGGATAATGTCTTGGTTTTCAAGGAAACAAAATACTGTGGCTCTCTCTACAACAAAAGCAGAGTATGTAGCTCTGGAAGTTGTTGTTTGCAAATTCTATGGATAAAACAACAGCTACAAGACTTTGGAATTGAAGACTCATGCATTGAGATTAGATGTGACAACACTAGCGCAATCAATCTCACTAAAAATCCAATCCTTCACTCAAGGGCAAAGCATATAGAGATTCGACATCACTTCATTAGAGATCATGTTCAAAATGGAGAAATCTCGATTCAATTTGTTGAGTCAAAGAGCCAACTATCGGATATATTCACAAAACCTTTGGAGAAAAATCAATTCGATATTATCCGTTCCAAACTCAACATTTTGAAATTTGAGGAAGTTAAAGTCTAGAAACTCTCAAACCCTCAGACTCAGACGTTCATGGCTATAGACTGTAAGTTGTTTCAAAATTCAATCTCGAAAAGGTACGATCTTTCGTTTCAAGTAATGATTGATTTATATTATCTTTAAAAGATGAAATTTTGCCTTTTCAAAAAGGATAACTACTATTTAAAAATGGCAATTTTCTTTAAAAAGGACGGTTATCGTTTTTAGAAAGGGACGACTGTTCACTTGCCTTTATGTCGATTAGTTTTTCCTTTTTAAATTAGGTTATATATATACAGTCAGTTGCTTTCTTCGCTTAACTCCAAAACCCTAAAAAGCATTCTCCTCCCAATTTTGTCTCGACTCCGTGTTCATCTTCGAGAAAGTTGTCATCTTTTCTTGGGAAAGCGAGTCAAGAAATCTTTCAACGACAAGAAACGGTGTCTTCTTTGAGAAATTCTTCAAGAATCGCGAGCAGCGGACCACAGAGAATGAGGGAGGGTCTTACCTATTTTGATCTCACCGAAGAGGAAGAGTTACCGAGACAGCAACAGAGCCCGATTCACTCTCAACCACGTCACTCTCCACCATCTACCCCACAGGGTGTGGGTCATCAATTGGAGGAAGAAATAATCGAGGAAGTAGACCCTGTAAGAGTCCAAAAACCCTATTTTATTTACAAGCTTTATCGTGCTTTGAAAAGCACTGGTACTCCGCTAAAGTATGTAGATGATTTCCTTAAAGACAAGGGTTATGGAAATGAGTATGTCTTTTTGCGACGAATGAAGGATTTGGGAATTGCTCCCAAAGGAAAGGCTAAGGAAGCACTTGCGAACATTCCAAGTGACCCTCGTGTAGGAGGATTGAATCCCACTGACGGGAACAATGATGATAAACTATTTAATGAATTTCAACCTAGGATGGGTATTGCTGCGAAGGCTAAGGGAAAAAGAACGGAGTTGTTCAAATCAAAGGAACAGGAGAATCTGTTCTTCAAACCGCTGAAACGTGGGGTGATAAACCCTAGAAGCGTTGATTTCGACTTTTTGGATGCCATCAATATGAACTTGAGGGAAAAGTTCAATCTGTTTCAACTTGAGCAATTTTGCTCCGACACCATAGACGGCTATGCACAATTGACAACATATTTCTATTCAAATCTCAACTTTTTAGATGCGAATAGAATATCCTTCAGTGTTCGAGACCAAGACTATGTGGTAGATGTGGACATGCTGGCATATATAATTAGAGTTGAAAGAGGACGATATCAACCGGTCAAGGTTTCAATTGCTCGTACCTCACTAGAGCTTGTCAAAGATAAGGATGCAGAAGGGAGAATTACCTACGCAAGAATGCGTGCCATCAACATCATTCTTCACAAAATTGTGATCAACTGTCTCAGGCTAAAATCGACATCCAAGACTAATGTGTCCAACTCTGAGGCGAAATTGATGTATGCGATCAATTCAGGAAGAAAGTTCTCTCTCCCTCACACCATTCTCTTCCACATGTACAGAGCGATGGTGAAGGACAAGGGCCAGTTGCCTTACTCAGGTCTTGTGACTAAGATCTTCAGACACTTGAACATTGAACCTCCACAAACTCTTTGTGTTCGACCATGCGACAAAATGGTGGTGGGTTTGAAAATGTTGACAAAAATGCGTTTGAAAGAACTTGATAAGGCAATGGAGAAGTTTAAGGTGAAAACTCCGGCCAAATCTCATCAAGTATCTTCTGCATCAAAAAGGAAAGGGAAGGAGCCCATGGGGGCTCCATCCAAAAAGAAAAGAACTCTTATCTTAGAGGATGAAGATGAAGAGGATGAACTCTCTATCTCTGCCTTGGCATTGAAAGGCTCGGTCGTTCGTATCCGAATCAACGGAACGACAGGAAAAAGGAAAAGAAGCAGAGGACAAAGAACAGAGAGAAGAAGAGGAAAAGGAAGAGACCAGAGAAGTAGAAGAGAAAGAAAAAGAAGAAGAGGAGAAGGAAGTTGAAGAAAAAGAAGAAGCAGTCAAAGAACAATCTGCAGATGAAGCCGGAGAGAAAGGCAATCAAGACGCTAACGAGCATGACCATCACTCTTCCCCAACTGAGGCCTTAGAAACAAGGGGAGATAGCGAGCAAGAAAGGACTACACCATATCCTGTCCACAATGAAGGTGTGAGTCGCTCACCAGCAAATCCAGAAGATCTTCAGGCTTCTCAAATGCTTAAGGAAGGACATGATACCTCAACGCCAAATTTGCGCGATTACACCGAAGTTCCATCGTCTGCCTTTACTCCATCTGATAGAGCAAATGCCAGCACGCAAACGGACACTACAACAAATTTTCGTTGCATCCTTGATTATTAGTTGATTCATATTGAGCAAAACTGTATTCGCAAAAGAGAGTCTATACTTAGTGATACCTTGAGGGAGTGTGGTAGATCTTCTACACCGTGAAATCAAGGGAGAACAAAGTCTTTGTAACATCTCTTTGTTCATAGTGGAATCCAGCCAGTGGGTGGGCTGTCGGTGTGCAAAAAAGAATGGACGTAGGCTTAAAATAAGCCGAACCACTATAAACCTTGCATTCAATTTTCTCTTCCCTATTCTCAGTTTTATTTTGATTGTTGTTTGACGAGAATTAATTGTCTCAATTCTATCAACTGTCTAGTATTGTGCGATTATCTTGAGAAATTACTCTTTATACCTATTCACCCCCTCTAGGTGCTTTTACTAGTCATATCAGAATTTCCCAGCACACGAAGATAGAAGCAGCAGCTGCACCACACGTTAGTCTTCATCTTTTCTTCGGTTCAATCTAGTGGCTGTGCGAAATCCATCAAAGCAACATCGAATGAAGCAGCACCGCTTGCCCACACCTCTTGCCAACCTCACGGATACAGCTGCATCTCCACAATGCCGACATGCAACTCCATTTCAAAAACCCATCGAGTCCAACCAAGCCCGTTCGTGAGTTCAGCAAGTCTTCTTGAAGAAGCCCATCACGCTGAAGCCCAAATCTCAGTCTTCAAGCCCAACCAAGTCAGCCCATCTTTGGCCCAAGTCCGGCCCGCGAAGAAAGCCCAATCGCAGCCAAGCCCAAGCCCAAGCCCAAGAGCGAGCCCAGTCCAGTGCAAGGACAAATCTCAATTGGGTTGAGATTTGTTGGGCCCAAGTTTAAGGCCGAGTCCAAGCTTGCAGATGTTGTCGAAAGCCCGATTTCAACCGCCGTCGCGGTGTCCTGGTCCTCGCTTTTGATCAAGTGAGTTTTGCTCACTAATTCCTTCTTAGTTTGCTAATTATACTTAAAATGTTGATTGGATTTAATTAAGTGCAATTAGGTGGTTATATTAGAATGGATTAGTGATTATTAGTTAATTGCATTGCATATTAGTTAGGTGGTTAGTGTACTTTGCCAAAGAACTGCATATACTATTTATTGAATGCATCTCGGGATTTTTCCCAACCCTTCGCAGGCTTCAATTAGGCATTACGGGCCTAAATTGGATTTTTAGTAATTAATTATTAATTTTCAAAATTAATTTAATTAATTATTTATTTTCGAAAATTCAACTGGGATGGCCGGTGACCGGAATTTCGTGCTGATTGTTGTGGTGCAATCTGTTTATTTATTTGAGCTCCACATTGTGCTTAATTGAATTGATTGTGCAATTTGAGAAATTATTCCTTAATTGATTGAAATTGAGTGGAATTGAATGATTAATCGGTAGATGGCTGAGTTTGGTTATTTAACATTTATAATGCTTTGATGAGTTGTAAAGCGGAAAGAATCGTAAGAGTGAACTGAGAATTCTATTGATTGAGACCGATCAGGTACGAAGTATAGACAGACGTGGTTCGGTGATGAAGGACATCACAGTGCGAAAATGACACCTTAAAGAACGCACGTAGACTGTCTATGACTTGTGGCAGGCGTGGTTTGGTGATGAGGAATATCACTGTACGAAAACGATGCCTTAAAGAACGCACGTAGACTGCCTATGATTTGTGATAGGCGTGGTTCGGTGATGAAGGACATCACTGTGCGAAAACGGCACCTTAAAGAACGCACGTAGACTGTTTGTGATCTTTGACGGGTGTGGTTTGGTGATGAGGAATATCACCGTGCGAAAATGGCATCTTAAAGAACGCATGTAGACCGTTTGTTACTTATGTTAGCTTGGCAAAAACGACGCCCAAGAGTATTAATGGAACTCTGTAACTAAGTTTACTATTTGAGGTTATATGGGATGGAGTGAATGACCTAGAAATAGTTCCGATTGACATGTGATCGACTAGGTTGATTAACATTTGCTTTGATTTGATGTTGTGAATTAATTGATTGGATAGAATGATCGGTGAATGGTTGATTGAGATGTAATTGACTAGGTCAATTGATCATTGCCTTGAATTGATGTTGTAAATTAGTTGGAATAATGGAAATGACCATGAGTGGTTTTGTTGGTGTATAATCGACTAGATCAATTTGATCGATGTTTCGATCAGTGATGTGATTGCTTGGATGCCTATTTGATCTATGCTAATATGCAGGTGGAATATGAGGCCAAGGTAAGTCCTCTGACTCATGTTGTGCGTAGGCAGCCTTAATGTGTATTAGTTTACTAATCAGGTCTTAGGGGGTAGAACTTGCTAAAAACGCAGTCTCAATGGTTATTGAATAACCATTTCAGGACCCTGATGAGGAGCCTGAGGAGGAGGAATCTGAAGAGGAGAACCCTAATGTGGAACCAAATGAGGAGGAGGATTTTGGAGAAGAAGATGACCATAAGGAGGATCCTGAGTACGACCCGGATGAGGACTGAGATCCCATCCTGTTTGGTCAGACCTTGATTATATGTGGATAAGTGTTAGATCAAACCCTTATGAATAGTATTGCATTATATACTATGAGGTGCTTGTATAAAAGAGTGGTTGTGAAATTCAGTATGAAAATTATGGCATTACTTTTCTATCCCATTGTTTTATTATCTGGGGATTTATAACTGCTTCCGCATGTGTTATTGAAAATGAAAGGGTCGGCGATACGTAATCCTGGGATATCGCATTTTAAAATCGACCAAAGGTAAGGGGTGTACACATACTTGAGGATTGTGGCATGATAGGAAGAGTACTTGAGCAATACGTGGACATCATCTTCAGGACCGTTGATCATGTCTCACGCTAGTTTCTTTGTGGGACATATGAATTTTGAGGATGTAGCAGATTTGCTGGAGAGAAACAAGGATCTGATTTACAATGTGTCCATGATAATTCGACTCTGCAATGACCTTGGAACGTCAACGGTAATTATCAAACTTCTGCGCCAAAGTTATAAACCAACTGAATTTGACATGATGTTAAGAATTCTTAGCCTGGGAAAAGAATCTTGTACTAACACGGCATATGGTGTAATTGAATCAAGGAGATCGAATCCGATAAGCACATTAAATTGATTTACTTGTTCAATTAGGCCGAAAGAGACAGAGGAGATGCTCCATCGTCAGTGGTGTGTTACAGGCGAGAAGCGAATGTTCCGGAAGACGTCGCTAGGAAGCACATCAAGGAATTGATAAACCAGGCATGGAAAAGCATCAATGCTCATTTGCTTTGGCAATGTCGAGACGCCCTTTGTCCGAACCTTCATTGATGCCACTGTGAACGCGGCTCGTGTTGCACATATGCTTTACCAGTTAGGAGATGTGTTTGGCGTCCAGGATGGTGATATTAGGCGGCAAATCTTATCTGCAGTGATCCACCCTGTCCCTCTTAACTGAGATAAAGCGCAAATGTAATCACATAGCAAGTGCATAAGGTAGACTAGCTGCTGCCAGTCAAAAGATTGAGTACTACGCGCAAATTGTATCCTAAACTGCATAATCATCTACTTGGATTTAAAATGGTCAAATATCTGCAAGATGTCCATCTTACAATATCGCACGGAGTAACTACATGCCTACTCGGTCTGATCCACATGAATCACACTTTCAAAAGAGATACTCGAGATCATAATAATCTGATTGTTCTCATCCGATGCGGCATTAAATGTTGTAATGGCCAGTGGCGGTACATTATTTTCTTAGTAGAATCGAAATTATGATGAAACTTATTCTATTGAATCAAGTTAATTGCACGTTAAAAAAATAATTGCACCGCAATGGGTACGGGAAAATGAATGCGTTTCTCATAATTTATCATCTTGTTATAGGACGATTTGCAGAGGTTTTATTGGTGGCATCCGTTATCCACTAAGCACGCAGCCTTTATCAAATGTCAATGCATTTTCCCCTTGAAAATTTGTCATCTGGTCTCTGTCCATAGAAAATGCTTCTTCAAGTTAGTAGATTTGAATTTTATGTCGTATTGACATGGTGAAAACGACAAAATTTGCAACTTGCGTCAACTTAAATATGTTAAGAAATCAACCTCCGTCGTACTTGAATTGATTTTAAAGAGTATCCTTTCCATTATATTATGACACCTAATTTATGGTGACCCATTAATAATTCATTGCGTAGAAAAATTAGGGATTGATTTCAATCCCTAAATAAAAAATAATAATTAAATTACATATAGGTGTTAAGAGCATTTTTAGCATTAAACCCACATAAACTGCATTGAACTTGAATTTCGGTCATGCCCATCAAATTTCGTGATGTGGCCGAAAATTTCACATGTGCATTGCACATAAGGTGTTCTTAACTAAGAGGGCATATTCTTAATAATGGAAAGGGTAGACACCGCAAATATATTCAATATCGGCTAAATATGTGTGATTTTTTGCAAGAAAGGAGTAACGGGCGGAAAGATATGGCCACTCATGGCAGAGAGAGATTCGCGGCCAGGTTAGATGCAATCAAGAGTGAAACATGATCAAGCCAAGTGTATAGTCGGAAAGCAAAATACAAAACATATGGATGTGATCTTTGGAGTGAGCAGATTGGCCATTATTCTACCTGTAACCAATTAGTGGTGGCTCTAAATGGTAAGGAAAATTGCACAATTAAATCAAATATCAAGTTGCGTTTGATAGGATTTAGGAGAGCCCATGCTAAGTACCATGCTTAGTAATCCATTAAATTTCTCTAGGTAGTTCACTCTAGAAAGGTTGTGACATATATTAAACTTGAAGTTCAATGAAAGGCCGTGTCAATTTGACTCAATTTAGTCATAATTGTAGTTTCCTATTTTTCAAAAATACAAATTTATTAATGTGTGTGGTAGGGACTTTATCCCGAACTCATCGCTTCATGTTTGTCACTGTAAATAAGACATGCCCGCACAAATAAGAGAGACCATACTTCTCTGTAAATAAGATACGTCCGCTACAACCATGCTTCTTTGTTCCCTTCATGTCCATTTATTTGTTATGACCCATGTTGTAAAATTAATGTGGAAAATATAGGATTTTTCAATTAAATCAACATGAAAGCATCAAAGAAATAAACAAGAACAATAAAGGACAATAAGTGGTTTGGTCCGAATATCAATATCTACTATATGAGAGAGTTAGTGATAAATAATTCATTAATAATTGGAGAATCAAAGTTACAATTACTTTTATGCTCTTAAAAAAGATCTAAATTCGTAGTATTTATAAATAAGCAACTCAATATGGATGTAAAGCTCATGGCAAACAAATCTTCGCGTTCTAACACATCGGCCAAGAGAGAACTTCCCTGCGTCTCTTTTTATACTTCAAGTCTTGGCCAGAAAATCTCAACAAGGCCCACGAAGACCAGCCTTTGTCTTGGTCAACCCTTTTTCTTGTAAAGGAAAATCCCCATTTTTTTTTTTTTGTGTGCCCTTTCCTTTATGCAATTTAGTACACTCTTGCAACGGAGAGATTCTAAAACCGTTTTGAGATTTTTTTCCTCAACAAATTCAGTTTTTCATATGGATTGCATTCTCTAGTCGGATCAAATATCATATAGGGCTCAAACTCGATATGTTTGTTTGTTTGTTTGTTTTTTGTTTTTGGTTAATATCCTGAAAAACCCCAAACTGGTACACTTGTGACAAATTTACCCCAAACTATTTTATTGACCATGAAAAATCCCAAACCGGTATACTTGTGACAAATTTACCCCGACTGACTATAAAAAAACCCTAAATTGGTACATTTATGACAAATGTACCAAAAACTAATTTATTCGACAGCAAAAAACCCAAAAATGGCAAATTTGTGACAAATATACCTATGCTAAATTGGATTAATACCACAAAAAAATCACAAAAATTGTAAAATATGACAAACGAAGCGTAAAATCTTAAATTGGAATATCAGTCAATTGTCACGTGTCATTTAACTTAATAATTTGAGAATAAAATTTAACGAAAACTAACAGAGGGTAAATTTATCACAAGTGTATCAGTTTTTGGTAAATTTGTCAAAGATATACCAGTTTGGGGTTTTTGGTAGTTAAAAAAATAGTCTGAGGTAAATTTGTCACAAGTATACAAATTTGGGTTTTTTAGGGTATTAACCATTTTTTTTTTAATAACTCCTTAGGTCATAAAGGACTTTTGACCAAGCATAAAAGTCAAAATCTCCAACCACTTTCTCTATTCCCACTGACCTCCCTGTATCGAGTTACTTAGTCCAACTCTTCACTTATTTACCTCGTGGGAAAGATCCCAAAGTCCTATCTTTTTCATATGCAAATTTTTTTGTGAGAAGTAGTGTAGTTTTATCTCTAAAGGTGTTTCTCGCTTGCAGTCTTCTTCTCCAACAATTTTAAGTATGCTACATTCATGAAGTAGATGTCAATGGCCTTGAGACTTTCCTGGTGGACAAGGAAATTACTTGCTTTGGCTTTGTGGTTTATTAATTTCTAATTTGGCACAATACATCTTTAGCACATGCTAATTTAAGACAAATGAAGGGAAAAGGGAATTTCGCCAAATTCCTTAAATAGGCTCAACTCGCTCGACTCGTTAAGAGTGATTGATTTATGGGTGAGTTGGTCCCGGCCTAGAACCATGAATTGATCCTATGGCTCTCAGTTCCAAAATTTTGGAAGTGGGAGTTAGTTTGGAGGATTTTGGAATCAAGAATTAGGATAAAATACAACTATCCGAAACTATATTTTATGTTCTTTTTAAAATAATTTGTTAATTTAACCAAATAATTAAAAAGAAAGATATCTCATTACTTTTTTGAGTCTTATGAGACAAAAAAAAAAAAAAACATTTTCCCCAGGCGAGTGTGCGGAGAGGGAACTAACGCACACCACAAGGAAAATATTTTTGGTGGTTTTCCTTTTCCTTTTACTATTAAAACACCCACATCTCACTCTCTCCATTTCTCTCTACTTTCTCTTAGCTGCATTAAGCACCTAATGGTTCCTCAACCTCTTTCATCTTTCTCTTTCACCCTCAGTTTCCACATGATGTGCTTTACTTTCATGTAACTTCACTGTTATGGTGACTTTATTTTCGCCTAGCTTGGCTGTGTGCATGAGACCTTGGTGGTGGTTGCATGAGAGAGGGAGGTGAGCATGCCAAATGCAAGAAAGGGAGGCGAGGGGCGTTGATTGTCGAGCGTGAGAAAGGGTGGTGGGAAGTTGAGGCATAAAAGAAAGAGAAAGAGCTCTAATTTTAATTGAGGTTAACCTTTGGCAAGTTTCGTCGGTTTGGTTCAATTCAGCATGAGAAACTGGGAATCGGGTTGGTATTGGGTTGGATTAGACCGATACACACTCCTAGGGCTTGTGTGGGCTTAACCTTGAAAGTTCAACAAGTTCAAGGCCCAAATTCAATGTGGGATCACATATTGGGCCAATTCAATGCAATTCAATGGAAACACGTTATTCACTAATAAAAATGTTACAAATTTTTAAATATAGACAAATGTATTAGAGAATGAAAATGTAAGACAATGCAAAAAAGTGATGGGGCAGAGCTATTTCCACCCTCATTTTGGTTAAGAAACTATTTTTTTCAATTAACCAGCCAAATTAACCTTCTTTTTCTCTTCAATTTACTGTTTTTTTTATCATGCTAATAAAAAAAAAAACTGCATTTATTTGTATCATCTCTCTCATCAATTTCTTAATATAAATGTCCAATTACATCACCACCCCATGTGGTGGTGTCGCTGGCTTGAGCTCTCTCCTTTTCACGAAAGGGGAAGAGTTTGAATCCCAGATGCGTCACTAGTGGTCTTAAGTGCGGTGTCGTGGTGGTGGGTCCTGTGCTAGCATCTCTCCGGGTTTACCTCGCCAGTTACCGGCTGTACGGGGGTTTCCGAGTTACAAAAAAAAAAAAAAAACATACAATTACATCCAACAAGATATCATATTATCTTATATCCTATTATCACTTTGTCTAGAGAATATTGTTAATTTTAATTCATGGTCTCATATTTAATTCACAAAAGACACATAGAAGATGTTAAATTTATATTTCTAATGACTTATGAATACACAATTAATTGCTTATTTTTAATCAAATCGTTTGAGCAAACCTTTGTTTCAAAGTTGAGAATTAAAATTCAATCTAATTATCTAGCCGATCTTGACCTTGTGGCTGTTTTTTCGGAATAATATCTTCTAAAGTTAAACTTTGTTTATTTTGTGCTTTCTTTTGAGTTTTTCACATTTTAGTCTAAATTAGAAGATGGAGGTTGAAAGTCTTGTTACACATTCTTCACTTTCAAACTCACATTAGATTATTTAAGAGAAAATTTTTAACCATAATTTATACTTTTGATCCACTTGTTATGAGATTGAATCTACAATCTGTAATATTTGGCTGGTGGGCCCAAAAGAAGAAAACAAAAGAAGGGTTGAAAAGTCAAAAGAAAAAAAAAAGAAAAAAGAAAGGAAAGAGAAAAAGGGGTGAGTAGTGGTTGCTCACTTTAAAGAGCCGAACCACTTCGGGAGAAAGAGAAAAGAAAGGAAAGAAAGAGAAAAGAACAAGAAGAAGAAGAAAGAAGAAAAAGACAAAAAAAAAAAAAAAGGGAAGAAAGGAAATGAATTTTGGCACGTGTACGCTGCGGATGTCTCACCAAGTTGACTTGACTCCATGACATAGTGCCCGGTAAATATTAGGCCCCTCGTTCGTCCAATGGAAGTAATTTACGGGTTTAGAGCTCAAATTCGGAAATTTTGGAAAATCGAGCGGTGAAACTGATTTTGGAGTTATTGAGCCGCGTATTTCCATAGAAATCATAGTTTAGGATGTTGTGGAGCAATATGATTTTACGAATTGTGATTTGAGCTTATGGTTTGTTCGAAACAAAATTTCGAAGTTTCTCGTGTACAATGAACAGTACGCATCCAGCAGTTTTGGGCTCGTATTTTGTCATTTTTCGGCTTGATTTTGGGATGGTCAAGTTGAGATTCTTATAGTATGTTTGAAGGGCTTTCTTTTGACTATAAATATGTTTGGAATGGGGTTTGGAGGAGGAAGTTATATAACTAAGTTTTGCACTTAAACTTTGTGTTACGAACAACTTGAACAATCGCTTTGGTTATGTGATTTGTTAGCGCGTAGGAATCCTTTTATTAGAGTTAAGGTATAATTTAGTTGTTTTGTAGTTGAGATAGAGTTTTATTTGATTTTAACATTATTCCTCAGTTATTTGATAGGGCCGTGAGTTTGACGATATAAGTATCGTTTGTCATTTGGTCATAAAAAATGAGGTGAGTGGTACTATATCTTCTTTAGTTTGGTAAAACCATGTCTTGAAGTATATATGTATATGTTTATTGAATTGATGAGCATTTTTATTGGATAAAAGTTGATCGAGCATTTGCTACTATTTGGTTGATTATGAATATTTGAAAAGCGTGTTATACAAAGTTCGTGGAGTAATATATATGAAATTGCTTTGCGACTGATTTATAGAAATGTTTATGATGATTTGAGAAATGGATAAGAAATGGATGATGGACTATGTTGCAAAATGTTATTGGCTTGGTTTAAGATATTGATTTCTGGATTGGATTTTTGGTATTGGGGGATGGTTAAGTCTAGTGAGAGGTTTTTGGAGTATGGATATCAAATTTAGGATATCCTTCTTGGTCAAGCCATTAGCTTTGTAGGTGGAGACCTTGTTAAGGGGAATCTTGATCGCCTTGTCTCCAAGCGTTGCATTATGGCCATAGTAGGGTATTGAGCAATAGATTAGTCAATTGATGGACCATTGATGTGTGATATTTGATGGAGATTATTCAATGGACTTGACCATTGATACTTGAATTGTGATTGTGATTTAAATGAGTTTTTCATATTAGTATAAAGTTTTGACAATAAGGAATAACTCTTATATGATTTGATATGCATTTTATATATTGAGTTTGAGTTATGAAGTTTGATATTACTTTGTATACATGCATAGTGGTTGCTCGATCTATTTAGAAAATGTGATGCTCATTCCACTCATTCTTTAATCTTTTCAAGTTTCTCGATTAGTGGCAAATAGAGCGAAAGCGCCATCGGTGAGAAACTTTTGGAAGTGTTATTTTTTGGTATGGTTTAAGGAAATGGTGTGTGTGCATGCGTGCGTGCGTGCGTGCGTGGTGCATGCGTGTTGATATTAGGTTTTGTTGTATTTGAGGCTGCATCTTTCGTGTGAAGGATGGCTGAGTCATCCCCATTCTTTGTAGTTTTGGGGTTTGACACAATTGATATTAATTACTTTCTTTATCGTAGGGCTCAAACAACAAGAAATTCCTTTCATTTTTTTCCCTTTTTTGCTTATCTTTTGTTAATATCTAGATATAAATTAATATGTTTAACATTTGATAATGCTTTTTAAAATCAACCTTTTTCATAGTTTGATCATTTTTTCTCTTCCAAATTTGATCAAGATTGACTAGACAATTATATTGAGTTTTATTTTTGCACTTTGAAATATAGTTTCTCTCAAACTAATTTATAAATAAAAAGGCAATTAATTGTGTGTTCATAAGTTGTCAAAACTAGAAATTTCTAATTTTTTATGTGGCTTTTGTGATTAAAAATATACTACCACAAAGTGAAATTAACAACTTTTTCTAGGCAAAGCGGAATAAGATGATATCTTGTTGGGTGTAATTGGCATTTGTATTATGAAATTGATGAGAGAGATGATAAAAAGAAAGACAATTTTGTTGGTTAGCTTATAAAAATCAAGGAAAAATAATTGAACAGAAAGAAAGGGTCGGTTCTTGGTTCAATTCAGTCTTAAACCTTTTAATAATGCTAATTGAGTCATTAACATTTGCATTATTTCCATTTTTTTGTAAACAATTGCTGACATGGACACTAATTATTTAATGTGGCACATTTGAGGTCGATGTTGATAATTTTACAATTTTTTTTAAATTTTGCATCTTAAATAATTTTTTATTTCATTTTTCCTTCCCTTTTCGTTTTTCTTCTTCCTTTGCTAGTCACCATGCCTTGACAATGGCTGGCGACCAGCCACTGGTGATACCTAAATTTTAACTACTCATTTAGTAATAAATTATATAGAAAATTAGGGATTAAACTTTATCCCCTAAACAAAATAGCAAGAGGGGGAGGGACAGGGGGGTGCTGAGAGAAAGCGAACTTCGTTTTCAGCCGAGCATTGCCCAGCAATCTCGCCACAAACTGATGACTTCTAGCTGACACCATGTGACATCTAAATTTTCGGGTTCTAATTTCGACTGGATAAATAGAGCCATTTTCGTTCAATTGAAGCTGAGAATTATGAAATTAAGAAGCATGAGAGATTCTTGGATGAAGAAAATAATTAATTTGATAATGGAGATATCAATTGATTTTGTGAGATTTATTTGAGAGAAATTAAGAGAGAATTTGGATGCAGAAATGCAAGTGGGAACCGAGTACTCTAATATGAAATTTCTTTTGAAAATTTATGGGCTTATCAAAAAGAAAATGGGATGAGAATTTTCTACTCTAAGAAATTCTTTTGTTTAATCTTCCTCCCATTTCTCTTTTCTTTTTCTATTTTTGGGCCAATCACCTTTTCTCTTTCCCTTTTTTCTTTTGGCTGAAATCTCTCTCTCTCTCTCTCTCTCTCTCTCTCTCTCTCTCTCTCTTCTCCTCGTGCAAAATGCCTCCACCGATTGCCCCCTTATCAATTTCAACTTTGCTTCCCTCTCTCCTTTTTACTTTTGACTAGTCAAACACCCTTATCTCTCATTTTCTCTCTCACTCGACACTTCCTCTCTCCCTCTGGTTCGAACAAAGGCAGAAGGTAGAAGTGGAAGCTGCACGAAGATAGGAGCAGCTCACTGTCGTTGCCCACGCGTCATCTACGCGCACCGCTGCTCACCGTACACCTTCCGCCTCCCTTTCTCCCTCCGGCTGCCATCGATTTCTTCTTCTTTGGGTTGTTCAAAACCCAACAGATCTAGGAAGCCGAAGACTGAGCTATGCGACGCCCCCGCAAGTTGAAGACCAGCGAAGACAGCAGCTCTCTCGTCGCCATCGCACGCCACACGCCGTTCTCGGCCCGCATCGCCTCGCCGTTCGCCGTCCGTGCCCCGCCTGCCTCAACCTTCCCCTCACTCAGCCTCCCATTCCAGCAACTGTTTTAGACGTGGTGGAGCTCCGCCGAGCCATTCAGCCCACCTCCGGCCACCGTGAAGCCCCGCCTAGGTCTTGTTCAGCCCCTCCGTCCATCTAGGTCTGTTGTTGCCTCAATCCGAGCCCGGATCCACCCCTAACCCGCAGCAATCAGAAGGTTACATAAATGGGTATGACAGTGAGGTTTTGGCCCGTTTGGGCCATCTTCTCAAGCCCGGATGCTTGGCCCACTTTGAGGAAAATTGATCCTCGCGTCGAGCCCGTCGTTTTGAGTGAGTTTTACTCACTAATGCCTTCTTAGTGTGTTAATTATACTTAAAGGTTGATTAGTGTTAATTAAGTGTAATTAGGTGGTTAGATTAGAATTGATTAGTGATTTTTAGTTAATTGCTTTACATATTAGTTGTGTGATTAGTGTAATTAGATAGAGAATTGCCTATAGTATTTATAGAAAGCTTCTTGGGATTTTTCCTGTCCCTTATCGGGTGTTAATTAAGCAAATCGAGCCTAGGTGGAATTTTTAGAAATTAAATATTAATTTTCGAAATTAATTAATTAATTAATTATTTATTTATTTCCCGGAAATTCAACTGGGATGGCTAGTGACCGGGATTTTATGCTGATGATTGTGGCGTAGTTTGGGTGCATTTGGGAAGACTTTTGGGGAAAGTTTTTAGGAAAATGCAAAGACCTTTGAGTTAAAGGTGTTTTCCAAAATGCAAACTATATTTGGTAAATTGTAATTTGAAAGTCCTTTGTAAGTATCTTTGAGCAAAATGATGTTTGGGGGACAAAGGACTTTTGTGAAAAAAAAAATTATTAAAAGAAAAATAAAAAAAAAAATGAAAAAATGAAAACCAAAGCAAGGGCGGCGGCATCCGGCGGCCAGCGGCGACTCCCGACGACCTCTGGCGACCCGGATCTGGGCCGGCGAGGTCACGCGACGCCGTCGCGACCTCGGCGACCCGGATCCGGGGCCGGCGAGGTCGCGCGACGCCGTCGGGACCTCCGGCGACCCGGGATCCGGGTCGCGGGAGGCGGAGTCGGGTTGCGCGACCTCTGCGCGTCGCCGGAGGTCGCGCGACCAGATTTGGTCGCACAGAGGTCGCGCCACTTCCGGCGACCAGATCTGGTTACGTAGAGGTCGCGCGACCTCGCGGCGACCAGATCTGGTCGCACGAGGTCGCTCGACCTCGGCGACCAGATCTGGTCGCACGAGGTCGCGCGACCTCGCCGCGACCAGATCTGGTCGCCGTGAGGTCGCGCGACCTCCGGCGACCCAGATTTGGGTCGCCGCGAGGACTGCGACCTCCAGTGACCGCAACATCCGGCGGGCTGGCGGCGACTCCCGGCGTCCTGGAGAAGATGAATAGTGCTCATACGAGGGCACGCACCGGAAAAACAAAAAAATTCGTGAGGACAAATTTGGAAAAAAAATAAATGAACAGTGATCCCAAGATGCGAGAATCTTTGAAAGCCCAAGGCAGCCTCGGGGCTGCCTTGGGCTTTCGGCCTTCCCAAGTATTTGCTTTCCCATAAGGGACTTCGAAAGCTGGTTCCCAAACACCCATTTTTTGGCCTAAAGGCCTTTAGACCCCTAAAGATCCTTGGCAAAGTGGTTGCCAAACGCAGCCATTGTTTATTTAATTGAGCTTCATATTGTTAAATTGGAAATTGGAATTATTGTGTTTTCGGAATTAAATTAACTAATTATTTATTTTCCAAAAATTCAACTTGGATGGCTAGTGACCGGAATATTATGTTGATTACCGTGGTGAAGTCCGTTTATTTAATCAGGCTTTATTTTGAGCTAAATTGAATTTTAATATTTATTAATTAATTTTCGAAATTAATTAATTATTAAATTATTTTTCGGAAATTAATGCTGAGGTGACTGACGACTGGAATTTCGTGTTGATTGTTGTGGTGCAGTCCGTATATTTATTCGAGCTCTACGTTGTATGAAATTAAATAAATTGTGATATTTTAGGAATTTACCCTAAATTGATTGAAATTGAGTGAAATTGAATTATTGATTGGTAGATGGCCGAGTATGGCTAGTTAGCAATTGTAATGCCTTGTTGAGCTATAAGTGGAGAGAGTGGTGGGAGCTAACTGAGAATTCTATTGGATGAGACCGATCAAGTATGAAGTATAGACAGGTGTGGTTTGGTGATAAAGTACATCATTGTGCGAAAATGGTGCCTTAAAGAACGCACGTAAACTATCTATGACTTATGGTAGGCGTGGTTCGGTGATTAAGGATATCACTGTGCGAAAATGGCGCCTTAAAGAACGCACGTAGACTACCTATGAATCGTGATAGGCGTGGTTTGATGATGAAAGACATCACTATGCGAAAATGGCACCTTAAAGAATGCACGTAAACTGTCAATGATTTTTGACCTATGATGGGTGTGATTCGGTGATGAGGAATATCACTGTGCGAAAACGGCGCTTTAAAGAACGCATGTAGATCGTCTGTTACTTATGTCACCTTGGCGAAAACAACGCCTGAGAGCATTGATGGAGTTTTGTGACTAAGTGTACTATTAGAGGTTATGTGAGATGGAGTGAATGAACTAGAAATGATTCAATTGACTTGTAATCGACTAGGTTGATTGATCGATGATTCGATTTGAGTGTGATTCAATGTGATTGATTATTGCCTTGATTTGATGTTGCAAATTGATTGATTGAATGAAAATAACCGTGAGTGGTCTTGTTGGCGTGTAATCGATTAAGTCAATTAGATCGATACTTTGATCTGTGATGTGATTGCTTGGGTGCCTATTTGATTTGTGCTAATATGCAGGTGGAATCTGAGGCCAAGGTAAATCCTCTGACTTATGTTGTGCATAGGTAGCCCTAAGGTGTATTAGTTTACTAATCGGGTCTTAGGGGTAGAACTTGCTGAGACGTTGTCTCAGTGGTTATTGAATAACCATTTCAGGACCCGGATGAGGAGCTTAAGGAGGAGGAACTTGATGAGGAAAACCCTAATGAGGAACCCGAAGAGGAGTACATGGAGGAGGACCCCGAGGATAACCCTGAGTACGACCCGGATGAGGACTGAGATTCCGTCCTGTCTTGTCAGACCTTGTCTGCATGTGAATAGATGTTAGATCAGACTTAAGTCTATAAAGTATTGTAGAGTATATTGAGATGTGTGTAAAAATGTGTAGTTGTGAATTTTTCAGTGAGAAAAATATATGGCCTGATTTTCTATCACATTGCTTTATTATCTAGGGAATTATAACTACTTCCGCATGTGCATATATAAATGAAAGGGTTGTCAATACATAGTCCTAGAATATCGCATTTTAAAATCGACCAAAAGTAAGGGATGTATGCGTGCCTGAGGGTTGGGCGTGACACACCACGTTTGTGGCCTGCTCTTCCACAACGCCTAAATTTCCAGTGAGGTTTCTCTAGGTTCGATCCCCTGATATCTCAAGGATACTGGCTCAGAGACATTGAGGTGACTGACCATATCTCGATTTGCTTTGGATTTGCCTTCTAGCTGTCATTGCCGAAATGAGTGAGGACCCATGGCTGATCCCCTTTAGGTGCTTTTTTCTTCCCCCATCTCGGCCAATTGGGGTCGAGACTCGTCAGCGCCGGCTCATACTTGATTTATAAGCTTGTTCATGTGGGATTTGGTTCTACAGAAATCAGAGGAATGCTTGACCAGGAAGATGGTGAAAGAATAACAGGTCATTGAGATCTATCAGTTATCTTGTTCCAATTGAATGATTCATTGATGTGAATTGAAAAGTGTAGCTCTTGCATCTTTTCTAAACCATGAACGTTTTTTTTTTTGGTCGAAAAAGGAGGTATTATATATCAACATAAAGAACCAGAGAAGCCTCGAAGCATGGGCCTCAGTATACAAAAGATCTAAAAGGAAGCCTGGTGGGGACGAAGCCCAGTTCGAAGTAAAAGTGCCATTACAATGGGCTTTGGCAGCCCAATCAGCCACAAAGTTTGCGTCTCTGCTACAGTGACGCACAGCTAGGTTAGGGAAATTAGAGAGCTTCGCTGCCGCTTCAGCAATGAGGGAACGCACCTCCCATGGAGTCTCGATCGGGTCTTGAAGAGCATTCACCAACACCATACAGTCCAATTCAATGAGAAGATGATCCTCATACTTCCCTTCTCGTGACAGATGATCAAGGGTAAGGATGAGAGCTTGGATCTCCGTCTGCAAAGCTGATTTCGCTGGAAAATCACAGGTAAAGCCATAAATAAAGGTGCCCGAATGATCCCTTTGAATGCTTGCCATCGCTCCTTTGATATTATCAGGATAAAAGGCCCCATCAATGTTAATTTTCACCACGCCAGGATCCGGTGGTCGCCATAGTGAATGAGGATGTGGAGAACAGCGGGACGTTCGCTGCAGAGATGAGCAGGTTGATTGCTGCAGCAACGGATCAGAGAGATTGTAGGCGCGAACCTGGGCAGAAGCCATATGAATAACCTGAAGATGATCGGGATGCTGTTGCTGAAATACAAAGCGGTTGCGTGCCTTCCAAATTTGCCACAACAAAGCTGCAATCATTTGCAAATCAGGACAGGTACGCTGTTCTTCTAGCTGAGCGACTAACCACACATCTATCCGTGTAATTGATTGCTGAGTGATGTGAATGTTAATCTGTGGATGAGACCAGAGATGTTGCGTCCATGGACATAGTAGGAAGAGGTGTTCTGTAGTTTCTGGGATAAAGTTTGAACATATGGGACAATAAGAATCTGTAGTGATGCATCGTTGGAATAAATTGGCTTTCGTAGCTAAAGCGTTATGGCAGACCGACCAGAGGAAAGGTCGAATTTTAGGGGGAAGCTTCACAGCCCAAATAGCTTTCCATAGTGACTTGGGTGGGTGATAAGACGAAGATGCTATATTTTGTTGAGTAGTAGGAGTTGCATTCCTAAGGATATGATATCCTTTTTTCACCGAATATGTGCCATTTGTAGTACCTGTCCAGATAAGTCTATCAAAAGTGTAGTGAGGACGAACCTGGATGTTAAGTATTTCTTGGACTGTGGAATCATCAAAATGTTGGTGCAGAAGAGGAACGTTCCAACTGTGACTGTCCGGGTCCATTAATTCAGTAACAAATAATGGGTCATTCCGATTAGCCGGGCCCTCGATAACTCCTCTCGGAAGCCATCGATCTTGTCTGACTTGAATAGACTGTCCATTTCCTACCGACCAACGAAGATGAGGTAAAATAGACTCCCTCCCAACTAGAATACTTCGCCATCCCCAGGAAGGTCTTGATCCCCTTTCAGCATGATTAAAATCAGTAAAGTGAAAGTAAAGCCCTTTAAAAAGTGTACTCCATAGCGCCGTTGGGTTCTGAACTAATCGCCATGCTTGTTTCCCAAGCATGGCTTTATTAAAATCTTGAAGATCCCTAAAGCCTAGGCCCCCACTCTGTTTGCTACACTTAAGAACAGCCCAACTTTTCCAGTGAATACCTGCTTTAGTACTATCTTTCTGCCACCAAAACCGTGCAACTTTCTGTTCAATGGATCGACAAATAGATGTAGGAATTCTAAAAATGGACATGGCATAGTGAGGTATCGCTTGTACAACAGTTTTAAGTAATATTTCCTTTCCACCCTTAGACAACAGACTTTCTTTCCATCCCTCTAGTTTGGCATTCACCCTCCCCAAAATCTAAGCAAACATGTCCCGTTTAGATCTGCCCCAATCCGATGGTATGCCTAAATACTTTCCAGTCCTCTGAACCACTGGAATTCGAAGCACTCCAGCTAAATTTTCTTAGAGACTAAGAGGGCAGAATTTGCTGAAAAACATGGCAGATTTATTTCTATTGACAGCTTGACCAGTAGCATAACAATATTGATTTATAAGGTCTGCTAAATTCTGACATTCAAGCAATTTTCCGTCTAGAAAGAAGATAGCATCATCAGCAAAAAATAGATGGGATAGAGTGGGACACCACCTGTTCAATTTGATTCCCTTGAGATGACCTATGGTGATAGCTTGATGAATAAGATGGGATAATAGATTCGCCAGAAGGATAAAAAGGTAGGGAGATAGGGGGTCCCCCTGTCTGATGCCTCGGGTAGGTTGAAAATAAGGCAAAAGTTCACCATTGAATTTGACAGCAAAAGACATCGTCGTTATGCATTGCATGATCCATTGTACCCATGTAGGGTGAAATCCTAAAGTGAGGAGATAGTCCTTTAGAAAGTCCCATTCCACCCTATCATAGGCTTTCTGCATATCCATTTTAAGAACAGCCCGGAATTGACGTCTACATTTTCTGACTTTAAATTGATGTAGAACCTCTTGGACTATTAAGATATTGTCCTGAATTTGACGTCCACTGACAAAAGCGCTTTGCTCTTGGGAGATAAGTACAGGTAGGTAGGGCTTAAGGCGATTGGCAATCACCTTAGAAATGATCTTATATGCATAATTACAAAGACTGATGGGGCGGTATTGTTCTAATCGTTCAGGATGTGGTACCTTGGGTATTAGGGCTATGATGGTTCGATTGAGATCCGGTGGTATGACTCCAGAATTAAAAAATTGCTGCACTGATGAGAATAATTCATCCTGGAGTATATCCCAATGATGCTGGTAGAAGAGTCCATTCAAGCCATCTGGACCAGGGGCCTTGGTGAGTCCCAGTTGAAAAGTAGCCTCTCTAACTTCCTTCTTGGTAACAGGAGCTATTAGGGACATATTCATCTCATTAGTAACAACCCGAGGACACTGGTTCAGAATAGGCAAGTAGTCTCGATGTCCCACTATCTGAAATAGATTGGAAAAGTAACCCATTGTCATCATCTTCAAAATGTCAGGATCACGCACCCAAGCTTGATTGTCATCCTGCAACATACTAATCTTGTTTCGTTGTCGTCTTTGTATAGTTGTTGCATGAAAAAATTTAGTATTTTTGTCCCCCCAGTTGAGCCATTTAATTCGAGAGCGCATGGCCCAGAATTGTTCTTCTTGCTGCCATAACTGTCGAATTTTCTCTTTCAGGTAAGTAACCAATGATGCATCATGTTGACAAAAAGGCTGATTAGTATGATCTTGGAGTTGTTGGTGCAAAATTGCAAGCTGACGATGGCCCCTGGAAAATTTGGATTTACTCCACCGACCCAAGGCTGAAGCCACCACTCGAAGCTTGGAAGGCAAATTAGATATGTGAGGCTGAGCGGAATTCCATGACTGAGCAATAACTTCACGGCAGTCAGGGTCCTGAGTCCAAAAGGATTCAAAGATAAAAGGCCGATGTCGTCGACAGGGTATAGCAACAGAGGTTAAGATCAGCGGGCTATGGTCAGAGCCCACCGCTGGTAAAGCAACCACCTCAGCCTCAGGAAAATTAAGGCGCCAATCCAGATTGCAAAGAGCACGATCCAACCTTTCTTTAACAAGATCATCACCAGACCGCTGGTTCATCCAGGTAAAAGAACAACCCTTACTTGCCATATCCATAAGTGAACAGTCATGTAATACTTCTCTAAAGACATGCATCCTAGTGGAGTCAGCAGAACGCTTACCTACTTTTTCCCAGGGATATAAGACTTCATTGAAATCACCGACGCAGATCCACGGAAGGGTGTTGATTGCACATATAAACCTTAATTCAGCCCAAAAAAGCCGACGCAGCCGAATATCAGACGGAGCATGGATGCAGGTGAGTCTCATCAGATTACCTCCCATTAAGTCAGTGCATATTATATCAAAAAACTCCGTAGCTGATCGGTCCACCGTAATATGAAACTGATCATTCCAAAAAAGAGCCATCCCTCCAGCTAAACCAATGGGATTCATCAAAACAGAATTAGGATATCTGAGTTGTAAACGTACTCGATTAACTGCCACTTCTTGGTTCTTTGTTTCCATCAAAAAAATAATATCGGGCCTCTCCTTAGCCACTAAGGCCTTGAGTGATTGGACTGTCAGGGGGTTACCCAGCCCCTGACAGTTCCAACTGAGAAGTTTCATTTTTCACTCGGTGGCTTTTTTGGGCAAGCCACCATAGCCCATGGTCCGACTTCTTCGGCTTCCATAATAGGAGTGTCCAGAAGTTGTGTGTCATCTAGGTCAGCAAGTACATGTAGTCGTGTAGTATAAGGAGAAAACCTTTTCAGTTTTTTGCTTGTTCCTGCTGTGGTGTTGAGTCTGGATTGCTTTGTCTTTTTTGCTTGGACTGGATCTTGAGGAGCTTTCAACTTTGCAGAGGTAATGTCAGCCTCAACTCGTATTGGAGATTTAGACTTCTGGTCAGATATAGCTGCTGGTTGTTTCTCTGTTAGAACAGAATGCGTGGCAAAGATGGTATTCTGGTGAAGAAGAGGCAGGGTAGACGAATGGGAAAAGTCCCTGTTATTGTGTTCACAAGGGGGTTGAGCTACAACCAATGGATGGGACGGAGGGGGAGTTTCTGGGATGACCTCATCCAGAACTGCAGGTATGGTTTGCGATTCATAGAAAACCTTCCAATAGGGACTATGTTCCCGAACCTCCGCTCTTAACCATTGACCAAAGGCCATTTGTTCTTTACCCTCCATCTTTGCATCAGTAAAAGGATAGTCCTTGCAGTACGTAGCATAGTGGCCGAGTTTCCCACAAGAATAACAGAAATGGGATAAGCGTTCATACCGAAAATCTATCCATAAAGTCTTCCCATTGATTTGTATCAGCTGACCTGTTTTGAGGGGTTCTCGTACATCAAGATCAACCTTAGCTTTTACAATTCGGATAGAATTACCCTCTTTGTTGTCATTACGAACCTCTATGACTTTTCCTATATGGCTAACTGCTCGTTGTATCATATTTGCAGAGCTCCATTCTAGTGGAATACCAAATACTTGCACCCAGAATTTGCAAGTCGAAAAGTCATAACAATGCAGCGGCGTATCGGGAATCCAGGCCTTGAAGATGACTAAATGGCCAGAAAATTGCCGGGGGCCCCCATCTAGAACACGTTGCCTGTCTACCTCAGATTTAAATTTAGCGACATACAACCCTTCTTCACGGACTGATATATCTACCTGGTCTATTCTCCACACACGCCTAAGGGTACTTTGAAAGGCTGGTAAGTTTATGGGTGGATTAGATAGAACTGTACCAATCAGAGATAACTTACAATCTTCAACAGTTGCTGCAGGTGGTGCATCGGTCCAGACGTCAATCCTCTGTTCTGGCCAAAGTCGACCCATACGGGAACATAGAGCAGCGAGCCGAGATACGCCGTCATCATCATTTTCGGCCATGACTGCAGAGCTCAGTTAGTAGCCATTATCAGAGAGACAAAATTAAGAGATGAATAGACATGCAGCATCTGGTCAGAAAGAGAAGGGAATAGAGCGAGTAAAAACGGAGATGGAAAAAGACACGCAGCAGTTATGCGGACTAGGTCAAGATACTTGGATTCCGAAATATAGCAATTGACGTCGAGATGGAAGTGGATTGAACTACTTGTAATACTGGGTAGGAAAACGGAAGGAAATCTAAACAGAGGATAGCCAGGAAAGTGATCTGGTGAAAGATGGGTAACATGCAGTAGTTCGTTGAAATGGGTTTCGATCCATGTCAAGCAGTAAGAGGAACTGATTTGTGGAGAATTCAAAGATGGATGAGCAATTCGGTAATGGAAGACTCACAATGGAAGAAACGAAGATAAGGGTTTAGGGTTTAAAGCTACCATGAAGGTAGAAAACAAACTCTACATGTCGAGAGAAGCTGAGAGAGAACAACTCCGATTCCTAACCATGAACGTTAATGATGCCACAACGTTTCCAATTGGGACTCTTTACTAAATGTAATGGATCTGTTAACTCTGTAAGAGAAGTTGGGTCACCTCTACTGCATCTATCAGCTTAGTTTTTTGTCTTCATCTTTTGCAGTGATCGATAGTGATACGATATACATAACCATGATTATATGCTTCCAGATTCAGAACTTGGTGAATAACCTCTGAAAATCAAACACAATGAAGTGCAAATAAAACTATTTTGAACGAGACGAGACATAATATGAGATTAAATGAATCACATGTGAAATTATAGAAGATCCCCTTTAAGATCAAACAGTTATATTGAATTGAGTATGATTATACGTGTGATAGCATCCACTACACTAGGAATATCAACGAACCCTACCATTGCAAGTGCTTGGAGTATTCTTTTTTAAGGTTCAGAATTTAGAGTTTAGGATTTATCAACATAAGAAGGCTCGACAAATTTGAAGCTAAATCCTAAACCATCGATTGTTTCATGAAAGCAATGTACGAGCGTCTACCAAGTTGATGAACTGGTAGCTCCCAAAATCTAAGTTCTGCTTGCATATACTTAGAAAGCACAAAAATGAGATCAAGTAGAAGTCCAGCTCTGTCTATTCCAGAGGCCCCTCCTTTCAGTGCATTCCTGCCTGAGATCCATATAATCAACCATATTATTTTGCATCAGTCTACATAGTTTGAAAAGGGCTTCGGATGTTTTTAGCACATTTTAATCTTTTATGAGGTCCAGTGTCTTCTAAGTCCTAACGACAGTGCTGGACTCATTCTTTCTCGTAAATCCTAAAGTGATTAGCAGTTTATAGAAGTACAAGGAGGGCCTTTGTGGGATAGAATGGTTCAGAAGATTAGAGGGAGCCCATTAAGATGACCAATGATGTTATTCAAGGCCCAGCTTTCAGCTTTTGGGCCGACCACAAGCAATGTTATTGTGGAGCAATGTAAAACCTACTAAATCAATGATTGTGATTCACATAATTCTAATTCGATTAGGTAAGAAAAATTTCAAGAATCATCCTCCTAAAAGGCAGAATATATCATCCTACAAGTGCGAACCACGTGAAGGATAGGGTAAAATGACAAATTATATTTTAAGTTTATGTAAATGAATAAATGGGGCTAGCACGGGCCCATGGCTTGGTGCCATGCATGGGCCTGGCTATGCTCGATCAACTGAAAGGGCAACATGGGTAGGCCAAAGCTAAGAATTCCATTCATGAACTGAGCCCTACCCACTTCAGGCTGCCCAGGCCTGACCAATGTTATGTAGAGTATTGAAAAGTTTTTAATCATTGAGATATGATAGGACGTCGTGTAGTGGGGCTGTCCATTGGTCCAGTCCAATTTGTGAATTGGATTAGACTAGGCCATGGTTGGTTGGTTCTAGGTAGTTCATGTGGGAATTGGTTTGGTTTCTGATTCTTAGAAAGGAATTGGACTAATTGATCCAAACCAGCGAAACCGGTCCAGTATCATTAATTTTTTTATTCACTAAGGGAACAAAGTACATGTTATTTGTAGGAGTGATTTTTTTATTTACTGGTAACTTCCCATGATTACTAATTCTGCCCAACACTATAGTAACTTTCAATATATATATGAACTTTAGAAAGAAAGTAAAAATTCTAAAAAGGTAACACCGTTAGTTCTTGGGACAGCTTGGGAACTACACAGAGGCTACTTGGTTTTTAGGGTGGATAGGGTTGGTTCCTAGTTCCACAGACTGAAAATTAATCTTGTCTAGTTTGGTTCTCGATTCTAGAGAGAGATAACCTCTATGGTGTAGTGATTTTCAAGCATCGTGCTACCTATTGATTAAGTCTTGTGTAGTTACTTTTTTTTTTTTTCCACAAATTGTGTGGCGTGAAAGTTTATGTAGAAAACATCACAAAGCATGTAATGGAGATTCAAATCTTGTTGGCGATTGATTCTATCATTAGATCTACTTGTCCATCATGAGAAAATTATTAAAAAGTCCTAAGCTTATTGTACTCATATCAATTCGGTCTTAAACATTTTAATTGTGTTAATTGAGTCATTAACATTTTCATTATTCTCATTTTTTGTAGACAATTGCTGACATGGATGCTAATTATTTTACATGGCACAATTGACATTGATGTTGATAATTTTTATAATTTTTAAAAAATTTTAAATTTAAATAATATTTTATTTTATTTGTCCTTTCTTTTTCGTTTTTCTTCTTCCTTCGCTAGTTAGCGTGCCTTGGCAACGGCAGGCGATCAGCCACTATCGACACTCATTTTAACTACTCATTTAATAATAAATTGTATAGAAAATTAGGGGTTAAACTTTAGCCCCTAAACAAAATAGTAAAAAGGAAAGGAAGAGGGGGATGGGCTGAGAGAAAGTGAAGTGAACTTTGTTTTCGGCTTTGTTTTCGGGTGAGTGTTGCTCGGCTATCTCGCTGCAAACTAATGACTTCTAGTTGACACCAAGTCTGTAGCCTACTCTTCCACAATTCCTAAATTTCCGATGAGTTTTCTTTGGGTTCGATCCACTTATATCTCAAGGATACTGGTTCGGAGACATCGAGGTGACTGACCATATCTCGATTCGCTTTGGCTTGACCTTCCGGCTGTCGTTGCTGAACCGAGTCAAGACCCACGGCCAATCCCTTTTAGTTGCTTTGTTCTTCCCCCATCTCTGCCAACTGGGGCCGAGACTCGTCGGTGCCGGCGCATACTTGATTTTGAGCTTTGCAGAGTTGGGGTCGGTCACCGTGGCATGTTGTTACCTACTCTGTGTTGATTGTCGATTTTGCCCCTAGCTCTAATCGACTCCGTCTCGCTTTTCTAGTTGGTGCCTGCCATGTGTTTTTTGAAATGCCACAATGACACATAGTTTTAGTTTCCTCATTTTGGATGAAATCAAGTTGGCCGCACATGGCCTCGTTTTGTCAAAGTGTTCCGGTGATGTTTGGTGACCCTAGGCATCGGCCATTTAGTCGTTTGCCACATGTTCCTACTTCTGCCGTTGTTTTGTGTCAAAAATATAACGCGAAAACGCTAATGGACTTTCCAATTGAACTAACGTGAAATCACTAGAGAAATAAATAATAAATAATTAAGACACTAGAGATTTATGTGGTTCGGTTTGAATATTGACACCTATATTTACATAAAGAGTTAGAGCAAACCGTAATTAGATAATTACAGAACTATAATTGTTTACATGTTCAAATATTTCCTATGACTAAATTACATCCAAATTCACATTGTACTCAATTACATATAAGATCATAGTACAAAATCACTGCGTGTTCAAACCCAAATCAAAACGCTCATCTATGGCTGGAAACAAGGTGCGTTCCTTTTCTTTCCCTTCGAGCAACCGTGGCTTCTTCATTGTAGCTGTTCAGAATGGGGACGGTCTTCTGTTTTCCTTTGGCATGCATGCGGCTACTCAGGCAAAAGAAATAATAAGACCAAACCCTCGTGCATCACACTCGCATTTGGCTTACTGTGGACGTGTGACCCTAAGCTTCTGAGTGAGGACTTCATCGAGAAACGTTCGAATGGTGCATCACTTTCGCATTTGGCTCATTATAGACGCGTTGTCCTAAGCGTCTAGCGAGTATTTGATCGAGAGACACTCAAATGGCGCACCGCGGGCCATGTCGTGAAAATCAGGGCATGTCTCTTTCACACTCCCCGGATGACTTCTCCGTGGTTCCTGCCTCCAAGTCAACAGGAGGACACGATAGTGCTAACACTTACATGTAGTAGTTAGACTTATTCCACTGATGTTGCCAGCTTATTTGGAAAGTTTTGATGTCATATCTTAAATGCTAAAAGTGATGGGGAAAGACAAGACGAATGGAGGAGAGGACGATGCGTATTGTTATATTTGTTTCTTATATTTTGTTTGATTCTCTATATCTCTTATAATTGTGTATATCCATAATTGATTTTGATAGATATTTTATTACCCTAATACTTTAGATAGTCTCATCTAATAAAACATACAATGCTTGTATACTTTTATCGGAACACATTGAAATATACAGAAATTTCACATTTCTCTTCTGCATATAATTATTTATTTATCTTGATATAAGAATAGAGTGATCTTGAGGAAATTGGTGCACCTCGGGTGTGCTTCCAATGCTAATCTCGCATCTCGTCAGTCTTGTTTTAAATAACAACTAATATCCCCATTTTCTTTACGTGGAAAATGATGGGAAATATTCTTAATATCTGTAAGGCATCCTTCTCCTGCGACGGCACGCTCGTATCTAATGGTCGGAACTGGTGGTTGACTGGGGGTCTTGCACTGTGCGGCTGCTGGTGGGAGTAGTCTTCGCAGGTCTCATGCTTTTTACTTTGCAAAATAGCAACAGGAGAGACAGAAAGCTTGCTTGTGAAGCCCCAAGTCCTTGGAGATAAAGCCTTTGGTCTGAGTGCAAAGTCATCCCCTTGGCCCTTGCCTGTGGTTAGCGAGGCCTTCGCGGGCCCATTGTTTGCTAGTGAAGGCCCTTGTGGCCATGGGCAAGGGCACGAAGGCCCTTGCTCGCAATCAGGGATGGCCTCATTTGGGCCCTTCGTGGCCACACCAGCTGAGGGTGAGGCCTTCGCAGCGGGCAAGCGACTCTCACCAGCATTGAAAAAAAAAGCAAAAACAAAAGGAAAAGAAATATGCAAAATAAAAAATTCAAAAAAATAAATAAAATATCAAGAAATAATTTTTAAAAAAAAAGCTAAGAAATGTTAAAAAAAAATCCATGTGGAAAGGAAAATTGATTAAAAAATCAACATAGGATGATTTGCTCGAAATGATACTTAAATAATCAATTTTACTTTGATGTGGCATTAAAGTGAGCGAAAAATAAGTTATGACACTCAAGTATGAAAGTTATAGCACTCTTCCTATTTTTATCCTAGACAAAATATGATTAGAGAGAGGGGACTGCTCTTGGGTTGAGAATCATTGTGCACTGTGCAGTGAAGCTGAAGAAGACAAGGGGAAAAAACCTATAAAAAAGAGAATTGACTAGAACTGTAATCGGTTTAGATTCAGTTCTTGGGTCAGTTTGGGTCACAGTTTGCTTAAGTCCTTTGTATTTGGTTCAATTTGGGTATCATGGATATCATAATCGAACTGAACAGTTCAGCCCTAGTTAAGACATGGCTCAACTAATTAATCACCTTTTCTAAACATGTTTATTACCAAAAAATTAAGATATTTAGTTTATTAGAAACTTGGTTGGATACATGTGAAATCCTCTATGTGACATTACTATTTGTTAAATAAGCAACAACTGAATTGTTGAGATAGTGAACGCAAACTTAGGTTCCTACAAGGACCGATTGAATATGGAAACGAGAGTATTGAAGTTTTACAAAGTTAAATTTGTAAAGGGTTTTGCAAGTATAATAGTTTTTGGTCTACTTTGAGAATAATAATTTATTGTGAGTCACATATTTTTAAAGGAATGGATCCTATAATATTTTATAATTATTTTTTATTTGATTTTTGTGTGGTTCATAATAGATTATTATTTTCATAATAAACTAAAAGTTGTAAACTAATCATTTCTTATTTGTAAACTTCTTTTATTGCGACATAATCAATAAAACTCGAAGCATGCGCTTATGTCCTTTTCTTGAATGAGTAAAGCCTCGACCATGAGTGATTTGAAAAGTGTCGGAGATTCCCGAAGGATATTTCCAAAGGAGAAAGTTGTCGTATAGGATTGGTTTCCTTTTATCGACATGTCAGGGGCCGGACTCTCTACTTGTCCAATCGCTCAGGAATTTCAGTACATCACGTTATCATTTGGCTTCTCATGTATGTACGGTTCGAAGTTTCAGATCGACTGATTGAGAAAGAGATATTCAAATGGTGCACCGCGGAGCAAAGTGGAGTCACATCAAGGATATGCCAAGTTCATGAGAGCGTTATTAGGGTGATAAAATATCGGGAAAAGTATCAAAATAGTCATAAACCTTTTGTATTAATATCAATTTAGTTCTAAATTTTTTAATTGAATCAATTTACTTATAAATCTTTTCACATTGATACTAATTTAATTCATTCGGCAAATTTAAGCTGAAAAATGCTGATGTGGCAACCGACGGTCTTATGTAGTGCCATATGAACAAATATTATAATTTTCTTATATATATTTTAGATTTTTGAATTTTTTTTTTTTTTTTTTTCTTTTCTCCTTACCCTTGGTCGGCGAGGTTGCTAGCCGGCCGACCATCGGCGGCCATAGGCTGGTCAAGGCGAGGGGCCTTGCACCCTCGCTGGCCACTAGCGAGGGCCGCTGCGCCCTCGTCGGCCACAGGTGAGGGCGTCGGCCCCTACCTAGATCCAAGTGAGGGCGCGGCAGCAAGGCATTTCGTCTCCTCTAGCTATGAAGCGTCTCTCCCTCCTCTCTCAATCAAGCTCCACGGTACTCTCTCTCTCTCTCTCTCTCTCTCTCTCTCTCTCTCTCTCTCTCTCTCTCTCTCTCTCCTGCCCGCACGCACGCACGCTTCCTTTCGCGAGCATTTGCGTCTTGCACGAGACATGTTTGCGAGAATGCCGACACGAGCTTTGACCACCACTGCTTCCTTCACCGATAGCTACAAGGCTTGAAATCGCGGAGGGCCGCGCCCTCGCCTGGATTTGGTCGAGGGCCATCGCACCCTCGCCCGCCACGAGCGAGGGCTACCGCACCCTCGCCTGGATCTAGGCGAGGGCCGACGCCCTAGCTTGTGGCTGGCGAGGGCACGACAGCCCTAACCAGTGGCCGGTGAGGGCGTGGGGCCCCTTGCCCCAACTAGCCTATGGTCGGCAATGGTCGGCCGGCCGGCAACCTCACCGGCCAAGGGTAAGGAGAAAAGGGAAAAAAAAGAAAAAAAGAGTTTAAAAATTTTAAAAAATACATAAAAAATTATAATATTTGTCCACCTGGCGCCATATAAGACCGCCAGTGGCCACGTTGATATTCTTCGGCTTAAATTAGCCGGATGGACTAAATTGGTACCAATGTGAAAAATGTTTAGGACTAAATTGGTTCAATTAAAAAGTTTAGGACTGAATTGGTATCAATACAAAAAGTTTATGACTATTTTGGTACTTTTCCCTAAAATATCTCGATCTACTGCACTAGAATCAGATCATTAGCTGAATGTGGCCATATAACGTGTGGCCTAGCAATGCAATGAATCGGTAGGTCCCCTAACGTTTGTTCGTTTTCAGGCTGCTGCAATCGCTTAACCATCAATGAACAAGCATATTCTTGGAAGGGGTAACCCCGATGCCCATCGCAATCCAACATTGGATCGGTGCGCACGTGTTAGCGTGGTACATCTCTCTCATGCTCCTAGCATGACTTTTCTACAATAGTGCTCGTGCTCACATGTGAGGCGCTAGCACTCCCACCTGACGCACGGCTCAGTCCAACGTTATTGGCATGCTTTCGAGATTGAATGCATAACCCATTAATTATAAAAATGAGCATGTTTGCTTTCATTGTTTAGAGTGTTAGTTTCCATTGTACGCCCAATTTTTATTTTTAATTTTTTGATTGGGGGTGGGGGTTACTTTGAGAAATCTCGAAAGAAAGGAAAATAGTTCCATGTTTTGTGTCTTGGAAATGTTTGAGAACATAAATTGACACCGTATCTCAAGTGCTGAAATGATAGGGAAAAATGGAACACAATGAATGTAGAATTGACACCTTCTTTTGAATGAAGAGTGTGATAGAGATGACACGTGAATCGATAAATAATAAATCACTCTTGTGAAATAAAATTTACGATGGAATGACCATATTATTATATCAGATCGAAATTGAGCTTTTACTAGGAATGCGGCAGTGCATGCAACGGCCATTCATAATCCCGTAAATAGATGATATTGCGGCCATGTTTTGATTACAGAGAATTCCCATTTGGGCAACGCTTTATCAACACTGCCCCAACAGTCAAAACACAGAAACTCGTTTTATATCATGACTATTATTATTTTTTGCTAGGAATTGTTTTATATCATTATTGGTATGGAAATGATTGAACTCTTGGAGTACGGGATAAAAACTCTCTTACTATTTGCTTTAATTACGTACTTCTAGACCCATTAAAAGGGTGGGTCGGATTGAGTTCGGGTCAAGTCATAAATTGTCTGACCCAAATCAACCCATTTAACCTATTTCTGACTCATTTATTACAATACAAATTTTTTGACCTATACTCAACTCATACTCGACCCATTTAACTAAACTTAAGAAAACTTATTTATTATATATATTAAAATGGTATTGCTAAAATAGTTTTATACAACACAAATTTAATGGACAATTTTTATAATTTTTAAAATAATTATTTTTAAAAATCAAATGTTAATTATTTTTATTTTTTAAATATAATTTTTAATTTTTTTTCGTCTTCTTTGGCCTGGCCACAGGCGACCCTCGTATGAGGTTAAAAGAGCATAGACACCCGAGGAGGGTCTCCCATTGTTGAAAAATCACTATCCACATGTGACGTTGTCCCACGTACTTTTTAGTTCTAGGCATTTATTCATCTTGTTTATTTAGCCTAATAAGGTTTGACTAACCTTCTAGCCTTCTACGTTTAGCATAATTAATTACAAGAGTTGTGCCAGATTACCACTCTTCCTACGTGAAAAAGGGAAGTTTGGAATTTCGATTCCTTGACTTTTTAGAGGGCTCAGGAGTGGGAATGCTTAATTTTAAGTGCAGAGTTCGACTTTCATATTCTGCAAAAAGGTAGGTAAAATTCTGAGAGTGAGTTAAAAGTTAGACTATGATATATATAAAAAAAAAAGTTTAGCATAATCAACAAGCCAAAAAAGAATTCTTCATTAATTCCATTAATACACACTGACTTGTTGTGAAGAAAATCCATATATATGTGTGCATGTGAAAGGTAGATTCTGTTATTTTTGTATGAAAACAAAGTTAGATTAAAGATTTTGATTAATTCAACTAAAGGGAACATAGTCACAGAAATCACAACAAATTTGGTACTTAATATCATAGAGTAAAGCATAGAAACTAATTTTTCAAATCTCGTGGGAGCACGGATCCTCTACTAGTTTTATATTGAATCATTCCAAGAAATTAATGACTGAACAAGTGCAATTTGTTGCGAAAAAACATGAGATCACAAAATAATAAACTAGAAAATTAAAAGGTAAACTAGACATCGAATTTACATAATTCGGAGGGTGTGAATTACTCTAGGAAGTGAAGTATTGGATTTCATTATAGATCTAGTGGAAGAATGGATATTACAAACACATTCAAGTTACTCGAACGTTTCTAGTAGCTTGTATTCACAATTATTAAGGAAGCAATTTCTCAATCTTACAAAACAATCCACAAAATTGATAAATGACAAAAGGTTTCTTCAATTTAGATGCAAAGTGAACAAAACTCATGAGAATAATTTTTCTACACATTCTTGGCACAAACCAAGGCACAAAGCCAAAAGAAGAAAAAAAAAAGAAAAACTAATTAGAAAACTTATATTAATCCCATGAGACCGACTCCAATACGAACTTGGGTTTCGTTCAATGGTTTCAATCTCAAGACATATTTATCAACACAAACAATGATTAATTGCGCACCCTGGTCAACACGTACAGATTGGGCACCCATTTTATTCCCAACTGATTTCTCAAAATCTGATTTTTGGGCTAGACATATGTGGTTGCGTTTTGCCAGATAGGCGTTCGTAGATTCGTCTAGCTTGGTTTGGCCTAACCCTGAACAAGTCCTCTAAGATTTGGTTTCAAGAGATCGTGTCGTGTTCCCCAATCTTGAGGTTACCGTGCGGGGCTTGTCGTAAGGACCAAATTAAAACAGTTGCTCTCAAGCCCCATCAACACTCCCCCTCGGACTCGCCTATATAAATCGAAGGATTGAGCTCAACAATACTCACACTCATTCCATCATAGAACTTGTAGAAATTCACGATCTCACCAATCTTCTCAACTTTCGCTCACGTGTCATGGAGTACGGAACAAAACAAGCCCAGCTCCAACCATGCCCAGCGAATCAGCCGGAAGTCGTGGGCACGATGCATCAAAGAAGATCGGCCAATTATAAGCCTAACATTTGGAATTACGATTTCCTGCAGTCGCTTCACAGCAAACATGACCTCGTAAGATTATAATTTGTAGCTTCCACACTATTTTATTGTCCTTTTTAACTCTAGCCATGTCTTCCTCATACGAGCAAATGGACGTTGGCATGCAATCATGCAAGTATTTGTACATGAGACGCATATTGATGTTTGAAATAGTACTTTGCTCCAGATTTATTTGTAACATCACGATGCATGTATCTATTTGATGTAACAAGCAATATTAGAGTTTTGGTTAGTGTTCTCATATGCATCAACCATCACATCCAGACTTGAGCTATCATATGATGTATCAAAACCAATTCATATAGCTCTACATATGCAGATACTAAAGTAAAAACATCTTGGCATTGCTATATAAATTTAATTATCTGAGGTCTTTTCAAGGTAGATTTTGATCTAACAAATACGACTCAATTCTGCAGAAAGAAGGAATAAAGGAACAGATGGAAGGGCTCGTGGAGGAAGTAAAGCCAATGTTATCAAAATCAGTTGATTCACTTGCCAAGTTAGAGTTAATTGATAGCATGACCAAATTGGGGTTGTCCAACCTTTTTGAAAATGAAATGAAAGAAGCTCTGGAAACAATTGCGTACATCAACAATGGCGTTTTCACCATGGAAGAACATCTCTATGCCAGTGCACTTCGGTTTAGACTCCTTAGACAACATGGCCATATCGTTTCGCAAAGTGAGTTCAAAATATGGACATGTATGAATTCGTAGGTGTAAGATGTTACTATCAAATCACAACAGAAAAAAAAAAAAAAAACAATAAATAATCCTACAAATACTAAAGATTACTATACAAAAGTTGGTTCTTTCTGGAGATATCATTGAAAAGTTGACACACATGGCTTCAATATCAGTTGTTGAGATTACAATTGAATTTTTTATTCATCGTATTGGAAAAGTCCAGGAATCAACATACCTATATGGACTTAAGGTGCATTTGGTTTCACTTTTGGAAAAAGTTTTTGAGAAAATGCAAAAGCCTTTACATTAAAGGGGTTTTTCGAAATGCAAGTAGTGTTTCGTCAATTGTAATTTAAAAGTGCATTGGAAAACAACTTTGGTTTAAATAGTGTTTGGAAAAATCACATTTGTAAAGTTCTTTTGCTTTTTTTTTTTTTTTCTAAAAAAAGAAAATTCAAAACTGGCAAAGGACTTAGTAGCCAGCAGGCAGCCGGCAAGGCCAAATCTGGCTGCTAACTAGCTAGATCTAGAGTTCGCAGCCCGTTGTGTGACCTAGAGAAAGGACAAAGAAAATATAATTGTAGAATTTTTTTTTTTTTTGACAAAATGTAATTGTAGATTAGACGGTGAAGAAAGTGTTGTCCCCATAGTGGTACGATGAAATTGGGTGCACATAAGCCACTCAAAGCTCATGCGTCATTATTCACTCCTTTACGATAAGATCTTCTGAGTCATCAGTCATCGTGGTTCTAATATTGAGTATTATCAGCAATTATTCTCAGTTTTGTCCGGTCATAAATCTGACTTTCAATCTGTAATCAGATGAATTAAGGAGCTTCAAAGAAGGAAGCATCTTATTCAACAGAAGCAATTGCGAAGATGTTGAAGCTATGATAGAGCTTCTTGAGGCTTCACATCTGGCTTTGGAAGGTGAAAACATTTTAAATGAAGCGAAAGCCTTCTCAACTGGGATTCTCCACGAGAGAGTCTCTGGTTTGGATAGTCGGCTCTTTAAACGCGCCGTCCACGCTTTGGAGCTTCCGTTGCATTGGAGGGTCCAGTGGTTTGACATCAAATGGCAAATAAGCTTGTACGAGCAACGGGAGGACAAGCAAAGCAATCTGCTTGAGCTTGCCAAGCTCAATTTCAACACGGTCCAAGCCACACACCAAAGAGATCTTAGAGAGATATCCAGGTAATTTTATATGTATATTCACAAATGATGTAGAAAATGTAGCGATTCATTTGACCAAGGTTGTCTCTTCGGAGACATCTGATAAAATTTGACCAAGGTCATCTGTTTAAAGGATCTCATGTTCTATTTTCGACTTATCTCGGGATTACAGCTCAACAGACTCGGTCGAGATATATATGGTCTAAATTCACCCTGGGAACGTGCCTATTTTGATGATATCTCTACCAGACATGATGTGATTTTCCTAGCTTTTGATTCTGATTAGTCGCTTCGGTAAATACAGGTGGTGGAGGGATCAGGGACTTATGGATCACGTGGACTTCACGAGGGATCGGCTGGTCGAGAGTTTCTTGTGTGCCCTTGGGCTCTCTCAGGAACCACGGTTCAGCTCGCTCCGCAAATCTCTCACCAAAGTTGTCATCTTGATACTGGTTATCGACGATGTCTACGACCTTTATGGTTCGTTGGAAGAGTTGGAATGCTTTACCAGCGCCATTACCAGGTTGTCCACGATGCCTCCCAATCTCTTCCTTTCGTCTCTGCTGAGGTTATTTTTGCTAACTGGAAAATCTGATGGTTCTAGATGGGACTCGGAGCAGATTCAACAGCTTCCCGAGTGCATGAAGGTGTGTTTCCGAGCGCTTAACGATATTATTCACGAGATCGCTTATGATATTGGCAAAGATGAAGATTGGCATCTAGTGCTACCACATCTCGCGAAAGCCGTAAGTGAAAATCTTGTGGATAATTCCATACGTATGCACATGTCACCCCAAAATTTTTTTATCCTTACATAACTAATCATCTCTGAATAAGTATTTTTTTTCCTTATTTTTTTACAGTGGGCAGACTTTTGCAAATCCCTACTTACTGAAGCAAAGTGGGACAATAAGGGATACACACCATCGCTGGAAGAGTACTTGAGCAATGCGTGGACATCATCTTCAGGACCATTGATCATGTCTCACGCTAGTTTCTTTGTGGGACATAGGAATTGGGAGGATGTAGCAGATTTGCTGGAGAGAAACAAGGATCTGATTTACAATGTGTCCATGATAATTCGACTCTGCAATGACCTTGGAACGTCAACGGTAATTATCAAACTTCTGCGCCGAAGTTATAAACCAACTGAATTTGACATGATGTTAAGAATTCTTAGCCTGGGAAAAGAATCTTGTACTAACACGGCATATGGTGTAATTGAACCAAGGAGATTCAATCTGATAAGCACATTAAATTGATTTACTTGTTCAATTAGGCCGAAAGAGACAGAGGAGATGCTCCATCGTCAGTGGTGTGTTACATGCGAGAAGCGAATGTTCCGGAAGACGTCGCTAGGAAGCACATCAAGGAATTGATAAACCAGGCATGGAAGAGCATCAATGGTCATTGCTTTGGCAATGTCGAGACGCCCTTTGTCCGAACCTTCATTGATGTCACCGTGAACGCGTCTCGTGTTGCACATATGCTTTACCAGTTCGGAGATGGGTTTGGCGTCCAGGATGGTGATATTAGGCGGCAAATCTTATCTGCAGTGATCCACCCTGTCGCTCTTAACTGAGATTTATCGCAAATGTAATCACATAGCAAGTGCATAAGGTAGACTAGCTGCTGCCAGTCAAAAGATTGAGTACCCCGCGCAAATTGTATCCTATGCTGCATAATCATCTACTTGGGTTTAAAATGGTCAAATATCTGCAAGATGTCCATCTTACAATATCGCACGGAGTAATATGTGCCTACTCGGTCTTATCCACATGAATCGCACTCTCAAAAGAGATACTCGAGATGATAATAATCTGATTGTTCTCATCTGATGCGACATTGAATGTTGTAATGGCCAGTGGCGGTATATTATTTTCTCAGTAGAATTGAAATTATGATGAAACTTATTCTATTGAATCAAGTTAATTGCACGTAAAAAAATAATTGGACCGCAATGGGTATGGGAAAATGAATGCGTTTCTCATAATTTCTCATCTTGTTATAGGACGATTTGTGAGGTTTTATTGGTGGCATCCGTTATCCACTAACACGCAGCCTTATCAAATGTCAAAGCATTTTCCCCTTGAAAGTTTGTCATCTGGTCTCTGTCCATAGAAAATGCTTCTTCAAGTTAGCAGATTTGAATTTTATGTCGTATTGACATGGTGAAAACGACAAAATTTGCAACTTGCGTCAACTAAATATGTTAAGAAATCGACCTCCGTCGTACTTAAATTGATTTTAAAGAGTATCCTTTCCATTATATTATGACACCTAATTTAAATTAGGGATTGATTTCGACCCCTAAATAAAAAATAATAATTAAATTGCAAATAGGTGTTAAGAGCATTTTTAGCATTAAACCCACATAAACTGCGTTGAACTTGAATTTCAGTCATGCCCATCAAATTTCGTGATGTGGCCGAAAATTTCACATGTGCATTGCACATGAGGTGTTCTTAACTAAGAGGGTTGGTTCTTTGATCCAGAGGGCACATTCTTAATAATGAAAAGGGTAGACACCGCAAATATATTCAATATCGGCTAAATATGCGTGATTTTTTGCAAGAAAGGAGTAACGGGCGGAAAGATATGGCCACTCATGGCAGAGAGAGATTTTTTTTTTTTTTTGGTCTGGCAGAGAGATATTCACGGCCAGGTTAGATGCAATCAAGAGTGAAACATGATCAAGCCAAGTGTATAGTCGGAAAGCAAAATACAAAACGTATGGATGTGATCTTTGGAATGAGCAGATTGGCCATTATTCGACCTGTAACCAATTAGTGGTGGCTCTAAAGGGTAAGAAAAATTGCATAATTAAATCAAATATCAAGTTGCATTTTATAGGATTTAGAAGAGCCCGCACTAAGTACCATGCTTAGTAATCCATTAAATTTCTCTGGGTAGTTCATCTCTAGAAAGGTTGTGACATATATTAAACTTGAAGTCCAATGAAAGGCCGTGTTGATTTGACTCAACTTAGTCATAATTGTAGTTTCCTATTTTTCAAAAATAAAAATTTATTAATTTGTATGATAGGGACTTTATCCCGAACTCATCGCTTCACGTTTGTCACTGTAAATAAGACACGCCCGCACAAATAAGAGAGACCATACTTTTCTGTAAATAAGACACGCCCACACAATCCTGCTTCATTGTTCCCTCCATGTCCATTTATTTGTTATGACCCATGTTGTAAAATTAACGTGGAAAATATAGGATGAAAGCATTAAAGAAATAAATGAGAACAATAAAGGACAATAAGGGGCTGTTTGGTAACCATCCAAACAATACTCGATTTTGATTTTTTGTTCTCGGGAGTAGTTTTGAAACAGAATTGTGTTTGGTAAAATTTTCGTTCCCGAGAACAGATTTGGAGAAGAATCAAGAATAAAAAAAAAAAAAAAAAGTTGATTCTTTGTTCCTGGGAACAATTCTAGAATCAAATCTACCTAATTTTTCCTTTTTCCTTCTCTTTCTTCTTTTATTCTTTTTCCCTCTCTTGTTCTTCAAGTGTCGCCGCCGCCGCCATTGCCGTTTGCCGTCGCCACCGCCCCCCACCGAATGCCACCATCTACAGCCCACCATCGCCGATCGCTGGCAAGCTCGCCGGAGGCTTGCTTAGCTGTTGGTGAGGCTTGGCAAGCGCACTAGCGCCTCGCCCAGCCGCTGGAGGCTCGCCCAGATCTGGCGAGGCCGAGCTCACCCAGCCAAGGCTCGGCCGAGCCTTGCTCCGCTGTCAGTGAGGCTCAGTTGACTAGGCACGGCCTCACCGAGGGCTGGCGATGTTTTAGTGAGGTCACTGACCCTTGTCTAGCTGGTGTTGGTCGTCCCAAGGTTGGCAACCGGCCACCTTGAAGAAGAAGAAGAAGAAGAAGAAGAAGAAGAAGAAGAAGAAGAAGAAGAAGGAAAGGAAAAAAAAAAAAAAAAGGAAAAATTTTAATAAAATTATTTAAAAAATAAAAATTGATTTGAAGTATAAATGGAAATTTTTCTATATATAGAATAAATATTTAATTTTTTATATTAATTTTTTATTTAATATTTATATTTATAGTTTATACTATAGGTTATTATTTACTATTTAATAAAAATTTGATTAGTTAATATGTTTATTACTTAGTATAAATATAATTAATCAATAGAATTTCTATAATTTGATAAAATTTTGGATTAGAAATTTTATGTAGTTACTAAATGCATTTCTATTCTTTTTATTTATTTATTCAAGAATCGGAAATTTTGTATAGTTACCAAACATGTTCTTTTGCTAAGAAATTATTCTCGGGAACAGAATCAAAAAGAATTATTTCTGATCAGAATCTGTTCCAGGGAATAGAATGATTACCAAATGTGTCCTAAGTAGTTTGGTCTGAATATCAATATCTACTATATGGGATAGTCAGTGATAAATAATTTATTAATAATTGGAGAATCAAAGTTACAATTACTTTTATGATTTTAAAATAGATCCAAATTCATGATGTTTATAAATAAGCAACTCAATATGGATGTAAAGCTACTGGCAAACAAATCTTCGCGTTTTAACACAGCGGCCAAGAGAGAACTTCCCTGTGCGTCTCTTTTTATACTTCAAGTCCTGGCTAGAAGATCTCAACAAGACCCACGAAGTCCAGCCTTTGTTTTGGTCAACCCTTTTTCTTGAAAAGGAAAATCCCCATTTTTTTTTTTTTTTTTGTGTCCATTCCTTTATGCAATTTAGTACACTCTTTCAACGGATAGATTCTAAAACCGTTTTGGGATTTTTTTTCCTCAACAAATTCAGTTTATCATATGGATTGAATCCTCCAATCGGACCGAATATCATATACTTTAATAATTCCTTAGGTCATAAAGGACTTTTGACCAAGCTTAAAAGTCAGAATCTCCAGCCTTTCTCCGTTCCCATTGACCTTCCCGTATCGAGTTACTTGGTCCAACTCTTCACTTATTTCCCTCGTGGGAAAGATCCCAAAAGTCCTATCTTTTTCATATGCAATTTTTTTTCTTTTTCCGGGAAGCAGTGAAGTTTTATCTATAAAGGTGTTTCTGGCTTGCAGTCTTCTTCTCCAACAATTCTAATATGCTGCATTCATGAAGTAGATGTCAATGGCCTTGAGACTTTCCTGGTGGACAAGGTAATTACTTGCTCTGGCTTTGTGGTTTATTATTTTCTAATTTGGTGCAATACATCTTTGGCACATGCTAATCTCACACAAACGAAGGGAAAAGGGAATTTCGCCAAATTCCTTAAATAGGCTCAACTCGCTCAACTCGTTAAGAGTGATTGATTTCTGGATGAGTTGGTCTTGGCCTAGAACCACGAATTGATCCTGTGGCTTTCAGTTCCAAAATTTTTGAAGCTGGAGTCAGTTCAGAGGGTTTTGGAATAAGGAATTGGGATAAAATACAACTTTTCGAAACTATATTTTATGTTCTTTTTAAAATAATTTATTAATTTAACCAAATAATTAAAAAGAAAGATATCTCATTACTTTTTTGAGTCTTAGTGGGACAAAAAAACATTTTCCCCTAGCAAGTGTGTGGAGAGGGAACTAACACACACTAGAAGGAAAATATTTTTGGCGGACTCATTGTTTCTCGTAAAGTGATATAGCAGACTATAGAAGTACAAGGAGGGCCTTTGTGGAATAGAATGGTTCAGAAGCCCATGAAGATGACCAATGATGTTATTCAAGGCTCAGCTTTTGGCTTTTGGGCCGACCACAAGCAATCTTATTGTGGAGCAATGTAAACCTACTAAACCAATGATTGTGATTCACATAATTCGATTAGGTAAGGAAAAGTTCAAGAATGATCCTCCTAAAAAGCAAGATATGTCATCCTACAAGTGCGAACGGCGTGGAGGATAGGGTAAAATGACAAATTATATTTGAAGTTTATGTAAATGAATAAAATGAAATTACAAAAGAAACCTATGAAGATCAAGGCGACCATGGCTCGGCGCCATGCACCGGCCTGGCTATGCTCGATCAACCAAAAGGGCAACGTGGGGAGGCGAAGGCTAAAAATTCCATTCATGAACTAAGCCCTATCCATTTTAGGCTGCCCGGGCCTGATCAATGTTATGCAGAGTATTGAAAAACTTTTAATCATTGAGATAGTGATAGGACGTCCTGTAGTAGGGCTGTCCATTGGTCTAGTTCAATTCGTGAATTGGATTAGACTGGGCCATGATTGGTTCTAGGTAGTTCATATGGGAATTGGTTCGGTCTTTGATTCTTGGAAAATAATTGGACTAATTGGTTCGAACTAGCGGAACCAGTCCATAGTGTATTATTAATTTTTTATTCACTAAGGGAAAAAGTACATGTTATTTGTAGGAGTAATTTTTTTATTTACTCGTAACTTCCCATGATTACTAATTTTACCCAACACTAAAGTAACTTTCAATATATATATGAACTTTAGAAGGAAAGTAAAAATTTTAAAAAAGTAATACCGTTAGTTCTTAGGACAACTTGGGAACTACACAAAGGCTACCTGGTTTTTAGAGTGGATAGGGTTGGTTCCTAGTTCTATAGATTGAAAACGAATCTTGTCTAGTTTGGTTCTCGATTCTAGAGACAGATCACCTCTACGGTATAGGGATTTTCAAGCATCGTGCCACCTATTGATTAAGTCTTGTGTAGTTACTTTTTTTTTTCTCCAAAAATTGTGTGGTGTGAAAGTTTATGTAGAAAACGTAACAAAGCATGTAATGGAGATTCAAATCCTGTTGGCATCATTAGGTCTACTTGCCCATCACGAGAAAATTATTAAAAAAGTCTTAAGATTAATGTACTTATATCAATTCAGTCTTAAATCTTTTAATTGTGTTAATTGAGTCCTTAACATTTTAATTATTTTCATTTTTTATCGACAATTGCTGACATGGATGCTAATTATTTTATGTGGCATAACCGACGCTGACATTGATAACTTTACAATTTTTTTGAACTTTTAAATTTTAAATAATGTTTTTTTTTTTTCCTTTTTTTTGTTTTTCTTCTTCCTTCGCTCGTCAAGGTGCCTTGGCAATGGCCGGTGATCAGCCACTATTGACACCCAAATTTTAACTACTCATTTAATAATAAATTGTATAGAAAATTAGGGGTTGAACTTTAGCCCTTAAAACAAAATAGTAAAAAGGAAAGGAAGAAGGCGATGGGCTGAGAGAAAGTGAAGTGAACTTTGTTTTCGGCTGAGCGTTGCTCGGCAATCTTGCCGCAAACTGACGACTTCTAGCTGACACCAAGTCTGTAGCCTACTCTTCCACAACACCTAAATTTCTGGTGAAGTTTCTTTGGGTTCGATCCATTTATATCTCAAGGATATTGGCTCGGAGACATCGAGGTGACTGACCATGTCTCGATTCGCTTTGGGTTTGCCTTCCAGCTGTAGCCGAATCGAGTCAGGACCCGCGGCCAATCCCTTTTAGTTGGTTGGTTCATCCCCCATCTCAGCCAACTGGGGCCGAGACTCGTCGGCACCGGCACATACTTGATTTTGAGCTTTGCAGAGTTGGGCTCAGTCACCGTGGCATGTTGTTACCTACTCTGTGTTGATTGTTGATTTTGCCCCTAGCTCTAATCGACTCCGTCTCGCTTTTCTAGTTGGTGCCCACCATGTGTTTTTTGAAATGCCACAATGACACATAGTTTTAATTTCCTCATTTTGGATGAAATCGAGTTGGCCACAATGGCCTCGTTTTGTCAAAGTGTTCCGGTGATGTTTGGTGACCCTAGGCATCGGCCATTTAGTCGTTTGCCACATGTTCCTACTTCTGCCGTTGTTTCGTGTCAAGAATATAACGCAAAAACGCTAATGGACTTTCCAATTGAACTAACATGAAATCACTAGAGAAATAAACAATAAATAATTAAGGCATTATAGATTTACGTAGTTCGGGCTGAGTATTGACACCAATATTTACATAAAGAGTTAGAGCAAACCATAATTAGATAATTACAGAACTATAATTGTTTATATGCTCAAATATTTCCTATGCCTAAATTACATCCAAATTCACATTGTACTCAATTACATATAAGATCATAGTGCAAAATCACTGCATGTTCAAGCCCAAATCAAAACGCTCGTCTATGGCTGGAAACAAGGTGCGTTCCTTTTCTATCCCTTCGAGCAACCGTGGCTTCTTCATTGTAGCTGTTCAGAAGGGGAGCCCACAGAGTCTTCTGTTTTCCTTTTTGCATGCATGCGGCTACTCAGGCAAAAGAAATAATAAGACCAAACCCTCGTAGGGACCATTTTGCTCCCACAGGTGAAAATAAAGTTTGCCGACTCCAGTATATTAGTGGCGACTCGTCATTTGAAAATTCTCATAGTATCAGTTTGACTTGACATTGAATATCTTAATGTCGCACAATGTATGAGCCTGAGAAAATCCGCGCCTAATTGAGGGTTGTAAGCCTGTTTTTTAGGCAGTTCCCTTATACAGAAAAGTTAAGTCGCGACAACCACAGGAGAGAGCCAGCAAGGTTCTACCTCGGCTCAAACCCTGCTAGCTCGAGCCGCGAGCCTCAGGCAAGGCTCCACCTCTCTAGATCAACTGAAGTCAAGCTTGCACACCCCAGCGAGCTCGAGCATTGCCTTGCCTCGCTGGCCTCTGATTCTGAAAGCTCAGCCAACAGATTCCCTCGTGCATTACATTCGCATTTGGCTTAGTGTGGACGCGTGACCCTAAGCTTCTGTGTGAGGACTTTATCAAGAGACGTTCGAATGGTGCATCACTTTCGCATTTGGCTCATTATAGACGCGTTGTCCTAAGCGTCTAGCGAATACTTGATCGAGAGACACTCAAATGGCGCACCGCGGGCCATGTCGTGAAAATCATGGCATGTCTCTTTCACTCTCCTCGGATGACTTCTCCGTGGCTGCTGCCTCCAAGTCACAGGCGGACACGGTAGTGCTAACACTTACATGTAGTAGTCAGACTCATTCCACTGATGTTGCCAGCTTATTTGGAAAGTTTTGATGTCATATCTTAAATGCTAAAAGTGATGGGGAAAGAGAAGACGAATGGAGGGAGAGGACGATGCGTATTGTTATATTTGTTTTTTATATTTAGTTTGATTCTCTATATCTCTTAGAATTGTGTATATCCATAATTGATTTTGATAGATATTTTATTACCCTGATACTTTAGATAGTCTCATCTAATAAAACATACAATGCTCGTATACTTTTTATCGGAACACATTGAAATATACAGAAATTTCACATTTCTCAACTGCATATAATTATTTATTTATTTATTTATCTTGATATAAGAATTGAGTGATCTTGAGGAAATTGGTGCACCCCGAGTGTGCTTCCAATGCAATCTCGCATATCGTCAGTCTTGTTTTCAATAACAACTAATATCCCCATTTTCTTTACGTGGAAAATGATGGGAAATATTCTTAATATCTATAAGGCATCCTCCTCCTGCGACGGCACGCTCGTATCTAATGGTCGGAACTGGTGGTTGACTGGGGCTCGTGCACTGTGCGGCTGCTGGTGGGAGTAGTCTTCGCAGGTCTCATGCTTTTTACTTTGCAAAATAGCAACAGGAGAGACAGAAAGCTTGCTTGTGAAGCCCCAAGTCCTTGGAGATAAAGCCTTTGGTCTGAGTGCAAAGTCATCCCCTCAAGCCTCTTCCAAACGCACCATAAATGTGGAAACAAATATGGAAAAGTATCCTAAATTAGTTGACAACTTATCTTTAAGATCAGTGTAGATCAGCCAAGGTTAAGATCGGTGCCAAAATGAACTGAACTGATCCAAACAAAAAAATTCAGGTCTTTTTAGTTCGGATAGCAAATAGAAAAGTTTCTACCTTGATTTGGTTTGGTTCAATTTGGATTGGGATGGTTGCGGGTGAGCGTGACCTTGCCCATATCTAGGAAGGGTCTTCATGCCCTTGCCCATGGTTAGTGAGGCCTTTGCGGGCCCATCGTTCGCTAGCAAAGGCACTTATGGCCATGGGCAAGGGCACATAGGCCCTTGCTTGTGATCTGGGATGGCCTCATTTTGGGCCTTCCTGGCCACACCAGCCGAGGGTGAGGCCTTCGGAGTGGGCAAGTGACCCTCTTTGGCATTAGAAAAAAACAAAAACAAAAGGAAAAGAAATATGTAAAATAAAAAATGATAAAAATGATAAAAATATCAAAAATAATAAAAAATTAAAAAATGTTAAAAAAATCCACGTGGAAAGGAAAATTGACAAAAAAAAAAAAAAAAAAATCAACATAGGGTGATTTGCTAGAAATGACACTTAAATGATCAATTTTACTTTGATGTGGCCTTAAAATGAGCGGAAAAAAAAAGTTATGACACTTAAGTAACCGTCGTACGAAAGTTATAGCACTTCTCCTATTTTTATCCCAAACAAAATGTGATTAGAGAGAGAGGGAGGAGTGCTCTTGAGTTGAGAATCACTGTGCACATGAAGCCAAAGAATATGAGGAGAAAAAACCAGAAAAAGAGAATTGACTAGAACTATAACCAGTTCAAGTTTTGTTCTTGGGTCGGTTTGGGTCATAGTTTGCTTAAGTCCTTTGTATTTGGTTTAGTTTGGGTATCAAGGATATCAGAACCGGACTGAACCGTTCACCCCAAGTTAAGACATGACTCAACTAATTAATCACCTTTTTTGAACATGTTTATTCCCAATTTAGAATTAAAATTAAGAGATTAAATTTAGTAAAAACTTGGTTGGATCCATGTGAAATCCTCTATGTGACATTAATTTTTTTTTAATATTCTATAATTGAATTGTCGAGATAGTGAACGCAAACTTAGGTTCCTATGAGGACCGATCGAATATGGAAACAAGAGTATTAAAGTCTTACAAGTTGAATTTGTAAAGGGTTTTGCCAATAAAATAATCTTTGGTCTACTTTGAGAATAATAACTTGTTGTGAGCCATACATGCTTGAAGAATTGGACCCTATAATATTTTATAATTGTTTGTTATTTAATTTTTTGTGTGGTCCAGAATAAACTGTTATTGAACCTAATCATTTCTCATTTGTAAACTTCTTCTATTGCGACCTAATCAATAAAACTCGAAGCACACGCTTATGTCCTTCGCTTGAATTAGTAAAGCCTCGACCATGAGTGATTTGAAAAATTTCGGAGCTTCCCGGAGGATATTTCCAAAGGAGAAAGTTGTCGTATAGGCTTGGTTTCCGTTGATCGACACATCAAGGGCCGGACTCTCTCCGAAAAGGTCACCAATAATGCTGCTTGTCCAATGGAAAGCTCAGCCACCGGGAATTTCAGTGCATCACGTTCTCATTTGGCTTCTCATGCATGTATGGTTCGAAGTTTCAGATCGACTGATTGAGCAAGAGATATTCAAATGGTGCACGGCGGAGCAAAGTGGAGTTACATCAAGGATTTGCCAAGTTCATGAGGGCGTTATTAGGGTGACAAAATATCCCGATCTACTGCACTAGAATCAGATCGTCAGCTGAATGTGGCCATACAACGTTCGGCCCAGCAATACAATGAATCGGTAGGTCCCCTGACGTTTGTTCGTTTTCAGGCTGCTACAATCGCTTAACCATCAATGGACAAGCATCTTCTTGGAAGGGGTAACCCCAATGCCCATCGCAATCCAATGTTGGATCGGTGCGCACATGTTAGCGTGGCACATTTCTCTCACGCTCCTAGGATGACTTTTCTACACTAGCTTTGGCACTTCCATGTGATGCACAGATTCATTTCAACTTTATTGGCATATTTTCGAGATTGAATATGTAACCCGTTCATTATAAAAATAAGCATGTTCACTTTCATTGTTTAGAGTGTTAGTTTCTATTGTATGTCCAAATTTATGGGGAAAAGTTTTGAGATATTTCGAAAGAAACGAAAACAGTTCCATGTTTTGTGTCTTGGAAATGTTTGGGAACATAAATTGACGTTGTACCTCAAGTGTAGAAATGATAGGAAAAAAGGGAACGTGATGAATACATCTCTTTTTAAATGAAGAGTGTGATGGAGATGACACGTGAATTGATAAATGATAAATCATCCATGTGAAACAAATTTAAGATGGAATGTCGCACTGAGATCATATTATTATATGTCAATTGAAAATGATTGAACATTTACTTGGAATGAGATGGCGGTGCTTGCAATGTCTCATTCATAATCTCATAAATAAGTAATATTGCGATCATGTTTTGGCTAGAGAGAATTCCCATTTTGGCAATGCTTTAATTTTCCAGTTTAGACAATTAATCATCGACCGCCCCAAAAGTTAAAACACAGAAACTTGTTTTATATCATTATTTATTTATTTATTGCTAGGAATCATTTTATATTATTATTGGTATGAAAATGGTTGAACTCTTGGAGTATGGGATAAAAAATCTCTTGCACGGTCAGCGCGTGGTCATCGACTCAAATTGCCATCCATCGAATGAAAAATCACTGTAGACACGTGACTAACGTTGCTCGCATGAGGTTAAAAGAGCATAGACGCCTGAGGAAGGTCTCCCATCGTTGAAAAAATCACCACCCACATGTGACATTGTCCCACGTCCTTTTCAGTTCTAGCATTTATTCATCTTGTTTATTTAGCCTAATAAGGTTTGACTAACCTTATAGCCTTCTAAGTTTAGCATAATTAATTACGGGAGTTGCGCCAGGTGGCCACTGTTCCCACATAAAAAAATGGGAGGTGGTATTTCGATTAGTCAATTTTTTAGAGGGGTTGGGAATGATAATGTTTAGTTTTAAGTGTGGAGTTCGACTGCTACACTCTGCAAAGAGACAAGGTAAAGATATGAGAGTGAGTTAAAAGTTAAAGTAGGACATACAAAAAGAAGTTTGGCATAATCAACAAGCCAAAAAAAAATTGATCATTAATTCCATTAATACACACTAACTCGCTGCGAAGAAAATCCATATATACATATATGTGTATGTGAAAGGTAGATTGAGTTGTTTTTGTAGGAAAACAAAGTTAGATTAAAGATTTTGAATAATTCACCTAAAGGGAACATAGTCATAGAAATCACAACAAATTTGGTATTTAATATCATAGAGTAAAGCATAGAAACTAATTTTTCAAATCTTGTGGGAGGCACGGATCCCCTACTAGTTTTATATTGAATCACGCCAAGAAATTAATAACCGAACAAGTGCAATTTGTTGCAAAAAAACATGAGATTGGACAGCAATAAACTAGAAAATTGAAAGGTAAGCTAGATATCAAATTTACATAATTGGGGGGTGTGAATTACTCCAGGAAGAGAAGTTTCGGATTTCATTATAGATCTAGTGAAAGAATGGATATTACAAACACATTCAAGTTAGTCGAACGTTTCTAGTAGTTTGTATTCACAATTATTAAGGAAGCAATTTCTCAATCTCAAAAAAGAATACAAAAAATTGATCAATGACAAAGGGTTTCTTCAATTTAGTTGCAAAGTGAACAAAACTCATGAGAATAATTTTTCTACACATTCTTGGCACACCAAGGCACAAAGCCAAAAAAAAAAAAAACCCTAATTAGAAAACTTATATTAATCATATGAGATTGACTGTAATATGAACTTGTGGTCATCGACTCAAATTGCCATCCATCGAATGAAAAATCACTGTAGACACGTGACTAACGTTGCTCGCATGAGGTTAAAAGAGCATAGACGCCTGAGGAAGGTCTCCCATCGTTGAAAAATCACCACCCACATGTGACATTGTCCCACGTCCTTTTCAGTTCTAGCATTTATTCATCTTGTTTATTTAGCCTAATAAGGTTTGACTAACCTTATAGCCTTCTAAGTTTAGCATAATTAATTACGGGAGTTGCGCCAGGTGGCCACTGTTCCCACATAAAAAAAATGGGAGGTGGTATTCGATTCGTCAATTTTTTAGAGGGGTTGGAAATGATAATGTTTAGTTTTAAGTGTGGAGTTGGACTGCTACACTCTGCAAAGAGACAAGGTAAAGATATGAGAGTGAGTTAAAAGTTAAAGTAGGACATACAAAAAGAAGTTTGGCATAATCAACAAGCCAAAAAAAATTGATCATTAATTCCATTAATACACACTAACTCGCTGCGAAGAAAATCCATATATACATATATGTGTATGTGAAAGGTAGATTGAGTTGTTTTTGTAGGAAAACAAAGTTGGATTAAAGATTTTGAATAATTCACCTAAAGGGAACATAGTAATAGAAATCACAACAAATTTGGTATTTAATATCATAGAGTAAAGCATAGAAACTAATTTTTCAAATCTTGTGGGAGGCATGGATCCTCTACTAGTTTTATATTGAATCACGCCAAGAAATTAATAACCGAACAAATGCAATTTGTTGCGAAAAAACATGAGATTGGACAGCAATAAACTAGAAAATTGAAAGGTTAGCTAGATATCAAATTTACATAATTCGGGGGGTGTGAATTACTCCAGGAAGAGAAGTTTCGGATTCATTATAGATCTAGTGAAAGAATGGATATTATAAACACATTCAATTTACTCGAACGTTTCTAGTAATTTGTATTCACAATTATTAAGGAAGCAATTTCTCAATCTCAAAAAAGAATACACAAAATTGATCAATGACAAAGGGTTTCTTCAATTTAGTTGCAAAGTGAACAAAACTCAGGAGAATAATTTTTCTACACATTCTTGGCACACCAAGGCACAAAGCCCCAAAAAAAAAAAAAAAAAAAAAAAAAACCCTAATTAGAAAACTTATATTAATCATATGAGATCGACTCTAATACGAACTCGGGTTTCGTTCAATTGTTTCAATCTCAAAATATATCTATCAACACAAACAATGATTAATTGTGCACCCTGGTCAACATTTATAGATTGCACACCCATTTTATTCCCAACTGATTTCTCAAAATCTGATTTTCGGGCAAGACGAATGTGGTTGCGTTTTGCCAGATAGGCATTTGTAGATTTGTCTAGTTTGGTTTGGCTTTATTCTGAACAAGCCCGCTAAGCTTTGGTTTCAAGAGATCGTGTCGTGTTCTCAACGTGTGGCTCGAGACAGGACCCAATCCCGAGGTTATCGTGTGGGGCTTGTCGTAAGGACCAAATTAAAACAGTTGCTCTCAAGCCCCATGAACACTCCCCCTCGGACTCGCCTATATAAATCAAAGGATTGTGCTCAACAATACTCACACTCATTCCATCATAGAACTTGTAGAAATTCGCGATCTCACCAATCTTCTCAACTTTCACTCATGCGACATGGAGTACGGAACAGAACAAGCCCAGTTCCAACCATGCCAAGCGAATTTGCCCGAAGTCGTGGGCACGATGCATCAAAGAAGAACAGCCAATTATAAGCCTAACATTTGGAATTACGATTTCCTGCAGTCGCTTAGCAGCAAACATGACCTCGTAAGATTGTAATTTGTAGCTTCCGCCCCATTTTATTGTTCTCTTTAACTCTAGCCATCTCTTCCTTATATGAGCGAATGGACATTGGCATGCAATCATGCAATTTATTGCACATGAGACGCATATTGATGTTTGAAGTAGTACTTTGCTCCAAATTCATTTGAAACATTACAATGCATGTACCTATTAAACGTAGCAAGCGATGTTAGAGTTTTGGTCAGTGTTATCATACGTATCAGCCATCACATTCAGACTTGATTTATAGCTATCATATAATGTACCAAAACCAATTCATATAGCTCTACATATGCATGTACTAAAGTAAAAACATCTAGGCATTGCTCTATAGATTGAATTATCTGAGGCCTTTTCAGGGTAGATTTTGATCTAACAAATATGACTCAATTCTGCAGAAAGAAGGAATTAAGGAATGGGCGGAAGGGCTTGCAGAGGAAGTAAAGCAAATGTTATCGGAAGTAGTCGATTCACTTGCCAAGTTAGAGTTAATTGATAGCATAACCAAACTGGGGTTGTCCAACCTTTTTGAAAATGAAATGAAAGAAGCTCTTGAAACAGTTGAATCCATCAACAATGGTGTTTTCACCATGGAAGAACATCTCTATGCTAGTGCACTTCGGTTTTGACTCCTTAGACAACATGGCTATGTCATTTCGCAAAGTGAGTTCAAAATATGGGCCTGTGTGAATTTGTAGGTGTAAGATGTTACCATCAAGTCACAATAAAATAAAATAAAAAATCCTACATACATTAAAGATTACTATACAAAAGTTGGTTCTTTTTGGAGATATCATTGAAAAGTTGACATATACCAACTTCAATATCACTTGTTGAGATTATCATTGAATTTTTTATTCATATTAATGGAAAAGTCATGCAACCGACATACCTATATGGACTTGGGATATATTTGGTTCAGCATTTGAAGAAAGTCTTTAAGAAAATACAAAAACTTTGATGTTAAAGGAATTTTTCGAAATACAAGTAGTGTTTGATCAATTGTAATTTAAAAGTGCATTGAGAAACAACTTTATTTTAAATAATATGTGGAAAAGTCACACTTTGTAAAGTACTTTTCTTTTTAAATTCAAAACCGGCCAAAGACTTAGCAGCCAGCGGTCAGCCGCCGAGGCCAAATCTGGCTGTTGATGCTAGCAGCCCGTTGCGCGACTTGGAGAAAGGACAAAGAAAATGTAATTGTAGATTAGACGGTGAAGAAAGTGACATCCCCATTGTGGTACGATGAAATTGGGTACATAAGCCATTCAAAGCACATGCGTCATTATTCAATCCTTTACAATAAGATCTTCAGAGTCATCAATCATCGTGGTTCTAATATTGAGTATTATCAGCAATTATTCTCGGTTCTGTCTGGTCATAAATCTGACATTCAATCTATAATCAGATGAATTAAGGAGCTTCAAAGAAGGAAGGATCTTATTCAACAGAAGCAATTGCGGAGATGTTGAAGCTATGATAGAGCTTCTTGAGGCCTCACATCTGGCTTTGGAAGGTGAAAACATTTTGCATGAAGCGAAAGCCTTCTCAACTAGGATTCTCCACGAGAGAGTCTCTGGTTTGGATAGTCAGCTCTTTAAACGTGCCGTCCACGCTTTGGAGCTTCCAATGCATTGGAGGGTCCAGTGGTTTGACATCAAATGTCAAATAAGCTTGTATGAGCAACGGGAGGACAAGCAAAGCAATTTGCTTGAGCTTGCCAAGCTCAATTTCAACACGGTCCAAGCCACACACCAAAGAGATCTTAGAGAGATATCTAGGTAATTTTATATGTAGTCACAAATGATGTAGAAAACATAGCATTTCATCTGACCAAGGTCATATGTTTAAAGGATGTCATGTTCTTTTTCAACTCATCTCAGGATGAAAACTCAACAAACTCAGTCGTGACTTATATATGCTCTAAATTCACCCTGGGAACGTGCCTATTTTGAAGATATCTCTACCAGACATTATGTGATTTTCCTAGCTTTTGATTCTGATTAGTTGCTTCGGTAAATTCAGGTGGTGGAGGGATCTGGGACTTATGGAGCACGTGGACTTCACGAGGGATCGACTGGTCGAGAGTTTCTTGTGTGCCCTAGTACTCTCTCAGGAACCGCGGTTCAGCTCGCTCCGCAAATCTATCACCAAAGTTGTCATCTTGATACTGGTGATCGACGATGTCTACGACCTTTATGGTTCGTTGGAAGAGTTGGAATGCTTTACCAGCGCCATTACCAGGTTGTCCACAATGCCTCCCAATCTCTTCCTTTCGTCTCTGTTCAGTTTATTTTCTCTAACTGGAATATCTAATGCTTCTAGGCGGGACTCAGAGCAGATTCAACAACTTCCCGAGTGCATGAAGGTGTGTTTTCGAGCGCTTAACGATGTTATTCACGAGATCGCTTATGATATTGGCAAAGATGAAGATTGGCATCGAGTGCTACCACATCTCGCGAAAGCCGTAAGAGAAAAACTTGTGGATAATTCCATACATATGGACATATCACCCCAAAAAAATTTATCCTTACATAATTGATCATCTCTGAATAAGTATTTTTTTTTTCCTTTTTTTTTTTTTTTTTTACAGTGGGCAGACTTTTGCAAAGCCTTACTTACTGAAGCAAAGTGGGACAATATGGGCTACGCACCATCGCTGGAAGAGTACTTGAGCAATGCGTGGACATCATCTTCGGGACCACTGATCATGTCTCACGCTAGTTTCTTTGGGGGACATATGAATTGGGAGGATGTAGCAGATTTGCTGGAGAGAAACAAGGATCTGATTTATAATGTGTCCATGATAATTCGACTCTGCAACGACCTTGGAACGTCAAGGGTAATTATCAAATTTCTGCGCTGAAGTTATAAACCAACTGAATTTGACATGATTTTAAGAATTTGTAGCCTTCGAGAAAAACATGGCATATGGTGTAATTGAATCAAGGAGATCGAATCTGATAAGCACTTTAAATTGATTTACTTGTTCAATTAGGCGGAAAGGGACAGAGGAGATGCTCCATCGTCGGTGGTGTGTTACATGCGAGAAGCGAATGTTCCGGAAGACATCGCTAGGAAGCACATCAAGGAATTGATAAACCAGGCATGGAAGAACATCAATGCTTATTGCTTCAGCAATGCCGAGACGCCCTTTGTCCGAACCTTCATTGATGTCACCGTGAACGCGGCTCGCGTTGCGCATATGCTTTACCAGTTCGGAGATGGGTTTGGCGTCCAGGACGGTGATATTAGGCGGCAAATTTTATCTGCAGTGATCCACCCTCTCGCTCTTAACTGAGATAGCGCAAGTGTAATCACAAAGCAAGTGCGTAAGCTAGACTAGCTGCTGCCAGTCGAAGGATTTGAGTACTCCGCGCAAATTGTATCCTATGCTGCATATTCATTTACTTGGGTTTATAATAGTCAAATTTCTGAAAGATGTCCATGTTACAATATCGCACAGAGTAACCATGTGCGTAGTCAGCCAGATCCACATATGTTGCACTCTAAAAAGAAATACTCGATATCGTAATAATTTGACCCTTCTCATCCGATGCGACATTGAATGTTGTAAATGGCCAGTAATGGTACATTATTTTCTCAGTAAAATCGAAATAATTGTGAAACTTATTCTATGAAATCAAGTCAATCGCACCTAAAAATAGAATTGGACCGCGATGGGTTTGGGAAGATGAACTCGTTTCTCATACTTTCAACTCTTGTTATAGGATGATTTGTGAGGTTTTATTGGTGGGATCCGTTATCCACTAACATGCAGCCTTATCAAATGCCAATGCATTTTCCCCTTGAAAGTTTGTCATCAGTTCTCTATCCGTCGAAAACTCTTCTTCAAGTTAGTAGATTTGGATTTTATTTCGTACTGACATGGTGAAAACGACAAACATGAATTAGAATTAGCAACCCACATTGACTAAATATGTACAAAATCAACCTTTGTCGAGCTAGAATTGATTTCAAAAAGTATTAAATCCATTATACTATTGATACCTAAATTTAGACGACCCATTAATAATTCATTTTATAGAAAAATTAAGGATCAACCCTGACCTTTCAATAAAAATAATAGTTAAATTGCATTTAGGTATTAAGAGCAATTTTAGCATTAAACTTACACAAACTGCAACGAACCTGAATTTCGATCAAGCCCATTGAACTTGCTGACGTACCCGAAAATTGCACATGTGCATTGCACAGAGGGTGTTCTTAACTTGGAGGGTTGACTCTTTGATCCAGAGGCCATACTCTTTATAATGAAAAGGGTAGACACGGCAAATATGTACAATATCGGCTGAGCATGTGCGATTTTTGTCAAGATAGGTATAATGGGCAGAAAGATTTGGCCACTCACGACAGAGAGAGATTCGCGGCCTGGTCATCTGCAATCAACAGAGAAATATGATCAAGCCAAGCGTATAATTGGAAAGCAAAATACAAGTGTACGAGATTGGCCATTGTTTGGCCTATAACTTATTAGTGGCGTCTCTAAAATGTAAGAGATTATACATGATTGAATCAAGTGCCAAGTTGTGATTAGGAGGGTTTGGGAGAGCTAGAACTACGCACCATGCTTAGTAATCCATTAGCTTTTCTCAGGGTAGTTCATCTTTGAGAAGGTTGCGACGTATGTTAAATTGGAAGTCCAATGATAGGCTGTGTCAACTTGACTCAAGTTAGTCATAACAATGATTTCCTATTTTTCAGAATTGAAAATTTATGAATGTGTATATCGTGGACTTTGTCCCGAACTCATCGCTTCGTGTTTATCACTCATCGTCTTTCATTAGAATTTAAGTCTGAAATTGTAAAATGTGTTAACGTGTTATATGTCACAAGTTATTGTAATGGTTTGGTAGACATGTTTATCAGCGTGGATGAGACAAGGAACCACCTCAAATCATAGAGACCATACTTCTCTGTAAATAAGACACGCCCACACAACCTTGCTTCGTGTTCCCGATTTGTTATGATCCATGTTGTAAAATTAATGTGGAAAATATAGGATTTTGCAATTGAATCAACATGAAAGCACCAAAGAAATAAATGAGAACAATAAAGGACAATAGAAATTTATATGGTTTGATTTGAATATAAGTATTTATTATACGGGAGAGCCAATAACAAATAATCCACAAATAATTGGAGAATCAAAGTTATGATTATTTTTACGCTCTTAAAATAGACTCAAATGCACGATGTTTATAAATAAACAACTTGATAAAGGTCGCAGCAACAAATCTTCGCATCCTAACACAGCGGCCAAGAGAGAACTTCCCTGTGCGTCTCTTTCTATACTTCAAGTCTTGGCCAGAGGATCACAACAAGACCCACGAAGTCCACACCCTTCGTCTTGGTCAACCCCTTTCTTTCGAAAAGGAAAATCCCAAATTATTATTTTGTGTGCCCCTTCCTTTATGCAATTTTGGAAACTTCTTTAACGGAGAGATTTTAAACCGTTTTGGGAATTTTTGTCAACGAATTCGGTTTATCATATGGATTGCATCCTCCAATTAGATCGAATATCATATGGGGTTGAAATTAGACATATACTTTAACAATTATCCTATGTCATAAAGTACTTTTGACCAAGAATAAAAATCAGAATCTCCAGCCTCTTTCTCAGTTCCCACTGACCTTCCCCTATCGAGTTACTTAGTCCAACTCCACTTATTTCCCTCGGGGGAAAAGATCCCAAAAGTTCTATCTTTTTCATATGCAAAACTTTATTCCAAGAAGTAGTGAAGTTTTATTTCTAAAGGTGTTTCTGGCTTGCAGTCTTCTTCTCCAAAAATTTAAGTATGCTGCATTCTTGGAGTAGATGTCAATGGCCTTGAGACTTTCCCAGTGGACAAGGTAATTACTTGCTCTGGCTTTGTGGTTTATTCTTTTCTAATTTGGTGCAATACATGTTTAGCACATGCTAATTTCAGTCAAACAAAGGGAAAAGGAAATGTTGCCAAATTCCTTAATAGGTTCGACTCGCTCGACTTGTTAAGGGTGATTGATTTCCAGATGAGTTGGTCCCCACCTAGAATCACGAATTGACTCTGTGGCTCTTGGTTCCAAAATTGTTGAAGTGGGAGTCAGATCAAGTGGTTTTGGAATTGGGAATCGGGGTAAAATACAACTGTCCATACCTATATTTTATTTTCTTTAAAATAATTTATTAATTTAACCAATTTTTTTTAAAAAAGATATCTCATTACTTTTTTAAGTCTTAGTGGGACCAAAAAAAGGCAAGTATGTAGAGAGGGAACTAACACACACTGCGAGGAAAATATTTTTGGCGGTAACCCTTTTCCTTTTATTATTAAAACACCCCCATCTCACTCTCTCTACTATCTCTTAGAGATGAGCATTGGTTCAAGGTCAACCTTGGATTGACTATGGACCAGCCCAACCCGGCTAGTCCTAGTTTGGTTCCAAGGGGTACTAGGTCGGTCCTTGATCTTGGGACCCTTGGATCTTCCACTGTGAGGGTTGGTACTCGATTATGGAAGTTTAGGGTTGGTCCAACTTTAACTAACCCTGTACATGATGTATATTATATATTACTCTGATTAAACAAATAATAGGCTTGATTTGCAATTTGCGATTGATACGGCTTGTTAGGACGTCTGGACCGACTTCAAGCGAACCTATTTCTCTTTTCCCCTTTTTCCTTCGTCTTCTCTCTTTTTGGTTCACGGATTAGCACCTCTTCTCACTTCTTTGTTTTCTCTTTTTGATACGTGCTTCTGATGAAGAATTGGTGAAAGTGGGCTGAGTTTTATAGGATAAAATTTGAAAGGCTTTTGGGCTGGGCTAACAAATAATGAGCTTGGATTTACTAAAAAAATAATGGGCTACTTAAGCCCATTATTACATCATTAGGACCTATCGAATATGAAAACAAGAATTTGTAGTTTAATGATTCGAAAATTCATTCCGTGCGACTCAATTTTTAAATATGGTTCATGTCTCTTTTTCGTCGTATTAGAGATTCGACAGGGTGGGGACTTTGAAAATTCTTTGAGCTCCATAGAGAATGCTTTTGGTTCATGTCTATTTCTTGTGATGGTAGAGATTAAGAATGTGGGGACCGGAAAAGCCTTTGAGCTCAACAGAGAATACTATTGAAGGAAAAGTTCGAATCTTCTTGCTCCCACGACTCAATTGATGAAACTCACACGCACGCTTATGTCTCTTTCTTGTGATCTTCTGAGACTAAATACAATAATATGCGGACATGAGAAGCTCAAACATGAGAAGCATTTGAGCTTGACAAAGTATATTTCCGAAGAAAAATTTAGTATATCAATTTCGTTTGTATAAATCAATATCGTTGTATCAATGGCTGGGATGGTGTCATCGTGCATCACGTCCTCATCTGGCTTATCATGCATGTGCGGTCCTAGAATTCTGGGTGAATAATCGACAGAGGTATCAAACTTTATGCCGTTCGTATGTTATATTTTATGATAGCCATCGATGGACATGCATCGGGGGCCCGTCACAATTCATGTGGAACAAGCGCGCATTCTATGGAAAATCGTCGAAAGTTGGGCCGATCATCATGTGAAAATCTAGGCATGTCTCCCTCGGACACCGAGGATGAGTTTTCTGTGGCTCCAATTTAGCAGTGCACGGCAGTGCTGACAAGCCCATGCGAATGGCTCAGAAGATTAGAGGGAACCCATGAAGATGACCAATGATGTTATTCAAGGCCCATTATTCAAGGCCCAGCTTTTGGCTTTTGGGCCGACCGGGCAATGTGAAACTTACTAAATTAGTGATCATCATTACACGGTTCGATTAGGTAAGAAAAATTTCAAGAACCATCCCCTAAAAAGCACGATATGTCATCCTACAAGTGTGAACCATGTGAAGGATAGGGTAAAATGATAAATTATATTTGAAGTTTATTTAAATGAATAAACTAAAATTACAGATTAAACCTATGAAGATCGAGGTGACCATGGCTTGGTGGTGTGCACCGGTGTGGGCATGCTCAATTAACCAAAAGGGCAATATGGGCAGGCGTAGGCTAAAAATTCCATTCATGAATTGAGTCCTACCTACCCACTTCAGGCCGCCTCGATAGATCCGGCAAGGTCAAGCATGCACACCCTAGTGAGCTCGAGCCTCATCTTGCCAGCCTCCGATTCTAAAAGCTTTTCCAACAGATTCTCTTGTGCATCGCGTTTGCATTTGGCTTACTATAGACGTGTGGCCCTAAGCTTTTTGAGTGAGCACTTGATAAAGGACGTTCGAATGGTGCATCACGTTCGCATTTGGCTCATTATAGACGCGTGATCCTAAGCGTCCAAGCGAGTGCTTGACCGATAGACACTCACATGGCGCACCGCGGGCCATGTCGTGAAAATCATGGCATGTCTCTTTCACACTCCTCGGCTGACTTCTCCGTGGCTCCAGCCTCCGGTCAACAGGAGGACACGATAGTGCTAACACTTCCATGTAGTAGTCAGACTCATTCCACTGATGTTGCTAGCTTATTTGGACAGTTTTGATGTCATATCTTAAATGCTAAAAGTGATGGGGAAAGAGAAGACGAATGGAGGGAGAGGACGATGCGTATTGTTATATTTGTTTCTTAAATTTAATTTGATTCTCTATCTCTTAGAATTGTGTATATCCATAATTGATTTTGATAGATATTTTATTACTCCGATACTTTAGATAGTCTCATCTAATAAAATATACAATGCTCGTATACTTTTTATCAGAACACATTGAAATATACAGAAATTTCACATTTCTCGACTGCATATAATTATTTATTTATCTTGATATAAGAATTGAGTGATCTTGAGAAAAATTGGTGCACCCCGAGTGTGCTTCCAATGCTAATCTCTCATATCGTCAGTCTTGTTTTCAATAACAACTAATATCCCCATTTTCTTTACGTGGAAAATGATGGGAAATATTCTTAATATCTGTAAGGCATCCTCCTCCTACGACGGCACGCTCGTATCTAATGGTCGGAACTGGTGATTGACTGGGGGTCGTGCACTGTGCGGCTGCTGGTGGGAGTAGTCTTCGCAGGTCTCATGCTTTTTACTTTGCAAAATAGCAACAGGAGAGACAGAAAGCTTGCTTATGAAGCCCCAAGTCCTTGGAGACAAAGCCTTCGGTCTGACCGCAAAGTCATCCCCTCAAGCCTCTTCCAAACGCACCATAAATGTGGAAACAAATATGGAAAAGTATCCTCAATTAATTGACAACTTATCTTTAAGATCATCGTAGATCAGACAAGGTTAAGATCATGGGTGCCAAAACGAACTAAACCGATCCAAACTAAAAATTCAGGTCTTTTTGGTTCGGATAGCAAATAGAAAAGTTTCTATCTCGATTTGGTTTGGTTCGATTTGGGTTGGGTTGGTTGCGGGTGAGCGTGGCCTTGCCTAGATCTAGGAAGGGCCTTCATAACCTTGCCCGTGGTTAGCGAGGCTGCAATGGCCCTCGGCAAGGGCTTCGCGGGCCCATCGTTTGCTAGCGAAGGCCCTTGTGGCCATGGGCAAGAGCACGAAGGCCCTTGCTTGCAATCGGGGATGGCCTCATTTGGGGCCTTTGTGGCCACACCAGCCGAGGGTGAGGCCTTCGGGCAAGCGACCCTCACCGGCATTGAAAAAAAGCAAAACCAAAAGGAAAAGAAATATGCAAAATAAAAAATTCAAAAAAATAAATAAAATATTAAGAAATAATAAAAAAAATGAAATGTTAAAAAAATGCACGTGGAAAGGAAAGTTGATTAAAAAAATCAACATAGGGTGATTTGCTAGAAATGACACTTAAATGATCGATTTTACTTTGATGTGGCATTAAAATGAGCAAAAAAAGAAGAAGTTATGACCCTTAAGTAAGCATCATACGAAAGTTATAGCACTCATCCCATTTTTATCACAAACAAAATGTGATTAGAGAGAGAGAGAGGGGAGTGCTCTTGAGTTGAGAATCACTGTGCACGTGAAGCTGAAGAAGACAAGGGGAAAAACCAGAAAAAGAGAACCAACTAGAACTATAACCAGTTCAGGTTCAGTTCTCGGGTTGGTTTGGGTCACAATTTGCTTAAGTCCTTTGTGTTTGGTTCAGTTCGGGTATCACGGATATCGGAACTGAACTGAACTGAACTGTTCACCCCTAGTTAAGACATGGCTCAACTAATTAATCACCTTTTTTTGAACATGTTTATCCCAATTTAGAATTAAAATTAAGAGATTTAATTTATTAAAAACTTGGTTGCATACATGTGAAATCCTCTATGTGACATTATAATTTGTTAAATAAGCAGTAATTGAATTGTCGAGATAGTGAACGCAAACTTAGGTTCCTATGAGGACCGATTGAATATGGAAACAAGAGTATTAAAGTCTTACAAAGTTAAATTTGTAAAGGGTTTTGCTAGTATAATATTCTTTGGTCTACTTTGAGAATTATAGCTTGTTGTGAGCCACACATTCTTGAAAGAATGAACCCTATAATATCTTATAAATATTTGTTATTTAGTTTTTGTGTGGTCTAGAATAAATTATTATTCTCACAGTAAATTAAAGGTTGTAACCCAGTCATTTCTCATTTGTAAACTTCTTCTATTGCTACCTAATCAATAAAACTCGAAGCACGTGCTTATGTCCTTCGCTTGAATTAGTAAAGCTTCGACCATGAGTGATTTGAAAAATCTCGGAGCTTTCCGGAGGATATTTCCAAACGAGAAAGTTGTCGTATAGGCTTGGTTTCCGTTGATCGACCCATCATGGGCCGGACTCTCTCCCAAAAGGTCACCAATAATGCTGCTTGTCCAATGGAAAGCTCAGCCACCGGGAACTTCAGTGCATCGCGTTCTCATTTGGCTTCTCATGCATGTATGGTTCGAAGTTTCAAATCGACTGATTGAGCAAGAGATATTCAAATGGTGCAAGTGCACGGCGGAGCAAAGTGGAGTTACGTCAAGGATTTGCCAAGTTCATAAGGGCGTCATTAGGGTGACAATATATCCCGATCTACTGCACTAGAATCAGATCATTAGCTGAATGTGGCCATATAACGTGTGGCTCAGCAATGCAATGAATCGGTAGGTCCCCTGACGTTTGTTCGTTTTGAGGCTGCTACAATCGCTTAACCATCAATGGAAAAGCATCTTCTTGGAAGGGGTAACCCCGATGCCCATCGCAATCCAATGTTGGATCGGTGAGCACGTGTTAGCGTGGCACATCGCTCTCACGCTCCTAGGATGACTTTTCTACACTAGCTTGGGAACTTCCATGTGAAGCACTAAGACTTTCATGTGATGCACGGATTCATTTCAACTTTATTGGCATATTTTCGAGATTGAATATGTAACCCGTTTATTATAAAAAGAAGCATGTTCGCTTTAATTGTTTAGAGTGTTAGTTTCTATTGTATGTCCAAATTTATGGGGGAAAATTTTGAGAAATTTCGAAAGAAATTTCGAAAACAGTTCAATGTTTTGTGTCTTGGAAATGTTTGGGAACATAAATTGATGCTATACGTCAAGTGTTGAAATGATAGGGAAAAAGGGAACGCGATGAATGCATCTCTTTTTGAATGAAGAGTGTGATGGAGATGATATGTGAATCGATAAATGAGAAATCATCCATGTGAAACAAATTTAAGACGGAACATCACACCGAGACCATATTATTATATATCAATCCAAAATGATTGAGCTTTTACTTGGAATGAGATGGCGGTGCATGCAATGGCTCATTCATAATCTCGTAAATAAGTACTATTGCGATCATGTTTTGACTAGAGAGAATTCCCATTTTGGCAATGCTTTAATTTTCCAGTTTAGACAATTAATCATCGACCGCCCCAAAAGTCAAAACACAGAAACTCGTTTTATATCACTATTTATTTATTTATTTTGCTAGGAATAGTTTTATATCGTTATTGGTATGAAAATGGTTGAACTCTTGGAGTACGGGATAAAAAATCTCTTGCACGGTCAGCGCGTGGTCATCGACTCGAATTGCCATCCATCGAATGAAAAATCACTGTAGACACGTGACTAACGTTGCTCACATGAGGTTAAAAGAGCATAGACGCCCGTTGAAAAATCACCACCCACAAGTGACGTTGTCCCACGTGCTTTTTAGTTCTAGCATTTATTCATCTTGTTTATTTAGCCTAATAAGGTTTGACTAACCTTATAGCCTTCTAAGTTTAGCATAATTAATTACGGGAGTTGCGCTAGATGGCCACTGTTCCCACATGAAAAATGGGAGGTGGGAATTTTGATTCCTCAATTTTTTAGAGGGATCAGGGGTGATAACGTTTTGTTTTAAGTATGGAATTCCACTTCTACACTTTGTAAAGAGATAGGGTAAAAATCTTAGAGTTAGTTAAAAGTTAAAGTAGAACATACAAAAAGAAGTTTGGCATAATCAACAAGCCAAAAAAAAAAATGATCATTAATTCCATTAATACACACTAACTCATTGTGAAGAAAATCCATATATACATATATGTGTATGTGAAAGGTAGATTGAGTTGTTTTTGTATGAAAGCAAAGTTAGATTAAAGATTTTGAATAATTCACCTAAAGGGAACATAGTCATAGAAATCACAACAAATTTGGTATTTAATACCATAGAGTAAAGCATAGAAACTAATTTTTCAAATCTTGTGGGAGGCACGGATCCTCTACTAGTTTTATATTGAATCACGCCAAGAAGCTAATAACCGAACAAGTGCAATTTGTTGTGAAAAAGCATGAGATTGGACAGCAATAAACTAGAAAATTGAAAAGTAAACTTGATATCAGATTTACATAATTCGGGGGTTGTGAATTACTCTTGGAAGAGAAGTATTGGATTTCATTATAGATATAGTGAAAAAATGGATATTACAAACACATTCAAGTGATGGATTTTACAAACACATTCAAGTTACCTGAATGTTTCTAGTAACTTGCATTCACAATTGTTAAGGAAGCAATTTCTTAACCTCAAAAAAGAATATACAAAATTGATCAATGACGAAAGGTTTCTTCAATTTAGGTGCAAAGTGAACAAAACTCATGAGAATAATTTTTCTACACATTCTTGGCACACCAAGGCACAAAGCCAAAAAAAAAGAAAAAAGAAAAACCCACTTATATTAATCCCATCAGACCGACTCTAATACGAACTTGGGTTTAGTTCAATTGTTTCAATCTTGAGACATATCTATCAACACAAACAATGATTAATTGCGCACCCTGGTCAACATGTACAGATTGCGCACCCACTTTATTCCCAACTGATTTCTCAAATCTGATTTTTGGGCAAGATGAATGTGGTTGCATTTGCCAGATAGGCGTTCGTAGATTCGTCTAGTTTGGTTTGGCCTTACCCTGAACAAGACCTCTAAGCTTTGGTTTCAAGAGATCGTGTCGTGTTCCCAACGTGTGGCCGGAGACGGGACCCCGTACCGAAGTTGCCGTGCGGGGCTTGTCGTGAGGACCAAATTGAAACATTTGCTCTCAAGTCCCATCAACACTCCCCCAAGCACTCGCCTATATAAATCGAAGGATTGTGCTCAACAATACTCACACTCATTTCATCATAGAACTTGTAGAAATTCACGATCTCACCAATCTTCTCAACTTTCACTCACACGTCATGGAGTACGCAACAGAACAAGCCCAGTTCCAACTATGCCAAGCGAATCTGCTAGAAGTTGTGGGCACGATGCACCAAAGAAGATCAGCCAATTATAAGCCTAACATTTGGAATTACGATTTCCTGCAGTCGCTTAGCAGCAAACATGACCTCGTAAGATTATAATTTGTAGCTTCCGCACTATCTTATTGTTCTCTTTAACTCTAACCATCTCTTCCTTATATGAGCGAATGGACATTGGCATGCAATCATGCAAGTATTTGCACATGAGACGCATATTGATGTTTGAAGTAGTACTTTGCTCCAAATTAATTTGTAACATTACAATGCTTGTACCTATTAAATGTAGCAAGCAATGTTAGAGTTTTGGTAAGTGTTATCATAAGTATTAGCCATCACATCCATACTTGATTTATAGCTATCATATGATGTACCAAAACCAATTCATATAGCTCTACATATGCATGTACTAAAATAAAAACATCTAGGCATTGCTTTATAGATTGAATTATCTAAGTAGATTTTGATCTAACAAATATGACTCAATTTTGCAGAAAGAAGGAATCAAGGAACGGATGCAAGGGCTCGTGGAGGAAGTAAAGCCAATGTTATCAGAAGTAGTCGATTCGCTTGCCAAGTTAGAGTTGGTTGATAGCATGACCAAACTAGGGTTGTCCAACCTTTTTGAAAATGAAATGAAAGAAGCTCTTGAAACAATTGCATCCATCAACAATGGTGTTTTCACCGTGGAAGAAGATCTCTATGCTAGTGCACTTCAATTTAGACTCCTTAGACAACATGGTCATGGCATTTCACAAAGTGAGTTCAAAATATGGAGCTGTGTGAATTCATAGGTGTAAGATGTTACTATCAAATCGCAACAAAAAAATAAAAATAAATAATCCTACATATACTAAAGATTACTATACAAAAGTAGGTTCTTTTTTGGAGATATCATTGAAAAGTTGACGCATGTTAGACTTCAATACCACTTGTTGAGATTATCATTGAAATTTTTATTCATCATATTGGATAAGTCTTGCAATCGACATACCTATATGGTCTTGGGGTATGTTTGGTTCGGCTTCTGAAATAAGTCTTTGAGAAAATACAAAAACTTTGAGGTTAAAGGAATTTTTCGAAATACATGTAGTGTTTGATCAATTGTAATTTAAAAGTGCATTGACAAACAACTTTGTTTTAAATAATATTTGGAGAAGTCACACTCTGCAAAGCACTTTTTTGATTTTTTTTTTCTTTTTAAATTCAAAACAAGCCAAAGACTTAGCAGCCAGTGGGCAGCCACCGAGGCCAAATCTTGCTATTGACGCTGGCAGCCGTTGCGTGACCGGGAGAAAGGACAAAGAAAATTTAATTGTAGATTAGACGGTGAAGAAAGTGTCGTCTCCATAGTGGTACGATGAAATTGGGTGCACATAAGCCACTCAAAGCTCATGCGTCATTATTCACTCCTTTACGATAAGATCTTCTTAGTCATCAGTCATCGTGGTTCTAATATTGAGTATTATCAACAATTATTCTCGGTTCTGTCTGGTCATAAATCTGACTTTCAATCTTTAATTAGATGAATTAAGGAGCTTCAAAGAAGGAAGCATCTTATCCAACAGAAGCAATTGCGGAGATGTTGAAGCTATGATAGAGCTTCTTGAGGCTTCACATCTGGCTTTGGAAGGTGAAAACATTCTGCATGAAGCAAAAGCCTTCTCAACTGGGATTCTCCACGAGAGAGTCTCTGGTTTGGACAGTTGGCTCTTTAAATGCAGCGTCCACGCTTTGGAGCTTCCGATGCATTGGAGGGTGCAGTGGTTCGACATCAAATGGCAAATAAGCTTGTACGAGCAAAGGGAGGACAAGCAAAGCAATCTGCTTGAGCTTGCCAAGCTAAATTTCAACATGGTCCAAGCTACACACCAAAGAGACCTTAGAGAGATATCCACGTAATTTTATATGTATTAAAAAATGGTGTAGAAAATGTAGCGATTCATTCGACCACGGTCATCTATTTAAAGGATGTCATGTTCTATTTTCAACTCATCTCAAGATGAAAACTCAACAAACTCAGTCGTGATATATATATACACCCTGGGAACATGCCTATTTTGAAGATATCTCGACTAGACATTATGTGATTTTCCTAGCCTTTGATTCTGATTAGTTGCTTCGGTAAATTCAGGTGGTGGAGGGATTTGGGACTTATGGAGCACGTGGACTTCACGAGGGATCGGCTGGTCGAGAGTTTCTTGTGTGCCCTTGGACTCTCTCAGGAACCATGGCTCAGCTCGCTCCGTAAATCTCTCACCAAAGTCGTCATCTTGATACTGGTGATCGACGATGTCTACGACCTTTATGGTTCATTGGAAGAGTTGGAATGCTTTACCAGCGCCATTACCAGGTTGTCCACGATGCCTCCCAATCTCTTCCTTTCGTCTCTGTTCAGTTTATTTTCTCTAACTGGAATATCTGATGCTTCTAGGCGGGACTCGGAGCAGATTCAACAACTTCCCGAGTGTATGAAGGTGTGTTTCCGAGCACTTAATGATGTTATTCACGAGATTGCTTATGATATTGGCAAAGATGAAGATTGGCATCGAGTGCTACCACATCTCGCGAAAGCCGTAAGTGAAAAACTTGTGGATAATTCCATACATATGCACAGTGGGCAGACTTTTTTTTTTATCCTTACATTATTGATCATCTCTGAATTTGTATTTTTTTTCCTTATTTTTTTACAGTGGGCAGACTTTTGCAAAGCCCTACTTACTGAAGCAAAGTGGGACAATATGGGCTACACACCATCGCTGGAAGAGTACTTGAGCAATGCGTGGACATCATCTTCAGGACCACTGATCATGTCTCACGCTAGTTTCTTTGTGGGCCATATGAATTTGGAGGATGTGGCAGATTTGCTGGAGAGAAACAAGGATCTGATTTATAATGTGTCCATGATAATTAGACTCTGCAACGACCTTGGAACGTCAACGGTAATTATCAAATTTCTGCGCTGAAGTTATAAACCAACTGAATTTGACATGATGTTAAGAATACTTAGCCTGCGAAAAAAAACTCGGCATATGGTGTAATGGAATCAAAGATCGAATCTGATAAGCACATAAAATTGATTTACTTGTTCAATTAGGCCGAAAGAGACAGAGGAGATGCTCCATCGTCGGTGGTGTGTTACATGCGAGAAGCGAAAGTTCCGGAAGACATCGCTAGGAAGCACATCAAGGAATTGATAAACCAGGCATGGAAGAGCATCAATGCTTATTGCTTCAGCAATGCCGAGACGCCCTTTGTCCGAACCTTCATTGATGTCACCGTGAACGCGGCTCGCGTTGCGCATATGCTTTACCAGTTCGGAGATGGGTTTGGCGTCCAGGACGGTGATATTAGGCGGCAAATTTTATCTTCAGTGATCCACCCTCTCGCTCTTAACTGAGATAGCGCAAGTGTAATCACAAAGCAAGTGCGTAAGCTAGACTAGCTGCTGGCGGTCGAAGGATTTGAGTACTCCACGCAAATTGTATCCTATGCTGCATATTCATTTACTTGGGTTTACAATCGTCAAATCTCTGAAAGATGTCCATTAATCGGATTGAAGCTATAGCGCTATCATTTGTTGGAATCAAAATATCTACAAGATCCAGGTCACAATTTGTATCGAGCCATCAGTGAAATACCATTTTGGAAGAGCTAGAATTCTAACCTTGTGTCAGGACCTACGGACTAGTACTGATCATTGATACTGGAAAATTTCTTTCCTTTTTTTTTCTACCAATGGTGATCTGAATGAGTTGCACATACACCCTAGTATCGGGGGATCGAATTGATTATAGAAACATGAGTTTAATTAGTCGATTTATTAGTGAACAAGGAAAAATATTATCTAGACGGGTAAATAGACAATTTTATATTCCAATTGGAATTTGGAACAGATACAAAATCAAAAGGAATTAATAAATGCCACTTAGGCTTATGGAGTTTTGAATAGAATATTAAAAAAAAAAAAAAAAAAAGTGATTCTATTTCTACCATTATTATGATATTACATCGCACAAAATAACCATGTGCGTAGTTAGCCTGATCCACAGATATCGCACTATGAAAAAAAAATACTTGAGATCGTAATAATCTGACACTTCTCATCTGATGCAACATTGAATGTTGTAAATGGCCAGTAATGGTACATTATTTTCTCAGTAGAATCAAGATAATCATGAAACTTATTCTATCGAATCAAGTCAATCGCACGTAAAAATAGAATTGGACCGCGATGGGTTTGGGAAAATGAACGCGTTTCTCATACTTTCTCCTCTTGTTATAGGATTATTTGTGAGGTTTTATTGGAGGGATCCGTTATCCACTAACATGCAGCCTTATCAAATGCCAATGCATTTTCCCCTTGAAAGTTTGTCATCAGTTCTCTATCCGTCGAAAATTCTTCTTCAAGTTAGTAGATTTGGATTTTATTTCGTACTGACATGATGAAAACGACAAACATGAATTAGAATTCGCAACCCACATTGACTTAATATGTACAAAATCAACCTTTGTTGAGCTAGAATTGATTTCAAAAAGTATTAAATCCATTATACTATTGATACCTAAATTTAGACGACCCATTAGTAATTCATTTTATAGAAAAATTAAGGATCAATCCTGACCTTTCAATAAAAATAATAGTTAAATTGCATTTAGGTATTAAGAGCAATTTTAGCATTAAACTTACCCAAACTGCAACGAACCTGAATTTCGATCAAGCCCATTGAACTTGCTGACGTACCCGAAAATTGCACATGTGCATTGCACAGAGGGTGTTCATAACTTAGAGAGTTGACTCTTTAATCCAGAGGCCATACTCTTTATAATGAAAAGGGTAGACACGGCAAATATGTACAATATCGGCTGAGCATGTGTGATTTTTGTCAAGATAGGGATAATGGGCAGAAAGATTTGGCCACTCACGACAGAGAGAGATTCGCGGCCTGGTCATGTGCAATCAACAGAGAAATATGATCAAGCCAAGCATATAATTGGAAAGCAAAATACAAGTGTACGAGATTGGCCACTATTTGGCCTATAACTGATTAGTGGCGTCTCTAAAATGTAAGAGATTATACATGTTTGAATCAAGTGCCAAGTTGTGATTAGAAAGGTTTGGGAGAGCTACGCACCATGCTTAGTAATCCATTAGCTTTTCTCAGGGTAGTTCATCTTTGAGAAGGTTGTGACGTATGTTAAACTGGAAGTCCAATGATAGGCCGTGTCGACTTGACTCAAGTTAGTTATAACAGTAGTTTCCTATTTTTCAGAAATGAAAATTTATGAAAGTGTATAGTGGGGACTTTGTCCCGAACTCATTGCTTCGTGTTTGTCACTCATCTTCTTTCATTAGAATTCAAGTCTGAAATTGGAAAATGTGTTAACGTGTTATATGTCACAAGTTATTGTAATGGTTTGGTAGACATGTTTATCAGCGTGGATGAGACAAGGAACCACCTCAAATCATAGAGACCATACTTTTGGACCTGAGCAAGTCCTTAAACAGCTCCCCCCGCTAAATAGGATCCTTCCGGGGGTAAAACTGGAAGGTATTCCTCGCATGGTTACCCCGCCACAACCTCCCTTACAGGAAGGTTGGGGGCCCAGTGTAATGGTTTGGTAGACATGTTTATCAGCGTGGATGAGACAAGGAACCACCTCAAATCATAGAGACCATACTTCTTTGTAAATAAGACGCCCACACAACCTTGCTTCGTGTTCCCTTCATGTCCGTTTATTTGTTATGATCCATGTTGTAAAATTAATGTGGAAAATATAGGATTTTGCAATTGAATCAACATGAAAGCACCAAAGAAATAAATGAGAACAATAAAGGACAATAGAAATTTATATGGTTTGGTTTGAATATAAATATTTACTATACGGGAGAGCCAATGACAAATAATCCACTAATAATTAGAGAATCAAAGTTATAATTACTTTTATGCTCTTAAAATAGACCCAAATGCATGATGTTTATAAATAAACAACTTGATATGGATGTAAAGCTCGCAGCAACAAATCTTCGCGTCCTAACACAGCGGCCAAGAGAGAACTTCCCTGTGCGTCTCTTTCTATACTTCAAGTCTTGGCCAGAGGATCTCAAACAAGACCCACGAAGTCCACACCCTTCGTCTTGGTCAACCCCTTTCTTTTGAAAAGGAAAATCCCAAATTATTATTTTATGGGGATAAGTACACTAATGGTGCCATAAGTTGTGTACGGTACTCACTTTGGTGCCAAAAGTTTCCGTCGGATCACTTAAGTGCCAAATCGGAGGAAAAATGATCACTTTGATGCCACCGGTGAAAGATTCCGGCCAAAATTAATACGTGGTTTTTTTTATAAAAAAAAAAAAATCGATAGGCCTTTAAATGACGTCATTTTCGGTCCTCCTTTAAGAAAACGACGTCATTTTGCCGTCCTACATGAATGGTTTCATAGAAACGACGCCGTTTAGCTCACATGGGGATTGAAATTAGGGTTTCCGCCGCTCAATCACCGTCGTTCGCCTGCCATCGCTCGGCCACTGTCGCTGCTCGGCCACCGTCACTCAGCCACCATTGTAGTTGCTCGACCAGGTGAGCGAGGAGAGACTGAGATTGTTGCAGGAAAAATCGAAGGCGAGGGCGGAGGAGGAGGAGGAGGAAGAAGATGGGTCGAAGGTGCTGTTGGTGCGTTGCTGCTACTAGTGCGTTGTTGGTGTCGCTGCTCGTGTGCTACCGGTGCTGTTGCTGGTGTGGGTCTTCGAGGAAGAAGAAGACACGAAGACAAGACTCCCCGCTCTCTCAATTTGGGGATTAGGGTTTCAAAGTTAGGGGAAAGATGCCAAACGGCGTCGTTTTGGTGTTTGGATGTTGACTCAACTCTCCGACAAGCCACGTCGGCTTCAAAAATTAATAAAAAAAAGGCCACGTCGGATTTCCGGCCAATTTCGTCGGCATTGGCACCAAAGTGAGCGTTTTTCAAATTTTTTGGCACTTAAGTGATCCGATGGAAACTTTTGGCACCAAAGTGAGCGCCGTACACAACTTATGGCACCATTATTGTACTTATCCCTTATTTTGTGTGCCCCTTCCATTATGCAATTTAGGAAACTTCTTTAACGGAGAGATTTTAAACTGTTTTGGGAATTTTTGTCAACGAATTCAGTTTATCATATGGATTGCATCCTCCAATTAGATCGAATATCATATGGGGTTGAAATTAGACATATACTTTAACAATTATCCTATGTCAGAAAGTACTTTTGACCAGGAGTAAAAATCAGAATCTCCAGCCTCTTTCTCAATTCCCACTGACCTTCCCATATCGAGTTACTTAGTCCAACTCCACTTGTTTCCCTGGGGGAAAAGATCCCAAAAGTTCTATCTTTTTCATATGCAAAACTTTATTCCAAGAAGAAGTAAAGTTTTATTTCTAAAGGTATTTCTGGCTTGCAGTCTTCTTTTTAACAATTTAAGTATGCTGCATTCTTGGAGTAGATGTCAATGGCCTTCTTTCCTAGTGGACAAGGTAATTACTTGCTCTGGCTTTGTGGTTTATTCTTTTCTAATTTGGCGCAATACATGTTTAGCACATGCTAATTTCAATCAAACAAAGGGAAAAGGAAATGTTGCCAAATTCCTTAATAGGTTCAACTCACTCAACTTGTTAAGAGTGATTGACTTCCAAATGAATTGGTGCCCACCTAAAACCTAGAACCACGAACTGACCCTGTGGCTCTTGGTTCCAAAATTGTTGAAGTGGGAATTAGATCAAGTGGTTCTGGAATTGGGAATTGGGGTAAAATATAGCCGTCCGTACCTATATTTCATTTCTTTTAAAATAGTTTATTAATTTAACCATTTTTTTTGTTTTAAAATAAGATATCTCATTACTTTTTTAAGTCTTAGTGGGATCAAAAAAACATTTTCCATAGGCAGGTATGTAGAGAGGGAACTAACACACACTACAAGGAAAATATTTTTGGCAATAACCCTTTTCCTTTTAGTATTAAAACACTCACATCTCACTCTCTCGACTTTCTCTTAGGGATAAGCATTGGTTCAGGGTCAACCTTGGGCTGACTCTAGACCAGCCCAATCCGGCTGGTCCTAGTTTGGTTCCAAGGGATACTAGGTCGGTCCTTGATCTTGGGACCCTTGGATCTTCCACTGTGCGGATTGGTACTCGATTATGGAAGTTTAGGGTTGGTCCAACTTGAACTAACCCTGTACATAATGTGTATTATATATTACTCTGATTAATCAAATAATAGGCTTGAATATTTACCAAGTATTGCAATTTGTGATTGATACGGCTTGTTAGGACGTCTGGACCGACTTCAAGCGAAACTTTTTCTCTTTTCCCCTTTTTCCTTCGTCTTCTCTCTTTTTGGTTCACGGATTAGCACCTCTTCTCACTTCTTTGTTTTCTCTGTCGGTGTCTCTTTCCCTTTTTATCCTCACATGTGCTTTTGATGAAGAATTGGTGAAAGTGGGCTGAATTTTTTAGGATAAAATTTTGAAAGGCTTTTGGGCTGGGCTAACAAATAATGAGCTTGGATTTACTAACAAAATAATGGGCTGCTTAAGCCCATTATTACATCATTAGGACCTATCGAATATGAAAACGAGAATTTGAAGTTTAATGATTCGAAAATTCATTCCGTGCGACTCAATTTTTAAATATGGTTCATGTCTCTTTCTTGTCGTATTAGAGATTCGACAGGGTGGGGACTTTGAAAATTCTTTGAGCTCCATAGAGAATTTTTTTGATTGAAAAGGTTGGAATCCTTTTTTTTGTGATCATTCAACCTATTGAAACGTCTGTATCTGCCTTATGTCTATTTCTTGTGATGGTAGAGATTAAGAATGTGGGGACCTGAAAAGCCTTTGAGCTCAACAGAGAATACTATTGAAGGAAAAGTTCGAATCTTCTTGCTCCCGCGACTCAATTGATGAAACTCACACGCATGCTTATGTCTCTTTCTTGTGATCTCATGAGACTAAATACAATAACGTTTTGAGCTCGACAAAGTATATTTCCGAAGAAAAAGTTAGTATATCAATTTCGTTTGTATAAGTCAATATCGTCGTGTCAATGGCTGTGATGGTGTCATAGTGCATCACGTCCTCATCTGGCTTATCATGCATGTGTGGTCCTAGAATTCTGGGTGAATAATCGACAGAGGTATCAAACTTTATGCCGTTCGTATGTTATATTTTATGATAGCCATCGATGGACATGCATCGGGGGCCCGTCACAATTCATGTGGAACAAGCGCGCATTCTAGGCCTGTCTCCCTCGCACACCGAGGATGAGTTTTCTGTGGTTCCAATTTAGCAGTGCACGGCAGTGCTGACAAGCCCATGCGAATGGTTCAGAAGATTAGAGGGAACCCATGAAGATGACCAATGATGTTATTCAAGGCCCAGCTTTTGGCTTTTGGGCCAACCGGGCAATGTGAAACTTACTAAATTAGTGATAATCATTACACGGTTCGATTAGGTAAGAAAAATTTCAAGAACCATCCCCTAAAAAGCACGATATGTCATCCTACAAGTGTGAACCATGTGAAGGATAGGGTAAAATGACAAATTATATTTGAAGTTTATGTAAATGAATAAACTAAAATTACAGATTAAACCTATGAAGATCGAGGTGACCATGGCTTGGCGGCGTGCACCGGTGTGGCCATGCTCAATTAACCAAAAGGGCAACATGGGCAGGCGTAGGCTAAAAATTCCATTCATGAACTGAGTCCTACCTACCCACTTCAGGCCGCTTCGATAAATCCGGCGAGGTCAATCTTGCACACCCTAGCGAGCTCGAGGCTCATCTTGCCAGCCTCCGATTCTAAAAGCTTTTCCAACAGATTCTCTTGTGCATCGCGTTCGCATTTGGCTTACTATAGACGTGTGGCCCTAAGCTTTTTGAGTGAGCACTTGATAAAGGGACGTTCGAATGGTGCATCACGTTCGCATTTGGCTCATTATAGACGCGTGATCCTAAGCGTCCAAGCGAGCGCTTGACCGATAGACACTCACATGGCGCACCGCGGGCCATGTCGTGAAAATCATGGCATGTCTCTTTCACACTCCTTGGCTGACTTCTCCGTGGCTCCAGCCTCCGGTCAACAGGAGGACACGATAGTGCTAACACTTCCATGTAGTAGTCAGACTCATTCCACTGATGTTGCTAGCTTATTTGGACAGTTTTGATGTCATATCTTAAATGCTAAAAGTGATGGGGAAAAATGGAGGGAGAGGACAATGCATATTGTTATATTTGTTTCTTATATTTCCTTTGATTCTCCATATCTCTTAGAATTGTGTATATCCATAATTGATTTTGATAGATATTTTATTATCTGATACTTTAGATAGTCTTATCTAATAAAACATACAGATATGCTCGTATACTTTGTATCAGAATATATTGAAATATATAGAAATTTCACATTTCTCTTTTGCATATATATATTAAGCGATCTTAAGGAAATTTTGAGTGCATTAGGTGCACCCCGAGTGTGCTCCCAAAGCTAACCTCGCATATCGTCATTCTCGTTTTCAATAACAACTAATATCCCCATTTTCTTTCTATGGAAAATGATGGGAAGTATTCTTAATATCTGTAAGGCATCCTCCGGCTGCGACGGCACACTCGTATGTAATGGTCGGGGCCGGTGGTTTACTGTGGGTCGTGCACTGTGCGGCTGCTGGGGGGAGTAGTCTTCGCAGGTCTCATGCTTTTTACTTTGCAAAATAGCAACAGGAGACAAGAAAGCTTGCTCGTGATTGTGAAGCTCCAAGTACTTGGAGACAAAGCCTTTGGTCTAAGTGCAAAGTCATCCCCTCAAGCCTCTTCAAATGCACCATAAATGTGGAAACAAATATGGAAAAGTATCCTCAATTAGTTGACAACTTATCTTCAAGATCAGCGTAGATCGTACAAGGTTAAGATCAAGGGTGCCAAAATGAACTGAACCAATCCAAACTGAAAAATTCAGGCCTTTTTGGTTCGGGTAGCAAATAGAAAAGTTTTCTGCCTCGATTTGATTTGGTTCGATTTGGGTTGGTTTGGGTTTGTTGCAGGTTAGTGTGGCCTTGCCCATATCTGGGAAGGACCTTCACGCCCTTGCCCGTGGTCAGTGAGGCCGCAATGGCCCTTGGCAAGGCCTTTGCGGGCCCACTGTTCGCTAGCAAAGGCCCTTGTGGCCATGGGCAAGGGCATGAAGGCCCTTGCTTGCAATCAGGGATGGCCTCGTTTGGGGCCTTCACGGCAACACCAGCCAAGGTGAGGCCTTCGCAGTGGACAAGCAACCCTCACCAACATTGAAAAATAGTAAAAAGAAAAGGAAAAGAAATATGCAAAATAAAATTTCAAAAAAATAAATAAAATATCAAAAATAATAATAATGTTAAAAAATCCATGTGGAAAGGAAAATTGATTAAAAAATCAATATAGGATGATTTGCTAGAAATGACACTCAAATGATCGATTTCACTCCGATGTGGCACTAAAGTGAGAAAACAAAGTTATGGCATTTAAGTAAGTGTCATAAGAAAGTTATAAAATTCATACTATTCTTATCCCAAACAAAATGAGATTAGAGAAAGAGAGAGGGGACTGTTCTTGAGTTGAGAATCACTGTGCACTATGTAGTGAAGTTGAAGAAGACCAGGGGGAAAAATTGGAAAAAGGGAACCGACTCAAATTGTAATCAGTTTAGGTTCGGTTCTTGAGTCAATTTGGGTCACAATTTGCTTAAGTCCTTTGTATTTGGTTCATTTCGGGTATCATAGATATCAGAACCAAACCAAACCGTTCACCTCTAGTTAAGACATGGCTCATCTAATTAATCACCTTTTCCAAACATGTTTATTCCCAATTTTGAATTAAAATTAAGAGATTTAATTTATTAAAAACTTGGTTGGATCCATGTGAAATCCTCTATGTGACATTAAAATTTGTTAAATAAGCCGTAATTAAATTGTCAAGATAGTGAACACAAACTTAGGTTCCTATGAGGATTGATCGAATATGGAAACGAGAGTACTGAAGTTCTACAAAGTTAAATTTGTAAAGGGTTTTGCTAGGTTAATAGTCTTTGGTTTACTTTGAGAATAATAACTTGTTTTGAGCCACAAATTTTTGATGAAGTGAACCTTACAACATTTTATAATTATTTGTTATTTGTTTTTTTTTTTTGTGGTTCAGAATAGATTATTATTCTCATAGTAAATTAAAGGCTGTCACCCAATCATTTCTCATTTGTAAACTTCTACTGTTGCAACCTAATCAATAAAATTTGTAAACTTCTTCTGTTGCAACCTAATCAGTAAAACTCAAAGCACACGCTTATGTCCTTCTCTTGAATTAGTAAAGCCTCGATCATGCGTGATTTGAAAAATCTTGGTGCTCTCCCGAGGATATTTCCAAAGGAGAAAGTTGTCGTATAGGCTTGGTTTCCGTTGATCGACCCATCAGGGGCCGGACTCTTTCCCAAGAGGTCACCAATAATGCTGCTTGTCCAATGGAAAGCTCAGCCACCGGGAATTTCAGTGCATCACGTTCTCATTTGGCCTCTCATGCATGTCCGGTTTGAAGTTTCAGATCGATTGATTGAGCAAGAGATATTCAAATGGTGCACGGCGGAGCAAAGTGGAGGTCACATCAATGATTTGCCAAGTTCATGAGGGCGTTGTTAGGGTGATAAAATATCTCGATCTAGTATACTAGAATCAGATCATCAGCTGAATGTGGCCATATAACGTGTGGCTCAGCAATGCAATGAATCGGTAGGTCCCTTGACTTTTGTTCATTTTGAGGCTGCTACGATCGCTTAGCCATCAATGGACATGCATATTCTTGGAAGGGGTCGCCCCGATGCCCATCGCAATCCAACGTTGGACCGGTACGCATGTGGTAGCGTGGCACATCTCTCTCATGCTCCTAGGATGACTTTTCTACACTAGCGTTGGCACTTTCATGTGAAGCGCTAGCACTTTCACTTGATGCACAGATTCATTCCAGCTTTATTGGCATGCTTTCGAGATTGAATGCGTAACCCGTTTATTATAAAAATGAGCATGTTCGCTTTCATTGTTCAGAGTGTTAGTTTCTATTGTATCTCCAAATTTATGAGGAAGAATTTTGAGAAATTTCGAAAGAAATGGAAACAGTTCCATGTTTTGTATCTTGGAAACGTTTGGGGACATAAATTGATGCCGTACCTCAAGTGTTGAAATGATAGGGAAAAAGGGAATGCGATGAATGCATAATCGACACCTCTTTTTGAATGAAGAGCGTGATGGAGATGACACGTGAACGATAAATAAGAAATCATCCATATGAAACAAATTTAAGACGGAACGTCGCATTGAGACCATATTATTATTTGAATCGAAATGATTGAGCTTTTAACTTGGAATGAGATGGCAGTGCACACAATGGCTCATTCATAATCTCGTGAATAAGTAATATTGCGATCATGTTTTGATTAGAAAGAATTTCCATTTTGGCAATGCTTTAATTTTCCAGTTGAGACAATTAATCATCGACCGCCCCAAAAGTCAAAAGAGAGAAACTCGTTCTATATCATTATTTTTTTTTCTTTGGCTAGGAATCGTTTTATATCATTATTGGTATGAAAATGATTGAACTCTTGGAGTACGGGATATTGTTATTTGCATTAATTACGTACGTCCACGGTCAGCTTTTGGTCATCGACTCAAATGGCCATCCATCGAATGAAAAATCGCTGTCGACACGTGACTAACGTTGCTTGCATGAGGTTTCGGTCGGAGTTGCTTGCATGAGGTTAAAAGAGCATAAATGCCTGAGGAAGGTCTCCCATCGTTGAAAAATCACCATCCACATGTGACGTTGTCCCATCAACACTCCCCCTCGGACTCGCCTATATAAATCAAAGGATTGTGCTCAACAATACTCAAACTCATTCCATCATAGAACTTGTAGAAATTCGCGATCTCACCAATCTTCTCAACTTTCACTCACGCGTCATGGAGTATGCAACAGAACAAGCCCAGTTCCAACCATGCCAAGCGAATCTGCCAGAAGTTGTGGGCATGATGCACCAAAGAAGATCGGCCAATTATAAGCCTAACATTTGGAATTACGATTTCTTGCAGTCGCTTAGCAGCAAACATGACCTCGTAAGATTATAATTTGTAGCTTCCGCACTATCTTATTGTTCTCTTTAACTCTAGCCATCTCTTCCTTATATGAGCGAATGGACATTGACATGCAATCATGCAAGTATTTGCACATGAGATGCATATTGATGTTTGAAGTAGTACTTTGCTCCAAATTCATTTGTAACATTACAATGCATGTACCGATTAAATGTAGCAAGCAATGTTCGAGTTTTGGTAAGTGTTATCATATGTATCGGCCATCACACCCAGACTTGATTTAGCTATCATATCATGTACTAAAACCAATTCATATAGCTCTACATATGCATGTACTAAAATAAAAACATCTAGGCATTGCTCTATAGATTGCATTATCTGAGGCCTTTTCAAGGTAGATTTTGATCTAACAAATATGACTCAATTTTGTAGAAAGAAGGAATCAAGGAACGGATGGGAGGGCTCGTGGAGGAAGTAAAGCCAATGTTATCGAAAGTAGTCGATTCACTTGCCAAGTTAGAGTTAATTGATAGCATGACCAAACTCGGGTTGTCCAACCTTTTTGAAAATGAAATGAAAGAAGCTCTTGAAACAGTTGCATCCATCAACAACGGTGTTTTCACCATGGAAGAACATCTCTATGCCAGTGCACTTCAGTTTAGACTCCTTAGACAACATGGCCATATCATTTCGCAAAGTGAGTTCAAAATGTGGAACTATGTGAATTCATAGGTGTAAGATGTTACTATCAAATCACAAAAAAATAAAATAAAATAAAATAAAAATAACTAAAATCCTACATATACTAAAGATTACTATACAAAAGTATGTTCTTTTTTGTAGATATCATTGAAAAGTTGACACATGTTAGACTTCAATATCATTTGTTGAGATTATCATTGAATTTTTTATTCATAATATTGGAAAAGTCTTGCAATTGACATACCTATATGGTCTTGGTATGTTTAGTTCAGCTTTTGAAAAAAGTCTTTGAGAAAATACAAAAACTTTGAGGTTAAAGGAATTTTTAGAAATACAAGTAGTGTTTGATCAATTGTAATTTAAAAGTGCATTGACAAACAAGTTTATTTTAAATAATATTTGGAGAAGTCACACTCTGTAAAGCACTTTTTGATTTTTTTTTCTTTTTAAATTCAAAACTGGCCAAAGACTTAGCAGCCTGTGGGTAGCCGCCGAGGCCAAATTTGGCTATTGACGCTGGCAACCCGTTGTGTGACCAGGAGAAAGGACAAAGAACATGTAATTGTAGATTAGACGGTGAAGAAAGTATTATCCCCATAGTGGTACGATGAAATTGGGTGCACATAAGCCACTCAAAGCTCATGCGTCATTATTCACTCCTTTACAATAAGATCTTCTGAGTCATCAGTCATCGTGGTTCTAATATTGAGTATTATCAGCAATTATTCTCGGTTCTGTCCTATCATAAATCTGACTTCCAATCTATAACCAGATGAATTAAGGAGCTTCAAAGAAGGAAGCATCTTATTCAACAGAAGCAATTGCGAAGATGTTGAAGCTATGATAGAGCTTCTTGAGGCTTCACATCTGGCTTTGGAAGGTGAAAACATTTTGCATGAAGCGAAAGCCTTCTCAACTAGGATTCTCCACGAGAGAGTCTCTGGTTTGGATAGTTGGCTCTTTAAATGCGCCGTCCACGCTTTGGAGCTTCCGATGCATTGGAGGGTGCAGTGGTTCGACATCAAATGGCAAATAAGCTTGTACGAGCAAAGGGAGGACAAGCAAAGCAATTTGCTTGAGCTTGCCAAGCTAAATTTCAACACAGTCCAAGCCACACACCAAAGAGATCTTAGAGAGATATCCAGGTAATTTTGTATGTATTCATAAATGATGTAGAAAATGTAGCGATTCATTCAACCAAGGTCATATGTTTAAAGGATGTCATGTTTTTTTGCAACTCATCTCAAGATGAAAACTCAACAAACTCGGTCGTGATTTATATATGCTCTAAATTCACCCTGGGAACGTGCCTATTTTGAAGATATCTCTACCAGACATTATGTGATTTTCCTAGCTTTTGATTCTGATTAGTTGCTTCGGTAAATTCAGGTGGTGGAGGGATCTGGGACTTATGGAGCACGTGGACTTCACGAGGGATCGGCTGGTCGAGAGTTTCTTGTGTGCCCTCGGACTCTCTCAGGAACCACGGTTCAGCTCGCTCCGCAAATCTCTCACCAAAGTGGTCATCTTTATACTGGTTATTGACGATGTCTACGACCTTTATGGTTCGTTGGAAGAGTTGGAATGCTTTACCAGCGCCATTACCAGGTTGTCCACGATGCCTCCCAATCTCTTCCTTTCGTCTCTGTTCAGTTTATTTTCTCTAACTGGAATATCTGATGCTTCTAGGCGGGACTTGGAGCAGATTCAACAACTTCCCGAGTGCATGAAGGTGTGTTTCCGAGCGCTTAATGATGTTATTTACGAGATCGCTTATGATATTGGCAAAGATGAAGATTGGCATCGAGTGCTACCACATCTCGCGAAAGCCGTAAGAGAAAAACTAGTGGATAATTCCGTACATATGCACGTCACCACAAAATTTTTTATCCTTACATAATTGATCATCTCTGAATAAGTATTTTTTTTCGTTATTTTTTTACAGTGGGCAGACTTTTGCAAAGCGTTACTTACTGAAGCAAAGTGGGACAATATGGGCTTCACACCATCGCTGGAAGAGTACTTGAGCAATGCGTGGACATCATCTTCAGGACCTCTGATCATGTCTCACGCTAGTTTCTTCGTGGGACATAGGAATTGGGAGGATGTAGCAGATTTGCTGGAGAGAAACAAGGATCTGATTTACAATGTGTCCATGATAATTCGACTCTGCAACGACCTTGGAACGTCAACGGTAATTATCAAACTTCTGTGCTGAAGTTATAAGCCGACTGAATTTGACATGATGTTAAGAATTCTTAGCCTGCGAGAAAAACTCTTGTACTAACACGGCATTTGGTGTAATTGAATCGAGGAGATCGAATCTGATAAGCACATTAAATTGATTTACTTGTTCAATTAGGCTGAAAGAGACAGAGGAGATGCTCCATCGTCGGTGGTGTGTTACATGCGAGAAGCGAATGTTCCGGAAGACATCGCAAGGAAGCACATCAAGGAATTGATAAACCAGGCATGGAAGAACATCAATGCTTATTGCTTCAGCAATACCGAGACGCCCTTTGTCGGAACCTTCATTGATGTCACCGTGAACGCGGCTCGCGTTGCGCATATGCTTTACCAGTTCGGAGATGGGTTTGGCGTCCAGGACGGTGATATTAGGCGGCAAATTTTATCTTCAGTGATCCACCCCCTCGCTCTTAACTGAGATAGCGCAAGTGTAATCACGATGCAAGTACGTAAGCTAGACTAGCTGCTGGCGGTCGAAGGATTTGAGTACTCCACGCAAATTGTATCCTATGCTGCATATTCATTTACTTGGGTTTACAATCGTCAAATCTCTGAAAGATGTCCATGTTACAATATCGCACAAAGTAACCATGTGCGTAGTCGGCCTGATCCACAGATATCGCACTATGAAAAGAAATACTCGAGATCATAATAATCTGACCCTTCTCATCTGAAGCGACATTGAATGTTGTAAATGGCCAGTAATCGTACATTATTTTTTTGCTAAGACAACAGTCTTTGGTTTACTTTGAAAATAGTAACTTGTTGTGAGCTACAAATTCTTGTTGGGGTGAATTTTACACTATTTTATAATTATTTGTTATTTTATTTTTTTGTGATTCAGAATAGATTGTTATTCTCACATGCTGTCCCCCATTTGTGAACTTCTTCTGTTGCCACCTGATCAATAAAACTCGAAGCACACGCTTATGTCCTTCTCTTGAATTAGTAAAGCCTCGACCATGCGTGATTTGAAAAATCTTGGTGCTCTCCGGAGGATATTTCCCAAGGAGAAAGTTATCGTTAAGGCGATAGAGTATCTCGATCTACTGTACTAGAATTGGATCATCAGCTGAATGTGGCCATGAATCGGTAGGTCCCCTGACTTTTCTTCATTTTCAGGCCGTTGCAGTCGCTTAGCCATCAGTGGACATGTATCTTCTTGAAAGGGGTAACCTGGACGCCCGTCGCAATCCAACGTCAGATCGATTTGCAAATGTTAGTGTGGCACGTCTCTCTCATGCTCCTAGGACGATTTTTGTACTTTAGTGCCGACACTCCCACGTGATGCCCAGACTCATTCCAACATTATCGGTATGCATTCGAGATTAATTGCATAACCCCATTATTCTAACAATGAGCATGCTCTCTTTCATTGTTTAGAGTGTTAGTTTCTATCGTACGTCCAAATCTATGGGGGTAAAACTTTGAGAAATTTTGAAAGAATCGAAAAAGGTTCCTGTATTGTGTCTTGGAAACATTTGAGAGCATAAATTGACATCGTACCTTAAATGCTGAAATGAAAGGGGAATAAAGGGAATGGGACGAATGCGGAATCAACACCTCATTTTTCAATGAAGAGTGTGATGAAGATGGCATGTGAATCGATAAATGAGGAATCATCCATGGGAAATAAATTTAAGATGGAATATTGCACCGAAACCATGTTATTATATGTCGAATTGGAAAGATTGAGCTTTTACTTAAAGTGAGATGATAAGGCATGCAAAGATTCATTCATAATCCCATAAATGAGTGACATCACGATCATGTTTTGATTAGAGAGATTCCCATTATTTTGGTAGTGCTTTAATTTTTCAGTTGAGACAATTAATGATTGATCGAGAAAAGTCAAAAGTGACAAACTCGTTTTATATCATCGTTGGTATGAAAATGATTGAACTCTTGGAGTACGGTATTTGCTTTAATTGCGTACATCAATGGTCACAGCGTGGTCATCGACTCAAATCGCCATCCATCGAATGAAAAGTCACTATAGACAAGTGACTAACATGTAGACAAGTGACTAACATTGCTCGTACGAGGTACCAGGTACGAGGTTAAAAGAGCATAAACACCTGGAGAAGGTCTCCCATCCATGAAAAATCACTATCCACTCGTGACATGTCTCACGTACTTTTTCGTTCCATGCATTTATCCATCTTGTTTATTTAGCCTAATAAAGTTTGACTAACGTTATAGCCTTCCAAGTTTAGCATAATTAATCATAGGTGTTGCTCCAGTAGGCACTTTTCTCACATGAAAAAAGAGAGGTCGGAAGTTTTTAGGGGGCTAATGATGTGAACCTTTAGTTTCAAGTGTGGAATTCGACTTCCACACTCTATAAAAAATCATGACAAAAGTCTGAGAGTGTGTTGAGAGTTAGAATATGATATATAAAAAAACGTTTAGCATAATCAACAAACCAAAAAAAAAGAAAATCATCATTAATTCCATTAATACACACTAACTCGTCATGAAGAAAATCCATATGTATGTGTGCGTATGTGGAAGGTAGATTGAGTTATTTTTGTATGAAAACAAAGTTAGATGAAAGATTTTGAATAATTCAACTAGAGGGAACATAGGCACATAAATCACAACAAATTTGGCATTTAATATCATAGAGTAAAGCATAGAAACTAATTTTTCAATCTAGTGGGAGGCACAGATCCTCTACTAGTTTCATATTGAATCATGCCAAGAAATTAATGAATGAACAAGTGTAATTTCTTGTGAAAAAGCATGAGATCAGACAATAATAATCTAGAAAATTGAAAGGTAAATGAGACATCGAATTTACATAATTCGGGGGTGTGAATTACTTTTGGAAGAGAAGTATCGAATTTCATTATAGATCTAGTAAAAAATGGACATTACAAACACATTTGAGTTACTCAAACGTTTCTAGTAGCTTGTATAGTGTTTAGCCCTCACAATTCTTAACGAAACAATCTCTCAATTTTACAAAAGAATACACAAAACTGATCAATGACAAAAGGTTTCTCAAGAGAAGAATTTTTCTACACATTCTTTGCACAAACCAAGGCACAAAGCCCAAAAAAAAAAAAAAAAAAACAACCTAATTAGAGAACCTATATTGATTCCAGGAGACTGACTCCAATACGAACTCAGGTTTCGTTCAATGATTTCAATCTCGAGACATATCAACACAAACAATGATTTATTGTGCACCCACTTTATTCCCAACTGATTTCTTAAATTCGATTTTTTAGCTAGACAGATGTGGCTTGCATTTTGCCAGATAGACATATGTAGACATATCTAGTTTGGTTTGGCCTTACCCTGAACAAGCTTCTAAGCTTTGGTTTCAAGATATTTTGACGCGCTCTCAACATGTGGCCAGAGGGAGGAACCGGTACCGAGGTTGCCGTGTGGGGCTCGTCGTGAGAACTAAATTGAAACAGTTGCTCTCAAGCCCCATCAACACACCCCCTCGAACTTGCCTATATAAATCGAAGGATTGTGCTTAACAATAATCATGCTCATTCCATAAAAAATAAAAAAATAAAAATAAAAACACTTGTTGAAATTCGTGATCTCACCATTCTTCTCAACTTTCACTCGCGCGTCATGGAATACGGAACAGAACAAGCCCAGTTCCAAACATGCCCAGCGAATCAGCCGGAAGTCATGGGCACAATGCATCAAAGAAGATCGGCCAATTATAAGCCTAACATTTGGAATTACGATTTCCTGCAGTCGCTTCGCAGCAAACATGACCTCGTAAGATTATAATTTGTAGCTTCTGCACTATTTTATTGTCCTTTTTAACTCTAGCCATGTCTTCCTCATACGAGCAAATGGACGTTGGCATGCAATCATGCAAGTATTTGTACATGAGACGCATATTGATGTTTGAAATAGTACTTTGCTCCAAATTTATTTGTAACATCACGATGCATGTATCTATTTGATGTAACAGGCAATATTAGAGTTTTGGTTAGTGTTCTCATATGCATCAACCATCACATCCAGACTTGAGCTATCATATGATGTATCAAAACCAATTCATATAGCTCTACATATGCAGATACTAAAGTAAAAACATCTTGGCATTGCTGTATAGATTTAATTATCTGAGGTCTTTTCAAGGTAGATTTTGATCTAACAAATACGACTCAATTCTGCAGAAAGAAGGAATAAAGGAACGGATGGAAGGGCTCGTGGAGGAAGTAAAGCCAATGTTATCAAAATCAGTCGATTCACTTGCCAAGTTAGAGTTAATTGATAGCATGACCAAATTGGGGTTGTCCAACCTTTTTGAAAATGAAATGAAAGAAGCTCTGGAAACAGTTGCGTACATCAACAACGGCGTTTTCACCATGGAAGAACATCTCTATGCTAGTGCACTTCGGTTTAGACTCCTTAGACAACATGGCCATATCGTTTCGCAAAGTGAGTTCAAAATATGGACATGTATGAATTTGTAGGTGTAAGATGTTACTATCAAATCACAACAGAAAAAAAAAAAAAAAACACAATAAATAATTCTACAAATACTAAAGATTACTATACAAAAGTTGGTTCTTTCTGGAGATATCATTGAAAAGTTGACACACATCGGCTTCAATATCAGTTGTTGAGATTACAATTGAATTTTTTCTTCATCGTATTGGAAAAGTCCAGGAATCAACATACCTATATGGACTTAAGGTGTGTTTGATTTCGCTTTTGGAAAAAAATTTTGAGAAAATGCAAAAGCCTTTACATTAAAGAGGTTTTCGAAATGCAAGTAGTGTTTCGTCAATTGTAATTTAAAAGTGCATTGGAAAACAACTTTGGTTTAAATAGTGTTTGGAAAAATCACATTTGTAAAGTTCTTTTGCTTTTTTTTTTTTTCTAAAAAAGGAAAATTCAAAACTGGCAAAGGACTTAGTAGCCAGCAGGCAGCCGGCGAGGCCAAATCTGGCTGCTAACTAGCTAGATCTAGAGTTCGCAGCCCGTTGTGCGACCTAGAGAAAGGACAAAGAAAATATAATTGTAGATTTTTTTTTTTTGACAAATGTAATTGTAGATTAGACGGTGAAGAAAGTGTCGTCCCCATAGTGGTACGATGAAATTGGGTGCACATAAGCCACTCAAAGCTCATGCGTCATTATTCACTCCTTTACGATAAGATCTTCTGAGTCATCAGTCATCGTGGTTCTGATATTGAGTATTATCAGCAATTATTCTCAGTTTTGTCCGGTCATAAATCTGACTTTCAATCTGTAATCAGATGAATTAAGGAGCTTCAAAGAAGGAAGCATCTTATTCAACAGAAGCAATTGCGAAGATGTTGAAGCTATGATAGAGCTTCTTGAGGCTTCACATCTAGCTTTGGAAGGTGAAAACATTTTGGTTCACGGATTAGCACCTCTTCTCACTTCTTTGTTTTCTCTGTCGGTGGTCTCTTTACCTTTTTATCCTCACATGTGCTTTTGATGAAGAATTGGTGAAAGTGGGCTGAGTTTTTTAGGATAAAATTTTGAAAGGCTTTTGGGCTGGGCTAACAAATAATGAGCTTGGATTTACTAACAAAATAATGGGCTGCTTAAGCCCATTATTACGTCATTAGGACCTATCGAATATGAAAACGAGAATTTGAAGTTTAATGAGTCGAAAATTCATTCCGTGCGACTCAATTTTTAAATATGGTTCATATCTCTTTCTTGTCGTATTAGAGATTCGACAGGGTGAGGACTTTGAAATTTCTTTGAACTCCATAGAGAATATTTTTGTTTGAAAAGGTTGGAATCCTTTTTTTTTTTTTTTTTTTTTTGTGATCATTCAACCTATTGAAACGTCTATATCTGCCTTACGTCTATTTCTTGTGATGGTAGAGATTAAGAATGTGGGGACCTGAAAAGCCTTTGAGCTCAACAGAGAATACTATTGAAGGAAAAGTTCGAATCTTCTTGCTCCCGCGACTCAATTGATGAAACTCACACGCACGCTTATGTCTCTTTCTTGTGATCTCATGAGACTAAATACAATAACGTGCGGACATGGAAGCATTTGAGCTCGACAAAGTATATTTCCGAAGAAAAAGTTAGTATATCAATTTCGTTTGTATAAGTCAATATCGTCGTGTCAATGGCTGTGATGGTGTCATCGTGCATCACGTCCTCATCTGGCTTATCATGCATGTGTGGTCCTAGAATTCTGGGTGAATAATCGACAGAGGTATCAAACTTTATGCCGTTCGCATGTTATATTTTATGATAGCCATCGATGGACATGCATCGGGGGCCCGTCACAATTCATGTGGAACAAGCGCGCATTCTATGGAAAATCGTCGAAAGTTGGGCCGATCTTCATGTGAAAATCTAGGCATGTCTCCCTCGGACACCGAGGATGAGTTGTGACATCCTGAAATTCGACCCCGTTTCGATAAAGTGAAATGGGCGTTTCGTCAACGCTTTTATGGCGCTTTTTCTCGAGCTGATCACTCACGAGTTAACTAACCTATTGGGTGAAGCCGTTAAGGGATGTATCGGCCGTAAAATCCCTAAAAGCTACCTAATTGGTTGGATTGAGCTAAAATCACGTCGATCGATTTTTAACCACGAAATTCAACTCGATTTCGGGAATCGAATTTTAAGCGCGTCATAATTTTATTTTTAGGATCTGTCTCATCGCTCGTCAATTTATTGACGAGTCAAATTTCAAGAAAGAAATTATCGGAAGAAAAATTTGAAGTCCGAAAAGAAATTAGAAAGGAAAAGGAAAAAGAAAAAAAATTAGATATTTCCTTTTTCCTTTTTCCTTTTTCCTCTCTCCCCCTCTCTTTTCTTTTCTTTCTTTTCTCTCTTTTCTTTCTCTCTCCTCTCCCCTCTTTCCCTCCCCCTCGTGCGAATTGTCCCCCACCGCCCACTTTCTTTCTCTCTTCCTTTGACTAGTCAATCCTCATCCTCTCTCCCTCTTTTTTTTCTCTCTCTCTCTCTCTCTCTCTTCTCTCTCCTCTCTCTTCTTTCTTCCCCTGCACGATAGAACCAGCTTCTCCTTCTTTCTTCTTTCTTCACGCTCGAGCGAACCAGAAGCTGAAGCTCGCCCCTCAGCCGCTCGCCGTTCGTCCCGCCGCCGCACCGCCGCACCGCCGCCCAACGCCGCCGGAGCACCCCGCGACCCCCTCGCCCTCCGCCGGCCTTCCCCCGCCGCCTTAGCCGCCGGAGTTGCTCCGTTCAGCCGCGACCAGCAAGACCCACGAAGTGGGCTTCAGCCACTTCGGGCCCGCTTTTGGGCCGTTTCCGGGCCCTGGATCCGCGAGTCGCTTTGGGAACAATCGTTCCTCGCGTCGCCACCGTCGGATTGATCCGATTTGCACGCGATTTGGTGAGTAATCTCACTAATCCAGGATTAGTGGCTAATTATGCTTAAAGCTGGTTTAGATTTAATTAATTATGTTTAGGTTGTTAGATTAGATTAAATTAGCAATTATTAGTTAATTGTGATGTGATTTAGATAAATTGATTGCGCAATTAACAAGTAGACGGGGTCTACTAATTATTGGAAGTGCCTCGGGATTTTTCCCGACCCTTAGTGGGCTCCAATTAGGCTTTTCGGGCCTAAGTGGATTTTTTTGTATTTAAATATTAATTTTCGGAATTAAATTAAATAATTATTTATTTTCCGAAAATTCAACTGAGATGGCCTGGAACCGGAAAATTATGCTGATGACCGTGGTGAAGTCCGTTTATTTAATCGGGCTTTATTTTGAGCTAAATTGAATTTTTAATATTAATTAATTAATTTTAGAAATTAATTAATTAAATATTTATTTTTCGGAAATTAAGATTTTGATGGCCGACGACTGAAATCTCGTGCTGATCGCCATGGCGCGGTCCGTTTATTTATTTGAGCTCCACGTTGTATGGAATTGAATAAATTGTGATATTTTAGGGATTTGCCCTAAATTGATTGGAATTGATTGAGGTTGAATTGGCCAAGTGTGTTATTTAGCATTTATAATGCTTTGTTGAGTTGATTTAATTAATTGATTGAGAAATCGTTGGGTATTGGTTATCACCTGAAAGGAAGCATGTGGGCTCGGTGAATTGGAATATCACCTGGAAAATGCACGTGAGTTTAGTGGTTGATCATATTGAATTGTTTATGTTGGCTCTGTGATCAGTGTATCACCTTGGCGAAAAAGACGCCCGAGAGCATATTGAATTGTTTATGTTGGCTCTGTGATCAGTGTATCACCTTGGCGAAAAAGACGCCCGAGAGCATATTGAATTGTTTACGTTGGCTCTGTGATCAGTGTATCACCTTGGCGAAAAAGACGCCCGAGAGCATAGTAAAGTATTCACTGTACGTCACCTTGGCGAATCGACGCCCGAGAGCATTGATGGAGCTCTGTGACTAAGTGCAAGCATCGTAAAAAGGGCACGTGGGCTCGGTGACTTGATGCATCACTTTGGCGAAAAGGTCGCTTGAGAGAATGCACGTGGGCCCAAGGTTCGAGGCACGTGAACTCGGAGACTTGGAAGGTCGTCCTGGAGAATGCACGTGGCCTAGCTTTTCAATATCCCACAGTGGGGATTGATTTGTATGACATGTAATCGACTGGTTCGATCTATTTGAAGTGAATGGATATTTATTGTGAATTGTACTGACTTGCAGGTGGGATCTGAGGCCAAGGTAAATCATCTGCCATATGCGTGTTTAGGCAGCCTTTAGTATAATAGTTTGCTAATCGGGCTTAGTGGGGTAGAACTCGCTAAGACGTAGTCTCATCCCAGTTTGGGGAAAACCATTTCAGGACCCCGCTGAAAAGCTGAGGAGGAGGAATCCGAGAAGGAGAACTCGGAGGTTAGATCTGAAGAAAAGGATTGTTGGAGAAGAAGACATTATTGAGAGGGGCCTTGAGTACGGCCTAGTTTGTTTAAGTTTCTGTCTTCTTTTGAGATCTCCTTTTGATGTGAATAGTTTTGAAAGGGTTTGTGGTTTGTATAAAAGTTTGGTTATAAATTTCAGTATGAAAAATATGACCCCGCTTTTCTATCCCATCGTTTTATTGTCTGGGGACTTTAATCGCTTCCGCATGTGCTTAAAACTGAAAGGGTCGGCGATACATTGTCGGGATATCGCATTATAAAATCGACCAAGTGAGACGGATGTGTGCGTGCCTGAGGATCGGGGCGTGACATGAGTTTTCTGGGGCTCCAATTTAGCAGTGCACGGCAGTGCTGACAAGCCCATGCAAATGGTTCAGAAGATTAGAGGGAACCCATGAAGATGACCAATGATGTTATTCAAGGCCTAGCTTTTGGCTTTTGGGCCAACCGGGCAATGTGAAACTTACTAAATTAGTGATCATCATTACACGGTTTGATTAGGTAAGAAAAATTTCAAGAACCATCCCCTAAAAAGCACCATATGTCAATGTGAAGGATAGGGTAAAATGACAAATTATATTTGAAGTTTATGTAAATGAATAAACTAAAATTACAGATTAAACCTATGAAGATCGAGGTGACCATGGCTTGGCGGCGTGCACCGGTGTGGCCATGCTCAATTAACCAAAAGGGCAACATGGGCAGGCGTAGGCTAAAAATTCCATTCATGAACTGAGTCCTACCTACCCACTTCAGGCCGCCTCGATAGATCCGGCGAGGTCAAGCTTGCACACCCTTGTGAGCTCGAGCCTCGTCTTGCCAGCCTCCGATTCTAAAAGCTTTTCCAACAGATTCTCTTGTGCATCACGTTCGCATTTGGCTTACTATAGACGGGTGGCCCTACGCTTTTTGAGTGAGCACTTGATAAAGGGACGTTCGAATGGTGCATCACGTTCGCATTTGGCTCATTATAGACGCGTGATCCTAAGCGTCCAAGCGAGTGCTTGACCGATAGACACTCACATGGCGCACCGCGGGCCATGTCGTGAACATCATGGCATGTCTCTTTCACACTCCTCGGCTGACTTCTCCGTGGCTCCAGCCTCCAGTCAACAGGAGGACACGGCAGTGCTAACACTTCCATGTAATAGTCAGACTCATTCCACTGATGTTGCCAGCTTATTTGAAAAGTTTTGATGTCATATCTTAAATGCTAAAAGTGATGGGGAAAGAGAAGACGAATGGAGGGAGAGGACGATGCATATTGTTATATTTGTTTCTTATATTTCCTTTCATTCTCCATATCTCTCAGAATTGTGTATAGCCATAATTGATTTTGATAGATATTTTATTATCGTGATACTTTAGATAGTCTCATATAATAAAACATACAGATATGCTTGTATACTTTTTATCAGAATATATTGAAATATATAGAAATTTCACATTTCCCTTTTGCATATATTTCTTGATATAAGAGTTAAGCGATCTTAAGGAAATTTTGAGTGCATCGGGTGCACCCCGAGTGTGCTCCCAAAACTAACCTCGCATATCGTCAGTCTCGTTTTCAATAACAACTAATATCCCCATTTTCTTTCTATGGAAAATGATGGGAAGTATTCTTAATATCTGTAAGGCATCCTCCGGCTGCGACGGCACGCTCGTACGTAATGGTCGAGGCCGGTGGTTTACCGTGGGTCGTGCACTATGCAGCTGCTGGGGGGAGTAGTCTTCGCAGGTCTCATGCTTTTTACTTTGCAAAATAGCAACAGGAAAGACAGAAAGCTTGCTTGTGATTGCGAAGCCCCAAGTCCTCGGAGACAAAGCCTTTGGTCTAAGTGCAAAGTCATCCCCTCAAGCCTATTCAAACGCACCATAAATGTGGAAACAAATATGGAAAAGTATCCTCAATTAGTTGACAACTTATCTTCAAGATCAGCGTAGATTGTACAAGGTTAAGATCACTGGTGCCAAAATGAACTGAACCAATCCAAACTGAAAAATTCAGGCCTTTTTGGTTCGGGTAGCAAATAGAAAAGTTTCTGCCTCGATTTGATTTGGTTCGATTTGGGTTGGTTTGGGTTTGTTGCGGGTGAGTGTGGCCTTGCCCATATCTGGGAAGTGCCTTCGTGCCCTTGCCCGTGGTCAGCAAGGCCGCAATGGCCCTTGGCAAGGCCTTTGGAGGCCCACTGTTCACTAGCAAAGGCCCTTGTGGCCATGGGCAAGGGCATGAAGGCCCTTGCTTGCAATCGGGGTTGGCCTCGTTTGGGGCCTTCGCGGAAACACCAGCCAAGGTGAGGCCTTCGTAGTGGACAAGCAACCCTTGCCGACATTGAAAAATAGTAAAAAGAAAAAGAAAAGAAATATGCAAAATAAAAATTCAAAAAATAAATAAAATATTAAAAATATTAGAAATATTAAAAAATGTTAAAGGAAAACTGATTAAAAAATCAATAGAGGATGATTTGCCAGAAATGACACTAAAATGATCGATTTCACTCCGATGTGGCACTAAAGTGAGAAAACAAAGTTACGGCACTTAAGTAAGTGTCATAAGAAAGTTATAACATTCATACTATTCTTATCCCAAACAAAATGAGATTAGAGAGAGAGAGGGGACTGCTCTTGAGTTGAGAATCACTGTGCACTATGTAGTGAAGTTGAAGAAGACCAGGGGGAAAAAAACTAGAAAAAGGGAACCAACTCAAATTGTAATCAGTTTAGGTTCAATTCTCGAGTCAATTTGGGTCACAATTTGCTTAAGTCCTTTGTATTTGGTTTAGTTTGGGTATCATAGATATTAGAACTGAACCGAACCGTTCAACTCTAGTTAAGACATGGCTCATCTAATTAATCACCTTTTCCGAACATGTTTATTCCCAATTTTGAATTAAAATTAAGAGATTTAATTTATTAAAAACTTGGTTGGATCCATGTGAAATCCTCTATGTGACATTAAAATTTGTTAAATAAGCCGTAATTGAATTGTTGAGATATTGAACACAAACTTAGGTTCCTATGAGGACTAATCGAATATGGAAACGAGAGTACTGAAGTTCTACGAAGTTAAATTTGTAAAGGGTTTTGCTAGGTTAACAGTCTTTGGTTTACTTTGAGAATAATAACTTGTTGTGAGCCACACATTTTTTATAGAGTGAACCTTACAATATTTTATAATTATTTGTTATTTGGTTTTTTTTTTTTTGTGGTTAAGAATAGATTATTATTCTCACAGTAAATTAAAGGCTGTCACCCAATCATTTCTCATTTGTAAACTTCTACTATTGCAACCTGATCAATAAAATTTGTAAACTTCTTTTGTTGCAACCTAATCAATAAAACTCAAAGCACACGCTTACGTCCTTCTCTTGAATTAGTAAAGCCTCGACCATGCGTGATTTGAAAAATCTTGGTGCTCTCCGGAGGATATTCCCAAGGAGAAAGTTGTTGTATAGGCTTGGTTTCCGTTGATCGAGACATCAGGGGCCGGACACTTTCCCAGAAGATCACCAACAATGCTGCTTGTCCAATGGAAAGCTCAGCCAGTAGGAATTTCTGTGCATCACGTTCTCATTTGGCCTCATGTATGTCTGGTTTGAAGTTTCAGATCGATTGATTGAGCAAGAGATATACAAATGGTGCACGGCGGAGCGAAGTGGAGTCACATCAAGGATTTGCCTAGTTCATGAGGGCGTTGTCAGGGTGATAAGATATCTCGATCTAGTATACTAGAATCAGATCATCAGCTGAATGTGGCCATATAACGTGTGGTCCAGCAATGCAACGAATCGGTAGGTCCCCTGACGTTTGTTCGTTTTCAGGCTGCTACGATCGCTTAGCCATCAATGGACATGCATCTTCTTGGAAGGGGTAGCCCCGATGCCCATCGCAATCCAACGTTGGACCGGTACGCTTGTGTTAGCGTGGCACATCTCTCTCACGCTCCTGGGATGACTTTTCTACACTAGCGTTGGCACTTCCATGTGAAGCGCTAGCACTTTCACATGATGCACAGATTCATTCCAACTTTATTGGCATGCTTTCGAGATTGAATAAGTAACCCGTTTATTATAACAATGAGCATGTTCGCTTTCATTGTTCAGAGTGTTAGTTTCTATTTGTATCTCCAAATTTATGAGGAAGAATTTTGAGAAATTTCGAAAGAAATGGAAACAGTTCCATATTTTGTGTCTTGGAAATGTTTGGGAACATAAATTGATGCCGTACCTCAAGTGTTGAAATGATAGGGAAAAAGGGAATGTGATGAATGCATAATCGACACCTCTTTTTGAATGAAGAGCGTGATGGAGATGACATGTGATTTGATAAATAAGAAATCATCCATATGAAACAAATTTAAGATGGAATGTCGCACCGAGACCATATTATTATTTGTCGAATCGAAGTGATTGAGCTTTTACTTGGAATGAGATGGCAGTGCACGCAATGGCTCATTCATAATCTCATAATTAAGTAATATTGCGATCATGTTTTGATTAGAGAGAATTTCCATTTTGGCAATGCTTTAATTTTCCAGTTGAGACAATTAATCATAGATTGGCCCAAAAGTCAAAAGAGAGAAACTCGTGCTATATCATTTTTTTTCTTTGGCTAGGAATCGTTTTATATCATTATTGGTATGAAAATGATTGAACTCTTGGAGTACGGGATAAAAAGTCTCTTGCTATTTGCTTTAATTACTTACGTCCACGGTCAGCGCGTGGTCATCGACTCAAATGGGCATCCATGAAAAATCACTGCCGACACGTGACTAACGTTGCTTGCATGAGGTTAAAAGAGCATAGATGCCTGAGGAAGGTCTACCATCGTTGAAAAATCACCATCCACATGTGACGTTGTCCCATCAACACTCCCCCTGGGACTCGCCTATATAAATCAAAGGATTGTGCTCAACAATACTCACACTCATTTCATCATAGAACTTGTAGAAATTCGCGATCTCACCCATCTTCTCAACTTTCACTCACGCGTCATGGAGTACGCGACAGAACAAGCCCAGTTTCAACCATGCCAAGCGAATCTGCCAGAAGTTGTGGGCACGATGCACCAAAGAAGATCGGCCAATTATAAGCCTAACATTTGGAATTACGATTTCTTGCAGTCGCTTAGCAGCAAACATGACCTCGTAAGATTATAATTTGTAGCTTCCGCACTATCTTATTGTTCTCTTTAACTCTAGCCATCTCTTCCTTATATGAGCGAAAGGACATTGGCATGCAATCATGCAAGTATTTGCACATGAGATGCATATTGAAGTTTGAAGTAGTACTTTGCTCCAAATTCATTTGTAACATTACAATGCATGTACCTATTAAATGTAGCAAGCAATGTTCGAGTTTTGGTAAGTGTTATCATATGTATCGGCCATCACATCCAGACTTGATTTATAGCTATCATATCATGTACCAAAACCAATTCATATAGCTCTACATATGCATGTACTAAAATAAAAACATCTAGGCATTGCTCTATAGATTGCATTATCTGAGGCCTTTTCAAGGTAGATTTTGATCCAACAAATATGACTCAATTTTGCAGAAAGAAGGAATCAAGGAACGGATGGAAGGGCTCGTGGAGGAAGTAAAGCCAATGTTATCGAAAGTAGTCGATTCACTTGCCAAGTTAGAGTTAATTGATAGCATGATCAAACTCGGATTGTCCAACCTTTTCGAAAATGAAATGAAAGAAGCTCTTGAAACAGTTGCATCCATCAACAATAGTGTTTTCACCATGGAAGAACATCTCTATGCCAGTGCAATTCAGTTTAGACTCCTCAGACAACATGGCCATATCATTTCGCAAAGTGAGTTCAAAATATGGAGCTGTGTGAATTCATAGGTGTAAGATGTTACTATCAAATCACAAATAAATAAATAAATAAATAAAATCCTACATATACTAAAGACTACTATACAAAAGTAGGTTCTTTTTTGGAGATATCATTGAAAAGTTGACACATGTTAGACTTCAATATCATTTGTTGAGATTATCATTGAATTTTTTATTCATAATTTTGGAAAAGTCTTGCAATCGACATACCTATATGGTCTTGGGGTATGTTTGGTTCGGCTTTTGAAAAAAGTCTTTGAGAAAATACAAAAACTTTGAGGTTAAAGGAATTTTTCGAAATACAAGTAGTGTTTGATCAATTGTAATTTAAAAATGCATTGACAAACAACTTTATTGTAAATAATATTTGGAGAAGTCACACTCTGTAAAGCACTTTTTTGATTTTTCTTTTCTTTTTAAATTCAAAACCGGCCAAAGACTTAGCAGCTAGTGGGCAGCCGTCGAGGCCAAATTTGGCTATTAACGCTGGCAGCCCGTTGCGTGACTGGGAGAAAGGACAAAGAACATGTAATTATAGATTAGACGGTGAAGAAAGTGTCGTCCCCATAGTGGTATGATGAAATTGGGTGCACATAAGCCACTCAAAGCTCATGCGTCATTATTCACTCCTTTACGATAAGATCTTTTGAGTCATTAGTCATCGTGGTTCTAATATTGAGTATTATCAACAATTATTCTCGGTTCTGTCTTGTCATAAATTTGACTTCCAATCTATAATCAGATGAATTAAGGAGCTTCAAAGAAGGAAGCATCTTATTCAACAGAAGCAATTGCGAAGATGTTGAAGCTATGATAGAGCTTCTTGAGGCTTCACATCTGGCTTTGGAAGGTGAAAACATTTTGCATGAAGGGAAAGCCTTCTCAACTGGGATTCTCCACAAGAGAGTCTCTGGTTTGGACAGTCGGCTCTTTAAATGCGCCGTCCACGCTTTGGAGCTTCCGATGCATTGGAGGGTGCAGTGGTTCGACATCAAATGGCAAATAAGCTTGTACGAGCAAAGGGAGGACAAGCAAAGCAATTTGCTTGAGCTTGCCAAGCTAAATTTCAACACAGTCCAAGCCACACACCAAAGAGATCTTAGAGAGATATCCAGGTAATTTTGTATGTATTCATAAATGATGTAGAAAATGTAGCGATTCATTCAACCAAGGTCATATGTTTAAAGGATGTCATGTTTTTTTTGCAACTCATCTCAAGATGAAAACTCAACAAACTCGGTCGTGATTTATATATGCTCTAAATTCACCCTGGGAACGTGCCTATTTTGAAGATATCTCTACCAGACATCATGTGATTTTCCTAGCTTTTGATTCTGATTAGTTGCTTCGGTAAATTCAGGTGGTGGAGGGATCTGGGACTTATGGAGCACGTGGACTTCACGAGGGATCGGCTGGTCGAGAGTTTCTTGTGTGCCCTCGGACTCTCTCAGGAACCACGGTTCAGCTCGCTCCGCAAATCTCTCACCAAAGTGGTCATCTTGATACTGGTTATCGACGATGTCTACGACCTTTATGGTTCGTTGGAAGAGTTGGAATGCTTTACCAGCGCCATAACCAGGTTGTCCACGATGCCTCCCAATCTCTTCCTTTCGTCTCTGTTGAGTTTATTTTCTCTAACTGGAATATCTGATGCTTCTAGGCGGGACTCGGAGCAGATTCAACAACTTCCCGAGTGCATGAAGGTGTGTTTCCGAGCGCTTAATGATGTTATTTACGAGATCGCTCATGATATTGGCAAAGATGAAGATTGGCATCGAGTGCTACCACATCTCGCGAAAGCCGTAAGAGAAAAACTAGTGGATAATTCCGTACATATGCACGTCACCACAATTTTTTTTTATCCTTACATAATTGATCATCTCTGAATAAGTATTTTTTTCCTTATTTTTTTTACAGTGGGCAGACTTTTGCAAAGCGTTACTTACTGAAGCAAAGTGGGACAATATGGGCTACACACCATCGCTGGAAGAGTACTTGAGCAATGCGTGGACATCATCTTCAGGACCTCTGATCATGTCTCACGCTAGTTTCTTCGTGAGACATAGGAATTGGGAGGATGTAGCAGATTTGCTGGAGAGAAACAAGGATCTGATTTACAATGTGTCCATGATAATTCGACTCTGCAACGACCTTGGAACGTCAACGGTAATTATCAAACTTCTGTGCTGAAGTTATAAACCGACTGAATTTGACATGATGTTAAGAATTCTTAGCCTGCGAGAAAAAATCTTGTACTAACACGGCATTTGGTGTAATTGAATCGAGGAGATCGAATCTGATAAGCACATTAAATTGATTTACTTGTTCAATTAGGCTGAAAGAGACAGAGGAGATGCTCCATCGTCGGTGGTGTGTTACATGCGAGAAGCGAATGTTCCGGAAGACATCGCTAGGAAGCACATCAAGGAATTGATAAACCAGGCATGGAAGAACATCAATGCTTATTGCTTCAGGAATGCCGAGACGCCCTTTGTCCGAACCTTCATTGATGTCACCGTGAACGCGGCTCGCGTTGCGCATATGCTTTACCAGTTCGGAGATGGGTTTGGCGTCCAGGACGGTGATATTAGGCGGCAAATTTTATCTTCAGTGATCCACCCTCTCGCTCTTAACTGAGATAGCGCAAGTGTAATCACGATGCAAGTGCGTAAGCTAGACTAGCTGCTGGCGGTCGAAGGATTTGAGTACTCCACGCAAATTGTATCCTATGCTGCATAATCATTTACTTGGGTTTACAATGGCCAAATCTCTGAAAGATGTCCATGTTACAATATCGCACAAAGTAACCATGTTCATAGCCAGTCTGATCCACATGAATTGCACTCTAAAAAGAAATACTCATGATCGTACTAATCTGACCATTCTCATTTGATGCGACATTGAATGTTGTAATTGGTTGGTGGTGGTACATTATTTGCTTAGTAGAATCAAATCATGGTGAAACTTATTTTATGAAATCAAGTCAATTGCAAGCAATTTTTTTTGGGTTTTCTTTTATCTTGAAATTAGAACTTTACTATATAACATGCACTTTAACTACATGACCTAATTGTATTAATAAGTAAATTCTAATTAAATGAACCTAACATGCAAACTATTTGACATGCACCAGATATTTTTATATTTTTTATTTAAAAAACTAATTAAATTGTTTAAAATGAATAATTTTCTAATATGCTTTGAGGGTTAATTTGACTTAAACCCTATCCTATCTTAGAAAACTATTTTAAAAAAAAAAAAAATATTATTAAAATGTGTAAACATTATTTAAGACCTTATCTATATAAAAAAAAATTATTTAGATCCATTCCTAATCTATTCCAAAAATTACTAGAATGAGCAATCTAAAAATGCAATCCTAATTTACGAAACCAACATATTTCGATGCAAGATTTGATTTTTTGATTTTTTTTTTAGTGTTTTTCAAGATAAGCAATTATCAGATAAACATTATATCTAAACTAATCAAGATATTCATCAAAAAAATGATTAAAATAATTGAAAAAATAATCAGTTATCTCATGGGTTAAATTAACAATTATTTTAACTCTAAACATCACAATAGAAGAGAAAGTTTAAAATAATTAAAATTTTGATTTGAAATCTTTACGAATCAAATTAATAATTATAATGATTTAATAATCAAAAATTTATCATAATGCCCCAAAAATCATTATAATTAAAAAAATAATCCAACGACTTACGGATCAAATTAATAATTACAGTAATTTTGAGCAAAATCCTACGAATAATGCTTAAAATATTCATGAAATGAACATCGACATCCAATGTTCCTATATAATGACAAAAATCGATTAAAAATTAAAAAAAAAAAAACTAAATAAGAAAAACTACCTTGACTTTTTCATTCAAAAAAAAAAAAAAAGACCGGCGCGCCAGCGAGAAGCACGGTGACTGGTGGCAAAACCAACAGCGACGACAGGAGCAGGTTGCAAGCGGAGGTGCTGGTGGTGGTGGTGTGACAGCAGCAACACGGCAATCAGAGGCTCGGGGCGAAGGCTGCTGGTGCAGTGACGAGCGGCGCCGGGCGGAGGGAGGCGTGGGCGTCGGCGGGGTGGCGCTCAGGCGAAGGCAGAGGGCGGGTGGGAGGGGGCGTCGACAGCTGCTGCAAGCGAGCGACGGCTGGAGGGAAGCAACAGTGGCGGCGATCGGGGCGACGATGATGCTGCTGTGGGTTCGCCATCCAGAAGCGGGCGGTTGCGGCTTCAGGCGTCGGGTTGCTGCGGCGTCGGCGACGGTGGTGCTCATGCAGGCGCGCAGCGGTGGTGCGGAGGTGCAGGCGCGGGTGAGGCGCGGCGAGCGCCGGGTGGAAGGGGGCGTCGGGCGTTGCAGGTCGGCGACGGGCTGACGTGCGGCGTGCTGCTGGCGTCGGGGACAGAGAGGACGGTGGCGCGGACGTACAGGCGCTGATGGTGCTCGGGCAGAGGGGGGCGTCAGCAGCTAGGAGGAGAGCGGCGCGGCGGAGAGGCAGGCGCGGGTGAGGCACGGCGAGCGCCCGGCGGAGAGGGCGTCGGGCGTCGCCAAGAATCCAAGGAAGAAGACACTCCCTTCTTCTACGAGGGAAAATGTTCCTCTTTTCTTCTCTCTCTTTTTCTTCCTCTGTCTCTCACGTTTTTTTTTTTTTTTTTTTTTTTTAAAGCTTTCTTGCGAATTCCTCTTTTTCACTCTATCTCTCACGAATTTTTTTTTTTTTTTTTGGCGAATTCTCCCCCTTGCACGAATTCTTTCTTTCGTCGCTCCACCCTTTCTGTTCACGAAATGTCCTCTTTATAGCGAAAGCCTTTTCTGCTGACCTTTAGAAAGTTAGGCTTCCTTGATTATGGGGATTACTAAATTTTAGCCCTGACTTGCCACCGTGAATTAGCACTTTGATTCTTTTTTCTCATATTATCATAAATGCATCCAAGTTTATTCTTGATTTTTGCGAACAACTCACTTGATGAGTATAACTTCTCGATATTTTCCTTCCATTTATCAATTTGGTCGTTCTTCTCACCGATTGTGAGTTTGGTTTCCATTTTGATTTTCTATTCACTTGATTTCTTGATCCTTGGTCGGAAATTCGGCTCCATATTCACCAAGATTGAATATCTAATTGAAGCAAGAATAGCTAGTCAGAATTCCCACATTCCATGCATAATCAATCAAATTGATTTTCCCCTTATTTTCCTTTTATTTGCTCTGATACAATTTTTATTTTATTTCATTTTTTTAGAGCTTAAAAATTAATCCCTAATTTTCTATGAACAAATAACCGGGTCGCCAAAATTTTGGTGTTAACACGTTGTATAATACAAGGCCCTAAGGGCAACTCACACTAAACTCGCATCTTGGTGTAGCACTTAGCTCTTGCATGATATGCTTTTTGACAACTCATCATTGGATTCACAACGATCATGAACATCAATTCATCATCTCGATAATTCACAAGACCAATGCAAATCCATCTCATAATCATAATACAATTTACAAACCAAAACATATATTCTTTCACATCTCTATTCATCAAAATGAATCTATTTCACAATACATTTCTCAAAGCATTTTAGAGTTTTTCATAAACCAAATTCGCAATTTGATATATGTATGTAACCTTTCCTAATGTTTTTCATGTAACGTTTTCAAATCATTTTAGAACTCATTTCATAAACCAATTTGCAATATATATGAACTTACCTTCCATAACACATTTCTCAAATTGTTCTCAAATAATTGAACAACAATAAATGCCTGATCTAAATATTTATGCAACAAACATGCTTTAGTTACATGTATGATAATCAAATCTTTCTTACTTTTAAGATATGAGTTTATAAATTTGTAGAAGAGATAGCAGCACTTATTTGAAAAAACTAAAAATTGATTGACCTTCAATTGCTCAAGTTGACACACTCGTATTCCTATTAATTAGCTGGAAAAACATTATCAAAATTTGAGTAAAATACTACTCTAATGAATGACTTGACTAAACCACACTCAATCATCAATGAGTCCACTCTTGCGTGCTAGTAAAGAAACTCGTTTATAAAGGACGTTCATCTTTTCTATTACATGTAACTCGTACATGAAAGTTTATAATTTCATTTCGATCAACTTGGACTTTAGAATCGATTTTCATTAAACCACACAACTCTACGATGCCCTACATATCATTTTTATTTATATTCACAGCCCGATGGCTCATCAATTGAACCTCACGGTTCAAAATCAACATAACTTTGAATTTATGCCTTGACTTTGAAAATTACTCTGAAACAATGGACTTGAACGTTTACCAAGCGTTGCAATTTGCGATTGATTTGACTAGTTAGGACGTACAGATCGGCTACCAACGAAGCTTTTTCTCTTTTCCCCTATTTCCTCCGTCTTCTCTTTTCATAGTTCACAGATTAGTAGGGGTGAGTATGATTCGGGTTGGTCCGGGCCACCCCCTAACCCTAGGATCAACCCGTACAGTGTCGGTCCTCAATTTTTAGAACCGAGGACCGACCCTATTGAGCTTGGGACCAAGGACCTGACTGACCCAATGGGTTCGGTCCGGTTCCAGGGTCAACTCAAGACCGATCGATAATTTTTTTTCATCTTAATTTTTAACTCCCTAAATAAGCAAACCCATAAATTCAAATTACACATCCATCAACAATACGGCATTATCCAACTAAACTATAAATACCAATACATATTTAACAAATTTAAGATAAAACAATAATAGAAATTTCATACATGCTAACCGCACATTGAGATATAGGACAAGATGGAAAGTTATTGTAATCATCTATCTTTAATATTCATAACACCATATGCAAAAGCGTTTTCCTACATTTGATCATGTAGAATCCACTCAACCAAAAAATGAATTTCACACCACTTGACTAGCATTTGATCATGTAGAGTCCACTTAACTAAAAAATGAGCTTTACACCACTTGACTAGCAAATCACCGTAGCAACTGCAGTACTACTCTACTCTTCAAAAACTTCTACAAGTTGACACAAATTAAAAAGCAAAGTGCAAGTGAAATTCATTAGTAGAATACAATTAAACCATAAAAAGTTCAAAATTTTTAATATAAACCATAAATATATAACTTCACATTTTGTTAATTCACTCAAACTTCTAAACACCCGAAAACAAAACAAATGACACATAATTAATACTCAACAAAAGTTTTAAATTGAAATTACTATTAGTGCTATTCATAGAACATGTCAATATAATATAATAAAACAGACATTTTACTTAGGTTTGAATATATAAAAGAATTATATATAATATACAAGGTTGGTCAGGGGTTGACCAACCCAAAACTCTTAGGACCGAGGACCAACCTGCACAGTGTTGGTCATAAAATTTCAGGACCAAGGACCGACCCAGTCCCCTTGGGAATCGGACCAGGACCAGCAGGGTTGGGCCAGTTCAGGGTTGGTCCAGGGTCGACCCTAGACCGCTGCTCACCCCTACAGATTAGCACCTCTTCTCACTTCTTTTTTTTCTCTGTCGGTGGTCTCTTCCCCGTTTGACATCTCTTTCTTGTGATAGTAGAGATTAAGAATGTGGGGACCTTTACGGTGCACTGTCGGTGCAAGCTGGTTCCTCCTGTTCCAAAAAAAAAAAAAAAGAATAATGTGGGGACCTGAAAAGCCTTTGAGCTCAACAGCCAATATTAGTGAAGGAAAAGTTCAAATCTTCTTGGTCCAGTGACTCAATGAAATTCATGCACACGCTTGTCTCTTTCTTGTGTCTTGAAAGGCATTTGAGCTCGACAGAGAATATTTCCGAAGGAAAAGTTAGTATGTCTATTTAGTTTGTATAAATCAATACTGTCGGATCAATGGCTGTGATGGTGTTATCGTGCATCACGTCCTCATTTGGCTTATCATACATGTGTGATCCAAGAATTCTGAGTGACGAGGTACTGAACTTTATGTAAGTGGTAGCGATCGATGGACACGCATCGGGGGCTGTCACAATTCATGAGGAACGCGGACATATTGTATGAAAAATCGTCGAAGGTTCGACCGACCCTCATATGAAAATCTAGGCATGTCTACCTCACACACCGAGGATGAGTTTTCTGTGGCTCCAATTTAGCAGGGCACGGCAGTGCTGACACGCCCATGCGTCGTACAGACTCATTCACCATTGTCGCAAGCTTATTTGGTGACAGTCGAGATTGATTGCTCAACCGTTTCATTCTAAGAAACAGTATGTTCGCTTTCATCACTTGAGATATTAATTCTAAAGGGGTAAAACGTTGAGATATTTCCGAAGAATTGAAGAGGAGTCCCCGTTCTGCTTTCTGGAGACGATTGGATGTCCTATCCTCATGAAATAATCTTTTAGTCTTATAAAAAGAATTACACAAAATCTTAATACAAGATGGACCAAAAATCCAAAATCTTAAAACAAGATTTTCACTGCTTCAAACATCCTGATGTATTTCATGAATGCCACCTCTTTGTTCGCAACAAATTCTGCTCAAACTAGGTAAACCACTTAAATAAGAAACCTATTTCAACTAAGAAACCTATTAAAATTAGGAAACTTTTATTTTCAAGTTCAAACTCAAGATATATTTTAAACAAAATTAGTGAGGGTTTCCATCACTTTCTCGAAGTAGAGACAATTGATCATCGACCGCCCGAAAAATCAATTGCTGAGAAACTTAATTCACGTTAATACTGCTTTGAAAATTGTTCTGGGAGAGAGAGAAATTACGATATAGAATTCACTTGCTATTTACTTTCATTACGTAGGTCCATCGTCAACACAGGGTCATCGACTCAAATCGCCATCCATCGAATGAAATATCTCTATAGACATGCGACTTACGTTGCTCGAATAAGGTTGAAAGAGCATAGACTCGTGAGCATGATGTGTCGTCATTTAAAAATCACCATGGACATGTGACATTTTTGTCCTCCATTTCTTTTTCTAGTTATAGGCATTTGTTTATCTAGTTTATTTAGCCTAACAAGGTTTGACTAACCTTATAGCCTTCTAAGTTTAGCATAATCAATGAGAAAAAAATTTATTTAATTCCATTGATAAAAAATAATTTAAAGTGAGGAAAATCCATCTATACGTGTATGTGAAAGATAATTTAAGTCATAAATTAAATTATCTCTATATGAAAGCAAAGTTAGATTAATGAAATTGAATAATTCAACAAAGGGATTATAGTCACAAAAATCATTACAATTTTGTTGTATAATATCATAGAGTAAAGCATAGACCTATTTCCAAATCTTATGTGATGCACAAATCCTCTACTAGTCTCAAATTGAAATGCACCAAGAAATTAATGACCAAGTTGTGAGATTTAGTAAGACTACTACCAATTGCTCTAAAAACTTAAGCTATAAATGAAGATGGGGTTTAATATTGAACTAGTTTATCATGAACAAGCACAAACCGTTGTTGAAAAAACGTGACCATACAGAATTAAACCAAAAACAGATGAGTAAACTGAATTTTGGATTAATAATTTGGTTGGTATGATCTAATCAGGAGAGTAGCATAAGCTTTCATTATAAATCAAGCGATACAATAAATATTATAATCATATTCAAGTCACTCAAAATTCATAGTATTTTCTAGCTCCCAACTATATCCAATAACTCACAGTGTCTTTAGCCACTGCAATTTTTCTCGAAACAATCTCTCAATCATACAAAAGAATACACAAAGTTGATCTCATGGTAGAAGGGTTCTTGAGTTTAGGTGCAAAGTCAACAGAACTCACGAGGGGAATTTTTCAATACATTCTTTGTACCTTCTTGGCACAAACAAAGGCACTAATCCAAAAAAAAAAAATCCAAATTACAACACTTACATTAATCCCATGTTACGGACTCTCTATGAACTCGGATTTTGGAAATCTACAATTTTATAGCTTTAGTCGCTCTTTAACATATCAGCAGCTTGAAAGTCCTAGTCCAGCTGTCCTTGGGGACGTGACCAATGTTCACTCGATGTGAACCATACTTCCACACACTTCAATTCGGGTTAGGTTTTTGAATCTCGAGACATGTTGTCAACACAAATGATGGTTGATTGCTCAATTTTATAAGACTATGGAGTGGAGTACCCTACAAGCAAACATCCATATCACCCAGAGAAGTGGATTGCACATCCACTTTATTCTTAATTAATCCCCCAAATCTGTTTTTTTTTTCTTTGGCTAGAGGAATGTAGCTTGCGTTTTGCTAGCTAGGCATTTATAGATTAACCGAGTTTTATTTGACCGAACCTTATGTAGCCTTCTAAGTTTTGGTTTGTGAGGTCGTGTCGTGTTCTCAACGTGATATCTGCTTGTGTTCGGAGATATTTGCTAGTTTTATGGTCACTCTCAAGCCCCTGTTCGGAGATATTTGCTAGTTTTATGGTCATTCTCAAGCCCCAAGGGATTCGCCTATATATATCGAAGCATCGTGCTCAACAACGCTTACACTCATTCCATCACTAAACTTGTATAAATTTGTCTCTCACAATCTTCTCAACTTTCGCTCGGTAGTCATGGAGGTCAAAACAGAACAAGTCCAGCTCCAACCATGCCTAGCGCATTCGCCGCGAGTCGGGAGCAAGACGCACCGAAGAAGATCGGCCAATTACAAGCCTAGCATTTGGAAATACGAGTTCCTCCAGTCGCTTAACGACAAATGTGACCTCGTAAGAATATACCTTATATATTCCACGCTAGTGGGTTCGAGGTAATTTGGTTGTTCATTATCAACATTGTTCTTCTTTGGTGTCAGCCTTAGTTTTAGTATTCCTTCCTCATACGAGTGAATAGTTAATGGCATCCAATCATGCAAGTATTTGCACATGAGACGTAAGAAAATTATCCAAAAAGTCATAAATCTATTATACTTTAGCCAATTCAGTTTTAAACCTTTCAATTTTGTAAATTTGCCAATTGAGTCAATTTAGCCAATTTTGTTCGAAATTCATTAACGTGGACATCGATCGTTCTACGCGTCATAATCTGCACTGATGTGGATAACATTTAATAATATATTTTTTAATTTATTATTATTTATTTGATTTTTTCCACTTTCTTTTTTCCCCATTTCTTCTTCCTCCGTTTGTCAATAACTGGCCAATAGCCACAGGTGATGGCTGGGCTCGGTGAGGGCTCCCCTCTCTGAGCATCTCCCAGGCAAAGGGAACGCCTAGTGATGGTGGGCCTCGCTCAAGCCAGATTTGAGCAATGGCAATTTGCAAAGTTGATTACTAATCTCTCTCTTTCACTGCGTTGTGCGTGTGTAGGGCATTTGTTCATTATGGTGTTCCTCTTGTATGGAGTGGGCAGCTTCAGGGTGGTCCCAGCTGTCATTGATGTCACCATGCTCACCCTTGCTTAGGTGAGGCCCAACGAGGCCTCACCCATATTAGATCTGGTGAGGCCAACCCTCACGTAGGCTAGGGTGGCTTCGTCTTTGGCGGGCGACGGCAACCCTCACCTAGATTAGGCTAGCTCCCTCAACCATGGCCATTGGTTAGCCATCGCCTATGGCCAGTAGTCAATCACTGCCAAAAGGAGGAAGAAAAAAGGAAAGAAAAAGGGAAAATATAGAAAAAATGTTAAAATATTATAAAAAAATTTCTACATCAATATTGGCTGTGCCATATACGATGGCTAGCATGCAGTTAGAGAATTCGAACCAAAGTTGGCTGTTATGGACTCAATTGACAAATTAGCAAAATGTTTAAAACTCAGTTGGCAAAATTGAAAAGTTTAAGACTGAATGGGTAAAAATACAATATGTTTTGGATTTCTTGGACAATTTTCCCTATGAGACATGCATTGATGTTTTCTTGAAATCGAGCATGGTAGTGTATTTTGCTCCAGGTTCATTTGTAACATGATGATATTGATATATGTCATTATCCATTTAATTGTGGCTAGCAATGTTTGAGTTTTGGTGGATGTTATTATATATATCAGCCATCACATCCAGACTTGATTTATAGCTAAAATATACTGTACAAAACCAATTTACATAGCTCAACATATGCATGCACTAAAATCATAACATTTGGCATTGCTTTATAGATTTTTTTTTTTAGGCCTTTTCGAGGTATATTTTGATCTATTGAATTCAACTCGACTCAGCAGAAAGAAGGAATTAAAGAACGGGTGAAACAGCTTGTGGAGGAAGTAAAGCCAATGTTATCAGAAGAAGTCAATTGCTCGCCAAGTTAGAGTTGATTGATAGAATGAGAAAATTGGGGTTGTACAACCTTTTTAATGATGAAATGAAAGAAGCTCTTGAACCAGTTGCATCCACCAACAATGACATTTTCAACATGGAAGATCATCTCTACGCTAATGCACTTCGGTTTAGGCTCCTTCGACAGCATGGCCATGTCGTTTCACAAGGTAAGTTCTAAATATTCTTCTGACATGTCATTATCAAAGCACAACACACATCAAATAATCAATAAAGATTACGACACAAAGTTGTTCCTTCCATACCCGTCTTAATATCCTTAGAGTTACTTTTAATCAATTAATGGAGAGAATGCATGAAGAAGTAGTTTAAATCATAGACATAAATTGGTCCAACTTATGTACATACAAAACTTGACGTGAATTTCCAGCACGTTATTATTGTGATGCCAAGCCCCACCTGAAATCCTTGATTTATGAAATCCTTTCTTGAGTAACCATTAGAAAGCTAGACACACATCGGCTTCGAAATCACTCGTTGAGATTACAATGGAATATTTTCAGTGCACCCAACCGGAGAAGCGCGCAATTGACATGCCTAGATGTCTTAGCTCTTCTGAAAAACCCTTCTTGTTTCCAGAGAAAGGACTATCAAAGAAAATGTAAATGTGGACTATACGGTGAAGAAAGTTTCGTCTGCAGAGAGGTAATATGAAATTGAATGCATACAAGCCACTCAAAATTCACGTCTTTTTTCACTGCTTTATAATAATATATTTTAAGTAGTCAGTCATTGTACGTTCTAATATTCAGTAAATTCGAGTATGGTTAGCAGTATCAGCACTTGTTCTCGGTTCTGTCCTGTCGTAAATCCTTGGCTTTCAATTTGTAATCAGATGAATTAAGGAGTTTCAAAGAAGGAAGCAACGGGTTGAACGGAAGCAACTGCCAAGATGTTGAAGCCATAGTAGAGCTTCTTGAGGCATCACATCTGGCTTTGGAAGACGAAAACATTTTGAATGAAGTGAAAGCCTTTTCAACTGGGATTCTCCACGAGAGAGTCCCTGGTTTGGACGGTCTGCTCTTCAAACGTGCCGCCCATTATTTGGAGCTTCCGATGCACAGGAGGGTCCAGTGGTTCGACATCAAATGGCAAATTGACTTGTATGAGCAACAGGAGGACAAGCAAAGTAATTTGCTCGAGCTTGCCAAGCTCAATTTCAACACTGTCCAAGCCACACACCAAAGAGATCTTATAGAAATATCCAGGTAATTTTAACAGGCTCAAACTCATTTAAGATTTATGTCGTCTAAATTCATCTTAAGAAATTGTACTTTGATGATATTTGTACCGGACATGATGTGTTTTTCATAGCTTTTGATTTTGATTAGTTGCTTCGGTAAGTTCAGGTGGTGGAGGGATGTTGGACTTCTTGAACATGTCGACTTCACGAGGGATCGGCTGGTCGAAAGTTTCTTGTGCGCCCTTGGACTCTCTCAAGAACCACGGTTCAGCTCTCTTAGAAAATCTCTCACCAAGGTCATCATCTTGATACTGGTGATTGACGATGTCTACGACCTTTATGGTTCATTGAAGGAGCTAGAATGCTTCACCAGTGCCATTACCGGGTTGGCCATGATGCCTCTTAATCTCTTCCTTTCATGTTTGTTTAGCTTATTTTCTCTAACTGGAAAGTCTGATGCTTTCAGATGGGACTCAGACCAGATTCAACAGCTTCCCGACTGCATGAAGATCTGTTTCCAAGTGCTTCACGATGTTACATATGAGAATGCTTATGATATTGGCAAGGATGAAGATTGGCATCGAGTGCTACCAAATCTTACAAAAGCCGTAAGCAAAAAACTGTCGGATTACTGCACGTCCATGCATATGTCACCGCAAGTAATTTACGTCCTTAGATAATTAATCATCTCCGATTGAATCTTCTTTTTCCCTTATTTTTCACAGTGGGCAGATTTTTGCAAAGCGTTACTTACTGAAGCAAAGTGGGACAATATCGGCCACATACCATCTTTGGAAGAGTACCTGAGCAATGCTTGGACATCATCTTCTGGACCACTGATCTTGTCTCATGCTTATTATTTTGTGGGACATATGAAATTGGAGGATGTAGAAGAGTTGCTAGAGAGAAACAAATATCTGATTTACAACGTGTCCATGATAATTCGACTCTGCAATGACCTGGGAACGTCTACGGTAATTATCAAACTCCTATGCAAATATTAATTCGAAATGATGGACAAATTCTTAGCATGCGGAATATAATTAACAAGTTAAATTGATTTATTTGTTTGATTAGGCTGAAAGAGATAGAGGAGATGCTCCATCCTCGGTGGTTTGCTACATGCGAGAAGCGAACGTGTCGGAGGACGTTGCTCGGAAGCACATCAAGGAATTAATAAACCAAGCATGGAAAAGCATTAACGCTCATTGCTTCGGCAATGCCGAGTTGCCATTTCTCCAACCCTTCATTGATGTCGCCATGAATGCAGCTCGTGTTGCGCACATGCTTTACCAGTTTGGAGATGGGCTCGGCATCCAGGATGGAGACATTCGGCGGCAAATTCTATCTACCGTGATCCAGCCTCTTGCTCTCGACTGAGATATTAGCGCAAGTGTAATCACATACCAAGTGTGTGAGCTAGACTAGCTGCTGCTGGTCAAAAGATTGAAGACTATATGCAAAGTGTATCTTAGGCTGAGCAATTATTCAGTTGCGTTTGCAATGTCAAATAATGCTGGAGCCTTCTAAGACATCATCGGTTCTACAAAAGTGTTACCGATCTTTACTGATACTTTAGTAACTATACTGATACTTCGGTAGCCGTGTGTTTTGAAGGGTGCCTACATTCATTGAATCAAGCAAGTCTTGGATACCTACACCCAACAATATTTATTTCTCATATTTTCGAGGCTTAGTAAAATGTCGTTTAAGTTTCTAGAGTTCTTATTTATGAGCCCTTTGTCTTCCCAAAGAATCTTGTAATTGCTCATGCTTGGAGGGTTGCTTCATGTTCGTCTATATAACATGTTATGATGAATAAGAAGGCTGACTTATTTTGAATGTTAGTTCGTTTAGCCTTTAGCCTGAGAACAAGAAGGATTTCTTATTGTGCTCTTATCTTTTAGAAGGATTCCTATGAGTGGCAAGCAATGTTATGTCCCGACCCTCTGGGCACGTGCCCATCCCTGCTTGGTTGATATAATAGTGATATTTCAAGACGCATCACCGATCCATTCATTTTTGTGATAATTCCCCATGATCACTAATCACATTAAAATTTCACAATTTGATACTCAAATAAATAAATAGAGAGCACCATTGCAATCGAGCATAAAATTTTGATCATCGACTATCCTAGCCTAATTTCAAGAAAATAAATAAATAATTAAATAATTACAGAAAATAATAAATAATTGCAATAAATTCAACTTGGGCCTTGTAACACCTAATTGGAAGCCGAGACGAGCCCGAAAAATTACCAAAACTCATTTAATAAATACCATGACCTATTTAATTGCTAGCTACACTATCTATTTGCTTAACATGCATCATTAAGTCTTCAATTTAATTACTCTAATCTAATATATCCACATTATTGCACTTAATTAAATCTAATCAACCCTTAAGCATCATTAACCGACTAATAAGGGATTAGTGAGCAAAACTCACTTAATTAAAAGTGGAGACTGAATCACTGTGATGACGGCGTGACGACGGCCGAACTTAGGCTCACGACAACATCGATGGGCTTGGACCAAGCCCAAAGGCCGTGCAAACCCACAGAAAGTTACTGGGCTTGGACTTGGCTGTGGTTGGGCCTTCTTCGTGGGCTGGATTGTGCTGAACTGGGCTTGCAGAAAACGCGTGGCTTTAGTGGACTTGCTGGAATTGGGCCTCAAAAACTGAGCTTGCAAAGTGGGCTACTAGAGATGGGTCGATTCTGGCCTGACTTGCAGTCCAAATGGACTGAGCTGCTGCAAACCAAAGCAGCAGCGGAGAAGATGGCGTCTTCGGCTTCGTTGCTGGGGTCAACTGACTTTGTTTGGTTGACCATCGAAGACGCGTGGATGAAGGGCTGCAGTGTGAGATGACAGGAGGGCACGAAGATGGAGCAGCTTCGGTTGATTGAGTTGAAGGGAAACGTGGGCTTGCAGAGATGCTGATGGGCTAGGCTCCATGCGGCTGAAGGCGAAAGGCAACGCAGGCAACTCGCTGGCGTGAACTCGGCTTCATTGGGTGTGCGATTGGCGTGAGCTGCTGCAGTCAGCGAAGAAGAGAGAGTTGACCGAAGGAGCTGGGCTTCGACGCGTGGAGAAGCACGAGCTGACAGTGGGGATTCGGTGGTGGCGTGGGGAAAATTCGTGAACGGCTGTTGTGGGTGCTCGAGCAGGAGAGAAGACAAGGCAGCGAAGCTTGTCCGAGAAGGCTGAATCGTGCGGATGAGGGAAGAGAAGACGTCCGAAGGAGGGGGGCTGAACTGTGAGGTAGAAGCCAGCAAATAGGGAATATTAGTCAACCATTATCCCTTCCATTAACTTCTTGGTCCCCTTAATACTTTCCAATAAGATAAACCCATAATAATTAAATTTTGATGCAAATAGTGCACCCCCAACCAAAGCTTCGAATTTCACCACTTTAGGTTCCAAGTTCATCACGAAATTTCTCAAATCAACATCTAAATTTTGTCATGGAAAAGCTCACAAAATTTCCACACTTTCCTGTCATCAAATAGCTCGGTCTAGAAGTTAGAATTTCTTTCAAACGAGCTAAACCAAATTTCCGCTAATTTTCTACATTGTCCGAATCGATTTTTCGTAAAAATCTCTTAATCTCCAAAAATTCTTCGGAGGATGAGTCGATGTTCCTAAAATAGGTCGTGACATGACAGAACTTTTAATTTTTAAAATCGGGTTTAAATTCACGGTTAATTTCACTTCAAAGCAATTTTAGCATGATCTAGTTTATCGGGTAGCATTTAGGAATTTTTGATGCAATTAACCCGTGATTGATTTATCTTGAGTCACATTGTACATCTTTGACTTATTGGCGACTCTTGGTTGTCGTGAAAATCTTAAGGTTTCAAACACAAGCACCGGGTACCAAAATGATAGAAAAATCGGTATAATGCTGATTGATAAGTATTTTGCAATCAAGTACAATCAGCCACACTCTGATCACATATTTCAATTAAGTCAACCTATCTTCAGTCTATGATCGATTTTGACAGTGTCATAATGACCTTTGTAGACCAACACGGTTGAGCAATCAATTCCTAATCGAATTTTCAAGTTCATTGCATTTAGATTCCTTGATCACTTCCTCAGATAGTCCAGTTATCTCGTGAATGATCAGCTTAAAGAATAATACTATATGTGCATCAACAAAAGGCCCGATTTATTTAATCGAAAACAAAATCTGAAAATTCAAGCTGTCACAACTCTTCCCCTTTTATAAAAATTGTGTCATCGAAATATAAACCATTACAAAACTTCATCAAAAAGGTGAGGGTACAAGTTGTCTCATCGACTCTTCAGTCTCCTAGGTCGCTCTTTTAGTATCGTGGTGTCGCCGGACCACTTTGACCAACGGAATGATCTTTGTACGTAGAACTTGCTTTTTTCGATCCACAATTTGAACCGAGTTTTCAATGTATGACACACAGTCATCCATGTCCAATTTCTCGAAATTGAGCACGTGGGTCGGGTCAGGTTCATACTTCCTTAACATCAACACGTGAAAGATGTCGTGCACTTGCATCAATCTCGGTAGCAATGCAAGACGATATGCTAGACTCCTGATTCTCTCAAGAATCTCAAACGGACTTACGTACCTCAGACTCAATTTTCCTTTCTTTCCAAAGTGCGAAGTTCCTCTCATTGGTGACATCTTCAGAAAAATGTGATCACAAACTTGGAATTCCAAAGACCTTCGATGCTTGTCTACGTAACTTTTCCGTTTGCTTTGAGTGGTCTTTAATCTGTTTTTCGATAACTGCCATGACATCGACTGATTGCTGAACCAACTCTGGGCCTATAATCTTTCTTTCCCCAACTTCATCCCAACACACAAGTATCCCTGCATACTCTGCTATATAATGCTTCAAATGGAGCCATTTTGATGCTCTGCTGATAACTATTGTTGTAGGCAAGTTCCACCAAGTGTAGTTAATCTTCCCAACTTCCTTTGAAGTCCAGTACACAAGCTCTCAACATATCCTTGAGGGTCTGAATTGTCCTCTCAAACTAGCCATCCGTCTGAGAATGATATGACGTACTGTACTGAAGTTTTATACCTAGAGCACTTTGCAAGCTCTTCCAAAAAGCAGTAGTAAACCTGAGTCTCTATTTGAAGTTAATGTAACCGGCACTCAATGCATACAAACCACTTGACGCACGTACAGATCCACGTGTCTATCCAAGCTAAGGTCCTTTCATATAGCAATGAAGTGAGCCGACTTTGTCAATTTGTGACTACTACCGAAATCGAATCATTTCCTCTTTGATTCCTCGGTAATCCAGTCACGAAATCTATTGTGATATGTTTTCATTTCCATTCTAGGATCTCGAGAGGTTGCAGAAGTTCTTCCGCCTTGCAATGTTGAGCTTTGACCCGTTGACACGTCAGACACCTGACAACATGCTTAGCGATGTCTGCTTTCATACTTGACCACCAATAATATTGACGTAGATTCTAATACATCTTGATACTTCTAGGATGAATGCAATGACTGCTACGATGCGCTTCTGACAAGATATCATCTCTAAGCTCCACATTGTTAGGTACAACTAAATGTCCTCGAAAACTTAGTGTTCCATCATCAGAAACCTGAAAATCAACTTTTCTTTTCTTAGTGTCCTCTTGTAGAATTTTTTGTACATCTGGGTCTGTTGGTTGGAGTAGCTTGATTTTGATCTGGACATCTGGTTCAATTCTAAGGGTGGCCATAAGACTTGAAAGGTGGCCTACCTCAAATTTGAATACTGAATCTCAAGTCTCTTGATTAAGTTTCACTCCTTAATCAATATATGAGCAACTGAAGACTTTCAACTCAAAGCATCGGCGACCTTGTTCGCCTTTCCTCGGTGATATAGAATATCATAGTCGTAGTCCTTCGGTAATTCCATCCATCGGCACTGTCTCATGTTCAATTCTTTCTGAGAGAATATGTATTTGAGACTTTAATGGTCCGTGAAAATCTAGAATTTCTTCTCTACACAAATAATGTCTCTAAATCTTCAAGGCAAATATGATAATTGTGAGTTCTAAGTCATGCGTTGGGTAGTTCAACTCATGAGGCCTCAACTGATAGGAGGCATATGCAACAACTCTGCCATGTTGCATCAACACACAACTTAATCCTTTTAGTAACGCATCACTATAGATTTTGAACCCTCCAAGACCAGATGGAATCGTTAGCACATGTGCGGTAGTTAGCTTTTCCTTAAGCTCTTGGAAATTACTCTTGCACTTGTCTGTCCACATAAATTTCTCATCTTTCTTTAGGAGTCTTGTCAAAGGCGATACTAATGATGAGAACCCTTTCACAAACCATCCTAATAACTTGCCAAATTCAGAAAACTTCTGATTTCTATCACTGTAGTTGGTCTTGGCCAATTAATCACGGCTTCAATCTTGCTTAGGTCCACAGAGATTCCTTCACCTGAAATCACGTGACCTAAGAAAGCAACATAAGTTAACCAAAACACGCACTTGCTGAACTTGGCATATAGCTGATGGACTCTCAGTGTCTGCAACACTAATCTCAGATGATTCTCATGCTCTTCATCACTTCTAGAATGCACCAAAATATCATATATGAACACGATCATGAATTGATCAAAGTATTCCTTGAATACTCGGTTCATCAAATCCATGAAAGTAGCTAGGGCATTCATCAACCCGAATGGCATCATAGTGAACTCGTAATGACCATACCGAGTATGAAATGCTGATTTTAGAATGTCCTCTTTCTTGATCCTCAATTGATGATATCCCATCCTCAAGTCGATTTTCGAAAATATCGACGCTCCTTGTAACTGATCAAACAAGTCATCGATCCTTGGCAATGGAAACTTGTTCTTGATCGTTACCTGATTGAGTTGCCGATAGTTGATGCATAAGAGCAACGATCCATCTTTTTTCTTTATAAATAGAACTTGTGTTCCCCAAGGTGATGCATTGGGACAAATGAATTCCTTATCCAATAATTCTTGCATCTGCACCTTCAGTTCCTTCAATTCAGATAACACCATTTGGCAAAGAGTCCTAGAGATTGGCTCTGTCCCGGTGCTAACTCAATCACAAACTCAATTTCTCTTTTGGCGATAATCCCGGCAATTCCTTTAGGAACATATCTGGGAATTCTTACACTACAGCAATGTCTTCCATTTTTATTTCCTCAACTGTCGTATCCATGACAGTTGCCAAGTAACCTTGGCAACCCTCGTCTAACAAACAAGTTGCCTTAGACGACAAGATCAAGGAAATCAAGGGTCCTCCTTGGTTCCCTACAAACTCGAAGCTCTCACCCTTTAATGGGTAAAACTAAATCGACTTGCAATAACAGTCCATTTTAGCTCGTTGCTTGGTGAGGCAGTTGATGCCAATTATCAAATCAAAGTCATACATAGCTAGGACTAAAAGTCTATTTTCCCCTCTTGCTCACCAATCGCTAACTTGCAACAAGAACAACCCAAAGCAGATAACAGCTTATCCTTCAATGGTGTAGATATGCTAACAACGAATTATAGTAATTTAGGATTCAACCCTATCAACTTAACATATTGCTCGGCAATAAAGGAATGTGTTGCGCTTGGATTGAATAAAGCATAAGCAGGATGGTTGTTCAGCGAAACTATACCTGTGATCACGTCAGGTGCAGCCTTTGCCTGGCCTTGAGTGATAGCATACACTGTGCCTTGAACCGGAGGTTTAAGTTATCCTCTCTGCAGTACATTATGTGCTACATTCCCCCTGATCTAACCCAACAATGGCGACGGCAGCAACTGTTGAGGTCTCCCCTGTCTTCGGGGACAGTTCTTGGCTAGGTGACCCTGCTGGCCATATTCAAAACAGGCGCCCGTCCTTTGGGGGCACTAGTTCACTCTACGTCGCCTTCCACAAGCGTGACATAACTCAATCCTATTTGGCACTAGCTTGCCAACTCCACCTCTCCTATTTGGTGGAACTTGGAATCTATTTCTAGGCATGGGCCTCTTCCCTAGGCGAGTGCCTTCTCTATGAGAGTTAAACCTCAATCCATACGAGGTAGCTTGTTCGTTCAAACCTCTCTCTATAATCTTAGCTCAACGATAGACCTCTCGATAACTTGTCATATTTAAATGCAACAGAGGTTGCTTCAATTTAGAACAAATTTCAAGCCCTAATTGTGACGATTTGTTCAAATAGACAATTGGGGGTTTTGATTGCTTATTGGCATTGCAAAGCGGAGTTGAGTCAACTTGATGAGTCATATGGATCATGAGCATGTGAAAATTTTCTCTTTCCTCCTTTTTCTTCTTTCTCGGCGAGCCCCTTTTCTTTCCCCTATTTCTGCTTCAGCTTCTTCTTATCCTCTTGTGCTTCATTGCACGAGCTCAAATAAGAAGAGATAAAGAGAGTTGAGCTCAGGCTTGACTTGTTGGGCCATATTATTATAATGGGCATAGGAAAGTCCCCTTTCAAAGCCCATTCATCATCGGATTTTGTCAAGGTGCACCAGTCGACACTAGCTTGGAAAATGGAAAACCTAGGAAGCTACTAATGGAATTAGCACACGGACCATATATCATTAGAAAATAAACTCAAGTACGCTCGTCATGATACCTGGTTCGCAATTTTCTGAGCTCCTTTGAGCCTTATATCAATCAGGGAAAGACAGGCCAAAGTTGTCGGAGAAGAGGTTGGGACCAAGTGTGAATTGAGGCAGTTGATACTCTTTGATGTTGCTGTTGACAAAAATTTTAGCTGCAGGGCCTGAGGTTTTAATACTACAATGTCCCTGGCTTAAAAGTGTAGAAGAAACGCAGTGGGAAATGGACTCAAGATGACGTAATGTAGACGTTTTCGATTAGTGGTCAGATTGCGTCTATATCGATGCAATCGATTACTAATCTTCTTTAGATGCTGGGAGGGCCTACACAAAATTAACCCTAGTTATTACTCAACTATCGTGCTTATAGTATATACGTGCATAAAGAACGTGTCGGTTACGAGGGTCAAATTCTGCCGTATCTAGCAGAATTGATTTTCCTGAAATGATTTTCTTTCATAAAAATAAAAATAAAATAAAATAAAAAACGTGATGAACTTGTTAGCTATCAACCCCAAAAAAAAAAAAAAAAAAAAAAATTGTTAGCGAAATTCCAGGGTCAATAGTAGCCGGCAGCTGTCTTTGGAGAAAAAGGACGACAAGGGCTTACGTACATGATATGCTTCTTTGTATTTTTTTTTTTCATACTTTCGACTGAATAGCCTTCGCCTATGGATTGGCTCAATCCACTGATTTATACATGCAATTTATCTCCGCATTTATCAGAGATTTTCTTCTTATTTTTTTCTTTGGCCACAATCTTCAATTACCGCCTATTAAACTACACACTTATCGACATTAATCCTAGAGGGGTCCAGGCTTTTTTAAAAAAGCTGATCAGAACTTCAACACTGAATAAAATTTGTGCTAGGCTGGGTATTACATATACATCACGAATATAGTTAGGCCCTGTTTCAAAGGCTATAGTACCTTATTCTTTCACATCCAGTAATGCACCGTTACCCAATTTCATTTGGCTTTTATCGATGTATCAATATTAATGAATATAGATCTTCTACTGTCATGTGATTACTACATGCATTATCAATATAATACTTATCATTCTCCTCCCCGTTTGCCTCGTGGCCTATTTAGAACATATTGTTTGTATTTTTTCTTTCAACATAATTATCTTGGTAGTTTAAATTTGAGCGACAATACTTTTCTTAAAGTGATTTGTTTTCTTGCAAATACAACAAGATGTATATTCTTCTTTTGGAGAGGTTTCTCCTTTTTTTTTTTTTTTTTTTTTTAAGAAAAAATTCCTCAAACTCCTTCCACCATTTTTTACATATATGATACTGTATTTTTATTGTAGATTGAAAGATACTTTTGATTGATTCTTTATCTTCTATCATCATTCTTTTTTTGTATACCTCTAGAGAGCTAATTAATTCACTTATTGATATAGTACTTCAATCCTTATATTCTTATATAGATGAGGTAATAAAATTGTATTTTCTAGTAAGTGTCATGATAGTGATATCATCTTTATAGGCACTCATTTGATTTTCTACTTCTTTTAATCTACCATAATATTGTTGGATAGTATTATAATCTTTCGTGTCAGCATTTTCGAATTCCGTTATAAGAGATTGAAGTCTAATAGTGCTTGCCCTTATTGTGCTTGGAACTCTTCTCAAAGTGAGCTTATTGAATGACACATAGAGGCGTTGCATTTTTTTGTAGTGGTGCCGTCGGAACGTTCGCATTTCTTTTGGAGTCGCATGCCCTTTCTCCACAATGTCCCATGAATCTTGGGCTTTCAAGAAAAAAGTGATTTTAATACTCATATAGTCATAGTTATTTTGGGAGAATTACCCAAAAAGTCCTAAACCTTTTGCAATTATGCCAATTCAGTTTTAAACTTATCTTGTTACTCAATTGATTCCTAAACCTTTTATAATTGTGTTAGTTCAATCATTCCGGCCAAAATTGACTGGTTGGCACTAACGTGGCTGCCGACTGGCATTGGCATAATTTTTTAATAATATCTTTTTTAGAATTATTTTATTAATTTTTTAATCTTTTTTTTCTTTTTTTTTTTCCACCCTCCTTCTTCCTTTGGCTCGGCGATTGGCCAGCCCTCGCCTGGTCGTTTGGAGCCAAAGGAAGAAGGAGGGAGGACAAGAAAAAAAAAGAGAAAAAGATTAAAAATTAATAAAATAATTCAAAAAAATATTATTGAAAAAAATTATGGCCCGCATCTGACTGGTGGTCACATTAGCGCTAGGCGGCTAATTTTGGTCAGAAGGATTGAATTGGCACAATTGTAAAAGATTTAGGACTCAAGTTGGCTAAAAAATAAGTTTATAACTGAATTGGCACATTTGTAAAAGGTTTAAGACTTTTTTGGTAATTCTCCCTAGTTATTCCCATTGAAAGTAGTAATAAATAGTAAGTATGAGCTAGAGCTGTCCTTAATCTTGGTGTTGGATATGTAGATGGAAGATTTTAGTAGCAAGTGGATAGGCAAACAACCAAACGAGGCTCTAACATGACTGTTAGTTTGGCATAGAATGAGAAAAGATGAAAACATTGGTAATGGAAGAATAGTGTGTGGCTGATTTTGGAGCAAAGAAGGACCACTAGAGATTCGATGGATTTGTATGACAAGGACTTGTGTACACGGTATGCTTTTTTCTTTTATACACTTAACCCAACGACCTTGCCTATTTATAGGCTCGATCCACCAATCTATCTCTGCCCACAAACTTCAACTACCACCTATTAAACTAGGGACTTGTAGACATTAATCCTAGAGGAGTCTATGTTTTTCTAGAAAAAAAAATGATCAAAACCTCAATACGCCCAACTTGATTAAGATCATAGAGTGCAGTATTCTACCGACAATATCCGTAATATATAGAGAAGTGGATTGCGCACCCACTTCATTCCTAATTAATCTCTTAAATCTTATTTTTTTGGTTAGATGAATGAGGCTTGCTTTTTGCTAGTTAGGCATTTATAGGTTTATCTAGTTTTGTTTGTACTAAGGCAGGAGAAGCATGGGCAGATTTTTGCTAGTTTGACTTATAACCTTAACTAGCCATCAAATTTTTGGTTTTATGAGGTCGTGTCGTGTTCTCAACGTAATTACTGCGTGTGTGCGGAGACAACAATTGAATGAATTGCCGCGGTGGGCTTGCTGTAAGGATCAAATTGAACAGTCACTCTCAAGCCCCAACAACACTAGCCTTGTACTCGCCCATATAAATCGAGGAATTGTGCTCCATATTTTTGCAGTTTGTAGCCAATTCTCATTTCATCGCAAAACTAGTACGCCGCAAGTTGGGGACAAGATGCATCAAAGAAGATCAGCCAATTATAGGCCTAATATTTGGAAATACGATTTCCTCCAGTCACTTAACAACAGCTACGACCTCGTAAGATTCTAATTTGTACCTTCCGTGCTCATAAGTCTGATTTAATTTGGTTGTTAATCATCCAAATTGCCCTTTTTGGTTGACCTCCTTAATTGTAGTATAGAACATGAGACGCATGTTAATTTTTTTTTTTTTTTTTTTCCAAAATTCGAGCAAGGTAGTATGTTGCTAAATTAATTTGTAATATCATATGCATGATATCAATATGCCTGTTTATCCTATATATCAGCCATCATCTAGACTTGATTTATAGCTAACGTATAATGTAAGAAACCAATTCATCTAGCTCTATACATTTGCATGTACTAATTATTTCTGAAAATTAGCGTGTGCACGAGTTGAGTCCTCTAGGGATCGAAATGGAGCCAACCCTTTCAGTGAGGCTCATTTTACAACAATACTTCGCAATATATTTTACAATATATTCATAAAGGATAAATTAGTATAATCACAATATATTGACATTGCTCTATAAATTATTTGAGGCCTTGAGGTAGATTTTGATCTAACGAATATGACTTGATTCGACAGAAAGAAGGAACTAAAGAACAGGTGGAACGGCTGGTGGAGGAAGTAAAACCAACATTATCAGAAGCAGTCAATTCACTCCTCAAGTTGGAGTTGATTGACAAGATGAGAAAATTAGGGTTGTCCAACCTTTTCGGTAATGAAATTAAAGAAGTTCTTCAAACAGTTGCATCCACCAACAATGGTGTTTTCAACATGGAAGATCATCTCTATGCCAGTGCACTTCAATTTAGACTCCTCAGACAGCATGGCCATGTTGTTTCACAAGGTAAATTCTAAATATGGATGTATGCGATTTCCTTTGTCTTGGATGTTACTATCGAATCACAGCACATATCAAATAAAGCAATAAATAATGCCAAAGAAACTAAGATTACTGTACAAAAATTGATTCCTTCCATACCATTCTTAACATCCCTAGAATTACTTTTTATCGATAATCAATTAATGGAGAGTTTGCATACATTTAAGTGGACTTGATATCACTAGATAAAAAGCTCAATAGCCTTATGAGGATATCGATTGCTCCAAATTTTTACCCACAAACTTAACGTGAATTTCCAATTCAGGAAATTTTCTTGATTTTGATATCACTCGTTGAGTTTCCGACAGAATTTTTGGAACATCCAAATGGAGAAGTCCCGCAATCGGCACACCGATTGGGACTTAGCTCTTCTGAAAAGCCTTCTTGTTTTTAGAGAGAGGATCATGAAAGGAAAGTGTAATTGTAGGCTAGATGGCGAAGAAGGTTTCGTCCACAGTGAGGCACTATCGAAGTGAATGCATACAATCTACTCAAAGTTCATGTCAATATTCCTTGTTTTGCAATAGCATCTTCTTAGCGGTCAGTTGTCGTATTTCTACTATTTAGTAACATCAAGTATAATTAATAGTATCAACAATAATTCTCGGTTCTTTGAGGTCGTAAAACTTTGCATTTCAATTTGCAATTAGATGCATTAAGGAGCTTCAGAGACGGAAGGAACACATTGAGCGGAAGCAACTGCGGAGACGTTGAAGCTATGATAGAGCTTCTCGAGGCTTCATATCTGGCTATGAAAGGCGAAAACATTTTGGAGGAAGCGAAAGCCTTCTCAACTGGGATTCTCCAAGAGAGAGTCTCTGGTTTGGACGGTCAGCTCTTGAAGCGTGCCGTCCACGCTTTGGAGCTTCCGATGCACTGGAGGGTCCAGTGGTTCGACATCAAATGGCAAATCGACTTGTATGAGCAACAGGAGGACAAGCAAAGTAATCTGCTTCAGCTTGCCAAGCTCAATTTCAACACTGTCCAAGCCACACACCAAAGAGATCTTAGAGATATATCCAGGTAATTTCTGCACTCTCAAACTCACTCATGATACATATGGTGTCAATTCATCCTAAGAAATTGTCTACTTCGAAGATATCTTTAAGGGACATGATGTGATTTTCATAGCTTTTAATTTGATTAGTTGCTTCGGTAAATTCAGGTGGTGGAGGGATCTGGGACTTATCGAACATGTGGACTTTGCAAGGGATCGGCTGGTCGAAAGTTTCTTTTGTGCCCTTGGCCTCTCTCAGAACCACAGTTCAGCTCTTTTCGAAAATCTCTCACCAAGGTCATCATTTTGATACTGGTGATCGACGATCTCTACGACCTTTATGGTTCGTTGGAGGAGCTAGAATGTTTCACTGACGCCATTACCAGGTTGGCCACGGTGCCTCTCAAATTTCTTCCTTTCGTGTTTGCTCAGTTTATATTCTCTAACTGGAAAGTCAGATGCTTCTAGATGGGACTTAGAGCAGATTCAACAGCTTCCCGAGTGCATCAAGGTCTGTTTCCGAGCACTTCGCGATGTTACGTATGAGGTTGCTCATGAAATTGGCAAGGACAAAGATTGGCATCAAGTGGTACCACATCTCACAAAAGCCGTAAGCAAAAAAACTGTCGGATAACTGCATATCCATGCATATGTCGCCATAACTAATTTAATTCCTCACATTATGAATCATCTCCGATTAAATCTCCTTTTTCCCTTTTTTTTTACAGTGGGCAGATTTTTGCAAAGCGTTACTTAATGAAGCAAAGTGGGACAAAATGGGCTACACTCCATCTTTGGAAGGATACTTGAGCAATGCATGGACATCATCTTCAGGACCTCTGATCTTTTCTCATGCTTATTACTTCATGGGACAAATGAAATTGGAGGATGCAGCAGATTTGCTAAAGAAAACAAGGATCTGATTTACAATGTGTCCATTATAATTCGACTTTGCAATGACCTTGGAACGTCAACAGTAATTATCAAACTTCTGTGTGAATGTTATAAACAAACTGAATTTGACATGATGGACAAATTCTTAGCTTGCAGAAAAATCTTGTGCTTACACACATTCAGAGTAAAGGAGATTGAATCTGATTAACAAGTTAAATTGATTTATTTGTTTGATTAGGCTGAAAGAGAAAGAGGAGATGCTCCATCCTCAGTGGTGTGTTACATGCGAAAAGCGAATGTGTCAGAGGACATTGCCCGGAAGCACATCAAGATATTGATAAACCAAGCATGGAATATCATTAATGCTCATTGCTTTGGCAATGCCGAGAAGCCGTTTCTCCGACCCTTCATCAATGTCGCCGTGAATGCGGCTCGTGTTGTGCATATGCTTTACCAGTTTGGAGATGGGTTTGCCATCCCGGACGGCGACATTCAGCAGCAAATTCTATCTATTGTGATCAAGCCTCTCGCTCTCGACTGAGATATTGACGCAAGTGTAATCACAGAGCTGGTGTGTAAGCTAGACTAGCTGCTGCCGGTCCAAAGATTGAGGGCTATAGGCAGATTGTATCCTAGGCTATGCAATAATTGTGTTTGTGTTTCGGTGGGAATATCGGCCAAGTACCTTTATCATCAAAGGTTGATCTTTGGATTTTATTGAATCGGGTTCAGTGGCGAGTCGGATAGAAAGCAAATTGTGCAACAAGAACGATTAAATCTAGAGAAAAGTAAATGCAAGTACAACAAATTGATAAATCGGAAAAAATAAAATTGAGAAATTACATAAGCATTTGTGTTAAGGATCGGGTCTTTTACAACAATTCAACACGGCTTTATATAGCCCTGTACAAAGTGTAACCACGTACAAGCGATTAGTATTCCAATTATTGATTACAATTGCATTTGCATGACTTTAGGCTCCATGATTGTATTTTGACCTAATCTATAGGTAGTTACAACTCTTCAATTGTCATTGGACTTGATTATTAATCACTATATTCACTTTTTTTGGGTCAGAATATGAGTTTATTTAATAAAAGTGAACATCCAAACAAAGTAACTCCCAAAGGGGTTGAGAGATAAGCTAACCAATTACAGAGCAAATAATCGCTATCTTTACTTTGACATCTTCACTTTGTCTTTTTTCTGCTTTCAACACTTGTCCATAGTGATAATCGTAAACCAATCACCATGATATGTCGATAGCCATATCATGGTAATCGATACGTCATAGTCATCAACAAGTGTATCCGCTATCAATAACTCATTGATATTATAATTATACTTAACTCCAAGCTCTATATCTATTCAGGCTGGCAAAATGTCAATAAGAAAGATTTAGTCAATTTTTGGTGTCAACAATTTGTAACAATCAAATCCCTACAAAATGTCCATTTTACCATACTGGGCATCGCACAGGGTAACCATATGCCTAATTTGTCTAATCCATGTGAATCACACTTCTAGAAAAGGATACTTTTTTTTTTTTCTTTTTTACAAAAAAGGATAATTGAGATAGTGATAATTTGACCAATCCCCCATTAGCTAGACTTGAATGTTGCACATGTCAAGGATGGTACATTTTTCTCTCAAGAGCATCGAAATCGTGACGAGACTCGTTCTATAGTCAAGTCAATCACAGATGATTGGATTGGACCACTCTGGATTTGGGAAAACGAATGTATTTCTCATATTTAATGCGGTGAGATAATTCAGTCCGCACGGATCGGCCAACTCTGTCAGATTATGAAATACTTTTTTCCTGTTGTTATGGGATGATTTGGAGCATTTATTGGTGGGATCCATTGTCCACTAACAGGCAGCCGCAGAGTCAAATGCCATTGCATTCATCGGCGGCATTAGAAACGGCAAAAAGGTTAAATTGTGTCAAATTATTTGACCTTCAAAACCGTAAACCACTCCTTGGTTTGAAACTTTGGTCCTGGGGTCTGACTTGAAAGTTTGTCACCAGACCTCTGTTGCTGGAAGATGCTTCTTCAAGTTACTAGATTTGGATTTGATGTTTTATCGACATATTGGCACAGTCAAAATAATAGATGTAGTCCGAATTAGCAACACATGAAAACTGCAATTGATTTATTGAGTCGAGATGGATCGAAGTAAATACACACAGAAGCAATACCCGTCAAGCTGGAATCGATTCAAAAGAGCATCCGATCAATATATTCAACTTAAAATCAGATGATAGACCATGTTGACTTGATAGAACTTAGTCAAATCTGTAATTTTCCTCTTTCACAGAAATGAAAATTTATGAACATGTGTTTTGGGGGCTTTGTCCCTTCTTATGGCTTCTAGCACGAAATCAAAATCCGGAACATGAAATCTGAAAGTGATGGGGTTTCCTTCCATGTTCATGATGCATGTCTCTTATTCAGAATTTAAGTCCGATATCTAAAGTCAATGCTATCACAAACCATTGTGAGGGTTTGATAAACATGTATTTTTGGAGTGGATGAGACCCGAAATTACATAAGATGAGAGCGATCATAAATTCCTATAGATAAAACATGCGCACACAACATAACCTCGCTTCTTGTTCCCTCCATTGTCTATTTATATATTATGACCCACGATTGTCCGAAAGGTCTTTTGATAAAGCATAGAAATTAGATTCTCTGGCCTCTTCCTCAGTTCCCACTGACTTTTCCATATCGAGCACTTGGTTTAACTGTTCACTCAATTCCCTCGTGGGAAAGATCCCAAAAGTGCTAGCCTTTTCACATGCAGAACCATTTTCATGAAGCGGTAGAGTTTTGTCTCTGAAGGTGTTTTTAATTTGCAGTCTTCTTCTCCAACAATGGAAATATGCTGCATTCTTGAAGTAGACGTCAATGGCCTCGAGACTTTCCTGGTGGACAAGGTAATTACTTGCTCTGCTTTCTCTCTCAATTTTTAGGTTATCACCTTTCTGTTTTATGACCTGCTTCAGTTCAAGTTCTTGTGATATTGCTTCTTGTTACAGTTTTTACTACTGGTAATTGGGCTTTGAGTTTCTCAAACTGTGAAGTCACTCAGCTGATGAAATGGACTTCTGCCTAATCGATTGATTCCTGTTTCTTGAAAAAAATAGTCTTTCCTGCATTGAGAAGCCTGTCGTACTTTTTTGAAGTTTTTCAGGTTATCCCTATTATGGTTTTGAAGACTTAGACCATCCTGATGTGACTTTAACATTTTTTTTTTCCTTTCTTTTCCCCTTTTGTTGACACTGTCTCTGTTTTTTGTTTCTTGTGCAGAAAATTACGGGATCGTTTTCAAGGAGGCTTAACAGATTGTTTGGTCAAAAATCAGGAGCAGCAAATGGGAAGCAGAAAGTGATCTTTCATGATTTTCCAGGAGGCTCAGAGGGTTTTGAGCTCATGTTCAAGATTCTGCTACAACAATGGCAAAGTCGAGATAAACCCTTACAATATCGTCCTGTTGAACCGCGTGGCACGTTTCATGGAAATATACTGCGATGAAGCACTGGGCAATCAAAATTTGGAGGAACAAATGGAGAAATCCCTCAAAGGGATCAGCTACTGGTCTTGGTCTGAACTACTAGCGTCGTTGAAACAATGCCAGAATTTATTACCTGCTAAAGATTCGTCTTTTTTAGTACAGAAAATTGTGGACTGCATAACAGAGAGGTTATCTTTGCCTACTGATGCGAGCTCGTGCACGTCTTCGTCAGACAGTTCGTACTATCCTCGCTCAAGCATGGATAGTGTCAATAGCAATTGCTCTCACATGGCGTGGCGGTTGAAAGATCTTACATTCTTGGAAATCGATTGGCTAGACAAAATAGTGAGAGCAATGGTATCAAAAGAACATGACCATTTCGCCATAAGTAGATTCCTCCTCTATTATCAAAAGATGAAATCCACTAGCGCCACGGTCATCGAGAAACGCAGGATTTTAGAGGGCTTGATCAGTCTGCTATCTTTGGTGGATCGGGGCTCGAGCAACATCTCTTGCAAATGCCTCTTTGAGCTACTATGCCTCGGATTGAGGTGGAACATAAGCACTGGCCACAAAGAACTCTTGGAGAGCTTGATCGGCTCGCGATTCGACCAAGCCACGGTTGACCATCTGCTCGTTCAATCGCCTCGGGGGAAAAAGTACGCATATGATGTCTATTTGATCATCAGGATTATTAAAGCATACTTGCACAAAGGCGATCAATCACCTGCAGGTCAGCTTAAGAAGGTTGGCCACTTGATTGATTCCTACATAGGAGAAGTGGCTGCCGATTTGTATGTAAAGCCCGTGACATTTGAAGAGCTGGTCTCAATCTTGCCGGAGGCTGCAAGAGACTCTCATGACAGCCTATACAGAGTCATAGACATCTACATTGAGGTAGCATACTTGGACAGAAAATTCTCAAAGCTCCACGTTTAGTAGAACATTTAACAAAGTTACTGCTGAGTACTTCATTTACTTCACTTAATTTTCATGGCTGAAACATCATTTTCTGAGTTTGTTTCTTGCTATTTCTTATAAGTTTTATGCAAATGCTTGAGCATTTCCTGTATAAAATGCTTATCAGCAGAGAATTTGTTTGCAGGTCCATCAACAATTATGTCCACAAGAGAAGCAGAGAATATGTGATGTACTAAATCATGAGAAGCTCTCTACAGCAGCTCTAGGAGACCTGGCTTACAACGCAAATTTTCCACCCAAAATCACTGTTAAAGCTCTGCTTATGCTGCAACATAAGCTCAAGAACCTGGTCCCAGGAACACGACAGAATGTCAGCGATAAGGTCAAGGGAAAGCGAAAATCACACGATAGTTGGTGCTAGAGGGAATTTACAAGTCGGTGCGATCAGATACTGCAAACTCAATTGTCCAGTCAGTGCAATGCAGGATTCTCAATTGTTCAGAGCTGGGACCTTTTTCCTTCCATTTCTTTTTTCTTTCGGGCTAGTCATTCTAGAATAGGTAAGTTGCTTTGCATCTTCTTCTACCTCTGTTTTCTGTAGTTCTGAGATGATTTGTATAGATTTCATAATATGCGGTGCAACAGACACGACATATTTATGCCGGTGACAGGTATAAGGTGATCGATCGATAAGTATACTCGAAGAATGTCAATCCTTTTTGTGGTATATAGAATCAAAGTCCATCTCAAATCATCAAAGAGCATTATCTCTGGCGCCAAAAAAAAAAGGCCAATTTAGACGCCCTACTTTCAAAGAACGGCAAGAAATCTACAGAAAGTCTAATGAATTTATGAAAATCATGAGCACACTGGCTTTGATACGATATTAATGTGAGTGTGCAATCAATTTGAACGTTTAACGAAGACGATTTAGTTACTCAGACTCAAAGTGAAGAAAGGAACTAGAAGAGAGATTGAGAAATTCATGGGGACAAAACCCTTCTTAAGAACAAATTTAATTTGTCAATTCATTTATCGATGACAAAATCTCACAACCCATGTCCTTCAATTAACCCAATACCATGATTAATGGGACAAATTTATTAATACGATGAATGGATGTTTCTAAAGAATATACGTAACGATTTACGAGTTCGTGCTCATCGCCGACTGCGGAGAAGAACGCGCTCGTTTAGAGGCTCAGAACAACAGACAATACAGCCCCCAGACAATGCATAAACCAAAGGATTTTGGACTTTCTGAACTTATTAACTCTTTTTTTGAATTTATTGGTTATTATAAGTTTGACCCACGATTTTGAGTGATGGCCATAATATAAAAATATGTTACCTCTTTTCTTTTTGTTATTCTCAAGACAGAATCTTTGCTTTGGTCTACGTCAAGTTTTGGCTCGTATAGAGAGGAGTGAGTTCCTTTTTTATACTTCTTTAACCAGAACCGAAAATGTTTTAATAAATGGACTTGGATTTATGTATTCCTTTCGCTAGACATGCATATCTTGCTTTAGAGAGTAAATCAAGCCCATTCTTTTCATAAAAAGAACATTACCTCAAATTAAATTTTTTTAAGAGTTGACAACGTTTTTTGCTAGCTCAGTTTTTGGTGATTTGGTAGTCTCTTTTCATCCAAGGATGAGGGCACGTGAAAGTCGGTATGGATCCAAGGGTCTCGATACTTTCTAAGGTCTAATCCACTAATAATGTGCCACTCTCGGTCCCTAAAGTCAGTTCTTATTAAGAAAATTCAATGAGAAAAGTTTCTATTTTTGATAAACTGATTGCACCTATAAGAAGAGAAGGCAGAGTTGACTTGAGATGTGTTATCTTTCTTCGTCTGGTTTGTTTTTCAATAATAAAAATAAACTGTAATGTGACCACTTTTTTTAGTCGGTATCGTGTAACCCACTTGACCATGAGGTTTTTATCTTTGAATGAAGTGTGTTTCATTGTTGACGCTTGGAATATCTCAAAGTATAGCAATGAACCAGAAAAAGAAATACCGTAGAAGTATTCACAAAAATGAATTATTTTCATTGGATGAAAGAAGGAGATGGTATTGTTCGATTGAAGTGTTTGGACGACATGACAACATCCACCGGTGAGCGTGAGCATTTAATGCAAGTTTTGGATCTAATAACAGCAGTCTCAATTCTCAGTCTCGCGGACAAGCATCATTGATATTTGAAAATGCACATTTTCTTAGGCTGACGCAGATTATATAATTCAAAAGAAAAAAACATCCTCGTTATCTGTGATTTTTAGAGTCTTCAACGCTTTTTGGTAGGTGAAAGCATTCAATGGATGGTAAAGTCGAGAAAGCCTTTCCCTCGAGGCGATTTTGAACTTGTTGCATGACCATTGCCCCCTTCCATTCTCTCAACAACTCTATTTCTGTCCCTCGTGTCTAATAAATAGTTAGGGATGTGTAAACATGTTTTATATTCTAAATGCCAAAACCGTAATAAATCTATTCACATTGATACATATATAGTTCATTTGACCAATTTAAATTGAAATTGGTCACGTAGATTCTAACTGTCTTACCTGACATAATTGGAGCTATCATTGAATTTTTTAATTTTTGTAAATTTTTTATCATTAAAAACCTTCAAATAGTTATACTTGTGAGAAACTTACTTGTCATTAGTTTCCATTAAATTTACTATCAAAATGTTAAGTTGAATGACACGCATACCGGTTTGGAGTTTTATAATTTGTTTGTCACATGTGTATCAATTTGTGATTTTTTGAGATATTAATTTAATTTAACAAAAAAAAGGGTAAATTTACTATGGATACACTAGTTTAGGGTTTTTAGTGGTAAAAAATGTTAGGGAAATCCCTTATGATATTTTGAAGATGACAAAATAAATCAAATGCTATTAATGTATTTGATGGTTGAATAATAGGCTATGCAGATGATAGAACGTGTAAAAGATATTATCAAATCTATACTTGGAAGAACCAGAAGATAGACTATATACTGAAGCTGAACTGGGTACAGACCTTAAAGCTAAATCTATTCAGAAGCAGAATATGTTCAGACTCAGATTGCAAAGTTTATCGCATTCAGACTCAGATTATAAAGTCTATTGCTATCAGACTTTACATCTAGATTCGACATAACATAACTCAAGCCCAATTATATAATGGCTAGTGATCTGGTTTAGATTACACATCAAGATTAATTTGATTGACTCAATCTAATTGATTGACGATTGAATATTGAAGACAAGAACTTTATATACGAAGAAGCTTTACTTATGGAAACCAAGATTTCGTTTGTATGGGTGATCGGAATCAATTTGGGATTCTACATTTATCACTCAACGGCTACCAAATCTTTTTGATACAGAGCTGTCCAATGGGTATATTGGAAGACGATCCTCAAGATACTGTCCAACGGCTAGTTTGCAAGTGGATAAGTATTCAAGGAGATGAAGGACCGATGAGCAAGTAAGAGATAGAGCGTAGAATTTATAATTCCAAAATCTGAGTGACCTTCGATTATACACTTGTCTTTGGAGAGCTTAAACGTTTGTGATCGTGAGAGAAATACCAAAAGAGTGACTTAGTGAGATAGTGTGATTTACTAAGTGTTTGCACTCAAAGTTGTAATCTCTTGTTGATTGCATAGTGGAATCCAGCCAAGAAGGCTGTTAGCGTGGGAGAGTGGGTGTAGGCTTGGATTAAGCCGAACCATTATAAATCTTATGTTCTTATTCTCTTCCCTAACTCATTTGTTTTGTTTGAGGTTTATTTTATTCCGCATATATTTGTCAAGGTTTAATTTAAACACCTATTCACACCCCTCTAGGTGTTCGTACTAGCTTTTACAATTGGTATCGGAGCCAAGTGTTCGGTTTATAAAAGTGTTTTTACTTTTGAGTTAAAGATATTTTATAGCTAGTATCTTGGCACCAAGACTTATCGATGGACAAAGTAACACAAGGCCACCATATTTTAATGGAAATGGATACAACGTGTGGAAGAACAAAATGAAAGCATTCCTAAAATCCAAAGATCCCTTGCAATGCGATGTTGTGGAAAAAGGAATCAATCCCACTGCTGCATTTACATCAAATAAAATGGCAAAGACAAAAAATCCAAACCCCCCGCTCCAATGTCTCGGACGGAAATGTCCAAAAGAGAAGTGCTTGATGCAAAAGCTATTTATTCTTTATATTGTGCCTTGTCTCCTACTAAATATAATAGAATTTGTTCATGTGAAACAGCAAAAGAAATTTGGGATAGACTTCATGTTACATATGAAGGGATCGATCGTGTAAAAGAGACAAAAGTAAACTTCCTGCTCGGCAAATATGAATCCTTCAAGATGAAGCAAGGAGAGTCGATTGGAGATATGTTCAATCGCTTTACAGAAATTGTAAATGGTTTAGCATATCAAGGTCAGCCAATTTCTTCCTCAATGAAGGTCAACAAACTCTTGCGAGGTTTCTCAAAAGATTGGAACCATGTCAAGACCTCAATCCGGGAGACTCAAAAGATTATGCCACTTTCCGTTGATGAATTGATTGGCACTCTTCAATCCTATGAAGTGGAACAACTCAATGATGAAGATCCTGAAGGTAAGAAGTCCATTGCTTTAGTATCTAACGCTATTTTTGATGAAACGGACTCAAAAATGACATGGACGACAAAGAACTTGCTTTTATGATCAAGAAATTAAAAAAGTTGAGTAGAAAAGGAAGGAAGTTTAGTGAAAGAAGACAATACAAGCAGAATGGCCAGAAAAGAACAATGAAAGAAGATGATGAGCAAGGAAATTTATGCTTGATGGCACATTCAGAATCTGAGTCTGACTTAGACACAGACTCAGAATCCGATGAGGAAATCGAGGTAAGCCATTCAAAAATTCCTCTCAAAGTTTCAAAGTATATAAATGAGCTTTGCTCAAATCTCAAATATTCTTTTAAAAGGATCTCCGAACTTAAAAAGGAGAATTCTCGGCTTAGGCAACATGATCTTTCTCAAAAAGAAAATTTTAAAATTTTGCAAAAAGATTTTTACAAACAAAAGAAAGTCGAGATTTACTTGTCAAAGAAAATGATTCTTTGAAGAAAGAATTTTCAAATATTTTGACAAGATTTTCAAATTGATCAAAAACATTATAGCATATTCTTTCTAAATAAGTTCCTTACTATAATAAGTCAAGACTTGGTTTCAATAAGGAAAATAATTCTTTAATTGATTTTCCTAAAGTAAAAGAGAGACTTAGCCGAAAACCTTCAAAGGCATTTTACAAAAAACCTTCAAAGGCATTTAACAAAAATTATTTTCAAAAAGTGTTTGTAAAACCTGTTGGTCTAAATGCCCTCAAGTGTTTAAATTGTGGAGATTTGGAACACTTTGAGAAATATTATCCTAAAGTTTGGAGATCGGTTAAGAAAATTGGATAAAAACAGCATATTCTACTAACTCTCATGGACCCAAGAAAAAATGGGTACCAAAAAAAGATGAGTTATTTTTTCAGGATATAAAGAAGAAAGAAGAAAGAGAGTTTGGTAAGAAATGTATATATTTTTATTCTCAATTTCTCATTATGCTTGATATTCGATATATCCTTGGCTGATTGAGATTTTATAATGATCATATTTTGCTTTATTGAAGAAAGAATCGCATGATTTGTTTTTGTGATGAGATTTAATTTGATACGTGTGATCATTTTTGATATCATGCTTAAAGACAAATGAATTTATTTGGTTTGATTTTATACTCTCAGATTTTATCATATTTTGCCAAATAAAAATCTGTTTTACATGATATTAATTTATGATGCAAGATATTTTTAGATACTTAAGGAATTTTATTTCTCTGTTTTTATCGTACTATGACCAAATGAGAATTTATTTTTCAAAATATCATTATGCATAATATTCTTTCTTTGAGTACTCTGTTATGATGAATTAAGAAAGAATATTTGGAGATTATATATTTTGCTCTAACGTCATGGAAGGATCCAAATTGATGGATACCAAAAAGGAAATGAGTTGATTGCAGGAAATTCTTTAAGGGATGAATGATTGCAAATTTATGAAAATCATGATGCAATCAGAAATGCATCTCATGTGAAGATTGGTAATGATTTTTTTTTTTTTTTTGTATATTTCAAACATATACCATGTGTAAGAGAATATTTTTATCATCTTGCCTTGCAAATTTCTACGTCCATTTTGGATGATTATTTATTATATTGTGAATATCTTTTGTCATAAATATAAGGTATTACAATTTTGGCACGTGACAGAAATATCTATTTTCCTTTTACAAAATGCATATCTAAAATTTATGCTTAAGAAAATCTCTTTGATCTCGAAAGATATTACTGCATATTCTTAGATATTCTTGCTATAGAAGATATATTATATCTAGCAAGTTTGATTAGCAAATCGGAGGAATGTATTACGTGACATTTTTGTAAAGATAATTATCTATTATACAAGATTTTGCAGGTGACAATAGAATCTTCCATATGAATTTTGGAAAGCTTAGATCAGAAATTTGTGAAGATTTTATACTATCTTTTGAAGGTTCAAAGATTCAATTCCTTATGCAAAAATTTTGCAAATTGTTGAAGAAATCCCTTATGTGTTGTAAGAAAGGTTGAGTAATTCAGAATTTTAATAATTGATAATTTTATATATGTTATTCAACTTATTTATTTGAAGAATGGGCATTATATATTACGTGGATATTATTACAGCTTATTTGTGCAAAAATTTTGTTAAGTTGATGCAGGTTAAATTTGAGATGAGCTTGATGAAGAAAATAAATTTTTGCCTTGAATTTCAAAATGCAAATAATTGTTACAGATGTTGTTGCTACAAAGGAAATACTGAAAAAAAAAATTATGTTCAACAAGCAACAATTATTTCTATTCGCAAATATTGCCATGATTATATGGGGAGAAAGCAAATCGAAAAGAAAAAGAAAAGAATCGTGATCATCTCAAAAGTGCAACAAACTGAGGGGGAGTATTAATCAATAATGGAAAAATCTTTTTGGATTGATCGTGATTTTATTATGAATGGAATGAAAGGTAAATGTGTTAGAATTTGTTCTTAAAAAAAAAAAAAAAAAAAAAATCTTGTTAGTGTATCTTTTATTACTTTTTGTCAATAATAAATCATGTATTGATATTATCATTTTATTATGACAAAAATGGTACATGAATTTCATGATGCATCCGTGATTTTTATTGAATATTTGCTGATATATATGATCGAAGTGAGCTATATTGCATATCTTTAATATTCGATTTACTTTATAAAATCTGATTTTTGGAAATTGTGATTCATGCGAGATATTTGTTATCATTCTCTACATGATACTTTTTCCATTATTATCACTTTTTGATTATGACAAAAAGGGGAAGAGAATATGAATATGCATATGTGTTGATTGGTTAATATTATTTATTGTATAATATTGAGCTGCGATTATTTTTCTATATATTCTTATGCTCAATCTTTTTGCTATATTATGATATCCTTTGATTTTAATTAATATTTTTAAAAGCATGTTTACAAATTTGCATATTCAGAGATTGTTTTGTCATTATAAAAAATTGGGAGATTGTTAGGGAAATCCCTTATGATGTTTTGAAGATGACAAAATAAATCAAATGCTACTAATGTATTTGATGGTTGAATAATAGGCTATGCAGATGATAGAACGTGTAAAAGATATTATCAAATCTATACTTGGAAGAACTAGAAGATAGACTCCATGCTGAAGCTGAATTGGGTACAGACCTTAAAGCTAAATCTGTTTAGAATAGAATATGTTCAGATTCAGATTGCAAAATCTATTGCACTCAAACTTAGATTGTAATATCTATTGCTATCAGATTTTACATCTAGATTCGACATAACGTAACTCAAGCCCAATCATATAACGGCTGGTGATCTGGTTTGGATTCCACATCAAGATTGATTTGATTGACTCAATCTAATTGATTGACGATTGGATATTGAAGACAATAACTTTCTATACGAAGAAGCTTTACTTATGGAAACCAAGATTTCGTTTGTTTAGGCGATCGGAATCAATTTGGGATTATAGCTTTGTCACTCAACAGCTATCAAATCTATTTGATACAGAGCTGTCCAATTGGTGTATTGGAAGATGATCCTCAAGATACTGTCCAACGGCTAGTTTGGAAGTGGAGGAGTATTTAAGGAGATGAAGGACCGATGAGCAAGTAAGAGATAGAACGTAAAATTTATAATTCCAAAGTCTGAGTGATCTTCGATCATACACTTGTCTTTGGAGAGCTTAAACATTTGTGATCGTGAGGGAAATACCAAAATAGTGACTTAATGAGATAGTGTGATCTACTAAGTATTTGCACTCAAAGTTGTAATCTCTTGTTAATTGCATAGTGGAATCCAACCAAGAAGGCTGTTAGCGTGGGAGAGTGGACGTAAGCTTGGATTAAGCCGAGCCACTATAAATCTTGTGTTCTTATTCTCTTCCCTAACTCCTTTGTTTGAGATTTATTTTATTTCGCATATATTTGCTAAGGTTTAGTTTAAACACTTATTCACTCTCCTCTAGGTGTTCGTACTAGCTTTCACAAAAAAAAAAAAAATTATTGTAAATTTATCACTAGTGTACTAGTATGGGTTTTCTGTGATATAAAATCTGTTTTAGGAAATTTATCATAAGTGTACTAGTTTGAGATTTTTAAAGTACTTTGGGTTTAGCTTCCTAAGAAGTTTTCGACCAAATGCTGACCTTGAGAAAGTTGGAAGCCCAATATTAGTATGGACTTGCATTAAGCTTTTAGTATTTAATCAAATGCTAAAAATAAATTTTTTTTTTTTTGGGCCCTTTGTGTAACTGTTCATCTTCTTCGTGTGATGGTTGGTGAAGCCAAATTTGGCCACAAAGGGCTAAGGAGGCTAGATCTCGTTGGCAAAGGGCCAACCAATGCTTGATGAAGGGTCGACAAGGGATGGTTGCCCGACCCAAGCACCTTAGCCAGAGGTCGTATGACCTTGAGTAACTATTGCCTAGGTCTCGTGACTTCCATGACCTTGGCTAAGGTCGTGCGATTTTCGACGGCCCTCACTTGAGGTCACAAGATCTAGGAGGTCACAACCCAGGCAGCGGTCACTTGAGTTGCATGCCGCCTAGGTGGTGTGACTCTCACCTAGGGTTGCTCGAGGTCCTCGACATTGCCTAAGGTTAGGGACCTCAGTCGATGGTCGCCGGTATTAGATCTGGCTTAATGACAACCATTGTCCTTCATTAGGCTTCAACAAAGGATTCAGGTTTTTCTAATAAAAAAATATAAAAAATATAGTCAAAGCCCATTGAAAAGTTTTTTTTGTCAAACACTCCTTGAAACCAAAAATTCATTTACAAAGAGTTTTTACTAAACAAATTTACATTCTCTCAAAGGGTTTTAGCTTCAGCATTTGAATTACACCCAAAGTCCATTTGGAAAGATGAACCAAATGGACCCTTAGTTGTACTAACCTAATTTTTAAATACTTTTTTCCAATATTTTATTAATTTTTTTAATTTTTATTCTCTTTTCCTTTATTTTCTTTCTCATTCTTTCTTTTCTCTTTTATCCTTTTGAGTTAATACTATGCAAATCTCTAAGCCAATACGCCGTGACACAATTATTCTTTATTAATTTTTGCTAAATTTTATTGTTAAATTGTTGAGTTAGATGACACGTAACAATTGACGAATATATAAATTTGGGGTTTTACTCTCCGTTTATCACTTATGTATTAACTCAATTTCACGAAGACTAATGAATGGGAAATTCGTTACAAATATACTAGTTTATGATTTTTTGCAGTGAGAAAATTTGTTATAAGTGTACCGATTTTGATTTTTTTGTGATAAAAATATTAGTTTGAGGAAAATTGTTATGGGCATACTAATTTAAGGTTTTTCGTGGTATTAATCTTTTCTTTTTTTCCTTATCACCCACAGCAGTCACCACCGGTGAAGGACACAACTTCTGGGGAGGGCCAAGGTTGGGACAGCCTCGTCGGCCTTTGGCGTTGCCCCCTTGCCGGCCGACTATCACCTAGGAGCAGGACGCGAGGAGGTGGAGGTTGAAGCACAGTATTTGGGCGTCACAGTTGTCTCCAAGTCTGGATCTGGGTTCGTCGTTCTGGGCAGAGAAGATCTTTGACTGTAGAGTGAGGGAAAAGTCCATTTCCAATCAACGCAGAGGATGTCATCAGTTCTCCTGTTGTGCATAGTTCCATCTTGGCATAGTAATGCGTCTTTAGAAGTTTGGGCGCACATCTTAAGTCCAGTACATCTCGTTGTTCCATTCATAGTTGCTTCTTCAGGCACATAGATTTTCTCTTGAATTTCGCGCGCACCCTTACCCAAACCATCTCTCTCTCTCTCTCTCTCTCTCTCTCTCTCTCTCTCAGTTTGTGTGTTCGTGAGATGCAGAGATGGAGATGGTGGCTCCGCCTAAGAAAACGAAATAGCCGGGCGCCTTAAGAGTCCTAAATGGAAACCTGGTACGAAACAAACAATGACGATCTTGCTTTTGATTTGGGCTCGCCCATACGGCAAAGGCTGGGGAGTCCCCTCGCCAGATCTGGAGAGGGCCCACCTCACCTAGGCCTTGCACAAGGCTGGTGGGTGGGCCTTTGCCTGTGGCCGTGGAGAGTATCTTCACCCTCGCCCTTGTGGCTGCCGATCGCCAGCTGGCAATACATATATATTGGGGGCAATAAAATAAAAAAAAAGAGAAAGGAAAGAAAAAAATTAATAAAAAAATTTGAGAAAAAGTGTTACAAAATTAAAACATATCCACGTCAGCATCAACTGTACTGCATAAGATGATTGGGTTTACGTCAGTAATTTCCGACCTAAATTGATTGGATGGACTGAATTAATATTAATGTGAAAATGTTATAATTAAATTGCTCCCATTGAAAGGTTTAGAGTTGATTTGATACTAATACAATAAATTTATGATTTTTTTTTGGTGGGTTTCCCTATTCAATCCAATAAAGAGACTTTTCAACTATTAAAATAGTGATTGCAAAAGTACAAACATGTAATAGTTTCCATATTTTGTTACTCAGAAGATGTAGCTGAGAATTCTAGTAGTTATCTAGTGATGTGATGAATAGTTTCATGCTACAATTGGGTTCTCATAGAGTTTTAACTATCTTAACTCTTGATGGGCACGATGTCATCATTAGAAAAAAGATCATCTTTAAGTACGCTCAATAAGAAAATATTTAATTTTTAGAACATTGATTCTTTATATCAAGAGAAAAGCTAATTCATTTGAATTCTCATGCGATATGTCTATATGTCATGAATATAGGTAAAATGTAAAGATAAATAGTAACCAATCAAAAATTACATAAATAAATTATTTCAAAGAGAAACAACGTATTTTCCTGTGTGGTGTGTATATACTTCTTTAAAAAGAAAATGACTTGTCGGATACCTACCTCACATATGTCATGGTGTTTGGTTCATGGATAGAATAGTTTCTTCTCATGCGTTGTGTCCATAAATATCTGAAAATTGGCAAATCTACTCCATGGTGAGTGCAAGATAAGATTCCATTATTGATTAAGCATTACCATAAATATCACAACTATACTTGAGTTAGTCAAATTTTTTTATTGTTTCCCAACCCTTAATTACACTAAAATAATATATACAATGTTTAGACCTCATAGTTTCTCGGAAAAAAAAGTCTCCCATCCATCTTACAAGAAAATGTACAAATCTTACCATAAGATTTATTAATTTTAAAGGACTTACATTAAGGGATGAGTACGAGTTCAAGGTAAACTCGGGAATTGTATCTAAGTGGTTATCATCTTGTTCCAGATGCCAAATTTTTAAAACCAACTATTATTGGTCCGGGGGGCAAAATTGGACCACTGGAGAACTGGGCCGAGATAACCATATTTCTCTCTATTTATTCTTGCATGTTGAACTTTTTATCTTTTATGTCATTTTACGAGTTCATATTTTTATGGATTGTTGCTTTTGATAGATGAGATTTCTTTTTTGTTGCTTTAACTTTTATTTAGCTTGGCTAAGGGATGAGCTGTCACTTCCCAATGGTTTTATATTTCTGTTTGTTTTGTACCGGTATTTTACATCTCAATGTTTTGTTGAACTAATTTTTTGTGCAACCGCTATCTGTCCAATTTTTGAATAGGTTTTACTTCTCACCGTTTTGGTAAGCTGACTATAAAAGTTTGTCCTTTCAAGCAATTGAAAAAACTGAAACCCAAAAAAAAAAGAAAAAAAAAGTCACTTACATTGCTCATAAAAATAAATAAATAATTTTTTATTATACATAAAAATGTTTAGACATAAATAATAATTGATGATAATATTTTTCATTGACTATATATTTTAAATATTCATTTTTAGGAAAATATTTTTTATATTAGTTATATTTCACAAAAAAAACGGAGCCTAAAAATAGAAAAAAAGAACAAACATATCGTCCAAAGTCCATAAGACAGAATGGTCCATGCATATCGAGAAACTTGACCTGCGCATCAACTATTTTTGCAGGATTGCGTTCAAGAGAGGAGGATTAGGTAGAGTTATGCTGCTATAGTCTCAACCTTGCCGCTTCATAAGAAATGATAGTCCAATAATCAAACTTTCTTTACGAAAACTTAAATATAATCATATGAAGCAAAAAAGAATAGAAAAGGAAACAAGGAAAGTTATATTACTCGGAAAATTTCTTGAAATTATGAAATAAAATGATGCTTTGTCTTATGAAATTGTCAGATAATCGTCCTTGATTGTCCACAAGCTCTAGGCTCCCGCGGGATGAAACCAACGCGTAAACATGTGACGTCCCCTAAGTATGACGCGTAAATATGGAACGAAGCATATCCACGGTCAAACACATCGTTGTTGAGGCAATTTGCTATCCACCGATTAAAAAATCGCTATCGACATGTGACTTAAGTTGCTTGTATGACTTTATATAACAACCCGATTGTGCATATGCAAATCATATTCACGTCGGACTAAGTCCCATAACGTGATTCGTGTTCACACCTTTTAGAACGGTAAATGTAGGTGCTCGCGAAGATCAAGGCTTCAGCGTGGTCGAATGTAATTGGAGTCCCGCCAAAGGCCACTCTAATTATATTATCATTAGGGGTATCTTGTCCCCATTATAGGTAAACAAAGGCTGTTGTGATTCTCTTCCCTAATTTAATTGACATGGAATCAAGATTCAGTCTAATAAGACATGCGGACACAGACAATAACCAGTGAAGCGTGTAGAAATGAACACTGGTTTCACACACATTTTAGCTTTCTAAGTCTTTTTCTTTTGGGGTCAAATCTAGCCTTATAAGTTAAGCATAATGAAATGAGCAAAGATAATAATAATTATTATAATTTAATTCCATTGACTAAAGATAAATCATTGAGATGAAAATCTATACATACACATGGACAATTTAAACAATTTTATACTAAATTGTTTTTGTATGAAAACGAAGTTAGATTAAAGAAATTGGAAAGTTCAATCAAAGGAACATAGTGGCTAACTTCGGTGCATAGTCTATTAGAGCCAAGCAGAAAAACAAATATTTAAATCTCATGTTATGCACAGACGCTCTACTAATCTCATATTGAACCCCATCAAGATGTTAATGGCCAAATAAGTGCAAAAGCGTTGTGAAAGAACAAGCAAATGAACAATAACGCACAAGAAAACAAAAACGAAAAAAATTGAATACCTGATTCATATGGTCCACTTGGTGTGATTTACTCCATAAGTACAAAAATATAAGATTTTATTATAGATCAAATAGCACAATGGACATTAAGGTCACATTTGAGTCTTTGAAATGCTCTAAGCATTTCCCAATTTGAAATTATACCAAAAAGCTTACACAGTATTTACCCTTCACAATTTCTCTCAAGACAATCTCTAAAGGAATACAAAAAGTTGGTTCGTGGCAAAATGATTCCTCTAGTTGGCTGCAAAGTTAACAAAACATGAAGAATTTTCGAAATCTACAACTTTAAAGATTTAGTCATTCTTAATAGATTGGCAACTTTAAACCTTAGTCATACTGTCCTTGACGACATGACCATGCGTTCACATAATGTTGACCGTACTTCTACACAGTTATGGAAATTGGGTTTTGTTCAAAGGGCTCAATGTCGAGACATATGGTCAAACACAAACAATGATCAATTTATTCTTGATTAATCCTTCAATATTTATTTTGGCTTGGGGAAGTTTTGATTTTCTTTTGTTTTTGGGTCAAAGCGGTCAATCCCTTAAATCAATATTTATTTTGGCTTGGTGAAGTTGCCTTGATTTTGCTATGTAGTTTTGTTTAGCCTAAGGCATGTGAAGCACGTGCCGATGTTTGTTAGTTTTTGTCGTGTTCTCAACGTGATTGCTGCTGGTCGGTGACGAGACCGACCGAGTACGAGGTAGCCGTCCAGATTTGACGGTTACTCTGAAGCCCCAAAAACACTCACATTCGTAATCGCCTATATAAATCGAAGCATTGTGCTCAACAGCACCCACACGCACTCCATCACAAAACTCGCACGATTCGTAATCTCACCAATCTTCTCGACGTTCGCTCACTCGTCATGGAGAACAAAAGAGAAGAAGTCCAGTTCCAACCTTGCCAAGCGAATTCGCGGCAAGCTGTGGACTCGATGCATCAAAGAAGATCCGCCAATTATAAGCCCAACATTTGGAAATACGATTTCCTCCAGTCGCTTAACAACAATTTTGACCTTGTAAGATTATTATTTTTACCTTCCGTGTTGATGAGTTTGAGCTAATTTGGTCCTTAATTATCGACATGTTTCTTATAATTCAAGCGATCTCCTCCTCACTAGGGCGAACCGACATTGGCATGCAATGTGAAAGTATTTGCACATGAGGCACATAGTGATGTTTTTGAAATCAAGCATGTTAGTATGTTGTTCCAAATTCATTTGTAACATCACATCCAGGATACTAATACATGCCATTACCTTTTAAATATAGCTAGAAATGTTCTAGTGTTGGGCAATGTTATCATCCATATCAGCCATCACATCTACATTTGATTTATAGCTATCTTATAAATATATATGCAAGTACTCAACTTATCAGAACAATTAGCTTGCTCCCTAGTTGAGTCCTCTAGCAATTGAAATGAAGCCGATCACTTCATAAAGACTTGTTTTATAACACAGTCAATTACGATGATAAACAAATCAGTCATGATATCAGAAACATAGCAAGTCCACATTCTTTAAGCAGTTTACTGCTTAAAATATGATCAAGTCGGTTAATTTTGAATGAGTCTAGGTAAAACCTACATGCAAGAAATTAACACTTCACAACAAATCTTACCATACATTCGCAAAAGGAAAATATGACAAAATCCCAACATATTGCCATAGCAGTATAGATTGAATTATTTGAAGCCTTGTGGAGGTAGATTTCAATATAATGTATTCATCTTGATTCTGCAGCAAGAAGGAAATGGAGAACGGATGGAACGACTCATGGAGAATGTAAAGGCAATGTTAGCAGAAGCAATCGATTCACTTACCAAGTTAGAGCTGATTGACTGGATGAGAAAAATGGGGTTGTCCAACCTTTTTGACAAGGAGATGAAGGAAGCTCTTGAGACGGTTGCCTCCACCAACAATGGCATTTTCGCAAAGGACGATCATGTCTATGCTAGTGCACTTCGCTTTAAACTCCTTCGACAGCAAGGTCATGTCGTTTCACAAGGTATGTTCTAAATGCGGCCCTCTATGAATGAATTCTTCTGAGATGTTACTATCGAAATCACAACGTTAATTCAATGAACAATGCTGGAGATAATAAAGATTATTTTACAAAAGTTGGTTTGTGCCCTACTAGTCATTTAATATCCCCATGCTTGCTTTTATCAATTAATGGAAACGTTACATCATAAATTATTCTAAATCATAGGCCATTCATACATTTAAGTGGACTCGATATCACTCGAACGCTAAAGATCCTATTGAGGAAATCAATTGCTCCAATTTATGTACTGACGAAACCAGACACGAATTTCCAATCTGTTCTTATTGTGATGACAAGCCTCGCCTAAAATCTCTGATTCATCAAACTATTTTCTGAGATATCATTAAAAAGTCAACATACATCGACTTCAATATCTAATGGAAAAGTCGCTTAATCGACATGACGGGACTTTCAGTACGTCTAATGCAGCAGCCGTGAAATCGACACCCGTTTGGACTTAGTTCTACCCAGCAAAACTTTTCATTTCTAGAGGGAGGATTATCAAAAGAAAAGTAATTGTGGACTAGACGGTTGAGAAAGTCCGGTCCACGGAGAGGTACTATGAAATTAAGTGCATACAATCTACCCAACGTCCATATGTCATCATTCATTGCTTAAAAATATTATCTTCTGAGTCCTTAGTCCTCAAACGTTCTTATATGTAGTAATATATTGGGTATAGTGAGTAGTATTAGCAATTATTGTCAGTTCTGTCCAGTCATTATCTTATTGTGTAATCAGATGAATTGAGAAGCTTCAAAGAAGAGAGCGACACATTCAACAGAAGCAATTGCGAAGATATTGAAGCTATGATGCAGCTTCTGGAGGCTTCACATCTGGCTCTGGAAGGCGAAGACATTTTGGATGAAGGGAAAGCCTTCTCAGCAGAGATTCTCCGCGAGAGAGTCTCCAATTTGGACGGTCCGCTCCTCAAAGGCGCCGTCCATGCTTTGGAGCTTCCGATGCACTGGAGGGTCCAGTGGTTCGACGTCAAATGGCAAATCGACTTGTACCAGCAACAAGAGGACAAGCAAAGTAATCTGCTGGAGCTTGCCAAGCTCAATTTCAACACAGTCCAAGCCACACATCAGAGAGATCTTATAGAGATATCCAGGTAATTTTCTAGCATGCACAAAAGATATAGAAAATGCAGTGACTTACTCAACCGAGATCCTTCTTTTGAAGGAAGGCAAGCTCATACCTTCGATTCGTGTCAAGATTTAAACATGAAAAACTCACTCTTGATATATTGGCTAAATTCAGCCTAGGAATGCGCCAGTTTTGATGTTATGTATACCAGACGTGATGTGAGTTTAATTTATTTTGGCTTTGATTAGTTGCTTTGGTAATTTCAGGTGGTGGAGGGATCTGGGACTTATCGAACGTGTGGACTTCACAAGGGATCGTCCGGTCGAGAGTTTCTTGTACGCCCTCGGACTCTCTCAGGAGCCACGGTTCAGCTCACTCCGAAAATCTCTCACAAAAGTCGTCATCTTTATACTAGTGATTGACGACGTCTATGACCTTTATGGTTCGTTGGAGGAATTAGAATGCTTCACCAGCGCCGTTACCAGGTTGGCCCCGTTGCCTCCCGATCCCTTCCTCTCGTCTTTGTCCATTCATTTTCGCTAACTAGAAAGTCCAATTCTTCTAGATGGGACTCGGAGTCGATTCAACAGCTTCCAGAGTGCATGAAGGTCTGTTTCCGAGCACTTCAGGACGTTACATACGAAATCGCTCATGAAATTGGCAAGGAGGAAGATTGGCATCGAGTGCTACCACATCTCACGAAAGCCGTAAGCAAAAAGCTTGTGGATAACTGCATATGCTTGCATTGGTCATCCTAATTAATTTTGTGTCCTTACACAATTAATCATCTTTGATTGAATCATTTGTTTTCCTTATTTTATTTCAGTGGGCAGACTTTTGCAAAGCACTATTTACTGAAGCAAAGTGGGACCATTTGGGCTACACACCCTCTTTGGAAGAGTACTTGAGCAATGCTTGGACATCCTCTTCAGGACCCCTGCTCTTGTCCCATGCTTATTTCTTTGTGGGACATATGAAATTGGAGGATGCAGCAGAGTCGGTGGAGAGAAACAAGGATCTGATATACAATGCGTCCATGATAATCCGACTCTGCAACGACCTAAGAACGTCTAAGGTAACCATCAAAATCCTGCGAAAAAGCTACGTACGCATTGGATTTGGCATGTACAGATTCTTAGCTGCCAAAAAATCTTATACTAACAACGTTTGTCGACAGTAAATTGAGGAGATTGAATCTCATTAACACATTAAATCGATTTATCTTTCGAGTAGGCTGAAATAGAAAGAGGAGATGCTCCATCATCAGTGGTGTGTTACATGCGAGAAGCAAAAGTATCAGAAGACGTCGCTCGGAAGCATATCAAGGGATTGATAGACCAAGCATGGAAAAGCATTAATGCTCATTGCTTCATCAATGCTGAGACACCATTTCTCCGACCCTACATGGATGTCACTGTGAATGCTGCTCGCGCTGCGCACATGGTCTACCAGTCCGGAGATGGGTTTGGCGTCCAGGACGGCAAGATTGGGCAGCAAATGCTATCTGCTGTGATCGAGCCTCTAGCTCTTGATTAAGATATCACCGCAAAGTCTAATAGTATTATGTCTTATTCTGTCCTGTTGAATGAACACTCAATCAACCGTCAGTCTGTTACAAATATCCCAATCAGATTGTTTATTATCTAAGCGTCTTTGATAAAATGAAGTTTTTTGATTGATTTTTAAGTCTTGGTGGGCCGACAAGTTCAATTTCTGAAGGCATAGGATGAAAGGGACTAAATATTGCGATTTCCTTTTACATAAGCCCGGCGGCGAACCGGCATGGCGCGCGACGTCATCGTGACGTCACCCAACGGTCGGTAACCGCTGGGATGACGTCACCGATGACGTCATCGCCGACGACCGTTGGCCGGCCGACGACCTGACCTGACGGGGACTCGACCCGACCCGACTCGCTTAGAAGCCAGGCGCATGCCGCGCACGTGCCGGCTCACGTCTGCGTGACGTCAGCCCGTGCACGCGCGCGACACGTGCGGTCGGTTCGTCCGACCCGGCCCTACTGGTTCGTCCGGTCCGACCGGTCTGACGATCAACGACTTGACTATTGACCCATTGACCATTGACGACGACCGTTGACCATTGACGGTTGACCCCAAAAAAAAGAGAGGAAAAGAATGTGTTTCTTTTTCAATTAAGTCTATGTGGATTATATGTAATCCCTTATTTGTTCTGCATTTGTGTCAGGAACAATGCCTCCCCTGAGGTTGCGTACACCTATTCGCGCAATTACCAATGAACAAAAGGAAAGGCTGTCTAAGTTGATAGCTGAGCTGACTGATCATCGATGGGAGATTGGTGATTTAATTGATCACGTCCTTGAAGTCAATGGGAAAATTCAAAAGGTCATATGGAATGTGATGTTGCTAGTACGTGTACCTAGAGGGGGGTGAATAGGTATTCAAAGATTTTTCTTGATAATTTCTGAATACTTGCGCAATACTTAGACAGTTCAAGGATTAGCAAAAGATAACAATCAACGTAAGACTGAGTAAGGAAAGAGAGAATTAAACACGCGGTTTATAGTGGTTCGGCTTGATTCAAGCCTACGTCCACTCTTTCCGCACCGACAACCAATTTGGCTGGATTCCACTATGAACAAAGAGATGTTACAGTGTTGTTCTTCCTTGATCTCTCGATGTAGATGATCTACTACACTCGCTCAAGGTATCACCAAGTATAAACACTCTCTGTGTATACAATTTCGCTCGGACTGTATCGACTAATAATCAAGGTGCTTCAGACTCTGGAATTTTTCTATCAAATCACGTTCTTCAGACAACTAGAATGTCTTCCTTTTTATACTCCTTTATGCCATCATACCGTTGGCACTTACCAAAGGAATTCCTCCAATCTACCCATTGGACGGAATCAATCAAGAAGATCATTCGAGCTATAAAAGGAACCTGACGATAGCCCATCAATCCTGTTCGCCCATACAATCAGGATCTTGGTTTCCAAGAATAGAACATTCCAAGAATACTTCGTCGACCATCGGATCTTTGAAAGATTTAGATCAAAAGAATCCGTTATATTCATCCAACCAAAAGATCTTCTCCAGACGATAGGATTAAATCCTCAACCATATACTTCGGCTCTGGATTTCCTTCGTCCTTTGGATCGAAAGACTGTCAATGAGAATAGTCTTGAGTCTTGAGTCTCGAACCTTGAGTCTTGAATCTTGAGTCTGGTAGTCGAGTCTTCGGACTTTAAACTAGACGATCCGCAGATACCAGACTAGGCGAAGGAAACGTTTTATCAGCTTCAAAATATTCGGAACGATTTCTCCAACAATCTCCCCCTTTTTGATGGTGACAAAACTTTCCTGTAGATTTGAACCACTTTGACCTGCAAAAACATTTCTCAAGCAATATGGCAATCTCATAAAGATTAACAAAGCAACCAGACTCTGCATCCACAGAAAATTGGTTAGTCTTTCATGAGTAATACCATATAACAACACTTGATATGAATGCAACAGTCAAGCACTAAAATCCACAACCAATTCAGTCAAGTTCAAGTTCAAGTTCACACCAAAGATTGCTCAAGTCATAAACAAACAAAAACTTATAATCAAAGAAATTTGAAGGAAAGTTGGTTGATTGGTTGGTTCAAATTGCTTCTCCCCCTTTTTGTCAACATTAAAAAGGTGAGAAAGATGTCATGTCTGCTTGGGAATGCGCACAATCTGGAAATCTCCCATGGACTGGACTACTCCTTCGAGCTTCTTCAAGTCTTCCCTTAGTTGAGCTACCTCTTCTCCCTTTGCATTGGTTTGAAGTTGCAGAGCGAGGTCTTTCATTTTATCCTCCAGGGTAACTGAAGATGCTTGTCCAGCATTCTTCAAGGCTTGAATTTCACAGTCCAAAGCATAGATTTGGCCACGCATTTCCAGAAGAATATCCATGATACGACGAAAATCTGCGGAATTGTCCGTCTGAGTACTTGCATTTGCAGACGATGGCGATTCTGTAAAGTCTTGCAGATTTGGTTCTGACGTATCGTGACCTTCTTCAGGCAATTGAGAAACCTAAATTTCTTCTGGGGCTGCTGGAGATTGTCGTAGACCTTCACTATTGGCAGCATTAGGTGAGGACCTCTCTTGCTCGCCAACTCCCCCTGTCTCTAAGACATCAAGAGGAGAAGAGTGATGATCATGCTCTTATGTATCATTTTCTCCAGATTCAGCTGCAGACTTTTCTTGCTCTTGTTCTCCTTTTTCTTCAGCTTCTGTCTCCTTCTGTCTCTGCTCTTCTTCTTCTATGTTCTTGTCTTCTTCTTCTTCTTCTCTCTGTTTATTCTGCTGTTCTGATGATTGGGGAACATAACGTTTTGTCCTTATCAAAGCAGAGATTGTAAGATCTTCCTCCTCATCTTCATCTTCATCCTCCAAGATGAGAGTTCTCTTCTTTTTGGATGGGGCACCAATGGCTTCCTTGCCCTTTCTTTTTGAAGCAGACGGAATTGGAGTCTTCACTCTGAATTTCTCCATTGCCTTAGAAAGTTCTTTCAAACGCATCTTTGTCAACATCTTTAAACCTACCACCATCTTATCGCACGGTCGAACACGAGAGTGTGTGGAGGTTCGATATTCATGTGTCGAAGATCCTGGTCACCAGACTGGATAAGGCAATTGTCCCTTGTCTTTCGACATTGCTCGTACATGTGAAAGAGAATAGTGTGAGGAGAGAGAACTTCTTCCCTGAGTTGATTGCGTACATCAATTTTGCTTCTGAGTTAGACACATCAGTCTTTGATGTAGACTTAGGTCTAATGCAGTTGATAACAATTTTATGTAGCACAATATTGATAGCGCGCATCTTCGAATAGATGATTTTTCCCTCAATGTCTCTGTCTTCAACAAGGTCCATTGTGGCACGAGCAACTGAGACTTTGACTGGTTGATATCGTGCCCATTCAACTCCAAGAATGTCCGCCAACATATCCACATCCAACACATAATCCTGATCTCGAACACTGAAGGATATTCTATTCGCATCGATAAAACTAAGATTTGAATAGAAATATGCAGTCAGTTGTGCATATCCGTCCGTGGTGTCGGTGCAAAAATGTTCCGGTTGAAGCGGATCTGAACTTTTCTCTCAAGTTCACATTCACAGCATCCAGAAATCAAAGTCGACACTTCTAGGGTTTATTACCCCTCGCTTCAGCAGTTTGAAGAACAAAGTTTCCTGTTCCTTTGATTTAAATAACTCCATCCTCTTTCCCTTCACCTTTGTAGCAATACCCAATCTCGGTTGAAAATCAGTGAACATTTTGTCATCGTCGTTCCCATCAGTTAAATTTGGGCCCGACATCCGAGGGTCACTTGTAATATTTGCAAGCGCTTCCTCTGCTTTACCTTTGGGAGCAATTCCCAAATCCTCCATTTTTCTTCAGAAAAATGTACTCATTCCCATAGTTCTTTTCTTTAAGAAAATCATCCACATATTTCATCGGAGTCGCAAAGTGCTTTTCAACGCATGGTAAAGTTTGTAAATAAACGAGGGTTTTTGGACTCTTACGGGTGCGCGTCCTCGATTACTTCTTCTTCGGATGTTGACCCGCACCTTGTGGGGTAGAAGGCGTTGAATGACGAGGTGGAGAGTGAGTTGGGCCCCCGATGTCGACTCGATAATTCTTCCTCTTTCGTGAGATCGAAGTGGGTAGGTCCCTCCTTCATCCTTTGTGGTCCCTTTGTCGCGATTCTTGAGGACTTTCTCGAGGATGACATTCTTCTTGTCTCTAAAGGATTTCTTTGATTGCTTTCCCAAGAAAAAGTGACAACTTTCTCGAGGATGAATTCGAAGTGAAAATCAGTTTGAGAGGAAAAAGCTTTTAGGGTTTTGAAGATTGAAGATGAAAATTGTATATTTATATAACTCAGTTTTGAAAAGGGGAAGTTTAATCGGTACAAGGAAAGTGTACGAATACCTCTTTTCGAAATCGATAATTGCCAAAATTAATCCTTTTGAAAAGACAAGTTTTTCGATTTTCACTAAAATAACTGAACGAAAGATCATACCTTTTCGAGTTTAGATAACAACTTACGTCTATAGTCATCGTGTCCGAGTCCGAGATATTTGAGTCGACGGTCATCAACTTTCCGAGTCCGAAGGTGAGTCTCTAGACTTTAACTTCTTCGAGCTTCAAAATGTTGAGTCGGAGCGGATAAAATCAAATTGATTTTTCTCCAAAGGCTTTGTGAATATATCCGCGAGTTGACTTTTTGAATCAATAAATTGAATCGAGATTTCTCCACTTTGAATATGATCTCTAATAAAGTGATGTCGAATTTCTATATGCTTTGCTCTTGAATGAAGAATTGGATTTTTGGTGAATTAATTGCGCTGGTGTTGTCACATTTGATTTCTGTGCATGAGTCTTCAATCCCAAAGTCTTGTAGCTGTTGTTTTATCCATAGAATTTGCGAACAGCCGCTTCCAAGGGCAACATACTCGCTTCGTTGTTGAGAGAGCTACGAGTGCTTTGTTTCCTTGAAAACCAAGACACCGTCCCGCTTCCAAGCAAGCGGCAAGTTCCCCGAAGTACTCTTTCTATCGACTCGCAGCCGGCCAAATCTGCGTCGAATATCCTAGAAGATTAAAGTCTCCATTCTTAGGATACCAAAGACCCATGCTTGAGGATGAAGCAACGTATTTAATGATACGTTTTGCAGCACTGAGATGAGATTCTTTAGGATCTGATTGAAACCTAGCACAGATGCAAACACTCAACAAAATGTCAGGTCTAGAAGCAGTAAGATAAAGAAGTGAACCGATGATACTCTTGTACAGCTTTTGATCAACTTTCTTCCCTTCCTCATCTTTGTTTATCTTCAAAGAACTTGACATTGGTATATCAATCTTCTTGTAATTTTCCAATCCAAATCTTTTGACAAGATCATTAGCATATTTTTCTTGGTAAATGAAAGTTCCTTCCTTCAATTGCTTTATTTTAAGGCCAAGAAAGAATGTTAATTCTCCCATCATACTCATTTCAAACTCATCCTGCATAGACTTAGAAAATTTCTTGCATAGACTTTCATTAAGAGATCCAAAAATTATATCATCTACATATATTTGAACGAGTAAAAAGTTTTTGTTTTCCTTTTTGATAAATAAAGTAGTATCTACTTTACCTTTGACAAAACCATTCTGTAACAAAAACTTACTTAGTCTGTCGTACCAAGCTCGAGGTGCTTGCTTTAGACCATACGGGGCCTTTTCGGTCAAGGCGAGTCGGCTTCTTTGGATCTTCAAATCTAGGCGGTTGTTCCACATAAACTTCCTCTTGGATAAATCCATTTAGGAAAGCACTTTTGACATCCATTTGGAATAACCTGAAATTTTTGAAATAAGCAAACGCAAGTAATAGACGAATAGCTTCTAACCTTGCTACATGAGCGTAAGTCTCATCATAGTCTATTCCTTCTTCTTGCGTGTATCCCTTGGCCACGAGTCTTGCTTTATTCCGTACGACTTTTCCTTTTTCGTTCATCTTGTTTCTGAACACCCATTTAGCTCCAATAACAGTTTTACCTTTTGGTTTAGATGTCAATTCCCAGACATCGTTAATGTTGAACTGTCTGAGCTCTTCTTGCATAGCTTCAGTCCAGCTTTCATCAGATAAAGCTTCTTCTATGCTTTTTGGTTCAATTTCAGAGATGAGAGCCACAGCACTAGATTCTTCACGTCTTTTGGATCTGGTGCGAATTCCTTCATTAATTTCGCCTATAATGAGATCTTTAGGATGACTGGACTTGTGCTTCCAGTTACTGGTTGATTTTTCTGGATGATGATCTCTTTCTTTATTTGAATCTTCATGAACATCTTGACGCTGGTCTTCCAGAGTCTGAGATACTTTTTCAGTTGTAAGCTTAGGAAGGTCTGGAGCGGGTTCGAGACTCTTCATATTGAGTCCGACCTGGATTCATCTTGCGTAGAGTCTTGAAATTTGACATTCATTGACTCCTCCACCGTCCGGCTTTTCTTGTTATAGACTCGTAGGCTTTGCTTGATGTAGAATATCCAAGAAAGATGCCTTCATCCGATCTTTCTTCAAACTTACCAACTCGATCTTTTGCATTTTTCAATATAAAGCATTTGCAACCAAACACATGAAAGTATGAAACAATAGGCTTCTTACCTTTGAATAATTCATAAGGGGTTTTCTCAAGAATAGGTCTTAGGAAGACTCTCGTTGATAATATAGCATGCTGTTGAAACAAACTTCAGCCCAAAACCGTGAAGAAATTTTGCTTTCAATTAAAAGAGTTCTAGCCATTTCTTGAAGAGATCTATTCTTTCTTTCCACAACTCCATTTTGCTGAGGAGTGTATGGAGAGGAGAATACGTGCTTAAAACCAGATTCATCACACAATTTTGTGAAATCTTGATTTTCAAATTCACCTCCATGATCTGTTTTTATACTTGAGATAACACATCCTTTTTCATTTTGAACCTTTTTAGCAAATTTTTCAAAATACAAAAAGGTTTTTGATTTACTTGCAAGGAAATATACCCAAGTAAAACGGGAGTAATCATCCACAATCACTAGGCAATATTTCTTACCTCCAATACTCTGGGTTCTGGTTGGTCCGAAGAGATCCATATGCAGCAAGCGTAGTACATGATTAGTAGAGACATGATTTATTTGCTTAAATGAATTTCTTACCTGTTTTCCCAGAATACAAGGTGTGCATGGATCGGACTTTTGATATGGTAATTTGGGTAAACCTCGAACAAGCTGCTTCGATGAGATTTTGGCCAATTGCTTCATATTGACATGGCCAAGCTTTCGTGCCATAAGCTTGCTTCATCTTGAATTGAGATTAGACATTGTGATTCATTTAATTTCATGTCTAAGAGGTAGATGTTCCCATGTCTTCGACCCATGAAAGACTCGAGTAGAGTCTTTACTAATTCCATAGCAAATTCCTTCTTGAAAGGAGATCTTGAAACCAAGTATCACACAGTTGGCTAATGCCGAGGAGATTATAGTTGAGTCATTCCACTAAAGAAACATTGCTTATTGTGAGATTTCCAATTTTCACAGTTCCAAAACCCACAATGCTTCCTTTGCCGTTTCCACCAAATGAAACATTTCCGCCGTTTACTTGAACTAGCTTTTCAAAGCACTTTGAGTCTCCCGTCATGTGTCTTGAACATCCGCTGTCAAGATACCATTTTATCTTTTTTTGACGGAGACCTGCATTTAAAAGAGAGTCTCAAGTTTTCTTTGGTACCCAAATTTTCTTGGGTCCTTTGGTGTTAGTAGGATAAGCATTATTAGGCCATACTTTCTTAACAGGCTTCCAAACCATAGGACACTCTTTTTCAAAGTGATCCTTACTGTTACACTTTGAACACCTTAGAGCATTTCGACCAACAGACTTTACAAAAACTTTCTTGAAATGATTTTTGTAAGCCTCTCTTGACGGTCTTTTCTTTATTCTTTCTTTAACTTTAGGAAAATCAATCAAGGGAATTGTTTCCGCTGTCATGCCTAGACCAGACTTATTGAAGTAAGGTCTTTGAACAGAAAGAACTTTTTCAAGCTTTTCAGATCTTATTGAGAACTTCTTTGAAATATTTGATAAGTTCGTTTTTAAGAAAACATTTTCTTTCAAAAGATCATCTTCTTTTTCTTTAAGAGCAGAAACATTTAGGTCTAGACTTTTAACTCTTTCTTCTAAAATGACTTCTTTTTGTTTTAGAGCTGAGTTTTCCTTTTTAAGTTCGGAAATCCTTTTGAGAGAAGTCTTAAGACCGAAGCACAGTTCATCAATATATTTAGAGATTTTGACAGGAATTTTAACATCACTTACCTCAAATTCATGCTCGAGTCCGATCCAGAACTGAGTCCGAGTCCGAATGTGCCATCAAACATATGTTGGCATATTCGGTATCACTTTCTTCACATTCTCGTATCACCTGTGTTTCGGCTTTGAGAGCTTTTCAAAACTTCTCAGCTTTTCCTCTTTTCTTTTCGAAGAGGAGCAGTTGGGTCCGATATATCCCTTCTTCTTACATTCGAAGCAGACTACATCTTTATTTGGTTCCTCATCATCAACAGACTTGGTCTGCTGTCTCGGAAACTTTGTTTCTTTGAGTTGAACCTTCTGCCTTTTCTATTCAGTTTTCTGAATCTTCTTATCATGAGGGCGAGCTCCTCATCGTCCATATCATCTTCGAATCTGCATCATCAGAGTTATCATTTGATTTTAATGCAATAGATTTCTTACCTCTTGGATCTTCGTCTTCATTAATTCGTTCCACTTCATAAGACTGAAGGGTTCCAATCAGCTCGTCGACGATAGAGGCATGATTCTTTGCGTCTCTCTTATTGAAGTCTTTATGTGATTCCAGTCCTTGGAGAGTCCACGTAGTAGCTTGTTCACCTTCATGGGATCAGAAATTTTTTTGTCCTTAGTTCTCAAGACCATTGACAATATCTGTAAAACGACTAAACATATCAGTTATAGATTCTTCTGGTTTCATTTTGAAGGCTTCATATTGACCGAGGAGAATGTTAATTCTGGTCTCCTTCACTCGATCCGTCCCTTCATAGGTAATATGTAATCTGTCCCATACTTCTTTTGCTGTAACACAAGAAGATATTCTGTTATATTCAGTTGGAGATAAGGCACAATATAAAGAGTAAATTGCTTTTGCATCGAGTGCTTGTCTCTTGTTTATCTCTTCCTGAGTCATTCCGCTGGCATCAACAGTTTCTTTTCCTCTTTCAGAGATTGATTGATGCAGCAGTAGGAGTGACTCCTCTTCCACAACATCCCATTCTAGAGGATCCTTGGATCGTAGGAAAGCTTTCATCTTGTTCTTCCAGATGTTGTAATCCTTTCCATCAAAGTAGGGTGGTCTTGTATTGCTTTGCCCTTCCATCAGCCCTGGTGCTAGCATACTAGCCATGGATCTTTTACTCAAGTAAAACACTTCAAACAAAGTAAGAACACGGCTCGATACCAATTGATGTTGCTAGTACGAGTACCTAGAGGGGGGTGAATAGGTATTTAAAGATTTTTCTTGATAATTTCTGAATACTTGCGCAATACTTAGACAGTTCAAGGATTAGCGAAAGATAACAATCAACGTAAGACTGAGTAAGGAAAGAGAGAATTAAACACGCGGTTTATAGTGGTTCGGCTTGATTCAAGCCTACGTCCACTCTTTCGCACCGACAGCCAATTTGGCTGGATTCCACTATGAACAAAGAGATGTTACAGTGTTGTTCTTCCTTGATCTCTCGATGTAGATGATCTACTACACTCGCTCAAGGTATCACCAAGTATAAACACTCTGTGTATACAATTTCGCTCGGACTGTATCGACTAATAATCAAGGTGCTTCGAGACTCTAGAATTTTTCTATCAAATCACGTTCTTCAGACAACTAGAATGTCTTCCTTTTATACTCCTTTATGCCATCATACCGTTGGCACTTACCAAAGGAATTCCTCCAATCTACCCGTTGGACGGAATCAATCAAGAAGATCATTCGAGCTATAAAAGGAACCTGACGATAGCCCATCAATCTTGTTCGCCCATACAATCAGGATCTTGGTTTCCAAGAATAGAACATTCCAAGAATACTTCGTCGACCATCGGATCTTTGAAAGATTTAGATCAAAAGAATCCGTTATATTCATCCAACCAAAAGATCTTCTCCAGACGATAGGATTAAATCCTCAACCATATACTTCGGCTCTGGATTTCCTTCGTCACTGGATCAGAAAGACTGTCAATGAGAATAGTCTTGAGTCTTGAGTCTCGAACCTTGAGTCTTGAATCTTGAGTCTCGGTAGTCGAGTCTTCAGACTTTAAACTAGACGATCCGCAGATACCCAGACTAGACTGAAGGAAACGTTTTGTCAGCTTCAAAATATTCTGGAACGATTTCTCCAACAGAATGGTCGTCTTATGCCATAATCAGAAATGATGCGATTTTTCATAAACACTCTTCCACCTGAATGGCAAGATGTGTTGAATCACATATGGGATGTCAACGGAGCTGCTTCATATAAGAAAATTGTGATGGATTTTGTAAATGAATATTACTGAATTGTTACAAGGGAAAAGATCAAGAAATTGAATAAAAGAGAATCTTTCCCAGTTCGTGTGCTGACTTGGTGTTAGATGTATTGGCTGATCTTTGTTAAGTGTGCTATGTGGACATCTTATGTAATGTTTACTACCTGATTGTTGTTGATGTAGCAACTGATATGTTATTTGTATTATGTGAGAGCATTATTATTGTATGTCAAATATTATTTGTTTTCTGTTATTGCTGGTTGCTGTGGGTAGTTTAGAAGTTTTTGTAACTTCATAGAATTTACTTTGCATAAGACAATTATATTAATGATAATTTTAAGTTAGGATTTTTGGAGGATGATTGGAAATATAGTGACATTTTGATTCTGAAGCCTTGCTTGAAATTATTCATTAATATGATGGGTCTATGCAAATAGGGATGCATAAATGATAGGCATTAATAATTCGTGCATATATGTCTGATGTGTTCAGATCAATGGCTTCAACCATAAAGAGCATAGTTGCCGAGCTGAATAAATGTGAAAAGCTCAATGGTGACAACTATGAAATATGGCACATGAAAATCCAATATGTGCTGGAAAAGCAAGAAGTATTAGAAGCTCTTGACCATAATATGGAAGATCTTGAGGATGCCATGCGCCACATTGAGTTAGTAGAGGACTGCCTAACGGCATTTGAGTCGAAAATAGATATTTGCAATGCTGGTTCTAACTCCGAAAGAGCTTTGAGCTCTAAGCGGAAGCGTATTGATTCATTCAATATGTAGGATTGCAAAGGATCAAATCCTTGTTGCAAGAAAGCAAGAGTTAACCAACACAAGAGAGGAAAACGTCCTCAAGTGAGGAAAATGTCAAGGGTGAGGTGTTATAATTATGAGCCGAAGAAGGTAAACACCTCTTGTACATTTGAGAACTTTCCTTATATGTCAAGTTCTGTATTCTTGACTGAGTCTAATCCTTTATGGACTGTAGATTCAGGAGCGACAGACCATGTAGCGAATGATAGAGGATCCTTCGTGGAATTTCGACGAATGCCAACTGAAACTAAGTGGGTCTATGTGGGAAACAACTCCAGAGCTGAAGTAAAAGGAATTGGCACATGCTAACTAAACATGCGTGGTGGACGCACTTTATTCCTACATGATGTATTGTATGCTTCGGAAATTCGTCGAAATTTAGTGTCTATTTTAGTGTTGGTTAAATTAGGTTTTAATATGAACTTCCATAATAGAGGTGTGGATTTGCATTTGGATACAAACTATTATGGTTGTGGTTATTTTCTGGATGGTTTCATTGTATTAGATATTGACTATGTTAATGCAAATGTTTGTTATTCCCTTATCACGTCTCATAATTCATATGATAATGATTTGAATGTGTGGCATACTAGACTTGGTCACATTGGCCAACAAGGTATGAATAGACTAACCAAAGAGGGCTTATTGGGCAACATTGAAAAAGTCGATTTGTCCAAATGTAAGCATTGCCTAGAAGGGAAAACGACACGGAAACCATTTCAAAAATGTAAAAGAGCTGAATTTCCTCTGCATTAATCTATTATGATGTCTGTGGTCCAATGAATGTGAGAGGAAGGCATGTGGCTGTTTATTTCATCACTTTTATAGATGATTATACTCGATTCAGATATGTCTATTTGATTTCTCATAAATCTGAAGTAATAAGTTGTTTCAAAAGATTTATGAACCTGGTAGAAAATCAATTAGACAAGAAAATAAAAACATTGAGATCCGATCGAGGTCGATAATATTTATCTGATGAGTTCAGAAAATTATGTGATGAAAAAGGAATAGAAAGACAGTTGTCGATTCCGTATACTTCTCAACAAAATGGTGTTGCGGAGAGAAGAAACAGAATCCTACTGGAAATGGTTAGGTCTATGATGGCGCATGCTAACTTACCTTCCCAAGGCAAGCCCCCCGGAGCAGCCCATATATATGAAAAAGAAAGATAGGGCTCGATCGCCCAGGGAGAACCCAATCTGTGAAAGGATGGATGCATTGTTAACTGCTGCCTATATACTTAACCGGGTGCCTTCCAAATTAGTTACTTCCACTTCATATGAGTTATGGACAGGTAGAAAACCGGACTTAAGTTTTCTTAAGCCATGGGATTGTGCTGCCTATACACATGAGTCCTCTCACAAGTTTGGGAAATTGGGTCCCAGAGGAAAGAAGAGTATTTTCATAAGATACTCCGAACACTCGAAAGGGTATGTGTTTATAGGTGAGCAAGAAAGTGGGAGAATAACTGAATTTGAATCATGAGATGTTACATTCTTAGAGGATGAATTTCCTAAGAAGGGCGAAATAGGTGAAGATTATTCCCTATTTGAAACCTTGGATCAAGATAATGATATTAGTGGAGTTTGTCCAAGTGGGAGTAATATGAGAAGTGATGAATTGAATTCAACCCATTCTCAATTGCAACCACATGATACGACATCATCATTATCTCATCCAAGTGGGAGCATAATGGGGAATGATGTGCAGAGTGTACAATCTCCTATACGGCTAACAAGTCGCCAAAGTATTCCTCATCGACGTTTTGACATTGAAGGGGAAACTTTTATGGTTGCTCTACAAGATGAGGATGAGCCAAGAAATATTAATGAGGCTCTGAATTGCCCTAATAAGGAAAAATGGATTCATGTAATGGAAGATGAAATGGAGTCAATGAAATCAAACCAAGTCTGGGAATTGTTGATCTTCCAAAAGGATGCAGAGCTATTGGGAACAAGTGGGTTCTCAAAATAAAACGAAAGGCTGATGGCTCGATAGAAAGGCATAAGGCTCGCCTTGTGGCGAAGGGGTATAATCAACATGAATGAATTGATTATGAATGTACATTTTCTCCTGTAGTGAGATTTACCTCGATTCGCATTATTCTGGCAATAGTGGCTAGTATGAATCTTGAGTTACATCAAATGGATGTAAAGACTGCTTTCCTCAATGGAGAATTAGAGGAAGAAATATATATGAAACAACCTGCTGGTTTCATAGTGAAAGGCCAAGAAGAAAATGTATGTCGACTTTTGAGATCGATATATGGCCTCAAGCAGTCATCGAGACAATGGTATATACGTTTTCATAATGCCATAGTGGCATATGATTTTACAATGATTGACGAGGATCATTGTGTATATATCAAAAGATCCAATGATCAATTTGTGATCATATCATTATATGTTGACGATACACTAATTGTCGAAAGTAATATGGAGCTTGTTACTACTGTGAAGAATTGGTTATCTTCCAACTTTGAGATGAAAGACATGGGTGATGTTGCATACATTCTTGGAGTTAAGATTTTAAGATTGTAAACCCGTAGACACTCCTATTGCAAAAGGTGAAGGATTGAGCCATAAACTGTGTCCAAGGACTCCACAAGAGAAGAAACAAATGAAACATGTTCATTATGCTAGTGCTGTTGGAAGCTTGAAGTACGCTATGATGTGTACAAGACCTGACATATGTTTTTGCAGTTGGAATGGTGAGAAGATACCAATCCAATTCAGGTCAAGCACATTGGAAAGCCGTTAAGAGAATACTGAGGTATCTAAAGGGGACTGCTGATTATACGCTGAGATTTAGATGAAAGAAAATCTACCTTTGGGTTTGTTTTCTTATCGAATAATGGCACCATATGTTAGAGCAATAAGAAACAAAAGAGTATAGCCTTGTCCATGATGTAAATTGAGTTTGTGGCATTATCAGCAGTAGTATAAGAAGGTGTTTGGCTTAAGAGATTTTTGGATCATTTAGGTGTTATTGGAAGTGCTGCAGATTCATTGTTGGTTAACTGTGATAGCCAAGTAGCAAAAAGCGTACACCAAAGATTCAAAATATCATGGCAAGACCGAACACATAGATACCAAGTATAATTTTGTAAAGGATATAGTTGCACGAAAAGACGTGAATTTAGAGTACATACTACGCATAGAATGGTAGCAGATCCTATGATAAAGCCAATACCTAGAGATGTGTTTTGTGGCTATATGAAATCTCTAGGATTGCATCGAGACTGATGTACTGAATATTGTATTTTCCCTAAATGTTCACATTTGATGAATTTGTGTTTTTATCATTAATGCCTATGAATCTTTGTTTGAACTTTATGCATCTTAATACTCAGTGCATTACTTTAAGTTAAGAAAGTATGTCGGACAGATCTAAGATTAGCCCACTCACATGGGTAATCGCCTCTATTTACTGTGTGATAAATAGAGATGAGACTGTTTTTAAGCTTATTATCTAGGTGATAATCGAGAGCTCAAGCTTAAAATACGTATGTCGCATTAACTGAGTGTTAAGATAATGACATAATACTTACTATGTCCGAAAGTAAAATACCCCACATATTTTATTTTATTTGTCTAAGATGCCAGATGTGAGTTTTGATGAATTTTGTGAATGAGTAGATACGTGAACTCAAGTTAGATATTGAATATATCTGAACTATCATCTGTACGGTATTGAAGGTGTAGACATACGCTCTATGGGAAATGAGTTAATACCGTAATACGTATTTTATACTACGTATGCACGAAATGACCAATAAGAGTGACCAAAATTTGATCTCAACTTTTATGTCGTGTGAGACTCTTGAGGAAAAGAGTTCCTCAATTTTTAGTCCTCTCATGACTCTTACTTATTCTCAAGATTTCTATTTAGTGTTTGCTATCTTAGGATATTGCCAATGGTCATGAGTTTGATTCGATCTAATGGGACATTTCTAGAAAAGCAAGCTGAACTGAAATTGAGAGTTTGAAGGAAAGAGGAAGATCGTTTTTGGAGAATCACATTATAGTTTTGTATTCACTGGTCGACCAATTATGACTGTCTTTGTGATAATTATAATTGTGAATACAATATATATAATATATATATATATCTCATTGTTTAGAAGAGATTAAGAGAGATATAAATGTGATTGATCGATCTAGGGTATTGCATACTAAATCTACTCAAAGTGTGATGCCCATTATGAGCTGCTATATATTCCTAACAGATGTATATCAACGAGCTCTCAAAGTATGTTGGTCGCACGGATTATTCACCGGTATGAATGTTGAAGAGAGGTAAAGAGAATCCTGTTCGGCCCACCATGTGCGAGTGGGAGATGATGGTTTTATGAGTGATGGGTTTAAGGCCCGTCCGCCCATGTTGGGCCTAAAAGCCTGGCCCACGGGAATAGGGCCCGTGGATGGAGAGAGGTATAAAAGGGATGAGAGAGAGGGAGAACGCACCTTTTGGCGCATAATGTATGTACGGCTTTTTCCCTCTCCCTCTCTCTTCCAAGAAGGAAACAGTAAGCAAAAGGCACGTTTTTCTTCCCTTCCAAGCGAATTGTCGTCATCGGATCGAACATGACCGAATTCTCTTCCTCTTATCGGCATTGGTGTTTAATCTGTGGCTAACAAGGTACGCTCGAATCCGTGGTGTGCTTTAGGATTAGTGATACGTGTTGTTTTCCCGGGCTTGTCTTCCGCATTCGATTTAGGGGTTCGATTTAGTATCGAATCCGGTTTTTCGGGGATCCGTTATTCCCAACACTTGTGAATGATCTCTATCCGTTAGCTAAGTGCTCGCTCTTTTCTCTGATTCATCGGGGCGAAGAGGGAACAGGAAATAGTGAAATATATTTCTCTCCAGTAATGTTACTAAGGAGGATAGAAGCAATTTGGACCCAATAATGGATATAAGCATTGTAAATGATCTGGGCAAGCATTTAGGTTTCACCTCTGAATGGATATGGCAGAGGGACCTCTAAATTTGCTAGTCAGCGAGAAAGTTGGGGAAAAGCTTGCTGGTTGCTGGGCCCCTATGTTGTCCATGGTTGGAAAAAATATTCTCATCAGGTCCAATAACGAGGCGATCGTGTGCAGATTGAGAATCTTCCCACCAGCATCTTCGATCGGCTATATAAAATATAAGATGATGAGCTAATACCATCAAAAAATTTTAAATTATGCTTATGGTGATAGTAATGTCCCAACCTTTTCTTTGTATCAGGGGCGCTTCCAATCTATTTCAACAATGACACTAATATCGAAAGTTCTTTTTTGTAACAAAAGTCCTTAAACATGTACTACTGTAATAAGAACAACCCCCATCACTAGATGGCGGCTAAAAATCCGAAGTGGTGGCTTGCATGCACAATAGCCGGCCAATGGAGCGGATATGGATTTGACGCTGCTTTCATCTATGCCAAAGGACATTGTTTCATGGATTATGTCAATTCAAGGACTCTAAAAAGAGACAGAAACAAATTATTATCGAGGAGGTCATCTTTTGAAGAAAAACACCTAGTTTTACCGGTTGTAAACCTTGAGGGTCAAGTGGATTTTAATACATATAAATCACATATAAACCTACAAATTGACAAATTATGTCGCCTTGGAGTAGACTAAAATCACGTCTGCCCTATTTCCTTGCCATTGTCCATGCAAGACGCCGCGTCAGATTATTTATAGCCATCGTTGATGACAATATGACATAAGGTATTTTTGGGTTACTAAGTACGGGTTATTAGTGACAACGAAGGTTTTTTTTTTTTTTTTTTTTTTTTTTTTTTTTTTTTTGTGGTATTGGCATCACCGTTGACATAATTTATGAGTTGTTAGGGTAGACAAAGAATTTTTTTTTTTTTTTTTTTTACGGTGGATTTAAAAGAAAAAACAACTTTGATTTCTGTGAATTTTCAAGTCTTCGACACTTGTTGGAAGGCGAAAGCATTCGATGGATGGTATAGTCAAGAAAGCTTTCTCTCATGGCAATTTAGAACTTGTGCCATGACCATTGCCCCCTACGATACTCTCAAAAAAGTCAATTTCCATCCGTAATATCTACTAAATATGTACAGATATGTAAACAAGTGATTTGAGATACATGTTGTTTACATGTTGATTGCCGCAACTGTCGCCCTTCCCACATAGGGAGGGAGAGGTGAAGAGTTTGATTTCTCACATATTCAAGGCAGCTAAAGATAGAGATGTTTAGTTTCAAGTGTGGGATTTGACTCCCCCAATCTATAAAGAAACAAAGTAAACGCCTAAAAGTGAGTTGAGAGTTTGATTATGATAAATTTTTTTAAAAAAATTAAAGTAATTCGAGATACATATTATTTATATGCTAATTCAATAATCAAAATATTCGATTTTTAAAACACGGACCGCAAAGGACAAGAAAAAAGGTCCTTGCCTTGAGGAGGTGGAGGTTGAAGCACAGTGTTTGGGCGTCACAGTTGTCTCCAGGTCTGGATCTGGGTTCGTCGTTCTGGGTAGAGAAGATCTTTGACTGTAGAGTGAGGGAAAAGTCCATTTCCAATCAACGCAGGGGATGTCATCAGTTCTCCTGTTGTGCATAGTTCCATCTTGGTACAGCACTGCGTCTTTAGGAGTTTGGGCGCACATCTTAAGTCCAGTACATCTCGTTGTTCCATTCATAGTTGCTTCTTTAAGCACATAGGGGCTGCATGGTAATGTTTCTATTCTTTTTTTGTTTCAAGGAACAGAAAAAAAAAAGTGTTTCTGTTCCGGGGAACAGTTTTTGAACAAAAGAACGCGTTTGGTAACGTTTGTTCCAGAAATAAAAAATGAATAGAAACACGTTTGGTAAAATTTATTCTTTTTTTGTTTCTTTTAATTTTTTAATATTTTTATTTTATTTTTTATTTTTTCCATTCTTTTTTTTTTTCTTCTTTTGGCCGGCAGCCTCGCCTCGCCCACCACGGCGAGGCTCGCCGTGGTTGGGCGAGGCTCGACCTCGCCTTGGCTGGGTGAGCTCGGCCTCGCCCATATCCAGCGAGGCCGAGTGTCGCTAGTCCTCGGTGAGGTTCGACCTCGCCGGATCTGGGCGAGCTCGAGCTCACCCAACCATGGCGAGGCTCGGCCTTGCCGGATCTGGGCGAGGCCAAGCTCGCCCAGCCAAGGTGAGGCTCGGCCTCGCCGGGGGCCGGCGACGCTCCGGCGAGGTCGTCGACCCTCGACGGCGTCGCCGGCCCTCGACGGCCGGTCACCGGCCATGGCCGAGGCCGGCAACCGTCGAAAGAAAAAAGAAGAAAAAAAAGAAGAAGAAAAGAAGAAGAAAAGAGAAGAGAGAGAAGAAGAAAAGAGAAGCGTTTCTTTAAAATCGTTTCGGAACAAGAAACAATTTTTTTTTGTTTCTCATTTATATTCTTTTTGTGTTCCGGGGAACAAAAAAACAAAAAAAGAACAGAAACGCAACCTAACGTGTTTCTGCTCTTTTTTGTTCTCGGGAACAAAAAAAGTACAAAAGTGTTCGAAACATTTTTTGGAACGTTTCCATACAGGGGCATAGATTTTCTCTTGAATTTCGCGCCCATCCTTGCCCAAACCATCTCTCTCTCTCTCTCTTTCTTAGTTAGTGTGTTCGTGAGATGCAGAGATGGAGATGGTGTCTCCGCCTAAGAAAACGAAATTGCCGGGCGCCTTAAGAGTCCTAAATGGAAGTTTGGTACGAAACAAACAATGACGATCTCGCTTTTGATTTGGGCTCGCCCATATGGCAAAGGCTGGAGAGTCCCCTCGCCAGATCGGAGAGGGCCCACCTCACCTAGGCCTTGCACAAGGCTGGCGGGTGGGCCTTTGCCTATGGCCGTGGAGAGTATCTTCACCCTCGCCCTTGTGGCTGCCGACCTCAGCCAGCTGGCAATATACATATACATACATATATGTATATATATATATGTATGTATATATATATGTATGTATATATATTGGGGGCAATAAAATAAGAAAAAAGAGAAAGGAAAGAAAAAATTAATAAAAAATTTGAGAAAAAGTGTTACAAAATTAAAACATATTCACGTTAGCATTGATTGTACCATGTAATATGATTGGGTTTACATTAATAATTTCCAACCTAAATTGATTAGATGAACTGAATTAGTATTAATGTGAAAATGTTATAATTAAATTGCTCCCATTGAAAGGTTTAGAGTTGATTTGATACTAATACAATAGGTTTATGATTTTTTTTTGGATGCATTTCCCCATTCAATCCAATAAAGAGACTTTTTGACTATTAAAATAGTGATTGCAAAAGTAAGAACATGTAATATTTTCCATATTTTGTTACTTAGAAGATGTAGCTGAGAATTCTAGTAGTTATCTAGTGATGTGATGAATAGTTTCATGCTACAATTGGGTTCTCATAGAGTTGTAACTATCTTAACTCTTGATGGGCACGATGTCGTCCATTAGAAAAATGATCATCTTTAAGTATGCTCAATTAGAAAAATATTTAATTTTTAGAACATTGATTCTATATATCAAGAGAAAAGCTAATTACGTAAATAAATTATTTCGAAGACAAACAACGTATTTTCCTGTGTGGTGTGTATATAATTCTTTCAAAAGAAAATGACTTGTCGGATACCTACCTCACATATGTCACGGTGTTTGGTTCGTGGATAGAATAGTTTCTTCTCATGCGTTGTCTATAAATATCTGAACAATTGGCAAATCTACTCCATGGTGAGTGCAACGTAAGATTCCACTATAGATTAAGCATTACCATAAATATCACAACTATACTTGAGTTAGTCAAATTTTTATAGTGTTTCTCAACCCTTAATTACACTAAAAAAAAAATATACAATGTTTAGACCTCATAGTTTCTCGGAAAAAAAATCTCTCATCTTACAAGGGAATGTACAAATCTTACCATAAGATTTATTAATTTTAAAGGACTTACATTAAGGGATGAGTACGAGTTCAAGGTAGACTCGGGAATTGTATCTAAGTGGTTATGGTCTTGTTCCAGATGCCAAATTTTTTAAACCAAATATTATTGGTCCGGGGGGCTAAAATTGGACCACTGAAGAACTGGGCCGAGATAACCATAATTCTCTCTATTTATTCTTGCATGTTGAACTTTTTGTCTTTATGTCATTTTACGAGTTCATATTTTAATGGATTGTTGCTTTTGATAGATGAGATTTATTTTTTGTTGCTTTAACTTTTATTTAGCTTGGCTAAGGGATGAGCTGGACACTTCCCAATGGTTCTATATTTCTGTTTGTTTTGTACCGGTATTTTACATCTCATTGTTTTGTTGAACTAAATTTTTGTGCAACCGCTATCTATCTAATTTTTTTAATAGGTTTTACTTCTCACAGTTTGGTAAGCCGACTATAAAAGTTTGTCCTTTCAAGCAATTGAAAAAACTGAAACCAAAGAAAAAAAAAAAGACACTTACAATACTCATAAAAATAAATAAATAATTTTTTTATTATACATAAAAAATGTTTAGACATAAATAATAATTGATGATAATATTTTTCATTGACTATATAATTTAAATATTCATTTTTAGGAAAATATTTTTTATATTAGTTATATTTCACAAAACAAACGGAGCCTAAAAATAGAAAAAAGAACAAACATATCGTGCAAAGTCCATAAGACAGAATGGTCCATGCATATCGAGAAACTTGACCTGCGCATCAACTATTTTTGCAGGATTGCGTTCAAGAGAGGAGGATTAGGTAGAGTTATGCTGCTATAGTCTCAACCTTGCCGCTTCATAAGAAATGATAGTCCAATAATCAAAATTTCTTTACGAAAACTTAAATATAATCATATGAAGCAAAAAAGAATAGAAAAGGAAAGGAGGAAAGTTATATTACTCGGAAAATTTCTTGAAATTACGAAATAAAATGATGCTTTGTCTTATGAAATTGTCAGATAATCGTCCTTGATTGTCCACAAGCTCTAGGCTCCCGCGGGATTAAACCAACGCGTAAACATGTGACATCCCCTAAGTATGACGCGTAAATATGGTACGAAGCATATCCACGGTCAAACACATCGTTGTTGAGGCAATTCGCTATCCACCGATTAAAGAATCGCTATCGACATGTGACTCATGTTGCTTGTATGACTATATATAACAACCCGCTTGTCCATGTGCAAATCATATTCACGTCGGACTAAGTCTCAATAAACAATAGTATTTACTAATCGTAACGCGATTCTTGTTGACACCTTTTAGAACGGTAAATGTAGGTGCTCGCGAAGATCAAGGCTTCAGCGTGGTCGAATGTAATTGGAGTCCCGCCAGAGGCCACTCTAATTATATTATCATTAGGGGTATCTTGTCCACATTATAGGTAAACAAAAGCTGTTGTGATTCTCTTCCCTAATTTAATTGACATGGAATCAAGATTCAGTCTAATAAGACATGCGGACACAGACAATAACCAGTGAAGAGTGTAGAAATGAACACTGGTTTCACACACATTTTAGCGTTCTAAGTCTTTTTCTTTTGGGGTCAAATCTAGCCTTATAAGTTAAGCATAATGAAATGAGCAAAGATAATAATAATTATTATAATTTAATTCCATTGACTAAAGATAAATCATTGACATGAAAATCTATACATACAGATGGACAATTTAAACAAATTTATACTACATTGTTCTTGTATGAAAATGAAGTTAGATTAAAGAAATTGGAAAGTTCAATCAAAGGAACATAGTGGCTAACTTCGGTGCATAGTCTATTAGAGCCAAGCAGACAAACAAATATTTAAATCTCATGTGATGCACAGACGCTCTACTAATCTCATATTGAACCCCATCAAGATGTTAATGGCCAAATAAGTGCAAAACCGTTGTGAGAGAACAAGCAAATGAACAATAACGCACCAGAAAACAAAAATGAAAAAAATTTGTTGGAAGATATGATTTTGTAATCTGTATTGATAGCAATTCAAATGTATTTTAGGATAGAATTTTAGGATAGAAAAGGATAGGCAAATATTCCACTTCCTTTATTATTTTTTCCTTGTAATTAAATACATGAGGCAATGTACAAAATTAAATCAATGAAGAAGAAAACAATCAGCTCCTTCGTTCTTCCTCTGCCTTCTACGATCATCCTCATCTTCCTTTTCATGGTATCGAGCCTTCACGGTTCTGAACTTCTTTGCTTCTGCTCCGATTGCCTCATAAACCAACTTTGAATCCCAGAAAAGTGTTGCCAAAGGAATCAAAATTCTTGATTGCCTGAAGGAACCTTATCTGCAAAAGGGGTTAACAGAGGAATCAACTTCTTCTTCAACATGTCAACACCACAAGATCTTACCTCTCCCCCAGTCGACCAATCTGTTTTAGAAGCTTCGATACAAGCTTTGGGAGATCAAGATTCGTCTGTCGTAGTCCCTGCACTAGAACAGCAAAGACAGATCCAGGGCCAACATCCGCACGTGCAGTGGCAACAACAGGCTCAGGCAATTATAGGGCAACCATTCACGGGTCACCCCTACCAATGGATGCCGTATCCATGGTATCCTTGATCTATCCCCAACTCATCATCGCCTGGCTACCACAGCAACGCGCGGGTCGATGAGGGTCCACCAACCAGTGATGGGGCAAACCCTAGCATCGGCCCGGAGCAGACGGGCGGATCGCATGTACCGGGTCAGAGAACCAATTTCCATTCAGGTTTTCAAAATGCGGATTACGGATTCAGCTTCGGCGGTTCGGGTCAGGGAACAAATCCCTACCCGACTCCTGCACCAGGTTTCTTCCCGTATCAAATTCTCGCTACCAGTGGGCAGCCGGAACCCGGGACCCGTTGTATACAACAAACGGCGACGGACCAGAACTAAAAATCATAAGTCAGCAATTCACAGGTGCAGACAATTATTCAAGTTGGTCACGCGAATTCCGGCGGGCCCTTATAACGAAAGATAAGGAAGTTTTCATCGACGGATCTTTTCCGATTCCGTCCGACGAGAGAATGGCACGGCTTTGGAGGAGATGCAGCCAACTGGTGCGAACCTGGATTGGAAACTGCATCGCACCCGAGGTCACGGCCGGACTTCCCCCAACGGAGGATCCGGAGAAGATGTGGGAAAACATAAGGGAGATGTACGGAAAACTTGACCAAGTTAAATTTTTTTATCTCACACAACGAATTTTCGATCTGAAACAGGGGAACATGAACATCGCGACAATATACAACAAACTTTTCGGTCTATGGAATGAGTTAGAGGTAGCCAAGGAAAAATTCAACGAGGCAATACAAGCAATACAAGCAAATGCGAGAGAAGGAGAAGGCGACGAGATTCCTCCTCATCCTCAACGAGGCATACCTGCCGTTCCGATCCCATATACTCACCATGGAGCCTCTGCCAAGTCTCGGCCGTAGCTATCAACTCGCCATGCAGGAGGAGAGCCAACAAAGATCGGCCGATCACGGCAAGGGAGGAGAAGGCATCACTCTCGCAGCCAAGACCCATTTTCACTCGTCACAGAGAAGCTCGGGAAGGAGAGAGGCGGATCTAGGGTTGTTCTTTGAAAACGAAAAACCCTAGATCGCTTTTAAGGAGAAACATGGACGGTGGAGATCACTCCCACCATCAATCGGACGGCTCACGGCCATTCTAGGGGTCGACAAGATCGGATGGTCCACGCGGCGTCCTCTCCACTGCATCGGACGGCTCGCGTGCCATTTTTTTAAATCCATCCGACGGCTCACGAGGCAGATACTCAATCGAATTGGATGGCTCACAATCAATTAGCACAAGTGGGCTGGAAGGCTCGTGAGGCCCATTTCTAGGAGGGACCAACGGATCATTTCGGCCCAGGCTTTCAGGCCCACTTCATACAATTGAGAATTGTTGGAAATTGCATGGAAAGCCAGGAGAAAAAGAAAAAGGGAAATTTTCCTCAGTTTTTCAGGTCTCGGGTCAACAAATGGGAAAATCAATTACCCATGAACAATATCACGAATTGATGGAAACTTTGAAGAAATTGGATCCTTCTGATAAAGGAGGCAGCTTCACAGGTACTTCCTATTGTTTAATGACTCAATTTCCAAAGATGCATGGATTATTGATTCTGGTGCAAGTGATCACATAGACTGTGATAGGAATTTACTTTCAGACATTACAAAAGTATCTTTTCCTATATCAGTACAACTTCCAAATGGAAATACCACCAAAGTTATAATGACTGGGACTGTAAAGCTTAGTTCTCTTGTTACTCTTAAAAACGTGCTCTACGTACCCAATTTCCATTTCGATCTAATCTCAGTTGCTCGAGCCTGTGAAGAAAATTCATGTCATATTCTTTTCCATTCTGATAAATGTTTCTTTCAAGCCCTTTCGACTGGGAAACTGATGGTCAGCCAGGGACTATATTTTTGGTTGGATTTTCCGCATCTTTTTAAATTATCTCCAGTTGAATTCAATAAATCTCTTTGTAATGCTATTGTTAATGGCATCAATTTCCTTAATCATAAACGATTGGGCCACAGTGCATCATTTCCTTGTCCTAAATGTCCTATTTGTCCCATGGCTAAACAAACACGTGCTCCTTTCCAGAATAGCACTTCTCGACCAAATGATATCTTTTCTCTTATTCATGCTGATGTTTGGGGACCTTATCATACTTTAAATCATGATGGGTCTCGATTCTTTCTTACAATTGTGGATGACTACTCTTGTGCCACATGGATTTTTCTCATGCAGTCCAAAAATCAGGTCTTTTCTCATTTAAAGACATTTATTTCTTTGTCTAAGACTCAATTTTAGAAATCCATTTGTAGGATAAGTACTGATAATGGAAAAGAATTTTTTAATGCTGAATGTGCTTCCTTATTCAATGTAATGGGGTATTGCATGAGAGTTCTTGTACCTATACACCCCAGCAAAATGGCATTGTTGAGAGAAAACATCGCCATCTTTTAGAAGTGGCTCGTGCGCTTAAATTCCAAGCTTCTATCCTTGAAAAATTTTGGGGAGATTGTGTGATTACTGCAGCATATTTGATCAACCGCATGCCGTCACGCATTTTAAAGGGAAAGACACCTTTTGAGTTATTGTACGGCAGAAAGCCAAATCTGAACCATCTCAGAACCTTTGGGTGTCAGTGTTATGTCACTACAGTGGGCCATAGAGATAAGTTAGCGCCATGAGCTACTCAATGCATTTTTATGGGTTATCCAACTTTGCAAAAGGGATATCGGCTTTATGCACCGTCTACAGGAAATTTCTTTATTCGAAGGGATGTTGTGTTTCATGAAGATGTTTTTCCTTTTTCTTTAATGTCTTTATCTGAAGAAGGAACGACAAATAGGCAATTCTTGTTGGAAGAAGATTCATCACTTGGAGAAGCACTCATTATTCCTGCTCTTCCACGAGCAATTGATATCTTACCTCCAACACCTCTTGTGAATACGTTTGAAGATTCCATTGAGCATCCTCATAAAGAAAGCTCGTTGCATGAAGAACCAGCACAGTTGGAGGATACTTCAGAAGCAACTACTACTGCAGAATTGTCCATCACACCACAAATGCCACAGAGGCGTTCTCATCGAATCTCTCGACCACCAACTTGGACAAAAGATTATTTATGTGGTTCTTCAAGATCATCAGGTACTCGTTACCCTATCTCCTCTTATGTCTCCTTTGATAGATTGTTGCCAGAACATCTATGTTGCATAAGTCATATTTCTGAAGATCAAGAACCTGCTAGTTATAATGAAGCCAAAGATGATCCTTATTGGCAAAAGGCCATGGAATCAGAATTACATGCATTAATAAACAATCATACTTGGGATGTTGTATCAATGCCTGATCATCGCAAACCCATTGGATGTAAGTGGGTATATAAGATAAAATACATAGCAGATGGTTCTGTGGAAAGATACAAAGCCCGGTTGGTGGCAAAAGGCTTCACGCAGCGAGAATGTTTCGACTATCATGAAACCTTTTCTCTTGTAGCAAAGGATGTCACGGTCCGTACTTTTCTGTCTATTGCTGCTTTTCGTGACTGGCCATTACATCAAATGGATGTCCATAATGCCTTCTTGCATGGCGATCTGGATGAAGAAATATATATGGAGCTTCCACCCGGATTATGGAGACAGGGGGAGTCGAAGGTATGTCGTCTCCGCAAATCTCTTTATGGATTGAAACAAGCTTCCAGATAATGGTATGCTAAGTTCACCAGTGCACTCTTGGCTGCTGGATTCAATCAATCCAAGTATGACTATGCCTTATTCACCTGGACAAAAGGTATGTCATCTATTTACTTGATGATCTATGTTGATGACATTCTTATCATGGGGAGTGATGATTTTGCTGTAAAGAAGCTTAAAAGGCATATGCATTTGACTTTTCATATCAAAGACTTAGGGTCACCTAAGTATTTTCTTGGAATTGAGATAGCTCGCTCAGATCAGGGCATCTCATTAAGCCAACGGAAATTTGTGATGGAAATAATCTTAGAAGCAGGATTATCAAGCTGTAGACCATCAGTCATCCCTATTGAGCAAAATGCTAAATTGACTTCTGTTGGCTATGACACTGGCGTATCCTCCTCTTCTGATGATCCATTGTTACAAGATCCCTCAGGATATCAGAGACTCGTGGGTAAATTGATATATCTCACCATGACTAGGCCAGATATTTGCTATGCAGTTTAGACTCTTAGTCAATTTATGCACAATCCAAAGCAGTCTCACATGAACGCAGCCTTGAAGATTGTGAGATACTTAAAGACATGTCTAGGTTTGGGAATACTTCTTTCTTGAAAGTGCAACATGGAGATGACGGCCTATTGCGATGCAGATTATGCCACATGCCCATGAGTAGGAGGTCTATTACTGGTTTCTACATCAAATTTGGGGAATCACTTCTTTCATGGAAGACAAAGAAACAGTCTACCGTATCTTTATCATTGGCTGAAGCTGAATATCGATCTATGGCCAAGACTGTTTGTGAGGTAGTCTGGTTAAGGGGTTTACTTCTGGATCTCGGAGCTCCTATTAAAGGACCAACTCTACTCTTCTGTGACAATGATTCAGCACTCAAACTTGCAGCAAATCCTGTATTGCATGAGAGGACAAAGCATATAGAAGTCGACTGTCATTTTACTCGAGAAAAGATTCAACAAGGAATTGTTGAGACTAGAGGGATCAGGACTTCGGAACAGCCCGCTGATATATTCACTAAGGGTGCGAATGGTAACGTTTCTGTTCTTTTTTTGTTCCTGGGAACAGAAACAAAAAAAAGTGTTTCTGTTCCGGGGAACAATTTTTGAACAAAAGAACGCGTTTGGTAACGTTTGGTCCGGGAATAAAAAATGAACAGAAACACGTTTGGTTCGGGAATAAAAAATTTTATTCTTTTTTTATTTCTTTTAATTTTTTAAATATTTTTATTTTATTTTCATTTTTTCCTTTCTTTTTTTATTTTTTTTTTTTCGGCCGGTCACCGGCCTCCGGCGACGGCCGACGGGGGGGCAGCCTCGCCCGGCCACGGCGAGGCTCGCCGCCTCGGCGAGGCCGAGCATCGCCGTGGTTGGGCGAGGCTCGGCCTCGCCCGCGCGGCGACGCCGAGCCTCGCGGGGTCGGCGAGGCTCGGCCTCGCCGGATCCGGGCGAGGCCGAGCCTCGACGGCCGGTCGCCGGCCATGGTCGAGGCCGGCGACCGGCGAAAGAGAGAAGAAAAAAAGAAGAAAAGAAGAAGAAAAGAAGAAGAGAAGAAGAATTTTGTTCTTTTGTTTCTTTCGAGAAGTGTTTCTTCTCGGAAGAAACAACTTTTTTCTATTTCTTTTTTTTTGTTTCTATTTCGTTCCAGAAACAAAAAAACAAAAAAAGAACAGAAACGCAACCAAACGCGTTTCTGTTCTTTTTTTGTTCCCGGGAACACTTTCCGTACAGAAGTGTTCCGGAAACGTTTCTAAGAAACGTTTCCATGCACGCCCTAAACCTCTTTGTCAAGGACAACATACATATCTTCTAAACAAGCTAGGTGTCTTGGACATACACAAACCACCAGCTTGAGGGGGAGTGTTGGAAGATATGATTTTGTAATCTGTATTGATAGCAATTCAAATGTATTTTAGGATAGAAAAGGATAGGCAAATATTCCACTTCCTTTATTATTTTTTCCTTGTAATTAAATACATGAGGCAATGTACAGAATTAAATCAATGAAGAAGAAAACAATAAGCTCCTTCGTTCTTCCTCTGCCTTCTACGATCATCCTCATCTTCCTTTTCTGACAAAATTGAATACCTGATTCATATGGTCCACTTGGTGTGATTTACTCCATAAGTACAAAAATATAAGATTTTATTATAGATCAAACAGCACAATGGACACCACGATCACATTTGAGCCATTGAAATACTCTTAGCATTTCCCAATTTGAAATTATACCGAAAAGCTTACACAATATTTACGCTTCACAATTTCTCTCAAGACAATCTCTAAAGGAAGACAAAAAGTTGGTTCGTGGAAAAATGATTCCTCTAGTTGGCTGCAAATTTAACAAAACATGAAGAATTTTCGAAATCTACAACTTTAAAGATTTAGTCATTCTTAATAGATTGGCAACTTTAAACCTTAGTCAGACTGTCCTTGACGACATGACCATGCGTTCACATAATGTTGACTGTACTTCTACATAGTTATGCAAATTGGGCTTGGTTCAAAGGGCTCAATATCAAGACATATTCTCAAACACAAACAATGATAAATTTAGATGAACTTGATTAGTATTAATGTTAATATGTTATAATTAAATTGCTCCCATTGAAAGGTTTAGAGTTGATTTGATACTAATACAATAGATTTATGATTTTTTTTTTGATGCATTTCCCCATTCAATCCAATAAAGAGACTTTTTGACTATTAAAATAGTGATTGCAAAAGTACGAACATGTAATATTTTCCATATTTTGTTACTCAGAAGATGTAGCTAAGAATTCTAGTAGTTATCAAAGTGATGTGATGAAAAGTTTCATGCTACAATTGGGTTCTCATAGAGTTGTAACTATCTTAACTCTTGATGGGCACGATGTCGTCATTAGAAAAATGATCATCTTTAAGTACGCTCAATAAGAAAATATTTAATTTTTAGAACATTGATTCTGTATATCAAGAGAAAAGCTAATTCATTTGAATTCTCATGTGATATGTCTATATGTCATGAATATAGGTAAAATGTAAAGATAAATAGTTACCAATCTAAAATTAAATAAATAAATCATTTCAAAGAGAAACAACGTGTTTTCCTGTGTGGTGTGTATATACTTCTTTCAAAAGAAAATGACTTGTCGGATACCTACCTTACATATGTCATGGTGTTTGGTCCATGGATAGAATAGTTTCTTCTCATGCATTGTATCTGTCACGCTCTGATCCTTGGGCACGCACACATCCTTCTCATTTGGTCGATTATATGATGCAATATCCCAGGACTATGTACCGCCGACCCTTTCATTTATTAAGTACATGAGGAAGCAGTTATAATCCCCAAACAATAAATCGATGGGATAGAAAAGCAGGGCCATATTTTTCATATTCAAATCTACAACCAAACCTTTATACATGGCATTAGATAGAGCACTTCACAAACTATTCACGGCTTCAAGGTCGCACTCTATCTACACATATACCACAGGGTTTCATAAAGAGATGGGATTTTAATCTTCATCTAGGTCATACTTAGGATCATCCTGATCCTTCTCTGACTCCTCTTCACTCAGATCATTATCTTCCTCGGTTTCACCTTAGAGTTCTCCTTCTCTGATTCCTCCTCCTCAGCTCCTCATCGAGGTCCTGAAATGTTTTCCCCAAACCGAGATGAGACTTTGTCTCAGTGAGTTCTACCCCACTAAGGCCCAATTAGTAAACAATTATACTATAGGCTGCCTAAACACGCACAGGGCAGAGGACTTACCTTGACCTCAGATTCCACCTGCATATTAGCACAGTTCGATAGGCACCCAAGCAATCACATCACATATCGATATCTCGATTAATCGACCCAGTCGATCACACGCCAACAAGACCACTTACGATCATTTCCATTCAATCAATCATTTCACAACATCGGATTAAATCATGATCAATCGACCTAGTCGATTACATGTCAGTTGGACCATTTCTAGGTCATCTCACTCCATACTATAAAATCCCCAATAGTACACTTAGTCACAGAGCTATAGTAATGCTCTCGGGCGTCTATTCGCCAAGGTGATGTACAATAAACACTTTATGTGCATACTCTTAGGCATTCCACTTTCTTTCAGCCACATGGGCACGATACTCGGCACACAGAAATATGGCCACACGAGCACAATCTACGCCACACAGGCACGATCTACACAACACAGGCATGATCAACTATCGCCACACAGGCATGATCAATTATCACCACACATGCATGATCAACTATCGCCACACAAGCATGATGAATTCTCGCCACACAGGCATGATTAACTATCGCCACACAGGCATGATCAACTATCGCCACACAGGCAAGATCAATTATCGCCACACAGGCATGATCAACTATCGCCACACAGGCATGATAATCTATCGCCACACAAGCAAGATCAATTATCGCCACACAGGCATGATCAATATTCAACAATTTATGTGCATTCCCTAAGCCAACCTCTTCGCCAAGATGACCTATTCAACCACTGAATACACGTACATTCTCCAAGTGATATTCCGATTCACCGAGCCCACGTATTTCCTTTCAGGTGATAACCAATACCCAATGATTTCTCAATCAAATAATTAACCATCAAGTCAATATGAATAACTCCTAAAAATTAATAATTAAATCAATTCCATACAAATTGCAGCTCAATTAAATAAATGAACTGCGCCACGAAAATTAGCACGAGATTTCGGTCGTCGGCCATCTCAGTCTTAATTTCCGAAAAATAAATAAATAATTAATTAATTTCGAAATTAATAATTAATTACAATAAATCCAATTTAGCTCAAAATAAAGCCCAATTAAATAAATGGGCTGCGCCACGATCATCAGCATAAAAATTCGGTCACGAGCCATCCAAGTTGAATTTCCGGAAATTAATTAATTAATTTCGAGAATTAATAATTAATTATAATAAATCCAATTTAGCTCAAATTGGTGCTCAGTTAAATAAACAAACTTCACCACGGTTATTAGCATAATATTCCGGTTATTGGCCATCCCAATTAAATTTTTGGAAAATAAATAAATAATTAATTAATTCCGAAAAATAATATTTAAATACTAGAAATTCCACTTAGGCTCGAAAAGCCTAATTGAAGCCCACTAAGGGTCGGGAAAAATCCCGAGGCACTTTCAATAATTAGTAGACCACATCTACTTGCTAATTGCGCAATCAATTTATCTAAATCGCATCACAATTGACTAATAATTGCTAATTTATTCTAATCTAACAACCTAAACATAATTAATTAAAACTAAACCAACCTTAAGCATAATTAGCCAACTAATCCGGGATTAGTGAGATTACTCACCAAATCGTGCGCAAATCAGATCAATTCAACGGGGGCGACGTGAGGAACAACAAACTCTAAAGCGGGCCTCGGGTTTGGGGCCCGGAAACGGCTCAAAAGCGGGCCTAAGGCCACCTGGAAACCCATTTCTTGGGTTGCTGGTCGGGGCTGGCCGGGGCTGCTTCGGCGGCCAAAACGGCGAGGGGAGGCCGGCGGAGGACGAGGGGGACATTGGGGAAGTCCAGCGGGGTTGAACGGCGGCCGGAGGTGGCCGAACGGGGGCTGGACAGAGGCGAACAAGGCTGAGCAGAGCTGGATCGCGTGGGGGAGGGGCGGCAGGCGCAAGTGGCGCACGGGCGGCGAACGGTGGATGCTGCGTGCGCGGGTGTGCGGGCACGGGCGGTGGGACGATGGCGACGACGAGCTGCAGCCTCTAGTCTCGAGCTTCGGTTCTAGTTCGCTTGCTCGAGCATGCGAGAGGAGAAAAGAAGAAGAAAGAGAGAGAGAGAGAGAGAGAGAGAGAGAGAGAGAGAGAAGAAATTAAATAATAACATTATTCTTATTTTCTTTTCTTTTCTCTTTCCTTTTTAATTCCTTTCGGTCTTCAATTTTTTTTCTTCCGATAATTTCTTTCTTGAAATTTCGGACTCGTCAACAATTTGACGGATGATGAGACAATGTCCTAAAAAAAAGAATTATGACGAGCTTAAAATTCGATTCCCGAAATTGAGTTCAATTTCGTGGTTAAAAATCCATCAGACGTGATTTTAGCCCAATCCAACTAATTGGGTAGCTTTTAGAGATTTTACTACAGATACATCCCTTAACGGCTTCACCCAATAGGTTAGTTAACTCGTGAGTGATCAGCTCAGAGAAAAAGGGCCATAGGCACATCGACGAAATGCCCATTTCACTTTATTGAAGCGGAGTCGAATTTCTGGATGTCACAGTATCTATAAATATCTTAACAATTGGCAAATCTACTCCATGGTGAGTGCAACGTAAGATTCCACTATAGATTAAGCATTACCATAAATATCACAACTACACTTGAGTTAGTCAAATTTTTATAGTGTTTCTCAACCCTTAATTACACTAAAAAAAAAATATACAATGTTTAGACCTCATAGTTTCTCGGAAAAAAAATCTCCCATCTTACAAGGGAATGTACAAATCTTACCATAAGATTTATAAATTTTAAAGGACTTACATTAAGGGATGAGTACGAGTTCAAGGTAGACTCGGGAATTGTATCTAAGTGGTTATGGTCTTGTTGCAGATGCCAAAATTTTTAAACCAACTATTATTGGTCCGGGGGGCTAAAATTGGACCACTGAAGAACTGGGCCGAGATAACCATAATTCTCTCTATTTATTCTTGCATGTTGAACTTTTTATCTTTATGTCATTTTACGAGTTCATATTTTAATGGATTGTTGCTTTTGATAGATGAGATTTATTTTTTGTTGCTTTAACTTTTATTTAGCTTGGCTAAGGGATGAGCTGGACACTTCCCAATGGTTCTATATTTCTGTTTGTTTTGTACCGGTATTTTACATCTCAATGTTTTGTTGAACTAAATTTTTGTGCAACCGCTATCTGTCTAATTTTTTAATAGGTTTTACTTCTCACAGTTTGGTAAGCTGACTATAAAAGTTTGTCCTTTCAAGCAATTGAAAAAACTGAAACCAGAGAAAAAAAAAAAGACACTTACATTGCTCATAAAAATAAATAAATAATTTTTTTATTATACATAAAAAATGTTTAGACATAAATAATAATTGATGATAATATTTTTCATTAATTATATATTTTAAATATTTATTTTTAGGAAAATATTTTTTATATTAGTTATATTTCACAAAACAAACGGAGTCTAAAAATAGAAAAAAAGAACAAACATATTGTGCATATCGAGAAACTTGACCTGCGCATCAACTATTTTTGCAGGATTGCGTTCAAGAGAGGAGGATTAGGTAGAGTTATGCTGCTATAGTCTCAGCCTTGCCGCTTCATAAGAAATGATAATCCAATATCAAACTTTCTTTACGAAAACTTAAATATAATCATATGAAGCGAAAAAGAATAGAAAAGGAAAGGAGGAAAGTTATTTACTCGGAAAATTTCTTGAAATTACGGAATAAAATGATGCTTTGTCTTATGAAATTGTTAGATAATCGTCCTTGATTGTCCACAAGCTCTAGGCTCCCGCGGGATTAAACCAACGCGTAAACATGTGACGTCCCCTAAGTATGACGCGTAAATATGGTACAAAGCATATCCACGGTCAAACACATCGTTGTTGAGGCAATTCGCTATCCACCGATTAAAGAATCGCTATCGACATGTGACTCATGTTGCTTGTATGACTATATATAACAACCCGCTTCTCCATATGCAAATCATATTGACGTCGGACTAAGTCCCAATAAACAATAGTATTTACTAATCATAACGTGATTCTTGTTGACACCTTTTAGAACGGTAAATGTAGGTGCTCGCGAAGATCAAGGCTTCAGCGTGGTCGAATGTAATTGGAGTCCCGCCAAAGGCCACTCTAATTATATTATCATTAGGGGTATCTTGTCCCCATTATAGGTAAACAAAAGCTGTTGTGATTCTCTTCCCTAATTTAATTGACATGGAATCAAGATTCAGTCTAATAAGACATGCGGACACAGACAATAACCAGTGAAGAGTGTAGAAATGAACACTGGTTTCACACATTTTAGCGTTCTAAGTCTTTTTCTTTTGGGGTCAAATCTAGCCTTATAAGTTAAGCATAATGAAATGAGCAAAGATAATAATTATTATTATAATTTAATTCCATTGACTAAAGATAAATCATTGACATGAAAATCTATACATACGCATGGACAATTTAAACAATTTTATACTAAATAGTTTTTGTATGAAAACGAAGTTAGATTAAAGAAATTGGAAAGTTCAATCAAAGGAACATAGTGGCTAACTTCGGTGCATAGTCTATTAGAGCCAAGCAGAAAAACAAATATTTAAATCTCATGTTATGCACAGACGCTCTACTAATCTCATATTGAACTCCATCAAGATGTTAATGGCCAAATAAGTGCAAAAGCGCTGTGAAAGAACAAGCAAATGAACAATAACGCACAAGAAAACAAAAACGAAAAAAATTGAATACCTGATTCATATGGTCCACTTGGTGTGATTTACTCCATAAGTACAAAAATATAAGATTTTATTATAGATCAAATAGCACAATGGACATTAAGATCACATTTGAGTCGTTGAAATACTCTTAGCATTTCCCAATTTGAAATTATACCAAAAAGCTTACACAGTATTTACCCTTCACAATTTCTCTCAAGACAATCTCTAAAAGAAATACAAAAAGTTGGTTTGTGGCAAAATGATTCCTCTAGTTGGCTGCAAAGTTAACAAAACATGAAGAATTTTCGAAATCTACAACTTTAAAGATTTAGTCATTCTTAATAGATTGGCAACTTTAAACCTTAGTCATACTGTCCTTGACGACATGACTATGCGTTCACATAATGTTGACCGTACTTCTACACAGTTATGGAAATTGGGTTTTGTTCAAAGGGCTCAATGTCGAGACATATGGTCAAACACAAACAATGATCAATTTATTCTTGATTAATCCTTCTTTTTTTTTTTTTTTTTTTTTTTTTTTTTGGGTCAAAGCGGTCAATCCCTTAAATCAATATTTATTTTGGCTTGGTGAAGTTGCCTTGATTTTGCTATGTAGTTTTGTTTAGCCTAAGGCATGTGAAGCACGTGCCGATGTTTGTTAGTTTTTGTAGTGTTCTCAACATGATTGCTGCGTGTGGTCGGTGACGAGACCGACCGAGTACGAGGTAGCCGTCCAGATTTGACGGTTACTCTGAAGCCCCAAAAACACTCACATCCGTAATCGCCTATATAAATCGAAGCATTGTGCTCAATAGCACCCACACGCACTCCATCACAAAACTCGCACGATTCGTAATCTCACCAATCTTCTCGACGTTCGCTCACTCGTCATGGAGAACAAAAGAGAAGAAGTCCAGTTCCAACCTTGCCAAGCGAATTCGCGGCAAGCTGTGGACTCGATGCATCAAAGAAGATCCGCCAATTATAAGCCCAACATTTGGAAATACGATTTCCTCCAGTCGCTTAACAACAATTTCGACCTTGTAAGATTATTATTTTTACCTTCCGTGTCGATGAGTTTGAGCTAATTTGGTCCTTAATTATCGACATGTTTCTTATAATTCAAGTGATCTATTCCTCACTAGGGCGAATCGACATTGGCATGCAATGTGAAAGTATTTGCACATGAGGCACATAGTGATGTTTTTGAAATTAAGCATGTTAGTATGTTGTTCCAAATTCATTTGTAACATCACATCCAGGATACTAATACATGCCATTACCTTTTAAATATAGCGAGAAATGTTCTAGTGTCGGGCAATGTTATCATACATATCAGCCATCACATCTACACTTGATTTATAGCTATCGTTTAAATATATATGTAAGCACTCAACTTATCAGAACAATTAGCTTGCTCCCTAGTTGAGTCCTCTAGCAATTGAAATGAAGCCGATCACTTCATAAAGACCTGTTTTATAACACAGTCAATTACGATGATAAACAAATCAGTCATGATATCAGAAACATAGCAAGTCCACATTCTTTAAGCAGTTTACTGCTTAAAATATGATCAAGTCGGTTAATTTTGAATGAGTCTAGCTAAAACCTACATGCAAGAAATTAACACTTCACAACAAATCTTACCATACATTCGCAAAAGGAAAATATGACAAAATCCCAACATATTGCCATAACAGTATAGATTGAATTATTTGAAGCCTTGTGGAGGTAGATTTCAATATAATGTATTCATCTTGATTCTGCAGCAAGAAGGAAATGGAGAACGGATGGAACGACTCATGGAGGATGTAAAGGCAATGATAGAAGAAGCAATCGATTCACTTACCAAGTTAGAATTGATTGACTGGATGAGAAAAATGGGGTTGTCCAACCTTTTTGACAAGGAGATGAAGGAAGCTCTTGAGACGGTTGCCTCCACCAACAATGGCAATTTCGCAAAGGAAGATCATGTCTATGCTAGCGCACTTCGCTTTAAACTCCTTCGACAGCAAGGTCATGTCGTTTCACAAGGTATGTTTTAAATGCGGCCCTCTATGAATGAATTCTTCTGAGATGTTACTATCGAAATCTCAACGTTAATTCAATGAACAATGCTGGAGATAATAAAGATTATTTTACAAAAGTTGGTTTGTGCCCTACTAGTCATTTAATATCCCCATGCTTGCTTTTATCAATTAATGGAAACGTTACATCATAAATTATTCTAAATCATAGGCCATTCATACATTTAAGTGGACTCGATATCACTCGAACGATCCTATTGAGGAAATCAATTGCTCCAATTTATGTACTGATGAAACCAGATACGAATTTACAATCTGTTCTTATTGTGATGACAAGCCTTGCCTAAAATCTCTGATTCATCAAACTATTTTCTGAGATATCATTAAAAAGTCAACATACATCGACTTCAATATCTAATGGAAAAGTCGCTTAATCGACATGACGGGACTTTCAGTACGTCTAATGCAGCAGCCGTGAAATCGACACCCGTTTGGACTTAGTTCTACCGAGCAAAACTTTTCATTTCTAGAGGGAGGATTATCAAAAGAAAAGTAATTGTGGACTAGACGGTTGAGAAAGTCCGGTCCACGGAGAGGTACTATGAAATTAAACGCATGCAATCTACCCAACGTCCATATGTCATCATTCACTGTTTAAAAATATTATCTTCTGAGTCCTTAGTCCTCAAACGTTCTTATATGTAGTAATATATTGGGTATAGTGAGTAGTATTAGCAATTATTGTCAGTTCTGTCCAGTCATCATCTTCCACTTTCAATTCTGTAATCAGATGAATTGAGAAGCTTCAAAGAAGAGAGCGACACATTCAACAGAAGCAATTGCGAAGGTATTCAAGCCATGATGCAGCTTCTGGAGGCTTCACATCTGGCTCTGGAAGGCGAAGACATTTTGGATGAAGGGAAAGCCTTCTCAGCTGAGATTCTCCGCGAGAGTCTCTCCAATTTGAACGGTCCGCTCCTCAAAGGCGCCGTCCATGCTTTGGAGCTTCCGATGCACTGGAGGGTCCAGTGGTTCGACGTCAAATGGCAAATCGACTTGTACGAGCAACAGGAGGACAAGCAAAGTAATCTGCTGGAGCTTGCCAAGCTCAATTTCAACACAGTCCAAGCCACACATCAGAGAGATCTTATAGAGATATCCAGGTAATTGTCTAGCATGCACAAAAGATATAGAAAATGCAGTGACTTACTCAACCGAGATCCTTCTTTTGAAGGAAGGCAAGCTCATACCTTCGATTCGTGTCAAGATTTAAACATGAAAAACTCACTCATGATATATTGGCTAAATTCAGCCTAGGAATGCGCCAGTTTTGATGTTATGTATACCAGACGTGATGTGAGTTTAATCTATTTTGGTTTTGATTAGTTGCGTTGGTAATTTCAGATGGTGGAGGGATCTGGGACTTATCGAACGTGTGGACTTCACAAGGGATCGTCCGGTCGAGAGTTTCTTGTACGCCCTTGGACTCTCTCAGGAGCCACGGTTCAGCTCACTCCGAAAATCTCTCACAAAAGTCGTCATCTTTATACTAGTGATTGACGACGTCTATGACCTTTATGGTTCGTTGGAGGAATTAGAATGCTTCACCAGCGCCGTTACCAGGTTGGCGCCGTTGCCTCCCGATCCCTTCCTCTCGTCTTTGTCCGTTCATTTTCGCTAACTAGAAAGTCCAATTCTTCTAGATGGGACTCGGAGTCAATTCAACAGCTTCCCGAGTGCATGAAGGTCTGTTTCCGAGCACTTCAGGACGTTACATACGAAATCGCTCATGAAATTGGCAAGGAGGAAGATTGGCATCGAGTGCTACCACATCTCACGAAAGCCGTAAGCAAAAAGCTTGTGGATAACTGCATATGCTTGCAATGGTCATCCTAATTAATTTTGTGCCCTTACATAATTAATCATTGATCGAATCATTTGCTTTCCTTACCTTATTTCAGTGGGCAGACTTTTGCAAAGCACTACTTGCTGAAGCAAAGTGGGACAATTTGGGCTACACACCCTCTTTGGGAGAGTACTTGAGCAATGCTTGGACATCCTCTTCGGGACCCCTGCTCTTGTCCCATGCTTATTTCTTTGTAGGACATATGAAATTGGAGGATGCAGCAGAGTCGGTGGAGAGAAACAAGGATCTAATATACAATGCGTCCATGATAATCCGACTCTGCAACGACCTAAGAACGTCTAAGGTAACCATCAAAATCCTGCAAAAAAGCTACGTACGCATTGGATTTGACATGTACAGATTCTTGGCTGCGAAAAAATCTTATACTAACACGATGTTCGTCGACATTGAACTGAGGAGATTGAATCTTATTAACACATTAAATTGATTTATTTTTCAATTAGGCTGAAACAGAAAGAGGAGATGCTCCATCATCAGTGGTGTGTTACATGCGAGAAGCAAAAGTATCAGAAGACGTCGCTCGGAAGCATGTCAAGGGATTGATAGACCAAGCATGGAAAAGCATTAATGCTCATTGCTTCATCAATGCTGAGACACCATTTCTCCGACCCTACATCGATGTCACTGTGAATGCTGCTCGCGCTGCGCACATGATCTACCAGTCCGGAGATGGGTTTGGCGTCCAGGACGGCAAGATTGGGCAGCAAATGCTATCTGCTGTGATCGAGCCTCTTGCTCTTGATTAAGATATTACCGCAAAGTCTAAGAGTATTATGTCTTATTCTGTCCTGTTGAATGAACACTCAATCAACCGTCAGTCTGTTACAAATATCCCAATCAGAAAGTTTATTATCTAAGCGTCTTTGATAAAATGAAGACTTAAGTCTTGGTGGGCCGACAAGTTGGACTAAATATTGCGATTTCCTTTTACATAATATGTTGGGCCCCACACACCTCTCATTTCTTGATGTGAATAAAACCTCGCTAAATGTTTGGAAGTCAACCTCGGCAGATTCGTATCGGCACAAAGACGCAGCTCCTCTAGTATCTTCATTCTCTTTATGAAAGTCCCTAGCTTTCTTATGGAAAGAGAACATGTTCATGGCAATTGTAATGGAGTTGATGCTTCCGAAGCGCCGATTGTCACCCGTTTGTTCCTTGTGGATGATCTCTATCCGTTAGCTAAGTGCTCGCTCTTTTCTCTGATTCATCGGGGCGAAGAGGGAACAGGAAAAAGTCAAAGATATTTCTCTCCTGTAATGTCACTGAGGAGGATAGAAGCAATTTGGACCCAATAGTGGATATAAGCATTGTAAATGATCTGGGCAAGCATTTAGGTTTCACCTCTGAATGGAGATGGCAGAGGGACCTCTAAATTTGCTAGTCAGCGAGAAAGTTGGGGAAAAGCTTGCTGGTTGCTGGGCCCCTATGTTGTCCATGGTTGGAAAAATATTCTGATCAGGTCCACTAACGAGGCGATCATGTGCAGATTGAGAATCTTCCCTCCAGCATCTTCGATCGGCTATATAAAATATAAGATGATGAGCTAATACAACCAATTTCTTTTTAATTATACTTACGGTGATAGTAATGTCCCAAACTTTTCTTTGTATCTGGGGCGCTTCCAACCTGTTTCGATGATGACACTAATATCGAAAGTTCTTTTTTGTGACAAAAGTCCCTAAACATGTACCGGTGTAATAAGAACAACCCCCGTCACTAGATGGCAGCTAAAAATCCGAAGTGGTGGCTTGCATGCACAATAGCCGGCCAATGGAGCGGATGTGGATTTGACGCTGCTTTCATCTATGCCAAAGGACATTGTTACATGGATTATGTCACCTCGAAGACTCTAAAAAGAGCCAAAGAGACAATTTATTATAGAGGAGGTCATCTTTTGAAGAAAAACACCTAGTTTTACCGGTTGTAGACCTTGAGGGTCAAGTGGATTTTAATACATATAAATCACATATAAACCTACAAATTGACAAATTATGTTGCCTTGGAGTAGACTAAAATCACGTCAGCCCTATTTCCTTGCCATTGTCCATGCAAGACGCCGCGTCAGATTTTTTATAGCCATCGTTGATGGCAATATGACAAAAGGTATTTTTGGGTTACTAAGTATGGGTTATTAATGACAAAGAAGTTTTTTGTGTGGTATTGGCATCACCGTGGACATAATTTAGGAGTTGTTAGGGTAGACGAAGAGTTTTTTTTTTTTTTTTTTTTTTTTTTTTATGGTGGATTTAAAAGAATAAACAAATTTGATTTCTGCGAATTTTCAAGTCTTCAACCCTTGTTGGAACGTGAAAGCATTCGATGGATGGTATAGTCAAGAAAGCTTTCTCTCGTGGCAATTTAGAACTTGTGCCATGACCATTGCCCCCTAAGATACTCTCAAAAAAGTCAATTTCCGTCCGTAATATCTACTAAATAAGTAAAGATATGTAAACAAGTGATTCAGGATAGATGTTGTTTATATGTTGATTGTCGCAACTGCCACCCTTCCCACATAGAAAGGGAGAGGTGGGGAGTTCGATTCCTTACATTTTCAAGGCAGCTGAAGATGGAAATGTTTAGTTTCAAGTGTGGGATTTGACTTCCCAATCTACAAAGAAACATAGTAAAAGTTTGAAAGTGAGTTGAGAGTTCGATTAAATATGGGTAAACAAGTAATTTAAGATACATATTATTTATATGCTAATTCAATAATCAAAATATTCGATTTTTAAAACACGGACCGCAAAGGACAAGAAAAAAGGTCCTTGCCTTGAGGAATGTAATATTTGCCATTTTGTCTAACTTAAAAATGTAGTTGAGAATTCTAGTAGTTATTTGTAAGTGATGAGACAATCAGTATCATGCAATGATTGGGATCTCCTAGATTTATAACTATCTTAACTCTTCATGGGCTCCGATGCTGTCATCAGAAAAATGATCATCATTGCATCTGCTCAATAAGGAAATATTCACTTTGTAGAACATTTGATGACCTTCCTAAAGGTGAACCATCCGGGGAAAATTAATTGATTACTAAGCTCAAAGACTTAACATATACTTTTCCAAATCCTACCAATCACAACTTGGTACTCAATATTAATTTGTTCGATTAAAAAGGCAAATAAATTTATTTAATACTCACCATTAATCAGTTATTGATTGGTTAATTAGACACCTAAGTAAAGTGTATGAGAGGAAATTACTTCTGCGTACTCGAGATTTAATGAATTCGGGTAAATGTATCATACAGGTACGAGTTAAGGGTTCTTTGTACCAAAGAATAAAGTTTAGAGTGAATATGTTACGGTAGACATAATTTAAGGCTTTTTGTGGCTTTTGCCCCCTAATTTGAAAGTGCTTATTAAGAGTTATGTACTCTATTGGGAAAATATGGCTTTGAATTGGGTAGAGTAATAAAGATGGATATTCAAAGTACTCAAGTCGGACTTTGAGGTGTGATATCATTTTCTTTAAGGATTAATTTGCCTCACAAAATTGCTAATGCTCACCAGCAAAAATCCTCCAGGATACAATAAAGTCTCAAATGAGAATAATAGATAGCAATTCTAGTATTACTCCAAGGTCTCTCTAGGAAACAATCGAAAAATTGGCTGCAATTTTTATGAAAGAAGGTTCGGAAAAATGATCACTCTGTTTCTTCCAAAAACGACAAGTATATATATAAAACAGTCTTAAAACGCATGCAACTCTTCGTAAAATATTTCCAAAAAAAAAAATGAACAAACACGTCCTTTCGAAAATTGTTCGGATTAACAAATGTGTGCCTTCGGAAGAAGTTGAAAACCAAACAGTCGCAACCCTTCAAGAAAAGTCGCAAATTGATTAAGTAATTTTTCCAAAGGTTGTCTTGAAAAGACACAAACAAAATTTGAAATAATAATAATATATATTTTTAAATAAATAAAATTTTGAATTTTCATTTTTATATTTTATTTCTGAAAATTCTCATAAACAAAAGGCAACCTTTGAATTGATTAAAATTAATTAGATAACCAAAAAATAAAATAAAATAACAAAAGGGGTTAGTGCGGGTGTGCTAAGTGTGCCAAATAATCACGCACTCGAGAGGCAGGTATGGTGGGGTCTACCCCCACCCAATCATTATTTTAGCTACACAAAGAAAATCCTACACTTATTAATTTGCCCACTTTCTCCCACTTTTCCTATGTGGCTTAAGGAAAAAGCACTTAGTTTGTTTTTACAAACAAACCTCCAAAAATCCCCCACTTTATTTGTAAAATAAAGATTTCAAAGTTTTTTTTTTTTAAAAAAAAAACCATATAGCCAAAATTTTAGGAAGATTAATATATATACATAAAAGCCTCATTCGAGTTAAACCTTTACTTAGTGCAAGTATATTAAAGCTCTATCAAAGTGACAAGTAGCTTGGCTTTAAATTTGTTGTCGCTCCCCGATCCTCGAGCACGTGCCCATCCTTCCTCCTTGGTCGGTTAAAGCGACGTCCCAGGACGCATCGCCGATCATTTCAAGTTTTTAATACTTATGAGGAAACATATAGATAATCCCCAGACAATAAAACAGTGGGATAGAAAAGCAGGACTACAAATGTTGCTTGAAATATAAACCACACATTTTATACACATCAGATCACTTTAGATACAATACTACCTGATATTTACAAAGTCTAACGAAAGGCTTGATTCTCAAAATTAGTAATTCTATACTCAACTACTTTGACTTGATTGCTACGTTCTCTGGGTCCACGGGATCCGGACAATACGACGGATCCTCTAACATACCATTAGGGAGACTAGCTACATCCCCATCTAGAGCATGGGTAGCATCAATCACTTCCGCTGGTATACGAAAGTTTGAGAGAGGGCGTATTCTAAGGCCATAAGGGGTGGTATGGAAACAGGCCCTATATCTATTGGGCCTCTCTTGGTATGCAACCTCCAAAACCCAAACGGTAGTCACGACCATCTCATACGTCAAGTCACTCCTGGAGTTGGGGAAAACTATGACTTGCTCTATTATTCTTGTGGGACGATCGAGAAGTCTAGGAGGAGTCGCCATTTGAGAACCTGAAAATGTGGTCCCACAACGGGTTGAGACTACATCTCAGTAAGTTCTACCCTACTAAGACTCAATTAGGAAACCAATACACCACATGGTTGCCTAAGCACAGCACGAGTCAGAAGACTTACCTTGACATCAGTCCCAACCTACAATTCAAGGTTATATGTAGATACTTCATATATGTTGCATCAAACAATCAATCAATTCACGACGATCAGATCAAATCATTGATCAATCGAGCTAGTCGATTACATGTCAATCGGATCATTTCTAGGTCATTCATTCCACACCATATAACCTCCAATAGTACACTTCGTGACAAAGCCATATTAATGCTCTCGAGTGTCGATTTCGCCAATGTGACATATACACTAGACAATTACATGCATTTTTTAGGGCGCTGTTTTCACCAGTGATGTTCTTAATCACCAAACCATGCATGCCTATAACGATGTATTTAATAGACAGTTATGTGTGTTTTTTAAGGTACCATTTTCACCAATGATATCCCAAATCACCAAACCACATATGTCTATAATGATGTATGTACTAGACCGTTACGTGTGTTCTTCAAGGCACCATTTTCGCCAGTAATATCTTTAATCACCGAACCACGTAGGTTCATAATATCATATATGATCGATTGTAGCCAAGAGTAATTCTACTTTACTCTCACAATTCTCTCCGCCTTACAACTCATCAAAGCATTATAAATGTTGAATAACCAAACTCGGCCATTTACCAATCAATCATTTAATTTCAGTCAATTTATATCAATTTAGGATAAATTGATAAAATATCACAATTAATTCAATTCCATGCAACGTAGAGCTCAAATAAATAAATGGACTGCATCACGACAATCAGTGCGAAATTTTGGTCGTCGACTATCCTTGCCTAATTTCAGAAAAATAAATAAATAAATAAATAATTTCGAAAATTAACAAATAAATACTAAAAAAATCTAATTTAGGCCCGTAATGCCTAATTGAAGCCCGATAAGGGTTGGGAAAAATCCCGAGATGCATTCAATAAATAGTAAACTATATCTACCTGCTAATTGCACAATCAAAATGTCCAATATGCATCACAATTAATTAATAATCACTAATCTACTCTAATCTAACCACCTAATCCTACTTAATTAACACTAATCCACTTTTAAGCATAATTAGTCTACTAAGCAAGGATTAGTGAGATTAGTCACCTGAATTAAAATTAGCTTGGGTCAAAACAATGAGCATACAACAAAGCTCGATCCTCTCCAAAGTGTTTCCGGCAACCGAGGTCAAGATGGGCCCAAAAACGAATCACAAAACCTGCAAACCCTTGCTGCAAAAATGAAGAAATAGACTGCTGTAGGGCTGATTTGAACATAGCTTGGGCTATGCTTGGTGATCGCAAGTGATGCGGGTTGTGGCTTGGTCCAATTTTAGAGCTCACGGATGGAGGCACGGGCTACTCTAATGGGCTGACTAGGAAGAATACAAACAGGAGAGGGATGAGTTGAAGATGTCATTGGGCTTGGGTGGTGCTTGGCCACTCAATGAGCCAATTTTGCGGCCACTAAAGTCAACACACAAGCATGGGACATCGCTGGATTGACTTGTGAAGATTAAACGGTTGAAAGCATGAAGATTCGGTGGGGTTTCTGTGGGGCAAATGTGTGGAAGAAGTAAATAAACAAGAGAGAAAAATGGGGTAGCAGGTTCTTTGACATCCCAATTTTTCAATTCTATTTTCAATAAATTGCGACGGGCATTTTTTCGGCATGCATATAGTTCTTTTTCTTGAGTCGGTTGCTCATGTGAAAACTAGTCTATTTGGTCAAGTCGTTAAGAAATTCTAATGCATCAGACTCGAGAATTTGACCAGGAAACGATCTTTCGATCGAGCTAATCTACAAGGGTCATTGCAGCACAATTAAAGATCGATTAGAGATCGGAGATAGGTCGACTCGACAGAGGCACATGATCAGGTGTGGGTGATTTCACAAGATTGCACAATTCTTGTAGATGGCACTGGACCGACTTTTCTGTCGATTGGGTATCCTGTGTTCGTATTTGAGACCTTGAAATTACCCTGACAACCAAAAGTCGCCAATGTTTCAAAGATGTACATTGTGGCTTGAGATGATCAATTACAAGTCAAATGCATGAAAATTTCTAAAAGCTACTTGGTAGGTTGGGCCGCGCTAATATTGTACCAAAGTGAAATTAACCGTAAAATTGAGATCAAATTCTGAAATTGGAAGCCCGGTTATGTCACACATCTTATTAGGATCATAGGATAATTTTTTGGATTTTAATTGGATTCAATTACAAGAGAATTGAAAGAAAAATTGAAGAAATTAGATGTACAAGGATTTGGACCCCGACAGAAATGATATTGCACCCATTGAAGAATGTTATGGGAGAGGAGATAGTGGAAGATGACATCATGGGGGTGATGTCTTGCTGATTAAAGCCAAAGATTGAGGGCTTGACAAGTGGAGGGTGGAGATTTAATCTCCAGAAAGGGGCCATCACCATCATCTTCAACCTCTAGCTTCTTGGGACTTGGAATTCAAATGGGAGGGGAGAGAGAGAGAAATCCGGCTGGTTGCAGCAAGCTTTGTCCGCCTCCTCCGCTTGCTCGCCGTCCGTCTGTTCACCGTCGTCGTCGTTGCCGCGGTCATTGCTCGTCCGTGTGTTGCTCGTGTGACGGCCCGTGGCTCCGTCATCTCCCCTTAGCTCGTAAGACCAAGCCCCGTCGACCAGCAGTTGCTCTTGGTCGTTCACTGTCGCCTGGAGCCATCGCACGTCTCCACCTGTCGCCGTTTGTCGTCGTGACACTGTTCTCGCGCACGCTGCTGCCATGTGTCTCAGCCCACCTCTCGCCGTCGTCCTCACTTGTCTTCACCTTTGGGAGGCTGTTCGGCCAGCCAAGGCAACGGATTAGCCATCGTGAGCCGTCGTGCACCCCCGCCTCAGCCCGTTGGAGCTCCGCCTAGTCCTTGCCGCCCTTGCTCGCCCCAACCGACGCCGAATTTGCGCTTCTCGGCCTCAAATCAATAGTTGCAAAAAATGGGTATGGCAGCGGACGTTTGGCTAGTTTTGGCCGCCTTCCCAAGCTCGAATGCTCGGCCCGCCTTGAGGAAAGTCGATCCTCGCGTCGTCCTCATCGTTTTGGTCCGCTCGGCTCGCTAATTCAGTGAGTTTAACTCACTAAATCTCGATTAGAGGGTTAATTATGCTTAAGTTAATTAAGCTTAGGTGGTTAGTTTAGTTTATTTAATTGTGAATTAGATTAAGAGGTTGGTTTAACTTAAAGTATGTTTAGTTAAGGTTAAATTGATGTTTATATTAGTATGATGGTGATTTGATATAAATAAATTACTTTTGGGATTAAATAAATATTTCGAAATTGTTTAATAATTTAATAATATTATATTATTCGAAATAATTAAAATATTATTATTTAATTATTTTCGTAATAAATTTAATTATTTATTAAATTCGAAAATTTTGTCGGACCCTAAATTCTCAGATTTTGTGCCGGTCACTGCTGCGTAGTCAAATTTTGAAATTGATTATTGGATATTATAAATTGAGTGTGGATCGTGAAAGATAGGGATATTATTATTTAATTAATTTTCGGAATAAATTTAATTATTTAATAAATTTTGAAAATTAATTTGGAATCTCATTTTCTCAGAATTTCGTGCTGATCGTGGTTGTGCATTTAGAATTTGAATTTGATGAATGGATGTGGCCAATTGAGCGTTGATTGTGATAAATAGGGATTTTATTCATAAAAACTCAAGTGTCGGGTTTTGATGCAAAAATTGGATTTTAATGATTATATTAAATACTGGGGTTTGAAAAATTGAGATATTGGCTTTTTTATTCGTAATTAGAATGTCCCCACACACGTGAGTAATTTATGGAATATTTTTAATATGAAGAAAAATGGCCGGGATCACTATTTTAAGTGGATGTATTGAATGAAATGCAAAGTGTTCTGGGGCCGAGTATGCTTTAGCTGTATGACTAAGAGGAATCGTTCTAGGTTGTTGAGCCGAACTTGCCCCTATACGGGATGCCCACGCGGTGGATGCCGGTTGCATAAAGGCTGGGCCGACTGGATCGATGCTCATTCGGGAATGCCGTCGACGTTGTGACGAAGCCGTGCTCCAAGGAGGGAGACGATGCTCTTTCGGGAATGCCGTTAACGTAATGATGAAGCCGCGCTCCATGGGGGGGGAGGCGATGCCTAGCATTAATGTCAGTAGATAGCCGAACTGCGAGTAGGTTATGCCATTGTGTGGCAGTGAATAACAATTGGAATGTATGTTGAGTGTTGTTGATGTGTCGGATTATGGGACGAAATTGTGTGGCATGGAATGGGACGTATCATAACGATTTAGTCTTATAATCAAGACCCCCGCGGTTGTTGGTTATATGAAAGTGAATGCGTTCCGGTTGTTTAAGTTCCTATTACTATCTGTGATTGAGTGATTTGAATTGTGCTAACCTGCATGAAGGAACTGAGACGAGGTAAGTCTTCTGTGTGATGTGGCTAGGCCACCCGGGGTGTATTTTCTTTCTAATAGGGGTTTAGGGGGTTGAACTTACTGAGACATTGTCTCATCCCATTTTGGGGATTACAATTTCAGGTTCCTGGTGGACGGAGTGGCTAGATAGCTTTGGTTGACCTTAAGGAGTTGCAGAGGTGAAGTCATAAGGATTGGAGAACGTGTTTGACTTGTAGGTCATAGGACAGTTCATTTTTAAGAACCGGTCTTTCGTAGACTTTTGGCTGTAGGCTTCTGTTTGTAATTATGTTGAATTATGAAAGTGTTATATTGTGGTTTTACTTCTTGCTTTTCTATCTCGTATTTCATTGTCAGGGGTTTTATAATACGTTCTGCTTGCGCAATAATAAATGAATGGGGTCGGCGACACTACTTGGGAATGTCGCATTTGCATGACCATGGTGGGATGTTGGCGCGCTCGAGGTTTGGGGCGTGACATCTCCGTTTAAGTGGTATTAGAGCATGGTCTGTGTATGGAGTGATAAGGTGCGATGAGTCATGGAATAGTTAGTAGGAAAGGCTTTTAATATTCTAATGCATGTGGTTGATAGCTGTTGGGCAGCTTGTTTATGTGGTCACTCGGACTCTAATGAGATATTGGAATCGGAAAATAGGCATCTATAAAGAGCCTGTAGGATGAGTGACCAGGAGTAGAGAACTCCTTGGAGGAGATCGATAGGACCTGTACCTCGGGGTAAGATGCTGACAAGAGTTGGTACCTGAGGTAGAGCGCAAGCTTAGACTAGCGCGAGTGTGAGAGTACCATCGCAAGTCGGTACTGAGAGTGTAGCGGCACCGAATGATCCTAGGTTTGTCGGGATCGTTCAGGCGCCAGAGTCTTTGGGAAGTATTTTGGGTCAGCAAGCTCAGGACCAAGTTGCCGCTGTTGCGGTTGTTTTCTACCGCTGCCAATGTTGTGATCATTGTTGTTGCCGCGCCTGTTGACGCCTAATCTGGAGTTGTGATCGAGGATCAAGCTGTTGTACTTGAGTCAAGGTTCAGTTTAGATAGAGATGGAAATCGATTGGGGAGAAACGTCGATGTCAGAAGAAAGGTGCCCTATTTCACCCAATCGGAAGAGTAGAATGAGAAAGTCAGTGCTCAACTCGATCGATGCGTGTTGTGTCTGTAAGAAAAGATATGGATCTGTTCTGTGCTGTAAGAGGGAAATGACTTGCTACCAGGGGTCGCCAGTACAGTCTTTTGATCAAAGATTGTCCGTATAGACAGATGGAATCACAGCTATTCCTAACATCGCCGTTGATAAGATAGAACAGAAGAAGCATGCTTCGGGACATTTAGTGGGGTACTTGGAATGGACCTCAGTGCAAGGATGGGTGCATGATGTCACTTGATAGGAGGTAGAGGACTCTCCGATTGTGTGCCGAGTCTGTGGAAAGGAGGCTTGAGTCAGCCCAGCGTCAAAGTAAAAAGGGAGCATGATTTGAATGTGGGCAGCACGACAGTCAGGTTAGGAACTGTCTGCATAAGTCCATGAGAGCATAAGTACTATTATTGTAGATAGGACGCCACTAGGATGGCTAGAAGAGCATGAATAGGTCGACCAAGCATCGATCAAAGGAAGAATGTTTTTGAGATGTTTTTATCATAATAGTGCAGCAGAATTTTCAGTGAGGGTTGTAGGGTTTTCATTGTGGTAATAAGGTAATAGAAATGTGAATCTCTGACTATAGTTGTACTTGAAGGGGTTTGCTTAAGTATGACTTGGAAGTCATTTATAAAAAGATTGGCTCAAGGAACTTTCTGTTGTTTTGAATCGTGGTATTGATATAATTCAGTTTGTTCAATTAGCGTGTGGAAGTTTTGAATTACTGAAAGTCGAAGAGGAACTTCGATCCTTATTATTCGTCATTGAAGATGACATGGTTCTGGTTATTAGTTATCGAATCTACATGGCAGCTGTAATGGATGCGTCAGTTGAGGGGCTGAATATGGAGAACATAATCGTGGTATAGGAGTTTTCTAAGGCATTTTCTAGAGAATTGTCAGGTTTGCTGTCAGAAAGAGAAATTGAGTTCGTGATTGAATTAGCACCTGGAACAGAGCCAGCCCCTAAGGATCCTTACCTGATGGTGTTACCGAGTTAAAAGAACTAAAGGTGCAGATACAGGAATTGTTGGATAATGGATTTATACATTCCAGTGCATCACCTTGGGGAACACCTGTTCTATTCGTGAAGAAGAAAGTTGGTTCGTTGTGTTTGTACATTGATATTCCTCAAGATCGACTGGAGGTCAGGGTATCATTAGTTAAGAATTAGGAAGAAAGACGTATCGAAGTTAGCATCTTGCACTCGATACAGTAGTTAAGAGTTCACTATAATGCCGTGTGATTTGATGGACACCTTAGCTATTTGTTTGGGTTTAATGAGAAGAATGTTTAAGGGTACTTAAATCAGTTGTGATCATTTTCATTGAAGTTATCCTGGTGTGTCCAAAGAGTGTAGAGGAGCACGAGAGATATTTGGAGAGGGTACTTCAGACCTTGAGTGCTCTTGGATTTTACAATAAGTTTAGCAAATACGAGTTTTGGATGACTCATGTTGTGTTCCTAGGTCATGTGATTTCAGGAGAAAGAATCTCCGTAGACCTCGTCCGAGATTAAAGCAGTGATCAATTGGCCGATATTGACTATAGTGATAGAGATAAGAAGTTTCTGAGGATTAACAGGATATTTCAGACAGTTCATAGAAGGGTTTTCAGCATTAGCGTTACCATTGGCAAGACTACTGAGAAAGGAAGAGAAGTTCGTATGGACAGGTAAGTGTGAGTGTAGTTTTCAAGAACTTAAGCAAGAGCTGACTACTGCACCTGTGCTGACTATTCCATTTGGTCCTAGAAGTGATGAGATATACAGTGATGCGTCGTTTAAAGGATTAGGTTGCTTGTTGATGCAGTATGATAAGGTTATTGCATACTCTTCCCGTCAGTTGAGATCTTGTGTGTTGAATTACCCAACGCACGTTGTAGAACTTGTAGTAGTTATGTTCGTTTTGGAAATTTAGAGGCACTATTGGTATAGAGAAAGATTCCATATCTTCATTGACCATCAAAGTCTCAAGGACGTATTCTCTTATAAGGAGTCAAAAATGAGACAACGTCGCTGGATGGAACTCCTTAAGGATTATGACTATGATATTTCGTATTACTCTGGAAAGGTGAGCAAAGTTACAGATGCACTGAGCCGAGAGTCCTTAGTTGCACAGTTAGTACTCATGGATTGGATCTTATTTGAGAAAGTTCGAAATGTGGTTTTCAAATCTAAGATAGGCCACTTTTTGAATCTTGTGACCATCCTCAGAATTGAGCCGAAAGTTCAGATCAGAATCAAAACGCTTTAGTGGACAGATTCAGAAATTTAGAAGACTCTATAAGAGAATGCAGATGAGAGAGAGGTTGATTTTCAGATTTCTAAAGACAGAACGCTAAGGTTCTAAGGACGATTATGTGTAATTGACGATACAGAGATTAAAGAAGAGATCTTATGGGAAGCTCATCATAGCAACTTCAGCGTTGTCCAGACAGTACAAAGATGAGTCAGAATCTATATCATTAAGATTGGTAGATCGGTATGAAGATGGATATCATCGATCAAGTTGTAAGTGTTGGATGTGTCAGTAAGTGAGAATTCGGTAATATAAGCCAGGAAAGCTTTTTCAAGTACTGGAGAGAATCTTGTGTGGGAATGGAAGTATATCATGATGGAATGTTATGATAGGCTTAGTAAAGAGTGGGGAAGAGTATTGATTCCTTATGAGGTTGTGGTCGACAGATGAACATAGTCAACTCACCTTAGTACAGCACGAAAATATCTTGATTAGAACAGGTATACCGAAGTATGTGTATATCATATAAATCATCTACATGGAGTGCTAGGGATGAATGGTATTTCAAATCTAGATAAGATGTTCCAAGTTGGCAGAGCTTTCATATGGGTCTTTCTTAAGCAGGGCATAGCAGAGAGTGTAGAATTTCAATTGCTGAGATGAAGTTAGGGAAAGAAAGATTACAGGCCAGGGTCAGTACAGTAGTCAGTGATTGTAGTTGCCGAGATCAGTATCAGAGTTATATCAGATTTTGATCAGAGGTTCCCAGTTTCAGCAAATCAGTCAGATAGTTTCTTTTTAATCAGTGTAGAGTAGAGTGTACAGGATTTCAGTCGGTTGAGATGAGATCAGAGATCAGAAAATCATAGGTCCAGAGTTGGTTCAAAAATCAGTGATTCAGTCGCAATTATCAAAGACGGTTTAGAGACTGCTCAGAATCGCCAGTTTAGTTTCGCAGATTTTGGGTTGAAGACCTTTGGAATTTTAAGTGGGCAAGTGTTTAGTATTGTGTATCCGAAGTGGTTTGTGAAAGATAGTAGTGATCTAGCAGCATCATTATAGAAGGAGCAACCTGAGAAAGAGAAGATTATATAAGATGACTATACTCCCGCCTTTTTGTTTAAGAATTGGTAAATGTTTAAATTTCGAGGACAAAATTTTTATAAGAGAGGAAGAGTTGTGACATCCCAATTTTTCAATTCTATTTTCAATAAATTGAGACGGGCATTTCGTTTACACGCATACAGTTCTTTTCCTTGAGTCGGCCGTTCATGTGAAAACTAGTCTATCGGGTGAAGTCGTTAAGAAATTCTAATGCATCAAACTCGAGAATTTGACCAGGAAGCGATCTTTCGACTGAGCTAATCTGCAAGGGTTATTGCGGCACAACTAAAGATTGATTAGAGATCGGAGATAGGTTGACTCGATAGAGGCACGTGATCAAGTGTGAGTGATTTCACCAGATCGCACAATTCTTGTCGATCGATACTGGACCGAATTTTCTGTCGATTAGATACCCTTTGCTCGTATTTGAGACCTTGACATTACCTCGACAACCGAAAGTTGCAAATGTTTCAAAGATGTACATTGTGGCTTATGATGATCAACCACAGGTTAAATGCATGAAAATTTCTAAAGGCTACCCGGTAGGTTGGGCCGCGCTAGTATTGTGCCAAAGTGAAATTAACTATGAAATTTAGATCAAATTTTGAAATTGGAAGCCCGGTTATGTCACACATCTTATTAGGATCATAGGATAATTTTTTGGATTTTAATTGGATTCAATTAGAATAGAATTTAAAGAAAAATTGAAGAAATTGGATGTACAAGGATTTGGACCCTGATGGAAATGATATTGCACCCATTGAAGAATGTTGTAGGAGAGGAGATAGTGGAAGATGACATCATGGGGGTGATGTTATGCTGATTGAAGCTAAGGATTGAGGGCTTGACAAGTGGAGGGTGGAGATTTAATCTCCAAAAAGGGGGCCATCACCATCATCTTCAACCTCTAGCTTCTTGGGACTTGGAATTTGAATCGGAGGGGAGGGAGAGAGAAATCCAGCCGGTTGCAGCAAGCTTCATTCGCCTCCTTTGCCTGCTTGCCGTCTGCCTATTCGCCGCCGCCGTCGTCGTCGTCGTTGCCGCGGTCATCGCTCGTACATGTGTTGCCCGCGCGACGGCCCGTCGCTCCGTCATCTCCCCTTAGCTAGCAAGACCAAGCCCTATCGACCAGTCGCTGCTCTTGGTTGTTCATCATCGCTCGGAGCCATCGCATGTCTCCACTTGTCGTCGTTTGCTGTCATGACGCCGTTCTCGCGCACGCTGCTCCCATGTGTCTCAGCCCGCCTCTCGCCGTCGTCCTCACCTGTCTTCACCTTTGGGAGGCTGTTCGGCCAGCCAAGGCCGCGGATCAGCCGTCGTGAGCCGTTGTGCACCCCCGCCTCAGCCCGTTGGAGCTCTGCCTAGTCCTTGCCGCCCTTGCTCGCCCTAACCGACGCCGGATTTGTGCTTCTCGGCCCCAAATCAGTAGTTGCAGAAAATGGGTATGGCAACGGACGTTTGGCTAGTTTTGGTTGCCTTCCCGAGCCTGGATGCTTGGCCCGCCTTAAGAAAAGTCGATCCTCACATCGTCCTCGTCGTTTTGGTCCACTCGGCTCGCTAATTCAGTGAGTTTAACTCATTAAATCTCGATTAGAGAGTTAATTATATTTTAGGTGTGCTTAGCTTAAGTTAATTAAGCTTATGTGGTTAGATTAGTTTATTTAATTGTGAATTAGATTAAGAGGTTGGTTTAACTTAAAGTATATTTAGTTAAGGTTAAATTGATGTTTATATTAGTCTAATGGTGATTTGACATAAATAAATTACTTTTGGGATTAAATAAATATTTCGAATTTTTTAATAATTTAATAATATTTTATTATTCGAAATTATTACAATATTATTATCTAATTATTTTTGGAATAAATTTAATTATTTATTAAATTCCGAAAATTTTGTCGGGACCCTAAATTCTCAGAATTTCGTGTCGGTTCTTGCTTGCATAGTCAGATTTTGAAATTGATGATTGGATATTATAAACTGAGTATGGATTGTGAAAGATTGGGATATTATTAATTATTTAATTTTCGGAATAAATTTAATTATTTAATAAATTCTGAAAATTATTTTGGAATCTTATTTTCTTAGAATTTCGTGCTAATCGTGGTTGTGCATTTAGAATTTGAATTTGATGAATGGATGTGGCCAATTGAGTGTTGATTGTGATAAATAGGGATTTTATTCATAAAATCCCAAGTGTCGGGTTTTGATGCAAAATTGGATTTTAATGATTATATTAAATAGTGGGGTTTGAAAAAGTGAGATATTGGCTTTTTGATTCGAAATTAGCATGTCCCCACACACATGAGTAATTTATGGAATATTTTTAATATGAAGAAAAATGGTCGGGATCACTATTTTAAGTGGAAGTATTGAATGAAATGTAAAGTGTCATGGGGCCGAGTATGCTTTAGCTATGTGATAACTAAGAGGAATCGTCCTGGGCTATTGAGCCGGACTTGCCCCTATATGGGATGCCCACACGGTGAATGTCGGTCGCAATAGAGGCTGGGCTGACTGGATCGATGCTCCTTCGGGAATGCCGTCGACATAGTGACGAAGCCGTTCTCCAAGGGGGGAGACGATGCTCCTTTGGGAATGCCATCGATGTAATGACGAAGCCGCGCTCCATGGGGAGGAGGCGATGCCTGGCATTAATGTCAGTAGATAGCCGAACTACGAGTAGGTTATGCCCTTGTGTGGCAGTGAATAACAATTGGAATGTATGTTGAGTGTTGTTGATGTATTGGATTATGGGACGGAATTGTGTGGTATGGAATGAGACGTGTCATAATGATTTAGTCTTATAATCAGGACCCCTGCGGTTGTTGGTTATATGAAAGTGAATGCGTTCCAGTTGTTTAAGTTCCTATTACTATCTGTGATTGAGTGATTTGAATTGTGCTAACCTGCAGGAAGGAACTGAGACGAGGTAAGTCTTTTGTGTGATGTGGATAGGCCACCCGGGGTGTATTTTCTTTCTAATAGGGGTTTAGGGGGTTGAACTTACTGAGACATTGTCTCATCCCGATTTGGGGATTACAATTTCAGGTCCCTGGTGGACGGAGTGGCTAGATAGCTTTGATTGACCTTGAGGAGTTGCAGAGGTGAAGTCATAAGGATTGGAGAACGTGTCTGACTTGTAGGTTGTAGGACAGTTCCTTTTTAGGAGCCGGTCTTTCGTAGACTTTTGGCTGTAGGCTTCTGTTTGTAATTATGTTGAATTATGAAAGTGTTATATTGTGGTTTTACTTCTTGCTTTTCTATCCCGTATTTCATTGTCAAGGGTTTTATAATACGTTCTGCTTGCGCAATAATAAATGAATGGGGTCGGCGACACTACCTGGGAATGTCGCATTTGCATGACCATGGTGGGATGTTGGCATGTTCGAGGTTTGGGGCATGATAGGTTCGATGGGCAGAAAAACGTGAAAGGGATCAATAGTAATAAAACCGAAAGAAGTAGCATTGGTTGTCTTCGTGGGGATAGTGAACTGCACGGAAGTCGAATGAGGTAGGGGCATGGACTAGGCTTCGACATCCTGAAATTCGACCCCGTTTCAATAAAGTGAAATGGGCATTCCGCGACGTGCTTATGGTCATTTTTCTCTGAGCTAATCACTCATGAGTTAACTAACCTATTGAGTGAAGTTGTTGAGGGATGTATCTGCAGTAAAATCCCTAAAAGCTACCTAATTTGTTGGATTGGGCTAAAATCACGTCTGATCGATTCTAACCATGAAATTTAATTTGATTTCGAGAATCGAATATTCGAGCGTATCATAATTTATTTTTAGGACCTTATCTCATCGTCCATCAAATTATTGACGAGTCCGAAATTTCGGGAAAGAAATTATCGAAGGAAAAATTGAAGACCAAAAGAAAATAGGAAGGTAAAGAGAAAAGAAAAAAAAAAGAATAATAATATTATTTTATTTAATTCCTTCCTCTCCTTCTCTCTTTTTTTTTCTCTCTCTCTCCTTCCTTGTTTTCCCTTGTGCATTTTCCCCCTCCATCAACTGCCCCTATCAATTTCAACTTTGCTTCTCCTACTTCACTTTTTCTTTTTGACTAGTCAACCACCCTTATCTCTTATTCTCTCTCTCTCTCTCTCTCTCTCTCTCTCTCTCTCTCTCTCTCTCTCTCTCTCTCTCTCTCGACGCTCTCTCTCCTTCCCCTTTTTTCGCATGACACCTAGCGAACCAGCGAAGAAGAAGCAGAGACAGTAGCACCGAGAGGAGAAGACCAGAGCAGCTTGCCGTCACCGCTCGTGCTCCGCCGCTCACCGCTAGCCTTTGCCTCTCCCTCATGCCCCTCGGCTGTCGCCACCCTTCTTCTTCTCCTTTCTGGTTTGTGCGAAGCTAGAAGCGGACTGAAGCAGAAGTAGTAGCCGGTCGCCCGTCGCTACTGCACCGGAGTTGGACTGCCACCCGCACCGCCGCCCGCGCGGCCATCACTTGTCGTCGTCCTGCTGCTTGTTGCCGCCCATCCCCTCGCGCCTAGGCGTCCTCTCCTGTGCAACCCCGCCTTTGTCCAACCATGTTCAATCACCTCTGGCCATCGTCCAGCTCCGTCCGGCTATCGTCCGGCCTCCCCAGCATCCCCCTCACCCTCCGCTAGCCTCGCCTCGCCGTTTTGGCCACCGAACTAGCTCTGGCCAGCCAAGGGTAAAAACCCACCGAGTGGGTTTCCAGCAGCTTTGGGCTCGCTTTTGGGCCGTTTCTAAGCCCCGAACCTAAGCTGTGTTTTAGGGTTTATCGTTCCTCACGTCGTCTCCGTCGGATGGATCCGATTTGCGCGCAATTCCGGTGAGTAATCTCAGTAATCCCTACTTAGTTTACTAATTATGCTTAGAGGTTAGTTAGGTTTAATTAAATGCAATTAGTGATTATTAGACAATTGTGATGCATATTAGACATTTTGATTGTTCAATTACCAAGTAGACGTAGTCTACTATTTATTGAAAGTATCTCGTGATTTTTCCCGACCCTTAGCGAGGTTCAATTAGGCAATTCGGGCCTAAATTGGATTTTTAGTAATTAATTATTAATTTTCGAAATTAATTAATTAATTAATTATTTTCCGAAAATTTAACTAGGATGGTCAGTGACCGGAAGTTTATGCTGGTGATCATGGTGAAGTCCGTTTATTTAATTGGGCTTTATTTTGAGCTAAATTGAATTTTTAATATTTATTTATTAATTTTTGAAATTATTTATTTAATTATTTATGTTTCGGAAATTAGACAAGGATAGCCGACAACCGAAATTTCGTGTTGATTATCATGGTGCAGTCCGTTTATTTATTTGAGCTCTACGTTGTGTTGAATTGAATTAATTGTGCAATTTGAGGAATTATTCCTAAATTAATTGAAGTTGAGTGAAATTGAATAATTGATCGGTAGATAGCCGAGTATGATTATTTAGCATTTATAATGCTTTGATGAGTTGTAAATCGGAAGGAATCGGGAGATTTAACTAAGAAAACTCTTGGCTGAGACCGATCAAGTACGAGGTATAAACATACGTGGTTCAGTGATAAGAAAATCATTGGTGAAAATGGCGCCTTAAAAAACGCATGAGTACTATCTATTATCTGCATTAGTATAGACATATGTGGTTTGGTGATAAGGAAATCACTGGTGAAAACAGTGCCTTAAAGAACGCACGAGTGCTGTCTACTACATGCATTATCATGGACATACGTGGTTCGATGATTGAGGATATCACTGGTGAAAACGGCGCCTTAAAGAACGCACGAGTGTTGTCCATTGTTTATATTGGCTCTGTGATGAATATATCACCTTGGAGAAAAAGAGGCCTGATAGCATAGTGAATTGTTTATGTTGGCTCTATGATGAATATATCACCTTGGCAAAAAAGACGCCTGAGAGCATAGTAAAGAGTTCACTATACGTCACCTTGGAGAATTGACGCCCGGGAGCATTGATATGGCTCTGTGATTGAGTGTACTATTGGAGGTTATATATGATGGAATGAATGACCTAGAAATGGTCCGATTGACACATAATCCACTAGGTCGATTGATCGTTGCCTTGATTTGATATTGTGAATTGATTGATTAAATGGAATGATCGGTGAATGGTTGATTGAGACATAATCGATTAGGTCAATTGATCATTGTCTTGATTTGATATTGTGAATTGATTGATTGAATGGAAATGGCCGTAAATGGCCTTGTGGGCATGTAATCGACTAGGTCGATTTGATCGATGCTTCGATCAGTGATGTGATTGCTTGGGTGCCTATTTGATATGTGCTAACTTGCAAGTGGAATCTGAGGCCAAAGTAAGTCCTCTGACCTGTGCGTGTTTAGGCAGCCTATAGTATAATGGTTTACTAATTGGGCCTTAGTGGGGGTAGAACTTGCTGAGACGTAGTTTCATCCCGGTTGTGGGACAACATTTCAGGCTCGTAGATGAACCCGAGGAGGAGGAATTGGAGAAGGAGAACACTGAAGTGAAACCTAAGGAGGAGAAAGATTTTTGAAGAAGAAGATGATCTAGAAAGGGATTCTGAGTATGATTAGATGAGGACTGAGGTCCCATCCTCTTTTGGGAATCTTGTTTTGATGTGAATAGAGTGAAATTAGAAAGTCGTGAATAGTTTGTGAAATACTTTGAGTTATGCTATGTATAAAAGTATGGTTGTGAGTTTCAATATGAAAATATGGTCTTACTTTTCTATCCCATTGATTGACTGTCTTGGGATTTATAACTACTTCTGCATGTGTTTAAAAAAAAGAAAGGGTTGGTAATACATAGTCTTGGGATATCGCATTATAAAATCGACTAGGTAGAAGGATGTGTGCGTGCCCGGTGATCGGGGTGTGACAATGCTGGTGGACTAAAGAAGACCAAAGAAAGCAAAGAAAAATGATAAAAAGGTGACCATCAAAAAGTAAAAAGAGATAAGAACAAGATCAGTCAAAAAGGGAAAATGAAAGCAACATGGAGAATTAGAAAGTGCAGCTGGCCGCACGAATGGGTAGAGAAGAGAGAGAGAATGTTGACCTAGAGAGAAAAGAAAACGAGGAAAACGTGGGTGAACAGAGGGGGTCTTCGTGCGAGGAAAGAGAGAGGGTGTGCATGGAAAGGGGGTATTCGTGTGTGTGGGAGGAAAGAAGAATGTGGAGAGTGAGAAAAAGCTTGCGTGAGGTGGGGTGCAGGTCCAAAAGAATGTGAGAGGAAAACAAAACAAAACTGAGTTATAGTTTTGTTCAACTTCCACACAACAATCTCAATTGGTCAAAATAAGCCAAATTCTATACCCATTTGTCCAATTTGAAGTCTCACTAAAAGCCAAAATAAAACAGTTTTTCAATCTCACGAATTGCCTTTGAAACCGACTTTAATTTCATTTTTCTCGACATCCACTTTTCTGAACAAATAAATTCAGTTAACCTCAAATTTGAAATCATAAAAGGCCCAAACAACTTCCATTCACCGATTCACTTACACTAGATGCCAAATGTCTATTCAAATTGGCCAATGATTTTCCGTACTTCCATTCATTTTCTGAATCGTCTGCAATGATTTTCCGTAAAAATCCTGAGCTCGCCAAAATTTTCTCAAAAGGTGAGTCGACGTTCTTAGAATGACTCATGACATGACATAACTTCTAATTTCTAAAATCGAATTCAAATTCGCGATTATTTTCAATCAAACATGCTATTAGTGTGACCTTACCTACCGGGTAGCTTTTAGGAATTTTTGGTGCAATTGACCCGTGGTTGATTTTCTTAGAAACACAATAAACCTATCCGACACATTAGCAACTCTCAGTTGTTGTGAAAATCTCGAGGTTTCAAATACGGACACAGGGTACCCAAAACAATAGAAAATCGGTTTAGTGTCGATCGACGAGAATTTTTTGTAATCATGTGGAATCACTCACACTTTGATCACCATCTTAGTCAAATTAACCTATCTCCAGTCTCCGATCGATTTTTTAATTGTGCCGCAATGACCCTTGCAGACTAGCACAGTTGAGTAGTTGATTCTTAATTGAATTCTCAAGTCTGTTACATTCAAAATCCTTTAATGGTTTCACCAGATAGGTCGGTTATCTCCTGAGTTGCCATCTCTGAAAAAAACACTATAATTACGTTGATGAAAGGCCTGACTTATCCAATTGAGATTAGAACATGAAAATCAGGATGTCACACTTGTACTTTTATGTAATAGAATTGGACATACCGCACATATACTAATCTTTTGTTTCCACAAGAAGTTCTATATTACTCTGCACTATTATGACCTTATGCTTGATCCGGTTTCATGAGTTCTTTAAAAAGTAACCTCCACTTTTGTAAGAAGCGGCATCATTTCTAAACTCATATAGGTGAAGTATCTACCATGTGTTTCTATTACTATCAACACATTACAAATTTGTATCATACTTCATTAAGAATTCAATTCAACCTACGAAATATAACAGACAATACTAACTTTTCATATTAGGGCTATATCAGTATCAAACAATCACATTCAATAACTTGTTCTTAGCCATTAAACCTTGTAACTAGTGATGTTCTAGAAAAAATGTCAAGTTACCATTATTGGTGATTTCAACTAAAGGGTTTCAACCCCATTTCTTATGAGGTCATTATTACCATATGTCTTGATAAAATTGAAGACTCGACAATATAAATAGAACTAGAAATATTATTATTGATACTCAGTTGATACATGCCATCATTAGCATAACCCTTCCCAACAAACAGCCCATTTTTCAATAGGATAATCTTGCCAGATTCAAACAAAACCCGAAATCCCATCTTACAAAGTAAATCAATAGAAACTAGGTTCTTCCTAATTTCATGTATAAATAACACTTTAAGAAGAGTTATCTTCTTTCCTCTATCTCTACCGTGCCTTTTCCAGCAACCTTTGCAAGAGCATTATTCATCATCAAGACCACTTGAACGTTTGAGTCAACAATCTCTTCAAATTGCTTGAACATGTACTTGTCCTTGCATGTATAGACTGTTGCTCCAGAATCTAACCACCAACCAGATTAGACAGTGGTAGAATTGATTTCAGAAACCATAGCCATCACATCATTGATTTCAGAAATTTTTCATGTTCGAAAACATCTTCGAAATCATGGCTACATAATTTTCTTCAACCAGATTTGCATTTGCCTTCACCGTCGAAATGTTATTGTCCTTTGAAATGCTCTTGCGGTAAATGCAATCCTTGGCACAGTATTCCTATTTTCCATAAACAAAATAGCAACCGTTTTTCTTCTTTTGTGTTCTCTTAAATTTATGCCCACTTTTTACTTTGAAGTTCTAGCCAATTTTCCGTTTTTTATCCATAACATCCACCTCCGAATTATACAAAACAGAATTATCATGTAAACGTGACTCTTCCTCAATGTGAAGATGTTTATGTATTTGTTCCAAAGTAAAGTCCCCCGACTTGTGAATTAGCCTTTTTCCATAGTCTTTCCAACTTGGAGGCAATTTTACAATAATTGCTCCAACTTGAAAAGCTTTTGGAATATCAATCTTAAGGGCACAAATTTTATTCACAATCACTTGCAATTCATGGACTTGTTCCAGCAATGGTTTAGTATCAATAAACTTGAAATCAAAATACTTTGTAATTAGATATTTGTTGGTACCTTGCCCCTCCACTTTGTACTTGAATTTCAGTGCATTCCAAATTTCTTTAGCCGACTTCATTTCAGTGAATAAGTCGTACAGACGATCGAAGAGTGTATTCAGAATGTGTCATCAACAAAGTAATTCATCCTCTGCACATTTCTTCTTCTCCTTATTAACCCTCTCAATGGCTTCTGCACTTGGCTATCCTCCATCGGAAGTACGCTTAGGATTTTCTATAGGCGGCAAGTTAGGATTCAGTATGTAGGAAATTTTCAAAGTAGTGAGTGAGAACATCATCTTGTCCCTCCAGTGAGCAAAATTGTTCCCATCAGACCGGTCTAGTTTAACCATATCTTGATTCATAACTTTGATTGTCTCCGACTCCATTGTAGCAAAATAAATCCTTAAAATTGTTGGGAAAATATAGTTTCGAATTGGGTAGAACAATGAAAACAAATATTTAGAGTACTCAAGTCGGATTTTGATGCGTGATATTACTTACTTTAAGGATTTTTTTTGCCTCACAAAGTTGCTAATTATCACCGGCAAAAATCCTCCAGATATAACAAAGTCTCAAATGAGAATACTAAATAGCAATTCTAGTATTACTCTAGGGACTCTCTAGGAAACAATCAAAAAATTGGCTGCAGTTTTTCTGAAAGAAGATTCAGAAAAATGATCACTCTGTTTCTTCCAAAAATGACAAGTATATATATATAAAACAATCTTAAAACACATGGTCTGAATCGATCACAGTTCAGAAGAAGGAGGAGGAGGATTTGCAGTCGAAATTGAAGATTCTCTCTCTCTCTCTCTCTCTCTCTCTCTCTCTCTCTCTCTCTAGAGGAGCTATGATTTTTTCAAAGCTTGTCTAGAAATGACACAAACAAAATTTGGAATAATAATATAATTTTTTTCTTAAATAAATAAAATTTCAAAATTTCATTTTTGTATTTTATTTATTCTCATAAACAAAATGAAACCCAAAAGGTTCGGAAAAATGATCACTCTGTTTCTTCCAAAATGACAAGTATATATATATAACAGTCTTAAAACACATGGTCTGAATTGATCACAGTGCAGAAGAAGAAGGAGGAGGAATTGCAGTCGAAATTGAAGACTCTCTCTCTCTCTCTCTCTCTCTCTCTCTCTCTCTCTCTCTCTCTAGAGGAGCTAGTTCTGTTTGCTTTTTCCAATGGTTGTCTTGAAAGACACAAACAAATTTTGGAATAATAATATAATTTTTCTTAAATAAATAATATTTCAAATTTTCATTTTTGTATTTTATTTATTCTCATAAACAAAATGCAACCCAGAAGGTTCGGAAAAATGATCACTATGTTTCTTCCGAAAATGACAAGTACATATATATAGATATAACAGTCTTAAAACACATGGTCTAAATCGATAACTAGCTCTGAATCGATCAAAGCTAGTTATGTTTGCTTTTTTCAAAGGTTGTCTTGCAAAGACATAAACAAAATTCGGAATAATAATATAATATTTTTCTTTTTTTCTTAAATAAATAAAATTTCGAATGTTCATTTTTGTATTTTATTTCCAAAAATTCTCATAAACAAAATGCAACCCAGAAGGTTCCGAAAAATGATCACTCTGTTTCTTCCGAAAATGAAAAGTATATATATAAAATAGTCTTAAAACACATGGTTTGAATCGATCATAGCACATAAGAAGAAGAAGGAGGAATTGTAGTCGAAATTGAAGACTCTCTCTCTCTCTCTCTCTCTCTCTCTCTCTCTCTAGAGGAGCTAGTTATGTTTGCTTTTTCCGAAGGTTGTTTTTAAAAGACAAACAAAATTCAGAATAATAATATAATTTTTTTTTTTTTTTTTTGAAGTAAATAAAATTTTGATTAATAACAAAATGGGTTAGTGCAGGTGTGCACCAAATAATCACACACCTGCACACGAGTATGGCGGGGTCTAACCCCACCTACTCATTCCTTTAGTTACACAAAAGAAATCCCACACTTATTAATTGGCCCACTTTCTCTCACTTTTCCTATGTGGGACAAGGAAAAAACACTTCATTTGTTTTTAAAAACAAACCTTGAACATACGCAAAACTCATCTCAAACATATGATTTAAGTCAATTTGAAGAAAGTTAAATGACTTGGAAAATTTCTGCAAATTGCGGGAGAAGATTCTCTAGCTATTTGGCAATGATCACAACCAGAAATATCACTTGCTTTGAGCCAAATAATGCTATGTCTTATTGAATTGTCAAATAATCGTCCTTGATTGTTCACAGGCTGTAGGTTCCCGAGGGATTAAAGCCAACGCGCAGACGTGCAACGTCCCCTATGTATAACGCGTAAATATGGCATGGAGTATGTCCATGATCGAACACGTCATCGTTGACGCAATTCTCTTTCCGCTTGTGCATATGCAAATGACGCTCACGCGGAACTAAGTCTCAATCAACAATGCATCTACTAATCGAAACATGACTGCTGTTCATGACTTTTAGAAAGGTCAATGTAGGTGCACGCGAAGATCGAGGCTTCTGTGTGGTCGAATGTAATTGGAGTCCCGCTAAGGCCACTCTAATTAAATTTAATTAAGAAGAAATGAAGATTTACTCTAATGAGACATGCCAACATAGACAGTAACGGGTGAAACGTCAAACCAGTGTTTATGTGTACACGTTTCACCCGTTACTGTCTATAACACTGGTTTGACGGTCATTTTAGCCATCTAAGTTAAGCATAATTATGTATGACCAAGAACAAAAGGTCAAGCATAAAGAAATGAGCGAAGATGATAATAATAATAATAATTAAATTCCATTAATAAAAGATAAATCACTGTGATGAAAATCCATATGTACGCGTGCACTATAGAAACATCTCGAATTTATACTAGCTTGTTCTTTTATGAAAAGGAAGTTCGATTAAAGAAATCGGATAGTTCAATCAAAGGGAAAATATTGACCAACTTTGCTGCATAATATCTTAAAGCAAGGCATAAAAAATAATGTTTAAATCTCACGTGATGCACGGACACCCTACAGGTCTCATATTGAAACCATCAACATGTTAATAACCAAACAAGCACGAAAGTGTTGTGAAAAAGCAAGTGATCGAACAATAATAAACTAGGAAACATAAAAGGTAAACTAGATACTTGATTTTAATGGTTCAACTGATGGGACCTACTCAACAAGTACACCAATACGGAATTTTAATATAGATCAAACAACACAATGTACATTACATTCATATTCAAGTCACTCAAACATTTTCAACATTCAAGTCACAATATATTTAGTTCTCATAATTTCTCACAAAATAATCAAGTAATACACAAAGTTGACTCATCACAGAAGGTTTCTTCTAGTTGGGTGCAAAGTTAAACAAAACTGACAACAAGAATTTTCGAAATCTGCAACTTCAAAGCTTTAGTTGCTCTTAACAGAACGGCAACCAAAAGCTTAGTCTTACTATCCTTGAGGACACCACCAGTGTTCGCACGATGTGGACCGCGCTTCCATACCTTTCGATGTAGGTTGGGTTTCATCAACAAGCTCAATGAGGAGACATATTGTCAGACACAAAGCGTGATTAATTTATTCCTGGTTAATTTCCTAAATTCTTTGGCCAAACCTGGTCATTCCCTTCAATCAGATTCTTTTTTTTTTTTTTTTTTTTGGGGGGGGAGGGACGACGAAGTTGCCTTGGCATTTGCTTTCTAGTTTTGATTAGCTTTAGGCATGTGAAGCATGCGCCAAATGTTTGGTAGTTTTTGTCGTGCTCTCAACGTGATTAATGCGTGTGGTCGGATAGGAGACCTTCCGAGTACGAGGCTGCCGTCCAGATTTAACGGTTACTTATAAACATTTGCATTAACTATTCCCAGCTCTATAGCTGAGAGTCATCAGTTTACAACCAGCATTTACAAAAGTACCAGAGACTATGGCATCAGCCATTACAAGATCTTGAAGCATAAAAGGTGGAAATACATTCCAGTTTCGGCCCAGGCCTGTCCTACCATGGACTTTAGCAGCCCAATCAGCAGCCTGTTTGCATCCCTTCTGCAATGTTGAAGTCGCAAATTAGGGTAAGCGCCGAGTAAGGTCTACAGTTTAGCAAAGAGAACGCATTCTTCCCATGGTGGTTGCTGTTTGGCGTGGAGAGTGTCGATCAAACACTGGCAGTTGGATTTGATCAACATAGGAGCCGTGTTCAGGCCAAGGTGCAGCAGGTGATGAGTTAAGGTGAGTGCCTGCACTTCCGATTGAAAGGTTGAGGTTACAGAGAATCGATCCGTGTATACATCGGTGAGAAGGCCCTAAAATTTTTTGCTGATACATGACATAGTCCCTTCTTGAGCTCCTGGGTGGTAAGATCCGTCAATATTGCATTTCAGGTACCCACGGGGAGGAGGTTCCCACGTCTGCCCTGTTTTGACAGTAGGAGTCGTAGCGTCCGGGTGGCTCTGCAGAATAGATTGGTGGACTTGATTGTGAGATATGGCGTCAGTAACTACCTGCCTTGGATCAGGGGGAGTTCTGCGGAAGATCCAGTTGTTGCGTGCACACCAGATTTGCCAGAGAACTTGCGCAATCAGCTCGATTCAAGGTAAGAGTCTTACATTGAGTGTCCAATTTGTGAGCCAATTGTTAAACCGATGCAGAGTGTATGGTGAGAGTGAGATATTCAGTTGCGGGTTGTTCCATATTGTCGTTGTCCAGGAGCAGAAAAAGAAAATATGTTCTAGTGTTTCTGGTAAACCCTGATCACATAACCTACATATAGGGTCAGTTATAATATGACGGCGAAGTAAATTAGCCTTTGTTGCTAGGGCGTTGTGGCAAGAGGACCATAAAAGCTACGAATCTTTGGTTCTACTGGTAGTTGCCATATACTGCGCCATAGCTTGCGTGAAAACTGATGTGAGGTAGAGGCTAGTTGTGCATCTGTTGTCTCTTGGGTCTTGCTGATAATGTTCTTATAGTTGCTTTTCACTGAGTAGTTACCATCAGTAGTTGTTGTCCAGACCGTCAGATCCGTAGCATAGGCTGATCGGATAGGTATTTTTGTGATTTCCTCAGTTGCCACTACATCAAACATTTGATGGAGGAGGGGAAGTTTCCAGTGTTGATTGACCTGATCTATTAGGTCAGCCACCATTGTTGGTTCCTCTCTAGTTACTGGCCCGTGTATAATCCCCATAGATAGCCATCTATCCTCCCTAATCCGAATGTGCTCACCATTCCCAACTGACTAGCGAACATTAGGTAGTATATTCTCTCTTCTGAGAAGAATACTTTGCCATCCCCAGGAAGGGCGTGAACCCTTATCTTCTAAGTGGAACGGTTTGGATGGAAAGTACAGACCTTTGAAGACCTAACTTCACAACAAGTTTGGAGCATTAAGTAGTCACCAAGCCTGTTTTCCTAGCATTGCCTTATTAAAGGCCATCAAGTCTCGGAATCCTAGCCCTCCGTCAGCCTTGCCCTTTTTAAGTAGATCCCATTTCTGCCAATGTACCCCCTACTGTGATAAGTTGTCCACCAGAAAGCAGATATTTTATTTTTTATCAGCTTGCAAAGAGATAAAGGAAGTATAAATATGGACATAGCATACTAAGGAATTGATTGAACCACCAACTTGTTTAAGATTTCCTTTCCTCCCTTAGATAGTAACCGTTCTTTCCACCCTTCAAGTTTCGCATTGATTCGACCTAATATCCAGGAAAACATCTCTTTTTTTTACCTTCCCCACTCAGAAGGAATCCCTAGATACTTCCCATATCGCTACAACACTGGCATTTTGAAGACACCAGCTAAATTCTCCTAAAGAGTGAGTGGGCAATTTTTACTAAAAAATAAGCCAGATTTGTTTCTATTAATCACCTAGCCCGTTGCTATACAGTATAGATTGAGAATGTTAGCTAGATTCTGGCATTCCAATATAGTGCCATGTAAAAAGAAAACTGAGTCATCAGCGAAAAAAAGATGGGAAAGGGTCGGGCAGGACTTGCTGAGCTGTATACCTCTGAGATGACCCATCTGAATTGCTTGGTGGATAAGGGTCGAGAGAAGATTTACCACTAAGATAAAGATGTAAGGTGAAAGAGGGTCACCCTGGCGTAAACCTCGAGACGGCCAAAAGTATGATAGTTATTCTCCATTCAATTTGACACTTAAAGTAGACGTTGTAATGCATTGCATAATCAGCCGAACCCATTTTGGGTGAAATCCCAGCTTTAGTAGATAGTCCTGCAGGAAATCCCATTCAACCTTATCGTATGCTTTTTGCATGTCCGTCTTAAGTAGAACATTGAAACGAGGCTTCCTTTGTCTTATAAGAAACTGATGAAGAACCTCTGGACAATTAGTACATTCTCCTGAATCTGTCGCCCGCTCACAAAGGCAGCCTGCTCTGTTGAAATGAGATCACCAAGCCAAGGTTTAAGGCGATTTGCCAGAACCTTAGATATAACTTTATATGCATAATTGCAGAGGCTGATCGGCCGAAATTGATCTAGACTCTCAGGGTGAGTCGTTTTCGGGATTAATGCAATTACCGTCTGATTAAGATCGCAAGGCATCTCCCCCGAACTGAAGAAATCTCTGACTAGTGTGATCAAGTCATCCTTGATTATGTTCCAATGGGTTTGGTAAAAGAGCCCATTCAATCCATCTGGACTTGGAGCCTTCGTTTTCCCCAGTTGGAACGTTGCCCGTTGCACCTCCTCATAGTGACTATTGCAATTAGACTCGCATTCATTTCTGCAGTAACAACCTGGACGCATTGGTTCAGAATGGGACGATAGTCACGTTGACCCACCGAAGTATATAAGTTTGAGAAGTAGTCCAGAGTCATCTCCTGTAAGGCCTTATGATCCCTCACCCAGCGTTGGTCGTCATCTTTTAACGTTCCTATTCTGTTCCGTTGCCGCCGTTGGATAGTTGTCGCGTGAAAGAATTTGGTATTCTTATCTCCCTAGGACAACCAATTAAGTCTAAATCTCATGGCCCAATATTGCTCTTCCTGCTGCCACAGTTGTTTAATCTCCTTACGCAAATAAGAAAAGTTCTCTTTATTTGTACCTGTTATGTTTGGTTGATTGGTTAGGTTATGAAGTTGTTGCTGTAATGCTTGCATTCTAAGATGACCATTTTTGAATGTAGATCTGCTCCACCTTTGCAAGGCTAAAGACAAGTGTTTTTGTTTTTGTACAAAGCTGGGATTTCTAACCTGTACTGAATTCCATATCTCACTAATAAGCTCTTGACATTCGGGATGTTGATTCCAATAGGCTTCAAAAAAGAACGGCCTTCGACACTTCGGATAGTTGGCGGATGTAGATAGGAGGAGCGGGCTATGATCTGATCCGATGGCTGGCAATGCATAAACCTCCGCCTCAGGGAATTGAAGGCACCAAGAGAGTGTACTCACAACTCGGTCCAAGCATTCTTTAACTAAATCATTGCCAACTCTATTGTTTATCCAGGTAAATGCACAGCCTTCATTGTCTAGTTCCATGAAGGCACAATCGTTAATAAAATCTCAAAAGGAATGGAGATGATACCTCTCTGCCTGACGCCTCCTAACCTTTTCCCATGGATATAGGATCTCATTAAAGTCCCCCACACAGATCCATGGTAAAATATTAGCATGAGATAGCCGCCGAAGTTGCTCTCAAACATGTTGATGCTCCTGATACGAGGATGGTGCATGGAGGCAGGTAAGGTGCATTAAAGGTCCATCCATTGCTTCTCAACAAATCATGTCTATATAGAATTCAGATACAAGTTCAATATCCACAGATATGTTCTCAGTCTAAAAAACAGCCAAACCCCCAGCCTACCCAATTGGATTTCTCACATAATAACTGCTGAAATGTAGTTGTTTTAGTAACCATTGAATCATAGTCTCAAAGTTTTTTGTTTCCAATAAAAACAGTAAATTGGGCTTATCCTTGGCCGTCATGGCCTTTAGTGCTTGAACTGTCAGGGATTGCCCAATCCCTGATGGTTCCAACATATAAGTTTCATTTATGAGGGGTGGCTTTTAGGGCCAGCCACCAAAGCCCGTGCATCAGATTCGTCAGCTAGAAATATAGAGGTGTCCATAAGATTCAGGTAAGTAGGTTCTGCAATGATAATGCCATTAGTGTCATATGGATTATATCTGCGTTGTTTCTTGGATGAACTCATAATAGGTTTCGATCAGATATGCGCCATTTTCTTCGTTACCTTTTTTTCCACTGGTGCATACTGAACTCCTTTCATCTTCATGTTTGCAGAAATAAGTGATGATTGAATCTTCTGATTTGATGTTTCTGTTATTACCGGGGAACACTGAACATCACTGGAATTATTGACTACTGGAAACATCAATGGTGGAGCCATAAAGGGAACGGTCGGTAGATATGCAGGTGGTGTTTCAGGTACCACTTCTTCAACTTGTTCTGACTTGGCTGTTGGGTTATAAAATAGATTCCAGTATGAACTACTGGCTTTGACTTCCGCTCTGAGTCATGGCCCATATGCCATCTTCTCTCTACCCTCATGCTTAGCCTCATTATAGGGAATGTCTGTGCAGTGCATTGTGTAGTGCCTGAGTTTACCATAGGAAAAGCAAAAATGAGAAAGTCTTTCATAACGGAAATCAAGCCAAAACTGTTGACCATTTATACGAATCAACTTCCCTGTGATAAGAGGTTCCTGTAGTGTGATGTCAATTCTTACTCGAATAGCTTTCGACAAATTACCTTCTTTTGAGTCAATCTTAACTTCGAGTACCTTACCTACATGCTGAACAGCTTTTTGAATCATTCGCTTAGAACACCATTCTAAAGGGAGCCCAAACAACTGTAGCCAAAAGGTGCAAGTAGAAAAATCATAACAGTGTAACGGTGTGTTGGGAGTCCAGGGTTTCAAGATAAGTAAATGGCCCGAAAATAGCCAAGGGCCCCTGTCACGAATTCGCTGTCTGTCTGCATGGGATTGGAATTTTACAATATAGAGATCTGCCTCACGCTGTGAGATATCCATTAATTCTGTTCGCCAAGCTTTTTTCATTGTGGTTTGGAAGGCTGGAAAGTTAATTGGTGGATCTGAAAGGAGTTTGCCTAGAAGGGTTAACCTAAAATCCTCTAATGTTTCAGGTGCAGGGTCTTCATCCCAGTCGTCAATAAGCTGTTCTGTGGTAAGACGACCCAAACTATATAACCTCCAATAGAACACTCCGTCACAGAGCCATATTAATGCTCTCGAGCGTCGATTTTGCCAAGGTGACGTATATACTAGACAATTGCATGTGTGGGCGCCATTTTTGCCAGTGATGTCCTTAATCACCGAACCACGCATGCCTATAACGATGTATTTAATAGACAGTTACATGTGTTCTTTAAGGCACTATTTTCGCTAGTGATATCCCAAATCACCAAACCACGTAGGTCCATAACATCGTATATGATCGATTATAGCCAATAGTATTTCCAGTTTACTCTCACAATTTTCTCCGTTTTACAACTCATCAAAGCATTACAAATGCTGAATAACCAAACTCTGGCATTTGCCAATCAATCATTTAATTTCACTCAATTTCAATCAATTTAGGATAAATTGATAAAATATCACAATTAATTCAATTCCATGTAACGTAGAGCTCAAATAAATAAAGGGACTGCATCACAACAATCAATGCGAAATTTCAGTCATCGGTTATCCCTGCCTAATTTAAGAAAAATAATTAATTAATTAATTAATTTCAAAAATTAACAAATAAATACTAAAAAATCCAATTTAGGCCCATAATTAGGGTCGGGAAAAATTCCGAGATGCATTCAATAAATAGTAGATTGTATCTACCTGCTAATTGCGTAATCAAAATGTCAAATATGCATCACAATTAATTAATAATCACTAATCTACTCTAATCTAACCACCTAATCCTACTTAATTAACATTAATCCAATTTTAAGCATAATTAGTCTACTAAGCAAGGATTGTTGAGATTACTCACCTGAATTAAAATCAGCTTGGGTCAAAACGACAAGCACGCAACAAAGCTCGATCCTCTCCAATGCAGTTCCAACATTCGAGGTTGAGACGGGCCCAAAAACAAATCACAAAACCTGCATACCCTTGCTGCAAAAATGAAGAAATAGGCTGTTGTACGTCTGATTTGAACCTGGCTTGGGATACGCTCAGCGATCGCAAGTGATGCCGGCTGTGGCTTGGTTCGATTTTAGAGCTCACAAATGGAGGCATGAGCTAGTCTAATGGGCTGACTAGGAAGAGCACAAACGGGAGAGGGATGAGTTGAAGATGTCATTAGGCTTGTGTGGTGCTGGGCCGCTTAATGAGCCAATTCCACGGCCACTAAAGTCAACACACAAGCAGGGGACGTCGCTGGATTGACTCGTGAAGATTAAAGGGCTGAAAGCATGAAGATTCGGTGGGGTTTCTATGGGGCAAACATGCAGAAGATGTAAATAAACAAGAGAGAAAAATGGGGCTACAGGTTCGGTGGGTAGAAAATGTGAAAGGGATGGACAACAACAAAATAGAAAGAAGTAGCGTTCGTTGTCTTCGTGGGGATAGCGAACTGCACGGAAGCCGAATGATGTAGGGGCGTCGACCACGCTGGTTGACTAAAGAAGACCAAAGAACGAAAAAAAATGATAAAAAGCTCCAGTAGAAAGTAAAAAGGGATAAGAACAAGATCGGTCGAAAAGGGAAAATGAAAGCAACGTGGAGGATTAGAAAGTGCAGCTAGCCACATAAAGAGTTAGAGAAGAGAGAGAGAATGCCTACCTAGAGAGAAAAGAAAATGAGGAAAATGTGGGTGAACAGAGGGGGTCTTGTGGCATCCCAAAAATTCAAAGCCAAGCCATAAGGTGTGTTAAAGTCTTTAATTAGGTGATAAAATTTTCCTATGGCTTATGCTTTAGCCATTAGTCTTTTTAATTAGATAATTTGTGTATGTGATTGTGAGAATTTAAATTTGATAGATTAATAATCTATGCTTGGCCATGCACTTTATAAATTAAATTTCAATAAATGAAATGTCATAAGACTTTGGCCATGTGGAAAATTTAAAGTTTAAAATATTTATAGAAGAAATTCAAAAAAAAAAAAAGAGAGGAAAGGTCAATTTCTAGGATGGGCCTTAGGCCCATTGGCCTAAGCTTTTAATGGGCCAAGTTAGCCGGCTCAATAGAGGCCCAAAAGGAGTGGTCGACCGGCCCAATAGAAGCCCAAGCCCAAGCCCAAAAATCCATAGGACAAGTGGCACAAGACTCTCATGCATTGGCTTAGGGAAGAAGGCCATGCATTGGCTGGTTTGTAGGCAAGTAATCATGAGGATTTGGGGGTATAAGAGGGAAGAGAGAGAGAAGGTGGCCAGATTTTCTCATTTGGCCGAGAGAGAGGGTGAGAGAGAGAGAGAGATTTCAAGAGAGAGAGGGATAGTGGCCGAGAGAGAGGAGGAGCCGAGGAGGAGTCGTCGCCGTCCGTCTGCCATGCTCGCCGCCGTGTGCCATCGTCTGACCGGTCTAGAGGCAAGTGGGAGTCCTCTAACTTCTCTTGCATGCTTGTATGTTGTTTGCATGTTATATTTTTGGGTGTTTAAGTGAGAAAAACCGAGGTATGGTTGGCTTGTTCTTAAATCGCATGACTGTTCTTGCTCAGATCGTGTGAGTCAGAAACTTGTTTGAGCTTGCATGTGTTTTTGGAGTCCGATTTTGGCTTCGATTTCTGTATAAAAGTTGTAGCTAACATCTTAAAATACAACATACTGAAATTTCGTGGAAACTGATGGAGATTTGAGGGGTTAAACTCTCATCCTATGGAGACTTCAGATCTGGAACGATTTCACTGACTTCTTGTTGGATTCGTGGTTGCATGTTGATTTGCGCTAAGAATCTCTCTTTCATTTCTTCATGAACGTTGTAGGGGAAATCTTAAAATAAAACATACTCAAATTTGAAGTGAAATGAACAAGTATAGCCTAGTAAATCGACTAGATCTTGAAGACAATGATTCTGGTGATGTATTCCGAGACACCCGAGACTTCAAGGACCTAAATGATGACTATATTCTGGTTATTTGACCTAGATCTCTTGATCAAACTTGTAAATGACATCTTGATGTAGAACATATCCAAATTTCAGAGAAAAAGAAAGAGAATAGGTAGGTGAAATCTCAATGATCCGGAGATGTGTATACTGGACGTTTTCGAAAATGGATCCAGAAGCTTGGAGTTCTTCATGAAAGTTGTACGAAAATGTCTTGGCTATAATCCAGTAAAATTTCATAATTTTTAGAGGCCATATGGATATTTTAATCGAATTACTTCGGAGACTGTGCATTCTGGTTTCATCCAAAAAGTATATGCTGTTTTGTGTGAATTATGAAATTGTGTGAAATTTCTATTGGCCGTGTATTTTGCATGAAATCATTACCCGATTGTCTTATTTATTACTTGCCTTAATTTTATGATTTTTGAGATTATATAAATAATTAAATTTAATATTTTTGAAAATGGCACAAGCTGGGATTTAAATAAATGTAAAAAGGACATGATAAATAAATTATTTTAATTGTTATAAATTCCATGAATTTTATTTTATAAATAGTTGCATCATGTAGTATGTGTGATAAGGTCTTGGTGCATGCATGGCAATGATTTGAGATGCATGTATGAATTCAATGATGAGTATGATCTTGATTGCCATCATATCAAATGCCATGTTAAAATTAAACTATAATTGAAGATGAGAAATGAGATGTATGAGAATATGTATCGTGGTGATGATGATACCATCGGATGTATGAGCTGACGATTCCCTGGGAGTCGGGATGCCCAAAGGTTCGAATGAGTTGATGCCCTTTGGATGCCTGGTTGTATTATGAATACATGCCTAGAGGTTTTCCCCGGGAGTGTCGAGATGCCCGGTTGTATTATGATACATACCCGGAGGGTGAAGGGTTGTATCATGATGCATGCCCAGAGGGTAGGGGTAACCATTTTCATGGCAAGCCCCGGAGATTCCTCGTGATGCCAGGTGGGGTGCGAGATGCCCAGAGGTTCGAATGAGTCGATGCCCTTTGGATGCCCGGTTATATTTTGAATACATGCCCGAAAGTTCCTCGTGGTGCCAGTTGGGATACGAGATGCCCGAAATGTGGGGGGTAGGATGCCCGGTAGCCTGGGGTGGCTAAATGCCAGAAGCCTCGAAGGTCTTTGCCCGAGGGAATGAGGGGATGATGAAATTGATGATTTGAGGAATGGGTGATGTAGTGATCAAATTGAAAGCTAAAAGTGGAAATTAAACCATGGCATGATGTGCGTGATGATATATGCATAATGATGATGATAATGATGATGATATATGATATGCATGATGATATGCATGATGATGATGTTGATGAGGATATGTGATGTGAAATAATAATGATCACCCATGGCATGACATGGATGATATGCATGATGATGATAATGATGATGATATATGATATGCATGATGATATGCATGATGATGATGATGATGAGGATATGTGATGCGAAATAATGATGATCACCCATGGCATGACATGCATGATATGCATGATGATGATATGATGATGATGACATGTGTGATATGATGATGTCATGAAGATGATGACATGTGTGATATGATGATGTCATGAAGATGATGACATGTGTGATATGATGATGTCATGATGATGATGACAAATGTATGGTATGATGGTGTCATGTATATGATGATGATGACATGTGTTATATAATAATGTCATGATGACGATGATATGAGTATGACATGATGATACACATGTATGTGTTATGACTATGGTGATGATGCATGATAGTATATGCATGGCTTCAAGGTAAGTAATGCCTGCAATGCATGTATAACTTGTATGATGCATTGAGTAGTTATTGGATTCCTTTATCTGCTGAGTGGTTGTACTCACCCTTTTGGGGACCAACATTTCATATTAGTAGATGATTTGAACGGTTGGATATGACCGTGAGGAGGAAGATAGCAAGGGAAGGAGTTTTTGGACGCCGACACTGATCGATGGACTTTAAGTGTATGACTGTTGGAGGAAATGTCGGTCATCTTTTGGAATGTAGCCAAATATAGAAGACTACGGCATTTTGATGTACCGATGAATGATGTCCATCTGATTTAAGTAAATAAAAGTGTACGGCTTTTACCTATAAATGTTTAGTAGGTGTAAATTGTTTTCTGAATATAAGAAAGGGAGTTGTTGGATGTGCTTCCGTATATGAATTACACAAGGAACCGATGAAGAAAAAAAGAGAGATGTAAACCCCCAGGTTGTATGGACCCGCTGCAATTGAAATGATATCAGAGTGATATGTTAATAAGGAAAGTGAATGGTAAGCGAACTGTGGCGACCCTAATCGGATCGGGGGCCGTTGAGGGGTGCCACAGGTCTTTCTACAAGGAAAGAGAGAGGGTGTGCATGGAAAGGGGGGTATTTGCATGTGTGGGAGGAAAGAAGAACGTGGAGAGCGAGAAAAAGCTTGCATGAGGTGGGGTGTAGGTCTAAAAGAATGGGAGAAGAAAACGAAACAAAACTAAATTATAGTTTTGTTCAACTTCCACACAAGAATCTCAATTGGTCAAGATAAGCCAAATTCTATACCCACTTGTCCAATATTTCTCGACATCCGCTATTCTGAACAAATAAATTTGGTTAAGGTCCAATTTGAAATCAGAAAAGGCCCAAACAACTTTCATTCACCGATTCACTTACACCATATGCCAAAAGTCTCTTCAAATTGGCCAATCAGTATTTCCATTCATTTTCTGAATCATTCGCAATGATTTTCCGTAAAAATCCCGAGCTCGCTGGAATTTCCTCAAAAGGTGAGTTGACGTTCTTAGAATGACCCATGACACGACAGGACTTCCAATTTTTTAAATCAAATTCAAATTCACGGTTATTTTCAGTCAAACGCGCTTTTAGTGTGACCTTACCTACTAGGTAGGTTTTAGGAATTTTGGTGCAATTGACCTGTGGTCAATTTTCTTCAAACCACAATGAACTCATCCGACACATTGGCGAATCTTAGTGGTTGTGAAAATCTCGAGGTTTCAAATACGGACATAGAATACCCAAAATGATAGAAAATCGGTTTAGTGTCGATCGACGAGAATTTTGCAATCATGTGAAATCATCCACAGTTTGATCATCATCTCAGTCAAATCGACCGATCTTCGATCTTTGATTGATTTTTTAATTGTGCCATAATAACCCTTGCGGACTAGCACAGTTGAACAATCGATTCCTAGTCGAATTCTCAAGTATGTTGCATTCAAAATCCTTTAATGGCTTCACCAAATAGGTCAGTTATCTCCTGAGTGGCTATCTCAGAGAAAAACACTATAGTCACGTTGATGAAATGCTCGATTTATTTGATTGAAATCATAACTGAAAATCATGATGTCACAACTATTCCCCTTTTATAAAACTTTCGTCATCGACATTTAAACATTTATCAATCCTTAAACAAAAAGGTGGGGGTTCTGTCGTCTCATTGAGTCTCATTTTTCAACATTGTCTCTTCGGTCTCGTGGTGTTATCAGACCACTTTGACTAAGGAGACCATCTTGGTACACATAATCTTCTATTTTTGAACCAATAACTAAACTGACTTCCCACATACGACACTTTGTCATCCATACCTAATTTTTTAAGATTTAGCACGCGAGTCAAGTCAGGCTCATATGTCCTTGACATTGACACGTGAAAGACGTCATGCACTTATGCCTACCTTGGCGATGATGCAAGATGATACGTTAGGATCTTGATTTTTTCTCTAGAATCCCTAAGGAACCTTCGTTGCTAAAGTGCAAGGTATTATTCATTGGTGGCACCTTCAAAAAGACACAACCACCAATTTGGAACTCTAGGGGTCTTCATTGCTCAATGATTCAACGTTTTTAGCGGTTCCGCGTGGTCTCTATGTGACACCCCGAACCCTTCGCAGGTCGTCACTAGTGCCAATGTTACACCTTATTATCCTCTTTCTACTTATACTTATAACAAAAGCGTCGTTATTCACAGGCATTTTTTTTTTTTTAAAAGCGGTCCCAGCGCGACTCATTAGTGGAAGTAAAATAAAGCATCATCATCTCTCCCCCTACCAATCCATGATACCAATACACACTACTAAACATCAGGATTTTATAAACAAGCGACGACACTTTATTTACATATTCTTTCAGGATGGGACTTCTTTTGGGGTCGATACATAACAAGGAAAAGCTAGGACTTTGCCATGTCCAGCCTAAAACCTCAAAAAGATCCTCGACCCTCTACATCACATGCGTACGACCTCCCATCATATGTGTCGGCTACTAACTCCCAAAAACACACAGCCCCTACTCGTCACGCTCAGGTCTCACACCCAGTTCGGTGCGTCAGGCTGTGGCGGTGGCTGAATCCCTCTCATCACCCCATCGCGGCGAACGTGGACAGAGACAAACTCCTGAACGACCGGGCCCCCAGCCAGGCCTATGTCATATATGACAAGACAGTGCACACGTATGTAGGTGAGTCCAGGTACAGAAGGACAGCTGAACTCCTCATACTCTACCTCAACGTCGGACTGTAACCCATAAAATGTACCTCGCGTGACGGCAGGAAGCGGCATGCTGGCTAATCTGAAATGTTATCCCCAAAGGGGTGAGTACAACCACTCAGCAGATAGAGAAATCCAATAACAACTCAATGCATCAGGCAAATCATACATGCATTGTAGGCGTTACTTACTTTGAAATCATGCGCATACTATCATGCATCATTATCATAGTCATAACACGTACAAGTGCATCATCATATCAAGTATGTATATTACCATACCATATCATCATCATCATCATCATCATGCATATCATCATCCTCATCATCAGGCATATCATCATGCATATCATCATCACCATGCATATCATCATGCATATCATCATGCATATAATCATGAATATCATCATGCATATCATCATGAATATCATCATGCATATCATAATCCTCATCATCAGGCATATCATTATGCATATCTTCATTTTTATGCATATCATTATTTTATTTATCTCCTCGGGCAAAGACCTCCGAGGCTTCCGGCATTCAACCTCCCAGGCCACCGGGCATCCGGCCTCCCACATTCCGGGCATCTCGCATCTCAACTAGCATCACGAGGCATTCCCTTCGGGCAGAAACCGCCGACAGGGCTTTTGACATTTACACTCCCTGGCCGGGCATCTCGCACCCCAATCCTAGCATAGCGAGGCATTCCCTTCGGGCAAACCTCCGACAGGGCTTCCGGCCCCCCACATTCCGGGCATCCTGAATCTCCCAGGGAATTCCGGCAATGTATCTCTATACATTCCGGGCATCATCTGCCATCACAACCATCTCCTCATTTACCATCATCCATGTTTACCAGTATTTTAATCTCATTTTAACATGGCACATGGCATGACATCAAGCAAAACATACTTGGCATGAAATTCATACATGCATTTCGATTCAATGCCATACATATACCAAGACTTTACCACATATACATCTCAATTCAATGTCATACACATACCAAGACTTTATCACATATACAACTCAATTCAATATCATACACATACCAAGACTTTATCACACATGCAACATGAGTTACTTTAAATGGAATTTATGGCCAATAAAATAATTCATTTTAATTAATTATTTATTTATAACTATAAATTCCCAAAATTATCAAAATTCAAGAAATTATTAAACAAAACCATAGGATGATAATTACTTGCAAAATTCATGGCCAAATTGAATTTTTTTCAAAATCTCATAATTTTCACAAAACATCCTATGCTTCTCGGATGAAACCAAAATGCACGGTTTCCGAATAAATTCAATTAAAATATCCATATGGCCTCCCAAAATTATGAAATTTTACTGGATTATAGCCAAGACATTTTCATACAACTTTTATGGAGAACTCCAAGCCAAATTCCTTATAGATTATTTTATTCAACCTCACGAAGCTTCTAGACCCGTTACCGCATCGTCCAGTGTACACATCTCCGAAATATTGAGATTTCACCCATCTATTCTCTTTTGTTTTCTCTGAAATTTGGATATGTTATATAACAAGATGTCCTTTACAAGTTTCCAATCCATGTGCTGGAAATTTTAACTTATGAGGTCTCGATTGGGAGGACGCGTATGCAACAGTCCTACCATATTGCATTAGCACGCAACCCAGTCTTCTGAATGACCCATCACCATAGATCTCGTATTTTTCATGACCCAATGGAATGATCAGTATGGGTGCATTAGTCAACTTCCATTTAAGCTATTGGAGACTACACTTGCACTTGTCCATCCACACGAACTATTCTTCTTTCTTTGGGAGTCGAGTTAATGGCGGTACTGATGCTAAAGTTCTTTCCACAAATCCTCTGTAGTAATCTGTCCAATCCATATGGCTTCTGATCTCTAATATTGTTGTCGGTCTTGGTCACTGCTAACTGCTCCGATCTTAATCGAGTCCACGGAAATTCTTTCAATGTTCTTAGATGTCTCTCATGCTCCTTAGCATTCTTCGAACACACCAGAATATCATTGAAAGATACAACCACAAACTGAACTCGATATTCCTTAAACACTTGATTTGCCAAATCAATGACAACATATGAAGTGTTCACCAGACCAAACGGTCTTACAATACTCTTGCATATATTGTCTCAAGTTTTAAATACTGAATTCAATATGCCATTCTTTTTTATCCTCCATTGATGATGCCCTGTTCTCAAGTCGATCTCTAAAAGCATCGACACTTCTGTAACTAGTCACACAATTCATTAATCTTCAACCACGAATACTTGCTCTTTGGCCGTCACCTAATTATGTTGATGATGGTCGATGTATAATTACTATGAACCATCCTTTTTCACAAACCAAATGGGTGCTCCCCAAGGAATGCACCGACATACATAATTCCTTATTCAACAATCCTCACATCTGCACATTTGGTTCTATCAATTCAAACAACGACAACTGGTAAAAAGCCTTAGAAAGTGGCTCTATTATGAGTTCTAGCTCAATCACAATTTCTATCTCTTTTTCTGATGACAAGCCTGACCATTCTTGTAGAAATACATCCAGAAAATTTTGGACTACTAATGAGTCCTCAATTTTCAGCTCTTCAATCTAACTTATCTATGACAATCGTCAAGTAACCTAGGCAACCTCCGTCTAACAAACGGATTGCCTCAAGTGGCAAGGTTAAAGAAGTCGAGGGTCTTTCTTAACTCGTAATCATTCTGACACTTGACAATTGTAATATGTGGGCTTTAAAGCAAGAAATAAAATAAAAGAAGAGAAGAAAAGGTTGAAAAGTCAAAAAGGGGCTGAAGGAAACTGGAAGAAGCTTCGGCTGAGTATAAAAAGAGAGAAAGAGGGAGAGAAAGAGGAGAATATCGGCAGAAGCAGGGGAAACGCAAAACAGGGGAGAAGAGAGAAAGAAGAGAAAGGAAAAAGGGGAAAAGGGAAAAATTTTGGCGCGCTCGTGACCCGGACGCCTCATCAAGCCAACTCAAGTGTGATTTGCAAGGCCGGTAAGAAATTGAAGCCTTTAATTACTTGCTTGAAGCAATTGCTGCAATTAGGGCTCGAAATTCGGATTTCATGGGTATTTGTGTGGCGCAGCCCAATTTTTGAGTCGTTAAGCTGTAAATTTTTTTTAGAAATGGTACTTTGGGATGTTGTGAAGTTATAGCCTCTTTCGGATCGTAATTTGAGCTTGCGGTTTGTTCGGAACGGAATTTTGAAGTTGGAGGCGCAATCTGGTACTGTACCGAACAGTGGCTTCGAGTCTCTTTTTTTGTTATTTTCGGTACTGTTTTGGGGTGGCTGAGTTGGGGTTGTTGTTGTATGTTAAGAGAGCTTTCTAAAGACTATAAGACGGCTTGAATCGGAATTTTGTGGAGGAAGTTATGGCGTGACGAAGTTGGCACATGGGCCGCGCCTAGCTGAAAATGATGGGTTTATGCTAAATTGTGAACTTTTGGGACGTGTAGGTGTCGTTTCTTGACTAATAGGCCTAGTATGGACGAGTCGTTATAAGAATATCATTTTTACTCGGCTTTTTAATATTTTTCCCGTTAATTGTTAGGAATCCGAATGCGTCGGTTCGTGTGAGCGATGTAGTTGATTTTTGGCTTTTCCCAGGTGAGTGACACTATTTCTTCTTTGTATTTTAAACTCATATTTTGGAAAAACGTGATGGATTATATAATCCGTGAGTTGATAAAAAGCATATCTTGTGCATAAAACAGGATCGAGTTATTACTGCCATTTTTCTTGTTTGAAAAGAGTTATATTTTGATTTCGGTTGGGATGGTTGCTTGAAAATAATTTGTGAAATTCTTTATGCAAGAATCGAAGAATGCTTTGATATTTAATTATCAAATTTTGAGTTGTGGTATGATTCTCTTTCTGATATTGGATTACTGGATATTGTAATTGGTGATTGGTGCTCAATGTCGCTGTGGACCCTGAGGGTTGTGGGTATGCGCATACTATTCTAGGATATCCTTGTGGGCCGAGCCACCGGCTAATAATATGTGGAGACCTTGCCAAGGGGGGAATCTTGGTCGTTTTGTCACGGGCGTTACGCGTGACCATGGTTAGACATTTGAGCATGAATTGGTCAATGGAGTGGACCATTGACATGTGATTTGAGTTTGGTCGATGGAATGGACCATCGATGTGAGTTGATGAGATTAATCAATGGAATATACCATTGATGCATGTTTTACGAGATTGACTAATGGACTCGACCATTGGTGCTTTCGATATTTGAATTATGAATCGGTATTATGATAAAGTGAGTTATGTTTGTGTTTTAAAATGTGCATAGTGATTTCTCGATCCGCTTAGAAGAAATGTGTTACTCTGAGCCGTGGTAGCTCACTCCTCTCATCTACTTGTTTTTCAGGTTCTTCAGCGAGTCACGAATAGGCGTGAGCGTTCGTTCGGGATGACTTTTTGGTGGAAATTTTGGGTATGGCTTATGCATAGTTCATAAGTTTATAAGTTAGTCTTTGTAAAAGGTTTATGTTTTGATATTTGTGGATTATAGATATACTCTGATATTGTAACCAAGTGCCCCTTTTTGTCAAATGTATATATGTGGATGTATATATGTTGATATCGGGTTGAATTTTTGGTTACGTTGAGGCTGCGTCCTTTGGTAAAAAGGACGGCTGTGTCATGTCCCTTTTTCTTGTGAATCGGGGTGTGACAACAATAAAGTTGTACACCAATAACCAATCAGGTACAACTCTAGTTAGTGGTTCTTTTCCTATAGCCTTGACATACCATTGAAATTCCACAATTGTATCCCTAACACTCTCTAGCACCATTATGATAAAATCACATCAAACATTCTTTTATTGAATAAAGCATGGTCAATTCCGTTCCTGTTCCTTTTGCCATCCTAGTGGCGTTCTAACGGTAGTAACAATGTTGGTTTTTTTTTTTTTTTTTTTTTGAACTCCAACTAAGAGTCCCTTACCTGATGGCCATGCTGATTATCCTCATAGCACTTTCTAGCCACGCTTAGACACAGGATTAATCCAGGCATTCCTTCCATACTTTTGACACTCACCAATTGAGTCTTCTATCTTCTGTCAAGTGATAGTGTGCACTCTTTCTTACATTGGAAGTCTACTCCACGCTTCACGACACACATTCACTGATCTTATTTTATCAGCAGTGATGGCACTTACCCTCCCATCGGCCTTCTAGACAGTCTCTTGACAAGTGACCTTGCTGGTCACAATTAGAACAACCACCCGTACAAAAATGGTATGGGACCAATTCATATTGTCTTCCATAACACACAATGTTTTGATCCGATGTTGATTTGCCTATCTCACCTTTCCTAATAGGTGAAACAGCATGTCTTTTTCCAGTCATAGGCTCCTTTCTAAACCGGTTTCCATCTCTATTGAATCTGAACTTCAACTCAGATGCAACGGCTTGCTCCCAAAGCACATGTTCATATTGGACCTCAGTAGGTGTGGTAACAACAACGATCGCAATGATGGCTTGATCCTGAGCTTACTGGCTCAACAAGCTCTTTGGGAAAACTTGCACCTGAACGATCATGTTGGACCTAGGATCACTCGGTGTTACTACACTCTCAGTACCGACCTACGGCGGTACTCTTACACTCGTGTTGGCTTAAGCCGGCGCCTTGCCACAGACACCTTGGCACCAATCCTCGTCGGTGTTCTATCCCGAGTTCCAGAGGCTATCGTCCTCTTACTAAGAGCCCTCAGCTCTTGATCACTCAGATTACTGGATCTTTATAGAAACCTATTTTCTAATTCTAATACCACGTTAGAATTTGAGTGACTCACAAACAAGCTACCAATTAGCTATCATAGATATGCATCGGCATGAATTTAAAGGTCATTCCTACTACTATCCCATGACTCATCGCACCTTATCACTCAAATCCCTAACCAATGCTCCGATACAACAAAAAGGGGATGTCACGCCTCGATCATCGAGCACGTGCCCATCCTTCCTCTTTGGTCGGATAAAGCGACATCCCAGGATGCATAGTCGACCCTTTCAATTTTTTAATATGCATACGGAAACATATAAACAATCCTCAGACAATAAAATAATGGGATAAAAAAGTAGGACTGCAAACATTGCTTGAAATATAAGCCACACCTTTTATACACATTAGATCACTTTAGATACAATACTACCCGATATTTACAAAGTCTAACGAAAGGCTTGATTCTCAAAATAAGTAGTTCTATACTCAACTACTCCGACTTGATTGCTGAGCTCTCTAGGTCCACAGGATACGGATGATACGGCGGATCCTCTAACATACCATCAGGGAGACTAGCTACATCCCCATCTAGAGCACGGGTAGCATCAATCACTTCTGCCAGTATACCAAAGTTTGAGAGATCGCCTATTCTAAGACCATAAGGGGCGGTATGGAACCAAGCCTTGTATCTATTGGGCATCTCCTGGTATGGAACTTGCAAAACCTAAATGGTAGTCACGACCATCTCATACATCTAGTCACTCCTAGGGTCAGGGAAAACTGTGACTTGCTCTATTATTCTTGTGGGACGACCGAGACGTCTAGGAGGAGTCGCTATCTAAGAACTTGAAAATGTGGTCCCACAATAAGGTGAGATTATGTCCTAGCAAGTTCTACCCCACTAAGACTTGATTAAGAAACCAATACACCACATGGTTGCCTAAGTACAACACGAGTTAGAAGACTTACCTTGGCATCAGTCCCAACCTGCAATTCAAGGTTATATACAGATGTTTCATATATTTTGCATCAAACAATCAATCAATTCATGACAATCGGATCAAATCATTGATCAATCGAGCTAGTTGATTACATGCCAGTTGGACCATTTCTAGGTCATTCATTCCACACCATATAACCTCCAATAGTACACTTTATCACAGAGCCATATTAATGCTCTTGGGCATCGATTTCACCAAGGTGACGTATACACTAGACAATTGCATGTGTTCTTTAGGGCGTCATTTTCACCAATGATGTCCTTAATCACCGAACCACACATGCCTATAGCGATGTATTTAATAGACAGTTACGTGCGTTCTTTAAGGCACTATTTTTACTAGTAATATCGCAAATCACTGAACCACATATGTCTATAATGATGTATGTACTAGACCGTTACGTGCGTACTTTAAGGAATCGTTTTCGCCAGTGATGTTTTTAATCACCGAATCACATAGGTTCATAACATCATATCTGATCGATTGTAGCCACGAGTATTTCCAATTTACTCTCACAATTCTCTCCGCTTTACAACTCATCAAAGCATTATAAATGCTGAATAACCCAACTCGAACATCTTCTAATCAATCATTTAATTTTACTCAATTTCAATCAATTTAGGATAAATTGATAAAATATCATAATTAATTCAATTCCATGCAACATAGAGCTTAAATAAATAAACGGACTGGATCACGACAATCAGCACAAAATTTCAGTCGTCGGCTATCCCTACCTAATTTCGGAAAAATAAATAAATAATTAATTAATTTCAAAAATTAACAAATAAATACTAAAAAAAGATCCAATTTAGGCTTGTAATGCCTAATTGAAGCCTAATAAGGGTCGGGAAAAATCCCGAGATTCATTCAATAAATAGTAGACTATATCTAACTGCTAATTGCACAATCAAAATGTCTAATATGCATCGCAATTAATTAATAATCACTAATCTACTCTAATCTAACCACCTAATCCTACTTAATTAACACTAATCAACCTTTAAGCATAATTAGTCTATTAAGCAAGAATTAGTGAGATTACTCACCTGAATTCAAATAAGCTTGGGTCAAAACAACGAGCACGCAACAAAGCTTGATCCTCTCCAAAGTGGTTCTGGCAACTGGGGTCGAGACGGGCTCAAAAACGAATAACAAAACCTGCAAACCCTTGTTGCAAAAATGAAGAAATAGATTGCTGTGGGATCTGATTTGAACCTAGCTTGGGCTACGCTCGATGATCGCAAGTGATGTGGGCCGTGGCTCGGTCTGATTTTAGAGCTCACGGATGGAGGCACGGGCTACTCTAATGGGCTGACCAGGAAGAACACAAACAGGAGAGGGATGAGTTGAAGATGTCACTGGGCTTGGGTGGTGCTTGGCCACTCGATGAGCTAATTCTGCGGCCACTAAAGTCAACACACAAGCAGGGGACGTCGCTGGATTGACTCGTGAAGATTAAAGGGCTGAAAGCATGAAGATTCAGTGGGGTTTCTGTGGGGCAGAGGTGCGGAAGAAGTAAATAAACAAGAGAGAAAATTGGGGTAGCAGGTTCAATGGGCAAAAATCGTGAAAGGGATGGACAACAACAAAACTGAAAGAAGTACCGTTCGTCGTCTTTGTGGGGATAGTGAACTGCACGGAAGCCGAATGAGGCAGGGGCGTGGACCATGCTAGTGGACTAAAGAAGACCAAAGAAAAAAAAATGATAAAAAGGTGACCAACAGAAAGTAAAAAGGGATAAGAACAAGACCAATCAAAAAGGGAAAATGAAAGCAACGTGGAGGATTAGAAAGTGTAGCTGGCCGCACGAATGGGTAGAGAAGAGAGAGAGAAAGCTGACCTAGAGAGAAAAGAAAATGAGGAAAATGTGGGTGAACAGAGGGGGTCTTCGTGCAAGGAAAGAGAGAGGGCATGCACGGAAAGGGGGGTTATTCGCATGTGTGGGAGGAAAGAAGAACATGGAGAGCGAGAAAAAGCTTGCATGAGGTGGGGTGCGGGTCCAAAAGAATGGGAGAGGAAAAAAACAAAACAAAATTATAGTTTTGTTCAACTTCCACACAACAATCTCAATTGGTCAAAATAAGCCAAATTCTATACCCGTTTGTCCAATTTGAAGTCTCACTGAAAGCCAAAATAAAACGGTCTTTCAATCTCACGAATTGCCATTGAAACTGACTTTAATTTCATTTTTCTCGACATCCGCTTTCTGAACAAATAAATTCAGTTAAGCTTGAATTTGAAATCAGAAAAGGCCCAAACAACTTCCATTCACCGATTCACTTACACTAGATGCCAAATGTATATTCAAATTGGCCAATCAGTATTTCCATTCATTTTCTGAATCGTCCGCAACGATTTTCCGTAAAAATCTAGAGCTCGCAAGAATTTCCTCAAAAGGTGAGTCGACGTTCTTAGAATGACTCATGACATGACAAGACTTCTAATTTCTCAAATCGAATTCAAATTTGCGATTATTTTCAATCAAACGCGCTTTTAGTGTGACCTTACCTTCCGGGTAGCTTTTAGGAATTTTTGGTATAATTGACCCATGGTCGATTTTCTTCGAAACATAATGAACCCATTCGACACATTAGCGACTCTTGGTTGTTGTGAAAATCTCGATGTTTCAAATATGGACACAGGATACCCAAAATGATAGAAAATCGGTTTAGTGTCGATCAACGAGAATTTTGCAATCATGTTGAATCACCCACACTTTGATCACCATCTCAATCAAATCGATCTATCTCCGGTCTCTGATCGATTTTTTAATTGTGCTACAATGGCCCTTGCAGACTAGCACGGTCAAGTAGTCGATTTCTAGTAGAATTCTCAAGTCTGTTGCATTCAAAATCCTTTAATGGTTTCACCAGATAGGTCAATTATCTCCTGAGTTGCCATCTCAAAGAAAAACACTATAGTTGTGACATCCCAGATTTTCAGTCATGTTTTCTACTGAATAAATCGGGCATTTCATTGACGCGTCTATAGGACTGTTCTTAGAATTGATTATTCTAAAGATAACTGGACTATCTGGGGAAACCATTAAGAATTTTAAGGTAAATAGACTTAAGAATTTGACTAGAAATTGGCTACTCGACCGTGCTCATCTTTAGAGGTCATTATGGCACATATATAAGTCGATTTGAGATCAGAGATAGGCCGTTTCGATTGAGATATGTAACTAATTGTGGGTGACACCACTAAATTGAAAAATTCTCGTCGATCGGCACTTGATTGATTTTACTATCATTTTGGTACCCCGTGTCCGTATTTAGGTCATTGAGATTTTTACGAAAATCGAGAGTCGCCAATAAGTCGAGTGGGTTCATAGTGGCTTGGAGAAAATCAACCATAGCCACGGGTCATTTGCACTTAAAAGTATCTGAAAGTTACCCGGTAGTCTAGGTCACGCTAAAAATGCGTCAAATGGAAATTAACCGTGAATTCGAGTCCGATTTTAGAAATTGAAGATTCTGTTATGTCACAATAAATTATAGGAACATCGACTCAGTCTCAGAAGATTTTTTAGAGATTCTGAGATTTCTATGAAAAATCGTACGGATGTCGTGAAAAATTAACGGAAATTTGTATTGGCCGAATTTAAGTGAATTTGGACTTTCAAGCCAAGCCTTTGAGTGTCGGGGAATTATAGAAAATTATACAGGATTTTTCTTCGTCGAAATTGGACCTCGATTTGGAAAATTGATGAAGAATTGAAACCAAGTTAGTGAAATTCGAAATTGGAATGGGGCTGAAATTTGGGACTTTAATTTGGATCAATTATAGAAAGTATGAGTCAAGAAAGTATTAGGGAACATGCAATTAAGGGAAGAGATAAGATTTGCTATCCTTGGGCCCCCATTCTTGGCTTCTTGAGCAAGAATTTCCAACTGCCCATCCTCATCCATTCCCCTCTATCTTCGCACGTCTCCCTCAGCCGGTGCTCACAGCGTTCGTCGACCTCTCCTGTTGCCGCTTTTGTTTTGCTTTCATTTTCATCCAAAGAGGCACCGCCCGCAGCTCCACGATCGTTTGCCGCTTCTTCCGTCCATTCACGATCGAAGCCATACGTCACCGAGCCATCTTCCCTCGCGTCTTCAGCCAATCTCAGCCGTACGATCGGTCAACTGCAGCGCTTATTGAAGACCAACAAAGCTACCTTCTCTTGTCCGCTTCTTCAGCAACGTGTCTTCGGCCTATGTTCCACGAAGCTGCTCCACCAGCGAGTTTGTCAGCCATTCTTCAGCGCTAGAGTTTCTTTGAGTCAGTTGCTACCTCAACCGAAGATTTTCCACAAAGCAGCTGTCACTCGTCCGCTTCTCCACCAACTCGCCCCTCCACAGTCAATCTTCAGCAGAAGCCTTCAAGCGACACCACTCAGTTGAATCCGCAAGCTGCTTCTCTCTCTAGCTGCCATCCTCGTCCATGCGTCTTCGGTAGTCAACCAGCGAAGCCTAAGTGTTGACCGAAGCCTTCACTGTTCAAGCAGAGTCCACCGAAGATTGACCAAGAGACCACTGAACCCCAAGGCCACGCGTCCAGCAACACTAAAGCAGCATCCACCGAGCTCTTCCATCATCAACGTCCACCGCATCCGGCAGTTCTCTGCCTCTTCGGTCAACAAATAAACGTCCTCTTCTCCCTAGTTAACTACGGCAGCAACCGAAACAAGCTGCTGTTGCCATCCAAGTCCACGAGAAACCCAAGCCCAGCTCTTCTCCATGTGTCTTTGGCCCATCTTCGCTGCATGCAGTTCGGCTAGCAAATTCCAGCAATCTGCAACCCATGTGAAATTCAACCTTTGAAGCCCACAGATCAAGCGAAATCTTCAAGCCCAAATCAGCCCATTGAAGGCCTATTTAGTCAAGTGAAGCCCGGCCCAAGTTCAAAAGCAAATCTCAGTTGGGCTGAGATTTGTTGGGCCCAAGTTTAAGGCCCGGTCCAAGCCCACCGGTGTCACCGAAAGCCCGATTTTGGTCGCCGTCGCATCGCCGTCCTGGTGTCCCATTCCCCGCTTTTAATCAAGTGAGTAATCTCACTAATCCTTGCTTAGTAGACTAATGATGCTTAAGGGTTGATTAGATTTAATTAAGTGCAATTGGGTAGTTAGATTAGAGTAGATTAGTGATTATTAGATAATTGCGATGCACGTTAGCCAATTGAATTTTGCAATTAACAAGTAGAGACGTATTATTATTTATTGAATGCATCTCGAGATTTTTCCCGGCCCTTATCGGGCTTCAATTAGGTATTACGAGCCTAAATTGGATATTTAGTATTTATTTATTAATTTTATAATTTAATTATTTAATTAATTATTTTTCAGAAATTAGGCAAGGATAGTCGACGACTGAAATTTTGTGCTGATTGTGGTGGTGCAGTCCGTTTATTTATTTGAGCTCTATGTTGTGCTTAATCGAATTAATTGTGCAATTTGAGGAATTATTCCTTAATTGATTGAAATTGACTGAAATTGAATGATTGATTAGTAGATGGCCAAGTGTGGTTTTAACAATACTTTGATGAGCTGTAAAGTAGAGAAATCGTGAGGCTGAACTGAGAATAATCTTGGCGGAGATCGATCAGGTATGAGGTATAGACATACGTAGTTCAGTGATAAGGAAATCACTGGTGAAAACGACGCCTTAAAGAACGCACGACTACTGTCTCCTGCATGCCTCATTATGGACATACATGATTCGGTGATTAAGAATATCACTGGTGAAAATGGCGCTTTAAAGAACGCACTAGTGCTGTCTAGTACATATGTCACCTTGGCGAAAACGACGCCCGAGAGCATTACTGTAACTCTGTGACTGAGAATGCAAATGGGAGGTTTTATATTGAGAAGTGATTTGACCTAGAAATGGTCCGACTAACCTGTAATCGACTAGATCGATTGATCAATGATTTGATCCGTTGTCATGAATTGACTGATTGAGTGGAAGTGACTCTGAATAGTTCGATTGACATGTAATCGACTAGGTCGATTGATCGAGATATCAACCTGTGATGTGATTGCTAGGGTGCCTATTGAATTGTGCTAATATGCAGGTGGAATATGAGGCCAAGGTAAGTCCTATGACTCGTGCATGTATAGATAGTCTGGTTAATGTATTGGTTTCCTAATCGAGTCTTAGTGGGGTAGAACTTCTTGAGACGTAGTCTTATCCCGGTTGTGGGACAACATTTCAGGACCCTGATGAGGAGCCTGAGGAGAAAGAAACCGAAGAGGAGTACCTGAAGGAGAACCCCGATGATGATCCGAGTACGACCCGGATGAGGACTATGATCCCATCCTCTTTTGTGAATCTTGTCTAAATGTGAATAGTGTGAGACTACAAAGTTATGAATAGTTTTGTGAAGTACTTTGAGGTGTGGTTGTATAAAAGTTTGGTTGTGAATTTCGATATGAAAAAAAATGGCCCTACTTTTCTCTGCCATGGTTTTATTGTTTGGGAATTATAATTGCTTCCGCATGTGCATATTAAAATGAAAAAGGGTCGGTGATACGTAGTCCTGGGATATCGCTTTTAAAATCGACCAAATGTAAGAGATATGTGCGTGCCTGAGGATCGGGGTGTGACAATAGTATGTTAATGAAAGGCTCGACTTATCTGATTGAAATTAGAACATGAAAATCAAGATGTCACACATGTACTTTTATGTAATAAAACCGGACATATTGCACATATACTAATTTCTTGTTTCCGCGAGAAGTTCTATATTACTCTGCACTATTATGACCTTATGCTTAATCCAGTTTCATGAGCTCTTTAAAAAGCAACTCCCACTTTTGTAAGAAGCGGCACCACTTCTAAGCTCATATATGTGAAGTATCTACCATGTGTTTATGTTACTATTAACACATTACAAATTCGTATCATATTTCATTAAGAATTCTACGAAATGTAACCGACGATACTGACTTTTGATATCAGGGTTACATCAGTATCAAACAATCACATTCAATAATTTATTTTTACTCATTAAATCTTGTAGCTAGTGACGTTATAGAAAAAATGTCAAGTTATCATTATTAGTGATTTCAATTAAAGGGTTTCAGTCCCATTTCTTGTGAGGTCATTATTACCATATGTCTTAATAAAATTAAAGACTCGACAATATAAGCAAAACTAGAAATATTATTATTGATACTCAGTTGATACAGCCATCATTGGCATAACCCTTCCCAATAAACAACCCATTTTTTAATAGGATAACCTTGTCGGATTCAAACAAAACCCGAAATCCCCTCTTACAAAGTAAATCAACAGAAACTAGGTTCTTCTGAATTTCAGGTATAAATAACACTTTAAGAAGAGTTATCTTCTTTCCTCTATCTCTACCGTGCCTTTTCTAGCAACCTTTGCAAGAGCATTATTCGCCATCAAGACCTCTTGAACATTTGAGTCAATAATCTCTTCAAATTGCTTGAACATGTACTTGTCCTTGCACGCATGGACTATTACTCCAGAATCTAACCACCAACCAGATTGGATAGTGGTACAATTGATTTCAGAAACCATAGACATCGCATAATTGATTTCATAAATTTTCATGTTCGAAAACATGTTTAAAATCATGGCTACATAATTTTCTTCAACCAGATTTGCATCTGCCTTCACTGTCGGAATGTTCTTGTCCTTCGAAATGCTCTTGCGGTAAATGCAATCCTTGGCGTAGTATTCCTGTTTGCCACAAACAAAATAGCAACCATTTTTATTCTTTTGTGTTCTCTTAAATTTATGCCCGCTTTTTACTTTGAAGTTCTAGCCAATTTTCCCTTTTTTATCCAAAGCATTCACTTTCGAATTATACAAAACAAAATTATCATGTAAACTTGACACTTTCGAAGATATTTCTGTATTTGTTCTAAAGTAAAGTCCTCCAACTTGTGAATCAGCCTTTTTCCATAATCTTTCCAACTTGGAGGCAATTTCACAATAATTGCTCCAACTTGAAAAGCTTCTAGAATATCAATCTTGAGGGCACGAATTTTATTCACAATCACTTGCAATTCAAGGACTTGTTCCGGCAAGGGTTTGGTATCAATAAACTTGAAATCAAAATACTTTGCGATTAGATATTTGTTGGTACCTTACTCCTCTACTTTGTACTTGAATTCTAGTGCATTCCAAATTTATCTAGCCGACTTCATTTCAGTGAATAAGTAATATAGACGATCGGAGAATGTATTCAGAATGTGTCATCAACAAAGTAATTCATCATCTACACATTTCTTCTTCTCCTTATTAACTCTCCCAATGGCTTCCGCACTTGGCCGTTCTCCATTGGAAGTAGGCTTAAGATCTTCTATAGGCGGTAAATTAGGATACAATATGTAGGAAATTTTCAGAGTAATGAGTAAGAACATCATCTTGTCCCTCCAATGAGCAAAGTTGTTCCCATCAAATTGGTCCAGTTTAACCATATCTTGATTCATAACTTTGATTGTCTCTGACTCCATTGTAGCAAAATAAATCCTTAAAATTGTTGGCAAAATATGGCTTCAAATTGGGTAGAATAATGAAGACGGATATTCAGAGTACTCAAGTCGGATTTTGATGCATGATATCACTTTCTTTAAGGATTTATTTGCCTCACGAAGTTACTAATGGTCACCGGCAAAAATCCTCAAAGATACAACAAAGTCTCAAATGAGAATACTAAATAGCAATTCTAGTATTACTCTAGGGTCTCTCTAGGAAACAATTGAAAAATTGGCTGCAGTTTTTTTTTTTTTTTAAAGAAGGTTCGGAAAAATGATCACTATGTTTCTTCCAAAAATGACAAGTATATATATAAAACAGTCTTAAAACACATGATCTGAATCGATCACAGCGCGAGAAGAAGAAGGAGGAATCGCAGTTGAAATTGAAGACTCTCTCTCTCTCTCTCTCTCTCTCTCTCTCTCTCTCTCTCTCTCTATATATATATATATATATATAGAGGAGCTATGCTTTTTCCAAAAGTTTATCTTGAAAAGATACAAACAAAAATTCATAGCGCAGAAGAAGAAGGAGGAGGAATCACAGTCAATATTGAAGACTCTCTCTCTCTCTCTCTCTCTCTCTCTCTCTCTCTCTCTCTAGAGGAGCTAGTTATGTTTGCTTTTTCCAAAGGTTGTCTTGAAAAGACAAAAACAAAATTCGGAATAATAATATAATTTTTTTTTTTTTTACTTAAATAAATAAAATTTCGAATTTTCATTTTTGTATTTTATTCTCAAAAATTCTCATAAACAAAATGCAACCCAGAAGGTTTGGAAAAATGATCACTCTATTTCTTCCAAAAATGACAAATATATATATAAAACAATCTTAAAACACATGGTCCGAATCGATCACAGCATAGAAGAAGGAGGAGGAATCGCAGTCGAAATTGAAGACTCTCTCTCTCTCTCTCTCTCTCTCTCTCTAGAGGAGCTAGTTATGTTAGCTTTTTCCAAAGGTTGTCTTGAAAAGACACAAACAAAATTCGGAATAATAATATAATTTTTTTCTTAAATAAATAAAATTTCGAATTTTCATTTTTGTATTTTATTTCCAAAAATTCTCACAAACAAAGTGCAACCCAGAAGGTTTGGAAAAATGATCACTCTATTTCATCTGAAAATGACAAGTATATATATGAAACAGTCTTAAAACACATGATCTGAATCGATCACAGTGCGAAGAAGAAGGAGGAGGAATCACAGTCGAAATTGAAGACTCTCTCTCTCTCTCTCTCTCTCTCTCTCTCTCTCTCTCTCTCTCTCTAGAGGAGCTAGTTATGTTTGCTTTTTCCAAAGATTGTCTTGAAAAGACACAAATAAAATTCGGAATAATAATATAATTTTTTTCTTAAATAAATAAAGTTTCGAATTTTCATTTTTGTATTTTATTTCCAAAAATTCTCATAAACAAAATGCAACCCAGAAGGTTCGGAAAAATGATCACTCTACTTCTTCCAAAGATGACAAGTATATATATAAAACAATCTTAAAACACATAGTCTGAATCGATCATAGCGCAGAAGAAGAAAGAGGAGGAATCGCAGTCGAAATTGAAGACTCTCTCTCTCTCTCGAGAGGAGCTAGTTATGTTTGCTTTTTCCAAAGGTTGTCTTGAAAAGACACAAACAAAAATTCACAGCACAACAGGAGGAGGAATCGTAGTCAAAATTGAAGACTCTCTCTCTCTCTCTCTCTCTCTCTAGAGGAGCTAGTTACGTTTGCTTTTTCCAAAGGTTGTCTTGAAAAGACACAAACAAAATTCATAATAATAATATAATATTTTTTTTTCTTTTTTTCTTAATAAATAAAATTTCGAATTTTCATTCTTTTATTTTATTTCTGAAAATTCTCATAAACAAAATGCAACCTTTGAATTGATTAAAAGTAATAACATAACGAAAAAATAAAATAAAATGACAAAAGGGGTTAGTGCAGGTGTGCCAAATAATCGCGCACCTACACGGGTATGGCGGGGTCTAATCCCACACATATTAATTGGCCCACTTTCTCTCACTTTTCTTATGTGGGACAAGGAAAAGTACTTCATTTGTTTTTACAAACAAACCTCCAACATACACAAAACTCTTCTCAAACATATGATTTAAGTCAATTTGAGGAAAGTTAAATGACTTGGAAAATTTCTGCAAATTGCAGCAGAAGATTCTCTAGCTATTTAGCAATGATCACAACCAGAAATATCACTTCCTTTGAGCCAAATAATGCTATGTCTTATTGAATTGTCAAATAATCATCCTTGATTGTTCACGGGCTGTTGGTTCCCGAGGGATTAAAGCCAACGCGCAGACGTGCAACGTCCCCTATGTATAACGCGTAAATATGGCATGGAGTATGTCCATGATCGAACACGTCATCGTTGACGCAATTCTCTATCCGCATGTGCATGTGCAAATGACGTTCACGCGGAACTAAGTCTCAATCAACAATGCATCTACTAATCGAAACATGACTCCTGTTCATGACTTTTAGAAAGGTCAATGTAGGTGCACGGGAAGATCGAGGCTTCTGCGTGGTCGAATGTAATTGGAGTCCCCCTAAAGGCCACTCTAATTAAATTTAATTAAGACGAAATAAATATTTAATCTAATAAGACATGCCAACAGAGACAGTAACGGGTGAAACGTGTACACATAAACACTGGTTTGACGATCATTTTAGCCTTCTAAGTTAAGCATACTAATGTATGACCAAGAACAAAAAGTCAAGCATAATGAAATGAGCGAAGATGATAATAATAATAATAATTAAAAAATTCCATTAATAAAAGATAAATCACTGTGATGAAAATCCATATGTACGCGTGCACTATAGAAACACCTCGAATTTATACTAGCTTGTTCTTTTATGAAAAGGAAGTTCGATTAAAGAAATCGGATATTCAATCAAAGGGAAAATATTGACCAACTTTGCTGCATAATATCTTAAAGCAAGGATTAAAAAATAATGTTTAAATCTCACGTGATGCACGGACACCCTACAGGTCTCATATTGAAACCATCAACATGTTAATAACCAAACAAGCACGAAAGTGTTGTGAAAGAGCAAGTGATTGAACAATAATAAACTAAGAAACATAAAAGGTAAACTAGATACTTGATTTTAATGGTTCAATTGACAGGACCTACTCAACAAGTACACCAATACTAAATTTTAAAATATAGATCAAACGACACAATGTACATTACATTCATATTCAAGTCACTCAAACATTTTCAGCGTTCAAGTCACAATATATTTAGTTCTCATAATTTCTCACAAAATAATCAAGTAATACACAAATTTGACTCATCACAGAAGGTTTCTTCTAGTTGGGTGCAAAGTTAAACAAAACTTACAACAAGAATTTTCGAAATCTGCAACTTCAAAGCTTTAGTTGCTCTTAACAGAACGGCAACCAAAAGCTTAGTCGCACTATCGTTGAGGACACCACCAGTGTTCGCACGATGTGGACCGCGCTTCCATACCTTTCGATGTAGGTTGGGTTTCATCAACAGGCTCAATGCCGAGACATATTGTCAGACACAAAGCGTGATTAAATATAGCTAGGAATGTTCAATTGTTCGGCCATGTTATCATACACATCAGCCATCACATCTACACTTGATTTATATCTACCATATATTGTAAACAACCTACTCTATAGCTATATATATAGATAAGCATGTACTCAGTCATTCGGAAAAATTAGCTTGCTCCGATGTTGAGTCCTCTAATGATCCAAATGAAGCCAATCACTTTAGACAGACTCGTTTTACAACAAAGTCAATCACGATTGCCAAAAAAATAAAAAATAAAAGCTATCATGATATCAGAACCATTGGGAGTCCACATTCTTGTAGCAGTTACTTCTTAAAATATGACCAATCCTTAATAGAACAAATTAACACTTCACAACAAGTCTTACCATAAATTCGCAAAAGGAAAATATAATAAAAACCCAACATATTGCCATTGCTGTATAGATTGAATTGTTCGAGGCTTTGTTGAGGTAGATTTCGATATAATGGATTCATCTCAATCCGCAGAAAGAAGGAATTGAGCAACGGATGGAACGACTCCTGGAGGATGTAAAGCCAATGTTTCCAAAAGCAGTCGATTCGCTTGCCAAGTTAGAGTTGATCGACAGGATGAGAAAAATGGGGCTGTCCAACCTTTTTGACAATGAGATGAAGGAAGCTCTTGAAACAGTTGCATCCACCAAAAATGGCATTTTCGATATGGAAGATCATGTCTATGCTAGGGCACTTCGATTCAGACTCCTTCGCCAGCATGGTTACGTGGTTTCACAAGGTAAGTTCTAAACGTGGACATGTGGTGAATTCATTCTTATGAGATATTACTATCAAAATCACGAGGTGAGCTCAATGATCAATGCCAGAGATACTAAAGAGATACTATAAAACATTTGGTTTCTGTCCTACTAGTCATTTAATATCCCTATACTCGCTTTTAGACAATTAATGGAAACATTACATCAGAAATTAGTCTAAATCATAGGACGTCCATGCATTTAAGTGGAATCAATGTCACCCAGATGCTCCAAATCTTATTGAGGAAGTCGATCGCTCCAATTTGTGTATCGACAAAACCTTACATGAATTTCCAATCTTTTGCTATTGTGATTACTAGCCTCATCTAAGACCTCTGATTCATCAAACTCTTTTTTGGGGTATCATTAAAAAATGGACACACATCGGCTTTGGCATCCAATGGAGAAGTCGCAGAATCGACGTAATGGAACTTTCGGTACATCCTAATGCAGAAGACGTGCAGTCCACATGCCTATTTGGACTTAGTTCTACTGAGAAAACCTTCTCATTTCTAGAGAGGGGATAATGAAAAGAAAAGTAATTGTGGACTAGACGATTGAAAAAGTTCGGTCCACAGAGAGATACTATGAAATTAAATGCATACAATCTACCCAAATTCCATATGTCACCATTCACTGTTTAGAAATATTGTCTTCTGAGTCCTTAGTCCTCAAACTTCTTAGTCTTATTAATTCTAGTCATATTTGTTCCAAAGATAAGCATATCATCAACATACAAGCACACTAAAACACCATAGTCTTTAGTGAATTTAGAGTATATACACCTATCGACATTACTATTGATGAAATTATTTGACAATATGACTGAATTAAACTTTTCATGACACTGCTTAGGAGCTTGCTTGTGTCTATAAAGAGACTTAATCAATTTACATACTTTTTTCTTTCATTTCCAGGAAGAACAAAACCCTCTGGTTGTTCCATATAAATCTCCTTATTTAAGTCTCTATTTAAGAAAGCAGTCTTAACATCTATTTGATGAACACAAAGATCATAAATGGAAGCCAAAGCAAAAAGAACTCGAATATAACTTATACACGCAATAGGAGCATATGTATCAAAATAATATATTCCTTATTTTTTTCTATATCCCTTGGCTACAAGCCTAGCTTTAAAAACTTGAATATAACCATCATAATGATATTTTTTTCTAAAAACCCATTTGTACCCAATAGATTTTGATCCTTTCGGTAAATCTACTAATACCCAAGTATTATTGGACATTATTGAGTCTATTTCATCATTCATAGTTTTTTTCCAAAAAGAAGCATCTATAGAAGACATAGCATCATCGAAGTTTCTAGGATCATCTTCTAAATTTAATACTAAAGGGTATTTATTTATCACGTTATTATCTCCATCTCCTTCAACAAGAAAAACATAAGTAATAAAATTAGGACCTAAGTCGTTTATTTTCCTAGCTCTAGTACTTCTCCTTGGTTCAATTATGTTTTTAGAAGCATTTGTTTCTTTCTCTTGAGAATCACTTTGAGTTTCCATAGATCTTGAATTATTTTCAATAATTTCAGAACTTGTAAAACATTTATTCTCAAAGAATTCAACATTTCTCGATTCTACAATGACATTGGACTCTAAATCAAGAAGCCTATAAGCTTTACTATTTTCAGCATACCCAACGAAAACATTTTTGATAACTCTAGAACCGTGCTTTGTTCTCTTAGGATCTGGAGCTCAGTAGGATTCCAAACACCCCCACACTTTAAGATATGACAAATTTGGTTTTCTACCTTTCCATATTTCATAAGGGGTTATGTCATTTTTTTTGGAAAGTATTATGTTATAAATATAGTATGCAGTAAGTAATGCTTCTCCTCAAGTATTAATTGGTAGTTTTATTTGAAAGCATCCAATTAACAATTTCTCCAAAAGATTGATTTTTCATTTCAGCTAAACCATTTTATTGTGGAATATATGGTGCCAAAACTTGATGAATAATATAATGTTCTTCACAAAATGAAGAGAATTTATTTAAGAAATATTCTCCACCTCTATCTGATCATAGAACTTTAATTTTCTTTTCTAATTGATTCTCTACTTCAGCATTATATTTCTTAAACATGGTAAATGCGTCATCCTTCAATCTCATGAGATAAACATATAAGAACCTACTACAATCATCCACAAAGGTAATAAAATACCTTTTACCTTCACATGTTAGTATACCATTGAATTCACATATATCACTATGAACTAGATCCAATAAATTTGAATTTCTTTTAACACTAGGAAATGGTTTGTTAGTATGTTTTGACTTAACACATATTTCACATTTATCAAATTCGCAATTGAAATTTAACAGTCTAATTTTCTCATATTCTTCAAATAATGAATATTTATATGTGCCAACCTACTATGCTATAAAATTGAAGACTCGACAATATAAGCAAAACTAGAAATATTATTATTGATATCCAGTTGATACATGCCATCATTGGCATAACCCTTCCCAACAAACAGTTCATTTTTTGACAGGATAACCTTGTCGGATTCAAACAAAACCCAAAACCCCCTCTTACAAAGTAAATCAATAGAAACTAGGTTCTTCCTAATTTCAAGTATAAATAATACATTAAGAAGAGTTATCTTCTTTCCAAAAGTGAAGTCTATCCCCATCGTGTCTTTTCCAACAACCTTTGCAAGAGCATTATTCGCCATAAGGACCTCTTAAACATTTGAGCCAACAATCTCTTCAAATTGCTTGAACATGTACTTGTCCTTGCACACATGGACTGTCACTCCAGAATCTATCACCAACCAGATTGGAAAGTGGTAGAATTGATTTCAGAAACCATAGCCATCGTATCTTTGATTTCAGAAATTTTCATGTTCGAAAACATGTTTGAAATTATGGTTACATAATTTTCTTCAACCAAATTTGCATCTGCCTTCACCGTCGAAATGTTCTTGTCCTTTGAAATACTCTTGCAGTGAATGCAATCCTTGGCGTAGTGTCCCTGTTTGCCACAAACAAAACAGCAACCCTTTTTTCTTCTTTTGTGTTCTTAAATTTATGCCCGCTTTTTACTTTGAAGTTCTGGCCGATTTTCCATTTTTTTTCCACAGCATTCACCTTGGAATTATACAAAACAGAATTATTATGTAAACGTGACTCTTCTTCAATATGAAGATGTTTATGTATTTGCTCAAAAGTAAAGTCCTCTGACTTGTGAATCAGCATTTTTCCATAGTCTTTCCAACTCGGAGGCAATTTCACAATGATCGCTCCAACTTGAAAAGCTTCTGGAAGATTAACCTTGAGGGAACACATTTTATTCACAATCACTTGCAATTCATGGACTTGTTCTAGCAAGGGTTTAGTATTAATAAACTTGAAATCAAAATACTTTGCGATTAGATATTTGTTGGTACCTTGCTCCTCCGCTTTGTACTTGAATATTATTGCATTCCAAATTTCTCTAGCCAATTTCGTTTCAATGAATAAGTCGTGCAGATAATCGGAGAGTGTATTCAGAATGTGTCCTCGACAAAGTAATTCATCCTCTGCACATTTCTTCTTCTCCATATTAACCCTCTCAATGGCTTCCGCACTTGGCTGTCCTCCATCGAAAGTAGGCTTAAGATCTTCTATAGGCACCAAGTTAGGATCTAGTATATAGGAAATCTTCAGAACAGTGAGCAAGAACATCATCTTGTCCCTCCAGCGAACAAAGTTGTTCCCATTGAACCGGTCCAATTTGACCATATCTTGATTCATAACTTTGATTGTCTCCAACTCCATTGTAGCAAAATAAATCCTTAAAATTATTGGGAAAATATGAATTCGAATTGGGTAGAACAATGAAGACGGATATTCAAAGTACTCAAGTTGAACTTTGAGGCGTGATATTACTTTCTTTAAGGATTTATCTGCCCCACAAAATTGCTAATGGTCACTGGCAAAAATTTTCCAGGATACAACAAAGTCTCAAATGAGAATACTAGATAACAATTCTAATATTACTATAAGGTCTCTCTAGGAAACAATCGAAAAATTGGCTATAGTTTTTTTGAAAGAAGGTTTGGAAAAATGATCACTTTGTTTCTTCCAAAAATGATAAGTATATATATAAAACAGTCTTAAAACACATGCAACTTTTCATAAAAAATTTCCAAAAAAAAATGAACAAACACGTCATTTCGAAAATTGTTCGGATTAACCAATGCGTCCCTTCAGAAGAAGTCGAAAATCGAACAATCGCAACCCTTTGGGAAAAGTTGCAAACTGATTAAGTAATGTTTCCAAAGGTTGTCTTGAAAAGACACAAACAAAATTCATAATAATAATATAATTTTTTCTTTTTTTCTTAAATAAATAAAATTTCGAATTTTCATTTTTATATTTTATTTCTGAAAATTCTCATAAACAAAAGGCAACCTTTGAATTGATTAAAAGTTATAACATAACCAAAAAATAAAATAAAATAACAAAAGTGGTTAATGCAGGCGTGCTAAGTGTGCCAAATAATCGCGAATCCGCACTCAAGTATGGTGGGGTCTAACCCCATCCAATCATTTCTTTAGCTACATAAAGAAAATCACACACTTATTAATTGGCCTATTTTTTCTCACTTTTCCTATGTGGGACATGGAAAAAACACTTCATTTGTTTTTACAAACAAACCTCGACCATACGCAAAACTCATCTCAAACAAATGATTTAAGTCAATTTGAAGAAAGTTAAATGACTTGGAAAATTTCTGCAAATTGCAGGAGAAGATTCTCTAGCTATTTGGCAATGATCACCACCAGAAATATCACTTGCTTTGAGCCAAATAATGCTATGTCTTATTGAATTGTCAAATAATCGTCCTTGATTGTTCACAGGCTGTAGGTTCCCGAGGGATTAAAGCCAACGCGCAGATGTGCAACGTCCCCTATGTATAACGCGTAAATATGGCATGGAGTATGTCCATGATCGAACACGTCATCGTTGACGCAGTTCTCTATCCGCTTGTGCATATGCAAATGACGTTCACGCGGAACTAAGTCTCAATCAACAATGCATCTACTAATCGAAACATGACTCCTGTTCATGACTTTTAGAAAGGTCAATGTAGGTGCACGCGAAGATCGAGGCTTCTGTGTGGTCGAATGTAATTGGAGTCCCGCTAAAGGCCACTCTAATTAAATTTAATTAAGACGAAATGAAGATTTAGTCTAATAAGACATGCCAACATAGACAGTAACCGGTGAAACGTGTACACATAAACGCTGGTTTGACGATCATTTTAGCCTTCCATGTTAAGCAGAATAATGTATGACCAAGAACAAAAAGTTAAGCATAATGAAATGAGCGAAGATGATAATAATAATAATTAAATTCCATTAATAAAAGATAAATCACTGTGATGAAAATCCATATGTACGCGTGCACTATAGAAACATCTCGAATTTATACTAGCTTGTTCTTTTATGAAAAGGAAGTTCGATTAAAGAAATCGGATAGTTCAATCAAAGGGAAAATATTGACCAACTTTGCTGCATAATATCTTAAAGCAAGGCGTAAAAAATAATGTTTAAATCTCACGTGATGCACGGACACCCTACAGGTCTCATATTGAACCCATCAAGATGTTAATGACCAAACAAGCGTGAAAGTATTGTGAAAGAGCAAGTGATCGAACCAAAATAAACTAGGAAACATAAAAGGTAAACTAGATACTTGATGTTAATGGTTCAATTGATGGGACCTACTCAACAAGTATACCAATACGAGATTTTAGTATAGATCAAACGACACAATATACGTTACATTCATATTCAAGTCACTCAAACATTTTTAGCATTCCCGAGCTTCCAATCATATAAAATAACTCACAATATTTAGTTCTCATAATTTCTCACAAAATAATCTTCAAAGGCAAATTTAAAGAAAACTTACAACAAGAACTTTCGAAATCTGCAACTTCAAAGCTTTAGTTGCTCTTACCAGAGCGGCAACCAAAAGCTTAGTCGCACTATCCTTGGGGACACCACCAGTGTTCGCACGATGTGGACCGTGCTTCCATACCTTTCGATGTAGGTTGGGTGTCGTCAACAAGCTCAATGCCGAGACATATTGTCAGACACAAAGCGTGATTCTTTTTTCTTTGGCGGTGGGGGGCGACGACGAAGTTGCGTCGGCATTTGCTGTCTAGTTTTGATTAGCTTTAGGCATGTGAAGCATGCGCCAAATGTTTGGTAGTTTTTGTCGCGCTCTCAACGTGATTAATGCATGCGGTCGGATAGGAGACCTTCCGAGTACGAGGCTGCCGTCCAGATTTAACGGTTACCTTCACGCCCCATAATCACTCACGCTCGTACTCGCCTTTATAAATCGAAGCATTGTGCTCAACAACTCAACTCACTTCACCGGAAAACTTGCGCGATTCGTGAGCTCACCAATCTTCTCAACGTTCATTCACTCGTCATGGAGTACAAAACAGAAGAAATCCAGCTCCAACCTTGCCAAGCCGTGGACCAGACGCATCAAAGAAGATCCGCCAATTATAAGCCCAACATTTGGAAATACCATTTCCTCCGGTCGCTTAACAACAATTTCGACCATGTAAGATTATAATATTTACCTTCCATGCTAATGAGTTTGAGCTAATTTGGTCATTAATTATTGATATTTTTCTTATAATTCAAGTGATATGTTCCTTACCAGAGGGAACCGACATTGGCATCAGTTCTGAAAGTATTTGCACACGAGGCATGCAATGATGTTTTTAAAGTTGAGCATGGCGGTATTTTGCTCTCAATTTATTTGTAACATCACATCCAGGATACTAATCCGTGCCATTACCTATAAAATATAGCTAGGAATGTTTAATTGTTCGGCCATGTTATCATACACATCAGCCATCACATCTACACTTGATTTATATCTACCATATATTGTAAACAACCTACTCTTTTATATATATATGCATGTACTCAGCCATTCGGAAAAATTAGCTTGCTCCGTTGTTGAGTCCTCTAGTGATCCAAATGAAGCCAATCACTTTAGACAGACTCGTTTTACAACAAAGTCAATCACGATTGCCAAAAAAAAAAAAAAAGCCATCATGATATCAGAAGCATTGCGAGTCCACATTCTTGTAGCAGTTACTTCTTAAAATATGATCAATCCTTAATAGACGAAATTAACCCTTCACAACAAGTCTTACCATAAATTTACAAAAGGAAAATATAATAAAAACCCGTCATATTTCTTTTGCTGTATAGATTGAATTGTTCGAGGCCTTGTTGAGGTAGATTTCGATATAATGGATTCATCTCAATTCCACAGAAAGAAGGAATTGAACAACGGATGGAACGACTCATGGAGGATGTAAAGCCAATGTTATCAAAAGCAGTTGATTCGCTTTCCAAGTTAGAGTTGATCGACAGGATGAGAAAAATGGGGCTGTCCAACCTTTTTGACAATGAGATGAAGGAAGCTCTTGAAACAGTTGCATCCACCAAAAATGGCATTTTCGATATGGAAAATCATGTCTATGCTAGGGCACTTCGATTCAGACTCCTTCGACAGCATGGTTATGTGGTTTCACAAGGTAAGTTCTAAACGTGGACATGTGGTGAACTCATTCTTATGAGGTGTTACTATCGAAAGCACAAGGTGAGCTCAATGATCAATGCCAGAGATACTAAAGAGATACTATAAAACATTTGGTTTCTGCCCTACTAGTCATTTAATATCCCTATGCTCGCTTTTAGACAATTAATGGAAACATTACATCAGAAATTAGTCTAAATCATAGGACGTCCATGCATTTAAGTGGAATCAATGTCACCCAGAAGTTCAAGATCCTATTGAGGAAGTCGATCGCTCCAATTTGGGTATCGACAAAACCTTATATGAATTTCCAATCTTTTGTTATTGTGATTACTAGCCTCATCTAAGACCTCTGATTCATCAAACTCTTTTTTGGGGTATCATTAAAAAATGGACACACATCGGCTTTGGCATCCAATGGAGAAGTCGCTCAATCGACGTAATGGAACTTTCCGTACATCCTAATGCAGAAGACGTGCAGTCCACATGCCTATTTGGACTTAGTTCTACTGAGAAAACCTTCTCATTTCTAGAGAGGGGATAATGAAAAGAAAAGTAATTGTGGACTAGACGATTGAAAAAGTTCGGTCCACAGAGAGATACTATGAAATTAAATGCATACAATCTACCCAAATTCCATCTGTCATCATTCGCTGTTTAGAAATATTGTCTTCTGAGTCCTTAGTCCTCAAACTTTCTTATATTCAGTAATATATTGGGTATAGTTGGTAGTATTAGCAATTATTGTCAGTTCTGTCCAGTCACTATCTTCCACTTTCAATTCTGTAATCAGATGAATTGAGAAGCTTCAAAGAAGAAAGCAAAACATTCAACAGAAGCAATTGCGAAGATGTTGAAGCTATGATGCAGCTTCTTGAGGCTTCACATCTGGCTCTGGAAGGTGAAAACATTTTGGACGAAGGGAAAGCCTTCTCAACTGAGATTCTTCACGAGAGAGTCTCCAGTTTGGACGGTCGGCTCCTCAAATGCGCCATTCATGCTTTGGAGCTTCCGATGCACTGGAGGGTCCAGTGGTTCGACATCAAATGGCAAATCAACTTGTACGAGCAACAAGAGGACAAGCAAAGTAATCTGCTGGAGCTTGCCAAGCTCAATTTCAACACGGTCCAAGCCACACACCAGAGAGATCTTATAGAGATATCCAGGTAATTTTTTAGCATAAACAGAAGATATAGAAAATGCAGCAACTTATTCAACCGAGATCCTTCTTTTGAAGGAAAGCAAGCCCTTATCTTCGATTCGTGTCAAGATTTAAACATGAAAAACTCACTCCTGATATATGGGCTAAATAAAGCCTAGGAATGTGCCAGTTTTGGTGTGATGTATACCAGACGTGATGTGAGTTTAATATATTTTGGTTTTGAGTAGTTGCTTTGGTGATTCCAGGTGGTGGAGGGATCTGGGACTTATCGAACGTGTGGACTTCACAAGGGATCGTCCGGTCGAGAGTTTCTTGTACGCCCTCGGACTCTCTCAGGAGCCGCAGTTCAGCTCACTCCGAATATCTCTCACAAAAGTCGTCATCTTTATACTAGTGATTGACGACGTCTACGACCTTTATGGTTCGTTGGAGGAATTAGAATGCTTCACCAGCGCCGTTACCAGGTTGGCCCCGTTGCCTCCCGATCCCTTCCTCTCGTCTTTGTCCGTTCATTTTCGCTAACTAGAAAGTCCAATTCTTCTAGATGGGACTCGGAGTCGATTCAACAGCTTCCCGAGTGCATGAAGGTCTGTTTCCGAGCACTTCACGACGTTACATACGAGATTGCTCATGAAATTGGCAAGGAGGAAGATTGGCATCGAGTGCTACCACATCTCACGAAAGCCGTAAGCAAAAAGCTTGTGGATAACTGCATATGCTTGCAATGGTCATCCTAATTAATTTTGTGCCCTTACATAATTAATCATTGATCGAATCATTTGCTTTCCTTACTTTATTTCAGTGGGCAGACTTTTGCAAAGCACTACTTACTGAAGCAAAGTGGGACCATTTGGGCTACACACCCTCTTTGGGAGAGTACTTGAGCAATGCTTGGACATCCTCTTCAGGACCCCTGCTCTTGTCCCATGCTTATTTTTTTGTAGGACATATGAAATTGGAGGATGCAGCAGAGTCGGTAGAGAGAAACAAGGATCTGATATACAATGCGTCCATGATAATCCGACTCTGCAACGACCTAAGAACGTCTAAGGTAACCATCAAAATCCTGTGAAAAAGCTACGTACGCATTGGATTTGGCATGTACAGATTCTTGGCTGCGAAAGAATCTTATACTAATGACGTTTGTCAACAGAGAATTAAGGAGATTGAATCTCATTAACACATTAAATCGATTTATCTTTCGAGTAGGCTGAAATAGAAAGAGGAGATGCTCCATCATCGGTGGCGTGTTACATGCGAGAAGCAAAAGTATCAGAAGACGTCGCTCGGAAGCATATCAAGGGATTGATAGACCAAGCATGGAAAAGCATTAATGCTCATTGCTTCATCAATGCTGAGACACCATTTCTCCGACCCTACATGGATGTCACTGTGAATGCTGCTCGCGCTGCGCACATGGTCTACCAGTCCGGAGATGGGTTTGGCGTCCAGGACGGCAAGATTGGGCAGCAAATGCTATCTGCTGTGATCGAGCCTCTTGCTCTTGATTAAGATATTACCGCAAAGTCTAATAGTATTATGTCTTATTATGTCCTGTTGAATGAACACTCAATCAATCGTCAGTCTGTTACAAATATCCCAATCAGAAAGTTTATTATCTAAGCGTCTTTGATAAAATGAAGTGTTAAATCTTGGTGGGCCGACCACTCTTGCATAATAAGTTGGACTAAATATTGCGATTTCCTTTTACATAATATGTTGGGCCCCACACACCTCTCATTTCTTGATGTGAATAAAACCTCGCTAAATGTTCGGAAGTCAACCTCTGCAGATTCGTATCGGCACAAAGACGCAGCTCCTCTAGCATCTTCATTCTCTTTATGAAAGTTCCTAGCTTTCTTATGGAAAGAGAACGTGCTCATGGCAATTGTAAAGGAGTTGATGCTTCCGAAGCGCCGATTGTCACCCGTTTGTTCCTTGTGGATGATCTCTATCCGCTTTGTAAGGTGGTTTCACCTCTGAATGGAGATGGCAGAGGGACCTCTAAATTTGCTAGTCAGCGAGAAAGTTGGGGAAAAGCTTGCTGGTTGCTGGGCCCCTATGTTGTCCATGGTTGAAAAAAATATTCTGATCAGGTCCACTAACGAGGCGATCATGTGCAGATTGAGAATCTTCCCTCCAGCATCTTCGATCGGCTATATAAAATATAAGATGATGAGCTAATACCACCAATTTTTTTTAATTATACTTATGGTGATAGTATTGTCCCAAACTTTTCTTTGTATCAGGGGCGCTCCCAACCTATTTCAATGATGACACCAAATATCGAAAGTTCTTTTTTGTGACAAAAGTCCCTAAACATGTACCAGTGTAATAAGAACAACTCCCATCACTAGATGGCCGCTAAAAATCCGAAGTGGTGGCTTGCATGCACAATAGCCGGCCAATGGAGCGGATGTGGATTTGACGCTGCTTTCATCCATGCCAATGGACATTGTTTCATGGATTATGTCACTTCAAGGACTCTAAAAAGAGCCGAAGAGACAATTTATTATAGAGGAGGTCATCTTTTGAAGAAAAACACCTAGTTTTACCGGTTGTAAACCTTGAGGGTCAAGTGGATTTTAATACATATAAATCACATATAAATCTAGAAATTGACAAATTATGTCGCCTTGGAGTAGACTAAAATCACGTCAGCCCTATTTCCTTGCCATTGCCCATGCAAGACGCCGTGTCAGATTATTTATAGCCATCGTTGATGGCAATATGACAGAAGGTATTTTTGGGTTACTAAGTATGGGTTCTTAGTGACAACAAAGTTTTTTTTTTTTTTTTTTTTTTTTTTTTTTTTTTTGTGGTATTGGTGTCACCGTGGACATAATTTAGGAGTTGTTAGGGTAGACGAAGATGTTTTTTTGACGGTGGATTTAAAAGAAAAAACAACTTTGATTTCTGCGAACTTTCAAGTCTTCGACACTTGTTGGAAGGTGAAAGCATTCAATGGATGGTATAGTCAAGAAAGCTTTCTCTCGTGGCAATTTAGAACTTGTGCCATGACCATTGCCCCCTAAGATACTCTAAAAAAAGTCAATTTACGTCCATAATATCTACTAAATAAGTACAGATATGTAAACAAGTGATTCGAGATACATGTTGTTTACATGTTTATTGCCGCAACTACCGCCCTTCCCACATAGGAAGGGAGAGGTGGGGAGTTCGATTCCTCACATTTTCAAGGCAATTGAAGATGGAAATGTTTAGTTTCAAGTGTCGCATTTGACTTCCCCAATCTACAAAGAAACACAGTAAAAGTCTAAAAGTGAGTTGAGAGTTTGATTATGATAGATTAAAAAAAAAATTAAAAAGTAAATATGGGTAAACAAGTAATTCAAGATACATATTATTTATATGCTAATTCAATAATCAAAATATTATATTTTTAAAACACGGACTGCAAAGGACAAGAAAAAAGGTCCTTGCCTTGAGGAATGTAATATTTGCCATTTTGTCTAACTTAAAAATGTAGTTGAGAGTAAGTGATGAGACAAACAGCATCATGCAATGATTGGGATCTCCTAGATTTATAACTATCATAACTCTTCATGGGCTCCGATGTTGTCATCAGAAAAATGATCATCATTGCATCTGCTCAATAAGGAAATATTCACTTTGTAGAACATATTGACGACCTTCCTGAAGGTGAACCATCCGGGGGAAAATTAATTGATTACTAAGCTCAAAGACTTAACATATACTCTTCTAAATCCTACCAATCACAACTTGTGCAAATAAATTTATTCAATAATCACCATTAATCAGTTATTGATTGGTTAATTAGACACCTAAGTAAAGTGTATGAGAGGAATTTACTTATGCGTACTCGAGATTTAATGAATTCGGGTAAATGTATCATACAGGTACAAGTTAAGGGTTCTTTGTACCAAAGAATAAAGTTTAGAGTGAATATGTTACGGTAGACATAATTTAAGGCTTTTTGTGGCTTTTGCCCCCGAATTTGAAAGTGCTTATTAAGAGTTATGTACGCTGTTGGGAAAATATGGCTTCCAATTGGGTAGAACAATGAAGACAGATATTCAATGTACTCAAGTCGGACTTTGAGGCGTGATATCACTTTCTTTAAGAATTTATTTTCCCCACAAAGTTGCTAATGCTCACCGGCAAAAATCCTCCAAGATACAACAAAGTCTTAAATGAGAATACTAAATAACAATTCTAGCATTACTCTAAGGTCTCTCTAGGAAACAATCGAAAAATTGGTTGCAGTTTTTCTGAAAGAATGTTCGGAAAAATGATCACTCTGTCTCTTCCAAAAACGACAAGTATATATATATATATATATATATATATATATATATATATATATATATATATATATATATATAATAGTCTTAAAACGCATGCAACTCTTCGTAAAAAAATTCCAAAAAAAATAAAAATGAACAAAAACGTTCTTTTGAAAATTGTTCGGATTAACAAATGTCTCCCTTCGGAAGAAGAAAAAAAAAACCGAACAGTCGCAACCCTTCAGAAAAAGTTGCAAATTGATTAAGTAATTTTTCTAAAGGTTATCTTGAAAAGACACAAACAAAATTCGGAACATATATATATATAAATAAAATTTTGAATTTTCATTTTTATATTTAATTCCGAAAATTCTCATAAACGAAAGGCAACCTGTGAATTGTTTAAAATTAATAAGATAACCAAAAAATAAAATAAAATAACAAAAGGGGTTAGTGCAAGTGTGCCAAGTACACCAAATAATCGCGCACCCGCAGGCAGTTATGGTGGGGTCTAGCCCCACCCAATCATTCATTTAGCTACACAAAGGAAATCCCACACTTATTAATTTGCCCACTTTCTCCCACTTTTCCTATGTGGGATATGAAAAAAAGCACTTAGTTTGTTTTTATAAACAAACCTCCAACAATCCCCTACTTTTTTGTAAAATACAGATTTCAGAAATTTTTTTTTTTAAACCATACAGCCAAAATTTTAGGAAGATTAATATACATACATAAAGGTCTCCTTCGAGTTAAACATTTACTTAGTACAAGTATATCAAAGCTCTATCAAAGATTAATATACATACATAAGGCTTTTTGTGGCTTTTGCCCTCTAATTTGAAAGTGCTTATTAAGAGTTATGTACGCTGTTGGGAAAATATGGCTTCCAATTGGGTAGAACAATGACGATAGATATTCAAAGTACTCAAGTCGGACTTTGAGACGTGATATCACTTTCTTTAAGGATTTATTTGCTCCACAAAATTGCTAATGCTCACCAGAAAAAATCCTCCAAGATACAACAAAGTCTCAAATAAGAATACTATATAGCAATTCTAGTATTACTCTAAGGTCTTTCTAGGAAATAATCGAAAAATTGACTTCAGTTTTTCTGAAAGAAGGTTCGGAAAAATGATCAGTCTATTTCTTCAGAAAACGAAAAGTATATATATAAAACATTCTTAAAACACATGCAACTCTTCGTAAAAAATTTCAAAAAAAAAAAAAAAATTGAACAAACACGTCATTTCGAAAATTGTTCACATTAACAAATGCGTCCCTTCGGAAGAAGTCAAAAACCAAACAATTGCAACCCTTCAGAAAATGTTACAAACTGATTATGTAATTTTTCCAAAGGTTGTCTTGGAAAGACAAACAAAATTTGGAATAATAATATATTTTTATTTTTCTTAAATAAATAAAATTTCGAATTTTCATTTTTTATATTTTATTTCCGAAAATTCTCATAAACAAAAAGCAACTTTGAATTGATTAAAATTAATAACATAACCAAAAAATAAAATAAAATAACAAAAAGGGTTAGTGTAGTCGTGTGCCAAATAATCATGCAATTATTCGCACACCCGCACGCAGGTATGGTGGGGTCTAGCCCCACCTAATGATTCCTTTAGCTACACAAAGGAAATCTCATACTTATTAATTGACCCACTTTCTCCTACTTTTTCTATGTGGGAAAGGAAAAAACACTTAGTTTGTTTTTACAAACAAACCTCCAACAATCCCCTACTTTGTTTGTAAAATAAAGATTTCAGAATTAATTTTTTTTTTTTTTTTAAACCATATAGCCAAAATTTTAGGAAGATTAATATACATACATAAATGTCTCCTCCAAGTTAAACATTTACTAAGTGCAAGTATGTCAAAGCTCTATCAAAGTGACAAATAGCTCGGCTTTAAACTTGTCGTCATGCCCCGATCCTTGAGCGCGTGCCCATCCTTCCTCCTTGATCGGTTAAAACAACGTCTCAGGACGCATCGTCGACCCTTTCAACTAGAAAAGCAGTGGCATAGAAAAGCAGGACTACAAACGCTACTTGAAATATAAACCACACCTTTTATACACATCAGATCACTTTAAATACAATACTACCCGATATTTACAAAGTCTAACAAAAGGCTTGATTCTCAAAATTAGTAGTTCTATACTCAACTACTCCAACTTGATTGCTGAGCTATTTGGGTCCACGGGATCCGGATGATACGGCGGATCCTCTCACATACCATCAGAGAGACCAGCTACATCCCCATCTAGAGCCTAGGTAGCATCAATCACTTCCGCCAGTATACTAAAGTTTGAGAGATGGCCTATTTTAAGACCATAAGGGGTGGTATGGAACCAGGCCCTATATCTATTGGGCATCTCCTAGTATGGAACTTCCAAAACCCAAACAATAGTCACGACCATCTCATACGTTCAGTCACTCTTGGGATCGGGGAAAACTGTGACTTGCTCTATTATTCTCATGGGAAAACCGAGACGTCTAGGAGGAGTTGCCATCTAAGAACCTGAAAATGTGGTCTTACAACGGGGTGAGACTATGTTTCGGCAAGTTCTACCCCACTAAGACTTGATTAGGAAACCAATACACCACATGGTTGCCTAAGTACAGCACGAGTCAGAAGACTTACCTTGGCATTAGTCCCAACCTGTAATTCAAGGTTATATACAGATGCTTCATATATGTTGCATCAAACAATCAATCAATTCACGACAATCGGATCAAATCATTGATCAATCGAGCTAGTCGATTACATGCCAATCGGACCATTTCTAGGTCATTCATTCCACACCATATAACCTCCAATAGTACACTCCGTCACAGAGCCATAGTAATGCTCTCGGGCGTCGATTCGCCAAGGTGATGTATACACTAGACAATTGTGTACGTTCTTTAGGGCGTCGTTTTTGCTAGTGATGTCCTTAATCACTGAACCGCCCATACCTATGACGATATAATTAATAGACAATTACGTACGTTCTTTAAGGCACCGTTTTCGCCAAAAATATCCCAAATCACTGAACCACGTATGTCTATAATGATGTATGTATTAGACTGTTACGTGCGTTCTTTGAGGCACCATTTTTGCTAGTGATATATTTAATAACCGAACCATGTAGGATAAATGTTTGCCAAGAGTATTTCCAATTTACTGTCACAATTCTCTCCGTTTTACAACTCATCAAAGCATTATATATGCTGAATAACCAAACTCGGCCATCTACCAATCAATCATTTAATTTCACTCAATTTCAATCAATTTAGGATAAATTGAGAAAATATCACAATTAATTCAATTCCATGCAACATAGAGTTCAAATAAATAAACGGACTACGTCACGACAATCAAAGCGAAATTTTGGTCGTCAGCTATCCCTGCCTAATTTTCAAAAACAATTAATTAATTAATTAATTTCGAAAATTAACAGATAAATACTAAAAAATCCAATTTAGGCCCGTATTGCCTAATTAAAGCCCGATAAGGATCGGGAAAAATCCTGAGATGCATTCAATAAATAGTAGACTATATCTACCTACTAATTGCATAATCAAAATGTCTAATATGCATCACAATTAATTAATAATCACTAATCTACTCTAATCTAACCACCTAATCCTACTTAATTAACAATAATCAACCCTTAAGCATAATTAGTCTACTAAGCAAGGATTAGTGAGATTACTCACCCGAATTAAAATCAGCTTGGGTCAAAACAATGAGCACACAACAAATCTCGATCCTCTCCAAAGCGTTTTTGGCAACCGGGGTCGACATAGGCCCAAAAACGAATCACAAAACCTGCAAACCCTTGCTGCAAAAATGAAGAAATAGGCTGCTGTGGGGTTGATTTGAACCCGACTTGGGCTACGCTCGACGGTCACAAGTGATGCGGGCCGTGGCTCGATCCGATTTTAGAGCTCATGGATGGAAACACGGGCTGGTCTAATGGGCTGACCAGGAAGAACACAAACGAGAGAGGGATGAGTTGAAGATGTCACCGAGCTTGGGTAATGCTAGGCCACTCGATGAGGCAATTCCGCGGCCACTAAAGTCAACACACAAGCAGGGGACGTCACTAGATTGACTCGTGAAGATTAAAGGGCTGAAAGCATGAAGATTCGGTGGGGTTTCTGTGGGGCAGACGTGCGGAAGACGTAAATAAACAAGAGAGAAAAATGGGGCTGCAGGTTTGGTGGGCAGAAAACGTGAAAGGGGTGGACAACAACAAAACAGAAAGAAGCAGCATTCGTCGTCTTCGTGGGAATAACGAACTGCACGAAAGCCAAATGAGGCAGGGGCGTCGACCACGCTGGTGGACTAAATAAGACCAAAGAAAGCAAAAAAAAAAAAAATGATAAAAAGGTGACCAGCAGAAAGTAAAAAGGGATAAGAACAAGACCGGTAAAAAAGGGAAAATGAAAGCAACGTGGAGGATTATAAAGTGCAGCTGGCCGCACAAATGGGTAGAGAAGAGAGAGAGAATGCCGAACTAGAGAGAAATGAAAATGAGGAAAACGTGGGTGAACAGGGGGTCTTCGTGCGAGGAAAGAGAGAGGGCATGCACGGAAGGGGGGTATTCGCGTGTGTGGGAGGAAAGAAGAACGTGGAGAGAGAGAAAAAGCTTGCGTGAGGTGGGGTGCAAGTCCAAAAGAATGGGAGAGGAAAACAAAACAAAACTAAATTATAGTTTTGTTCAACTTCCACACAACAATCTCAATTGGTCAAGATAAGCCAAATTCTATACCCACTCGTCCAATTTGAAGTCCCTCTGAAAGCCAAAATAAAACGGTCTTTCAATCTCACGAATTGCCTTTGAAACCGAGTTTTATCTCATTTTTCTCGACATCCGCTTTTCTGAACAAATAAATTTGGTTAAGGTCCAATTTGAAATCAAAAAAGGCCCAAACAACTTCCATTCACCGATTCACTTACACCTAATGCCAAAAGTCTCTTCGAATTGGCCAATCCATATTTCTGTTCATTTTCCGAATCGTCCGCAACGATTTTCCATAAAAATCCCGAGCTCCCCGGAATTTCCTCAAAAGGTGAGTTGACGCTCTTAGAATGACTCATGACACGACAGGACTTCCAATTTCTGAAATTGAATTTAAATTCGCGATTATTTTTAATCAAACGCGCTTTTAGTGTGATTTTACCTCTGGGTAACTTTTAGGAGTTTTTGGTGCAATTGACTCGTGGTCGATTTTCTTCGACCCATAATGAACCCATCCAACACATTGGTGACTCTCGGTGGTTGTCAAAATTTTGAGGTTTCAAATATGGACACACGGTATCCAAAACAATAGAAAATCGGTTTAGTGTTGATCGACGAGAATTATGCAATCGTGTGGAATCGCCCACACTTTGATCACCATCTTAGTCAAATCGACCTATCTCCAATCTCTAATCAACTTTTTAATTGTGCCGCAATGACCCTTGCAGACTAGCACGGTCAAGTAGTCGATTTCTAGTCAAATTCTCAAGTATGTTGCATTCAAAATCCTTTAATGGCTTCACCAGATAGGTCAATTATCTCCTAAGTGGCCATCTTAAAGAAAAACACTATAGTCACGTTGATGAAAGGCCCGACCTATTCAATTGAAATCAGAACCTGAAAATCAGGATGTCACAACTCTTCCCCTCTTATAAAAATTTCATCCTCGAAATTTAAACATTTACCAATCCTTAAACAAAAAGGTGGGGGTGTTATTGTCTCATCAAGTCTCATTTTTCCACGCTGTCTCTTTGGTCTCGTGGTGTTGTCAAACCACTTTGACTAAGGAGACCATCTTGGTACACAGAATCTACTCTTTTTGAACCAACAATTGAACCAGCTTCCAACGTACGATACTCTGTCGTCCACACCTCATTCTTTAAGATTTAGCACGCTGGTCGAGTCAAGTTCATATGTCCTCAACATCGACATGGAAAGACATCATGCACTTATGCCTATGTTGGCGACGATGCTAGACGATATGTTAGGATCCTGATTCTTTCTCTAGAATTTCTAATGAACTACGTACCTCGGTCTCAGCTTTCCCTCCTTGCTCCCTAAGGAACCTACGTGCAAGGTATTCTTCATTGGTGGCACCTTCAAAAAGACACAACCACCAATTTGGAACTCTAAAGGTCTTCATTGCTTAACGATTCAACTTTTCTGGCGATTCTGCGCAGTCTCTACTTTGACATTGATCTCGGCAATTGCAATCACTAACTACAGCACTAACCCTGGCCCATGATCTTTCTTTCCCCGACTTCATCTCAGCAATTGAAGTTCTACACTCTTTGCTATGCACTGCTTAAGAAAGAACCATCTGAAAGCTCTACCAACTTGGAACCTTTGATCTAAATTTGAAATATAATTCATCCCCGGCACTCCATGCTGATGAATTATCTTAAATATGCACACTTCGGTATACCCATTCAAATCAAGATCTTTTTGTACTATACTAAGGTGAGTTGGCTCTATATATCTGTCGACCACAACCCCATAGGGAATCGGTACTCCCCTGACTCCTTGGTACGCCTGTCGTAATGTTCCATCATGATATACTTCTATTCCTGCTCAGGGCTCTCAAGTGACTGTAAAAGTCCTACCGGTTTGCATTATTGAATCTCCACTTACTAACTGTCGCGACCTCTTTTTTCGGCGCTCAATCGGGGCGAGCGCCTTGCGAAGGCTAATGGTCGGCTATGTCTATTTTAGCCCGGACTCTCCCAAGTCCACCAATTCGCGACTTAATGGTTCGAATTTTTTAACCTCTAAGTCAATTTTAAAACGGAGTTGCCACTAATCGGTTTGGGGTGGGTCAAATAGAAACCCAATCGAAGTATCGGGAGAAATACTTGTTTCTGCGCAACTAGAGAAATTAGGATCAACGACTTGATTACACTAGTTAATCACTAATGCCCTTTTGGTACCTAATCTTGTTTAAACCGTAAGGCTTTTTGGATTTTTTAGGGGTTTTCCATGCATTTTGTGGAGGAAAAACACTTTTTGGGTATGTTTCTCATTTCTTGGACATAAAAAGAATTTTTGGATTTTTTATCTTTTTTTTGAAAATATAAATCATTTTTGGCCTTTTTTGACATTTTTGGCTTTTTTGGGGAAAATATAGATTTTCTGATTTTCTGATTTTTGGAAAATAAATTATTTTTTTATTTTTATTTTATTTATTAAAATAATATAAAAATGAATTGGGTTGGATCCAAGGTTGGGTCGACCCGGGTTGTTCGCCTAGAACGCGGATGGGCTGCAACGCAGGCCCGGCCCAAATTTTTTGTTTTTTATTTTCTTTAAAAAAAAAAAAAACCTTAGCCCACACACCGGAATTAGGCCAATTTGAATTTAAAAAGGGATGCTCGGCCCGAGCTTCAAACCTAGCTCGACGACCCGACCTGCTTGATGGAAACCCTAGGGCGCCGGGTCACGCGATCCGACCCGGCTGACCCGATTTTCATAGCCGTAGATGCCTTCGCGATCCAACAACCACGACGGGCGACATGGGGAAGGCATCCGAGCGACGGCGGAGTGGCTTCGGCATGGCTACGGCAGAGATGGCAAGAGCAGAAGTGTTTAGGAGATGTCTAGGCTACTATGGCATGGCTACAATGGTGACGGTGGTATAGTGAAGAAATGGGGGACCGATGGTCGAAGCTTACACAAGCTCGATAACCCCGTGCTCTAGCATGGCCGACCTAGAAACAAGGTGATAGACGAGGGGGGTCAGAGATGCTCATTGGCTTTAGGGACTTCAACCGGGGCTCGTCGATAGGGAGCAGCATGGTAGGGACCCAGATACGGTAGCAACGATGGAGACGAACCCCTGCTCCCCGAAGCCCACTCAGGTCTGGACGATGTCGAGGAAAGTGACAGCGGCAAAGTGTAAGGATAGCGGCACTGCAAGATCTAGCGCAACTATGGCATCAGGGCATGGGACCTCATTTGATCTCTTCTCTCTGGCCTACTCACTTAGATTTGGATGGCATCGGGGCACGGCATTGGGGACTTGGTCAAGGCAACGGCGTCCAGGGGACGACAACGAGCCTTCATGCCCAGATCCAACCCTCTCTCCTCTAATTCTTCTCTCGCTCAGCCCTTTCACCCACTCAGATCTCTCCCCTTCGGGCTTGCTTGCCGTCAGCCTCCCCCGAAGTCTCTTGGAAGGAGGTCGTTCGAGCTTCGCAACCTGATCTCTCGCATGCTCGTTCTTTGATTCTCCCCTGAAGTCTCTTAAGCGAAGATCTTCGAGTTCGCCGTGTTCTTCGACAAAGCTTGTGGCCTACTATTTATAGGCGAGGGCGGCCGGTTGACGAAGCTTTGACCGCCAGTCTTCGCGTACCGAATGGCCCCCGTTGGCCGAACCGGAGTCTCATCCGCCAAGGTGGCTTTAGCTAGGCCGCCTTGCATTGAAGACTCATCCACTCCATCGTACACTACCGTCTCCCTCTCCATTCCGGCGTCACACACATCTTCTTCTCCGGTGTGTGCTACTTATCCAGGTGGGGAAGGAGACAGATGAGGAAGAAGACAAAGGGGCAAAAAGGGGTGCCGAGCTGTGGGGGGCCTGTGCGAGAAAAGAAGAAGAAGAGGGGGCTGGGCACGAAGGCCCAGCCCCGATGGGCTGCTTCCTTTTTTGTTTTTTTGTTTTTTTCTCTTGTTATTATCCATTTATCTGAAAAAAGAGGAAAAATACATAAATAAAGGAACTAAAGCCTAATTAAAAAACCGAATCAAAATTTAGGTGTTAACAGCTGCCCCTCTTTGAAGGTGAGCTCGCAGATGTTGCATTCAAAGACAAACTGAAACCTTAATTTTGTCTATTCATATGCAGTAGATTATATCTTATTTAGAACCTAGTGTCCTATGCAGAAAATGAGCGATATAACATTACACATACTAAGACAGATAAGTAGATACTATTGAAGAAAACTTCCTCGAGTGTTTTGAAGCTGACAAAACATTTCCATCAGTCTTGTTTGAAGACTTGCAGACTCTTTTATCAAAGTCTGAAGACCTCCGGACTGCCAGACTCAAGACCAAAGTCTATCCTCATTGACAGTTTCTAAGACCTTCGAAGAAGGCTTATCCAGAACTGGATGTTTCGTTAAAGATTTGACTTTATCGACTGGAGAAGATCTCTTGGCTGGATGTAGCATGTAGGAATCCATTATTCAATCAAGATTGATTCAGGGATTTTGGATCCATTGATTGACGAAGTATACTTGGAAGGTTCTACTTATGGAAACCTAGATCCTGATTGTATGTGCGAGCAGGATTGATGGGCTGTCGTCATGTTCCCTAAATAGCTCGAAGATCTTCCTAATTGATTCTGTCCAATGGGTAGATGGAAGAATTCCTTTGGTAAGTGTCCAACGGGTATGATGACATAAATGAGTATATAAAGAAGACGTTCCAGTTGTTCGAGTGTGTGCGCGATAGAAGAATTCCAAAGTCTGAAACTCCTTGTTCTTAGTCAATTGTGGAGTGAAATCTTGTATGCAAAAGAGAGTCTATATCTTTGAGAGACCTTGAGGAAGTGTAGTAGAGTCTCTACACTGTAGAATCAAGGAAGAGCTTTTCTGTAACAACTCTTTTGTTCATAGTGGAATCCATCTGGTGGGCTGTCAGTGCGAAAGAGTGGACGTAGGCTTGGATTAAGCCGAACCACTATAATCTTCGGGTTCATATTCTCTTTCTTACGCTCTTTTACTTTGATCGTAATTCGTTTTGTTTACAATAGACGAATTTCCTTTCTATTGTCAATTAGTGCTGCACACTTATCTCGAGAAATTGTTTTTACATCTATTCACCCCCTCTAGGTGCTCATACTAGCTTTCACAGATACCTGTAATTACTTACCGGGAGTAAATAAGATAGGATGTGAACCCCGAGTTTTGGCAAGTATCAAGGCATCATTTTACCTACTGCATGAGGAGATTGCTTCTCTAGGACCCGAATCATTCTTCGGTCGCCTATTGGAACAATAAGTGGTTTGTCTAGGACCCGAACCTTTCTTCGGTTGCCTTGATGAGGAATTGCCTTCCCAGGACCCGAACCTTTCTTATGTCGCCCATTAGAGCAATACGTGGTTTGTCTAGAACCCGAACCTTTCTTCGGTCACCTTGACAGGGAATCGCTTTTCCAAGATCCGAACCTTTCTTCGGTCGCTTATTAGAGCAATAAGTTATTTGTCTAGGACTTGAACCTTTCTTCAGTCGCCTTGATGGGAGATGCGCCAACCTTTCTCAAGGTATCTGTTTGTTGGGAGATAATACTTGGATGATCACAAGTACAAACTCTTAGATGGTACCTAGATGATCATAAGTATCAAAGGGGTACTTGGATGATCACAAGTACAAACTCTTGGAGGATACCTGGATGTTCACAAGTATCGAATGGGTACTTGGATGATCATAAGTACAAACTCTTGGAGGATACTTGAATGATCACAAGTATCGAAGGGGTACTTGGATGATCACAAGTACAAACTCTTGAGAATGGTATATCGAGGATGTACTTGAGATATTCATGAAGGTCTCTCGCTTCTTGATAAAGGGGAATATCTAGGATGTACCTGGGATATTCGTGAAGGTCTCTCACCTCCTGGTAATTGAAAATATTGAGGGCATGCCCCACATATTCATGAAGGTCTCTCACCTCCTGGTAATTGGGAATATCGAAGATGTACCTTGGATATTCATGAAATCTCTCACCTCCTGATAATTGGGAATATCAGGGGCATGCCTCGCATATTCATGAAAGTCTCTCACCTCCTAGTAATGGGAATATCGAGGACATACCTTAGATATTCATGAAGGTCCCTCATCTCCTTGTAATTTGGGAATATTGAGGACATACCTTGGATATTCGTAAAGGTCTCTCACCTCTTGGTAAATGGGAATATCAAAAACGTACCTACGATATTCATGAAGGTCTCCCACCTCCTGGTAATGGGAATATTGAGGACGTACCTTGGATATTCATGAAGGTCTCTCACCTCCTGGTAATTGGAATATCGAGGACATACCTTGGATATTCATGAAGGTCTCTCACCTCCTAGTAATTGGGAATATCGAGGGCGTGCCTCGCATATTCATGAAGGTCTCTCACCTCCTGATAATGGGAATATTGAGGACGTACCTTAGATGTTTATGAAGGTCTCTCACCTCCTGGTAATTGGGAATATCGAGGACATACCTTGGATATTTGTAGAGGTCTTTCACCTCTTGGTAAATGGAAATATCGAGGAAGTACCTGGGATATTCGTGAAGGTCTCTCACCTCTCGGTAGTTGGGAATATCAAGGGCGTGCCTCTAATATTCGTGAAGGTCTCCCATCTCCTGGTAATGGGAATATCGAGGACATACCTTAGATCTTCATGAAGGTCTCTCACCTCCTGGTAATGGGAATATTGAGGACGTACCTTAGATATTCATGAAGGTCTCTCACCTCATAATAATTGGGAATTTGAATGTAGCATGAGACTTACTTGGATGACTGCAGGCACACAGGTGTACAAAGGTGGAATATTTGGATGAACACAAATATTTAATGATACACTCAAAGACCACTCCGATAGGTCCAAGTGTCATGATAAGAGAGCATACCTGGGTAACCGCAAGCACACAAAGCAGTGGAATGCTTGAGCAACTATTAATATTATTTGGGGACAACTCGGGCAAGCTGAGTGTCATGAAAAGGAGTTCCTAGCAATATCTTTGATCTCTGAGAATATGTCTGCTATTTGTATAATATACACACATGATTGCACATGCTGAAAATTCATGAGTTCAAATGGGATTCATGCATGACAATTTTGTCAGTTTTGCATCATCCGAATCCCACTGAGGAAGATTTTGAAAGACAATCTTCATTTAGAATGTAGATGTCTTGAGCATGCAAGATGAGGGACTTTTAGTCTGAAAGAACTTTCCGCTCACTCTTATAGAAAAGGTTATCCTGACCATTGATGCAGGATTTATAAGGACCACACTATCTCATTGTCATCATGTCAACAGGGGTCCGAGTATTCTCGCAAACGGTACGACTTTACCAATGTAAGAGGTTTTTGTTGAAATTGTGATGAAGTCTTGGTCAATGGCTCATCAAATGGGACCGTTGAGGTCAAGACTCATGAACGAAGTGCCACACAATCATCTCCAAGTTTGCAAGTCGAGAACCCTACAAAAAGAGATAGAGTAATCTTGCTCGTACTTCTTCGAGCGATGCTTATGTACATATGAAATCCTACGTTAATTGAAGTGCCATAGTCTGAAGAGACTTTTACAATGAGACGCAATGTAGACTTGACTCATGTGTAAGAGGGTGAGAGTTGGTGACTATCTTGGCATTTGTCACTGGTCTTTCTTCTTACTGTCAGATGGAGGCTTTATCAATCGAATCACAATAGCAACTTCTCTTGGGAATACAATTGACTATATTTTTTGCTGGGGGCATTGGCCTTGCTTTTACTAGGCACACTACTTTTTCATGCCCCTATTTTTTATTCCAATTCTTCATTTATGGACATTGACCTTGCTTTTACCAGGTACACTGCTTTTTTATGCCCTTGTTTTTTCATTCTTGTCATTAGAGGAATCGGCCTAGGCAAGTTCAATTGAAGCACCATTATTAGACTCTTGAGTCTTCATCTTCAGCCGGCACTCTAGGCTATGGTAATGACTTACGCTTTGTCTCAATGTGAGGGTAAAATTACAGACTCACTTGGGTTGTACAATGCATACAAGTGCATAGAGAATGAATTGTTCTTCGTCATTCGAAGGCACATAAATTAATGTGAGTGTTCATATGCGATAAAGACACCTGAAGATTGATGCAAGTGCGAGTAAGAAAATTTCTATCTCTCTTCTGACCTTGTGATGCTGCTTCGCATCCAATCTGCCCCAGTGTGGGGTGGTTCTTGACGGGGGTAGGATAGAAATTTCACTAGTGTATGGGGCTTCATGGGGTGAGCGATGGAATGCCTCTCACTATTTTTGTTATCATATCATTCACAAGAGAACTCTTTACCCTGCAGCCATGGAATCTTCTACAATCATCTCACAAGTGTATAGATGGGGGGCTGTGTGTAGGATATGGCTTGCCTTTCATCATCTTAATGTGCCTCATCCAACATGTTCGATCTTGTATTCTTCACTTAGCTGTCTATTCTAATAATCATTATAGAATCAGTGATTTAAACAAACAAAATCATCATGCAAAATCCATTTGGAAAAGCATGCAGCATTTTAAGGCCCTGCATGAGAACATTTCTGTTTCTCATGGTTTCTGTTCTTTTGTTCCCCGGAACAAAAAAAAGAATAGAAACATGTTTGGTAACGCCACATTGTTTTTTTTTGTTCCCGAGAACAAAAACTTAGCCCGGGAATGGTTTGGGAATAGAAACAAGAAGCAAAACAAAGTTGCTTTTTGTTCCTGGGAACAATTTCTAGAAATAAGCTGATTTTCTTTTTTAATTTTCTTTTATTTCATTTTCTTGCCGCGACCACCGTCAACCACCCGGAGCCACCGCCCACCGCCACCGCTGCCGCCGTTCGCTGGTCGCCGTCGGCCGCCAGTCGTCGCCGTCGGCCGCCGGTCGCCGCCGTCGGCCGTCGATCGCCGCCACCGGCCGCTAGTCACCGCCGCCGCCGATCGCCAATCGCCGCCGCCTCGCCGCCGATCGCCACCGCCATTGCCCATTACCGCCGGTCGCCGCCGCCACCACCGATCGCCCCACCGTCTCCGCCGCCGTCGCCGTCGATCGCCACTACCAACCCCGCGGTCGCCGCCGCCGCCGCCGCACGACCGCCGACCACCGATGTCACCACCGAGCACGCCGTAAGCCCATCGGTCACCAACGACCGCGAAGCCCATCGGCCCGGCGGCGGGTCGGCCCGACGTCATGCGGCGGCGGCCGCTAGCGGCCGGCAACGGCCGGCCGACGGGCCGGGAGGTGCGGCAATCCGTCGACAAGATTAAAAAGTGAATAAATACAAAAAAGAAATTGTTGCGTCACCAAATGCATTTCTATTCTTTTTCTATTCCAAGAGTAGAAATTTTGTGTCGTTATCAAACAAGTTCTTTTACTCGAAATTGTTTCCGGAGCGAGAAATAGAAAAGAACCATTTCTGAAAAAAAAATTAAAAAAATTAAAAAGTAAAAAACTCTTCCCAGAACGAAGCGTTGTCATGCGTAATAAATATGATGGAGTTTGAACTCTCAAAACAAGTGAATGGTTTTGACTCAAAAAAGACCCTATTGACAACTTTAGGGGTTAACATAATTGTGTTTCCAAATATGTTAAATTTTGAACATCAAAAGGGTTATTCGTAAATAGGTGTTAATGGTTGTCCCTATTGATTAGGGATATGACACATGAATGATCAGCCAAGGATTGGGAATCTGATCAGGCATCTCTGCTTTTGCCCCTACAAAAGAGAAGATGTACAAGTAGATCAATTAGTCTGGCCGAAATCAAATGTGAGTTGAGGCCTGAAGATTTTCTGTCATTTACTTTGGTGATTACTTAGGACGCCATTTCGCTTAGGAGAGCTTATCAGAGTTTGACATGTCTTTCCTTGATTTATTATCCGCAGTTTTTACAGTCAAGTGATCCTGCAACAGATAAAAGGGATCATGTTAGTTAGAAGCTCTTTCAAGAGTCAAATAACTTGGAAGCGATACAACATTACCTTTCACTAGTTTGTAGATGTTTGAATAGACTTGAAGTATGAGGAGGATATGAAGTTCTGTAATTTTCACTCCGTTAGGTCACCTGCTCTCTCATAATTTACAGGCGCAAGAGAAGCAATTTTTTTTCTTTTCTTTTTTTCTACCAAGCAGCTAACTGCCGTGTTGGGGATTCAAACCCCCGACTTTAGACCATTTTCCTTCTTCCCAGGTACCACTCGGCTAGAGGTGCCAATGGTGTCCGTAGGGTGCTTCTTTTTTTCATTTAATCGAACCAGCTCTTGGACGACACGTCCTTTCATACCAAGTTAGGTAAATCGATATGGGTCACTTAATTTGCCCAAATTAACCATTAAGCTTGTTTCTTGAATCCTATGCTTCCTGTTAATAGGAGAAAATATGTCAAAAGTGAGTTCAGATACTTGGAATATTGGAAATGATACCAAATTACCCTTCCCCAAAGTTTATATGTGCTAACTCCTAGGGATATTTGAATGTCAATGACGGCCTTTTGTCTTTGACACAGTTCAATGTCTCTTTTGATTGGCCTTCCTTATTCGTGGCCATGTATGCATGATTGATGGTCATTAATTCATCTTTAACGCCTTCCTTCTGTGGAATTTTCTTCTATCTTTGACTATATGACCATTAGCATAATTGGGCAAAGTCGTGTACTTCAAGCTTCTATGGAGTCTGAGATGGACAATCAAAACTTCCAATTCTCTAATGGCAATCACTTCTTAGGAGAGCATGTGTTTGGAGCATGAAGTGGCGTTTCTAGGCCCTAAGTCATCGTCTGAAATAAGGGGCTAGAGACTGCCTCAACTATCTAGATTTCCTCCCTATTGATAGTAGCCAATTCGAAGACAGAGAAAAGATCCATTTCTTGTGCTTCTAGGCTTGTCAAAGATGGAAGTCCTATACATCATCTGGTTGCTCAAGCATGTTGTGGGGAAGAGATATTGCTCCAGCTTGAGAAGGAGTTAGGAAGGAGCGAGGTGGAGTGCACAGAGCTCTTGGGGACGGCTTGATTTCAACCGTATGCATGTACCTATCATGTCCTATCTTTCGTTTCATGTAAATAGAAGAGAGAGGATAGCATTTCCAAAATTATATTCAGAGAATAAAACTTACATTCTTTGAAGTGGGATGATCTTTTCTATTTGCCCTACTGCCTTCTTGGAAGAGTCTTTGAATTTGGTGAGTTCACACGATGCGCCAGCTTCAAATGCCCCCTGTCGCACTAAGTCAAGGGGGATGGGGATGATATTATGAGACAGGAAGTGAATGAGTCAGAAATACAAACATGATTAAATCTAACATCTTGTTTTGATGAAAGTTTTTGATAATGAAATATTTTTTGTTTTCAAAAGTATATATCTTTGGGGGGAAAAAGCATGAGGAAGCCCAACTCTCAGTATTCTCCTTGAATGATATTTTCCTTTCATGATTGGATAGCATCATCGAGCTAGCTTGGAATACCGCCTCATGCTTTCAAAACAAAATATTAGATCTGTACATTAGATTACTAGAATGGAAAATGCAATAGTAGTACACTAGACAGGATAAGAAACTTGAAATTACAAAAAATAGGCAAAACCCATGAAAACTCCTATGAAAAAGGAGCACTTTGATAATGCTGGCTCTAAATTCAAGCGTCTTTGAATTCCTCGCCTCTAGTAGACTCGAAATATTTGCATGAGAGGACCACTTCATTGAAGCTACGGAAGTGCAACCCATGCAACCAACAACGATGCTTGCGAGGTAAATCCCCTATGAATAGCTTTATCATTTCTTCTTTGGCCAACTGAGGGTAGGTTTGCATCATAAAAGCCTCTCACCTCCTTGCATATGCTTAGAAATCCTCAATTGGTCTTCTTCTAAAGTGAACTAAGTTCTAGCAAGGCAATTCAGTCCCAATCTGGCTTTGATACTGAAATAGGAATGCAAAAGACGGCTCATTCCAATCTTTCATGAAGTAGATATTTGTTGTGACGAACCATTACAATGCAGACCCCATAAGACTTTCTTGGAAGGCCTGAGTTGTTAATGACATTGAGCTATAGTATTGACTCATTTCAGTGTTGAGATATTGCAAATGAGCTACAGGACAAGTCGTGCCATTATACTTGCGGAGATTAGGTATCCACATTTCTCTGGGGGTCATGATCCTATGAGGGCAAGATAGGTCTGGTGTGTCTTGGTTAGGCCACTAGTTTTCCCATTGCATATTCATTGCGGTGGTGAATTCTGCTGCTTCAGGAAAGCTAGACTCTACCGAGGTCATTCCATTGCTTTCTTCTCGGTCAAAATCACCAAACGAGGATGAGACATTTAAGTTATCCTCATGGTCAGGTGACAAGCTTAGTAGTTCATTGAGAGACAAGTCATGGTGGATAAAAAAAAAATGTTTTGACTTCTAATGGGCTTTGAATCCTATGTGCGGGTGGGAGACAATCATATGATGAATGGCCGATTTCATCTGTATAACATTGGTAGCCCTCGAGATTGTATCCTAAGGACTGGTAGCCTTCAGGGTTATACTCTGGGGACTAGTAGCCTCCAGGATTATATCCTAAATGATGATAGCCTTCAGGGTTGTACCCTAGGGGATGCTCGAAGTTTTGGCGCGGTGGCTCATTGGCTATCAAATTTTGCCTACATTCAGTGGCAGATGTTGAATCGAATTGCTTAGGCTTTCTTTTCTTGATTCTTGGTATGGACCTTTTGAGTAAAGCCTTTCGTTTCACCAGTTGGACTTTGTCAAGGGGAGTGAGAGATGGTGGAGCTTCACTCTCTAGGTTGGTAGGGGTCGGTATTCTTTAGACCCTAGCTCTTGTAGTAAGCTTGGGGAGCTGTCCTGCCGTGCCCTAGTCTTGAACAGATTTTGTGTCAATGACCTCGTACGCAGGCTCCTTGCCTTTCCTAGTAGGAAACTTTTCAATAATAGGATATTGCTCAGTCGCTCATTTATCATGCAAGGCTTCATTGACATCTTCTTCTCCTGTCTCAACGACTATCGGCTCCTCGTGCTCCACGACCATCGGTTCTTCGTAGGGTAGGGCGATGTCGGGGCTGATGTCAACATTATATTTTTTGTGGAAAGCATGAGTTAGTTCCCCCCAAGTCTTAAGGAGACTAATCTTCCTAATAATATACCATTATAAGGCAGGGCTAGTCAAGTTTGATTGGTATGATTGAATCATCCTTCGAACCAGGTAGGCCTGCAAGTAGGTCTATGGGCGAGAGGTATTAGCATACCTTTTGCATTCAGGTGCTTTGAGCTCTTAAGGGATCTTAATGCCGGTGTAATTAAACAAGTCCACGGGATCCTGCCCTAGCAGCTGGCTCAACTTATGGCTTAGCTTCTTCATGATTTTTACAAACTGTCTATCCTATTGGTCATCCTCTAGCAAATTTGCGAGTGTCATGACGGTGTTTAAAGCAGCCACGGAGTTGGGCTTGGCTTGAGTGGATTCCATTTACCTTGAGAGTTGTCGAAGGATAATGGACATCTGTCCTACGCTGTCTTCAATGTTGGTGAGGCGATCATTCTAATTGGGCCATATTGCGTGAGGCCATTCGCGAGCGACTAGTGACTGGCGATTCATAATTACCTGGCGTCGCGAAAATAATGAATGAGCACGAAGGTAAACGAAGATTGACCCATGACAATGGTCTAACTGTTTTTTTTTATTTATCAAAAGAGGATTTTATAGACCACTGACTTCTGACATCTAAAACTTGAAATTGAAATGACAGAAGGAAATACTAGATATTAAACAAAAGTCCTTAAACAATGGGACACAAATTTCACGATATTAACACGAGGGGGCGCATGATTGCTATTTTATATGCGATGGGGAGCTTTGTTCTTGCGATTGGCTCTAAGACAGGTATCCAGCCTATTCCCAAATCTCTTTTGCATAAGCTCTGCTTGCTTGTGTTGGCTGCTCTCGCTGAATGGGTGAGGGACCGATGGCTTCCATTTTGTTAGGATACGATGGTTGTAGATGTAGGACTCAGACGCGTGGTGGGCTTTTTCATGTCCCTCAAGCCCTTTAGGTACCATGATTCTTTTGCGATGGCACCTACTCCATGCTTCCTCAATAATGTCAATCTCTAACGTGTATTCATAACTTTGATGGGTGAAAAGGAGTGGAGGGACCCTCCTCTTGAAAGACGGTGAGATCTCCTAAAGGGCTCCATACTGTCGTGCCACTCAATATGGGTAATAGAAAATGGCACCGGTGAGGCCGAGCAATGGAATTGGATAGCGGCGCTTGAAAGCAAAGTGAGCTCTCTTTTCATGGAACCAACCGGCACACCATTGGAATGCCTCAGGAGCCAAGTCTCTTAGGAAGTTTATCCTATTTAAACAGCTTTGGTTAGGAATGTATGGTCTTAAAACCATAAATTTCTGTAATGGATTTTCAAAATTATTTGTTTCAGATGATCGCATGAAGCATCGAAATTTACTTAAGTGAGAAAAGAACCAGACTTGTAAAATTTCCGGGGAGACCCGCATGATTTTTTCCATGTTTTCTTTAAAACGATTGAGAGACAAGAATGTTTCGGTTAAAATCATGTTGACATAATTTTGCTCCCTTGAGATCTGATTAACTATCCATGCCATCTTTGGATTTATGACATTTCTTTGATGGGGGAAAATGATGAACCCACAAAAGGCTAGGAGGAAAATCTCACTTTTTTGGGTCATGGGTTCATTTTCAAAACAGATAAAAAATGCTAGGGGGCAGGTATTATGGTTATTTTCAAGAATTTCCCTCATAACATGGACTTCAGTTCTTAAAAGTCATGCTAACCCATGTAACGGGATAATGCCTGTTGATGGCCTAACAAGTTTACTCTCGAGAGGCATTTTAATGATGATGATGTATTCTTCTAGAGTTGGGGTTAGCTCAAACCTACCAAACATAAAAGTAGTCATCTTTGGGCACCAGAAATGTGCCATGGCTTGTATGACTTCGGGATGAATAGGGATTTGGATCAACGATAAAGATTACCTACTTTGGCTTTCACACGCTTTTGGACATACCGGTTCAATTGACCCCACCATCTAAAGAGCTCTACTTTGGGGGCGGGAATAAACTAGATATTGTCTCCTCCCATCGCATATAAATTAGGACTTGAAAAACCTACTTAAATTGCCATGGGCCAATAAAAAAGACTGAGTAGAAGTAAAGAAATTACTTTGCTTTTAAAGAAAATGGCAAACACAAAGACATGCGCATGGGATGTGCGGCATTTCTAACCGAGAAGGTTTGTTGAAATTAAAAGGTATCCGCCCTGTTGTAGTCTCTCGTTAACCCTCTTAACCTTGACTAGAGAAATTCAGGGAAAAAAAAGGCAACCCTCTATAACGTAGTCTCGCGTTCGAAGCCGTATCTTTCTTAACACCATCCTAGATATCCTATGGCGGCCCAAGTCCGGTGGCCGAGTTGTGTGTGCCATGTGTAGTGCTAAAACATTTAAAGCATGAATAGCAATTTATAATCACAAAACATTTTATTTTAACCAAAATTAAAATAAACCTCTAAGCTACTGACTTGCATAAAAAAAAAAAAAAAAAAAAAAACAAGTCAATAAAGTACTTAAACAAGATAAAACGGCCTAAGTCCTCAAAAATTCTTCCCAGTATAGTCGCCAAGCTGTCGTGACCTCTTTTTTTTGGCGCCCGATCGGGGTGGGTGCCGACGGAGGCTAATGTTTTGGCTAGGTTTATTAGGCATAGCCCGAACTCTCCCAAGTTTATCAGTTCACAACTTAATAATCCAAGTTTTTTAACATGTAAGTTAATTTTAAAAGGAGTCGCCACTAATCGGTTTGGAGTGGGTTAATTAGAAACCCAAGCAAAATATTGGGAGAAATATTCACTCCAGCGCAACTAGAGAAATTAGGATTGGGAACTTGATTACACTAGTTAATTACTAATGCCCTTTCGTTACCTAATCTTATTTAAACCTTAAGGCTTTTGGATTTTTGAGGGATTTTCCATGCATTTGTGGAGGAAAAACATTTTTTGGAGTATTTTTTCTATTTTTTGGAACATAAAAAGCATTTTTGGATTTTTTTATTATTTTTTGAAAATATAAATTTTTTTACTTTTTGACTTTATTTTTGGCTTTTTTGGGAAAATATAGATTTTTTGATTTTTTTTATTTTTTTGGAAAATAAATTTTTTTTATTTTTTTTATTTTTGAAATATTATTTTTTTATTAAAATAATATAAAAATGAACCAAGTCGGATCCGGGGTTGGGACCGACTCGGGTTCACAACCCGCAAAAACCCGAACGGGCCAAGAACATGGCCCGGCCCATGGGATTTTTTGTTTTTTTTTTTTTTTAAAAAAAAAAAAACCTCAGCCAACACACCAAAATTGGGCCTATTTGAATTAAAAAGGGGATGCTTGGCTTAAGCTCCAAACCCGGCCCGATGATAATCCATTTGAGGAAACCCTAAGGTACTAGGTCACACATCCGACCCGGTTGACCCAACTTCACAGCCACAGCTCACTTTGCGGTCCAACGGCCGTGACGGGCGACGGGGGGAAGAAGACATCCGAGCGGAGGTGGAGCGGCTTCGGCGTGGCTACGGCGGAGATGGCAAGAATGGAAGCGTTTGGGTGACGTCTAGGTTACTGTGGCGCAGCTACGGCAAAGACAGCAGAACGGTAAAGAAAGGGGCAATCAGAAGTCAAAGCTTACGCAAGCTCGATCACCGCATGCTTTGGCATGGCCGACCCAGAAACAAGGTGATAGACGAGGGGGGGTTAAAGATGCTCATTGGCTTCGAGGACGTCAACCGGGGCTCGTCGGTAAGGGGTAGCATGTGGGGACCCAGATACGGCGGCAACGATGGCGACGGACCCTTGCTCCTCGAAGCCCACTTAGATCCGGACGATGTCGAGGAAAGCGGCAGCTACGAAGCATGAGGACAACAACACGGTGAGATCTAGCACAGCGACAGTGTCAGGGCACGGGACCTCCTCCGATCTCCTCTTCTCTCCGGGCTACTCACTCAGATTTAGATGGCGTTAAGGCATGGCATTGGGGACTTGGTCAAGGCGACGACGTCTGGGGGATGGCAGCAAGCCTTCGTGCCCAGATCCGACCCCCTCTCCTCCGATTCTTCCCTCGCTTAGCCCCTTCACCCACTCGGATCTCTCCCCCTCGGGCTCGCTTGTCGTCGGCCTCCCCCGAAGTCTCTCGGAGGGAGGTCATTCGAGCTTCGCGACCCGATTTCTTCCGTGCTCACTCTTTGATTCTCCCCTGAATTCTCTCAAGGGAAGATCTTTGAGTTCGACGTGTCCTTCAACGGAGCTTGTGGCCTGCTATTTATAGGCAAGGGGACGGCCGGTCGACAAAGCTTCGACCGCTGGTCTTCGCGCACCGAACGGCCTCCACCGGTCGAACCGGTGTCTCATCCGCCGAGGTGGCTCTAGCTAGGCCGCCTTACATTGAAGACGCGTCCACTCCATCGTACTCTGCTGTATCCCTCTCCATTCCGGCGTCGCACACATTTTCACCTCCAGCGCGTGCTGCTTATTCGATTGAGGAAGAAGACAGATGAGGAAGAATACAAAGGGGCAAAAAGTGGGGCCCGGCTAAGTCGCATGGGCCGAGCTGTGGGGGGCCTGGCAAGAAAAGAAGAAGAAGAGGGGGTTGGGCGCGAAGGCCCGGCCTCGATGGGTTGCTTCCTTTTTTTTTTTTTCTTGTTTTTATTTGTTTTTTTGTTGTTTTTCTCTTGTTATTATCTATTTATCCAATAAAAAAGTGGAAAATTACATAAATAAAGGAACTAAAGCCTAATTGAAAAACCTAATCAAAATTTAGGTGTCAACACTAACATATCTGATACTGGCAATCTGTCCGGCGATATTTATCTTCATAGTGATCTACCAATCGAGCTGATGCCAATTCAGACCTACTTTGAATTGTTTGGTCAAATACTGCAGCTACTATAGTGAATTTATGACAAGGCCTCCTCCTCAAGTTCGAAATGTGAAATTCAACCTTTCTCTTACTAGCATCCTCTTACAGGAATTCTTGAACATCTCAATCTGTCAACCGAAGCGTTTGCTTCTAACCTAAATATATGGTTCAATTTTAAGGGTGTCCATATAATTCAAAAGCTAACCTACCTCAAATTTGCAAACCAAATTTCGAACTTTCTTAGGTAAGGTCTATGCTTTAACCAGCATATGCACAATTAAAGACTCTCGTCTTAATGCCTCAATAACTTCTTTCATTCTTCTAGGATGTTACCAGATATCACCATTCTAGTCCTCCCAAGGTTCTAATTTATAACACCGTCTCATATTCAACTCCTTCTGAGAGAATAAACACTTGAGACATTAATAGTCGATGAAGATCTGGAATTTTCCCTCATACCGACTGTGTTTCTAAATCTTTAGAGCAAAGTTAATGCTGTGAATTTCCAATTCATGTGCTGGAAATTTTAACTTATAAGGTCTCGACTGGCGAGACGCGTATGCAACAATCCTACCATATTGCATTAGCATACAACTCAATCTTCTGAATGACCCATCACCATAGATCTCATATTTTTCACGACCATATGGAATGATCAGTACGGGTGCGTTAGTCAACTTCCATTTAAGCTCTTGGAGACTACACTTGCACTTGTCCATCCACACAAACTATTCTTCTTTCTTTGGGAGTTTAGTTAATGGTGGTACTGATGTTGAAGTTCTTTCCACAAATCCTCTGTAGTAATATGTCCAATCCATACGGCTTCTGATCTCTAATACTGTTGTCGGTCTTGGTCACTGCTAACTACTCCAATCTTAATCAAGTCCACGAAAATTATTTCAATGTTCTTAGATGTCTCTCGTACTCCTTAGCATTCCTCGAACACACCAGAATATCATTAAAAGACACAACCACAAACTGAACTTGATATTCCTTGAACACTTGATTTGCCAAACCAATGACAACATCTAAAGTGTTCACCAGACCAAACGGTCTTACAATACTCTTATACAAATCGTCTCAAGTATTAAATACTGAATTCAATATGCCATTCTTTTTGGTCCTCCACTAATGATGCCCTATTCTCAAGTCGATCTTTGAAAGCATCGACACTTCTGTAACTAGTCACACAATTCATTAATCTTCAACCATGAATACTTGCCATTTGGCTGTCACCTAATTAAGTTGATGATGGTCAATGTATAATTACTATGAAACATCCTTCTTCACAAACCAAACCGGTGCTCCCCAAGGAATGCACTGACATACATAATTCCTTATTCAACAATCCTCACATATGCACCTTTAGTTCTATCAATTCAAATAACGACAGTTGTTAAAGAGCCTTAGAAAGTGGCTCTGTTCTGAGTGCTAGCTCGATCGCAATTTCTATCTCTTTCTCTGATGACAGGCCTAACCATTCTTGTAGAAATACATCCAGAAAATTTTGGACTATTGATGAGTCCTCAATTTTCAGCTCTTCAATCTGACTTATCTATGACAATCATCAAATAACCTAGGCAACCTCCGTCTAACAAACAAATTGCCTCAAGTGACAAGGCTAAAGAAGTCGAGGGTCTTTCTCAACTCCTAATCATTCCAACACTTGACGATAAAGTTGTACACCAACAACCAATCATATACAAATCTAGTCAGTGGTTCTTTTCCTATAGCCTCGACATACCACTAAAATTCCGCAATTGCATCCCTAACACTCTCTTGCACCATTTTGATAAAATCACCTCAAACATTCTTTTATTGAATAAAGCATGGTCAGTTCCATTCCTATTCATTTTGCTATCCTAGTGGTGTTCTAACGGTAGTAACAGTGTTGGTGTTTTTTTTTTTTTTTGAACTCCAACTAACAATCCCTTACCCGATGGTCGTGTTGACTATCCTCATAGCACTTTCTAGCCACGCTCAGACACAGGATTAATCCAGGCATTCCTTCCATACTTTTGACACTCACTTGGCGAGTCTTCTATCTCCTGTCGAGTGACAGCATGCACTCTTTCTTGCATTGGAGGTCTACTCCAAAAACTCTTGTGGTGTGCTTTACAATGCATATTCACTGATCTTATCTTACCGGCGATGATGGCACTTACCCCCCCCCATCGGCCTTCTGGACAGTCTCTTGACAAGTGATCTTTCTGGTCACAATCAAAACAACCACCCGTACAAAAATGGTACAGGGCCGATTCATATTGTCTTCCATAACACACAACGTTCTGATTCGATGCATATTTGCCTATCTCACCTTTCCCGATGGGCGAAACAACATGTCTTTTTCCAGTCATAGGCTTCTTTCTAAACCGATTTACATCTCTATTGAATCTGAACTTCCACTCAAATGCAACGGCTTGCTCCCAAAGAAAATCTTCATATTAGACCTCAGTAGGTGTGGCAACAACAATGATCGCAACGACGGCTCGATTCTGAGCTTATTAGCTCGACAAGCTCCTTGGGAAAACTTGCGCCTGAACGATCCTGCTGGACCTAGGATCGCTCGGTGCTACTACACTCTTGATACCGACCTACGGTGGTACTCTTACACTAGCGCTAGCTTAAGCCGGCACCCTGCCACAAACACCTCAGGCACCGATCCTCGTCGGCATTCTATCCCGAGTTCCAGAGGCTACCGTCCTCTTACTAAGAGCCCTCAGCTCCTGATCACTCAAATTATAGGATCTTTATAGAAACCTGTTTTCTAATTCTAATACCACATTAGAATTTGAGTGACTCACAAATAAGCTACAAATCAGCTATCACAGACATGCATCGGCATGAATTTAAAGGTATTTCCTATTACTATCCTATGACTCATTGCACCTTATCACTCAAATCCCTAACCAATGCTCTGATACCACAAAAATGGGATGTCACGCCACAATCCTCGAGCGAGTGCCCATCCTTCCTCCTTGGTAGGTTAAAGCGACGTCTCAGGACGCATCGCCGACCCTTTCAATTTTTTAATACACATACGAAAACATATAAATAATCCCCAGACAATAAAACAATGGGATAGAAAAAGCAAGACTACAAACGCTGCTTGAAATATAAACCACACCTTTTATACACATCAGATCACTTTATATACAATATTACTCGATATTTACAAAGTCTAACAAAAGGCTTGATTCTCAAAATTAGTAGTTCTATACTCAACTACTCCGACTTGATTGTTGAGCTCTCTAGGTCCACAGGATCTGGAAAATACGGCGGATCCTCTAATATACCATCAAGGAGACCAACTACATCCCCATCTAGAGCATAGGTAGCATCAATCACTTCCGCCGGTATACCAAAGTTTAAGAGATGGCCTATTCTAAGACCATAGGGGGTGGTATGGAACCAGGCCCTATATCTATTGGGCATCTCTTAGTATGGAACTTCCAAAACCCAAACGGTAGTCACGACCATCTCATACATCCAATCACTCCTGGGGTCGAGGAAAACTGTGGCTTGCTCTATTATTCTCGTGGGATGAACGAGACGTCTAGGAAGAGTCGCCATCTAAGAACTTGGAAAAGTGGTCTCACAACGGGGTGAGACTATGTCTCAGTAAGTTCTACCCCACTAAGACTTGATTAGGAAATCAATACACCACATGGTTGCCTAAGCATAGCACGAGTTAAAAGACTAACCTTGGCATTAGTCCCAACCTGCAATTCAAGGTTATATACATATGCTTCATATATGTTGCATCAAACAATCAATCAATTCATGACAACCAGATCAAATCATTGATCAACCGAGCACTTTCGATTACATGTCAGTCGGACCATTTCTAGGTCATTCATTCTAGACCATATAACCTCCAATAGTACACTCCGTCCATATTAATGCTCTCGGGCGTTGATTTTGCCGAGATGACGTATACACTAGACAATTATGTGCATTCTTTCGGGCACCATTTTCGCTAATGATGTCCTTAATCACTGAACCATGCATGCTTATAACGATGTATTTAATAGACAGTTACGTGCATTCTTTAAGGCACCGTTTTCATTAGCGATATCCCAAATCACCGAACCACGTATGTCTATAATGATGTATGTACTAGACCGTTACAAGAATTCTTTAAGACACCGTTTTCGATAGTGATATCTTTAATCACCGAATCACGTAGGTCCATAACATCGTATTTGATCGATTGTAGCCAAGAGTATTTCCAATTTACTCTCACAATTCTCTCCACTTTACAACTCATCAAAGCATTATAAATGTTGAATAACCAAACTCGGCCATCTACCGATCAATCATTTAATTTCACTCAATTTCAATCAATTTAGGATAAATTGATAAAATATCACAATTAATTCAATTACATGCAATGTAGAGCTCAAATAAATAAATGGACTACATTACGACAATCAGCGCGAAATTTTGGTCGTCAACTATCCTGCCTAATTTTCGAAAAATAGCTAATTAATTAATTTCGAAAATTAACAAATAAATACTAAAAAATCCAATTTATGCCCGTAATGCCTAATTGAAGCCCCATAAGAGTTGGGAAAAATCTCAAGATGCATTCAATAAATAGTAGACTATATCTACTTGCTAATTGCATAATCAAAATGTCTAATATGCATCACAATTAATTAATAATCATTAATCTATTATAATCTAACCACCTAATCCTACTTAATTAACACTAATCAACCCTTAAGCATAATTAGTCTACTAAGCAAGGATTAGTGAGATTACTCACCTAAATTAAAATCAGTTTGGGTCAAAACGACGAGCACGCAACAAAGCTTGATCCTCTCCAAAGCGGTTCCGGCAACCAGGGTCGAGGTAGGCCCAAAAACGAATCACAAAACCTGCAAACCCTTGTTGCAAAAATGAAAAAATAGGCTGCTGTGGGGCTGATTTGAACTCAGCTTGGGCTACGCTCAGCGGTCGCAAGTGATGCTGGCCGTGGCTTGATCCGATTTTAGAGCTCACGGATGGAGACACGGGCTGGTCTAATGGGTTGACCAAGAAGAACACAAACAAGAAAGGAATGAGTTGAAGATGTCACCGGGCTTAGGTGGTGTTGGGCCGCTCGATGAAGCAATTCCACGGCCACTAAAGTCAACACAGAAGTAGGGGACGTCGCTGGATTGACTCGTGAAGATTAAAGGGCTGAAAGCATGAAGATTCGGTGGGGGTTTTGTGGGGTAGACGTGGGGAAGACGTAAATAAACAAGAGAGAAAGTTGGGGTAACAGGTTCAGTGGGCAAAAAACGTGAAAGGGATTGACAGCAACGAAACAGAAAGAAGCAATGTTCGTCATCTTTGTGGGGATAGCGAACTACACGAAAGCCGAATCAGGCAAGGGCGGCGACCACGCTCGTGGACTAAAGAAGACCAAAGAAAGCAAAAAAAAAAAAAAAGGATAAAAAGGTGACTAGCAGAAAGTAAAATGGGATAAGAACAAGATTGTTCGTAAAATTCTAAACGCAAGTGCACGTATCGTCCAAGTAATATAATGATGAGAAAAAGTATCGTCCCACGGAGATCGATAATTAATAAACTAATTAAATACTAAAATAGATTAATTCTAAAATTTATCTAACAAATCAAAATATAATTTAGAATAAATTAAAAACAAAACTTGAAGACTAAATGCAGTAAAATCAATAAGATAAATATGTTAGAGCATCTGATATCACCATAACCACTAGATATGAATTTCATATTATTGTGAATACAAGAACGATATCAAACATGTGATAGCAGAATTTCCTAATCTATTTACTATCCTATCTCTAGGTATAGCAAACCTACTCAGCTTATTAATCCACTATATCTCTATGTGAATTAAAATAAACATGAGTGCATTAAAAATTATGAATATTCCCGGCTTACAATGAGTCTTTTGGATCACCTTATCACCGAAAGCTACACAAATAATGCGGTATATTTCTATCCAAGTTTAATTCATGGTTATATATTATAATGAGCAATTGCATATTATCACCTCTCAATCTCAAACATGCACATCAAATCATTCAAGTGGTGGCCAGTCATTCAAAAGCATTAAACGCAATAATATATAACTCACATGAATGAAATCAATTGTAAAACATAAAAATCATGAAATTCACATCATCATGGTTAGGCTACATCGTAGCCCTAACAAAAGAAAATTAGAACATAGTAGAAGAAAAAATAAAAATATAAATCAAACCCAGCATCTTGAATAAAAAAACAAGAATTCTGTTACCACTTTTGTCTCAGAACAATGGAAAACGGTCTAACCCCTCCTCTAAAAAAGCATAGCTGCTCTCTCTGTCTCTATTTATAGGATATATCCAAGATATCTATCTTCTAACGCTTGCAGATAACATTAGGGAACAAAATCAAGAATTTCCCGATTTGATATATATCTTACACTGCTGCTTTTATTTGAATTCCTGATAGTTGACATTATTTTCCTTATCCTCTCCATATCTCATTATTCTGCATAAACAAGAAAAATTCAAATAATCAGAAAGACATCCAAATATTTTCTCACAGATAATGCATTAATTACTGCTTAAAATAGGTAAAATAACTCTATTTTTAGAGTTATCAAACTAGTCAAAAAGGGAAAATGAAAGCAACGTGGAGGATTAGAAAGTGCAACTGGCCACACAAATGGGTAGAGAAGAGAGAGAGAATGCCGAACTAGAGAGAAATGAAAATGAGGAAATGGGTGAATAGAAGGGGTCTTCGTGCAAGGAAAGAGAGAGGGCGTGCATGGAAAGGGGGGTACTCGCGTGTGTGGGAGGAAAGAAGAACGTGGAGAGAGAGAAAAAGCTTGCATGAGGTGGGCTGCGAGTCCAAAAGAATGGGAGAGGAAAACAAAACAAAACTAAATTATAGTTTTGTTCAACTTCCACACAACAATCTCAATTGGTCAAGATAAGCCAAATTCTATACCCACTTATCCAATTTGACGTCCCGCTGAAAGCCAAAATAAAACAGTGTTTCAATCTCATGAATTGCCTTCGAAACCGACTTTTGTTTCATTTTTCTCAACATCCGCTTTTCTGAAAAAATAAATTCGGTTAAGGTCCAATTTAAAATCAGAAAAGGCCCAAACAACTTCCATCCACCGATTCACTTACACCAGATGCCAAAAGTTTCTTCAAATTGGCCAATCCGTATTTCCGTTTATTTTCCGAATCGTCTGCAACGATTTTCCGTAAAAATCCTGAGCTCGCCGGAATTTCCTCAAAATGTGAGTCAACATTCTTAGAATGACTCATGACATGACAAGACTTCTAATTTCTGAAATTGAATTCAAATTCGTGGTTATTTTCAATCAAACGCGCTTTTAGTGTGACCGTACCTACCGAGTAGCTTTTAGGAATTTTTGGTGCAATTGACCCATGGTTGATTTTCTTCGAATCACAATGAATCCATCCGACACATTGGCAACTCTCGATGGTCGTGAAAATCTCGAGATTTTAAATACGGACACATGGTACCAAAAACGATAGAAAATAGGTTTAGTGTCGATCGACAAGAATTTTGCAATCATGTAGAATTACCCACACTTTGATCACCATCTCAGTCAAATCAACCTATCTCCAGTCTTTGATCGATTTTTTAATTGTGCCGCAATGACCCTTGCAGACTAGCACAATCGAGCAATCGATTCTTGGTCGAATTCTTAAGTCTGTTGCATTCAAAATCCTTTAATGGCTTCACCAGATAGGTCAGTTATCTCTTGAGTTGCAATCTCAGAGAAAAACACTATAGTTACGTTGATCAAAGGCTCGACTTATCTGATTGAAATTAGAACATGAAAATCAGGATGTCATACGTATACTTTTATGTAATAGAACCGAACATACCGAACATATACTAATCTCTTATTTCAGCGAAAAGTTCTATATTACTCCGCTCTATTATGGCCTTATACTTGATCTTATTTCGTGAGCTCTCTAGAAAGCAACCCCCACTTTCATAAGAAGCGACACCATTTCTAAGCTCATATAGGTGAAGTATCTACCATGTGTTTCTGTTACTATCAACACATTACAAATATTCAACCTACAAAACGTAACAGACAATACTGACTTCTCATATCAGAGCTACTTAGTATCAAACAATCACATTCAATAACTTATTCATACCCATTAAACCTTGTAACTAGTGTTGTTTTAGAAAATGATCAGGTTACCATTATTGGTGATTTCAATTAAAGGATTTCGGCTCCATTTCTTGTGAGGTCATTATTACCATATGTCTTGATAAAGCCTTCGTCAAAGGATCGGCAAGATTATTACTTGACCAAACATAGACAATTGTTATGGTACCATCTTTAATCAATTATCTCACATATTCATGTCTTAGACTAATATGTCTAGACTTACCATTATAGGTGCTACTATAGGCTCTTGCCAAAGTGGCCTGACTATCACAGTAGATAGAAATAAGAGGCATAGGACTATGCCATAATTTGATATCTAACAACAAATTCCTAATACATTCAATCTTTTTCCTAGTTGCCTCCAAAGTAATAAATTCATATTCCATTGTTGAGTGAGTTATACATGTCTGTTTCTTGCTCGCCTAAGATACAGCACCTCCACCTAGTGTGAAGATCCATCCCGAAGTGGAACGCTCATCTCTCACACATGTAATCCAACTAGCATCAGTGTATCCTTATAATAAAGTTGGATAATTATTGTAGAACAATCATAAATTTTTAATTCTCTTAAGATAACCAAAAATTATAAAAATAGCTCTCCAATGTTCTATAATTGGATTATTAGTATACCTGCTCAATTTGCACAAAGAATAAGTAATATCAGGTCTAGTACAATGCATCGCATACATTAAAGACCTTATAGCACTTGCATATTCTAATTGTGCCACTGTCACGCCCCGATCCTCAGGCACGCACACATCCGTTTCACTTGGTCGATTTTATAATGCGATATCCCAGGACAATGTATCGCCGACCCTTTCTTTTTTAAGCACATGCGGAAGCAGTTAAAATCCCCAGACAATAAAACGATGGGATAGAAAAGTAGGGCCATATTTTTCATATTGAAATTTATAACCAAACTTTTATACAAACCACAAACCCTTTCATAACTATTCACATCAAAACGGAGATCTCAAAAGAAGACAGAAACTTAGACAAACTGGGCCATACTCAAGGCCTCTCTCAGGATTGTCTTTTTCTCCAAAAATCCTTTTCTTCAGATCTCACCTCCGAGTTCTCCTTCTCGGATTCCTCCTCCTCAGATCTTCAGCGGGGTCCTGAAATGGTTTTCCCCAAACTGGGATGAGACTACGTCTCAGCGAGTTCTACCCCACTAAGCCCGATTAGTAAACCATTATACTAAAGGCTGCCTAAACACGCATAGGACAGAGGACTTACCTTGGCCTCTGATCCCACCTGCAAGTCAGTACAATTCACAATAAATATCCATTCACTTCAAATTAATCGAACCAGTCGATTACATGTCATATGAATCAATCCCCACTGTGGGATGTTTCGAAAGCTAGGCCACGTGCATTCTCCAGGACGACCTTCCAAGTCTCCGAGTTCACGTGCCTCGAACCTTGGGCCCACGTGCATTCTCTCAGGCGACCTTTTCGCCAAAGTGATGCATCAAGTCACCGAGCCCACGTGCCCTTTTTGATGCCTTGGCCCACGTGCATTCTCTCAGGTGCATCTCACCAAAGCGATGCATCAATTCGCCGAGCCCACGTGTCCTTTTAGATGCCAAACTCTGTCACCGAGCCACGTGCATTCTCCAGGACGACATACCGAGTCTCCGAGCCACGTGCATTCTCTTAGGCGACCTTTTCGCCAAAGTGACATATTCAACCACTGATCTCACGTGCATTCTCCAGGTGATATTCCAATTCACCGAGCCCACGTGTCCGCTTTCAAGTGGTTACCAATTACTTTCAATACGACAACCAATGCCCACGATTTCTCAATCAAATAATTAAATCAAATCCATAAAGCATTATAAATACTGAATAACATAATTGGCCAATTCAATCTCAATCAATTCCAATCAATTTAGGGTAAATCCCTAAAATATCACAATTTATTCAATTCCATACAACGTGGAGCTCAAATAAATAAACGGACTGCGTCACGACGATCAGCACGAGATTTCGGTCGTCGGCCATCAAAATCTTAATTTCCGAAAAATAATTAATTATTAATTTATTTCGAAAATTAAATAATTAATATTAAAAATTCAATTTAGCTCAAAATAAAGACCGATTAAATAAACGGACTTCACCACGGTCATCAGCATAATTTTCCGGTTCCAGGCCATCTCAGTTGAATTTTCGGAAAATAAATAATTATTTAATTTAATTCCGAAAATTAATATTTAAATACTAAAAAATCCACTTAGGCCCGAAAAGCCTAATTGGAGCCCACTAAGGGTCGGGAAAATCCCGAGGCACTTCCAATAATTAGTAGACCACGTCTACTTGCTAATTTCACAATCAATTTATCTAAATTGCAACACAATTAACTAATAATTGCTAATTTAATCTAATCTAACAACCTAAACATGATTAATTAAATCTAAACCAACCTTAAGCATAAATTAGCCACTAATCCTGGATTAGTGAGATTACTCACCAAATCGCGCGCAAATCGGATCAATCCGACGGCGGCGACGCGAGGAACGATTGTTCCCAAAGCGACTCGCGGATCCGGGGCCGGGAAATGGCCCAAAAGCGGGCCCGAAGTGGCTGAAACCCACTCCGTGGGTCTTGCTGGTCGCGGCTAAACGGAGCCGTTCCGGCGGCTAGGGCGGCGGGGGAAGACCGGCGGAGGGCGAGGGGGTCGCGGGGATGGTCCAGCGGGGTTGGGCGGTGGCCGGAGGTGGCCGGAGATGGCTGGACGGAGCTGGAACAGAAGCGAACAGCAGCTGGGTCGGCTGGATCGCGCGGCCTGGGCGTGCGCGAACGGCGGCGGGCGCGAGTGGCGGTGCGGCGATGCAGCGGCGGGACGAACGGCAACCGTGCGGCTTCTTCTTCTTCGTTTCTGGTTCGCCGATTCCACGAAGAAGAAAGCAGGAGAAGAAGAAAGAAGGGGGTTCGGTTGAGCGTGCAGAGGAAGAAAGAAGAGAGAGAGAGAGAGAGAGAGAGAGAGAGAGAGAAAAGATGAGTGGTGGGGGATTCGCACGGATGGGGGAAAAAGGGAGAGGAGAGAGAGAGAAAAGAGAAAAGAAAGAAAAGAAAGAAAAGAAAAGAGAGGGGGAGAGAAAAAGAGAAAAGAAAAGAGAAGGGAGAGAGAGAGAAAGAAAAATAAATAATTCTACTTTTCTTATTTGATTTTTTCTTTTCTCTTTCCCTTTCAAATTTCTTTTCGGACTTCAAATTTCTTCCGATAATTTCTTTATTGAAATTTCGGACTCGTCAATAAATTGACGAGCGATGAGACAGGATCCTAAAAATAAGAATTATGATGCGCTTAAAATTCGATTCCCGAAATCGAGTTCAATTTCGTGGTTAAAAATCGATCGGACGTGATTTTAGCTCAATCCAACCAATTAGGTAGCTTTTAGGGATTTTACGGCCGCTACACCCCTTAACGACTTCACCCAATAGGTTAGTTAACTCGTGAGTGATCAGCTCAGAGAAAAAGGCCATAGGCACGCCGACGAAATGCCCATTTCACTTTATCGAAACGGGGTCGAATTTCAGGATGTCACACCACCGCTCTACCAGTATTATAATTTAATTTAATATTGGAATCAAATGGAGCACTTATTTCTTTAAAACCAAGATGTTGAGATTTATTTAATAATTTTTCAACATAACTACATCAGCTTAAATAATAACCCCCACTATATTTCTTAACTTGAATACCTAAGATAGTATCTACTTCACCCAAATCATTTATTTTAAACATGGAAGTTAGATATTTCTTAGTTTCATTAATTCCAATCATATTCGTTCCAAAGATAAGTATATCATCAACATACAAGCACACTATGACACCATAGTCTTTAGTGAATTTAGAGTATTGACACTACTATTGATGAAACCATCTAACAATATGACCGAATTAAACTTTTCATACTACTACTTAAGAGCTTGTTTGAGTCCATAAAGAGACTTAATCAATTTACATACATTTCTTTCATTTCTAGGATAAACAAAACCCTCTAGTTATTCCATGTAAATCTTCTCATTTAAGTCTTCATTTAAGAAAGTAGTCTCAACATCCATTTGATAAACACAAAAATCATAAATAGAAGTTAGAGCAAAAATAACTCGAATAGATTTTGATCATTTCAGTAAATCTACCAATACCCAAGTATTATTGGACATAATCGAGTCAATTTCATCATTCACAACTTCTTTTCAAAAAGAAGCATCTCTAGAAGACATAGCATCATGAAAGCTTTTAAGATCATCTTCTAAATTTAATACTAAAAGGTATTTATTCATCACGTTATTATCTCCATCTCTTTCAACAAGAAAAACATAAGTAATAAAATCAGGACCCAAGTCTTTTATTTTCCTAACTCTAGTACTTCTCCTTGGTTCAATTATGTCTTTAGAATCATTCGTTTCTTTCTCTTGAGAATCACTTTGAGTTTCCATAGATCTTGAATTATTTTCAATAATTTTAGAACTTGTAAAATATTTATTCTCAAAGAATTCAACATCTCTCGATTCTACATTGACATTGGACTCTAAATCAAGAAGCCTATAAGCCTTACTATTTTTAGCATACCCAACGAAAACACTTTTGATAGCTCTAGAACCGAGCTTTGTTCTCTTAGGATCTGGAGCTCAGAATTATGCCAAACACTCCCACACTTTAAGATATGACAAATTTGATTTTCTACATTTTCATATTTCATAAGGGATTATGTCATTTTTCTTGGAAGGTATTATGTTATGAATATAGCATGTAGTAAGTAATGCTTCTCCCCAAAGATTAATTGGTAACTTTGAATTTGAAAGCATACAATTAACCATTTCTCTAAGAAATCGATTTTTTCTTTCAGCTAAACTATTTTTTTGTTGAGTATATGGTGCTGAAACTTGATGAATAATACAATGTTCTTCACAGAATGAAGAGAATTCATTTAAGAAATATTCTCCACTTCTATTTGATCGTAGAACTTTAATTTTCTTTTCTAATTGATTCTCTACTTCAGCCTTATATTTCTTAAACATGGTAAATGCTTCATCCTTCGATCTCATGAGATAAACATATAAGAACTTACTGTAATCATCCACAAATGTAATAAATACATTTTACCTTCACGTGTTAGCATACCATTGAATTCACATATATCACTATGAACTAGATCTAATAAATTCGAATTTCTTTTAACACTGGGAAATGGTTTTTTAGTAAGTTTTGACTTAGCACATATTTCACATTTATCAAATTCACCATTGAAATTTATCAAGTCTAATTTTCTCAAATTTTTTAAATAACGAATATTTATATGTGCCAACCTACTATACTATAAAATTGAAGACTCAACAATATACGCAGAACTAAAAATATTATTATTGATACTCAGTTGATACATGCCATCATTGGCATAGCCCTTTCCAACAAATAGCCCATTTTTCGACAGGATAATCTTGTCAGATTCAAACAAAACCCAAAACCCCTTTTTACAAAGTAAATCAATATAAATTAGGTTCTTCCTAATTTCAGGTATAAATAACACATTAAGAAAAGTAATCTTCTTTCTAGAAGTGAAGTCTATCTCCACCGTGCATTTTCTAGCAATCTTGGCGAGAGCATTATTTGCCATCAGGATCTCTTGAACATTTGAGTCAACAATCTCTTCAAATTGCTTGAACATGTACTTGTCCTTGCACACATGGATTGTTGCTTCATAATCTAACCACCAACTAGATTGGATAGTGGTAGAATTGATTTCAGAAACCATAGCCATCGTATCATTGATTTTAGAAATTTTCATGTTCGAAAACATGTTTGAAATCATGGCTACATAATTTTCTTCAACCAGATTTGCATATGCCTTCCTGTTGGAATGTTCTTGTCCTTTGCAATGCTCTTACGGTGAATGCAATCTTTGGCGTAGTGTCCTTGTTTGCCACAAACAAAAAAACAACCATTTTTCTTCTTTTGTGTTCTCTTAAATTTATGCCCGCTTTTTACTTTGAATTTCTGGCCAATTTTCCGTTTTTAATCCACAACATGCACCTTGGAATTGTACAAAACAGAATTATCACGTAAACATAACTTTTCCTCAATACGAAGATGTTTCTATATTTGCTCCAAAGTAAAATCTTTCGACTTGTGAATCAACCTTTTTTCCATAGTCTTTCCAACTTGGAGGCAAATTCACAATAATTGCTCCAACTTGAAAAGCTTCTGGAATATCAATCTTGAGGGCACAAATTTTATTCACAATCACTTGCAATTCATGAACTTATTCCAGCAAGGGTTTAATATCAATAAACTTGAAATCAAAATACTTTGCGATTAGATATTTGTTGGTATCTTTCTCCTTCGCTTTGTACTTGAATTCCAATGCATTCCAAATTTCTCTAGCTGACTTTATTTCAATGAATAAGTCGCATAGACGATCAGGGAGTGTATTCATAATGTGTCATCGACAAAGTAATTCATCCTTTGCACATTTCTTCTTCTTCTTATTAACCCTCTCAATGGCTTCCGCACTTGGCTGTCCTCCATCGGAAGTAGGCTTATGATCTTTTATAGGTGCCAAGTTAGGATCCAATATGTAGGAAATCTTCAGAGCAGTGAGTAAGAACATCATCTTGTCCCTCCAGCAAGCGAAGTTGTTCCCATCAAAACGGTCCAATTTGACCATATCTTGATTCATAACTTTGATTGTCTTTGACTCCATTGTAGCAAAATAAATCATTAAAATTGTTGGGAAAATATGGTTTTGAATTGGGTAAAACAATAAAGATAGATATTTAGAGTACTCAAGTCGCACTTTGAGACGTGATATCACTTTCTTTAATGATTTATTTGCCCCCACAAAGTTGTTAATGATCACCGGCAAAAATCATCAAGGATACAAAAAATTCTCAAATGAGAATACTATATAGCAATTCTAGTATTACTCTAGGGTGTCTCTAGGAAACAATTAAAAAATTGGCTGCAGTTTTTCTGAAAGAAGGTTCGGAAAAGTGATCAATCTATTTCTTCCGAAAACGACAAGTATATATATAAAACAGTCTTAAAACATATGCAACTCTTCGTAAAAAATTTCCAAAAAAGAATAAACAAACAGGTCCTTTCAAAAATTGTTCGAATTAACAAATGTAATAATCGCGCATCCGCACGTGGATATGGTGGGATCTAGCCCCACCCAATCATTCCTTTAGCTACACAAAGGAAATCCCACACTTATTAATTGGCCCACTTTCTCCCACTTTTCCTATGTGGGACAAAGAAAAAGTACATTATTTGTTTTTACAAACAAACCCCCAACATACGCAAAACTCATCTCAAACATATGATTTAAGTCAATTTGAGGAAAGTTAAATGACTTGGAAAATTTCTGCAAATTGCAGGAGAAGATTCTCTAGCTATTTGGCAATGATCACAACCAGAAATATCACTTGCTTTGAGCCAAATAATGCTATGTCTTATTGAATTGTCAAATAATCATCCTTGATTGTTCACGGGCTGTAGGTTCCCGAGGGATTAAAGCCAACGCGCAGACGTGCAACGTCCCCTATGTATAACGCGTAAATATGCTATGGAGTATGTCCATGATCGAACACGTCATCGTTGACGCGATTCTCTATCCGCTTGTGCATATACAAATGACGTTCACGCGGAACTAAGTCTCAATCAACAATGCATCTACTAATGGAAACATGACTCCTGTTCATGAATTTTAGAAAGGTCAATGTAAGTGCACGCGAAGATCGAGGCTTCTGCGTGGTCGAGTGTAATCGGAGTCCCGCTAAAGGCCACTCTAATTAAATTTAATTAAGACGAAATGAAGATTTAGTCTAATAAGACATGCCAACATAGACAGTAACCGGTGAAACGTGTACACATAAACACTGGTTTGACGATCATTTTAGCCTTCTAAGTTAAGCAGAATAATGTATGACCAAGAACAAAAAGTTAAGCATAATGAAATGAGCGAAGATGATAATAATAATAATAATTAAATTCCATTAATAAAAGGTAAATCACTGTGATGAAATCCATATGTACGCGTGCACTATAGAAACATCTCGAATTTATACTAGCTTGTTCTTTTATGGAAAGGAAGTTCGATTAAAGAAATCGGACAGTTCAATCAAAGGGAAAATATTGACCAACTTTGCTGCATAATATCTTAAAGCAAGGCATAAAAAATAATGTTTAAATCTCACGTGATGCACGGACACCCTACAGGTCTCATATTGAACCCATCAAGATGTTAATGACCAAACAAGCACGAAAGTGTTGCGAAAGAGCAAGTGATCGAACAATAATAAACTAGGAAACATAAAAGGTAAACTAGATAATTGATTTTAATAGTTCAATTGACGGGACCTACTCACAAGTATACCAATACGAAATTTTAATATATATCAAACGACACAATGTACATTACATTCATGTTCAAGTCACTTAAACATTTTCAGCGTTCAAGTCACAATATTTAGTTCTCATAATTTCTTGCAAAATAATCAAGTAATACACAAAGTTGATTCATCACAGAAGGTTTCTTCTAGTTGGGTGCAAAGTTAAACAAAACTTACAACAAGAATTTTCGAAATTTGCAACTTCAAAGCTTTAGTTGCTCTTAACAGAACGGCAACCAAAAGCTTGGTCGCACTATCCTTGAGGACACCACCAGTGTTCGCACGATGTGGACCGTTCTTCCATACTTTTCGATGTAGGATGGGTTTCATCAACAGACTCAATGCCGAGACGTATTGTCAGACACAAACAGTGATTAATTTATTCCTGGTTAATTTCCTTTATTCTTTGGCAAAACCCGGTCAATCCCTTCAATCAGATTCTTTTTTTTTTTTTTTTTTTTTGGGGGGTGTGGACGACGAAGTTGCGTTGGCATTTGCTGTCTAGTTTTGATTAGCTTTAGGCATGTGAAGCTTGCGCCAAATGTTTGGTAGTCTGTGTCGTGCTCTTAAAGTGATTACTGCGTGCGGTCGGAGAGGAGACCTTCCGAGTACGAGGCTGCCGTCCAGATTTAACAGTTACTTTCACGCCCCAAAATCACTCACGCTCGTACTCGCCTTTATAAATCAAGCATTGTGCTCAACAACTCAACTCACTCCACCGGAAAACTTGCACGATTCGTGAGCTCACCAATCTTCTCAACGTTCATTCACTCGTCATGGAGCACAAAAGAGAAGAAGTCCAGCTCCAACCTTGCCAAGCCGTGGACCAGATGCATCAAAGAAGATCCGCCAATTATAAGCCCAACATTTGGAAATATGATTTCCTCCGGTCGCTTAACAACAATTTCGACCGTGTGAGATTATAATATTTACCTTCCACGCTAATGAGTTTGAGCTAATTTGGTCATTAATTATTGATATTTTTCTTATAATTCAAGTGATATGTTCCTTACCAGAGGGAACCGACATTGGCATCAGTTCTGAAGGTATTTGCACACGAGGCATGCAATGATGTTTTTAAAGTTGAGCATGGTGGTATTTTGCTCTAAATTTATTTGTAACATCACATCCAGGATACTAATACGTGCCATTACCTATTAAATATAGCTAGGAACGTTCAATTGTTCGGCCATGTTATCATACACATCAGCCATCACATCTACACTTGATTTATATCTACCATATATTGTAAACAACCTACTCTATAGCTATATATATATATACACACACACACATATGCATGTACTCCTTTTACAACAAATTCAGAAGCATTGCGAGTCCACATTCTTGTAGCAGTTACTTCTTAAAATATGATCAATCCTTAATAGAAGAAATTAACCCGACATATTGCCATTGCTGTCTAGATTGAATTGTTCGAGGCCTTGTTGAGGTAGATTTCGATATAATGGATTCATCTCAAGTCCGCAGAAAGAAGGAATTGAACAACGGATGGAACGACTCATGGAGGATGTAAAGCCAATGTTATCAAAAGCAGTTGATCCGCTTGCCAAGTTAGAGTTGATCGACAGGATGAGAAAAATGGGGCTGTCCAACCTTTTTGACAATGAGATGAAGGAAGCTCTTGAAACAGTTGCATCCACCAAAAATGGCATTTTCGATATGGAAAATCATGTCTATACTAGGGCACTTCGATTCAGACTCCTTCGACAGCATGGTTATGTGGTTTCACAAGGTAAGTTCTAAATGTGGACATGTGGTAAATTCATTCTTATGAGATGTTACTATCGAAATCACAAGGTGAGTTCAATGATCAATGCCAAAGATACTAAAGAGATTTGGTTTCTGCCCTACTAGTCATTTAATATCCCTATGCTCGCTTTCAGACAATTAATGGAAACATTACATCAGAAATTAGTCTACCCAAATTCCATATATCATCATTCACTGTTTAGAAATATTGTCTTCTGAGTCCTTAGTCCTCAAACTTTCTTATATTAAGTAATATATTGGGTATAGTTAGTAGTATTAGCAATTATTGTCAGTTCTGTCCAGTCATTATCTTCCACTTTCAATTCTGTAATCAGATGAATTGAGAAGCTTCAAAGAAGAAAGCAAAATATTCAACAGAAGCAATTGCGAAGATGTTGAAGCTATGATGCAGCTTCTTGAGGCTTCACATCTGGCTTTGGAAGGTGAAAACATTTTGGACGAAGGGAAAGCCTTCTCAACTGGTATTCTTCGCGAGAGAGTCTCCAGTTTGGACGGTCAGCTCCTCAAATGCGCCGTTCATGCTTTGGAGCTTCCGATGCACTGGAGGGTCCAGTGGTTCGATGTCAAATGGCAAATCGACTTGTACGAGCAACAAGAGGACAAGCAAAGTAATCTGCTGGAGCTTGCCAAGCTCAATTTCAACACGGTCCAAGCCACACACCAGAGAGATCTCATAGAGATATCCAGGTAATTTTTTAGCATAAACAGAAGATATAGAAAATGCAGAGACTTATTCAACCGAGATCCTTCTTTTGAAGGAAGGCAAGCTCATATCTTCGATTCGTGTCGAGATTTAAACATGAAAAACTCACTTATGATATATGGGCTAAATTAAGCCTAGGAATGTGCCAGTTTTGGTGTTATGTATACCAGAGGTGATGTGAGTTTAATATATTTTGGTTTTGATTAGTTGCTTTGGTAATTTCAGGTGGTGGAGGGATCTGGGACTTATCGAACATGTGGACTTCACAAGGGACCGTCCGATCGAGAGTTTCTTGTGCGCCCTGGGACTCTCTCAAGAGCCACGGTTCAGCTCACTCCGAAAATCTCTCACAAAAGTCGTCATCTTTATACTAGTGATTGACGATGTCTACGACCTTTATGGTTCGTTGGAGGAATTAGAATGCTTCACCAGCGCCGTTACCAGGTTGGCCCTGTTGCCTCCCGATCTCTTCCTCTCGTCTTTGATCGTTCATTTTCGCTAACTGGAAAGTCCAATTCTTCGAGATGGGACTCGGAGCCGATTCAACAGCTTTGTTGGAATGTGTGATCCAATTTCTAGAAGCTTCAAGATTGATATTAGCTAGAAAAGTCAAGAAAAATCCTTAAGAAAATCTAGCTTAGGTGGCAAAAAAGAAAAGTGTAGAAGGTAGAAGTCTCTAGAAGATAATAGATAAACTACAATCTAGAATTTCCTAGATAAAGCCTACATGGCAACATTCTATAAAAATCTAGAATGTTGTGCTAAGGTGTAACTCATGCCTATAAATAGGCTTGTAATTCATTCATTTGGTGGTGTGAGGTTTAGACCTCCACCAATCTCCATTAAACTATTTCCTTCAACTAATGAAACTATTTTCCCCCATATCCCCATGTCCTATATCATTTAGTTATCAAATTTTGTCCCTTGTCCATCCTTTATAAACTACATCATACACTTGCACACGCTACTAACCAAAAACTATAACTAATACCAAAATCATGCTTCCGCGCACATTTAAATTCTAACAAGCTTCCTGAGTGCATGAAGTTTTGTTTCCGAGCACTTCACGACGTTACATACGAGATCGCTCACGAAATTGGCAAGGAGGAAGATTGGCATCGAGTGCTACCACGTCTCACGAAAGCCGTAAGCAAAAATCTTGTGGATAACTGCATATGCTTGCATTGGTCATCCTAATTAACTTTGTGTCCTTACACAATTAATCATCTTTGATTGAATCATTTGCTTTCCTTATTTTATTTTAGTGGGCAGACTTTTGCAAAGCACTACTTACTGAAGCAAAGTGGGACCATTTGGGCTACACACCCTCTTTGGAAGAGTACTTGAGCAATGCTTGGACATCCTCTTCAGGACCCCTGCTCTTGTTCCATGCTTATTTCTTTGTGGGACATATGAAATTGGAGGATGCAGCAGAGTTGGTGGAGAGCAAGAAGGATCTGATATACAATGCGTCCATGATAATCCGACTCTGCAACGACCTAAGAACGTCCAAGGTAACCATCAAAATCCTGCGAAAAAGCTACGAACGCAATGGATTTGACATGTACAGATTCTTAGCTTGTGGAAAAATTCTTATATTAACATGACGTTCGTCGACATTGAAGTGAGGAGATTGAATCTCATTAACACATTAAATCGATTTATCTTTTGAGTAGGCTGAAATAGAAAGAGGGGATGCTCCATCATCAATGGTGTGTTACATGCGAGAAGCAAATGTATCAGAAGACGTCGCTCGGAAGCATATCAAGGGATTGATAGACCAAGCATGGAAAAACATTAATGCTCATTGCTTTGTCAATGCTGAGACACCATTTCTCCGACCCTACATCCATGTCACTGTGAACGCTGCTCGTGCTGCACACATGATCTACCAGTCCGGAGATGGGTTCGGCGTCCAGGATGGCACGATTGGGCAGCAAATGCTATCTGCTGTGATCGAGCCTCTTGCTCTTGACTAAGATATTACCGCTAAGTCTAATAGTATTATGTCTTATTCTGTCCTGTTGAATGAACACTCAATCAACCGACAGTCTGTTACGAATATCCCCATCAGAAAGTTTATTATCTAAGCGTCTTTGATAAAATGAAGACTTTAAGTCTTGATGGGCCGACAAGTTGGACTAAATATTACGATTTCCTTTTACATAATATGTTGGGCCCCACACACCTCTCATTTCTTGATGTGAATAAAACCTCGCTAAATGTTCGGAAGTCAACCTCCGCAGATTCGTATCGGCACAAAGACGCAGCTCCTCTAACATCTTCATTCTCTTTACGAAAGTTCCTAGCTTTCTTATTGAACGAGAACATGCTCATGGCAATTGGAAAGGAGTTGATGCTTCCGAAAGGTGCCGATTGTCACCCATTTGCTCCTTGTGGATGATCTCTATCTGCTTTGTAAGGCGGATCGTGAAAATTGTCGGACTCTTAGCTTAAGTGCTCGATCTTTTATGTGATTCCTTGGGGCGAAGAGTGAACAAGAAAATGTCAAAAATATATTTTTCTGCAGTAATGTCACTGAGGATGATAGAAGCGACTTGGACCCAATAGTGGATATAAGCAATGAAAATGATCTGGGCAAGCATTTAGGTTTCACCTCTGAATGGAGATGGCGGAGGGACCTCTAAATTTGTTAGTCAGCGAGAAAGTTGGGGAAAAGCTTGCTGGTTGCTGGGCACTTATGTTGTCTATGGTTGGAAAAAAATACTCTCATCGGGTCCACCAACGAGGCTATCATGTGCAGATTGAGAATCTTCTCGATCAGCTATATAAAATATAAGATGATGAGCTAGTCCCACCAAAAATTCTAAATTATATTTACGGTGATAGTAATGTCTCAAACTTGTCTTTGTATCTGTAGCGCTTCCAAACTTTTTTTAGCTATGACATCAATATGAAAAGTTCTTTTTTGTCACAAAAATCCCTAAACATGTACTAGTGTAATAAGAATAACGCCATCACTAGATGGCTGCTAAAACTCCAAAGGAGTGGCTTTCATGGACGATAGCCGGCCAGAGGAGCAATGTGGATTTGACGCTGCTTTCATCTATGCCAAAAGACGTTGTTTCATGGATTATGTCAGTTTTAGGGCTCTAAAAAATAAAAATGGCCAAAGAGGCAATTTATCATAGAAGTCCATTTTTTGAAAAATATATATATACACACCTACTTTTACAAGTTGTATACTTTGAGGGTCAAAAGGATTTTAAAACGTATAAGTCATATCCAAACCTACAAATTGACAAACGATGTCGTCTTGCACTAAGCTAAAATCACGTCAGCCCTATATCCTTGTGATTGTTCGTGGATGACGCCACGTCGGATTTTTTAAAGCCATCGCTGACGGCAATGTGACAGAAGGTATTTTTGGGCTACTCGTACAAGAATGCGGTATTAGTGACGATGAAGTTTTATTTGTGGTATTGGCGTCACCATGGACAAAATTTAGGAGTTGTGATGGCTTCTTCTTCTTTTTTAACGATGGATTTCAAAAAAAAAAAAAAAAAAAAAAACGACTTTGATTTATGTCAATTTTCAAGGCTTCAACGCTTGTTGGAAGGTGAAAGCGTTCAATGGATGGTCTAGTCAAGAAAGCCTTCTCTCGTGGCAACTTAGAACTTGTTCCATATCCATCGCCCCCTACGATACTCTAAAAAAACTCAATCTCTATCCGTGATGTCTACTAAATAAGTACAAATATGTAAACAAGTAATTCGAGATACATGTCATTTACATGTTGCTCGTGGCAAGTGCCGCCCTTTTTACGTGAGAAGGGGAGGTGGGGGGTTTGATTTTTCACCTTTTCAAAGGAGTTAGAGATGAAAACATTTAGTTTCAATTGCAGGGTTTGACTCCTATAGTCCGCAAAGAAATAGAGCAAATGTTTGAAAGTGAGTTGAGAGTTCGATTAGGATAGATTAAAAAATTAAAAAATAAATATGGGTAAATAAGTAATTTGAGATACATATTATCTATATGCTAATTCAATAATGAAAATATTCGACTTTTAAAACACAGACCGCAAAGTACAAGAAAAAAGGTCCTTGCCCTGAAGAATGTAATATTTGCCATTTTGCGTGACTTAAAAAATGTAGTTGATTATTCTAGTAGTTATTTGTAAGTAAGGAGACAAACAGTATCATGCAATGAAAGATCTCCTAGATTCATAACTATCTTAACTCTTCATGGGCTCAGATGTCGTCATCAGAAAAATAATCATCATTGCGTCTACTCGATAGGATTATTCAATCTTTATAACATTTTGTGACCTTCCAAAGGTGAACGGTCTGGGGGAAAGCTAATAGATTACTAAGTCCAAAGAATTAACACATACTCTTCCAAATTGTACCATCACAATTTGGTACTCAATGTTAATTTGTTCAATTAAACATGCAAATAAATTTATTTAATAGTCACCATTAATCAGTTATTGATTAGTTAATTGGACACCTAAGTAAAGTGCACGAGAGGAGTTTACTTCCACGTACCGGAGATTCAATGAATTCGGGTAAATCTTTCCAATTGGTACAAGTTTGGGATTTTTTGTACAGGAGAATTAAGTTTAGGGTGAATGTGCTATAGTAGGCCTAATTTAAGACTTTTGTGGCTTTTGCCCTCTAATTTAAAAGTGCTTGTTAAGAGTTCTGTTCGCAAAACTCATCTCAAACATATGATTTAAGTCAATTTCAGGACAGTTAAATGACTTGGAAAATTTCTGCAAATTGCAGGAGAAGATTCTCTAGCTGTTTGGCTATTATCACAACCAGAAATATCACTTGCTTTGAGCCAAATAATGCTATGTCTTATTGAATTGCCAAATTATCGTCCTTGATTGTTCACAAGCTCTAGGTTCCCGAGGGATTAAGACCAACGCGCAGACGTGCAACGTCCCTTATGTATAACGCGTAAATATGGTATGGAGTATGTCCGTGATCGAACACGTCATCGTTGACGCAATTCTCTATCCGCTTGTCCTTATGCAAATGACGTTCACATGGAACTAAGTCTCAATCAACAAGTGCATCTACTAATCGAAACATGACTCCTGTTCATGACTTTTAGAAAGGTCAATGTAGGTGCACGCGAAGATCGAGGCTTCTTCGCGGTCGAATGTAATTGGAGTCCCGCTAAAGGCCACTCTAATTAAATTTAATTAAGACGAAATGAAGATTTAGTCTAATAAGACATGCCAACATAGACAGTAACCGGTGAAACGTGTACACATAAACACTGGTTTGACGATCATTTTAGCCTTCTAAGTTAAGCAGAATAATGTATGACCAAGAACAAAAAGTTAAGCATAATGAAATGAGCGAAGATGATAATAATAATGATTAAATTCCAATAATAAAAGATAAATCACTGTGATTAAAATCCATATGTACGCGTGCACTATAGAAACATCTCGAATTTATACTAGATTGTTCTTTTATGAAAAGGAAGTTCGATTAAAGAAATCAGATAGTTCAATCAAAGGGACCATATTGACCGACTTCGCTGCATAATATCTTAAAGCAAGGCATAAAAATTAATGTCTAAATCTCATGTGATGCACGGACGCCCTACCGGTCTCATATTGAACCCCATCAAGATGTTAATGACCAAACAAGCACGAAATTATTACGAAAGAACGAGTGATCAAACAATAATAAATCAGAAGATATAAAAAGCAAACCAAATACTTGATTTTTATGGTTCAGTTGACCGGACCTACTCAACAAGTATACCAATACGAGATTTTAATATAGATCAAGCGGCACAAAGTATGTTACAATCATAGTCATGTCACTCAAACACTTTCAACGTTCTTGAGCTTCCAATTATACAAAATAATTCACACAATATTTAGTCCTCATACTTTTTCACAAATCAATCTCCAAAGGAATGCAAAAAGTTGACTCGTGACAAAAGGCTTCTTCTAGTTAGGTGCAAAGTTAAACAAAACTTACAACAAGAATTTTCAAAATCTGCAACTTCAAAGCTTTAGTTGCTCTTAACAGAACTCAACCAAAAGCTTAGTCTAACTATCCTTGAGGACACCACCAGCGTATGCACGATGTGGACCGTGCTTCCACACACTTCAATGTTGGTTGGGTTTCATTCAATGGGCTCAATCTTGAGACATATTACCAAACACAAACAGTGATTAATTTATTTTCGGTTAATCCCCTTTATTCTTTGGCCAAACCCGGTAATCCCTTCAAACATATTATTATTATTATTATTATTATTATTATTTGGGACAATGAAGTTGCCTTGGCGTTTGCTCTCTAGTTTTGTTTAGCTTAAGGCATGTGAAGCATGTGCCAAATGTTTGGTAGTTTGTGTCGTGATTACTGAGTGTAGTCAGAGAGGAGACCTTTCGTGACGTCCCAGCAGTGTCACATACTAAGCGCAAGTGGAAATTGTATAGATTATTATCATGACAGAACTTGTTGGTTTCAATTATCGAACTATAGCATCCAAACCTAATTGGTTAGCATGTATAACATGGATATTTTATGATTTGAAACTTTTATAACACACAATCACCTTGTAACAATCCTATCACTTAGCATTAGACAATCCAACTAAGAACATATATAAGGATCATGAGAAGCTTCGTTAACTTTCTTGTTGAAAACCATTCAGGCTTACATACGTCGATCTGGATTACTTACAAGTCCTTCATCGATGCACAACATATATTTATATGTTCATGAACAAAAGTGTAAGTAATTAGCCAGGGAAAGGGTGAGAGAGGTTCCTAACTTCATTACCCCTTACACTAGCCCACGTTCATAAAAAACAAAAAAACAAAAAATCAAAAACAAACAAACAAACAAACAAACAAAAAACAACAACAAAACAAAAAGCAAAACAAAAGACATCTTCTTCGGCTTCATCATGATCTGGGTGCCTAAGCACTTCCTGTCCTAGCTACAGGTCCTCTAGTGTCAAACTAAAGAGGGCCAAACAGCTAAACAACTCCCTTTCATGGTTTATGAACCAAGCAACGAACCTCATAGGAATCCAGTCTACCTTGCCATTGTCCATCCAAAGTGTAGCCTCATATCTCGTGCAGGTCAACTTGATATTGGGGTCATATACGTCGTGAAAAGAAACATCAATGTACGCTACCACCCCATAACAAGTGATCAGTGGTACATCCATACTAATGATCTGAAAAATAGAAAGGAATGAGCAATGCCCAGTAAAGAAATAATAAGACCCTAAGCTAGAGAATCCTTAGTTGCCAAAGAAAGCAAAAGAATACAAACAAATAGCTCAACATACTAAGGCAAAATTGTCACAGATATAACTAAATAAATACTAAAATGTCATATGAATAGTCACTTCGTAACAAACATACTAAATGCACATGTATGCCTCATGCTCTTAATCTGAACTAAGATGAGATGTGATAACAAAGGCAAACTCACACGCTAAGTGGAATTTATATTATAGTATGTATATCAAAGTCCATCCTCAATCAGTTTACTCACCAGAACGTAAGCCAGCCCAATCGAGTCACTTCCGAAATCCCATGTCCGAACTTCCACGATATTGCTCCCAGTATCACACAATTGAGGCATCCCAAGATCATACAGCATAGGGCATCTCATTCTGAGGCATCCCTGATCACACACAAGGGAATCTCAACTCCGAGGCATCCTGATATTTCACTCAATCGAGGCATCCAAGATCACATAGTATGAATATCACACCCGGGGCATCACTAGTATCTCAATATCGATGGAAATCTCTTACTCATTTAATTCTCACATTCCACACATCACACCTTTGAATTATATCACATCACGGCATGCATGAGACCTCAAGAGCACACAATCACTATAAGCAGCACTCATGCTCACACAGCATTTCATTCATGTTGCACTCATTGCACACGCATACCATAATTAATAATCGTACAATGGCCACACTTTGAATTACGGAAGAGACATGCTCATATACAAACTAACCATTATTACATCATCATTAGGCTCCCTATATGCCATGAAAATCAGGTACAAGAAGCACAACATCTATTGCACAGTCTCGGATCAAGGCAGAATACAAGCTGACATGGGCAGTTTCAATCATAGAAGCAGAAAATGCATCAAATCTCATTGAAATGCTACGAAATTTTAGTACGTTATAGAAGAGACATAGATTAACATTTTTCATGAAGAAACCTAACCCTATATCTCATTGTATAAAGAGCAGTAATTTGTTGTCTTTACCCCTAAATTCTGCAGCAACTTCCAAATTAAGTGCCTACTGAAGAAGGATCATTTCACAACGAATCTCGACTATTTGTTCTAAAATTTTGATATATTATTCCTAAAGATGTGTTCTACATCTTTCATGAAGGGTTTAAAGTCAACTCCATCCAGAAAATTTCGTAAAATCCATAGAACTAGTTATGTTGTTTTTCTGCAAGTCAGTTTGCTATTTTAAGGGAGGAATGTTCTCTAATTTTCCAGAACAAAAAGCACAAGCGTGTAAAGTGTGAGGAATGTTCTCACCAGCTAATTTTCACAAGAAACAAAAAGCACGCTTTTCACAAGAAACAAAAAGCACAAGCGTGCAAAGTGCGCCAAATAACCGCACACCTACACGCAGGTATGGTGTGGTCTAGCCCTACCCAATCATTCATTTAAGTACACAAAGGAAACCCCACACTTATTAATTAACCCACTTTCTCTCACTTTTCCTATGTGGGACAAGGAAAATGCACTTAATTTGTTTTTATAAACAAACCTCCAACACTCGAGCCATACAATGGAGAGGATCCAATCATAGAGTGCAACTTAATTTGTGTTTTCGTATACATACATACATACATACATACATACGTATACATACATAAATACATACATATATATATATATATATATATATATTATGATAGGGTATCTTCAATCAATTATTTTGAGGTCCTACACTAAGTTGTGTAAAAGGAATTTCACAAAATTAAATGAAAATAATCATGTAATAGTCCAATTATTGCTTTCTGATTTCAAGGGGAAAAAAATGGTTAATTTGCTGTACCGGACAGCTAAGCCTCCCAATCAAAGCTTATTAATTGATAGACTGAAGATAAAGATAAAAATTCAGACTATTACCTTGATCTTATCGAAGGACCTATTAGGTAATAAATCCACAAGTTTTCCAAGTAAGAACTCAGATGCATCTTTTAACGTGTTCTTATCTATGAAAGATACGATTTTGCTAAAAAAAAAAAAGGGGGGGGGGAGAACAGATGTTTTAAGTCATATGAGAAAGCGACAGTAAACGAAGAGAAGAATAAATCCCTGTCCCAAAACTTGAAAAGAGACCTATCAAAAAGAGTTGAGAGTTCTGCAAAAATAGGCAGCAAAAATCCCACGAAAGATAAAGATTTGTTGCAAAAGCAAAGGGTTGCATGCAACATCGCAACCACGGGCACTTCTTGTTTCAACAGAAGCCCTCAGACATCAGGACAGTGCAACGCAACAATCCAAAGGTTAGATAGTGAAGACAGAAATGCCATGCACCCAACGTGAATGAGCCCGTGAATCGGAGCCCTTGACTCACCTTGGCCAGGTAATATGAAGAATCATAATACATATGGCCAGTAGCACTTGGCCTTGTTGCTGAAAGGAACTCAAGAAGCGTGATAGCCTGAAACTCTATGCATTACACAATGCTTAAGTTACAGTTACACCGAAGAGTTCAAAACCCTGGAAGTCAAGACTCTATAGTCTTATCAACAGTGTCAATACCAATTTGTAGCTCCACAACAACAACAAAATCAGTGAAAACAGTGAAAGTAAAAGGCATTTCTTCAATAACAGGAACCTGTTTCATGCTTTGGCCTTGTTCACCGTGGCCTAGTTGATTGATAAAATTCCATGCACAACATCACATATCGAGGGTTGAGCTCAGCAAAGACCATCGAGGAAATGAAGTCTTGAGTTGGTAACCATAACAGTTGATTGGTACATAATGCGATAAAAACCATTATGCTGCTTGAGCCAATTTTAGATTATATGGTGTCTTCTTGGTCTTGCCATGTTCCACAATCTCTGTTGCCAATTCAACCTTGCATTCCCGAACCAAGAAATCTACAACATTCTGCAGAGTATTTGTTACACGAAGTAACTTTTGATCCATGGCCTCGATGCAAAGCCTATGCACCGATTCATAGTCACCCTTTTCACAAAGCAAGGGGAGAAGAACGGATACCGTCACCCGATCAACATTGCACTTACTCTCAACAAGCCGCCGATACCAGTTCTTGGCTTCATCCAAGTCTCCATTTCGGCAACACCCAACAATAAAAGCATTGTAGCTGTGTGTATCAGCCTGGATTCCCTTATCCCGCATTTCATCTAACAGCTTAATGGCATCCGCAACTCTGTTCTGCAAAACTGCTCCACGAAGTCTTGGATTGTAACTCCTGACGCTAGGAGTAACATTCTTGCTCACCATTAAATCCCATATCTTCTCGCCTTCTGATAACCCGCCATTTCCATAAGAAGCCTCAAGCAGGGTATTCCACGTTATCAAATTAGGCTCAACCCCTTTTCCCTCCATCTCATCAAGCAACGAAACAGCAGAATCAAGATCACCCATCAGGCAATAGCCCTTAATAACCGTATTGTAAGTGCAAACATCGACGTCCAGAGACAGCTTCTCCGGCAACACCCGGAAGATCTCCTCGACCTCATCGAACTTCTTGGAATCGACACAGGCAGCCAAGAGGGCATTGAGGTGCACCAGCGAGGGCTTCCGCGATGATAGGCTAGGCATTCCGTCGAACAGCTTCCGGGCGTGCTCGAACATGCCCGCCTTCCCGTAGAGGCCGATGAGGCGGACCGCGAACTTGTCGCCCGAGCGCGCCACGTACTGCTTCTGGTGCTCGAGGAGGTCCTCGATGAGGGCGAACTGCTGGTGGTAGGCGAGGCGTTGGACGGTCTTCTCGTACGGGACGCTGTTCCGACGGAAGTGGGTCGACCGGGAGAGCTTCTTGAACTTGGCGACCACCTTCCGGAGGTCTTGTCGTCCGCCGAGATGGTCTACGCGAGGGCGGGGTGGCGGCTTGGCGAAGACGCCGCTGAGGCGACGGAGTAAGGAAGACATGGATGGGGCGGTGCTCGCTTCCGCCAAAGGTTCGGACACTTGCAGAGGAAGGGCTTTAGAACCGTTTTGAGTGTAGTTGCAATTGCAAAGCAACGGCAAAAACCGAGTCAATTAATTAGTTATTTCTCGACCGATGATCATTTGAGATCGACTCGTCTAATTTCGAATTTAGTTCGAACCCGAGTTATTTAATTATCTTGTCGAATGGAGTTCTCGAACTCTGTACTACTTATATCCGACAAGTTAGCTCGCGAATTTCATCTTACTTTTATTAATTTTTTTCGAAGACAGGTCATGGTTATAAAAAGAAAATACCAATACCAGAAAGATACTTAGCATTTGTGTTTATAAGGCTGGAGTTCATTTTTCTTATAAGTTCGAGCTCAGATTTTTCGATTTTCCAGCTACTTAAACATAAAAAAAAAGGGGGTGATTTTATGGATTTTAGCAGGAACAATTTCCTCATAATATTTTACTGTTCGATTGAATTTGCAACATGTCTCAACCTGGATGCTTATGATCATCTTACTTTCCGATCCAATGGTAAAATGTAGGGGCAAAATTTATGCTAATAGGAGGGCGATATATATATGCCCTAATTTTTTTGGAATAGGCATTGTGGTGTCTCCATGGCCATTATGATAAAGCAATTTAACAAAAGAATTAATTGTAAATTATTTTTATATGGTACAAAGCCCCTTTTTTTAAGAAAAATTAAACTACGACGTGTGGCGAGATGATTCTGATTTTCGAACAAACACGTTAAAAGGATTTGTGGACCTATAATAACATTATTTTCTTAGTTTCTCTAGGCAAAAATTCCGGTATCCATAGACATCAGAACTCGAGGGAACGAAAGAAATGCATCCTAATCCAACTTCGAAAACCTTGGCTTTTAGGGTCTTTTCATCTAGTGATTTATTTAACTTTACGAGAACCCTTTTCATTAGCCATCAAAAAGAAATTCGGAAGGAGGTGAACATCATAGTCGCCTCCCTTAGGCGTTATCATACGGACTCACAGTGTCCCAAAAATGTTGCCTCATCCTCATTAAACTTGTTTGCACAAAATCCAGTCCGAGGTGCTCTGCTCCTCCAAATGTTGCCGCAGCAGCCCTCTTTTTCCAACTTTAGCTCCCTCCTGATCAGCCCTTCTCTCCCTTACGCCTTTATTTGTATCACCACCCTCGTCGATAAGACGGGGACGACAACAATCTTGAGATCCATGGCTCCTGAACCTTAGATCTCAGTCTCGCTGAGGCTTGATGAGCGCTACTTTATCATGGCCTAGTGGCTGAGGCAATGTCATCTATGACACCAGATATTGAGGGTTGAGGCCAGCAAGCACCATTCAGAGAAACGAATCTGACAAGTAGTAACCATAAGAATCGAAAGAATGAAAAATTACCATTATTCTGCTTGAAGCAATTCTAGATCATATGGTTTTTTCTGCGCCTTGCCATGTTCCACAATCTCCTTTTGCCAGTTCAACCTTCAATTCCCGGACCAAGAAATTCACAACATACTGCAGAGTATCCGTTCCAAGAAATAACTTCTTATTTATGGCCTTGATACAAAGCCTGTGAGCCAATTCATAGTCGCCCTTTTCACAAAGGAAAGGACTGAGAGCAGATATTGTCACCCGATCGAGAGCACATCCACTCTCCATGAGCCGGCGGTACCAGTTCTTGGCTCCCATCAAGTCTCCATTTCGGCAACACCCAACAATAAAAGCATTGAAGCTATAAGTATCGGCCTCGATTCCTTTATCCCGCATTTCATCAAACAGCTTTACGGCATTGGCAACTCTGTTCTGCAAAAGTAACCCACGAATTCTTGTATTGTAACTCCTGATGCTAGGGTTAAATTTCTTGCTCACTATTAGATCCCATATCTTCTCTCCCTCCAAGAACCTGCCATTTGCATGGAAAGCCTCGAGCAGGGTGTTCAACGTGATTAAATCAGGTCCAATCCCCATTTTCTCCATCTCATCAAGCAATGAAAGAGCCGGATCAAGAGCCCCCATCAGGCAATAACCCTTAATAACCGTATTGTAAGTGCAAACATCAATATCCAGCGACAGTTTCCGTGGCAACAGCCGGAAAATCTCGTCAACCTTATCGAGTTTCTTGGAACAAACGCAAGCGGCCAAAAGGGCATTCAGGTGCAGCAGCGAGCGGTCAGTCTTCAGGCTAGGCATTTCGTCGAACAGCTTCTGGGCATGCTCGAACATGCCCGCTTTCCCGTAAAGGTTTATCAAACGGGCCGCGAACTTCTCGCTGGAGCCCCCACGTACTGCTTCTGGTCTTCGAGGAGTTCTTCGATCAAGGCGAACCGCCGGTGCTTGGCAAGGCGCTGGACGGTCTTCTCGTAGAGGACACGTCTACGACGGAACTCGGCCGACTCGGAGAGTTGCTTGAACTCGGCGACCAGCTTCTGGAGGTCGCATTGTTTGCCGAGGTCTACGCGGGGGAGTCTGGGCCGTCCGGTGAAGACGCCGTGGAGTCGCCGGAGCACTGAGGGCATGCCGTGTCGGTTTTTCCCACGAACGGATCAGAGGAATGTTCTTTAGAAAGGGCTGGTCTCGTTTGCGACAACAGGGTCGGACCCCTTTCAAAGTTGCAATGTAAGTCAGTTTTAGGGTCAATTCCATGTCCTAAAACTTGTCTTAAATGTGTATTTAAATCGTAAAACTAATATTTTGGGTTCTAAAATTTCTAAAAGAACATAAAGTGAGGATTTCCATAACCCAGAGTAATATTCATTATGAATTTCTACCATACTACTTGCATATTTTGGAACCTAGAAGTTAATGTATTACAGGTTCAATTATACCCAAATTTCACTTATATATTAATTAAATAATTGCAATGAATCATCATATATAATTCATTGACCACAACTTATATTTACACACACGAAAATATGAAACATTAACAAAGTAAAATTTTTAGCCATAAAATGGAAACTCAAACTTATAGTTCTAATCATTGGGCGCCAAATACTATAGGATCACACAGAGATAAAGATCAATAAAAATACAAAAACTTGTTTCAAGTTCCAAGATCCACCTGCTTAGAACCTAGAATTTAACCATCCAAGTAGGTTTTCTAATATTTGAAATTTGGAACTTATCATGCGTATCTTAAAACTTGAAACCAAGCATTTTCCTAGTGGTCTAGTTTTTAGTTCAAGATTGTACCTTCAAACCATGCTCACCCCTAACCCCTAGCGACTTAAGGGAGGTGAATTTGATTTTTATTTTTGGGTTTATGTTAACTTATTTAAATTCCCGAAAATAATTCTCGAGAGATATGTTGGACATTAATTCGTGACTTTTGGTGGTTGGCTTTATCCGATCAAATCTGAAAAGTTACGTTTCTTAGCTTAGTTGATGAGTAAAAAAATAGACGAACATGTCCATTCGTATTGTTCTCTAATCTTAGATTCTCTAATTATTGTGTGCAAATGAGCATCTGAAAATACCTTTTCTTCTTACTATTAAACTTTTCACCCTTTTTCGCTTCATCTTTTTTCTTTAGACTGACCATTAGAAGAAGTTTTTGTATTTTCCTCTACATCCCCAATTTTCTAACACATTTAATATAAAAGGATAGATTTCAGACCAACCAACAGAATTTGTCAAAAGGGAAAAGTGAAACAACTAGCTGGTTATGTAAGAAATTATGCTAAGGTGGATTTATCATAACTATATGCAAGAAGAGTATAATATCCCAATGGGCAATATGTGTACGAGGAAAGTGAAACTAAGTAAAAATAAAATTAGAAAAAAAATGTCAAGAATATATATTAAAAAAAAAGAAGAATTAGTTGTGAAAAGGCAAAAATGAGCCATTACCCAATTAAATACAAAAAATGTACAAAGGGATCTTTGAATCATATCTATTGTGAGAATTTGTGAGGTCACTGCGATTGTCCTAAAAGCTTAGAAATTTTTTTGCTAACAATAAATAGGGTCAAAAAGATTTGCACTCATAACCTCCAAATGTAATATCATGTGAGATTTTGTAAGACCATAACTAACTATTCTAAAAACTTAAATTATTAGATGAATGTATGATGTATTATTTAAATGTTTTAATACATATAACCCTAAGGTAGGCTGTTTGTAGTTCTATGTCTAAAGTATCCTTTTCATCCTTCCATGGGAAACTTCCAATAAAATTCACTGTAGTCAAAGAATATATGGAAAATTAAAACAGGGCTTCATTGATTAGGAACATGTAGGTATATAAATTTCGAGTCATGCATATGTATAGTTATAGATATTTTTAAAGCAAGGGTTTTCAAGTTCCAAAAGAATGATGATGCATTCTGTTACTGTTCTGGTAAGCCAAGTACACAACTTTTCCATTGCCTCGCGCCTTGGAGAGCACATATACTTGGCGTCTGCAGTACGGCTCATTCGTTCTTTCCAGTCAACTATGGCAACTGCCCACTTAAAATCTTACATTGAGTCAGGCAAACTGATCAATGAACCCTTTTATGGACAATGATCAATGGAAACCCTTTCCATTTTTCTACAGAAGCGAGCATGATTCCCATCATTTTGCCCAGTAATTACTCAGCCCTTGATTATCTTACAAGCCCATATGAATAACCTTTTTTCTTTCTCTTTTTGTCTTTTAGGGTTTTGTCATAAATGAGATTGCCCAACAGAATGGAATTAACAACTGGACTGAACTACCCAACAAATAGGAACTCACAGCAACCAACAGAATTTCTCCCTTACATGGCATGATACTCTTGTGAGCATATGCTTTATATTACCAATCCAAGACTAGCTCCCATTTCAAGTACTTCTCATTCTCAATGTCTCCTCCTCAACAAGATTTATTCCAATTGGCCACTCATTTGAAGTTCAATCCATCCTTGATTTGCAGCATGGACGGACTGTGCTTGAGTGAAATTGGAGGTTGCAAAGATGGGAGGATTGGCCGAGGGCAGCTTGAGGACGATGGTGACGACACTCAATTCAAGTCCAAGAACCTGGAAGCCGAGAGGCGGAGGCGATTAAAGCTGAGCCAGAGGCTCCTGACACTACGCTCATTAGTCCCGAAAATCACAAATGCAAATACCCACGAACCTACTGATCATTTTTGTGCGGACATATATGAGTATAGATTCTGACCTGCGAATATTTTTGTGCTTTTCTGTCTATGTCAGATGAACTTGGCAACAATTTTAGATGATGCAGCAACTTACATAGTGGACCTGCAGAAGAATTCAGAGGCCCTGAGCGAACAACTTCTCAAAATGGAGGCATCGCCTGAAGATGGGCCAAAGGCATTGGTCGATGAGATTGATGCAGCGCAGGATATGGAAGCAAATGGGATTAAGGTTTAGAAATTCAATGTCGGGTCATCTTTTGATGCTGACTTCTGAAACTGATTGGTCTAACTCTTTGTTGGTGGGTGCACAGCCAGATGTTCAGGTGACCGGCATCGATGAACATAAGCTGTGGATTAAGATTGTAATCCCAAAGAGAAGGAGCCAATTCACCAAGTTGTTGGAGATGCTGAGTATTTGTGGTTTCGAACTGACAGATGCCAGCATCACCACATTCAATGGCGCAATGCTCATATCGTCATGTATGGAGGTATGCTCAACAAAAGTAAATGAACTCTGGCAATTGAACATGGCTGATCAATGGTCTGTGATTATGTGTTTTATGGTTCAGGGAGCTTCTGGCGAAATGCTCAAGGCTTCACAGACCAAAGACTTGCTCCAAGAGATCATCAAAGGCATTTAATCAGACAAAAATTTTATAATTAGGAAACATCTTAAGACATAATAAAATGAGGGACATCTCTCCAATTTTCAGTTTTCTTCCCTAGATACATTATCCTACACATTTATGATTATCTAAGGACTGGTGATTGATTCTGTGGATTCCGCAGTTGGAAAGCCAGATTAAGCTTAAAATATATGCATGAGAATGATTTACATTTTTTATACGTAACAATAGCATGATGGATCAACTGTAGAATCATACCTAACCAATCCATAGTATTTGATAATAAGTGAACCTCAAAAAGCGAGACATTGAAGTAGAAAGCTGTCTTCAGTTCATCATGCCTGTTAAGAGAGGCAATAAAAGAAATCAGGAACATGGGATACCAAACAGAGTTTTGTAATGTGATCCGACTCTTGTCTCAAGACAGACTTACTCAAAACTCTTTTCATATTACTTAAAGTTACAAACTTCGCAATCTGTTCGATTCCATGTGACTATGATTTTGCAGCTGATATCTAATTTGTTCCAACTCACTGATTTGCTTACGGTCAGTGCACGCTTGTCCCATGGTGATAGAGCATTACATATCTAACAAGACAATGAGGTATTCCCTGGCAAAACGGAAAGAATCTCATTGACTAAATTTCTTCTTCACAAGAGTGTTGAACGTTCCTGAGACCGTGCTAGAAAGAAAGACACAGTTGTTCTTGCTTGTCTTATGTGAACTGACATTCATCTTCTTCAATGACTACGCATATATAAAAAAGAGGTAAGAGTCTCAATACATGGTCTTTGGATGCTTCCTCGGATCAAGCCTACCCAAACGCAACCTCCCCTTGTTAAAGCAAAAACATCTTTCTAAGTTTTGACGCTTGTTTCAAAAGTTTGAGTCAACCTTAACCTAAAATATGGTTTGCGCTTGTTAACCATGGTCTTCTGACCGCGGTCTTGCCAACTTTTTCTAAATTACTTTACAAAAGAAGGATTCAATTCAATCCTATTCACTTATATATAAGCCTCTCACGTCTCATATATTTGCATTGCTCTGCATTCTTGGTCCAAGAATCCTTCAAGGCAGCAATTACATGGCTCGGCTGCATCCAGCCATGTATATTGCATCAGCCATGTTTTTCATGTTCGTGGCCAAGACGTGGGCAAATGATGATTTGGGCATGTCAGGACTACCAACGGAGAGAAGCAATCCACCTGCTCTGAGTCCGGCTCCATCTGAAGGTGGGATTGGATCAAGCGTGATGGCAGAAGCTCCAGTGATGATAGCCACGAGAAGAGTACAGAGCCATCATTCTTCTGGCGCAGCTGGTGGGGATGTGATCCTTGGAGGATTTGTGATGGCCTTGGTCGTGGTAGTCTTGTGCTACATCCGGGTTACAAGAAAGAGCAAAGAGACTGATCATGTCTGAGAATTTCATAGTTTTCAGTCACACATTTGATCATTATTCTTGATGTCAAGAAGAAAATAGACAAGCGATTGTGAGTGGAATATGAAATGGGCATCACAAGGTTCACCAAGGATAGTTGTAGTGCATCAAGTAATTGTGGTCATTTTAGTGCATTTTTTAATAGAAAAGAGGCGATATGTACATCGTATTGATCGAGGGTTTGTAGTAGAATGATCTGATCAAGTAATGTCTACATGGTACCAAAACCAATTTGATCTCTTTCTATAGTATACTCATGAGGTGACGCAGTTTCATAATTTTCTCTCCTAGTCTCATGTCCAGATTGGTTTTTGACAAGTAGTATTTCTGATGCCTTCATCAGGCATTAGGGATAATCACAATTTATCTACACGCTGAACAAATTTATCCAGCAGCATATTAGGTGAATCATATGAGCAACCTAAATCTCTTTACCACATGAGATGTAGTTCAAACGTACAAGAGAATACCACAATTAAAAAATTACAGTTAAAGACGAGAATTAGTCTAGAAAGTATCCAAGGAATTCTTATTAACCATCAAATATCGACTTGGTAATCAAACACTAGAAAGTAACCATTTAACTGGTACACTCAAACGGATTCAGTGGAGAAGGTGAGGGAGATGGGAAGTTTTGCACTTTATGTTCACCTAAAACACTGTTGGCTTGAGCAAGAATACCAAAGAGAGGGAAAAAAATGGAAAAGCGAAGAAGTTATAGCCAATACACAACACAAACAAAGGCACCTGAAAACACTACGAAAATAACATCTTACCCTCAAAGTGTGGCTTGAGTAAAGTAGTGAACAAATGGCTAAAAGAAACGAGCACCGGTTGCTGAAGCTAAATTTTTTTTAAGAATGATATAAAACTAAAGCAGAGCTCTGGTGAACAGAGAGGTCGTACTTACAATAATGTAGTAGTGCAAGAGAGATTTGAGCTGTTATGAGGGAAGCAGACATATGGAAAAGCAGAGCACATGTTTTCAAACCTAAAATCTCTCGTTTAATTTGTTTGGTCGTTTGCTTTGACCAGAAGCCGTTCACACTTACACCCGTCCCAAGTCCAACCAAAGACCAAGATTTCTCCAGTTTAGACTGCCCTAGTCAGTAGGTTTGCAAATCTAACTTCTTGGAAACTCCTGGTCATGCATGCTCAATAAAGTATTACATTGTAGGTTGAATATTAAAGTTGATTTCTTTGACATGCCAAAAGATTTGAATTAGGCATGAACTGTGATTCTTGAAAACATATTGCGAGCTACATCTTTTCTGTGAAAGTCGGAGCTTATGAAGCACTTGACTACTCCCGACAAATTGTGTAGTCTCATGCCTGATTAATTGGGATGACGTGTTCTTCAAGTTCAACGCGATGTTGAATCTATATTATGTCATATTTTTAATGATTTCGTAGACCCTTTAAATTGTTTTGTCAGTTTCATATGTGCAGCCTCATATGCCTGCTCAATCTGTCACGTGTATTCACCGGCATGCATATAAAATAACAAAAGTTAGCTATTAAATTCTGGCAGTAGAGAATATGAGAAGCAAAATTATGATACAATATCATGTGGTTTCTCATGCTCAGGCGAGAATCTAGAATCTATGCCTGCATGATATTAATCTCTAGTCATATCCCATGAAATGGCTTGACCAATAGACGGGAGATAAGTGAGATTCATTGTGACATCCCTTTCTTTCTTTCTTTTTCTTTATGCAGGAAAATTAAGAAAAATCAATGAGGATCAAAAGATTGAATGGTAATGATCTGAACTCTGTTCTTCCAAATGGCTTGAGGGCTTCACCACCTTCGATTCACAAATTCATCCCCACAAATAATTTCGTATCTCTGTTTGCAATTTTCATCTATGTAATTTGCGAACTTCGTTTGCTTGTGGATTTTTTACAAGTTAACCTCTGAAGGGAAAGAAAAAAAAGTGAGAGCAAACACCCAAAACTCCCAAGAAACAAAAATGGAGCTGACTTTCATCTAAGAGCTTCAAATCCAATATTCTTCCTCCCAATATTCGGCTGTAGAACCTCCAAATCTGCAATATCAGTACAAAACGGAAAATAATTAAATTAATGACAATCTGTTTCAGGTTCTCACCAGAGCACAAGAAACAAAAAAAGTTCCAACTCTCTCTTTCTGGATTAACATTGAGCGAGAGAGAGAGAGAGAGAGAGAGCTGCTTATAAGCAACCTCAATATCAAACACTATGACATCAGAAGATGGATCGTCCACTATAATATGCTTCACTGGAAGCCACAGAAACAGCTCTTTCTGAGACAGACCCTCGATTCCCATAAGCTTACCGAACACCGATCAAAGCCCAAAAGCCAAAAGCATCAAAACAGTGAAAAACCCAAGAAAGAGACAATTTTAATGCTGAATTCTTTTTGCTCTGCCACTACCCTAAGTGAGGTTGGCTCTCACGATGCTGTCGAAGTAGGCTCTGGTGTCGAACTTGGTCCGGCAGGGACGGTCCAGGAGGACTTCGAGAAGGCCATCTGGGTGGAAGGTGAACGACTTGACATCGTGCGGGAAGAGCCCTCCGCACAAGCCTTAGCTTCGGAGGAGGTTTTGGACGGAGTTGAATGAGGAAGACGACGAGAGAATGGATTCAGGGAAGACAGAGGAGAGAGAGAGAGAGCAGAAAGATTTCTGTGTCAGTGGCGTCCTTGTGAACGGGAGGAGAGCTTGGGACTGCTGACGACATGGGTGTGTTGTGTTGACTCAGGTTTCAATCAGGAAAAAATATGGTGCCTTCGCCGACTTACTATAATACAAAAGAATGAGATTCAAGAAATGAATTGTTAATTCAATTGATCGTGGTGCATATATTTTTATATCTTTTTCTCTTGTACAAAAATGCTCCCAAAGTTCAAACGTTCAACCAGAAAATGATAATTATATTTTCTTGGTCATCCTAGTCCTAGACAGAACCTCCCAGACAAAATGAAGTGGAAGACCAAAGGTCACAATTTTCTGCCCTTTCTTTAAGCCACGTTGATTACCAGAAACCTGGGTCCAACTAGAGAGCGTTCAAATGAACTGTTACGGTCAAAAACAGAAAGCGGTCAAGTCATAAGTTGGTCAATGTAAATGATTTGCCGACCTGAACTTGCATTAAATTTTGGGTTAATATAGTTAAAAATCTCAAATTAGTATCTCATTATACATTTATCATCCATCAATTTTTATTTCACAGAAAGTCTTAAATCAATCATCCCAACTCAAATCTATTCATTGGCATTCCATCCAATTCAATACATGTGACAAATGACTATAAGATAAATCTGACATGGAGAACAATAGATTTAAATTGAAAAACTCACGTGTATGGACATGCATCTATATTAACTAGATAATTGACAAAATGTTGAAGGATGGTAGATTTGGGTTGAGACAAAATTTAATTTGAAATTAATGTCTCTTGAGGATATTAATTTGAGATTTTCATAGTATTTATTCTTAAATTTGTGACAGAGAAATCTTCCCTATTATCCTCCAGGTCTATGCAGAAGAATATTCAGGACCGCATATTTTGTAGTTTATGAAATCGATCTTCAGCTTGCTGAACATAGTGGCCTATCAAATCTCGTTAACACATTAAATTGACTTTTACTTTTTTTATTAGGCTGAAAAAGATAGAGGAGATTCTCCATCATTAGTCTGTGTTACATGCGACAAATGAATGTATCAAAAGACGTCGATCAAGGGATTGATAAACCAAGCATGGAAAAGCATTAATACTCATAGCTTTGGCAATGAATCCCCGACCCTTTGCTGATGTCGCTGTGAACGCAGCTCGAGCTACGCATAAGCTATACCAGTTCAAAGATGGGTTCAGCAGTCCAAGACGGCGACATCAGGCTACAAATTCTATCCACGGTGATCGAGCCTCTTACTCTCGACTGAGATATTAATGCAAGGTCTAATTATAACGTGTCTTATCAGGTCCTATGTTGAGTCTTTTTGTTTAATAGAAACTTGATCAATCATCAGTCTAGCATAAATATCACAAGTCGAAATGTTGTTACTTAAGTAGATTGAACAAAATCAATAAATAGATGTAGTTGATGAAAAGTCACCAGTTTATATGAAGTTGATGTACTTATTGTGACCTCAATACCTAGTGTCATACACACATACATATATATGTATATTATATTTACTTAAGTCTTGGTGGCCAAGAATATATAACACCCAATCTTGCATAATAAGCTGGACTGATTATCACCCACTCATTTCACATAGTATTTTGCGCCCCACTCACTTCTCAGTCCTTGATATGAATAAAAACCTAAGTTATATGTTCTGAAGTCTATGGACCATAGATGCCTCGCTTACATCCAGTAATTGGAAACCGAGGAAACCGAGCTCCTTCAGCCTTTTATCACCACCAATGCCGATTTGTTAAGCTCCACAACCACAAGGACCCCATCTCCGCTGACATCTTCATCCTCTGTATGAAAGTTCTTAGCTTTCAGTTGAAAGGAGAACACGCTTGTTGATGAGTTTATATCCGGTTTTATTTCTTATTGCTCTAGTTTATTTAAGCACAAGAAGTTGTAACGAAAATAAAAAACAAAAGAATTAGAGAAAATATGAAATGCACTACTAACTTTAGCATGCCACTTTTCATAAGAATAAAATGGCACACCAAATTGCATTTTGACATCTCTTTACATTGTGTTGTCATTAATTATTGTGAGCATAACAGTCTATTCTAAATTATAAAAATCAAATAATAAATAATTATAAATTATTGTGATGTTTACTCATTCAAAAATTTATAAATCATAACAAGATATTATTTTCATAATAGCCAAATTACTGTTATGCTAGTAAAACTCATCTTTTAACTAAAAAGTCAACCCAACCTGGTTTGGCTCAATGGACCAAATCAATTGAATTGGCCAAGCCCATAAGAAGAATCAAGGGAGAATTAAGACAATTGGAAAGCCTTGGGTTGACCTAATTATAAGCCCAATTGGGTCCAGCCCACTGAGCAAAAAAATTCAAGCCCACTAGTCCACTTGAGAATTGAACAAGCCTAGAAAGCAATAGGAAAATATTGGTTTTGGTCAATTACTTAGCCTCCAAGGTTTAATCAAGGCAATTCATGTCACCCATTCAATCTTAGCCACCTAAGGTGCCATGTCACCCATCATGTGCCTTAATCAAGAGCTAATAGAATACTTTCTTGGCCATTATGCAGTGAACCTTAGCCATTGGATTACTTGATGACCTATAGGGCTAAGATCACTTAGTTTTAAATTTTTTCTTTTAATTTTCCTCACATTTTCCCTCTTGGCTGAACGCCTTGCATCATAATTGGAGATTATTCATAAATTTTTTGAGAAAAATTCTCTCTCTCTCTCTCTCTCTCTCTCTCTCTCTCTCTCTCTCTCTCTCTCTCTCTCCTTCGACTAGATTTCCTCATTTGCTAGACCAATTCCAATGTTGACTTAGTGTCATCTTCATGCGACTAAGACCCCGTTTGGTTCAGCTTTAGGGGAATGTCCTTGAAGAAATGCAAAGGCCTTTAGTCTAAAGGGGTTTGATGAAATGCAAATACTATTTGGTAAATTATAATTAAAAAGATGCATTGAGATGCAACTTGGGGAAAATGCTGTTTGGTAAACATATACATTTGGAAAGTCATTTCATGTGCCAATTTTAAAATTTTGCAACTTTAATTTGTTTAAAATCAAAAACGAAAGGTAGCATGACCGCATGTTTTCAGTGTCTTAAATTCTGCTACCAAATTCTTAACTACTCCAACGGATGACTTGTTCACCGATCAGCTCATGCATTTCTAAGCAACGACGCCGGCAGAAATTTTCTTTTAGGCAATTAAGAAGTTGGTTTCTTACATAACTGACCAGTGTCGATAACACCCTTACTTCGCCATAATTTTTTTTTTTTTTCCTTTTGGTATGAAACTTCACCACAATTCACCCTACATTAATTTAACCCAAAAACAATTTTCTGCAGCTTTCATCTTTCAGTGCTTCACCAACAACCAAAACTTCAAACTCTTTTGTAGTATTCTAGCATTCTTCACTTTCCATCTTCACGTTAATATGGAGCTTTCGCTTGATCTTAAGTCAACTTTGAATGAAGATCAAGTGAAGCTTCATATAATTAGTTCACTACTTGCCGAGGCCACAATCACCATTCAGGATAAGGAGACATTATTTACTTGGACAAAACTTCGTCACTACACTAGCCGATCACATAAATACAAAAGTTACTCTCATATTGGCACTGTGGCAATTTAATACTTTAGCAAGGATCACCAAAGGAGAGCTCTACAATAGGAAATCTGCCTTGTTCATTTACTTTTTACAAAAGGATCCATTTCTAAATAGGGAAAAAATAACAAGATTTGACATTTTGTAGATTATCTACATTGAATACAGAGCATGCGTTTTGTCTCTATAAGTTGTACATTTATATTAGTAGTGGCTCAAGCAGGACAATAACAATTAAGCACCACAAAGGTGCAACAATCTAGCAAGATATCAACCAAAGAGAATGGGCTAGGAAAATAGAAAAGTCAAAACATTGAGACTATTCAAATTTCAGCCAAAGCCCATCTGCATGTTTGCCTCAGCCACCTACGCCGATTTGGTGACTTCTGTTTGGTATTAGCATTCGACTGCGAAAACATGAGATCTCATATGTATGCATATGCATTTCTCTGTAACCTGACTTTTTATTATCAAGAGAGTAATCACAACTTTGGTTTTTTAGTTAGCTAGGGATCTAGCCCAAAATTTTCTATCCTTCTCTTTCTGCCAAAATAGTAAAGATCACCACATCATTGTTGGGTGAAAGAAGAACATCCACTGCATCTTACATAAGAAATACAACTAAAAACTTACAACAAAGTAGGTAGGGTAGCATGAATCGTCAATTAAGAAGCATCTTTAACAACCAAATTAGGCATAATTAGTAACACTGATATTGCATTAGAATGACATTATTAACACCAAATCCATTGGATAAGAGAGAGGTTAGGACACTTGGAGTGCTATAACTTGGCACGGGAGGACACTTAAGTACCATAACTTCAAAATGGTACACTTGAGTGCCAATTTTGAAGTTTAATGGAACATTTAAGTGCTACTACGGTGAAAATCTGACCAAATAACTGACGTGGCAATTTTCCGATGAGTTTGGTCCAAAACGGCGTCGTTTTGCATGCGATGTGGCGAGAAAATGCAAAAACGATGCCGTTCGTGTCGACATATAAATAATAATATAAAAATTAATTAAATTATATTTAAACTTAATTTTATTTAAAATATTCAAATAATTAAATTAAGAAAAATTAGAAAGGGGGTAGGTCGAAGGGCCGGGAGGACACTTAAGTACCATAACTTCAAAATGGTACACTTGAGTGCCAATTTTGAAGTTTAATGGAACATTTAAGTGCTACTACGTTGAGAGCTGAGCCCTCACCGCCGCCGCCTCCCTACCGTCACTGGGAAGGGCCGGCGACGGAGGGGGAGGGTTGGCCGAGGTCACCGGCCCTTCCTAGCGACGGCGGGAGGCGGCGGCGACGAGGGCTCAACCTCAGCCGCCCCCTTCGACCTCCCCCTTTTTCTTTTTTTCTTTTTTAATTTTTTTTTAAATTTCTAAATTTTTAAATTTTTTTGAATATTTTAAATAAAATTAAAATTAAATATAATTTAATTAATTTTATATTATTATTTACACGTTAGACAAAATAATAATATAAAAATTAATTAAATTATATTTAAACTTAATTTTATTTAAGATATTCAAAAATTAAAAAAATTAAGAAAAATTAGAAAATGGGGGGGGTAGGTCGAAGGGGGCAGGCGAGAGCTAAGCCCTCGCCGCCTCCCGCCGTCACCGGGAAGGGCCCGCAACCCGGGGGAGGGTTGGCCGGGGTCACCGGCCCTTCCTAGGGATGGCGGGGAGGCGGTGGCGAGGAGGGCTCAACCCTCGGCGCCCCCTTCGACCTCCCCTTTTTTTGTTTTTTTAATTTTTTTTTAATTTCTAAATTTTAATTTTTCTATTTTTTTTAAAATTTTTGAATATTTTAAATAAAATTAAGTTTAAATCTAATTTAATTAATTTTATATTATTTACACGTCAGACATGAAACGGCGTCGTTTTTGCATTTTCTTGCCACGTCAGCGTGCAAAACGATGCCGTTTTGGACCAAATTCATCAAAAAATTGCCACATAAACCATTTGGCTAGATTTTCGCCAGAGTGGCACTTAAGTGTTCCATTTAATTTTAAAACTGGCACTTAAGTGTACCATTTTAAAGTTATGGCACTTAAGTGTCCTCCCATGCCAAGTTATGGCACTTGGGCTGTTCTTCTGCCGATAAGAGAGAATATACATGTACAGCACCAATTATGTTCATTCCATTTTGGTGGACTCACCAAAAAATCCTACCATACACTAGGACAACACCCAACATGGTACTTGAGAGATTAAGGAAAGTATACAAGCATTTCAACTTCTATGGACTAGTATAATCAAATGTTTGAGAATTGAGAATCGATATGCTGAAATAGCAAGTAAAGATTGAAACATATTCATATAAGAAAAAGCATATGCGCTTATATGCCTAGCTTGCAGAAACTAGAAATTTAGTGTCCTTAAACAGCCGCTCATACAATATTTGATTTCCAGAATGCTGGGGTTCAATTTTAAAATCCTAAGACACCATAAGACTGATGTTCCACTCGGGGTGTTAGCATAAGTTATTCAACTAAAAACATACATAAGTTTTACTCCACTTCTATAATCACTCACTTTATTATGTTCACTGGATTCCTTTGCTATTGTTTTGTATAACCATGGCATTTAGATAAGCCTTTTTTTCTTCATGAGGCGGAATGCTGACTACTAATAGCATCTACTTCTATTACAGGTGGGACAAGTGGGATTTCACCCATCGCAACTCAAGGTAAGTGAAGAAAAGGTTTTTTTGTGGAAAACCTTGGGGCCTCCAACACCTATTACTACTTCAATGACAATATTGAATTGGAGAAGGGAAAATTAGATGATATGTCCATGTATCTCTTCCACTAAGAGCTTATATAAACTAAATATATTCAAGATTAATAAAAAATAACGCAACCTACAAGCAATAAGATGCCTAAAAATTCTTAGGCTCCAGATAAGTAAATTTTTGTCATAAGCATAATAGCCATTATCCAGTAACTATTCTCCTACCAGAAAACCACATGGCATTACTGCTGCAATTATGTTCATCCACATACAATGATAAACCCCACTGGTGAAAGAAGACAATCCATTTCAAACAAGAAAGAAATATAACCATCTTCTTATGCTACATAATCACCAATGTAACAAGAGCTACTAGCCTACATACCCGCTAAATCCCATATTAAAACTTAATCAAGACTAAACCATCCAACAAGAAAACATTACAAAAAAAGCTACCTCAGAATCCACATTGCGCCTCAACCTAATAACATGCTACAATCTCTTGCCAAATTAGAACATGCCACTCTAGCCATAAGATATTCAATTACCCACACAAATTTTCATAAAAATCGCAACATGAATTAAGAAAATTTGACCTAGACAGAAGCAAGCATGAGTGCAAGCGTGAATAGGAAAGCTCGAGGGCAGCGAGCATGAAAGAGTGACGCGAGGAAGAGAACTCAAACCCTGCCAACCATGAGGGAACGTTGCTTCAAGCACGAAAGGGGGAGTCATCAAGGTACGAGAAAGGTGAGGGACTTCCATACATCCGAATAGAACCAAGGAAATTTACATGGAGAGGCAAGTGAACGTGAGGGTCGGACACAAAACAATCATGAGGTAGAGAGAGGCATGAGAGTGTAAGAAGAGTAATACCCACGGCCCTCACAAGTAATCTCGTGCGGAATCTTCAGCGGCGATCATGAAATCGGACGAACGAGCGATGGAATCAAAGATTTCGAGCTTACCCAACTACCCTGTTACGAGCGCAACGTGAGGGCGAGAGCGGAATAGCAAGAGGCGATCTTCGAGGTTGTGATGGCTGATCTCGAATGGACACCTGAGAGCAACTCACGAATGAGACGGTGAGGGACAATGGAGAGAGGCGTGAGAGTGCAGAGGAGGCGTGAGGCTACAGAAAGCGTGAGGCTATAGTGAGGAAGACGAGGCTTAGGTTTTTCTATTTAGAAAATGGTAAAAACGGATTTTGGTTAATAAATGAGGACAAAATTGGCAACTAATATATTTTCATTAAACAAAAAAGTTGCATTCTGAAAATGCTACTTCTCAAATGTGCATCTACCCCTCCATTCCCCTAAAGGCCTTTGAAGCCCCTTGGACATGCAAATTGCATCTTCCTAAAGTCCTCAAAAAATTGAACCAAACACCGCCTGCATTTGCCCAAACCCCTTTAGAGCCCCAAAGCCCCTTCCAAATGCTGAACCAAATGGGGCCTAACACCCTTGATGAGTCCTTGAGTTGGTCATGGTTGGAACCACTCCTCATTCTCAATGAAGGTCCCTCGATTCGGTCAATTTTGCTTGTTGTTCTCTGGAAGTTCCAATCAAAGGTAGGATTTCAATTTTGATTACAATTTAATACAATCATCCAATGATACTAACATTGATTATAGTATAAAATTGAAAGTTGTCTTCAATTTATAAACAATCCTATGTTTGGATGTGATGAAATTGATTAGGTAATAATAGTTAAAACTAGTTCAATTTCTTTCCAAAAATTAAAGCTAATTGCATGATTAAATCACTCTAGGACTATAATCTCTTGATGACTAAATAATCTAGGTTGAAGGTTTGGTGTCAATTTTGGTATATAGTTGTTGATTGAGCTTGATTTCATGTTGTTCAAAGAAATCCTCAAGAGTTAAGCTTAGTTCAAGTTCAATAGATGATTACATGAAAAATTTCTCTCCAAATTTGCATGTGGTTGAACCTCCCACAATATGATTTTGATGATCATTGAGTATTATTATTTTGCTCCAAGTTTGATTTATGTTAGACAAAAGTGGAATATGAGTAATTAAAATGGATTTTTGAGTTGATTATTTGAAATTTCCTTGATTTGTATGATGATTTAAATGTTCTTATGAGTTTGAAGGTTAGTTTGAATATTCATCAAATAAGCTTGAAGACACTATAGTTCTAGAAAAATGATAAGAACATAGGTTGAAAGAGCTTTTGGAGATGTGAAGAGTTTCTAGAAAATCGTAACTTGATCGTACCTAAACATGTTCTTTGATATTTTTGAAATAATCTAAAATGAATCAAGAAAACTTGTATTCATAAGATTTGAATAGTTGTTCATAGCTAGTCAAAAGATGTTAAGTTTGATATTTTCAAAAATATATTGAGCTAGCGCAAAATGAGGCCGAGGAGATATTGAGTTTGAAATTCATAGAAGTTAACTTTTAGGCTAAAAATTCAAATTGAGTCCTCAATGTTAAATTCTTTTAATGCTTGAATTAAGTGGTTGCATGAATGATTGAATGAAACCAATATTGGAGATCAATGTCCAAGAGCTCGAGGAGGTGGTTCAAGGTGGTAATGAGACTTAGTTTGATTAGCTTAACTTAGTATTGATTAGGCTAGTTTAGTTAATAAACATAGAAAATAATAATCAAAAGGGATATCTTCAATAGAAATCTTAAATCTATCACAACAGTGTAATTTAGTCTCAAAACTTTGGAAAAGTACAATTAAGTCACAAAACTTATTAAATTAGTACGATTGAGTCCTTCCATTAACTCTAATTTTGTAACAGAAAATGCTAACGTGGCTTTTTTTTATTACTTTTTCTATCCTATGTAGCGTTGATGTGGCTAAACAAGAAAAATAAGCCCATAACAATGTCGTTTTGGTCCAAATTGATTTTAAATATAAATATTAATTATTTAAAAAAAAATAGAGGTTGCAAGCCAACAAGAGCCTGCATGCCAGCATTTTCCATCACTTGAGCATAGGCTTTGTGTTGGAAGATGAGTAGGGGAAGCAAATGTCCCACCTCTTACCACCCAAAGGATACAACTTCAACTAAAACCAACAACCTATTATCAAAATAAATATCTCCATCAACAAATATATATCTAATAAATAATAGTTTGGTTGTGTTATTAGAATTTCTATAATCCATCAAAAGAATATTTACAACTTCAATTATCGCCTCAATCCAACAGCATCAACTCAATCAAATACAGCTAACTAAGTTCATACCCAAAAATCCAACTCTTAAAAGCCCCCGTTGATGGCACCCTCATAAGATTAGTTGCTAGCTAAGAACTTGAAAAAAAATTAAAGACAAATAGAATGATCAACCACGGTCTAGTGAGTAGCACATCTCTTCAAAACAAATCAAGCAACCACTAGGCATATAATATACATATCAAATCAAATATGACTTATTCCATTTTAACAAAGTTTTATACAAATTAGAAATACTCATTTGGGGTTTGAATCCCCACTTTCTTAGGGGGGTTGGGGTGGGGACGATTTAATTTCAATAGTGGGTTTCGACTCCCACGTCTTGCAAGGAGGCAAGGCAAAAGTCTAAGAGTGAGAGTTAGCGTAAAAATAGAATAGGACCGACCAAAAAAAAAGAAAAAGAAATACTCATTAAATCCATTGTCACAATTCAAACATCAATGGTCAAATTCGTTAATCAATCTCACTAAATCACACATTAATGGTTTATTTCATTGACTAATCTCAATTTGCACATCAATGATCAATTTCATACAATATCCAACTGAAGGCTCTAGAGATGACTCACATAAAACTTGCCTTATCATAAATCACTTAGTTCTTGAGCAATGTATATTAATAGTACAAGGCTCTAGTGGTGGTTTTCATGAGACTCACGTTACTGTATGGCACTTAATCCTTAACCACAAGACCTTAGAGATAACTTTCCCAAGACTCATGTCACCATGTAGCACTTAGCATTGACTAACGCTGTGTCAATAGTATAAGACCTATGGTGGTTTTCATGAGATTGATGCTGTTGTGTTGCCCTTAAGCCCTTAACCACAAGGCCTTAGAGTTAACTCTCACAAGATTCACATTGCCATGTAGCACTTAGGGTGCATTTGGGAGTTGCATTTGCAAAAACTTTAGACACCTAAAGTCCTTTGGGCCAAATATTGGTTATTTGGCAAAAAATTTGCAAACCCCTTTGAGGAAAAGTGGGCATTTAGAATGTTGAAAGCCCAAGATAGGTAGGAGGCTGCCTTGGGCTTTCAACTTTCTCGGCATGCCCATGTGGTACTGTACAATCTTTTCTCTTTTCTAAAACTATCCTCACCAACTTTTTGTTTTTTGTTTTTATCCTTGTTTTGTGACATTGTTCATCTTCCTTGAGCTATGAGGGGCTAGTGATGGCTTGAGAGACGCCGGTGGGTTGCATCAACTTAGGCGACCATCGCCAGAGGGTTAGGTGACCTCCGCCGCTGGTTGCCGCACCGCGCAACCATGGCAGAGGTCGCCTTCTAGGTCACCGCAACTCATGAGGGATCGCCCAACCCATATTGGTGGCCCCCTCATCGTGGTCGCATGGCATGACGACCCATGGAGGTTGATGCAATCCAAACCTGAGTCATAGCGACCCAAATCTAGGTCACTTGAGCTGTCGGCAAGCTGAAGCACTTGGAGAGGTCAATGGCGCAAAGAGAGTCCGGTGGGTGGTTGTGACGACGATGAGACAGGTGTCGGTGACGTGGGGGCAAAGGGAGAGGTTAAGGGAGGTGACCTTAAGGTAGTGGGTGAGGGCGGTGGAGAGGTGCTAGACCACCGGGCTTCTACTTCTTCGTGGTCTCAAGAAGAGAGATGATGGAAAAGAAGATGGAGGAGAAGATGATGGTGGAAGAAAAGGAGAATATGTTGTGGTGATAAGTTTGGCAATGCGATCTCAACGACACACAACTAGGCGGCCCTCGCTAAGGTCACGTGACCTTTGGCGGCCTTCACCTGGGTTGCACAACCCTCATCAACCCCCTAGTGACTCTCATCGATGGTCTCCGACAACCACTAAAGGTCTTCAACTTGAGACATTAGCCACAAGTGTTAGATTTCGATTGCTGGTGACCACTTGCCCTTTGCCAACCAACTATTTTTTTTTTTCATTTTTTAAATCACAAAAGTCATTTGTAAATGCAAATTTCTTTAAATACTATTTTGCTCAAAGGTATTTCACAAAGGACTTTTAAATTACAATTTATCTAATGCAATTTATTTTTTACAAAACTCCTTTAACTTAAAGTCATTTGCATTTTCCCAAAGACTTTTTCCAAAAGTCCAACAAACGTATCATTAATATTGACTAATACATATCCATAATACCCCCTATAGGTAGCTCCCACGAGACTTGCATTGCCATGTACCATATAGTCTTTTACCAATACATATAACAATGGGTTTCACAAAATAAAACACATAATCTTTCTCAACTCCGTTCATTAACAAAATATATTTCGCAAGACATTTTTCAAACCATTTATAAATTCTTCATAAACCAAATTCACAAATCAATATGTATAACCTTTCATGCGATTTTTATAGAACATTTTTTCAAATCATTTGAGAACTTACTTCATAAATTAGTTCACAAAGCAAAAGATATATATAAACTTTTACAACTCTTTTCCTATCACATTCCCAAAACCATTCTTAAATATTAAAGAGTAGTAAATGCTTGACCCAAATTGTTATGCAATAAATGTTATTTCATGACTCAAAATATATCACTTTTGAAATATGTTGTCACAAACTCAAAGAAAACATAGCACCACTCACTTGGGAAAGCCCAAAACCAAATAATATAGCTATTGAAGCCAACAATACTAAAATCTTATCAATTATATGAGAAACAACTTTAAATTCAAGTAAAAAGCTACATCAACTATAACAAATTAAACATAAGCACTAACCAAATGACTCCAATATTCCCACAAATCGTTTGTCCAAAGCAATTATTAAAAGTGGTTCGCAATGTAAAGCTTGTGTGTCAAACTTGGTCACCTCATAACTCTCTCTATCGAGCTTCATTTCAAGCGAGCTTATTTTCTAAAGAAAGCCTTTTTGGAGTATTAGAAGACACTTAACTTAGCTGACCAAAAATCAAGCACATACTGTCAATTACGCATGCCCAACATTGAAAATTCGTTTTAAGAAAACCATAAATGTAAACCAAGTTTTGTAAAATCCTACAACTCCACATTATCCTAAAATATGAAACCCCCATAACTTCTCAATTTAACCACTCTTAAATCAGATTTTACATATCAAATTTCACTTAATTCTGAATTTAAGCCCTAATTCTGAAAACTATTCCTATTAGATGACCAAATGACTTAATCATTACTGAGCGTTATGAAGAAGTGTTGATCCAAGGCATCTTTGGCATGTACATGCAAATTTTCTTCTTCCCTTTTGCTCTCTCTTTCTTCTTCTTTCTTTTCTTTTCACTCTCTTCCCCTTTCCTTGTCTGTTCTCTCTCTCCTTATAATTAAGCAAAGTCCACTTTTCTCCTCTTTGTTGACCGGTCAATTTAAAAAAAAGAAAAACTTTTTAACTTGTTGACCACACAAATATTATAGCAAATGAGTGTTGACTGTGAAAAATAGAGTTAGAATTTGAAATTTTTGTAAGGAGGAAGGAAACCAAAGGCAAGAACCAGAAATTGTCCAATACCATCTTCTTCACTTCTTAAATCCATGTTCTCCAAGACATGGCCTAAGGAAGAGTCAGTTGTTTTACTTTAACAGTGCTTTGTGAGCTCTTATCCATTTTTATTCTCACTATTTTAGTTTTGTGTTAAATCTTAATTACTACCGATGCCCGTTAAGGGTTGTAACATTTTTAATTCTTGAATGTTATATTATCCTTTCGATCAAAAAAAAAAAAAAAACTTGACAAGACGTCCATAGCGTATGTATCTGAGTTTTCTTCTTCCCTTTTCCCCCTCTTTCTTCTTGTTTGTTTTCTTTCCTCTCTTTTCCTTTCCTTTTCGGTGCTCTCTTTTTCTCTCTCAAATTGAGTAAAGTCCGCTTCTCTCCTCTTTGTCAAATTGTCCTTTTTTTTTTACTTTTTGACTTGTTGACCATACAAATATTACAGCAAATGAGAGATGGACTTGAAAAATGGAGTTAGAATTTGAAATTTTTGTGAGGAGAAAGGAAACTAAAGGCAAAAACCAGACATTGTCCTGTGCCATTTTCTTCACTTCTTAAATCCATGTTCTTCATGACATGGCCTTAGGAAGAACCGGTTATTTAACTTTAACTGTGCTTCGTGAGCTCTTATCCAGTTTTATTCTCACTATTTTAGCTTATGTAGGCACATGAATTTGAAAAAAATCATAAAATGGGAATTTATCACGTGGTTAAATAGTATGTACATGGGTTCCTCTTCTTTTTTTTTTTTTTTTTTTTAATTATATATATATATATATTCTTTAGTGGACTAACGCCAATAGATTCGCCTAGGTACTAATCGAAAGAAAATTGAGGGCTATAAAAATGGTTGATTCTTTAGCCGGCAAAACCTCAGCATTGCGAGTGCACAAGTACATTTGTGGTAGGTCAATGAAGACCGATATCAAGCCTTGGGTATGTGCAAATTCTCAACATTGTAATTTACACAGATATATGAAACTCAAATTCAATAAGTATTACAGTTTTCTGTGATGATCGAAATGAAAAGATAAAGACAGCAAATTAAAGAAATTCTGGGGGCAACTCTAGAGTTTATGTAAAGGATCGAGACTTAATTTAATGGAAAAGAGTCTGGAGGAAAACGGAAAACTACTACGTTATTAAAAGTTAAAAAATTGCCACTTGACACTAGGCAAATTAAATATAAAATTCAGGTTTATTTTAATGTCTTTTTTAGTTCCATAAAGTAAATTTCAGAAAATATTTTTTTGGTTTATCTTAAATTATTTTAATTTCTGAAAATAATTGCAAGGAGATACATTCATTGTTGGTTTGTGACTTCCGGTGATTGGCAGTAAATCGATCAAATCCGAAATGTTTTGTGTGTTACTTTTTGATCAGTGAGTCAAAATAAACGAATTTGTGTATTCTTGCTCCTCTCCAACTTTAGATTTGCTGTTTATTTTGCTCACATGAATGTTTCAAATACCCTTCTCACCATTAAAATTTACGTTCCTTTTCTCTTAATCTTTTTTCTTTAGATAGGCCATCGAAAGAAGCTTAAGAAATTACTAGGATTGTATTCCTCTGAACACAGCCACGTTTACAGTTGGGGAATTAAAGACTCTAAGGACAGTGTTTATTCGAGAACAAGACCTCATATTTAATTCATATGTTTATCTTCATTCCCGATTCTCCAACACATTTAACGTAAAAGGATAGATTTTAGACCAACAAATTGAATTTATCAAAAGGGAAAAAGGAAACAACTAGCAGGTCATATGAGAGAGATGCTGAGGTGAATTAGTTGAGAAAAGGGTAGAAAAGAGCCATTAGAAAAATAAACACAAGAATGTACAAAGAGATCTTTGAATCATATATATAACCCTATGGTAAGCTCTTTGTAGTTCTATGTCCAAAGTATCCTTTTCATCCTTGCGGGGAGGCTTTTAAATAAAATTCATTATAGTCGAGGAAGACGTGGAAAATTAAAACGGGGGCTTTATTAATTAGGAATATATATATACTTTTCGATATATGTAAATTTATAGTTCTGTATATGTAGATATATATTCTTTTTAAAGAACGGGTTTCCACGTTCCAAAAGAATGATGATGCATTGTGTTACTGTTCTGGTAAGTCAAGTAGGTAACTTTTCTTTGTTCAAAAAAGAAAAAAAGTAGGTAACTTTTCTATTGCCTCGCCTTGGACAGCACATACACTTGGCGTCTGCACGCTGGCTCATTCGTTCTTTCCAGTCAACTATGGCAACTCCTCATATAAAATCTAACAATGACCCCACTTCCCCATACTGATTAATGACCTTATGTGGACGATGATCAATAAAAACCCTTCGTTTTTCCACAGGAAATGAGCACGATTCCCATCATTTTGCTCAGCAATTACTCATCCCTTGATTATCTTACAAACTCATAAAAATAATCTTTTCTTTCTCCTTTTGTCTTTTGGTGTTTTGTGATTATAGAGATTGCCCAACGGAATGGAATTAACATCTCCGCTGAACTACCCGACAGCTTTAGCAGCAAGATGAGAGCTCACAGCAACCAACAGAATTTCTTTCCTACACGGCATGTTACTCTCGTGAGGTTATGCTTTGTTTAACCAAAATCTAAGACAAGCTCCCATTTGAGGTACCTCATTCTCAATGTCTCCTCCTCAGCAAGATTTATCCCAATTGGCCACTCACTTGAAGTTCAGTCCATCCTTCATTTGCGCCATGTGAATTGGCGATGCTCATATCGTCATGTATTGAGGTATGCTCAATAGAAGTAAATGAACTTCTTTGACAATTGAACATGGTTGATCAGTGGTCTGTGATATGTGTTTTATGGTTTGTTTTTAGGGAGCTTCGGGCGAAATGCTTGAGGCTTCACGGACCAAAGATTTGCTCCAAGAGATCATCAAAGGCATTTAATTAGACAAAAAATTTATAGTCAGGAGAGATCTTGAGACAAAATAAAATGAGGGACACTTCTCCAATTTTCTGTTATCTTCCCCAGATACATTATCCTATGCATTTATGATTATGTAAGGACTGGTGATTGATTCCGTGGATTTAGCAGTTGGAAAGTCAGATTAAGCTCGAAATCTATGCATAAGTATGATTTACATTTTTTATACGTAACAACAACATGATGGATCATCTGTAGAATCAAAGATCTCTCTGAATGGCTGGAACAATTAAAACTAATCATACATAACCAATGCATAATGTGTGATGATAAGTGACCCTCAAGAGGCTGAGAGATTTACGTAGTAAACTGTCTTCAGTTCATCATGCCTGTCAAGAGAGACGACTAAGAAATCAGGAACATGGGATACTGAACAGAGTTGTCTAATGTGATCTGACTCTTGCCTCTAGACATACTCACTCAAAACTCTTTTCATATTTTACATCAAGACACAAATTTCGCAATCTGTTTGATTCCACGTGACTGTGATTTTGCAGCTGAGATTTAATATATTTCGATTCATTGACTTGTTCACAGTCACTGCACGCTCGTCCTGTCGTAATAGAGCATAACATATCCAACGAGACAGAGAGGTATTCCATGGAAAAAGGGAAGAAAGAATCTAATTTAATAAAATTTCTCTTCACAAGAGTGCTGAACGATCGCGTGATCGTGTTAGAAAGACAGAGTGGTTATTGCTTGTCTTATGTAATCTGACAATTCATCTTCACTGACTGTGCATAGAAAACAATAATTTAAAGTCTCAATACATGGTCCTAAGATGTTTCCTCAGATCTAACCTATCCAAACACAACCTCCCCTTGTTAAATGCTAAAGCATCTGCCTAAGTTTTGACGCCTGCTTTTCTTCACGCTCTCATTGATTTGCAGTCTTCATACTGTGGTCTTACCAGCTTTTTTGAGATTACTTTACAAAGAAGGGATGGATTCAATCATACCCGTCCCCTTATAAATAAACCTCTTTTGTTTCATACATTTGCATTGCTCTGCATCTTGGTCCAAGAATCCTTCAAGGCAGCAATTTCATGGCTCAGCTGCATCCAGTCATGTATATTGCAACGGCCATGTTTTTCATGTTCGTGGCAGAGACATGGGCAAATGATGATTTGGGCATGTCAGGATTACCGACGGAGAGAAGGTTATATCCGCCTGCTCTAAGCCCGGCTCCATCTGAAGGTGGGATTGGATTGAGTGTGATGGCAGAAGCTCCAGTGATGAGAGCCACAAGAAGAGTACAAAGGCATCATTCCTCTACGGCGGCTGGTGGGGATGTGATCCTGGGAGGATTTGTGATGGCCTTGGTCATAGTAGTCTTGTGCTACATTCGGGTTACAAGAAAGAGAAAAGAGAGTGATCACACCTGAGAATCTCGAAGTCTTGAGTCATTCACATCTGATGTTTATTCTTCATGTTGAGAAGAAAATAGACCAGCGATTGTGATTGGCATGCCAAGTGGGCACCAAAAGGTGTCTACAAGGATGGTAGTAGTGCATTGTGTAATAGATGTTATTTTAGTGCATCTGTAAATAGAAAAAGAGGCAGTTTGTACGCTATATTGATTGAGTGTTTAATTTAGAATGATCGGATCCAGTAGTGACTCCATAACACTAAAACCACATTGATCTCTTTATGTAGTTTACTGTTGAGGCGAGGCAGTTTCATATCTTTTCTCTACTGGTCCAGATTGGTTTTTGACAAGCAGTAAGGCTGTTGCCTTGGTCAGGCATTATAGATAATCACAATTCATGTATGAACCGACAGATTTATCCAGCAGGATATTAGGTAAGTAATATGAACAACCTAAATCCCTTCACTATATGAGATGCAGTTCAAACATACTCGAGACACGATATCACAAGCCAAGAATAACAGTTACAGACAAGAATTAGTCCAGAAAGGATCCAGGGTTATCAACCATCACTATCGAGTTTGATAATCAAACACTGGAAATATCCAATTAACTGGTAAATTACAAACGGATTGAGTGGAGAAGGTGAGGGAGACTGGAAAATGTGCGCTCTATGTGCACCAAAAGCACCTTGGGCTTGAGTAAGCGCACAAAAAAAGAAAAAGAAAAAGAAGGGAAAGCGAAGAAGTTATATCCAATACACAGCACAAGCAAAGGTACCTGAAAAAACTATGAAAATAAAATCCTACCATGGAAATGTGGTAACGGAAGTGTGGTTTGAGTACAGTAGCGAACAAATGGCTGAAAGAAAGAAGCGCCGGTTGCCAGAGACTAAAATTTTTTAAGAATGATATAATATTAAAGCAGAGCTCTGGTGGACAGAGAGGTCATACTAATATAATGTAGTGCAATAGAGATGTGAGCTGCTATGAGCGATGAGACATATGGAAAAGCAGAGCACATGTTTTCAAACCTTAAAGCTTTCGTTTTGTTCGTCCCTTGCTTTGACTAGAAACCGTCTACATTTATGCCTCGCAAGTCCAACCAAAGACCAAGAAGACAAGATTTCTCCAGTTTTAATTGCCTCCTTGAAAAACCAACTTCCTGGAAACTCCGTGGGCATGCATGCTCAATAAAGTATTACATTGCAGGTTGAATGACAGCACTAAAGTTGATTCTTTGTCTTGCCTATTCATACCAAAAGATCTGAATTAGGTACGAACTGTGATTATGCAAAACATGTTGCGAGTTACATCTTTTCTGCAAAAGTTGGAGCTTATGAAGCACTTGTTGACACATTGTGTGGTGTCATCATCTTCCAGCACATCCCCGATTAATCAAGATGACACATTCTTCAAGTATAATCTTCAAGTTCAACACGATGTTCATTTCATATTATGTCCGTCTTTTTCAATGATTTCGTACACCCTTCAAATTGTTTTGTTATTTTTATATGTGTGGCCTCGTATGTCCGCTCAATCTGTCATGTGTCTTCTCCGGCAATTGTATAAAATAATAAAAGTTAGCTATTATACTCTGGCACCACAGAACATTACAAGCAAAATTATGGTACAATACCATGTGGTTTTTGATGCTCAGGCGAGAGAAATTAGGGTCTCTGCCTGCGTGATGTCAATCTCTAGTCATATCCCATGAAATGGCTTGACCAACAGACGAGAGATAAGTGAGATTAATTTGTGACGGTTCTTTCTTTCTTTTTCTTGTGCTTTATGCAAGAAAATTAATAACAATCAATCAGAATCAAAATATTGAATGGTAATGATCTGAACTCGGTTCTTCCAAATGGGGAGGGCTTCACCAACTTCGATTCACAAACTCATCCCAACATACAATTTCTATATCTCTGTCTGCAATATTCATCTATCTCATTTATGATCTTCATTTCCTCGTGCATTTTTACAAGCAAAACTCAGAAGGGGAAAAAAAAAAAGGGAAAGCAAACACCCAAAACTCCCAAAGACGCTGTACGAACTGTAAATTCTCTGAGAAACGAAAATGGAACTGACTTTCATCTCAGAGCTTCAAATCCAATTTTCTTCCTCCCAATTTTTGGCTGTAGAACCTCCAAATCTGCAACATGAGTACAAAACGGAAAAGAATCAAATTAACTGACAATCTGTTTCAGCTTCTCACCAGAGCACAAGAAACCAAAGAGTTCCGACTTTTTCATTTCTGCCTTAACGTTGAGAGAGAGAGAGAGAGAGAGAGAGAGAGAGAGAGAGAGAGAGACCTGTAGGCCTACACACAGGAGGGTCTTCAAAGAGAGAAAGAGAGAGCTGCTTATGAGCAACCACAATATCAAACACTATGACACCAGAAGATGGATCGTCCACAATAATATCCTTCACTGGAAGCCACAGAAACAGCTCTTTCTGAGACAGACCCTCCATTCCCATAAGCTTACCTAAAACCAGTCAAAACCCAAAACCAAAAACATCAGAACAGAGAAAAACCCAAGAAAGAGATGATTGTCATGCCGAATTCTTGTTGCTCTGTCGCTACCATAAGTGAGATTGGCTCTCACGACGCTGTCGAAGTAGACTCCGGTGTCGAACTTGGCCAGGCAAGGACGGTCCAAGAGGACTTCGAGGAGGCCATCTGGGTGGAGCGTGAAAGACTTGACATCGTGCGGGAAGAGCCCTCCGGGCAAGCCTTGGCTTTGGAGGAGGTTTTGAATGGAGTCAGATGCGGAAGATGACGAGAGAGTGGATTCAGACAAGACGAACAGGAGAGACAGTAAGAGAAAGAGAAAGCGGAAAGATTGCTGTGTCAGAGACATTCTGTGAATGGGAGGAGAGCTTGGGACTGCTGCGGAATGGGTGTTTTCAAATCAGGTTTCATGTTCCTATATTGCAAATAAATTAAGACAATGGGAACAAAAAAAATATGATGCCCTTGCCGTCTTACTATTATATAATGGAACGAGATTCAAGAATTGAATTTTTAATTCGAAATGATCGGCTGGCAAATATATATAAATTTAATTTTCTCATGTACAAAAGTGCTCCTAAAGTTCAAACGTTCCACAAGAAAATGATAATTATGTTTTTATACTCAGCTTAGTGCCAGACAGAGCCTCCCAGACAAAATGAAGTGGGAGATCGAAAGGTCACAGCTATTTGCCATTTGGTAAAGCCAAATTGATTACTTGAAACTCGGGTCCGATCTAAAAGTTTTCAAAGAAGCTGTTACAGTCATCATTAGGTCTATGTAAATGATTTCGTCACTGGAATTTGCATTTAATTTCAAATTAACACCATTAAAAATCTCAAACCAATATTTATAATATTTTTATCCTAAATTATTTTTTTCTGAAAAACTATATTGAATTGATACCCCAAATCCATATTTACTCCCATTAATATTTCGTCCAATATCATATTAAAAGGCATGTGCTACAACACACATAATAAGGGATTGCAAGATAGATTTGACGTAAAGGATGACGTATTCAACATGGAAGCTACATGTCTCGACACTTGTGTTTTTTAATAGAAAGATAGATTTGGGTAAAATGTACTAATTTGAATTTTTTATGAGATGAAAATGAGTTTGAGATAAGTGGGTCTTCAGACTATTTTTTTGGAATTTTTAAATGTACTAATTCTTAAACTTATTGCAAAGGAGACTTTTCCTATTAGCCTCCAACTCTATGCAGAAGAATATTCGGGTCCACTTATTTTGTAGTCTATCAATCGGCTTTACTATAATCAGGTCCACATATTTTTGTAGAGCATCGATCCATTTTTTTTTTCTTTTTTGTTATTTTGGGAGATACAGCTTGACATCATTCTCAAGAGGTACTAAAAGCAAAATCAAACACGATGAAGAAGCATGCTTTCACACTTGATCTATCACATAATAAACAATAAATTAATTGTCACATCAATGATAGTAATGATTGAATGTGTAATCATAAAATAAACTTTCATTATTTATATTTTTTTCTTATGACACGTCAACATTAGATTCATGCTTGACCCTTACCCCCATTTTTTTGTCCAAGATTTATGATACTACTCAATTAGGTAAATCATACTCGATCATTTATAATCATTCTTAGGCTAAACGTCCTCTCTGGTCTTTTATTTAACTACCATCATACATAGGTAAGGTACTTATTACAACATTGTAATGTCCACTCTTATTAAATGTCTCATCCGCGGGGTAGTAGTTGATGCATGGCAAATGGAGTTAGTTGGGATTGTTGTTTGTGTGTGAGTGAGAAAGAGGGACAACATTTTTTGGTTTATGTCAGGGAAAAATTACAAAAAAAAATTCCTAAATATATCATATGGATACCAATTCAGTTATAAACATTTTAATTTGATTAATTTAATCTAGAACCTTTTAGTGATTTGCTAATGTAATCCTACCAGTCAATTTTGGTTGGCAATGCTAATGGATGTCGGTTGTCTCACATGGCACAATTAGGGCTAACATGAATAACTTTTGCATATTTTTTTTTCAATTTTCTGAATTTTTTATAAATTTTTTGATATTTTAGAAAGTAATTAAAAATTATATGCAATTTTAATTCACTCTTAAATAGGAGTCACAAGTCATCATAGTGATGGTCATCAGATTTTCAAAAAGCAAAAAGTTAAAATCATATGGTACATGCATAAAATCAGTGAGCTAAGGCGAGGCCGGATCAGGTCTAATGCATTGCCACGCCCACATAGAGAAAGTACATAGAAATGTTTGCAGCTCGAGCAGAAGGAAAATTTGGGCAAACCAAGCTTTTGAAACTATACAACATTAGACTTGTCCTAATTTATCCAACTTTTAATTCGTCTCCGATTACTTTGCCACCACATCTACTACTACAAACGATTGTACTTTGATGTCACGCCGGCAGCGGATGGAGACAATGGGTTGCAACACTAGCAGTTTCATAGTTTTACAAATTGTAATGTACTTGAAAACTTCTCAATTTTGGAATTGATCTTGAAAAGATCAGATTGATAGCAATATCATGTGCACATCGCAAGCTTGGTAAACTTGGAATGTCCATTGGTTGAAAAAAGAAAGAACAAGAAACATGAACAGGAGTGTAGATATGGGAGGTCATGAGTGAAGTTGCACCAAATCATTCATTGGAGAATGTTGAGCGGAAGATGGAATTTTATTCGCAACAATCTAAATAGGCTCAAAGTTATGTGATTTCGCTTAAGTATACTTGCAATAGCACTCATTGGATTTGACTCCCCCGGCCTTCTCGCAAGACCCTCCCGTTGGAAGCTCATATTCGATACAAGCCTTTGTTGCAGTTGGGGAACTTTGAACGCGGACCTACGTCCACTTTCTAGATCGTCTCTTTCTTGACCTCCCTCGCAGCTGATCTTTCTGAGACACACAACGAAGTCAAGGAACGTCAGCAATCAACACAAGACATAAAACAACTATTGTTCGAACCGATAAATGCATCCCTCAAGCCTTCAGATCAGATACTGGTCTCAAGCGCTGCCAAAACTGAAGCAGAATGAACCCGACAAAGGCTCACGAAACATAAGCTGGCATTACATGCGAAGCAAAGAGAAATGGCTTGCTAAAGCCATTTTGATGACCTTCTCTTCTCACTCTTCTTTAGGTTTTGTTTGTATAATTGGTCGTGAAGATATACACAGAATCCCAACCTTTATATAAGCAATTCGAGCATCACATGTATTGAATGCTTGCAGATCTTGAGTTATTAATTACCACACAGAAATCTGTTTGTTTGAAACCAAAATATAGTGAGTAAGAATTGAACAGCTGAGCAAAGGAAGGAATACGTTTGTATTTTTTTTCTGGCATATGTTTCTACAATTACATAGGCTCCATTTATTGACTTTCACAAGAAGATCAATGTCTAAAATTAAGGGGATTTTGAAAGGAAACGTAATTCACTGATTGGGAATTGATGTAGTGATTTGTCGATGCTTGATTTGTGGGGATTTGATTCTATCAATTTGTCTCTTTCTTTGGTGGAGAGTTTGTTGTAGGTTTCCTTCTTTGCTTAATTATTCCAATCTTCCTTCTTTGGTGTTACCATCTTTGGTGGAGCTAGAATCTTGCTGATTGCTTGATCGTTGCAGATTTCTTGATTGTTGTTGATTTCTTGAATTTCGGTGATTGACTGATTTTCTAACACTATTGAGTCCCCTTTTATGGAAAAATGTATAAATAAGAGAATCCCATAATAAATCCCTTTCATACATAAGATACGACAGAATCTCATTTAATATTTATCTCATGGGATAATGCATTTGTCAGTTTCCCCAAAGTAAAAATTATGCCACTTAAGATACTACAGAATTGGAATGGATATGTTTCAGGTTAAGTCATATTGTATCATGATTTCGGGCTAAGAGATGATTTTTTTTTTCTAAAGTTCTAAATTATAATTTCAATCTCTTTCTCTCTCAAGATCAAAAGTCAACTTTTGATGCACTCCTAAAGGGTCAAGTGCTGTCTCTGAGATACGTTGATTTTCCTTATTTCTAAAACAATGGCATTTCATCTCAATCGTTTTTCCTACTATCTATAGAAGTTCATCTCCAAGTATTCGCATTGTTTCTATCGCACCCTCAACTCAATGAGAGCAAAGGCAATGACATGGCTGTCCATTCACCCAAAGGATGCAATCTCAATTTAACCATAATTCAACTTGATATCAAAGTATATACATCTATATATATATATGATAAAAAGTCACTTTTTATGATATTAGAGTTATTCTATAATTCATCAAAATAATACATGTACATGTCCATCAAAAATTGACTTACAAATTTATCAACTATACACAATTTGTATACAAAAGTCCCCACTATTAAAATATCTTCCCCGATACCGAAATGCTCACGTCTTACTTGCGGATTGCTAAAGAACCTAAAAATGCAAGTAAGATAAAAAGAGTGAGTTACCATGGTCTAATGAGTAATACATTTCTTTTAAGTGGATTGAACAATTATTATGCATATTTAAAATACAAACATAACTCACTCTCGCCAAATCTAGAATTTAATAAATCTCAAGACCAAAATGAGTTTTATATACATATCACTTCAACGTAACATATTCATAGTAAAAGCACTTATTTCAATCGATAATATCAAAACAAATTTCAATAGTCCAATCCATTGATTAATCTTATCAAACTATACATCAATGGTCTATTCCATTGACTAAACTCATGCTCTAGTATTTAGCCATGGTTACACATAACGCCCCATGACAAGGCTATTGATATTCCTCCATTGGTTAAGTCTCTAACTATTATTAGTTGGTGGCTCAGCTCACAAGAATATCCTAGGTCAATATATGCATACCCACAAATTCTTCAATGGGATTACAGAGACATTGAGCATAGTCCATTAACCTCAATCTCCTATGGTGTACAACAAAAATTAGAAACCATTTAACAACTTATATTACAACTTCACCATTCGATCTATATATAAAAGTGCATTTCAAGTGCTACATTAATAAATTATGAACTTTTCGTGATTCTTTCATAAAAGATTTCACAAGCTATTTATAGACAATAAGTTCAAACTAAAGCCAAAAGATGACTTTCCATTTAAAATAGACAAAACAACAATAAATATTAATCCTAATTTATGCAACAAAATATGCTATTTCTTAACTCATAGCATATCTAATCCATATTCAAAGTTTACAAACCAAAGAAAATATGGTATCACTCACCTAGGAAAGCCAAAAACCAACCTATGGTGGTTACTCAAACCAACGAATTATAATTCGTAACAATTAGTTAAAAAACAATATAAAAAACTAAGTAAAACAATATTGTAACAGCCAACTTGATTAAACTACGTCTATTCTTCGATAAAATAGCACCTATGCGATAATAAAAAAGGGCTCACCATCGTGGGTATCATTATTGTTCACCATGAATAGCTTGTGCATTGGACTTGTTTGCATCATAACTTCCTTCACGAAACTCTATTTCAAGCAAGTGTACAATCCATATAAAGCTTTGTTGCTGTACTATAAGAGCCCCAACTTGGCTTAACCAAATTCTAGCTAGAAATAGTTGAAATATAGTAGGCGTGTGCAAAATGGACCTCTCGATTGAAGAACTGCCTGCACTAGACCGAACTAGGTTTGTAGGAGTGTCGGTTCAGTTCTCGATTCCTAAAAGCAAAATCGGTGTCCGGTTGGTCCGGTTCCCAATTCCAAGGGAGAACTGAACTAAACCGGACCGAACCGACTACATATACTCTTTTTTTTTTTTTAATTTCTTTAAAAAAGCAAAAGTGACCTTTTTTTTTTATATATATATATTTCTTCATAATAGAAAGCATCAAGTAGTGGGAAAAAAAGTGACTGGTTCTATTGGACCAAATGAGAACCAATCACTCCAAAAAAAATTAGCCACGAAGTTACTATTCGCAATCTGTCCGGCACATGAGGCCAACTTCACAATTTAGTTCCGAGTAAATCATACACTTAAATCAAGATATGTAAAATGATATAACTTCACAATATCCTAAATTAACATTTCTATAATATATGCAGCCCGGTTACTTCTCAATTGAATGCAACAACTCCGAATTGTTATAAATTCGAATTTCCTGCTCTAACTTCGATGATTACTCTGATCAGGTGAATAATAGGTTCAAACACTTACCCGACATTGCAAAATGATGTTGCTTCAGTTTCGGATTGAGAACGCGTGAAGGTGCTCTCTCTTTTTACTCCTCCTTTCTTCATGGCCGAGCCCTCCTTCTCTTTTCTATTTCTTGTTCCTTCCGTCGCTGGCTACTTCTTCAGCGAAGCTGTTGAAGGAAATTGGAAAGATAAATTATGGGCTGACTAAATTGATGGGCTGAGCTTGGGCTTTGAGAACATGGGATGGGTTTGGACTTTTATAAGAAATATGGGTCATGTATGACAGTTTCACTCCATTTTCTCTTTACCTAGTGGAAATCAGCTTGTCTAACCGAGGTCTACACTGAAGTAGAACGAACTCCATGAAGGGTTATGAAGCAGAAGCTAGCATTATCCGCAAAGTATAAAGAAATGAGGTAAAGAAGGCCTATGAACAAACGAACTCTTCCAGATGCCATTCTGATGACCTTGTTTTCTTCCTTTTCTTTAGGTTACGATGGTATAGTGGATTTGGAAGATTACACAGATCCGACCCTATACATAATGAGTGCCAAATACCTCAAGTGCCAAAACTTGCCATGGGTGGACACTTAGTGCCAAAACTTGCCATGGGTGGACACTTAAGGCCTGTTTGACAACTATTTTGTTTCCGAGAATAATTTATGCTAGAAATTATTATTTTTTATTATGTTCACTAAACAAGTTTTTTAGCATTTGACGGTGTTTGGTAACTATCCAAAATTTCTATTCCCGAAATAAATTTGTGTTTAATAAAACCTCAAATTCTTTTATGAATTAGAATTTTTTAAAATAATTTTATTGTATTTTTCTCTTCTTCTTCTTTTTTCCTTTTTCCTTTTCCTCTTCTCCTTCTTCCTCTTTGGCCAGTCCTGATGAGGCTAAGCCTCGTTGTTCAAGCCTCCCTAACCAAGCCTCCCCAGTGACTAGGCAAGGCTTGGCCTCGCCTTAGCTATGTGAGCCTGGCCTTGTCAAAATTTGGTGAGGCCAAGCTCACCCAATCACCAGCGAGGCTCGACTTGACCAAGCCATCATGAGATCAGCCTTGCCAAGGCCGAGCGACACCACCTTCGCAATGGCCTAGCGAGGTTGAGCCTCATTGGGGGTTAGTGAACGCTCCGACAAGTTTGTTGGCCCTCATCTAGCCGGTTGTCGGGAAGAAGGAGAAGAAAAGAAGAAAAGAAAAGAAGGAAAAAAAATGGACTTGATTCGAAGTTATTTCTTGAAACAAATGAGCAACTTTTTTTTTTTTTTTTTTTTTATATTTCTTAATTTTATTCCAAATCTATTCTCGGAAATAAATAAGTTACTAAACAAATTTATGTTCTTTTTTGTTCCAAAGAACAAAATAATAGAATGAAACATTGTTTAGTTGGTTACCAAATAGGCCCTTAAGTGTAAAACTTCCAAAAGATACACTTAACTATCAAAATTGGAGAAAAAAAATGACACTTTAGTGCCAACGGTAAGAAATTCTTGCCAAAATGCTAACGTGGCATTTTCAGGTGACAATTTTTGCTGAGGTGGCAATTATTATAAAAAAAAAAAATTATCGAAGTGGCTAGCTTGTCTCAAAACAATGTCGTTTCGCCCCAAAATTGATTTTTAATATAAATATTAATTAAATTAAGATTAAAAAAAGCTAAATTAAAATAGGGTTGTAGCAAAATAGTGAGAGCCTCTATGGCCCTCGCCACTACCACCGCCCCACCATCACTGGAAAGGCCCGACAGCGGTGGGGTGAGGGTCAACTGGGGTTACGGGGCCCGGCCAGTGGCTAGCAACCTTGGCCCACCATCGGCGAGAGCCTGCAAGAGAGGTTGGGTCAAAATATAACATGAGTCTAGGGATATAAAGCTATAGCATATATTATACATATGCTTGTTGTAGCAGTACTTTATTCTCTATATTTTAATAGTATATTTCTCTATTCGACTACACAACTCTATTACATTTATTATCAAACATGGCAAATACCATGATTAAGGTGGAAGCTTTGCAAAAAGCTTTTGGCTATCATTTCTTCAGAATAGAACAAAATCTACAATCTCCATTGTGCTTTAGCCCTGTTGACCTTTACCTCGACACCACCCAGACCTCACTATCAAAGCATTTAGATGCAGGAAATTCAATGTGCAGAGGGTGCAATGTCTCTCGCAAAATATTTATTCACTCTAAGGGATAAATTGTATGTCTCGAGAAGGAGTTAACTCTGATAAGTCTCTAAGTTTGCAAAAGTAATGGTGACTATGTTTAATTTGCAAAATGTGGTAACACATACATCTTTAAAAGCCTTCAAATTTAAAATTAAGCTATAATAAAAATTCTTTAACTTATCTAAAATCAAATTTTTTTTGTTCACATGAAATATATCACTCTTACTTAATTTTAATGTAACTAAGTAATTTGCATAGAAGTAAGAGCTGCTACAAACTATCGTGTTTTTGCTCATAATTCTTCAACATGATATCCCCTATTCATATTCATCGAATCTTGAGCTTCCAATGCATGATTTTTATGCCTTGTTCTAAACTCATACTATTTTGGCATAATAAGCATATCTCTTATACATTCAACGCACCCGGAACTCTAATTCGTTTGTCATTTGAACATATATGTAATTTGAGATCTAGAGTTTGTTTTGTCGTCATATAAAATGGAGAGATTGTTGAGAAAATTTTCAATAATTTGAAGTTTATAAAATAGTCAAACCTAATAATGTATTCATTGGTTGTGTAGAACCGGTTTGTAGATGCACAAATGAATATGAAAGTGGAGTTTGGAACAGCGGTTGAACAAGATATTGACTTAAAGGGTGTCTAAAGTTGGAAGGACCCGTATAGAAGGTGAACAAGTTGTAGAACCTAGAATCATTAAGACTTGGATTGACCTGTATAGATGCTGAATAAGTTATTGAACATGGGATCATTAAGACTTGGATGGACCAGCAGATGGTACAGTTGTTTTTTTTTTTTTTTTTGGGTAAAAGGTAATAATTATATTGAGCAAAGACCAACTATACAAAAGATCACGGCACTAAAACTTACACTCAAGATGAAAATATCATTATGAATAGAAGGATGCCAAGATGTAAAAGCCACCAAACGCGGCAACCAAACTACAATAGAAGCAAAAAGAACAAGAGACTAGCATGGCATGGACAACCAGCACCCATATACAAAAACACTCTCGGCTAGGGAGGAGAAAAGATCCACAGCTACCACAGCAAGTAGCAACAACCTTGGATTGAGCAACATACACGTGTCAGCTGAAGTTAGGAAGGCAATTAAGGGTCCCTAGAGAAGATAACCGGGTTAATGCCCCAACTCTACTACAGTCTTTTAATCCTAAAGTTATCGTCCACGTTCCTGAAGGTGATAGCCTTATCTCTAACCACTTTAAAAGGATGGTTCTTCATAGCCAGGACGGCAAGTGGCTGTTTTCTAAATATAATGTTGTTCATGTTTTTCCAAATAATATGACATAGCGAACCAAAGGAAAAGCGGGCAATGCACTTATAGAAATCCTTGCCCAATAGGAAGGTGGTGGCCCAATGGAGATTCTCCCCCCAAGACCTGTTACGCCAAGGCAGATTGCATCTGGCAACCCAAAAGAAAGTAACACCAGCCGTGACACGACAACCAAAAAAATAGATGGTACAGTTGTTTTATTAGTCATTTCAATGTGAAAAGAATGAAGGGAATCATATGCAAAAGCAACTCCTACAATTATAAGCAATTAATAAGACTAAGTAGCTTCCACCACTAAGAATCAAGAAGATTTACTACCCGTGAGGTTATACAATATTAGACTTGTCTTAGTTTATTGAACTTTTGAATTTATCTCGGATTACTTCACCACCACAACAACTATTAGAAACAATTGTAATTTGATTTCATGTCAGTGTCAAAATGGCAACAACATATCACAACATCAGCATTTTCATTGTTTACGAACTGTCCTCTACTTGAAAATTTCCCAATTTCGAAAAATGATCTTGTGAAGATTGAATTAAAAAAATTCTTTTGATAAATTTCATTTTTCTCGAGACCAATAACCCGAATAGTAATGAAATTGTGGGAAAGGAGAGCTTATAGGATCCCAACAGTTAAAGATAAATTTTACAACTATAAATTGGATTATAGAAAAATTATGTACACATATGCGAGCTTGCGAAGTTTGTACTGTCCATCAATTGATAAAGGGAAGTAAAGAAACATATACAAGGAGTGTTAACATGGGAGGCTATGAGTGAAGTTACACTAAACATGCATTATTCATTGAAAGTTAAATGGAGGATAGGATTTTATTCATAACGATTTGAATCACGAGAACAAACAGTTTTGACTCGGCTTAAAGTAATTCCATCAAGTATAGTGACAAAAGCAGTCCAAGGCGTCTCCAGGCCCCTCGCAAGCCATTGCCGTGGAAAACCCCTTTATGAGCAAGTCTCTTTGCAGCCGTGCAAGAAGTGTTCCCACGCCCCTATTTCCACTTTCTTAATGAGTGGATTAGTGATCCAATCAGTCGGAAGAATTTTCCGAATGTGGACTTTAGCAACCCAATCTACAACGGAATTGCCCTCGTGGGAGCAATGAGTGCCTCCAATGGACTTCAATTGGCCCAAGAGCAGCTTACAATCGTCCACTAGTGGACGCAGGGTCCATGGACTTTCTTCCTTGCCCGGATCTAAAGTGCTGTCTCCACTTCCACTCTTGTGTCTGGCAGGAGGAACCGGTCTGAATTCTCCAGCAAGTACAACAACAGATCTGTCCGGTGATAAGGTTTCGGCGGTCAAAGCTGAAGTGCGTGGGCTGAATTGGCGAAGTCCGAGACCAAAGCTCCACTTGAATTGTGATAAACGCCAGCCACAGATCTGTCAGATGCTCATTCCACCCACGAGCTTGAGGGTTCCACTGGCCGAGTGCATCCACTGGCCGAGGGCATCCATTGTCCAAGTGAGCTAATTCTGCTCTTGCTCTGTTTTCCTAAACATGGGTTCCACCTCACACAGTTCTTGTGTTGAGCAAGGGCTGTCAAAGCAATCACAGTCGGGTTAGGTATGCGGCCTTGGAAGATTCGGGCGTTTCTTGCTTTCCATACCACCATAGTACTTCAGCGACTAATTCTCTCGAAGGTGAGTTCCAATTTAACATGAGCAGTGAGTACCTCCATTTTCCGTTTGTCCATCCGAGGAATGCCCACATTTTTAAGTTGATGCTTTGGTTTGACAATTTATCCATCCGCAGAGGAATAGGTGCTCGCCGGTTTCAGGAGCTTGTGAGCATAAGGTGCAGATGGGGTTAAGTACGACCTTTCTTTTGTAGAGTCTGGCAAACACCCCATAGGAAGATGCGGGTTTTAGGAAACCTAGCACTGATGTTTATAATTAACCCAATAAGAAGTCACGAGACGGTTTGGAAAAGAAATCAATCCTTGAGGACATGGATGACTATCAATTTATACAATCTCAAATCCTGATTGCCCACCAATAGGCATGGCATTGGAATCGATAGTTGATAGGTTTATTGGGGCATAAATAAAATACTAGAAAGTAAATTGTAATTCCAAAATGAAGCTTGGAAAGATTGGAAGGATCCGGCTTGGAAGGATTGAAGGGGTTTGGTTCATCAAAATTTCAATTTAATCTTCTTCACCACCATACTGGCTATTACAAACAATAGTAATTTTATGTCATGCTGGTGTCAAAATAGACAGCAACGTATCACGTTAACATTCTGTAGCTCAAATTATGATATTGATCTTACAAATATCAAACTGAAAACTTGCCTTTAATAAGTTTAATTTTTCTTGAAGTCAATCACGAAATTAGTCAAGAATTATGGAAGAAGAGCTTATAGAATCCCAGAAGTTCACTTTTACAACTAAGATCACATATTAACAAATTCAGGTACACATCTTTAGCTTGTGAAGCATGTAATGTCCATCGATCAACTGAAGGAAAAACATATATATAAAAGAGGAGGGAAGACGTGAGAGACGATGAGTGAACTTGCACCAACTTCCAATCATTCATTGAGAAAATTGTACAGAAGATGGAATCTTATTCATCGCAATTAAAACGATGATAGCAATCACTATGACATTGCTCAAAGTTATGGAATTATGCAATAACAACGATTCGCTCCGCCTGCGTTAACCTTGCAAAACCCTGTAATGCTAGTCCCCAACTGTTCTCTGCAAGCCTTGTTGCAGTCCGGGAACTCTGAACATGCCCCCAGGTCCCAAAAGGTTTCTGCATTAATCTCTCTCGCAACTGATGTTTTTGAGATGCACCAGAATTCAAAAATTTTCAGCAATCAGAGTAAGACATAATATAAATTATATGGACATGGTTTTTCCTTAATTTGATAGATTAAATTAATTCGTGTCATACGAGCTTTCCAGTCTCGAGCGTGATCTAAGCCAAAAGAGAAACGAACTCGATAGGGATGAAAAAGAAGCTAACAATACCTGCGAAGCAGAGAAAGGTGAGGCAAAGAACGCTGATGAACAAACAAACTCTTCCTGAAGCCATTCTGACGACCTTCTTTTCTCACTTTCTCTTTCGGTTTCGATGGTATGATTGGTTGTGGAAAATTACACACGATCCCTACCTATATATAAGCAATTCGAGCACCATTACAACAGCAATCCTACTTATATGGAAATTATGGATATCTTAGCATATATGAATCTCTAGATTTCACTTTTTATGGAAAATCTCTTTAGGTTTGGCTAAGTTTCTTATGAATTTGCGAAGTTTTTAAAATTAATACGCGATCATTCCATTCCTTTGCTAGCCTAATCAATGTGGTCACGGAATAGAATTCAATAGGAAGACGTATCTCTTGGATGAAAGATTTCTCAACCTGTTTTCCGGGCTGGCGACGACATTATGAGGGAAAAGTAATGAAACCTCCGATGACAACTGTATAACCTCGTTTTCCTTTATCAATAATAAAGACGGCCGGCCACCCAGTCTTTCAACTGGAGCCATCATTTCCCTATACCACACCCCAAGTTTCCCCGGGGGGAAGGCGTCGCGGGGATCAGACGTGGCTGCCCCCCTTTCCCGTAAGGGAGTGGCCAGGTGAGCCAATGGGGCTGGAATTTTTCTCCAAACCCGGATCCCGGCCTGGGAGGGGCGTAAAGGGTCACTCTCCCCAGGGAGGTTCTCCCTCCGTTCCCTCATGAGCAGTTTAAGGACTTGCTCAAGTCTTGTGATAGATTAAGTGTGAAAGCATGTTTCTTCATTGTGTTTGATTTTGCTTTTAGTACCTCCTGAGAATGATGTCAAGCTGTATCTCCCAAAATAACAAAAAAAAATAAAAAATTCAAACACGATGAAGAAGCATGCTTTCACACTTAATCTATCACATAATAAACAATGAATTAATTGTCACATCAATGATAGTAATGATTGAACGTGTAATCATAAAATAAAATTTCATTATTTATATTTTTTTTTCTTATGACACGTCGTCATTAGATTCATGCTTGACCCTTACCCCCATTTTTTTGTCCAAGATTTATGATACTACTCAATTAGGTAAATCATACTTGATCGTTTATAATCATTCTTAGGCTAAACCTCCTCTCTTGGCCTTTTATTTAACTACCATCATACATAGGTAAGGTACTTATTACAACATTGTAATGTCCACTCTTATTAAATGTCTCATCCGCGGGGTAGTAGTTGATGCATGGCAAATGGAGTTAGTTGGGATTGTTGTTTGTGTGTGAGTGAGAAAGAGGGACAACATTTTTTGGTTTATGTCAGGGAAAAATTACAAAAAAAGTCCTAAAAATATCATATGGATACCAATTCAGTTATAAACACTTTAATTTGATTAATTTAATCTGGAACCTTTTAGTGATTTGCTAATGTAATCCTACCAGTCAATTTTGGTCGGCAATGCTAATGGATGCCGGTTGTCTCATATGGCACAATTTGTCACGCCCCGATCCTCGGGGACGCGCCCATCCTTCTTCTGGTCGATTATTAAAGTGCGATATCCCAGGACTAATTATCGCCGACCCTTTCTTTTTATTACGCATGCGGAAGCAGTTATAAATCCCCAGACAATAAAACAATGGGATAGAAAAGCATGCCATATTTTTCAATTCTGAAATTCACAACCATACTTTCATTAACAGCACAACTCATAGTATATTTACAATACTATTTACAGCATAAAAGTCTCAGCACCTATCTACACTAAGACAGGGTTCACAAAAGGGAAGGGATCTCAATCCGCATCTGGGTTGTACTCAAGATCCCTCTCTGGATCATCTTCTACTTCAAAATACTTTCTCCCCTTCAGGTTCTTCCTCCTCAGCTTTTCCTCAGGGTCCTGAAATGGTTATTCAATAACCAATGAGACCACGTCTCAGCGAGTCCTACCCCCTAAGACTCGATTAATAAACTAATACGCCATACGGTTGCCTAAGCACAACACGAGTCAGAGGACTTACCTTGGCCTCAGTTCCAACCTGCAATTCAAGGTTAAACACAGATATTCAAACAATTCACGACATCCGATCAAGCACTGGTCAATCGACTAAGTCGATTACATGTCAGTCAGACCCTCTTAAGGTCATTCCCACTCATACCATGATCTCCCAATGATGTACTCATTCACCAAATCACATGTGTTTCTCGGGCGTCGTTTTCGCCAATGACATACCGATCACCGACACCGTGCGTTCTTTAAGGCGCCGTTTTCACCAGTGATATCCTCGATCACCGAACCACGTGTCCTTTCTAGGGCGCCGTTTTCGCCAAGGTGACATCGGAAATAGACAACATCGTGAGTTCTTTAAAGCGTCGTTTTCACCAGTGATATTTCCTTAATCACCGAACCACGTTTGTCTATAAGTCATTTACGTGCGTTCTTTAAGGCGCCGTTTTCACCAATGATACTTCCAATCACCGAACCACGTATGTCCAATAATATCGTACCTGATTGGTCTCACCATTCTCCCTACTATATAGCCCATCAACATACTGGCGCTATATACCCATGCTTGGCCATTACCAATCAAATATTCAATAACAAACAATTTAGGACAATTCCTAAAATTCCACAATAAATTCAATTCCATAAAAATTGAAGCTCAATTAAATAAACGGACTGCACCACGACAATCGGCACGAAATTCCGGTCACCGGCCATCCCGGTTGAATTTCCGGAAAAATAATTAATTAAATAAATAAATTTCGAAAATAAATAAATAAACATTAAAAATCCAATTTAGGCCCATATTGCCTTATTGGAGCCCGAAACGGGTCGGGAAAAATCCCGAGATGCATTCAATAAATAATAGAGCATTTCTACTCCCTAATGGCTATAGCTAATCACCTAACATGCATTCTCAAGTCACTAATTTAATTGTTCTAACCTAATCTAACCACCTAAGTGCATGTAATTAAATCTAACCAACCCTAAGGCATAATTAGCAAACTAATAAAGCATTAGTGAGTAAAACTCACTTGGTCAAAAGCGGGGATCGAATCACCACGATGGCGGCGCGACGGCGGCCGAAATTGGACTTTCGACAACATCGGCGAACTTGGACCGGGCCTTGGACTTGGCCCAACAAATCTCAGCCCAACTGAGATTTGTTCTTGCACCGGACTGGGCTTCCTTTAGACTGGGCTGAACTTACTTGGGCTTGCAACTTGCTGGACTTGAAATTAAACTGAAAATGGGCTGCTCTCATTGGGCTGAAATAAGCCAAATTCGTTGGGCTTCAATTGAGTTTGAGTGAGCTGGGCCGGCAAGAGAAGCAGAATGGGCTCGCTGTGGTCTGTCCACGAGCAAAAGAAAATCGAGGCCGCTGGATCCGTGGTTTCGGTCTTCACGCTGACTGAACGAAAGAAATGGCGAGGGGCGCTGGAATCCACTGAGGCTAAAGGGACACGTGAGCTGCGGTTGGCGGTGGGGAGACACGGTAGAGGAAGTCTTCAAGCAGTTGCCGGTGTGTCCATCTTCGTACGTGAGAAATGAACGCGGTGGAATCTGCTGAGTCCGCGCGGGGCTTCACTGGTAGGGGAGGAGTCCACGTTGGCGTTTGAAGGAGAGAAGCTGACTGAATAGAAGCTGGCTTCTGTGGCCGACCAACCTTAGTGGAGAAGGGGCATCCGCTGGCAGCTTCAGTCAACAGAAGAGAAGAAGCTGCTGGTTCCGTTGACTCCGTTGAAGACAAGCCGAAGTGGGGCTGCAGCGTCGACGTGGAGTTGCTGCTGGGGAATCGGTGGCTTCGGCGGTCCGTTTGTTGACCGAAGCAGAAGGAGGAGCGGGCAGGTGGTAGCGTGGAGATGGAGCGGTGGCGTGCAGTCAGGTGACGTGCATGGAGACGGGGGCTTCACCGCTTGCTGACCTCCGTCCGTTGAACTGAAGATGTGCAGTTGTGGCGTGGCTGCTGCCTCTGTCTTCTTGCGATGGAGTTCACGCGGACGAGTGGCCGAGATGGAGGGAGCAATCGCACGAAATGGGAATGATGGAAGGGAAGCATCTCACGGCAGCAAGTTGGAGAGGATGAGGGAGAGTTGGGCTCCACTTGGTTGGATATTTTGCAAAATATCTTCTAAAAGCCATTCTTAGCCATGCATTAATACTTGGCCTTCAATAGGCCATCCAAATGTCCTATATAACCTCCCAAGTGGTCCAATTTTGCTAGGCTAAAGGGGGTTACGAAATTGAGAGAGAGATGGCCTCAATTGGTTCTAAATCTCTCTTGATTTCATCTCAATTGATTTTCACAAATTCAATTGATCATTCATTGATCATCTCTGCATTTTTCCTCACTCAAGAATCCACCAAAAATCCAAACTGATACCAATGTTGCACACCCCATCTTGAGATTCGATTTTAACTAAGTTCGAATTAAATTTCAACTCCCATCTCTCCAAATTGAGGTCCAATTTTGATGTAGAAAAATCCCATTAATTTAGCCAATCTGAACTTCTGCCAAATTTCCGCGACGTCCGAACCCCATTTCCGTAAAAATCTCGGGACCTCCGAAAAATCTTCTGAGACTGAGTTGACGTTCCTAAAATAGCTTGTGACATCACCTGAACTTTCGATTTCTGAAATCGACTCAAATCGACGGTTAATTTCACTCCGGCGTGCTTTTAGTGTGACCTAGACTACCGGGTAGTTTTCAGAACTTTTTAGGGCAATTGACTCGTGGTCGATTTTCTTCGAGCCACAATGAACCCACTCGACACATTGGCGACTCTCAATTGTCGTGAAAATCTCGAGGGCTCGACTACCAACACAGGGTACCAAAACGACAGAAAATCAAATTAGTGCCGGTCGACGAGAATTTTCCAATTTAGTGGAGTCACCCACGATCGGCCACACATCTCAGTCGAACCAACCTATCTCTGATCTCAATTCGATCTTTAACTGTGCAGTAATGACCTCTAAAGATGAACACGGTCGAGAAGCCGCTTCCTGGTCGAATTCTCAAGTCTATTGCCTTAATATTCTTTAATGGCATACCCAGCTAGTCTAGTTATCTCGAGAGTGATCAGCTCTGAGAACAACCCTATAGACACGTCAATGAAATGCCCGATTAATTTAATAGAAAACAATACTGAAAATTCTGGATGTCACACAATTAGGGCTAACATGAATAACTTTTGTGTATTTTTTTTTTCAATTTTCTGAATATTTTAATTTTTTTTTGATATTCTAGAAAGTAATTAAAAATTATATGCAATTTTAATTCACTCTTAAATAGGAGTCACAAGTCATCATAGTGATGGTCATCAGATTTTCAAAGAGCAAAAAGTTAAAATCATATGGTACATGCATAAAATCAGTGAGCTAAGGCGAGGCCGGATCAGGTCTAATGCATTGCCAGGCCCACGTAGAGAAAGTACATAGAAATGTTTGCAGCTCGAGCAGAAGGAAAATTTGGGCAAACCAAGCTTTTGAAACTATACAACATTAGACTTGTCCTAATTTATCCAACTTTTAATTCGTCTCCGATTACTTCATCACCACATCTACTACTACAAACGATTGTAATTTGATGTCACGCCGACAGCAGATGTTGACAACGGGTTGCAACACTAGCAATTTCATAGTTTTACAAATTGTAATGTACTTGAAAACTTCTCAATTTCGGAATTGATCTTGAAAAGATCAGATTGTTAGCAATATCATGTACACATCGCAAGCATGGTAAACTTGGAATGTCCATTGGTTGAAAAAAGAAAGAACAAGAAACATGAATAGGAGTGTAGATATGGGAGGTCATGAGTGAAGTTGCACCAAAAAGTCATCATTCATTGGAGAATGTTGAGCGGAAGATGGAATTTTATTCGCAACAATCTAAATAGGCTCAAAGTTATGTGATTTCGCTTAAGTATACTTGCAATAGCACTCATTGGATTTGACTCCCCCGGCCTTCTCGCAAGACCCTCCCGTTGGAAACTTATATTCGATACAAGCCTTTGTTGCAGTTGGGGAACTTTGAACGCGGACCTACATCCACTTTCTAGATCGTCTCTTTCTTGACCTCCCTCGCAGCTGATCTTTCTAAGACACACAACAAAGTCAAGGAACGTCAGCAATCAACACTGGACATAAAACAACTTTTGTTCGAACTGATAAATGCATCCCTCAAGCCTTCAGATCAGATACTGGTCTCAAGCGCGACCGAAACTGAAGCAGAATGAACCCGACAAAGGCTCGCGAAACATAAGCTGGCATTACGTGCGAAGCAAAGAGAAATGACTTGCTAAAGCCATTTTGATGACCTTCTCTTCTCACTCTTCTTTAGGTTTTGTTTGTATAATTGGTCGAGAAGATATACACAGAATCCCAATCTTTATATAAGCAATTCGAGCACCACATGTATTGAATGCTTGCAGATCTTGAGTTATTAATTACCACACAGAAATCTGTTTGTTTGAAACCAAAATATAGCGAGTAAGAATTGAACAGCTGAGCAAAGGAAGGAATACGTTTGTATTTTTTTTCTGGCGTATGTTTCTACAATTACATAGGCTCCATTTATTGAATTTCACAAGAAGATCAATGTCTAAAATTAAGGGGATTTTGAAAGGAAACGTAATTCACTGATTGGGAATTGATGTAGTGATTTGTCGATGCTTGATTTGTGGGGATTTGATTCTATCAATTTGTCTCTTTCTTTGGTAAAGTGTTTGTTGTAGCTTTCCTTCTTTGCTTGATTCTTCCACTCTTCCTTCTTTGGTGTTACCACCTTTGGTGGAGCCAGAATCTTGCTGATTGCTTGATCGTTGCGGATTTCTTGATTGTTGCTGATTTCTGGAATTTCGGTGACCGATTGATTTTCTAACTCTATTGAGTCCCCTTTTATGGAAAAATGTATAAATAAGAGAATCCCATAATAAATCCCTTTCATACAGAAGATACGACAGAATCTCATTGAATATTTATCTCATGGGATAATGCATTTATCAGTTTCCCCAAAATAAAAATCATGCCACTTAAGATACTACATAATTGGAATGGATATGTTTCAGGTTAAGTCATATTGTGTCATGATTTCGGGATAAGAGAAATTATGCCGCTTAAGATACTACATAATTGGAATGGATATATTTCAGGTTAAGTCATATCGTGTCATGATTTCGGGATAAGAGATGATTTTTTCTAAAGTTCCAAATTATAATTTCAATCTCTTTCTCTCTCAAGATCAAAACTCAACTTTTGATGCACTCCTAAAGGGTCAAGTGCTGTCTCTGAGATACGTTGATTTTCCTTATTTCTAAAACCATGGCATTTCATTTCCATCGTTTTTCCTACTATCTATAGAAGTTTATCTCCAAGTATTCGCATTGTTTCTATCACACCCTCAACTCAATGAGAGCAAAAGCAATGACATGGCTGTTCATTCTCCCGAAGGATCCAATCTAACCATAATTCAACTTGATATCGATTGCTGCCTTATTGTCGCAATATACTTTCATTGGCGTGAAACTTGGAATTTGTAGTTCATCTAAGATACCTTTAATCCACATAACTTCGCATACACCATGTGCTACTGATCGAAATTCAGCTTAAGCACTACTTCTTGCCACCACACTCTGCTTTTTACTCTTCCAAGTGACTAAATTACCACCAACAAATGTGCAGTAGCCTGAAGTAGATCTCCTATCCATATTGCTTCTAGCCCAATCTGCATCAGTGAACACCTGAATTTCCAGATGTCCATGTTTTTCAAACATTAGACCCTTACCAGGACTTCCCTTCAAGTAGCGTAAAATTCTATATACCGCTTCAAAATGCCTTGGCCCTGGTGAGTGCATGAACTGACTCACCATACTTACAGCAAACGATATATCAGGTCGAGTATGAGATAAGTAAATAAGTCGACCAACAAGCCTTTGATACCTTTCTCGGTCTATTACTTCTTCAGCCTTGGCAAGTTCAAGCTTCATATTTGGTTCCACGGGGGTCTCTACTGCTTTACATCCTAATAGACCCATCTCTTTGAGCAGATCAAGAACATATTTGCGTTGGTTTATAAAAATGCCCTTTTTGGATCTCACAAATTCTATTCCAAGAAAATATTTCAAGACACCCAAATCCTTAACTTCAAACTCCTCAGCCAACTTCCCTCGCAAGCTTTCCAACTCAACTTTGTCATCACCAGTTAATATTATATCATCAACATAGACGATTAGAATTGCACGCTTACCTTCCTTTGAGTGTTTATAGAATAGAGTATGATCTCCTTGACTTTGGTGATAGCCAAACATTTTAACCACCTTCCCGAATCGTTCAAACCACGCTCTTGCAGATTGTTTAAGTCCATACTGCGACTTTTTTAATCTGCAAACTTTGCCTTCAGTTTCTGCAAAACCTGGTGGTAAACTCATAAACACTTCTTCCTCCAAGTCACCATTCAAGAATGCATTCTTCACGTCTAACTGATGTAAGGGCCAATCAAATGCAGCAGCCAAAGATAAGTAAAATTCGAACAGAATTTATCTTGGCAACTGGGGCAAAAGTCTCCTGATAGTCTACTCCATAAGTCTGAGTGAACCCCTTTGCGACCAACCTTGCTTTATATCGCTCAACACTCCCATCGGGTTTACATTTTACAGTAAATACCCATTTACAGCCAACAATCTTTTTTTCTTCTGGTGCATCAACCAACTCCCATGTGGCATTCTTCTTAAGTGCAAGCATTTCATCCTCAACAGCCATCTTCCAATTTGGATCCTTCAAAGGTTCATGAATATTTCTAGGAATAGATATGTGAGACAGATTTGACACAAATGCTCTATGATGATGAGACAACTTTTGGAATGACACATGTTTTGATATAGGATGCTTAGTACATGATCTAACTCCTTTTCTAAGAGCTATAGGCATATCAAGATTAGAAGCATTAGTATCAAAATTTAAGATAGGAATGGAGGGAAAAAGAGTACTACTAGGATCAACTGATGACGAAGGCAAGAGATCATCTCTCGGGGCTGCAGATGGATGAGGCTCCAAGACAAAGTTCTGATCTGCAATATTTTAAAGAGTTTTCCTTCTAGTATAAACCTGAAGCTCGGGCTTGTTGATCACATTGTGATTTTGAAATTTTTCTCCTCCTATCCTTGACACATCAAGATTTGGCAGAGGTGCTTTCGAAGATTCAAACAAAGGAGTAGGAAGGACAGGAGAGTTAATCTCTTCACTAACTTCGCCATTCTCCCCCTGAAGAGATTTGTTAGAAAAAAACGGTTGTGACTCGATAAAGGTTACATCCATAGTGATATGAGTTTTACCAGTATGTGGATTGTAACACTTGTAACCTCTTTGATTAAGTGCATACCCTAAAAACACACACTTTTCAGCCCGAGGATCTAATTTAGATCGACACTGAATTGGGAGATGGACAAATGTAGTGCAACCAAACACCCTTAGAGGAATATCAGAAAAATACGAGCTGTGGGGTACACTTTTTTTGAAACAATTTAAGGGAGTAGTGTAATTTAATACCCGAGTAGGCAACCTATTAATTAGATAAGATGCTGTTAGCACAGCTTCCCCCCATAAGTATTTAGGTACATGCATTGAAAAACAGAGGGCACGCGATACTTCAAGGAGATGGCGATTTTTGCGTTCAGCAATGCCATTCTGTTAGGGTGTAGTTCGGCAAGTCGACTGGTGAAGGATGCCTTTTTCTGTCAAAAAACTCCCCAAAAATTGGTTATAATATTCAGTACCATTATCAGTACGAAGAATACTAATAGTAGTACGGAATTGAGTCATAACCATTTGATAAAAAATTTTGAACAATGACTCAACTTCATATTTGGCGCTCATCAAGTATGTCCAACATAAACGGGTATGATCATCTATAAAGGTAACAAACCATCGTTTTCCGGTTTTTGTTGGCATGGGTGAAGGACCCCAAACATCACTATGGATTAAGTAAAAAGGAGATGATGCACAATACTGTTTTGGATTATAATGAGTATGATGACTTTTAGAAAAAAGACAATTGTCACAATGTAGTGAAGAAACATCCACATCTTTCAACAAATGAGAAAACAAATGTTTCAAATATCCAAAGCTAGGATGGCATAATCTATGATGCCAAACCATTATTTGTTCTTGGATAGGGGAAGAACTGAAAGTTCCATACACCTAAGCTTTTTTATTAGAGACAAACTCTTCAAAATAGTAGAGACCATTTCTCATCCTAGTATTGCCAATCGTTTTCCTCGAGATCTGATCCTGGAACTCACAATGGGAAGCAAAAAAAGACAACACGATAGTTAAACTCTCTAGAAAGTTTACTAATAGACAAGAGGCTGTAGGCTAACTTAGGAACATGCAGTACATTATGAAGTTTAATAGACTCAAAAAGTGGAACTAATCCTTTGCTTGCAATAGATGAAAAACTCCCATCGGCAATCCGAATTTTTTGGTTGCCAGGACAAGGAATATAGGATTTGAACAAATATGGAAGATTAGTCATATGATCGGATGCCCCTGAATCAATGATCCAAGGTACAGATTGTGAACAACAAGAGAGGGCATTTAGATTTCTACCTTGGTGGGCAATCGAAGCGGTAGGATTACCCGATACGGACCCGCCTGAAGTAGTTGCGAAGATGGTTTAGTTGTTCTTTGCTGAAAGAGAATGCAGTGGCCTCATTAGCTGTAGGAGGCATACGCTAAGAAGACTTATTATCACGGCTGAATGAAGTTGGTCTCCTTACTTCACTAGTTGTAGAAGCTGGACGGCCATGAATCCTCCAACAGGTCTCTCGTGTATGATGGGGTTTGTTGCAAAAATCACACCAAATACAAGGTTTCCCATCTGATCTTCGCAAGTTAATGGGGATCTTGCTTACATTTGCCTCGGAAACTATTGTTGTAGGAACATGGCCCTTCTTGTCTTCAAATATAGTTAATGCTGAACCTTCCAATGATCCATCCTTTCCGCCGGTAGCTGACTTGCCCAGCATTATTCCCCGTCTACTTTCTTTTCTCCGAACCTCTGAGAAGACCGCTCCAATAGGTGGAAGAGGTTGCTTCCCAAGTATTCTGCCCCGTACTTCATCAAACTCATCTCTAAGCCCCGCTAAGAAAGCATAAATACGTTCTGCTTCTACAATTTTCTTGTATCGATTACCATCTTCAATACACGTCCACTCATGATCATTGAATACATCCAATTCCTGCCACAAACGTTTCAAGGAGTGAAAGTATTTTGTGACAGTTTCCTCTCCTTGTCGCATCTTCCCCAGCTTCAAGGTTAACTCGTAGATTTGAGATTAATTACCCAAATCTGAATACATCTCACACACCGCATCCCAGAGTTCCTTTGCGGTATAATAGCCCAGATAATTTGCACCAATATCTTCTTCCATGGAGTTGGTCAGCCACGTCATAATCACTGAATTCTCTGCATCCCAAATAGCAAAAGTGGGGTCATCTGTCGTTGGTTCTGCATTATCTCCAATCAGATAGCCAATTTTTCCTCTACCCCATATATACATTCGAACGGATTGAGACCACTGTAAAAAATTATCACCATTCAGCTTTATGGAAGTGATCTGAATGGGATGAGCTTCGGTGGACTTTGTAAGAAGTGATGGAGGGTTAGATTGGGTGGTTGATGATTCGTTCGACATAGTGATCGAACGAAAAAAAAAAAAAATTACTCGAGGTAAATAGATGAAAGACCTTTGGTGGTCGGCCCCACACGCGGTCGGGAGTCGACTCTGATACCATTTGTAACGACCCGGGCCCCACTATGTAATATTGTCTACTTTAGACATTGAGTTATCACGATTTTAAAGCATGTCACATAGATTAGAGGGACCTAAACCTTATAAACTAGCCCCAGGACTCCCCCCCCCCTAAGCGATGTGGGATAGGAGACATGCCCCTGCGGTTGGGCCGTCACACACATAACGCCCCATGACAAGGCTATCGATATTCCTCCATTGGTTAAGTCTCTAGCTATTATTAGTTGGTGGCTCAGCTCACAAGAATATTCTAGATCAATATGTGCGTACCCACAAATTCTTCAATGGGTTTACAGAGACACTAAGCATAGTCCATTAACCTCAATCTCCTATGGTGCACAACAAAAATTAGAAACCATTTAAAAACTTATATTACAACTTTTCACCATTCGATCTATATATCAAAGTGCATTTCACATACTACATTAATAAATTATGAACTTTTCGTGATTCTTTTGTAAAAGATTTCACAAGCTATTTATAGACAGTAAGTTCAAACTAAAGCCAAAAGATGACTTTCCATTTAAAATAGACAAAACAACAATAAATATTAATCCTAATTTATGCAACAAAGATGCTATTTCTTAACTCATAGTATATCTAATCCATATTCAAAGTTTACAAACCAAAGAAAATATGGTATCACTCACCTAGGAAAGCCAAAAACCAACCTACGGTGGTTACTCAAACCAATGATTTCTAATTCGTAATAATTAGTTGAAAAAACAATATAAAAAACCAAGTAAAACAATATTGTAACAGCCAACTTGATTAAACTACGTCTATTCTTCAATAAAACGGAACCTACACGCTAATAAAAAGCTCACCACGGTGGGTATCATTATTGTCCGCCATGAATAGCTTGTGCATTGGATTTGTTTGCATCATAACTTTCTTCACAAAACTCTATTTCAAGCAAGCGTACAATCCATATAAAGCTTTTTTGCTGTACTATAAGAGAGCCAACTTGGCTTAACCAAATTCTAGCTAGAAATAGTTGAAATATAGTAGGAATGTGCAAAATGAACCTCTCAATTGAAGAACTACTTGAACCAGACCAAACTAGGTTTGTAGGAGTATCGGCTCTGTTCCCAATTCCTAAAAGTGGAATCGGTGTCTAGTTGGTCCGGTTCCCAGTTCCAAGGGAGAACCCGACCAAACCGGACCGAACCGACTACATATACTCTTTTTTTTTTAATTTTATTTAAAAAGCAAAAGTGACCTTTTTATTTATTTATTTATTTCTTCATAATAGAAAGCATCAAAACTAGTGGGAAAGAAAGTGATTGGTTCTATTGGACCAAAATGAGAACCAATCACAAAAAAAAATTAGCCACGAAGTGACTATTCGCAATCTGTTCGGCACATGAGGCCAACTTCAAAATTTCATTTCGAATAAATCATACACTCAAATCGAGATATGTAAAATGCTATAACTTTGCAATATCCTAAATTCCCGGCTACTCTTCAGTTGAATGCAACAACTCCGAATTGATATAAATTCGAATTTCCTGCTCTATCTTGGACGATTACTCTGATTAGGTGAATAATAAGGTCAAACACTTACCCGACATTGCAAAATGATGTCGCTTCAGTTTCGGATTGAGAACGCGTGAAGGTTCTCTCTCTTTTTACTCCTTCTTTCTTCATGGCCGAGCCCTCCTCTCTTTTCTTTTTCTTGTTCCTTCCGTCGCTGGCTACTTCTTCAGCGAAGCTGTTAAAGCAAATTGGAAAGATAAATTATGGGCTGACTAAATTGATGGGCTGAGCTTGGGCTTTGAGAACATGGATGGGTTGGGACTTTTATAAGAAATATGGGTCATGTATGACAGTTTCACTCCATTTTCTCTTTACCGAGTGGAAATCAGCTTGTCTAACCGAGGTCTAAACTGAAGCAGAACGAACTCCATGAAGGGTTATGAAGCAGGAGCTAGCATTATCCGCAAAGTATAAAGAAATGAGGTAAAGAAGGCCTATGAACAAAAAAACTCTTCCAGATGCCATTCTGATGACCTTGTTTTCTTCCTTTTCTTTAGGTGACGATGGTATAATGGATTTGGCAGATTGCACAAAATCCCACCCTATATATAAGGAGTGCCGAATACCTCAAGTGCTAAACTTGGCATGGGTGGACACTTAAGGCTTGTTTGGCAACTATTCTATTTCCGAGAATAATTTCTGCTATTATTTATTGTTATGTTCACTAAACAAGTTTCATAACATTTGACGGTGTTTGATAACTATCCAAAATTTCTATTTATGAGATAAAAATGCGTTTAATAAAACCTCAAATTCTTTTATGATTTAGATTTTTTTAAAATTTTTAATAATTTTATTGTATTTTTCTCTTCTATTTATTTTTTTCCCTTTTCCAATTCTCCTTCTTCCTCTTTGGCCAATCCCGATGAGGCTGAGCCTTGTTGTTCAAGCCTCCCCAACCAAGCCTCCTAGTGACTAGGCAAGGCTTGAACTCACCTTAGCTATGTGAGCTTAGCCTTGTCAAAATCTAGTGAGGCTAAGCTTGCCCAGTCGTCAACAAGCTCGACTTGGCCGAACCATCACAAGATCAACCTTGCCAAGGCCGAGCGACACCACCTTCGCAATGGCCTAGCAAGGTTGAGCCTCGTTGGGGATCAGCGAATGCTCCGACAAGTTTGTTGGCCCTCATCTAGCCGGTTGCCGAAAAGAAAAGAAGAAAAGAAAAAAGGGAAAAAAAGAAAATGGACTTGATTCCTAAGTTATTTGTTGAAACAAATGAGCAACTTTTTTCTATTCCTTAATTTTATTCCAAATCTATTTTTGAGAATAAATAAGCTACTAAACGAATTTTTGTTCTTTTTTTGTTCAAAAGAACAAAATAATATAATGAAATACTGTTTAGTTAGTTACCAAATAGGCCCTTAAGTGTCAAACTTTCAAAAGATACACTTAATTATCAAAATCAAAGAAAAAAATAACACTTCAGTGCCAACGGTAAAAAATTCTGGCCAAAATGCTAACGTGGCATTTTCCGGTGACATTTTTTTGCTAAGGTGGCAATTATTTAAAAAAAAAGATTATCCAAGTGGCTAGCTTGTCTCAAAACAATATCGTTTTGCCCCAAAATTGATTTTTAATATAAATATTAATTAAATTAATTTAAAAAAACTAAATTAAAAAATGGTTATAGCAAAACAATGAGGGCCTCTATGGCCCTCGCCACTACCACTGCCCCACCATCACTGGAAAGGGCCGACGGCGGTGGGGTGAGGGTCGGCCGAGTTTATGGGGCCCCGGCCAGTGGCCAGCAACCTTGGCCGACCATCGGCGAGAGCCTGCAAGAGAGGTTGGGTCAAAATATAACATGAGTCTAGGGATATAAAGCTATAGCATATATTATATATATGCTTGTTGTAGCAGTACTTTATTCTCTATATTTTAATAGTATATTTCTCTATTCGACTAAACAACTCTATTAGATTTATTATCAAACATTGCAAATACCATGATTAAGGTGGAAGCTTTGCAAAAAGCTTTTGGCTATCATTTCTTCAGAATAGAACAAAATCTACAATCTCCATTGTGCTTTAGCCCTGTTGACCTTTACCTCGACACCACCCAGACCTCACTATCAAAGCATTTAGATGCAGGAAATTCAATGTGCAGAGGGTGCAATGTCTCTCGCAAAATATTTATTCACTCTAAGGGATAAATTGTATGTCTCGAGAAGGAGTTAACTCTGATAAGTCTCTAAGTTTGCAAAAATAATAGTGACTATGTTTAATTTGCAAAATGTGGTAACACATACATCTTTAAAAGCCTTCAAATTTAAAATTAAGCTATAATAAAAATTCTTTAACTTATCTAAAATCAAATTTTTTTTGTTCACATGAAATATACCACTCTTACTTAATTTTAATGTAACTAAGTAATTTGCATAGAAGTAAGAGCTGCTATAAACTATCGTGTTTTTGCTCATAATTCTTCAACATGATATCCCCTATTCATATTCATCGAATCTTGAGCTTCCAATGCATGATTTCTATGCCTTGTTCTAAACTCATACTATTTTGGCATAATAAGCATATCTCTTATACATTCAGCACACCCGGAACTCTAATTCATCTGTCATGTGAACATATATGTAATTTGAAATCTAGATTTTGTTTTGTCGTCATATAAAACGGAGAGATTGTTGGGAAAATTTTCAATAATTTGAAGATTATAAAATAGTCAAACCTAATAATGTATTCATTGGTTGTGTAGAACCGGTTTGTAGATGCACAAATGAATATGAAAGTGGAGTTTGGAACAGCGGTTGAACAAGATATTGACTTAAAGGGTGTCTAAAGTTGGAAGGACCCGTATAGAAGGTGAACAAGTTGTAGAACCTAGAATCATTAAGACTTGGATTGACCTGTGTAGATGGTGAATAAGTTATTGAACATGGGATCATTAAGACTTGGATGGACCAGCAGATGGTACAGTTGTTTTAGTAGTCATTTCAATGTGAAAAGAATGAAGGGAACATATGCAAAAGCAACTCCTGCAATTATAAGCAATTAAGAAGACTAAGCAGTTTCCACCATTAAAAATCAAGAAGATTTACTACCTGTGAGGTTATACAACATTAGACTTGTCTTAGTTTATTGAACTTTTGAATTTATCTTGGATTACTTCACCACGACAGCAACTATTACAAACAATTGTAATTTGATTTCACGTCATTGTCAAAATGGCAACCACATATCACAATATCAGCATTTTCATAGTTTACAAGACTTTTCTCTACTTGAAAATTTCCCAATTTTGAAAATTGAGCTTGTGAAGATTGAATTAATATATATATTTGATAAATTTCATTTTTCTCGAGACCAATAACCTGAATAGTAATGAAATTGTGGGAAAGGAGAATTTATAGGATCCCAACAGTTAAAGATAAATTTTACAGCTATAAATTGGATTATAGAAAAGTTATGTACACATATGCGAGCTTGCGAAGTTTGTACTGTCCATCAATTGATAAAGGGAAATGAAGAAACATATACAAGGAGTGTAAACATGGGAGGCTATGAGTGAAGTTACACTAAACATGCATTATCCATTGAAAGTTAGATGGAGGATAGGATTTTATTCATAACGATTTGAATCACGAGAACAAATAGTTTTGACTCGGCTTAAAGTAATTCCATCAAGTATAGTGACAAAAGCAGTCCAGGACGTCTCCAGGCCCAACCTCGCAAGTCATTGCCGTGGAAAACCCCTTTATGAGCAAGTCTCTTTGCAGCCGTGCAAGTGTTCACACGCCCCTATTTCCACTTTCTTAATCAGTGGATTAGTGATCCAATTAGTCGGAAGAATTTTCCAAATGTGGACTTTAGCAACCCAATCTACAACGGAATTGCCCCCGTGGGAGCAATGTGTGCTCCAATGGACTTCAATTGGGCCAAGAGCAGCTTACAATCGTCCACTAGTGGACGCAGGGTCCATGGACTTTCTTCCTTGCCCGGATCTAAAGTGCTGTCTCCACTTCCACTCTTGTGTCTGGCAGGAGGAACTGGTCTGAATTCTCCAGCAAGTACAACAGATCTGTCCGGTGCTAAGGTTTCGGAGGTCAAAACTGAGGTGCGTGGGCTGAATTGGCGAAGTCCGCGACCAAAGCTCCACTTGAATCGTGACAAACGCCAGCCACAGATCTGTCAGATGCTCCTTCCACCCACGAGCTTGAGGGTTCCACTGGCCGAGGGCATCCATTGTCAGGAGCAAAGCTCCACTTGAATTGACAAACGCCAGCCACAGATCTGTCAGATGCTCCTTCCACCCACGAGCTTGAGGGTTCCACTGGCCGAGGGCATCCATTGTCCAAGTGAGTTAATTCTGCTCTTGCTCTGTTTTCCTAAACATGGGTTCCACCTCACACAGTTCTTGTGTTGAGCAAGGGCTGTCTCAGCAATCACGGTCGGATTAGGTATGCGGCCTTGGAAGATTCGGGCGTTTCTTGCTTTCCATACCACCATAGTACTTCAGCGACTAATTCTCTCGAAGGTGAGTTCCAATTTAACATGAGCAGTGAGTACCTCCATTTTCCGTTTGTCCATCCGAGGAATGCCCACATTTTTAAGTTGATGCTTTGGTTTGACAATTTATCCATCCGCAGAGGAATAGGTGCTCGTCGGTTTCAGGAGCTTGTGAGCATAAGGTGCAGATGGGGTTAAGTACGACCTTTCTTTTGTAGAGATCTTCTGGCAGACACCCCATAGGAAGATGCGGGTTTTAGGAAACCTAGCACTGATGTTTATAATCAACCCAATAAGAAGTCACAAGACGGTTTGGAAAAGAAATCAATACTTGAGGACATGGATAACTATCAATTTATACATTCTCAAATCCTGATTGCCCACCAATTGGCATGGCATTGGAATTGATAGATGATAGGTTTATTGGGGCGTTAATAAAATACTAGAAGGTAAATTGTCATTCCAAAATGAAGCTCGGAAAGATTGGAAGGATACGGCTTGGAAGGATTGAAGGGGTTAGGTTCATCGAATTTCAATTTAATCTTCTTCACCACCATACCGGCTATTACAAGCAATTGTAATTTTATGTCCTGCCGGTGTCAAAATAGACAGCAATGTATCACGTTAACATTCTGTAGCTCAAATTTCGATATTGATCTTACAAATATCGAACTGAAAACTTGCCTTTAACAAGTTATATTTTTCTTGAAGTCAATCACGAAAATAGTCAATTATGGAAGAAGAGCTTATAGAATCCCAGAAGTTCACTTTTACAACTAAGATCACATATTAACAAATTCAGGTACACATCTTTAGCTTGTGAAGCATGTAATGTCCATCGATCAACTGAAGGAAAAACATATATATAAAAGAGGAGGGAAGACGTGAGAGACGATGAGTGAACTTGCACCAACTTCCAATCATTCATTGAGAAAATTGTACAGAAGATGGAATCTTATTCATCGCAATTAAAACGGTGATAGCAATCACTATGACATTGCTCAAAGTTATGGAATTATGCAATAACAACGATTCGCTCCGCCTGCGTTAACCTTGCAAAACCCTGTAATGCTAGTCCCCAACTGTTCTCTGCAAGCCTTGTTGCAGTCCGGGAACTCTGAACATGCCCCCAGGTCCCAAAAGGTTTCTGCATTAATCTCTCTCGCAACTGATGTTTTTGAGATGCACCAGAATTCAAAAATTTTCAGCAATCAGCGTAAGACATAATATAAATTATATGGACATGGTTTTTCCTTAATTTGATAGATTAAATTAATTCGTGTCATACGAGCTTTCCAGTCTCAAGCGTGATCTAAGCCAAAAGAGAAACGAACTCGATAGGGATGAAAAAGAAGCTAACAATACCTGCGAAGCAGAGAAAGGTGAGGCATAGAACGCTGATGAACAAACAAACTCTTCCTGAAGCCATTCTGACGACCTTCTTTTCTCACTTTCTCTTTCGGTTTTGATGGTATGATTGGTTGTGAAAAATTACACACAATCCCTACCTATATATAAGCAATTCGAGCACCACTACAACAGCAATCCTACTTATATGGAAATTATGGATATCTTAGCATATATGAATCTCTAGATTTCACTTTTTATGGAAAATCTCTTTAGGTTTGGCTAAGTTTCTTATGAATTTGCAAAGCTTTTAAAATTAATACGCGAAGATTCCATTCCTTTCCTAGCCTAATCAATGTGGTCACGGAATAGAATTCAATAGGAAGACGTATCTCTTGGATGAAAGATTTCTCAACCTGATTTCCGGGCTGGCGACGACATTATGAGGGAAAGTAATGAAACCTCCGATGACAACTTTATAACCTCGTTTTCCTTTATCAATAATAAAGACGGCCGGCCACCCAATCTTTCAACTGGAGCCATCATTTCCTTGTACCACACCCCAAGTTTCCCTGGGGGAAGGCGTCGCGGGGATCAGACGTGGCTGCCCCACTTTCCTGTAAGGGAGTGGCCGGGTAAGCCAATGGGGCCGGAATCTTTCTCCAAACCCGGATCCCAGCCTAGGAAGGGCGTAAGGGGTCACTCTCCCCAGGGAGGTTCTCCCTCTGTTTCCCTCATGAGCAGTTTAAGGACTTGCTCAGGTCCTGTGATAGATTAAGTGTGAAAGCATGTTTCTTCATTGTGTTTGATTTTGCTTTTAGTACCTCCTGAGAATGATGTCAAGTTGTATCTCCCTAAATAACAAAAAGGAAAAAAAAAAAAAAATCAAACACGATGAAGAAGCATGCTTACACACTTAATCTATTACATAATAAACAATGAATTAATTGTCACATCAATGACAATAATGATTGAACATGTAATCATAAAATAAACTTTCATTATTTATATTTTTTTCTTATGACACGTTGTCATTAGATTCATGCTTGACCCTTACCCCCATTTTTTTGTCCAAGATTTATGATACTACTCAATTAGGTAAATCATACTCGATCGTTTATAATCATTCTTAGGCTAAACCTCCTCTCTGGTCTTTTATTTAACTACCATCATACATAGGTAAGGTACTTATTACAACATTGTAATGTCCACTCTTATTAAATGTCTCGTCCGCGGGGTAGTAGTTGATGCATGGCAAATGGAGTTAGTTGGGATTGTTGTTTGTGTGTGAGTGAGAAAGAGGGACAACATTTTTTGGTTTATGTCAGGGAAAAATTAAGAAAAAAGTCCTAAAAATATCATATGGATACCAATTCAGTTATAAACACTTTAATTTGATTAATTTAATCCGGAACCTTTTAGTGATTTGCTAATGTAATCCTACCAGTCAATTTTGGTTGGCAATGCTAATGGATGTCGGTTGTCTCACATGGCACAATTAGGGCTAACATGAATAACTTTTATATATTTTTTTTTTTTTCAATTTTCTGAATATTTTAAATTTTTTTTGATATTCTAGAAAGTAATTAAAAATTATATGCACTTTTAATTCACTCTTAAATAGGAGTCACAAGTCATCATAGTGATGGTCATCAGATTTTCAAAGAGCAAAAAGTTAAAATCATATGGTACATGCATAAAATCAGTGAGCTAAGGCGAGGCCGGATCAGGTCTAATGCATTGCCAGGCCCACGTAGAGAAAGTACATAGAAATGTTTGCAGCTCGAGCAGAAGGAAAATTTGGGCAAGCCAAGCTTTTGAAACTATACAACATTAGACTTGTCCTAATTTATCCAACTTTTAATTCGCCTCCGATTACTTTGCCACCACATCTACTACTACAAACGATTGTAATTTGAAGTCACGCCGACAGCAGATGTTGACAACGGGTTGCAACACTAGCAATTTCATAGTTCTACAAATTGTCATGTACTTGAAAACTTCTCAATTTCGGAATTGATCTTGAAAAGATCAGATTGATAGCAATATCATGTACACATCGCAATCATGGTAAACTTGGAATGTCCATTTGTTGAAAAAAGAGAGAACAAGAAACATGAATAGGAGTGTAGATATGGGAGGTCATGAGTGAAGTTGCACCAAAAAGTCATCATTCATTGGAGAATGTTGAGCGGAAGATGGAATTTTATTCGCAACAATCTAAATAGGCTCAAAGTTATGTGATTTCGCTTAAGTATACTTGCAATAGCACTCATTGGATTTGACTCCCCCGGCCTTCTCGCAAGACCCTCCCGTTGGAAACTTATATTCGATACAAGCCTTTGTTGCAGTTGGGGAAGTTTGAACGCGGACCTACGTCCACTTTCTAGATCGTCTCTTTCTTGACCTCCCTCTCAGCTGATCTTTCTGAGACACACAACAAAGTCAAGGAACGTCAGCAATCAACACTGGACATAAAACAACTTTTGTTCGAACTGATAAATGCATCCCTCAAGCCTTCAGATCAGATACTGGTCTCAAGCGCGACCGAAACTGAAGCACAATGAACCCGACAAAGGCTCACGAAACATAAGCTGGCATTACATGCGAAGCAAAGAGAACTGGCTTGCTAAAGTCATTTTGATGACCTTCTCTTCTCACTCTTCTTTAGGTTTTGTTTGTATAATTGGTCGAGAAGATATACACAGAATCCCAATCTTTATATAAGCAATTCGAGCACCACATGTATTGAATGCTTGCAGATCTTGAGTTATTAATTACCACACAGAAATATGTTTGTTTGAAACCAAAATATAGCGAATAAGAATTGAACAGCTGAGCAAAGGAAGGAATACGTTTGTATTTTTTTTTCTGGCATATGTTTCTACAATTACATAGGCTCCATTTATTGACTTTCACAAGAAGATCAATGTCTAAATTAAGGGGATTTTGAAAGGAATGGTAATTCACTGATTGGGAATTGATGTAGTGATTTGTCGATGCTTGATTTGTGGGGATTTGATTCTATCAATTTGTCTCTTTCTTTGGTAAAGAGTTTGTTGTAGCTTTCCTTCTTTGCTTGATTCTTCCACTCTTCCTTCTTTGGTGTTACCACCTTTGGTGGAGCCAGAATCTTGCTGATTGCTTGATCGTTGCGGATTTCTGGATTGTTGCTGATTTCTGGAATTTCGGTGACCGATTGATTTTCTAACTCTATTGAGTCCCTTTTATGGAAAAATGTATAAATAAGAGAATCCCATAATAAATCCCTTTCATACAGAAGATACGACAGAATCTCATTGAATATTTTTCTCATGGGATAATGCATTTATCAGTTTCCCCAAAATAAAAATCATGCCACTTAAGATACTACATAATTGGAATGGATATGTTTCAGGTTAAGTCATATTGTGTCCTGATTTCGGGATAAGAGAAATTATGCCGCTTAAGATACTACAGAATTGGAATGGATATGTTTCAGGTTAAGTCATATCGTGTCATGATTTCGGGATAAGAGATGATTTTTTCTAAAGTTCCAAATTATAATTTCAATCTCTTTCTCTCTCAAGATCAAAAGTCAACTTTTGATGCACTTCTAAAGGGTCAAGTGCTGTCTCTGAGATACGTTGATTTTCCTTATTTCTAAAACCATGGCATTTCATCTCAATCGTTTTTCCAAATATCTATAGAAGTTTATCTCCAAGTATTCGCATTGTTTCTATCACACCCTCAACTCAATGAGAGCAAAAGCAATGACATGGCTGTCCATTCACCCGGAGGATCCAATCTCAATGTAACCATAATTCAACTTGATATCATATATATGTTTGATAAAAAGTCACTTTTTACCATATCAAAGTTATTCTATAATTCATCAAAATAATACATGTACATGTCCATCACAAATTGACTCACAAATTTATCTACTATACACAATTTGTACACAAAAGTCCCCACTATTAAAATATCTTCCCCGATACCGAAATGCTCACGTCTTACTTGCGGATTGCTGAAGAACCTAAAAATGCAAGTAAGATAGAAAGAGTGAGTTACCACGGTATAATGAGTAATACATTTTTTTAAAGTGGATTGAACAATTATTATGCATATTTAAAATACAAACATAACTCAATTTCGCCAAATCTAGAATTTAACAAATCTTCAAGACCAAAATGAGTTTTATATACATATCACTTCAACATAACATATTCATAGTAAAAGCGCTTATTTCAATCGATGATATCAAAACAAATTTCAATAGTCCAATCCATTGATTAATTTTATCAAAATATACATCAATGGTCTACTACATTGACTAAATTCATGCTTTGCTATTTAGCCATGGTTACACATTGTAATGACCCGGGCCCCACTGTGTAATATTGTCCACTTTGGACACTAAGTCCTCATGGCTTTAAAACGTGGCCAGCCCCACGCGCGGTCAGGAGTCGACTTTGATACCATTTGTAATGACCCGGGCCACGCTGTGTAATATTGTCTGCTTTGGACACTGAGTCCTCATGGCTTTAAAACGTGGCCGGCCCCACACGCGGTCGGGAGTCAACTCTGATACCATTTGTAACGACCCGAGCCCCACTGTGTAATATTGTCTGCTTAATTTTGAGTTATCACAGCTTTAAAACGCGTCACATAGATTAGAGGGACCCAAACCTTATAAACTAGCCCCAGGACTCCCCCCTAAGCAATGTGGGATAGGAGACGCGCCCCCGCGCTTCGGCCGTCACACACATAACGCCCCATGACAAGGCTATCAACATTCCTCCATTGGTTAAGTCTCTATGTCACGCCCCGATCCTCGAGCACGCACACATCATTCTCTCTTGGTCGATTTTATAATGCGATATCCCAGGACAATGTATCGCCGACCCTTTTATTTTTAAGCACATGCGGAAGCAGTTAAAATCCCCAGACAATAAAACGATGGGATAGAAAAGTAGGGCCATATTTTTCATATTGAAATTTATAACCAAACTTTTATACAAACCACAAACCCTTTCATAACTATTCACATCAAAACGGAGATCTCAAAAGAAGACAGAAACTTAGACAAACTGGGCCATACTCAAGGCCTCTCTCAGGATTGTCTTCTTCTCCAAAAATCCTTTTCTTGATTTCACCTCCGAGTTCTCCTTCTCGGATTCCTCCTCCTCGATCTTCGGGGTCCCGAAATGGTTTTCCCCAAACCTGGGATGAGACTACGACTCAGCGAGTTCTACCCCCACTAAGCCCGATTAGCAAACTATTATACTAAAGGCTGCCTAAACACGCACAAGGCAAAGGACTTACCTTGGCCTCTGATTCCACCTGCAAGTCAGTACAATTCACAATAGACACTCATTCAATTCAACAAATCGAACCAGTCGATTACGTGTTATACAATTCAATCCCCACTGTGGGATATTTAAAAGCTAGGCCACGTGCATTCTCCAAGACGACCTTCCAAGTCTCCGAGTTCACGTGCCTCGAACTTTGGGCCCACGTGCATTCTCTCAGACGACCTTTTCGCCAAAGTGATACATCAAGTCACCGGCCCACGTGCCCTTTTAGATGCCGGGCCCACGTGCATTCTCTTAGGTGCATCTCACCAAAGCGATGCATCACCCGAGCCCACGTGCCCTTTTAGATGCTGGGCCCACGTGCATTCTCTCTCGGGTGCATCTCACCAAAGCGACGCATCATCCGTCGCGAGCCCACGTGTCCTTTTAGATGCCAAACTCGTCACCGAGCCCACGTGCATTCTCCGGGACGACATACCGAGTCTCCGAGCCACGTGCATTCTCTCAAGCGACCTTTTCGCCAAAGTGACATATTCAACCACTGATCTCACGTGCATTCTCCAGGTGATATTCCAATTCACCGAGCCCACGTGTCCGCTTTCAAGTGGTTACCAATCTACTTTCAATACCGATGACCAATGCCCACGATTTCTCAATCAAATAATTAAATCAAATCCATAAAGCATTATAAATACTGAATAACATAATTGGCCAATTCAATCTCAATCAATTCCAATCAATTTAGGGTAAATCCCTAAAATATCACAATTTATTCAATTCCATACAACGTGGAGCTCAAATAAATAAACGGACTGCGCCACAACGATCAGCACGAGATTTCGGTCGTCGGCCATCAAAATCTTAATTTCCGAAAAATAATTAATTATTAATTAATTTCGAAAATTAATTAATTAATATTAAAAAATTCAATTTAGCTCAAATTACAGCCCGATTAAATAAAAACGGACCTCACCACGGTCATCAGCATAATTTTCCGGTTCCAGGCCATCTCAGTTGAATTTTCGGAAAATAAATAATTATTTAATTTAATTCCGAAAATTAATATTTAAATGCTAAAAAATCCACTTAGGCCCGAAAAGCCTAATTGGAGCCCACTAAGGGTCGGGAAAAATCCCGAGGCACTTCCAGTAATTAGTAGACAATGTCTACTTGCTAATTACACATTCAATTTATCTAATTCACATCACAATTGGCTAATAATTGCTAATTAAATCTAATCTAACAACCTAAATATACTTAATTAAATCTAAACCAGCATTAAGCATAATTAGCCACTAATCCTGGATTAGTGAGATTACTCACCAAATCGCGCGCAAATCGGATCAATCCGACGGCGGCGACGCGAGGAACGATTGTTCCCAAAGCGACTCGCGGATCCGGGGCCGGGAAATGGCCCAAAAGCGGGCCCGAAGTGGCTGAAACCCACTCCGTGGGTCTTGCTGGTCGCGGCTAAACGGAGCCGTTCCGGCGGCTAGGGCGGCGGGGGAAGACCGGCGGAGGGCGAGGGGGTCGCGGGGATGGTCCGGCGGGGTTGGGCGGTGGCCGGAGGTGGCCGGAGATGGGCGGAACAGCGGCTGGAACAGGGGCGAACGGGGCTGGTTCGCGCGGCCGAACGGCGGAACGGCGGGACGACGGCGAGTGGCGGGCGCTCGGGCGCGGTGCGGACGCGGGCGGCGGTGCGGTGGCGCGACGGTGGGACGAGCGGCGAGCGGCTGAGGGGCGGCTGGTTCTGGTTCGGTCCGCACAAGGAAGAACGAAGAAGAAGAAGAAGGAGGTCACGTGGGATGAGGGAGAAGAGAGAGGAGAGAGAAGAGAGAGAGGGAAGGGATAGACATTGACCGGTCAAGGGAAAAAGAAAAAGAGAGAGAGGGAATGGGCGGTGGGGGTGTTCGCACGGATGGGAGGGGGAGAGGAGAGAGGAGAGAGAAAGAAAAGAGAGAAAAAGAAAGAAAAGAAAGGAAAGAAAAGAGAGAGGGAGAGAGAGAGGAAAAAAAGGAAAAAGAGAAATGAAATACCTAATTTTTTTTTTTTCTTTTCCTTTTCCTTTCAAATTTCTTTTCGACTTCAAATTTCTTCCGATAATTTCTTTATTGAAATTTCGGACTCGTCAATAAATTGACGAAATACGATGAGACATGATCCTAAAAATAAGAATTATGATGCGCTTAAAATTCGATTCCCGAAATCGAGTTCAATTTCGTGGTTAAAAATCGATCGACGTGATTTTAGCTCAATCCAACCAATTAGGTAGCTTTTAGGGATTTTACGGCCGCTACATCCCTTAACGGCTTCACCCAATAGGTTAGTTAACTCGTGAGTGATCGCTCGAGAAAAAGGCCATAGGCACGCCGACGAAACGCCCATTTCACTTTATCGAAACGGTGTCGAATTTCAGGATGTCACACTCTAACTATTTTTAGTTGGTGGCTCAGCTCACAAGAATATCCTAGATCAATATGTGCATTCTCACAAATTCTTCAATGGGTTTACAAAGACACTTAGCATAGTCCATTAACCTCAATCTCCTATGGTGCACAACAAAAATTAGAAACCATTTAAAAACTTATATTACAACTTTTCACCATTCGATCTATATATCAAAGTGCATTTCACATACTACATTAATAAATTATGAACTTTTCGTGATTCTTTTGTAAAAGATTTCACAAGCTATCTATAGACACTAAGTTCAAACTAAAGCCAAAAGATGACTTTCCATTTAAAATAGACAAAACAACAATATATTAATCCTAATTTATGCAACAAAGATGCTATTTCTTAACTCGTAGCATATCTAATCCATATTCAAAGTTTACAAACCAAAGAAAATATGGTATCACTCACCTAGGAAAGCCAAAAACCAACCTGTGGTGGTTATGCAAACTAATGATTTCTAATTCATAATAATTAGTTAAAAAACAATATAAAAAACTAAGTAAAACAATATTGTAACACCCAACTTGATTAGACTACATCTATTATTCGATAAAACGGCACCTACACGCTAATAAAAAGCTCACCACGATGGGTATCATTATTGTCTGCCATGAATAGCTTGTGCATTGGATTTGTTCGCGTCATAACTTTCTTCACAAAACTCTATTTCAAGCAAGCATACAATCCATATAAAGCTTTTTTGCTGTACTATAAGAGAGCCAGCTTGGCTTAACCAAATTCTAGCTAGAAATAGTTGAAATATAGTAGGAATGTGCAAAATGAACCTCTCAATTGAAGAACTGTGACATCCTGAAATTCGACCATGTTTCGATAAAATGAAATGGGCATTTCGTCGACGTGTTTACAGTCCTTTTTGTGACATCCTGAAATTCGAGTCCTCTAAGGAATGAATGGATGTGAATTTCGTCAATGCATTGTTAGTTGATCTCACTTGGAATTGATCACTCCTGAGATACTGACCTTGAGGGGAAAGGCTAATGAGGACAGATTTCGTACAACTAAAGGACTCGACCTAGGAAAACGACTTGACCGTGAGATTTACGTGAGGACGATCCGTAGATAGGCAGGCCGATTCTAAGGACGACTAAAAGTCGATTCGCGGACAGAATATAATGGAACGATAGGTGATTTGTTTCTTGTTATCGAATCCACGAACGACCCTATGTCGATCCTCGTGTCGTGTACTTTGAAATAAGAATCTATCCCCGTAATTTCATGCGAGTCAGGACGTCCATACATCGAGATGTCTTGAACGTGATTTGATACGAGTCGGTCACGCGTGAATCCTCAAAGCCACCCGTCAGTCTGAGTTGTTACCAAAATGGCATTCGGCGAAATTGACATGGCAAGAGAACTTATGATTGGACTTCGAATTATTGGGAATGTCCGGGACGGACTTTGGATGAAGCTACTTCAGACAATCGACAGAGCCAGTTAAGCCGAGCAATTGGAAAAAAAAAAAAGGGATTTTTGGACCGATGAAGCAAGCCCGTGAGGTCGTGGGCCGGGCCAAGCCAGTGTGGGCCCTAGGCCCAAAGTTGGACAGCCACCTTAATGGGCCTAAGTCAAGCAAATAAGCCCATTGGGCCAAACCTACTATTTATCTTCTAAGCCCATGGGCTAATTCTTATCCATTTCAAGCCCAACAAATTCCCAAGCCCATTCCTATTCATGGCCAAGCCCAATCCTTAGGCCCATCCACCAATTTCAGCCCAAGGTCAGATTTGTAATTTGTGCAAGGTGAAATGCCAAAATACCCCTAGTGGTAGGGAGAAAAGGCTAGAGAAGAGAGAGAAAATGATGATGGCTTGGCATGGAGACTTGAAGCAAGCATTTATGGGGGTCTTGACAGCCCTCACTTCACTCTCTCTCTCCCCCATTCGGCCTCCAAACCGGACGAGCTCCTCTCTTCCTCGTTTTCCCTCTCCTTCAGTTTCTGCTCCAGCTGACCCTTCGTCAAAGAATCGAGTCAAAAGTGGTCTTCCCGGATGAATCAGCCAACGATCCACATATCACCGTGACCGGGAGAGACAGAACGTTCCAACGAGACCAATTTCGTCCCGAACGGAGCCTCCGGCCGGCCTGAGCGCCGCCGGGAAGAAACCAGTCGCCGGTCCGTCGGTCCGCCTGCAGCCTGCACTGTTTCGCGTTTTCGGCCATTTTCTCCCATTCGGTCCTTCCTCCGCCCATCCCAACCTCCAGCAAGACCCCCAAGACCCCCAGGAGCCACCGGTTGCCAACCACCCACTTGCCGGAGCTCCGATCGGCCCGTTTTCGCCGTTGAAGTTGCTGGTTTCTTCTCTGCAGTTCAGCCCAGATCAGAAGCAGAAAACCAGAACGCCGTGAGGTCTTCGAGGCCCGTTTTCAGTGTCTTCCCGGCCTCCGTTGGTGTCGCCGCTTTGGGGTTTATCGACCGCCTTGGTGTCGGGGTTGCCGTGAACTCACCGGCGCGCAAAACCGGTGAGTTTATCCTCTAATTCTTGCTTAGTGAGTTAATGACGCTTAAGGGGTGTTTAGATTAGTCTAATTAGGTTTATGTGGTTAGATTAGATTATTTTAATGTAAATTAGATTAGTTGTATGATTAGCTTAATGGATGTTTAATTAGGGCTAATTGTATGATTAAATTAGTGTAATCTTATTTAAGCCATAATTAATTATTTTTAATTAATTAATTATTTCGAATTTTAATATTATTTTATTATATTATATTATTATAATATAATATTTAATTATTTAATTTTCGGAATTAAATTTAATTATTTAATAATTTCGAAAATTATCTTAGGGATGGCGGTCGTTAGAATTTCGCTGATCGCAACAATGCGGTCGGTTTGTGTTAATTGTAAGCTTAAATTGAGAAATTGAGTGATTGATGGTTATGGTTAATTATTCCAAAAGTGTGGAATTGAGTGATATTGATGAAGTTTTGGTATTTAACTTGAAAATACCCGGTGTCGGCTTTTGGCACCGTAATTGGTTGGTAAGTCTAATTTGTATTGATTGATTGAATGGATGTTTATGTGGGGATTTATCCCAAAGTTGATTAGTGTTGGTTTTGATGGGAAAATGACCGTGAGAGGTTGTGAGATGAACCTAGAAAGCCATCAAATCTAAATTATGCCGAGTGGGGCCGTAATGGCACTACATATAACATTGCCGAGTGGGGCCGTAATGCCACTACATATGTATTGCCGAGTGGGGCCGTAATGCCACTACACATAACATTGCTGAGTGGGGCCGTAATGCCACTACACATAACATTGCCGAGTGGGGCCGTAATGCCACTACATATAGACTTGCCTGTAAGGCCGTGATTGAGAGTCGAGAATGAATAGTCAGAATGACCGTGTGATGATTTCGATGACATGTAATCGACTAAGTCGATTGATCGCTGAATCGATCCGAGTAATTGAATTGTTTGGATGATGTGGTTGTCAATATTTATTGATTAAACTGACGTGTAGGAAGGAATTGAGGCGAGGTAAGTCCTCTATCCTATTTGTGTGGCTAGAGCGCCTTGAGGCGTATTTTCTTCCTAATTGAGTTTTAGAGGTAGGACTCGCTGAGACGTAGTCTCATCCCGGTTGTGGGATAATATTTCAGGTCCCTAGATGACGGTCGTGGAGGACTAGAAGTCCTAGAGTTCGGAAGGTGGAGGGTGAAGAATCGGCGAACGTGTCTGACAAGTTGGTCATAGGACAGTTCCCTAGTTGTTGAGCCTGTCTATTTTGTAGACAATCCAGTGTTGTATATAAACCTATGTGTTTATAAGAAAGCTTGTTTGGTTGTGATTGATTGCCTGCTTTTCTATCCCAAGTTAAATGTTGTCAGGGGATTTGTTTCGCTTCCGCATGTGTAATATAAAAATGAATGGGTCGGCGACGTGTCCTGGGAAGTCGCATTTGTATCGACCAGAGTGGGATGTTCGCGCGCTCGGAGGATCGGGGCGTGACACTTTTTCTCTGAGCTGATCACTCACGAGTTAACTAACCTATTGAGTGAAGCCGGTAAGGGATGTATATGCAGTAAAATCCCTAAAAGCTACTCAATTTGTTGGATTGGACTAAAATCACGTCTGACCGATTTTTAACCACGAAATTGAACTCGATTTCGGGAATCGAATTTTAAGCGCATCATAATTCTTAATTTTAGGATCCTGTCTCATCGCTCGTCAAATTATTGACGAGTCCGAAATTTCAATAAAGAAATTATCGGAGGAAAATTGAAGATCAAAAAGAAAATAAAAAGGGAAAAAGAAGAAAATTCAATAGGAAAAGTAATGTTAATTTACTTTTTCTTTTTCTCTCTCTCCATTCTCTTTTCTTTTCTCTCTTTTCTCTCTCTTCTCCCCTCTCCCCTCCCATCCGTGTGAACACCCCCCACCGCCTATTCTCTTTCTCTTTTCCCCCTTTTGACCGGTCAAGCCCTTCTCTCTCTCTCTCTTCTCTCTCCTCTCTCTTTTTCTTCCCCTGCACGACAGAACCGGCTCTTTTCTTCTCCTTCTTTCTTCTTCCTTCTTCGCGGAAACCAGAAGCGGAAGAAGACCAGAAGTTGCAGCTCCGTCGCCCGTCGCCGCCACGCCGGAGCCGGACCACCCGCACCCGCGACGCACGCCCGCGCACGCCGTGCGCTCCGCCCGCGTCCGTCGCCGCTGCCGCTCCTCCCTCCACGCGATCCAGCCGACCCAGCCCCTGTTCCAGCTCCGTCGAGCCATCTCTGGCCACCTCCGGCCACCGCCTAGCCCCGCCGGACCTTCCCCGCGACCCCCTCGCCCTCCGCCGGCTTCCCCTCGCCGCCCTAGCCGCCGGAGCTGCCCCGATCAGCCGCGACCAGCATACCCACGAAGTGGGTTTCCAGCACTTTCGGGCCCGTTTTAGGCCGTTTCCCGACCCCGAACCCGAGCCGTGCTTTGGGAACAATCGTTCCTCGCGTCGCCGCCGTCGGATTGATCCGATTTGCGCGCGATTTGGTGAGTAATCTCACTAATCTTGGATTAGTTGGCTAATTATGCTTTATGTTGGTTTAGTTTTAATTAATTATGTTTAGGTTGTTAGATTAGAATTAATTAGCAATTATTAGTCAATTGTGATGCGATTTAGATAAATTGTTTGTGCAATTAACAAGTAGACGTGGTCTACTATTTATTGGGAGTGTCTCGGGAATTTTCGGACCCCTAATTGAGCTTCAATTTGATGATTCGGGCCCAAGTGAGATTTTTGGCATTTAAATATTAATTTTCGGAATTAAATTAAATAATTATTTATTTTCCGAAAATTCAAGGGAGATGGTCTGGAACCGGAAAATTATGATGATGACCATGGTGAAGTCCGTTTATTTAATTGGACCTTAATTTGAGCTAAACAGAATTTTTAATATTAAATAATTAATTTTCGAAATTAATTAATTAATTAATTATTTTTCATAAATTAAGATTGAGATGGCCGACAACCGAAATTTCGTGCCGATTGTCATGGCGCAATTCGTTTATTTAATCGAGTTGTAGTTTGTGCTGAATTGAATTATTTATGAAATTGAGAATTATCCTTTAATGGAATAATCTTTGATTATTGATTGGAAAAAATAACTAAGTGTCGGTTGACAGCACCAAAAGTGTTCTGGTGGGCTGTAGAGAACGGTGGGAATTATGAAAAAGGAAATTATAATATTTTGGCTAAGGCCGACCGTGTCCCCACACATGGCTATTTTATCGAGAAGGATATCATATGGAATGGATTGAATGGTTGGGTAGTATACTATATCATCCTACGGGCTCTGATATGTCAGCTTAGCGAGAGCAGTATACTGGTGTACTATATCAGCCTACGGGCGATATGTCAGCTTAGCGCGAGCAGTACACTTTATCAGCTTAGTGTGAGCATCGGGGGTATACTATATTAGCATGCGGGCAATATGTCAGCTTAGCGAGAGCAGTATACCGGTATACTATATCAGCCTACGGGCGATATGTCAGCTTAGCGAAAGCAGTATACCTTAACCCTGTCAGCTTAGTGCAAGCTATACTATCTATATATCAGCTTAGAGTGAGCAGTCCTGGACTATGGTTGGACTTATAGATAGTATTGAATGTGTCGACCAAGCATGGGTCGTGATGGCATGTAATCGACTTGGTCGATTGATCATTGCTTGATCTGATGTTGTGAATTGACCGATTGATTGGAAATGACCATGAGATGGTCTGATTGACTTGTAATCGACTATGTCGATTGATTGATGGTTCGATCTGAGTGTGACTTGATGTGATTCATTGCCTTGGTTGGACGTTGTGAATTGAATGATTGAATGGAGATGATCGTGAGTGGTCTTCCTATCATATAATCGACTAGGTAGATTTGATCGATGCTTCGATCGGTGATATGATTGCTTGAGCGCCTATTATGAATTGTACTGACTTGCAGGTGGGATCTGATGCTAAGGTACGTCTTCTAACCTATGCGTGTTTAGGCAGCCTTTAGTATAATGGTTTACTAATTGGGCTTAGTGGGGTAGAACTCGCTGAAACGTAGTCTCATCCCAGTTTGGGGAAAAATATTTCAGGACCCCGTTGAGGAGGCGAGGAGGAATCGAGAAGGAGAACTCGGAGGTGAAACCCGAGTAGAAGGATTTTTGGAAGAAGAAGATAATACCAAGAGAGATTTTGAGTATGACCTAAAGGGATTGAGATTCCATCTTCTTTTGTGAACTCCAATTGATGTGAATAGTTATGAAGTTCTCTAGTTGATGTCATGTACAAAAGTTTGGTTATAAATTTCAATATGAAAAATATGGCCCCGCTTTTCTATCCCATCGTTTTATTGTGTCGGGGATTTTAACTACTTCCGCATGTGCTTAAAAATGAAAAGGTCGGCGATACATTGTCATGGGATATCGCATTATAAAATCGACCAAGAGTGAAGGATGTGCACGTGCCCGAGGAGCGGGGCGTGACAAGAACTACCTAAACCTGACCAAACTAGGTTTGTAGGAGTATCGGTTCAGTTCCCAATTCCTAAAAGTGGAATCGGTGTCTAGTTGGTCTAGTTCCCAGTTCCAAGGGAGAACCCGACGAAACCGGACCGAACCGACTACATATACTCTTTTTTTTTTAATTTCATTAAAAAAGCAAAAGTGACCTTTTTATTTATTTATGTATTTCTTCATAATAGAAAGCATCAAAACTAGTGGGAAAAAAAGTGACTAGTTCTATTGGACCGAAATGAGAACCAATCACAAAAAAAATTAGCCACGAAGTTACTATTTGCAATCTGTCCGGCACATGAGGCCAACTTCAAAATTTCGTTTCGAATAAATCATACACTCAAATCGAGATATGTAAAATGCTATAACTTTGCAATATCCTAAATTAACATTTCTATAATATATGCAGCCCGGCTACTCCTCAATTGAATGCAACAACTCCGAATTGATATAAATTCGAATTTCCTGCTCTATCTTGGACGATTACTCTGATTAGGTGAATAATAAGGTCAAACACTTACCCGACATTGCAAAATGATGTCGCTTCAGTTTCGGATTGAGAACGCGTGAAGGTTCTCTCTCTTTTTACTCCTTCTTTCTTCATGGCCGAGCCCTCCTCTCTTTTCTTTTTCTTGTTCCTTCCGTCGCTGGCTACTTCTTCAGCGAAGCTGTTAAAGCAAATTGGAAAGATAAATTATGGGCTGACTAAATTGATGGGCTGAGCTTGGGCTTTGAGAACATGGATGGGTTGGGACTTTTATAAGAAATATGGGTCATGTATGACAGTTTCACTCCATTTTCTCTTTACCGAGTGGAAATCAGCTTGTCTAACCGAGGTCTAAACTGAAGCGAACGAACTCCATGAAGGGTTATGAAGGGGAGCTAGCATTATCCGCAAAGTATAAAGAAATGAGGTAAAGAAGGCCTATGAACAAACAAACTCTTCCAGATGCCATTCTGATGACCTTGTTTTCTTCTTTTTCTTTAGGTGACGATGGTATAATGGATTTGGCAGATTGCACAAAATCCCACCCTATATATAAGGAGTGCTGAATACCTCAAGTGCTAAACTTGGCATGGGTGGATACTTAAGGCTTGTTTGGCAACTATTATGTTTCCGAGAATAATTTCTGCTATTATTTATTGTTATGTTCACTAAACAAGTTTCATAACATTTGACGGTGTTTGGTAACTATCCAAAATTTCTATTTATGAGATAAAAATGCGTTTAATAAAACCTCAAATTCTTTTATGATTTAGATTTTTTTAAATTTTTAATAATTTTATTGTAGTTTTCTCTTCTATTTTTTTTTTTTTTTTCCCCTTTTCCAATTCTCCCTTCTTCCTCTTTGGCCAATCCTGATGAGGCTGAGCCTTGTTGTTCAAGTCTCCCCAACCAAGCCTCCTAGCGACTAGGCAAGGCTTGGCCTCGCATTAGCTATGTGAGGCTAAGCTCGCCCAGTCGCCAGCGAGGCTCGACTTGGCCAAGCCATCATGAGATCAACCTTGCCAAGGCCGAGTGACACCACCTTCGCAATGGCCTAGCAAGGTTGAGCCTCGTTGGGGATCAGCGAATGCTCCGACAAGTTTGTTGGCCCTCATCTAGTTGGTTGCCGAAAAGAAAAGAAGAAAAGAGAAAAGGAAAAAAAAAAAAAATGGACTTGATTCCGAAGTTATTTGTTGAAACAAATGAGCAACTTTTTTCTATTTCTTAATTTTATTCCAAATCTATTTTTGAGAATAAATAAGTTACTAAACGAATTTTTGTTCTTTTTTTGTTCAAAAGAACAAAATAATATAATGAAATACTGTTTAGCTAGTTACCAAATAGGCCCTTAAGTGTCAAACTTTCAAAAGATACACTTAATTATCAAAATCAGAGAAAAAAATGACACTTCAGTGCCAACGGTAAGAAATTCTGGCCAAAATGCTAATGTGGCATTTTCCGGTGACATTTTTTGCTAAGGTGGCAATTATTTAAAAAAAATATTATCCAAGTGACTAGCTTGTCTCAAAACAATGTCGTTTTGCCCTAAAATTGATTTTTAATATAAATATTAATTAAATTAATTTAAAAAAAAAAACTAAATTAAAAAATGGTTGTAGCAAAACAATAAGGGCCTCTATGGCCCTCGCCACTACCACCACCCCCACCATCATTGGAAAGGGCCGACGGTGGTGGGGTGAGGGTCGGCCGGGTTTACGGGGCCCCGGCCAGTGGCTAGCAACCTTGGCCGACCATCGGCGAGAGCCTGCAAGAGAGGTTGGGTCAAAATATAACATGAGTCTAGGGATATAAAGCTATAGCATATATTATATATATGCTTGTTGTAGCAGTACTTTATTCTCTATATTTTAATAGTATATTTCTCTATTTGACTACACAACTCTATTAGATTTATTATCAAACATTGCAAATACCATGATTAAGGTGGAAGCTTTGCAAAAAGCTTTTGGCTATCATTGCTTCAGAATAGAACAAAATCTACAATCTCCATTGTGCTTTAGCCTTGTTGACCTTTACCTTGACACCACCCAGACCTCACTATCAAAGCATTTAGATGCAGGAAATTCAATGTGCAGAGGGTGCAATGTCTCTCGCAACATATTTATTCACTCAAAGGGATAAATTGTATGTCTTGAGAAGGAATTAACTCTGATACGTCTCTAAGTTTGCAAAAATAATGGTGAATATGTTTTATTTGCAAAATGTGGTAACACACTACCTCGTTAAAAGCCTTCAAATTTAAAATTAAGCTATAATAAAAATTCTTTAACTTATCTAACATCAAATTTGTTTGTTCACATGAATTATACCACTCTTACTTAATTTTAATGTAACTAAGTAATTTGCATAGAAGTAAGAGCTGCTATAAACTATCGTGTTTCTGCTCATAATTCTTCAACATGATATCCCCTATTCATATTCATCGAATCTTGAGCTTCCAATGCATGATTTTTATGCCTTGTTCTAAACTCATACTATTTTGGCATAATAAGCATATCTCTTATACATTCAACGCACCCGGAACTCTAATTCGTTTGTCATTTGAACATATATGTAATTTGAAATCTATAGTTTGTTTTGTCGTCATATAAAATGGAGAGACTGTTGAGAAAATTTTCAATAATTTGAAGATTATAAAATAGTCAAACCTAATAATGTATTCATTGGTTGTGTAGAACCGGTTTGTAGATGCACAAATGAATATGAAAGTGGAGTTTGGAACAGCGGTTGAACAAGATATTGACTTAAAGGGTGTCTAAAGTTGGAAGGACCCGTATAGAAGGTGAACAAGTTGTAGAACCTAGAATCATTAAGACTTGGATTGACCTGTATAGATGGTGAATAAGTTATTGAACATGGGATCATTAAGACTTGGATGGACCAGCAGATGGTACAGTTGTTTTAGTAGTCATTTCAATGTGAAAAGAATGAAGGGAACATATGCAAAAGCAACTCCTGCAATTATAAGCAATTAAGAAGACTAAGCAGTTTCCACCATTAAAAATCAAGAAGATTTACTACCTGTGAGGTTATACAACATTAGACTTGTCTTAGTTTATTGAACTTTTGAATTTATCTTGGATTACTTCACCACGACAGCAACTATTACAAACAATTGTAATTTGATTTCACGTCATTGTCAAAATGGCAACCACATATCACAATATCAGCATTTTCATAGTTTACAGACTTTTCTCTACTTGAAAATTTCCCAATTTTGAAAATTGAGCTTGTGAAGATTGAATTAATATATATATTTGATAAATATAATTTTTCTCGAGACCAATAACCCGAATAGTAATGAAATTGTGGGAAAGGAGAGGTTATAGGATCCCAACAGTTAAAGATAAATTTTACAGCTATAAATTGGATTATAGAAAAATTATGAACACATATGCGAGCTTGCGAAGTTTGTACTGTCCAGCAATTGATAAAGGGAAATGAAGAAACATATACAAGGAGTGTAAACATGGGAGGCTATGAGTGAAGTTACACTAAACATGCATTATCCATTGAAAGTTAAATGGAGGATAGGATTTTATTCATAACGATTTGAATCACGAGAACAAACAGTTTGACTCGGCTTAAAGTAATTCCATCAAGTATAGTGACAAAAGCAGTCCAGGACGTCTCCAGGCCCAACCTCGCAAGCCATTGCCGTGGAAAACCCCTTTATGAGCAAGTCTCTTTGCAGCCGTGCAAGTGTTCACACGCCCCTATTTCCACTTTCTTAATCAGTGGATTAGTGATCCAATTAGTCGGAAGAATTTTCCAAATGTGGACTTTAGCAACCCAATCTACAACGGAATTGCCCCCGTGGGAGCAATGTGTGCCTCCAATGGACTTCAATTGGGCCAAGAGCAGCTTACAATCGTCCACTAGTGGACGCAGGGTCCATGGACTTTCTTCCTTGCCCGGATCTAAAGTGCTGTCTCCACTTCCACTCTTGTGTCTGGCAGGAGGAACTGGTCTGAATTCTCCAGCAAGTACAACAACAGATCTGTCCGGTGCTAAGGTTTCGGAGGTCAAAACTGAGGTGCGTGGGCTGAATTGGCGAAGTCCGCGACCAAAGCTCCACTTGAATCGTGACAAACGCCAGCCACAGATCTGTCAGATGCTCCTTCCACCCACGAGCTTGAGGGTTCCACTGGCCGAGGGCATCCATTGTCCAAGTGAGTTAATTCTGCTCTTGCTCTGTTTTCCTAAACATGGGTTCCACCTCACACAGTTCTTGTGTTGAGCAAGGGCTGTCTCAGCAATCACGGTCGGATTAGGTATGCGGCCTTGGAAGATTCGGGCGTTTCTTGCTTTCCATACCACCATAGTACTTCAGCGACTAATTCTCTCGAAGGTGAGTTCCAATTTAACATGAGCAGTGAGTACCTCCATTTTCCGTTTGTCCATCCGAGGAATGCCCACATTTTTAAGTTGATGCTTTGGTTTGACAATTTATCCATCCGCAGAGGAATAGGTGCTCGTCGGTTTCAGGAGCTTGTGAGCATAAGGTGCAGATGGGGTTAAGTACGACCTTTCTTTTGTAGAGTCTGGCAAACACCCCATAGGAAGATGCGGGTTTTAGGAAACCTAGCACTGATGTTTATAATTAACCCAATAAGAAGTCACGAGACGGTTTGGAAAAGAAATCAATCCTTGAGGACATGGATGACTATCAATTTATACAATCTCAAATCCTGATTGCCCACCAATAGGCATGGCATTGGAATCGATAGTTGATAGGTTTATTGGGGCATAAATAAAATACTAGAAAGTAAATTGTAATTCCAAAATGAAGCTTGGAAAGATTGGAAGGATCCGGCTTGGAAGGATTGAAGGGGTTTGGTTCATCAAAATTTCAATTTAATCTTCTTCACCACCATACTGGCTATTACAAACGATAGCAATTTTATGTCATGCTGGCGTCAAAATAGACAGCAACGTATCACGTTAACATTCTGTAGCTCAAATTATGATATTGATCTTACAAATATCAAACTGAAAACTTGCCTTTAATAAGTTTAATTTTTCTTGAAGTCAATCACGAAATTAGTCAAGAATTATGGAAGAAGAGCTTATAGAATCCCAGAAGTTCACTTTTACAACTAAGATCACATATTAACAAATTCAGGTACACATCTTTAGTTTGTGAAGCATGTAATGTCCATCGATCAACTGAAGGAAAAACATATATATAAAAGAGGAGGGAAGACGTGAGAGACGATGAGTGAACTTGCACCAACTTCCAATCATTCATTGAGAAAATTTTACAGAAGATGGAATCTTATTCATCGCAATTAAAACGGTGATAGCAATCACTATGACATTGCTCAAAGTTATGGAATTATGCAATAACAACGATTCGCTCCGCCTGCGTTAACCTTGCAAAACCCTGTAATGCTAGTCCCCAACTGTTCTCTGCAAGCCTTGTTGCAGTCCGGGAACTCTGAACATGCCCCCAGGTCCCAAAAGGTTTCTGCATTAATCTCTCTCGCAACTGATGTTTTTGAGATGCACCAGAATTCAAAAATTTTCAGCAATCAGCGTAAGACATAATATATATTATATGGACATGGTTTTTCCTTAATTCGATAGATTAAATTAATTCGTGTCATACGAGCTTTCCAGTCTCGAGCGTGATCTAAGCCAAAAGAGAAACGAACTCGATAGGGATGAAAAAGAAGCTAACAATACCTGCGAAGCAGAGAAAGGTGAGGCAAAGAACGCTGATGAACAAACAAACTCTTCCTGAAGCCATTCTGACGACCTTCTTTTCTCACTTTCTCTTTCGGTTTTGATGGTATGATTGGTTGTGGAAAATTACACACAATCCCTACCTATATATAAGCAATTCGAGCACCACTACAACAGCAATCCTACTTATATGGAAATTATGGATATCTTAGCATATATGAATCTCTAGATTTCACTTTTTATGGAAAATCTCTTTAGGTTTGGCTAAGTTTCTTATGAATTTGGAAAGTTTTTAAAATTAATACGCGAAGATTCCATTCCCTTCCTTGCCTAATCAATGTGGTCTCGGAATAGAATTCAATAGGAAGACGTATCTCTTGGATGAAAGATTTCTCAACCTGATTTCCGGGCTGGCGACGACATTATGAGGGAAAAGTAATGAAACCTCCGATGACAACTGTATAACCTCGTTTTCCTTTATCAATAATAAAGCATTTAATATTTGTAGCAGGCAGCAATCTACTTATCGATATACCAAGGTTTCAACAAACCAGATGGGCAATCACCCCCACAAGGATTGTAAGACGCATTATAACCCAAGCAACGATCTTGTTGTTTGAAGATAACACACAGATTGAGGAATCAAATAATGAGTTGATACAGGCTATGCCCCAACAAAAGGTTGCCGTTCTCAAACCATATATTCTTATCATGGGAAAATGCTGAAATTACCATGCCATTAGTTTTGAATAGGAACGCCCATACCTCAGCCACACATTTTCCATCTTCAAGATGGGAGAATTACTTAGCAGATTTCCCATTGTTATTATATACATTTTCCAAAGCAGGTCACGACCAAATCTGTTGGGAAATATTCAAACAAAGTTCCCATTGTCTAGAATCATTCATACGGAGACTTACTAAACAGGTTCTCGTCTTATTTAAGGAAACAAATCAAAGTGATAATAGTCAAACAATAAAAAATATACGATAAACTTAGTTGTAATTTTTCAAAATATTGAATATTATTCTCCGGCCAAATAATAAGATTATAGTTCCCAAATAAAATAAAATAAAATAACTTAATAACTCATAAAAAAAAAATGGAATGTAATTATCTTGTATACTTTGAACTTCCGATTATTGTTGGACTTTGTAATCGAATAAGTCATAACTATGGATAAAGGTTTGTTAATCTCTACTTCTTGATTGCAAGAAAGTACGAGGTATTCATTGTCATCAAATTTTGGCTTCTACCTATATATTTTAGACATATAATGCTTAGATGTTTCTTCTAATCTCATTGACGATTTATCTTTAGTAAGTGATGATATTTTTCTACTTGTAATTATTAATATTTTGGTAGCTAATTTATTTATTTTTATTTATTCATGTTCAAGAAATTGATTCCTCAAGCCCTCTTGTGATTTTGTTTCTCAATTTGAGCTTGTAATAAGGAAACTTAAAAGTAAAATGAAAAAAGAAAAAAGAAAAAGGAAACATACAGTCGAAAATTGAAAAAGTCTCCCAGTTCCCTTAAAACATATTTGTGGCTTCCCTTCGACTGTCTGACCCTCACTTTGCAAAGGACGGTTATGCTAGCCTCCCATTTTAGCCGCTCTCATTTTTATGGGTTTTGCATTTTATATACATTCCCAGACTTGTTCATTTTCCTATTTGATAATGAACTAATTTCACTTTTTTATTGTGATCAACACCAGGCTATCCACATTAATTTGTTACAAAGGAATTCCTTGAACAACCATATCCTTGCGATCTAGTCTAAAAGAGATTTACGATCCATTGATCAGATCTCGTGAGGATACGGCTTTTATGAAAGAAATAAGGAAAGATTGTTTTGGAAATGCATCTACATTCTAACATATACAATTAGAAGCTTCGAGAAGCAACTAATCAAGTTTGGTTTGTTCTCAACTTGCTTGTGCCTGCTATGCCTAAGTCGCCAAGCAGCTTTGCTTTTGCTTCAATAAATTAGTAGAGGGTGTATAGGTAGACTGGCAATTCGGCTTTCTGTGTGGATTACTCTTGTCGCACCATTTTGAAAACGTTTCATTGTGATTACAAAGTATTTATCATTGAAGATGGCTGAAGATGTATTCAATTCATGTTGGTTCTAAAATAAAGTAGTGTCGTATTACTTTCAGGTCTCTCTCACTAAATTGATAGTGTTCTAGTTATTTTCTCATGGCGTGTCAGAACTTGACATGAGGTTTGACGTGGAACCGAGGAAAAATTGTTATATCAGCGTGGTATACTTATTAAGCTGAATCGAAACCATTGAAGATGAAGATCCTAGTGAATCCTGCCAATGTTTTTAAAGCCATACCATGACAATAAAAGTAATATAATAGCTGGTATATATAATAAGATGCACATAAACTGTAAGTTTGTGCCTCAGCTAGCTAATGTGAGATTTCAAAGTGCATCCAGAAGACTTGAGTTTGAGTCTCGTGGCCTTTAACTTCGTAAATCTTGCCCAACAACCTCACCTTCGCGCAACAGCTCGAAATTCTGGTCCACTCACTCTCTTTATATTCAATTTTTAACGAAACGGCATGATTGACCCATATGGTTTGGCTGGCTTAACCGGTTTCCACTCACTCTCGTGGAAAGTTGGTGTTTCCTCAACCAAGTCGTTTGATGTTATACATGAAACTTGCGCAATAGAATTCACGAGAGACTAGCAAGTTGATCAAGACAATTTCTAAGACAGCAAACAAAATGGGAAGCAGGAAAAAGGAAAGAAAGATGACAGCAAGAAGTATGCTTGCAGGGGAACCAAACAGCTTTTGGGGCACCTTCTGGAAAGCATCCATCAAGTGGACTGATATCCTAAGCCAGTGCCAATAGTTTGGATGCCATGAACAACAAAGAAACTTGGGATTCTAGGAAATAAATCTTGCTCACAAAAACCATATTAGAAATTCAATTTTCAATCATCAACGAAAATTTGTTCCAAATTATAATGACCTTAAATAAATAAATAAAATAAAAACAACAATCATAGCTAATCACTCAATCATAATTTTTTTTTTTAAAAATACTATTAATTAAACTACAATAATAATTAGAAACCACCGGCCGTGGTGGCTCCACTGGATAAGGCTCTACTGATCCTCAACGAAGAGGTGAAGGGTTCAAAACTCAGGGAAGGCGCTAGGTGTATTAAGTGTGACTCAGGGGTGGTGGGTCATCCTGCTTAAGTGTCACCTAGGGGTTTACGGCGCAGCTGTCGGTTGTAAGCCGGTTCCTCCAGTACCAAAATAATAATAATAATAATAATAATAATAATAATAATAATAATAATAATAATAATAATAATAATAATAACAATAACAATAACAATAACAATAACAATAACAATAATAATAATAATAATAATAATAATAATAATAATAATAATAATAATAATAATAATAATAATAATAATAATAATAATAATAATAATAATAATAATTAGAAAGCCTTACCATATACCATTCTGCTTCAGTTGGTAAACTTTATTTACCTATGATAATCTCCTCATTAAGAAAATTTATATCTATTAAAAAAGATTAAATAAAACATTTACTTGTTAAAAGAATATATACTTATTAAAACATTTACTTATCAAAAAGATATAAAAATCACTTACCCAACTCAATTTTTTTTGCATTCTCGATGCACTCTTCAACATTAATCAGCACATGAACGGCTCTCAACCAATCTTGAGTGAAAATCAAAACTTTCACTACTTTGGTAGTCATAGAGCTTTGAAAACTATTAAGCACACGACCTGATGAATTAAAAGTCGACTATGAAGTAATAGTAGTTACAAGAATAGACAAAATATCCTAAGGTATCAAAAGTAGGATTTTATATTTTGAGCCACTAGTCTTCCACCACATCATAATGTTAAGATTTTACATTCTTTATCTTAAAGATACCGATCAAGCTCATTTTTTCATCACATACTGTTTGATTCGAGTGCATAAATTTTCTCCACTAAGCTTGGATGTAATATTTCTTGTTATCTTCATTACCACTGACATCAGCATTAGAACCACTACTGCTTACATTCAAACTTTAGACACAAAAATTTTAATCACTTGAAGCAAGAGAAGAATGATCATTAAATTCATACAAATGCTCCAATGTGTCATTCACCTTATAATGAATCTCATTAATTTTTTATTTATCATCTTAAGTTTTTCCATAAAAAAAATTTATGTAATTCAAGTTGGCTCTAGAATCCATCACAATTGTAATCAATATCATCATATTCATTTTATTCAAACTCTCATAATATTTGTCAAATTCATCTTTCATTTTCATATCTATAGCTTGAAATTTAGGATCTGAAGCATCCACCGCATCTTTCAACTTTCAAATATTTATACAAAAGAGCTATCCCCTTAAAATAATCATTAAATATAATATATGAACTCCCCAACATTGATTGATGGCATCATAGAACTTTTTTAGAAATTCCAAAAGAATGGCATTTTCCCAATCATCATCTCTAGGAAAATCATGATTAAGCTCACCTACAAAAGATAGATTGTGTTCTTCCATCCTTTTAAAAAAAAAAAAATTTAATTTTATGGCAGTGTCTAACATGAGGTAAGAGTTCAATCTAATGATGATGTCAAGAATAACTAAACTCTTGTAAGTCATCCTTTCACCCTCAATGCAAGATTAAAATGTTTTGGCTCTCTTAGGACAACTCCTCACCAATCTAACCACGTTTTCAAATATGTGCATTAGATTTATGCATTGTAGTCAAGACATCTTTACAATTAAATTTAATATAGATTTACGTATCATAGTCAAGCCATCTTTTACAATCAAGTTTAATATATAAGCAGTGTATCTCATGTGTAAAACACTACTATCAACTATCAAAAACATTTAAAATTCCTTCAAATAACCAATTGCAACATGTAGAGCTCTTGAATAAGATTGGATCACTACTAGGTTGATCTCATAAGCACTAGCCCATGAGGATAACCACGAGACATCAATTCATGCCTAATATTTGTTAGGAAAAAATGATTGGAAAGAATAAATCAGACTTTGAGGCGTGAAACATTATCTCTAAAGAATTGTTTTAACCCACAACATTCTTAATGATTACAGATAAAAATCCTCTAGGACACCAAAAAAAAATCTCAAAATGAGAATATTAGTTAGCATTTATGTTATTTTTTTCAAGAAATCTTAAAAGAAAATAATTGGAGAATGAAAGCAGTAATTTTTTTGCAAAAGAAAGAAAATTGAAAAAGTAATAAAAAAAATTTGTGATATCATGAAATTCAACCTTTTTTCAAAATATATGAAATGGTTATTTCATCAATGCATTTCATCAATGCACTAATAGTGAATTTACTCTAAACTAATCATTCATAAGTTAACTAATCTATTAGGAGAACCCATATAGGATTAAAATGCAAGAGACCAAAGAATTCAATCAGGAATTGATCATTCAACTATAAGGATCAACAAGGGACAATACTACGCTGTTATAAGTCAATTAGCGAACTAATGTAAATCGATTCGACAAAAGTATGTAATCGATTCGCAAGTGTTCTGCAAGATTACGATACTCACATCGAATGACAATAAACCGATTTTCTATTGATCTTGTACCCAAAGTACGTAGTTAAACCCTCGCAATTACATAATAACCAAGAGTCATCCACGATTCGAAGAGGCACAAATATGAATCGAAAAATTATCGACCATGGGTCAATCGTGCGAAAGCCCCTAAAAGCCATCCGATAGTTTTTTTTGGTAAAAGGTAAGTAATCCGATAGTTTCAATCATACTAAAGTCACATTTGATCAATTTTAACTATGAAATTTAATTTGATTTTGAGGATCAAACTTTCGAGGATTTCTAGACTAACTTATTGGTCATTGCCTCATTTGTCCATTGATTCATTGGTAAACATTAAATTTTTCTGATAAGGACTAATCGATTAAGAATTAGAAGACAGAAAAGGAGCCGGGCCAAGCAAAGGCCCAATGGGCCTCATGCCCATAGATTTTGGCCATGAGGGCCCAAGTGGACCAAGTCAAACACACCAAGCCCAATTCAAGCCCATTTAAACAAATGAGCCCAAGGGAAAAATTGGAAATTTTGGCATTAAAGAAAATATAAATAAAAAAGGAAAAAAGGATGTGGTGGAGAGGATCTAAGGGAGGGTTTTAGGGAAGATTTTTTTGGAAAAAATCATTTCTCTCTCTCTTTGCCCCTCCTTTCTCCCCCATTCGGCAACCCTCATTTCCCCTCCATTTCTCTCTTTCTTCTCCCCCTCATTCCCCATTTGGCCAACCCTTCCCTCGCCTCCATCTACTCTCAATTTCTTTTTCCTCCTCATTTTATCACCGTCTATAGCCACCCCTTGCAACCGTGACCACTGTTGCTCACCGTTGCGACCATGCGGCTCATTCGAACCACCACTACCAAATCATCACCAAGCCAAGCCCAAGCTTACCCATGAGCTTGAGGAGCTGCCACCGCCGTTAGACTGTGAGCCCCGTGTTCTCATCATCATGAGCTCGCCGTCACTGAAAAAATCATTAGTTAACTCCTAATCTTTAGTTATAGAGTTAATTACGTTTAGGGGTAGGTTTAATTCAGGGATAATGGGGGTTAGTGTTAGTTAATTATGATTAATGATGGATAAGATTAAGGCTAATAAGTATTATTCTTAATTAATGACAATTAGTTAAGTAACCATGGTTAGGTTAATTAACTGTGGTTAGTTTAAGTAATCGGGATTAGGTTAATTAACCATAGTTAGTTTATTAATTGTGATTAGATTAGTTAAGTGTGGTTAGCTTAATTAATTGTAGTTAGTTTGATTAATCATGGTTAGCTTAAATAAGTGCGGTTAGTTTAATCAATTATTGCTATTTTAATTCATCATAATTAGCTTAATTAATCGTCATTAGTGCAAATTAATCATGGATTAGTCGACAATTAGAATTTTAGGTTTGATTTATCGGATGGAATTATGCATAATTCTATTGTCTGAGCTTGTAATGCCATGATGTTAATTGCTCAAATCATGAATTTTAAATGCTATTTTCACATAAGTTTTTTATTAATAAAAAAAACTTTGAGATGTCGTGTTTGGACGCTATGTTTTACGTGTAAAATGGGCAAAGAGGTTTTTAAAGGAAAGTGTGCAAAATTTAGCATATTGTTTTTAAGTACATGATCAAGTATGATTATTTTACCATAATATTAAGTGTAAAAATTTCCAAAGTTTGTGGTTTGAGCATGAACCCTATTTGCATTGGCTAAGTCAGAAGATAAGAATTGGCTTAATGGTTGAACGCTCATGTGATCACATAATGGCCCTAATGCATATGACTACACGGGATAATGATTTCTTCTTGATACATATGAATATACGAGACAATGCTCGATTTTATTGGATGCCCAGCAAGATCTAGATGCCAAGTCACAGTTGACGTCGGACCGATACTCCTAATAGAATGTTGTCATGATGCGTATGAGTACACAGGACGATGATGTGCCCAATGGGGTGAGACAATACCCGCTCATGCTAGAAGACTGTCAATTCTTGTGTTGGTCATGGCTTAAGGGTTCATAATAATTGTTTTTTAGGCCCATAGTACGGAGAATCGTCATGTGCTTTTATGATGGGCGCGAGATGCGTCACTCTTCGACTGGTTATACTGTTAGTGAAGTTTAGGTTAATCTTAACCCTTGAAGGCTTTCAAAATGGTCAATAAGAGGTGGCCATAGAAAGACTTGTAATTGCTAAACTTCCTAGGATTAACAGTAATTAAACAAAAGTTGTATTTCCTTTTTGGAAATGTTTGATGTTGTATTTATACTATTCGTGTTTTGATGTTTGAGTGGGTGTATATGTTAAATGCTTGTGTTTGCATTTAATTGAAAGATAAAAAAAAAAAAAAAATGAGTCAGCAACGCATCATAAGAAGTCACAATTAATCGACTATTGAGGGATCTTCACTTGCTTAGGGGTTCGGGGTGTAATAGTATTAAGTCGGAACGTTGAATATACGATAGCCAAACCCTTTTGTGAATAGACATACTGTTTCAAAGAACACAACTATTAGCAGTTATTTATTTATTCATTTTTTATTTTCGAAATTATAACTTTTGAATTTAATGTTTGAACAAATACAACATTTCAACTTTTGTAAGGGCGCTTAATAATCACACACCCACAAGCTTTAACTTCTTCAATTGTAATGTTAGAAGACTTCCACACTTATATATTGGCCCACGCACTAACATTTTAAAGGAAATGTAACAAAAAAGTCCTAAACCTATTGAATTAGTATTAATTAAGTTATAAATCTTTCAATTGGACCAATTTAGTCATAAACATTTTTCGCATTAGTACCAATTCAATCCATCCAACCAATATAAGCTGAAAATTATTAACATAGACGTCAGTCATCCTACGTAGCACGAAAAGTGCTAATGTGAACAATTTATAAAAAAATTTATCAATTTTTCCTTTTTCCTTTCATTTTTATTTTATTCTTAACTTTTTTTCCTTTTTCCTTTTTGTTTTCCCTCCACCAGCCTCCGTGAAAGCCAATGAAGATCATCGTTGCCCACGAGGGCGAGAGAAAAGACACTTTTGCTAGCCATAGGCAAGGCCGACCCTTGCTAGCTTTTAGTGAGGGTCAACCTTGCCCAAATGGCAAGAGACCTCACCCAGGCAAGCTGGAGAGGGGCAGCCTCGCCTAGCACTCACCAAAGGTTGATAAGGCTAGCCTCACCTATGACCGGCAAGGGTCTCTCAACCCTCGTCAATGACCTCCATTGGCTATCAAAGGCTAGCAAAGGGGGAAAAATGAATGAAAAGAAGAAAGAAAAATTTTATTTGAAAATTCAATAAAATATTTAAATTTTATAAAATTGGCTAGGTCATCATTGACTGTACCATGTAAAACGATCAGCATCCATATTAAAGATTTTCCGTATAAATTGGTCAAATGAAATTAATTAGTATCAATATAAAAAGGTTTTGGTACTCTTTAATTATTTATTAACGTTCCAGGGATATATAGCCTTTTGGAAAATGTTCCCGGGAAGGTAGCTGCTGCCAATATGAACCACAAGACCCATATTGGTCCAGTGCACTGGCATTAAATGATGTATAGAGAAAAGAGATGATTGTATTTAAAGCTCTCTTTCTCTCACACACACATATAGACACATTAAAGCACGTAGGCCACGGTCGTGTGACTTGATTACAATTCAAAGACGCTGTGCAATAAAGTCTCCAATCATACTGGGTACATTCGCTGTTGGCTTACCATGCTGAAGGATCCAAAAATATTCGCTGTGGCAGGTGAATGCTCGCTAGGGTGGGCAGCCCTCGGCCAATCGGCAGCCGCTAGCCCTTTGAACCAATAAATGAAATAAGAGAAAGATGAGAAAATAAAAATTAAAAATTAAGAAACAAATTTGAAAAATTTTAAAGAAATTTTCAAAAAAATATCCAAGTTAGTACCAGCCACATCACATAAGACGGCCAGCGCTCATTAGACCTCCAGGTCATTGCTTTCCAGTCAAATTTAGCCAAAATGACTATATTAATAATTCATTGAAAGATCTATAATTATTTTGATAAATCCTCAAAAGGTTCAAGACTAAATCAGTACAATTGAAAGGTTTAGGAAACTAAATTGACAAATTCTTTAAAGGTTTAGAAATGAATTGGCCAATATACAATAAGTTTAAGACTTATTGGATGATTTTCCCTAGATTCTTATGTTGTATGACTAACTCATCGATATAATTCACGATATTTCTCACACCAAACATGCATAACAGTTTCCAATTTGTCTGTAGAAGAAAAGGTTAACAACGTTGTTAGAGGACATCAATATGCTTGATATTTAGAAGGCAAATAGTCATTCCAGTGTGAAGCATGAAAGAAATTGTTCGTGAGACTATACAAGAGTGGACTTGTCCTGGTTCATTGAATATCCACAATTGCAAATAATTGAAATGCATTGTCACGCTAGAGTCGAAATGGAAACAACGTATCACAATCTTTACATTTCCAAAGTTCACAAATCTTAAAAGATTCTCAATTTTGAAATTGATCTTGGAATGATTGGACAGAAATTTTCGCCTCTAATGAATTTCATTTTTCTTGAGGTCCATCATGAGAATAGTCAAAAATTGTGGGAAGGAGAGCTTATAGGATCCCAAGTTAACTTTTACAGCTATAGATCATATATCAGCAAAATATCATGTACATATATTAAGCTTGCAAAGTTTGTAATATACCAATTTAAAAAAAAAAAAAAATAGAGAGAGAGAGAGAGAGAGAGAGGAAATATGAGGGTAAAGATGTCTGGCGATGAGTGAACTTGCACCAAATATCCATTGTTTTTTGAGAAAAGTTGTACAGAAGATGGAATTTTATTCAAAACAATCGAAATCATGATAACAAATAGTTTGACATGACTCGATATTACATAATTTCACCTAAGTTGATGTGCAATAACAATGAAAATCTTCGGTTCCTTTGGCCCGGCAAGCCCCTGTCACGTGTTCACCCAGTTCGTTGCAAGCCTCATTGCAGTCCGGGAACAATGAACACGGTCCCATGTCCAAAATCCAATTCGTTTCCTCCGCAACTGATGTTTCTAAGATGCACCAAAACTCAAGAAATTTCAGCAATCAGCATAAGACATAATATAGATTATAGACATGGTGTTTCGTTAATTCGATCCAACAGATAAATGCATCTTTTCGAGCTTTCGAGTCGGATATAGGTCTCAAGGGTGCTCTAAACTGACACAGAATGAACTCGACTGAGATGAAACTAAAGCTAACAATCCCTGCGAAGCAAAGCGAGATGAGGCAAAGAAGGCCGACGAACAGACAAAACTCTTCCTGAAGCCATTTGATGACCTTTTTTTCTCACCTTTATTTAGGTAATGATTTTATATTTGGTTGTGACACATTATATATGTATATGTAAACGCAATTCGAGCACCGCTAGAACAGCTACCTTATTTATATATATATATGGAAATTTACGCCGTACCCTAGTTAAGACTAGCAGATTTGGTATGGATATCAATCACCATATATGAATAGCTAGAGTCCAATTTATGGCAAGATAGATCTACAATATGGACCTGACAGAGAATTCTTTGAGGTCATATAATTATTTCTATATAAATTGCATCCGTTTTGATAAGTTTTTTGTGTCTTTCGGAATATGTATATCGTGGATATTGCACTTCCACACATTTCTTCGGAATTCTTTCTACTTTTGGGGATTCGGTGTAGATTTGTTGTGCACTTATTCGGTAGTCAACTAATCTCTGATCAAAGGCAGGTTATTTACATTTATTAGTTACTAAGAAATTCGCTGGAAACTATATTATATCACGAGCTAGTCTTAACAAATTTACACCCATTGATAAAATCTTGCGAAAATAAGCTGTTTATAAAAGATAAAAGGAAATATTATTTTTGGGAATACAAGCTTCATTTGTTTTATGGAAATTATAAAATTTCTGAAAGATATTTCGCTTTTCAAAAACATGGCAATATTTTTAATAGTTGGCTAAAACCTGAAAATAAACTGAAAAATGTTTTCCGTTGTTTAGTGAGGGAAACTTGCTTTTATGTTCTTAAAGAGATATGCACTATTCAGGCACTAGTTATTTAGGCATGAGTAGCTGGAAGACTCATCATGAGCACTAAGGTCTCAAGCTCGACCTCTATGGACTTGGCTCGGCCGTGCTGGAAGACTCATCACGAACACTAAGATCTCAAGCTCGACCTCTATGGACTTGGCTCGGCCATGATGAACCCAGCCCAAGCACCGAGACCACTACAACAACCACCTTACATACATGGAAGTTGAGGCCATACAATGGTGAATACTTGCAGATTTTGTATGGATGTCAATCACCATATATGAATCTCTAGAGTCCAATTTATGGTAAGATGAATCTACAATATGAGCCTGAAAGAGAATTCTTTGAGGGCATATGGTTATTTTTTATATAAACTGCATCAAGTTAGGATTATTCTCAAGTCCCTTGTGTTTGTTATGCCTAAATTGCCATGGGCCTCTGCTTTTGCTCTGACAAATTAATACTATGTGTATGGGCAGACTAGTGATTTGGCTTCCTACGTTAAATCCGCAATGATTATTTGTCTCATCTTCTTCCATTACAAAAATGTTCCAATGTGATTAATAAGTATTTGTCATTCAAATTGTCTAAAAGACATGTCAATTCACATTATTTTCAAATTAAATTGTGTTGTGTCACGTCGTGTCACGTTGCCTTCTATCGGTGAATTGATATTGTGTTTGAGTCATGTTGCCATATCATGTCAAGACTTGTCATGAGCATAAGTGCGGAGTAGGAGAAAATAGCATAGGAGTGTGATATGCTAATTAAATTGAATAAGCACTCAAGATGATGACCCCATGTGGATTTTACCTATTTTTAAAATTCATACCGGAGAGCGGGCTAGTTTCAAAATAGATGAGTTAAGAGTTACATAGCAGTCGGTATATGAATTGCTCATAAATTGTAGGTGAGTGGCTCAGCGCACCAAATACGAGCTTATAATATGTATCAAGAAGACTCGAATTTAAGTCTCATGGCCTTTGACTTCAAAAATCTTTTTAAAAATGAGAACTAAACTGACTTTATGTGATTGCCAAATTGCCTTCCATCAGTGCACAAGCTTGCAACTTCGGTCCACTCAATCTCTTCTTGATTTTGCAAAATCAAGGACCCTGTTTTAAACGAAATCGTATGACCAGCCCGATTTGTTTTTGGCTAGTTTCACCGGCTTTGATTACAACCGGCATAGGATCTAAATCGAATCGAACTTTTAAAAAGTACAATCAAGTCATTGTCAAATTAATCTAATTAAGTCCTTTTGTTAATTATACTTTTTAAAAAGTTTTATAATTTGATTGCACTTTCATCGCAAGTTTTAAAACTTGACTACATTTTTAAAAGTTTTAAAACTTGATTGTAATTTCGTAATAAATTTTAAAACTTTCAATGGACGTATCCCAATTTAGTATTGTGCACTAAGTTCATAAAGTACCATGTCCATAATAAAGAGTGAGCACGTTTTATGATTTTTTTTTATCTAATTACATCGTTTGGTTCTGAGGAGGGTGGTATGAGAGGCAGGTTTAAACACATTCATTAGTATGTTCATGAGAGGCAGCTAAACTGCAATTACACTTGAATAATTTAAGGGGGAAAAGATCAAATGTTTGTTTAAATGCAGATGGGTTGACCAAATCCATGTTCTATCTGCTGTTTAGAAAAGTTGTTTGCATTCGAGCATTCCCTGAAAATACGCGGATGAGGAAAAGTTTAAAATAAGGGGGAAAAAACAAAACGAGCATGAAAATTAGACCAAACTTTAATATTTATAAATTCTGGTTTCGCGTGACCGATCTAAATTCTTCTTCCTTCCGACAGTCCGATTATTATTCAAATCGATTATCTTTTGTTTTGACAAATGCAGGATAAAAACAAAATATGTTTGGAATGACGTGGCTTGTGCTAGTTTTAATTGATTTCGCGTACTTATAGGGGATTCTATTTTCATAAAATAATTTACTCTAAAGTTCCGATTATTTGCTGTTTTTTCTGTTGCAGCATAATAAGGGTCTGCTGACGACTGTATGAACATATATTACGAGGATGGCTTCAATATTCAAGACACCGATCATACACTTTACAGATAGTTAATGTAATAAAAAATTATAATGTTATCTTAATTAGTTATTTGGCAAGTACTATTGAAGCATTTATTAACAAATTCCATGTCTCAATAACCTTTTTGTAAAAATGCTTTCCGGGATTGTAGGCGTTTTGGAGCTGCTATTGTATGAACCACAAGACCCATAGGGTCGTTTTAGTTTGAAAACCCAAGCGAAAATATTCAAGCACAAGAAGTTGAGTGGAAAATCCAGGGGCGTGAATGGATGGGGCCTAAAAGCATTCTTGCACCAAGGTATGACAGCCCATTTACAAGCTTATTTGAGATATAAAGGTTTTTTTTTTTTTTTTTTTTTTTTTTGTGGGTCCGGAGATACAAATAATAATGTTGACGAGCAAAAAAATAAATAAATAAATAAATAAATAAATAAATAAATAATAATAATAATAATAATAATAATAATAATAATAAATAAATAAATAAATAAATAAATAAATAAATAAATAAGTTAAACATATGCAAGCATCTTATAGCTACTTGTAAACAAATCCCTTTATTTCGAGCATTATTCATTGTGTCAGAAAATAGCAATAAGGTAAAATATCGTATTATCTCAATAGAGTTCCCAGGGACAGGAATTATAAATATGAAATTTAGAGATTTTTAACTGTTAAAGTTCTCTATAAGCCATAATGAATTTTGATCGGTTGGGCAATATATCCTCATAGAGTTCCATCAAACTTTCAAGTACCTCTCTCTCTCTCTCTCTCTCTCTCTCTTCTCTCTCTCTCTCTCTCTCTCCAAGCTTGTTGCTCAAGGCCACATGACTTATTATAGTTTGAGGAAATTGTCCAATAAAGTCTCCAGCCAAATTGGATACATTCCTCCACCCTCAAATGACTCGCCGGTTATAACTTGCTAATCACAGACTTCTATATATTCTTCGATATGTATCTGTCTCATGTCATACATTAATGTCAGGCACAAAAAGCAAGTGAATCAAAGCAAAGATGATCATACTCAATCTTAGATTATCGACTCTAGTACATTTTAAATGAAACCACGACACTCTTTTACACAATCCATAAAGTGTCGAATGCTCGAGAAGATTTTTTCCCTTCTAAGGAAGATAAGGACATCTCCAAACACTCGAGAGACTGACCCAAAGGACACTCCAAAAGGGATATGGGAGGGAAAAAGTTGAAAAGGATAAAAGTAGATGCCAAATCATGATTTAGAAAAAGGTGTCAAGATCGAAGAGTAGGGATGTCCCCTGGATGTTGCCGCAAGCCCCCGCCGCCCTGACCCTACTTTTGGCCGCATTAACCTTCTTAAATCACGGATAGTATTCGATTGAGCCCGTCCTCCCAAATAAGTCTAGAGGAAATTCTATAATAACTCAAAAAAGTCGTGGGTCTTGCGTAAAAATGAATTTTCCAATCTGACCATCTTTATAGCATGAAAAAGAAAATTTGAAAGGGGGCTTTGATCTCGAATTTTCTTTGGAAATATTTCATGTAAATCCATATATATTTGTCAGATTAACTTTTAAGATTTATGCCTAACTAATCGATAAAATCATTATTAAAAAGTAAGAAGTTAGTTTATAAAATGTCTCGTGCTTGTCACAACCTAATCTTCTTAATTTTACCGAATTTGAGTTCATAATTCTAGAATAGATCAACTTTCATGTTTTTAAATTAGCAGCAAGATATAAGGTTTACTTGGTGAGTATCTTATGATTATATTCCTGATGGTCTCCTTTTGCGGATTAGATGAAGGAACTAATTTCCCAAATAATAGAATGCCGTTGACCAAGTTGGTGTGGAATTTAGGTATTAACCGATCCTATTTCTAGATGTCTGATGATTTCTTCACCATAACCCTTTTAGCAGATCAAGCTGTTGTCATCCTTCTTCTCTCATATCGATTTTCTAGAAATGATCACTTGATGTTATTAGGTGACGGTCCATGGTGATGACGAATCGTGTAAGGATCATAGGCATGTTATTCACGAATTAAAAAGTACCAACCGTGGTCAAACAAGCTGCCTCTTCAGCTCCATATCGAATTTAAAAGATAATCTCTAGAAAAACACGGTTTCAAGCGGTTAAATAGCTCGTGAAATTTATTTTCTTTTTCAAGACTCGTGCACCAAATAAAAGTCCTTTCAAATCATGAGAAATAAAATAAATTAAAAAGTGGGATTCGGTGATAATCTGTGGTCCTTTACAAAAAGGGACAAGTTGGTTCACATTATTAAAGGTAATGTTGATGCGCGTATGTCTACAATCTGGTTGGCTGTTCAATGATTATTTGTCCCACATAACTTTATACCGGAAAATTCGAACATGAGTTTTGAAAGCAAACACACAGAAAATCCAGGACAAGCTTATAAGTTATAGGAACCTTACCCAATTACGAAGAACTTAAAATACGATTCGATTTGGACCTACTACTACCAACTGAGCATTCAAGATGAAGAGGTCCTCCTCATTTTCTTTCCAGCTCAGTATAATAAATTAATCCTATATTTCGATTGTGGTGGGTTTAAAGGACAATTAGGAGGCTTGCATCTTGAATACATACGTACATGAATAAAGCACCTTGTATATCCATTTTGATGACTATGCTGACTTTACCATATATTGCCAACCTATTGAGAACTTGAAAATACAAATAAAACTTAGCATGCTGGGGGAAAAAGTAGTGCACTACATATTTTCCGCTGGACATGGATCCTCCCAATTTAGAATTACAAACCAATATTATGTTTACAGTACCTCAAGAACAACGAATATTGTTGTTTGTCACTAACGTAATATGATTTAATGCTCGGGGAACAAAAAGTTCGTAAGGATGGATTATAGAAAGACAAGTTACCTACATCATTTGCTTGCTGTCATGATTTAAGCTAAAACGACAAGTTATGTATCATCGCCTAGAACTTTGTATGCCAATCTTGGTCGATCTTTTTAACCAACCATAACTCTCCCCTTGAAAATTTGGTAATTTTCAGCCGCTGGATCTCAAGGAAAAAAAAATGAAATAGTATGACGTACGGTGGGTTAGATATCAACTGCTGTCGTCATACCCTCGCCCCCTTTATTCAGAAAGAACAATATTCTTTATCGACGACCATCGTCCAAAAAAGACGACCAAGATAATTATAAATAGACCCCAAGATAACGACTATGTGAAAAAATTATGCTTAACAGTCTAATAAATAATTCTATTTTGAGGGTATTTGCCCTGCTTTGAAGAAATGAAAACGCATAACTTACCCATCAAAAAAGTACAATAATATAAAATATATAAAATGAAAATTCCAGCAAAAAATGCCTGCTCTTTCTCATTCATCTTACCGTCCCTAGAAATGTCAACCGGGTTCAGCGTTCCAGCTCCTGGTTGTATAAATTCAACCTACAGTTGTATCAGAAAAAGACCGTCGTCTTTTCAAGACCATTACAAGGAGATATAGACCAAAAAGAAGGCAACAACAGGTAGACATTCTTGAACTCAAATCCTTTTTGTTTTGATTCGTTGGCGATGTCGGAAGATTTCGAGATGGGGATACACAGCAACAACTGGTGGAATCCGCCGAGAGACTACGTGCTTCTCTCATCATCCCCATGTTCAACGCGAGAGCCAAATGGTATCGACGGCAGAAGTTTCAGAGACTGCTCAGCAGATATGGCGGAGATCATCAAGGTTGGAAGGTCTAGTGAGGAAGTGAATGATGATGACGCTGGTAGATCCATAGCTTTCCAAGATGATTTCGTGCAAAGATCTCATCAAATAGATTGTATGATGGACTCCACAAGCTTGCATATGATGGGGTTTGATCTTTTTTCTGCATCATCTGATTGGAACCTTGCTGTACCGTGAGTATGAACTTCCTTATACTTTTAGTTTTATCAATCATTATTAAGTTTCTTTTATGGAGGAACCAAACTCAAATAAGATTGGATCACTACTAGGTTGATCTTGTAAACACCTGCTTGCCGGGACAACTAGTAGGGCATCGATTCACACCAACAATTGAGAAGTTATAGCTACGTGATGTTTGTCCACAAAAGATTATGAAGACACTTGTTTACATGGAAAGTACTTTATGAGTTCAAGGAAGTCCTTTCCCCATGATATTTAAAGTGTGAAAAACAATAAAGGGAGAAAAAGGGGCCATATATAGATGCTGAATTTAGGGAATTATGAATAATTATCAAGCATGTTATAACTGAGCTTGTATTATATACTTCGATGCTTCTGCAGGCAATCTAGTGTAATTGACGAACGCAGTACCATTGATTCCAAGCTGCAAGAAGAAGACATGGCAACTTCAAAATTCAAATATGACAAAAATCAAGCAAAGGATGTGACGATTGATGATTCTTCGCATCAAATTCAGACTGATTACTGGGGGAGTCATTGTGCACCCACCTGTCATGGTATGTCTACCAATGGGTCATTCACTTCTTACGCTTACCCTTCGAATTCGATCAGAAGTTCTTTAGAACCAGAACATCACCAGCTTCAACCATCGCCTTTCAACAACCAGGTAATTGTTATTTCTCACCATCAACAGCAGATTAACTAGGCAAAACTATTAACATGACGGTGGAAATGCTGCTCACTTGTAATTCTTTTTTTTTTCAGCAGCAATTTAGTGGCTTGCACTCCAATAACTCGTCCCTGAATGAATCTAGCTTCATCAATGGATCATATGCACAATTTGTCCATCCTGCACTGGAAGAGAAACAACCCTCTTGCCCAAAGGTGAGATAACTCTTTGTGATTGGTAAAATTGAGTTACATAGGGGGTATTAGCAAGGGTTTTGAGACTGAATATGCAGCTGTTTTTCTTTTTCTCTTGGAACGTGTAGACCAGCTGTGAAGATGTTGGAAACTTGGGTTCCATGGCAAAGAATATTGGCGTTGAACCTGCATCTAAAAGGCCTCGATTTGAGACACCATCACCGTTACCCACATTTAAGGTAAGGACATTGTGGACCGATTTAGTAACAACTTGGATAAAGATCGATGCAACCTCAAACCAGTTTAAATCTATGTCGCTTTAAGATATCAGGAGCTTGAATTTAAACACAAGAATCGGTTAACAGGTGCGAAAAGAGAAGCTAGGGGACCGAGTGACCGCGCTCCAGCAACTAGTTTCGCCTTTTGGAAAGGTTCGCTTCAGCATTATACGCTTCCCCTTTTTGATACAGGAGTACAAAAAGGGGAGTACTTTACTTTATGGAGATGAATAATTCTCAGCTCCAGCCACTTTATTCACCTCAAATTGATTTGCTTCTATCACTTTATTCTCTTTATCAGACCGACACGGCATCTGTTCTCCATGAAGCCGTCGAGTATATCAAATTTTTACAAGATCAAGTCAGTGTATGTTTTGTTCTTCATTTTGTTAAATCCATGTCGTTATGAAGAAAATATTCGTTTCCCCTAGCTAACAGCAAATGCTGGAGCATGTCCAGCTCTCGCGTCATTCTGATAATATGTGTTTTATGTTCACAAATTTCAGGTTTTGTGTTCTCCATACATGGGAAATGAAGCGCCAGTTGTGGTACAATGTTCATCTTAAAAATTATTTCATGTAACATCTATACAACACCAAATATTAATGTGATGTGCATTACATATTACCATCTAACAATGTATTCATGTGCTTCGTATAACAGCTTAATGACAATATGGTACTATAAGTAGAAAATGTAATGTCATGTTTTTGCCGCCAAGTAATCATTCGATACGGAACATGTCATAAGATATAAGTGTAGCATGGAATCCTTTTTCATTCAACAGGCTTCCACAATCATTTCATAAATTAGCCTACATGCCTATATGGTCTGGATAATTATGTTGCATATGTTGTTCTAAACCCCGTTGTTACAATCAACGAATCAAAAAATTTAAAAGTTAGAGAATTTAAAGTTCACCCAAAAAAAAAAAAAAAAAAACAGAGAGAGAGAGAGAGAGAGAGATTTGTACTGTAATAAATCATGTCCATCATAGATCCAAACTATTATATACGTTTTTTGGCAGGCTCTAGGAAAACGAAAAGATGATCAGCAAGGGCTTTCTAAACAAGACCTAAGAAGCAGAGGCCTATGTCTGATGCCGATTTCCAGCACATATCCAGTCGCTACCAGCGCAACGCCGCATTTTTGGACGCCGACTCTGGAAGGAAATTTCACCTAGGGAATGATGACTCAGCCAGGAAGATAAAGGGCGCTTTAACACTAAGACAGTTGACTACAGTAGCCCTTCACTTCTTCAACAGTCATTACTTTGGAGACGCATTGACTTCAGTTCAGCCCAGAAAGGAGAACAAGAAGACACAAAAAGCTGAGGGACCTCAAGCTTGGCTGTCTTGAGGGGAAAAAGAGGAAAAGCAGAAGGAATTGGAGAGAGACAAATGATGGACACAAGTGATGGGCCATCTACAGAGAAGACCCTGGTGATTAGGTTAGGAAAAATACCTTTAGTAGCTGCTGATCAAGGTGTACGAAGGCGGTCAACCGAAAGCATTCCTCCGGTTTGTATGCGAAGGTAGGTATGGAACCGGGAATATAAGGTGCTTTTTCTGGTGGAACTGTTGGCATTAGTTTCATGATTTGTGAAATTTATATACATATGCATGGTCATCTTAGGAAGCTGTGTATAAGGTGCTATACATTAGGAACTGACACTAAATAAAGGTGCTATACATTTGAGACATGTTTGAATTTAAATTGTTAATGTGTATGAAGATAGTGAACAAACTCATTCTATTATCGATTAATGTGGTAGCTGAAAATAATCACACAAGTTGGTTATCTTTTTCGTTCTCTATTTTCGGGTCTATGCGATTAATCTCATTAGACAATTCAACTTATAAGTCTAGTTAATCTGGTCAGAAACAAGCTTACGCAAACTTCTCATCGGAAATATATATCGCTAATCAAGATTCAGTCCTCATACACGTGATATATATCTAATCATTTCAATGCCAGCATATATAGCTATTGCCATCACCCATAATATTTTAAAGGCGCAAACATAGAGAATTGGCGGTGATGTTTATAATTAACCCAATAAAAGAATCACACAATGTGACATCTGAATTTTTGCTCAACGGAATAGAAAGTTATTTAACAATTCACACTACACGTCATCGAGGTCATTATAGGATTGCACCATTTGCACCATCGCAAGGACTTGCCACCTCAGCTCATCCCCATCATCACCGCGCCACCTCGTTACCATGTCACCGCCGCACCGCCACCTTGCTGCACCACTCGGCCTAGCCGAGTCTTCTCCAATTGGCGCTTCAATTGGCCACCAACTATGGCAAGAAGAGGCACCAAAATTGCTGCCAGGTCTTCAGCCCCAAACCCACGTAACCTAACCCAGCCGGCTTCTCCTTGGGCTGTCTGGAGCTGAAGTAATGTGGCAATCAAATTGGACCACGCCCATGAAGCGGTGAAAGAGGTAAATGACAATTTACCCAGCCAAGCCACGTTCCGCTCCGGCTGTCTTCTCCCTGGGGCTGCCACGAGTTGAAAAAATTGACCAAGACCATCCAAAGACGGTGGGAAGAGAGAAGAACCGAAAATTAAATCCAACCAGCCCACGTTTCTTCATTCATCCTTCAGCAACACCCAGCCACGCTCACATCCCACTCTTTCCTCTCAGTCCCTTGGCCGCGCCGCACCACGACTCGCTGCCACCTTTGCCGGCAACGCGCCCTCATTCAACCAGCCAACCAACCATGCTGTTCCTGTTCGTGTTTCTCAGTTTGTCTCGAACTGCCAAAGGACCAACCATAACTCAGGTTCTCAAAACCCTGCTAAAGACATGCCTATGGACTTGAGGCAAGTAAATCACTTGCTGTTTATGCTACATAGGTTGATTTCCATACGTCGAGGTTGATTTCCTTGAGTTTTAAGCATCTCGATTGATTTCGTGTCTAATTATGTTCGTCAACGGTTTCCAGCATATATGTGTTGCAAGGATTGTTGAATTTCTAGTTCATTGAAACTATGGATATGTTGTTGGAATGCTGGATGTTGAAATATGTACTGATTTGAGCTTAATTGACATGAATTGTGGATGTGTCGAAGGTTATGACAGTTTTGGGTCAACGTACTGTAGGCCGAATTTTGCCAATTTTGTGTAGGTCTTTGTAGTACAAATTTGATGGGACTTTCTCCATGAAAATTGTGTGTTTTGCCTTGTTTTACGATATACTTTAATTTCAAATTTTTTTCAGACTTTGTATGTTCAAAATATATTTCAAAAACTATGCAAGTCCAAAATTGTTTTTATAAGCCATTTCTAAACATTTGCTCATTTGCTACAAGATTTTTGATAAATAATTTGGACTAGCATCCTTCATAAAAGTTTTAGACCACATCTTAGACAACATCTTAATCATACACGCTTTTGCATACTTAAAAAGTGAAAAGACTTTAGTAAATATGTTAATCGTGACGTACTAAGGACATCACACATGATGCCGAGTAATAGTTTGTGAAAGAAAATAATCCTTGAGAAAAGGACATTGACAACTATTAATTTATGCACTCTCAATTCATTATTGCCCACCAATTGGCATGGTTTTGGCTAGGAATTGACAGTTGATTGGTTGATGGGGGCATAAATAAATTACCAGAAATGAAAGCAACATGGTCTAAATTGCACCATCTTAATGAAAGCAGCTATTATAATCATACTTTAGAAGGAGAAGGCTTTAGTTATACTCTTGTTTTGGCAAAGGAATGTCACACCTTCGTTTGGGCCCTCCTAGAGTACTGTGGTGCTACTGGACCGATATAAAAGCAATCAGAGGACGGAATGGAAATAAAAAATAAAAAAATAAAAACGAATATTCTTTTTTTTTTTTGGTCGAGGTATATTCAATTTTTTAAAAGTGCTTTGATTTTTGTTAAATATTTTCTAAAGGGTAAAAAATAATCTGTCCAATTAAAAGCCATATGCCAAAAGTCAATGTTAACTCTATAATCTATATCACCCTAATTTTTATTTCTACCATATAAAAAATTGAGATTTTTATGCTTGTAATACAGGTTTAGGAATATCGTCATGTTCTTATTTTTTACCGATCAAAGTAAATAGGCAAATACTATCTAACTTGTGATTTGTAACATGTGAATGCAATCAGCATTTTAATTTTTCTTTTTCTATTAGTCAGAAGAAATTGAGAAAGGGACTCCAAATATTTTCCCCATATTATGAAAATGAGAGCTTAAATGAAAATTGCGGGCGAAATTTTTCCCTTCAAAAATTGCCACCATACGTAGGAAAGAAGAGAGAATAAGGTCCAATAAGATAGAAGGTAAAAATAGGATATAAAATAAACTACACAGACCAAAACATTCAACACCCAAAACAATGAAATATCTTAAAAACTCGTTACAATGTGAAAGTTGAAAGCCAAGGCTATTTGAAGAGAACAGATTATTCACTGAACGATCAGATTATTCACTGAGTTTCCATATCATCAGAGCAGAAATTCAAGCAGTGCCCTTGAGCTTCTTGGCGATGTCGGCAAAGTACTTGCCCTGGTGGAAGGCAAGCCCGAGCTCGAGCTCCGTCGGCAGCCTCGAGCCGTCACCGGCAAAGGTCCCGGCACCATATGGGCTCCCGCCCTTCACCTTCTCCATCTCGAACATGCCGGCCCCGAAAGTGTACCCGACAGGGACGAAGATCATACCATGGTGGGTCAGCTGAGTGATCGCGGTCAATCTGATCGAACCAAAGAAAGAACAATGGAAAAATCACGCTACGTGTGAGTCCGCAAGATAGACATTGAAAGGATTTTGAAGTCACTTCGAAATCAAATGATGCTCGCGAACTCGATCAGCGAGTCGGCAACTTACGCAGTGGTCTCCTGTCCACCTCCTTGAGACCCGGTGCTCAAGAAGATCCCCGCGGGCTTGCCCGCCAGCTTCTGTGAGCCCCAGAGGCCGCCAGTCGAGTCCATGAAGGCCTTGAACTGCGCAGCCATCATCCCAAACCGGGTCGGGAAGCCGAAGATGATGCCGTCGGCCTCCGTGAGCTCGTTCGCAGTGATTATCGGCACATCGCTCTTCTTCGGCGGGGCGCCCATCTTGCCCAGAACCTCCTCAGGCAGTGTCTCGGGAACCTGCCATTTTCGCCAACACCATTCAATCAGGCGGAAACGGCAGTTGAAAATGCTTCTTTAGGATCACAGAAAAACTTATGAACATGGTGGACACCGCTCATATTCCAATCAAAATCTCGCAGGGTCGAACCCTAGAAGTTGCCAGGCATTCTTCTATTGCAGATTTTCACACGTTAGACTACAATAACTACAGCAAAGGATGTGAACTTTAACATGAAATTCATACCTGCCATAATGTTACTTCTACTCCTTCCACTGAATCGGCTCCTTTCTTGATTTCTTCAGCGAGCTTCTCGACGTGACCGTACATCGAATAGTAACTGCATCAGGAAGAAGAAATTCCGCTGATCATTAAACGAAATTAAAGAAACTCGGTGGAAACAGGAACTTGGTCACTAGTCACATTCAAATCAAGGTTTAAAGACATCATATTCTTTGCTATGTGACATTTTCTCCAAGGAAAACAAGATCCACGTCAACTGTTTCTGGCCTGACTAAGATTGGTTATTATAATACGCTAAACCAGCCTTCTAAAAACACCATTCTGTGCACGCCGTGAGCCTAGGAGAGACAGAAAAAAGTTGCAGATACTGTTCAAAACAGAAAGAAAAAGGGAGAGCAATCGCTGAGATTAGTGTCACGTTACAAATATTGGAGTGCAAGCGAATCAAAAGAATGATGAATTGCAGGGGACCACGTGGGCTCGAAGGGCGAAAAGAAAAAGAAAAGCACGGGCAGCCGGGTGTTGCATTTTCTTCCTCCAATCATGATTCAAAAGTTTGGTCAGACTTCACTATCACTCGTCAGTTTGGCTTCTTGCAAATTAACAGATCGATACCACACAAGGACTCGAAATCGCTCCGTGAACTTGCAGCCATCAAAGAGAATGAATCTTGTTCTAGAAAATAGCTTTATCTTCGAGTTGATGCCAAGCTTTTGACATCCTCCAAAAGGACAGGAAACAGAGTAAAACCCAGAATTTTCTTGAGACTCACAAGACAAAACTGTCGAAAGAACTCTCACCCACGAACAATGGACCGAAACTACATACGAATTCCGATCGCCAAGAAACAGGAACGAGCCAACGAAAGAGTCGCACAAACAAAATTCACAGTCGAACAGAGCAAAACCAGAGCATCCGAAAACAGAGCAGCACAAACAAAAAAAAACAAATCCCCCACCAAGAAAGCCAACGGAGCAGCGTTATAAGGAGGCAACTCGCGAGACACGGTACTCACACAATGTAGACTTTGGCGGCCATTGATGACAGCGCTGCTGTTGGCGTCTCTTCTCCTGAGTGCAACGAGCGAAGATGGTGATCGATTCGATTCGTAAAACGGACAGCGAAAGCGGCGTTGGCAGATGAGGGAGGAAGAACGAGGAGGGGATCCCGTATTTATAGTGCCGTCTGCGCAGAAGGGTCGCTCGAATCCAGTCCGCGACATTAAAGGCGTGGATCGCAATCGTGCGTGAGCTGTGCTCCTTTCGGTCCATTTATGTTAACGTGGTTTGATGTCATCCCGACATCACGTTTCGAGTAACGAGAATCCCGTATTGTTACATGTTTGACTCTCTTCCACTTATCCATTTATGAATTTTATTTATGAAAAAAAGTTAATACCGCGAAAAACCTCAAAACGATGCACTTATGATATATTTATCTCATACTAACCAAAAATCTCAAACTAAAACATTTTTGATAAATTTATCACAAACTGATAAAAAAATATCAAACCAATACATTTGTGACAAATTTATCGTCCATTAATTTATGTTAAATTGGTTTAATACCACAAAAAACCAAACTAATCAAAAATATCAAACCATTACATTTGTGACAAATTTATCCTCCATTAATTTACATTAAATTTGTTTAATACCACTGAAAAACCACAAACCAATATACATATGATAAATGGAAGGTAAAATCCCAAACGGGTACATCCATTAGCTGTTATGTGTTATCTAACCAAACAATTTTACGATAAAATTTAATGAAAACCTATGAAAGGTAAATTTGTCCAAGGGTATCAATTTAGGATTTTTAGTGGTAAAATAAATTTATCATAAGTAAATCAGTTTGGAATTTTTCGTGTTATTAACCCTTGTAAAAAAATGTATCAACTCTTATCAAGCATGACATATTTCTATGTAAATTCAGTTGATCATCGGAGGAAATTTTATTTCGATTTTCTTGCATTACATTCGTTATATTTGCATTTGTAATGATAATATTTGTGCTTGGAACATCGATATTCCTTTAAAGAAATAATCCTTGCTTTGAAGTACACATATTTTTAGACAATGTCGCTTCATTTTTATAATTATTGACATGTTCAACCTCCTCCCCCCAACGATACATAGGTACGTAGACATTGACATCGTAGGTACGTAGACATTGCCGATGTCATCCCAGCATCATTCTTACGTAATAATTCCTAATAACCTATGCATTATGATATCGTGGTTTCTTGATAAGTTCATTTTGTATTCGTTTTCTTGCTTGCATTGAGTTTCATTATTTTACCATATTTGTAGACGTTTCGGATGTCAGCAATCACGTTCTCAAGCTTTTTTTATTACCTTATTTATGTGGAAACGCTGTTGACGTCATGCCTGCGTCGTTCTTCAGTCATTTACAATCACCATCTTAAATCTGTAAACTTTTCTTTGAGCTAAGCCATGGTTAATAATTACTATTATAATTTTATAATCCACAATATTTCCTTATGAGTTGTTATTATAGGAAAAGGCTTAATTCCATAAAAGCCCAATTTGAGGTCTAGTTCCAATTTTGTCTCGAACTTTTTTTTTACTAAAAAAAAAAAAAGAACTCCAAACTTTAGATTTAGTCTAAATCTGCCTCAAACTTTTCTATTTAAAAAAAAAAAAGACGCAATTTTAGGTCCAATCCCAATCAAGAGTCTCAAAATACGTCTCCATTAGCCCTCTGTTTAAGAATTACTATAAGTCGTCCCTAATTTTAATATTTCAAAACGTTTTCATTTTGAAAATAATTTTCCATATCACCTTACCGATATGGATTTATTATAATCGTGGAAATGCCTTGTTGTTAGGATTGGTTCACGGGAGTAGATTTAAGAATAGATTGAAAGTTGGTGATTTTTTTTCGACAAAATAAAATGTAATGTAGATTTAGGACTAGACCTAAAGTTTGATTTTGTAAAAAAATAAATAAATAAGTTCAGTGTTAATGTTTGGGGATTTTTAGGGGAATTAGACCCATAGTAAAATAATGTTTTCTTAATAACATTAACGTAAATTATGGTTGGCACTATATATAAGTACCCACATGCTACGTATATGTAAAAAATTGACATTTAAAACATCTTGCAAAATTATCTTATTACAAAAAATATTAATTAATAAAAAGAGAATATTGACGCAATAAATGAAATTTTTTAACAATGTCACTTTAGCCTTTTTTTTCAAGATTTAAAAAATTTAAAAAGTATATAAGATTGAAAAGATTCAAATTTTAAATTTTAAATGAATGACGGATAAAAATTGAACTATTAAATAACAGATTTTTATTTTTTAGCAAAAAAGGTAACTCTTTACTGGGTGATCAGGCTTAATTATCTTCTACTTACCCATTTAAGAATTTTATTTATAGAACAATAGCACTTTTCGATCATGACTTTTTTCGACATAATTACGTTGATTATTCGAGAATTTTCTTTTTCAACCCCTGCCTTAGATTGGTCATGGTAGTACTAGCAATTTTTCCGGCCACGTTTTTAAAGAAATAATCATTTGTTTGAAGTACATGTATTTATTGACAACGTCGTTCGATTTTTATAAGCATTGACCTGTTCAACCTCTTCCCCCCAACAGTACATAAGTATGTAGACATTGTCGATGTCATCCCAGCGTCATGTTTACGTAATAATTCCCAATAATCTGTGCATCATGATATCATTATTTCTTGATAAGTTCATTTTGTATTTTTCTTATTGCTTGCGTTGAATTTCATTATTTTACCACATTTGTAGACGTTTCGGATGTCATTTGGTCCCATCTCAATCTCTGCAATATATCTAATAAACTTTTCTTTGACCTACCAAAGAGAAGGCAAATTAGCCATGGTTAGTAATCTCATTTAAAGGTCCTTCAACTGACATCATACTATTTTTATCCAAAATCTTTCCTCATGAGTTGTAACTATAATAAGACTATATTTTGTTGATAATGTTCTTGTTAATTATGATTGGCAGTATACATATTAGTAAAAGTACCCACGCGTTGCTTGTTTATAAAAACTTGACATTTAAAAACAATTTGCAAAATTGCCTTATTGGAAAAAAATTAAATATTAACTAATAAAAAGAGATCGTTGATACAATATGAAGAATATGCATACATATAAAAGAGAAAACTCTTTTTTCCGGAAAAAAAAAAAATGTCTATAAGATTGAAAAGATTCAAATTTTAAATTGTAAATAAATGGCAAATAAAAATGGAATCATTAATTTATGGATTTTCATGTTTCTCTTTTCAACAAAAAAAAAAAAGATAATTCTTTCCTGGATGAAAGGATTAATTATTTTCCACTTACCCATTTATAATGTTTATAAATGAAAGAATGTACCGGCACTTTTGGACCGTGACTTTTTTTTTATATGATTTTGTCAATTATCCGAGAATTTCCGTTTCGAGACTCCGCGCCTTAGAGTCGTTATATTTGTATTTGTAATGTTAATATTCCTACATGTCATTCATCACGTCGACATTTTTCTAATAATCGCACTTTTTCCGTGCCATATCTTTTAAAGAAATAATCCTTGCTTTGAACTACGTGTATTTCCAGACAATGTCGTTTGACTGTTATTATTTCGACATGGTCAATCTCGTCCGCCCAACGACACATAAGCACGTGCCGATGGCATCCCAACGTCATTTTTACGTAATAATTCCTAATAAACTATGCATTATGATGTCACGGTTTCTTGATAAAGTTCATTTTGTATTTCTCTTCCTGCTTGCATTAAATTTTACCGTATTTCTGGACGTTTCGGATGTACACAATCACATTCTCACACTTTTTATTTTTATCACCTTACTTATATCCAAACCCTGTTGATGTCATGCCTGCATCGTTCTTTAGTCACATTTCAATGTCTGCCATATATCTCTAAACTTCTCTTTGACCTTACCAAAAGAAAGGCATATTAGCCATGGTTAGTAATCTCATCGAATAATATCATATTTATATTATCCACAATCTTTCGAATGAAATTGTAACTATGATAAGGCAATATTTTCTTAATAATGTTCGTGTTAATTATGCTTGGCACAATATATATCAAAAATTGACATTTATATCCTTTTTGCTAGAATTTTTTTATTACAAAATATCTAAAGCATCAATTCGCAATAAATAAATAAATAAATTGCACACATACATTCAAAGAGAGAAATACTTATAAGATGCCTCTAACTTGTTTTCGATTCGATTGCCGATTTATATGATTAATGGGATGAGAAGAAAGTTAGGGCACACATGACAGAAATTTCTAGAAGTCATTTTCTGGTCATAAATTGATTTCTCAACTTGTATTCCCTGAACGAGTTTCTAAGTAAAAAAAAAAACACATTTGATAACGATTCAAAATTCATGTTTTAGGAATAAAAATTCATTTGATAACAAAATAAAATTTCTATTTCTAAGGTGGCAGTGACCATTGTGTGGTGTCTGTCAATCGACGTTCAGCGAGTGATTGGAGTTTGGCGAGTGGCCAACATCCGGTGTTCAACATTTGAAAACGGGTGGCTGGCAAAAAGCAATGAGTGTCTAGTGGTCGATGTCCGATGGTTGGTGACCAGCAACTAGTGTCCCAGGGGTGACGGGTAGGCAGGGGAGGTGACGAGAATAAACAATAAGAAGAGTTTCCATTTCTTATTTTTGTTCCATAAATAAAAAAGCTAAAAGTTTCAATTTCTGATTTTTACCCTAAATCTATTTATAGAATAAAAATCTGTTCCAAAGATAGAAAAATGAAATTGTGTTACCAAATGAATTTTTATTCCAAATCTATTCTAGAGAATAAAAAATAAAGAAGTAGAGAAAAAAATTTTGTCATACACACCATTAGGAGTCATGACCGATCGAAAGAAGGACAACAAGAGAAGTTCTCTACCTTGAGAAGAAAACCTTCGAATCCGTCTTTTTTGGATGAAAAGGGCAAATAGAACTAACACCAAAAATGCTCTATCAAGGAGCTGAAAAGTCTCTCTCTCTCTCTCTCTCTCTCTCTCTCTCTCTCCATCATCTTCTTCAACCTTTAGCCATTGGGTAGGATTTGAATTAGTCTCACCCTCCTCCATCTCTTTTGTTGATTTTGTTTGTGTTTTATTGTTCTTTTCTTACTTCTTCTTCTCTCTGATTTAGATTTGGGAGTTCTTTTCTCCCAGTCCAATCTTCGACTTGAGAGTTCAAACTTTCTCTATCAAGCTCTAGATTTTGGTGCTATCCTCTCCCTATCTAAATATGACAGTTTGATAAATATATCTTTGGGGATCCGATGCCTCTCTGCTTTGTTCATTTACAGATTTTCTACCTCCAGCTTCAATGATGATCGTAGGAGTTTTGACGTGTCGTTAAATTACGAAGACTTACTCTTCCACATCTTATATCTATATTTGTTTAACCTACTATGGTTGTCTCTATATGATAATGGTTGTCTCTATACAATAATGGTATTGAGGAAGCCGAACCTAGATGCACACCGCGAACTGACAACATCATAATTACTAGAGAAGGAATTTTCAAAATGTGCCTATCACTAACAAAAACATATGATCCGGTGATGAGCTGTTGATTTTGTTTGATAGATTTATTCTTGTAAAACAAGTTTATGCTTAACTTCACTAGTGCTTGTTGATTCTCTTTATTTCATGGATTTGGTTTTGTTTTTCAATATTCATGCTTTGTTTCACTTTGCTTTGTCACAAATACTATGTATTTTTGTATTAATAATAAATATAATTTTCTTTCAATCAAGGAAAAAAAAAACTAGCACCAAAACTAAGCCCCTACGATCGAGGGGTGGGATCATGAGATTTCAATTTTTGGAAAATAGTTTCTTTCCTACACTTCCTGACAAATTAAGAATTCGAATTTTCCATCAATAGAATATTCTTTATAAAAATAAAAATAAAAACTACTAAAGGATATTTTGGAAAAGAAGAGAAGAATTGCGATCCTCGTGGGTAGGAGGTCATCTTTGCTTTATAGAATAGATCAAATATATCTATGGAATATATGGGTAAGAAAAGAAAGGCATTAAATGAATATTCGACAACAAGTTTCAAATCAAAGGGCAACTCATTAATTTTCTCATGCTCTACGCATGAACCTATAATGACCTTATTTTACTGCAATTTTGCATATTTCGGTGAATTTTCTATTTTTATTGTGGTCCTACCTTACACGGGAATTTTTTATTTTATTATTATTATATTTTATAAAAAAAGCAATCTTAACATAATAATAATAATAATAATAATAATAATAATAATAATAATAATAATAATAATAACAATAAGGTAAATTTGTATTCCTCACATCACTGTCCAAAAATAACAAGTTTATTCCATACCTCACTATTGCATCATTCTATCGTCACCTAAATCTTTCCCATGGTTGTGATGTATCACATTGGAATGGTAGACTGAAAATTCAATCCCTATCAATGCGACTTTGAATTCAAAAATCCGAGATGAATTTTTCATATGGGAAGTCCCAAACCAGCCAATTAAATAACCCAAATTCAAAATACACTTAAAAACATGCAAAATATATCCAGTCGAGTTACATAACAATTTAATAATGCTTTAGTGACATCAAGTTAGGTTGCATAACAAGTCGCCATCAGTTGCTAAATTCATAATTTTTTTTTTTAGAATTGCACTCATCCCAAATCGATCTAGAAACTCGTTTAACACGATGTAATTATAGGATTAAGGACCTATCTCACCATTAAATTTGTGCATATTTCAAAATTGAGCTAATATTTAAATTTCGTAATCCTCTATATGACATGGGTATTCACTCCTCATATGTGGCCAATCTATATATACTTGACAATTAACTTCATAGGAGAAGATCAAATGAAATTAAAACCAGGCTACGGGAAGTGAATTTAGTTGTATGTCAGCGGGCGAGCCGGCCGTCCAAATTTTTTTATATATTTTAGAACAGGAAATAATTCATTAATTTTTCAGATCAAATCCTCCGCTTTTGGACGGCGGCGTCGTCTAGATACAACAAACCACGCAGCTGTTGAGGCGTCGAGATCCCTGACTTTCCATAAAATAGTGGGCGAGTCGTGCGGACGCAGCGAAATTAGATATAATATATATATAATCTGGATAAATTAATAGGATTTTAAATTCCAAACATCTTCTGAATGGCTTGCCGGGTACAGATCACCAGGCTCACATGACAAGTACAAATCGATTCTAAGAAAATCAATAAATTAACAAGACTGCCGGGAACTGTCCAAATTTGCATTCAGTTTTTGCTTTCTCTTCTCCTAGTAAACGGATTTTCTTGTTTAATTACTATTTGTGTCAAGTGTATATATTTTTGTTTATTTCTATACTGTTTGTGCGCAGGCTTGAACGAGTCGTACGACGACCTTGCAAAGCATCTTTCAGGTCACTGTGCCAACTAATTTTTTTTTTTTAATGTTATGTCATGACAAAACTTTAGGAGGGTCTCAAGGTAAAAAGGCATCGATTCGAAATCTTTCCCATGGAATATTCTTAGTTCGTAGAAATTCAAGACTTCAGATGAGGTTCCATAAATATCTTCCTGCATTTAAAAGAATTGACCTGCCAACCTTGTGTCCGCCTTAGCCGAATATCGATATTTTGGCCATTTAGGGCTGGCTTGATTGACCTTTATTTTTTTTTTTAAATGTGAACATAGATTTTGCAAAAGATTCGCTTTGGATTTCTTTAACCTGTCTGAAACTTTCACGATATTTGGATTAACACAGAATTTTTTTATGCAAATTGGATAGTATCCTAAAATTTGACGAGACCTTTCTACTTTCACTTAAACCTAAATAAACAGGCCCTTATGTTATGTCATTTGAAGTTGTTAGAGCATTGAAATATCAAAAGCACCTCTTCATTTAATAGTTTTATTGTGGGAAAGGTACCAAAAAAGTCCTATGACATTAGTACCAATTTAGTTATAAATCTTTCAATTGGACTAATTTAATCATAAATCTTTTCATATTGATATTAATTCAATCCATCCAATCAATTTTGGTCAAACATCATTGATGTGGATGCTAGTCAATGGGCGAATGCTGACATGGCGATTTTGAAATAATTCTTTAATTTTTCAAATTTTTTATTAAATCTTTTCCAAGAGGAAGGCTAAGAGGAAGAAGATGAAAAAAAAAAGAAAAGGAAAAAAACAAAATTCTAAAAAAAAAGTATTTAAAGGTTGTCACATCAACGTTTGCCAACCGGCTAGTGTCCATGTCAGTATCTGTAGCTCAAAATTGACCAAATAAACTAAATTGATATCAATATGAAAAGGTTTAGGACTAAATCGTCCAATTAAAAAGTTTAAAACTAAATTGTGTAAATGCCATAGATTTATGACTTTTTGTGCTTTTTCCATTTTATTGGAGTATTTAACTAACAAATCACATCCTCTTTTAATATCCTAATAATGTTTTAGAAGGTGAACAATTTCCCTAAGAAAAGTTCTGAAAAATTGCATTATATATCATTAAAGTTAGTTGTAGGGGTAATCATTTCTAGAGTGGGCAGTTTCCACCTTAGAACCAAGAACTATCAATGGCTAGTTTCAAAAAACTAGAACTAGAAACTATTTGTTCATGGATCTAGTTGAAATGACCCACTTCAAAAAAGGTATGAAACTTGAGAGCAAGCAATGAGGTCAAAGGCCAAAGGTGATCAAGAGTAAGAGTGACAGAAGGAGCGACGAGGCTGGAGGTGATCGGAAGTGAGAGTGATAGAGGGATCGATGAGGCCGAAGGTCATCAAGAGTGAGGGTGAGAGAGGGAGACAATGCTGCGAGATGAGTGAGGTGAGAGACATAGAAGAAATTAAGGTTTTGATCTAAAAGTTAAAACATAAAAATTTTAAAAGAATTGTATGTGTACCAATCCAATCCAGGTAATTAAGCGAGCTAGCAATTCCACATCCGAAACTGGGAATTGAACTAATCCTCATGGAAATCACCGATTTTAAGCTTGTCTAATCGGATTATGAGCAATTCCTAGTTCTTTTACACACTCCCCATTAATTATTAACTTGAAATTTTGTTTTTAGTGTATTAGGGCTTGTTTTTTACTCCCAAAAAATAAGCCAAAAGTACTTTTACCATATGTGAACTTTAAAATAGTGAAAGTGCGTAGGTTGTAAGATTCAGATTAAGCAAAGTGTAAAGATCAATCCAAATAGGTACTTAGACTTCTATATGATATATAATATATTAAATTCCTACAAGAATTTGAATGGACTTTTTAATATGAAACACGAGTATGGTCGCTAAACTTTAAGGAATATTTCCGTTCTTCGATCAAAGTCCTGACCGACTATTAATTGGACCTGATGAAGCCTCTCGACCATCCTGGAAAAAAAAAGAGGACGTCACATCATCTCCAAATTCAGAAGAGACAAAACGAACATAGTGGCGACGGACGTAAGCCTCTCCAAAGTAGGGGGTCCGTGCGTTGTACAAGCGTTTATGAAGCACTTCTAGAAACCCAAATCGGTCATCATGTGTCAATTCGAAAGAAAAGTCTTAACTTATCGGGACCAACTTAGATGCAAGGAAACATCGCAGCAAGGAAGAATCTTGGAAGTCTCTCGGCATATGCAAGCCAAGTGCCATGAAGCTTCATCGGTATTCCATTTTGTCCTTCTTGAGGTCGCGGTTGGGCGAGCCACCCATAGCACGGCCTTGCCCGACAGGCACGAGATTGACCGACTGACTTCGAGTTCAATTCTAGTGGAAAATTATGATTTCCATGAAGACACTAAGAATAGAAGGCAAAGTCCAAGTGAATGTTAACGAGTGATCGACAATAGAAAAGAAAAATATATGAATACAATAGGAGTGGGCATATAGACAACAAAGTGATGACATAAGCATGATCACAAATAGACGCGATCAATTAGCGTTTGGGCTACATGCCACAACATAGTACAGCATGACATAGACTAGCGAGGCACAGCTTTCCACATAATTGGGTCAATTCAAGCACAACATTACAGTAAATTAGACCGAGATCCAACACAATTAATCTCCTTGAAGAAAGGCGAATGGCAGGTTTATCAAGAACTATTAGTGCACTTTCGAGGAGTAACAATGATCAACCCAATCTCGAAAAGTGTAGCCATTCAAGAAAGGTCGAGGGGACGACCCCTACTAGCCAAGTATTAACTTAGGGGCACCATATGCACGAGCTACTCAGATACAACAAGCTTGTTCATGACTTGTTAGGTCCAAATAGCAGGCTGTAAGCCTGTAACCCAGTAATGGTGGGTCACCAATTGACTCTAGCGATCAAAGTCATTATAGTCATTATAGCCTAAACGGTTCCTTAGATTCTATGAACTACTCATGGGTAATTACGATTCCCATTTCTTTATCATCTTCCGCCTGCATAATCATGCTTCGAGTTGGCTTTTTTGGGGAGGATACAATCATGAAAAAGGCTCGTGTTCCTGCGTGCGTGGTAACATCACATGATTCATCTCAACCCACATCACTTTCCTGCTATCTTTTCTCTTTGCTTTAAGAAGAAAAAGAATAAAGGGAAAATCAAAGTTGGCCGACCGCTAGCATACCAGTTCCTCCACAGTCAAAGGTTCGATGTCGGGATCCACCACTTCGTCTCGACATGTTGAAGTCCTATTGCAACATTCATGTGTTTGGTTTTTTTTCCGGCGAGTTGAGGGTTGTCCATTTTGAGAGCTTTCCTAGGATTGCCTATTTGGACACGAGATATATGAAAATGATCGAACACGATACGCTAGATATTTTCAGCCTGCAATTCTACTGGGGTCTTACATGATTGTATTGGAAATTGGCCCGTGCCAGTAACTTAACTAATGATAGAATTCAGCTGAATAATTCATAAAGAGTCTCACACGTTGCCACGAGTTTCTAAAGTAAAAAGAAAAAGGAGAAAGTAAGAGTTGACACTTTTCTAGAAAGTTTACGCATATTTTGCTCTCGAATATAATCTTTAGCGTGCATAAGAGTTCGATGGAGGTAGGGTTTGTCAATGAGTTTCAAATGTATTGTTTCTAAATTTTAATGTATTTCAACTAATGTTTGTCTATTAACAGCAAAAGCTAGGTGTTGCGATGGTCCACTTCACCTATGTATTATGCCTTGCATATCCTTATCACATCTATAGTACCAATTAACAAGTTGAAATTTTTTAATTTCTTGAGGTTGCCAAACCTCCCAAATGAATTTAAGGATAAAAGAAAAAGTCAGGTGGATCAATTCTGAAAAGTAGGAAGTCCTCTTCCCATTATATATATGTACTTGATAGATACTTCTATGGTGGGTTGTGCTTGGAATTACAGTGGTCCACTTCACTTATGGATCGAGCTATTCATATCTCATTTGTATTTTTAATTAACAAATTGGTTAAATTATGCTAGGAGCAAAGTTCTTGCATGCATGATTAATTGAATGATCTACACGCAATGAAGTTGAATGGCCATGTCGGGATTATATTACTAACATGATGCTCTAAGTTTCTAACTCGACCCAACACGAGCACCATCCGCCACTACAAGATAGGGTTGCTGGCAAGAACTAAGAAGCAATCTTGACTATTTGCTAGGCTCAATTGGGCTTCTCGGCAAATTGCAATTCACCTTCGACAATTTAAGAGTATAATGAGCCGGCCCAAATGCTGGGATAGCAGGCCAGTATGTAAGCCTATATGTGAAACAAAATCTCTAATTTAGAGCCACTTGCACATATTAAATGCCCAAATTTAATCGAATTTAAGACTTGTAAAGTGTTCCGTGATCTTCCCGTCTAGTCTCTATGCTTGTCCCCTTGCAATTCAAAGATTTAAATAACGATACTCGCTTTTTATCATTTGACCCGATTTATGAGGTTTTGACAAAAACTGAAGGAATAAATATATTGGCTTGCAGTGCCATGATTGGCAAGACTAGCAAAGAATCACTTCTTTGTGGATTGCCTCAAGAGGTTGTGACAGGTCGAGTGAGGTCGAGTCTGGTTGTAGTAATGAAATAATCACGTGAATTATGCGGTAATGTAATAGAGTTGTAATACCTATTGTACTCTTTGGTTTATTTATGTTGCTTAGTTTCATGACTGACATATGTAATAAGCGGGAGAAGCATTAGAATTCTCAGATTACCCCTAAAATCAGGATTGATATGGTCGATATGTGTAATGGCTCTCGTGTATTATTAGATGCAAAATTTATTTTTGTCAAATATTTATTTATATTTGACTTTGAAGAGTTGGTGTAATTAGTTGGGGCATTGCCTAATTTGCAAATCAGGAAGTGAAGTCGTCCATTCAAATTTCATCAATTGTGTGCAAACCATCTAAATCAGGGCACATGTACATGCTAAAGTCCTAGACTTCACCAATTCATAGGGCTTGCGAGGCATTTCATGGGCCTTCACGTAGCTGTGCCTCCATGCCTTAGCCCCTCGATAATTAATCTTTTTTATATTTCAATAAATTATTAATAGAATTAACATTTAAGCACATAACATATGAATACATAAAAATAACATTATAAATAATAATTATCATTTGAACAGCCAATCATGGATTTAATATCCTATATATTCAAGGTATTGCATTTTGATATATAACTTTTTTATTTTTGATAATTAATTTATAATTATCATAAAAATTTAATTATATATGGGATTATGTTAAAACACACATTAGTTATTATAACTAATAGTACGATGGAATCTGAAAAGTAAAATTTTACTACAATTTGAAGATTAATCAATATAATTAGTAATATATAATCATTATTATGGATACGTTCAAATATATTAAATTGCAATATATTATAAAAGATAACATCATTCTTTTTTATCAATGTTTTACATGTTCACCATTATATTTATTAATCATGTATTTGGTGTTATTGTTATACAGATCCAAATAAATTCAGTAATAACTAACGTAGCTTTTAATTATAATTAATAATCAAACGTAGATAGGTGACATTAAACAATTAGAAACTGAAGTCAAATTGGATCAATTGGAAAGTAGGTCTATAGAGCCTCCTACATAAGATAGGCATATTTTCAAGTCTGACTTTTCTGATCTCAAATGGTGAATGGCATAATCATACTTCCTTGCAAAAAAAAAATGTCTCAATTAGTCAATTGGGACTAATCTAATATAATAGGATTACTATATTTACTATTGCATCCCACATATAGCCCCTCCAATTAGGTAAATGCTAATTTGTCAACTCGAATTTGGCCCCGATTGAATTCCATGGCTTACCTTTAGAAATTTCAAGATATCTACCTTTCAAAGAACAGTTAGGTCCGCACGAAATAAAATATCGTCAACTTATGTGATAAAGCCACCTTGATCATAGGGTGGTAAGTATTCTTGAACATATCCAATATTTGATTGGAGTTTCATGAACAGCATGATGCTTTTATGGCAAGAATGGACCATATAATCTACTGATGAGATACTCATTCATGGAATATCCAAAACTTTGTTATATTGGGAGAATTATCTAAAAATTCCTATATATTTTGTAATTATGCCAATTTAGTCATAAATTTATTTTTTTGACCAATTGAGTCATAAAATTTTTATAATTGTGCTAGTTCAGTCATTCCAACCAAAATTGTCAGGGTCGGTCATTACTGGCAACAATTTGTTTAATAATTTTTTTATTCTCCTCCCCTCCTCCCTCCCTTTTTCTTTGGCTTTGGCGACCAGCCAGCCCTCGCCAATCGCTGGACTAAGGTAGCTAGGTGAGCTGCCTTGCTGTCGCTAGTTGAGGGCAAGCTCACTCGGCCACAAGCGAGGAGAGCCCTCGCTAGATCTAGCAAGGGCTTGCCTCGCCGTCGCTTGGCGATGGGTAGCTCCCCTAGCCACTAGTGAGGCAAGCCCTCGCCGAATCTAGCAAAGGCTCACCTTGCTAGCCTGAGTGATAGTGAGGGAGTCCTCGCCCCTCACCCGTAGCTTTGGCGAGGGCTCACCCTGCCAGTGGCTGGGCGAGCTTGCCATTGCTAGGCAAGGCAAGCTCGTCCAGTCCCCTCAGTCCGACGACCAGCGAGGGCTAGTTGGATGTCGCTCAAATTGGCAAGGCAAGCCCTTGCTAAATCCAATGAGGGCTTGCCCCGCCAATGGCTAGGGGAGCTACCCCTCGCCCATCGACAATGAGGTGAGCCCTCACCAGATCCAATGAGGGGGGCCTTGCCGTCGCTAGGTCTAGCAAGGCAAGCCCTCACCAAATTCAATGGGGGCTCACCCTTGCCCAACAACAACGAGGCAAGCTTGCCTAGTAGCCTTAGTTCGGTGACTGGCGTGGATCACTGCAATTCTACTGGGGTTTTACTTGATTATATTGGAAATTGGCCCGTGCCAGTAACTTAACTAATGATAGAATTCAGCTGAATAATTCATAAAGAGTCTCACACGTTGCCACAAGTTACTAAAATAAAAATAAAAAGGAGAAAGTAAGAGTTGACCCTTTTCTAGAAAGTTTACGCATATTTTGCTCTCGAATATAATCTTTAGCGTGCATAAGAGTTTTTTTTTTTTTTTTTTTTGACTTGGCGTGCATAAGAGTTCGATGGAGGTAGGGTTTGTCAATGAGTTTCAAATGTATTGTGTCTAAATTTTAATGTATTTCAACTAATGTTTGTCTTTTAACAGCAAAAGCTAGGTGTTACAATGGTCCACTTCACCTATGTATTGTGCCTTGCATATCCTTATCACGTCTATAGTACTGATTAACAAGTTGAATTTTTTAAATTTCTTGAAGTTGCCAAACCTCCCAAATGAATTTAGGGATAAAAGAAAAAGTCAGGTGGATCAATTCTGAAAAGTAGGATGTCCTCTTCCCATTATATATTATATATATGTACTTGATAGATACTTCTATGGTGGGTTGTGCTTGGAATTACAGTGGTCCACTTCACTTATGGATCGAGTTATTCATTTCTCGTCTGTATTTCCAATTAACAAATTGGGTAAATTATTTTAGGAGCAAAGTTCTTGCATGCATGATTAATTGAATGATCTACACATAATGAAGTTGAATGGCCATGTCGGGATTATATTATTAACATGATGCTCTAACTTGACCCAACACGAGCACGATCCGCGACTACAAGATAGGGTTGCTGGCAAGAACTAAGAAGCAATCTTGGCTATTTGCTAGGCTCAATTGGGCTTCTCGGCAAATTGCAATTCACCTTCGACAATTTAAGAGTATAATGAGCCGGCCCAAATGCCGGGATAGCAGGCCAGCATGTAAGCCTATCGTCACAGTTGATTAACGAAATTCTGCTTGTTTCCATCCTTCTTTTGCATGGTTGGTGCATCAGAAATTTCATTATTCAAATCCTACTATGTGAAACAAAATCTCTAATTTAGAGCCACCTGCACATATTAAATGCCCAAATTTAATCGATTTTAACACTTGTAAAGTGTTCCGTAATCTTCCCGTCTAGTCTCTACGCTTGTCCCCTTGCAATTTAAAGAAATAAATAACGATACTCGCTTTTTATCATTTGACCCGATTTATGAGGTTTTGACAAAAACTGAAGGAATAAATATATTGGCTGGTAGTGCCATGGTTGGCAAGACTAGCAAAGAATCACTTCTTTGTGGATTGCTTCAAGAGGTTGCGATAGGTCGAGTGAGATCAAACCTAAAAGTTCATGCTACGGGAAATCCCCTTTTTTTATCAACCAGATATTGAACCCATTTGAATTATAATTCGCTAGCAGCCCGTCTGGTTGTAGTAATGAAATAAGCACGTGAATTATGCGGTAATGTAATAGAGTTGTAATACCTATTGTACTCTTTGGTTTATTTACGTTGCTTAGTTTCATGACTGACATATGTAATAAGCGTGAGTAGCATTAGAATTCTCAGATTACCCCTAAAATCAGGATTGATATGGTTGGTATGTCTAATGGCTACCATGTATTATTAGATGCAAAATTTATTTTTTTCAAATATTTATTTATATTTGACTTTGAAGGGTTGGTGTAATTAGTTGGGGCATTGCCTAGTTTGCAAATCAAGAAGTGAAGTCGTCCATTCAAATTTCATCAACTGTGTGCAAACCATCTAAATCAAGGCACATGTACAGGCTAAAGTCCTAGACTTCACCAATTCATGGGGCTTGCAAGGCATTTCATGGGCCTTCATGTAGCTGCGCCTCCATGCCTTAGCCCCTGGATAATTAATCTTTTTATATTTCAATAAATTACGAATAGAATTAACATTGAAGCACACAACATATGAATATATAAAAATAACATTATAAATAATAATTATCATTTGAACAGCCAATCATGGGTTTAATATCCTATATATTCAAGGTATAGCCTTTTGATATAAATCTTTTTTGATTTTTGATAATTAATCTATAATTATCTTAAAAATTAATTTTATATATGGGATTATGTTAAAACGCGCATTAGTTATTATAAATAATAGTACGATGGATCTGAAAAATAAAATTTTACTACAATTTGAAGATTAATCAGTATAATTAGTAATATATAATCATTATTACAAATACGTTCAAATATATTAAAGTGCGATATATTATAAAAGATAACATCATTATTTTTATGAATGTTTACGTGTATTCACCATCATATTTATTAATCATGTATTTGGTGTTATCGTTATAGATCCAAATAAGTTAAGTAATATCTAACGTAGCTTTTAATTATAATTAATAATCAAACGTAAATAGGTGACATTAAACAATTAGAAACTGAAGTCAAATTGGATCAATTGGAAAGTAGGTCTATAGAGCCTCCTACATAAGATAGGCATATTTTCAAGTTGACTTTTCTGATCTCAAATGGTGAATGGCATAATCATACTTCCTTAAGAAAAAAGATGCCTCAATTAGTCAATTGGGACTAATCTAATATAATAGGATTGCTATATTTACTATTGCATCTCACATATAGCTCCTCCGATTAGGTAACTGCTAATTTGTCAACTCAAATTTGGCCCCGATTGAATTTCGTGGCTTACCTTTAGGAATTTCAAGATATCTACCTTTCAAAGAACAGTTAGGTCCGCAGGAAATAAAATATCATCGACTTATGTGATAAAGCCACCTTGATCATAGGGTGGTAAGTATTCTTGAACATATCCAATATTTGATTGGAGTTTCATGAACAGCATGATGCTTGGTTATGGCAAGAATGGACCATATAATCTATTGATGAGATACTCATTCATGGAATATCCAAAACTTTGTTATATCGGGAGAATTACTTAAAAAGTCCTAAATCTTTTGCAAATGTGCCAAATTATTCATAAATTTATTTTTTTTTGACAAATTCAGTCCTAAACTTTTTATAATTGTGCTAGTTCACTCCTTCCGACCAAAACCGTCAATGCCAGCCGGCGCTGGCAACAAATTTTTTAATAATATTTTATTCTTTTGAATTATCTTATTAATTTTTAAATATTTTTTAACTTTTTCTCTCTCTTTTTTTTTTAATCCCCCCCTCCTTCCTCCTTTTTTTGGCTTCGGAAACCAGCCAACCCTTGTTGGTCACTGGACTAAGGCGGCTAGGTGAGCTCGCCTCGCCGTCACTAGGCGAGGGCAAGCTCACCCAGCCACAAGCAAGAAAAGCCCTTGTCGGATCTAGCAAGGGCTCGTCTTGCCATCATTGGGTGATGGGTAGCTCCCCCAACCACTGGTGAGGCAAGCCCTCACCGGATCTGGCGAAGGCTTGCCTCGCCAGCCTAAGCGATAGTGAAGGAGTCCTCGCCCCTCGCCCAGCCACGGTGAGGCGAGCACTAGCTAGATTCGAAGAGGGCTCGCCCCGCCAGTGGCTGGGCGAGCTTACCATTATTGGGCAAGATGAGCTTGTCTAGTCCCTCAGTCTAATGACTAGCGAGGGCTAGCCAACTGTTGCTCAAGTTGGCGAGGCAAGCCTTTGCTAAATCCAATGAGGGCTTGCCTTGCCAATGGCTAGGGGAGCTATTTCTTGCCTAGCAACGGCAAGGTGAGCACTCACCAAATCCAATGAGGGGGGCCTCGCCGTTGTTAGGTCTGGTGAGGCAAGCCCTTGCCAAATCAGTGGGGGCTCGCCCTTGCCCAACAACGACAAGGCGAGCTCACTCGGCAGCCTTAGTCTAGTGACCGGTGAGGGCTAGTGGATCGCTAGAGCCAAAGGAAGAAGGAGGGTGGAGGGGGAGGAGGAGGGAGGAAAAAAAAAAAAAAAAAAAAAATTAAAAAGATCAAAAAAAAATTTTAAAAAAATCGAAAAATAAAATATTATTAAAATTTTGTTGCCGGCATTGGCCGACGGCCATGTTAGCGCTAACCGCCCAATTTTGGCCAAAATGATTGAACTAGTATAATTGTAAAAGGTTTATGACTTAATTGGCCAAAAAAAAAAATAAGTTTATAATTGAATTACACAATTAGAAAATGTTTATGACTTTTTTTTTCATTTTCCCTTGTTATATCATGTGGGTTTCATGCAAACCCAAAGCATTTAAGCATCTTTGTCTTCCGAAACAGCATAGGACATAAGGATTAACATTCGTAGACAACATTTTTCCAAGAAATTATACAACCCTCTGTTTGCTATCTATTATAATGTTGCGTGTTTAATTGAAAAAGGGAAACTACCAAAAACATACATTGTCTTCCATCCAATGATTACTTACACACCTTTACTTGTGAAAAATACCAAATACATACATACCTCTAGAGACCTATTTGCATATTTATATCAACTTCTCTCCCATCCATAATTACAAAAATATCATCTTCTTCGAAAGATGCTCGCTCCTAAATCCTTAATTCTCGCACCCACACGAAACATATAAAACCACTTAAATCCTAAACAAGATACTATAATGAGTTTGCAAGAAATGATTATTTGATCTTTTTCAATATAGGGTTTTTAGAAAGTTACGACCCCGAACCTTTCCCACATCTAATTCTAGTTAAATTGGGCGTGGTAACATTCATAATGTGCTAATATTAAAAATTAGTAGAATAGTTTAAGAGAGTTTCTTTCCATAAGGATTGGAAGAATATACTGAAAAACACAATAGAAAAGAAAAAGGTTTCCCTTAATTGCTGCCTCTTTATCGACATGAAATCACTAGGACTTCAGAAAAATTACCAATTCTAGATTAAAAAACCGCGAAATAAACTATTACAAGTATGCAGTTAATTTTTAATAGACCTATAACGTAATAGTCATTATTGCAATGAACGTTGCTGTAAATTTTACTGCCAAGTTGCGCACTAATTACCGACCCACGACCATAAACTTCCGAAAGGGAAAGCTGTAGAAAAGAAGGTGATGGAAAATATAATCTGACAGAACCTTCTTATTCTCAAGTCAAGCACCAAAAGTGATTTTATCAAGTCACAAAGGCTAGATAGGTGACATGACGCCATTAGAAACTGAGGTCAAGTTGATCCAATTGGAAAATAGGTCCCTACAGCTTAACACATAAGATGGACATATCTTCAAATTGACTTTTCTGATTTCAAATCGTGAACTGCATAATCACGCTAATGCCTCCATTAGTCAATTCTGATTAATCTAATACATAGGATTACAATATTTACTACCAGCACCCCACATGTAACTCCTCAGATTAGGTAACCACTAATTTGTCAACTCGAATATGGCCCCCCAATTGAATTTCGTGACTTACTTTTAGGAATTTCAAGGTATTTACCTTTCAAGAAAAGTTAGGTCCGCACGAAATAACATATCACCGACTTACATGATAAAGCCACCTTGATCACAAGGTGGTAAGTATTCTTGAACATATCAAAATTTCAGTTGGAGTTTCAGGAAAAGTATAACGCTTGGTTATGACAAGAATGGACCACATAATCCACTGACGAGAAAATTTGTTGTATCCTTAGATGTCTAAGGATCTTTGTCTACCAAAACATGCATTTAGTTATAAGGATTAATATTCCCAGACAATATTTTTACGAGAACTTATTCTACCTCCTCTTGGTAATCTATTAAATGTTGCGTGTTTCCTTGAATTAGGAAAACTACCACAAACGGACATTGTCTCCCATCCAATGATTACTTACATACCTCTATTTATGAAGATACCAAATATGTACTTAACCTTGGAGACCTGTTTGCACATTTATATCAATTATTCTCATGCCCCATTTACAAAAAAATCATTTTCTTCCAAAAATGGTGCATTCCCAGATCCCAAATTCTCGCAACCACACATAACATTCAAAACCGCTTAAATTCTAAGCAAGATACTGCAATGAGTTTGCAAGAACAAATTATTTGGTCTTTTCCAGTATAGGGTTTTCTTTAGAAGGTTACGAGAACCCACGTTACCCACATCTGATTCTAGTTAAATTTGGACGTGGGTAATATTCATAATGTGTAAACTCGTGTTCAAACAATATTTTAGGCCGGTTCAACCCTTTGGACAAAACATGCCAAAACCTTTCATTACCCAACGATGGTGGCTTCATGACCAAGACCTTTCTCTTGCTGACCACATCCCTCTCGTCCGCCGGCAACCACTTCCAAGCACGACGAATAAATGAACCAATCAATGTGAACATGTTGCAGAGAAAGAGAAGACCAAATCAGGTCAACCAAGGGCAAACTCGTTCGCTTCTCCAGTTTCTTTTTAAAGAAACAAACACAAGCCTTTTTTAATGCTCTCTTCAAGTTTAGCAGTTGAAGTGAAGCCAACGACAGAAGATGAGAGAGACCCCACCAAACACGGATTGACCAGAGGAGAGAGTTTCAAGTCGGGTGACCCAACAATTGCCTACAGTAACCAACCCGCTGCAACTCCTATTTGCACCGCAATGAAGTCGAGCAAATTGCAAAATGAAACTCATAAAGGAAGCAGAAGAAGTTACTGCACTTACTCGCTTGGGAAGGATCACGTGGGACAGCTGAGTTAAGGTCTCCAGCGCATGTACTCGTACTTTGGGAAGCCAGTCGACTGAAAGCTTGCCAAGGAAACTCTCGATATTGCAGCAATTGACATTTATTTGCAATTGGCTTGATGAGCACCAATATACAGGGTGAATAGAGAGAGAGAGAGAAAGAGAGAGAGAGAGAGACTTTTCACTATATCCTTTGCCACCATAGTCTGTATAAACTATTTCTAAATCAGGGTCAGCCTTGAATTTCTATATGCCAACTGGGTAAATGTCGATCATCTAAAAGCATCGCAAGGCAAATACAACTGATAAATGTTAAGACAGGGACGGTGGATCTAAGTGAAAAGAAAATTCTCCCTAAATTTCCTTCACTATGATATAGAACCTGTGGTATGAATGAGACCTTAGCTAACTCAAGGCCATTCAAAAGAAGCTAATCATGGCCAGACCAGATTAAACCGTGAGGAGATAATGTACAGAATATCAGAAATCAAGCAGGCGAACATCTTCGCACAGTTTGAACACGTCAAATTGGACAATTGGAATCACACTCATTTCAGACTCCCTCAATTCTACCATCAGAGAAACAACTAATTTGATGAAACGGGTAACACCCCTAGTACAGAAAAATGCCTCCAGTTTCCTTTTCTTCCAGTCGCGAGCTTCAAATGGAAAAGCAAAACTCACCCTCTAGAAGTAGCTTTCCTTCCATTACTAGTATTACCAAACAACCAAAAGAAGAATCTATTAAACTATCCAAACAGATTTCTTGAAGTCATTTGATCACAAATCGAAGAAGAATGAACTTTCTTCATACCAGAAAATACAGAGCAATCAAGTAGAATTGGAGCAACAGCCCATGCTTGTTATCTTTATTCAAATATACAAGATACAGAAAACATGTCCATCAATAAAATCTAACCCTTTTTTTTTGCCCTGTACAGAAATCTATCCAACAAAAGGTGAGAAAGACACAGGAACAACAAACCTGACTCGCCTATGCATCATTCAAAAACCGAACCTTGACCACAAAACACACGTCCAATTTCATGTCAGCCCCTCCAAAATCATCCACAAATTTACCCCCTCGAATGATCATCTCATGATCAATTGGAATCACCCTGAAGAAGCTGAGCCAAGCTGGTGGCGTTCCTCCTAATCTTCTCGTTATCATCCTCCACCAAGTTAATGCACATCTCCAAAACCCCAAGCCTCCTTACTTCCACACAAATTCTCTCACTAAAACAACAGAGCGAATACAGAGTCAGCAACGCACATTGAACTCCCTTACAACCCCCATTCCTCAGCACCTTCACCAAAACCCTCACACACCCATCACACCTCCCCATCTCTTCCCTCCCTTCCCTGCACTTGGCCAACATCGCCAACACCTCGACCGCCCTCTCGATCCCCGAATCCGCGGCCCTAATCAGAACCGGCACCGACCCGTTCGCAGCCGTCCGCTTCCGGTTCTCCGGGAACGAGCATATGGCGAAGAGCGCCGTCGCGGCCTCCTTCTTCTCCCTGACATTCCCATCCCTCAGAAGCGAAATCAGAGCACTAATCGCAAAAGGGTACTCACCGATCGTGGCCTTGTTGACTTCCACGACCGCCAAGCTGGTGATTATCGTGGCGGCCAGCGCTCTGCAGTTGGCCGAATCCGCCCTCAACGCGCCGACCATTTTCGAGACCGCCCCTTCCGCCACCAACCCCACCTTGTTATCATCGTCCAAGCTGAGATTGAGCAGCAAGCTCAGAGCCCTCTCGCGCATCAACCCATCATCCGAGTCAACGCAGCTGAGCACCACCGACGCGGTGCCCGACTCGGTGAGCCGCCGGCGGAAGACCGGGTCGCGCTTGGAGAGCTTGGTCAGCCGGGCCAGAGCCTCGAGCTTCGCCTCGAGAGGGGAGGCGCGGGAGGTGAGGGCGGCCACGAGGGCGCCCGGCTCGGGCCTCGGACCCGGGTCGGGTCGGGCGCCGGAGGCGGGGTGGGGGGCGAAGTTGTAAATGAGGGAGCGGAGGGCGTGGTTGGGGATGAGGGAGGGGCGGTCGGGGAGGGGGAGCTTGGTGATGGGGCAGGTCCGGTGGCCGGAGTCGAGCCACCGCTGGATGGAGGAGCGGTCGAAGGTGTGGCCGGAGGAGAGGATCACCGGGTCGGACATTATCTCCAGCGAAATCGGGCACCGGAAGTCGTCCGGCAACTGGGTCGTCGACATCTCCTCGCTCCTTCCCCTCTCTCCCTCTCTCCACCGAGGTCCGTCAATGGCGTCCTCGCTCTGCCGTTGCAGGGTTTATGAGGTTTTTGGCAGAGAAATTCTAGAGAGAGAAGCTATATAGAGAGAGAAAAGACTCGAGAATTCGAATTGGAGACTGCTCCTTCTTCCTCCATGGGTATAAAGATTAAGCAGGAGCTTTTCTTTTTTCTTTTTTCTTTTTTTTTTAATCTTTTTTTGGCCCGAAGCAGGTTGACGAAACGAGCTCGGCTTGCGGCTAAGCTCGTTTCGGCAAACGTTCGGAGGATTTTGCCCGAATTGCGCTTCGGGAACCGCTTAGATTCGTCAAAGGTTCGACAGCATTTTTTTAGATTACGCGCAGGTTTTCGCGACGGTGCGGTGATGTGTCGCAACCACGTGTGTTCGGGCGAGTTAGGTTGTCCTGATGCATTTGAAGATCGGCGGAATAAGAAGGTCGTATTCAAATTTTCGTTTGACTGATATTCACTTCGATGCATCATGTTTTAATTGCAAAATGTTCGAGATTTCACACTGGGTCTTAAATCGGTTGTGCGAAGCGACACATGGTAGCGACTTGCCTTCAAAGTTCAGTACATGGAGCTTGATCCACGTGGATCTTGAACCAATACAATGAGAAAAGACCAACTTCCACAATAGGAAAATCATCTGATATAGCATTACATGGTCCATACAATGAGTGGGATGTAGATATGGTACTTTGCTAGCTCACTCGATCGATTAAAATTGCTACTAGATGCATGAATGACATAGTAATACTTACTAAGTCATGACACGTTGATAGGCTCAAATTCAATTTTTTAAGACTATGGTAGCAAGGGCGGTCAGTCCATCAACAAAAATTGCAAAAGCGATAACCTCATTCATTTTGCAAACACAGTCATTTAGAGTAGAACTATTAAATCCCTTTGGAGACGGTAGTTTTCAATGACTACCCATCTTTGCTTTGAGTGGGTCTTGAACCTTTGGGAAGCAAGACAAAAGAAGAAACCTGCTAGCATACTGCCCCACTTCCTTGGAAGTTACCGTTGTGGTGGTCGGCACGGCCTCATCCCTCTAGCAATGGAACAAAAGAAAGGACAATTTCCAACGGCTCCCCTTAATTCGAAGTGTATCTTTGTCTTTCCCACCTAAATGGGAGTACTTCTAAATTTCACATTTCGAAATTCAGACCAACTCATCCTGCCCAATGGAACAAATGAAAGGACAACCTTGGCATACAACATGCCTGGGAAATAAATTGAGGAAGAGGTTATTTCTCGCGATGTCAATCAGCAATTGGTGCTTGTCGGTCACTTTGCCGGAAACAAAGAGAATAGGGGAAGGGGAAGGGGAAGGGGAAGGGGGGAGCGAAAGTCATCATACGCTCTCGACTTTTTCATTGATGACAGACCCAAAAAGGGTGGAAAAAAAAAGCAAAAAAAAAAAGAAAAAGACAGAAAAAGCCAATAAAAAGCCCTGTTCTCAGCAGTTGATGAGGGGAAAAAAGGGGGAGGGGCAAAAGGGTCATTTCGTCCCCCGATTTCGGGTCCAACGGTCCGTTTTAATTTAATGCCCATTATGGGAAAAAAAGAAAAGGGAGAAGAAAAAGAAAAGAAAAGGGGGAAAAAGCTTTCAGTAACGTAACGAAAGTGAAGGTGGGGCCCGCGGCTGTCACGGGGAAAAGTCTACAGTCACGGCCGGTCGGGGGTTGCGTGGGGGCTTTGATCGGACCGCTGGTTTTCTCCCGTGAATGACGAGTTTTCCTTCGTCTTTTTTTTTTTTTCAAAAGGTGGTCCACAGAAAAAGTGCCGTTTGAAAATTACGAATCGCTTATATCACACAATTTGGCCCCCAAATACAAAAATATTATAAAAAAATAACCGCTTATATTATGTCAACTATATTTATAATAATGAGATTATGTGGGACGAAAGCACAATTTTTCTAGAAGATTGAGTTGATAAATGATAGGAGTAAGTAAGATTCCAAAGTAAACTCGAGAATCTGATAATTAAACCGAAAGAAATCACTTTAGTTTTAAGTTTTAAGATATGCATGGCAAGACTCAGGTTTCAAAATGAGGAGTTTATTCCAACAAATTCTGAGTGAAACCAAAAATCTAGTATCTAAAACAAATCTATGTTGTTCTTGTTCTATATATTCATGTGATCATATGTCATTTCATGGTGTTTAATAATAAATACGTGATTGAACTTCCATCTCCGGAGATATCTATGACTGAAATTTTTACTTTGTTAATATTTCATAAAAAATTTTTTTTATCAAAATATGAGTTATAACATAAGGATAATCGTTCAATTTATAGTATAGGCAGAAGTTCGATAGATTTTAAAACTGACTTTGGAACTATTAGATTTTAGGTTATTGTGTATGCAAAATAGCTTTCAAATTCCAAAAATTGAAAAATCTATGCCAACAAGTAGGTTCTACGTTCTAAATAGAATTTAGATAAAATCTGAAAACATTCCCCCCGTTATATGAACATGTAATTAATTCACATATTCTAATGGCTATTTACTAAGGGTAATGCCGAATTAATGCAAACCCATAGAAGGGAAGCTATTTACTAACGGTACTGCCGAATTAATATTACATCCCTGCAAATAAAGAATGTCCGTACAATGGAATATTTTTGTGATTACTGGTGCAACGCATTTGCCACGTGTCGATCGTTGGGCGCGATGCCGTTGGAATAATGAAGGGGGTTTGTCCCGTGACGACCGGGTGGGTCAACTCCTCTTAACTTCCGTCCAATCCGTGGCTCTTTCTCTTCATGCCTTCACCTCAACTTCAAGCAACGCGTTTTTTCTCTAGTTTATTAATTTCCTTCTGCCCCCACTTTTCCTCTTTTTCGGAATTGGCTAAATTGTGAAATTAAAAAAATGAGCCAACGAAAATGACATTGGAGGAAATACATTAAAAAATTTTTTTATTTAAGATTGTTTATGGGGTCAATTGGTAATCTTAGGGAAATTTTGCTTATTGTAGTTAGTGATTAAGGCTCCGATAGTGTTTGTGAAAAATGAATAATTTAATAAAAATAATTATTTGTATCGTTTGAAATAGTTGGTTGATGAAAATTTTTATATTAACTAACGATAATTTATGTCTAGACATTTTTGTGGATAAAGAATATATTTTTCATTTATTCAATTTTTGTCGATGATACAATCGATTATTATTATTTTTTCAAATCATTCATTTTTAGTGAAATAAACGAAGTCTAAAAGAAAATTTTGTATAATTTTAAATACATGATCAATAATTCTAATGTTTTTGAGCTTGCAAAACACATGGAGAATCTGTCCAAACCTATTGTACGGATTTTAATTTAGTTGCAAAATTTTCAATTTTGTCGACTTGGTGAAAAAACTGTGTAGAAGTCTAATGTAATATTTCCAACAACTTTTTTGTAGTTGACATGACAACGTACCATATAAAATGACTGACGATGACTAGATCCTAATAATTTTTGACGAAAATTGGTCGGAATAATTATGTGAAAATTTTATGTAAAAAATTAAGACTAAAACTAAAGAAATTGAGAAATTCAAAAATTCAAAACTGATTTCATAAACGTGTGATATGTTTAGGATTAGTTGGGTGATTTTTTGAAAAAGAAAATAGTTAGACGTTGGAGTCGTCCTAAAGATAGGTCAATGACTTAGATTGAGGATTGTCTTGGAATTAGGCGCCTTTAGAACGTGCCTGTGTAGTGCAAACCTCGTGCCGCAGCACATGTTCAATGTTGTGAATAATAAATTGCGATGAGAGGTTTGACCCCCCCGAAAAACAAGAAAGTTTTTGCAATTAGAGAGAGGCACGCGGTCTGCTCTGCTCGTCCAAAGTTGACAGAGATAATATCTAGCGATATAAAAAAACCTTGGATAAAACTGAGATTTCCAGCACATCGTAATTCTTTAGATCTTAGCTCTAACAAAATTATAATAATAATTTAAAAAAAAAAACAAACAAAGATTGTTTTCATTACATTTGTTCTGCAAAAAACAAAAATAATTTTAAAAAATATTTCTAAAAATAATTGCATGTGTTACTCATAAAAGTGAATGGACAAAAATATTTTCATCATTCACAATAGTATTTAGACATAAATTGTTGTTGATAATGAAAATATTTTAATTGATTGATTATTTTAAGTGATATAAATGCTTATTTTTAGAGAAATCGGAGCCTATTTTCATTGTTTAAATATTGTCCTCATTCCTTAACAATATAGTGTAGGTCAAATTGTCGTCTAGAAGTAAACTTTTGTGGTTGCACCCCTTAGTTTTACATAGATGGGTGCTTCGCTTTGTCTTGAAGTTCTGCAGGTTAAAAGAGAAATCATGACTTAGTAGTTAGTATCCCTCCTCATTTGATTTTTCCCTAATTTCATAGATTATAATAGAAAAAAAGCAATAAAAAACTTTTAAATTATGTCCACCATAACATAGTTGCTATAAACTTCGTTTTTGTGATATTAAAAATTCCAATTATACCCACTATAACACATTCATTTTGAACTTTTTCTTATTACATACAAAATCCCAAACTTATACATATGTGATGTATTTACCTCCATTAAAGTTTAGTTCGATGAGTTTTCAGCCAAAATAATGTCGTTTATATTTCAATTAATCTACGTAAGTGTCACATTAACACTAATTGCTTTCTAACTCCATTTAGACAGATTTTTAACGGTTTTCATTGACAGAATTTTGAAGGAGGGTGAATGTATCACATAAATAAAAATTTGAGGTTTTTCATGTCACAAAAAAATTAAGGTGAATATATTATAGTTAGTGTAGTTTAGGAATGGTTTTTGCCCTGTATAATAAGCATGTCAAAGGTTTATGACGAAATGATCATTCTTCTCGGAGATTGGTAATGTTCGTGGATGAGATATGCTCAAATGGAATTCGGTAATGTCCCGGGAGGGTATATACTCAGACATACATCAAACTTATCTGCTCTAAATGAAATAACTCGACTCAGGAGAGATGATGAGCTTAGATACATTAAAACAAAAATGAAGGGGGAAATGGAAAAAGGAACAAAAAGGCTATAGTCACCGCCGTGGTTGCCCGATCTCTCTCTCTCTCTCTCTCTCACGTTTGCGCGAGCGACATCCCGCGCAAAATTCCGCAGAGCGCCACCTTTTTTTTGGACCATGGAGATCAACTTGCGGCAGTCATTCTCGAAGATGTTCTATATATTTGTCTGAAATCTATGATAGATATGTAAAATTGGTACCACCTCGTGGTGGTGTTCGTATTCCTCGAGGGACACGCGTCATGAGGTGGTCACTGTCTTAGGTGACAATGACTATGTTTGTGTCACTTATGATGAAGTGGAATTGGCCGCGAATGGAAAGTATTTTACGTGATCATCATCACACTATGTGACAATGACAGAGAAATGCTAGGAAATAATTAAGAAGCAAGCATTTAAATTTCAAAAGCAAAAAATTAGTTGGGATGTATGCCAAAAAATACTGTTCAGGGATATGGGGCTAAGGAATAGAAATGTGCATTGAAATGAGGCATACTAAAATTTCAAGTGGTTGATTGATTACATACATCATCAGTATAACTGATATAAATAATACTTTTATTTGTCCATGGGGATCTATAAGTTCAAGTTGATAACATTTGTTTTTTTTCTTTTCTTGTCTTTAATCCCAAAAACATAAATTTTTTACATTACATATTTAATATGGTTTTATTTAAATGTCATATTCATGACATAATCTGAGAAGTGAGTGCTTCAGTTACTTGCAAACACTTTGAAAGGCAATCCTCTCAAGTTTTCTGACTCTTTTTCGATTCTTTTTCAAAATGAAGGAGCTTTCCATCTACACTTTGCAATGCCTTCTTCTCTAGCAATGCATACATGCTGATGGAGCGTGCCTGACTCTCTCATTGACCTCAATTTCCTAAGAGATGGTCACCTATATCTACTACCTTAGTTAATCATCATCGACTAACCAGTCTACCTATTTACATGTTTAATCCAAAAGAACATTAATAGTCCCAATTCTACCTCTTTAGAATCGAACTCTCATAATGTATAACAAAAATCTAGGGATCAATCACCTGCTTTCTTCTATGCATAACCAATTGGCTTCAGGTAATTGTGTCCAAGCCCTAACGTGGGATGTGAGAACATTTTATATCACCTAATAAATTAATTTTTATTAAAGTTTAATATCATAAAAAAATTTCAAACTAGTATATTTATGATATATTTACTTCAAATTAATTTTTTGACTACTAATGACCCTAAATGGTATACTCAGTGACATATTTATCTCAAACTAATTTTTTTGAATACTAAAAGTCACAAATTAGGTAATTTGTGATAAATTTACCATTTATTAATTTTCGTTAAATTGCATTAATATTATGAAAAACCATAAACTGGTATACATGTGACAAAATAAGTGTAAAACCCTAAATTGATATATTCATCAACTATCATGTGTCATTCAACTTAACAATTTAACGGTAAAATTTAATGAAAATTAATAAAAGAAAAATCTATAAGAGATGTACAAGTTTAAAGTTTTTTATGATCAAAAAATTAGTTTTGGATACATGTATATTTAAAATTTCTTGTGATATATAAGATATTATTTTATTCTTATTTAAACACCCTTATATTCAACCTCATGGCTATTTTTCTTTGCCGAACACCCTTTTAGTTGGTGCCATTTGGGGGGTAAAGAACTCCAAATGAAAATGACTTTTTTTTGGGGTTTGGGGATGGTGGTGATGGTGGTGAGCTTCCCTCCCCTTGAGCCCCCACTCCCCCACGTTCGCACAGAATCACGCTGCCAGCTGTCACGAAAGCGATGGCTCGAGGCGACCGACATGGACCGGTTCAACGCTCTCGACCTCACGTTCAGATTTTACCCCAGCGAGGCCAAGAATAAAGAAAACCACGAAAGTGGCCCGCTGACGTGGCAAAACATACGAAGAAAATAAAAAATTTGAAAGCTTAGAACGTGATCCACGAGAATTGAAAAGTTCTAGTGGCATGGTAGTTGGGGCCGTTGATATGGGTTAAATTGATTTCTTTTTCCTTTTTTTTTTTTTTTAATAATATATTTTTAAAATTTTAATTTTAATTTTTTTTTTTGGTTTGGTTTAACTTTATCGTCGCGCACGCAAACGACTTTGAGTAAGTCAATTTCGGCATCTTTTTTTTGTCCCCCGGTTTTCCATGCTTAATAATTAACCTTTTTCTTTGCTTTCTAATCTCTGGAAGATTTGAGCCTGCCTTTGAACTTAAGCCATGTCGGAAAAGCCCACTTAGTAAATTTGTATCAGAATCGACGTGGTTGTAACTATTGCCTTCTTCCGTTTCTTTTCTTTTCTTTTAATTAATTTTGGGTTAGTGAGTAATGTTATTGAATTTAAAATAAAAACAAAAGCAAGAGGATAAGCATCGCTATCACCCCCGGTCTTTCATGATAAAGCATCCAACAACACATCAAGGGTCTATATTAAATTATATAATACAGATTGGTGTTAACTGTTGATGTGTAAGTGAGATGCCTTAAGAATCTTTCTATAATTATGTTTTTATTTGTACCTAGACTGTAGACCCATTAAAATGGGTCATAAACCCATTTGGTTATCCAAATGGGTGTTAAATAAATTATAAATGAGTTTAAATACAATATGAGTATTAAGTGAATCATAAATAGGTCTACAATTTACTTAGACCTAATTCATTTTTATAGTTCTTTCTTTAGTCTTGCCTTCACTTGATCTCACACTCACTTATTTTGCACTTTTATCTCAGTTTGGCTATCAAATTGGATAAAATATGGAAGTGTTTACCAATATGAATTGAGTTGGATATGAGTTGGGTCAGATATGGGTTACTAAGGGTTCGCGTGATAAAAAATCTATACTTTATTTCCCCGCTTCTTTATTCATTAGAACAGTTTAGAACATAAATTCGTTTGATAACATAATTTGATTTTTTTCTATTTACGGAATAGATTTCTATTCTAGAGATAGATTTGAAAAAGAAATCATAAGCTAAAATTTTTAACTTCTCAATTTCTATTCTAGAAATTTTGTTATGCGCACCCTAAATGCATTGCATACAAATGTATCGAAATGGATCAAAATGGGTCTATTTGGGTTGGGCCATTTATGACTCGACCCAAACCCGAACTGATTTACTCGTTTGACGGGCCTACCTAACTGTTTTGATTACTCTATCTTAGGCAATCACAACTAGCCACTAGGTCATTATTTTTTATTTGACTCTAAATGTTAACGTGATATCATAATAGGAGGTCCATAATAAAATCTTTCAAGTCCCTTATTTTTATCAATTATTATAATTTTCCAAGATTGCTATTAGGCCAAATTTCAGCCTATGCATGAGGGGTAATGTTGTAACATTTAAATATTAAACCATGTATACATCATACATATTTAATTTTTTAGAGTAGTAGGCTATTGTCTCACAACATTTTTCGTGGATTTACTTCTTTTAGTACGACTGTGCATATCAGATCATGAGAATAACCTAAATGGAACTCCAATCCTGGTATTTATAAGCGAAGTATCAAAGTTAACTAAAAAGCAAGCACCATGCAATTTTCAGTTTCCAAAATATATCAAACATTATGAACATAAGGATTCCATATCGGTTTGACAGCCGAGCCATGCAAATGATTCTCTTTCGGACTTTTGCCGGCTCAAAACACGTTTGGCATTCTAGTACCCAATACTTGCATAAACTGCTTGGGTTTTTGAAGAGAATTTGTGCTATATAACCAATCTAGGGCAAAATCTCGAGAATTATTGCCCAATATATTTTAAAGTGAATTTTGTATCATAAAACTAATCTATGGCAAGAGAATAGCGTAATTAGCGGCCTTCGAGCATCGAAATCGTAACGTCATTCCCAGAAGCTGGTTTCTCATTTGTGGATAGATTCGCGCCATGATGCTTGCTCTTGAAAACGTATGCAGGTCGTTTTGGGGATGCAAGAACCACATCTTTATTTGCCAACATGAACACAACGGTGGTCATGTCCGGCCTATCGTCCGCGAATTCTTGCACGCACAAAAGACCGATCTGGATGCACCTCAAGGCCTCTTCTTTGGTGCATGAATCACCCATCGACTTGTCGATAACGTCCTCGCAGTTCCCTTCTTTCCATAGCTCCCATGCCTGCGATTGTGTAGTGAAGTGAACAAGCTGAGTATATTAGGCTATGTACTATGTATGAGTCCAGTCCTGTCTCTTGTACTCATTCAGAGTTCTAGTACTTACATGGCCTACCAAGGAAGATGGATTTTCATTGTAATATGCACCGTTCCTTTTGCCACTAATGATCTCCAACAACAAAACTCCAAAGCTGTAAACGTCGGATTTTATCGAAAATATACCCTCCATTGCGTATTCTGGCGGCATGTACCCGCTGCCGTGTAAAAAATGAAGCAGAAAAAAAAGGGGTTTTGATTAGTTAGTTGAGTTGAGGCTCTTGGAATCAATAAGCAGGTAAAGCATTGCAATGGCAAGAATTCTCACTATGTTCCAACTACTCGATTTGTGTTTCCTCGGATTTGGTCCCCGCCGCATACCCTAGCCATACCGAAATCCGATATCTTTGGATTCATCGCAGCGTCGAGTAGGATGTTGCTGGCCTTTAAGTCTCGGTGGATGATCCTGAGCCTTGAATCTTGGTGCAAGTACAAGAGTCCTCGAGCCACCCCAGATGCGATTTCGAACCGTTTTCTCCAATCCGGCAACAATATTTTTGTTTTGTCTGGACCAAGATCAAGACATCAACAAACCATTGTTCGTTGTCATGGGTCGATCTATGAAATCATAGTATTCTAGCTAGTGGGAGAGCAGAAAATGTACCGAAAAGGAAGGTATCCAAGCTCTTGTTAGGTAAATACTCGTAAATTAGCATTTTCTCATCTTCTTCGACACAGCAGCCTAGTATTCTCACCAGGTTCCGGTGCTGGAGCTTCGCAATTAACCGGACTTCGTTTTTAAATTCTTTAACTCCTTGTCCTGAATGTTTCGATAGTCTTTTGACCGCTATTTCCATTCCATTGTCCATAACGCCCTGTCAATTATATTTCCAATATGCAAGTCTTTATCAATTTTTCTAACTAGCTTTGTTGTGTAATGGAAATTTACCTTGTATACTGATCCAAAACCGCCTCGACCGAGCTTATTGAGGACGGAGAAATTGTTTGTTGCCGAAGCTACGGTACTCAGATCAAAGAGCGGCACATCTCTGTTTCCCCTCGGTTCATCACTGCGGTCTTTTACACACTGAGGGCCGTTGAAATACGTTGAACTGGTCATATCACTCACCTGTGGATTATGGCTTCTGCGATCTGTTTCCAAGACAACCACATAAATGCCATTACAACCTTGGAGAAATTGTGAGATTCCTCATTCAGTAATTCATTTCGTTGAACCGAATGAAAGTTGTAAGCTTTAAAAGATCTTCTTGGTTTATATATAGTTGTACTATATGTTTTCATATCTTGTACCCTGAAACTGGCCCTGTGCTGGTTTAGTTTCATTGTTGAAATGCTGCATTGAGATGTGAAATGGCATAATCGTGCTTTCTTTTGTTCAAGGTTCTTAGATTTGGAATTGATTAAATAAAACATAGAATTCACTCCGTAACTGACTTCCTATAGCTAAGAATAGTTCCAAGATTGAACCGACTAAAATTTGCGCCATTTATTAAGTGGTGAACAATAAGAGGTGATGAATTTTAGCTGGAAAATATAATAAATAGCGCACTAATGTTGAGGACTAAGTGACGCACCCTTTCTCTTCTTGATCACCAAGCCATACAAGAAGAAGCCGGCGAGAAGTAGAGCTGTCAAAATTGAAACTAAAATGATCGCAACCATTGCCTTTTGGCTGAGGGATCTTGTCTTCCTGTGACGAGCTGAAAGGAAAGTACAAACACAGTATTTCAGATTCAATGACCTCGAAAATGCTTGTGCCAAGTAAAGGAAGTAAAATTCTTTCAACCTAAACTTGAAACCATGTATCACCAAGTGGATCTCAAACAATACATACTACATAGTTTATGCGATCCAAAAGCTTGAACTTGATTTCTAGAATTGTGGATGTGAATTCTTATGCTCATGAATTTAATATGTTTTGAAGTTCGATTCATCATTTGCTTGACAAACTAATTTAATAAAACAAATGATGTCGGATATGCATCACATTAACAAAAAGTAGTACTAGTAACATAAGTTATAGAAGCAAGAGTACCTAACTCAATGGCATCGACCCGTACATATAAATCTTGACCTGAATCGGCAAATGTTTTTGTATCGACTAAATCGCCATGCCACATGAGGCACCCAGAACCTCCCAGACTTTCACTGGCACTAGCATAAGCTGAGCAAGAGCAATCCCTCAGGCATTCCTCCTCGCACTCCTTCAAGTTCAAGCTCATGTTGGCACGTGCTTTTGAAGTGTCCGGCACCTTCGCACGTGCCACCCTCACGAATCCTTCCCCACTTCGACACACTGACACCCCTCCCCTCCTTACGCACCCTGCCGATCCATCTCTAAGGTACCAATCGCCCGGGGATTTGGGCTCGAGCCCTGGCAGGCATGTGCACTCGAACTGGCCCGTATTGTATGGATTGCAGTTGCTGTTGGGCCCACACTTGCCGTAATAATCGCACTGGTCCTTTGGATCGAACCAGAATTCTATCCACCGCCGGTCTCTGTCGTGCCACGTGGATCGTCGGAGTGACCCCGATTCGTTCACCACCATTCTGGTGATGATCGATGCGTCAATGACGCCATACATTATAGAAACCTCGTCTGGGTCATTTACAAAGCTTATGTTAAAGATGTAAGCACGAGTCATTTCAGGTATACCGCTCCACCGATCTCCAGTCCATGACCCGGCACGCCAATATGGATCCCCGTCCTTGTACAGAAGCAATTGAGGGTAGCCCGTTGCGTCGATCCTATAGGAGCAATTGCCAGGTGTCGGATCGTCTGGGGACTTCCATGATGTTATGAACTGGTTCAAACCGGTTTTGCGGTTCAACCCGATTTTCATGAAAGGAAGCACAGTGTCTGTTGGATAATCAAAGCTTTGCCATATCACCCTTTCGCTAAAATCTTGAACCAGGATAAGATTGCCTGAATCCATAAGCTGGGCTGTTGTAGAATAATTAGATGATGCAGAAGAAACATTTGTGGACCAAACAAGAAAGCTTCCACTTGTCTCATGGAGCACCAAATTTCCATCAGAATCAATCGAAAGAGCCCCTGAAGTGCCACTGATTGGTCTCTCCCGATTAGCAACCCAAACAACGGTTTGCTCAGAAATCTGGGAATACCAAATTCCAACATAACGGTGGCTAGAATTACCCAGGCTGAAGAAACCGAGAGTGAACATTTTGCCACTGGAGACCAAGAGATCGCCATCTTTGATAGTGTTGTTTTGGTTTAGGATGTTTAAGCAAGTACTTACCTGAAGTAGAAAAAGAAGCAGCAGGGCATATACTAACCCCTTTTCTGTGTTCATGTTTTCTTTTTATTGAGGATACAATGGTATGATGTCTGAGATAATTGAAGTGACTGAGTAATGATACCTCAAATACCACGCAGTGTAGTTAAGGTCTTAATTAGCGAGGATCCACCTTTCTCATGAATTTAAGCAAGGTCATTGTCACCTTTTTTGTCCACCATGTAAATGAAGTGCAAGCTATGATACCAATGTTTTCCTTTCTAAGCTTAGTATGTTTGGTCGATATTTCTCAATCGTGAAACAAAGAAAATAATTCCTACTTCATGTAAATTGAAGTAATGGATGCGTACCTTGCCACCTCTCCTTGCTTTCCCTTCCCAGCAGCCTAGTCCTTTTAATCAATGTGGTCGAAAGAAATTTCTTGAGATGTATTTGCTTTTGCGTTGAATCGGTTTACGGTGAAAGAATAGGATTCTGAATTATCATCGTGCCGCTCATCACAAAGAAAACTTGACATCTCAAACTGTTGTGACGGGGAGGGATACCACATCGGTTTCCATCAAGTGCGATTTTAACATGGAAACAATTAGTTGAGGCTGAAAGTGCGAATCTTGAATCTTCTATTCATAAGCTCATTGCAGAAACTGGGAAGAACAGAAGAATAGTCCTTGCTTTGAACTCGTTAACTTCAGAAGTTGCCAAGAAAGAGAGAAAGGAGAATCGTGTTGTCCACGCCTTCTATCAAGTCAAAACGCCCAGCAATTCCACCAAAATAGCCATTTCGTAGGTCTTTTTCAAGGATAGAGTCAGATATGCCATTTGATTTCCTATAAACCCATTTCAGATTAGTCCTTTATGCTAGGCTAGTATTCCGGTTTTCATATGACAGAGCTTATCTACCATATTATGATTATTCTTTTGATTTTATTCCAATTGCTGAATCTCTTCACTTTTTGTGCTTCTAATTTGCAGATGCAGAGAGGTTTGTTTCACTTGCCAATGCCAACAGCTTTTACTAATTTTCTGAAATCTCAAGTAAATGCGTTCCCTTAGAGTGCGTTTCAGACCTTTATTGTGCCTGTCATCAGCAATTTGCAATTCTCTGTAAATGATGGCAAGCTACTTATGGATTGTCTATGTACTCTACAAAGAATTAATCTTGGCAGGCTGAACTTCGATAAAGTCACTAAAAGATCATTTCTCTCTTTTCCTAAGGGTTTTCTCATTTCCCTCTAATTTTCACGTAGCTTTCTTTTTCAACTTCTATGGAGGGGAGGATTTGAGATAGATCTGGATCCCCCCTTCCTTTTTCCGTGGTTAATATGGTTTTCTATTCTCTTTTTCTTACTTGCCACCAGTTTTGTGGAGCTTTTCTTTTTCTGATCTAGTTTAGATCTAAAAACTTATCTCTCCTGTTTCGGGGAGATTTCTATCCCCATCTAGTCAAGATTTTGGATTTTGCATGTATAATTTGGAATTTTTGCTTTCTCAAGTTTCTTTGGTGTATAAATCGAGTTTCAAAGGAAATTGAATGAGCTTCGTAAAAGTTTTGGTTTCACAAGTGTCTAATTTGTGCTCGTTCAACCTTCTTTCTTTGAATGGCGATGGTGTTGGGGCACTGCCAAAGGGCAAAGTTGTAACAATAGATGGAGATCTTAATGTATGCTCATTACTGAAGACAAATACGGTGATTGGTCACTAATTTTGATTAGAAAAAAAAAAATCTCAGATTTGCTCTTCAAGTGGGTGATTTCTAATCTTGTTATGATAATTCATCTTGTTATCTAGAACTTGTTTTGTTTTGAAATTGGTTGGAATTTGTTTTGGTTTGTAGTTAGACCGTGATGTTCCTCTCTTATATTTTGACGGAAATGAATGAAATGTTACTTTGACTAAATAAAATAAAATAAAATAAATTCAGTAAGTTTAGACACCCATGTAAATCGACTAGTGCAAATTTTGTACACATACTTGGATCGGATAATCAAATTCATGAACCGATCGAACACTCTAGACACCCATGCAATTAAAAAACATTGGCATTCATTTAATCCTGCTCACTTGAACAAAGAAATTTTTTTCCCTTCTTTGATGTAATATAGGCCTTTGGAATCCGCAAAATAGAGTAAACGAGAGATAAAACTTTTATCATAAAAGTTGGTCGACTGGTGTCCTTTCGCTTGACTTATAACAGTGGATGCGAGGTGCCTCGAAGAAAAAGGGCAACTCAAGACTTTGATTCCTCGGTCACCCCATTTGGCCCCGTCTGGAAGGGAGTACTTTGTCATCATCGTTAGATGACTTGGACCACCGTTTCGCACGTTAAACAAGAGAATAAGCAGACTGTTCAATCATTCGCCAAGAAATTTGACCCCAAAAAGAAAAAAGATGGGCCAAGAGACGAAGAGGAAAGATGGTTAGTCTTGGCAATGTGAGGTGGCGCATGAGAAGAATGGAAGAAAATTGTTTAAATTTTTTTTAAACTTATTATACTTTTGCCAATTCAATTTTAAATATTTTAATTATGTCGATTGGGTTTTAAACCTTTTCAATTTTGTCAATTGAGTCTATTCGAGCAATTTTAACCGGAAATTGCTAATATGGACTTCGGCCGTCTTACGTGACACAACTAGCTCTGACAAGTACAATTTTTAATATGTCAATATTTTTTCAGAATTTTTTTTTCCTTTCTTTACGCTGTTTACTTTTTTCCCCTTTTCTTATCTCTTCTTTTTTGTTTTTCCATTTTTTCCTCCACTAGCCATCATTGGGCCTTGTTGATGCTTGACGGAGGTTGCTAGCCCAAGCCCAAGCATCCCTCACCCTAGGTTAGCAAGGGCAGCCGACTTGGCATGGGCCTCCTCGCCCAGGCCCGGGCATGCCTCGCCTAAGGCTGATGAGGGTAGCCCTTTGCTAGATCAGGCGACGGGGTGATCTTTTGGGGCTCGGTAATCATTTGGTGACCTTTTGCCTAGAAACACAACATAGTGATCACATTGAAAGAAATATTTAGAAGAATGAATATCATGCAATAAGAGATAAGAGTCGGTTGATAACATTAAGTAATTCATATGCAGGTTCTTGTGAAACTTGGAAAGGATTCATCTAATCATGATGCTTTGAAGATGGTGGTTGCCAAGGGAATGAGAAGAGAGGTAATTGTTATGTGCAGAAGTCGATATATGGAGACAACACATTCTAACATTACCAACATGGAAACTGTTTTAGGTAGCAAGAGCAATAACAGGGCTTGGTGAAGGAAGAGTTACAGTAAATCTGAAATTGTTGGACATAGCAATAAAACTCCACTATATCAAAAACCTTCAAGGAATATGCGGAAGCCAAGTCGAATGTGACTCTCCACCTCCACTCTACATCAATTCCTTTCCAGGTTCATCGGGGATTGGCGTGTCCTTTGTGTAAGTAGTCATGCACTAGCATATACCATGAGAAAGATGAACTAAGTTGGGATGCCAAGAAATTTTCATCATTCAATGCATGGTTGGGAAACCTATATAACAAGAGGGGATCAACTTACCTTCTATGCAGATCCAAAACCACCCTGCCCGAGCTTGCTGCGGAAGGACAAATTCGTTTGTAGCTTCAGTGATAGTGCTTGATTTCAAAGAAGCGTCGATCTGTGTTTCTTCTTCCTTGGTTGCGGACGTTTTGCACGTCTGGGATTCCTCAAATTATGTCGAACTTGAAGCAACACTGGCAAGTACTCCACACCCGCTTCTTTCTGCTGTCGAGGCAGTCATACAATGCGTATAATGAAATCAAAGCAATCATCAAATGCTTCTCTTTTCTGTCAGACCAAGTACCGAATTTCTATGCTCAATTCGAAACTAGTTTTTGTCTTTCCTGAGGGATCATTATTGCCTTTGCATTTGGAATATATGATCTTCTTAATAGATGCTCTTAGTTTTGGTCTCAATGTGAATGAGGTTACATTTATGTTCTATTCGACTCAGATGTTAACATGATATCAGAATAGGAGGATTGAGTTCAAAGCTTCGGAGACCTCTACTAGTCTCTATTGTTATAACTTTATGAGCTTACCCTTAGGCCGAATTTCAGCTTGTGCGTGAGGGGAACTGTTAGACTTTTTAAATATTATACCATGCATTTATCTGACATCTTTCGGTTTTCAGAATGGTAGGCTACGGTTTGACAAAAATTTTCATCGGTTTACTCCTCTTAGTATGAATATGTATGTCAGATCACGAGAATAACCTAAATTGGACTACATTTTTTTTTTATCTCTAAGGGAATTATCAACGTTAACTAAAAAAGAAGCATCGTGCAATTTGCAGTTTCCAAATCATACCAAACATCATGAACATAGTGTTGGAATTCCAGTCCCCAATACTTGCATAAACTACTAGTGTTTTAAAGAGAATTTGTTATATAACTAATTTAGGGCAAGAGAACGGCAAAACTAGCGGCCTTCGACCTCCGAAATCGTAACGTCATTCACAGAAGTCGTCCCGTCGCTTGACGATAGATTCGCGCCATGGTACTTGCTCTTGAAAACGTATGCCGGTCGTTTCGGGGATGCAAGAGCCACATCGTTATTTGCCAACATGAGCACAACGGCGGACATGTTCGGCCTATCGTCCGCGAATTCTTGCACGCACAAAAGACCAATCTGGATGCACCTCAAGGCCTCCTCTTTGGAGCATGAATCACCCATCGACTCGTCGATAACGTCCTTGCAGTTTCCTTCTTTCCATAGCTCCCATGCCTGCGATTGTGTAGTGAACAAGCGAGTATTTCAGGCTATGTATTATGTCTGTGTCCAGTCCTGCCTCTTGTACTTATTTAAGAGTTCAGTACTTACATGGCCTACCAAATTGGAAGATGGATTTTCATGGTAATATGCACTGTTCCTTTTGCCACTTATGATCTCCAACAGCAAAACTCCAAAACTATAGACATCAGATTTTATCGAAAATATACCTCCCATTGCATACTCTGGTGACATGTACCCGCTGCCGCAAAAAAAATGAAGGAAGAAAAAGAGGTTTCGACTAATTAGTTGAGATGAGGCTTTGGACTCAATAACACATAAAGCATTGCGATAGCAAGAATGCTTACTATGTTCCAACTACACGATTTGTGTTTCCTTGAATTTGATCCGCGCCGCATATCCTAGCCATACCAAAATCTGATATCTTTGGATTCATTGCTTCGTCCAGTAGGACGTTGCTGGCCTTTAAGTCTCGGTGGATGATCCTGAGCCTCGAATCTTGGTGCAAGTACAAGAGTCCTCGAGCCAATCCAGATGCGATTTCGAACCGTTTTCTCCAATCCAGCAACGATCTTCTCGTTTTGTCTGGACCGAGATCATGACATCAACAAACCGTTGCTTTTTCGGAGTATTGTAGCTAGTGGGAGAGCAGAAAACGTACCGAAAAGGAAGGCATCCAAGCTTTTGTTTGGCAAATATTCGTAAATTAGCATTTTCTCGTCTTTTTCGACACAGCAGCCTAGTATTCTCACCAGGTTCCGGTGTTGGAGCTTCGCAATCAACTGGACTTCGTTTTTAAATTCTTCGACTCCTTGTCCTGAATGTTTCGATAGTCTTTTGACAGCTATTTCGGTTCCATTGTCCATAACGCCCTGTCAAATTGATTTCCACTTTGCAAGTCTGTATAATCGTTTTTTCTAGATAGCTTTTTGTGTAATAGAAGTTTACCTTGTATACTGATCCAAAACCGCCTTGACCAAGCTTATTGAGGACGGAGAAATTGTTTGTTGCCGAAGCTATGGTGCTCAGATCATAAAGCGGCACATCTCTATTTCCTCTGGGTCCATCGTCGTGGTCTTTTACACTCCGAGGGCCATCGAGATATGTCGAATTGGTAATATCACTCACCGGTGGATTATGGCTTCTGCAATCTGTTTCCGAGACATCTGCATAAATGCCATTACAACCTTGGAGGAATTGTGAGATTCTTCATTCGGGAATTCATTTCATTAAACCGAATGAAAGTTTTAAGCTTAATAAGATCTTTCCAAACGTTTTTACAACTGTTTTCCCGGTAAATATATTGATGTATTGTATGATTTCATCTCTTGTATCCTGAAACTGGCCATGTGCTGGTTTAGGTTCGTTGTTGAAATCCTGCATTAAGATCTAAACTGGCATCATCATGCTCTCTTTGGCTCAAGGTTCTTAGATTCGGAAATGATCAAATAAAAACATAGAAGTTATTCTTTAACTGACTTCCTACGGCTAGGAATAGTTCCAAGACTGAACCAACCAAAGTTTGTGTCCTTTATTAATTGGTGAAGAATTAATTTTAGCAGACAAATTAACCGGAAAATATAAATAAAGAGTGTACTGGTGTTGAGGACTAAGTGACACACCCTTTCTCTTCTTGATCACCAGGCAGTACGAGAAGGAGCCGGCGAGCAGTAGAGCCGTCAAAATCGAAACCAAAATTATTGCAGCCGACGTCTTTTGGTTGAGGGATCTTGTTTTCCTGTAACGAGCTGGAAGGAAAGTACAAACACAGTATTTCAGATTCAATGACCTCGAAAGTGCTTGTGCCAAGTATAGAATGAAAAGTTCTTTCGACCTCAACTTGAAACCAGACATTACCAAGCGGATCTCCAACGATACACAGTTTATGTGATGCAAAAGCTCGAACTTGGTTCCTAGAATTGTAGATATGAATTTTTATGCTCATGAATATAATCCATTTCGAAGTTGGATTCATCATTTGCTTGACAATGCTAATTTAATGAAACAAATGAGGTTGCAGGAGATGCATCACATTAACAAAAGTAGTACTAGTGACATAAGTTACAGAAGCAGGAGTACCTAACTCGATGGCATCGACCCGTACGAATAAATCTTGACCTAAATCTGCAAATGTTCTTGTATCGACTAAACCACCATGCCATATGAGGCACCCGGAACCTCCCGGGCTCTCACTGGCACGAGCATAAGCTGTGCAAGAGCAATCCCTCAGGCACTCCTCCTCGCACTCCCTCATGGTCAGGCTCATGTTGGCACGTGCTTTTGAAGTGTCCGGCACCTTTACATGTGCCACCTTCACGAATCCTTCCCCACTTCGACACACTGACACCCCCCCCCTCCTTACGCACCCTGCCGATCCATCTCTAAGGTCCCAATCAGTCGGGGACTTGGGCTCGAACCCTGGCAGGCATGTGCACTCGAACTGGCCCGTATCGTATGGATTGCAGTTGCTGTTGGGTCCACACTTGCCGTAATAATCGCACTGGTCCTTTGGAGCGAACCAGAATTCTATCCACCGGTGGTCTCTGTCGTGCCATGTGGATCGTTGGAGTGACCCCGATTCGTTCACCACCATTCTGGTGATGATCGATGCGTCAATGACGCCATACATTATAGAAACCTCGTCTGGGTCATTTACAAAGCTTACGTTAAAGATGAAAGAATGAGTCATTTCAGGTATACCACTCCACCGATCTCCAGTCCATGACCCAGCACGCCAATATGGATCCCCGTCCTTGTACAGAAGCAATTGAGTGTAGCCCGTTGGGTCGATCCTATAGGAGCAATTGCCAGGTGTCGGATCCTCTGGGGACTTCCATGATGTTAGGAACCGGTTCAAACCGGTTTTGCGGTTCAACCCGAGTTTCATGAAAGGAAGCATAGTGTCTGTTGGATAATCAAAGCTTTGCCATATCATCCTTTCGCTAAAATCTTGAACCAGGACTAGATTGCCTGAATCCATAAGCCGGGCTGTAGTAGAATAATTGGACAATGCAGAAGAAACATTTGCGGACCAAACAAGAAAGCTTTTATTCTCATGGAGCACCAAATTTCCATCAGAATCAATCGAAAGGGCTCCTGAAGTGCCATTGATTGGCCTCTCTCGGTTAGCAACCCAAACAATGGTTTGCTCAGAAACTTGGTAATACCAAATTCCGACATAACGGTGGCTAGAATTACCTGGGCTGAAGAAACCGAGAGCGAACTTTTTACCGCTGGAGACCAAGAGATTGCCATCTCTGATAGTATTGTTTTGGCTTAGGATGTCCAAGCCAGTGCTTCCCTGAAGTAGAAAAAGAAGAAGCTGGGCATATACTGACCCCTTTTCTGTGTTCATGCTGTCTTTTTATCGAGGATACAGTGGTATGATTCTGAGACAACAGAAGTGACTGAGTAATGATACCTCAAATACCACGGAGTGTAGTTGAGGTCTTAATTAGTGGGGACCCACCTTTCCCATCAATTTAAGCAAAGTGATTGTCACCTTTTCGATCCCCAAATGGAGTGCAAGCCGTGATGCCGATGTTGTCCTTTCTAAGCTTCATACTCTTCTTGGTCGATATTTCTCGATCGTGAAACAATAAATTAATTCCACCTTCATGTAAATTGAAGTAATGGTCACGCACCTTGGGGACTCGCCTCACCTTTCCCTTCCCAGCTGCCTTATCGCTTTAATTAATGTGGTGGATCGATGTTGCTTGAGGTGTATTTGCTTCCCCATTGAATCGGTTCCAGGTGAATAAACAGGGCTCTTGGTGATCATCACTCCGCCCTTCTTGCAGAGAACTTGACATTTCAGACTGTTGGGACAGAGATGGATACCGTGTCATTTCCATTGACAGCGATTTTAACATAGAAACAGTCAGTCGAGCCTGAAAATTCATTATCCTAATGTCATTGCGGAAACTGAGGGAAAAAAAAATCCATTTCTAGGTCTTTATTCAAGGCTAGAGTCAAACTGCCATTTAATCCTTTTCAGATTCGTCCTTTACGCATAGCTAGTATTCTCTGTTTTCTTATGACAGAACTAAGCTACTATATTAAGATGATTCTTTTGATTTGATCACTCTGCAATATACGAAACCTCTTCACTGTTTGTGCTTCTAATTTACAGATGCAAAGAGGCTTGTTTCCCTTGTCAATGTCAACAGCTTTTAGAATTTTCTGGGCAAAAAAACCTTTCAAGTGCGATAACTTGATACAAAAAAAATACTTAAACGCCATAACTACTTAAGTGCCACATTCGAAGAAAACGGATCACTTAAGTGCTACTCCAGCCAAAGTCTGGCCAAAATGCCGATGTGGCATTTTTCCGGTAAAGCGAATGCAAAACGACACCGTTTTGTACGCTAACGTGGCAAAATAATGCAAAAATAACGTCGTTTTGGGTTGACATAGAAAAAAATATATAAAAATTAAATAAATAATAATTTTAAAATTAAATTTACTTAAAAAAATTTTAAAACTAAAAAAATTTAAAAAAAAAAGGGGGGGGGCGCCACCCCGTCGTCGCTAGGAAGGGATGATGACAAAGGGGGAGGGTCGGTCGGGGGTCGCCTTGGCCCCGGGTGGGCCAGCAACCCCGGCCGATTGGCGGTGAGGGCTCGCAAGCCCTCACCCAGATTCGGCGAGGGACGACGGCCCTTGCCTAGCCGAGCAGAGGGCCACCGCTTGCCGGGGCGACCCCAGGCGGGCGGCGGCCCTTGGCTCGGCCAGGCGAGGGCCGCTGATCCTCGCCCGCCCGATGACCCTCGCCCGGGCTGGGCCAAGGGCCGTTGCCCGCCGGGGGTTGATCCGGTGGGCGGTGGCCCTCGGCCCGGCGGGGCGAGGGTTGCTACCCTTGCTGGATCTTGGCCGAGGTTGCCGGCCCCTAGCCAAGGCCCGACGATCTCAGCCGACCCTCCCCTTTCCATCGCCGGCCCTTCTTGACGACGGCGGGGAGGTGGCGGCGGTGGCTAAGGGCCGAGCCACCGCCCCCTCCTTTTTTTCTTTTTTAATTTTTAAAATGTTAAAATCATTATTTTTTAATATGTTAACTAAATTTAATTTTAAAATCATTATTTTTAATATTTTAACTAAATTTAATTAATTTTTATATTATTTTTTACAATATTTTAACTAAATTTAATTGCAAATTTTTATATTATTTTTTCACACTCGTTTTTTGGAAAAATGCCACATATGCAATTTGGCCGGACTGTCACTCAAGTAATTCATTTTACTCCGATTTTGGCACTTAAGTGTATCTTTCATAAGTTGTGACACTTAAGTGTCTATTTTTGTCAAGTTATGGCACTCCAAGGTCTTTCTGCTGAATTTTCTGAAATCTCAAGAGTGAATGCGTTTCATTGGGGTGAGTATTTGACCATTATTGTGCCTATCATCAGCAATTTGCAATATTGTCAAAATGATAGCAAGCTATTATGGATTGCCAGTCTACCTTACAAAGAATTAATCTTGGTAGACTGAATTAAAGTCACTAAGTTTAGACTAGTGCGACAGAAATTGGCATGAACTCTGTGTAACACGACCCGATTTGAATTTTGTACACTCACTTGTTTCAGATCACCAAATTCATGATCCAAGTGACCATGCCTGATGCTCGTGCAATTGAAAAAGCACTAACATATATTTGATCCTGCTGACTAGAACAAAGCTTACCCAAGACATTGATCACTCGGTCATCCATCTGGCCCCGTCTGGAAGGGACACTTTCCCCCGTTCATTAGATGACTTCGACCGCCGTTTCACGAGCGAGGCTAGAGATTAAACATTGTTCAATCATAGATCAAGAAGTCTGACCCGTAAAAGAGAAAAGGATAGGTCAAGAGAAAAAGACAAACCGATGGTTTCTCTTGGCCATGCGAGGTGGCGTGAGAAGACGGCAACCCCATGGAACAGACTTCACAATCTATCAACGGTTGTTCGTTTACTCAGTTGTCCATTTGGTCATTTATTTGTTTATTGTCGCCTTGATATGTCACTAGCACAAGCGGGTGTCTTGTAGTTCTTGAAGGGTAGATGAAAAGGTGACTTGGGGAAACCCTGACCAAGTAACCAGGGCTTCTCACCAAAAATGGTGGCAGAAAGTGATAAGGAAAGGAATTTGGATCCCTCGGATGTGAGGCTCGAGAGAAGAGAGATTAGTACACTTTCCTCAACATTAGTCTCGGTGCATTACTATGCTGATGTGAGTTTGAGGCTTCAAAATCAATTTATGCAATATTTTCAAGTCCCTTTTGTGCAAAGCTACTGTCAATGTACTTCGCATCGAGTAATTACATTTAGAGTTTAACATACATATGTACTACGCAAATCTTTTTAGAAGAAAAAGAAAAAAAATGAAAGGAAAGTGCATTACAAGTTCAAAAACTTATTACGAATGTGCAATTGAATTATAAAAGTTTCAAAAAGTGTAATAAAGTCCTATTATCTATCAGGAAGGTATAATTGAATCTTAAAACTTTCAAAAAATGCAATAAAATGTAAAGATTTTATTGGATCAATTTGACAAGTTTTAGGACTTGATTATACTTTTTGAAGGTTGTAGGACTATTGTACTTTGTGATAAGTTTTAGGATTTAATTACACTTTTTGAAAGTTTTAGGACTCATTTGTCATTTCGTAATAAGTTTTAAAACTTTCAATGCACTTATCTTTTAAAAAAATTGTAAACTTACTTATAACATATTGACCGTAGTAATCCCAACATCATAAATAGAAGCTGAAACAATGCCATTACTAGACAATGGTAGCTCTTCTTGAAGACAAATGTAGGCTGATTTGTGATAGCATGAATTTTCAGAATTTGTTTTCAATTAAATAAATTGGGTCTTTCATCGATGCCAAATAGTGCTACTTTTTGAGTTGATCACTCATGAGATAACTAGACTATCTGGGAAAGCCATTAATGGATTTTAATGCAATAGACTTGAGAATTGATTTCTCGACTGTGTTGATCTACAATGGTCATTACGATACTGTTGAAATCGATTAGAGACTGGAGATAGATCGATTTGACTAAAATATGTGATCAGAATATGGGTGATTTCACTTGATTGCAAAATACTTGTCGAGCGGCACTAGACCGATTTTTCTATAGTTTTGGTACCCGGTGTCCATAATTGAATAACATACTTGGCCATTTACCAATCAACAATTCAATCTCAATCAATTCCAATCAATTTTTCGAAAATTAATTATTAATTACTAAAAATTCAATTTAGCTCAAATTACAGCCCGATTAAATAAACGGACTTCGCCATGGTCATCAACATAATTTTCCGGTTCCAGGCCATCTCAGTTGAATTTTCGGAAAATAAATAATTATTTAATTTAATTCTGAAAATTAATATTTAAATACTAAAAAATCCACTTAGGCCCAAAAAGCCTAATTGGAGCCCACTAAGGGTCGGGAAAATTTCTAAGACACTTCCAATAAATAGTAGACCACGTCTACTTGCTAATTACATATTCAATTTATCTAATTCGCATCACAATTGGATAATAATTGCTAATTTAATCTAATCTAACAACCTACATAATTAATTAAATCTAAACCAACATTAAGCATAATTAGCCACTCATCCTGGATTAGTGAGATTACTCACCAAATCGCGCGCAAATCGGATCAATCCGACGGCGGCGACGCGAGGAACGATTGTTCCCAAAGCACGGCTCGAGTTCGAGGTCGGGAAACGGCCCAAAAGCGGGCCCGAAGTCGCTGAAACCCACTCCGTGGGTCTGCTAGACGGAGCCGAACAGGGCTACTCCGGCGGCTAGGGCGGCGAGGGGAGGCCGGCGGAGGGCGAGGGGGTCGCAGGGGTGGTCCGGCGGGGTTGGGCGGTGGCCAGAGGTGGCCGGAGATGGGCTGGTCGGTGTTGGAACAGAGGCGAAACAGGGCTGGGCCGAGCTGGATCGCGCGGCCTGGGCGTGCGTGGACGGCGGCGGGCGCGTGGGCGCGGGCGGCGGTGCGGCGAGCGGGACGAGCGGCGAGCGGCTGAGGGGCGAGCTGCAGCTTCTGGTTCGCTCGGCGTGAAGAAAAGAAGGAGAAGAAGAAACCGGTTATGTCGTGCACGAGAAGGAAGAAGAGAGAGAGAGAGAGAGAGAGAGAGAGAGAGAGAGAGAGAGAGAGAGAGAGAGAGAGAGAGAGAGAGGATGAGGATTGACTAGTCAAAGAGGAAAAGAGAGAGAGAATAGGCGGTTGGGGGAAATCGCACGGATGGGGGAGGGAAAAAGGGAGAGGAGAGAGAGAGAAAAGAGAAAAAGAAAGAAAAGAAAAGAGAGGGGGAGAGAGAGGAAAAAAGGAAAAAGAAAAGGGGAGGGAGAGAAAAAGAAAAAAATAAAATGCATACTTCCATTATGCAAATTTTCCTTTTCTCTTTCTATTTTATTTTGGTCTTCAATTTTCTTCCGATAATTTCTTTATTGAAATTTCGGACTCGTCAATAAATTGACGAGCGATGAGACAGCATCCTAAAAATAAGAATTATGACGCGCTTAAAATTCGATTCCTGAAATAGAGTTCAATTTCGTGGTTAAAAATCGACTAGACGTGATTTTAGCTCAATCCAACAAATTATGTAGCTTTTAGGGATTTTACGGCCGATACATCCCTTAACGGCTTCACCCAATAGGTTAGTTAACTCGTGAGTGATCAGCTCGAGAAAAAGGCCATAGGCACGCCGACGAAATGCCCATTTCACTTTATCGAAACGGGTCGAATTTCAAGATGTCACAACTCTTCCCCTCTTATAAAAATTTCATCCTCGAAATTTAAACCATTACACTTTGTTCAAAAGGCGGGGGTACAACTGTCTCATCGATTCTTCGATCTCCCAAGTCGCTCCTTCGCACCGTGGTGTTGCCAGACCACTTTGACCAACGGAATGGTCTTTGTACGCAGAACTTGCTCTTTACGATCGACAATCTGAACCGGGCTTTCAATGTATGACACACGGTCATCCACGACCAATTCCTCGAAATTGAGCACGTGGGTCGGGTTAGGCTCGTACTTCCTTAACATCGACACGTGAAAGACGTCATACACTTGCGCCAATCTTGGCGGCAACGCAAGACGATACGCTAGGTTTCCGATTCTTTCAAGAATCTCAAACGGACCTACGTACCTCGGACTCAGTTTGCCTTTCTTACCAAAGCGTGAAGTTCCTCTCATTGGTGACACTTTCAGAAAAACGTGATCACCGACTTGGAATTCCAAAGACCTTCGACGCTTATTTGCATAACTTTTCTGCCTGCTCTGCGTTGTCTTCAATTTGTCTCTGATCACTGCCACGGCATCTACCGATTGCTGAACCAACTCTGGGCCTGTTATCTTTCTTTCCCCAACTTCATCCCAACACACTGGAGTTCTGCATGCTCTGCCATACAACGCTTCAAATGGAGCCATCTTGATGCTCTACTGATAACTGTTGTTGTAGGCGAATTCCACCAGATGAAACTGATCTTCCCAACTTCCTTTGAAGTCTATTACACATGCTCTCAGCATGTCTTCAAGAGTCTGAATCGTCCTTTCTGACTGGCCATCCGTTTGAGGATGATATGCCGTAATGTACTGAAGCTTTGTACCTAAAGCACTCTGTAAGCTCTTCCAAAAAGCAGCAGTAAATCTCGAGTCTTTATCAGATGTTATCGTAAGCGGCACTCCATGCATACGAACCACCGACGCACATACGGTCTGCGTGTCTATCCGGACTCGGAGTCCTTTCGAACCGTAATGAAGTGAGCCGACTTTGTCGGCACGTCGACTACTACCCAAATCGAATCATTTCCCCTCGACTCCTTGGTAGTCCAGTCACGAAGTCCATCGTGATATGCTCTCATTTCCACTCTGGGATCGCGAGAGGTTGCTGAGCTTTTACTTGCTGACAAGTCAAACACTTGGCCACATGCTTGGCGATGTCCGCCTTCATACCTGACCACCAATAGTGTTGACGCAAATTTTGATACATCTTAGTGCTTCCAGGATGAACGCTATAATTGCTACGATGTGCTTCAGATAAAATTTCTTCTCTAAGCTCTACATCGTTAGGTACAACCAAACGTCCACGAAACCTTAGTACCCCATCATCAGAAACTCGAAAATCAGCCTTTCTTTTGTCGGTATCCTTTTGAAGAATTTTCTGTACGTCCGGATCTGTCGGTTGAAGTTGCTTGATTTCGACTGGACATCCGGCTCCCCGAGGGTGGCCATAAAACTTGAGAGGTGGCCTACCTCAAATTTGAATTCCGAGTCTCAAGCTCTCTCAATTAAGTTCCACTCCTTAACCAAGATCTGTGCCACTGAAGACTTCCGACTCAATGCATCAGCGACCTTATTCGCCTTTCTCGGGTGATATAAAATATCACAGTCGTAGTCTTTCAGCAATTCCATCCATCGCCGTTGTCTCATGTTCAACTCCTTCTGAGAGAACAAATACTTAAGACTCTGATGGTCCGTGAAGATCTGAAACTTTTCCCCACACAAGTAGTGCCTCCAAATCTTCAATGCAAATATGATGGCTGCGAGTTCTAAGTCATGCGTCGGATAATTCAATTCATGAGGTCTCAACTGCCGGGAAGCGTATGCAACAACTCTGCCATGTTGCATCAGCATGCAACCCAATCCCCTGAATGACGCATCACTATAGATCTCGAATCCTCTAGGACCAGATGGAATCGTCGGCACAGGTGCGGTAGTTAGCTTTTCCTTCAGCTCTTGGAAACTACGCTCGCACTTGTCTGTCCATATGAACTTCTCATTTTTCTTTGTGAGCTTTGTCGAGGTGACGCTATTGATGAAAATCCTTCCACAAACCGTACGTAATAACCCGCTAACCCCAGAAAACTTCGATCTCTCGTCACCGATGTCGGTCTCGGCCACTTGATCACGGCTTCTATCTTGCTCGAGTCGACGGAGATTCCTTCTCCGGAAATCACATGACCTAAGAACGCAACACGAGTCAACCAAAACTTGCATTTGCTAAACTTAGCATATAGCTGATGTGTTCTTAAGGTCTGAAGCATTAATCTCAGATGATTCTCGTGCTCTTCATTACTTCTCGAATAGACCAAGATATCATCTATGAACACGATTACAAACTGATCTAGATATTCCTTGAACACTCTGTTCATCAAATCCATAAATGCAGCTGGAGCATTCGTCAATCCGAACGGCATCACTGTGAACTCGTAATGCCCGTACCGGGTGCGAAATGCTGACTTAAGAATATCCTCTTTCCGAATCCTCAGCTGATGGTATCCTGTCCTCGAATCGATCTTTGAGAATATTGACGCCCCTTGCAATTGATCAAACAAGTCATCTATCCTCGGCAATGGATACTTGTTCTTGATCGTTACCTGATTGAGCTGCCGATAGTCGATGCACAAACGCAATGAACCATTTTTCTTCTTAACAAATAGAACTGGTGCTCCCCAAGGCGATGCACTAGGACGAATAAATCCTTTATCCAGTAACTCTTGCATTTGCACCTTCAGTTCCTTCAACTCAGATAACGCCATTCGGTACGGTGCCTTTGAGATCGGTTCCGTCCCCGGTGCTAGCTCGATTACAAATTCAATTTCTCTTTCTAGTGGTAACCCGGCAATTCTTTTGGAAAGACATCCGGAAACTCCTGTACCACTGCAATATCTTCCATTTTCAACTCTTCAACTGTCGTATCCACGACAGTTGCTAAGTACCCTCGGCAACCCTCGTCTAACAAACGAGTTGCTTCCGGCAACGAGATTAAGGAAATCGAAGGTCCTCCTCGATTCTCGACAAACTCGAAGCTCTTACCCCCTAATGGGTCAAACTGAATCGCCTTGCGATAACAGTCCATTTTAGCTCGTTGATTGGTGAGCCAGTCCATGCCAATTATCAAATCAAAAGCATACATGGCTAGGACTAACAAGTCAATTTTCCCCACTCGCTCACCAATCTCTAACTTGCACCCCGAACATCCCAAAGCAGCAATAACTTTATCTTTCAAGGGTGTAGATATGCAAATTGCCAATTCCAACAATACAGGATTCAATCCTAGCATCCTAACATATTGCTCGGCAATGAAGGAATGGGTTGCTCTCGAATCAAACAAAGCATAAGCAGGTTGGTCGTTGAGCGAGACCGTACCTGTAATCACGCCAGGTGCAGCTTCTGCCTGACCTTGGGTAATCGCGTACACAGTGCCCTGAGTTGGAGGTCTCTGTTGTCCTTCTTGCGGTGCATTCTGAGGGGCATACCCTCCTATCTGTCTCATCGGTGGCGGCGGCAGCAACAGAGGTTGTCCTCTTTGCTTCTTAGGACAAAATCTGGCCATGTGGCCCTGTTGGCCACATTCAAAGCATGCACCCGTCCTAGCTGGGCACGGTCCTGCCCCATGTCTTCTCCCACAGAAGCGACACTCATTAGTCGTAATAGGTCCTGACCTATTAAATCCACTCTTCTTGCTGGGCGGACTTTGGAATCTATTTGCAAACATCGGCCTCTTTCCTTGGCGGATGTTGTCTCTGTGAGAACTAAACCTCGATCCAGATGAGGTAGCTTTATCATTCTCGATCTTTCTCAATCTTCGAGCTCTCCGGTATATGTCATTATAAGTCTTTAGATCCGAAGGACTAAGGCACTCCTCAAATCCTCTCTCGAATCCATCTCGAATCTCCTTGCTCGATTCACAGGGTTCTCGATTAACTTAGGGGCATATCGCGAAAGTTCAGCGAACTTTGCCTCATACTCATTAACATATAGGGAACCCTGGCGAAGACGTTGAAATTCAGCCATCTTCACCTCTCTGGCAATCTCAGAGAAGAACTTATCATTGAAGGCTTCGCGGAAAGTATTCCAATCTTGAACAGCACCTTCCGGAAAGATCATTTCTCGAGTAGTCATCCACCAAGTGTCGGCAACTCCCTCTAGCTGGTAAGTTGCTAACATTACTTTCTCAGCCTCGTTGCACATCAACAGTGCAAACGCTTTCTCGAGCTTCTGAATCCATGAAGAAGCAGCTTTGGGGTCTCCAGACCCGGTAAAAACTGGCGGATTTAACCTTAGGAAATGCTCCACCAACTTATGGATTGGTCTTGCAACGACCACTATCTCCGGTGGATTCTCAACATTCACGGCGGCTGGAGCAACGGCAGGTGCGACTGCAGGCGCGGCAGCAGGTGCGGCTGCAGGGGCAACTCCGGTGGCGGCGACAAGCGGCAGCGATTGCAGAGCTCGAGCGGCGGCTTCAATAGCAGCGGCTTCGATCCATTCTATTACCCATTGCTTCCAAAACACGCAAGATCCCATCCACTGGGATCATTAGGGGCTGCTACCCCGACATCTACGACAGGTGGATTCACTCCACTCGCGCTAGCGTGTCTGGCGCTCGACCACGTCCGCCTCGGGTTCCGACACAAGTCGGAGCTCTACCCCGAATAACGGCCCCGGTCCTCTTTACGGGAGTTCTCGGCTCCCGATCGCTCATGGTGTAGCTTTACTCAACTAACACCTGTTTCCAATTCAACACCGAATTAGAAACAGAGCGATCCAAACAACAAACAATCTTAGCACTCAGCTAACACGGACATGCACCAGCATGAATTTAAAGGCCTTTCCTACTAACTATCCCATGGTCAACGCTCCTTATCACTCCAATCTTCAACTTCGCTCTGATACCACTTAAACTGGATGTCACGCCCCGATCCTCAGGCACGCACACATCCGTCTCACTTGGTCGATTTTATAATGCGATATCCCATGACAATGTATCGCCGACCCTTTCATTTTTAAGCACATGCGGAAGTAGTTAAAATCCCCAGACAATAAAACGATGGGATAGAAAAGCAAGGCCATATTTTTCATATTGAAATTTATAACCAAACTTTTATACAAACCACAAACCCTTTCCTAACTATTCACATCAAAACTGAGATCTCAAAAGAAGACAGAAACTTAGACAAACTGGGCCATACTCAAGGCCTCTCTCAGGCTTGTCTTCTTCTTCCAAAAATCTTTCTCCTTAAGGTTTACCTCCGAGTTCTCCTTCTCGGATTCCTCCTCCTCAGATCTTCAGCGGGGTCCTGAAATGGTTTTCCCCAAACTGGGATGAGACTACGTCTCGGCGAGTTCTACCCCACTAAGCCCGATTAGTAAACCATTATACTAAAGGCTGCCTAAACATGCACAGGACATAGGACTTACCTTGGCCCTCGATCCCACCCGCAAGTTAGTACAATTCACAATAGACACCCATTCACTTCAACAAATCGAACCAGGTCGATTACATGTCATACAATTCAATCCCCACTGTGGGATATTTAAAAGTTAGGCCACGTGCATTCTCCAGGACGACCTTCCAAGTCTCCGAGTTCACGTGCCTCGAACTTTGGGCCCACGTGCATTCTCTTAGGTGACCTTTTCGCCAAAGTGATACATCAAGTCACCGAGCCCACGTGCCCTTTTAGATGCCCGGGCCCACGTGCATTCTCTTAGGTGCTATCTCACCAAAGTGATGCATCAATTCGCCGAGCCCACGTGCCCTTTTAGATGCCTGGGTCCACGTGCATTCTCTTAGGTGCCATCTCACCAAAGTGATGCATCAAATCACCGAGCCCACGTGCCCTTTTAGATGCCAAACTCTGTCACCGAGCCCACGTGCATTCTCGGGACGACATACCGAGTCTCCGAGCCGCGTGCATTCTCTCGGGCGACCTTTTCGCCAAAGTGACATATTCAACCACCGAACTCACGTGCATTCTCCAGGGTGACATTCCAATTCACCGAGCCACGTGCCTCTTTCAAGTGGTTACCAATCTACTTTCAATACCGACAACCAATGCCAACGATTTCTCAATCAAATAATTAAATCAACTCCGCAAAGCATTATAAATACTGAATAACATACTTCGCCATTTACTAATCAACAATTCAATCTCAATCAATTCCAATCAATTTAGGGTAAATCCCTAAAATATCACAATTTATTTAATTCCATACAACGCGGAGCTCAAATAAATAAACGGACCGCGCTATGGCGATCAGCACGAGATTTCGGTCGTCGGCCATCAAAATCTTAATTTCCAAAAAAATAAATAAATAATTAATTAATTTCGAAAATTAATTATTAATTACTAAAAATTCAATTTAGCTCAAATTACAGCCCGATTAAATAAACGGACTTCGCCATGGTCATCAGCATAATTTTCCGGTTCAAGGCCATCTCAGTTGAATTTTCGGAAAATAAATAATTATTTAATTTAATTCCGAAAATTAATATTTAAATACTAAAAAATCCACTTAGGCCCAAAAAGCCTAATTGGAGCCCACTAAGGGTCGGGAAAATTTCCGAGACACTTCCAATAAATAGTAGACCACGTCTACTTGCTAATTACACATTCAATTTATCTAATTCGCATCACAATTGGATAATAATTGCTAATTTAATCTAATCTAACAACCTAAACATAATTAATTAAATCTAAACCAACATTAAGCATAATTAGCCACTAATCCTGGATTAGTGAGATTACTCACCAAATCGCGCGCAAATCGGATCAATCCGACGGCGGCGACGCGAGGAACGATTGTTCCCAAAGCACGGCTCGGGTTCGGGGCCGGGAAACGGCCCAAAAGCGGGCCCGAAGTTGCTGAAACCCACTCCGTGGGTCTGCTGGACGGAGCCGAACAGGGCTACTCCGGCGGCTAGGGCGGCGAGGGAGGCGGCGAAGGGCGAGGGGGTCGCGGGGGTGGTCCGGCGGGGTTGGGCAGTGGCCGGAGGTGGTCGGAGATGGGCTGGTCGTTGTTGGAACAGAGGCGAAACAGGGCTGGGCCGAGCTGGATCGCGCGGCCCGGGCGTGCGTGGACGGCGGCGGGCGCGTGGGCGCGGGCGGCGGTGCGGCGAGCGGGAGGGGCGAGCTGCAGCTTCTGGTTCGCTTGGCGTGAAGAAAAGAAGGAGAAGAAGAAACCGGTTCTGTCGTGCACGAGAAGGAAGAAGAGAGAGGAGAGAGAAGAGAGAGAGAGAGAGAGAGAGAGAGAGAGAGAGAGAGAGAGAGAGAGAGAGGATGAGGATTGACTAGTCAAAGAGGAAAAGAGAGAGAGAATAGGCGGTGGGGGAAATCGCACGGATGGGGGAGGGAAAAAGGGGAGAGGAGAGAGAGAGAAAAGAGAAAAAGAAAGAAAAGAAAGAAAAGAAAAGAGAGGGGGAGAGAGAGGAAAAAAGGAAAAAGAAAAGGGGAGGGAGAGAAAAAGAAAAAAATAAAATGCATACTTCCATTATGCAAATTTTCCTTTTCTCTTTCTATTTTATTTTGGTCTTCAATTTTCTTCCGATAATTTCTTTATTGAAATTTCGGACTCGTCAATAAATTGACGAGCGATGAGACATGATCCTAAAAATAAGAATTATGACGCGCTTAAAATTCGATTCCCGAAATCGAGTTCAATTTCATGGTTAAAAATCAACCAGACGTGATTTTAGCTCAATCCAACCAATTAGGTAGCTTTTAGGGATTTTACGGCCGATACATCCCTTAACGGCTTCACCCAATAGGTTAGTTAACTCATGAGTGATCAGCTCAAAGAAAAAGGCCATAGGCACGCCAACGAAATGCCCATTTCACTTTATCGAAACGGGTCGAATTTCGGGATGTCACACTACCACTCATCCAAGCATCGACCGAAGCCACCGGCTGCTTCGATTACCACGTCCAGCCCAGTCCAGCGGTCTTCAGCCCACGTGAGTAGCAGCAGTTCTCGCAAATTTTCGTGGCCCAACAGTGGCCTTTGCTGCTTATTTGATTGGCCCAAGTCTTCAGCAAGCTTCAGCCCATTCTAGCTAGTTCGGTCTTGCTGCGCTAGCCCACGAAGTGTTTTGCTCCATCCAGTGTCTTGGGCCCGTGTCTTTAGCCGAGTTGTGAGCCAAGGCCAGCCCATTTGAAGCCCATCCTCAGCCCATTCCCAGCTCACTTGGAGCCCAAGAATTAGGCCCAAGCCCAAGTCTAAGCCCAGAAATTTCTATGGGCTTGCAAGACTTTTGGCCCGGTCCGAGTGTTCGTTGATGCCGCAAAAATTTGGAATTCGGCCACCATCGTGCCGCCGTCGTGGTGTTCTAGTCTTTGCATTAAACAAGTGAGTTTCACTCACTAATCCTCACTTAATCAGTTAATTATGCTTATGTGTTGATTAGTTTATGTTAAGATGAATTAGGTGGTTAGTTAGTGCCATTAGCGAGTAGACACGTGTTATTATTTATTTAAAGAACCTTGAAATTTTTGCGGGTTCGTTTCAGCGTCCAATTAGGCATTACGGGCCCAAATGGGATTTATTGCATTTATTTAATATTTTCTGTAATTAATTAATTAATTAATTAATTATTTTCGGAAATTCAACCGAGATGGCCGGTGATCGGAATTTTGTGCTGATCGCAGTGATGTTTTCTGTTTATTTAATTGAGCACTGGATTATGAAAATTGAGTGAATTGGCAATTATGTGGGGACTTATCCCAAAATTGGAAAATGTCAGTATTTGAGTGGGAAATAACCATGAAAGGTTGTGAGTGGACTTAGAAAACCGCTGAAGTAAGATTGTGCCATTTGGACCGAGATTCGCCACCAAATTGGAATCGGTCGTGAGGGCTGTGATTTACCACCTAATAAAGGTTGTGCCCACAGGACTGTGATTCACCACTTGATAGATGTTGTGCCTAATAGGGTCATGATCTACCACCTATTAAAGGTTGTGCCCGTTGGGCCGTGATTACCACCTAAGATAGATTGTGTCTTTTGGATCGTGATTTATAGTTGAAAATTTTATAGACTTTGCTCGTTGAGCCATGATTAAGAATTGAGATGAAATAGTTGAAATGACTGGAGAGTGGTCTTGATGATATGTAATCGACTGAGTCGATTGATCGTTAAGTCGATTTGATTGATTGGATGATATGATTTTTAGTATCTGATATTTGAATTGACTTGCAGGAAGGAAACTGAGATCAAGGTAAGTCATCTGACTCGTGATTGTGCTTAGGCAGCCCCTAGAGCATATTTACTTCATAATCGGGTTTTAGGGAGTAGAACTCGCTGAGACATTGTCTCATTGGTTATTGTATAACCATTTTCAGGTCCTTAAATGATGTTGGTGGAGGATTAGAAGTCCCAAAGTTTAGGGAAGTGAAGGAAACATAATTAGCAAATTTGTCTGACTCGCTAGTCATAGGACGATCCTTTTTTGATTAAGCCGATATTTTTGTAAGCGACCTGATGTTATAAATAAACCTGTGTATTTATAAAAATGTTGGTTTTGGTTTGAAAAATTTATGGCCCTACTTTCCTATTTCATTGTTTTATTGTCTGGAGATTATTTATATGCTTCTGCATGCGTACTAAAACGAATGGGTCAGCAATGCATTTTGGGATATCGTTATTATATCGACCAAGCAGGGATGTGCACGTGCTTGGAGGGTCGGGATGTGACATGATTCGTAGATGGAAGCGACACACTAGCATTCCCCAACATGAACACATACCGTAGGCATTGGATGGGAACTCTTGCAAGCACAAGACACAAATCTGAATTCACCTTGAAGCCTTCTCTCCTAACACAAATTGTGAATCGACTAGTCGACAATGTTTAGGCATTTCCTCCTTTTCATAGCTCCCATATCTATGAGTCAGTGATGTGTTAAATTATGTCTTGAATGTGAGTCTATACACATTTGACATGGTAAAAGTATATAGAGCATGACCTGGTTGAAGTTTTGCTTGTATTTTGGATGTCTTCTATGTTGGACTTTATCTCCAAGCAAATTCAAGGGAGTTCAAAATTTGATGAAGTCTATCTTGGATTAGAAAAAAAAAGATATTGCGGTATTCTAGTTTGAGTTCGCAAGTCACGTAAGAACATCAAAAAAAAGAAAAAAAGTTCTGCTCGATTATTACATATTAGAGCATTTCAACCGACGATTAATGAAATCCAAGCTTTTGTTAGGCAGATACTTGCAAATTAATAGATTCTCAGCTTCTCCAATGTAGTACCCTAGAATTTTCACCACACTCCAAAGATGGAGTTTTGCAATCAACGTAACTTCAATCTTATACTACTCGATCCCTTGTCCAGAAAATTTGAGAAGCCTTTTAACTGCCATTTCCATTCCATGTTTGTCACACCCTATAAAAGCAAATCAACATACGATTCATTAAAGTAAAATGATGGGGTACCAATAAAGGTATGTTTGATAACAATTCTATTTCTAGAAATAATTCTGTTCAATTTTTTTTTTTTCCAATTCTATTCCCTTAAATGAAATTTGACTAAAAGAACGTTTTTGGTATTTGATTCTTCAAATAGAAAAAGAATATTTCAACCTTCAATTTTTTTTTTTTTTTCATGTGACTTGGAATTTTTTTAAAATTTTAAATAATTTTTAAAGACTTTTTAAATTTTTTTGAATTTTTCTTTTTTTCCCTTCCTTCTTCTTTCTCTTCTAGCCAGTTGCTGGGCCTTGGCATATACTAATTCTGTTTTCATACTGTCTTTTTGTTAGAGGATACTATGGTATGATGTCTAAGTCAACCTAAGTGACTGAGTGAACAATACCACAAATATCACGGAGTGTGGTCGAGGTCTTAATTAGTGAGGATCCACCTTTCTCATGAATTTAAGCAAGTAGTTGTAATTTTTCGTCCACCATGTAAACGTAAAGCTTGATATTTTCAGTCAATGTGTCTCAAGCATCAAACAAGAAAATAATTCCTACCTCATGTATATTCAAGGACATTTGCAACAGCAGTCTATTATATCTAATCTACATGTAAACTTTTCTCCTAAGCACAAGAGCTACTTTTAGCTCGTACACAACACGATTAGCCTTTAGTTGTCGTCTATCTACCGATACAGGAAGCATCTCAATTTCTCAAGTTGAGTAGTACCGCAGTGGACTTGTGGTGGCATGTGGCTAGCGAGCTTCAACAGCAGTAATTGTAACTCTGTTAACAGAACATGTTTGGTTGCATGTCGACTGAATATTTCCATTGTAGTCACTCTCGTCGATGAATGCGGGCTGTTTCGGGAACGGAAGTACCTCATCAGCATTCCCCAGTATGAATACCACTGTGGACATAGTTGGTCTGTCCGATGCATATCTTTGCACGCACAAAAGACCGATTTGAATGCACCTTGATACGATTTCTTCAGAATATGTATTGCCAATTGATTTGTCCACAATGTCCATGCATTTTCCTCCTTTCCACAGCTCCCATACCTGGACATAACACATACCAGACACCTCGGATTGTGTCAATGCGATTGTAGAGCCTGGTCAAGTTGTGCACAGCGATGAATTATATAAGAGTTTCACACTTACATGGCCAATTAAATAGCAAAAGGGGTTCATATGATAGCACCCGCTATTTCTTCGGCCTGTGATGATCTCTAGCAACAAAACTCCGTAACTGTACACATCTGATTTTATAGAAAACCAGCCTTGAAGAGCATACTCTGGTGCCATGTACCCACTATGGAAGCCAAAAAGAAGAAAAGTAATCAGCATCTCATTCATCTTATAAAATTCCTTTTGAAGTTTGGGGGACATAACAAAAGGTTGAAACTTTAGTATGAAAGAAAGAAAATGGTTGGTCGGAGTTCTTTTTCCATGTTCTAATATCTCATTTTTTTTTTTTAAGTAGATGAAGTAGAATTTAATGCTTAAGAAAAACACTCACTATGTCCCGACCATGTGCTTTGTTTCTCCTTCAATTTGGTCTCCTCCACATATCCTTGCTAACCCAAAATCTGAAATCTTTGGGTTCAGTGCAACATCTAGTAAGACATTGCTTACTTTCAAATCTCTGTGGATTATTCTCAAAGTTGAATCCTGATGTAAATACATGAGTCCCCGAGCCACCCCATAAGCGATTTGATACCTTTTTCCCCAATCCAGAAGTGATCTCTTCGTTTCTTTGATGGAAAACATTTTCTCCAAGGAATTTATTTTTCGTGAAACGAATGCCGAAAAATCTGGAAAACGTTATCTGGAAATTATTTTTCGCGAAACGAACAAAGCCCAAGTGAAAAATATATGTTGCAATCCTTGCCGCAGCCATAGGAGTGGCGCTACTTTTTTACATGATACTTTGGCATATACTACGAGGAAGAAAAAGAATCCTAAGAAGGGCGAGCAAAAGTGGTATAAAAGAAGATCAGATTGGTAACTCGAAGAAATACTGCTATTGCATGCATACAATTTTATTGATTCTGTTTCACCAGAGTCTAAAGATATCTGAATTATTTAACTGCCAGTCAAGAGTCAAATTTCTGAACTCCATTCCCTGCAATTTGATCTGCAAATGATAGAAGCTGCCACAGATAACTTCTCGAACAACAAGAAGTTAGGAGAAGGAGGATTTGGTCCAGTTTACAAGGTAATTAAGATGTTCAATCTGATCATTCAGCTTTTCACTTATCAAGAAGATGATGCTTGCTAATTTTCATATATAATCATAATGTAGAATGATATTGTGGTTTACAATGAAGCTTCTCAAAGCTCTTGAGCATTTTTCTCCTCCACATAAGTTAGATAGGAAAATCTCCAAGATTATGCCTTTCTAATTTCATATTAGTAAGATTGCAGATACCATAAATGAAGCAACAATAAAAGGCATATGTTTTGGGCAAATTTGGAGTTTTTATGTCTTCTGTTATCAGGGTACAATACCCAATGGTCAAGAAATTGCAAAGCGGACAACACAAATTCTGTTGTAATCTTTGAAGTAGTAAGAAGCATGATGATGAACTTTTGAAAAATCAACTATTAGGTTCTACCTTACCTTTTGAGCTGATCCCGTAAAACGGGTAAAACTCAAACCTGACAAAGCAACTCGGAAGCAACACTCGGCCTCCAATTTTCCCCTTTTGGAGGCTTAAGAGGCTCGATGTGGCGTTGCGAAGGCACTCCCAACAATCGTTGTTGGAAAGGTAAGGCACACACTGTGCAAACGTGTACAACGTTTTCTCCCGACTAAACTTGGCGTCGCCATGGCCATACATCCTAGGAGGATGCCGAGCAGCCTCTCTAGCCTCGTGATCCGTAGTGACATTCAGTACCTTCATGAATTCATCAGGCTGGTCTATGTTCTCTTCATTGAATCCAGCCAACTGAGGTTTTAGCTCGACCTTCCTGGTAAAATTCGTGTCGGAGTAGCGCAACATGCACTGATCGTACCACAGGAAGGAGACTTTTGTCATCTGGCATAGCTGGGTTATTCGAATCCTCGCGTTCCTGACGCAATTCGCACACTCTTTCTTGGAGACATCGCCTCTGCACATAAAGCTGCCGTAGACGGCGTTGCTCGAGCTGGCTTTGCTTGAAGTGAAGTTGAACCCGTTATCAGGGTTGGCGCCCGCGTCTCTGACGAGATCATCGAGAACGCGATTGAGGTTGGCGCGATAGGTGCTATTGGGGGTGAGGGTGCTTGAGTTTAAGCAGTAATGACTGCTCATGGTGATGGTGGATTCAGTAGCTTTGAGGATAAAAAAGCTGAGCATGAAAGGAAGTAGGAAACGTATCATCCGCATCCTTCTCTCTCTCTCTCTCTCTCTCTCTCTCTCTCTCTCTCTCTCTCTCTCTCTCTCGCGTGGTTTATGATGAGTAGGTGGGATTTGCTCTATCCATTCAACCGTGAGGCCACAGCATGGACTGCTAAATATGGTGAAGGATACAAGCTATGAAGCACGGACCTGTGCTTCTATGTCGTGTCTAACACGTGTCGGAGCGTGTCGGACACGTCGACACGCTCGGACATGGTCAGACATGGTTGGACATGCGGTCAACACCTGTCGGTTTTTTTGACACGTGGTCAACTTTTGCCCAACACATTTGGACACGTGTGTCTGGCAAACAATGGAGGGTGGGAGCAACAGTGAGGGAGCAGAGACGAGGCCGTGAGCGACGGCGAGCCCACAATGGCGAGAGACGATTAGAGAAAGAGCATAGATTAAGGCGAGGGCCGTTACTGTGATGCTGCGATGGATCCAACGAGGCTGCAGCTGTGAGGGAGAAAGGGCCGAAGGCAAGAGGAAGAGGAGAGGAAGGCGGTCGTGCGGCGAGGAGGAGAGGAGAAGGATCAAGAGGAAGAGGAGAGGAAATGGGTCATGCGGTGAGGGGCGAGGAAGGAGAAGGATCGAGAGGAGGAGAAGAGGAAGGGTCGTGCGGCGAGCGGCGAGGAGGAGGAGGTAAAGCTAGGATTTTTGATAGAAAACTCAAAAGTAATTAAAAAAGGGGACTCTAATGGCCATCACCTATTTTGGGGGGAGGGGAAGTGATAGGATAGCCTGTCTGTTAGTGGTGGGAATGGAAAGAAAAATAAAGTGGGGGCAAATGGACAACTGTGGAGAGGGAAAGAAAAATAAATTTGGGGGATGGATGAGGGAAAGAATATTTTTTTAATCGAAAAAATAAATAAATGAGATTAAAAAATAATTTCAAAAATAAAAATAAAAGATAAAAATATTTATTTAATGTATAACGTATCATAACGTGTCGGAATTCTCTATTTTTAAAAAGTGACGTGTCGTGTCGCGTGTTCGTGTCGTGTGTTGATGCTGTTGGAGAAATCATTCCAGAATATTTTGAAGCTGACAAAACGTTTCTTTCAGTCTAGTCTGGATATCTGCAGATCGTCTAGTTTAAAGTCTGAAGACTTTCTGATCACCAGACTCAAGATTCAAGACTCAAGTATCAAGACTCAAGTCTCAAGACCATTCTCATTGACAGTCTTTCTGATCCAGTGACAAAGGAAATCCAGAGCCGAAGTATATGGTTGAGGATCTTATCCTATCGTCTGGAGAAGATCTTTTTGGCTGGATAATCATAATGAATTCTTTTGTTCGTAACAAGATCAATTGAAGATCCGATGGTCGACGAAGTATTCTTGGAATGTTCTATTCTTGGAAACCAAGATCCTGATTGTATGGGCGAACATGATTGATGGGCTATCGTCAGGTTCCTTTTATAGCTCGAATGATCTTCTTGATTGATTCCGTCCAACGGGTAGATTGGAGGAATTCCTTTGGTAAGTGCCAACGGTATGATGGCATAAAGGAGTATAAAAAGGAAGACATTCTAGTTGTCTTAAGAACGTGATTGATAGAAAAATTCCAGTCCGAAGCACTTGATTATTAGTCGATACGATCGAGCGAAATTGTATACACAGAGAGTGTTTATACTTGGTGATACCTTGAGCGAGTGTAGTAGATCATCTACATCGAGAGATCAAGGAAGAACAACACTGTAACATCTCTTTGTTCATAGTGGAATCCAGCCAAATTGGTTGTCAGTGCAGAAGAGTGGACGTAGGCTTGGATCAAGCCGAACCACTATAAACCGCGTGTTTAATTCTCTCTTTCCTTATTCAGTCTTACATTGATTGTTATCTTTCGTTAATCCTTGAACTGTCTAAGTATTGCGCAAGTATACATAAATTATCAAGAAAAATCTTTGTATACCTATTCACCCCCTCTAGGTACTCATACTAGCAACATCAATTGGTATCGAGCCTCGTGTTCTTACTTTGTTTGAAGTGTTTTACTTGAGTAAAAGATCCATGGCTAGTATGCTAGCACCGGGGGCTGATGGAAGGGCAAAGCAATGCAAGACCACCCTACTTTGATGGGAAGGATTACAACATCTGGAAGAACAAGATGAAAGCCTTCCTACGATCCAAGGATCCTCTCGGAATGGGACGTTGTGGAAAGAGGAATCACTCCTACTGCTGCATCAATCTCTGAAAGAGGAAAAGAAACTGTTGATGCCAGCGGAATGACTCAGGAAGAGATAAACAAGAGACAAGCACTCGATGCAAAAGCAATTTACTCTTTGTATTGTGCCTTATCTCCAACTGAATATAACAGAATATCTTCTTGTGTTACAGCAAAAGAAGTATGGGACAGATTACATATTACCTATGAAGGGACAGATCGAGTGAAGGAGACCAGAATTAACATTCTCCTCGGTCAATATGAAGCCTTCAAAATGAAACCAGGAGAATCTATAACCGATATGTTTAGTCGTTTTACAGATATTGTCAATGGTCTTGAGAATCAAGGACAAAAAATTTCTGATCCCATGAAGGTGAACAAGCTACTACGTGGACTCTCCAAGGACTGGAATCATATAAAGACTTCAATAAGAGAAACACAAAGAATCATGCCTCTATCTGTCGACGAGCTAATTGGAACCCTTCAATCTTATGAAGTGGAACGAATCAATGAAGACGAAGATCCAAGAGGTAAGAAATCTATTGCATTAAAATCAAATGATGACTCGATGATGCAGATTCTCGAAGATGATATGGACGATGAGGAGCTCGCCCTATGATAAGAAGATTCAGAAAACTGAATAGAAAAGGCAGAAGGTTCAACTCAAAGAAACAAAGTTTCCAGAGACAGCAGACCAAGTCTGTTGATGATGAGGAACCAAATAAAGATGTAGTCTGCTTCGAATGTAAGAAGAAGGGACACATCAGACCCAACTGTCCTCTTCGAAGAAGAAAAAGGAAAAGCTGAGAAGTTTCGAAAAGCTCTCAAAGCCGAAACCTGGAGTGATACAGAATGTGAAGAAAGTGACAATGAATATGCCAACATATGTTTGATGGCACATTCAGACTCAAACTCAGATTCTGGATCAGACTCAGACAGTGAATTTGAGGTAAGTGATTTTAAAATTCCTGTCAAAGTCTCTAAATATATTGATGAACTGTGTTTCAGTCTTAAGACTTCTCTCAAAAGGATTTCTGAACTTAAAAAGGAAAACTTAGTTCTAAAACAAAAAGAAGTCATTTTAGAAGAAAGAGTTAAAAGTCTAGACCTAAATGTTTCTGCTCTTAAAGAAAAAGAAGATGATCTTTTGAAAGAAAATGTTTTCTTAAAAACGGACTTATCAAATATTTCAAAGAAGTTCTCAATAGGATCTGAAAAGCTTGAAAAAGTTCTTTTCTGTTCAAAGACCTAACTTCAATAAGTCTGGTCTAGGCATGACAGCGGAAACAATTCCCTTGATTGATTTTCCAAAAGTTAAAGAAAGAATTAAGAAAAGACCGTCGAGAGAGGCTTACAAAAATCATTTCAAGAAAGTTTTTGTAAAGTCTATTGGTCGAAATGCTCTAAGGTGTTCAAAGTGTAACAGTAAGGATCACTTTGAAAAAAAGTGTCATATGGTTTGGAAGCCTGTTAAGAAAGTATGGCCTAATAATGCTTATCCTACTGACATCAAAGGACCTAAGAAAATTTGGGTACCAAAGAAAACTTGAGACTCTCTTTTAAATGCAGGTCTCCGTCAAGAAAAAGATAAAATGGTATCTTGACAGCGGATGTTCAAGACATATGACAGAAGACTCAAAGTGCTTTGTAAAGCTAGTTCAAGTAAACGGCGGAAATGTTTCATTTGGAGGAAATGGCAAAGGAAGCATTGTGGGATTTGGAACTGTGAAAATTGGAAATCTCACAATAAGCAATGTTTCTTTAGTGGAAGGACTCAACTATAACCTTCTCAGCATTAGCCAAGCGTGTGATCTTGGTTTCAAGATCTCCTTTCAAGAAGGAATTTGCTATGGAATTAGTAAAGACTCTACTCAGTCTTTCATGGGTCGAAGACATGGGAACATCTATCTCTTAGACATGAAATTGAATGAATCTCAATGTCTGATCTCAATCCAAGATGAAGCAAGCTTATGGCACGAAAGCTTGGCCATGTCAATATGAAGCAATTAGCCAAAATCTCATCAAAGCAGCTTGTTCGAGGTGTACCCAAATTACCATATCAAAAGTCCGATCCATGCACACCCTGTATTATGGGAAAACAGGTAAGAAATTCATTTAAGCAAATAAATCATGTCTCTACTAATCATGTACTACAGTTGCTGCATATGGATCTCTTCGGACCGACCAGAACCCAGAGTATTGGAGGTAAGAAATATTGCCTAGTAATTGTGGATGATTACTCCCGTTTTACTTGGGTATATTTCCTTGCAAGTAAATCAGAAACCTTTTCGTATTTTGAAAAATTTGCTAAAAAGGTTCAAAATGAAAAAGGATGTGTTATCTCTAGTATAAAAACAGATCATGGAGGTGAATTTGAAAATCAAGATTTCACAAAATTGTGTGATGAATATGGTTTTAAGCACGTGTTTTCCTCTCCATACACTCCTCAGCAAAATGGAGTTGTGGAAAGAAAGAATAGATCTCTTCAAGAAATGGCTAGAACTCTTTTAATTGAAAGCAAAATTTCTTCACGATTTTGGGCTGAAGCTGTTTCAACAGCATGTTATATCTTCAATAGAGTCTTCCTAAGACCTATTCTTGAGAAAACTCCTTATGAATTATTCAAAGGTAAGAAGTCTATTGTTTCATATTTTCATGTGTTTGGTTGCAAATGCTTTATATTGAAAAATGCAAAAGATCGAGTTGGTAAGTTTGAAGAAAGATCAGATGAAGGCATCTTTCTTGGATATTCTACATCAAGCAAAGCCTACAGAGTCTATAACAAGAAAAGCCAGATGGTGGAGGAGTCAATGAATGTCAAATTTCAAGACTCTACGCAAGATGAACCCAGTCAGACTCAATATGAAGAGTACGAACATGCTCCAGACCTTCCAAGGCCTTCAACTCAAAAAGTATCTCAGACTCTGGAAGACCAGCGTCAAGATGTTCATGAAGATTCAAATAAAGAAAGAGATCATCATCCAGAAAAATCAACCAGTAACTGGAAGCACAAGTCCAGTCATCCTAAAGATCTCATTATAGGCGAAATTAATGAAGGTATTCGCACAGATCCAAAAGACGTGAAGAGTCTAGTCTTTGTGGCTCTCATCTCGAAATTGAACCAAAAAGCATAGAAGAAGCTTTATCGATGAAAGCTGGATTGAAGCTATGCAAGAAGAGCTCGAGACAGTTCAACATTAACGATGTCTGGGAATTGACATCTAAACCAAAAGGTAAAAGCATTGTTATTGGAGCCAAATGGGTGTTCGAAACAAGATGAACGAAAAAGGAAAAGTCGTACGGAATAAAGCAAGACTCGTGGCCAAGGGATACACGCAAGAAGAAGGAATAGACTATGATGAGACTTACGCTCCTGTAGCAAGGTTAGAAGCTATTCGTCTATTACTTGCGTTTGCTTGTTACAAAAATTTCAAGTTATTCCAAATGGACGTCAAAAGTGCTTTCCTAAATGGATTTATCTAAGAGGAAGTTTATGTGGAACAACCACCTGGATTTGAAGACCCAAAGAAGCCAGACTCAGTCTTCAGACTGAAAAAGGCTCCGTATGGTCTAAAGCAAGCACCTCGAGCTTGGTACGACAGACTAAGTAAGTTCTCATTACAGAACGGCTTCGTTAAAGGTAAAGTAGATACTACTCTATTCATCAAAAAGGAAAACAAAAGCTTTTTACTCGTTCAAATATATGTCGATGATATTATTTTTGGATCCTCTAATGAAAGTCTATGCAAGAAATTTTGTAAGTCTATGCGGGATGAGTTTGAAATGAGTATGATGGGAGAATTAACATTCTTTCGGGCCTTCAAATAAAACAATTGAAGGAAGGAACTTTCATTAACCAAGAAAAATATGCAAATGATCTTGTCAAAAGATTTGGATTGGAAAATTGCAAGAAGATTGATATACCAATGTCAAGTTCTTTGAAGATAGACAAAGATGAGGAAGGGAAGAAAGTTGATCAAAAGTTGTACGGGAGCATCATCGGTTCACTTCTTTATCTTACTGCTTCTAGACGACATTTTGTTAAGTGTTTGTATATCGTGCTAGGTTTCAATCGGATCCTAGAGAATCTCATCTCGGTGCTGCAAAACGTATCATTAAATACGTTGCTTCATCTTCAAGTATGGGTCTTTGGTATCCTAAGAAGGGAGACTTTAATCTTCTAGGATATTCGAGACGCGAGATCTGGCCGGCTGCGAGTCGATAGAAAGAGTACTTCGGGGAACTTGCCAGTTACTTGGAAGCGGGGACGGTGTCTTGGTTTTCAAGGAAACAAAGCACCGTAGCTCTCTCAACAACGAAGCAGAATATGTTGCCCTTGGAAGCTGCTGTTCACAAATTCTATGGATAAAACAACAGCTACAAGACTTTGGGATTGAAGACTCATGCACGAAATCAAATGTGACAACACCAGCGCAATCAATCTCACCAAAAATCCAATTCTTCATTCAAGAGCAAAGCATATAGAAAATCGACATCACTTTATTAGAGATCATATTCAAAGTGGAGAAATCTCAATTCAATTTGTTGATTCAAAAGGTCAACTAGCAGATATATTCACAAAGCCTTTGGAGAAAAATCAATTTGATTTTATCCGCTCCGAGACTCAACATTTTGAAGCTCGAAGAAGTTAAAGTCTAGAGACTCTCCAACCTTCAGACTCAGAAAGTTGATAACTATCAGACTCAAATCTCATCATACTCAAATCTCATCATACTCAAATCTCATCAGACTCAAATCTCTCAGACTCAGACGTTGATGACTATAGACTGTAAGTTGTTACTTTATCTAAACTCGAAAAGGTATGATCTTTCGCTTAGTCATTTTCTCCGTGAAAAACTTGTCTTTTCAAAAGGTTTAATTTTGGCAGTTATTGATTTAGAAAAGAGGTATTCGTACACTTTCCTTGTACCGATTAAACTTCCCCTTTTCAAAACTGAGTTATATATACAGTTTTCTCTTTCAATCTTCAAAACCCTAAAAGCATTATCCTCTCAAACTGGTTTTTACTTCGAATTCATCCTCGAGAAAGTTGTCATCTTTTTCTTGGGAAAGCAATCAAAGAAATCTTTTAGAGACAAGAAGAATGTTGTCTTCAAGGAAGTCCTCAAGAATCGCGTCAAGGGGACCACGAGAGGATGAAGGAGGGACCTACCCACTTCGATCTCACGAAGAGGAAGAACTTTCGAGTCAGCATCAGAACCCGACTCATTCTCCACCACGTCACTCAACGCCTTCTACCCCACAAGGTGCGGGTCAACATCCAGAAGAAGAGGTAATCGAGGACGCAGACCCAGTAAGAGTCCAAAAACCCTCTTATATTTACAAACTCTACCGTGCATTGAAAAGTACTGGAACTCCGATGAAATATGTGGATGACTTTCTTAAAGGAAAGAACTATGGAAATGAGTACATTTTTCTGAAGAAAATGGAGGATTTGGGAATTGCTCCCAAAGGTAAAGCGAGAGGAAGCGCTTGCAAATATTCCGAGTGACCCTCGGATGTCGGGCCCAAATTTGATTGATGGGAACGACGATGACAAAATGTTCACTGATTTTCAACCGAGATTGGGTGTTGCTGCGAAGGTGAAGGGAAAGAGGATGGAGTTATTTAAATCAAAGGAACAGGAAACCTCGTTCTTCAAATTGCTGAAGCGAGGGGTAATAAACCCTAGAAGTGTCGACTTCGATTTTCTAGATGCTGTGAATGTGAAATTGAGAGAAAAGTTTAGTCTGCTTCAACTGGAACATTTTTGCACTAACACCACGGACGAATATGCACAACTGACTGCATATTTCTATTCAAATCTTAGCTTTATTGATGCGAATAGAATATCTTTCAGTGTTCGAGATCAGGATTATGTGTTGGATGTGGACATGTTGGCGGATATACTTGGAGTTGAACGGGCACGATATCAACCAGTAAAAGTCTCAGTTGCTCGTGCCACAATGGACCTTGTTGAAGATAGAGATATTGAGGGAAAAATCATCTATTCAAGGATGCGTGCCATTAACATTGTGTTGCACAAAATTGTTATCAATTGCATTAGGCCGAAGTCTACATCAAAGGCGATGTGTCTAATTTCGAAGCAAAATTGATGTATGCAATCAACTCGGGAAGAAGTTCTCTCTCCCTCACACTATTCTCTTTCACATGTACAGAGCAATGTCGAAAGACAAGGGACAATTGCCTTATCCAGGTCTGGTGACTAGGATCTTCAGACACATGAATATTGAACCGCCACACACTACCGTGCGATAAGATGGTGGTAGGTTTAAAGATGTTGACCAAGATACGTTTGAAAGAACTTTCTAAGGCAATGGAGAAATTCAGAGTGAAGACTCCAGTTCCGTCTGCTTCAAAAAGAAAGGGAAAGGAAGCCATTGGTGCCCCAAAGCAAAAAGGAAGAGAACTCTCATCTTGGAGGATGAAGATGAGGAAGAAAATCTCACAATCACTTTGCCTTGGTAAGGACAAGGCGTTCGCTTCCCAATCAACGAACGCAGCAGAAGAAACGAGAGAGAAGAAGAAAACGGACAAGAACGAGAGAAGAAGCGGAGCGAGGGAGAGAAGGAGAAAGAAGCTGAAGAAGAAGGAGAAGAAGAGCAAGAAAAGTATGCAGCTGAATCTGGAGAAAAGGATACAGAAAAGCATGATCATCACTCTTCTCCTCTTGATGTCCTAGAGACAGGGAGAGTTGGCGAGCAAGAGAGGTCCTCACCTCATGCTGCACATAGTGAAGATCTACGACAATCTCCAGCAGCACCAGAAGAATTTCAGGTTTCTCAATTGCCTGAAGAAGGTCACGATACGTCAGAACCAAATCTGCAAGACTTTACAGAAGTGCCATCGTCTGCATTCACTCCATCGGAAAGAGCAAATGCAAGTACTCGGACGGACAATTCTGCAGATTTTCGTCGTATCATGGATATTCTTCGGAAATGCGTGGCCAAATCTATGCCCCTGGACTATGAAATTCAAGCCTTGAAGAATGCTGAACAAGCATCTTCAGTTACCCTGGAGGATAAAATGAAAGACCTCGCTCTGCAACTGCAAACCAATGCCAAGGGAGAAGAGGTAGCTCAATTGAGGGAAGACTTGAAGAAGCTCGAAGGAGTAGTCCAGTCCATGGGGGATTTCCAGATTGTGCGCATTCCCAAGCAGACATGACATCTTTCTCACCCTTTTAATGTTGACAAAAGGGGGGAGAAAGCAATTTGAACCAACCAATCAACCAATTTTCTTTGACTTTAAATTTGTTTGAATGTGTTTGTTTTTGAACTTGAGTGAATTTGTTTTGAACTTGAATCTGACTGAATTGGCTGTGGATTTAAATGCTTGACTGTTTGCATTCATTTCAAGTATTGTTATATGGTATTACTCATGAAAGACTAACAAATTTTCTGTGGGTGCAGAGTCTGGTTGTTTTGTTAAATCTTTATGAGATTGCTATATTGCTTGAGAAATGTTTTTGCAGGTCAAAGTGGTTCAAATGTACAGGAAAGTTTTGTCACCATCAAAAAGGGGAGATTGTTGGAGAAATCATTCCGAGAATATTTTGAAGCCGACAAAACGTTTCTTTCGTCTAGTCGGATATCTCGCAGATCGTCTAGTTTAAAGTCGAAGACTTTCGATCACCCAGACTCAAGATTCAAGACTCAAGTATCAAGACTCAAGTCTCAAGACCATTCTCATTGACGAGTCTTTCGATCCGGTGACAAAGGAAATCCAGAGCCGAAGTATATGGTTGAGGATCTTATCCTATCGTCTGGAGAAGATCTTTTTGGTTGGATAATCATAACGAATTCTTTTGTTCGTAACAAGATCAATTGAAGATCCGATGGTCGACGAAGTATTCTTGGAATGTTCTATTCTTGGAAACCAAGATCCCGATTGTATGGGCGAACATGATTGATGGGCTATCGTCGGGTTCCTTTTATAGCTCGAATGATCTTCTTGATTGATTCCGTCCAACGGGTAGATTGGAGGAATTCCTTTGGTAAGTGCCAACGGTATGATGGCATAAAGGAGTATAAAAAGGAAGACATTCTAGTTGTCTTAAGAACGTGATTGATAGAAAAATTCCAGTCCGAAGCACCTTGATTATTAGTCGATACGATCGAGCGAAATTGTATACACGAGAGAGTGTTTATACTTGGTGATACCTTGAGCGAGTGTAGTAGATCATCTACGTCGAGAGATCAAGGAAGAACAACTTTGTAACATCTCTTTGTTCATAGTGGAATCCAGCCAAATTGGCTGTCGGTGCGAGAAGAGTGGACGTAGGCTTGGATCAAGCCGAACCACTATAAACCGCGTGTTTAATTCTCTCTTTCCTTACTCAGTCTTACATTGATTGTTATCTTTCGTTAATCCTTGAACTGTCTAAGTATTGCGCAAGTATACAGAAATTATCAAGAAAAATCTTTGTATACCTATTCACCCCCCTCTAGGTACTCATACTAGCAACATCAGATGCTACATAGACTACAAGCCCACGTAACTCCGGACATCATCCACCGTCAACCCTGGCTTTTCAAAAGATAAAAAGAAGTTAGCGTGTTTGTGGAGGACGGCAACACATGGGATTTGTCGTTTTTGCCTATTCCTTTCCCAAGAGCTTGATTTCTTGAAAGCCATCGCTGTTGCAATAAGATCAATAATATTGCCAGTTTGCTTTAAATTTTGGGTGGCGTGTATCACAAAAAGATTTCTAGTTACCACTGATGTTAATGCCACTTGGGTCTCCATTTCTAACCCATGTTGAACTAACTATTTGTTAGTCCCATAGTACAAAGGTTCTATTTCCGTCATTCAGACTTTAGCCGGAATCTCAATTTCTAATTTCGCAAGATCCGATGCCACGAATTCTAATATCTCTTTACCTACCACCATCCCTTGCCGCAGACAATCAGCCCACCATTCTCTCACTGCCGTCTTAGCAGCCACCTTCTCTCTCTCTCTCTCTCTCTCTCTCTCTCTCTCTCTCTCTTTATGACCACTGTGGTCTGTAGTCTTGATGCTACTCATGACCTCCATTTTGTTAGGAATATGGTTCATACTCCCCATCGGTAGGAAGGCATAGAAGTTGCGTTCCTTGATGAGCAGGCAGGGTCCAATGGTTACGGAGGCAGTGCCCCTAAGCTGTGCTGGAAGGCTTTTACAATTCAAATCCATATTTTATTGGTAATTTTAGTTTCAGCCTATGAATAGCTACTGGGCATATATAACATTTTTCTCTAGTAAATTAAGAGTTATAATAGAGAGGTGTGAGGTATTAACCACTCCGTTGGACATAACCTTTAATTTAAGGATGGATCGGGATAAAAACTTTGTGTCTATATTTCTTTTTCTTGTCTTGATTTTTTATTTTTTTGTGATTGTGTCAAATCCTAATGTATCTAAGGTTGCAAGTTGCCATGGATGACCTCAACCTAAGGTTGTCCAAGTCCATAGGCTTGTTACCTCAATTTGAGGTGGTCCAAGCTCATGAGAAGGCATGTGGATTGAGGTCGCCGATACCTTGGCAACCTTGATTGATCATGAGAGGAAGGGAGGGTGGAAGCACAGGAGACCATTGGTGGATGACAACGAGTGAGGTGGATATTCATCGAGGTACCATGGAGCTTGATTTAGGATTTGGGTAATTGGATTTTAAGTTGTTTTGGAAGTTTTGCCTATATGAGAAATCTAAAATTTCTCTTGGGCCAATTTGGGAAGGAGAACGTAGATATTGTCCTCAAAGTTATGATGGTTAGGAATGAGCAGTTTTAGGTTCTATTTGGAATTTAGAATCTATCCATTGTAACAAGTTCCTCATTTTTTGGAACCTGAAACCTACTATGCACTTGGAACCTACTCTATCATAGGTTCTAGTGTCGGTTCTAATGATAGGATAAGTTCTAGGGTCCACTTGTTTAATTAATCAAACCATTGTAGTGAATTATCATATTTAATGACTATCACTTGTTGCTAACCTGTTGACCATAACTTATGTTTGATAGATGTAGAGCATGAAACATTAATAAAGTAAAAGTCTCTATCATAAAATAGAAGTTTAGACTAGTGGTTTCATACTATGCACTTATCATTGGATGCCATAGAATACCGTAAAATCGTGTGAAGATATACACCAAGAAAAATAGAAAAAACTTATTTTAGATTCAAGTTCTAAGTTCCAGATTCCACTTGTCTAAAACCTAGAATCTACCCATTGAAACGGGTTCTCTAATTTTTGAAATTTAGAACTTATCTTGCATATCTTGAAACCTTAAATTGAGCAGGTTCTCACCTATGCGGTTCTTCGATTCTAGGTTCTACCCCAAAACTAATGCTCATCCCTATTGATGGTAACTAATGTCGGGTACAAATTGGTTTCCAAAGCCAAAACTCAGGGTGTAAATTAGTGATTTTTATAAAAAGAGGGAGTAAAGTGATATTGGTGTTAAAAATAAGGATAATTATGAGTTTTTTTTTTTTAAAGTACGCAACAAGTAGGTTTGGAAAATTCCTACTTGAGTTATTTCATTACATCACCTTACTAATTCATAAAAGGATTATGTTAACGTGTGCCCTAGGGAACTAGTTAAGCATGCTTAATTAAGAATGGTTCAATTTTCAAGATAGGGGCAACACATAACATGAGAAGAGACAATGCATTGAAAATTAACAAGTATACTCGTTAACAAAATGCTCCATAAAAGAAAAAAAAGATAGAAATTGCAATTATCAAATGGGTGATTTACTTTTTTTTTTAAATTATCAATAATTTTAAAAGTTCCGAGTGTCGATATTTATAAATTTTTGAAGATTCCGGGTATTACCCATTAGATAAAACATGAATCAGGTGATCTGTGAGAATTGAACCAAAAAATAAAAATAAAAAGTGAACTCCTTAACAAACTCTTATTTTCTTGCCACAATTAAATATCAAAGTTGAGTTGCCTACATTTATAGCATGCCATATTTGCAAGGAAAAGCCTATCATCAGCCAACAAAGTTCAAGTCTAATCCAATCATTCATGGGCCTCTTGTCTGTCTATAATGCGGCCTTTGTTTCTTTTCGGGAGTCACGTGAAGATGGATCTAGAGGCGACTAGGTCAATGGGGAGATAAATTGTGACGCCTTATTGCCCATCAATCAGTCTTCTTCTTCTTCTTTTTATTTTTTATTTATTTTTATCTGATCTGATCTTATATCTATTTTACAAGTTACTACGGGGCTGTTTGGTTCAGCATTCCCAAGGGGCTTTCAACCCCGAAAGTCCATTGGGAAAAATTTCAATCGTTTGGTTCAGCATTTGGAGCCATACTTGGGGGAATGCTAGCATTTAGAATGCTCTGGAATGCTAAAGAGGGGATTAATGAATTTTTTTTCTTCCAATATTGCCCTCCCTAATAATTACGTTTTCCTATTATACCCTCAAAAGTTACTGTTCATCGTCTTCCTTGTTGAACTTATTTCTTCAAGAGTGAAGCTCAGCCGCGGAGCTTAGCCGGCTGGAGCTGGTCACCCACGCATCGCCGTCGCCAAGCATTGCTGTCGCGTGGGTCGCGGCCTCAGCGACGTCGCCTAGGTCGCGCGACCCACGCGACGGGTTGAGCGGTGCTCAGCCGGCCAGATCTAGTCGCCGTGCACCGCCGTCGCCAAGCGCCGCCGTTGCCACGCACTGCCGTCGCCAAGCACCGCCGTCGCCACGCACCACCGTCGCGTGGGTCGCGGCCTCAGGCGGCGTCGCTTGGGTCGCGCGACCCACGTGAAGAGTTGAGCACCGCCCGATCTGGTTGCCACGTGACGGCGGTGCGTGGCGAGCGCGGCCCCGGGCGGCGTTGCCCGAGGGTGCGCGACCCACAAGACGGCGGTGCGTGGGTCGCGCGACCAGCGACGCTGCCCGAGGCCGCGACCACGCGACGGCGGTGCGTGGGTCGCGCGACCCACCGCCTCCCCACCACCACAGCCTCCGGTCGCCTCCCCCACCACAGCCACCGCCTCCCCCACCAGCTCCGGTTGCCTCCCAAACGTTCCCCTCCTCAGATTCAACATCTCCTTCTCCTTTCTCCTTTTCTTTTTTTCCTTTTTATTTTCAGCTCAAAGCTCCTTTGTGAAATGCACAAAAATAAAAAGAGTTCCCAAACACTATAGCATTCACAAAATGCCCATTTTTCTAAAGATACTTGGGGAAATGCAAAGGCATTTCCTAAAGTTGAACCAAACGGGCCCTACGTGTTGTGTGCAGATTGTAAAACCCTGCTTCGTTCCTTTCTCATGCGTCCCCACTCTAGCTCCTTGACAACATATAATATACTATGTCAAATACATCCTCCTCCGTGGTATTCACATATGATAAGTTTTCTTATTGGTTTCTACCTTTTTCTTCGGTTTTTCTTTTTTCTTTTTTGGAGGAGGGGGGTTGGTTGCGTTGGCGGTGGGGGAGAGGCATTACCAATTCAATCCTACATTTATTGGATTGATATCTATACATTCCTAAACTTTTCAATTTTATCAATGTAGTTCTAAATTTTTATGTGAAACTCCTATGTGATACTTCTAGTCAATTGCCATGGTATGAGTACACTTGCCCATGTTGGCATGCACCATGTAAAATAGATGGCAATGGCTGGACACCATGTCAGCAATTTCTAATGGCTATTTACTACCGGTAATGCCGAATTAATGCAAACCGATAAAAGGGAAGCTATTTACTAATGGTAATGCCGAATTAATATTGCATCCCTGTAAATAAAGGAATGTCCGTACAATGGAATATTTTTGTGATGACTGGTGCAATGCATTTGCCACGTGTCGGTAGTTGGGCGCGATGCCGTTGGAATAATGAAGGGGGTTTATCCCATGACGACCGGGTGGGTCAACTCCTCTTAACTTCCGTCCAATCCGTGGCTCTCTCTCTTCATGCCTTCGCCTCAAGCAACGCGTTTCTTCTCCAGTTTATTGATTTCCTTCGGCCCCCACTTTTTCTCTTTTTCCGAATTGGCTAAATCGTGGAATTAAAAGAAATGAGCCAACGAAAATGACATTTGGAGGAAATACAAACAAAAAAGATTATTTAAGATTGTTTGTGGGGTCAATTCGTAATCTCAGGGAAATTTTGCTCATTGTAGTTAGTGATTAAGGCTTCCATAGTGTGTTGTGAAAAATAAATAATTTAATAAAAATAATCATTCGTATCGTTTGAAATAGTGATATTAAAAACTTTGGATAAAATTGAGATTTCCAGCACATCGTGATTCTTTAGATCCTTGCCCTAACAAAATTATATATAAAAAGAAAAAGACAAAGATTGTTTTCATTGCATTTGTTCTGCAAAAAATAAAAAATAATTTAAAAATATTTCTAGAAATAATTGCATGTGTTACCCACAAAGATAAATGGACAATAAATATTTTTATCATTCACAATAGTATTTAGACATACATTATTGTTGATAGTGAAAATATTTTAAATGATTGGTTATTTTAAGTGATATAAATCATTGTTTTTAGAGAAATTAGAGCCTATTTTCATTGTTTAATTATTGTCCTTATTCCTTAACAAAATAGTGTAGGTCAAATTGTCCTCTAGAAGTAAACTTTGTGTGGCTGTACCCCTTAGTTTTACATAGATGGGTGCTTCGCTTTGACTTGACGTCCGGCAGGTTAAAACAGAAATCATGACTTACTATCCCTCCTCACTTTTCCCTAATTTCATAGATTATATGATAGAAAAAAAGCCATAAAAAACTTTTAAATTATGTCCACTATAACACAGTTGCTCTAAGCTTCTTTTTTGTGACATTGAAAATTCTAAATTGTACCAAGTATAACATATTTATTCTTAACTTTTTTCTTATTACATAAAAAATCCCAAGTTTGTGCTTATGTGACATATTTACCTCAACTAAAGTTTAGTTCGATGATTTTTCAGCCAAAATAATGTCGTTTATATTTCAATTAAGCCACGCAAGTGTCACATTAACACTATTTGCTTTCTAACTCCATTTAGATAGATTTTTAATGGTTTTCGTTGATAGAATTTTGAGGGAGGGTGAATGTATCACATAAATACAAATTTGAGGTTTTTCATATCACAAAAAAATTAAGGTAAATGTATTACAGTTAGCATAGTTTAGGATTTTTAATGGCTTTTGCCTGTATAATAAGCATGTCAAAGGTTTATGAGGAAATGTTCATTCTTCTTGGAGATTGGTAATGTTCGTGGATGAGATATGCTCGAATGGAGTTCGGCAATGTCCCGGGAGGGCATATACTCAGACATACATCAAAAGTATCTACTCTAAATGAAATAACTCAACTCGGGAAAGATGATGAGCTTACATACATTAAAACAAAAAGAAGGGAGAAATGGAAAAATGAACAATCTGTTGAGAAGGGGAGAGGCAGCGGTCTCTCGAAGGCTATAGTCACCGCCGTGGTTGCCTAGAGGTGTCAAGACCCGAACCAAAAACTGAACCGAACCACGAACCGAACCGAACCGAACCGAACCGAAAAATTTGATTATTTCGGTTCGGTTTGGTTTTCGGTTTGGTTTCCATCAAAAACCAAAAAAATTTATTGGTTCGGTTTTTATTGGTTAACCGAACTGAAAACTGATAAAATCAAATCTAATTCGGTTCTCTCCCGACTCCCGACTCCCGACTCCCGTCTCTAGTCCTCTCGTGTCTCTTGATTTTTATCGGTTTCCATTTGAGTTGAACTTAGAAAAACCAAAAGTTGAAAACTGAAAAACCGAAGGTTTGGTTCGGTTCGGTTTTTCAAAAAAACCCAACCGAACCGAACCATTTACACACCTATGGTTTCCCGATCTCTCTCTCTCTCTCTCGCATGCGCAAGCGACATCCCGCACAAAATTCCGCAGAGCGCCACCATTTTTTTTTTTTGGACCATGTAGATCAACTTGCGGCAGTCATTCTAGAAGATGTTCTATATATTTGTCTGAAATCTATGATAGATATGTAAAATTGGTACCACCTCGCGGTGGTGTCTGTATTCCTCAAGGGACACACATCATGAGGTGGTCACTGTGACAATGACTATGTTTGTGTCACTTATGATGAAGTGGAATTGGCCGCGAATGGAAGGTATTTTACGTGATCATCATCACACTATGTGACAATGACAGAGAAGTGCTGGGAAATAATTAAGAAGCAGGCATTTAAAATTCAAAAGCAAAAAATTAGTTGGGATGCATGCCAAAAAATACTGTTTAGGGATATGGGGCTTAAGAATAGAAATGTGCATTGAAATGAGACATACTAAAATTTCACGTGATTGATTAGTTACGTCACATCATCAGTATAACTAATACAAATAATACTTTTATTTGTACATGGGGATCTATAAGTTTCAAGTCAATAACATTTGTTTTTTTTTTCTTTTCTTTAATCCCAAAAACATAATCTTTTTACATTACATATTTAGGGCGCGCATGGTTTCATTTCTGTTCCTTTTCTGTTCCCAGGAACAAAAAAAAAAAAAGTGTTTCTGTTCCGGGAACAGTTTTTGAACAAAAGAACGCGTTTGGTAAGTGTAAAAAAAAAACTGTTCTTGGAATAAAAAAAGAACAGAAACATGTTTGGTAACTGCAGTCAATTTCTGTTCCTAGAATAGAAAAAGAACAGAAACACGTTTGGTAAACGACAAAACAATTTCTGTTTTTTTTTTAATAAAGTTTAAAATTGATATTAAATTGTCATTCTTATGAAATGCTCATTAATTTTATTTTGTTCATGGTTAGTGAAGACAAACATTTTTAGCATGATCATATGGCATATTTCGTATAAAATTTTGTAATTAAAGTTTGTATCTAGTAAATTCAAGTACATTTTTTTTTTTTTTTTTTTAGTTTTAAAGCATATTACTAAACTTGATATTGATTTCTTTTACCAAAAAAAAACTTGATATTGATTTCTCATTCTCATTAAATGCTTATAAATTTAATTTTTGAAAAATGGGATGTGAAATGAAAAATATTTTTAACATGCTCATATGAGCGCCCTTAAACGAAAATTTCATACATCTCAACATGAACCTTTCCATACATAACATCACAATAATTGAGTAATATAGTTCATTGTTCAACTGCATTACAGTGAATACGTAAAAGCAATATTACAGAAGTCAACAAATCTTAGTCATATTGTGATCCCTTGCCATTTTATTTGCAATTCTTATCCTAACGCTGTTCATCTCAGATGACTGCTCAACCGATGTATCATCTGCAACTTCCCCTCTTGTAGGTCCAAATGGATACTCCGGATCTCCATACATGGAAAAATTTCTGTCCATCCTATCTTGATCACGAATGTAATTATGAAGAGCACAACATGCAATTACAACAAGGGCTTGCTTCCGAATTGTAAATGGAGGCATATATCTCAAAATTGTGAAGCGATTCTTTAATGCCCCAAATGACCTCTCAATTACATTTCTTAGTGAAGAGTGCTTATAGTTGAATAACTCTTTTGCTGTTCTTGGCCGTCTCCCACTCCCTCTATATTCGCTGAGATGATACCGTTATCTTCTAAAAGAAGTTAAAAATCCCGGAAGTGTTGCATAACCGGAATCTGCCACGTAGTATTTCCCTATAACATGATATATAAAAATTTGTTGTGATATTAAACCATAATATAATCACAAATGTCAATATAAACAAAGTAAATACCGGACGGTGGTCGGGAAATTGCAATTGAGGAGTTTCGAGTGCTTTGCCGAAAGCACTCGACAATCATTGGCAGATCCTTCCCATCCAGCATACACGTAAGTAAATTTCATATCAAATGAGCAAACACACAACACGTTCTGTGTGGTAGTCCCTCTCCTGCCTCGAAATCGAACCTGCTCAGACACCGGGACAATAGCATTTATATGGGTGCCATCCGAGCACCTACGCAGTCTGTCAATTTAATATCAATCTAAGATTATAAAAGATTATGAAGTACATGTATTTGATGATATAAAGTTGATATAGAAATCATACCTTGAAGTAGCGTTTATGCCTAGGATCCATAAGAATTTCTTGAGGGATGACATCAAAGGACAGTGGTTTGATTATCTCTTTTGAAAGTTTGATAATTGCTTTCAACACTTTGCTGAAATACTTGCTGATTGTTTCTCCAGAATGTTGAAATCTCTCACATAAAATTCTATTTGAGCTACCATGAGAAACCATTGATAAGAATATCCCAACTTGTTCGTCTATTCTAATATATCGACTATCTTTTAACCAACCTCTTACTCTCATCAAATCACATAAATTCAGAAAAACATGCCTCTCCATCCCTGAAGGCTTCATATATCCTATCTGAATGTCCAGTAATAATCTCCCTTATCCATTCGGATCCTAATAATTTGCTGTCCCTAATTGGTTCTATTGTATGCACGGACGCGTCAATGGCAACCGTGCACAACCATACTAGCAATACGGCTATATCATCCTCATCCAAGACTTGTTGAACTTGTTCTACCTCTTCACTACATATACTATCTGATCCCTCTTCCATAGTACCTATATCATCAGAAAAATATAAAAACATCAATAACATAAGTCATAGTTCCAATTGAAGATGCCATTACATATAAGTAGGAAGAGTCTCAACACTTAAAACGACATATTAAAAGATAACATAAATAATACAATCTCTACGTTACCCCACTCAATTCATAAATCTACTAAAGATGATAAAGAAGTCCAATTCTCCTTTCAGGTGTAGATTTAATGAAAGTCACCCTCCACGAGGCACTATCGCATGCCCGATCCACTGCTTTATTATAAAGATCTTGGTCTATCTCAGGCATAGTAAGCAGAATATCCATCACAGCAGCGACGGAGAAATGATCTTCAGGTGATGGCATAACCCCAGAGGTCGCAGAGGCACTACCGGATTGACTGGACTTAACTTTCAAAAAGTCTTGGATAGCTTTGCAAGTGTCATCAATACTGTTTTGGGTACTCCTCCTTCTCCTCTTAGTAGTTGGAGTCCTATCCAATTTGTGCTTTCCACGAGCTGAAGTTCCAGCATCTTCTGGTGTAAAGACTCTCTCATCAGTATGATGATCACCGAAGTCATCTGTATGGCCACCACCAGTATCACCATAGGCATTGCCACCACTGTTGTCACCATATGCATTGTAACCACTGTTGTCAGCACCTACATTGGCATCACCAGTGTGATCTTCCTCCGACCCCTGCCCATCTTCAGCAGTTGCAGTGCCATATTCCCCAGTAGCATATGTACCACCAAATACAATACAAAGCTCGGGATATTGGGGAAATCCATCCTTCCTGAATTTTGCCCACTCTATATTCTCCTACAATTTTGACAATAATGACATTTGAGGTATATAATCATACATTTTAAAATTAATATACATAATGACATCAAAATGATCAAAAAGTTTTAAAAATATACCTTGATGTGATCTTCCCATACGCTTGGATCGTCGACAGAAACTCTTTTATTGACACTATCCCAACCGAATCCAGACTGAGACATAAGTTTTTGAAAACTGCTATACTGTTTTCTCAGTTTGTTGAGCTTGTTTCGCATCTGGATCATGCTATATTGACATCCTGTCTGTCTAACGAATTCAGTATGTATATTCCTCCACCCTGCCTTATTGAAAGTTGAAGTGGTCCGATTTCCCTTTTTCACCTCATCCACCAACAAACCAATAAATATGTTGGTTACAGACTCGGTCCACTTCGCATTGCATGTCTGTCTCTCAGATGCCATTTAATCTTTCATCGATTGAGCAACATATGAGTTATGAGTTAAATCAATAACATAATACTATATATGCCAAACACAAAATCATTCTCAAGAGATGCAAGCCAAGAAGACTATATAATGAGAAAACTGAAAATTGTTGAACTAACTTTTGTGAAACAGATCATAAGTTGCATTTTCTGCTACAAGAAGTACATCATAATGCTACATATAGAATGCACCATGAAATTCAGCCAACACAAGGCAGCATTACCCTTGGTTATACCTTCTTACGATGCCGCACAACCACGCTGCACCCCGACTTCAGCTGAATCTCCCCCTTGGTGGTGAAATCGTCCTTCAATGCCCTCGTCACGTGCTTCACCAGCCTGTCCATTCCACATCACCATGAGCAACAAAATAACAATAGAAGGAAACCACATCACCAGCCTATTCATTCAACATCACCAGCCCCTGTCCACCTCGCTAGAGCTGCAGCAGCAGCTGCTGCTGGAGGAGCTGCTGGAGTCGAGCTGCAGCTGTTGGAGCTGCAGCTCGCTCGAGCTACTGCTCGAGGTCGCAGCAGCTCGAGCTCGAGCGAGCTCGCAGCAGATCGAGCTCGCAGCAGACGAGCTGCAGCTCGAGGCAGCAGCTCGAGCGAGCGTTGCTCCCCTTCGGCGCGGCAAATCTGGGCGAGCAACGCTCGCTCGAGGGACAGCTCGCCGCGCCGAAGGGGGAGCGACGCTGACCGGAGGAGGAGGGCCGAACGGGAAGCGACAGCGACCGAAGGAGGAGGCTCGAACGGAGAGCAACGCGACCGGAAACGCACTGGAGTCACCGGAGTGAGGAGTCGCGGAGAGTCAGCCGAGTGGGAGCCGCCGGAGAGATGGAAGAGACGCCGGAAATGGAAGAACGAAGCTTCGGCCGAGAGGAGCGACGAGCACGCACTAAGAGTTCTTCGCTTTGTTCCGAATTTGTTCTTTTGTTTCTTTCGTTTTTGTTCTTTTGTTCCGTCGAAGAAGTGTTTCTTTTCAAAATAAACAACTTTTTTATGTTTCTTTTTCTGTTCTTATTTCGTTCCGAAACAAAAAAACAAAAAGGAAAGAAATGCAACCAAACGCGTTTTGTTCATTTTTGTTCCCGGGGCACACTTTCCGTACGAAGTGTGTCGGAAATGTTTCTTAGAAACGTTTCCATGCACGCCCTTAATATGGTTTTATTCCATATGCATACAATACTCAATTAAATGTCATATTCATGACATAATCTGAGAAGCGAGTGCTTCAGTTACTTGCAAACACTTGGAAAGGCAATCCTCTCAAGTTTTCTGACTCTTTTCTCGATTCTTTTTCAAAATGAAGGAGCTTTCCATCTACACTTTGCAATGCCTTCTTCTCTAGCAATGCATACATGTTGATGGAGCATGCCTGACTCTCTCATTGACCTCAATTTCCTAAGAGATGGTCACCTATATCTACTACCTTACTTAATCATCATCGACTAACCAGTCTACCTATTTACATGTTTAACCCAAAAGAACATTAATAGTCCCAATTCTACCTCTTTAGAATCGAACTCTCATAATGTATAACAAAAATCTATGGATCAATCACCTGCTTTCTTCTATGCATAACCAATTGGCTTCAGGCAACTATGTCCAAGCCCTAACGCGGGATGTGAGAACATTTTATATCACCTAATAAATTAATTTTTATTAAAGTTTAATATCATAAAAAATTTCAAACTAGTATATTTATGATATATTTACTTCAAATTAATTTTTTGACTACCAATGACTATAAATTGGTATGCTTGTGATATAATTACCTCAAACTAATTTTTTGAACATCAAAAATCACAAATTAGGTAATTTGTGATAAATTTATCCTCTATTAGTTTTTGTAAAATTGAATTAATATTATGAAAAACCATAAACTGGTATACATGTGACAAAATAAGTGTAGAACCCTCAATTGATATACTCATCAACTATCACGTGTCATTCAACTTAACAATTTAACGGTAAAATTTAATGAAAATTAATAAAAGAAAAATCTATAAGAGATGTACAAGTTTAAAGTTTTTTATGGTAAAAAAATTAGTTTTGGATACACGTATCACGAGTGTACTAATTTAAAATTTCTCGTGATATATAAGATTTTATTTTATTCTTATTTAAACAACCTTATATTTATCTGCATGGCTATTTTTCTTTGCCGAACACCCTTTTAGTTGGTGCCATTTGGGGGTAAAGAACTCCAAATGAAAATGACTTTTTTGGGGAGTTTGGGGATGGTGGTGGTGGTGGTGAGCTTCCCTCCCCTTGAGCCCCCACCCCCCGCCACGTTGGCACAGAATCACGCTGCCAGCTGTCACGAAAGCGATGGCTCGAGGCGACCGACATGGACCGGTTCAACGCTCTCGACCTCACGTTCAGATTTTACCCCAGCGAGGCCATGAATAAAGAAAACCACGAAAGTGGCCTGCTGACGTGACAAAACATACGAAGAAAATAACAAAAATAAAAAAATTGAAAGCTTAGAATGTGATCCACGAGAATTGAAAAGTTCTAGTGGTATGGTAGTTGGGGCCGTTGATATGGGTTAAATTGATTTCTTTTTCCTTTTTTTTTTTAATAATATATATTTTTAAATTTTAATTTTAATTTTTTTTTTGGGGTTTGGTTTAACTTTATCGTCTCGCACGGAAACGACTTTGAGTAAGTCAATTTCGGCATCTTTTTTTTTTTTTTTTGTCCCCCGGTTTTCCATGCTTAATAATTAACCTTTTTCTTTGCTTTCTAATCTCTGGAAGATTCGAGCCTGCCTTTTAACTTAAGCCATGTCGGAAAAGCCCACTTAGTAAATTTGTATCGGAATCGACGTGGTTGGAACTATTGCCTTCTTCCGTTTCTTTTCTTTTCTTTTAATTAATTTTGGGTTAGTGAGTAATGTTATTGAAATAAAAATAAAAACAAAAGCAAGAGGATAAGCATCGCTATCACCCCCGGTCTTTCATGATAAAGCATCCAACAACACATCAAGGGTCTATATTAAATTATATAATACAGATTGGTGTTAACTGTTAATGTGTAAGTGAGATGCCTTAAGAATCTTTCTATAATTATGTTTTTATTTGTACCTAGACTGTAGACCCATCAAAATGGGTCATAAACCCATTTGGTTATCCAAATGGGTGTTAAATAAATTATAAATGAGTTTAAATATAATATGAGTATTAAGTGAATCATAAATAGGTTTACAATTTACTTAGACCTAATTCATTTTTATAGTTCTTTCTTTAGTCTTGCCTTCACTTGATCTCACACTCACTTATTTCGCACTTTTATCTCAGTTTGGCTATCAAATTGGATAAAACATGTGATAAATCAACATGTGTTTACCAATATGAATTGAGTTGGATATGAGTTGGGTCAGATATGGGTTACTAAGGGTTCGCATGATAAAATATATACTTCTTTATTTCCCTGCTTCTCTATTCCCCGGAACAAGTTTAGAACAGAAATTCGTTTGGTAACACAATTTGATTTTTCTATTTCTGGAATAGATTTCTATTCTAGAGATAGATTTAAAGAAGAAATCATAAGCTAAAATTTTTAACTTCTCAATTTCTATTCTAGAAATTTTGTTATGCGCACTCTAAATTGCATTGCATACAAATGTATCGAAATGGATCAAAATGGGTCTATTTGGGTTGGGCCATTTATGACTCGACCAAAACCTGAACTGATTTACTCGTTTGACGGGCCTACCTAACTGTATTGATTACTCTATCTTAGGCAATCACAACTAGCCACTAGGTCATTATTTTTTATTTGACTCTAAATGTTAATGTGATATCATAATAGGAGGTCCATAATAAAATCTTTCAAGTCCCTTATTTTTATCAATTATTATAATTTTCTGAGATTGCTCTTATGCCAAATTTCAGCCTATGCATGAGGGGTAATGTTGTAACATTTAAATATTAAACCATGTATACATCATACATATTTAATTTTTTAGAGTAGTAGGCTATTGTCTCACAACATTTTTCGTGGATTTACTTCTTTGAGTACGACTGTGCATATCAGATCATGAGAATAACCTAAATGGAACTCCAATCCTGGTATTTATAAGCGAAGTATCAAAGTTAACTAAAAAGCAAGCACCATGCAATTTTCAGTTTCCAAAATATATCAAACATAATGAACATAAGGATTCCATATCGGTTTGACAGCCGAGCCATGCAAATGATTTTCTTTCGGACTTTTGCCGGCTCAAAACACGTTTGGCATTCTAGTACCCAATACTTGCATAAACTGCTTGGGTTTTTGAAGAGAAGTGCTATATAACCACTCTAGGGAAAAATCTCGAGAATTATTGCCCAATATATTTTAAAGTGAATTTGTATCATAAAACTAATCTATGGCAAGAGATGGCATAATTAGCGGCCTTCGAGCATCGAAATCGTAACGTCATTCCCAGAAGCTGGTTTGTCATTTGTGGATAGATTCGCGCCATGGTGCTTGCTCTTGAAAACGTATGCAGGTCGTTTCGGGGATGCAAGAACCACATCCTTATTTGCCAACATGAACAGAACGGTGGACATGTCCGGCCTATCATCCGCGAATTCTTGCACGCACAAAAGACCGATCTGGATGCACCTCAAGGCCTCTTCTTTGGTGCATGAATCACCCATCGACTCGTCGATAACGTCCTCGCAGTTCCCTTCTTTCCATAGCTCCCATGCCTGCGATTGTGTAGTGAACAAGCTGAGTATATTAGGTTATGTATTTTGTATGAGTCCAGTCCTGTCTCTTGTACTCATTCAGAGTTCTAGTACTTACATGGCCTACCAAGGAAGATGGACTTTCATTGTAATATGCACCGTTCCTTTTGCCACTAATGACCTCCAATAACAAAACTCCAAAGCTGTAGACGTCGGATTTTATCGAGAATATACCTTCCATTGCGTATTCTGGCGACATGTACCCGCTGCCGTGCAAAAAATGAAGTAGAAAAAAAGGGGTTTTGACTAGTTAGTTGAGTTGAGGCTCTTGGAATCAATAAGCAGGCAAAGCATTGCAATGGCAAGAATTCTCACTATGTTCCAACTACTCGATTTGTGTTTCCTCGGATTTGGTCCCCGCCGCATACCCTAGCCATACCGAAATCCGATATCTTTGGATTCATCGCAGCGTCGAGTAGGATGTTGCTGGCCTTTAAGTCTCGGTGGATGATCCTGAGCCTTGAATCTTGGTGCAAGTACAAGAGTCCTCGAGCCACCCCAGATGCGATTTCGAACCGTTTTCTCCAATCCGGCAACAATATTTTTGTTTTGTCTGGACCAAGATCAAGACATCAACAAACCATTGTTCGTTGTCATGGGTCGATCTATGAAATCAGAGTATTCTAGCTAGTGGGAGAGCAGAAAATGTACCGAAAAGGAAGGTATCCAAGCTCTTGTTAGGTAAATACTCGTAAATTAGCATTTTCTCGTCTTCTTCGACACAGCAGCCTAGTATTCTCACCAGGTTCCGGTGCTGGAGCTTCGCAATTAACCGGACTTCGTTTTTAAATTCTTTAACTCCTTGTCCTGAATGTTTCGATAGTCTTTTGACCGCTATTTCCATTCCATTGTCCATAACGCCCTGTCAATTATATTTCCAATATGCGAGTCTTTATCAATTTTTCTAACTAGCTTTGTTGTGTAATGGAAATTTACCTTGTATACTGATCCAAAACCGCCTCGACCGAGCTTATTGAGGACGGAGAAATTGTTTGTTGCCGAAGCTACGGTACTCAGATCAAAGAGCGGCACATCTCTGTTTCCCCTCGGTTCATCACTGCGGTCTTTTACACTCTGAGGGTCGTTGAAATACGTTGAACTGGTCATATCACTCACCTGTGGATTATGGCTTCTGCGATCTGTTTCCAAGACAACCACATAAATGCCATTACAACCTTGGAGAAATTGTGAGATTCCTCGTTCAGTAATTCATTTCGTTGCACCGAATGAAAGTTGTAAGCTTGAAAAGATCTTCTTGGTTTATATATCGATGTACTTTATGATTTCATCTCTTGTACCCTGAAACTGGCCTTGTGCTGGTTTACTTTCATTGTGGAAATGCTGCGTCGAGATGTGAACTGGCATAATCGCGCTTTCTTTTGTTCAAGGTTCTTAGATTCGGAATTGATTAAATAAAACATAGAATTCACTCCGTAACTGACTTCCTATAGCTAAGAATAGTTCCAAGATCGAACCGACTAAAATTTGCGTCCTTTATTAAGTGGTGACCAATAAGAGGTGATGAATTTTAGCTGGAAAATATAATAAATAGCGCACTAATGTTGAGGACTGAGTGACGCACCCTTTCTCTTCTTGATCACCAAGCCATACAAGAAGAAGCCGGCGAGAAGTAGAGCTGTCAAAATTGAAACTAGAATGATCGCAACCATTGCCTTTTGGCTGAGGGATCTTGTCTTCCTGTGACGAGCTGAAAGGAAAGTACAAACACAGTATTTCAGATTCAATGACCTCGAAAGTGCTTGTGCCAAGTAAAGGAAGTGAAATTCTTTCAACCTTGACTTGAAACCATATATCACCAAGTGGATCTCAAACGATACACAGTTTATGCGATCCAAAAGCTCAAACTTGATTCCTGGAATTGTGAATGTGAATTCTTATGCTCATGAATTTAATCTGTTTTGAAGTTCGATTCATCATTTGCTTGACAATACTAATTTAATAAAACAAATGAGGTTGCCGGATATACATCACATTAACACAAGTAGTACTAGTAATATAAGTTACAGAAGTAGGAGTACCTAACTCAATGGCATCGACCCGTACATATAAATCTTGACCTGAATCGGCAAATGTTCTTATATCGACTAAATCGCCATGCCATATGAGGCACCCGGAACCTCCCATGCTTTCACTGGCACTAGCATAAGCTGTGCAAGAGCAATCCCTCAGGCATTCCTCCTCGCACTCCTTCAAGTCCAAGCTCCTGTTGGCACGTGCTTTTGAAGTGTCCGGCACCTTCACACGTGCCACCCTCACGAATCCTTCCCCACTTCGACACACTGACACCCCTCCCCTCCTTACGCAGCCTGCCGATCCATCTCTAAGGTACCAATCGCCCGGGGATTTGGGCTCGAGCCCTGGCAGGCATGTGCACTCGAACTGGCCCGTAATGTATGGATTGCAGTTGCTGTTGGGCCCACACTTGCCGTAATAATCGCACTGGTCCTTTGGAGCGAACCAGAATTCTATCCACCGCCGGTCTCTGTCGTGCCACGTGGATCGTCGGAGTGAACCCGATTCGTTCACCACCATTCTGGTGATGATCGATGCGTCAATGACGTCATACATTAAAGAAACCTCGTCTGGATCATTTACAGAGCTTAAGTTCAGGTCAGCACGAGTCATTCCAGGTATACCGCTCCACCGATCTCCAGTCCATGACCTGGCACGCCAATATGGATCCCCGTCCTTGTACAGAAGCAATTGAGGGTAGCCCGTTGCGTCGATCCTAAGGGAGTAATTGCCAGGTGTCGGATCGTCTGGGGACTTCCATGATGTTATGAACTGGTTCAAACCGGTTTTGCGGTTCAACCCGATTTTCATTAAAGGAAGCACAGTGTCTGTTGGATAATCAAAGCTTTGCCATATCATCTTTTCGCTAAAATCTTGAACCAGGACTAGATTGCCTGAATCCATGAGCTGGGCTGTAGTAGAATGATTGGACAATGCATAAGAAACATTTGTGGACCAAACAAGAAAGCTTCCATTTGTCTCATGGAGCACCAAATTTCCATCAGAATCAATCGAAAGAGCTCCTGAAGTGCCATTGATTGGCCTCTCTCGGTTAGCAACCCAAACAACGGTTTGCTCAGAAACTTGGTAATACCAAATTCCGACATAACGGTGGCTAGAATTACCTGGGCTGAAGAAACCGAGAGCGAACTTTTTACCGCTGGAGACCAAGAGATTGCCATCTCTGATAGTATTGTTTTGGCTTAGGATGTCCAAGCCAGTACTTCCCCGAAGTAGAAAAAGAAGAAGCAGGCCAAATACTGACCCCTCTTCTGTGTTCATGTTGTCTTTTTATTGAGGATACAATGGTATGATGTCTGAGATAATCGAAGTGACTGAGTAATGATACCTCAAATACCACGCAGTGTAGTTAAGGTCTTAATTAGCGAGGATCCACCTTTCTCATGATTTTAAGCAAGGTCATTGTGACCTTTTTTGTCCACCATGTAAATGAAGTGCAAGCTATGATACTAATGTTTTCCTTTCTAAGCTTAGTATGTTCAGTCGATATTTCTCAATCGTGAAACAAAGAAAATAATTCCTACTTCATGTAAATTGAAGTAATGGATGCATACCTTGGCACCTCCCCTTGCTTTCCCTTCCCAGCAGCCTAGTCCTTTTAATCAATGCGGTCGAAAGAAATTGCTTGAGATGTATTTGCTTTCGCGTTGAATCGGTTTACGGTGAAAGAATAGGATTCCGAGTTATCATCGTGCTGCTCATCACAAAGAAAACTTGACATTTCAAACTGTTGTGACGGGGAGGGATACCACATCGGTTTCCATCAAGTGCGATTTTAACATGGAAACAATTAGTTGAGGCTGAAAGTGCGAATCTTGAATCTTCTATTCATAAGCTCATTGCAGAAACTGGGAAGAACAGAAGAATAGTCCTTGCTTTGAACTCGTTAACTTCAGAAGTTGCCAAGAAAGAGAGAAAGGAGAATCGTGTTGTCCACGCCTTCTATCAAGTCAAAACGCCCAGCAATTCCACCAAAATAGCCATTTCGTAGGTCTTTTTCAAGGATAGAGTCAGATATGCCATTTGATTTCCTATAAACCCATTTCAGATTAGTCCTTTATGCTAGGCTAGTATTCCGGTTTTCATATGACAGAGCTTATCTACCATATTATGATAATTCTTTTGATTTTATTCCAATTGCTGAATCTCTTCACTTTTTGTGCTTCTAATTTGCAGATGCAGAGAGGTTTGTTTCACGTGCCAATGCCAACAGCTTTCACTATTATCTGAAATCTCAAGTAAATGCATTCCCTTAGGGTGCGTTTCTGACCTTTATTGTGCCTATCATCAGCAATTTGCAATTCTCTGTAAATGATGGCAAGCTACTTATGGATTGTCTATGTACTCTACAAAGAATTAATCTTGGCAGGCTGAACTTCGATAAAGTCACTAAAAGATCATTTCTCTCTTTTCCTAAGGGTTTTCTCATTTCCCTCTAATTTTCACGTAGCTTTCTTTTTCAACTTCTATGGAGGGAGGATTTGAGATAGATCTGGATCCCCCTTCCTTTTTCCGTGGTTAATATGGTTTTCTATTCTCTTTTTCTTACTTGCCACCAGTTTTGTGGAGCTTTTCTTTTTCTGATCTAGTTTAGATCTAAAAACTTATCTCTCCTGTTTCGGGGAGATTTCTATCTCCATCTAGTCGAGATTTTGGATTTTGCATGTATAATTTGAATTTTTTGCTTCTCTCGAGTTTTGTTGGTGTATAAATCGAGTTTCAAAGGAAATTGGATGAGCTTCATAAAGGTTTTGGTTTCACAAGTGTCTAATTTGTGCTCTTTCAACCTTCTTTCTTTGAATGGCGATGGTGTTGGGGCACTGCCAAACGGCAAAGTCGTAGCAATAGATGGAGATATTAATGTATGCTCATTACTGAAGACAAATATGGTGATTGGTCGCTAATTTTGATTAGAAAAAAAATCTTAGATTTGCTCTTCAAGTGGGTGATTTCTAATCTTGTTATCTAGAACTTGTTTTGTTTTGAAATTGGTTGGAATTTGTTTTGGTTTGTAGTTAGACCGTGATGTTCCTCTCTTATATTTTGACGGAAATGAATGAAATGTTACTTTGACTAAATAAAATAAAATAAAATAAATTCAGTAAGTTTAGACACCCATGTAAATCGACTAGTGCAAATTTTGTACACATACTTGGATCGGATAATCAAATTCATGAACCGATCGAACACTCTAGACACCCATGCAATTAAAAAACATTGGCATTCATTTAATCCTGCTCACTTTAACAAAGAAAATTTTTTCCCTTCTTTGATGTAATATAGGCCTTTGGAATCCGAAAAATAGAGTAAACGAGAGATAAAACTTTTATCATAAAAGTTGGTCCACTGGTGTCCTTTCGCTTGACTTATAACAGTGGATGCGAGGTGCCTCGAAGAAAGGGCAACTCAAGACTTTGATTCCTCGGTCACCCCATTTGGCCCCGTCTGGAAGGGAGTACTTTGTCATCATCGTTAGATGACTTGGACCACCGTTTCGCACGTTAAACAAGACAATAAGCAGACTGTTCAATCATTCGCCAAGAAATTTGACCCCAAAAGAAAAAAAGATAGGCTAAGAGACGAAGAGGAAGATGGTGGTTAGTCTTGGCAATGCGAGGTGGCGCGTGAGAAGAATGGGAGAAAATTATTTAAAAAGTTTTAAATTTATTATATTTTTGCAAATTCAATTTTAAATATTTTAATTATGTCGATTGGGTTTTAAACCTTTTCAATTTTGTCAATTGAATTTATTTGAGCAATTTTAACCGGAAATTGCTAACACGGACTCCGGCCGTCCTACGTGACACAACTAGCTTTGACAAGTATAATTTTTAATAATATTTCAATATTTTTTTGGATTTTTTATTTTTATTTTTTTTCCTTTCTTTACGCTGTTTACTTTTTTCCCCTTTTCTTTGCTCTTCTTTTTTCTTTTTCCCTTTTTCCCTCCACTGACCATCACCGGGCCTTGTTGATGCTTGACGGAGGTTGCTAGCCCAAGCTCGAGCATCCCTCACCCTCGGTTAGCAAGGGTGGCCGACTTGGCATGGGCCTCCTCGCCCAGGCCCAGGCATGCCTCGCCTGAGGCTGACGAGGGCAGCCCTTTGCTAGATTAGGCGATGGGGCGATCTTTTGGTGCTCGGTAATAATTTTTTGGTGACCTTTTGCCTAGAAACACAACATAGTGATCACATTGAAAGAAATATTTAGAAGAATGAATATCATGCAATAAGAGATAAGAGTCGGTTGATAACATTAAGTAATTCATATGCAGGTTCTTGTGAAACTTGGAAAGGATTCATCTAATCATGATGCTTTGAAGATGGTGGTTGCCAAGGGAATGAGAAGAGAGGTAATTGTTATGTGCAGAAGTCGATATATGGAGACAACACATTCTAACATTACCAACATGGAAACTGTTTTAGGTAGCAAGAGCAATAGCAATAACAGGGCTTGGTGAAGGAAGAGTTACAGTAAATCTGAAATTGTTGGACATAGCAATAAAACTCCACTATATCAAAAACCTTCAAGGAATATGCGGAAGCCAAGTCGAATGTGACTCTCCGCCTCCACTCTACATCAATTCCTTTCCAGGTTCATCGGGGATTGGCGTGTCCTTTGTGTAAGTAGTCATGCACTGGCATATACCATGAAAAAGATGAACTAAGTTGGGATGCCAAGAAATTTTCATCATTCAATGCATGGTTGGGAAACCTATATAACAAGAGGGGATCAACTTACCTTCTATGCAGATCCAAAACCACCCTGCCCGAGCTTGCTGCGGAAGGACAAATTCGTTTGTAGCTTCAGTGATAGTGCTTGATTTCAAAGAAGCGTCGATCTGTGTTTCTTCTTCCTTGGTTGCGGACGTTTTGCACGTCTGGGATTCCTCAAATTATGTCGAACTTGAAGCAACACTGGCAAGTACTCCACACCCGCTTCTTTCTGCTGTCGAGGCAGTCATACAATGCGTATAATGAAATCAAAGCAATCATCAAATGCTTCTCTTTTCTGTCAGACCAAGTACCGAATTTCTATGCTCAATTCGAAACTAGTTTTTGTCTTTCCTGAGGGATCATTATTGCCTTTGCATTTGGAATATATGATCTTCTTAATAGATGCTCTTAGTTTTGGTCTCAATGTGAATGAGGTTACATTTATGTTCTATTCGACTCAGATGTTAACATGATATCAGAATAGGAGGATTGAGTTCAGATCTTCGGAGACCTCTACTAGTCTCTATTGTTATAATTCTATGAGCTTACCCTTAGGCCGAATTTCAGCTTGTGTGTGAGGGGAACTGTTAGACTTTTTAAATATTATACCACGCATTTATCTGACATCTTTCGGTTTTCAGAATGGTAGGCCATGGTTTGACAAAAAATTTCATTGGTTTACTCCTCTTAGTATGAATATGTATGTCAGATCACGAGAATAACCTAAATTGGACTACATTTTTAATCTCTAAGGGAATTATCAACGTTAACTAAAAAAGAAGCATCGTGCAATTTGCAGTTTCCAAATCATACCAAACATCATGAACATAGTGTTGGAATTCCAGTCCCCAATACTTGCATAAACTACTAGTGTTTTAAAGAGAATTTGTTATATAACTAATTTAGGGCAAGAGAACGGCAAAACTAGCGGCCTTCCACCTCCGAAATCGTAACGTCATTCACAGAAGTCGTCCCGTCGCTTGACGATAGATTCGAGCCATGGTGCTTGCTCTTGAAAACGTATGCCGGTCGTTTCGGGGATGCAAGAGCCACATCGTTATTTGCCAACATGAGCACAACGGCGGACATGTTCGGCCTATCGTCCGCGAATTCTTGCACGCACAAAAGACCAATCTGGATGCACCTCAAGGCCTCCTCTTTGGAGCATGAATCACCCATCGACTCGTCGATAAAGTCCTTGCAGTTTCCTTCTTTCCATTGCTCCCATGCCTGCGAATGTGTAGTGAACAAGCGAGTATTTCAGGCTATGTATTATGTCTGTGTCCAGTCCTGTCTCTTGTACTTATTTAAGAGTTCCAGTACTTACATGGCCTACCAAATTGGAAGATGGATTTTCATGGAAATATGCACTGTTCCTTTTGCCACTTGTGATCTCCAACAGCAAAACTCCAAAACTATAGACATCAGATTTTATCGAAAATATACCTCCCATTGCATACTCTGGCGACATGTACCCGCTGCCGCAAAAAAAAATGAAGGAAGAAAAAGAGGTTTCAACTAATTAGTTGAGATGAGGCTTTGGACTCAATAACACATAAAGCGTTGCGATAGCAAGAATGCTTACTATGTTCCAACTACACGATTTGTGTTTCCTTGGATTTGATCCGCGCCGCATATCCTAGCCATACCAAAATCTGATATCTTTGGATTCATTGCTTCGTCCAGTAGGACGTTGCTAGCCTTTAAGTCTCGGTGGATGATCCTGAGCCTCGAATCTTGGTGCAAGTACAAGAGTCCTCGAGCCAATCCAGATGCGATTTCGAACCGTTTTCTCCAATCCAGCAACGATCTTCTCGTTTTGTCTGGACCGAGATCATGACATCAACAAACCATTGCTTTTTCGGAGTATTGTAGCTAGTGGGAGAGCAGAAAACGTACCGAAAAGGAAGGCATCCAAGCTTTTGTTTTGCAAATATTCGTAAATTAGCATTTTCTCGTCTTTTTCGACACAGCAGCCTAGTATTCTCACCAGGTTCCGGTGTTGGAGCTTTGCAATCAACCGGACTTCGTTTTTAAATTCTTCAACTCCTTGTCCTGAATGTTTCGATAGTCTTTTGACAGCTATTTCGGTTCCATTGTCCATAACGCCCTGTCAAATTGATCCACTTTGCAAGTCTGTATAATCGTTTTTTCTAGATAGCTTTTTTGTGTAATAGAAGTTTACCTTGTATACTGATCCAAAACCGCCTTGACCAAGCTTATTGAGGACGGAGAAATTGTTTGTTGCCGAAGCTATGGTGCTCAGATCATAAAGCGGCACATCTCTGTTTCCTCTGGGTCCGTCGTCGTGGTCTTTTACACTCTGAGGGTCATCGAGATATGTCGAATTGGTAATAGCACTCACCGGTGGATTATGGCTTCTGCAATCTGTTTCCGAGACAACTGCATAAATGCCATTACAACCTTGGAGGAATTGTGAGATTCTTCATTCAGGAATTCATTTCATTAAACCGAATGAAAGTTTTAAGCTTAATAAGATCTTTCCAAACGTTTTTACAACTGTTTTCCCGGTAAATATATTGATGTATTGTATGATTTCATCTCTTGTATCCTGAAACTGGCCATGTGCTGGTTTAGGTTCGTTGTTGAAATCCTGCATTAAGATCTAAACTGGCATCATCATGCTCTCTTTGGCTCAAGGTTCTTAGATTTGGAAATGATCAAATAAAAACATAGAAGTTACTCTTTAACTGACTTCCTACGGCTAGGAATAGTTCCAAGACTGAACCAACCAAAGTTTGTGTCCTTTATTAATTGGTGAAGAATTAATTTTAGCAGACAAATTAACCGGAAAATATAAATAAAGAGTGTACTGGTGTTGAGGACTAAGTGACACACCCTTTCTCTTCTTGATCACCAGGCAGTACGAGAAGGAGCCGGCGAGCAGTAGAGCCGTCAAAATCGAAACCAAAATTATTGCAGCCGACGTCTTTTGGTTGAGGGATCTTGTTTTCCTGTAACGAGCTGGAAGGAAAGTACAAACACAGTATTTCAGATTCAATGACCTCGAAAGTGCTTGTGCCAAGTATAGAATGAAAAGTTCTTTCGACCTCAACTTGAAACCAGACATTACCAAGCGGACCTCCAACGATACACAGTTTATGCGATGCAAAAGCTCGAACTTGGTTCCTAGAGTTGTAGATATGAATTTTTATGCTCATGAATTTAATCCATTTCGAAGCTCGATTCATCATTTGCTTGACAATGCTAATTTAATGAAACAAATGAGGTTGCAGGAGATGCATCACATTAACAAAAGTAGTACTAGTGACATAAGTTACAGAAGCAGGAGTACCTAACTCGATGGCATCGACCCGTACGAATAAATCTTGACCTAAATCTGCAAATGTTCTTGTATCGACTAAACCGCCATGCCATATGAGGCACCCGGAACCTCCCGGGCTCTCACTGGCACGAGCATAAGCTGTGCAAGAGCAATCCCTCAGGCACTCCTCCTCGCACTCCTTCATGGTCAGGCTCATGTTGGCACGTGCTTTTGAAGTGTCCGGCACCTTTACATGTGCCACCTTCACGAATCCTTCCCCACTTCGACACACTGACACCCCTCCCCTCCTTACGCACCCTGCCGATCCATCTCTAAGGTCCCAATCAGTCGGGGACTTGGGCTCGAACCCTGGCAGGCATGTGCACTCGAACTGGCCCGTATCGTATGGATTGCAGTTGCTGTTGGGTCCACACTTGCCGTAATAATCGCACTGGTCCTTTGGAGCGAACCAGAATTCTATCCACCGGTGGTCTCTGTCGTGCCATGTGGATCGTTGGAGTGACCCCGATTCGTTCACCACCATTCTGGTGATGATCGATGCGTCAATGACGCCATACATTATAGAAACCTCGTCTGGGTCATTTACAAAGCTTACGTTAAAGATGAAAGAATGAGTCATTTCAGGTATACCGCTCCACCGATCTCCAGTCCATGACCCAGCGCGCCAATATGGATCCCCGTCCTTGTACAGAAGCAATTGAGTGTAGCCCGTTGGGTCGATCCTATAGGAGCAATTGCCAGGTGTTGGATCCTCTGGGGACTTCCATGATGTTAGGAACCGGTTCAAACCGGTTTTGCGGTTCAACCCGAGTTTCATGAAAGGAAGCATAGTGTCTGTTGGATAATCAAAGCTTTGCCATATCACCCTTTCGCTAAAATCTTGAACCAGGACTAGATTGCCTGAATCCATAAGCCGGGCTGTAGTAGAATAATTGGACAATGCAGAAGAAACATTTGTGGACCAAACAAGAAAGCTTCCATTCTCATAGAGCACCAACTTTCCATCAGAATCAATCGAAAGGGCTCCTGAAGTGCCATTGATTGGCCTCTCTCGGTTAGCAACCCAAACAATGGTTTGCTCAGAAACTTGGTAATACCAAATTCCGACATAACGGTGGCTAGAATTACCTGGGCTGAAGAAACCGAGAGCGAACTTTTTACCGCTGGAGACCAAGAGATTGCCATCTCTGATAGTATTGTTTTGGCTTAGGATGTCCAAGCCAGTGCTTCCCTGAAGTAGAAAAAGAAGAAGCAGGGCATATACTGACCCCTTTTCTGTGTTCATGCTGTCTTTTTATCGAGGATACAGTGGTATGATTCTGAGACAACAGAAGTGACTGAGTAATGATACCTCATATACCACGGAGTGTAGTTGAGGTATTAATTAGTGGGGACCCACCTTTCCCATCAATTTAAGCAAAGTGATTGTCACCTTTTCGATCCCCAAATAGAGTGCAAGCCGTGATGCCGATGTTGTCCTTTCTAAGCTTCATACTCTTCTTGGTCGATATTTCTCGATCGTGAAACAATAAATTAATTCCACCTTCATGTAAATTGAAGTAATGGTCACGCTCCTTGGGGACTCGCCTCACCTTTCCCTTCCCAGCTGCCTTATCCCTTTAATTAATGTGGTGGATCGATGTTGCTTGAGGTGTATTTGCTTCCCCATTGAATCGGTTCCACGTGAATAAACAGGGCTCTTGGTTATCATCACTCCGCCCATCCTGCAGAGAACTTGCCATTTCAGACTGTTGGGACAGAGATGGATACCGCGTCCTTTCCATTGACAGCGATTTTAACATAGAAACAGTCAGTCGAGCCTGAAAATTCAATATCCTAATGTCATTGTGGAAACTGAGGAAAAAAATCCATTTCTAGGTCTTTATTCAAGGCTAGAGTCAAATTGCCATTTAATCCTTTTCAGATTCGTCCTTTACGCTAAGGTAGTATTCTCTGTTTTCTTATGACAGAACTAAGCTACTATATTAAGATGATTCTTTTGATTTGATCACTCTGCAATATATGAAACCTCTTCACTGTTTGTGCTTCTAATTTACAGATGCAGAGAGGCTTGTTTCCCTTGTCAATGTCAACAGCTTTTAGAATATTCTGAAATCTCAAGAGTGAATGCGTTTCATTGGGGTGTGTATCTGACCAGTATTGTGCCTATCATCAGCAATTTGCAATACTGTCAAAATGATAGCAATCTATTATGGATTGCCAGTCTACCCTACAAAGAATTAATCTTGGCAGACTAAATTAAAGTCACTAAGTTTAGACTAGTGCGACAGAAATCGGCATAAACTGTGTAACACGACCCGATTCGAATTTCGTACACTCACTTGTTTCAGATCACCAAATTCATGATCCAAGTAACCACGCCTGATGCTCGTGCAATTGAAAAAGCACTAACATATATTTGATCCTGCTGACTAGAACAAAGCTTACCCAAGACATTGATCACTCGGTCATCCATCTGGCCCCATCTGGAAGGGACACTTTCCCCCGTTCATTAGATGACCTCGACCGCCGTTTCACGAGCGAGGCTAGAGATTAAACAGTGTTCAATCATAGATCAAGAAGTCTGACCCGTGAAAGAGAAAAAAAAATAGGTCAAGAGAAAAAGACAAACCGATGGTTTCTCTTGGCCATGCGAGGTGGCGTGAGAAGACGGCAACCCCATGGAACAGACTTCACAATCTATCAACGGTTGTTCGTTTACTCAGTTGTCCATTTGGTCATTCATTTGTTTATTGTCGCCTTGATACGTCACTGGCACAAGCGGGTGTCTTGTAGTTCTTGAAGGGTAGATGAAAAGGTGACTTGGGGAAACCCTGACCAAGTAACCAGGGCCTCTCACCTAAAATGGTGGCAGAAAGTGATAAGGAAAGGAATTTGGATCCCTCGGATGTGAGGCTCGAGAGAAGAGAGATTAGTACACTTTCCTCAACATTAGTCTCGGTGCATTACTATGCTGATGTGGGTTTGAGGCTTCAAAATCAATTTATGCAATATTTTCAAGTCCCTTTTGTGCAAAGCTACTGTCAATGTACTTGGCATCAGGTAATTACATTCAGAGTTTAACATACATATGTATTACGCAAATCTTTTTAGAAGTGCCTTTTTTGGAAAAAAAATGAAAAAAAAAAATGAAAGGAAAGTGCATTACAAGTTCAAAAACTTATTACGAATGTGCAATTGAATTATAAAATTTTCAAAAAGTGTAATAAAATCCTATTATCTATCACGAAGGTATAATTGAATCTTAAAACTTTCAAAAAATGCAATAAAATGTAAAGATTTTATTGGATCAATTTGACAAGTTTTAGGACTTGATTATACTTTTGAAGGTTGTAGGACTCTTGTACTTTGTGATAAGTTTTAGGATTTAATTACACTTTTTGAAAGTTTTAGGACTCATTTGTCATTTCGTAATAAGTTTTAAAACTTTCAATGCACTTATCTTTTAAAAAAATTGTAAACTTATTTATAACATATTGACCGTAGTAATCCCAACATCATAATTAGAAGCTGAAACAATGCCATTACTAGACAATGCATTTGCTCCATGGTAGCTAATTTGTGATAGCATGAATTTTCAGAATTTGTTTTCAATTAAATAAATCAGGTATTTCATCGATACGCCAATAGTGCTACTTTTTGAGCTGATCACTCATGAGATAACTAGACTATCTAGGGAAGCTATTAAAGGGATTTTAATGCAATAGACTTGAGAATTGATCTCTCGACTGTGTTGATCTGCAAGTGTCATTACGATACTGTTGAAATCAATCAGAGACTGGAGATAGGTCGATTTGATTGAGATATGCGATCAGAATATGGGTGATTTCACCTTATTGCAAAATACTCTTCGAGCGGCACTAGACCGATTTTTCTATCGTTTTGGTACCCGGTGTCCATAATTGAAACCTTGAGATTTTCATGACAACCGAAGGTCGCTAATGTGTCGAAGATGTATATTGTGACTCGAGATAAATCAATCACGGGTCAATTGCACTAAAAATTCCTAAAAATTACCTGGTAGACTAGATTATACTAAAATTGCATCGGATTGAAATTAACCGCGAATTTGAATTCAATTTCAGAAATTAAAACTTTTGTCGTGTCACAAATCATTTTAGGAATGTTGACCCATCTTCCGAAAATTCTTTGGAGATTTCGAGATTTTTGCAGAAAATCATTTCGAACGTTGCGGAAAATTAGTGGAAATTTAGATGGGCCAAATTAAAGGAAATTTGACTTTTAAGCGAGCGCTTTGAGTGTCGGGGATTTATAGAAAATTGTTCGGGATTTTTCTCCATCGAAATTGGATCACAATTTGGGAAATTGAGTGATGAAATTAAACCTAAAGTGGTGGAATTCGTATGCCATTTTGGAGGCTATATTTTTGGCATTAATTTGATCTCTTTATGGATTTAATTTGCTAGAAAGAAATAGGGGGACAAGCCATTAATTGAGTGGATAATTTGTGGACTTTGTTTCCCCTTTTCCTTTGTTCCAATCCCCTTGGTTAAGGAAGACAGTTGCTTCCCACCGTTGCCACTCCTTTTCATTTCTTTTGGTGTAGCTCCTTCCACGTTAATCCTCTCTCTTCTTGCTTGGTCAAACCTCACCGCAAAGCCTCCCCATCGAAGACTTCATCCTCACCCATCGAAGCCATCACTTGTCTCGATTTCCCCCTCCTCGTGTTTCCTTTCAGCTCGGTCACCTCTCCAGCTTCACTACCTTCGTCCGCGTGGTCTTCAGCAGCAACGACGTTTGCGTGTTTTTGGCCCAGTTGAAGTCTTCGAGCCCAGCAGCTGCTTCTCCTTTTAGCCAGTGAAGCCACACGCGTCCGACGCCAAGTCCACCGAAGGCCCACGCTACCGCTCGTCTACTCCACTTTGACTTGTCCTCCTTTAAGCTGCACGAAACCAATGCCAGCTTCATCGATTTCTTCAATCTTTGCCGAGTCAACCAGCAATGTTTTCTCCCCAAGGTTGACTCCTCTACCACTCATCCAGCATTGACCAAAGCCACCGGCCTGCTTTAGTTGCCACGTCCAGCCCAGTCCAACGGTCTTCAGCCCACGCGAGCAGCAGTAGTTCACGCAAATTTTCGTGGTCCAATATAGGCCTTTGTTGCTTATTTGATTGGCCCAAGTCTTCAGCAAGCTTCAGCCCATTCCAGCCAGTTTGGTCTTGCTGCGCCAGCCCACGAAGCGTTTTGCTCCATCCAGTGTCTTGGGCCCGTGTCTTCTGCCCAGTTGTGAGCCAAGGCCAGCCCATTTGAAGCCCATTCTCAGACCATTCCTAGTTCACTTGGAGCCCAATAAGCAGGCCCAAGCCCAAGTCTAAGCCCAGAAATTTCTGTGGGCTTGCCAGACTTTTGGCCCGGTCCGAGTGTCCGTTGACGCTGCGAAAATTCAGAATTTGACCACCGTTGCGCGGCCGTCGTGGTGTTCTAGTCTTCGCATTAAACAAGTGAGTTTTACTCATTAATCCTCACTTAATCAGTTAATTATGCTTATGTGTTGATTAGTTTATGTTAAGATGAATTAGGTGGTTAGTTAGTGCCATTAGCGAGTATACACGTGCTATTATTTATTTAAAGAACCTTGAAATTTTTGTGGGTTCGTTTCAACATCCAATTAGGCATTATGGGCCCAAATTGGATTTATTGCATTTATTTAATATTTTCCGTAATTATTTAATTAATTAATTATTTTCCGAAAATTCAACCGAGATGGCTGGTGATTGGAATTTTGTGCTGATTGCAGTGATGTTTTCTGTTTATTTAATTGAGCACTGGATTATGAAAATTGAGTGAATTGGCGATTATGTGGGGATTTATCCCAAAATTGGAAAATGTTAGTATTTGAGTGGGAAATAACCATGAAAGGTTGTGAGTAGACTTAGAAAACCGCGAAGTAAGATTGTGCCATTTGGACCGTGATTCGCCACCAAATTGGAATCGGTCGTGAGGGCTATGATTTACCACCTAATAAAGATTGTGCCCTGGGGATCGTGATTCACTACCCGATAGAGGTTGTCTTTTAATAGGGGTCATGATCTCGCCACCTATTAAAGGTTGTCTGCCCACCTGGGCCGTGCTTACCACCTAAGATAGGTTGTGTCCTTTGGACCGTGATTTATAGTTGAGAATTTTATAGACTCTGCTCGTTGAGCCGTGATTGAGAATTGAGATGGAATAGTTGAAATGATTGGAGAGTGGTCTTGATGATATGTAATCGACTGAGTCGATTGATCATTAAGTCGATCTGATTGATTGGGTGATATGATTGTTAGTATCTATTATTTGAACTGACTTGTAGGAAGGAAACTGAGATCAAGGTAAGCCATCTGACTCGTGATTGTGCTTAGGTAGCCCCTAGAGCATATTTACTTCATAATCGTGTCTTAGGGAGTAGAACTCACTAAGACATTGTCTCACTGGTTATTGTATAACCATTTTTAGGTCCTTAAATGATGTTGGTGGAGGACCAGAAGTCCCGGAGTTTGGGGAAGTGAAGGAAACATAATCAGCAAATCTGTCTGACTCGCTAGTCATAGGACAGTCCTTTTGTGATTAAGCCGATATTTTTGTAAGCGACCTGATGTTATAAATAAACCTGTGTATATATAAAAGGTTGGTTTTGGTTTGAAAAATTTATGGCCCTACTTTCCTATTTCATTTTTTTTATTGTCTAAAGATTATTTATATGCTTTCGCATGCGTACTAAAATGAATGGGTTAGTGATGCGTCTTTGGATATCGTTATTATATGGACCAAGTAGGGATGGGCACGTACTCGGAGGGTCGGGATGTGACATGATTTGTAGATGGAAGCGACACACTAGCATTCCCCAACATGAACATAGATCGTAGGCATTGGATGGGAACTCTTGCAAGCACAAGACACATATTTAAATTCAACTTGAAGCCTCCTCTCCTAACACAAATAGCGAATTGACTAGTCGACAATGTTTAGGCATTTTCCTCCTTTTCATAGCTCCCATACCTATGAGCCAGTGATGTGTTAAATTATGTCTTGAATGTGAGTCTATACACATCTGACATGGTAAAAGTATATAGAACACGACCTGGTTGAAGTATTGCTTGTATTTTGGATGTCTTCTAAGTTGGACTTTAACTCCAAGCAAATTCAAGGGAGTTCAAAATTTGATGAAGTCTATCTTGGATTAGAAAAAAAAAAGATATTGCGGTATTCTAGTTTGAGTTCGCAAGTCACGTAAGAACATTAAAAAAAAAAAAAGTTCTGCTCGATTATTACACATTAGAGCATTTCAACCGACGATGAATGAAATCCAAGCTTTTGTTAGGCAAATACTTGCAAATTAATAGATTCTCAACTTCTCCAATGTAGTACCCTAGAATTTTCACCACACTCCAAAGATGGAGTTTTGCAGTCAACGTAACTTCAATCTTATACTACTCGATCCCTTGTCCAGAAAATTTGAGAAGCCTTTTAACTGCCATTTCCATTCCATGTTTGTCACACCCTATAAAAGCAAATCGACATATGATTCATTAAAGTAAAATGATGGGGTACCAATAAAGGTGTGTTTGATAATAATTCTATTTCTAGAAATAATTTTGTTCAATTTTTTTTCCAATTCTATTCCCTTAAATGAATTTGACTAAAAGAATGTGTTTGGTATTTGATTCTTCAAATAGAAAAAGAATATTTCAACCTTCAATTTTTTTTTTCATGTGAGGAATTTTTTAAAAATTTTAAATAATTTTAAAAGAATTTTTAAATTTTTTTGAATTTTTTCCCCTTCCTTCTTCTTTCTCTTCTAGCCAGTTGCTGGGCCTTGGCATATACTAATTCTGTTTTCATACCGTCTTTTTGTTAGAGGATACTATGGTATGATGTCTAAGTCAACGTAAGTGACTGAGTGAACAATACCACAAATATCACGGAGTGTGGTCGAGGTCTTAATTAGTGAGGATCCACCTTTCTCATGAATTTAAGCAAGTAGTTGTAATTTTTCTTCCACCATGTAAACGTAAAGCTTGATATTTTCTGTCAACGTGTCTCAAGCATCAAACAAGAAAATAATTCCTACCTCATGTATATTCAAGGAAATTTGCAACAGCAGTCTATTATATCTAATCTACATGTAAATGTGGCATCCCAAAATTCAAGACATCATCAACAGCAGTCTATTATACCTGGTGGTATGTCAGTACATAATTCCGGAAGCCCTGTCGGAGGTTTTTGCCCAAAGGGAATGCCTTGCGATGCCAGGATTTGGGTGCGGGATGCCCGTCTAGAAGGGTAAAGGCCGGAAGTTCGGTTGTATCTTGGATACATGCCCGGAGGTTCCTCGTGATGCTAGATGAGATGCGAGATATCCGGAATGTGGGGGGCCGGATGCCCGGTTGTATCTTGGATACATGCCCGGAGGTTTTTCTCGCATGAGATGCGAGTGTAAAATATGAGATGAAATTGATGAATCGAGGAAGGGTGATGTGGTGATCAAATTTAAAGATAAAGATGAAAATTAACCCATGGCATGATATGCATGATGATATGCATGATGATGGTGATGATATGTGATATGATATGATGATCACCCATGGTATGATATGCATGATGATATGCATAATGATGGAGATGATGATGTGATGTGATATGATGATCACCCATGGTATGATATGCATGATGATATGCATGATGATGATGATATGTGATATGATATGATGATCACCCATGGCATGATATGCATGATAATGATGATGACATTTGATGAGATATGATGATCCCCTATGATAATATATGCATGATGATGCATGATGATGATGTGTGATGTGACATGATGATCATCCATGGTACTATATGCATGATGAAATGCATGATGATGACAATGATATATGATATGCCATGATGATGATATATGATGTGATGATGCATGATACGCATGATTACAAGGTAAGTGATGCTTGCAACATGTGATGATATGCATGATGCATTGGAATGTTATTGGATTTCCCTATCTATTGAGTGGTTGTACTCACCCCTTTTGGGGACCAACATTTCAGATTAGTAGATGGTTTGAGCGGTTGGATATGACCGCGGGAAGAAGGATAGCAAAGGAGGGAACCTTTGGACGCCGACACGGGTTGATGGACCTTAAGCATACGATTGTGGGAGGAGATGTCGGTCATCTTTTAAAGTATAGCCAAGTATAGAAAGACTATGGCATTTTGATGTACCGATTTAATGATGTCCATCTGCCTTATGTAAATAAACGTGTCCGGCTTTAACTTATATAAGATGTTTAGTAGGTGTGCATCGATTTCTGAATGTAGGGAAGGGAATTGTTAGATATGCTTCCGTTATGTAAATTGCGCAAGGGACCGTTAATAAAAGATGTAAACCCCCATGGTTGTATGGACCCGCTGCAACTAAAAATGGTATCAGAGTGACTTGTTATTTGGGAAAGAACAAGGAAAAGCGAACTGTGGTGACTCTAGCGGATCGGGGGCCGTCGAGGGGTGCCACAGTAAACTTTTCTCCTAAACACAAGAGCTACTTCTAGCTCATACACAACACGATTTAGCCTTTAGGTGTCGTCTATCTACCGATACAGGAAGCATCTCAATTTCTCAAGTTGAGTAGTACTGCAATGGACTTGTGGTGGCACGTGGCTAGCGAGCTTCAACAGTAGTAATTGTAACTTTGTTAACAGAACATGTTTGGGTGCATGCCGACTGAATATTTCCATTATAGTCACTCTCGTCGATGAATGCGGGCTATTTTTGTTATTTATTTTTTTGTGATCCCACATTTTAGATCCACATTTTCTCTTAAAGTTGCGACTATTCAACATAAAGTTTTTTCCACGCTTAGCACCCTTTCGTGACAACCGCCCATTTGGTAACCGTCTTGATGGGAGACGGGATATAAAAGTGAACGTACGTTCATTTCTGACGGGTGATGACAAGGTCTAACACAAACTCTCATATTTGGAATACATTATCAGTACGTGAGGGAATTTGGTTAGTAGCATGTCCCCAATTTTGTTTGATTTCAAGTTTTTCTAACGAATGCGAACAAGAACAATGACAGGAGGTTTGTCTTCAATTGATCTTGGCTTCTGCATATGAATATTTACGTCTAACATTTGGTATCAGAGCATGTTAAAGGTCTCTGCCTTGTTTTGTTGTATCTTTGTGTGTTTTCGATGTATTTTCGACCATTTTTTTTTGGGATGGACAGTAACTTGAAGTTTTGAGGCAAGAGAGATTCGCCAATTCCGGCAAAATCCGTGCGACCCACCCCTTGATTTCGGACCCATACGGTCGCACTACCACGAGGAACATTAGCCATGAGTTTTTCCGATATATTGGTATTTGCCAGAGGCTAATCGGGCGGCGGAAGTCGCAGTGGTTGAGAATTTGTGTTTTTAGGAATTTTCTTATGATTTAGGGATTATTTTTTCATCATTTTCGCCGAAACTTAAACTCATGTAGTCGAGCCAGCATGCTTTTCAAAACCCATCATTTATTTCGGTCTGAGATGGGCTGCTGGAGAAGAAATGGGGCTGAAATCGCGGCTGAAAATGGCGAAAAACCGATGGAAAAGCTTTTGTTCGCGTGGGGAAGAAGGCGCGTGGGGTCCATGCATCCGCTGCAGTTGCAGGCACGTGGAACTCACACGCCACGCGCCTACACACGTGCACCAACCGCTGGCACGTGGGCTCACACACGCGGAACTACTCGCGGCAGTTGCAGGCGCGTGAGCGATGGACAGGGCGCGTGCTCGGCACGCGCTTGTCGACCCCTCACCCACGGCTCCTTTTACACTTTTGCCCCAAATTTTTTCATATTTTTACAATCTTACCCTTGGCCAAATTTATTTATTTACTATTTTGCCCATGATGTATTTATTTATTATGTCATTTCATGCATTTTTATGAGTATTTTATGCATGAAATTAAATGTCCAATGGTCATAATATTTAATTAATTAGAGAGTGGCCACAACATATTTAATTAATTAAAATTATATATTAAAAGCCTCCGGATCATATTAATAAATTGACATTAATTGTAATTAATTATATTAATATGATGAATTTTATCCCACATGAATTTTCATTATATTAATGTTGACACCTATTTTAAAATTTAATTTATCTTTTAGAAAATAATAATAGAGCATTTGGTTGTGGAGGGAATTTTTTAAAAAAATTTGAACCAAATTTCAAAATTTTAAAAAGTTTGAAAATCGTGTGATTTTGGAGCTACTAATTTGTTGAACGGTTGAGTGAATATCTCACCTACAAAAATAAATTGGAGTTTTTCTCTATAAATAGAAAAAAAGGGAGCTTTGGTTCATGGGGGGGCTTCTTCATTCAGTTTTCAAAAAGTTCACAAAAGAAAAAAAGAATTTTTGGAAGGGAGAAAAATCAAAAGAAAAGTGGAGAGAAGAGTAGGTACAGAGAGAGATGACGTGAGGCAAAGAAGTGAGAGTGAGGGAGACGTGTGAAGGTTCAGCAGAGTGAAAGTGACGTGAGGGAGAGAGAGAAAAATCAAAAGAAAAACAAAAAGAAAAGGATGTGCACTGTGCTTCTTCTTCACGGTTTCCTTCTCCGTGAAGCCGCACGCCGCTTCGCTGTTGCCGACTGCACCCACACCGCCTCGCGCTGGCCACCATGCCTCCGTCACCACCGCCGACCTCCCCCGTGGTGCCAACGGCAGCAGTCTCGCGAGCCCCCCTTGTTGCTCGACCCGACGCCCGTGCTCGCACCTCCTTCGCAAAGCACCGGCGCACAGCCACTCTGAAGTTTCCTCCCGTGAGCTTGCGTCTAGCCCCCTGCTCCCCGCCGTCGTGACTCAGCCTCGACGCTAGCAGATCTGTGATCCCCTGCAGCAGCCGCATCCCGAGTTGGCTCACCGCCCGCCTCCTCATTCGCTGCTCGTGGCCCCGACGGTAGCTGGCCGCCCAGATCGAGCGCCGACCCGAGCCGTCGCCGGAGCTCCTCATCGCATGGCCCTTTCCGCCCGCACTCAGCTCCGACGACGTCGTTTGAAGCCCGACGACTGTTGGCTAAGCCGCCCACTGAAGAACCCACTCCATTCGCAGTTGTGAGCGACTCCCTTGCTCCGCCGGTTCTTGTTGCCCGAGCATCTCACCGCCTGCCGCGTCTCCGATTGGCCCTCTGCTCACTCGTCCGAAGCTCCGATCTTGACCCTTTGTTCCACGACACCCGCCACACACCCGTGAGACACCATCGCTGCAACGCCTCGAGCTCCTGCTGCTACCACAGCTCGCATCCTCACCTCTGCAGCAACCGACGCCGGCTCCACGCCCGGACAGGACCATTTACACAGAGACTTTTTCTCTTATATCTAAGAAAGATTCTCTTCGTATTGTCTTGGCATTGGTTGCCCATTTTGATATGGAATTACATCAGATGGATGTGAAAACGGCGTTCCTCAATGGAGAACTAGAGGAGGAGGTTTACATGAAATAACCTGAAAGATTCTCCTTTAGTAAAGGTGAGCATTTGGTGTGCAAGCTTAAGAAATCTATATATGGCTTAAAACAAGCATCCCGCCAATGGTACTTAAGGTTTCATGATGTCATCTCTTTATTTGGTTTTATAGAGAATCTCATGGATCAATGTATATACCAGAAGGTCAGTGGGTGCAAAATTTGTTTCCTTGTACTGTATGTAGATGATATGCTACTTGCAACCAATGATAAGGGATTGCTACATGAGGTGAAACAATTCCTCTCTATAAGTTTTGACATGAATGATATGGGTGAGGCATCTTATGTCATTGGCATTAAGATCCATAGAGATAGACCTCGAGGAATTTTAGGACTATCTCAATAAACCTATATCAATAAGGTCCTAGAGAGATTTCGGATGAAAGATTATTCACAAAGTATAGCACCTATTGTGAAGGGTGACAAGTTCAATTTGAACCAATGCCCAAAGAATGATTTAAAAAGTGAATAAATGTAAAACATTCCATATGCTTTTGCTGTTGGAAGCTCGATATATGCTTAGGTTTGCATTCGACCTGACATCGCTTTTGCTGTGGGAATGTTGGGAAGATATCAGAGTAATCCAAGTTTAGACCACTGGAGAGCTATAAAGAAAGTGATAAGATACCTACAAGGTACCAAAGACTATATGCTTATGTATAGACGGACTGACAACCTGGAAGTGGTCGGTTATTTGGATGCGGACTTCGCGGGTTGTGTTGATTCACGAAAATCAACATCTGGATACATTTTTATGTTAGCTGGCAGAGCCGTGTCATGGAGAAGTGCCAAGCAAAATTTGATTGCTACTTTCACTATGGAGGCTGAGTTTGTTTCTTGTTTTGAGGCTACCTTGTATGGTGTATGGTTGAAGAGTTTCATTGCTAGGCTTAGAATTGTTGATTCAATTTCTAGGTCATTAAGAATATATTGTAACAATTCAGCTGCAGTTTTTATGATTAAAAATGCCAAAAGTGGCAGTCGAAGTAAGCATATTGACATTAAGTATTTAGTCATAAGGGAACGTGTTAAGAAGAATAAAGTGGTCATTGAACACGTTAGCACTGAATTGATGATAACCAATCCTTTAACTAAAGGCATGCCATCAATGAAGTATAAGGATCATGTAACTAATATGAGAATAAGTTACATCATGTAATTTGTTGTCATATGAACGATTTTTGATGTATGAAACTCTTATTCAGTTGTAATGTTGATTCTCAATTTTGGTGTACACATTTTGTTGTTTATGAGAATAACATTTATCCTTGGTTCTGGAATAAACATGGGGTTTATTCATTAAGATTTGTTGTCACATATAGGCTAACATTAAAGAAATAAGGTGCATTGTGATACATGGAAGATATTACTTACTCTTAGAGGACATGTCGCCATGATCCATGTGTTTTGTTTCTTTTCTTTAAGCATAAAGTTTTCGTTGAATTAGTTGAATAATTCATATGATGAAAATGATGGGATCAAGTGGGAGAATATTATTTATTTTTTTGTGATCCCACATTTTAGACCCACATTTTCTCTTAAAGTTGTGACTATTCAATATAAAGTTTTTTCCACACTTCGTACCCTTTCATGACAACCGCCCATTTGGTAATCGTCTTGATGGGAGACGGGATATAAAAGGGAACATATGTTCATTTCTGACAGGTGATGACAAGGTCTAACACAAACTCTCATATTTGGATTTCACCATCAGTACGTGAGGGAATTGGGTTAGTAGCATGTCCCCAATTTTGTTTGATTTCAGGTTTTTCTGATGAACGCGAACAAGAACAATGGCTGGAGGTTTGTCTTCAATTGATCCTGACTTCCGCATATGAATTTTTACGTGTAACAGTTTCGGGAACGGAAGTACCACATCAGCATTCCCCAGCATGAATACCACTGTGGACATAGTTGGTCTGCCGATGCATATCTTTGCACGCACAAAAGACCGATTTGAATGCACCTTGATACGATTTCTTCAGAATATGTATTGCCAATTGATTTGTCCGCAATGTCCATGCATTTTCCTCCTTTCCACAGCTCCCATACCTGGACATAACACATACCAGACACCTCGGATTATGTCAATGCGATTGTAGAGCCTGGTCAAGTTGTGCATAGCGATGAATTATATAAGAGTTTCATACTTACATGGCCAATTAAATAGCAAAAGGGGTTCATATGATAGCACCCGCTATTTCTTTGGCCTGTGATGATCTCTAACAACAAAACTCCGTAATTGTACACATCTGATTTTATAGAAAACCAGCCTTGTAGAGCATACTCTGGTGCCATGTACCCACTATGGAAGCCAAAAAGAAGAAAAGTAATCAGCATCTCATTCATCTTCTAAAATTCCTTTTGAAGTTTGGGGGACATAACAAAAGGTTGAAACTTTAGTATGAAAGAAAGAAAATGGTTGGTCGGAGTTCTTTTTCCATGTTCTAATATCTCATTTTTTTTTTTTTAAAGTAGATGAAGTAGAATTTAATGCTTAAGAAAAACACTCACTATGTCCCGACCACGTGCTTTGTTTCTCCTTCAATTTGGTCTCCTCCACATATCCTCACCAACCCAAAATCTGAAATCTTTGGGTTTAGTGCAACATCTAGTAAGACATTGCTAACTTTCAAATCTCTGTGGATTATTCTCAAAATTGAATCCTAATGCAAATACATGAGTCCCCGAGCCACCCCATACGCGATTTCATACCTTTTTCCCCAATCCAGAAGTGATCTCTTTGTTTCATCTGGACCAATTTTGGGGATTACCTCAAGTTATTATCCATATTACTCGCTGTAGACCGAAATTTTTTTTGGCCATTGGAAGAAATTACTTACCGTAAAGTAATGAATCCAAGCTTTTATTGGGTAAGTACTTATAAATTAACAATTTTTCGTCTTCTTGAATGCAGCAACCTAAGATTTTCACTAGATTCCGGTGTTGGAGTTTGGCAATCAACCTGACTTCATTTTTGAACTCTTCGTTTCCTTGTCCAGAATATTTTGAGAGCCTTTTAACTGCTATTTCTGTTCCGTCATTCATCACACCCTGTGAAAACGAACACATCACAGGAATAAGTATTTAGACCTGTCATGTGAAGCCGGTGGCTCAAAAGCTGCTATGAGTAAACTTCCCGGGAGGATGTTTTCTTCATCGGTTTGTGACGACGGGTAGATAAGAGTCGACACAAGATGTACCTCCATATCTATAGTGGAAGTAATCAGATCACAATACCTTTCGAGAATTTCAAAATAGAAAAAGGTTCTTTACAATAAAACTGGTTCCCTTCCGAGAATTTTATTCAAGGACATCAACCCCATAAGGGACAGACAATTGAAGTTGGAAGAATATACATATTAATATCCAATAACCATTTGGATTCAGTTGAATAAGGAGATTAATTACCTTATATACAGATCCAAAACCGCCTCGGCCAAGCTCATTGGCAGAGGAAAAATTGCTTGTGGCTGCAGCTACAGTTCCGAAATCAAAGACTGGTATATCTGTTTTTGCCTACCTTTGCTGTCGAGGACTTCCAGACCTGGAATTTCATTGAAATATGTTGAGCTTGTGGCAACACCAAATAGATGATTACGCCCTCTTCTATCTGCATTTACACAGTTGAACAAAACGCTTATGAAAATGAAAGCAATTCTGTACTGCTTCTTGTTTTGCCGTTCTGGCCAATTTGGGAATTCTTTTTAGAGGAAGAAACGATGCAAATTTTCCTCTTCTATCTGCTGTCACAATACAGCATTTTTAATTATCAAGCACTGTTTTCACAGCTTCGTTGATCAAGGTTTCCAGAATTGAAATATGTTGGAACTTGTGATCCAATTCTAGAAACTTCAAGATAGATTTAAGCTAGAAAATTCAAGAAAAATTCTAAAAGAGTCTACAAGCTGCTATCTCTTATTTGTTCTAGAAGTTTCATCTTATGTTACTATAAAATAATAGTAGCTATTTATAGAGAAGTCTGGAGACTTCCTCCACCGATTTTGGTAGCTATATAAAGGAGCAAGTGCTTCATGTTTTGTGTGGGAGCTAACCTTAAAAACCACATCATGTAGCTCCCTCACCAACACCTCCTTCAACTATTATAAAATTATTTTCATAAACTGATGAAACTATCTTTGTCCCATAAACCTTCTCAAAATATCCTATCCTTGTCCATTGTCCATGCTCTATCAAATATAAACTATACCATACTTCCGCGCACATTTAAACTCTAACAAAATCAACCACCCTGTAGCCTAAAATCCTGGCTAGATTAGCTCCAATTTTAATTTAATGGATTCTTATCCCTAAACATCTAAATAATTACCTACTTGTAAAACAGATTGAGTAATATATATGGTCGAAAAAGCTTCTATCAAGGCAAGATTACCACACCTCTTTTCCTCATCAGCCGAAGGCAGTACATAAGGGAGCCTGCAACACTACTGCAGATACCAATATCGTTGCCACCATTGCCGTCTTGACAAGAGTACGAGCTGTAAAAGAAGGCACAAGAACTTGGAAGTTGCAAATGTTACGAAAATGAATGCAACAACTATCATAAGCAAACAGTTTCATCAAGACGAGATCAGGAGAAATAAGACAATAATATAAGCTGTTTCTTTGCTCTTCAAGGAGTTATTAGAGTTTCTCAGCCAGCAAAAGATTTTATTTTATTTTTTATTTTTTTTCAATTCTGCTACAGTTGAAATCTTTGCAGTTGGATTACTCAACGCACGTTTCGGTTAGGTATAGTCAATTCAACTGTCTGCCACAGCTTTTGAATGGAGTCGGGGAATATCTTGTCTCGTGTATGTGCTGGAACATGACGTTGTCATGACCAGAACGAGCCATACTTCCATGTATGTAAAACTATTAACTCTGACAACAAATGCAGGGAAAGTGCACTTTGGGTCCGTTCGTTTAGCGGAAAATAGACTATTTCTGGAAAATATTTTTCCAGAAGTCATTTTCTAGGAAAATGACAATATTTTCTGATGTTCGGCTAAAACTTGAAAATGTTTCGGAAAATATATTCCGATGTTCGGTAAGGAAAATATTTTCCACTCACCAGATTGGCAAGCACGAGCGCTTACTAGATCGACGAAAGCAAGTTTGAGATCGACGAGCTTGAAGTTCACCTAGTCGACGACTAGCCAAGAAGAAAAAAATAGGAAACAAAGAAAATAAAAAGAAAAAAAGAAAAAGAAAAAAAGAAAAAGAAAAAAAAAGAAAAAAAGAAAAAGAAAAGAAAAAGGAAATTAAAAATAATTCGAATTAAAAAGGAAAAAGAAAATTAAAAAATAATTCAAATAAAAAAAGAAAAGAAGAAGAAGAAAGGGGAGGAGGAAGTTAGAATTTGTAGAAGTTAGAATTTGTAGAGGTGTGAGGTAAGAGAGATCATGTGAGGAAAATGTTTACCATTTTTCAAAAGTAGAAAACATTTTCTCCTACTTTAGAGGGCTTTTTTTTTCTTTGATGGAAAACATTTTCTCTAAGGAATTCATTTTTTGTGAAACGAATGTCAGAAAATCTAGAAAACGTTATCTGGAAATTATTTTCCGCAAAACGAACAGAACCCAAGTGAAAAATATATGTTGCAATCCTTGCCGCAGCCATAGGAGGGCGCTACTTTTTTACATGATAGTTTGGCATATACTACGAGGAAGAAAAAGAATCCTAAGAAGGGCGAGCAAAAGTGGTATAAAAGAAGATCAGATTGGTAACTCGAAGAAATACTGCTATTGCATGCATACAATTTTATTGATTCTGTTTCACCAGAGTCTAAAGATATCTGAATTATTTAACTGCCAGTTGGGAGGCAAATTTCTGAACTCCATTCCCTGCAATTCGATCTGCAAACGATAGAAGCTGCCACAGATAACTTCTCCAACAGCAACAGCCGCAGACAATCGGCCCACCATTCTCTCACTGCCGTCTTAGCAGCCACCTTCTCTCTCTCTCTCTCTCTCTCTCTCTCTCTCTCTCTCTCTATGACCACTGTGGTCTGTAGTCTTGATCCTACTCATGACCTCCATTTGGTTAGGAATATGGTTCATACTCCCCATCGGTAGCAAGGCATAGAAGTTGCGTTCCTCGATGAGCAGGCGGGGTCCAATGGTCGCGGAGGCAGTGCCCCTAAGCTATGCTAGAAGGCTTTTACAATTTAAGTCCATATTTTATTGGTAATTTGAGTTTCAGCCTATAAATAGCTACTGGGCATATATAACATTTTTCTCTAGTAAATTAAGAGTTATAATAGAGAGGTGTGAGGTATTAACCATAGTGGAATGCTCAGTTGGACATAATCTTAATTTAAGGATGGATCGGGATAAAAACCTTGTGTCTATATTTCTTTTTCTTGTCTTGATTTTTTTATTTCTTTGTGATTGTGTGTCAAATCCTGATGTACCTAAGGTTGCAAGTTGCCATGGATGACCTCAACCTAAGGTTGTGCAAGTCCATAGGCTTGTTACCTCAATTTGAGGTGGTCCAAGCCCATGAGAAGGCATGTGGATTGAGGTCGCCGATACCTTGGCAACCTTGATTGATCATGAGAGGAAGGGAGGGTGGAAGCACGGGAGATCATTGGTGGATGACAACGAGTGAGGTGGATATTCATCGGGGTACCATGGATTTGGGTAATTGGATTTTAAGTTGTTTTGGAAGTTTTGCCTACATGAGAAATTTAAAATTTCTCTAGGGCCAATTTGGTAAGGAGAACGTAGATATTGTCCTCAGAGTTATGATGGTTAGGAATGAGCAGTTTTAGGTTCTATTTGGAATTTAGAATCTATCTATCGTAATAAGTTCATCATTTTTTGGAACCTGAAACCTACTATGCACTTGGAACCTACTCTATCATAGGTTCTAATGTCGGTTCTAATGATAGGATAAGTTCTAGGGTCCACTTGTATAACTAAACAAACCATTGTAGTGAATTATCATATTTAATGACTATCACTTGTTGCTAATCTGTTGACCATAACTTATGTTTGACAGATGTAGAGCATGAAACATTAATAAAGTATAAGTCTCTATCATAAAATAGAAGTTTAGATGAGTGGTTTCATACTATGCACTTATCATTGGATGCCATAGAATACCATAAAATCGTGTGAAGATATACACTAAGAAAAATAGAAAAAACTTATTTTAGATTTAGGTTCTAAGTTCCAGATTCCACTTGTCTAAAACCTAGAATCTACCCATTGAAACGGGTTCTCCAATTTTTGAAATTTTGAAGTTATCTTGCATATTTTGAAACCTTAAATTGAGCAGGTTCTCACCTATGCGGTTCTCTGATTCTAGGTTCTACCCTAAAACTATACTCATCCCTATTGATGGTAACTAATGTCGGGTACAAATTGGTTTCCAAAGCCAAAACTCAGGGTGTAAATTAGTGATTTTTATAAAAAGAGGGAGTAAAGTGATATTGGTGTTAAAAATAAGGATAATTCTGAGTTTTTTTTTTTTTTTTTAAAGTACGCAACAAGTAGGTTAGGAAAATTCCTACTTGAGTTATTTCATTACATCACCTTACTAATTCATAAAAGGATTCTGTTAATGTGTGCCCTAGGGAACTAGTTAAGCATGCTTAATTAAGAATGGTTCAATTTTCAAGATAGGGGCAACACATAACATGAGAACGGACAATGCATTGAAAATTAACGAGTATACTTATCAAATGGGTAATTTTCATAAAAGAAAAAAAAAGATAGAAATTGCAATTATCAAATGGGTAATTTACATTTTTTTTTAAATTACCAATAACTTTAAAAGTTCCGAGTGTCGATATTTATAAATTTTGGAAGATTTCGGGTATTACCCATTAGATAAAACACGAATCGGGTGATCTGTGAGAATTGAACCAAAAAATAAAAATAAAAAGTGAACTTCTTAACAAACTCTTATTTTCTTGCCACAATCAAATATCAAAGTTGAGTTGCCTACATTTATATCATGACATATTTGCAAGGAAAAGCCTATCATCAGCCAACAAAGTTCAAGTCTAATCCAATCATTCATGGGTCTCTTGTCTGTCTATAATGCGGCCTTTGTTTCTTTTCGGGAGTCACGTGAAGATGGATCTAGAGGCGACTAGGTCAATGGGGGAGATAAATTGTGACGCCTTATTGCCCATCAATCAGTCTTCTTCTTCTTCTTCTTTATTTTTTATTTTTTTTATCTGATCTGATCTTATATCTATTTTACAAGTTACTACGTGTTGTATGTAAATTGTAAAACCCTGCTTCCTTCCTTTCTCATCCGTCCCCACTCTAGCTCCTTGACAACATATAATATACTATGTCAATTACATCCTCCTCCGTGGTATTCACATATGATAAGTTTTCTTATTGGTTTCTACCTTTTTCTTCGGTTTTTCTTTTTTCATTTTTGGAGGGGCGGGGGTTGGTTGCGTTGGCGGTGGGGTGAGGGGCATTACCAATTCAATCCTATAGTTATTGTATTGATATTTATACATTCCTAAACTTTACAATTTTATCAATGCAATTCTAAATTTTTATGTGAAATTCCTATGTGATACTTCTAGTCAATTGCCATGATAGGAGTACACTTGCCCATGTTGGCATGCACCACGTAAAACGGATGGCAACGACTGGATATCATGTCAGTAATTTCTAATGGCTATTTACTATCGGTAACGCTGAATTAATGCAAACCGATAAAAGGGAAGCTATTTACTAATGGTAATGCCGAATTAATATTGCATCCCTGTAAATAAAGGAATGTCCGTACAATCGAATATTTTTGTGATGACTGGTGCAATGCATTTGCCACGTGTCGGTCGTTGGGCGCGATGCCGTTGGAATAATGAAGGGGGTTTGTCCCGTGACGACCGGGTGGGTCAACTCCTCTTAACTTCCGTCCAATCCGTGGCTCTTTCTCTTCATGCCTTCGCCTCAAGCAACGCGTTTCTTCTCTAGTTTTAGTTTCCTTCTGCCCCCACTTTTTCTCTTTTTCCGAATTGGCTAAATCGTGGAATTAAAAGAAATGAGCCAACGAAATTGACATTTGGAGGAAATACAATAAAAAAATTATTTAAGATTGTTTGTGGGGTCAATTTTTAATCTCAAGGAGATTTTGCTTATTGTAGTTAGTGATTAAGGCTCCGATAGTGTTTGTGAAAAATGAATAATTTAGTAAAAATGATCATTCGTATCGTTTGAAATAGTTGGTCGATGAAAAGTTTTCCATTACTGACAATAATTTATGTCTAGACATTTTTGTGGATAAAGAAGATATTTTTTCGTTTATTTAATTTTTGTCAAGGATGCAATCGATTATTCAAATCATTCATTTTTAGTGAAATAAATGAAATCTAAAAGAAATTTTTGTATAATTTTTAAATACATGATCAATAATTCTAATGTTTTTGAGCTTGTAAAACACATGGAGAATCTATCCAAACCTATAGTGTGTATTTTAATTTAGTCGCAAATTTTTCAATTTTGTCAATTTGGTGGAAAAAGCTTTGCGCAAAAGTCTAATGTAATATTTCCGACCAATTTTTGTTGTTGACATGACGGCGTATCATGTAAAATGACTGACGATGACCAAATCCTAATAATTTTTGAAGAAAATTGATCGAAATGATTATATGGAAATTTTACGCAAAAAAATAAGACTAAATTGAAGAAATTCAAAAATTCAAAAACTGATTTCATAAATGTGTGATATGTTTAGGATTAGTTGGGTGATTTTTTGAAAAAGAAAATAGTTAGACGTTGGAGTCGTCCTAAAGATAGGTCAGTGACTTAGATGAGGATTGTCTTGGAATTAGGTGCCTTTAGAACGTGCCTATATAGTGCAAACCTCATGCCGTAGCACATGTTCAATGTTGAAGATGGCTGCGCTTCAGTCCCCCAACAGTGACTCCCCCCCTCATCTGCAGTTGTGGCTTGTATCTGCAGGGACACCCTTGGGGGATCATTGATGGGTTTTCTAAATCCATAGAGGTAAAATCAACTAAAATAGCAGAGACACAAGTGTTGGTTAAAACTCTAGACTTTATTTCCTCAAAGATTGCCCCGAATAGACCAGAATGAGAGATACTCATACACTCTGACTATAGTACATTGGTGGCTGCGGTTCTCTCTTTAGACTCCTTAAGTTGGGAGGTATAGCCTTTAGTAGACAGGGCCAAGTGCAAACTGGAAGACTCTTCGGGTATTATTTTAGCCCATTGCTATCAAGATACAAACAAGGTGGTTGACTGGCTAGCCAAAGCCCAACAAATAGGATGCCTTATTAGGAATTGGGTTAATAGTCCCCCGTCTGCTCTTTTGGATTTATTGTGTGCTAATGCTAGAGATGTTTGCACCAAAAACTTTTCTTACTAATGCATTTCAGTATGTTCATTAAAAAAAATGTTGTGAATAGTAAATTGTGATGAGAGAATTTGACCCCCCCAAAAAACAAGAAATTTTTGCAATTAAAGAGAGGTATGCGATCTATTCTGCTCATTCGAAGTTGACAGAGATCACATCTAGCGATACAAAAAACCTTGAATAAAATTGAAGTGATATAAATGATTATTTTTAGAGAAATTAGAGCCTATTTTCATTGTTTAATTATTGTCCTTATTCCTTAACAATATAGTGTAGGTCAAATTGTCCTCTAGAAGTAAACTTTGTGTGGTTGTACCCCTTAGTTCTACATAGATGGGTGCTTCGCTTTGTCTTGACGTTCGGCAGGTTAAAACAGAAATCATGACTTACTATCCCTCCCCACTTTTCCCTAATTTCATAGATTATATGATAGAAAAAAATCCATACAAAACTTTTAAATTATGTCCACTATAACACAGTTGCTCTAAGCTTCTTTTTTGTGACATTAAAAATTCTAAAGTATACCAAATATAACACATTTATTCTGAACTTTTTTCTTATTACATAAAAAAAATCCCAAACTTGTACTTAGTGACGTTTTACATCCATTAAAGTTTAGTTAGATGATTTTTCAGCCAAAATAATGTCATTTATATTTCAATTAAGCCACGTAAGTGTCACGTTAACACTATTTGCTTTCTAACTCCATTTAGATAGATTTTTAACAGTTTTCATTGACAAAATTTTGAGGGAGGGCGAATGTATCACGTAAATTCAAATTTGAGACTTTTTGTGTCACAAAAAAAGAAGATAAATGTATTACAGTAAGCATAGTTTTGGATTTTTAATGGCTTTTGCCCTATATAATATGTCACGCCCCGAATCTTGAGCGCGCCAACATCCAACCATGGTCATGCAAATGCGACATTCTTAGGTAGTGTCACCAACCCCATTAATTTTTTTTTTATTTATTTATTGCGCAAGCGGAACAAAACAAATCCCTTAACAACATTTAACTAGGGATAGAAAAGCAAGAAATCAATCACAATACCAAACACTCATTCACAAACACATAGGTTTAAATACAACACCGGACTGTCTACAAAATAGACTAGCTCGACAAAAGGGGAATTATCCTAAAACCAACTAGCAGGACACGCTCTCCAATCCTTATGACTTTACCTCTGCAACTCCTCAAGGCTAACCAAAGATATTTGGCCGCTCCATCCACCGGGGACCTGAAATTGTAATCCCCCAACCGGGATGAGACAATGCTCAACAAGTTCAACCCCCTAAACCCTTATTAGAAAGAAAATATGCCCCAGAGTGGCCTAGCCACAACATCAAGAAGACTTACCTCGGATTAGTCTTCATCTGCAGGTTAGCACAATTTATATAATTCAACCACATGCAATTATGATAACCAAACAACTGTGGCACAATCACATTATCAAAACAATTCAACCACTTGGATCGTCTCAGTGATCAATCGACTCGGCCGATTACATGTCATTCTAGCAAATCAATCACTGATTCCAATCATAATCATATAGGAAGGTTTAACAACCAGTGGCAATCATGGCCCCACTCGGCACAACCTTTAATTAGGTGATAGATCTTGGCCCGATGGGCACGACCTCTAATAGGTGGTCAATCACGGCCCCACTGGGCACAACCTTTAATAGGTGGTCAATCACGGCCCCACTGGGCATAACCCTTAATAGGTGATCAATCACGGCCCGGTTGGGCGCGACCTTTATCAGGTGGCAAATCACGGCCTGATTGGGCGCGACCAAATTCAATTTGGTGGTTACTCTCGATCCAACTGGCACAACCATACTTCGGCGACTTTCTAAGTTCACTCATAACCACTTAACGTTTTTCCATCAAATTTCGACACTTGAGATTTTGTAAAAAAATCCCTATTTATTGCAATCACACTCAATTTGCCACAACCAATCATCAATTTCAAATGCTAAATGTACAGCAGTGATCGGCACGAAATTCTGAGCAACCGGGGTCAAAAATAATTTTTCTGTTTTTTAATATTTTAATAATTTCGGAATATAATATAATATTATAAATTCCAGAATTTCAAAACAACTAAATAATTCAAAAATAAAACCCTATTATGTCCTATCAAGGTTTATCATTAAATAAACTCTCTTAGTTTTTAATTAAACATGTTTTAAATTAAACAAACATCTTAATCTAAATCACAATTAAATAAACTAAACTAACCACCTAAGCTTACTTAACTTAGACTATGCACACTTAGGGCATCATTAATCGTCTAATCAAGATTTAGTTAACTAAACTCACCAGATTAGCGAGCCGAGTGGACCAAAATAACGATGATGTCGAGGGGAACAATTTTCTTCAAAGCAGGCCAAGCATCTGGGGCCGAGAAGCCGGCCAAAACGGGCCAAAACCGAGCTGAGATGCCCATTTTCTTGGCTGTTGGTCGCGGGCGAAGATGGGGCGGTTCCAGCGTCGGTTGAGCAGAGGAACGGCGGAGGAAGGAGGCAGTAACTCATATGGGTGAGGCGGCAGCTTCGGTGGTCTCCCGGTGACCTTGGCGACGGTGAGTTGGCTCCAAACAGCAGCTGGATGGAGGGATGGAGGCTCAGGGTTGCACGGATGAAGGCTGGAGGCGGCGAAGGCGGTGCGACGTCGAGCGGGTGACACGCACGGACAACGGTAGCAGCGATGGCACCGGCGTCGACGAGCGGGCAGGTGGAGGGCAGCCGGTTGGGCGTGCGGCTGGCCTAGTCCGATCGCGCATCCTCCCCCCCCCTTTCTCTCTCTTCTCAAGGTTGAAGAAGGTGGTGGGACCTCCTCACTTTTTGATGACCAATTAGCATTTGCCACTTGTCAAGCTCTCATTCAATATGGCCCAACCACCATGACATCACATGATGTCATCCTCCACTATATTAAATCTTCCACAACCTTTCTCCAATGGGTGCAATTCCTTTTTCCGCCATGGCCTGAAATCTTGTACATCAATTTCTTCAATTCCATTCAATTATCTTCCAATTGATTCCAATCGAAGTTCAAAACATTAATCCAATGTCACCACACTTCAATTCACATAATCACTTGACCATAGAACCAACTTAAGTCCCAAAAGCACGACCAAAGGCGAGCTTACAAATTTCTTGAGCCAAATTAGCCATTCCTTGATTAAGTTGTTGAAAAACTCTGATTGCCTGAAAAATCTTCTGAAGATGAGTCAATGATCCTAAAATGATTTCTGACACACCATGACTTCCAATTTTTGAATTTAATCTCAATTCCACGGTTAAATTCACTTTGGCACGATACTAGCACGGCCCAACTTACCGAGTAGCCTTTAAAATTTTTCATGAATTTGACATGTGGTTAATCATCTCAAGCCACAATGTACATCTTTGAAACATTGACGATTTTCGGTTGTCGGGGGTAATCTCAAGGTTTCAAATATGAACACAAGGTACCAAATCGACTGAAAAGTCAGTCTAGTGCCGATCGACAAGAATTGTGCGATCTGGTGGAATCACCCACACCTGATCACATGCCTCTGTCGAGTCAATCTATCTTCGATCTCTAATCGATTTTTAATTGTACCGTAATGACCCTTGCAGATTAGTTTAGTCGAAAGATCGCTTCGTGGTCAAATTCTCGAGTCTAATGCATTAGAATTTCTTAACAGCTTCACCCGATACCCGATAGACTAATTTTCACATGAGTGGCTAACTCAAGGAAAAGAACTATATGCGTGCCAACTAAATATCTGTTTCAATTTATTGAAAATAGAATTGAAAAATTGGGATGTCACAACTCTTCCTCTCTTATAAAAATTTCGTCCTCGAAATTTAAACCTCTATCAATTCTTAAATAAAAAGGTAGGGGTACAGTCGTCTTATATAATCTTCTCTTTCTCAGGTTGCTCCTTATGTACCAATGCTGCCAGATCACTGCTATCTTGCCCAAACCACTATAGATTCAAAATACTAAACACATGCCCACTTAAAAGTCCAAAGGTCTTCAACACAAAATCTGCGAAGCTAAACTGGTGATTCCGAGCAGTGTCTAAACTGTCTCTGATAATTGCGATTGAATCACTGATTTCTGAACCAACTTTGGACCTGCGATTTTCTAATCTCTGATGTCATCTCAATTGACCGAAGTCCTATACACTCTGCTCTGCACTGATTAAAATGAAACTATCTGATTGATCTACTGAAACTGGGAACTTCTTATCAAGATCTGATATAACTTTGACACTAATCTTGGCATTGCAATCACTGACTACTGTATTGACCTTGGCCTGTGATCATTCTTTCCTTAACTTCATCTCAGCAATTGAAATTCTGCACTCTCTGCTATACACTGTTTAATAAAGAATTATTTGAAAGTTCTGCAAACTTGGAACATTTGATCTAGATTTGAAATACAATTCATCCCTAGCACTCCATACAGATAATTTATATGATATACACACACTTTGGTATACCTATTCTAATCGAGATCTTTTCGTGCTGCACTAAGGTGAGTTGACTCTGTTCATCCATGGACCACAACCCCATAAGGAATCAATACTCTTCCCGATTCCTTAATAAGCCTGTCATAACATTCCATCATGCTATACTTCCATTCCCACACAGGACTCTCTCAAGTGCTTGGAAAAGCTTTCCTTGCCTTCATTACCAATTTCTCACTTACTGATACATCTAACACTTACAACTTGTTCGGCGATATCTATCTTCATACCGATCTACCAATCCTAATGATGTAGATTCTGATTCCTCTTTGTATTGTCTAGACAATGCTGAAGTTGCGACAATGAGCTTCCCATAAGATCTCTTCTTTAATCTCTGTATCATCAATTACACACAATCGTACTCAGAACCTTAGCGTTCTGCCTTTAGAAATCTAAAAATCAATCTCTCTCATTTACATTCTCTTATAGAATCTTCTGAATTTCTTAATCTGTCCATTGAAGCGTTTTGATTCTGATATGAACTTTCGGCTCAATTTTGAGGGTAGTCATAAAATTCAAAGGTGGCTTACCTTAGATTTGAAAACTGAATTTCGAACTTTCTTAAATAAGATCCAATCCTTGAGTACCAACTGTGCAACTAAGAACTCTCGACTCAGTGCATTTGCGACGTTGCTCACCTTTCCAAAGTGATACAAAATATCATAGTCATAATCCTTAATGAGTTCCATCCAGCGATGCTATCTCATATTCAACTCCTGAGGTCTCAACTAACGGGACGCATATGCAATAACCCTATCATGATGATTTGACAAACAACCAAATCCTTTAAACGACGCAGCACTATAGATTTCATAACTTCTAGGATTAGATGGAATAGTCAGCACAGGTGCGGTAGTCAGCTTCTGCTTAAGCTCCTGAAAACTACACTCGCACTTACCTGCCCACATGTACTTTTCTTCCTTCTTCAGTAGTCTTGTCAACGGTGACGCTAACACTGAAAACCCTTCTACGAACTATCTGAAATATCCTACTAATCCCCAGAAACTTCTAATCTCTGTCACTAAAGTCAATCTCGGCCAACTATTCATTGCTTTAATCTTGGATGGGGTCTACGGAGATTCCTTCTCTTAAAATCACATGACCTAGGAATGCAACACGAGTCATCCAAAACTTACATTTGCTAAGCTTATCGTAAAATCCAAAAGTACTCAAGGTCTGAAGTATTATCCCCAAATGTCTCTCGTTCTCCTCAGCACTCTTTGAACATACCAGGATAACTTCAATGAACACGATCATAACTGATTCAAGTATCTTTAAACATTCTGCTCATTAGACTCAAACAAACAGCTAAGGTGTCCATCAAACCACTCGGTATTACAATGAACTCATAACTGCCGTATCGAGTGCGAGATGCTAACTTCAGTATGTCTTTCTTCCTGATCCTCAACTGATGATACCCTGACCTCTAATCGATCTTGAAGAATATCGATGTACAAACACAATAAACCAACTTTCTTCTTCACAAATAGAACGGGTGCTCCCCAAGGTGATGCATTGGAACGTATGAATCCCCTATCCAATAATTCCTGCATCTACACCTTTAGTCCTTTTAACTTGGGTAACACCATCCGATAAGGAGCCTTAGGGATCGGCTTTGTTCCGAGTGCTAATTCAATCACGAACTCTATTTCTCTTTCTGACAACAAACCCAGCAATTCTTCAGAAAATACCTTAGAAAACTTTTGTACCACGATTATATTCTCCATATTCGGCCCCTCAACTGACGCATCTATTATAGTTGCCATGCAGATTTGATAACCAACAATTAGAACCGGGTCATTTTCAGTGACAAATAACAAGGATCGAAGTTCCTCTTCAACTTTCGCATGCTAACTGAACAAACTGAATTATATCACTACCATGATTGAAAACAACAGAAAGCCTCTTGGGCCAAACCTTTTTATGAATGACTTCCAAGTCATATTTAAGCAAACCATTCCAATACAACTATAGTCAGAAATTCATGTTTCTATCACTTTATTACCAATCCGAAAGTCCTACACCTTCACTGAAAATTCGGTTGCACTACTCTGATAAAAACATCTCAAAAATATTCTTCTCTTGATTGACGCTTGGTCGACCCATTCATGCTCTTCTAACCATTCTAGTGGCATCCTATCTGCAGTAACAGTGCTTACGCTTTCCTAAACTTACGCGGATAGTTCCTAACATGACGATTGTGTTGGTCATATTCAAATCATGCTCCCTTTTTACTCTGACACTAGGCTGACTCATGTCTCCTTTCCATAGACTAAGCACATAATTAGCGAGTCCTCTACCTCCTATCAAGGAATATCATGCACCCTTCTTTGCACTGAGGTCTGTTCCAAGTACCCCATTAAATGTCCCGAAGCATATTTCCTATGTTCTGTCTTATCAACAACAGTACAGAAACAGCTGTGGTTTCATAAGTCTATACGGACAATCTTTGATCAAATGGCCTGACTAGCGATACCTATAACTAGTCCTTTCCCCCTTACAGCACGGAACAAATCCATGTATTTTCTTACAGACACGACACACATTGATCGAGTTGAGCTTTGAACTTCCAATTCTACTCTTCTAGTTGGGTGAAACAGGACATCTTTCTTCTGACATTGGCCTTTCTCCCCAATCAATTTTCATCTCTGTCTAAATTGAACCTTGACTCAAATACGGTGGCTTAATCCTTGATCACAACTCCAGGTTAGGCCTCAACAGGTGCAACAACAATAACAGTCACAACACTGGCAGCGGTAGAAACAACGGCGGCTCGATCCTAAGTTTACTAACCCAAAATGCTTCCCAAAGATTCTAGCACCTAAACAATCCCGACGAACCTAGGATCGTTCGGTGCTACTACACTTTAAGTACCGACTTGCGGCGGTACTCTCACACTCGCGTTGGTCTAAGCCTGCGCTCTACCTTGAGTACCAACTCTTGTCAACATCTTACCTCGAGGTACAAGTCCTATCAACCTCCTCCAAGGAGTTCTCCGCTCCCGGTCACTCATCCTACAGGCTCTTTATAGACACATGTTTTCTGATTCCAACATCAGGTTAGAATTTGAGTGACCCCACAAACACATTGCCAAATAGCTATCAACCACATGCATCAGCATATTAAAAACTATTCCTACTAACTATCCTATAACTCATTGCACCGTATCACTCCATACACATACCATACTTTGATACCACTTAAATGGGGATGTCACGCCTCGAACTTTGAGCGCACCAACATCCTACCATGGTCATGCAAATGCAACATTCCCAGGTAGTGTCACCGACCCTATTAATTTCTTTTTTTATTGCGCAAGCGTAACGAAACAAATCCCTTGACAACATTAACTTGGGATAGAAAAGTAGGAAATCAATCACAATACCAAACACTCATTTACAAACACATAGGTTTAAATACAACATTGGACTGTCTACAAAACAGACTAGCTCGACAAAAGGGAATTATCTTAAAACCAACTAGCAGGAAACGCTCTCCAATCCTTATGACTTCACCTCTGCAACTCCTCAAGGCCAACCAAAGATATCTGGCCACTCCGTTCACCGGGGACCTGAAATTGTAATCCCCCAATCGAGATGAGACAATACCTCAGTAAGTTCAACCCCCTAAACCCCTATTAGAAAGAAATTATGTCCTAGAGTGGTCTAGCCACAACATCAAGAAAACTTACCTCACATTAGTCTTCATTTGTAGGTTAGCACAATTTATATAATTTAACCACGTGCAATTATGATAACCAAACAACTGTGGCACAATCACATTATCAAAACAATTCAACCACTTGGACCGTCTCAGCGATCAATCGACTCGGCCGATTAAATGTCATTATAGCAAATCAATCACTACTTCCAATCACGACCCTATAAGAAGGTTTAACAATCAGTGGCAATCACGGCCCCGCTTGGCACGACCTTTAATTAGGTGGTAGATCTCGATCCAATAGGCACGACCTCTAATAGGTGGTCAATTACGGCCCCACTAGGCACAACCCTTAATAGGTGGTCAATCATGACCCGGTTGGGTGCGACCTTTATCAGGTGGCGAATCATGGCTCGATTAGGCGCGACCAAATTCAATTTGATGGCAACTCTCGGTCCAACTGGCACAACCATACTTTGGTGACTTTCTAAGTTCACTCATAACCACTTCATGGTTATTCTTCCATCAAATTCCGACACTTGAGATTTTGTAAAAAGAATCATTATTTATCGCAATCATACTCAATTTGCCACAACCAATCATCAATTTCAAATTGTAAATACACAGCAGCTGTGACATCCAGAATTTTCGGTATTAATTTCAATTGAATTAATTAGGTCATTTCTATGCAATTGGAGCCGGGGATTAAAATGGAATACAAAATTGAGATGCGAGATGAGCTATTGGATGAGGAGGATATTCAATTGAAGCATTGAATAAATTATTGGAGGTCAATTGAGATGAAATTCAAGTGGCCAATTGGAGCCAATTCTTACAAAATTCGTAATCCCCCCTAAGCCTAGCAAGATTGGACCAATTGAAATGTGATTTAGGGTGTTGGTGTGGCCCATTGTGAGCCAAGGATGATACATGGCCAAGACTAAGTCTTAGAGATATTTTGTGAAAAAAATATCAAGCCAAAGGCCCCACCTCTCCCTCATCTCTATCTCCTTGCTCTCTCTCTCACCACCGTCCACCTCCATCCTCTCTCTTCCTCTTGCTTCGTGCGACGCCAGCATCAACGGAAGAGAAGAAGCTCAACTCCTTCGATCAGCCTGCAACAAACGAAACCTCCACTAGCAAATTTCTTTAGTTGACTCTCGCTTCGCCAGCCCACCGAAGATCAACGAAGCATCTCCTCTGCCGCACGTCTGCCCCCTCGCCTGCCCATCTCCACCGTTCTCCTTCAACAGCCAGCTGCACGAAGCCCTCACTGAAGCAGATGTTTCCTCGTTGACTCATCCGGCCATTTGCCGCGCGTTCTCCGCAGCTCCTTCGCACGTTGTCCAGCTCTGAAGATCAACGAAGACCGCTGCAGCTGCCATGTTGAAACCAACAAGCCATGAAGACAACCCAGCCTTCACGGAAGAAGCTGCCGCGCGTCTTCCACTGACTCTCTCTCGTTGTTGTCTTCACGGGTCAACTCCAGCTTCATCTTGTTGACCGAGGCCCCACGTGCACCAGAAATCAACCGAAGCCGCACACTAGCCGAAGCCCTCTCGTTGACCCGTGTTCCTTCCTCACGCGGCAAAAAGCACCGAACGAAGCAGCAGTCCATGATTTCTTCTCCGCCAGCTCACCATCGTCACCTGCAGTTCACGCATTTCCTTGGCCCATCAGAATTCAATCTTCGGGCCCAGCAAAGTCAGCAGATTCCTGTGTCTCCAGCCCACGAATCTAGCAATTTCGGCCAGCAAGTCCAGCGCATTGCGGCCCAGCGTTGGGCCCATCCTTCAGCAGTAATTCGGCCCATGATTTTAACAGTTTGTACAGCCCCTTGAGGTCAGCCCAGTCCAGCGTGGCCCAGCAAGTCTAGGCCATCTTGGGCCCGCGAAGCAAGTCGGCCCAAGTTCGGCCGTCGTCGTGTCGCCGTCGCGATTTCCAATCTTTGCTTTGCCAAGTGAGTTTTACTCACTAATGCCTCCTTAGTGTGCTAATTACACTTAAAGGTTGATTATCGTTAATTAAGTGTAATTAGGTTGTTAGATTAGAATTGATTAGTGTTTATTAGTTAATTGCTTTGCATATTAGTTGTGTGGTTAGTGTAATTAGATAGAGAATTGCATGTAGTATTTATTGGATGCTTCTTGGGATTTTTCCCGTCCCTTATCGGGTGTTAATTAAGCGATTCGGGCCTAAGTGGTATTTTTAGGAATTAAATATTAATTTTGGAAATTATTTATTTAATGATTTATTTCCCGGAAATTCAACTAGGATGGCCAGTGACCGGGATTTTATACTGATGATCATGGTGCAGTCCGTTTATTTAATTGAGCTTTATATTGTGCTAAATTGAATTTATTGCATTTATTCATTTAATTTTCGAAATTAATTATTTAATTATTTATTTTCCGGAAATTCAACCGGGATGGCCGGTGACCGGAATTTCGTGCTGATTATCGTGGAGTGGTTCGTTTATTTAATTGAGCTTTAGTTCGTGTCGAATTGATTTAATTGTGCATTTTTAAGTTATGTTCTTAAAGAATGCGATGTTTAGTTATGTGATTGAGAATTGGTTGGATATCGGTTGTCAGTATCGAAAGTGCGTTTGTAAATCACCTGGAGAATGCCCGTGACCCGGTGAATTGGAGTGTCACCTGGGAAGGACACGTGGCTCGGTGATTAGATATGTCATCTTGGCTAAAAGGTAGCCTTAGAGAATGCACGTGGCTCGGAGACTCGGTATGTCTTCCCTGGAGAATGCACGTGGCTCGGTGACATAGTGTGGCATCTTGAGAGGGTCGGGTGGGACCGTAAAGCCACTAGTTCTTGAGAGGGTCGGGTGGGACCGTAAAGCCACTAGTTCTTGAGAGGGTCGGGTGGGACCGTAAAGCCACTAGTTCTTGAGAGGGTCGGGTGGGACCGTAAAGCCACTAGATCTTGAGAGGGTCGGGTGGGACCGTAAAGCCACTAAATCTAAGGAATTGCTTGGTGTTGGATGAATGACCTAGAAATGGTCCGACTGACTTGTAATCGACTAGGTCGATTGATCGATGATTCGATCTGAGAGTGACTTGATGTGATTCATTGCCTTGATTTGATGTTGTGAATTGAATGATTGAATAGAGATGACCGTGAGTGGTCTTCTTGGTGTGAAATCGACTAGGTCGATTAGATCGATGCTTCGATCTATAATATGATTGTTTGGGTGCCTATTCGTATGATCTATGCTAATATGCAAGTGGAATCTGAGGCCAAGGTAAGTCCTCTGACTCATGTTGTGCATAGGCAGCCCTAAGGTGTATTAGTTTACTAATCGGGTCTTAGAGGGTAGAACTTGCTGAGACGTGGTCTCAGTGGTTATTGAATAACCATTTCAGGGCCTGGATAAGGAGCCTAAGGAGCATGAATCTGATGAGGAGATCCCTGTTAAGGAACCTGAAGAGGAGTACATGGAGGAGAACCCCGAGGATGATCCAGAGTAGGATCCTGATGACGATTGTTATAGAATCAATTTGAGTAGAAACCAATCGTTTAATATGGCTTGTATATGAGCATAAGGGTATTGGTTTTCAGGTTCAATTTCCTAGTCCTACTTGTATATCCCATTGTTTTATTGTCTGGGGATTTATAACCGCTTCCGCATGTGCATATATAAATGAAAGGGTCGGCAATACATAGTCCTGGGATATCGCAATTTAAAATCGACCAAAAGTTAAGGGATGTGCGCGTGCCTGAGGATCGGGGCGTGACATCCCCTTTTTGTGGTATCAGAGCAATGGTTAGGTATTGGAGTGATAAGGTGCGATGACCTATGGGATAGTAGTAGGAAAGACCTTTAAATTCATGATTGGTGCATGTCTTTGATAGCTGATTGGTAGAATTGTTTGTCGGGTGTAAATTGCTTGCTTTTAATTATTGTGGATTCGAAAGGCAGAGTGTTGACTCTGGCCAGTTTGAGCGTAAGAGTGCCACCGTGGGTTGGTACTAGTGTAGCAGCATTGATTGATCTTAAGTCTGATAAGATTGATTTGATGCAAGTGCTTCTTGGGATCTGGATGAGCCAGTAAGATCAGAATCAAGTTGTTGTTGTTGCTACCTTTGTTGAGGTCCAACCTGGAAAGATAATCAGAGAATATAATTTGATATTTGAGTCCAGATTCAGCGAGGCAGATTGGGAATTTGGTCAGGGAAAAGACTGATGTTGAGAGTATGGTATTCTATTCCACCCAATAGGGAATGTGACATAGTCAGGTCAGTATTCAGATTAACGGAACACGTTGTTCTATGGAAAATGGTATGAATCAGTCTCGTGTATTTTGAGGACAGGAAATTGTGGTAAGTGTCGCCAGTACGGACAATGATTTGTGAGTTGTCCACATAAGTAGATGGAATATCTACAATGGTTACTACTGTCACCGTTGATAGGACAGTTCAGAGAAGTGCGCCATAGAACGCATTGTTAAATTTTTGAGATAGATCTCTGGTACAAAGAATAGTGCATGCTGGCACTTGACAGGAAGTATAAGACTCACCAGATAGGTGTGGAAAGTTTGGGATGAAACCTGGATGAATTCAGTGCCCAGGTATGGTGAGAAGATCAGAAATGGAACCGACCTGGCATTAGATAGATGAAGAATGTTTTGGGGAAAATTCTATCAGAGTATCGTAGCAAAGTTTTGATGAAGTTTGGGGAACTTCTGTTTATTGAAATAAGTGGAAGAAAGGGGAATCACTAATAATAATCATGCTTGACTAGTTGCTGAGGTGTAACTTCGACGCTACATGAGTAGAATGGGCTCATGGAGCATCTTGTAGAAGATTGATGAATGAGGAATTCATACATATTAGTGCATCGCTTTAAGGAACATCAGTTTTGTGGAAAGAGAAATGAAGATGGTTCATTGCAATCATGCATCAACCATTGTCAATTTAATTGGGTGACTTGTTATAAAAAGTGTTAATGTCTTCAAGGATCGACTTGAGGACATGTTACCGTCAGTTGAGAACCAGGAAGGAGGTTATATTGAAAACATCATTTTGCACTTGATTGAGCCTTGTGAGAATAATGTGAAGCCATTTGATTTGATGAACGCTCCAGCCGCTGTCATGGATTTGACAAACCGAGTATTCAAAGAATATCTAGATCAATGGTGATCGTGTGGTGTAGAGACATTCTAGGGTGTTCATTAAGTGATGAGGATCACGAGAGCCCTTAAGAATGATCATGTGATTACAAATAAAGGAATCTTCATGGACTCAGCCAAGATTGAATCAGTTGTTAATGGACCGAGACCGACATCAATGTCAGAGATCAGAAGCTGTGGTGATTGGACAGATTACTACAGAAGGTTTGTAAAAGAATTTTCAGTATCAGTACCATTGTGGGCTTAATCTCTTAAGAAAGAAGAGAAATTCATCAGCATAGACAAGTACGAAGATAGTTTCCAGAGCTTAAGTAAGAACTGACTATCGTACTTGTGCTAAACTTTTCATTTGGCTCTGGAAAGCACGGAATCTTTAGTGATGTGTCTTGCAGAGGACGAGGTATGCATTGATACAACATGAGAAGATTGTTGCATCACCAGCCCCCAGTTGAGACCTAACAAGTGAAATACGAAGCAATGTCGTAAATCAGAATTTTGGCAGAACTATAATAGTGATATCGGGTATCACCTTGGAGGAACGAAATGAGTCATTAATGTGTTGAGCCGAGAGTCTTCGATTGTGCATAGACTGGCTAAAGTATAGACTTTACTTGAAAATGGTTCGAAATTTGGTTTTCAAAATTGAGGTAGGCTACTTTTTGAATTTTATAGCCACCCTCAAGATTGAACCAAATGTTCAAGTTAGAATCGATGCCTAGTTGACAAGTAAAGATGTTCAAGAGATCTTATAAGATGATACTGGCAAGAAGGAATCTGACTTTAAGAGTTATGAGAATGGAAAGTTCAGGTTCCATGAGTGATTGAATACACTTGACAGTGTAGCACTCAGGGAAAAGATCTTGTCGGAAGTTTACTACAGTATTGCAGTTTTGACTAGATGGTGCAAGTAAATCAGAATCGGCATCGGCTAGATTAGTAAGCTGATATGAAGATAGATACCGCTGACCAGGTTGCAAGTGTCAGAAGTGTCAGTAAGTGAAAGCTCGGTAATGCGAACCGGGAGAATTATTGCCAGCACTTGAGAGTCCCAAGTGGAAATGGAAACATATGGCTTACTAAGGATTCAGGGGATTACTGACACCATTTGAGAATAGTGGTTGATCAATAGATGGAGTTGATCCACTTTGGTATAGTACGGATAGATCTTGTTTTGAGTGTGTAACATCCAGCTTTTGGACTCTGATTTCGATTAGATAAATTGGGCATTTCATCGACGCGATTACAGTGTTTTTCTCTGAGTTGGCCACTCATGAGATAACTAGACTAGCTGGGTGAGTTATTAAGGACCTTAAGGCAAATAGACTTGAGAATTCGACCAATGATCGACTTCTCGACCGTGCTTATCTTTAGAGATCATTACGGCACAGTATAAAACCCGATTTGAAATAAAAGATAGATCGGTTCGACTGAGATGAATAACCGATCGTGGGTGACTCCACTAAATTGGAAAATTCTCATCGACCGACACTAATTTGATGTTTCTATCGTTTTGGCGCCCTGTGTCCGTATTTGAATCTTTGAGATTTTTACGACAATCGAGAGTCGTCAATGGGTCGAGTGGGTTTATTGTGGCTCGAAGAAAATCGACCACGGGTCATTTGTCCTAAAAAGCTCCGAACACTACCCAGTAGCCTAGGTCACACTAAAAGCGTGTCGGAGTGAAATTAACCGCCAATCTAAATTCGATTTCAGAAATTGAAGATCCTATCTTGTCACAGAGTGGGTATACCGAAGTGTGTGTGTCTCGAATAGTTCACCGACATGGAGTATCGATGATGAATTATATCTTGAATCTAAATCAGAGATTATAAATTTGGCAAAGTTTCAGAAGGTTCTTATTAAGCAGTGTATAGCAGATGGTACAGAATTTCAGTGGTGAAAAAGAAAGTGAATAAAGATTACAGGCCAAAGTCAATGCAGGAGTCAGTGATTGCAGTTGCTAAGATCGGTCGAGTTATATCGATCTTGACCAGAGGTTTGTTCAGCAGATCGGTCGATAGTTTCTTTTTAATCGGTGCAAAGCGAGTGTACGGGATTTCGTCGGTTGAGATGAGATCGAAATCGAGATTCGCAAGTCCAGTCGGCTCGAATCGTGTGTGCGGTTGTCGATCGGTGTTAGAGTAAAGATTGCTCGAGAAGCTGTCGAAATTTTGAATCGTTGAGATTCGAAGGTTTATTAGGGAGTCGAGAAAAAGAGATCGGATGTGGATGAGTCTCTTATGTGAGAAGCTCAGTTTAGTAGTTGGTTCAGAAAGAGCAGAGTTTGTGTACAAAGATGATCTCCTTGGTCAAAGTGGTCAGACAACGCCACGAGACCGAATGATCAGCGTGGAAAAGTGAGACTTGATGAGACGACAATGCCCCCACCCTTCGTTTATGGATTGGTAAAGGTTTAAATTTCGAGGACGAAATTTTTATAAGAGGGGAAGAGTTGTGACATCCAGAATTTTCGGTATTAATTTCAATTGAATTAATTAGGTCATTTCTATGCAATTGGAGCCGGGATTAAAATGGAATACAAAATTGAGATGCGAGATGAGCTATTGGATGAGGAGGATATTCAATTGAAGCATTGAATAAATTATTGGAGGTCAATTGAGATGAAATTCAAGTGGCCAATTGGAGCCAATTCTTACAAAATTCGTAATCCCCCTAAGCCTAGCAAGATTGGACCAATTGAAATGTGATTTAGGGTGTTGGTGTGGCCCATTGTGAGCCAAGGATGATACATGGCCAAGACTAAGTCTTAGAGATATTTTGTGAAAAAAATATCAAGCCAAAGGCCCCACCTCTCCCCCATCTCTATCTCCTTGCTCTCTCTCACCACCGTCCACCTCCATCCTCTCTCTTCCTCTTGCTTCGTGCGACGCCAGCATCAACGGAAGAGAAGAAGCTCAACTCCTTCGATCAGCCTGCAACAAACGAAACCTCCACTAGCAAATTTCTTTAGTTGACTCCTCGCTTCTGCCAGCCCACCGAAGATCAACGAAGCATCTCCTCTGCCGCACGTCTGCCCCCTCGCCTGCCCATCTCCACCGTTCTCCTTCAACAGCCAGCTGCACGAAGCCCCCTCACTCAAGCAGATGTTTCCTCGTTGACTCATCCGGCCATTTGCCGCGCGTTCTCCGCAGCTCCTTCGCACGTTGTCCAGCTCGAAGATCAACGAAGACCGCTGAACTGCCATGTTGAAACCAACAAGCCATGAAGACAACCCGGCCTTCACGGAAGAAGCTGCCGCGCGTCTTCCACTGACTCTCTCTCGTTGTTGTCTTCACGGGTCAACTCCAGCTTCATCTTGTTGACCGAGGCCCCACGTGCACCCAGGAAATCAACCGAAGCCGCACACTAGCCGAAGCCCTCTGTTGACCCGTGTTCCTTCCTCACGCGGGCAGCACCGAACGAAGCAGCAGTCCATGATTTCTTCTCCGCCAGCTCACCATCGTCACCTGCAGTTCACGCATTTCCTTGGCCCATCAGAATTCAATCTTCGGGCCCGGCAAAGTCAGCAGATTCCTGTGTCTCCATTTCCCACGAATCTAGCAATTTCGGCCAGCAAGTCCAGCGCATTGCGGCCCGGCGTTGGGCCCATCCTTCAGCAGTAATTCGGCCCATGATTTGCAGCCCAGTTTGTACAGCCCCTTGAGGTCAGCAAGTTGAAGTCCGGCGTGGCCCAGCAAGTTTAGCCCATCTTGGGCCCGTGAAGCAAGTCGGCCCAAGTTCGGCCGCCGTCGTGTCGCCGTCGCGATTTCCGATCTTTGCTTTGCCAAGTGAGTTTTACTCACTAATGCCTCCTTAGTGTGCTAATTACACTTAACGGTTGATTAGTTTTAATTAAATGTAATTAGGTTGTTAGATTAGAATTGATTAGTGATGATTAGTTAATTTCTTTGCATATTAGTTGTGTGGTTAGTGTAATTAGATAGAGAATTGCATGTAGTATTTATTGGATGCTTCTTGGGATTTTTCCGTCCCTTATCGGGTGTTAATTAAGCGATTCGGGCCTAAGTGGTATTTTTAGGAATTAAATATTAATTTTGGAAATTATTTATTTAATGATTTATTTCCGGAAATTCAACTAGGATGGCCAAAGTGACCGGGATTTTTATGATGATCATGGTGCAGTCCGTTTATTTAATTGAGCTTTATATTGTGCTAAATTGAATTTATTGCATTTATTCATTTAATTTTCGAAATTAATTATTTAATTATTTATTTTCCGGAAATTCAACCGGGATGGCCGGTGACCGGAATTTCGTGCTGACTGTCGTGGAGTGGTTCGTTTATTTAATTGAGCTTTAGTTCGTGTCGAATTGATTTAATTGTGCATTTTTAAGTTATGTTCTTAAAGAATGCGATGTTTAGTTATGTGATTGAGAATTGGTTGGATATCGGTTGTCAGTATCGAAAGTGCGTTTGTAAATCACTTGGAGAATGCCCGTGACCCGGTGAATTGGAGTGTCACCTGGGAAGGACACGTGGCTCGGTGATTAGATATGTCATCTTGGCTAAAAGGTAGCCTTAGAGAATGCACGTGGCTCGGAGACTCGGTATGTCTTCTGGAGAATGCACGTGGCTCGGTGACATGAGTGTGGCATCTTGAGAGGGTCGGGTGGGACCGTAAAGCCACTAGTTCTTGAGAGGGTCGGGTGGGACCGTAAAGCCACTAGTTCTTGAGAGGGTCGGGTGGGACCGTAAAGCCACTAGTTCTTGAGAGGGTCGGGTGGGACCGTAAAGCCACTAGATCTTGAGAGGGTCGGGTGGGACCGTAAAGCCACTAAATCTAAGGAATTGCTTGGTGTTGGATGAATGACCTAGAAATGGTCCGATCCGACTTGTAATCGACTAGGTCGATTGATCGATGATTCGATCTGAGAGTGACTTGATGTGATTCATTGCCTTGATTTGATGTTGTGAATTGAATGATTGAATAGAGATGACCGTGAGTGGTCTTCTTGGTGTGAAATCGACTAGGTCGATTAGATCGATGCTTCGATCTATAATATGATTGTTTGGGTGCCTGTATGATCTATGCTAATATGCAAGTGGAATCTGAGGCCAAGGTAAGTCCTCTGACTCATGTTGTGCATAGGCAGCCCTAAGGTGTATTAGTTTACTAATCGGGTCTTAGAGGGTAGAACTTGCGAGACGTGGTCTCGGTGGTTATTGAATAACCATTTCAGGGCCTGGATAAGGAGCCTAAGGAGCATGAATCTGATGAGGAGATCCCTGTTAAGGAACCTGAAGAGGAGTACATGGAGGAGAACCCCGAGGATGATCAGTAGGATCCGATGACGATTGTTATAGAATCAATTTGAGTAGAAACCAATCGTTTAATATGGCTTGTATATGAGCATAAGGGTATTGGTTTTCAGGTTCAATTTCCTAGTCCTACTTGTATATCCCATTGTTTTATTGTCTGGGGATTTATAACCGCTTCCGCATGTGCATATATAAATGAAAGGGTCGGCAATACATAGTCCTGGGATATCGCAATTTAAAATCGACCAAAAGTTAAGGGATGTGCGCGTGCCTGAGGATCGGGGCGTGACAGCAGCGATTGGCACGAAATTCTTAGCAACCAAGGTCAAAAATAATTTTCCATTTTTTAATATTTTAATATTTTTGGAATATAATATAATATTATAAATTCCAGAATTTGGAAACAACTAGATAATTCAAAAATAAAACCTTATTATGTCCCATCAAGGTTTATTATTAAATAAACTCTCTTAGCCTTTAATTAAACATGCTTTAAATTAAACAAACATCTTAATCTAAATCACAATTAAATAAACTAAACTAACCACCTAAACTTACTTAACTTAGACTAAGCACACTTAGGGCATCATTAACTGTCTAATCAAAATTTAGTGAGCTAAACTCACTAGATCGCGAGCCGAGCGGACCAAAACGACGAAGACGCCGAGGGGAACAACTTTCTTCAAAGCAGGCCAAGCATCCGGGGCCAGGAAGCTGGCCAAAATGGGCCAAAATTGAGCTGAGATACCCATTTTCTTGGTTGCTAGTCGCGAGCGGAGATGGGGCAGTTTCGGCATCGGTTGGGTTGAGGAACGACGGAGGAAGGAGGCAGTAACTCGGACGGGTGAGGCAGCTCCGACGGGTCTCCCGGCGACCTTGGTGACAGCGAACTGGCTCCAAACAGCAGCTAGACGGAGGGCGGGAGGCTCGGGGTCGCACGGACGAAGGCTGGAGGCGGCAGAGGCAATGCGATGATGAGCGGGCGACGCGCATAGACAATGGTAGCGGCGATGGCACCAGCGGCGACGAGCGGGCAGGCGGAGGGCGGTCGGTCGGGCGTGCGGCTGGCCTGGTCCGGTTGGGCATCCTCCCCCCCTTCTCTCTCTTCTCAAGGTTGAAGAAGGTGGTGGGACCTCCTCACTTTTGAGGACCAATTAGCACTTGCCACTTGTCAAGCTCTCCTTCAATATGGCCCAACTACCATGACGTCACATGATGTCATACTCCACCATCCCAAATCTTCCACAACCTTTCTCCAATGGGTGCAATTCATTTTTCCACCATGGCCTGAAATCTTGTACATTAATTTCTTCAATTCCATTCAATTATCTTCCAATTGATTTCAATCAAAGTCCATAAAATTAATCCAATGTCACCACACTTCAATTCACATAATCACTTAACCATATAACCAACTTAAGTGGGCCTACAAATTTCTCGAGCCAAATTAGCCATTCATTGATTAATTTGTTGAAAAACTCTGATTGCCTGAAAAATCTTCCGAAGATGAGTCAATGATCTTAAAATGATTTGTGACACACCATGACTTTCAATTTCTAAATTTAATCTCAATTCCACGGTTAATTTCACTTTGGCAAGATACTAGCACGGCCCAACCTACCGGGTAGCCTTTAGAAATTTTCATGCATTTGACCTGTGGTTGATCATATCAAGCCACAATGTACATCTTTGAAACATTAGTGACTTTCGGTTGTCAAAGTAATCTTAAGGTTTCAAATACGAACACAGGGTACCCAATCAACTGAAAAGTCGGTCCAGTGCTGATCGATAAGAATTGTGCGATTTGGTGGAATCACCCAACCTAATCACATGCCTCTGTTGAGTCGACCTATCTCTGATCTCTAATTGATTTTTAAATGTGCCGTAATGACTCTTGTAGATTAGCTTGGTCGAAAGATTGCTTTCTGGTCAAATTCTCGAGTCTGATGCATTAGAATTTCTTAATGGCTTCACTCGATAGACTAGTTTTCACATGAATGGCCGACTCAAGGAAAAGAACTATATGCGTGCCAACGAAATGCCTGTCTCAATTTATTGAAAATAGAATTGGAAAATTGGGATGTCACATAATAAGCATTGCAAAGGTTTATGAGGAAATGTTCATTCTTCTCGGAGATTGGTAATGCTCGTGGATGAGATATGCTCAAATGGAGTTCGGTAATGTGCCGGGAGGGTATATACTCAGACATACATCAAATGTATCTACTCTAAATGAAATAACTCAACTTGGGAGAGATGATGAGCTTACATATGTTAAAACAAAAAGAAGGGGGAAATGGAAAAAGGAACAAAAAGGCCATGGTTGCCTGATCTCTCTCTCTCTCTCTCTCTCTCTCTCTCTCTCTCTCTCTCTCTCACGTATGCGCGAGCGACATCCCGCACAAAATTCCGCGGAGTGCCACCTTTTGTTTGGACCTTGGAGATCAACTTGTGGCAGTCATCCTAGAAGATATTCTATATTTTGTTTGAAATCTATGATAGATATGTAAATTGGTACCACCTCGTGGTGGTGTCTGTATTCCTCAAGGGACACACATCATGAGGTGGTCACTGTCTTAGGTGACAATGACTATGTTTGTGTCACTTATGATGAAGTGGAATTGGCCGCGAATGGAAGGTATTTTACGTGATCATCATCACACTATGTGACAATGACAGAGAAATGCTAGGAAATAATTAAGAAGCAGACATTTAAAATTCAAAAGAAAAAATTAGTTGGGGTGCATGCCAAAAAATACTGTTCAGGGATATGGGGCTAAGGAATAGATGTGCATTGAAATGAGACATACTAAAATTTCACGTGATTGATTGATTACGTCACATCATCAGTATAACCAATACAAATAATACTTTTATTTGTACATGGGGATCTATAAGTTTCAAGTTGATAACATTTGTTTTTTTTTTTTACTTTTCTTTAATCCCAAAAACATTAATTTTTTACATTACATATTGAATATGGTTTTATTCCATATGCATAAAATACTCAATTAAATGTCATATTCATGACATAATTTGAGAAGTGAGCGCTTCAGTTACTTGCAAACACTTTGAAAGGCAATCCTCTCAAGTTTTCTGACTCTTTTTTCGATTCTTTTTCAAAATGAAGGAGCTTTCCATCTACACTTTGCAATGCCTTCTTCTCTAGCAATGCATACATGCTGATGGAGCGTGCGTGACTCTCTCATTGACCTCAATTTCCTAAGAGATGGTTACCTGTATCTACTACCTTACTTAATCATCACTGACTAACTAGTCTACCTATTTAAATGTTTAACCCAAAAGACGTCAACAATCCCAATTCTACTTCTTTAGAATTGAACTCTCATAATATATAACAACAATCTATCGATCAATCACCTACTTTCTTTCTATGCATAACCAATTGGCTTCACGCAATGTGTCCAAGACCTAATGTGGGATGTGAGAACATTTTATATCACCTAATAATTTAATTTTTTTTAGGGTTAATATCATAAAAAACCTCAAAATAGTATAGTTGCGATATATTCACTTCAAATTAATTTTTTGACTACCAAAGACCCTAAATCGGTATACTCGTGATATACTTTACCCCATATTAATTTTTTGAACACTAAAAATCACAAATTAGGACATTTGTGATAAATTTATCATTTATTAGTTTTCGTTAAATTGCATTAATATTATGAAAAACCATAAGTTGGTATACATGTGATAAAAAGGAACGTAAAACCTTAAATTCATATATTCATCAACTATCACGTGTTATTCAACTTAACAATTTGAACATACAATTTAATGGAAATTAATGAAGGGAAAATTTGTAAAAGATGTACAAGTTTAAAGTTTTTTATGGTTAAAAAATTAGTTTTGAATACATGTATCATGAGTGTACTAATTTAGAATTTTTTGTGATATATACGATTTTACTTTATTCTAATTTACACACCCTTATATTTATCTGCATGGCTATTTTTTTTGGCCGAACACCCTTTTAGTTGGTGCCATTTGGGGGGTAAAGAAATCCAAATGAAAATGACTTTTTTTGGGGGTTTGGGGATGGTGGTGGTGGTGAGCTTCCTCCCTCCCCTTGAGCCCCCACTCCCCCACGTTTGCACAGAATCACGCTGCCAGCTGTCACGAAAGCGATGGCTCGAGGCGACCGACATGGACCGGTTCAACGCTCTCGACCTCACGTTCAGATTTTACCCCAGCGAGGCCAAGAATAAAGAAAACCACGAAAGTGGCCTGCTGACGTGGCAAAACATACGAAGAAAATAAAAAAAAAATAAAAAATTTGAAAGCTTAGAACGTGATCCACGAGAATTGAAAAGTTCTAGTGGCATGGTAGTTGGGGCCGTTGATATGGGTTAAATTGATTTCCTTTTCCTTTTTTTAATAATATATATTTTTAAACTTTAGAATTTTATTTATTTATTTATTTATTTTTTTGGGTTTGGTTTAACTTTATCGTCGCGCATGCAAACGACTTTGAGTAAGTCAATTTCGGCATCTTTTTTTTTTGTCCCCCAGTTTTCCATGCTTAATAATTAACCTTTTTCTTTGCTTTCTAATCTTTGGAAGATTCGCAACTACCTTTTAACTTAAGCCATGTCGGAAAAGCCCACTTAGTAAATTTGTATCAAAATCGACGTGGTTGTAACTATTGCCTTCTTCCGTTTCTTTCCTTTTCTTTTAATAATTTTGGGTTAGTGAGTAATGTTATTGAAATAAATAAATAAATAAATAAAGCGAGAGGATAAGCATCGCTACCACCCCTGGTCTTTCATGATAAAGCATCCAACAACACATCAAGGGTCTATATTAAATTATATAATACAGATTGGGGTTAATGTGTAAGTGAGATGCCTTAAGAATCTTTCTATAATTATGTTTTTATCTGTACCTAGACTGTAAACCCATTAAAATGGGTCATAAACCCATTTGGTAATCCAAATGGGTGTTAAATGAATTATAAATGAGTTTAAATACAATATGAGTATTAAGTGAGTCATAAATAGGTTTACAATTTACTTAGACCTAATTCATTTCTATAGTTCTTTCTTTAGTCTTGCCTTCACTTGATCTCACACTCACTTATTTCGCACTTTTATCTCAATTTGGCTATTAAGGCCCCGTTTGTTTGCGTTTTTTTTTTTGTTTTTAAACAGTTTTTCTGTTTTTTTTTGTTCAGGAACAAAAAAAGGAAAAGAAACGCGTTTGGGTGCGTTTGTTCCTTTTTGTTCTTTTGTTCCAGGAACAAAAAAAAAAGAAACAAAGCAAAAAAAAAAACTTGTTTTCTTGTTTTCGAAACGAAATGAGAAACACTTTTTTTTTTTTTTTTCTTTTTCTCTTAATTTTTTGTTCTTTTTTTTTTTCTTTTGGCCGGTCGCCGGCCTCGGCCATGGCCGGCGACCGGCCGACGAGGGCCGGCGACCGCCGACGAGGGCCGGCGGCCTCGCCCGGCCACGGCGAGGCTCGCCGTAGCCGGGCGAGGGTCGGCCTCGCCATGGCCGGGCGAGCTCGAGCTCGCCCAGATCCGGCGAGGCCGACCTCGCCAGCGGCCGGCGAGCCTCGGCCTCGCCGGGGTCGCCGGCCATGGCCGAAGCCGGCGACCGGCCAAAAGAAAAAAAAATAAAAAAGAAAAAAAGAAAATAAGAAAATAAGAAAAAAATAAAAAAAAAATAAAAGAAATAAAAAAATTATCCAAATTTACCAAACATGTTTCTGTTTATTTTTTATTTCCGGAATAAGTTTACCAAACGCCTTTTTTGTTCAAAAATTGTTCCCGGAAAGAAACACTTTTTTCTATTTCTGTTCCCGCGGAACAATTTTTAAAAGAAATACAAACAAACGCGCCCTAAATTGGATAAAATATGGAAGTGTTTACCAATATGAATTGAGTTGGATATGAGTTGGGTTAGATATGGGTTACTAAGGGCTCGCATGATAAAATTTTTACTTCTTTATTTCTCTGCTTCTCTATTCCCCGGAACAAGTTTAGAACATAAATCCGTTTGGTAACGCAATTTAATTTTTCTATTTCTAGAATAGATTTCTATTCTAGAAATAGATTTGAAGAAGAAATCGAAGCTAAAATTTTTACATTCTCAATTTCTGTTCCAGAAATTGTCATGTGCACCCTAAATTGCATTGCATACAAATGTATCGAAATGGATCAAAAGGGGTCTATTTGGGTTGGGCCATTTATGACTCGACCCAAACTCGACCTGATTTACTCATTTGACGGGCCTACCTAACTGTATTGATTACTCTATCTTAGGCAATCACAACTAGCCACTAGGTCATTATTTTTTATTTGACTCTCAATGTTAATGTGATATCATAATAGGAGGTCCATAATAAAATCTTTCAAGTCCCCTATTTTTATCAATTATTATAATTTTCTGAGATTGCTCTTGGGCCAAATTTCAGCCTATGCATGAGGGGTAATGTTGTAACATTTAAATGTTAAACCGTGTATACATCATACATATTTACTTTTTTAGAGTAGTAGGCTATTGTCTCAAAACATTTTTCGTGGATTTACTTCTTTTAGTACGACTGTGCATATCAGATTACAAGAATAACCTAAATGGAACTCCAATCCTGGTATTTATAAGCGAAGTATCAAAGTTAACTAAAAAGCAAGCACCATGCAATTTTCAGTTTCCAAAACATATCAAACATTATGAACATAAGGATTCCATATCGGTTCGACAGCCGAGCCATGCAAATGATTCTCTTTCGGACTTTTGCCGGCTCAAAACACGTTTGGCATTCTAGTACCCAATACTTGCATAAACTACTTGGGTTTTGAAGAGAATTTGTGCTATATAACCAATCTAGGGCAAAATCTCGAAAATTATTGCAATATATTTTAAAGTGAATTTGTATCATAAAACTAACCTATGGCAAGAGATGGCATAATTAGCGGCCTTCGAGCATCGAAATCGTAACGTCATTCCCAGAAGCTGGTTTGTCATTTGTGGATAGATTCGCGCCATGGTGCTTGCTCTTGAAAACGTATGCAGGTCGTTTCGGGGATGCAAGAACCACATCTTTATTTGCCAACATGAACACAATGGTGGTCATGTCCGGCCTATCGTCCGCGAATTCTTGCACGCACAAAAGACCGATCTGGATGCACCTCAAGGCCTCTTCTTTGGTGCATGAATCACCCATCGACTCGTCGATAAGGTCCTCGCAGTTCCCTTCTTTCCATAGCTCCCATGCCTGCGATTGTGTAGTGAAGTGAAGAAGATGAGTATATTAGGCTATGTATTATGTATGAGTCCAGTCCTGTCTCTTGTACTCATTCAGAGTTCTAGTACTTACATGGCCTACCAAGGAAGATGGACTTTCATGGTAATATGCACCGTTCCTTTTGCCACTAATGACCTCCAACAACAAAACTCCAAAGCTGTAGACGTCGGATTTTATCGAAAATATACCCTCCATTGCGTATTCTGGCGACATGTACCCACTGCCGTGCAAAAAATGAAGCAGAAAAAAAGGGGTTTTGACTAGTTAGTTGAGTTGAGGCTCTTGGAATCAACAAGCAGGTAAAGCATTGCAATGGCAAGAATTCTCACTAAGTTCCAACTACTCGATTTGTGTTTCCTCGGATTTGGTCCCCGCCGCATACCCTAGCCATACCGAAATCCGATATCTTTGGATTCATCGCAGCGTCGAGTAGGATGTTGCTGGCCTTTAAGTCTCGGTGGATGATCCTGAGCCTTGAATCTTGGTGCAAGTACAAGAGTCCTCGTGCCACCCCAGATGCAATTTCGAACCGTTTTCTCCAATCTGGCAATGATCCTTTTGTTTTGTCTGGACCAAGATCAAGACATCAACAAACCATTGTTCGTTGTCATGGGTCGATCTATGATATCAGAGTATTCTACCTAGTGGGAGAGCAGAAAATGTACCGAAAAGGAAGGTATCCAAGCTCTTGTTAGGTAAATACTCATAAATTAGCATTTTCTCGTCTTCTTCGACACAGCAGCCTAGTATTCTCACCAGGTTCCGGTGCTGGAGCTTCGCAATTAACCGGACTTCGTTTTTAAATTCTTTAACTCCTTGTCCTGAATGTTTCGATAGTCTTTTGACCGCTATTTCCATTCCATTGTCCATAACGCCCTGTCAATTATATTTCCAATATGCAAGTCTTTATCAATTTTTCTAACTAGCTTTGTTGTGTAATGGAAATTTACCTTGTATACTGATCCAAAACCGCCTCGACCGAGCTTATTGAGGACGGAGAAATTGTTTGTTGCCGAAGCTACGGTACTCAGATCAAAGAGCGGCACATCTCTGTTTCCCCTCGGTTCATCACTGCGGTCTTTTACACACTGAGGGCCGTTGAAATACGTTGAACTGGTCATATCACTCACCTGTGGATTATGGCTTCTGCGATCTGTTTCCAAGACAACCACATAAATGCCATTACAACCTTGGAGAAATTGTGAGATTCCTCATTCAGTAATTCATTTCGTTGAACCGAATGAAAGTTGTTAGCTTTAAAAGATCTATTTGGTTTTTATATTGATGTACTTTATGATTTCGTTTCTTGTACCCTGAAACTGGCCTTGTGCTGGTTTAGTTTCATTGTTGAAATGCTGCATCGAGATGTGAATTGGCATAATCGTGCTTTCTTTTGTTCAAGGTTCTTAGATACGGAATTGATTAAATAAAACATAGAATTCACTCCGTAACTGACTTCCTATAGCTAAGAATAGTTCCAAGATTGAACCGACTAAAATTTGCATCCTTTATTAAGTGGTGAACAATAAGAGGTGATGAATTTTAGCTGGAAAATATAATAAATAGCGCACTAAGGTTGAGGACTAAGTGACGCACCCTTTCTCTTCTTGATCACCAAGCCATACAAGAAGGAGCCGGCGAGAAGTAGAGCTGTCAAAATTGAAACTAAAATAATCGCAACCATTGCCTTTTGATTGAGGGATCTTGTCTTCCTGTGACGAGCTGAAAGGAAAGTACAAACACAGTATTTCAGATTCAATGACCTCGAAAATGCTTGTGCCAAGTAAAGGAAGTAAAATTCGTTCAACCTTGACTTGAGACCATATATCATCGAGTGGATCTCAAACGATACACAGTTTATATGATCCAAAAACTTGAACTTGATTCCTAGAATTGTGGATGTGAATTCTTATGCTCATGAATTTAATCTGTTTTGAAGTTTGATTCATTAATAAAACAAATGAGGTTGCTGGATATGCATCACATTAACAAAAGTAGTACTAATAACATAAGTTACAGAAATAGGAGTACCTAACTCAATGGCATCGACCCGTACATATAAATCTTGACCTGAATTTGTAAATGTTCTTGTATCGACTAAATCACCATGCCATATGAGGCACCCGGAACCTCCCAGGTTTTCACTGGCACTAGCATAAGCTGTGCAAGAGCAATCCCTCAGGCATTCCTCCTCGCACTCCTTCAATTTCAAGCTCCTGTCGGCACGTGGTTTTGAAGTGTCCGGCACCTTCACACGTGCCACCCTCACGAATCCTTCCCCACTTCGACACACTGACACCCCTCCCCTCCTTATGCACCCTGCCGATCCATCTCTAAGGTACCAATCGCCCGGGGACTTGGGCTCGAACCCTGGCAGGCATGTGCACTTGAACTGTCCCTTATTGTATGGATTGCAGTTGCTGTTAGGTCCACACTTGCCGTAATAATCGCACTGTCCCCGTGGAGAGAACGAGAATTCTATCCACCGCCGGTCTCTGTTGTGCCACACGGATCGTCGGAGTGACCCCGATTCGTTCACCACCATTCTGGTGATGATCGATGCATCAATGACGCCATACATTATAGAAACCTCGTCTGGGTCATTTACGAAGCTTACGTTAAAGATGTGATCACGAGTCATTCCAGGTGTACCGCTCCGCCGATCTCCAGCCCATGACCTGGCACGCCAATATGGATCCCCGTCCTTGTACAGAAACAATTGAGCGTAGCCCGTCGCGTTGATCCTAAGGGAGTAATTGCCAGGTGTCGGATCGTCTGGGGACTTCCATGATGTTAGGAACCGGTTCAAACCGGTTTTACGGTTCAACCCGAGTTTCATGAAAGGAAGCTGAGTGTCTGTTGGATAATCAAAGCTTTGCCATATCACCCTTTCGCTAAAATCTTGAACCAGGACTAGATTGCCTGAATCCATAAGCCGGGCTGTAGTAAAATAATTGGATAATGCAGAAGAAACATTTGTGGACCAAACAAGAAAGCTTCCATTCTCATGGAGAACCAAATTTCCATCAGAATCAATCGAAAGGGCTCCTGAAGTGCCATTGATTGGCCTCTCTCGGTTAGCAACCCAAGCGATGGTTTGCTCAGAAACTTGGTAATACCAAATTCCGACATAACGGTGGCTAGAATTACCTGGGCTGAAGAAACCGAGAGCGAACTTTTTACCGCTGGAGACCAAGAGATTGCCATCTCTGATAGTATTGTGTTGGCTTAGGATGTCCAAGCCAGTACTTTCCTGAAGTAGAAAAAGAAGAAGCAGGGCATATACTGACCCCTTTTCTGTGTTCATGCTGTCTTTTTATCGAGGATACAGTGGTATGATGTCTGAGACAACAGAAGTGACTGAGTAATGATACCTCAAATACCACGGAGTGTAGTTGAGGTCTTTAGTCGAGGTCTTAATTAGTGAGGATCCACCTTTCTCATGAATCTAAGCAAGTAATTGTCACCTTTTTCGTCCACCATGTAAATGAAGTGCAAGCTATGATTCCAATGTTTTCCTTTCTAAGCTTTGTATGTTCAGTCGATATTTCTCAATCGTGAAACAAGAAAATAATTCCTACTTCATGTAAATTGAAGTAATGGATGCATACCTTGGCACCTCCCCTTGCTTTCCCTTCCCAGCAACCTAGTCCTTTTAATCAATGTGGTAGAAAGAAATTGCTTGAGATGTATTTGCTTTCGCATTGAATCGGTTTGTGGTGAAAAAATAGGATTCCGAGTTATCGTGCCGCTCATCACAAAGAAAACTTGACATCTCAAACTGTTGTGACGGGGAGGGATACCACATCGGTTTCCATCAAGTGCAATTTTAACATGGAAACAATTAGTTGAGGCTGAAAGTGCGAATCTTGAATCTTCTATTCATAAGCTCATTGCAGAAACTGTGAAAAACAGAAGAATAGTCCTTGCTTTGAACTCATTAACTTCAGAAGTTGCCAAGAAAGAGTGAAAGGAAAATCGTGTTGTCCACGTCTTCTATCAAGTCAAAACGCCCAGCTACTTCCACCAAAATAGCCATTTTGTAGGTCTTTTTCAAGGATAGAGTCAGACATGCCATTTGATTTCCTATAAACCATTTTCTGATTAGTCCTTTATGCTAGGCTAGTATACCGGTTTTCATATGACAGAGCTTATCTACCATATTATGATTATTCTTTTGATTTTATTCCAAATGCTGAAATATATGGAATCTCTTCACTTTTTGTGCTTCTAATTTGCAGATGCAGAGAGGTTTGTTTCACGTGCCACTACCAACAGCTTTTACTAATTTTCTGAAATCTCAAGTAAATGCGTTCCCTTAGGGTGCGTTTCTGACCTTTATTGTGCCTATCATCAGCAATTTGCAATTCTTTGTAAATGATGGCAAGCTACTTATGGATTGTCTATGTACTCTGCAAAGAATTAATCTTGGCAGGCTGAACTTATATAAAGTCACTAAAAGATCATTTCTCTCTTTTGCTAAGGGTTTTCTCATTTCCCTCTAATTTTCACATAGCTTTCTTTTTCAACTTCTATGGAGGGGAGGATTTGAGATAGATCTGGATCTCCCCTTCCTTTTTCCGTGGTTAATATGGTTTTCTATTCTCTTTTTCTTACTTTCCACCAGTTTTGTGGAGCTTTTCTTTTTCTGATCTAGTTTAGATCTAAAAACTTATCTCTCCTATTTCCGGGAGATTTCTATCCCTATCTAGTCGAGATTTGGGATTTTGCATGTATAATTTGGAATTTTTGCTTTCTCGAGTTTCTTTGGTGTATAAATCGAGTTTCAAAGGAAATCGAATGAGCTTCGTAAAGGTTTTGGTTTCACAAGTGTCTAATTTGTGCTCGTTCAACCTTCTTTCTTTGAATGGCGATGGTGTTGGGGCACTGCCAAAGGGCAAAGTTGTAACAATAGATGGAGATCTTAATGTATTCTCATTACTGAAGACAAATACGGTGATTGGTCACTAATTTTGATTAGAAAAAAAAATCTCAGATTTGCTCTTCAAGTGGGTATTTTCTACTCTTGTTCTGATAATTCATCTTGTTATCTAGAACTTGTTTTGTTTTGAAATTGGTTGGAATTTATTTTGGTTTGTAGTTAGACGGTGGTGTTCCTCTCTTATATTTTGACGGAAATGAATGAAATGTTACTTTGACTAAATAAAATAAAATAAAATAAAATAAAATAAATTCAGTAAGTTTAGACACCCATGTAAATCGACTAGTGCAAATTTTGTACACATACTTGGATCGGATAATCAAATTCATGATCCGATCGAACACTCTAGACACCCATGCAATTAAAAAACATTGGCATTTATTTAATCCTGCTCGCTTGAACAAAGCATTTTTTTCCCCTTCTTTGATGTGATATAGGCCTTTGGAATCCGCAAAATAGAGTAAACGAGAGATAAAAGTTGGTCGACTGGTGTCCTTTCGCTTGACTTATAACAGCGGATGCGAGGTGCCTCTAAGAAAGGGCAAAGACTTTGATTCCTCGGTCACCCCATTTGTCCCCGTCTGGAAGGGAGCACTTTGTCATCATCGTTAGATGACTTGGACCACCGTCTCGCAAGTTAAACAAGAGAATAAGCAGATTGTTCAATCATTCGCCAAGAAATTTGACCCCAAAAGGAAAAAAGATAGGCCAAGAGATGAAGAGGAAGATGGTGGTTAGTCTTGGCAATGCGAGGTGGCGCGTGAGAAGAATGGGAGAAAATTATTTAAAAAGTTTTAAATTTATTATATTTTTTCAAATTCAATTTTAAATATTTTAATTATGCTGATTGGGTTTTAAACCTTTTCAATTTTGTCAATTGAATTTATTTGAGCAATTTTAACTGGAAATTGCTAACACGGACTCCGGCCGTCCTACGTGACACAACTAGCTCTGATAAGTACAATTTTTAATAATATTTCAATATTTTTTCAGATTTTTTATTTTTATTTTTTCCCTTTCTTTACACTGTTTACTTTTTCCCCTTTTCTTTTCTCTTCTTTTTTCTTTTTCCCCTTTTCCCTCCACTGACCATCACCGGGCCTTGTTGATGCTTGACGGAGGTTGCTAGCCCAAGCCCGAGCATTCCTCACCCTCGTTAGCAAGGGTGGCCGACTTAGCATGGGCCTCCTCGCCTGTGCCCGGGCATGCCTCGCCCGAGGCCGACGAGGGCAGCCCTTTGCTAGATTAGGCGATGGGGCGATCTTTGTTGGATATATTATTAATATAGTCCAAAATAATATGTTCACATATAAGCCCAATAGGTAAAAGCATGGTTATTTGGGTCCATATGGGCCGAAGCCCAATAACGTGCATATAAAAACTCTAGGGTTTCCCTACGCTGGAGGTAATACTGTTGAGCGTTCCAAACTTGATGTCTCTTGGTGTAATACTTCAAGCAACTACTTCTTTTCTCTCAAACCTATTACCTCCAACAATCTTGAAGTATTAAGTTCGTGTGTCGGATTTGAGCGAGTAAAGTGTGTTCTTGAAGATTTCGTCAAGACGAACTCGCGGCTGTAATTTACTTTCGATTTCGACGGTGATATTGGCCGGGATCTGAGTTTGAAGATTCGGGTGACCGAAATCTTTGATTCAAAAACCCAAAAGTTATAGCCAATTTAAGAGGGTGAAACCACTTGGGCTTTGATCTACTCGTCGCTATGAACGTTTTGAGTGGTCACTCGCGTCAATCGGAGGTCAGACGGAGAAGTTATGGCACCCGGAAGTTTCCATCTGAATTTCTAGCGAATTTTGGGGACGAAATTTCTAGCGAATTTCGGGGGCGAAATTTTTCAGCGAGTTTCAGCAACAAGGGCAGTCCATCTTAAGGTTTTTGGGCGCTCCAGATCCGTTTTTTGGGTTTGTTTTGGCAAATTCCATCTCTATAGAGCGGTTTGATCAAGGTTAGAGGAGTTATTCAACTTTGTTGCTCTGAGAACTTCAAGGTGTACTCTTTCTAACACTTTACTTTAATTAAAATGGCAAAGCGTAGTTCCTATGATATTATAAAGTCGCAATCTTTTGATGTTACTAAATTTCATGGCTGAAAATTACATGTTCAATTTGGCATGAAAGAACGTGACATATTCTATACTGTATTGAGCGATTTTACATCTACCACTGAAGATGTGAATGAATATCAATTGAACAAAGATGAGGATTTTTGTAGAGATTACTTGTTGAACTCTCTAAATCCTAATTTGGCTATGACTTATAGTGAGTATAAGACAGCGAAAAAGATATGGGATCACTTGAACGCTCAATTCCAAAAACAAGAGGGGTTATCTAAAACCCTCCTAGCGGAGAAATTTTTTGACTTTAAATTCACTATGAATTCAAGCATAACCTCTCAGTTAGTTGAGTTTGAGAACATGAGGAACAAGCTGAATCATTCTGATATGCCCGATAATCTCTTTGTTGGTCTTGTGTTGAACAAACTACCAACTGAATGGTAGAGTAATTTTATCTGTTAACTCATATTATTTTGGTTGTGCATTCATGGTTAATGGTATGTATAGGTTGAGTTTAAATGCTGATAGCATAAACCATGTGAATTCTACTTTGATTGATCCAAAGTTGCTACACAATAGACTTGGACATGTGAATCACAGGAAAATGCAACATTTAGCTAAAACTCATAACATTCAATTAGATACTTCTATTCGATTTGATAATTGTGAAGTGTGTGCACATGCTAAAATCACTAGAAAACCCTTTAAATTGATTTCTAAAAGCACACAATTTCTTGAGCTAATACATTCTGACATTTGTGATTTTAGAAATTACATTACTAAAGGTGGTCGGAAGTATCTAATAACATTCATAGACGATTTTTCTAGATATTGTCATGTCTATTTGTTGAAATCGAAAGATGAGGCTTTTGAAAAATTTAAGATTTTCAAGTCTAGAGTAGAAAATCAACTCAACTTGAAAATTAAGAGGTTTATGAGTGATAGAGGAGGAGAATATACTATGTCAAGGTTCAAGGAATTTTGTGCTTCAGAAGGTATAATACTTGAAACCACTGCTCCTTATTCACCACAATCAAATGGTGTTGCAAAGCGTAAGAATAGAACGTTAACTGAAATGTTAAACTCTATGTTACTTACAGCTGGCATGCCTTCCTCCTACTGGGGAGAAGCAATTCTAACTGCTAATCACATATCGAATAGATTGCCGCACTCTAAGTTGTCCATGACACCTTATGAGATATGGCATAAGCGCCCTTATAGATATGATACTCTTAAGACTTGGGGCTGTATTGCTTATGTATGTATACCAGATCCTAAAAAACCTAAGGTGAGATCTAGAACTATTACTTGTGTATATCTAGGTAGTGCAGAAGATAGCGCTGCAAATAGGTTTTTATATCTATCTACTAATACAGTGATAGAATCTAGAGATGCAGTGTTATTTGAAAACAAGTTTATCAGAGATCAATGCTTGAATGTTTCTAGATCTACATATATGATTTCAGAATCTCCTGTAGAATCTAAAGTAGGCCCTTCTGACACTAATTCCACACAGTTGGCTATTGAACCAATTCCAGTTAGAGTATCTATAAGAGAGAGAATTCCCAAAAGTTTTGGTGAAGACTTCGTTGCTTACCATCTTGAGGATGATCCATTCTCTTATCAAGAAGCAATGAGATCTAGGGAATCTCTACTGTGGGCAGAAGCCATAGATGATGAAATGAGCTCTCTGTTGCAGAATCACACTTGGCAGCTAGTAAATTTGCCAAAAGGGGCTAAAGCTATAGGCTGTAAATGGGTGTTGAAGAAGAAACTGAATAGTGATGGATCAATAGCTAGATACAAAGCACGCTTAGTAGCTAAAGGCTATAAACAACAGAGTGGAATAGACTATTTTGATATCTATTCACCTGTGTGTCATCTATCAACTATAAGAATTCTTCTTGCTTTGGCATCTATTAAACACTTTGTAGTGCATCAAATGGATGTAAAAACAGCTTTCTTAAATGGGGATTTAAATGAGGAAATTTACATGGAACAACCGGAAGGATATGTTATGAAAGGTCTTGAGGACAAAGTTTGTAAATTGAATAAATCTCTATATGGTCTTAAACAAGCACCTAAGATGTGGCATCTTAAATTTGATGAAGTGGTAAAGAGTTATGGCTTTTAGTCTAGTTATTCAGATAAATGCCTTTACCATCGTTCTATGTCAAATAAGATAGTCATCATTTGCTTGTATGTTGATGACATGTTAATTCTTGGTTCCGATCATTCTGTAGTGAGTGACGTGAAAGCTACTTTAGCTAAAGAATTTGACATGAAAGATCTTGGTATTGCTAATACCATTCTTGGTATGAAAGTAAGCTTTGAACGGCAAGTCATCTCCCTTAGCCGACTCATTATATTGAGCAGCTACTTTCTACTTGGGGATACGATAAGTGTAAACCGAGTGAGACACCATGTGATTATAATAATAGATTGAGTCCTAATGAAGGGACCAGCGTGGATCGTTAAAGTACTCGAAACCGATTGGTAGTCTCATGTATGCTATGAGTTGCACTAGACCTGACATAGTCTTTACAGTTGGTATGCTGAGTCGTTTTACTAGTAATCCTAGTAAAGAGCATTGGGATGCCCTTAATAGGCTAATGAGATATCTTAAAGGTACTAAAGATTATGCGCTTTATTATACTGGTTATCCTCCAATTGTGGATGGATATTCTGATGCCTCATGGTGCTCGAGATATTGGAAATAGTAAGTCCACTAGTGGGTATGTATTCACTTTGGGTGGAGCTGCTATTACTTGGAAATCCAAACGACAGACTTGTATTGCATTGTCGTCTATGGAATCGGAACTTTTTGCTTTAGCCTTAGCTGATGAAGAGGCAGAGTGGATAAAGAATTTGATTATGGATATTCCTTTGACTCGGCTAAAGATTAATTCTTTAAGCCTATTTTGTGATAATCAAGCAGCTGTCCAAGTCGTCAATAATACTCTCTTTAATTCAAAGAGAAGACATGTGAGACCGAGACATGCGTTGTTGAATTATCTCGAGAGAACAAGGGGTTATCACCTTGATCGATGTGAGATCGAAGGATAACATAGCCAATGCTCTCACCAAAGGTATGCCTAAAGATCGATTATTCAAAACAGTGGGGAACTGGGGTTAAAGACTATATAGGCAAGTCTTAACTACCATTTACTTACCTGTGTTTTGAATTATCAAATATTTCTTTATTGGCTACAATGATAAGCACAGTTTATATGTTTCATCGATGTTCACAGTTGCTGACTATTTGAAGTGGGTGAGTTGTCTCATTCCAAATTTGATGAAGATGACTTTAACCTAATTCAAATGTTCTATCTGGAAAAATTGTGTCATTCCAAACTTGATGATACAATTCAACTAGATTTGACTATCTTTTTTGGTTAAATGATCTCATTCCAAACTTGATGCTAGATTATTTGACTTTAAGGAATCAGTAATTGTGACATTCCAAATTGAAACATAGAAACAATTGTTTACATAAGAAGCCTATTTGTCTTGTTCTTAATTGAAACTTGATATTACATAACTAGGTTGTTGTAAGTGACTTGACTATTGGTCTTGTTCTTTGAAATTAGACAATAGTTATTCTCCTACAAATAAACTTAAGTTGATGGCTCTTTGTAAATCACATTGTTTAGGTCTTGTTCATAATTTATGAAACTGGCTTGATGCTTATGACATGATATTATGATGCTTTATGACATCAATATATGTTCTTCTCCGCTTTGATGGAATGGTGTTAAGTTTTTATTCAATTGATTGAATTCATGATAATATGAAATTCATATTTGATATTCTATAGAGGATGGCAGAGATGGAGGAGAGCTTAATGAATGGAATCTTGACCAGGATGACCTACTTGATGAATGAATATATATCACTTAGTGCGTGTGGGGACTTGACGGTTTACCTGCTATTGCCTATTTTGATGAAATCCATTTACTTGGGACTTGCATTTTGCTATTTCTATTTTGTGGACATTATTATGCTTGTTTCTTATATTTGTAAGGCCTTAGACTATTTTGACTGGCCTACTTATACTTGATTAATATGCATATATTGGTTGTGAACTGAATCTGAGAATTATTTTGGGATTTGAATTTTAATCTCAGAACAGATTCATGATAAGAATAATTCACTTATTTAGTTTGCACATGATGATTTAGTTTAATACTTTATTGCTGGAATACTCTTTGACCGATCCGAGTTGATTGTCTTGGACTGAATGTGGATGATTCATGTTTGTTTGAACATTACACTGACCAACTTATTGGATTGTGCTGTATGGTGAACATAGGAGGAGATTGTTGGATATATTATTAATATAGTCCAAAATAATATGTTCACATATAAGCCCAATAGGTAAAAGCATGGTTATTTGGGTCCATATGGGCCGAAGTCCAATAACGTGCATATAAAAACTCTAGGGTTTCCCTACGCTGGAGGTAACACTATTGAGCGTTCCAAACTTGACGTCTCTTGGTGTAATACTTCAAGTAACTATTTCTTCTCTCTCAAACCTATTACCTCCAACAATCTTTTGGTGCTCAGTAATCATTTTTTGGTGACCTTTTGCCTAGAAACACAACATAGTGATCACATTGAAAGAAATATTTAGAAGAATGAATATCATGCAATAAGAGATAAGAGTCGGTTGATAACATTAAGTAATTCATATGCAGGTTCTGTGAAACTTGGAAAGGATTCATCTAATCATGATGCTTTGAAGATGGTGGTTGCCAAGGGAATGAGAAGAGAGGTAATTGTTATGTGCAGAAGTCGATATATGGAGACAACACATTCTAACATTACCAACATGGAAACTGTTTTAGGTAGCAAGAGCAATAACAGGGCTTGGTGAAGGAAGAGTTACAGTAAATCTGAAATTGTTGGACATAGCAATAAAACTCCACTATATCAAAAACCTTCAAGGAATATGCGGAAGCCAAGTCGAATGTGACTCTCCGCCTCCACTCTACATCAATTCCTTTCCAGGTTCATCGGGGATTGGCGTGTCCTTTGTGTAAGTAGTCATGCACTAGCATATACCATGAGAAAGATGAACTAAGTTGGGATGCCAAGAAATTTTCATCATTCAATGCGTGGTTGGGAAACCTATATAACAAGAGGGGATCAACTTACCTTCTATGCAGATCCAAAACCACCCTGCCCGAGCTTGCTGCGGAAGGACAAATTCGTTTGTAGCTTCAGTGATAGTGCTTGATTTCAAAGAAGCGTCGATCTGTGTTTCTTCTTCCTTGGTTGCGGACGTTTTGCACGTCTGGGATTCCTCAAATTATGTCGAACTTGAAGCTACACTGGCAAGTACTCCACACCCGCTTCTTTCTGCTGCCGAGGCAGTCATACAATGCGTAGAATGAAATCAAAGCAATCATCAAATGCTTCTCTTTTCTGTCAGACCAAGTACCGAATTTCTATGCTCAATTCGAAACTAGTTTTTGTCTTTCCTGAGGGATCATTATTGCCTTTGCATTTGGAATATATGATCTTCTTAATAGATGCTCTTAGTTTTGGTCTCAATGTGAATGAGGTTACATTTATCTGACATCTTTCGGTTTTCAGAATGGTAGGCCATGGTTTGACAAAAACTTTTGTTGGTTTACTCCTCTTAGTATGAATATGTATGTCAGATCACGAGAATAACCTAAATCGGACTACATTCTTAATCTCTAAGGGAATTATCAACGTTAACTAAAAAAGAAGCATCGTGCAATTTGCAGTTTCCAAATCATACCAAACATCATGAACATAGTGTTGGAATTCCAGTCCCCAATACTTGCATAAACTACTAGTGTTTTAAAGAGAATTTGTTATATAACTAATTTAGGGCAAGAGAACGGCAAAACTAGCGGCCTTCGACCTCCGAAATCGTAACGTCATTCACAGAAATCGTCCCGTCGCTTGACGATAGATTTGCGCCATGGTGCTTGCTCTTGAAAACGTATGCCGGTCGTTTCGGGGATGCAAGAGCCACATCGTTATTTGCCAACATGAGCACAACGGCGGACATGTTCGGCCTATCGTCCGCGAATTCTTGCACGCACAAAAGACCAATCTGGATGCACCTCAAGGCCTCCTCTTTGGAGCATGAATCACCCATCGACTCGTCGATAAAGTCCTTGCAGTTTCCTTCTTTCCATAGCTCCCATGCCTGCGAATGTGTAGTGAACAAGCGAGTATTTCAGGCTATGTATTATGTCTGTGTCCAGTCCTGTCTCTTGTACTTATTTAAGAGTTCCAGTACTTACATGGCCTACCAAATTGGAAGATGGATTTTCATGGAAATATGCACTGTTCCTTTTGCCACTTATGATCTCCAACAGCAAAACTCCAAAACTATAGACATCAGATTTTATCGAAAATATACCTCCCATTGCATACTCTGGCGACATGTACCCGCTGCCGCAAAAAAAATGAAGGAAGAAAAAGAGGTTTCGACTAATTAGTTGAGATGAGGCTTTGGACTCAATAACACATAAAGCATTGCGATAGCAAGAATGCTTACTATGTTCCAACTACACGATTTGTGTTTCCTTGGATTTGATCCGCGCCGCATATCCTAGCCATACCAAAATCTGATATCTTTGGATTCATTGCTTCGTCCAGTAGGACGTTGCTAGCCTTTAAGTCTCGGTGGATGATCCTGAGCCTCGAATCTTGGTGCAAGTACAAGAGTCCTCGAGCCAATCCAGATGCGATTTCGAACCGTTTTCTCCAATCCAGCAACGATCTTCTCGTTTTGTCTGGACCGAGATCATGACATCAACAAACCATTGCTTTTTCGGAGTATTGTAGCTAGTGGGAGAGCAGAAAACGTACCGAAAAGGAAGGCATCCAAGCTTTTGTTTTGCAAATATTCGTAAATTAGCATTTTCTCGTCTTTTTCGACACAGCAGCCTAGTATTCTCACCAGGTTCCGGTGTTGGAGCTTCGCAATCAACTGGACTTCGTTTTTAAATTCTTCGACTCCTTGTCCTGAATGTTTCGATAGTCTTTTGACAGCTATTTCGGTTCCATTGTCCATAACGCCCTGTCAAATTGATTTCCACTTTGCAAGTCTGTATAATCGTTTTTTCTAGATAGCCTTTTTGTGTAATAGAAGTTTACCTTGTATACTGATCCAAAACCGCCTTGACCAAGCTTATTGAGGACGGAGAAATTGTTTGTTGCCGAAGCTATGGTGCTCAGATCGTAAAGCGGCACATCTCTGTTTCCTCTGGGTCCATCGTCGTGGTCTTTTACACTCTGAGGGCCGTCGAGATATGTTGAATTGGTAATATCACTCACCGGTGGATTATGGCTTCTGTGATCTGTTTCCGAGACTACTGCATAAATGCCATTACAACCTTGGAGGAATTGTGAGATTCTTCATTCAGGAATTCATTTCATTAAACCGAATGAAAGTTTTAAGCTTAATAGGATCTTTCCAAACGTTTTTACAACTGCTTTCCCGGTAAATATATTGATGTATTGTATGATTTCATCTCTTGTATCCTGAAACTGGCCATGTGCTGGTTTAGGTTCGTTGTTGAAATCCTGCATTAAGATCTAAACTGGCATCATCATGCTCTCTTTGGCTCAAGGTTCTTAGATTTGGAAATGATCAAATAAAAACATAGAAGTTACTCTTTAACTGACTTCCTACGGCTAGGAATAGTTCCAAGACTGAACCAACCAAAGTTTGTGTCCTTTATTAATTGGTGAAGAATTAATTTTAGCAGACAAATTAACCGGAAAATATAAATAAAGAGTGTACTGGTGTTGAGGACTAAGTGACACACCCTTTCTCTTCTTGATCACCAGGCAGTACGAGAAGGAGCCGGCGAGCAGTAGAGCCGTCAAAATCGAAACCAAAATTATTGCAGCCGACGTCTTTTGGTTGAGGGATCTTGTTTTCCTGTAACGAGCTGGAAGGAAAGTACAAACACAGTATTTCAGATTCAATGACCTCGAAAGTGCTTGTGCCAAGTATAGAATGAAAAGTTCTTTCGACCTCAACTTGAAACCAGACATTACCAAGCGGACCTCCAACGATACACAGTTTATGCGATGCAAAAGCTCGAACTTGGTTCCTAGAGTTGTAGATATGAATTTTTATGCTCATGAATTTAATCCATTTCGAAGCTCGATTCATCATTTGCTTGACAATGCTAATTTAATGAAACAAATGAGGTTGCAGGAGATGCATCACATTAACAAAAGTAGTACTAGTGACATAAGTTACAGAAGCAGGAGTACCTAACTCGATGGCATCGACCCGTACGAATAAATCTTGACCTAAATCTGCAAATGTTCTTGTATCGACTAAACCGCCATGCCATATGAGGCACCCGGAACCTCCCGGGCTCTCACTGGCACGAGCATAAGCTGTGCAAGAGCAATCCCTCAGGCACTCCTCCTCGCACTCCTTCATGGTCAGGCTCATGTTGGCACGTGCTTTTGAAGTGTCCGGCACCTTTACATGTGCCACCTTCACGAATCCTTCCCCACTTCGACACACTGACACCCCTCCCCTCCTTACGCACCCTGCCGATCCATCTCTAAGGTCCCAATCAGTCGGGGACTTGGGCTCGAACCCTGGCAGGCATGTGCACTCGAACTGGCCCGTATCGTATGGATTGCAGTTGCTGTTGGGTCCACACTTGCCGTAATAATCGCACTGGTCCTTTGGAGCGAACCAGAATTCTATCCACCGGTGGTCTCTGTCGTGCCATGTGGATCGTTGGAGTGACCCCGATTCGTTCACCACCATTCTGGTGATGATCGATGCGTCAATGACGCCATACATTATAGAAACCTCGTCTGGGTCATTTACAAAGCTTACGTTAAAGATGAAAGAATGAGTCATTTCAGGTATACCGCTCCACCGATCTCCAGTCCATGACCCAGCGCGCCAATATGGATCCCCGTCCTTGTACAGAAGCAATTGAGTGTAGCCCGTTGGGTCGATCCTATAGGAGCAATTGCCAGGTGTTGGATCCTCTGGGGACTTCCATGATGTTAGGAACCGGTTCAAACCGGTTTTGCGGTTCAACCCGAGTTTCATGAAAGGAAGCATAGTGTCTGTTGGATAATCAAAGCTTTGCCATATCACCCTTTCGCTAAAATCTTGAACCAGGACTAGATTGCCTGAATCCATAAGCCGGGCTGTAGTAGAATAATTGGACAATGCAGAAGAAACATTTGTGGACCAAACAAGAAAGCTTCCATTCTCATAGAGCACCAACTTTCCATCAGAATCAATCGAAAGGGCTCCTGAAGTGCCATTGATTGGCCTCTCTCGGTTAGCAACCCAAACAATGGTTTGCTCAGAAACTTGGTAATACCAAATTCCGACATAACGGTGGCTAGAATTACCTGGGCTGAAGAAACCGAGAGCGAACTTTTTACCGCTGGAGACCAAGAGATTGCCATCTCTGATAGTATTGTTTTGGCTTAGGATGTCCAAGCCAGTGCTTCCCTGAAGTAGAAAAAGAAGAAGCAGGGCATATACTGACCCCTTTTCTGTGTTCATGCTGTCTTTTTATCGAGGATACAGTGGTATGATTCTGAGACAACAGAAGTGACTGAGTAATGATACCTCATATACCACGGAGTGTAGTTGAGGTATTAATTAGTGGGGACCCACCTTTCCCATCAATTTAAGCAAAGTGATTGTCACCTTTTCGATCCCCAAATAGAGTGCAAGCCGTGATGCCGATGTTGTCCTTTCTAAGCTTCATACTCTTCTTGGTCGATATTTCTCGATCGTGAAACAATAAATTAATTCCACCTTCATGTAAATTGAAGTAATGGTCACGCTCCTTGGGGACTCGCCTCACCTTTCCCTTCCCAGCTGCCTTATCCCTTTAATTAATGTGGTGGATCGATGTTGCTTGAGGTGTATTTGCTTCCCCATTGAATCGGTTCCACGTGAATAAACAGGGCTCTTGGTTATCATCACTCCGCCCATCCTGCAGAGAACTTGCCATTTCAGACTGTTGGGACAGAGATGGATACCGCGTCCTTTCCATTGACAGCGATTTTAACATAGAAACAGTCAGTCGAGCCTGAAAATTCAATATCCTAATGTCATTGTGGAAACTGAGGAAAAAAAATCCATTTCTAGGTCTTTATTCAAGGCTAGAGTCAAATTGCCATTTAATCCTTTTCAGATTCGTCCTTTACGCTAAGGTAGTATTCTCTGTTTTCTTATGACAGAACTAAGCTACTATATTAAGATGATTCTTTTGATTTGATCACTCTGCAATATATGAAACCTCTTCACTGTTTGTGCTTCTAATTTACAGATGCAGAGAGGCTTGTTTCCCTTGTCAATGTCAACAGCTTTTAGAATATTCTGAAATCTCAAGAGTGAATGCGTTTCATTGGGGTGTGTATCTGACCAGTATTGTGCCTATCATCAGCAATTTGCAATACTGTCAAAATGATAGCAATCTATTATGGATTGCCAGTCTACCCTACAAAGAATTAATCTTGGCAGACTAAATTAAAGTCACTAAGTTTAGACTAGTGCGACAGAAATCGGCATAAACTGTGTAACACGACCCGATTCGAATTTCGTACACTCACTTGTTTCAGATCACCAAATTCATGATCCAAGTAACCACGCCTGATGCTCGTGCAATTGAAAAAGCACTAACATATATTTGATCCTGCTGACTAGAACAAAGCTTACCCAAGACATTGATCACTCGGTCATCCATCTGGCCCCATCTGGAAGGGACACTTTCCCCCGTTCATTAGATGACCTCGACCGCCGTTTCACGAGCGAGGCTAGAGATTAAACAGTGTTCAATCATAGATCAAGAAGTCTGACCCGTGAAAGAGAAAAAAATAGGTCAAGAGAAAAAGACAAACCGATGGTTTCTCTTGGCCATGCGAGGTGGCGTGAGAAGACGGCAACCCCATGGAACAGACTTCACAATCTATCAACGGTTGTTCGTTTACTCAGTTGTCCATTTGGTCATTCATTTGTTTATTGTCGCCTTGATACGTTACTGGCACAAGCGGGTGTCTTGTAGTTCTTGAAGGGTAGATGAAAAGGTGACTTGGGGAAACCCTGACCAAGTAACCAGGGCCTCTCACCTAAAATGGTGGCAGAAAGTGATAAGGAAAGGAATTTGGATCCCTCGGATGTGAGGCTCGAGAGAAGAGAGATTAGTACACTTTCCTCAACATTAGTCTCGGTGCATTACTATGCTGATGTGAGTTTGAGGCTTCAAAATCAATTTATGCAATATTTTCAAGTCCCTTTTGTGCAAAGCTACTGTCAATGTACTTGGCATCAGGTAATTACATTCAGAGTTTAACATACATATGTACTACGCAAATCTTTTTAGAAGTGCCTTTTTTGGAAAAAAAATGAAAAAAAAAATGAAAGGAAAGTGCATTACAAGTTCAAAAACTTATTACGAATGTGCAATTGAATTATAAAATTTTCAAAAAGTGTAATAAAATCCTATTATCTATCACGAAGGTATAATTGAATCTTAAAACTTTCAAAAAATGCAATAAAATGTAAAGATTTTATTGGATCAATTTGACAAGTTTTAGGACTTGATTATACTTTTTGAAGGTTGTAGGACTCTTGTACTTTGTGATAAGTTTTAGGATTTAATTACACTTTTTGAAAGTTTTAGGACTCATTTGTCATTTCGTAATAAGTTTTAAAACTTTCAATGCACTTATCTTTTAAAAAATTGTAAACTTATTTATAACATATTGACCGTAGTAATCCCAACATCATAATTAGAAGCTGAAACAATGCCATTACTAGACAATGCATTTGCTCCATGGTAGCTAATTTGTGATAGCATGAATTTTCAGAATTTGTTTTCAATTAAATAAATCGGGTATTTCATCGATACGCCAATAGTCTTCTTTTGGTGATCATTTTCGTGAGATAACTAGACTATCTAGGAAGTTTATTAAAGGGATTTTAATGCAATAGACTTGAGAATTGATCTCGATTGTGTTGATCTGCAAGTGTCATTACGATCTTTGTTGAAATCAATCGAGACTGGATATAGGTCGATTTGATTGAGATATGCGATCGAATATGGGTGATTTCACCTTATTGCAAAATACTCTTCGAGCGGCACTAGACCGATTTTTCTATCGTTTTGGTACCCGGTGTCCATAAGTGAAACCTTGAGATTTTCATGACAACCGAAGGTCGCTAATGTGTCGAAGATGTATATTGTGACTCGAGATAAATCAATCACGGGTCAATTGCACTAAAAATTCCTAAAAATTACCTGGTATACTAGATTATACTAAAATTGCATCGGATTGAAATTAACTGCGAATTTGAATTCAATTTCAGAAATTAAAACTTTTGTCGTGTCACAAATCATTTTAGGAATGTCGACCCATCTTCCGAAAATTCTTTGGAGATTTCGAGATTTTTGCAGAAAATCATTTCGAACGTTGCGGAAAATTAGTGGAAATTTAGATGGGCCAAATTAAAGGAAATTTGGACTTTTAAGCCGAGCCTTTGAGTGTCGGGGATTTATAGAAAATTGTTCGGGATTTTTCTCCATCGAAATTGGATCACAATTTGGGAAATTGAGTGATGAAATTAAACCTAAAGTGGTGGAATTCGTATGCCATTTTGGAGGCTATATTTTTGGCATTAATTTGATCTCTTTATGGATTTAATTTGCTAGAAAGAAATAAGGGGACAAGCCATTAATTGAGTGGATAATTTGTGGACTTTGTTCCCCTTTTCCTTTGTTCCAATCCCCTTGGTTAAGGAAGACAGTTGCTTCCCACCGTTGCCACTCCTTTTCATTTCTTTTGGTGTAGCTCCTTCCACGTTAATCCTCTCTCTTCTTGCTTGGTCAAACCTCACCGCAAAGCCTCCCCATCGAAGACTTCATCCTCACCCATCGAAGCCATCACTTGTCTCGATTTCCCCCTCCTCGTGTTTCCTTTCAGCTCGGTCACCTCTCCAGCTTCACTACCTTCGTCCGCGTGGTCTTCAGCAGCAACGACGTTTGCGTGTTTTTGGCCCAGTTGAAGTCTTCGAGCCCAGCAGCTGCTTCTCCTTTTAGCCAGTGAAGCCACACGCGTCCGACGCCAAGTCCACCGAAGGCCCACGCTACCGCTCGTCTACTCCACTTTGACTTGTCCTCCTTTAAGCTGCACGAAACCAATGCCAGCTTCATCGATTTCTTCAATCTTTGCCGAGTCAACCAGCAATGTTTTCTCCCCAAGGTTGACTCCTCTACCACTCATCCAGCATTGACCGAAGCCACCGGCCTGCTTTAGTTGCCACGTCCAGCCCAGTCCAACGGTCTTCAGCCCACGCGAGCAGCAGTAGTTCACGCAAATTTTCGTGGTCCAATATAGGCCTTTGTTGCTTATTTGATTGGCCCAAGTCTTCAGCAAGCTTCAGCCCATTCCAGCTAGTTTGGTCTTGCTGCGCCAGCCCACGAAGCGTTTTGCTCCATCCAGTGTCTTGGGCCCGTGTCTTCTGCCCAGTTGTGAGCCAAGGCCAGCCCATTTGAAGCCCATTCTCAGACCATTCCCAGTTCACTTGGAGCCCAATAAGCAGGCCCAAGCCCAAGTCTAAGCCCAGAAATTTCTGTGGGCTTGCAAGACTTTTGGCCCGGTCCGAGTGTCCGTTGACGCTGCGAAAATTCAGAATTTGACCACCGTTGCACGGCCGTTGTGGTGTTCTAGTCTTCGCATTAAACAAGTGAGTTTTTTCATTAATCCTCACTTAATCAGTTAATTATGCTTATGTGTTGATTAGTTTATGTTAAGATGAATTAGGTGGTTAGTTAGTGCCATTAGCGAGTATACACGTGCTATTATTTATTTAAAGAACCTTGAAATTTTGTGGGTTCGTTTCAACATCCAATTAGGCATTATGGGCCCAAATTGGATTTATTGCATTTATTTAATATTTTCCGTAATTATTTAATTAATTAATTATTTTCCGAAAATTCAACCGAGATGGCTGGTGATCGGAATTTTGTGCTGATTGCAGTGATGTTTTCTGTTTATTTAATTGAGCACTGGATTATGAAAATTGAGTGAATTGGCGATTATGTGGGGATTTATCCCAAAATTGGAAAATGTTAGTATTTGAGTGGGAAATAACCATGAAAGGTTGTGAGTAGACTTAGAAAACCGCGAAGTAAGATTGTGCCATTTGGACCGTGATTCGCCACCAAATTGGAATTGGTCGTGAGGGCCATGATTTACCACCTAATAAAGATTGTGCCCACAGGACTGTGATTCACTACCTGATAGAGGTTGTGCCTAATAGGGTCATGATCTGCCACCTATTAAAGGTTGTGCCCACTGGGCCGTGCTTATCACCTAAGATAGATTGTGTCTTTTGGACTGTGATTTATAGTTGAGAATTTTATAGACTTTGCTCGTTGAGCCATGATTGAGAATTGAGATGGAATAGTTGGAATGATTGGAGAGTGGTCTTGATGACATGTAATCGATTGAGTCGATTGATGGTTAAGTCGATCTTATTGATTGGGTGATATGATTGTTAGTATCTATTATTTGAACTGACTTGTAGGAAGGAAACTGAGATCAAGGTAAGCCATCTGACTCGTGTTTGTGCTTAAGTAGCCCCTAGGGCATATTTTCTTCCTAATTGAGTCTTAAGGGGTAGAACTCGCTAAGATGTTGTCTCATTAGTTATTGTATAACCATTTTCAGGTCCTTAGATGATGTTGGTGGAGGACCAGAAGTCCCGGAGTTTGGGGAAGTGAAGGAAACATAATCAGCAAATCTGTCTGACTCGCTAGTCATAGGACGGTCCTTTTTTGATTAAGCCGATATTTTTGTAAGCGACCTGATGTTATAAATAAACCTGTGTATATATAAAAGGTTGGTTTTGGTTTGAAAAATTTATGGCCCTACTTTCCTATTTCATTTTTTCTATTGTCTAAAGATTATTTATATGCTTTCGCATGCGTACTAAAATGAATGGGTTAGTGATGCGTCTTGGGATATCGTTATTATATCGACCAAGTAGGGATGGGCACGTTCTCGGAGGGTCGGGATGTGACATGATTTGTAGATGGAAGCGACACACTAGCATTCCCCAACATGAACATAGATCGTAGGCATTGGATGGGAACTCTTGCAAGCACAAGACACATATTTGAATTCAACTTGAAGCCTCCTCTCCTAACACAAATAGTGAATCGACTAGTCGACAATGTTTAGGCATTTTCCTCCTTTTCATAGCTCCCATACCTATGAGCCAGTGATGTGTTAAATTATGTCTTGAATGTGAGTCTATACACATCGACATGGTAAAAGTATATAGAACACGACCTGGTTGAAGTATTGCTTGTATTTTGGATGTCTTCTAAGTTGGACTTTATCTCCAAGCAAATTCAAGGGAGTTCAAAATTTGATGAAGTCTATCTTGGATTAGAAAAAAAAAAAAAAGATATTGCGGTATTCTAGTTTGAGTTCGCAAGTCACGTAAGAACATTAAAAAAAAAAAAAAAGTTATGCTCGATTATTACACATTAGAGCATTTCAACCGACGATGAATGAAATCCAAGCTTTTGTTAGGCAAATACTTGCAAATTAATAGATTCTCAACTTCTCCAATGTAGTACCCTAGAATTTTCACCACACTCCAAAGATGGAGTTTTGTAGTCAACGTAACTTCAATCTTATACTACTCGATCCCTTGTCCAGAAAATTTGAGAAGCCTTTTAACTGCCATTTCCATTCCATGTTTGTCACACCCTATAAAAGCAAATCGACATATGATTCATTAAAGTAAAATGATGGGGTACCAATAAAGGTGTGTTTGATAATAATTCTATTTCTAGAAATAATTTTGTTCAATTTTTTTCCAATTCTATTCCCTTAAATGAATTTGACTAAAAGAATGTGTTTGGTATTTGATTCTTCAAATAGAAAAAGAATATTTCAACCTTCAAATTTTTTTTTTTTTCATGTGAGGAATTTTTTAAAAATTTTAAATAATTTTTAAAGAATTTTTAAAGAATTTTTAAATTTTTTTGAATTTTTTTTCCCTTCCTTCTTCTTTCTCTTCTAGCCAGTTGCTGGGCCTTGGCATATACTAATTCTGTTTTCATACCGTCTTTTTGTTAGAGGATACTATGGTATGATGTCTAAGTCAACGTAAGTGACTGAGTGAACAATACCACAAATATCACGGAGTGTGGTCGAGGTCTTAATTAGTGAGGATCCACCTTTCTCATGAACTTAAGCAAGTAGTTGTAATTTTTCTTCCACCATGTAAACGTAAAGCTTGATATTTTCAGTCAACGTGTCTCAAGCATCAAACAAGAAAATAATTCCTACCTCATGTATATTCAAGGAAATTTGCAACAGCAGTCTATTATATCTAATCTACATGTAAACTTTTCTCCTAAGCACAAGAGCTACTTCTAGCTCATACACAACACGATTTAGCCTTTAGGTGTCGTCTATCTACCGATACAGGAAGCATCTCAATTTCTCAAGTTGAGTAGTACTGCAGTGGACTTGTGGTGGCACGTGGCTAGCGAGCTTCAACGGCAGTAATTGTAACTTTGTTAACAGAACATTTTTTTGTGATCCCACATTTTAGATCCACATTTTCTCTTAAAGTTGCGACTATTCAACATAAAGTTTTTTCCACGCTTAGTACCCTTTCATGACAACCGCCCATTTGGTAACCGTCTTGATGGGAGACGGGATATAAAAGTGAACGTACGTTCATTTCCGACGGGTGATGACAAGGTCTAACACAAACTCTCATATTTGGAATACATTATTAGTACGTGAGGGAATTTGGTTAGTAGCGTGTCCCCAATTTTGTTTGATTTCAAGTTTTTCTAATGAATGCGAACAAGAACAATGACAGGAGGTTTGTCTTCAATTGATCTTGGCTTCTGCATATGAATATTTACGTCTAACATTTGGTATCAGAGCATGTTAAAGGTCTCTACCTTGTTTTGTTGTATCTTTGTGTGTTTTCGGTGTATTTTCAGCCATTTTTTTTGGGATGGACAGTAACTTGAAGTTTTGAGGCCAAGAGAGATTCGCCAATTCCCGGCAAAATCCGTGCGACCCACCCCTTGATTTCGGACCCATACGGTCGCACTACCATGAGGAACATTAGCCATGAGTTTTTCCGATATATTGGTGTTTGCCAGAGGCTAATCGGGCGGTGGAAGTCGCAGTGGTTGAGAATTTGTGTTTTTAGGAATTTTCTTATGATTTAGGGATTATTTTTTCGTCATTTTCGCCGAAACTTAAACCCATGTAGTTGTGCCAGCATGCTTTTCAAAACCCATCATTTATTTCGGTCTGAGATGGGCTGCTGGAGAAGAAACGGGGCTGAAATCGCGGCTGAAAATGGCGAAAAACCGATGGAAAAGCTTTTGTTCGCGTGGGGAAGAAGGCGTGTGGGGTCCATGCATCCACTGCAGTTGCAGGCGCGTGGAACTCACACGCCATGCGCCTACACACGCGCACCAACCGCTGGTGCGTGGGCTCACACACGCGGAACTACTCACGGCAGTTGCAGGCGCGTGAGCGATGGACAAGGTGCGTGCTTGGCACGCGCCTGTGCGCTGGATGCGTGCGTGCTCGGCACGCGCTTATCGACCCCTCACCCACGGCTCTTTTTACACTTTTGCCCCAAATTTTATCATATTTTTACAATCTTACCCTTGGCCAAATTTATTTATTTACTATTCTGCCCATGATGTATTTATTTATTATGTCATTTCATGCATTGTTATGAGTATTTTATGCATGAAATTAAATGTCCAATGGTCCTAATATTTAATTAATTAGAGAGTGGCCACAACATATTTAATTAATTAAAAATATATATTAAAAGCCTCCGGATCATATTAATAAATTGACATTAATTGTAATTAATTATATTATTATGATGAATTTTATCCCACATGAATTTTCATTATATTAATGTTGACACCTATTTTAAAATTTAATTTATCTTTTAGAAAATAATAATAGAGCATTTGGGTGTGGAGGGAATTTAAAAAAAAAAAATTTGAACCAAATTTTAAAATTTAAAAAAAGTTCGAAAATCGTGTGATTTTGGAGCTGCTAATTTGTTGAACGGTTGAGTGAATATCTCACTTGCAAAAATAAATTGGAGTTATTCTCTATAAATAGAAAAAAAGGGAGCTTCGGTTCATGGGGGGGGCTTCTTCATTCAGTTTTCAAAAAGTTCACAAAAAAGAAAAAAAGAATTTTTGGCAAGGAGAAAAATCAAAAGAAAAGTGGAGAGAAGAGAAGGTACAGAGAGAGATGACGTGAGGCAAAGAAGTGACGTGAGGGAGAGAGAGAAAAATCAAAAGAAAAACAAAAAGAAAAGGACGTGCACTGTGCTTCTTCTTCACGGTTTCCTTCTCCGTGAAGCCGCACGCCGCTCGCTGCTGCGGCGCACCCACACCGCCTCGCGCCGGCCACTGTGCCTCCGTCACCACCGCTCGACTTCCCCTGCGGCGCCAACGGCAGCCATTCTCGCAAGCCCCCCTTGTTGCTCGACCCAACGCCCGTGCCTGCACCTCCTCCGCAAAGCACCGCCGCACAGCCACTCTGAAGTTTCCTCCCACGAGCTCGCGTCTAGCCCCCCGCTCCCCGCTATCGCGACTCAGCCCCGACGCTAGCAGATCTGTGATCCCCTGCAGCAGCCGCATCCCGAGTTGGCTCACCGTCCCTGCCTCCTCATTCGCTGCTCGTGGCCCCTGACGGTAGCTGGCCCAGATCCGAGCGCCGACCCCTGAGCTTCGTCGCTGGAGCTCCTCGTCGCACGGCCCTTTCCGCCCGCACTCAGCTCCGACGACGCTGTTTGAAGCCCGACGACTGCCGGCCAAGCCACCCCCTGAAGAACCCACTCCATTCGCAGCCGTGAGCGACTCCCTTGCTCCGCCGGTTCTTGTTGCCCGAGCGTCTCACCGTCTGTCGCGTCTCCGAGTGGCCCTCTGCTCACTCGTCCGAAGCTCCAATCTTGACCCTTTGTTCCATGATGCCCGCCACACACCCGTGAGACACCATCGCTGCAACGCCTCGAGCTCCTGCTGCTACCACAGCTCGCATCCTCACCTCTGCAGCAACCGACGCCGGCTCCACGCCCGAACAGGACCATTTACATAGAGACTTTTTCTCTTATATCTAAGAAAGATTCTCTTCGTATTGTCTTGGTATTAGTTGCCCATTTTGATATGGAATTACATCAGATGGATGTGAAAACGGCGTTCCTCAATGGAGAACTAGAGGAGGAGGTTTACATGAAATAACCTGAAAGATTCTCCTTTAGTAAAGGTGAGCATTTGGTGTGCAAGCTTAAGAAATCTATATATGGCTTAAAACAAGTATCCCGCCAATGGTACTTAAGGTTTCATGATGTCATCTCTTTATTTGCTTTTATAGAGAATGTCATGGATCAATGTATATACCAGAAGGTCAGTGGGTGCAAAATTTGTTTCCTTGCGCTGTATGTGGATGATATACTACTTGCAACCAATGATAAGGGATTGCTACATGAGGTGAAACAATTCCTCTCTATAAGTTTTGATATGAATGATATGGGTGAGGCATCTTATGTCATTGGCATTAAGATCCATAGAGATAGACCTCGAGGAATTTTAGGACTATCTCAAGAAACCTATATCAATAAGGTCCTAGAGAGATTTCGGATGAAAGATTATTCACAAAGTATAGCACCCATTGTGAAGGGTGACAAGTTCAATTTGAACCAATGCCCAAAGAATGATTTAAAAAGTGAATAAATGTAAAACATTCCATATGCTTCTGCTGTTGGAAGCTCGATATATGCTCAGGTTTGCATTCGACCTGACATCGCTTTTGCTGTGGGAATGTTGGGAAGATATCAGAGTAATACAAGTTTAGACCACTGGAGAGCTATAAAGAAAGTGATAAGATACCTACAAGGTACCAAATACTATATGCTTATGTATAGACGGACTGACAACCTAGAAGTGGTCGGTTTTTTGGATGCGGACTTCGCGGGTTGCGTTGATTCACGAAAATCAACATCTGGATATATTTTTATGTTAGCCGGCAGAGCCGTGTCATGGAGAAGTGCCAAGAAGAATTTGATTGCTACTTTCACTATGGAGGCTGAGTTTGTTTCTTGTTTTGAGGCTACCTCGTATGGTGTATGGTTGAAGAGTTTCATTGCTAGGCTTAGAATTGTTGATTCAATTTCTAGGCCATTAAGAATATATTGTGACAATTCAGCTGCAGCTTTTATGGTTAAAAATGCCAAAAGTGGCAGTCGAAGTAAGCATATTGACATTAAGTATTTAGCCATAGGGAACGTGTTAAGAAGAATAAAGTGGTCATTGAACACGTTAGTACTGAATTGATGATAACCAATCCTTTAACTAAAGGCATGCCACTAATGAAGTATAAGGATCATGTAACTAATATGAGAATAAGTTCCATCATGTAATTTGTTGTCATATGAACGATTTTTTATGTATGAAACTCTTATTCAGTTGTAATGTTGATTCTCAATTTTGGTGTACACATTTTGTTGTTTATGAGAATAACATTTATCCTTGGTTCTGGAATAAACATGGGGTTTATTCATTAAGATTTGTTGTCACATATAGGCTGACATTAAAGAAATAAGGTGCATTGTGATACATGGAAGATATTACTTACTCTTAGAGGACATGTCGCCATGATCCATGTGTTTTGTTTCTTTTCTTTAAGCATAAAGTTTTCGTGGAATTAGTTGAATAATTCATATGATGAAAATGATGGGATCAAGTGGGAGAATATTATTTATTTTTTTGTGATCCCACATTTTAGACCCACATTTTCTCTTAAAGTTGTGACTATTCAATATAAAGTTTTTTCCACACTTCGTACCATTTCATGACAACCGCCCATTTGGTAACCGTCTTGATGGGAGACGGGATATAAAAGGGAACATATGTTCATTTCTGACAGGCGATGACAAGGTCTAACACAAACTCTCATATTTGGATTTCACCATCAGTACGTGAGGGAATTGGGTTAGTAGCATGTCCCCAATTTTGTTTGATTTCAGGTTTTTCTGACGAACGCGAACAAGAACAATGGCTGGAGGTTTGTCTTCAATTGATCCTGGCTTCCGCATATGAATTTTTACGTCTAATAGTTTCGGGAACGGAAGTACCACATTAGCATTCCCCAGCATGAATACCACTGTGGACATAGTTGGTCTGCCGATGCATATCTTTGCACGCACAAAAGACCGATTTGAATGCACCTTGATACGATTTCTTCAGAATATGTATTGCCAATTGATTTGTCCGCAATGTCCATGCATTTTCCTCCTTTCCACAGCTCCCATACCTGGACATAACACATACCAGACACCTCGGATTATGTCAATGCGATTGTAGAGCCTGGTCAAGTTGTGCATAGCGATGAATTATATAAGAGTTTCATACTTACATGGCCAATTAAATAGCAAAAGGGGTTCATATGATAGCACCCGCTATTTCTTTGGCCTGTGATGATCTCTAACAACAAAACTCCGTAATTGTACACATCTGATTTTATAGAAAACCAGCCTTGTAGAGCATACTCTGGTGCCATGTACCCACTATGGAAGCCAAAAAGAAGAAAAGTAATCAGCATCTCATTCATCTTCTAAAATTCCTTTTGAAGTTTGGGGGACATAACAAAAGGTTGAAACTTTAGTAAGAAAGAAAGAAAATGGTTGGTCGGAGTTCTTTTTCCATGTTCTAATATCTCATTTTTTTTTTTTTTAAGTAGATGAAGTAGAATTTAATGCTTAAGAAAAACACTCACTATGTCCCGACCACGCGCTTTATTTCTCCTTCAATTTGGTCTCCTCCACATATCCTCATGAACCCAAAATCTGAAATCTTTGAGTTTAGTGCAACATCTAGTAAGACATTGCTAACTTTCAAATCTCTGTGGATTATTCTCAAAGTTGAATCCTAATGCAAATACACGAGTCCCCGAGCCACCCCATATGCGATTTCATACCTTTTTCCCCAATCCAGAAGTGATCTCTTTGTTTCATCTGGACCAATTTTGGGGATTACCTCAAGTTATTATCCATATTACTCGCTGTAGACCGAAATTTTTTTTGGCCATTTGAAGAAATTACTTACCGTAAAGTAATGAATCCAAGCTTTTATTGGGTAAGTACTCATAAATTAACAATTTTTCGTCTTCTTGAATGCAGCAACCTAAGATTTTCACTAGATTCCGGTGTTGGAGTTTGGCAATCAACCTGACTTCATTTTTGAACTCTTCGTTTCCTTGTCCAGAATATTTTGAGAGCCTTTTAACTGCTATTTCTGTTCCGTCATTCATCACACCCTGTGAAAACGAACACATCACAGTAATAAGTATTTAGACCTGTCATGTGAAGCCGGTGGCTCAAAAGCTGCTATGAGTAAACTTCCGGGAGGATGTTTTCTTCATCGGTTTGTGACGACGGGTAGATAAGAGTCGACACAAGATGTACCTCCATATCTATAGTGGAAGTAATCAGATCACAATACCTTTCGAGAATTTCAAAGTAGAAAAAGGTTCTTTACAATAAAACTGGTTCCCTTCCGAGAATTTTATTCAAGGACATCAACCCCATAAGGGACAGACAATTGAAGTTGGAAGAATATACATATTAATATCCAATAACCATTTGGATTCAGTTGAATAAGGAGATTAATTACCTTATATACAGATCCAAAACCGCCTCGGCCAAGCTCATTGGCAGAGGAAAAATTGCTTGTGGCTGCAGCTACAGTTCCGAAATCAAAGACTGGTATATCTGTTTTTTGCCTACCTTTGCTGTCGAGGACTTCCAGACCTGGAATTTCATTGAAATATGTTGAGCTTGTGGCAACACCAAATAGATGATTACGCCCTCTTCTATCTGCATTTACACAGTTGAACAAAACGCTTATGAAAATGAAAGCAATTCTGTACTGCTTCTTGTTTTGCCGTTCTGGCCAATTTGGGAATTCTTTTTAGAGGAAGGAACGATGCAAATTTTCCTCTTCTATCTGCTGTCACAATACAGCATTTTTAATTATCAAGCACTGTTTTCGCAGCTTCGTTGATCAAGGTTTCCAGAATTGAAATCTGTTGGAACTTGTGATCCAATTCTAGAAACTTCAAGATAGATTTAAGCTAGAAAATTCAAGAAAAATTCTAAAAGAGTCTACAAGCTGCTATCTCTTATTTGTTCTAGAAGTTTCATCTTATGTTACTATAAAATAATAGTAGCTATTTATAGAGAAGTCTAGAGACTTCCTCCACCGATTTTGGTAGCTATATAAAGGAGCAAGTGCTTCATGTTTTGTGTGGGAGCTAACCATAAAAACCACATCATGTAGCTCCCTCACCAACACCTCCTTCAACTATTATAAAATTATTTTCATAAACTGATGAAACTATCTTTGTCCCATAAACCTTCTCAAAATATCCTATCCTTGTCCATTGTCCATGCTCTATCAAATATAAATTATACCATACTTCCGCGCACATTTAAACTCTAACAAAATCAACCACCCTGTAGCCTAAAATCCTGGCTAGATTAGCTCCAATTTTAATTTAATGGATTCTTATCCATAAACATCTAAATAGTTACCTACTTGTAAAACAGATTGAGTAATATATATGGTCGAAAAAACTTCTATCAAGGCAAGATTACCACACCTCTTTTCCTCATCAGCCGAAGGCAGTACATAAGGGAGCCTGCAACACTACTGCAGATACCAATATCGTTGCCACCATTGCCGTCTTGACAAGAGTACGAGCTGTAAAAGAAGGCATAAGAACTTGGAAGTTGCAAATGTTACGAAAATGAATGCAACAACTATCAGAAGCAAACAGTTTCATCAAGACGAGATCAGGAGAAATAAGACAATAATATAAGCTGTTTCTTTGCTCTTCAAGGAGTTATTAGAGTTTCTCAGCCAGCAAAAATCTTTTATTTTATTTTTTTTTTTTTCAATTATGCTACAGTTGAAATCTTTGCAGTTGGATTACTCAACGCACGTTTCGGTTAGGTATAGTCAATTCAACTGTCTGCCACAGCTTTTGAATGGAGTCGGGGAATATCTTGTCTCGTGTATGTGCTGGAACATGACGTTGTCATGACTAGAACGAGCCATACTTCCATGTATGTAAATGAAACTATTAACTCCGACAACAAATGCAAGGAAAGTGCACTTTGGGTCCGTTCGTTTAGCGGAAAATAGACTATTTCTGGAAAATATTTTTCCAGAAGTCATTTTCTAGGAAAATGACAATATTTTCTAATGTTCGGCTAAAACTTGAAAATATTTCGGAAAATATTTTCCGATGTTCGGTAAGGAAAATATTTTCCACTCACCAGATTGGCAAGCACGAGCGCTTACTAGATCGACGAACGCAAGTTTGAGATCGACGAGCTTGAAGTTCACCTAGTCGACGACTAGCCAAGAAAGAAAAAAATAGGAAACAAAGAAAATAAAAAGAAAAAAAGAAAAAGAAAAGAAAAAGAAAAAGAAAAAGAAAAGAAAAAGGAAATTAAAAATAATTTGAATTAAAAAGGAAAAAGAAAATTAAAAAATAATTCAAATAAAAAAGAAAAGAAGAAGAAGAAAGGGGAGGAGGAAGTTAGAATTTGTAGAAGTTAGAATTTGTAGAGGTGTGAGGTAAGATAGATCATGTGAGGAAAATGTTTACCATTTTTCAAAAGTAGAAAACATTTTCTCCTACTTTAGAAGGCTTTTTTTTTTCTTTGATGGAAAACATTTTCACTAAGGAATTCATTTTTTGTGAAACGAATGTTGGAAAATCTAGAAAACGTTATCTGAAATTATTTTCCGCAAAACGAACAGAGCCCAAGTGAAAAATATATGTTGCAATCCTTGCCGCAGCCATAGGAGGGGCGCTACTTTTTTACATGATAGTTTGGCATATACTACGAGGAAGAAAAAGAATCCTAAGAAGGGCGAGCAAAAGTGGTATAGAAGAAGATCAGATTGGTAACTCGAAGAAATACTGCTATTGCATGCATACAATTTTATTGATTCTGTTCCACCAGAGTCTAAAGATATCTGAATTATTTAACTGCCAGTCAAGAGGCAAATTTCTGAACTCCATTCCTTGCAATTTGATCTGCAAACGATAGAAGCTGCCACAGATTTCTCGAACAACAAGAAGTTAGGAGAAGGAGGATTTGGTCCAGTTTACAAGGTAATTAAGATGTTCAATCTGATCATTCAGCTTTTCACTTATCAAGAAGATGATGCTTGCTAATTTTCATATATAATCATAATGTAGAATGATATTGTGGTTTACAATGAAGCTTCTCAAAGCTCTTGAGCATTTTTCTCCTCCACATAAGTTAGATAGGAAAATCTCCAAGGTTATGCCTTTCTAATCTCATATTAGTAAGATTGCAGATACCATAAATGAAGCAACAATAAAAGGCATCTGTTTTGGGCAAATTTGGAGTTTTTTTGTCTTCTGTTATCAGGGTACAATACCCAATGGTCAAGAAATTGCAAAGCGGACAACACAAATTCTGTTGTAATCTTTGAAGTAGTAAGAAGCATGATGATGAACTTTTGAAAAATCAACTATTAGGTTCTACCTTACCTTTTGAGCTGATCCCGTAAAACGGGTAAAACTCAAACCTGACAAAGCAACTCGGAAGCAACACTCGGTCTCCAATTTTCCCCTTTCGGAGGCTTAAGAGGCTCGATGTGGCGTTGCGAAGGCACTCCCAACAATCGTTGTTGGAAAGGTAAGGCACACACTATGCAAACGTGTACAACGTTTTCTCCTGACTAAACTTGGCGTGGCCATGGCCATACATCCTAGGAGGATGCCGAGCAGCCTCTCTAGCCACGTGATCCGGAGTGACAGTCAGTACCTTCATGAATCCATCAGGGTGGTCTATGTTCTCTTCATTGTATCCAAACAACCGAGGTTCCAGCTCAACCTTCCTGGTAAAATTCGTGTCGGAGTAGCGCAACATGCACTGATCGTACCACAGGAAGGAGACTTTTGTCATCCGGCATAGCTGGGTTATTCGAATACTCGCGTTCCTGACGCAATCCGCGCACTCTTTCTTGGGGACATCGCCTCTGCACGTAAAGCTGCCGTAGACGGCGTTGCTCGAGCTGGCTTTTCTTGAAGTGAAGTTGAACCCGTTATCAGGGTTGGCGCCCGCGTCTCTGACGAGATCATCGAGAACGCGATTGAGGTTGGCGTGACAGGTGCTATTGGGGGTGAAGGTGCTTGAGTTTAAGCAGTAATGGCCGTTCAAGGTGTTCAAGGTGAGGGTGAATTCAGCAGCTTTGATGGTGAAAAAGCTGAGCATGAAAGGAAGTAGGAAACGTATCATCCGCATCCTTCTCTCTCTCTCTCTCTCTCACGTGCGCGCCCGCGGGGTTTATGATGAGTAAGTGGGATTTGCTCTTTCCATTCAACCGTGAGGCCACAGCATGGGCTGCTAAATATGGTGAAGAACTACAAGCTATGAAGCATGGACCTGTGCTTCCGTGTCATGTCTGACACGTGTCGGACACGTTGACACGCTCGGACACAATCGGACACGCGTTCAACGCCTGTCAGATTTTTCGACACGTGGTCAACTTTTGCCCAACACGTTTGGACACGTGTGTCTGGCAGACAATGGAGGGTGGGAGCCACAGTGAGGGAGCAGAGATGAGACCGTGAGCGACGGCGAGAGACGGCTAGAGAAAGAGCATAGATTAAGGCGAGGGCCACTACTGTGATGCTGCGATGGATCCAACGAGACTGCAGCTGTGAGGGAGGAAGGGCCGAAGGCGAGAGGAAGAGGAGAGGAAGGCGGTCGTGTGGCAGGGAGGAGAGGAGAAGGATCAAGAGGAAGGGGAGAGGAAATGTGTGACATCCGAAATTCGACCCCGTTTCGATAAAGTGAAATGGGCATTTCGTCGGCGTGCCTATGGCCTTTTCTCTCGAGCTGATCACTCACGAGTTAACTAACCTATTGGGTGAAGCCGTTAAGGGATGTATCGCCGTAAAATCCCTAAAAGCTACCTAATTGGTTGGATTAAGCTAAAATCACGTCGATCGATTTTTAACCACGAAATTGAACTCGATTTCGGGAATCGAATTTTAAGCGCGTCATAATTCTTATTTTTAGGATCCTGTCTCATCGCTCGTCAATTTATTGACGAGTCCGAAATTTCAATAAAGAAATTATCGGAAGAAAATTGAAGACCAAATTAAAATAGAAAGAGAAAAGGAAAATTTGCATAATGGAAGTATGCATTTTGTTTTTCTTTCTCTCTCCCTCCCCTTTTCTTTTTCTCTCTTTTCTTTCTCTCCCCCTCTCTTTTCTTTTCTTTTTTTTTTCTCTCTTTTCTTTCTCTCTCCTCTCTCCTCTCCCCTCCCCCTCGTGCGATTCCACCCCCACCGCCCATTCCCTCCCTCTCTCTTTCTTTGACCGGTCAATGCTTATCCCATCTCTCTCTCTTCTCTCTCCTCTCTCTTCTTTCTTCCCCGCACGACGACAGAACCGGTTTCTTCTTCTCCTTCTTTTCTTCACGCCGAGCGAACCAGAAGCTGCAGCTCGCCCTCAGCCCCGCTCGTCGCTCGTCCCGCTCACCGCACCGCTGCACCGCCGCACCGCCGCCCGCGCCCGCGCGCTCGCCGCTGTCCGCGCACGCCCAGGCCGCGCGATCCAGCTCAACCCAGCCTTGTTTCGCCTCTGTTCCAGCACCGACCAGCCCAACTCCGGCCACCTCCGGCCACCGCCCAACCCCGCCGGACCACCCCGCAACCCCCTCGCCCTCCGCCGGTCTTCCCCCGCCGCCCTAGCTGCGAGCTGCTCCATTCAGCCGCGACCAGCATACCCACGAAATGGGTATCCAGCTCTTTCGGGCTCGTTTTGGGCCGTTTCCCGGCCCCGAACCCGAGCCATGCTTTGGGAACAATCGTTCCTCGCGTCGCCGCCGTCGGATTGATCCGATTTGCGCGTGATTTGGTGAGTAATCTCACTAATCTAGGATTAGTGGCTAATTTATGCTTAATGTTAGTTTAGATTTAATTAATTATGTTTAGGTTGTTAGATTAGATTAAATTAGCAATTATTAGCCAATTGTGATGCAAATTAGATAAATTGAATGTGTAATTAGCAAATTAGCCAATTGTTTTTTGAATCGCTCTGTTTCTAATTCGGTGTTGAATTGGAAACAGGTGTTAGTTGAGTAAAGCTACACCATGAGCGATTAGGAGCCGAGAACTCCTGCAAAGAGGACCGGTAGGGCCGTTATTCGGGCGAGCTCCGACTCGTGTCGGAACCCGAGGCGGACGTGGTCGAGCGCCCAGACACGGAGTTAGCGCGAGTGGAGTGAATCCACCTGTCGTAGATGTCGGGGGTAGCAGCCCCCTAATGATCCAAGAGTGGATGGGATCTTGCGTGTTTTGGAAGCGATGGGTAATAGAATGGATGAGCAAGCCGCTACCGTTGAAGCATTGCTCGCCGCCGCAACCGCCCGCCGCCGTTGCCGCCACGAGTTGCCCCTGCAAGCCGCACTCGCCGCCGCGCCCGCAGCCGCACTCCGCCGTTGCTCTAGCCATTTGTGAATGTTGAGAACCCACCGGAGATAGTGGTCGTTGCAAGACCAATCCATAAGTTGGTGGAGCATTTCCTAAGGTTAAACCGCCAGTTTTTACTAGGTCTGGAGACCCCGAAGCTGCTTCTTCATGGATTCAAAAGCTCGAGAAAGCGTTTGCATTGCTAATGTGCAACGAGGCTGAGAAAGTAATGTTAGCAACTTACCAGTTGGAGGGAGTTGCTAACACTTGGTGGATGACTACGCGTGAAATGATCTTTCCGGAAGGTGCTGTACAGGACTGGAACACCTTCCGTGAAGCCTTCAATGACAAGTTTTTCTCTGAGACTGCCAGAGAGGTGAAGATGGCTGAATTTCAACATCTTCGCCAGGGTTCCTTATCTGTTGATGAGTATGAGGCGAAGTTCACCGAACTTTCGCGATATGCCCCCGAGTTAATTGAGAACCCTGTGAATCGAGCAAGAAGATTCAAAGATGGATTCAGACAAGATTTGAGGAGTGCCTTAGTCCTTCTGGATCTAAAGACTTATAATGACATATATCGGAGAGCTCAGAAGATTGAAAAAGATCATAATGATAAAGCTGCCTCGTCTGGATCGAGGTTTAGCTTTCACAGAGATAACATCCGCCAAGGAAAGAGGCCGATGTTTACAAATAGATTCCAAAGCCCGCCCAGCAAGAAGAGTGGATTTAATAGGTCAGGACCTATTAGAAATGATGCATGTCGCTTGTCTGGAAGAAGACATGGGACAGCACCATGCCCAGTTAGGACGGGTGCATGTTTTGAATGTGGCCAACAGGGCCACATGGCCAGATTTTGTCCTAAGAAGCAAAGAGGACAACCTCAGTTGCCGTTGCCGCCATCGATGAGACAGATAGGAGGGTATGCCCCTCAGAATGCACCGCAAGGAGGACAGCGAGACCTCCGGCTCGGGGCACTGTGTGTACGCGATTACCCAAGGTCGGGCGAAGCTGCGCTGGCGTGATTACAGTACGGTCTCGCTCAACGACCAACCTGCTTATGCTTTGTTTGATTCGGGAGCAACCCATTCCTTCATTGCCGAGCAATATGTTAGGATGCTAGGATTGAATCCTGTATTGTTGGAATCGGCGATTTGCATATCTACACCCTTGAAAGATAAAGTTATTGCTGCTTTAGGATGTTCGGGGTGCAAGTTAGAGATTGGTGAGCGAGTGGGGAAAATTGACTTGTTAGTCCTAGCCATGTATGATTTTGATTTGATAATTGGCATGGACTGGCTCACCAATCAACGAGCTAAAATGGACTATTATCGCAAAGCGATTCAGTTTGACCCATTAGGGGGTAAGAGCTTCGAATTTGTCGGGAATCGAGGAGGACCTTCGATTTCCTTAATCTCATCGTCAGAAACAGCTCGTTTGTTAGACGAGGGTTGTCGAGGGTACTTAGCAACTGTCGTAGATACGAGAGTTGAAGAGTTGAAAATGGAAGATATTGCAGTGGTATAGGAGTTTCCAGATGTCTTTCCAAAGGAATTGCCAGGGTTATCGCCAGAAAGGGAGATTGAATTTGTAATTGAGCTAGCACCAGGAACAGAACCGATCTCAAAGGCACCTTACCGAATGGCATTAACTGAGTTGAAGGAACTGAAGGTGCAGATGCAAGAGTTACTGGATAAAGGATTTATTCGTCCTAATGCATTGCCTTGGGGAGCACCAGTTCTATTTGTTAAGAAGAAAGATGGTTCGTTGCGTTTGTGCATTGACTATCGGCAGCTCAATTAGGTAACGATCAAGAACAAGTATCCATTGCCGAGGATAGATGACTTGTTTGATCAATTGCAAGGAGCGTCAATATTCTCGAAGATCGATTTGAGGACAGGATATCATCAGTTGAGGATTCGGAAAGAGGATATTCCTAAGTCAGCATTTTGTACCCGGTACGGGCATTACGAGTTCACAGTGATGCCGTTCGGATTGACGAATGCTCCAGCTGCCTTTATGGATTTGATGAACAGAGTGTTCAAGGAGTATCTAGATCAGTTTGTAATCGTGTTCATAGATGATATCCTGGTCTATTCGAGAAGTAATGAAGAGCACGAGAATCATCTGAGATTAGTGCTTCGAGACCTTAAGAACACATCAGTTATATGCTAAGTTTAGCAAATGCGAGTTTTGGCTGACTCGTGTTGCGTTCTTAGGTCATGTGATTTTCGGAGAAGGAATCTCCGTCGACCCGAGCAAGATAGAAGCCGTGATCAAGTGGCCAAGACCGACATCAGTAACAGAGATAAGAAGTTTTCTGGGTTTAGCAGGTTATTACAGACGATTTGTGGAAGGGTTTTCATCGATATCGTCGCCTCGACAAAGCTCACGAAGAAAATGAGAAGTTCATATGGACGGAGACAAGTGCGGCGTAGTTTCCAAGAGCTGAAGGAAAAGCTAACTACCGCTTTGTGTGCCGACGATTCCATCTGGTCTTGGAGGATTCGAGATCTATAGTGATGCGTCATTCAGATGGTTGGGTTGCGTGTTGATGCAACATGGTAGAGTTGTTGCATACGCTTCTCGGCAGTTGAGACCTCATGAATTGAATTACCTGACGCATGACTTAGAACTCGCAGCTATCATATTCGCGTTGAAGATTTAGAGGCACTACTTGTGTGGGGAAAAGTTCCAGATCTTCACGGACCATCAGAGTCTCAAGTACTTGTTCTCTCAGAAGGAGTTGAACATGAGACAACGGTGATGGATGGAATTGCTGAAAGACTACGACTGTGATATTTTATATCACCCGGGAAAGGCGAATAAGGTCGATGATGCATTGAGTCGGAAGTCTTCAGTGGCACGGATCTTGGTTAAGGAGTGGAACTTAATCGAGAGAGCTCGAGACTCGGAATTCAAATTTGAGGTAGGCCACCTCTCAAGTTTTATGGCCACCGTCAGAATTTGAGCCGGATGTCCAAGTCAGAATCAAGCAACTTCAACCGACAGATCCGGACGTACAGAAAATTCTTCAAGAGGATACTGACAAAAGAAAAGCTGATTTTCAAGCTTCTGATGATGGGTTACTGAGGTTTCGTGGACGTTTGGTTGTACTTAACGATGTAGAGCTTAGAGTAGAAATTTTATCTGAAGCACATCGTAGCAATTATAGCGTTCATCCTGGAAGCACTAAGATGTATTAGAATTTGCGTCAACACTACTGGTGGTCAAGTATGAAGGCGGACATCGCCAAGCATGTGGCCAAGTGTTTGACTTGTCAGCAAGTAATATCTCAGCATTGCAAGCCGGGAGGATTTCTACAACCTCTCGCGATCCTAGAGTGGAAATGGGAGCATATCACGATGGACTTCGTGACTGGACTACCAAGGAGTCAAAGGGGAAATGATTCGATTTGGGTAGTAGTTGACGAGGTTGACAAAGTCGGCTCACTTCATTGCGGTTCGAAAGGACCGAGTGCGGATAGACATGCGGGACTGTATGTGCGTCGGGTGGTTCGTATGCATGGAGTGCCGATTACGATAACATCCGATAGAGACCCAAGGTTTACTGCTGCTTTTTGGAAGAGCTTGCAGAGTGCTTTAGGTACAAAGCTTCAGTACAGTACGGCATATCATCCTTAGACGGATGGCCAATTTGAAAGGACGATTCAGACTCTTGAAGATATGCTGAGAGCATGTGTAATAGACTTCAAAGGAAGTTGGGAGGATCAGCTTCATCTGGTGGAATTCGCCTACAACAACAGTTATGCGAGCATCAAGATGGCTCCATTTGAAGCGTTGTATGGCGAGCATGCGGAACTCCGGTGTGTTGGGATGAAGTCGGAGAAAGGAAGATAACAGGCCCAGAGTTGGTTCAACAATCGGTAGATGCCGTGGCAGTGATCAGAGACAGATTGAAGACAGCGTAGAGCAGGCATAAAAGTTATGCAGATAAGCGTCGAAAGTCTTTGGAATTCCAAGTTGGTGATCACATTTTTCTGAAAGTGTCACCAATGAGGGGAACTTCGCGCTTTGGTAAGAAAGGCAAACTGAGTCCGAGGTACGTAGGTCAATTTGAGATTCTTGAAAGAATCGAAAACCTAGCGTATCGTCTTGCGTTGCCGCCAAGATTGGCGCAAGTGCATGACGTCTTTCACGTGTCGATGTTAAGGAAGTACGAGCCTGACTCGACCCATGTGCTCAATTTCGAGGAATTGGACGTGGATGACCGTGTGTCATACGTTGAAAGCCTGGTCCAGATTGTTGATCGTAAAGAGCAAGTTCTGCGTACAAAGACCATCTCGTTGGTCAAAGTGGTCAGCAACACCATGGTATCTGAAGGAGCGACTTCGAGGGCGAAGAATCGATGAGACAGTTGTACCCCCGCCTTTTTGAGTAAACGTAATGGTTTAAATTTCGAGGACGAAATTTTTATAAGAGGGGAAGAGTTGTGACATCCTGAAATTCGACCCCGTTTCGATAAAGTGAAATGGGCATTTCGTCGGCGTGCCTATGGCCTTTTTCTCTGAGCTGATCACTCACGAGTTAACTAACCTATTGGGTGAAGCCGTTAAGGGATGTATCGGCCATAAAATCCCTAAAAGCTACCTAATTGGTTGGATTGAGCTAAAATCACGCCTGATCGATTTTTAACTACGAAATTAAACTCGATTTCGGGAATCGAATTTTAAGCACGTCATAATTCTTATTTTTAGGATCCTATCTCATCGCTCGTCAATTTATTGACGAGTCCGAAATTTCAATAAAGAAATTATCGGAAGAAAATTGAAGACCAAATTAAAATAGAAAGAGAAAAGGAAAATTTGCATAATGGAAGTATGCATTTTGTTTTTCTTTTTCTCTCTGTCTCCCATTTTCTTTTTCTCTCTTTTCTTTCTCTCCCCCTCTCTTTTCTTTTCTTTCTCTCTCCTCTCTCCTCTCCCCTCCCCCTCGTGCGATTCCACCCTCACCGCCCATTCCCTCCCTCTCTCTTTCTTTGACCGGTCAATGCTTGTCCCATCTCTCTCTCTTCTCTCTCCTCTCTCTTCTTTCTTCCCCTGCACGATAGAACCGGTTTCTTCTTCTCCTTCTTTTCTTCACGCCGAGCGAACCAGAAGCTGCAGCTCGCCCCTTAGCTGCTCGCCGCTCGTCCCGCTCGCCGCACCGCTGCACCGCCGCACCGCCGCCGCGCCGCGCGCGCCGCTGCTGTCCGCGCACGCCCAGGCCGCGCGATCCAGCTCGGCCTAGCCTTGTTTCGCCTCTGTTCCAGCACCGACCAGCCCATCTCCAGCCACCTCCGGCCACCGCCCAACCCCGCCGGACCACCCCTGCGACCCCCTCGCCCTCCGCCGGTCTTCCCCCGCCGCCCTAGCCGCCGGAGCTGCTCCGTTCAGCCGCGACCAGCATACCCACGAAGTGGGTATCCAGCTCTTCGGGCTCGTTTTGGGCCGTTTCCGGCCCCGAACCCGAGCCGTGCTTTGGGAACAATCGTTCCTCGCGTCGCCGCCGTTGGATTGATCCAATTTGCGCGCGATTTGGTGAGTAATCTCACTAATCCGGGATTAGTGGCTAATTTATGCTTAATGTTGGTTTAGATTTAATTAATTATGTTTAGGTTGTTAGATTAGATTAAATTAGCAATTATTAGCCAATTGTGATGCAAATTAGATAAATTGAATGTGTAATTAGCAAGTAGACGTGGTCTACTATTTATTGGAAGTGTCTCGGGATTTTTCCCGACCCTTAGTGGGCTCCAATTAGGCTTTTCGGGCCTAAGTGGAATTTTTAGTATTTAAATATTAATTTTCGGAATTAAATTAAATAATTATTTATTTTCCGAAAATTCAACTGAGATGGCCTAGAACCGGAAAATTATGTTGATGACCGTGGCAAAGTCCGTTTATTTAATCGGGCTGTAGTTTGAGCTAAATTGAATTTTTAGTAATTAATAATTAATTTTTGAAATTAATTAATTAATTAATTATTTTTCGGAAATTAAGATTTTGATGGCCGACGACCGAAATCTTGTGCTGATCGCCGTGGCGCGGTCCGTTTATTTATTTGAGCTCCACGTTGTATGGAATTAAATAAATTGTGATATTTTAGGGATTTACCCTAAATTGATTGGAATTGATTGAGATTGAATTGTTGATCGATAAATGGCCAATTATGTGATTCAGTATTTATAATGTTTTGTTGAGTTGATTTAATTATTTGATTGAGAAATCGTTGGCATTGGTTGTCGGTATTGAAAGTGAATTGGTAACCACTTGAAAGAGAACACGTGGGCTCGGTGAATTGGAATGTCACCTGGAGAATGCACGTGAGTTCAGTTGTTGAATATGTCACCTTGGCGAAAAGGTCGCTGAGAGAATGCACGTGGCTCGGAGACTCGGTATGTCGTCTGGAGAATGCACGTGGCTCGGTGACAGAGTTTGGCATCTAAAAGGACACGTGGGCTCGGCGAATGGATGCATCGCTTTGGTGAGATGCACCTAAGAGAATGCACGTGGGCCCAGGCATCTAAAAGGGCATGTGGGCTCGGCGAATTGATGCATCGCTTTGGTGAGATGCACCTAAGAGAATGCACGTGGGCCTAGGCATCTAAAATGGCACGTGGGCTCGGTGACTTGATGTATCACTTTGGCGAAGAGGTCGCCTTAGAGAATGCACGTGAGCCCAAGGTACGAGGCACGTGAACTCGGAGACTTGGAAGGTCGTCCTGGAGAATGCACGTGACCTAGCTTTTAAATATCCCATAGTGGGGATTGAATTGTATGACATGTAATTGACTGGTTCGATTTGTTGAAGTGAATGTGTGTCTATTGTGAATTGTACTGACTTGCAGGTGGGATCAGAGGCCAAGGTAAGTCCTCTGTCCTGTGCGTGTTTAGGCAGCCTTTAGTATAATAGTTTGCTAATCGGGCTTAGTGGGGTAGAACTCGCTGAGACGTAGTCTCATCCCAGTTTGGGGAAAACCATTTCAGGACCCCGCTGAAGATCTGAGGAGGAGGAATCCGAGAAGGAGAACTCGGAGGTGAATCTTAAGGAGAAAGATTTTTGGAAGAAGAAGACAATCCTAAGAGAGGCCTTGAGTACGACCTAGTTCATCTAAGTTTCTGTCTTCTTTTGAGATCTCTGTTTTGATGTGAATAATTATGAAGGGGTTTGTGGTTTGTATACAAGTTTGGTTATAAATTTCAATATGAAAAATATGGCCCTGCTTTTCTATCCCATCGTTTTATTGTTTGGGGATTTTAACTACTTCCGCATGTGCTTAAAAATGAAAGGGTCGGCGATACATTGTCCTGGGATATCGCATTATAAAATCGATCAAGTGAGACGGATGTGTGCGTGCCTGAGAATCGGGGCGTGACAAAAGGGGTCATGCGGTGAGGGGCGAGGAAGGAGAAGGATCGAGAGGAGGAGAAGAGGAAGGGTCGTGCGGCGAGCGGCGAGGAGGAGGAGGTAAAGTTAGGATTTTTGATAGAAAACTCAAAAGTAATTAAAAAAGGGGACTCTAATGGCCATCACCTATTTTGGTGGGAGGGGAAGTGATAGGACAGCATGTCTGTAGTGGTGGGGATGGAAAGAAAAATAAAGTGGGGGAAATGGACAACCGTGGAGAGGGAATAAATTTGGGGGATGGACGAGGGAAAGAATATTTTTTTAATAGAAAAAATAAATAAATGAGAATAAAAAATAATTTCAAAAATAAAAATAAAAATAAAAATATTTATTTAATATATAACGTATTATAATGTGTCGGAATTCTCTATTTTTAAAAAAAGACGTGTCGACGTGTCGTGTTGTGTCGTATTGTGTCATGTCGCGTGTTCGTATTGTGTGTTGATGCTACATAGACTACAAGCCCACGTGACTCCGGACATCATCCACCGTCAACCCCGGCTTTTCAAAAGATAAAAAGAAGTTAGCGTGTTTGTGGAGGACGGCAACACATGGGGTTTGTCGTTTTTGCCTATTCCTTTCCCAAGAGCTTGATTTCTTGGAAGCCATCGTTGTTGCAATAAGATCAATGATATTGCCAGTTTCCTTTAAATTTTGGGTGGCGTGTATCACAAAAAGATTTCTAGTTACCACTTATGTTAATGCCACTTGGGTATCCATTTCTAACCCATGTTGAACTAACTATTTGCTAGTCCCATAGTACAAAGGTTCTATTTCCGTCATTCTGACTTTAGCCGGAATCTCAGTTTCTAATTTCGCAAGATCCGATGCCACGAATTCTAATATCTCTTTACCCACCACCATCCCCTGCTGCAGACAATCGGCCCACCATTCTATCACTGCCGTCTTAGCAGCCACCTTCTCTCTCTCTCTCTCTCTATGACCACCGTGGTCTGTAGTCTTGATGCTACTCATGACCTCCATTTTGTTAGGAATATGGTTCATACTCCCCATCGGTAGCAAGGCATAGAAGTTGCGTTCCTCGATGAGCAGGCGGGGTCCAATGGTCGCGGAGGCAGTGCCCCTAAGCTATGTTGGAAGGCTTTTACAATTTAAGTCCATATTTTATTGGTAATTTGAGTTTCAGCCTATGAATAGCTACTGGGCATATATAACATTTTTCTCTAGTAAATTAAGAGTTATAATAGAGAGGTGTGAGGTATTAACCATAGTGGAATGCTCAGTTGGACATAATCTTAATTTAAGGACGGATCGGGATAAAAACCTTGTGTCTATATTTCTTTTTCTTGTCTTGATTTTTTATTTCTTTGTGATTGTGTGTCAAATCCTGATGTACCTAAGGTTGCAAGTTGCCATGGATGACCTCAACCTAAGGTTGTCCAAGTCCATAGGCTTGTTACCTCAATTTGAGGTGGTCCAAGCCCATGAGAAGGCATGTGGATTGAGGTCGCCGATACCTTGGCAACCTTGATTGATCATGAGAGGAAGGGAGGGTGGAAGCACGGGAGATCATTGGTGGATGACAACGAGTGAGGTGGATATTCATCAGGGTACCATGGATTTGGGTAATTGGATTTTAAGTTGTTTTGGAAGTTTTGCCTACATGAGAAATTTAAAATTTCTCTAGGGCCAATTTGGGAAGGAGAACGTAGATATTGTCCTCAGAGTTATGATGGTTAGGAATGAGCAGTTTTAGGTTCTATTTGGAATTTAGAATCTATCTATCGTAACAAGTTCATCATTTTTTGGAACCTGAAACCTACTATGCACTTGGAACCTACTCTATCATAGGTTCTAGTGTTGGTTCTAATGATAGGATAAGTTCTAGGGTTCACTTGTATAACTAAACAAACCATTGTAGTGAATTATCATATTTAATGACTATCACTTGTTGCTAATCTATTGACCATAACTTATGTTTGACAGATGTAGAGCATGAAACATTAATAAAGTATAAGTCTCTATCATAAAATAGAAGTTTAGATGAGTGGTTTCATACTATGCACTTATCATTGGATGCCATAGAATACTGTAAAATCATGTGAAGATATACACTAAGAAAAATAGAAAAAACTTATTTTAGATTCAGGTTCTAAGTCCTAGATTCCACTTGTCTAAAACCTAGAATCTACCCATTGAAACGGGTTCTCCAATTTTTGAAATTTTGAACTTATCTTGCATATTTTGAAACCTTAAATTGAGCAGGTTCTCACCTATGCGGTTCTCTGATTCTAGGTTCTACCCTAAAACTATACTCATCCCTATTGATGGTAACTAATGTCGGGTACAAATTGGTTTCCAAAGCCAAAACTCAGGGTGTAAATTAGTGATTTTTATAAAAAGAGGGAGTAAAGTGATATTGGTGTTAAAAAAAGGATAATTCTGAGTTTTTTTTTTTTTTTTAAAGTACGCAACAAGTAGGTTAGGAAAATTCCTACTTGAGTTATTTCATTACATCACCTTACTAATTCATAAAAGGATTCTGTTAATGTGTGCCCTAGGGAACTAGTTAAGCATGCTTAATTAAGAATGGTTCAATTTTCAAGATAGGGGCAACACATAACATGAGAACAGACAATGCATTGAAAATTAACGAGTATACTCGTTAACAAAACGCTTCATAAAAGAAAAAAAGATAGAAATTGCAATTATCAAATGGGTAATTTACATTTTTTTAAATTACCAATAATTTTATAAGTTCCGAGTGTTGATATTTATAAATTTTGGAAGATTTCGGGTATTACCCATTAGATAAAACACGAATTGGGTGATATGTGAGAATTGAACTAAAAAATAAAAATAAAAAGTGAACTCCTTAACAAACTCTTGTTTTCTTGCCACAATCAAATATCAAAGTTGAGTTGCCTACATTTATAGCATGCCATATTTGCAAGGGAAAGCCTATCATCAGCCAACAAAGTTCAAGTCTAATCCAATCATTCATGGGTCTCTTGTCTGTCTATAATGCGGCCTTTGTTTCTTTTCGTGAGTCACGTGAAGATGGATCTAGAGGCGACTAGGTCAATGGGGAGATAAATTGTGACGCCTTATTGCCCATCAATCAGTCTTCTTCTTCTTCTTTTTTATTTTTTATTTTTTTATCTGATCTGATCTTATATCTATTTTACAAGTTACTACGTGTTGTATGTAGATTGTAAAACCCTGCTTCCTTCATTTCTCATCCGTCCCCACTGTAGCTCCTTGACAACATATAATATACTATGTCAATTACATCCTCCTCCGTGGTATTCACATGTGATAAGTTTGCTTATTGGTTTCTACCTTATTCTTCGGTTTTTCTTTTTCATTTTGGAGGGCGCCGGGGGGGTTGGTTGCATTGGCGGTGGGGGAGGGGCATTACCAATTTTTTTTTTTTTTTTGGTCGGAAATGATAGATACTTTCATTTCATAATAAGCAGGACTTACAAGAGGGTAATGGGTGATATTCTGAAAATAAAACCTCCGAAAGTGCCGAAGGAGGGTGTGCCCTCCAATTTTGAGGCAATAAGTTCTTACTGTGCATCTTCGCTAGGAGATCCGCAGCTACATTAGTGTTTCGGGGACAGTAGCTAAAATTCGTAAGTGGTAATTGAGCAAGCAGACCAATGCATTGGTCTATTATGGGCTTCACCTGCCATGGCTTCTCAGCCCAGCCTAAAATGCTTTGATGTGCGGTCAAACAGTCAGTTTGGAGTTCCACTTCAGTTTGCTGTACTTGCCTGAACTCTTTCTCTCCCACGTGCAAGCTCGGTCGAAGTTGCAGCAGCTTCAAACCTTGCAAAATCACTAGGGTTTCCACCTGGAGCGGCGATGAAGCTCGGACTGTCAGCGCGAAGCCGTCGATCACCTGTCCGGCATGATCCCGCAAGATACCAGCAACTAAACCGGTTTGTTTCCCCTATTTCCAAGACCCATCAACGTTCATCTTCAGTTTTCCCTCCTCCGGTGGCCTCCACTGGTTCGGTGAGTGCAGATCTGCTTTCTTCTTTCCTTCGTTTGGTTGCCATCTACTATAATTTCGGAGGTGGGCTTCCGCCAGGTCGACTATGGCATGCGATTGCAGTTGTTGCCCTCTGAAGATCGAGTTGTTGCGTGCTTTCCAGAGGAACCAGAGGATCATCGCGATCAACTCTTTCTCGGGTGGGTGATTCTATTCTTCGAAGCTTTCTAGAAGCCATTTATCCAGTCGGGATATTCTGTTTGGGTCACATTTGATTCTCACCCGTGGGTCCTTCCATATCTCTTTTGTCCAGTTGCAGAGGAGGAACAAGTGTTCGGTTGTCTCCACTTGATTGTTGCACAGCGAGCAAAGGGGATTAGGTAAGATCTTTCTCTTGTATAGACTCTCCTTTGTTGGGATGGCGTTCTGACAAATGCTCCATATGAAGATGCGAATTTTTGGGGGGATTGATAATTTCCAGATCTCTGTCCATAAAGTGCGAGGGGTTGTGAATGAGGTTGACGCTCTGTTCTGATCTGTTGTTGTGTTGTCTACGTTTATCTTGTTATATCCGCTTTTCACTGTGTACGTACCCATCTTGTTGCCTCGCCATACTAGGGAGTCTTCTTCCGGAATGGGACTTAGCGGAATAGATAAGATTTCATTTGCTATTCTGTTTTCAAAGAGGTTCTGAACTTTCGCTTCCTTCCAGCTTCTGTTTGTTTCATTTATCAGTTCAGCAACTTTTGTGGGTTCATCTCTGTTGGATGGACCTCCTAGCACCCCGGAGTCCAGCCATTTATCCTCTCGAATGTTGATTTTGTTCCCATCCCCTACCCGCCATAGGATCTCCTTTTCGATGGCTTCTCTCCCCACCATTATGCTCTGCCATCCCCAGGAAGGACGCTGCCCTTTACCTGCTTTCCATATGTCGCTATTTGGGTAGTAAACCCCTTTAAGTATCCTGCTCCATAATGCTGTAGTTGATTGTGATAATCTCCAGGCCTGTTTTGCCAACAATGCTTTGTTGAAATTTACTAGGTCTCTAAATCCAAGACCTCCTTCATCTTTTCTCTTTTTCAGAACTTCCCATTTCTTCCAGTGTAACCCGCTGCTAGTTTCTTTTTGCTTCCACCAGAAATTTGCGATTTGCCTTTCAATCGATCTGCATATTGAGATAGGAACTTTGAATATCGACATCACATATTGTGGGAGAGCTTGAACCACACTCTTTATCAGTGTTTCTTTCCCTGCTTTGGACAGAAATTTCTCTTTCCACCCTGCCATCTTCATGTTTACTCGGCTAGGATCCAGGCGAACATTTCTTTCTTTGTTTTCCCCCAATCCGTTGGGATGCCAAGGTAGTTCCCTGTCTTTTCTATAATCGGGACTCTTAGTTGATGAGCCAAACTCCTTTGTAAACTTAGAGGACAGCCGCTGCTGAAGCTCACCCCTGACTTGTTGAGATTGACTGTTTGACCCGTAGCAAAACAATACTGGTTTAGGACTGCTGCAAGGTTCTGACATTCTACTAACGTCCCATCCAAAAAGAAGATCGAGTCATCAGCAAATAGTAAATGTGATAGGGTAGGGCAGTGTGAGTTCAGTGTAATCCCTTTGATACTCCCGTCTGAAATAGCTGTGTGCATTAGCCATGAGAGCACGTTTGACACAATAACAAATAGATAAGGGGATAATGGGTCTCCTTGCCGAATGCCCCTTGTAGGTGAAAAATATTTCATTGGCTCACCATTTACTTTCACACTTAACTTTGCTGTCGAAACGCAATGCATAATCATGCTCACCCATTTTGTGTGAAAGCCCATTTTCAGCAAACATGCTTGTAGAAAATCCCACTCCACTTTATCGTACGCTTTTTGCATGTCTAACTTTAAAATGGCTTGAAATCTCTTCTTCCTCTTCTTGATTCTGAGCTGATGGATAACCTCTTGTACAATGAATATGTTGTCTTGAATCTGTCTCCCGTGTACGAAAGCACTTTGTTCCGGTGTAATGATATGAGGAAGCCATCTTTTCAATCTGTTCGCCATCACTTTTGCAATAATTTTATAGCTGAAGTTGCATAAGCTTATGGGTCTGAACTGGGTTATGCTTTCTGGGTGTGTCACTTTCGGGATGAGAGCTATATGCGTGTGGTTGATGGTAGGATCAAAGGTGCCTTCTCCGAAAAAATTATGCACTAATTGGCAAACTTCATGCTGGAGCTCCTCCCAAAAGTGTTGGTAGAAATGTCCGTTTAACCCGTCGGGTCCCGGGGCTTTAAATGCCCCCAATCGGAATACTGCTTCTTTGACTTCTTCCAATTCAATCCTAAAGTTATTGTATTGATATCTATACAATCCTAAACTTTTCAATTTTATCAATGCAGCTCTAAATTTTTATGTGAAACTCCTATATGATACTTCTAGTCAATTGCCATGGTATGAGTACACTTGCCCATGTTGGCATGCACCACGTAAAATCGATGGCAACGACTGGACACCATGTTAGCAATTTCTAATGGCTATTTACTACTGGTAATGCCGAATTAATGCAAACTGATAAAAGGGAAGCTATTTTCTAATGGTAATGCCGAATTAGTATTGCATCCCTGTAAATAAAGGAATGTCCGTACAATCGAATATTTTTGTGATTACTGGTGCAATGCATTTGCCACGTGTCGGTCGTTGGGCGCGATGCCGTTGGAATAATGAAGGGGGTTTATCCCGTGACGACCGGGTGGGTCAACGCCTCTTAACTTCCGTCCAATCCATGGCTCTTTCTCTTCATGCCTTCGCCTCAAGCAACGCGTTTCTTCTCTAGTTTATTAATTTCCTTCGGCCCCCACTTTTTCTCTTTTTCCGAATTGGCTAAATCGTGGAATTAAAAGAAATGAGCCAACGAAAATGACATTTGGAGGAAATACAATAAAAAAAATTATTTAAGATTGTTTGTGGGGTCAATTCGTAATCTCAGGGAAATTTTGCTCAGTGTAGTTAGTGATTAAGGCTTCCATAGTGTGTTGTGAAATATATATATATATAGTAAAAATAATCATTCGTATAGTTTGAATAGTTGGTCAATGAAACTTTTTCCATTACTAACAATAATTTATGTCTAGACATTTTTGTGGATAAAGAATATATTTTTCGTTTATTCAATTTTTGTCGATGATACAATTGATTATTAATTTTTTTTCAAATAATTCATTTTTAGTGAAATAAACGAAGTCTAAAAGAAAATTTTGTATAATGTTTAAATACATGATCAATAATTCTAATGTTTTTGAGCTTGTAAACACATGGAGAATCTTTCCAAACCTACCGTGCGGATTTTTAATTTAGTCGCAAATTTTTCAATTTTGTCAATTTGGTGAAAAAACTTTGCGCAAAAGTCTAATGTAATATTTCCGACCAATTTTTGTTGTTGACATGACGGCGTACCATGTAAAATGACTAACGATGACTGGATCCTAATAATTTTTGAAAAAAATTGATCGGAATGATTATATGGAAATTTTACGTAAAAAATTAAGACTAAAACTGAAGAAATTAAAAAATTCAAAACTGATTTCATAAATGTGTGATATGTTTAGGATTAGTTGGGTGATTTTTTGAAAAAGAAAACAGTTAGACGTTGGAGTCGTCCTAAAGATAGGTCAATGACTTAGATGAGGATTGTCTTGGAATTAGGCGCCTTTAGAACGTGCCTGTATAGTGCAAACCTCGTGCTGCAGCACATGTTCAATGTTGTGAATAGTAAATTGCGATGAGAGAATTTGACCCCCAAAAAACAAGAAAGTTTTGCAATTAGAGAGAGGCACGTGGTCTGTTTTGCTCGTTCGAAGTTGACAAAGATGACATCTAGCGATATAAAAAACCTTGAATAAAATTGAGATTTCCAGCGCATGATGATTCTTTAGATCTTAGCCCTAACAAAATTATATATAAAAAATAAAAAAAAAGAGATTGCTTTCATTGCATTTGTTCTGCAAAAAATAAAAAATAATTTAAAATATATTTCTAGAAATAATTGCATGCGTTACTCATAAAAGTGAATGGACTAAAAATATTTTCATCATTCACAATAGTATTTAGACATAAATTGTTGTTGATGATGAAAATATTTTAATTGATTGATTATTTTAAGTGATATAAATGATTATTTTTAGAGAAATTAGAGCCTATTTTCATGTTTAATTATTGTCCTTATTCCTTAACAATATAGTGTAGGTCAAATTGTCCTCTAGAAGTAAACTTTGTGTGGTTGTACCCCTTAGTTTTACATAGATGAGTGCTTCGCTTTGTCTTGACGTCCGGCAGGTTAAAATAGAAATCATGACTTACAATCCCTCCTCACTTTTCCCTAATTTCATAGATTATATGATAGAAAAAAAGCCATAAAAAACTTTTAAATTATATTCACTGTAACACAGTTGCTCTAAGCTTCTTTTTTGTGACATTGAAAATTCTAAATTGTACCAAATAAAACACATTTATTCTTAACTTTTTTCTTATTACATAAAACATCCAAAACTTGTACTTATGTGACGTATTTACCTCCCTTAAAGTCTAGTTAGATGATTTTTCAGCCAAAATAATGTTGTTTATATTTCAATTAAGCCACGTAAGTGTCACATTAACACTATTTGCTTTCTAACTCCATTTAGACATATTTTTAACGGTTTTTGTTGACAAAATTTTTAGGGAGGGTGAATGTATCACATAAATTCAAATTTGAGGTTTTTCATGTCACAAAAAAATTAAGGTAAATGCATCACAATTAGCATAGTTTTGGATTTTTAATGGCTTTTGGCTTGTATAATAAGCATGTCAAAGGTTTATGAGGAAATGTTCATTCGTCTTGGAGATTGGCAATGTTCGTGGGTGAGATATGCTCGAATGGAGTTCGTCAATGTCCCGGGAGGGTATATACTCAGACATACATCAAACGTATCTACTCTAAATGAAATAACTCAACTCGGGAGAGATGATGAGCTTAGATACATTAAAACAAAAAAGAAGGGGGAAATGGAAAAATGAACAATCTGTTGAGAAGGGGAGAGGCAGCGGTGTCTCTCTCTCTCTCTCTCACGCATGTGCGAGCGACATCCCGCACAAAATTCCGCAGAGCGCCACCCTTTTTTTGGACCATGGAGATCAACTTGCCGCAGTCATCCTAGAAGATGTTCTATATATTTGTTTGAAATCTATGATAGATATGTAAATTGGTACCACCTCGTGGTGGTGTCTGTATTCCTCAAGGGACACGCATCATGAGGTGGTCACTGTCTTAGGTGACAATGACTATGTTTGTGTCACTTATGATGAAGTGGAATTGGCCGCGAATAGAAAGTATTTTACATGATCATCATCACACTATGTGACAATGACAGAAATGCTAGGAAATAATTAAGAAGCAGGCATTTAAAATTCAAAAGCAAAAAATTAGTTGGAATGCATGCCAAAAAATACTGTTCAGGGATATGGGGCTTAGGAATAGAAATGTGCATTGAAATGAGACATACTAAAATTTTATGTGATTGATTGATTATGTCACATCATCAATATAATTAATGCAAATAATACTTTTATTTGTACATGGGGATCTATATGTTTCAAGTTGATAACATTTTTTTTTTTTTTTTACTTTTCTCTAGTCCCAAAAACATAAATTTTTACCACCCGTGGTGGCGGCATAGTGGTTGAGCTTCAGTTTCTTTCGGGAGAGGTTTAGAGTTCAAATGCCTGCGTCGTCTGTTTTGTTGAAAAGCAACCCACGACTTGCGCGGGGCAAAAAGGGTGGTGGTGACTCTTCTGCTCCTACAGGGTTTACTCCGCCGCAAAGTGGCGCACAGAGGTTCCCTGAGTACAAAAAATAAAAATAAAAAACATAAATTTTTTACATTACATATTTAATATGGTTTTATTCCATATGCATACAATACTCAATTAAATGTCATATTCATGACATAATATGAGAAGTGAGTGCTTCAGTTACTTGCAAACACTTCGAAAGGCAATCCTCTCAAGTTTTCTGACTCTTTTTTCGATTCTTTTTCAAAATGAAGGAGCTTTCCATCTACACTTTGCAATGCCTTCTTCTCTAGCAATGCATACATGCTGATGGAGCATGCCTGACTCTCTCATTGACCTCAATTTCCTAAGAGATAATTACTTGTATCTACTACCTTACTTAATCATCATCGACTGACCAATCTACCTATTTAAATGTTTAACCCAAAAGACGTCAACAATCCAATTCTACTTCTTTAGAATCGAACTCCCATAATATATAACAACAAGCTATCGATCAATCACCTACTTTCTTTCTATGCATAACCAATTGGCTTCACGCAATGTGTCCAAGCTCTAACGTGGGATGTGAGAACATCATATATCACCTAATAATTTAATTTTTATTAAGGGTTAATATCATTAAAAAAAACCTCAAAATAGTATACTTGTGATATATTCACTTCAAATTAATTTTTTGACTACCAAAGACCCTAAATCGGTATATTTGTGACATATTTACGTCAAACTAATTTTTTGAACACCAAAAATCACAAATTAGGTAATTTGTGATAAATTTATGACATCCCAGATTTTCAACCCTGTCTTCTACTGAGTAAATCGGACATTTCATTGATGCGTCTATAGGGCTATTTTTAGAGCCGATCACTCTCGAGATAACTAGGCTAGCTGGGGAAGCTATTAAGGACTTTAAATCAAATAGATTTGAGAACTTGACCAAGAATTGGCTTCTTGATTGTGCTTATCTTTGGAGGCCATTACGGCACAATTAAAAATCGATTTGAGATCAGAGATAGGTCTGTTCGACTGAGATGTGTGGCCAATCATGGGTGACTCCACTAAATTGGAAAATTCTCGTCGACTGACACCAATATGATTTTACTATCGTTTTGGTACCCTGTGTCCATAATTGAATTCTTGAAAGTTTCACGACAATCGAGAGTTGCCAATGAGTCGAGTGGGTTCATAGTGGCTCAAAGAAAATCGACCACGGTCATTTGCACTTGAAAGTATCTGAAAGTTACCCGGTAGTCTAGGTCACGCTAAAAACACGCCAAATGAAAATTAACCGCGAATTCAAGTCCGATTTCATAAATTGAAGTTTCTGTCATGTCACAATAAATTCTAGGAGTATCGACTCAGTCTTAGAAGATTTTCTGGAACTGACACTTTTTGGCAAAAAGTCATCGCCGGGTTGTGTTTGGTACAGAAAATGCTGAAGATGGTTTTTGATTACAAAATCAAGATGCATGGTGGATTCTTGAGTGAGGAAAAATGCAGAGACGATCAATGAGTGATCAATTGAATTTGTGAGAATCAATTGAGATGAAATCAAGAGGAATTTGGAACCAATTGAAGCCATCTCTCTCAATTTCTTAACCCCCTTTAGCCTAGCAAAATTGGACCATTTGGAGAGTTGTGTGGTGTGTCTATGTGGCCAAATTGCAACCAAGTGATGAAACTTATTGAGCAAGGCTTAGAAGATATTTATTGTGGAAAAAATGGGCTTGGTGGAGCCCAACTCTCACTTATCTCTATCTCCTTTCCCTCACACCCCCACAACCGGATAGTCTCTCTCTCCCTTCTCATTTCCTCGTGCGACAACCTCCGTTGTGCCGAGAATTACCGCTGCTTGAGGATCGAGAGACCAGCAGAAGCAAGATCCAGCAACCGAAGCCACAGCGCCACTTGTCCATCCCCTGCGGACCTTCGGTCAACAGCAGCAGGATTCCTCTCCTTTTTGTTGACCACCAGCTCGCCAACTGCCCACGTGAAAGAGCTTCAACTGCATCGTGTCTTCTTCTTGTGCGATTGGTGGACTGAAGAGAGAACCGAACGCCTTCCCATCCACCGAACGGTCTTCTCCGCAAGCAACGATGCCAGCTCCATCTTCTGCCGAGCTTGTTGCCACTTGGCAGTGTGTACGCCTGGTTCGGTCAACAACAGCTTCAACTGAAGCTCTTGGCTAACCGTTTCAGCCCACGCCCACGCACAGATAAACCGCCAACATCACCGTCCACCGAAGAAGGAAGCTCCACGCGTCTCCCAGCTGTCAGCGTCGGTCAACCAAGCGTCTTCAACTCGTGGAGTTTGGCCAGCTCAAAGACACCAGCATCTTTGTACTTCGTGCGTCCAGCTGAAGACCAACGAAGCTTTCTCTCTCTGCTTCGTATCTTTTGCTGACCGAAGCATCGCGCGCAGCTCAGCGCCAGTGTCCATCCAGCCCGCGCGAGACAGCCCAAAATTCAGATCTTTAGCCCAGCGTCTTCTGATTCTCTTTGGCCTAGCAGAATTTTCAACTCAGCCTTGAAGCTTGGCCTATTCAGTCCACAAGCCCAGCAAGGCCCATTTTCAACAGGCCCAAGCCCAAGAGCAAGCCCATTCCATTGCAAGAAAAAATCTCAGTTGGGCTGAGATTTGTTGAGCCAAGTCGAAGGCCCAGTCCAAGCCCGCCGATGTCGTCGAAAGCCCGATTTCGACCGCCGACGCATCACCGTTGCAGTGATTCGATCTCCGCTTTACCAAGTGAGTAATCTCACTAATCCTTGCTTAGTAGACTAATGATGCTTATGGGTTGATTAGATTTAATTAAGTGCAATTAGGTGGTTAGATTAGAATGGATTAGTGATTATTAGTTAATTTCATTGCATATTAGTTTGGTGGTTAGTGTACTTAACTAGAGAATTGCCTATATTATTTATTGAATGCATCTCAGGATTTGTCCTAACCCTTATTGGGCTTCAATTAGGCAATACGGGCCTAAATTGGATTTTTAGTATTTAATTATTAATTTTCGAAATTAATTAGTTAATTATTTAATTACCGGAAATTAGGCTGGGATAGTCGACGACCAGAATTTCGTGCTAATTTTAGTGGTGCTCTCTGTTTATTTAATTGAGTATTTGGTTGTACAAATTGAATGCAAAAAGTAGTTTTGGGTATTTATTTCAGAAATTGAATAACTTTGGTAATTGAGTGGAGAATTGCAAGGCGTTGGTCTACAGCGTCAAAAATCTATATTTGTATTGCTAAAAAGAGTGGGTGAATAAAAAGGAAATTATTGTATTTTGGCTAAGGCTGACTGTGTGCCCACACACGTGTACTTTTATCAAATATGATGAAAATGGTGAAATTGATTGTGTCTTCGGAAAAAAAAAATACTATAACGGCTCGATGATTCGTATGTCATCTAGAGAATGGACTTTATACTATTACAGCTCGATGACTCTCATGTCATTGTGAGAAAGAATTGCTTGTATATTGGCTCGATGACCCTATAGGTCATCTTGGAGAATGGATGGTATTAAATGTCGGCTCGGTGATTCTATAAATCATCTTGGAGAATGGACGACATGCCATAATGGCTCGGTGACTCAACATGTCATCTTGGAGAATGTACGTTATGATGAATATACTCGGTGACTCTAAATGTCATATCGGAGAATGAATATTATAATATACCAGCTCAGTAACTCAATAAGTTATCTTGGAGAATGAATAGTATGTTATAATGACTCGGTGACTTAGTGTGTCATCTCGGAGATTGAATCATATAAATCATTGGCTTGATAACCCGATGGGTTATTTTAGAGAATGGACAATATTGATTGAAATGACCAAGAATGGTCCGTTTGATATGTAACTGACTAAGTGGATTGATCATTGCTTTAATCTGATGTCGTGAATTGATTGATTGAATGGAAATGACCTTGGGATGGTCCGATTAACAAGTAATCGACTAGGTTGATTGATCGAGATGTCGATTTGTGATGTGATTGCTTGGGTGCCTATTGAACTGTACTAATATGCAGGTGGAATCAAAGGCCAAGGTAAGTCCTCTGACTTGTGCCTGCATAGGCAACTCGATCAGCATATTGGTTTCCTAATTGAGTCTTAGTGGGGTAGAACTTGCTGAGACGTAGTCTTATCTCGATTGTGGGACAACATTTTAGGCTTGTAGATGAGCTTGTGGAGGAGGAACCGGAAGAGTACGATGATCCAGAAAAAGATAAAGAGCTTGAAGGGGTGAGCTTAGTGAAGAAGAGTCAGAAGAGAATCAGGATGATCTTAAGTACGACCCGGATGAGGACTGAGATCCCATCCTGTCTTGTCAGACTTTGTCTACATGTGAATAGATGTTAGATCAAACTTATGTATATATTATTGTAGAATACTATGAGATGTTTGTAAAAATATGTGGTTGTGAATTTTCAATATGAAAAAGATGGCCTTACTTTTCTATCCCATCGTCTTATTGTCTGGGGATTTATAATTGCTTCCGCATGTGCTATTAGAAATGAAAGGGGTCGGCGATACTTAGTCTTAGGATATTGCATTCTAAAATCGACCAAGTAGAAGAATGTGTGCGTGCCCAAGGATCGTGACGTGACAAAATTTATTCTCTATTAATTTTCGTTAAATTGGATTAATACTATGAAAAATCATAAACTGGTATATATGTGACAAAAGGAGTGTAAAACCCTCAATTGATATACTCATCAATTATCACGTGTCATTCAACTTAATAATTTAATGATAAAATTTAATGAAAATTAATGAAGGAAAAATTTGTAAGAGATGTACAAGTTTAAAGTTTTTATGGTAAAAAAATTAGTTTTGGGTGCATGTATCATGAGTATACTAATTTAGAATTTCTCGTGATATATACTATTTTATTTTATTCTTATTTAAACACCCTTATATTTATCTGCATGGCTATTTTTCTTTGCCAAACACCCTTTTCATTTCTTCTCTTTTCATTTCTTTTTTCTTTTAATTAATTTTGGGTTAGTGAGAAATGTTATTGAAATAAAAATAAAAGCAAAAGCAAGAGGATAAGCATCGCTACCACCCCCGGTCTTTCATGATAAAGCATCCAACAACACATCAGGGGTCTATATCAAATTCTGTAAAACAGATTGGTGTTAACTGTTAATGTGTAATAGAGATGCCTTAAGAATCTTTCTATAATTATGTTTTTAACTGTAGACTGTAGACCCATTAAAATGGGTCATAAACCCATTTGGTAATCCAAATGGATGTTAAATGAATTATAAATGAGTCTAAATACAATATGAGTATTGAGTGAGTCATAAATTGGTTTATAATTTACTTAAACCTAATTCATTTCTGTAGCTCTCTCTTTAGTCTTGCCTTCAATTGATTTCACACTCACTCATTTCGCACTTTTATCTCAGTTTGGCTATGAGATTTCATAAATTGGATAAATTATGGAAGTGTTTACCAATATGAATTGAGTTGTATATGGGTTGGGTTGGATATGGATTACTAAATTCTATTGCATACAAATGGATCAAAATGGATCAAAAGGGGTCTATTTGGGTTGGGTCATTTATGACTTGACCCAAACCCGACCTGATTTACTCATTTAACAGGCTTACCTAATTATATTGATTACTCTCTTTTAGGCAATCACAATTAGCCACTAGGTCGTTATTTTTAATTTGACTCTAAATGTTAACGTGATATCATAATTGGAGGTCCATAATAAAATCTTTCAAGTCCCCTATTTTGATCAATTATTATAATTTTCCAAGATTGCTCCTAGGCCAAATTTCAGCCTATGCATGAGGGGTAATGTTGTAACATTTAAATATTAAACCGCGTTTACATCATACATATTTAATTTTTTTAGAGTAGTAGGCTATTGTCTCACAACATTTTTCGTGGATTTACTCCTTTTAGTACGACTGTGCATATCAGATCACGAGAATAACCTAAATGGAACTCCAATCCTGGTATTTATAAGCGAAGTATCATAGTTAACTAAAAAGCAAGCACGATGCAATTTTCAGTTTCCAAAACATGTCAAACATTATGAACACAAGGATTCCATATCGGTTTGACAGCCGAGCCATGCAAATGATTCTCTTTCGGATTTTTGCCGGCTCAAAACACGTTTGGCATTTTAGTACCCAATACTTGCATAAACTACTTGGGTTTTTGAAGAGAATTTTTGCTATATAACCAATCTAGGGCAAAATCTCGAGAATTATTGCAATATATTTTAAAGTGAATTTGTATCATAAAACTAATCTATGGCAAGAGATGGCATAATTAGCGGCCTTCGAGCATCGAAATCGTAACATCATTCCCAGAAGCTGGTTTGTCATTTGTGGATAGATTCGCGCCATGGTACTTGCTCTTGAAAACGTATGCAGGTCGTTTCGGGGATGCAAGAACCACATCTTTATTTGCCAACATGAACACAACGGTGGTCATGTCCGGCCTATCGTCCGCGAATTCTTGCACGCACAAAAGACCGATCTGGATGCACCTCAAGGCCTCTTCTTGGGTGCATGAATCACCCATCCACTCGTCGATAACGTCCTCGCAGTTCCCTTCTTTCCATAGCTCCCATGCCTGCGATTGTGTAGTGAACAAGCTGAGTATATTAGGCTATGTATTATGTATGAGTCCAGTCCTGTCTCTTGTACTCATTCAGAGTTCTAGTACTTACATGGCCTACCAAGGAAGATGGATTTTCATTGTAATATGCACCGTTCCTTTTGCCACTAATGATCTCCAACAACAAAACTCCAAAGCTGTAAACGTCGGATTTTATCGAAAATATACCCTCCATTGCGTATTCTGGTGGCATGTACCCGCTGCCGTGTAAAAAATGAAGCAGAAAAAAAAGGGGTTTTGATTAGTTAGTTGAGTTGAGGCTCTTGGAATCGATAATGTGACATCCTGAAATTCGACCCCGTTTCGATAAAGTGAAATGGGCATTTCATCGGCGTGCTTACGGCCTTTTTCTCTGAGCTGATCACTCACGAGTTAACTAACCTATTGGGTGAAGCCGTTAAGGGATGTATCAGCTGTAAAATCCCTAAAAGCTACCTAATTGGTTGGATTGAGCTAAAATCACGTCGATCGATTTTTAACCACGAAATTGAACTCGATTTCGGGAATCGAATTTTAAGCGCGTCATAATTCTTATTTTTAGGATCCCTGTCTCATCGCTCATCAATTTGTTGACGAGTCCGAAATTTCAATAAAGAAATTATCGGAAGAAAAATTGAAGACCAAAAGAAAATAGAAAAGGAAAAGGAAAGAGAAAGGAAAATTGCATAAAGGCATTATGCATTTTTTTTTTTTTTTCTCTCTCTCCCCCTTTTTCTTTCTCTCCCTTTTTCCTCTCCTTTTTCTCTTTATTTCTCTTTCCTCTCTCTCTCCTCTCCCCTTTCCCCCCCCATCCGTGCGAATCCCCCACCACTCATCTTTTCTCTCTCTCTCTCTCTCTTCTTTCTTCCTCGGCACGCTCGACCGAACCCCCTTTTCTTCTTTCTTCTTCTCCTTCTTTCCTTGCGCCGAGCGAACCAGAACCAGCCCGCCCTCGCCGCTCGCCGCCGTCACGCCGTCGCGCCGCCGGACCGCCGCGCCGCCCGTGCGCTTCGCCCGCGCCCAGCCGCCGTCCGCGCGCCCAAGCCGAGCAGCCCAGCCCCATTCGCCCCTGTTCCAGCCGCTGTTCCGCCCATCTCCGCCCGCCTCCGGCCACCGCCTAGCCCCGCCGGACCACCCCCGCGACTCCCTCGCCCTCCGCCGGTCTTCCCTCGTCGCCCTAGCCGCCGGAGCAGCCCCGTTCGGCTCCGTCCAGCAGACCCACGGAGTGGGTTTCAACACCTTCGGGCCCGCTTTTGGGCCGTTCCCGCCCCGGATCCGCGAGTCGCTTTGGGAAGTCTCGTTCCTCGCGTCGCCGCCGTCGGATTGATCCGATTTGCGCGCGATTTGGTGAGTAATCTCACTAATCCAGGATTAGTGGCTAATTATGCTTAAAGCTGGTTTAGATTTAATTAATTATGTTTAGGTTGTTAGATTAGAATAAATTAGCAATTATTAGTCAATTGTGATGTGATTTAATTAAATTGATTGCGCAATTAGCAAGTAGACATGGTCTACTATTTATGGGAAGTATCTCGGGAATTTTCCGACCCCTAATCGGACTTCAATTTGGTGATTCGAGCTTAAGTGAGATTTTTGGCATTTTAATATTAATTTTCGGAATTAAATTAAATAATTATTTATTTTCCGAAAATTCAAGGGAGATGGTTCGGAACCGGAAAATTATGCTGATGACTGTGGTGAAGTCCGTTTATTTAATCGGGCTTTAATTTGAGCTAAATTGAATTTTAATGTTAATTGTTTAATTTTCGAAATTATTATTTAATTATTTATTTTCGGAAATTAAGGTTGAGATGGCCAGTGATCGGAATATTATGCTGATGATCGTGGTGTAGCCCGTTTATTTAAATTGGCTTTATTTTGAGCTAAATGGAATTTTTAATAATTAATAATTAATTTTCGAAATTAATTAATTAATTATTTATTTTTCGGAAATTAAGATTTTGTTGGCCGATGACCGAAATCTTGTGCCGATCGTTGTGGCGCAGTCCGTTTATTTATTTGAGCTCCACGTTATATGGAATTGAATAAATTGTGATATTTTAGGGATTTACCCTAAATTGATTGGAATTGATTGAGATTGAATTGTTGATCGGTAAATGGTCAAGTATGTTATTAAGCATTTATAATGCTTTGTTGAGTTGTAAAGTGAGTAGAATTGTGAGAGTGATTTGAATATACTCTTGGCTAAGACTCATCAGGTATGTTAATACCGAGTGAAAATTTAGGGAGTTGATGAGTATGTGGGGATTCATCCCAAGATTGACCAGTGTCGGCATTCAATTAGAATTTGACTGTGAGAGGTTGTGAGTTAAACCTCGAAAGCCGCCGAAGTATGGCTATGCCAGTTGGGTCGAGATTTGCCACCGAATTTGGAAAAGGTCGCGCCTAAGAAGGCCGTAATTTGCCACCTGATATGGGTCGCGCCTGAGAAGGCCGTAATTTGCCACCTGATATGGGTCGCGCCTGAGAAGGCCGTAATTTGCCACCCGATATGGGTCGCGCCTGATAAGGCCGGAATTTGCCACCCGATACGGGTCGCGCCTGATAAGGCCGTAATCCGCCACCTGATAAAGGTCGTGCCCATTGGGCCGTAATTTGCTACCTAAAGGTAGGTCGTGTCCTTCGGGACTGTAATTTGTTGCCAAGAAATTTGGTAGTCTAGGCTTGCGAAGTTGTGAGTACGATTTGAGGCGAATAAAGGAAGCGACTGGGGAATGATCCGAATGACATGTAATCGACTAGGTCGATTGATCATTGTTTTGATCTGATGTTGTGAATTGGTTGACTGAATGGGAATGACCGTGAGTGGTCTTGTGGGCTTGTAATCGACTAGGTCGATTTGATCGATGCTTCGATCGGTGATATGATTGCTTGAGTGCCTATTGTAAATTGTACTGACTTGCAGGTGGGATCTGATGCCAAGGTACGTCTTCTGACCTATGCGGGTTTAGGCAGCCTTTAGTATAATAGTTTACTAATCGGGCTTAGTGGGGTAGAACTCGCCGAGACGTAGTCTCATCCCGGTTTGGGGAAAACATTTCGGGATCCCGACGAGGAGCGAGGAGAAGGAATTTGTGAATGAGAACTCGCAGGTGAAATTGAGGAAGAGGCGATCGAGTGAAGAGGAATCGAGGAGGATCGGGATGATCTCGAGTATGACTTAGACGAGGATTGAAATCCCATATCTCTATGAACCCTTTTGTATATGTGTAGATAGAGTGAGACTTTGAAGTTGCGAATAGTTTGTGAAGTGCTCTGTCTAATGCCATGTATAAAGGTTTGGTTATAAATTTCAATATGAAAAATATGGCCCTGCTTTTCTATCCCATCGTTTTATTGTCGGGGATTTTAACTGCTTCCGCATGTGCTTAAAAATAAAAGGGTCGGCGATACATTGTCCTGGGATATCGCATTGCAGAATCGACCAAGTGAGACGGATGTGTGCGTGCCTGAGGATCGGGGCGTGACATCCTGTTTAAGTGGTATCAGAGCGAAGTTAAAGATTGGAGTGATAAGGAGCGATGACCATGGGATAGTTAGTAGGAAAGGCCTTTAAATTCATGCTGATGCATGTCTGTGTTAGCTGTGTGCTAAAATTGTTTGTTGTTTGGATCGCTCTGTTTCTAATTCGGTGTTGAATTGGAAACAGGTGTTAGTTGAGTAAAACTACACCATGAGCGACCAGGAGCCGAGAACTCCTGCAAGAAGGACCAGTAGGGCCGTTATTCGGGGTAGAGCTCCGACTCGTGTTGGAACCCGAGGCGGACGTGGTCGAGCGCCAGCACAGGCTAGCGCGAGTGGAGTAAATCCACCTGTTGTAGATGTCGGGGTAGCAGCCCCTAATGATCCCAGGTTGGATGGGATCTTGCGTGTTCTAGAAGTAATGGGTAATAGAATGGATCAGCAAGCCGCTGCTGTCGAAGCTGCTGCTCAGGCCGCTGTAGCTGCTGCCGCCGCCGCCGTCACCGGAGTTGCCCCTGTAGTCGCACCTGCTGCCGCGCCTGCAGTCGCACCTGCCGTTGCTCCAGCCGACGTGAATGTTGAGAATCCACCAGAGATAGTGGTCGCTGCAAGACCAATCCATAAGTTGGTGGAGCATTTCCTAAGGTTAAATCCGCCGTTGTTTATCGGGTCTGGGGACCCCGAAGCTGCTTCTTCATGGATTAAGAAGCTTGAGAAAGCGTTTGCACTGCTGATGTGCAACGAGGCTGAGAAAGTAATGTTAGCAACTTACCAGCTGGAGGGAGTTGCTGACACTTGGTGGATGACAACTCGTGAAACAATATTTCCAGAAGGCACTGTTCAAGACTGGAACACTTTTCGTGAAGCCTTCAATGATAAGTTCTTCTCTCGAGACGCCGAGAGAGGTGAAGATGGCTGAATTTCAACGTCTTCGCGGGGTTCTTTATCGTTGATGAGTATGAGGCGAAGTTCGCTGAACTTTCGCGATATGCCCCTGAGTTAATCGAGAACCCCGTGAATCGAGCAAGGAGATTCAGAGAGGGATTCAGGCAAGATTTGAAGAGTGCCTTAGTCCTTTTGGATCTAAAGACTTATAATGACATATATCGGAGAGCTCAGAAGATTGAGAAAGATCAGGATGATAAAGCTGCCTCATCTGGATCGAGGTTTAGTTCTCACAGAGACAACATCCGCCAAGGAAAGAGGCCGATGTTTGCAAATAGATTCCAAAGTCCACTCAGCAGAGAGGGTGGAATCGGAAAGACAGGGTCTAATTAGAATGGTGTGTGTCGCCTGTGTGGAAGGCAACACGGATCTGCCCCATGCTATTCTAGACCGGGTACTTGTTTTGGGTGTGGCTAGCCGGGTCACATAGCTAGGGACTGTCCCAGAAGACAGGGGAGACCACATCAGTTGCCACCACCATCGCAAATGGGCCAGATCAGAGGGTATGCACCTCAGAACAAGCCGCAAGGAGGTCAGCTGAGACCACCAGTTCAGGGTACAGTGTATGCCATCACCGGAGGATTGGACAAAGGGAAAGCACCGCAGATAGAACACAACTAGGATGACGAAAAGAACGAGAATAGACTGACTAAGCACCAAGTAAAGAAAGAATGTTTTGAGGTGTTTCTATCATAGTAGAGTGGCGGGATTTTGAGTGAAGGTTGTGAAATTTCCGTTGTTGTAATAAAGTGGTAGGAAAATGAATCTCTAGTTATAGTTGTACTTGAATCCTTTGCCTATGTATAACTTTGATATCGTCTATGAAAAGGTTTAGCTCGAGGAGCTTTTGTGTAATGAAGTGTTATTGCAATGTGATATAGTTTAATCCGTTGAAGGAAGTTATAATGAAGACAGTGTTATGGGTTAGAATTTTAGAAGAATGGTGATCAAGGTGTCCTGTATCACCCTGGAAAGACGCTTCACTTGACAAACCAGAATGTTGCAAGAGGATACCGGTGGGTGAAGTTAAGATTTTGGAAGATGGAATGTCGAGGTATCGTAAGTGATGATAAGTGTCAGACAGTACGGAACTTGAGGAAGAAACTTGGCCAAGAACTCACGGTGGTAGTTGCAGTATTCGACCATACAGTGTGAGGTAGGTAGACTGATATGAAAATAGTTATCATCGGACAGGTTGCAAGTGTCAAATGTGCTAGTAAGTAAAAGCTCAACATTGCAAGCCGGGAGGATTTCTACAACCTCTCGCGATCCCAGAGTAGAAATGGAAACATATCACGATGGACTTCGTGACTGGACTACCAAGGAGTCAAAGGGAGAATGATTCGATTTGGGTAGTAGTCGACAAGCTGACAAAGTCGGCCCACTTCATTGCAGTTCGAAAGGACCTAAGTTGGATAAACACGCAGACCTGTATGTGCGTCAAGTAGTTCGTATGCATGGAGTGCCAGTTACGATGATATCCGATAGAGACCCAAGGTTTATTGCTGCTTTTTGGAAGAGCTGCAGAGTGTTTTGAGCACAAAGCTTCAGTACAGTACGGCGTATCATCCTCAAACGGATGGCCAGTCTGAAAGGACGATTCAGACTCTTGAAGACATGTTGAGAGCGTGTATAATAGACTTCAAAGGAAGTTGGGAAGATCAGCTTCATCTAGTGGAATTCGCCTTCAATAACAGTTATCAGCAGAGCATCAAGATGGCTCCATTTGAAGCGTTGTATGGCGGAGCGTGCGAGTAACTCCGGTATGTTGGGATGAAGTCGAGAAAGGAAGATAGCAGGCCCGAGTTGGTTCAGCAATCGGTAGATGCCGTGGCGTGATCGAGATAGATTGAAGACAGCGCAGAGCAGGCAGAAAAGTTATGCAGATAAGCGCCGAAGGTCTTTGGAATTCCAAGTTGGTGATCATGTTTTTCTGAAAGTGTCACCAATGAGGGGAACTTCGCGCTTTGGTAAGAAAGGCAAGCTGAGTCCGAGGTACGTAGGTCCGTTTGAGATTCTTGAAAGAATCGGAAACCTAGCGTATCGTCTTGCGTTGCCGCCAAGATTGGCGCAAGTGCATGACGTCTTTCACGTGTCGATGTTAAGGAAGTACGAGCCTGACCCGACCCATGTGCTCAATTTCGAGGAATTGGAGGTGGATGACCGTGTGTCATACGTTGAAAGCCCGGTTCAGATTGTTGATCGTAAAGAGCAAGTTCTGCGTACAAAGACCATTCCGTTGGTCAAAGTGGTCTGGCAACACCACGGCATTGAAGGAGCGACTTGGGAGCGAAGAATCGATGAGACAGTTGTACCCCCCGCCTTTTTGAACAAGTGTAATGGTTTAAATTTCGAGGACAAAATTTTTATAAGAGGGGAAGAGTTGTGACATCCTGAAATTCGACCCCGTTTCGATAAAGTGAAATGGGCATTTCATCGGCGTGCTTACGGCCTTTTTCTCTGAGCTGATCACTCACGAGTTAACTAACCTATTGGGTGAAGCCGTTAAGGGATGTATCAGCTGTAAAATCCCTAAAAGCTACCTAATTGGTTGGATTGAGCTAAAATCACGTCTGATCGATTTTTAACCACGAAATTGAACTCGATTTCGGGAATTGAATTTTAAGCGCGTCATAATTCTTATTTTTAGGATCCTGTCTCATCGCTCGTCAATTTGTTGACGAGTCCGAAATTTCAATAAAGAAATTATCGGAAGAAAAATTGAAGACCAAAAGAAAATAGAAAAGGAAAAGGAAAAGAGAAAAGGAAAATTGCATAAAGGCATTATGCATTTTTGTTTTTCTTTTTCTCTCTCTCCCCCTTTTTCTTTCTCTCCCTTTTTCCTCTCCTTTTTCTCTTTATTTCTCTTTCCTCTCTCTCTCCTCTCCCCTTTCCCCCCCCATCCGTGCGAATCCCCCACCACTCATCTTTTCTCTCTCTCTCTCTCTCTTCTTTCTTCCTCGGCACGCTCGACCGAACCCCTTTTCTTCTTTCTTCTTCTCCTTCTTTCCTTGCGCCGAGCGAACCAGAACCAGCCCGCCCTCGGCCGCTCGCCGCCGTCACGCCGTCGCGCCGCCGGACCGCCGCGCCGCCCGTGCGCGCCGCGCCCGCCCGCCGCCGTCCGCGCGCCCAAGCCGAGCAGCCCGGCCCCGTTCGCCCTGTTCCAGCCGCTGTTCCGCCCATCTCCGCCCGCCTCCCGCCACCGCCTAGCCCCCCGCCGGACCACCCCCGCGACTCCCTCGCCCTCCGCCGGTCTTCCCTCGTCGCCCTAGCCGCCGGAGCAGCCCCGTTCGGCTCCGTCCAGCAAGACCCACGGAGTGGGTTTCAGCACCTTCGGGCCCGCTTTTGGGCCGTTTCCGGCCCGGATCCGCGAGTCGCTTTGGGAAGTCTCGTTCCTCGCGTCGCCGCCGTCGGATTGATCCGATTTGCGCGCGATTTGGTGAGTAATCTCACTAATCCAGGATTAGTGGCTAATTATGCTTAAAGCTGGTTTAGATTTAATTAATTATGTTTAGGTTGTTAGATTAGAATAAATTAGCAATTATTAGTCAATTGTGATGTGATTTAATTAAATTGATTGCGCAATTAGCAAGTAGACATGGTCTACTATTTATGGGAAGTATCTCGGGAATTTTCCGACCCCTAATCGGACTTCAATTTGGTGATTCGAGCTTAAGTGAGATTTTTTGGCATTTTAATATTAATTTTCGGAATTAAATTAAATAATTATTTATTTTCCGAAAATTCAAGGGAGATGGTTCGGAACCGGAAAATTATGCTGATGACCGTGGTGAAGTCCGTTTATTTAATCGGGCTTTAATTTGAGCTAAATTGAATTTTAATGTTAATTGTTTAATTTTCGAAATTATTATTTAATTATTTATTTTTCGGAAATTAAGGTTGAGATGGCCAGTGATCGGAATATTATGCTGATGATCGTGGTGTAGCCCGTTTATTTAAATTGGCTTTATTTTGAGCTAAATGGAATTTTTAATAATTAATAATTAATTTTCGAAATTAATTAATTAATTATTTATTTTTCGGAAATTAAGATTTTGTTGGCCGATGACCGAAATCTTGTGCCGATCGTTGTGGCGCAGTCCGTTTATTTATTTGAGCTCCACGTTATATGGAATTGAATAAATTGTGATATTTTAGGATTTACCCTAAATTGATTGGAATTGATTGAGATTGAATTGTTGATCGGTAAATGGTCAAGTATGTTATTAAGCATTTATAATGCTTTGTTGAGTTGTAAAGTGAGTAGAATTGTGAGAGTGATTTGAATATACTCTTGGCTAAGACTCATCAGGTATGTTAATACCGAGTGAAAATTTAGGGAGTTGATGAGTATGTGGGGATTCATCCCAAGATTGACCAGTGTCGGCATTCAATTAGAATTTGGCTGTGAGAGGTTGTGAGTTAAACCTCGGAAGCCGCCAAAGTATGGCTATGCCAGTTAGGCCGAGATTTGCCACCGAATTTGGAAAAGGGTCGCGCCTAAGAAGGCCGTAATCTGCCACCCGATATGGGTCGCGCCTAAGAAGGCCGTAATTTGCCACCTGATATGGGTCGCGCCTGAGAAGGCCGTAATTTGCCACCCGGTATGGGTCGCGCCTGATAAGGCCGGAATTTGCCACCCGATACGGGTCGCGCCTGATAAGGCCGTAATCCGCCACCTGATAAAGGTCGTGCCCATTGGGCCGTAATTTGCTACCTAAAGGTAGGTCGTGTCCTTCGGGACTGTAATTTGTTGCCAAGAAATTTGGTAGTCTAGGCTTGCGAAGTTGTGAGTACGATTTGAGACTGAATAAAGGAAGCGACTGGGGAATGATCCGAATGACATGTAATCGACTAGGTCGATTGATCATTGTTTTGATCTGATGTTGTGAATTGGTTGACTGAATGGGAATGACCGTTAGTGGTCTTGTGGGCTTGTAATCGACTAGGTCGATTTGATCGATGCTTCGATCGGTGATATGATTGCTTGAGTGCCTATTGTAAATTGTGCGACTTGCGGGTGGGATCGATGCCAAGGTACGTCTTCGACCTATGCGGGTTTAGGCAGCCTTTAGTATAATAGTTTACTAATCGGGCTTAGTGGGGTAGAACTCGCTGAGACGTAGTCTCATCCCAGTTTGGGGAAAACATTTCAGGATCCCGACGAGGAGCTGAGGAGAAGGAATTTGTGAATGAGAACTCGCAGGTGAAATTGAGGAAGAGACTGATCTGAGTGAAGAGGAATCAGAGGAGGATCAGGATGATCTCGAGTATGACTTAGACGAGGATTGAAATCCCATATCTCTATGAACCCTTTTGTATATGTGTAGATAGAGTGAGACTTTGAAGTTGCGAATAGTTTGTGAAGTGCTCTGTCTAATGCCATGTATAAAGGTTTGGTTATAAATTTCAATATGAAAAATATGGCCCTGCTTTTCTATCCCATCGTTTTATTGTCTGGGGATTTTAACTGCTTCCGCATGTGCTTAAAAATAAAAGGGTCGGCGATACATTGTCCTGGGATATCGCATTGCAGAATCGACCAAGTGAGACGGATGTGTGCGTGCCTGAGGATCGGGGCGTGACAGATAAGCAGGTAAAGCATTGTGATGGCAAGAATTCTCACTATGTTCCAACTACTCGATTTGTGTTTCCTTGGATTTGGTCCCCGCCGCATACCCTAGCCATACCAAAATCTGATATCTTTGGATTCATCGCAGCGTCGAGTAGGATGTTGCTGGCCTTTAAGTCTCGGTGGATGATCCTGAGCCTTGAATCTTGGTGCAAGTACAAGAGTCCTCGAGCCACCCCAGATGCGATTTCAAACCGTTTTCTCCAATCCGGCAACAATCTTTTTGTTTTGTCTGGACCAAGATCAAGACATCAACAAACCATTGTTCGTTGTCATGGGTCGATCTATGAAATCAGAGTATTCTAGCTAGTGGGAGAGCAGAAAATGTACCGAAAAGGAAGGTATCCAAGCTCTTGTTGGGTAAATACTCGTAAATTAGCATTTTCTCATCTTCTTCGACACAGCAGCCTAGTATTCTCACCAGGTTCCGGTGCTGGAGCTTCGCAATTAACCGGACTTCGTTTTTAAATTCTTTAACTCCTTGTCCTGAATGTTTCGATAGTCTTTTGACCGCTATTTCCATTCCATTGTCCATGACGCCCTGTCAATTATATTTCCAATATGCAAGTCTTTATCAATTTTTCTAACTAGCTTTGTTGTGTAATGGAAGTTTACCTTGTATACTGATCCAAAACCGCCTCGACCGAGCTTATTGAGGACGGAGAAATTGTTTGTTGCCGAAGCTACGGTACTCAGATCAAAGAGCGGCACATCTCTGTTTCCCCTCGGTTCATCACTGCGGTCTTCTACACTCTGAGGCTCGTTGAAATACGTTGAATTGGTCATATCACTCACCTGTGGATTATGGCTTCTGCGATCTGTTTCCAAGACAACCACATAAATGCCATTACAACCTTGTGAGATTCCTCATTCAGTAATTCATTTCGTTGAACCGAATGAATGTTGTTAGCTTTAAAAGATCTTCTTGGTTTTTATATTGATGTACTTTATGATTTCGTCTCTTGTACCCTGAAACTGGCCTTGTGCTGGTTTAGTTTCATTGTTGAAATGCTGCGTCGAGATGTGAATTGGCATAATCGTGCTTTCGTTTGTTCAAGGTTCTTAGATTCGGAATTGATTAAATAAAACATAGAATTCACTCCGTAACTGACTTCCTATAGCTAAGAATAGTTCCAAGATTGAACCGACTAAAATTTACGTCCTTTATTAACTGGTGAACAATAAGAGGTGATGAATTTTAGCTGGAAAATATAATAAAGAGCGCACTAATGTTGAGGACCAAGTGACGCACCCTTTCTCTTCTTGATCACCAAGCCATACAAGAAGGAGCCGGCGAGAAGTAGAGCTGTCAAAATTGAAACTAGAATGATCGCAACCATTGCCTTTTGGCTGAGGGATTTTTTCTTCCTGTGACGAGCTGAAAGGAAAGTACAAACACAGTATTTCAGATTCAATGACCTCGAAAATGCTTGTGCCAAGTAAAGGAAGTAAAATTCTTTCAACTTGGACTTGAGACCATATATCATCAAGTGGATCTCAAACGATACACAGTTTATACAATCCAAAAGCTTGAACTTGATTCCTAGAATTGTGGATGTGAATTCTTATGCTCATGAATTTAATCTGTTTTGAAGTTCGATTCATCATTTGCTTGACAATACTAATTTAATAAAACAAATGATGCTGGATATGCATCACATTAACAAAAGTAGTACTAGTAACATAAATTACAGAAATAGGAGTACCTAACTCAATGGCATCGACCCGTATGTATAAATCTTGACCCGAATCTGCAAATGTTCTTGTATCGACTAAATTGCCGTGCCACGTGAGGCACCCAGAACCTCCCAGGCTCTCATTGGCACTAGCATAAGCTGTGCAAGAGCAATCCCTTAGGCATTCCTCCTTGCACTCCTTCAAGTTCAAGCTCATGTTGGCACGTGCTTTTGAAGTGTCCGGCACCTTCACACGGGCCACCTTCACGAATCCTTCCCCACTTCGACACACTGACACCCCTCCCCACCTCACGCACCCTGCCGATCCATCTCCAATGTTCCAATCGCCCGGCGACTTGGGCTCGAGCCCTGGCAGGCATGTGCACTCGAACTGGCCCGCGTCATATGGATTGCAGTTGCTGTTGGGTCCACAATTGCCGTAAAAATCGCACTGGTCCTTTGGAGCGACCCAGTATTCTATCCACCGGCGGTCTCCGTCGTGCCATGTGGATCGTCGGACTGACCCCGATTCGCTCACCACCATTCTGGTGATGATCGATGCATCAATGACGCCATACATTATAGAAACCTCGTCTGGGTCATTTACAAAGCTTACGTTAAAGATGAAAGAATGAGTCATTTCGGGTATACCGCTCCACCGATCTCCAGTCTATGACCCAGCACGCCAATATGGATCCCCGTCCTTGTACAGAAGCAATTGAGTGTAGCCCGTTGGGTCGATCCTATAGGAGCAATTGCCAGGTGTTGGATCCTCTGGGGACTTCCATGATGTTAGGAACCGGTTCAAACCGGTTCTGCGGTTCAACCCGAGTTTCATGAAAGGAAGCATAGTGTCTGTTGGATAATCAAAGCTTTGCCATATCATCCTTTCGCTAAAATCTTGAACCAGGACTAGATTGCCTGAATCCATAAGCCGGGCTGTAGTAGAATAATTGGATAATGCATAAGAAACATTTGTGGACCAAACCAGAAAGCTTCCATTTGTCTCATGGAGCACCAAATTTCCATCAGAATCAATCGAAAGAGCTCCTGAAGTGCCATTGATTGGCCTCTCTCGGTTAGCAACCCAAACAACGGTTTGCTCAGAAACTCGGTAATACCAAATTCCGACATAACGGTGGCTAGAATTACCTGGGCTGAAGAAACCGAGAGCGAACTTTTTACCGCTGGAGACCAAGAGATTGCCATCTCTGATAGTATTGTTTTGGCTTAGGATGTCCAAGCCAGTACTTCCCTGAAGTAGAAAAAGAAGAAGCAGGGCATATACTGACTCCTTTTCTGTGTTCATGCTGTCTTTTTATCGAGGATGGGCGGAGTGATGATAACCAAGAGCCCTGTTTATTCACCTGGAACCGATTCAATGGGGAAGCAAATACACCTCAAGCAACATCGATCCACTACATTAATTAAAGGGATAAGGCTGCTGGGAAGGGAAAGGTGAGGCGAGTCCCCAAGGTCCGTGACCATTACTTCAATGTACTTGAAAAATTTCTTGTTTCACGATCGAGAATATCGACCAAGTATGAAGCATCACAGCTCGCACTCCATTTGGTGGATCGAAAAGGTGACAATCACTTTGCTTAAATTCATGGGAAAGGTCCCCACTAATTAAGACCTCAACTACACTCTGGTATTTGAGGTATCATTACTCATCAGACTGTTGTGACAGAGACGGATACCGTGTCGTTTCCATTGACAGCGATTTTAATATAGAAACAGTCAGTCGAGCTGAAAATTCAATATCATAATGTCATTGCGGAAACTGAGGAAAAAAAATTCCATTTCTAGGTCTTTATTCAAGGCTAGAGTCAAATTGCCATTTAATCCTTTTCAGATTCGTCCTTTACGCTAGGCTAGTATTCTCTGTTTTCTTATGACGGAACTAAGCTACTATATTTAGATGATTCTTTTGATTTGATCACTCTGCAATATACGAAACCTCTTCACTGTTTGTGCTTCTAATTATAGATGCACAGAGGTTTGTTTCCCTTGTCAATGTCAACAGCTTTTAGAATTTTCTGAAATCTCAAGAGTGAATGCGTTTCATTGGGGTGAGTATCTGACCATTATTGTGCCTATCATCGGAAATTTGCAATACTGTCAAAATGATAGCAAGCTATTATGGATTGCCAGTCTACCCTACAAAGAATTAATCTTGGCAGACTGAATTAAAGTCACTAAGTTTAGACTAGTGTGATAGAAATCGGCATAAATTCTATGTAACGTGACCCAATTCGAATTTTGTACACTCGTTTCGGATCACCAAATTCATGACCCAAGTGATCACGCCTGATGCTCGTGCAATTAAAAAAGCACTAACATATATTTGATCCTGCTGACTAGAACAAAGCTTACCCAAGACGTTGATCACTCGGTCATCCATCTGGCCCCGTCTGGAAGGGACACTTTCCTCCGTTCATTAGTTGACCTCGACCGCCGTTTCACGAGCGAGGCTAGAGATTAAACAGTGTTCAATCATAGATCAAGAAGTCTGACCCGTAAAAGAGAAAAACATAGGTCAAGAGAAAAAGACAAACCGATGGTTTCTCTTGGCAATGCGAGGTGGCGGGAGAAGACGGCAACCCCATGGAATAGAATTCACAATCTATCAACGGTTGTTCGTTTACTCAGTTGTCCATTTGGTCATTTATATGTTTATTGTCGTCTTGAAATGTCACTAGCACAAGCGGGTTTCATGTAGTTCTTGAAGGGTAGATGGAAAGGTAACGTGGGGAAACCCTGACCAAGTAACCAGGGCTCCTCACCAAAAATGGTGGCAGAAAGTGATAAGGAAAGGAATTTAAATGCCTCGGATGTGAGGCTCGAGAGAAGAGAGATTAGTACACTTTCCTCAACGTTAGTCTCGGTGCATTACTATGCTGATGTGAGTTTGAGGTTTCAAAATCAATTTATTCAATATTTTCAAGTCCCTTTTGTACAAAGCTACTGTTAATGTACTTGGCATCAGGTAATTACATTCAGAGTTTAACATACATATGTTCTACGCAAATCTTTTTAGAAGTGCCTTTTTTGGAAAAAAAAGAAAAAGAAAAAGAAAAGGAAAGTGCATTACAAGTTTAGAAACTTATTATGAAAGTGCAATTGAATCATAAAATTTTCAAAAAGTGCAATCAAGTCCTATTATTTATCACAAAAGTGCAATTAAGTTTTAAAACTTTCAAAAAGTGCAATAAAATTGAAAGATTTTATTAAATCAATTTGACAAGTTTTAGGACTTGATTACACTTTTTAAAGATTGTAGGACTATTGTACTTTGTGATAAGTTTTAGGATTTAATTGCACTTTTTGAAAATTTTAGGACTCACTTGTTCATTCTTGATAAATTTTAAGACTTTCAATGTACTTATCCTTTAAAAAAATTGTAAACTTATTTATCACACATTGACCGTAGTAATCCCGACATCATAAATAGAAGCTGAAACAATGCCATTACTAGACAATGCATTTGCTCCATGGTAGCTCTTCTTGAAGACAAACGCAGGCTGTTTCGTAGACGGAAGCAACACACTAGCATTCCCCAACATGAACACAGACCGTAGGCATTGGATGGGAACTCTTGCATGCACAAGACACCGATCTGAATTCACCTTGAAGCCTCCTCTCTTGACATAAATTGCGAATCGACTAGTCGACAATGTTTAGGCATTTCCTCCTTTTCATAGCTCCCATACCTATGAGCCAGTGATGTGTTAAATTATGTCTCGAGTGTGAGTTTGTACATATCTGACATGACAGAAGTATATAGAACATGACTTGGTTGAAGTATTGCTTGTATTTTGGATGTCTTCTAAGTTGGACTTTATCTCCAAGCAAATTCAAGGGAGTTCAAAATTTGGTGAAGTCTATTTTGGATTAGAGAAAAAAGAAGAAATTGCGGTATTCTAGTTTGAGTTCACAAGTCACGTAAGAACATAAATAATAATAATAATAATAATAATAATAATAATAATAATAATAATAATAATAATAATTATTATTAATATTATTATAATAATATTATTATTATTATTATGCTCGATTATTACACATTAGAGCATTTTAACTGACGATGAATGAAATCCAAGCTTTAGTTAGGCATATACTTGCAAATTAACAGTTTCTCAGTTTCTCCAATGTAGTACCCTAGAATTTTCACCACACTCTAAAGATGGAGTTTTGCAATCAACATAACTTCAATCTTATACTATTCGATCCTTTGTCCAGAATATTTGAGAAGCCTTTTAACTGCCATTTCCATTCCATGTTTGTCACACCCTGTAAAAGCAAATCAACATACGATTCATTAAAGTAAAATGATGGGGTAACAGTAAAGGTGTGTTTGGTAAAAATTTTATTTCCAGAAATAATTTCAGTTCAAAAATATTTTTTTTTTCCAATTCTATTCCCTAAATGAGTTCAACCAGAAGAATGTGTTTGGTATGATCCTAAAATTTTGATTCTTCAATTAGAAAAAGAATAAGAAATCGTTTGGCTTTACCTTCAATTTTTTTTTTTTTTTTTTTTTTTGTGAATTGGAATTTTTTTAAAAAATTTTAAATAATTTTTAAGACTTTTGAAAAAAAAATTGAATTTTTTCTTTTTTTCCCTCCCTTCTTCTTTCTCTTCTAGCCAGTTGCTGGGCCTTGGCATATACTAATTCTGTTTTCATATTGTCTTTTTGTTTTAGGATACTATGGCATGATGTCTAAGGCAACGTAAGTGACTGAGTGAACAATACCCCAAATATCACAGAGTGTAGTCAAGGTCTTAATTAGTGAGGTGGACCTTTCTAATGAATTTAAGCAAGTAGTTGTAAATTTTTCGTCCACCATGTAAATGTAATTCAAGATGTGACACCGACTTTACCCTTTCTGAGCTTGATATTTTCAGTCAACGTGTCCCAAGCATCAAACAAGAAAATAATTCCTACCTCATGCATATTCAAGGAAATTTGCAACGGTAGTCTATTACATCTAATCTACATGTAAACTTTTCTCCTAAGCACAAGAGCAACTTTTAGCTCATACACACCACGATTAGCCTTCAGGTGTCGTCTATCTCCCGATACAGGAAGCATCTCAATTTCTCAAGTTGAGTAGTACCGCAGTGGACTTGTGGTGTCATGTGGCTAGCGAGCTTCAACAGCAGTAATTGTAACTCTGTTAACAGAACATGTTTCATTGCATGTCAACTGAATATTTCCATTGTAGTCACTCTCGTCGATGAATGCAGGCTGTTTCGGGAACGGAAGTACCACATCAGCATTTCCCAACATGAAAACCACTGTGGACATAGTTGGCCTGTCCGATGCATATCTTTGCACGCACAAAAGACCGATTTGAATGCACCTTGATACGATTTCTTCAGAATATGTATTGCCAATTGATTTGTCCACAATGTCCATGCATTTTCCTCCTTTCCACAGCTCCCATACCTGGATATAACACATACCAGACACGTCGGATTATGTCAATGCGATTGTAGAGCCTGGTCAAGTTGTGCATAGCGATGAATTATATAAGAGTTTCATACTTACATGGCCAATTAAATAGCAAAAGGGGTTCATATGATAGCACCCGCTATTTCTTTGGCCTGTGATGATCTCTAGCAACAAAACTCCATAACTGTACACATCTGATTTTATAGAAAACTGGCCTTGCATAGCATACTCTGGTGCCATGTACCCACTGTGGAAGCCAAAAAGAAGAAAAGTAATCAGCATCTCATTCATCTTATAAAATTCCTTTTGAAGTTTGGGGGACATAACAAAAGGTTGAAACTTTAGTATGTAAGAAAGAAAATGGTTGGTCGGAGTTCTTTTTCCATGTTCTAACATCTCATTGTTTAATTAGATGAAGTAGAATTTAATGCTCAAGAAAAACACTTACTATGTCCCGACCACGCGCTTCGTTTTTCCTTCAATTTGGTCTCCTCCACATATCCTCGCCAACCCAAAATCTGAAATCTTGGGGTTCAATGCAACATCCAATAAGACATTGCTAACTTTCAAATCTCTATGGATTATCCTCAGGGTCGAATCTTGATGTAAATACATGAGTCCCCGAGCTACCCCATATGCAATTTCATACCTTTTTTCCCAATCCAGAAGCGATCTCTTTGTTTCATCTAGACCAATTTTGGGGATTACCTCAAGTTATTATCCATAAAACTAGCTATAGACCGAAATTCTGGCTACTAGAAGAGATTACTTACCGAAAAGTAATGAATCCAAACTTTTATTGGGTAAATACTCATAAATTAACAGCTTTTCATCTTCTTGAATGCAGCAACCTAAGATTTTCACTAGATTCCGGTGTTGGAGTTTGGCAATCAACCTGACTTCATTCTTGAACTCTTCATTTCCTTGTCCTGAATATTTTGAGAGCCTTTTAACCGCTATTTCTGTTCCATCATTTGTCACACCCTGTGAAAATGAACACGTTACAAGAATAAATATTTAGACTTGTCGGATGAAGCCGGTGGCTGAAAAGCTGTTAAGAGAAAATATAAGATAGATTAGGTAGTTAAACTTCCTGGGACGATGTGTTGGTTACTTCCTGGGCGATAAGAGTCGACACGACATACTCCAAAACCGCATTTTTTTATTCAAGGACATCAATCCCCGGAAGGGACAGACAATTGAAGTTGGTAGAATATACATATTAATATCCAATAACCATTTGGATTCAGTTGAATAGGGAGATTAATTACCTTATATACAGATCCAAAACCGCCTTGGCCGAGCTCATTGGCAGAGGAAAAATTGCTTGTGGCTGCAGCCACAGTTCCAAAATCAAGTACTGGTATATCTGTTTTTCGCCTACCTTCGCTGTCAAGGTCTTTCAGACCTGGAATTTCGTCCAAAGATGTTGAACTTGTGGTAACACCGAACGGATGATTACGCCCTCTTCTACCTGCTGTCACACAGTTGAACGAAACGCTTATGAAAATGAAAGCAATTCTGTACTGCTTCTTTTTTTGCCGTTCTGGCCAAGTTGGCAATTTTTTGTAGAGGAAGGAACGGTGCAAATTTTTCCTCTTCCATCTGCTGTCACAATTCAGCATTTTTAATTATCAAAGCACTGTTTTCGCAGCTTCGTTGATCAAGGTTTCCAGTATTGAATACAACCACCCTGTAGCCTAAAATCCTGGCTAGATTAGCTCCAATTTAAATTTAATGGATTTCTTATCCCTAAACATCGAAAAACTACCTACTTGGAAAACAGACTGGGTAATATATATGGCAGAAAAAGCTTCTATCAAGGCAAGACTACCACACCTCTTTTCTTCTTCAGCCGAAGGCAGTACATAAGGGAGCCTAAGAGCAGCAACACTACTGCAGATACCAACATCGTTGCCACCATTGCCTTCTTGACAAGAGTGCTTTTCCTATAACGAGCTGTAAAAGAAGGCACAAGGACTTGGAAGTTGCAAATGTTATGGAAATGAATGCTACGACTATCAGAAACGAACAGTTTCGTCAAGACAAGAAATCAGGAGAAATAGGACAATAATAACAACCCAACAACAGCAGCAAAAGCATTTCAAGTAGATATTAGCAACGAGTACCTAAGTCAATTGCATTGACCCGCACATATAAATCGTCACCCAAGTTTGAAAATTCTCTTATATCCACTAAATCTCCAAACCATTTGAGGCATCCAAACCCCCCCATGCTTCTATTTGCACTCGAATAAGCTGTGCAATTGCAATCCCTCAAGCATTCCTGCTCACACTCCTTCAAGCTCAGCCTCATGTCAACATGTGCTGTTGTAGTGTCCGGCAACTTCATCCGTTGCATCTTCACAAAACCTTCCCCACTTTGGCACATTGACGCGCCTTGCTTCCTCTTGCATCCATGTGATCCGTTCCTTAGGTACCATTCGGCCAGAGATGTGGGTTCGAAGCCGGGCAGGCATGTGCATTCTAACTGGTCAGCGGTGTTTTCACCACACTTGCTATTAGGCCCACAGTTCCTGTAGTGGTCACACTGCTCCCTTGGATAGTGATCAAACTCGCTCCATTGCTGTTCTTCATCACACATTACAAAGTGTTTATATGACCCTGACTCCTGCACCACATACCTAGAGATAATCGATGTGCTATACGTTAGAGAAACCTCCGTCGCGTTCTTCACATATGTGATAATAAAGTTGAAATCATTAGGCATTGACGGATGAACACCATGTGGAAAGTCAATTATCGGTCCACCCCGCCAATATGGAGCTCGACCCTGGTAAAGGACCGATTGTGGGTACCCTGTTGGTTCAATCCTGAATGAATAAATGCCTGGTGCTGGATCATCTTTGGACTTCCAAGATGTCAGGAACCAGTTCAAACCGGTTCTCCGGTCCATCCCAAGCTTCATGGACGGAAGAAGGGTATCTGTGGGATGATCAAAGCTCTGCCAAATGACCATTTTGCTCAGATCATGAATTAAAACCAGGTTACCTGAATCCAAAAGCTGAGCAGTAGTAGAACCATTAAAAGTCAGGGAGGAAATATTGGTTGACCAAATGGGAAAGCTCCCATCGTTTTCATGGATCACTAAGTTTCCGCAATGATCAATTGCAAGAACTCCTGAAGTATCATTCACGGGTTTCTCTCTGTTAGCAACCCAAACGACGGTTTGCTCTGGGAGTCCATAGTACCGAATCCCCACGTAACGCAGGCTTGAATTACCTGGGCTGAAGAAACCGAGAGCAAATTTTCTTCCTTGGGAGATTAAGACCTCACCATCTTTCACGGTATTGTTTGGGGCAAGGGTGTGCAAAGAATCAATCGAATGAAATAGAAGAAACAGAAACAGAATTTGTAATGACACATTTCGAGGATTCATGTTGTACTTAGATGGGGATGCAGCGCGCTTATGTTTCAGGCAAGAAAGCAGACGTGTAAGGCTTTTGCTTCATAACCTATAAAACATGACCAGAGCATGCTTGACTTGTCTTCTTTCCTCTCCCGGAGCATTTATTTCCTAGAATTAGAAGTCAATGGAAGACGTTTTAAGAACTGGGGAACCATGGGGAACCGTTCGATTAGCCAGTCAATTTTCTTTTACTTTTCCTTTCGAGAAACCCCGAAAAGTCTAAGTTGATTGAATATCATTGCTCATTGGTATTGGTTGCTGAGTACATTAAATTAGGGATAATGACACAATTTGAACTTTCGCTCAATATTCAATTCGATCAAGGTCAATTTTTGTTCGATGTAGTACCTTGACTTTTTTACATAATTTGATGTGGTCCTTTGATTTATGGTTTTGCACCAACTATTATCTAAAGTTATAGTGGCCCAAAAACAAAGTATTTTTTATAATGGTAAAGCTTTCTTCAATCTTTCGCCTGGGAGAAGTCAGGAAATATTGCAAGTATGGCTGACAGAAAGAAAAGGACTTAAATAGACTAAAAGTCTTCACCAACAATTGAACGTAGTTGACGTAAGAGTTCCGGCATAATCGGCTTTCGGCTTTGGGCTTTGTAGAGAAAGCTAACCCCAACCTTGCCTTCCTTAGGCCAGGCACAACACAGATCCATCTCGTTTTCTACTTCGGGCCGTGGTTTCTTTCCAGACCGACTCTCTCGAACTCACATGCTTGATCGGATGGAGGAGGAAAGACATAACCTAATATAGAATGAAAAATTTCATTTCACAAGAAACTTTAATAAAGAAGGGCGTTTATATGCTTAAATTAAGAAAACACATACTTAACTAATTTTAATCTGGAAAGCATAAACCACAAAAAACTTGAAAATTCCCATCCAAAAAATTAGGATCAAGATTTAGAGTAGTGTAAGTGTGAGTATCTACAGATAAATTAATATCATTTCTAGATTTCTGATGAAGACACTTAGACCTAAAATAGGTGGACTATTAATCCATTACAACTCTTAATGAAGTTCTACTTTTACAATTATAGAGATCCTTGTAGCGACCTCCCTTTCTGGGTGCAACTCACTAAGTATTAGGCTTAATCCGAATTCTTCCAAACCCACCAATTCATAACTTATGATTTAAGATTTTAATTTGTAATTTAATTTCTAATAAAATTCGTTACTAATCAACCTAAATGAAAAAAAAAATTTAATTTACTCCTAAAATTAGGATTAAGAACTTAATTACATTAATTAATCACTAATGCCGTATCTAATCTTGTTAATTAGAAAGTAAAATCTTATTTAAATATAAAGGTAAAACGCATATTATGCCAATCACAAATTCAAAAATTCAATTTCTAATCAATTTAAGGAAATAGAAATCTCCATTATCATAAGAGCATAATTAGAATAAACCAATATTTGCTTCCAATAATATAAACACAATTTATCTTCTCTTTTTGGATTTTCTGTTAAGTGTGTTCACACATTTTAAGGAAAAAAAAAAACATCCAGAGTTTATTTCTAAGCCTTTTCTGACTTTTTTTTTTGGGAATAAAAAATACTTTTGCATTCTTCTGATTTTTCTGATTATTTTTATGTATTTTATATTAAAATAATATTATATAATTTTTATTAAAAATTTCGAAACGGATTTGGGTCTGTGACCCGCGGCCTGGCTGGCCCTGAATCGCGGGCCGGCCCAAAGACTTTTTTAAAAATATTTTTATAATATAATATTATTAATATTATTATATTTAAAAAAAAAAAAGGATCCGGAGGTAACACGGGCCCGACCCGTCGCGACCTGCTGCGAAATCGCGGGTCCGCCGCCACGGAGGTAACACGGCTAAAGAGATGCCGCGCGCCTCCGTCCGGCCTAGGGAGCGGCGGCGGCGCACATGCCGAGTCGAGCCTAATGCTCAACCTTCGTCCGGCCGGCAGCCCTCCGATGACAGCTGTGGTAGACACCATTCGGGCAACCGACCCGCGAGAACTCGGGGGACGTCCGTCGACGACTTCAACGGCGGCCTCGAGCCGAGCAACAACACGGCTACCCCGCCTACGACACCTCGACGGAACGCGGCCAAGCACGGGTGAATCGATTTCGACCAAAACGAGGAACAAAAGACTGGATTTCATTCAGGCAATATATCGAATAGGTGGTGCACGTGACTGGAACGCAGGACGCTCTGCTTCAACGGATCAGAACCAAAGCTGAAGCTTTCGCCGAACAAACATCGACAAAACAGCAGCCAAAGGGGAAAGAAACGGGGTCGGAGTTCGCGCAACCGGGCGGCCGCCAGCTCCGGCCCGGCATGCCCAGAACAGGGGCAAAACAGAGCCCCGCTTACCGGAGCTTGGTGTGGGGAAAAGGAAGCACAGGGGTGGGTCGTCGGCCGTGACTCAGGCGCGATAGCCGGCGAGGACTCTCCCTCTCTCTTTCGGGCTTCCCCCTCACCGGATTTCGATTTCTCTCTCAGATCTCACTCTCCGCCTGACTACTCCCCTAGATCTCTCTCTCTCTTCGTCTTCTTTTCATCGTGCTACAAAAGCGTGCTACAAAAGGGCCTATTTATAGGCTGGAGGGTCCACTCGACGAGAAAATATTGGCTGGGTTTTACACTCCACGTCAGCGAGATGTAAGACCATTCAGAATTCGACACGTGGCTCCACGTGTAAATGGAGTCAGAAGTTCAAAATTCGCTCGGCGCGCTCTCTGCTGCGGACTTGGCCCACCACTCTGACGCTCTCTCTCCTCTGCGACCTGTCGAGTCCTCTCTCTCCTTTCTCTCTCCCCGTTCTCCGTTCCGTTACAGGGGGAGAACAAAAACCGCAGGTGTGCTTCCATTTGCTCTTCCCCTCCTCTGCTCTCTCTCCCCCGCTGGTTGCTTCCATCTCCCCCACCCTAACGCCGACGACGCAGCCGACGCTCCTCCGCACGACGCCGACGCCCCCTCCACCTCCGCCTCCGCCTCCGCCTCCACAGGTTGCCGGCGACGCCCCGGACTCCGACGCCCTTTCCAGTGAACCGCGACCCGACGCCCTCCGCCGCTCGCCTCTTCGTCGCCCCCGACTCCGACGCCGACGCCGACGCCGACGCCGACGCAACCTCCGCCTCCGTCCCTGAACCCGACTCTGACGCCGACGCCCCTCCGCCGGTTGCCTCCGTCGCCCCGACTCCGACGCCGACGCTGACGCAGCCTCTGCCTCCGCCTCCGCCTCCGCCCCCGACGCCGACGCCCCTCCGCCTCCGCCCCTAGGCCCCTCCCCTTCCTCTCCCCGTCGCCAACTCCGTCGCGTCTCGCTGTTCCAGGTGAGCGCCGCTTCCGATTCCTTTCTGGCAGCTGTAATGTATGATGGCTTGTGCCGATTTGATTGGGCTTGAATGGTGGTTTCGATATTAGGCCTATGTTAGCATCAGGCAATGACTGAAATCGTACACGAGCTTGTCTATTGTAGTTGCTGCCAAAATGTTCGTGTGAGATTGTGAGGAACCTATCTGTTGTTCATACTTGCTCGATGTTTAAGGCATGTAATTGATGGTTTCGCTCAACGAGATGCCGATGAGAAGTGTCTGTAACTGAGTGTTAAGTCATCTGTCCCTTTGCCTTCGGTCTTTTATTTAGTGCTGATTAAACAATGATGAACTTGGAGAAGATGAAAGATGTTCAGGGAATCAGTCAGTTGTTCCTGATGTGCACATGCATGTGCAGACGTGAGTGTTCCACTAAAGAACTGTGCCATCGTTTTGATGAAGAGATACCTGAAAGTGCTAGGCAACCTTTAGTCTTCCCTAGGAACTTTGTAGAGTTTTGCTCATACAAGGCAATGAATGCGGCAACAAAAGCTCCTGATTCCTCTTCGCCTGATGTGTATCGTCAAGGAAGTTCTATTGCATACTTCATATTCCGTTGATGCTATCTCTTTATGCGTCTAATGTTATTACTTCACTTCCAATTGTTGTATTTTCAAACTTATTTTAAAATATCAAGACAAAAGGCATTTTATGCAACTGAAGTATGCTGAATTAAAAAACAGGTGGGGGCTCAAAGTGCACATATGAAGATGACTCCGGTGGATGGAAATTTCTCTTGGGAGGTTTATAGCGAAGCCACTGCTGCTTATGAAGATAGTTCATTTACAATGACTGGGTTGTTGGAACAAATAAATACAACCAGAGATGTTACTGACTATTTGTGGTATATGACAGAGTGAGTAGACTACAAACAGTAAATCACCTCAACCTCTTGCGGTCTTGATTTTTGGATCAATATCAATTCATATTTGGTCTACCTTTCTTTTACAATGCCCATGCTACTTTCTTCAGCGTCGATGTCGATCCTAATGAAGAGTTTTTGAAAAGCGGAAGTTATCCAGTTCTCACAGTATTGTCAGCTGGTCATGCTCTGCATGTTTTTGTCAATGGTGAACTTGCAGGTAACTCATATGCTCTTAGGTTATTGGTGCCTCTTAATGATTTATCATCATTTTTGCATTGCCTTAATGTCACAGTTCAGCAGAATAGGACCTTCGTTAATAATTGTTTCTAGAGATTTTGAAGAATATTATATGAATAAAACCATAGCAGTAGAAGTTGCCCCAAAAGTCAACTTCATTGTGGATATGCTGGCACGTAAGTTTTGTAGTTTTTAATTTTAGGGCACTAATATGGGCTTTTTTCCCCTCTTTAAACATATAGAATCTTAAAATTGCTTGCATGTTGAAGCCAACAAAAGTATTAAGTTTTCTTTTCGCCACTCTTTGTCAAGGGTAATATAAGCGGATTATGCTTTTTCTATGATTATGTTTCTTCATCTCATGCAGGAACTGCCTACGGCAGTCTGGAATTTCCTAAACTAACTTTCAGTCGGTGTGAGGCTGAGAGCTGGGACTAACAAAATTTCACTTCTAAGTGTCGCTGTTGGTCTCCCGGTTGGTCTTTCTTTTCTCTCTCTCTGGGGGTGTGTGTGGGTGGGTGGGTGGGTGGGTGAATGGGTGTGCATGTTGGCATTAGCATGCTCGATGTTCACACGCTTCCTAGGATTATGTTCAGTGTGAGTGAATACAAGTTTTTTCTTGCATTGTGACTGTCAACTTGATTGCAGAATGTTGGGGTACATTTTGAGACATGGAATGCTGGTATTCTTGGTCCAGTTACGTTAAGTGGTCTCAATGATGTTATGGAGAGGCCTGTCATGGCAGAATTGGTCTTATGCGGTTTGTATCTCGAACTCTCCGCGCCTATCCTCTTTTCATACTTCTCCGAAAAGACTGAAGGTTTCTTTTGGTCCAGGTTGGTCTCAAAGGAGAAGCTATGGGTCTTCATTCTCTTAGTGGGAGTGTGTCAGTTGAGTGGGTGCAAGAATCTTTTGTAGCAGAAAAACAGCCCTTAACGTGGTATAAGGTAAGTATCTCAAAGTTCAGCAAAGCAAACTGATTTATCCTCTTAGCCTCGAAGGTTTATGAATTGTGGGATTCAAACTCATGCTTATGGTCAAACCAGGACAGATAGTTTAATAAGCATCTGCAAAGTTGCACGCATTTCCAAATCCTACATCCTTTATATTTGATAGCTATTCTCTTTAAACCAGAAAGATGACTCAAGTTCACAGTTGGCCTAGGGCTGGTGACATCCATTATTCTTGTTCTGTGGTTTGTATTATGAGTATTAGATAGGCCTTTCAATATTCCTTTCTATTGAAGTTTTCAGATTTGGCTGCAAATAGGACAGATACATGGTTGATGGTGCCATCTCATATGAAAATGCATCTAGTTTGTAGTTGGTATGGTTTGACATCAGTAAAGTGACAGAAATTATGTGTTTATCCTTCTTTCAGACTATTTTCAATGCTCCAGGCGGAAGTGCACCACTGGCTTTGGATATGGACAGTATGAGTAAAGGTCAAGTATGGATAAATGGACAGAGTCTTGGGCGCTATTGGCCTGCATATAAAGCATCCGGCACTTGCAATAGCTGTAACTACACTGGAACTTTCAATGAGAATAAATGTTTAAGCAATTGTGGAGAGGCTTCACAGAGATGGTAAGAGAAAGTATTATCCTTTCTGAATTTTTCATTAAGGAGAAATGAAATCGTTCAGAAAGCTCATTGATGCCTAAACTTTTCAGGTATCACATTCCTCGATCATGGTTATATCTGACTGGGAATTTGTTGGTTGTTTTGGAAGAGTGGGGTGGGGAGCCGAATGGGATTTCTCTGGTCAAAAGAGAGATCGACAGTGTCTGTTCTGATATATTTGAATGGCAACCAACCCTGATGAATTGGCAAATGCAAGCATCAGGCAAAGTTAAAAAGGCCCTGAGGCCTAAAGTGCATTTGTGGTGTTCCCCAGGTCAGCAGATCTCGTCAATAAGGTTTGCTAGCTTTGGAACACCAGAAGGGACATGTGGAAGCTTCCGACAAGGAAGTTGTCATGCCTTCCACTCGTATGACGTTTTCGAGAGGGTAAACTTTCTAATGTCATATGCATTGTCTCTCATCAAGATCTCATCCATATTCTGCTTAGCAACATGAGCCAACTGGATAAACTTCATTTAAGAGATGCTTCCCAGTCATTCATCTCTGCCATTGCATTTTAAGTTTCCCTTCACGTGCATACTATGGCCCATTAAGACTTCATTTCACGACGTACTGTGAGAACTCAACTTGGCGATATGTTAGATTTTACAATAAAACATTCCCAAGCATTTTGAGTTTAGATTGTTCTGTAATAATTCATGATGTTCTTGCAGACTTGCCTTGGGCTGAACTCATGCTCAGTAACTGTAGCTCCCGAAATCTTTGGGGGAGATCCATGTCCAAATGTCATGAAGAAGCTCTCTGTGGAGGCAGTTTGCAGCTGACGGCCTACAGATGTAAAAAAAATTAACCAAGTCTCATTCCAGATTTGTATTGAAGACCAAGCCCAACATCAGTTCCGACATTTGGGTTTTCGGGTGAACTGAATTGACACATTCAATACTCCAAGAACCATTTTTTTGGCCTTTTCCGAGGTGAAGTTGAAAATAAAGGACGCACCTCTTGGTAAAAGCCCACATAAAATTCTCAAAGGGAGAGCTGATAAACATGTATACAAAAGCTATAATTACTCTGATTTTGGTTCTCTGATGGAGAGTATTCAGAGGAGGGAGCATGGTGGAAGCACATTGAGACGAAATCAAATTGAGTCTATGTGCGCATGAGTTTAGAGTCAGAACATGGAAGCATCTTGTTTCCGATAGTTTTTGTGCGCACTAGTTACTAGAAAATGGAGGCGTCTCGTTTCCAGTAGCTATTTTGCATTGTAATAAATGTAAGTTCTAAAGCAGCAATTTGTTCAATTTCTTGTTAGAAATTCGTCTTCCCAAGTTGTTTATCCGAAGACTATTTAATCATTGTGTCGAGATGCGTGGTACATCCTGCTGGTTACCATTCCTTAGATTTTCTTAGCAAATCTGCGATTACGTCTCCCTGATCGGATAGTCTTTCAGTCATGCGTGTCGAAAAAGAAATAGAGAATACAAACATGAGTTGAGTCAACCAAACTTGGTAGGGTGCGTTTGGATGGGCATTCAGAAAGCCCATTCAGCCCCCAAAGCTCATTCAGCCCAAAAATAGGCGTTTGGCAACCAATCTGAAAGGGCTTTCATTTGAAAGCAAGCCCTTGAGAATGCTGAAAGCTCAAGGCTGGTGGAGACCAGCCTTGAGCTTTCAGCATTTTCGGAATGCTGAGGCTTCATTTAATGAAAATATTACGTTGCCTATTTTACCCTCAAAATTTTCTTGAAAACCCAACGTTGCCCATTTTGAAAACAAGAAAACCCTAGATCTAATTCGCACTCCTCCCTTCCATCGCTTTCCGTCGCTCTCTCCCTCGCGAAACCTCTTCTTGCTCGATTGCTCTGACCCTTCCGTCGCTCTCTCCCTCGCGACAACCTCTTCTTGCTCGACTGCGCTTTTCTTTTGCTCATCCTCTGCAATTCGTCTCTCCTCTCTCCCCCTCGCTCCCGAAGCCCGGTGTTCCCGGTGAGGAAGGAGGGAGGTCTTGGACTGCGGCCGGCGGAGGAGCTCCTGCGGGTACCGCAAATCGCTGAGTGGATCCAGCGTTTCTCACGGTTCGTACGGTTTCTCCTTCATTTCTCGTGGTTTTTCTCCCCTCCCCTGTCGTTGAGTGCATTTTTTTGCCCGGCTCCGGTGGCTAGGGACTAGAGATGCCGTGCTTCGGGTTTGCGTTTTTCTGTCTTTTGCCGTCTGTCGTGACGTTCACAGTGGCTGGAATTGCTGATTTGCGCTTAGTCGTTAGTTCCAATCTGATGCTTTGTTGCGTGCGTCGGCTTGCGTTGATGATTTTTCCCGTTTTCGGTTGTTTTTTTTTTTTTTTTTTTTTTTACGTCTTTTCGACTTGGATCGCATGCTTGAGCACAGAGCCTAACCGTGGATGACGGTGTGCAATTTCCTATTTTGAGAGTTTGGGCACCTCTGGACTGTTGATGCGCTGTTACTAATCCCAACTTGCTGCTTATCATGTGTTCGTTGAAATGACCGAACCAAGTTAGCATATATGGATGGCAAGGATGGGGAGAGGGATGCGGTGGGGGGAAGGATTTAAGGAAAAGGTTGTTAACCGTCGAGGGAAAGGAGGGGTTGTTGGGGGCAAGGAACTGTGAAACCGCCAAACCTTTGACATAACAACTTCATGAGTCGCAACAAGAAAAAGCGTTTGTTTCAGTTTCTGTTCTTATTGCCCCTACCCCAATTGATTGCATCATCGTCATCATCTTCTTCTCCTTTGCACGAGAGAGAGATGGGAGTTGGGATCTAGGCCCACTTAGGTAACGGCTAATGTAGGCAAATTACACATCACATGTTCCATGTCTCTTCAGTTGGGTTTTATGAACTCGAGGAAAATATCAACCATAATTACGTGATTCCTAATGCTGAAGATTGAACATCCTAACATTAGAAACAGAGGACACATATGCAAGTCTCAACCATAATTCTTTTAATAGCTACTACGGATGCTTACTAAAGGTCACAGTTGTTTGTCAACGATTCAAATGTCTTTCTTGGTCGCCCTTATGGTAAAATCAAGTCCGTTCCCCCTCATCATGATAATGTTAACATTAATTAATTTAAGTATGGAAGTATAGGGTAATATGTTCAATTCACAATATTTGGCGTTCTATATTTGTACGTGGATCTTGTGTTTTGAACTCTCTGGCCACTTCATGTTCTTGTTTCTGCAGTTATAATTGAAGTCCCTTGTCAGTTTCCATTAATCTTCCAATTCTACAGGAAAGGAAAACAAAGGCACCTTCAATACTCTCTACTCTTTTTCCCATTTGTTGCAACAGAACAAGAACAGACAAAGACAGAGCACAAAAGTTGAAAGAGAGGGGTGATCGCGAAGTGAGGTGGAGGGATCCGAGTTGATATGTCCATTGAACGAGGAAAGAGATTCAGGGCTTGTGGAGGTATATTCCGGCAAGCAAAGCAGCTTCCGTGACAAGAGAGAGGATGTCGATGACATCCTCAACTTAGCGCTTACTTCCTTCAAACATTCGCCCTCCGGAGTTCTTGAAGTTGGCCATGCAGCTCAGTAAGTTTTGGCTGCACTCCTGACTTAAGAGAGTTGTCTGCACGAACCCCTCAGGACTCAATGTTATAGCTCCCATATGTTTATGTGGGCGATATGACCTTTTCTATAAATGAAAGTTCAAATTAAACCATCCAACAATATGATTTCTTCATCATTGATGTCGATTGTTACATTTGACAAGCCAAAATATTTGTAATGTTATTGTCCTAGAACGGTCAATGAGAGAGATAATCTAGATATGCACTTTCTGTTATAAAAGCAAATGCTGATATTATAGCTAACATGAGTCATTTGATCCCGCACAATCTCCTCCCCATAAACGTCAGAGCAGAAATTACAGTTGGCTTGTGAATGAAGAGATGGTGTAGTGAAATTGAGAAACACTATAGCCTTTGCAGGCACAATAATTTTACTCAGATGTTTTCACCACATTTGGTGTCTATTCTTTCTTTTGACTTGTTGGTCCCTTAACGCCATTTTTACTTCATCTATAGACGTGTAAAGCTACCGTTCACCGGTGAAAAGCTATCCCGCATTCATCCTCATAAAATGTCCATGCGGATGTGGGGGGCCAACGACTAGTCATCAAGTGATTTGATGAAGAACAAGCTGGATATATTGATGTCGAAACTCGTTGCTTTGGCTTGAACCCAAGCGTCATGCTTCATGCAGCAAGCATCGAGGCCGTTGTCAGGTCTTTCTCCCGAAAAGAAAAATTATCCAATCAATCAATCTTAAAGATTCCAATTTAGTTTTAAGCTTTTCATTTTTGTCAATTTAGTCTTGAACTTTTGTGCGAAATTGGAATGTAGTTGTTTTGATCAATTTTCACTTGAAATTACTAATGGGTAATATCATGCTGTATAGCAAGGCTGATGATGACTAGACTATCTTGTCATCAATTTCCATGAAAATTTGTTGGATGAACTATACTAGAATGTTGCGCAAAGGTTTAAGACTAAAATAGTAAAATTGAAAAGTTTAAAACTGATTAAGTAATTTTTCCCACTTGCACATTCACCGTAGAGGAGACCACGATATTTTTCGTACCTAAAAAATAGAGGCACTTTATAATTTTCAATAATGATCTTTTTTATGTTCAATAGTAATTAATCAACCATAAAAAAAAAAAAAAAAAAAAAAAAAAAAAAAGTCGTAAACATTCTCTTTTTTTTTTTAAATTTTAAACAAATAAAAATTAAAATATTTAGATTATTCACCAAATGGGCTTTTCAAATGTGTTTTCTACCAAACAAAGATTTCGCTCAAAGTTGCTTTTCAAAGCAGAATTTACCAAACAATCTTTACATTTCATTCAAAGCCCTTTAGGCCAACTCCGCTTTGCATTTTCCCAATGAGCTTTTTCTAAATGCCGAACCAAACGCACCCGTAGTCAGTTCGACCAGTTTCAACCTTATTATGGTCATAGGAACCCAAGAAATGGGCAGAATGGGATTGGCTTTCCTTTACAATGCCGTATATATACTCTAAGATTGGTTCTCAGGCCATCATGGTTCGTTCACATGAGGAAAATGTTCTGGCAGCACCAGATTCTCGCATAAAATCGACATGGTTCATTAAAATTGTGGTGACTTCCTGAGAGTCGTGGACTTCTTCGGGACGGTCAGACACCATGCAGCGAGCAATCGCACACATGATGCAGTCACAAGCAATTGATCGATGTAAGATAACAGAACTTCAAGCATCGGACAGTCCTGTAAGGACCTCAGTTGCCTATCCCGGACCTCCGTATAGATCCACGAAATTAAATGTATATTGTTCTTCAGTAGCATCTCCATTTGCCGATGATCACGGCACGAAAGCAGTATAATTTGGAAAGAAAACCATGGAATCCACAACATTTGGGATGGAATGATGGAAAGGTTCTGTAAGATTTTGACAGTCGTCATGCTCTAGGGGCACTCAATTTCTCGTCAAAGAGAGGGTATTGCATCCTACACAGTTACACAATGTTTAATTCTCTGCTAACACCACATATTTACTCTACCGTACGATACTTTAGCCATTAGCATTTTTAGCAGAGGATTTTTATATTTCGCAATTCATGCCATGCACAGAACATAGGTCAGAAAAAGTCAAGCATCAAGGACCTACCAGAGACTTCCTAGGCCCAAATTAAAATCTCAGACCATGAGTTCCAACGTTAGGCGCATACACACTTCCGTCAAATTACCAGCTGATAAACTAACAAATCTATTGTGAGGAAAAGGGCTGTAATAAAGTACAGGCAAAATCTTCCGGTTCATGTAGTTTTAACAGAGGTGATAAACCAACCGCAGCCCTACACTAGTATTGACAGAATTTAGAGTTCAGTACATCAATTCCCAGAAACCAAGAGTGGCGACTCTCGCGAGAGTAGCAGTTTCTGCTTCCCTCTTTTCAAGTTTTCATCTGGAAGTCTACTCTGAGGCTGGATTAATCAATCTTCACAGAGGAGTAGATCTTTCTAACAAACCAGAAGCAAGCATAGAAGCCAATCGTCCCTGTCAAGACGAAAAAGGAATATGAAATGATTATCATGTACCCGAAGTAGAGGATGCCTGACACAAACTTCGTGATTTCCAATTTATTGAAGAAGTAGAACACTGAATAGAGGAAGAGGTAGAGAGCTGATGAGCCAGCGGTCAAGTAAGATCTCCACCACCAGTGGTAGTCCTCACTGCACAACTGGAAATAGCACAGCACGATCGTGATCTCAGCACAAGTGACCAAAAGGATGACGAACACAATGAAGAGGAAGCCAAGATGTAATAGAACTGGTTCAACCATATTGAGGTCAAGATGAAAAACAGCTCAATGAAAACAGCACCAAAAGGAAGAATTCCTCCAATGAGAATGGAGAAGACCGGCTTCATATACCATGCCTGTTCGGGGATCTGCCTCGGGATTTTGTTTGTCTTCACAGGATCTTCCATTGGTGGTTTTTTGAACATCAAGTAACTACCCACAAACACTAAAGGCACTGAAATTCCAAACCACAAGCAGAAAAGAGCAAACATTGTCCCAAACGGCACAGCACCAGATGATCTCTCCTCCCATATTAGGGCATTCAGCACAAAGAAAACAGCAAACAAAATACCAGGAAACATGACCGCAGTCTTTAAGGTTGTTTTCTTCCACTCAGTGCCCTTGAACATCTTGTACAGCCGTGACGATGAATAACCAGCAAATAAGCCCATGAAAACCCATAAGAGGACCATCGCAGTCATAAGACCCCTCGGTTGGAAGGAGATAAGAAGCCCAGCAAAGCAAAAATCATGGTCACTAGAGCCATTGCAAATATCTGAACACCTGTTCCCACATAAACACAAAGTAAACCTGGATTGATAGGAGCCCTGAAAACATCTCCATGGACAAGTTTCCATCCTGTTTCTTCCTGAGCCTCGTCTTGGGTTTCCAACTGGTTATAGTTTGCAATATCTCTGTAAAGAGTTCTCATCATGATCATTGCCACCATTCCAGAAAGGAAGAGGACAATCATCAAGGAGTTTATGATAGAGAACCAATGAATTTGATCGTCATTCATAAGGAGGTAGGTATCCCATCGAGATGCCCACTTAATGTCACTTTCCTGAGAAACGTCAAAACAAAATTCAGAACCTCAAAACAATATAGCAATTGAGAGAATAAAAGAAAGAGCAATGCAATGAGATCATTTTTAAGTACATACCATGAAACTGACATCGTATGTGAACACAACTTCCTTATCTGTGTCAACTTCCTGAGGAACAGTGCTACCCTGAACTAAATTTTTGGTGTTTGCATTACATGTTGTCACTTGAGGATTTTTTGCATCCCACTCCTTGTAATCATGTTTGATACTGTGCAAAATACCAAGTGAGAATGCACCAAATTGCCACAATTCGACAAACAAAATAAATGGCATTGAAATATTCCACACAGATAGACAAAAGAAAAATATGAATATGAACATAAATGCACAGACATGAGGGCATGGAATGCCTTTTGCTACTCCAATGTTAAACACCTTGGATTTCTAAAAACATTAATAGTAGCACTAGAGTTGCCCTCAAATTTTTCCATAATTTTAAACAAATCCAAATATTATGTATAATATGGCGTGGGAAATGCAAATGTGATTCATTTGGTTCATTTAAAGCCAAAACAAACAAGTTTCCTTACTGCTGGATGTCCCAAAACCTTTCTGTGGACAGCCAAGATGCATAATTGCATTTGAAAACAAGTACATCCCCATCCAACCTCCAAAAGAGCTTTACGGTAAACGGATGCATCTCACAATAATGACTGATGACAACAGTGGGGAACCACAAAGATGCTTGGACATTGCAAAGATCCTTTTTCAGAATACTAAGGCAATTAATGAGCCTGCTTTGGTCTTCCTCACTTCTACATAATATCTCCTTCCTAACTATTGGCAAAAGGACTCCAAACTTTATGATTGATTAATGGTTGCTCAACCAAACCTTAGAAGTGCACATACAACACATTGGAGATAGAGTCAAAACCACACCTATTAGGAGTGACTTCAAATCCAACAATTCTTGCAGTATCAGTTAGCTCGTCCTTGTGAAACTTGACTCTAAAGCTCAAATGATTATTGATGAAATATTTCTTCCTAGCGAGCGGGGAAAGGAATCGGAAGCCGCGCTCACCTGGAATGTAGGTGTTCTTGGTGAGAATCGGCAGCAAAAGCAGAGCCAGAACCCCAGCAACGCAGCAAATGACACTGCGAAGAAGTCCACAAGGTCGAAGAAGCGCGTGAGCTCGCACTCGAGTCGCCGGAACAGATTCGCCCGAATAACAACGAGCAGAGATAATCAAAGACCGAGAAGCTACTGCGGTACCTGACGAGGACGCTGTGAGATATGAGCAGAGCCCCCAGCCGAACGATTGGTCAAGGCTTCGACGGAGATGGAAAGGGCGTCGGCGGAGGCAGAGGCCAAGGTGGGCGTCGGCGTCGGAGTCGGGGGCGACGGAGTCGCGGGAGGGCGTTGGGGCGGAGGCGGAGGCGGCGTCGTCGGCGTTGGAGGCAACCGGCTTGAGGGGCGTCAGAGTCGGGGGTGACGGACTCGCGAGAGGGCGTCGGGGGTGGAGGCGGCGTCGTCGGCGTCGGAGGCAACCGGCTTGAGGAGCGTCGAGTCGGGGCGTCGGAGTCGCGAGAGGGCGTCGGGGCGGAGGCGGAGAAGGCGTCGTCGGAGGCAACCGGCTTGAGGAGCGTCGGAGTCGCGAGAGGGTGTTGGGGGCGGAGGCGGAGGCGGCGTCGTCGGCGGGGTGTCGGAGTCGAGAATGGAGAGAGAGAGCAGAGGAGGGGGAGAGAAGCAGCTGTGCGACTTTTGTTCTCCCCCGCAACGGAACGGAACAGAGAACGGGGGAGAGAGAGAGGAGAGAGAGGACGATTTCGACAGGGCACAGGCGTCGCAGAGGAGAGCAGAGCAGAGGGAGCGTCAGAGTGGTGGGCCCCACACGCGGCCCGCGCGAATTTTGAACGCCTGACACCCTCGCCCACGTGGCGCCACGTGTCGATCACTGAGTGGTCTTACCCACCGCCTACGTGGAGGGTAAAACCCAGCCAATATTTTCTCCCAGTCAACGGGGGCTGACGGATCCTGGTGTGGCCGAACCGGTGTCCCATCCCCTCTTCTCCACGGAGGCCCGCTCTGCATTAAAGGCGACGTCCCCTCCGTCCGGGTTTCTCGCCGGATTCCGCGCTGCTGCATTCGGCGGCATTGATGGCGCCTGCGAGCCGTTCCCTCCGTCGCCGCTCTACCCTCTTCTCTCTGCCGTAGCTGCCCTCACGCTACAGGGACGAAGGAGGAAGGAGGAAGTGGAAGAAGGAGAAGAAATGGGGGAAGGGGCCGGGCTGAGAGAAATAAAAGGCGGAATGGGCCTAGGGCCCGCGTGGGGAAGAAAGGAAAAGGGAAGAAAGCCCCCATGGGCCCCCTTTTTAAAAATAATCATCCGAAAGTAGGATAAAATAAGGGAAAATTAAACACAACATAAATTTAGTAGATGCAAATAATATTAATACCTAGGTGATACGAAAATCATTTTTGTTAGGGCTAGATTGGTCCCTAATTTTCTATGCAACTTAATCCTAAATATTTAGATAAAATTTAGGTGCTGTTAAATATACTTAAATATGAATATTGTAATATTCATAAAGACCAAAAAGGTAATCAATAATAGCTTTGTTTTGTTGAGTTAGGAAACCCACCGAAATGAAAGCAATAGTGTAATTTTGAAAATTTGTGAGTAGTATCACATGATTGTAGAAAAGTTGAGGGACTTGGTTGAAAAAATGAAAAGTTTAGGGATTAGATTGCAAATCTCACAACAGTCTAGGGACTTGTGATGACTTTTTTCTGTTCAAATAAATATTCCCTTTCTTCCGCTGCTTTTGAAGATAATGAAACATACTGTTCATCATCATGGCATGAATATGCTCATGCTGGAGAAATGATATGAAGGAAAAAAATGTAATTAATATAACACAATGTAGTATACTTTGAAAAATTAAAAAGAGCACCACTTATAATGATAAGTGGAATATAGAAAAATGCATGACTTCTTGTTGATAAGGATCATATCCATTTTTATTAATTGCCACATGCGTGAACCACGTACTTTGATCTTCCAATCATCCATTTTAGGTACCTTAATATGGCCGAAATATAGAAATAAATTTAAACATCTTCAACACAAACTTTATTTCCCCCCTTTGCAGCTTCACCAACATGGACGCATGATTGGTTTTTTCCCCCTTTGATTCGGCAATTGCACTATCGGACACATTATAATTGAAGTATGTCAGCACTTGAATTTTTGTCGACCAATCAAACATATCAAAATTTTAGACTCAAGACCCCTAAATGCAACATGAGTTGATTCTTGACTAAAAATTAGTCGGTTAAACATTCATAGCATCCAATTGCATGTAAAATCTATGAGCAATACAAATCATTAGTGATTAGGCATCATTTTATCACTAAATCAAGACTTTACTTTTTGGTTGACTTTTTGGCCAAATAGAAACAATCAACTTTAAGTCTAGAGATCAATCCTTTGAATTGTTTGAATTCCTTAATGGTCAATTCCTTTAGTGTGAACATTCTAATGCTTTCATTGAATGTGATACATGAGTTAGCCATGTGATTATGGATGAAACTGAGTCATGGAGATGGATTGAAGGACCTTGAAAGTTTGCATTAGTTTTCATTAGGACTAGTGTTAATTTTGGAGTTTGAATTTTAGATTAGGTTTGATCATACTTTGCCTTTAGTTGAGTAACTCTAAGGATATGATTAGTTATTCACCTAGGCATAGGTTTATTTCATACTATTTTAGAATAGCTTAGTGAACTTTTTTGTTTTTTTTTTTTTTGAATAATTGGTAGTTTATCTTGAATAATGGGTAGAGTTAATCATTGGTTAGTTTAGACCTAAGTAATAATAAGAGAAAGAAATCCAATACTATTGGGATACACTCGGCCTGCCTCATCAATGGGCCACGGCTGGTTAAGAGTAAGCCATCAAACCACAAAATGGATAGGTTCTGCTGACAATCCATGGTATTCTCGAGCAGATGATGTAAAGCGGATAATTTTTTGAGAAATCCCTATTTATGCTTGTTGATCCCAATAGCCCTGTAGAGCCTTTTTCTTTAGAATTATGTATGAAATTCAATTTCAATAAATTAGCTAATGAGGATTATGTCCCAAGACTCATATCAAAGCCTTGAATATTCTTTACCCGACTCGTATCAAGTCAAGCTCTCGAGGGATAATGTCTTTGGGATCATAACATGGCCATGCAATATTCTTTGTTTTTCACAATATTGGATTGCTTTATAGACTTTATTTCTTACTTACTCTTTTATTACCGCTTTTGATGTATTTGTTGTCATTCTTTTATGGCATTTCCTTGAGTGCATTCCTCTTATTTGTTTAGCCTAGTTGGATAGCTAGGCAACACACTAGGATCATAATAAACACAAAAATATTGTGCAATTATTTAATGTACAAAAACTTTAGGTCTCATAATCAAAGAAAGGGAGGCATGTGACACCTAGTTAACAAATAAATCAAGTTATGGTTTAGAAATGACAATAATTGAATAACTAATGTAATCAAGTCCCTCATGCCTTGACCTCTAGTTGTGTAGGAAGTGACATATACATTTATATCTCATTTGGTTTCTATTTGAACTCAATAGGATAGTGGTGACTCCCACACATGATAGAATTCTTATAAGTTCATCAATTAATGAATGTCCCAAAGTCGTACGAGGTTAGAATTAGGGAGAATTTGTGTCGATTGAAGGCTGTTGGTCCACCTTCAACAATATCCATATACCTGCTTTACTAGACCCATTTCAGAGGGTCGCAATAGTTTGGTGACTTCACCAGGGACTTGATTATGGACCTTAGAAGACTTCAATGTAGAAACAATTTGATTTTTTGTTAACTAACGTGTCTTTGTGGCAAGTAGTGTGTCAAAATCGAGTAGAAAACAATGTGTTAAATGTTGATGTAGGTTGGGAGTTATAAGGAGTAAGTGCCAACCTTTGTCTTGCAGGAAGAAGTAGGGATATGTGTTTATATGGATGTACAATGAAGCATTGTTTTGATATAAAGTATCTTGTGTGATTTATTCTCTTTATCATTACATCGAATGCACACATAAGTTGTGACCTAAAATTCAGGATTGCATCGCTAAGAAACCCCCCACAATAATGTCGAAGATAGACGACCTTATCGGTGAATTTTACGACAATGGACAAATCATTCTCATCCCTGCTCATCTCAATGAGAGAAAAGGCACATGATGAATTTTACTACAATAGACGAACCTAACTATTTTGTTTGGATGAGAATCTTAAGCCAACAATATTTCACCTTTAGGCATCGAACCTCACAGTTTCAAATGCATGTCTATATGATTGATAACCCTTTGCTACTTCACTTGTTATAAGTATGTTTTATCCTCTTCATGATTTCTCTTTGATTTCATGTGTACTTTTTTGCACAATTTAAATAAATGGAAATCAATCGGACATTCTAGCGATTTAAATTCATGATCAAAAAATTGCGACATTCCTTGTAACATATGAACCCTCAATATGGATTGAATGGTTTATACAAGAACGAAACAACGCTCCAAATATTGGATGGCAAAGTCAACTTTTTGATCATCATAAACTCTTTCAATTTTGAAAATCCCCTCTATTTTTCTAATTCAATGTTTGGCTGAGAGAGGATCCAATTTCCCATCATAAGTGGGTGGGTTTGCTTGTCTAGATCAAGCAAATGTGCATTCCCCGTTATGTTCAGACTCAGTAGCTCTACTTCCAAAGTCAAGTACTACTTGACAAGTTTTAGATAAATCAACTTGGGTCATAAGTCGAAGGGTTTTGTCCCTTGCATTTTTTTTTTTTTGAGTTGGGACTATTATCATGTCGCGTCGCCTGTCTCCTTTTTGAAGCTGCACCTCAAGAGCCTTGAAACATATCTCCAATTTCGAAGGTAATGACTTGCTTGCATTTACTAGTCTTATGAAGTGAGGTGAGTGTTCTTAAGTTAGAATGTATGATAACTTGGATCCAACACAAAACATAACCTTACCACCTAAAATATTATTGCACTAAAACAATCACAATCTCAAAACGTTCTATAAAAAACTATACTTAAAAAGAACATAAAAAACTATCACAATCTCACAAATTATAACCTAAGTTTTTATATTAACAAATGTCGCACCTAGAATCTATAAAAAAAATAAAAATAAAAAAAAGTGGGAAATGATACAACCATTCTTCCACATGAAAAATGCAGCCTATATATATATATATATACCACTTGCTTAGGTACAACATAAGAGTTTGTGTAATCCATTAAAAAGAATATGTACATCTCCAACTAACAACTAAACCTAGCAAATTCATCTTAATCATATACAGCTCAGAAATATACAACATAAACTCATACCCAAAAATCTCTCTATTAAAATGTCTCGGAGATAACACAAATGCTCTCATTTTATTTGTAAGGGATAAGTGTAATAGAAGTCCTAAAACTCGTTACGAAAATACAATTTAGTCCTAAAATTTGCAAAAAATGCAATCAAGTCCTAAAACTTGTCAAAATAGTTCAATTAAGTCCTAAAATTAACACCATCAGTCTTATTGATGGAAAATACTGACGTGGCATTTTAAATGATTTTTATTTTCCACCTAGCATTTTAAAAAATTTTTTATTCATTTTTTTAAAAATTATATTTAAAAAATAAAATTCATTTATTAAAAAACTATTAAAAAAAGAAAAAAAGGAAAATGGCAATTCCGGCACTGCCACCACCGCCGCCCATTCTTTGGAGGGTCGAAAAAATGAATTTTTTTTAAATATATATTTTTAAAAATTTGAATAAAAAATTATTTTAAAAAGCCAGGTGAAAATAAAAAATAATTTAAAATGCTACGTCGGCGCCACGTCAATATTTTTTGTTAATAAGACTAACGGTGTTAACTTTAGGACTCAATTGAACCATTTTGACAAGTTTTAGAACTTGATTGCACTTTTTGCAAGTTTTAGGACTCAATTGCATTTTCGTAATAAGTTTTAGGACTTCTATTGCACTTATCCCTATTTGCAACTAACTAAGGAGCTTGAAAAACATTGAGATGAATGGTATGAACCATCACTGTCCAATGAGTAATATATCTTTTTTAAGCAAATTGAGCATCCACTATGCGAATATGACAAACAATACCAAGAACTCATAATCCAAACCCAAGATGAAATATACATATAAAATCAAATATGAGTTATGTTATTTCACAGAAACTTTATATAATTTATAAAAACTCATTTAATACATACACTATCATTATTCAAACATCCATGGTCAAGTTCATTGATCAATCTCTATGCAATAACATGTCAATGGTCCATTCCATTTACCAATCTATTGCTCAATATCCACCTATAGCCATGATACAATGCTTAGTAACAAGGCAACTAAGACTTCGCCGTTGGCAAGGTCTCTACTCATTATTAATTGGTGGTTCAGCCAAGAAGGATATCCTTAAACCAGTATACATACCCTAAAACTCATAACTGGGTTAAAAGTGATATTTAGTATCAAACAATCATGCTACAATGCCATAAAGCATCAAACAATCTTGCTACAATACCAAAAATCCAATCCAAAATCAATCTCATAAACCAAAATACATTTCACAAACCAAACAAATAACTTTTTACAGCATAGCTCATCCACTAAAAATATTTTTTTCGTAAGGTCTTTCTCAAGTCATTTTAGAACTCACTCTATAAACCGGTTCGCAAAGTAATACATATATATCCTCTCACAATGCATTTCCTAAAATAATTCTCAAATCATTCACAAACACAAAAAGTAGTAAATGCTCGATCTAGAATTTAATGCAAAAAAAAAAAACCACTTTATAATTTATACTATGTTTAATCCATATCACTTTACAAACTCCCAAAAAAGGGATAGCATCACTCACCTAGGAAAGTCTAAAACCAAACTACGGAGTTTGCTCGAATCATCAAACTTGCAATCCTGTCAAATATGCAAGAAACATTGTCAAAATCAAGTAAAATGCTACATCGACTATGAATTGGTTAAGCTAAGATTAATTGCTAATAATATGACTCTCATGCGCAAATAAAATGTTGCCCAAAGTGATCATTCAAAGCTATCTACAATGTGGAGCTTGAGAGTGAGACCTTTGACTAATCCGTTACTCCAAATCGATTTTCGTCAAATCCCACGGCTCTACAACGTCCTAATATTTCATTTCCATGAAATTCCCCAGCTTAACTACTCAAAGATTAGACCTCATAGTTAAAATTTCACATGAATTTGAATTTATGCCATAGTTACGAAAAGTACTCCAATTAGATAAACAAATGGCTTGAATCCTTATTGGACGTTGCAAAATAAAGTTAATTTGGCTTGACAAGGCCGTATGGTGTGTAGCCCTTTCACCTTTCCTTTTCCTTTTATTTTATTTTCTTCTTTTCCTATTTCTTCATTTAAGGGATGGAGTTCTCTCCCTTTCTTTAATACTCTGCTAAGGCGGTGGGTTCTCGCTCCTTGCTTTTTGACTTTTTGACCTATGATTAGTCAAATCGCCTCAACTATTAAAGTTTTTACAAAGAAATGAGAAGGAGATGGTGGATGAACATTATGGCAAGATGAAGAGGGTGAGGAATGAGAGAGTTGTGGTGCCATGTTGTGCATGAGAGTGTAGAAAAGAAAGAAGAAAATTTTCTAAATCCTCATAAGATCTCTCGGCCATTCGGAGAATAAGAGAAGAGAGTCTAAGAAAATAGAAATTAAAGCTAGAGATGGGAGAGGGAAGGAGTGCATGGTTGGAGAGAGAGAGAGAAGGATAGCTTTTTTTCCCCCAAAAAAATTGGCCTATGTACTTAGGATATTTTTCCCCAAATCACCCCTTGATCCCTATTCTTACATCATTAAATATCCTTTGTGCTCCCTTTGTACATTTGGTCCTTTGTCCTCCAAGCCTCTATTGTTATCTTGTCTTCCAATAGTGCCAAAAATGAGTATAAGGAGTGTTGGAGGTAGACTTGTCAAACGGGTTAATTAGGTTGGGTCGAAAATAGTTTGACCCAAATCAAGACATTTAAGGCATGCATGGCAAAATTTATGTTTCTCTTTTCTCTATTTTTTTTCTCCGAAATAGGTTTGGAACAGAAATCCGTTTAGTAACATAATTTCATTTTTCTATTTTTGGGACAAATTTTTATTCCAAAAATAGATTTGGAGCAAAATCAAAAGTTAATTTTTTTAGCATTTTCTATTTCTGGAACAAAATTGAGAAATGAAAACTCTTCTCATTATTCACTTTGTCACTGCTTGCCACCCACCCACTGGTTGCGGGATGTTGGACGGCCACTACTGATTGCTGGAAGCTCGTCGTCGAACGTTTGCTGTCAATCATTGGATGCTAGCCATCGGCCGCTCGTTGCCGACGCTGGTTGCTCCCCTTAGTATAGATTTTTTTTTTTTTTTTGGTAATCAAATAAATTTCTATTCCATAAACATAAATGTTGAGTTATTATTAAACATTTTTTTTTTTAACTCATAAACTCATCTAAGGAATAAAAATTGAGAAATCAATATTTGGCCAGAAAATTGATTTTTGTTATAGAATTTTATCATGCATGCCCTTAACTTGTTGATCCATTCCCAGGTAATACAAATCAAGTGAACTATACTCGGATCAACTCATACCAAACCCAAACTCATTTGACCAATAGTACTAAAATATTTTTATATATAACCAAATCTAGGAAAAGTCATGAAAGAACAAAATGAGTTAGTTGCAAGATTAAGAGAGAGTGAAGAGAGAATCATAAAAGTGAGTTGGATCTAACTAAGTTGTGAATTTGTATTAAACCCATTTAGGACCGATGGATTCAAGTCCAATCCCACTTACTTAATATAACTAGCCCATATAACAACCCAACTCATTAAATATGGGTTAGAAAATGGATCCATTTTGACGGAGCTGTTTTTGATAGAGCTTTAATTGGAAGTTTTGTGGGAGGAGAGAGAAAGATGAAGAGGGTGGATTAGCCACAAGATGGGCACTTGGTGGGCCCATCATGGGCCTCCTCGTGGCCAATCTTGGTCTTTCCCATTGATTGGTACAAGTTCCCTTGGACTTTTCATTTTATCTTAATTGGACCTATGCTGGGTTAGGGATCTTGATGGGCCAAGAAATGAGGCTTCATGGGCTTGAATTGGGCCGAAAAGCCTAAATGAGCTTTATTGTAAAATTGGATTGGATTGGCGGCACTGATCAAATCCAATTTCACTCCTACTTCACCAAAGGCATCACTTTCCTATTGCATCTCTGCAGCTTATCAAGGCAATTAATTTCGGGCCAAGAATATATACCGAAAAATCACATTTTTGGTCTATACTGAAATTAGGGAAGAAATGCTCTAGCAAAATAGAAAATAGGGAAGATATTAAAAGATTGACCAAAAAAAGAAAAAAATGCCTATTTTCCTTTCCCTTTTTTGGGCCTTCATCAAAAACTTTTTGGACTCATGCCATGTCGATATAACATGGAGAGCACATATGAATCAACGTGGTAGGGAATTTTTCTCCTACCATATTTATGATTTTGATTTGATGTGAATAAATTAGCTAAAATAGAAAAACAAAGTATGGATATTCAATTTTTCTATGATGCTAACAATTTCTTATGTAATAAAAATATCTGCAAGTTAAACTACAAGTTAAAACTTTTTCAGGGACTAGGGGCACGACGGTCAATGATGAAATGTTTATTTTTCTCGGAGATTGATAATTTCCGTGAATGAGATATGCTCGGATGGAATTTGTTAATGTCCTCGGGTGGGAAATACTCAGACAAGTATGGAACTTATGTACTCTAAGTGAAATAACCCAGCTTAAGAGAGATGATAAGCTTAGATAGGATGATCTGTATACGAAAGAATATTAAACAAAAACGGGAAAAAAGAACAAAAGAAAAAAAAAAAAAAGAACGATCTGCTGGGACAAATCATGAGGTGGTCACGGTCTTACGCCAAAAGACCGCATTTGTGACATTTTGGACAAGCGAAAGCAGTGACATAGAGCAGGTATTTTAGGTGATGATTATATCACATGACAATGATATATAGAAATGGTAAGCACTGATTAAAAAGAACATTCAAAATCTAGAAATGAAAAATTGGTCGGGTCGCATATCATGTGAGAGCCCAAAATATTATTTAAGGAGGCGAAGCAAAGGGATAAAAAAAGTTTATTGAAATCGGGCATCAAAAAGTTTCACTTGATTGAATGACAAAAGCTTTGAGATTACATTGAATAACTTAAAAATTCAGAAACGACATTACGCAATTGAGAAATTTGATATAGTTTGTATCAAATCATGTTGCCAGCTATGGAAAAAGAGATGGATCAAGATGACAGACATATACACTAGTTCAACGATGTCGACCTTTTGTTGAGGTTACCAAGTGAACTACGAAAGAGACCGGCTGAATGGGCACCACACAATCAAAGGATACGTAGTGACAAATACAAAAATAGAGATAAAGTTTAGAACGAAATCCACGAGAATTGAAATTTTAGTGGCAAGGTAGTTGGGCCGTCGTTCTAGGTTAAATTGATTTCTTTATAATTTTTTTTTATTCTTCTTTTTGGTTTTAATAATCAACCCTTTTTGGCTTTATATTCTCTAGAAGATTTGCGCCGACCTTTCCACGTCGGAAAAGCCATCCGTCAAGTTGTCAGATTGTGACCATGTCTTGTTCCCTCCTTTTTCTTCTTATTCAATTTACGGTTATTGCGAATATCATAAATTACTATCACAAAAAAAATCAAAACTAATCCTGAGAGAGGGGATAAATTTAATGAAAACTAATAAAAAGTAAATTTATTGATTTTGTGGTAGTTAAGATTTAGTTTAGACTAAATTTATCATAAATGTATTGATTTTGATTTTCGTGATATTAGCCTAATAAAATAAAACTAAAGAGGATTAGCATTGCTAAAAGCCCATCTTTCACTACATCAACAATATATCAAGTGTCTACACCAAACATTATGGTTATAGGTTCCAACAAATGAGGATTACAGATTGATGCCGAGTTCAGCATAGATTTTAGAGTGAATTGGTGTGATGGAACAAATCCAGGGCAAGAGAACGGCAAAACTAGCGGCCTTCAACCACCGAAATCGTAACGTCATTCGTGGAAGTCGTCCCGTCGCTTGACGATAGATTCGCGCCGTGGTACTTGCTCTTGAATACATATGCAGGTCGTTTCGGGGATGCAAGAACCACGTTGTTATTTGCCAACATGAAAACAACGGCGGACATGTTCGGCCTATCCTCCGCGAATTCTTGCACGCACAAAAGACCGATCTGGATGCACCTCAAGACCTCCTCTTTGGAGCATGAATCGCCCATCGACTCATCCACGATGTCGACACAGTTTCCTTCCTGCCATAGCTCCCATACCTGCGATCGGAATGTGAACAAATTACGCATGACAAGTATTTCAGGCTATGTATAATGTCTGAGTCCGGTGCGTTTCTGTACTTATCAAGAGTTGTATTACTTACATGGCCTACCAAATTGGAAGATGGATTTTCATGGTAATATGCGCTGTTCCTTTTGCCACTGATGATCTCCAACAGCAAAACTCCGAAGCTATAGACGTCGGATTTTATTGAAAATATACCTTCCATTGCGTACTCTGGTGACATGTACCCGCTGCCGCAGCAAAAATGAATGAAAAAGAGGTTTTAATTGATTGGTTGAGTCCAGGTTCGTGGACTCAATGGGCACATCAAGCATTGCGAAGGAGAAAATACTTACTATGTTCCGACTACTCGATTTGTGTTTCCTTGCATTTGGTCCCCACCGCATATCCTAGCCATACCGAAATCGGATATCTTCGGATTCATCGCAGCATCAAGTAGGACATTGCTGGCCTTTAGGTCTCGGTGAATGATCCTGAGCCTCGAATCTTGGTGCAAGTACAACAGTCCTCGTGCCACCCCGGATGCAATTTCGAACCGTTTTTTCCAATCTAGCAACGAACTTTTTGTGTTGTCTGGACCAAGATCAAGATATCGACGAAATCATTATTCCTCGTTATGAGTTGATCTATGATATCAGAGTATTCTAGCTAGTGGGAGAACAGAGGATATACCATAAAGGAAGGCATCCAAGCTTTTGTTCGGCAAATACTCGTAAATTAGCATTTTCTCATCTTCTTCGACACAGCAGCCTAGTATTCTCACCAAGTTCCGGTGTTGGAGCTTCGCAATTAACTGGACTTCATTCTTAAATTCTTCAACTCCTTGTCCTGAATGTTTCGATAGTCTTTTGATCGCTATTTCAGTTCCATTGTCCATAACGCCCTGTCAAATTAATCACCATTTTGCAAGTCTGTATCAATTTTACTAAGTAGCTTTTTTGTGTAATGGAAGTTTACCTTATACACTGATCCAAAACCACCTTGTCCGAGCTTATTGAGGAAGGAGAAATTGTTTGTTGCCGAAGCTATGGTGCTCAGATCAAAGAGCGGCACATCTCTGTTTCGTCTAGCTCCATCATCGCAGTCTTGTACACTCGGAGAGCCCTTGAAATGTGTTAGATTGGTCATCTCACTCATCAGTGGATTTTGCCTTCTGCGATCTGTTTCCAAGACAGCCACATTAATGCTCAATACAACCTTGGAAATTGTGAGATTTTTTATTCAATTCATTTCGTCAAATGGAATGAAAGTCGTAAGCTTGAAAAGATCTTCGTAAACATCTTTATATCTGTTTCCCTGGTAGATATATTGATGTACTGTAGGATTTCTTCGTCTCTTGTACCCTAAAACTACAGGTTTAGTTTCAATGCTGGAATGCATGCTGCATTAGGAACTGAACTGGCATCATCATGCTTTCTTTGGTTCAAGGTTCTTAAATTCGGAATCGCCCAAATAAAAGCACAGAATTTTACTCTCTTAACTTCCTATGGCTAAGAATAGTTCCGAGACTGAACCAACTAAAATCTGTGTGCTTAATTAATTGGTGAACAATAAGAGGTGATTAATTTTAGTAGATAAATTTTCTGAAAAGGTAAATACAAAGCGGAACTCTTGTTGAGGACTAACCGACACCGTTTCTCTTCTTGATCACCAAGCAATAGGAGATGGAGCTGGCGAGCAATAGCGCTGTCAAAACTGAAACCAAAATTATCGCAACCCTTGCCTTTTTGCTGAGGAAACTTGTTTTTTTCCTATAGCGAGCTGAAAGGAAAGTACAACACCATATTTCAGATTCAGGGACCTTGATTATGCTTGTGCGAAGTGTAGCATGAAAATTTCTCTCAACCGAAATTTAAAACCAGAAATCACCAAACGAATCTCCAATTATACATAGTTTATACAATGTAAAAGCTCAAACTTGGTTTCTAAAATCATGGATGTGATACCTTATGATCGAGAATTTAACCTGTTCTCATGTTTGATTGATGTTTTGCATGGCAATGCTAATGTAATAAACAAGTGGCAATGCGGGAGACACATAAAATTAACAAAAGTACAACTAGTAACAGCAGAAGCAGGAGTACCTAACTCAATGGCATCAACCCGTACATATAAATCTTGACCTGAATCGGTGAATGTTCTTGTATCAACTAAATTGCCATGCCATATGAGGCACCCGGAACCTCCCAGGCTTTCACTGGCACTAGCATAAGCTGTGCAAGAGCAATTCCTCAGGCATTCCTTCTCGCACTCATTCAAGCTAAAGCTCATGTTGGTGTGTGCTTGCGAAGTGTCTGGCACCTTCACAAGCGCCACCTTCACAAATCCTTCCCCGTGTTGACATGCAGACGCCCTGGACCTCCTTACGCACCCGGCTGATCCATCCCTTAGGTACCAATCAGTCGGGGACTTGGGCTCGAACCCTGGCAGGCATGTGCACTCGAACTGGCCCGCATCATATGGATTGCAGTTGCTGTTGGGTCCACACTTGCCGTAATAATCGCACTGGTCCTTTGGAGCGAACCAGAATTCTATCCACCGCCGTTCTTGGTCATGCCATGTCAATCGTTGGGCTGACCCCGATTCCTTCAAAACCATTCTTGAGATGATCGACGCGTTGACCATGGCATACATCAGAGAAACCTCGTCTGGGTTATTTACAAAGCTTATGTTGAAGATAAAGCTGCGAGTCATTTCGGGTATGCCACTCCACCGATCTCCGGTCCATGATCCGGAACGCCAGTACGGATCCCCATCCTTGTACAGGAATAATTGAGCATAGCCCATTGGGTCAATCCTGAAGGAGTAATTGCCGGGTGCCGGATCCTCTGGGGACTCCCATGATGTCAGGAACCGGTTCAAACCGGTTTTGAGGTCCAACCCAAGTTTCATGAGGGGAAGCAGAGTGTCTGTAGGATAATCAAAGCTTTGCCATATCACGCTCTTGCTAAAATCTTGAACCAGAACAAGATTACCTGAATCCATAAGCCGAGCTGTTGTAGAATAGTTTGATAATCCAGAAGAAACTTTTGTCGACCAAACAGGAAAGCTTCCATTTTTCTCATGGAGCACCAAATTTCCATCAGAATCAATTGAAAGAGCTCCCGTAGTGCCACTGATTGGTCTCTCCCGATTAGCAACCCAAACAATGGTTTGCTCAGAAACTCGGTAATACCAAATTCCGACATAACGGCGGCTAGAATTATCTGGGCTGAAGAAACCAAGAACGAACGTTTTGCCACTGGAGACCAAGAGATTGCCATCTCTGATGGTATTGTTTTGGCTTAGGATGTCCAAGCCAATACTTCCCTGAAGTAGAAAAAGAAGAAGCAGGGCATATACTGACCCCTCTTCTGTGTTCATGTTGCCTTTTTATTGAGGATACAATGGTATGATGTCAGAGATAACTGAAGTGACTGAGTAATGATACCTCAAATACCATGCAGTGCAGTTAAGGTCTTAATTAGCGAGGATCCACCTTTCTCATGAATTTAAGCAAAGTGATTGTCACCTTTTCAATCAAATGGAGTGGAAGCTGTGATTTTGACGTTGTTCTTTCTAAGCTTCATACTCTTGGTCGATATTTCTAGATTGTGAAACAAGAAATTAATTCCACCTTCATGTAAATTGAAGTAATGGTCACGTACCTTGGGGACTCGCCTCACCTTTCCCTTCCCAGCAGCCTTATCCCTTTAATTAATGTGGTGGATCGATGTTGCTCGAGGTGTATTTGCTTCCCCATTGAATCGGTTCCACGTGAATAAACAGGGCTCTTGGTTATCATCACTCCGCCCATCCTGCAGAGAACTTGACATTTCAGACTGTTGGGACAGAGATGGATACCGCGTCGTTTCCATTGACAGCGATTTTAACATAGAAACAGTCAGTCGAGCCTGAAAATTCAATATCCTAATGTCATTGCGGAAACCGAGGAAAAAAAAATCCATTTCTAGGTCTTTATTCAAGGCTAGAGTCAAATTGCCATTTAATCCTTTTCAGATTCGTCCTTTACGCTAAGCTAGTATTCTCTGTTTTCTTATGACAGAACTAAGCTACTATATATTAAGATGATTCTTTTGATTTGATCACTCTGCAATATACGAAACCTCTTCACTGTTTGTGCTTCTAATTTACAGATGCAGAGAGGCTTGTTTCCCTTGTCAATGCAAACAGCTTTTAGAATTTTCTGAAATCTCAAGAGTGAATGCGTTTCATTGGGGTGTGTATCTGACCAGTATTGTGCCTATCATCAGCAATTTGCAATACTGTCAAAATGATAGCAATCTATTATGGATTGCCAGTCTACGCTACAAAGAATTAATCTTGGTAGACTAAATTAAAGTCACTAAGTTTAGACTGGTGCGACAAAAATTGGCATAAACTCTGTAACACGACCCGATTCGAGTTTTGTACACTCACTTGTTTCGGATCACCAAATTCATGACCCAAGTGATCACGCCTGATGCTCGTGCAATTAAAAAAGCACTAACATATATTTGATCCGGCTAACTAGAACAAAGCTTACCCAAGACATTGATCACTCGGTCATCCATCTGGCCCCGTCTGGAAGGGACACTTTCCCCCGTTCATTAGATGACCTCGACCGCCGTTTCACGAGCGACGCTAGAGATTAAACAGTGTTCAATCATAGATCAAGAAGTCTGACCCGTAAAAGAGAAAAGGATAGGTCAAGAGAAAAAGACAAACCGATGGTTTCTCTTGGCAATGCGAGGTGGCGTGAGAAGACGGCAACCTCATGGAACAGACTTCACAATCTATAAACGGTCGTTCGTTTACTCAGTTGTCCACGTCTGAGAAACCTCTGTCGCGTTCCTCACAATTGTGATAATATAGTTGAAATTATTAGGCATCGAGGGATCGCCACCGTGCGGATTCTCAATTATCTGTCCGCGCGCCAATATGGAGCTCGACCCTCGTAAAGGAACAATTGTGGGTACCCAGTTGGTTCAAACCTGAATGAATAACTGCCCGGTGCCGGATCATCTTCGGACTTCCAAGATGTCAGGAACCCGTTCAAACCGGTTCTCCGGTCCAACCCAATCTTCATGGATGGAAGAAAGGTATCTGTGAGATGATCAAAGCTCTGCCAAATGACTATTTTGCTCAGATCATGAATTAAAACCAGGTTATCTGAATCCAAAAGCTGAGCAGTAGTAGAACCATTAAAAGTCGGGGAGGAAACATTGGTTGATCAAATGGTAAAGCTCCCATCGTTTGCATGGATCACTAAGTTTCCGCAATGATCAAATGCAAGAACTACTGAAGTATCATTCAAGGATTTCTCTCTGTTAGCAACCCAAACGACGGTTTGCTCTAGGAGTCCATTGTACCAAATCCCCACGTAACGCAAGCTTGAATTACCTAGGCTGAAGAAACCGAGAGCAAATTTTCTTCCTTGGGAGATTAAGACATCGCCATCTTTCACGATATTGTTTGGGGCAAGGGTGTCCAAATAATCAATCAAATGAAATAAAAGAAACAAAAACAGAATTTATAATGACATATTTCGAGGATTCATGCAGAAAATGTAAGGCTTTTGCTTCAAAACCTATAAAACACGACCAGAGCATGCTTGACTTGTCTTCTTTCCTCTCCCGGAGCATTTATTTTCTAGAATTAAAAGTCAATGGAAGACGTTTTAAGAACCGGGGAACCGTGTGGAACCATTCAATTAGCCAATCAATTTTCTTTTACTTTTCCTTTCGAAGAAAAACCCCGAAAAGTCTAAGTTGATTGAATATCATTGCTCATTGGTATTGGCTGCTGAGTACATTAAATTAGGGATAATGACACAATTTAAACTTTCGCTCAAGATACAATCTCTTGGGCCCTTAAAGTTCTCTTAGGCAATGACTTCTCTCAGGCGATTGCTAGATTTTCATTCACTACACTTTGCCATCTTATTTGGAAAACCAGAAATGGCATTCTCTTTCAGGGCAAGACTCTCGCTGTGCCTACCATGAAAAACCACCTACTTAAAGTTGTGAGGGACAAAGCCATCTCCTTTAGCCAGGTGACGGATACTCCAAGAAATAGAAGAACTCAACGAATTAGGGGTATTGACCCGGCCATCTTTGTGGACTAACTGCTTCGGCCTTTGCTATTTCATTGCCTACCAGCGTGTCAAGGTCTCATTGCCTTTTCTTTCGGAGGTTTGGTGTTGTTCTTGGCTGTTGGCTCCTTTTGGCTGTTTTCACTTGTCTGGTTATTTTTTCTTGTAGCTTTTCTTTCGTTTTGGCTTTTTTGTGGATGCCATTTGGCTTCCTTTTCTTGGCATCCTTCCACTTGACCTAGCTTGTTGCCTCGTTGAGTGTAATTTTTTTATGCCATTTTCCGAGTTGTATAGTTTGGTTTAAGTCAATATATTCTTACATTACCCAAAAAAAAAAAAAAAAAAAAACTTTCACTTAATATTCAATTTGATCAAGGTCATTTTTTTTTTGGTTCGATGTAGTACCTAACTTTTTTACATAATTCAATGTGGTCCTTTAATTTATGGATTTGCACCAACTATTATCTAAAGTTATAGAGTGGCCCAAAAACAAAGTATTTTTTTATGAGGGGTAAAGCTTTCTTCAATCTTTCGCCTGGGAGAAGTCAGGAAATATTGCAAATATGCCCGACAGAAAGGAAAGGACTTAAATAGACTAAAAGTCTTTACCAAACAATTGAACGTAGTTGACGTAAGAGTTCCGGCGTCATCGGCTTTCGGCTTTGTAGAGAAAGCTAACCCCAACCTTGCCTTCCTTAGGCCAGGCACAACACAGATCCATCTCGTTTTCTACTTCGGGCCGTGGTTTCTGTCCAGACCGACTCTATCAAGCCTCTCAAACTCACATGCTTGATTGGATGGAGGAGGAAAGATATAAATATAGAATGAAAAATTTCATGGCACAAGAAATTTTTATAAATAGGGGCGTCTACATGCTACAATTAAGAAAACACACATACTTAACTATTTTTAATCTGGAAAACATGAAACACAAAAAACTTAAAAATTTTACCCATCTAAAAAATTAGGATCAAGATTTAGAGGAGTGTAAGTATGAGTATCTACAAATAAATTAATATCATTTCTAGATATATGATGAAGACACTTGGACCTAAAATAGAAGGACAATTAATCCAATACAACTCTTAATGAAGTTCTACTTACAATTATAGAGATGATTATCGCAACCTCCCTTTTCAGGCGCCCTTATGCGAAAGCACATGTGGAGGCTAATGGCTCACTAAGTATTAGGCTTAGCTCGAGCTCTCCCAAGCCTATTAATTTACGATTTTTGGTTCAAGTTTTTTAACCTACAAGTCAATTTCAAATAGGAGTTGCTATTAATCGATTTGATGTTGGTTGATTAGAAATCCAAATTCAATATCGGGAGAAATACTTCACTCCTACAGAATCAAAGAAACTAGAATCAAAGACTTAATTACACTAGTTAATCATTAATGCAATTCCAATATGTAATCTTGTTTAAACATCAAGTAAAACATTTATGAGCATTTTATACCAATCACGAAATTCTAGGATTCCATTCCTAACAAGTTTAAGGAAATAGAAATCTATGCATCATAAGGGCGTAATTATAATAAGCCAATATGTTTTTGGGAAAATTGTCCAAAAAGTTTTAAACCTATTGCATTTTTGCCAATTTAATCATAAACCTTTTAACTTTGTCAATTCATTTCTAAACATTTTCATCTCTTACTAATTAAGTTTATCTGGCCAATTTTGGTCAGAAAATGTTGACGTAGATGCTAGCAATGCCATATAGGACTATTGGCACTGACTTGTACAATTTTTAATAATATTTTGTTTTTTTTGAATTTTTATTATTTTTACTATTTTTCTCTTTTTTCCTTTCTTTTTCTTTTTTTCTTTCTTCTTTGCCTTTTCCAGTGGTCGATTGGCCACCAACCACCAGCCACAACCATTCGGTTGGCCTCGTTCGCCGAAGGTGAGGCCCAATAGAGAGTGCTGGCCCTGGTGAGGGGAGCCCTCGTCTAGGCACGGCCGGGCAAGGGTCACTTGGGCGAGGCCGACTTAAGCCCAGGCTAGCACGGCCTCGTTGGTCATCAAGCAAGCAAGGCCACCCTGACCTTGATCGAGGGTCGGCCTTACCAAATCTAGCGAGGAAAGCCCTTTGCCCAAGTGTGGCTTAGCAAGGTTTGCCTAGGCAAAGTCAACCTGCACCTAGGCCAAGGTGGCCTTACCTGACATCACCATTGCCTCGAGCATTGCCAATGCTCGGCGAGGCTGCCCTGGCTTGGGCGTAGGTTGACCTTGCCCATGTGACCCTTGCTTGGCCGTGCGGAAAAGGCAAAGAAGAAAGCCAAAAAGAAAAAAATAAATATGTGAAGGCTCCCCTCTTGGTTGCTTTATCCGCTCGGCTGGCTAGCCTCTGAAGAGCAAGGCCATCTTGGCCAATGTGGCTTTAGGTCTGCCCTTTTGGTTTTCTTCTTTTGGATAAGGTGTTTCCGGCCATACATCGGCTCCCATACACTCGACTTGGTCTCTTTGATTGGCGCCGATCTTGTGTACATCGGTTCAAAACTATTTCTATATTCGTACCTTTACCCAAAAAAAAATAGAAAAAATAATAATAATTCAAAAAAAAAAGATATTATTAAAAATTATCCACGCTAATGCCGGCGATCCAATGTGGCACCGCCAAAGCATCCACGTCAACATTGGTGAGATAAACTCAATTGCACTCAATTGGCGAGAGATGAAATGTTTAGAATTGAATTGGTACATTTAAAATATTTAGAATTGAATTTGCAAAAGTAATACGTTTAGGTTTTTTAGACAATTTTCCCCAATACTTACTTCTAAGAACAACATAATTTCTTTTTCTTTTTTTATTTATTGTTTACATACATTTTAAGGAAAAAAAATATTTAAAGACTATTTTAAAGCTTTTTCTGACTTTTTTTCTTTGGAATGAAAATTATTTTTGCATTTTGTGACTTTTCTTATTAATTTTTATGTATTTTTATATTAAAATAATATTATATACTATTTATTAAAAAAATTCGCAACCGATTCGGGTCAGTAACCAACGGCCTGGCTAGGCCTGAAATGTGGGCCGGCTTAAAGACTTTTTTCAAAAATATTTTTATAATATAATATTATCAATATTATTATATTAAAAAGAAAAGATTCGGATCAGCCGGACTCGCGAGCCGGGCCGACCCGAATCGCGACCCGCCGCGAAATCACAGTCCGCCGCGACGAGGTAACACAGCTAAAGAGATGCCGCGCGCCTCCACCCGGCCTGGGGAGCAGCGGCGGCGTCTTGGCCGAGCCGAGCCTAATGCTCAACCTTCGTCCGGTCGGCAGCACTCCGATGACAGCCGCGGTAGACACCATTTGGGCAACCGACCCGCAAGAACTCGGGGGACGTCCGTCGACGACTACAACGGCAGCCTCGAGCCGAGCAACAACATGGCTACCCCGACTACGACACCTCGACGGAACGCAGCCAAGCACGGGTGAATCAATTTCGAGTAACACGGGGAACAAAAAACTGGATCTCATTCAGGCAATATATCGAACAGGTGGAGCACGTGACTAGAACAGAGGACTCTCGGCTAGAACGGATCGGAACCAAAGCCGAAGCTTTCGCCAAACAAACATCAACAAAACAGTAGCCAAAGGGGGGAGAAACGGGATCGGAGTTCGCACAACCGGGCGGTTGCGAGCTCCGGTCAGGCATGCCCAGAACAGGCGAAAACAGAGCCCCGCTTACCGGAGTTTGGTGCGGGGAAAAGGAAGCATAGGGGTGGGTCGTCGGCCGTGACTCAGGCACGACAGCCAGCGAGGACTCTCCCTCTCTCTTTCAGGCTTCCCTCTCACCGGATCTCGATTTCTCTCTCTCAGACCTCACTCTCCGCCTAACTTCTCCCCTAGATCTCTCTCTCTCTCTCTCTCTCTCTCTCTCTCTCTTCATCTTCTTTTCATCGAGCTACCAAAGGCCCTATTTATAGGCTGGAGGGTCCGGTCGACGGGGGATTTCGGCCACCGGTCCTTGGCACGCCGACTGACCCTAGTGTGGCCGAACCGGTGTCCCATCCCCTCTTCTCCACGGAGGCCCGCTCTGCATTAAAGGCGACGTCCCCTCCGTCCGGGTTTCTCGCCGGATTTCGCGCTGCTCCATTCGGCGGCATTCATGGCGCTTGCGAGCTGTCCCCTCCGTTGCCGGTCTACCCTCTTCTCTCTGCCGTAGCTGCCCTCGCATGCGAGCTGCAGGGACGAAGAAGGAAGGAGGAAAGAGGAAGAAGGAGAAGAAAAGGGGGAAGGGGCCGGGCTGAGAGAAATAAAAGGTGGAATGGGCCTCGGGCCCGCGTGAGGAAGAAAGGAAAAGGGAAGAAAGCCCCCACGGGCCCCCTTTTTTAAAATAATCATCCGAAAGTAGGATAAAATAAGGGAAAATTAAACACAAAAGAAATTTAGTATATGCAAATAATATTAATATTTAGGTGATATGAAAATCATTCTTGTTAGGGCCAAATTGGTCCCTAATTTTCTATGCAACTTAATCCTAAATATTTAGATAAAATTTAGGTGTCAACAATCATAAGTTAAATCTACTTAAATATGAATATTGTAATATTCATAAAGACCAAAAAGGTAATCAATAATAGCTTTGTTTTGTTGATTTAGGAAATCCATTGAAATGAAAAGATATGCGAAAATTTATGCAATAGTGTAATTTTGAAAATTTGTGAGTAGTATCACATGACTATAGAAAAGTTGAGCGACTTGGTTGAACAAATGAAAAGTTCATGGATTAGTTTGCAAATCTCACAACAGTCTAGGGACTTATGATGACTTTTTTCTATTCAAATAAATATTCCCTTCCTTTAGTTGCCTCTAAAAATAATGAAACATATTGTTCATCATCGTGGCATGAATATACTCATGCAGGAGAAATGATACGAAGGAAAAATGTAATTAATATTACTCAATGTAGTATACTTTGGAAAATTAAAATGACCACCACGTATAATGATAAGTGTAATATAGAGAAATGCATGACTTCTCATCGATAAGGATCATATCCATTCCTATAAACTGAACGTGCGGGAACCACGTACTTTGATCTTCCAATCATCCATTTTAGATACCTTAATATGGACGAAATATATAAATAAATTTAAACATCTTCAACATGGACTTTATTTCCCTCTTTGCAGCTTCATCAACATGGACGCATCATTGGTTTTTTTCCCCTTTGATTCAGCAATTGCACTATTGGACAAATTATGGAAAGTAATTGAAGTATGTTGACACTTGAATTTTTGTCAACCAATTAAACTTATCAAAATTTGAGACTCAAGACCCTTGATTGCAACATGAGTTGATTCTTGACTAAAAATTAGTCGGTTAAACATTCATAGCATCCAATTGCATGTAAAAACTAGGAGCAATACAAATCATTACGGATGAGGCATCATTTTATCACTAAATCAAGACTTTAGTTTTAGGTTGACTTTTTGGCCAAATAGAAAAAGTCAACTCTAAGTCCAGAGATCAATCCTTTGAATTGTTTGAATTCTTTAATGGTCAATTCCTTTCGTGTGAATATTCTATTGCTTTCATTGAATGGGGTATATGAGTTAGCCATGTGATTATGGATGAAACCGAGTCATGGGGAAGGATTAGAGGACCTTGAAGGTTTGCATTAGTTTCCATTAGGACTAGTGTTAATTTTAGAGTTTGAATTTTAGATTAGGTTTGGTCATACTTTGCCTTTAGTTGAGTAACTCTAGGAATATGATTAGTTATTCACCAAGGCATAGGTTTATTTCATACTATTTTAGAATAGCTTAGTGAACTTTTTTTTCTTGGAATAATTGGTAGTTTATCTTGAATAATGGGTAGAGTTAATCATCAGTTAGTTTAGACCTAGGTAATAATAAGAGAAGGAAATCTAATACTAGTGGGAGACACTTGGCCTGCCTCATCAATGGGCCACAGTTGGTTAAGAGTATGCTATCAAACCATGAAATGGATAGGTTCCACTGACAATCCATGGTATTCTCGAGCAGATGATGTAAAGCGGATAATTATTCGAGAAATCCCTATCGAAGCTTGTTGATCCCAATAGCCATGTAGAGCATTCTCTTTAGAATTAGGTATGAAATTCAATTTCAATAAATTAGCTCATGAAGATTATGTCCCAAGACTCATATCAAAGCCTTGAATATTCTTTACCCGACTCGTATCAAGTCAAGCTCTTGAGGGATAATGTCTCTAGGACATAACATGGCCATGTAATATTCTTTACTTATCACCATGTTGGAGTACTTTACAGACTTTATTTCTTACTTACTCTTTTATTACCACTTTTGATGTGTTTGTTGTCATTCTTTTATGGCATTTCCTCGAGTGCATTCCTCTTATTTGTTTAGCCTAGTTGGATAGCTAGGCAACACACTAGGATCATAATAAACACAAAAATATTACACGATTATTTAATGTACAAAAACTTTTGGTCTCATAATCAAAGAAAAGGAGGCATGTGACACATAGTTAACAAATAAATCAAGTTATGGTTTAGAAATGACAATAATTGAATAAGTAGTGTAATCAAGTCTCTCGTGCCTTGACCTCTAGTTGTGTAGGAAGTGACATATATTTATATCTCATTTGGTTTGTATTTGAACTCAATAGGATAGTAGTGACTCCCACACATGATAGAATTCTTATGAGTTAATCAATTAATGAATGTCCCAATGTCCTATGAGGTTAGAGTTAGGGAGAATTTGTGTCAATTGAAGACTGTTGGTCCACCTTCAACAATATCCATAAACCTGCTTTACTAGACCCATTTCAGAGGGTTGCAATAGCTTGGTGACTCCACTAGAGACTTGATTATGAACCTTAGAGGACTTCGGTGTAGAAACAATTTGATTTTTCATCAACTAACGTGTCTTTGCGGCAAGTAGTGTGTCAAAATCAAGTAGAAAATGGTGTGTTAAATGTTGATGTAGATTTGGAGTTATAAGGAATTGAGTAAGTGCCAACTTTTGTCTTGCGGGAAGAAGTAGGGATATGTGTTTATATGGATGTATAATGAAGCATTGTTTTGATATAAAGTATCTTGTGTGATTTATTCACTTTAGCATTACATCGAATGCACACATAAGTCGTGATCTAAAATTCATGATTGCATTGCTAAGAAACCCCCTAGAATAGTGTCGAAGATAGACGACCCTATCGGTGAATTTTACGACAATGGACAAATCATCCTCATCCCTGCTCATCTCAACGAGAGAAAGGGCATGGTGAATTTTACTACAATGGATGAACCTAAATATTTTGTTTGGATGAGAATCTTAAGCCAACAATATTTCACCTTTAGGCATCAAACCTCACAAGTTTCAGATGCATGTCTATATGATTGATAACCCTTCACTGCTTCACCTGTTATAAGTATGTTTTATCCTCTTCATGATTTCTCTTTGATTTCATGTGTACTTTTTTGAAAAATTTAAATCAATGGAAATTAACCAGACATTCTAGCGATTTAAATCCATGATAAAAAAAAAATTGCAACATTCGCTCGTAACATATGAACCCTCAATATGGATTGAATGGTTTATACAAGAACAAAACAATGCTCCAAATATTGGATGGCAAAGTCAACTTTTCGATCATCATAAACTCTTTCAGTTTTGAAAATCCCCTCTATTTTTCTAATGCAATGCTTGGCTGAGAGAGGATCCAATTTCTCATCATAAGTGGGTGGGTTTGCTTGTCTAGATTGAGCAAATGTGCATTCTCCATTATGTTCAAACTCAGTAGCTCTACTTCCAAAGTCAAGTACTACTTAACAAGTTTTAGATAAATCAGCTTGGGTGATAGGTTGAAGGGGTTCGTCCCTTGCATTCTTTGAGTTGGGATTGTTATCATGTCACCTCACCTCTCTCCTTTTTGAAGTTGCACCTCGAGAACCTTGAAACATATCTCTAATTATGAAGGTGATGACTTGCTTGCCTTTACTATTCTTACGAAGTGAGGCAAGTGTCCATAAGTTAGAATGTATGATAACTTGGATCTAATGCAAAACATAACCTTACCACCTAAAATATTGCTGCGCTAAGACTATCACAATCTCACAACATTCTATAAAAACTATACTTAAAAAGAATATAAAAAACCATCACAATCTCACAAATTATAACATAAGTTTTTATACCAACAAATGTTGCACCTAGAACCATTAAAAAAAAAGTGGCAAATGATACAACCATTCTTCCACATGAAAAATATAGCCTATATATGTATGTATGATAAACCACTTGCTTAGTTACAACATAAGAGTTTGTGTAATCCATTAAAAAGAATATGTACATCTCCAAATAACAACTAAACCTAGCAAATTCATTTTAATCATATACAGCTCAGAAATATACGACATAAACTCATACCCAAAAATCTTTCTATCAAAATGTTCGAAGATAACACAAATGCTCTTATTTTATTTGCAACTAACTAAGGAGCTTGAAAAATATTTGAGATGAATGGTATGAACCATCACCGTCCAATGCGTAGCATATCTTTTTTTAAGCAGATCAAGCATCCACTGTGCGCATATGAAAAACAATACCAGGAACTCATAATCCAAACCCAAGATGAAATATACATATAAAATCAAAAATGAGTTATGTTATTTCACCGAAACTTTATATAATTCATAAAAACTCATTTAATACATACACTATCACAATACAAACATCCATGGTCAAGTCCATTGATCAATCTCTGTTCAATCACATGTCAATGGTCCATTCCGTTTACCAATCTATTACTCAATATCCACCTATAGCCATGACACAATGCTTAGTAACAAGGCAACTAAGACTTCACCCTTGGCAAGGTCTCTACTCATTATTAGTTGGTGGTTCAGCCAAGAAGGATATCCTTAAACCAGTATACATACCCTAAAACTCATAATTGGGTTAAAAGTGATATTTAATATCAAACAATCATGCTACAATGCCATAAAGCATCAAACAATCTTGCTACAATACCAAAAATCCAATCCAAAATCAATCTCACAAACCACAATACATTTTACAAACCAAATAGATAACTTTTTACAACATAGCTCATCCACTAGAAATATTTTTTCGTAAGGTCTTTCTCAAATCATTTTAGAGCTCACTTTATAAATGAGTTTGCAAAGTAATACATATATATCCTCTCACAATGCATTTCCTAAAATCATTCTCAAACACAAAAAAGTAGTAAATGCTCGATCTAGACTTTAATGATGCTCGATCTAGACTTTAATGCAAAAGAAAAAAAGACCACTGTATAACTTATACGATGTTTAATCCATATCACTTTACAAACTCCAAAAAAAATGAAAAAGGAATAGCATCATCACTCACCTAGGAAAGCCTAAAACCAAACTACGGAGTTTGCTCGAATCATTGAATTTGCAATCCTATCAAATATGCAAGAAACATTGTCAAAATCAAGTAAAATGCTACATCAACTATGAATCGGTTAAGCGAAGCTTAATTGCTAATAATATGACTCTCATGCACAAATAAAATGTTGCCCAAAGCGATCATTCAAAGCTATCTACAATGTGGAGCTTGAGTGTGAGACTTTAGAATTTTACTTTGACTAATCCATTACTCCAAATCGATTACTGTCAAACCCCACGGCTCTACAACGCCCTAATATTTTATTTCCGTGAAATTCCCTAGCTTAATTACTCAAAGATTAGACCTCATAGTTAAAATTTCACATGAATTTGAATTTATGCCATAGTTACGAAAAGTACTCCAATTAGATGAACAAATGGCTTGAATCCTTATTGGACATTGCGAAATAAAGTTAATTTGGCTTGACAAGGCCGTAAGGTGTGTACCCCTTTCACCTTTCCTTTCCCTTTTATTTTATTCTTTTCCTATTTCTTCATTTAAGGGATGGAGCTCTCTCCCTTTCTTTAATACTCTGCTAAGGCGGTAGGTTCTCGCTCCTTGCTTTTTTACTTTCTGACCTATGATTAGTCAAAGTGCCTCAACTATTACAGTTTTTATGAAGAAATGAGAAGGAGATGGAGGATGAACATTATGGCAAGATGAAGAGGGTGAGGAATGAGAGAGTTGTGGTGCCATGTTGTGCGTGAGAGTATAGAAAAGAAAGAAGAAAATTTTCTAAATCCTCATAAGAGCTCTCGGCCATTTAGAGAGTAAGAGAAGAGAGTCTAAGAAAATAGAAATTAGAGCCAAAGATGGGAGAGGGAAGGAGCGCATGGTTGGAGAGAGAGAGAGAAGGATAGCTTTTTTCCGTAAAAAAAATTGGCCTATGTACTTAGGTTATTTGTCCCCAAATCACCCCTTGATCCCTATTCTTACATCATTAAAATATCCTTTGTGCTCCCTTTGTACATTTGCTCCTTTGTCCTCCAAGCCTCTATTGTTATCTTGTCTTCCAATAGTGCTAAAAATGAGTATAAGGAGTGTTGGAGGTAGACTTGTCAAACGGGTTAATCGGGTTGGGTCGAAAATTGTCTGACCCAAATCGAGACATTTAAGGCATGCATGGCAAAATTTATGTTTCTCTTTTCTCTATTTTTTTTCTCCGGAATAGGTTTGAAACAGAAATCCGTTTAGTAACATAATTTCATTTTTTCTATTTTTGGGACAGATTTCTATTTCAAAAAGAGATTTGGGGCAAAAATCAAAAAGTTAAATTTTTTTTAGCTTTTTCTATTTCTTGAACAAAATTGAGAAATGAAAACTTTTCTCATTATTCACTCTCGTCATTGCCCGCCACCCACCCACTATTTGTGGGATGCTGGACGCACACTACTGACTGTTGGAAGCTCGTCGCCGGATGTTTGCCGTCAATCATTGGATGCTAGCCATCGGTCGCTTGTCGCCAATGCCGGCTACTCCCCTTAGAATATATATATATATATTTGTTATCAAACAAATTCTGTTCTAGAAACAGAAATGTTACTCAGAAACTCATCTAGGGAATAAAAATTGAAAAATCAATATTTGGCTAGAAAATTGATTTTTGTTTCAGAAATTTTATCATGCACGCTCTTAACTCGCCGATCCATTCCCATGTAATACAACTCTAGTTAATTATACTCGGATCAACTCATACCAAACCCAACCTCATTTGACCAATAGTACTAAAACATTTTTATATTTAACCAAATCTAGGAAAGGTCATGAAAGCACAAAATGAGTCAGTTGCAAGATTAAGAGAGAGTGAAGAGAGAGTGAAGAGAGAATCATAAAAGTAAGTTGGATCTAACTAAGTTTATAAGTACCTCAAGAGTTGGTGAAGGAGTTCGATGAAAAGTTTGTGCCCACATGAATGGGCACATGTTGGCCAAGAAGATTATGAGACTAGGTTACTATTTCGGAAAGTGACTGCATACAACATGTTAGAAGTTGCCAATGCCAAATTATGGAGATAAAATAAATGTTCCTCCAAGAGTTGCAACTATACGGCCATGGCCCTTCTCAATGTAATGGGGGATCGTGTGATTGGCTTCAATAAATCCCAAAGCTTCAAATGGACAAATTCATTGGTGGCAATAGATTATTTTTCAAAATGGATTGAAGCCGCATCATATGTTAATGTCACAGCTGAAACGTGGTGAAATTTATTAGGCGTGACATAATCGCCCGTTATGGTGTCCCCTGAAGCAATTGTCACCGACAATGGAACAAATCTGAATAACAAGTTCGTTGATGAGTTGTTCAGTGAGTTCAAAATCAAGCATTTGAATTTATCACCTTACCGTGAGGCAGCTAATAAGAACATCAAGAAGATTCCGCAAGAGTACCTGAGAATTATCGAGATTGGCATGACCACCCTTTGCTCTAATGGCGTATCGGACAGATCCGAACATCTACCGGCAACCCCTTTCTCCTTAGTTTTGGCAATGGAAGTAGAATCCCCTCTTTGAGAGTCTTATCCAAGTGGAAGCCAGGTCTTTTTCGGAAGGTACGAGACACTTTGAAGTGAATGATCTAGTTCTAAAAACGATTTTTCCCGATCCTCGGAGGCAAATTTAACCGTATATGGTAAAAGGGTACTCCCCGGAGGTGGAAATGGATGGCCGTGAGTTTTCTAACTAACTCCGATGCTGTGAAGAAGTATTACCCTTTGAAAGAATTTGTTGTGAATTGAAGGAACTCATTTCTTTGGATCTACTTTCAACCCATGAACTTAACCTAAGTCCCTTACAAAGTCTCTTCAGATTAGGCACCAAAATTAACGTAGGAATTCATATGTTTTAAGCATTGCTCAAGACCGTCGAATGGTACGGGTCCCGGGAAAGCGTTTCTTTGTAAAGTCATGTTACTATTCTAGGCGATCAGAATGGTACAAGTCCTGACATGTAACACCAACTATCTCGGAAGTTACTCTACCCTTCCCGAAGGTAAGTTATTCCAGGTAAGTTCCTTTTTATCACGGGGCATTAGCATTTCCATGCATCATATAAATTGCATTTATAAAAAAAAAAAAAAAAATCCATGGCCTGTCAAAATATCATCCATTGCATGTGCATGGTCAAAATTTAGGTATCATATTGTCTTTGAATGCAACCTCTGCGAGCTCACCTTCAAAGAGGGGCAAATTTGTTGACACCTAAATTTTGACTAATCATTTAGTGATTAATTGCATAAAAATTTAGGGATTAATCTTTAACCCCTAAGAAAAAAATATTAAAATTACATCTCATGTAATCGCATTTGCATCGGTACTAAGAAAACAACAAGAAGCAGGGGCTCGCGGTCGATTGCATACACAAACTCGGTGGAGTGCGGACTCGGGAGAAATCTTCAAAGAAGCAAAAGCAGCTCACAACATGCCCATATTGTATTATTATAATATATCCACAATATTATACAATATGTCAGCTTTAGTAACACCAAGAAGAAACCTCCTCATTAATGCATCGCCATGCACGCACGAAATGGGACAGGCGCTTGCCTTGCTGAAGAACAGGAGGGGAAAAATTTGACTGAAGAGTTTTGTGAGAGCTAAAAAAAAAAAAGAAGAGAAAATTGAGACGAGAGGTCTGTGAGGGGAGTGGAAAAGAAAATTTTGATTATGAAGGGCTTCTCTTTCGGTCAGACGAGTGCGTAGGGGAGTGTGTCAGATAAAAATAAAAAAAAAGAAGAATGTCAGGGGGGAGAACGAAAGTTCACTGGAAGAGGTCCATAAAAAAATGGTGGAGGGCTTCTCCTTCGTGCACGCAAGCGGAGAGAAAGGTGGGGGGATTAAAATATAGGGGCTTGTCAGAGAAGGAAATAAGAAGGGGAAAAGAACGTGAAAGAAAAAGAATAAAAAAAGAAGAAGGGTTGTCTTCTTAAAGGAGGCTTCGAGCAACAGGGGAGGGGGCGGCAAAAAAGAGAAAAGTTTTTCATTGTGAGGGCTTCTTCGGTCAGAAAAGAGGAGAGATAACCTGCAGAGAAGAAAAAAAGTGAAGTTAGAGTGCGGCAGAACAGAAAAGAAAAAGAAAGCACACTGTTCACCTTCTTCCTTGTATGTTTTTTACCATCTGCTGTTGACCTCTGCTCACGGCCCAACGCCACCCAGCCGACGCCCAATGCCCGCACCTGCACTGCTCTTCGCCCGAACCCGATCTGCAGAAGCCCGCGAGCCTCCTCGCCGCACCTCCGCCCGCGAGCCAGAACCCGAAGTCGCAGCGATCCGCGAGCTCGGCGCTTGAAGCCGTACCGCCGCTCGGAGCCCATCCCTCGCTGGTCACCACCGCGACCTCCGACCGGTGACCCGACGCTGCAAACCAGCCGATCCAGCCGCTCCTCACCCGCCGCCACTGCAACTCGCGAGATCCGAACGCCACCACCGCCTCGCCACATCACCCAACTCCGCCTGAGCCCCGAGCGTCGACACCGCTGCCTCGGCTCCACCCGAGCCGGATCTGCCCTTCCGCCGCGACGCCCTGCCACCGTCTACGGACCGCCGCTCGCGCCCGGTTGCGGCGACGACGCCGCACTCGCGTGCCTCCGGCTCCCGCTCCGTGCCTCCTCCTCTCGTCGCCGCCCAATCGCAGCTCCGAACTGCTGTCCCCTTGCGAGTAGCCGCGGCGCTAGCACCACCGTTGACCCGCCGCACCTCCCCGCTCAGCCCGCCCGACCCGCGACGACCAGGTACCCCGCGGCTACTTACCGCCTCGCCTTGGCCGCTCGCCAGCCCCGCGTCCGCAACGCCCGCCGCCCGTGCTCCGCCGCCCGCCGCCCTTGCCGGACCCCCTCACCGGTCCACCTGCCACCGGTCCTCGCCGGAGTCCCGAACGCCGGAGCTGCCCCTCTGGATTGACGACCGGTTTCCCCACCAAAAGACCCACGAGCAAGCTGTGCGTGGGAAAAGAGAAAAGAAGAAAGCAAAAAAAAAAAGGAAAAACAAAAGGGGGAGCATTAGGTAGTTTTTTTTATTACTCTATCTTTATGTTTTACATAGTTTATAGTTTGTTTAGTTTGTAGTTTGTTTTTATATAGTTTTTAGTGTGATTATTCATTAATGCATGATTGAAATTCCAATGTGAAATAACCCCTAAAATTAGGGATTAGGAGTCCAATTTTCGCGCCCGAAATTTGACTCACGATCTCTCTCAAAAATCGACAATCCAATCTCACGCTCGAGATTCGATTTGCGATTTAATTTAGAATTGACCAACCCGATCTCATGCACGAGATATGGTTCGTCAGTTTTGGGTATTAATCTTATCTTTATTAGATATCGGGTTATTTGAAGTAACTTTTATTTTTGCATAAAAAAAAAAAAAAAATTTAAAAAAAATGCAAGTTAAGTTAGGGTGAGGGTATTTAGTTATTTCGTTTTTTAAAATAACCAAAAAAACCCAAAAAAAAAAAAATGCATTCAGGATATTAGTTTTTTTTCTAGAAATGCACGTGTCAATCTAGAATTAGGCTTTTACTTCAAATTTTGATAAAAAAAAATCCCAAAAAAAATTAATTAATTTAGGATGCTAGGTTGCATGTTTAATTGTGCGCAATTTTTTTTATATCGAATTTTATAAAAAAAAAAAAAAAAAAAATCATGCATTTTAGAATAGAATTACATGTCTCATTTTAAGATTAGATCAATTTGCATCTTACGAATCTATATTGAACCCATTTAGGACCCGATGAAATCGGGTCCGATCCCACTTACTTAATATAACTAGCCCACATAACAACCTAACTCATTAAATATGGGTTAGAAAATGGATCTATGATCCATTTTGACGGAGGTGTTTTTGATTGAGCTTTAATTAGAAGTTTTGTGGGAGGAGAGAGAAAGATGAAGAGGGTGGATTAGCCACAAGATGGGCACTTGCTAGGCCCATCATGGGCCTCCTCGTGGCCAATCTTGGGCTTGCTCATTGATTGGTACAAGCTCCCTTGGACTTTTCGTTTTATCTTAATTGGACCTATGCTAGGTTAGGGATCTTGTTGGGCAAAGAAATGAGGCTTCATGGGCTCGAATTGGGCCGAAAAGCCTAAATGAGCTATACTATAAAATTGGATTGGATCGGCGGCACTGATCAAATCCAATTTCACTCCTACTTCACCAAAGGCATCACTTTCCTATTGCATCTCTGCAACTTATCAAGGCAATTAATTTCAGGCCAAGAATATATACCCAAAAAATCACATTTTGGTCTATACTGAAATTAGGGAAGAAATGCACTAGCAAAATAGAAAATAGGGAAGAAATTAAAAGATTGACCCAAAAAAAAAGGAAAAATGCCTATTTTCTTTTCCTTTTTTGGGCCTTCATCGAACACTTTTTGGACTCATGTCATGTTGATATAACATGGAGAGCACATATGAATCAACATGGAAGGGAATTTTTCTCCTACCATATTTATGATTTTGATTTGATGTGAATAAATTAGCTAAAAGAGAAAAACAAAGTACGGATTCTCAATTTTTCTGGGGTTAATACCTTGAAAAACCTCAAACTGGTACACTTGTGACAAATTTACCAAAAACTATTTTTTTTTACCATGAAAACCCCAAATCAGTACACATGTGATAAATTTACCATGACTAACCATAAAAAACCATAAATTGGTACATTTATGACAAGCTTACCCAAAATTAATTTATTCGATTGCAAAAAACCTCAAACTGATAAATTTGTGACAAATATACATTCCACTAAATTGGATTAATACCACAAAAAAATCACAAAAATTGTAAACCGTGACAAACGGAGCGTACAATCCTAAATTGGTATATTAGTCAACTGTCACGTTTCATTTAACTTAATAATTTAACAATAAAATTTAACGAAAACTAACATATGGTAAATTTGTCACAAGTGTATCAGTTTGTGGTAAATTTGTTAAAGATATACTAGTTTAGAGTTATTGGTGATCAAGAAAATAGTTTTGTGTAAATTTGTCACGGATGTACCAATTTATGGTTTTTTAAGGTATTAACCCATTTTTCTATGATGCTAACAAATTCTTATGTAATAAAAATATCTGCAAGTTAAACTACAAGTTAAAACTTTTTCAGGGATTAGGGGCACAACGGTCAATGATGAAATGTTTATTTTTCTCGGAGATTGATATTTTCCGTGAATGAGATATGCTCGGATGGAATTTGGTCGGGTCGCATATCATGCGAGAGCTTGAAATATTATTTAAGGAGGTGAAGCAAAGGGATACAAATGTTTATTGAAATCGGGCATCAAAAAGTTTAATGAACATATTGCAAAAGTTCTAAGATTATATTAAATAAATTCAAAATTCAAAAACGACATTACACAATTGAGAGATTTGATATAGTTTGTATCAAATCATGTTGCCAGCTATGGAAAAAGAGATGGATCAAGATGACGGGCATATAGACTAGTTCGACGATGTCGACCTTGTGTTGAGGTTACCAAGTGAAAAAAAAAAAAAAAAAAAAAAAAAAAACTACGAAAGGGACCGGCTGAATTGGCACTACACAATCAAAGGATATAAAGTGGCAAATACATAAATAAAGATAAAGTTTAGAACGAAATCCACGAGAAGTGAAAATTTTATTGGCAAGGTAGTTGAGCCGTCGTTCTAGGTTAAATTGATTTCTTTATAATTTTTTATTTTTATTTTTTGGGTTTGGGTGAACTTTATTGTCGTGCACGCAAATGACTTTGATTAAGTCAATTTCAGCCTTCTTTTTGGTTTTAATAATGAACCCTTTTTGCTTTATATTCTCTAGAAGATTTGCGCTTGACTTTCCACGTCGGAAAAGCCATCCGTCAAGTTATCAGATTGTGACCATGACTTGTTCCCTCCTTTTTCTTCTTTTTCAATTTACAGTTATTGTGAATATCACAAAAAACCCAAAACTAATTATGAGAGAGGTGATAAATTTAACGGAAACTAATAAAAAGTAAATTTATTACAAAAATAAAAATTTGAGATTTTTGGTAATCAAAGATTTAGTTTAGAGTAAATTTATCATAAACGTACTAATTTTGATTTTTTGTGATATTAGCCTAATAAAATAAAACTAAAGAGGATTAGCATTGCCAAAAGCCCATCTTTCACTACATCAACAATATATCAAGTGTCTACACCAAACATTATGATTATAGGTTGCAACAAATGAGGATTACAGATTGATGCCGAGTTCAGCATATATTTTAGAGTGAATTGGTGTCATGGAACAAATCCAGGGCAAGAGAACGGCAAAACTAGCGGCCTTCGACCTCCGTAATCGTAACGTCATTCACAGAAGTCGTCCCGTCGCTTGACGATAGATTCGCGCCATGGTGCTTGCTCTTGAATACATATGCAGGTCGTTTCGGGGATGCAAGAACCACGTTGTTATTTGCCAACATGAAAACAACGGCGGACATGTTCGGCCTATCCTCCGCGAATTCTTGCACGCACAAAAGACCGATCTGGATGCACCTCAAGACTTCCTCTTTGGAGCATGAATCGCCCATTGTCTCATCGACGATGTCGACACAGTTTCCTTCCTGCCATAGCTCCCATACCTGCGATCGGGATGTGAACAAATTACACATGACAAGTATTTCAGGCTATGTGTAATGTCTGAGTCCGGTACGTTTCTTACTTATCAAGAGTTCTTTTACTTACACGGCCTACCAAATTGGAAGATGGATTTTCATGGTAATATGCGCTGTTCCTTTTGCCACTGATGATCTCCAACAGCAAAACTCCGAAGCTATAGACGTCGGATTTTATTGAAAATATACCTTCCATTGCATACTCTGGTGACATGTACCCACTGTCCCAGCAAAAATGAATGAAAGAGGGGTTTTAATTGATTGGTTGAGTTGAGGTTCTTGGACTCAATGGGCACATCAAGCATTGCGAAGGAGAATATACTTACTATGTTCCAACTACTCGATTTGTGTTTCCTTGCATTTGGTCCCCACCACATATCCTAGCCATACCGAAATCGGCTATCTTCGGATTCATTGCAGCATCGAGTAGGACATTGCTGGCCTTTAGGTCTCGGTGAATGATCCTGAGCCTCGAATCTTGGTGCAAGTACAAGAGTCCTCGTGCCACCCCGGATGCAATTTCGAACCGTTTTTTCCAATCTAGCAACGAACTTTTTGTGTTGTCTGGACCAAGATCAAGATATTGACGAAACCATTATTCCTCGTTATGAGTTGATCTATGATATCAGTGTATTCTAGCAAGTAGGAGAACAGAGGATATACCGAAAAGGAAGGCATCCAAGCTTTTGTTCGGCAAATACTCGTAAATTAGCATTTTCTCATCTTCTTCGACACAGCAGCCTAGTATTCTCACCAAGTTCCGGTGTTGGAGCTTCGCAATTAACTGGACTTCATTCTTAAATTCTTCAACTCCTTGTCCTGAATGTTTCGATAGTCTTTTGATCGCTATTTCAGTTCCATTGTCCATGACGCCCTGTCAAATTAATCACCATTTTGCAAGTCTGTATCAATTTTACTAAGTAGCTTTTTTGTGTAATGGAAGTTTACCTTATACACTGATCCAAAACCGCCTTGTCCAAGCTTATTGAGGAAGGAGAAATTGTTTGTTGCCGAAGCTATGGTGCTCAGATCAAAGAGCGGTACATCTCTGTTTCGTCTAGCTGCATCATCGTAGTCTTCTACACTCGGAGAGCCCTTGAAATGTGTTAGATTGGTCATCTCACTCATCAGTGGATTTTGCTTTCTGCGATCTGTTTCCAAGACAGCCACATTAATGCTCAATACAACCTTGGAAATTGTGAGATTTTTCATTCAGGAATTCATTTCGTCAAATGGAATGAAAGTCGTAAGCTTGAAAAGATCTTCGTAAACATCTTTATATCTGTTTCCCGGGTAGATATATTGATGTACTGTAGGATTTCTTCGTCTCTTGTACCCTAAAACTGCAGGTTTAGTTTCAATGCTGGAATGCATGCTGCATTAGGAACATCATCATGCTTTCTTTGGTTCAAGGTTCTTAAATTCAGAATCGCCCAAATAAAAGCACAGAATTTTACTCACTTAACTTCCTATGGCTAAGAATAGTTCCAAGACTGAACCAACTAAAATCTGTGTGCTTAATTAATTGGTGAACAATAAGAGGTGATTAATTTTAGTAGATAAATTTTCTGGAAAGGTAAATACAAAGTGAACTCTTGTTGAGGACTAACCGACGCGGTTTCTCTTCTTGATCACCAAGCAATAGGAGATGGAGCTGGTGAGCAGTAGCGCTGTCAAAACTGAAACCAAAATTATCGCAACCCTTGCCTTTTTGCTGAGGAAACTTGTTTTTTTCCTATAGCGAGCTGAAAGAAAGTACAACACCATATTTCAGATTCAGTGACCTTGATCATGCTTGTGCGAAGTGTAGAATGAAAGTTTCTCTCAACCAAAATTTGAAACCAGAAATCACCAAACGAATCTCCAACGATACATAGTTTATACAATGTAAAAGCTCAAACTTGGTTTCTAAAATCATGGATGTGATACCTTATGATCGAGAATTTAACCTGTTCTCAAGTCTGATTGATGTTTTGCATGGCAATGCTAATGTAATAAACAAGTGGCAATGCGGGAGACACATAAAATTAACAAAAGTACAACTAGTAACAGCAGAAGTAGGAGTACCTAACTCGATGGCGTCAACCCTTACATATAAATCTTGACCTGAATCAGTGAATGTTCTTGTATCAACTAAATTGCCATGCCATATGAGGCACCCGAAACCTCCTAGAATCTCATTGGCACTAGCATAAGCTGTGCAAGAGCAATTCCTCAGGCATTCCTTCTCACACTCACTCAAGCTAAAGCTCATGTTGGTGTGTGCTTGCGAAGTGTCTGGCACCTTCACAAGCGGCACCTTCACAAATCCTTCCCCATGTTGACATGCCGACGCCCTGGGCCTCCTTACGCACCCGGCTGATCCATCCCTTAGGTACCAATCAGCCGGGGACTTGGGCTCGAACCCTGGCAGGCATGTGCACTCGAACTGTCCTGCATTATACGGATTGCAGTTGCTGTTGGGCCCGCACTTGCCATAATAATCACACTGGTCCTTTGGATCATACCAGAATTCTATCCACCGCTGTTCTTGGTCATGCCATGTGAATCGTTGGACTGACCCCGATTCCTTCAAAACCATTCTTGAGATGATCGACGCGTTGACCATGGCATACACCACAGAAACCTCGTCTGGGTTATTTACAAAGCTTACGTTGAAGATGAACCTACGAGTCATTTCGGGTATGCCACTCCACCGATCTCCGGTCCAAGATCCGGAACGCCAGTACGGATCCCCATCCTTGTACAGGAATAATTGAGCATAGCCCTTTGGGTCAATCCTGTAGGAGTAATTGCCGGGTGCCGGATCCTCTGGGGACTTCGATGATGTTAGGAACCGGTTCAAACCGGTTTTGAGGTCCAACCCAAGTTTCATGAGGGGAAGCAAAGTGTCTGTAGGATAATCAAAGCTTTGCCATATCACCCTCTTGCTAAAATCTTGAACCAGAACAAGATTACCTGAATCCATAAGCCGAGCTGTTGTAGAATAGTTTGATAATCCAGAAGAAACGTTTGTCGACCAAACAGGAAAGCTTCCATTTTTCTCATGGAGCACCAAATTTCCATCAGAATCAATTGAAAGAGCTCCTGTAGTGCCACTGATTGGTCTCTCCCGATTAGCAACCCAAACAATGGTTTGCTCAGAAACTCGGTAATACCAAATTCCGACATAACGGCGGCTAGAATTATCTGGGCTGAAGAAACCAAGAACGAACGTTTTGCCACTGGAGACCAAGAGATTGCCATCTTTGATAGTGTTGTTTTGGTTTAGGATGTCCAAGCAAGTACTTACCTGAAGCAGGAGAGGAAGAAGCAGCGCATATACTAACACCCTTTCCGTGTTCATGTTGTCTTTTTACCTGAGGATACTATGGTATGATTTCTGAGGCAATTGAAGTGACTGAATGATACCTCAAGCACTGTGGAGAGTAGTTGAGGTCTTAATTGGTGAGGATCCACCTCTTCCATTAATTAATGCAAATAGTTGTCATTTTTTGGTACACCATGTAAATGTAATGCCAGCTGTGACACTGACGTTGCCCTTTCCAAGCTTGATATTTCCGGTCGACATTTATCAATCATGAAACAAGAAAATAATTCCTACTTCATTTAAATTCAAGTAATGGTCACGTTCCTTGGCAACTTGCCTCGCCTTTCCCTTCCCAGCAGCCTAATCCCTTTAATCAATGTGGTTGAAAGAAGTCGCTTTGAGGCGCCTTTGCTGTTGCTTTGGATTGCTATGAGGGAAAAGATAAGGGTCCTGGGTAAATCTCACGCAGCTGATCACATTGTGAGGAGAGAGAACTTGACATTAGAAAGAGGAAGGGCATTGTGCAACTTCTTTCATAGCACATGCATATGACGATGAGCAGCTAGCTGTTGGTTTCAAGCTGTTGTGTGACGGAGATGGATACCATCTCCATTTCCATCTACCGTGATTTCAGCATAGAAACAGTTAGTCGGGCCTGAAAGTTAAACCTCCTGAATCTTCTGCTCATAAGTTAATCGTAGAATCTGAAAGAAAAAAGAAAAGTCTCTTTCATCGTAGAATCTGTATGCCCTGGAGTCGAAGAAGCAGTTGAAACTTGTTTAGAAGCTGGTAGTATCGTCTGCATGGTAACTGGGGACAATATTCTTAGGCTATACGGAACTGAAGTAAAAGGACTGTTTAAAAGGGAATCGATGACTTGAGAGACGTTTAGGTTGTGATATATTTTGATTTGATGGATATTTTGGGAGTTATATTTCAAGTGTTAACAAATGATAATGAACTTTATAATACTGGAGAAAATTGAGCATTTACAAACGAATGAATAGCCACAGCCTTTTTAAGAATTTTATTGTTGGTCCTTTGCGAAAGCCAATGGTTAAGAACGTTGTATGGGTTATAGCCAATACTTTGACTAAGGTTACTTTGGAGCTCGATGGGAAGGCAATGTGTAAATAAATGTATTTGTTGGAAAGTTGAGATGAGTGCAAATTTCGAGGAAGAAATTTCTTTTAAGGATGGTAGAATATAGTAGTTTGACCAAAGTCAAGAGTGGTGGGGCCTAAGCCAAAAAAGAAAAAGAAAAAGAAAGCTGAAAAGTCAAAGAGAAAAGGGGAAAAAGAGAAGGAGAGCCCAAGTGCTCGTGCAAGAAACAAAAAGGAAAGAAAGAAGAAAGAAAAGAAACAAGAAGAAGAAAGGAAAGAGGGCTTTGGGCGTTCGTGCCATGGGACCTCGCCAAGTTGACTTGACTATGTAACACAATACCCAATAAGTATTCGCACCCCTCATTTGTTCAATTGAGGTAGTTTTCGGAAATGGCTAAAATTCAAAGTTATGTGGAAATTGAACCATGAAGCTTTAGAACTGAGCTTTGTTCTCTTGGGATCTAGCACTCGGTAGTAGGCTTCAAATCTTTTATAGGCACTAAGTTAGGATCCAGTATGTAGGAAATCTTCAGAGCACCGAGTAAAAACATCATCCTGTCCCTCTAGTGAGCAAAGTTGTTCTCATCGAACCGGTCCAGTTTGACCATGTCTTGATTAATGACTTTGATTGTCTTCGACTTCATTAAACAAAATAAATGCTTAAAATTGTTGGGAAAATATATGGCTTCGAATTTGGTAAAACAATGAAATCAGATCTTTAGAATAATCAAGTCGCACTTTGAGATGTGATATCACTTTCTTTAAAAACTTATTTGCCCCACAAAATTGCTAATGGTCACTAGCAAATATTCTCTAGGATACAACAAAGTCTCAAATGAGAATACTATATAGTAATTTTAGTATTTCTTCAAGGTCTCTTATAGGAAACAATTGAAACAATTGATGAAGTTTCTTTCGAAAGAAAACGAAAAAATGAAAGAAGATGTGTGTTTGATCTCAAAATAAACATGCTGTGTCTTTCGAATAGAGACAACTCTTCAAAAGGTTGCAAAAAGAACAAAGGCAACCTTTCAGGAAATGTTACAAAATGAACAAGTATTTCTCAAATGTTACATTTAAAAGACATAAAAATTCGAAATTAAATAAATAATAAATAATAAATAACATAAATTTTCGTAAACATCGTACTGTTTTAACAATATTTATAATTAATTTTTATAGAAATAAATTTGAATTTTCAATAAATAAAAATAATGATTGTCGGTTAGTACCAAATTTCATCTACGTGCGCACTCACATATTTTCGATGTGGGACATGGTACCTCTTTATTTTTTTTATAAACAAACCACCAATAATACGGGCTTTACAACCACCGTCTGCAGTGGCCTAGCTGGATAAAAGCCCCATGAAGTCTACCCAAGACGGAGGGGTTCAAATCCCGCAGGACGCACGGGATCTTAAGAGCGACGTCGGGGTGGTGGGTTCTCCGATAGCGTTGCCTCAGGGTTTACCCGCCGGCTGCCGGCTGTACGGGGTTCCCTGGGCATAAAAAACAAAAAAATAATAATAATACGGGCTTTACCAAAAAAAAAAAAATATACGTTTATTATTTCATTTGCTTGTAAGCTTTTTCATATGTCATTAGCACAAGTGCACATCATATAGTTCGTGAAGGGTTGATAAAAAGGTAACGTGGAGAAATCCTAACTAGGGCTTCTCACGAAAAATGGTGGAAAGAGAGATCATTCATTTCTTATCGTATCTCTTTTCGTGACCCCATCAATATCTATTCTCTTAAATGCATTCTTATCTAAAGCTTCCTTGCCCTCCATGGAAGTCTATTTTGGTTCAACTAAGGAACTACCATTTTGATTGACGGTATCGTCCGCGTAAAAGATATTTATAGGTGATCGCTGTCGGATGGACATAATATTATAACAGACAAAAGATGTTTGGAGTGCATGGACTTATGTTCTAGTAGAAGCCAATGAACATATTGTATTACACATCTTCTCTGCAAAATGCCAATGTCAGTTTGAGGTTTTGAATTCAATTTATGCATCACCTTTTTAACTGTGTACTTCACATTTGGGTAATTGCATCGAGAATTCACACACACACACATACATATGTACACTGTGCAAGTCACTTTACCAGTGGTTTAAAAAAAAAAATGAACTTGCTTATTGTGCCTCAACCTTAGTAATCGTGACATCAGCAACAGAAGTAGAAGCAGAGCCATTTTTAGATTAAACAGCACCGATACCAACACACGACACGACATGACAGCCGACACGTTGTATCTAAAAAAATAGAGAATTCCAACACGTTGGAACATGTTGGATATTAAATGTATATTTTTATATATACATAATAATTATCATTTTTATGTTTATTTGATTCAAATTCATAAATAAATAAATAAGCCTAGAATGATTTACACAAAAAAAAACATTAATCTACCATTTATTAATATCATTCATTGTTTTAATTTGATAAATTCAGTTCTATCCCAATAAATCATAAAACTTGAAGAAAAAACAAGCAATCCATTGAACTCGTATATTAGATATGTCAGAAGGGGAGAAGAACAAATTAAAGAATGAATATTGACATCTAAATTTTTGTATAAAAATGGGTTAATTTTTACCCAAAAAAATTACATAGCATATGATTTTAAGCGCATTTGATATATTCAGTAAATCTTTTATATATTCAAACGATATATACCAAGAGGTATATTTCATTGAAAATTGGAAGGTTTCGATGAAATATTTCAAATGAAATATATATTTGATGATAATTTTCGGGTAATATGCATTTTTTGATATAATAAAAGAAATATCAAATCTTTCAATTGCCAATGGGCGTGAACAAATGAAAGAAAATGAAATAAAATCGTGAAGATTACATCTCAGCTGCTCGAGATGCAAGTGAAAAGAAGAAGGAAATTTTGCTTTTTTAATATGTGAGCTCAATTTCGTTGCATATAAAAAGGGGGGCTTTTCTCGTACGATGGGGGAAGGCGAATTGGAAAAAATCGAGAGAACGAGAAAGGAATGCCAAAAAAGGATGGCGTGAGAGAAAGTAAAGAAGGCGTGAGAGAGTAGAGAGAAAAAAAAAGAAAAGAGGGGTTCTTCCTTCGTTTTTTTTTTTGGGTCAAGAGAAAACAACACAAAGTAAAAAGAAAAGCTCTTCTGAGGGAAAGCAAAAGTCAACAGAAGGTCAGCACAGCAGAAAAAGCACAACAGCAGAAAGGACGTGCGGCCGGCAGAGGTAAAAAGAAGAAAAAAAAAAAGGAAAAAACAAAAGCAAGCTTACTGTTCTTCTTCTTCGCCTGTTCCTCGCCGCTCGATCCGCCACACCCCTGCTGCTCGTCCCGCCGTTACCGCTCCGCACGACGCCGCCGCACCTCTGCAACCCGCGACCCAGCGCCGAGCGCCGCCCAGCCAACGCCTGCACCTCAGTCCGCCGCAATGACCTGCAGCAACCCGTGAAGCCGCTGTCGTCCCGTCTGCTGCCGGAATCCTCCATCGCCCGCGAGCCCGCGTCACTGCTGCTGTCCAGAGGCCACAACGCTGCTGTAGCTATCGTCTCCGCCCGCGCCTGCTCCTCCGCCCCGGCGTCCCCTGCTGCCCGAGCTACCGGCCACCGCCGCCGCACCACTGCGCGGCCAGCAGCCCAGACCACCTCCGCCCGGCGCCCACAGCAACCCGTCGTTCCTCCTTCCGGTGATCCGCGCCCCCGAGCCTCTGGTCGCCGCGCTGTTGCTGTCGCACCACCAACGACGTCTGCAACGCCGTGCCCCGCTGCTGCCGTCGCTCGCCTGTGCCTCCCTCTCTCCGACCACCGCCACTGCTACTTCCCTTGGAGCTCCGTCCGTGCCACCGTCTCCGCTCGCGATCTGCTGTCCTCCTGTCGTGCTGCCCCTTCCAAGTTCCCCTTAGGTAGTTTATTTTTATTTTTCATTTATTTTATGTTTTTTTTTTTTTTAAAGTTCTGTTATTATTGTACAAATTGAAACATTGGAAGACAATTTTCGTTTTATTGTAGGCATTACCGTAGGGTTTTATCCAAAATTATTATAATTATTAATTTAATTAGTAAGATGTCAGATCATTTTTTTATTATATTAATTTTTGGGCATTATAATAATATTTTAATTGTTAAATCGGTATAATTATTAATTTGATCCGTAAGATTTCGGATCAAATTTTTAATTATTTTGAACTTTATTATATGTTGTGAGCTTTATGGTTATAATAATCGTTAATTTAATCTGTGAGATCACGGATTATTTTTTTTGATTGTTTTAATCCTTCATTTGATGAATATCTTGATTAGTTTAGATATATTGATTATCTGATAACTGCTTGTCTTGAAAATTGCAAAAAAAAAAAAAAAAAAAAAAATCAAATAAAATCAAAAATCAAATCTTGCATCGGAGTGTTTTGGTTTAGTAAATTAAGACTACATTTTTAGGGTTGTATTTTTAGATAATTTTGGGAATAGATTAGGATTGACCTTTTTATATAGATAGGTCTTAGATAATGTTTGCACATTTTAATTGTCACAACCCGAACCCCGAGCACATGCACTTCCTCAATGGTCGATTTAAAATTTGCAACATCCCAGGAACTATTGCCGACCTATTCATTATTTTGCACATGCGGAAACGTAAAACAATCTCCATACAACAAAATAGTGGGATAAAAATATAAGATAATAATTTTCACAAGCCAAACCTGCTACATTATAGTACTTATGTAAATAGACCAGTTTAACACCCCAAGGTCTTATACAAAAGTGAAACTGTTTGATTACCCACTAACTAAGCTTATATTTATAAGATTGGGTTTACTGCTACAATACCATATTTCTCAATATCTTGGGGGTGAGCTATCACCCTACATCCAATCTTGACGGAAAATCCGTCATCACTTGGAAGGAGATAGCGAGAGTCCTATTCCTCCTTTACTGTGACCAACTGCACACAACCTGGCCTTCCTCCATTTAGGGACCTGAAAAATGTTAGCCCTTTAAGGGGTGAGATCACATCTCATCGAGTAAATCCCATAATTCCAGATTAGAAGAATGATGCATCTTGCATGCAATCTAATCATGTTTCTCATACTTTCTTAATACTAGTACTTTCATGTATGTTAGTGTTAATCAAATCATGCATAAGATATCGAGATCATATATCATCAAAATACTTTTAATATATACATATGTAAGGACATAAATGTCACATAATTGCACGAGCCCCCAATTACTAGACTAAACCGTTGTGATACGTCCCATACCGCACCATACGATTCCGTCTTTTAATTAGGTCCATCACTTTCACCTATTCATGTGTCACAAATGATTTCAATACACAGATAACAGTCTTCCGGCATAACCGGGCATCGCCTCGCACTATCGAGCGCGGCATCGTCTACATCTAGACAGCATTCCATATAGGAGCATCGGTCCAGCCTCCACTGTGACCGGCATCCGTTGACGTGGGGCATTTCCGAAGGAGCATTGTCCGGCCCCAAAGGCACGTGACGGAATCTCATGTTGTGAATGCATATGATCGATGTTACATTTCAATAATCAATTATATACAGCATCCACAGCATCAATTGGGCACTTTCATAGCAAGAATTCTTTAAAACAAACATATACTCTTATTCATCCAAATTGACAAAGAATTGCCTAATAATGCTTTCCCAATTTCGAAGACAGAAATTCATCCATATGATCTCGAAAAATTCTCAAACTCGAACACGTGCTAGAAAACATATAAAAAAACATTTTTCATGAGACACTGAGATCCAGATCCCTTTGGATTTGGCCCAGAAATTATTTCTATCCAGCACAAAAATTGGGTCCAGTTCCAAAGAGCCTAACTTATCAAAATCAGTTCGTTTTTGGGTCGAAATCTTGTCCGTTTGACTTGAAATTTAAGTATGTTAAAATAAAAGTTATAACAAACAACTTTCATGAAGGAATCGATCGAAAATTCGACCTCTAAATGTCATTAATAGCCCTCGGAATCATAACAGGTCACGGGTTACAAAACTGTCCGAATTACTGTTCCGAAGATGACGTCATTAGAATCGTCATCTTTTTAATTTCTAAAAATTAAGAGAAAAATATATGTTACTATTTAAGATGTCCAAAACGTTTTTTCAGAACAAAATTCCTTCAAAATCGCAACACACAGTTGTCTAAGAAATTAGTAAAATACACACGTCCTAGAAACTGTTTCAGAAATCAGCTACTGTTCTAGTCTGAATCTTCCTCCACGATGTTTGTCTTGCTCTCTAAACCCTATCTAAGCTTTTCTATGTCTATCCTAACATCCCTAACCAAAATCTATCCATATATAACACCATCTACATATTTTTAACTTGTACGAATTCCTAATAGAGGTACTCAACCCCTAGTTTAGATTTAGAAGACAACTCACCTAATCACAGCTAACAGCGGCTCTCGTTGGTGGTTGGGCAGCAACACAGAGACCAGCCTTAGTCCTCTTGGTGATGGTGTTGAGTCAAAGCTGCAGAAGAATCTGCTGTGGTGCGATGGCAACAGCAACACACGAACTTATAAATTTTTCGGTAGAGGAAACTAAATATGGAGTTTGGTCGGTTGTGCGATTCTTGTGCGCGTGAGGGGGCTTTTTCCTCACTCCAACTAAATGACTTATATACTAAAACCATGGTGATAGGCGATTGACGTTTATGTGGGTCCAAGAATATTTTTGGTAACGTAACGTTCATGCCTTGCTTTGTTTTGTTTCTTAGTCTCCGGTTTGTTGTTCAAGAGGGAGCAAAAATGGAAGTAGCACGTTCAAGGGAAAAGAAAGCAACAGCTTGTACGTTGAAAAAGACAAGGGAGAAGAATAAAATAAGAGGAAGAAAGGGAAAGATGGAAGTTGCCGTGTAAAATACAGCAGACATCCATGCGTGAGAAAAGGGTGGGGAAGGAGAGTGTAAATTGCTGGGAAGTTTCATTGAAGTTTCCTTCAACCTTTGGTCTAATTTTCCATGGAAATTTTGGCTACATATCACCATCATAGGCCCCACAAAGTTTCCAATGTTGTTTCTTCTAAAAGAGATGAAAGAAGAGGTTGGAATCCATGTGAACTGCTGAATCCGAATTTTGAAGTGGATTCTCATAGCTTTTTCCCATGGAGATCGAGTTCCTTTCCCTATCAAGTGGTCCCTCTATCTTTTCCAAGTCAATCTCCATTAAATACCAAGTAAATTGAGGTGAAGTTGTAGGAGAAAGGGATTCCTACGAATTTCCTTTTTGAGGAGACTTTTCTGCTTTATTTAATTACCAATCTAACATCTAATTCAATAGGGTCAAGTCCCTTAGTAACAACTTATAATACCTCTTAAATTGTTTCACATTAAAGGTCTTAAAATCCTACTTAAAATGTGGCAATTCCCTTGCTCTTTTAATTTGCTGATCTTGCACATTTCATGATCAATTCCCATCATCAATAAATTTTGAGAAGACGTAACAATGTCCTTGGGATGAATTGTGACACGTGACAATTCTTAATTTCTGTAATCGACATCATTTCCTCGGTTAATTTCAGTCAAAATGTGATTTTAGCGCAACTTAAACTATCGGTTAGTTTTTTGGGAAGTTTTGGTGCACCGACTCGTGGTTGATTATTCCCGAGCCACAGTGTACATCTTCGACGCATTGACGACTCTCGATTGTCGTGAAAAATCTTGAGGTTTCAATTCCGTGCACAGGTTACCAAAACAACAGAAAAATCGGTTTAGTGTCGATTGACGAGACTTCTGTAATTAGTTGGAATCACCCAAGCCTAATTTTATCTCTATCGAATTAACCTATTTCCGATTTCTGATAGATTTTCGACTGTGCTAAAATGATCCTTATAGATTAACATGGTCGAGTAATCGGTTCCTAGTCAAATTCTCAAGTCTGTTGCATCAAAATCCCTTAATAACTTTCCCGATTAGTCAAGTTATCTCATGAGTGATCAGTTTAGAAAATAGCGCTATAAGCACGTCGACGAAAAGCTCGATTTATTTAATTGAAAACAGAAGCGAAAAATCAGACTGTCACATTAATAATCTCATTTTTCTTTAAAAAAAAATAGTTTTCTAAGATATGATAGGGTTTATGTCAAATTAATCCCTAAAACAGATTAGAAAATTATTCATTTTAGATAGTTTAATTAGGGTTTTTATTTATTACGAATTTTAATAAAAAAATATGAAAATATTAGGTGTATGTCAATTAGTTTGCATGTTAGGTTCATTTAATTAGAAAGATCTTGTTAGCAAAATTAGGTCATATAATTAAAGTGCATGTTTTAATTTCGAGATAAAAGAAAACCAAAAAAAAATTGTTTACTTTGTGCATTTAATTCTTTTAATGCAATTTTTTTGATTCAACGTTTAATAATGATTGAGTATCCATGTGATCAACATATTGAATGATAGTAATTTAGATTAAATTTAATCCAAACTGCTTGCAAAGGCATTTTTAAAAGTAAAAAAAATGGTACCGAAAATTTATAGATAAATCCAGTATAACCAAATCTCTGTACCCAAAGTATCTGGTTCGTAGAATTAAAATAATTATCCCTTTATTTTACTTAGTTGTCTAATTGACCTACCATAAACTGACTAGTGACAGACAACTCCGTAAAATTCATTTGCATGTTAAAAATTTGAACCTAAATCGCGAATTGGTATGGGTTTGGGAGAATCCGAGCTAAATTTAAAACTTAACAGTCCATTAACCTAAACTTTAGATAGTGCACCCGAAATTTAAATTGTGACAATGAATTGTGCATCACAAGAGTCAAAAGAGAAGAAAATACTAAGTTTTTCTTCTTTCTTCATTTATTATTTTTATTATTGTGTTTTATTTTTTCACATATATACATTTTGACCTCTTATTTATTGATTTTTTATAAAAAAATGGACATTGTTATTGGAATCACGTGTCGGAAACTCGTATGTTTGAATTTCAACTCGAATATCGAAAAGTGTTGAGAAAGTTCACCAGGTATCAGCTTTTCTAACACGTGTTGACCAAGTGTTGGAGAGTGTCAGAAAGTGTTGAACACGTATTAAAGTATCCGACACGATACGGAGGCTCTTGGAGAGTATCGGTACTTCATAGTTTCTAGATGACTTATTCGCTCCATGGTACCTCTTCCTGAAGACAAAACGCACGTTATTTTTGGAAATGGAAGTAGCACATCAGCATTCCACAACATCAATACCATGATGGACATTATTGGTTTGTCAGGATGCACACTCTCGCATGCACAATACGCATTGAATGTATAGATATAACGGTATCATCACTGATTGCCTTTTTGGCAAGCGTGCTTTTCTTTTTTCCTTAAGTGAGCTTAAAAAATTGAAGACATCTACTTTACCCAAAAAAAAAAAAATTGAAGACATCTATGTGAAATGCGCCATCACATTGAATTTACAGATATAAGGGAAATTGAATACAATTGTTCCCCTATTCAGTATCATCATAAGATTTTATGGTAAGTACCTATGTCAATTGTGTTGACGCATACATAATGTTGAAGAAAACTCCTATGATGTTTTGAAGCTGATAAAACTTATCTAAGTTCTATTATGAAGAATGTCAAACTTCTATGTTAGAGTCTATTATACATTAGAAGTCTATCTACTCTGATAAGTTCTAGACTGAACACAAGAATAAAGACTTAATCAGACTTAAGATTATTTTTCTTCCTTCAAGGGTTCAGTACATATAATATATATCAGGCTTTATGGCTGGAAATATCATCTACCATTTTGATTATCTTTATTGGAATCAATTTGGAAACAGCAAATCATTTTGGAAGGCAAGTTTATTTGGAAATAATCTATTTATGGAAACCAAGATCTTGATTGTATGGGCGAATATGATTAACGGGTTTTCATCTCAATCTTTAAATGACTCGAGATCTCCTTGATTGATTCTGTCCAATGGGTTGATTGGAATAATTTATTTGGAAAGTGCTAATAGTTAAAAAGGCATAAAAGAGTATTTGAGAAGATTTTTCAAGTCATTCAAAGAAGTGCGTGAAAGAAGAGTTCCAAAGTTTGAAGCTTCCCATTTACTTGTTCTTCTTTAAATCGTGCTCAAACTTGTATTTGTAAAAGAGACTCAAAGTGTGACTTTGTGAGAGTAGTGGAGACTCTTCACTAAGAAGTCAGGATTATAAAGCCGTAATTCTTTTTTTGATTCATAGTGGAAACCAACCAGAAGTTTGTCAGCGTGAGAGAGTGGACATACGTTTAATCTAAGCTAAACCACTATAAATCTTGTGTTTATTTTTCTCTTCCATGAACTCCTTTACTTTATTTGCTATGATATAGTTATGTGCTTTGAGATAATTGTTAAAGTCTAGATCATTATGCAAAGTCTGTAGTCAACCAGACTTGGTTTAAAAGTAAAGTATTATTACTGCATTTCGCAAAAATCTGTTTTTACACCTATTCACATCATTCGAGGTGTTTATACTAGCCCTTTCACATAAAAATCTTGCCCTAAATCTAGAAAAAAAAAATCTTGTATCCACTAAATCTCCACCACGCCATCTAGGGTATATGGTGTCATGTCCCGATCATCGAGCGCATGCCCATCCCTCGCATGGTCGATTAATAGCGACATTCCATGATACATCGCCGACCTTTGTATTTTAATACGCATATGAAAGCAAATATAAAATCTCCAAACAATAAAACAGCGTGATAGAAAAGTAGGGCTATATTTTTCGAACTTGAAAAACCACAACCAAACTTTTATACAAGACAAACCTCATATTATGTATTACAATACTATTAACAAAGTCAGATATATTACAAATGGGTTTATGACTCAAGGTTTGCAAAATAGGGTGGGGTCTCAATCTTCGTCGGGGTCATACTCTGGATCCTCCTCTGACTCCTTTTTAGGCTCCTCCTCCGAGTTCTATTCTAGGTACTCATTTTCCTCAACGATCTCCCCGTCTTCCTTACTCTAGTTGGCGGCCTCACCTGAATACATCGGAGAGTCAGAATTGTCCTTGAGTTTAGGATCATTTGCATCCTCCATCGATCCATCTTCAGGGTCTGTTGTACCTTTACCAAAATCAGCTTCTAAAATGAACCGAGGTACATCCGATTCCGGCATAGGACCCTCCCTTCATCCATCATGATAGTGGCGATACCATGACCAGTACTTATAGGGCACCTTATCGGGTTCATTCACGTCAACCTAGACGGTGGACTTCACTAGTACATATTCTAATCCTTTAGGGTGGGGGTGTATCGGAAAATGATAATCTATTTCTGTAATCTCTTCCGGTATACAAAAATGCGTGGGAGGAGGTGGGGGTGTTGACATCTATGGACTTGAAATGTTGTCCCACAACGGGGAGAGACTACGTCTCAGCAAGTTCCACCCCAGTAAGACTCGATTAGGAAGCCAATAAGCTTTAAGAGCTGCCTAAGCACAACATGGGTCGGAGGACTTACCTTAGCCTCAGTTCCACCTTGCAAATTAATATCATTTACAGATATCTCAAATCACATCAATTCATAACATTAGATCAAATCATTGATCAATTGACCTAATTGATTAGATATCATTACGACCTTCTCCTGGTCGACTCATTCAATACTATCTATAAGTCCACCCATGATAGGATTGCTCACTTTAAGTTGATAAATAGATAGTATAGCTCTAGCTAAGTTGATAAATAGTGTACTACTCTCATTAAGCTGACATATCAAACCCTTGAGTTGATATAGCACACTAATAATGCTCTCTCTAAGTTAGTCATATTGCTCTCGCTAAGCTGATTAGGTATACTACTCTCACTAAGCTGACATATCGCCTGTAGGCTAATATAGTATACCGGTATACTGTTCGCAATCTAAGCTGACATATCGTCCGTAAGCTGATATAGTATACTAGTATACTGCTTGCAGTCTAAGCTGACATATTGTCCATAAGCTGATATAGTATATCATTCTGACCATTCAATTGATTCCTCATTTTTATCATACTCGATAAAAATAACTATGTGTGGGTATACGGTTGGTCTTAGCCAAAATATAATAATTTCACTTTTTGAACATCCCACTAATTTCAATAGCCCATTACATATTTTTGACATTGTATACCAACGCCCAGTAATTTTCCCATTAATTACCAAGATTAATTAATTTAGGAATAAAATCTTAAAATCATAATTAAATCAATTTAGCAGAAATTAAGGGTCCGTTCGTTTCGTGGAAAACAACTTCTAGAAAAATATTTTCCGAAATTTCTAATATTCGGGTGGGCAGAAAATAGACAGTTAAAGAAAACATGTCATGCCCCGATCCTCGGGTACGCATACATCCTTCTTATTGGTCGATTTTATAATGCGATATCCCAAGACTATGTATCACCGAACCATTTTTTTATTAAGCACATGCAGAAGCAGTTATAAATCCCCATACAATAAATCGATGAGATAGAAAAACAATGTCATATTTTTCATATTAAAATTCACAACCATATTTTTATATAGAGCATAACTTAAAGTATTTCACAAACTATTCACGATTTTCTAAGTTCACTCTATTCACATATAAACATTGATCATAAAAGGAGATGAGACCTCAGTCCTCATCCGGGTCATATTCAGGATCATCCTGATCATCTTCTGACTCATTTCCTTCGAGCTCTTCATCTTTTCCTGTCTCATCGTCGTCTTCTGGCTCCTCCTCCTCAGGCTCATTTATGGGCCTGAAATGTTGTCCCACAACCGGGATGAGACTACATGTCAGCAAGTTCTACCCCACCAAGGCTTGATTAGTAAACCATTATACTATAGGCTGCCTAAACATGCATAAGTCAGATGACTTATCTTGGCCTCAGATCCCACCTGCAAGTCAGTACAATTCATAATAGATACCTATTTACTTAAACAAATTGAACCAGTCGATTACATATCACCCAAAGCATTACCCATGGTGGAATATCTAGAAGTCAGGCCACATGCATTCTCTAGGGTGACATACCAAGTCTCCGAGCCACGTGCCTCAAATCTTAGGTCCACGTGCATTTTCTAAGGCGACCTCTTCGCTAGAGTGGTATATCAAGTCACTGAGCCACATGCCCTTTTAGATGCCATTCTCGAATACTGGACCCAAGTGTATTCTCGAAGGTACCAGTTCACCAAAGTGATGCATCATATCACCAAGTCACGTGTTCTTTTAGATGCCATTCTGGAACGTCGGGCCCACGTGCATTCTCTAAGGTACTAATTTGCCAAAGTGACCATCAAATCACCGAGCCATGTGCCATTTTAGATGCCAATACTCAATCATTGGACCCACATGCATTCTCTAAGGTACTAGTTCACCAAAGTGACGTACTAGATCACCGAGCCACGTGTCATTTTAGATGCCAATACTTAATCACCGAGCCAACGTAACATTCTCTAGGTGATTTACTTTCTACCATGATTCCACTATGAAACAATGCATTTCTCTATAGTTCGCCAATCCACTATCGATACCCAATTAATTCTCAATCGAATAATCAAATCAACTCAATAAGAATATGTCATAAAATTCACAATTTAAATCAATTCCATAAAATTGAAGTTCAATTAAATAAATGGACTGCGTCACGATGATCGGCACGAAATTCCGGTCACTGGCCATTTCGGTTGAATTTCTAGAAAAATAAATAATTAATTAATTAATTTCGAAAATTAATAATGAATTAATTAAAAATCAAATTTATGCTCGTATTGCCTAATTGGAGCCCGGTAAGGGTTGGGAAAAATCCTGAGATGCATTCAATAAACAGTAGACTATATCTAGTTACTAATGACACATTCGAAAAGTCTAATATGCATCACAATTGTCTAATAATCACTAATCTACTCCAATCTAACCATATAATTGCACTTAATTAAATCTAGTCAACCCCTAAGCATAATTAGCAAACTAAGTAGAGATTAGTGAGATTACTCATTTGGCAAAGTGAAGGCTGGAACACATTGATGGCGACGTGATGGCACAATAGCGGCCAAAATCTGAATTTTCGACAACGTTGACGAACACTCGGGCCGGGCCTACAAGCCTTGCAAGCCCACAACAAAAGCTGGGCTTGGGCCGAACTTAGGCTTGAGCTTGGGCTGACTTGCTTTGTGGGCCCAAGAACTTATTTGATGGGCTACTTCTTGGCTGAAAGGTGGGCTGAAACGAGTGGGCCTCTAATTTCGCTGGGCTTCAATGGTTGAATTGCGGGCTGCTGGACTAAACTTCACATGGGCCGAATTGCTGGATTCAAGGGCTTCAAATTCTGTTGGAGATGGGCCCAACTGCTGGGCTAAAAATGTTGGAATCCACGAGCTTGCTTCTTGCGAGCTGGGCCACAAAGACACGTTCGCTAGAGAAGACCACATGCGGAGATGGTTGACATGAAGAAGCTATTGACGTCTTCGTGCGAGAGACATGGATGGAGAACCGGCTCCATCTTCAAGGCTTCATGGATGCGGTTCGGTCAACAAATTGAAGAGAGATCGTGGGCTGAGCAAAGAGACGAGAACTTCGGTGGTGGATGATTCGTGGGTGGTGGCACGGTAAAGAGTCAACAAAGACTTCGGTTGAAGAAGACCAATGACGTTGGGGCAGCTAGGTGGAGAGATCTTGGAGATGGACAGCACAAGAGCTATTTCGGTTGATTGAGCTGCAGGGAGACGTGGGCTTGCGGAGCTGCTGATGGGCTGGGCTCCATGTGACTGAAGGCGAGAGGCAATGCGGGCAGCTTGCTGGAGTCCAAAGAGCTGAAGATCGGTGGATTGGACGCGTGGAGAAGAGAGCAGCTTTGGCGAAGTAGTGGTGGGCTGGCCATTAGGATTTGTGGGGTCAACGATGGAGCAAGGGTGATGGTGGATGAGGCAGTTGTAATGATGGAGCGACAAGGGTTAGTTGATTGCAACGGCAGAAAGAGAGAAGGGACGATGAAGCTGTTTTCATTTTACTCCCAAGGAAAAAGAAGGAATTAAAGGAAAGTAGAAATTGAAGGGATAAGAATGAGAGAGAGAGAGTTGCCGTGGAGATGAAGTTGGCGAGACTTGCTGGAGAAGTCAAATGAGAGAGGGTCAAGTCAAAACAAAATATCTTATTCATGATTAACAAACCATAAAAGTCTTCAGCCCAACCAATGGAGAATTTGCTCCAATTTTACTCAAATTAAATCATTTTGTTGTAGATAACTATGCCCATTTTCAGCCAACCTTTCCAATGGGTTACTCAAGGGGCTAGTTTCTCCATAATTCCACACCAAATGAAGTCAATTTGAGGACCAAACTGCAGTAGTCCATCACCCCTACGAATTTGCACGATCTCCTCACCATTTACTTAAATTTGGTGACCCAAAATTCCTCTGATAATGCCCATCCGAATTTCCATTAATTTTCGCAACGTCCGAAACAATTTTCCGTAAAAATCTCGAACTTGATGGAATTTGTGGCACCCCTCGATGCCCCCCAAACCGTTAGGGTCACCACTATTCGCTTCTCTTTCACTTAACCTGATAATGTAATATTTGATACCAAGGAATTTCATTATAATTCATAAATCATGGGGTTTAACATATTTTAGATTGGTCCTTGGGCAATTTATATAGCGGAAGCACATCCATCAACTCCCTTCCCTATATTAAGAAAACGATAGACACCCACTAAACATTTATAGGTAAAAGTTGAACACTTTTATTTACTTAAACTAGATGGATATTATTTATCGGTACATCAAAATACCATAGTCTTCTATACTCGATTATACTTCAAAAAATTATCAACATCTCCTCCAACAGTCGTATACTTAAAGTCCATCGATCAGTGTCGAAGTCCAAAAGTTCCTTCCTTTGCTATCCTCCTCATTGTGGTCATATCCAACCATTTGATCCATCTACCAATGGCAATGGCAGCAGAGATATCTTATCTAGTCCGAAATGTTAATTCCCAAAGGGGTGAGTACAACCACTCAGTAGTAAAGATCCACCAAATTACACAATGCATCAAACAGAACAATCAAGGTATTATAAATAAAACACTTATCATTCATGTGTTCGAGCAAATCTCACTTTACGGCCATACATATATCACTATACAACATGCACATACCACAATGCACTTGTATTCATATTATCAAGCAACCATGCATATATCAACATACAACATGCATATACCACCATGCACTTGTATTTATATCATCAACCATGCATATATCATCATACAACATGCATATACCACCATGCAGTCATATCATCCATGCTATCAAGCATACATCACCATGAGATCCATTCATGCCTTTATGATCGCATTTTCAATATCAAATAACATCAATTTACTTTCATAAGTAAATCATGTATCATGCCATATGCATAAACCCATGCATATGATTCAATTTTAATTCTTATATTTCACAAGGATCTCATTATTTTTCATTTAGGGACCAATGTTTGCATCCCACAATTTATCACTTGTACCCAACCTGGCATCACGAGGAGCCTCCGGCACACACCTCTGGGCATCCAGTACACACACTTCGGGCATCTCGTATTCCAACTAGCATCATGAGGAATCCCCTCGGCACACACCTCCGGGAATCTCGAAACTCTCTAGGACATCCGACACACACACTCTGGGCATCCGGCACCCACACTCCGGGCATCCCAACACTCCTGGGGCATCGTTGGCTCACACCTCCGATGGTCTCGTTATTATCACAAAATATAATATCATATGTGTCTCATTTTCATCATGGCATTTAATGCAACAATATCAAAAATACAAACCATATTTTGATGTCACATAATATGCCAAACATCACCATATATGAAGCATATATAACCACTCAAGACATCATATTTTGTAGGGCAGTCCATTTATTTTTGAAAATATAGCAAATTTCGGATAAAGCAGAATGCACTTCTTTAATAAAAATTCTGAAAAATTAGTAAAACATCTCAATAAATTTTGAAAATTTAACACGATGTAAACAAGATTCAGAGGAAGATATTTCATGAAGAAACTTTCACATCAATCACATAAATCCATACATCACAGCAAAAGAAATTCCAATACCACATTTGCACAATTTCGAAAATAATTTCGATTAAATCCTTAAATGAACTCCGAAAATTCTGAGATTTTAATTTGTCATAATTGAGACATAGAGGTAAAAGTCTCATGAAGAAATTGAAATTTAATTCCTTATGGATTAAAAGTTATAATTTTATAACTCTTCCTATCTCTTGGTTCACTATCCATATTTATCATTTTCAAAGAAAATTATTTTCCCCGATCATTACTTATCCATTTATCCTCAAATTTTAGTATGTTACTCCTCAAGATGTCATCTACAACTCTTATCAAGAACACAAGATCAAATTCGGACTAGATAATTGCACGAAATTTACAGAATCACTATAAATCATCATAACAGTTTCCAGATCTAGCTTTATCAAAGAAAAATGGTTTCATCAACCTATAATTGTCCGTTTCCTTTCAAATTTTGATATGTTATTCTACAAGAAGTTCTTTACAACTTTCATCAAGAAGTTGAAGTCAGATTACAACTAGAACATCGCATGCAACTCACGAAATCATCAAAGGTCGGACTATTTTTCCAAAAATAGAATACTATGCTATAACACAACTCCTATAACTTCGAAATTTCACACTTCATCCATATCCGAGATTCACCATTCATCACACATAAAACACATCAAGCAAAGGGTAGATCAATGGACTCTACTTGCTTCTAATTCCTTTGCTTGGCAACAAGCAAAACCGAAAGCTTGGGCTTGGCTCAACGGCGACGAAAACGCGACAGCAGCAGCTCGCACTAGCACGAACGGAGGGCGGTATTCTTTCCCTCTTCCTTTGCTGCCCTCTCTCACAGATTACTCCCTCGAACTCTCTCTCGCTCGCTGCCTATTTCACTCGATTCCTCTCTCTCTTCTCCCTCAACCACACGAGCACTTTTTTCTTAAAACCTAGCCCCTTTTTTCCTCTAATGTTAGTTAAGCTAATGATGATTTTGCATGTAGGGGTTTTGGTGGATGCATGCATGGAAGACAGGTGGAGGAGGCGTGTCTCCAACTGGGTTTTCTTGGCCTTTGCTGGTTGCTCCACACAAAGCAATGTGGCCTCCTCTGGCCTTGCTTCTCTGGTTACTAGTTTTGTTGAAAACCAGTCAACAAAAGGGGGGGGGTTTCGGTGGCTAATTAGGTGAGTGGCAGTTGGATTATACGTGTCTAACAATGGAGATCTCCTTCTTGGATACACTCCACTTTTCTCCTCCATGCAAGGGACGTGTCCTCAACCAACCATATTTTCTTTTTTTCTTTTTTCTTTTTTCTTTTTCTTTTTGTTGTCCAACGTAAAAAGAGCTATGTGGCTCTTGGTCAACATCCACCTTCCATAGTTGACTAGCTACATGAAATTTCCACGAACGTGGATGGAAAATGGATAACGTGAACACACAGCTGGGGAAATGGGGTCTTCGAGCGGCACGGGCTGCTTGAACGTAAAATGGAGTCTCTCGGCTCCTTCGCCTAGGGTACATACTTAATAAAAACAGCTAAAGTCCAAATAATAAGTAATCTTGTCAACACGTCACTTAGAACAAGCCTCGGTCTCACTAGTAATAGTACATAGGAACAAGGTTACAACTTGCTCACTATCGAACCATTTCTAATCGTGACTCATTGGCTAAATGGTGGTAACAAAAATGTCCGTACATGATACCGATGACACAGTCCAACGATACCTCCGTCAATCAGTCATGGCCGTCACATAGCCAAGGGTTGTCAAAATTTTCGAATGCCACAGAATTTCTCCAAAAGACAAGACGACATCCTATAATTGAATTGTGATATGCTCGAACATTCCGAATTCCGAAATCGAATTCAATTTCATGGTCAAAATCGATCGAACACGATTTTAGTCCGATCCGACCTATTGGGTAGCTTTTAGGGATTTTACCATAGTTATATCCCTTAACAGTTTCACTCAATAGATTGGTTAACTCGTAAGTAATTAGCTCAGAAAAAAAGGACTATAGGCGCGCCGGCGAAATGCCAATTTCATATAATTCGAGATGGGGTCGAAATTTGGGATGTCACAAAATATTTTCCAGTCAAGGGAAAATCCCCTCATAACATCGTGGAAAATAAAGAGGAAATCATTTTCCCATTCTTTCACACACGCTCTCGTGATGCTTCTTTCTTTACTTATTTCTGTCCTCTTTCTCACGAAACCTAGGGTTTCTGATCTCATCTCCTCCTCCTTTGACACCGACGAACAGCATCGGCGGAGCATCCCCTCATCCGGTGGTGCTGGATCTCCACCCTCACAAAGCCTTGGGTCTCTGATCTCGTCCTCCTCCTCCTTTGACGCCGACGATTAGCAGCGGTGGAGCATCCCCTCATCACGTAATCAACGAACTCTGCTGAGTTGCACACTCGCCTCGGACAATTTCCCCTCACCGAAAGGAAAGAATATCCGCGATCTAGGTACGCGCCTCTCACTTCGGCCGCTGGATGGTTTTACCCCCGCCGGCCGCATGAGTCGATTGTCGCGCTTAGACTTGAAGTTCATGCCGGCGTGAATTGCTGGCGTTTGACTTCGTGTGTCTACTATGTTTTCACTTATCCTTTGCCCAGATGTTTTGGATTCTTGATTTACTCGTATTGCGGAAATTGTTTGTGGATGTGATTTTGCTATTGTGTTGTTCTTTGATCTCGGTGGCGATTGTGGTCAGAGCCACACTCGTCGAAGTGCGGAACGTCTCTGGACAATGGATCCGTTTCCCTTTTTTTTTTTTTTTTTTTTTTTTTTCTGGATTTTCAAGATTGTGTTGTCGGGAGGTGCAGAGATGATGGTGTCTAGACAAGAGGAGATCGTGTCTTTGAGATACATATGCCTCTTTCATTGGATGATATATAATGGTTATCATAATGTGGTGTGGATTTTACTGGATTTAATTATAGGCTTTGGTTGATTGTCTATGTGGAAATGAAAATGAGGCAATGCTTCCTTGATTTCTCATGATTCCCTTGCTTGAGGTAAGTTGCAACGTCATACACCCACTTAGCCGTTCCATATTTTAGTTGTCGAACCCAACAATGCAAGCCCTTGGATGTCTTCTTCATTGTGGAGATAGTGGCTCTGCATGATCTAGAGTGATCTACATGGGGGTGAAATTCTCACTTGCTTCTTTTCAAATGCTTGCTGGTGTTTGAGGCTAAGGTTTTGGTGCTACTTATTATCGTTTGCATTTGTGAAGATGAATAACAATAGCTTGAAGCTACAAGACAAGGGAAATGATTTCTTGAAGTTCTTTATCTCTTACTTGCATTTGTGATGGTGATTTAATCTTGATTTGGTGATACATTGATCATGTTGGTATATATATAGTTATGTGCGGATTAATTAAATTAAATTTGTAGGGGTTTTTGGTTGAATTATTATACTCTTATGCCTCAAGCGCATTGAACATTGACTCTAACTGAACATATGTTGGGCATTATCAATTAGATGTGAATTTGAATGAAATGGGTTTAGTTTGATCATTCTTGTAAATAATTAGTTTGATTATTCTCTTACATGCTCATGATTATGGGTACTATTTGATCTCTTTTCTAGGGTTCAAAGCATGTTTAAAAATCACTGTCAATGTACATGTTTAAAAATCATTGTCGATCATTGTCCCGACTGGTTGTGAGTTTTGCTAACTCTATTTTTGTTTCTGGTTGTCCCTCCTGTGTGGGTTTTCTTGATACTTGGCAGTAAAGGTATTTAAGCTTTTGCTCTGCCCTACAAGAGAACTCCTCCGAGCTGGCTCAAGATTTCTTCTCAGGATGTAAGAACATTTTCGACTGCATTTGTTTGTTTTTGTGGGATAATGGGTAGTTTGTAGCTGTCGCCTCCGTCTCAGGATCTAGTGTAAAATGTGGGAAACTCAGCTATGATATTGTTATGATATTCGTTTTGGTAGTTTGTACCCAATTTGGTCAAAGGAAAGAGGGCCTATACCCATGCATGACATCCTATCCGAAACTGAGTAATGTAGTCACTCTCATCTAGTAGAATGGTGCTCGTAATTGTTTACCTAACTATCAGTGGGAGGAAACCGTGGATGATGTTTGACTTGCTCTTTTTAGGCTTATATGCCTAATTGCGTGGTGTTGAATTCTGTGCAATTTCATGCCTTTTGTTATGTTTATAATTACTGTCGACTCTTTGATTAGATAAAGCGTGCATTTGGATAGTGGAATTCCAATAGAAAGGGAATTATTGATGATGCACAAAGTACATGGAGCGATTCTAATTGTGAATTCTCAAATTGCTAGTTTCGACCAGGAGACTTCAAACAATTTTCACTACGGGAAACAAAAGCACCAATTTGGCTAATTGGATATAGTGACCACATATCTTCGATTGATCAAGAAAACACCCAGAGGAAAAAATGAAGCAACTTCACAACAGAGACCGTATTAAACTATTCCCAAGCAAAAGGGTCATTGCTATTTAAAGGATTCAAGCCCCACAACCGATGTTCAAGAGAATTACCTAAGTGTGAAATCTTAGAAAATGTTTTCCGGTAGAAAATATTTTCCTTACCGAATATCGGAAAACATTTTCTAAAACCTTTTCAAGTTTTAGCCAAACACCAAAAGATATTTTTTGAAATATTTTTAGATTTTAGCCGAACATCGAAAAATATTGTCATTTTCTTGGAAAATGATTTCTAGGAAAATGTTTTATGGAAATGGCCAACTTTCCGCAAAACAAATGGATCCTAAAGCTCAAATAAATAAATAGACTGAACCATAATAACCAACATAAAATTTTGGTTGTTGGCTATCCCAGCCTAATTTCCGGAAAATAATTAATTAATTAAATAATTACGAAAATATTGAATAAATAGCAATAAATCTAATTTCGGTCCATAATACCTAATTAGAAGCCAAAATGGACCCGGAAAAATTTTAAGGTTTGTTCAATAAATAATAAAGCGTGTCTACTCGCTAAATGCACTAACCATTTGCCTAACATCATTTAATTGCTCTACTCTAATCTATCCACCTAATCATACTTAATTAAATCTAATCAACCCCTAAGCATAATTAACCAATTAAGCAGGGATTAGTGAGGTCAATTCACTTGTTCAACGAATGGTTCGGATCAAATCGACGGGAACATCGCGGGGGTCAATTCTCTCCAAAGCGGGCCTAAGTTTTGAGGCCTAGAACCACCTCAAAATGGGCCTTGAAGCCACTAGAAAACCCACTAAATTTCTGTTTTGATCTTGCTGAAAAAGTGAGCAACAAGGATGGTTTAAGGCGGGTAATGATCGGGAAAGGTGGAAAGGACTAAACTGGGTTTAATTGGGGACTCACGGAGGTCGGAGGCGAGCCAAAAAACTCTAGCACAAGCTAAGGGAGCTGCTGGAATGGTGGAATAGGGCTAGAATGTGCACGGGGCTGGGCGAACTCGTTAGGGCAGCGATCAGCGAGCGGTGGCGTGCATGGCGTGACGGTGAGGGCTGCGATGGGCGAGCGGCTTCAGCGGTGGCATGGTTGCTTCCAGTGGCTCTTTGCTTCTGCTGGTGGGTGAAAAACAAGGTGGAGGGGGAATTGTGATGGTCGGTTGGCTTGGGGAACAAGGAGAGGGGGACAAGGGCTCCACTAATGGCCATTTCTTCTCCTCCATGGTCTCCTTGACCATCCACTACCACCAGCATCTCTTTGGCTCTCCTTTAGCCAACAATGCACCCCATACAACCTTTGAAATTGTCCATTTTGGCTAGGCAAGGGAGGAGCTACGAATTTGCAAGTCTTCTGCCTCAATTGGACACTTGTTTCTTCTTAAATCATTCTCATTTGGCCCTCATAAATTCAATTACCACCTCAATTATCAAATTGATATTTTTTTTCACCAATTAATCCATTTTGCATCCCAAATGCGCGATTAAAAACGGTCCATAGCTTTTCCCGGACAAAAATGGCCATATGCTGACTTTTTCCCAAAAAGTCTCAAGTTGTAGAAAAATCTTCTGAGACTAAGTCGATGTTCCTAGAATTTATTGTGACATGACAAAACCTTCAATTTCTAAAATTGGATTCAAATTCGCGGTTAATTTTACTCGGCGCATTTTTAGCGTAACATAGGCTACCGGGTAGCTTTCAGAAATTTTTAGTGCAAATGACCTGTGGTCGATTTTCTTCAAGCCACAATAAACCCACTCGACATATTGGTGACTCTTGGTTGTTGTGAAAATCTCGATGATTCAAATACGAACACATGGTATCAAAACGATAGATAAATCAGTCTAGTGTTGGTCGATGAGAATTTTCCAATTTAGTTGTGTTACCCACGATTAGCCACACATCTCAGTTGAACTAATCTATCTCTAATTTCAAATCAGTTTTATATTGTGCTATAATGGTCTTTAAAGATGAGTACGGTCGATAAGTCGATTCCTAGTCGAATTTTCAAGTTTATTACCTTAAAATTCCTTAATGGCTTCTCCAGATAGGCTAATTATCTTGAGAGTGATCAACTCTGAAAACAACCCTATAGGCGTGTCGATGAAATGTCTAATTTATTCAATAGAAAACATGATTGAAAATCTAGGATGTCACATTTGGAGCTTTGAAACTCTGATTTACACTGGAATAAGCTGTGCAAGAGGAATTGCTCAAGCACTCCTATGCTCACACTCCTTCAAGCTCAAGCTTACATTGAAATATGTTACTGAAGTGTCCGGGACCTTCACATATGTTACCTTCATGAAACTTTCCTAGCTTCGACATGTAAATGCCCATTGGCTCCTTAGGCACTCGCTTGATCCTTCCCTTAGGCAATAATTGCCCATTGACTTTGGTTTGAACTCGGTTGGGCCTGTGCACTTAGAACTAACCTAGGTTGCAAGGGTCACAATTGCCATTGGCCCTGCACTTGCTTCAATAGTTGCACTACTCCTTTGGATGGTATTGGAACCTGATCCAGCGCTGACCATTATTATGCCATGTGAAATGTTTGAGTAGTCTCAATTCTAGCACCAATAGTCAGGAGATAATCAAGGCATCGATCATGCTGTAATTTATCGATGCCCCTGTTGCATTATCCACAAGGTTTGATTGTAAAAATCATCTTTGGCCATCTTGGGAATTCTGCTCCACTGTTCGCAAGTCCACTATCCGTCCCCCAATATAGAACCTCATCCTTATATAAGAACAACTGAGGGTATCCCGTGGGGTTGATCCCATATGAGTAATTGACAGGTGCCAGGTTCCAAGATGTTAGGAGTCGATTCAAATTGGTTCTGCAGTCCAACCTGAGTTTCATGAAAGGAAGCATAATTGTCTGTAGGATAATCAATGAATTGAGAGATGTTTAGGTTGTGATATTTGATCTAATGGATATTTTGGGAGTTATATTTTAAGTGTTAACAAATGATAATGAACTTTATAATACTGGAGAAAATTGAGCATTAACAAACGAATGGATAGCCGCAACCTTTTTAAGATGCCTAAATGGAAGTGGGAAGACATCATAGTGAATTTTATTGTTGGTCCATAAAGCCAATGGGTAAGAACGCTACATGGGTTATAGCCAATACTTTGACTGAGGTTACATTAGAGCTCGATGGGAAGGCAAAGTATAAATATCTGCAATTGTTTGAAAGTTGAGGTTAGTGCAAATTTTGAGGATGAAATGGTTTTTAAGGATGATAAATATAATAGTTTGACCAAGTCTAGAGCGGTGGGGCCCAAGCCAAAAAAGAAAAAGAAAAGATAAAAGAAAGCTGAAAAGTTAAAAGAGAAAAGGGGAAAAGGAAAAGGGAGGGGGGCGCTTGTCTTAGAATTAAGAGAGCCCAAGTGCTCGTGCAAGAAACAAAAAAGAAAGAAACAAGAGAGAAAAGAAACAAGAAGAACCAACGTAACTGGGGATAGATCCTTGTATTTTCCTTGAAGGGGTTCAAGGATAGCTTGCAACCGGGTTGCGGCCTTAGTCTCCTTGGGGTCTTGATGCTTGATAGCATACACCTTCTCCCTTTGGCTCCGCCTCTACTCGCCTTGTTGGTATGGCTGCTATTCTTCTACGGCAGTGACTCCTCTTGGTAGCTTTCTGTCATGTTTTGTAGCTGGTTGTTTTCGTGAGGTTGGTCTCCTTGTGGCTTCCTCTTGGCCCTGTGTAGCCTTCTTTTCCCATATGTCCTTATGCCTGTTGTATAGGCTTTTGTGTACTTTGGCCACTCTTGCGGGTTCTTTTACATCCGGCTCCCTTCCACTCGCATAGACTTTTGTCTTGATGAGTGCAAGTTTTGTGGTGCCGGATCTTGTGTAAATGTTGATTCAAAGCTCTATATATTATTACTTCTTACCAAAAAAATAAAAAGAAACAAGAAGAAGAAAGGAAAGAGGGCTTTGGGCGTTCATGCCACGGGACCTTGCCATGCTAACTTGACTATGTAACGCAATGCCCGGTAATTATTTGCACCCCTCATTGGTTCAATTGAGGTAGTTTTTAGAAATGGCTAAAATTCAAAGTTATGTGGAAATTGAACTGCGAAGTCCAATTTTTGGGTTATGAAACTTCGTGGTTTTGTAGGAATTGTGGATTATAATATTGTGGAACCGTGGGTTCGATGGGCATTGTTTTTGAACAGTTGTTTTGTTGGAGCAAGATTTTAGGGTTTTGCGAATGAGTTTCGCATTGTGTTTAGGTTTGAGTAATCACTTCGGGTGAGTGATTTGTTAGTGTATAGGAGTCGCTTTGTCAGTGTTAAAGCATAGGTTATTCATTTTGTAATTGAGATAGAGTTTTATTTGATTTTAACATTATTCCTCAATTATTTGATAAGACTGCAAGCTCGACAATATGAGTACCGTTTATTGTTTGATCGTAAGCGATGAGATTAGTGGTGCTATCTCTTTTATAAATTTGTAAACTCTTGTCTAATTAAAAGTGATATAGATTTGAATATCGTATGAGTATGAAAGACATGGCCTGGTATTTTATTTATAAAATGGAAGAAGTGATGTTTAAAGCATAATTGCTACATAAATCTAGATCAAGCATTTACTACCGTGTTGATCATTTGAATGATAAAGCATTTCTAAAAATAGTTATGAGTCAATTATTGTAAATGGATGGAGGAATTTTTATTTTTATTTTTTATGAAAAGAATTCTTTTGTTATATCTTATACATGTTTGTGAGGAATTGAAAGTGCACTATTTGAAATAGCTTGAAATGATTATTTGTAAACATCTTGATCAAATGCTTTGTGATGGAATTGCCAAAAGCTATGGGTATGGATTTGTGAAATGCTTTACGAAATGCATTCCATTTGATAAATTGAGTTGTGAAAGTTGGTTTGATTTAGTTTGCGAAACCGATTTATGAGATGATTATGGTTTTGATTATGGAATTATTAGGGAATGATGTTTATGCTTAATATTATTGTGAGCCTAATGAGGGGCTTGTGGGTAGGCATATCAAGTTTAAGATATCGTTTTGGGCTGAGCCACCGACTTTGTAAGTGGAGACCTTGCCAGAGGGAATCTTGGTCGTCTTATCACTAGGCGTTGTATCATAACCATTGTTAGGTATTGAGCAAAAGATTGTTTAATATATAAACCATAATGTGTGGTTTCATATGAATGAATTAATGGAATAGATTATTGATGTGTAGCATGAGATTAACCAATGGAATGGACCATAGATCTATTTATTAATGAGATTAATCAATTGATTAGACCATTGATATTTATTATGATATTATTGATTTAACAAGTGTTATCTGATATGTATATGATTATGTTAAAGTAAAATAACTCATTTATATTTTGTATGTGTTTTATATATTGAAATTGAGATAAATGAGTTTTGATATTGCTTTGTAAAGTACATAGTAGATGCTCGACCTGTTTAAAAGAGGTACACAATACTCATCGAGCTTGTAATTGCTCATCCCTCTCTTTTCAAATCTTTTAAGGTTCTGCAATTAACGGTTTATAAAGTGAGAGTGATGTCGTGAGGACTTTTGGGAGTTGGATTTTTGAGGTTCAAAGGTGCATTCTTTGGATGAAATGACGGCTATGTCATCCTCCATTTTTTTTTTTTTTTTTTTTTTTTATGGTTTTGAGGCATGACACTTTTGATTGCTTCACAATTATTGTAATATATGGAATCTCTTCGCTGTTTTTGCTTCTAATTTGCAGTTGCGGAGGGGTTTGGTTCCCTGGTCAATGTCAACAGGTAGTGGAAATTTCCGAAATGTCGAGTGAATGCGTTCCTTTAAGGTGTATATCTGACCGACAAGCGAGACAGGATGATGAATGGTTACTCTTGCCAATGCGAAGTGGGGCGAGAAGGCCACCACGCGGAACAAAAGTGTCCACAATCTACCAACGGTTGTTATTTATGTATTTGTACGTTTATTATTTCATTTGCTTATTAGCTTTTTCATATGTCATTAGCACAAGTGCGCATCATATAGTTCGTGAAGGGTTGATAAAAAGGGAACGTGGAGAAACCCTAACCAGGGCTTCTCACGAAAAACGGTGGAAAGAGATATCATTCATTTCTTATCGTTTCTCTTTTCGTGACTCCCATCAATATCTATTCTCTTAAATGCATTCTTATCTAAAGCTTCCTTGCCCTCCATGGAAGTCTATTTTGGTCCAACTAAGGAACTACGATTTTGATTGACGTTACCGTCTGTTTTAACGATATTTATAGGTGATCACTGTCGGATGGACATAATATTATAACAGACAAAAGATGTTTGGAGTGCATTTGTGACATCATGATTTTTCAAATCTGATTTCAATTGAATAAATCGGGACTTTTGTCGACGCGTCTATAGTCTATTTCTCGGGTCGATCACTCGAGATAACTAGACTATCTAAGAAAATTATTAAGGGATTTTAATGCAAAAGACTTGAGAATTCGACCAGGAATCGACTGCTCGACCGTGCTAATTTGCAAGGGTCATTATAGCACAAAAAAAAAAAAAAAATCGATTAGAGATCAATGATAGGTCGATTCAATTGAGATGAGTGATTAAAATGTGGGTGATTCTATCTGATTGCAAAATTTTCATCGATTGGCACTAAATTGATTTTCTATCGTTTTTGGTATCCTATGTCCGTATTTGAAACCTTGAGATTTTCATGACAATCAAGAGTCGTCAATGTGTCGAAAATGTACATTGTGACTCGAGATAAATCAATCACGGGTCAATTGCACTAAAAATTCCTAAAAACTATCAAATATACTAGGTCACGCTAAAAGCATGTCAGATTGAAAATAAGCGTGAATTTGAACCTGATTTCAAAAATTGAAAGTTCTGTGGTGTCACGAGCTATTTGAGGAACATCGACTCATCCTCCGAAGAATTTTAGAAATCCTGAGATTTTTACGGAAATATGATTCGGACGTCGCGGAAAAATAACGGAAATTCGGATGGGCCAAATTGAAGGAAATTTGAACTTGCAAACCGAGCAATATGGTGAAAGGGACTTGTAGAAATTTCGTGGACATTTTCTACATCAAAATTTGGACATTAAATTGGGAATTTGCTGAAGAATCTAAATACCAAAGAGTGAAATTCGGAGCTTGGACTATGGCTGCAATTTTTGTCATCGAAATGGTTAATTTTGGGTTTGATTTGATTGGAAAGTATTAGGGAGGGGACATGCCATTAATGGAGGGGATAAGTTGTGGACTTTAAGCTCTTTTTTCAAGCTCCTCGTGCAAGCTACCTTGCCGACTTCATCCTCTCAATCTCTCTCTCTCCGTTTGCTTTCGTTTTTTTTTTTTTTTCATTTTCCCTGCCGCTTGCTTCTGTTCTCATTTGCCTCTGTATCTTCATCCACCGAACCCTCCTTGCTGCCGTTTGTCCAATATCCAGCCTCCATGGGTCAAAATTCTTCAAGCAAAATTGTGGCGTTGACTCCTTGAAGCCCACAACCCACCGAAGAAATCCACCGAAGACACCAGCAGCTTCGGTCTTCACGACTGCAGCTCGTGCTCGTTCTTCTCCACGTCTTCTCCACGCACCAAGCTCACTGAAGCCACGAAGTTGCTTCAGCGATCTTTCCCCCCTGCAACTGCCACTTACCGTTCATCCTTTAGCCCTCAAAGCTGAACCCTTCACCGTTTGTAACCACCGAAACCTCGGTCAAACCCCCAGCATCGAAGACCCCTGCAGTAGCTCCCACGTTGACACCTGCTTCTCCGCTTCTTTCCTCTTCGCCAGCAAGCTGTCCGTGTGGTCTTCTCCGGCGTCCATTTCCTGCGCTCGTGGATCAGCCCAACAAGCCAGTTCGATTTTCAGCGGCCCAAATCTGCAAGCTTCAGCCCACGAGCCCAATTGCAGCCCACAATTTGAGCCTTTGGTCCAGCTCGATTCAAGTCCAGCTAGTGTCTACAGCCCAGTGATTTTCAGCCAATCTCCAATAGATTTTGAAGCCCAAGCTTAGGCCCAAGTTCAGTTAGTTCTAGCCCATTTGAAGTTCAGCCATTTTGGGCCCGAGAAGAAGGCCCAAGCCCGCGACCAGAAGCCTGCAGAAGCCCAAGATTGAAACTCAGGCTTGCTGAGTTGTGTTGGGCTGGTCCTAAGCCCGGTCCAAGAGTTTGTCGACGCCGCCGAAAATTTCGATTTCGGCTGCTGTCGCGCCGTCATTGCGGTGAACCGGTTTCCGCAATAAACCGGTGAGTTTATACTCTAAACTCTGCTTAGTAGGTTAATGACGTTTAAGGTGTGTTTAGATTTATTTTATTAGGAATTAGGTGGTTAGTTAGATTAAATTAGAAATGTAATTATTTAATTGAGCATGTTAGGTGGTTAGCATGGTTTAGTTAAGGCCTAAATAAATTGTACTATTTATCTAGAAGGGTTCGGGAATTTCTCTGAATTCGTATTGGTTATTAATTTAATGATTCTGGCCTAGGTTAGTATTTTTAGAATTTAAATTGATTTATTTAATTAATTTCAGTAATTATATAATTATTATTTATTTTCTGGAAATTAGGCCGGGATAGTCGGTGACCGGAATTTCGTGCCGATTGCAATGGTGTGGTTAATTTCTACAATTGAGTGTTAAATTATGCAAATTGATTGGAGTGTTGGTATTTAATTCCAAAAATTATGAATTTTCAATATTTATTCAGAAAATCCCAGGTGTCGGGTTTTGACACCGAAAATGGTTTTTAGTACTATATGAAATAGTGAGATTTCAAAAAGGAAGAATATCAATTTTTTTGGTCAAGTTGACCATGTAACCACACACAAGTAGTTTTATGTGAATTTCTAATACGAAGAAAAAGGCCAGGCTCACCATTTTAATTGAAGCAATTGAGTGCAATGCATGGTGCCTTAGGCCATATTTGAGTGATCGTGTATGGTTAAGAGAAATCGTATCGGGCTATTAAGTTGGACGTTATCCCTATTTAGGATACCCCTGGACAACGGGAAGCCAGTCGCAATTGATTCTAGACCCTATACTCCTTCAGGAGAGCCGTCTGATAAAAAGACGTGCTGTGCTCAATGGGGTGAGATGATGCCTGGCAATGCCAGAAGACCACCGGACTGAGAGTAGGCCATGCTATATGCCGAGATCAAAACTAGGAACGCATAATTAATTGAGTGTGGTGTTTCAGTTGTTGGAGCTTATTTGTTGCTCATGCTCTCATATTGTCTGTGAGATAAATTGTATTGACCTGCAGGGTGGATCTGAGATGAGGTAAGTCTCCTTGATTGTGTGCTTGTGTGATTAGGACACTTCTTGGCATATTTCCCTCCTAATTGGGGTTTAGAGCTTAGACTCACTGAGATGATATCTCACCTCGTTGTGGGACAACATTTTCAAGGTCGTCGAGTGGAGGACTTGGAGCTGAGAGGAGGTGATCGGAAGTGTAGGTCAGTTAGGACCGCTTCTTTTGGAAGACCAGTCTTTTGTAGTCTTTTGGCCATAGGATTTTTGTACATGACTTAGTGTGAATATAAAAGCATGTTTGTTTATGAATTTGTATCCCGCTTTTCGAATTTCTTTTCACTTCCGTATGTGTAATAAAATGAAAAGATAGGTTCTAATAGAAGCCAATGAACATCGTCCGCAAAAGCCAAGTCGGCTTGAGGTTTTGAATTCAATTTATAAATTTTTATCGACTAGAGAAGGATGGGCACGCTTAGTAATTGTGACATCATTGATATTGAGATTTGAGGCGTGATAGCATCAACTTATGTTCTAATAGAAGCCAATGAACATATCGTATTACACATCTTCTCTGCAAAATGCCAATGTCAGTTTGAGGTTTTGAATTCAATTTATACATCACCTTTTTTACTGTGTACTCCGCATTCAGGTAATTGCATCGAGAATTCACACACACAGACATATATACACTGTGCAAGTCACTTTACCAGTTTTTTTTTTTTTTTAATAAATGAACTTGCTTATTGTGCCTCGACCTTAGTAATTGTGACATCATCAACAGACGCAGAAGCAGAGCCATTTCTAGATGACATATTCGCTCCATGGTACCTCTTCTTGAAGACAAAACGCACGCTATTTTTGGAAACGCAAGCAGCAAATCAGCACTCCGCAACGTCAATACGACGGTGGACATTATTGGTCTGTCAGGATGCACACTCTCGCACGCACAGTACGCACTGAATGTATAGATATAACGGTATCATCACCGATTGCCTTTTTGGCAAGCATACTTTTCTTTTTTCCTTAAGTGAGCTTAAAAAATTGAAGACATATATGTGAAATGCGCCATCACATTGAATTTATAGATATAAGGGAAATTGAATACAACAGTTACCTTATTCATCAGCATAAGATTTTGTGGTAAGTACCTGTGTCAATTGTGTTGACGCGTACATAAAAATCCTGCATTAAATCTGGAAAAAAAAAATGCTTGTATCCACTAAATCTCCACGCCATCTGGGGCATTTGGAGTTCTGGAACTCTGATTTGCACTGGAATAAGCTGTGCAAGAGGAATTGCTTAAGCACTCCTCTGCTCACACTCCTTCAAGCTCAAACTCACATTGAAATGTGTTACTGAAGTGTCCAGGACCTTCACACATGTCACCTTCACGAAACCTTCCCAGCTTCGACATGTAAATGCCTATTGGCTCCTTAGGCACCCGCTCAATCCTTCCCTTACGCAATAGTTGCCCATTGACTTTGGTTTGAACTCGGTCGGGTCTGTTCACTTAAAACTGACCTGGGTTGCAGGGGTCACAATTGCCATTGGCCCTGCACTAGCTTCAATAGTCGAACTGCTCCTTTGGATGGTACTGGAACCTGATCCAGCGCTGACCATTATTGTGCCATGTGAAACGTTTAAGTAGTCTCGATTCCAGCACCAATAGTCCGGAGATAATCAAGGCATCGATCATGCTGTAAATTATCAACGCCCCTGTTGCGTTATCCACAAGGTTACATTGCAGAAATCATCTTTAGCCATCCTGGGAATACTGCTCCACTGTTCGCAGGTCCACGATCCGTCCCTCAATATGGAACCCCATCCTTATACAGGAACAACTGAGGGTATCCCGTGGGGTTGATCCCATGAGTAATTGCCAGGTGCCAGGTTCCAAGATGTTAGGAGCCGGTTCAAACTGGTTCTGCAGTCCAACCAGAAGTTCTTGAAAGGAAGCATAATTGTCTGTAGGATAATCAAAGCTTTGCCATATCACCCGTTTGCTAAAATCTTGAACCTGAGTTAGATTACCTGAATCCATAAGCTGAGTTGGAGAAGAATAATTTGATAATGCAGAAGAAACATTTGTCGACTGACAGGAAAGCTTCAATTTTTCTTATGGAGAAACCGAATTTCCATCAGAATCAATTGAAAAGCACTCCAGAAGAGCCTCTGATTAGTCTCCTTCAAATAACAACTCAAACAATGGTTTGCTAAGAAACTAAGCAATACCAAATTCTGACATAATGGTGGCTAGAATTAGCCGGGCTGAAGAAATGGAGAGCGAACATTTTGCCACTAGAGACCAAGAGATTGCCTTCTTTGATAGTGTTGTTTTGGTTTTGGATAAGTACTACCTGAATAGAAAAAGAACAAGCAGTGCATATATTGAAACCTTTTCTGTGTTCATGTTGTCTTTTTGTTTAACGATACTATGGTATGATGTCTGAGGCAAGAGAAGTGACTGAGTTAATGATATGCCAAATGCTGGGGAATGTAGTTGGGGTCTTGATAAGCGAGGATCCACGTTTCTCATGAATATAAGCAAGTAGTTGTCAATTTTTGGTCTACCATGTAAATGTCATGCAATCTGTAACAACGACTTTGCCCTTTCTAAGCTTGACTTTCAGTCGACATGTCTTGATCGTCAAACAAGAAAATAACTTTTACTTCGTGTAAATTTTTTAGCATAAGTCTATCATATCTAATCTATGTATAAAATTTTCACATAAGCACAACAAGAACTACAGGTTAGCTCATATACGACAGATTAGACTTTAGGTATCGTCTATCTACTGATACAGGTAACATCTTAATCTCTCAAGTTTAGTGGATTATGCAGTTCACTTGTGATGGCGTCTGACTAGCAAGCTTCAGCAGCCGTAACTGTAACTCTGTTAACAGAACATGTTTGTTCACATGTTGACTGAATAACTCCAATGTAGTCACTCTCGTTGATGAATGCGGGCTGTTTCGGGGATGGAAGTACCACATCAGCGTTCCCCAACGTGAAAACCACTGTGTACATAGTTGGTCTGTCTGATGCATATCTTTGCACGCACAAAAGGCCGATTTGAATGCACCTCAATACCATTTCCTCAGAATGTTTCTTGTCCATTGATTTGTCGACAATGTCCATGCATTTTCCTTCTTTCCACAGCTCCCATACCTGGGATTAACACATACCAAACACCTTGGATTTTGATATTGCAAATGTAGAGGCTGGTCAAATTCTGCATTGCATTGCATGGTGTAAGATTTTCATACTAACATGGCCAAATAAATTGCAAAAGGAGTTCATATGATAGCACCCAGTATTTCTTTGGCCTTTGATGATCTCTAACAACAAAATTTCATAACTGTACACATCTGACTTTATTGAAAACCGGCCTTGCAGAGCATATTCTAGGGCCATGTACCCACAACAGAAGCCAAAAAGGAGAGAAGGAATCAACATCTCATTTATCTGTATAAACTTCCTTGTCGAATTTTAATATAGATAACTAAAGGTGAATACTTTAGTATGATAAACAGAACATGGTTGGAACCGAGTTCATTTCTTGTTCTATTTCTCACTGTCCAATCAGGTGAAGCAGAAATTAATGCTCAAGAAAAACACTTACTATGTCCCGACTAGGCATTTAGTTTTTCCTTCAATTTGGTTTCCTCCACATATTCTAGCCATCCCAAAATCTGAAATCTTGGAGTTCAATGCAACGTCCAGTAAGACATTTACTAGCTTTCAAATCTCTATGGATTATCCTCGACGTTGAATCTTGGTGTAAATACATGAGTCCTCGACCTACCCCATATGCGATTTTGAACCTTTTTCCCTAATCTAGAAGTGATCTCTTTGTTTCATCTGGACCCATTTTGGGGATTTCTCAAGTTATTATTAATACTCTCGGCAGAACAAAAAAAATTGGCCGCTGGAAGAGAGGACTTACCAAAGACGAATGAATCCAAGCTGTTGTTGGGCAAATACTCATAAATTAACGGTTTCTCGTCTTCTTGAATGCAGCAACCTAAGATTTTCACCAGATTCCTGTGTTGGAGTTTGGCAATCAAACTTCATTCTTGAATTCTTCATTTCCTTGTCCAGAATATTTTGAGACTCCTAATCACTATTTCTATTCCATTATTCATCACACCCTGTGAAAATGAACACATCACAGGAGTAACTATCTAGATCTGTCAAATGAATCTGGCCGCTTGATAGTTGTTATGAGTAGATTTCAAAATTTATCAGATTGTTGGGATATAATACGCGGAAACGATAGTATCTTGCAAATTACGTCAACGCGAAATCACCAAAGAAATTAATGAGAAAATCAGGATATTAGAAATTTACGTGGTTCGGTCCGAGTATTGGTACTTACATCCACGGGGAGAGCCAGCAGCAAATAATCCACTAAAATCGGAGAATCAGAGTTTACAATCGCTCAATCACTTAAGTGTTTCCCGCACCTAGATTTAACCCCAAACCCTAAGTGTATAAATAACAATTCAATTGGGAATAAACTCACGGCACAAAATTACCGCGCATTCAAAGCTCGAACGAAACACTCTACATACGTCAAACAAGAACAGCGTCTTCACGTACGTATCCTCTTCGTAGGGCTTCAGCAAACGGCATGGACGTGCGGCTCCTTGCTTCATAGGTCTTCGGCGTGCGTCTTTCTATTTTGGAAGAGAAGATACAAAGACGCTTTTATACGTGTGGCCGAGGACTCCGAAATCGTGCGCCCAAAGAGTTGACTGGGCCCACCGTCCACGTGCACGCTTCCTCTCTCGGTGGACTTCCTTTGGGCGGCTTCTCTGGGTGAAGAAAGATTGGGCCCACCATCTTCTATTTCCACGCCTGGACTTCACGCCAAAAGTGTGTGTGCGAGTGTGCCCAAGGTCAAACCTTTGACCTTGGGCCCCACCATTAATCATCCACGTCCAGAGGCTTCACGGCTTCTTCTTCAATTTGGATTCCGCAAGTTTCCGCAAGAAGAAATTTTCCTTAAATATATTTTATTTTATATTTCCTCTTTTCCAGCGAAAACCCGAGACATAATTTTAACAATTCTCCACCTCGGCTCGATGTTTGAAGCCAAGTCATAGTGCTCATCACCTATGCTGCTCTCCCAATGCCCCGACGGGCGCTCACTCTCCACAAACGCCAATAGAACTCAAGCAGAACTTGAGCTTCATCACAGGAACAGACTTAGTCATCATGTCTGCCGGGTTATTTGCTGTAGCAATCTTTTTAACAATAACAATATCCTTAGCTAAGACATCTCGGATTAAGTGGTACCTGATGTTGATATGCTTCGTTCGCTCGTGATAAACTGGATTATACATCAACTATATCGCACCTTGGTTATCACAATATATATCCACACTTTTCTGTTCTAACCCAAAGTTCGAGAGCAAACTTTGTAACCATATCGCCTCCTTCGCTACAAAGGTTAGTGCCATGTACTCTGCCTCAGTCGAAGACAAGGCAATGTGATCCTGTAAGGATGCTTTCCAACTAACTACACCACCTGCTAGCGTAAACACATACCCTACTAAAGATCTGCGATCATCCAAGTCACCGGCGTGATCCGAATCCACATAACCAGTGGTCTCGCTGCCATTGCTGTCTCTTCGGTATACTATACCCACGTTTGTTGTCCCCTTCAAATATCTAAGGATCCACTTCACAACTTCCCAATGAGCTTTACCAAGACGCTTCATATAGCGACTAACCACGCTCACAGCTTGTGAAATATCAGGCATAATGCACACCATAGCATATATAATACTACCCACGGCACTAGAATAAGGAACACGGGACATATGCTCCTCCTCCTTTTCAGTTTGCGGTGATAATTTTTCTGAAAGTTTAAAGTGCTTTGTTAAAGGTGTACTTACAGATTTCGCCAACTACATGTTAAAACGTGCCACAATCTTCTCAATGTATTTCTTTTGAGACAGACGTAAAACTCCTGCAGTCCTGTCATGTAAAATCTCCATACCCAAAATTTTCTTTGCTGCACCTAAATCTTTCATCTCAAATTCAGCATTCAACTGCCTCTTCAGCATATCAATATTAGACATATCCTTAGCTGCTATCAGCATATCATCAACATATAAAAGTAGATAAATCAAAGAACCATTCTCCAATCTCCTAAATTAAACGCAGCTGTCCATCTGACTTTTCGAATAGTCTTGACTAGCCATAAAAGCATCAAAACGTTTATACCACTGCCTAGGAGACTGTTTTAGACCACACAAAGATTTCTTTAACAAGCAAACAGGATCTTCCTTACCCGGAATAGCAAATCCCTCTGGTTGCCTCATGTAAATATGCTCCTCCAACTCACCGTGAAGAAACGCATTTTTCACATCTAGCTGCTCTAACTTGAGATCCTGCGAAGCAACTAAGGCAAGTAAAACACGAATAGAAGTATGTCTTACCACAGGAGAGAACACTTCATTATAGTCAATGCCCTCACGTTGTGTATACCCTTTCGCCACAAGTCTCGCCTTATACCTCGCTGCCTCGACACCAGGAATGCCCTCTTTCCGTTTGAAGACCCATTTACTTCCGACAATCTTTTGGCTCTTGGTACTTTGACCAGCTCCCATGTCTAATTTCGATGGAGACATTCCATCTCTTCACTCATAGCCCCTAGCCACTGCGACGACTCCAAACTAGCCATCACCATAGAGTAAGACGAAGGCTCATCTGTCTCCACCTCATCACCTACAGTCAATGCATAAGCAATATCTGTATAACCATAACGTACTGGTGGTTTAATTTGCCTTCTCTCTCTATCTACGACTATAGTCTGATGCGGCTTTGCTGGTTGTTCACTATCACCGACTTCAGGAACTGCGGCTTCATCTGCAATCTCAACCTTTGTTACCTTCGAGGTCTCGGGAGTCTCCACCTGAGGCTCCACCTCACTTATGACACCATGATCTGTATTCTCTGCTTGTTGTGTCTCAGAACTCCTCTGTTGAAGCATTGCAATCTTGTCGAAGATCACATCTCTGCTGATTAGAAAACCGAGTGATCTGGGATTAGTGCACCACAGCCGGTAGCCTCTCACCCCTTGTGCATAACCCAGAAATATGCACTTCTTTGCCCCTCGGCTCAAGCTTACCATCACTCGCATGAGCATACGCAGGACATCCGAATATTCGTAATCCGGAATAATCAACAGGTTTCCCTGACCATACTTCCTCAGGAGTCTTCCACTCGATAGCAGATGATGGAGATTGATTTACCAAGTAACATGACATGTTCACTGCTTCAGCCCAAAATTCCTTGCCAAGTCCTGCATGCGAAAGCATGCATCGAGCTCACTCAAGCAAGATTATGTTCTTTCGTTCTGCGATGCCATTCTATTGTGGTGTCCTAGGTACTGTGCAATGTCTTACAATACCTTCTTTCTCGCAGAACTCGGTAAAATATTTACCACATAATTCCATGCCATTATCGATTCTCAGGCACTTGATCTGCTTATCTGACTGCTTCTCAATCAATGCCTTAAATTTCTTGAACCGATCAAACACGTCATATTTGTGCTTCAGAAAGTATACCCATACCTTCCTCGAATAATCGTCGATAAAAGTCAGCATATATCGAGCACCTCCTTTTGAAGGAACTGAAGACAGGCCCCAGACGTCTGAATGAATATATTCAACTGGTTGTTTGGTTGAATGAATAACTGTTGTAAACTTAACTCGGTGCTGCTTCCCATAGATGCAGTGCTCACATAAGTCCAGCTTTCCTATTTTCTGACCACTCAACAACCCCTTTCACTCAGCATCGTCATACCTGCCTCACTCATGTGCCCCAAACGCATATGCCATAATTGAGTCAAGTTAGAATCTGACTCACCTGATGAAACAGCAGCACTTCCAGTCACGGTCTCTCCCAGTAGATGATAGAGAGTATTCACTTTTTTCCCTTTCATCACTGTCATAGCACCTCGAGAGATTTTTAGTACTCCACCTTCAGCGGTGTACCTGCACCCGATGTCATCGAGTGTCCCCAGAGAAATAAGGTTCTTCTTGAGCTCCGGTACATGCCTCACATCTGTCAATGTGTGAACCACCCCATCGTGCATCTGGATCCGGATTGTCCCTATCCCCACAGCCTTACAGACTGCATTATTTCCCAAAAGAACCCTACCACCATCTGCAGCTTGGTAAGTAGTAAACCAGTTCTTATGAGGCGTCATGTGATAAGAACACCTTGAATCTAGCACCCATTCGTCTCCTGACGAAGTAGCAGTCACACATAAAACAGCTTCTGCATCCCTATTGCTCCCTTCAGCAACGTTTGCCACACTGCTTGTAGCATTTTGCTTATCAACTTTATTTCTTCGCTTTGGACAATCTCTCCGGATGTGCCTCTCCTCGTGACACTCAAAACACTTCACGCATCCTTTGGACTTTCTATTGCATGATTTTGATATGCTTTTACCTCTACTGCTACTAGGCTCTCGATGTTGTTCTCTACCCCGAATCGTCAGTGCTTGCGCTGCTCCTTTCGCCAAACCGTCATCTCGCAACTTTCTCTGCCACTCCTTATATAATAAAGCGGACTTTACCTCCTCTGAGGTAATAGTAGTACGCCCCTGCAACAGCAAATCAGTAAAGTGCTCCATGACTATGGTAAAGAGGCTAACAACATTATGCCCTGTTCTTCATCATCAAGTATCTTACTGACGTTCTTCAGATCCAACATGAGTTTATTGAATTCATCTAGGTGGGTTTTGATAGACATACCTTCAGTATATCTAAATTGAAACATCTTCTTTAGCATATACAAGCGATTGTTCAAACCTGTCTTCACATAGAGTGTTTGAAGTTTTGCCCATAATGCTGCGGCATCCTTCTCCTCAATAACCTCTAGTAAGACTTCATCCGACAAATTTAACAGGATTATGCTCTTTGCTTTTTGCATAAGCTCTACCCTCTTTGAAGCTTTCATTATAATCAGCAACTCATCTTCACCATCCAGTGCCTTGGCCAAACCTTGTGTTGTCAATAAAGTCCGCATCTTGATGCTCCATAACACAAAGTTATTTCTTCCATCAAACTTCTCAATCTCAAATTTCATCTCATTTCCAGATAATAATCAGACAAGCAAAAGCCCCAAATCACAATCAAGAAATCTAACTTGACGCTCTGATACCAATTGTTGGGATATAATACGCGGAAACGATAGGATCTTGCAAATTACATCAACGCGAAATCACCAGAGAAATTAACGAGAAAATCAGGACACCAGAAATTTACGTGGTTCGGTCCGAGTATCGGTACCTACGTCCACGGGGAGAGCCAGCAGCAAATAATCCACTAAAATCGGATAATCAGAGTTTACAATTGCTCAATCACTCAAGTGTTTCCCGCACCTAAATTTAACCCCAAACCCTAAGTGTATAAATAACAACTCAATTGGGAATAAACTCACGGCACAAAATTAATGCGCATTCAAAGCTCGAACGAAACACTCTACGTACGTCAAACAAGAACATTGTCTTCATGTACGTATCCTCTTCGTAGGGCTTCATCAAACGGCATGGACGTGTGGCTCCTTGCTTCGTAGGTCTTCGGCGTGCGTCTTTCTATTTTGGAAGAGAAGATACGAAGACGCTTTTATACGTGTGACCGAGGACTCCGAAATCGTGCGCCCAAAGAGTTGACTAGGCCCACCATCCACGTGCACGCTTCCTCTCTCGGTGGACTTCCTTTGGGCGGCTTCTCTGGGTGAAGAAAGATTGGGCCCACCATCTTCTATTTCCACGCCTGGACTTCACGCCAAAAGTGTGTGTGCGAGTGTGCCCAAGGTCAAACCTTTGACCTTGGGCCCCACCATTAATCATCCACGTCCAGAGGCTTCAAGGCTTCTTCTTCAATTTGGATTCCGCAAGTTTCCGCAAGAAGAAATTTTCCTTAAATATATTTTATTTTATATTTCCTCTTTTCCAGCGAAAACTCGAGACATAATTTTAACAATCAGGTAGTTGGAGGTTGTGTCATTTACATTCATTACATGTTGGATGACCTAGAAAAATAAAGAGCAGCATGACTTGTGCTGTTTTCTACTTCTCCCTCGTCCTTTGCTAGTCATTTCCTGGGTTTATGATGACTGGAAGATCAAAATCCCTTTGAAGATGCCTCCATAGATAGGGGTGAGGATGGTCCGCGTGGGCAATTCTTATCTTGAAACTAGAAATCACCCATTAATGACTGGTTCTGAAAAATTGGAACTAGGAATCGTCCATTGATTCCGTGGATCCACTTATAAATTAGACCGCCGGTCTAGTTCAGTTTCCAAGTGAGTCTATGGAACTAGTTGGGGGAGGTGAAGAAGGGGTAGTGAAGGGCAGATGAGGAGAGAAAAGGAGGGCACGGGTCATCAGATGGGGTGGTATAAAGGTGAGACAAGGCAAGGATGAGTACAGTGATGATGAGGTAGAGCAGTGATGATGAGGTAGAGCGGGAGAGGAGGGTGAGGGGAGAGAGGGGGAGCAAGAGGTGGGTTAAGAGAGCGAAGATGGTGGAGAGAAGATCTACATCTCTCTAAAGAGAGAATAGATGCAAACATAGTTTTAGGTGACTCGATCCAATGAGGTTGTGAAAGATAATGGACAAACAGTGAAGTATAGTAAGAAATCAAGAATCAAGAATAGAGTATAATGACAAACATTTTCTTTGAAGGTTCTTGGAACCCAACTTAGCGAGAGTGAAGAAACCACCATGAACGCAGAGATGGTGTTGATCGTGCAAGGGACGTAGAAAAAAGAAGAGAGAGGATGCAGGAGTTTGAATGAAGAGAGAGAGAGAGAGAGAGTGCCACATTAATTGAAGAGAGACAGGATGCGGGAGTTTGAATAAAGAGAAAGAAAGAGAAAAATGGAGAGTTGGGGTTGATCGTATAAAATTTATTTTTTCTAGAAGATAGAGGAGAAAGAATGTTGTATTAATTGACTAGCGTGGGAGGATGGACAATTCCATGCTTGGAATTAGAAATCAAATTGATACTTACCGATTCCTATTAGAATCGGGAATCGTTATTGCTAGGTCAATTGAGTCTAATTCCAAACAGTTTTCGATTGTTTTTGCGCATCCCTAATCATTGCATTTGTAGAATTTGGGATGTGACTGGAAAAAACCAAGAGCAAATGTTGTCTTATTAGAGAGAGGTAGAGTTCACCATCTTGAAGGGCGTCTTCTGGGGAAATTGTGCCCAAGGAACTATTAAAATGAAGCAGAAGGAATAATAGTAGGGTAGTGAATAAGTATACGGCTTATCGTTTGAATGAGGTTGTGGTTGAGGTTGAGGCAAAGACTCCATGTCCTTATGAATTTAACAAGTGGCCTTGGTCCCGCACATCAATATATCCCCAGCTGTGACTTTAACAGGACCTTTCCAAGTTCCTAATTCAGATTTTTTTTTCAACCTTTAACTGATTGTTAAGTGGAAATTCGCATTATTACTGCGCTACCTTCTACTAAATGCGACAAAAGTTATCATTTATCGATGCCAAACTAAGCACATTTTCATATTTCATAGTTCATTGTATATGGTACTTGGGGCTGACAGATTCTAAATTAACAAAGCTGCGAGAAAATCGAATGTTTCCGAAAGTTCTTAAAAGTTGAAGAAAATAAAATTAAAAAGTCGGTTCTAAAAAAGATAGCTATGAGGGGTCGTTGCAAATTTAGAGTAAACGAGTTTAATAAGCATAATTCCTATATGAAACATTCATTCTATCAAAACCCGTCACCCTCCAAAATTTGCCATGCCTACACAGTGCAGCATCAGAAGTATAGTACCAAAAGCTGAACTATGGGGAAAAGGTTGTGAGTGAATATCAACACATTCAACAGATATTTCAAGCAAGACCGAGAAAGACAGACGCGGCCGTTTGTTTCTCGTTGTCTACATTTTATAGACCGACAGTCAATACAAGCAAAAAAAAAAGGTTCTTGTGACATGGAAAACCGGGTTTTATCATGGAAGTATGAAGAAAATAATTTAAAATGAAAGCATTCGACTAATTGAGAGGCTTAAAGAAAGAGATTATCTTTTCGTGATCATCAATCCTTGTTGGGATATCAGCAGGCGCCAACACAACAGATTAGCACAAAAATTAGCAGACTAGTATATATATATATTGACACAACTCAATAGGGTTCAAACAAAGTAAGGTCAACCTACTCAATTATCAATTAGGAACGTGATTACTTCAATTTTATCTGCAATGGGATACTAAGAACTATTAATATTGACACATAAATTTTGACGATCCTAAAAAAATAAAATAAAAATTGCATAGCATATAAAAATTACATTAGAGCAAATATAAGAAAATAAGAAAATAAAAAGAAAATAAGGGGAGGATCAATCTGATTTGATTATGAATGGAATGTGAAAATTTTGATTAGTCATCCTTGTTCCAGCGAATATTCAAACCATGGTAAATGTGGAAGCAAATTCTCAGTTAAATAAATCAAGTAAATAAAAAGAATAAGGAGTTTGATAAAATGGAAGGAATCGAATAACATTAAGGGAGTTTTCCAAAATTAAGATTTTGCTCCAATTTATAAATTATGAATTAAGCCAACAGAAAAAGGAAGTTCGAAAATTGCCATGGAAGAAGGTGGTCGGAACCAGTATAAGAGGAGACCAAAAATTTTCGAGGAGGTGGGGAAGATTCGAAAAATTCCGAGCAAAAAACAGAATTCGTGCCAAAGAAAATTCGTGCAAGAGAAAGCCGTGGAGAGAGTTTTCTTTTTTTTATTTCTTTTGGTCTTTTCAAAGTCAAAAGAAACGAAGAAAGAAAGTTTTTGCTTTTGGCTGAAGAGTGAAAGAGACGTGAGTGCAGAGGGTGGACGTGCGAATAGACAAGAGGGAGAGAATAAAAAAAAGGGAAAAGCAAAAAAAGAAACGCCACTGTTCATCTTCTCCGTGGCCTCCCCTTGCTGCGTGACCAACCCCTGCACCGTTGGTCTCCGAGCTGCTCCCGCTGCGCGCCTCCGCCGCGCCTCCGCCACCTCGCCGGACTCGCCCTTGACGCGCAGCAGCATCGCCGCCCCGCCCGACGCCGTCGCTGCGCCCGCACCTTCGCCTGAGCCCCCTCCGAACGCGCATCTGCCGACGCCATCGCCGCTCCAGCTTGCAACCCAACGACGCCGCTGCCGCGACCTGCAGCAGCCCGCGAACCCCCGCACCGAGCCTCTGCTGCGTCCCCGAGACCGCCGCGCCCCACCTCACCTGCAACCTGCGCCGGCCCGTGACTCGCCCGTTGCTCGAGATCCCGCTGCCGAGGCCCGCGCCTCCCGTCGCCGACGTCGCCGACGTCACAGCATCACTGCCCTCGCCGGAGCTCCAACGTCCGACCTCTCCGACGCCGGCCAGCAACCCCGCGACGCCCCGACGCCCCGACGCCAGCCAAGCCCCGCACCGCTGCCGACGTCTCCGCCCAGCGACACGCGATCCAGCTCCGCCTCCGCCGCTGCTCCGAGCTCGAGCCCGCCGCCGTCCACCTGCCACTGCTCCCCGCCGGAACTCCGACGACCAGTCAACGACCGCCCGGCGCCATCCACTGTCGTTTTCCCCTTTAGGTAGTTTAGCTTTTTTATTTTATTTCATTTCATATTGTTTTGTTTTATTTTATCTTATCTCTTTTTTGTTTTTTTAGTTCACCTATTTAAGTTGTAATATTTGATGTTAATAAATTTTGTAGGCATTATCGCAAGGGTTTTCTCCAAAATTATTATAATTACTAATTTAATACATAAGATGTCATATTTTTTTTTAATTATATTAATTTTTAAGGTTTGTTGATGATATTTTAATTGTTAAATCAATATAATTATTAATTTGATCCTTAAGACTTCATATCATATTTTTAATTATTTTAAACATTTTCATATGTCATAATGCTCAAAGTTAGAGTAACCGTTAATTTAACTTGTGAGACAACATGACGTTATTTTTTCGATTACTATAATTCTTTATTTGTTGAATATCTTGTTTGTTTAGATATAATGTTGATTTGATAATCGATTGTCTTGGAAAAACACTAAAAAATATAAAAATAAAAAACAAAATCAAAATCTTGCATCGCATTTTTAGGACTACATTTTTTTTTTTTAAGGTTGCATGTTTAGGTAATTTTTTGGAATAGATTAGGATTGATTTTTTTTTTTTATAGATAGACTCTTAAATAATGTTTGCGCATCTTTAATAATCTCATTTTTCTAAAATAGTTTTCTAAGATAGAATACGGTTTAAGTTAAATTAATCCCTAAAATAAATTAGAAAATTATTTCTTTTTTAGATAGTTTAATTAGTATTTTTTTTTTGGTAACTCGGGAACTTCGTGGTGATGGCCGAGCGGTTGACGAAAGAAACCGTGGGAGAGCAATCTTAGGACCCACTACCATAGTATTCGTTAAGATCCCACCACCATTCGAACCCCTCCTCTTCGTAGTCCGGGAGAATTCCCAACGCGCCTTCTGTGGGCGGTGGTTTTAATTAGTATTTTTTATTAATTCCAAATTCCAATAAAAATACAAAAAAAATATTAGGTGCATATTAATTAGTTTGCATAATAGATTCATTTAATTAGAATTTGTTTGTTAGTAAAAATGATTATTTACTTTGTGTGATGCAATTTATTTATTTGAATGTTTAATAATAAATGAGCATCCGTGTGGTCACCATATTTACATGATAGTAATTTAGGTTAAAATAAATCCTAACTACCTACAAAAATATTTTTTGAAAAAAAAAATAGTACCGAAAGGATATTAGATAAATCTAGTGTAACCAAGTCCCCATAACCTATAGTTTTTGGTTTGTTTACTTAGTTATCTAATCAATCTATTGAAAACTGATTAGTGGCGGCTCCTAAATAATAATTATTTGTATGTTAAATATTTGAATCTTAAGTCACGAATTGGTATGGGATTGAGAGAGCTCGAGCTAAATTTAAAGACTTAGTAGTCCATTAACCTAGTTTTATGTGGTGTACTAAAAAATTAGGTTGCGACAGTTAACCAAAGAAGTGAGCCAAAAGAGAGCTAGAGTCATTTCCATCTTTAAGTCTAAGAACTTGTAATGCAAAAATAAGGCACATAAACAAAAGGTAAAGGGTCTTCTTGTTTAACTCATATTGCAATTTGGCAACTTCCTGCCAACATAAAATGTGATAGGCGGCAAATTACTTGATCGTGTGAGAGAGAATGCTGCAGCAACAGGAATTCACATGTACATGACTCTGGTTAAGAGACACAGTGAACTCAATTAATAAACCAAGGAAATTTTGTTCTATTGTATCTAATCTATATATAAACATTGCTTATAAGCACAAGAACTACAAGGTAACTCATACACGACACGATTAGTCTTGAGGTGTCATTTATCTACTGATACAGGAAGTACCTCAAGTTCTCAAGTTTTGTAGATTACGCAGTTCATTTGTGATGGCATGTGACTAGCGAGCTTCACCAGCAGTAATCGTAAGTCCGTTAACCGAACATGTTCCGTTACATGCTGACTGAAAATCTCCGTTGTAGTCACTATCTTCAATGAACGCGGGCTGTTTCGGGGATGGAAGTACCACATCAGCATTCCCCAACATGAAAACCACCGTGGACATAGTTGGTCTGTCCGATGCATATCTTTGCATGCACAAAAGACCAATCTGAATGCACCTGTATACCATTTTCTCAGAATATGTCTTGTCCATTGATTTGTCGACAATGTCCATGCATTGTCCTTCTTTCCACAGCTCCCATACCTGGGAAGAACACACATCAAACTTAATGGATCGTGATAATGTGAATGGAGAGGCTGGTCAAATTGTTCGTAGCATCGAATTACGTAAGAGTTTCATCCTTACATGGCCGATTAGATTGCAAAAGGTGTTCATATGATAGCACCCCGTATTTCTTTGGCCTGTGATGATCTCCAACAACAGAACTCCATAACTGTACACATCTGATTTTATTGAAAACCAGCCTCGTAGAGCATACTCTGGTGCCATGTACCCACTACAAAAGCCAAAAGGGAGAGTAGTAATCAACATCTCATTCACCGTATAATCTTTCAAGTTGAACTTCCGGAGACATAACTATAGGTCAAAACTTTAGTATGAAAGACATAAAATGGTTGGTCTGAGTTCTTTTTCTTTGTTCTAATTTCTCATTTTCTAATCAGCAAAAGTAGAATACAATGCTAAAGAAAACACTTACTATGTCCCGATCACGTGCTTCGTTTTTCCTTCTATTTGGTCACCTCCACATATCCTTGCTATCCCAAAATCTGAAATCTTGGGGTTCAATGTGTCATCCAGTAAGACATTGCTAGGTTTCAAATCTCTATGGATTATCCTCAACGTTGAATCTTGGTGTAAATACATGAGTCCTCGAGCTATTCCATATGCGATATTGAACCTTTTTCCCCAATCCAGAAGTGACCTCTTTGTTTCGTCTGGACCAAAATGGGGAATTTGCTCGCATCATTACCCAAACACTAGTTATAGAACCAAAATTCCCTCCACTGGACCAGAGGACTTACCAAAAAGGAATGAGTCCAAGCTTTTATTGGGCAAATACTCATAAATTAACAGTTTCTCGTCCTCTTGAATGGAGCAACCTAGGATTTTCACCAGATTCCGGTGTTGAAGTTTGGCAATCAACCTGACTTCATTCTTGAACTCTTCAATTCCTTGTCCAGAATATTTTGAGAGTCTTTTAACCGCTATTTCTGTTCCGTTATTCATCATACCCTGTGAAATGAACACATCAAGAGAATAAACATTAAGGCCTGTTAAATGAAGCCAGTAGCTCAAAAGCTGATATGAGCAGAATTTAAGACTTATTAGGTAGGTAAACTTGGTGGGCAGGTTAGACTCATTACAACCTAGAAAAATGAAGAAGCAACATGGCTTGTGCTGTTCTCCGCCTCTTCTCGCTTATCTTTCGCTGGTCACTTTTTTAGTTTCGTGATGACTGGAAGATAAGACTCGCCGCAAGAGACGCCTACATAGATATAGTAAAATAACCAGATCGGCACCGTTTGAGAATTTTAAACGGAAAAAAGGTCCATTGAAAAAAAAAAAAAAAGCTAGCCTTTTTCCGAGCATGTTTTTCAAGGACATCAATCCACATAAGAGACAAACACTTGAAGCTAGTAGACTACACCTTTAGTATGCAATAACCATCTGCATTCAGTGGAACAGAGAGATTAATTACCTTATATACAGATCCAAACCCCCCTTGGCCAAGCTCATTGACGGAGGAAAAATTGCTCGTGGCTGCAGCTACCGTGCCAAAATCAAAGAATGGTAGATCTGTTTGTGGTCTACCTTCCCTGTTGAGGTCTTTCAGACCCGTAAGCACATCGAAATTTGTCAAGCTTGTGGTAACACTAACATTATGATTACGCCTTCTTCTATCTGCAGGCAGACGAATAAAATGCATAAGAAAGACAATGAAAGCAATTCTGTTATGCTTCTTTTGTTGCTGTTCTGGCCAATTTGGGAATTTTCTGGTAGAGGAAAGAACAATGCAAATTTTCCCCTCAACAATCAACTTATCCCTTATTGCTTAAGATCAACTCACGAAGGCTTGATTTCAAGATGGATTGCAATACAGCTTTCTCTAATTATCTAGCAATGTCTGTGCAGCCTTGTTGACCAAGGTTTCTGGTATTGAAATCAACCATCCTTTGGCCTAAAATCCTGGTTAGATTAGCTCCAGCTTAAATTTAATCTGTTATTTTATCCTAAACATCAAAATCATGACCTACTTGTCAAACAGACTGAGTAATATACATAGCAGAAAAGGCTTCTATCAAGGCTAGATCACCGCACCTCTTTTCCTCTTTGACATAAGGCAGTACATAAGGGAGCCTAAGAGCAGCAACGCCAGTGCAGATACCGATATTGTTGTCACCATTGCCTTGTTAACAAGAGTACTCCTTTTCCTATAGCGAGCTGTAAGAGAAGGCACGAGAAGTGTGCCAATGACATTGAACACGTCAATTCTACGGAAATTAATGCAACAAGTGCAGTTTATGATATTAAGTATCAGAAGCAAACAGTTTCATCAAGACAAGATCAGGAGAAATTGGGACAACAATTACTAACCCACAACAGCGGCAAAAGTATTTAAAGTAATTATTAGCAATGAGTACCTAAGTCAATTGCATCGACCCGCACATACAAATCTTGACCCAAGTCTGAAAATTCTCTTGTATCTATTAAATCTCCATACCATTTGAGGCATCCATATTCCCCCATACTTTCATTTGCACTTGAATAAGCTGTGCAATTGCAATCCCTCAAGCATTCCTGCTCACACTCCTTCAAGCTCAGGCTCATGTCGACATGTGCTGTTGAAGCGTCTGGCAACTTCAGCTGTCTCAACTTCACGAAACCTTCCCCACTTTGACACATTGACGCACCTTGCCTCCTCTTGCAGCCGCCTGTTCCATCCCTTAGGTACCAATTGCCCGGAAACTTGGGCTCGAAGCCCGGCAGGCATGTGCAGTCAAACTGGTCTGCATTGTTTGCACCGCAGATGCCATTAGGCCCACACTTGCTGTAGTAGTCACACAGTTCCTGTGGATGATAATTAAACTCAGTCCACCGCCGCTCTTCATCATGCCACATGAAGTGTTTAACTAACCCTGACTCATGCACCACATATCTGGAGAGAACCGATGCATTGATGACAGCAAACATCAGAGAAACCTCGGTCGCATTATTCACAAGTGTGATATTATAGATAAAATCGTTAGCCATCTTGGCAAGGATACCCTGCCGTTTTTCAATTATTGGTCCAGGCCGCCAATATGGAGCTTGACCCTTGTAAAGGAACAACTGTGGGTACCCTGTTGGTACTAACTTGTATGAACAACTGCCCGGTGCTGGATCATCTTCAGATTTCCAAGATGTCATGAACCGGTTCAAACCTGTTCTCAGGTCCCACCCAAGCTTCATGGATGGAAGAAAGGTATCTGTGGGATAATCAAAGCTCTGCCAAATAACCACTTCGCTCAAATCATGAATCAAAACAAGATTACCTGAATCCAAAAGCTGAGCAACTCTAGAATTATTTGAAGTCATGGAGGAAACATTAGTTGACCAAATGGGAACGCTCCCATTGTTTGAATGGATCACTAAGTTTCCATAATGATCAAATGCAAAAACTCCTGAAGTATCATTCACGGAATTTTCTCTGTTAGCAACCCAAACGACAGTTCGCTCTGGTTGTCCATAGTACCAAATTCCCAGGTAACGCGAGCTTGAATTACCTGGGCTGAAGAAACCGAGTGAATATATGCTTCCTTGGGAGATTAAGACATCGCCATCTTTCAAGGTATCGTTTGGGCCAAGGGTGTCCAAAGAATCAGTCAAATGAAGAAGAAGAAGAAATAAAAACATGGTGAGTAGTGACACTATTTGAGAGCTCATGTCGTCCTTACAGGAGCGTGCTTTTGCTTCAAGCAAGAAGGCAGGGGTATTGGATTTTTATTTTTTTTATAACTAATAAAACAGAAACTTCTCAATGTAGTTTAAGGTTTAATTGATGAGAGGAACGCCGCCATTTGTGACCATCCTTATGAGTTGAAATTTCAGGGTCAAAATAGTACGCCAGTGGAAAATGTACTATGAGGCGGCGACTCGACATCACTTGTCCGAGCTCGACTTTTCTTCTTTCCTCTCTGAGTGCTCCTCAATTTATCAGACAGTTTGCTTGCATTACTTGAACACTTACATTTAGAAATCAATGGAAGAAGTTTTATCAAGAAGGAGAACAGAGTGGGGCGCCTTTTGATTGGCCAGTCAACATCCTTTGTCCTTTTCCTTTTTAAAAGCCCCGGCAGGTCCACGTTAGGTGAATATAACAGCTCATTGGTATTGCCTGTTGAGAAGCAAAGGAAAAAAACAAACGAAATTATTGTGATGGGAGGTTCAAGAGAGAGACATCTAGAAATGAAATTATTGAGAAGCAAGGTCCAGAGAAAGAGAAAGTGATCGTCTCAGTCGACATCTGCACAGCAGTGAAGTGTCTCATTCGTCTTCTCTCCATTGCATTCTGTGTGCATACTGCTCCCTCATGGTCCCTGAGTTCAACACGTAGATGATAACTACTATTTAGAATTAAACAATATGCTAGGGAAAATAAATCATGAACAATAATATTGGAACATGGTACCGTGATTACCCTGGCGAAAAATGTACAAGCCTTGTCGTCGAACATATTGGCGCTGGAAGTTCGATTCAGTCGGTGTCATGATGAGCCCAACAAGCCCAGTACCATGTCTTCAATGGCCCAACTCATTTTCTTTCCTTGAATGATGCTGGAGCAAACAAAACAAGAAAAATGAAGCAGCAGCCGGCTCGTTCGTAAAAGAGGAAAGAAGAGGGGAAGAGAGGGAAAGAAGAGACAGAAGTCTTCGTGTATAGCCAATCCGGATACATTGAGAAGCCGAATCAACTGCATATTGTAATGCTGAATAATTATTCAAGCTTATTATTTATTTAATCATAATGATTTTGGAAGTAATGGCACAGATTTCAAGTTATGTAGATTTTGAATTACGAGGTTCGATTGAGGAGCATTTGAATTGCGATTTATACGGAAATGATAGATTAGAGTGTTGTGGAGCTATGGAGTATGAAAAAACTTCATTTCAAACTGTGGTTTGGTCGAAACGAATTTATGAAGTCTCGCGTTCGAGTTACGCGTGGTAGCTAATATGCATTATAGAGAAAGATGAATGTTTGTTATAAATGAGTTTTGTTGACACCTAAATTTTGGCATATTATTTAGTTATTTATTGCATAACAAATTATGGATTAATTTTTAACCCCTTAGCAAAAATATTAGAATTAAGTTGCATAGCATTTTTTTATTGCACTTGCATTGGACCGGCTCACGGATGGGTTTCAATTGATGGTTCTGAGCCTTAATTTGATGAGTTGGACTAAACCCACGAAAATAGCAAATTAGCCTAAGCCTCTTTTTTTATGACCGAAAATTACTTTGTGAAAAATAGAGGTTTGATATTTTCGGTGATATGACGGTGGATTTTTCAATATCCTCGGATAGGGCAAGTGTGAAAAAAGAGATATTGCGAGCTCATCTTTGCAAAATTTGGAATTTGAGAAAATCTCATTACAATCTTGAATCTTTGGCAATATGTGATAAAAATCGGTGAGGAATATTTGGTTGAATGAAATTAGGAAAATATATACACTCGTCCAGCGAGGAGTTGGTGGGCAGAGATTATAAATTGAGGCGTTTTATGAAAACACCAGCTGATCGAGCTGCGGGTCTCGCCTCGCCCTCGCCATCACCACGCTGCTTGCTGCCTGAGCGGACGCCGTGCATCGCCCTCCTGTAGTCGCAAGTCAGCCGTCCCCTTGACGACAACACCAGCTGATCGAGCAGTGCCCTGCATCCCGAAGCCATAAATCTTTGTGTCGCTCTCCGCGATTGGCGTCTTCACGTCCACAAACAATAGCTCCTGCGGTCTCTCTCTCTCCACAGAAGAAGATTACGACTGAATTAGGCGAGCGAAGCCAGTCAAAATTTCTCCACCATCTGGACCTTGAGGAGGGTACACGCAGCAGGGGTACTATATGAAGACAACCTAGGGAAGGGAGCAGGGAATCTCCACTGAGTCATCATCCTCCACCATAGATCTCGGTGCATATATATATATAAAGAGAACAAAGAAAGGCTTTTGCGCTTCGTTCGTACTCATTCTTTGCGGGTTTCGTTGAAGTCCAAAGAAACCAACATCTCCTGACCATCGTGAATACCACGTCATATACTGTGGCCACCACTTGCAAGTAGTCTGAGTGGTGAATTGGTCTTCTTCAGGTATTGTCTAGAAGTGAAAAAAACAAAAGAAAAAAAAAATCATCAAAGCTTCCTCGCTGCGGAGTCACCTCGACGTCTTCGACCCTAGCCGAGTGGTCCATTGTGATCCACCTTGGGTGTCCTCATTGCCGCTGGTCACTTGCCCCACCGTGCTGCTCATTGCACACTGTTGCTCACACCGTCAAGCATTGCAAACCACCATAGGTCACCAGTCGTGATCCATTGCCCGACACTCAAATTTGGAAAGTTATTGTCACAATTAGGTGATACTTCTTACTCAATTCCATTGAATATTTTATCACCTAATTTGTCTATCTGATATCCATTAATCATATTTGAATGATAGGCATATCTCTAAATTAGGATTTATTTCCTAATTCGTAATCGCATATAATTTTTGATTCCATCTATAAGGCTTTAGATGGAAGTATTGATTCCGCCAGAATCTTTAAAATTGATATTTTGATATTTAAGACTTAAGATCAACTCATCGATTTTATTCGCAAAATTTCAAGTTGGTTGGATATTATCTCCTTATTCGCATTGATTGGATGATATATGATCTCGAGTGATTTGGTGCTTATCTTACTTTAATTGCTTTATTTATCCCAAAAAATACAAAAAAAAAAAATTGCATTTGCATTTCATCTAGATTAAAATTGATTTTCCTAGATAGAATTGTATGATAGAATAGTTAGATTCTTTTCTAATTATATTAAAATGCATGTTTAGATGATATCTAGGTTAGATAATTTCTTTGAATTAAATTGCATGTCAAGATAAATTTCTAAGTTAAGATAGGATTCAGATTAGTATTAGTCTATTTCCTAACATAAAATAGATAATATCTCACTTTAGTTAGATTTTTATTATTAGTAATTTTTAATTACGAATTTTTATAAAAAAATACAAAAAAAAAATCAATCATGCGCATGTCATATAGAATTAGGTTCATAAAATGCATGTCATTTAGTGATTGTTGCTAGGTCCATTTAATTAGAAATTGTCCGTCATTAGAATTAAGTCATTTGGTTAATTTAGATTGCACATTTAACCATTGGACAATTTTAATTTTGAATTTCATGAAAAATACAAAAAAAAAAATTGTCTTAGAATAGATTAATTTCATCCTCAATGATAGATTGCATGCTCATTAAGAAAACACAAAAATATTTCAATTGCATAATATAGTTTAGGTTATATTGTTATGTCATATCATTTCATATTAGATTAGTAGCATGCATTGCATAAAGCATGATTTTCATTAAATAAGTGAAGACAAAGTGACTGCGTGTTAATTAGAAATCATATCTAAGACTGTTGATATGAATTCTTATCTAACATTACAAATGCTTTCGTTGTTATAAGATAAGTTCTGCAATTTATTAATTGCTTTATTTGGTTGTTAAATTGGTTGTTTAGACACCCGCATGATTACCCCACATGTTAGGGAGGTAAAAGTAATTCAAGATGCCTACAAAAAAAAAATTGAAATAAAAAGGGAAAGGTACCGAAAAGGCATTAGAAAAGTCTAATGTAACAAAGTTCCCGTATCCAAAGTATCTAGTTTGTATGAGTAAAATAATTCTCCAATTATTTTACTTAAGTGTCTAATCGATCTACCGTAAACTGATTAGTGGCGACTCCTAGCTAATAATCTCTTGCATGCTAAATATTTGAACCTAAGTGGCGAATTGATATGGGCTTGGGAGAGCCCGAGCTAAGTTTAGACTTAGCAATCCAATAGCCTAATCCTAGGTGGTGCACCCGAAATTTAGGTCGCGACAAGTTTCTTCATTAGGGCGTAAGAGTCGGCCTCATTGACAATTGAGTGTGATTAGTCGAATCGTTCGTTGGAATAGTGTTCTATTTGGATTTTGATATTGATTTTTTTATTGAATGATAGGAATTTGGATGTGTTGACTCAAGTAACTAGTATAAGTTGATTTTTTGACTTTTCCCAAGTAACTGGTACTATCTCTTCTATAAATTTACGAACTCACATCTTGAAAGTGGTACATATTGAAAGAGCATAGTTCTTGCGAAAGCCTTGTTTAAATGTTATGTGACATCCTAATTTTTGACCTTGTCTCGATTAAATGAATTGGGCTTTTCATCGATGTGCCTATGGTCATTTTTTTCTAAACTGATCACTTACGAGATAATTGATCTATCAGATAAAGCTATTAAAGGATATAAACGCAACAGACTTGAGAATTCGATTAGAAATCGACTGCTCGACCATGCTAATCGGTCAGGGTCAAATATGACACCGTTATAATCGATTAGAGATCGGAGATAGGTCGATTCGACATAAGCAAGTAATTAAATTTGCAAAATTCGTGTCGAACGGCATTAAACCAATTTTTCTATCAATTCTGTACCTAGTACCCATAATTGAAATTTTGAGATTTTACGACAATCGAGTCGCCGGCAAGTCGAAAATGCACAAACGTGGATTGAAAATTATCAACTGCGGGTCAACCGCGATAAAATCCCTAAAAACTACCCGATAGGTTAGGTCACGCTAAAATCGCGTTTGGTCGATTTTAATCACGAAATTGAACTCGGTTTCAGGAATCGAACGTTCAAATGTGTCACAATTTATTTTTAGGACATCGTCTAATCCTTTGAAGAATTTTCGGTGAGCTCGGAATTTTGGTGGAAAAACCAAAATTGGCAAATTAAAATGGTGGAAATTCGGATGGGCAAAATTGAGGGACTTTTTGGCCTTCAAAGTGAATTAGTTTGTGAGGGAAATTATGGGAATTGGTATGGGCAGCCTCCTCAGCAATTTTTGCCATCAAATTGAAGTTGTTTGGTGGGGAATTAAAGAAGAAAATGAAGAAATTCGTAGGGACTGTTGCTGTGTGGATTTTGGACACCAAAATGGAGTTAAATGGTGAAGAAAGGAAGGAAAATCAGCCATTGGTTCATGGCTTGACAATATGGGCAGAAGAAGACTTTGAGGGAAAACTACTTGAGTGAATGATATTTTTGCATGAAAGGCTATTGGCTAGCTTGAAGACTTCCAAGACCTCTTGTCCCCCCTTGTTCCCCCTCTCTCTTCCCCCTTCTTCCCCTATACGGAGCCCCCCTCCAACAAAAGCAACTTCAGCTTCTTCTTCTTGCTTCCTCCACAAACCTCCATTTTCTTCCATTGTTGAAGCTGCAAGCCAAGCCAGAACCAGCTAGCCACCCACACGCTCGCCACTCCACCGCTTAGCCCACCGTCGAGTGACTGCCTTAGCCTGTGCACCATCCCTTGTGTCCGCGCTGCTCGTGCCGCGCCATCCCTGAGCTCGATCATCCCCGGCCTCTGCCCGTCCTAGCTCTGACCAGTCACTGCCATCCCCGAGCCAGCCATCTCCAACTCACTCCACCACAACCAGCTTGAGTCCAGCCACTTCAACCCCTCGGTTTAGCCACCTCAGAACTGAAGCCAACAGTTGGGCCGTGAGCCTAGCAAAGCTTTTATAGCCACTCCCAGGCCTCCTTTGGAGTCACCGTAGACACAGGATTTCACCACCGTCGCGCCGCTATCGCCGTGAACCCGTTTACTCGCTAATCTGGTGAGTTAGCTCCATAATCCTTTATTAGGTTTTTAATTGCATTTAAGGGGTTAGATTAGTGTTAATTAGCTTACTTAAATTAGTATTAAGTTATATTAGTCTTAAAATGGATTAGTGTTGATCTAATTGGTTAGATTAATACTAATGATGGTGGTTTAGTTTGGTTTAGTAAATTTCTCCTCGGATTAGTTCATTGGACTCTCGTCATTTGCTATTTTTGTAGATGGAAATGTATTACGATTTTAAGATTGATTCCTTATTGAGAAATGTTTTAGACATCTTCAGCTATGATATATATTTTACTCAAGATTTTAGGGATTTAAAAGAATGATATTTTAGCTCTGTCATTTGCAAAATAGAATCTCGGATTGTGCTAGAACTGGTGACATTTCGGTGTTTACAGAATTTTTATCAACTCTTAGGGTTTGATTTTTGAAATAGTTTCTTCACAAAAGTTGTTCATTACATCTTTTAGTTTAACATAGTCAAATTTTAGATCAAATAGATAAGTTTTGGACTTCAAACCAAGCTGGTTTTGGAAAAATGAAATTTCTAGAAACGGACACAATTTTTGTAAGGATTTGAGCAATTTACTGCTCTTAATCTAGAAATATTTGGGTCAAGGTGTCTTTAAAAATATTCTTTTAAGTGTCATTTATAACATATTCAAATTTGATCATTTTCCGAGCTCATTTGGTTGGGCTTCTCGATTTAAACTTGGAGACGCGCGAGTGGCCTGGTTTTTGTTGGTTAGGACCGGTAGTGATTTTGTAATTGTTCTTGATGTTATGCTTGGTAGAGAATGTTGATTTGGTGCTGTGGTTGACTTTTGGCATGCTTAGAGCTTATACTTGTTGTTGTTGTTTTTTTTTTTTTTTTTTTTGATGACCTAGGAAACCCCGAAAGCCGACAGCTGGCGGAAAGAACCTAGGGCTGACGCAAGCTAGCCACCACACTTAAGCTAGTGGTTAAGTCACCAAGTAATGCTACTGGGATTCGAACTTGGCACCTTTCATGGGAGGCACAAAGCTCAAGCCAACTACGCCACCGCAGTGGATGGTCGGTGCTTGGTTGTTGTTATGGACTATTATTGCAAAAATTGGATTTTATGATATTTAAATAGAAAAATACTGGGTGTCAATTTTTGATGTAAAAAATATTTATGTACTATATAAAATCGTTGAATTTTGAAATGAGATAATATTACGCTTTATGGTTTGATTTGATTGTGTGACAATGCACAATTATTTTACCGAGTATTTTTAATATGAAGAAAATTGGCCAAGTCTATCATTTGAAAATGGAAGTATTTGAGTGCAAAGCACGATATTCTTGGCTGAGTATGGATATGTGTGTGGTCACTATTGGAACTCGTCACCCACCGAGAGTTGGGGAGGCAATGCTCTTGTGTGGAATGTCGTCTAGATATAGACGTTGCTGTGCTCGACAAAGCAGGACGACGCCCGATTATGCCGGATGATCGCCGATTGTTGAGTTGGTTGTGGCCGTTGGGTCGTAAATAATTGAAACACGCTTGAGTGATTGAAATAGTCGAGCCTAATTATCTGACAAAATTGTGTGGCATGGAATGTGACGTGTCATAATGATTTGACCTTATAATCGGGACCCTTGTGAATATTTGATGAATGATATGAGGTGTTCCAATTGTTGAATTATGCTTGCTGCGTTTATATATGTATATGAGACGAGCTAATGTGCAGAGAGGTGCTGAGCTGAGGTAACTCCTATATGGTGCATGTTTAAGCTACTTCTAGGTGAATTCTCGTCGTAATCGGGGTTTAGGGTGTTGACTCGCTGAGATTTTATCTCACCTCATCGTGGTTACCCCTTTTTTCAGGGCCGTAGCGTGGAGATCTGCCGAGTGCAGATGTGATGGGTGCATGATGCGACATCTTTTGGTTGGCCCTGTCGATAGTGGAGTGTAGGTTGTTGGGTTGTTTCTGTTTGCGACAAACCAATGTTTATAAACCCGTAGGTTTGGCTTGACTGTATATAAAGTGTGTTTTGTGAAAATTGGTTGTCTTGCTTTTTTATCCCATGTTTGATTGTTGTCTGGGGTTTATTAGTTCACTTTCGCATGTGCATAAAATGAAAGGGTTAGTGATACGTTCTGGGACATCGCAAATTCTATCGACCATCGAGGGATGTTTGCGCACTCGAGGTTTGGGGCGTGACATGTTATGTGAAGGGAATTATTGAAAGCTATACGTATTGATTGTGAAATGCTTTATGAAATGCATTTGATTTGATGAATGGACTCCTAAAAGGTTATGTGATTCGGTTTGTAAACTCAGTTTATGAAATGGCTTTTTGGTATTGATTGTTAGTTGTTGGAGAAATATATTAATTGATATTGTTCATATCGCTATGACAAGAACCCATTGAAGGGCTTGTGGCATGTGCACTAGTTTAGGATGTTCTTTTAAGCCGAGCCACTAACTTTAAAGTTGGAGACCTCACCAATGGGGCAATCTTTGTTACCTTGTTACCAAGCGTTGTATCGTGAATATGGTAGCATATTAAGCAAAAGATCGGTCAATAGATGGACCATCGATATGTGATTTCATATGAGATGGATCAATGAAATAGACCATTGATGTGTGGCATGAGAGTAATCAATATAATGGACTATTGGTGTGTGAATTGTTGAGATTGATTAATAAATTGGATCATTGATATTTGTTATACTATTATTAATTTAATGTATGTTTTCTAATATATATATATATATATAAGGTTGTGTTAAAGCGATATAACTCATTCTTATATTGTATGTGTATTATATACTAGATTTGAGACAAGTCAATTTTGATATCATTTTGTAATTGTGTGTAGTAAATATTTGATCCACTTAGAAAAGATGTATTCCTCACTAAGCTGTACATTGCTCACCTCATTCCTTCCAATCTTTTTTAGGATTTTCAGCTAGCGATGATCATACAAGAGCAATATCAATGAAGGGTCTTTTGGGAGTTGAATTTTGTTGGTTTGAAGTTACTTCCTTTGGGTGGAGGATGGTCATGTCACCCTTCATTCTTGATGGTTTTGGGATGTGATAGTTGGAGTTAGCTTTCTCTTGCAATATTAATCCTACCATTCCTCATTTACATGAGATAAATGGTTGCCATGCAATAGAAAAGTGTCATAAAAGTTTTAAACATATTGCATTTGTGTCAATTTAGACCTTAAACATATTGATCTAGTATCAATTCAATCATTTTGGCTAACTTTAGCTGGATATTGCCGACGCAGACTTTGACCCACTTATGTGGCATGGTCATTACTAATATGGACAATTTTTAGTAATTTTTTTAATAATCTTTTTTATTTTTTAATCTTTTTTTTTTGTTCCTTTCCCTTCCTTTGACCAAAGACACGGGCCCGCTGGCCACTAGCCAGGCTTCACCCTCACTAGTGACGGCGAGGGAGGTTGAGCCTTGCCATGGCTGGACGAGGCTCAAACTCACTAGATCTAATGAGGTCGTGCCTCGCTAGAGGTTGTGAGTGTGACATCTTGATTTTCGAGTCTGATTTCGATAAGATGAAATGAGCTTTTCATCGACGCGCTTATGGCCTTATTCTGTGAGAGGGCCCCTCACAAGATAACTAGCCTATCGGGTGAAACCATTAAGAGATTTTAACGCAATAGACTTGATAATTCGATTAGGAATCGACTGCTCGACAGTGTTGATCTGCAAAGGTCATTACGGCACTATCAAAAATCGATCAGAGATTGGAGATAGGTCGATTTGATTGATATATGTAATCAGAGTGTGGGTGATTCTACCTGATTGCAAAATACCCGTCGATCGGCACTAAATCAATTTTTCTATCATTTTGGTACCTGGTGCCCATAATTGATAACTCGAGATTTTCACGACAATCAAGAGTCATCAATGTGTCGAAGATGTATAATATGACTCAAGATGAATCGATCATGGGTCAATTGCATCAAAATTTTCTAAAAATTACCCAGTAGATTAAGTCACACTAAAAGCGCGCCGGATTGAAATTAACCGCGAACTTGAACCCGATTTCAGAAATCGAAAGTTATGTCATGTCATGACTTATTTTAGGAACGTCAACTCATCCTCTGAAGAATTTTAAGAGATTCCAAGATTTTTATGGAAAATTGATTCGGATGCCGTAGAAAATTAACGGAAATTCGGATGTGCCAAATTAAAGGAAATTAGGACTTCCAAGCCAAGCCTTTGAGTGTCAGAGACTTACAGAAAATTATTTGGGCTTTTCCTTAGCAAAATTGGACCTCAATTTGAGGAATTGAGTGGGGAAATTGAAGACCAAAAATGGAAATTCGGAGCTTTGCAAGAGACTTCAATTTTTTACTTTAATTTGGACTATTTTGATGGAAAATTGGGTGGAAAGTAATAGGGGAGACATGTAATCAATGGAAGGGATAAATGTTTGACCTTGGCCCCCTCCACCTTGGCTTTCCTTGCACGACTCTTTGCCGACCTCCTCCTTGCACATATGTTTCTCTTTCATTTTTTTTTATTTATTCATTCACTCGGCTATTCCACTGATTCCTCACTTGCTTCTTCTTTCCTTTTTCATGCGTCCAACCCTGATTGAAGCAACCACGATTTCTTCGCTTCCTTCTGCCCGTTTGTTCCTCAAGCTACCGCCGAAGACCCCACACCTTCTTTCCTTGATTTGCGACGTCCCCAGCGAAGCCCACGTCTCTGCCCCCATCACCATCATCATTCACCATCATCCAACACCCCTCCATCTTCTGTTTTCCAAATCCACCGAAGCTTCAATCAACATCCTTGCAAGTAGAGCTCCTTTGTTGACCATTCCCCCACGCGTCCAGCAGCAAGTGAGCCCACCATCACTTGCTTTGTTCCACCGAGCATCCAGCATCTTCATCCGTTCTTCTGCCAGCACGCCTACCCCACCTGGCGTCTTCTTCAGTTGAACAACCAGCAACGAAAACCCTCCACCGAAGCAGATCCGTGGCCGCGTCTTTTCCCCCAGCTTGAAGACCAACGAAGCCACATGATTTCAGTCCCACAAGCCCACGTAATTTTCTTGTTTGGCCCGAGGAAGTCAGTCCAACAGCTCCTTCTATGCTTGAGCCTAGAAGCCTGCATGATCGGCCCAACTCTCTACAGCCCGCAATTTGAGCCTTTAGTCCATCTTGATTCAAGCCCGTGTCTTCAGCCCATCTTCATGCAATTTCAACCCAAGTGAATTTCAACAGCCCATCTTCAATTTTGGTCAGGCCCATTTGAAGCCCAAGCCCGCGAAGCAAGTTAGCCCAAGCCTAGACCAAGCATAGCAATTTTCTGTGGACTTGCAAGGCCTTTGGGCCTGGTCCGAGTGTCCGTTGACGTCACCGAAAATTCGGAATTCGGCCGCCGTCGCGTTGTCGTCGCAGTGAACTGGTTTCTGCAATTAACCGATGAGTTTATTTACTAAACTCTTCTTAGTAGGCTAATGATGTCTAAAGGGTGTTTAGATTTATTTAATTAGGAATTAGGTGATTAGTTAGATTAATTTAGTGATTTAATTATGCAATTATGCATGTTATGTGGTTAGATTAGATTAAGTGAGGCCTAGATAAATTGTGTTATTTATCTAGAAGGGTTCGGAAATTTTCCGGGTCCATATTGGTATTTAATTTAGTGATGTTGGCCTAGGTTGGCATTTTGGTATTTAAATTGATATATTTAATTAATTTTAGAAATTATTTAATTATTAATTATTTTCCAGAAATTAGTTCGGGATAGGCAGTGACCGGAATTTCGTGCTGATTGCAATGGCGTGGTTAATTTTTGCAATTGAGTATTAGTTTGTGCAAATTGAGTGCTAATTGGAATTTTGAATATTTAATTCCAAAAATTGTGAATTTCAATATTTATTCAGAAAATCCTATGTGTCAAATTTCAAACACCGAAAATGGTTTTATGTACCATATAAACTAGTGGGATTTTCAAAAGAAGGTCATGAATTTTCTAGGTCCAATCTAACTGTGTACCCATACACGACTAATTTACCGTGTATTTTTAATACGAAGAAAAAAGGCCAGGATTACCATTTTAATGGAGGCATTTGAATGCAATGTATGGTGTCCTATGCCGGAATTGATTGATCATGTGTTGATTAAGAGAAACCGTTTCGTGCAATTATGCCGGACATTACTAAATCCCTTTTTTGGGTTACCCATGCATTAGGGTATCGGGTCGCAGTAGATTTTGGACCTATGCACCTTCGGGAATGTCGTCAATGAGACATAGCCGTGCTCTATGGGGAAGAGACGATGCCTGGCTCTGTCAGTAGACTGTCGAACATGGATGTTGACAGTGCCTCGAGTGGCTTAATTAACAATTGGAACACATGATTGTCTAAGTTTGATATGCCTGATTATGAGACAAAACTGTGTCTCATGGTATGGGTCGGGTCATAATGGTTTAATTTTATAATCAGGACTCTTGTGATGGATTGGGCTGAGGCCCTTGTAGTTGATTGAGAAAAGTAAGGCGTTTCAATTGTCGTATGCATAAATTTTATGCATTTGAGATATGAACTGTACTAACCTATAGGAAGGAACTGATGTGAGGTAAGTTTCCTGTTCTAATTGTGTGTTTGTGTGATTAGAGCGCCCTAAAGCGTATTTCCCTCCTAATATGGGTTTAGTAGGTGGACTTGCTGAGACATTGTCTCACTGATTATTGAATAACCATTTTTAGGTCCTTAGAAGGTGGTCGTGGAAGACCAAGGTCTCGAAGTTTGAGGAGTATGGAGGATCGGTGGATATGTCTTATCAGTAGGTCGTAGGACAACCTCTTGGGAGAGTCGACATTTTTGTAGGCTTTCGACTAAACTCGTTTTGTGCCTGAATCTCATTGTTTATAAAAGTGTGCTTTTATGAATTGATATCATGCTTTTCTATCCCAAGATGATTATTGTCAGGGGGTTTATTTTCGCTTCCACATGTGCTTAAAAATTAATGGGTCGGCGACTTGTACTGGGAAGTTGCAAAATTTTATCCACCAGAGAGGGATGGGCATGCGCTCGGGGTTCGGGGCATGACAGTGAGAGTGACTTTACATTAAGTTGGAGAGGCTTGCCCTTGTCGACCATGGGCGAGGCACGACCTTGCTAGAGGCCATGAGGGCGGTCTCGCACTATGCTAGCAGGGCTCAACCCTCATCAACCCTCATCTCTGGTTGGTCGTTGAGGTTTGATGACCGACTAGAGGAAGGGGAAGGAAACTAAAAAAAGAGAAATAAAAAAAGGAAAAAATAAAAATAAATAATTTTTTTTAAAAATTATGAAAATATTATTAAAAAGCTCTCTATGTTAGTATTAACCATGTCATGTAAGCTGACTGACATCCACGTTAATAATATCCAATCAAAGTTAGCTAGAAGGACTGAATTTACCCTCGATCAAAATATCTAGGACTAAATTGATACAAATGTAATATATTTAAGATTTTTCAAATACTTTTCATGCCATACAATAATAAACTTCATTCTACATTGCGTAAGTTGAAAATTTGTCATTGCAAAACTTCAAATCAAGAAAGTTGATTTAAAACTTTGCCTGCTTTATTTTAACTAATCACTTTTTCCCTAATGTTTTAAATTATGCAACGTCTCTCTAAATGAAAAATGAATAGATATAACTCAATCTTTATGTTCAAGGATTACGGTTTTCCAATTACTTTACATATTCTCATTTTTTCTTTTGTCGGAAAAAAAATTCGTGCATGGAAGGTGGGGGTCTCTAAGTAAACATATTATATCTCATTAAAAGAATCCATTTTATGTTAGTAACACAGTAATGTAGTGCAATAATTAAATTTTTGCTTGGAAAAATCAATGTTAGATAACTGGAGTAATAAGAAATTTCTAATTAATGTAGAAGGTATTTGTTTTCAATTAACATGGAGGGGACTGGGAGAGAATGGTGCTTTTATATTGCTGCCCATTCTATACAAATCCCTTGGACTCCAGAGAAGTTAGCAGCACTAGTTGCATCAAAGTCAACCTCTTGCTGCATCTTATTCCTCATGAGCCATATGTGGTACCTGGTTACACAATCAGTTAGCACAGATCCCTTGCAGCTCTACAATCCCAATTCATCAATGCTCAATTAACTCGAGCTCCCCGTGTCCTATAAACTCGCGTTCACAAATCCTTACAAATCCCACAATCAAGAAAAAGGTAATCTCTTCAAAATGGCTAACCAGCCAATGAAATTGTGTTTTGCAATATTAGAAGTGAACCACACCATTTTGCTGGGGCAGTTTTGCAAAGAAGCTTGGATCCTGCTCCAAGAACTATTTTTAGTAAAGTGCCCTGAGAAGAAGCTTTCCAGTTACCTTATCAGTCGATTCCAAATTAGGAGAAATATTCCCACACAAGGTTGCTTGAATCTGCGACAGTTCAAAACTTGCAGCAGGCCATAGCCCCGCTCCATTCTCCACGATGTCAGCAACTTTTGCCTTTAAAGGAAAAAAATTCACAAGATGTCCTCAAGGATGCAATCCGGCCACAAAAATGTCTTCTTTCCATCACCAATGACATATTGTATTGAAGTATGCAGGTTTACTTCAAGGAAGGTTCTTATGACATGGAAATTCAGGACTAATCATGAAACTATGCTGGAATAAATTAAAAAAATAATAAAAAATATATTAAATTAAAAAAAATAAAATTTCCATTCTTTTGTTCTGGAGAACAAAAAAAGAATAAAAATGCATATGTCAAAAATTTTGTTCCCGAAAACAAAAAATCTATTTTTTTGTTTACGAGAACAAATTTAGAACAAAAATAAAAAATAGAAAAAAGTTGTTTCTTGTTCCCAAGAACAATTCTAAGAAACAATTTTTTTCTCTCCTCTTTTTTTCTTCTCTTTCTTTTCTTCTTCTTCTTCTTCCTCCTTTCGGCTAGTCATCGGCCTTGGCCATGGCCGACGCCGACCATTGGCCAGACGAGGGCCAACAACCTCGCCGGAGCGTCGCCGGCCCCCGGTGTGACATCCTGAATTTCAATTCTATCTCGATTAAATTGAATGGGTATTTCGTTGACGCGCATATGGTCTTTTTTCTTGGAGCTAATCACTCTCGAGTTAATTGATCTATTAGGTGAAGCCATTAAGGGAATAAATGCGGCAGACTTGAGAATTCGATCATAAATTAACTGCTTGATCATGATAATCGGCAAAGGTCAATATGGCACTGTTATAATCGATTAGTGATCGGATATAGGTTGATTCGATGGAATGTCTTAATTAAATTGTGGGTGATTCCACATGATTGCAAAATTCGCGTTGAACGACACTAACTCGATTTTCTATCGATTTTGTACCCGGTACCCGTAATTGAAACTTTGAGATTTTTATAACAACCGAGAGTCGCCTATGAGTCAGAGATACACAATGTGGATCGAATTTTCGACCATGGGTCAAACAATCCCTAAAAGCTACCCAATATATTGGGTCGTGCCAAAATCGCGTTCGGTCGATTTTAACCAGAAAATTAAATTTAGTTTTGGAAATTAAATGTTCGAACATGTCATGATTTATTTTTAGGATACCATCTCATATTTTGGGAAAATTCTGTCAAGCTAGAAATTTTGGCGAAAAAATCAAAATCGGCAAATTAAAATAAAAAGAATTCGTATGGACAGCTTGATGTGGTATTTAGGCCACCAAAAAGGTTTAGTTTGTGAAGGAAATGAGAGAAAATTTGCCATTGGTTGATACTTGGACTTTGTGGGCTGAATTAGAGGAATTTTTTTATGCCAATTTGCTTTATTTGGTGAAGAAAATGGAAGAAATTCGTTAGGGTTGCCGCATAGGTATTTTTGGGTTGCCAATTTGCTTTGTTTGTGGAGAATTTGAGGGAAAATTACCCATTGGAGGCTGCCTTGACTTGGAGGGCAGAAGACTTTGGTGTTCTTGCACTCAAGTGGCTTGATATTTTGCTTGTCTTCCCATTGGTTGCATGTTTGACCTTCATGGTCCCTTGTTCCCTCTCTCCTTCTCCCCTCTCTTCTCCCTCCTTCTCTTTGTGCGTGCAACACCCTAGCAGAACAACGACCCCCATTTTCCTTCTTCTTCCTCACGCATCTTTCCGTCCTCTGGTTCTGTTTTGCTTCATTTGGTTGCTGCCATCTTCATTTCTTCATCCCACCCAGCAGCCCTTGCGTCCAGCCACCACCAACGGCTGCCTGACCACCTCGTCCCGGTAACAGCAGCACCTGCGGCCGCTGAGACCAGCCAGCCCAAGCCAAAACAAAACTGAAACCTCCTCTTGGTCGTGAGCCTTGTGGGGTCTTTTTCCACTGCTGTTTGAGCTCTGTTGGAGATGCGGTAGTCATGGGATCTCACTGCCATCGTGTCACTATCGCCGTGAACCTATTTTCTCACTAATCCGGTGACTTAACTCCATAATCCTTGATTAGGTTGTTAATTGCGCTTAGGGGGTTAGATTAGTGCTAATTAGCTTAGTTAAAATTAGTATTAAGTTAGATTAACCTTAAGATGGATTAGTGTTAATATAGTTTGGTTATATTAGCCTTAATATGGATTAGTGTTTATCTATTGGTTGGATTAGTACTAACGAGGGCGATGTAGCTTGGTTTAGTGGATATCTCCCAGATTAGTTTGCTGGACGCTCGCTATTTGTTATTTTTGTGGAGAAAAATGTACTACGATTTTGGAGTTACTTCCTACTTGAGAAATGTTCTAGACATCTTCAACTATGACATATATTTTACTTAAGATTTTATAGATTTAAAAGAATGAGATTTCAGCTTCATTATTTGCAAAATAGAATCTTAGATTATGTTGGAACTTGTGACCTTTTGGTGTTCAAAGAATTTTCATCAACTATTAGGGTTCGATTTTTGAAATATTTTCTTCACAAAAGTGTTTTTTTAGAACATATTAAAATTTGAGGATTTTATGAGTTCGGTTGATTATGTTTCTGGAATTAAACTTGAAGGCGTGTGAGTGGTTCGGTTTCTGCCGGTTAGGGCCAGTAGTGGTTTTGTGGTTGTTCTTGGTATCTAGCTTGCTAGATAATGTATATATGGTTATGTGGTTGACTTTTGGCATTCTTAGAGCTTATGCTTGATAATATGCGAAATTGATTGCTTAATTATGCAATTGGGTGCTTGGTTGTTGTTATGGACTATTATTGCAAAAATTGGATTTTGGTATTTAAATAGAAAAATATCGGGTGTTGGTTTTTTATGCCAAAAATGTTTATATAGTATATGAAATGTGGAATTTTGAAATGATAGGGTATCATGCTTACTGGTTCGATTTAAATGCGTGACCACGCACGATTATTTTACCGTGATGATTTTTAATACGAAGAAAATTGGCCAAGTCTATTATTTGAAATTGAGGATTTGAGTGCAAAGCACGGTGTTCTTGGCTAAGTTTGGATGTGCGTGTGGTCACTAAGTGGAAACTGTCCTAAGACATTTATGCGGGACGAAGCTCCTATGTGGGGTGCCGTATAGGTGGAGGATGCTAGACGATGCCATTCGCGAAGGGGTTTCGGAACGAAGCTCCTGTGTGGGGTGCCATATAGGCGGAGGATGCTAGATGATGCCGTTCGCGAATAGATTTTGGAATGAAGCTCTTGTATGGGGTGCCATCTAGGTGGAGGATGTTAGATGATGTCGTTCGTGAAGGGGTTTCAAAACGAAGCTCCTGTGTGGGGTGCCGTCTAGGCGGAGGATGCTAGACTATGCCATTTGCGAATAGATTTCAGAACAAAGCTCCTCAGTGGGGTGCCATGATCGATGGGTCGTAATAATTGGAACATGCTTGAGTGATTAAGGTAGCCGCGCCTGATTATAGGACGAAATTGTGTGGCATGGAATGAAACGTGTCATAACGATTTAGCCTTATAACCGGGACCCCTGTGATTATTTGATGAGTGATATGAGATGTTCCGATTATTGAATGCATTTACTGTATTTATATAATATATGAGATATACTAATGTGCAGGGAGGTGCTAAGATGAGGTAAGTCATATATGGTGCAAGTTTTTGACGCCTCTGAGTGAATTCTCATCCTAATCGGGGTTTAGAGTGTTGACTCACTAAGATTTTATCTCATCCCATCATGGTTTAAATTTTTAAGGTCCTTAGAATGGAGAGGCTGAAGGATCTAGAGCATAGGTGACTCAATAGTTCTTTTTGGACCAAATTTATGTAGATATAGTTGTGGGGTAGACCAAGTGCATGTGAATACTATCCCTATGTTAATTGTTGTATGGGGTTTGTTTATTGAATTCGCTTCTGCATGTGCATAAAAGAAAGGGTTGGCGACACGTCGTGGGAATGTCGCAAATTTTAGTCAACCGCCAAAGATGTGCGCGTGCCCGAGGTTCAAGGCATGACATCCGGAGACGCCAAGCCACAGCGAGGCTCGTCGGCCCGAGCCTCACCGTGGCTAGGCGAGGCTGACCTCGCATCGCCTGGGCGAGGTTGAGCCTCGTGAGGCCACTTGCAAGGCTGGGCCTCACCTAGATCTGGCAAGGCCGAGCCTCGCGGTGGCTTGGCGAGGCTCCGGCGAGCTCGCCAGCTCTCGTGGTAGCTTGGCAAGGCTCTAGCAACCAGCCACAAAGAGAAATAAGGAAAAAAAAAAAAAGAGAAAAGAAAGAATAAAAAAGAAGAAGAAAAAAAGAAAAAAAGGAAAGCTATAATAAAAATATTGAAAAATTAAAAGAAACAACCAAATTATACAAGTTTACCAATTCTATTCTTGGAATAGAAATTTTTTACAGTTATCAAGCGCATTCTTATACTCAAAAATTGTTATTGGGAACAGAAACAAAAAAAAAAAAAACTATTTCTGTTAAAAAATTATTCCCCAGAACAGAAACATTACCAAACATGCCCTTAAAGATTGAGATTGTCTTTTTGTCATCATCAATATTTGATAAGATGTGAGCAAGCATTAGCGTAACATATCCACCCGAAAATAAGTAGACTAATGAAAATTTTTCTTTTATGATTGGTCCTTTAGACAACAAAACTCTGTAGAATTCGAAAAAAGGTAAGGTTCACCTGCTAATACGATCAATTCACTTAAATTTTTACGATGACTTTAAGAAGTGTTAACCAAAGAAGTAAGTGAAAAGATCTAAAATGTATGATTCTAGAAGACCCTTTGCTTAGAGTCAGTTTCAGGTGACCCTTCGCTCTTGATTCATTAATTTCCACGTTCAAGTTTGTGGATGAAGATAGGACCCCTGTCTTCTTGAGAGCAAGGTCTCCATTATGAACATGTAATGCAACAATAACGTGCAAAAGAAAAAGATAAGGGCTTTATTTTTCATCTCTAGATGCAATTTGATAACTTCGGGCAACATAAAATGAGATAGGACAACAATTAGATGATTGTGGGAGAAAGAGAATACTGCAGCAACAGCACTTTACATGCATAAGTCTCTGTTTAAGAGACAAAGCTTTAGCTCAATCAATAATAGATCAAGGAAATTTTTAACAGGAGTCTATTGTCCCTAATCTACGTATGAACTTTTCTCATACGCACGAGAACTACAACTTACCTCATATACGACACGATTAGCCTTTAGGTGTCATCTATCTACCAATACAGGAAGTATCTCAATTTCTCAAGTTGAGTAGATTACGCAGTTCACTGGTGGTGGCATGTGACTAACGAGCTTCAAGAACAGTAATTGTAACTCCATTAACAGAACATGTTCTGTTACATTTTGTCTGAAGATCTCCAGTGTGGGTGCTCTCGTCGATGAACGCAGGCTGTTTCGGGGATGGAAGTACCGCATCAGCATTCCCCAACATGAAGACCACCGTGGACATAGTTGGTCTATCCGACGCATATCTTTGCACGCACAAAAGACCGATTTGAATGCACCTCGATACCATTTCCTTAGAATGTGTCTTGTCAATTGATTTGTCCACAATGTCCATGCATTTTCCTCCTTTCCACAGCTCCCACACCTGGAAATAACGCATACCAAACACCTCGGATTGTGACAATGCGACTGGTCAAATTGTGCATAACGTTGAATTATATAAGAGTTTCATACTTACATGGCCAATTAAATTGCAAAAGGGATTCATATGATAGCACCCACTGTTTCTTTGGCCTGTGATGATCTCTAGCAACAAAACTCCAAAACTGTACACATCTGATTTTATAGAAAACCAGCCTTGCAGAGCATACTCTGGTGCCATGTACCCACTACAGAAGCCAAAAAGGAGAAAAGCAATCGAAATCTCATTCACCGTATAAAATTCCTTGTTGAAGTTTGGGGGACATAACAAAAGGTTGAAGCTTTAGTATGGAAGAAAGAAAATGGTTGGTCAGAGTTCTTTTTCATTGTTCTAATTTCTCATTGTTTAATCCGGTGAAGCAGAATTTAATGCTCAAGAAAGAAACTTACTATGTCCTGATCACGTGCTTCGTTTTCCCTTCAATTTGGTCTCCTCCACATATCCTCGCTAAACCAAAATCTGAAATCTTGGGGTTCAATGCAACATCTAGTAAGACATTGCTAACTTTTAAATCTCTGTGGATTATCCTCAAGGTTGAATCCTGATGTAAGTACATGAGTCCCCGTGCTACACCATAAGCGATTGCATACCTTTTTCCCCAATCCAGAAGTGATCTCTTTGTTTCATCTGGACCAATTTTGGGGATTACCTCAAGTTATTATCCATAATACTAGCTGTAGACGAAAATTCTAGCCATCGGAAGAGAATACTTACCAAAAAGTAATGAATCCAAGCTTTTATTGGGTAGATACTCATAAATTATCAGTTTTTCATCTTCTTGAATGCAGCAACCTAAGATTTTCACCAGATTCCGGTGTTGGAGTTTGGCAATCAACCTGACTTCATTTTTGAACTCTTCATTTCCTTGTCCAGAATATTTGGAGAGCCTTTTAGGGTACGAATGGTAACGTTTCATTGTTTTTTTTTGTTCAGGGAACAGAAAAAAAAAAAGTGTTTGTTCGGGAACAATTTTTGAACAAAAGAACGCGTTTGGTAATGTTTGGTCCGGGAATAAAAAATGAACAGAAACACGTTTGGTAAATTTTATTCTTTTTTTTTGGTTTCTTTTAATTTTTTAAACATTTTTATTTTATTTTTTTATTTTTTCCTTTCTTTTTATTTTTCTTTTTTCCGGCCGGTCACCGGCCTCCGCGCGGGCGACGGGGCGGCGGCCTCGCCCGGGCACGGCGAGGCTCGCCTTGGCTGGGCGAGCCCGAGCCTCGACGGCTGGTCGACGGCCGGTCGCCGGCCATGGCCGAGGCCGGGGAGCGGTGAAAGAAAAAAGAAGGAAAAAAAAAAAGAAGAAGAAAAGAAAAAGAAGAAGAAGAGAGGGAGAAACGTTTCTTGAAGAAACGTTTGGAGCAAAGAAACAACAAATTGTTGTTTTTTTTTTTCTCGTTCTTATTTCGTTCAGAACAAAAAAACAAAAAAGGAACAGAAACGCAACCAAACGCGTTTCTGTTCCTTTTTTGTTCCCAGGCACACTTTCCGTACAGAAGTGTGCCGGAAACGTTTCTTAGAAACGTTTCCATGCATGCCCTTAACTGCTATTTCTGTTCCGTCATTCATCACACCCTGTGAAAATGAACACATCATAAGAATAAATATTTAGACCTGTCAGATGAAGCCGGTGGCTCAAAAGCTGTTATGAGAAAATATAAGATAGATTACGTAGTTAAACTTCCTGGGAGGATGCGTTGGTCACTTCATGGGTTTGTGATGAAGGGTAGATAAGAGTGGACACAAGTCACACTCCGAAACCGCATTTTATTCGAGGACATCAATCCCCCTAAGGGACAGACAATTGAAGTTGCCAGACTACACATATTTATATCCAATAAACATTTGGATTCAGTTGAATAGGGAGATTGATTACCTTATATACAGATCCAAAACCGCCTTGGCCAAGCTCATTGGCAGAGGAAAAATTGCTTGTGGCTACAGCTACACTTCCAAAATCAAAGACTGGCACCTCCGTTTTTCGCCTACCTTTGCTATTTAGGTTTTTTAGACCTGGAATTTGGTCGAAATATGTTGAGCTTGTGGTAACACTAAACAGATGATTACGCCCTCTTCTATCTGCTGTCGCACAGTTGAATAAAACACATAAGAAAGAAGCTGAAAGCAAATCTGTACTGCCTATTTTTTGGCCGTTCTGGCCAATCTGGAAATTTTTCTGTAGAGGTAGGAACAATACAAATTTTCCCTTCAACAATGACGAATCAAAATACAGCATTTTTAATTATCATGCACCGTTTGTGGAGCTTCTTTGATCAAGATTTCCAGTACTGAAATCAACCACCCTGTAGCCTAAAATCCTGGCTAGATTAGCTCCAGTTTAAATTTCATAGATTTCTTATCCCTAAACATTGAAATGATTACCTACTTGTATAATAGACTGAGTAATGAATATGGCGGAAAAAGCCTCTATCAAGGCAAGATCACCACACCTCTTTTCCTCTTCAACAGAAGTCAGTACATAAGGCAGCCTAAGAGCAGCAACACCGGTACAGATACCGACACTGTTGCCGCCATCACCTTCTTGACAAGAGTACTCATTTTACTGTAGCGACCTGTAAAAAAGGCACAAGAAGTGCGCCAATGACATGGATGCCTGAATGTTACAGAAATGAATGCGACACGTGCAATTGATAATATGAATTATCATAAGCAAACAATTCCTTTAAGACGAGATCAGGAGAATGGGGACAGTAATTGCAACCCCAAAAGAGCAGTAAAAGTATGTGAAGTAGATGTTAGCAAGGAGTACCTAAGTCAGTTGCATCGACCCGCACATATAAATCTTTACCCAAGTCTGAAAATGCTCTTGTATCCACTAAATCTCCATACCACATGAGGCATCCATATTCCCCCATAGTTTCATTTGCACTCGAATAGGCTGTGCAATTGCAATCCCTCAAGCATTCCTGCTCACACTCCTTCAAGCTCAGGCTCATGTTGACATGCGCTGTTGAAGTGTCCAGCAACTTCACCTGTTTCACCTTCTCGAAACCTTCCCCACTTCGATACAGTGATGCGCCTTGCCTCCTCTTGCACCCGCGTGATCCGTCCCTTAAGTACGGATTGCCCGGAGACTTGGGCTCAAATCCAGGCAGGCAGGTGCAGTCTAACTGGTTAGCAGTGTTTCCGCCACAGTTGCTATTAGGCCCACAATTCCTGTAGTAGTCACACTGCTCCTTTGGATAGTAAACAAACTCACTCCACCGCTGCTCTTCATCAAGCCATGTGGAGTGTTTAACTGACCCTGACTCATGCACCATAATTCTAGAGATAACCGATGTATTGATGATGCCATACATATCAGTAACCTCCTTCGCGTCATTCACAATTGTGACATTGCTATAGATAAAACCGTAAGCCGTCTTGGGAACACCAATAGTTAATGGTCCGCCCCTCCAATACGGAGCTCCATCCTTGTAAAGGAAAAACTGTGGGTACCCTGTTGGTTCAAGCCTGAATGAACAACTGCCTGGTGCTGGATCGTCTTTGGATTTCCAAGATGTCACGAAGCGGTTCAAACCGGTTCTCCGGTCCAACCCAAGCTTCATGGACGGAAGAAAGGTGTCTGTGGGATAATCAAAGCTCTGCCAAATAACCACTTTGCTCAAATCATGATTCAAAACCAGATTACCTGAATCCAAAAGCTGAGCAGTAGCAGAATCGTTTGAAGTCATGGAGGAAACATTGGTTGACCAAATGGGCAAGCTCCCGTTGTTTTCACGGATCACTAAATTTCCATAATGATCAAATGCAAGAACTCCTGAAGTATCGTTCACGGATTTTTCTCTGTTAGCAACCCAAACAACAGTTCGCTCCGGTTGTCCAAAGTACCAAATCCCCACATAACGCAAGCTGGAATTACCAGGGCTGAAGAAACCGAGAGCAAATTTTCTTGATTGGGAGATCAAGACATCACCATCTTTCATGGTGTTGTTTGGAGCAAGGGTGTCCAAAGAATCAATCAAATGAAGTAGAAGAAAGAAAAAAAGGATGTGCAATGACTGAGTGTTCATGTTGTACTTTGATCGGGATGCAACGTGCTTATGTTTCAGGCAAGAAAGCAGTGATATATCTTCTCTTTATAACCAATAAACCACAAACTTTTCGATGCGGTCATGGTTTCAATAGATGAGTGGAACCACCATATGTGACCGTTCTTATAAACTGAAAATTCAATAATAAAACTGTACCCCGGGGCAAATACCTCGAAGGGGCGACTTTCACACCATCTGTCCTTGCTTGACTCTTCTTCTTCCCTCTATTGGTGCTCCTTTATTCATTATTATTGACTTTCTTTTTCCTGCCGATGATTGATATGCATCACTCCCGGGGAGACACAAATTCACATAGACAAGGTACTCCGAGAGTCTGCATTTCCTACGGTCAGCAGTCAATGGAAGACTTATTTAATTGGCTAGTCACATCATTTCCCTTCTTTTGAAAAGAACCCATAACTACCGACCGAAAAAAAAAGAAGGTAAAAAACCATCAAAAACCCCAAACTTTGCATCGAGTGATAGATTTACCCCGAACTTTATTTTGTGACGTGAAAAACCCCAAAGTTTGCTAACTGTGACACATTTACTCCATTAAGGGTATTTTCGTCTTATTTTTTCTGTTTTCTTTTTTATTTTTTTCTTCCTCTCTCTTCCCTCCGCCGACGCTAGAGGGAAGCCGGCGTCCGGTGAGGGCTGCCCTCGTCGGCGTCGGGCGAGGGTCGCCCTCGCCCGGGCTGGCTAGGGCCGCTCGACGCCGCAAGGGTGCCCTCGCCGGATCCGGCGAGGGGTGCTCTCGCGGCGGCTCGGGCGAGGGTGCCCTCCCGGATCGGCGAGGGAGGCCCTCGCCCGATGCCGACAAGGGGCGCCCTTGCCCGCATCGGGCGAGGGGTGCCCTCATCGGTGTCGGGCGAGGGGTGCTCTTGCCGGCGTCGGGCGAGGGTGCCCTCGCTAGATCCGGCGAGGAGGCCCTCGTTCGGCGTCGACGAGGGCCGCCCTTGCCTGCGTCGAGGCAAGGGGTGCCCTCGTCGGCGTTGGGCGAGGGTGCCCTCGCCAGATCTGGCGAGGGAGGCCCTCGCCGGACGCCGGCTTCCCTCCGCCAGCTCCGCCATGGCCAGCGGAGGGAAGGAAGAAGAAGAATAAAAAAAAAGAAAAAAAAAGAAAAAAGTTTTTAAAAGTAAAAAGACCAAAACGCCCTTGTGATTTAGGGTAAATGTTGTCACACCCCGATTCACAAGAAGAAGGGTATGACACGGCCGTCCTTTTTACCAAAGGACGCAGCCTCAACGTAACCAAAATTCAACCCGATATCAACATATATACATCCACATATATATATATATATATATATATATATATATATATATATATATATATATTTGACAAAAAGAGACACTTGGTTATAATATCAGAGTATATCTATAACACAAACAAAAAAAAAACATAAACTTTATACTAAAAACTAGCTTATAAACCTATTAACTATGCATAAGCCATACCTAAAAATTTCCACTGCAAAAGTCCTCCCCGAGCGAACGCTCACGCCTACTTGCGACTCGCTGAAGAAGCTGAAAAAAAACAAGTATAAGAAATGAGTGAGCTACCACGGCTCAATGAGTAACACATTTCTTCTAAGCGGATCGAGAAATCACTATGCACATTTTAAAACACAAACATAACTCACTTTATCATAATACCAATTCATAATTCAAATATCGAAAGCACCAATTGTCGAGTCCATTAGTCAATCTCGTAAAACATGCATCAATGGTCTGTTGCATTGATTAATCTCATCAACTCATATCGATGGTCCACTCCATCGACCAAACTCAAATCATACGTCAATGGTTCACTCCATTGACCAATTCATGCTCAAATGTCTAACCATGTTCATGCGTAACGCCCGTGATAAAACGACCAAGATTCGCCCCTTGGCAAGGTCTCCACATATTATTAGCCGGTGGCTCGGCTCATAAGGATATCCTAAAATAGTATACGCATACCCACACTCCTTAAGGTCCACAGAGACATTGAGCACCAACCACCAATTACAATATCCAGTAATCCAACATTAGAAAGAGAATCATACCACAACTCCAAATTTGATATATATAAATATCAAAGCATCCTTCAAAGCATTTCAAGATTCTTCCACAAAGAATTTCACAAATCCTTTTTCACACAACCATTCAAATTAACGTCAAAATACAACTCCCTTCGAACCAACAATGTCAGTAATATCTCGATCCTATTTTATGTAACAAAATATGCTTTTTGTCAACTCATAGAGTATTTAATCAACCATGTTTCTCAAAATATGAGTTTAAAATACAAAAAAGAAATAGTGTCACTCACCTGGGAAAAGCCAAAAATCAACTACGATGCTCACACGAACCGACGCATTCGGATTCCTAACAATTAAAGGAAAAATATCAAAAAGCCGAGTAAAAATGATATTCTTATAACGACTCGCCTATACTAGGCCTATTAGTCGATAAACGACACCTACGTGTCCCAAAAGTTCACAATTTAGCATAAACCCATCATTTTCAGCTAGGCGCGGCCCATGCACCAACTTCGTTACGCCATAACTTCCTCCACAAAATTCCGTTTCAAGCCGTCTTATAGTCTTTAGAAAGCTCTCTTAACGTACAACAACAACCCTAACTCAGCCGCCCCAAAACAGTACCGGAAATAACAAAAAAGAGACTCGAAGCCACTGTTCGCTACAGTACCAGATTGCGCCCCCAACTTCAAAATTCTGTTCTGAACAAACCGCAAGCTCAAATCACGATCTGAAAGATGCTATAGCTTCACAACATCCCAAAGTACCATTTCTAAAAAAAATTACAGCTTAACGACTCAAAAATTGGGCTTCGCCACACAAATACCCAAAAAATCCGAATTTCGAGCCCTAATTGCGGCAATTGCTTCAAGCAAGTGATTAAAGGCTTCAATTTCTTACTGGCCTTGCAAAACACACTTGAGTTGGCTTGATGAGGCGTCCAAGTCACGAGCGTGCCAAATTTTTTTTTTCCTTTTTTTTTCCTTTTTCCTTTCTCTTCTTTCTCTCTTCTCCCCTGTTTCTGCCCGTGCTCCTCTTTCTCTCCCTCTTTCTCTCTTTTTAAAGCTCAGCCAAAGTTTCCACGGTTCTCTTCAGCCTCCCTTTTTTGACTTTTCAAACTCTTTCTTTTCTCTTCTTTTATTTTATTTCCTTACTTTAAAGCCCATATATTACAAATGTGTCACACAAATGAAAGTTCGGGATTTTTTGTGTCACAAATAAAAGTTTTGGGTAAATGTGTCATAGTTAGCAAACTTTGGGATTTTTCACGTCACAAAATAAAGTTCGGGGTAAATCTATCACTCGAGGCAAAGTTTAGGGTTTTTGGTGGCTTTTTCCAAAAAAAAAAAAAAGAACCCATAACTTTTAAAACAAGTGTCAGTTGCTTTCTTCACTTCAATATTATAACTTTATCACTTAAGTATACAAATGTTTTAAAATCATTCACCAAATACTAGAAATCCGACGTGACATAATACTTGTAATAATCGCTTTTAAAAAATAATAACATTGAAGTAATCAATGAAAAAAAAATTATAACCCTTAAATAAGTGTTATATATAAATTATGACACTCAAGTAAGTATTGTAGAAAGTTGTGTTACTTCTTGTGTCTTTTTCACAACCCAAAAGTCCAACTCAACTAAACATTATTGCTCGCTAGAGTTGCAACATTAGAATGCCCGAACAACTCCCCTTCAATATAGCAATTACACTATTGGACTGATATGGAAGGTGGTTGAAGTGTCTTTAATGTTGTGTTTACTTCAACTTCACCAACAACGAAGAAAAGATGGGCACAACATCGCCAATTAAGTGAAGAAGCTTTAAAGCCTGATAGACTAATGTGCCATATTTGGGATCATCTATCTCTCCATCAATTATGAGAGTGGCAATAGGAGCAGAAATTGAAATAAAGGTAAACAGATGAGGAAAACGGTCCGGTGGGCGTGTGGCTTGGTTGAACGGCAAGGGGGCTTGCTTTTCTAGTTTTCTCAAGCTTCTAAGCACCCTCAACAATGGAGAAAGCAAGTGGATTGAGGAAGAAGGAGGCTGCTGCAAGAGAGGGGCCACTTGGCTTGTTTTCCATCAAATTGTCCCATTGACTTAACCACAACCATGTCTAGCTTCCTTGGCCACAATTTAGCCACCCATGCTCCCCATTTAGAAGTTTGAAATTGTCCAAAAGTTGTGAGGGTGGGGGACATACGAATTTCATGGGTTTTGGCATCAACTGGGCACTAATTGCTTCTCAATTCAATCCAATTTGGCCCTCATAATTTCAATTAGCACCTCAATGATCAAATCGATATTTTTCCTCACCATTGATCCCAATTGCTTCCTAATTTCGCAATAAAAAATGATCCCCAGCATTTTCTGAACAAAAACGTCTCTAAGATGACTTTTTTCCAAAAAGTTTCGAGTTGCAGAAATTTTTTTTGAAACTGAGTCGACGTTCCTAGAATTTATTATGACATGAAAGAATCTTTAATTTCTAAAATCGAATTCAAATTCGCAATTAATTTCAATCCAACACGTTTTTAACGTGACCTAGGTTACCAGGTAGCTTTTAAAACTTTTTTTTTAGTACAAATGACCCATGGTCGATTTCTTCGAGCCATAATGAACCCCTTCAACACATTGGCGACTCTCGATGGTTGTGAAAATCTCGAGATTTCAAATATGGATATAGGATACCAAAACGATAGAAAAATCAAACTAGTGTCAATCAATAAGAATTTTGCAATTTAGTGGAATCACTTACATTTAACCACTTATCTTAGTCAAATCGACTTATCTTTGATCTCTAATCAATTTACATTTGTGCCATAATGATCTCGGCAGATGACCACGGTCGAGCAACCGGTTTCTAGTTGAATCCTCAAGTCTATTTGTCTTAAAATTCTTAATGGCTTCCCCAAATAATCTAGTTATCTCAAGAGTGATCAGCTTTGAGAACAGCCCTATAAGTGTGTCGATGAAATGCCCAATTAATTTAATTGAAAGCAAAAGTGAAAATCCAAGATGTCACCACATGTGGTGGCGGCGTAGTGGTTGAGCGTAGGTTCCTTTCGGGAGAGGTCTTGAGTTCGAATCGATGCGTCGTCTGTCTTGCGAGAAAGGTGATATAGCTAGTACGAGTACCTAGAGGGGGGTGAATAGGTATATAAAAGATTTTTCTTGATGATTGCACAATACTTAGACAGTTGAAGGATTTGCAACAAATAATAATCAACGTAAGACTGAGTAAAGGAAAGAGAGAATTGAACACGCGGTTTATAGTGGTTCGGCTTGATTCAAGCCTACGTCCACTCTTCTGCACTAACAGCCAATTGGCTGGATTCCACTATGAACAAAGAGATGTTACAGCGTTGATCTTCCTTGATTTCTAGGTGTAGATGATCTACCACACTTGCTCAAGGTATCACCAAGTATAGACACTCTCTGTGTATACAATTTCGCTCAGAATGAACCGATTAATAATCAAGGTGCTTCAGATTCTGGAATTTCTCTATCGATCACGTTTTTTAACACAACTAGAACGTCTTCCTTTTTATACTCCTTTATGCCATCATACCGTTGGCACTTACCAAAGGAATTCCTCCAATCTACCCGTTGGACGGAATCAATCAAGAAGATTATTCGAGCTATTAAAGGAACCTGACAATAGCCCATCAATCCTGTTCGCCCATACAATCAGGATCTTGGTTTCCAAGAATAGAACATTCCAAGAATATTTCGTCAACCACCGGATCTTCAATTGATCTAGATACAAATAAAAGAATCCGATATTTTTATCCAACCAAGAGATCTTCTCCAGAGGATAGGATTAAATCCTCAACCATATACTTCGGCTCCGGATTTCCTTCGTCACTGGATCAGAAAGACTGTCAATGAGAATAGTCTTGAGTCTTAAGTCTTGAGTCTTGAGTGCTGAGTCTGGTGATCAAAAAGTCTTCAGACTTTAAACAGACAGTCTGCAATTATCCAGACTAGACTGATAGAAACGTTTTTTCAGCTTCAAAATATTCTGAAAAGATTTCTCCAACAATCTCTCCCTTTTTGATGGTGACAAAATTTTCCTGTAGATTTGAACAACTTTGACCTCCAAAAACATTTCTCAAGCAATATGGCTATCTCATAAAGATTAATAAAACAACCAGACTCTGCAACTAAACTCTGCATCCACAGAAAATTGGTTAGTCTTTCATGAGTAATACCATATGACAACACTTGATATAAATGCAAATAGTCAAGCATCAAAATCCACAGCCAATTCAGTCAAATTCAAGTTCACTCAAGTCAAGTTATACTAAAAAACAAACATAACCACAAAAACAAATTTAAAGTCAAAGTTTAAAGTTGGTTGGTTCAAATTGCTTCTCCCCCTTTTTGTCATCATTAAAAAAGGTGAGAAAGGAGTCAGGTTTGTTTGGGAATGCGCACGATTTGGAAATCTCCCATGGACTGGACTATGCCTTCTAGCCTCTTCAAGTCTTCCCTTAGATGAGCTACCTCCTCTCCTTTGGCATTGGCTTGAAGTTGTAGAGCTAGGTCTTTCATTTTGTCCTCCAGGGTAACTGAAGATGCTTGTCCAGCATTCTTCATGGCTTGAATTTCACAGTCCAGAGCATAGATTTGGCCCCGCATTTCCAGAAGAACATCAAGAATACGACGAAAATCTGCAGAATTGTCCGTCTGTGTACTTGCATTTGTTTTCTCAGATGGAGTGAATGTAGACGATGGCGCTTCTGTATAATCTTGTAGATTTGGTGTTGACGTATCGTGTCCTTCTTCAGGCAATTGAGAAGCCCAAAACTCTTCTGGGTCTGCTGAAGATTGTCTTAGACCTTCACTATTGGCAGCATGAGGTGTGGACCTTTCTTGCTCGCCAACTCCCCCTGTCTCTAGGACATCAAAAGGGGAAGAGTGATGATCATGCTCTTCTGTATCTTAATTCCCCTTCTCTCCAGATTCAGCTGCAGACTTTTCTTTCTCTTCTTCTCCTTCTTCTTCAGCTTCTTTCTCCTTCTCTCTCTGCTCTTCTTCTTCTCTGTTCTTGGCTTGCTCCTCTTCTTCTCTCTGTTTCTTCTGAAGTTCTGTCGATTGAGGTACAGCACGTCTGGTCCTTATCAAGGCAGTGATTGTGAGATCTTCCTCCTCATCTTCATCCTCCAAGATGAGAGTTTTCTTCTTTTTGGATGGGGCACCAATGGCCTCCTTCCCTTTTCTCTTTGAAGCGAGACGGATGCGGAGTCTTCACTCTGAATTTCTCCATTGCCTTGGAAAGTTCTTTCAGACGCATCTTCGTCAACATCTTCAAACCTATCACCATCTTATCGCACGGTCGAACACAAAGTGTATGTGGCGGTTCAATATTCATGTGTCGAAGATCTTGGTCACCGGACACTGGTAAGGCAATTGTCCCTTGTCCTTTGACATTGCTCGTACATGTGAAAGAGAATAGTGTGAGGAAGAGAGAACTTCATCCCCGAGTTGATTGCGTACATCAATTTTGCCTCGAATTAGACACATCGGTCTTTGATGTAGACTTGGGCTGATGCAATTGATCACAATTTTGTGCAGCACGATATTGATTGCACGCATCCTTGAATAGATGATTCTTCGCTCTACATCTCTATCTTTGACAAGTTCCAATGAGGCACGAGCAACTGAGACTTTGATTGGTTGATAGCGTCCTCGTTCAACTCCAATTATGTCCGCCAACATGTCCACGTCTACCACATGGTCTTGGTCTCTAACACTTGAATGATATTCTATTCGCATCTAAGAAGCTAAGATTCGAATAGAAGTATGCTGTTAATTGCGCATATCCATCTGTGGTATCAGTGCAAAAACGTTCCAGTTGAAGCAGATTGAACTTCTCCCTTAAGTTCAAATTAATGGCATCCAAGAAATCGAAATCAACACTCCTAGGGTTTATCACCCCTCGTTTCAGCAATCTAAAGAACAAATTCTCTTGCTCCTTTGATTTAAACAGCTCCATTCTTTTTCCCTTCACCCTTGCAGCAACACCCATTCTAGGTTGAAAATCACTGAACATTTTATCATCATTATTCCCATCAGTCGGATTTGGTCCCAACATACGAGGGTCACTTGGAATGTTCGCAAGTGCTTCCTCAGCCTTTCCCTTGGGAGCAATTCCCAAATCCTCCATTTTTCTCAGAAAGATATACTCATTCCCATAATTATTATCTTTAAGAAAATCATCCACATAGTTCAACGGAGTCCTAGTACTTTTCAACGCACGGTAGAGTTTGTAAATATAAGAGGGTTTTGGACTCTTAAGGTCAGGTCCTCGATTATCTCTTCCTCCGGTTGTTGACCCGCACCTTGTGGGGTAGCTGGCATTGAGTGACGTGGTAGAGAGTGAATCGGGCTCTATTGCTGACTTGATAATTCTTCCTTTTCGGTGAGATCGAAATGGGTAGGTCCCTCCTTCATTCTCTGTGGTCCCCTGTTCGCGATTCTTGAAGACTTCCTCGAAGAAGACATCCTTCCTTGTCGCTGAAAGATTCCTTTACTTGCTTTCCCAAGAAAAGATGACAACTTTCTCGAAGATGAACACGAAGTAGAAACCGGATTGGGAGGAGAATGCCTTTTAGGGTTTTGAAGATTGGATGAAAAAGAAAACTGTATATATATAACTCAGTTTTGAAAAGGGAAGTTCAATCGGCACAAGGAAAGTGTACGAACACTTCTTTTTTTAAAATCATTAACTGCCAAAATTAATCCTTTTGAAAAGACACGATTTCGTTTTTCACGGAGACTATAAAATAACTGAACAAGAGATCGTACCTTTTTGAATAATACGTTTAGATAAAATAGCAACTTACAGTCTATAGCCATCAATGTCTGAGTCTGAGGATTTAGAGTCTGAGGATTTAGAGTCTGAGAGATTAGAGTCTGAGGGTTGGAGAGTCTCTAGACTTTAACTTCTTCGAGCTTCAAAATGTTGAGTCTGGAACGGATAAAATCGAATTGATTTTTCTCCAAAGGCTTTGTGAATATATCCGCTAGTTGACTTTTGAATCAACAAATTGAATCGAGATTTCTCCATTTTGAATATGATCTCTAATGAAGTGATGTTGAATCTCTATATGCTTTGCTCTTGAATGAAGGATTGGATTTTTGGTGAGATTGATTGCGCTGGTGTTGTCACATTTGATTTTGTGCATGAGTCTTCAATCCCAAAGTCTTGTAAGCTGTTGTTTTATCCATAGAATTTGTGAACAACAGCTTCCAAGAGCTACATACTCTGCTTCGTTGTTGAGAGAGCCACGGTGCTTTGTTTCCTTGAAAACCAAGACATTGTCCGCTTCCAAGCAAGCGGCAAGTTCTGAAGTACTCTTTCTATCGACTCGCAACCGGCCAGATTTGCGTCGAATATCCCGGAAGATTAAAGTCTCCCTTCTTAGGATACCAAAGACCGATGCTTGAAGATGAAGCAACGTATTTAATGATACGTTTTGTAGCATTGAGATGGGATTATCTAGGATCTGATTGAAATCTAGCACAGATGCAAACACTCAACAAAATGTCAGGTCTAGAAGCAGTTAGATAAATAAGTGAACCAATGATGCTCCTGTACAGCTTTTGATCAACTTTCTTCCCTTCTTCATCTTTGTCTATCTTCAAAGAACTTGACATTAGTATATCAGTCTTCTTGCAATTTTCCAATCCAAACCTTTTGACAAGATCATTAGCATATTTTTCTTGGTAAATGAAAGTTCCTTCCTTCAACTGCTTTACTTGAAGACCAAGAAAGAATGTTAATTCTCCCATTATACTCATTTCAAACTCATCCTGCCTAGACTTAGAAAATTTCTTGCATAGACTTTCATTAGAGGATCCAAAAATAATATCATCCACATATATTTGAACAAGTAAAAAGCTTTTGTTTTCCTTTTTGATAAATAAAGTAGTATCTACTTTATCTTTAACAAAACCATTATGTAATAAGAACTTACTTAGTCTGTCGTACCAAGTTCGAGGTGCTTGCTTTAAACCATACAAAGCCTTTTTCAGTTTGAAGACTGAGTCTGGCTTCTTTGGGTCTTCAAACCCAGGTGGTTGTTCCACATATACTTCCTCTTGGATAAATCCATTTAGGAAAGCACTTTTGACGTCCATTTGGAATAACCTGAAATTTTTATAACAAGCAAACGCAAGTAATAGTCGAATAGCTTCTAACCTTGCTACAGGAGCGTAAGTCTCATCATAGTCTATTCATTCTTCTTGCGTATATCCTTTGGCCATGAGTCTTGCTTTGTTTAGTACGACTTTTCCTTTTTCATTCATCTTGTTTCTGAACACCCATTTGGCTCCAATAACAGTTTTACCTTTCGGTTTAGATGTCAATTCCTAGACATCATTAATGTTGAATTGTCTGAGCTCTTCTTGCATAGCTTCGATCTAGCTTTCATTAGATAAAGCTTCTTCTATGCTTTTTGGTTTAATTTCATAAATGAGAGCCATAGCACTAGACTCTTCACGTCTTTTGGAACTGGTGCGAATTCCTTCATTAATTTCGCCGATAATGAGATCTTTGGGATGACTGGACTTATGCTTCCGATTCTTGGTTGATTTGTGCGGATGATGATCTCTTTCTTTATTTGAATATTCATGAACATCTTGATGCTGGTCTTCCGAGTTTGAGATACTTCTTGAGTTGTAAGCTTTGGAAGGTGCTGGAGCGAGGTTCGAGACTCTTCATGCGAGTCCGATTGGATTCATCTTGTAGTAGAGTCTTGAAATTTGACATTCATTGACTCCTCCACAGACTGGCTCTTCTTGTTATAGACTCTGTAGGCTTTGCTTGATGTAGAATATCCAAGGAAGATGCCTTCATCTGATCTTTCTTCAAACTTACCAACTCGATCTTTTGCATTTTTCAATATAAAGCATTTGCAACCGAACACATGAAAATATGAAACAATGGGCTTCTTACCTTTGAATAATTCATAAGGGGTTTTCTCTAGAATAGGTCTTAGGAAGACTCTATTGATGATATAGCATGTTGTTGAAACAACTTCAGCCCAAAATCGTGAAGAAATTTTACTTTCAATTAAAAGAGTTATAGCCATTTCTTGAAGAGATCTATTCTTTCTTTCCACAACTCCATTTTGCTAAGGAGTGTATGGAGAGGAGAACACATGCTTAAATCCAGATTCATCACACAAGTTTGTAAAATCTTGATTTTCAAATTCACCTCCATGATCTGTTCTTATACTTGAGATAACACATCATTTTTCATTTTGAACCTTTTTAGCAAATTTTTCAAAATACAAAAAGGTTTCTGACTTACTTGCAATGAAATATACCCAAGTAAAACGGGAGTAATCGTCCACAATTACTAGGCAATATTTCTTACCTCAAATACTACGGGTTCGGTTGGTCCGAAGAGATCCATATGCAGCAACTGTAGTACATGGTTAGTAGAGACATGATTTATTGGCTTAAATGAATTTCTTACTTGCTTTTCCAGAATACATGGTGTGCATGGATCGGACTTTTGGTATGGTAATTTGGGTAGACCTCGAACAAGCTGCTTTGATGAGATTTTGGCTAATTGCTTCATGTTGACATGACCAAGCTTTCGTGCCATAAGCTTGCTTCATCTTGAATTGAGATTAGACATTGTGATTCATTTAGTTTCATGTCTAAGAGGTAGATATTTCCATGTCTTCGACCCATGAAAGACTGAATAGAGTCTTTACTGATTCCGGAGCATATTCCTTCTTGAAAGGAGATCTTGAAACTAGTATCACACAATTGGCTAATGCTGAGAAGGTTATAGTTGAGTCCTTCCACTAGAGAAACATTGCTTATTGTGAGATTTCCAATTTTCACAGTTCTAAATCCCACAATGCTTCCTTTGCCGTTTCCTCCAAATGAAACATTTCTACCATGTACTTGAACAAGCTTTATGAAGCAATTTGAGTCTCCTGTCATGTGTCTTGAACATCCGCTGTCAAGATACCACTTTACATTTTTCTTGACGGAGACCTGCATTTAAAAGAGAGTCTCAAGTTTTCTTTGGTACCCAAATTTTCTTGGGTCCTTTAGTGTTAGTAGGATAAACATTATTAGGCCATACTTTCTTAACAGGCTTCCAAACCATGGGACACTTTTTTTTCAAAGTGATCCTGACTGTTACACTTTGAACACCTGAGAGCATTTCGACCTATAGACTTTACAAAAACTTTCTTGAAATGATTTTTGTAAGCCTCTCTCGACGGTCTTTTCTTAATTCTTTCTTTTACTTTAGGAAAATCAATCAAGGGAATTGTTTCTGCTGTCATACCCAGACCAGACTTATTGAAGTAAGGTCTTTGAACTGAAAGAACTTTTTCAAGTTTTTTGGATCCTATCGAAAATTTCTTTGAAATATTTGATAAGTCAGTTTTTAAAAAAGTATTTTCTTTCAAAAGATTATCTTCTTTCTCTTTAAGAGTAGAAACATTCAAGTCTAAACTTTTAATTCTTTCTTCTAAAATGTTTTCCTTTTGTTTTAGAGCTGAGTTTTCCTTTTTAAGTTCGGAAATTCTTTTGAGAGAAGTCTTAAGACTAAAACACAGTTCATCAATGTATTTAAAGACCTTGACAGGTATTTTAAAATCACTTACCTCAAATTCACTATCTGAGTCTAATCCAGAATCTAAGTCTAAGTCTGAATGTGCCATCAAACATATGTTGGCATATTCATTATCACTTTCTTCATACTCTGTATCACTCCAGCTTTCGGCTTTGAGAGCTTTTCGAAACTTTTCAGCTTTTCCTCTTTTCTTCTTCAGAAGAGGACAGTTGGGTCTGATGTGTCCCTTTTTTCTTGCATTCGAAGCAAACTACATCTTTGTTTGGTTCCTCATCATCAACATACTTGGTCTGCTGTCTTTGGAAACTTTGTTTCTTTGAGTTGAACCTTCTTCATTTTCTATTCAATTTTCTTAATCTTCTTATCATGAGAGCAAGCTCCTCATCGTCCAGATCATCTCCTAAATCTGTATCATCAGAATAATCATTTGATTTTAATGCAATGGATTTCTTACCTCTTGGATCTTCGTCTTCATTAATTCGTTCCACTTCATAAGACTGAAGAGTTCCAATAAGCTCGTCGACAGATAGTGGAATAATTCTTTGCGTCTCTCTTATTGAAGTCTTTATATGATTCCAATCCTTGGAGAGTCCACGCAGTAGCTTGTTCACCTTCATGGGATCAGAAATTTTTGTCCTTGATTCTCAAGACCATTGACAATATCTGTAAAACGACTAAACATGTCAGTTATAGATTCTCCTGGTTTCATTTTGAAGGCTTCATATTGACCGAGGAGAATGTTAATTCTGGTCTCCTTCACTCGATCTGTTCCTTCATAGGTGATATGTAATATGTCTCATACTTCTTTTGTTGTAACACAAGAAGATATTCTGTTATATTCAGTTGGTGACAAAGCACAATATAAAGAGTAAATTGCTTTTGCATCGAGTGCTTGTCTCTTGTTTATCTCTTCCTGAGTCATTTCGCTGGTTTCAACAATTTCTTTCCCTCTTTCGAGAGGCTGATGCAGCAGTAGGAGTGATTCCTCTTTCCACAACGTCCCATTCCAAAGGATCCTTTGATCGTAGGAAAGCTTTCATCTTGTTCTTCTAGATGTTGTAATCCTTTCCATCAAAGTAGGGTGGTCTGGTATTGCTTTGCCCTTCCACCAGCCCTGGTGCTAGCATACTAGCCATGGATCTTTTACTCTGAAGTAAAACACTTCAAATAAAGTAAGAACACGAGCTCTGATACCAATTGATATAGCTAGTACGAGTACCTAGAGGGGGTAAATAGGTATATAAAAGATTTTTATTGATGATTGCACAATACTTAGACAGTTGAAGGATTTGCGACAAATAATAATCAACGTAAGACTGAGTAAAGGAAAGAGAGAATTGAACACGCGGTTTATAGTGGTTCGGCTTGATTCAAGCCTATGTCCACTCTTCTGCACTGACAGCCAATTGGTTGGATTCCACTATGAACAAAGAGATGTTACAGCGTTGATCTTCCTTGATTTCTAGGTGTAGATGATCTACCACACTTGCTCAAGGTATAACCAAGTATAGACACTCTCTGTGTATACAATTTCGCTCAGAATGAATCGACTAATAATCAAGGTGCTTCAGACTCTGGAATTTCTCTATCAATCACGTTTTTTAACACAACTAGAACGTCTTCCTTTTTATACTCCTTTATGCCATCATACCGTTGGCACTTACCAAAGGAATTCCTCCAATCTACCCGTTGGACATAATCAATCAAGAAGATTATTCGAGCTATTAAAGGAACCTGACGATAGCCCATCAATCTTGTTCGCCCATACAATCAAGATCTTGGTTTCCAAGAATAGAACATTCTAAGAATATTTCGTCGACCACCGGATCTTCAATTAATCTAGATACAAATACAAGAATCCGATATTTTTATCCAACCAAGAGATCTTCTCCAGAGGATAGGATTAAATCCTCAACCATATACTTCGGCTCTAGATTTCCTTCGTCACTTTGGATCGAAAGATCTGTCAATGAGAATAGTCTTGAGTCTTAAGTCTTGAGTCTTGAGTGCTGAGTCTGGTGATCAGAAAGTCTTCAGACTTTAAACAGACGGTCTGCAAATATCCAGACTAGACTGATAGAAAAGTTTTGTCAGCTTCAAAATATTCTAGAAAGATTTCTCCAACAAAAGGAATCCACAACTTACCCGAGGCAGCAAGGGTGGTGGTGAATCTATTGCTCCTCCAAGGTTTACTTCACCGTGAAGCGACGCATGAAGGTTCCTTGGATACCAAAAAAAAATAAAAATCCAGGATGTCACACACGACCTTGCTAGAGGCTGTGAGGGCGGTCTCATGCTATGCAAGTAAGACTCGACCCTCATCATCCCTCATCTCTGCTTGGTCATTGAGGTTCGACAACCGACTAGAGGAAGGAGAAGGAACCACAAAAAAAGAGAAATAAAAAAATGGAAAAAATAAAATAAATTAAAATTATGAAAACATTATTAAAAGTTGTTTACGTTAGTACTAATCGTGTCATGTAAGCTGACTAGCACCCGCGTTAGTAATATCCGATTAAAGTTAGCCTGAAGGACTAAATTGGCCTTGGATCAAAATATTTAGGACTAAATTGACACAAATGCAATATGTTTAAGATTTTTCAAACACTTTTCCCGCCATACAATAATAAACTTCATTCTATATTGCGTAAGTTCAAAATTTGTCATTGCAGAACTTCAAATCGGGAAAGTTTATTTAAAACTTTGCCTACTTTATTTTAACTAATCACTTTTTCCCTAAAGTTTTAAATTGTGCAACGTCTCTCTAAATGAAAAAGGAATAGATATAACTTCATCTTTATGTTCAAGGATTATGGTTTTCCAATTACTTTACATATTCTCATTTTTTTTTTTTTTGTTGGAAAAAATTTTGTGCATGGAAGGTGGGGGTCTCTAAGTAAACATGTTATATGTCATTAAAAGAATCCATTTTATGTTAGTAACACGATAATGTAGTGCAATAATTAAATTTTTGTTTGGAAAAACCAATGTTAGATAACTGGAGTAATAAAAAGAAATTTATAATTAATGTAGAAGGTATTTGTTTTCAATTAACGTGGAGGGAACTGAGAGGGAACGGTGCTTTAATATTGCTGCCCATTCTATACAAATCCCTTGGACTCCGGAGAAGTTAGCAGCACTAGTTGCATCGAAGTCAACCTCTCGCTGCATCTTATTCCTCGTGAACCATATGTGGTACTTGGTTGCAGACCCCGCAACTTCAAAATTGATACATTTTACGGCTCTTCCTATCCAGTTAGCACATATCCATTGCAGCTCTGCAATCCCAATTCATCAATGCTCAATTAACTCGAGCTCCCGTGTCCTATAAACTCTTGTTCACAAATCCTTACAAATCTTACAATCAAGAAAAAGGTAATCTCTTCACTTAGAAAAAGAGACAACATCATTTAAAACAGGACTCCATTTCTTTAAGCTCTTTTTGATAGGCGACTTATTCAAAATGGCCAACCAGCTATGTTTAGCGATATTAGATGTGAACCACACCAGTTTGCTGGGGCAGTTTTGCAGAGAAGCTCGGATCCTGCTCCAAGAGCTATTTGTGGTAATGTGCCCTGAGAAGAAGCTTTCCAGTTACCTTATCAGTTGATTCCAAATTAGGAGAAATATTCCCACACAAGGCTGCTTGAATCTGCGACAGTTCAGAACTTGCAGCAGGCCATAGCCCCACTCCATTCTCCACGACGTCAGCAACTTTTGCCTTTAAAGGAAGTCCAACATCATACACAATTCCATAACAAAAAATATTCACAAGATGTCGTCAAGGATGCAATTGATCCGGCCACAAAAATGTCTTCTTTCCATCACCAATGACATATTGTATTAAAGTATGCATGTATACTTCACTTCAAGGAAGGTTCTTATGACATGGAAATTCGGGACTAATCATGAAACTATGCTGGAATAATTTTTTTTTTTTTTTTTTTTTAAAGTTCTATTGAACAAGTGGCTTAGAGACTGAGATTGTCTTTTTGTCATCATCAATCCTTGATAAGATGTGAGCACGCATCAGCATAACATATCCGCCCGAAAATAAATAGACTAATGATAATTTTTCTTTTATGATTGGTCCTTTAGCCAACAAAACTCTGTAGAATTCGAAAAAGGTAAGGTTGCCAATTAGGAATACAATCAATTCACTTAAATTTGTAACGATGACATTAAGAAGTGTTAACGAAGAAGTGGGTGAAAAGATCTAAAACGTATGATTCGAGAAGACCCTTTGCTTAGAGTCAGTTTCAGGTGACCCTTCGCTCTTAATTCATTAATTTCCACGTTCAAGTTTGTGGGTGAAGCAAGGATCCCTGTCTTCTTGAGAGCAAGGTCTCTGTTATGAACTTGTAATGCAAAAATAACGTGAAAAAGGAAAAGGTAAGGGCTTTATTTTTCATCTCTAGATGCAATTTGATAACTTCGGGCAACATAAAATGAGATAGTACAACAATTAGATGATTGTGGGAGAAAGAGAATACTGCAGCAACAGCACTTTACATGTACAAGTCTCTGTTTAAGAGACAAAGATTGAGCTCAATCAATAGATCAAGGAAATTTTGCTCAATCAATAGATCAAGGAAATTTTTAACAAGAGTCTATTGTACCTAATCTACATATGAACTTTTCTCATACGCACCAGAACTACAACTTACCTCATGTACGACACGATTAGCCTTTAGGTGTCATCTATCTACCAATACGGGAAGCATCCCAATTTCTCAAGTTGAGTAGATTACGCAGTTCAATGGTGGTGGCATGTGACTAACGAGCTTCAAGAACAGTAATTGTAACTCCATTAACAGAGCATGTTCTGTTACATTTTGTCTGAATATCTCCATTGTGGGTGCTCTCGTCGATGAACGCAGGCTGTTTCGGGGATGGAAGTACCGCATCAGCATTCCCCAACATGAAGACCACCGTGGACATAGTTGGTCTATCCGACGCATATCTTTGCACGCACAAAAGACCGATTTGAATGCACCTCGATACTATTTCCTTAGAATATGTCTTGTCAATTGATTTCTCCACAATGCCCATGCATTTTCCTCCTTTCCACAGCTCCCATACCTGGAAATAACACATGCCAAACACCTCGGATTGTGACAATGCGACTGGTCAAATTGTGCATAACGTTGAATTATGTAAGAGTTTCATACTTACATGGCCAATTAAATTGCTAAAGGGATTCATATGACAGCACCCACTGTTTCTTTGGCCTGTGATGATCTCTAATAACAAAACTCCATAACTGTACACATCTGATTTTGTAGAAAACCGGCCTTGCAAAGCATACTCTGGTGCCATGTACCCACTACAGAAGCCAAAAGGAGAGAAGTAATTGACATCTGATTCACCATATAAATATCCTTGTTGAAGTTTGGGCGACATAACAAAAGGTTGAAACTTCAGTATGAAAGAAAGAAAATGGTTGGTCGGAGCTCTTTTCTTTTGTTCTAGTTTCTCATTGTTTAATTGGGCAATGCATAATTTAAGGCAAAGAAAAACACTTACTATGTCCCAACCACGCGCTTCGTTTTTCCTTCAATTTGGTCTTCTCCACAAATCCTCGATAGCCCAAAATCTGAAATCTTGGGGTTCAATGCAACATCTAGTAAGACATTGCTAACTTTTAAATCTCTGTGGATTATCCTCAAGGTCGAATCCTGATGTAAATACATGAGTCCCCGAGCTACCCCATATGCAATTGTGTACCTTTTTCCCCAATCCAAAAGTGATCTCTTTGTTTCATCTGGCCCAATTTTGGGGGTTACCTCAAGTTATTATCCATAATAATAGCTGTAGACCAAAATTCTGTACTGGAAGAGATTACTTACCGAAAAGTAATGAATCCAAGCTTTTATTGGGTAAATACTCATAAATTAACAGTTTTTCGTCTTCTTGAATGCAGCAGCCTAAGATTTTCACCAGATTCCGGTGTTGGAGTTTGGCAATCAACCTGACTTCATTTTTGAACTCTTCATTTCCTTGTCCGGAATATTTTGAGAGCCTTTTAACCGCTATTTCCATCCCGTCATTCATCACACCCTATGAAAGTGAACACATCACAAGAATAAATACTTAGATCTGTCAGATGAAGCCGGTGGCTCAAAAGCTGTTGTGAGAAAATATAAGATAGATTAGGTTGTTAAACTTCCTGGGAGGATGCGTTGGTTACTTCATGGGTTTTTGATGAAAGGTAGATAAGAGTTGACCCAAGTCAGACTCCGAAACCGCCTTTTATTCGAGGACATCAATCCCCCTAGGGGACAGACAATTAAAATTGGAAGAATACACACACACACACACACACACACATAGATATATATATCCAATAAACATTTGGATTCAGTTTACCTTATATACAGATCCAAAACCGCCTTGGCCAAGCTCATTGGCGGAGGAAAAATTGCTTGTGGCTGCAGCTACACTTCCAAAATCAAAGACTGGCACGTCCGTTTTTCGCCCACCTTTGCTATTTAGGTCTTTCAGACCTGGAATTTGGTCGAAATTTGTTGAGCTTGTGGTAACACTAAACAGATGATTACGCCCTCTTCTATCTGCTGTCACACAGTTGAATAAAACACATGAGAAAGAAGCTGAAAGCAATTCTGTACTGCCTATTTTTTGGCCGTTCTGGCCAATCTGGAAATTTTTCTGTAGAGGTAGGAACAATACAAATTTTCCCTTCAACAATGACGAAACACAATACAGCATTTTTAATTATCATGCACCGTTTGTGGAGCTTCTTTGATCAAGGTTTCCATTACTGAAATCAACCACCCTGTAGCCTAAACTCCTGGCTAGATTAGCTCCAGTTTAAATTTAATTGATTTCTTACCCCTAAACATTGAAATGATTACCTACTTGTATAATAGACTGAGTAATGAATATGGCAGAAAAAGCTTCTATCAAGGCAAGATTACCACACCTCTTTTCCTCTTCAACAGAAGGTAGTACATAAGGCAGCCTAAGAGCAGCAACACTAGTACAGATACCGACATTGTTGCCGCCATCACCTTCTTGACAAGAGTACTCCTTTTACTGTAGCGACCTGTAAAAAAGGCACGAGAAGTGCGCCAATGACATGGATGCCTGAATGTTACAGAAATGAATGCGACACGTGCAATTGATAATATGATTATCAGATGCGAACAATTCCTTTAAGACGAGATCAGGAGAATGGGACAGTAATTGCAACCCCAAAAGAGCAGCAAAAGTATTTGAAGTAGATATTAGCAATGAGTACCTAAGTCAATTGCATTGACCCGCACATATAAATCTTGACCCAAGTCTGAAAATGCTCTTGTATCCACTAAATCTCCAAACCACATGAGGCATCCATATTCCCCCATAGTTTCATTTGCACTCGAATAGGCTGTGCAATTGCAATCCCTCAAGCATTCCTGCTCACACTCCTTCAAGCTCAGGCTCATGTTGACATGCACTGTTGAAGTGTCCGGCAACTTCACCTGTTTCACCTTCACGAAACCTTCCCCACTTCGACACAGTGATGCGCCTTGCCTCCTCTTGCACCCGCCTGATACGTCCCTTAAGTACGGATTGCCCGGAGACTTGGGATCAAATCCAGGCAGGCAGGTGCAGTCTAACTGGTTAGCAGTGTTTCCGCCACAGTTGCTATTAGGCCCACAATTCCTGTAGTAGTCACACTGCTCCTTTGGATAGTAAACAAACTCACTCCACCGCTGCTCTTCATCAAGCCATGTGAAGTGTTTCACTGACCCTGACTCATGCACCATAATTCTAGAGATAACCGATGCATTGATGATGCCATACATATGAGTAACCTCCTTCGCGTCATTCACAATTGTGACATTACTATAGATAAAACCGTAAGCCGTCTTGGGAACACCAATAGTTAATGGTCCGCCCCTCCAATACGGAGCTCCATCCTTGTAAAGGAAAAACTGTGGGTACCCTGTTGGTTCAAGCCTGAATGAACAACTGCCTGGTGCTGGATCGTCTTTGGATTTCCAAGATGTCACGAAGCGGTTCAAACCGGTTCTCCGGTCCAACCCAAGCTTCATGGACGGAAGAAAGGTGTCTGTGGGATAATCAAAGCTCTGCCAAATAACCACTTTGCTCAAATCATGATTCAAAACCAGATTACCTGAATCCAAAAGCTGAGCAGTAGCAGAATCGTTTGAAGTCATGGAGGAAACATTGGTTGACCAAATGGGCAAGCTCCCGTTGTTTTCACGGATCACTAAATTTCCATAATGATCAAATGCAAGAACTCCTGAAGTATCGTTCACGGATTTTTCTCTGTTAGCAACCCAAACAACAGTTCGCTCCGGTTGTCCAAAGTACCAAATCCCCACATAACGCAAGCTGGAATTACCAGGGCTGAAGAAACCGAGAGCAAATTTTCTTGATTGGGAGATCAAGACATCACCATCTTTCATGGTGTTGTTTGGAGCAAGGGTGTCCAAAGAATCAATCAAATGAAGTAGAAGAAAGAAAAAAAGGATGTGCAATGACTGAGTGTTCATGTTGTACTTTGATCGGGATGCAACGTGCTTATGTTTCAGGCAAGAAAGCAGTGATATGTCTTCTCTTTATAACCAATAAACCACAAACTTTTCGATGCGGTCATGGTTTCAATAGATGAGTGGAACCACCATATGTGACCGTTCTTATCAACTGAAAATTCAATAATAAAACTGTACCCCCGGGGCAAATACCTCGAAGGGGCGACTTTCACACCATCTGTCCTTGCTTGACTCTTCTTCTTCCCTCTATTGGTGCTCCTTTATTCATTATTATTGACTTTCTTTTTCCTGCCGATGATTGATATGCATCACTCCCGGGGAGACACAAATTCACATAGACAAGGTACTCCGAGAGTCTGCATTTCCTACGGTCAGCAGTCAATGGAAGACTTATTTAATTGGCCAGTCACATCATTTCCCTTCTTTTGAAAAGAACCCATAACTACCGACCGAAAAAAAGAAAGAACCCATAACTTTTATAACAAGTGTCAGTTACTTTGTTCACTTCCATATTATAACTTTGTCACTTAAGTATACAAATGTTTTAAAATTATTCACCAAAATACTAGAAATCCGACGTGACATAATACTTGTAATAATCGCTTTAAAAAAATAATAACACTGAAGTAATCAATGAAAAAAAAGTTATAACCCTTAAATAAGTGTTATATATAAATTATGACACTTAAGTAAGTAAGTATTGTAGAAAGTTGTGTTACTTCTTGTGTCTTTTTCACAACCCAAAAGTCCAACTCAACTAAACATTATTGCTCATTGGAGTTGCAACATTGGAATCCCCGAACAACTCCCCTTCAATACAGCAATTACACTATTGGACTGATTATGAAAGGTGGTTGAAGCGTCTTTAATGTTGTGTTTACTTCAACTTCACCAACATCGAAGAAAAGTAAGTGAAGAAGCTTTAAAGCTTGATAGACTAACGTGCCATATTTGGGATCATCTATCTCTCCATCAATTATGAGAGTGGCAATAGGAGCAGAAACTGAAATAAAGGAAAACAGATGAGGAAAATGGTCCGGTGGGCGTGCGGCTTGGTTGAACGGCAAGGGCGCTTGCTTCTCTAGTTTTCTCAAGCTTCTAAGCACCCTCAACAATGGAGAAAGTAAGTGGATTGAGGAAGAAGGAGTCTGCTGCAAGAGAGGAGCCATTTGGCTTGTTTTTCCACCAAATTGTCCCCTTGACTCAACCACAACTATGTCTAGCTTCCTTGGCCACAATCCAACCACCCATGCTCCCCATTTAGAAGTTTGAAATGGTCCAAAAGTTGTGAGGGTGGGGGACATACGAATTTCATGGGTTTTGGCATCAAATGGGCACTAATTGCTTTTGAATTCAATCCAATTTGGCCCTTATAATTTCAATTAGCACCTCAATGATCAAATCGATATTTTTCCTCACCATTGATCCCACTTGCTTCCCAATTTTGCAATAAAAAACGATCCCCGGCATTTTCTGAAAAAAAAAACGACTCTAGGATGACTTTTTCTCAAAAAGTCTCGGGTTGCAGAATTTTTTTTGAAACTAAGTCGACGTTCCTAGAATTTATTATGACATGAAAGAATCTTCAATTTCTGAAATCGGATTCAAATTCGTAATTAATTTCAATCCGGCGCGTTTTTAGCATGACCTAGGTTACCAGGTAGTTTTCAGAACTCTTTTTTTTAGTGCAAATGACCCATGGTCGATTTTCTTTGAGCCATAATGAACCCCTTCAACACATTGGCGACTCTCGATGGTCGTGAAAATCTCGAGATTTCAAATATGGACACAAGATACCAAAACGATAGAATAATCAAACTAGTGTTGATCAATAAAATTTTGCAATTTAGTGGGATCACCCACGTTTAACCACTTATCTTAGTCAAACCTACCTATCTCTAATCTCTAATCAATCTACCTCTGTTCCGTAATAATCTCGGCAGATGAACACGGTTGAGCAACCATTTCTTAGTTGAATCCTCAAGCCTATGTGCTTTAAAATCCTTAATGGCTTCCCTAGATAATCTAGTTATCTCAAGAGTGATCAGCTTTGAGAACAACCCTATAGGCGCGTTAATGAAATGCCCAATTAATTTAACTGAAAGCATAAGTGAAAATCCAAGATGTCACCACCCGTGGTGGCGGCGTAGTCGTTGAGTGCAGGTTCCTTTCGGGAGAGATCCTGAGTTCAAATCGTTGCGTTGTCTGCCTTACAAGAAAGGAACCCACGACTTACCCGGGCCAACAAGGGTGGTGGTGACTCTACTGCTTCTCCAGGGTTTACTTCACTGTGAAGCGGCACATGGAGGTTCCCTGAGTACCAAAAAAAAAAAATCCAGGATGTCACACACGACCTTGCTAGGGGCCGTGAGGGCGGTCTCATGCTATGCAAGTAAGACTCGACTCTCATCATCCCTCATCTCTGGTTGGTCATTGAGGTTCGATGACTGACTAGAGGAAGGAGAAGGAACCAAAAAAAAAAAAAAAAAAAAGGAGAAAAAAAGGAAAAGATAAAATAAATAAATATTATTAAAATATTATTAAATTTTTTACGTTAGTACTAATCGTGTCATGTAAGCTGACTAGCACCCGCGGTAGTAATATCTGATTAAAGTTAGCTTGAAGGACTAAATGGGCCTTGGATCAAAAGATTTAGGATTAAATTGACACAAATGCAATATGTTTAAGATTTTTCAAACACTTTTCCCGCCATACAATAATAAACTTCATTCTATATTGCGTAAGTTCAAAATTTGTCATTGCAGAACTTCAAATCGGGAAAGTTGATTTAAAACTTTGCCTGCTTTATTTTAACTAATCACTTTTTCCCTAAAGTTTTAAATTGTACAATGTCTCTCTAAATGAAAAAGGAATAGATATAACTTCATCTCTATGTTCAAGGATTATGGTTTTCCAATTACTTTACATATTCTCATTTTTTTTTTATGGAAAAAAAATTTTGTGCATGGAAGGTGGGGATCTCTAAGTAAACATGTTATATGTCATTAAAAGAATCCATTTTATGTTAGTAACACGATAATGTAGTGCAATAATTAAATTTTTGTTTGGAAAAACCAATGTTAGATAACTGGAGTAATAAAAAGAAATTTATAATTAATGTAGAAGGTATTTGTTTTCAATTAACGTGGAGGGAACTGGGAGGGAACGGTGCTTTAATATTGCTGCCCATTCTATACAAATCCCTTGGACTCCGGAGAAGTTAGCAACACTAGTTGCATCGAAGCCAACCTCTCGCTGCATCTTATTCCTCGCGAACCATATGTGGTACTTGGTTGCAGACCCCGCAACTTCAAAATTGATACATTTTATGGCTCTTCCTATCCAGTTAGCACATATCCATTGCAGCTCTGCAATCCCAATTCATCAATGCTCAATTAACTCGAGCTCCCCGTGTCCTATAAACTCTTGTTCACAAATCCTTACAAATCTTACAATCAAGAAAAAGGTAATCTCTTCACTTAGAAAAAGAGACAACATCATTTAAAACAGGACTCCATTTCTTTAAGCTCTTTTTGATAGGCGACTTATTCAAAATGGCCAACCAGCCAATGAAATTATGTTTAGCGATATTAGATGTGAACCACACCAGTTCGCTGGGGCAGTTTTGCAGAGAAGCTCGGATCCTGCTCCAAGAGCTATTTGTGGTAATGTGCCCTGAGAAGAAGCTTTCCAGTTACCTTATCAGTTGATTCCAAATTAGGAGAAATATTCCCACACAAGGCTGCTTGAATCTGCGACAGTTCAGAACTTGCAGCAGGCCATAGCCCCACTCCATTCTCCACGACGTCAGCAACTTTTGCCTTTAAAGGAAGTCCAACATCATACGCAATTCCATAACAAAAAATATTCACAAGATGTCGTCAAGGATGCAATTGATCTGGCCACAAAAATGTCTTCTTTCCATCACCAATGACATATTGTATTAAAGTATGCAGGTATACTTCACTTCAAGGAAGGTTCTTATGACATGGAAATTTTGGTCTACAGCTATTATTATGCAATTGCGTACCTTTTTCCCCAATCCAAAAGTGATCTCTTTGTTTCATCTGGCCCAACTTTGGGTGTTACCTCAAGTTATTATCCATAATAATAGCTGTAGACCAAAATTCTGTACTGGAAGAGATTACTTACCGAAAAGTAATGAATCCAAGCTTTTATTGGGTAAATACTCATAAATTAACAGTTTTACGTCTTCTTGAATGCAGCAGCCTAAGATTTTCACCAGATTCCGGTGTTGGAGTTTGGCAATCAACCTGACTTCATTTTTGAACTCTTCATTTCCTTGTCCAGAATATTTTGAGAGCCTTTAACTGCTATTTCTGTTCTGTCATTCATCACACCCTGTGAAAATGAACACATCATAAGAATAAATATTTAGACCTGTCAGATGAAGCCGGTGGCTCAAAAGCTGTTATGAGAAAATATAAGATAGATTACGTAGTTAAACTTCCTGGGAGGATGCGTTGGTCACTTCGTGGGTTTGTGATGAAGGGTAGATAAGAGTTGACACAAGTCACACTCTGAAACCGCATTTTATTCGAGGACATCAATCCCCCTAAGGGAAGAACAATTGAAGTTGGCAGAATACACATATTTATATCCAATAAACATTTGGATTCAGTTGAATAGGGAGATTGATTACCTTATATACAGATCCAAAACCGCCTTGGCCAAGCTCATTGGCAGAGGAAAAATTGCTTGTGGCTGCAGCTACACTTCCAAAATCAAAGACTGGCACGTCCGTTTTTCGCCTACCTTTGCTATTTAGGTTTTTCAGACCTGGAATTTGGTCGAAATATGTTGAGCTTGTGGTAACACTAAACAGATGATTACGCCCTCTTCTATCTGCTGTCACACAGTGGAATAAAACACATAAGAAAGAAGCTGATAGCAATTCTGTACTGCCTATTTTTGGTCGTTCTGGCCAATCTGGAAATTTTTCTGTAGAGGTTGGAACAATACAAATTTTCCCTTCAACAATGATGAATCACAATACAGCATTTTTAATTATCATGCACCGTTTGTGGAGCTTCTTTGATCAAGGTTTCCAGTACTGAAATCAACCACCCCGTAGCCTAAAATCCTGGCTAGATTAGCTCCAGTTTAAATTTAATTGATTTCTTATCCCTAAACGTTGAAATGATTACCTACTTGTATAATAGACTGAGTAATGAATACGGCAGAAAAAGCTCCTATCAAGGCAAGATCACCACACCTCTTTTCCTCTTCAACAGAAGGCAGTACATAAGGCAACCTAAGAGCAGCAACACTAGTACAGATACCGACATTGTTTTCGCCATCACCTTCTTGACAAGAGCACTCCTTTTACTGTAGCGAGCTGTAAAAAAGGCACAAGAAGTGAACCAATGACATGGATGCCTGAATGTTACAGAAATGAATGCGATACGTGCAATTGATAATATGAATTATCAGAAACAAACAATTCCTTTAAGGCGACAGCAGGGAATGGGACAGTAATTGCAACCCCAAAAGAGCAATAAGGGTATTTGAAGTAGATATTAGCAATGAGTACCTAAGTCAATTGCATCGACCCACACATATAAATCTTGACCCAAGTCTGAATATGCTCTTGTATCCACTAAATCTCCATACCACATGAGGCATCCATATTCCCCCATAGTTTCATTTGCACTCGAATAGGCTGTGCAATTGCAATCCCTCAAGCATTCCTGCTCACACTCCTTCAAGCTCAGGTTCATGTTGACATGCGCTGTTGAAGTGTCTGGCAACTTCACTTGTTTCACCTTCACGAAACTGTTGATTCTGATTAAAGCAGCAAAGAAGCAGAAAAACCAGAACTATAGATATCGAGGAAGAAAGATGAAAAACAGAGGAAATAGAGAGAACAGAGCATGAAAACTGTCTTCTGCAGTTCTAATGAAAAAGTCAAGTACAGAACACGACTTAAACCAAAAAAAAATAACTGCACACACACACACACACACACGTTCAGCTTGTAACTGCACCTGAACAAGTACTTAACTTCCTAAATAACACAACAACAATTGCATAACATAATTGACTAAGTGAGAAAATAAACTAGAACAGTATAAAAAAAACAGAACAGAAAAACTTTAGTCTAAAAACAGCAGTACTGATACATCAAAAAATCCAACAAACTCCTCCTTGGATCAGTAGCTGCTGCATACTCCAATTTTCTTTCTCAATGCCTCAAATCTTCCAACTTGAAGTGGTTTAGTGAATATATCAGCAAGTTGATCTTCAGATCTGCAATAAATCAGCATGACCTCACCATTTTGTTGCACCTCACGTAGAAAGAAGAACTTGACCTTGAAATGCTTAGTTTTGCCATGAAAAACTGGGTTCTGAGATATTGCAATTGCAGCTTGGTTATCCACATTGATCTTGATACATTCATTGAAGTTCAGCCAAAGATCTTTCATTATCTTCTTCAGCCATAAGGCTTGATTTGCTGCTGCAAAGTAGCAGCTATAAACTCTACTTCAGCAGTAGATTGAGCTACAATTTCTTGTTTTTTAGAACACCAAGTGAAACAAGCTGATCCTAAACTGAAACAGTACCCAGATGTACTCTTCATATCATCCATCGAGCCAGCCCAATCACTATCAGAATAACCTTGTAGATTGAATTCTAGACTCCTTTGAAACTTCACTCCAAAAAGCATGGTTCCTTTCAAATACCTTAAAATCCTCTTAGCTACAATCAAATGAAGTTGACTTGGATCACTCATAAATCTGGACAGAACACTTACAGCAAATAAAATGTCTGGTCTAGTTGCTGTGAGGTACATGAGACAACCTATTAGACTTCTGTACATCGAAACATCCACAGCTTCAGTTCCATCATTCTTCTACAATTTCTCTTTTGCTGCCATAGGTGTACTGACACTTCGACATTCTTCCATCTGAAATTTCTTCAAAATTTCCTTTAAGTACTTCCTCGACAAATGAAGATTTCGTAAGGACTTTGCTTGATTTCCAGACCTAAGAAGTAAGCCATTTTTCCTAAGTCTGTCATCTCAAAACCAGCAAATAGGCCTTGCTTAACATTTTCTATCAGCTGAACATCATTTCCTGTTACCAAAAGATCATCCACATATAGAGATAGAACTACCACACTATGATTCACTTTCTTAATATAAAGAGTGAACTCACTCAAGCTCTTTTAAAACCTAAATCCGGTAGATATCGATCAATTTTTCCATACCAGGCTCTTGGAGCTTGCTTCAGTCCATATAAAGCTTTATGCAATTTGTATACACTCTCTTCTTGCCCTTTAACACAGAACCCTTCAGGTTGTTCAACAAAAATTTCCTCTTCAAGCTCACCATTTAAAAATGCAGACTTGACATCAAGCTGAAAAATAGTCCAACCCTTCTCGGCTGCAACAGCTAACAAGAGTCTTCTTGTGTCCAGCCTTGCAACCGGAGCAAAAGTTTCAGAATAGTCTACTCCCCATACCCGAGCATAGCCTTTAACAACCAGCCTTGCTTTATACTTGTTAACAGAGCCATCAGGATTGAGTTTTTCCTAAAGACCCACTTAACTCCAATTACATTCTTATTTAATGGCCTGTCTACCAATTCCCAAGTCTGATTTTTTTGAATCATTTTCATCTCCTCGTGCATTGCTGCAAACCACTTCTGATCTTCCTTGGCTTCAGCAAAATTTGATGGTTCGAGCACAGCCACATTACTCCTTTCATAGATCTCAGCAAGTGTCCTTGTGCCTCTTACGGGTTCATCATCTATACTTTCTTCCATTTCCCGTAATTTCATTAGTCTCCACATCAGTTTCAGGTTGTCTTTCAAAGTGCTTCAATTCAGTGTTCCTTCCATTTAACCAATTCTATTCATCTTCCTCTAAGAACATAACATCTCTACTCACAGTAATCTTCCTTGTCTTTGGATAGAAAATTCTGTAAGCCTTTGATTGAGAGCTATATCCAACAAAAATTCCAATCTCAGCCTTTTTATCAAGCTTATCCCTTTTGACATCAGGAATATGAGTATAACACAAACTTCCAAAAACCTTCAAATTTTTCACAGAAGGTTTAGTGCCTTGCCAGCCCTCGAGAGGTGTTAGTTTCTCTAAAGCTTTTGTAGGTAATCTATTTAAAAGAAATACAGCAGTGTTGGCTGCCTCAGCCCAAAAACTTTTAGGCAAATTCTTTTCCTGCATCAAACATCTGGCCATCTCCATAATGCTTCTATTTTTCCTCTCACTAACCCCATTCTATTGAGGTGAGTAAGGGGCTGTAAATTGCTGTACAATTCCAGCTAGCTCACAAATCAGTTTGAATTTGTTAGCTGTATACTCAGATCCATTGTCTAACCTGAGAGCTTTGATTCTCTTCCCACTTTGATTTTCAACTAATGCTTTAAACTTCATAAATACATCAGCTACTTTAGTCTTAGCTTGCAGAAAATAGATCCAGCTCATTCTAGTCAGATCATCAGTAAAAGTAATAAAATACCTGCTTCCACTTAAAGAAGGTTCAGACATAGGTCCACACACATCAATGTGAACTAATTCCAGCTTTTGATATGTCTTCGAGACACCTCCTTTGAAGGGAAATCTGGCCTGTTTGCCAAGAATGCAGGTTCTGCATTGTGGAAGCTCTTCCTTCAAGCTTGGTAAATCATCTACCAAGCCATTTTTCTGCATAACCAGCATACTCCTCCTATGAACATGGCCCAATCTTTTGTGCCACAGCTCTATGTTCTCTTCTGTACACTTCAAAGCCATATGCTGCATCTCATTTGGCTTGAACACAAAACTTTATCCCTCATTTGAACTCTCAAGACTTCATTGCTGTCAGTATCTTTAATGAGACATTCCCTTCCTTCGAACTTCACTATATAGCCCTTCTCCACTAACTGACCAACACTTAACAGATTTTGGTCAATATTTGGCACAAAGAGGACATCCTTGATTAACTTCACCCCCTGGTTTCCTTTAACAGCAACTACACCTTTACCCTGAACTTCAATATGCTGTCCATTGCCAATTCTGACTTTGGACTTTACTGTTTTGTTTATGCTCTTGAATAGCTCTAAGTTGCCAGTCATGTGATTAGTACAACCACTATCTATCAGCCATGTACTATTTTCGACTGAATATTCACCAGCTGAAGCAACAAATAAGTGCTCTTCATCAACTTCACTCACTGCCACTTGTGCTTCTCCTGTTTGCTGATAGGCTTTCCCTTTGCAAATAGCTTCCATATGACCCAACTTGTGGCATCTTCTGCACCTCGCGTCTGGCCTTTTCTAGCATCTAAAGGACTGATGGTTGGTTCCACCACAGTACTGACATGACCTTTTATTATTTTTCCATTTGCTAGATCCACCAGCATTTCCTTCTTTAGGCAAAAATTTCGAATCAGCAACATTTCCCTTAAACTGAATCCATTTCTTCTCTTTGCCTCCATCATTTTGCTTTACTTTGGCTTGCAATGCCCCCTCAACATGATCTTCTCTCCTCATTAGTCTTCTATGCTCCTGTGCCTGCAAAGCATTCAGCAACTCTGCAAGTTTTATATCAGCCAAATCCCTTGTGTTTTCCAAAGAAGCTATAGTAGCTTCAAATTTTTCTGGAAGAGACACTAGGATCTTCTGAACAAGCCTATCATCCCTCAAATCAATTCCCAAAACTCTGATTTTATCAGCTATTCCCACTAGCCTATCTGAGTATTCCTTCACTGACTCAGATTCCTTCATTTGCTGTCTCTCAAATTCTCTCAAGAGATTCAGCACCTTCATACCTCTTATCTTCTCATCTCCTTCATATTCTTCCTTCAAGAAATCCCATATGACCTTCGCAGAGTCACACTTCATAATTCTGGTGAAGATGGTAGGCGAGACAGCAGCATACAGGCAAGATTTTGCCTTGGCTTTCCTTGTGGTTCTCTCTTTATGAAACTTGATTTGATTCATGGTCGGATTATTTGGAAGTGGAGCAACTTCATAATCATCCTCCACAGCTTCCCACAGATCATGACCCTCCAGAAATGCTTTCATTTTAACAGCCCATGCTCGATAATTCTCTCCAGTAAATACTGGAGAAGCCATCGCAGAAAAACCACTTGAACCTGTCTCCATCACCCTCTAACCTCTTTGCACTACAATACTTGCTTAACTTCACAGTCCCTCAAGATCATTCGATGCTCTGATACCACTGTTGATTCTGATTAAAGCAGCAAAGAAGCAGAAAAACCAAAACTATAGATATCGAGGAAGAAAGATGAAAAACAGAGGAAACAGAGAGAACAGAGCATGAAAACTGTCTTCTGCAGTTCTAATGAAAAAGTCAAGTACAGAACACGACTTAAACCAAAAAAAAATAACTGCACACACACACACACACACACACGTTCAGCTTGTAACTGCACCTGAACAAGTACTTAACTTCCTAAATAACACAACAACAACTGCATAACATAATTGACTAAGTGAGAAAATAAACTAGAACAGTATAAAAAAACAGAACAGAGAAACTTTAGTCTAAAAACAGCAGTATTGATACATCAAAAAATCCAACAGAAACCTTCCCCACTTCGACACAGGGATGCACCTTGCCTCCTCTTGCACCCGCCTGATCCGTCCCTTAAGTACGGATTGCCCGGAGACTTGGGCTCAAATCCAGGCAGGCAGGTGCAGTCTAACTAGTTAGCAGTGTTTCCGCCACAGTTGCTATTAGGTCCACAATTCCTGTAGTAGTCACACTGCTCCTTTGGATGGTAAGCAAACTCACTCCACCGCTGCTCTTCATCAAGCCATGTGAAGTGTTTAACTAACCCTGACTCATTCACCATAATTCTAGAGATAACCGATGCACTGATGATGCCATACATGGTAGTAACCTCCTTTGCGTCATTCACAGCTGTGCCATTACTATAGATAAAACCGTAAGCCGTCTTGGGAACACCAATAATTAATGGTCCCGTCCGCCAATACGGAGCTCCATCCTTGTAAAGGAAAAACTGTGGGTACCCTGTTGGTTCAAGTCTGTATGAACAACTGCCTGGTGCAGGATCGTCTTTGGATTTCCAAGATGTCACGAAGCGGTTCAAACCAGTTCTCCGGTCCAACCCAAGCTTCATGGACGGAAGAAAGGTGTCTGTGGGATAATCAAAGCTCTGCCAAATAACCACTTTGCTCAAATCATGATTCAAAACCAGATTACCTGAATCCAAAAGCTGAGCAGTAGCAGAATTATTTGAAGTCATAGAGGAAACATTGGTTGACCAAATGGGCAAGCTCCCATTGTTTTCACAGATCACTAAATTTCCATAATGATCAAATGCAAGAACTCCTGAAGTATCGTTCACCGGTTTTTCTCTGTTAGCAACCCAAACAACAGTTCGCTTCGGTTGTCCATAGTACCAAATCCCCACATAACGCAAGCTGGAATTACCAGGGCTGAAGAAACCGAGAGCAAATTTTCTTGCTTGGGAGACTAAGACATCACCATCTTTCATGGGATTGTTTGGAACAAGGGTGTCCAAAGAATCAATCAAATGAAGGAGAAGAAATAAACAAAGGATGTGTAATGACATTGTTTGAGTGTTCATGTTGTACTTAGATGGGAATGCAACGTGCTTATGTTTCAGGCAAGAAAGCAGAGATATGTCTTCTCTTTATAACCAATAAACAGAAACTTCTCGATACGATCGAAACTAAAAATTCATGCTTGACTCTTCTTCTTCCCTCTATTGGTGCTCCTTCATTCATTATTTATTGACTTCCTTTTCCTTGCCGATGATTGAGATGCATCATTCCTCGAGAGACACAGATTCACATAGACAAGGTACTCCGAGAGTCTGTATTTCCTACGGTTAGAAGTCGATGGAAGACTTATTTACTTGGCTAGTCACATCCTTTCCAGTCTCCTTTTGAAAAGAACCCATAACTTTTAAAACAAGTGTAATTACCTTTTAAAAAAAATATTTGTTTGAAAGTTATAATTTTTAATCGATCACTTAAATGCCAAAACTTTTCTAAAATGTTCACCTAAATGCTGGATATCCAACGTGGCATAGTGCTTGTAGTAAACATTTTAAAAAGGATAATGACATTCAATTAATCGATCAAAAAAAGTTATGACCCTTCAATGAGCATCATATATACGTTATAACACTTAAGTAAGTATGTACAAAAATTATGTCACTTGTGTCCTTTTCCCAACCCAAAAGTCCAAGTCAACTAAACATTATTGCTCATTGGAGTTGCACCATTGGAATGCCCTCGCAACTCCCCTTCAATACGCAATTACACGATTGGACCGATCATGGAAAGTGGTTGAATCGTCTTTAATGTCGTGTTTGCTTCAACTTAACCAACAAGGAAGGAAAGATGGGCACAACATGGCCAAGTAAATGAAGAAGCTTTAAAGCCCGATAGACTAACGTGCCATCTATGGGATCATCTATCACTCCACCAATTATGAGCGTGGCAATAGGAAATGTAATAGCCTCTAGTTTTCCCTTTGAAGAGGCCTTCGAAAGCCACAAATCTAATTAGGAAAGTTAATTCATGACTAATGGATTTTTAAGACACATTATGTATAAATAACTAACTATTCCCTTTTTAGATTTCAACTCTTTCATTATAATTGAGATATTATTAAATAATAAGCAATCACTTGTCTTCTTTACATGTATACATTTTCCATATCCAGAAATGAAAAATCAATATGAGTATATGTTTCTCCATCCTTTATGTTCTAAGTTATCATCAGCTTATATTTTTGTGGGGCTTTTTATTTTATCAAATGACTAACCAGTCCTGGTTTTGCCATGTGAATTTTTGGATTGAACCTGTTTCGTTCAACACCAATCTTGTGATGATTGACGCATCAATGATGCCATACATCAAACAAACCTCATTCAATTCATATACAAAGCTTAAGTTGAATGTGAAATTGAAAGTCATTTCAGGCATGCCACTCCGCCGACGTCCGGTCCATGATCCGGCACGCCAGTACGGATCCCCATCCTTGTATAGGAATAATTGAGCGTGGCCCATTGGGTTGATTTTATAGGAGCAATTGCCAGGTGCTGGATCCTCAGGAGACTTCCATGATTTTTTTTTTTGGTAAAGAGACTTCCATGATGTTAGGAACCGGTCCAAACCACTTTTGCAATCCAACCCCAGTTTCATGAAAGGAAGCAGAGTGTCTGTAGGATAATCAAAGCTTTGCCATATCACCCTTTTGCTAAAATCTTGAACCAGAACAAGATTACCTGAATCCATAAGCCGAGCTGTAAAAGAATAGTTCGATAATGCAGAAGGAACATTTGTTGACCATGTTAGATTAAATATAAACTAAAATATGATGATCTCGATTTATCAATCACAGATAAATTCGTACAAAATTCGGGATCGATTTGCAGAAACGTAAAGATCAACATACCTCCAGCCATTGATGAAAATTTGCAAAGGTGGGAAACCTCAAAATCTTGGACGGATCCACGCAGCACGATCAATCTACAATATGAGGAATACTAGATCTGTACATCCTGTTCTACTAGTCAATACCCCTCAAACATGATAGTGTGTTTTCTATAGTGATAAGGTTTTAACTAGACAACCTGACGTTTTATTCTATTTTTTATGTTATCGATATCTTCCATTAAGACCGTTATGGTAACATATTAATGGGCAAATATCACGTAATAGATGTGGGTGATAAATTGGGCGCTAAATCGGAACTAATTGGAAATACAATATTGGGATCATATTTAAAATAATAAATATATTACAATATTACAACATTCTCCCACTTGATTCCAATATTCTATCGAATGAAATATTAACCCAAACCCACATAAACTTCATACTGAAATAAACACATGAATCACAGCAATGAGTTCTCTTAGAGCGAGTATTATCTTCCGTGTATCACAATGCATTTCATCAACTCATATGTGATCAAATAACTTAATGAATAAATCTTATATTTACTCCAGGTCAAGCGTAATTGTTTTTCTTAGAATAACTGAATGTATACAATTGTATTGAGAAATATAAATGAATAAAAGTCTCACAAATTCTTCTATATAAAAAAAAATTGCATGATTGGACCAATTCCCATTCTAAATACATCCTTATAACTCATTGGTGGTATACATTTAGTTAAAAAATCAGTTATCATCAATCCAGTGTTTACGTGTTCTATGACCACTTTCTTCTCTTTAACACGATCTCTGATGGCTAAATACTTGATGTTAATGTGCTTGCTTCGACTACCACTTTTGTGGTTCTTAGCCATGAAAACTACAGCTGAATTGTCGCAAAATATTCCTAATAACCTAGCAATGAATCCATAACTCTAAACCCCGATATGAAACTTTTCAACCACACACCATGTGAGGTGGCCTCAAAATAGGAAATGAACTTTGCCTCCATAGTGGAAGTGGCAACCAAGGTTTGTTTTGCACTCCTCCAGGATACAGCTCCGCCGGCAAACATAAAAATATATCATGATGTTGATTTACAAGAATCAACGCAGCCAGCAAAGTCTGAGTCCGAGTAACCAACTACCTCCAAGCTATCCGTCCATTTATACATAAGCATGTGTCATTTTGTTCCTTGAAGGTACCTCATCACCTTCTTTACAGCTCTCCAGTAGTCCATAACTAGATTACTTTGGTATCTTCCCAACATTCCCACAGCAAAGACTATGTCAGGTCAAGTGCAAACCTGAACATACATCAAGCTTCTGATAGCAGAAGCATATGGGATGTTCTTCATTTGTTCCCTTTCAAAATCATTCTTCGGGCATTGGTTTAAATAAAATCTATCACCCTTCACAATGGGTGCTATATTTGGTGAACAATCTTTCATCCGAAACATCTCTAAGACCTTATTGATATAGGTTTCTTAAGATTGTCCTAATATACCTTGAGATCTATCTCTATGGATCTTAATGCCAATGACATAAGACGCTTCATCCATATCTTTCATATCAAAACTCTTAGAGAGAATTTATTTCACTTTATATAACAACCCCTTGTCATTTGTTGCAAGTAGAATGTCATCTACATATAGCATAAGGAAACAAATTTTTCTCCCACTAACCTTTTAGTATATATATTGATCCATAACATTCTCTATAAAGCTAAATGAAGAGATGACTTCATGGAATCTTAAGTACCATTGGCGGGATATTTGTTTCAATCCATATAGAGACATTTTAAGCTTGCATACCAAATGCTCACTAGCACTAGAGAAGAATCCTTCTGATTGTTTCATGTAAACCACTTCTTCCAATTTTCCATTGAGGAATATCGTTTTCACATCCATTTGATGTAACTCCATATCAAAATGAGCAACCAATGCCAAAATAATACGAAGAGAATCTTTCTTGGATACAGGAAAAAACTTCTCCATGTAATCAATTCCCTCCTTTTGAGTAAATCCATTGGCAACGAGTCTGGTTTTATATCTCTCTATATTGCCTAATGAATCCTTCTTAATTTTAAAGACCTGTGTACAACCAATGACCTTCACACCATTAGACAACTCAACTAAATCCCAAACTTCGTTTGATACCATAAAGTTCATCTCTTCCTTCTTGGCATTGTATCATAAATTGGATTTATCACAACTCATGACTTGTGAAAATATCTCTGGATCACTTTCAGCTCCAACATTATAGTTAGATTCTAGTAGATATACAATCTAGTCATTAGGGATTGATGATTTTTTCATTCTAATAGACCTTTTTAATGTTACATCAGCATTCTCTTGAGGAATTTGTTGTTCAACTGGAAGCTCAACAGTATCTGGTAATTGCTGAATAGTTGGGTCTATCGGATAAATATTAGTAGGTTGTGGATATTCAATGATCGGTTGCTCAATGACCGATTGAACTGAAGGGGCGTTGTAAGCAACAATCAATCCAGTACCTGAGGTGGAAGGCTGAGTATTTGAATGATCTTCTTTGAAAACAAAGTCCTTGAATTGATCACTCCCACTAATTAGGTCATTCTCAAGAAATTTAGCATTTCTTGATTTCACAAACTTAGTAGTGTGAGATGGACAATAAAATCTGTATCCTTTAGACCTTTCAGCATATCCACGAAATACCCACTTATAATTCTTGGATCTAACTTTTTTTCATGTGGATTGTAGGCTCTTATTTCAGATGGGCATCCTTAATCATGTACATGTCACAAACTCAGTTTCCAACTTTTGAATAACTCAAAAGGCGTCTTTGGAACAGTCTTGGTTGGAACTCGATTTAATATGTACACAGCTGTTTTAAGAGCCTTAGTTCACAAAAATTTAGAAAGTTTGGAGCTATTAAGCATACTCCACACCATGTCCAATAACATTTGGTTTCTTCTTTTTGACACCATTTTGGTCCGATAAACCAGGCATAGTGTATTCGGCAATAATTCCATGCTTTTCAAGAAACTTTGCAAATGGACCGGGTACTTGTCCATCTTCAGTGTATCTACCATAGTATTATCCACCTCTATATGATCTCATGATCTTAATTTGCTCGCTATATTATTTCTCTACTTCAATTTCAAATACCTTACAGGCATCTAGTGCTTCGTGCTTATTACGAAGCAAGTAGAAATATTCATTTATATGAAAGAAATATCTGTATGTATGAGTCCATATCCAGACTACAAATATCTGTATATATGATTTCTAATATTTCTGTACTTCTCTTAGCACATTTATTTAACTTGTTGGTCTATTTTCCCTTTATACAGTCCACATAAGTGTCATAATTAGTAAAATCTAGAGCATTAAGTACTCCATCATTTACTAATCGCTTAATTCTATCCATGGAGATATGTCTCAATTTTCGGTGCCATAATATAGAGGAATCCCCATTCACAACACATCGTTTTATACCAGCATTATCATGAACGTGCATCGCATTATTAATGGCATTGTCTTGTAAATTAATTCGAAAGAAACCGTCGAACAAAATACCACTCCCAACAATTTCATATTTATACGATAAATTGAATGTTGAATCTAAAAATTCAAAGGAGTATCCTAAAGGTACAAGTCTTGAAATTGAAATTAAATTCCTAGAAAAACTAGGAATATAAGAAGTCATTTCTAAAATTAAAACAAAACCACTACTAAGAACTAATATGTATGTCCCAATAGCTTCCACACACGAGCGCATCTTGTTTCCAAATAGATGCCTTGTTCACTTCCCACTGGTTTCCGCTAGTTCAGAAAACCTTGCAAGGAATTCGAAATGTGGATTGTAGAATCAGAATCAATCCACCAAATGTTGTGACTCACATCAACCATATTAGTTTCATAACAAACACATGAGAGTTAATTACCTTTCTTTTTTAGCCAAGCCTTAAATTTGGCGCAATCCTTTTTCATGTACTCCTTCTTTTTACAGAAGAAGCACTTGGATTCCTTCTTAATGTCAACTTGGGGAGGTAGAGGCATCTTACCTTTTCCCTTCTGCTTACCTTGCCCTTTATACTTATTCTGTGTTGCCATATGAGCACTTTCTCATTTCTCTATTAGTAGGCTCTCTTCTTCTTGAACACACATGGTCATGAGTTCATTGATTGACCATTTAGTGTTATGTGTGTTGTAAGAGATTTTGAAAGGGGCATACTCTTGTGGGAGAGTATTTAGGATATAGTATACAAGAAAGGATACTGATATCCGTGAAAGGGCTAGTAACAACACCTAGAGGATAGTAAATAGGTGTGAAGAAAAATTTTCGCACAATTTAGTAGAAGTATTTTGCTTTTAGAAAATGATAAACTTTGAACAAGTTCAAACTTTAGCAATTAGATAAAAATACAAACAAGATAAAGGAGTTCAGTGAAGAGAATAATAACACAAGATTTATAATGATTCGGTTTAGATCAAACCCATGTCCACTCTCCCACGTTGATAGCCCACTGGCTAGATTCCACTAAGAAACAAAAGAGATTTTACAGCTTGGTGATCTCAACTTCTCAATGAAGAGTTTGCTTCTTTTTCACGAAGTCACATTATATGTATTTCTCTCTTTTGAGTACAAATTTGAGCTCAAAGAAATAGCAAGGAACTAAAAAGTTTTAGACTTTGAAACTTTTCTTTCACACACACTATCGAATAACTGGAGAGTCTTCCTTAAATATTCCTTCATGCCTTCGACTGTTGGCACTTTCCAAAGGAATTCTTTTAATTAACCCGTTGGACAAAATCAATCAAGGAGATCTCGAGCCATTTGATAATTGAGATGTAAGCCCGTCAATCATGTTCATCCATACAATCAAGATCTTGGTTTCCATAAGTAAATAATTTCCAAGTTTACTTGCTTTCGAAAAGATTGGAGTATCGAAATTGATTTCCTTGAGGATAGCTAATCATGTAGGTACTATATCCAACTAGAAAGCCATCCATAAGCAATATGAACCAAACCCTTGAAGATAATCTCGCGTCTAGAAAAGTCTTCATTCTTCAGTAGTGTTCAATCTGGAATTTGTCACTGTAGGCAGACTTTGAACCTAAAATCTGGCGGCCTTCAGACTTTGACACTAAATTCTAGAAGTCTTCAGACTAGACTTTGGATAAGTTTTGTCAACTTTAAAACATGTAAATAGTTTTTTTCAACAATCTCAACCTTAAGATTCTTCAGCTAAGCTGCAATGTCTCACAGCTTCATGATGTGCTCACGCACACCTCTTACATTGGTAAACTTCAATGATGAGAACTTTATAATTAGGTTCATGGCATGCGCTTTCTCTGAAGACTCAAATTATGCATCAATAGCCTCCAGCAATTCCTTGAGATTGTTATACTGAATGACTGAACTACAAATGCTAGCAAAGAGTTTTGTTTTTATGTACATTACATTGAGACGGTTGGACTGCTCCCATTGTGCACAAAAAGTATATTTAGCTTGAGTGCTATTCTCAGTAGATTCAGGTGGTTTATCTGACCTTAGAGCATAATCAAGATCCATGCACCCTAATTGAAGAATAACTAATTTCCTTCATTCTTTAAAGTTATTTCCATTAAGCTCGGGAACAATTATATGAGAACTAATCGTAGGTGGTAAGACTGCATCATAATTAAAATAAAAAAATTATGTATCAATATATTTGAGGCAAACAAACTTAAATCATATTTTACCAATGTAAAACATGTTATAAAATATAAATCACATAACATCAAAAATTGCCTATGGGCTAAGTTTCTTATTTAAATTGATTCATAATTACTTCATGATAAAACTATCAAATTATATTTACTTCCTTAATCCTTGTGGGTAAATTAAGAAAGATAAAATAATATTTCATCCTAATTAATCACATTAATATATTGAAAATTCTTATGGGATAAAATTCATAATATTAATGTGAATAATTACAATTATTGTCTTTGACTATATGTGATCCAAAGGCTCTTAATGTATATAATTTAATATAATCAAAGATGTTGTGGCTAATCCTTAATTAATTAAATATATACGGATCACTAGACATTTAATTTTATGAAAATATTCATAAAATTGCATGAAAGGGTAAAACAGTAAAATCACGTGCAAAAGGGGTAAAAAAATGGAATTTTGCATGCAATGCCAAAATTGGAATTTTACTTTTAAGGGGTAAAATAGGAATTTTACGCCTAAAAGAGCAAAATTGTAAATTTTCATGCCCAAGGGGGCAAAATCGAAATTTTATGCATCCAGGGCAGAACCGAAATTATCCTTAATACGATGTGAGCAAGATCGTAATTTTAGTCAGCTGATGGGGGCAAAACCGAGAAACCACACGTGCTTTCCTCTTTTGCACGCACCCACTTCAGCCCCTCGCACGCGCTCGCTGCAGTCCCTCAGGCACGTGCATCGACCCTTAGGCGTGCGACGCATGCGCCCTAGGCTTCTTTTCGGGCTTTTTCTTCGGCCGTTCCTCCATCGAGATTAGCTCCGTTCCATCGCCTGAGTCTCCTCCCACAGCCCATGTTCGACCACATTGATTGATGGGTTTCGAAGAGAACATCAAGACAAACGAATAATTTCAAGATTCGGCAAAAATGACCAGCATATTGACTAGAATTAAGCCTAAAACGATATGTCCTAAAAAACCCTAACAACCAAAATTTCACCGCTCGATTAACCTCCAATGATCAGTAATATGCTGAAAAATTTAAGGGTTTTTTCTTCCTAATGGCGGTATGATCATGCGGATCCATTATTGTGTGGTGGGTCGCTCGAATTTGCCTGCAATTTTAAATTCCGATCCAAGCTATATAGAAATCCAAATTTACTCACACATAATTCAATGAAAATAAATAAAATTCCAAAAATTTTATCAAGGCAGAAATTGTTAATATGCTATGATACCAACTATTAGATTTGACATAAACTAAAACTTGACGATCCAGATTTATCAATTACGGATAAATTTGTACAAAATTCGGGATCAATTTGCAGAAATGTAAATATCAACATACCTCCAGCCATTGATGAAAATTTGCAAATGTGGGAAACCTCAAAACTTTGGACGGATCCACGTAGCATGATTGATCTGCAATATGGGGAACACCAGATCTATACGTCTTGTTCTACTAGCCAATACCCCTCAAACTTGATGGTGTGTTTTCTATAGTGATAGGGTCTTAACTAGACGACCTAATGTTTTATTATGTTTCTTATGTTACCGACATCTTCCATTAAGACCGTTATGGTAATATATTAACGGGCAAATATCACGTAATAGATATGGGTGATAAATTGGGCAATAAATCGAAACTAATTGAGAATACAATATTAGGATCATATTTAAAATAATAAATATATTACAATATTACAACAAACCAAATAGGAAAGCTTCCATTTTTCTCATGGAGCACCAAATTTCCGTCGGTGTCAATTGAAAGAACTCTAGAAGTGCCATTGATTGGTCTCTCCCGATTAGCAACCCAAACAACGGTTTGCTTAGAAACTTGGTAATACCAAATTCCGACATAACGGCGGCTAGAATTACTCAGGCTGAAGAAACAGAGGGCAAACGTTTTGCCCCTGGAGACCAAGAGATTGCCATCTTTGATGGTGTTGTTTTGGTTTAGGATGTCCAAGCAAGTACTTAACTGAAGTACAAAAAGAAGAAGCAGACAATATATCGACACCTTTTCTGTGTTCATGTCGTCTTCTCATTCGAGCATACCATGCTATGATGTCTGAGGCAGGAAAAGTGTAATACCCAACTCTATATAAGTACAAGGCAATGACACCGTGACACTGACAGTGTCTTTCCAAAAAGGGACTCCAAGAAAAATGGTACAATCGGTCGATCTACCCTAACTAAACTCTTACTACATAAACAATTCATAAAGAAATGATTTTTTTTGTTTTGTTATCTCTTCATTATTTAGGGATAGTTTATATTTCCATGATCTCATAGCTAATAATTCATCGTTGACTAGATCATTGATAGAAGTAATATCCAAATACCCAAACTACCCTCTGTATAATCTTAGTGAAGTAGAATAAGTTTTTGGGAAGATAAAAAAAAAAAAAAAAAACAATTTCTTCTTCCATAAGGAATTCTTCCAAAAATTTTGTCCTTCAACTTGATGGATGCAGTTTCAAGCACAAACCAGTGTAAACTTATTATCAATATATATAGTGAGTTGGCTACAGAATAAAAAATTTCAAAATCTGTCAAAAGGTTTATATACATCTCCAAACTCAACTAAACAGAAGAAATATCATCTCTAACATATATATATGAAATCATACGCAAAATCCAACCATCATAAATTTCTTGCTAGTCACGTTCTCATGAGTAGATATATGACTCATCGAGAAATAAAACATTAGGAAGCTGTAAGTATTTATTAAGATACTTGAGAAACACTTCAGGTCTGGCACTTTGATTCATGGAAAAATATTGTGACTTTTCATGGCTTTGTTGATGCCAAATTTGGTGGCGACACCAACAAAGGAGAGCACCCCAAGTTATGTATTTACCTTATGTGGCATTGCAATCAGTTAAAAGTCTATATTTCAAAACGTTCGTGTACCCCTCAACTATTGAAGCGAGGTATGTTGCTATACCTTAAGCTAGCAAGGAGACGATTAGGTTTTAGAAATTTCTAAAAGAATAGACAAGTAGCAAGATATCATATTCTTTCCAGTGATAGTCAAAGAGCTATTTGCCTTGCAAACAATTCAGTATTTTATTCAAGAACAAGAACATTCAATTGAAGTATCAATTTATTTATGTGTTGATAGATGATAGGACATTTTCTTTGAAGAAGATCCTTGGTGCAAAAAATCTATTAGATATGTTAACCAAGGTTGTCGCCATTGAGAAACTAACTCCATTGGCTAGTGATGAGGAGGTGCTGCCCCCTCTCCTTTTCTTCTTTTTCAACCACCGAAAGCTCGACTCTTTTCTTGTTTTTTCCCAACCGTTACAAAAGGCAACTGAAGTAATTAGGGGTGAGCATCGGTGCAGGGTCAACCTTGGACCGGCCTAACCCTGTCGATCTTGGTCCAGTTCCTAGGGAGATTAGGTCAATCCTTGATCCTATAATTCATAGACCAACATTGTGCAGGTTAGTTCTCGGTCCTGAGAGTTTCCCGTCGGTCCAACCCAGACCAACCCTGACTTTATATATATAAAAAATATTACTTATAATTTTTTTATATAGAGAAAACATTAAAATAAAGGGTGTTAATAATATTAAATAGCTCTTTAGTGAGGAGTTTATGTAATTTTACATTATTCTTTAATAATTTAGATTTTTGATGTCTTTTACAGCATTAATAGTCATAATTTATTAAGGAGGAAAATGTTTTTGTGAAGAGTCCTCACGACATCCAAAAAGGCATAACAGCTCCTTATGGCATTATCTTCTAGTATTCGTTCTCTTATGTCTTATTTGTCTTCTTAGTCTTCAATTTGCCAAAATCGAAAGAAACAACTTCTCAACTCACCACTTTACACTCGCCTTGCTCGTTTTGGCTCACTCATGCCGCTCGCCGCTCAATGCTCGCTTGGCTTATTGCTTCCCGCTCAATATTCAATGCTCATTATGTTCGATACCCACCTCACTTGATCCTCACCGCTTGCCTGTCTTAGCTGACCTCACTCATCATCGAACCCATTGAGTTGGTATGGTCCTTGGTTGCCCTTTTAAGGAGTACAAAAAATGAAATAAAAAATTATTGATTGATCTTGAGTTGACTCTAAAACCGAACCAAACTCATTGGATCAGTTCAGTCCTCAATTGCTTTTTTAAGGAGTATAAAAAATGAAATAAAAAATTATTGATTGATCTTGGGTTGACTTTGAAACCAGACCGAACCCATTGAGTCAGTTCGGTCCTCAATCACTTTTTTAAGAAGTACAAAAAATGAAATAAAAAATTATCAATTGATCTCGAGTTGACCTTGGAACCGGACCGAACCCATTGGGTCGGTCTGGTCCTCGGTCCCAAGTTCAATAGGGTCATTCCTCGGTCCCAAAATTTAAGGAGGGGGCGGACCGGCCCAACTCGCACCATGCTCACCCTTAGAAGCAATGATACGTCAAATACTGTGGAGCGTAGTTTAGGTCTTAATCAATGTGGATCTGCCTTGCTAATAAATTTGAGCAAGTCGTCAATTTTGTGTCCGCCATGTGAGTGTAATGCGAGCTGTGACACCGACGTTCCCTTCCTGAGCTCGATATTTTTGGTCAACATCTCTCGAAAATCAAACAAGAAAATCATTCCCGCCTCATGTAAATACAAGCAATGGCCACATCCTTCCCAGCAGCCAAATCCCTTTAATCAATGTGGTCGGACGAAGTCGCTTGAGGTGTATCTGCTTTCCCATTGAATTGATTTAAGGTCAGAGAACAGAGTTCCGAGGGGGTCATCATGCTTCTGATCACATTGCGAGGAAAGAGAACTTGACTTTTCAAGCAGTTATGACGGAGACGGTAATTGTTGATGGTGATTTTAACATAGAGACAGTTAGTAATTGTCAGTGTGAAAAGAAGTAGCAGTGGTTCATAAGTTCGTTATAGATTGTACTGTCCATGCCTTCTATCGAGTAATTGTCAGTGTGAAAAGAAGTGACAGTGGTTCATAAGTTCATTATAGAATCTGAGAGAAAAAGAAAAGAAGACTCGACTGCTTTATCTCATTTACTGCAGTAGTTGCCAAGAAAGAGTGAATGGTGCATTGTACTGTCCGTGCCTTCTATCAAGTAATTTGTCAGTATGAAAAGAAGTAGCAGTGAAAATCTGATGCAAGGGGTGTGATTGGCTATTCTAAATTGCTTTATCATCCACAATGTCGGTGTAACATTTGTGGCTTAGAACGAACTTGAAAGGTCTAGTTGCTAGTTGCTACCACTAAAAGGTTCATTTCTTACTAGCAATGCCACGTGATTTCCTATGAACCCTATTCAGATTAGTCCTTTATGCTTGCTCTTATTCTTGTTTTCATATGACAGAACTTAGCTACCAAGAAGATGTTCCATCAGCTAAATTGCAATACTCTAAAATGATAGCAAGCTAGTTATGGATTATCTATCCACTCTACAAAGAACGAATTATGGCAAGCTGACATAAAATGAAATCACTAAGTTTAGACTAGTGTGACCGAAATGGCTATAACCTCTGTGTAAGCCAACTTGATACAGACTTTTGTACATGCACCTGTTTTGTGTAAGCCGACCTAATATGGACTTTTGTACATGCACTTGTTTTGGATAACCAAATTTGTGATCTGATTGACCGTGCTAAAGGCTCATGCATATAAAAAACATTGAGATATATTTAATCCTGCTTACTAGAAGAAAGCTTGTATTTTTCCCGTCATTAACGTAATTTGGGATTTCGAAATCAACAAAATCAAGAAATAAAATTATAAAACTTGGTCGCTTGGTGTCCTTTTGTTGGAATTATAACAGCGGCCTAGTGATGCCTTGAGTACAAGGCAACCGCGGGCACCTAGGAATTTAATCGCTCGGTCATCAACTTGACCCGTTAGGAAATTAGGTGTGTTCATTTCTCGAAAAAATGAGTGATTTAAAAAAAATAAAAGTAATTATTTATATTGTTTAGAAAAATAAATAAAAAGAAAATTTTTATCACCTACAAAAAGGTTTTCAAATCATTCAATTTTTATGAAACAACGCGCTTGAAAAGTCTTAATTATCACACTTTTTTTTTTTTACTTTATAGTTTTTTATCCATTTTTAGTAAATTTTATTCACTAAAATAGTTTAACTAAATGATATAATGCCTTTCCATTGTGTACGTTAAAACAAGCCGATTGTGCGTGATGCTTGAGACCGCTGTTCTGAGTACTGATTTGTAATTCTAATAGTTTTTATGAGGAGAAAGATTGATCTCGAAAATTAGGTTATAAGGTAGTGGCGAGCACCGTCTTTTATATGTTCTACAAACTAGTCCACGTGACCATAGCATTATTCCTTGATTTTTTCATGACAATCGGCTCGTGAGAAGTCCATATCAGAGGATCCATTGTGTGTGTACACACACCCATACATATATATAACAACTTGTCAGTCAACCATTTTGACTTCTTCAAATTAAGATACGTATGTTTCATAGAAAAAGCAACATAGAATTTCCCAGTAACTCACCTATTATAACATGTAACATGTTTAATATTCATCACGTGGCCCTATTATTTATAAATAAATAAATAAATAAATAACGTGAGACGTACATTTGATGAACGTGTGTAATTAATAATTTATATTCCATTTTTTCTGGCCGAAATTAATGGCTTATACTCAAGCCCCAATTCTATAATAGCAGCGAGTCCGTGATTCAACCATTTTTTACTTCTTCAAATTAAGATGCATATATTTCATCCAAAAAGTAACATAGACTTTCTCAGCACCTCCTGTACCAAAACATGTAACATGTTTAATTACATCGCATAGTTATATAAATATTTAAAAAAATTGTGACATGCACATTTCAAAATTGTCTGTAACTAATCATATATTTTCCTGGTTGAATCTAGTGATTTATATTCGAGTTCAAGAGTCCGTGATTCAAATGATTTTTGACTTCTTTAAATTAGAATACATATATTTTGGTAAGGGAAAATTCTTAAAAAGAACTTAAAGTGGACCTTACTTCAAATAAAAGTTTGAAATGCCATTACTTTCTCAAATAAGAGCTTGACATAAATATTCTTTCAAATAAGAATCTGAAGTAGTTATATCTATTGCAAATAATCACCCAAAATGACTATGTTTGTTTTAGATAAAGGTCCGACTTTCTGGCGATCAAGGATATTTTTGTCATTTATCCTCTCTTTTTTTTCTTCATTTTTGCTCTTTTTCTTTTCTTCTCTTCTTCTTCTTTTTTTTTTTTGGTTCTTCTTCCTCCTCTTTGCTGATGGCCGGCCAATCACCAACAATCCCCATAAAGCGCTAAGCGAGGGTTGCCTTCACCCGATTTGACGAGGGCTACCCACACTAGCCATAGGCAAAGGACGGCCTCACCTGGGGGAGTCTTGCCTTAAGGGAGGTCACCCCAAGGTCGCCCCTCATGGCCATCTGCAAGGTCAGCCCTTGTTCGCCCCAAGTGAGGGCTCAACAACCCTCGCCAGCGGCTGGGGAGGGTTATCAAGCCGTCGTCAACCCCCAGTGAGGTCGATCCTCGTTAGATATGGCGAGGGTGGCCTCACCCGCAGTCGGCGAAGTCACCAAGCCCTCGCCCCATTACTAGCAAGTGCTTGCAAGCCCTCGTCAAGGTTGTCAAACCCTTGCTAGCCTTTGTTAATGGTTGCTGACTGACATTGGAAAAGAAAAAAGAAAATAAAGAGAAAACAAAAATAAAATAAAATTTGGACGAAAACACTATTGACTGGTCAGAAAATTTAGCCAATCGGCGACTAGCGAGGTCTGGCCCTTATTTGAAATTAGATCTATTTTTGATACTTATTTGAGAAAATGATGATACTTCATGCCTTTTTTGGAATTTTCCCTTTTGGTAATATAGAATTTTTGGGCAACTCACATATTAAATTATATCTTGAGTTTGAGTTATTTACAGAACCCAACCCATTTGAATAATCTCCAAGTTTGACAATGAAGTGAATTTGAATTAGGAAACTTGTTGCTCACTTTTCTTTTTTGAATTAATACCACGAAAAACTTCAAATTGATGTACCCGTGACAAAATTACCCAAAATTATTTTTTTGACCATCAAAAACCTTAAATTGATACACATGCGGCAAATTTAATTTTGAACCATCAATAACCTCTACATTTGTGATAATTTTATCCTCCATTAATTTATACTAAATTTGATTAATATCAAATTGATACATCTGTGACAACCAAAGGATAAAATCTCAAACCGATACACCCATCAATTATCATGTTTTATTTAACTTAATAAATTAACCATAAAATGTAATAGAAATTAATGAAAGGAAAATTTGTCTAAAATTCTTTATGATAAAAAATTAACTTGAGGTAAATTTATCTTTGGAATTTTTTTTGTAGTAATAGTCTTTTCTTTGGGCTCACTTATTTTACGATAAGTATATATATGCGGAGTCAAACCTTCAAGAGAAAGGCGTGGATGCCCTTTAGGCCGAACAAAAGAAAGCTCGTGGGCCCCAGGGATAATGAAAGGAAGGAAAATGCTTTTCGGCCGCACGGAGTGGCGTGAACATGATGGATCTTCTGCCGTGAGGTTCACATGTAATTGGGTTGTTTATTCTAAAAACTTTGGACTTGGATATAATTTAAATGTGGAAGATACTCGAGCATTAACTCTAATTCACCCATTTAAGTGAAGTATTTATTATTAGCTCTCTTTATGAATATATGTATTAATACTTTGACTAAATCACGGAAAGTTTTTATATCTTTTGTTATTTTTCGTTTACTTTTATATTTATTCATATTTATTTAAATTGTAAGATATTATATCACGTGCAACATGTTTAATATTCATTGCATGGCAGTATTTAGAAAAAATAAAATTGACACGTACATCTGATAAATGCGAATAACTAATCATTTATATTCCCCCTTTTTTTTCTGGCCAAATTTAATGGTTTGTACTCGAGTTCCAACTCTATAATCACGGCGCGCCTGTAATTCAATTGTTGATGTGCCAGGAGATTGCGTTTGCGCACGCGATCGAACGAGAACGGAAAATAAAAAGGTCAATGGCGCTTTGGTTATGTGAAGCGACGGCAGTCCAACGTCGCCGTCATCTTTTCCACCGTGGGAACGCAGCCTTCCACCGGCGGCATCATCTTTTCCAGCTTCTCCATCGTGGGTCACGGAGGCCTTTCTTCAAGGCCTGCGCAAGTCCACGCGTCCCTCCTTTTCCTGATTTCAGATTCTCTTTTTCATTCTTCTTTTTGGACTTTGGGAAACTGGAAATGGCGGAACTAAAAGCCAAGTCAATCCCAATAAAGTGTCGGGTTCAAATTTGGCTCGATCGATGCTCGATGCTCGACATTGGACCATTAAAATTTCTGCTCGAGCTTGGCTACATTAGAATTGTCGTAGCTAGAAATATCACCTAGATAGGGGTAAAGAAGTGATTTAAGCAAATCTTGATAAATTAACATGGAAGCGAAATAATCAATTTGAGTATTATCAAATTCGAGTGAAACTAGTTTGAATATTGACAATGATATGATGATATTCACCAATGCGCAGAATTCTATCAAAATAATGAACAAGAGTTAAGAGAGAAAAACTTTATTTGTTCTTCTTAAAGAAGCCTACGTTTACTCTTCCACACTAATAACTGATTAATTGGATTTTACTCATCAATCAATAAAGGTTCCATAAGTGAATGATGATACTCAGATTTGCAGAAATTTCACTATTTCAGACAATTATTCTTTTAATGCCTTTCAAGAAGTACAGTTTGAGCTCATGAAAAATAACTATACAAGATTGGAATTCTCTTAAACTTTGGAATTTTAAATTTTGGACCTCTCTTTCCTCTTCGACATCTTGGTCTCCTTCTATACTCCTTCATTCTTAATCTAACGGTTGGACAATTTCTAAAGATTACTTCTCCAAACACCCCCTTGGACAAAAAAGATTGAGTAACTTTGAGAGTTAAGATCTGAATCTCCATTGGTTTGGTCGCCTATATAAGCAAATATTAGTTTTCACAAGTAGAGTCCTTCAACCAAGAGAACTAACTTGCCTTTGAAATGTTTGTCAATCAATCAAGATGTCTTCCTTAAAGCTTTCATTGCAAGACAATCTTTAAGATTGAAGATCAATCAATAATTTCGATGTTGGAAATCTGAGCCAAATCATTAGCTATGATGATGGAAAGTAGTCAGGTGTGTGTCTGAACATATAATCATAGAGATTTCGTAATATGATGATATTCAACTTTGGCATAGAATGTAAAGACATCAGGTGATATGATGATATCAGCGTATAAGCTTTGCCAGTATCCTCACTTTTGCTATGGTGTTATTCACATATAAATTATGCTGATATCCTCACTGTTGCTATGATAATATTCATGCAATAATTTTGATGATATCCACGAAGTAATTGTCTTAAACTTCAGCCACGACACACAATAGATAGATTTTGAATATGATCAAGATGGATATGGATTTTTCCTTCGTAAGTAGTTCCAAAAATAATATACTTCTGCATTTAATTTTATTAGAAGAATTTACTTTTCCCTCTTCATTAGATGATTTGACTGTTACTTCCCAAGCGAAACAAGAAGTTAACAGAACATTTTACATTGATAAAGATATCTGACTCCCAAAAGAAAACACAGGCCATGAGAAAAACTGATCGATGGTTACTTTATCAATCCTTGATCAATTTTTGTGAAATTCCAAGCATGCTTCACAATGTCTTGAACTTGACTAGTCGAAGTGCTTTAATAAATATGCCCACGATTTGATCCTTGGTTTTGTAATACTTGAGCTTGATATCTCCATTATTTTGCGCTTCTCATTTGAAGTGATATTTGACATAGGAATGGCGGACTTATTGTCACAAAATATTGACATAAGTACTATGTGTGTTCCTCATTTGCCCTTTAAAATTCCACAAAGCCATAATGCTTGACTGGCGGTAGAAGTGGCTGTGACATACTTAGGGTTTTTTTGGCGATGAACTTTGCCACTAAGTCTTGTTTTTGGGATGCCCATAAACATCACCTTGTTCCAACCCAAAAAAAGACAAAAAAATCTCCTTTGGACTCTGATGAAGATAGCAGCCCCAACAACATCAAAGTTGTCATGCCCCAGAGCTTCAAGCACGCGCACATCCCTCGGTGGTCGACAAATTTGCGACATCTCAAAACGCGTTGCCGACCAATTCATTTTATTGCACATGCAGAAGCGAAGCAAAACCCTTGACAGCAAACATCATAAGATAGAAAAGCATGATGAAAAATTCACAACCAAAACACACTTTTATACACAAACTAGGTTTATATACAAAACTAGTCTGTCTACCAAAAAGATCAACCCTAAAAAAGGAAACTATCCTATGACCCCCTAGTTGGACACGTTCACCTATCCTTCAAACTCCATAGGCTCCAGGGGCGCCGGGTCCACCACAACACCATTAGGATGATCAGTTGTACCATCGCCAAAAGCTACATTGACTACCACAGTGGGGACCTCAAAACCCTGGAGGTGACCAACTCTGTATCTATTGAGCCCGCGGCAAAACCACATCCTAAATCGATGAGGTACCCTCTGAGGTAAGCCATCATCGACCCAGACGGTAGTCACTACGAGTTCATAGACCTAGACCCCGTGGCCTCCGGGAATAGGTGCGACATGACAGAATCTCCAACTTCTGGAATTGGACTCAAATTGATGGTTAATTTCACTCCGACATGCTTTTAGCGTAACCTAGGCTACTGAGTAGTTTTCAGAACTTTTTAGAACAAATGACCCGTGGTCAATTTTCTTCGAGCCACAATGAACCCACTCGACACATTGACGACTCTCGATTGTCGTGAAAATCTCGAGGATTCAAATATGGACACAAGGTACCAAAATGACAATAAAATCAAATTAGTATCGGTCAAGAAGAGTTTTCCAATTTAGTGGAGTCACCAACAATCGGTCACACATCTCAGTCGAACTAACCTATCTCTGATCTTAATTCGATCTTTAACTGTGTCGTAATGATCTCTAAAGATGAGTACGGTTGAGAAATCGATTTCTGGTCGAATTCTCAAGTCTATCTGCCTTAAAGTCCGTAATAGCTTATCCAGCTAGTCTAATTATATCATGAGTGGCTAACTCAAAGAAAAACACTGTAATCGCGTCAATGAAATGCCCAATTTATCTAATAGAAATCAGAGCCCGAAAATCTAGATGTCACAATAGGGTAGTCAATAACCAGCTTCGTAACCCTTCGAGGCTGATCATAACGAACTGGTGGGGCTGCCATCTAAGGACTTAAAAAGAATTGAGCCCACGACGGGGTGAGACAATATCTCAGCAAGTTCATCCCCTAAACTCCGACTATGAAGGAAATATGCCTAGCCACACAACCACACAACCACAGAGACTCACCTTGTCTTAGATCCTACCTGCATGCCAGCACAATTCATATTACGGACATAAGCAGTAATCAAGCTCAATCAATTGGAACACCACATCTCAAATCTCACATAGTTGCGGGTAGCATGCGGGCTTGCGACGGGCAAATAGGCAGCGAGGGGGGCTCCGGCAGTGGTCGACAGGCTAGGGGGAGGGAGCTGGTTGTTCTCTAGTTCTCTCAAGCTCAAAAATTGCCCAACAATGGATAAAGTGGGTCAAAGGAAGAAGAAGAAGCTAGCTGAAGAGAGAGGGATCCCAATTGCCCCAAAAGTCCACACAAATATCAAATTTGTGCTCATTGCTTGCCCCCACCACTTCAGCCCTCAACCTTAGCCAATTTGCACACCCAAACTTCCCTTAGAAGCCATTGAAATGGTCCCTTGGCCTACGAATTTTGGACCATTTCCATCCAAATCCAATTCAATTCGCCTCCAATTTGATCCAATTGAAGCCCCAAAAATTCAGTCAAAGTGCCATCTTCCCTCTTATGATTTTTCCTTATCAATTGAACCAACTTGACGGCCAAAAATGCAACAAAAAACGGCCCTCTAATTTTCCCGGTCCAAAATAACTCAACTTTGATTTTTCATCGAAATCTCGAGTTTGTAGAAAAAATTTTGGAAGACGAGTCGACGTTCCTAAAATAAATCGTGACATGAAAAAACTTTTAATTTCTGAAATCGGGTTCAAATTTACGGTTAATTTCAACTGGACACGATTTTAGTGTAACCTAAGATACCAGGTAGATTTTAGGAATTTTTAGTGAAGTTGACCTGTGGTCGATTATTTTCGAGCCACATTGTACATCTTCGACTCATTAGCAACTCTCAATTATCGTGAAAATCTCGAGATTTCAAATACAGGCACATGGTACAGAAATTACAGAAAAATCAATCTAGTGTTGTTCAACAAAAATTTTGCAATCAGGTGGAATCACTCACACACTAATCACATACCTCTGTTGAATCGACCTATCTTCGGTCTCTGATCGATTTTAATGGTGTCGTAATGACCCTTGCAGATTAGCACGCCCAAGTAGTCGATTTCTAGTCGAATTCTCAAGTTTATTGCATTAAAATCTTTTAACAGCTTTACCAAAAAAACTAGTTATCCCGCAAGTGATTAACTCAGAGAATAGAACTATAGGCACGTCAATGAAAAGCCCAACTTATTCAATTGAAAACAGAATCAGAAATTTGGGATGTCATAAAAGTCAACCTCTTGCTGCATCATATTCCTCATGAGCCACATATGGTACTTGATTGCACACCACACAACTTCAAAATTGATACATTTGATGGCTCTTCCTATCCAGCTAGCACAGGTCCCTTGTAGATTGACAATAACAACTCATCAATATTAAATTAACTCTAGCTCCCAATGCCCTATAAACTTATGTTCACAAATCCTTACTGTCACACCTCAATTTCACAAGAATAGGGGCGTGACACAACCATCTTTTCTCCAAAGGACGCAGCCTCAACATAATAAAAATTCAATTTGATATCAAAATATATACATCCATATTTATATATATATATATATATATATATATATATATATATATATTATATATATTTGAAAAAAAGAAGAAGAAGAAGAAGAAGAAGAAGAAGAAGAAGAAGTCATTTGGTTACAATATCAATGTTTCTATAATCCACCAACACAATGTACACACATATTCAACAAACCTAACTCAAAAGCTCTTTAGCTGCATGCAATCCATAATCAAAAGTTTCTACTATCCAAAAGTTTTCCTACTAACAATAACACTCATGACCTACTAGTGGCTCATTGAATAACCTAAAAAACAAATAAATGAAATGAATGAGCTACTATGACTCAGTGAGTAATGCATTTCCTCTAAATGGATTGAACAATCATTATGCAATGTTATAAATCGATATCAGAAATCGTCATTTCAAATTCAATATATGGTATATGTAAAATATTGAAAATGTATGATAACTTTCCAACAAAACTACATATGTACAAGATTAGTCAACAAAACCTACTTAACAATAATAAACAACCATCATAGCCTAATCCATTGACTAATCTCATCAAATCACACGTTGATAGTCAATTCATTAACTAATGTAATGCTCATCATTAAACTATGGTCACGTTTAACACCATGAAAAGGGTGACCGACTTTCCCCCCCTTGGCTAGGTCTACCACCTATATCAACCGAGGTTTGGCCTAGACAAACATCCCAAAAAAATATGCATACCCCTCAGTGGGCTCTCATCATAGTGATATAAGCAATATCAATTAACATTTTTCTCCAGAAACTCACAATCAACATCAGAAAACTATTTATAAAACATTTTGAAACCAATACAAATAGCTTTTGGCAATTTCCTTCGCATAACATGTAATGTAAGCAATCACAAAGATCATTTCAAACTTTTTCAAATAAGACTTTCCAATACCCTATTCAATCAACTAAAAGGTAATAAAAGTTCAATTCCATTTTATGCAAGAAACATGCTCTCAATAACTCATATGATATTAAAACTCTACTATTTTCGAGACATGAGTTTGCATATTCATAGAAAAATAGTGTCACTCACCTGGGAATGCCGAAAACTCATTTATGGTAGTTACTCAAGTGGATGCATTTGAATTCTTGTAAAACAGTTTCTATGCGTTAAAGAAAAGCTCGCCCGTAGTGGAAACCCATTGTTGTCTGCTATGTGTAGCTCATGGGTTAAATTTGAAAGCACTATAACTTCCTCCACTGAACTCCGTTTCAAATGTACTTATATTAGATAGAAAGCTTTTCAGTATACACTAACACAAAATCTAGTCGAAAACAAGATAGAATTCAATCTTGAAGTTATTATTAACAATTTGTCTTGCATGCGCAACTAATTTCAAAATTTTGTTCTAGGTAAACCGTAAGTTCAATTCAAATATGTAGCTTGACAACACCCTAAACTATCATGTATGTGTGTGTAGCCCGACAACTCTTCAATTGAACGCAACAACTCATAATTAAACTAAATTCGAATTGCATGCCTTAACCTCAACAATTCCCCAATGAAACAAATAAATGCTTCAGTTACTTATTTGATGTTGCAAAATGGAGTTGATTCAGCTTGACGAGTCATCCGGATTTTGAGCACGTGAAAATTCTCGAGTCTATTACATTTAGATTCCTTAACGGCTTCACTTGATAAACTAGTTATCTCGTGAGTGGCCAACTTAGAGAAAAGAACTATCAATGCGTCAATGAAAAACCCAGCTTATTCAATCGAAAACGGAACTTGAAAATCAGGATGTCACAGTGGAAACCTTGCCAATGGGGCAATCTCCGTTGCCTTGTCACCAAGCATTGTATCGTGAATATGGTAGTATATTGAGCAAAAGATTGGTCAATAGATGGATTATCAATATGTGATTTCATATGAGATGGATTAATGGAATAGACCATTGATGTGTGGCATGAGATTAATCAATATAATGGACCATTGGTGTGTGAATTGTTGAGATTGATTAATGAATTGGATCATTGATATTTGTTATGATATTATTATTTAATGAATGTTTTCTAATATGTATAAGGTTGTGTTAAAGCGATATAACCCATTCTTATATTGTATGTGTATTATATACTAGATTTGAGACAAGTCAGTTTTGATATCATTTTGTAATTGTGCATACTAAATATTCGATACACTTAGAAAATATGTATTCCTCACTAAGTTGTAGATTGCTCACCTCATTCCTTCCAATCCTTTTCAGGATTTTGAGCTAGCGATGATCATACAAGAGCGATATCAATGAGGGGTCTTGTGGGAGTTCAATTATGTTGGTTTGAAGTTACTTCCTTTGGGTGGAAAATGGTCGTGTCACCCTTCATTTTTTATGGTTTTGGAATGTGACAGTTGGAGTTAGCTTTCTCTTGCTTTCATTGCAAGAAATATTAATCTTGCCATTCCTCATTTACACAAGATAATTAGTTGCCATACAATGGAAAAGTGTCATAAAAGTTTTAAATTTATTGCATTTGTGTCAATTTAGCCCCTAAACATATTAATCTAGTGTTAATTCAATCATTTTGGTTGACTTTAGCTGGATATTGCCAACGCGGACATCGACCCACCTACGTGGCATGGTTGGTACTAATGTTGACAATTTTTAATATTTTTTTTTGAATTTTTTATTTTTATCTATTTCTTTTTTATGTTCCTTCCCCTTCCTCTGACCAAAGGCGCGGGCTCGCTGACCACTAGCCAAGCTTCACCCTCCCTAGTGATAGCGAGGGTGAGCCTTGCCATGGTTGGACGAGGTTCATGTTGGAGAAATCTTTCCAGAATATTTTGAAGCTGACAAAACGTTTCTATCAGTCTAGTCTGGATATTTGCAGACCGTCTGTTTAAAGTCTGAAGACGTTCTGATCACCAGACTCATCACTCAAGACTCAAGACTATTCTCATTGACAGTCTTTCTGATCCAGTGACGAAGGAAATCCAGAGCCGAAGTGTATGGTTGAGGATTCAATCCTATCTTCTGGAGAAGATCTCTTGGTTGGATAAATATATCGGATTCTTTTATCTAGATCAATTGAAGATCCGGTGGTCGACGAAATATTCTTGGAATGTTCTATTCTTGGAAACCAAGATCCTGATTGTATGGGCGAACATGATTGATGGGCTATCGTCAGGTTCCTTTTATAGCTCAAATAATCTTCTTGATTGATTCCGTCCAATGGGTAGATTGGAGGAATTCCTTTGGTAAGTGACAACGGTATGATGGCATAAAGGAGTATAAAAAGGAAGACGTTCTAGTTGTGTTAGTAATGTGATCGATAGAGAAATTCCCAGTCGAAGCATCTTGATTATTAGTCGATTCATTCGAGCGAAATTGTATACACAGAGAGTGTCTATACTTGGTGATACCTTGAGCAAGTGTGGTAGATCATCTACACCTAGAAATCAAGGAAGATCAACGCTGTAACATCTCTTTGTTCATAGTGGAATCCAGCCAATTAGCTGTCAATGCAGAAGAGTGGACGTAGGCTTGAATCAAGCCGAACCACTATAAACCGCGTGTTCAATTCTCTCTTTCCTTTACTCAGTCTTACGTTGATTATCATTTGTTGCAAATCCTTCAACTGTCTAAGTATTGTGCAATCATAAAAAAAAAATCTTTTATATACTTATTCACCCCCCTCTAGGTACTCATACTAGCTATATCAATTGGTATCAGAGCCCGTGTTCTTACTTTATTTGAAGTGTTTTACTTCAGAGTAAAAGATCCATGGCTAGTATGCTAGCACCAGGGCTGGTGGAAGGGCAAAGCAATACCAGACCACCCTACTTTGATGGAAATGATTACAACATCTGGAAGAACAAGATGAAAGCTTTCCTACGATCAAAGGATCCTCTGAAATGGGACGTTGTGGAAAGAGGAATCACTCCTACTGCTGCATCAGTCTCTGAAAGAGGGAAAGAAATTGTTGAAACCAGCGAAATGACTTAGGAAGAGATAAACAAGAGACAAGCACTTGTTGTAAAAGCAATTTACTCTTTATATTGTGCTTTGTCACCAACTGAATATAACATAATATCTTCTTGTGTTACAGCAAAAGAAGTATGTGACAGATTACATATCACCTATGAAAGAACAGATCGAGTGAAGGAGACCAGAATTAACATTCTCCTTGGTCAATATGAAGCCTTCAAAATGAAACCAGGAGAATCTATAACTGACATGTTTAGTTGTTTTACAGATATTGTCAATGGTCTTGAGAATCAAGGTCAAAAATTTCTGATCCCATGAAGGTGAACAAGCTATTGCGTGGACTCTCCAAGGATTGGAATCATATAAAGACTTCAATAAGAGAGACGCAAAGAATTATGCCACTATCTGTCGACGAGCTGATTGGAACTCTTCAGTCTTATGAAGTGGAACGAATTAATGAAGACGAAGATCCAAGAGGTAAGAAATCCATTGCGTTAAAATCAAATGATGATTCTGATGATACAGATTCAGGAGATGATCTGGACGATGAGGAGTTTGCTCTCATGATAAGAAGATTTAGAAAATTGAATAGAAAATGAAGAAGGTTCAACTCAAAGAAACAAAGTTTCCAAAGACAGCAAACCAAGTCTGTTGATGATGAGGAACCAAACAAAGATTTAGTTTGCTTCGAATGCAAGAAAAAGGGACACATCAGACCCAACTGTCCTCTTTTGAAGAAGAAAAGAGGAAAAGCTGAAAAATTTCGAAAAGCTCTCAAAGCCGAAAGCTGGAGTGATACAGAGTGTGAAAAAAGTGATAATGAATATGCCAACATATGTTTGATGGCACATTCAGACTCAGACTCAGATTCTGGATCAGACTCAGACAGTGAATTTGAGGTAAGTGATTTTAAAATTCCTGTCAAGGTCTCTAAATACATTGATGAACTATGTTTTAGTCTTAAGACTTCTCTCAAAAGAATTTCTGAACTTAAAAAGGAAAACTCAGCTCTAAAACAAAAGGAAAATATTTTAGAAGAAAGAGTTAAAAGTTTAGACTTGAATGTTTCTACTCTTAAAGAAAAAGAAGATAATCTTTTGAAAGAAAACACTTTTTTTAAAAACTGACTTATAAAATATTTCAAAGAAATTTTCGATAGGATCCGAAAAACTTGAAAAAGTTCTTTCAGTTCAAAGACCTTACTTCAATAAGTCTGGTCTGTGTATGACAGCAGAAACAATTCCATTGATTGATTTTCCTAAAGTAAAAGAAAGAATTAAGAAAAGACCGTTGAGAGAGGCTTACAAAAATCATTTCAAGAAAGTTTTTGTAAAGTCTGTAGGTCGAAATGCTCTCAGGTGTTCAAAGTGTAACAGTCAGGATCACTTTGAAAAAGAGTGTCCTATGGTTTGGAAGCCTGTTAAGAAAGTATGGCCTAATAATGTTTATCCTACTAACACCAAAGGACCCAAGAAAATTTGGGTACTAAAGAAAGCTTGAGACTCTCTTTTAAATGCAGGTCTCCGTCAAGAAAAAGGTAAAATGGTATCTTTACAACAGATGTTCAAGACACATGATAGGAGACTTAAATTGCTTCATAAAGCTTGTTCAAGTAAATGGTGGAAATGTTTCATTTGGAGGAAACGGCAAAGGAAGCATTGTGGGATTTGGAACTGTGAAAATTGGAAATCTCACAATAAGCAATGTTTCTCTAGTGGAAGGACTCAACTATAACCTTCTCAGCATTAGCCAATTGTGTGATACTGGTTTCAAGATCTCCTTTCAAGAAGGAATATGCTCTAGAATCAGTAAAGACTCTACTCAATCTTTCATGGGTCGAAGACATGGAAATACCTACCTCTTAGACATGAAACTAAATGAATCGTAATGCCTAATCTCAATTCAAGATGAAGCAAGCTTATGGCACAGAAAGCTTGGTCATGTCAACATGAAGCAATTAGCCAAAATCTCATCAAAGCAGCTTGTTCGAGGTCTACCCAAATTACCATACCAAAAGTCCGATCCATGCACACCATGTATTCTGGGAAAGCAAGTAAGAAATTCATTTAAGCCAATAAATCATGTCTCTATTAACCATGTACTACAGTTGCTATATATAGATCTCTTCGGACCAACCAGAACCTAGAGTATTAGAGGTAAGAAATACTGCCTAGTAATTGTGGACAATTACTCCCGTTTTACTTGGGTATATTTCCTTGCAAGTAAGTCAGAAACCTTTTCGTATTTTGAAAAATTTGCTAAAAAGGTTCAAAATGAAAAAAGGATGTGTTATTTCAAGTATAAGAACAGATCATGGAGTTGAATTTGAAAATCAAGATTTTACAAAATTGTGTGATGAATCTGCATTTAAGCATGTGTTCTCCTCTCCATACACTCCTCAGCAAAATGGAGTTGTGGAAAGAAAGAATAGATCTCTTCAAGAAATGGCTAGAATTCTTTTAATTGAAAGTAAAATTTCTTCACGATTTTGGGCTGAAGCTGTTTCAACAGCATGCTATATCATCAATAGAGTCTTCCTAAGACCTATTCTAGAGAAAACCCCTTATGAATTAATCAAAGGTAAGAAGCCCATTGTTTCATACTTTCATGTGTTCGGTTGCAAATGCTTTATATTGAAAAATGCAAAAGATCGAGTTGGTAAATTTGAAGAAATATCAGATGAAGGCATCTTCCTTGGATATTCTACATCAAGCAAAGCCTACAGAGTCTATAACAATAAGAGCCAGTCTGTGGAGGAGTCAATGAATGTCAAATTTCAAGACTCTACGCAAGATGAATCTAGTCGACTCGTATGAAGAGTCCGAACCGCTCCAGAGACCCTCCAAAGCTTACAACTCAAGAAGTATCTCGACTCGGAAGACCAGCATCAAGATGTTCATGAAGATTCAAATAAAGAAAGAGATCATCATCCAGATAAATCAACCAAGAATCGGAAGCATAAGTCCAGTCATCCCAAAGATCTCATTATCGGCGAAATTAATGAAGGAATTCGCACAAGATCCAAAAGACGTGAAGAGTCTAGTGCTGTGGCTCTCATTTCTGAAATTGAACCAAAAAGCATAGAATAAGCTTTATCTGATGAAAGCTGGATCGAAGCTATGCAAGAAGAGCTCGAGACAGTTCAACATTAATGATGTCCGGGAATTGACATCTAAACCGAAAGGTAAAACTGTTATTGGAGCCAAATGGGTGTTCAGAAATAAGATGAATGAAAAAGGAAAAGTCGTACGAAACAAAGCAAGACTCGTGGCCAAAGGATACACGCAAGAAGAAGGAATAGACTATGATGAGACTTACGCTCATGTAGCAAGGTTATAAGCTATCCGACTATTACTTGCGTTTGCTTGTTATAAAAATTTCAAGTTGTTCCAAATGGACGTCAAAAGTGCTTTCCTAAATGGATTTATCCAAGATGAAGTATATGTGGAACAACCACCTGGGTTTGAAGACCCAAAGAAGCCAAACTCAGTCTTCAGACTGAAAAAGGCTTTGTATGGTTTAAAGCAAGCACCTCGAGCTTGGTACGACAGACTAAGTAAGTTCTTATTACAGAATGGTTTTGTCAAATGTAAAGTAGATACTACTTTATTTATCAAAAATGAAAACAAAAGCTTTTTACTCGTTCAAATATATGTGGATAATATTATTTTTGGATCCTCTAATGAAAGTCTATGCAAGAAATTTTCTAAGTCTATGCAGGATGAGTTTGAAATGAGTATGATGGGAGAATTAACATTCTTTCTTGGTCTTCAAGTAAAGCAATTGAAGGAAGGAACTTTCATTTATCAAGAAAAATATGCTAATGATCTCGTCAAAAGATTTGGATTGGAAAATTGCAAAAAGACTGATATACCAATGTCAAGTTCTTTGAAGATAGACAAAGATGAAGAAGGGAAGAAAGTTGATCAAAAGCTGTACAGGAGCATCATTGGTTCACTTCTTTATCTAACTGCTTCTAGACCCAACATTTTGTTGAGTGTTTACATCTGTGCTAGGTTTCAATTAGATCCTAGAGAATCCCATCTCAGTGCTGCTAAACGTATCATTAAATATGTTGCTTCATCTTCAAGCATCGGTCTTTGGTATCCTTATAAGGGAGACTTTAATCTTCTGGGATATTCAGATGCAGATCTGGCCGGCTGCAGAGTCGATAGAAAGAGTACTTCAGGAACTTGCCAGTTGCTTGGAAGCGGGACAGTGTCTTGGTTTTCAAGGAAACAAAGCACTGTGGCTCTCTCAACTACAGAAGCAGAGTATGTAGCTCTCGGAAGCTGTTGTTCACAAATTCTATGGATAAAACAACAATTACAAGACTTTGGGATTGAAGACTCATGCATAGAAATCAAATGTGACAACACCAGCGCAATCAACCTCACCAAAAATCCAATTCTTCATTCAAGAGCAAAGCATATAGAGATTCGTCATCACTTCATCAGAGATCATATTCAAAATGGAGAAATCTCGATTCAATTTGTTGATTCAAAAAGTCAACTAGCGGATATATTCACAAAGCCTTTGGAGAAAAATCAATTCGATTTTATCCGTTCTAGACTCAACATTTTGAAGCTCGAAGAAGTTAAAGTCTAGAGACTCTCTAACCCTCAGACTCAGAAAATTGATGATCATCAGACTCTAATCTCTCAGACTCTAAATCCTCAGACTCAGACATTGATGGCTATAGATTGTAAGTTGTTATTTTATCTAAACTCAAAAAGGTATGATCTTTTGTTCAGTTATTTTGTAGTCTCCGTGAAAAACGAAATCTTGTCTTTTCAAAAAGATTAATTTTGGCAGTTATTGATTTTAAAAAGAAGTGTTCGTACACTTTCCTTGTGCCAATTGAACTTCCCTTTTTCAAAACTGAGTTATATATATACAGTTTTCATTTTCCAATCTTCAAAACCCTAAAAAGCATTCTACTCTCCAATCCGATTTCTACTTCGTGTTCATCTTCGAGAAAGTTGTCATCTTTTCTTGGGAAAGCAAGCAAAGGAATCTTTCAGCGACAAGGAAGGATGTCTTCTTTGAGGAAGTCTTCAAGAATCGCGAACGGGGGACCACGAGAGAATGAAGGAGGGACCTACCCATTTCGATCTCACCGAAGAGGAAGAATTATCGAGTCAGCAACAGAGCCCGATTCACTCTCCACCACGTCACTCAACGCAATCTACCCCACAAGGTGCGGGTCAACAATCGGAGGAAGAGATAATCGAGGACGTAGACCCTGTAAGAGTCCAAAAACCCTCTTTTATTTACAAACTCTACTGTGCGTTGAAAAGTACTGGGACTCCGTTGAAATACGTGGATGATTTTCTCAAAGATAAGCATTATGGGAATGAGTATATCTTTCTGAGAAAAATGGAGGATTTGGGAATTGCTCCCAAGGGTAAAGCAGAGGAAGCACTTGCGAAAATTCCCAGTGACCCTCACATGTCGGGACCTAATTCGACTGAAGGAAACGATGATGATAAAATGTTCAGTGATTTTCAACCTAGAATGGGTATTGCTGCAAAGGTGAAGGGAAAGAGGATGGAGTTATTTAAATCAAAGGAACAGGAAAATTTGTTCTTCAAACTGCTGAAACGAGGGGTGATAAACCCTAGGAGTGTCGATTTCGATTTCTTGGATGTCGTTAATGTGAACTTAAGGGAGAAGTTCAAATTACTTCAACTTGAGCAATTCTGCACCGATACCACAGATGGTTATGCGCAACTGACAGCATATTTCTATTCGAATCTCAGCTTTATAGATGCAAATAGAATATCATTCAGTGTTAGAGACCAGGATTATGTGGTAGACGTGGACATGTTGGCGGACATAATTGGAGTTGAACGAGGACGTTATCAACCAGTCAAAGTCTCAGTTGCTCATGCCTCACTGGAACTTGTTGAAGATAGAGATATCGAGGGAAGAATCATTTATTCAAGGATGCGTGCCATCAATATTGTGCTGCACAAAATTGTGATTAATTGCATCAGACCCAAGTCTACATCAAAGACTGATGTGTCTAATTCCGAAGCAAAATTGATGTACGCAATCAACTCAGGGAAGAAGTTCTCTCTCCCTCACACTATTCTCTTTCACATGTATAGAGCAATGTCAAAGGACAAGGGTCAATTGCCTTATCCAGGTCTGGTGACCAAGATCTTTAGACACATGAATATTGAACCGCCACATTCACTTTGTGTTCGACCGTGCGATAAGATGGTGGTAGGTTTAAAGATGTTGACGAAGATGCGTCTGAAAGAACTGTCCAAGGCAATGGAGAAATTTAGAGTGAAGACTCCAATACCGTCTGCTTCAAAGAGAAAAGGGAAGGAGGCCATTGGTGCCCCATCCAAAAAGAAGAAAACACTCATCTTGGAGGATGATGAGGAGGAAGATCTCACAATCACTGCCTTGATAAGAACCAGACGTTCTGTGCCTCAATCGACAGAACTTCAGAAGAAACAGAGAGAAGAAGAGGAGCAAGCCAAGATTAGAGAAGAAGCAGAGCAGAGAGAGAAGGAGAAAGAAGCTGAAGAAGAAGGAGAGGAAGAGAAAGAAAAGTCTGCAGCTGAATCTAGAGAGAAAGGGAATCAAGATACAGAAGAGCATGATCATCACTCTTCCCCTTTTGAGGTCTTAGAGACAGGGGGAGTTGGCGAGCAAGAAAGGTCCACACCTCATGCTGCCAATAGTGAAGGTCTAAGACAATCTCCAATAGATCCAGAAGAGTTTCAGGCTTCTCAATTGCCTGAAGAAGGACACGATACGTCAACACCAAATCTGCAAGATTATACAGAAGCGCCATCGTCTGCATTCACCCCATCTGAGAAAGCAAATGCGAGTACGCAGACGGACAATTCTGCAGATTTTCGTCGTATTCTGGATGTTCTTTTGGAAATGCGTGGCCAAACATATGCTCTGGACTGTGAAATTCAAGCCATAAAGAATGCTGGACAAGCATCTTCAGTTACCCTGGAGGACAAAATGAAAGACCTCGCTCTACAACTTCAAGCCAATGCCAAAGGACAGGAGGTAGCTCAGCTAAGGGACGACTTGAAGAGGCTAGAAGGCATAGTCCAGTCCATGGGAGATTTCCAGATCGTGCACATTCCCAAGCAAACCTGACTCTTTTCTCACATTTTTTAATGATGACAAAAAGGGGGAGAATTGCAAATTTGAACGAACTTTAAACTGAACTTGAACTTTGATTTTAAATTTTTAAATTTGTGGTTGAATGTGTCTATTTTTTTTTTTTTTTTAGTATGACTTGAGTGAACTTGGGTGTGATTTGAATGTGACTTGACTTTGATGCTTGACTATTTGCATTTGGTATTACTCATGAAAGACTAACCAATTTTATGTGGATGCAGAGTCTGGTTGTTTTATTAATCTTTATGAGATAGCCATATTACTTGAGAAATGTTTTTGCAGGTCAAAGTTGTTCAAATCTACAGGAAAGTTTTGTCACCATCAAAAATGGGGAGATTGTTGGAGAAATCTTTCAGAATATTTTGAAACCGACAAAACGTTTCTATCGTCTAGTCTGGATATTTGCAGACCGTCTGTTTAAAGTCGAAGACGTTCTGATCACCAGACTCAGCACTCAAGACTCAAGACTTAAGACTCAAGACTATTCTCATTGACAGTCTTTCTGATCCAGTGACGAAGGAAATCCAGAGCCGAAGTATATGGTTGAGGATTGAATCCTATCTTCTAGAGAAGATCTCTTGGTTGGATAAATATATCGGATTCTTTTATCTAGATCAATTGAAGATCCGGTGGTCGACGAAATATTCTTAGAATGTTCTATTCTTGGAAACCAAGATCCTGATTGTATGGGCGAACAGGATTGATGGGCTATCATCAGGTTCCTTTTATAGCTCGAATAATCTTCTTGATTGATTCCGTCCAACGGGTAGATTTGAGGAATTCCTTTGGTAAGTGCCAACGGTATGATGGCATAAAGGAGTATAAAAAGGAAGACGTTCTAGTTGTGTTAGTAATGTGATCGATAGAGAAATTCCAGAGTCTGAAGTATCTTGATTATTAGTCGATTCATTCTGAGCGAAATTGTATACACAGAGAGTGTCTATACTTGGTGATACCTTGAGCAAGTGTGGTAGATCATCTACACCTAGAAATCAAGGAAGATCAACGCTGTAACATCTCTTTGTTCATAGTGGAATCCAGCCAATTGGCTGTCAGTGCAGAAGAGTGGACGTAGGCTTGAATCAAGCCGAACCACTATAAACCGCGTGTTCAATTCTCTCTTTCCTTTACTCAGTCTTACGTTGATTATCATTTGTTGCAAATCCTTCAACTGTCTAAGTATTGTGCAATCATCAAGAAAAATCTTTTATATACCTATTCACCCCCCTCTAGGTACTCATACTAGTTATATCAATTCAACCTTGCTAGATCCGATGAGGTTGTGCCTTGCTAGAGGTTGCGAGAGTGACCTTGTGTTAAGCTGGAGAGGCTTGCTCTCACCGACCATGGGCAAGGCACAACCTTGCCAAAGGCCGTGAGGGCGATCTCATGCTATGCAAGCAAGACTCGACCCTCATCATCCCTCATCTCTTGTTGGTCGTTGAGGTCTAACGACTGACTAGAGGAAGGGGAAGGAACCAGAAAAAAGAGAAATAAAAAAATGGAAAATAAATAAAATAAATAAAAATTATGAAAATATAATTAAAAGTTGTTTACGTTAGCACTATGGGTAGGCTGGATAAAGTATTGCATCTCATCGGTGTCTTTTAGCATCCTGGTTAATGGAGAACCCTCTGCTGTCTTTCGACCTACCCGAGGAATTCGACAAAGCGATCCTTTTTCCCCCTACCTATTTATTATCATGGCCAATGTCCTATCAACCCTTATGGGAAAAGCAGTTTCAGATGGAAGCATTAGGGGTATCCGCTTGATCCACACATGCCCAACTCTCTCACATCTTCTCTTTGCTGATGATGCAATTTTTTTCCTTAATGGAACGATTGGAGAAGCTCAGAATGTGGCTAATGTGCTAAATTAGTATTGCTATGTGTCGGGACAAGCAATAAATCTAAACAAATCAGGGCTGTTCACAGGAAGAGATTGCCCACAGAGATTAAAGCAGAACCTAGCAGCTGAATTGAGAGTTCCACTTATAGATAAAACAGGAAAATACTTGGGTATTCCATCTGAATGGGGTCAAACCAAAAAGCAAATGTTTGCATGGATCCTCACTAAAGTTGAACGGAAACTCGAAGGATGGAAAGAGAGGCTGATTTCAAAAGCAGGGAAGGATGTTCTTATCAAGACAGTTATTCAAGCCCTACCTCAATATGCTATGTCTATATTCAAGATTCCAGCATCTATTTGCAGGACTATTGAGCAAAGAATAGCTTCCTTTTGGTGGAAACATAATGCAGCTAGAAGAGGTATATACTGGAAAAAGTGGGAAGATCTGAAAAGAAGGAAAGATTGTGGGGGCCTCGGTTTTAAAGATTTAATGGCCTTTAACAAAGCAATGCTGGGGAAGCAAGCTTGGAGATTTGTTCAAACACCGGATGCATTATGGTGCAAAGTGATCAAAAGCATTTATTTCCCTAGAGGAGATTTCTGGTCAACAAACAAAGGCTATCGACCTTCGTGGGGGTGGCAAAGTCTATTGATGGGAAGAGACGCGATTGAACCTGATTTTAGATGGGAAGTGGGGGATGGGCAACACATAAGAATACGACAGGATACCTGGCTACCGTCCGGAAAACTATATGGCCCTGCAAATCGAAATGAACCAAGGGTGGTGGCTGATTTAATTGATCAGGAGGCACGTGAATGGGATGTCCAAAAAGTGAACAACCTATTTGAGGAAGAGATTGCCACAGAGATCCTAACCATTCCTATCAGCATAACACCTTCTTCAGACAAGTTAGTATGGATTGCAAACAGCGCTAGAACCTACACTGTGAAAAGCGGCTATAACAGAATACACAACAAGGCTACCACCACCAATCCAAATATACCATCATCTTCCTACCAAATACCCAAGGCGCTATGGCATGAGATATGGCACATTCAGACATTTCCCAAAATTCGCTTCTTCCTTTGGAATCTATGCACCAATACACTTCCTACGAAGGAAAATTTGTATAGAAGGCAAATGCTAAATGACCCTACCTGTCAGGTGTGCAGACAAGCCCCGGAATCAGCAGAGCACCTCTTCACTCTCTGCACCTGGACCAATAACATATGGTCAAATCCTTCTCTCCATGCCGACACATCCCCATAGCGAATCACCCGTATAGACAAGTGGATAGTCGAAAACCTTACCTCACGAGCCGATCAACACTCAAAAGCCCTGTTCGCGGGAGTGCTCTGGCAGATCTGGAAATGCCAAAACAGAGCGATCTTCCAAGGACGCCAACCAAACCCTACGGAAGTTAAAGCTGAAATGAGCCTTACAGCAGATCTCTTCCTGAAATGGAACAAATCGGGGAAGGAAAATGGACGAAACTCACCGAATACCCACAATCCAGAGCTGAAATGGAAATCACTTGCAGCAAAGGAGATGAAAATCAACATCGACTGCTCCTGGTGTGAGTCGACCAAGGCGGGTTCGATTGCGGGAGTTTGCAGAAACAGCGCCGGAACCCTTACCCATGGATTCGCGAAGCCGATTCTTGCTCCGTCCGTGTGGGTCGCCAAAGCCCTAGCCTTAAGAGAAGCGGTACTTTGGGTGAGAAACAGAAGACTCGCACGAACAGGGGAGGACTTGCAACTTCAAGGAACTGATCTACACGTGGTTATTTCATCAGATAACTTATCTCTCACAAATAGCTTATCAGGCCTTGAAGAACCACCATGGCTGGGCCGGCCCATTGTAACAGACTGCAGAGGAATTCTGGGCCAACTAAATGGAGTATCCATCACCTATGAGCCACGAGACACCAACAAAGCCGCGGACTGGGTTGCCAAGGCCCACCGAACCAACTCACTTCCTAGCAATTGGACGGCTAATCCTCCTCTCTCTTTATGTTTGATCTTATGTTTAGACATGCCTACTTATGGTACCCCTTTAGCGGGTTAGTAATGAAATTATCATCTATCGACCAAAAAAACAAAGAAAAAGGTAAGGTTGCCAATTAGGAATACAATCAATTCACTTAAATTTGTTACGATGACATTAAGAAGTGTTAACGAAGAAGTGGGTGAAAAGATCTAAAACGTATGATTCGAGAAGACCCTTTGCTTAGAGTCAGTTTCAGGTGACCCTTCGCTCTTAATTCATTAATTTCCACGTTCAAGTTTGTAAGTTAAGCAAGGATCCCTGTCTTCTTGAGAGCAAGGTCTCTATTATGAACTTGTAATGCAAAAATAACGTGAAAAAGGAAAAGGTAAGGGCTTTATTTTTCATCTCTAGATGCAATTTGATAACTTCGGGCAACATAAAATGAGATAGTACAACAATTAGATGATTGTGGGAGAAAGAGAATACTGCAGCAACAGCACTTTACATGTACAAGTCTGTTTAAGAGAGAAAGATTGAGCTCAATCAATAGATCAAGGAAATTTTGCTCAATCAATAGATCAAGGAAATTTTTAACAGGAGTCTATTGTACCTAATCTACATATGAACTTTTCTCATACGCATCAGAACTACAACTTACCTCATGTACGACACGATTAGCCTTTAGGTGTCATCTATCTACCAATACGGGAAGCATCCCAATTTCTCAAGTTGAGTAGATTACGCAGTTCAATGGTGGTGGCATGTGACTAACGAGCTTCAAGAACAGTAATTGTAACTCCATTAACAGAGCATGTTCTGTTACATTTTGTCTGAATATCTCCATTGTGGGTGCTCTCGTCGATGAACGCAGGCTGTTTCGGGGATGGAAGTACCGCATCAGCATTCCCCAACATGAAGACCACCGTGGACATAGTTGGTCTATCCGACGCATATCTTTGCACGCACAAAAGACCGATTTGAATGCACCTCGATACCATTTCCTTAGAATATGTCTTGTCAATTGATTTGTCCACAATGCCCATGCATTTTCCTCCTTTCCACAGCTCCCATACCTGGAAATAACACATGCCAAACACCTCGGATTGTGACAATGCGACTGGTCAAATTGTGCATAACGTTGAATTATGTAAGAGTTTCATACTTACATGGCCAATTAAATTGCTAAAGGGATTCATATGACAGCACCCACTGTTTCTTTGGCCTGTGATGATCTCTAATAACAAAACTCCATAACTGTACACATCTGATTTTGTAGAAAACCGGCCTTGCAAAGCATACTCTGGTGCCATGTACCCACTACGGAAGCCAAAAGGAGAGAAGTAATTGACATCTCATTCACCATATAAATATCCTTGTTGAAGTTTAGGGGACATAACAAAAGGTTGAAACTTCAGTATGAAAGAAAGAAAATGGTTGGTTGGAGCTCTTTTCTTTTGTTCTAGTTTCTCATTGTTTAATTTGGCGAAGCATAATTTAATGCAAACAAAAACACTTACTATGTCCCAACCACGCGCTTCGTTTTTCCTTCAATTTGGTCTCCTCCACAAATCCTCGATAGCCCAAAATCTGAAATCTTGGGGTTCAATGCAACATCTAGTAAGACATTGCTAACTTTTAAATCTCTGTGGATTATCCTCAGGGTCGAATCCTGATGTAAATACATGAGTCCCCGAGCTACCCCATATGCAATTGCGTACCTTTTTCCCCAATCCAAAAGTGATCTCTTTGTTTCATCTGGCCCAATTTTGGGGGTTACCTCAAGTTATTATCCATAATAATAGCTGTAGACCAAAATTCTGTACTGGAAGAGATTACTTACCGAAAAGTAATGAATCCAAGCTTTTATTGGGTAAATACTCATAAATTAACAGTTTTTCGTCTTCTTGAATGCAGCAGCCTAAGATTTTCACCAGATTCCGGTGTTGGAGTTTGGCAATCAACCTGACTTCATTTTTGAACTCTTCATTTCCTTGTCCGGAATATTTTGAGAGCCTTTTAACCGCTATTTCCATTCCGTCATTCATCACACCCTATGAAAGTGAACACATCACAAGAATAAATATTTAGATCTGTCAGATGAAGACGGTGGCTCAAAAGCTGTTGTGACAAAATATAAGATAGATTAGGTAGTTAAACTTCCTGGGAGGATGCGTTGGTTACTTCATGGGTTTGTGATGAAGGGTAGATAAGAGTTGACCCAAGTCACACTCCGAAACCGCATTTTATTCGAGGACATCAATCCCCCTGGGGGACAGACAATTAAAATTGGCAGAATACACACACACACACACATATATATATATCCAATAAACATTTGGATTCAGTTGAACAGGGAGATCGATTACCTTATATACAGATCCAAAACCGCCTTGGCCAAGCTCATTGGCGGAGGAAAAATTGCTTGTCGCTGCAGCTACACTTCCAAAATCAAAGACTGGCACGTCCGTTTTTCGCCCACCTTTGCTATTTAGGTCTTTCAGACCTGGAATTTGGTCGAAATTTGTTGAGCTTGTGGTAACACTAAACAGATGATTACGCCCTCTTCTATCTGCTGTCACACAGTTGAATAAAACACATGAGAAAGAAGCTGAAAGCAATTCTGTACTGCCTATTTTTTGGCCGTTCTGGCCAATCTGGAAATTTTTCTGTAGAGGTAGGAACAATACAAATTTTCCCTTCAACAATGACGAATCGCAATACAGCATTTTTAATTATCATGCACCGTTTATGGAGCTTCTTTGATCAAGGTTTCCAGTACTGAAATCAACCACCCTGTAGCCTAAACTCCTGGCTAGATTAGCTCCAGTTTAAATTTAATTGATTTCTTACCCCTAAACATTGAAATGATTACCTACTTGTATAATAGACTGAGTAATGAATATGACAGAAAAAGCTTCTATCAAGGCAAGATTACCACACCTCTTTTCCTCTTCAACAGAAGGTAGTACATAAGGCAGCCTAAGAGCAGCAACACTAGTACAGATACCGACATTGTTGCCGCCATCACCTTCTTGACAAGAGTACTCCTTTTACTGTAGCGACCTGTAAAAAAGGCACGAGAAGTGCGCCAATGACATGGATGCCTGAATGTTACAGAAATGAATGAGACACGTGCAATTGATAATATGATTATCAGATGCGAACAATTCCTTTAAGACGAGATCAGGAGAATGGGACAGTAATTGCAACCCCAAAAGAGCAGCAAAAGTATTTGAAGTAGATATTAGTAATGAGTACCTAAGTCAATTGCATTGACCCGCACATATAAATCTTGACCCAAGTCTGAAAATGCTCTTGTATCCACTAAATCTCCATACCACATGAGGCATCCATATTCCCCCATAGTTTCATTTGCACTCGAATAGGCTGTGCAATTGCAATCCCTCAAACATTCCTGCTCACACTCCTTCAAGCTCAGGCTCATGTTGACATGCACTGTTGAAGTGTCCGGCAACTTCACCTGTTTCACCTTCACGAAACCTTCCCCACTTCGACACAGTGATGCGCCTTGCCTCCTCTTGCACCCGCCTGATACGTCCCTTAAGTACGGATTGCCCGGAGACTTGGGCTCAAATCCAGGCAGGCAGGTGCAGTCTAACTGGTTAGCAGTGTTTCCGCCACAGTTGCTATTAGGCCCACAATTCCTGTAGTAGTCACACTGCTCCTTTGGATAGTAAACAAACTCACTCCACCGCTGCTCTTCATCAAGCCATGTGAAGTGTTTAACTGACCCTGACTCATGCACCATAATTCTAGAGATAACCGATGCATTGATGATGCCATACATATCAGTAACCTCCTTCGCGTCATTCACAATTGTGACATTACTATAGATAAAACCGTAAGCCGTCTTGGGAACACCAATAGTTAATGGTCCGCCCCTCCAATACGGAGCTCCATCCTTGTAAAGGAAAAACTGTGGGTACCCTGTTGGTTCAAGCCTGAATGAACAACTGCCTGGTGCTGGATCGTCTTTGGATTTCCAAGATGTCACGAAGCGGTTCAAACCGGTTCTTCGGTCCAACCCAAGCTTCATGGACGGAAGAAAGGTGTCTGTGGGATAATCAAAGCTCTGCCAAATAACCACTTTGCTCAAATCATGATTCAAAACCAGATTACCTGAATCCAAAAGCTGAGCAGTAGCAGAATTGTTTGAAGTCATGGAGGAAACATTGGTTGACCAAATAGGCAAGCTCCCGTTGTTTTCACGGATCACTAAATTTCCATAATGATCAAATGCAAGAACTCCTGAAGTATCGTTCACGGATTTTTCTCTGTTAGCAACCCAAACAACAGTTCGCTCCGGTTGTCCAAAGTACCAAATCCCCACATAACGCAAGCTGGAATTACCAGGGCTGAAGAAACCGAGAGCAAATTTTCTTGATTGGGAGATCAAGACATCACCATCTTTCATGGTGTTGTTTGGAGCAAGGGTGTCCAAAGAATCAATCAAATGAAGTAGAAGAAAGAAAAAAAGGATGTGCAATGACTGAGTGTTCATGTTGTACTTTGATCGGGATGCAACGTGCTTATGTTTCAGGCAAGAAAGCAGTGATATGTCTTCTCTTTATAACCAATAAACCACAAACTTTTCGATGCGGTCATGGTTTCAATAGATGAGTGGAACCACCATATGTGACCGCTCTTATCAATTGTAAATTCAATAATAAAACTGTACCCCCGGGGCAAATACCTCGAAGGGGCGACTTTCACACCACCTGTCCTTGCTTGACTCTTCTTCTTCCCTCTATTGGTGCTCCTTTATTCATTATTATTGACTTTCTTTTTCCTGCAGATGATTGATATGCATCACTCCCGGGGAGACACAAATTCACATAGACAAGGTACTCCGAGAGTCTGCATTTCCTACGGTCAGCAGTCAATGGAAGACTTATTTAATTGGCCAGTCACATCATTTCCCTTCTTTTGAAAAGAACCCATAACTACCGACCGAAAAAAAAAAAAGAACCCATAACTTTTAAAACAAGTGTCAGTCACTTTGTTCACTTCAATATTGTAACTTTATCACTTAAGTATACAAATGTTTTAAAAATATTCACCAAAATACTAGAAATCCAACGTGACATAATACTTGTAATAATCGCTTTTAAAAAATAATAACATTGAAGTAATCAATGAAAAAAAATTATAACCCTTAAATAAGTGTTATATATAAATTATGACACTTAAGTAAGTATTGTAGAAAGTTATGTTACTTCTTGTGTCTTTTTCACAACCCAAAAGTCCAACTCAACTAAACATTATTGCTCCCTGGAGTTGCAACATTGGAATCCCCGAACAACTCCCCTTCAATACAGCAATTACACTATTGGACTGATTATGGAAGGTGGTTGAAGTGTCTTTAATGTTGTGTTTACTTCAACTTCACCAACAACGAAGAAAAGATGGGCACAACATCGCCAAGTAAGTGAAGAAGCTTTAAAGCCCGATAGACTAACGTGCCATATTTGGGATCATCTATCTCTCCATCAATTATGAGAGTGGCAATAGGAGCAGAAATTGAAATAAAGGAAAACAGATGAGGAAAACGATCTGGTGGGCGTGTGGCTTGGTTGAACGGCAAGGGGGCTTGCTTCTCTAGTTTTCTCAAGCTTCTAAGCACCCTCAACAATGGAGAAAGCAAGTGGATTGAGGAAGAAGGAGGCTGCTGCAAGAGAGGGGCCACTTGGCTTGTTTTTCCATCAAATTGTCCCATTGACTCAACCACAACCATGTCTAGCTTCCTTGGCCACAATTCAGCCACCCATGCTCCCCATTTAGAAGTTTGAAATGGTCCAAAAGTTGTGAGGGTGGGGGACATACGAATTTCATGGGTTTTGGCATCAACTGAGCACTAATTGCTTCTCAATTCAATCCAATTTGGCCCTCATAATTTCAATTAGCACCTCAATGATCAAATCGATATTTTTCCTCACCATTGATCCCACTTGCTTCCTAATTTCGCAATAAAAAATGATCCCCGGCATTTTCTGAACAAAAACGGACTTTTTTTCCAAAAAGTCTTGGGTTGCAGGAATTTTTTTTGAAACTGAGTCAACGTTCCTAGAATTTATTATGACATGAAAGAATCTTCAATTTCTGAAATCGGATTCAAATTCGCAGTTAATTTCAATTCGGCACATTTTTAGCGTGACCTAGGTTACCAGGTAGCTTTTAAAACTTTTTTTTTTTTAGTGCAAATGACCATGTTCGATTTTTTTCGAGCCATAATGAACCCCTTCAACACATTGACAACTCTCAATAGTTGTGAAAATCTCGAGATTTCAAATATGGATACAGGATACCAAAACGATAGAAAAATCAAACTAGTGTCAATCAATAAGAATTTTGCAATTTAGTGGGATCACTTACATTTAACCACTTATCTTAGTCAAATCGACCTATCTCTGATCTCTAATCAATTTACGTCTGTGCCATAATGATGTCGGCAGATGAACACGATTGAGCAACCGATTTCTAGTTGAATTCTCAAGTTTATTTGCCTTAAAATCCTTAATGGCTTCCCCAGATAATCTAGTTATCTCAAGAGTGATCAGTTCTGAGAACAGCTCTATAGGCGCGTCGATGAAATGCCCAATTAATTTAATTGAAAGCAGAAGTGAAAATCCAAGATGTTACCACCTGCGGTGGCGGTCTAGTGGTTGAGCGTAGGTTCCTTTCGGGAGAGGTCCTGAGTTCGAATCGCTGCGTTGTCTGCCTTGTGAGAAAGGAATCCACAACTTACTCGATGCAGCAAGGGTGGTGGTGACTCTACTACTCCTCCAAGGTTTACTTCACCGTGAAGTGACATATGAAGGTTCTTTGGATACCCAAAAAAAAAAAAATCCAGGATGTCACACATGACCTTGCTAGAGGCCGTGAGGGCGGTCTCATGCTATGCAAGTAAGACTCGACCCTCATCATCCCTCATCTCTGTTTGGTCATTGAGGTTCAACAACCGACTAGAGGAAGGAGAAGGAACCAGAAAAAAGAGAAATAAAAAAAATGGAAAAATAAAATAAATTAAAATTATGAAAATATTATTAAAAGTTGTTTACGTTAGTACTAATCATGTCATGTAAGCTGACTAGCACCCGCGTTAGTAATATCCGATTAAAGTTAGCCTGAAGGACTAAATTGGCCTTGGATCAAAATATTTAGGACTAAATTGACACAAATGCAATATGTTTAAGATTTTTCAAACACTTTTCCCGCCATACAATAATAAACTTCATTCTATATTGCGTAAGTTGAAAATTTGTCATTGCAGAACTTCAAATCGGGAAAGTTGATTTAAAACTTTGCCTACTTTATTTTAACTAATCACTTTTTCCCTAAAGTTTTAAATTGTGCAACGTCTCTCTAAATGAAAAAGGAATAGATATAACTTCATCTTTATGTTCAAGGATTATGGTTTTCCAATTACTTTACATATTCTCATTTTATTTTTTTTTGTTGGAAAAAAATTTTGTGCATGGAAGGTGGGGGTCTCTAAGTAAACAAGTTATATGTCATTAAAAGAATCCATTTTATGTTAGTAACACGATAATGTAGTGCAATAATTAAATTTTTGTTTGGAAAAACCAATGTTAGATAACTGGAGTAATAAAAAGAAATTTATAATTAATGTAGAAGGTATTTGTTTTCAATTAACTTGGAGGGAATTGGGAGGGAACGGTGCTTTAATATTGCTGCCCATTCTATACAAATCCCTTGGACTCCGGACAAGTTAGCAGCACTAGTTGCATCGAAGTCAACCTCTCGCTGCATCTTATTCCTCGTGAGCCATATGTGGTACTTGGTTGCAGACCCCGCAACTTCAAAATTGATACATTTGACGGCTCTTCCTATCCAGTTAGCACATATCCATTGCAGCTCTGCAATCCCAATTCATCAATGCTCAATTAACTCGAGCTCCCCGTGTCCTATAAACTCATGTTCACAAATCCTTACAAATCTTACAATCAAGAAAAAGGTAATCTCTTCACTTAGAAAAAGAGACAACATCATTTAAAACCGGACTCCATTTCTTTAAGCTCTTTTTGATAGGCGACTTATTCAAAATGGCCAACCAGCCAATGAAATTATGTTTAGCGATATTAGATGTGAACCACACCAGTTTGCTGGGGCAGTTTTGCAGAGAAGCTTGGATCCTGCTCCAAGAGCTATTTGTGGTAATGTGCCCTGAGAAGAAGCTTTCCAGTTACCTTATCAGTCGATTCCAAATTAGGAGAAATATTCCCACACAAGGCTGCTTGAATCTGCGACAGTTCAGAACTTGCAGCAGGCCATAGCCCCACTCCATTCTCCACGACGTCAGCAACTTTTGCCTTTAAAGGAAGTCCAACATCATACGCAATTCCATAACAAAAATATTCACAAGATGTCGTCAAGGATGCAATTGATCTGGCCACAAAAATGTCTTCTTTCCATCACCAATGACATATTGTATTAAAGTATGCAGGTATACTTCATTTCAAGGAAGGTTCTTATGACATGGAAATTTTGGTCTACAGCTATTATTATGCAATTGCGTACCTTTTTCCCCAATCCAAAAGTGATCTCTTTGTTTCATCTGGCCCAATTTTGGGGGTTACCTCAAGTTATTATCCATAATAATAGCTGTAGACCAAAATTCTGTACTGGAAGAGATTACTTACCGAAAAGTAATGAATCCAAGCTTTTATTGGGTAAATACTCATAAATTAACAGTTTTTCGTCTTCTTGAATGCAGCAGCCTAAGATTTTCACCAGATTCCGGTGTTGGAGTTTGGCAATCAACCTGACTTCATTTTTGAACTCTTCATTTCCTTGTCCAGAATATTTTGAGAGCCTTTTAACTGCTATTTCTGTTCCGTCATTCATCACACCCTGTGAAAATGAACACATCATAAGAAAAAATATTTAGACCTGTCAGATGAAGCCGGTGGCTCAAAAGCTGTTATGAGAAAATATAAGATAGATTACTTAGTTAAACTTCCTGGGAGGATGCGTTGGTCACTTCGTGGGTTTGTGATGAAGGGTAGATAAGAGTTGACACAAGTCACACTCCAAAACCGCATTTTATTCGAGGACATCAATCCCCCTAAGGGACAGACAATTGAAGTTGGCAGAATACACATATTTATATCCAATAAACATTTGGATTCAGTTGAATAGGGAGATTGATTACCTTATATACAGATCCAAAACCGCCTTGGCCAAGCTCATTGGCAGAGGAAAAATTGCATGTGGCTGCAGCTACACTTCCAAAATCAAAGACTGACACGTCCGTTTTTCGCCTACCTTTGCTATTTAGGTTTTTCAGACCTGGAATTTGGTCGAAATATGTTGAGCTTGTGGTAACACTAAACAGATGATTATGCCCTCTTCTATCTGCTGTCACACAGTGGAATAAAACACATAAGAAAGAAGCTGATAGCAATTCTGTACTGCCTATTTTTTGGTCGTTCTGGCCAATCTGGAAATTTTTCTGTAGAGGTTGGAACAATACAAATTTTCCCTTCAACAATGACGAATCACAATACAGCATTTTTAATTATCATGCACCGTTTGTGGAGCTTCTTTGATCAAGGTTTCCAGTACTGAAATCAACCACCCGTAGCCTAAAATCCTGGCTAGATTAGCTCCAGTTTAAATTTAATTGATTTCTTATCCCTAAACGTTGAAATGATTACCTACTTGTATAATAGACTGAGTAATGAATACGGCAGAAAAAGCTCCTATCAAGGCAAGATCACCACACCTCTTTTCCTCTTCAACAGAAGGCAGTACATAAGGCAACCTAAGAGCAGCAACACTAGTACAGATACCGACATTGTTTTCGCCATCACCTTCTTGACAAGAGCACTCCTTTTACTGTAGCGAGCTGTAAAAAAGGCACAAGAAGTGAGCCAATGACATGGATGCCTGAATGTTACAGAAATGAATGCGATACGTGCAATTGATAATATGAATTATCAGAAACAAACAATTCCTTTAAGGCGACATGAGGGAATGGGACAGTAATTGCAACCCCAAAAGAGCAATAAGGGTATTTGAAGTAGATATTAGCAATGAGTACCTAAGTCAATTGCATCGACCCGCACATATAAATCTTGACCCAAGTCTGAATATGCTCTTGTATCCACTAAATCTCCATACCACATGAGGCATCCATATTCCCCCATAGTTTCATTTGCACTCGAATAGGCTGTGCAATTGCAATCCCTCAAGCATTCCTGCTCACACTCCTTCAAGCTCAGGTTCATGTTGACATGCGCTGTTGAAGTGTCCGGCAACTTCACTTGTTTCACCTTCACGAAACCTTCCCCACTTCGACACAGGGATGCACCTTGCCTCCTCTTGCACCCGCCTGATCCGTCCCTTAAGTACGGATTGCCCGGAGACTTGGGCTCAAATCCAGGCAGGCAGGTGCAGTCTAACTGGTTAGCAGTGTTTCCGCCACAGTTGCTATTAGGTCCACAATTCCTGTAGTAGTCACACTGCTCCTTTGGATGGTAAGCAAACTCACTCCACCGCTGCTCTTCATCAAGCCATGTGAAGTGTTTAACTAACCCTGACTCATTCACCATAATTCTAGAGATAACCGATGCACTGATGATGCCATACATGGTAGTAACCTCCTTTGCGTCATTCACAGTTGTGCCATTACTATAGATAAAACCGTAAGCCGTCTTGGGAACACCAATAATTAATGGTCCCGTCCGCCAATACGGAGCTCCATCCTTGTAAAGGAAAAACTGTGGGTACCCTGTTGGTTCAAGTCTGTATGAACAACTGCCTGGTGCTGGATCGTCTTTGGATTTCCAAGATGTCACGAAGCGGTTCAAACCAGTTCTCCGGTCCAACCCAAGCTTCATGGACGGAAGAAAGGTGTCTGTGGGATAATCAAAGCTCTGCCAAATAACCACTTTGCTCAAATCATGATTCAAAACCAGATTACCTGAATCCAAAAGCTGAGCAGTAGCAGAATTATTTGAAGTCATAGAGGAAACATTGGTTGACCAAATGGGCAAGCTCCCATTGTTTTCACAGATCACTAAATTTCCATAATGATCAAATGCAAGAACTCCTGAATTATCGTTCACCGGTTTTTCTCTGTTAGCAACCCAAACAACAGTTCGCTTCGGTTGTCCATAGTACCAAATCCCCACATAACGCAAGCTGGAATTACCAGGGCTGAAGAAACCGAGAGCAAATTTTCTTGCTTGGGAGACTAAGACATCACCATCTTTCATGGGATTGTTTGGAACAAGGGTGTCCAAAGAATCAATCAAATGAAGGAGAAGAAATAAACAAAGGATTGTGTAATGACATTGTTTGAGTGTTCATGTTTTACTTAGATGGGAATGCAACGTGCTTATGTTTCAGGCAAGAAAGCAGAGATATGTCTTCTCTTTATAACCAATAAACAGAAACTTCTCGATACGATCGAAACTAAAAATTCATGCTTGACTCTTCTTCTTCCCTCTATTGGTGCTCCTTCATTCATTATTTATTGACTTCCTTTTCCTTGCCGATGATTGAGATGCATCATTCCTCGAGAGACACAGATTCACATAGACAAGGTACTCCGAGAGTCTGTATTTCCTACGGTTAGAAGTCGATGGAAGACTTATTTACTTGGCTAGTCACATCCTTTCCAGTCTCCTTTTGAAAAGAACCCATAACTTTTAAAACAAGTGTAATTACCTTTTAAAAAAAATATTTGTTTGAAAGTTATAATTTTTAATCGATCACTTAAATGCCAAAAATTTTCTAAAATGTTCACCTAAATGCTGGATATCCAACGTGGCATAGTGCTTGTAGGAAACATTTTAAAAAGGATAATGACATTCAATTAATCGATCAAAAAAAGTTATGACCCTTCAATGAGCATCATATATAAGTTATAACACTTAAGTAAGTATGTACGAAAATTATGTCACTTGTGTCCTTTTCCCAACCCAAAAGTCCAAGTCAACTAAACATTATTGCTCATTGGAGTTGCACCATTGGAATGCCCTCGCAACTCCCCTTCAATACGCAATTACACGATTGGACCGATCATGGAAAGTGGTTGAATCGTCTTTAATGTCGTGTTTACTTCAACTTAACCAATAAGGAAGGAAAGATGGGCACAACATGGCCAAGTAAATGAAGAAGCTTTAAAGCCCGATAGACTAACGTGCCATCTTTGGGATCATCTATCACTCCACCAATTATGAGCGTGGCAATAGGAAATGTAATAGCCTCTAGTTTTCCCTTTGAAGAGGCCTTCGAAAGCCACAAATCTAATTAGGAAAGTTAATTCATGACTAATGGATTTTTAAGACACATTATGTATAAATAACTAACTATTCCCTTTTTAGATTTCAACTCTTTCATTATAATTGAGATATTATTAAATAATAAGCAATCACTTGTCTTCTTTACATGTATACATTTTCCACATCCAGAAATGAAAAATCAATATGAGTATATGTTTCTCCATCCTTTATGTTCTAAGTTATCATCAGCTTATATTTTTTGTGGGGCTTTTTTATTTTATCAAATGACTAACCAGTCCTGGTTGTGCCATGTGAATTTTTGGATTGAACCTGTTTCGTTCAACACCAATCTTGTGATGATCGACGCATCAATGATGCCATACATCAAACAAACCTCATTCAATTCATATACAAAGCTTAAGTTGAATGTGAAATTGAAAGTCATTTCAGGCATGCCACTCCACCGACGTCCGGTCTATGATCCGGCACGCCAGTACGGATCCCCATCCTTGTATAGGAATAATTGAGCGGGGCCCATTGGGTTGATTTTATAGGAGCAATTGCCAGGTGCTGGATCCTCAGGAGACTTCCATGATTTTTTTTTGGTAAAGAGACTTCCATGATGTTAGGAACCGGTCCAAACCACTTTTGCAATCCAACCCCAGTTTCATGAAAGGAAGCAGAGTGTCTGTAGGATAATCAAAGCTTTGCCATATCACCCTTTTGCTAAAATCTTGAACCATAACAAGATTACCTGAATCCATAAGCCGAGCTGTAAAAGAATAGTTCGATAATGCAGAAGGAACATTTGTTGACCATGTTAGATTAAATATAAACTAAAATCCGATGATCTCGATTTATCAATCACAGATAAATTCGTACAAAATTCGGGATCGATTTGCAGAAACATAAAGATCAACATACCTCCAGCCATTGATGAAAATTTGCAAAGGTGGGAAACCTCAAAATCTTGGACGGATCCACGCAGCACGATCAATCTACAATATGAGGAATACCAAATCTATACGTCATGTTCTACTAGTCAATACCCCTCAAACATGATAGTGTGTTTTCTATAGTGATAAGGTTTTAACTAGACAACCTGACGTTTTATTCTATTTTTTATGTTATCGATATCTTCCATTAAAACCGTTATGGTAACATATTAATGAGCAAATATCACGTAATAGATGTGGGTGATAAATTGGGTGCTAAATCGGAACTAATTGGAAATTCAATATTGGGATCATATTTAAAATAATAAATATATTACAATATTACAACATTCTCCCACTTGATTCCAATATTCTATCGAATGAAATATTAACCCAAACCCACATAAACTTCATACTGAAATAAACACATGAATCACAGCAATGAGTTCTCTTAGAGCAAGTATTATCTTCCGTGTATCATAATGCATTTCATCAGCCCATATGTGATTAAATAACTTAATGAATAAATCTTATATTTACTCCAGGTCAAGCGTAATTGTTTTTCTTAGAATAACTGAATGTATACAATTGTATTGAGAAATATAAATGAATAAAAGTCTCACAAATTCTTCTATATAAAAAAAAAAATTGCATGATTGGACCAATCCCCATTCTAAATACATGATCCTTATAACTCATTGGTGGCATACATTTAGTTAAAAAATCAGCTATCATCAATCCAGTGTTTACGTGTTCTATAACCACTTTCTTCTCTTTAACACGATCTCTAATGGCTAAATACTTGATGTTAATGTGCTTGCTTCGACTACCACTTTTGTGGTTCTTAGCCATGAAAACTACAGCTGAATTGTCACAAAATATTCCTAATGACCTAGCAATGAATCCATAACTCTAAACCCCGATATGAAACCTTTCAACCACACACCATGTGAGGTGGCCTCAAAATAGGAAATGAACTTTGCCTCCATAGTGGAAGTGGCAACCAAGGTTTGTTTTGCACTCCTCCAGGATACAGCTCCGCCGGCAAACATAAAAATATATCCTGATGTTGATTTACGAGAATCAACACAGCCAACAAAGTCTGAGTCCGAGTAACCAACTACCTCCAAGCTATCCGTCCATTTATACATAAGCATGTGTCATTTTGTTCCTTGAAGGTACCTCATCACCTTCTTTACAGCTCTCCAGTAGTCCATAACTAGATTACTTTGGTATCTTCCCAACATTCCCACAGCAAAGACTATGTCAGGTCAAGTGCAAACCTGAACATACATCAAGCTTCCGATAGCAGAAGCATATGGGATGTTCTTCATTTGTTCCCTTTCAAAATCATTCTTCGAGCATTGGTTTAAATTAAATCTATCACCCTTCACAATGGGTGCTATATTTGGTGAACAATCTTTCATCCAAAACATCTCTAAGACCTTATTTATATAGGTTTCTTAAGATTGTCCTAATATACCTCGAGGTCTATCTCTATGGATCTTAATGCCAATGACATAAGACGTTTCATCCATATCTTTCATATCAAAATTCTTAGAGAGAATTTATTTCACTTTATATAACAACCCCTTGTCATTTGTTGCAAGTAGAATGTCATCTACATATAGCATAAGGAAACAAATTTTTCTCCCACTAACCTTTCAGTATATATATTGATCCATAACATTCTCTATAAAGCTGAATGAAGAGATGACCTCATGGAATCTTAAGTACCATTGGCGGGATATTTGTTTCAATCCATATAGAGACATTTTAAGCTTGCATACCAAATGCTCACTAGCACTAGAGAAGAATCTTTCTAATTGTTTCATGTAAACCACTTCTTCCAATTTTCCATTGAGGAATACCGTTTTCACATCCATTTGATGTAACTCCATATCAAAATGAGCAACCAATGCCAAAATAATACAAAGAGAATCTTTCTTGGATACAGGAAAAAACTTCTCCGTGTAACAATTCCCTCCTTTTGAGTAAATCCCTTGGCAACGAGTCTGGTTTTATATATCTCTATATTGCCTAATGAATCCTTCTTAATTTTAAAGACCCGTTTACAACCAATGACCTTCACACCATTAGACAACTCAACTAAATCCCAGACTTCGTTTGATACCATAAAATTCATCTCTTCCTTCATGGCGTTGTATCATAAATTGAATTTATCACAACTCATGACTTGTGAAAACGTCTCGGGATCACTTTCAGCTCCAACATTATAGTTAGATTCTAGTAGATATACAATGTAGTCATTAGGGATTGATGATTTTTTCATTCTAATAGACCTTTTTAATGTTGCATCAACATTCTCTTGAGGAATTTGTTGTTTAACTGGAAGCTCAACAGTATCTGGTAATTGCTGAATAGTTGGGTCTATCAGATAAATATCAGTAGGTTGTGGATATTCAATGATCGGTTGCTCAACGACCGGTTGAACTGAAGGGGCATTGTAAGCAACAATCAATTTAGTACCTGAGGTGGAAGGCTGAATATTTGAATGATCTTCTTTGAAAACAAAGTCCCTGAATTGATCACTCCCACTAATTAGGTCATTCTCAAGAAATTTAGCATTTCTTGATTTCACAAACCTAGTAGTGTGAGATGGACAATAAAATCTGTATCCTTTAGACTTTTCAGCATATCCACGAAATATCCACTTATAGTTCTTGGATCTAACTTTTTTTCATGTGGATTGTAGGCTCTTATTTCATATGTGCATCCCTAATCATGTACATGTCGCAAACTCAGTTTCCAACTTTTGAATAACTCAAAAGGCGTCTTTGGAATAGTTTTGGTTGGAACTCGATTTAATATGTACACAGCTGTTTTAAGAGCCTCAGTTCACAAACATTTAGGAAGTTTGGAGCTGTTAAGCATACTCCACACCATGTCCAATAACATTTGGTTTCTTCTTTTTGACACCATTTTGGTCCGATGAACCGGGCATAGTGTATTCGACAATAATTTCATGCTTTTCAAGAAACTTTGCAAATGGACCGGGTACTTGTCCATCTTCAGTGTATCTACCATAGTATTATCCACCTCTATATGATCTCACGATCTTAATTTGCTCGCTATATTATTTCTCTACTTCAATTTCAAATACCTTACAGGCATCTAGTGCTTCGTGTTTATTACGAAGCAAGTAGAAATATTCATTTATATGAAAGAAATATTTGTATGTATGAGTCCATATCCGGACTACAAATATCTGTATATATGATTTCTAATATTTCTGTACTCCTCTTAGCACATTTATTTAACTTGTTGGTCTATTTTCCCTTTATACAATCCACATAAGTGTCATAATTAATAAAATCTAGAGTATTAAGTACTCCATCATTTACTAATCGCTTAATTCTATCCATGGAGATATGTCTCAATCTTCGGTGCCATAATATAGAGGAATCCCCATTCACAACACATCGTTTTATACCAGCATTATCATGAACGTGCATTGCATTATTAATGGCATTGTCTTGTAAATTAATTCGAAAGAAACCGTCGAACAAAATACCACTCCCAACAATTTCATATTTATACGATAAATTGAATGTTGAATCTGAAAATTCAAAGGAATATCCTAAAGGTACAAGTCTTGAAATTGAAATTAAATTCCTAGAAAAACTAGGAATATAAAAAGTCATTTCTAAAATTAAAACAAAACCACTACTAAGAACTAATATGTATGTCCCAATAGCTTCCACACACGAGCGCATCTTGTTTCCGAATAGATGCCTTGTTCACTTCCCACTGGTTTCCGCTAGTTCAGAAAATCCTGCAAGGAATTTGAAATGTGGATTGTAGAATCAGAATCAATCCACCAAGTGTTGTGACTCACATCAACCATATTAGTTTCATAACAAACACATGAGAGTTGATTACCTTTCTTTTTTAGCCAAGCCTTAAATTTTGCGCAATCCTTCTTCATGTACTCCTTCTTTTTCCAGAAGAAGCACTTGGATTCCTTCTTAATGTCAACTTGGGGAGGTAGAGGCATCTTACCTTTTCCCTTCTGCTTACCTTGCCCTTTATACTTATCATGTGTTGCCATATGAGCACTTTCTCATTTCTCTATTAGTAGCCTCTCTTCTTCTTGAACACACATGGTCATGAGTGCATTGATTGACCATTTAGTGTTATGTGTGTTGTAAGAGATTTTGAAAGGGGCATACTCTTGTGGGAGAGTATTTAGGATATAGTATACAAAAAAGGATTCCGATATCCCTGAAAGGGCTAGTAACAACACCTAGAGGATAGTAAATAGGTGTGAAGAAAAATTTTCGCACAATTTAGTAGAAGTATTTTGCTTTTAGAAAATGATAAACTTTGAACAAGTTCAAACTTTAGTAGTTAGATAAAAATACAAACAAGATAAAGGAGTTCAGTGAAGAGAATAATAACACAAAATTTATAGTGATTCGGTTTAGATCAAACCCATGTCCACTCACCCACGTTGATAGCCCACTGGCTGGATTCCACTAAGAAACAAAAGAGATTTTACAGCTTGGTGATCTCAACTTCTCAATGAAGAGTTTGCTTCTTTTTCACGAAGTCACACTATATGTATTTCTCTCTTTTGAGTACAAATTTGAGCTCAAAGAAATAGCAAGGAACTAAAAATTTTTAGACTTTGAAACTTTTCTTTCACACACACTATCGAATAACTGGAGAGTCTTCCTTAAATATTCCTTCATGTCTTCGACTGTTGGCACTTTCCAAAGGAATTCTTTTAATCAACCCGTTGGACAGAATCAATCAAGGAGATCTCGAGCCATTTGATAATTGAGATGTAAGCCCGTCAATCATGTTCATCCATACAATCAAGATCTTGGTTTCCATAAGTAGATAATTTCCAAGTTTACTTGCTTTCGAAAATATTGGAGTATCGAAATTGATTTCCTTGAGGATAGCTAATCATGTAGGTATTATATCCAACTAGAAAGCCATCCATAAGCAATACGAACCAAACCCTTGAAGATAATCTCGCGTTTAGAAAAGTCTTCATTCTTCAGTAGTGTTCAATCTGGAATTTGTCAGTGTAGGCAGACTTTGAACCTAAAATCTGGCGGCCTTCAGACTTTGACACTAAATTCTGGAAGTCTTCATACTAGACTTTGGATAAGTTTTCTCAACTTTAAAACATGAAAAGAGTTTTTTTCAACAATCTCAACCTCAAGATTCTTCAGCTAAGCTGCAATGTCTCACAGCTTCATGATGTGCTCACGCACACCTCTTACATTGGTAAACTTCAATGATGAAAACTTTATAATTAGGTTCGTGGCATGCGCTTTCTCTGAAGACTCAAATTATGCATCAATAGCCTCCAGCAATTCCTTGAGATTGTTATACTGAATGACTGAACTACAAATGCTAGCAGAGAGTTTTGTTTTTATGTACATTACATTGAGACGGTTGGACTGCTCCCATTGTGCACAAAAAGTATATTTAGCTTGAGTGCTATTCTCAGTAGATTCAGGTGGTTTATCTGACCTTAGAGCATAATCAAGATCCATGCACCCTAATTGAAGAAGAACTAATTTCCTCCATTCTTTAAAGTTATTTCCATTAAGGTCGGGAACAATTATATGAGAACTAATCGTAGGTGGTAAGACCGCATCATAATTAAAATAAAAAACTTATGTATCAATATATTTGAGGCAAACAAACTTAAATCATATTTTACCAATGTAAAACATGTTATAAAATATAAATCACATAACATCAAAAATTTCCTATGGGCTAAGTTTCTTATTTAAATTGATTCATAATTACTTCATGATAAAACTATCAAATTATATTTACTTCCTTAATCCTTGTGGGTAAATTAAGAAAGATAAAATAATATTTCATCATAATTAATCACATTAATATATTGAAAATTCCTATGGGATAAAATTCATAATATTAATGTGAATAATTACAATTATTGTCTTTGACTATATGTGATCCAAAGGCTCTTAATGTATATAATTTAATATAATCAAAGATGTTGTGGCTAATCCTTAATTAATTAAATATATACGGATCACTAGACATTTAATTTTATGAAAATATTCATAAAATTGCACGGAAGGGTAAAACAGTAAAATCACGTGCAAAAGGGGTAAAAAAATGGAATTTTGCATGCAATGCCAAAATTGGAATTTTACGCCTAAAAGGGCAAAATTGTAAATTTTCATGCCCAAGGGGGCAAAATTGAAATTTTATGCATCCAGGGAAGAACCGAAATTTTCCTTAATACGATGTGGGCAAGATCGTAATTTTAGTCAGCTGATGGGGGCAAAACCGAGAAACCACACGTGTTTTCCTCTTTTGCACGCGCCCACTTCAGCCCCTCGCACGCGCTCGCTGCAGTCCCTCAGGCACGTGCATTGACCCTTAGGCGTGCAACGCACGCGCCCTAGGCTTCTTTTCGGGCTTTTTCTTCTGCCGTTCCTCCATCGAGATTAGCTCTGTTCCATCACTTGAGTCTCCTCCCACAGCCCATGTTCGACCACATTGATTGATGGGTTTCGAAGAGAACATCGGGACAAACGAATAATTTCAAGATCCGGCAAAAATGACCAGCATATTGACTAGAATTAAGCCTAAAACGATTTGTCCTAAAAAACCCTAACCACCAAAATTTTACCGCTTGATTAACCTTCAATGATTAGTAATATGCTGAAAAATTTAAGGGTTTTTTCTTCCTAATGGCGGTATGATCATGCGGATCCATTATCGTGTGGTGGGTCGCTCGAATTTGCCTGCAATTTTAAATTCTGATCCAAGCTATATAGAAATCCGAATTTACTCACACATAATTCAATGAAAATAAATAAAATTCCAAATTTTTTATCAAGGCAGAAATAGTAAATATGTTGTGATACCAACTGTTAGATTTGACATAAACCAAAACCTGACGATCCAGATTTATCAATTACGGATAAATTTGTACAAAATTCGGGATTGATTTGCAGAAATGTAAATGTCAACATACCTCCAGCCATTGATGAAAATTTGCAAATGTGGGAAACCTCAAAACTTTGGACGGATCCACATAGCATGATTGATCTGCAATATGGGGAATACCAGATCTATATGTCTTGTTCTACTAGCCAATACCCCTCAAACTTGATGGTGTGTTTTCTATAGTGATAGGGTTTTAACTAGACGACCTAACGTTTTATTCTGTTTCTTATGTTACCAACATCTTCCATCAAGACCGTTATGGTAATAAATTAACGGGCAAATATCACGTAATAGATATGGGTGATAAATTGGGCAATAAATCGAAACTAATTGAGAATACAATATTGGGATCATATTTAAAATAATAAATATATTACAATATTAAAACAAACCAAATAGGAAAGCTTCCATTTTTCTCATGGAGCACCAAATTTCCGTCGGTGTCAATTGAAAGAACTCTAGAAGTGCCATTGATTGGTCTCTCCCGATTAGCAACCCAAACAACGGTTTGCTTAGAAACTTGGTAATACCAAATTCCGACATAACGGCGGCTAGAATTACTCAGGCTGAAGAAACCGAGGGCAAACGTTTTGCCCCTGGAGACCAAGAGATTGCCATCTTTGATGGTGTTGTTTTGGTTTAGGATGTCCAAGCAAGTACTTAACTGAAGTACAAAAAGAAGAAGCAGAGCATATATCGACACCTTTTCTGTGTTCATGTCGTCTTCTCATTCGAGCATACCATGCTATGATGTCTGAGGCAGGAAAAGTGTAATACCCAACTCTATATAAGTACAAGGCAATGACACCGTGACACTGACAGTGTCTTCCCAAAAAGGGACTCCAAGAAAAATGGTACAATCGGTCGATCTACCCTAACTAAACTCTTACTACATAAACAATTCATAAAGAAATGATTTTTTTTTTTTTTTTTTTTTTTTGTTATCTCTTCATTATTTAGGGATAGTTTATATTTCCATGATCTCATAGCTAATAATTCATCGTTGACTAGATCATTGATAGAAGTAATATCCAAATACCCAAACTACCCTTTGTATAATCTTAGTGAAGTAGAATAAGTTTTGGGAAGATAAAAAAAAAAAAAAAAAAAAACAATTTCTTCTTCCATAAGGAATTCTTCCAAAAATTTTGTCCTTCAACTTGATGGATGCAGTTTCAATCACAAACCAGTGTAAACTTATTATCAATATATATAGTGAGTTGGCTACAGAATAAAAAATTTCAAAATCTGTCAAAAGGTTTATATACATCTCCAAACTCAACTAAACAGAAGAAATATCATCTCTAACATATATATATGAAATCATACGCAAAATCCAACCATCATAAATTTCTTGCTAGTCACGTTCTCATGAGTAGATATATGACTCATCGAGAAATAAAACATTAGGAAGCTGTAAGTATTTATTAAGATACTTGAGAAACACTTCAGGTCTGACACTTTGATTCATGGAAAAATAGTGTGACTTTTCATGGCTTTGTTGATGCCAAATTTGGTGGCGACACCAACAAAGGAGAGCACCCCAAGTTATGTATTTACCTTATGTGGCATTGCAACCAGTTAAAAGTCTATATTTCAAAACGTTCGTGTACCCCTCAACTATTGAAGCGAGGTATGTTGCTATACCTTAAGCTAGCAAGGAGACGATTAGGTTTTAGAAATTTCTAAAAGAATAGACAAGTAGCAAGATATCATATTCTTTCCAGTGATAGTCAAAGAGCTATTTGCTTTGCAAACAATTCAGTATTTTATTCAAGAACAAGAACATTCAATTGAAGTATCAATTTATTTATGTGTTGATAGATGATAGGACATTTTCTTTAAAGAAGATCCTTGGTGCAAAAAAATCTATTAGATATGTTAACCAAGGTTGTCGCCATTGAGAAACTAACTCCATTGGCTAGTGATGAGGAGGCGCTGCCCCCTCTCCTTTTCTTCTTTTTCAACCACCGAAAGCTCGACTCTTTTTTTTTGTTTTTTCCCAACCGTTACAAAAGGCAACTGAAGGAATTAGGGGTGAGCATCGGTGTAGGGTCAACCCTGGACCGGCCTAACCCTGTCGATCTTGGTCCAGTTCCTAGGGAGATTAGGTCAATCCTTGATCCTATAATTCATAGACCAACATTGTGCGGGTTAGTTCTTGGTCCTGAGAGTTTTGGGTCGATCCAACCCAGACCAACCCTGACTCTATATATATATATATAAAATATTACTTATAATTTTTTTTATATAGAGAAAACATTAAAATAAACGGTGTTAATAATATTAAACAGCTCTTTAGTGAGGAGTTTAGGTAATTTTACATTATTCTTTAATAATTTAGATTTTTAATGTCTTTTGTGGCATTAATAGTCATAATTTATTAAGGAGGAAAATGTTTTTGTGAAGAGTCCTCACGACATCCAAAAAGGCATAACAGCTCCTTATGGCATCATCTTCTAGTATTCGTTCTTTTATGTCTTATTTGTCTTCTTAGTCTTCAATTTGCCAAAATCGAAAGAAACAACTTCTCAACTCACCACTTTACACTCGCCTTGCTCGTTTTGGCTCACTCATGCCGCTCACCGCTCAATGCTCGCTTGGCTTGTTGCTTCCCGCTCAATATTCGATGCTCATTATGTTCAATACCCACCTCACTTGACCTTCACCGCTTGCCTGTCTTAGTTGACCTCACTCATCATCGAACCCATTGAGTTGGTATGATCCTTGGTTGCCCTTTTAAGGAGTACAAAAAATGAAATAAAAAATTATTGATTGGTCTTGGGTTGACTCTAAAACCGGACCAAACTCATTGAATCAGTTCAGTCCTCAATTGCTTTTTTTAAGGAGTATAGAAAATGAAATAAAAAATTATTAATTGATCTTGGGTTGACTTTAAAACCAGACCGAACCCATTGAGTCAGTTCGGTCCTCAATCGCTTTTTTAAGAATTACAAAAAATGAAATAAAAATTATCAATTGATCTCGAGTTGACCTTGAAACCGGACCGAACTCATTGGGTCGGTCTGGTCCTCGGTCCCAAGTTCAATAGGGTCAGTCCTCGGTCCCAAAATTTAAGGAGGGGTGGACCAGCCCAACTCGGACCATGCTCACCCTTAGAAGCAATGATACGTCAAATACTGTGGAGCGTAGTTTAGGTCTTAATCAATGTGGATCTGCCTTGCTAATAAATTTGAGCAAGTCGTCAATTTTGTGTCCGCCATGTGAGTGTAATGCGAGCTGTGACACCGACGTTCCCTTCCTGAGCTCGATATTTTTGGTCAACATCTCTCGAAAATCAAACAAGAAAATCATTCCCGCCTCATGTAAATACAAGCAATGGCCACATTCCTTCCCAGCAGCCAAATCCCTTTAATCAATGTGGTCGGACGAAGTCGCTTGAGGTGTATCTGCTTTCCCATTGAATTGATTTAAGGTCAGAGAACAGAGTTCCGAGGGGGTCATCATGCTTCTGATCACATTGCGAGGAAAGAGAACTTGACATTTCAAGCAGTTATGACGGAGACGGTAATTGTTGATGGTGATTTTAACATAGAGACAGTTAGTAATTGTCAGTGTGAAAAGAAGTAGCAGTGGTTCATAAGTTCGTTATAGATTGTACTGTCCATGCCTTCTATCAAGTAATTGTCAGTGTGAAAAGAAGTGACAGTGGTTCATAAGTTCATTATAGAATCTGAGAGAAAAAGAAAAGAAGACTCGACTCCTTTGTCTCATTTACTGCAGTAGTTGCCAAGAAAGAGTGAATGGTGCATTGTACTGTCCGTGCCTTTTATCAAGTAATTTGTGGTGTGGTTCACTTCTAACATCGCTGAACATAGTTTCATTGGCTGATTGACCATTTTGAGTAAGTTGCCTATCAGGAAGAGCTTGAAGAAACGGAATCGTGTTTTAAATTATGCTGCGGGCCCTCAGCCCACAAATTTTGTTTCCAAGCCCTCAGCCCAGCCCATGTCTCCTATAAACCAAACTCAGCCCATCTATTCGGCCCACATATTTTGTCTCCAAGCCCTCAGTCCAGCCCATGTCTCCTATAAACCAAACATCTTATTTTTCCCTTCAACGGAGCGGGTGCAAGAGGAATTTCGCGGGCTCAAAATGTGGATGACTCATCAAGCCGAATCAACTTCATTTTGCAACATCAAGTGCTCCATCCGAGAGAGAGAGAGAGAGAGAGAGAGAGAGAGAGAGAGATTTCACGGGCTCAAAATCTGGACGACTCATCAAGTCGAATCAACTTCATTTTGATGTAAGTAATCGAAGCATTTATTTGTTTAATGAGGGAAATTGTTGAGGTTAGGGCATGCAATTTGAATGTATTTTAATTGAAGAGTTGTCAAGCTACACACACATGATAGTTTAGGGTGTTGTTGAGCTATATACTTGAATTGAACTTACGGTTTTCTTGGAACAAAATTTTGAAATTAGTTGTGCATGTAGGACAAATTGTTAACAATAACTTCGGGATTGAATTCTATTTTGTGTTAGTCAAGTTAGGGTTCTTGTAGTATATTGAAAAGCTTTCTATTGAATATAAGTATGTTTGAAACAGAGTTTAGTGGAGGAAGTTATAGTGTTTTCAAGTTCAACCCGTGAGCTACACATAGCGAACAACAATGGGTTTTTACTATAGGCGAGCTTTTCTTTAATGTGTAGGTGTTTTTTATAGGAATTCAAATGCGTTTGCTTGAGTAACTACCATAAATGAGTTTTCGGCTTTCTCAAGTGAGTAATACTATTTTTTCTATGAATATACAAACTCATGTCTCGAAAATAGTGGAGTTTTAATATGATATGAGTTACTAAGAGCATGTTTCTTGCATAAAATGGAATTGAAACCTTTTAGTTGATTGAATAGGGTATTGGAAAGTCTTATTTGAAAAAGTTTGAAATGATCTTTGTGATGGCTTACATTAAATGTTGTGTGAAGGAATTGCCAAAAAGCTATTCTTATTGGTTTCAAAATGTTTTGTTAAATAGTTTTCTAATGTTGATTGTGAGTTGCTGGAGAAAAATGTTAATTGATATTGCTCATATCACTATGATGAGAGCCCATTAAGGGTTATGCATAGTGTTTTGGGATGTTCTTCTAGGCCAAACCACCGTTGATATAGGTGGTAAACCTAGACAAGGGGGGAAAAGTCAGTCACCCTTTTCACGGTGTTAAACGTGACCATACTTTAATGATGAGCATTACATTAGTTAATGAATTGACCATCAACGTGTGATTTGATGAGATTAGTCAATGGATTAGGCTATGATGGTTGTTTATTATTGTTAAGTAGGTCTTGTTGACTAATCTTGTACATATGTAGTTTTGTTGGAAAGTTATCATACATTTTCAATATTTTTCGTATATCATATATTGAATTTGAAATTATGAGTCTTGATATTGATTTATAACATTGTATAGTGATTGTTCAATCCATTTAGAAGAAACGCATTATTTACTGAGTCAAAGTAGCTCATTCCTTTCATTTACTTGTTTTTCAGGTTCTTTAGTAAACCACTAGTAGGTCATGAGCGTTATTGTTAGCAGGAAGACTTTTGGATAGTAGAAACTTTTGGGTATGGATTACATGGAGCTTTAGAGTTAAGTTTGTCAAATATGTGTGTATATCGTGTTGGTGGAATATAGAGACTTTAATATTGTAACCAAATGACTTTTTTTTTCAAATATATATATATATATATATATATATATATATATATTATAAATATGGAAGTATATATTTTGATATCAAATTGAATTTTTATTATGTTGAGGTTGCGTCCTTTGGAGAAAAGATGGCTTTGTCATGCCCTTATTCTTGTGGAATTGAAGTGTGACAGTAAGGATTTGTGAACATAAGTTTTTAGGGCACAGGGAGCTAAAGTTAATCTAATATTGATGAGTTGGGATTGCGAAGCTGCAAGGGACCTGTGCTAACTAGATAGGAAGAGCCATCAAATGTATCAATTTTGAAGTTGCATGGTGTGCAACCAAGTACCATATGTGTCTCATGAGGAAAGGTGCAGCAAGAGGTTTGACTTTGATGTTACTGGGGCTGCTATCTTCATCAGAGTCCAAAGGAGATTTTTTTTCTTTGTGGGGGAGGGAGGGGGGGTGGAATAAGGCGATGTTTATGGGCATTCTGAAAACAAGACTTAGTGGCAAAGTTCATCGCCTAAAAAAACCTGAGTATGTCACAGCCGCTTCTACCACTAGTCAAGCATTATAGCTTTGATGAATTTTAAAGGGCAAACGAGGAACACACATAGTACTTATTTAAATATTTTGTAACAACAAGTCTGCCATTCCTATTTCAAATATCACTTCAAATGAGAAGCGCAAAATAATGAAGATATCAAGCTCAAGTATTGCAAAACCAAGGATCAAATCGTGGGCATCTTTACTAAAGCGCTTCGATGAGTCAAGTTCAAGACATTGTGAAGCATGCTTGGAATTCCACAAAAATTGATCAAGGATTGACAAAAGTAACCATCAATCAGTTTTTCTCTTGGCCTGTGTTTTCTTTTGGGTGATCAGATATCTTTATCAATGTAAAAAAATTTCTGTTAACTTCTTGTTTCGCTTGGGAAGTGACAGTCAAATCACCTAATGAAGAGGAAAAGTAAATTCTTCTAATAAAATTAGATGAATTAATACAATTACAAACAAAAAAATGAATAATTACGATAGTCAAGTGTTTTCATTGTAACCAGTATATAACTTTTCATTTTGAATAACTAATAACGTAACTAGTATATTACAATATGCTTGTGATTTCTCAAGCGGTAAAAAAGAGATATAATCAGGTGCTATCAGAATGTCACATAATTGTACACGTTGGACCAAGCAAAATTCAATCTGATGTCGCAGATCTCACTACTTTTGGCGGTTACGATCATTGGTCTGGGGTGTACTGGGGCCATCTAAGTAGTGCCATCCATCCATCCATCCATCTGATCATGGTGTCTTTAAAATATTTTTTTTTTCCAGAGGAATAAATGAAAGCTTGTAACACTTTACGATTTCTCATGACTAATTGAGAAACGGTCGTAACATATCATTTTGAAAGTACCCACAAATTTTTTGATTTGGAGAGAACTAAAGGACTCGCTTTCATGCATACAATGAGCGACCGAGAGGCTACTCAGGAGTAGCTCGGACTCCGTTTGAGGATTTTTCTCTAGATCAGAATGCTTGATTTTAAGTTCAGGTCCAGCTTGAGCCACTCGTGTATCTTATCAAGAAGAGCTTGAGTTCGATTTCGCGAGACTTGACTGGACAGGCTCTCTAGCCTAATCGAGTTTTAATTATTCTTTTCAGAAAGAAGTTTACTATTGTACAAATCGACATGAAGAAACATGGCAATAACATTTGAGCCTTTCAATATGGAGCTCGAGCTCGAGCTTGAACTCTTTCATGACTCGATCAACTCAATTCTTGATTATATTGATATTCTTGTTGAGGAAACCTACTAATATATTTTGAAATTGACAAAACAATTCATTATTTAATTTTGAATATGATAAATGCAAAAGTATATTGTTTTTGGAATTACTTATGAAGGAAAAATCCATATCCCATCTTGATCATATTCAAAATCTATCTATTGTCGTTCATGTGCCGCGGCTGAAGTTTAAGACAATTACTTGGTGGATATCATCAAAATTATTGCATGAATATTATCATAGCAACAATGAGGATATCAGCATAATTAATATGTAAATATCATCATAGCAAAAGTGAGGATACTAGCAAAGCTTATATGCTGATATCATCATATCACCCGATGTCTTTACATTCTATGCCAAAGTTGAATATCATCATATTACAAAATCTCTCTATGATTATATGTTCAGACACAAACCTGACTATTTTCCATCATCACAACTAATGATCTGGCTCAGATTTCCAACATCCAAATTATTGGTTGATCTTCAATCTTAAAGATTGTCTTGCAACGGAAGTGTTAAGGAAGACATCTTGATTGATTGACAAACATTTCAAAGGCAAGTTAGTTCCCTTGGTCGAAGGACTCTACTTGTGAAAACCAATATTTGCTTATATAGGCGACCAAACCAATGGAGATTCAGATCTTTAACTCTCAAAGCTACTCAATATTTTTGTCCAAGGGGGTGTTTGGAGAAGTAATCTTTAGAAAATTGTTTGACGATTAGATTAAAAATGAAGGAGTATAGAAGGAGACCAAGATGTTGAAGAGAAAAGAGATGTCCAAAAATTTAAATTCCAAAGTTTAAGAGAATTCCAATCTTATATAGTTATTTTTCATGAGCTCAATCTGTATTTCTTGAAAGGCATTAAAAGACTAATTGTCTGAAATAGTGAAATTTCTGCAAATCTGAGTATCATCATTCACTTATGGAACCCTTATTGATTGACGAGTAAAATTCAATTAATTGGTTATTAGTGTGTGAGAGTAAACGTAGGCTTTCTTTAAGACGAACTACTAAATTTTTCCTATCTCTCAACTCTTGTTCATTATTTTGGTGAATATCATCCTATCATTGTCAATATTCAAACTTTGACTTCACTAGAATTTGATAATACTTAAATTGCCTATTTCGCTTCCATGTTAATTTGTCAAGACTTGCTTAAATCACTTTTTTACCCTTCTCTCTGGTGATATTTCTAGCTACGACAATTCTAATGTAGCCAAGCTCGAGCAGAAATTTCAATGGTCCGATGTCGAGCATCGAGCATCGATCGAGCCGAATTAGAACCCGACACTTTGTTGGGATTGACTTGGCTTTTAGTTCCGCCATTTCCAGTTTCCCAAAGTCCAAAAAGAAGAATGAAAAAAGAGAATCTGAAATCAGGAAAAGGAGGGACGCGTAGACTTGCGCAGGCCTCGAAGAAAGGCCTCCGTGACCCACGATGGAGAAGCTGGAAAAGATGATGCCGCCCGTGGAAGGCTGCGTTCCCACGGTGGAAAAGATGACGCCGACGTTGGACTGCCGTCGCTTCACATAACCAAAGCGTCCTCGACCTTTTTCGTTTCCGTTCTCGTTCGATCGCGTGTGCAAACGCAATCTCCCGGCACATCAACTATTGAAGCACAGGCGCGCCGTGATTATAGAGTTGGAACTCGAGTACAAACCATTAAATTTATTAGATGTACGTGTCAATTTTTTTTTTCTAAATACTGCCATGCGATGAATATTAAAGACAACGGGTGTTATGGTACGTGACAATTTAAATGAATGCGAATCATTATAAAAATAAACGAAAAATTATAAAGGATATAAAAAGTTTAGGTGATTTAGTTGGAGTATTGATACATATATTCATAAAGAGAGCTAATAATAAATTATTCACTTAAATGCTCGAATATCTCTCACATCTAAATTATATTCAAGTCCAAAGTTTTTAGAAATAAACAACCCAATTACATGTGAACCTCACGGCATAAGATCCATCATGTTCACGGCCACTCCGTGCGGCCCAAAAGCTGCACCGTTTCGGTACTGGAGGCGGCGTCTATTCTTTAGAAAAGCCCTTTTATTTTCTTTCCTTCCATTATCCCTGGGCCCACAAGCTTTCTTTTGTTCGGCCTAAAGCAGATCCACGCTTTCTCTTGAAGGTTTGACTCAGCATATAAATACTTATCATAAAATAAGTGAGCCCAAAGAAAAGACTTATACTATAAATAAATAAAAAAACTCTAAACTAATATATAAATGATAAATTTATCTTAAGTTAAATTTTTATCATAAAAAATCCTTGAAAATTTACCATTTGCTAGTTTATGTTATATTTTATGGTTAAATTAGTAAGTTAAATACATGTGATAATTAACTGGTGTACCAGTTTGAGATTTTACCATTCGTTTGTTATATATACCAATTTGTGATTTTTCGTGGTATTAATCTAATTTAGTATATATTAATGGAGGGTAAATTTATCACAAATATGGGTTATTAGTGGTCAAAAAAATTAGTTGGAGGTAAATTTGCCACATGTGTATCGGTCTGAGGTTTTCGGTACTAAAAAAATTAGCTTGGGGTAATTTTGTTATAGGTATATTAATTTGAATTTTTTCATGATATCAATCCAAAAAAGAAAAGTGAGCAACAACTTTCCTAATTCTAATTCACTTCACTATCAAACTTGGAGACTTATTCAACTGGGTTGGGTTTCATAAATAGCTTGAATTTGAGATATAATTTAATACATGAATTGCCAAAAAATTCTATATTACCAAAAGGGAAAATTCCAAAAAATAGCCCAAAATGTCCTCATTTTCTCAAATAAGGGTCAAAAGTGAATTTTGTTTCAAATAAGCGCCTGAAATGACATTAGTTGTCTCACATAAGGGCTTGAAATAACCATGGTTGTTTCAAACAAGGGCCTGGCTTCACCGGTCGCCAGCCGACTAAATTTTCCAACCAATCAAGTGTGTTTTCATCCAAATTTTCTTTTGAACACGGCTTCAACAAAATGAGTTTGAGGAGGATCAAGAGATGGAGGAACATCGACTTGAATACGAGCATCTTGTTGCTTGTCTTGATTGGGAGTCTCTTCTTCAATCTCAGTCTCAGGAAAGTGAGATGCAAAGATTTCTTCTGGATCTGCAGGGGATCTGCTAATGCCATCACTAGCAATAGGAATTTTCTCAAGATCTCCCCTTGACTTGTTGCCTTTAGGTTGAGATGAGACTTCTCCTTCTGCAGCCTTTTCTTTCTCAGCACTAGATCCCTTCCCTTGTTAAGCTAGGATCTTTCAGAAAATGGATTCCTATTCAAAGATTGCATAACTGCATGGATAAGCTCACACTAACCCGTCGATTTTCTTTGTCTCTGGAAGCATCATCTCCTCTTTCTTCTTCAAAAACTCCTTTCTCAGTCTCATCTGAAAGTGTTATGGCCCCACTTGCTCCATCCGAGTCTTCATCTTCATGGTCCTTTTCCGTTGATCTTTCAGGCTCAACTTCTTCTTCTTATGCCTATTCTTTTTCTTCTTGTTCTTCCTCTTCTATTTCGGCTTCTACTTCAATTTCTTCTTCCTTTGTTTCTTCAGAATCAATTCCTTGAAGATTCCTCAAGGCAAGAGCAGAGATGGTCAGGTCATCCTCCTCGTCTTCATCCATCAGGAGGACATGCCTCTTCTTCGAAGTTGCTTGGGCAACACTCTTTCCTTTTCTTTCTTGTGCAGAAGTCAATTCTGCCTTGGTTCTGCTTGTTGATTCCTTCTTCAAATTTTCAATTGCCTTGCTTAGATCCTTCAACCTCATCTTTGAGATCATCTTCAGTCCTATCACCATAGGACTAATGGTTCTTGTGCAAAGCACGGAGGGGAATTGGATCTTGAAGTGACGAAACAACTTGGTGATCAAAGCTAAGTAAGGCAATTGCCCTTTCTCTTTCATAAATGTCCTATACATGTGTAGGAAAATGATGTGGGATGGAGAAAAAGGAATGTCATTGCAAATGGCCCACATGATTTTTGCTTCAAATTTGGACACATAAGTCTTTGATGTTGCCTTGGGTCTTAAGCAATTAATGACGATTTTGTTCAATAGAACACTGGTTGCTGGCAATCAAGAGTAAATGATACTCCCAGTAGGCATCCGGTCCTTCATCAAGAAACGAGTTGCTTGACCAATGGAAATGCTAATTGGCTGAAGCTGTTTCTTTCTACTCCCAGAATGCTAGCCAAAGTATTAACATCCACAATAAAAGCTTTATCATAGACAGTAAATTGAATGTGAGTTTGGTCAAGGAAGGATAGATTAGAATAAAAATATACCGTCAACTCAGGGTAAGCTACAACAGTCTCAGCGCAAAACATCTCAAGTTGAAGAGCAGCTAACCTTGCTCTTAAATCAACCTTGATCGAGTCGAAGAAATCGAAATCTGTTGTTCGAGGGTTTATCACCCCTCTGTTCAACATCTGGGTATAAACCCTTTTATGCTCCTTAGAACAAAACAATCTCGTTCTCTCTCCAGGAATATCAGTAGCCACTCCCATTCTAGTTTGGAAATTCAAATAAATCCGCTCATCATCATCCTTGTTTTCAGGATGCTCGAAACTGAACCTAGGGTTAGAAGGAAAATAAAGAATAGCTTCGTTTGCCGAACATTTCGGCACTATACCCAAGTGTTCCATCGTCCTTAAAAACATTGTTTCGTTTCTATACCCGTGTCCTCTTAGAAAATCAGTAATAAAGGACATTGGAGTACCACCCATTTTCACATAACTATAATGTTTATAAAAAACCTAGAGGGTTAAAGTCCTAAGAGGAACATTGTCTTGCTCGACTTCCTCTTCCAAAGGTTGGCACGGAACATTCTGTGGAGATTTCTGCGGAAAGTTGTGCGGAGAGTCTTCTTTAGTGAGATTGAAATGCACTAGTACTTTAGGCATGCTTTGAGGACCTTGACTAGCAATTCAAGAGGACTTTCGCTAGTATGACTAGGATGCAGACTTAGAGGATTTCGAAGACATTTTCGGGCAAAAAGTTTGAACCTTGCTGAGAAATTTTGAGAGAAAAAGTTGAGGGAGAAGGGAATCGCGATTAATGTTTTGAGAGGCAGTTTTCGAAATGAATCGTTTTGGGAGATAAAAAGCTGTCAAAAACAGGAAGTCGAAACGACACAAAAGAAAATGCCTTTTCGAAATAAACTGAAAATGGAAACTGCCAAAATTCAAAATTTGAAAAAGATAACTTCTAAAAATAAAATAGGCAAGCAATGATTCAAATAAGAACGTACCTGTTTAAACATTTCATACTAAAATTAAAATACCTAGATTGAAGAGATTTCTTCAAGTTGAAGTTCTGAGTTTGAACAACTTCAGACTTTTATCAACAAGAGAAATAATATTCAGCTTGTTGTGAATAGACTCAAATAAGCTTTTCACCAGAGGCTTCGTGAAGATGTTTGCCAATTGATTCTTTGACTCAATAAATTGAACTAGAATCTTGCCATTTTGGACATGATCCCTTATAAAATGATGTTGAATCTCTATATGCTTCGCCATTGAATGAAAAATTGGGTTCCTGGTGAGGTTAATGGCACTTGTGTTGTCGCATCTAATGGTGCAGGATTCTTCTATTCCAAAGCCTCTTAGTTGTTGTCTTATCCATAGAATTTGAGAGCAATAGCTCCCAAGAGCAACATACTCTGCTTCTGTTGTTCATAGAGCTACAATACTCTACTTCCTTGAGAATCAAGATACCAACATACTTTCCAACAATTGACAAGTACCAAATGTGCTCTTTCTATCGACTCTACAACCGACCAAATCAACATATGAATATCCAAGTAGAGTAAAGTCCCATTCTTTTGGATACCATAGACCAAGCTTTGGACAAGTCGCAACATATTTAATGATGCGTTTTACAGCACTTAGATGAGATTCTCTTGGATCATATGAAATATTGCACAAACGCATACACTGAATAGAATATCAGGTCTAGAGAAAGTAAGGTAGAGAAGTGAACCGATCATGCTTATGTATAGCTTCTGATCTACTTTCTTCCATTCTTCATCATTGTCTAGTTTTGAAGAACTTGACATAGGTGTCTCTATCTTCTTGCAATTTTCTCATCCAAATTTCTTGACGAGATCTTTGGCATATTTCTCCTGGTGATTGAATATACATTTCTTTGATTGTGTGACTTGCAATCCCAGAAAAAAAAAATTAATTCACTTATCATGCTCATTTCGAATTCATTCTGCATAGATCTTGAAAATTTCTTGTAGAGACTTTCATTAGTAGAATCAAAAATAATATCTACATAAATTTGTACTAGTAGAAAATCTTTTCCTTCTCTTTTTATAAACAAAGTAGAATCAACTTTTCATTTTTCAAAACCATTTTGAGTTAGAAACTTACTCAATCTTTATACTAAGCTCGACGTGCTTGCTTTAGTCTATACAGGGGATTTTTTAGTCTGTAGACTGAATATGGCTTTCTTGGATTTTCAAATCCTTGTGGTTGTTCCACATAGACTTCCTTGTATGAACCCATTAAGGATCTATATAAAATAACCTGAAATTTTCAAAACAAGCAAAAGTAAGTAATAATCTAATTGCTTCTAATCTCGCTACTGATGCATATGTTTCGTCATAGTCTATCCCTTCTTTGTATGTATTGTCACAAGTCTTGCTTTATTTCTGAAAACCTACTTCGTTCCAATAATAGATTTGCCTCTGGATTTTGGAATTAGATCCCATACATCATTGATATTGAAATGTCTAAATTCTTCTTGCATAACTTTACACTTATTTGAGGGTCATAATTTTTTTTTCATTGGTTACTTCAATGTTATTTTTTTTAAAAACGATTATTACAAGTATTATGTCATGTTGAATTTTCAGTATTTAGGTTAACAATTTTAAAATATGTGTATTTAATTGATAAAGTTATAATTATGAAGTGTGAACAAAGTACGTCACTCGTTTAAAAGTTAGGGTTAATACCCTAAAAAACCCCAAACTGGTACATCTGTGACAAATTTACCCCAAACTATTTTTTTGACCACCAAAAACCCCAAACTGGTACATACGTGACAGATCTACCCTCCGTTAGCTTCCGTTCGATTTTTCCGTTAATTTTGCTGACGTGGTTGCTGACGTGGCAAACCATGTGGAAATTCATAAGTTTAATACCATTAAAAACCCCAAACTGGTATATTTATGACAAATTTACCCCAAACTGGTATATTTATGACAAATTTACCCAAAACTGGTATATTTATGACAAATTTACCCCAAGCTGATATATTTACGACAAATTTACTCTAATTAATTTTTTTGATCATAAAAAACCTAAATTGGTACACGTGCGACACATTTACCATCTTTCAATTTTCCCAAATTTGACAGAGTTGTGATGTCCAATAAATTTTATTTTCCGGATTACTCTAATGTTGCCTCCATATCATTAATACTTGAATTTTTTTCTTTTTATTGGAATCATTATTAAAAAAACTATTCAAAGACCACCAAATGAGCACTTCATTCTTGTGCCGAGAGGATGCCCATTAACTAAAAGATGGACAGATTGCTTGCGCACATATACAAAAGAAGTGCACATATTGTGATTGCTGCACTCGTTTTTGGTTTGTGACAAACTTGACTTTATGTTTCTATGTCTCAGCCCCACATGGTTTACTACTTGTCCGCAATCTGTTTGTACGCTTACATATCACTCTTACTTTGCTGGTCCTTATTAGCGTTACGTAGTCTTTTCTACCTTGAATTGTAAGTGTCAAAATTTTAACATGGAACTTGCATGTGAATGGTATGAGTGACTCGTACATCACATGCTCGTTGAAATGCCGGAACCAAAATCACTTATGTTTGTCGCTAATTTCAGGTGTGCTTTGAGTGTGATTCTTTTGTATATGTGCGCAAGCGATCTATCCATCTTTTAGTTAATGGGCATCTTCCCGGCACAAGAATGAAGTGCACATTTGGTAGCCTTTGAATAGTTTTCTAATAATGATTCCAATAAAAAAATCAAGTATTAATGATATGAAGGCAATGTTAGAGCAATCTAGAAAATAAAATTAATTGGACATCACAACTTAGTCAAATTTGGGAAAATTGAAAGATGGTAAATGTGCCGCATGTGTACCAATTTAGGTTTTTTATGATAAAAAAAATTAATTTAGAGTAAATTTGTCGTAAATATATCAGCTTGGGGTAAATTTGTCATAAATATACCAGTTTGAAGTAAATTTGTCATAAATATACTAGTTTGGAGTTTTTAACGGTATTAAACTTATGAATTTCCACATGGTTTGCCACGTCAGCAAAATTAACGGAAAAATCGAACGGAAGCTAACGGAGGGTAGATCTGTCACATATGTACCAGTTTGGGGTTTTTGGTGGTCAAAAAAATAATTTGGGGTAAATTTGTCACAGATGTACCAGTTTGGGGTTTTTTAAGGTATTAACCCTAAAAGTTATGAGTACTTTTGAAAAAAAGGGAAATGATGTGACAAAGTAATGACACTTATTTAAAAGTTAAGGGTTTGTCTCCCCTTCGACGTATTTGCCGGTACAGTTTTACTATTGAATTTTCCGTTGATAAGAACGGTCACAAATGGCGGTTCCACTCATCAATTGAAACCACGACCGCATTGAAAAGTTTCTGGTTTATTGGTTATAAAGAGAAGACATATCTCTGCTTTCTTGCCTGGAACATAAGCACGTTGCATCCCCATCAAAGTAGAACATGAACACTCAAACAGTATCATTACACATCCTTTTTTTATTTCTTCCAATTTATTTGATTGATTCTTTGGACACCCTTGCTCCAAACAACACCATGAAAGATGGTGATGTCTTGATCTCCCAAGCAAGAATATTTGCTCTAGGTTTCTTCAGCCCTGGTAATTCCAGCTTGCGTTATGTGGGGATTTGTGTAATATTATGCAATAATGTAATATTATGTTAGTGGGCCCCAAAAGAAGAAACTGAAAAAGAAACCGAAAAGTTAGTAAAACAAAAAGGAGAGGGGAGAGGGCTCGGCTAAATAGAAGCTGAGGGGTCCTCTACCAAAAAGAAAAGAAAGAAAAGAAGAAGAAGAAGAAGAAGAAGAAGAAGAGAAAGGGGGAAGAAAGGAAAGGAATCTTGGCACGTGCGCGTCTTGGATGCCTCGCTAAGCCGACTCGACTCCATAACACAGCACCCGGTAAGAGATCAAGCCCTCGTTTGTCCGATTGAAGTAATTTTTGGATTTAGGATTTAAATTGAAATTTTTGGAAAACTGAGCGGCGAAGTCTAATTTTGGAGTCGTTGAGCCGCGTATTTTTGCAAGAATGGTAATTTAGGGTGTTGTGGAGCCGTGGGATTTTATGGATCGTGATTTGAGCTTATGGTTTGTCCGAAACAAAATTTCAAAGTTTCCCGCGCACAATGAACAGTACGCGTCCAGCAGCTTTGGGCCCGTATTTTGTCATTTTTCGGCTTAATTTTGGGATGGTCAAGTTGAGATTCTTGTGATATGTTTCAAGGGCTCTCTATTGAATATAAGTACGTTCGGATCGGAGTTCGGAAGAGAAAGTTAAGGCGCAATCAAGTTTTGCACTTAAATTTCATGTTGCGAATGGCTTGAACAATCGCTTTGGTTATGCGATTTGTTAGCGCGTAGACGTCCTTTTGTTAGAGTTAAGGCGTAATGTAGTTGTTTCGAAGTAGAGACAAAGTTTTATTAGATTTTAACATTTTTCTCGGTTATTTGATAGGACCTTGAATTCGACGATACGAGTATCGTTCGTCGTTTGGTCGTCGACGACGAGGTGAGTGGTACTATATCTTCTTTGGTTTTATAAAATCATGTCTTGAAGTATATATATGTATATATATTGAATTGGGAAAAGCATTTTTATTGCATAAAAGTCAGATCGAGCAATTGCTACCCTTTGGTTGATTGTGAATCTTTGAAAAACATGTTATACAAGGTTTGTGGAGAAATATATATGAAATTGCTTTACGACTGATTTATGGAAATGTTTATGATGATTTGAGAAACGGATATGAAATGGATGATGGGCTATGTTGCAAAATGTTATTTGTTTGGTTTAAGATATTGATTTTTGGATTTGATTTCTGGTATTGGAGAATGGTTATTTATGCTCAATATGACTGTGAACCCAGTGAGAGGTTTTTGGGGTATGCATACTAGGTTTAGGATATCCTTCTGGGCCTAGCCACCGGCTTTGTAGGTGGAGACCTTACCAAGGGGGGAATCTTGGTCGCCTTGTCACAAGGCGTTGTGTCGTGACCATGGTTAGTTATTGAGCAAAAGATTGATCAATGGATAAACCATTGATATGTGTTTTTGATGGAGATTATTCAATGTATTCGACCATTGATACTAAACTTTTGATAGCAATTTAAATGAGTTTTCCATATTAGTATAAAGCTTTGAAGATGAGAAATAGCTTTTATATGATTCGATATGTATTCTATATATTAAATTGGCGTTATGAGATTTGGTATTAATTTGTATACATGCATAGGGGTTGTTCGATCTGCTTAGAAGATATGTACTACTCACTGAGCTGTGGTTGCTCATCCCATTCCTCCTTTAATCTTTTCAGGTTCCTCAGCTAGTGGCGAATAGAGCGAGTGCATAGTCGGTGGGAGCTTTTGGGGAGTTCTATTTTGTTTTTGGTATGGTTCAAGGAAGTGGTGCAAATAATACTTACTAGTAGTTGGATCGTCTGAGTTTTAAACATATATCTCTTTTTCTTTTGGTGGATTATAGAAACTCTGATGTTGCAACCAATTTGTTGGTTTATCTGATATATATAGTTTGAGATATATATAAGTTAATATCAGTTTGTTGGTTGTATTTGAGGCTGCGTTCTTTGTAAAGAAGGACGGCCATGTCATTCCCTTTTTTTTTTGGTTTTGGGGTGTGACAATTTGGTACTATGGACAACCGAAGCGAACTGTTGTTTGGGTTGCTAACAGAGAAAAACCCGTGAACGATACTTCAGGAGTTCTTGCATTTGATCGTTATGGAAATTTAGTGATCCGTGAAAACAACGGGAGCTTGCCTATTTGGTCGACCAATGTTTCCTCCATGACTTCAAACGATTCTGCTACTGCTCAGCTTTTGGATTCAGGTAATCTGGTTTTGAATCATGATTTGAGTGAAGTGGTTATTTGGCAGAGCTTTGATTATCTCACAGACACCTTTCTTCCGTCCATGAAGCTTGGGTTGGACCGGAGAACCGGTTTGAACCGCTTCGTGACATCTTGGAAATCCAAAGATGATCCAGCACCAGGGAGTTGTTCATTCAGGCTTGAACCAACAGGGTACCCACAGTTTTTCCTTTTCAAGGATGGAGCTCCGTATTGGCGGGGCGGACCCTTAACTGTTGGTGTTCCCAAGATGGCTTACGGTTTTATCTATAGTAATGTCACAATTGTGAATGACGCGAAGGAGGTTACTTGTATGTATGGCATCATCAATGCATCGGTTATCTCTAGAATTATGGTGCATGAGTCAGGGTCAGTTAAACACTTCACATGGCTTGAGGAAGAGCAGCGGTGGAGTGAGTTTGTTTACTATCCAAGGGAGCAGTGTGACTACTACAGGAATTGTGGGCCTAATAGCAACTGTGGCGGAAACACTGCTAACCAGTTAGACTGCACCTGCCTGCCTGGATTTGAGCCCAAGTCTCCGGGCAATCCGTACTTAAGGGACTTATCAGGCGGGTGCAAGAGGAGGCAAGGCGCATCACTGTGTCGAAGTGGGGAAGGTTTCGTGAAGGTGAAACAGGTGAAGTTGCCGGACACTTCAACAGTGCATGTCAACATGAGCCTGAGCTTGAAGGAGTGTGAGCAGGAATGCTTGAGGGATTGCAATTGCACAGCCTATTCGAGTGCAAATGAAACTATGGGGGAATATGGATGCCTCATGTGGTATGGAGATTTAGTGGATACAAGAGCATTTTCAGACTTGGGTCAAGATTTATATGTGCGGGTCAATGCAATTGACTTAGGTACTCATTGCTAATATCTACTTCAAATACTTTTGCTGCTCTTTTGGGGTTGCAATTACTGTCCCATTCTCCTGATCTCGTCTTAAAGGAATTGTTTGCTTCTGATAACCATATTATCAATTGCACGTGTCGCATTCATTTCTGTAACATTCAGGCATCCGTGTCATTGGCGCACTTCTCGTGCCTTTTTTACAGGTCGCTACAGTAAAAGGAGTACTCTTGTCAAGAAGGTGATGGCGGCAACAATGTCGGTATCTGTACTAGTGTTGCTGCTCTTAGGCTGCCTTATGTACTACCTTCTGTTGAAGAGGAAAAGAGGTGTGGTAATCTTGCCTTGATAGAAGCTTTTTCTGCCATATTCATTACTCAGTCTATTATACAAGTAGGTAATCATTTCAATGTTTAGGGGTAAGAAATCAATTAAATTTAAACTGGAGCTAATCTAGCCAGGATTCTAGGCTACAGGGTGGTTGATTTCAGTACTGGAAATCTTGATCAAAGAAGCTCCACAAACGGTGCATGATAATTAAAAATGCTGTATTGTGTTTCGTCATTGTTGAAGGGAAAATTTGTATTGTTCCTACCTCTACAGAAAAATTTCCAGATTGGCCAGAACGGCCAAAAAATAGGCAGTACAGAATTGCTTTCAGCTTCTTTCTCATGTGTTTTATTCAACTGTGTGACAGCAGATAGAAGAGGGCGTAATCATCTGTTTAGTGTTACCACAAGCTCAACAAATTTCGACCAAATTCCAGGTCTGAAAGACCTAAATAGCAAAGGTGGGCGAAAAACGAACGTGCCAGTCTTTGATTTTGGAAGTGTAGCTGCAGCCACAAGCAATTTTTCCTCCGCCAATGAGCTTGGCCAAGGCGGTTTTGGATCTGTATATAAGGTAATCGATTTCCTTGTTTAACTGAATCCAAATGTTTATTGGATATATATATTCTGCCAATTTTAATTGTCTGTCCCCTAGGGGGATTGATGTCCTCGAATAAAATGCGGTTTCGTACTGTGACTTGGGTCAACTCTTATCTACCCTTCATCACAAACCCATGAAGTAACCAACGCATCCTCCCAGGAAGTTTAACTACCTAATCTATCTTATAGTTTCTCACAACAGCTCTTGAGCACCGTCTTCATCTGGCAGATCTAAATATTTATTCTTGTGATGTGTTCACTTACATAGGGTGTGATGAATGACGGGATGGAAATAGCGGTTAAAAGGCTCTCAAAATATTCCGGACAAGGAAATGAAGAGTTCAAAAATGAAGTCAGGTTGATTGCCAAACTCCACACCGGAATCTGGGGAAAATCTTAGGCTGCTGCATTCAAGAAGACGAAAAACTGTTAATTTATGAGTATTTACCCAATAAAAGCTTGGATTCATTACTTTTCGGTAAGTAATCTCTTCCAGTACAGAATTTTGGTCTACAGCTATTATTATGGATAATAACTTGAGGTAACCCCAAAAATTGGTCAAATTGTGCATTGCATTGAATAATATGACACTTTCATACTTACATGGCCAATTAAATTGCAAAAGGGGCTCATATGATAGCACCCATTATTTCTTTGGCCTGTAATGATCTCCAACAACAGAACTCCATAACTGTAGACATCTGATTTTATTGAAAACCGGCCTTGCAAAGCATACTCCGGTGCCATGTACCCACTACGGAAGCCACCACAGAGAAGTAATCAACATCTCATTCACCATATGAACTTCCTTGTCAAATTTTAGGGAAGATAATTCAAGGTTGAAATCTTAGTATGAAAGAAAATAGTTGGAACCAAGCTCATCTTATTTGTTCTAATTTCTCACTGTCTAATCAAGCGAAACAGAATTTAATGCTCAAGAAAAACACTTACTATGTCCCGACCACACGCTTCGTTTTTCCTTCAATTTGGTCTCCTCCACATATCCTAGCCATCCCAAAATCTGAAATTTTGGGGTTCAGTGCAACATCCAGTAAGACATTGCTAGCTTTCAAATCTCTGTGGATTATCCTCAATGACGAATCCTGGTGTAAATACATGAGTCCTCGAGCTACCCCATACGCAATTTCGAACCTTTTTTCCTAATCCAGAAGTGATCTCCTTGTATCATCTGGAATTTGAGGATTTCCTCAAGTTATTATCCATAATACTCTGTGTAGTACTGAAATTATGGCCCACTGGAAGAGAGGACTTACCAAAAAGGAATGAATCCAAGCTGTTGTTGGGCAAATACTCATAAATTAACAGTTTCTCGTCTTCTTGAATGCAGCAACCTATGATTTTCACCAGATTCCGGTGTTGGAGTTTGGCAATCAATCTGACTTCATTCTTGAACTCTTCATTTCCTTGTCCCGAATATTTCGAGAGTCTTTTAACTGCTATTTCTGTTCCGTGATTCATCACACCCTGTGAAAATGAACACATCACAAGAATAAGTATCTAAACCTGAGAAACGAAGCTGGTCGCTTGAAAGCTGTCATGAGTAGATTTCAAGATTTATTAGGCTGTTAAACTTGCCAAGAGGATGTGCGATTTACACTCACTATAAGTTTTATGACTTAGAAAAATGGAGAAGCAACACGTTACATGACCAAAGAAAATAAAGAGCAGCATGACTTGTGCTGTTTTCTACTTCTCCGCCCTCGTCTTTTATTAGTCACTTCCTTCCTGGGTCTGCGATGACTGGAAGATCAGAATCGCTACAGAGACACCTCCATGGATATAGTGAAGGTAACCAGATTGCAATACCTTTAGATCATTTCAAAATACAGAAAGGTCCTTCGCAATAAAACTAGCTCATTTCTGACAAATTTATTCGAGGACATCAATCCCCATAAACATAAGATAAATGATGTTGATAGACTTCATAAAGTTAATACTCAATAACCATTTGGAATCAGTCAAATAGGGAGATTAATTACCTTATATACAGATCCAAAACCCCCTTGGCCAAGCTCATTGACTGAGGAAAAATTGTTTGTGGCTGCAGCTACAGTTTCAAAATTAAAGAGTGGTAGATCTTTTTTTTGTCTACCTTCACTGCTGAGGTCTTTCAGACCTGGAAGATCATTGAAATATGCTGAGCTTGTGGTACCACTAGCAAGAGGATTACGCCCTCTTCTACCTGCTGTCATAAAGAGGAATAAAATGTTTAAGAAATGAAAGCAATAGTGTAATGCTTCTTTTTTTACTGTTCTGGCAAATTTGGGAAATTTTCTTTACAGGGACGAGCACTACAAATTTTTACTCCAACAATGTCCATATCGCTTGTTCCTCAAGATCAATGCACATAGGCTCAATTTCAAGATGAATTGCAATACAGCATTTTCCATCTATCTGCGTCTGTGCAGCTTTATTGGTCAAGATTTGCAGTACTGAAATGAACCACCCTTTAGGATAAAATCCTAGCTAGATTAACCCCAATTTAAATTAATTGATTTCTTAACCCTGAAGATCAAAATCAATACCTACTTGTAAAATAGACAGTTTTAAATATAGCAGAAAAAGCTTATATTAAGGCTGATCACCCACCTCTTTTCCTCTTCAACATACGGCAGTACATGAGGGAGCCTAAGAGCAGCAACAGTAGTGCAGATACCGATAGTGCCACCATTGCCTTCTTCACAAATGTACTCCTTTTCCTATAGCGAGCTGTAGAAATAAGGCATGAGAAGTGTGCCAATGACATTGAACTAGCACATATTATCGAAATTAATGCAACAAGTGCAGTTTATAACATGAACTATCAGAAGCAAGCAGTTTCGTTAAGACGAGAAGTAGAAATTGGGACAATAATTACAACCCGAGAACAGTAGCAAAAATATTTGAAGTAGATATCCGCAATGAGTACCTAAGTCAATTGCATCCACCCGCACATATAAAATCTTGACCCAAATCTGAAAATTCTCTCATATCCATTAAATCTCCATACCATTTAAGGCATCCGAATTCCCCCATAGTTTCATTTGCACTCGAATAAGCTGTGCAATTGCAATCACTCAAGCATTCCTGCTCACACTCGTTCAAGCTTAGGTTCATGTCGACATGGGCAGTTGAAGTGTCAGGCAACTTCACCCGTTCCACCTTCACGAAACCTTCCCCACTTCTACACAGTGACGTGTTTTGCCTCCTGCACCCACCTGATCCGTCCCTTAGCTACCAATCGCCCGGAGACTTGGGCTCAAACCCAGGCAGGCATGTGCAGTCGAACTGATCTGCATAGTTTGCACCACAGTTGCCATTAGGCCCACACTTGCCGTAGTAGTCACACTGCTCCTTTGGATGGGAAGAAAACTCGGTCCACCGCTGCTCTTCATCGTGCCATATGAAGTGTTTAAGGAGCCCTGACTCGTATGCCACATATCTAGGGACAACTGATGCATTGGCGACGCCATACATCAGAGAAACCTCCATCGCGTTTATCGTAATTGTGATATTATAGACCAAATCATTAGCCATCTCGGGAACAGCACCCTGCTTTTTCTCAATTATTGCTCCGCCACGCCAATACGGAGCTCGACCCTTGTAAAGGAACAACTGTGGGTACCCTGTTGGTTCAAACCTGTATGAACAACTGCCCGGTGCAGGATCATCTTCAGATTTCCAAGATGTCACGAATCGTTCCAAACCAGCTCTCCGGTCCAACCCAAGCTTCATGGACGGAAGATAGGTATCCGTGGGATAATCAAAGCTCTGCCAAACAACCATTTTGCTTAAATCATGCTTCAAAACCAGATTACCTGAATCCAAAAGCTGAGCAGTGGTAGAATTATCTAAATTCATGGACGAAACATTGGTTGACCAAATGGGGAAGCTTCCATTGTTTGCATTGACCGCCAAGTTTCCATAGCAATCCAATGCAAGAACTCCTGAAGTATCATTCAGGGGATGCTCTCTGTTAGCAACCCAAACAACGGTTTGCTCCGGTTGTCCATAGTACCAAATCCCCAGGTAATGCGAGGTTGACTTTCCTGGGCTGAAGAAACCAAGAGCAAATTTTCTTCCTTGGGAGATTAAGACATCACCATCTTTCAAGGCATCATTTGGGGCAAGGGTGTCCGAAGAATCAGTCGAATGAAGCAGAAGAAACAAAACCAGGATGTGCAATGACACCGTTCGAGTGTTCATGCTGTACGTACATGGGGATGCAGCTTGCCTATTTTTCGGGCAAGATAGCAGAGATATGGCGTTTGCTTCATTACCATCAAAACAGGAACATCCCAATGTACCCCAGTGGAAAATGTGCCATGAAGCGGCGACTTCAACATCACCGGTCCGAGCTTGACTTTTCCTCATTCCACAGGAAGGTTCTCCTTTATTTATCATATAGATTACTTGCATTAGCGCACCTTTAGTTTTTTTTAATGCCTGATGTTGATTCAAGATGCATCATTACACAGGAAGGTACTCCCAGTCCCGGGAACCCGAGGGAACGCCATTAATTGCGCTAGTCAACATCTTTTTTCCTTTCACTTTTGGAAATCTCCCGAAAGGTCCAAGTTGATCGGATGTTGTTGCTCGTTGCTATTGGCTCCCGAGTATATTTAATTAAGTTCATGAAGGATGGTCAAACTGGAAACGCGGTTCCTATGTAGATGCTGGGAAGGAGCAATTTAAAACGAGATGAAATCATTGTGAAGGAAGGTTCGATAAAATAGAGACTATATGTGATGATGATGATAATGATTGTAGAGCGAATTCAATAAATAACTATTCACTTTTTAAATTTTAACCCTTTGATTTTAAAATTTAGATAATAAAAATGAAATTTCAACACCCTCTTTTACGTGTAAACCGGGTCAGGAGAACGAACACAGGAAATTGATTGTAGCAAAACATAATTCTGATATCATATTGGAATGTCCAATTCAAAAGCTTAAGTTAATAAATGAAGGCAATCACTTGTTTATAAAAACTAAGCATATGAACCCCATGGTCAAGGGACGTGAGATATTTCAACCTTATAATAAAAAAATTACAAACTATTGAATAAATCACTCATGTTATTGATTTAGGTTATCACTTTTAAGGGAGCACCAGATTCTAACATGTGACGTTAGAAAACGGGATCACGCTGCACGTCTTGTTTTCTATTTTGGCTGACAATTCGCTGATAGGCATTTATACTTATAGTAGATTTGTTGTTGCCCTGAGGCAGTACAGTCACGCCTCAGCTATTTCCATATTTTGAAGTGAAGGATTTAATGCCATATCAAGTTTCAAAACTCCTAGTTGCTGAACTTTTGAGTCATTGTTGAGGGAGTAAAGCAGACACAGCTGTTAACTTACCCAGAAGTAGTAACACTCTGCATGAATATCTAAATCTATGCATCATTTATAACAAAAAACAAAAATAATATGAAGAACCTGTACACATCTGCACCCTATACACTTTTCGTGTATGAAAGTATGTATAACCTGTTACTCTTCTCGTTGCTCGAGTATTCTTTTCATGCTTTCATCTGCTCTGTAGAGATGTGACAGTTACATCATTGGAAAAGTTAAGTATCTTAACACTAGTGGATGAGTCGGTGCTCATAGCGAAGCTCTCAGCACTTAATCCCGGTTCCTTAGGTTGAGGAACATCAGAAGTCTCGCTGCCTAACATAAGCACGACCGATGACATTGTTGGCTGGTCTTCGGGTCGCTGCTGCACGCACAAGAGTCCTACCTGGATGCACCTCAGCACTTCCTTCAAAGGAAATTCTTCCTCCATCAGGAAATCTACTAGTCCAAGTGCATTCCCCTCGGTCCATAGTTTCCATGCCTGAAAATATGTTAATAACAAGTTATTACATATCATAGAACAACAGAAAGATTGAAGACCTAGCATCCAATCCGAGCCAAGCATAAGCAGGGGAATACTTACATGTCCAACAAGATTGAGGTCGTGGTCCGGGTGATAAAATCCCGTATTCTTGTGGCTGCTCACAATCTCCAGTAACAGTACTCCAAAACTAAACACGTCAGATTTTACTGAAAAATGGCCTTTCAGCGCATACTTGGGAGACATATAACCGCTGTAAGACAGAAATAGAGCATCAGAATATCCACAAATCTTAAAAAATATTCCTTGAAGCTAACAATAGAATAACTTACTATGTCCCAACTATTCTGTTGGTCATTTCTCCAGCATTTTCTACAGTAAATGTTTTTGCAATTCCAAAATCTGAGATTTTAGGATTCATCTCGCTGTCTAGTAAGATGTTGCTTGGTTTGAGGTCTCGGTGGATAATTCTCGGCCTAGAGTCTTCATGGAGATAGAGAAGTCCACGGGCAATCCCTATGATGATGCTGAAGCGTGTCTTCCAGGCCAAAAGTTTCTGTCTAATTGGATCTTCACAAAATTTGAGATAAGTTATTGAGGGAAAAAAACTGCATAATCTCAAGTAGGTTGAAAAAGTGCAAATGGGGTGAAGGTCACACCGAAAAGGTGGTGGTGATATTGCTAGTATGAGTACCTAGAGGGGGGGTGAATAGGTATACAAAGATTTTTCTTGAAAAACGCACAATACTTTAGGCAGTTGAAGAATTTGCAATAATTAAAAACCAATCGTGAGACTGAGTAAGGGAAAGAGAGAATTGAACACTCGGTTTATAGTGGTTCGGCTTGATTCAAGCCTACGTCCACTCTTCTGCACTGACAGCCAATTGGCTGGATTCCACTATGAACAAAGAGATGTTACAGTGTTGATCTTCCTTGATTTCTCGGCGTAGATGATCTACCACACTCACTCAAGGTATGCCAAGTACAAACACTCTCTGTGTATACAACTTCGCTCGAACAGTCTCGTCTAACAATCAAGGTTCTTCAGACTCTGGAATTTTTCTATCGATCACACACTTAAAATAACTAGAACGTCTTCCTTTTATACTCCTTTATGCCATCATAGCCGTTGGCACTTACCAAAGGAATTCCTCCAATCTACCCGTTGGACGGAATCAATCAAGAAGATCATCCGAGCTATTTAAGGAATCTGATGATAGCCCATCAATCCTGTTCGCCCATACAATCAGGATCTTGGTTTCCAAGAATAGAACATCCCAAGATTATTTCGTCGACCATTGGATCTTCAATCGATCTTAAATAAGAATTAAAGAATCCGAAATGATTATCCAACCAAAGAATCTATTCCAGAGGATAGGATCGAATCCTCAACCATATACCTCGGCTTTGGATTTCCTTCGTCCTTTGGATTAGAAAGGCGTCGGTGAGAATAGACTTAAGTCTTGAGTCTTGAGTCTTAAGTCTTGAGTCTTGAGTCTTGAGTCTTGGGTCTTGGGTCTTGAGTCTCGAGAGAACAAAGTCTTTAGACTTTAAACTGACGGTCTCCGAACATCCAGACTTAGACCGAAAGAAACGTTTTGTCGCTTCAAAATATTCTGGAAAGATTTCTCCAACAATCTCCCCTTTTTGATGGTGACAAAACTTTCTTGAAGATTTGAACAACTTTGACTTGCAAAACATTTCTCAAGCAATATGGCTAACTCATAAAGATTAATAAAACAACCAGACTCGCATCCACAGAAAATTGGTTAGTCTTTCATGAGAAACACCATATAACAATACTTGAATAAATGCAACCAGTCAAACATCACAATCCACAAATCAATTCAGTCAAATTCACACCCAAGTTCAAGTTCTCAAGTCATACTCAAAAATAAACATAACCACAAAAGTCAAAGTTTTAAGTTTTAAAAGATGTTGGATGTTGGTTCAAATTGGTTCTCCCCCTTTTTGTCAGCATTTAAAAAGGGTGAGAAAGGAGTCATGTCTGCTTGGGAATGCGCACGATCTGGAAATCCCCAATGGACTGGACTACTCCTTCGAGCTTCTTCGGGTCTTCTCTCGGATGAGCTACCTCTTCTCCCTTAGCATTGGCTTGAAGTTGCAGAGCGAGGTCTTTGAATTTATCCTCCAGAGAGACTGAAGATGCTTGTCCAGCATTCTTCAAAGCTTGGATCTCACAGTCCAGAACATATATCTGGCTACGCATTTTCAGAAGAATATTCATGATGCTACGAAAATCTGCAGAATCATCCGTCTGTGTACTGGCATTGGCTTTCTCAGATGGTGTGTATGCAGACGATGGCGCTTCTGTATGGTCTGGCAGATTTGGAATCGACGTATCACCTTCTTCAGGCAATTGAGAGACCTGAACTTCTTCTGGGTCTTCTGGAGATTGTCTTAGATCTTTACTGACAGCAGCATAAGGTGTAGACCTCTCTTGCTCGCTAACTCCCCCTGTCTCTAGGACATCGAAAGGGGAAGAGTGAAGATCATGCTCTTGATTTCCCTTCTCTCCAGATTTATCAGCAGACTTTTCTTTTTCTCCTTCTTCTTCAACTTCTTTCTCCTTCTCTCTCTGTTCTTCCTCTTCTCTGTTCTTCTCTCCTTCTTCTCTGCTCTTCGAAGATTGTCGGATGAGACACGTAACGTCCGGTTCTTGTCGGTGCTTGGATAGAGGGATCTTCATCATCTTCATCTTCATCTTCATCCTCAAGGATGAGAGTTCTTTTCTTCTTTTCGATGGAGCACCAATGACCTCTTTTCCTTTTCTCTTTGAGGCGGAACTCGGAGATTTCACTTTGAATTTCTCCATTGCCTTGGAGAGTTCTTGCAGACGCATCTTCATTAACATTTTCAACCCTACCACCATCTTCTCACACGGTCGAACACAAAATGTATGTGGTGGTTCAATGTTCAGATGTCTGAAGATCTTGGTCACCAGACCAGGATAAGGCAATTGTCCTTTGTCTTTTGACAATGCTCGTACATATGGAAGAGAATAGTGTGCGGGAGAGAAAACTTCCGTCCCGAGTTGATCGCATACATCAACTTTGCTTGAAAGAGACACGAAGTCTTTGACGTAGACTTTGGTCTGAGACAGTTGATCACAATCTTATGAAGCACGATGTTGATGGCCTTCATTCTGGAATAGGTAATTTTCTTCTCTACGTCCCTATCTTTCACAAGATCCAGAGTAGTACGAGCAGGTGAGACTTTGATTGGGAGATAGCGTCCTCGTTCAACTCCAACTATGTCCGCCAACATATTTACATCTACTACGTGGACTTGGTCTCGAACACTGAATGAAATTCTATTCGCATCCAAAAAGCTAAGATTTGAATAGAAATAAGCGGTCAGTTGAGCATATCCATCCGTAGAGTCAGAGCAAAAAGTCTCGAGTTGAAGCAGATTCAACTTTTCTCTTAAGTTCACGTTGATGGTGTCCAGGAAGTCAAAATCGACACTTCTAGGGTTTATCACCCCTCTTTTCAATAGCCTGAAATACACTTTTTCCTGATCCTTGGATTTAAACAAATCCATCCCATTTCCTTTCACCTTTGCTGCCACACCCATTCTGGGTTTAAATTCAAGGAACATTTTGTCGTCATCGTTCCCGTCAATCAGATTTTGTCCTCGGCAAACGAGGGTCTCGGGAATGTTCGCAAGAGCCTCCTCGCCCTTCCTTTCGGAGCAACTCCCAATTCCTCCATTTTCCGCAGAAAAAGATACTCATTCCCATAATTTTTGTCCTTAAGGAAGTCATCTATATATTTTAACGAAGAACCGAAGCTTTTCAACGCACGATAAAGCTTATAGATAAAGGAGGGTCTTTGGACTCTTCTTGGGTCGGCTTCCTCGATTATCTCTTCTTCCGGATGTTGACTTGCACCTTGTGGGGCAGGAGGTGATGAATGACGTGGAGGAGAGCGAATCGGACTTTGTCGCTGACTTGATAAGTCTTCTTCCTCAGTAAGATCGAAGTGAGTCGGTCCCTTCTCCATTCTTTGTGGTCCCCTGTTTGCGATTCTGGATGACTTCCTCGAAGACGACATCTTTCCTTTGTCTATTGGAAGATTCCTTCACTTGCTTTTCCCAAGAAGAATGACCACTTTCTCGACGATGATCAAGAAGAAGAAACAGTATCGGGAGAAGAGTGCCTTTTAGGGTTTTGAAAATTGGGCGTAGAATAACTGTATATATATATATACCTCGGATTTGAAAAGAGAAGTTTAATCGGTACAAGGAAAGTGTACGAACTCTTCTTTTCAAAATCAATAACTACCAAAATTAATTCTTTAAAAAAGACAAGATTTCAAATTTCACACGAATTATATCTGAATGAAAGAACGTACCTTTTCGAGATAACATAGCAACTTACAGTCTTTAGCCATAAATGATTGAGTCTCAGGATTTAAAGTCTAAGAGATTAGAGTCTTAGAGTTGGTGAGTCTCTAGACTTTAACTTCTTCAAGCTTCAAAATGTTGAGTCTTGAGCGGATGAAGTCGAATTGATTTTTCTCCAAAGGCTTTGTGAAAATATCCGCTAGTTGACTTTTTGAATCAACAAATTGAATCGAGATTTCTCCATTTTGAATATGATCTCTAATGAAGTGATGTCAAATCTCAATATGCTTTGCTCTTGAATGAAGGATTGGATTTTTGGTGAGATTGATCGCGCTGGTGTTGTCACATTTGATTTCTGTGCATGAGTCTTCAATGCCAAAGTCTTGTAGCTGTTGTTTTATCCATAGAATTTGCGAACAGCAGCTTCCAAGAGCTACATACTCTGCTTTTGTTGTTGAGAGAGCTACAATGCTTTGCTTCCTTGAGAACCAAGACACTGTCCTGTTTCCAAGCAGTTGACAAGTTCCAGAAGTGCTCTTTCTATCGACTCTGCAACCGGCCATATCTCGCATCCGAGTATCCTAGAAGATTAAAGTCTCCCCTCTTTGGATACCAAAGACCGATGCTTGAGGATGAGGCAACGTATTTGATAATACGTTTCACGGCAATGAGATGTGATTCTCTAGGATCTGATTGAAACCTAGCACAGATGCAAACACTCAACAAAATATCAGGTCTAGAAGCAAAGTAAGATAAAGAAGTGAACCGATCATGCTTCTATACAGCTTTTGATCAACTTTCTTCCCTTCTTCATCTTTGTCTATCTTCAAGGAATTTGACATTGGTATGTCAGTTTTCTTGCAATTTTCCAATCCAAATCTTTTGACAAGATCATTAGCATATTTTTCTTGGAAGATAAAAGTTCCTTCCTTCAATTGCTTTATTTGAAGGCCAAGAAAGAATGTTAATTCTCCCATCATACTCATTTCAAACTCATCCCGCATAGACTTAGAAAATTTCTTGCAAAGACTTTCATTAGAGGATCCAAAAATAATGTCATCAACATATATTTGAACGAGTAAAAAGCTTTTGTTTTCCTTTTAGATGAATAGAGTAGTGTCTACTTTACCTTTGACAAATCCGTTCGTAATAAGAACTTACTTAGTCTGTCGTACCAAGCTCGAGGTGCTTGCTTTAGACCATACAGAGCCTTTTCGTCCAAGACCGAGTCGGCTTCTTTGGGTCTTCAAATCCAGGCGGTTGTTCCACATAAACTTCCTCTTGGATAAATCCATTTAGGAAAGCACTTTTGACGTCCATTTGGAATAACCTGAAATTTTTGAAACAAGCAAACGCAAGTAATAGACGAATAGCTTCTAACCTTGCAAGCGGTGCGTAAGTCTCGTCATAGTCTATTCCTTCTTCTTGCGTGTATCCCTTGGCCACGAGTCTTGCTTTATTGCGTACGACTTTTCCTTCTTCGTTCATCTTGTTTCGAACACCCATTTGGCTCCAATAACAGTTTTACCTTTTGGTTTAGATGTCAATTCCCGGACATCATTAATATTGAACTGTCGAGCTCCTCTTGCATAGCTTCGATCCAGCTTTCATCGATAAAGCTTCTTCTATGCTTTTTGGTTCAATTTCAGAAATGAGAGAGCAAAGCACTAGACTCTTCACGCCTTTTTGATCTGGTGCGGATTCCTTCATTGATTTCGCCAATAATGAGATCTTTAGGATGACTGGATTTGTGTTTCCGCATTCTTGGTTGATTTGCTTGGTTGATGATCTCTTTCTTTATTTGAATCTTCATGAGCATCTTGATGATGGACTTCCCGAGTCCGAGATGCTTCTTGAGTTGAAGACTTTGGAAGGTCTAGAGCAGGTTCAGACTCTTCATATTGAGTCTGGCTAGATTCATCTTGTGTGGAGTCTTGGAATTTGACATTCATTGATTCCTCCACAGACTGGCTTTTCTTGTTATAGACTCTGTAGGCTTTGCTTGAAGTAGAGTATCCAAGGAAGATGCCTTCATCTGATCTTTCTTCAAACTTACCAACTCGATCATTTGCATTTTTCAAAATAAAGCATTTGCAACCAAATACATGAAAGTATGAAACAATAGGCTTCTTACCTTTGAATAATTCATACGGGGTTTTCTCAAGAATAGGTCTTAGAAAGACTCTATTTATAATATAGCATGCTGTTGAAACAGCTTCAGCCCAAAACCGTGAAGAAATTTTGCTTTCAATTAAAAAAGTTCTAGCCATTTCTTGAAGAGATCTATTCTTTCTTTCCACAACTCCATTTTGCTGGGGAGTGTATGGAGAAGAGAATACATGTTTAAAACCAGATTCATCACACAATTTTGTGAAATCTTGATTTTCAAATTCTCCTCCATGATCTGTTCTTATACTTGAAATAGCACATCCTTTTTCATTTTGAACCTTCTTAGCAAACTTCTCAAAGTATGAAAAGGTTTCTGGCTTATTTGCAAGAAAATATACCCAAGTAAAGCGAGAGAAATCATCCACAATTACTAGGCAATATTTCTTACCTCCAATACTCTGAGTTCTGGTTGGTCCGAAGAGATCCATATGCAGCAACTGTAGTACATGATTAGTAGAGACATGATTTGTTGGTTTAAATGAATTTCTTACCTGTTTTCCCAGAACACATGGTGTGCATGGATCGGACTTTTGATATGGTAATTTGGGTAGACCTCGAACAAGCTGCTTTGATGAGATTTTGGCTAATTGCTTCATATTGACATGGCCAAGCTTTCGTGCCATAAGCTTGCTTCATCTTGGATTGAAATTAGACATTGAGATTCATTCAACTTCATGTCTAAGAGGTAGATGTTTCCATGTCTTCGACCTGAAAGACTCAGTAGAGTCTTTACTAATTCCATAGCAAATTCCTTCTTGAAAGGAGATCTTGAAACCAAGTATCACACGGTTGGCTAATGCTGAGAAGGTTATAGTTGAGTCCTTCTACTAGAGAAACATTGCTTATTGTGAGATTTCCAATTCTCACAGTTCCAAATCCCACGATGCTTCCTTTGCCGTTTCCTCCAAATGAAACATTTCCACCGTTTACTTGAACAAGCTTTACAAAGCATTTTGAGTCTCTCCTGTCATGTGTCCGGAGCATCCACTGTCAAGATACCATTTTATCTTTTTCTTGATGGAGACCTGCATTCAAAAGAGATTCTCAAGCTTTCTTTGGTACCCAAATTTTCTTGGGTCCTTTGGAGTTAGTAGGATAAGCATTATTGGGCCAAGCTTTCTTAACAGGTTTCCAAACCATAGGACAGTCTTTTTCAAAATGATCTAGACTGTTACATTTTGAACACCTTAGAGCATTTCGACCAACAGGCTTTACGAAAACTTTCTTGAAGTGATTTTTGTAAGCTTCTCTTGACGGTCTTTTCTTAATTCTTTCTTTAACTTTAGGAAAATCAATCAAGGAGATTGTCTCCGCTGTCATACCTAACCCAGACTTATTGAAATAGGGTCTTTGAACTGAAAGCACTTTTTCAAGCTTTTCGGATCCTATCGAAAACTTCTTTGAAATATTTGATAAGTCTGTTTTTAAGAAAACATTTTCTTTCAAAAGATCATTTTCTTTTTCCTTAAGAGTAGAAACATTTAGGTCTAGACTTTTAACTCTTTCTTCTAAAATAACTTCCTTTTGTTTCAGAATTGAGTTTTCCTTCTTAAGTTCAGAAATTCTTTTGAGAGAAGTCTTAAGACTCGAAACACAGTTCATCAATATATTTAGAGACTTTGACAGGAATTTTAAAATCACTTACCTCAAATTCACATTCGAGTCCGATCCAAACCTGAGTCCGAGTCCGAATGTGCCATCAAACATATGTTGGCATATTCATTATCACTTTCTTCACATTCGTATCACTCCGTGTTTCGGCTTTAAGAGCCTTTGAAACTTCTCAGCTTTTCCTCTTTTCTTTTCGAAGAGGGACGGTTGGGTCCGATGTGTCCCTTCTTCTTACATTCGGCGACTACATCTCTGTTTGGTTCCTCATCATCACAGACTTGGTCCGCTGTCTCTCGAGAACTTTGTTTCTTTGGGTTGAACCTTCTGCCTTTTCTATTCAGTTTCTTAAATCTTCTTATCATAAGGGCGAGCTCCTCATCATCCATATCATCTTGAGAATCTGCATCATCGAATCATCATTTGATTTTAGTGCAATAGATTTCTTACCTCTTGGATCTTCGTCTTCATTAATTCGTTCCACTTCGTAAGATCGAAGAGTTCCAATTAGCTCGTCTACAGATAATGGCATGATTCTTTGCGTCTCTCTTATTGAAGTCTTTATATGATTCCAATCCTTGGAGAGTCCACGCAGAAGCTTGTTCACCTTCATAGGATCAGAAATTTTTTGTCCTTGGTTCTCAAGACCATTGACAATATCTCGTAAAACGACTAAACATGTCGATTCTGATTCTCCGATTTCATTTTGAAGGCTTCATATTGACCGAGGAGAATATTGATTCTAGTCTCCTTCACTGATCTGTTCCTTCATAGGTGATATGTAATCTATCCCATACTTCTTTTGCTGTAACACAAGAAGATATTCTGTTATATTCAGTTGGAGATAAAGCACAATATAAAGAGTAAATTGCTTTTGCATCGAGTGCTTGTCTCTTGTTTATTTCTTTCTGAGGCATTCCGCTGGCTTCAACAGTTTCTTTTCCTCTTTCAGAGACTGATCCAACAGCAGGAGTGATTCCTCTTTCCACAACATCCCATTCCAGAGGATCCTTGAATCGTAGGAAAGCTTTCATCTTGTTCTTCCAGATGTTGTAATCCTTTCCGTCAAAGTAGGGTGGTCTGGTATTGCTTTGCCCTTCCATCAGCCCCGGTGCTAGCATACTAGCCATGGATCTTTTACTCTGAAGTAAAACACTTCAAACAAAGTAAGAACACGGGCTCTGATACCAATTGATATTGCTAGTATGAGTACCTAGAGGGGGGGTGAATAGGTATACAAAGATTTTTCTTGAAAAACGCACAATACTTTAGACAGTTGAAGAATTTGCAATAATTAAAAACCAATCGTGAGACCGAGTAAGGGAAAGAGAGAATTGAACACTCGGTTTATAGTGGTTCGGCTTGATTCAAGCCTACGTCCACTCTTCGCACCGACAGCCAATTGGCTGGATTCCACTATGAACAAAGAGATGTTACAGTGTTGATCTTCCTTGATTTCTCGGCGTAGATGATCTACCACACTCACTCAAGGTATCGCCAAGTACAAACACTCTCTGTGTATACAACTTCGCTCGAACAGTCTCGTCTAACAATTAAGGTTCTTCAGACTCTGGAATTTTTCTATCGATCACACACTTAAAATAACTAGAACGTCTTCCTTTTATACTCCTTTATGCCATCATAGCCGTTGGCACTTACCAAAGGAATTCCTCCAATCTACCCGTTGGACGGAATCAATCAAGAAGATCATCCGAGCTATTTAAGGAATCGATGATAGCACATCAATCTGTTCGCCCATACAATCGGGATCTTGGTTTCCAAGAATAGAACATCCAAGATTATTTCGTCGACCATCGGATCTTCAATCGATCTTAAATAAGAATTAAAGAATCCGAAATGATTATCCAACCAAAGAATCTATTCAGAGGATAGGATCGAATCCTCAACCATATACCTCGGCTTTGGATTTCCTTCGTCCTTTGGATTAGAAAGATCGGTGAGAATAGACTTAAGTCTTGAGTCTTGAGTCTTAAGTCTTGAGTCTTGAGTCTTGAGTCTTGGGTCTTGGGTCTTGAGTCTCGAGAGAACAAAGTCTTCAAACTTTAAATTGACGGTCTCCGAACATCCAGACTTAGACTGAAAGAAACGTTTTGTCAGCTTCAAAATATTCTGGAAAGATTTCTCCAACAGGTGGTCCAAGCTTTTGTTCGGCAAGTACTCGTAGATTAACATTCTTTCATGTCCATGAATGCACAATCCTAGGAGCTTCACAAGATTCCGGTGTTGAAGTTTGGCAATCAGTATGACCTCGTTCTTGAACTCTATCAGGCCCCGCCTGAGTTCGGTGAGAGCCTCTTCACGGCAACATCTTGTCCTGTAGGCAATACACCCTGGCAGATAGCATATTACATGTTAGTAAGATCGAAGTAGAAAAAAATCATAAAATCATCTTCTCGTATTTGGAACCATCTTCATGGAGTTGATACGAGTCATTTAACGACCTTGTATACTTTGGCCAAAAAAAGTACCTTGTATACTTCACCGAATGTGCCCCGCCCAACCTTGTTTTGGAAAGAGAAATTATTTGTGGCATCAGCAACCGAGGCAATATCAAGAAGGGGTAATTTGAGGTCTTCCTTCAGATCACCATCTCCTGAATCTCGATAAATTAAGTACTCAGCTGCGACAGAGGACATAAATCAGCCATCAGCATAAAGAAACGTATAATCATGCTCCACAGTTAAGGGAATTAAAGCAACGTTATGAAGCATTTGTTTCCTCAAAGTTGTTATCATTTACTTCCTTGAAGTCATTACTATTCGCTCTAACTTGCTGATCAGGAACCGAAAATAATTATAGGAGAGAGTGTTCTCTCACACTGAAGCTGGATGTGATGCTAAGCTAACCAATGTTTTCTTAGGCCCTCATTAAGGATATTAATAGATTTATAGGCCTTTCAGGTATGGTTTCATTGTGTAAGGACCCGGGCCTCACTGTGTGATATTGTCCGCTTCGGGTCACCCGCACTGGCGCGGACGAACCGCCATCCCAGCCACGGTCTTTTCCCTCACGGTTGTAAAACGCATCATGCAGGGGTAGAGGGCCATCCCTCGAGCCTGCCCTCCTCCCAAGCCATGATATTGTCCTCTTTGGGTCACCCGCCCTGGCGCGAATGAACCGCCATCCTAGCCACGGTCTTTTCCCTCAAGGCTTTGTTCTCAGCACAGCGGAAGCATGTGTGAAATGCGTTACACATATTAAGGGATCCAAGCCTTATAAAGGCTCCCAAGACTTCCCTCCTAAGCGATGTGGGACAGGAGAAATGCTCCTAGCCTCGCTCGTGTACTGTCGAGGCGATCTTAGTCTGTCCCTCCGTATTGCCACGGGTCTGGGTCATCACATTCTCCCCCCCCTTAAGGCACAACGCCCTCGCTATGGTCCCACATGCTGCAGGAGTCAGCTCTGATACCATTTGTAAGGACCCGGGCCTCACCGTGTGATATTGTTCGCTTTGGGTCACCTGCACTAGCACGGACGAACCGCCATCCCAGCCACGGTCTTTTCCCTCACGGTTTTAAAACGCGTCACGCAGGGGCAAAGTGCCATCCCTCGGGCTTTCCCTCTCCCAAGCCATGATATTATCCTCTTTGGATCACCCGCCCTGGCGCAAATGAACCACCATCTCAACCACGGTCTTTTCCCTCAAGGCTTTGTTCTTAACACACCGGAAGCATGTGTGAAACGCGTCACACATATTAAGGGACCCAAGCCTTATAAAGGCTCCCAGGACTTCCCTCCTAAGCGATGTGGGACAAGAGAAATGCCCTTAGCCTCGCTCGCGTACTGCCGAGGCGATCTTAGTCTGTCCCTCCGTATTGCCATGGTTTGGGTCGTCACATTCTCCCCCCCTTAAGGCACATCGCCCTCGCTGTGGCCCCACACGCTGCAGGAGTTAGCTTTGATACCATTTGTAAGGACTCAAGCCTCACTATGGTGATATTGTCCACTTTGGGTTACCCGCACTGGCGCGAACGAACCGCCATCCCTACCACGGTCTTTTCCCTCACGATTTTAAAATGCGTCACGCAGGGGCAAAGGGCCATCCCTCGGGCCTTCCCTCTCCCAAGCCATAATATTGTCATCTTTGGATCACCATCCCAACCACGGTCTTTTCCCTCAAGGCTTTGTTCTCAGCACATCGGAAGCATGTCTGAAACGCGTCACACATATTAAGGGACCCAAGCCTTATAAAGGCTCCCAGGACTTCCCTCCTAAGCGATGTAGGACAAGAGAAATGCCCTTAGCCTCGCCCGCGTACTGCCGAGGCGATCTTAGTCCGTCCCTTCATACTGCCCCGGGTCTGGATCGTCACACATTGAAGGAAATTTTAGCATGATAAGCAAGAAAGGAACATGTAAAGAAATAGAGTCATGAACATACTTTCAGCAATTTCTTAATTTTCTTATTTATAATGAGAGAAGCAAGAATCATGCTGTTTGCAAGAATAGTTTTATGCCATGGTAATGACTTTACCTCTCACCCTCTCTTTCCTTCGGAGAGCATACCAGCCAATGAATGCTAGTATAAGCATTCCACATACGGTCGAGACAGATATGCCAATGGCAATTACCATACGCCTTCTCCTCTTAGCTCAAGCAATTGCATCTATTCATTGAAAAATTTCAAAATAATCATATGCTGTCATACTCAAACAGAGAGCTTAGTAACCACACGGCAATAGTTCTCATATGTGCCACTGTGCTCTCCTCATCGCAGATTATTCAATACAGAAATGTCTCTTGTACTTGTTTTTTTTTTATCTAACATCAAGCATATACCAATGTGTAGAACTGGGACATGCCATGTGATTGCACATACAGAAAGAAGCATTTCTTAATGAACTTACAGGGCTTAGAGATCCTATTTAAGTGACAGATCTTATTGCATGTGACGCAAACACAACAGTGATCAAATTTGAGTCTCCTCAATGAGCATATTAACTATAACCATGTCATCACATTCACATAAAGCATTTCCAGGCAAGGACATGGATTTCCTTGTTAATCTCAGGTGTTGAAGCATTTTCTGGGAAAGTTTGTTGTTGTTTATTTTGATGATATCTTGATTTTTAGCAAGTCTACTAATGAGTACTTGCAGCATCTTCAAGAAGTATTATGTGTGTTGAGGCAAGAACAATTGTATGCATCTCTCGACAAGTGCTATTTTATGGTACCACAAATCCTTTACTTGGGGTTTCATATTTCGAAGAATGGCATTTTGGTGGATGATTCTAAGATCAAGGTGATTCGAGAATGGCCAACTCCAACAAATGTGCATGAAGTACGAAGTTTTCATGGCCTCGCTTCGTTCTATCAACGGTTTATTGTGCATTTTTAGCACCATTGCGGCCCCACTCACTTCTTGCATGAAGAAGGGAGTTTTCGAATGGATGAATGCAGCTCACAAAAGTTTTAAACAATTCAAAGAAAAATTGAGCATAGCCCCGGTACTTGCATTGCTTAATTTTGATCTTGTTTTTGAAGTGCATTGTGATGCATCAAGTACTGGCATAGGAGGAGTTCTAAGTCAAGGAGGTCGACTCATCGCCTTCTTTAGTGAAAAATTGAATGGTGCCAAACTTCGCTACAGCACTTATGATCTGGAATTCTACGCATTATTTCGCACTTTTGAGTATTGGCAGCCATATCTTATTCATTGAGAGTTTATTTTATATACTAATCATGAAACTCTGAAGTATATTTCTGGACAACAAAAGCTTAACTCTAGGCGTGCAAAATGGGCTAAATACATCCAGGAGTTTACTTTCATTATTAAGCATAAAACTAGAGCTCAAAATCAAGTTGCTAATGCCCTTAGACGAAAGAAAAGCTTGCTCTTTACAATGCATTCTACTGTTCTTGGATTTGATTCTTTTCAGGAGTTATTGTGACATCCCAGATTTTTTCAGTCATTTTTTTGTTGTGACCCAGGGAACCTCACACAACCGACAGCTACGTAAGTAAACCCTGAGGAGGCACGTAGGAAACCACCACCCACGTACCCCGGGTATGTCGCCAATGATCTGCCTGCCTCCATGCAACTTGCGTTGCAGGGGCTTCGAACTCCAGACCTCCAGCGTGGAAGTCATGGAGCCTACCAACGGAGTCTATTGAATAAATTGAGCATTTCATCGACGCGCTTATGGGGCTATTCTCATAGATGATCACTCTCGAGATAACTAGACTATTCAGGGAAGCCATTAAGGAATTTTAATGCAATAAACCTGAGAATTCGACCAGGAATCAGCTTCTCGACCGTGCTTATCTTTAGAGGCCATTACAACATAGTTAAAAATTGATTGGAGATCAGAGATAGGTTGGTTGGATAGAGATGTGTGGCAAATCGTGGATGACACCACTAAATTGGAAAATTATCGTCGATCAGCACTAGACTGATTTTCTATCATTTTGGTACTCTGTGTCCGTATTTGAATTCTCAAGATTTTCACGACAACCGAGAGTCACCAATGTGTCGAGTGGGTTCATTGTGGCTCAAAGAAAATCAACCAAGAGTCATTTGCACTAAAAGTTTCTGAAACTACCCAATAGCCTAAGTCAAGCTAAAAAGACGTCAGATTGAAATTAACCACAAATTTGAATCTGATTTCAAAAATTGAAGATTCTGTCATGTCACAATAAATTATAGGACTATTGACTCAGTCTCAGAAGATTTTTCTGCAACCCATGACTTTTTGAGAAAAAAAGTCATCCTAGGGCCGTTTTTGTTCAAAAATAGGGTAGGACCATTTTCTATGACAAAATTGGAAGCAAGTGAGATGTATTGGTAAGGAAGAATACCAATTTGATTATTGACTTGATAATGGAATTTATTAAGACTAAATTGAAATGATGCAAGAATGAAACTAAGTCCAATTGAGGGAGAAGTGTTTGAATTTCGTATGTCTCCCTTCCCCTATGGTTTTGGACCACTTCAAAGGTTGCAAGGAGGACATGGGTGGCTGAATTGCAGCCATAGAAGCCATACTTGGTTAGGGATGGGTCAAGGGAACATTTAGTTGGAAAATTTGGCCATGGTGGCCCCCTCTTGCCTCTCTCTCCGTCCAAGGTTGTCATCCACCCCTAGTGTAGCATTCATTGTGCCTTGCAAACTTCCAACTAAAGCAAGGAAGCCAGCTAGCTGCCCCGAAGCCGCTCGCATGCCGCCAAAGTAGCCGTTGGCCACTGCAATGCCGTCGTGCCTCATCCGCGCTCTCCGTCGCCCGCCCCGCTGCCTTGCTGCGCCCTCACGCCATCCTAGTTGCGTCCTAGGATTGTCCCGAGTAGCTCAGGTCGTCGTTGGAGCCCCTGCCGCTACCGTAAGCTGCTGCCACCGCCCACCGAACATCCCTGCTGCTTTCATCCACCTTGCCTCACCAAACCGGCCTTTGTTTCTAGTTTTGTAGCCCAAAAAAGAGAGCAGCAGAGTGGGTTTCCAGACGTGGTCTAGGCTCGTTTTGAGGTGGTCCCGAGCCTCGGTTGCTAGGCCCACCTTGAGGAAAGTCGAGCCTCGCGACGTTCCCGTCGTTTTGCACTGACCTGCACGTTAAACAAGTGAGTTTCACTCACTAAACCCCGCTTAGTATGCTAATGATGCTTATGGGTTATTTAGATTTAATTAAGTGTGATCAGGTGAATAGAATAGAGTAGAGCAATTAAATTAGTGCCTTATCAATACATGTTAGGCAATTGGTTAGTGCATCTAGCTAGTAGACGCGCTTTCTTATTTATTGAACAAACCTTGGAATTTTTCCAAGTCCATTTCGGCGTCCAATTAGGCATTACGGGCCTAAGTTGGATTTATTGCATTTATTTAATAATTTCCGTAATTATTTAATTATTTAATTATTTTTCGAAAATTAGGCTAAGATAGCCAATGACCGGAATTTTATGCGGGTTATTGCGGTGCAGTTTGTTTATTTATTTGAGCGTTAATTTGTGTTGAATTGATTTAATTATGATTTTAGGATTTTATTCCTAAAATAATTAAATTTTGGTAATTAATAGGAAAATTACCGAGCGTCGATTTACAGCACCAAAAATATAATTAATAGGAAAATTAAATTGCGAGTAGTATACCAATATGCTATATCAACCTACGGGCTCTGATATGTCAGCTTAGTGAGAGCTGTATACCTAATCAGCTTAGTGAGAGCTGTATACCTAATCAGCTTAGCGAGAGCAATATGATAGGCTTAGAGAGAACATTATTAGTGTATTATATTAGCTTGCGGGCAATATGTCAGCTTACTGATAGTAGTACATTATTTATCAACTTAGCGAGAGCTATACTATCTATTTTTTAGCTTAGAGTGAACAGTCCTATTATGGATAAACTTATAGATAGTATGAGATGAGCTGACCAAGAAAGGGTTGTGATAACATGTAATCGACTAGGTCGATTGATTAATGATTTGATCTAATGTTATGAATTGATGTGATTTGCGATATCTGTAAATGATGTTGATTTGCAGGGTGGAACTGAGGTCAAGGTAAGTCATCTGACTCTTGTTGTGCTTAGGCAGCCCTAAGGTGTATTGGCTTCCTAATTGAGTCTTAGGATGGTAGAACTTGCTGAGACGTAGTCTCACCTCGTTACGGGACAATATTTCAGGTCCCTAGATGGCAGCACCTCCCCCTCCTCCCGTGCATTTTGGTATACCGGAGGAAGTCACAGAAGTAGGTTATGATATCCCAATACACTATCACCTTGAAAAGATTGGAGTATGTGATGATAAAATCCACTGTCTGGGTCGACGTGGGTGAACCCGAGAAGGTACCTCATAGGTACCGGTCATGATATTATCACTATCATGACATGCGAAGGGAGGGTCCTGTGCCGGAATCTGATGTGCCTTGGTATGTTTTAGAGGCTGCGCTTGGGAAGGGCACATCGGATCCTGAGGGTGGATTAGTAGTGGATGTTAAGGATCCCAGTCTTGAAGGTAATTTTGATTCTCCAGTGTACTCAGCCGAGGCCGCCAACTGGAGCGAGGAAGAAGGGGAGATCGAAGAGGATAATGAGGTGGAACAGGAAGAATTTAGTGATGATGACTAGTTGTGGTCGTTAGACCCTCCCCCCTGTTTGAGAACCTACTGTGGTGTATATGTTTTTACAAACCTAGACCAACTTGTATAATATATGACATAGTCAACTATGTATGTATGTATATGAGCGTGGTTGTGTGATTTGAAATTTTATGACCCCGCTCTCCTATCCCATTGTTTTATTGTCTGGGGATTATTTAAATGTTTCTGCATGTGTATTAAAATGAAAGGGTCGATGATGCGTCTGGAGACGTCGTTATTAATCGACCAAGATGAGGAATGGGCACGTGCTCAGAGGATTGAGGTGTGACAGTTATATCAAGAAGACCCCTACTTTTCTAAGATCATTCCCGATGCACATGAAAAGAAGCTTGTTGATTTTACTGTATGTGATGGTTTTCTTTTTAAAGGAAATCATTTATGTGTGCCGGACTGTTCTCTTCAGCAATGGGTGTTCGATGAAGTTCACCGTGAAGGACATTTTGGGCATGACAAAACTGTACAACTCAACCAAATACTTTTGGCCTAATTTGAAACGTGATGTACATCAGCATGTGATGAGGTGTCGACGTTGCCAAGTTGGAAAAGGACAAGCTACGAATGCTGGCCTTTATTTGCCCTTGCCGATTCCACATGCCCCATGGGAGGATATCTCTATGGACTTTGTCCTTGGACTACCACACATAAACAAAGGTGTAAATTCGATCCTTGTTGTTGTCGATCAATTTTCAAAAATGGCACATTTTATTCCATATCGAAAAACTATGGATGCTTCGCGTATTGCCAACTTATTTTTCAAGGAAGTCTATAACTTGCATGGCATTCCGAAGACCATTACTTTGGATTGGGATACAAAATTTCTTAGTCATTTTTGGCGACAACTGTGGAAGAATATCAATACTAAACTGCAATATAATACTGTGTTTCATCCCCAAACGAATGGACAAACTGAGGTCGTCAATCAAACATTGGGAAAATCTATTAAGGACTTTGATTGATAATAATCTTGTTCCTGGGAGAAATGGTTGTCCCTTGGAGAATTTGCATATAATTGTGCTGAGAACCGTAGCATTGGATATAGTCCATTTATGACCGTATGTGGTCGACAACCGAACACTGCTCTTGATCTTGCACCAATTCCTTTTGCTTAGAAGTCGAGTAGCAAAGTCAACGATATTGTTTCTCAAATGAGGGCAATTCATGAAGATGCGCACCAAAGACTAGAGAGCAAAACCAAATCCTATAAAACGGACATCGACAAGCGGCGGCGTGAAGTTATCTTTGAACCGAGAGATTTTGTTTGGGCTTATTTTCCACCGGAATGGCATCCCGTCGGAAGTTATAACAAGCTTAGTGATCGAAAGTTTGGACCTCTCGAAGTTCTTGAGTGCATCAATACTAATGCGTATCGATTAAATCTTCCTTCTCATGTGAAGATTCATGACGTCTTCAACGTTCGACATTTAACACCTTATGTGGGAGATTCTTCTAATGATTATGGCGAGAATTCGAGGACGAGTTCTTTTAAAGATGGGGAGGATGATGCAGCCCGCATTGAAGACCAACTCTCTCGACCAAAAAGATCGGCCTACATTCAAGCTCGACGAAACTGAGAAGCCGTATTGATATCTTGAGTCCATTCCGTAAGTTTGAAAGACACCTTGAGAGCCATGAAGATGCTTTTACTAGTTTCTAGCTTCTATTCTATTTATTATTTTCCTAGTTTCAACACTCTGTTTTTATTTCTTTGACGATATAAGCCATCCAATTTCTGGTAGAAGATGAACGACTTTTGATGAATGAAAACTTTGCTTTGAAACAAGTATCGTGAACCTTATAGAGTTTATACCCTTGAAAATCTATAAGAGTTTTCACTCCATCCTTGAAGAGTCGGAGCTTTCAAAATTTGCATCCTTGAAGAGTTGCAGTCATTGATCTAGAAGAATCGGTGCCCCCTCAACTTCCTTGGAGGCCTAGAAGAGCAACCAATGGAGTTTCTATCTTTTCTTGTTCTGTTCGTTATTTCCAACCCAAATTCGACTGTCCTACAATGCTTATTTTAGAAAACCCAAAACAGAGAAATTGTAGATCCAGAAGTCTTCGTTCATTTGGCTTTGGAATCAGGTTGATCTAATATGTATCCATAAAGATACGTTTGTTCTCCTGAGCTCACGCAATGCTGAAATTTCTGTTCGTCCTGTTTTTCCGTGTGCAAGTCACTCCCTCGATCCTACTATTTGAGAAAGCCTACCCTTGGCTTGCATCAACTTACCTCGTAAACACAGCCAAAATTGCCTTGCCCGAGCTTGTTTCCGTAGCTGAAGTTCTTGGTTGCCAAAGAAATCACATTGAAAGCGAACAATGGTAACTCTAGCCCCTTCAGCTTGTTTTCCCTCGAATAGTCTCTCTTACTCGAGATGACTATTTCATTTAATAGAAAATCTTGGCTTCTCTCACGAGCTCCTGGTCACGCGAAGAAGCAGTCATCATCATCAAAATAGTAATTTCTACTGCACTCCAATTCATTTAATACAAGTTATTGGTAAGTAAGACACTAGACATGAGAGGAGACAGAACTCTAAGACTACACAAAAGAGAATGAAGAAGATGTGTGGAGAGTTCTTCAATAGAGAATTTAGATTGGTTTTCTTGTCGTAATTCACCCAAGAGATTTAACCAGGTGAGATTTCACTAAAAATTGCAAGGGTCTTGACAGTGAATCAGTCACTAAGTGTAATTATAGGGGCTGGGAAACACTGAGAGGGTGTGTGTTTGAGTACTTAAGTGATTGTGTTATCCATTGTGTCACTTGTTTCTATAGTAAAAATGTGTTCTTCTCCCTATGGACGTAGATCACACCAACTAGTAAATCTAATGTCCAATTTCATTTCCTTCCTTTTGTCCATTTCATTATTATTCAATTCGCTTGTCCTTTTGTTTACAATGAATTATTTGTTTTGCCTGACAATGATTGAGATGCGTCATTCTTGGAGGGACACAAATTCACATAGATAAGGTGCTCCTAGAGTCGGTATTTCTTGCTCCAAGTACTATTTATAGTTAACTGCCCTAAAAATGAAGCTTTCCAATGACCTTATCAGTCAACTTCATTTTAATTGATATATAACCACAGCAGGCTACTTGAATTTGCACTAGTTCTTTGGACCTTGCAGCAGGCAACTGTCACACTTTTATTGCCAACGGCATCAACACCTAAATTTTAGGCAACCCATTTAGTTATTTATGACACAAAAATTAGGGATTAATTTTTAACCCCTAAAAAAAATATAATTGTATAGCATATAATTTTAGGTACATTTATTTTTAATTTGCATTTACATTGGACCGGTTCGAATTGGTGGTTCTAAGTTTTAAATTGATAGATCGGGCTAAGCTCACGAAGCGAGAAATTGGCCCAAGCCTTTTTTTTAATGATCGAAGATTATTTTATGAAAAATACAGATTTTACTTTTTTCTGGGATATGTTCGCATAGGGCATTTGGAAAAAAATCTTTGTAGATATCAATTTGAAAAAATCAAAACCATAATCCTTGGCCTATAAATAGGTTATTCGCGTAGGATTTCAAGAGGGCCACACAGTAGAAATACACGGCCACAACGTGGGGTTTTTCTTCGGATCACTAGCCAAAGGGGGCTCTCTCTTCGTTCTTCTAAGAGCACAACACAAAAACAAAAGAGAAAAGCTTTAGAGGAAAAAATCAAAAGGAAAAGCAGGAGACAGAGAGAAAGTGACGTGAGAGAGGGACGCGAGAGGTGAAATAAAAAAGAAAAACAAAGAAAACTGAAAAGGAAAAAGAAGAACAGTATTCCACTAAATGAGAGGCTTAAAGAAAGAGATTGTCTTCTAATTATCATCGATTCTTGTTAGGATAGCAGCACGCATTGACATAACAGATTCGCCTAAAATTAGTAGACCAATGATATATTCTCTTTTATGATTAATCAATTAGATGACAGAACGCTTGGGTTCAGACAGAGTAAGGTCAACCTACTGCACTGTCATTTAGGAACACGATTAATTTACTTATATTTGTTATGGTGACATTAAGAGCTGTTAACCAAAGAAGTGAGCGAAAAGAGATAAAATGTATAGTACTAGAGGACCCTTTGCCTAGAATCAGTTTCAACGTCACCCCTGGCTCTTAATTTATTCATTTTCATATTCAAGTTTGTGGATGAACTAAAGGATTCACGTTAAGCACGGTCATTGTGAACTTGTAACGCAAACTTAAGGTAAATAAAGAGAAGGTTGAGGATCTTTTTTCTATCTCAAGATGCAATTTGATGACTTCCTGCCAACATAAAATGAGAGCAGCCACAGTTATTTACATGTACAAGTTTCTGGTTATGAGACAATGAATGAGCCCACTTAATAAATTAAGGAAATTTTTAACAGAAGTCTATTGTATCTAATCTATGTATAAACTTTTCTCATAAGCACATGAACAACTGCCTCATTTATGACACCATTAGCCTTTAGGTGTCATCTTTCTACTCATACAGGAAGTATCTCATTTCTCAACTTCAGTAGATTACACAGTTCCCTTATGAGGGCATGTGACTAGCGAGCTTCAACAACACTAATTGTAACTCCGTTAACAGGACATGTTCTGTTACATGTCAACTAAATATTATTGCGGGCACTCTCGTCGATGAACGCTGGCTGTTTCGGGGATGGAAGTAACACATCAGCGTTCCCCAACATGAAAACCACTGTGGACATAGTTGGTCTATCCAATGCATATCTTTGCACGCACAAGAGACCGATTTGAATGCACCGCAATACCATTTCCTCAGAATATGTATTGTCCATTGATCTGTCAACAATGTCCGTGCATTTGCCTTCTTTCCACTGCTTCCATACCTGGGAAGAACACATACCAAGCACCTTGGATTGTGAAAATGCGAATGTAGGGGTTGGTCAAATTGTGCATTGCATTGAATAATATGACACTTTCATACTTACATGGCCAATTAAATTGCAAAAGGGGCTCATATGATAGCACCCATTATTTCTTTGGCCTGTAATGATCTCCAACAACAAAACTCCATAACTGCAGACATCTGATTTTATTGAACACCGGCCTTGCAAAGCATACTCCAGTGCCATGTACCCACTATGAAAGCCACAACAGAGAAGTAATCAACATCTCATTCACCATATGTACTTCCTTGTCAAATTTTAGGGGAGATAATTCAAGGTTGAAATTTTAATATGAGCGAAAATAGTTGGAACCAAGCTCATCTTATTTGTTCTAATTTCTCACTGTCTAATCAAGCGAAGCAGAATTTAATGCTCAAGAAAAACACTTACTATGTCCTGACCACACGCTTCGTTTTTCCTTCAGTTTGGTCTCCTCCGCATATCCTAGCCATCTCAAAATCTGAAATTTTGGGGTTCAATGCAACATCCAGTAAGACATTGCTAGCTTTCAAATCTCTGTGGATTATCCTCAATGACAAATCCTGGTGTAAATACATGAGTCCTCGAGCTACCTTATATGCGAGTTCAAACCTTCTTCCCCAATCTAGAAGTGATCTCTTTGTTTCATCTGGACCCATTTTGGGGATTTCTCAAGTTATTATCCATAATACTCTCGGTAGAACAAAAAAATTTGGCCACTGGAAGAGAGGACTTACCAAAGAGGAATGAATCCAAGCTTTTGTTGGGCAAATACTCATAAATTAACAGTTTCTCGTCTTCTTGAATGCAGCAACCTATGATTTTCACCAGATTCCGGTGTTGGAGTTTGGCAATCAATCTGACTTCATTCTTGAACTCTTCATTTCCTTGTCCCGAATATTTCGAGAGTTTTTAACTGCTATTTCTGTTCCATGATTCAACACACCCTGTGAAAATGAACACATCACAAGAATAAGTATTTAAACCTGAGAGATGAAGCTGGTCTCTTGAAAGCTGTCATGAGTAGATTTCAAGATTTATTAGGTTGTTAAACTTGCCAAGAGGATGTGTCATTTAGACTCATTACAAGTTTTATGACTTAGAATAATGGAGAAGCAACGTGTTACATGACCAAAGAAAATAAAGAGCAGCATGACCTGTGCTGTTTTCCACTTCTTTGCCCTCATCTTTTATTAGTCACTTCCTTCCTGGGTCTGCGATGACTGGAAGATCAGAATCACTACAGAGACACCTCTATGGATATAGTGAAAGTAACCAGATTGCAATACCTTTAGACAATTTCAAAATACAGAAAGGTCCTTTCCTTCGCAATAAAACTTAGCTCATTTCTGACAAATTTATTCAAGGACATCAATCCCCATAAGCATAAGACAAATGAAGTTGGTAGACTTCATAAAGTTAATACTCAATAACCATTGAATCAATCAAATAGGGAGATTAATTACCTTATATACAGATCCAAAACCCCCTTGGCCAAGCTCATTGACTGAGAAAAAATTGTTTGTGGTTGCAGCTACAGTTTCAAAATCAAAGAGTGGTAGATCTTTTTTACGTCCACCTTCATTGTTGAGGTCTTTCAGACCTGGAAGATCATTGAAATATGCTGAGCTTGTTGTTCCACTAGCAAAAGGATTACGCCCTCTTCTATCTGCTGTCAAAAAGAGGAATAAAATGTTTAAGAAATGAAAGCAATAATGTTATGCTTCTGTTTTAGCTGTTCTGGCCAATTTGGGAAATTTTCTCTACGGGGACAAATGCTACAAATTTTTACACCAACAATGTCCTTATCGCTTGATCCTCAAGATCAATTCACTTAGGCTCAATTTCAAGATGAATTGCAATACAGCATTCTCCATCTATCTGCATCTGTGCAGCTTTATTGGTCAAGGTTTGAAGTATTGAAATCAACCACCCTTTAGCCTAAAATCCTGGCTAGATTAGCTCCAGTTTAAATATAATCCATTTCTTAACCCTGAAGATTGATATTAATATCTACTTGTAAAACAGACTAATAAATATGGCAGAAAAAGCTTCTATCAAGGCTGATCACCTACCAATTTTGCTCTTCAACATACGGTGGTACGTGAGGGAGCCTAAGGGCAGCAACACTAGTGCAGGTACCAATATTGCTAACGTTGCCTTCTTCACAAGGGCACTCCTTTTCCTATAGCGAGCTGTGAAAATAAGGCATGAGAAGTGTGCCAATGACATTGAACGAGCAAGTAGACATCAGCAAAGAGTACCTAAGTCAATTGCATCCACCTGCACATATAAATCTTGACCCGAGTCTGAAAATTCTCCTGTATCCATTAAATCTCCATACCATTTAAGGCATCCGAATTCCCCCATAGTTCATTTGCACTCGAATAAGCTGTGCAATTGCAATCACTCAAGCATTCCTGATCACACTCGTTCAAGCTCAGGCTCATGTCGACATGGGCTGTTGAAGTGTCAGGCAACTTCACCCGTTCCACCTTCACGAAACCTTCCCCACTTCTACACAGTGACACGTTTTGCCTCCTCTTGCACCCACCTGATCCGTCCCTTAGGTACCAATCGCCCGGAGACTTGGGCTCAAAGCCAGGCAGGCATGTGCAGTCGAACTGATCTGCATAGTTTGCACCACAGTTGCCATTAGGCCCACACTTGCCGTAGTAGTCACAGTGCTCCTTTGGATGGGAAGACAACTCGGTCTACCGCTGCTCTTCAACGTGCCATATGAAGTGTTTAAGGAACCCTGACTCGTATGCCACATATCTAGAGACAACTGATACATTGGCGACGCCATACATCAGACAAACCTCCATCGCGTTAATCGTAATTGTGATATTTTATAGACAATCATTAGCCATCTCGGGAACAGCACCCTGCCTTTTCTCAATTATTGCTCCGCTGCGCGGATATGGAGCTCGACCCTTGTAAAGGAACAACTGCGGGTACCCTTTTGGTTCAAACCTGTATGAACAACTGCCCGGTGCTGGATCATCTTCGGATTTCCAAGACATCACGAATCGGTCCAAACCTGCTCTCCGGTCCAATCCAAGCTTCATGGACGGAAGATAGGTATCCGTGGGATAATCAAAGCTCTGCCAAGCAACCATTTTGCTTAAATCATGCTTCAAAACCAGACTACCTGAATCCAAAAGCTGAGCAGTGATAGAATTATCTAAATTCATGGACTAAACATTGGTTGACCAAATGGGGAAGCTTCCATTGTTTGCATTGATCACCAAGTTTCCATAGCGATCCAATGCAAGAACTTCTGAAGTATCATTCAGGGGATGCTCTCTGTTAGCAACCCAAACAACGGTTTGCTCCGGTTGTCCATAGTACCAAATCCCCAGGTAACGCAAGGTTGAATTTCCTGGGCTGAAGAAACCGAGAGCAAATTTTCTTTCTTGGGAGATTAAGACCTCACCATCTTTCAAGGTATCATTTGGGGCAAGGGTGTCCGAAGAATCAGTCGAATGAAGCGGAAGAAACAAAACCAGGATGTGCAATGACACCATTCGAGTGTTCATGCTGTACTTACATGGGGATGCAGCTTGCTTATGATTCAGGCAAGATAGCAGAGATACGGCGTTTGCTTCATAACCATCAAAACAGGAACATCTCAATGTACCCCAGTGGAAAATGTGCCATGAAGCGGCGACTTCAACATCACCGGTCCAAGCTTGACTTTTCTTCATTCCCTCGCGGGGTTCACCTTTATTTATCATATAGTTTACTTGCATTACTTGAACACCAGTCCCGGGAACCCGAGGGAACGCCATTAATTGCGTTAGTCAACATCTTTTTTCCTTTCACTTTTGAAAATCTCCCGAAAGGTCCAAGTTGATTAGATGTTGTTGCTCGTTGCAATTGGCTCCCGAGTATATTTAATTAAGTTCATGAAGGATGGTCAAACAGGAAACGCGGTTCCTATGTAGATGCTGGAAGAGGAGCAATTTATAACGAAATGAAATCATTGTGAAGGAAGGTTCGATAAAATAGAGACTATATGCGATGATGATGATAATGATCGTAGAGCGAATTCAATAAATAACTATTCACTTTTTTAATTTTAACCCTTAGATTTTATAATTAGAAAGTCTGATTTTAAAATTCAGCTAATAAAAGGGAAATTTCAACGCCCTCTTTTATGTGTGAGCCAGGTCGGGTCAACGAACACATGAAATAAATTGTGGCAAAACATGATTCTGATATCATATTGGAATGTTCAATTCAAAAGCTTAAGTCAATAAATGAAGGCAACCACATGTTTATAAAAACTAAGCATATGAACCCCATGGTCAAGCGACGTGAGATATTTCAATCTTATAATAAAAAAATTACAAACTATAGAATAATCACTCCTGTTATTGATTTAGGTTATCACTTTAAGGGAGCACCGGATTCTAACATGTGACATTAGAAAACGGGATCACGCTGCACATCTTGTTTTCTGTTTTGGCTAACAATTCACTGATAGGCATTTATACTTATGGTAGATTTGTTATTGCCCTGAGGCAGTACAGTCACGTCTCAGCTATTTCCATATTTTGAAGTGAAGGATTTAATGACATATCAAGTTTCAAAACTCCTTGTTGCTGATCATTGTTGAAGGAATAAAGCAGGCACAGCTGTTGACTTATCCAGAAATAGTAACACTCTGCATGAATATCTAAATCTTATGCATCCTTTATAACAAAAAAACAAAAATAATATGAAGAACCTGTACACATCTGCACCCTATATACTTTTCGTGTATAAAGTATGTATAACCTGTTACTCTTCTCGTTGCTCGAGTATTCTTATCATGCTTTCATCTGCTCTGTAGAGCTGTGACAGTTACATCATTGGAAAAGTTAAGTACTTTAACACTAGTGGATGAGTCGGTGCTCATAGCGAAGCTCTCAGCACTTAATCCCGGTTCCTTAGGTTGAGGAACATCAGAAGTCTCGCTGCCTAACATAAGCACGACCGATGACATTGTTGGCCGGTCTTCGGGTCGCTGCTGCACGCACAATAGTCCTACCTGGATGCACCTCAGCACTTCCTTCAAAGGAAATTCTTCCTCCATCAGGAAATCTACTAGTCCAAGTGCATTCCCCTCGGTCCATAGTTTCCATGCCTGAAAATATGTTTAATAACAAGTTATTACATATCATAGAACAACAGAAAGATTGAAGACCTAGCATCCAATCCGAGCCAAGCATAAGCAGGGGAATACTTACATGTCCAACGAGATTGAGGTCGTGGTCCGGGTGATAAAATCCCCAATTCTTGTGGCTGCTCACAATCTCCAGTAACAGTACTCCAAAACTAAACATGTCTGATTTTACTGAAAAATGGCCTTTCATTGCATACTCAGGAGACATATAACCGCTGTAAGGCATAAATAGAGCATCAGAATATCCACAAATTTTAAAAAATATTCCTTGAAGCTAACAGTAGAATAACTTACTATGTCCCAACTATTCTGTTGGTCATTTCTCCAGCGTTTTCTACAGTAAATGTTTTTGCAATTCCAAAATCTGAGATTTTAGGATTCATCTCGCTGTCTAGTAAGATGTTGCTTGGTTTGAGGTCTCGGTGGATAATTCTCAGCCTGGAGTCTTCATGGAGATAGAGAAGTCCACGGGCAATCCCCATGATGATGCTGAAGCGTGTCTTCCAGGCCAAAAGTTTCCGTCTAATTGGATCTTCACAAAATTTGAGATAAGTTATTGAGGGAAAAAACTGTACAATCTCAAGCAGGTTGAAAAAGTGCAAATGGGGTGAAGGTCACACCGAAAAGCTGGTGGTCCAAGCTTTTGTTCGGCAAGTACTCGTAGATTAACATTCTTTCATCTCCATGAATGCAGCATCCTAGGAGCTTCACAAGATTCCGGTGTTGAAGTTTGGCAATCAGTATGACCTCGTTCTTGAACTCTTTCAGGCCCTGCCCAGAGTTCAGTGAGAGCCTCTTCACAGCAACATCCTGTCCTGTAGGCAATACGCCCTGGCAGATAGCATATTACATGTTAGTAAGATCGAAGTAGAAAAGAATCATAAAATCATCTTCTCGTATTTGGAACCATCTTCATGGTGTTGATACAAGAGTCATTTAACATCCTTATCTACTTTGGCCGAAAAAAGTACCTTGTATACTTCACCGAATCCACCCCGCCCAACCTTGTTTTGGAAAGAGAAATTGTTTGTGGCATCAGCAACCGAAGCAATATCAAGAAGGGGTAATTCGAGGTCTTCCTCCAGACCACCATCTCCTGAATCTCGATAAATTAAGTACGCAGCTGCAACAGAGGACATAAATCAGCCATCAGCATAAACAAACCTATAATTATGCACCACAGTTAAGGGAATTAAAGCAACTTTATGAAGCATTTGTTTCCTCAAAGTTGTTATCATTTGCTTCCTTGAAGTCATTACTATTCACTCTAACTTGCCGATCAGGACCCGAAAATAATTATACGAGAGAGTGTTCTCTCACACTGAAGCTTGATGTGATGCTAAGCTAACCAATGTTTTCTTAGGCCCTCATTAAGGATATTAATAGATTTATAGTCCTTTCGTTTTTTTTGGTCAGCATAGATTTATAGTCCTTTCAGGTATGGTTTCATTGAAGGAAATTTTAGCATGATAAGCAAGAAAGGAACATGTAAAGAAATAGAGTCATGAACATACTTTCAGCAATTTCTTAATTTTCTTATTTATAATGAGAGAAGCAAGAATCATGCTGTTTGCAAGAATAGTTTTATGCCATGGTAATGAATTTACCTCTCATCCTCTCTTTCCTTCTTCGGAGAGCATACCAGCCAATGAATGCTAGTATAAGCATTCCACATACGGTCGAGACAGATATGCCAATGGCAATTACCATACGCCTTCTCCTCTTAGCTCGAGCAATTGCATCTATTCATTGAAAAATTTCAAAATAATCATATGCTGTCATACTCAAACAGAGAGCTTAGTAACCACACGGCAATAGTTCTCATCTGTGCCACTGTGTTCTCCTCATCGCAGATTATTCAATACAGAAATGTCTCTTGTACTCGTTTTTTATCTAACATCAAGCATATACCAATGTGTAGAACTAGGACATGCCATGTGATTGAACATACAGAAAGAAGCATTTCTTAATGAACTTACAGGGCTTAGAGATCCTATTTAAGTGACAGATCTTAGTGCATGCGACGGAAACACAACAGTGATCGAATTTGAGTCCCCTCAATGAGCATATTAACTATAACCATGTCATCACATTCACATAAAGCATTTCCAGGCAAGGACATAGATTTCCTTGGCAGCTGTTCAACCGAAAACCTCTTTAAAGCTACCTAGTGATGGCGAGTGAAAATCAGTAAGAGCTAGATGGATCAGTACCTATCTCCGCCTTTGCCATTCGTATATATATGACATCTCCGCCTGAAGAATAGTTCTTCATGTCAACCAAATCCCCAAACCACAAAAGACAATCCCCACCATTTCCGTGGACATCTACCCTAGTGAATGCCATACAAGAGCAATTCTTCAAACATTCCGTCTTGCATTCCTCAAGGTTCAAGCTGCTATTCCCATACAGACGTGAATTATCTGGCAGCTTCAAACTCTTGTACTTCACAAACCCGTCACCATTTCCACAACTCAAATTCCATACCCGGGAGCACCCACTGGTCCAATCAAGGGGACTCGAATTGTTTTTCCTGAACCCCTTCAAGCACCTGCAATTTCCATCATAGGAATCATAGCAAGTCCCATATGGCCCGCAGATGCCATAAGTATCACAATAATCCCTCTGTAGAGTAACCAAATTTGTCCATTGATTGTTCATCCAAGCAAGATATTGAATCACGCCCTCCGGGGTCACGATGAATCTCAATAGGGTCGAATTTTCGACCACCGTGTATGTGTAATACACCTCTTCAGGGCTAGAAATGAACATTGGATTGAACACCTCATTGGCCTTGAGCTCATTACTCCCACTGAACCTCTCGCCATTCCAAGGCCCCCATCGATACTGCTTCTGGCTCCCTTTCCACAGAATCAATTGCGGAGCATCTGGCGGCTCGAGGCTAAACGTGTACTGGCCGCTCAAGGGATCGGATTCCGAGGCCCATGACGTCATGTTCCGCTTCAAACCGGTCCTCAAATTCCACCCCAGTTTCATCTCCGGCAGCAGAGTGTCAGTTATGTTATCAAAGCTCTGCCAGAGATAATCACCTGAACCATCAGAAGCACTTGCATCACTCAAAACAAGATTGCCATTGTCCAGGAGCCTCAAGAATGGCTCATTCACGGCCCCAGCTGGGGTCGCAGACCAGTAACTCATTGACCCATTTCGGAGAGACACTGATCCTTGCGAGCTCAGCGCCAACTCTGCCGAGACATTGGTGATTGGGTTGTTCCTGTTGGCCACCCAGGTGACTTGGAGAGGTATGTTCTTGTACCAAATGCCCAGATACCTGGCACTCGACTTGTTAGGACTAAAGAAGCCAAACTCAAAGACTTGCCCAGATGAAACCAAGGTCTGTCCATCTCGCAGCGTCTGGTTGGCCGACAGAGTGTCTGCGGCTTGTGCCAGCGGCGATGCTAGAAAGAAACAGAAAGCGAGAAACAGAGCAAAGACCATGGCTCTGTTGACGGCGAGAGGAGGTGGGCGATGCGTGGAGTTGCTGCCCTGCGAAGGGGGAGCGCATATCGAGGTCTTTTCCGGCGCGGGCAGAGGGGAGAGGGATCGCTGTTCACGGTGTGATGCTTTGAATAGTCAGAGAGGTGGATCGAATCGTCGCGGGCACGCGGCGACAACATCTTTCCATTTGCGGACGCCTAAGCTTGGAACGGTCAAAGGTGGCGAGCGTGCGGGTGCGCAGATGAAATTTATCAAACTCGTCGAAAATAGATGAACACGAGGAGCACCTCGCGTCTTCATTCGTGACAGCGAACTCGTCTCTCGCTTTGGTACCAGAAGTCAAAAGGGATGATCCACCCGATCGACCGGCCTGTCATGTATCTGACTCGAGGTCATCGTTCAGTCAGTGCATCCTCGTTCCTCATTCAAGGACCGCTTTCATCAATGCCGTCCCCAGGCCCCTACCTCCCTTCCTTCCTTCTCTCTCTCTCTCGAAAGCTCACTTTTTTTTTTTTTGGAAAGAGCGGCTGTTTCGGAAGAGATGAGCGCGTCCGCGAACGGCGCGGGCGCGCTCACCGTCGTGGATCGGCGAAATCACTGGCTCTGCTGTCGACCGGAGAGGCGGCAACGGCTGCCGGTACACCCTGAGAGCCTCTCCGGGAGGTAGAGCCTCATTCTTGAAAGCTCACTTAACTGCAACAAATATGACCGGGAAAAATCACATTCCAAGTCCCTCAATTGATATTTCCATAGAGTAATAATAATGTACTAAGGTATATACGGCTTCATTTGGTTCGGCATTTTAAATGAATTTTGAGACTCTAAAATCCCTTAATCAAATGTAAATAATTTTCGTTCATTTTTTGCTAGATTTTGGAGAAAATACAATTGCATTTTCCATAAAGTTTTAAAGGCCTTTAATTCAAAGTAGATCAGGAATCTTTTTGGATTACGTGCTCTGACAGCAGACCGCCCGACAGACGTCCGCCCTTGGATCGGGCGGAACGACTCATCCAACGGCGCACGTGCGCCACGAGTGGGCCAGATTTCCCGGTGCCGTGGCGCAGGAGATCTCTGGGGGCGAGGGGGGTGGGGGATTTTGACTGGGCCCCGAATCCAGTGGAGCGCCGACCCACCGTCTTACGGATGGTCCCCACGGGGGCGGGACAAGACATCGTCTGATTGGGCTTTTTCTGATGTCGGTCCGGTCGGGGGCCCACCTCTTGCCCCATTTCGTCCTTTCTCCCCACTCATCTCATTTTCAGAAATTTTTTCTTTATTACGCGTACTAGGATTGGAGCCGACGTGTGAACAAATGCATCGGTATCCCATCAATGCCCTCGGCAAGCCTCTTTCTCTCCCTATCTCTCAAAAGGTCACCTGCCAACATTAAATATCACGACGACAAAATAACATTCCAAGCCCCTCGTTTAATATTTTTGTAGAGTAATACATTAATATATATTTATTTCATATGACTGTATTATTACATCAGTAATTTTCAATAAAACTAATTAAAAATAATTATATTGAAATTTCTCATTAAGATTTATAATTAAATTGATAAAAAAAAAAATTAAATTGAATTGACATTCATATTATAAGTTTAGCATTGATTAGACAATTTTCTCGAGGAATGGACAAGTGGATGATATAAAATAATCTTGATGGCGGAAGAATGGAGAGACTATTGTAATAAGCCCATGCATCAGTTTGTACGTAAATGTCTTGGTGGCTTGGGAAAGTATTGTTTTTACCATAATTTTTAAGAATATCAAGGATATGTCTAGGATTTCTTTTCAATTTTCAGCAAAAAATAATTAGGTGGACAGGTAAAACGCACATCTAAGCTGTATAAATATAATGGAATTTATGTAAAACCTAGTGGACTTGCCTCATCAAATGGTGCTCTAAGTCTCATATTCAGAGGGAGAGGATATTATGAAGGACAACCGTCCCTTAAATGGTCATCACCTCGCATTTCTTCTTCAACATCTTCTAGGCTAAATTCCACATTATTCTTATGTCCAAAGAGAACTTCTCATATTTCCTTCCCTGTGTCATGTACATGATTTCCAACTCTTATGCCCGAGAAGAATGATTCACTATATTCAACATACCATGTATGGTGGCCATGGAATCATAAAACTGGCGGAGATCATCTTGCACACATAAGCTAATGTGGTGGTACACTCACATAGAAGAAAATCCCATTGCAATTAGGAATTAGCTATTGGATTAGGGAGGTGTTCGTGTTGGTATTATATAAGGTGATATGAAGATTTAATAAAACATGTCAAACTAATTCAGTACTCTCATTATTTTGGTGGTCACATTTTTGGAAATCATGTGGGAATAGTAACTTCTTAAACGTTAGAATTTGATAAGGTATCCCATTCCTCATCAACCCAATTGCTAGTGACAATGCATCCTTCAATAGCCAAGCCTAGCCAGCCCATCAAGATCCCTAGTTCATTTAGCCTGCCAACCAATGGTTCGTGCTTAGGCATGGACCTAGTTGGCTAGGGTCGGCACGACCCAATGCCCACCCCTAACCAGTGGGTATGAGAGGTTTGCTAGTGCTCTTTATCCTTTTGTATAGAGAGAAGCATGGCATAGACGATATGTCGGGCTATATATGTGGATGTGAGCATGCTCAAACGAATGACATCATTGTTTGCATTAGTTGACACCATAAGTAATTTTAACGGAAGGATTACATTGACCAAATTTTCAAATATTCAAATATCACATAAAAAAAAAATCAAAGTTCACGTTGAATATTGAGAAATGTTTAAGCACATTTTGTGTCGTCATCTCTTACTTATTCAAGAGATAGAAATATTATTTTAAAGACCTAGACAATAGGAAATCTTGTGTTCATGACACGTCCACGTCGTTACGTGACTGGCATGAAGGACTTCCGATGTTGAAATTCAATAAGACAACTCCATTGCGACATTCGCTAGATTCTAGAAAGACTGCTCATAAAGAATGGAAAAGGCATCCTTCGCCGCACATGTAAAATATTGCTGGTCAAAAAGTCACAAAGTCAACTGGGCGTTGCTATAATATGGTTTGTGGCAAGCGATTATAGTATTCTTTCTAGAAGACATGAAATTTGTCGGTACGATTGACTTGTATCGGTCTGCAGTTTGAATGGAAAAATCATTTCCCGCGGCTCTTGATCTTATCTTCTACCTTTTTTGCATTTTATATTATGTTTTTTTTTCCTGCTCAATTAAATTGAAGCCATAAATTGATATAACCATGGAAACTTTTTTATTATTTACTCCTTTCAATTTTTCTAACCCTTCAATTATTCTTTATGGTAGCGGTAAAAGTCACTCTTCGTTTCTCCTCTTTTCAATTTTATCCTCGTCATTTTAGGTTACTAGAATAAATCCTTATCTCTTGAACTCATAACAAATCTAGCGCAAGGCTAAATTCCCTCTAAAATCTATATTTTAATTACCCTTTTGCCCATTTTAGCTTTGCGGATTTACGAAATTCGCATCAAGGCGGTATTTTGTTGAGAAAAATGGCTTTTTATTTTCTATTCAAACAAAAAAAAAATTATAGATCTTTAATAAATAAAAGAACTTTTATAAAGCTTGATAAATATTTGTCCAGTTTAAAAGATAAAAGACCATAAAGGGGTGGGAGAAAAGCCCACAAACAAACTGGAAGAAAAAAGTAGGGACCTAATTGAAACTCGGTAAAAAGAATAATCATTTTTATAAATGCTGCTAAAGAACCTCTGATAGATTTGAAATAAATTCGAAATATCGAGTTCTTCTGTTACATGGTATTGAAAGGGTGGATCAAATGAAAAAATCTATGAAAGGTTGAGATTTATCTTGTCATTTTGCCTTCTATTTATTCTGAACTGCTATAATAGTAGCAATTGGAGTTCTGGCAATACATTCCACTTCTCATTCTTGGATGTTAACAATTCACTGTCGCCGTGTTTATTCTAATGAAGCTCGCTGTTTCAGTTTCGCAAGGTACGTTGTTCAGTCAACATATATGCTGAGACTTTACTGTTGTTCCGTGCCTGATTTACCATGGTGAATAGTTCTCATTTCTCACACTGACTGAAACATCAAGAGGGTGAAGTTAGTTGTATTGTCAACAACCCAGTCTTAAGGGTCTATTGCTACAAATGAAGATGATGATCCTTGCTCTATATATCTTATGTCTAGTTCTGTGCAACGTCCAGTTCTTAGTTTCACCAACAAAAAAAAAAAGACAAGAAATTGGTCTGAACCGGTCGAGAAATCATGATGGACAGAGCATAATCGATTACTTCAGCATTGAATTACAGTTGCAATTGCAACAATGTCTCTGGTTTCTGTGAACTTCATCACATTGCTAGAGTCACTATTTTGAGTTGTATTGTGTCAATGCCAAAGACTTTTTCTTCGGACACATATAGACCAATGAACTTCATGTCTAGACCAAAATTGGCAAAACTCTCTCCTCTCTCCCCAACAACAAATACAAAAGAAATTTTTGAAAACCAAAGTATACTAAATAAAAAAAATAAAAATAAAAATTGAGCAGAAGGAAGGACTGAGAAAACATATATATGAACAGAAATCTCTGGAGTTTAAGATATACAAATGTATTGGGTCGGGGTATGACAATGATCTCTATCTGGCATCAAGCATTGTGACTGTAACTTGGTTCACAGTGCATGTCCCGTGATGCTTGCTTGATGATGAATCCGTCTCTATAGCCCTTCCTAAGCAAAAGCCAGGATTTTTAGGGTGTGGCATCGTTGGGTTTTCGCTGCTCAGCATCAAGACCACAGACGACATGACTGGCCTATCATCTGCATGCTCTTGGACGCACAAAAGGCCGACCTGGATGCATCTCAGTACTTCATTCATCGAGTATGCATCTCCCACTGCTGAATCGGTGAATCCAGTAGCTCCAAGCCCTTCCCTTCTTTCCACAACTTCCATGACTGCAATTAACAAGACAACGTTCAGTTATATGTAGTTACAGGGAAAAAGAAACACTTCACTAGCAATGTCAATCAGATGGCATATATATGAAGTTCTGTTTCAGATAACTATTCATCTTTCGATGGATGTGCATCTGTCCATACTTACATGTCCAAGAAGGTTCAGTTCGTTGTTTGCATAATAGAATCCCCTGTTCTTTTTACCACTTATAATCTCCAACACCAACACGCCAAAGCTGAAGACATCAGACTTCTCTGAAAATATTCCGTCCATGGCATATTCCAGGGCCATGTACTCACTGCAGTTTTAAGCAAAATGGAATTAATGCAATTTTCAGAAATGTGATCTTGGAATGTGTTAAATCAATGTTCCATGATACTTACTATGTGCCAACAACTCTCTTCGTATTCGCCTTGACCTGATCTCTACCAAAAATCCTAGCCACGCCAAAGTTCGAGATTTTGGGGTTCAACTCCTTGTCAAGCAAGATGTTGCTTGCTTTGAGATCCCTATGTATGATTCTGAATCTAGAATCCTAATGAAGATAAAGAAGACCTCGAGCGATCCCACAAATGATGTTTGTGACATCCCAGATTTTCAGTCCTATTTTCTATTGAATAAATCGGGCATTTCATCGACACGCCTATAGGGCTGTTCTTAGAGTTTATTACTCTCGAGATAACTAAACTATTCAGGGAAGCCATTAAGGAATTTTAATGCAATAGACTTGAGAATTCGACTAGGAATCAACTGTTCAACCGTGCTCATCTACCGAGATCATTATGATATAGATAAAAATCAATTAGGGATCAGAGATAGGTCAGTTCGATTAAGATGGGTAGTTAAACGTGGATGATCCCACTAAATTACAAAATTCTCATCGACCGGCACTAGTTTAATTTTTCTATCATTTTGGTACCCTGTGTACGTATTTGAATTCTTGAGATTTTCACGAAAACCAAGAATCGCCAATGTGTCAAGTGGGTTCATTGTAGCTTGAATAAAATCGATCACGGGTCATTTGCACTAAAAATTTCTAAAAACTACCCGTTAGTCTAGGTCACGCTAAAACACACCTGAGTGAAATTAACAGTGAAATTGAGTCCGATTTCAGGAATTGAAGATTATGTCATATCACGATAAATTCTAGGAGCATCGACTCAGTTTCAGAAGATTTTTCTGCAACTCGAGACTTTTTGGGAAAAAGTTGGCATAGGACCGTTTTCGTTTAGAAAAAGATATGAATCATTTTTTATCGCGTAATTGAGATGCAAGATGGATCAATTGGTGAGGAAAAATACAAATTTGATCATTGAGGTTCTAATTGAAATTATCAAAGCCGAATTGAATTAAATTGTGAAACTTTGGAAGTCCAATTGAGGGAGAAGCTTGTCAAATTCGTATGCCCCCCTAGACCATTGGTTTTGGACCATTTCAAGGTTGTAGGATGGGCATGTGTGGTTGAATGAGAGCCAAGAAAGGTGTGGGTGGTGTAGGATGGGTCAAGGAGACAAGCATGTGGAAAATTTGGCCATGGTGCCCCCCCACTTGCCCCTCTCTTCCTCTCCAAGTTTGGCTAGCCGAACCCCTCTTCTCTCTCTCTCTCTCTCTCTCTCTCTCTCTCTCTCTCTCTCTCTCTCTCTCTCTCGTTGCTGTGCGAAGACCAAAGGAACTGGAGAAGCTGCCATCCACACCGCACACCGTCGGAACGCCACTACTAGCCATCGTTCGCTTCTTCCACCTCGTCCGCATGTCACGCGTGCCACCGCTTAGCCAACGTCCCCTACTCCTTCCAGCAACCTGTTTTGCCATCTCAACTTCTGGTCCAGCCAAGCCGGAGGCCGTTTGGCTGCCGTAGACCCCCGTTCGGTCGCCAGTTGCCTTGCCAAGCCGTTAGCTAATCCATCGCTAGCTTCGCTTCACCAAACCAACCTTGTTTTCTCTGTTTTGTAGTAGAGAACATAAGGTTTACCAGTAGGTTTCTAGCGGCGTCTCGGGCCCATTTTGAGGTGGTTTCGAGCCTCGAAATGTAGGCCCACTTTGAGAAGAATCAACCCCATGATGTTCTCGTCGGTTTGATCCGACCCGTTTGTTAAACAAATGAGTTTTACTCACTAATTCCTACTTAGTAGGCTAATGATTCTTAGAAGTTGATTATATTTAATTAAATATGATTATGTGGATAGATTAGAGTAGAGTAATTAAATTAGTACATTATCAATGCATGTTAGGCAAATGGTTAGTGGTATTAGCAAGTAGACTCGTGCTATTATTTATTGAACAAACTTTGGAATTTTTTCGGGTCCGTTTCAGCTTCCAATTAGGTATTACGAACCTAAATTGGATTTATTGATATTTATTTAATATTTTCGTAATTATTTAATTAATTATTTTTTGGAAATTAAGCTGAGATAGTCGATGACCGGAATTTTATCCTGGTTATTGTGAACCTTTATGTTTATTTAATTGAGCACTGGTTTGTGAGAATTGAAGGTGATTTGTGATTGGGGGTTATTCTATCCCATAATAAATTAATTTAAGTAATTAATTAAAATGTGTCGATTGAGAGCACCAAAAATGTTTTGGTGAACTATAGAAAATGATGGGATTTATGGAAGTGAAATTATTATAATCTAGTTAAGACCAATCGTGTACCCACACACGGCTATTTTATTGGGTATGATAAAAAGTGAAAAATCGTTAGACAATAAAAACGTCGGTTTGATGACTTGGTATGTCATCTCGGAGAAAGACGTTATATTATGTCAGCTCGATAACTTAGGATGTCATCTCAGAGAAAGACATTATCTTATATCGGCATGATGACTAGATCTATCACCTCGGAGAATGCACATGGGCTCGGTGACTAGATAGATCACCTTAAAGAATGCACGTGGACTCGGTGACTAGATAAATCACTTTGGAGAATGCACGTGGGCTTGATGACTAGGCATGTCATCTTAGAGAATGCACGTGGACTCGATAATTAGACATATCATTTTGGAAAATGCATGTGGGCTCAGCGATTAGACATATCATTTTGGAGAATGCATAGTATTGACTATAATGACCAGAGATGGTCTGATTGGCATGTAATCGACCAGGTCAATTGATCGGTAAGTCAATTTGAGCAAATGATTGGGTGAATTGGTGTGGTTTGTGTATATTTGATATATATACATTGATTTGTAGGGCGGAACTAAGGCCAAGTTAAGTCATTTGACTCGTGTTGTGCTTAGGTAGCCTTTAGGCCATATTGGCTTCATAATCGGGTCTTAGAAGATAGAACTCGCTGAGACATTGTCTCACTGGTTATTGCATAACTATTTTCAAGTCCCTAGGTGACGATTGTGGAGAGTTGGAAGTCCCAAAGTTTAGGAAGGCGGAAGAAACAAAATCGGCAAACTTGTTTGGCTAGTTAGTCATATGACCGTTCCTTTTTGGTTAAGCTAATACTTTTGTAAGTGGCATGATGTTGTGAATAAACCTATTTGTTATAAAAGTTTTGTTTTGGTTTGAAAAAAAATTGGTCCTACTTTCCTATCCCATTGTTTTATTGTCTGTGGATTATTTAAATGCTTCTGCATGCGTATTAAAATGAAAGGGTCAGCGATGCGTCTTGAGACATCACTATTAATCGACCAAGATGAGGGATGGGCACGTGCTCGGAGGATCGGGGCGTGACAATGTTAAACCATCGGTCCCAATTTAACACGGAGATCTTGGTTTTACCTGCAAAGACTAGTCAATGACGATCTTGAAACCGAAACTTGAACATTTTCAGTTCATTTTGACAATATGAAAAATGAAGAAGAGTAATTCTAGGAACGTACTAAATAGAACCGAATCTAGACTCTTATGCTCCATGTACTTGTAGATTAGGATCTTCTCGTCCATCACAGTCGATAAGTCGCACGAGATTTCGGTGTTGAAGTTGAGCAATCAATTGAACCTTGTTCTTGAATTCTTCCATTCCTTGCCCGGAATTCTTCGAGAGCCTTTTGACCGCCACTACTGGGCCTTCTTCAATCCTACATTGAGACACATAGAAACGAATGAAGCTCTCGAGATGCTTCCTACATTGACATTTATCTAGGCACATTCGTCTTTTGGAAAAAGAGCACTTATGATGCAGCCCGCATTGAAGACCAGCTCTCTCGACCAAGAAGATTGGCTCGCATTCAAGCTCGACGAAACCGAGAAGCCATATCAATATCTTGAGTCCATTCCGGAAGTTTGAAAGACACCTTGGGAGCCATGAAGAAGCTTTTACTAGTTTCTAGTTTCTATGCTATTTATTATTTTCCTAGTTTCAACGCTCTGTTTTTATTTCTTTGACGATATGAGCCATCCAATTTCTAGTAGAAGACGAACGACTTTTGATGAATGAAAACTTTGCTTTGAAGCAAGTATCGTGAACCTTGTAGAGTTCATACCCTTGAAAACCTAGAAGAGTTTTCACTCCGTCCTTCAAGAGTCAAAGCTTTCAAAATCCGCATCCTTGAAGAGTTGCAGTAATTGATCTAGAAGAATCGGTGCCCCCTCAACTTCCTTGGAGACCTAGAAGAGCAACCAACGGAGTTTCTATCTTTTCTTGTTCTGTTCGTTATTTCCAACCCAAATTCAATCATCCAGCAGTGCTTATTTTAGAAAACCCAAAACAGAGAAATTGTAGATCCAGAAGTCTTCGTTCATTTGGCTTTGGAATCAGGTCAATTTGATCTGTATCGACAAAGATACAACTGTTCTCCTAAGCTCGCGCAGTGCTGAAATTTATGTTCACTCTGTTTTCCTGTGTGCGAGTCACTCTCCCAATCCTACTATTTGAGAAAGCCTACCATTGGCTTGCATAATTTGGTATCAGGGCTTTAGAGGAGAGGACAATGCCTCCAAGACAAGCTAGACGTCATGGCGACAGAACCATTCCCCTCGATGAAGTGCACTCACTCGCTGAGAATATGCAACAACAAATTGACGAATTGATGCGAGAAGTTCAGCGTTTGAGGGCTGAAGCAAATAATTCTCCACCCCGTTCTAGGATTGAAGATTCCCATGGTGACTCTTCCTATTCGGAGAGTGTTCAATCTATTCACGGTCGGATGCATGTTCGACAGCGTTTACAATATATTCGTGAGCCAGATTGGGAAAAGGAAGTCAAGAAAGATGTTCCAGAATCTACAGGTACTGAGTCTCCTGATGAAATTGTTGATTGGCTAACACTTGTGAATGAGGTGTTTGAGCATCGAAATGTTTTGGAGAATCATCAAGTTGGGATCATTGCTATGCGATTCCAAGGCAAGGTGATTGCTGTTGGAGAAATCTTTCCAGAATATTTTGAAGCTGACAAAACGTTTCTTTCAGTCTAAGTCTGGATGTTCGGAGACCGTCAGTTTAAAGTCTTAAGACTTTGTTCTCTCGAGACTCAAGACCCAAGACTCAAGACTCAAGACTCAAGACTTAAGACTCAAGACTCAAGACTTAAGTCTATTCTCACCGACAGTCTTTCTAAATCCGTGTGACGAAGGAAATCCAAAGCCAAGGTTTATGGTTGAGGATTTGATCCTATCCTCTGGAAAAGATTCTTTGGTTGGATAATTATTTCGGATTCTTTAATTCTTATCTCGAGATCGATTGAAGATCCGATGTTCGGCAAAATAATCTTGGAATGTTCTATTCTTGGAAACCGAGATCCGATTGTATGGGCGAACAGATTGATGGGCTATCATCGATTCCTTAAATAGCTCGGATGATCTTCTTGATTGATTCCGTCCAACGGGTAGATTGGAGGAATTCCTTTGGTAAGTGCCAACGGCTATGATGGCATGAAGGAGTATAAAAGGAAGTCGTTCTAGTTGTTTTAAGTGTGTGATTGATAGAAAAATTCCAGAGTCTGAAGACCCTTGATTATTAGTCGAGACTGTTCGAGCAAAATTGAATACAGAGAGTATTTGTACTTGACGAGACCTTGAGAGAGTGTGGTAGATCGTCTACACCTAGAATTCAAGGAAGATCAACACTGTAACAGCTCTTTGATTATAGTGGAATCCAGCCAATCGGCTGTCAGTGCAAAAGAGTGGACGTAGGCTTGAATCAAGCCGAACCACTATAAACCGAGTGTTCAATTCTCTCTTTCCCTTACTCAGTCTCTCGATTGATATTTAATTATTGCAAATTCTTTAACTGTTTAAAGTATTGTGCAATCTTCAAGAAAACTCGTTGCATACCTATTCACCCCCCTCTAGGTACTCATACTAGCAATATCAATTGGTATCAGAGCCCGTGTTCTCACTTTGTTTGAAGTGTTTTACTTCAGAGTAAAAGATCCATGGCTAGTATGCTAGCACCGGGGCTGATGGAAGGGCAAAGCAATACCAGACCTCTCTACTTCGATGGAAAGGATTACAACATCTGGAAGAACAAGATGAAAGCTTTCCTTCGATCAAAGGATCCTCTGGAATGGGACGTTGTGGAAAGAGGAATCACTCCTGCTGCTGCATCAATCTCTGAAAGAGGGAAAGACATTATTGAAGCTAGCGGAATGTCTCAGGAAGAGATAAACAAGAGACAAGCACTCGATGCAAAAGCAATTTACTCTTTATATTGTGCTTTATCTCCAACTGAATATAATAGAATATCTTCTTGTGTTACAGCAAAAGAAGTATGGGATAGATTACACATCACCTATGAAGGGACGGATCGAGTGAAGGAGACCAGAATTAACATTCTTCTTGGTCAATATGAAGCCTTCAAAATGAAACCAGGAGAATCTATAAGCGACATGTTTAGTCGTTTTACGAGATATTGTCAATGGTCTTGAGAATCAAGGACAAAAATTTCTGATCCCATGAAGGTGAACAAGCTTCGCGTGGACTCTCCAAGGATTGGAATCATATAAAGACTTCAATAAGAGAGACGCAAAGAATCATGCCATTATCTGTAGACGAGCTGATTGGAACTCTTCAGTCTTACGAAGTGGAACGAATTAATGAAGACGAAGATCCAAGAGGTAAGAAATCCATTGCACTAAAATCGAATGATGATTCTGATGATGCAGATTCTGAAGATGATATGGATGATGAGGAGCTTGCCCTCATGATAAGAAGATTCAGAAAACTGAATAGAAAAGGCAGAAGATTCAACCCAAAGAAACAAAGTTTTCGAGAGACAGACCAAAGTCTGTTGATGATGAGGAACAAAACAAAGATATAGTTTGCTTCGAATGTAAGAAGAAGGGACACATCGACCCAACCTGTCATCTTCGAAAAAGAAAAAGGAAAAGCTGAGAAGTTTCGAAAAGCTCTCAAAGCCGAAACACGGAGTGATGCGAATGTGATGTGAAGAGTGATAATGAATATGCCAACATATGCTTGATGGCACATTCAGACTCAGACTCAGATTCTGGTTCAGACTCAGACAGCGAATTTGAGGTAAGTGATTTTAAAATTTCTGTTAAAGTCTCTAAATATATTGATGAACTGTGTTTCAGTCTTAAGACTTCTCTCAAAAGAATTTCTGAACTTAAAAAGGAAAACTCAATTCTGAAACAAAAGGAAGTTATTTTAGAAGGAAAAGTTAAAAGTCTAGACCTAAATGTTTCTGCTCTTAAAGAAAAAGAAGATAATCTTTTGAAAGAAAATGTTTTCTTAAAAACAGACTTATCAAATATTTCAAAGAAGTTTTCGATAGGATCCGAAAAGCTTGAAAAAGTGCTTTCAGTTCAAAGACCCTATTTCAATAAGTCTGGGTTAGGCATGACAGCGGAAACAATTCCCTTGATTGATTTTCCTAAAGTTAAAGAAAGAATTAAGAAAAGACCGTCAAGAGAAGCTTACAAAAATCATTTCAAGAAAGTTTTCGTAAAGTCTGTTGGTCGAAATGCTCTAAGGTGTTCAAAGTGTAACAGTCTAGATCATTTTGAAAAGACTGTCCTATGGTTTGGAAACCTGTTAAGAAAGCATGGCCCAATAATGCTTATCCTACTAACTCCAAAGGACCCAAGAAAATTTGGGTACCAAAGAAAGCTTGAGACTTTCACTTGAATGCAGGTCTCCGTCAAGAGAAAGATAAAATGGTATCTTGACAGCGGATGCTCAAGACACATGACGGGAGACTCAAAGTGCTTTATAAAGCTTGTTCAAGTAAACGGCGGAAATGTTTCATTTGGAGGAAACGGTAAAGGAAGCATCGTGGGGTTTGGAACTGTGAAAATTGGAAATCTCACAATAAGCAATGTTTCTCTAGTAGAAGGACTCAACTACAACCTTCTCAGCATTAGCCAATTGTGTGATACCGGTTTCAAGATCTCCTTTCAAGAAGGAATTTGCTATGGAATTAGTAAAGATTCTACTTGAGTCTTTCATGGGTCGAAGACATGGAAACATCTACCTCTTAGACATGAAATTGAATAAATCTCAATGTCTAATCTCAATCCAAGATGAAGCAAGCATATGGCACAGAAAGCTTGGCCATGTCAATATGAAGCAATTAGCCAAAATCTCATCAAAGCAGCTTGTTCGAGGTCTACCCAAATTACCATATCAAAAAAGTCGATTCATGCACTCCATGTATTCTGGGAAAACAGGTAAGAAATTCATTTAAGCAAACAAATCATGTATCTACTAATCATGTACTGCAGTTGCTTCATATGGATCTCTTCGGACCAACAAGAACCTTGAGCATTGGAGGTAAGAAGTATTGTCTAGTAATTGTAGATGATTACTCTCGCTTTACCTGGGTATATTTTCTTGCAAGTAAGTCAGAATCCTTTTCGTATTTTGAGAAGTTTGCTAAAAAAGTTCAAAATGAAAAAGGATGTGCTATTTCAAGTATAAGAACAGATCATGGAGGTGAATTTGAAAATCAAGATTTCACAAAATTGTGTGATGAATCTGGTTTTAAACATGTATTCTCCTCTCCATACACTCCTCAGCAAAATGGAGTTGTTGAAAGAAAGAATAGATCGCTTCAAGAAATGGCTAGAACACTTTTAATTGAAAGCAAAATTTCTTCACGGTTTTGGGCTGAAGCTGTTTCAACAGCATGCTATATCATCAATAGAGTCTTCCTAAGACCTATTCTTGAGAAAACCCCTTATGAACTATTCAAAGGTAAGAAACCTATTGTTTCATACTTTCATGTGTTTGGTTGCAAATGCTTTATTTTGAAAAATGCAAGTGATCGAGTTGGTAAGTTTGAAGAAAGATCAGATGAAGGTATCTTCCTTGGATATTCTACATCAAGCAAAGCCTACGAGTCTATAACAAGAAAAGCCAGTCTGTGGAAGAATCAATGAATGTCAAATTCCAAGACTCAGCGCAAGTTGAATCCAGCCAGACTCAATATGAAGAGTCCGAACTCTCTCTAGACCTTCCAAAGTCTTCAACTCAAGAAGCATCTCAGACTCTAGAAGTCCAACATCAAGAAGCTCATGAAGATTCAAATAAAGAAAGAGATCATCAACCAAGCAAATCAACCAAGAATGCTTGGAAACACAAATCCAGTCATCCTAAAGATCTCATTATTGGAGAAATCAATGAAGGAATCCGCACCAGATCAAAAAGGCGTGAAGAGTCTAGTGCTTTGTTGCTCTCATTTCTAAAATTGAACCAAAAAGCATAGAAGAAGCTTTATCGATGAAAGCTGGATCGAAGCTATGCAAGAAGAGCTCAGACAGTTCAATATTAATGAGGTCTGGGAATTGACATCTAAACCAAAAGGTAAAACTGTTATTGGAGCCAAATGGGTGTTCAGAAACAAGATGAACGAAGAAGGAAAAGTCGTACGCAATAAAGCAAGACTCGTGGCCAAAGGATACACGCAAGAAGAAGGAATAGACTATGACGAGACTTACGCACCAGTTGCAAGGTTAGAAGCTATTCGTCTATTACTTGCGTTTGCTTGTTACAAAAATTTCAGGTTATTCCAAATGGACGTCAAAAGTGCTTTCCTAAATGGATTTATCCAAGAGGAAGTTTATGTGGAACAACCGCCTGGATTTGAAGACCCAAAGAAGCCGGACTCGGTCTTGGACTGAAAAAGGCTCTGTATGGTCTAAAGCAAGCACCTCGAGCTTGGTACGACGAGACTAAGTAAGTTCTTATTACAGAACGGATTTGTCAAAGGTAAAGTAGACACTACTCTATTCATCAAAAAGGAAAACAAAAGCTTTTTACTCGTTCAAATATATGTTGATGACATTATTTTTGGATCCTCTAATGAAAGTCTTTGCAAGAAATTTTCTAAGTCTATGCGGGATGAGTTTGAGATGAGTATGATGGGAGAATTAACATTCTTTCTTGGCCTTCAAATAAAGCAATTGAAGGAAGGAACTTTTATCTTCCAAGAAAAATATGCTAATGATCTTGTCAAAAGATTTGGATTGGAAAATTGCAAGAAGACTGACATACCAATGTCAAGTTCCTTGAAGATAGACAAAGATGAAGAAGGGAAGAAAGTTGATCAAAAGCTGTACAGGAGCATGATCGGTTCACTTCTTTATCTTACTGCTTCTAGACCTGATATTTTGTTGAGTGTTTGCATCTGTGCTAGGTTTCAATCAGATCCTAGAGAATCACATCTCATTGCCGTGAAACGTATTATCAAATACGTTGCCTCTTCTTCAAGCATCGGTCTTTGGTATCCAAAGAGGGGAGACTTTAATCTTCTAGGATACTCGGATGCGAGATCTGGCCGGATGCGAGTCGATAGAAAGAGCACTTACGGAACTTGTCAATTGCTTGGAAACGGGGACGGTGTCTTGGTTCTCAAGGAAGCAAAGCACTGTAGCTCTCTCAACGACAGAAGCAGAGTATGTAGCTCTTGGAAGCTGCTGTTCGCAAATTCTATGGATAAAACAACAGCTACAAGACTTTGGCATTAAAGACTCATGCACAGAAATCAGATGTGACAACACTAGCGCGATCAATCTCACCAAAAATCCAATCCTTCATTCAAGAGCAAAGCATATTGAGATTCGTCATCACTTCGTTAGAGATCATATTCAAAATGGAGAAATCTCGATTCAATTTGTTGATTCGAAGAGTCAACTAGCAGATATATTCACAAAGCCTTTGGAGAAAAATCAATTCGACTTTATTCGCTCAAGACTCAACATTTTGAAGCTTGAAGAAGTTAAAGTCTAGAGACTCACCAACTCTAAGACTTTGATCTCATAGACTCTGAATCATGAGACTCAATCATGACTAAAGACTGTAAGTTGCTATTTTATCTAAAAGGTACGAATTCTTGTTTAGTTATTTTATCTAATCTCGAAAAGGTACGATCTCTCTTTTAGATATAATTCGAAAATTTTTCAAGGAGTTAATTTTGGTAGTTATTGATTTTGAAACGATATGTTCGTACACCTTCCTTGTACCGATTTAAACTTCTCTTTTCAAATCCGAGGTACATATATATATATACACTTGTCTTTTTCTTCGCCCAAATCTTCAAAACCCTAAAAAGACACTCTCCTCCCGATACTGTTTTCTACTCCTTGTTCGTCGTCGAGAAAGTGGTCATTTTTTCTTGGGAAAAGCAAGTGAAGGAATCTTACAATAGACAAAGGAAGATGTCGTCTTCGAGGAAATCATCAAGAATAGCAAGCAGGGGACCACAAAGAATGGAGAAGGGGCCGATTCATTTCGATCTTACAGAGGAAGAAGACTTATCAAGTCAGCGTCAAAGTCCGATTCGCTCTCCTCCACGTCACTCATCGTCTCCTGCCCCACAAGGTGCAAATCTGGAAGAAGAGATAATCGAGGATGCTTGACCCAAGTAAGAGTCCAAAGACCCTCCGTTATCTATAAGCTTTATCGTGCGTTAAAAGTCACTGGCACTTCATTAAAGTATATAGATGACTTCCTTAAGGACAAAAATTATGGGAATGAGTATCTTTTTCTGCGGAAAATGGAGGAATTGGGAATTGCTCCTAAAGGAAGGGCGGTGGAGGCTCTTGAGAACATTCCCAGTGATCCTCGTATGCCAGGACAAAATCGATTGACGGAACGATGATGACATAATGTTCCTTGAATTTAAACCTAGAATGGGTGTGGCAGCAATGGTGAAAGGAAATCGGATGGATTTGTTTAAATCCAAGGATCGGAAAAAGCGTATTTCAGGCTGTTGAAAAGAGGGGTGATAAACCCTAGAAGTGTTGATTTTGACTTCCTGGACAGCATCAACGTGAACTTAAGAGAAAAGTTGAATTTGCTTCAACTTGAGACTTTTTGCTCTGACTCTACGGATGGGTATGCTCAACTGACCGCTTATTTCTATTCAAATCTTAGCTTTTTAGATGCGAATAGAATTTCTTTCAAAGATGTACGAGATCAAGTTCATATGGTAGATGTGAATATGTTGGCTGACATAGTTGGAGTTGAACGGGGACGCTATCTCCCAATCAAAGTCTCACCTGCTCGTACTACTTTGGATCTTGTCAAAGATATGGACGAGACAAGAAAATTACCTACTCGAGGATGAAGGCTATCAACATCGTGCTTCATAAGATTGTGATTAACTGTCTCAGACCAAAGTCTACGTCAAAGACTTCTGTGTCTCTTTCTGAAGCAAAGTTGATGTATGCGATCAACTCAGGACGGAAGTTTTCTCTCCCGCACACTATCCTCTTCCATATGTACAGAGCAATGTCAAAAGACAAAGGACAATTGCCTTATCTGGTGCAGTGACAAAGATCTTCAGACATCGAACATTGATCTACCACATACTTTTTGTGTTCGACCGTGTGATAAGATGGTGGTAGGGTTGAAAATGTTAATGAAGATGCGTCTGCAAGAACTCTCCAAGGCAATGGAGAAATTCAAAGTGAAATCTCCGGTCCAATCTGCTTCAAAAAGGAAAGGAAAGGAGGCCATGGGTGCTCCATCGAAAAAGAAGAAAAGAACTCTCATCCTTGAAGATGAAGATGAAGATGAAGATGATGAAGATCCCTCCATCCAAGCTCTGATCAGACCAAGACGTTCTGTGTCTCATCCGACAGAACTTCAACAGAACAAAGAAGAAGAAAAGCAGAACAGAGGAGAAGAAGATCAGAGAGAGAAGGAGAAAGAAGAAGAAGGAGAAGGAGAAAAAGAAAAGTCTGCTGACAAATCTGGAGAAAAGGAAGATCAAAAGCATGATCATCACTCTTCCCCTTTCGATGTCCTAGAGACAGGGGGAGTTAGCGAGCAAGAGAGGTCTACACCTCATGCTGCTGTCAGTGAAGATCTAAGACAATCTCCAGAAGACCCAGAAGAAGTTCAGGTCTCTCACTTGCCTGAAGAAGGTGATGCATCGATTCCAAATCTGCCAGTCCATTCAAAAGCACCATCGTCGCATACACATCATCCGAGAAAGTCAATGCCGGTACACGGACGGATGATTCTGCGCAGATCTTCGTAGCATCATGAATATTCTTTCGGAAATGCGTAGCGGATATATGTTACGGGATCTGTGAAATCCAAGCTTTGAAGAATGCTGGAAAAGCATCTTGATCTCTCGGAGGATAAATTCAAAGACCTCGCTCGCAACTTCAAGCCAATGCAAAAGGAGAAGAGGTAGCTCATCGAGAGAAGACACTGAAGAAGCTCGAAGGAGTAGTCCAGTCCATTGGGGATTTCCAGATCGTGTGCATTCCCAAGCGAGACATGACTCCTTTCTCACCCTTTTCAATGCGACAAAAAGGGGAGAAAACCAATTTGAACAAACATCATTTTTTTTACTTTGACTTTTGTGGTTATGTTTATTTTTGAGTATGACTTGAGAACTTGAACTTGGATGTGAACTTGACTGAATTGACTGTGGATTGTGATGCTTGACTGGTTGCATTTATTCAAGTGTTGTTATATGGTGTTTCTCATGAAAGACTAACCAATTTTCTGTGGATGCGAGTCTGGTTGTTTTATTAATCTTTATGAGTTAGCCATATTGCTTGAGAAATGTTTTGCAGGTCAAAGATGTTCAAATCTTCAAGAAAGTTTTTGTCACCATCAAAAAAGGGGAGATTGTTGGAGAAATCTTTCCAGAATATTTTGAAGGCGACAAAACGTTTCTTTCGTCTAAGTCTGGATGTTCGGAGACCGTCAGTTTAAAGTCTTAAGACTTTGTTCTCTCGAGACTCAAGACCCAAGACTCAAGACTCAAGACTCAAGACTTAAGACTCAAGACTCAAGACTTAAGTCTATTCTCACTGACAGTCTTTCTAAATCCAGTGACGAAGGAAATCCAAAGCCAAGGTTTATGGTTGAGGATTTGATCCTATCCTCTGGAAAAGATTCTTTGGTTGGATAATTATTTCGGATTCTTTAATTCTTATCTGAGATCGATTGAAGATCCGATGTTCGGCAAAATAATCTTGGAATGTTCTATTCTTGGAAACCGAGATCCTGATTGTATGGGCGAACAGGATTGATGGGCTATCATCAGATTCCTTAAATAGCTCGGATGATCTTCTTGATTGATTCCGTCCAACGGGTAGATTGGAGGAATTCCTTTGGTAAGTGCCAACGGCTATGATGGCATGAAGGAGTATAAAAGGAAGTCGTTCTAGTTGTTTTAAGTGTGTGATTGATAGAAAAATTCCGAGTCGAAGACCCTTGATTATTAGTCGAGACTGTTCGAGCAAAATTGAATACAGAGAGTATTTGTACTTGACGAGACCTTGAGAGAGTGTGGTAGATCGTCTACACCTAGAATTCAAGGAAGATCAACACTGTAACAGCTCTTTGATTATAGTGGAATCCAGCCAATCGGCTGTCAGTGCAGAAGAGTGGACGTAGGCTTGAATCAAGCCGAACCACTATAAACCGAGTGTTCAATTCTCTCTTTCCCTTACTCAGTCTCTCGATTGATATTTAATTATTGCAAATTCTTTAACTGTTTAAAGTATTGTGCAATCTTCAAGAAAACTCGTTGCATACCTATTCACCCCCCTCTAGGTACTCATACTAGCAATATCAATTGCTTGGTGGAGACGTGAAAAACAAACTCGCCAAGCCGTTGGCAAAGCACCAATCACTTTGTGGAGAAAGATGGAAGGCTAGATTCAAAAATATTTTCCTCCCAAAGGATATAAGAGAGAGCTCTACCAACAATACCAAAATTTAAAACAAGGTACGCGATCGGTGGACCAATACACCAACAAATTCAATGAGTTAGTGATTCGTAACAATATCTAGGACCCAGAGGAGGTGCTTGTGAACAAATACTTGAATGGTCTTCAATTTTACATTCAAGACGCCTTGGAAGTCCTCGACATTTGGGACTTAGGAGATGCACACCAATGGGCACTCAAAATGGAGCGCTCTCGTTCTCGAAGACAACAATCAACTACCATGACAAGTCGGGCCACTAAGAGTACCACTAGCATTGCTAAAGTTGTTGAGGCTACAATGCAATCTGTTAGTAAGTCTTCTACTCAACCCCATGTTTCGAAGCAACTTGCTATGTCCGAAATACGTTGCTATTCTTGTGGGAGTTGGGTCATCGTGCTAGCAATTGTCAAATCAAGAAGAATTGACCAGCCGATAAAGCCTTCTTGGTGGATAATGATTCTGATGAGAATGCTGAGGATCCACTTGAAGAGGAGTTGAACAATGATGAAGAAGTTGCGGATGATGAATAAATAGTGCATGCTAACACTGGCAAACTTCTTATGGTGAGGAAAATTTTTCTTACTCCTTGAGATGACACTTGAGATAGGTGGCTGCGTACCAACATTTTTCATTCTGCTTGCACAATCATGGGAAATGTGTGTCAATTAATTATTGATTCTGGTTGTTGTGAGAATATAATTTTTGAAGTAGTGGCAAACAAGCTGAAGTTGGAATTAAAAATGCACCCTACACCTTATAAGATGTCATGGTTGAAGAAAGGCGCTAAGGTAACTGTTGCCTTGTTAATTTGTCCATTGGTTCTGTTTACAATGATAAGGTATAGTGTGATGTTCTACCGATGGATGCTAGTCACATTATTCTTGGTCGACCATGGCAATTCGATATGAGGACTACACATGATGGTTATCGAAATACATATTATTTTGAATTTGGAGGCAAGAAGATTACGTTGGCACCTAGTAGGGAACCTTAGAAAACTTCTGTAGTTGAGAATTCCTTCTCCCCTACATTGTTTACAATGAATGATATGAAGGATGCTTTGAAAGGAGTTCGTATCTTGTATATTTTGCTTAATAAAACAGGTGAGAAGAATAAAGTTGCCTCTGTCGTACCTCATCGAGTTCAACCTCTTTTGGAAGAGTTCAAGGATGTCTTCCTGATGGACTTACCTAATGGTCTCCCTCCTATGAGAGATATTCAGGATCAAATTGACTTGATGCTTGGAGCCTCTTTGCTGAATCTCGCTCACTACCGAATGATGCCCGGAGCCACAATGAGCCTCTTTGTCGAGTGGGTTCATTTTCATGACAACCGAAAGTCACCAATGTGTCGAGTGGGTTCATTGTGGCTTGAAGAAAATCGACCAAGGGTCATTTGCACTAAAAGTTTCTAAAAACTACCTAGTAGCCTAGGTCACGCTAAAAACGTGTCAAATTGAAATTTACTGCGAATTTGAATCCGATTTCAAAAATTGAAGATTCTGTCATGTCACAATAAATTCTAGAAATATTGACTCAGTCTCAGAAGATTTTTCTACAACCGAGACTTTTAGGTAAAAGTCATCCTAAGGCCGTTTTTGTTCAAAAAAAGGGCAGGACCGTTTTTTATCAAAAAATTGGAAAGCAAGTGAGATGTATTGGTGAGGAAGAATACCAATTTGATTATTGACTCAATAACGGAATTTATTGAGACTAAATTGAATTGATTCAAGAGTGAAACTAAGTCCAATTGAGGGAGAAATGTTTGAATTTCGTATGGCCCCCTTCCCCTATGGTTTTGGACCACTTCAAAGGTTGCAAGGAGGGCATGAGTGGCTGAATTGCAGCCATAAATGCCATACTTGGTTAGGGATGGGTCAAGGGAACATTTAGTTGGAAAATTTGGCCATGGTGGCCCCCTCTTGCCCCTCTCTCCCTCCAAGGTTGTTGTCCACCCCTAGTGTAGCCTCCATTGTGCCTTGCAAACTTCCAGCTAAAGCAAGGAAGCAAGCTAGCTGCCCTAGAGCCGCTCGCATGACGCCGAAGTCGTCGTTGGCCGCCGCAACGCCGTTGCGCCTCGTTCGTGCATTCCGCCGCCCGCGCCGCTGCCTTGCCGCGCCCTCATGCCGTCCTAGTTGCATCCCAGGACTGTCTCGAGTAGCTCAAGCCGTCATTGGAGCCCTTGCCATTGCCGTAAGCTGCTGCCACCGCCCGCCGAACATCCCTGTTGCTTCCGTCCACCTTGCCTCACCAAACCGGCCTTTGTTTTATGGTTTTGCAGCCCAAAATAGAGAGCAGGAGAGTGGGTTTCCAGAGGTGGTCTAGGCACGTTTTGAGGTGGTCCTGAGCCTCGGTTGCCTTGAGGAAAGTCAAGCCTCGCAACGTTCCCGTCGCTTTGCACCGACCCACAAGTTAGACAAATGAGTTTTGCTCACTAAACCCCGCTTAGTATGCTAATGATGCTTATGGGTTATTTATATTTAATTAAGTGTTATTATGTGGATAGAATAGAGTAGAGCAATTAAATTTGTGCCTTATCAATACATGTTAGGCAATTGGTTAGTACATTTAGCTAGCAGACGCGCTTTATTATTTATTGAACAAACCTTGGAATTTTTCCAAGTCCGTTTTGGTGTTCAATTAGGCATTACGGGCCTAAGTTGGATTTATTGCATTTATTTAATAATTTCCGTAATTATTTAATTATTTATTTATTTTCCGGAAATTAGGCTGAGATAGTCAATGATCGAAATTTTATGCTAGTTATTGTGGTGCAGTTTGTTTATTTATTTGAGCGTTAATTTGTGTTGAATTGATTTAAGGGAAAAAAACCAAAAAAAACCCTAAACTTTACCAAAAGTGACAAATTTACCCCAAACTTTTTTTTTATGACATGAAAAACCCTAAAATTTGCTAACCGTGACACATTTACCCCGAACTTTCATTTGTGACACAAAAAACCCTGAACTTTCATTTTTGTGACATATTTACCCTAAATCATAGGGATATTTTTGTCTTTTTACTTTTAATTTTTTTACTTTTTTTCTTTTTCTTCTTTCTTCTCTCCGCTGGAGCCAGCGGAGGGAGGCCGGCGTCGGGCGAGGTCGGCCTCGTCGGCGTCGGGCGAGGGCCTCCCTCGTCAGACCCTCGCCAGATCTGGCGAAGGCACCCTTGCTTGACGTCGGCGAGGGCCTCCCTCGCCAAATCTGGCGAGGGTCTGGCGAGGGAGGCCCCGTCGGCGTCGGGCAAGGGCCTCCCTCCCCAAATTTGGCGAGGGCGGCCCTCGCGGGACATCGCAAGGGGTGCCCTTGCCGGCCGGGCGAGGGCGGCCCTCGCCCCACGCCGATGAGGGCTGCGTCGAGCAAGGGCACCCCTCGCCGGCGTTGGCTTAGGCGAGGGTGACCCTCGCCGAGGAGGCCCTCGCTCGACGCCGACGTGGGCCGCCCTCGCTGTGTCGGGCGAGGTCACCCCTCATCGGCGTCGGCCCGGGCGAGGGCGACCCTGCTAGGGAGGCCTTCGTCGGCTTCAAGTGAGGGTCGCCCTCGCCCGATGCCGATGAGGGCCTACGTCGAGCGAGGGCACCCCTCGCCGACGTCGGCCTGTGCGAGGGCGACCCTCGCCGAGGAGGCCCTCGCCCGACGCCAACGAGGACTGCCCTCGCCGTGTCGGGCGAGGGCAGCCCTCGCCAGCGTCGGCCCGAGCCGGGCGACCCTCGCCGGGGAGGCCCTCGCCCGACGCCGACGAGGGCCACCCTCGCCCGTGTCGGGCGAGGGCACCCCTCGCCGCGCCGGCGCCGGCTTCCCTCCGCCGGGGCGGCGGAGAGAAGAAGAAAAAAATTAAAAAAATGAAATAAAAGAAAAAACAGAAAGAATAAGACGAAAATGCCTTTAATGGGGGTAAATGTGTCACAGTTTGTAAAATTTGGGGTTTTTCGTGTCACAAGAAAAGTTTGGGGTTAATCTGTCACTTAAGGTAAAGTTTGGGGTTTTTTGTGGTCTTTTCCCTTGATTTAATTATGATTTTATGATTTTATTCCTAAAATAATTAAATTTTGGTAATTAATGGGAAAATTATAGTGCGTCGATTTACAGCACCAAAACTATATTATGAGCTATTGAAACTAGTGAGATGTTCAGAAAATAAAATTATGATATTTTGGCTAAGGCCAACTGTGTACCCACACACGATTATCTTTATCGGGTATGAGAAAAATGAAAAATTGATTGAATGGTCTAGAGGTATACTATATCAGCCTACGAGCAATATATCAGCTTATATTGCGAGCAGTATACCGGTATGCTATATCAACCTACAGGCTCTAATATGTCAGCTTAGTGATAGCAGTATACATAATCAGCTTAGCGAGAGCAATATGATTGGCTTAGAGAGAGCATTATTAGTGTATCATATTAGCATGTGGGCGATATGTTAGCTTACCGATAGCAGTACATTATTTATCATCTTAGCGAGAGCTATACTATCTATTTATCGGCTTAGAGTGATCAGTCCTATTATGGGTGAACTTATAGATAGTATGAGATGAGCTGGCCAAAAAAGGGTTGTGATGACATGTAATCAACTAGGTCGATTGATTAATGATTTGATCTGATGTTATGAATCGATATGATTTGCGATATCTGTAAATGATATTGATTTGCAGGGTGGAACTGAGGCCAAGGTAAGTCCTCTGACTCGTGTTGTGCTTAGGTAGCCTTAAAGTGTATTGGCTTCCTAATCGAGTCTTAGGAGGGTAGAACTTGCTGAGACGTAATCTCACCCCGTTATGGGACAACATTTCAGGTCCTTAGATGGCAGCACCTCCCCCTCCTCCCTTGCATTTTGGTATACTGGAGGAAGTCACAGAAGTAAGTTATCATATCCCGATACACCCTCACCTTGAAAGATTGGAGTATGTGATGATAAAATCCACCGTCTGGGTCGACGTGGGTGAACCCGAGAAGGTACCTCATAGGTACCAGTCATGGTATCGTCACTATCATGACAAGTGAAGGGAGGGTCCTGTGCCGGAATCTGATGTGCCTCGGTGTGTTTTAGAGGATGCTCTTGGGAAGGACACAACGGATCCTGAGGGTGGATCAGTAGTGGATGTCAAGGATCCCAATCTTGAAGGTAATTTTGATTCTCCGATGTACTCAGCTAAGGCCACCAACTGGAGTGAGGAAGAAGGGGAGATCGAAGAGGATAAGGAGGTGGAACAAGAAGAATTTAGCGATGATGATTAGTTGTGGTTGTTAGACCCTCGCCCCCTGTTTGAGAACCTACTGTGGTGTATATGTTTTTACAAACCTAGACTAACTTGTATAATATATGACATAGTCTACTATGTATGTATGTATATGAGTGTGGTTGTGTGATTTGAAATTTTATGACCCCGCTTTCCTATCACATTGTTTTATTGTCTAGGGATTATTTAAATGCGTATGCATGTGTATTAAAATGAAAGAGCCGGCGATGCGTCCTGAGACGTCGCTATTAATCGACCAAGATGAGGGATGGGTACTTGCTCGGAGGATCAAGGTGTGACAGTTATATCAAGAAGACCCCTACTTTTCTAAGATCATTCCCGATGCACACGAAAAGAAGCTTGCTGATTATTCTATATGTGATGGTTTTCTTTTCAAAGGAAATCGTTTATGTGTGTTGGACTATTCTCTTCAGCAACGGGTGATCGATGAAGTTCACCGTGAAGGACATTTTGGGCATGACAAAACTGTACAACTCATCTTAGCCAAATACTTTCGGCCTCATTTGAAACGTGATGTACATCAGCATGTGATGAGGTGTCGACGTTGCCAAGTTGGAAAGGGACAAGCTACGAATGCTGGCCTTTATTTGCCCTTGCAAATTCCACATGTCCCATGGGAGGATATCTCTATGGACTTTGTCCTTGGATTACCATGCACAAACAGAGGTATAAATTTGATCTTTGTTGTTGTCAATTGATTTTCAAAAATGGCACATCTTATTTCATATCAAAAAACTATGGATGCTTCGCATATTGCCAACTTATTTTTCAAGGAAGTCTATAAGTTGCATGGCATTCCGAAGACCATTACTTCGAATCGGGATACAAAATTTCTTAGTCATTTTTGGCGATAACTGTGGAAGAATATCAGTACTGAACTGCAATATAATACTGTGTTTCATCCCCAAACGAATGGACAAACTGAGGTCGTCAATCGAACATTAGGAAATCTAGTAAGGACTTTGATCAATATTAATCTTGTTCTTGGGAGAAATGGTTGTCCCTTGGAGAATTTGCATATAATTGTGCTAAGAACCGTACCACTGGATATAGTCCATTTATGACCGTATATGGTTGACAACCGAACACTGCTCTTGATCTTGCACCCATTCCTTTTGCTTAGAAGTCGAGTAGCAAAGTCGACGATATTGTTTCTCAAATGAGGGCAATTCATGAAGATGCGCACCAAAGACTAGAGAGCAAAACCAAATCCTATAAAACGGACATCGACAAGCGGCGGCGTGAAGTTATCTTTGAACCTGGAGATTTTGTTTGGGCTTATTTGCCACCGAAACGGCATCCCGTCGGAAGTTATAACAAGCTTAGTGATTGAAAGCTTGGACCTCTCAAAGTTCTTGAGCGCATCAATCCTAATGCGTATCGATTAAATCTTTCTTCTCATTTGAAGATTCATGACGTCTTCAACGTTCGACATTTAACACCTTATGTGGGAGATTCTTCTGATGATGATGGCGAGCATTCGAGGACGAATTCTTTTAAAGATGGGGAGGATGATGCAGCCCGCATTGAAGACCAACTCTCTCGACCAAGAAGATTAGCCTGTATTCAAGCTCGACAAAACCGAGAAGCCATATCAATATCTTAAGTCCATCCCATAAGTTTGAAAGACACCTTGAGAGCCATGAAGAGCTTTTACTAGTTTCTAGTTTCTATTTTATTTACTATTTTCTTAGTTTCAATGCTATTTTTTTTTTAATTTCTTTGACAATATAAGCCATCCAATTTTCGGTAGAAGACGAATGACTTTTGATGAATGAAAACTTTGCTTTGAAGCAAGTATCATGAACCTTGTAGAGTTCATACCCTTGAAAACCTATAAGAGTTTTCACTCCATCCTTGAAGAGTTGGAGCTTTCGAAATTTGCATCTTTGAAGAGTTGCAGTCATTGATCTAGAAGAATAAGTGCCCCCTCAACTTCCTTAGAGGCCTAGAAGAGCAACCAATGGAGTTTCTATCTTTTCTTGTTATGTTCGTTATTTCCAACCCAAATTCGACCGTCCTACAATGCTTATTTTAGAAAACCCAAAACAGAGAAATTGTAGATCCAGAAGTCTTCGTTCATTTGGCTTTGGAATCAAGTCGATCTAATATGTATCAACAAAAATACAATTGTTTTCCTGAGCTTGCGCAGTGCTGAAATTTCTGTTCGTCCTGTTTTCTCGTGTGTGAGTCACTCTTTCGATCCTACTATTTGAGAAAGCCTACCCTTGGCTTGCATCAACTTACCTCATAAACACAGCCAAAACTGCCTTGCCCAAGCTTGTTTTCATGGCTGAAGTTCTTGGTTGCCAAAGAAATCACGTTGAAAGCGAACAATGGTAACTCTAGCTCTTTCGACTTGTTTTCCCCCGAATAGTCTCTCTTACTCGAGATGACTATTTCATTTAATAGAAAATCTTGGCTTCTCTCACGAGCTCCTGGTCACGCGAAGAAGCAGTCATCATCATCAAAATAGTAATTTCTACTGCACTCTGATTCATTTAATACAAGTTATTGGTAAGTAAGACACTAGACACGAGAGGAGACAGAACTCTAAGACTACACAGAAGAGAATGAAGAAGATGTGTGGAGATTTCTTCAATAGAGAATTCAAATTGGTTTTCTTGTTGTAATTCACCCAAGAGATTCAACCAGTTGAGATTTCACTAAAAATTGCCAGGTTCTAAACAGTGAATCAGTCACTAAGTGTAATTATAGGGATTAGGAAACGCTGAGAGGGTGTGTGTTTGAGTACTTGAGTGATTGTGTTATCCATTGTGTCACTTGTTTCTATAGTAAAAATGTGTTCTTCTCCCTATGGACGTAGATCACACCAACTAGTAAATATAATGTCCAATTTCATTTCCTTCCTTTTGTCCATTTCATTATTATTCGATTCGCTTGTCCTATTGTTTACAATGAATTATTTGTTTTGCCTGACAATGATTGAGATGCGTCATTCTTGGAGGGACACATATTCACACAGATAAGGTACTCCTAGAGTCAGTATTTCTTGCTCCAAGAACTATTTATAGTTAACTGCCCTAAAAATGAAGTTTTCCAATGATCTTATCCTTCAACTTCATTTGAATTGATATATAACCACAACAAGTCGCTTGAATTTGCACTAGTTCTTCAGACCTTCAACAGGCAATTGTCACACTTTTATTGCCAACGGCATCAACACCTAAATTTTGGGTTACCCATTTAGTTATTTATGACACAAAAATTAGAGATTAATTTTTAACCCCTAAAAAAAATATAATTGTATAGCATATAATTTTAGGTACATTTATTTTTAATTTGCATTTATATTGGATCGGTTCGAATCGGTGGTTCTAAGCTTTAAATTAACATATTGGGCTAAGCCCAAGAAGTGACCAAATTGGCCTAAGCCTTTTTTTTAATGATCGAAGATTATCTCATTAAAAATAGAGATTTTACATTTTTTCTAGGATATGTTCAGATAGGGCAAGTGTGAGCAAATATTGTGTTTAGAAAAGTAAATATTGTATTTGAAAAAAAAAATCTTCATAGATATCGATTTGAAAAAATTAAAATCTTAATTCTTGGCCTATAAATAGGTTGTTCGCTGAGGATCAGGAGAGCCGCAAAATAGAAATACACGGCCACAACGTGGGATTTTTCTTCGGATCACAAGGCAAAGGGGGCTTTCTACACAAAAACAAAAGAGAAAAGCTTTAGAGGAAAAAGTCAAAAGGAAAAGCTGTGCAGCAGCAAGTGCAGAAGGAGACAGAGAGAAAGTGACGTGAGAGAGGGACGCGAGAGGTGAAATAAAAAAGAAAAACAAAGAAAACTGAAACAGCACTGTTCTTCTTCTTCGGGCAGCCTCCTCGTCGTCGATACCTCCGCCTCCGCGCCCCTGCAGCGACCCGCGACGCCGGCACTCGCACCGCCCCAGCGCCGGTCACCGCGCTAGCGCAAGCCACCTCGCCGAGCACCGCCGCGCTGCCAGCCCGCGCCTGGCTCTCCACCCCAGCGCCGACGTTCGCTCGTCCCCCCGCGTCTGCTGTCGCTGCACTACAGTAGTACCCCGACGCCGTTGCTCCTGCGCCGCCCGCAACCTCCAGATCCCGCGCTTCTGCCTACGCCTCCGCCTCGTCTGCAGTCTGCAGATCTCGTGACCCAGCAGATGCCCGCCGCTGCTGCTCGCGACCCCGTCCACCTCGCCGCCGCTACAACCTGAGGCCAGAAGCCACCGCTCGTGTCCGCTGTCCGCCGCTTGCAGTGCCTCTGCTCCGCCCGTGACCTGCAGCAGCTGAGCCCCCCGCTCGCCGTCTCCGAGCACCACCGCTGCTGCGACCCGACGCTAGAAGTCGCCGCACCACCGTAACATCTCCGGCTGATCCCAAGCATCCCAGCAGCACCACGAATTGCTGAGCCAAGCCCCGAGGATTACTACTCTCTGTTTTTGCAGGTTTACCGGTGCCTTTGTCTACGTCCAGCAACAAAACCGTGGCGTCTCACGTGTTCGGAAAAGAGGGATAAAGTTGCCGCAGTTGGAAAAAGATAACGATTTGGTCATATAAGTGCAAGCGGTGAATTTGTCTTCTGTTGAGTTTTGTCTCATAGACAACTTGTGGGTTTTATGATTTCACTTCACGCAAGAAGAAGATTAATTTTGGCCAGGAGCTCGTGAAGAATTTAGACGTGTGGAGATATTCTTTAGTGGAAGAATAGAGAACAGACTTGGGGTCTCCTCACCGCGAGTACACCGCTGGCCAACCTTAGTCGTGGGCTGTGAAGCCGGGTTCATCGTTGTCGAGCCACGCGGAGCCACCACTGTTGCAAGCCACCGTTTGCTAAAATTCGTTTAGGGGCCAAATTTCAAATTAGGTAGATTTTATTTTATTTTATTTTATTTTATATGTTGCTTCTAATTATTCCTTGGTGTATCTTATTGAAAATCCCTGATTGATATTCGAAATTCGAGGAGCCTCTTAAATGAGGGATTGACAGTCTGATTTTCGTATTCGAAATTCAACTCATAATCGTTTGAAAAATCGCAAATCCGATCTCACATTTATTTAAAATTGACCAATCCGATCTTATGATTCATCAATTTTTGGATATCAATCTTATCTTGTTCTGATTTGCCGTTGTATGGTTTGAGTCGATTTTGTTTTCGTAAAAAGGAAAAAATCCAAAAAAAGGATTTGAAATAGATTAGGTTCGTTTTAGAAAATTCATCGTCTTAGGGTTATCTTGCATATTTAGAACATGAATTTTATTTTGAATTTCTAAAATAAAAAATAAGAAATGCATTCATTTATGATGTTAGTTTTTTTGAATTGCACATTTAATTATTTAGCAATTTTAGTTTCAAATTTCATAAAAAGAAAAAGTAAAAAAGTAAAATTAGGGCGTCATTGCATATTATGATAGATTGCATGTTTTTTTTTTTTATAAGAGAATAAAAAAAATCAATTGCATGTTAAGAATTTGAACTTAAGTCGCGAATTGGTATGAGCTAGCTAAGTTTAGAGTTAACAATTCATTAGCGTAATTTTAGGTGGTCCACCCGAAATTTAGGTCGTGAAATTGTATTATGGTATGCAGATAAGTTTTACCAAAAGGAAGGTTGTTGTGACATGGAGTACGAGGGCTTTTCATGATTGTGTGCTGGAAGAAATTGGAAAAGGAAAAAGAAGAACAGTATTCTACTAAATAAGAGGCTTAAAGAAAGAGATTGTCTTCTAATTATTATCAATTCTTGTTAGGATAGCAGCACGCATTGACATAACAGATTCGCCTAAAATTAGAAGACCAATGATAAATTCTCTTTTATGATTAATCAGTTAGATGACAGAACACTCGGGTTCAGACAGAGTAAGGTCAACCTACTACAGTGTCACTTATATTTGTTATGGTGACATTAAGTGCTGTTCACCAAAGAAGGGAGCGGAAAGAGATAAAATGTATAATACTAGAGGACCCTTTGCCTAGAATCAGTTTCAACGTCACCCCTGGCTCTTAATTTATTCATTTTCATATTCAAGTCTGTGGGTGAACTAAAGGATTCCCGTTAAGCACGGTCATTGTGAACTTGTAACGCAAATTTAAGGTAAATAAAGAGAAGGTTGAGGATCTTTTTCTATCTCAAGATGCAATTTGATGACTTCCTGCCAACATAAAATGAGAGCAGCCACAGTTATTTACATGTACAAGTTTCTGGTTATGAGACAATGAATGAGCCCACTTAATAAATTAAGGAAATTCTTAACAGAAGTCTATTGTATCTAATCTATCTATAAACTTTTCTCATAAGCACAAGAACAACTGCCTCATTTATGACACCATTAGCCTTTAGGTGTCATCTTTCTACTCATACGGGAAGTATCTCATTTCTCAACTTCAGTAGACTACACAGTTCCCTTATGAGGGCATGTGACTAGCGAGCTTCAACAACACTAATTGTAACTCCGTTAACAGAACATGTTCTGTTACATGTCAACTGAATATTATTGTGGGCAGTCTCGTCGATGAACGCTGGCTGTTTCGGGGATGGAAGTAACACATCAGCGTTCCCCAACATGAAAACCACTGTGGACGTAGTTGGTCTATCCAATGCATATCTTTGCACGCACAAGAGACCGATTTGAATGCACCGCAATATCATTTCCTCAGAATATGTATTGTCCATTGATCTGTCAACAATGTCCGTGCATTTGCCTTCTTTCCACAGCTCCCATACCTGGGAAGAACACATACCAAGCACCTTGGATTGTGAATAGGGGTTGGTCAAATTGTGCATTGCATTGAATAATATGACACTTTCATACTTACATGGCCAATTAAATTGCAAAAGGGGCTCATATGATAGCACCCATTATTTCTTTGGCCTGTAATGATCTCCAACAACAGAACTCCATAACTGTAGACATCTGATTTTATTGAAAACCGGCCTTGCAGAGCATACTCTGGTGCCATGTACCCACTACGGAAGCCACCATAGAGAAGTAATCAACATCTCATTCACCATATGAACTTCCTTGTCAAATTTTAGGGAAGATAATTCAAGGTTGAAATCTTAGTATGAAAGAAAATAGTTGGAACCAAGCTCATCTTATTTGTTCTAATTTCTCATTGTCTAATCAAGCGAAACAGAATTTAATGCTCAAGAAAAACACTTACTATGTCCCGACCACACGCTTCGTTTTTCCTTCAATTTGGTCTCCTCCACATATCCTAGCCATCCCAAAATCTGAAATTTTGGGGTTCAGTGCAACATCCAGTAAGACATTGCTAGCTTTCAAATCTCTGTGGATTATCCTCAATGACGAATCCTGGTGTAAATACATGAGTCCTCGAGCTACCCCATACGCAATTTCGAACCTTTTTTCCCAATCCAGAAGTGATCTCCTTGTATCATCTGGAATTTGAGGATTTCCTCAAGTTATTATCCATAATACTCTGTGTAGTACTGAAATTATGGCCCACTGGAACAGAGGACTTACCAAAAAGGAATGAATCCAAGCTGTTGTTGGGCAAATACTCATAAATTAACAGTTTCTCGTCTTCTTGAATGCAGCAACCTATGATTTTCACCAGATTCCGGTGTTGGAGTTTGGCAATCAATCTGACTTCATTCTTGAACTCTTCATTTCCTTGTCCCGAATATTTCGAGAGTCTTTTAACTGCTATTTCTGTTCCGTGATTCATCACACCCTGTGAAAATGAACACATCACAGGAATAAGTATCTAAACCTGAGAAACGAAGCTGGTCGCTTGAAAGCTGTCATGAGTAGATTTCAAGATTTATTAGGCTGTTAAGGGCGTGCATGGAAACGTTTCTAAGAAACGTTTCCGGAACACTTCTGTACGGATTTTGTTCCCGGGAACAAAAACGCGTTTGGTTGCGTTTCTGTTCTTTTTTTGTTTTTTTGTTCCCGGAACAAAATAAGAACAAAAACAAGAAACAACAAATTGTTGTTTCTTGTTCCATAAACAAAAATGAAAGAAACGTTTCTTGTTTCTCTCTCTCTCTCTTCTTCTTCTCTTCTTCTTTTCTTCTTCTTTTTCTTCTTTTTTCTTTCGCCGGTCGCCGGCCTCGGCCATGGCCGGCGACCGGCCGTCGAGGCTCGGCCTCACTGGATCTGGGCAAGGCCGAGCTCGCCCAACCAAGGTGAGGCTCGGCGTCGCCGGATCTAGGCGAGGCCGAGCTTGCCCAGCCAAGGTGAGGCCAAGCCTCGCCTAACCACGGCGAGGCCGAGCCTGGCCGAGGGCCGGCGAGCCTCGCCGTGGCTGGGCGAGGCTGCCGGCCCCGTCGGCCGGTCGCCGGAGGCCGTTGACCGGCCGAAAAAAAGAAAAAAATAAAAAGAAAGGAAAAAATGAAAAATAAAATAAAAATGTTTAAAAAATTAAAAGAAACAAAAAAAAGAATAAAATTTAGCAAACGTGTTTTTATTCATTTTTTATTCCCGGACCAAACGTTACCAAACGCGTTCTTTTGTTCAAAAATTGTTCTCTGGAATAGAAACATTTTTTTTTTTGTTTCTGTTCCCTGGAACAAAAAAAGAACAGAAACGTTACCATTCGCACCCTCAACTTGACAAGAGGATGTGCGATTTACACTCACTATAAGTTTTATGACTTAGAAAAATGGAGAAGCAACACGTTACATGACCATGGAAAATAAAGAGCAGCATGACTTGTGCTGTTTTCTACTTCTTCGCCCTCGTCTTTTATTAGTCACTTCCTTCCTGGGTCTGCGATGACTGGAAGATCAGAATCGCTACAGAGACACCTCCATGGATATAGTGAAGGTAACCAGATTGCAATACCTTTAGACAATTTCAAAATACAGAAAGGTCCTTCGCAATAAAACTAGCTCATTTCTGACAAATTTATTCGAGGACATCAATCCCCATAAACATAAGATAAATGATGTTGATAGACCTCATAAAGTTAATACTCAATAACCATTTGGAATCAGTCAAATAGGGAGATTAATTACCTTATATACAGATCCAAAACCGCCTTGGCCAAGCTCATTGACTGAGGAAAAATTGTTTGTGGCTGCAGCTACAGTTTCAAAATTAAAGAGTGGTAGATCTTTTTTTTGTCTACCTTCACTGTTGAGGTCTTTCAGACCTGGAAGATCATTGAAATATGCTGAGTTTGTGGTACCACTAGCAAGAGGATTACGCCCTCTTCTACCTGCTGTCATAAAGAGGAATAAAATGTTTAAGAAATGAAAGCAATAGTGTAATGCTTCTTTTTTTACTGTTCTGGCAAAGTGGGAAATTTTCTTTACAGGGACGAGCACTACAAATTTTTACTCCAACAATGTCCATATCGCTTGTTCCTCAAGATCAATGCACATAGGCTCAATTTCAAGATGAATTGCAATACAGCATTTTCCATCTATCTGCGTCTGTGCAGCTTTATTGGTCAAGATTTGCAGTACTGAAATGAACCACCCTTTAGGATAAAATCCTAGCTAGATTAACCCCAATTTAAATTAATTGATTTCTTAACCCTGAAGATCGAAATTAATACCTACTTGTAAAATAGACAGTTTTAAATATAGCAGAAAAAGCTTATATTAAGGCTGATCACCCACCTCTTTTCCTCTTCAACATACGGCAGTACATGAGGGAGCCTAAGAGCAGCAACAGTAGTGCAGATACCGATAGTGCCACCATTGCCTTCTTCACAAATGTACTCCTTTTCCTATAGCGAGCTGTAGAAATAAGGCATGAGAAGTGTGCCAATGACATTGAACTAGCACATATTATCGAAATTAATGCAACAAGTGCAGTTTATAACATGAACTATCAGAAGCAAGCAGTTTCGTTAAGACGAGAAGTAGAAATTGGGACAATAATTACAACCCGAGAACAGTAGCAAAAATATTTGAAGTAGATATCTGCAATGAGTACCTAAGTCAATTGCATCCACCCGCACATATAAATCTTGACCCAAATCTGAAAATTCTCTCATATCCATTAAATCTCCATACCATTTAAGGCATCCGAATTCCCCCATAGTTTCATTTGCACTCGAATAAGCTGTGCAATTGCAATCACTCAAGCATTCCTGCTCACACTCGTTCAAGCTTAGGTTCATGTCGACATGGGCAGTTGAAGTGTCAGGCAACTTCACCCGTTCCACCTTCACGAAACCTTCCCCACTTCTACACAGTGACGTGTTTTGCCTCCTGCACCCACCTGATCCGTCCCTTAGGTACCAATCGCCTGGAGACTTGGGCTCAAAGCCAGGCAGGCATGTGCAGTCGAACTGATCTGCATAGTTTGCACCACAGTTGCCATTAGGCCCACACTTGCCGTAGTAGTCACACTGCTCCTTTGGATGGGAAGAAAACTCGGTCCACCGCTGCTCTTCATCGTGCCATATGAAGTGTTTAAGGAGCCCTGACTCGTATGCCACATATCTAGGGACAACTGATGCATTGGCGACGCCATACATCAGAGAAACCTCCATCGCGTTTATCGTAATTGTGATATTATAGACCAAATCATTAGCCATCTCGGGAACAGCACCCTGCTTTTTCTCAATTATTGCTCCGCCACGTCAATACGGAGCTCGACCCTTGTAAAGGAACAACTGTGGGTACCCTGTTGGTTCAAACCTGTATCCAAATCTGAAAATTCTCTCATATCCATTAAATCTCCATACCATTTAAGGCATCCGAATTCCCCCATAGTTTCATTTGCACTCGAATAAGCTGTGCAATTGCAATCACTCAAGCATTCCTGCTCACACTCGTTCAAGCTTAGGTTCATGTCGACATGGGCAGTTGAAGTGTCAGGCAACTTCACCCGTTCCACCTTCACGAAACCTTCCCCACTTCTACACAGTGACGTGTTTTGCCTCCTGCACCCACCTGATCCGTCCCTTAGGTACCAATCGCCTGGAGACTTGGGCTCAAAGCCAGGCAGGCATGTGCAGTCGAACTGATCTGCATAGTTTGCACCACAGTTGCCATTAGGCCCACACTTGCCGTAGTAGTCACACTGCTCCTTTGGATGGGAAGAAAACTCGGTCCACCGCTGCTCTTCATCGTGCCATATGAAGTGTTTAAGGAGCCCTGACTCGTATGCCACATATCTAGGGACAACTGATGCATTGGCGACGCCATACATCAGAGAAACCTCCATCGCGTTTATCGTAATTGTGATATTATAGACCAAATCATTAGCCATCTCGGGAACAGCACCCTGCTTTTTCTCAATTATTGCTCCGCCACATCAATACGGAGCTCGACTCTTGTAAAGGAACAACTGTGGGTACCCTGTTGGTTCAAACCTGTATGAACAACTGCCCGGTGCAGGATCATCTTCGGATTTCCAAGATGTCACGAATCGTTCCAAACCAGCTCTCTGGTCCAACCCAAGCTTCATGGACGGAAGATAGGTATCCGTGGGATAATCAAAGCTCTGCCAAACAACCATTTTGCTTAAATCATGCTTCAAAACCAGATTACCTGAATCCAAAAGCTGAGCAGTGGTAGAATTATCTAAATTCATGGACGAAACATTGGTTGACCAAATGGGGAAGCTTCCATTGTTTGCATTGATCGCCAAGTTTCCATAGCGATCCAATGCAAGAACTCCTGAAGTATCATTCAGGGGATGCTCTCTGTTAGCAACCCAAACAACGGTTTGCTCCGGTTGTCCATAGTACCAAATCCCCAGGTAATGCGAGGTTGACTTTCCTGGGCTGAAGAAACCAAGAGCAAATTTTCTTCCTTGGGAGATCAAGACATCACCATCTTTCAAGGCATCATTTGGGGCAAGGGTGTCCGAAGAATCAGTCGAATGAAGCAGAAGAAACAAAACCAGGATGTGCAATGACACCGTTCGAGTGTTCATGCTGCACGTACATGGGGATGCAGCTTGCCTATTTTTCGGGCAAGATAGCAGAGATATGGCGTTTGCTTCATTACCATCAAAACAGGAACATCTCAATGTACCCCAGTGGAAAATGTGCCATGAAGCGGCGACTTCAACATCACCGGTCCAAGCTTGACTTTTCCTCATTCCACAGGAAGGTTCTCCTTTATTTATCATATAGATTACTTGCATTAGCGCACCTTTAGTTTTTTTAATGCCTGATGTTGATTCAAGATGCATCATTACACAGGAAGGTACTCCCAGTCCCGGGAACCCGAGGGAACGCCATTAATTGCGCTAGTCAACATCTTTTTTCCTTTCACTTTTGGAAATCTCCCGAAAGGTCCAAGTTGATCGGATGTTGTTGCTCGTTGCTATTGGCTCCCGAGTATATTTAATTAAGTTCATGAAGGATGGTCAAACTGGAAACGCGGTTCCTATGTAGATGCTGGAAAGGAGCAATTTAAAACGAGATGAAATCATTGTGAAGGAAGGTTCGATAAAATAGAGACTATGTGTGATGATGATGATAATGATTGTAGGGTGAATTCAATAAATAACTATTCACTTTTTAAATTTTAACCCTTTGATTTTAAAATTTAGCTAATAAAAATGAAATTTCAACACCCTCTTTTACGTGTAAACTGGGTCAGGAAAACGAACACAGGAAATTGATTGTGGCAAAACATAATTCTGATATCATATTGGAATGTCCAATTCAAAAGCTTAAGTTAATAAATGAAGGCAATCACTTGTTTATAAAAACTAAGCATATGAACCCCATGGTCAAGCGACGTGAGATATTTCAACCTTATAATAAAAAAATTACAAACTATTGAATAAATCACTCATGTTATTGATTTAGGTTATCACTTTTAAGGGAGCACCAGATTCTAACATGTGACGTTAGAAAACGGGATCACGCTGCACGTCTTGTTTTCTATTTTGGCTGACAATTCGCTGATAGGCATTTATACTTACAGTAGATTTGTTGTTGCCCTGAGGCAGTACAGTCACGCCTCAGCTATTTCCATATTTTGAAGTGAAGGATTTAATGCCATATCAAGTTTCAAAACTCCTAGTTGCTGAACTTTTGAGTCATTGTTGAAGGAGTAAAGCAGACACAGCTGTTAACTTGCCCAGAAGTAGTAACACTCTGCATGAATATCTAAATCTTATGCATCCTTTATAACAAAAAAACAAAAATAATATGAAGAACCTGTACACATCTGCACCCTATATACTTTTCGTGTATAAAGTATGTATAACCTGTTACTCTTCTCGTTGCTCGAGTATTCTTATCATGCTTTCATCTGCTCTGTAGAGCTGTGACAGTTACATCATTGGAAAAGTTAAGTATTTTAACACTAGAGGATGAGTCGGTGCTCATAGCAAAGCTCTCAGCACTTAATCCCGGTTCCTTAGGTTGAGGAACATCAGAAGTCTCGCTGCCTAACATAAGCACGACCGATGACATTGTTGGCCGGTCTTCGGGTCGCTGCTGCACGCACAAGAGTCCTACCTGGATGCACCTCAGCACTTCCTTCAAAGGAAATTCTTCCTCCATCAGGACATCTACTAGTCCAAGTGCATTCCCCTCGGTCCATAGTTTCCATGCCTGAAAATATGTTAATAACAAGTTATTACATATCATAGAACAACAGAAAGATTGAAGACCTAGCATCCAATCCGAACCAAGCATAAGCAGGGGAATACTTACATGTCCAACGAGAATGAGGTCATGGTCCGGGTGATAAAATCCCCAATTCTTGTGGCCGCTCACAATCTCCAGTAACAGTACTCCAAAACTAAACACGTCTGATTTTACTGAAAAATGGCCTTTCATCGCATACTCAGGAGACATATAACCGCTGTAAGGCAGAAATAAAGCATCAGAATATCCACAAATTTTAAAAAATATTCCTTGAAGCTAACAGTAGAATAACTTACTATGTCCCAACTATTCTGTTGGTCATTTCTCCAGCATTTTCTACAGTAAATGTTTTTGCAATTCCAAAATCTGAGATTTTAGGATTCATCTCGCTGTCTAGTAAGATGTTGCTTGGTTTGAGGTCTCGGTGGATAATTCTCGGCCTAGAGTCTTCATGGAGATAGAGAAGTCCACGGGCAATCCCCATGATGATGCTGAAGCGTGTCTTCCAGGCCAAAAGTTTCTGTCTAATTGGATCTTCACAAAATTTGAGATAAGTTATTGAGGGAAAAAACTGCATAATCTCAAGCAGGTTGAAAAAGTGCAAATGGGGTGAAGGTCACACCGAAAAGCTGGTGGTCCAAGCTTTTGTTCGGCAAGTACTCGTAGATTAACATTCTTTCATCTCCATGAATGCACAATCCTAGGAGCTTCACAAGATTCCGGTGTTGAAGTTTGGCAATCAGTATGACCTCATTCTTGAACTCTATCAGGCCCTGCCCAGAGTTCAGTGAGAGCCTCTTCACGGCAACATCTTGTCCTGTAGGCAATACACCCTGGCAGATAGCATATTACATGTTAGTAAGATCGAAGTAGAAAAAAATCATAAAATCATCTTCTCGTATTTGGAACCATCTTCATGGAGTTGATACGAGAGTCATTTAACGACCTTGTATACTTTGGCCAAAAAAAGTACCTTGTATACTTCACCGAATGTGCCCCGCCCAACCTTGTTTTCGAAAGAGAAATTGTTTGTGGCATCAGCAACCGAAGCAATATCAAGAAGGGGTAATTTGAGGTCTTCCTTCAGATCACCATCTCCTGAATCTCGATAAATTAAGTACTCAGCTGCGACAGAGGACATAAATCAGCCATCAGCATAAAGAAACGTATAATCATGCTCCACAGTTAAGGGAATTAAAGCAACTTTATGAAGCATTTGTTTCCTCAAAGTTGTTATCATTTACTTCCTTGAAGTCATTACCATTCGCTCTAACTTGCTGATCAGGAACCGAAAATAATTATAGGAGAGAGTGTTCTCTCACATTGAAGCTGGATGTGATGCTAAGCTAACCAATGTTTTCTTAGGCCCTCATTAAGGATATTAATAGATTTATAGGCCTTTCAGGTATGGTTTCATTGTGTAAGGACCCGGGCCTCATTGTGTGATATTGTCCGCTTTGGGTCACCCGCACTGGTGCGGACGAACCGCCATCCCAGCCATGGTCTTTTCCCTCACAGTTTTAAAACGCGTCATGCAGGGGCAGAGGGCCATCCCTCGGGCCTTCCGTCTCCCAAGCCATGATATTGTCCTCTTTGGGTCACCCGCCCTGGCGCGAATGAACCGCCATCCCAGCTACGGTCTTTTCCCTCAAGGCTTTGTTCTCAACACAGCGGAAGCATGTGTGAAACGCGTCACACATATTAAGGGATCCAAGCCTTATAAAGGCTCTCAGGACTTCCCTCCTAAGCGATGTGGGACAGGAGAAATGCCCTTAGCCTCGCCAGCGTACTGTCGATGCGATCTTAGTCCGTCCCTCCATACTGCCACGGGTCTGGGTCGTCACATTCTCCCCTCCTTAAGGCACAGCACCCTCGCTGTGGCCCCACACATTGTAGGAGTCAACTCTGATACTATTTGTAAGGACCCGGGCATCACTGTGTGATATTGTCCGCTTTGGGTCACCCGCACTAGCGCAGACAAACCACCATCCCAACCACAGTCTTTTCCCTCACGGTTTTAAAACGCGTCACACAGGAGCAGAGGGCCATCCCTCGGGCCTTCCCTCTCCCAAGCCATGATATTGTCCTCTTTGGATCACCCGCCCTGGCGCAAATGAACCACCATTCCAACCACGGTCTTTTCCCTCAAGGCTTTGTTCTCAGCGCAGCGGAAGCATGAGTGAAACGCGTCACACATATTAAGGGACCCAAGCCTTATAAAGGCCCCAGGACTTCCCTCCTAAGCGATGTGGGACAAGAGAAATGCCTTTAGCCTCACCCGCGTACTGCCGAGGCAATCTTAGTCCGTCCCTTCGTACTGCCCCGGGTCTGGGTCGTCACACATTGAAGGAAATTTTAGCATGATAAGCAAGAAAGGAACATGTAAAGAAATAGAGTCATGAACATACTTTCAGCAATTTCTTAATTTTCTTATTTATAATGAGAGAAGCAAGAATCATGATGTTTGCAAGAATAGTTTAATGCCATGGTAATGACTTTACCTCTCACCCTCTCTTTCCTTCGGAGAGCATACCAGCCAATGAATGCTAGTATAAGCATTCCACATACAGTCGAGACAGATATGCCAATGGCAATTACCATACGCCTTCTCCTCTTAGCTCAAGCAATTGCATCTATTCATTGAAAAATTTCAAAATAATCATATGCTCTCATACTCAAACAGAGAGCTTAGTAACCACACGGCAATAGTTCTCATTTGTGCCACTGTGCTCTCCTCATCGCAGATTATTCAATACAGAAATGTCTCTTGTACTCGTTTTTTTATCTAACATCAAGCATATACCAATGTGTAGAACCGGGACATCCCATGTGATTGCACATACAGAAAGAAGCATTTCTTAATGAACTTACAGGGCCTAGAGATCCTATTTAAGTGACAGATCTTATTGCATGTGACGCAAACACAACAGTGATCAAATTTGAGTCTCCTTAATGAGCATATTAACTATAACCATGTCATCACATTCACATAAAGCATTTCCAGGCAAGGACATGGATTTCCTTGTTAATCTCAGGTGTTGAAGCCTTTTTTCGGGAAAGTTTGTTGTTGTTTATTTTGATGATATCTTGATTTTTAGCAAGTCTACTAATGAGTACTTGCAGCATCTTCAAGAAGTATTATGTGTGTTGAGGCAAGAACAATTGTATGCATCTCTCGACAAGTGCTATTTTATGGTACCACAAATCCTTTTCTTGGGGTTTCATATTTCGAAGAATGGCATTTTGGTGGATGATTCTAAGATCAAGGTGATTTGAGAATGGCCAACTCCAACAAATGTGCATGAAGTACGAAGTTTTCATGGCCTCGCTTCGTTCTATCAACGGTTTATTGTGCATTTTAGCACCATTGCGGCCCCACTCACTTCTTGCATGAAGAAGGGAGTTTTCGAATGGACGAATGCAGCTCACAAAAGTTTTAAACAATTCAAAGAAAAATTGAGCATAGCCCCGGTACTTGCATTGCCTAATTTTGATCTTGTTTTTGAAGTGCATTGTGATGCATCGTGCGGCATAGGAGGAGTTCTAAGTCAAGGAGGCCGACTCATCGCCTTCTTTAGTGAAAAATTGAATGGTGCCAAACTTCGCTACAGCACTTATGATTTGGAATTCTACGCATTATTTCGCACTTTTGAGTATTGGCAACCATATCTTATTCATCGAGAGTTTATTTTATATACTGATCATGAAACTCTGAAGTATCTTTCCGGACAACAAAAGCTTAACTCCAAGCGTGCAAAATGGGCTAAATACATCAAGGAGTTTACTTTCATTATTAAGCATAAAACTAGAGCTCAGAATCAGGTTGCTAATGCCCTTAGACGAAAGAAAAGCTTGCTCTTTACAATGAATTCTACTGTTCTTGGATTTGATTCTTTTCAGGAGTTATTGTGACATCCCAAATTTCAATCATTTTTTTTGTGACCTAGGGAACCCCGCACAGCCGACAGCTGCGTAAGTAAACCCTGGGGAGGCACGTAGGAAACCACCACCCATGTACCTCGGGTATGTCGCCAATGATCCGCCTGCCTCCCTGCAACTTGCGTTGCAGGGGCTTCGAACTCCAGACCTCCAGCGTGGAAGTCATGGAGCCTACCAACGGAGTCTATTGAATAAATCGAGCATTTCATCGACGCGCTTATGGGGCTATTCTCAGAGCTGATCTCTCTCGAGATAACTAGACTATTCAGGGAAGCCATTAAGAAATTTTAATGCGATAGACCTAAGAATTCGACCAGAAATCGGCTTTTCGACCGTGCTTATCTTTAGAGACCATTACATCACAGTTAAAAATTGATTGGAGATCAGAGATAGGTTGGTCCGATAGAGATGTGTGGCAAATCATGGATGACACCACTAAATTGGAAAATTATCATTGATCGGCACTAGACTGATTTTTCTATCGTTTTGGTACTCTGTGTCCGTATTTGAATTCTTGAGATTTTCACGACAACCGAGAGTCACCAATGTGTCGAGTGGGTTCATTGTGGCTCGAAGAAAATTGACCAAGGGTCATTTGCACTAAAAGTTTCTGAAACTACCCAATAGCCTAAGTCAAGCTAAAAACACGTTAGATTGAAATTAATCACAAATTTGAATCTGATTTCAAAAATTGAAGATTCTATCATGTCACAATAAATTCTAGGACTATTGACTCAGTCTCAGAAGATTTTTCTGCAACCCAAGACTTTTTGGAAAAAAAAAGTCATCATAAGGCCGTTTTTGTTCAAAAATATGGCAGGACCTTTTTTATGACAAAATTGGAAGCAAGTGAGATGTATTGGTAAGGAAGAATACCAATTTGATTATTGACTTGATAATGGAATTTATTAAGACTAAATTGAATTGATTCAAGAATGAAACTAAGTCCAATTGAGGGAGAAATGTTTGAATTTCCTATGTCCCCCTTCCCCTATGGTTTTGGACCACTTCAAAGGTTGCAAGGAGGACATGGGTGGCTGAATTGCAGCCATAGAAGCCATACTTGGTTAGGGATGGGTCAAGGGAACATTTAGTTGGAAAATTTGGCCATGGTGGCCCCCTCTTGCCTCTCTCTCCCTCCAAGGTTGTCGTCCACCCCTAGTGTAGCCTTCATTGTGCCTTGCAAACTTCTAGCTAAAGCAAGGAAGCTAGCCAACTGCCCCGAAGCCGCTCACATGCCGCCAAAGTCGCCGTTGGCCGCCGCAATGCCGTCGCACCTCGTCCGCGCGCTCCGCCGCCTGCCCCGCTGCCTTGCTGCGCCCTCACGCCGTCCTAGCTGCGTCCCAGGACTGTCCCGAGTAGCTCAGGCCGTCGTTGGAGCCCTTGCCGCCACCGTAAGCTGTTGCCACCGCCCGCCGAACATCCCTGCTGCTTTCATCCACCTTGCCTCACCAAACCGGCCTTTGTTTCTGGTTTTGTAGCCTAAAATAGAGAGCAGGAGAGTGGGTTTCCAGACGTGGTCTAGGCCCGTTTTGAGGTGGTCCTAAGCCTCGGTTGCTAGGCCCGCCTTGAGGAAAGTTGAGCCTCGCGACGTTCTCGTCGTTTTGCACTGACCCGCACGTTAAACAAGTGAGTTTCACTCACTAAACCCCGCTGAGTATGCTAATGATGCTTATGGGTTATTTAGATTTAATTAAGTGTGATTAGGTGGATAGAATAGAGTAGAGCAATTAAATTAGTGCCTTATCAATACATGTTAGGCAATTGGTTAGTACATTTAGCTAGTAGACGCGCTTTCTTATTTATTGAACAAACCTTGGAATTTTTCCAAGTCCATTTCGGCGTCCAATTAGGCATTACGGGCCTAAGTTGGATTTATTGCATTTATTTAATAATTCCGTAATTATTTAATTATTTAATTATTTTTCGAAAATTAGGCTGAGATAGCCAACGACTAGAATTTTATGCTGGTTATTGGGGTGCAGTCTGTTTATTTATTTGAGCGTTAATTTGTGTTGAATTGATTTAATTATGATTTTAGGATTTTATTCCTAAAATCATTAAATTTTGGTAATTAATAGGAAAATTACCAGGTGTCGATTTACAGCACCAAAAATATAATTAATAGGAAAATTAGATTGCGAGCAGTATACCAATATGCTATATCAACCTACGGGCTCTGATATGTCAGCTTAGTGAGAGCTGTATACCTAATCAGCTTAGCGCGAGCAATATGATCGGCTTAGAGAGAACATTATTAGTGTATTATATTAGCCTGCGGGCGATATGTCAGCTTACTGATAGTAGTACATTATTTATCAGCTTAGCGAGAGCTATACTATCTATTTTTTAGCTTAGGGTGAACAGTCCTATTATGGATAGGCTTATAGATAGTATGAGATGAGCCGACCAAGAAAGGGTTGTGATGACATGTAATCGACTAGGTCGATTGATTAATGATTTGATCTAATGTTATGAATCGATGTGATTTGCGATATCTGTAAATGATGTTGATTTGCAGGGTGGAACTGAGGTCAAGGTAAGTCATCTAACTCTTGTTGTGCTTAGGCAGCCCTAAGGTGTATTGGCTTCCTAATCGAGTCTTAGGATGGTAGAACTTGCTGAGACGTAGTCTCACCCAATTACAGGACAATATTTCAGGTCCCTAGATGGCAACACCTCCCCCTCCTCCCGTGCATTTTGGTATACCAGAGGAAGTCACAGAAGTAGGTTATCATATCCCAATACACTATCACCTTGAAAGATTGGAGTACGTGATGATAAAATCCACTGTCTGGGTCGACGTGGGTGAACCCGAGAAGGTACCTCATAGGTACCGGTCATGGTATTGTCACTATCATGACAGGCAAAGGGAGGGTCCTGTGCCGGAATCTGATGTGCCTCGGTATGTTTTAGAGGCTGCGCTTGGGAAGGGCACATTGGATCCTAAGGGTGGATTAGTAGTGGATGTCAAGGATCCCAGTCTTGAAGGTAATTTTGATTCTCCGGTGTACTCAGCCGAGGCCGCCAACTGGAGCGAGGAAGAAGGGGAGATCGAAGAGGATAATGAGGTGGAACAGGAAGAATTTAGTGATGATGACTAGTTGTGGTCGTTAGACCCTCCCCCTGTTTGAGAACCTCTGTGGTGTATATGTTTTTACAAACCTAGACCAACTTGTATAATATATGACATAGTCAACTATGTATGTATGTATATGAGCGTGGTTGTGTGATTTGAAATTTTATGACCCCGCTCTCCTATCCCATTGTTTTATTGTCTGGGGATTATTTAAATGCTTATGCATGTGTATTAAAATGAAAGGGTCGGTGATGCGTCTGGAGACGTCATTATTAATCGACCAAGATGAGGGATGGGCACATGCTCGGAGGATCGAGGTGTGACAGTTATATCAAGAAGACCCCTACTTTTCTAAGATCATTCCCAATGCACATGAAAAGAAGCTTGCTGATTTTACTGTATGTGATGGTTTTCTTTTCAAAGGAAATCGTTTATGTGTGCCGGACTGTTCTCTTCGGCAATGGGTGTTCGATGAAGTTCACCGTGAAGGACATTTTGGGCATGACAAAACTGTACAACTCATCTCAGCCAAATACTTTTGGCGTAATTTGAAACGTGATGTACATCGGCATGTGATGAGGTGTCGACGTTGCCAAGTTGGAAAAGGACAAGCTACGAATGCTAGCCTTTATTTGCCCTTGCCGATTCCACATGCCCCATGGGAGGATATCTCTATGGACTTTGTCCTTGGACTACCACACATAAACAGAGGTGTAAATTCGATCCTTGTTGTTGTTGATCGATTTTCAAAAATGGCACATTTTATTCCATATCGAAAAACTATGGATGCTTCGCGTATTGCCGACTTATTTTTCAAGGAAGTCTATAACTTGCATGGCATTCCAAAGACCATTACTTTGGATCGGGATACAAAATTTCTTAGTCATTTTTGGCGACAACTGTGGAAGAATATTAGTACTAAACTGCAATATAATACTGTGTTTCATCCCCAAACGAATGGACAAACTGAGGTCGTCAATCAAACATTGGGAAATCTATTAAGGACTTTGATCGATAATAATCTTGTTCTTGGGAGAAATGGTTGTCCCTTGGAGAATTTGCATATAATTGTGCTGAGAACTGTAGCACTGGATATAGTCCATTTATGACCGTATGTGGTCGACAACCAAACACTGCTCTTGATCTTGCACCAATTCCTTTTGCTTAGAAGTCAAGTAGCAAAGTCGACGATATTGTTTCTCAAATGAGGGCAATTCATGAAGATGCGCACCAAAGACTAGAGAGCAAAACCAAATCCTATAAAATGGACATCGACAAGCGGCAGCGTGAATTTATCTTTGAACCTAGAGATTTTGTTTGGGCTTATTTGCCACCGGAATGGCATCCCGTCGGAAGTTATAACAAGCTTAGTGATCGAAAGTTTGGACCTCTCGAAGTTCTTGAGTGCATCAATACTAATGCGTATCGATTAAATCTTCCTTCTCATGTGAAGATTCATGACGTCTTCAACGTTCGACATTTAACACCTTATGTGGGAGATTCTTCTGATGATTATGGCAAGAATTTGAGGACGAATTCTTTTAAAGATGGGGAGGATGATGCAGCCCGCATTGAAGACCAACTCTCTCGACCAAGAAGATCGGCCTGCATTCAAGCTCGACGAAACCGAGAAGCCGTATTGATATCTTGAGTCCATCCCGTAAGTTTGAAAGACACCTTGAGAGCCATGAAGATGCTTTTACTAGTTTCTAGCTTCTATTCTATTTATTATTTTCCTAGTTTCAACGCTTTGTTTTTATTTCTTTGACGATATAAGCCATCAATTTCTGGTAGAAGATGAACGACCTTTGATGAATGAAAACTTTGCTTTGAAACAAGTATCATGAACCTTATAGAGTTCATACCCTTGAAAATTTATAAGAGTTTTCACTCCATCCTTGAAGAGTCGGAGTTTTCAAAATTTGCATCCTTGAAGAGTTGTAGTCATTGATCTAGAAGAATCGGTGCCCCCTCAACTTCCTTGGAGGCCTAGAAGAGCAACCAATGGAGTTTCTATCTTTTCCTGTTCTGTTCGTTATTTCCAACCCAAATTCGACTGTCCTACAATGCTTATTTTAGAAAACCCAAAACAGAGAAATTGTAGATCCAGAAGTCTTCGTTCATTTGGCTTTGGAATCAGGTTGATTTAATATGTATCGACAAAGATACGATTGTTCTCCTCAGCTCGCGCAGTGCTGAAATTTCTGTTCTTCCTGTTTTCCTATGTGTGAGTCACTCTCTCAATCCTACTATTTGAGAAAGCCTACCCTTGGCTTGCATCAACTTACCTCGTAAACACAGCCAAAATTGCCTTGCCCAAGCTTGTTTTCGTAGCTGAAGTTCTTGGTTGCCAAAGAAATCACATTGAAAGAGAACAATGGTAACTCTAGCCCCTTCAGCTTGTTTTCCCCCGAATAGTCTCTCTTACTCGAGATGACTATTTCATTTAATAGAAAATCTTGGCTTCTCTCACGAGCTCCTGGTCACGCGAAGAAGCAGTCATCATCATCAAAATAGTAATTTCTACTGCACTCCAATTCATTTAATACAAGTTATTGGTAAGTAAGACACTAGACATGAGAGGAGACAGAACTCTAAGACTACACAAAAGAGAATGAAGAAGATGTGTGGTGAGTTCTTCAATAGAGAATTTAGATTGGTTTTCTTGTCGTAATTCACCCAAGAGATTTAACTAGGTGAGATTTCACTAAAAATTGCAAGGGTCTAAACAGTGAATCGGTCACTAAGTGTAATTATAGGGGCTGGGAAATACTGAGAGAGTGTGTGTTTGAGTACTTAAGTGATTGTGTTATCCATTGTGTCACTTGTTTCTATAGTAAAAATGTGTTCTTCTCCCTATGGACGTAGATCACACCAACTAGTAAATCTAATGTCCAATTTCATTTCCTTCCTTTTGTCCATTTCATTATTATTCAATTCGCTTGTCCTTTTGTTTACAATGAATCATTTGTTTTGCCTGACAATGATTGAGATGCGTCATTCTTGGAGGGACACAAATTCACATAGATAAGGTGCTCCTAGAGTCGGTATTTCTTGCTCCAAGAACTATTTATAGTTAACTGCCCTAAAAATGAAGCTTTCCAATGACCTTATCAGTCAACTTCATTTTAATTGATATATAACCACAGCAGGCTACTTGAATTTGCACTAGTTCTTTGGACCTTGCAGCAGGCGACTGTCACACTTTTATTGCCAACGGCATCAACACCTAAATTTTGGGCAACCCATTTAGTTATTTATGACACAAAAATTAGAGATTAATTTTTAACCCCTAAAAAAAAATATAATTGTATAGCATATAATTTTAGGTACATTTATTTTTAATTTGCATTTACATTGGACCGGTTCGAATTGTTGGTTCTAAGTTTTAAATTGATAGATCGGGCTAAGCTCACGAAGTGAGAAATTGGCCCAAGCCTTTTTTTTAATGATTGAAGATTATTTTATGAAAAATACAGATTTTACTTTTTTCTGGGATATGTTCGTATAGGGCATTTGGAAAAAAATCTTCGTAGATATCAATTTGAAAAAATCAAAACCATAATCCTTGGCCTATAAATAGGTTATTCGCGTAGGATTTCAAGAGGGCCACACAATAGAAATACACGGCCACAACGTGGGGTTTTTCTTCGAATCACTAGCCAAAGGGGGCTCTCTCTTCGTTCTTCTAAGAGCACAACACAAAAACAAAAGAGAAAAGCTTTAGAGGAAAAAATCAAAAGGAAAAGCAGTGCAGCAGCAAGTGCAGAAGGAGACAGAGAAAGTGACGTGAGAGAGGGACGCGAGAGGTGAAATAAAAAAGAAAAACAAAGAAAACTGAAAAGGAAAAAGAAGAACAGTATTCTACTAAATAAGAGGCTTAAAGAAAGAGATTGTCTTCTAATTATCATCAATTCTTGTTAGGATAGCAGCACGCATTGACATAACAGATTCGCCTAAAATTAGAAGACCAATGATAAATTCTCTTTTATGATTAATCAGTTAGATGACAGAACGCTCGGGTTCAGACAGAGTAAAGTCAACCTACTACAGTGTCATTTAGGAACACGATTAATTTACTTATATTTGTTAGGTGACATTAAGAGCTGTTCACCAAAGAAGTGAGCGAAAAGAGATCAAATGTATAATACTAGAGGACCCTTTGCCTAGAATCAGTTTCAACGTCACCCCTGGCTCTTAATTTATTCATTTTCATATTCAAGTTTGTGGGTGAACTAAAGGATTCCCGTTAAGCAGGGTCATTGTGAACTTGTAACGCAAAATCAAGGTAAATAAAGAGAAGGTTGAGGATCTTTTTCTATCTCAAGATGCAATTTGATGACTTCCTGCCAGCATAAAATGAGAGCAGCCACAGTTATTTACATGTACAAGTTTCTGGTTATGAGACAATGAATGAGCCCACTTAATAAATTAAGGAAATTTTTAACAGAAGTCTATTGTATCTAATCTATTTATAAACTTTTCTCATAAGCACAAGAACAACTGCCTCATTTATGACACCATTAGCCTTTAGGTGTCATCTTTCTACTCATTCAGGAAGTATCTCATTTCTCAACTTCAGTAGATTACACAGTTCCCTTATGAGGGCATGTGACTAGCGAGCTTCAACAACACTAATTGTAACTCCGTTAAGAGAACATGTTCTGTTACATGTCAACTGAATATTATTGCGGGCACTCTCGTCGATGAACGCTGGCTGTTTCGGGGATGGAAGTAACACATCAGCGTTCCCCAACATGAAAACCACTGTGGACATAGTTGGTCTATCCAATGCATATCTTTGCACGCACAAGAGACCGATTTGAATGCACCGCAATACCATTTCCTCAGAATATGTATTGTCCATTGATCTGTCAACAATGTCCGTGCATTTGCCTTCTTTCCACAGCTCCCATACCTGGGAAGAACACATACCAAGCACCTTGGATTGTGAAAATGCGAATGTAGGGGTTGGTCAAATTGTGCATTGCATTGAATAATATGACACTTTCATACTTACATGGCCAATTAAATTGCAAAAGGGGCTCATATGATAGCACCCATTATTTCTTTGGCCTGTAATGATCTCCAACAACAGAACTCCATACTCCAGTGCCATGTACCCACTATGGAAGCCACGACAGAGAAGTAATCAACATCTCATTCACCATATGAACTTCCTTGTCAAATTTTAGGGAAGATAATTCAAGGTTGAAATCTTAGTATGAAAGAAAATAGTTGGAACCAAGCTCATCTTATTTGTTCTAATTTCTCACCGTCTAATCAAGCGAAGTAGAATTTAATGCTCAAGAAAAACACTTACTATGTCCCGACCACACGCTTCGTTTTTCCTTCAATTTGGTCTCCTCTGCATATCCTAGCCATCCCAAAATCTGAAATTTTGGGGTTCAATGCAACATCCAGTAAGACATTGCTAGCTTTCAAATCTCTGTGGATTATCCTCAATGACAAATCCTGGTGTAAATACATGAGTCCTCGAGCTACTGCATATGTGATTTCAAACCTTTTTCCCCAATCTAGAAGTGATCTCTTTGTTTCATCTGGACCCATTTTGGGGATTTCTCAAGTTATTATCCATAATACTCTCGGTTAAACAAAAAAATTTGGCCACTGGAAGAGAGGACTTACCAAAGAGGAATGAATCCAAGCTTTTGTGGGGCAAATACTCATAAATTAACAGTTTCTCGTCTTCTTGAATGCAGCAACCTATGATTTTCACCAGATTCCGGTGTTGGAGTTTGGCAATCGATCTGACTTCATTCTTGAACTCTTCATTTCCTTGTCCGGAATAATTCGAGAGTTTTTAACTGCTATTTATGTTCCATGATTCAACACACCCTGTGAAAATGAACACATCACAAGAATAAGTATTTAAACCTGAGAGATGAAGCTGGTCGCTTGAAAGCTGTCATGAGTAGATTTCAAGATTTATTAGGTTGTTAAACTTGCCAAGAGGATGTGTCATTTACACTCATTACAAGTTTTATGACTTAGAATAATGGAGAAGCAACGTGTTACATGACCAAAGAAAATAAAGAGCGGCATGACTTGTGCTGTTTTCCACTTCTTTGCCCTCATCTTTTATTAATCACTTCCTTCCTGGGTCTGCGATGACTGGAAGATCAGAATCCCTACAGAGATACCTCTATGGATATAGTGAAAGTAACCAGATTGCAATACCTTCAGACAATTTCAAAATACAGAAAGGTCCTTTCCTTCGCAATAAAACTAGCTCATTTCTGACAAATTTATTCAAGGACATCAATCCCCATAAGCATAAGACAAATGAAGTTGGTAGACTTCATAAAGTTAATACTCAATAACCATTTGGAATCAATCAAATAGGGAGATTAATTACCTTATATACAGATCCAAAACCCCCTTGGCCAAGCTCATTGACTGAGGAAAATTTGTTTGTGGCTGCAGCTACAGTTTCAAAATCAAAGAGTGGTAGATCTTTTTTACATCCACCTTCATTGTCAATGTCTTTCAGACCTGGAAGATCATTGAAATATGCTGAGCTTGTCGTACCACTAGCAAAAGGATTACGCCCTCTTCTATCTGCTGTCAAAAAGAGGAATAAAATGTTTTAGAAATGAAAGCAATAATGTTATGCTTCTGTTTTAGCTGTTCTGGCCAATTTGGGAAATTTTCTCTACGGGGACAAATGCTACAAATTTTTACACCAACAATGTCCTTATCGCTTGATCCTCAAGATCGATTCACTTAGGCTCAATTTCAAGATGAATTGCAATACAGCATTCTCCATCTATCTGCATCTGTGCAGCTTTATTGGTCAAGGTTTGAAGTATTGAAATCAACCACCCTTTAGCCTAAAATCCTGGCTAGATTAGCTCCAGTTTAAATATAATCCATTTCTTAACCCTGAAGATTGATATTAATACCTACTTGTAAAACAGACTAATAAATATGGCAGAAAAAGCTTCTATCAAGGCTGATCACCTACCAATTTTGCTCTTCAACATACGGTGGTACGTGAGGGAGCCTAAGAGCAGCAACACTAGTGCAGGTACCAATATTGCTGACGTTGCCTTCTTCACAAGGGCACTCCTTTTCCTATAGCGAGCTGTGAAAATAAGGCATGAGAAGTGTGCCAATGACATTGAACGAGCAAGTAGACATCAGCAAAGAGTACCTAAGTCAATTGCATCCACCCGCACATATAAATCTTGACCCAAGTCTGAAAATTCTCCTGTATCCATTAAATCTCCATACCATTTAAGGCATCCGAATTCCCCCATAGTTCATTTGCACTCGAATAAGCTGTGCAATTGCAATCGCTCAAGCATTCCTGATCACACTCGTTCAAGCTCAGGCTCATGTCGACATGGGCTGTTGAAGTGTCAGGCAACTTCACCCGTTCCACCTTCACGAAACCTTCCCCACTTCTACACAGTCCTCCTCTTGCACCCACCTGATCCGTCCCCTAGGTACCAATCGCCCGGAGACTTGGGCTCAAAGCCAGGCAGGCATGTGCAGTCGAACTGATCTGCATAGTTTGCACCACAGTTGCCATTAGGCCCACACTTGCCGTAGTAGTCACAGTGCTCCTTTGGATGGGAAGAAAACTCGGTCTACCGCTGCTCTTCATCGTGCCATATGAAGTATTTAAGGAACCCTGACTCGTATGCCACATATCTAGAGACAACTGATGCATTGGCGACGCCATACATCAGACAAACCTCCATCGCGTTAATCGTAATTGTGATATTTTATAGACAAAATCATTAGCCATCTCGGGAACAGCACCCTGCTTTTTCTCAATTATTGCTCCGCTGCGCCGATACGGAGCTCGACCCTTCTAAAGGAACAACTGCGGGTACCCTGTTGGTTCAAACCTGTATGAACAACTGCCCAGTGCTGGATCATCTTCGGATTTCCAAGACATCACGAATCGGTCCAAACCTGCTCTCCGGTCCAATCCAAGCTTCATGGACGGAAGATAGGTATCTGTGGGATAATCAAAGCTCTGCCAAACAACCATTTTGCTTAAATCATGCTTCAAAACCAGACTACCTGAATCCAAAAGCTGAGCAGTGATAGAATTATCTAAATTCATGGACGAAACATTGGTTGACCAAATGGGGAAGCTTCCATTGTTTGCATTGATCACCAAGTTTCCATAGCGATCCAATGCAAGAACTCCTGAAGTATCATTCAGGGGATGCTCTCTGTTAGCAACCCAAACAACGGTTTGCTCCGGTTGTCCATAGTACCAAATCCCCAGGTAACGCAAGGTTGAATTTCCTGGGCTGAAGAAACCGAGAGCAAATTTTCTTTCTTGGGAGATTAAGACATCACCATCTTTCAAGGTATCATTTGAGGCAAGGGTGTCCGAAGAATCAGTCGAATGAAGCGGAAGAAACAAAACCAGGATGTGCAATGACACCGTTCGAGTGTTCATGCTGTACTTACATGGGGATGCAGCTTGCTTATGTTTCAGGCAAGATAGCAGAGATACGGCGTTTGCTTCGTAACCATCAAAACAGGAACATCTCAATGTACCCCAGTGGAAAATGTGCCATGAAGCGGCGACTTCAACATCACCGGTCCAAGCTTGACTTTTCTTCATTCCCTCGCGGGGTTCTCCTTTATTTATCATATAGTTTACTTGCATTACTTGAACACCAGTCCCGGGAACCCGAGGGAACGCCATTAATTGCGTTAGTCAACATCTTTTTCCTTTCACTTTTGAAAATCTCCCGAAAGGTCCAAGTTGATTAGATGTTGTTGCTCGTTGCAATTGGCTCCCGAGTATATTTAATTAAGTTCATGAAGGATGGTCAAACAGGAAACGCGGTTCCTATGTAGATGCTGGAAGAGGAGCAATTTATAACGAAATGAAATCATTGTGAAGGAAGGTTCGATAAAATAGAGACTATATGCGATGATGATGATAATGATCGTAGAGCGAATTAAATAAATAACTATTCACTTTTTAAATTTTAACCCTTTGATTTTATAATTAGAAAGTCTGATTTTAAAATTCAGCTAATAAAAGGGAAATTTCAACGCCCTCTTTTATGTGTGAGCCGGGTCGGGTCAACGAACACATGAAATAAATTGTGGCAAAACATGATTCTGATATAATATTGGAATGTTCAATTCAAAAGCTTAAGTCAATAAATGAAGGCAACCACATGTTCATAATAACTAAGCATGTGAGCCCTATGGTCAAGCGACGTGAGATATTTCAATCTTATAATAAAAAAATTACAAACTATAGAATAATCACTCATGTTATTGATTTAGGTTATCACTTTAAGGGAGCACTGGATTCTAACATGTGACATTAGAAAACGGGATCACGCTGCACATCTTGTTTTCTGTTTTGGCTAACAATTCACTGATAGGCATTTATACTTATGGTAGATTTGTTGTTGCCCTGAGGCAGTACAGTCACGTCTCAGCTATTTCCATATTTTGAAGTGAAGGATTTAATGACATATCAAGTTTCAAAACTCCTTGTTGCTGATCATTGTTGAAGGAATAAAGCAGGCACAGCTGTTCACTTATCCAGAAGTGGTAACACTCTGCATGAATATCTAAATCTTATGCATCCTTTATAACAAAAAAAACAAAAATAATATGAAGAACCTGTACACATCTGCACCCTATATACTTTTCGTGTATAAAGTATGTATAACCTGTTACTCTTCTCGTTGCTCGAGTATTCTTATCATGCTTTCATCTGCTCTGTAGAGCTGTGACAGTTACATCATTGGAAAAGTTAAGTACTTTAACACTAGTGGATGAGTCGGTGCTCATAGCGAAGCTCTCAGCACTAAGTCCCGGTTCCTTAGGTTGAGGAACATCAGAAGTCTCGCTGCCTAACATAAGCACGACCGATGACATTGTTGGCCGGTCTTCGGGTCGCTGCTGCACGCACAAGAGTCCTAACTGGATGCACCTCAGCACTTCCTTCAAAGGAAATTCTTCCTCCATCAGGAAATCTACTAGTCCAAGTGCATTCCCCTCGGTCCATAGTTTCCATGCCTGAAAATATGTTTAATAACAAGTTATTACATATCATAGAACAACAGAAAGATTGCAGACCTAGCATCCAATCCGAGCCAAGCATAAGCAGGGGAATACTTACATGTCCAACGAGATTGAGGTCGTGGTCCGGGTGATAAAATCCCCAATTCTTGTGGCCGCTCACAATCTCCAGTAACAGTACTCCAAAACTAAACACGTCTGATTTTACTGAAAAATGGCCTTTCATCGCATACTCAGGAGACATATAACCGCTGTAAGGCAGAAATAGAGCATCAGAATATACACAAATTTTAAAAAATATTCCTTGAAGCTAACAGTAGAATAACTTACTATGTCCCAACTATTCTGTTGGTCATTTCTCCAGCATTTTCTACAGTAAATGTTTTTGCAATTCCAAAATCTGAGATTTTAGGATTCATCTCGCTGTCTAGTAAGATGTTGCTTGGTTTGAGGTCTCGGTGGATAATTCTCAGCCTGGAGTCTTCATGGAGATAGAGAAGTCCACGGGCAATCCCCATGATGATGCTGAAGCGTGTCTTCCAGGCCAAAAGTTTCCGTCTAATTGGATCTTCACAAAATTTGAGATAAGTTATTGAGGGAAAAAACTGTACAATCTCAAGCAGGTTGAAAAAGTGCAAATGGGGTGAAGGTCACACCGAAAAGCTGGTGGTCCAAGCTTTTGTTCGGCAAGTACTCGTAGATTAACATTCTTTCATCTCCATGAATGCAGCACCCTAGGAGCTTCACAAGATTCCGGTGTTGAAGTTTGGCAATCAGTATGACCTCGTTCTTGAACTCTTTCAGGCCCTGCCCAGAGTTCTGTGAGAGCCTCTTCACAGCAACATCCTGTCCTGTAGGCAATACACCCTGGCAGATAGCATATTACATGTTAGTAAGATCGAAGTAGAAAAGAATCATAAAATCATCTTCTCGTATTTGGAACCATCTTCATGGTGTTGATACGAGAGTCATTTAACATCCTTATATACTTTGGCTGAAAAAAGTACCTTGTATACTTCACCGAATCCGCCCCGCCCAACCCTTGTTTTGGAAAGAGAAATTGTTTGTGGCATCAGCAACCGAAGCAATATCAAGAAGGGGTAATTCGAGGTCTTCCTCCGGACCACCATCTCCTGAATCTCGATAAATTAAGTACTCAGCTGCGACAGAGGACATAAATCAGCCATCAGCATAAACAAACCTATAATTATGCACCACAGTTAAGGGAATTAAAGCAACTTTATGAAGCATTTGTTTCCTCAAAGTTGTTATCATTTGCTTCCTTGAAGTCATTACTATTCACTCTAACTTGCCGATCAGGACCCAAAAATAATTATAGGAGAGAGTGTTCTCTCACACTGAAGCTTGATGTGATGCTAAGCTAACCAATGTTTTCTTAGGCCCTCATTAAGGATATTAATAGATTTATAGTCCTTTCAGGTATGGTTTCATTGAAGGAAATTTTGGCATGATAAGCAAGAAAGGAACATGTAAAGAAATAGAGTCATGAACATACTTTCAGCAATTTCTTAATTTTCTTATTTATAATGAGAGAAGCAAGAATCATGCTGTTTGCAAGAATAGTTTATGCCATGGTAATGACTTTACCTCTCATCCTCTCTTTCCTTCTTCGGAGAGCATACCAGCCAATGAATGCTAGTATAAGCATTCCACATACAGTCGAGACAGATATGCCAATGGCAATTACCATACGCCTTCTCCTCTTAGCTTGAGCAATTGCATCTATTCATTGAAAAATTTCAAAATAATCATATGCTGTCATACTCAAACAGAGAGCTTAGTAACCACACGGCAATAGTTCTCATCTGTGCCACTGTGTTCTCCTCATCACAGATTATTCAATACAGAAATGTCTCTTGTACTCGTTTTTATCTAACATCAAGCATATACCAATGTGTAGAACTAGGACATGCCATGTGATTGAACATACAGAAAGAAGCATTTCTTAATGAACTTACAGGGCTTAGAGATCCTATTTAAGTGACAGATCTTAGTGCATGCGACGGAAACACAACAGTGATCGAATTTGAGTCCCCTCAATGAGCATATTAACTATAACCATGTCATCACATTCACATAAAGCATTTCCAGGCAAGGACATAGATTTCCTTGGCAGCTGTTCAACCGAAAACCTCTTTAAAGCTACCTAGTGATGGCGAGTGAAAATCAGTAGGAGGTAGATGGATCAGTACCTATCTCCGCCTTTGCCATTCGTATATATATGACATCTCCGCCTGAAGGATAGTTCTTCATGTCAACCAAATCCCCAAACCACAAAAGACAGTCCCCACCATTTCCGTGGACATCTACCCTAGTGAATGCCATACAAGAGCAATTCTTCAAACATTCCATCTCGCATTCCTCAAGGTTCGAGCTGCTATTCCCATACAGACGTGAAGTATCTGGCAGCTTCAAATCCTTGTACTTCACAAAGCCGTCACCATTTCCACAACTCAAATTCCATACCCGGGAGCACCCACTGGTCCAATCAAGGGGGCTCGAATTGTTTTTCCTGAACCCCTTCAAGCACCTGCAATTTCCATCATAGGAATCATAGCAAGTCCCATATGGCCCGCAGATGCCATAAGTATCACAATAATCCCTCTGTAAAGTAACCAAATTTGTCCATTGATTGTTCATCCAAGCGAGATATTGAATCGCACCCTCTGGGGTCACAATGAATCTCGATAGGGTCGAATTTTCGACCACCGTGTAGGTGTAATACACCTCTTCAGGGCTGGAAATGAACATTGGATTGAACACCTCATTGGCCTTGAGCTCATTACTCCCACTGAACCTCTCGCCATTCCAAGGCCCCCATCGATACTGCTTCTGGCTCCCTTTCCACAGAATCAATTGCGGAGCCTCCGGCGGCTCGAGGCTAAACGTGTACTGGCCGCTCAAGGGATCAGATTCTGAGGTCCATGACGTCATGTTCCGCTTCAAACCGGTCCTCAAATTCCACCCCAGTTTCATCTCCGGCAGCAGAGTATCAGTTATGTTATCAAAGCTCTGCCAGAGATAATCACCTGAACCATCAGAAGCACTTGCATCACTCAAAACAAGATTGCCATTGTCCAGGAGCCTCAAGAATGGCTCATTCACGGCCCCAGCTGGGGTCACAGACCAGTAACTCATTGACCCATTTCGGAGAGACACTGATCCTTGCGAGCTCAGCGCCAACTCTGCCGAGACATTGGTGATTGGGTTGTTCCTGTTGGCCACCCAAGTGACTTGGAGAGGTATGTTCTTGTACCAAATGCCCAGATACCTGGCACTCGACTTGTTAGGACTAAAGAAGCCAAACTCAAAGACTTGCCCAGATGAAACCAAGGTCTGTCCATCTCGCAGCGTCTGGTTGGCCGACAGAGTGTCTGCGGCTTGTGCCAGCGGCGATACTAGAAAGAAACAGAAAGCGAGAAACAGAGCAAAGATCATGGCTCTGTTGACGGCGAGAGAAGATGGATGATGCGTGGAGTTGCTGCCCTGCGAAGGGGGAGCGCATATCGAGGTGTTTTCTGGTGCGCGGAGAGGGGAGAGGGATCGCTGTTCACGGTGTGATGCTTTGAATAGTCAGAGAGGTAGATTGGATTGGATCGTCGCAGGCGCGCGACGACAACATCTTTTCATTTGTGGACGCCTGAGCTTGGAACGGTCAAAGGTGGCGAGCGTGCGGGTGCGCAGATGAAATTTATCAAACTCGTCGAAAATAGATGAACACGAGGAGCACCTCGCGTCTTCATTCGTGACAGCGAACTCGACTCTCGCTTTGGTTCCAGAAGTCAAAAGGGATGACCCACCCGATCGACCGGCCTGTTAAAATAGTCTGACTCGAGGTCATCGTTCAGACAGTGCATCCTCGTTCCTCATTCAAGGACCGCTTTCATCATTGCCCTCCCAAAGCCCCTACCTCCCTTCCTTCCTTCTCTCTCTCTCTCTCTCTCTCTCTCTCTCTCTCTCTTGAAAGCTCACTTAACTGCAACAAATATGACCAGGAAAAATCACATTCCAAGTCCCTCATTTGATATTTTTGCAGAGTAATACTAATGTACTAAGGTATATACGGCTTTATTTGGTTTGGCATTTTAAATGAGCTTTGAGACTCTAAAATCTCTTAATCAAATGCAAATAGTTTTTGTTTATTTTTTGCTTGGTTTTGGGGAAATAAAATTGCATTTCCCATAGGGTTTTAAAGGCCTTTAACCCAAAGTAGGTTAGGAATCTTTTTGGAAGTTATATTATCAAAATACAAGTTTTAGCGCCGTCACTACTCATCACTATCCATCTTCTCTGGAGAAGCCGAATAGAGGTTGGTGACCGTCAGCCAAGGGGTAGCGTGCCGTGGCGATCACCACTTGAGGGGTTGTGTGACCCTAGCAACTGTTGCATGGAGGTCGCGAACACCTAGCGACCGTCGCTTGGGTGGCCATGACTAGGGGGTTGCCTAAAGTCATGTGTCCCCTAGGTTGCGTGACTCAAACAATGATCACCTAGGTCTCATGACTCAAGCAACTCTTGAGGTCGCACAATCTTAAGTGAGACTATTTGGTGATAGCTGATCTTTATCAAGCAAAATATAATTTTTACCAAACCGCATTTATTTCCAATGCACTTTAAATTGTATTTCGAAAAATCTCCTTAACTCAAAAATATTTACATTTTTCTAAGGATATTTTACTAAAGCCGAACCAAATAAGGCCAAATCTTTATGACTAGGCTGCTACGTAAACAATTTTGGCTATAATCGGTAGAAAAGTAGTCCCATGGAGCTCACCACTTGCTTAAGTTCCGCAAGTCAAAAACGAAGACCGCCTACCCTACCAAAGCCTGTTGAATTGTCTGACTGGGAGCCGACGTGTGAACAATGCATCGCCGTCCCATCAATGCCCTCGGCAAGCCTCTTTCTCTTCCTCTCTCTCAAAAGGTCACCCGCCAACATTAAATATCACGAGGACAAAATAACATTCCAAGCCCCTCGTTTAATATTTTTGTAGAGAAATACTAACATATTAATATATATTTATTTCATATGACTGTATTATTACGTCAGTAATTTTCAATAAAATTAATTAGAAATGATTATATTGAAATTTCTCATTAAGATTTAGAATTAAATTGATAAAATTAAAAAAAAATTAAATTGAATTGACATTTATAATATAAGTTTAGCATTGATTAGACAATTTGCTCGAGAAATGGACAAGTGGATGATATAAAATAATCTTGATGGCGGAAGAATGGAGAGACTATTGTAATAAGCCCATGCATCAATTTGTACATAAATGTCTTGGTGGCTTGGGAAAGTAATGTTTTTACCATAATTTTTAAGAATGTCAAGGATATATCTAGGATTTCTTTTCAATTTTCAGCAAAAATAATTAGGTGGACAGGTAAAACGCACATCTAAGTTGTATAAATCTAACGGAATTTATGTAAAACCTAGTGGACCTGCCTCATCAAATGGTGCACATGGGCTCATAATGTGATGCTCTAAGTCTCATATTCAAAGGGAGAGGATATTATGAAGGACAACCATCCCTTAAATGGTCATCACCTCGCATTTCTTCTTCAACATCTTCTAGGCTGAATTCCACATTGTTCTTATGTCCAAAGAGAACTTCTCATCTTTCCTTCCCTGCGTCATGTACGTGATCTCCAACTCTTATGCCTGAGAAGAATTATTCACTATATTCAACCTACCATGTATGATGGCCATGGAATCATAAAACTGGCGGAGATCATCTCGCACTCATAAGTTAATGTGGCGGTACACTCACATAGAAGAAAATCCCATTGCAATTAGGAATTAGCTGTTGGATTAGGGAGGTGTTCATGTTGGCATTATATAAGGTATATGAAGATTTAATAAAAAAGATGTCAAACTAATTCACTGCTCTCATTATTTTGGTGGTCACATTTTTAGAAATCATGTGGGAATAGCAAATTCTTAAACGTTAGAATTCAATAACATAATTCCCAATTCTCATCGACCCAATCGCTAGTGACAATGCATCCTTCAATAGCCAAGCCTAGGCCAGCCCATCAAGATCCCTAGATCATTTAGCCTGCCAACCAATGGTTCGTGCTTAGGCATGGGCCTAGTTGGCTAGGGTCGACACAATCCAATGCCCACCCCTAACCAGTGGGTATGAGAGGTTTGCTAGTGCTCTTTATCCTTTTGTATAGAGAGAAGCGTGACATAGACAATATGTCGAGCTATATGTGGATGCCAGCATGCTCAAACGAATGACATCATTGTTTGCATTAGTTGACACCAGAAGGAATTTTAATGGAAGGATTACATTGAGTAAATTTTCCAATATTCAAAGATCACATAAAAAAAAAATCAAAGTTCACATTGAATATTGAGAAGATGTTTAAACATATTTTGTGTCGTCATCTCTTACTTATTCAAGAGGTAGAAATATTATTTTAAAGGCCTCCACAATGGGAAATCTTGTCTTCATGACACATCCAGGTCGTTACGTGATTGGCAAAGACTTCCGATGTTGAAATTTAATAAGACAACTCCATGACGACATTCACTAGATTGTAGGAAAAACTGTTCATAAAGAATGGAAAAAACATCCTTCGCCGCACATGTAAAATATTTCTGGTCAAAAAGTCAAAAAGTCAGCTGTTTTTTGCTATAATATGGTTTGTGGCAGGTAATGGCAAGCGATTATAGTAGTCTTTCTAGAAGACATGAAATTTGTCGGTACGATTGACTTTTATATTATGTTTTTTTTTTCCTGCTCAATTATTATATTGAAGCCATAAGTTTTTTTTATCCATGATCTGTTGGAGCCCCTTTTGCTTACGCCATTCGGGTTCACACAACTCGCCAGCAGCGAGCCTCGTCTCGAGCCGCTATTTAAACGTCAGTATCCCGTCCAAGATGATAAATTCCCTCTACCTTCCAGAAACTCTTTTTTTGCTGGATTATCCAAGGCCCAAATTTATTCCAAATTTGACCCCAACACCAAAGCCCCCATTTAAGACACTTTAGCAATAAGAGGGTTCAAACTCTCGATCTCGACGATGAAAGAGAAAACGCACACCAACTGTGCTGCCTGTGCTTAGGTTTGAAGCCATAAGTTGATATAACCATGGAAACTTTTTTATTATTTACTCCTTTCCAATTTTTCTAACCCTTCAATTATTCTTTATGGTAGCGGTAAAAGTCCCTCTTCGTTTCTCCTCTTTTCAATTTTATCCTCGTCATTTTAGGTTACTAGAATAAATCCTTACCTCTTGAACTCATAACAAATCTATCGCAAGGCTAAACTCCCTCCAAAATCTATATTTTAATTACCCTTTTGCCCATTTTAGCTTTGCAGATTAACGAAATTCGCATCAAGGCGGTATTTTTGTTGAGAAAAAAGGCTTTTTATTTTCTATTCAAACAAAAAAAACTTATAGATCTTTAATAAATAAAAGAACTTTTATAAAGCCTGATAAATATTTGTCCGGTTTAAAAGATAAAAGACCATAAAAGGGATGGAAGAAAAGCCCACAAACAAACTGGAAAAAAAGAAGAAGTAGGGACCTAATTGAAACTCGATAAAAAGAATAATCATTTTTATAAATGCTGCTAAAGAACCTCTGAACCTCTGATAGATTTAAAATAAATTCGAAATATCGAATTCTTCTGTTACATGGGATTGAAAGGGTGGATCAAATTAAAAAAATCTTTGAAAGGTTGAGATTAATTTTGTCATTTTGCCTTCTATTTATTCTGAATTGCTTCAATAATAGTAATTGGAGTTCTAGCAATGCATTCCACTACTCATCTCTTGGATGTTAGCAATTCGCTGTCGCCATGTTTATTCTAATGAAGCTCGCTGTTTCAGTTTCGCAAGGTACGTTGTTCAGTCGACATATATGCTGAGATTTTACTGTTGTTCCGTGCCTGATTTACCATGGTGAATAGTTCTCATTTCTCACACTGACTGAAACATCAAGAGGGTGAAGTTAGTTGTATTGTCAACAACCCAAACTTAAGGGTCTATGGCTACAAATGAAGATGATGATCCTTGCTCTATATATCTTATGTCTGGTTTTGTGCAACGTGCAGTTCTTAGGTTCACCTAATAATTAAAAAAAAGACAAGAAATTGGTATGAACCGGTCAAGAAATCATGATGGACAGAGCATAATCGATTACTTCAGCATTGAATTACAGTTGCAATTGCAACACTGTCTCTGGTTTCTGTGAACTTCATCACATTGCTAGAGTCACTGTTTTGAGTTGTATTGTGTCAGTGTAAGACTTTTTCTTCGGACACATATAGACCAATGAACTTCATGTCTGGACCAAAATTAGCAAAACTCTCTCCTCTCTCCCCAACAACAAATACAAAAGAAAATTTGGAAAATCAAAGTATACTAAATTAAAAAAAAAAAAAATTGAGCAGAAGGAAGGACTGAGAAAACATATATATGAACAGAAATCTCTGGAGTTTAAGATGTACAAATGTATTGGGTCGGGGTATGACAATGATCTCTATCTGGCATCTAGCATTGTGACTGTAACTTGGTTCACAGTGCATGTCCCGTGATGCTTGCTTGATGATGAATCCGTCTCTATAGCCCTTCCTAAGCAAAAGCCAGGATTTTTAGGGTGTGGCATCGTTGGGTTTTCGTTGCTCAGCATCAAGACCACAGACGACATGACTGGCCTATCATCTGCATGCTCTTGGACGCACAAAAGGTCGACCTGGATGCATCTCAGTACTTCATTCATCGAGTATGCATCTCCCACTGCTGAATCGGTGAATCCAGTAGCTCCAAGCCCTTCCCTTCTTTCCACAACTTCCATGACTACAATTAACAAGACAACGTTCAGTTATATGTAGTTACAGGGAAAAAGAAACACTTCACTAGCAATGTCAATCAGATGGCATATATATGAAGTTCTGTTTCGGATAACTATTCATCTTTCGATGGATGAGCATCTGTCCATACTTACATGTCCAAGAAGGTTCAGTTCGTTGTTCACATAATAGAATCCCCTGTTCTTTTTACCACTTATAATCTCCAACACCAACAGGCCAAAGCTGAACACATCAGACTTCTCTGAAAATAGTCTGTCCATGGCATATTCCAAGGCCATGTACCCACTGCAGTTTTAAGCAAAATGGAATTAGCGCAATTTTCAGAAATGTGATCCTGGAATGTTAAATCAATGTTCCATGGTACTTACTATGTGCCAACAACTCTCTTTGTATTCGCCTCGACCTAAAATCTGCCAAAAATCCTAGCCATGCCAAAGTCCGAGATTTTGGGGTTCAACTCCCCGTCAAGCAAGATGTTGCTTGCTTTGAGATCCCTATGTATGATTCTGAATCTGGAATCCTGATGAAAATAAAGAAGACCTCAAGTGATCCCGCATTGATGTTTGTGACATCCCAAATTTTTAGTCATATTTTCTATTGAATAAATCGGGTATTTCATCGATGTGCCTATAGAGCTATTCTCAGAGCTGATTACTCTCGAGATAACTAAACTATTCAGGGAAGCCATTAAGGAATTTTAATGCTATAGACTTGAGAATTCGACTAGGAATTAATTGCTCAACCGTGCTCATCTACCGAGATCGTTATGACATAGTTAAAAATCGATTAGGGATTAGAGATAAGTCAGTTCGACTGAGATAAGTAGTTAAACGGAGGTGATCCCACTAAATTGCAAAATTCTCATCGACCGGCACTAGTTTGATTTTTCTGTCGTTTTGGTACCCTGTGTACGTATTTGAATCCTTGAGATTTTCACGACAACCAAGGTCACCAATGTGTCAAGTGGGTTCATTGTGGCTCGAAGAAAATCGACCACGGGTCATTTGCACTAAAAATTTCTGAAAACTACCTGGTAGCTTAGGTCACGCTAAAAACGCACTTGAGTGAAATTAACCGTGAAATTGAGTTTGACTGGGAAATTCTGGAGGGAACTGAAGAGTAACAAAATACTCCTTTTCAGTAGCAGGAATAGGATGCTGGTCGAATTTGGAGGACTGGATGTACTCCTTTACTTGCTTTGGGGTTTGGTGAATAAGTTGACAAATGGAGTGGATGGGTGAGAATGATGAGGTGGGTTTAGCAAAAGCGGAGTATGGGTTCATAAGAGGAAGTTGAGTTTATGAGATCTTGGTTTCATCGCTAAGAGAGACTTCATAGAGATAATCTATCTTAGAAGCATTGGAAATACGAAATTTTGGAGGAGTTGAAGATGATGAAGAAGGAACAAGAGAAACGGGTGCTTCGAGGATTTCTGGTTCTGTAGACATGATGAGAAAAGATCTTCTCAGCACTGGATTCACCTATCAAGCGCATGGAATGGATAATATCAAAAATGAAACCGGCTCTGATACCATGAATTGACCTAGACTTAGGACCAGAGAATGAGAGTAAATTTCCTACAGGTATGCATCCCACATTGGGCAAACAACTCCCGTTCAAGCCCTTCAGGGACAGCCTTTTAGCAGAAAACCACTCAGCCCTTTAGTCCAGAGCCTAGAGACACTCAGAAAATGCCAGGATGGAAACGTTTCTAATCTACCCAAGCTGCATTTCTCGGAGGATCCTACCAGGCTGGAGAAGAAGAGGGATTTAGAAAGCCATAGAGAGGTTTTTCACAAAGCATACTCTTTACTTTAGGGGACTCTGCCCAAAACGATACACCAACAATACCTTATATAGGCAAAGAAAGGTAACAAGGACACACACAAGGACCAATTCATAGGTCCAGATACAAAAAACGGCATCGAAAACTTCCGGGAGGAAATTATTCGCACACTATGAACAGTAACTGTACTGTGAACAATACTTTCCCTAGCCTAGTGTTACAGTAAAAGTGAACGGTGCTTTTGCTACAGTGAAATTGTACGGATTCAACGATCTCGTTCGTCACGAGCATTGTAGCTACATACTGAGTCATCATCTGAGCTGTCTTCTAGGAGATGTGCCTCATATTTCTGCTGGAGAGCTTCAAGGTCTTGAGGTGAAAGGATTTGGTTCAGCCTTTGAGATGAGGATGCTTCATGAGCCCAATGGGATGCTTCTTCTTCCGCCCAGTTTGTATTTTCACTTGTAGTGTTGGCAGGAATGCTTGGCATGCTTGGCTGAGGCCAATTGGATGGTTGTGCATAAAAGGATATATCCATGTTTTGGAATGAGGATGAAGATTATCTCATGTCACGATAAATTCTAGAAGCGTCGACTCAGTTTCAGAAGATTTTTTTGCAACCCAAGACTTTTTGGGAAAAAATCGGCATAGGACCGTTTTCGTTCAGAAAAAGATAGGGATCGTTTTTTATCGCGCAATTGAGATGCAAGATGGATCAATTGGTGAGGAAAAATACCAATTTGATCATTGAGGTTCTAATTGAAATTATCAAAGCCAAATTGAATTAAATTGTGAAACTTTGGAAGTCCAATTGAGGGAGAAGCTTGTCAAATTCGTATGCCCCCCTAGGCCATTGGTTTTGGACCATTTCAAGGCTGTAGGATGGGCATGTGTGGCTGAAATGAGAGCCAAGAAAGGTGTGGGTGGTGTTGGATGGGTCAAGGAGACAAATATGTGGAAAATTTGGCCATGGTGGTCCCCCCCTTTTGCCCCTCTCTTCCTCTCCAAGTTTGGCCGGCCGAACCCCCTTTCCTCTTCTCTCTCTCTCTCTCTCTCTCTCTCTCTCTCTCTCTCTCTCTCTCATTGTTATGCAAAGACCAAAGGAACCGGAGAAGCTGCCGTCCACACCGCACACCGCCGGAACGCCACTGCCAACCATCGTTCGCTTCTTCCACCCCGTTCGCATGTTGCGCACGCCACTGCCTAGCCAACGTCCCCTGCTCCTTCCAGCAACCTATTTCGCCATCTCAACTGCTGGTCGAGCCAAGCCGAAGGCCGTTTGGCCACCGTAGACCCCTGTTCGACCGCCGGTTGCCTCACCAAGCCGTCAACTAATCCATCGCCAACTTCACTTCATCAAACCAACCTTGTTTTCTCTGTTTTGCAACAGAGAACAAAAGGTTTGCTGGTGGGTTTCCAGCAGTGTCTCAGGCCCGTTTTGAGGTAGTTTCGAGCCTCAAAACATAGGACCACTTTGAGAAGAATCAACCCCCATGACGTTCCCATCGGTTTGATCCGACCCGTTCGTTAAATAAGTGAGTTTTTCTCACTAATCCCTACTTAGTAGACTAATGATGCTTAGGGGTTGATTAGATTTAATTAAGTATGATTATGTGGATAAATTAGAGTAGAGTAATTGAATTTGTTCATTATCAATGCATGTTAGACAAATGGTTAGTGACATTAGCAAGTAGACTCGTGCTATTATTTATTGAACGAACTTTGAAATTTTTTCGGGTCCGTTTCAGCTTCCAATTAGGTATTACGAACCTAAATTGGATTTATTGATATTTATTTAATATTTTCGTAATTATTTAATTAATTAATTATTTTTCAAAAATTAAGCTAGGATAGTCGACTAACAGAATTTTATGCTGGTTATTGTGATGCTTTATGTTTATTTAATTGAGTATTGATTTGTGATAATTGAAGGTGATTTGTGATTGGGGGATATTCTATCCTAGAATTAATTAATTTCAATAATTAATTAGAAAATCATCGGGCGTTGGTTGACAGCACCAACAATGTTTTGGTGGACTACAGAAAATGGTGGGATTTACGGAAGTAAAATTATTATAATCCAGTTAAGGCCAACCGTGTACCCATACACGACTAATTTATTGGGTATGATAAAAATGAAAAATCGTTAGACGATAAAAACGTCGGCTCGATAACTTGGTATGTCATCTTGGAGAAAGACGTTATATTATGTCGGCTCAATGACTTAGGATGTCATCTCGGAGAAAGACATTATCTTATATCAGCATGATGATTAGATCTATCACCTCGGAGAATGCACATGGGCTCGGTGACTAGATAAATCACCTTAGAGAATGCACGTGGGCTCGATGATTAGATAAATCACTTTGGAGAATGCACGTGGGCTTGATGACTAGGTATGTCATCTTGGAGAATGCACGTGGGTTCAATGATTAGACATATCATTTTGGAAAATGCACGTAAGCTCAGTGATTAGATATATCATTTTGGAGAATGCATAGTATTGACTATAATGATTGGGGATGGTCTGATTGACATGTAATCGATTAGGTCGATTGATCGGTAAGTCGATCTGAGCAAATGATTGGGTGAATTGATGTGGTTTGTGTATATCTGATATATACATTGATTTGCAGGGTGGAACTAAGGCCAAAGTAAGTCATCTGACCCGTGTTGTGTTTAGGTAGCCTTTAGGGCATATTAGCTTCCTAATAAGGTCTTATGGGATAGAAATCGATGAGATATTATCTCACTGGTTATTGTATAACAATTTTCAGGTCCCTAAGTGACGATTGTGAAGAGCTGGAAGTCCCGAAGTTTAGGAAGGTGGAAGAAACAGAATTGGCAAATCTGTTTGGCTAGTTAGTCATATGACAGTTCCTTTTTTGTTAAGCCGATATTTTTGTAAGTGGTATGATGTTGTGAATAAACCGGTTTGTTATAAAAGGTTTGTTTTGGTTTGAAAAAAAAAATTGGCCCTACTTTCCTATCACATTATTTTATTGTCTGGGGATTATTTAAATGCTTCTGCATGCGTATTAAAATGAAAGAGTCAGCAATGCGTCCTGGGACATCTCTATTAATTGACCAAGATGAGGAATGGACATGTGCTCGGAGGATCAGGGCGTGACAATGTTAAACCGTCGGTCCCAATTTAACATGGAGATCTTGGTTTTACCTGCAGAGACTAGTCAGTGACGATCCTAAAATCGAAACTTGAACATTTCCAGTCCATTTTGACAATATGAAAAATGAAGAGTAATTCTAGGACCGTACTAAATAGAACCGAATCCAGACTCTTATGCTCCATGTACTCATAGATTAGGATCTTCACGTCCATCTCAACACAACAGTCGATAATTCGCACAAGATTTCGGTGTTGAAGCTGAGCAATCAATTGAACCTCGTTCTTGAATTCTTCGATTCCTTGCCCGGAATTCTTCGAGAGCCTTTTGACCGCCACTACTAGGCCTTCTTCAATCCTACACTGAAACACAAAGAAGCTCTTGAGATGCTTCCTATATTGACATTTATCTAGGCACATTCGTCTTTTGGAAAAAGAATACTTATGATGCAGCCCGCATTGAAGACCAGCTCTCTCGACCAAGAAGATCGGCCCACATTCAAGCTCGACGAAACCGAGAAGCCGTATCAATATCTTGAGTCCATTGCGGAAGTTTGAAAGACACCTTGGGAGCCATGAAGACGCTTTTACTAGTTTCTAGTTTCTATGCTATTTACTATTTTCCTAGTTTCAACGCTCTGTTTTTATTGCATTGATGATATGAGCCATCCAATTTCTAGTAGAAGACGAACGACTTTTGATGAAAGAAAACTTTGCTTTGAAGCAGGTATCGTGAACCTTGTAGAGTTCATACCCTTGAAAACCTAGAAGAGTTCACTTCGTCCTTGAAGAGTCGGAGCTTTCGAAATTTGCATCCTTGAAGAGTTGCAGTCATCGATCTAGAAGAATCACTGCCCTTTAACTTCCTTGGAGGCCTAGAAGAGCAACCAACAGAGTTTCTATCTTTTCATGTTCTGTTCGTTATTTCCAACCCAAATTCGACCATTCTACAATGCTTATTTTAGAAAACCCAAAACAGAGAAATTGTAGATCCAAAAGTCTTCGTTCATTTGGCTTTGGAATCAGGTCGATCTAATCTATATCGACAAAGATACAACTGTTCTCATAAGCTCGCGCAGTGCTGAAATTTATGTTCGCCCTGTTTTCGTGTGTGCGAGTCACTCTCCCGATCCTACTATTTGAGAAAGCCTACCCTTGGCTTGCATCATTGGTATCAAAGCTTTGGAGGAGAGGACAATGCCTCCAAGACAAGCTAGACGTCATGGCGGTAGAACCATTCCCCTCGATGAAGTGCACTCACTCGCTGAGAATATGCAACAACAAATTGACGAATTGACGTGAGAAGTTTAGCATTTGAGGGCTAAAGCAAATAATACCCACCCCGTTCCATGACTGAAGATTCCCATGGTGACTCTTCCTCTTCGAAGAGTGTTCAATCTATTCACGGTTGGAGGCATGTTCGACATCGTTTACAACATATTCGTGAGCCAAATTGGGAAAAGGAAGTCTAGAAAGATGTTCTAGAATTTACAGGTACTGAGTCTCCTGATGAAATTGTTGATTGGCTAACACTTGTGAATGAGGTGTTTGAGCATCGAAATGTTCTAGAGAATCATCGAGTTGAGATCATTGCTATGCGATTCCGAGGCAAGGCGATTGCTTGGTGGAGACGTGAAAAACAAACTCGCCAAGCTGTTGGCAAAGCACCAATCACTTTGTGGAGAAAGATGGAGGGCAAGATTCAAAAATATTTTCTTTCCAAAAGATATAAGAGAGAGCTCTACCAATGGTACCAAAATTTAAAACAAGGTACGCGAACGGTGGACCAATACACCAACGAATTCAATGAGTTGGTGATTTGTAACAATATCTAGGACCCGGAGGAGGTGATTGTGAACAAATACTTGAACGGTCTTCAATTTTACATTTAAGATGCCTTGGAAGTCCTCAACATTTGGGACTTCGGAGATGCACACCAATGGGCTCTCAAAATGGAGCGCTCTCGTTCTCAAAGACAACAATCAACTACCATGACAAGTCGGGCCACTAAGAGTACCACTAGCACTGCTAAAGTTGCTGAGGCTACAATGCAATCTGCTAGCAAGCTTTCTACTCAACCCCATCTTTCGAAGCAACCTACTATGTCCGAAATACGTTGTTATTCTTGTGGTGAGTTGGGTCATCGTGCTAGCAATTGTCAAATCAATAAGAATTGACTAGCCGGTAAAGCCTTTTTGGTGGATAATGATTCTTATGAGAATGTTGAGGATCCACTGTGGCATCCCGGAAATTCAAAGCCGAGCCTTAAGGTGTGTTAAATGTCTTTAATTAGGTGATAGAATTTTATGGCTTATGCTTTAGCTAATTTGTCTTTTAATTTGATGAATTATGCTTGTGATTGTGGAAATTTAAATTTAATTTATAAATGCTTGGCCATATGATTTGAATTTCAATAATTAAAATATCCCAAGATTTTGGCCAAGATGAAATTTGAATTCAGAAATATTAATTAAAAGGAATTCAAAAAAAAAAAAAAAAAAAAAAAGAGAGAAAAAGGGATAATTTTCGAAATGGGCCTTGGACCCATTAGCCTCAAGCTTGGTGGGCCAAGCTAGTCGGCCCATTGGGCCCAAGAGGGGATTTTCGACCAGCCCAAGGGGAGTGGCCGGTTGGGCCTAAGCCCAAGCCCATTAAGCCCAAATTCAAATTCAAAATTAGAAATTACAAGTGGCATAAAGTAAAGAGCATGCATTGGCCATTGGATAGGTGAATAATCATTGCAAATGATGGCCTAAGGGGGGTATAAAAGGATGAGGAGAGAGAGTGGCCGGACCTTGGCTCCATTTTCGTCCAAGGTGAGAGAGAGAGAGGGAGAAATTGCGAGTGAGAGGGAGAGAAGCCGAGAGGGAAGGAGGCGGAGCCGGAGGAGGGTGCTGTCCGTTCGCCGTCCTACGCCGCCGTATGCCGCCGTGTGTTGCTATTCGTCCATCATAGAGGCAAGTGGGAGTTCATAACTTCTCTTGCACGTCTGTTTTGGTAGTTGCATGTCTGGTTTTGAGTGTTATGTGTGAGAAAAACCGAGCCAAGGAGGGTTTGTTTGCATGCCATGTAGCTGTTTCCGTTCGGTTTGTGGTAGACAGTTTCTTATTCGGGCTTGCATGTGTGTTTGGAGTGTGATTTTGGCTTCGGTGTCTTCATGAAAGTTGAAGCTAACATCTTGTAGTATAACATACTCGAATTTCATGGAAAACGAAGGTGATATGAGGGGTCAAATGCTTTGTTATACGGAGGTTCTAGATCTGCGAATTTCCTACTGACCTCTTGATGATTTCTTGGTTGCATGTCGATTTCTGTTGGAGATCTCACCTTGTTGTCTTCTTGAAAGTTGTAGGAAACACCTAAGCTACAACATACTCGAAAATGAGGCAAAAAGAACAAGTATAACTTGGTGAATCGGCTAAATCTTTGAGACGGATGGTTCTGTTGAAGTGAACCGAGACACCCGAGACTTCACGGGTTAAAATGGTGACCAAAATCTGGGTATTTTACCTAGATCCCTTCATGAAAATTTTAAAGGACACATTGATGTATAACATACTCGAATTTCAGAAGAAACGAAAGAGATTTGATGGGTCAAACCTAAGTTTTTCGGTGATGAACGTTCTGGACGAAACGGTAGAGGTTCCAGAAGCTTCGTGGAGTTATATAAATTAATTTATAAAGAATCTGGCTAAGAGTTCTTCATGAAAAATGCACGAAAATGTGTTGGCTACTGTTCTGTAAAATTTGGGAATTTTCGGAGGTCATATGAATATTTTAATTGAATTAATCCGAAAACTGTGCAATCTGGCCAATATCCAAATATTAAGTGCATTTGGTGGAAATTTGGGAAACTATGTGCAATGCAAATTTGGTCATGAAATTGTGTGAAATTGTGATTCTAATTAGTTGTTTAATGATTGTTTGATTTTCATGATTTTGGAAAATCATGAATATTAAAGATAATATTTATGGAAATAAATAAATATAATATTAAAATAATATTAAAATAAAATAATAATAAAATAATAATAAAATAATGATAAAAATAAAAGTGGATTATTTTATCGGCTATGAGTTCTATTGAATCATGATGCATTGTTATATAATATTGATGGATGCATGATCGTGAACTATGATGCATTGCTATATGACATTGATGCATGTATGATCATGAATTATGATGTATTGTTATATGGGCGATGTATGAATGATCATGAATTATGATGCATTGCTATATGACATTGATGCATGTATGATCATGAATTATGATGTATTGTTATATGGCATTGATGTGTGAATGATCATGAATTGTGATGCATGTATGTAAATCATATGCCATGAAATAACAAGACGAAAAGGATGATAAAAAGTGGAAAATGGTATGTGAGAATGAGGCTGTGGTGGAGGATGTTGTCGGTGGCCTGGTGGCGTAATTCCAGAGATTCCTGGGAGTTTCGGGATGCCGGAATGTGGGGGCCGGAAGTCCCCTGTCGGAGGTTTCGCCCGAAGGGAGTGTGACTCGCGATGCCGGGATTAGGGTGCGAGATCCCCGGTTAGAAGGGTAAAGACCGGAAGTCCCCTGTCGGAGGTTTCGCCCGAAGGGAGGTTCCTCGTGATGCTAGTTGAGGTGCGAGATGCCCGGAATGTGGGGGCCGGAAGCCCGGTGGCCATGAGATGGCTGGAATGCCGGGAACCCTGTCGGAGGTTTCGCCGAAGGGTGATGATCAAATTGATCATGGAATCCTGTCGGAGGTTTCTGCCCGAAGGATTGATAATGATACCCTGTCGGAGGTTTCTGCCCGAAGGGATGGTGATGATTTGAGAAAAGATAATGTGGGGATAAATTGATAAATAAAAATGGAAATGATGATATGATGTGATATGCATGGTGATGCATGGCTAATGATAATGTGATATGCATGGTGATGCATGGCCAATGACGATATGATGTGATATGCATGGTGATGCATGGTTAATGATGATGTGATATGCATGGTGATGCATGGTTAATGATGATGTGATATGTATGGTGATGCATGGCTAATGATGATATGATGTGATATGCATGGTGATGCATGGTTAATGATGATGTGATATGCATGGTGATGCATGGCTAATGATGATATGATGTGATATGCATGGTGATGCATGGCTAATGATAATATGATGTGATATGCATGGTGATGCATGGTTAATGATGATGTGATATGCATGGTGATGCATGGCCAATGATGATATGATGTGATATGCATGGTGATGCATGGCTAATGATGATGTGATATGCATGGTGATGCCACGGCTAATGATGATATGATGTGATATGCATGGTGATGCATGGTTAATGATGATATGTATGCTATGATGATGCATGAATACGCTTGTCATCAAAAAGGTAAGTGATGCCTGAATTGTATGATGGTATGCATGGTGCATTTGAGTTGTTATTGGATTTCCCTATCTATTTGAGTGGTCGTACTCACCCCTTTTGGGGATAACATTTCAGATTAGCACTATGCCGCTACCGCTGTTTCGCGTGGGGTATTTTACGGTATTCCGTCGACGTCGAGGTGGAGATGACCGAGATAGATCGTCCCTCGGTACCCGGATTGACTTTTATCCGAGTACGATGCTTAGTCATGTATGATATCGGCCTGGTGGGGGCCCTGTCATACAAGAGTTTTTGTCCGTGCACATACGACGGGATGGAGTGATGCGGGGGATGCTTTGCCGCCGCCACCACGACGCACCGGGATGGGTGTGAGATCGCACGCGAGGAGTAGGAGCTAGATCGCTTTTTGGTATAGATAGTTGACGCTCGTGATGGGAGGGTTTTGTGCTCATATGATGTTAGAGGTCGGAGTTCCTTTTTGAGATTTTAGGTGGGACATGGCGAGTCTTAACCTTTTTCGTTTCTTTTGTACCGACCGAGGAAAAACCCCATCTCGCTATATGTATGTATGTAAGCAAAGCGTCAACAACATTTATAAAAATCGTGGTGTTTAGTTGGTGTGTATTTGTATCATGGGATTGGTAGGGAGATAGATGGTGATATTTATTTGCTTCCGCTATGAGTCGCGCATGGGACCGTTTTAAAAAAAAAAAAAAAAAAAAAATGCCTGTAATCGGCAAGGCTTAATTTAGATAAGAGATAGAGATGGTGAAAGATGTAACATCGGCACCGTTAACGACTGCGAAGGGTTCGGGGTGTTACAGTCCCCTTTTTTTGGTATCAGAGCGAATGGTTCGTTTGGAGTGATAAGGAGCCTCATTTGGAAATTGAGGAACATGATGACAATACACACCATAGGATGTAAAATGAAATAATTGAATAACGGGTGATGAGAATTCACTCGTAGATCCCCAGTAGTCTGTCTTGAATTTCCAGTAACATGTATATGTTACTTATACGATAGTAGTAATTGCTTTGAGTGGAGGCAGTGAGTCTCAGATTATTCCTGAGGCAATGCTTGGAAATTGCGGGAGAGTCATGGTGCGAGCTGGAAGTGCTCATCCATCGAGGGCTGAAGCCTCTGCTGCAAGGGCTGAACCCCGAATGGAAGATATCCTGCGAGGCATTAGCCAATATTGGAAATCTGATGGAGAGGCGGGCGCAAAGCAACAGCCGGAGCGAACGCCGTACTCAAGGACTAGTGGAGCAGTTTTTAAAGCTGAAGCCACTTAAGTTTAATGGAATGGGAAGTCTGAGGAGGCGAGCAATGGATTGATGGAATGGAAAGAATTTTCCGGCTGTTGGACTGCACTAATCTTTGAGAAAATAGTCTTAGCAGAGTACCAATTGGAGGGAAATGCGAAGTTTTGGTGGAGAGCTTCGAAGGATATAATCTTTCCACCAGGTGCTGATGTTAGCTGGGAAGAGTTTGTTAGAGCTTTTAATAGGAAGCATTTCTCTGACTGTGCTAAGGATAGAAAGATTACTGAATTTGTTCAGCTAGAACAAAAGGGGTTGACTGTAGATCAGTATGAGGCTAGATTTTCTGAATTGTCTAGATATGCTCCTAGATTGATTGAGGATCAGGAAGAGAAGGCTAAGAGATTCCTGAAAGGGCTGAGGACTGATATTAGAAAGCAACTGGTGCCTTTGAACATAAGAGATTATAATGAGATTTATGAAAGGGCGCAGTTAGTGGAGCAGGAGTTGTTGAGGGAGAGGTCTGAATTTAAGAAACCGTTTAATTTTAGTGATGTGAAAAAGGGAAGAGACCTTATTCTGGTCAAGGTCGGACTGGAATGAGAAGAAGAAGGAAATTTTGGAAACTTTGGAGGAGCAAGGAGTGGTCTGAACATAGGGAAAGCACCCTATCGGCTTGGACAACAGAAATGTTTTGGCTGTGGACAAGTGGGACATCTTAGGAGAAATTGCCCGCGAGAGAGGTCGCAAGTGAGTGTTGGCTCAGTGCGACAAGGATATCAGAGTGCTGTTAGGTTAAATCCGCAAGGAAATCCTCAGAGACCACCTGCTCAGGGAAGGGTGTATGCGATCACCCAGGAGGAAGCGGAAGCTTCCAAGAATGTTATCTCTGTACGATTCTTATTAATGGCGAAAAGGCATATGCATTGTTTGACACGGGTGCAACGCATTCGTTTGTGTCACGAAAGATATAGGTGTTTGAAAAGATAGAAGTTATGCCGCTTGAGACGCCTCTTTGTGTTTCCACGCCTTTAAAGGATATGGTATTGTCTATGCTTTGGTGTGTGAAAATTGTAAGATCTCAATGGGAGGAAAGGATATGGAAATAGACTTGGTTGTAATGGCTATGTATGATTTTGATGTTATTATAGGAATGGATTGGCTTCGTAAGTATCGGGCTCAGATGGATTGTTATAGAAGAGTGGTGCAATTTGTTTTACCTGATCAGTCTAGTTGTGAATTTTCTAGGAGGTCAAACCCATTTTCCTATAGCTCTTGTTTCGGCGGTAGAAGCATGTAAGTTACTTGACGAAGGATGTCAAGGGTATCTAGCCATAGTTAGAGATTATGCCGGGGAGGAGCCTAATCTCGAGGAAGTTCATGTAGTTAATGAATTTCAAGATGTATTTCGAGGAATTGCTCGGCCGCCGCGGAGCGGGAGATTGAATTTGAAATTGAATTAATGCGGAACAGGACCAATATCAAAAGCCCCGTATAGAATGGCCTTAGTTGAATTGAAGGAGTTGAAAGTGCAACTGCAAGAATTGCTTGATAAAGGATTTATTAGACCAAGTGCTTCACCTTGGGGTGCACCGGTCTTGTTTGTGAAAAAGAAAGATGGGTCAATGCGCTTGTGTATTGACTATAGGCAGTTGAATCAGGTGACTATTAAGAATAAGTATCCTTTGCCTAGAATTGATGACTTGTTTGATCAACTCCAGGGAAGTTCGGTCTTTTCTAAGATTGATTTGAGGTCGGGATATCATCAGTTGAGAATTAAAAAGGAGGACATTCCTAAGACTGCGTTTAGAACTCGTTATGGACACTATGAGTTCCTTGTTATGCCATTTGGATTGACTAACGCCCCTGCTGCATTTATGGATTTGATGAATAGGATATTTCAGCCTTACTTGGACCAATTTGTGATTGTCTTTATTGATGATATTTTGGTGTATTCAAAAGGGCCTAAAGAGCATGAGCAGCATTTGAGAGTAGTTTTGCAGACTCTGAGAGAGCATAAGTTGTATGCTAAGTTTAGTAAGTGTGAATTCTGGCTGGATCGGATCGTATTTTTAGGACATGTGGTGTCAGGAAAAGGAATTGCAGTAGACCCGGCAAAAGTTGAAATGGTAGTGAATTGGCCGAGACCGACGACACCTGCGAGATACGAAGTTTCTTAGGATTGGCTGGTTATTATAGAAGGTTCATCGAAGGATTTTCAAGATTAGCAGGACCTTTAACTAAGTTGACCCGAAAGAATGTGAAGTTTGAGTGGAATGGAGAATGTGAAAGGAGTTTTCAGGAGCTTAAAAGGAAATTGACTTCAGCTCCAATTCTGACTATACCTTCTGGACCTGATGGATTCACGGTGTATAGTGATGCATCTCACAAAGGATTAGGATGTGTGTTGATGCAGCATGGCAAAGTTGTAGCCTATGCATCCAGACAATTGAAACCTCATGAGTTGAATTACCCGACACATGATTTAGAGCTAGCAGCTATAGTGTTTGCCTTGAAGATATGGAGACACTATTTGTATGGGGAAAAGTTTGAGATCTACACGGATCATAAGAGTTTGAAGTATCTGTTCTCACAAAAGGAGTTGAATATGAGACAAAGGAGGTGGATGGAGTTGTTGAAGGATTATGACTGTGAGATAAGATATCATCCGAAAAGCGAATAGAGTAGCGAGATGCTCTTAGTCGAAAGTCGGCTGCGAAATAGCTAGTTTAAGGATGGCAGAATGGGAATTGTTAGAATCGTAGCAAATTTCGAATTTAAATTGGAAGTGGATTGTCTTCTTGGTATGCTTAGTGCATTAAGGATTGAGCCAGAGATTATCCAGAGAATTAGAATTCTGCAAGAATCTGACCCAGAGATTTTGAAAGTGAAAGATGCTGTATCTTTAGGGAAAAGATCAGAATTTCAGATCTCTGATGATGGAATAATGAGATGTCAAGGACGACTTTGTGTTCCCGACAATGAAGAATTAAGGAAGGAAATTCTGTCGGAGGCACATAAGAGTAATTATAGTATCCACCCAGGTAGTACAAAGATGTACAGAAATTTGCGTCAACAATTTTGGTGGAGTGGTATGAAAGCAGATACGGCTAGACACGTATCTCAATGTTTGACATGTCAGCAAGTAAAAGCGGAACATCGAAAACCCGCAGGACTTTTGAGACCATTAGACATTCCTGAATGGAAATGGGAACATATAACGATGGACTTTGTGCAAGGATTGCCAAGGACATCAAGTAGTCACGATTCAATTTGGGTTATAGTGGATCGATTGACTAAGTCGGCACATTTCTTAGCGATTCGCATGGATTACCCAATGGATAAGTATGCGGACATGTATGTAAGTCAAGTGGTACGCTTACATGGTGTTCCAGTGACCATTACTTCAGATCGAGATTCGAGGTTCACTTCGAATTTTTGGAAAAGTCTTCAAGTTGCATTAGGATCTAAGCTTCAGTTTAGTACTGCTTTTCATCCTCAGACAGATGGTCAATCAGAAAGAGTAATCCAGATATTAGAGGATATGTTAAGAGCTTGTGTGATTGATTTCAAGGGAAATTGGGATGAAAGATTGCATTTGGTAGAATTTGCCTATAACAATAGCTTTCAGAAGAGTATAGGTATGTCACCTTATGAAGCATTATATGGAAGGAGATGTAGGACTCTGTTTGTTGGAATGAAGTAGGAGAAAGGAAGTTGACAGGACCTGAATTAGTACAAGTTACCACCGAGGCTGTTGATATTATCGGGAAAGGCTTAGAACAGCTCAGAGTAGACAGAAAGGTTACGCTGATAGACGTAGGAGGCCTTTGGAATTTGGTGTAGGAGACCATGTATTCCTTAAGGTATCTCCAATGAAAGGAATATCTCGATTTGGGAAGAAGGGTAAGTTAAGCCCCAGATTTGTAGGACCTTTTGAAATTCTTGAGAAAATAGGAGATAGGGCTTATCGTTTAGCATTACCTCCTAGATTAGAAAATCTGCACGATGTGTTTCATGTATCGATGTTGAGGAAGTACCAGCCGGATCCTGGTCATATACTCGATCATGAAGCCATCAAAATGGATGAGAAAGTGAGGTATATTGAAGAGCTGTGCAGATACTAGATCGAAAGGAGCAAATTCTTAGGACCAAAAAGATCCCATTGGTTAAGGTGTTATGGCGACATCATGATGTGGAGGAAGCCACATGGGAAAGTGAGGATCAGATGAGGGAAAAATACCCTTATTTATTTCAAGAAGGCGCGAGTAGTGCTTGAATTTCGAGGACGAAATTCTCTAAGGAGGGGAGAATTGTGGCATCCCGGAAATTCAAAGCCGAGCCTTAAGGTGTGTTAAATGTCTTTAATTAGGTGATAGAATTTTATGGCTTATGCTTTAGCTAATTTGTCTTTTAATTTGATGAATTATGCTTGTGATTGTGGAAATTTAAATTTAATTTATAAATGCTTGGCCATATGATTTGAATTTCAATAATTAAAATATTCCAAGACTTTGGCCAAGATGAAATTTGAATTTAGAAATATTAATTAAAAGGAATTCAAAAAAAAAAAAAGAGAGAAAAAGGGATAATTTTCGAAATGGGCCTTGGACCCATTAGCCTCAAGCTTGGTGGGCCAAGCTAGTCGGCCCATTGGGCCCAAGAGGGGATTTTCGACCAGCCCAAGGGGAGTGGCCGGTTGGGCCTAAGCCCAAGCCCATTAAGCCCAAATTCAAATTCAAAATTAGAAATTACAAGTGGCATAAAGTAAAGAGCATGCATTGGCCATTGGATAGGTGAATAATCATTGCAAATGATGGCCTAAGGGGGTATAAAAGGATGAGGAGAGAGAGTGGCGGACCTTGGCTCCATTTTCGTCCAAGGTGAGAGAGAGAGAGGGAGAAATTGCGAGTGAGAGGGAGAGAAGCCGAGAGGGAAGGAGGCGGAGCCGGAGGAGGGTGCTGTCCGTTCGCCGTCCCTACGCCGCCGTATGCCGCCGTGTGTTGCTATTCGTCCATCATAGAGGCAAGTGGGAGTTCATAACTTCTCTTGCACGTCTGTTTTGGTAGTTGCATGTCTGGTTTTGAGTGTTATGTGTGAGAAAAACCGAGCCAAGGAGGGTTTGTTTGCATGCCATGTAGCTGTTTCCGTTCGGTTTGTGGTAGACAGTTTCTTATTCGGGCTTGCATGTGTGTTTGGAGTGTGATTTTGGCTTCGGTGTCTTCATGAAAGTTGAAGCTAACATCTTGTAGTATAACATACTCGAATTTCATGGAAAACGAAGGTGATATGAGGGGTCAAATGCTTTGTTATACGGAGGTTCTAGATCTGCGAATTTCCTACTGACCTCTTGATGATTTCTTGGTTGCATGTCGATTTCTGTTGGAGATCTCACCTTGTTGTCTTCTTGAAAGTTGTAGGAAACACCTAAGCTACAACATACTCGAAAATGAGGCAAAAAGAACAAGTATAACTTGGTGAATCGGCTAAATCTTTGAGACGGATGGTTCTGTTGAAGTGAACCGAGACACCCGAGACTTCACGGGTTAAAATGGTGACCAAAATCTGGGTATTTTACCTAGATCCCTTCATGAAAATTTTAAAGGACACATTGATGTATAACATACTCGAATTTCAGAAGAAACGAAAGAGATTTGATGGGTCAAACCTAAGTTTTTCGGTGATGAACGTTCTGGACGAAACGGTAGAGGTTCCAGAAGCTTCGTGGAGTTATATAAATTAATTTATAAAGAATCTGGCTAAGAGTTCTTCATGAAAAATGCACGAAAATGTGTTGGCTACTGTTCTGTAAAATTTGGGAATTTTCGGAGGTCATATGAATATTTTAATTGAATTAATCCGAAAACTGTGCAATCTGGCCAATATCCAAATATTAAGTGCATTTGGTGGAAATTTGGGAAACTATGTGCAATGCAAATTTGGTCATGAAATTGTGTGAAATTGTGATTCTAATTAGTTGTTTAATGATTGTTTGATTTTCATGATTTTTGGAAAATCATGAATATTAAAGATAATATTTATGGAAATAAATAAATATAATATTAAAATAATATTAAAATAAAATAATAATAAAATAATAATAAAATAATGATAAAAATAAAAGTGGATTATTTTATCGGCTATGAGTTCTATTGAATCATGATGCATTGTTATATAATATTGATGGATGCATGATCGTGAACTATGATGCATTGCTATATGACATTGATGCATGTATGATCATGAATTATGATGTATTGTTATATGGCACTGATGTATGAATGATCATGAATTATGATGCATTGCTATATGACATTGATGCATGTATGATCATGAATTATGATGTATTGTTATATGGCATTGATGTGTGAATGATCATGAATTGTGATGCATGTATGTAAATCATATGCCATGAAATAACAAGACGAAAAGGATGATAAAAAGTGGAAAATGGTATGTGAGAATGAGGCTGTGGTGGAGGATGTTGTCGGTGGCTGGTGGCGTAATTCCGAGATTCCCGGGAGTTTCAGGATGCCCGGAATGTGGGGGCCGGAAGTCCCCTGTCGGAGGTTTCGCCCGAAGGGAGTGTGACTCGCGATGCCGGGATTAGGGTGCGAGATCCCGGTTAGAAGGGTAAAGACCGGAAGTCCCCGTCGGAGGTTTCGCCCGAAGGGAGGTTCCTCGTGATGCTAGTTGAGGTGCGAGATGCCCGGAATGTGGGGGCCGGAAGCCCGGTGGCCATGAGATGGCTGGAATGCTTTGGGAACCTGTCGGAGGTTTTCGCCTCGAAGGGTGATGATCAAATTGATCATGGAATCCGTCGGAGGTTTCGCCCGAAGGATTGATAATGATACCCTGTCGGAGGTTTTCGCCCGAAGGGATGGTGATGATTTGAGAAAAGATAATGTGGGGATAAATTGATAAATAAAAATGGAAATGATGATATGATGTGATATGCATGGTGATGCATGGCTAATGATAATGTGATATGCATGGTGATGCATGGCCAATGACGATATGATGTGATATGCATGGTGATGCATGGTTAATGATGATGTGATATGCATGGTGATGCATGGTTAATGATGATGTGATATGTATGGTGATGCATGGCTAATGATGATATGATGTGATATGCATGGTGATGCATGGTTAATGATGATGTGATATGCATGGTGATGCATGGCTAATGATGATATGATGTGATATGCATGGTGATGCATGGCTAATGATAATATGATGTGATATGCATGGTGATGCATGGTTAATGATGATGTGATATGCATGGTGATGCATGGCCAATGATGATATGATGTGATATGCATGGTGATGCATGGCTAATGATGATGTGATATGCATGGTGATGCCTGGCTAATGATGATATGATGTGATATGCATGGTGATGCATGGTTAATGATGATATGTATGCTATGATGATGCATGAATACGCTTGTCATCAAAAAGGTAAGTGATGCCTGAATTGTATGATGGTATGCATGGTGCACTGAGTTGTTATTGGATTTCCCTATCTTTGAGTGGCTGTACTCACCCCTTTGGGGATAACATTTCAGATTAGCACTATGCCGCTACCGCTGTTTCGCGTGGGGTATTTTACGGTATTCCGTCGACGTCGAGGTGGAGATGCGAGATAGACTGTCCCTCGGTACCCGGATTGACTTTTATCCGAGTACGATGCTTAGTCATGTATGATATCGGCTGGTGGGGCCCTGTCATACAAGAGTTTTTGTCCGTGCACATACGACGGGATGGAGTGATGCGGGGATGCTGCCGCCGCCACCACCGACGCACCGGGATGGGTGTGAGATCGCACGCGAGGAGTAGGAGCTAGATCGCTTTTTGGTATAGATAGTTGACGCTCGTGATGGGAGGGTTTTTGTGCTCATATGATGTTAGAGGTCGGAGTTCCTTTTTGAGATTTTAGGTGGGACATGGCAGAGTCTTAACCTTTTCTGTTTCTTTTGTACCGACCTGAGGAAAAACCCCATCTCGCTATATGTATGTATGTAAGCAAAGCGTCAACACTGTTTATAAAAATCGTGGTGTTTAGTTGGTGTGTATTTGTATCATGGGATTGGTAGGGAGATAGATGGTGATATTTATTTGCTTCCGCTATGAGTCGCGCATGGGACCGTTTTAAAAAAAAAAAAAAAAAAAAAAATGCCTGTAATCTGGCAAGGCTTAATTTAGATAAGAGATAGAGATGGTGAAAGATGTAACATCGGCACTGTTAACGACCTGCGAAGGGTTCGGGGTGTTACATCCACTTGAAGAGGAGTTGAACAATGATGAAGAAGTCCCGGATGATGAACAAATAGTGCATGCTAACACTGGCGAACTTCTTATGGTGAGGAAAAATTTTCTTACTCCTTGAGATGACACTTGAGATAGGTGGCTGCGTACCAATTTTTTTCATTCTGCTTGCACAATCATGGGAAAGGTGTGTCAAATAATTATTGACTCCGGTTGTTGTGAGAATATAATTTCTGAAGTAGTGGCAAACAAGCTGAAGTTGGAATTAAAAACACACCTTACACCTTATAAGATGTCGTGGTTGAAGAAAGGCGCTAAGGTAACTGTTTCAAAACGATGCCTTGTTAATCTGTCCATTGGTTGTATTTATAATGACGAGATATGGTGTGATGTTCTGCCGATGGATGCTAGTCACATTATTCTTGGTTGACCATGGCAATTCGATATGAGGACTACACATGATGGTTATTGAAATACATATTCTTTTGAATTTGGAGGCAAGAAGATTACATTGGCACCTAGTAGGGAACCTTTGAAAAATTCTGTAGTTGAGAATTCCTTCTCCCCTACATTGTTTACAATGAATGATATGAAGGATGCTTTGAAAGGAGTTCGTATCTTGTATATTTTGATTAATAAAACAGGTGAGAAGAATGAAGTTGCCTCTGTCATACCTCATCGAGTTCAACCTCTTTTGGAAGAGTTCAAGGATGTCTTCTCGATGGACTTACCTAATGGTCTCCCTCCTATGAGAGATATTCAGCATCAAATTGACCTGATGCCCGAAGCCTCTTTGCCGAATCTCACTCATTACCAAATGAGTCCGATTAAACATGAGGAATTGCATCAATAAGTTATGGAGCTATTGAATAAGAGTTTCATAAGGGAGAGCCTCGGTCCGTGTGCCGTTCCAGCTCTTTTAGTGCCTAAGAAAAATAGTACTTGGAGGATGTGTGTCGATAGTAGAGCGATCAACAAGATCACCATTAAGTATCGATTTCCTATTCCTCACCTTGATGATCTCTTAGATCAACTTTCTGGTGCAATTATATTCTCGAAGCTGGATTTGAAGAGTGGATATCATCAAATTAGAATCAAACCCGGAGATGAATGGAAGACAGCATTCAAAATGAAAGATGGGCTATATGAGTGGCTAGTCATGCCATTTGGATTGTCGAATGCACCATCGACATTCATGAGGTTTATGACTCAGGTGTTGAAGCCTTTTCTGGGAAAGTTTGTTGTTGTTTATTTCGATGATATCTTGATTTTTAGCAAGTCTACTAATGAGCACTTGCAGCATCTTCAAGAAGTATTATGTGTGTTGAGGCATGAACAATTATATGCGTCTTTCAACAAGTGCTATATTATGGTACCACAAATCCTTTTCTTGGGGTTTCATATTTCGAAGAATGGCATTTCGGTGGATGATTCTAAGATCAAGGTGATTCGAGAATGGCCAACTCCAACAAATGTGCATGAAGTGCGAAGTTTTCATGGCCTCGCTTCGTTCTATCAACGGTTTATTGCACATTTTAGCACCATTGCGGCCCCACTCACTTCTTGCATGAAGAAGGGAGTTATCAAATCGATGAATGCATCTAATAAAAGTTTTAAACGGCTCAAAGAAAAATTGAGCACAGCCCCGATACTTGCATTGCCTAATTTTGATCTTGTTTTTGAAGTGCATTGTGATGCATCAGGCATTGGCATAGGAGGAGTTCTAAGTCAAGGAGGTTGACCCATCGCCTTCTTTAGTGAAAAATTGAATGGTGCCAAACTTCACTATAGCACCTATGATCTAGAATTCTACGCATTATTTCGCACACTTGAGTATTGGCAACCATATCTTATTCATCGAGAGTTTATTTTATATATTGATTATGAAGCTCTGAAGTATATTTCTGGACAGCAAAAGCTTAACTCCAGGGCGTGCAAAATGGGCTGAATACATCCAGGAGTTTACTTTCATTATTAAGCATAAAACTGGAGCTCGGAATCAAGTTGATATTGCCCTTAGTCGAAAGAAGAGTTTGCTCTCTACAATGCATTCTACTGTTCTTGGATTTAATTCTTTTCAGGAGTTATTGTGACATCCCAGATTTTCAGTCATATTTTCTATTGAATAAATCAAGTATTTCATCGACACGCCTAAAGAACTATTCTCAGAGCTGATCACTCTCGAGATAATTAGACTATTCAGGGAAGCCATTAAGGAATTTTAATGCCATAGACTTGAGAATTCGACCAAGAATCGGCTTCTCAACCGTACTTATCTTTAGAGGCCATTATAGCACAATTAAAAATCGATTGGAGATGAGAAATAGGTTAGTTCGACAGAGATGTGTGGCAAATCGTGAGTGACACCACTAAATTGAAAAATTCTCGTCGATCGGCACTAGAACGATTTTTCTATCGTTTTGGTACTCTGTGTCCATATTTGAATCCCCGAGATTTTCACGACAACCGAAAGTTGCCAATGTATTGAGTGGGTTCATTGTAGCTCGAAGAAAATTGACCAAGGGTCATTTGTACTAGAAGTTTCTGAAAACTACCCGGTAGCCTAGGTCACACTAAAAACGCGTCAGATTGAAATTAACTGCAAATTTGAATCCGATTTCAGAAATTGAAGATTCTGTCATGTCACAATAAATTCTAGGAATATTAACTTGGTCTCAAAAAAAATTTCTGCAACCCAAGACTTTTTGGGAAAAGTTCATCCCGGGGCCATTTTTGTTCCCAAAATATGGTGGGACCGTTTTTTATCACAAAATTGAAAAGCAAGTGAGATGTATTGGTGATAAAGAATACCAATTTGATTATTGAATCGATAACGGAATTTATTGAGACTAAATTGAATTGATTCAAGAATGAAACTAAGTCCAATTAAGGGAGAAATGTTTGAATTTCGTATGCCCCCCTTCCCATATGGTTTTGGACCACTTCAAAGGTTGCAAGGAGGGCATGGGTGGCTGAATTGCAGCCATAGAAGCCATACTTGGTTAGGGATAGGTCAAGGGAACATTTAGTTGAAAATTTTTGGCCATGGTGGCCCCTTCTTGCCCCTCTCTCCCTCCAAGGCTGTCGTCCACCCCTAGTGCAGCCTTCATTGTGCCTTACAAACTTCCAGCTGAAGCAAGGAAGCCAGCCAGCTGCCCTGGAGCTGCTCGCATGCCGCCGAAGTCACCGTTGGCCGCCGCGACGCCGTCGTGCCTCATCCGCACGCTTCACCGCCCGTGCCACTACCTTGCCGCACCCTCATGCCGTCCTAGTTGCATCCCAAGACTATCCCGAGCAACTCGGGCCGCCGTTGGAGCCCCTGCCGCCACCGTAAGTTGTTGCCACCACCCGCCAAACATCCCTACTGCTTCCGTCCACCTTGCTTCACCAAACTGGCCTTTGTTTTCTGGTTTTGCAGCCCAAAATAGAGAGCAGGAGAGTGGGTTTCCAGAGGTGGTCTAGGCCCGTTTTAAGGTGGTCTCGAGTCTCGGTTGCTAAGCCCGCTTTGAGGAAAGTCGAGCCTTGCGACATTCCCGTCGTTTTGCACTGACCCGCGCGTTAAACAAGTGAGTTTTACTCACTAAACCCCACTTAGTAAGCTAATGATGCTTAGGGGTTATTTAGATTTAATTAAGTGTGATTAAGTGGATAGAATAGAGTAGAACAATTAAATTAGTGTCTTATCAATACATGTTAGGCAATTGGTTAGTACATTTAGCTAGTAGACGCGCTTTATTATTTATTGAACAAACCTTGGAATTTTTCCAAGTCCGTTTCAGCATCCAATTAGACATTACGGGCCTAAGTTGGAGTTATTGCATTTATTTAATAATTTCCATAATTATTTATTTATTTATTTATTTATTGGAAATTAGGCTGAGATGGCCAACGACTGGAACTTTATGCTAGTTATTGTGGTGTAGTCTGTTTATTTATTTGAGCGTTAATTTGTGTTGAATTGATTTAATTATGATTTTAGGATTTTATTCATAAAATAATTAAATTTTGGTAATTAATGAGAAAATTATCGAACGTCGATATACAGCACCAAAAATATATTATGAGCTGTTGAAACTAGTGAGATGTTCAAAAAGTGAGATTATGATATTTTGGCTAAGGCCAACCGTGTACTCACACATGGTTATTTTTATTGGGTATGATAAAAATGAAAAAATGACTGAATGGTCTGGATGGTATACTATATCAGCCTACGGGCGATATGTCAACTTAGATTGCGAGCAGTATACCAGTATGCTATATTAACCTACAGGCTCTGATATGTCAGCTTAGATTGCGAGCAGTATACTGGTATGCTATATTAACCTACAGGCTCTGATATGTCAGCTTAATGAGAGCAATATACTAATCAGCTTAGCAAGAGCAATATGATCGGCTTAGATCGGCTTAGAGAGAGAATTATTAGCAAATTATATTAGCCTGCGGGCGATATGTCAGCTTACTGAGAGCAGTACATTATTTATCAGCTTAGCGAGAGTTATACTATCTATTTATCATCTTAGAGTAAGCAGTCCTATTATGGGTGGACTTATATATAGTATGAGATGAGCTAACCAAGAAAGGGTCGTGATGACATGTAATCAACTAAGTCGATTAATTAATGATTTGATCTAATGTTATGAATCGATGTGATTTGCAATATCTGTAAATGATATTGATTTGCAAGGTAAAACTGAGGCCAAGGTAAGTCCTCTGACTCGTGTTGTGCTTAGGCAGCCCTAAGGTGTATTGGCTTCCTAATATAGTCTTAGGAGGGTAGAACTTGCTGAGACGTAGTCTTACCCCGTTATGGGACAACATTTCAGGTCCCTAGATAGCAGTACCTCCTCCTCCTCTCGTGCATTTTGGTATACCGGAGGAAGTCACAGAAGTAGGTTATCATATCCTGATGCACCCTCACCTTGAAAGATTGGAGTATGTGATGATAAAATCCACTAATTGGGTTGACATGGGTGAACCCAAGAAGGTACCCATAGGTACCAGTCATGGTATCATCACTATCATGACAGGTAAATGGAGGGTCCTATGCCGGAATCTAATGTGCCTCGGTATGTTTTAGAGGCTGAGCTTGGGAAAGGCACAGCGGATCCTAAGAGTAGATCAATAGTGGATGTCAAGGATCCCAATCTTGAAGGTAATTTTGATTCTCCGGTGTACTCAGCCGAGGCCGCCAACTGGAGCGAGAAAGACGGGGAGATCGAAGAGGATAAGAAGGTGGAACAAGAAGAATTTAGCGATGATGACTAGTTGTGGTCGTTAGACCCTTGCCCCTTGTTTGAGAACCTACTGTGGTGTATATGTTTTTACAAACCTAGACCAACTTATATAATATATGACATAGTCTACTATGTATGTATGTATATGAGCATGGTTGTGTGATTTGAAATTTTATGACCCCGCTTTCCTATCCCATTGTTTCATTGTCTAGGGATTATTTAAATGCTTCCGCATGTGTATTAAAATGAAAGGATCGGCGATGCGTCCTAGGACATCGCTATTAATCAATCAAGATGAGAGATGGGCACGTGCTCGGAGGATCGAGGCGTGACAGTTATATCAAGAAGACCCCTACTTTTTCAAGATCATTCCCAATGCACACGAAAAGAAGCTTGCTGATTTTACTGTATGTGATGGTTTTCTTTTCAAAGGAAACTGTTTATGTGTGCCGGACTGTTCTCTTCGACAACGGGTGATCGATGAAGTTCACCATGAAGGACATTTTGGGCATGACAAAACTATACAACTCGTCTCAGCCAAATACTTTTGACCTCATTTGAAACATGATGTACATCGACATGTGATGAGGTGTCGACATTGCCAAGTTGGAAAGGGACAAGCTACAAATGCTGGCCTTTATTTGCCCCTGCCGATTCCACATGCCCCATGGGAGGATATCTCTATGGACTTTGTCCTTGGACTACCACGCACAAACAGAGGTATAGATTTGATCTTTGTTGTTGTCGATCGATTTGTAAAAATGGCACATTTTATTCCATGTCGAAAAACTATGGATGCTTCGCGTATTGCCAACTTATTTTTCAAGGAAGTCTATAAGTTGCATGGCATTACGAAGACCATTACTTCGGCTTGGGATACAAAATTTCTTAGTCATTTTTGGCGACAACTGTGCAAGAGTATCGGTACAACTGCAACATAATGCTGTGTTTCATCCCCAAACGGATGGACAAACTGAGGTCATCAATCGAACATTGGGAAATCTATTAAGGACTTTGATCGATAATAATCTTGTTCTTGGGAGAAATGGTTGTCACTTGGAGAATTTGCATATAATTGTGCTAAGAACCGTAGCACTGGATATAGTCCATTTATGGACCATATATGGTCAACAACCGGACACTGCTCTTGATCTTGCACCAATTCCTTTTGCTTAGAAGTTGAGTAGCAAAGTCGACAATATTGTTTCTCAAATAAGGGCAATTCATGAAGATGCACACCAAAGACTAGAGAGCAAAACCAAATCCTATAAAACAAACATCGACAAGCGGCGGCGTGAAGTTATCTTTGAACCTGGAGATTTTGTTTGGGCTTATTTCCAACCGGAACGGCATCCCGTCGAAAGTTATAACAAGCTTAGTGATCAAAAGCTTGGACCTCTCGAAGTTCTTGAGCGCATCAATCCTAATGCATATCGATTAAATCTTCCTTCTCATTTGAAGATTCACGACGTCTTCAACGTTCGACATTTAACACCTTATGTGGGAGATTCTTCTGATGATGATGGCGAGAATTCGAGGACGAATTCTTTTAAAGATGGGGAGGATGATGTTGCCTACATTGAAAACCAACTCTCTCGACCAAGAAGATCGGCCTGCATTCAAGCTCGATGAAACCGAGTAGCCATATCGATATCTTGAGTCCATCCTGTAAGTTTGAAAGACACCTTGAGAGTCATGAAGACGCTTTTACTAGTTTCTAGTTTCTATTCTATTTACTATTTTCCTAGTTTCAATGCTCTGTTTTTATTTCTTTGACGATATAAGCCATCCAATTTCTGGTAGAAGACGAACGACTTTTGATAAATGAAAACTTTGCCTTGAAGCAAGCATCGTGAACCTTATAAAGTTCATACCCTTGAAAACCTATAAAATTTTCACTCCATCCTTGAAGAGTCAAAGCTTTCAAAATTTGCATCCTTGAAGAGTTGTAGTCATTGATCTAGAAGAATCGGTGCCCCCTCAACTTCCTTGGAGGCCTAGAAGAGCAACCAATGGAGTTTCTATCTTTTCCTATTCTGTTCGTTATTTCCAACCCAAATTCGACTGTCCTACAATGCTTATTTTAGAAAACCCAAAACAAAGAAATTGTAGATCCATAAGTCTTCATTCATTTGGCTTTGGAATCAGTTCGATCTAATATGTATCAATAAAGATACGATTGTTCTCCTTAGCTCGCGCAGTGCTGAAATTTCTGTTCGTCATGTTTTTCCGTGTGCGAGTCACTCTCTCGATCCTACTATTTGAGAAAGCCTACCTTGGCTTGCATCAACTTACCTCGTAAACACAGCCAAAACTGCCTTGCCCAAGCTTGTTTTCGTCGCTAAAGTTCTTGGTTGCCAAAGAAATCACGTTGAAAGCGAACAATGGTAACTCTAGCTCCTTTGGCTTGTTTTCCCCTGAATAGTCTCTCTTACTCGAGATGACTATTTCATTTAATAGAAAATCTTGGCTTCTCTCACGAGCTCCTGCTCACGCGAAGAAGCAGTCATCATCATCAAAATAGTAATTTCTACTACACTCCAATTCATTTTATACAAGTTATTGGTAAGTAAGACACTAGACATGAGAGTAGACAGAACTCTAAGACTACACAGAAGAGAATGAAGAAGATGTGTGGAGAGTTCTTCAATAGAGAATTCAGATTGGTTTTCTTGTTGTAATTCACCCAAGAGATTTAACCAAGTGAGATTTCACTAAAAATTGCAAGGGTCTAAACAATGAATCAGTCACTAAGTGTAATTATAGGGGCTGGGAAACACTAAGAGGGTGTGTGTTTGAGTACTTAAGTGATTGTGTTATCCATTGTGTCACTTGTTTCTATAGTAAAAATGTGTTCTTCTCCCTATAGACGTAGATCACACCAACTAGTAAATCTAATGTCCAATTTCATTTCCTTCCTTTTGTCCATTTCATTATTATTTGATTCGCTTGTCCTTTTGTTTACAATGAATTATTTGTTTTGCCTGACAATGATTGAGATGCGTCATTCTTGGAGGGACACAAATTCACACAGATAAGGTACTCCTAGAGTCGGTATTTCTTGCTCCAAGAACTATTTATAGTTAACTGCCCTAAAAATGAAGCTTTCCAATGACCTTATCAATCAACTTCATTTTAATTGATATATAACCACATCAGGCTGCTTGAATTTGCACTAGTTCTTCGGACCTTGCAGCAGGCAACTGTCACACTTTTGTTGCCAATGGCATCAACATCTAAATTTTGGGCAACCTATTTAGTTATTTATGACACAAAAATTAGGGATTGATTTTTAACTCCTAAAAAAAAATATAATTGTATAGCATATAATTTTAGGTATATTTATTTTTAATTTGCATTTACATTGGACCGGTTTGAATCGGTGGTTCTAAGCTTTAAATTGACAGATCGGACTAAGCTCACGAAGCGAGCAAATTGGCCAAAGCCTTTCTTTTTTAATGATCGAATATTATCTCATGAAAAATAGAGATTTTATAATTTTTTCTGGGATATGTTCGGATAGGACAAGTGTGAACAAATATTATGTTTGGAAAAATAAATATTGCGTTTGGAAAAAAAAATCTTTGTAGATATCAATTTGAAAAAATTAAAACCCTAATCTTGACCTATAAATAGGTTATTCACGTAGGGTTTCAGGAGAGCCACATAATAGAAATACACGACCATAACGAGGGATTTTTCTTCGGATCACTAGGCAAAGGGGGCTTTCTCTTCGTTCTTCTAAGAACACAACACAAGAACAAAAGAGAAAAGCTTTAGAGGAAAAAGTCAAAAGGAAAAGCTGTGCAGCAGCAAGTGCAGAAGGAGACAGAGAGAAAGTGAAGTGAGAGAGGGACGCGAGAGGTGAAAAAAACAAAAAAACTGAACAGCACAGATAGGGCTGAGCGCGGTTCCCGGTTCCGAACCGGAGGGAGGTTCGGTTCCGGTTCCAAGGAGACCGGTTCCGGTTCCTTTTTCTAGGAACCGGGAGTTTGGTTCGGTTCCGGTTCCAAGCGGAACCAGAACCGGAACCGAACCGGAACCGAACCTGTCCTGGAACGGAACCGAACCTGTTTCGGAACCGAACCGGAACCGGTTACTTAGGGCAGAAAAAACTCGACCTTGGATGTTCTAGTGACTTGTATGTGATGTTCTACTTGAATTTTGGCTTTGTCCTCTAAATGAAAGTTGTAAAGGACTTCTTGGAGTATAACATACTCAAATTTGGGACAAAACAAACAAGTATAAGTGGGAGAAATCGTTATTCTTTGGAAAGACTGGATCTGGAGATTTTGGGACCGACCCTTGATGAATGCATGGACTGTAAAGCAACTTTTTTGTCAAAATTTCACTTCAGTTTCTTAACAAAAGTTGTAAAGGACATCCTGAGGTACCACATATCAAAAATTTAGAGAAAAAAAACAAGAATAGGTAGGTGAAATCGTGGTCCTTTGGAGATGGTTAGATATGGAATTACGGTACTACGAACACGGATTTTAACCATCCATATTTAATTATCTAAGACGAATTTGACTTCGATGTTTTCATGAAGTATCTACCTTATGGTCTTGGCTATCACATAGTAGAATTTCATAATTTTTTAAGGTCATTTGGGTATTTAATCGGAAATGTTTCTAAAACTGTGCAATCTGATGTGTTCGGATCTTGTAAGTTGCAATGCGTGGACTATATCATTTTGTATGAGGTTCTTTTGGAAAATTTTTCTGCATGAAATATCTCTCTTCATGTCTTTCCTACAACATATTTAAATTTCGTAATTTTTGTAGTTCATTTGCCTATTTAACCAAAAAAATTTCAAAAACTGTGCAAGTAGAGAATAGGAAAAGTAAATCAATTTTATCTGTTAATCCAGAACGAATTGGACTATGATTTCTTCATGAAACTTGTACCTCTAGGTCTTAAATACAACGTGTCCAAATTTCAGAATTTTCTGAGTTCATTTAAGGGTTTAATCGAAATTGTTTTCAAAACTTGTACCTCTAGACATTCTTGTTCTAGTGGTGTTTTATTTCTACTTTCTAGTTTGCTATTTGTTTTGAAATTTCTAATTATATTCTATTATTGTTGTGTAGTGCGAAGTTAATGCATCAAGATAACATGTCAATGGGAAGTTACCGTGTAGTATACACGTACATTATAGTTTTTTTTTTTGGTAACGTGCGCATATGTTAAATTTTTTTTTAGTAACGTGCATGCACGTTATAGTTTTTTGGTAACGTGCGCATACGTTATTATTTTTTTTGTAACGTGCGCATATGTTATAGTTTTTTTTTTTTTTTGTAACGTGCGCGTACGTTATAGTTTTTTTTTTTTGGTAACGTGCGCATATATTATAGTTCAAATATGAAAATAACAAAAAAAAAAAAAAAAGGAACTTGTTGGAACCTGGAACCGACCCTGAACCGACCCTGGAACCTGTGACAGGGTAGGTTCCAGGTTCTCGGTTCCCACGGGTAGGTTCCAGGTTCCTCATTTTGAGGAACTTGTACCCGAGGGTAGGTTCCAGGTTCCAGACAGAACTAAACCGGAACCTGGAACCGCTCACCCCTAAGCACAGAACAGCACTGTTCTTCTCCTTCGGGCAGCCTCCTCGTCGTCGACACCTCCGCCTCCGCGCCCCTGTAGCGACCCGCGACATACATCAAAGAAACCTCCATCGCGTTAATCGTAATCGTGATATTATAGACAAAATCATTAGCCATCTCGGGAACAGCACCCTGCTTTTTCTCAATTATTGCTCCGCCGCGCCAATACGGAGCTCGACCCTTGTAAAGGAACAACTGTGGGTACCCTGTTGGTTCAAACCTGTATGAACAACTGCCCGGTGCTGGATCATCTTCAGATTTCCAAGACGTCACGAATCGGTCCAAACCTGCTCTCCGGTCCAACCCAAGCTTCATGGACGGAGATAGGTATCCGTGGGATAATCAAAGGTCTGCCAAACCACCATTTTGCTTAAATCATGCTTCAAAACCAGACTACCTGAATCCAGAAGCTGAGCAGTGGTAGAATTATCTAAATTCATGGACGAAACATTGGTTGACCAAATGGGGAAGCTTCCATTGTTTGCATTGATCACCAAGTTTCCATAGCGATCCAATGCAAGAACTCCTGAAGTATCATTCAGGGGATGCTCTCTGTTAGCAACCCAAACAACGGTTTGCTCCGGTTGTCCATAGTACCAAATCCCCAGGTAACGCGAGGTTGAATTTCCTGGGCTGAAGAAACCAAGAGCAAATTTTCTTTCTCGGGAGATTAAGACATCACCATCTTTCAAGGTATCATTTGGGGCAAGGGTGTCCGAAGAATCAGTCGAATGAAGCAGAAGAAACAAAACCAGGATGTGCAATGACACCGTTCGAGTGTTCATGCTGTACTTACATGGGGATGCAGCTTGCTTATGTTTCAGGCAAGATAGCGGAGATATGGCGTTTGCTTCATTACCATCAAAACAGGAACATCTCAATGTACCCCAGCGGAAAATGTGCCATGAAGCGGCGACTTCAATGTCAACGGTCCAAGCTTGACTTTTCTTCATTCCCTCGCGGGGTTCTCCTTCATTTATCATATGGTTTACTTGCATTACTTGAACACCAGCGCACCTTTAGTTTTTTTCAATGCGTGCTGTTGATTCAAGATGCATCATTACACAGAAAGGTACTCCCAGTCCCGGGAACCCGAGGGAACTCCAAGTTGATTAGATGTTGTTGCTCGTTGCTATTGGCTGCCGAGTATATTTAATTAAGTTCATGAAGGATGGTCAAACAGGAACCAAACAGGAAACGCGGTTCCTGTTTGATAAAATAGATGCTGGAAGAGGAGCAATTTATAACGAAATGAAATCATTATGAAGGAAGGTTCGATAAAATAGAGACTATATGTGATGATGATGATAATGATTGTAGAGCGAATTAAATAAATAACTATTCACTTTTTAAATTTTAACCCTTTGATTTTATAATTAGAAAGTCTGATTTTAAAATTTAGCTAATAAAAGGGAAATTTCAACACCCTCTTTTACATGTGAGCCGGGTCGGGTGAACGAACACATGAAATAAATTGTGGCAAAACATGATTATGATATCATATTGGAATGTTCAATTCAAAAGCTTAAGTCAATAAATGAAGGCAACCACATGTTTGACTAAGCATATAAACCCCATGGTCAAGCGATGTGAGATATTTCAATCTTATAATAAAAAAATTACAAACTATAGAATAATCACTCATGTTATTGATTTAGGTTATCACTTCAAGGGAGCACCGGATTCTAACATGTGACATTAGAAAAGGGGATCACACTGCACGTCTTGTTTTCTGTTTTGGCTAACCATTCGCTGATAGGCATTTATACATATAGTAGATTTGCTGTTGCCCTGAGCCAGTACAGTCACGCCTCAGCTATTTCCATATTTTGAAGTGAAGGATTTAATGTCATATCAAGTTTCAAAACTCCTAGTTTCTGAACTTTTGAGTCATTGTTGAAGGAATAAAGCAGGCACAGCTGTTAACTTACCCAGAAGTAGTAACACTCTGCATGAATATCTAAATCTTATGAATCATTTATAACAAAAAAACAAAAATAATATGAAGAACCTGTACACATCTGCACCCTATATACTTTTTGTGTATAAAAGTATGTATAACCTGATACTCTTCTCGTTGCTCGAGTATTCTTTTCATGCTTTCATCTGCTCTGTAGAGCTGTGATAGTTACATCATTGGAAAAGTTAAGTATTTTAACACTAGAGGATGAGTCGGTCCTCATAGCGAAGCTCTCAGCACTAAATCCCGGTTCCTTAGGTTGAGGAACATCAGAAGTCTCGCTGCCTAACATAAGCACGACCGATGACATTGTTGGCCGGTCTTCGGGTCGCTGCTGCACGCACAAGAGTCCTACCTGGATGCACCTCAGCACTTCCTTCAAAGGAAATTCTTCCTCCATCAGGACATCTACTAGTCCAAGCGCATTCCCCTCGGTCCATAGTTTCCATGCCTGAAAATACGTTAATAACAAGTAATTACATATCATAGAACAACAGAAAGATTGAAGACCGAGCATCCAATCCAAGCCAAGCACAAGCAGGGGAATACTTACATGTCCAACGAGATTGAGGTCGTGGTCCGGGTGATAAAATCCCCAATTCTTGTGGCCGCTCACAATCTCCAGTAACAGTACTCCAAAACTAAACACGTCTGATTTTACTGAAAAATGGCCTTTCATTGCATACTCGGGAGACATATAACCGCTGTAAGACAGAAATAGAGCATCAGAATATCCACAAATCTTAAAACATATTCCTTGAAGCTAACAGTAGAATAACTTACTATGTCCCAACTATTCTGTTGGTCATTTCTCCAGCATTTTCTACAGTAAATGTTTTTGCAATTCCAAAATCTGAGATTTTAGGATTCATCTCGCTGTCCAGTAAGATGTTGCTGGGTTTGAGGTCTCGGTGGATAATTCTCAACCTGGAGTCTTCATGGAGATAGAGAAGTCCACGGGCAATCCCCATGATGATGCTGAAGCGGGTCTTCCAGGCCAAAAGTTTCCGTCTAATTGGATCTTCACAAAATTTGAGATAAGTTATTGAGGGAAAAAACTGTATAATCTCAAGCAGGTTGAAAAAGTGTAAATGGGGTGAAGGTCACACCGAAAAGGTGGTGGTCCAAGCTTTTGTTCGGCAAGTACTCGTAGATTAACATTCTTTCATCTCCATGAATGCAGCATCCTAGGAGCTTCACAAGATTCCGGTGTTGAAGTTTGGCAATCAGTATAACCTCGTTCTTGAACTCTTTCAGGCCCTGCCCAGAGTTCAGTGAGAGCCTCTTCACAGCAACATCTTGCCTGGTAGGCAATACGCCCTGGCAGATAGCGTATTACATGTTACTTGTTAGTAAGATCAAAGTAGAAAAGAATTATAAAATCATTTTCTCATATTCAAAACCATCTTCATTGAGTTAATATGAGAAAAATGTGACTTTTTAACTTCCTAGTATACTTTGGCCAAAAAAAGTACCTTGTATACTTCACCGAACCCACCCTGCCCAACCTTGTTTTGGAAAGAGAAATTGTTTGTGGCATCAGCAACTGCAACGATATCAAGAAGGGGTAATTCAAGGTCTTCCTCCGGACCACCATCTCCTGAATCTCGATAAACTGAGTGTGCAGCTAGAACAGAGGATATAAATCAGCCATCAGCATAAAAAAAACGCGTAATTATGCACCACAATCTAAAAAATATGACAAAAAGTCCAGTATATCCTGGGGGTTTGTTGAGCAAAGGGAATTAAAGCAACTTTATGAAGCATTTGTTTCCTGAAAATGGTTATCATTTGCATTTTTGAATTCATTACTATTCGCTCTAACTTGCTGATCAGGAGCCAAAAATAATCATCAGAGATAGTGTTCTCTCACACTGAAGCTGGATGTGATGCTAAGCTAACCAATGCTTTCTTAGGCCCTCATTAAGGGTGTTAATAGGTTTATAGACCTTTCAGGTATGCTTTCATTGAAGGAAACTTTAGCATAATAAGCAAGAAAGGAACATGTAAAGATAAAGAGTCGTGAACATACTTTCATCAATTTCTTACTTTTCTTATTCATAATGAGAGAAGCAAGAAGCATGCTGTTTGCCACAAATAGTTTTATGCCGTGATAATGACTTTACCTCTCCTTCTCTCTTTCCTTCTTCGGAGAGCGTACTGGCCAATGAACGTTAGTATAAGCATTCCACATACCGTCGAGACAGATATGCCAATGGCGATTGCTATACGCCTTCTCCTCTTAGCCCGAGCAATTGCATCTACTCATTGAAAATTTTCAAAATAATCATATGCTGTCATATCAAACAGAGAGCTTAATAACCACATGGCAATAGTTCTTATCTGTGCCACTGCTCTCCTCATCACAGAAATATTCAATATAGACATGTTTCTTGTACTCGTTTTTTTATCTAACATCAAGCATATACCAATATGTAGAACTGGGACATGCTATGTGATTGCACCCCCAGAAAGAAGCATTTCTTAATGAACTTCCAGGGCTTAGAGATCCTATTCAAGTGACAGATCTCAATGCACGTGACACAAACACAACAGTGAACGAATTTGAGTCTCCTCAATGAGCATATAAACTATAACCATGCCATCACATTCACATAAAGCATTTCCAGGGAAGGACCTGGATTTCCTTGGCAGCTATTCAACCGAAAACCTCTTTAAAGCTACCTAGTGATGGCGAAAGAAAATCAGTAAGAGCTAGATGGATTAGTACCTATCTCTGCCTTTGCCATTCGTATATATATCACATCTCCGCCTGAAGGATAGTTCTTCATGTCAACCAAATCCCCAAACCAAAAAAGACAATCCCCGCCATTCCCATGGACATCTACCCTAGTGAATGCCATACAAGAGCAATTCTTCAAACATTCCGTCTCGCATTCCTCAAGGTTCAAGCTTCTATTCCCCAACAGACGTGAATTATCTGGCAACTTCAAATCCTTGTACTTCACGAAGCCATCACCATTTGCACAACTCAAATTCCATGTCCGGGAGCACCCACCGGTCCAATCAAGAGGGTTCGAATCGTTTCTCCTGAACCCCTTCAAGCACCTGCAATTTCCAACAGTGGAATCATAGCAGGTCCCATATGGCCCGCACAGGCCATAATTATCACAATAGTCCCTCTGTAGAGTAACCAAATTCGTCCATTGATTGTCCAACCAAGCGAGATATTGGATCGCACCCTCCGGGGTCACGATGAATCTCGATAGGGTCGAATTATCGACCACCGTGTATGTGTAATACACCTCTTCAGGGCTGGAAATGAACATGGGATCGAAGACTGCATTGGCCTTGAACTCATTACTCCCACTGAACCTCTCTCCATTCCAAGGCCCCCATCGAAACTGCTTCTGGCTCCCTTTCCACAGAATCAACTGCGGAGCATCTGGTGGCTCGAGGCTAAACGTGTACTGGCCACTCGACGGATCGGCTTCCGAGGCCCACGACGTCATGTTCCGCTTCAAACCGGTCCTCAGATTCCACCCCAGTTTCATCTCCGGCAGCAGAGTGTTAGTTATGTTGTCAAAGCTCTGCCAGAGATAATCCCCTGAACTATCAGAAGCACTTGCACCACTCAAAACAAGATTGCCATTGTCCAGGAGCCTCAAGAATGGCTCATCCACGGCCCCAGCTGGGGTCACAGACCAGTAATTCATTGACCCATTTCGGAGAGACACTGATCCTTGCGAGCTCAGCGCCAACTCTGCCGAGGAATTGGTGATTGGGTTGTTCCTGTTGGCCACCCAAGTGACTTGGAGAGGTATGTTCTTGTACCAAATGCCCAGATACCTGGCACTCGACTTGTTAGGACTAAAGAAGCCAAACTCAAAGACTTGCCCAGATGAAACCAAGGTCTGTCCATCTCGCAGCGTCTGGTTGGCCGACAGAGTGTCTGCGGCTTGTGCCAGCGGCGATGCTAGAAAGAAACAGAAAGCGAGAAACAGAGCAAAGACCATGGCTCTGTTGACGGCGAGAGGAGGTGGGCGATGCGTGGAGTTGCTGCCCTGCGAAGGGGGAGCGCATATCGAGGTCTTTTCTGGTGCGGGGGGAGAGGGATCGCCGTTCACGGTGTGATGCTTTGAGTAGTCAGAGAGGTGGATCGAATCGTCGCGGGCACGCGGCGACAACATCTTTCCATTTGCGGACGCCTAAGCTTGGAACGGTCAAAGGTGGCGAGCGTGCGGGTGCGCAGATGAAATTTATCAAACTCGTCGAAAATAGATGAACACGAGGAGCACCTCGCGTCTTCATCCGTGACAGCGAACTCGTCTCTCGCTTTGGTTCCAGAAGTCAAAAGGGATGACCCACCCGATCTTTTTTTTTCTGAGCAAGGACCCACCCGATCGACCGGCCTGTTAAAATAGTCCGATTCGAGGTCATCGTTCAGACAGTGCATCCTCGTTCCTCATTCAAGGACCGCTTTTATCAATGCCCTCCCCAAGCCCCTACCTCCCTCCCTTCCTTCTCTCTCTCTCTCTCTCTCGAAAGCTCACTTAACTGCAACAAATATGACCAGGAAAAATCACATTCCAAGTCCCTCATTTGATATTTTCGTAAGGTAATACTAATTGACTAAGGTATATACGGCTTCATTTGGTTCGGCATTTTAAATGAACTTTGAGACTCTAAAATCCCTTAATTAAATGCAAATAATTTTTTTTCATTTTTTGCTTGGTTTTGAGGAAATACAATTGCATTTTCCATAGGGTTTTAAAGACCTTTAACCCAAAGTAGGTTGGGAATCTTTTTGGAAGTTATATTATCATAATACAAGTTTTAGCGCCATCATTACTCATCACTATTCATCTTCTCCGTGGCTTTGGATAGAGAAGCCAAATAGAGGCTGGCAACCATTAGCCAAGGGGTAGTGTGCAGTGGTGATCACCACTTGAGGGGTTGCGTGACCCTAGCAATTGTCGCATGGAGGTCACGACCACCTAGTGACCGTCACTTGGGTGGCCACGACCAGAGGATTGCCTAAGGCCACATGTCGCCTAAGTCACGTGACTCAAACAATGGTCACCTAGGTTTCATGACTCAAGCAACGCCTAGATCACGTGACTCAAGCAACTCTTGAGGTCACACAATCTTAGGCGAGACTGTTTGGCGATGGCTGATTTTTATCAAACAAAATGTAATTTTTACCAAATCGCATTTATTTTCAATGCACTCTAAATTGCATTTTGAAAAATCTCCTTAACTAAAAAATATTTACATTTTTCCAAGGATATTTTACTAAAACTGAACCAGGCCACATCTTTACGACTAGATTGCTACGTAAACAATTTTGGCTATAATCGGTAGAAAAATAGTCCAAGGGAGCTCACCTCTTGCTTAAGTTCCGGAGGTCAAAAACGAAGACCGCCTACTCTACCAAAGCCTGTTGAATTGTCTGACTGGGAGCCGACGTGTGGACAATGCATCGCCGTCCCATCAATGCCCTTGGCAAGCCTCTTTCTCTCCCTCTCTCTCAAAAGGTCACCTGCCAACATTAAATATCACGAGGATAAAATAACATTCCAAGCCCCTCGTTTAATATTTTTGTAGAGTAATACTAACATATTAATATATATTTATTTCTTTTGACTTATTACGTCAGTAATTTCCAATAAAACTAATTAGAAATGGCTATATTGTAAGATTTAGAATTAAATTGATAAAATTAAAAATAAATTAAATTAAATTGATATTCATATAATAAGTTTAGCACCGATTAGATAATTTGCTCGAAGAATGGACGAGTGAATGATATAAAATAATCTTGATGACGGAAGAATGGAGAGACTATTGTAATAAGCTCATGCATCAATTTGTACGTAAATGTTTTGGTGGCTTGGGAAAGTAATGTTTTTACCAGAATTTTTAAGAACATCAAGGAAATGTTGGTAAAACTACGCCATGAGCTGCGAAATTTTCTAGGATTTCTTTTCAATTTTCAGCAAAAATAATTAGGTGGACAGGTAAAACGCACATCTAAGCTGTATAAATCTAATGGAATTTATGTAAAACCTAGTGGACCTGCCTCATCAAATGATGCACATGGGCTCATAATGTGATGCTCTAAGTCTCAAATTCAAAGGGAGAGGATATTATGAAGGACAACCGTCCCTTAAATGGTCATCACCTCGCATTTCTTCTTCAACATCTTCTAGGCTGAATTCCACATTATTCTTATGTCCAAAGAGAACTTCTCATCTTTCCTTCCCTGCATCATGTACATGATCTCCAACTCTTATGCCCGAGAAGAATGATTCACTATATTCAACCGACCACGTACGATGGCCATGGAATCATACTGGCGGAGATCATCTCGCACACATAAGTAAATGTGGTGGTACACTCACATAGAAGAAAATCCCATTGCAATTAGGAATTAGCTGTTGGATTAGGGAGGTGTTCGTGTTGGCATTATATAAGGTGATATGAAGATTTAATAAAAAAAAATATCAAACTAATTCACCACTCTCATTATTTTGGTGACCACATTTTTAAAATCATGTGGGAATAGCAACTTCTTAAATGTTAGAATTCGACAACATAATTCTCATTTCTCATTGACCCAATCGCTAGTGACAATGCATCCTTCAATGGCCAAGCCTAGGCCAGCCCATCAGGATCCCTAGATCATTTAGCCTGCCAACCAATGGTTTGTGCTTAGGCATGGGCCTAGTTGGCTAGGGTCGGCATGATCCAATGCCCTCCCCTAACTAGTGGGTATGAGAGGTTTGCTAGTGCTCTTTATCCTTTTATATAGAGAGAAGCGTGACATAGACAATATATCGGGCTATATGTGGATGCCAGCATGCTCAAATGAATGGCATCATTGTTTGCATTAGTTGACACCATAAGGAATTTTAACGGAAGGATTACATTGAGCAAATTTTCAAATATTCAAAGATCACATCAAACAAAAAAAAAAATCAAAGTTCACATTGAATATTGAGAAGATGTTTAAGCACATTTTGTGTCGTCATCTCTTACTTATTCAAGAGGTAAAAATATTATTTTAAAGGCCTCGACAATAGGAAATCTTGTCTTCATGACACATCCAGGTCGTTACGTGATTGGCGTGGACTTCTGATGTTGAAATTCAATAGGACAACTCCATTACGACATTCATTAGATTCTAGGAAAAACTGTTCATAAAGAATGGAAAAGGCATCCTTCGCCGCACTTGTAAAATATTTCTGGTCAAAAGGTCAAAAAATCAACCGTTTTTTGCTATAATATGGTTTGTGGCAGGTAATGGCAAGCGATTATAGTATTCTTTCTAGAAGACATGAAATTTGTCGGTACGATTGACTTGTATCGGCCAGCAATTTGAATGGAAAAATCATTTCTCGCGGCTCTTGATCTTATCTTCTACCTTTTTTGCATTTTATATTATGTTTTTTTTTTCCTGCTCAATTATTATATTGAAGCCATAGGTTTTTTTTTTTTTTTAATATCCAAATTTGCCAAAGCCCTCTTTTGCTTATGCTATTCGAATTCACACAACCCGCTAGTGCCTGGTGAGATTAACGAGTCTCTTTGCAAGCCGCTATTTAGACGTTAATACCTGGAGGGGGCTAGCCCAAGACCTCAATACCAGAGCCCCTTAAGACACTTTAATAATAAGAAGGTTCGAACTCTCCACCTCGACGATGAGAGAGAAAACGCATACCAACTGCGTTGCCCGTGAAGCCATAAGTTGATATAACCATGGAAACTTTTTTATTATTTACTCCTTTCCAATTTTTCTAACCCTTCAATTATTCTTTATGGTAGCGGTAAAAGTCACCCTTCATTTCTCCTCTTTTCATTTTTATCCTCGTCATTTTAGGTTACTAGAATAAATCCTTACCTCTTGAACTCATAACAAATCTATCGCAAGGCTAAACTCCCTCTAAAATCTATATTTTAATTACCCTTTTGCCCGTTTTAGCTTTGCGGATTTACGAAATTCGCATCAAGGCGGTATTTTTGTTGAGAAAAAAAAAGGCTTTTTATTTTCTATTCAAACAAAAAAAAACTTATAGATCTTTAATAAATAAAAGAACTTTTATAAAGCCTGATAAATATTTGTCCGGTTTAAAAGATAAAAGACCATAAAGGGATGGAAGAAAAGCCCACAAACAAACTGGAAAAAAAAAGTAGGGACCTAATTGAAACTCGATAAAAAGAATAATCATTTTTATAGATGCTGCTAAAGAACCTCTGAACCTCTGATAGATTTGAAATAAATTCAAAATATCGAATTCTTCTGTTACATGGGATTGAAAGGGTGGATCAAATTAAAAAAATCTTTGAAAGGTTGAGATTTATTTTGTCATTTTGCCTTCTATTTATTCTGAACTGCTTCAATAGTAGTAATTGGAGTTCTGGCAATGCATTCCACTTCTCATCTCTTGGATGTTAGCAATTCGCTGTCGCCATGTTTATTCTAATGAAGCTCGCTGTTTCAATTTCGCAAGGTACGTTGTTCAGTCGACATATATGCTGAGACTTTACTGTTGTTCTGCACCTGATTTACCATGGAAAATAGTTCTCATTTCTCACACTGACTGAAACATCAAGAGGGTGAAGTTAGTTGTATTGTCAACAACCCATTCTTAAGGGTCTATTGCTATAAATGAAGATGACGATCCTTGCTCTATATATCTTATGTCTGGTTCTGTGCAACGTCCAGTTCTTAGTTTCACCTAATAATAAAAAAATAAAAAATAAAAAAGACAAGAAATTGGTCTGAGCCGGTCGAGAAATCATGATGGACAGAGCATAAGCGATTACTTCAGCATTGAATTACAGTTGCAATTGCAACAATGTCTCTGGTTTCTGTGAACTTCATCACATTGCTAGAGTCACTGTTTTGAGTTGTATTGTGTCAATGTCAAAGACTTGTTCTTCGGACACATATAGACCAATGAACTTCATGTCTGGATCAAAATTGGCAAAACCCCCTTCTCTCTCCCCAACAACAAATACAAAAGAAATTTTGAAAACCAAAGTATGCTAAATAAAATAAAATAAAAATTGAGCAGAAGGAAGGACTGAGAAAACATATATATGAACAGAAATCTCTGGAGTTTCAGATGTACAAATGTATTGGATCGGGGTATGACAATGATCTCTATCTGGCATCAAGCATTGTGACTGTAACTTGGTTCACAGTGCATGTCCCGTCATGCTTGCTTGATGATGAATCCGTCTCTATAGCCCTTCCTAAGCAAAAGCCGGGATTTTTAGGGTGTGGCATCGTTGGGTTTTCACTGCTCAGCATCAAGACCACAGACGACATGACCGGCCCATCATCTGCATGCTCTTGGACGCACAAAAGGCCGACCTGGATGCATCTCAGTACTTCATTCATCGAGTTTGCATCTCCCACTGCTGCATCCAGTAGCTCCAAGCCCTTCCCTTCTTTCCACAACTTCCATGACTGCAATTAACAAGACAACGTTCAGTTATATCTAGTTACAGGACAAAAAAGAATCACTTCACTAGCAATGTCAATCAGATGGCATTTATATGAAGTTCTGCTTCGGATAACTATTCATCTTTCGATGGATGAGCATTTGTCCATACTTACATGTCCAAGAAGGTTCAGTTCGTTGTTTGCATAATAGAATCCCCTGTTCTTTTTACCACTTATAATCTCCAAGACCAACACGCCAAAGCTGAACACATCAGACTTCTCTGAAAATTGTCTGTCCATGGCATATTCCGGAGCCATGTACCCACTGCGGTTTTAAGCAAAATGGAATTAGTGCAATTTCAGAAATGTGATCCTGGAATGTTTTAAATCAATGTTCCATGGTACTTACTATGTGCCAACAACTCTCTTCGTATTCGCCTCGACCTGATCTCTGCCAAAAATCCTAGCCATGCCAAAGTCCGAGATTTTGGGGTTCAACTCCCCATCGAGCAAGATGTTGCTTGCTTTGAGATCCCTATGTACGATTCTGAATCTGGAGTCTTGATGAAGGTAAAGAAGACCTCGAGCGATCCCACAAATGATGTTAAACCGCCGCTCCCAATTTAACATGGAGCTCTTGGTTTTACCTGCAGAGACTAGTCAGTGACGATCCTGAATCCGAAACTTGAACATTTCCGGTCCATTTTGACAACATGAAAAATGAAGAAGAGTAATTCCAGGAACGTACTAAATAGAACCGAATCCAGACTCTTATGCTCCATGTATTCGTAGATTAGGATCTTCTCGTCCATCTCGACACAGCAGCCGATAAGTCGCACGAGATTTCGGTGTTGAAGCCGAGCAATCAATTGAACCTCGTTCTTGAATTCTTCCATTCCCTGCCCGGAATTCTTGGAGAGCCTTTTGACCGCCACTACTGGGCCTTCTTCAATCCTACACTGAAACACAAAGAAACAAATGAAGCTCTCGAGATGCTTCCTACATTGACATTTATCTTGCCACATTCGGCTTTTGGAAAAGGAGCACTCACCTCGTAAACACAGCCAAAACCGCCTTGCCCAAGCTTGTATTCGTCGCTGAAGTTTTTGGTTGCCAAAGCAATCGCGTTGAAAGCGAACAATGGTAACTCTAGCTCCTCCGGCTTGTCTCACGAGCTCCTGGTCACGCGAAGCAGTCATCATCATCAAAATAGTGATTTCTACTGCACTCCGATTCATTTAATACAAGTTATTGGTAAGTAAGACACTAGAATTACCTTGCGGTTCGATGTTTCTTATGTGTGAATTCAGCGAAGTCTTCCTCTTCCTCATGAGGAAGGCGGTGAGTGCTAACAACAGAACGCTGCCACCAGCAGCAATGCCGACTATTGCTAATGTTCCGAGTCCGTTGCTCGAACTATTTTGAGTGACAAGTCCGCCAAAAGCCACTAATGCATCAAAATAAATTCGGAACAATACAAATTAGACCTTATATTTGATATAGATTATTTTAGAGATCGCCGTCAACCGGATAAACTGGAAATCACATAAACATACTCACCATGATATGGTAAAATTTACTCCTTTTCGTCACAACAGGACTGAACTAGACAAATAGTACTTGGTCAAAAAATAGCCATATGAATGTTAGGAATTTAATGTCCACGTGAAATTTTGTGCAACCACTATCCACTGTTCTAAAACTTAAGTTGTTAGATGGTTTTGTGTGACCACTACCGACTATTCTAAAAGCTTAAGTTATTAAATAAATGCGTAGTTTATTATTTAAATTTTCTAATATTCACCCTCAAGCTTAGCCTTGTCTTTTTGCTTAATACTAAATGTGAAATTTGATTGGGGAGACAAATAGGGCATGAAATGATTTGAACTCAAGACCTCCAACTCTAATACCATGCGAGATTTTGTAGAACCATTGTTGACTATTCTAAAAGCTTTAGAAGGGTTACTATAATTTCCTTGATTTTACTTTGTTCACAAGTGAATTCTTGATAACCCGCCACTTTTTTCAATCCAGCTCAACACAACCTAGTTACATCTCGAACCATAGGCAGAAGAATAGACAGAAAAAGTACAATCTCAAAATCGTACTAATCCTATTCCGTCTTATGCAAGAAATATGTGGTGGACTTCATGTTTCTACAGCTTAGGTCTCCAAGGAAATAAACTCATCCGTCTTATCCCAAGTAACATAATCAATCAAACAAATTTAATCCTCGATTGTTCGGAATTCAAACTCCTTTTATTGTAAATAGCCACATGACTGTTAGGAATTCAAAGCCCAATTAACTTACTTCAAAGAGGGTTCCTGTAATTTCCTTGATTTTACTTTGTTCCCAAATGCATTCTCCATAACCAGCGTTTTGCAATCCTAGCACAACACGACCTAAATTACATTAGCAAATGGAGAACCGGGAAACTCCTCAAAACAAAGTCAGAAGAACAGACAGAAAAATATGATCTCAAAATCATACTAATCCCGTTCCATATTATGTAAGAAATATGTCGCGAAATTCATCAGTCTGCATCTCAAGTCTCCCAGTCTTATCCTGAGCGACATAATCAAAACAAACAAGTTCGATCCTATTTTACTCATCAACAAGACGACCCCGCATGATCGACAGGGATCTGATTCGATGCAAAGCTGCCCCTCCTAAAACCAAACGGGAGATGAATCATATTCAAAAGTGAAACCCTTTTTCAAGGCCCTCCTTAAGGCTACCAAATTTGACTTGGTCTCTTTGCGAAAAAAAAAAAAAAAAAAAAAAAAAAAAAAAAAAAAAAAAAAAAAACCAAACACCACCCCCCCTATTCCGTCTTATGCAAGAAATATGTGGTGGACTTCATGTTTCTACAGCTCAGGTCTCAAGGAAATAAACTCATCTGTCTTATCCCGAGTAACATAATCAATCAAACAAATTTGGTCCTCGATTGTTCGGTATTCAAACTCCTTTTATTGAAAATAGCCACATGACTATTAGGAATTCAAAGTCCAATTAGCTTACTTCAAAGAGGGTTCCCGTAATTTCCTTGATTTTACTTTGTTCCCAAATGCATTCTCCATAACCAGCATTTGCAATCCTAGCACGACACGACCTAAATTACATTAGTAAATGGAGAACTGGGAAACTCCTCAAAACTGTAACATCCTAGGCCCCACTGTATAATATTGTCCGCTTTGGGTCACCTGCCCTAGCGCGGATGATCCGCCATCCCAGCCCCACTGTGTAATATTGTCTGCTTTGGGTCACCTGCTCTAGCATGGATGAACCGCCATCCCAGCCACAGTTTCTTCCCTCACGGCTTTAAAATGCATTACATAGACTAGAAGGACCCAAGCCTTATAAGCTAACCAAGACCTCCCTTCCTAGGCGATGTGGGACAAGAGAGGAAGTTGTCACACTCTCCACCTCTTAACAGAAGAGCGTCTTCGCTGTGGCCCCACGGGCGTCAGAACAGCATTGGAGCTGTGGTCCCACACGCGGTTGGGAGTCGGCTCTGATACCACCTGTAACATCCCGAGTCGGCTCTGATATCACCTGTAACATCCCGGGCCCCACTGTGTAATATTGTTCGCTTTGGGTCACCCGCCCTGGTGCGGACGAACCGCCATCCCAGCCACGGTCTCTTCCCTCACGGCTTTAAAACGCATTACACAGATTAGAGAGACCTAAGCCTTATAAGCTAACCAAGACCTCCCTTCCTAGGCGATGTGGGACAAGAGAGGAAGTTGTCACAAAAACAAAGGCAGAAGAACAGACAGAAAAATATGATCTTAAAATTATACTAATCCCGTTCCATCTTATGCAAGAAATATGTCGCGAAATTCATCGGTCTGCATCTCAAGTCTCCCGGTCTTATCTCGAGCGACATAATCAAAACAAACAAGTTTGATCCTATTTTACTCATCAACAAGATGACCCCGCATGATCGATAGGGATTTGATTTGATGCAAAGCTGCCCACTCCTAAAACCAAACGGGAGATGAATCACATTCAAAAGTGAAACCCTTTTTCAAGGCCATCCTCAAGGCTACCAGATTTGACTTGGTCTCTTTGCAAAAAAAAAAAAAAAAAAAAAAAGCTCCAACCCAAGCAGTATATAAGGCGTACCCAATAAAACTTACAAGTAAACCAGATATAGAGATGGCGACTAGGGTTGCTGTTTCCATTATTATATAATTTCAAGACCAAAATGGATCTATGATAAGATCGTTTATTTACAACGGAATGGTATACAAAGTCAACAGATCTCAATGAATACAAAATAGGATTTATGGCTACGCAAACCGTTGAGGGTAGTTCTAGATCTGGACCAAGACGAATTATTGTAGGGGATTTTATTGAAACCATTGAATTCAGAATATGGTAAAGTAGCTCCCCCCACTTTTAACTTGAAACTCCATGATTAACTATTTACTAGAACCGCTCGGGAGGAAGCTGAGAGGGAAAGGGACTGGCCGCAAAAGAAAAGAAAGAAATACTTCTGAACCTTGGAAGTCAAATGGGTCGGCCCAAAGGCACTTATTAGGATTAGATCGAGAGCATCTGCTGGGTAGGGGCCCACGTGCGCCAACCTTCCCTCTATTAAACCAACCTCGGGGGGGCACTGTCAGTTAATCAACTTTTTAATTATGCCATTGTAGTCGCGCAAATATTCGAGAGGTGCCTAGGCTACGGTGAAGGGGGCCCCAACGGAATTAACCATCACAGACGCCGCGCTTACGTCAGCTCATGGTGCACGAGTCGGCCGACCCCCACCACCTGCGAACAGCATGGATCCACGTGTCAAGTATGTGATAGGGTGGCCGACCTTCAATTGTGCGGCGGTCGCACCGGGATCCCCACCACCGAGCAAGAAGTGGGAGTGATGAGTAGAGTCGGCCCCACTCTTGCTCGGTGAAGACAACACCGGTGCTACCATCGGATGGGCAAGGGCATTTGCCCTCTTGTAAATCTAGTGAGGACAACCAGGCTCTTGCTAGCAAAGGAAAGGCGATGGTGATTCCCATTCCCATGGCCCTAGCTTTAGTCGGATCATTCACATTCTATCATACTTAAGTCCAATTGCCTTATGTTATTTTTCATGGTATACAGCATTTTACCAGGGCATATAACCTTTGAGTGTACTTGAAGCAAACTTCCTTATATACAACATTTTGTTGTAATTGAGACCAATCATCTCATCCCTTTCTTTTCTAAATAATGCATGATGCTTTACCTAGACTTACGACACTCAAATCATTCTTAAGGTCAATTGTCGTATGCCAAGATGTACAAAATTCAACCCCATTAATTGTGCGGTGTGACAATGTACCACAGACAATTTTGCTCATAGTTTTGTGATCTCACATTGTTTGCTAAAAAACAATAATTTCTTCATCTTTGATGATAATGAATGCACTAAAAACAAATAAGATAAGACAAATCAACGTCAAGTAGGTAGAAACGGTTCACATTAGGTAGATTAAAAAATCTAATTTGCATCCTTGACTCCTACAAACACAAGCATGAGACGTGCTAAGACTTAAATCAACAATTACGACCAATCATCACCCCTGAATACGTGGAATCCGTGCATAAGGACGTGAAAAAAATCTATACCAATCGGGCAGCTTATTAACTTATATATTATAAATAGAGTTTTATTACATGCTGGGTTTAAAATTATTTTGTCGTTTTCCTAAGGAAAAGTGGGGCCACCGTGGGGCCTGCACACGTGGCCATTGGCAAACATTGCCGAAGTTAGAGAGCACAGCCCCTATTGGTAAAATTTGATAGTTTTATTTAACTTCTGGAGAATTACTTGTGATAATAATTTACTCATTACTACTTCATTGAAAACTTATATTTTGATGGCCAATGATGCAGAATTCAGCTGCCAAATATGTCGGAATGTGATGAATTTACCTGACTACGCCATGTGCACATAACTTCTGCAAAGCCTGTCTAGAGGGAGCCTTTGCTGGGCAAAGTTTCATGAGACAGAGGACTTGTGAAGGCAGAAGGACACTACGTGCGCAGAAGAATATAATGAAATGTCCATCATGTTCAATTGACATTTCCAATTTTCTTCAAAATCCACAGGTGCGGCACAATTATTTTCTCAGGATTTCATTATCCTATTTTAGATGGGGGGACTTCTATGTTATCATTTGGCATTTTCACATTGGAGCTTGTATAGTACGATGGCTTTGAGATTTTGAAGGCCCTAAAATGTGCTTTAGAATTAAAGATCATCCACAGGAATAGGTTTAAAAGCCAATTGATGATCACGTGGATGGGAATGGTTGAAGCATTTCTACGTTATCAGTCTGGTTAATATGTTTTGTTGTGTCGGTAGGCTCATGAGGCTTTGACATCCATGACAGGTAAACAGGGAGCTAATGGGTGTGATAGAATCACTTCAGAGCCAGGCTCTTGAGGAGGAGGAGGAAGAGGAGGAGGAGGATGAAAACTCCGAATCAAGTGAGGAAGCTGATGGTGCTCAGAATAATTTGGAAAATGATGCTGAAGATATCGAAAATGATGATGCTGAAGGTGAAATTTCTGAGGAAACTGAGGTACTGCTGAAACCAGAGGCTGAAACTGAAAAGCAGGAAGCCTGCAAGCAGAAGGCTGAAAATCCTGGCAATTGCCTTTCAGATCTCGTCTGATCTGACACTGCAGATGCTGAACTTCCGGTTGACCTCAATAATCAAGAAGATGCTGAAGATGAAGAGGCGAATATGGCTGTGCCTGAGAGCAATGCCAGGCAGCTCCGGAAACGAAAGAACTGCAATGATGTAGTCAGTCCAGTGAAGTTGGCTGGAGTCGCAACCAAGAGCAAGCGGGTCAAAATGGCGGCAGCAATTTGATTTTTAGCTATGGTCAAATTCCCCATCCTTGATTCTGAACAAGTTGAATTTCCTTCATTTTTTGCTTTTTGTTTGTAGATGTCTCTTCTCATAGGTCCAAGCAGCTTGATCATGCTTTTTGTTCTTACTTGGTGGTCTAAGGAAAGGATAGTGAAGAACATATCATGGAAGATGTAGGGACCTTAGTCTTTTGTTGTTTTTGTTGGTTCCTATAGAAAGTCTATATCCTGTTTTGAAGGCAAGAATGTGGGTGCCACATGAGAGAAAAGAAAAAGGAAAAGAGAAGGGGCCGGGCCTGTGGGTTATAGAAGAATGTTCTCTAACTTGCCCCATCACTTAAAGGCCTGTTGGCCTGCATTGCTCATTAGGACCCAGCGTGTAGCAAAAGCAAAATGCTAGAGAAGGTAGGAGTTGTGTATGAAATTGGTTTACTAAATGACAAGACAAAAGCATCCGTCAAAAAGCCAACCCACAAAAAATATATCATATCACTTGATTAATTATAAATTTATTACATATTAACATCATTTTTAAAACCTAGGAGTCCATCTGACACACAATAATCATTTTTTTTTCCAGTTTTTATCAGCAAGACTATGAATACCTGAATAATCCCAACTCCAAACCAGGTGTGGCAGTCCCTCATTCCACCAGGGTTTTGCTTTCAGCATTGGAATCAAGAGAATGCACAGATATAATTACTCGAACCGTGGCCTCGAGTAAGAGTGATAGAACACAATTCCCACTTAAATGATCTGGGCTAAACCCTTGTCTTTATATAACCAAGCGTATCAACTGGGCTAGCTAGCACATATCTTGATATAACCAACCGACAGAATGAGATCTCACCACGGTTCACGGGGGTAGATCAACTAGGCAGGCGATTCTAATCATGATCTCCAGATACTTCAACTTAACCCCAGACAACAAGGACTACAATCACCAGCCGCTCCCAAGAATGAACAGGAAATATTACAAGGGATTAAAAGAAAGAGAAGATGAAGCTCTACTGAGCAGTTGGCTGCGCAATAGACTCGTCGATTGCTACATAGCTCTCAGTCCCAGGAATATCAAAGGCATCCATGTTGACAGACGAGTGGAACGAGTTCCTCTACAAATCCGACAGGCCCTCTCACACTACCAAGGCTTCTCTCTCGATCAACAATGCGTCTTGGATCTCCTTGAGGACTTCTGAGATCGATGGCCTCATGTGCCCGTTAGGCTGGACGGACATCAGAGCCTTCTTCGCGATCTTCCTCATTGACTGGAAGTCGTAGTCCTCACGTAGGTCTGGATCGATGATGCCTTGGATGTCCCCGCTCTCTATGTGTGGTCTCGCCTATAATTAGAGAGTACAACATGTGAAGGAACGAACACGTGCCGGATTTCACTTTGAAATTAAGAATGAAGGTTTGAAGAGTTTGCAAGAATATCAATGAACAGGTTTCGTAGTACTTATTACACTGGGGTAGCGCATGGTAACGCTCGTGTTTCTCCCAATTTTTGTTCCTTTGTTCTCTAAAACAAAAAAAGAACAGAAACATGTATGGTAAAACATTTGTTCCCGGGAACAATTTCTCGAATTTTTGTTCCTGTTTTGTTCCCGGGAGTAGTTTTGAGAAGCAAAAGAAAGTTGCTTCTTGTTCCAAGGAACAATTTCTAGAAGTAAGCTGATTTTTTTTTTTAATTTTATTTTCTTGCCGCGACCACCATCAATCGCCCGGAGCCACCACCCACCGCCATCGCTGCCGGTCACCGGTTCCGTCGCCGCCGATCGCCGGTCGCCGGTCGCGGTCGCGGCCGTGTCGTCGCCGATCTCCGGCCGTCGGTCGTCATCACCGCTGTCACCACTAATCATCGCCACCGCCACTCGCCGGTCGCCAATTGCCGATCGCGCGGTCGCCGATCCGGCCACCGGTCACCGATTCGCCGTCGCCGTGGGCCGCCGGGCGGCCAGCCGATCATTAGCGGCCGATGGGCTTCCAGTGGCAGTCAGCGGTGACGGTCGGCGGCCAGCAGTCGTGCAGCAGCGGCGGCGATCCGTCGGCAAAAATAAAAAATGAATAAATACAAAAAAGAAATTGTTGCATTACCAAACGCATTTCTATTCTTTTTCTATTCCAAGAGTAGAAATTTTGTATCGTTAAAAACGGGTTCTTTTACTCGAAATTATTTTTTGGAGCGAGAAATAGAAAAAAACTATTTCTGAAAAAAAAAAAAAAAAAAAAAAAACTCTTCCGGGAACGAAGCGTTGTCATGCGCAACCCTGGACTTACCCACTGGACTATGTGGCAATAGTTCACGCTGGAGCTTTGTTGACACCTATTTTAAAATTTAATTTATCTTTTAGAAAATAATAATAGAGCATTTGGTTGTGGAGGGAATTGAACCAAATTTCAAAATTTAAAAAGGTTCGAAAATCGTGTGATTTTGGAGCTGCTAATTTGTTGAATGGTTGAGTGAATATCTCCACTGGCAAACCAAATTCGAGTCTTCACTTTATAAATAGAGGGTGGGAGACGTGAAAATGGGGGCTTCTCTTCGTCTTTCGTCGAAAAGAAAAAAAAATAGAAAAGTGAAAGAGAGAAAAGAAAGGAAAGCTCTAGTTTGCGGAAAAGGAAAGTGTACAGGGGCGTCCGTGGGATTTTTGAGAGAGAGAAGAGAAAGTCCTCTGCAGAAAGTACAAAGGCAGAGACGTGAGGAGAGAGGGAGAGAAGAAATAAAAAATAAAAATAAAAATAAAAAAAGGAAAAAGTTGAAAAGACCCCTACTGTTTACCTTCTTCCCCATTTCGCTTCCGCTCTACACGGTGTTGCTGCTCGTCCACCACCACACCACCAGCGCACGATCAACGCCGTTTGAAGCCCAACGATTGCCCACTCCACCGCACCTCTGCACCAGCGAGCTCGCCCCGACGCTCCACCCTTCGCGAGTAAGCCCGAGCCGTGCCACAGCCAAGCCGTCTTCCCCGCGCCGACGTAGCCGCTGATCTCCGTCCGCGAGCCCCGACGTCCGCGCACCCCTTCCTCCCACGAAGCTCCGCCGCGCCTCAGCTTGTCCACGAAGCCCTGCAACTCGCGCCCAGCAACACAGTGGTCTTCCTCCACTCAGCCGACGCCACCGCACCAGCACCTATGCTCAGTCCCCGCACTCGCTCGGAGCCTAATCTACCGCACCGAAGCACCGATCTCGCTCCCCGGACGTCCTATTGACCCTCGTCGCTCGCCGCCCCAAAGCCAGTCGCAGCCGCCGCGCCGCTCCGAGTCCCCGACGCCTGAGTCTTCCTCCGCCCGATCGTCTGCCGATTACCATTCGCAAAGCCACGCCGGTGGCCGTCCGCCCACACGTGATTCGTGCGCCGCATCCCTCTGTTGCCGTCGGCTCACTGGCCTACCTTAGCCGGAGCTCTGAACGCCGACGACCCAACCTCCGGTGATCCACCGAAGCCGCTCAACCGTAGGTGAAGAAAGCAGGAAAAGAAAATGAAAAACAAAAGAAAAAGAGAAAAGCAAATTAGGTAGTTTGTTTTTCTTTATTTTATTATTTATTCATTTTAAATTTTGTTATTATTGTTTAAGTTAGAATATGGTTTGTCAATATTAATATTTGTGCATTTTGTAGGCATTATACGTAAGGATTTTGTCCGAACTTATTGTAATTATTAATTTGATCCGAGAGACATCGGATCAATTTTTTAATTATATTAAGTTTCAGGCTTTTTGATGGTATTTTGGTTGTTAAATCAATGTAATTATTAATTTGATCCGTAAGACTTCGGATTAGATTTTTAATTATTTTGAACTCTTTGTCGTGATAATTAGGTTTAAAATAATCGTTAATTTAAACTGTGAGACAACGGGTTATTTTTTCGGTTATTTTAATCATTTATTTATTGAATATCTTGATTGTTTAGATTTAATGTTTAGTCCGATAATTACTTGTTTTGGAAAAACACTAAAACACTAAAAAAAATCAAAAATCAAAAATCAAAAATCAAAAATCAAAAATCAAAAATCAAAATCTTGCATCAAAGCATGTAGGTTTAATAAATCAGACATGTAGGATTAGGTTTATGAAATTTTCATCATCTAGTAATTATTGCTAAGTTCATTTAGTTAGAAATTGCTCGTCATTAGAATTATGTCATTTAATTAATTTAAATTGCATATTTAATCGTTGCATTTCTTTAATTTTGAATTTCATGAAAAATACAAAAAAAAATAGAATAAACTCATTTCATGCTTTAGGATAGATTGCATGCTTATTCATGTTATATATTTTAGGTCATATTGCCACGTCATATCATTTCCTTGGTTAGTTAATAAATTAGTTTATAATTGATCATATTTCATGTCATCATTGTTAGTGTAGGTTGCATATGTGTAACAAAAAAAAATCATTAAAAAATCATAAAAAGAACATGCATATAGAATTACGACATCATACAGCATATGCATTTTAGGGTTATGTAAATTAGATTGCATACATATTGTAATGATTTAAATTATGTCACATGAATTGCATCTCATATGTCATTAAAGTAAAACTCATGCATATCAAATTTAAATTAAGATTGCACATAATTAATATTTTTAAAAGAAAAAGAAAAAGTAGGTATCTTGTCATTTAGAAATCATGTTTAGGACATGCATTTTATTAGCATTTATTTATTTATTTATTTGAATGTTATTTTATTGATTGTGCACCTGCATGACCACCATTTGCATGTTAGTAGCTTAGATTAAAATTAATCAACATTGTCTGCTAAATATTTTTTAAATTAAAATAAAAGGTACTGAAAATGCATTAGACTAATCTAGCGTAATCATGTTCCCGGATTTATTGAATCTCTGGTTCGTAAAAATAAAGTATTCTCCCATACTTTATTTGGGTTTCTAATCAAACCCTAATTGATTAGTGGCGGCTCCAAATTGAATTGAAATTGCATGTTTAAATGAGTTAATTTCTATCAAGTCGCGATTGGTAGGACTTGGGAGGGTCCGTGCCAAGTTTTCGGACTTAGTAATCCATTAACCTAAACTTTAGGATTGCCCTGAAAATTTAGGTAGCGACAAGCTTTTGTTGGAAATTGCTTCTCAACCTGATAACAATTCAAGAAGAATGATGCCAAAACTATAAACATCGTTATTATCTGTCGATTGCTAGGAGATGCAATACCTGTCAAATTCCCACAAAGATAAGAAGAGAACCATTACATTAAATCACACCATTTTCTCATAGTTTAAGCTTTATATAGCATTAGAATGAGAGGTCCCGAATTCAAATTTTTCTAGCCCCCATTTACCTCCCCGATTATATATTTTCATGCTTATGTCTTAGGTCAAAGTCCAACCACTATGTAAGGGAGTGCGTTAACAGTACTATAATATTAAACAATGCTCTCTTCTAACAACTTAAGCTTTTTAGGTTGGACTTCATGCAGTATCAGAGCCAAATTCCACCTCAGTTTGTCACATGTGTGGTCTTCCCTTGTCAAGAGGTGGAGTGTTAAAATATCCCACATTGCTTATCAATGATATATCAAAGGGCCTCATATGCATGTGGGCACCCTTTATAAATTAGTTTAAGTTTTTAGAACAGTTGGCTGTGAACCCATATAATTCTACAACCAACTAGTCACTTATATCATTAAAGTATATAATGTACATGCAAAAGCATCAATAAAATTAGGGAAAAGTGCCAACTCATGCATATGCTTATGAAAGTACATACACAAAGTGTCTGATCCTAAAAATCAAAGTCCAGTTAACATTGTATGCCTGAAATTCTAGCACAAGAGGCTGCTTAGCAGCCAATGCATTTACAGCAGCCAATGCATTTACATAGTATATGATTGCATCAATTAGTTTGCTACCATTTTCCCTCTGGAGGTATCAACACTAACAGAATAAGGTTTCCTTCAATGGGATAGCAGCTTCATAAGTGAGTATGAATCAAAGGCATATGGGCTTGGAAGTTGCATTAGTGAGTGGTGACAGATAAGTTGCGAATGCAATTTCCAATGAACATCATTTTCTAATGGCCTTAAGGTACAAAGTGGAGAAAACTGCATCTCCTCGTTGGGGTGAGAGTAGGAGCATTGAGCCAAGAGAATGATAAGGTGAGACACAAACATAAGTCTTCACATGTGTAGCCTAGAGCTAGCACAAGGAATGCAATTTCATGAAATATGCTTCCTGAGCGATCCTACAATTATCGAAGAAGCAGGAAGGCTTTTGTCAACACTCAGAAGGGAAAGTGAGGAGGCCGAGACACATTCATGAATAAGTGCAAAGCTTGCCTAGTCAGATTTTTCAAACATGCCCAAGGTGATGTATTCCCAATTCAAAGATAAAAACGCATGAACACATAATGACACCATATTAACTTGCTTCAACTTCAAAAAACTATATACCTGTTGAAAAACAGAAGGCGCGACCAAAAAGATGCCTTACTCGTGGTCCAGATACCCAACAGTTCCTCGAACCGCACTTGAGACATGGGAGACTCCATCAACTTGAGATTTTGAGAGACCAAAATCTGAAACTTTTGCTCTCAAGTTGCTGTCCAGAAGAATGTTGGTACTTTTCAAATCTCTATGTATGATGGCCGGAATACATCCAGTGTGAAGGTACTCGATCCTTGAACACAATGAATAAGATTACCAACTTCGGTAGCTAAAATGAATTCTACAGGGAATTAAACCAGTTTATAGAGGACGACCGACCTCTTGCAATATCATCGGCAATCTCAAAGCATTTGATCCAATTAAAATTTAATACAATTACCTCATTTGAGAACTCTCGCTTTCCTTGATTGGAATCATTAGTCAGAACCTTGACTGCAATTTCTCTTCCATCTTTCAGTTTCCCATAAAAGACATCTCCAAATCCTCCAAAACCAATTTTTTTCTCAATTTTTTTGTGGCTTCTTCAATTTCTGATAGTATAAAGCAATGAGCAGCTTCTGTAGGAGCATTACTCAAGGAAGAAATTAGCTGCTGCGTCGGAAATATTTGCATGTTGTCATCTAGCAAAGATTACACAAAAAAATAAGAATTTTGCAAAATAAAGAGGTCAACACAACAAGATGGATACGCCATTCTCATGATTGCTCCAAACTCATACCATGCTTAGAATTCCTCTTTCCTTTCCAAATAAAGAAACATAAGGCAATTGTAGCTACTAGGAGAACAACAGCTCCAACTGATGCAGCCCACATTGAAGACCGGCTCTCTCGACCAAGAAGATCGGCCCGCATTCAAGCTCGACAAAACCGAGAAGCTATAATGATATCTTGAGTCCATTTCAGAAGTTTGAAAGAAGACACCTTGGGAGCCATGAATACGTTATGCTTTTACTAGTTTCTAGTTCCTAAGCTCTTTATTATTTTTCTAGTTTCTAGGCTCTTTAATGCTTTCAAGTTTCTATGCTCTATTTTTATTTCTTTGATGATATAAGCCATCCAATCCCTTGTAGAAGACAGACAACTTTTGATGAATGAAAAGCTTTGCTTGAAGCAAGTATCATGAACCTTGTAGAGTTCACACCTTGAAAACCTAGAAGAGTTTTCACTCCGTCCTTGAAGAGTCGGAGCTTTCGAAATCTCCATCCTTGAAGAGTTGCAGTCATCGATCTAGAAGAATCGGTGTCCCTTTCAACTTCCTTGGAGGCCTAGAAGAGCAACCAACGGAGTCTCTATCTTTTCATGTTCTGTTCGTTACTCCCAACCCAATTTCGACTACCCTACAGTGCTTATTTCAGAAAACCCAAAACAGAGAAATTGTAGATCCAGAAGCCTTTGTTCATTTGGCTTTAGAATCAGGTCGATCCGACCTGTATCGACAAAGATACGACTGTTCTCCTGAACTCGCGCAGTGCTGAAATTCATGTTTGTCCTGTTTCCATGTGCGAGTCACTCTCCCGATCCTATTGTTTGAGAAAGCCTCCCTAGGCTTGCATCATTTGGTATCAGAGCTTTGGAGTTGAGGACAATGCCTCCAAGACAAGCTAGGCATCGTGGCGGCAGAACCGTTCCCCTCAATGAATCCCCACACACTCGCTGAGAATATGCAACAACAAATTGATGAATTGACGCAAGAAGTTCAGCATTTGAGGGCTGAAGCAAATAATTCTCCACCCCGTTCCAGGACTGAAGATTCCCATGGCGACTCTTCCTCTTCGGAGAGTGTTCAATCTATTCATGGTCGGAGGCATGTTCGACATCGTTTACAACATATTCGTGAGCCAAATTGGGAAAAGGAAGTCAAGAAAGATGTTCTATAATTTACAAGTAATGAGTCTCCTGATGAAATTGTTGATTGGCTAACACTTGTGAATGAGGTGTTTGAGCATCGAAATGTTATGGAGAATCGTCGCGTTGGGATCATCGCTATGCGATTCCGAGGCAAGGCGATTGCTTGGTGGAGACGTGAAAAACAAACTCACCAAGCCGTTGGCAAAGCACCAGTCACTTCGTGGAGAAAGATGGAGGGCAAGATTCAAAAATATTTTCTTCCCAAAGGATATAAGAGAGAGCTCTACCAACGGTACCAAAAGAAATTGATCAGATCCACATGTGAAATTCAGAAAGACGATACGCTAGTTCATTGAATTGTTGCCATGGTAAATGAGAAATCCTCATGTAAGTTTAAGAACACTTACAGTTCCTTCAACTTTGGCAGAGTTGCGAGAGAAGAAGGCAGCTCACCAGTCAATTGGTTGTTCTCAAGATGACTATCACAAAAGAAATTCATCAGCATTAAATTATCTAAGTCCATTCAAAGAGGACAATCCATGGGGCTTACATGATCTCCAGGTTCATGCATGAAGAAAGATCGGGTATTGAACCAGTGAGTGCATTCCCATCGAGCCTCCTTCAGAAAATAGGCCAAGGCATGCTTCAACATTTGGCATGAAAAGTTCGAGCATAGACATCGGAAAGAAATCAACTACTATCGAGTGAAAAGGGAATCTCTACATAAACTTACAGCTCAACCAAGCCACTCAATTTTGTAATGTCTGAAGGTATGTTTCCGGTCAAATTCTGACCAGACAATTTGCTGCAGAAATACAATTTATAACTTCAAAACTTGGTCGTTTATACAGCATTGACATGCTCCTAGAATAAGAAAATGTGTTCACACAAGCACATCACAAGAAATAGACATTTACACTGCAGCTATCAGTGGAGGTGAACCTGAGCTGCAGCGCACCCATGTCCATGGAATTGGCAGGCACGGGTCTCCACCTTCCTGTGCCCAAGCTGCTGAGGTATAGGGTGAAATTATGCTCAGATGCCAGGTTCTCTCTCTCTCCGCCCCTGTTAAATCTCCCGATTGCCTTTACTTTGATGAAAGCCAAAGAATCTTGAAATTAAGACGTGACGTGCCTTCATTATTTTATATTAATTTGGTATGACTAAGTAGTTTTTGAGAAGTTCTTTGGGTGATGATTCTTACCCTTAGTTTTCGTTCTTCTAAAGGCTCCTCCTTTTGCTTGCTTATTTCTGTTGTAAGAATCACCTGTCACCGTTTGCTTCGATGTGCTAATTATGCGGTTGCTCTGTTGAGGTTGAGCATTCCTCCACGCATCTGTACATGCAATCTCATGACTGCTGGTCTTTTCTGTGTTTAATTTCGATGTGTTTCTTCTTCCTCTGCTTGTACTGAAGAAACTGTGTAACGAATCACTCCTGCGTAAAGGAAAAATGTTTGGTCTTCCTGTCTCGTTAAAAATCCTATTTAGCATCTATATGGAAGTTCATAGCACATTCTGTTATGGACAAATGAAGGCAGATGAAGGTGTTCTTTTTTATTTTGATGTTTCGAGTGAGTGAATTGAAGAATTAAAGACCTTCTTCACTGTATATCAAGATTGTTACCTCGTTGCCCTCGTCAATTTGCTGGTAATTTGTATAGCCTGTGATTTGTATTTTTCTGATATATCAACATTGAGAGCATCACAACCTTAAACCTGCTTCTGTTAATTTTGTAACATATTTCAGGTAAAGAACCGTTAACTTCTTTGAGACATGCATTCAGAATCTGTAACTGGAGACAACATTGCTGCTTTTTTGAAGTCCCTTATTGATGAGACACAGATTTCACGCATCTGCTTCACGATTTGCTGATACACATCACTTTTTTGGGTTGGCCAACTGATATGCATCATTTCATTCGGCAGATTTTTTTAGCTTGGATTGTGGAGGATCTCAAAGATTGGGCTTTATTGGACTCCAGACGATCAATTCACCTTCGGAGAAAGAACTGACGTTTCTCTCGTGAATGAGACAAGAACACAATATACGACATTGAGATACTTCCCAGCCGATGACAGGCTCTTCACTTTCTGCACCAAAATTAATCCGGGCAGAGGTACTGAGATAAAAATGGATAGACGGAGTTGTGGTGGTGAGCTGTGCACGCGGAAAGAGGGACTGGAGGCGACAGTGTGGAAGCTGGACTTCGTCAGCCATCGTTTAGTCTTCTTGGGGGGAAAATATTGAGCACGTCTTGTGCTCCAACGTAGCAAATAAGAAAGCCATTTAACTTGCACCACGTGTCCCGCGTGGGCTCCCATTATCGGGGGACCTCCACCTGCGAGAATCACTATTGACAGAAGTGGTGATCGGGACTTGTTTTGAAGTAGACGAGGACAAAGATGGTTGACTTCCCAGTCCAACCGTTGACTTCAAAAGCGAGTGTGATAAAAACATGGGGATCGGTTGCTTGAATAAAACCGGATTAGAAGTCAGGGTTTCGATTTTTGACATTAACTCATACAATGCAAAAATTTACTTTTGACTATCGTGTAGCTCGGTGCTTCGCTCTTATTTAATTTAATTTAATTTTTTAAGACCTTTTCGATGGGATCAAATTATAATTGTATGAAACCGATAGCCACACCAACCATCAAATACAAATTTGTATGATCTGTGTGGGGGCTATTTTTATTTCTAGATTTTATATCTTTTTTATTTGCCTTTTCAATTTATTGCGACACTCTTCTTTTTTTTATTTACTTACTTTCTTGATATTCTAGTCATTAACGCATTATTCGTTGGTCAATCCTCTAATCTATTAGATTATACAAACATTTGCTTCGTAGATGAAGAAACATTAGGTGATGATTGAAATGGAAATTTTAAATACCAACCTACCAATTTGCCCATTTTTTGTTTCTCCCTTTGAATTTCTTTTTTATTTAAATAAGACTTCACAGGTCCATTTGCATCCCATTTGCACAACTAGTTTTTATGATTTAGGATGATTACTACATTTTATCTTTTATCTCTTTGTAAAATTTTCTGCTCATATGTTTTAACTTTTAATTAATGCAATATGCATAAAATCTTCAAATGTTATTTTATGATGTTTTCTTAATTTTTTGAAACTTGGAATAGTTATCCTTCAACTTTTAATTTTTTAGGGAATTCATAAGTAAGATTACTAGTAGTATAGGGCTTGCATGTTTTCATTCTTTTTTTTTATGTTTATGAACAGAAATTCTGTTTCTTTGTTCCCGGGAACAAAGAAAGAACAAAAACTCGTTTGTTTGCGTTTTTGTTCAAAATCGGATTTTTTTAACTCAAAAATAACGAAATGAGAAACAAAAAAAAAATGTTTCTTATTCTAGAAACGATTTTTTGTTTCTTGTTTTTCTTCTCTCTTCTCTTTTCTTCTTCTTTTCTTCTTCTTTTCTTCTTTGGCCGATTGCCAGCCTCGGCCATGGCCGGCGACCGGCCATTGAGGGCTGGTGACGTCGTCGAGGGTCAGCGACCTCGCCAAAGCATCGCCAGCCCCCAGTGAGGTCGAGCGTCGCCGGCCCCTGGCGAGGCTCGGCCTCACCATGGCTAGGCGAGGCCGAGCCTCACTAGATCTAGGCCAACCCGAGCTCGCCCAGCCAAGGTGAGGCTTAGCCTCGCCTTCGCGCCGGTGACACCGAGCCTCACCGAGCTCGGGCTCGCCTAGATCCGGCAAGGCCAAGCCTCGCCATGGCTGGCGAGCTCGAGCTCACCGGAAGCCCGAGCTCGCCAAGGTGAGGCGAGGTCGAGCCTCGCCCAACCACGGCGAGGCTTGACCTCGCCGGCGCGCGAGCCTCGCCTTGGCGAGGGGCCGGCCCCGTCGAACAATCGTCAAAGGCCGGCGACTAGCCAAAAGAAGAAAAATAAAAAGAAAGGAAAAAGGAAAAATAAAATAAAAATATTAAAAATTAAAATAAAACAAAAAAGAATATAAATTTACCAAACGTGTTTCTATTCATTTTTATTCTCGGAACAAAGTTTACCAAACGCATCTTTTTGGTCAAAAATTGTTTTCCCGGAACAGAAATACTTTTTTTTTTTTTTTTATTTCTGTTCCCCGTAACAGTTTTTGAATATAAACATTACCCAACGCTCCCATAGTAGTTTTTTCTTTTGAAAATTACTAAAGAAAAGAAAGCAACTAGCTACGCAGACTAAAATTTACCATTTCACATCAATATCATATGTCTCAAACCAATCTATCTTAATCTCAATAAATCTTGGTTAGTCTATAAAGATGAGGGTTGAGTTTGTTCAGGTTTCTTCGCTTGTATCCAGTGGGACAGGTGATGAGCTTACCAAATGAGTAATTGATAATGCATCTTAAGTTAAATATTTCAGTAGCGGATGAGATTGGTCCCTGTTTCGTCAGAATCCCATTATGCATTCTTTGCCAAACAAAACATAGGAGCCAATCCAAATGCCACACTCAAAGCCAAAAGATGATTCTAGATAAGAAGGGTTTGCCTCCTTTGGCTACGTTTGGTCTTCAGAATTTATAAACAAGATAGGAGTGGACTAGAAGGATATGGAATTTATGGGATTTTGTTATATCCCATCAACTGTTTGGTAATTGTATTAATAAAGTTGAACAGCGATGCATAGATGACAAAGAGGGGATTTGGTTGCTGATGTCTGAAGACAGTTTGCAGCTGCACCAGATATGCCATAAAACATGCGCAATAGTCTCTAGTCCAGGTAATGTTTTCTGAGCTGTAACCCTTGTTGTGATCCATGTATCAGGGCGATGAACTGAATGAGGAGTAATCAGAACATTGAGATTAGGATGATTCCAAACTGCCTTGGTCCATGGACAATAGAAAAAAAAGATGTTCTATAGTTTCCGGAACATGTTGAGTGCATAGATGACAAAGAGGATCAGGTGTGATGTGTCTATGAAACAAATTTGCTTTCGTTGCAAGTGAGTTATGGCACGTTGACCACAGAAACATACGGATTTTTGGTGTTGTTTGCATAGTCCATAGTCGCCGCCAAAGTGTGCTGGGAGGCCGGAATGATGTAGAGGCTTCATTTTCCCTATTGTTGCTTGCTGTGTTGATGATAGAATTGTAAGAACTTTTCACCGTATGAAGACCATTCTTTGTTGATGTCCAAACGAACTAGTCAAAAGCAGAATGTGGTCTTAGAGGGAGTTGAAGGATTTCATTAATAATCAGATCATCATAAAACTTGAGAAGAGTAAGGTTCCAGGATTGGTGGTGAGGGTCAATAAGATCAACCACTAACTCTAGTTCCTCTCTTGCAGCTAGTCCTACTAGTTTTCCAATAGATAACCACTGATCCTCTTGTATTCTAATTGGTTTGCCATCACCAACAGACCATCTCATATTAGGGATAATTGCATCTCAACCAATAAGAATGCTTTGCCAGCCCCAGGATGGGCGATAACCTTTATCCGCATGTAGGAAGTCTTGATTAGGAAAATAAAGGCCCTTAAAGATTTAACTCCATAAAGAGAGAGGTTGATGAATTAATCTCCAAGCTTGTGTACCCAGCATTGCCTTATTAAAAGCTATAAGGTCCCGAAATCCAAGACCCCCATTATGCTTGTTGATTTTTTGTTCCTTCCATTTCTACCAATGCACCCCTTGCCTTCTCTTGTCATTCTTCCACCAAAAGCTGGAAATTCACTATTCAAGCCCTTTACAAAGAAATAGAGGAAGCTTGAAGATAGACATTGCATATTGTGGAATGGCTTGCACAATAGATTTAAGTAGGATTTCTTTTCCCCTTTAGATAATAGTCATTCTTTCCACCCTTCGAGCTTTGTATTTACTCGAGCTAAGATCCAAGAGAACATCTCTTGTTTTGATCATCCCCAATTTGAAGGTATTCCCAAGTATTTGCCATATTTTTGCAACACCGGCACTCGGAATTCCCTTGCTAAATTTTCTTGCAAACTCATAGGACAATGTTTACTGCAAAACATGCCAGATTTATTTCTGTTGATGACTTGTCCCGTGGCGAGGCAATACCAATTCAAAATATTAGCAAGGTTTTGACATTCAGTGAGCATCCCATCTAGAAAAAAGACTGAGTCATCGGCAAAAAATAAGTGTGAGAGAGTCGGACATGACCTGGCTAGCCTGATCCCTTTAAGATGGCCTCCTTCGATTGTTTGGGAAATTAAAGTGGAAAGAACGTTTGCCACCAATATGAAAATGTAAGGGGATAGTGGATCACCTTGACGTAGTCCCCTCGAAGGCTGAAAATAGGGTAGTTGTTCCCCATTAAAACGAACACTAAAAGATGGGGTAGTTATGCATTGCATCACCCATGTAACCCATCATTGATGAAAACCCAGTTGTATCAAATAGTCTCTGAGGAAATCTCACTCAACTCTATCATACACCTTTTGCATGTCTATCTTAATTAGTAGCTTGTACTTTCGCTTCCACTTACTTGTTTTGAATTGATGCAGAACTTCCTGAATGATCAAAATATTGTCTTGGATCTATCAACCACTTACAAAAGCAGCTTGTTCCTTAGATATTAAATCAGGAAGCCATGGTTTCAGGTGATTAGCGATAACTTTAGAAATGATTTTATATGCATAGTTGCATAGGCTAATGGGCCTATACTGATTCAATCTTTCAGGGTGATTGGTTTTCGGAATCAAAGCAATAATGGTTCTATTTAAATTGTAGGGCAACACTCCTAAAGTAAAGAAATCTTGCATTGACCTTAAAAGATCATCCTTGACAATATCCCAATGCGTATGGTAAAAAAGACCGCTCAAGCCATCCGGGCCTGGAGCTTTAGAGACCCCCAACTAGAAAGTTGCCCTGCGCACCTCTTCAAGAGTGACCAATGCAGTTAATTGGTTGTTCATATCTGGAGTGACAACTATAGGGCATTGATTCAAAATAGGGCCGTAGTTTCGATACACGTCTAATGTATATAAATTTGTGAAGAAAGCTGTCGTCATCTCCTTTAGTGTTTGAGGATCCCACACCCATTCCTGATTAACATCTTGTAGCATCGTTATCCTGTTTCTTTGGCATCTTTGGATAGTAGTTGCGTGAAAAAATTTAGTATTCTTATCTCTCCAATGCAACCAATTGATTCTGGATCGCATGGCCCAAAACTGTTCTTCTTGTTGCCATATTTTGCGAATTTCATCTCAGAGAAGAATAGCTACTTCTTTATCTTGGTTGTGAATAGACGGGCGATTGGTAATCACTTCAAGCTGTTGGTGTAAAGCACTAATCCGCAAATGGTCATTTTGAAATTTTGAGCAACTCCAACCTCTTAAAGCCATAGAAACAACTTGTAATTTGTTTAGTAGTGTAGGATGTCGTACCTGAACTGAGTTCCATGCCTTATAGATAATTTCCTAACACTCGGGATCCTGGTTCCAATAAGCTTAAAAAACAAAAGGTCTTTTACATTTTTGAGTAGGTGCTATTGTAGTTAGTAGTAGGGGACTATGACCAGAACCCACAGCCGACAAAGCAATTACTTCAACCTCAGGATAAAACACTCGCCATTCTAATGTACACTAGACCCGATCTAGACGTTCCTTAATTAGTTCATCCCCCGTTCTATTATTCATCCAAGTGAACTCACAACCTTTGCTTTCCATTTCCATTAAGGAACAGTCATCAATGAAGGCTTAAAAGGAACAGAGACAAAAGGAAACAGATGGTCTCTTTCCTACCTTTTCCCATGGGTAGAGAATATCATTGAAATCCCGGCACATATCCAAGGCAAAGTGTTGGAATTGCTGATCATTCTTAGCTCTTGCCATAACAGCTACCGCCTATGGTATGAATAGGGGGCATGGACATAGGTAATGCGTGTCAGTCTATCATCAATCAATTCTCAACATTTCATATCAACATAGTCCTCTAAAGAGTGAACTATAGTTAAAGTTAAGCTAGTATTCCATAGAACTGCTAGACCCCCTTTCTGACCAACTAGGCTTCAAACAAAAGCATGCTGGAAGTGTAAACACCGCTGTAAATGTTGGAGTACGAGTTCATTATTCTTGGTTTCCATTAGGAAAACCAAGTCGGGCTTTTCCTTGGCCTTTAAGGCCTTAAGGGCATGAACTGTTAGGGGATTGTCCAATGCCCAAACCTTGAAAGTTCCAAGAGATTAACTTCATTTGCAGGTGGGTGGCTATTTTGGGCTAGCCACCAGCACCCATTGTGCCATCTCTTCTGCAGCATATACAAGAGTATCCATGAGTTGAGTATCATTGAATTCCGAAGAGGCTGAATGGCGCATCTCATAGGGGGAAAACCTTTTCTGTTTTTTAGATTTTCCCACTGTAGCGATAGTTCGTGTAGTCTTTCTTTGTTTCTGTTGTGCCATGTTCATGGGTTGTGTCTAAATTGCTTTCAACTTTGCTGATGCAGGAACCAAATTAGTACTAGATTGAGCCCCCTATACTAACTTTGTCAAAGGGGGTTGTTGATGAGGGACAGCAGCTGGTGACTTTATATGAGTTTCCGGAGGAGGCAATAGAGGGAGAGTCGGTTGCAAACCAGGGGGTGTTTCAAGTATAGTGTCATCCATCTGCATTGTAGTGTCTTGTGGGTTATAGAATGTTTGCCAATAGGGGCTGTGCTCTCTAACTTCGGCACGTAACCCAGTAAATTATTCTTGTTTAAGAAGACAGAGAAGGCATGGGCTGCGTACACCCAGTCCCCGTTTCCGCATTGTTCAACCGTTAGGGTCTTGGGTTATCTCTTTTGGTCTATGTTATTAGCTTGTGAGTTATCTCTCACATTTTCCATGGCGAATTTAGTGATTTCCTTTTCTTTTGGTCATACTTCGAGAGTTCTTGTCTTGAATTTTCATTTTTCTTGAACCTTGTTTTGTAGAGGAGCTCTAAGCTAGTTTATATCATGAGCTTCGAACTCTATCTAGAACTATAACAAATCTCATTAATTTGCAACAAGTATAAGAAAATAGGATATGTTCATTCAAGTTTACTCTTTCATATTTGCAACTTTTGAATTTCTAGTTCAATTTCTGTCAATTAAAACAATGAATGATATTAACAAATGTTGAATTAATATTTTAATATAAATTAATTTTATACTCTTTTTATTATTATTTATTTATTTTTGCATTTATATATAAATATATATTTAATATATAACGTGTCGAAACGTGTTGGAATTCTCTTTAAAAATAATGTGTCGGCGTGTCGTGTCGTGTCGTGTCGTGTATCGCGTGTCCGTATCAATGCCACATAGTCAATACCTACTTGTAAAATAGACAGTTATAAATATAGCAGAAAAAGCTCATATTAAGGCTGATCACCCACCTCTTTTCCTCTTCAACATATGGCAGTACATAAGGGAGCCTAAGAGCAGCAACACTAGTGCAGATCCCGATAGTGCCACCATTGCCTTCTTCACAAATGTACCCCTTTTCCTATAGCGAGCTGTAGAAATAAGGAATGAGAAGTGTGCCAACGACATATTATCGAAATTAATGCAACAAGTGCAGTTTATAACAAGAACTATCAGAAGCAAGTAGTTTCATTAAGACGAGAAGTAGAAATTGGGACAACAATTACAACCCAAGAACAGTGGCAAAAATATTTGAAGTAGATATCCACAACGAGTACCTAAGTCAATCGCATCCACCCGCACATATAAATCTTGACCCAAATCTGAAAGTTCTCCTGTATCCATTAAATCTCCATACCATTTAAGGCATCCAAATTCCCCCATAGTTTCATTTGCACTCGAATAAGCTGTGCAACTGCAATCACTCAAGCATTCCTGCTCACACTCCTTCAAGCTCAGGCTCATGTCAACATTGGCTGTTGAAGTATCCGGCAACTTCACCCGTTCCACCTTCACGAAACCTTCCCCACTTCTACACAGTGACGCTTTTTGCCTCCTCTTGCACCCACCTGAACCGTTCCTTAGGTACCAATTGCCCGGAGACTTGAGCTCAAAGCCGGGCAGGCATGTGCAGTCGAACTGATCTGCATTGTTTGCACCACAGTTGCCATTAGGCCCACACTTGCCCTAGTAGTAACACTGCTCCTTTGGATGAGAAGAAAACTCGGTCCACCGCTGCTCTTCATCATGCCATATGAAGTGTTTAAGGGAGCCTGACTCGTACGCCACATATCTAGAGATAACTGATGCATTGGCAACGCCATACATCAGAGAAACCTCCATTGCGTTAATCGTAATTGTGATATTATAGACAAAATCATTAGCCATATCGGGAAAGCTACCCTGCTTTTTCTCAATTATTGCTCCACCCCGCCAATACGGATCTTGACCCTTGTAAAGGAAAAACTGTGGGTACCCTGTTGGTTCAAACCTGTATGAACAACTGCCTGGTGCAGGATCATCTTCGGATTTCCAAGATGTCATGAATCGGTTCAAACCAGTTCTCCGGTCCAACCCAAGCTTCATGGATGGAAGATAGGTATCTGTAGGATAATCAAAGCTCTGCCAAACAACCACTTTGCTTAAATCATGTATCAAAACCAGATTACCTGAATCCAAAAGCTGAGCAGAAGTGAAATTATCTAAAGTCGCGGACGAAACATTGGTTGACCAAATGGGGAAGCTTCCATTGTTTGCATTGATCACCAAGTTTCCATAGCGATCCAATGCAAGAACTCCTGAAGTATCATTCAGGGGATGCTCTCTGTTAGCAACCCAAACAACGGTTCACTCCGGTTGTCCATAGTACCAAATCCCCAGGCAACACCCAGGCAACACGAGCTTGAGTTACCTGGGCTGAAGAAACCGAGAGCAAATTTTCTTCCTTGGGAGATTAAGACATCACCATCTTTCAAGGTATTATTTGGGGCAAGGGTGTCCGAAGAATCAGTCGAATGAAGCAGAAGAAACAAAACCAGGATGTGCAATGACACCGTTCGGGTGTTCATGCTGTACTTACATGGGGATGCAGCTTGCTTATGTTTCAGGCAAGATAGCAGAGATATGGCGTTTGCTTCATAACCATCAAAACAGGAACATCTCAATGTACCCCAGCGGAAAATGTGCCATGAAGCGGCGACTTCAACGTCAACGGTCCAAGCTTGATTTTCTTCATTCCCTCGCGGGAACGCCATTGATTGCGCTAGTCAACATTTTTTTTTCCTTTCACTTTGGAAAATCTCCCGAAAGGTCCAAGTTGATTAGATGCTGTTGCTCGTTGCTATTGGCTGCCGAGTATATTTAATTAAGTTCATGAAGGATGGTCAAACAGGAAACGCGGTTCCTATGTTGATGCTGGAAGAGGAGCAATTTATAACGAAATGAAATCATTGTGAGGGAAGGTTCGATAAAATAGAGACTATATGTGATGATGATGATATCGATTGTAGAGCGAATTAAATAAATAACCATTCACTTTTAAATTTTAACCCTTTGATTTTATAATTAGAAAGTCTGATTTTAGAATTTAGCTAATAAAAGGGAAATTTCAACACCCTCTTTTACGTGTAAGCTGGGTCAGGTGAATGAACACATGATATAAATTGTGGCAAAACATGATTTAGATATTATATCGGAATGTCAAATTCAAAATTTTAAGTTAATAAATGAAGGCAACCCCATGTTCATAAAAACTAAGCATATGAGCCCCATGGTTAAGCGATATGAGATATTTCAATTTTATAATAAAAAAAATTACAAACTATAGAATAATAACTCATGCTATTGATTCAGTTTATCTTTTTTAAGGGAGCACCGGATTCTAACATGTGACATTAGAAAACGGGATCACGCTGCACGTCTTGTTTTCTGTTTTGGCTAACAATTCGCTGATAGGCATTTATACTTATAGTAGATTTGTTGTTGCCCTGAGGCAGTAAACTCACGCCTCAGCTATTTCCATATTTTGAAGTGAAGGATTTAATGCCATATCAAGTTTCAAAACTCCTAGTTGCTGAACTTTTGAGTCATTGTTGAAGGAATAAAGCAGGCACAGCTGTCTTACCCAGAAGTAGTAACACTCCGCATGAATATCTAAATCTTATTCATCATTTATATCAAAAAACAAAAATAATATGAAGAACCTGTACACATCTGCACCCTATATACTTTTCGTGTATAAAAGTATGTATAACCTGTTACTCTTCTCGTTGCTCGAGTATTCTTTTCATGCTTTCATCTGCTCTGTAGAGCTGTGACAGTTACATCATTGGAAAAGTTAAGTGTTTTAACACTAAAGGATGAGTCGGTGGTCATAGCGAAGCTCTCGGCACTAAATCCCGGTTCCTTAGGTTGAGGAACATCAGAAGTCTCGCTGCCTAACATAAGCACGACCGATGACATTGTTGGCCGGTCTTCGGGTCGCTGCTGCACGCACAAGAGTCCTACCTGGATGCACCTCAGCACTTCCTTCAAGGGAAATTCTTCCTCCATCAGAACATCTACTAGTCCAAGGGCATTCCCCTCGGTCCATAGTTTCCATGCCTGAAAATACGTTAATAACAAGTCATTACATATCATAGAACAACAGAAAGATTGAAGACCTAGCATCCGATCCGAGCCAAGCATAAGCAGGGGAATACTTACATGTCCAACGAGATTGAGGTCATGGTCCGGGTGATAAAATCCCCAATTCTTGTGGCCGCTCACAATCTCCAGTAACAGTACTCCAAAACTAAACACGTCTGATTTTACTGAAAAATGGCCTTTCATCGCATACTCGGGAGACATATAACCGCTGTAAGACAGAAATAGAGCATCAGAATATCCACAAATCTTAAAAAATATTCCTTGAAGCTAACAGTAGAATAACTTACTATGTCCCAACTATTCTGTTGGTCATTTCTCCAGCATTTTCTACAGTAAATGTTTTTGCAATTCCAAAATCTGAGATTTTAGGATTCATGTCACTGTCTAGTAAGATGTTGCTCGGTTTGAGGTCTCGGTGGATAATTCTCAGCCTGGAGTCTTCATGGAGATAGAGAAGTCCACGGGCAATCCCCATGATGATGCTGAAGCGTGTCTTCCAGGTCACAAGTTTCCGTCTAATTGGATCTTCACAAAATTTGAGATAAGTTATTGAGGGAAAAACTGTAGAATCTCAAGCAGATTGAAAAAGTGTAAATGGGGTGAAGGTCGCACCGAAAAGGTGGTGGTCCAAGCTTTGGTTCGGCAAGTACTCGTAGATTAACATTCTTTCGTCTCCATGAATGCAGCATCCTAGGAGCTTCACAAGATTCCGGTGTTGAAGTTTGGCAATCAGTATAACCTCGTTCTTGAACTCTTTCAGGCCCTGCCCAGAGTTCAGTGAGAGCCTCTTCACAGCAACATCTTGCCCGGTGGGCAATATGCCCTGGCAGATAGCGCATTACATGTTAGTAAGAGCAAAGTAGAAAAGAATTATAAAATCATCTTCTCATATTCAAAAAACCATCTTCATTGAGTTAATATGAGAAAAATGTGACTTTTTAACTTCCTAGTGTACTTTGGCCAAAACAAGTACCTTGAATACTTCACCGAACCCACCCTGCCCAACCTTATTTTGGAAAGAGAAATTGTTTGTGGCAACAGCAACTGCAACGATATCAAGAAGGGGTAATTCAAGGTCTTCCTCCGGACCACCATCTCCTGAATCTCGATAAACTGAGTGTGCAGCTACAACAGAGGATATAAATCAGCCATCAGCATAAAAAAAAAAAAAAAAAAACGCGTAATTATGCACCACAATCTAAAAATATGACAAAAAGTCCAGTATATCCTGGGGGTTTGTTGAGCAAAGGGAATTAAAGCAACTTTATGAAGCATTTGTTTCCTGAAAATGGTTATCATTTGCTTTTTTGAAGTCATTACTATTCGCTCTAACTTGCTGATCAGGAGCCGAAAATAATCATCAGAGATAGTGTTCTCTCACACTGAAGCTGGATGCGATGCTAAGCTAACCAATGCTTTCTTAGGCCCTCATTAAGGGTGTTAATAGGTTTATAGACCTTTCAGGTATGCTTTCATTGAAGGAAATTTTAGCATAATAAGCAAGAAAGGAACATGTAAAGATAAAGAGTCATGAACATACTTTCATCAATTTCTTACTTTTCTTATTCATAATGAGAGAAGCAAGAAGCATGCTGTTTGCAACAAATAGTTTTATGCCGTGATAATGACTTTACCTCTCCTTCTCTCTTTCCTTCTTCGGAGAGCGTACCGGACAATGAACGTTAGTATAAGCATTCCGCATACCATCGAGACAGATACGCCAACGGTGATTGCTATACGCCTTCTCCTCTTAGCTCGAGCAATTGCATCTACTCATTGAAAATTTTCAAAATAATCATATGCTGTCATATCAAACAGAGAGCTTAATAACCACATGGCAATAGTTCTTATCTGTGCCACTGTGCTCTCCTCATCGCAAAAATATTCAATATAGACATGTTTCTTGTACTCGTTTTTTTATCTAACATCAAGCATATACCAATATGTAGAACTTGGACATGCTATGTGATTGCACCTCCAGAAAGAAGCATTTCTTAATGAACTTCCAGGGCTTAGAGATCCTATTCAAGTGACAGATCTCAATGCACATGACACAAACACAACAGTGAACGAATTTGAGTCTCCTCAATGAGCATATAAACTATAACCATGCCATCACATTCACATAAAGCATTTCCAGGGAAGGACATGGATTTCCTTTGCAGCTATTCAACCGAAAACCTCTTTAAAGCTACCTAGTGATGGCGAAAGAAAATCAGTAAGAGCTAGATGGATTAGTACCTATCTCTGCCTTTGCCATTCGTATATATATCACATCTCCGCCTGAAGGATAGTTCTTCATGTCAACCAAATCCCCAAACCAAAAAAGACAATCCCCGCCATTCCCATGGACATCTACCCTATTGAATGCCATACAAGAGCAATTCTTCAAACATTCCGTCTCGCATTCCTCAAGGTTCGAGCTTCTATTCCCCAAAAGACGTGAATTATCTGGCAGCTTCAAATCCTTGTACTTCACGAAGCCATCACCATTTCCACAACTCAAATTCCATGTCCGGGAGCACCCACCGGTCCAATCAAGGGGGTTCGAATCGTTTCTCCTGAACCCCTTCAAGCACCTGCAATTTCCAACAGTGGAATCATAGCAGGTCCCATATGGCCCGCACATGCCATAATTATCACAATAGTCCCTCTGTAGAGTAACCAAATTCGTCCATTGATTGTCCAACCAAGCGAGATATTGGATCGCACCCTCCGGGGTCACGATGAATCTCGATAGGGTTGAATTATCAACCACCGTGTATGTGTAATACACATCTTCAGGGCTGGAAATGAACATTGGATTGAACACCTCATTGGCCTTGAGCTCATTACTCCCACTGAACCTCTCGCCATTCCAAGGCCCCCATCGATACTGCTTCTGGCTCCCTTTCCACAGAATCAATTGCGGAGCATCCGGCGGCTCGAGGCTAAACGTGTACTGGCCGCTCAAGGGATCGGATTCTGAGGCCCATGACGTCATGTTCCGCTTCAAACCGGTCCTCAAATTCCACCCCAGTTTCATCTCCGGCAGCAGAGTGTCAGTTATGTTATCAAAGCTCTGCCAGAGATAATCCCCTGAACCATCAGAAGCACTTGCGTCACTCAAAACAAGATTGCCATTGTCCAGGAGCCTCAAGAATGGCTCATCCACGGCCCCAGCTGGGGTCACAGACCAGTAATTCATTGACCCATTTCGGAGAGACACTGATCCTTGCGAGCTCAGCGCCAACTCTGCCGAGGAATTGGTGATTGGGTTGTTCCTGTTGGCCACCCAAGTGACTTGGAGAGGTATGTTCTTGTACCAAATGCCCAGATACCTGGCACTCGACTTGTTAGGACTAAAGAAGCCAAACTCAAAGACTTGCCCAGATGAAACCAAGGTCTGTCCATCTCGCAGCGTCTGGTTGGCCGACAGAGTGTCTGCGGCTTGTGCCAGTGGCGATGCTAGAAAGAAACAGAAAGCGAGAAACAGAGCAAAGACCATGGCTCTGTTGACGGCGAGAGGAGGTGGGCGATGCGTGGAGTTGCTGCCCTGCGAAGGGGGAGCGCATATCGAGGTCTTTTCCGGTGCGGGGAGAGGGAGAGGGATCGCCGTTCACGGTGTGATGCTTTGAATAGTCAGAGAGGTGGATCGAATCGTCGCGGGCACGCGGCGACAACATCTTTCCATTTGCGGACGCCTAAGCTTGGAACGGTCAAAGGTGGCGAGCGTGCGGGTGCGCAGATGAAATTTATCAAACTCGTCGAAAATAGATGAACACGAGGAGCACCTCGCGTCTTCATTCGTGACAGCGAACTCGTCTCTCGCTTTGGTTCCAGAAGTCAAAAGGGATGACCCACCCGATCGACCGGCCTGTTAAAATAGTCTGACTCGAGGTCATCGTTCAGACAGTGCATCCTCGTTCCTCATTCAAGGACCGCTTTTGGGCGTTTGGTTCGGGCTTTTAGGGAATGCATTTTTCAAATACGCTTTGGGTGAATGGGGTTTTCCGAAACGCAAATATCGTTTGGTAAAATTTACATTTGTAATTAACTTTTATTAAATTAAAAAAGCAAAAATATGTTTATATTTTTTATATAAACATATTTTTATATAAAAATATAAACATATAAACATAAAATATATTTATTAAACATAAAATAGATATAAAAATAGATATGTTTATATAAATATATATTTATATAAAAAAATCGGAGAAAAAAATGGATATGTTTATATCTATATAAAATATATATAAAAGATATAAAAATATATAAATATATGTTATATATTTTTATAAATATATATTTATTAAACATAAAATATTTAAAAAAATAGATATGTTTATATTTTTATATAAAAATAAACATAAAATATATGTTTATATATTTATATCGGACCGCCGAATTCGGCGGCCGAACCACCTGAATAAAAAATATGTTTATATTTTTTATATAAACATATTTTTATATAAAAATATAAAAATATAAACATAAAATATAATAGATTTGTTTATATTTATAAATTTATTTATTTATTTATTAAACATAAAATATATTTATATAAAAAATGGATATGTTTATATCTATATAAAATATATATAAACATAAAATATAAAAAATAGACATCTTTATATATTTATATAAAATATAAAATATATATTTTTATATAAAAATATAAACATATTTATTTTTATATAAATATATTTATTTTTATATTTATTTTTATTCGGCGGCCAATTGGTTTCTCCACTTTAGGAGAGATGAACAATACCAAAAGTTGCATTCCGAAGATGCAACTTGCCAAAGGACCTCAAGAGCTGCGTTGGGCTAAAGGCCCTTAGAGCCACTTGGAGATGCGGTGCATCTCGCCAAAGTCGTGCTAAAAAACGAACCAAAAACTTTGCATTTGGCAAATAGACTTTAGAGCCCAAATGAGCATTCCAAATGCTAAACCAAACAGGGCATTTATCAATGGCCTCCCCAAACCCCTACCTCCCTCCCTTCCTTCTCTCTCTCTCTCTTGAAAGCTCACTTAACTGCAACAAATATGACCAGGAAAAATCACATTCCAAGTCCCTCATTTGATATTTTTGCAGAGTAATACTAATATACTAAGGTATATATGGCTTCATTTGGTTCGGCATTTTAAATGAGCTTTGAGACTCTAAAATCCCTTAATTAAATGCAAATAATTTTTGTTCATTTTTTGCTTGGTTTTAGGCCTTCAACCCAAAGTAGGTTGGGAATCTTTTTGGAAGTTATATTATCATAATACAAGTTTTAGCGCCATCACTACTCATCACTATTCATCTTCTCCGTGGCTTTGGATAGAGAAGCCAAATAGAGGCTGGCAACCATCAGCCAAGGGGTAGTGTGCAGTGGTGATCACCACTTGAGGGGTTGCGTGACCCTAGCAATTGTCGCATGGAGGTTGCGACCACCTAGTGACCGTCGCTTGGGTGGCCACGACCAGGGGATTGCCTTAGGTCACATGTCGCCTAAGTCACATGACTCAAACAATGGTCACCTAGGTTTCATGACTCAAGCAACGCCTAGATCACGTGACTCAAGCAACTCTTGAGGTCGCACAATCTTAGGCGAGACTGTTTGGCGATGGCTGATCTTTATCAAACAAAATGTAATTTTACCAAATCGCATTTATTTTCAATGCACTCTAAATTGCATTTTGAAAAATCTCCTTAACTAAAAATATTTACATTTTTCCAAGGATATTTTACTAAAACTGAACCAGGCCACATCTTTACGACTAGATTGCTACGTAAACAATTTTGGCTATAATCGGTAGAAAAATAGTCCAAGGAGCTCACCTCTTGCTTAAGTTCCGGAGGTCAAAAACGAAGACCGCCTACTCTACCAAAGCCTGTTGAATTGTCTGACTGGGAGCCGACGTGTGAACAATGCAACGCCGTCCCATCAATGCCCCCGGCAAGTCTCTTTCTCTCCCTCTCTCTCAAAAGGTCACCTGCCAACATTAAATATCACGAGGACAAAATAACATTCCAAGCCCCTCGTTTAATATTTTTGTAGAGTAATACTAACATATTAATATATATATTTATTTCATATGACTGTATTATTACGTCAGTAATTTTTAATAAAAATAATTAGAAATAATTATATTGAAATTTCTCATTAAGATTTAAAATTAAATTAAAAAATAAAAAAAAAATTGAATTAACATTCATATTATAAATTTAGCATTGATTAGACAATTTGCTCGAGGAATGGACAAGTGGATGATATAAAATAATCTTGGTGGCGGAAGAATGGAGGGACTATTGTAATAAGCTCATGCATCAATTTGTACGTAAATGTTTTGGTGGCTTGGGAAAGTAATGTTTTTACCAGAATTTTTAAGAACATCAAGGATATGTTGGTAAAACTACACCATGGGCTGCGAAATTCTCTAGGATATCTTTTCAATTTTCAGCAAAAATAATTAGGTGGAATTTATGTAAGCTGTATAAATCTAATGGAATTTATGTAAAACCTAGTGGACCTGCCTCATCAAATGGTGCACAAGGGCTCATAATGTGATGCTCTAAGTCTCATATTCATAAGGAGAGGATATTATGAAGAACAATCGTCCCCTAAATGGTCATCACCTCGCATTTCTTCTTCAACATCTTCTAGGCTGAATTCCACATTATTCTTATGTCCAAAGAGAACTTCTCATCTTTCCTTCCCTGCGTCATGTATGTGATCTCCAACTCTTATGCCTGAGAAGAATGATTCACTACATTCAACTTACCATGTATGATGGCCATGGAATCATAAAACTGGCAGAGATCATCTTGCACACATAAAGTAATGTGGCGGTACACTTACATAGAAGAAAATCCCATTGCAATTAGGAATTAGCTATTGGATTAGGGAGGTGTTCGTGTTCGCATTATATAAGGTGACATGAAGATTTAATAAAAAAAAATGTCAAACTAATTCACTGCTCTCATTATTTTGGTTGCCACATTTCTAGAAATCATGTGTGAATAGTAACTTCTTAAACGTTAGAATTCAATAACATAATTCCCATTCCTCATCAACCCAATTGCTAGTGACAATGCATCCTTCAATACCCAAGCCAAGGCCAGCCCATCAGGATCCCTAGATCATTTAGCCTGCCAACCAATGGTTTGTGCTTAGGCGTGGGCCTAGTTGGCTAGGGTCGGCACGATCCAATGCCCACCCCTAACCAAGTGAGTATGAGAGGTTTGCTAGTGCTCTTTATCCTTTTGTATAGAGAGAAGCGTGACATAGACAATATGTCGAGCTATATGTGGATGTGAGCATGCTCAAACAAATGACATCATTATTTGCATTAGTTGACACCATAAGTAATTTTAACAGAAGGATTACATTAAGTAAATTTTCAAATATTCAAAGGTCACATCAAACAAAAAAAAAAATCAAAGTTCACATTGAATATTGAGAAATATTTAAGCATATTTTGTGTCGTCATCTCTTACTTATTCAAGAGGTAGAAATATTATTTTAAAGACCTAGACAATAGGAAATCTTGTCTTCATGACACATCCAGGTCGTTACGTGATTGGCATGAATGACTTCCGATGTTGAAATTCAATAAGACAACTCCATTAAGAAAAATTCACTAGATTCTAGAAAAAAAAAAAAACTGTTCATGAAGAATGGGAAAAGCATCCTTCGCCGCACATGTAAAATATTTCTGGTCAAAAAGTCAAAAAGTCAACTGTTTTTTTCGCTATAATATGGTTTGTGGCAGGTAACGGCAAGCGATTATAGTATTCTTTCTAGAAGACATGAAATTTGTCGGTACGACTGACCTGTATCGGCCTGCAGTTTGAATGGAAAAATCATTTCTCGCGACTCTTGATCTTATCTTCTACCTTTTTTGCATTTTATATTATGTTCTTTTTCCTGCTCAATTATTATATTGAAGCCATAAGGTTTTTTTTTTTTTTTTTTTTTTAATATCTAGGATTCGCTAGAACCCCCTTCTACTTACGCTATTCGGGTTCACACGACCCGCCAATGCTTGCTGTCTCGCCACAAGCCGCTATTTAGATGTTAGTACCCGAAGGGGGCTAGCCCAGAACCCCAACACCAGGGCCTCCATTTAAGACACTTTAGTAACAAGAGGGTTCGAACTCTCGATCTTAGCGATGAGAGAGAGAACGCACACTAATTGCGTTACCCGTGGTTGGGTTTGAATCCATAAGTTGATATAACCATGGGAACTTTTTTATTATTTACTCCTTTCCAATTTTTCTAACCCTTCAATTATTCTTTATGGTAGCGGTAAAAGTCACTCTTTGTTTCTCCTCTTTTCAATTTTATCCTCATCATTTTAGGTTACTAGAATAAATCCTTACCTCTTGAAACTCATAACAAATCTATCACAAGGCTAAACTCCCTCTAAAATCTATATTTTAATTACCCTTTTGCCCTTTTTAGTTTTGCGGATTTATGAAATTCGCATCAAGGCAGTATTTTTGTTGAGAAAAAAGGCTTTTTATTTTCTATTCAAACAAAAAAACTCATAGATCTTTAATAAATAAAAGAACTTTTATAAAGCCTGATAACTATTTGTTCGGTTTAAAAGATTAAAGACCATAAAGGGATGGAAGAAAAGCCCACAAACAAACTGGGAAAAAAAAAGCTGGGACCTAATTGAAACTCGATAAAAAGAATAATCATTTTTATAAATGCTACTAAAGAACCTGATAGATTTGAAATAAATTCGAAATATCGAATTCTTATGTTAAATGGGATTGAAAGGGTGGATCAAATTAAAAAATTCTTTGAAAGGTTGAGATTTATTTTGTCATTTTGCCTTCTATTTATTCTAAATTGCTTCAATAGTAGTAATTGGAGTTCTGGCAATGCATTCCACTTCTCATCTCTTGGATGTTAGCAATTTGCTGTCGCCATGTTTATTCTAATGAAGCTCGCTGTTTCAGTTTCGCAAGGTACGTTGCATAGTCGACATATATGCTGAGACTTTACTGCTGTTTTGTGCCTGATTTACCATGAAGAATAGTTCTCATTTCTCACACTAACTGAAACATCAAGAGGGTGAAGTTAGTTGTATTGTCAACAACCCAGTCTTAAGGGTCTATTGCTACAAATGAAGATGTTGATCCTTGCTCTATATATCTTATGTCTGGTTCTTTGCAACGCCCAGTTCTTAGTTTCACCTTAAAAAAAAAGACAAGAAATTGGTCTGAGCCGATCGAGAAATCATGATGGACAGAGCATAATCGATTACTCCAGCATTGAATTACAGTTGCAATTGCAACAGTGTCTCTGGTTTCTGTGAACTTCATCACATTACTGAGTCACTGTTCTGAGTTGCATTGTGTCAATGTCAAAGACTTTTTCTTCGGACACATGTAGACCAATGAACTTCATGTCTGGACCAAAATTGGCAAAACCCCCTCCTCTCTCCCCAACAACAAATACAAAAGAAATTTTTGAAAATCAAAGTATGCTAAATAAAAAAAAAATAAAAAAGAGCAGAAGGAAGGACTGAGAAAACATATATATGAACAGAAATCTCTGGAGTTTCAAATGTACAAATGTATTGGATCGGGGTATGACAATGATCTCTATCTGGCATCAAGCATTGTGACTGTAACTTGGTTCACAGTGCATGTCCTGTCATGCTTGCTTGATGATGAATCCGTCTCTGTAGCCCTTCCTAAGCAAAAGCCAGGATTTTTAGGGTGTGGCATCGTTGGGTTTTCGCTGCTCAGCATCAAGACCACAGACGACATGACTGGCCTATCATCTGCCTGCTCTTGGACGCACAAAAGGCCCACCTGGATGCATCTCAGTACTTCATTCATCGAGTATGCATCTCCCACTGCTGCATCCAGTAGCTCCAAGCCCTTCCCTTCTTTCCACAACTTCCATGACTGCAATTAACAAGACAACGTTCAGTTATATGTAGTTACGGGACAAAAAAGAAACACTTCACTAGCAATGTCAATCAGATGGCATATATATGAAGTTCTGTTTCAGATAATTATTCATCTTTCGATGGATGAGCATCTGTCCATACTTACATGTCCAAGAAGGTTCAGTTCGTTGTTCGCATAATAGAATCCCCTGTTCTTTTTACCACTTATAATCTCCAAGACCAACACGCCAAAGCTGAACACATCAGACTTCTCTGAAAATTGTCCGTCCATGGCATATTCCGGGGCCATGTACCCACTGCGGTTTTAAGCAAAATGGAATTAGTGCAATTTCAGAAATGTGATCGTGGAATGTGTTAAATCAATGTGTTAAATCAATGTTCCATGGTACTTACTATGTGCCAACAACTCTCTTCGTATTCGCCTCGACCTGATCTCTGCCAAAAATCCTAGCCATGCCAAAGTCCGAGATTTTGGGGTTCAACTCCCCGTCGAGCAAGATGTTGCTTGCTTTGAGATCCCTATGTATGATTCTGAATCTGGAGTCCTGATGAAGGTAAAGAAGACCTCGAGCGATCCCACAAATGATGTTAAACCGCCGCTCCCAATTTAACATGGAGCTCTTGGTTTTACCTGCAGAGACTAGTCAGTGACGATCCTGAAACCGAAACTTGAACATTTCCGGTCCATTTTGACAACATGAAAAGTGAAGAAGTGTATTTCCAGGAACGTACTAAATAGAACTGAATCCAGACTCTTATGCTCCATGTACTCGTAGATTAGGATCTTCTCGTCCATCTCGACACAACAGCCGATAAGCCGCACGAGATTTCGGTGTTGAAGCCGAGCAATCAATTGAACCTCGTTCTTGAATTCTTCCATTCCCTGCCCGGAATTCTTGGAGAGCCTTTTGACCGCCACTACTGGGCCTTCTTCAATCCTACACTGAAACACAAAGAAACAAATGAAGCTCTCGAGATGCTTCCTACATTGACATTTATCTAGCCACATTCGTCTTTTGGAAAAGGAGCACTCACCTCGTAAACACAGCCAAAACCGCCTTGCCCAAGCTTGTTTTCGTCGCTGAAGTTCTTGGTTGCCAAAGCAATCGCGTTGAAAGCGAACAATGGTAACTCTAGCTCCTCCGGCTTGTTTTCCCCCGTATAGTCTCTCTTACTCGAGATGACTACTTCATTTAACAGAAAATCTTGGCTTCTCTCACGAGCTCCTGGTCACGCGAAGAAGCAGTCATCATCATCAAAATAGTAATTTCTACTGCACTCCAATTCATTCAATAATTCAGTTAATACAAGTTATTGGTAAGGAAGACACTAGAATTACCTTGCGGTTCGATGTTTCTTATGTGTGAATTCAGCGAAGTCTTCCTCTTCCACATGAGGAAGGCGGTGAGTGCTAACAACAGAACGCTGCCACCGGCAGCAATGCCGACTATTGCTAATGTTCCGAGTCCGTTGCTCGAACTATTTTGAGTGACAAGTCCACCAAAAGCCACTAATACATCAAAATAAATTCAGAACAATACAAATTAGACCTTATATTCGATATAGATTAGTATAGAGATCTCCTTCAATCGGATAAACTGGAAATCACATAAGCATACTCACCATGATATGGTAAAATTTACTCCTTTTCCTCACAACAAGACTGAACTAGACAAATAGTACTTGGTCAAAAAACAGCCATATGAATGTTAGGAATTTAATGTCCACGTGAAATTTTGTGCAACCATTGTCGACTGTTCTAAAACTTAAGTTGTTAGATGGTTTTGTGTGACCACTGTCGACTATTCTAAAAGCTTAAGTTATTAAATAAATGCGTAGTTTATTATTTAAATATTCTAATATTCACCCTCAAGCTTAGCCTTATCTTTTTGCTTAATACTAAATGTGAAATTTAATTGGGGAGACAAAATAGGGCATGAAATGATTTAAACTCAAGACCTCCAACTCTAATACTATGTGAGATCTTGTAGAACCACCGTTGACTATTCTAAAAGTTTTAGAAGGGTTACTATAATTTCCTTGATTTTACTTTATTCACAAGTGAATTCTTGATAACACGCCACTTTTTTTCAATCCAGCTCAACACGACGTAGTTACATCTTCAACCATAGGCAGAAGAATAGACAGAAAAAGTACAATCTCAAAATCATACTAATCCTATTCCGTCTTATGCAAGAAATATGTGGTGGACTTCATGTTTCTACAACTCAGGTCTCCAAGGAAATAAACTCATCCGTCTTATCCCGAGCAACATAATCTATCAAACAAATTTGGTCATCAATTGTTAGGAATTCAAATTCCTTTATTGAAAATAGCCACATGACTGTTAGGAATTCAAAGTCCAATTAGCTTACTTCAAAGAGGGTTGTAATTTCCTTGATTTTACTTTGTTCACAAATGCATTCTCCATAACCAGCGTTTTGCAATCCTAGCATGACACGACCTAAATTACATTTGCAAATGGAGAACCGGGAAACTCCTCTAAACAAAGTCAGAAGAACAAACAGAAAAATATGATCTCAAAATCATACTAATCCCATTCCATCTTAAGCAAGAAACATGTCGCGAAATTCATCGGTCTGCATCTCAAGTCTCCTAGTCTTATCCCGAGCGACATAATCAAAACAAACAAGTTTGATCCTATTTTAATCATCAACAAGACGACCCGGCATGATCAACAGGGATTTGATTCGATGAAAAGCTGGCCCCCTAAAACCAAACGGGAGATGAATCGAAACCCTTTTTCAAGGCGCATTTTCTCAGCACTTTCAAGATTTAGGCTCTCCTCAAGGCTACCAGATTTGACTTGGTCTCTTTGCAAAAAGGGCTCCAAAACCAAACGCCCCCCTTAACTTGAAGCTCCATGATCAACTATTTACCAGAACCGCTCGGGAGGAAGCTGAGAGGGAAAGGGACCGGCCGCAAAAGAAAAGAAAGAAAGAAAGAAAGAAATAATTCTGAACCTTGGAAGTCAAATGTGTCGGCCCAAAGGCGCTTTTTAGGATTAGATCGAGGGCATCTGCTGGGTAGGGGCCCACGTGCGCCAACCTTCCCTTTATTGAACCAACCTCGTGGGGGCCCCCCACCGTCATTTAATCAACTTTTTAATCATGCCATTGTAGTCGCGCAAATATTCGAGGAGTGCCTAGGCTACGGTGACGGGGCCCCAACGGGATTAACCATCACAGACGCCGCGCTTACGTCAGATCAACGTACACGCGTCGACCGACCCCCACCTCCTCCAAATAGCATGGATCCACGTGTCAAGCGTGTGATAGGGCAGCCGACCCTCAATTGTGCGGCGATCATGCTGGAGTCCCCACCACCGAGCAAGAGTGAGAATGATGAGTAGAGTCGGCCCCACTCTTGCTCAGTGAAGGTGATATCGGTGCTACTATTGGATGGGCAAGGGCGTTTGCCCTTATGTAGATCTAGCGAGGACAAGTATGCTCTTGCTAGCAAAGGAAGGGTGATGGCAACATTCTCATGGCCCTAGCTTTAGTCGGATCATTCACATTCTATCATACTTAAGTCCGGTTGCCTTATGTTATTGTTCATGCTATACAGCATTTTACCAAGGCGTATAACCTTCAATTATACTTGAAACAAACTTCCTTATATGTTATTATCTAATAGTATAAGATGTTTTATAAAAAAAATGTACAAAATTTTGTTGTAACTGAGACCAATCATCGCATCCCTTTTTTTCTAAATAATGTATGATGCTTTACCTAGACCTACGACACTCTTTGTTCTTAAGGTCAATTGCTCTATGCCAAGATGTACAAAATTCAACCCTATTGATTCTGCAGTGCGACAATGTACCATAGACAATCTCGGTCATAGTTATTTGATCTTACATCATTTGCTAAAGAAAACAATAATTTTTTCATCTTTGATGATAATGAATGCACTAAAAACAAATAAGATAAGACACAAATCAATGTCAAGTAGGTAGAAACGGTTCACATTAGGTAGATTAAAAAATCTCATTTGCATCCTTGACTCCTATAAACGCAAGCATGAGACGTGCTAAGACTTAAATCGACAATTACGACCAACCATCACCCCTGAATACGCGGAATCCGTGCATAAGGACGTGAAAAAAATCTATATCAATCGGGCAGCTTATTAACTTATATATTATAAATAGAGTTTTATTACATGCTGGGTTTAAAAATTATTTTGTCGTTTTCCTTAGCAAAAGTGGGGCCACCGTGGTGTAATGCACTACGAAGCACGTGCCCTCCCAACAGGAACTCCTCTGTGTGAAAGGCTCACCAACCTTTTTCGGTGGGACCCACGTCGAATGAAGCCAACCCCACACCCGTCCCCAGGTTGTTTCTGTCTAATTGATGTTTTTTCCGCACCGACTGGTCGCGACACATATAATTAAGAGGGCGTTCACATTTTCCACAAGAAGTTGGAAAACTTGGGCGCATTTTGGTCTTATAGGACGCCTAGACTCTCCATCATTTCAAATTTCAGAAAAAATAAAATTGAAATTAAATAAATTAAAACATGGGCTGTCGGTTGATCAAGAGAACTATGAAGATAATGATGAAGCACAGTTTTTTCTTCTTCTTTTTTGAATTAATGGAGGCTAAGACTATGGTTTAAGGCACTAATCATGTAATTGAATTTCCCTTATGGGTTTTTCCAATTTAATTCCCTAACAAGCATGACACCTAAGGAATTGGGATCTATTGCTACATCAATTAATTCACGTACCACGCAGGATCAAGCAATCAGGATGATTCAACGAGCAAGACGGAGGAAATCAAGACAACAGGGAATGTAAGAGAGAGATTGAAGGAACTCAAGGACTTACCGATGTCAGAAGCAGATAGCTTGACGTAGAAATCCTGCCCGCCCCCGACATAATGCCTCATGTCCAACAGATCGCCGAACCACATCACGCAGCCTGCCTCGCCGTTGCTGATGGTCGCGCTCGAGTAACCGGTGCAGGAGCAATTATTGGCGCAGCCCTTCTGACAATCGTCGAGGCTCATCTCCATGTCCACGACCGTGTTGCTGCTATCCGGCAGCTTCATCCCCTTCATTGGCAAGAACCCGTCGCTCGAGCAGTCCAGTTGGGTACTCCTTACGCACCCGGCCGACCCGTCTCTAAAGTTCCATGCCTGCAGGTTCTTGGGGCTGAACCCCGGGGTGCAGTTGCAGATCGGGGAGGCGTTGGTGTCGCAGAACCCGTAAGGGCCGCACTCGCTGAAGCCGTCGCACTGGTCTTTCGGGGCTTCCCAGAACATGCTCCAGGACTTGCTGTCCTCGACCCAAGTGAACCTCTGGAGGGTCCCTTTCGAGTTCACGGTCAGCCTCGAGATTATGTTCGGGGTGTTCACCTCGAAGGAGTAGTACACTTGCTGTTGATCGGAGACAAAGGTGAAGTCCATGGTGCTGGAGGACTGCATCTCCGGGACCCCGCTGAACCGAATCCCGTTCCACGGGCCGCTCCGGTATAGCTTCGTGCTCTTGCCCCAGAGAAAAACTTCCGGGTATCCATGGTAATCGATTTTGAAAGAGAAATCCCCTGAGGACGGGTCTTGCGGGTTCTTCCAAGAATTCAAGAACCTGTCGAGGCCCTGGGTCAAGTCCCACCCTAGCTTCATCTCGGGCAGGAGGGTGTCCGTGGGAAAATCGAAGCTCTGCCACAGGTAGTCGCTGCTGCTCTCGTCACCCGCTTCTCTGACGACGAGATTGCCATTGTCCAGGAGCTGCGCGACAGGGTTCACCGGGCTCGAATTGGCCCTGGTTTGGTTCGACGACCAGAGGACGGTCTTGTTCGCCTGATCAAGAATGACCACGTTGTTGCCCTTGTCCCCAATCTTGAAGACGACATAGGACGAGTTGGCGACTGGGGCGTCCCTGTTGGCCACCCAGACGTACGTCCTGTTCTGGATGTTCTTGTACCAGATGCCCACGTAGTAGTTGGCGTTATCCGGCGTGAAGAACCCGAGCTGGAAGACGTCATTGGCGGAGGCGAGGGTCTGGTCGCTGGCGATCGATCCGTCCGCAGGGATGGTGTCCAAGGAGGTGGTGCTGGCGGCGAAGAAGGTGACGATGGCTAGGAAAGTGAAGCACGAATGGAGAGCCGCGGCTCCACTCATTCTCCACCAGCGGGTGCTTTGGCGAATTTGATGACCTCTCTCTCTCTCTCTCTCTCTCTGGAGCATCTGCGGTGTTCTGTTCTTGCCTTCATGTTCAAGACATCTGGTGTGGATTGATAGGGAGAGAAGGGAAATGACAGATGCGTGTGACCCCAATTCCCGTCTATTTTGTCCGTTCCCTTGAATTTAATAAGCCAAAAAAGCCTTTATAAAAGTAGCACCACGTCTACGGATTTTTCAAAAAAGAAATGCGTTTCAAAGGTTTGAATCGTGTAAAACCTTGGGCCTTGGTTGGGCTTTTCCAAGGTTGTTTTCCTAGGTCAAATTAGGAAGGTCACCTAACTCCTCTCGTCCAAATAATTCTCGCGGCCTTTTTTTCTTCCTCTTACGAAATTATGAAAAAGATTCAAGTGAGAAAACTATTCTCGTCCTCGCCCACCTAAAAAAAGAAGAAAGAAAAGAAAAATGTGCTTTCTACATGCTTTTACTTCCGTTCATTACTTCGCAAATTGCGGTTTACTATTTTAAACTTGAATCAGTACAGCTTGATGGAAATCAAGAGTTACCATCTTACGTGAACAACCGATGGATTGATTTAAAGCTGCCCCTAACTCCTTTCGGCACACATAATTCTCGCAGCCTTTTTTTCTTCCTCTTACGAAATTATGAAAACATTCAAGTGAGAAAACTACTCTCGCCCTTGCCCGCCTAAAAAGAAGAAAAAGAAAGAGAAAAATGCGCTTTCTACGTGCTTTTACTTCCGTTCATTATTTCGCAAATTGCGGCCTACTATTTTAAACTTGAATCGGTACAGCTTGATGGAAATCGGGAGTTATCATCTTACGTGAACAAACGATGGATTGATTTAAAGTTGCCCCATCAAGCGGAGCCAAATGTGGAAAGTACAAGGACAGAGAGGTATAGCGGATGGCCCTCTCATGTTTGTCTCCTACTTTGTCTCTCTATGCAGAAGATTCAATGAATATCAGCTAAATTCTAAGTGTGTCATTTTTGTTTGCTTGTGACTATGGCCGCTCTCTCACTTAGAATTACGTTCTCACTTGACACGGAAAAGATTCCTTGGGCATCGCATTTCTTCCGTGATTCTTGCTTACGCAATCCGACAATGGCGACATCGGCAAAGTAGGTTGCTGACTAAGTTACAAGGACTGTAATTATTTAACTGTCGCTCTGCATGTAACTTTCGTAACAACTAGGGTTTTGTATTTATGAAACCAGCACGAGCTTTCTCTAACTTGGGTATTGCACTATGTATGAATTCTTCCAAAAATTCTGAACCTAATCTTTTTTAAAAAGTGCGTACAATCTTTTTGTGTTTACGAGCCAAAGTTTTAACACAAGAAAGTCGAAGTATATATTTTACTCAATATAAACTCTCTTCTTTTTAGGATTCACTATAATAATGAGAAAGATTTCTGGATATACGCAAAAAAGGGTCAATAATATCATAATCTAATGAATCAGCCCGGGTCGGTTTACTAATGGGATGCCCTAATGTGTCACAAAAATTTGCTTTAGACAATGATCCAATCAGAGGAATAATTGGACCTATTGTCTCGAACTTCTTCATAGCATTATTTATTAGAAATGAATTTTCTAGCATTTGACTTCGTACTACTAAAGAATTTAGTTGCACGCTTGAATGATAGCCCAAAAAGTCAAGAGAATACTTGCGTAAGTGGTTTATATCGATCCTTCCCGGTTGAAACCAGGCATAAAAATGATATTGCCATAAATTAACAAGGTAATATTTTCATTTCTTCATCAAAAGAGGCATATCTTTTGAAGCCATAATTGATTTTCCTTGATATTGAACATAATGCATGAAAGGATCTTTGAAGAACCATAGGATGCATTGAAAATCATTATCAAAGAAGACTTTGACAAAATGTTCTATTTTTACATAGAAACATATTCGCTCAAAAAAGATTCCAGAAGATGTTCACTGTAAATGAGAAGATTGATTACGGAGAAAAAGAAAGAAGCATTCATATTCACATATATGAGAATTATATAGGAACAAGAATAATCTTGGATTACCTTTTGAAAAAATGGTAATATGTTTCTTTTGAGTAAAGAGACTATTCCAATATTTGTGGAGAAAGAAATGTAATAAATGCAAAGAAGAGGCATCATTCACCTGGTAGGAAGGGTTTGAACCAAGATTTCTAGATGGATGTGATAGGGTATTAGTACATTCGATACATAATCTAAATGTGAAAATTTGTCCTCCAAAAAAGGAAATATGGAATAAATTGCTCGTAATTTATGGGATTTTGCTATTTCTTTCCTTTCTAAAGAAGATACTAATATTAGGGAAAATGGAATTCCCACAATGACTGCGAATCCCTCCAAGATAATTTGAGAATAAAAATTCTTGTTTTGCCCAAAAAATTGATTTTTGATAGAATCATTAGCTGAAAAACTCAAAGGATTTTGTTGATATATTCGAGTAATTAAACGTTTCACAATTACTGAACTAGATTTATTGTCATAACCTGCATTTTCAAACAAAATCGATTTATTTAAACCATGATCATGAGCAAGTGCATAAATATACTCTCAAAAAAGAAATGGGTATAGTCATGTTGTCTAGATCTGTATAGTTCTAAATATTCTTGAAATTGCTCCATTGCAAATTCGATTTGACTCCAAAAAGAAACAAAAAATGTAGGGGATTTTTTGGTTCTTTGATCTTTCCAAGAACTTATTCTACTTCACGAAGGTTATATAGAGGGCGGATTTAGTATTTGGATATTACTTATATCAATGATCTAGTCAATTATGAATGATTGTCTATGAGATCATGGAAATGTAAATTATCCCTAAATAATGAAGAGATAACAAAAAAATTCATTCACTTTTTTATGAAATATTTATGTAGTAAGAATTAGGTTATGGTTGATCGACTGAGTATTCCATTTTTCTTAGAGTCCTTTCTAGGGAAGACATTGAGTTTTCGATGTATACATAGGGAAAGCCGTGTGCAATGAAAAACGCAAGCACGGTTTTGGGAGGGATTTTTTTGTTACATATTTTAACAAAGAAATTATCTACTCCATCCGACTAGTTTCGGGTTTGAGTCCCGGGCAACTCATTTTATATAGAATATCGAAATTCTATATATCCGCATTATCTTTTTGTAACTCACTTCATTGATATTCATTCAGATTCAAAAAATTCAGATAACAACATCAATGTCCATCGCTCTTGGGTCGGTCGTTGTGCTGACGGAGTCAATGGGGAATAAGCAAAGTGTCTGGGCCCATTTCGTGTTGTTCGTGGCTCACGAGTCATTTTATTTCTTCAATAGAAAATTATGAACACGACCTAACAATCACAAGAACGAATTACAAGCACGACTTTCTTTTTTTCTTATAATTATAGAAGAACGTTGAACGAAAAAGTCATGGATGGACGCCACCAGCGAAATCTTCAAGAATAGAAAAGTACCCACTATTTTAGACTATACTTATATCAATTCATTCGTTAAATAATATAGTTCATCCATATAAAAATAGCATATAGTTGAACTGTCTAACGTCATCATTGTAACATTCCAAGTTTGACGTCGGATGGGAGAAAAACTGTTAAGTTACATACAAGCAAATAGACACTCCCAAACAACTTGTGTGGTTTGTCATCGTACTCCTGGTCTTTACAATCACTTTAGCACGCCATTTGATTTTTATACAATATATGCATTATTGCAGTGTCCGTAGAGTTGGAATGGTAGGAAGAAAGGCAGATCAATTTAGAACTTGGCCCCCACTATATTCTAATTTTGTGTGCCTACTCAACAACCATCGGTCTTTTTCTTTTTTGTGGTTGCCCTCGATGTGGTTTCTTCAATGCTTCGTCTTAAATAATATTCTTTCTTAGTCAATCAACCGATCTGATTGTGCCCTTAATTTAATATATGTATATATGTATGTTATAATAAAGCATCCATCAAGGTTGAATTCCTACTGTATGTGCCAAACCTTGGTGATATCATTCGAACCATGAACCGACAGACATGTTTGAAAGTTGCTGCAAATGTCATCCTTTTTTGGCTTTATCTGCCGGAACAAATTGACGGTAATTCCATATCGAGAGCCCATCAAGAACGGGCAAAGAGAAAGAAAAGATGTTAAAGAAAATTAAAGCAAGTTAGGAGCATCTCCTGCTTTTGACGCTTGTAGTTTGAAGATGTCAAGGTGTTTTTTTTTTTTTTTTCCTTCCCTTTTCTTTTTCCTTTGGACAGCAACTGGGCAGGCTGGCCTTGCCTGTCATAGGCATGGCTCAGTGAGGGTTGGCCTCGTGCAGGCCAAGGTAGCCTTGCTGAGACTTTTGCCCAGACGATGCCCTAGCCTAGGTGATGGCTACCGCTGCCAGATTTGGCAAGGGAAGCCATTGTCGGAGCTTACCCTCACCTGACCATGCCTCACTTGTTGCAGGTGAGATTGGCTAGCATCGATAAAAGGAAGAAGATTTTTTTTTTTTTAAAGAAAGATAAAATAAAAAAAATAGAAAAAAAATAAAAATTCTAAAATATTAAAATATTATTAAAAAATTTATTAAAATTGACCATCCTATGTGGCATCGCTAATGTCCACCTTAGTGATATTTGGCCAAAATTGGTCAAATAGACTCAATTGACAAAAAGTGAAAAAAAGTTTAAGATTCAATTGGTAAAAGTACAATAGATTAATGACTTTTTTTTTTTACAGTTTTTTTCTCCGTGTATGTGCTAGACCTTGACGATATCATTCCAACCATAAATTGACAATCATTCTTGGAAGTTGTTCATAACGTTATGCTTCTTTATTTTTATCTGCCGGACCAAATTGACGGCAATTCCGTGTCTAGAGCCCATAAAGAACGGGAGAGGAGAAAGAAAAAGACGTTAAAGAATGCATGAAGAGTTGCCTCTCTTGACCTCTTCAAACTACAAGCGTTAAAGAAAGGAGATGCTCCTATCTTGCTTTCATTTTTTAAGGATCACCATCCTTTTTTTTTTTCGGCCTTATTTTCACCCTCGTTTTGGTCAAGAAGCTTATTTTTTCAGTTAATTGACCCAAAATAGCCTTAGTTTCACCCTCGTTTTGGTCCCCTCTCCCTCTCTTTTCAAATTGTTAGAAACATTGAAAAGTTTAATTTGTTAGAAGTATATTCAAATGTTAAATATGTCTATACGTAAGTCATTTTGGAACAAAAGACAATCACGAACGCAGAAAAGGGGAACTTCTTTTCGTTCTACTTCTACCATATAAAAAATAAATCAATATCAATAATATATTTTATCTCATAGCAAGTTAATCAAAACTTTAAAATATACTCAAAACTTTCCTTTATATAGTTTGATATGAGTTTGAAAGTGAAGGTATAACTAGATTTGCCACCCTCGATTTAAAATGTTTAACTTTAGAAACCTACAAAATTATTCTGAAAAAACACCCACAAAGTCACAATCGACAAGATAATTGTATTGAAATTTCATTTTCAACTTTGAAATATATATTTGCTTAAAATACTTGAATAAAAAATAGGCAATTAATTGTTTGATCATAAACTGTCATAAATAAAAAAAAATTCAATCTTCTATATAGCTTTTGTGATATAAACATGAGAACATAAATTATAGCTAAGAACCATCTCTAGGCAAAATGATAAGTGGACTTAGGATAAGATTATATCTTGTTTGGTGTAATAGGGCATTTGTATTATGAACCGATGAGAGAGATGATATATATTAAGTGTGTTTTGTTGATTAGCCTGATAAAAAAAGAAACAATACATTAGAGAGAGAGAGAGAGAGAGAGAGAGAGATGGCGCTCTAGGCTATTGTATTTTATTAAGTTATGTGTATTATTGGAGTTGTGAGACCAAAAATGAACTTACCTAGGTTTGGAGAGAGAGAGAGAGAGAGAGAGAGAGAGAGAGAGAGAGAGAGAGAGAGAGAGCAAAAATGAACTTACCTAGGTCTGGATAGGTAAAGTGGCAAACACGTGAAAAAAATTCATGAGAAATTACGGAAGTTGCCCCAATTGAGATTTGGTCATCAACACGTAATCTTGTGACATTTGATCTCCAAACTAATATTCGGTCACGACCTCAGCACAAATTGTTTATTACCAGTCCAAATATCGGTGGATGATGGTACCTGAGCGTCGGAGATGAACATGGGGCGCTGGCTAAGGTGCTTGACCTCTTGGTCGACCGTTTATCAACAGGACTTGTCGCAAAATAGCATATTTCTTTTAAGGCTTGATCATGGTGTTGATTGAATCATCATGTGGCGCTACCAAGGCGATTGACTACTCAGTCATTTTTTTTTTTGGGTCAGAAAGAATATTTTAATATAAACTCAACGAGTTTAGCTTTGACACCCTAAGAATCAACATTGATGGGTCCTTCTTGTTGGGATCGACGGTTGGAGCCATAAGCTGTGTTTGCAGAAATAAATATGGAGAATTAGCGCATGGATTTGCAAGATTGGTAAGCGTGAACTCAGCCGAGCAAGCTGAAACCTTGGCCACGGTTGAAGGCCTAAAACTTCTCCACACCCGACCGGAACAAAGCCTTCTGCTACAGTCAAACAGTGAATACTATTAAAGACACTTAAAGGAGAAGTACAAGTCACGTGGGGTTCTAGAACCACTTATCACCGAGGCTAGGAGTTTTATTTTGGGCTTCTCTAATTTAAGTTTGGCCCATTGCAGTAGAGAATCAAATTTAGTGCGGACCGGTTGGCAAAAACTCATACGAATGGTCATTACCTTTCAATTGGTTGTCCAACCCCCTTGAAGCCTTGTGGGCTTTACTCTATTTTGATTCAAGTCTCTTGTACTCAGTCATGGTTAATAAACAAGATTTGTTGCGAAATAGCATCCTTTTCTAAAGGCCGATGGAACATGGTGGGACAAGTCGTCAATTGAATCTTTAAGTGAGTGACCGATTTGGGATCATGGTGTCGATTGAGTCTTCACATGGTAGCAAGATTTATTGCAAAATAGCATCATTTTCTAAAGGCTGATGGAACATTGTGGGGCAAGTAGTCGATTGAGTCTTCATATGGTAGCAAGATTTATTGCAAACTAGCATCCTTTTCTAAAGGCTTATGGAACATCTTTGGGGCGTGGCCAATTGAGTCTTCATATAAGTGACCAATTTGTGCTCACGATGTCGATTGAGTCTCCAAGACGCTCAACCACTCAATCATGGTTAACTAAAAAGATTATTGCAGAGTAGCATCCTTTTCTAAAGGACTATGGAACATTGTGGGGGCAAGTGGTCGATTGAGTCTCCACGTGAGTGACCGATTTGTGATCACAATGTCGATTGAGTCTTCATATGGCACTACCAAGATGATGGACCACTCAGTCATGGTTAACAAACAATATTTATTGCAAGGTGGCATCCTTTCCTGAAGGCTTATGGAACATTGTGGGGCAAGTGGTCGATTGAGTCTTCACGTAAGTGATCATTTTGTCATTCCGGTCTCGACTGAGTCTTCACGTGGCGCTGACTGAGGTGCTTGGGTCTTCACAAGCGTGGGTTGCTTGAGGTCCACCGGTAATCCCAGACGCTTTTGTTTGGCTCCTCCTTTCTCCAGAGAGCAATTTCCATCTCGAATTGACCGTTCTCATGCTTCTTTTGGGCTATTCTCCTAGTTATCTTTGTCTATAATTCTCATTCCTTTCTAGAAGATCTCCAATTTTCGCTTATATTCTAGTAAACTAACAATGATATAGTAGAAATTATTGTGCTGAGTTAAGTGATGCAAACCTCGTTAGAAAACAACTCAAGTTTGTCCGCAATTTCCAGGTGTCGTGATTGATTTTGTTCACCGTAACACCATGAACGAGTTTGCAAGTATTTCTTGAAGAAACTCATCAGTTGAGATGAAGCATTTCTTTTCATTGATATGTTATTTAATATATATAGAGATATCACCATCTATAATTATGGTGAAAGTTAAAGATAAAAGATAACAATTTTATGTACATTGAAATTGAATATAAAAGACAAATAAAAAAAAGATCTCTAAATGATCAACTCGTTGATACTCTACTTGATTTATTATCTTCACACTGATTTGTAGAAGATTTTGCACCATAAACATTTTGATTTTTACCCTTTTGCTTTGTTACTTCAATGCTCCCCTTCAAACCAGTCAATAGGGAGAGGACTAGAGACCAATTTGATTTTAATTACATGGAAATTGAATAAAAGACAAATCAGAAAAAATCTCCAAATTATCAACTTATTGATACTCTACTTGATTTGTTATCTTTATATTAATTTGTAGAAGATTTCGCACTGCAAACTTTATGATTTTTTCCCTTTTGATTTGTTACTTCAGTATTTCTTTCTTGGCGGGAACTTATCAATGGTCGTCCTTGGTCGAATGTGGTTATGTCCTTGTGTTAATGATGAGTTGGGTAATATGGAAAATATCCTAATCTGGATACTTTATCTGCTTTACTTCAGATGCCTTTAGAGATAGAGAGAGTAGCGTGGAAGATTATCTTTTGATGGTTAATATGTTTGTCAAGAATCAGCCAGCCCCTTCACCCATTAGCCTATTGAGCCTCGTTTGCTTCTGGCTGACATTTCTCCAACCAAGATCCAAAGAAAACCAAGAAAGCCTCAAGTTTGGGTACCATAGAGCAGGATATGTAGTTATAATCATGTAATTGGCAATATGTAGTAGCGCTTGCACTAAGGTTCAAGAATGTCTACGCAAACCGTCTCGTGTCATCTGCCTTCAATAGCGGTAAGTGTGACATTGTTGCTAGGAAACGAAGAATGAGGTTAAAAAGTTTGTGCTATTAATCATCATCTCTTAAAGAAAACAATGTACAGATTGTTTAAGAAATTGGTTCTGCATGATGAAGGTGAAGATAATGAAGATGTTCATCGAGGATGAAGATACTGAAGTGTTTTGCGATGAAGTTTCCACGGACACATGAGATTTGATGGGTTGATGCACCATTTGACGAAGAACGTTTTATGCCTTACGCAATCATATCCATTTTAAGAGAGTGGATGCTTTTGGGCTACAAGTCAAATTTCACATCGAGTTCAAGGTTTGCTGTTACACTTGTAGGCTTCCTCTCTTTATGCTCTTTTTATGTTATTACCCTGTATACTGGCCCAAGCCCACACTGTCGAAGCTTATTGATATTACTGACGTTGCTTGTAACCACAACTAATGCTTAAAAATACAGCACAAGCTCCTAAAGATTAACTTTGGCCAAGTTCTCCCCAAGCTTGGTTTCATGCTTCTCCATCGGAAAAGTGCTTCTTGCTAAAGAGCAATTACTGTAGTGAGTTGAAGTTAGCGGATTCTGTATTGTCTTAAAAACTAAATATGACATAGAAGTTTGTCTAATAGTTTTCACAGTGCCTGATGCTTTAGTTGCTAATGTGATCTCAGACAATTGGAAATGTGGAACAAAAGACGCAAAATTCAACATGACCACACGCCCAAACAAAAGAAAAAGTTGTCCCCAGAGTCCTAGTTTCATACCATATGATTGACATTACCGCAAAAGTCTTGCTTAATGGCATTCCCTTTCTTGTATCAAACTAGCCTACTTGATCAAACTGAGCTTCTTGCTAAAGAGCAATTGTTGTACCTATTAGAGATAATTAGGATAATTCTCTAGGATATTTTCCTATAATAGAGAAAATTAGAATATTTCTGTTGATTTTCTAGTATCTCTCAATATTGTGTGATATCTCCTTTGATAATGTATATCTTGATTGGTATTGGCCATAGATAGGCCGATGTACTCTTCATTAAATATATCGAATTACACAAAATTCCTCAAATTTGTCTTCTACATCATTACTCTCAACTTAGTCTTTAAAATTAGAGATCCTGAGTTCAAATTTTTTTAGGCTCTATTTGTCTTCTCAAATAAATTTCTATCTTAAGACTAGACAAAAGACTAGACTAAACGTGAGGGACAATATTAGAATATTTAAGTAATAAAGGTAAAGTAGGGTCAAGAACAATGAATCTCTTTATGATGAACAGATCCATTTTGCAAGTTTGTTATTACGAGTAGTTCCTACAAAGGATATTACTTGTCTTAAGATCTCTATGAATTATCCGTAGTTTGGAGTCATGGTGAAGGTACAATAGCCCTCGACAAATTCCATCAATAATGTTGAACCGTCTTCTTCAATCCAGTTGCTCTCATTTGAGTGGATTTGAAATAGACAGGAGAAGTGAAATTCATAAAATAACGTGTTAGTTTTATGAATGGAGATATGAATGGAGAAGAGTGAAATGCACAGGAAGAGGTTCCTATGTAAACCGAAAATGTGAAGTACGTGCACTAGGTACAGCCAGATGCTGTTTAAACAGCTAAAATTAAAAATTACACTTCCCCATAAAATGGCCTTCGACGATAGATCGAGGGAATGTTGCAAGAAATGGAATATTACCGAAAAGAAATGTATCTAGACCCTTGTTTGGCACGAACTCATAGATTAATAGTTTCTCATCTCGCTCGGCACAACATCCAAGGAGTCGAACTAGATTTCGATGCTGGACTTTGGAAATCACGACCATTTCATTGATAAATTCCTGCTATCTTTGTCCCGAGGCACTTGATAGTCCTTTGACTGCTATTTCTTTTCCATTTAGCAATCTCCCCTGTACAAAAAGACTTAAATGAGCTGCTGAAATTAAAGAAGAAGAAGAAACAACGGAGCTGCTGCCTCTTCATGACAGAGTATTGCCCTATATACTGCCCCCAAACCACCTTCTCCGAGCTTGTTCGCGTCACTAAAGTTGCTTGTTGCTGCGGCCAGCTCCTCTAATTTATATAGCACAAGCTACTGGGGATAAACTTTGCTCAAGCTCTTTCCAAGCATATTCTCAGTAGAAGCCTCTGAAAATTGTTCTCCGTCTATACCTCTTCGTTTTTTTGACTTCTTCCAGGCGCAGAAAGTACCAATACTGAAAATAACTGTTGCCACAACAACTGCAGCCGCTATAATTGCTCTCAGATCTCGTTTTCCTTCTGCAGATCAAAATACGGACATACAATGATTTAAGAGATTGAACAGACATTAAAGAAAGTACTGTTTAGCTACCCTTAATAGATCACAACTCCAACTCGCCTATCGCATAGATTGAAATTCCCTAACCATCTAGCAGTACCAAAAAAACAGAATTAAATTTAGGAATGAACTTACCAAGTTCTGGATGGGCCAGTCGGACAAAAAGAGTTGTTCCTCCATAGGAAAACTTCCATGTGTCGATTAGGTCTCACCTCCAGCACATGCAACCAACTCCGCATCATAAGCATATGTTGTACACGAGCAATTACTGAGGCACTGCGCTCGGCACTTGTCTTCCAAAGATGATGACCAGATTGCATAATTTGGCACCTTCACATTCTCAAGCTTTAGAGATGCATCCATTTTTCCCACTTTATGCTACCATTTTTTAGCCTGTCACATTGCAGCAATGATCTGTGGATGCATCCGCTGGACCAATTCCCTCTGCTCCATTCTTCGACTCTTTTAGGCTTAAAGCCTCTCAAGCAGCTGCAAATTGGTGATTTCTTGGTATCACAGAATCCAAACGGCCTGCACTTGCCATAAACATCACAATCGGAATCCAGGGTTGACCAATCAATTCGCCAATTCTTAAATTTTAAATCCCAGTATGGCTGCAACAATACCCCATTTGACTTCACAAAAAAGTAGGACAAATAATACACCTCCACAAAATTGTAAGTCAGATAGACGGTTCCTTCTTCGTCATCCACTAAGCTAAATCCATCAAGATAGACAGATGCCATATGGGGAATTCCGATGAAAGCCTTACCATTCCATGGACCACTCTGCCAATAAAGAGTAGTGCCATTCCAAAGGAAAACTTCAGGAATATTTAGTGGTTCAAGACTAACTGAGAAACTTCCAATTGATGGATAAGAAGGGCTTTTCCAAGATGTGAGTACCTGCTTCTTATTTGTTCTTGTTAACACCTAAATTTTACCTTTTTATTTAAGATTTAATCGCATGCAAAATTAGGAAATAGTCGCTAAAAAAAAGAGGAAGTAAAGAGTAAGTAAATAGTTTTCATTAAAATGCATCGTGTATATTTTCATTAAAATCCATTACGCGTAGGCATTAGGAACATTTACTTAACCATCAGTAATTATTGAGATTAAAAAATTAAAAAAAAAAGAGTAAAAAAAAGAAGTTAAGAAAAAGAAAGAAAAAAAAAAAAAAAAATCATTAAAAGGTATCGTGTTTCATTATTGCACTCCATATTGATTTTTTTTTAAAAAAAAATTCCAAAAAATTTGTCATGAAAATAAAAAAATAAAACAAAAAGAAATTAATTACAGAAAAAAAAAAAAAAAAGGAAAATGGGAAAAATGAGACTGGGCCAGGAGCAGGTCAACCCGACCTCTTTCTTTTCCATTTTCTTTCTCTTCGACTGGGCCGGCCCACTTTTCTGACTGGGAGCCGACGTGTGGACAATGCATCGCCGTCCCATCAATGCCCTCGGCAAGCCTCTCTCTCCCTCTCTCTCGAAAGGTCACCTGCCAACGTTAAATATCACGAGGACAAAATAACATTCCAAGCCCCTCGTTTAATATTTTTGTAGATTAACACTAACATATTAATATATATTTATTTCTTTTGACTGTATTATTACATCAGTAATTTTCAATAAAACTAATTAGAAATGACTATATTGAAATTTCTCATTAAGGTTTATAATTAAATTGATAAAGTTAAAAAGTTTTTAAATTGAATTGACATTCATATTATAAGTTTAGCATTGATTAGATAATTTGCTCGAGGAATGGACGAGTGGATGATATAAAACAATCTTGATGGCAGAAGAATGGAGAGACTATTGTAATAAGCTCATGCATCAATTTGTACGTGAATGTCTTGGTGGCTTGGGAAAGTAATGTTTTTACCAGAATTTTTAAGAACATCAAGGAAATGTTGGTAAAACTACACCATGGGCTGCGAAATTCTCTAGGATTTCTTTTCAATTGGTAGCAAAAATAATTAGGTGGACAGGTAAAACACACATCTAAGATGTATAAATCTAATGGAATTTATTTAAAACCTAGTGGACCTGCCTCATCAAATGGTGCACAAGGGCTCATAATGTGATGCTCTAAGTCTCATATTCAGAGGGACAGGATATTATGAAGGACAACCGTCCCTTAAATGGTCATCACCTCACATTTCTTCTTCAACATCTTCTAGGCTAAATTCCACATTATTCTTATGTCCAAAGAGAACTTCTCATCTTTCCTTCATGCGTCATGTACGTGATCTCCAACTCTTATGCCTGAGAAGAATGATTTACTATATTCAACCTACCATGTATGATGGCCATGGAATCATAAAACTGGTGGAGATCATCTCGCACACATAAGTTAATGTGGCGATACACTCACATAGAAGAAAATCCCAATGCAATTAGGAATTAGCTGTTGGATTAGAGAGGTGTTCATGTTGGCATTATATAAGGTGATATGAAGATTTAATAAAAAAAAAAATGTCAAAGTAATTCACTGCTCTCATTATTTTGGTGGCCACATTTTTAGAAATCATGTGGGAATAGCAACTTCTTAAACGTTAGAATTCAATAACATAATTCCCATTTCTCATCGACACAATTGCTAGTGACAGTGCATCCTTCAATAGCCAAGCCTAGGCCAGCCCATAAGGATCCCTAGATCATTTAGCCTGCCAACCAATGGTTTGTGCTTAGGCATGGGCCTAGTTGGCTAGGGTCGGCATGATCCAATGCCATCCCTAACCAGTGGGTATGAGAGGTTTGCTAGTGCTCTTTATCCTTTTGTATAGAGAGAAGTGTGACATAGACGATATGTCGGGCTATATGTGGATGCTAGAATGCTCAAACGAATGACATCATTGTTTGCATTAGTTGACACCATAAGGAATTTTAACGGAAGAATTACATTGAGTAAATTTTCAAATATTCAAAGATCACGTCAAAAAAAAAAAAAATCAAAGTTCACATTGAATATTAAGAAGATGTTTAAGCACATTTCGTGTTGTCATCTCTTACTTATTCAAGAGGTAGAAATATTATTTTAAAGGCCTCCACAATAGGAAATCTTGTCTTCACGACACATCAAGGTCGTTACGTGATTGGCAAGGACTTCTGATGTTGAAATTATTAAGACAACTCCATCACTAGATTCTAGGAAAAACTGTTCATAAAGAATGGAAAAAGCATCCTTCGCCGCACGTGTAAAATATTTCTGGTAAAAAAGTCAACTGTTTTTTTGCTATAATATGGTTTGTGGCAGGTAATGGCAAGCGATTATAGTATTCTTTCTAGAAGACATGAAATTTGTCGATACGATTGACTTGGATCGACCTGCAGTTTGAATGGAAAAATCATTTCTCGCGGCTCTTGATCATATCTTCTACCTTTTTTGCATTTTATATTATGTTTTTTTTTTTCTGCTCAATTATTATATTGAAGCCATAATTTTTTTTTTTTTTATATCCAGATCCGACAGAGCCCCCTTTCACTTACGCTATTTGGGTTCACACGACCCACACCAGCGAGCCTTACCGCAAACCGCTATTTAGACGTCAGTATTTAGAGGGGATTAGTCCAAGACCCTAACACTAGGGCTCTCTTAAAACACTTTAGCAACAAAGAGGGTTCGAACTCTCGACCTCGACGATGAGAGAGAAAACACACACCAACTGCATTGCCTGTGGTTGGGTTTGAAGCCATAAGTTGATATAACCATGGAAAGTTTTTATTATTTACTCCTTTCCAATTTTTCTAACCCTTCAATTATTCTTTATGGTAGCGGTAAAAGTCACTCTTTGTTTCTCCTCTTTTAAATTTTATCCTCGTCATTTTAGGTTACTAGAATAAATCCTTACCTCTTGAACTCATAACAAATCTATCGCAAGGCTAAACTCCCTCCAAAATCTATATTTTAATTACCCTTTTGCCCATTCTAGCTTTGCAGATTTACGAAATTCGCATCAAGGCAGTATTTTTGTTGAGAAAAAAGGCTTTTTATTTTCTATTCAAACAAAAAAACTTATAGATCTTTAATAAATAAAAAGAACTTTTATAAAGCCTGATAAATATTTGTCCTGTTTAAAAGATAAAAGACCATAAAGGGATGGAAGAAAAGCCCACAAACAAACTAGAAAAAAGAAAAGAAAAGTAGGGACCTAATCGAAACTCGATAAAAAGAATAATCATTTTTATAAATGATGCTAAAGAACCTCTGATAGATTTGAAATAAATTCGAAATATTGAATTCTTCTGTTAAATGGGATTGAAAGGGTGGATCAAATTAAAAAATCTTTGAAAGGTTGAGATTTATTTTGTCATTTTGCCTTCTATTTATTCTAAACTGCTTCAATAGTAGTAATTGGAGTTCTGGCAATGCATTCCACTTCTCATCTCTTGGATGTTAGCAATTCGCCGTCGCCATGTTTATTCTAATGAAGCTCACTATTTTAGTTTCGTAAGGTACGTTGTTCAGTCGACATATATGCTGAGACTTTACTACTATTCTGTGCTTGATTTATCATGGAGAATAGTTCTCATTTCTCACACTGACTGAAACATCAAGCGGTTGAAGTTACTTATATTGTCAACAATCTAGTTTTAAGGGTTGTTGATACCTAAATTTTACGATTTTACTTAAGACTTAATAGTATTAAAATTTTGGAATTAGTCGCTAAAAAAAAAAAGGGAGGAGGCGTCGTCGACGTTGCCCGACGCCGTCCGAGCTGCCTCCCACCGAGCCCGACGCTGTTCGAGCCGCCGCCGTCCGACTTCCCGCACTTGACGCCGCTGCTCCCGATGCCGAGCCAGCCGAGACCAGAGGAGCGGGAGGATGAACTCGGAGCCTTTCAGATCCGAAGATCCGAGACAGTGGGGTCGGCCAAAGGCCCAGATTTGATCGTGCTTGATCAGATTTGGGAGTAGATTGAGCTCCGCCGCATCACCAGGCCGGCCGCCGCCGCCGTTCAGTCATCGACGACACCGCTAGGTCACACCTCTCCAGAATCGCCCCTCCTCACTGAGCCGCCACCCTCCTGCTTGACGCCGTTCGCTTCGCGTCGCTGTTGCCCAGGAGCCGCGACGCTGCTGCAGCCATCGTCTCCGCACTCGCTTGCCTCTCCACCCGGGCCGCGAAGCCGCTGCATCCCGTGCCGTCGAACGCCAGCCACCGCCTCTCGTTCCCCCGCGACGCCGCAGCAACCCGCGGGCTCGTTTGCAGTGCCTCCACCCTCAGCTCGTCTGTCTGCAACGCCCCTGCCGAGCCGCTCCGTGTCGCCGCCAAGAACCCTAGAAACGGGTCGGGCGCGGGTCGCGAAATGGGTAGGGTGTTTTTTGAACAATTCGGGCCGGATTTGGGCTGTTTTTGCTTGTGGGCTTAGGGACTTGTGGGCTTGTTGTGGGTTTCATTTTTAAAATAAAAAGATTAGACCAGATTGGGCCCTCTGGTTGGGTCCAATCCGAACCAAAGAAAGGCTCGACCAAGGCTGGTCGGGCCTTGTCCTTTGGGCAGGCCGGTTCGGCCCAGCCCCAACCGGACTGAACTCGGACTCGGGTCTGGTCTCTGACCGAACCCGATCCGCGCCGATCGGGCCGAATCGGGTTGGGTTGGATCGGACCCGACTCGACCCGGTTCGCCCAAAAATAATTAATTTTTTTTTTCGATAAAAATTTAAAAATTTAATTAATTTTTTAAAAAAAATTTAAAAAAATTTAAAAAAATTTCGAACATCCAAAAGTATAGGGCTTGGTTAGAAATTGTTATGTATTGTCTTTTTAGTGTAATTAGTTCTTTATTTGCTCGTATATTGATTATATTGCATGTTTAGTTTGCATATTTTATTTCACTGAAATGCACGTGTTTAATTTTGTTGCAATTAGACTCTTGATAGCTATGATTGTTATTTAATGATTGCGCACCTACGTGGATAAGTATAAAATAAATCAAAACTGCTTGCAAAAAATATCATTTTGTTAAAATGAACAAAAGTATCGAAAAAGCACTAATTGGTTAATTAGTATAATCAAGTTCCCGATCCTAGATTCTCTGATTGCGTATGAAGTGAGATATATTTGGTTTCTAGCCGACCTCAATAAGTTAATGCGACTCTTTTTATGCAAAATTTCTAAACAAATATCCCAATATCACGTAGGTATGAGCTTGGGAGAGCGTCTGTCCTTTAACCAATATCCCTAAACCTATTCCCTTTTTCCGAGGGTGGGTGCGAGAAGGGTTTATTGTTACAAATGAAGATGATGATCCTTGCTCTATATATTGTATGTCTGGTTCTGTGCAACGTCCAGTTCTTAGTTCCACCTAATAAAAACAAAAAAGACAAGAAATTGGTTTGAGCCAGTCAAGAAATCATGACGGACAGAGCATGATCGATTACTTCAGCATTGAATTACAGTTGCAATTGCAACAATGTCTCTAGTTTCTGTGAACTTCATCACATTGCTACAGTCACTGTTTTGAGTTGTATTGTGTCAATGTCAAAGACTTTTTCTTTGGACACATATAGACCAATGAACTTCATGTCTAGACCAAAATTGGCAAAACCCCCTCCGCTCTCCCCAACAACAAATACAAAAGAAATTTTTGAAAATCAAAGTATACTAAATAAAAAAAAAAAAAATTGAGCAGAAGGAAGGACTGAGAAGACATATATATGAATAGAAATCTCTAAATGTATTAGATTGGGGTATGACAATGATCTCTATCTGGCATCAGGCATTGAGATTGTAACTTGGTTCACAGTGCATATCCCGTCATGCTTGCTTGATGATGAATCCGTCTCTATAGCCCTTCCTAAGCAAAAGCCGGGATTTTTGGGGGGTGGCATCGTTGGGTTTTCGCTGCTCAGCATCAAGACCACAGACAACATGACTGGCCTATCGTCTGCATGCTCTTGGACGCACAAAAGGCCGACCTGGATGCATCTCAGTACTTCATTCATAGAGTATGCATCCCCCACTGCTGAATCTAGTAGCTCCAAGCCCTTACCTTCTTTCCACAACTTCCATGACTGCAATTAACAAAACAACGTTCGGTTATATGTAGTTACGGGACAATAAAGAAACACTTCACTGGCAATGTCAATCAGACGGCATATATATGAAGTTTTGCTTTGGATAATTATTCATCTTTCGATGGATGAGCATCTGTCCATACTTACATGTCCAAGAAGGTTCAGTTCGTTGTTCGCATAATAGAATCCCCTGTTCTTTTTACCACTTATAATCTCCAAGACCAACACGCCAAAGCTGAACACATCAGACTTCTCTGAAAATAGTCCGTCCATGGCATATTCTGGGGCCATGTACCCACTGTAGTTTTAAGCAAAATGGAATTAGTGCAATTTCAGAAATGTGATCCTGGAATGTGTTAAATCAATGTTCCATGGTACTTACTATGTGCCAACAACTCTCTTCGTGTTCGCCTCGACTTGATCTCTGCCAAAAATCCTAGCCATGCCAAAGTCTGAGATTTTGGGTTTCAACTCTCCGTCGAGCAAGATGTTGCTTGCTTTGAGATCCCTATGTATGATTCTGAATCTGGAGTCTTGATGAAGATAAAGAAGACCTCGAGCGATCCCACAAATGATGTTAAACCGTCGCTCCCAATTTAACATGGAGCTCTTGGTTTTACCTGCAGAGACTAGTCAGTGACGATCCTAAAACCGAAACTTGAACATTTCCGGTCCATTTTGTCAACATGAAAAATGAAGAAGAGTAATTCCAGGAATGTACTAAATAGAACCGAATCCAGGCTCTTATGCTCCATGTACTCGTAGATTAGGATCTTCTCGTCCATCTCGACACAGCAGCCGATAAGTCGCACGAGATTTCGGTGTTGAAGCCGAGCAATCAATTGAACCTCGTTCTTGAATTCTTCCATTCCTTGCCCGGAATTCTTGAGAGCCTTTTGACCGCCACTACTGGGCCTTCTTCAATCCTACACTGAAACACAAAGAAACAAATGAAGCTCTCGAGATGCTTCCTACATTGACATTTATCTTGCCAAATTCGGCTTTTGGAAAAGGAGCACTCACCTCGTAAACACAGCCAAAACCGCCTTGCCCAAGCTTGTTTTCGTCGCTGAAGTTCTTGGTTGCCAAAGCAATCGCGTTGAAAGCGAACAATGGTAACTCTAGCTCCTCCGGCTTGTTTTCCCTCGAATAGTCTCTCTTACTCGAGATGACTACTTCATTTAACAGAAAATCTTGGCTTCTCTCACGAGCTCCTGGTCACGCGAAGAAGCAGTCATCATCATCAAAATAGTGATTTCTACTGCACTCCGATTCATTTAATACAAGTTATTGGTAAGTAAGACACTAGAATTACCTTGCGGTTCGGCGTTTCTTATGTGTGAATTCAGCGAAGTCTTCCTCTTCCACATGAGGAAGGCGGTGAGTGCTAACAACAGAACGCTGCCACCAGCAGCAATGCCGACTATTGCTAATGTTCCGAGTCCGTTTCTCGAACTATTTTGAGTGACAAGTCCGCCAAAAGCCACTAATACATCAAAATAAATTCGGAACAATACAAATTAGACCTTATATTCGATATAGATTATTTTAGAGATCTCCTTCAACCGGATAAAAACTGGAAATCACATACATACTCACCATGATAAGGTAAAATTTACTCCTTTTCCTCACAACAGGACTGAACTAGACAAATAGTACTTGGTCAAAAAATAGCAATATGAATGTTAGGAATTTAATGTCCACGTGAAATTTTGTGCGACTACTATTGACTGTTCTAAAACTTGAGTTGTCAGATAATTTTGTATGACCACTGTCAACTGTTCTAAAATCTTAAGCTATCAAATAAATGTGTAGTTTATTATTTAAATATTCTAACATACACCCTCCAGCTTAGCCTTGTCTTTTTGCTTAATACTAAATGTGAAATTTAATTGGGTAGACAAATAGGGCATGAAATGATTCAAATTCAAGACCTCCAGCTCTAATATCATATAAGATTTTATAGGACTACTGTTGACTATTCTAAAAGCTTTAGAATGGTTACTATAATTTCCTTGATTTTACTTTATTCACAAGTGAATTCTTGATAACCTGCCACTTTTTTCAATCCAGCTCAACACGACCTACTTACATCTTGAACCATAGGCAAAAGAATAGACAGAAAAAATACAATCTCAAAATCGTACTAATCCTGTTCCGTTTTATGCAAGAAATATGTGGTGGACTTCATGTTTCTACAGCTCAGGTCTCTCTGAGGAAATAAACTAATCTGTCTTATCCCGAGCAACATAATCAATCAAACAAATTTGGTCCTCGATTGTTAGGAATTCAAACTCCTTTATTGAAAATAGCCACATGACTGTTAGGAATTCAAAGTCCAATTAGCTTACTTCAAAAAGGGTTCCCGTAATTTCCTTGATTTTACTTTGTTCACAAATGCATTCTCCATAACTAGCGTTTTGCAATCCTAGCACGACACCACCTAAATTACATTAGCAAATGGAGAACCGGGAAACTCCTCAAAACAAAGTCAGAAGAACAGACAGAAAAATATGATATCAAAATCATACTAACAAGCATGACACCTAAGGGGTTGGCATCTATTGCTACGTCGTACCACGCAGGATCAAGCAATCAGGATGATTCAACGAGCAACATGGAGGAAATCAAGACAACGGGGAATGTAAGAGAGAGATTGAAGGAACACAAGGACTTACCGATGTCAGAAGTAGATAGCTTGATGTAGAAATCCTGCCCGCCCTCGACATAATGCCTCATGTCCAACAGATCGCCGAACCACATCACGCAGCCCGCCTCGCCGTTGCTGATGTTTGCGCTCGAGTAGCCAGTGCAGGAGCAGTTCTTGGCGCAGCCCTTCTGACAATCGTCGAGGCTCATCTCCATGTCCACGACCGTGTTGCTGCTCTCCGGCAGCTTCATCCCCTTCAATAGCAAGAACCCGTCGCTCGAGCAGTCCAGTTCGGTACTCCTCACGCACCCGTCCTTCCCGTCTCTAAAGTTCCATGCCTGCAGGTTCTTGGGGCTGAACCCCGGCGTGCAGTTGCAGACCGGGGAGGCGTTGGTGTCGCAGAACCCGTAAGGGCCGCACTCGCTGAAGTGGTCGCACTGGTCTTTCGGGGCTTCCCAGAACATGCTCCAGGACTTGCTGTCCTCGACCCAAGTGAACCTCTGGAGGGTCCCTGTCGAGTTCACGGTCAGCCTCGAGATTATATTCGGGGTGTTCAGCTCAAAGGAGTAGCACACTTGCTGTTGATCGGAGACAAAGGTGAAGTCTATGGCACTGAATGACTGCATCTCCGGGACCCCGCTGAACTGGATCCCGTTCCACGGGCCGCTCCGGTATAGCTTCGTGCTCTTGTCCCAGAGAAAAATTTCCGGGTATCCATGGTAATCGATTTTGAAAGAGAAATCCCCTGAGGACGGGTCTTGCGAGGTCTTCCAAGAATTCAAGAACCTGTCGAGGCCCTGGGTCAAGTCCCACCCTAGCTTCATCTCGGGCAGGAGGGTGTCCGTGGGAAAATCGAAGCTCTGCCACAGGTAGTTGCTGCTGCTCTCGTCACCTGCTTCTCTGACGACGAGATTGCCATTGTCCAGGAGCTGCGCGACAGGGTTCACCGGGCTCGAATTGGCCCTGGTTTGGTTCGACGACCAGAGGACGGTCTTGTTCGCCTGATCAAGAATGACCATGTTGTTGCCCTTGTCCCCAATCTTGAACACGGCCGAGGACGAGTTCGCAACGGGGGCGTCCCTGTTGGCCACCCAGACGTACGTCCTGTCCGGGATGTTCTTGTACCAGATGCCCACGTAGTAGTGGGCGTTGTCCGGCGTGAAGAACCCGAGCTGGAAGACGTCATTGGCGGAGGCGAGGGTCTGGTCGCTGGCGATCGATCCGTTCATGGCGATGGTGTCTATGGAGGTGGTGCTGGCGGCGAAGAAGGTGACGATGGCTAGGAAAGTGAAGCAGGAATGGAGAGCCGCGGCTCCACTCATTCTCCGCTAACAGTTTGATGGAAATTGGGAGTGACCATCTTATGTGAACAACCAATGGATTGATTTAAAGTTGCCCCACGCCAAGCGGAGCCAAATGTGGAAAGTACAAGGACCGAGAGGTATAGCGGATGGCCCTCTCATGTTTGTCTCCTACTTTGTCTCTCTATGTAGAAGATTCAATATATATCAGATAAATTCTAAGTGCCATTTTTGTTTGCTTGTGACTGTGGTCGCTCTCTCACTTAGAATTACGTTCTCACTTGACACGGAAAAGATTCCTTGGGCATCGCATTTCTTCCGTGATTCTTGCTTTACGCAATCTGACAATGGCGACATTGGAAAAGTAGGTTGCTGAAATTGTCGCTCTGCATGTAACTTTCGTAACAACTAGACTTTTCTATTTATGAAACCAGCACGAGCTTTCTGTAGCTTGGACACTTATTTACAAGCCATTTCGAATAACAACATGAATGTCCATCGCTCTTGGGTCGGTCGTTGTGCTGACGGAGTCAATGGGGAATAAGCAAAGTGTCTGGGCCCATTTCGTGTTGTCCGTGGCTCACGAGTCATTTGATTTCTTCGATAGAAAATTATGAACAAGACCTAACAATCACAAGAACGAATTACAAGCACGACTTTCGTTTTTTCTTATGATTATAGAAGAACGTTGAACGAAAAAGTCATGGATGGACGCCACCAGCGAAATCTTCAAGAATAGAAAAGTATCCACTATTTTATACTATACTTATATCAAGTCATTCGTTAAATAATGTAGTTCATCCATATAAAAATAACATATAGTTGAACTGTCTAACGTCATCACTGTAACATTCCAAGTTTGACGATGGTAGAGTAACTGTTAAGTTACATACAAGCAAATAGACGCTCCCAAACAACTTGTGTGGTTTGTCAACGTACTCCTGGTCTTTACAATCACTTTAGCATGCCATTTGATTTTTATACAATATATGAATTATTGCCGTGTCCGTAGAGTTGGAATGGTAGGAAGAAAGGCAGATCAATTTAGAACTTGGCCCCCACTATATTCTAATTTTGTGTGCCTACTCAACAACCATCGGCCTTTGTCTTTTTTGTGGTTGCCCTCGATGTGGTTTCTTCAATGCTTCATTTTAAATCATATTCTTTCTTAGTCAATCAACTGATCTGGTTGTGCCCTTAATTTAATATATGTATATATGTTTGTTATAATAAAGCATCCATCCAGGTTGAATTCCTACTGTATGTGCCAAACCTTGGTGACATCATTCCAAACGTGAACCGACAGACATGTTTGGAAGTTGCTGCAAATGTCATCCTTTTTTTGCTCCATCTGCCGAACCAAATTGACGGTAATTCCATATCGAGAGCCCATCAAGAACAGGCAAAGAGAAAGAAAAGATGTTAAAGAAAATGAAAGCAAGTTAGGAGCATCTCTTGCTTTCGACGCTTGTAGTTTGAAGATGTCAGGAAAGTTTTTTTTTTTTCCTTTTTTCTTCCTTTGGACAGCAGCTGGGCAGGCTAGCCTCACCTATCACAGGCGTGGCTTGGTGAGGGTTGGCCTCGCCCAGGCCAAGGCAGCCTTGCTAGCACTACTTTTGCCCAGATGATGCCCTCGCCTAGGTGAGGGCTACCTTCGCCAGATTTGATAAGGGAAGCCCTTGTCAAAGCTTACCCTCACCTGACCATGCCTCACTTGTGGCAGGTGAGATTAGCTACTCATCGGCAAAAGGAAGAAGAATTTCATTTTTTAAAAGAAAGATAAAATAATTTTAAAAAATAAACATTCAAAAAATAGTAAAATACTATTAAAATTATTTACGTCGGCGTTGATCATCCTATATGACATTGCTAATGTCCACCTTAGTGATATCTAGCAAAAATTGGCTAGATAGACTCAATTAACAAAAAGTAAAAAAAAATTTAAGACTCAATTGGTAAAAGTACAATAGATTTATGACTTTTTTTTTTTTTGACAATTTTCTTCTCCATGTATGTGCAAGACCTTGATGATATCATTCCAACCATAAATTGACAGTCATGTTTGGAAGTTGTTCAGAATGTCATGCTTTTTTTTTTTTTATCTTTATCTGCCGGACCAAATTGACGGCAATTACATGTCTAGAGCCCATCAAGAACGGGGGAGGAGAAAGAAAAAGACGTTAAAGAATGCATGAAGAGTTGCCTCTCTTGACCTCTTCAAACTACAAGCGTTAAAGAAAAGAGATGCTCCTATCTTGCTTTCATTTTTTTAAGGACCACCATCCATTTTTTTTTCAGCCCTATTTTTACCCTCATTTTGGTCAAGAAGCTTTTTTTTTTTTTTTTTTTTTGAGTTAATTGACCAAAATACCTCCCTCTCCCCCGTCCCTCCCTCTCTCTTTAAATTGTTAGAAACACTGAAAAGTTTAATTTGTTAGAAGTATATTCAAATGTTAAATATGTTTATATGTAAGTCAAAATTGACCATCCTATATGGCATTGTTAATGTCCACCTTAGTGATATCTGGCCAATTTTAGACTCAATTGACAAAAAAAAAAAAAAAAAAAAAAATTAAGACTAAATTGGTAAAAGTACAATAAATTTATGATTTTTTTTTTAAAATTTTTTTTTAACAATTTTCTTCTCCGTGTATGTGCAAGACCTTGATGATATCATTCCAACCATAAATTGACAATCATGTTTGGAAGTTGTTCAGAATGTCATGCTTTTTTTATCTTTATCTGCCGGACCAAATTGACGACAATTACATGTCTAGAGCCCATCAAGAACGGGGGAGGAGAAAGAAAAAGACGTTAAAGAATGCATGAAGAGTTGCCTCTCTTGACCTCTTCAAACTACAAGTGTTAAAGAAAAGAGATGCTCCTATCTTGCTTTCATTTTTTTAAGGACCACCATCCATTTTTTTTTTTCGGCCCTATTTTCACCCTCATTTTGGTCAAGAAGCTTATTTTTTCAGTTAATTGACCGAAATACCTCCCTCCCCCCATCCCTCCCTCTCTGTTCGAATTGTTAGAAACTTTGAAAAGTTTAATTTGTTAGAAGTATATTCAAATGTTAAATATGTTTATATGTAAGTCATTTCGAAACAAAATATAATCACAAACGGAAAAAATGGGGAACTTCTTTTCGTTCTACTTCTACCATATAAAAAATAAATCAATATCAATAATATACTTTATTTCATAGCAAGTTGATCAAAACTTTAAAATATGTTTAAAACTTTCCTTTATATAGTTTGATATGAGTTTGAAAGTGAAGGTATAACTAGATTTGCCACCCTCGATTTAAAATGTGAAAAGCTAAAAAAAAAAAAAAATACAAAATAATCGATGTTTAACTTTAGAAACCTACAAAATTATTTTGGAAAAACACCCCCACAAAGTCACGATCGACAAGATAATTGTATTGAAATTTCATTTTCAACTTTGAAATATATATTTGCTTAAATTATTTGAATAAAAATAGGCAATTAATTGTATAATCATAAGCTGTCATAGATAAAAAATTTCAATCTTCTATATAGCTTTTGTGATATAAACATGAGATCATAAATTATAGCTAAGAACCATCTCTAGGAAAAATGATAAGTGGACTTACGATAAGATTATATCTTGTTTGGTGTAATAGGGCATTTGTATTACGAAACTGATGGGAGAGATGATATATATTAAGTGTGTTTTGTTGATTAGCCTGATGAGAGAGAGAGAGAGAGAGAGAGAGAGAGAGAGAGAGAGAGAGAGAGAGAGAGAGAAAAAAAAAAGAAACAATACATGAGAGAGGTGTAATAGGGCATTTGTATTACGAAACTGATGGGAGAGATGATATATATTAAGTGTGTTTTGTTGATTAGCCTGATAAAAAAAAAAAAGTCACAAACAATGAAACAAAAAAGAGAGAAGAGAGAGAGAGAGAGAGAGAGAGAGAGAGAGAGAGAGAGAGAGAGAGAGGAGGAGCTTATTTTGGTCAATTAACTAATTAAAATGAGTTTCTTAATCATAAGGGGATAGAAATAGTGCAGCCCTTGTTTTTTAATGCTTGAACTATGGAGAGCTACAAGTCTTGGTATTAGGCAAATATGACATGACATGGCAATTTCATCTATGGGATTGAGATAGTTTAAGTTTAGGGAGCCAATTGAATTATGAAACTTATCTATTTGAAATAGTTAGACATCTCAACAAGTGAAAAATTATGTATCGAGATTCACCCGTTTCCCTAAAATATTAACATTACATCAAAATGTGAACTCTTACGATTGGCCATTGCACCTAAGCCTAGGAATTTCCTTGTCAGTCGGTCAAGACGGATGGCCTTCCATTTGAGCTCGCAACTTCTCACCGAGAGAGAGAGAGATAGAGAGAGATGGCGCCCAAGGCTATTGTATTTTATTATAGAGTGAAGAAAGTTTTCTGATTAAGTTATGTGTGTTATTGGAGTTGTCAGACCACAAATGAACTTACCTAGGTTTGGATAGGTAAAGTTGCGAACACGTGAAAAAAATCATGAGAAATTATGGAAGTTGTTGCCCCAATTGAGATTTGGTCATCAACACGTAATCTTGTGACATATTTGATCTCCAAACTAATATTCGGTCACGACCTCAGCACAAATTGTTTATTACCAGTCCAAATATCGGTGGATGATGGTACCTGAGCGTCGGAGATGAACATGGGGCGCTGGCTAAGGCGCTTGACCTCTTGGTCGACCGTTTATCAACAGGACTTGTCGCAAAATAGCATATTTCTTTTTAAGGCTTGATCACGGTGTTGATTGAATCTTCATGTGGCGCTACCAAGATGCTTGACTACTCAAGTCAATTTTTTTTTTTTTTTTGGGTCGGAAAGAATGTTTTAATATAAACTCAAAGAGTTTAGCTTTGACACCCTAAGAATCAACATTGATGGGTCCTTCTCGTTGGGATGGACGATTGGAGCCATAAGCTGTGTTTGCAGAAATAAATATGGAGAATTAGTGCATAGATTTGCAACATTGATAAGCGTGAACTCAACCGAGCAAGATGAAACCTTGGCCACGGTTTTTTTTTTTTTTTTTTGGTCGAAAATACGTTTAGTATTCATTTACTTAGGCATGGTTGGAGAAATTACATCAAAAGCATTGGTGCATAATAAATTAAATAGGAAGATAATTCTCTCTTTGGGCTTTTGCAAGCCAGTTTGCGGATTTGTTGGCTTCTCTGCTGCAATGGGCCAAAGAAAGGCCCTAGAAGTCTTTTATTTTTACCTTGATCCGATCCACAATCGGCACCACTTCCCAGCTGAACTTTGTTGCAAACAACACTTCTTGCACGAGCAGCTTACCGTTAGAATGTACTTGAAGTCTTCGGTGAGATCTAGTGGAGAAGTAGTGTAGGGTTTCCAAGAGAGCGAGGGCCTTCACTTGTTCCGCCGAGGATGCCGCCACTAGCTTGGAGAAACCGTTGACCAGGTGACCTTGAGAATCGTGACAGATGCAGGCGATGGCAGCCTTGTGTTCGTCCTCTCCTCTGTTCTCTGCAGAAGCTACTGTTGTGCCTTTGATCCAGGCAAAAGAGGCATCTATGTTGATTTTCAGTGTGTCCAAGGTCGGGGGTTGCCATCTGGGTGTGTAAGCCTCGCTTTTCTTCTCTTTTGTTGTGGTTCTATTCCAGATTGCAAAGTCTTCATGTAAGGCTACTGAGTTTAACAGGGTCTGTTGTGGGTGCAAAGGTTTTTGACCGAAGATGAACCGGTTTCAGTCTTTCCAGATGCACCACAAGGTATTGGCGATTTGATTAAACTTTTTCTTCTTTCCTCATGTACAGCCATACATCGAGTCGTGTTAACCCGATTCTTGTGATTTTGATTTGTGGAGGGCTAGCTCTCCATATCAAGGCTGTCTAAGGGCAAAGCAGCAAAGTATGTTCGATAGTTTCGGCTTCCTGTTTGCAGATAGGGCATAATGGATCAGGTACTATTTTCCTCCGGTGCAAGTTGTCCAATGTAGGTAGTGCATTTTGGCATGCATTCCAGAGGAATTATTTAATTTTGGGTAGAGTTTCAGAGTGCCAAATATATTTCTAGAGATCTAGCTTTGTTTGGTGAGAGGAAGTTGCTGTTGTGGTTTGTGGGTTGGCTGCTCGGTTTCTGGTGGTGAAATAACTGCTTTTCACTATTTAGGACCCGGATTTGTTGTTCATCTATACCATTTTATCTTCTGTAGTGGGTAGTCCAATAGGAGATAGCAAGGATTTCCCTCACTCTTTGATCATCAAACAACGACCTTACCATTGTTTCATTCCATTTACCAATCCCCTGTTTTATTAATGCACCCACTTTTTCTGGCTTATTTCTTGTTGCTGGGCCTCCAATGAGTCCAATTTTCAGCCATTTATCTTCTCTTATCAAAATTTTCTGACCATTGCTAATGGACCACATAACTTGTGGAGATATAGAGTCTCTTCCCAAGACAATGCTTCGCCATCCCCACAAGGGTCGGGAGCCTTTTCCAGCTTTCCATAACTTGCATTGAGGATAATGGAGACCCTTCATCAGTTGACTTAAAAGGGATTGAGGTTGCTGTGAAATACGCCACGCTTGCTTTCCTAGCATCGCCTTGTCAAAAGCTAGTAAATCTTTGAAGCCAAGACCTCCTTCATCCTTCCTTAGTTTCAAAATTTCCCATTTTTTCATATGAACCCCAGCATTTTTGTTACCATTCCTCCACCAGAAATTGGCAATTTTCTTCTCAATTGCTTTGCAAATTGACACAGGGATTTTGAAAATGGATATTGCGTATTGTGGAATGGCCTACACCACCGATTTAATCAATATCTCTTTGCCTGCTTTTGATAGCAATTTGTCCTTCCAACTCTCCAACTTCATGTTAACTCTGGCCAAAATCCAGGCAAAGATATCTTTCTTTGAGCCTCCCAAATCCAATGGAATTCCTAAGTACTTCCCTGTTTTCTCTATTTCTGAAATTCTCAACTCAGCAGCCATATTTCTTCTCAAATTCATTGGGCAGCTCTTATTGAAGTAAATTCCTGATTTGTTTAGATTGATAGCCTATCCTTGATGCAAAACAATATTGGTGTAGAATAGCTAACAAATTCTGACATTCCAATATAGTGCCATTAAGGAAGAAAATAGAGTCATATGCAAATAACAAGTGTGATAAAGTAGGGTATTTACTATTGAGCTTAATTCCTCGAAGTGTACCATCTGCTATTGCTTGTTTCATCAAGTGAGATAGGACATTTGTCACCAAAATAAAAAGATAAGGGGATATCGGATCACCTTGTCGAATCCCTTGTGTAGGCTTGAAGAAAGGTTGAGGTTCTCCATTGAAATTGATGCTGAAGGAAACCGTTGAAACGCATTGCATCACCCATTGCACCCACTTCTCACAAAAACCCATCTTAATCAAGCATTCTCGAAGGAAGTCCCACTTGATTCAGTCATAAGCCTTTTGCATGTCAAGCTTTAGAATAGCTTGGAACTTACTTTTCCTCTCTCGAGTTCTCAACTTGTGAAGTACTTCCTGCACAATCAAGATATTATCTTGAATTTGTCTACCCCCCACAAAGGCGCTTTGTTCTTCAGCAATAAGGCTTGGTAGTAGAGGTTTAAGTCTAGTTGTCATTACTTTGGATATGATTTTATAGACAAAATTGCATAGGTTGATAGGCCGGAATTATTCAAGCTTTTCGGGGTTTGAGATTTTGGGAATAAGGGTGATTTGGGTTCTATTCATATCGGGGTTTAGGTATCCTAGTCTCAAAAAAATTATGCACTTCTCTAAAAATGTCCTGGCTTATAGCTAGCCAATGATTTTGGTAAAATAGCCCATTTAGCCCATTCGATCTTGGAGCTTTATTAGCCCATAATTGTTGCATTACATCAGTAATCTCCTCCATTGTGATTGGTTCCACTAGCCTTTGGTTCATCCTTTCATCGACTGAGGTAGGTATTTGTTGTATTATAGGCTGGAAGTTTCGAGACTCCACTAGCTCATATAAGTTTTTAAAGAATAGTTTTGTCATTTCCTTTAAAGGTTGTTCCTCTTTCACCCAATCATCTTCTACAATCTTCAGCATAGTAATTCTGTTCCTAGTTCTTCTTTGAATAGTTGTTGCATGGAAAAACTTTGTATTTCTATCTCCCCATTTTAACCAGTTAATTCTAGAGCGCATACTCCAATACATCTCCTCTTGTCGCCATAGCTTGTCGATTTCCTGGGTTATCTTCTTTGTTGCCTCACTTTCTTTATCTACTTCAGAGCCATTTGTCAGCCTTTGTAGTTCATTTCTCAGCCAATCTATTCTGATTCTTGCATTGTAGAACCTGCTTTTGCTCCATTTTGCCAGTTGTTGTGCCACATTCTGCAACTTTTCCACCATATTTAGATTTTGGGAGTTGAATTTAGCCCAAGTATTCTTGACTAGTTGTGCACATTCCTCATTCTCTAACTAGAATGCTTCGTATTGAAATACCCTTTTCCTTCGTTCCTTTTGTGAGTAGAATGATAGTATAAGAGGGTTGTGGTCAGACCTAATGGTTGGTAATGCCACACATTCATCATTAGGATGTGCTATTCGCCATTCGAAATTACATAATGCTCTATCAAGGCACTTCTTAACAAAGTGTTTTCTTGCTCGGTTGTTTGTCCAGGTGAACGCACATCCCTTGCACTCCAAGTCCATTAATGAGCATTGGAGAAGGAAGTCCTTAAATGTTGTAAGCCAGTAATTTTTTGCCTTTTTTTTACCCACTTTTTCCCAGTAATACAAAATTTTATTGAAATCCCCCAAACAAAGCCAAGGTAGATGATAATTTTGACTTGTTCTATATATGGCCTCCCATAACAGCACTCTTTCTTGAAATTCATTAGGAACATGTACAAAAGTAATTTGCATCATCCGTTGGGTTTTTTTTTTTTTTTTTTTTGACTTGGCATTGAACATTAATATAATTTTTTGAAAATGAGTCAATAGATAACATTACGTGGTTGTCCCATAAAAGAGCTAACCCCCTGCAATTCCTTCTGGATTCACAATGAAGCTGTTCTGAAATTTCAGCCTCTTTCTTATATGTTGTACCTTTCGCTCTTGATTTTTAGTCTCCATTAGAAAGATAAGACTGGGCCTTTCCTGAGTCACTAGGACCCTCAAAGCTTGAATTGTCAAGGGTGTGCCCAACCCCTGACAATTCCAACTTAATAGCTTCATGGATGATCCGGTGGCTTATTAGGGCTAGCCATCAAAGCCCACTGATTTGACTTCTCCGCCACTTTAATAGAGGTTTCCACTAGCTGTGTATTGTCAAAAACCGGTGTTTTTGAAGTTTAAACGCCATATGGGCATAATCTCTTTCCTTTTTTTTTTTTTTTGCAGTTGCTAGCTTGACACCTTTGGATTTAGGCTTTATTAGCCCCTTTTTGTCCGCTGGGGTCTCTATTAGTTCCATTTTTGCTTCCTTAAGTTGTTCCTCATAAAGTACCATGACAGACTCTTCATCTATGTAGCAACTTCCTCTCTTTTGAGGGCCTTTCTCCTCCATGAGTAGTAGTTCTATGGGAGTAGTTGAATGACTATTCTCTTGTTGAGTTTGCTGGTCAGTGTTATTTGTCCATAAATAAACAGAATTTTATTAAAATTCTGGTCTTGCAGCTGTTTTTCTTTTCCTGAAACTTGAATGGATAGGGGTCTTTGGCACACTCTCATCTTCTTATGGTATTATCTCTTGTTTGCCACAGAAAATCTTCCCATATTGACTGAGTTCGCATACTTTTGCTCTTAGCCATTGCCCAAATCTTTATGCTAAGTTTTTTGCTAACCCTGAATTTTCATAGGGTATTTCTTTGCAAAATGTAGCATAATGCCCAATCTTACCACATGAATAACAATAATGCGGAAGTCACTCATATTTAAACTCTACCCACAATATCTTTTTCTCCAGATTAACAAGAACTCAGTTTTAAGAGGATTTTCCAAATTTAGCTTCTCTCTTGCCTTACCAATCTTATAATTACTGTTTCCTTTTGCTTCTAATTTCACCTTTATTACTTCTCCTAGTTTTGATGCAATATCTTTGATGACCTCATTAGTAACTCTCCCAAATGGGAGGCCATAGAAATGCACCCATAAAGTGCAATGGGTAAATTCATAGCAAATCTCTAGGGTGTTGGGATCATATTGTTGTAGGACTAGTAAGTTGCTGGAGAATGACCATGGCCCATAATCTAATACTCTCTATTTTTCAGCTTCGGACTGGAATGAGAAAAAGAAATAACCCGCTCTAACAATGTACATGTAACATTTTCAACCCTCAAAACTCTTTTCGTTGTATTGAAGAAAGCTGTAAAATTCACATTTGGTCTAGAGTAAAGCTTCCCGAACATGGTTTTCCGGCATTCAGTCAGTTTTTCTTTAGAAATATCACCTTTAATATTAACAACATCATCTTCAGACCATAGATTACCTAGACTTTTGCAAAGAGCCGCTACACGTCTCTCTTCCTCGGACTAACCTTCCATCTTTCGATCTCTAGGAGCTATGTTGAAAGAGGCCGTTGATTGTCTTCACAGAAGCTGGCTTTGGAAGTTTGGAACTAGTAGGAGTAGATAATGTATTCCAGATCGATTGAAGGGAGCTCTGTTGTAGTAAATGCTGTGTGGGTATGTTGCATGTGGGGTTTCGGTCGGAGAATGGTGGAAGGGTATCACAAATGGGGATTTCTGGCGGTGGGACTACCGATCTGTGCGCTGAAGATTGAGGATGAGAGGCTGCCACAGGAAGATGGAAGGAGTTGGGTGGATATTAGGGTTTTTGCTGTCAGTGGGGTTTGTATCGGGAACATGGGATGGTGGTATTTGGATTTTGTGGGTGATAACTTAGGGTTTTCCTTTAAAACAGAACCAAAAACCTACCTTGAAGGTAGGAGAAGACTACCCAAGCGGTAGAGAGGATCTCGCGAATGCCCTTGGCCACAGTTGAAGGCCTAAAACTTCTGCACACCCGAACGGAACAAAGCTTTCTGCTACAGTCAAACAGTGAATACTGTTAAAGACACTTAAAGGAGAAGTACAAGTCACGTGGGGTTCTAGAACCACTTATCACCGAGGCTAGGAGTTTTATTTTGGGCTTCTCTAATTTAAGTTTGGCCCATTACAGTAGAAAATCAAATTTAGTGAGGACCGGTTGGCAAAAACTCATACGAATGGTCATTACCTTTCAATTGGTTGTCCAACCCCCTTGAAGCCTTGTGGGCTTTACTCTATTTTGATTCAAGTCTCTTGTACTCGGTCATGGTTAATAAACAAGATTTGTTGCGAAATAGCATCCTTTTCTAAAGGCCGATGGAACATGGTGGGACAAGTCGTCAATTGAATCTTTAAGTGAGTGACCGATTTGTGATCATGGGGTCGATTGAGTCTTCACATGGTAGCAAGATTTATTGCAAAGTAGCATCATTTTCTAAAGGCTGATGGAACATTGTTGGGCAAGTATTCGATTGAGTCTTCACATGGTAGCAAGATTTATTGCAAACTAGCATCCTTTTCTAAAGGCTTATGGAACATCGTTGGGGCAAGTGGCCAATTGAGTCTTCACATAAGTGACCAATTTGTGCTCACAGTGTCGATTGAGTCTCCAAGACGCTCGACCACTCAGTCATGGTTAACTAAAAAGATTAATTGCAGAGTAGCATCCTTTTATAAAGGCTTATGGAACATTGTGGCACAAGTGGTTGATTGAGTCTTCCCGTGAGTGACCAATTTGTGATCACAATGTCGATTGAGTCTTCATATGGCACAACCAAGATGATGGACCACTCAGTCATGGTTAACTAACAATATTTATTGCAAGGTGGCATCCTTTCCTAAAGGCTTATGGAACATTGTGGGGCAAGTGGTCGATTGAGTCTTCATGTAAGTGATCAATTTGTTGTTCCGGTCTCGACTGAGTCTTCACGTGGCGCTGACTGAGGTGCTTGGGTCTTCACAAGCGTGGGTTGCTTGAGGTCCACCAGTAATCCCAGACGCTTTTGTTTGGCTCCTCCTTTTTCCAGAGAGCAATTTCCATCTCGAATTGACCGTTCTCATGCTTCTTTTGGGCTATTCTCCTAGTTACCTTTGCCTATAATTCTCATTCCTGCTTATATTCTAGTAAACTAAAAATGATATAGTAGAAATTATTGTGCTGAGTTAAGTGACGCAAACCTTGTTAGAAAACAACTCAAGTTTGTCTGCAATTTCCAGGTGTCGTGATCGATTTTGTTCACCGTAACACCATGAATGAGTTTGCAAGTATTTCTTGAAGAAACTCTATCAGTTGAGATGAAGCGTTTCTTTTCATTGATATGTTATTTAATATATATATATATATATATATATAGAGAGAGAGAGAGAGGGAGAGAGAGAGAGAGAGAGAGAGAGAGAGAGATCACCACCTATAATTATGGTGAAAGTTAAAGATAAAAGATAACAATTTTATGTACATTGAAATTGAATATGAAAGACAAATAAAAAAAGATTTCTAAATGATCAATTCATTGATACTCTACTTGATTTATTATCTTCACACTGATTTGTAGAAGATTCTGCACCATAAACATTTTGATTTTACCCTTTTGATTTGTCACTTCAATGCTCCCCTTCAAACCGGTCAATAGGGAGAGGACTAGAGACCAATTTGATTTTAATTACATGGAAATTGAATAAAAGACAAATCAGAAAAAAATATTCAAATTATCAACTTATTGATACTCTACTTGATTTGTTATCTTTGTATTAATATGTAGAAGATTTCGCACTGCAAGCATTATGATTTTTTCCCTTTTGATTTGTTACTTCAGTATTTCTTTCTTGGCGGGAACTTATCAATGGTCGTCCTTGGTCGAATGTGGTTATGTCCTTGTGTTAATGATGAGTTGGGTAATATGGAAAATATCCTAATCTGGATACTTTATCTGCTTTACTTCAGATGCCTTTGAGAGAGAGAGAGAGAGAGAGAGAGTAGCGTGGAAGATTATCTTTTGATGGTTAATATGTTTGTCAAGAATCAGCCAGCCCCTTCACCTATTAGCCCATTGAGCCACGTTTGCTTCTGGCTGACATTTCTCCAACCAAGATCCAAAGAAAACCGAGAAAGCCTCAAGTTTGGGAACCATGGAGCAGGATATGTAGTTATAATCATGTAATTGGCAATATGTGGTAGCGCTTGCGCTAAGGTTCAAGAATGTCTACACAAACCGTCTCGTGTCATCTGCCTTCGATAGTGATAAGTGTGACATCGTTGCTAGGAAACCAAGAATGAGGTTAAAAAGTTTGTGCTATTAATCATCATCTCTTAAAAAACGATGTACAGATTGTTTAAGAAATCGGTTCTGCATGATGAAGGTGAAGATAATGAAGATGTTCATCGAGGATGAAGATACTGAAGTGGTTTGCGATTAAGTTTCCACTGACACATGAGATTTGATGGGTTGATGCACCATTTGACGAAGAACGTTTTATGCCTTACGCAATCATATCCATTTTAAGAGAGTGGATGCTTTTGGGTTACAAGTCAAATTTCACATCGAGTTCAAGGTTTGCTGTTACACTTGTAGGCTTCCTCTCTTTATGCTCTTTTTATGTTATTACCCTGTATACTGGCCCAAGCCCACACTGTCGAAGCTTTTTGATATTACTGACGTTGCCTGTTGCCACAACTAATGCTTAAAAATACAGCACAAGCTCCTAAAGATTAACTTTGGCCAAGTTCTCCCAAAGCTTGGTTTCATGCTTCTCCATCGGAAAAGTGCTTCTTGCAAAAGAGCAATTACTGTAGTGAGTTGAAGTTAGCGGATTCTGTATTGTCTTAAAAACTAAATATGACATAGAAGTTTGTCTAATAGTTTTCACAGTGCCTGATGCTTTAGTTGCTAATGTGATCTCAGACAATTGGAAATGTGGAACAAAAGACGCAAAATTCAACATGACCACACGCCCAAACAAAAGAAAAAGTTGTCCCCAAAGTCCTAGTTTCATACCATATGATTGACATTACCGCGAAAGTCTTGCTTAATGGCATTCCCTTTCTTGTATCAAATAGCCTACTTCATCAAACTGAGCTTCTTGCTAAAGAGCAATTGTTGTACCTAATAGAGATAATTAGGATAAAGCTCTAGGATATTTTCCTATAATAGAGAAAATTATAATATTTCTGTTGGTTTTCTAGTGTCTCTCAATATTGTGCGATATCTCCTTTGATTATATATATCTTAATTGATATAGGCCATAGATAGGCTAATGTACTCTTCATTAAATATATCGAATTATATGAAATTCCTCAAATTTGTCTTCCACATTATTACTGTCAGCTTAGCATTAAAATTAGAAATCATGAGTTCAAATCTTTTAAGGCTCTATTTGCTTCCTCAAATAAATTTCCATCTTACAACTAGACAAAAAAGACCAAATTGGACAATATTAGAATATTTAAGTAATAAAGGTAAAGCAAGGTCACGAACAATGAATCTCTTTATGATGAACTTATCCATTTTGCAAGTTCATTATTACGTGAAGTTCCTACAAAGGATTGGACTAATGAAGTATACAACACTTGAATTCTCGATGTAAATGCTACATAGTTGGTTCTCATCCTTGAGAGACTATGAGTGTAATAAGAGCATCTGTCAACAAAAGGATCACTCTAAGATGATCATCTCACGGCTATTGAGAATGAATGAAATCAGATGATTCTATTTCTTAATCTTTTTGGCTTGTTCTACTTTCATTTAATAGTTTAAGTTTTTAGAACAATTGATATTGATCCTGCAATCATGTAATATCAAAGCCTCCTTTCTTGAGGCAATCCTTCGCACACAGTGCACAATTAGAAATCTCCCAATTCTATTTTTTTTTTTCTTGCTTGATCATTCTCAACGATGCATCCATGCACCCCAAGCAAATAAATCCATACTTGCCACTCGACACTACACACCCAAGTCCGTTTCTAGAGCTAATATTGTTTCTTGTCATTTCTTTTCCAATAAGTCCTAGTATCCTTTACTCAATTTGTATTCAACAATGTTCATTACATTCGATAGCCAATGTCATCTACAAAGCCCCATTATATGAGGAAGCCAAGTTACTATTTTATCAGCAAAGCCAGTTGTGTCAGTTGCTTGCTATTTCCATCCGATTCTCAGCAGTAACTATTTTATCAGCAAAGCCAATGTCAGTTGGTCATTACGATGCTAATTGCACAAATTGTGTCTTCAGTAACTATTTTGAAAGCAATGCCAGCCGCATCAACCGTTTGCAATTACAATGCCAACCACATTGGCTGCATTGTTTAGTTACTATTTTAGGTAGTAAAGCTAGCCATATCGATCACTTGCTATTTCACCACTACTCATATCGGAGAACCAACTTCACCACCAGACTTGTAACGCTCAAAACCAGCCTGATCTTTAAATATACAGTGGAATTGTTTTTCTGATTTTTGTCTAAACTCAAGAGTTGAGTTTGAGGGAGGATGATATAGATAACTAGGATAATGCTCTAAGATACATTCCAATATTAGAGAAAATAGAATATTCCTATTGATATTCTGTATCTCTCAACATTGTGTGATATTTCCTTTGATTATATATATCTTGATTAATAGATGGTATATTTGATTATCTCTCAAAAAGCCTATGAATAGGCTGATTTACTTTTCATTAAATATATTGAATTATACATAAACTCTTCAATTTTTTTTTCTATAATTCTCAACTGTACCAACACAAAAATTGCCAAATATTTGCCCCATAACTTTGGAATGACACAAACAAGCAAGGGCTGTCTGCTCCCCACTTAATGTAATTTGCTAATTCATAATTTTATGTTCATACATTTCCAAGCAAGATTGAACTTGATTAAGGAAAAAAGGAAAAGAAACACAAAGACTCTGCTTTAACAACAGTACATGTAAATAGGATCACGCCAATGCTCATTATTCACTCCATGTCCAAGACACGAGCTGGCTATAGTTTGCATCTCTGAGCTGAACTTTCGAACGTGTTGGAGGCATCCTCTTTTTATCTGCCTTCAAGAGAGGTAAGAGTGACATGGTTGGCAGAATATTTCTTCTGGTTTTGTCTGGAGGGACCTGTGTCGGTGGTTGTTTGCCTCTCGATGAATGCAGGTTTGTTTGGACTAGGAAGACCAACAATTTCATTGTTAATCATTGAAATAACAGTTGAAATGGCAGGCATGTCTTTTGCGAGTTCTTGTGTACAAAGCAGCCCCCCGTTTATGCACCTTGTGATCTCAACCTCAAAGCATCCAACAGAAATTTTAGGGTCCACCAGTGCAAGTACATTGTCTTCCTCCCAATATTTCCATGCCTGCCAAAAAAAAAGAATTCAAGGCCAATTATTTTTGGAATTTGAGTAGATGGAAATAGGTTGATCTCTTTGTTTGTAACAGCTTATCAATCCTAATAGGCTCAAGGACTGATCTTCCTCATTGAAGCTAGTGTTTTGTCTTCCACGTGCAATCTCCAACAATACTACTCCAAAAGGTAAAGACATATGATTTTTTTTGAAGACCACCCTTCCATCGCGTATTTGGAGCCATGTAACCACTCCATTCCATGAAATGCCTTCACATTTCTTATGCTAGGTAAAATGATAAAAATCAGTGTGAGACTCATAATATAAGAAATACTGACTAGGTTCCCACAACTCTTAGTGTATCTGCTTGATCTTCTTTTCCCCCAAATATCCCAGCCTGCTTGATCTTCTTTTCCCCCAAGTATCTTAGCCATTACTTGTCTTAAGATCTCTATGAATTATCCGTAGTCTGGAGTCATGGTGAAGGTACAGTAGCCCTCGACAAATTCCATCAATAATGTTGAACCGTCTTCTCCAATCCAGTTGCTCTCATTTGAGTGGATTTGAAATAGACAAGAGAGGTGAAATTCATAAAATAACGTGTTAGTTTTATTAATGGAGAAGGGTGAAATGCACAGAGGTTCCTATGTAAACCGAAAATGTGAAGTACGTGCAATAGGTACAGCCAGATGCTGTTTAAACAGCTAAAATTAAAAATTACACTTCCCTATAAAATGGCCTTCGACGATAGGTCGAGGGAATGTTGCAAGAAATGGAATATTACCGAAAAGAAATGTATCTAGACCCTTGTTTGGCACGAACTCATAAATTAATAGTTTCTCATCTTGTTCGGCACAGCATCCAAGGAGTCGAACTAGATTTCGATGTTGGACTTTGGAAATCACGACCATTTCATTGATAAATTCCTGCTATCTTTGTCCCGAGGCACTTGATAGTCCTTTGACTGCTATTTCTTTTCCATTTAGCAATCTCCACGGTACATAAAGACTTAAATGAGCTGCTGAAATTAAAGAAGAAGAAGAAACAACGGAGCTGCTGCTTGTTCATGACAGAGTATTGCCCTATATACTGCCCCCAAACCACCTTCTCCGAGCTTGTTCGCGTCACTAAAGTTGCTTGTTGCTGCGGCCAGCTCTTCTAATTTATATAGCACAAGCTACTGGGGATAAACTTTGCTCAAGCTCTTTCCAAGCATATTCTCAGTAGAAGCCTCTGAAAATTGTTCTCCGTTTATACCCCTTCGTTTCTTTGACTTCTTCCAGGCGAAGAAAGTACCAATACTGAAAATAACTGTTGCCACAACAACTGCAGCCGCTATAATTGCTCTCAGATCTCGTTTCCCTTCTGCAGATCAAAATACGGACATACAATGATTTAAGAGATTGAACAGACATTAAAGAAAGTACCGTTTAGCTACCCTTAATAGATCACAACTCCACCTCGCCTATCACATAGATTGAAATTCCCTAACCATCTAGCAGTAAGTCACTTTTACCAGATTAATCAAGAATTAAATTTAGGATTTACCAAAAAAAAAAAAAGAATTAAATTTAGGAATGAACTAACCAAGTTCTGGATGGGCCAGTCGGACAAAAAGAGTTGTTCCTCCATAGGAAAACTTCCATGTGTCGATTAGGTCTCACCTTCCTCCAGCACATGCAACCAACTCCGCATCATAAGCATATGTTGCACACGAGCAAACTAATTCCCTCTTTGTATTCATGACCACAAGATTACCATCATTGGATATGGTCATGACCTCAGAAGAGTCTAAAATTGGATTTTCCTCTTCGCTACCCAGAGAACATTATATGATATATCTAGGAACATTATTGTACCAAATCCCCACTTAGCGATTTGCAGAACCATTAGGGCTAAAGAATCCCATTCTGTAGAGAACTCCACTTGATGTTGTACTTCCAGGGTCTTGGATATACTCAGTTGCTGTGGTGACATCTCCTCCAATGCAAAATTCTACAACATAATGAGACACTAGAAAGAGAGACAAAAATCTTGCTTTTCCCAGAAATACCATGATGACAACTTGCATCTTTCCTCCTCAACAACAACCTATAACATGACACGCTGCTGCAGCACTACTGGCTTTGGTAGAGAGGGCACCAAGAACACCACGAACCGCAAGTGAATTTGAGGACAGAAAATGAAAATCAGAATTCTGCAGAGGAAGACCTAGTGGTTGAAGTTGATGGCGGTTGCCTACTTCAAGAGATACCCACATGGCCTAATTATCATTTGCATAGTCCCTGTCTAACGGACTCCAGGACCTGCATGAAGAAAGCGGTATTGCCTAATCTGATTTTTCTAGCTAATATAGCCCGACAGTTTTTGGCAGAGTTTAAGATTGGGGTCTCTACTATTCAGCATAGGCGTTGCATATTGGATCTCTTATCATATTCACTTAAATCACTTCTTGTTCATATCGACAATTTTCTTGTTCTTGGTTATGATATTCTTAGGATAGGTTCAGTCGACTTTCATTTTCTGCTTAGCGTTTTAAATTTCATTTGAAGTATGAGCATCTCGAATATAGCATTTGAACTCATGTAAAATCAAGTGATTTTTCACAAATTAAAAAAAAAGAAAAAACCTTTTAAGGGAGAAAAAGTCATTTGAAAAACAAGCCCTTAAGAATTCTCCCATCAACCCATCAGTCAACAAAATTGGGTCTTTAAGAATTCACCCTCGATTTTTTTTCTCTAAATTTGAAAACATTTGAAAATCTCATGATGCGTTGATTTGTGCAGCATCACAATTTAACGCATCAATATCTCGAGCACTCAAAGTTATTACTTTGAATCAATGTTAACTTCCTTCAGTCAGTTGTTGGGTTAATCTCAATTAAGTACGTCATGAGCTGATTGTTTCTATTAAGCACCCTTAATTAATGTCAATCGAAAAGGCAAAAGAAATTATTCAGTGTATATTAATTTAAATAAAAGAAATTTAAGAAAAGTTATATCTTGCTGGCATTTTCACCGAGGTACCCTTCTGAAAATACCAACTTTGCCAATCTGATGGCTGAACTGCATTAGCCCAAATTACTCTCTGTCTTCAAGAAACACGATCAAACCTCTAATTTCCCCCTAAACCGCACATACTGAAACTCTAATCTTTCTCCACCTATTCGTGGTCTCAGTGGCTGCGGATGACTCGTGTTACGAAAGTGAAGCCCTCGCCAAGCAGCACGTGAGAGGAGGAGGAGGAGGAGGAGGATGAGGACGACGACGACTGGACATCACATCTTTAGTGACTCGTCATAGCATGTGAGTTATGTAGGATGGAATAAAGCGACGAAGACTGAGCGGTGGGTCAAGCCGTCCCCCCTGTGATCACATCGCCACGGCCCCAGCTCTCTCAATTTGCTCGCACGAGACAACGAAGGATGGGACGGTGGGGAAGGAACGAAAGGACATGTCGGAGGAGACTGCCTTTTGGACACTTTCCGAATTGGATCATTGCTGTCAGTTTCGGCGGGCAAGAAGAGAGACAACGCCCGAACCAAGCCGTGTGAAAAGGACTTGAGCCTTCGGAGGTTGCCCCCGCCGTTGGGCATGGTTCGGTGTCCGGCCCGTTTTCTTGATGGGGCCGACATGGATTCACCGATTATTGTTGTAACAAACCTGATCAATAAGCGAAACGATTCTATTTTAGTATTTAATGTTTTGTTCATTCCATTTATTGGGTATAAATGAGCTTGGCGAGGCCAAATGAGCCGATTAAAATTAAGACTGGAATTACTTTTCTGGACTCTGTTTGGACAGAATTACAACTATATGTTTATAACTTTGGGTTAATATCCTGAAAAACTCAAAGCTGGTAAACATGTAACAGATTTACTCTAAAACATTTTTTTGACTATGAAAAACCCTAAACCGGTACACATGTGACAAATTTACCCCGACTAACTATAAAAAACCCTAAACTGATACATTTATGACAAATTTACCATAAACTAATTTATTTAACTTCAAAAAACTCCAAATTGGTAAATCTGTAACAAATATACCCTCTGCTAAATCAGATTTAATACCACAAAAAAAAATCACAAAAATTGTAAATTGTGATAAACGGCGTGTAAAATCATAAATTAGTATACTAGTCAACTGTCACGTGTCATTTAACTTAATAATTTGAAAGTAAAATTTAACGAAAACTGATAGAGGGTAAATTTGTCACAAGTGTACCAGTTTGGGATAAATTTGTCAAATGTATACCGGTTTGGGGTTTTTGGTGGTCAAAAAAATAGTTTGGGGTAAATTTGTCAGGTGTACCAGTTTGGGGTTTTTCAGGGTATTAACCCTATAACATTTTCACAATCCCACAAAAAATTAGAGACTTTCAAATTAAGAAAGTAAGCATTTACATATTTGTCTATAGTCATTAGTAATTCTTTTATGTAACTAGGGAATTTTAGTAAGGATATATTCTTCAATATGTTAGAAGTAACTATTTAGTAAATTTTTCGACATGATTAATAAGTTTACATAACAATTTATAGGTAAGCAACAATATCTGTAGATGATTAATAACTTTTATGGGAAAAAAGTTATTGGTTAAGTTGTTGGACCATGTAGAACGAGCAACCTTTCATGTAATATTGTAGATTTTGATTAACTAGTAACTTTTTCAAGTGATTGATAATTTTTAAGGGAAAAATACTTTCAACCTAACAAAATTAGCAATCTTAAAATAAATTTCAATATATTAGTAATCACAGCAAGTCAATCTTATATTAAGTTCAATGATCTTCATAAAAGAAGGTTGTTTTCCATATTTCTTTAGCTATTACAAACCAATGGCAAATTACTTTTTACCTTTACAATAAATTGGGTCAATGCAATTTTTCCCAATACACTTTCACGATTGTTTACTCAACTTGGAAACTTCTTTTGTCCATGTTAACACATACGCTATGTTCTTTTTTGGTCTCAATCAGACCCAAAACTCCTTGGGCTTCTGATTGTGAAAAAAGGAAAAAAAATTATGTTGGAAAGTATACTTCTCATTACTCGGTTAACCATGGCCGGAAGGTTAGAATTGAAAAAAAGAAGAGCCCACAGAGAGTCAAGAGGTTTGGACAACCAATTAAAGACCAAGTATCCATCTTTATGGGCTTTAACTAACCAATATATAGGGATAAGTACACTAGGTGTGCCATAAGATTTTTTTTTTTTTGTACGACATTCACTTGAAAAATCGACCACTTGAGGGCCATCGGTGATTTGCCTTACCAAAAATTTTGACGTGAATGTTGATTGTTCCGCATGGCTTCACAGACACCGACATAAACAAATTTTAAAATATTTTTAATAATTATTATTTTTTGAATTTCTTTTTTGACTTTTCTTATGGTGGCTTTGGAGGCCTCACCTAGATTGGTCAAGGGTCACCTCAGCCTTGGCCATGAACGCAGAGGCGAGGCCTTCATAGTAGGCTGGTGAACATTGTCAACTCTTAAAAATAAATTCAAAAATAAAAATAAAAAATAAAAATCCATGCCGGATGGAAATTTATTAAAAAATCCATGTGGGATGATTTGTTGAAAATGACACTTAAATGATTGATTTTATCCCATGTGGTACTTAAGTAATCGAAAATAAGTTATAATACTTAAGAAGTGCCATACGAAAGTCATCTCAATTCTGCTATACTTGACCCCAATCTGTCACCTTATTCGCATCTTGCTGCAATGGGCGAGGGATAGATCATCAAAGCCCAGGAGCTTCCTCTTACCTACACTCATAAGCGCCTCCCCATCCCAAGCAAACTAATTTGCTCGTGTCACTGCTTGTATCAGAACTAAGGAGTTTGACTCAAGTTGAAGACTTGGATGGTTTCATGTGCCGAGGAAATCTAGGGTTTCTACTGGAGCGTTTGCTTTCACCTGAGCTGCTGAAGTTACTCGCATAGATTTTGTGAATCCGTCCACCAAAACACCCCTAGTCATGGCACACACGACTAATCGCTCCTTCTGTCGAGCCCTTTCTAAAGGATCCATCAATGTTTACCTCAAGGGCTCCTTACCGCGGACAGGGCAAGATTTGAAGTGAGTCTCTTCCAATATAGTCGTTTTTCCCTGCCAAACTGTTCCATTTGTTGATATTATGATGCATGGCCCAAGCCCAACTCACGAGATGTTGCAAAAGGTAAAATTATTTCTAGATTTTCATATATGCCAATGAATTAAAACGAAAAGTTCAAAGCTCACCAAGGTACTCTGGAAACAGCCATTCTTCAATTCTAGTAAGACCACGACTATTGATAAGGATCTGGAACGTGAGGTCTGACCAAACCTGGCATGTCCAAGTGCATAACAATAGTAGATGCTCCAGAGTCTCCAACTGTCGACTGCACAACTCACAGTATCCTCTTCGGTAATACTTCTCCCAAATATGTTCGCTTTTGTTGGTAATGCATTCTTGCATATATTCCAAATGAAGAGCTTGATTTCTGGAGTGGTATTGGCCCTCTAAATCTTTGTCCAGAGGCTTTGAGTGGTTTGATTAGAGGATGAAGCCAAGTATTGGCACTATTTTTCATTTTCCTGGCATATGTTATACCCACTTTTCATTTGAGTATACCCCAGACTTTGTGTTTGTCCAAATTAGTTTGTCTTCCTATTCACGTGCATTCAATCGAATCGGTAGGATTTCCTGTTTATTTCTTCATCAAATAGTTCATTCAAAGCTGGTATCTTCCAAGTTGAGTTATCTCAATTAATCAGTTTTGCCTCTTTATGAGGCTCATCTCTATTAGTAGGGTTGCCAATCATTCCTCTGGAAATCCATTTGTCTTCTCTAATTTTGATGTTTTCCCCGTTTCGCACTGACCACATGACAAGAGGCTTAGAGGAGTTTGATTAGAGGATGAAGCCAAATTTGGCCCTACTTTTCGTTTTCCTCCTTGCATATGTTATACCCACTTGTCATTTGAGTACACCCCGACTTTGTGTTTGTCCTAATCAGTTTGTCTTCCTATTCACGTGTATTCAATGGAATCGCTCGGATTTCATTTTTTAGTTCTTCATCAAATAGCTCATTCAAAGCTGGTATCATCCAAGTTATCTCGATTAATCAGTTTTGCCTCTTTATGAGCCTCTTTATGAGGCTCATCTCTATTAGTAGGGCTACGAATCACTCTGCTGGGAATTCATTTGTCTTCTCTACTTCTGATATTTTCCCCGTTTTGCACTGACGACATTTTTTTTTACTATAATAAGGCTTTTGCCAGCCTCATGATGGTCGAATTCCCCTAGCATTCCCCTAGCAGCTCTCCAATAGTCAAAGTTCGGGAAGTAGAGTTCTTTGGGCCCGTTTGGTTCGACTTTGGGGAAATGCTTTTGGCCAAATGCAAATATCTTTAGGGTAAAGGGGTTTTCGGGAATGTTCAGACGTTTGACAAATTACGCATTGGAAAGTGGCTTGTGCAAAAATACCGTTTGGCAAAACTTATTACAAATGGGCTTTTGCTTTTAATTTTTTTTTTAAATCTGAAAATCAAATCCGGCGGCTGGTGGTGTCGGACGCCGTCTGGCCGCCTGAGGTTGTGACCTCAAGCGACGCTGTCGCCGCGACCTCAGGCGCCTGGAGGTGTAGAGGCCTAATCTGGCAGCCTGAGGTCACGTGGACCCAGGTGGCGCGATCTTAGGCGCCTAAGGTCGTAGAGGCTAGATCTGGCGGTCTGAGATCGCGCGGACCTTAGGCGACGTTGACCTTAAACGGCATCGCCTGAGGTCACGCGGACCCAAGCGGCGTCGCCTGGTTCGCTTGGAACTAGGCGACGCTGCCTAGGTTGCGCGTTGTGCCACTCCTAGACGGTGGTCACCGGCGATACGCAACCCTCAGGCGGCGCTGGCGGTGGCTGCTGGAGAAGCCCGGTGGCTGGGAAGAAGAAGAAGACGAGAAGAAGAAAGATGAACAGTAGGCGTGACAATTCCCAAATGCTGAATGCTCAATGCTGCCCCTCCCTAGCTTTTAGTATTGAGCATTTGGAATGCTCATATTTGGGCAAAGGAGTTTTCAAAAAATTTGCCAAACACCAAAAATTTCCCCCAAGCCCCTTGGGAATGCCCAACCAAATACTCCCTTTTAAGACTTGGCTTCAAAATAAGGAAGGAACCAAGCTTTCTTTCCCAACATTTCTCTATTAAATGTTATCAAAATCTATAAAGCCTAAATCCCCACTATCCTTTCCCAGTTTGAGAATTTCTCATTTCCTCTTATGTAACCCGATTCTATTCTCACTATTATTCAGCAGTACTTGGCAATTTTTTATTCCATACTTTGGCAAATAGAAACAGGGATTTTGAAAATCAACATTGTATATTGCAAAAGTGCTGGCACCACTACTTTTACAATAATTTCTTTTCCAACCTTAGATATTAAATGCTCATTCCAACCTTCCAACTTCATGTAAACTCGTGACAAAATCTAAGTAGGCATTTATTTATTGGATTCACCACAAGGATAAGGCATTCCCAAATATTTACTTATTTCACAATTTTTGGGACATGAAGTTTGTTAGCATGTTGTGTGACATTCTGAAAATTCGACCCCCTCCCGAATATATGAAATTGGCATTTCATCGATGCGTCTATGGTCCTTTTTCTCTGAGCTGATCACTCATGAGTTAACTAATCTATTAGGTGAAGCCGTTAAATGATATAAACGCGATAGACTCGAGAATTCAATCGGAAGTCGACTACTCGACCATAATAATCGGTAAATGTCAATACGACACCGTTATAATTGAATTGTAATCGGATATAGGTCGATTCGACGGAATCACATAATTGAATTGCGGGTGATTCCACGTGATTGCGAAATTCGCGTCGAACGGCACTAACCTGATTTTCTATTGATTTTATACTCGGTACCCATGATTGAAACCTTGCAATCTTTACAACAACCGAGAGTCGTCTATGAGTCGGAGATACACAAAAGTGGATTGAAAATTATCAACCACGGGTCAAATGCGCTAAAATCTCTAAAAACTACCCGATAAATTAGGTTGTATTAAAATTGCGTTCGGTCGATTTTAACCACGAAATGGAATTCGATTTCAGGAATCAGATGTTCGAGTGTGTTACGATTTATTTTTAGGATCTCGTCTCATCATTCGGAGAATTTTCGTCGAGTTCGGAATTTTTGCGGAAAATCAATTTCGGCAAGAAGGAAATTAAAGTGAAATTCGCATGGGCTGCTGCCATGGGACTTTTGGCCACCAAAATGAATTGTTTTATGAAGAATTAGAAGGAAAATGCCTATTGGATGATGCCTTGACTATTGTGGCTGAAGACTTTTGAGGCTCACACTTGAGTGCATGTGATATTTTGCAAGCCATGTGATTGGCCAAAGCCTTGACTTCATTTCTCTTCCATTCTCCCTCTCTTTCCCCTGCGTGCGTGCCTTCTTTCCCCAGCCAACCCCTTATGTTTTCTTCTTCTTCTTCTTCTTCTTCTTCTTCTTCTTCAAGTCTCCTTTGTTGCAGCTCATGTCCAGCCTTGCCACCTGTCGCTCCAGCAACCAACCACCAGAATAGCCACCAAGCCACCATCGCTCCACTGCCTACCACCCTTAGCAGCCTCCACTGCTAGAACTCCTCTCGTCCAACCCTCATCACTGCCCATTCGACTACCTTCATCTTGCCACAAGCCAGCTCGCCTCATGCGTCCAACTGCCGTCTGAAACTAGCTTGTCGTAGTCGCCCATTCCTTGACCGTCCACCTTAGTCGTTGCTGCCTCTAGCTCGCCGGTTTAGCGGCGCGGCCTCCATCCATAGCTCAGCCCATCCACAAAACCATAACTGCCCCTTCAGCTGTGAGCTGTAGGGCTGGTTTTTAGCCCCGGACGGTCCTCCATTGGTGACGCCGTAGTTGCGAGATATCACCGCCTTCGTGCCGCTGTCGCTGTGAGCCTGCCGCTGTTGAATTCCGGTGAGTTAATGCCCTAATCTCGGATTATGATGTTAATTGCACTTAGTGGTTAGTTTAATGTTAATTATGATTAGTGTTAATCCTAGTTAGTGTAACTAGTTACTATTTAGTGTAACTAGTTAGTTAGGATGACTAGTTAGATTAAATAGTTTGGTCAGGGTGGTTAGTTAGGTTAGTTGGTTAGCTTAGTTAGGTTAATGTAGTTAGCCTAGTTAGGTTAGTTTAGTTAGCTCAATTAGGTTAGTTCAATTAGCTTATTTAGATTAACTAAGTGGATGAGTTTAAATAATTTTTAATTTATTTAATTAATTGCAATTTAATTAATTAATTATATAACCACAGGGCTTTACCCTAGTGGCCACCCTTCTCGGGGGGTTGGGGTGGGGACGCATTATTTTCAGGAGTGGGTTTCGACTCCCACGTCCTACAAGGAGGCAGAGCAAAATTCTGAGAGTGAACATTATAATAGGATTAGAGTAAGACCGACAAAAAAAAAAAAATTTAATTATATTTAGCATAAATTGTGACGGAATAGCCGTTTAGTGAAATTTTGCACGATCGTTGTGGATAAATTTATATGTGAAATTGACTACTTAATTGTGCAATTGAATGCTTGGTGTTCGTTATGGATTATTATTGCAAAAATCCGATTTTATGATATTTAATTATAAAAATTCGGGGTGTCAGTTTTTGACGCCGAAATTTTATATATTATATAAATCATGGAATTTTGAAATGAGAGTGTACCATGCTCACTGACTCAATTTAAATGTGTGACCACGTACAATTATTTTACCGAGAATTTTTTAATACGAAGAAAATTGGCCAAATCCATTATTTGAAATTGAGGTATTTGAGTACAAAGCACGGTATTCTTGGCCAAGTATGGATGTGCGTGTGATCACTATCGAAACCCGTCACCCAACGGGAGTTGGGGAGGTGATGCCTAATTAAGTTCGGATGCCCCATGTCAATGGATGTCGGTCGTAGTGGAGGCTTGGCCGATGCTCTTTTATGGAATGCTGTTTAGATGTAGAGGTTGCCATGCCCGACAAAGCGGAACAATGCTCGGTTATGCCGGATGACCATCGACTGTTGAGTTGGTTGTGGCCAATGAATCGTAATAACTGGGACATGTCTGAGTGATTGAGATAGCTGTGTCTTCTTATGGGGCAAAATTGTGTGATACAAAATGTGACGTGTTATAATGATTTTTCCCTATAATCGGGACCTCTATGATTGTTTGAAAGATGAAATGATATGTTCCGGTTATTAAATTGTGCTTGCTACGTTTATAAGTGCATATGTGATGAGCTAATGTGCAGGGATGTACCGAGGCGAGTTAAGTCTTGTGTGGTGCCTGTTTAGGCTGCCTCTAGGTGAATTTGCATCCTAATCGGGGTTTAGGATTTTGACTTGTTGAGATTTTATCTTACCCCGTCGTGGTTAACCCGCTTTCAAGGTTGTAGCGTGGAGGATCCGGAGCCCGAGGCGAAAGGGTTCAGAGAGTAGGTGGCTTAGTAGTCCCTTTTTGAGTCAGACCTTTTGTATATGAACTTGCAGGGTTGATCTGGTTTGTTTATAAAGTGTGTTTTGTGAAAATTGGTAGTCCTGCTTTTACTGTCCCTGTTTCTGATGGTTGTCTGGGTGTTTGTTTAATTCACTTTTGCATGTGCATAAAAAGAATGGGTTGGCGACACATCTCGAGAACGTCGCATTTTAGTTGACCGCCGACGGATGTGCGTGTGCCTAGGGTTTGGGGAGTGACATGTTGTGCCTAAATCTTTGAGGACATTCTTTGCAAAAGAATAGGCCCGACTCGTTCAGATTTATGACCTGGCCAGATGCATAACAATATTAATTCAAAATCTCTACAGTTTTAGTCCCATTGAGAAAGAAAGTAGAGTTCTCTAGAAATAATAAGTGTGCTAAAATGGGACATGATCTCTTTAGTTTTATTCCTTTTATGTCTCCCTTCTCCAGAGCCTTTCATACAGGATAGAACATTAACCACTAAGATGAAAAGATATGGGAAAAGAGGGTCACCTTGACAAAGATCTCAAGAAGGTTAGAAAAAAGGGTTTGATTCTCCATTAAATTTTATGCTAAACAAGGCAGTAGTTATGCATTGCATTACTCATTGGACCCACCAAGGAAAAAAAAACCATTTTTAGCAAACATGCTTCCAAGGAATCCCATTCTATCTAATGAGACACTGTTTTGCATCTCCAACTTGAGTTCAACTTAGAACTTCTTTTTTCGTTTTCATATTCAAAGTTGGTGAAACACTTCCTAGACGACCATAATATTGTCTTGGATTTGTCTTCCACTAACAAAGGCACTCTGCTCTATTGAGATCAAATCTTGTAGCTAGAGTTTCAGTCTAATTGCTAGGATCTTGGATATTATTTTGTACACAAAGGTACACAAGATGATTGGCCTGTATTGATCCAACTTCTCAAGGTTTCAGAGCTTTGGGATGAGGGCGATATGAGTTTTGTTCAACTCCGGGTTAAGTATCCCTCAATTAAAGAAATTATGCACCTCAACGAAGATGCAATGCTTGAAAATCTTCCAATTGTGATTATAGAATTTCCCATTCAAGCCATCTAGTCATATTGGTTTGGTGGAACCCAATTGCTAAATTGCTTCTGTAACCTCCTTTAAAGTCACATTAGCTATCAAAATTTGATTTATGTCCTCCCCTACAACAATAGGACATTTCTTCAAGAGAAGTTGAAAATTCCGGGATCCTGAGGTAGTAGAAAGCTCATTGAAAAAGAGAACTGTATAGTGTTTTAGTTGGTCTAAATCATGAACCCATTTCTTGGTAGGAGATAATAGTATAGAAATTTTATTCCCTTGTCTTCTTTGAATTGTGGTGGCATGAAAATATTTGATATTTTTATTTCCCCATTTAAGCCATTTAATCCAAGATCGTAGTTGTAGATACATCACCGATAATCAGTCTGTTTCTTTGTATAGACAATGTAATAATTTTGATGGGTGCTGCTCTTACCTAAAAAAAAAAAAAAAATTGATGGGTGCTGCCGGTGCACTTTCCATCCACTAGTAAGGGCCAAATAGTCAACTCATATGGTCCTTTTCCTCCAATTTTCATATCAAGAAAATCACAAACTCATTTTCATTTTCCCTCACCATTGTCACCTAACAAATCACTTACTCTCATTTTTTGTGGCCCTAAAATGTCTAAGAATGGGAATTTCTTAGTATTGTCCCATTTCATGAATAAAAGTATGCTTACTGTGACATCCTGATTTTCAACCCTGTTTTCGATGAAATGAAATGGGCTTTTCATTGATGCACCATAGTCTTTTTCTCTGAGTTGGCTACTCACAAATAACTAATCTATTAAGTGAAGCCGTTAAGGAATCTAAACGCAACAGACTTGAGAATTCGATCAGAAATTGACTGCTTAACCATGTTAATCTGTAAGGGTCAATTTGGTACCGTCGAAATCGATCAGAGACTGGAAATAGATCGGTTCAACAGAGGCATGTAATTAAAGTGTGGGTGATTCCACATATTTGCAAAATTCTCGTCGAACGGCACTAAACCGATTTTTATGTCGTTTCTGTACCTTATGCTCATATTTGAAATATCGAGATTTTCACGACAATCAAGAGTTGTCAATGAGTTGAAGATGTTCAATGTGGCTCGAAAATAATCGACCATATGTCAAATGCACTAAAAATTCCTAAAAGCTACCCGATAGGCTAGGTCACGTTAAAATCATATTTGGTTGAAATTAACCATGAAATTGAACCCGATTTCAGAAATTGAAAGTTCTGTCGTGTCACGATTTATTTTAGGAACGTCGACTCATCCTCTTAAGAATTTTCGGCGAGCCCGAGATTTTTACGGAAAATCAATTTCGGACGATTCGGAAAAGAAAGGAAATTCGGAAAGACCAAAGTGAGTGGATTTTTGGCCTCCAAAGTGACCTAATTGGCGAAGGAAATTGTGAAAATTGTGTGGGTTTCCTCCTTAGCAAAATTGGTCATCAAATTGGAGAGATTAGTGAAGAAATTGAAGTCCAAATTGATGAAATTCGTAGACTTGTGTGGGGGTTGCAACATTTGTCATCAAAATTAGTTATTTGTGAGAATTGTGTGCAAGAAAGTATTGGGGGACCAAATGGATGAGCAAGTGGACTTTTGGGGACTAGGAATGATGAAATTAGATATTTCACATTGACTTTCAAGGCTTTGTTCCCTCTCTCCCCTTTCTTTCTCCCCCCTCAAAGCATGCATGAGTCCCCCTTTACTGCCGACCTCCCTCTTCTATCTTCTTCCTCTTCTTCCTATCTTTCACTTTCCTTTTTTCTTGCTGTCGCAGCCCATTATCTAGCGTCCATCCATCACCGCTCCATCCCCATCCCATCATTTCCCCTTATCATCATCAGCTTCATCTCACCTTCACACTAACACCAGCATCACGGCACCTTCTCCATCGCCATCCACCGAAGCATATCACTACACAAATCTTCAACGCCCACTTCCCCAGCGCCAACACAGCACCATCATCACCACCTTGCCGTTCCACCATCACAGCCACACATCCACCTTTCCCCCGCTTTCATCTCCATCGTCCCACGCGTGGAAGTCAACCCGTCAAATTCCCTCAATTGATCAGTTGACTGCTAATCTCTACGCCAGCTCCCCTATGGCACCGCCGCTCCACCCGCAAACACTGTAGTCCCGTGCCACAACCCGCGGCCGCTAAGGCCAACCCAAGCCGCGCCCGTCCAGCCACTATTTTCACCTCCATAGAACCGAAGCAGCTAGATCAGCTCAAACCGTGAGCTTCCTTTGGCGCCACTGTAAGCCCAAGTTTCGGCCGCTGTCGCGCTGCCGTCGTCGTGAACCGATTTTTGCGCTAAACCAGTGAGTTTATGTCCTAAACTCTCATTAGGGGGCTAATGATGCTCGGGGTGGATTAGTTGAATTTATTAGGGATTAGCGAGATCCCTAGTTAGCCTAGTTAGCTAGTTAGTGTAACTAGGTGGTTATAGTAATTAGTTCCTAGGCTAATTTAGTTAGGATGGTTAGTTAGTTAATTTAATTAGCTAAATTAGTTTATGTAGTTAACTATTAGATTAATTTAGTTAGAATGGTTAGGATAATTAGTTAGTTTAGTAGAGTAATTTACTTAGTGCACTTAGGTGGTTAAGTTAGCTTATGTTAATTTAATTTAGTGGTTAATTTAATTATTTGCATTTATTTAATTAATTTTGTAATTTATTTAAGTAAATGCAATTTATTTAATTATTTATTTATTTCCGTAAATTATACCGGGATAGCCAGTCGTTAGAATTTTGTGTTGGTTGTTGTGGTGTAATTAGTTTGTGCAATTGAATGATAATTCATGCAATTGAGTGATGATTGTGATTTTTGATTAATTATTTCAAAATTGTGAAATTTTGGTATTTAATTAGAAAACACCGGATGTCGGGTTTTGACACCAAAAATCTTTTTAAATGCTATATCAAATAATGAGATTTTTAAAAGAAATGATATCAATTTTTAAGATTCGATTTGACCGTGTACCCACAATACATGATTATTTTACCGAAAATTTTTAATATGAAGAAAATAGGCCAAGCACACCATTTTAATTGAGAAATTTGAGTGTAATGCACGATGTCCTTGGTCGAGATTGGATGGTCGTGTGACAGTTATGAGAACCTGTCACTCGATGTACGTCGGGTGGACGATGCTCCTATGTGGAATGCCCCTAACAATGGATGCCGGTCGCAGTAGAGGTTGGGCCGATGCTCCTATGTGGAATGCCGTCTTGAGGTAGACTTTGCTGTGCTCGATGGTGCGAGACAAAACCCGGTTACGTTGGAAGACAATTGTGTGTTGGGTAGGCTGTGCCTGTGGGGACAGTAATAAATTGGAACATGTGAATAATTGAGATAAACGCGCCTGATTATGGGACAAAATTGTGTGGCACGGAATGTAACGCATCATAATGATTTGGTCTCATAATCGGGACCCCTGTGATTGATTGAGCTATGTGAGACGTTCCAATTGATGTGTGCATTTATTATATGCATCTATTATATGAACTGTACTGATGTGCAGGGAGGTGCTGAGGTGAGGTGAGTTTTCTGTAATGTGTGGTTAGACTACCTCTAAGCGTATTACCTTCCTAATAAGGGTTTAGGGTGTAAACTCGCCGAGATTTATTCTCACCCTGTCGTGGGTTATCATTTTCAGGTACCTAGTGTGGAGAATCCAAAGCCCAAGGCAGAAGGGTCTGGAGTGTAGGTGGCCTAGGGTTTTCTTTTGGACTTAAACCTTGGTTGTTTATGAAAGTGTGTTTTGTGAAATTTGTTATCCTGTTTTTCTATCCCATGTTGAGTGTTGTCTGGGGATTATTATTTCGCTTCCACATGTGTAATAAAATGAATGGGTTGGTGACGCGTCCTAAGACATCGCAATTTTATTGACCACCAAGGGATGTGCGCGCGCCCGAGGTTCGGGGCGTGACACTTACAACTCTCTTCTTTACCCTAATGTTTCTAATTTGGGCGTGATTCAAATGGGCAAGTGCCTTGTGCATGCCAAAGAGAAAAGAGAGAGTTGGCTAACTATTTTCGCCAAAACTCTGTTTTTCCGTATGTAGACATTTATATTTCACCTACAATTAGATTGATGACTACATTTTCAGGGTAAGGATGCCGATGCACCTTGATTTATACGCCCCAACAAGAAGGCAAGTGTTGAGTTCATTATTTATTATTCTAAAGTGTTAGCAAGTTGGGCCTATTTATGTATTTTACCTATGTAGTTGTACAAGGCTTAACCTAAGCCTATAAATACTTCTTTTGATCTAAAAAATAAAGTACTCTCTCTTTTACCAACAACACCTAATTTTCCATTTCTGTTTTAATGACTTGGTGTCAACTCTCCTTTTCTCTTTCACGGCAAGCCCCTATAGGCTGAATTAACTTTGTTTTCAGATTATTTCAAAGGTGATTCTCTGGACAAATACCAAGTATCTATCGGCTAAAAAGTTTTCACCAGAATTCTAGTTTCATTCACCATATGATGGACATTAGTACGAAAAGTCTTGCTTAGTGGAATTCCATTTCTTGTTTCAAACTAGCCTAGTTGATTGAACAGAGCTTCTTGCTAAAGAGCAACTGCTGTACCAACACAGAAATTGCCAAATATTTGCATCCCAGCTTTGGAATGACCCAAACAAGCAAGGCCTAACTGCCACCCAACGTGTAGTAATTTGCTATTCCACAAATTTATGTTCATACATTTCCAAGCAAGCTAGAACATGATTAAGGGGAAAAAAAATACAAAGACTCCTTTTGAAAACAGTACATGCAAATAGGATCACGCTAGTACTCATTATTGACTCCATGTCCAAGACACGAGCTGGCTATAGTTTGCATCTCTGAGCTGAACTTTCGAGCTTATTGGTTTTGGTATCCTCATTTTATCTGCCTTCAAGAGCGGTAATAGTGACATTGTTGGCAGAGTATTTTTTCTGACTTTGTCTGGAGGAACCTGTGTCTGTAGTTGTTTGCCTCTCGGTGAATGCAGGTTTGTTCGGACGAGGAAGACCAACAATTTCATTGCTAATCATTGAAATGACAGTTGAAATGGTAGGCCTATCAGTTGCAAGTTCTTGTGTACAAAGCAGCCCCACATTTATGCACCTTATGATCTCAATCTCGGAGCATCCAACAGAAATTTTAGGATCCACTAGCGCGAGTACATTGTCTTCTTCCCAATATTTCCATGCCTGCCAAAAAACAGAATTCAAGTCTAATTATTTTTGGAACTTGAGCTGATGGAAATAGGGTGATCTCTCCGTTTGTAACAGCTTACCAATCCTAACAGGCTCAAGGACTGATCTTCCTCATTGAAGCTATTGTTCTGTCTTCCACTTACAATCTCCAGCAATACTACCCCAAAGCTAAAGACATCTGATTTTTCCGAAAACCGCCCTTCCATTGCATATTCTGGAGCCATGTAACCACTGCATTCCATGAAACACTTTAATATTCCTCATGCTAGGTAGAAAGATAAAATCAGTACGAGACTCATCATATAAAAATACTTACTAGGTTCCCATAACTCTTAGTGTATCTGCTTGATCTTCTTTTCCCCCAAATATTCTAGCCGTTCCAAAGTCTGAAATTCTTGGATTGAGCTCTTCATCCAACAGGATATTACTCGTCTTAAGATCTCTATGAATTATCCGTAGTCTGGAGTCACGGTGAAGGTATAGTAGGCCTCGACAAATTCCATCAATGATATTGAACCGTCTTCTCCAATCCAGTTGCTCTCGTTTGAGAGGATCTGAAATAGACAACATAAGTGAAATTCATAAAATTATGTGTTAATTTGCGACCGGAGAAGAGTGTAATGCACAGAAAGAGGCTCCCATGTATACTGAAAATGTAAAGTATGTGCAATAGGTGCAGCCAATGTCTGTTTAAACAGGTAAAATTAAAAACTTGACTTCCCCATAAACTGGTATTCCATGAGAGATCGACGGAATACTACAAGAAATGGAATATTACCAAAAAGAAATGCGTCTAGACCCTTGTTTGGCATGAACTCATAGATTAATAGTTTTTCATCTTGCTCGGCACAGCATCCAAGGAGTCGAACGAGATTTCGATGTTGGACCTTGGAAATCACTTCCATTTCATTGATAAATTCCCGCAATCCTTGTCCAGAGGCTCCTGATAGTCTTTTGACTGCTATTTCTTTTCCATTTAGCAATCTCCCCTGTACAAAAGGACGTAAATGAGCTGCTAAAGTTAAAAAGAAGAAGCAGAAATGGAGCTGCTGCCCTCTACATGACACGGTATTACCCTATATACTGCCCCAAAACCACCCTCCCCGAGCTTGTTTGCATCACTAAAGTTGCTTGTTGCTGCGGCCAGCTCTTCCAATTTAAATAGCACAAGCTCCTGGAGATTAACTTTGCTCAAGCTCCCTCCGAGCATGTTCTCACTAGAAGCCTTTGAAAATTGTTCTCCATCTTTACCACCTCGTTTTTTCGACTTTTGCCAGGCGAAGAAAGTACCAATACTGAAAATTACAGTTGCCACAACAACTGCAGTCGCTATAATTGCTCTCAGATCTCTTTTTCCTTCTGCAGATCAAAATATGGACAAACAATGATGTCTGAGATTGAAGCACATATTAAGAAATAAAAAAGAACTGATTAGCTACCTTTCATGGATCACAACTCCACCTGGCATATCACATCGATTGAAATTCCCTAACCATCTAGCAGTAAGTTGCATTACCTGATAGATCAGAAATTTAATTTAGGAATGAACCTACCAAGTTCTGTATGGGCCACTCGAACATAAAGAGTTGTTCCTGCATAGGAGAACTTCCGTACGTCGATTAGGTCTCCACTCCAGTACATGCAACCAACGCCGGCATCATAAGCATATGCTGTGCACGAACAATTACTGAGGCACTGCTCTTGGCACTTTTCTTTGAAAGGAGATGACCAGATTGCATAATTCGGCACTTTCACATTCTCAAGCTTTACAAATCCATCAATTTTTCCCGCTTTAGTACTACCATTTTTCAACCTAGCGCATTGCAGCAATGACTTCTGGATGCATCCGCTGGACCAATTCCCTCTGCTCCATTCTTCAACTTTTTTTGGCTCATAGCCTCTCAAGCAGCTGCAAATTGGTGATTTCTTGGCATCACAGTATCCAAATGGACCACACTTGCCATAAACATCACAATCAGATGCCCGGGTTGACCAATCGATCCGCCACTTCTTATATTTTTCATCCCAGAATGGCTGCAACAACTCCCCATTTGACCTCACAAAAAAGTATGAAAAATAAGACACCTCTGCAAAATTGTAAGTCAGATAGACATATCCTTCTTTATCATCCACTAAGGTAAATCCATCAAGATAGACTGATTCCATCTCGGGAATTCCAATGAAAACCTTACCATTCCATGGACCACTCCGCCAATATAGAGTAGTGCCGTTCCAAAGGAAAACTTCAGGAATATTTAGTGGTTCCAGACTAATTGAAAAACTTCCAATCGATGGGTCAGAAGGGCTTTTCCAAGATGTGACTACCTGCTTCTCATTTGTTCTCAAGTTGGTGCTAAGCTTCATTTTCGCAATGAATGTATCACACATGGTCTGGAAACTTTCCCACGCCGTTGTATCATTTGTGCTCATATTAGAACTTTGTTTTTGCAAGATAAGATTTCCAGTATCTAATAAATGGGCTTTTGCATTAGCTCCAGAGGTGGAAACGTTTGATGACCAAAGTACTTCCTTCTTTCCATCCAATATCACGAGATTACCGTCATTGGATATGGTCATGACACCAGAAGAATCTAGAACAGGCTTCTCCCTGTTTGCAACCCAAAAGACGTTAAGCGCAGGAATCTTGTTATGCCAAATTCCAACATACCGATTGGTGGTACCACTGGGGCTAAAGAATCCCAGTTTGTAGAGACCTCCGCTTGATATGATACTTCCTGGGTCTTGGATGTACTCAGATGCTGTAATGATATCTCCCCCAATGCAAAATTTCACAGCATAATGAGACAAAATAAAGAGAGAGAATACTCTTACTTTTCTTAGAAGAATCATGACTACTTGAACCTTTCTTCTCAGCAACAACTGATTTTGCTAGCTTTAGAACAGCAGAAGACACAACCTGAAGTTTAGGACAGAAGGTGGAAATCACAATCATAGAGAGAAAACCTTGTGGTTGAAGATAAAGGTAAATTTTCGACTTGAAAAGATGGTTTAAGCATCTCCGTGAAGAATTTTATATTGCTCGAATGGGAACATTTTCCTCGTCAACTATTGCTCTCAAAGTCCTGATTTTTCCTGGCTAGTAAACAGGCCTTTCAAAATTTTCCACACGGCAGTCTTTGATGTTGAGTCGCGTGGTGGATATTATGGACATTGTTAATTTTTCTCCAATCAGAACTCTTTCCTCTTTGGTTCTTATGGACATTGTTATTTTTTCTCATAGTGACATACTTGAAGGGTCACTTCACTTTGACTTATGAATCAAGAATATTGATCTAGCGAGCCAATGTAAAAGCATTAACTAAGTGGTTGAGTTTCTACACCATTGACGAAGTCAACTCTAGAAAAAACATTTAAGCCTTTGAAAGTGCATGTTGGATATTATGAACATTGTTAATTTTTCTCCAATCAGACCTCTTTCCTCTTTGGCTCTTGTGGACGCTTGTTATTCTTTCTCATAGTGACATACTCGAGGGTCACTTCACCTTGACCTATGACCCAAGAATATTGATCTAGCGAGCCAATGTAGGAGCATTAACCAAGTGGTTGAGTTTCTACATCAAGATTTCCACCCCATTGACGAAGTCAACTCTAGAAAAAACATTTAAGCCTTTGAAAGTGCATGTTGGATATTGTGAACATTGTTAATTTTTCTTCAATCAGACCTCTTTTCTCTTTGTCTCTTATGGACATTTGTTATTCTTTCTCATAGTGACATACTCGAGGAGTCACTTCACCTTGACCTACGAGTCAAGAATATCATTCTAGCGAGCCAATGTAGGAGCATTAACTAAGTGGTTGAGTTTCTACATCAGGATTTTTGCCCCATTGACGGGGGTATCCATAGAAAAAGCATTCAAGTCTTGGAGGATTACCGCTCAGAGAGAGCAAGCCATGGAAATTTTAGATCGTTGCCTTCATTCAACATTGTGGCCCCAATAGCTTTCCTCGTACCTTGTGGATTCATGAAAATTTCAATGGACTTAGTTTCCAATTGCTTACAACTAGTCATATTGATTAGTTTCCCTGAAGAGTCACTTCACCTTGACTTATGAGTTAAGTATCTTGATTTAGTGCGCCGACGTGAGATTATTAGCTATATGCCAGAGTTTTCACATCAGGATTTCTACCCCATTGACCAAGTCAACTTTAGAAAAAGCATTCAAGCCTTTGAAAGTGCATGTTGGATATTATGAACATTGTTAATTTTTCTCCAATCAGACCTCTTTCCTCTTTGGCTCTTGTGGACACTTGTTATTCTTTCTCATAGTGACATACTCGAGGGTCACTTCACCTTGACCTATGACCCAAGAATATTGATCTAGCAAGCCAATGTAGGAGCATTAACTAAGTGGTTGAGTTTCTACATAAAGATTTCCACCCCATTGACGAAGTCAACTCTAGAAAAAACATTTAAGCCTTTGAAAGTGCATGTTGGATATTGTGAACATTGTTAATTTTTCTTCTATCAGACCTCTTTTCTCTTTGTCTCTTATAGACATTTGTTATTCTTTCTCATAGTGACATACTCGAGGGGTCACTTCACCTTGACCTACGAGTCAAGAATATCATTCTAGCGAGCCAATGTAGGAGCATTAACTAAGTGGTTGAGTTTCTACATCAGGATTTTTGCCCCATTGACGGGGGTATCTGTAGAAAAAGCATTCAAGTCTTGGAGGATTACCGCTTAGAGAGAGCAAGCCATGGAAATTTTAGATCGTTGCCTTCATTCAACATCGTGGACCCAATAGCTTTCCCTGTAACTTGTGGATTCATGAAAATTTCAATGGACTTAGTTTCCAATTGCTTACCTGAAGAGTCACTTCACCTTGACTTATGAGTTAAGTATCTTGATTTAGTGTGCCGACGTGAGATTATTAGCTATATGCCAGAGTTTCCACTTCAGGATTTCTACCCCATTGACCAAGTCAACTTTAGAAAAAGCATTCAAGCCTTTGAAAGTGCATGCCACCGAAATATTAGACTCTTCCATTCATTCAGTATTGTGACCGCAATTGCTTTTCATGAATTGCCACTTTCTTGGTAGATTCATGTGCATTTCCACAACCGCTTTCCATAAGTTGGCATTCGGTTCGGGGTATGTTTGATAACATTTCTCTTCCTAATAACATTTTTTTTTCAAAAATAGTTCTTTTTTATTTTTATTCCCTAAACTAATTCTTGAGTAAAAAGTGTTGGGTAACTACATAAAATTTCGATTCCTAAAAAAAAAAAAAAAGAACATAAAGGCATTTTGTGCAACTTACAAACTTTTTTATGATGTAGAATTTCTTCTTATTTTCCAATAATTTGTTTTGAGATTTTTTTTGTCTTTTTTTTCCCCTTCTTCCTCCTCTAGCCGATTGTTGTGACAGGTGGTGATCGGTAACATATAGTGATCGGTGACTGGCAGTGGTAGATGGTGACTGCTAGCGATGACTAGTGATTGACGGATGGTGGCGACTAACGACTGACAAGGCAGTGGTAGATTACAAGTCTCCATCAATTAGAAGAGGAAGAAGAAGAAGAAAAAAGAACAAAAAAAAAAAAAATGAATTATTTCTAGAAATTGTTTTGGAAATAAGAAACTACTTTATTCTACTTTTTATTTCTATTCTAAATTTATTCCATTAATAATTTTCTATTTCGGGAATAGAAAAATTAATTGATATTCTTAAATAGATTTTTGTTTTTTTTTCCTATTTCAAGGAACAAAATAACCAAAAATTAGAAAAACAGAAGCGTTACCATTTAGGCTCTTAGTTTCCAGTCATTCACAACTAGTTATACTGATTGAAATCGGGAGAAAGATATTAGAAGTGTCATAAGTTGTGTATGACGCTCATTTTAGTACCAAAATTAGAGAAAAACAATTACTTAAATGACTTCGACAAGAAATTCTGGCTAAAAAATTATGTGACATTTATAATTAAAATTTTATCTGAGGTGGCTTTTTTTTTTGGCACTAAAGTGGTTACTTTTTAACATGCCACATAACATCGCTTAGTGATTATATGCTGATTGGGCAATGTCGGTGAGCCACGTAAAATCAAGAAATTAATAAAATATGACCACATTGAATTTCTAATGACTCAAATTGAAATTGGCACTTAACTGATTGTTTTTGTTTTTTTTTTTTTTTTTAAGTGACATTTAAGTGATTCGAAAAGAACTTTTGGAAGTTAAGTGAGCACCATACACAATTTATGACACTTCTAGTGTCATTCTCTCGAATGAAATTTTACAATCAATCGACAAGCACTGGATGCCGAGTAAAAATGAACTATATCATTCTCCCATCAATAGGATTAGTGGAATTTTTTGAGCTAGCCATGTCATTAAATTTATGATGCGAAATGAACATCAGTGAAAACTTGAGGCTATTTCTAGCGTTGCTAAGATTTGGATTCTAATTGGAACAAACAGAAACGTCAAGGAGTAGTTGCGAACATTTGAAGGAGGGGACTAATTGCAATTCTCCTCACAGTGGAGGGGGGTTGTCTGCAATTTTTCCAGAATTTATCTAACCCACTGGCTCTCGATATGAGAAGTAGAAGCATTATTCCCACCAGAAGGCCCCTACCCCAACCTTTGATCACGCAAATATGTGTAGTAAAGCACTATGAAGTGGAAAAAATAGTTCATGCTTTGCGTTTCTGTACATTTGCGAGCAAGATTGTGTAAACATAAAACTAGTAACTTGAAAAGGTAAGGGCAGGACATGTAGGGAGAATCTTGCAAAAATTCATATCACGTCATCTGCCTTGAAGAACAGTAAGAGCAACATCGTTGGCAGAACATGTCTTTTGGCTTTTTCCAGAGGAATCAGTGTCTTGGGTTATTTTGTTCGCGGTGAATGCAGGTTTCTTTGGACGAGGAAGATCCACTTCATTGTTGATCATTGAAATAACTGTTGATATGGAAGGCCTATCTTTTGCCATTTCTTGTGTACAAAGAAGCCCCACATTAATGCACCTTGAAAGCCGAACCTCAAAGCAAGTCAATTTTCTATTGGAGTTCCAGTTTATGAGAATAGAATGCAGTTCCAACTTCTACACCGATGAGAGCTTACACTTCTAGAAGGCTCAAGCATTGATCTTCATCATGAAGACTAGTGTTCTGTCTTCCACTTACGATCTCCAATAATAATATGCCGAAATTAAAAACATCTGATTTCTCTGAAAGTTGCCCTTTCATTGCATATTCAGGAGTCATGTAGCCACTACATTCCATTAAAAAGGTTTAGTTTCTCCCAATTGATCTAACAAGCCAATGTAAGAGCATTAACTAAGTGGTTGAGTTTCTACATTAGGATTTTTGCCCCATTGACGAGGGCATTTGTACAAAAAGCATTCAGGTCTTGGAGGATTACGGGTCAAAGAGAGCAAGCCATGGAAATTTAGATTGTTGCCTTCATTCAACATTGTGGCCTCAATAGCTTTCCTGGTACCTTGTGGATTCATGAAAATTTTAATGGACTTAGTTTTCATTTGCCTACGATTAGTCATATTAATTGCTTTCCTTGAAGAGTCACTTCACCTTGCCTCATGAGTCAAGTATCTTGATCTAGTGCGCCTCCATGGGAGCATTAGCTAAATGCTAGAGTGTCTACATCAAGATTTCTACCCCATTGACGAAGTCAACTGTAGAAAAAGCATTTAAGCCTTTGAAAGTGCATGCCACCTTTAGATTCTTGCATTCATTCAGGATTGTGGCCGCAATTGCTTTCCATGAGTTGGCATTTAGTTCCAGTTGCTCACAACTAGTTATATTGATTGAAATCTTACAATCAATTGACGAGGACTGCAATGTTGAGGGTACTTCTGGCGTTGCCAAGATTTGGATTCTAATTTGGAACAAATAGAAACGTCAAGGAGTAGTTGCGAATATTTGAAGGAGGGGCTAATTGCAATTCACCCCACGGGAGGGGGGTGCGGCTTGGGGGGCGCGGCTGTTTGCAATTTTTCTTGAACTTTATCTAACCCACTGGTTCTTGAGATGAGAAGTAGAAGCATTATTCCCATTAGCAGGCACCAAATTTTTAACCCCAACTTTTGATGACACAAATATCTGTAGTAAAGAACTACAAAGTGGAAAAAAATAGTTCATATTTTGCGTTTCTATACATTTCCCAAAAAGATTGCGTAAAAATAAAACTAGTAACTTGAAACGGTAAGAACAGGACATATAGTGAGAATCGTGCAAAAATTCAGATGATGTCATCTGCCTTGAAGAACACTAAGAGTAACATCGTTGGCAGAACATGTCTTTTGGCTTTGTCCAGAGGAATCTGTGTCTTGGGTTATTTTCCTCGGGGTGAATGCAGGTTTCTTTGGACGAGGAAGATCCACTTCACTGTTGATCATTGAAATAACAGTTGATATGGAAGGCCTATCTTTTGCTCTTTCTTGCGTACAAAGAAGCCCCACATTTATGCACCTTAAAAGCTGAACCTCAAAGCATCTAGCAGGTATGTTTGGGTCCACTAGTGCTAGAACATTGTCTTCATTCCATAACTTCCATGCCTGCAAATTAATCAAACCAATTTACTATTGGAGTTCCAGTTTATGAGAATAGAATGCACTTCCAACTTCTAAATCAATGAGAGCTTACCAATCCTAGAAGGCTCAAGCATTGATCTTCATCATGAAAACTTGTGTTCCGTCTACCACTTATGATCTCCAGGAATAATATTCCGAAGCTAAAGACATCTGATTTTTCTGAAAATCGCCCATCCATTGCGTATTCAGGAGCCATGTAGCCACTGCATTCCATCAAAGAGGTTCAGTTTCCATAATCTGAGTAGAGAATAAAATCACTAGGAACGTCAAAACTAAAGAGGTACTAACTAGGTTCCCACAACTCTTCGTGTATTAGCTTGATTTTCATTTCCTCCAAATATCCGAGCCATTCCAAAGTCTGAAATTTTTGGATTGAGCTCTTCATCCAACAAGATGTTGCCTGCCTTCAAATCTCTATGTATAATCCTTAGTCTAGAATCCCTATGAAGATAAAGCAAACCTCGACAAATTCCATCAACAATGTTGAACCGTGTTCTCCAATCCAAATGTACTCGTTTCAGTGGATCTGCATGGACGTAGAAGTTTAATGCGAAAAATTCATTGTTGCAATTGGAAACGAGTGAAATGCACAGAACTTTAAAGCCAAACAGGAAACCTATAGCATCTGCAGCGACAACTGTCCAATCATTTCAAATGGCTAACAGCTAACTATGCAAACGAGGCTTCTTGGATATATGGCATGATTGATAGTTTGAGGCAACATTTAAATAAGCGAAATATTACCAAAAAGAAATGTGTCTAGGCTCTTGTTTGGCATGAATTCATAGATTAACATTTTCTCATCTCCTTCAACACAGCATCCAACCAGTCTAACGAGATTTCGATGTTGGACCTTACAAATGACCACCATTTCGTTAATAAATTCCTGCTGTCCTTGTCCTGAGGCTCTTGATAGCCTCTTGATTGCTATTTCCTGACCGTTTGGCAGTGTCCCCTGTACACAGGGACTAAATGAGCTCCGAAAATTGACACGCGCACACACAAACACAATTACATATAGAATACTCTACGTGAATAGCTATACCTTATATACTGGCCCGAAACCACCCCGCCCAAGCTTATTGGCCTCACCAAAGTTTCCTGTTGCGGCAGCCAATTCTTCAATTTTGTATTTTACAAACTCCTGGAACTCGACTCTGCTCAAGTTCTCTCCAAGCATTACAACTGAAGGGGCTTCTCCACTGGACAAATGTTTTTCCTTACTTTCCTTTAATGCTGATCCAGAAAAATAGAGCTTGTTATTTATTCCATGCAAACTCAGAAATTATTGGCAATTCTAAAATTCAACAGCTGCACTATTCTTTACCTCGTTTTTTCACCTTCCTTGTGGCAAACCATATTGTGATGATAACAATGAGTGTTCCTATGCTGACTGTAGTTGCTATGATTTCTCTCAGATGTCCCCTTTCATCTGGAGATCAGAACAGAGACATTAATTGACGCCTCAGACTATGTTCATGCTGTCAGTAAGCAATTACTAAACGAATCATTCTGGAATCCTTGTTTTATAGCTAACAATGAGACTTTGTCATAGTCAAGAAGATACGCAAAATCTGCTCCTTTATCAGGGCTCAAATATGGGCTCAATATCCTTACCAAAAAAAAAAAAAAATGGGCTCGATATTAGACCCTGTTCGAGCCTATATTTGAGTGTGCGCATGTGCAGGCGTGTTGGTTTGCTAATGAAATTCGACAAAGACAAATGTATTTATCCATCTAAACTTAAGCTGTACTACCAAATTGATAAGAACCATCATCTAAGAGTGAAGTTAATTTACCGAGTTCTGAGTGGGCCAGCCGAACGTAAAGAGTTGTTCCTCCAGCGGAGAACTTCTGTAGGTCAATTAGGTCTTGTATCCAGAGCATGCAGCCAACACCAGGGTCAAATGCATATGCTACACATGAACAATTAATTGAGCAATTTCCTGGGCAATCACTTTCCAGTGTAGAATAAAAAATTCCCGAATTTGGCACTTTCATCATTTCCAGCTTTAAAAATCCATCCTTTTTGCTGGCTGTACTGCTACCATTTGCAGTTCCATTGCACTGCAGCAATGACTTCCGAATGCATCCACCGGACCAATTTCCTCTGCCCCATTCCTCGAAGTTTTTTGGCTCAAAGCCTCTCAAACAGCTACAAATTGGTGAATTCTTGGCATTGCAGATTCCGAATGGTCCACACTGGCCGTAGACATCACAATCACTCACCCGAGATGACCAAACAATCCCCCAGGAACTGCTATTCTGATCCAAGTATGGTTGCACCAAATCCCCATTTGATTTCAATAACAAATATGACAAGTAAGACGCCTCAGCAAAACTGTAAGTCAGATAGACTGTTCCTTCGTGATCGTCCACCAGGGTAAACCCATTAATATAGACTGATTGCATCTTCGGTACTCCAATGAATATATTGCCATTCCATGGACCACTTCGCCAATACAGAGAACTGCCATTCCGAATGAAAAGTTCAGGAATGTTATGCAGATCGAGACTCGCTGAGAAGCTTCCAATTGATGGATCAGAAGGGCTTTTCCAAGACGTTAATGCCTGCGTCTCATTTGTTCTCGAGTTGGTAGTCAGCTTCATTTTCTGTAAGAATGAATCGGTCATGTGCTGGAAACTGTCCCAGAGAGTCTCTGAATCATTTGCACTAGAGTTAGAGGTCTGTTTGAGCAAGATCAGGTTCCCAGAATCTGACAACTGAGCTTTTGCATCCTTTACAGAGTTGGAAACATTTGATGACCAAACTGATTCCCTCTTTCCATTCATGACCACAAGATTACCATCACCGGATATCTTCACAACACCAGAAGAGTCAAAAATTGGATTCTCCCTGTTTGCTACCCAGAGAACATTATGTGTAGGAACATTATTGTACCAAATCCCTACATAGCGATTTGCAGAACCATTAGGGCTAAAGAATCCCATTTTGTAGAGACCTCCACTTGATGTTATACTTGCAGGGTCTTGGATATACTCTGTTGCAGTGATGACATCTCCTCCAGTGCAAAATTTTACAACATAATGAGACACTAGAGAAAGAAAGACCAATCTTGCTTTTCCCAGAAATATCATGATGACAACTTCAATCTTTCCTCCTCAGCAACAACCAATAACACAGCATGCTGCCGCAACACTACTGCCAATGGTTGAGGACAAAGACGCCACGAGCCGCAAGTGAATTTGAGGACAGAAGATGAAAATCAGAATTCTGCAGAGGAAGGCCTAATGGCGGTTTCCCACTCCAAGAGATACCCAGATGGCCTAATTATCATTTGCATAGCCCCTAGCTAATGGAGTTAAGGAGCTTTCAGGAATAAAGCGGCATCGCGGGATCTGATTTTTCTAGCTAATGGCCCCACAGCTTTTCATAGAGTTCAAGATTGTTTTCTCTACCATTCCGCATATGCGTTGCATATTGGATCTCCCATCATTTAAACCACTTGTTCTTCATATCCACAATCTTCCTGTTCTTGATCATGAGATTCTTAGGATATTTTCAGTCAAATTAATTTTCTGCTTAGTGTCTTCTAATTTCATATAGTATATATGGATATTATCATTTGAACTCATGTCAAATCATATGATTTTTCACAATTATTTAAAAAAGAAAACTTACGCATTCACTCAATTAATTAGTGATTCAATAAAATTGGAACCACTGGGGTTTGCCTCAGTGGCCACCATTCCAACATGGAAGGGGGAGATGGGGGGTTCAAATCCCCACTTTCTCAAGGGACAATTTAGTTTCAAGTGTGGATTTCGACTCTCATACCTTGCAAGGAGGTAGGGTAAAAGTCTGAAAGTGAGAGTTAGAATAAAAGTAGAAGTATAATAGAACCGACAAAAAAAAAAAAAAATTGGGCCTTAAAGAATTCACCCTTGACTTTTTCCTTTTTTTACATTCTTAAAATTCAAAATATTTGAAACTTTCACGGTGCACCAACACATGCAGTATCGCAATTCAAAGCATGATGGCCCCAAGCATCCAAATTTAATATTTTATATCAATGTTCACTTCCTTTAGTCGATTGCCCGTAATCTCAGTTAACCACGTCAAAGGCTGATTGTTTCTATTAAGCATCATTAATTAATGTCAATCGAAAAGGCAAAAGAATTATTTAGTGTATATTAGATTAAATAAGAAAGAAATTTAAGAAAGTTGTACGTTGCTGGCATTTCAACCAGGTACCCTTCCAAAGCTACCAGTCTTGCCATCTGATGGCCGAACTGCATCAGACCAAATTACTCTGTCTTCAAGAGACACGAAGATCCTCTAATTTCTCCACCGATTCGTGGTCTCGAAGGGCTGCGGACGACGCGAGTCACGAAAGTCATTCCCACGCCAACTTCCAACCACCACTTTACCTGTGGAGGAGGATGAGGACGACGACCAGGCATCACACCTTCAATGACTCGCTACAGCATGTGAATTGTGTGAAATGGGACGGAGGGACGAAGACCGAGCTGTGGGTCAATTCGTCTCCACTGAGATCACGTCGCCACAATTCTAGCTCTCTCAATCTTCTCGTACGAGACGACGACGGAGGGGACGGTGGCGAGGAACGAAAGGACGTGTTTTGGACGGTTTCTGAATTGCCGTTTCAGCAGGCAATAAGAGAGAAAATGCGAACCAAGCTGCGCGAAAAGGACGGCTCTCTCGCTAGGGGCCGACCTTATTTCGCCAATTATTGCTTTAATATAAATACATAAATAAATAAATAAATAAAAACTCAATACATAAGCTAGTCGATTCTATTTCAGTTTCTGAAAGTTCTCATCCACGATCCCTCATAACGAAATGGTTACTGTATTTTATCTTTTGCTCATTAAATTCATTGATCTAAATGAGTTTGGTTAGACCAAGTGAGTGGGTCGTATTTAAGAATGAAATAACTTATCTAGACTCTGTCCATTTAATATATAAACATGTATGTATGTATGTATGTATGTATGTATGTATGTATGTATGTATAAAGATTTTCACATTAAGAAAGTAAGCATCTACTTGTCTATCTATTGTCACTAATAAATTTTTTTATGTTATTAGTGACTTTCCATAACAATACACTCTTCAACATTTCAGAAGTAACAATTTGGTAAATTTTACAACGTGACTAATAAGTTTTCATAACAATTTATGGGTGAGCAACAATTTTCTGTAGATGATTAGTAACTTTTATGTGAAAAAAAGTATTGGTTTTATTAAGTTTTTGGATGAATCTAGGTTGAGTAACCTGTATATTTTGATTAACTAGTAAGTTTTTTGAATGACTAATAAATTTTTTGTGGGGAAATTACTTTCAACCTAACAAAATTAGCAATATCATCATACGGTTAGTGAATTTTTGATTTTTTTTTAAATTCAATATATTAGTAAACATACTAAGTAAGTCTTACATTGAGTTCATCGATTTTTCATAAAAGATTGCTTTCACATCTCTTTAGCTATTAAAAACTAGTGGATTTTTTCCTTACCAAAAAAAGAAAAAAAACTAGTGGATTTAAAAAAAAAACAAAAAACCTGTAGAATTAGTTAGGTTAATTCAGATTTCCCTATACACTTTCAAGATTATTTCACTCAACCGTGGTAACTTATTTTGTCTATGTTAACACCGTACACTTTGTTCTTTTTTGGTCTTGATCACCCAAAACTCCATCATGGGCCATCATGGGCTTCTGATTGTGCTAGATTTCATTATATGTCAGGTCGAGAGAATCACAAACCCATTTTCATTTTCACTCTCCCATTGTCACCTATCACTTCACTTACCTTCATTTTATTGTGGCCCTAAAAATGTCTTAAAAGCTCGAAGGGAAAATTCATAGTACTTTCCCATTCCATGAAGAAAAATATGCTTACAGCTCAATTTTTTACCCTAATGTTTCTAATTTGGGGGTATTCAAAAGGGCAAGTGACTTGTACATGCCAAAGAAAAAAGACAGACTTGGCTAATTATTTTCGCTAAAACTAAGTATTTTTGTGTATGATTTTTATGTAAAAAAGTCGTTGCACCTTAACATTACTAGATACGTACAAAAAACATCATATCTCTATCACTCTGACGATATTATCCCTATCACCGTCACTTTGGATCTGACCAACATTTAATGGGGAGCGTGCACCAGAATTTGATGGTGTTGTTGTATCTATCAATTTTCCCTAGCAACTGGGACCTACTCCACCTTTGCAACCGAGATCTTCTTCTTCTTCTTCTTCTTGGTCGAATGCAATTGAGATCTTTACCACGTGGATTATGTTGTGATGGATGCTGCAACTTGCAAGTGGTTCTATTTTGGCGGTCTTGCTGCCAAACTTGACTGACTTTTATTGACGCATTCTAGATGTTCATATTAACTGAATCTAGCTTACCATACCTTAATCTGCGAGAGCCCCGCTTCGACCGGCACTTCATACTTAGCATGCTTAATCAGCGTTAGACCATCAACAACTTACAAAAGTTGGACAGTTCAATTTTCCTAGTTTTGGCTTTAATATATTTGGTAGTGTTAGAGAAATATTTATGATATTTTATGATTCTTGAATGGTATTGAATATTTTGTTACTTTAGATAATCGTTGTGTATAGCAAATAAATGGTTTGTGTACTCAACTTGACATTGTACAGAATATAATGATTTTTTATTATCATAATTCTCAAATTGGTATTAGAGCCATTGTTACTTGAGGTGCACCCATCAAGTTTGCTACACGTTGGCCGCCACGACGTTAGTTGCATTGCTGCTACCTGTTCTCCACCAAGACCAGAACCTTTAGTTGATGTTCGACATACTTCCATTGCTTATTTCGACAAGCCAGCACCACCATCACACTCGCTGCCCTCAGACAAGCAAAACCCTAAAATTTTGTCACCAACATACGCTGGATGCCTCTACACGCGCCACCACGCGCCATCACGTCTCCGACTTGAGGAGCCCACCGTTATTCCATGGTGATTTGGAATCCTTCCACCGCATAATTGAAAAACAAACACCAATCCATGACTTGTCGTCCTCCGTCAAGGCAGCTCAGGAAGTCTTAGCGCCAACCATCTACGGACAAGACTCCGCACACCGCCGAAAGGATCTAAGTGTGATATCTGCACGCCTCCTTAGCGACATGTGTCTCCATGAGTCACGGGCCTCCACTATGCTGGAGTCATCCACTACATCACTTCTGCTTTGTTGACATTATTCGACATGTCAGCGTTATGTCACTGCTGACTGTTGATCGTTGATTTGTTCAAACTGAACTAGACCATTGACTAGTCTACACTTCCATAGTTTCATAGAAGTAGTCCTCTCATGCGAACACTTCGAGTCTACCAAATATGAAGAACCCAAAGACTCTTGATTCTGAGGTCAACATCATCAATAATTGAGATGCTCCTTCTCATAGGAGCTTTTCCACAGGTTTTAGTTGTCTTTATAATTTCATGTCTTTTATGTTACCGTTGTTAGGAAAATCCCTTATAATGTTTTAAAGATAACAAAATAAATCAAATGCTAGTAAAATGTTTAATGGTTGAGTAATAGACTATACAGATGATAGAACATGTAAATGATATTATCGAAGTCTATACTTGAAAGAATCAGAAAATAGACTCTATGTTGAAGCTGAATTTATTTATAATGTGTTCAAACCTTAAGGCTAAATATGTTTAGAAGTAGAATATATTAAAACTTACATTTAGATTGTAAAGTCTATTTCAGATGGAAGACACTCGGATTCTACTTTTGGCATAACATACTTAGACTTTATATACAGAACAAGACACAAGTTCAAAACAAGAAAGTCCAGAACGAAACATGTTTATAATAAGACAACTTGATAGAACGTAATATAAACCCTAAACATATAACAGTTAGTGATCTGGTTTAGATTTTATATCAAGATAGATTTTGATTAACTCAATCTAATTGATTGACAATTGGATCTTGAAGATAAGAACTTTCTAAATGAAAAAGTTTTAGTTATGCAAACAAAGATTCTGTTTGTTGGGCAATCAAAAACAATTTGAGATTCTATTTTTGTCACTCAACGACAACTAAATCTTCTTGATACAGATTTGTTTAATGGATAGATTGGAAGGTTATTTTCTAGATACTATCCAATGGCTACTTTGGAAGTGGATGAGTATTTAAAGAAATCAAGGATCGATGAACAAGTAAGAGATGGAGCGTGAAATCTATAATTTCAAAGTTTGAGCAAACTTCGATCATACACTTGTTTTTCATGAGCTTAAATGTTTGTGATCGTGAGAGAAATACCAAAAGATCGACTTAGTGAGGTAGTGTCTTCCACCACTAAGTGTTTGCACTTAAAGTTGTAATCTCTTATTGATCACATAGTGGAATCTAGCGAGAAGACTATTAGCATGAGAAAATGGACACAGACTTAATTTAAGCTGAACCACTATAAATTTCATGTGCAACCTTCTTTTCTCTTGACTCTTCTTATTTAAGTCCGTTGCATACTTACAGGTTATTTCAAAAGTCTGTTCCATCACATAACAGATTCTGAATATCTACTAGAAATTTGGTAGCTTGTTTATCAGACTTTGATCCTTATTCAGACTTTGCTTGCAACTTATTTTATTCCGCATTTATTTGTCAAGACTTCTTTTAAACATCTATTCATCCTCTCTAGGTGGTAATACTAGCACTTTCAATTAGTATCGGAGCTGTGGTGCTTGTCTTATTGAAGTGCTTTTACTTTTGAGCTAAAGATCTTTTATGGCTAGTATATTGGCACCAAGACTGATTGAAGGGCAAAGCAACACCAAGCCACCATATTTCAATGAAAAAGAATACAATGTTTGGAAAAACAAAATGAATGCATTTCTAAGATCTAGAGATCCCTTGCAATGGGATGCTATGGAAAAATAAATCATTCCCATTGCTGTATCTACATCAAATAGGAATGGGAAAGACAAAGAAACCAAACCCCTTGCTCTTATACCTCAGATGGAGATATCTAAAAGAGAAGCTCTTGATGCAAAAACCATTTATTCCTTATACTATGTGTAACATCCTCAACCTCGAGCCATTTATATGGTAAAAGAGAAGTCCGAACTTGGTTTCACCGGTTAAGCCAAGTTGTGTCTGCTTCCTCCAATCATGTCTTAGGCATGAATTTTGAGCCAAATAAGATAGTCGATCGTGGTCAAATTTAATTAGTCCATGATAATAAGGCCTTCAGAACTTAGATATTTTTCAAGTTGTATTTAATGCCTTCATCATGTAGTAAATTAAGGAGCACGGACACCTAGCACATTGGGACTTTACATCAGAAGATAAGATTAGATTTGGATTTAAAGCCATTAATAAAGGGGACACCTTAGCCTTGGATAATCAAAATTTCTTGGAAAAACAAGTGTGAACAAATGTGAACGTATTAAATAAAGTGGGGAAAAAGATATCTCTATGGCCTAGGCTCATTAATATCCTAGGATCTAAGTGTGAATAGTAGACTTTGGAAAGTACAAAGAAGAGGTCACATGTAGAGAGAGAGAGAGAGAGAGAGAGAGGAGATGGTCAAGACAAATCTAACTTTGGACTAAGACAAGTCTACCTTATCTCTTTTGGACGTTAGCCAATAAATAATCGAAACAAGTGTTCAAGCTAGTATAGAGCCTACTTATGATCTTGGGAAAGAAGATTGTATAGTCATAAATGACCCTTGATTCAAGGTCAAATGGGAACACTTCTCTTTTCAATTAGAATTTACCTTATTTAATGTTCGAAATTTTTGGACCTTTGTTGTTTGCCAATTTTACAGAGCTTTTTATGTTACGGATTTGGAGAGGTTTTCTGCATGAAAGTTGTTCAAAATATCCTGATCTATAACATGATTAAATTTAATATTTTTCTAAAGTGAAATGGTTAGGACAAAAGTCCAATCAATTACCGTATACAACCTGATCAGTATAGTGAAAACGGTAACCAAGTTACTTTCTCGAATTTTTATAAAATATTTCCTTATGAATTTGGATATGCTTCCTTCATAAAAGTTTTAAACGAAATCCATATCTACAACATATTAAAATTTCAAAGAGTTTTCTGAATATTTGGATTTTGAAATGAGTCTCTCTCTCCAACCATTGAATCTGCAACGGATGAAATTTTGGGTTGTGTTCAATGATTTTATGCTCTTTCCACATAATGAATTTGGCTTGGATTCCCCATAAAAAAAAAATGTTTTCTAAGATCTCCTCTACAACATATTAAAATTATATAATTTTTCAAGTTTATTTGATAAGGTAATGGTGTTGATTTCGAAAGTTGTTCAAAACTGTTTTTCCTTTGAATGGAGAACCACATGCCCAACTTGGAGGGGAAGGGAGCTACACACCCAACTAAGGAAGAAGCCAATCTAGAGTTTTCTTAGCTTGAAGATAAGAATGTATTAAATGATTTTGGAAGCTAGCTAATTAATGAGCTTAATGAATCACATGCTCATGTGTTTAACTTGGAAACCAAGTTATCCAAAGTCCAAATTTCTTGATGACTAAATCTTAGATAACTTGGTTTCCAAGTTAAACACATGAGCATGTGATTGACTAAATCTTAGATAAATCTTAGGGTATGATGGCCCTAGATTATAGCCTTGATAAGCAAGGGAAAAACCAACTAGTTAGAAGAAGACATTATATATTAAAGGGGCTTATGTGTCCCTCAAGCGCTATAGGCAATAACGAGCCTAGATTGAGCCTTGGAGAGTAAGCATATAGATGGACTAATCACAAGCCAACACCAAAGGACCTAGGCACCAACTAGAGAAGATGGGTAGGCCAACTCATTATTTAGGCATAATCATAAGTTTGCATAAAAATCTAAGAGGAAGAGGCTTATAAATAAGGGAACGCATCCTCACATTTTGAGGCTTAACCATTCTCTTCTATCCTCTCCTTTCCTCCCTTCTCTTTCACGCCCTTCTCTTCCAAGCCTCCCTAGACCCCAACCGACCACCAATGTCACGCCCCGAACCTCGAGCGCATGCACATCTCTTGGTGGTTGACTAAATTGCGACATTCCCAGGACACATCGCTGACCCAATCGATTCACGCACATGTGGAAGCAAAACAAACAAATTCCTTGACAACAAATGAGAATGGGATAGAAAAGCAGGACACAAATCTCACAAACCCACTTTTATAATCAAATTGAGTCAATCTACAAAGTTATATACAAAATGTCAAGATCCAAAAAGGACTACTAAGCTAACCCCACTCCAGACCCTCCTACTTGGGGTCCGGGTCCACTATGACACCGTCAAGGATGTCAAGGTCTAGAGGATTAGCTACCTCCTCTACAGGCTCCTCACCCTCGAGCAACTGATTCGCCTCGATATTAGCTATGATACCAGCGTTCATGCATGGGGTCAAGCTCAAAATATTCGCCATCAACGATAGGTCCATCAAAACCATCCAAGGGTCCCTCCCGAACCTCGTTAGACCCGTGATGAAATCATGCTTTGAATCTATGAGGGACCAACTCAAGTAGGCCCTCATCGACACAAAAGGTAGTAACCACGAGCTCATGAGTCCAATCGGAGTTCTCGTGGATAGGGAATACAGTGCGCTTCTCCTCAGCCTCTCGCAACCGACTAAAACAAACGGGGTGCACCTCTATCTAAGGACCTGAAAAGTTAAACCCACAACGGGGTGAGATAAAGTCTCAACAAGTTTATGCCCTAAACCCCGATTAGGAATATAATACACCTAGAGGTAGCCTATACACACATCACTGAAGGCTTACCTCATCTCAGCACCTTCTTGCACGTTAGCACAACTCATATAATAAATGCACACAATAAATGCACTCGATAATTGAAACACTTCACTTTCATATCTCAAACAATTGCATGGAGTCCCGATTATAAGGTCAAATCGTCATGACATGTCCCACTCCGTTTCACATAATTTCATTCCACAATCAGGCTCAGTTATCTTACTCAATCAAGCGTTCCATTTAATTACAGCTCCATGGGCATGGCCAACTCAACCTTCGGCAGTTTTCCAGAATAACCAGGCATCGTCTTGCCCTATTGAGCATGACAACATCTACCTCTAGATAGCATTCCCGAAGGAGCATCAATCCGGCCTTTACCACGATCTAGCATCCGTTGACGTGGGGCATTCCATATAGGAGCAATGCCCACCCAACCTTTCTTGGGTGACGGATTCTAATAGCGATCACACCCACATTCAATTTGGGCCAAGGACACCGTGCTTTACATTCAAATGCCTCAATTTAAATAATGTGTCCAACCTATTTTCTTCGTATTAAAAACACCCAGTAAAGTAGGTGTGCGTGGACACATGGTCAAATCGAACCATAAAATGTGATACCCTTTCTTTTAAAAATCCCAAGAATTTATATAGTACTTAAAAACATTTTCGGCATCAAAAACAAACACTTAGTATTTTTTTTTATTAAATACCAAAATTCCACATTTTTTAAATAATAGATCAAAATTCTTCAATAGCATTCAATTGCACAATTTAACAATTATTTGCACAAACTAACTGCATCACGACAATTAGCATGGAATTCTAATAACCGGCTATCCCGGTATAATATCCGGAAATAAATAAATAATTAAATAAATTACAAAAATAAAAAATAAATAAATAAATAAATAAATAAATAAATAAATAAATCACTAATTAAACTATATACACTAATCTAACCACATAATTGGACTTATTAAATTAATCTACCTAGGCTAAATGTACACAACCTACTAAACTATCTAAATAAATCATCTAACCACCTAATTAGCCTAAGTAATTAATCTAATTTAACTAAATAAGCTAAATAAATGCACTAACCTCACTTAGACTAATCTAAACTTCCCCTAAACATAATTAGCCTCCCAATTGAGGTTTAGAACGTAAATTTACCGATTTAATGAGCCGATGAGTTCACGGCGACGACGACGTAGAGACAAACAAGACTTAAGCCTACAATGACACTAAGAGAGGTCTAGAAAGGCCCAGAAACAGCCTTGGAAGGCTCACAACCAACAAGGGCTTCGATTTTGTGGCTGAACCAAAGAAGCTAGCAGGGTGGCTTGGCTGGCGCGGGAACGGCATGACAAGCAAACAGAGGTGTGTTGGTGACTCGGGGACAGCAATGGTGGCTTCTAGGTGGACAGCGATGAGTGGCCAGGGGCTGACAGAACTACAACAGGCGGCCAGGGGCTTTGGGATAGCGAGGACACGAGCGGGAGGCACGTCGGGGCTCAAGCGGCTTGCGGGCAATGCAAGTTGCTCAGGCGGATTGGTGACGACGGTGTGCGGCTAGCAGCTTCGGCAAGGGCTTGGCTGGACTTGGCTGGCTCTCTACTCTTAATTCGGCAACAATGGAGAAGAAATGCTGAGGAAGAAGAGGAAGAAGCCGCTGCAGTTGGAAAGGGGGGGACAAGAGCCTTTAATGCTCATTCAAAACATCCTAAATACTTGAGTGTGAAGCCCCCAAGGTCCATAGCCCTTATCAGTAGCCATTTCCTCTCCAAAAGTTCTCCAAGAAGCCAATGATGATGTCCCTAAATGTTGCAACCCCCATGGCCTACGAATTTCATGAATTCCCTCACCAATTTCACACAAAATCTCTCAAATTCAATCCAATTTAGTCCCCAAAAATACTAGCTAAAGTGCCTACACCAAATACACAATTTTTCTCACCAATTGATCCAACTTGAAGGCCAAAATGCACTCAAATTAGCCCATCCGAATTTCTTGAACCAATTTCGCCGAATTTCGATTTTTTTGCCAAAATCCCGGGCTTGCCAAAAATTCTTCAAATGATGAGTTGACGTCCCTAAAATAAATTATGACGCGCCACAACTTTGGAGTTTTGAAATTGAGTTCAATTTTGTGGTTAATTTCAACAGGACACGATTTTAGCATGACCTAACATATCAGATAGCTTTTAGGAATTTTTAGTGCGTTTGACCCATGGCCAATTATTTTTGATCAAAATTGTGCATCTTCGACATATTGGCGACTCTCGGTTATCATAAAAATCTCAAGATTTCAATTACAGGCACGGGGAACAAAATCGACAGAAAAATCGGTCTAATACCATTCGATGTGAATTTTGCAATCAGGTGGAATCTCACACTTTAATTACATGCCTCTATCAAATCGACCTATTTCTGGTCTCTAATCGATTTTAACGATGTCATATTGACCCTTGCAGATTAGCATGATTGAGCAGTCGATTCTTGATCGAATTCTCAACTTGGTCGTGTTTAGATTCTTTAATGGCTTCACTTGATATATTAATTATCTCGTGAGTGATCAGCTTAGAGAAAAAGATTATAGATGCATCTATGAAAAGCCCATTTCATTTAAATCTAAACAGGCTCAAAAATCAAGATGTCACAACCAAAGAAGCATCTTAGAGCTAGCTCTAAAAAGTAGTAAATGGATTTTCCTAACTCTTTAGTAAAGTGATGTGCTACGATTTTAGGATCATGTCATCATTTGCTTGTGTTGGTTTTGTATTGTTATGCTTGTTGTTGCATTAAGTTCGTTCATGATCCCGCATGAGTGTTGAGCACACCCGGATGATGAGGAGAGGTCTCAATGACTATGGACAATGCTAAAACCTAATCAAATGGTTCAAAGTCAAGGTCACGAGCCCAAATCACATTCGGCATGAGTTTGATTTAATAAAACACAAGAGTCGTTCATTAGTTCACTTTGCGTAACATGCCTTCAAGCCTTTCATTTAGCTAAAAGTTTAAACATTACATGAATCGGTTGATACTTGAAATGCATAGACACACAATGGACTTATATGTCGATGCTGGGGGATGCCGAGTTGTTTCTTGGGGTAAAGCCCTAGATTTCGTCTCGATATTGAGATCGTGACGATGTCGGCCCAGGTGAGACCAATGCCTGGGGGTCACCCCGGATGTCATCCTGGTAATGAGATCGAGATGATGCCGGTTGCTAAGAGGGGGGGGACCAATGCCCGGTGTTACTACAAGAGCCGATTAATTTCGGCTAATATGATACTAAAAAAGAAAAATGAAAGTCCATGTGTGGTCCATGACTAATACATGTGTGATGTTTGCAAAAGCTGGGTTTGTTTGATATGTATTGTTAAGTCCTTATATCAATTTGAGTATATATTTGAATTGGGTTACTTAGTGCTTGAATGAATTTCATAAGATGCGAGCATCCCTTTTTATGAACGAAATGATCATAAGCCATGGACCCTTGGAAAGTTTGTTCATATGCACTAACTCATCATCTTTGATTCTTGAGAGCACATAGACAATTGAGAGCCTTTCATATGCATAAGCAAGTCAAGGCACAAACCTTGCTATTGATTTTCCATTGACAAGTGGACGGTGACCTTGTATCCAACGATCAATGGCGAGATGTCCTCCTATAGGAGAATTAGAGATTTCTACTTATTGAGTCATCGACTCACTCTTATTGTTCTTACCATTTCGAGTGTATGATGGATGAACCAGGGTCCAAGAAGGGAATGAATCTAGCATGGATGCCACTTTTGGGAGTAGCTCGGTAGAGGAAATAGGCTACCCCAGCGCTTTTGATTATATATGGAAAGATAATAAGTAGCCTAGGACTAGGATGGGCATGTAATCAAAACAGCTTTTGATGGGTGAGTATGTATGTGTATGTGTTGCTTTTATTTACTTGGCTTGCATGTGTCTTGCCCGACTTCCATGTGTGTTTGTATGAGATTATTTATGATCGCTTTTGCATGTGCTTAATTAAAGATAAAAGACTTTCTGGGCATTCGACGTTGCCTAGGGCATCAATGTTAACCCGTCAAGTCATGCTCTCTTGTCAAAGATGGGGTGGGGCTATGACACTGTGCCTTGTCTCCTACTGAATATAACATAATTTTCATGTGAAACAGCTAAAAAAGTTTGGGATAGACTTCATGTTATTTATGAAGGGACTGATTGCATAAAAGAGACAAAGGTAAACTTCTTGTTTAGCCAATATAAATCCTTCAAGATGAAGCCAACAGAGTTGATTGGAGATATATTTAGTCATTTTATAGAAATTGTAAATGGTTTGACTTATCAAGGTCAGCCAATTTTTGTCCCAATAAAGGTCAACAAACTTTTGCAAGGTATTTCAAAAGATTGGAACATATTAAGATCTCAATCCAGGAGACTTAGAGGATCATGTCACTTTCCGTTGATGAACTTATTGGCACTTTTTAATCCTACGAAGTGGAACAAATCATTTATGAGGATCCTAAAGGTAAGAAGTCCATCGCTATAAAATCTAACACTGATTTTGATGATATAGACTCAGAAAATGACATGGATGATGAAGAACTTGCTTTTATGATCAAGAAATTAAAAAAGCTAAGTAGAAAATTAAGGAAATTCAGTGAAAGAAAAAAATATAAGTAGAACGGGCAGAAAAGAATATTGAAAGAAGATTATGAGCAAAAAAAAAAAATGCTTAATGACACATTCAAACTCAGACTCAAATTTAGAATCAGAATTAGAGTTTGACTCAAACACAGACTTACAAACTCGGAATCCAACAAGGAAATCAAGGTAAGTCATTCAAAAATTCCTACTAAAGTTTTTAAGTATATAAATGAGTTTTACTCAAATCTCAAATCTTCTCTTAAAAAGATCTTTGAACTAAAAAAGGAGAATCCATGGCTTAGGCAACATGATCTTTCTTGAATTTTTTTTTTTTTTGAAAATTTGCAAAAAGATTTTCTACAAACAAAAGAAAGTCGAGATTTAGTTGTCAAAGAAAATGATTCTTTACAAAAGGAATTTTTAAATATTTCAACAAAATTTTCAAAGGGTTCAAAAATATTACAGCATATCATTTTCATACAAGTATCTTACTATAATAAGTTGGGACTTGGTTCCAATAAAGAATGTGATTCTTTAATAGATTTTCCTAATGTCAAAGAGAAACTTAGACAAAGACCTCCTAAACATTTGTACAAGAAGCATTTTCAAAGGATCTTTATAAAACTTGTTGGTCGAATGCCCTAAAGTGTTCAAATTGTTAAAATTCACAACACTTTGAGAAATAATATCCTAAAGTCTAGAGACTTGTTAAAAGGATTGGGTAAAAACAGCATACTCTACTAACTCTCGAGGACCCAAGAAAATTTGGGTACCGTAGAAAAGATGAGTTGTTTTTGCAAGAAATAAAGGAAAAGAAGAAAGAAAATTTGATTAGGAAGGTAAATTTTTTTCTCAATTTGGTTTGACACATAATTCTCATTATTCTTGATATTTGATATATCCTCGGTTGATTCAAATTTTATTATGATCGTATTATATGATTTGTTTTATTTAAGGAAAAATCGTGTGATTTTTTTTGTGATTTGTGAGTTGAGATTTGATTTAATAAGTGTGATTGATTTGATATTTTGCTTGGAGACAATTGAGTTTATTTGGTTTGATTTTATGCTCTCGGAGTTTGTCATATTTTCCAAAGTAGAAATCTGTTTTGTGAGATATTAATTTATTATGCAAGATATTCTTAGATACTCAGGGATTTTATTCCCTTTGATTTTATTGTGCTTTGACCAAGTGAAAATTTCTTTTTCAAGATATTATTGTGCATAATGTTCTTTCCTTAAATAATATGCTATGATGAATTAAGAATATTTGATTATCTATGGAGATTTTTTGTTTTGCTCTAACGAAAAGGAATGAACCAAATTTATGGATACCAAAAAGGAAATCATTTCATTACAAGAAATTCTATAAGAGAAGAATGATTGTGAATCTATGCAAATTTTTGTGCAATCAAAAAAGTATCTCATGCAAAGATTTGCAATGATCAATTTTAACCAATGGTATATTTCAAACATATACCTTGGGTAAGAGAATAATTTTTTTTTTATCATCCTGCCTTGCAAATTTTTACTCAATTTTATGAAGATTATAGATGATTGCCTATGAATTATATATGATTATATTGCAATTATCTCTTGTCATAAACATAAAGCATTGCATTTGTTTTTTTTTTAATTGCTTGATTTGGCACGTGATAGAAATATCTACTTTCTTTTTGCGAAATGCATCAATAATATTTTTTCGAGTTTTTATGCTTAAGGAAATCCCTTTGATTGTGAAAGATATTATTGCATATTCATGGATACTCTTGCTATATTCTTAGAAGATATCTTATATCTAGCAAGTTCGATCCACAAATCAAATGAAGATATTACTTGATATTTTTTTTTGCAAAGATTGTCATCTATTATACAAGAATTAGTAAGTGGCAAAAGAATCTTTCGTATGGATTTTGAAAGGCTTGATCCAAAAATTGTAGAGGTTCTGTACTATTTTCTAGATGTTCAAAATTCTCTTCTTTGCGCAAAGTTCTCGCAAATTATTGAACAAATGCCTAATGTGTCAAACAAAAAGTTGAGTAGCTCTAAATTTAAATATTTGATTATCTTATATATGCTATTCAATTTATTTATTTATAGAAAATGCACTATATATTACGTAAATATTATAACATTGTATTTGTGCAAAAAGTTTGTTGAGTTTATGCAAATTAAATTCGAGACAAGCTTGATTGAAGAAAACAAATTTCTACATCGAGTACGGATATTGTTGTTACAAAGGAAATAATGGAAAAATATTATACTCAATGTGCACAAGCCACAATTAGTACTATTAGCGAATATTGTCATGATGACAAGGGGAGAAAGTGAATCCAAACAAAAGGGGAAAGAATTGTGATCACATCAAAAACGGCAACAAATTGAGGGGGTGCATTGATTAATTATGGAAAAATCTTTTTGAATTCATCATGATCTTAATTATCATGAAAGGAAGGAAAAGGAAGGCCTAGTGGTTGAAGGTGATGGCGGTTTCCCACTAAGAGGTACTCACATGGCCTAACAATCATTTAGATAGTCGCTGGCTAATGGACTTAAGGAGCTCCATGAAGAAAGCGGTGCAGAATCCGATTTTTCTAGCTAATGGCCCCACAGCTTTTTGCAGGGTTGAAGATTTTGTCTCCACTATTCAGCATAAGTGTTCCATGTCGGATCTCCATCATCTTCACCTAAGCCACTTGTTCTTCGTATCAACAATTTTCTTGTTCTTGGTCATGAGATTCTGAAGATACGTTCAGTCGACTTTCATTTTCTGCTTAGCGTCTTAAATTTCATTTGAAGTATGGAGCATCTTGAATTTTGTATAGTATACGCATATCCACATTTGAACTCAAGTAAAATCATATGATTTTTGTGAAAAAAGACCATTCAAGATAAAAGGCCATTTCAAATCAGCACTTAAGAATTCCCCATTAACTTGTGACTTGATAAAATTGGTCCATAATTCATCCTCAACATTTTTTGATCTTCTTATAATTCAAAACATTTGAAACCTTCATGATGCACTACTACGTGCAGCATCACAATTTAATGCATTAAGATCTGGAGCAACCACATTTATTACTTTGTATCAAAGTTAACATCCTTAGTCAATCATAATTTCCCTGAACTGTGTCCTGGGCTAGTTATTTCTATTAAGCATCCTAATTTAAAGGCAAAAGAAATTACTTCTGGCATCTAATGCCTGGAGCGCATTAGCCAAATTTTATCTTTCTTCTTCATGAACCACAAGAAAAACCTCTAACTTCCCCCTAAAGCGAAAACGGCAAGTACCGAAACCCTAATCTTTCTCCACCTGTTCCTCGTCTCGGAGGCTGCGGACGACTAAAGTCACGAAAGCCAATCCCACGCCAACTTCCAGCCGCCACTGCACCCGTCCAGCCATGCGCGAGAGGTGGAGGATGAAGAGGACGAACGGACATGGCATCTTCAGGGATGAACATTGAGTGGGTGGTCCAGTCGTCTCCACTGAGATCACATGGCTACAGCCCCAACTCTCTCGGTCCACTCGCACGAGGCGGCGACGGAGGGGACAGTGGGGGAGGAACGAAAAGGACATGTCAGAGGGGACTCTGCCTTCTGGACGCTTACCGAATTGAGTCATCGACTCATCGCCGTCTGTTTCAGTCTGCAAGAAGAGAAACAACGTGCGAACTAAGCCGTTGGAAAAGGACTTAGAGACTTCAGAGTTGTCCCTGAAATCGGCCACGGTTCGGGGTCCGGCCGGTTCTCTCAAATGGGTCAAACCAGATTTGCAAATCATTGTTGTGATAGACCTTATCAATAAGTGAATCATTTCTATTTTAGTGTCTTAAGAATTTCCATCCAAGATTTCTCGTAATGAAAAGGTTAATGTATATTATGTTTTGTTTATTAAATTGAATGGGTCTAAATAAGCTTGGCCAGGCCAAGTGAGTGGGTCATATTTAAGAATTGAATTTACTTATCCAGGTGCTGTCCATTTTGCTATCCTACAGAATCTATTTATATATAATTAAATATATTCACATTAAGAAAGTAAGCATTTAGGCATCTGTCTATAGTTATTAATGATTTTTTTTTTTTGGTGTAACTACTGAATTCCATAATTATACATTCTCCAATAAATGAGAAGTAACAATTTATTACAATTTTTTTGCCATGACTAATAATTTCCATAACAATTTATTGGTCAGCAGCAATTTTTATAGATGATTAATAACATTTACGTGAAAAATGTATTGGTTTCTTTAAGTTTGTTTGCTAATGTAGGTTGAGTAACCTTTCATGTAATTGTGTATGTTTCGATTTACTAGTAACTTTTTCAAGTGTTAAGGGGAAAATTACATCCAGCCTAACAAAATTGGCAATTTTGATGTATAGCTAGTGACTTTTCAAATTTAAAATAAATTGCAACATATTAGTAATCATACTAAGTAAGTCTTACATTAAGTTCAATGATTTTTGATAAGAGAATGTTGTTTTCACATCTCATTGGCTATTACAAACTAGTGGAAATTTATTTTTAACTTGTAGAATAAATTAGGTTAATTTTAGATTTTCCCAATACACTTTCGAGATTATATCACTCAACCTTGGTAACTTATTTTGTATATGTTAACATCATACACTTTGTTCTTTTTCGGCCTCAATTAGACCCAAAACTCCATCTTGGGCTTCTTATTGTACTTGATTTGATAGTGCTGCTAGGTGCACTTTCCATCAACTTGGAAGGGTAGGATAGTCAACTCAAATTGTCTTACAATTTTCATGTCAAGAAAATAGCAAACTCATTTTCATTTTCACTTGCCATTGTCACCCAATACTTCACTTACTCTCATTGTTTTATGTGGCCTTGAAAATTGTATAATAACAACACAGGTGCCATAACTTTTATAACTTTCTTTCACTCACTTGAATATTGCAAATTTGAAAAATCAATTACTCAGGTGCCATCAGTGATTTTCCTTGCTAAAAAATTTGATGTGGATGCAATTATCCTATGTGGCTTCACTAGTGTTGAGGTAGACAATAAATAAAAAGTTCAAAAAATTCCATGTCAAAATGGAAAATTAATAAATAAAAAATCCAGGTGTGATGATTTGCCGAGAATGACACTCAAATGATTGATTTTACTTCGATGTGACACTTAAGTGAGGAAAAAAGAAGAAGTTATAATGCTCAAGTGAGTACTATATGAAAGTTGTGACACTCACGTTATTCTTATCCTACATATTTTTATTTATAAGTAAAAAGGTTAGAGAGGGCCCATCAATGTAGCTATCTCTCTCAGTTTTACCACAAGGGTCCCATGCAAAGAAATGCCTTGCATTAATGAATTCGTTGTAAGACATATTACAAGAAGTAGGTACCATTTATATAAAATGAAGTACTTCTCATGAATGAGGCCCATTGAATATAAAATCCAAAATATTTTAAATGTAATTTTCAACGAAATTGAAATTAAAATATCATCAAAACAATTATTTAATATTAATACATAAGTAGTATTAATTTAAGATTCCTCATTCACCTATCCTTTTTCCAAACCACTGCATGGCTCTTGACTCTAGAAATCTATCGTACCTTCTCCTTATTTTACTCACATAAACTCAAAACTATAAATGTTGATACCTAATTTTTTCCTCACATAGATATTTACAAAAAATAAACACACGAGAGAGCCCCAGTTGGGCCATATCCAACCTTGGCCTGACCCTTCCTTCTCTTTCTTTCCTTTTTCCACGGGGGCCCAGCCTTTACTTCCCTTCGGCCCGGTTAGTTTCACCGGTTAAGCCAGGTTATGTCTACTTGCTCCAATCATGTCTTATGCATGAACCCCGAGCCAAATAAGGTAGTTGATCATGGTCAAATTTAATTAGTCCATGATGACAAGGCCTTCAGAACTTAGATATTTTTCAAGTTGTATTTAATGCCTTCATCATGTAGTAAATGAAGGAGCACGGACACTTGGCACGTTGGGACTTTACATCAAAAGATAAGATTAGATTTGGATTTAAAGCCATTAATAAAGGGGACACATCAACCTTGAATAATAAAAATTTATTGGAAAAATTAAGTGGGAACAAGTGTGAACAAATGTGAAGGTATTAAATAAAGTGGGGAAAATGATATCCCTGTGGCCTAGGTTCATTAATATCCTAGGATATAAATGTGAATTGTAGACTTTGGAACCTACAAAGGAGAAGTCACATGTAGAGAGAGAAAGGAGAGGGCCAAGACAAATCCAACTTTGGACCAAGACGGGTCTACCTTATCTCTTTTGGACGTTAGCCAATAACTAACCGAGACAAGTGTCCAAGCTAGTATAGAGACTACTTAGTATCTTGGGAGATAAGATTGCACAGTCATAGATGACCCTTGATTCAAGGACAAGTGAGAACACTTCTCTTTTCGATTAGAATTTACCTTATTTATTGTTTGAAATTTCTGAACCTTTGTTATTTGCCAATTTTACAGAGCTTTTTATGTTACGAATTTCAAGAAACTTTCTGTATGTAAGTTGTTCAAAATATCTTGATCTATAACATGATTAAATTTCATATTTTTCTAAGGTAAAATGGTTGGGACAAAGACCCAAGCAATTACCATATACAACCTACCAAGTATAGTGGAAACGGTAACCAAGTTGCTTTCTCAAATTTTTATATAATCTTCCCTTATGAATTTGGACATTCTTCCTTCACAATTTTTAAATGGCATCCATATCTACAACATATTAAAATTTCAAAGAGTTTTCTAAAGATTTGAATTTTGAAATGAGTCTCTCTCTCTCCAACCGTTGAATCTGCTCGACAGATAAAATTTTAGGTTGTGTTCAATGATTTTCTGTTCTTTCCACAGAACGAATTTTTCTTGGATTCCTTCACGAAAAATGTTTTCTAAGGTCTTCTCTACAACATTTTAAAATTATATAATTTTTCATGTCCATTTGATAAGGTAATGGTACTAATTTCAAAAGTTACTCAAAACTGTTTTGCATTTGAATGGAGAACCACACGCCTGACTTGGAGGGGAAGGGAGCTGCATGCCTAACTAGAGGAAGAAGCCAATCTAGAGTTTTCTTGACTTGAAGATAAGAATGCATTAAATGCTTTTGGAAGCTAGCTAATTAATGAGCTTAATGAATCACATGCTCATGTGTTTAATTTGGAAACCAAATTGTCCAAAATCTGAGTTTCTTGATGACCAAATCTTAGATAAATCTTAAGGTATGATGGCCCTGGATTATAGCCTTGATAAGCAAGGCAAAAACCAACCAATTAGAAGAAGATATTAGGCTTTAAAGGGGCTTATGTGTCCCTTAGGTGCCATAGGCAATAACGAGCCTAGATTGAGCCTTGGAGAGTAAGCATATAGGTGGACCAATCACAAGCCAATACCAAAGGACCTAGGTGCCAACTCAAGAAGATAGGTAGGCCAACTTGTCATTTAGTTGTAGTCATAAGTTTGCATAACAATCTAAGAGGAAGAGGCTTTTAAATAGGAGAATGAATCATCACATTTGGAGGCTTAACCATTCTCTTCTAATTTCTCCCTTCCTCCCTTCTCTTCCAAGCTACCCTAGACCCCGACCAACCACCAAAGAAGCATCTTGGAGCTTGGTCTAAAAAGTAGTAAGTAGATTTTCCTAACTTTTCGATAGAGCGATGTGCTATGTTTATCGATTTCAGGATCACGTCATCGTTTGCCTATGTTGGCTTTGTATAGTTAAGCTTGTTGTATTTCTATTGCTTGTTGTTGTATTAAGTAAGTTCATGATATTGCATGTGTGTCGAGCACACCCGAATGATGAGGAGTGGTCTTGATGGCTATGGACAAAGCTAAAGCCTAACCGAATGGTTCAAAGTCAAAGTCACGAGCCCGGATTGCATCTGGCATGAGTTTGATTTAATAAAACAAAAGAGTCATTCATTAGTTCACTTTGCATGGCACACGCCTTCGTGCCTTTCATTTGGCTAAAACTTTAAACATAACATAAATCAGTTGATGCTTGAAATGCATGGACACACAATGGACTTATATGCCGATGTCGGGGGAATGCTGGGTCGTTGCTCGGGGTAAAGCCTCGAATGCCATCCCGATATTGAGATTGTGGACAATGCCGGCTAGGGTGAGGTCGATTCCTGAGGGTTGCCTTGGATGCCGTCTAGATAATGAGATCAAGACAATGTTGGTTGCCAGGGGGGACTGATGCCCGGTGGTTACCAGAAGAGCCGATTAATTTAAGCTAATATGATATTGAAAAAGAAAAATGAAAATCCACATGTGGTCCATGACTAATACACGTGTGATTGCAAAAGCTGGGTTTGTTTGATATGTATTGTTAAGTCCTTGTATCAATTTGAGCATATGTTTGAATGGGTCACTTAGTGGTTAAATGAGTTTTGTGAGATGCGAACATCCATTTTTATGATCGAAATGATCATAAGCCATGGATCCTTGGAAAGTTTGTTCATATGTACTAACTCATTGTTTTTTATTCTTGAAAGCACATAGACAATTTAGAGCCTTTCATATGCATAAGCAAGGCAAGGCACAAACCTTACTATTGATTTACCATTGACAAGTGGACAGTGACCTTGTATTCGATGATCGACGGCGAGATGTCCTCCTATAGGAGAATTAGGGATTTCTTCTTACTGAGTCATCAATTCACTCTTATTGATCTCACCATTTCAGGTGTATGATGGGTGAACCAGGGCTTAAGAAAGGAATGGATCTAGCATGGGGGCCGCTTTTGGGGGCAGCTTGGTAGAGGAGCTAGGCTACCCCAGGCCTTTCAATTATATATGGAATGAAAATAAGTAGCTCAGGACTAGGATGGGCATATAATCAAAACAGCTTTTGATGGGTGAATATGTATGTGTATGTGGTACTTTTATTTACTTGTCTTGCATGTGTCTTGCCCAGCTTCCATGTGTGTTTGTATGGGATTATTTATGATCACTTCTGCATGTGCTTCACTAAAGATAAAAGACTTTTGGGATGTTCAACGTTGCCTGAGGTGTCGATGTTAACCCGCCGAGTCATGCTCTTGTGTCAGAAATGAGGCGGGGGTGTGACACTGTGTCTTGTCTCCTACTGAATATAATGGAATTTCTTCATGTGAAACAACTAAAAAAGTTTGAGATAGACTTTATGTTACTTATGAAGGGACTAACCGTGTAAAAGAAACAAAAGTAAACTTTCTACTTGGCCAATATGAATCATTCAAGATGAAGTCAAGAGAGTCGATTGGAGATATGTTCGGTTGTTTTACAGAAATTGTAAATGGTTTGACATATCAAGGTCAGCCAATTTCTACCCCAATTAAGGTCAACAAACTTCTGTGAGGTCTTTCAAAAGATTAGAACCATGTTAAGACCTCAATCCAGGAGACTCAGAGGATTATGCTGCTTTTTGTTGATGAACTTATTGGCACTCTTCAATCCTACGAAGTGGAACAAATCATTTATGAAGATCCTGAAGGTAAGAAGTCCATCACTTTAAAATCTAACGCTGATTATGATGATACAGACTTAGAAAATGACATGGACGACGAAGAACTTGCTTTTATAATCAAGAAATTCAAAAAGCTGACTAGAAAATGAAGGAAATTCAGTGGAAGAAAACAATATAAGCATAATGGGCAGAAAAGAACAATGAAAGAAGATGATGAGCAAGGAAATATATGCTTAATGGCACATTTAGACTCAAACTCAAATTGGGAATCAGAATCAGACTTAGAAGCAGAGCCTCACTCAAACACATACTTGAAATCCGACAAGGAAATCGAGGTAAGTCATTCAAAAATTCCTTCTAAAGTTTTTAAATATATAAATGACTTTGCTCAAATCTCAAATATTCTCTTAAAAGGATTTTCGAACTAAAAAAGGAGAATTCATGGCTTGGGCGACAGGATCTTTCTCAAAAAGAAAATTTTTAAAATTTGCAAAAACATTTTCTACAAACAAAAGAAAGTCAAGATTTACTTGTCAAAGAAAATGATTCTTTAGAAAATGAATTTTCAAATATTTCAACAAAACTTTCAAAGAGTTCAAAAATATTAGCGCATATCCTTTTCCATACAAGTACTTCACTATAATAAGTCGGGACTTGGTTTTAATAAGGAAAGTGATTCTTTAATAGATTTTCCTAATGTTAAGGAGAAACTTAGACAAATACCTCCTAGACTTGCGTACAAGAAGTATTTTTAAAGGATCTTTACAAAACTTGTTGGTCGAAAATGCCCTCAATTGTTCAAATTGTGAAAATTCATAACACTTTGAGAAAGAATGGCCTAAAGTCTGGAGACTTGTTAAGAAAGATTGGGTAAAAATAGCACACTCTACTAACTCTCAAGGATCCAAGAAAATTTGGATATCAAAGAAAAGATGAGTTGTTTTTGTAGGAAATAAAAGAAAAGAAGAAAGAGAATTTTGTAAGGAAGGTAAATTTTTTTCTCAATTTGATTTGGGCACATAATTCTCATTACTCTTGATATTCAATATATCCCAGTTGATTCGGATTTATTAGGATCATATTCTATGATTTGTTTTATTTAAGGAAGAATCATGCAATTTATTTTTGTGATTCATGAGTTGAGATTTGATTTAATAAGTGTGATTGATTTGATATTTTGCTTGGAGACAATTGAGTTTATTTGGTTAGATTTAATGCTCTCAAATTTTGTCATATTTTACAAAATAGAAATCTGTTTTACAATATATTAATTTATTATGCAAGATATTCTTAGATACTCAAGGATTTTATTCCCTTTGATTTTATCGTGCTTTGACCAAGTGAGAATTTCTTTTTCAAGATATTATTGTGCATAATGTTCTTTCCTTAAATATTATGTTATGATGAATTAAGAAAGAATATTTTATTATTTTATTATCTATGGAGATTTTTTATTTTGCTCTAACGAAAAGGAATGATCCAAATTTATGGATACCAAAAAGGAAATCAATTCATTGCAATAAATTCTATAAGAGAAGAATGATTGTGAATCTATACAAATTTTGGTGCAATAAAAAAGGTATCTCATGCAAAGATTGACAATGATCATTTTTAATCAATGGTATATTTCAAACATATACCTTGGGTAAGAGAATAATTTTTTTTTTTTTTTTTTATCATTTTGCCTTGCAAATTTTTATTCGATTTTATGAAGATTATAGATGATTGCTGATGATTCATATATGATTTATATTGCAACTATCTCTTGTCATAAACATAAAGCATTGCATTTTTTTAATTACTTGATTTGGCACGTGATAGAAATATCTACTTTCTTTTTGTGAAATGCATAAATAATATGTTTTTGAGTTTTTATGCTCAAGGAAATCCCTTTAATCGTGAAAGATATTATTGCATATTCATGGATACTCTTGCCATATTCATAGAAGATATCTTATATCTAGCAAGTTTGATTCCCAAATCGAATGAAGATATTACTTGATATATTTTTTTTTTTGCGAAGATTGTTATCTATTATAAAAGAATTTGCAAGTAGCAAAAGAATCTTTCATATGGATTTTGAAAAGCTTGATTAAAAATTTGTGGAGGTTCTGTACTATTTTTTGGAGGTTCAAAATTCTCTTCCTTGCAAAGTTCTTGCAAATTATTGAACAAATGCCTAATGTGTTGTACGAAAAGTTGAGTAGCTCTAAATTTAAATATTTGATAATCTTATATATGCTATTCAAATTATTTATTTATAGAAAATGCATTATATATTACTTAAATATTATAACATCGTATTTGTGCAAAAAGTTTGTTGAGTTTATGCCGATTAAATTTGAGATAAGCTTGATTGAAGAAAACAAATTTCTGCATCAAATTTTAAAAAGCAAACAATCATTGTAGATATTGTTGTTAGGAAGGAAATAGTGGAAAAACATTCTGCGCAATGTGCACAAGCCGCAATTAGTACTATTAGCGAATCTCGTCATGATGACAAGGGGAGAAAGTGAATCCAAAAAAAGGGAAAGAATCGTTTTCACCTCAAAAAAGGCAACAAATAGAGAGAGTGCATTGATTAATTATGGAAAAATCTTTTTGAATCCATCATGATCTTAATTATTATGGAAGGAAGGAAAAGGAAGGCCTAGTGGTTGAAGGTGATGGCGGTTTCCCACTAAGAGGTACTCACACGGCCTAACAATCATTTACATAGTCGCTGGCTAATGGACTTGAGGAGCTCCATGAAGAAAGCGGTGCAGAATCCGATTTTTCTAGCTAATGGGCCCACAGCTTTTTGCAGGGTTGAAGATTTTGTCTCCACTATTCAGCATAGGTGTTCCATGTCGGATCTCCATCATCTTCACCTAAGCCACTTGTTCTTCGTATCAACACTTTTCTTGTTCTTGGTCATGAGATTCTGAAGATACGTTCAGTCGACTTTCATTTTCTGCTTAGCATCTTGAATTTCATATAGTATATGCATATTCAAATTTGAACTCAAGTAAAATCATATGATTTTTGCAAAAAAAAGACCATTCAAGAGAAAAGGCCATTTCAAATAAGCACTCAAGAATTCCCCATTAACTTGTGACTTGATAAAATTGGTCCATAATTCATCCTTAACTTTTTTTTTTTTTTTATCTTCTTATAATTCAAAGCATTTGAAACTTTCATGATGCACCACTACGTGCAGCATCACAATTTAATGCATTAAAATCTGGAGCAACCATATTTATTACTTTGCATCAAAGTTAACATCCTCAGTCAATCATAATTTCCCTGAACTATGTCCTGGGCTAGTTATTTCTATTAAGCATCCTTATTTAAAGGCAAAAGAAATTACTTCTGCCATCTAATGCCTGAACCGCATTAGCCCAAAATTATCTTTCTTCTTCGTGCACCACAAGAAAAACCTCTAACTTCCCCCTAAAGCTAAAACGGCAAGTACCGAAACCCTAATCTTTCTCCACCGGTTCCTCGTCTCGGAGGCTGCGGACGACTAAAGTCACGAAAGCCAATACCACGCCAACTTCCAGCCGCCACTGCACCCGTCAAGCCGTGCGCGAGAGGTGGAGGATGAAGAGGACGAACGGACATGGCATCTTCAGTGATGAACATTGAGTGGGTGGGTCCAGTCGTCTCCACTGAGATCACATGGCTACAGCCCCAACTCTATCGGTCCCACTCGCACGAGGCGGTGACGGAGGGGACAGTGGGGGAGGAACGAAAAGGACATATCAGAGGGGACTCTGCCTTCTGGACGCTTACCGAATTGAGTCATCGACTCATCGCCGTCTGTTTCAGTCTGCAAGAAGAGAAACAACGTGCGAACCAAGCCTTTGGAAAAGGACTTAGAGACTTCAGAGTTGTCCCTGAAGTCGGCCAGGATTCGGGGTCCGGCCGGTTCTCTCAAATGGGTCAAACCAGATTCGCAAATCATTGTTGTGATAGACCTGATCAATAAGTGAATCATTTCTATTTTGGTGTCTTAAGAACTTCCATCCAAGATTTCTCGTAATGAAAAGGTTAATGTATATTATGTTTTGTTCATTAATTTCAATGGGTTTTAAAAAGCTTGACCAGGCCAAGTGAGCGGGTCATATTTAAGAATGAAATTACTTATCCATGCGCTGTCCAATTTACTATCCATTAAGAAAGTAAGCATTGAGGCATCTGTCTATAGTTATTAATGATTTTTTATTGTTTTGGCGAACTACTAAATTCCATAACAATACGTTCTCCAATAAATGAGAAGTAACAATTTAGTAAAAAAAAATTTCCATGACTAATAAGTTTTCATGACAATTATTGGTCAGCAGCAATTTTTATAGATGATTAATAACATTTATGTGAAAAAAAAAAAAAAAGTATTGGTTTCTTTAAATTTGTTTACTAATGTAGGTTGAGTGACCTTTCATGTAATTGTGTATGTTTCGATTAACTAGTAACTTTTTCAAGTGTTAAGGGGAAAATTACTTCCAGCCTAACAAAATTGGCAATTGTGATGTATAGCTTTTGACTTTTCAAATTTAAAATAAATTGGAACATATTAGTAAGCATACTAAGTATGTTGTACATTAAGTTCAATGATTTTTCATAAGAGAAGGTTGTTTTCACATCACTTTGACTATTACAAACTAGTGGAAATTTATTTTTAACCTTTAGAATAAATTAGGTTAATTTCACATTTTCCCAATACACTTTCGAGATTATATCACTCAACCTTGGTAACTTATTTTGTATGTGTTAACATCATACACTTTGTTCTTTTTCGGCCTCAATCAAACCCAAAACTCCATCTTGGGCTTCTTATTGTACTTGATTTGATGGTGCTGCCAGGTGCACTTTGTAGAAAATTATTCACATGAATAATTAATCAATCAAGAAAAAACAGATACATATATGATTGTAAAACACCAATACCAATAAACACAACGGAATTAAAGCGTACATGTTTGAGCCATTGCTTCACTTAAAGAAAATAGATCAATCTGATAACTAGTTATCTATCGGAATGCCAGATCTTCCTCTCTATGACTTATTTCAGTATATCAACTTTCAATGGGATTAAAGCAACTAATAGGTATAATCTACCCTTTTATAGGCTAGAGAGGGGACCTAACAAACCCTAATCAACAGAGTGTCAACTGGGCCCTTCCATTACGAGTTTCAGTCAAATATAATTGCCTACACTTTGCTACCCAACTAGATCCGTTATTAATAGATGCCAATACTCAATTCAATCATATCACTGTAGGGTTCAACAAATATTGGAATATCCGTTAACCCGATTATTAAAAATAAAAAAAAAAAATTAATTAATGTAAGCACATATTATAGGAAATTTCCAACATTCTCCCACTTGGGCTACGTTAATTAACTTATTTTATTTTGAAAAAAGGTTTTATATTTGAAAATGACACTATCGGGTTAATAACTGGAAAATTTTTTTTTATGTGGTCACAACTTTAAAAAAATAATATTCCAATAATGACATCTCAATACCAATCTAATCCTATATAATCTCAGTATAGGACTATGGAGATCAATGTGTTAAGAAAATGCCACAACACAAGACCTTCCATAATCACATGTAATAAGTATTATATTTTCGTGGATTATGGGCATAGTAGTGTAGTAAGAAATAGTGCCATTATGTGATCAAAATATACACTATTTCTTATCAGTCCTTAATGCGATTTCTCAACGACATGAAACTGCATTAATGCAATTCTGAAACAACATGAAATTGCATGACTATGTCACACTCCAACATAAGATCTCATAATCAGTGACATCCAGTCATCTTTAAACTAAAATTTATTTAAAGATATTGTTTTATACTTCCATTTCTCAATCAATAGGAGAAATGATAACAATATAATCAATAATAATAATAATAATAATAATAATAATAATAATAATAATAATAATAATAATAATAATAATAATAATAATAATAATTGAAAATAAATGCTTTAATAGACATCATAAAAGCATTATCAATATACATATAACTATAATATCTAGAAATACAAATTATATAACTTCCACTAACAAAAGAAATCAAAAGAATCTAAGACACCCATATTCTTTACATGTTCTTTAAACAATATGGGTCATAAGCCTTTTGTTAGAGGATCAACCAACATGGACTCGGTTCTAATATTCTCAATCACAATGTCTCCCTTTTTTACTAAGTCCTTAACAGTATAATATTTGATCCAATTAACATTTCAACCGTGGCATTGTTGTTATTAATAGCAAAAGTAATTGTTTGTCACACATAATATAATAAGATCAATTATGGGCAATAAGTATTTTAACAAAAATAATTAGTACATCATAAACTCCCCTTTGGACAGAGTGTATAATGCACCATTATTTTTCCCAGTATGAAATTTAGAAAGCAACAACAAGAAGAATTACATATAATTGTCAATGATCCATCCCCTTTAGACAGACAAATCATTTAAATTATACATCTCTATGATATCAATATATAGAGACAATAAAGGAGAATTACATATAATCTTCAAGGATCAATCTCCTTTGGGCAAACAAATCCTTTAAATTATATTATCTCCATTATCTCAACATAGAGGGGAATTACACATAACTCTAAAAAATTTATCCCCTTTAGGCAGATAAATCTTTTGAGTCACACATCCCCATCATTCATCTCTAATATATCAATATAGAGGGGAATTACATATAACTTTAAAAAAATTATCCCCTTTGGGCAGATAAATCTTTTTGAGTCATATATCCCCATCTTTTAATTTTGCAATTTATCTTCATGAAATTTTTAAATTAATATACACAATAAACCCCTTTGGGCAAGTAATTGTATATACTAATTTTTATCAACAAGGAACTTCAACAAAGTTTATGCCCAAAATTCATCAAATAATTTGAAGCACTTTACAACATGTGCTTCCCAAGAGCATATTGCATTTATCAAGCAACAATTTTTCACGCAATTTTTTTTTTCGTGGGTCAAAAAAATGGTTTTAATCCAAATCACTGAATTAACCCAACAAAAGAAAAGATAGGTGCCCCTAGCACTTCAGTCAACATATTTCGTATTAAGTTTAAATTACTCGTGCACAAAATACCAAACAAAGGCACCCAATTACTTCAAACAGGGAAAACAACCCACCATTTTGTCATCTTTAGTCAATAGGTCCTCACGTTTAAATTAATAAATAAAAGCCCCACTAGCAAATCTTAAGCACTCACATCAAATCTCAAGTACATATACGCAAGAGACCAAGACAAAACAACAAATTGAAAAGTGAACGCTGATTTTGCAGTTAGAATTGCAATATGTTATGAAAGCATCACTTCCGCAATTTCTTTTTTTTTTTTTTTTTTTTAAAGAGAGGAGCCAACGGCAATATTTTCCCGGAAAATCAAACAAGAACTTTCCTAGAAAAAATTAGACCAAACACGAGAGGGTGGATTGTCGTTTATCTTGGCAAATCGGGAAGCGGGAGGCGGACTGCAATCTCAAGCGAAGCGTGCGAATCGGATTAGAAAAATCTCTCTCAATTTCTCAACGAAATTATACAAATTATATATGGTTGAAAATATCTCGACAAGTAGAACAAAAGCCTTATGGTTTCAGGATCAATCAAGCAAAAAATCCACATGAAAAATAACGCACATTTTCGACTCAAAGAGGAAAATTTCGAATTTTGTTCATAAAAAGATAAAATTTGGGTTCTATAATCATATATGATTGGCTTTGATACCACATATAGAAAATTATTCACATGAATAATTAATCAATCAAGAAAAAATGGATCCATATATGATTGTAAAACATCAATATCGATAAACACAACGAAATTAAAGCGTACTTGTTTGAGTCACTGCTTCACTCGAAGAAAATAGATCAATTTGATAATCAGTGATCTATCGGAATGCCAAATCTTCCTTTCTATAACTTATTTCAGTATAACAGCTTTCAATGGGATTAAAGCAACTAATAGGTATAACCTACCCTTTTATAGGTTAGAGAGGGGACCTAGCAAGCCCTAATCAACAGCGTGTCAACTGGGCCATTCCCATTATGGATTTCAGTCAAACACAATTGTCTACACTTTGCTGCTCAACTAGGCCCATTATTAATAGATGCCAATACTCAATTCAATCATATCACTGTAGGGTTCAACAAATATTGGAATATCCATTAACCCGATTATTTAAAATAGAAAATCAATTAATTAATGTAAGCCCATATTATAGGAAATTTCCAACACACTTTCCATCAACTTGGAAGGGTAGAATAGTCAAATGACATTGTCTTGCAATTTCACATCAAGAAAATAGCAAACTCATTTTCATTCACTTGTCATTGTCACCTAATACTTCACTTACTCTCTTTGTTTTCCGTGGCCCTGAAAATTGGATAATAACAGCACAAGTGTCATAAATTTTATAACTTTTTTTCACTCATTTGAATATTATAAATTCGAAAAATCAATTGCTTGGGTGCCATCAGTGATTTTCCTTGCTGAAAAATTTGATGTGGACGCCAGTTGTCCTATGTGACTTCACTAGTGTTGATATAGACAATAACTAAAAAATTCAAAAAATTTCATGTCAAAATGGAAAATTAATAAATAAAAAAAATCTAAGTATGATGATTTGCTGAGAATGACACTCAAATAATTGATTTTACTTTGATATGACACTTAAGTGAGAAAAAAAAAAAGAAGAAGTTATAATGCTCAAGTGAGTACTATATAAAAGTTGCGACACTCATGCTATTCTTATCCTACGTATTTTTATTTATAAGTAAAAAGGCTAGAGAGGGCCAATCAATGTAGCTATACCTCTCAGTTTTACTACAAGGGTCCCATGCAAAGAAATGCCTTCCATTAATGAATTCTTTATAAGACATATTACAAGAAGTAGGTACCATTTATATAAAACTAAGTACTTCTCATGAATGAGGCCCATTGAATATAAAATCCAAAATATTTTAAATTTAATTTTCAACAAAATTGAAATTAAAATATCATCAAAACAATTATTAAATATTAATACATAAGTAGTATTAATTTAAGATTCCTCATTCACCTATCCTTTTTCCCAAGTACTGCATGGCTCTTGACTCTAGAAACCTATCATTCCTTCTCCTTAGTTTACTCACATACACTCAAATATAAATGTTGATATCTAATTTTTTTCTCAAACATATTTACAAATAAAAAATAAATAAATGCACGAGAGAGGCCTGGTTGGGCCGAATCCGCCCTTGGCCCGACCTGCCTCTCCTTCCTTCCCCGCATGGGCCAAGGCCTGACCATTCCTTCTCCTTCTTTCCTTTTTCCGCGAAGGCCCAGCCTTTCCTTCACTTCGCGTGCAACTTGCAAAAGAAAGAAAAAAGGGCAGCAACAACGGATGAGCAGGGGCAAGGACGGTGAGGACAGACGGAGGCAGGGCTGCGCGCGACACTTGACTAAGAATGTCGTGTGGTACGAGTCTGCTTAGGACAGCTATCATTGCTAAAAGGCAAAGGATGAAGAGCATAAAGAAACAAAGAAGGAAAGATCCGAGAGAAAGGGGAAGAGAAACAGAGAGAGGGGGGGAGAGACAGGGAACACGAGTGAGAGTTTGTGTGAGGGAAGAGAGTTGGAGGGAGAGACCGCCAGCCACCACACGGTCGATAACCCACTACGGTGCCTCCTTTCCCGCTCCAAAACTCTGGTAAGCCTCAACCCCCTTTTTGCCTTTTTTGAGCATGCCGGACTGGAGCTCGCGGCTGTCTGGCTGAGGCGAACTCCAGCCCCGCCTGTCCCTCGTTTTGCTATTGTTGTGCGTGTTGTTGTTGTCACAGGTTCTGGTCTTGATCGAGTCAAAGATCTCTTGTTTTCGTAGCATAAACTACCTATTCGACAAAATGTCCAAACGAGATCCATAGTTTTTTTCTCCAGGTATGGTCTGTTTTAGAATGACGGTGACCCTCTGGTCAGTCCTTGGTGGCCGTCGTTATAACACCCTAGGTCTCCATTGTACACATATTGTCCACTTTGAACACTAAGTTCTCATGGTTTTGTTCTTCTCAGGACATTCCATACCTACCCCAAGAAAACTTGTATGTACAATTAGAGAGCCCATTGCCTTATAAGGTAGCCCAGAACTCTCTCCCTAGGCAATATAGGACAAGAGAGAGACCCCTTCCTTGCGCACGTCCGAGGACCGAGGTGTGAATGCACCGCCATCCCTCCTCCCCACACACCGCCACTCAGGCTGTCACACTCTCCTCGCTCGCGTACTGCCAAGGCAATCTTAGTCCGTCCCTCCGTACTGTCATGGATTTGGGTCATCACACTTTCCACCCCTTAGAAGCACAACGTCCTCGACCATCACACTCTCCTCGCCCGCATACTACCAAAGCAATCTTAGTCGGTCCCTTCGTACTGCTCCGGGCCTGGGTCGTCACACTCTCCACCCCTTAGAAGCACAGTGTCCTCGCTATGTCTCCATTGTACACATATTATCCGCTTTGGTTACTAAGTCCTCACAGTTTTGTTCTTCTCTAGGTAGCCCATACTACCTCAAAAAAACGCGTATGTACAGTTAAAGGGCCCATTGCCTTATAAGGCAACCCAAAACTCCCTCTTTAGGCGATATGGGATAAGAGAGAGACCTCTTCCTTGCGCACGTCCGGGGAACGAGGCGCGGACGCACCTCCATCCCTCCTCCCCGCGCACTGCCGCTCGAGCCATCACACTCTCATCACTCGCATACTGCCAAAGCAATCTTAGTCCGTCCCTCCATACTACCCCGAGTCTGGGTCGTCGCAATCGTGGCGGTCCTTGGAGGCTGCGAGGTTCACTATTTTAGGCGTTTAGCAACGAGGAGGTCGGCCAATGAGTGGCAGCTAGAGTGACTGCTCGATGGACAGTGGTAACTTGCCGCAACTTGAGCTTTGGCCGAGGTTTGTCAAAAAAAGAAAAAAAAAAATGAAGGAAGGGGATGTCGTGGAGAAGAAGAAGACCAGAGAAGGGGAAGAAGAAAATAAAAGGAAAAGAAAAGAAAAATAAATGAAAAAGGACAAAAGGGGGAAGGCGTTTCATGAAAAAGTGTAGTAGAAAAGAAAAAATAGGGAAAAGACAAAAAAATTAATTAAAAAATAATATTGATATAAAAAAAGAAAAGTTTTTTTTTTTTTAAAAAAAAATAGATAATATCCTTTTTGGGTGAGTTCGGGTCATCGGATTAGGCTAGAAGGTTGGCTTGGGTTTACCTAGTTTGAACCCGTTTTCCCTAATATAATAATAATATATATTAAAAATATATTAAAATTTAAAAAATTCAAAAAATATTCAGAAAATATTGAAAATTCGAGTTTTTTTCTTGAAAAAATTAAAAAAACATGAAAATTAAGGAAAATTCAAAAACACTTAGAAAATTCCAAAATTCATAAAATTCTAAAAAAATTCAATAGTGATTAGAAAGACACCAAAAAAATCAAAATCAAAAGTTTTTGGAAAATTCAAAAATTCATTTTTTCTAGAAAAATCCAAAAAAATTATAAAAAATTTTTAAAAAAATCTTCAAAAAAGTTAAAATTAATCTCTTGGTTTATTTTCTCCTAAAAAAAATGGAAGTCTTTCCATTTATAATTCCGTTGAAGGGGTTTTAGTTGTCCTTAAAGACGAATACCCTCGATTGTGCAATATTGATACATTGAGTTTGGCTTCTCTTTAGTCTAGTTAAGATTAGCATTTGTCATCTCTATAGTACTAATTCTTTACTCTCCTATGCATTTTATTTAACGCTTTCCTTAGTTACTAATTGTTATTTTAATGATTGCGTGCCCGCATGATCACTTCACATGTTAGTGGATTGGTCTAAAGTTAATCCAATATGCCTGATAGAAATCTTTTTTTTTTTTTTTAAATGAACAAGATTAGGTACTGAAATGATAATAATTAGTTAATTAGTGTAATCAAGTCCATGACCTTAGATTCTTTGGTTGCGTAAGAAATGAGATACACTCTCATGCCTCATTTGACTTCTAACCGACCCCAATAGGCTAGTAGTGACTATTTATTGCGAAATTCTTAAGAACACCCCAATGTCGTGTGAGGTATGGGCTTGGGAGAGCCCGTGCCTAATCATGGGTGTTAGGTCCATCCTTTAGGCAATACCCCTAAATCTATTCCCTCCCTCGAATGGTAGCTCGCTACAATTTAGATTAGGCCTAACATTTAAATGAGCATTATGTGAAAAGGATAAATTCATAAAGGCTCACATTTTTTCATTCATTTTTTGATTTCCAATACCCCCTGTTATCTTAGATTGACCACAATATCTCTTGCAAGTCCTAGATTTAAAATTATTTCTTACTTTTATTTCTTCTTTTTATTTGGAAATTCTTATGTATTTTAGAATTGACAAAAAAATATGTATTTGCCAGTGATTTGATTGGATTGTCTTATAACGTAATTACAATTTTTTATAATTTTCTTGTCAATAATTAATTATTCCACTTAAGCAATCTTATTTTTCATTTTTGTTAATATAATATTTCCCGCCAATTGCCGCTAGAAATCATTAATGTGGCATCTAGTCATTGCTGGCTATCTTGAGTGGCATGCTGATGTGGGCAATTTGTTAATTTCCATGTTGCATTTGCAACGAAAATTGGCAATAAAGGCTACATTTGAATATCGCACACTTATGAATGACTATATTGATAAAATTGAAAAGTTAAAACTGATTTGACATTCGTACAATAGATTTAAGACTAAATTGCTAAGTTTTGAAAATATTTATATAATTACTCATTCTATGAATACATGTATAAGCATTTTTGGGGTAAGTACATTAGAAGTGTCATAACTTTCATACAACGATCACTTGAATGTCACAAATTTGAAAATTCAATCACTTAACTATCATTAGGAATTTGTTTTGTCGGGAAATTTTCAATATGGACGCCAATCATCTTACATGGCATCGAGGGTGCTAACTTGAAGAATTAATAAAAAATTAAAAATATCCATGTCAAAATGGGAAATTAATAAATAAAAAATCCATGTAGGATGATTTGCCGGAAATGACAATTAAATGATCGATTTTTCTCCAATGTGACATTTAAGTGAGTGAAAAATAAAGTTATAACACTCACATAAGTATCATATGAAAGTTATGGCACTTGCATTGTTCTTCTCCCCAGAAAGTGTATTCGAAATGGAAATTTAGAGTACTTAAAAAAAATGGAAGAATATGCTTGTAACTCTCTTCTTTACCCTAATGTTTTTAATTTGAAGGTCATTGAAAGGGCTAAGTGACTTGTGCAAAGCAAACAAGAGAGAGAGTTAGCTAACTATTTTGATCAAAATTGAGTGTTTTTATGTATGCCAATGTACATATTTCGCCAATAGTCAAATTGATTACTAGTTTCCATGGCAAGGTTGCCATTGCACCTTGACATCACTAAATACATACACAAAACCTCATATCTTCACCACCTCGACGTCATTACTCTCGCCACCACCACTTTGGATGCGACCAACAGCTAATGTCAGGTGTGTGCTGATGAACTTGATGAAATTGTTCTAGTTATCAATTTTCGATGGCAACTAGTACCTACTTCACCTTTGCTAGTGGGATCTTTACCGAATGGATCAAGTTGTGATGCATGTTGCAACTTGCAAGTAATTGGTGGCTTTGTTGCTAGATTTGAGTGACTTTTATTGAAGCATTCTAGATGCTGACTGAATCTAGCTCATCTTCAGTATATCCTCCTTCTTAATCCTCAACTGATGGTAACTTGTCCTTAGGTCAATATTGGAAAATATCCAAGCTCCCTGTAGTTGATTAAATAAGTCATCGATCCTTGGTAACGGATATTTTTTCTTGATCGTCACTTGATTAAGTTGTCAATTGTCGATGCAAAGACAAAACAAATCATCTTTCTTCCTTACAAACAAAACTGGCACTCCTTAAGGCGATGCACTAGGATGAATAAACCATTTGTCCAACAACTCTTGCATCTATACCTTTAGCTCCTTTAACTTTGATAGCGCCACACAGTAAGGACCCTTAGAAATTGGCTCCATCCTAGGAGCCAACTCAATCACGAACTCTATCTCCCTTTTTAGAGGCAAACCAAGCAACTCCTTAGGAAAAACATTAGAAAATTCCCGCAGTACGGCAATGTCCTCTATTCTTGACTCCTTAACTAACGTATCAACCACGGTTGCCAAATAACCTTGGCAACCCACATCCAACAACCAGGTTGCCTTAAGTGAAGAAATTAAAGTAATTGAGAGTCCTCCTCGATTTCCAACAAACTTGAAACTTCTACCTGCTAACGAGTTAAACTTAATCGCTTTACGATAATAGTCCATGGTAGCCCGTTGCTTGGTGAGCCAATCCATACCAATAATAACATCGAAATCAAACATCATTAGCACAATCAAATCTATTCTTTCCTCTCGATCACCAATTACTAACTTGCAACAAGGACACCTTATCGCAGACAACACTTTATCATTTAACGGGGTGGATATACTAATGACCACTTCCCACTAACTTAACGAATTGCTCAGCAATAAATGAATGTGTGGCTCTAGGATCAAATAAACCATAAGGAGCACGGTCATTCAACAAGATCGTACCTATAAGCACATTCTACAAGTTCTCCACCTCCCTTCAAGTGACAGCATACACTCTTCCTTGCATCAGAGGCCTACTCAAAATGCCTTTCTGCGCATTTTGCGCTACACTCCCTGCTACCTATCCTATCCGTGGGCAGTGGAGCCTGCACTCCCATGGGCCTGTGCGAACAATTCTTTACTTGATGGTCGTGCTGGCCACATCCATAGCAAGCTCCCAATCTAGCAGGACACAGGGTTGATCCATGTTTCCTTCCACAAAATCGGCACACACCATTCAAGTTGGGTGCCAACTTTCCAATTCCACATTTTCGGTTGGGAGGGATGGGATACTTTCCTCCTATCATTGGCCTCTTCCCAAATCGATTGTTATCTCTGTTGGGCACAAACCACGACCTAGATTCGGCTACCCACTCATTTAGATTTCTCTCTATCAACTAGACCCTCTCATACAATTCTTCATAGTCTTTGAGATTAAGCGGCACAACGGGTCCTTAATCTCTAGCTTCAGGCCATCTCTGAACCTTTTAACTCTGTCCACCGGGTCCTCAATTAACCTCGGTGTGCACTTTGACAACTCGACAAACTTCGCCTTATACTGATCTACAATCATCTAGTTCTAGTAAAGACATTGAAACTTAACCATCTTCTGTTCTCGAGCACGGTCTGAGAAATATTTCTTGTAAAACACTTCAACAAAGGCATCCTACTCCGGGACCATACTCTTAGGAAACATTCTTCCTTCAATGGCCTCCCACCACGTGCTTACATTACCCTGCAGTTGATTTATGGACAAGGTCACCTTGTCCTCCTCTAAGCACCTCAGTAGTACAGAAGCCTTCTCCAACTCTTGGACCCAAAGGGTTGCAGCCTCGAGCTCACCTGCTCCAGTAAGCTTTGGAGGCTTCAGCCTTAGAAACTGCTCCACTAGCTTATGCATAGGTTGCTCACCAATCCCATTTTTGGGTGGGACTTTAGCAGGTGCAGTAGCAACAGCAACAACATTGGCAGCAGTAGCGGCGGCGGTGGCGACGACGGCTTGATTTTGAGCTTACTACCCGACCACGTTCCCTAAGGTCTCTAGGGCTTATAGGATCCCCTCAACCCTAGGATCAATTGGTGCCCTTGCTCTAGCACCCGACTGCATCAACGCTCTCCCTCTAGCACCAACCCGTCTCAGTGCCCTTCCCTTGGCACTTGTCAAAGCCTCTATGGCCCTTCTTTGAGGGGCTCTCTACTCAGGATCGCTCATCTCACAGGGTCCTACTAGAAATCTACTTTCAAATTCCAACAAGGAAATAGAAATTTGAGCAACCCGCACCAAACAATCAATCAATCACGAACATAAGTATAAGGAAAAACTGTTTTTCCTATCTAAGTACTCCAAAAACCATTGCACCTTATCACTCTAAACTTTGACCAAGGCTCTAATACCACTTAAACGGGGATGCCATGCCCCGAACCTTGAGCACGCGAACATCCCTCAGTGGTCGATTAAATTGCGATGTCCCAGGACGCATCATTGACCTTATTTTCTTTTATCTTTCGATTAAACGCATGCGGAAGCAACTCAAATAAACACCTAGTCAATCAACAAAATTAGGATAGTAAAACACAACAGACAATTTCCCAAAAGCAATGATCTATTAATGAACTTATTAACCAAAGGAGTTTAACATGTACAGGCCTACAACAAAAGGTAACTCTTACATGACCTATTAGCAAAAAGGGTCATAAAGGTCAAGGTTAACTTTTAGCTTCACTAGCTCTAGGTATTGGTCCTAGTATATAGGTGCAAAGTCGGGCATGTGGTCAAAGGGGAACACCTCCATAGGCTCATTTGGATCGGAATCTGGATTCAAAATGACACCATCAAAGATGTCGATATCCATGGGATCCCATACTTGCCTTCCCATGTTCCCGGATGGCGATCCATTAAAACCCTGAAGTGGACCAATTCAATTGCCATTCACCTCCCTAATAAACCACGCCTTGAAATTATGGGGCACTACATGAGCAAACCCTTCATCTACCCATACGGTCATGACCACCAACTCACGGATCTGATCAGTCCCAGGGATAGGAAATAGAGTAGTCTCCACATCCATATCCCAAGGGACCCCAAAATGATGGGGTGACACTCCATACTACGGACCTAAAAATATTTAACAACAACGGTGTGAGATATAAATCTCAGCGAGTTAATAGCCTAAACCTCAATTAGGAAGCCGATTCGCCTTGGGGATAGCCTAAACATGCACCATATATAAACTTAGCTCCCCTTGGTACACCTCTGCATAATAGCACATCTCACATGGCAATAATAGTGCAACATACATAAATAACAATCAGAACACATACTAAAATTTCATGCACATTGCCAACACACATGTTCCAATTATTACTACCTCTCAGGCCACAGTCAACACAAGAGTCAACGGTGTTCTGGCATGACCAGGCATCATCCCGCCCCATCGAGCACGACATCATTTAGAACCCCCGCCTAGATAGCATTTCATAAAGGAGTATCGGTCTGGCTTCAACCGCGACTAGGCATTCAGACCCCCGTCAGGCATCCGATAAAAATCGGGCATCGCCCCCAAACTCTCGTCAGGTGACGGGTTCGATTAAATAACCACTTAAGCACACCATCAATCAAGCCAATTTTTGTTGCTATTAATTAGCCAAGAACAAAATAATTTGTTTTTAAAATAGTTACTTTGGCAATTTTTGTTTTTGGTAAGGTTTTTATTTTATTTTATTTTTTTTGGTAAGGATCACTTTGGCAATTTTTCATATTTAAAAATCCCAATAATTTATATGTGGTTACGTATTTGAAATCAACTAGTCAAACTTTGCACACTTCTATTTCAAAACCTGATTATTTTATTTAACAAGTAAAATTTGGCGTCCAAACCCTACACCTCATATTTTTCTATTTTCTTGCCTATAAAGCCCTTTCTAAAAATAATAAATAAAATTTACAATTGGGAAATCAATAACATAACATCACACGTGCAAACAACCAAAATTACGCACAATCTCATCTAGAAAAATGAGCATAAAATTCTACTTAACGGCTAATCTATCATTAATTGCACTAATTGCGATTAATTAATTATAGTTAGGCTAATAATAATTAATTAAACTAAAATTGATTAATTAGCCTAACTATAATTAATTAAAAATTAATCGATGTTAACTAAAATAACTACGATCAATTAAATAAGTAATGATTAAATAATTAAATTACGATTAATTAAACTAAACTCAATTAATTAATCTAATCGTAATTAATTAAACTAATCCAATTAAATTTAATCTAAACCATCATTAATCACAATTGAGAATAAACTAAAATTGACTAATATTAACTACTCTTATCCTTAACTAATCTACCTCCTACACATAATTAACACCCTAATTCATGATTAGGAAGTTAATTCACGGGTTTCTAGTGATGGCAAGCTCGCGGCGATGGCGGCGCAACGGCATCAAGAACATGACGCTCGTGACTCGAATGGTGGCACAAATGGCGGCGATTCGGTGAAGTTGAGCCCACGGCCAAACGAGGGGCTCAGCTTAGGCGGATTGGCAATGTGCGGCGCGGTAAAAAAAAAAAAAGGGGAGGGTGGCCTCAGCTTGGAAGGGGAAAGAAAAATGGGAAGATGATGGTGGCGTGGTGATGAGATGATGTTGGTAGATTGGCAAACCTTGTATAACGTGCTTTTCAAAGATTCACAATCAACCAAAGGGTAGCAATTGCTCGATCTGGCTTTTATGCAATAAAAATGCTCTTCTTGATTCAATATATATACATACATACTTCAAGACATGATTTTATAAAACCAAAGAAGATATAGTACCACTCACCTCCTCCTCGACGACCAAACGATGGACGATACTCGTATCGTCGAATTCAAGGTCCTATCAAATAACCGAGAAAAATGTTAAAATCTAATAAAACTCTGTCTCTACTTAAAACCAAAGAAGAAACAACTACATTACACCTTAACTCTAACAAAAGGACTTCTACGCGCTAACAAATCGCATAACCAAAGCGATTGTTCAAGCCATTCGCAACACAAAATTTAAGTGCAAAACTTGATTGCGCCTTAACTTTCTCTTCCGAACTCCGATCCGAACGTACTTATATTCAATAGAGAGCCCTTGAAACATATCACAAGAATCTCAACTTGACCGTCCCAAAATCAAGCCGAAAAATGACAAAATACAGGCCCAAAGCTGCTGGACGCGTACTGTTCATTGTGCGCGGGAAACTTTGAAATTTTGTTTCGGACAAACCATAAGCTCAAATCACGATCCGTAAAATCCCATGACTCCACAACACCCTAAATTATCATTCTTGCAAAAATACGCAGCTCAACGACTCCAAAATTAGACTTCGCCGCTCAGTTTTCCAAAAATTTCGAATTTAAATCCTAAATCCAAAAATTACTTCAATCGGACAAACGAGGGCTTGATCTCTTACCGGGTGCTGTGTTATGGAGTCGAATCGGCTTAGCAAGGAATCCGACACGTGCACGTGCCAAGATTCATTTCCTTTCTTCCCCCTTCTCTTCTTCTTCTTCTTCTTCTTCTTCTTCTTCTTTTCTTTCTTTTCTTTTTGGTAGAGGACCCCTCAGCTTCTATTTAGCCGAGCCCTCTCCCCTCTCCTTTTTGTTTTACTGACTTTTCGGTTTCTTTTTCAGTTTCTTCTTTTGGGGCCCACTAACATAATATTACATTATTGCATAATATTACATTAAGTATCCCTCAATTAAAGAAATTATGCACCTTAACGAAGATCCAATGTTTGAAAATCTTCCAATTGTGATTATAGAATTGTCCATTCAAGCCATCTAGTCATATTGCTTTGGTGGAACCCAATTACTAAATTGCTTCTGTAACCTCCTTTAAGTCACATTAGCTATTAAAAACTGATTTATCTCCTCCCCTATGACAGTAGGACATTTCTCCAAGAGAAGCTAAAATACCCGGGTCCTAAGGTTGTATAAAGCTCGTTGAAAAAGAGAACCGTCTGGTGTTTAAGTTGGTCTAAATCATGAACCCATTTCCCAGTAGGAGATATTAGCATAGAAATTTGGTTCCCTTGTCTTCTCTGAATTGTGGTGACGTGAAAATATTTGATATTTTTATTGCCCTATTTAAGCCAATTAATCCTAGATCGTAGCTGCACATACATCACTGATAATCAATTTGTTTCTTTATATAGACAATGTACTAAATTTGATGGGTACTGCTGGTGCACTTTCCATCCACTAGTAAGGACCAAATAGTCAACTCATATTGTCTTTTTCCTCCAATTTTCACATCAAGAAAATCATAAACTCATTTTCATTTTCACTCACCATTGTCACCGAACATTTCACTTACTCTCATTTTTTGTGGCCCTAAAAAATCTAAGAATAAAAATTTCTTGGTATTGTCCCATTTCATGAAGGAAAGTATGCTTACAATTCTCTTGTTTACCCTAATGTTTCCAATTTGGGGGTGATTCAAATGGGCAAGTGACTTGTGCATGCCAAAAGAAAAGAGAGTTGGCTTAACTATTTTCGCCAAAACTGTGTTTTCGCGTATGTAGACATGTATACTTCACCTACAATTAGATTGGTGACTACATTTTCAGGGCTTCAGGGCAAGGATGCCGTTGCACCTTGATATATACGCCCCAACAAGAAGGCAAGTGTTGAGTTTATTATTTATTATTCTAAGGTGTTAGCAAGTTGGGCCTATTTATGTATTTGACGTATGTAGTTGTACAAGGCTTAACCTCAGCCTATAAATACTTCTTTTGATCTAAAAAATAAAGTACTCTCTCTTTTACAACAACACCTAATTTTCCATTTCTGTCTCTTTCACGGCAAGCCCCTATAGGCTGAATCAACTTTGTTTTCAGATTATTTCAAAGGTGATTCTCTGGACAAATACCAAGTATCTTTCGGCTAATCCACTAAAACAATTTCTAAACATCGTTATTCTCTGTCAGTTCTTTGAATGGCATTTTTACAATGCCAACAGACATTCTTGTTGAAAACGCTTTCTGTGGTGAGTTCAAGTTAGCAGATTCTTCATTGTCTTAAGAACCAAATATGACAAAGAAGTTTGTCTGATAGCTTTCACAGTGCCTGATGCTTTAGTTACTAATATGATCTCAGAAAAATGGAAAAGTGGAACGAAGAGGCAAAAATTAACAAGACCACACAAACATGGAAGAAAAAGTTTTCACCAGAATTCTAGTTTCATTCACCATATGACATTAGTACGAAAAGTCTTGCTTAGTGGAATTTCATTTCTTGTTTCAAACTAGCCTACTTGATTGAACAGAGCCTCTTGCTAAAGAGCAACTGCTGTACCAACACAGAAATTGCCAAATATTTGCATCCCAGCTTTGGAATGACCCAAACAAGCAAGGCCTAACTGCCACCCAACGTGTAGTCATTTGCTATTCCACAAATTTATGTTGATACATTTCCAAGCAAGCTAGAACATGATTAAGGGGAAAAAAAAATACAAAGACTGCTTTTGAAAACAGTACATGGAAATAGGATCATGCTAGTACTCATTATTGACTCCATGTCAAGACACGAGCTGGTTATAGTTTGCATCTCTGAGCTGAACTTTCGAGCTTATTGGTTTTGGTATCCTCATTTTATCTGCCTTCAAGAGCGGTAATAGTGACATTGTTGGCAGAGTATTTTTTCTGACTTTGTCTGGAGGAACCTGTGTCTGTAGTTGTTTGCCTCTCGGTGAATGCTGGTTTGTTCGGACGAGGAAGACCAACAATCTCATTGCTAATCATTGAAATAACAGTTGAAATGGTAGGCCTATCATTTGCAAGTTCTTGTGTACAAAGCAGCCCCACATTTATGCACCTTATGATCTCAATCTCGGAGCATCCAACAGAAATTTTAGGGTCCACTAGCGCAAGTACATTGTCTTCCTCCCAATATTTCCATGCCTGCCAAAAAGCAGAATTCAAGTCAAATTATTTTTGGAACTTGAGCTGATGGAAATAGGGTGATCTCTCTGTTTGTAACAGCTTACCAATCCTAACAGGCTCAAGGACTGATCTTCCTCATTGAAGCTATTGTTCTGTCTTCCACTTACAATCTCCAGCAATACTACCCCAAAGCTAAAGACATCTGATTTTTCTGAAAACCGCCCTTCCATTGCATATTCTGGAGCCATGTAACCACTGCATTCCATGAAACACTTTAATATTCCTCATGCTAGGTAGAAAGATAAAATCATTACGAGACTCATCATATAAGAAATACTTACTAGGTTCCCACAATTCTTAGTGTATCTGCTTGATCTTCTTTTCCTCCAAATATTCTAGCCGTTCCAAAGTCTGAAATTCTTGGATTGAGCTCTTCATCCAACAGGATATTACTCGTCTTAAGATCTCTATGAATTATCCGTAGTCTGGAGTCACGGAGAAGGTATAGTAGGCCTCGACAAATTCCATCAATGATGTTGAATCGTCTTCTCCAATCCAGTTGCTCTCGTTTGAGCGGATCTGAAATAGACAATAGAAGTGAAATTCATAAAATTATGTGTTAATTTGCGACCGGAGAAGAGTGTAATGCACAGAAAGAGGCTCCCATGTATACTGAAAATGTAAAGTATGTGCAATAGGTGCAGCCAATGTCTGTTTAAACAGGTAAAATTAAAAACTTGACTTCCCCATAAACTGGTATTCCATGATAGATCGACGGAATACTACAAGAAATGGAATATTACCAAAAAGAAATGCATCTAGACCCTTGTTTGGCATGAACTCATAGATTAATAGTTTTTCATCTTGCTCGGCACAGCATCCAAGGAGTCGAACTAGATTACGATGTTGGACCTTGGAAATCACTTCCATTTCATTGATAAATTCCCGCAATCCTTGTCCAGAGGCCTCTGATAGTCTTTTGACTGCTATTTCTTTTCCATTTAGCAATCTCCCCTGCACAAAAGGATGTAAATGAGCAGCGAAAGTTAGAAAGAAGAAGCAGAAATGGAGCTGCTGCCCTCTACATGACATAGTATTACCCTATATACTGCCCCAAAACCACCCTCCCCGAGCTTGTTCGCATCACTAAAGTTACTTGTTGCTGCGGCCAGCTCTTCCAATTTATATAGCACAAGCTCCTGGAGATTGACTTTGCTTAAGCTCCCTCCGAGCACGTTCTCACTAGAAGGCTTTGAAAATTGGTGTCCGTCTTTACCACCTCGTTTTTTCGACTTCTGCCAGGCGAAGAAAGTACCAATACTGAAAATTACAGTTGCCACAACAGCTGCAGTCGCTATAATTGCTCTCAGATCTCTTTTTCCTTCTGCAGATCAAAATACGGACAAACAATGATGTCTGAGGTTGAAGCACATATTAAAAAATAAAAAAGAACTAATTAGCTAGCTTTCAGGGATCGCAACTCCACCTGGCATATCAGATTGATTGAAATTCCCTAACCATCTAGCAGTAAGTTGCATTACCAGATAGATCAGAAATTTAATTTAGGAATGAACATACCAAGTTCCGTATGGGCCACTCGAACATAAAGAGTTGTTCCTGCATAGGAGAACTTCCGTATGTCGATTAGGTCTCCGCTCCAGTACATGCAACCAACGCCGGCATCATAAGCATATGCTGCACACGAACAATTACTGAGGCACTGCTCTCGGCACTTGTCTTCCAAAGGAGATGACCAGATTGCATAATTCGGCACTTTCACATTCTCAAGCTTTATAAATCCATCAATTTTTCCCACTTTAGTACTACCATTTTTCAACTTATCGCATTGCAGCAATGATTTCTGGATGCATCCGCTGGACCAATTCCCTCTGCTCCATTCTTCAACTTTTTTTGGCTCAAAGCCCCTCAAGCAGCTGCAAATTGGTGATTTTTTGGCATCACAGAATCCAAACGGACCGCACTTGCCATAAACATCACAGTCAGATGCCCGGGTTGACCAATCAATCCGCCACTGCTTATTTTTTTCATCCCAGAATGGCTGCAACAACTCCCCATTTGACCTCACAAAAAAGTATGACAAATAAGACACCTCTGCAAAATTGTAAGTCAGATAGACATATCCTTCTTTATCATCCACTAAGCTAAATCCATCAAGATAGACTGATAACATCTCGGGAGTTCCGATGAAAACCTTACCATTCCATGGACCACTCCGCCAATATAGAGTAGTGCCGTTCCAAAGGAAAACTTCAGGAATATTTAGTGGTTCGAGACTAATTGAAAAACTTCCAATCGATGGGTCAGAAGGGCTTTTCCAAGATGTGAGTACCTGCTTCTCATTTGTTCTCAAGTTGGTGCTAAGCTTCATTTTCGCCATGAATGTATCACACATGGTCTGGAAACTTTCCCATGCCATTGTATCAGTTGTGCTCATATTAGAGCTTTGTTTTTGCAAGATAAGATTTCCAGTATCTAATAATTGGGCTTTTGCATTTGCTCCAGAGGTGGAAACGTTTGATGACCAAAGTACTTCCTTCTTTCCATTCAATATCACAAGATTACCATCATCGGATATGGTCATGACACCAGAAGAATCTAGAACCGGCTTCTCCCTGTTTGCGACCCAAAAGACGTTAAACACAGGAATCTTGTTATGCCAAATTCCGACATACCGATTGGTAGTACCATTGGGGCTAAAGAATCCCAGTCTGTAGAGACCTCCGCTTGATATGATACTTCCAGGGTCTTGGATATACTCAGATGCTGTAATGACATCTCCCCCAATGCAAAATGTCACAGCATAATGAGACAAAATAAAGAGAGAGAATACTCTTACTTTTCTTAGAAGAATCATGACTACTTGAACCTTTCTTCTTAGCAACAACTGATTTTGCTAGCTTTAGAACAGCAGAAGACACAACCTGAAGTTTAGGATAGAAAGTGGAAATCACAATTATCGAGAGAAAACCTTGTGGTCGAAGATAAAGGAAAATTTTCGACTGGAAAAGATGGTTTAAGCATCTCCATGAAGAAATTTAAATTGCTCGAATGGGAACATTTTCCTCGTCCACTTGGCGGTCTTTGATGTTGAGTCGCATGGTGGATATAATGGACATTGTTTATTTTTTTCACTTTGACTTTTGAGTCAAGTATCTTGATCTAGTGCGCCACCGGGAGAGCATTAGCGAAATGCTAGAGTGCTTACATCAGGATTTCTACCCCCATTGACGAAGTCAACTCTAGAAAAAGCATTCAAGCCTTCGAAAGTGCACGCCACCGAAATTTTAGACTCTTGCATTCATTCAACATGGTGGCTGTGATTGCTTTCCATAAATGGCCACTTTCTTGGTAGATTCATGTACATTTCCACAATTGCTTTTTAAGGTGTCTTTGGTAAAAATAATTATTTTTTAGTACTAATACTGTTCTATATCTATTCATGAAATAGTTTTTGAGTAAAACATGTTTAGTAACTACATAAAATTTCTATACTCGGAATAAAAATAAACATAAATACATTTGGTGTGATCCACAAATTTTTTTTATGACGTGGAATTTCTTTTAATTTTCCAATAACTTTTTTGAGATTTTTATTTTCTTCTTTTTTTTCCTCTCTTCTTCTTCCTCCTCTAGTTGATCACTACTGCGGGTGGTGACCGACAATGGACGGTGACCGGCAACGGCAATAAATGATTGGCAAACAACGAAGGCAACTAGAGACCGATGGAGCGGTAGCGAATAGCTAGGCTCCGACAATCGGTTAGAAGAGGGAAAAGAACAAAAGAAAAAAAAAAAAAAGACTTTTTCTAAAATTTGTTCTTAGGAGTAAGAAACTAATTTTTTTACTTCTTATTTCTATTCCAAATTTATTCCTTGACCATTTTTCTATTCTAAGAGATAGAAAACTTAACCGACATTACTAAATGAATTTCTGTTCTTTTTCTATCCCATGGAATGAAAGAACAAAAATATAGAAAAACAAAAGAGTTATCATGCAAACCTTTAGGCTCTGTTTAGTAAAAAAATTTATGTTCCCTTGAACAACAATTTATGTTCTTTTATTCTAGGAAACGAAAAAAGAATAGAAACTTATTTAATAAAATTTTTGTTATATTTTTTATTCCCAAGAATAGATTTGAAATAGAAACAAGAAGTAAAAAAGAAAAAATAGATTCTTTTTCTCGGGAACAATTCATAAAATTAGTTCCTATTTTTTTTCTTTTCTTCTCTTTTCTTTTCTTCTCTTCTTCTTCCCTTTGGCCGGTCATCAACCTCAGCTATGGCCGACGACCGGCCAAACAAGGGCCGGTGAACTCGCCAGCCCTCGACGAGGCCTAGCCTCACTGTGGTTGGGCAAGGCTTGGCCTCACCTTAGCTAGGCGAGGTTGACCTCGCCTAGATCTAGTGAGGCTGAGCTTGCCTAGCCATCAATGAGGCTCGGCCTTGCCAGGGCACCTCTAGTTTGGAGTCGCCTGATAATGGCTTGGTGAGGCCAAGCTTCACTGGTGGCTGGGCAAGCTCGACCTCACTAGATCTAGGCAAGGTTGACCTCGCCCAGCTAAGGCGAGGTCGAGCCTCACACAGCCACAATGAGGCTTAGCCTTGCCAGGCTAGGGCTCGGTTGACCTCGTGCTACCTTATTGAGGTCAAGTCTCGTTGACGGCTAAGCGAGCCTCTGGCAAGTTCACCAAACCTTGCCCTAGTCTAGCGAGGCTCAAACGAGCTCACCGGACCTCACCCAACCGGCCATGGCCGGCGTCTAGCTACAAAGAAGAAGGAGGAAGAAGGAAAAAAAGAAAAAGAAAAAGAGAAAAATAAGAAATATATAATAAAAGTATTAAAAAAATAAAAGAAATAAAAGAATTTAAGAATTTTACCAAATATATTTCTATCCTCTAAATAGAAATTTTAGACAATTACCAAGCGCATTATTTTGCTCAGAAATTGTTTCTAGGAATAAAATTATAAAAAAATTATTTCTGATAAAAAATTATTTCTTGGAATAAAATGGTTACCAAACATGCCCTTAGTTTCCAATCACTCACAATCAGTTATACTAATTGAAATTGTGAGAAGGATATTAGAAGTGTCATAAGTTATGTATTGTGCTCATTTTAGTGCCAAAAGTTTTTGTTAGTTCACTAAATTGGCAAAATAAGATAAAAACAATAGCTTAAGTGCTTCAGGTGAGAAATTCTTGTTAGAGAAATTACGTTTTATTTATAATTAAAAAAATTCTGAAGTGGCATTTTTTGCACTAAAGTGATTACTTTTTAACTTGCTACACAATGTTGTTTAGGGGTTATATGCTGACTGGGCATGCCGACGAGCCACCTAAGATCAAGCAATTAATAGAATATGGCTACATTGAATTTCTAACAACTCATATTAGAGTTGGCATTCAAGTGATTATTTTTTCAAAAAAGTGGTGCTTAAGTTTTCTAAAAAAAGTTTGGCCTTTAAGTTAGCACTGCACACAACTTATGACACTTCTAGTATCATTTTGCCGAATGAAATTTTACAATCAATTGACAAGGACATCAATGTTAAGTAAAATGAACTATATCATTCTCACATCAACAGGATTAGTGGAACTTTCTGAGCTACCTATGCCATTGAATTTATGATGCAAAATGAACATTAGTGAAAACTTGAGGGTGTTTCTAGTGGTGCTAAGATTTAGATTCGAAGTTGGAACAAATAGAAACGTCAAGAAGTAGTTGCGAACATTTGAAGGAGGGGGCTAATTGTAATTCTCCCCATAGTGGAGGGGGCCTGTCTGCAATTTTTCCAGAACTTTATCTAACCCACTGGCTCCCGATATGAGAAATAGAAGCATTATTCCCACCTGAAGGCCCTAAATTTTTTAACCCCAACTTTTGATGACACAAATATGTGTAGTAAAGAACTGTAAAGTGGAAAAAAAAATAGTTCATGTTTTGCGTTTCTATACATTTCCAAGTAAGATTGTGTAAAAGTAAAACTAGTAACTTGAAACGGTAAGAACAAGACTTTTAGGGAGAATCTTGCAAAAATTCAGATCATGTCATCTGCCTTGAAGAACAGTAAGAGTAACATCCTTGGCAGAACATGTATTTTGGCTTTTTCCAAAGGAATCTGTGTCTTGAGTTATTTTCCTCGGGGTGAACGCAAGTTTCTTTGGATGAGGAAGATCCACTTCACTATTGATCATCGAAATAACAGTTAATATATCTTTTGCCCTTTCTTGCGTACAAAGAAGCCCCACATTTATGCACCTTGAAAGCTGAACCTCAAGACATTTAGCAGGTATGCTTGGGTCCACTAGTGCTAGAACATTCTCTTCATTCCATAACTTCCATGCCTGGAAATTAATCAAGTCAATTTACTATTGGAGTTCCACTTTATTGTTAAATTATGTCTCGAATTTGATTGCAAAACGTGATTGGCTTGGATGTTTTCGGTCAATAGAAAAGTTTCGCTGGACTCTCGAAAATTTACAAAAGAGGAAATAAAATAAAATAAAATAAGCAAAAGTTTCTTCTCTGCTTTGGAGGAGCCGAATCTCTCTGCAAGTTATACATGGTGGGGCCCAAAGTCAAATATTTGACTTTGGGCACACAATATTGCATGCCTGGGTTTCTTTTTAGCTAAAAAGGGAAAGAAAAAAAGGTGAGAAGCTCTCTTGTAAGTAGAGATAAAAGCTAGTGGGCTCAGGTCAAACTTTACTTGGGCACATATATAAAGCAGAACATGCACATCTCCAAGAGGTAGTGGCTAAAACCATACGAGAGAAAAAGAAAAGGAGCTGCAAGCGACACACATCAAGCTGAAGAGAGCCACATGTGTTTTTTTGTTTTGACCTTGAACGCACAGTAATTTTGTGCCGTGAGTTTATATCCAAATGAGTTGTTTATTTATAAATATTTTGGGTTTTGAGTTAAATTTAGGTATGGGAAATACTCAAGCGTGTGAGTGATTGTAAACTCTGATTCTCCAATTATAGTGGATTATTTTCGCTAGCTCTCCCTATGGACGTAGGTACCGATACTTGGACCAAATCATGTAAATTTCTAGTGTCCTTATTATTTCTCATTTATTTCTCTGGTGATTTCGCATTGATGTAAATTGTAAAATCCTGTCGTTTTCGCATATTATATTCTAACAATTGGTATCAGAGCTTGGTTGGGATCAATTTTTTTTATTGTGATTTGGAGCTTCTGCTTGTCTGATTATTATTTGGAAATTTTGTTATTACAATTATATTTGAGAGGAAATCTGAAATTGAGAATTTTAATTGGAGCAACAACTTTGTGTTATGGAGCATCAAGATACGAGTATTATTGACAACCTAAGGTTTGACCAAAACAATGGATGGTGAAGATGAGTTGCCTATTATAATGAAAGCTTTAGAGAGGGTAGAGCTAATGGAAAAAACAAATAACACAATCCTGTTAAATTTGTCGGATGAGGTTTTAATAGAGGTTGCTGAGGAGAGTGATGCCACAGCATTATGGGCAAAATTTCAAGCACTCTATGTGAAGAAAGGTTTAAACAATTGCTTTTACATGTTGAAGAAGATGTTTCAATTTAGATATACCTTTTAGTATATCTATCAGATACTACCTAGATTAATTTAATAAACTCATGATGGATCTGAAGAACATCGATAAGATACTTGATGATGAAGAACATGACATGATGTTGTTAGCCTCTTTACCAGAATCATAGGAGCACTTTATTGATTCATTGTTGCAGGGTTGTACTACAATTACCTCAGAAAAGGTAAAGTCTACCTTATTTTCTAAGGAGTGGCAGAGAAAGTTGCGAGATGACGGTCTAACGCAAGGAGTAGCGCAAGCATTGACGAATTGGGGTAGAAAACAACATCGATGGCCTAGTAGTAACAAAAATAAAAGCAGATTGAAATTACGCCATAGAAAGTTCAAGGGATACGTGAAGTGCTTTTAATGTCACGAGGAGGGGCACATAAGCAAAGATTGTCTAAAGCGGATAATAAAGCTGATAGACAGAATGCCACAAGCAGTACAGCAAACATTGCTGAGGGGAGTAATAGTGATTCAGAAATTGTTTTATGTGTGACTTCTACTTTGTCAAGAGATGAATGGGTGATAGATTCGATGTGTTCTTATCATATGACACCTCATAATAACTAGTTTACTACCTACCAGACTGCATATGGTGGTACAGTTCTTTTGAGGAATAATGTAGTTTGTAAGGCTGTGGGTATAGGGACAATTTGGATTCGTATGCATGATGGGGTGGTGCGCACATTGACAGATGTAAAGCATATACTAGAGCTGAAGAAGAACCTTATTTCTTTGGAGACACTCGATGACATCGAGTGTAGATACACCACTAAAGGTGAAGGACTGAAAATCTCTCGAGGTGCCATAATAATAATGAAGCGGAAGAAAGTGAATACTCTATATCATCTACCAAGAGAGACCGTAACTCGAACTACTGCAGTTTCATCAGGTGAGTCAGAATCTAACTTGACTTAATTATAATATATGCGTTTATGGCACATGAGTGAGGCATGTATGACGATGCAGAGTGAAAGGGGGTTGTTGAAAGGTCAAAAGACAGGCAAGCTAGAATTATGTGAGCACTGCATCATTGGGAAGCAACATCGAGTTAAGTTTACTACAGCTATTCATTTGATCAAATGATCAATTGTCTATATTCATTTAGATTTTTGGGGCCCATCTTCGATTCCTTCGAAAGGAGGTGCCCGATATATGCTGACATTTATTGATGACTATTCGCGGAATGTATAGTTATACTTTCTGAAACACAAATATGAAGTGTTTGATCGATTCAAGAAATTTAAAGCATTGATTGAGAAACGGTCAAATAAACATATCAAGTGCTTGAGAATTGATAATGGCATAGAGTTTTGTGGTAAAGATTTTACTGAGTTCTGCAAGAAAGAATGTATTGTGAGACACCGCATAGTACTTGGGACACCACAGCAAAATGGCATAGCAAAACGGAAGAATAGAGCTTTGCTTAAGCGAGCTCGATGCATGCTTTTGCATGCAAGACTTGGCAAGGAATTTTGGGCCAAAGCAGTAAACATGGCTTGTTACCTAGTTAATCAATCTCCATCATCAGCCATCGTGTGGAAGACTCTTAAGAAAGTATGGTCGGGTAAATCTATTAATTATTCTGGATTACGTATATTCAGATATCTTACATATGCTTATGCGAGTAATGGTAAGCTTGAGCCGAAGGAAAAGAAGTGCATATTTTTGGGTTATGCACATTTGGTGAAAAGCTACAGGCTATGGAGCATTGATCCTAGATCACTCGGTTTTCTAACCAACAAAGATGTGATCTTCGACGAGACTACAATGCTTCAATAGAGGAGTTCTGAGACATAATCAGCGGAGAAAACATATTATGGTGTCATTAGTGAGGTGGAGCTTCAAGTGGAGACTCCGGAGACCTCGAAGGTATAACATAAGTTGAGACTGTAGATGAAGTTGCAATTCCTAAAGTCGATGATAATTAACAACTAGCAAAACCGCAGCATATTATAGCCGCATATAGACAAAGAAGACAAATTAAATCACTAGTACATTATGGTTATACAGATATTGCTTATGCATTGACTATAGGTGATGAGATTGAGACAAATCAGCTTTTGTCTTATTCTGAGGTGATGGCTAGTTCGAAGTCATCATAGTGGCTAAGGGCTATGAGTGAAGAAATTAAATCACTCCATCGAAATAAGACATAGGAGCTGGTCAAAGTACCAAAGAGCCAAAAGATTGTCGAAAGTAAATGGGTTTTCAAATGGAAAGAGGGCATTCCTGATGTTGAGGCAGCAAGGTATAAGGCGAGACTTGTGGCAAAAGAATATACATAGCGTGAGGACATTAATTACAATGAGGTGTTCTCTTCTTTGGTAAGAAATATTTTTATTCGTGTTTTACTTGCCTTAGTTACTTCGCAGATCTCAAGTTAGAGCAACTAGATGTGAAAACATCATTTCTTCACGATGAGTTGGAGGAGCAGATTTACATGAGGCAACCAAAGGGATTTGCTATTTCAGATAAGAAATATCATGTTTGCTTGTTAAAAAAAAAATTTGTATGGGCTATCTTACCTTTACCAAAAAAAAAAAATTGTATGGGCTAAAACAGTCTCCTATTTAGTGGTATAAACATTTTGATGCTTTCATGACTAGTCAAGACTATACAAAAAGTTAGATGAATAGATGTGTTTACTATAAAAGATTGGAGAATAGTTCTTTGATTTATTTACTTTTATATGTTGATGATATATTGATAGTAGCTAAGAATATATCTGATATTGATGTGCTAAAAAAGTAGTCACATGCTGAATTTGAGATAAAAGATTTAGGTGTTGCAAAGAAAATTTTAGGTATGGAGATTTTGTGTGATAGAACTGTAGGAGTTTTACATCTATCTTAGAAGAAATATATTGAGAAGATTGTGGCATGTTTTAATATGTAGTCAGCAAAATCTGTAAATACACATTTAGTCGCTACATTTTCCTTATTCTAGTGCCGTGGGTAGTATTATGCATGATATGGTGTGTACTAAGCCTGATATTTCACAAGTTGTGAGCATGGTTAGTCACTACATAAAGTATTCTGGTAAAGCTCATAGGGAAGCTGTGAAGTGGATCCTAGATATTTGAAGGGGACAACAAACGTGGGTATAATGTATCGGAGGGACAACAATGATAATGAGATCACTAGTTTGTGGATTTAGATCATGCTGGTGATTTGAATGATTGTAAATCTTTAACAGGGCACGTGTTTACGCTTACGGGTAGTGAGTTAGTTAGAAATTCTCCTTACAGGATCACATTGCCTTGTCTTCGACTAAGGCAGAGTACATGGCACTAACCTTTGTAGCAAAGGAGGCGATATGGTTACAAAGTTTGCTCTCGGACTTTGGATTAGAATAGAAAAATGTGTATATACACTATGATAACCAAGATGCGATATATTTGGCATATAATATAATTTATCACGAGCGAACGAAGCATATTAACATCAAGTGCCACTTCATTCGAAATGTCTTAGTTAAGAGTAATATTATTGTAAAAAAGATTGCTACAGCAGGTAACCCGGTAGACATAATGACTAAGTTTTTTTTTTTGGCGAAGCTCAAGCTCTACTTAAGCTCTATTAGCGTTTGTGGAGAGTGGGTGTCTGTCGGGGCGTTAGGAGAGCAGCATGAATGATGAGCACTATAACTTAATTTCAAACATTGAGCCACGACGGAGAATTGTTAAATTATGTCTCGAGTTTGAGCATTTGTAAAACGTGATTTGCTTGGATGTTTTTAGTCAATAGAAAAGTTTCGATTAAACTCTTGAAGATTTACAAAAGATGAAATAAAATAAAATAAAATAAAATAAGCAAAAGTTTCCTCTTTGCTTTGAAGGAGCCGAATCTCTCTGCAAGTGATACATGGTGGAGCCCAAAGTCAAATATTTGATTTTCGGCACACAATATTGCATGCCTTGGTTTCTTTTTAGCTAAAAAAAGAGGGGGGAACCTGAGAAGCCCTCTTGTATGTAGAGAGAAAAGCTAGTGGGCCCAGATCAAAATTTTGACATAGGCACATATATAAAGTAGAACATGCACGTCTCTAGGAGGTAGCGGCTGAAACCCTACGAGAGAAAAAGAAAAGAAGCCACATGTGGCACACATCAAGCTGAAGAGAGCCGCGCAAGTTTTTTTTTTTTTTGTTTTGAGCTTGAACACGCAGTAATTTTGTGCCATAAGTTTATGTCACACCCCAAATCCACTAAAACAAGGGCATGACACGGCCGTCCTTTCACCAAAGGACGCAACCTCAACATAACCAAAATTCAACCCGATATCAACATGTGGGTGTGTGTGTGTGTGTGTGTGTGTGACAAAAAGGGTATTTGGTTACAATATCAAAGTATTTCTACAATCCACCAAACCAAAACATACACCTACTACAAAGACTAACTTATAAACTTATCAATTATGCATAAACCATACCCAAAAATTTCCCCCACAAAAGTCCTCCCCAAGCGAACGCTCACGCCTATTCGTGACTCGTTGAAGAACCTGAAAAACAAGTAGATGAGAGGAGTGAGCTACCACGGCTTAGTAAGTAACACATTTTTTCTAAGCTAATCGAAAAATCACTATGCACATTTTAAAACACAAACATAACTCACTTTATCATAATATCAAATCATAACTCGAATATGGAAAGTACCAATGGTCGAGTCCATTAGTCAATCTCGTAAAACATACATCAATGGTCTATTCTATTGATTAATCTCATCAAATTATATCGATGGTCCACTCAATCGACCAATCTCAAATCACACGTCAATGATCCACTCCATTGACCAATTCATGCTCAAATGTCTAACCATGGTTACGTGTAACACCCGTGACAAGACGACCAAGATTCCCCCATTGGTAAGATCTCTACCTATTATTAGCCGGTGGCTCGGCCCATAAAGATATCTTGAATAGTATGCGTATACCCACACACCCCTCAGGGTCCACGGCGACATTAAACATCAACCACAAATCACAATATCTAGTAATCCAATATCAGAAAGGAAGTCATATCACAACTCAAAATTTGATATATAAATATCAAAACATTCTCCAAAACATTTCAAGATTCTTTTACAAAGAATTTCACAAATCCTTTTTCAAACAACCATTCAAATCAACGTCAAAATATAACTTCCTTCAAACAACAAAAATGTCAGTAATAGCTCGATCATGTTTTATGCAACAAAATATGCTTTTTATCAACTCATAGAGTATTTAATCCATCATGTTTCTTAAAATATAAGTTTAAAATACAAAGAAGAAATAGTGCCGCTCACCTAGAAAAAACCAAAAATCAACTACGACGCTCACACGAACCAACGCATTCGGATTCCTAACAATTAATGGAAAAATAATATCAAAATGGCAAGTAAAAATGATATTCTTATAACGACTCGCCTATACTAGGCCTATTAGTCAATAAAATGACACCTACGCGCCCCAAAAGCTCACAATTTAGGGGAAACCCATCATTTTCAGCTAGGCGCGGCCCATGCACCAACTTCATCACGCCATAACTTCCTCCACAAAATTCCGCTTCAAGCCATCTTATAGTCTTTAGAAAGCTCTCTTAACGTACAACAACAACCCCAACTCAAACACTCCAAAACAGTACCGAAAACAACAAAAAAAGAGACTCGAAGCCACTGTTCGCTACAGTACCAGATTGCTTCCCTAACTTCAAAATTCCGTTCTGAACAAACCGTAAGCTCAAATCACGATCCGTAAGATGTTATAGCTTCACAACATCCCAAAGTACCATTTCTAAAAAAACCATACAGTTTAACGACTCAAAAATCGGGTTTCGCCACACAATTATCCAAGAAATCTGAATTTCGAGCCCTAATTGCGGCGATTACTTTAAGTAGGTGATTAAAGGCTTCGATTTCTTACCGGCCTTGTAAAACACACTTGAGTTGGCTTAATGAGGTGTCTGGACCACAAGCACGCCAAAATTTTTCCCTTTTTCCCTTTTTCCTTTCTCTTCTTTCTCTCTTCTCCCCTGTTTCGCGTTTTCCCTTGCTTCTGCCGGTATTCTTCTCTTTCTCTCCCTCTTTCTCTCTTTTTATAACCTAGCCAAAGGTTCCACACTTCTCCCTCAACTTCCTTTTTTGACTTTTCAACCCATTCTTTTCATTTTTCTTTCTTTCTTTTTATTAAAGAGCCCATATATTACAGTTTATATCCAAGTGAGTTATTTATTTATAAATACTTTGGGTTTGGGGTTAAATCTAAGTGTGGGAAACACCGATCATGTGAGCGATTGTAAATTTTGATTCTCCGATTATAGTAGATTATTTGCTATTAGTTCTCCTTGTCGACGTAGGTACCGATACTCAAACCGAACCACGTAAATTTCTGGTATCCTTATTATTTCTCATTTATTTCTCTAACAATTTAGTGTTGACGCAAATTGTAAAATCCTATCGTTTCCACATATTATATTCTAACAATAATTTATAAGAATAGAATGCAGTTCCAACTTTTATATCAATGAGAGCTTACCAGTCCAAGAAGGCTCAAGCATTTATCTTCATCATGAAAACTAGTGTTCCGTCTTCCACTTACAATCTCCAGTACTAATATGCCGAAGCTAAAGACAATTTTTCCAAAAATCGTTCTTCCATTGCGTATTCAAGAGCCATGTGACCACTACATTCCATTAAACAAGTTTAGTTTCCTTATTATGAGTAGAGAATAAAATCACTAGGAATGTCAAACTAAAGAGGTACTAACTAGGTTCCCACAACTCTTCGTGTATTAGCTTGATTTTCATTTCCCCCAAATATCCTAGCCATTCCAAAGTCTGAAATTTTTGGATCGAGCTCTTCATCTAGGAGGATATTGCTTGCCTTCAGATCTCTATGTATAATCCTCAGCCTGGAGTCCCTATGAAGATAAAGCAGACCGCGACAAATTCCATCGACAATGTTGAACCGTGTTCTGCATAGACATAGGAACTTTAATGCAAAAAAATCATTTTTGCAACTGGAAAAGAGTGAAATGCACGGAAGTTTAAAACCAAACAGGAAACGTATAACATCTGCAGCGAGAACACTCCAATCCTGCTCAAATGGCTAACCATACAAATGAGGCTTTCTGGATATATGGTATAAATGATAGTATGAGGCAACATTGAAATAAGCGAAATATTACCAAAAAAAAAATGTGTCAAGACTCTTGTTTGGCATGAATTCGTAGATTAACATTTTCTCATCTCCTTCAAAACAGCATCCCAGAAGTCTAACGAGATTTCGATGTTAGATGTTACGGATGACCACCATTTCGTTCATAAATTCTTGATGCCCTTGTCCTGAGGCTCTCAATAGCCTCTTGATTGCTATTTCCTGGCCGTTTATGGACCCAAATCCATTAGTATGGAACATCTTCTTTTCCAAGTGGTTGGTGGTCTCCCCTGTACACATGGATTAAATGAGCTGTTTACACTCACACACAACTACGTATATAATACTTAACTCTACATGAATAATAATACCTTGCATACCGGACCGAAACCACCCCGTCCAAGCTTATTAGCCTCGCCGAAGTTTCCTGTTGCTGCAACCAATTCATCAATTTTATATTTGACAAACTCCTGGAATTTAACTCTGCCCAAGTTCTCTTCAAACATTACCAGTGAAGGGGCTTCGCCACTGGACAAGTGTTTTTCCTTTCCTTCCTTTACTTTTGATCCAGAAAACTATGTTTGTTATTTTTTCCATGCAAACTCAGATATTAGTGACTATTCCAAGATTCAACAGCTGCACTGCCTGTTACCTTGTTTTTTCGCCTTCCTCCTGGCAAACCATATTGTGATGATGACAATGAGTGTTCCCATGATGACTGTAGTCGCTATGATTTCTCTCAGATGTCCCTTTTCATCTGGAGATCAGAATGGAGACATGAACAGATGCCTCATATTATGTTGATGCTGCTAGTAAGCAACTACTGAACAAATTATTTCAACGAATTATTTTGGTACGCTTGTTTTATAGCTAAGAATGAGACTTTGTCATAGTCAAGAAGATTTGCAAAATCTGCTCCTTTATCAGGGCTCCATATTAGATCCTGCTTGAGCCCATATTTGAGTGTGCACGTGTGCGCATGTCTTGGTTTGTCAATGAGAACCGCCAAGTCTTGAAGAGTGAGTCGAGCCGAGTGTATTGATCCATCTAAACATAATCTGCACTACCAAATTGATGAGAACCATAATCTAAGAGTAAAGTTAATTTACCAAGTTCTGAGTGGGCCAGCCGAACATAGAGAGTTGTTCCTCCAACGGAGAACTTGTGTAGGTCAATTAGGTCTCCTGTCCAGAACATGCAGCCGACTCCAGAGTCATATGCTTATGCTACACATGAACAACTAATTGAACAATTTCCTGGGCAATCATTTTCGAGTCTAGAATAAAGAATTGTTAAATTTGGCACTTTCATCATTTCCATCTTTAAAAATCCATCCTTTTTGCTGGCCGTACTGCAATCATTTGTAGTTCCATTGCACTGCAGCGATGACTTCCGAACGCATCCACTGGACCAATTTCCTCTGCTCCATTCCTCAGAGTTTTTAGGCTCAAAGCCTCTCAAGCAGCTACAAATTGGTGAATTCCTGGCATTGCAGATTCCAAACGGTCCGCATTGGCCATAGACAACACAATCGCTCACCCGAGATGACCAAACAATCTTCCAGGAACTATTCTTCTCCAAATACGGTTGCACTAAATCTCCATTTGATTTCAACAACAATTATGAAAAGTAAGACGCCTCAGAAAAACTGTAAGATAGATAGACTGTTCCTTCCTGATCGTCCACCAGGTCAAACCCATTAATATAGACTGATTGCTTCTTAGGTACTCCAATTGGACCGCTTCGCCAATACAAAGAACTGCAATTCCAAATGAAAAGTTCAGGAATATAACGTTGAACAAGACTTGCCGAGAAGCTTCCAATTGATGGATCAGAAGCGCTTTTTCCAAGATGTTAGTGCCTGCTTCTCATTTGGGTTTGAGATAGTGCTGAGCTTCATTTTCGCTACGAATGAATTGGTCATGTGGTGGAAACTTTCCCATTGCATTGTTTTTAATTGCTTGATTTGGCACGTCTTTCTTTTTGCGAAATCCATCAATAATATGTTTTTGAGTTTTTATGCTCAAGGAAATCCTTGTGATCATGAAAGATATTATTGCATATTCATGGATATTCTTGCTATATTCTTAGAAAATATCTTATATCTAGCAAGTTTGATCCACAAATCTAAGGAAGATATTACTTGATATTTTCTTTTTGCAAAGATTGTTATCTATTATACAAGAATTTGCAAGTGGCAAAAGAATCTTTCATATGGATTTTGAAAAGCTTGATCCAAAAATTGTGGAGGTTCTGTACTATTTTCTAAAGATTCAAAATTCTCTTCCTTGTTTTGCAGATTATTGGACAAATGCCTAATGTGTCATATGAAAAGTTGAGTAGCTCTTAATTTAAATATTTGATCATCTTATAAATGTTATTCAATTTATTTATTTATAGAAAATGCATTATATATTACATAAATTTTATAACATCGTATTGTGGCAAAAGGTTGTTGAGTTTATGCAAATTAAATTCTAGACAAGCTTGATTGAAGAAAACAAATTTCTGCATCGAATTTTAAAAAGCAAATGATAATATTCTGCTCAATGTGCACAAGCCGAAATTAGTACTATTAGCGAATATTGTCATGATGACAATGGGAGAAAGTGAATCCAAAAAAAAAGGGAAAGAATTGTGATCATCTCAAAAAAGGCAACAATCATTTACATAGTGGAAGGAAGGAAAAGGAAGGCCTAGTGGTCGAAGGTGATGGCGGTTTCCCACTAAGAGGTACCCACACGGCCTAACAATCATTTACATAGTCGCTGGCTAATTGACTTGAGGAGCTCCTTGAAGAAAGCGGTACTGCAGAATCCGATTTTTCTAGCTAATGGCCCCACAGCTTTTTGCAGGGTTGAAGATTTTGTCTACACTATTCAGCATAAGTGTTCCATGTCGGATGTCCATCATCTTCACCTAAGCCACATGTTCTTCGTATCAACAATTTTCTTGTTCTTGGTCATGAGATTCTGAAGATACGTTCAGTCGACTTTCATTTTCTGCTTAGTGTCTTAAATTTCATTTGAAGTATGGAGCATCTTGAATTTCATATAGTATATGCATATTCACATTCGAACTCAAGTAAAATCATATGATTTTTGTGAAAAAAGACCATTCAAGATAAAAGGCCATTTTCAAGTAAGCACTTAAGGATTCCCCATTAACTTGTGACTTGATAAAATTGGTCCATAATTCATCCTCAACATTTTAACATTCTTAGTCAATCATAATTTCCCTGAACTATGTCCTGGGCTAGTTATTTCTATTAAGCATCCTAATTTAAAGGCAAAATAAATTACTTCTGGCATCTAATGCCTGAACCGCATTAGCCAAATTTTATCTTTCTTCTTCATGAACCACAAGAAAAACCTCAACTTCCCCCTAAAGCTAAAACGGCAAGTACCGAAACCCTAATCTTTCTCCGCCTGTTCGTCCTCTCGGAGGCTGCGGACGTCTAAAGTCACGAAAGCCAATCCCACGCCAACTTCCAGCCACCACTGCACCCGTTAAGCCATGCGCGAGAGGCGAAGGATGAAGAGGACGAACGGACATGGCATCTTCAGTGATGAACATTGAGTGGGCGGGTCCAGTCGTCTCCACTGAGATCACATGGCTACAGCCGTCTCCACTGAGATCACATGGTTACAGCCCCAACTCTCTCGGTCCACTCGCACGAGGCGGCGACGGAGGGGACGGTGGGGCAGGAACGAAAAGGACATGTCAGAGGGGACTCTGCCTTCTGGACGCTTACCGAGTTGAGTCATCGACTCATCGCCGTCCGTTTCAGTCTGCAAGAAGAGAAACAACGTGCGAACCAAGCCGTTGGAAAAGGACTTAGAGACTTCAGAGTTGTCCCTGAAGTCGGCCATGGTTCGGGGTCCGGCCCGTTCTCTCAAATGGGTCAACCTTATCAATAAGTGAATCATTTCTATTTTAGTGTCTTAAGAATTTCCATCCAAGATTTCTCCTAATGAAAATGTTAATGTATAGTATGTTTTGTTCATTAAATTGAATGGTCTAAATAAGCTTGGCCAGGCCAAGTGAGCAGGTCATATTTAAGAATGAAATTATTTATCCAGGCACTATACATTTTGCTATCCTACGGAATCCATATATATAATTAAATATATTCACATTAAGAAAGTAAGCATTTAGGCATCTGTCTATAGTTATTAATGATTTTTTTTTTGGTGTAACTACTGAATTCCATAACAATACATTCTCCAATAAATGAGAAGTAACAATTTAGTAAAAAAATTTTGCCATGACTAATAAGTTTTCATAACAATTTATTGGTCAGCAGAAATTTTTATAGATGATTAATAACATTTAGTGAAAAAAGTATTGGTTTCTTTAAGTTTGTTTACTAATGTTGGTTGTGTAACCTTTCATGTAATTGTGTATGTTTCGACTAACTAATAACTTTTTCAAGTGTTAAGGGGAAAATTACTTCCAGCCTAACAAAATTGGCAATTTTGATGTATAGCTAGTGACTTTTCAAATTTAAAATAAATTGCAACATATTAGTAACCATACTAAGTAAGTCTTACATTAAGTTCAATGATTTTTCATAAGAGAAGGTTGTTTTCACATCTCTTTGGCTATTACAAACTAGTGGAAATTTATTTTTAACTTGTAGAATAAATTAGGTTAATTTCAGATTTTCCCAATACACTTTCAAGATTATATCACTCAACCTTAGTAACTTATTTTGTATATGTTAACATCATACACTTTGTTCTTTTTCAGCCTCAATCAGACCCAAAACTCCATATTGGGCTTCTTATTGTACTTGATTTGATGGTACTGCCAGGTGCACTTTCCATCAACTTGGAAAGGTAGAATAGTCAACTCACATTGTCTTGCAATTTTCACATCAAGAAAATAGCAAACTCATTTTCATTTTCACTTGTCATGGTCACCTAATACTTCACTTACTCATTGTTTTTTGTGACTGTGAAAATTAGATAATAACAGCACAAGTGCCATAACTTTTATAACTTTTTTTACTCATTTGAATACCATAAATTTGAAAAATCAATTGCTCGGGTGCCATCAATGATTTTCCTTGTCGAAAAATTTGATGTAGATGCAAATTGTCCTATGTGGCTTCACTGGTATTGACGTAGGCAATAAATAAAAAATTCAAAAAATTCCATGTAAAAATGGAAAATTAATTTAAAAAATCATAGTATAATGATTTGTTGAGAATGACACTCAAATAATTGATTTTACTTTGATGTGACACTTAAGTGAGCAAAAAGAAGAAGTTATAATGCTCAAGTCTCTTCAAAATAAAAAAAAAATGCTCGAGTGAGTACTACATAAAAGTTGTGACATTCATGCTATTCTTATCTTATGTATTTTTGTTTATAAGTAAAAAGGCTAGAGAGGGCCAATCAATGTAGGTATTCCTCTCAGTTTTACCACAAGGGTCCATGCAAATAAATGCCTTGCATTAATTAATTCTTTATAAGACATATTACTAGAAGTAGGTACTATTTATATAAAACTAAGTACTTCTCATGAATGAGGCCCATTAAATATAAAATCCAAAATGTTTTAAATTTAATTTTCAACTAAATTGAAATTAAAATATCATCAAAACAATTATTAACTTTAATACATAAGTAGTATTAATTTAAGATTCCTCATTCGCCTATCCTTTTTCCCAACTACTGTATGGCTCTTGACTCTAGAAACCTATCGTAGCTTCTCCTTATTTTACTCGCATAAACTCAAATATAAATGTTGATACCTAATTTTTCTCAAACAGATATTTTAAAAAAATAAACGCACGAGAGAGGCCTGGTTGGGCCGAATCCGACCTTGGCCCGACCCGCCTCTCCTTCCTTCCCCGCATGGGCCAAGGCCCGACCCTTCCTTCTCTTTCTTTCCTTTTTCCGCGAGGGCCCAGCTTTCCTTCCCTTCGGCCCGGCCCCCCCGGCTTGTCTTCTTCCTCCGAGCTAGCTTTGCGCGCGACTTGCAAAAGAAAGAAAAAGGGCAGCAGCAACGGATGAGCAGGGGGGCAAGGACGGCGAGGACGGACAGAGGCAGGGCTGCGCGCGACGCTCGACTGAGAATGTCGTGCGGTACAAGTCTACGAAGGACAGCTGTCATCGCTAGGATGAAGAGCATAAAACAAAGAAGGAGAGATCCGAGAGAAAGGGGGAGAAAAATGGAGGAGAGGGGGAGAGACAGGGAACGCGAGTGAGAGTTTGTGTGAGGGAAGAGAGTTGGAGGGAGAGACCGCCGGCCACCGCACGGTCGATAACCCACCGCCGTGCCTCCTATCCCGCTCCGAAACTCCGGTAAGCCTCGACCCCCTTTTTGCCTTTTTTGAGCATGCCGAACCGGAGCTCCGGCCGTCCGGCTGAGGCGAACTCCGGCCCCGTCCGTCCCTCGTTTTGTTGCTGCTGTGCGTGCTGTTGTTGTCGCGGGTTCTGGTCTTCGGTCGAGTCAAAGATCTCTTGTTTCCGTAGCATATACTACCTGTTCGACAAAATGTCCGAACGAGATCCATAGCTTTTTTCTCCTGCTATGGTCTGTTTCGGGACGATGGTGACCCTCCGGTCTGTGACTGCATCGGGTTGGCTAGGAGCTGGTCGGTCCTCGGTGGCCGTCGTGGTGGTCCTCGGAGGCCGCGGGCTTCACTGTTTTGGGCGTTCGGCGGCGGGGAGGTCGGCCAACGAGTGGCAGCTAGAGTGACCGCTCGATGGAGGGTGGTAACTCGCGGCGGCTCGAGCTTTGGCCGAGGTTTGTCCAAAAAAAAAAAAAAAAAAAACAAGAAGAACGTAGGAGCTTCGGGTGAAGGACGTCGCTCGAGAAGGGGATGTCGTGGAGAAGAAGAAGACGAGAGAAGGGGAAGAAGAAAATAAAAGGAAAAGAAAAGAAAAAGAAATAGAAAAAAGGACAAAAAAGACGTTCCGTGAAGAAAGAGTGAAGGAAGAAAAGACAAAATAGGGAAAAGACAAAACAAAATTAATTAAAAAATAATATAATATAAAAAAAGGTTTTTAAAAATAGATTTGATCATTTTTAGGGTGAGTTCGGGTCATCGGATCGGGCTAGCAGGTCGGATCGAGTCTATCCGGTCCGAACCCGTTTTCCCTATAATAAAAATTCAAAATATTTTTGAAAATTCAACAACTTTCAAAGCACATTAAAAAAATTCAAAAAAATTCAGAAAATATTGAAAATTCGAGTTTTTTTGAAAAATTAATTAAAAAAGAAAAACTAGAGAATTAAGGAAAATTCAAAAACACTCAGAAAATTCCAAAATTCAGAAAATTCTAAAAAATTTCAATAGTGATTAGAAAGACACCAAAAAAAAATCAAAATCAAAAGGTTTTGGAAAATAAAAAATTCAAAATTTCCAGAAAAATCCAACAAATTCTAAAAAATTAAAAAATTCTTCAAAAAGGTTAAAATTAGTCTCTTGGTTTATTTTCTCCTAAAAAAAATGGAAGTCTTTTAATTTAGAATCATGCTCAAGGGGTTTTAGTTGTCCTTAAAGATGAATACTTTTGATTGAGCAATATTGATACATTGAGTTTGACTTCTCTTTAGTCTAGTTAAGATTAGCATTTGTCTTCTTTATAGAATTAATTCTTTACTCTCCCATGCAATTTATTTAACGCTTTCCTTGGTTGCTAATTGTTATTTTAATGATTGCACATCTGCATGATCATCTCACATGTTAGCAGATTGATCTAAAGTTAATTAAATCTACTTGATAAAAATCTTTTTTTTTTTAAATGAACAAGATTAGGTACCGAAATGACAATTGATTAATTAGTGTAATTAAGTCCCTGACCTTAGATTCTCCGGTTATGTAGGAAGTGAGGTATACTCTCATGTCTTATTTGATTGCTAATCGACCCCAATAGGTTAGTAGTGACTCTTTATTGTGAAATTCTTAAGAACACCCTAATGTCGCGCAAGGTATAGGCTTAGGAGACCTTGTGCCTAATCATGAGTCTTAGGTTCGTCTTTTAAGCAATACCCCTAAATCTATTCCCTCTCGCGAAGGGTAGGTCGCGACAATAATTAATTAGATTAGGCCTAACATTTAAATGAACATTATGTGAAAAGGATAAATTCATGAAGGCTTGCATTTTTTTCATTCATTTTTTGATTTCCAATACCCCATATTACCTTCGATTGACCACAATATCTCTTGCAAGTCCTAGATTTAAAATTATTTCTTACTTTTATTTCTTCTCTTTCTTTGGAAATTCTTAAGTACTTTAGAATTGACAAAAAATATGTACTTGCCAATGGTTTGATTCAATTGTCTTATAATGTAATTACATTTTTTATAATTTTCTTGTCAATAATTAATTATTCCACTTAAGCAATCTTACTTTTCATTTTTGTCAATATAGTATTTCCCACCAATTGCCGCTAAAAATCGTTAATGTGGCATCTAGTCATTACTGGCTATCTTGAGTGGCATGTTGACGTGGGAAATTTGTTAATTTCCATGTTGCATTTGTGACGACAATTGGCAATAAAGGCTACATCTGAATATCGCACAAATGTGAATGACTATATTGATAAAATTGAAAAGTTAAAACTGATTTGACATTTGTACATTAGATTTAAGACTAAATTGATAATTTTCCAAAATATTTATATAATCACTCATTCAATGGATACGTGTATAAGCATTTTTGGGGTAAGTACACTAGAAGTGTCATAATTTTCATACAACGATCACTTGAATGTCACAAATTTGAAAATTCAATCACTCAACTATCATTAGGAATTTTTTTTTGCCGGGAAATTCAACATGGACACCAATCACCTTACATGGCATCAAGGGTGCTAACTTGAACAATCAATAAAAAATTAAAAATATCCATGTCAAAATGGGAAATTAATTAAAAAAATCCATGTAGGATGATTTGCTGGAAATGACACTTAAATGATCGATTTCTCTTCAATGTGACATTTAAGTGAGGGAAAAATAAAGTTATAACACTCAAGTAAGTGCCGTATGAAAGTTATGGCACTTGCATTGTTCTTCTCCTCATAGAGTATATTCGAAATGGAAATTTAGAGTACTATCCCCATTAAAAAAAGTGGAAGAATATGCTTATAACTATCTTCTTTACCCTAATGTTTTTAATTTGGGGGTCATTGAAAGGGCTAAGTGACTTGTGCAAAGCAAAGAGGAGAGAGAGTTAGCTAACTATTTTTACCAAAATTGAGTGTTTTTACATATGCCAACATACATATAACGCCTATAATCAAATTGATTACTAGATTTCCATGGCAAGGTTGCCATTGCACCTTGCAACTAGTACCTACTTCACCTTTGCTAGTGAGATCTTTACCGAGTGGATCAAGTTGTGACAATGCTGCAACTTGCAAGTGATTGGTGGCTTTGTTGCTAGATTTGAGTGACTTTTATTGATGTGTTTTGGATGCTAACTAAATCTAGCTCGTCTTTGGTATATCCTCCTTCTTAATCCTTAACTGATGGTAACCTGTTCTTAGGTCAATCTTGGAAAATATTGAAGCTCCCTACAGCTGATCAAACAAGTCATCGATCCTTGGTAACGGATACTTTTTCTTGATCATCACTTGATTGAGTTGTCGATAGTCAATGCAAAGACGCAATGAACCATCTTTCTTCCTTACAAACAAAACTAGTACTCCTCAAGGCGATGCAGTAGGATGAATAAGTCATTTGTCCAACAACTCCTACATCTGTACCTTTGTTGACACCCATAATTTTCGTCGACATCTTAAACAAATAATTTGCAAAAAAAAAAAAAAAATGAAAAAAAATTGTTTGAAATGAAAAGATAAAAAAAATAGAAATCAAGAAAAACAAAAAAAAAAAAAAAAAAGAGAGAAATAAAGAAAAAGGAGAGAAAAGAAAGAAGAAAAAATAGAAAAGGAAGGAGGGGGCCATTCGACTAGGGGGCCATTTGACAAGATTCTCTCTCTCTCTCTAAATTTTTTCGTGCGGGGGATCTCTCTCTCGGGAGATTGATTCTCGCTCTCTCCCACGCTCGCTCGAAGAAAAGAAAACTTTCTGGTGCTCTCTCCCTCGGGATCCAAGCTCTCTGGATTTTCTCTCCCTCTCTTCGTAACTACTCGATGGAGCTTCCATGGCAGATCTCGAAACCCTAGCCTTGGGGAATCTTGGTAGAGATCCGCCATTCCTCGGGGGAAAATCTCTGCCTCGTGCGCCTTCCACCAGAGGAAGCTTCCGCCCCTGTCTCCAGCGTTTCTCCATCGAGCGAGTCGAAGGTTAGGGTTTTCTCTCATTAGTAAGGATTGGAGATCGAAGGCCGGCGGTCGAGGATTGCGAGAGGAGTTCAGTTTCGTTCTCATTCTATTGGTTCTCACTCGGCAGATCCCTCTTTTTCTCTCAATCGCTCGCTCTCTCTCTCTCTCTCTCTCTCTCTCTCTCTCGGAGTTTGATCGGTGACTCTCTCGATTGGGGATTTTTTCGTCAGATCTGACGCGTTCTCAAGAGGATTTCTCGGATTTCCGGCGGAAACCAGAGAAACGGTTTCTCCCTCTCGATCACTCTCTCGACGGGGTCTCGAATCTCGGCGGAAACCAGAGAACTGGTCTCTCCCTCTCAATCGCTCTCGGTTCCAGTGTTTCTAAGAGTTTTTTTCGACGGATTTCTCTATTGGTTTGGGGCAAGGATCGGCGACAGCTGCGACAACGGCAACGCTTAACTGATCTTCTCTCTGGATCGGGCTCACCGGATCGGGGTTCAGATCCACGCTAAGTCTGGAGGTTTCGGTTCATCTCCAAGGACAAAACTCCGAAACCCCTCAGCAACAACGGCTCTTTGTTTCTAGCTCAATCAGGTTCTCTCTCTCGATCACTCTTTCTCTTTCGATTTTGTACTTGTATCCACTTTGTAGCTCGAAGTTGAATTCCTTCATTAGCTTCTTTCGCCAAGTCACTTTAGCTTGTGTGTTGTTCGTGCTGATTCCCATGTTCGTGATGTTCTGTTTGGTGCCATTTACTCCATAACCTGGAAATGTCCTCCACCTGTTTGATAAAATTCCTGAACTAGATTAGTGTGTGTTTCGATTCAAATTCTGATTGAGAGCTTCCCTTTGCTTGATTGATACATTAGTTTTGTTGTATAGACTTTACTTGTATTTCATTTCCTTTCATTTTAGAACTTAGTTGCTAGCCATTTTAGGATGTGTTATTGAAATTCTCGGATTAGATACATATCCAGTGCAAAGCAAGCTGAGCAAGCAGGACAAGCACAAGAAGAAAGTTGATTTGTTTTAATAAAAATTGATCCCCTGCTGCTGCTGTGTTCATTTTTTAGAGTTCCTTGTTCACAATATTGAATGTGTTCTCTGCCAGAAAGTTGTGAATTCATTGGTGCACTTCAATCTAGACTGATGTCTGGCATTTTTCCCCTTGATGAGTTTGTAGCTGTCAGTAGACCGGTATGAGTTGTGCCCGAAGTTCACCTTAGTGGAGAAACATTTCCTCAGCAGCAAATGATTTTATATTAGGAAAGGGTTTTATATCTTTGGTGCGTGTTGGATGATCTGTGAATCTGGCATCTAATGCTTACATTCAGGTTTTGCTAGGGCCAGCAACAACAATGCTGTTTGAGTTTGTCAAAGAAATGCCTAAACATGAAACTAAATGGAGGCTGGATTTCGCTTCTCTTTTAGGCGTATTTTTTTTACATGGGTTATCATTCAACTATTGCCTATTGTCTTGACAGATCTGGTTTATGAGAAAGAGTAGAAGCTAAGGATTATGATGAAAATGCATGGGCTTAGTGATGGACCATTTTGGCTGATTCCTATGCTTGTTTTCTCTCCTTATCTTCAATCTACATGCTGAATCTGATTATCTTATCTTCTCTGAACTTGATTTGCCTTGATCTACAAATTCGTATACTTGATATGTCACTTTCTGTTTTGGCTAAAATGAGGTGTTAGATAAGTTTTTTTTTTTTTTCTTTGAGCCCTTCTAGACATATAAAATACACTTCTAGAGCTTCAATTTGATATGTTGCACCCCCTGAACATACGTCATTCGGTCATCGAAAAATACCTACAAAGTCTGTTGATTCTGCAGTAATTTTTTTAAAAATGATTTGCTGTTCTGACTTACTGCGATTTTCTGTTTTAACTGGAATGAGCTGGTAGATGATGGTAGATGATGTTATTAGGACTTAATGTCTTCTGGAGATTTGTAATAAGACTTCACGAACTTTCCATAGACATATTATATGTTCGATTTGACTATCGTTTGCCCTGCCTAATGAATGTTACCATATCAATGTTTGATTCTGGAAATTTAGAGGATAGATTAGATTGATTTTCATTCGTGCTATGATTTCTACGATGATTTTTTGATGAAGTTGTCTGCATGAAACTTGTGCCTCGTTGTCTTCTTGACATTTGAAACACGTATTACAAGTTTTGCATTAATGCATGGCATATCATATTTGAATCTTGTTTGATGTGAATATCATGCATCCATTTGGCTAATTGCAATTGAAATTTGTCAAGCATGACATTCTTAGCTCTAAGTCACTTTGCAATGTTAATGACTTGTGTGACTTCTTTGCATTCTGATTTAGGGTTAAATGTTTACTCAAACCTTTTTCACATTCAATCTTATGTCATGTGCAAGTTTCACATTTTTGTGAATTGTCTAGGTGGTCTTACGAACCATTAGACGTACATTATATTTTGTTTTGTTTATGGCTGATATGCGCGATTTCACAAATATCAAATTTTGACCATCAATTAGATCTTGATTAGACTTGAACCCTATTAGGAAGTCTTAAGATTCATCTTAATCTTTTAGATGATGTTAATTTTGCATCATTTACATATCATTTGGTTTAGAAATTTGTTTCTTTAATTTGTATGCACCTATTCACATGTTTCTTAGATTAGGTTTAGATTAGGACTTTGAAGATGGAGAATGTGTGAAGATGGTGGAGGTCGATGTCCACTCCGACCATTATTATGTAATATTCGTTTCTCTCCCGACATATGTCTTGGGTTCCTTGTGTTGTATAAAACCCGATGAGTTGCGGCTTTTCCCTTTTTTCCTCATTTTTCTTAATTGTGTTTTCTCTTTTATTTTTTTAGGATTGCATGATTAGGTTTATTGCTTTTCTTGCTTGTTTACTTCATGTCTTGCAATTTCAATTTCATTCATTGTTTTCCTTTCATTTCTTAGGAATATAATATATTGAAAGTAATCCACAATGTATGACCACTTAGTATAAAATTGATGATCCCGAAAATGTAAAAAGAGACGCATTGACATGTTAGAATAACATAACATACTGTTTAGGTACCGAAAGGGTGCTAATAGCTATATCAGCGTAACCCAAGTCCCCGAACCTAGATATCTGGTTACGTAGGAATCAAGGGAACACTTTCGACCCTCGATTGGGTTTCTAGCCGACCCCCAAATGAGACTAGTGGCGACTCCTATATATTTTTTTAGGTTGTTAAATATCTAGATCGTATAAATAAATCCGTTGTCACGTGGGGTACAAGCTTGGGAGAGCTCGAGATCTCGTGAGGAAACTCTCGTGATTAAAGTACCCCTAAACCCGACCTTTCCCACCTTGGACTTTTCGAGGGGCGGTGAGATCGGGTCGCGACAACCTTTAGCTCCTTTAACTCTGATAGTGCCATACAGTAAGGAGCCTTAGAAGTTGGCTCCATCTTAGGGGCCAACTCAATCATGAACTCTATCTCCCTTTCTAGAGGCAAACCAAGCAACTCCTTAGGCAAAATTTTAGAAAATTCCCGCACTACGGCGATGTCCTCTATCTTTGACTCCTCAACTAACGTATCAACCACGATTGCCAAATAATCTTGGCAACCCACACCCAACAACCGGGTTGCCTCAAGTGACAAAATTAAAGTAATCGAGAGTCCTCCTCAATTTTCAACAAACTTGAAACTTCTACTTGCTAACGAATTAAACTAAATCGCTTTATGATAACAATCCATGGTAACCCGTTGCTTGGTGAGCCCATTCATACCAATAATAACATCGAAATCAAACATCACCAACACAATCAAATCTATTCTTTCCTCTCGATCACCAATTACTAACTTGTAATCAGGACACCTTATCGCATACAACACTTTATCCTTTAACGGGGTGGATATACTAATGACTGCTTCCCACTAACTTAATGTATTGCTCATCAATAAATAAATGTGTGGCTCTAGGATCAAATAAAGCATAAGTAGCATGGTCGTTCAACAAGACTGTACCTGTAACTTGGGGTGAGCGGTTCCAGGTTCTAGTTCAGTTCCATTTGAAACCTGGAACTTACCATCGAGTATAGGTTCCTCATTTTTTGGAACCTGGAATCTATCCGTCAGAACCAATAATCCGAAATCTACCCTATTAAAAGTTTCAAGGTCAGTTCTAGGTTCCAACAGGTTCTTTTTATTTTTATTTTTTTCATTTTCAGATTTGAACTATTATGTGCACGCATACTCTATGGTAACTTCACACATGTTAGCAAACATACCAGTGCCAAGAATCTGGACATACATAATTAAAACCAATAAGAAGTTTCCAAAGAGGAAAGGAGATGCTTGATTAACTATGATTATTGTGCCCACATATGTCAATATATATGTACTAAAGCTTAAATCGTCATATAATTCTAGATGACATTGTCCACATACAAAAAAGGGTACAGTAGCAAATTGGTCATGACCCATAAAAAATAAAAAATAAATTGCCCATAAAATAATTGTCTTGAAATCTCTACTGTTGCTAACATTAAAATCACGTGGCAAACATTTAGGAAGAGAATATGAAAACTAGTTGGTACCTTATTTTTCCTTCGTTCTAGTGGAAAAAGAAACACAAAAAGGGAGGGCAACGTAGGCGAGGTTGGTGCAGTGAGACGGTGAGACACTCGGGCATAAGGGTTGTTGGGTCGTCGAGCTGTGGTGCTAGTGTGGCAACAACGCGATGTTCGGCGTGCAGAGGTGTTGCGATAGGGGTGCCGGCGACAGAGGCGAGCTGTTGTGGCATCGGGCAGAGCGGAGGTTGCTAGTGTAGCGGCGTCGGTAGGGCTACGCGGAGACGGGGCAGATTTTTAGATGGAGTGCAACGTAGGCGAGGGCTGCTGGGCGTTAGAGCAGAGGCGGAGGAGTGCAGTGGCTTGGTGATTGGTTATGGCGTCACGAAAGGGTGCTCGTGTGGAGGTCCGGCAAATGGAAGCAATAGACTAGCAATGGCGGTGGCCGGCAGCTAGGTTGCCCGCGGTGAAGCTTGGCACGAAGATGCGGCGTGGTGCTCGTAGACAAGCGCGACACCGTGTGGCGGCTGGCGTAGCGGAGCCCTTGAGCGGTTGCAGGGTGGAACGCGACGAAGATGAATAGTCTCTCTACTTCTCTGCTTTTCTGTTTTTTCCTTTTTTTTCCCTCTGCTCTCACATCTCTCTCTCACGTCACTTTCTCTCCTGCAGCTGTCTTCTATTGCTGACCTCCCCTTTTTCTCAAGAACTTTTCCTTCATTTTCTTTTATTGTTTTTCCTCAGTAGGTTTTCTTCCCTTTTTGTGTTTCTCAAGAACTTTTCCTTCCGTAACGGTTTCGTTCTGATTGGAACCGGAACCAAAATCAGAACTCCCGATTCCCAGAAAAAAGGAACCAAGAAGCGGAACCGGTCCCTTTAGAACCGGGAAGCGAACTAGACCCTCCGATTCGGTTCTCCGGTTCTCGTATCTACTCAGGAACCACGCTCACCCCTACTTGTAACCACATTCTACAAGTTCTCCCCCTCCCTTCGGGTGACAACATACACTCTTGCTTGCACTGGAGGCCTACTCAAAATGCCTTGCTGCGTGTTTTGCAATGCACTCCTTGCTAGCTATCCTATCTGCGATAGTGGAGCCTGTGCTCCCATGGGCCTATGTGGGCAATTCTTCACCTTATGGCCGTGTTGGCCACATCCATAGCAAGCTCCCGTTCTAGCAGGACACAAGGCTAATCCATGTTTCCTTCCACATGCACACGCCATTCAAGTTGGTTGCCAACTTTCCAATTCCACCCTTTTGGTTTGGAGGGATGGGATACTTTCCTCCTATCATTGGCCTCTTCCCAAATTGATTATTATCTCTGTTGGGCACAAACCGCGACCTAGATGCGACTATCCACTCATTTAGATTCCTCTCAATCAGCTGGACCCTCTCATACAATTCGTCATAGTCCTTGAGATTAAGCGGCACTAGTGGGTCCTTAATCTCTGGATTCAAGCCATCTCTGAACCTTCTAATTCTATCCATCGGGTCCTTAATTAACCTCAATGCATACTTTGACAACTCGATAAACTTTGCTTGATACTAATCTATAGTCATATGGTTCTGACAGAGACGCTGGAACTCAACCATCTTCTGTTCTCGAGTACAGTCTGAGAAATATTTCCTATAAAACACTTCGATGAAGGCATCCTACTCCGGGACCATACTCTCAGGAAACACTTTTTCTTCAGTGGCCTCCCACCATGTGCTTGCGTTACCTTGCAATTGATATATGACCAGGGTCACCTTGTCCTCCTCTAAGCATCTTAGTAGTGCAAAAGCCTTCTCCGACTCTCGGACCCAAAGGGTTGCAGCCTTGGGGTCACTTGCTCTAGTAAACTTTGGAGACTTCAGCCTAAAAAACTGCTCCACTAGCTTGTGTATAGGCTGCCCACCATTCCCATTTTCAGGTAGGACTTTAGCTGGTGTAGTAGAGGCAGCAACAGCATTGGTGGTAGTAGCGGTGGCGGCGGTGGTGACGGCTTGATTCTAAGCTTACTGCTCGACCACGTTCCCCAAGGTCTCTAGGGCTTGTAGGATCCTGTCAACCCTAGGATCAATTAGTGCCCTCCCTCTAGCACTAGCCTGTCTCGGTGCCCTTCCTTCGGCACTTGTCAAAGCCTCTATGGCCCTTCTCTAAGGGGTTCTTTGCTTAGGATAGCTCATCTCACAGGGTCCTTACGGAAACCTACTTTCCAATTCCAACAAGGAAGTAGAAATCTGAGCAATCCGCACCAAACAATCAATCAATCACAAGCATAAGTATAAGGAAAAACTATTTTTCCTATCTAACTACCCTGAAATCCATTTCACCTTATCACTCCAAACTTTGACCAGGCTCTGATACCACTTAAATGGAGATGTCATGCCCTGAATCCCGAGCACACGAACATCCCTCGGTAGTCGATTGCATTGCGACGTCCCAGGACGCGTCGTTGACCCTTTTTTTTTTTTTTTTTTTTTTATCTTTCGATTAAACGCATGCAAAAGCAACTCAAATAAACACCTAATCAATCAACAAAACTGGGATAGTAAAACAGAACAGACAATTTCCCAAAAGCGGTGAGTTATTTATCAACTTATTAACCCAAGGAGTTTAACATGTACATGCCTACAACAAAAGTTAACTCTTACGTGACCTATTAGCAAAAAGGGTCAGAAAGGTCAAGGTTAACTTTTAGCTTCACTAGCTCCAGGCATCGGTCCTAGTATTCAGGTGCAAATTCGGGCACATGGTCAAAGGGGAATGCCTCCATAGGCTCATCCGAATTGGAATATGGATTCAAAACGACACCATCAGAGATGTCGATATCCATGAGGTCCCATACTTGCCTTCCCATGTTCCTGGATGGCAGTCCATTAAAACCTTGAAGTGGACCAATTTGATCGCCATTTGCCGCCCTAATAAACCACGCCTTGAAATTATGATGCACTACATGAACAAACCCTTCATCTATCCATATAGTCGTGACCACTAGCTTGCAGATCTAATCGGTCCCCGGGATAGAAAATAGAGTAGTCTCCACATCCATATCCCAAGGGACCCAAAAATGACAAGGCGACACTCCATACTACGGACCTAAAAATATTTAACAACAATGGGGTAAGATATAAATCTCAGTGAGTTAACAGCCTAAACCTCGATTAGGAAGTTGATTTGCCTTGGGGACAGCCTAAACACTCACCATATATAAACTTACATTGCCTTGGTACACCTCTGCATAATAGCACATCTCACATGGCAATAATAGTGTGACATACATAAATAATGATAAGAATACATACTAAAATTTCATGCGCATTGCCAACACACGTGTTCCAATTATTGTGACCTCTCGGGCCATGGTCAACACAAGAGTTGGCGATCTTCCGGCATGACTAGGCATCGTTCTGCCCCATTGGGCATGGCATCATTTAGAACCCCTGCCTATATGGCATTCCATAAAGGAGCCTCAGTCTGGCTTCAACCATGACTCGGCATTCGGACCCCCGTCAAGCATCCGATAAAAATCAAGCATCGCCTCCAAACTCTCGTTAGGTGACGGATTCGATTAAATAACCACTTAAGCACACCATCAATCAAGCCAATTTTTGTTGCTATTAATTAGCCAAGAACAAAATAGTTCGTTTTTTAAATAATCACTTTGGCAATTTTTCACATTTAAAAATCCCAGCAACATATTCGTACGTGGTTACGTATTTGAAATCAACCCGTTAAACTTTGCACACTTCTATTTCAAAACCCGATTATTTTATTTAACAAGTAAAATTTGGCGTCCAAACCCGACACCTCATATTTTTCTATTTTCTTGCCTATAAAGCCCTTTTTGAAAATAATAAATAAAATTTACAATTGGGAAATCAATAACATAACATCACACATGCAAACAACCAAAATTACACACAATCTCATCTAGGAAAACGAACATAAAATTCTACTTAATGGCTAATCCATCATTAATTACACTAATCGTGATTAATTAATTATAGTTAGGCTAATCACAATTAATTAAACTAAACTTGATTAATTAGCCTAAACATAATTAATTAAAAATTAATTGACGTTAACTAAAATAGCTACGATTAAATAAATAAATTACATTTAATTAAACTAAACTCAATTAATTAATTTAACCACAATTAATTAATCTAATTGTAGTTACTTAAACTAATCCAATTAAATTTAATCTAAATCATCATTAATCACAATTAAGAATAAACTAAAATTTACTAACATTAACTACTCTTATCCTTAACTAATCCACATCCTAAACGTAATTAACACCCTAATTCACAATTAGGAAGTTAACTCACAAGTTTCCGGTGACGGCGAGTTCATGGTGACAGCAGCGCGATGGTGTCGAGAACGTGACACTCACGACTCGAATGGTGGCACGAATGGCGGCGATTCGGTGAACTTGAGCCCACGGCCTAAAGGGGAGCTCAACTTAGGCAGACGGGCAACATGCAGTGCAAAGCAATGGTGGCACAGACGGAGTGAGCGAACGGTGGCAAGAGGCGGTGATGGTGGTGTGGCCAAGGGGAGTGGGGCGGCAACAATGGTGGTGATGTAGGCAAACGGTAAAGAAAAAAGAAAGAAAAAGGGGAGGGTGGCCTCGGCTTGGAAGGGGAAAGAAAAATGGGAAGATGATGGTGGCGTGGTGATGAGATGATGTTGGTAGAAGGGGTTGGGTGTGGATGGTGGTGAAGCGGCAACGAGCAAGAGAAAAGAAGAAGAAGTTGGGTGGGGTGGGGTGGAGTGGGGTGGGGTTGGGGGGAGGAAGAAATGGAGAGGAAAGGAGAATGGAGGAGGAATCGACAGAAGGGGAAGGGGAGAAGAGAGAGAGAGAGAGAGAGAGAGAGAGAGAGAGAGAGAGAGAGAGAAGAGGGAGGAGAAAGAGTGAAAAAAAGAAAGAGGAAAATAAAAGAGAAGGGGATGGCAGGAGGTGGCGTGAGGGAGGGGAGAAGAGAGAGAGAAGGGGAGTGGGTGGGTTGGCAGAAGAGGGGAGAAACGTGAGGGGAAGGAGAAAGAGGAGAGAGAGAAGAATAGAAAAACGGGGATGTCACAATTTCGGAGCTTTGGGATGAGTGCGATATGTGTTTTGTTCAACTCCGGGTTAAGTATCCCTCAATTAAAGAAATTATGCACCTCAACGAAGATGCAATGCTTGAAAATCTTCCAATTGCGATTATAGAATTGCCCATTCAAGCCATCTAGTCATATTGCTTTGGTGGAACCCAATTGCTAAATTGCTTATGTAACCTCCTTCAAAGTCACATTAGCTATTAAAAACTGATTTATCTCATCCCCTACAACAATAGGACATTTCTCCAAGAGAAGCTAAAAATACTTGGGTCCTGAGGTAGTTTAAAGCTCATTGAAAAAGAGAACCGTTTAGTCTTTAAGTTGGTCTAAATCATGAACCCATTTCCTAGTAGGAGATATTAGCATAGAAATTCGGTTCCCTTGTCTTCTCTGAATTGTGGTGATGAAAATATTTGATATTTTTATTGCCCCATTTAAGCCAATTAATCCTAGATCGTAGTTGCAGATACATCACCGATAATCAATTTGTTTTTATTTTATTTTATATATAGATAGTGTACTAAATTTGATGGTTACTGCTAGTGCACTTTCCATCCACTAGTAAGGACCAAATAGTCAACTCATATTGTCCTTTTCCTCCAATTTTCACATCAAGAAAATCACAAACTCATTTTCATTTTCACTTGCCACTGTCACCTAACATTTCACTTACTCTCATTTTTTGTGGCCCTAAAATGTCTAAGAATAAAAATTTCTTGGTATTGTCTCATTTCATGAAGGAAAGTATGCTTACAACTCTCTTCTTTACCCTAATGTTTCTAATTTGGGGGTGATTCAAATGGGCAAGTGACTTGTGCATGCCAAAGAGAAAAGAGAGTTGGCAAATTATTTTCGCCAAAACTCAGTGTTTTTGCGTATGTAGACATTTATATTTCACCTACAATTAGATTGATGACTACATTTTCAGGGCAAGGATGTTGTTGCACCTTGATATATACACCCCAACAAGAGGGCTAGTGTTTTTTTTTTTTTTTTTTTTTTTGTCAAGCAGAGGGCTAGTGTTGAGTTTATTATTTATTATTCTAAGGTGTTAGCAAGTTGGGCCTATTTATGTATTTGACCTATGTAGTTGTACAAGGCTTAACCTAAGCCTATAAATACTTCTTTTAATCTCAAAAGTAAAGTACTCTCTCTTTTACCAACAACACCTAATTTTCCATTTCTGTTTTAATGACTTGGTGTCAACTCTCCTTTTCTCTTTCACAGCAAGCCCTTATAGGTTGAATTAACTTTGTTTTCAGATTATTTCAAAGAGTGATTATGTGACAGCCTGAATTTTCATAAATCGGGCCTTTCGTCGACGCGCCTATAGTACTATTCTCTTAGCTGATCACTCACAAGATAACTAGACTATATGGGGAAGCAATTAAGGAATCTAAACGCAATGGATTGGAGAATTCGATCAGGAATTGACTGCTCGACCGTGTCAATTTGTGAGGATCATGGCACCGCGAAAAATCGATCAGAGACGGACAATAGGTCGATTCGATGGAGAAATGTGATTAGTACGTGGGTGATTCCACCTAATTACAAAATTCTTGAACGGCACTAGACCAATTTTTCTGTCATTTCTGTACTCGGTATCCATATTTGAAACCTCGAGATTTTCACGACAACCGAAGGTCCCAAATGTGTCGAAGATATACATTGTGACTTGAGATGGATCGATCACGGGTCAATTGCACTAAAAATTCCTAAAAGCTACCCGATAAGTTAGGCCATGCTAAAATCGCATCAGATTGAAATTAACTGCAAATTTGAACCCGATTTCAAAAATTGAAAGTTCTGTCATGTCACGATCTATTTTAGGAATGTCAATTCATCATTTAAAGAATTTTTGGAAACCTCAGAATTTTTACGGAAAATCATTTCGGAAATTAAAGGAAATTCAATTGGGCCAATTTGAAGGAAGACTTTGACTCCCAAGTCGAACTTTTGGGTGTTGGGGACTTGCAGAAAATTGTATGAGATTTTTTTTCAAAGAAATTGGACCTCAATTTGGGGATTGAGTGAGGAAATTGAAGCTTATCTTTGAGTGAAATTCGGAGCTGGATTTTAGGGCAGCAAAATTGGCTTCAAAATTGGATTAATTGGGAATTATCTTCAAAAAAGAAATGGGGGACAAAGCTTTCAATTAAGTGGATAAAGGTGATGACTTTTTATCCTTTTCTTCGGCTTCTCCAGCAAGTCTCGTCGACCTGCCTCTCTGCGGCTCCCTTTTCAATTTTTCCTTCCTTACAGTCGATCTTATCTCTCTCTCCGCAAGCGTTCACCTCCATTTCCCTCTGCCTCACGCCTGCACCTCCAATTCATCCACCATCTTCTGTCTTTTCTTCATCCCCCGAAGCCACTAATCCAGCAGCCGTGCCATTTGTCCAGCAGCTGCCGAGTCAGGGTTAACCTTCATCTGCCGAAGCCCTCAAACATTGATCGCAAATTTTCCACTTGTAAAGCACCAACCGATCGAAGCAGCTCACGGAAGAAGTTGCTCCACCAAGTTTTCTCTCAGCCACTCGTCCAGCATCGACGACCATCCGCAGCAGCTCCTTTCCTTGGACCGCCAGCTCAACCCACCAAGCTTTCGTCCATCTCCCTGCCAGCACCATCATCATCATTCCCCACCGAAGCTGCCAGTCCGTCTCCCTCTCGCCTCAACCAATGTCTTGGGCCCAAAATCCCAGCAATAGTCCACGCAATATGTTCGACCAAGTCTAGCCCGTGAGCAAGCAGCCCACATAATTTTTCATCGGCCCAACAACTCACAATTCTAGCCCATTCGAAGTCCACCAGTCCAGCCCACATTTTGGCCCAGTCTTGAAGCCCGCAAAGCAAGCCCAAGCCTGAGACCAACCCCAGCAATTGCTATGGGCTTGCAAGGCCTTTTAGGCTTGGTTCGAATATCCGTCGACGCTGCCAAAAATTCAAATTTCAGCCGCTGTCTCGCCGCCATCGCAGTGAACTGGTTTCCGCATTAAACCGGTGAGTTTATGCACTAAACTCTTCTTAGTAGGCTAATGACGTTTAAGGGGTATTTAGATTTATTTAAGTATAATTAGTTTAATTATTAGTTTTTTTAGTTAAATTAGGGTAGTTAGATTAATTAAGTAGGTAGTTAGAAATTATAGTTAATTAGATTAGTGTGTTGTTTTATTGCTAGGGTGCTTAGAATAATTTATTTAGCTCAATAGCTGATTAGATTAGAAGTATTTAGCCTAAGTTACCATTTTTAGTATTTAATGTATTTATTTATTTAGAATTAGTAATTATTTAATTATTAAATATTTTCCGGAATTAGACCGGGATAGCCGGTGTTCGGAATTTCGTGCTAATTGCAATGATGTGATTAATTTCTACAATCGAGTGTTAAATTGTGAAAATTGAGTGCTAATTGGAAATTGGGTGTAAATTTTGGGTTTAAATACGGGTTTAAAAAATGGTTTTATATAATATATAAAGTAGTGGGATTTTGAAAAGAAAGTTATGAATTTTTCGGGTCCAATCTGAACGTGTACCCACGCACGACTATTTTCACCAGGTGTTTTAAATACAAATAAAATATGCCAGGATTACTATTTTAATTGAGACATTTGAGTACAATGCACAATGTCCTAAGCTGAAAGTAAGTGGTTGTATGTTGGTTAAGAGAACCCGTCCCTGAACTGTGTCGGATGAACGTTACCCTATATGGGATACCCATTTAATGGGATTTGGATTGCAGTAGAGGCTGGACCTATACTCTAGAAAAGTCATCTTTGAGAGATGTAACCGTGCTTAATGGAGTGAGACAATGCCTGGCTACGCCAGTAGACCGCTGAATTTCAAGTAGGCCGTACCCTTGGGTGGGCATAATTATCAATTGGAACGCATGTTGAGTGAAATAAATGTGTCGGATTATGGGACAAAATTGTGTGACGTGGTATGGGACAAGTCATAACGATTTGGCCTATAATTAGGACCCCTGCGATTTATTGAGTTGAGTAATGCATTTCAATTGATGTGTGTATCGATTTTATACATAATGTGGGGGTGGAACTGAGGCGAGATAAGTTTTCTATGCTAAATGCGTGATTGTGTGGTTAGGACGCCTCTACGCGTATTTCCCCCTTAATCGGTGTTAAGAGCGTGAACTCGCTGAGATTTAAATCTTACCCAATCATGGGCTCAATTTTTAGGATCATAGAGCTAAGGATCTGGAGCCATGCTGAAGTAATTTGAAGTGTAGGTCAATTAGGACCACTACTTTTTGGAGGGCTAGTTTTTTGTAGTCTTATGGCCATAGACTTTTGTACATGATTCGGTGTATATATAAATGGGTGTTTGTTTGTGAATCTGTTGTCCTGCTTTTCTATCCCAAGCTGTTACTGTTATGAGATATTTATTTGCTTTTGCATGTGCAATAAAACAAATGGGTTGGCAACTCGTCCTGGGAAATTGTAAAATTGTATTGACCAAAGAGAGATGGGCATGCGCTGTTGACGCCTAAATTTCGTTTTTTTTTAATTAATTAGTTTTTTATATTTATTTTTGCCTTTTTCGGATAATAAATAATAAATAAAAAAAAGCAAGAAAAGCAAAAAAGAAGCAGCCCATTGGGGTTGGGCCTTCGAGCCCAACCCCTCCCCTTTTTTCTCTCTCGCACAAGCCTTATGGCTTGGCCCTCGCAAACCAGCCCAGCCCCTTCTCTTCTTCTTCTTCTTCTTCCTTCTTCCATCTTCCCCTATGCCTTTGCAGCTCACACGCATAGAGGACACCGACGTGCGAAGGATGGCCTACGGCCGAGGAGAGTAGGCTGACATTGGCCGGAGAGGATAAGATCTCAGGTGTCATCAATGCCAAGCACGCTTCGTTGGATAAGCTCGAATGGGACGCCGGTTCAGCCAAGGAGGACCGTTCAGTGCACGAAGTCCGACAGTCGAAGCTTCGTCGATCGACCGCCCCCTCACCTATAAATAGCAAGCCACAAGCTCCATCGAAGGACACGACGAACTCGGAGATCTTCCCTTGAGAGACTTTAGGGAGAATCAACGAGCAAGCACGCGAGAGATTGGGTCGCGAAGCTCGAACGACCTCCCTCTTAGAGACTTCGGGGGAGGTAGGCGGCAAGTGCGTCCAAGGGGGAGAGATTCGAGTGGGTGGAGGCCGAGCGAGAGAGGAATCGGAGGGCGCCATGCTAGATCTGGGAGAAGCTGGAAGCTCTGCGCCACCGTTGCGACTGCTTGCTGCTGTTCCCCGCCCCGACGCCGTGCCGCGAATGACCCGCCAACGCCACACCGGATCTGAGAGTCGAGGGACTGCCGTCGTTGCCTTGTCGTCGTCACCACAACCATTCGCCACCACCAGGTATCCGCCGCCTCCGGTTGCATAGCCATTGTCGCACCCCCCTCTCTCGAAACCCATCCATCTCCAAATCTCGACCTCAGTAAATCAGGGGCCTTCATCGCGTCTCCTACCATCGCACCATGAGCCCCGTCGTCGATCCAGTTGAGTGGTCGGCTGCTAGTTGCAATGTCGCCGCCGTTGAACGCCGAGCTGCTATATGTCTGACCCCCTTTGTCCCTCATCAGCACCGTAAATCGCCAGATCACGTGAACTCCGAAAATCCGGGTCGGCGAAGGGGAAGACGGGTTGAAGTCGAGTGAATCTGGGCTGGCGTCCAGGTAGGGTTCCGCGAACCGGGTCACGGCTGTGAACCGGGTCAGAGAGCGGGTCAAGCGTGAGTTTGAACCGAGTATAGTTTCCGCCTCAGACAAGTCCGTGCACATGGGTAGGGTAGCCTTCGGGCTTAGGTTTTTATAAAAGTGGGCCTATTTTGGTTTTGGGATTGGAGTTTTTTTTTTTTTTAAAATAAAAAAGAAAAAACAAGTCGATTAGGCCCATCTGCGTTTCGGGTCAACGACTGGGTCGGACAAACCGTGGACCTAACCCGGGTCAGCTTTTCTATTTTTTAAATAATATTTTAATAAATAAATAAATAAAATAATTTATTTTCGAAAAAAAAAAAAAAAAAAAAAAATGATTTATTTTCGAAAAATATTTAAAAAATAGTAATTTTTTTATATTTTCCAAAAAATGCCAAAAATCCAAAAAAATGCCAAAAAAACTTGTATTTTCCAAAAAATACCAAAAAAATCCAAAAAGTCCTTTTTATGTCCAAAAAATGAGAAAAGACCCAACAATGTTTTTCCTCCCAAAAGTGCATGGAAAATCCCTTGAACATCCAAAAAACCTCAAGGTTTAAACAAGATTAGGTACCGAAAGGGTATTAGTGATTAACTAGTGTAATCAAGTCCCCGATCCTAATTTCTCTGGTTGCGCACGAGTGAGTATTTCTCCCGATACTTCGCTTGGGTTTCTAATCAACCCACCCGAAATCGATTAGTGGCGACTCTATTTTAAAAATTGATTTATAGGTTAAAAAACTTAGACTATTAAAGTCGTGAATTGGTGGACTTGGGAGAGTTCGGGCCTAACTAAAATCAGCCAAGCCATTAGTCTCCTTAGGCACTCGTACTCGATTGCGGGCGCTGAAAAAAAGAGGTCGCGACAGCTTGGCGACTCCACTAGCGATATTTGATGACTTAGGCCATTTTAGCTTTGTTTAAATGCTTTACTGACTTGGGTTTTTTTTTGTTATTTCTTTTGTGCAGGTTAGTATCTTAGATTTTCTTTTTAAATAAATTGTTTTATGATTATAAATTGTTGTGCATGCTTTACTGTTTTAGTACTATACATGGCACACACAACCCGGCCGTCGGACTTGGGCCGCCATAGGATTTCTAAGATGGTGTTAAGAAAGATATGAGCTCGAATGCGAGACTGCGATGTAGAGGTTGCATTTCTTTTCCCCGAATTTCTTAGCCAAGGTTAGGAGGGTATGCTGCTAACGTGAGACTGCGACGGACGGATATCCTTTTAATCTCAACAAACCTTTTTAGTTAGAAATCGAGTCACACGTCCCATGCGCATGTCTTTGTGCTTGCCATTTTTCTTTAAAAGAAAAGTAATTTCTTTACTTTTACTCAGTCTTTTTTATTGGTCCATGGCAATTTAGGGTAAGCTTTTCGAGTCCTAGTTTTTATGCGATGGGAAAAGATGATATCCAGTTTATTCCCGCTCCCAAAGCAGAGCTCTTCAGATGGTGGGGTCAATTGGACCAATATGCCCAAGAGCGTGTGAAAGCTAAAGTCGGTCATCTCCTATCGTTAATTCAAATCACTGTTCATCCTGAAGTCATATAAGCCATGGCGCATTTCTGGTGCTCAAAGACAATTACTTTTCTATTTGGTAGATTTGAGCTAACCCCAACTCTGGAAGAGTACATCATCATCACTGGAATGCCTCTCGAGAATAAGCTTGTCAGGCCATCAACAGGCATCATCCCGTTGCATGGGTTAGCGCGACTTTTAAGAACTGAAGTTCATATCATGAGGAAAATTCTTGAAAACAACCATAATACCTACCCACTAGAATTTATGAATGCTTGTTTTCAAAATCAGCGTATGACCTAAAAAAGTGAGATTTTCGTCTTGGCCTTTTTCGGGTTTATCATTTTCCCCCATCAAAGAAATGTCATAAGTCCTAAGATGGCATTGATAGTTGATCAGATCTTGATGGGACAAAATTATGTCAACATGATTTTAACTGAAATATTCTTGTCATTTAATCGTTTTAAAGAAAACACAAAAAAAATCATGCTAGTCTCTCCGGAAATTTTACAAGTCTGGTTCTTTTCTCACTTAAACGAATTTCGAAACTTCATGCGATCGTCTGAAACGAATGATTTCGAAAATCCATTACAAAAATTTATGGTTTTAGGACCATACATTCCCAATCAAAGTTGTTTAAATTGGATAAATTTCCTAAGAGACCCAGCTCCTGAGACATTCCAATGATGTGCTGGTTGATTCCATGAAAAGAGAGCTCGCTTCGCTTACAAACGTTGCTGCCCAATTCCGTTGCTTGGCCTCACCGGCGCCATTCCCTATTACCCATATCGGGTGGCACGACAATATGGAGCCCTTTAGGAGATCCCACCGCCTTTTAAGAGGATGATCCCTCAAGTTCTTTTCAACACAAGCCGTGACTACGTAATCGAAATTTCTATCGCTGAGGAAACCTGGGACAAATGCCATTGCAAAAGGATCGTGGTACCTAAAGGGCTTGAGGGAGAATAAAAAGCACACCACGCCTCCATGTCCTGCATCCACAACCATCATATCCCAACAAAATGGAAGCCGTCAGTCCCTCACTCAATCAGTGAGAGCAGCCAACACGAGCAAGTAGAGCTCATATAGAGGGATTTGGGAATGGATTGGATACACACCTCAGAGCCAGTTCAAGGAAGCAAGCATCCTCGCAAGAACAAGGCTCCTCTCGCATATAAATTGGCAATCATGTGCCCCTTAGTGTTAATATTGTGAAAGTTCTGTCCCATTATTTAGGGACTTTTGTTTAATATCTAGTATTTCATTTTATCATTTCAATTTCAAGTTTTAGATTTCAGGAGTTGGCAGTCTATAAATCCTCTTTTGATAAGTAAAAGCAATTAGACCATTGCCATGGGTCAATCTTTGTTTACTTTCGTGCTCATTCATTATTTCACAATGACAGGTAATCATGAATCGCCAGCCATCAACCACCCGCGAATGGCCCCACATGATAGGGCCTGATCAAGTACAAAATCACCTTGCCCACATTGAAGACGGTGTAGGACAAATGTCCATTGTTCTTCAACAACTCTCAAAATAAATGAAATCCACTCAAGCTGAGCCCAACTCTGTAGTTGCCTTAAACATCGTCATGACACCCGTAAATTTGCCAGAAAATAGCTAGTACCATAGACAGTTTGAAAGGATCATGAAAAGTTAAGCCAGTTACAGGGGCAGAATCCCATCGACTCGTCTAATTACACCGGTATTGAGATCCCTGAAAAACTCAAAGCACCTGAATGCGAAAGGTATGCTGATACCTCCCACCCATAGACCTACTTGCAGGCCTACTTGGTCCGAAGTATGATTCAATCGTACCAATCGAGCTTGATTGGCCCTACCTTGCGATGGTACATTATCAGGAATATAAGTCCCTTAAAACCTATAGGGAACTAATTCATGTTTTTCACCAAGAGTATAATATTGACATCACCCCTGACATCACCTTGCCCTATGAAGAGCTGATGATTGCGGAGCACGAGGAGCTGTTAATTGCTAAGATAGGAGAGGAACATGTCAATGAAGTCTTGCATAATAAATGGGCGACTGAGCAGCATCCTGTTACTGAAAAATTTCCCACTAGGAAAGGCAAGGAGCCTTTGTACGAGATCATAGACTCAAAGCCTGTTCAAGAGCAGGGCACGACTGGACAACTCCCCAAGCTTACTCCAAGAGATAGGGTCCAAAGAATACCAACCCCTATCAACCTGGAAAGTGAATCAGACAGTGAAACTATAATGTCTCTCACTTCCCTTAACAGAATCGAGCTGGTAAAACGAAGGGCCTTACTTAAAAGGTCTGGACCAGAAGCTAAGAAAAGAAAGCCTAAGTAGATCAATTCAGCATCTGCCGACGAGCCACCGCACCAAAGCTTCGAGCATTCCCAAGAATACAGTTTTGAAGGCTACCATCCCCTATAGTACGACCTTAAAGACTTCCCGTCCCTAGAATACAATCCCAAGGACTTCCAGCGTTATTTCGATGAAACTAACGATTCATTGTATAACTGTTTCCTACTCTCACTCAGGGATGAAGACCCGTCAGAAGAGGAAACGTACGTCTTTATCCACTACGATCCTAACGAACTACTAAGCTCGTCCTTTGACCATGAGGATAGCTTCAATACTTCATCCTCATTCGGAAATTTTGACCAAAAAAAAAGCAATGGAGTCATCTCGGTAGAGTCCAACTTCCCTGAAATAGAAAAATTCACCACTACAACGAATATGCAGTGAGAAAACCAGTGGCCTAACCAGGATACATCAAGCTCATCTTGTGCTCATAAGATCATGACCTCTGGAGAGATGTGGATACCTAATCTCCGTAAGTATAATGGCACAACTTGCCCCATGGCTCATTTGCAATATCTCCACACTGAAAATGAGTTGGTACTATACCCCGATGTCATTCACAACTCAGGCATTTCAAGAAAGTCTTACGGGGTCTGCATTACAATTGTTCATCACAACAGATATCTACCTCATGAGAGATTGGAATGAGCTGTCTTTTGCATTCCTGCTTCAATATCAAAGCCAGATTGGGATTGAAGTGCCTTGTCAGAACTTGGTTCACTTCAGAAGAAGACCAATGGAGGATTTCCGAGCATATGCAAGGAGGTGGGAGGCTTTTATGATGCAAACTTACCCTCAACTGGCCGAAGAAGAAATGATAAAGTTGTTCATAGGGGCTTTACCTCACAAGCATCGTTGTTGGTTGCATGGGTTGCATTTCCTTAACTTTAATGAAGTGCTCTTCTCATGCGAATACTTCGAGTCTACTAGAGGCGAGGAACTCAAAGGCGCTTGATTTCGGAACCAACACTATCAAAGTGCTCATTTTTCATAGGAGTTTTCGTGGGTTTTACTTGTTTTTATAATTTCATGTTTCTCATCCTGTCTAATGTGCTACTGTTGTATTTTTCATTCCAGTAATCTAATGTATAATTCTAATATTTTGTTTTGAGAGTATGAGGCGGTATTTCAAACCAGCCCAGTGATGTTATCCAACCATGAAAAGAAAATATCATCCAAGGAGAATACTGAGGGCTGGGCTTCCTCATGCTTTTTCTCCCCCTAAAGACTTATTTTGGAAATAAAAAATATTTCATCACCCAAAAGCTTTTGTCAAAACAAGATGATAAATTTAAACACGTTTGTCTTTCTAACCCTATCACTTTATGTTTCAGAACATCATCCTCTTTGATTTAGTGTGACAAAAGGTATTTGAAACTAGCACATCGTGTGAACAGACCAAACTCGAGAACACATTTTCAAGAAAGCGGGGGCAAACAAAAAGGAGCATCCCGTTTCAAAAAAGGTAAGTCTTATTCCCTTAACATAATATTGAGAATGACAACCCTTCTTTTCTATTTACAGGATACAAAAGGGGAGACATAATAGGTACATGCATACAGTTGAAATCGAAGTATCCATGACATGCCTCACTCTTGCCCAGCTCCATCCTAAGCCAAGGACTATCTTGTCGCACAACGCGCCCAAACAGCTAGATATTACAGTTTCAACTTCGACGAGCCCAGAAACATAAGGAAGAAGTTCCTTCTCTCCCTTTAAAGTGATTACTGTCAACAGGGAGAAAATCCAGTTAGTCAAGGCGATTTATAGCCCCACACCCTGGACAATGACTTTGGAATCTAAAAACTTCACTCCAGACGCATATTCTTCCAAGGAGTAATTGCCATCAGAAAGCTTGAGATTTTTTATCTCAGATTCCATAGAAGCTTGAGGTACATGACTTTTGCCCAATGATTCTACAATTAAAGACATAATGAGAAATTCCACAAAAAGAAGGCATTGAAGATGAATCGACGACCAGCAATCATGCATACATGGTCATAAATGAGGAAGGCTAATTGAAGGAAACATTGAACTATGCCAGGATAAAGAGGCCATCATTGACATTCAAATATCCTTAGGAGCTAACACAGACAAACTCTGGGGAAGGGTAATTTGGTATCGTTTCCAATACTCCCACTATCTGAACCCGCTTTTGACATATTTTCCCTATTTGACAGGGAGCATCACAACTCAAGAACCAAACTCAATGGTTAGGTTTGACAAATCAATACTGGCCAAGGTAGTATACGGAAATGACTTGCATCAAATTCACTTGACTTCGTGTAAAGAGACGTGCCATCCATAAGCCAATTAAGGAAAATAATTGACCTGACAAAGTGGAAGACACGAGACTTCATGTCCTCCTTGTACTCCAGGTCCACTTAATCGTTTGCAAGCCAATGAAGGGTAATGTTGTATCGCTTCTAATTGTTTGACTTGTAAAAAAAATTCGTGACTAACACGCTCTCTCTTGTCTTTTATAGGATCACCTAACCGTCAAAGATGCGGAAAACAAATCAATGAAAGGCATGTCAGACTTTCATAAGCTTTCCCAAACAAAGTATCATCAAAGAAAATGACAGAGATCCTTCAAGTTTCAGGTCACTTATGATCCTGGTCCTACTAGTTGAGCTATTTCCACAGCTTCTCTTCTACAAGAGGCAAGAGTAGAAATTCCTGATCAGATTCCCAATCCCTGGCTGATCTTTCATATGACATGTCCCTAACCAATAGGAGCAATCTATCGACACCCATTTGTGAATAACCCTTTGTAAATAACTCTTTTAATGTTCAAATTTCAACACATTTGTGAATACCGTTCCACCAAGAAAACACCCCTAAAGCTGTTAATAAGTTTTTCTTGAGTAAAAAGCCATTCATTTATTTTGAGAGTACAAACTCTATCACATCATACACTGCATGCCTTTTTTCCAGGTGAATTTTATATGATGATTTTGTCTGTCTAAATCTTTGATTCTATTAAGGATTATTAGAATAGATAGCTAAGTGAAGAATACAAGATTAATTGAGCATGCTAGATGAGGCGCGTCAAAATGTTGATAGGCAACCCCTATATATACACTTGTGAGATGAGTGCAGAATATTCCATGGCTGCAGGATAAAGAGTTCTCTCCTGAATGGTACGATAACCAAAATAGTGAGAGGCATTCCATTGCTCACCCCATTGAGCTCTTTACACTGGTAAAGTTTTTGTCCTACCCCATATCAAGAACCACTCCCACATTGGAGCAGATTAGAAGCAAAGCAACATCACAAGGTGAGAAGAGGGATAGAAATTTTCTTGCTCGCACTTGCATCAATCTTCAGATGTCTTTATCGCATATGAACACTCGCATTAATTTAAGTGCCCTAGAATGACAAAAAGCAATTCTTTCTCTACGCACGTGTATTCATTATACAACCCAATTGAGTTTGTAATTTCACCCTCACGTGGAGGCAAGACAGAAGTTACTACTATTTAAGCAGAATAGCTTGGAGCGCTAGCTGAAGACAAAGACTCAAGAGTCTAACAACAGTGTCGTGATTGAACTTGCCTAGACTAGTTCCTCTAATGACAAGAGTGAAAAAACAAGGGCATAAAAAAGTAGTGTACCTAGTAAAAGCAAGGTCAATGCCCATGAATGAAGAACTGGAATAAAAAATAAGGGCATAAAAAAGCAGTGTGTCTGGTAAAAGCAAGGCCAATGCCCTCCAGTCAAAAATACAGCCAAGAAAAAGTTGTTGTTGCGGTTCAATTGATAAAGCCTCCATCTTATAGTGAGAAGAAAGACCGGTGACAAATGTCAAGGCAATCACCAGCTCTCACCCCTTTACACATGAGCCAAGCCTACGTTACGTCTCATTATAAAAGTCTCTTCAGATTAGGGCATTTCAATTAACGTAGGATTTCATATGTTTAAAATCATCGCTCAAAGAAGTACAAGTAAGATTTTCTATCTCTTTTCGTAGGGTTCTTGACTGATAAACCCGGAGATGATCGTGCAACATTTCGTCCATTGGCTTCGACCTTGATGGTCCCCTTTGATGAGCCGCTAACCAAGAATTCATCACAGTTTCAACAAAGACCTCTCACATTGGTAAAGACATACCGTTTGCGAGAATACTCGGACCCCTGCTGACATGATGACAGTGAGATAGTGTGATCCTTATAAATCCTGCATTAATGGTCAGGATAGCCTTTTTTCCATGAGAGTGAGCGAAAAGTCCTTTCAGATTGAAAGTCCCTCATCTGGCATGCTCAAGACATCTACATTCTAAATGAAAGTTATCTTTCAAAATCTTCCCCAGTGGAAATCATATGATACAAAACTGACAAAATTATCATGCATGAATCTCATTTGAACTCATGAATTTACAACACATACAATCATGTGTGCATACTGTGCAAATAACAAACATACTCTTAGAGATCAGAGATATTGCCAAGTAAGCATATCCCTATCCCCATTTGTCTTAAAGTACCTACCACTGTCCAGGTACTCTCTTCTTGACACTCGACCTATTCGAGTTATCCCTTGAGTTTGGGTGATTGCAACTATCTAAGTATCCCCTTGTCTTTGAGTACCCACCACTTGCTGAGTACTCCCTCTTAACGACACTCGACCTGTCCGAGTTGTCCTTAAAGTATTGATACTTGCGATTGTCCAGGTATCCCTTTGTCTTTAGGTACCTCCCACTGTCTAGGTACCCTCTTACCGACACTCGACTTGTTTGAGTTGTCTTCATAGCTAGGATGCTTGCAACTGACCAAGTATCCCACTACCTTTAAGTGCCTTTCATTGTCTAGGTACTCCATTTCTGTGATACTCAACCTGCCCAAGGTGTTCCCAAATAATATTAGTAGCTATTCAAGCACTCCACTGCGTTGTGCACCTGGGTTACCCAGGTATGCTCTCTTATCATCATGACACTTGGACCTGCCTGAGTGGTCCCAGATCATATCATTAAATACTTGTGTTCATTCAAGTATTATAGTACTTTGTACACTTGCAACTACCCAGGTGTTCTAGCCCTTTTGAGTGCCTGCGACTATCCAGGTAAGCCTCGTGCTCCATTCAAGTTCATGTTGCCAGGAGGTGGGAGACCTTCATGAATATGCGAGGCACATCCTCGATATTCCCCTTTACCAGAAGGTGAGAGACCTTCACGAATATGCGGGGCACGTCCTCGATATTCCCATTACCAGGAGGTGAGAGACCTTCATGAATATGTGAGGCACGTCCTCGATATTCCCAATTACTAGGAGATGAGAGACCTTCATGAATATCCAAGGTACGTCCTCGATATTCACATTACCAGGAGGTAAGAGACCTTCATGAATATGCGAGGAACGTCATCGATATTCCCATTACCCGGAGGTGAGAGACCTTCATGAATATCCAAGGTATGTCCTTGATATTCCCATTACCAGGAGGTGAGAGACCTTCACTAATATTTTAGGTACGTCCTCGATATTCCCATTACCAGGAGGTGGGAGACCTTCACGAATATGCGAGGTACGTCCTCGATATTCCCCAATTGCTAGGAGGTGGGAGACCTTCACGAATATGTAAGGTACGTCCTCGATATTCCCAATTATCAGGAGGTGAGGGACCTTCATGAATATCCCAGGTACCCCTTCGATACCTGAGAATGCCAAGTATCCTTCAAGAGTTTGCACTTGTGATTATCTAAGTACTCTTCGATACCTGCGAGCAATCAAGTACTCCTTCAACGCCTGCGAATGTCCAGGTATCTTCTAGAATCGATGCCTTGAGAAAGGTCGGCACGTCCTCCCGAGAAAGGTCGGGTTCCAACTGGTGTCTTCGACAAAAGTTAGACACCTCACAAATCGATGCCCTGAGAAAAGTCGGCGCATCCTCCCGAGAAAGGTTGGGTTCCTACCAGTGTTTTCAACAGAAGTCAGACACCCCACAAATCGATGCCCTGAGAAAGGTCGGCGCATCCTCTCGAGAAAGGTCGGGTTCCTACCGGTGTCTTTGACAGAAGTCAGACACCCCAACAAATACGATGCCCTGAGAAAGGTCGGCGCATCTCCCGAGAAAGGTCGGGTACCAACTGGTGTCCTCGATACAGATCAAGCACCCATAAATGGATGCCCTGAGAAAGGTCGGCGCATCTCCTGTCACGGCGACCGAAGAAAGGTTCAGGTCTGAGACAAACCACTTACTGCTCTGATAGGTGACCGAAGAAAGATTCGGGTCCTGGAAAAGCATTTTCCTATCAAGGCGACCGAAGAAAGGTTCCAAACTACTGATTGCTCTAATAGGCGATCGAAGAATGGTTCGGGTCCTGGAGAAATAGCTTCCTCATGTCACTAGGTAAGATGATATTTTGATACTTGCCAAACTCGGGATTCACACCCTATCTCACTCACTCCCGGTAAGTAACTACAGGCATCTTCTTATCTGTCTTAGTATATGTAAAGTTATATTGCTCTTTTTCGGCATAGAATAATAAGTCCAAAATAAAATATAATCTACTACGCGTGCATGGATAAAATTTAAGCATCAGTTTGTCTTTGAATGCAACCTCTGCAAACTCCCCTTCAAAGAGGGCAAGCATTGTTGACTCCTAAATTTCATTTTTTTAATTAATTAGTTTTTTTATATCTATTTTTTCCTTTTTCGGATAATAAATAATAAATAAAAAAAGCAAGAAAAACAAAAAAGAAGCAGCCCATTGGGGCTAGGCCTTCAAGCCCAACCCCTCCCCTCTTTTCTCTCTCGCACAAGCCCCATGACCCGGCCCGTGCAAACCAACCTAGCCCTTCTCTTCTTCTTCTTCTTCTTCCTTCTTCCATCTTCCCCTACGCTTTGTAGCTCACGCACACAGAGGACACCGACGTGCAAAGGACGGCCTACGGCCGAGGAGAGTAGGCCGACATCGGCCGGAGAGGATAAGATCTCAGGTTCCATCAATGCCGAGCACGCTTCACCGGATAAGCTCGGATGGGACACTGGTTCAGCCGAGGAGGACCGTTCGGTGCGCGAAGACTGGCGGTCGAAGCTTTGTCAACCGGCTGCCCCTTCGCCTATAAATAACAGGCCACAAGCTTTATCGAAGGACACGGTGAACTCGGAGATCTTCCCTTGAGAGACTTCAGGGAGAATCAACGAGTGAGCACGCGAGAGGTCAAGTTGTGAAGCTCGAACGACCTCCCTCCGAGAGGCTTCGGGGGAGGCCGGTGGCAAGCGCGCCCGAGGGGGAGAGATCCGAGCGGGTGGAGGTCGAGCGAGAGAGGAACCGGAGGGCGCCATGCCAGATCTGGGAAGCTGGAAGCTCTACGCCACCATTGTGACTGCTACTCTGCTGCTGCTGTTCCCCGCCCCGACGTCGTGCCGCAACTGACCCACCAACGCCACACCGAATCAGAGAGTCGAGGGACTGCCGTCGTTGCCCTGTCGTCGTCACCACCACTATTCGCCGCCACTAAGTATCTGCCGCCTCCGGTTGCGTAGCCATCGTCTCACCCCCCTCTCTCGAAACCCATCCATCTCTGGATCTCGACCTCAGTAAATCGGGGGCCTTCGTCGCGTCTCCTACCACCGCACCACAAGCCCCGTCGTCGATCCAGTTGAGTGGCCGGCTACTAGTTGTGACGTCGCTGCCGTCGGACGCCGGATTGCTGTCCGTCTGACCCCCTCTGTCCCTCATTAGCGCCGCGAATTGCCAGATCTTGTGAACTCCAGAAATCCGGGTCGGCGAAGGGGAAGACAGGTCGCAGTCAGGCGGATCTAGGTTGGCGTCCGGGTAGGGTTCCGTGAACCGGGTCGCAGCTGTGAACCTAGTCAAAGAGTGGGTCGGGCGTGGGTTTGAACCGAGTAGGGTTTCCACTTGAGACAGGCCTGTGCGCGTGGGCCGGGTAGCCTTTGGGTCGAGGTTTTTATAAAAGTGGGCCTATTTTGGTTTTGGGCTTGGAGTTTTTTTAAAAAAGAAAAAAGAAAAAAACAAGTCAAGCCCGCTAGCGGGCCCGTCTGCGTTTCGGGTCAACGACCCGGGTCAAACCCAACCCGCGGACCCGACCCGGGTTGGCTTTTTTTTTTTTTTTTTTTTTTTTTTTTTTTTTAAATAATATTTTAATAAATAAATAAATAAATAAAATTTATTTTCGAAAAAAAGTAAAAATAAATAAATAAAATGATTTATTTTCGAAAAATATTTAAAATTAGTAAAAAATGTTTTATTTTCCCGAAAAATAAAAAAAAAATCAAAATATTTCATATTTTCCAAAAAAAATGCCAAAAAAAACTTGTATTTTCCAAAAAATACCAAAAAATCCAAAACGTCCTTTTTATGTCCAAAAAAAAGACCCAAAAATGTTTTTACTCCCAAAAATCCATGGAAAATATCTCAAACATCCAAAAAACCTCAAGGTTTAAACAGGATTAGGTACCGAAAGGGTATTATTGATTAACTAGTGTAATCAAGTCACCGATTCTAATTTGTCTGGTTGCGCAAGAGTGAGTATTTCTCCCGATACTTTGCTTAGGTTTCTAATCAACCCACCTCAAATTGATTAGTGGCGACTCCATTTTAAAAATTGATTTATAGGTTAAAAAACTTAGACTATTAAAGTCGTGAATTGGTGGACTTGGGAGAGTCCGGGCCTAACTAAAATTAGCCGAGATATTAGCCTCCTTAGGCGCTCGTACCCGATTGCGGGCGCCGAAAAAAAGAGGTCGCGACACGCGCTCGGAGTTTGGGGGCGTGATAGATTCTTTGGACAGATACCAAGTATCTATCGGCTAATCCACTAAAACAATTTCTAAACATCGTTATTCTCTGTCAGTTCTTTGAAACTTTGATTGTCATTTTGACAATGCCAACGGACATTCTTGTTGAAAACGCTTTCTGTTGGTGAGTTGAAGTTAGCAGATTCTTCATTGTCTTAAAAACCAAATATGACAAAGAAGTTTGTCTGATAGTTTTCACAGTGCCTGATGCTTTAGTTTCTAATATGATCTCAGACAATTGGATATATGGAACGAAGAGGCAAAATTCAACAAGACCACACGCACAAACATGGAAGAAAAAAATTTTCACCAGAATTCTAGTTTCATTCACCATATGATGGACATTAGTACGAAATGTCTTGTTTAATGGCATTCCATTTCTTGTTTCCAACTAGCCTAGTTAATTGAACAGAGCTTCTTGCTAAAGAGCAACTGCTGTACCAACACAGAAATTGCCAAATATTTGCACCTAGCTTTGGAATGACCCAAACAAGCAATAACTGCCACCCAACGTATAGTAATTTGCTATTCCACAAATTTATGTTCATACATTTCCAAGCAAGCTTGAACATGATTAAGTGGAAAAAAAAAAATACAAAGACTGCTTCTGAAAACAGTACATGCAAATAGGATCACGCTAGTACTCATTATTGACTCCATGTCCAAGACACGAGCTGGCTATAGTTTGCATCTCTGAGCTGAACTTTCGAGCTTATTGGATTTGGTATCCTCATTTATCTGCCTTCAAGAGCGGTAATAGTGACATTGTTGGCAGAGTATTTTTTCTGACTTTGTCTGGTGGAACCTGTGTCGGTAGTTGTTTGCCTCTCGGTGAATGCAGGTTTGTTCGGACGAGGACGACCAACAATTTCATTGCTAATCATTGAAATAACAGTTGAAATGGTAGGCCTATCATTTGCAAGTTCTTGTGTACAAAGCAGCCCCACATTTATGCACCTTATGATCTCAATCTCGGAGCATCCAACAAGAATTTTAGGGTCCACTAGCGCAAGTACATTGTCTTCCTCCCAATATTTCCATGCCTGCCAAAAAACAGAATTCAAGTCTAATTATTTTTGGAAATGGAAATAGGGTGATCTCTCTGTTTGTAACAGCTTACCAATCCTAACAGGCTCAAGGACTGATCTTCCTCATTGAAGCTAGTGTTATGTCTTCCACTTACAATCTCCAGCAACACTACCCCAAAGCTAAAGACATCTGATTTTTCCGAAAACCGCCCTTCCATTGCATATTCTGGAGCCATGTAACCACTGCATTCCACGAAACACTTTAATATTCCTCATGCTAGGTAGAAAGATAAAATCAGAATGAGACTCATCATATAAGAAATACGTACTAGGTTCCCACAACTCTTAGTGTATCTGCTTGATCTTCTTTTCCCCCAAATATTCTAGCCGTTCCAAAGTCTGAAATTCTTGGATTGAGCTCTTCATCCAACAGGATATTACTCGTCTTAAGATCTCTATGAATTATCCGTAGTCTGGAGTCAGGGTGAAGGTATAGTAGGCCTCGACAAATTCCATCAATGATGTTGAACCGTCTTCTCCAATCCAGTTGCTCTCGTTTGAGAGGATCTGAAATAGACAACAGAAGTGAAATTCATAAAATTATGTGTTAATTTGTGACCGGAGAAGAGTGTAATGCACAGAAAGAGGCTCCCCTGTATACTGAAAATGTGAAGTATGTGCAATAGGTGCAGCCAATGTCTGTTTAAACAGGTAAAATTAAAAACTTGACTTCCCCATAAACTGGTATTCCATGATAGATCGACGGAATACTGCAAGAAATGGAATATTACCAAAAAGAAATGCATCTAGATCCTTGTTTGGCATGAACTCATAGATTAATAGTTTTTCATCTTGCTCGGCACAGCATCCGAGGAGTCGAACTAGATTTCGATGTTGGACCTTGGAAATCACTTCCATTTCATTGATAAATTCCCGCAATCCTTGTCCAGAGGCCCCTGATAGTCTTTTGACTGCTATTTCTTTTCCATTTAGCAATCTCCCCTGTACAAAAGGACGTAAATGAGCTGTTAAAGTTAAAAAGAAGAAGCAGGAATGCAGCTGCTGTCCTCTACATGACATAGTATTACCCTATATACTGCCCCAAAACCGCCCTCCCTGAGCTTGTTCGCATCGCTAAAGTTGCTTGTTGCTGCGGCTAGCTCTTCCAATTTATATAGCACAAGCTCCTGGAGATTAACTTTGCTCAAGCTCCCTCCGAGCACGTTCTCACTAGAAGCCTTTGAAAATTGTTCTCCGTCTTTACCACCTCGTTTTTTCGACTTCTGCCAGGCGAAGAAAGTACCAATACTGAAAATTACAGTTGCCACAACAACTGCAGTCGCTATAATTGCTCTCAGATCTCTTTTTCCTTCTGCAGATCAAAATAGCGACAAACAACGAGGTCTGAGATTGAAGCACATATTAAAAAATAAAAAAGAACTGATTAGCTACCTTTCATGGATCACAACCCCACCTGGCATATCACATTGATTGAAATTCCCTAACCATCTAGCAGTAAGTTGCATTACCTGATAGATCAGAAATTTAATTTAGGAATGAACCTACCAAGTTCTGTATGGGCCACTCGAACATATAGAGTTGTTCCTGGATAGGAGAAATTCTGTACGTCGATTAGGTCTCCGCTCCAGTACATGCAACCAACGCCAGCATCATAAGCATGTGCTGCGCATGAACAATTACTGAGGCACCGCTCTTGGCACTTGTCTTCCAAAGGAGATGACCAAATTGCATAATTCGGCACTTTCACATTCTCAAGCTTTACAAATCCATCAATTTTTCCCGCTTTGGTACTACCATTTTTCAATCTATCGCATTGCAGCAATGACTTCTGGATGCATCCGCTGGACCAATTCCCTCTGCTCCATTCTTCAACTTTTTTTGGCTCAAAGCCTCTCAAGCAACTGCAAATTGGTGATTTCTTGGCATCACAATATCCAAATGGACCGCACTTGCCATAAACATAACAATCAGATGCCCGGGTTGACCAATTGATCCGCCACAACTTATCATTTTCATCCCAGAATGGCTGCAACAACTCCCCATTTGACCTCACAAAAAAGTATGACAAATAAGACACCTCTGCAAAACTGTAAGTCAGATAGAAATATCCTTCTTTATCATCCACTAAGGTATATCGATCAACATAGACTGATTCCATCTCGGGAATTCCGAGGAAAACCTTACCATTCCATGGACCACTCCGCCAATATAGAGTAGTGCCGTTCCAAAGGAAAACTTCAGGAATATTTAGTGGTTCAAGACTAATTGAAAAACTTCCAATCGATGGGTCAGAAGGGCTTTTCCAAGATGTGAGTACCTGCTTCTCATTTGTTCTCAAGTTGGTGCTAAGCTTCATTTTCGCGATTTGTGTATCACACATGGTCTGGAAACTTTCCCATGCCGTTGTATCATTTGTGCTCATATTAGAACTTTGTTTCTGCAAGATAAGATTTCCAGTATCTAATAATTGGGCGTTTGCATTTGCTCCATAGGTGGAAACGTTTGTTGACCAAAGTACTTGCTTCTTTCCATTCAATATCACCAGATTACCGGCATCAGATATGGTCATGACACCAGAAGAATCTAGAACAGGCTTCTCCCTGTTTGCAACCCAAAAGACGTTAAACACAGGAATCTTGTTATGCCAAATTCCAACATACCGATTGGTGGTACCATTGGGGCTAAAGAATCCCAGTCTGTAGAGACCTCCGCTTGATATGATACTTCCAGGGTCTTGGATGTACTCAGATGCTGTAATGACATCTCCCCCAATGCAAAATTTCACAGCATAATGAGACAAAATAAAGAGAGAGAATACTCTTAATTTTCTTAGAAGAATCATGACTACTTGAACCTTTCTTCTCAGCAACAACTGATTTTGCTAGCTTTAGAACAGCAGAAGACACAACCTGACGTTTAGGACAGAAGGTGGAAATCACAATTATAGAGAGAAAACCTTGTGGTTGAAGATAAAGGTAAATTTTCGACTGGAAAAGATGGTTTAAGCATCTCCATGAAGAAATTTATATTGCACGAATGGGAACATTTTCCTCGTCAACTATTGCTCTCGAAGTCCTGATTTTTTCTGGCTAGTAAACAGGCCTTTCAAAAATTTTCCAAACGGCGGTCTTTGATGTTGAGTTGCATGGTGGATATTATGGACATTGTTATTTTTTCTCATAGTGACATACTTGAAGGGTCACTTCACTTTGACTTATGAATCAAGAATATTGATCTAGCAAGCCAATGTAAAAGCATTAACTAAGTGGTTGAGTTTCTAAATCAGGATTTCTACCCCATTGACGAAGTGAACTCTAGAAAAAACATTTAAGCCTTTGAAAGTGCATGTTGGATATTATGAACATTGTTAATTTTTCTCCAATCAGACCTCTTTCCTCTTTGGCTCTTATGGACATTTGTTAGTCTTTCTCATAGTGACATACTCGACGGGTCACTTCACCTTGACCTACGAGTCAAGAATATTGATCTAGCGAGCCAATGTAGGAGCATTAACTAAGAGTTTCCACATCAGGATTTCTACCCCATCGACAAAGTCAACTCTAGAAAAAACATTTAAGCCTTTGAAAATGCACGTTGGATATTATGAACATTGTTATTTTTTCTCCAATCATAAGTCTTTTCCTCTTTGGCTCTTATGGACATTTGTTATTCTTTCTCATAGTGACATACTCGAGGGGTCACTTCACCTTAACCTACGAGTCAAGAATATTGATCTAGCAAGCCAATGTAGGAGCATTAACTAAGTGGTTGAGTTTCTACATCAGGATTTCTAGCCCCATTGACGAAGTCAACTCTAGAAAAAACATTTAAGCCTTTGAAAGTGCACGTTGGATATTATGAATGTTGTTAATTTTTTCTCCCATCAGAAGTCTTTCCTCTTTGGCTCTTATGGACATTTGTTATTCTTTCTCATAGTGACATACTCGAGGGGTCACTTCACCTTAATCTACGAGTCAAGAATATTGATCTAGCGAGCCAATGTAGGAGCATTAACTAAGTGGTTGAGTTTCTACATCAGGATTTCTACCCCCATTGACGAAGTCAACTCTAGAAAAAACATTTAAGCCTTTGAAAGTGCACGTTGGATATTATGAATGTTGTTAATTTTTCTCCAATCAGAAGTCTTTCCTTTTTAGCTCTTATGGACATTTGTTATTCTTTCTCATAGCGACATGCTCGAGGGGTCACTTCACCTTAACCTACGAGTCAAGAATATTGATCTAGCGAGCCAATGTAGGAGCATTAACTAAGTGGTTGAGTTTCTACATCAGGATTTCTAGCCCCATTGACGAAGTCAACTCTAGAAAAAACATTTAAGCCTTTGAAAGTGCACGTTGGATATTATGAACGTTGTTAATTTTTCTCCAATCAGAAGTCTTTCCTCTTTAGCTCTTATGGACATTTGTTATTCTTTCTCATAGTGACATACTCGAGGGGTCACTTCACCTTATCTACGAGTCAAGAATATTGATCTAGCGAGCCAATGTATGTGACAGCCTGATTTTCGATTTTGTTTTCAGTTGAATGAATCGGGCTTTTCATCGACATGCCTATAGCCTTTTTCTCTGAGTTGATCACTTACAAGATAACTAGTCTATTAGATGAAGCCATTAAGGAATCTAAATGCGACTAACTTGAGAATTCGATCAGAAAATCGACTACTAAATCGTGCTAATTTGTAAGGGTCAATACGGCACCATTAAAATCAATTAGAGACCAGAGATAAGTCGATTCGATAGAGGCATGTGATTAAAGTGTGGGTGATTCCATCTAATTGCAAAATTTCTGTCGAACGGCACTAAACCGATTTTTCTGTCGTTTCTATACCCCGTGCTCGTATTTGAAATCTCAAGATTTTCACGACAACCAACAGTCGTCTATAAGTTGAAGATGTACAATGTGGATTGAAAATAATCGACCATGGGTCAATTATGCTAAAAATTTCTAAAAGCTACCTGGTAGGATAGGTTATGCTAAAATCGTGTCCAGTAGAAATTAACCACAAAATTAAACCCGATTTCAAAATAACCATATGAATAACGGAGAAACTCCATGAAAGAAAAATTAATGATTCAGTTCTGTTATGTCACAATTTATCTTAGGAACGTCGACTCATCCTTTGAAGAATTTTCGGCAAGCCCGGGATTTTCGACGTGCCCGGGATTTTCGGCGAAATATCATGATTTGGCAAAATTGGACTAGGAAATTCGGATAGGCCAAATTGGGTGCACTCTTGGCCTTCTCGTTGAACCAATTGGTGATGAACATTGTGGAATTGAGAGTGGGCATCCTCATTGGCATTTTGGCCATTGATTTGAGGCCAATTGGAGAGGAGTTGAATGGATTTGGAAGAGGAATGCTTGAAATTCGTAGCCATGGGGGGCTGCAACATTTCAGCATTATACTTGGCTTCTTGGAGAAGATTGGTGAGGGAAAAGGGGCTGTGGATGAGGCTAAAAATGGTGGGGGCAGCCACTTGAGTGATTGAGATATTTATGAAGATTTTTGTGGCCTTTGTTCCCTCTACCAGTTGCAACCACTTCTTCTTCTTCTTCCTTACCTCTCTTGTCTCCATTGTTGCTGAAATTGAAGAGGAAAACCAGCTAGCCCTTACGGTCAATTGCCAGAGACCACAAGCCACCCACACGCCTGCCTGAGCTCGCTAGAGCCGTCGCACCATCCCATTCATGCGTTCGCCGCTTGTTGCGTGACTGTAGCTGCTCGAGCTACTGTCCCAAGCTTGCCTCTGCCCGCTGCCCGCCGCTCCAGCTCGTCTCCATTGTCGTCTGCCTCCCGCCTCGTCGTTCCAGCCAAGCCAAGCCATCCGGTCCAACCCTCTCAGCCCTTGGATAGAGCCGAACCTCATAGTTGGGTTGTGAGCTCCGTGGCCTTTTTCCGAGCCCTTCCAAGCCTCGTGGGGTGTCGCCATAGGCCCGTGTTTCACTCACCTCCGCATCACCATCGCCGTTAACTCATCGACTCGCAAATCCGATGAGTTTACTCTATAAACTTTACTTAGGGAGTTAATTATATTTAGGGTAGGTTTAGTTTAGCTTAAGATTGGTTTAGGTGGTTAGTTTAGTGTAATTAATGATTAGATGGTTAATTAGGCTAATTAGGTGGTTAGATTAGTTTAGTTAAGGGTTGATTAGATTGTATGAATTATCTAGCTTAGTGCATTATTTAATTAGGTGCAATTAGGTGGTTAGATTAGTGTTTAAAGCTTAATTAGTGATTTATTGAATTATTTTGCATTTATTTAATTAATTTTGTAATTTCTTTAATTATTTATTAGTTTCCAAAAATTATACCGGGATAGTCGGTCGTCAGAATTTCGTGCCGATTGCCATGATGTAATTAGTTTGTGCAATTGATTGCTAGATTGTGCAATTGAGTGATGGTTATTGATTTTCAGTTATTATTTCAAAATTATGAAATTTTGGTACTTAATTAGAAAATACTGAGAGTCGAGTTTTGACACCAAAAATGTTTTTATGTACTATATCAAATAGTGAGATTTTTAAAAAGAGAGGCTATAACTTTTTCTGGTTCGATCCGACCGTGTACCCATACACAATTATTTTACCGAGTGTTTTTCATATGAACATAGGGCGAGGGGGTAGCTGACCCACCTAACGGTGTTGTGATAGAATCATATCCCAAGTAGATAGGGTCTGAGATATGGTTAGCTTGGTAGTCTCTTTTGTCTATAGACTCTTGTGTATAAACCTGGTGTGTTTATAAAAGTGTGTTTGTGAAAATTTGTTGTCCTACTTTTCTATCCCATGTTGATTGTTGTCTGGGGATTGTTTATTTTGCTTCTACATGTGCATGAATCGATAAGGGTCGGTGACGCGTCTTAGGAATGTCGCAAATTTTATCGACCATCGAGGGATCTGCACACACTCGAGGTTCGAGGCATGGCAATGTAGGAGCAATAATTAAGTGGTTGAGTATCTACATCAGGATTTCTACCCCCATTGTGAACTCTAGAAAAAACATTTAAGCCTTTGAAAGTGCATGTTGGATATTATGAACATTGTTAATTTTTCTCCAATCAGACCTCTTTCCTCTTTGACTCTTATGGACATTTGTAATTCTTTCTCATAGTGACATACTTGAGGGGTCACTTCACCTTGACCTACGAGTTAAGAATATTGATCTAGCAAGCCAATGTAGGAGCATTAACTAAGTGGTTGAGTTTCTACATCAGGATTTTTGCCCCATTAATGAGGGTATATGTAGAAAAAAGCATTCAAGTCTTGGAGGATTACCAGTCAGAGAGAGCAAGCCATGGAAATTTTAGATCGTTGCCTTCATTCAACATTGTGGCCCATATAGCTTTCCTCGTAACTTGTGGATTCATGAAAATTTCAATGGACATAGTTTCTAGTTGCTTACAACTAGTCATATTGATTGGTTTCCCTAAAGAGTCACTTCACCTTAACTTATGAGTTAAGTATCTTGATTTAGTGCGCCAACATGAGATTATTAGCTAAATGCTAGAGTTTCCACATCAAGATTTCTACCCCAATGACCAAGTCAACTCTAGAAAAATCATTCAAGCCTTTGAAAGTGCATGTCACTGAAATTTTAGATTCTTGCATTCATTCAGGATTGTGGCCGCAATTGCTTTTCATGAATTGCCACTTTCGTGGTAGATTCATGTGCATTTCCACAACTGCTTTCCATAAGTTGGCATTCGATTTGGGGATAACATTTCTCTTCCTAATAACAATTTTTTTTTCAAAAATAGTTCTTTTTTTTTTACTCCCTAAAATAGTTTCTGAGTAAAAAGTGTGACATCCTGAAATTCAACCATGTCCCGATAATATGAAATGGGCATTTTGTCAACGCGCCTATGATCCTTTTTCTCTAAGCTGGCCCCTCATGAGTTAACTAACCTATTAGGTAAAGACATTAAGGGATATAAACGTGGCAGACTTGAGAATTTGATTGGAAATCGACCTCTTGATCATAATAATCGACAATGGTCAATACGACACCGTTATAAATCAATTAACGAATGGGTATAAATGGATTCGATAGAATCACGTAGTCGAATTGTGGGTGGTTCCGCACAATTGTGATATTCGCATCGAACGGCTATAACCCGATTTTCTATCGATAGTGCACTCGGGACACATATTTAAAACATTGCGATTTTTATGACAACCAAGAGTCATCTACAAGTCGGAGATGCACAAATACGGATCGAAAATTATCGACCACTAGTCGAACGTGCTAAAATCCCTAAAGGCTACCTGATAGATTAAGTTGTACTAAAATCATGTTCGGTTGATTTTAACCACGAAATTGAATTTGGTTTCGGGAATCGGACGTTCGAGCGTGTCATGATTCATTTTTAGGACATCGTCTCATCTTTTGAAGAATTTTCGTTGAGTTTGTAATTTTGTGGAAAAATCAATTTCTGACAAAAAGGAAAAAGGAATGGAAATTCGGAATTAGGGGAAAAAGGGAGAAATGGCTGCCCAAAAAGGAATTACTTGAGGGAAATGGAAGCTAATTTGTGAGTGGATGACCCCTTGACTATATCGGCATGAAGACTTTAGGGCTTTGCATTGATGGTTAGATATTTCTCCCTAGGTTCCCATTGGTCATGCCCTTGACCTTATTTCCTCTCTCTCTCTCTCTCCTTCCCTCTCTCCTCCCCTCACGCGTTCAGCCCTACAACCGACTTCCTCCCTCTGGTTTTTCACACACGTTCAGCCTTCCACCAGTAGAGAACAATCCCATTCCCCAACTTCTTCCTCACCCCTCTCTCACCCCACGTCTCCTCCATTTCCTTGCAGCCGCAACCACAACCCCACTTTCTTCCCCCACGTCTGCCTTTCTTCCATTTGGTTTTGTCTCCTTCATTTTCACTGCCCACTTCACTGCTCCACCCACCTTGTCATCAACCCTCACCACCACACAGCAGCACTCACACCCAACAAAACCCCCCACTACCAGCTCATCCTAGTAGCCATAGCCATAGCTCCACCTCAGCCCACCGCCGCGTTTAGCCACCATAGCACCGCTAGCCACCTGTCTCACGTCCAGCACCACTAGCAACCGACACTAGCCCTGTCATGCCCCGAACTCTAGGCACATGCACACCCCTCGGTGGTCAATTAAATTGTGATATTCCCAAGACGCATCGCCAACCCTTTCTTTTTATGCGCATGTGGAAGTGAACTCATAAACCCTAGACAACAATCAAACACAGGGATAGTAAAACATATGCTACGCCTTTTTTACAAAACAAACTTTATATACTGTCAAGCCAAACCTATAGGTTTATAAACATCAGTCTGTCCCAAACAAAAACGACCCGACAACCTACACTCCACTATCGACAGGGCCAGCCAAAAGGATGTCGCATCATGTGCCCATCACATCCGCACTCAGTAGATCTCCATGCTACGGCCCTGAAAAAAGGGTAATCACGGCGGGGTGAGATAAATCCCAGTGAGTCTACACCTTAAAACCCTGATTAGGATGAGAATTCACGTAGAGGCGGTCCTAAACATGCACCATTCTGAACTTACATCGCCTTAGCACGTCCCTGAACATTAGTTCACCACATATGCACTTATAAATGCAGCAAGTATAATCAATAATTGGAACATATCATTTCATTACAACCAATCACATGGGTCTCAATTATAAGGTAGAACCGTGATGACTCGTTCCATATTGTGCCACATAATTTTGCCCCATAATCAGGTGTGGCTATCTCATCCACTCATGCATGTTCCGGTTCTTATGACCCATCGGCCATAGCCAACTCCTCAGTCTATGGTCATCTGGCATAACCGGGCGTCGTCTTGCTCCATCGGGCACGGCAATGTCTAGAACCCTTGCCTAGATGACATCCCAAAAAGGCACATCAGTTTAGCCTCCATTGCAAACGACTTCCGGACCCCTGCCGCGCATCCGATAAATTCGGGCATCGTCCCCATACTCACGTTGAGTGACAGGTTCACTATCCCGCGTAAACGCATTAAGGTACTTAAGTGATCACACGCATATCTATACTTGGCCAAGAACGCCATGCTTCCACTCAAATACCTCCATTTCAAATAATGGACTTGACCAATTTTCTTCATATTAGAAATTCCCATTAAAATTATTATGCATGGTCACAAATTCATATCAAGCCAATAAACATTGTACTCTCTCTTTTCAAAATACCATGATTTTATATATTACATAAAATATTTTTGGCGTCAAAAACCGACACATGGTATTTTTCTTTATAAATACCATAAAATCCAATTTTTGCTAGAATAGTCCATAACAACAACCAAGCACTCAATTACACAAATAAGTAATCAATTTCACAAACTCATCCATGACGATCAAAGTAAAATTCTAATAAACGACTATCCCGTCACAATTTATGTTTATTATAAATTAATTAAATAAATCTTAGGAAAATAAATTAATTTAATTTAAATAAACTAATCATGATTAAATAAACTAACCATGGTTAACTAACCAACCTAAGGTAAACTAACCTAACCAACCCCTAACCATACTAATTTAACTAAGTAGTTCATCTAACTAAACTAACCAACTAACTAGTTACATTAACTAAATTAACCCTTAATCATAATTAAAACTAAACTAATCAAACTAAGTGCAATTAACTTCCTAATAAAAGATTAGGGTGTTAACTCACCGGATTAGCGAGAAAACGGATTCACGGCGACGACAGCACGACGGCGGTGAGATCCCATGTCTACGGCGGCTCCAACAGAGGCTCGGAAGAGGCTGAAAGTAACTTATGAGTCTCACGGCTTGGCTGGAAGACCGGTTCTATGGCTGAGCTGGTCGAGGGAGTAGGGCGGCTGGTCAGTGCGGTTGAGGTGGTGAGACGGCGAGCTGGATGAGCAAGGGGCTGATGGCAGATAGCCAGGCAATTCGATGGGCTAGACGGATGATGGTGGCGAGCTAGCGGACGGGGATGGTAGCTCAATGAGATGGACAGAAATGGTAGGGCTGGTTGACGCTAGACGATGTGGCTAAGACGAAAGGGTAAAGGTGGTGGTGGTGTTGTGTGGGATGCCGTAGCTATCACGCCCCAATCCTCAGGCGCGCGCCCATCTCGACTTGGTTGATTAAATAGCGACGTCCCAGAATGCATCGCCGACCCATTTATTTTAAATGCGCATGCGAAAGCAGATATTAAAATCCCCAGACATTAAAACAATGGAATAGGAAAGTAGGGCCAAATTTCGAACCCTTAAAAACAACCACACTTATATACAAACAATCAAAGTTGTATGTATCACAATACAAACACAAACTTCAGGTTCTACAAAAATTAGTTCAAAAACAAAGTTTGCATACAGGGGTGGGGTTTCAATCCTCCTCTAGATCCTCTTTCGGGTCCTCCTCCTCTTCAATGATCTCTCCTTCCTCCATACTCCAGCTAGAGCCCATTGCTAAGTACTCCAGAGAGTCAGGATCATCACCAAGCTTGAGATCCTTCGCATCCACCACCAATCCACCCTTAGGATATGTTGTACCCTTCCCGAACGCAACCTCCAAAATGTATAGAGGTATATCAGATTATGATACATGGCCCACCCTTCATCCATCATTGTAATGGCGATACCATGACCGGTATTTATGGGGCACCTTTAGGGTTTCACCCACATCAACCAAAACGGTGGATTTCACCAGTACATATTCCAATCCTTCAGGGTAGTGATGTATCGGAATGTGATAACCTATTTATGTGATTTCTTCTGGTATACTAAAATGCTCGGGAGGAGCTGGAGGTACTACCATCAAGGGACCTGAAATGTTATCCCACAACGGAGTGAAATGACGTCTCAGCGAGTTCTACCCCCTAAGACTCGATTAGGAAGAAAATACATCATAAGGGCTGCCTAAGCACAACACGATTCAGAGAACTTATCTTAGCCTCAGTCCCTCCCTACAAATCAACACAATTCAAATAGACATCCAATCAATCACCACATATCGAATCATCAATCAATTGACTTAGTCGATTCCATGTCATCGGACCATCACCTGGTCAAAACAATACTATCTATAAAGTCCGACCACATTGCGGACAGCTTGCTCTAAGCTAAAAAATAAATAGTATCTTGCCTCAAGGGCTAAATCATAATATATTCTAAATCATAATATATCGTTCCTTCTTTAAGATGACATATTGAGTCATCGAGCCGATATAAAATAATGTCATTTATCCAAGATGATATATAGAGTCGCTAAGTCAGTATTGCATACCGTTCTTTTTCTAAGATTACGTGTAAAGTTATCGAGCCGGTATTGTATATCGTCTTTTCTCAAAGATGACATATAGAGTCACTGAGCCGATATTGCATACCATTCCTTCTCTAAGATGACAAATAGAGTCATCGAACCGGTATTGTACAATCAATTTACAATTTTTATCTTATTCGATAAAAATACGCATGTATAGGTACACGACTGGCCTTAGCCAAAATAAAAGGTATTCACTTTTGAACCTCCCACTATTTTTAGCAGTCCCAAAATAAATTTTTGGCACTGTAGACTGACACCCGATAATTCTTCAAATAATTACTGAAAATAAATTAATTTAGGAATATATGCTAAAATCACAATTCACACCAAATTAGTACAAATTCAAGCTCAAATAAATAAATAGATCACATCATCACAATCAACATAAAATTCTGATTACCAGCTATCTAGTCTAATTTCTGGAAATTAATTATTAAATGCAATAAATGCATACTTAGGCTCATAATGCCTAATTATATGCTGGAACAAGCCTGAAAAATTTTCAAGACTCATTAAATAAATATTAGAGCATATTTACTCACTAATTGCACTAACTATCCACCGAACATGCATCAGCAATTAATCAATTTCTCTAATATAATTTGAGTAACCACCTAATCTAGCTTAACTTAAACTAATCAACCCTTAAGTGTGATTAACCTACTAAGCGATGATTAGTGCGTTAAACTCACTTGTTCGACGATCCAGTCGGCGCAAATCAACGAGGACGCAACGCGGCTTGATTCTGTCCAAGGCGGGTCTAGCTTTTGAGGTTAGGAAAGTCCTCAAAACAGGCCAAGATGCTTGCTAGAAATCCACTGATATGGGTTTTCCTTGGTGGCTGCAAAAGAGGAAAACGAGGGCTAGTTGGCAAGGCGAGACCGGCGGAGTTGCAGCAATGTTCGGCCAAACTCACGGTAGTGACATAGTGGCGGTTTGGCGGTGCAAGAAGGTCTGGCGGCCACGGGAAAGGACTTTGGGACTCTACTAGGCTGAGACGAGAGCGAGAGGGAGGCAAAGGCACACTGAATTGCGCAAGGCACACGCGGCCAGCGGCGGTGCTCAAGGACGACGACGGCAACAACGTGCAGTCCCGGTGGTGAGAGCTGGCTTCGATGATCCTTCTGCTGGTTGCTAGGGTGCTCGAATAAAAAGTGAAGAGGGATGAGGAGGTTGGCCAGCCAGCTTAAGGGAGAGAGGAAGAGATGATGAGACAAGGGGGTCACTTGGTCTCAATTTTCTCTCAAATTGTCTCCCTTGACTATCCTCCACCACCAGCTAGTTCCATGGCTGAAATTCATCCACCAAAATACTTCTAGAAGCTAAGTTGAAGTGATCCAATAGTCATGGATGGGGGCATACGAATTTCATGTGATTTCCTTCAATTTGGATACTTATTCTTTCTTAAATCAACACAAACCGGCCTCTATAAAATCAATCGATACCTCATTCATCCAATTGGTATTTTTCCTCACCAAACAATCCCAGTTGCTTCCCAAATTTACGATCAAACACAATCCTCGACTTTTTCTGGACAAAACGGCCCTACCTTGACTTTTTCCCAAAAAGTCTTGATTTGCAGAAAAATCTTATGAGATTGAGCCGACGCTTCTAGAATTACTTGTGACATGACAGAACTTTCAATTTCTGAAATCGGATTCAAATTCGTGGTTAATTTTAATTCGGCGCGATTTTAGCGTGACCTAGGTTACCGGGTAACTTTCAGAAATTTTTTAGTGCAAATGACTTGTGGTCGATATTTTTCGAGCCACAATGAACTCACTTGACACATTGGCGATACTTGATTGTCGTGAAAATCTCAAGGATTCAAATACGGACATACAGTACCAAAATGGTAGAAAAATCAATCTAGTATTGGCCAACGAGAATTTTCCAATTTAGTGGAGTCACTCACGTTTAGCCACAGATCTTAGTTGAACTGACCTATCTCTGATCTCTAATCGATTTTTTTAACTGTGTCATAATGGCCTTTAAAGATGAACACGATCAAGAAGCTGATTCCCGGTCGAATTTTCAATTCTATTGCGTTAAAATTCCTTAATGACTTCCCCAAATAGTCTAGTTATCTCGAGAATGATTAACTCTAAGAATAGCCTTATAAATGCGTTAATGAAATGCCCGATAAAAAACATGATTGAAACTCTGGGATGTCACAGTAGCAAAAACAAAGAAGAAATGGAGGAATGAAGAAGAAGAAGAAGAAGAAGCAGCAGATGGGTTTAGCAAGGGGGGAAGCATGCGCATGGGAGGGGGACAAAGGGCAAGGAAGTCAAGAAGCTGGCCAATGGGATTTCAAGCCAAATATCTTGGCACTTGAGTGCCAAGACACAAAGTCTTAAGCCCCTAAAGATTAAAGCATCAACCAATGGGTAATTTCTCTTCAAATCTTCACAAACCAAGCCTTTTAAGTGTCCAAAATTCACACAGTAGCAGCCCCTACGAATTTCCGCAAATTCTTCTCAATTCTCCACACAACAACTTCAATTTGATGGCTAAAAATGCCATGGCAGCAGCCCATACAAATTTCCCTTCAATCCTTCACAAAACAATTCAATTTGAAGGCCAAAAATCCCACTGAAGGTGCCCATTCGAATTTCTTGATTTTTTTTTTTTTTGGGTAAAGAGAATTTCTTGATTTTTGTTCTTGTTGAATTTGATTTTTTTGCCAAAATTCCGGGCTCGACAGAAATTTCCCAAATGATGAGATGGGATCCTAAATATAAATCACAACGCGCTCAAATGTTCGATTCTGGAAACCGAGATCAATTTTATGGTTAAAATCAACTGAACACGATTTTAGCGCGACCCAATCTACTAGGTAGCTTTTAGGGATTTTAGTGCATTTGACTGTGGTCGATATTATTGATCAACGTTTGTGCATCTCCGACTCATCGGTGACTCTCGATTGTCATAAAAATTTCAAGGTATCAATTACGGGTACTAAGTACAGAATCGACAAAAAATTAGGATAGTGTCGTTCGACGTGAATTTTGCACAATTCAATTACATGCTTCCATCGAATCGACTTATATCCAATCACCAATCGATTATAATTGTGTCGTATTGACCATTGCCGATTATCACGATCGAGCAATCGATTTCTAATCAAATTCTCAAGTCTGTCACGTTTATACTTAACGACTTCACCTGATATATTAGTTAACTTGTGAGCGGCTAACTTAGAGAAAAATGACCATAGGCGCGTCAACAAAATGCCAATTTCATTTATCGAGACAAGGTCGAAATTTAGGATGTCACAAGCCACTCCACAAAACCGAGCATAACCGGATCCCCTCTTGGACGTAAGCCTTGTAGGACCATTTGCTGCCTCGGTTGAGCTCCGTTGGAGACATGGTTGTCTCAGGATCTCACCACCATCACGTTGTCGTCACCGTGAGCCCACCGCCATCGAAATTCGGTGAGTTAACTCCATAATCCTTGATTAGATTGTTAATTGCGCTTAGAGGCTTAGATTAGTGTTAATGAGCTTGATTAGATTAGTGTTAAGTTAGATTAGCCTTAAGTGAGATTAGTATTAATATAATTTTGTTAGATTAACCTTAAGATGGATTGGTGTTAATCAAGTTGGCTAGATTAGTACTAATGAGGGTGGTTTAGCTTAATATAGTTAATTTCTCTGTAGATCGGTTTACTGACCTTTGTTGTTTGCAATTTTCATGGGTTAAAATGTGTTACAATTTTTAGGTTTCTTCCTTAAAAATGCTCTAAATATCTCTAGCTATGACATATATTTTACCCAAGATTTTATGGATTTAAAAGAATAAGATTTCAGCTTCGTTATCGGTAGGGAAAAATCTCAGTTGGTGCTGGAACCAGTGACCTTTCGGTGTTTAAAGGATTTTTATCAACTCTTAGGATTCAATTTTCAAAAGAGTTCTTTCACAAAAGTTGTTCATCACATCTTATAGTTTAATATAGTCAAATTTTAGATCAAACAGACAAGTTTTGAACTTCGAACCAAACTGATTTTGGAAAACAAAATTTCTGGACACGGACACAGTTTTGGTAATGACTTTAGCGAATTACCACTTCATTTTAGAAATATTTGGGTTGAGGTACCACATGAAAAATGTTTGTTTAAGTGTTCTTTATAACATATTCAAAATTGAGAATTTTCCAAACTCGTTTGGTTGTATTTCTATAATTAAACTTGGATACGCGCAAGTGGCCCGGTTTCTGCCAATTAGGATAGGTTGTGGTTGTGGTAGTTCTTGGTGTTTTACATGCTAGATAATGTGTATTTGATGATTTGGTTGAGCTTTAGCATGCTGAAAACTTATGCGTGATACTATGAGGTTGATTGCTCTATGTTGATTGTTTATTAGTATTGCAAGATATGACCTTTGGGCCTTTAAATGGAAAGAAAATTTAGGTGTCGGTTGGACACCAAAACTTATTTGCTCAATAAAATAATGAGGTTTTAAACTAGGTACGTGCAAAGTTTGAGCACCTATGAATTTATTTCTAAAAGTTTTGAACAAAAAAAAATGCAGTTCCTAAAGATTGTTTCCAAAAAGAGGTGGTTGGAAAAAAATAGAAAATAAATGAGGTGTCAGGTTTGGACGCCAAATTTTATGTGCCCAATAAAACGATGAGGTTTTATACTAGATGCGTACAAAGTTTGACAGGTTAATTTCAAATACGTGACCTTGTATGAATTTATTTCAGAAAGTTTTGAAAAAAAAAAAGAATTGCAAATGAATAACAAAAGACTTTTGTAAGAGACAAAAAGATCGGGTCAAGCACTGTTCACGGATGCTCTCTAGGGGCCGACTGGAGTACTGTTCCTGCAGATTCTTGCACTGTTGATTCCGGCCGTTTTGATCGGTAGTTGGAGCTGTTCTTCGGCGGTCTTAGGCACCTTCTACTACTCTTCAAACCCCTCTAAAGTGTAGCCTAGTACGTGCTCTTTTGTGGGCTTTATCTGGTTGCAATGGGTTAGGGTTTTGTTCGCATTTATGCTGTTTCGAGTCTGCTGAATCGATGAAGTCCATATCCTTTCGGGCCCATTTTGATGACGAGGGGCCGAGTGATCAAAGCCCTTCCCCTCCTGTTCATGGACATCCCTCGTTGGTTGCTCCTTTATTGAGCGAACAGAGGCTGAATCCTTCGTCCCCATCTGTTGCGATCGAGAACCATGACTCGCGACCTCCTCCTACTCCTGTTAAGGCGCGTGAGAAGAGTAGAGGTAGAACGAGATCCAAGCGCCCTTAACGCAGGGGTGAGTCAAAAAACCTGATAACTCGGTCTTGGGCTGCTGTTGTTAGTGGAGTGAATAAAGAATATGATCTTGAATATACTCCTCCGACCTTTGTGAATAATAAACCGGTTATACAAATGATCAAATCTGATCTTGAAGCTGGTGATCCCAAGCTTTTTGAGTGTCTTGTGGGTATTTCATTGGAAGGTGTTTGCCGTTTAAAGTAATTGAAGAGGCTCTTAAAAAGGCCTGGGGTCCAAATCTGTTCAAAGTCATGTCTAATGGGTGGGGACTGTTTGTATTGCGCATACCAGATAGGGAGTTCTGAAGGAAAGCCCTTGAAGGAGACCATATAACAGTTGCAAGGATTCCACCGGTTCTGCAGCAATGGAAACCAGGTTTGGAACTCAGTAAAGACACCCATCGCTCGGTTCTGGTTTGGGTGAGACTTCAGAACTTACCTTTTTCATTTTGGTTACCTCAATCCATTGGAAAGGTGGCCAATGCAGTGGGTAAACCATTCTATGTGGATCAGCGAACAAAGCATATGACAATGCTAACGTTTGCTAGGGTTTGTGTTGAAATAATAGCCCAGCAACCAACTTGTGAATCTATTGAGCTGCTCCTTGATGGTAAATCGGTGGAAGTGGAAGTCGAATATGAATGGAAACTGCTTGTTTGCTCTATGTGCGGTATCTTTGGTCACAACTATAAAACAGCTGCTCCTCGAAACTCTGTTATTCCTCCTGTAAAAGGAAAATTTGCAGAAGCTAATCAGGTCTTAAATGCTGGTGTTGGAATTCATCCTACTTAAGACAAGTCTGTGCATCCTAATTCCCCTACTCGTCCAAATGGTCCTGCCTTCTCTTAAAATCGTCAAAAACAGGTTATGGTGGACTTACAAGTTCCACTTACTACCCCAGGCATGGACATGATCGATCCTAGGATTGATTCTCATCTGCAACGGGAGGCAACTGGAGGCAACTGCACAAGTTCCTCCTAAGCCTTCAAAGATCTCTATTGTTGGGGTTTCTGCATCTGAGGATGGTGGTGAAATGGTGGCTATGTCCTCAGCTCCTACTACCAATCCAGAATGGAAACAGGTGAAGGGGAAAGGCATGAAAAAGAAAAAGCATGCTGAGAAAGAAGTTGCCTCTTTTGGTCTATCCCCGGCAGGTGAAGGAGGTGCTCCCGCCCCTTCACTTCCGGTTGAAAGCTCGGATGAAATATGCAACTCTAATATTCAAATGGAATTAAATGATGAAGATGTATTGTTTGTGGGTTCCCCTTCGTCGAAAGGCCCAACCCCAGCTAGTGCTCAAAGTATACAAGATTAGCTCCTCTTGCTTCTTCCTGACCCACCAGCCTCGGTGGTTTCAAAAGCGCCTACTACAGGTCGCAGGTCTAAGAAGAGGTAATTTTGTCCCTCTATCCTTTTTGATATGTTTTTTTGTCTTTTGGAATATTAAAGGCATGGTCAACCCTCTTAGGCATGTGGAGATCAGGAGATTTGCTGCTGTTAATAAGCTCTGCCTAATTAGCCTTTTTAAGACTAAGGTTCCTAAGGAGTTTTTTTATTCTGTCGCGACTTCCTTACTTAGGGGTTGGAAATGGATTGCAAACCATGAGTATTCTTCTCGTGGTAGAATTTGGGTTGGATAGACCTCGGATCTTGTTTCTTTTGTGCCTATCTCTATCAATGACCAGGCTTTGCATGGTAGCCCTTAAGCTTAATATGTCTGGTGTGAGCTGCTGCATCTCTACTGTTTATGGGGAGCATTCGTTTGTGCGTCATAAACCTTTGTGGGAGGACCTCCTCCATTTCAATGACTTGATGCAGGATTTGGCTTCGCTTGTTGCTGGGGATTTCAATGCCATTAAAGATACATCCGATCGAGTTGGAAGTTCCAACAACTGGATCCCTTGTTTTGATGAGTTTGCCCAATGCTTAGCACAAATAGAACTGATGGATCTCAGATATGTTGACCTCCGTTATACTTGATCTACCTCAGCAGGGGACACCAGGAAGATGAGGAAGATCGACCATGTTCTAGTTAACAACAAATGGAACCTTGATTTCTCGTTCTCTGAGACTTCGTTTTTGAACCCTGGTATCTCGGACCATACTCTTATGATCATCAGAGTTCTTCAGGTGGTCCATAGGAGGAAGCCATTTAAGTATTTTGAATTTTGGGCTAACCATTCAGACTTTAACTCAATTGTCCGCTAGGCTTGGGACTCCTCCATCACAGGCGTTCCAATGTACATGCTTGTTTCCAAGATGAAAATTGTGAAAGCTTGACTCAAGTTACTTAACCAAGACGCCTTCTCGAATATCTCTATGAGGACGGCCGAAGCAAGAGAGGCCCTTCAAAGCACTTAGGTTAGCCTTCAATTGGACCCTTCCAACCTTTCACTTGCTGAGTTGGAAAAATCTTAGCGTCGTGTTTTTGTTGATTTGAGGAATCAAGAAGAATCATTCTTAAAAAAAAAAGCCGAGAGTGAGATGGCTAAAAGAATGTGACAGGAATACTAAGTTTTTCCACCATTCGGTGAAGAGGAGGTAGCTTACTAATAGGATCATTTCCGTTAAGGATCAGTCGGGGGCTGTTATCACTGATCCTGTTCTTGTGCCGCAAGTTTTTGTTCGGTTTTTCTCGGATTTGCTCTCTCATCATGAGGCTTTATCTAAACCTTCGCTTCAAGAGCTAAAGACGTTTGTTCGTCACCCGCTTTCGAATGCTCAGGTGTGCTCCCTGTGTGAGCCGGTTTCTCCCTCTAAGATTAAGAATACTCTATTCTCTCTTGCCAAAGGCAAGGCCCCAGGTCCTAATGAGTTTTCGGTAGAGTTCTACAAGATTAATTGAGATTTAGTGGGGCCGTTGGTGGTAGAAGCAATCCAGGATTTCTTCTCTTTGGGACAACTCCTAAAGGAGGTAAATACCACTATCCTCGCCCTAGTTCCTAAAGCCCCTAACGCAAGTGCAGTCACTAATTTTAGGCTTATCACATGTTGCAATACCATTTATAAAGTTATTATGAAGATCCTTGCTAACCGCATTGCTGCTGTCTTAAGTGATTTGATAAGCCCTTCACAAAATGCTTTTGTAAAGGGTAGAAGGATTAGAGATAATATCCTCATCGCTCAAGAGTTGTTTGCTGGATTTCACTTAGAGCCTTATTTGCCCAAATGTACTATCAAAGTTGATTTCCATAAGGCCTATGACATGGTTGATTGGGATTTCTTAGAGCTTGCTCTCCATGCCTTCTGTTTTCCCGAGTGGATTATTATGCTAATGATGGTTTGCGTACGTACGCCGAAATATTCCATCTCTATCAATGGTGAATTGCATGGTTTTTTCCCTGCTGGAAGAGGACTTAGGCAAGGTGATCCTATGTCACCTTACCTATTTACCTTAGTCATGGAAATTCTCTGGAATCTTGCTCTCACGTACTGCTAGCAATGACTTCAAATATTTATGGAGATGCAAATTTGTGCAGCTAACTCACCTCTTTTTCACCGACAACGTATTCCTTTTCTGTCAAGCTAATTGGGCGTCGGTGACGATGCTAAAAAGGGGTTTGGACATTTTTTCCTCATGGAGCAGCCTCTATCCAAATTTAAAAAAAAAAAGTGAGATCTTCATCTTAGGAGGGGATTCGTCTCTTCATAATAGGGTGCAATGGGCCTTTGGTTTTCAGGAAGGGAAATTGCCGATTTGCTATTTGGGTGTTTTGATTATTACTACTAGATTGGGCAAAGCGAACTATGTTGCATTGACTAATCGTATTACTACCAGGGTTCAATCTTGGGCGCAATGCTTTCTGTCCTTTGCTGGGAGGCTGCAACTCATAAGGTCAGTACTCCTTTCAATTTAAGCATATTGGACTAGTGTCTTTAACCTTCCGTCCTCAGTAATAGCTAGTATTGAGCGCATTTTGAGACAATTTTTATGGAAGGGCACGGCCCTTGGCCGGGGTGGGGCCAAAGTCTCGTGGGACGATGTCTGTCTCCCGAAGGTTGAGGGCGGTCTAGGCATTCAGAAACTTAAAGATTGCAACAAAGCTTCCATGCTTAAATTTATCTGGATTCTTTTCACTGATAAAGAATCGTTGTGGTGTCGGTGGGTACACTCTAACTTCTTAAAGAAAAGAAACTTTTGGATTTCTTCCCAGCCTAGTCGTTGTTCTTGGGCATGGAAAAAAATCCTTCAACTGAGGAATTACTTTCGATTATCCTTTGTGTGGAAGATTGGAAATGGCCTATCAGTGTCTTTTTGGCATGATCACTGGCTTTCTTGTGGCTCGCTTGATGCCTTTATCCCTTGCTCATTTTGTGAAGGTTTATGTCTTCCTGACTATGGTGTTGTTGTGGATCTGTTTGCCTCGGTGGGTTGTTTATTTAAATCATTTTTGGAAAGATGGGGGATCTCTCTTCCTGTCCTCTCTTCGGCTCGTGACAGGTTTACCTGGTGTTGTGATGCTTTTGGATCCTTCTCTGTAGCTTCAGCATGGAATTCCATTAGAGTCAAGAAGGATCATGTTGATTGGGCGTCTTTTGTATGGGACAATGCTATAGCCCCGCGACTCCATTTTAATTTATGGCTTATAACCAAAAATCACCTGCTGACTTAGATGCTACTTCTTTCTTATGGAAGGATCAACTATAATGTTTGTGCCTTCTGCAATGATGTTCCAGATTCTATCGAACATTTATTCTTCGGGTGTCGCACCTCGACTTCTCTGGCCTACTTTTGGGCCGCCAGGTGTAACCTCCCGTGGCAAAATAGATGTTGGAAAGACATCCTCAGTTGGGCCTTAAAGTTCTTATCCAGTAAGGACTTCTTCCATTGCATTGCGCGGTTCTCTTTTGGAGCTATGTGTCACCTTATTTGGAAAAAGAGGAATGCGATTATATTTCGGGGCGAATCCTTAGTGGTCTCGGCTTTAAAAAACCACCTTATTAAGGTTGTGAGGGATAAAGCTATAACATTCAAAGATGTTCCTCCTACCCCGAGGAATAAGAGGCTTCAACGTGGTTGGGGTTTTGACCCTGTAGTGTTCTCTCGTCTGCCCAGTGCTCCTTAGTTGTTGTTTTGTGCGAGTTGTTCCTAGCTTTTCTTGGCTCTCCGTTCTTAGCCCGCTTCCTTTGGTGGGCTGAGGGTTGGTTAGCCTTGTTGTTATTTCTTTCCCGCTTATTGTTTTTTGTTGTTGTTGCCCTTGTGGCTTTTCTTGTTTGCCTTTGTGGCTTCTTACATTGGCTCCCCTACACTTTGTCTCGTTTTGAGGTTTTAGTGTTGGTTTTTGGTGCTGGTCTTTTGTAAATTGCCTTAGCTATATATTTATTAACTTTTACCAAAAAAAAAAGAAAAAGAAAAGAAAAGGAATTGCAAGGTTTGTTGCTTTAAAAGGAAGTTGGTGTTTTGGGCTAATTGACAAAAGACAAGAAATTGATTGATTGATAGCGTGCTTGCATGGTCACTAAATGGAACCCATCACCCAACGAGAGTTTGGGGATGATGCCCGATTTTATTGGATGCCCGGCGGGAGTCCGAAAGCCAAGTCGCGGTGGAGGTCGGACCAATGCTCCTGTGTGGAATGCTGTCTAGGCAGGGGTTCTAGACGATATTGTACTCGACGGGGCGAGACGATACCCGGTTACGTTAGATGACCGCCAACTTTCGAGTTGGCCGTGGCCATTGGATCGTAATAACTGGAACACGCCTGAGTGGTTGTGATATATGCACCTGATTAAGAGACAAAATTGTGTAGCACGCTATGGGACGTGTCATAACGGTTTAGCCTTATAATCGGGACTCATGTGATAGAAATGATTTGTTCCAATTATTAAATTGCGTTTGTTGCATTGATGATGGTATATATGTTGAGCTAACGTGCAGGTATGCACCGAGGCGAGGTAAGTTTGTTTGTGGTGCCTGTTTAGGTTGCCTCTAAGCGAATTTGTGTCTTAATAAGGGCTTAGGATTTGACTCGCTGAGATTTTATCACCCCATCGTGGACTAACCTTTTTCAGGGCCGTAACGTGGAAATCTGCCAAGATGCAACACCTGCTGGCTAGCCCTCCCATTAGTGAAGTAGGGTGACCCTAGTCCCTGAAGGTTTTTGAGAGGGTCGGTTGGAAGTTGTCAGTGTAAGGACTTGTAAATCATTAAATTTCCTAGGGACAACAGTGGTTAAATGAATAAGTTGTTTTCGGCAACTTTTGTTTTGATTGACTATCCCTACTGTTTGTTTATTGACTAGGTGTTGTGTTTAATTCGCTTCCGTATGTGCTTAATTGAAAGAAAAAAAAGTCGGTGACGCGTCCTGAGACATCACAATTTCAATCAACCATAGTGGGATGTGCGCGTGCCCAGAGGTTCGGGACATGACAAAAAGTGTTTAGTAACCACATAAAAATTTGATTCATAAAATAAAAAGAACATAAAGGCATTTTGTGCAACTTACAAACTTTTTTATGATGTAGAATTTCTTCTAATTTTCCTTTTTTTTTTAGATTTTTTTTTTAAAAAAAATTCTTCTACCTCCTCTAGCCGATTGCTGCAACAGGTGGCAATTGGCAACAGATAGTGATCGACAACTAGCAGTGGCAGATGGCGACCACTAGCAATGACTAGTGATTGACGGACGGTGGCGACTAATGACCGACAGGGCAATGGTAGATGACAAGTCTCCATCGGTTAGAAGAGGAAGAAGAAGAAAAGAAAAAAAAAGACTTATTTTTAGAAATTGTTTTCAGAAATAAGAAACTACTTTATTCTACTTTTTATTTTTGTTTTAAATTTATTCCATGGCTACTTTTTTATTTCAGGGAATAGAAAAATTAATTGATATTCTTAAATAGATTTTTTTCCCTATTTTGAGGAACAAAATAACCAAAAAAAAAAAAAAACAGAAGCGTTACCATGCAGGCCTTTAGTTTCCAGTCACTCACAACTAGTTATACTGATTGAAATCGGGAGAAGGATATTAGAAGTGTCGTAAGTTGTGTATGATGCTCACTTTAGTACCAAAATTAGAGAAAAACAATTACTTAAATGCCTTCAACAAGAAATTCTGGCTAAAAAATTATGCGGCATTTATAATTAAAATTTTATCTAAGGTGGCATTTTTTTGGCACTAAATTAATTACTTTTTAACTTGCTACATAATGTCATTTAGTGATTATATGCTAACTGGGCATGTCGGTGAGCCACGTAAGATCAAGAAATTAATAAAATATGACCACATTGAATTTCTGACGACTCATATCGGAATTTGCACTAAATTGATTGTTTTTTTTTAACTGACATTTAAGTGATTTGAAAAGAACTATTGGACCTTAAGTGAACACCGTACACAATTTATGGAACTTTCTAGTGTCATTCTCTCGAATGAAATTTTACAATCATTTGACAAGGACTGGATGCCAAGTAAAATGAATTATATCATTCTCACATCAATAGGATTAGTGGAATTTTTTAGCTAGCCATGTCATTAAATTTATGATGCGAAATGAACATCAGTGAAAACTTGAGGCTATTTGTAGCATTGCTAAGATTTGGATTCTAATTGGAACAGATGGAAACGTCAAGGAGTAGTTGTGAACATTTGAAGGAGGGGGCTAATTGCAATTCTCCTCACAGTGGAGGGGGATTGTCTGCAATTTTTCCAGAATTTATCTAACCCACTGGCTCCCGATATGAGAAGTAGAAGCATTATTCCCACCAGAAGGCCCCTACCCCAACCTTTGATCACGCAAATATGTGTAGTAAAGAACTATGAAGTGGAAAAAATAGTTCATGTTTTGCGTTTCTGTGCATTTGCGAGCAAGATTGTGTAAAAATAAAACTAGTAACTTGAAAAGGTAGGGGCAGGACATGTAGGGAGAATCTTGCAAAAATTCAGATCACGTCATCTGCCTTGAAGAACAGTAAGAGCAACATCGTTGGCAGAACATGTCTTTTGGCTTTTTTCCAGAGGAATCAGTATCTTGGGTTATTTTCTTCGTGGTGAATGCAGGTTTCTTTGGACGATTAAGATCCACTTCACTGCTGATCATTGAAATATCTGTTGATATGGAAGGCCTATCCTTTGCCATTTCTTGCGTACAAAGAAGCCCCACATTAATGCACCTTGAAAGCCGAACCTCAAAGCATTTAGCAGGTATGTTTGGGCCACTAGTGCTAGAACATTCTCTTCATTCCATAAATTCCATGCCTGCAAATTAACCAAGTCAATTTACTATTGCAGTTCCAGTTTATGAGAATAGAATGCAGTTCCAACTTTCTACATCGATGAGAGCTTACACTCCTAGAAGGCTCAAGCATTGATCTTCATCATGAAGACTAGTGTTCTGTCTTCCACTTACGATCTCCAATGATAATATGCTGAAATTAAAGACGTCTGATTTTTTTGAAAGTTGCCATTTCATTGCGTATTCAGGAGTCATGTACCACTGCATTCTATTAAAGAGGTTTAGTTTCTCCCAATTGATCTAACAAGCCAATGTAAGAGCATTAACTAAGTGATTGAGTTTCTACATCAGGATTTTTGCCCCATTGATGAGGGCATCTGTAGAAAAAGCATTCAGGTCTTGGAGGATTACTGGTCAAAGAGAGCAAGCCATGGAAATTTAGATCGTGGCCTTCATTCAACATCGTGGAGTAAATAGCTTTCCTGGTACCTTGTGGATTCATGAAAATTTTAATGGACTTAATTTCGAGTTGCCTACGACTAGTCATATTGATTGCTCTCCTTGAAGAGTCACTTCACCTTGCCTTATGAGTCGAGTATCTTGATCTAGTGCGCCACCGTGGTAGCATTAGCTAAGTGCTAGAGTGTCTACATCAGGATTTCTACCCCATTGACGAAGCCAACCGTAGAAAAAGCATTTAAGCCTTTGAAAGTGCATGCCACCGAAATTTTAGATTCTTGCATTCATTCAGGATTGTGGCTGCTATTGCTTTCCATGAGTTGGCATTTAGTTTCCATTTGCTCACAACTAGTTATATTGATTGAAATCTTACAATCAATGGATGAGGACTGCAATGTTGAGTAAAATGAACTATATCATTCTCCCATCAATAGGATTAGTGGAATTTTTTGAGCTAGCCATGTCATTGAATTTATGATGTGAAATGAACATTAGTGAACACTTAAGGCTATTACAAATTTGAGGGTATTTCTGGCGTTGCCAAGATTTGGATTCTAATTTGGAACAAATAGAAACGTCAAGGAGCAGTTGCGAATATTTGAAGGAGGGGGCTAATTGCAATTCACCCCACAGTGTAGGGGGGCTGTTTGCAAGTTTTCTTGAACTTTATCTAACCCACTGGTTCTTGAGATAAGAGCTAGAAGCATTATTCCCATCAGCAGGCCCCAAATTTTTGAACCCCAACTTTTGATGACACAAATATCTGTAGTAAAGAACTACAAAGTGGAAAAAGAAATAGTTCATGTTTTGCGTCTCTATACATTTCCAAAAAATATTGCGTAAAAATAAAACTAGTAAGTTGAAACGGTAAGAACAGGACATATAGTGAGAATCGTGCAAAAATTCAGATTATGTCATCTGCCTTGAAGAACAGTAAGAGTAATATCGTTGGCAGAACATGTCTTTTGGCTTTTTCCAGAGGAATCTGTGTCTTGGGCTATTTTCCTCGGGGTGAATGCAGGTTTCTTTGGACGAGGAAGAACCACTTCACTGTTGATCATTGAAATAACAGTTGATATGGAAGGCCTATCTTTTGCCCTTTCTTGCGTACAGAGAAGCCCCACATTTATGCATCTTGAAAGCTGAACCTCAAAGCATTTAGCAGGTATGTTTGGGTCCACTAGTGCTAGAACATTCTCTTCATTCCATAACTTCCATGCCTGCAAATTAACCAAGTCAATTTACTGTTGGAGTTCCAATTTATAAGAATAGAATGCAGTTCCAACTTCTATATCAATGAGAGCTCACCAGTCCTGGAAGGCTCAAGCATTGATCTTCATCATGAAAACTAGTGTTCCGTCTTCCACTTATGATCTCCAATAATAATATGCCGAAACTAAAGACATCTGATTTTTCTGAAAATCACCCTACCATTGCGTATTCAGGAGCCATGTAACCACTACATTCCATTAAACAAGTTCAGTTTTGTTATTATGAGTAGAGAATAAAATCACTAGGAACGTCAAACTAAAGAGGTACTAACTAGGTTCCCACAACTCTTTGTGTATTAGCTTGATTTTCGTTTCCCCCAAATATCCGAGCCATTCCAAAGTCTGAAATTTTTGGATTGAGCTCTTCATCCAGCAGGATATTGCTTGGCTTCAGATCTCTATGTATAATCCCCAGTCTGGAGTCCCTATGAAGATAAAGCAGACCGCGACAAATTCCATCGACAATGTTGAACCGTGTTCTCCAATCCAAATGTACTTGTTTCAGTGGATCTGCATAGACATAGAAGTTTAATGCAAAAAATTCATTTTTGCAACTGGAAAAGAGTGAAATGCACGGAAGTTTAAAGTCATACAGGAAACGTATAACATCTGCAGCGAGAACAGTCCAATCCTGCTCAAATGGCTAACCAACAAATGAGGCTTTCTGGATATACGGTATAAATGATAGTTTGCGGCAACATTGAAATAAGCGAAATATTACCAAAAAGAAATGTGTCAAGACTCTTGTTTGGCATGAATTCGTAGATTATTATTTTCTCATCTCCTTCAAAACAGCATCCCTGGAGTCTAACGAGATTTCGATGTTGGACGTTACAGATGACAACCATTTCGTTCATAAATTCTTGCTGCCCTTGTCCTGAGGCTCTCGATAGCCTCTTGATTGCTATTTCCTGACCGTTTTGTAGTCTCCCCTGTACACAGGGACTAAATGAGCTGCTAAAATTAAATACACTCACACACAACTACGTATATAGTACTTAACTATACATGAATAATGTACCTTGTATACTGGACCGAAACCACCCTGTCCAAGCTTATTGGCCTCACCAAAGTTTCCTGTTGCTGCAACTAATTCTTCAATCTTATATTTCACAAACTCCTGGAATTCAACTCTGCTCAACTTCTCTCCAAGCATTACCAGTGAAGGGGCTTCACCACTGGACAAGTGTTTTTCCTTTCCTTCCTTTTCTTCTGATCCAGAAAACAATGTTCGTTATTTTTTCCATGCAAACTCAGATATTATTGGCAATTCCAAGATTCAACAGCTGCACTGCCTATTCTTACCAAAAAAAAAAAACAGCTGCACTGCCTATTACCTCGCTTTTTCGCCTTCCTCCTGGCAAACCATGTTGTGATGATGACAATGAGTGTTCCCATGATGACTGTAGTTGCTACGATTTCTCTCAGATGTCCCTTTTCATCTGGAGATCAGAATGGAGACATGAACAGATGCCTCAGATTATGTTGATGCTGCTAGTAAGCAACTACTAAACAAATTATTTTAACGAATTATTTTGGCATGCTTGTTTTATATCTAAGAATGAGACTTTGTCATAGTCAAGAAGATTTGCAAAATATGCTCCTTTATCAGGGCTCCATATTAGACCCTGCTTGAGCCCATATTTGAACGTGCACATGCGCGCATGTCTTGGTTTGTCAATGAGAACCGCCAAGTCTTGAAGAGTGAATCGAGCCGATTGTATTGATCCATCTAGACATAATCTACACTACCAAACTGATGAGAACCATAATCTAAGAGTAAAGTTAATTTACCAAGTTCTGAGTGGGCCAGCCGAACATAGAGAGCTGTTCCTCCAACGGACAACTTCTGTAGGTCAATTAGGTCTCCTGTCCAGAACATGCAGCCGACTCCAGAGTCATATGCATATGCTACACATGAACAATTAATTGAGCAATTTCCTGGGCAAACTTTTCGAGTGTAGAATAAAAACTTGCTGAATTTGGCACTTTCATCATTTCCAGCTTTAAAAATCCATCCTTTTTGCTGGCTGTACTGCTACCATTTGTAGTTCCATTGCACTGCAGCGATGACTTCCGAATGCATCCACTGGACCAATTTCCTCTTCTCCATTCCTCAGAGTTTTTAGGCTCAAAGCCTCTCAAGCAGCTACAAATTGGTGAATTCCTGGCATTGCAGATTCCAAACGGTCCACACTGGCCATAGACATCACAATCACTCACCCGGGATGACCAAACAATCTTCCAGGAACTGCTATTGTGATCCAAATATGGTTGCACTAAATCTCCATTTGATTTCAATAACAAATATGACAAGTAAGACGCCTCAGAAAAACTGTGAGCTAGATAGACTGATCCTTGCAGATCGTCCACCAGGTCAAACCTATTAATAACTGATTGCTTCTTAGGTACTCCAATTGGACCGCTTCGCCAATACAGAGAACTGCAATTCCAAATGAAAAGTTCAGGAATGTGCCGTGGAACAAGATTTGCCGAGAAGCTTCCAATTGATGGATCAGAAGGGCTTTTCCAAGATGGTAGTGCCTGCTTCTCATTTGGATTTGAGATAATGCTAAGCTTCATTTTCACTAAGAATGAATTGGTCATGTGCTAGAAACTTTGCCAGAGAGGGTCTGCATTATTTGCATTAGAATTAGAACTCTGTTTGAGCAAGACGAGGTTCCCATATGTTGGAGAAATCTTCTTCAAGTGTTTTGAAGCTGATAAAACGTTTCCATCAGTCTAGTCTAAAGGTTTGCAGACTCTACTATTTAAAGTCTGAAGACCTCCAGACAGCCAGACTCAAGACTCAAAGTCTATCTTCATTGACAGTCTCTAATCCGTTGAAGAAAGGTTATCCAAAACTAGATGTTTCATTAAAGATATGACCTTATCGACTGGAGAAGGTCTCTTGGCTGGAAAAGACTTAACGGAATCCTTTGATTGATTGAGATTGACTCGAAGATTAAGGATCCGATGATTGCTTAAATATTCTTGGAAGGTTCTACTTATGGAAACCGAGATCCTGATTATATGGGCGAACATGATTGATGGGCTATCGACACATCCCTTTAATAGCTCGAATAATCTTCTTAATTGATTCCGTCCAATGGGTAGATTGGAGGAATTCATTTGGTAAGTGCCAACGGGTATGATGGCATGAAGGAGTATATAAGGAAGACGTTCTAAGTTGTTCGAGGTGTTCGCAATAGAAGAATTTCAAAGTCTAAAGCTTCATGTTGTTTAGACAATTCCTTTGAGCGAAATCTTGTACACAAAAGAGAGTTTATATTTGTGAGAAACCTTGAGGAGGTGTGGTAAAACATCTACACTGTGGAATCAAGGAAAAGCTATGCTGTAACTTCTCTTTTGTTCATAGTGAAATCCAGCCGATGGGCTGTCAGTGCGGAAGAGTGGACGTAAGCTTGGAATAAGCCGAACGACTATAAACTTTGTGTTCAATTTTCTCTTCCTTACTCTCTTTACTTTGATCGTGCTTCATTTTGTTAATCAATAGAGAACTTTATTTCTATTGTTTGCCTAGAATCGCTTCCGTATCTCGATAAATTGTTTGTGCACCTATTCACCCCCCTCTAGGTGTTTATACTAGCTATCTCAATTGATATCAGAGCTCGTGTACTTACTTTGTTTGAAGTGTTTTACTTCAGAGTTAAAGATCCATGGTTAGTATGTTGGCTCCAGGGCTGGTAGAAGGGCAAAACAACACCAGACCGCCTTACTTTGATCGAAAGGACTACAACATATGGAAAAACAAGATGAAGGCGTTCTTAAGATCAAAGGATCCTCTAGAATGGGATGTTGTAGAAAAAGGAATCATTCCTAAAGCTGCATTTGTCTCAGAAAGAGGAAAAGACACTGTTGAGTCTAGCAAAATGACTCAGGAAGAGATAATCAAAAGACAAGCTCTTGATGCAAAAGCAATCTATTCTTTATATTGTACTTTATCACCTACTGAATATAACAGAATATCTTCTTGTGATACAGCCAAAGAAGTCTGGAATAGATTACACATTATTTATGAAGGAACCGATCGAGTAAAAGAGACTAGAATCAACATTCTTCTCAGTCAATACGAAGCCTTCAGAATGAAATCGGGAGAATCTATAACTGATATGTTTAGTCGTTTTATAGAAATCGTGAATGGTCTTGAAAATCAAGGTCAACCAATTTCTGATCCCATGAAAGTAAACAAGCTACTGCGTGGACTCTCCAAGGATTGGAATCACATAAAGACCTCAATCAGAGAGACCCAAAGAATCATGCCACTGTTTTTTGATGAGCTGGTTGGGACTCTTCAGTCTTATGAAGTGGAACGAATCAATGAAGACGAAGATCCTAAAGGTAAGAAATCTATTGCATTATAATCTAATGATGATTCTGATGTAACAGATTATGAAGACGACATGGATGATGAAGAGCTTGCTCTTATGATAAGAAGATGTAGAAAGCTGAACAGAAAAGGAAGAAGATTCAATTCAAAGAAACAAAGTTTTCAAAAGCAACAGACCAAGTCTGCTGAAGATGATGAATCAAACAAAGATGTAGTCTGCTTTGAATGTAAGAAAAAGGGACACATCAGACCCAACTGTCCTCTTCTAAGGAAGAAGAAAGGAAAAACTGAAAAGTATCGAAAGGCTCTCAAAGCATAAATCTGGAGTGATACGGAGTGCGAAGAAAGTGATGATGATTATGCCAACATGTGTCTAATGGCACAATCGGATTCAGAATCAAACTCCGAGACAGTTTCATATTCAGAAAATGAATTCGAGATAAGTAATTTCAAAATTCCTATTAAAGTTTCAAAATACATTAATGAATTATGTTTTAGTCTTAAGACTTCTCTTAAAAGAATTTCATAACTAAAAAGAGAAAATTCTACTCTAAAACAACAAGAAAATGTTTTGGAAGAAAAAATGAAATGCTTAACCCAGAACGTTTCTTCTCTCAAAGAAAGTAAAGATAATCTTTTAAAAGAAAATGCATTCCTGAAAAATGACATCTCAAATATTTCCAAAAGATTTTCTCTAGGATCTGAAAAACTGGAAAAAATACTTTATGTTCAAATACCTTATTTCAATAAATCCGATTTGGGAATGACTGATGAAACTATTCCTTTAATCAATTTTCCTAAAGTGAAAGAAAGAATCAAACAAAGACCCACAAGAAATGCTTACAAAAATCATTCTAAAAGGACCTTTGTAAAACCAGTAGGTCGCAATGCTCTTAGATGTTCAAAATGCAATAGTGTAGATCATTTTGAGAAAGAACGTCCTATGGTTTGGAAACCTGTCAATAAAGTCTGGGCAAAAACCACATATCAGACTAACTCAAAAGGACCCAAGAAAATATGGGTACCAAAGAAAGCTTGAGTCTCTTTTTAAATGCAGGTCACTATAAAATAAAAAATAAAAAAAAAAAAGGTGAAATGATACCTAGATAGTGGATGCTCGAGACACATGACAAGAGATTCAAATTGCTTCATAAAACTTATTCAAGTGAATGGTGGAAAAGTCTCATTTGGGTATTTGTTCAGGAACCAGTAAAGACTCTACTCAATCATTCATGGGTCGAAGACATGGAAATATCTACCTCTTGGACGTGAAACCAGATGAATCGCAATGTCTAATCTCAATTCAAGACGAAGCGAGCTTATGGCACAAAAAGCTTAGGCATATTAACATGAAGCAAATAGCTAAAATCTCAGCAAAGAAGCTTGTTCGTGGTCTACCCAATTTATCATACCAAAAGTTTGATCTATGTACACCATATATATTGGGAAAACAGGTAAGAAATTCCTTTAAACCAATAAATCAAGTTTCCACTAACCGTGTACTGCAGCTCTTGCATATGGATCTCTTCGAACCAACAAGAACGTAGAGCATTGGAGGTAAGAAATATTGCCTAGTAATTGTGGATGACTATTCATGATTTACTTGGGTATATATCTTAGCAAGTAAGTCTAAAACATTCTCTTACTTTGAAAAATTTGCTAAGAATGTTCAAAATGAAAAGGGGTATGTTATTTCAAGTATAAAAAGCAAACCATGGAGGTGAATTTGAAAATCAAGATTTTACAAAATTTTGTGATGAATCTGGGTTTCAGCATTTGTTCTCCTCTCCATATACTCCAGAGCAAAACGGAGTTGTGGAAAGGAAGAATAGATCTCTTCAAGAAATGGCTAGAACTCTGTTAATTGAAAGCAATATCTCTTTACGATTTTGGGCTGAAGTAGTTTCAACATCATGTTATATTATCAATAGAGTTTTTCTAAGACCTATTCTAGAAAAAAAAAAACCCCTATGAACTATTCAAAGAAAAGAAGTCCATTGTTTTATATTTTCATGTATTCGGATGCAAATGTTTCATACTGAAAAATGCAAATGATTGAATTGGTAAGTTTGAAGAAAAGTCAGATGAAGGCATCTTCCTTGGATATTCAACCACAAGCAAAGCGTACAGAGTCTACAACAAGAAGACTCAAACTATGGAAGAATCAATGAATGTCAAATTCCAAGATTCTATACAAAATGAATCTATTCAGACTCATCTTGAAGAGACTGAACCTGCTCCTGACTCTACAAAGTCTAAATTACAAGAAGCAGCTAGACTTTAAAGGATCAGCAACAAGTAACTGTTGAAGATTCAAGTGAAGAAAGTGATCATCAATCTGATAATGTAACCAGTAACTGGAAACATAAGTCCAGTCATCCCAAAGATCTTATTATTGGCGACATCAATGAAGGAATTCGCACAAGATCCAAAAGGCAAGAAGAGTCTAGTGCTGTGGCTTTTATTTCTGAAATAGAACCCAAAAGCATAGAAGAAACCTTATCCGATGAGAGCTGGATTGAAGCTATGCAAGAAGAACTCAGACAATTCAGAATTAATGATGTCCGGGAGCTGACTCCTAAACCAAAAGGTAAATCAATTGTTGGAGCTAAATGGGTTTTCAGGAACAAGATGGACAAAAAAGGAAAAGTCATAAGAAACAAGGCTAGACTCGTGGCCAAGGGATACACACAAGAAGAGGGGATCGACTATGACGAGACTTATGCACCGGTAGCAAGGTTAGAAGCAATTCGTTTATTACTTGCATTTGCTTGTCATAAGAATTTCAGGTTATTCCAAATGGATGTCAAAAGTGCATTCCTAATTGGATTCATCCATGAGGAAGTTTATGTGGAACAACCACCTGGGTTTGAAGACCCAAGGAAACCAGACTCAGTATTCAGACTCAAAAAGGCCTTATACGATTTAAAGCAAGCACCTCATGCTTGATACGACAAACTAAGTAAGTTTTTAATTCGAAATGGTTTTGTTAAAGGTAAAGTAGACACTACTCTTTTTATTAAAAGAGAAAGCAAAAGTTTTCCGCTTGTTCAAATATATGTCGATGATATTATCTTTGGATCCTCTAATGAAAGTCTGTGCAAGAAATTTTCTAAGACTATGCGGGATGAATTTGAAATGAGCATGATGGGTGAGTTAACCTTCTTTCTTGGACTTCAAATAAAACAACTGAAGGAAGGAACTTTCATTCATCAAGAAAAGTATGCAAATGATCTTGTCAAAAAGTTTGGATTGGTCAATTGCAAAAAGGCCGATATACCAATGTCAAGTTCCTTGAAAATAGACAAAGATGAAGGAGGAAAGAAAGTCGACCAAAAGTTATACAGGAGTATCATCGGTTCTCTTCTTTATCTTACTGCTTCTAGACCTGACATTTTGTTTAGTGTTTTGTGCCAGATTTCAATTAGACTCAAAAGAATCTCATTTAAATGCTGCAAAGCATATTATCAAATATATTTCATCAACTTCAAGCTTTGGTCTCTAGTATCCAAAAAGGGGAGACTTTACTCTTCTTGGATATTCAGACGCAGACCTTGCTGGATGCAGAGTCGATAGAAAGAGCACCCCGGGTACCTGTCAACTACTTGGAGGCAGGACAATGTCTTGGTTTTCAAGAAAGCAAAGTACAGTCGCTCTCTCTACAACTGAAGCAGAATATATAGCTCTCGGAAGTTGTTGTTCACAAATTCTGTGGATAAAACAACAGCTAAGAGACTTTGGAATTAAAGACTCATGCATGGAGATTAATTGTGACAACACCAGCGCTATCAATCTCACCAAAAATACAATTCTTCACTCAAGAGCAAAGCATATAGAGATTCGACATCACTTCATTAAAGACCATGTTCAAAATGGAGAAGTTTCAATTCAATTTGTTGATTCAAATAACCAACTTGCGGATATATTCACAAAGCCGTTGGAGAAAAATCAATTTGAAACCATCCGTTCCAGACTCAACATTTTGAGGTATGAGGAAATCAAAGTCTAAAGACTCTTAGACTCAGACATACAAGACCTTGACTATAAGTTAGTCTCTCTCTCTCTCTCTCGAATCTTATCTTGAAAAGGTACGATCGTCAAACTGTGGTTAATTATTGCTATATTTAATCGACGTTTCCTTTTCTAAAAAGAAGTTATTTTTTTTAAATGACTATTTTCGCGGAAAAATGATAGTTATTTTGAAAATGCATCTTTTTATTTTCCTTTGTGACGGTTCGTATACCTCTCTTTTTAACTGATCGTGCACTGTTGATTTCCCTTCACTTTACTCTCAAAAACCCTAGAAAGCATCGATCTTCCATTCCCGTTTTCTTCCCTTGTTTAATCTTCGAAAAAGTTGTCATCTTTCTTGGGAAAGTCAAGCAAGGAATCTTCCAAAAACTAAGAAAGATGTCGTCTTCAAGAAAGTCTTCGAGAATTGCAAGCAGGGGACCACGGCGAATGAGTGAGGGGCCTACGCACTTCGATCTTACCGAAGAATAAGTGTCTCCAGAACAACAGCAGAGCCCACAACATTCTTAGCAGCGTCATTCTCCTCCATCTAGTCCTCAAGGCGTTGATCATCAACAAGAGGAAGAAATCATTGAGGATGCAGATCCTGTAAGAGTTCAAAAGCCCGCTTTTATTTATAAGTTGTATCATGCTTTAAAAGGAACTCGTACTCCTTTGAACTATGTCGATGATTTTCTTAAAGACAAAGGATATGGAAATGAATATATCTTTTTGCGTAAAATGGAAAGTTTAGGAATTGCTCGTAAAGGGGTGGCAGAAGAAACCCTTGCGAATATCCCAAGTGATCCTCGTGATTGGGGAGTGAATCTTGTAGATGGGAATGATGATGACAAATTGTACAATCAATTTCAACCGAAAATGGGTGTTGCGGTTGAAAATCGAGGAAAAATGGGAGACTTGTTCAGATCGAAGGAACAAAAGGATTTGTACTCAAAATTGCTGAAGCGTGGGGTGATAAACCCTAGGAGTGTGGATTTTGATTTTCTGGATGCTATGAATGTGAACTTGAGGGAAAAGTTCGATTATCTTCAACTTGAAAAGTTCTGCTCCGACACTACAGAGGCATATGCTGAACTAACCGCATACTTCTATTCAAATCTTAGCTTCTTAGATGCAAATAGATTCTCTTTCAGCGTCAAAGATCAAGACTTTGTTGTGGATATGGATATGCTGGCAGATGTGTTAGGAGTTGAGAGAGGAAGATATCAACCGATCAAAGTCTCCATTGCTCGTGCTACATTGGAACTTGTTAAGGACATGAGAACAGAGGAAAAGATTTCCTACTTAAGGATGAGTGCGTTCAACATCTTGCTTCACAAGATTGTGATCAATTGTCTCCAACCAAAATCAACTTCCAAGACTGATGTTTCAAGTTCAGAGCAAAGCTGATGTATGCCATCCTCACTGGGAAAAGGTTTTCTCTTCCTCACACAGTTATGTTCCACATGTATAGAGCCATGATGAAGGACAGAGGTCAACTTCCTTACCCAAGTCTTGTGACGAAGTTATTCAAACATCTGAATATTCATCCTCCGCAAATCTTTTGTGTTCGATCGTGCGATCATATGGTGGTAGGACTGAAAATGGTGACCAAAATGCGTCTGAAGGAATTGAACAAGGCGTTGGAGAAATTCAAGGAGAAGACTCCAGTCAAAGCTCATCAAACCTCTTCTTCATCAAAAAGGAAAGGAAATGAGCCCTTGGTTGCTTCAAGGACGAAAAGAAGAGCTCTCATTGTAGAAGATGAAGACAATGATGATGAAAACATCACCATTTCTGCAATTGCTTTGAATAATTTGAGTTGTTCTGTTCCAGAGAAAGAATCATAACAAAGGACGAAAGAAACAGAGGAGAAGGAAGAAGAGGAGAAGGGAGAAGAAGAAAGAAAAGCTGACAAGGAAAGAGTTGAGACAAAAGAAGAAGAGAAAAGAGAAGAAGGAGAACCTGAGGAACACTCTTCTCCACTTGAAGGCATGAAAACAAGGGGAGATCAAGAGAAAAGAAGAAAGTCCTCATATCTTACTGCAAGTGAGGGAGTCAGTCACTCTCTAGCAGACCCAGAGGACATTTATGCCTCTCAATTTCCTGAGAAAGGTCATGAAGTTTCATCGCCAAACCTGTGTAATTATGCTGATCTATTGTCGTCTGCATTTACTCCATCAGATTGGGCCGAAGCAAGTACTCAAACTGATAATGCAGCAGATTTTCGCAGAATTATGGATATTTTCTTGGAGATGCGAGGTCAATTCTATGCTATAGGATGCGAGGTTCAAAACTTGCAAAATGCGGGTCAAGTTTCTTCATGTTCATTAAATGATCAGATCCAAGCCCTTTGTTCAGATTCAGGCCAATGCCAAGGGTAAGGAGATTGCATAATTGAATGAAGACTTGAAAAGGCTGGAAAGCATCGTTCAGTCTATGGGAGATTTCCAGCTTGTCCGCGTTCCCAAGCAATCTTGACTTTATTCCATTTTCATCTCAACCTTTTTAATGCTGACAAAATGGGGGAGAGATGCAAGATTTGAAAGATTTGAACTTTGACTTTTAATCGCGACTTTTAATCGTGTGGATTGTTGGATTGTTTTGATGTTTAACTCTGTTTGACTTTATTTTTATGTCTGGATGAGAACTGAACTAGACTTGGACTTGACTGCTTCTATTAATTACTATTGATATCTTATGTTATGGATGGCTTTATCGCATACTAGACTAACCTATTTTCGGTGGTTGCAGATTCTAGTGTTATTCATTTAGCCATTTATCTCTATAAGATATGCATATGTGTTTGAGAAATGTTTTACAGGTCAAAGTTGTCCAAATTTGCAGGAAAGTTTTGTCACCATCAAAAAGGGGGAGATTGTTGGAGAAATGTTCTTCAAGTGTTTTGAAGTTGACAAAATGTTTCCATCAGTCTAGTCTGAAGGTTTGCAGACTCTGCTATTTAAAGTCTGAAGACCTCCGGACAACCAGACTCAAGACTCAAAGTCTATCCTCATTGACAGTCTCTAATCCGTTGAAGAAAGGTTATCTAGAACTGGATGTTTCATTAAGGATATGACCTTATCGACTGGAGAAGATCTCTTAGCTGGAAAAGACTTAACGAAATCCTTTGATTGATTGAGATTGACTCGAAGATTAAGGATCCGATGATTGCCTAAATATTCTTGGAATGTTTTACTTATGGAAACCGAGATCCTGATTGTATGGACGAACAGGATTGATGGGCTATCGATACGTTCCTTTAATAGCTCGAATAATCTTCTTAATTGATTCCATCCAACGGGTAGATTGGAGGAATTCTTTTGGTAAGTGCCAATGGGTATGATGGCATGAAGGAGTATATAAGGAAGACGTTCTAAGTTGTTCGAGGTGTGCGCGATAGAAAATTTTCAAAGTCTGAAGCTTCCTGTTGTTTAGACAATTCATTTGAGCGAAATCTTGTACACAAAAGAAAGTCTATATTTGTGAGAAACCTTGAGGAGGTGTGGTAGAACATCTACACTGTGGAATTAAGGAAAAGCTGTGCTGTAACTTCTCTTTTGTTCATAGTGAAATCCAGCCGGTGGGCTGTTAGAGCGGAAGAGTGGACGTAGGCTTGGAATAAGCCGAACCACTATAAACCTTGTGTTCAATTTTCTCTTCCTTACTCTCTTTACTTTGATCGTACTTCATTTTGTTAATCAATAGAGAACTTCATTTCTATCGTTTGCCTAGAATCGCTTCCGTATCTCGATAAATCGTTTGTGCACCTATTCACCCCCCCTCTAGGTGCTTATACTAGCTATCTCACCATAATCTAACAACTGAGCTTTTGCATCATTTACAGAGTTGGAAACATTTGATGACCAAACTAATTCCCCCTTTCCATTCATGACCACTAGATTACCATCATTGGATATCTTCACAACACCAAAAGAATCTAAAATCGGATTCTCCCTATTCGCTGCCCAGAGAACATTATATGTAGGAACATTATCGTACCAAATCCCCACATAGCGATTTGCAGAACCATTAGGACTAAAGAATCCCATTCTATAGAGACCTCCACTTGATGTTATACTAGCAGGGTCTTGGATATGCTCAGTTGCTGTGATGACATCTCCTCCAATGCAAAATTTTACAACATAATGAGACATAAGAACGAGAGAGAACAATCTTGCTTTTCCCAGAAGTATCATGATGATAACTTGAATCTTTCCTCCTCAACAACAACCTACAGCACGGACACTGCTGCAGCACTAGTGGCTTTGGTAGAGCGAGTACCAAGATCACCACAAGCCGCAAGTGAATTTGAGGATAGAAGATGAAAATCAGAATTCTGCACAGGAAGGCCTAGTGGTTGAAGGTAAAGGCGGTTTCCCACCACAAGAGATACCCACATGGCCTGATTATCATTTCCATAGTCCCTGGCTAATGGACTTACGGAGCTCCATTAAGAAAGCGATAGCGCAGAGTCTGCTTTTTCAAGCTGATGGCCCCACAGTTTTTCGCAGAGTTTAAGACTCTGGTCTCCCTATTCAGCATAGGCGTTGCATTTTGGAGATCTTATCATCTTTACTTAAACCACTTGCTCTTCATATCAACAATTTTCTTGTCCTTGGTCATGAGATTCTTAGAATACGTTCAGTCGACTTTCATTTTCTGCTTAGCGTCTTCGTATTTCATACATTATATGGATAGTAGCATTTGAACTCATGTAATATCATATGATTTTTCACAAATTATTAAAAGAAAACCATTCAAGGGAGACCAAAAGGTCTTTTCAATAAGTCCTTAAGAATTCCCCCGCTAACCCGTAACTCAATAAAATTGGGCCCTTGATAATTCACCCTCGACTTATTTTTTTTTTCCTAAAGTCAAAACATCGAAACTTTCACGACATCTGTCAACATGTGCAGCATCACAATTCAACTTATTAACAACTCGAGCACCCAAAATTAATATTTCGTATCGATGTTCACATACTTTAAATAGTCATCGGTAATATCGGTTAACTACATCAATCTCGGTTAACTATGTCATAGGCCGATTGTTTCTATCAAGCATCGTTAATTAATGTCAATGGAAAAGGCAAAAGAAATTATTTAGTTTATATTAGATTAAATTTAAAAAATTAAGAAAAATTATATCTCGCTTGCATTTCACTTAGGCACCCTTCCGAAAGTACCAATTTTGTCATCTAATGGTTGAACTGCATAAGCCCAAATTACTTTGTCTTCGAGAAACACGAGAAACCCTCTAATTTCCGTCCTCTCAAGACGCGTTTGGTAACGATTCTATTTCCGGGAGAAGATTTTGTTCCCAGGAGTAGATTCTGATCAGAAATGATTTTTTATTTTTTATTATGTTCTCGGAAACAGATTCTAAGTATTTTAAGCTGTTTAATAACTGTCCAATTTTTTTTATTTCGGAATAGAATTGCGTTTGGTACTGTGTTCATTGATTCTATTTCAAATCAATTTTCTTTTAATTTTTAAATAATTTTTATACTTTTTTCATTTTTTTATTTTCATTTTTTCATTTTTTCCATTTTTTCTTTTCATTTTTTTTTTTTTTTTTTAATTTTAATTTTAATTTTTTTTTCCTATTCTTCTTCTTCTTCTTCAGGCTAGTCACCGAATCGGCGACCGACCAAATGAGGGCCGGCGACCTCACCGAAGTGTCGCCGACCCTCGGTGAGGCCAGCCCTCGTCAGATGAGTCTCACCGACAACTGGGTAAAGCTCGGCCTCGCCAGATCTGCCAAGGCCGAGCCTCACAGTGGCCAGGTGAGCCCAGCTAGACTGGGTGAGGCTCGCCGGTGGGCTAGGCGAGGCCCGCCTGGCCACCGGTAGGGCTGGGCGAGGCTCGCCCGGCCACCAACGAGGCTAAGCCGAGCCAGCCTCGCCGATGGCTGGTTTTGCCTTCGGTGAGCTTGCCGGAGGCTCGCCCAGCCAAGATGAGGTCCGACGACCTCACTAGAATCTCGCCAGCAACCATTGGTGCTTGCGACGAGCAGAGGCGGCAGGCGACGGCAGACAGGGTGGTCGATGAAGAAGAAGAAAATAGAAGAAGACAGAGAAAATGGAAGAAGAAGATTGTTTTGATTTTTAAATTTGTTCCCATAACACAAATCAATTTTTTTTTTATTCTTGATTCTGTTCCACATCTATTTCTGAAAAAAAAAAAAATTATTCCCAGAAACAAAAATTTTACCAAACGTGATTCTGTCCACAAACTACTCTAAAAAACAAATAATCAAAATTTGGCCATGTTTGGTAACGGTCCTATTTGGATGATTACCATATAGGGCCTCAGTGGCTGCAGCCGAGTTGAGTTACGAAGGTTAATCCCACACCAAATTCCAGTCACCACTGCACCGGTCAAGCCATGCGCGAGAGGAGGAGGACGAGGACAACGACAACCGAACATCACATCTTCAGTGATTCAACAGTGTGGGATGGGACTGAGGGACGAAGACCAAGCGGCAGGTTAAGTCCTCTGTACCAGGATCACATCGTCACCGTCCCAACTCTCTCCATCCATTCAAAAGAGCGACGACGGAGGGGACGGTGGGGAAGGAATGAAGGATGTATCACAGGGGCCTCTGCTTTTTGGTTGCTTTCTGAATTGAATCTCCGCTGTCGTCTCGGCATTCAATAAGGGAGACAATGTACAAATCAAGTTTTGCGGAAAGGACTTGACACTTGAGAGGTTGTCCCTTCCATCACGCACGGTTCGAGGTCCAAGCAGTTCTCTGAATAGGATCGACGGGATTCTGATAATTGTTGTGATAGGCCTAATCAATATACGAATGGATTCTATGGAAGTATCTAAAAATTCTAAGTACTGTATTTTATGTTTTTTTTTTTCACTAAATTGATTGGGTCAAATGAGTTTGGCCAGGTGAAGTGAGTATATTGAATTTGAGAATGGAATTACTTATCTACACTCTTAGTCCATTTTGCTCTTTGCACATAATCAGAACCATATGCTTGTAGCCTTTCACAGACACACATATATATCATTAAAGATTTTCAAATTAAGAAAGTAAGCATCTACCTATCTATCTATAATCACTAGTAATTTTTCTTATGTAACTAGTGAATTTCCGTAATAATACATTCTTCTCCACAACAGAAGTGACAATTCATGGGTAAGCAACAATTCCTTAAGATGATTAACAAAATATTTTATGTGAAAAAGTATCGGTTTTATTAGGTTTAAAAATTATAGCAGAGTAACTTTTCATGTAATTGTGCATATTTTGATTCACTAGTAACTTTCTTGAGTGATTGATCATTTTTTAAGGGAAAATTACTATCTAGCAATTTTAACGTACGTTTAGTGACTTTTCAAATGGAAAATAAATTTCAATATATTAATAATCACACTGATTAAAGTCTTACATTAAGTTCAATGATTTTTCATAAGAGAAGGTTATTTTCATATCTCTTTAGCTATTGCAAAACAATGGAAAATTACTTTTTAACTTGTAGAATAAGTTGGAATCTTCCCAATACACTTTCACGATTATGTTGCTCAGCCTTGGCAACTTATTTGGTCTTTGTTAACAAAATACACTGCGGTTTTTTTTTTTTTTTTGTCTCAATCAGACCCAAAAGTCAACTGTGGGCTTCTGATTGTACTAGATTTGATGGGTGATGCCAGGTGCACTTTCCATCAACTAGTAAGGGCACAATAGTCAATCCATATTGTCCTTTTTCTCCAATTTTCACATCAATAAAATCGTGAACTCATCTTTTATCTTCACTTGCCATTGTCGCCTAACACTTCACCTTCCCTCATTTTTTTGTGGTCATTAAAATGTCTAAAAAGGGAAATCCATAGTATTATCCCATTCAATGAAGAAGAACATGCTTACAACTCTCCTATTTACCCTAATGTTTCTAATTTGGGGGTGATTCAAATTGACAAGTGACTTGTGCATGCCGAAGAGAGAGAGTTAGCTAACTATTTTCACCAAAACTGATTGTTTTTGTATATGTAGATATTTATATATTACCCGTAATCAGATTAATGACTAAATTTTTCATGGTAAGGGTGCCATTGCACCTTGATATTGCTAAATGCATACATAGTCTGACGCCATTACCCTCACTACCATCACCTTTGGACATGACCACATCTAATGTCGGGCGTGCACTCGTGAATTTGATGACAGAGTTGTAACTATCAATTTTCCATGGCAATCGGGACCTACTTCACCTTTGCAACTGAGATCTTTACCAAGTGGATCATGTTGTGATGCCGGCTAGAAATTGCAAATGGTTCTGCTTTGGTGGTCTTGATGCTGTTCATATTAATTAAATCTAGCTCAATCAGCATATGTTAATCTATGAGAGCACAGCTTCAATAGGCAATTCATGCTTAATAAGGACCAAACCATCACCAACCTACAAAGTTGGCCTCTTCAATCTTCCTAATTTTGACTTTATTACATTTGGCATAAAGACTAGTAGGAAAAACATAAGAATTGATGAACAGTAAAAATTGTACATGATAAAACGTTCAATATTGAGCTAAGGTTCAATAGACCTATCAAAATGGATCTTAAATCCATTTATGACCCATTTAAAACATAAATTAATCATATATGAGTCACTTCAATTTTGAAGAGCCTTCCTTAAATGGGTTAAAAAGTTTAAATCCTCAAATAAATGGGTCTAATGGGTTGAGTTTATAACTCATTTTCAACCCACTAGGCTCACCCACTCTTTCTCTCTTTTTAACCTTATAAAAAAAAAACTTATAAAAAAATCAAATTTACATTATTTCTTTAATTTTCTTTTCTTTTTTTTTTTAATTTCCTTATTTCTTTCTTCTTCCTTCTTCCATCTTCCTCCGTTGGCCACCCAAAGTGACGACTAGCAATCAGCCAAGCGTGAGACAAGCTTCGCCATTCAGGCGAGGCTAAGGGCACACTAAGGTCTAGTGCTATCAAAGTTTGATAGGGCTCGAGCCTCATCAAGTTGGTGAGAGTTGAGCTCGTTGGCCTCAAGCAAGCTCGACCTCTCTAGATCTAGGGAGGCTCGAGTCTCCCTAGTCTCGCCAAATCTAGCGAGACTGGAGCCTCACTCGAGGCTGGCAAATTTTTAAAAATAAAATAAAATAATTTAAACTTCAAATTAGATTTTCTATATCAAACAACAACAAAAAAAAATTAATTTATTTTCAGATTTTGGGCAAACACCAGAAAATATTGATATTTCCTAGAAAATGGCTTTTTGAAAAATTTATTTCAAGAAAAAAACAAAGTATCAATTTTTTTTAAAAAAAAAAATTATACTAATTTTCCTTTAAATTTGCATTGCATGAAAGTGTTTTAACAATACCATTAAAAAAAAAACATAAGAAACAAGTTTTCTTAGATTTGGTTAAATGGGTCAAGTTAGGTATGGGTTGGGTATGCTTTAGATCGGAAAAAAAAAAAAAATTTGTATTACGGTAAATGGGTCATAAACAGGTTAAATTGGTCAATTTGGATAAGACCATTTATAATCTGATCGGACCCATAGCGGAAAAGGGCCGTTCGCACTTTTTCCAGAATTTTATCTAAACCACTGCCCACTGAGATGAGAAGTAGAAGTACTTTTCCTAACCGGAGGTACCAAATAATTGAACCCCGACTTTTTCCAACACAAAGATGAGCACAGCTCACGTTTTGCGTTTCTGTACATTTCCAAGCAAGATTGCTTAACAGTAGCAAGTTGAACTTGATACAGTAAGAACAGGCATGTGAGACTCATGCGAAAATTCACATCATGTCATCTTCCTTGTATAACTGTAAGAGTAACATCGTTAGCAGAACATCTCTTTAGGCTTTGGCCGGAGGGATCTATATCTTGGGTTAATTGTGTCGCTGTGAATGCAGGTTGCTTTGGACGAGGAAGATCCACGATTTCACAGTTAATCATTGAAACAACAGCTGGTGTGGAAGGCCTATCTTTTGCACTTTCTTGCGTACAAAGAAGCCCCAGATTTATGCACCTCAAAAGCTCAAACTCGAAGCATCTAACAGGTATGTTTGGGTCCACCTGGGCTAGAACATTGTCTTCATTCCACAGCTTCCATGCCTGCAAATTAATCAAGTCAACTTACCATTGGAGTTCCAGTTTATGAGAATACAATGCAGTTACAAATTCTATATCGACGAAAGCTTACTAGTCCTAGAAGGTTCGAGAACTGATCTTCCTCATAAAAACTAGTGTTCCGTCTTCCACTTATGATCTACAGTAATAATATGCCAAAACCAAAGACATCTGATTTTTCCAAAAATTGTCCTTCCATTGCGCATTCCAGAGCCATGTAATCACTGCTTTGCATCAAACATGTTCAGTGTCCTTATTCTAAGTAGAAAGTAAAATCACTAGGAATGTCAAAATTAAAGAGGTACAAACTAGGTTCCCACAACTCTTCATGTATTAGCTTGATTTTCATTTCCCCGAAATATCCAAGCCATTCCAAAGTCTGAAAGTTTTGGATTGAGCTCTTCATCAGCAAGATATTGCTAGGCTTCAGATCTCTATGAATAATCCTTAGTCTAGAGTCCCTATGAAGAGTCCCTATGAAGATAAAGTAGACCTCAAGAAATTCCATCAATTATGTTGAACCGCATTCTCCAATCCAAATGTACTTGTTTAACTGGATCTGACTAGATGACAGTAGTATAGTGCCAATTTTAGCAACTGGAAAAGGTTGAAATGCGCAGAAAGAAGAACAAAGCCAAACAGAATCCTTGAAGCATCAGCGGCAGGAACAGTCCAATTCTGTTTAAATGGCTAACTGTACAAATGAGGCTTTCCGGATTTAGTGGTATAAATGATAGCTTGAGGCAACACTGGAAAAGCGAAATATTACCAAAAAGAAATGTGTCTAGACTCTTGTTGGGCATGAATTCATAGACTAACATTTTATCATCTCCTTCAACACAGCATCCGAGCACTCTAACGAGATTTCGATGTTGGACCTTACATATGACCACCATTTCATTCATAAATTCTTGCTGTCCTTGTACTGAGGCTCTCGATAGCCTCTTAATTGCGATTTCCTGACTGTTTGGGGTTGCGCCCTGTACACAGGGACTAAATGAGCTACTAAAATGGACACACACACACACTCACACACCTACCCACTTGGATATGTGATACTTTACACGAATAATTATACCTTATATACTGGCCCAAAAACACCCCGTGCGAGCTTATAGGCATCGCCAAAGTTTCCTGTTGACGCAGCCAATTCTCCAAATTTATATAGCACACACTCCTAGATTTTAACTCTGCTCAAGTTCTCTCCAAGCATTTTTTCCCTAGAAACCTCTAAAGTCGCTTCTCCATTGGATAAGTGCTTTTCCTTGTTTTCCTTTACTGCTGATCCAGAAAACAATCTGTGTCATTTAATCCATGAAAACTCAGAACTGAACGGTATACCAGGATCTAACAGCTGCACTACTCGTTACCTCTCTTTTTCGCCCTCCTGGCAAACCATATTGTGGCGATGACAACAAGCGTTCCTATGATGAATGTAGTTGCTATGATTTCCCTCAGATGTCTCGTCTCACCTGCATATCAGAACGGAGACATAAACTGACGTCTCAGACTATGTCGAAACACAAAAAAGGTCTCTAATTTCCCGCTGCAATTACTGAAACATTAATCTTTCTTTACCCGTTCGTCATCTCACAGGCTGCCAACGAGGCACATTAACAAAGCCCATTCCACGCCAACCTCCAATAGCCACTGAACCTATCAAGCCACGCGCGAGACGAGGAGGAGGGGGAGGAATTACATCTCAATGACTCGAATAAAGCATGTGGATTTGAGGGACGAAGACTGAGTGGTCGGTCAAGACATCATCGCGATCCCCACTCTCTCGTTCTTTTCGCAAAAGACGACCGCGGAGCTAAGGAACTAAATGACATGTCGGAGGGTACCCTGCGTTTTGGACGATTTCCGAATTCAAACCATCGCTGTCATTTCGCCGTGCAAGAAGAGGGATTACGCGCGAAACCAAGGTTTGTGCATGATAACTCTATAAAAATAGAGTTATTTTACCTATTTTATACAGTAATTAATGCATTATCTGTAAGAAAATATTTGTATTTCCTTCTGATTATTTGAATTTTCCTTATTTATGCAGAATAATGAGATATGGCGAGAATAAGGAAAAGAATGTCAACTATCAGGAATTCAAATAAAAGCAGCAATGGAAGATAGATATCAAATTAGGAAATTCTTGATTTTGTTCCCTAATGTTATCTGCAAGCGTTTGGAGATAGATATCTTGGATATATCCTATAAATAGAGACAGAGAGAGCAGCTAGGGTTTTTTAGATAGATGAGGGGTTAGATCGTTTTCCATTGTTCTGAGAATTTTTCAAGTATTTTGAAGATAAGACAAAAGTGGTGACAGAATTCTTGTTAATTGATTCAAGATGCTGGGTTTGATTTATATTTATATTTTTTCTTCTATTATGTTCTAATTTTCTTTTGTTAGGGCTACGATGTAGCCTAACCATGATGATGTGAATTTCATGATTTTTATGTTCTACAATTGATTTCATTCATGTGAGTTATATATTATTGCGTTTAATGCTTTTGAGTGACTGGCCACCACTTGAATGATCTGATGTGCATGTTTGAGACTAAGAGGTGATAATATGCAATTGCTCATTATAATATATAACCATGAATTAAACGTGGATAGAAATATACCGCGTTATTTGTGTAGCTTTCGGTGATAAGGTGATCCAAAAGACTCATTATAAACCGGGAATATTCATAGTTTTTAATGCACTCATGTTTATTTTAATTCACATAGAAATATAGTGGATTAATAAGCTGAGTAGGTTTGCTATACTTAGAGATAGGATAGTAAATAGATTAGGAAATTCCGTTTGATATCGTTCTTGTATTCATAACAATATGAAATTCATATCTAGTGGTTACGGTGAAATCGGATGCTCTAACATATTTATCTTATTGATTTTACTGCATTTAGTCTTCAAGTTTTGTTTTTAATTTATTCTAAATTAAATTTTGATTTGTTAGATAAATTTTAGAATTAATCTATCTTAGTATTTAATTAGTTTATTAATCATCGATCTTCGTGGGACGATACTTTTTCTCATCATTATATTACTTGTTCGATACGTGCACTTACGTTTAGAATTTTATGAACAGTGCAATGAAGACATGAGACTTTTGAGAGGTTGTCCCTGACGTGACAGTCGGGACGGGCGCGTCGTGTAATTATATTATGGAATTTGCTCATTAAACTGATCGGCTCTTCATGGGCATGGGCGGGTGAGTTCAGCGGATTGTATTTAAGAAGAAACTAATTTACAACTAATCCCATAAAAATTCCAAATTGACAAAGTCCTATCACATTTTCCCTATATTAATTTCAATGTCTTAAAAAATCCCAATCTAGTACACCGGTATCACATTTACCCCTAACTAATTTTCGTATCATAAAATAAGACAAAAGCTGACCATGAGTTATTGGATGGTAGCTAATAGGAATACAAATTTGAGATTTTTTTTAACACAAAAATTAAGCTTGGGGTAAATGTGGCGTAAAGATGTAAGTTTGTGATTTTTTGTAAAATGAAAACTAATTTAGGATAAATGCAGTACAAGTATACTGATATGAGGTTTTTGTTGTTAATAACAAATTATTTATCTAAACTTGTCCACTTTGCTATTTGGACAGAATTGAAATTATCTGATTGCAGCTTTAATAATGCCGTATGTATAGATATCTAAAATAAATAAATAAAAATTCAGATTTAGCTATTAAGGCCATGTTTGGTAACCGGCCAAATAATAAAAATTTCTATTCTTTTATTCCCAAGAGTATTTTTAGAATAGAATCATGTTTGGTAAAATTTTTGTTCCCAGAAAAAAATTTCTATTTTTTGTTCCCGGAAGTAAATTTGGAACAGAATCAAAAATAAAATTAAAAAAAAAAGTTAATTCTTGCTCCCAAGAACAATTCTAGAATCATACCCATATTTTCTCTTTCTATTTTCTTTTTTCTTGTTCTTCTTCCCTTGTTTTCTTCTTCATCTACTACCACCGCCACAATTATTATCCGCCGCCCACTACCGCTGGTTGTCGGCAACTAGTCCGACAAGCTTGCCGGAGGCAAGCCCAGCCACTGACGAGGCTTGACCAGCCCTACTGAGGCTCAGTTGAGCCTCGCCCAGCTACTGGTGAGGCTCAACCAACAAGGGCCGACGATGCTTCAGTGAGGTTGTCGGCCCTCGTCCGGCCGGTCATCGGTCATCCCAAGGCTAGCGACCGGCCACTTGAAGAAGAAGAATAGGAGAAAGGAAAAAAAAAAAAAAAAAAAAGAAGGAAAAAAAGTAATAAAATTATTTAAAAAATAAAAAATTATTTAGAGTAGAAATTTTGAGCATAGTACCAAATGCAATTCCATTTTGAGAATTGAAATTTTGGACATTTACTAAACAACTTAAAATGCTTAGAAATTGTTCCTAGGAACAGAATAAAAAAGAATAATTTCTTATCAGAAATTGTTCCGGGAACAGAAGCGTTACCAAACGCATGCTAAGCATCTAACTATCTATCTATAGTCACTAGTGATGTTTTTATATAACTATCGAATTTCCATAGTTATATAATCTTAAACATATCATGAGTTACTATTTAGTAATTTTTTTACATTTAGTAAGCTTTTATTTTTTGTCATTTAGTAAGTTTTCATGAGAAAAAATATTACAATATATAGATAAGCAATATTTTTTCAGACTATCAATAACATTGTGTGAGAAAAAAGTATCAATGTTTCATTTACTTATGGCACTTCTAATATCCATTTACCAAATGAAATTTTACAATCAATTGACAAGGACAGCAATGTTAAGTAAAATGAACTATATTATTCTCACATCAACAGGCTTAGCGGAACTTTTTCAGCTAGCCATGCCGTTGAATTTATGATGCGAAATGAACATTAATGAAAACTTGAGGGTGTTTCTAGCATTGCTAAGATTTGGATTCTTAGTCGGAACAAATAGAAACGTCAAGAAGTAGTTGCGAACATTTGAAGGAGGGGGCTAATTGCAATTCTTCCCACAGTGGAGGGGCCTGTCTGCAATTTTCCCAGAACTTTATCTAACCCAGTGGCTCCCGATATGAGAAGAAGAAGCATTATTCCCACCAGAAGGCCCTAAATTTTCGTACCCCAACTTTTGATGACACAAATATGTGGTAAAGAACTACAAAGTGGGAAAAAAAAAATAGTTCATGTTTTGCGTTTCTATACATATCCAAAAAAGATTGCGTAAAAATAAAACTAGTGACTTGAAACGGTAAGAACAGGACATATAGTGAGAATCGTGCAAAAATTCAGATTATGTCATCTGCCTTGAAGAACAGTAAGAGTAACATCGTTGGCAGAACATGTCTTTTGGCTTTTTCTAGAGGAATCTGTGTCTTGGGTTATTTTCCTCGGGGTGAATGCAGGTTTCTTTGGACTGAAAGATCCACTTCACTGTTGATCATTGAAATAACAGTTGACATGGAAGGCCTATCTTTCGCCCTTTCTTGCGTACAAAGAAGCCCCACATTTATGCATCTTGAAAGCTGAACATCAAAGCATTTAGCAGGTATGTTTGGGTCCACTAGTGCTAGAACATTGTCTTCATTCCATAACTTCCATGCCTGCAAATTAATCAAGTCAATTTACAATTGGAGTTCCAATTTATAAGAATAGAATGCAGTTCCAACTTCTATATCAATGAGAGCTCACCAGTCCTAGAAGGCTCAAGCATTGATCTTCATTATGAAAACTAGTGTTCCGTCTTCCACTTATGATCTCCAATAATAATATGCCGAAACTAAAGACATCTGATTTTTCCGAAAATCGCCCTTCCATTGCGTATTCAGGAGCCATGTAACCACTACATTCCATTAAACAAGTTCAGTTTCCTTATTATGAGTAGAGAATAAAATCACTAGGAACGTCAAACTAAAAAGGTACTGACTAGGTTCCCACAACTCTTCGTGTATTAGCTTGATTTTCGTTTCCCCCAAATATCCGAGCCATTCCAAAGTCTGAAATTTTTGGATTGAGCTCTTCATCCAGCAGGATATTGCTTGGCTTCAGATCTCTATGTATAATCCTCAATCTGGAGTCCCTATGAAGATAAAGCAGACCGCGACAAATTCCATCGACAATGTTGAACCGTGTTCTCCAATCCAAATGTACTTGTTTCAGTGGATCTGCATAGACATAGAAGTTTAATGCAAAAAATTCATTTTTGCAACTGGAAAAGAGTGAAATGCACGGAAGTTAAAAGCCAAACAGGAAACGTATAACATCTGCAGCGAGAACAGTCCAATCTTGCTCTAATGGCTAACCATACAAATGAGGCTTTCTGGATATAATGGTATAAATGATAGTTTGAGTCAACATTGAAATAAGCGAAATATTACCAAAAAGAAATGTGTCAAGACTCTTGTTTGGCATGAATTCGTAGATTATCATTTTCTCATCTCCTTCAAAACAGCATCCCAGGAGTCTAACCAGATTTCGATGTTGGACGTTACAGATGACCACCATTTCGTTCATAAATTCTTGTTGCCCTTGTCCCGAGGCTCTCGATAGCCTCTTGATTGCTATTTCCTGACCGTTTGATAGTCTCCCCTGTACACAGGGACTAAATGAGCTGCTAAAATTAAACACACACTCGCACACAACTACGTATATAGTACTTAACTATACATGAATAATTATACCTTGTATACCGGACCGAAACCGCCCTGTCCAAGCTTATTGGCCTCACCAAAGTTTCCTGTTGCTGCAACTAATTCTTCAATCTTATATTTCACAAACTCCTGGAATTCAACTCTGCTCAAGTTCTCTCCAAGCATTACCAGTGAAGAAACTTCATCACTGGACAAGTGTTTTTCCTTTCCTTCCTTTACTGCTGATCCAGAAAACAATATTTGTTATTTTTTCCAGCAAACTCAGATATTATTGGCAATTCCAAGATTCAACAGCTGCACTGCCTATTACCTCGCTCTTTTGCCTTCCACCTGGCAAACCATATTGTGATGATGACAATGAGTGTTCCCATGATGACTGCAGTTGCTACGATTTCACTCAGATGTCCCTTTTCATCTGGAGATCAGAATGGAGACATGAACTGATGCCTCAGATTATGTTGATGCTGCTAGTAACCAACTACTAAACGAATTATTTTAACGAATTATTTTGGTATGCTTGTTTTATAGCTAAGAATGAGACTTTGTCATAAGTCAAGAAGATTTGCAAAATCTGCTCCTTTATCAGGGCTCCATATTAGACCCTGCTTGAGCCCATATTTGAGAGTGCACGTGTGCGCATGTCTTGGTTTGTCAATGAGAACCGCCAAGTCTTGAAGAGTGAATCGAGCCGAGTGTATTGATCCATCTAAACATAATCTGCACTACCAAACTTATGAGAACCATAATCTAAGAGTAAAGTTAATTTACCAAGTTCTGAGTGGGCCAGCCGAACATAGAGAGCTGTTCCTCCAACGGACAACTTCTGTAGGTCAATTAGGTCTCCTGTCCAGAACATGCAGCCGACTCCAGAGTCATATGCATATGCTACACATGAACAATTAATTGAGCAATTTCCTGGGCAATCATTTTCGAGTGTAGAATAAAAACTTGCTGAATTTGGCATTTTCATCATTTCCAGCTTTAAAAATCCTTCCTTTTTGCTGGCTGTACTGCTACCATTTGTAGTTCCATTGCACTGCAGCGATGACTTCCGAATGCATCCACTGGACCAATTTCCTCTTCTCCATTCCTCAGAGTTTTTAGGCTCAAAGCCTCTCAAGCAGCTACAGATTGGTGAATTCCTGGCATTGCAGATTCCAAATGGTCCACACTGGCCATAGACATCACAATCGCTCACCCGAGATGACCAAACAATCTTCCAGGAACTGCTATTGTGATCCAAATATGGTTGCACTAAATCTCCGTTTGATTTCAATAACAAATATGACAAGTAAGACGCCTCAGAAAAACTGTGATCTAGATAGACTGTTCCTTCCTGATCGTTCACCAGGTCAAACCCATTAATATAGACTGATTGCATCTTAGGTACTCCAATTGGACCGCTTCGCCAATACAGAGAACTGCAATTCCAAATGAAAAGTTCAGGAATGTACCATGGAACAAGACTTGCCGAGAAGCTTCCAATTGATGGATCAGAAGGGCTTTTCCAAGATGTTAGTGCCTGCTTCTCATTTTGATTTGAGATAGTGCTGAGTTTCATTTTCGCTAAGAATGAATTGGTCATGTGCTGGAAACTTTGCCAGAGAGGGTCTCCATTATTTGCACTAGAATTAGAGCTATGTTTGAGCAAGACGAGGTTCCCAGAATCTAACAACTGAGCTTTTGCATCGGTTACAGAGTTGGAAACATTTGACGACCAAACAAATTCCCCCTTTCCATTCATGACCACTAGATTACCATCATTGGATATCTTCACAACACCAGAAGAATCTAAAATCGGATTCTCTCTGTTCGCTACCCAGAGAACATTATATGTAGGAACATTATCGAACCAAATCCCCACATAGCGATTTGCAGAACCATTAGGACTAAAGAATCCCATTCTATAGAGACCTCCACTTGATGTTATACTAGCAGGGTCTTGGATATGCTCAGTTGCTGTGATGACATCTCCTCCAATGCAAAATTTTACAACATAATGAGACATTAGAAAGAGAGAGAACAATCTTACTTTTCCCAGAAATATCATGATGATAACTTGAATCTTTCCTCCTTAACAACAACCTATAGCACGGACACTGCTGCAGCACTAGTGACTTTGGTAGAGAAAGTACCAAGATCACCACGAGCCGCAAGTGAATTTGAGGACAGAAGATGAAAATCAGAATTCTGCGGAGGAAGGCCTAGTGGTTGAAGGTGAAGGCGGTTTCCCACCACAAGAGATACCCACATGGCCTGATTATCATTTCCATAGTCCCTGGCTAATGGACTTACGGAGCTCCATTAAGAAAGCGATAGCGCAGAGTCTGCTTTTTCAAGCTGATGGCCCCACAGTTTTTCGCAGAGTTTAAAACTCTGGTCTCCCCTATTCAGCATAGGCGTTGCATTTTGGAGATCTTATCATCTTTACTTAAACCACTTGCTCTTCATATCAACAATTTTCTTGTCCTTGGTCATGAGATTCTTAGAATACGTTCAGTCGACTTTCATTTTCTGCTTAGCGTCTTCGTATTTCATACATTATATGGATAGTAGCATTTGAACTCATGTAATATCATATGATCTTTCACAAATTATTAAAAGAAAAACCATTCAAGGGAGACCAAAGGTCTTTTCAAATAAGTCCTTAAGAATTCCCCCACTAACCCGTAACTCAATAATATTGGGCCCTTGATAATTCACCCTCGACTTATTTTTTTTTTCCTAAAGTCAAAACATCCGAAACTTTCACGACATTTGTCAACATGTGCAGCACCACAATTCAACTTATTAACAACTCGAGCACCCAAAATTAATATTTCGTATCGATGTTCACATACTTTAATTAGTCATCGGTAATATCGGTTAACTACATCAATCTCGGTTAACTATGTCATAGGCCGATTGTTTCTATTAAGCATCGTTAATTAATGTCAATGGAAAAGGCAAAAGAAATTATTTAGTTTATATTAGATTAAATTTAAAAAATTAAGAAAAATTATATCTTGCTTGCATTTCACTTAGGCACCCTTCCGAAAGTACCAATTTTGCCATCTGATGGCTGAACGCATTAGCCCCAATTACTCTGTCTTCGAGAAACACGAGAAACCCTCTAATTTCCGTCCTCTCAGGGCGCGTTTGGTAACGATTCTGTTTCCAGGAGAAGATTCTGTTCCCGGAAGTAGATTATGATCAGAAATGATTTTTTTTTTTAATTATGTTCTCGGAAACAGATTCTAAGTATTTTAAGCTGTTTAATAACTGTCCAAATTTTTTTTATTTCGGAATAGAATTACGTTTGGTATTGTGTTCCTTAATTCTGTTTCAAATAATTTTTTTTTAATTTTTAAATAATTTTTATACTTTTTTCATTTTTTTCTTTTCATTTTTTCATTTTTTCTTTTTTTCCTTTTCTTATTTTTTTTTTTAAATTTTTTTCTCCTATTCTTCTTCTTCTTCTTCTTCAGGCTAGTCACCGGATCGGCAACCAACAAGACGAGGGCTGGTGACCTCACCGAAGTGTCGTCGACCCTCGGTGAGGCCGGCCCTCGTCGCCCGAGTCTCACCGACAACCGGGCAAAGCTCGGCCTCGCCGGATCTCGGCAAGGCCGAGCCTCACGATGGCCGATGAGCCTAGCCAGGTTGGGTGAGGCTCGCCCGGCCACCAACGGGGCTGAGCGAGCCTCGCCGGTGGCTGGTTTTGCCTTCGGCGAGCTTGCCGAAGGCTCGCCCAGCCAAGATAAGGTCCGACGACCTCGCTACAATCTCGCTGTCGACCATCGGTGGTAGTGACGAGCAAAGGCGGCGGGCGGCGGCAGACAAGGTGGTTGATGAAGAAGAAGAAAATAGAAGAAGACAGAGAAAATGGAAGAAGAAGATTGTTTTGATTTTTAGATTTATTCCCAAAACAAAAATCAAAATTTTTTTTATTCTTGATTCTGTTCCACATCTATTTTTGAAAACAAAAAAATAGAAATTTATTCCCGGAAACAAAAATGTTACCGAATGTGATTATGTCCACAAACTACTCTAAAAAATAAATAATCAAAATTTGGTCATGTTTGGTAATGGTCCTATTTGGATGATTACCAAATAGGGCCTCAGTGGCTACGGCCGAGTTGAGTTACGAAGGTTAATCCCACACCAAATTCCAGTCACCACTGCACCGGTCAAGCCATGCGCGAGAGGAGGACGAGGACAACGACAACTGGACATCACATCTTCAGTGATTCAACAGTGTGGGATGGGACTGAGGGACGAAGACCAAGCGGCAGGTTAAGTCCTCTGTACCAGGATCACATCGTCACCGTCCCAACTCTCTCCATCCATTCAAAAGAGCGACCACGGAGGGGACGGTGGGGAAGGAACGAAGGACGTATCACAGGGGCCTCTGCTTTTTGGTTGCTTTCAGAATTGAATCTCCGCTGTCGTCTCGGCATTCAATAAGGGAGACAATGTACAAATCAAGTTTTGCGGAAAGGACTTGACACTTGAGAGGTTGTCCCTTCCATCACGCACGGTTCGAGGTCCAAGGAGTTCTCTAAATAGGATCGACGGGATTCTGATTATTGTTGAGATAGGCCTAATCAATATACGAATGGATTCTATGGAAGTATCTAAAAATTCTCAATACTGTATTTTTATTTTTTTTTTTCACTAAATTGATTGGGTCAAATGAGTTTGGCCAGGTGAAGTGAGTATATTGAATTTGAGAATGGAATTACTTATCTACACTCTTAGTCCATTTTGCTCTTTGCACATAATCATAACCATATGCTTGTAGCCTTTCATAGACACACATATATATCATTAAAGATTTTCAAATTAAGAAAGTAAGCATCTACCTATCTATCTATAATCACTAGTAATTTTTCTTATGAAGCTAGTGAATTTCCGTAATAATACATTCTTCTACACAACAGAAGTGACAATTCATGGGTAAGCAACAATTCTTTAAGATGATTAACAAAATATTTTATGTGAAAAAGTATCGGTTTTATTAGGTTTAAAAATTATAGCAAAGTAACTTTTCATGTAATTGTGTATATTTTGATTCACTAGTAACTTTCTTGAGTGATTGATCATTTTTTAAGGGAAAATTACTATCTAGCAATTTTAACGTATGTTTAGTGACTTTTCAAATGGAAAATAAATTTCAATATATTAATAATCACACTGAGTAAAGTCTTACATTAAGTTGAATGATTTTTCATAAGAGAAGGTTATTTTCACATCTCTTTAACTATTGCAAAACAATGGAAAATTACTTTTAAACCTGTAGAATAAGTTGGAATCTTCCCAATACACTTTCACGATTATGTTGCTCAACCTTGGTAGCTTATTTGGTCTTTGTTAAAACAATACACTACGTTTTATTTTTATTTTTGTCTCAATCAGACCCAAGAGTCAACTTTGGGCTTCTGATTGTACTAGATTTGATGGGTGATGCCAGGCGCACTTTCCATCAACTAGTAAGCGCACAATAGTCAATCCACATTGTCCTTTTCCTCCAATTTTCACATCAATAAAACTATGAACTCATCTTTTATCTTCACTTGCCATTGTCGCCTAACACTTCACCTACCCTCATTTTTTTGTGGTCCTTAAAATGTCTAAAAGGGGAAATTCATAGTATTATCCCATTCAATGAAGAAGAACATGCTTACAACTCTCCTATTTACCCTAATGTTTCTAATTTGCGGGTGATTCAAATTGACAAGTGGCTTGTGCATGCCGAAGAGAGTTAGCTAACTATTTTCACCAAAACTGATTGTTTTTGTATATGTAGATATTTATATATTACCCGTAATCAGATTAATGACTAAATTTTCATGGTAAGGGTGCCATTGCACCTTGATATTACTAAATGCATACATAGTCTGACGCCATTACCCTCACTACCATCACTTTGGACATGACCACATCTAATGTCAGGCGTGCACTCGTGAATTTGATGATAGAGTTGTAACTATCAATTTTCCATGGCAATCGGGACCTACTTCACCTTTGCAACTGAGATCTTTACCAAGTGGATCATGTTGTGATGCCGGCTAGAAATTGCAAGTGGTTCTGCTTTGGTGGTCTTGCTGCTAGACTTGATGCTGTTCATATTAATTAAATCTAGCTCAATCAGCATATGTTAATCTATGAGAGCACAACTTCAATAGGCAATTCATGCTTAATAAGGACCAAACGATCACCAACCTACAAAGTTGGCCTCTTCAATCTTCCTAATTTTGACTTTAATAAATTTGGCATAAAGACTAGTAGGAAAAACATAAGAACTGATGAACAATAAAAATTGTACATGATAAAACGTTCAATATTGAGCTAAGTTTCAATAGACCTATCAAAATGGATCTTAAATCCATTTATGACCCATTTAAAACATAAATGAATCATATATGAGTCACTTCAATTTTGAAGAGCCTTCCTTAAATGGGTTAAAAAGTTTAAATCCTCAAATAAATGGGTCTAATGGGTTGAGTTTAGAACTCATTTTCAACCCACTAGGCTCACCCACTCTTTATCTCTTTTTAGCCTTATAAAAAAAAACTTATAAAAAAATCTAAATTACATTATTTTTCTTTTTCTTTTCTTTTTCTTTTTTAATTTCCTTATTTCTTTCTTCTTCCTTCTTCCATCTTCCTCCGTTGGCCACCCAAAGTGACGACTAGCAATCAGCCAAGCGTGAGACAAGCTCGCCATTCAGGCGAGGCTGAGGGCACACTAAGGTCTAGTGCTATCAATGTTTGATAGGGCTCGAGCCTCATCAAGTGGTGAGAGTTGAGCTTGTTGGCCTCAAGCAAGCTCGACCTCTCTAGATCTAGGAGGCTCGAGTCTCCCTAGTCTCGCCAAATCTAGCAAGACCGGAGCCTCACTCGAGGCTGGAATTTTAAAAAAATAAAATAAAATAATTTAAACTTCAAATTAGATTTTCTATATCAAACAACAACAAAAAAAAATTAAATTATTTTCAGATTTTGAGCAAACACCAGAAAATATTGATATTTCCTAGAAAATGGCTTTTTGAAAAATATATTTCAAGAAAAAACAAAGCATCAATTTAAAAAAAAAAATTAAACTAATTTTCCATTAAATTTGCATTGCCTGAAAGTGTTTTAACAATACCATTAAAAAAAAAAACATAAGAAACAAGTTTTCTTAGATTTGGTTAAATGGGTCAGCTTCGGTATGGGTTGGGTATGCGTTAGATCGGAAAAATAAAATAAAATTGTATTACGGTAAATGGGTCATAAACAGGTTAAATTGGTCAATTTGGATAAGAATGGACACCCTCCCCCCCCAATTTTGACAAGTCTAGTTTTCCGGAATGTCCATCCTGAGAACACTCTTCATAGCCTCAATTCTGATAAGCATAACATGGTTGATAGAACCTCAATCTGGGCTCGGTTCCAAGAATGGTTGATTAATCGTTTATGCGGTACTTTGTAAATTTTTTATTTTTAGGCAACTGTCAAGAGCATTCGAAAAAAGAGTGGTTGGTTCTACATTTCTTGCAGTTGTAAGCGAATGATCACGGTAACAGAAACAAGCTTTTATTGTGGCAACTACATCGAAGCTCTTAACTACTCAAAGATAAGTTCTTTCATAGTCATAGACAATATCAGTTTATCTGTCAACTGCATCGAAGCTCTTACCTACTCACTGATAAGCTCTTTAACTACTATTTTTTAGGCAACTATCAAGAGCTTTTATTGTTCTTAAAGAGTCGGTTCACTTTGACTTATGGGTCAAGAATATTGATCTTGCGCACCACGTGAGAGGACTAACGAGGAGCATGAGCTTCTAAGTCAGGATTTTTGCCCCATTGACGAAGGCAACCGTAGAAAAAGCATTTAAGTCCTTGAGAATTATCGGTAAGAGAGAGCACGCCGTGGAAATTTTAGGTTGTTGCCTTCATTCAATATTGTGGCCCCAATTGCTTTCCTCGAATTGCCATTTTGTTTGTAGATTCACGAACAGGTCCATGCACTTAGTTTCCAGTTGCTTACAGCTAGTTATCCCGATTGCTTTCCTTAAAGAGTATCTTTCCCTAGATTTATGAGTCAAGAATATTGATCTAGCACGCCACGTGAGAGCGGTTGAATTTCTACATCAGGAATTTTGCCCCGTTGATGAGGGCAACTTTAGAAAAAGCATTTGAGTCTTTGAGAATTACCAGTAATAGAAAGCATCCCACAGAAATTTCAGATTGTTGCCTTCTTTCCAGATTGTGGTCTCAATTGCTTTCCTTAAATTGCTATTTTGTTTGAAGATTCATGAACATTTCAATGCGCTTAGTTTCCACTTTCTCACAACTAGTTATACTGACTGAAATCGTACAATCAATTACAATTGACGAGGACTGCAGCACTGAGTAAATCAACTATATCTTCTCACATTACCTAGATTAGCGGAATTCTTTGAGCTAGCCAGGTCATTTAAATTAGGAAGATAGATGAATATGGTCGGATACTTGAGGCAATTTGCAAATTTCAGGGTATTTTTAGTTTTTCTAAGATTTGGATTCTAATTTGGGACAAATAGAAAAATCAAGGGGTCGTTGCAAGTATTTGAAGGATGGGGCTAATTGCAATTCACCCCATAGCGGAAAAGGGCCGTTCGCACTTTTTCCAGAATTTTATCTAAACCACTGCCCACTGAGATGAGAAGTAGAAGTACTTTTCCCAACCGGAGGTACCAAATAATTGAACCCCGACTTTTTCCAACACAAAGATGTGCACAGCTCACGTTTTGCGTTTCTGTACATTTCCAAGGAAGATTGCTTAACAGTAGCAAGTTGAACTTGATACAGTAAGAACAGGCATGTGAGAATCATGCGAAAATTCATACAATGTCATCTTCCTTGTATAACTGTAAGAGTAACATCATTAGCAGAACATCTCTTTAGGCTTTGGCCGGAGGGATCTTTATCTTGGGTTAATTGTCTCGCTGTGAATGCAGGTTGCTTTGGACGAGGAAGATCCACGATTTCACAGTTAATCATTGAAACAACAGCTGGTGTGGAAGGCCGATCTTTTGCACTTTCTTGCGTACAAAGAAGCCCCAGATTTATGCACCTCAAAAGCTCAAACTCGAAGCATCTAACAGGTATGTTTGGGTCCACCAGGGCTAGAACATTGTCTTCATTCCACAGCTTCCATGCCCGCAAATTAATCAAGTCAACTTACCATTGGAGTTCCAGTTTATGAGAATACAATGCAGTTCCAAATTCTATATCGACGAAAGCTTACTAGTCCTAGAAGGCTCGAGAACTGATCTTCCACTTATGATCTCCAGTAATAATATGCCAAAGCCAAAGACATCTGATTTTTCCGAAAATTGTCCTTCCATTGTGCATTCAGGAGCCATGTAATCACCGTTTTTTTTTTTTTGTCAAAAGGATGAAATTTATTTATCATATAAGCGGAAACCCGTTTTGGCCCGCTACTGGGGCGTCGAAACATAAAAGAGCCCAAAGGCTTGAAGGAGGCGAGGCCCACCAATTCGGAGGAAGGGACTTCAGGCGTTGATTTCGTGCAGCCCAGTCTGCTACCTGGTTTGCTGAGCGAGGACAAAATGCGAGGCCCACTCGCGGCATCTGCTGGAGAAGAAGACGATACATCCTTGCGCCCCACTTGCATTAACTTGAGTTTCCCGTCCGTGCTTCAAGCTGGAGAACACGCTTTTGCTGTCAGTTTCCAAGATAACTTCACAGAAGTCTCTCTCTTTCATAAACTTTAGGGCTTCGAGGACTGCTAGGGTTTCAGCCTGTGTGCTTGATTCCGCCCAAATGTTCTTCGAGAATCCATCTAATAGGGTGCTGGAGGAGTCCCGCACAACGCAGGCCACTGCTCCCTTCGTTGATCCTTCCCCGAGCGATCCGTCAACATTCAGTTTGAGGCATCCAAGCTTCGGTGCTTGCCAGGTGGGTCAAATCTCCGGTTCTTCGGTTTTCTTTGCGAGTTCATCTCCAGATCCCCACTTTTGGTAGCTGATTTGCTGAGATTTTGCTAGATCTATCACTTTGCAAGCCTCTGTGTTGGTTCCTCGGAAGATGAAATCATTTCGGCTCTTCCATACCTGCCATAGGAGGGTGCTTGTAAAATTTGTAAGCCATTCATCCATGCATCTGACTTCATGTGCGTTGGTTTGCTGTGTTATTTCCTGGCTATTCCAAACCCCTGCAACCCAAGGACAGAGGAGAAGAGTATGTTCGGTCGTCTCCACCATGGCTCTACATAAGTCACATAGCGGGTCAGGTGAGATTCTTCTTTTCCATAGATTCTCCTTAGTTGGTAGAGCGTTTTGACAAGCCCACCATATGAAAAACTTCACTTTCGGGTTGATTTTCATGTGCCAAATTGTATGCCATAATGCTGATGGGGTTTGGTATGATGAGGAAGGGTGCTGATTGGCTGTGTTTTCTATGATGTTGTCTCTCAGCAAGTTGTACCCATTCTTAACTGTGAATGATCCATGTTGTGTGCCCGTCCATACCAGTTCATCATTAAAAAAAGAACCATTGATTGGTATTGCAAGAATTTCATGTGTTGTCTGATCATCAAACATATTTCTTACCAATGGTTCATTCCACGCCTGTGTTCCCAGTAAGATTAACTCTGATACTTTCTTGGGATCGTTTCTGTTTGCTGGCCCTCCTATTAAACCTCTCCTCAGCCATTTATCTGTTCTAATGTTAACTGATTCGCCGCTTCCGATCGACCATCTGATTGAGTTTGCAATAGCCTCTCTTCCTACTAACAGACTTTTCCATCCCCATGAAGGGTTACAACCAGAATCAGCATGCCAAAACTCTGAGTGATTAAAATATAGCCCCTTCATTAATTTTCCCCATAGTGCGTTCGGATCTTTAACCATCCTCCAAGCTTGTTTCCCCAATAAGGCTTTATTTACAGTGACCAGATCTCTGAAACCCATTCCTCCTCTATATTTTCTCATCTTCATGGTTTCCCATCGTTTCCAATGTAGACCGGCTTGAGCATCATTGTTTTTCCACCAGAAATTTGCTATTTTTTTCTCTATCGCTTTGCAAATTGACACAGGGATTTTAAAAACCAACATGGCGTATTGTGGTACCGCCTGCACTACTGATTTCAAAAGAATTTCTTTACCTGCTTTTGATATGAGTTGCTCCTTCCATCCCTCCAGTTTCATGTTGATTCAATTCAGTATCCACCCAAACATCTACTTTTTTGATACTCCCCAATCAGATGGTAGTCCCAGATACTTTCCTGTTCGTTCTAATTCTAGTACTCGTAGTTCTCTCTTCATGTTTTCCTTTAGCAACGGTGGACAGTCTTTGCTGAAAAATATCCCTAATTTGTTTAAGTTGACAGCTTGTCCTGACGCATAACAATATTGGTTAATGACAGCAACAACATATTGGCATTCCTGGATAGAATCATCTAAGAAGAAAACTAAATCATCTGCGAATAACAAATGAGTTAAAGTAGGGCAGAATCTATTCAGTTTAATTCCCTTAATGTTTCCTTCTTGTAGCGCCTTTCCCATCAAAGTTGATAAACTGTTTGCTACCAATATAAATAGATAGGGTGAGATAGGATCGCCTTGCCGAATGCCTCTGGAGGGAGCGAACTCAGGAAGAGATTCCCCATTGAGTTTGATTTTAAATGTGGCTGTGGTAACACACTGCATTATCCAATTCACCCATTTAGCACAGAAACCCATTTTCAGCATGCACCCTTCTAGAAAGTCCCACTCAATCCTATCATAGGCTTTTGTCATGTCAAGTTTGAGTACCGCTTGAAAATGCTTCTTTCTTTTCCTTTTTCTCAATTGATGCAGTACTTCTTGTACAATATAAATATTGTCTTGAATTTGTCTTCCACTCATGAAAGCACTTTGCTCACCTGAAATCAGCATTGGCAGCCATCTCTTCAGTCTGTTTGCTAGAATTTTTAAGATAATCTTGTAGGCAAAGTTGCATAAGTTGATAGAGCGGTATTGATCAATCTTCTCTGGATGGGGAACCTTTGGTATTAGAGTAATATGTGTGCTATTAGGGGCTGGATCCAAAACCCTTGAGAGAAAGAAACCTCGAACTTCTTTTAAGATATTAGGATTGATTATATCCCAATGATGCTGGTAAAACAGACTATTTAAACCATCTGGGCTAGGGCTTTCTGAGCTCCTAATTGGAAAACTGCAGCACGTACTTCTTCCATAGTTACTTCTGCCACTAGACAATCGTTTATTTCATTTCCAATTAGCAAAGGGCATTGTTTTAAGACAGGGTCATAGTTGCGAGTTCCTTCCGAGGTGTATAGTGCCTTGAAAAAAGATGTGGTGAGGTGCTGGAGTTGCTGTTTACCTCTAACCCACTGATTTTCTTCATTTTTCAGCATCTGAATTCTGTTTTTTTGTCTCCGTTGGATGGTTGCTGCATGAAAGTACTTTGTATTTTTGTCTCCCAACAAAGCCAATTAATTCTAGATTTCAAGCCCCAAAACATTTCCTCCCTGCGCCATAGACTTTCCAACTCTTCTTTTATCCTTTTAATTTTGTTTGTATCTTGATAATTCCGATGGCTGTTTGTGATGGATTGAAGCTCCTTCTTCAAAGCTGTAATGCGAGTGTTATTATTGGGGAATTTCTGTTTACTCCATACTTTCAATGCTTGGCTGGTAGAAAATAGATTTTCTTTCAGTCCTCTTTGAATGCAAGGTTGGGAGTTCCATGCATGTGTTACTATCTCCCTGCAATCATTCTCTTCAACCCAGTAAGCTTCGAAGTTAAAGTCTTTTTTTTCTTTACATTTTCAGGAGTGCTAACCACAAGGAGGGGGCTGTGATCAGATCCCACAGCCGGTAGAGCAAAAGCTTCAACCTCCGGAAACGTAACCCGCCAATCCATTGAGCAGAAGACCCTGTCCAATTTCTCCTGAATCCTATCAGCACCTTCTCTATTGTTTGACCAGGTAAACTCACATCCTTTACACTCAATTTCCATTAAAGAACAATCATGGATGCAATCTTGGAAGGCCTGCATTCTATAACTCTCAGCCATCCCGCTGCCCCTTTTCTCCCAATAATAAAGTATCTCATTGAAATCTCCCATACACATCCATGGGAGTGTATTAGAAGAAGCCATCTGTCTTAATTTCTCCCATAGCTAAAGTCTTTCCCCATATCTATTTGGAGCATGCACACAAGTAAGCCGCATTTTTTTTCCGACTCTCATAATCAAAACATATCAAGTTTATTAGTTCTTGAGAACTGAACTCCACTTCTACCTCCAATTGCTCATCCCATAGTACCGCCATCCCCCCCGCAATGCCTTGCGGTTCCTCCACAAAACTTTTTTGGAACTTTAATTTTCTTTTAAGATGAGCTACCATTTTTTCTTTGTTTTTTGTTTCCATTAACAAGATAAGATTGGGCCGTTCTTGAGCCACCATGGCTCTTAAATTCTGAACTGTCAGTGGTGTGCGCAACCCCTGACAGTTCCAGCAAATAACTCTCATTTGTGAACCGGTGGCTTGTTTAGGCTAGCCACCAAAGCCTTTCCCCTGGTTTCTTCTGAAAAACTGATGGGAGTATCCTGTAAATTTGTTTCATCCAAACTGGCTATATTAACTATTGAAGGGTAATAAGGAGTATACCTCTTCAACTTCTTGGCTGGTGAGCTTTTCACGATCCTGATTTCCTTTTTTACACATGTTTTTTTGAGCCAGGAAGATGAAATAACAGCTTGCTGGTTTTGCTATTCAGGTTCAATTATGTTCATGATGCCCTTTCCTTTCTCCCATTTCTACTCCCTTTGGTGTTCAGGTAAATTAATATCCATTGGTGCCCTGTTTTGAGGTTGTGTTTGATCTACATAAGATCCTTCTTGTTGCTCTCCGGTAAATATGACAATTTGGGTATCCTGAGAGGATATATCACTACTCTCTTGTAGTTCCCCCTCTTCTTCAGCCACTTGTTCATTATAAAAAAAAAAAAAAAGTTCCCAAAAAGGGCTGTGCACTTTCACCTTTGATTTTAGCCAATTACTGAACTTATTGTTCTGTCTATCTTCAATTTTGTCTGCATGATATGGTATTTCTGCACAATTGGTAGTGAAATGTCCGATTCTACCACAAGAATAGCATAATCTAGGTAGCCTTTCATACTTGAAATCCAACCAAACTTTCTCCTCTCCTAGATTGAATAGTATGCCTGGTTTTAAAGGTTTTTCCAGGTCTAGTTCAACTCTGGCTCTCCCCACTTTCTGGAAGGCCACCCCTTTTGTCTCCACTTTGACTTCCTTTACATCTCCCATTTGTCGGGCAACCAAATGCACTATCTCTTCACTACACCATTCCATTAGGAGGCCATGAATTTGCAGCCAAAATTCATAGCTTGTAAAATTGTAACAGTGTGCAGGTTTGTTTGGCTCCTATGGTCTAAGGACTAGTAAATTGCTCGAGAAGGACCAGGGGCTGTTTGCTAATACTCTGTTCTTGTCCCTTTCGGATTCAAAGGTAAAGGATAAGACATCAGATTCACGTTGTGCAAAATTTAGAGAATCCACCTTCCAGACTCGCGTCATAATTGAAAGAAAAGCCTGGTAATTGATATTTCCTCCCGAGTACAGTTTTCCAAACACCGTTCGCTTGCATTCATCTAAAGTTTCCTCTGAAATGACTCTTTCTCTAGGCGGGGCATCCACTTCAGTTTTCAGATTCCCAAGCCTCTTACATAATAAAGCTAGTCGACCATCTCTTTCCCCCAGATCATCCATTTGAAAACCCTTGTCAACCACAATTCTGACAATGACCAGAAACCCAGAAGACAAAATCAGACTTTACCCATCTACCATCTGCCTTTCATTACCGAAATAACACCCCTCAAGACCATTCAGAGATATTTAAAAACAGAGAGAAATCCTCCCATTATTTACTACGGAAAAAAAAACCCCAAGGGATTAAAATTTCAGAACCGTCGTGCAAGAAGTGCAAAGAGGGAAGCTACGGCATCTTCAGTAATCCCTAGAACCCAAAGACCAAGACAAGAGGAAATCGAACAAAGGAGGATGTTAAAATTATGTCTCGAGTTTTTTGCTAGAAAAGAAGAAATATAAAATAAAATAAATTGAAGGAAAATTTCTTCTTGCGGAAGCTTGCGGAATCAAAAGGCGTGGAGATGAAGTCCCTGTACGAAGATGTCTCCTTTCTTGGCATGAAGTCCATTTGCACAAAATAGAAAGTGGTGGGCCCAAGGTCAAACTTTTGACCTTGGGCCTTGGACACACGCACACACCCACGTATAAAAGGAAAAAGAAAAACTCTACCGAAGGCAAACGTGCGACGATCAGAGAAGCCGCCGAAGGAGCTGTGAAAGAAACCCTACGTAGCCGCGCGTACGTGACCTTTGAAGCCGCAAGTCGTGTGAAGCGTTGAAGAGACTCGCGAAGTCGTACGTAGAGTGTTTCGTTGCACGGTAATTTGTGCCTTGAGTTTATTCCCAATTGAGTTGTTATTTATACACTTAGGGATTGGGGTTAAATCTAGGTGCAGGAAACACTTGAGCGATTGAACGATTGTAAACTCTGATTCTCCGATTTTAATGGATTATTTGCTACTGGCTCTCCCCGTGGACGTAGGTACCGATACTCGGACTGAACCACGTAAATTTCTGGTGTCCTGATTTTCTCGTTTAATTCTCTGGCAATTTCGCATTGACGTAATTTGCAAGATCCTATCGTTTCCGCGTATTATATCCCAACAATTGGTATCAGAGCGTCAGGTTGGATTTCTTGATTGTGATTTGGGGCTTTTGCTTGTCTGATTATTATCTGGAAATTCTTTTATTGCAATTATGTCTGAGAGGAAATCTGAGATTGAGAAGTTTGATGGGAGAAATAATTTTGTGTTATGTAGCATCAAGATGCAGGCTTTATTGACAACACAAGGTTTGGCTAAGGCACTAGATGGCGAAGATGAGTTGCCGATTATAATGAAAGCCTCAAAGAGGGTAGAGCTTATGCAAAAAGCAAAGAGCATAATCCTGTTAAATTTGTCGGATGAGGTCTTACTAGAGGTTATTGAGGAGAAGGATGCCGCGGCATTATGGGCAAAACTTCAAACACTCTATGTGAAGACAGGTTTGAACAATCGCTTGTATATGCTAAAGAAGATGTTTCAATTTAGATATACTGAAGGTACATCTATCAGAACCCACCTAGATGAATTTAATAAACTCATGTTGGATCTGAAGAACGTTGGTAAGATACTTGATGATGAAGAGCAAGGCATGATGTTGTTAGCCTCTTTACCGAGTCATGGGAGCACTTTCGATTCGTTGTTGCGGGCGTACTACTATTACCTCAGAGGAGGTAAAGTCCGCCTTATTCTCTAAGGAGTGGCAGAGAAAGTTGCGAGATGATGGTATGGCGAAAGGAGCAGCGCAAGCACTGACAATTTGAGGTAGAGAACAACATCGAGAGCCTAGTATTAGCAGAGGTAAAAGCAGATCAAAATCACGCAATAGAAAGTCCAAAGGACGCGTGAAGTGCTTTGAATGTCACGAGGAGGGGCACATCCGGAGAGATTGTCCAAAGCGGAGAAATAAAGTTGATAAGAAAAATGCTACAAGCAATGTGGCAAATGTTGCTGAGGGAAGCAATAGGGATGCATAAGCTATCTTATGTGTGACTGCTACTTTGTCAGGTGATGAATGGTGCTAGATTCAGAGTGTTCTTATCACATGACGCCTCATAAGAACTAGTTTACTACATACCAAACTGTAGATGGTGGTAGGGTTCTTTTGGGGAATAATGTAGTCTGTAAGGCTGTGGGGATAGGGACAATCCAGATTCGGATGCATGATGGGGTGGTTCGCACATTAACAGATGTGAGGTATGTATCGGAGCTTAAGAAGAACCTTATTTTTCTGGGGACACTTGATGAGATCGGGTGTAGGTACACCGCTAAAGGTGGAGTACCGAAGGTCTCTCGAGGTGCTATGACAGTGATGAATGGGAAGAAAGTGAATACTCTCTATCATCTACTGGGAGAGACCGTGACTGAAAGTGTTGCTGTTTCATCAGGTGAGTCAGACTCTAACTTGACTCAACTATGGCATATGCGTTTAGGGCACATGAGTGAGGCAGGTATGACGATGTTGAGTGAAAGGGGGTTGTTGAGTGGTCAGAAAACAGGAAAGCTGGACTTATGTGAGCACTGCATCTATGGGAAGCAGCATCGAGTTAAGTTTACAACAGCTATTCATTTGACTAAACGACTAGTCGAATATATTCATTCAGACGTTTGGGGCCCGTCTTCAGTTCCTTCGAAATGAGGTGCTCGATATATGCTGACTTTTATCGACGATTATTCAAGGAATGTATGGGTATACTTTCTGAAGCACAAATATGACGTGTTTGATCGGTTCAAGAAATTTAAGGCATTGATTGAAAAGCAGTCAGATAAGCAAATCAAGTGCCTGAGAACCGATAATGGCATGGAGTTCTATGGTAAAGATTTTACCGAGTTCTGTGAGAAAGAAGGTATTGTAAGACACCGCACAGTACCTGGGACACCACAGCATAATGGCGTGGCAAAACGGAAGAACAGAACCTTGCTTGAGCGAGCTCGATGCATGCTTTCGCATGCAGGACTTGGCAAGGAATTTTGGGCTGAAGCAGTGAACATGTTATGTTACCTAGTAAATCGATCTCCATCGTCTGCTATCGAGTGGAAGACTCCTGAGGAAGTATGGTCGCGGAAACCTGTTGATTATTCCGGATTACGAATATTCGGATGTGCTGCGTATGCTCATGCGAGTGATGGTAATCTTGAGCCGAGGGTGAAGAAGTGCATATTTCTGGGTTATGCACATGGGGTGAAAGGCTACCGGCTATGGTGCACCGATCCCAGATCACCCGATTTTCTAATCAATAGATATGTAATCTTCGACGAGACCGCAATGCTTCAACAGAGGAGTTCTGAGAGACAACCAGCAAAGAAGACAGATCATGGTGTCATAAGTGAGGTGGAGCCTCAAGTGGAGACTCCGGAGACCTCGAAGGTAATAGAGGTTGAGACTGCAGATGAAGCCGCAATTCCTGAAGTTGGTGATAGTGAACAACCAGCAAAGCCGCATCAGACTATAGCCACAGATAGAGAGAGAAGGCAAATTAAACCACCGGTACGTTATGGTTATACAGATATTGCTTATGCATTGACTATAGGTGATGAGGTGGAGACAGATGAGCCTTCGTCTTACTCTGAGGCGATGGCTAGTCCGGAGTCATCGCAGTGGCTAGGGGCTATGAGTGAAGAGATGGAATCATTCTATTGAAATCAGACATGGGAGCTAGTCAAAGTACCCAAGAGCCAAAAGATTGTCGAAAGTAAATGGGTCTTTAAACGGAAAGAGGGCATTCCCAGTGTCGAGGCAGCGAGGTATAAGGCGAGACTTGTGGCGAAAGGATATACACAGCGTGAGGGCATTGACTACAATGAGGTGTTCTCTCCTGTGGTAAGACATACTTCTATTCGTGTTTTACTTGCCTTAGTTGCTTCGCAGGATCTCGAGTTAGAGCAGCTAGATGTGAAAACTGCGTTTCTTCATGGTGAGTTGGAGGAGTAGATTTACATGAGGCAACCGGAGGGATTTGCTATTCCGGGTAAGGAAGATCATGTTTGCTTGTTAAAGAAATCTTTGTATGGGCTAAAACAATCTCCTAGGCAATGGTATAAACATTTTGATGCTTTCATGGCTAGTCAAGACTATTCAAAAAGTCAGATGGACAGCTGCGTTTACTTTAGGAGATTGGATGATGGTTCTTTGATTTATTTGCTTTTATATGTTGATGATATGCTGATAGCAGCTAAGATATGTCTGATATTGATGTGCTGAAGAGGCAGTTAAATATTGAATTTGAGATGAAAGATTTAGGTGCTGCAAAGAAAATTTTGGGTATGGAGATTTTGCGTGACAGGACTGCAGGAGTTTTACGTCTGTCTCAAAAGAAATACATTAAGAAGATTGTGGCGCGTTTTAACATGTAGTCGGCAAAATCTATAAGTACACCTCTAGCAAAGCACTTTAAACTTTCAGATAAATTATCACCGCAGACTGACGAGGAGGAGGAGCATATGTCCCGTGTTCCTTATTCTAGTGTCGTGGGTAGTATTATGTATGCTATGGTGTGCACTAGGCCTGATATTTCACAAGCTGTGAGCGTGGTTAGTCGCTATATGAAGTGTCCTGGTAAAGCTCACTGGGAAGCTGTGAAGTGGATCCTCAAATATTTGAAGGGGACAACAGACGTGGGTATAGTATACCGGAGGGACAGCAATGGCAGTGAAACCACTGGTTATGTGGATTCGGATCACGCCGGTGACTTGGATGATTGCAGGTCTTTAGCATGGTACGTGTTTATGCTAGCAGGTGGTGCAGTTAGTTGGAAAGCGTCCTTACAGGATCACATTGCCTTGTCTTCGACTGAGGCAGAGTACATGGCATTAACCTTTGTAGCAAAAGAGGTGATATGGTTACAAAGTTTGCTCTTGGACTTTGGGTTAGAATAGAAAAGTGTGGATATACACTGTGATAACCAAGGTGCGATATATTTGGCGTATAATCCAGTTTATCACGAGCGAACGAAACATATCAACATCAGGTACAACTTCATCCGAGATATCTTAGCTAAGGGTATTATTATTGTTAAAAAGATTGCTACAGCAGATAACCCAGCAGACATGATGAGTAAGTCTGTTCCTTTGGCGAAGCTCAAGCTCTACTTGAGCTCTATTGGCGTCTGTGGAGAGTGAGCGCCCGTCGGGGCGTTGGGAGAGCAGCATGGGTGATGAGCACTATGACTTGGCTTTAAACATCGAGCCAAGGTGGAGAATTGTTAAAATTATGTCTCGAATTTGTTGCTGGAAAAGAGGAAATATAAAATAAAATATATTGAAGGAAAATTTCTTCTTGTGGAAGCTTGCGGAATCAAAAGGCGTGGAGATGAAGTCCCTGTACGAAGATGTCTCCTTTCTTGGCGTGAAGTCCATCTGCACAAAACAGAAAGTGGTGGGCCCAAGGTCAAACTTTTGACCTTGGGCCTTGGACACACGCACACACCCACATATAAAAGGAAAAAGAAAAACCCTACCGAAGGCAGACGTGCGACGATCAGAGAAGCCGCCGAAGGAGCTGTGAAAGAAACCCTACGTAGCCACGCGTACGTGACCTTTGAAGCCGCAAGTCGCGTGAAGCATTGAAGAGACTCGTGAAGTCGTACGTAGAGCGTTTCGTCGCACGGTAATTTGTGCTGTGAGTTTATTCCCAATTGAGTTGTTATTTATACACTTAGGGTTTTGGGTTAAATCTAGGTGCGGGAAACACTTGAGCGATTGTAAACTCTGATTCTCCGATTTTAGTGGACTATTTGCTGCTGGCTCTCCCCGTGGACGTAGGTACCGATACTCGGACTGAACCACGTAAATTTCTGGTGTCCTGATTTTCTCGTTTAATTCTCTGGCGATTTCGCGTTGACGTAATTGGCAAGATCCTATCGTTTCTGCGTATTATATCCCAACAGAGGAGATGTCGACTCACTTCATCGGTGTCCAGTGAGGAGATGTCGAGCGAGCAACGGAGGAAAGCGAGCCAAGGAGACGACGAAGACAATATTCTCACAGAAGCCACATGATACTAGGTTTTGCGATTTTTTTTCCAGACAAAATCAGCTAAGAAGGGGTTTAGGGTTTATGGGCAGCTACCATGAACGGTAGAGAGAGCTCTCAAACGGTGAGAGAGATTCTTCGCCACGACCGCATTGCATCAAACATGTTCAGTGTCCTTATTCTAGGTACAAACTAGGAACGTCAAAATTGAAGAGGTACAAACTAGGTTTCCACAACTCTTCATGTATTAGCTTGACTTTCATTTCCCCGAAATATCCAAGCCATTCCAAAGTCTGAAATTTTTGGTTTGAGCTCTTCATCAGCAGGATATTGCTAGGCTTCAGATCTCTATGAATAATCCTTAGTCTGGAGTCCCTATGAAGATAAAGTAGACCTGAAGAAATTCCATCAATTATGTTGAACCGTGTTCTCCAATCCAAAAGTACTTGTTTAACTGGATCTGAATAGATGATAGTAGTATAGTGCCAATTTTAGCAACTGGAAAAGGTTGAAATGCACAGAAAGAAGAACAAAGCCAAACAGAATCCTTGAAGCATCTGCAGCAGGAACAGTCCAATTCTGTTTAAATGGCTAACTGTACAAATGAGGCTTTCCGGATATAGCGGTATAAATGATAGCTTGAGGCAACACTGGAAAAGCGAAATATTACCAAAAAGAAATGTGTCTAGACTTGTTGGGCATGAATTCATAGATTAACATTTTATCATCTCCTTCAACACAGCATCTGAGCAGTCTAACGAGATTTCGATGTTGGACCTTACATATGACCACCATTTCATTCATAAATTCTTGATGTCCTTGTACTGAGGCTCTCGATAGTCTCTTGATTGCGATTTCCTGACTGTTTGGGGTTGTGCCCTGTACACAGGGACTAAATGAGCTACTAAAATTGACACACACACTCACACACCTACCCACTTAGATATATGATGCTTTCACGAATAATTATACCTTATATACTGGCCCAAAAACACCCCGTTCGAGCTTATAGGCATTGCCAAAGTTTCCTGTTGACGCAGCCAATTCTCCAAATTTATATAGCACACACTCCTGGAATTTAACTCTGCTCAAGTTCTCTCCAAGCATTTTTTTCCCTATAAACCTCTAAAGTCGCTTCTCCATTGGATAAGTGCTTTTCCTTGCTTTCCTTTACTGCTGATCCAGAAAACGATCTGTGTCATTTAATCCATGAAAACTCATAACTGAACGGTATACCAGGATCTAACAGCTGCATTACTCGTCACCTCTCTTTTTCGCCCTCCTAGCAAATGGCGAAGACAACGAGCGTTCCTGTGATGAATATAGTTGCTATGATTTCTCTCAGATGTCTCGTCTCACCTGCATATCAGAACGGAGACACAAACTGACGTCTCAGACTATGTCGAAACACAAAAAAGGTCTCTAATTTCCCACTACAAATACTGAAACATTAATCTTTCTCCACCCGTTCGTCTTCTCACAGGCTGCCAACGAGGCACATTAACAAAGCCCACTCCACGCCAACCTCCGATAGCCACTGAACCTGTCAAGCCACGCGCGAGAGGAGGAGGGGGAGGAATTACATCTCAGTGACTCGAATAAAGCATGTGGATTTGAGGGACGAAGACTGAGTGGTCGGTCAAGACATCGTCGCGATCCCCACTCTCTCGTTCTTTTCACAAAAGACGACCTTGGAGCTAAGGAACTAAATGACATGTCGGAGGGGACCTGCGTTTTGGACGATTTCCGAATTCAAACTATCGCTGTCATTTCGCCGCGCAAGAAGAGGGATTACGCGCGAAACCAAGGTTTGTGCAATGAAGACATGAGACTTTTGAGAGGTTGTCCCTGGCGTGACAGTCGGGACGGGCCCGTCGTGTAATTATATTATGGAATTTGCTCATTAAACTGATCGGCTCTTCATGGGCATGGGCGGGTGAGTTCAACTGATTGTTTTTAAGAAGAAACTAATTTACAACTAATCCCGTAAAAATTCCAAATTGACAAAGTCCTATCACATTTTCCATAGCTCACTCTAAGCTAATAAATAATATAGCTCGCTCTAAGCTGATAAGGTATACTGCTCGCTCTACACTGACATATCGAACTCGTAGGCTGATATAGTATACTGGTATATTGCTCGCGCTAAGCTGACATATCAAAGCCCGTAGATTGATTTAATATAACATCCTGACCATTTAATCAATTTACCTTTTTTATCATTCCCGATAAAAATAATCGTGTGTGGGTATATAGTTGGCCTTAACTAAAATACCATATTTTCACATTTGAAAATCCCACCAATCTCCACAATCCAAAAACACATTTTTGGCGCTGTAAACCGACGTCCGGTGATTTTCTAATTAATTACTAAAATGAATTAATTTTGGGATAATTACCCACAATCACAAATCACACTCAATTTGCACAAAATAACAGTCAATTAAATAAATAGATTACACCACTACAATTAGCATAAAATTCTGGTCACCAACTATCTCAGTCTAATTTCCAGAAATTAATTAATTAATTACTAAAATTAATTATTAAATGCTAAAATTGAACTCTTAGGACCATAAAACCTAATTAAAAGTTGAGACGGGCCCGGAAAATTTCCGAACCACTCTAGATAAATACTAGAGCTTGTCTAGGCTCTAATTACATTACTCTAACCACCTAACATGCAATAACAATTAATTAAATTGTTAATCCATTATAACTATCCACCTAATCCATACTTAGTCTAAACTAATCAACCCTTAAACGTCATTAACTTACTAAGCAAGGATTAGTGAGTTAAACTCACTTGTTAAGCAGTTCGCTCATATCAAAACGACAGGGACACGGCGAGGGTTGAGACACCCAAAGCAGGACCACCAAGTGGGGTCGAGAAAGGCTTGAAAACGGGCCAAACATTGGCTGTGATACCCACTATTGTCCAATTCTGTTCTGGGCCGAGAAAGGCTGCTCGGCGACTTGCTAGCTCGGTTTCTAGGTTGCTGGAGTCTTCGAATGGCAAGGGGAAAGGAGGAGGGTGGTCGACGGGCAGAAGAGGGGAGGAAGAAGGAGGGGGACGGTTTGGCTAAGGAGGGGGCCACCATGTCTCCTTCTCATCACCTTGTCCCCTTGGTGTGCCCCATTCACATGGCTGTCTTCCTCAACTGATTTCCAGCCACCAAACACTCTTCTAGAAGCCTTGAGTTGGTCCACAAGTTGGGTCCAAGGGGGGCATATGAATTTGGTGCAAATGGCACAAATTAGACTTCAATCCTCACTTGAATTAAATCAATTTGGCCTCTAAAAAATCAATTATTGAGTCATCGATCCAATTGGTATTTTTTCCTTGCCAATTGATCCTACTTGCATCCCAATTTCGTGATAAAAAACAATCATCGGAATTTCCGATCGAAAGCGGCCCTATAACGATTTTTTTCGCCAAAATCTCGGTTTATAGAAAAAATTTCGGAGATTGAGTCGACGTTCCTAAAATGACTCATAACATGACAGAACTTTTAATTTATGAAATTGGAATCAAATTCGCAGTTAATTTCAATCTAGCACGATTTTAGCATGACCTAAGCTACCGGGTAGCTTTCAGAAATTTTTAATATAAATGACCCGTGGTCGATTTTCTTTAAGCCACAATGAACCTTTTCGACATATTGGCGACTCTCTGTGGTCATGAAAATCTCAATGATTCAAATACGGACACAAGGTACTAAAACGATAGAAAAATCAATCTAGTGCCGGCCGACGAAAATTTTGTAACTTAGTGGAATCACCCACGTTTAGCCACACATCTCTATCGAACCGACATATCTCTGATCTCTAATCGACTTTTAACTGTGCCGTAATGATCTATGCAGATGAGCACGGTCGAGTAATTGATTCCTGGTCGAATTCCCAAATCTATTGCATTAAAATCCCTTAGTGACTTCCCTAGATGGACTAGTTATCTCAAGAGTGATCAACCCTGAGGATAGTATTATAGGCACATCGATGAAATGCCTGATTAATTTAATTGAAAACAAAACTAAAAAATTCAGGATGTCATAGTATGTAATTGAACCTTCACGATTACATGACAACCAAGGGTTGTCCACGATTTGGAGAGGCATAAATGTGGATCGAAAATTATCAACCAAGCATTAATTGCACAAAAACCTCTAAAAGCTATCCGATAGTTTAGGTCATACTAAAGATGCATTTGACCAATTTTAGCCATGAAATTTAATTCGATTTCGGATATTGAACTTTCTAGGGTTTCAAAACTAATTTATTGGACATTGCCTCATTATCCGTTGAATAATCAACAAGTTCGAAATTTTTGGAAAAGAAATTATCGAACGAAAATTGGAAACTAGAAAGGGAGCCGGACCCATTGGCAAAGTTGTCATTTGTTGGCCAAAATCTTGGCTTTAAAAGAAAAAAGGAAAATAAGAGGATATTAAGGGGACACAATGCTAGGCCAAGAGGGTTTTTAGAAAGAGTTGGTGAAAAGAATAATGGGATCTTGGAGAAAAATCCTAAGAAAATCTAGCTCAGCATATCTCATTATGCAAGAACACTGCTCCAACTAGCACTTCATGCTTAACAAGCTTAATAAGTGTGATATCCCAAAATTTGACCACATTTGAAATAAATGAAATGGTTATTTCATTAATGTACTAATAATCAATTTACTCTGAAATAATTACTCATGAGTTAAGTAATTTATTGAGTGATGTCGTTAAGGGTTAAAAATGCAAAAGACTAAAGAATTCGATCAAGAATCGATCGCTTGAACATAAGGATCGACAATGGTCAATCCTACGTTATTATAAATCAATTAGCAAACAGATATAAATCGATTCGACAAAAGTGCATAGTCAGTCCGTGAGTGGTTTCACACGAGTATAATACTCACGTCAAACAATGATAAACCAATTTTCTATTGATTTTATACTCAGAGTACAAAATTGAACCCTCGCGATTACATGACAACCAAGGGTCATCTGCGATTCAAAGAGGTACAAATGTGAATCGAAAATTATATATCACAGGTCAATTGCATGAAAACCTCTAAAAGCCATTTGATAATTTAAGTCGTACTAAAGACGCATTTGATCAATTTTAACCATGAAATTTAATTTGATATTAAACTTTTGAGGGTTTGAAGACTAATTTATTGGACATTGCCTCATTGTCCGTTGAATTATCAACAAGTTCGAAATTTTCGGAAAAAAGAAAAAAAATCAGACAAAAATTGGAAATTGGAAAGAGAGTCGGAACCAATGGCAAAGTTTTGATTTGTTGATCGAAATCTTGGCTTTAAAATAAATAAATAAATAATAAGAGGATATCAAGGGGACACAATGCTAGGCCAAGAGGGTTTTTAGGAAGAGTTGGTGAAAAAATGATGGGATCTTGGAGAAAATTCCTAAGAAAATCTAACTCTCTCTCTCTTCTCCCCCTTTTGCCCCCTTCCCCTCACGCAATTCCCACCCCCCCCCACCAAAAAAAAAAAAAAACAAGAACAGCCTCCTTCCCTTCTTCCTTTGTTTTCTCTCAAACTTCTTCTTCTTCTTCTTCTTCTTCTTTTTCTTGACTTCCATTTGGCCGTCCCCTCACCTACCATTCTCACTGCCATTTTCACCACCATTCACCACTACTTTTCACCGCCATCTCCACCACCACTCACCATGGCCCATGCCATTCCTCACTATCACCACCCAATCCAAGCCCAAGCTTGGCCATCGGTTTTGAGGTGCCGCTGCCACCGCACCACCTTCACCGTTGCTTGTGCGCACCATTGCCATTCCTCACACTGCTGTTCACCATCCTCACCACTACCTCAAGCCACCACTGGACATCCCTCCCTCCTTAGCCAAGCTATGGGTCTCAAGTTCCGAGCCGTCGTCGTTCATGCCACTTCTCAAGCCATGAGCCATGTGTCCTCAACACCATCGCACCACCATCGTCGCAAGCTCGCCACCTTTGGAAAACTCATGAGTCAACTCATAATCTTTTATTAGGTAGTTAATTACATTTAGGGGTAGGTTTAGTTTAGACTAATGGTGATTAGTGCTAAATAAGTATGGTTTAGCCTTAATTATATTTACGGACGATTTATATTAAAGTCAAGTGCGATTAGTTTAAGTAATTATAGTTAGTCTTAATTAATCGTGGTCAAAACAATTAATCGCGATTAGATTAATTAATCGAGTTTAGTTCAATTAATCGTGATTTGTTTAATTAATCACAATTTAGCCTAATTAGTCATGATTAGCTTAGTTAATCTCGATTGGTGGAAATTAATGACGGATTAGCCATTAAGTATAATCTTATGTTTATTTTATTGGATTGATTTATGTATAATTCCGATTGTTTGAACTTGTTATGCCATGTTATTGGCTGTCCGATATATATGCCTTAATTACTATTTCCAAAGAAGGTTTTATGGACAAGAAAATAGCAAATTTTGAGTTGTCAGGCTTAAACGCTGAGTTTTACGAGCTAAATGGAGCAATGGGATTTTAAAGTGAAAGTGTGCAAAATTTAATGGGCTAATTTTTAATATGCGACCATGTGCGAATATTTTACTAGAGTTTTAAGTGTGAAAAATTGCTAAAGTTGGTTATTTAAAAACGAACTCTTTTGCACGAGGCTAATCAATGGCAAATAAAATTTACTTGACTGTTGACGTGCTTGAGTGGTCATTTAATCAAACTTGTTAGCTAACGGAAGTTTGGGGATGATGCCTAATGTTTATGGGATGCCTGGCAGGGGTATAGATGCCAAGTCATAGTTGAGATCGAACCAATGCTCCTTCATAGAACATCATATAAGCGGGGGTTCTAGATAATGCCATGCCCAGTAAGGTGGGATGATGCCCAGTTAGGCCAAAAGACCGCTGACTTATGTTTTGATCGTGGCTCAAGGGGTCATAATAACTGGAACATGTATGTTTGATATTGCGCCTGGTTATTATGGAATTTGTTATGATTAATGTTTAAGCTTGTTGCATTGATATTGCTATATGCGATGTACTAATGTGCAGAGGTGTGTCAAGGCGAGGTAAGTTTGTATATCATATGCGTTTAGGCCGCCTCCGAAATGAATTCGTGTCCTAATTGAAGCTTAGGTTATTAACTCGCTGAGATTTATATCTCACCCTGTTATTGTTTATGATTTTCAAGCCCATAGTATGGAGAACCGTCGCATAAGGTTTGAGGTCCTCTAGAGACAAAGGATTGGCCTGGTGTTAATGAAGTTTAGGTCAACCCTAACCTTGTTGGTTTTTGAAATGGTTGGTAGGAAGTTGCTATGGTAAAGGCTTGTAATATTACACTTTCTAAGATTAACTATAAATAAATAAAAGTGTACTCTTGGAAATGTTTGATGTGTTTACTATCCATGTTATTTGTTGGTTGACCGGGTATTTATATTAAGTGTTTTCGCATGCGTTTAATCGAAAGATAAAAAGAATGGATAGACGAAACATCTTGGAACACTGCAATTTAGTAGACTGTTGAGGAATGTTTGCGCGCTCAGAGTTCGGGGTGTGACATTTCCGTTTAAGTAGTATCAGACCCTAATCAAGTTCTAAAGTGATAAGGTGCAATGAGTCTTGGAATAGTTAACTTGAAAAAACATTTTTCTTATGCTTATGTTTGTGATTGATTGATTACTTTGTGTGTGTTGCTCAGACTTCTAATTTTTAGTTGGAATTGAAAAGCAAGTTTCAATAAAAATCATCTGAGATGAGCAATCTTGAGTAGAGGGCCCCTCGAAGAAAGGCCATAGCGACTTTGATTGGTGCTAGAGGAAGGCACCGACTCAAGTTGCTGTCAAAGGAAGGGCACCAAGACGGGCTAGTGCTAGAGGGAGGGTATCGTTATAGACTAGTGCCAGTGGGAGGGCACCAATTGATCCCAAGGTTGACAAGATACTACAAGCCCTAGAGATTTTGAGGAATGTGGTTGGGCAGTAGGTGACCTTGAAGCTGCAACCCTCTAGGTCTAAGAATTGGATAAGGTTTTTACACTGCTAAAGTGCTCGAAGAAGGACAAGGTGACCCTAGCCGTCTATCAATTGCAGGGTAATGCAAGCATGTAGTAGGAAGCCACAGAAGAAATGGTGTTTCCCGAAGGTATGGTCTTAGAGTAAGATGCCTTCAGTGAGGCTTTTTATGAAAAGTACTTCTCGAACTGCATGCTAGAGCATAAGATGGTCGAGTTTTAGCACCTCTGCTAGAACCAGATGCCAATGGATCAATACGAGACAAAATTTGTCAAATCGTTGAAGTACACATCAAGGTTGATCGAGGAGCTGATGGACAAAGCGAAGAGGTTTAGAGACGGCCTAAAGCCAGAGATTAAGGATCAACTAGTGCCTCTGAATCTCAAAAATTATGACAAGCTGTATTGAGAGGAACTTGAATGAACAGGCAGCCACATCTGAGTCGCAATTTGTGCCAATAGAGACAATAAGGGAGCGCATGGTAAAATTTCTGAAACAGAAATTGATTTCGGCCAGAAATCAATTTCTCAATTTCTATTCCCAGACAAGTTTTCGAGCAAAGAAACCCGTTTGATAACGACTCAAAATTTCTATTTCTGAAACAGAAATCCGTTTGATAACAGAAAAAAATTTCTATTTCTAGGAATAGAAATTGATTAGATAACAACATAGAAAATTCTTAAATATAAAATAATAGCCGAAATAATACTAAAATAATATAGAAAATCCTCAAATACAAAAAATAATCGAAATAATACTAATACATTATAAAAGTTGAAAATACAATTTCATGGAATTTATATTACATGTGCTTACGTTTCCTATTACGTAATATTTTCTTTCGAAAAATAAACAACGTGGCAAAAAAAATTGAAATTCAATTGTAGTGAATATGTTGTTGTGTTTTTGCCGAAATTGATTTCACATTAATCAAATAAGTCTAATGATAGCCATGATTATAATAGTCTAATCTCCTAAAAAAATCCTAACTTCAAGTCTAATTCCAATTTCTTTCCAAATTTTGTTAAAAATATCCTCACCGTGTTCAAAAATCGTCACCAATTTTTTTCAAAATTATCAACACTAGGATTATTTAAAAATTTATTATCAAAATCTATATTTTCATCAACACTCTTACAAGAACAACATATTTCTTATTAGATCTCTTTTCCTTATAAAAGAAAAATCGGATGAAACCCTAATGATTTGACCCATTTTTACCGCCTTAATATGAAGTTTATGATTAAAAAAATAGTTAGCCAAATAAAGTCGTTGGCTGGCATACACGGAAGAGTAGGTGAAGAAAGACTCATTAGATATGAATATGACCAATTGACTATTACCATGCATAAAATCTCTTACGTGCAACAAATGAAGCCTTGTTCATTCAATTCTCACCATCTAGCCCAATGGTTAAGATTTTCAATCAATATTGATTAGAATGATTATATTAAAAAATCATTAAAATATTTTGGACTAAATTAACTATTTCTATTTCTATTTCAATATTAGTGATCTAAAATATTTTGGACTAAATTGAAAAGTTAAGAAAAAAAAAATTCTATTTCTATTTCTATTTCAGAAACTGAGAAGCTAAAAATTTCAGCTTCTGATTTCTTCGATTTCTCTATTTCTAGAATAGAAATCTGTTTCAGAAATAGAGAAATCAAATTGCGTTACCAAACGGATTTCTGTTCCAAACCTGTTCCGGGGAACAGAGAAACAGAGAAATTGAGAAACAGAAATTTTATCATGCGCGCCCTAATCAGTTTAAGAAAAGGCTTATGACTGGAGGAAAGTATTCTATCCCTCCCAACCGAAAGAGCGGAGTTGGAAAACCGACATAGAACACAAATGGTGTGTGCGATTTATTAAGTTAATAGAGTTAAGTCTAAAACCGTTGGAATCGATTCTTAATATATCTACCCCGTTAAAGGATAATGTGTTGTCTGCGGTAAGGTCCTTAAGTTGCAAGTTAGTGATTGGTGATTGAGAAGAGAGTATAGATTTAATTATGCTGGCGATATTTGATTTTGATGTGAGTATTGGTATGGATTGGCTCACCAAGCATCAAGCTACGAAAGGCGATTCAGTTTAACCCTTTAGTGGGTGGCAGTTCCTAGTTTGTTAGGGTGCGAATAATAACTATTCTGGCCAGAAATTAATTTCTGCAAGAGAAATAGATTTTTTTATTTCTATTTCTAGATGAGTTTCTAAGCAAAAATAACCGTTTGATAACGGTATAAAATTTCTACTCCAAAAATAGAAATTCGTTTGATAACGACAAAAAATTTCTTCCTTTTGGATGGTGGCAAACTAGCGGACGGCGGTGAACCGGCGATTGGCGGTGACGAACAGCGGCCGGGGACGGGCGGCAGCAACGGCAGGTGGCGACCGGTGACCAGCGGCAACCAGTGGCGACCGGCGACCAACGGACGGGTGGCGGCCGGCAACCGACGGATGATGGTCGACAGTGGCAAATGGAGGACACGATAAGAAGAATTTTTATTTCTCATTTCTATTCTAGAAATAGAGAAATATAAAATTCTTACTTCTAATTTTTATTCCAAACCTATTTTTGGAACAAAAATCTATTTCAAAAATAGAAAAATGGAATAATTTTACCAAACGAATTTCTATTCTAGAAACAAATCTGGAATAGAAAAATTGTTTCTGGAACAGAAATTACTGGTTGTCATGCACCCGTTAGGAATTGAGGAGGACCCTCGATTACTTTAATTTCATTGCTTGAGGTAACCCAGTTGTTGGATGTGGGTTGCTAGGATTATTTGGTGAATATGGTTGATATGTTAGTTGAAGAACCAAGGATGGAGGATATCACTGTAGTGCGGGAGTTTTCCGATGTCTTTCCTGAGAAGTTGCTTGCACTACCCCCAGAAAGGGAGACAGAACTCGTGATTGAGTTGGCCCCTAGGAAGGAGCCAATTTCTAAAGCTTCTTACCATATAGCGTTGTCAGAGTTAAAGGAACTAAAGGTGCAGATGTAGGAGTTATTGGACAAAGGATTTATTCGTCCTAGTGCATCACTTTGAGGAGTGCCAGTTTTATATGTAAAGAAGAATGATGGTTCATTGCATCTTTGCATTGACTATCAGCAACTCAATCAGGTGACAATCAAGAACAAGTATCTATTGTCAAGGATAAACGACTTGTTTGATCAGCTGTAAGGAGTTTCGCTATTTTCCAAGATCGATTAAAGGATGAGTTACCATTGGTTGAGAATTACGAAGGAGAATATACCGAAGATGGCATTTCATATGCGATATAGTCACTATGAGTTCACTATGATGCTGTTTGGATTAACCAATGCCGGATTTAATAAACTGAGTGTTCAAAGAGTACTTGGATCAGTTCAAGATTGTGTTCATCAATGATATTTTGGTATACTCGAAAAGTCCAAAGGAGCATGAACAGCACTTAAGGATGGTACTACAGACCCTATGAGAACACGAGTTGTATGCTAAGTTCAGTAAGTGCAAGTTTTGGCTGACTCGTGCAACCTTCCTAGGTCACGTGATTTTTAGCTAAGGGATTTCCATTGATCCGATCAAGATTGAAGCATTTATGAATTAGCCAAGACCAACGACAGTGATTGAAGTTCGAAGTTTCTTGGGATTGATAAGCTATTTTATACAATTGGTGGAAAGATTCTCTGCAATAGGCATGCCTCTAACGCAATTGTTGAAGAATGAAGAAAAAATTGAATGGATGAATAATTGTGAGTGTAGTTTTCAAGAGCTTAAGTCTAAGCTAACTACTGCACCCATGTTGACCATTACGTCCGACCTTTGAGGATATGAGATTTATAGTGATGCGTCGTATAAAGGACTCGGTTGTGTTTTAATGCAACACGGGAGAGTGATTGCATACACGTCCCGTCAGCTAAGGCCTTATGAGTTGAACTATCCGATGCACGATTCAGAGTTAGCAACGATCATCTTTACCCTAAAGATTTTGAGGCATTACTTGTGCAAAGAAAGGTCTCAAATATTTAAGGACCATCAAAGTTTAAAGTATTTATCTCTCGAAAGGAGCTGAACATGAGGCAGCATCGTTGGATGGAGCTTTTAAAGGACTACAACTATAACATCCTGTATCACCTTGGAAAGACCAACAAGGTCACGGATGCGCTAAGTCGGAAGTCGTCGATCGTGCAGATGATGGTTCAAGAGTGGAATCTACTTGAAGGAGTTCGAGATTTGAATTTCAAATTTGAGGTAAGTCACATTTCAAGTCTTATGGCTACCCTCAAAATTGAGCCGGAAGTGCAAGTAAGTATTAAGATACTACAATCAACAGATTCTGAAGTTCAAAAGATTTTGCAAGGAGATGTAGAAAGAAGGAAACCAAATTTCCACGTGACTGAGGACGAAATATTAAAGCTGTATGGATGATTGTGCGTGCCCAACGATGCGAAGCTTAAGGAAGAAATTTTGTTAGAAACCCATCATAACAGTTACAATATTCATCTAGGTAGCACAAAGATGTATCAAAATCTACAGAAATACTATTGATGGAATAGTATGAAGGCCGATATCGCCAAGCATGTTGCCAAGTGTTTGACATGCCAACAAACGAAGCCTCATAGACTTTTGCAACCTCTGGAGAATCTTGAGTGGAAATGATTCCATATGGGTCGTGGTCGACATGTTAATGAAATATGCATACTTCATCGCCGTACGAAAGGACTTTGCATTAGAGAGATATGATGAATTGTACATCCAATAGATAGTTTTTACGGAGTGCAGGTGACGATCATGTCAGATCGAGACCCAAAGTCTATGGCAACTTTTTGGAAAAGTTTGCAAACTACCTTAAGAATGAAGTTGCGGTATAGTATAGCCTATCATCTGCATACGGATGGCTAGTCAGAAAGGGCTTTTCAGATACTCAAGAATATGCTGAGAGCTTGTGTATTGGATTTCAAAGGAAATTGGGAAAATCAGTTTCATCTAGTTGAGTTCACTGCCAACAACAACTCAATATGGCATCATTTGAAGCGTTGTATGGCAGGGCCTACAGAACTCCTGTTTGTCGGGAAGAAATTGGTGAACACAAAACTTCGAGCCTTGAATTAGTTCAGCAATCAATGGACGCCATCAAGGTCATTCAAGAAAGGCCTAAGACCTTCCAAATCCATCAGAAGAGCTATGTAGATAAACGGCATGGGCCTTTGGTATTTCAAGTGGGTGAATACGTTTTTCTCAAAGTATCACCGACCCGAGGCACTCGTGCTTTGGCAAGAAAGGGAAGCTAAGCCTGAGGTACGTCGGCTTTTTTCGAGATTTTGGAAAGGATTGGGACTTTGGCCTATCGTCTAGCATTGCCACCGAGACTTACTTAAGTACATGATGTCTTTCACGTGTCAATGCTAAGAAAGTATGAACTTGATCCAATCCACGTGCTAAATTTCGAGGAAATAAACATGGATGACCAATGTCGTACGTGGAGAGACCAGTTCAAATAGTAGATTAAAATAAGCAAGTGTTGCGCAACAAGATAATTCCCTCAGTCAAGATAGTCTGGAAATACCACGGAACGGAGGAAACCATGTGGGAAGGCAAGGAGTTGATGAGGCATCAATACCATCACCTTTTTGTTGAAGAGTTGCAATAGCTCAAATTTTTTAGGGCAAAATTTTTGTAAAAGGAAAAGAGTTGTGATATCTCGAAATTTGGTCACGTTTCAAATATATGAAACTGTTATTTCATCAATATACTAATAATCAATTTACTCTAAACTGATTACTCATGAGTTAAGTAATCTATTAGACGATGCCATAAAAGGTTAAAAACCCGAAAGACTAGGGATTGACAAGAGTCAATACTAAATTGTTATAAATTAATTAGAGAATGGATATAAATCAATTTGACAAAAGTGCATAGTTGATTCGTAGGTGATTCCACACGAGTACAATATTAGCATTGAACAACGATAAATCGATTTTTTATTGATCTTGTACTCATGACACATAATTGAACCCTCACGATTATATAACAACTGAGGGTCATCTACAATTCAGAGAGACACAAACATGGACTGAAAATTATCGACCACAGGTTAGCCGCAAGAAAACTTCTAAAAGCTATCTAATAGTTTGGATTGTATTAAAGTCGCATTTGATCAATTTTAATCATGAAATTTAATTCGATTTTAGATATCGAACTTTCGAGAGTTTCAAGACTAATTTATTAGACATCACCTCATTGTTCGTTGAATTATCAGCAAGTTTGAAATTTTCGGAAAATAAATTATCGGGCGAAAATTGGAAATCATAAAGGGAACCGGGCCCAATGGCAAAGTTGTAATTTGTTGGCCAAAATCTTTGCTTTAAAAGAAAATAAGAGAATATTAAAGGGATACAAAGCTAGCCCAAGAGAGTTTTTAGAAAGAGTTAGTGAAGAGAATGATGGGATCTTGGAGAAAAATCCCAAGAAAATCTAACTCTCTCTCTCTCTCTTCCCTCCCTCTCTTTTCCCCCTTCCGCTCACGTCATTCCCCTCCAACAGAATAGCCCCCTCCCTTCTTCCTTTCTTTTCTCTCAAACTTTCTTCTTCTTTTTCTCGACTTCCATTTGGCCGCCCCCTCACCCACCATCCTCACCGCCATTTTCACCACCATTCACCACCACTCACCACCGCCCACACCACTCCTCATTGCCGCAAGCCACTGCCCAAGCCAAGCCCAAGCTTAGCCGTGGGTTTTGAGGAGCCGCTATCGCACTACCTTTGCCATCGCTTGTCCGCACCATCACCATTCCTCACTCTGCCGTTCACCGTCATGGATAATACGCGTAAGGAAAATGATAAACATCTACTTTAAACGAGGTTGCTCATTAGCGCTTAGAGTCGATTTAACAATGATTAAATGTGGTTTAGTTGAGTCATTCGTTAGAGTTATATATTAGTCGTTTTTTGATTAACTAATAGGAATGCGAGTGCTTTGGCTTAAGTAACCATCATAGGTTGGTTTTTGGCTTTCCCAAGTGAGTGATACTATTTATTCTTTGTGTTTGTAAACCTATATTTTAAATAACGATATGGATTAGCTATATTATGAGTTAAGAAGTAGCATTTTTTGTTACATAAAGTAGGATCAAGCATTTATTGTCATTTTGTTTGTTTGAAATGGGAAGTCATCTTTTGACTTCATTGTGAACTAATTGTATGTAAATGATTTGTGAAACCTTTTCTAAGAGAAGTACAAAAAGTTCATGACTTATGAATGTGGTATTTGAAATGCACTTTGATATATTTGAATGGTGAAAAGTTGTGATTTGGTTATTAAACCTAACTTTTGAGATGGTTTTAGATTTTGGTTGTGGATTATTGGAGAGTGAGGTTGATGGATTATGTTTAGTGTCTCTCTAAACCCATTAAAGAGTTTGTGGATATGCACATACTAGTCTAGGATATCTTTGTGAGTGGAGCCATCGACTAATAACAAGTGGAGACCTAACTAAGGGAGAATCTTAGTCACCTTATCACAAAGCGTTACACATGACCATTACTAGATATTTAAGCATAAATTTAATCAATGAAATGGACCATCGACATATGATTTGATAAAATTAATCAATGGACTAAATTGTTGAAATTTGTTTCGATGTTATTAATTGAAATGAGTACTTCTACTATGACTATATTGCATAGAAGTGACGTGTATATATAACTTATTTTGATCTTGAAGATTTGTTAAATTCTGGATTTGGCAAAAATAAGTTATATTTGTGTTTAAAATGTGCATAGTAATTGTTCGATGTGCTTAAGAGAATCACTCACTAGGTCATGGTAGCTCATTCTTTTCATCTTACTTGCTTTTCAAATTCTTAAGTGAACCACAAATAGCGTGAGAGCGCCTTTGATAGGGATTCTTGGGAGTTGATTCTTGAGTTTATTTTGAGGTTGCATCTTTTGGGAGAAAGGACGGCCATGTCATTTCCCCAATCTAGTGGGAATTGGGGTTTGACAAAAAGAGGGGAGAAACAAGTTATCCAGAAACCCTAGAATAAGCACCGTTAGTTCTCAACATATTTCCACACAACCGACAAGGAAGAAAACAACGCACTATTGAAATTTACCAAGTCTCTCAAACCTCCCTTCGATTTTGCCTCAGTGAGCCTCTCGCAGCTCTGCTTATGTATCTTTCTTTCATCAAACCTAGCAAGAATACGATGTTATATTAAAGTTTCCCCCTTCAGCAATTCAATTCTTTATAAACATGCAAATTTCTATAGAGTTAAATAAGAAGAAACATAAGAGTCCCTTGTCTACTTAGAAAACATTAAGCTATTTAAGGCAGGGTGAAAACAAAAATTGAGAAAAATATATTCTTTGCTAAATAAAATAGGATAAAAAAGGGATTGTAAGAAATTTTTTAAAAGTTAAATTCCTACAAAATAAATAGAGAGGTGTTATTTCTTCCCTATACATTGCTAAAGCCACCTCTTTATAAATAGTGGAACAGAATATCCTTCAATTAAAAATTGATCTTTTTTATCGTTCCTCATTTATCTTCTCGTGGCAAGCACTCTCCCACCTTAATCAAGTTGACTTTTTTGTTTCAACTTGAAGTAAAATTTTCGTTTTTTTTATTTTTTTAATGCTCGACCAAGATGAGCAAAGAGGTACACAAGAGAAAATGTCTCTTCGGACCACTATTCTCTTGGTACTTCAATGTTTCAAACAAACCCTTCCTCGCCCCCTACCCCATGCGGAGCCCACTGCCGCACGACGCAACCGCCCTCGACTTTCACACGCAATCACCATTGCACGTCCCACATAAAAACGACGACTGAAGATGACTTTGTACATGGATTGTAAATCATGGTTCCTATCCTGCATCATCCCCGCTGTAAGATGCTTGTCACCGTTCCAATGGAAAAAAAAAAAAACGCTTGTCATCTAGTACTCTCAGTGGACGATGGATGTAGTTGTCAGCTGAGAATTAAGTAATTCGCACACCACATCGACTACATTAAATGCTAAGCACCGATCGTTGCTTTGTATTGGTAATCAAAGCACACAAGCTCTTTCATCTAACCGTTTAAGTATTTTAGGTTGGATTTTCTAACATGATTAAAGTCTAACTTACACGTGAGAAGAAGTATTAGAATATTTAAATGTTAAACCACAAAACATCTAACAATTTGAGTTTTTTGGCTGAACTTTCTCACATTTGTGAATTTAAACATATTGACACCAAAAATTGATCAATCTTTTGCTATTGACTCGAGTTGAGAAAGATTGAGCGAGATGCAATATAATTGCCAAGTGTTAAAAGACTCTTAGTAAGTACTTGCCAATGACAAAAACAAAGGAAAATTACTAAGTCCAGAGGCATGATGTCGGTCAATGAAGTTCGATTTAAACGACAAAAGGGCGAGCTAAAACGAATTATGATCGGTAGGGTGCCAGGTAACTACCTAAGTAATGTGCCCAATAGTTTCGGACGCAATTCACTTGGGTAAGCTGACGATGAAGACACGGAATTAACACGATCATGATGTAGAGGAGCTAAAGATCTTGGAAGCCTTTGACTACGAAGGTTGAGAAATATGGGCTGTTACATCCGTCAAGAATTGCAACCGCAAGTTGCAGAAGTAATGGTGGTGCTACGCGTGAAAAAGTAGTAATGACTCTTGAAGCAGTGGGATTGCTTAGTGCTTGTAAATAAATGTTGCTAAATTTTAGGAGTCACTTAAAGATGTGTTTGCTTTCTTTATAACCGCCGTTAATTACCGTTAGGTATGTATACTTACACCATAATTTGTAACACCATAGTTTGTAATAAGGACCGCCAAACAATTAACGAACATCACTTGCTCAACTTTATCTTCCTTTTGTCTTTACATTCAAATACCCTTTTACATAACTGACCGTGATTGATTAGCGTTCTTTATTAAAAAATCAGCGAAAAAAACTCTTCGCAACCCTCGTCAATGTCCATATCACTCCACCTAGGTTTTTTCCCGGTAATTTCTGCAAAAGAACACATGAGATGAGAACAACACGAATCCGTAAGGGTAACTGACCTGACACGACATGAACTTGATCAACACGAAACTGACAGTATCAAAAAGTGGTCAAAAAAGAACTGATTATGTGACTAAACCTTATTCGGATTGTCAAGGACATGTCTGCTCCGCCGGAGCGCTACCGAGAATCTGAATGTACACCAATCCAGCTGATCCTCTTCCTTTACGATAAAAGGAATCTAACTAGCTCTATAAGTACTTGGTGCCAAGTTGACTATTTTGGCCGAACGATGTGCAAAACGGATGGCAAGCCGAAGAAGCCTGGCTTTCGGAACAGATCGAGCCACTTCGGCTCCGCATGAGAACATTTCTTGGCTGGGGAACAATTTTTTTTCAGAAATAGTTCTTTTTTATTTCTATTCCGGGGAACAATTTCTCTGTAAAAAAACCCGTTTGGTAAACTCTACTCTAGAAATAGAAAAAGAATAGAAATCCGTTTGGTAAAAAATGGTTTCTTTTTATATTTATTTATTTTTTATTTTTTTGCCGGTAGACCGCCGCCACTGCCGGATGCCGCCGCCGCCGCACGTTGTCGTCGGTCGACCGCCGCCGCCGACTACCGCCGCCGATTGCCGCCGCGTGCGGCGGCAATCGGCGCGGACCGCCGGGCGGGCGGCCTCGCGGCGGCGGCCGCGGAGGTGGCGGCCGCGGGCGGCGGCGGTATCGGCGGGCGGTGGCGGCGTGCGGCGGCCGGTGGCGGCGGCGTCGGCGGTGGCGGCGGCGTCCAGCGGTGGCGGCGACGATCGGCGGTGGTCGGTCGGCCTCCGGCGACCGGCGGCGGCGACGGTCGGTCGGCCTCCGATGACCGACGGCGGCGGCGGTCGGATCGGCGGGCGCGTCCGGGCGACGATCGGCGGCGTCGGCAGCGATCGGCGGCGACGGGTCGGTCGGCCTCCGGCGGCCGGCGGCGGCGGCGGCGGTCGGGTCGGCGGTCGGCGGTCGGCGGTCGGCGGTCGGCGGCGGCGGCGGCGGCGGCGGTTGGCGGTCAGCGGCGGTCAATGGCCGTTAGCAAGAGAAGAATAAAAAAAAAAAAAAATTCACTTATTTCTTAAACTTGTTCCGGGAACAAGAAACAACTTTTTTACTTCTCATTTCTATTCCAAAACCATTCCCGGGCTAACTTTTTGTTCCCGGGAACAAAAAACTAAGTAGCCGTTATCAAACAGGTTTCTATTCTTTTTTTGTTCCGGGGAAGAGAAGAATAGAAATTCTTGGGCTGGGGAAGGTTATCATGCGGAGCGTCCCTTTCTGCCGATCCGGAAGTTTGGCCCGAAATGACTTGGACCTGGTCGAGTTTAAAAAAATATAAAATAATAATAATAAGATAAAATTTAAATATAAAAATTATAAGATGTAGAGAAAAGGAAATGAGTAATTTACGTGGTAGACACTTAATAAAGCGTAAAAAAAAAAAAAAAGACACTAATTAAAGCCATAAACTAGCAAAATACATAATTAAATATCGATTGGGTCGAGAAACAATGTGGTTGTGGGGGTCAAAATTAAAAAGTGGGTGAGAACATGTCGAAAGAGTGATTCTTGAGACCCAAAGGCAGCAACAAAGAATTTATGTATATTAATGGATTATATATGTGGATATCAGTTATGCGTAAACTTTAGGTTTTGTTTGTTCTGCAAAAAATAAATGATTTAAAAAATACTTTTTAAAAAAATATTAGCTTATATTATTCTAAAAATGAATAAAGGGAGAATATTTTCATCATACACAAAGATATTTAGACATAAATTACTTATGAGAATAAAAATATTTATCATTAATTAATTATTTTAAGTCATATAGATTATCAGTTTTAGGACATTGTTTTTTAAATCATTTATTTTTCGCAAAATGAATGGAGCATTAACTAAAACTATATATGGATGATATCCATGTTTATGAGGTTTATCCCACCTATAGAAAGACTTTACTATTGGTGGAAAACATGAATTATTAAAGGTAAAATATGCAAATGCCAAAAGAATAAGAGAATCAACGCAATTTAGAAGTTGTAGTCTGAAGAGGGTTTGGCACGTTCAGACCACCGACACCAACTTGCCTGTGTGCTTGAAGCTGCATTACAGCAGAAATGGGCATGGAAGAAGCATTTAATTTGCCGACATAAGCTTAGGTAAGCTCATCATCAAAATGCGTGGTTCTCAGATCCGAGTCCCCGAGGTAAAAAGCAATTCAGACCCGCTCGTGCAAAGTGTGTTTCGACATTAATTTAAGTGAGCTCGAATCTTCGAGTTTACAAGATCATCTTTTGCTCATCACAAGCAAACAAACCTAGAAATGATACATCAATGGTTTTGCTCGGCATGACAAACTTCTTGGTTCTTGTTCTCTTTCCCGTTTCGTGTCATCTGAAGTTTCTTACTTGCACGTACAACATCACCCCAACGAAGTTCATCAGAGACCCGGAAGCCATAACTTTGAAAGGCTGTGTCTTTAGGCTGGGATTCTTTAGCCCTACGGGTTCTTTCAATATGCCTTTATTTTCCAACTTATTTCTAAACTAAAAATTTGTTCCAGAAAAAGGAATATAAAACTGTGTTACTAAACCCATTTCAGGGAACGGAAAAATAATTATGATCAGAAATAAAATGATTATCGGGGGCGCGACTTCACATGTTTGTTGATGACTCTTATGTATAAGAACCAGCTGACAAAAATGGAGAAGAAAAATGTGAATTAGTGGGCCACAAAATGTAATTAAGATGGGAAGATTTGAATTACTTCTGTACAAGCCCCATTTATTAGTCTCTATAGATCACCCTCCCTGAGGATTAGCACATTATGTTAGCACACTCCAATTACTAAATGGATGGAGGAGATTATCCAATCAGTTATAAATTTATTGTACAGTTCATTTTTGCGTAAAATTCTAAGCGGTAGTCCTTCAATCAATTTTCATCGAAATTGCTAATATTACACCGCAGCAATTCAAATTGTCAATGAAGAGTAGATGAAGTTAGCAATTTCCATACAATATACGTAGGATTGACTGGGTAATTTCTCGTTGAATGATGAAACTGAATGGAAATATAGGAAAAATCGTGCAAAATACTCGAGTATTTCTGATTTGTCGAAAAGAAGGTGAAGTTGTGGCGTGGACCTCGACGTTCGACGGTCGTTTTGTTGCGGGTCCCTAGCGGCAAATCCACACGGCGCAATTTGGGATTTGGAACTAGTCAAAAAGGTACCACCAAAAGTAAGTTGGGGAGAAAGATAGAGGAGACCTCAAGATTAAATAATCCGTCTTGTCTGTCGACGCCCAATAAAAATTCTGAAATACGTCATCGTCCAAGTCAAATTGAGCTATATAGACCGCTATGTCCCTAGGTTCTATCCGAAAAGTTTGGGGGTTTGACGCCCGGTGGCCACCCTTCCTGAAAGGGGGAGGTGGGACCTTCTTAGGGGAGGGATGGGGGATTGCGAAATAGTGAGATTGCGAAGTTGGTCTCTAGTCACTAGGAAAACGTGGTAGGGAAAATTACTAAAAAAAGTCTGAAATCTATTATATGATCAATAATTTAGCAATCAACTTTTTAATTATACTAATTTAATTTTAAATATTTTGATGATTTTCAATTTAACATTTTAGCCTATTTTGGTTGAAAATTATTAATATGGATATCAAACATCCTATATGGCGGCCAATAATTTATTTAATTTTACTAATTCTTATAAAATAAATTATATTCCTTTTTTTTTTGCTCTGGGCCAATAGTCCCCGCCTAGTATAAGCAAGGGCATTGCAGCCCTCGTTGGCCACAAGCAAGGAGCTCGTGACCCTTGCCCATATTAGGCAAGGGTCGCCAACCTTTGCCAACTTGGAGTAAAGGGAAAAAAATAAAGAAAAGAATAATAAAGTATCAACAAATTCAAACAATTTACATTAGTGTTAATAGTGCACGTAAGATGGCCGGCGTCGACGTTAGCACTTACTAGCCAAATTTGGTTGGTGGGACTAGAATAGCAAATTGTCAAAGCGTTTAGGACAAAATTAAGAAAAAAATTGCCACAATTAAAAAGTTTAATACTAAATTGAACGCCATATTTACAACTTTATTGGCAATTTTCCCAAATGTAGTATGGGTTGGGAAAGACAGGGTAGCAATCCCTCGGATTGCTTATATCCTATTTTGTATTTGTGAAAATATTTGTATGTTTCATAATGTTATTTCAAAAGAAAAAAGAAACAATAAATATATAAACTCTACTTTGCCACCTGTCGCCATTGACGAGGGCGATAATGATTATAGTGGTAGTCCTTCAGACTAATCATTGTGGTGGGACGAGCGATGTAGAGAATGTAATGACCCACTTTGATAAGGGTAGAAGTGGTCGCTAGGGGGACAAAGACCAACTCTTGACATGCTTCTAAAATGGCGAATAGAATAAAAATGAACCGAAATATGCACCAAATAGAGAGAGAGAGAGAAAGAGAGAGAGAGAGAGCAATTCTAAAATATATGTGGATGTGGAAACTGAAATCAATTCATGAAGGTACATTTTGACGTAATGGGAAACTTTGCTTTAGAACTCCAAAGGGGCCTTTTGACGTAAGGCATGTTGACGGCCACCGTGGAGGGATCAACTGAGAGCAGCGACTGCCGTGTGGCCGTTGCTAGTGGGGCCACCAAACTACCCTAATGGTACGACGGTGGCCGAAGCCACGGACAAATCCATTCCGTTGGTTTTCCTTTTTCCCATATTTTTCTCCCCACGCTTTGAAACCCTGAATAAAGAAAACATCCCTTTTTTTTTTTAAATCGAATTTGCTGGACATGGGATACCAGGTACGTCTGGTAATCCTACCAACACGTTTAGGTAAATATCCAGACGGCGCTACCGACGTAAGCACGCAAAGTTGCGTGGTTAAGATATTGACCAGATCTCTCTCTCTCTCTCTCTCTCTCTCGATCTCTCTCGCGTTCTTACTTGAAATGGCGTTATCGTGAATTGCCGTCCAACCCAACCAATCCTTACAAAGTAGGAAAGAGAGAAACTTTCTCGCTTCGCCATGGATTCCCGCGAACCGCACCTTCCCCTGCAACTTCGACGAAGCTTGGCTCTCTCTCTCTCTCTGTCGTCAGAGAAGAAACCTTCCATGAAAAACTTAAATGAGCATCCGACGACGCCAACCATCTTTCACATGAGGAATCAGCCTCTCTTACCTGTTCCTGCGTTGTCATCTTGATGCTTTCGTCCCCACCTTCCTTCCTCCCTTCCTTCCTCCTTTCCTCAGTTCCTATATAATGAGCATTCCCCCCCGTCCATACCCAGATCACGCCAGAGCATCTGCATACACACGCACGCATCGGCTTTTTCGCGAACGTGACTGCGCGCAGCAGGTTTTCTTTCTCTTCTTCTTCTCAATACTAACGACAGAGCGATGGCGGCACGAGGCGGGGCCGTGGTGGCGTTCGAGGACTTCTTCCCCGTGATGGTCGAGAGGCTCGGGGCGCGGGGGTTCATGGAGGAGCTGAGCAAAGGGTTCCGCCTCCTGATGGATAAGGAGAAGGGTGTGATCACCATGGATAGCCTGAGGCGGAACGCGGCCGTCCTGGGGCTGAGCGGCATGAGCGACGACGACGTCCGGTCGATGCTGCAGGAAGGCGACCTCGACGGGGACGGGACGCTGGACGAGAAGGAGTTCTGCGTGCTCATGTTCAGATTAAGCCCCGGGTTGATGAAGGGCTCCAAGGAAATGCTGGAGGAAGCCATTGATTCTTGAACTTTTTTCCATTGCCTTGTAGCTACTGATCTACCATTTCCTCCTTTTAATACATAAAATTTGTGGACGGTACCTCCCGTTACCGCTTTATTCTCCTTTACGACTCGATCATCTCATGAAATCACGACCGCATCACTTACAAAACGTATCTCAATCGCGAACCATCCAACTAAACTTTCAAGATGACGCGTTGTGAACTAATTAGTAATTATAACTCGAAATTTTCAATATTCCGAGGTTGACATATACATATGGAAATGGTATAACTTGGGCCTATGGTCAAAATGGCAATCTGGTCTGCTCTATCACTGGTCGGATCTTCTGTACAAAAAACCATTCGGCAGTTCGAATCCTGGAGGGAATCAAATGTACTTTAAAGAACCTATGGATATTTCTGCTAAATGGAATTCTGGGTAGATAGGAATATTGGTTCGGCGCGTACGGAATTCTGCACATTAACTATTTTTCATGGAATGTAAGGCCGTCTAGATATTCCAATTTCAGCATCGTGAGCTCCATGTCGGTTTAGCCTATCTTATTTCGCGTGAGATACTTTTTTTTTTTTTTTTAATCTTTAGAGCAACCTGAGGAAAGCGACTCGTTTAATGAGCCTTCCTGCTAGGGCCTTGTCCAAGTAGAAACATATTGTAATTATTATTTTTTTGTTAATTTTTGGAGAAGATAATTGAAATTTTCAAAGGCGTGGATACCGGTCGTATGGGGTTTAGGACGAGGTAATGTAAACTTACCTCACGCGACCAATACTTTAGCAAATCAATTCTTTGTAGACTAATGCCCATTGGTAAATTGATCCAAGGTAAAATTCCACCTTCGATCCTTGAAAATGAGTACTCTTTTCCAAGTAAATTTCTTCAACTTTTGAATCGTCTAATCTACTTTGTGGACTTGCACAATTTCTCCAATCAATTCCAATTGATAATAGTTTGACGTAGAAATTTTTTTAACACAGTAAACCATTGACTAAAGCACGAGACTGAAAATATTAATGATGAAGATCATAACAAGAATTTGAGCAATCAAGGCCTTGTTTGTTTAATTGTGTTTCTGTTACCTAGAACAAAAATTTCTGTTTTTTTGTTCTTAGGAACAAAAAAAGAACAAAAACACGTTCGTTTACATTGGCGAGGCCCAGCCTCATGCAGCCACGACAAGGCTCAGCCTCCCCAACCAGCGCGAGGTCGGGCCTCACCGGGCCACGGCAAGGTCGAACTCCCACCGCCCGGGCAAGGCCGAGTCTCACCGGGGCTAGGGTGGCCTCCGGCGAGCTCGCCAAACGTCACCGGTCGGCCGCCCAATCGGTCGCCAAAGAGAAAAATAAAAAGGAAAAATAAAATAAAAAATTTAAAAAAATTAAAAGAAACAAAAAAAATTATACAAGTTTACCAAACGTGTTTCGTTTTTTTTTTTTCTATTCCGAAAACAGAAATTTTATACAGTTACTAAACGCATTCTTCTATTCAAAAATTGTTCCCAGAATATAAGGGCTTGTTTGTTTTCACTTCTTTTTTCTGTTTAAAAACAGTTTTTTTTTTGTTCCTTGGAACAAAAAAGAAATAGAAACGCGTTTGTTTGCGTTTTTGTTCCAAATCTATTTTTTTTTGTTTCCAGAAATACATTTGGAATAGAAACAAGAAACAAAAAATTTTGTTTATTGTTTGGAACAAAATTTAGAAACACTTTTTCTCTCTCTTCCATTTGCTTCTCTCTTTTTTCTTTGGCCGGCAACCTCGCCGGAGCATCAACGGCCGCTAGGCGAGCTCGATCTTACCCAAATCTGACAAGGCCGAGCTTACCCAGCAGCCGGCGAGGCTCGGCCTCGCTGGCCACCGCCAGGTCGACGTCGCTTGGCGGTGGCCCGGTGACGCCGAGTCTCACCGACCGCTGGGCGAGTTCGGTCTCGTCGGATCCGGGTGAGCTCGAGCTTGCCCAACCAAGGCGAGGCCGAGCCTTGCCGTGGCCGGGTGAGGCCGCCGCCCTCATCGGCCGGTTGTTGGCCATGGCTGAGGCCGACGATCGGCCAAAAGAAGAAAAAGAAAAAAAGGAAAAATAAATAAGAAAAATAAGAAAGAAAATAGAAAAAATAAAATAAAAATATTTAAAATTTAAAAGAAATAAAAAAAATTATACAAATTTACCAAACGCGTTTTTTTTTTCTTCAAAAATTGTTTCTGAAGCAAAAATATTTTTTTCTATTTTTGTTCCCAGAAACAATTTTTGAACAGAAATGTTACCAAACGCACCCTAAATAGTTTTTTTTTTTATTTCTATTACTGGGAACAATTTGTGAATAGAAACGTTACCAAGCGCACCCGAAATCTATCAATGCAATATTGAAATTTCTTACATTGAGACTCGCGTTGGCTCCAACAAACACGTCAACTCTTGTGAAAATGAGTACTCTTTTCCAAGTAAATTCTTCAACTTTTGAATTGTCTAATCTACTTTGTGGACTTGCATAATTTCTCCAATCAAATCCCTTTGATATCAAATCCAATTGATAATAGTTTGACGTAGAAATTTTTTTAACACAGTAAACCATTGACTAAAGCACAAAACTGAAAATATTAATGATGAAGATCATAACAATAATTTGAGCAATGAAGTCTATCGATGTGATAGTGAAATTTCTTACATTGAGATTCTCGTCGGCTCCAACAAACACGTCAGCTCTAGTGGTCGAAATTTGGAGTTGGAGAATTGCTTTTCTATTTAGTGAAACTTTTTGCCCATACCTCACTAAATAATTTAGAACTTTAAACAATTGATTGAAAAAAAAATCTGCAAAGTTCTAACCGAAATTTTACCTCGATCCAAAAAATCAAATCCATTTCAATACATTGTTACAATTGTCAAATTTGATTTTTTTAAGCAAAAGGAAATATAAAAGTTTTACATTTATAAATTTGTTAATTTGGTTCTTTTACATTTTCTTCTTATTATTCAAATCGTACAAATTGTAGTCGTTGTTTTAGTTTTTTCCAAATTCAAACGAATTAAAGTAAAAACCTTAAATTAGTCGCATAGAATATCAAAAAGGCTTTGGAGATATAATTTTCTCCAAAGGACAATTATACCAAAATTACTTTCTAATATATTTTTCAATTGCTTTTACCCAATATACTTTGGGCCACGTGCCGCACCATTTCCGTTACAACTTCCCTTTTCTGATTGATCAATTCTTTTTATTTTATTTCTTCTTTTTCTTTCCTCAAGAATCTCACTTTCCTTCTTCTTTCCACACCTCTTTACTTCTCAATTCTCGGCTTTTGCAACACTTTTCTCGTCTCTCTGTTGTTTCTCTTACAAGCCATTCTTTTCTTAAGTCGTGGGGCATTGAAAAGGTGAATATCTATTATGCCAACCCCGCCGTCTTTCACACTTTCGCTAGCACAAACATTGGGCTCAACTTTATTTTCAAATATGACTAGTTGTTTGACTTCATTAGGGACAAGCCGCGGTCCATCTTCACCCTACTCTTCCAACCGCCACCCTCATTGCCCGATTGTTGCGTTTCAGAGCCCGACCGGTCAATTTGTGCCCCCTCAAAACATCCTATTTGGAGTTCAAGGATGTATGTGACACTATTGACTACAATGTAATCGTTTTGGCCCAAGAACTCAGCAAACATATCTAGCTCGTCATTTTAGGGCAATGTAATATCTATAAATTAACTCACTTAATGTATTGTTTACATTAACCCGTCTTATCCCAGTCTCATGGATTTGTCCTTTAGCATACAAGTAAACACTTTCCCAAGAGATCACTCATTCCGGTAGTGTTTCCACATGCAGCCTAAGTTACAAAGTTAAACATTGTTATTACGTAAAAAATCATCCATGAGTTATTTCCAATTTTTATATATATCTCGAGCACATTCTCTCAATGTTTGGTGTTCAGTTTGATTCATTCCTATCACATTCGTCATCTTAAAAATTTGCTAGAAACCACTCCTAGTCCGAACACTTTGGCCCTGGGAACCATTGGACCAAGTCGTTATGGACAAACTAACGATGTGGTGGCTAGACATCCATCTTGAGAACTTGACAGCCTAGGGCAATCGATGGCAACATGGAGGGTGACTTTTTGTGGAACTCGTTTGGGTTACCGCCGTATATTTCCCTTGTTTTTGCGCATTCGATCTTTATTGGTATGAACGCAAGCCGCCCCTGAGATTTCACGGAACTGTAAAGTTGAATTAAGAGGACCAATACAAGAAGGAGGAGGAGGAGGAGGAAAGTAGGGCCTACAAGGAGAGGAAATTTAAAAAAAAAAAAAAAGCAAAAGAAAAAAAGAGTTGACATGATAAAAATGATACCGATTTTAGACAATTGCAATAAAAGTGGTGGGCCAAAACACAATGTTTTTCGTTGACTGAGTGTAAGCTATCAAAAAAGTGAAAAAAGCACCTAGGACTTTCTTGAAACAAGCCTTTCAAACGTTAGGCACTATTTGGTAACCATCCAAACAGTGCCTGATTTTAATTTTTTGTTCTTAGGATCAACTTGAAAATATAATTGCGTTTGGTAAAATTTTTGTTCTTGAGAACAAAATTCAATTTTTTTTTTTTACTGAAAGTAGATTTGAAACAGAATCAATAATAATAATAATAATAATAATAATAATAATAATAATAATAATAATAATAAAAGTTGATTATTGTTCCGGAAACAAATGTAAGAATCAAAACCAACTCTTTTTCTTTCATTTTCTCTTCTTCTTCTTCATCAACCACCATCTGCAGTTGCCGTACGCCGTCGTTTGCCACCGTACGTTGCCGGTCGCCGATAGCCGGTCTGACGAGCTCGCCGTAGGCAAGCCCAACCATTGACAAGGCTTGATCTCGCCAGATTTGGTGAGGCCAGGCCTCATTGATGGCTAGAGCTATTAAACAGGTGAGTCGGATCAGGTTTGGGTCGGGTCATTAATGGTCCAACTCAAATTGACTTATTAACCCATTTGTACATAATGTAAATTTTCCGACCTATACCCGACCCGACTCATACACAACCCATATTAATAAAATATTTTCATATTTAATCAAATTTAGAAAAACTCACAACCCGACCATCACAAACCGTTGAAACAACCACTGACTAGAAAGTAGAATTATAGGAATGAAGCACGTTTCTCGCCGAAAAATCGAAAAATTTCAGCAGCTGCCGCATCCAAAGAAAATTAAACACATCCCTTCTCAACAAACAAAATTAGCAACAAGGGGGATTAATAAAAATTCAATCTCAAAATCGAAAATTTCAGCAGCTGCCGCATCTAAAGAAAATTAAACACATCCCTTCTCAGCAAACAAAATTAGCAACAAAGGGGATTATATAGAAATTCAATCTTCGCTTCTGCGCCGACCGTCTTCGCAGCCGGAGATTCACAAATTCACGAAGCTGTACTGCAACAACAGCATAATTAGCAACACGTACCGGTGATGCGAACAAGGGTTTCCCTGCCAGAGAAGTCGGTGACATGCTGCGAGCGAAGCACGTGCCGTCAGACCGGGATCGGAGGGGCAAAAGAAGGAAAGCGAAGAAGAGCGATACATACGTACGATGAAGGTGTCGTTGAAGGAGGCGAAGACGTGGGCAACCCCGAAGACGTACTCGCCCTCGCGCACGGCGGGGCCGAGCGTGACGGTCTCTTCCTTGGGCTCCCTAACCTTTCTCTTCGACTGCATAGAAAAGGAAAATTGTGACAGTTCGAGCGACAGTCATCAGACATGCACAATGAATGAGTCACTTTCTTATCCTACATCACCTAAAGAGGGAGTCTGGGCTAACTTATAAGGATTGGATATTGTTCGCGTCAGAATGGGTGATTCAAAGTGAACAATATTACACACTAAAAACCCACGCGCCACGAGTGAGTACTTGGCTTTCGAAGTCGAAAATGAAATCGCTATCTATTCCACCAATCGCATCAACGAATAGTTCGGCGGGATTTACAAAAAAGCAGGGAATCGCGGAAGCGGAAGCAGAAGCAGAGGGTGCAGTAGAGTGATTGATCAATTCTTTTTATTTTATTTCTTCCTTTTCTTTCCTTAAGAATCTCACTTTCCTTCTTCTTTCCACACCTCTTTACTTCTCAATTCTCGGCTTTTGCAACACTTTTCTCGTCTCTCTCTTTTCTCACTTACAAGTCAATTCTTTTCTTAAGTCGTGAGGCATTAAAATGGTGAGTATCTATTATGCCAACCCCGCCGTCTTCCACACTTTCGCTAGCCCAAACATTGGGCTCAACTTTATTTTCGGAAAGCCACCCCCGTAAGGTCAAATATGACTAGTTCTTTGACTTCATTAGGGAGAAGCTGCGGTCCATCTTCACCCTACTCTTCCAACGGCCACCCTCGTTGCCCAATTGTTGCGTTTTAGGGCCCGACCAGTTGATTTGTGCCCCCTCAAAACCTCCCATTTGGAGTTCAAGGATGTATGTGACACCATTGACTCCATCCTCAGTTGGTTGTTTAGTGCGGGTAGCGCATGAGGACTGTGAAGTTGATGTAATCGTTTTGATCCAAGAACTCGGCAACATGTATAGCTCGTCATTTTGGGACAATGCGATATCTTTAAATTAACTCACTTAACATATTGTTTACTTTGACTTGTATCATACCAATTTTACGGATTTGTCATTTAGCGTACATGTAAACACTTTCCCAGGAGATCACCAATTCTGGTAGTGTTTCCACATGTGGATACTTAACCTTGGAGTGACAAAGTTAAACATTGTTATTACGTCAAAAATCAGCCATGAGTTATTTCTAGTTTTTAGATATATCTCGGGCACATTCTTTCTATGTTTGGTGTGTAGTTTGATTCATTCCTATCTCATTCGTTATCCTAAAAATTTGCTGGGAACAGCTCCTAGTCCGAACCCTTTGGCCTTGGGGACCATTAGACCAAGTCATTATGGATGAGCTAATGATGTGGCGGCTAGATGTCCATCTCAAGAACTTGCTAGCCCAAGGCAATCGACGACAACATGGAGGATGGTCTTTTTGTGGAACTTGTTTGGGTTACTAGAGTATGTTTCCCTTGTTTTTGCGCATTCAATCTTTTATTGGTATCCACCTGTGAGATTTCGCAGGATTGTTAAGTTGAAATTTAGAGAACCAATACAAGAAAAAGAAGGAGGAAAGTAGGGCCTACAAGGAAAGGAAAAAAAAGCAAAAGAAAAAAAGAGTTGACCAAATGAAAATGACACCGATCTTAGATAATTGCAATAAAAATGGTGGGCCATATAAGAGATAATATTGCCGAAACACAACGTTTTTCGTCGACTGAGTGTAAGCTATCAAAAGAGAGGAAAAAGCGCCTAGTACTTTCTTGAAACGAGCCTTTCCATGTTAATATTACCACAACAAAACACTTATTGGGGATTTGCCCTTGAAATTAAGGGTGTCAGTGGTTCAGTTCAATTCGATTTTTAAAAAAAAATTGAACTGTTAAGAAAAATTTCCAAACTATACCAAAATTTTGATTCGATTTGGTTTTCGGTTCCATTCAATTTTTCACTTTTTTGGTTTTTAGCTTTCAATTTTCGATTTTCGCATTTTTTTTTTTTTTTTTGTATATATATTTTTCTGTTTCAAAAAATAATTTTTTTATCGATTTATTAATTCGGTTAATCGATAAAAACCAAATCAATAAAAAAAATCGATTTTTAATGAATTTTTCGATTCAGTTTTTGGTTCGGTTTTCGACAACTCTATCTGAAATGAAAATCTTCACGGAAAGCGTGGGGGCAGAAAAGGAAAAGCGGCTTCATAAGACGGTGCGGGGTTCAATTTCTAGGGCACCGATTAGCTCCTTCCTCGTCCCCAAATTTCCCCCTCTGCAACCTTTCTTCCTCAATTCCTCTGCGATCGATCTGTGCTGCTTCGGGAGGGGACGCGATGCCGCAGCGACACTCGAAGAACAACAACGACCTCGCCTTCTTCACGTACGACGAGAAGCGGAAGCTCGGGTACGGCACCCAGAAGGAGCGGCTCGGGAGGGACTCGATCAAGCCCTTCGACGCCTGCTGCCTCTGCCTCAAGCCCTTCATCGACCCGCTCTGCTGCCAGAAGGGCCACGTCTTCTGCAAGGAGTGCATCCTCGAGTGCCTCCTCTCCCAGAAGAAGGACATCCAGAGGTGATAAAAAAATCTGATCTTGACTTCTCGATGCGGCGTGTGCTTGATTTGCTTCGAATTAGGGTTTGGAGTGGAATGGTATTTGTGGTTTTGGGGGGTGTTCAAATTTGCGAAATTGAAATTCGGCTCGTTCGATTCCTGCTTGGCGTCTGGCGGGTCGAAGTTTAATGCCAAATTCATACTGCTAATACGCCGTGATAGTTGGGTTCTTGAATCCGTACTCTTCGTGTAGATTGTATTTGGAGGGTTTGGGCATGTGACTTCAAGCAAGTTAATTTGAGATGTTGAACCATATCGCAGGCCAGGTCGAGGCTTCTAGCGATAGCGATGGAGGCTGTTTTGTGTCTCTTTAACTCGCTCAGCAATACTTATGTCAGTGTTCGCGATGAGCGTGCTACTCTAAATTTTTTGTTCCTTTTCGATCTCATGGGTTGGTGCTAGTAGTTGGACAGCTTAATTATGCTAATTGGGACCAACAGCTCCATGTTTAAAGATGTAACTTTCTGGATAATAACCTGAAAAGACAGAGACCAACAAAGGTTGCTCTTTTTTCTGGGTTGTGTTCGAGGGTATTGAACTACTGAAAGTGTAGCTAGAGGTTATCGGTCCCCAAGATAGGTCTTCCTCAGGTAGGAGCTAAATTGTTCTAGCAATCGGAGTCCTGTACTGCTGGTTAGGTTGTTGAGTTGGGCATGTCATAATTTTGAAAGAGCATATCCCTTTTCCATTTTCGTGCATCTGGGCCTCTGTGTGTGCATAGGCTTTCGTGTGAGAAAGAAGTTTGTAGTGTGGTGGGAGAGGGATTGTGTTGCCTTTTGCTGGGATATAGTTTCTTCTATTGACCCAGAAGTAATTTAAAATTCTTTTTGCTGGTTCAGAGAGCAAAATGAAGTATTTTTCCGACTATTTGGTTGATGGTAGGGTTGAAACTTCCATGTATGCTGAGCTGTTTCCTCATGAAAAGATAGTTCAGTAGTGAAAGCATTCTGTGGTATGTAATTCCTGTCTGAATCAATAGAAGTCTAGAAGTCTTCCAATCATCATTTGCATCAGGTATGAGCTTTGAGTGCTGGTGCCTCTGGGAAAACAATTATGTACATCAGGAGATAACAAGAAACGCTTGATTGAGACTTAGAAAAAGAAAGTGGGATGTTTGTATGGCTAACCATACTATTTGGATTTAAAACTATCCGAGTGACTTGATCTTACAAAAAGTGGGGAAAAAAACTGTAGAGAACATTTGACATCCAGCATTTCATTGTTACCTTTTCCTCCCTATTGCTGGTGCCATGCTAAAAGTCTCCTTGAACTGGCAGAAAACTAGCTGCTCATGAAGCTCAGCAGAAGCATGAGAAAGAAGAGGAGGAAGAGCGGTTAATGCAGCAGAAAGCTAGGGAACTTGATGCATTTGATCAACAAAACCATGGTGCAGTACCTCAATACACTGATAAAAATCACAGCCAAGACAAAAATGGCTTCCATGGTGCAAACAGTGTCAAAGTTACTTCTTATGAGGAGGAAGCACTTCGGACCATGAAGGCGTTTTGGCTGCCCTCAGCTACTCCAGAAGCTCCTCGTAAGGTAGAAGCACCATCCACCAGCACAGTCTGCCCAGAAGGCAATGAGAAACTAAAGCTGAAGACCCTTTTTCCTATTTGCTTCGTGGAAGACACCAGTGAGAAGAAGAAACCCAACTCGCTGGACAAGACGTATATATGCCCTAGCTGCAAGGTCACATTGACCAACACCGTGTCGCTAGCTGCGCTTAGCACCTGTGGGCATGTCTTCTGCAAGAAATGTGCAGAGAAGTTTATTGTCGTCGATAAGGTTTGTCTCGTTTGCGATAAGCCGTGTAAAGAGAGGAATTTGGTGAAGTTGGAAAAGGGAGGGACAGGTTTCTCCGGGCATGGGGATTATCTCGAAGCGACTGACTTCAAACATTTGGGGAGTGGTTCAGGTTTAGGGCTGGTGAGACCTGCAATGAAGACCTGAATCTTGAATTTCTAGTTTTGTGTCAGCCAACATGTTTATTTTCTTAGAGGAAAATGGGGGTGGCTAATTTCGAATTTCACTCAATTAAGATATGCAGTTGCGCTCAGTGTATCCTTTTTCTGTAAGATGGCGATGTCAATGTACCCATCTAATGAAATTTTTAATCCAAATTCTAGAGCTGTTTGTGTTTTGGTGAGTGCTCTAGAAGCCGTTTTTTCCCTCAAATTTCAATTTAGCCGGAGAACATTTTTGGTGAATTAGTGTAGAATTGAGACATAATATCGTTGGCGTTCTCTACTCGAGGATTTAAAGGTTTATTTTGGTTAATTTAATATCTAATATTCTTGAAAAGCCCCAATCACGTATTCATCTCGCTGTTCGGAACCTAGAAAATTTTAGGTTGACTCTGACGTGGAATATTGGAATATTTTGAATTGGACAGGTGGCCGACAGGGCAAATGACGTGTCATTTGTTGAAAAACGATTGTCCTCACGATTTTCTCACCGAAAAATTCCAAATCAAAATCAACGGCTCCAATTGATGATTCCAAACCCTAATTGAGATCGCTAGTCATGAATCTGCTTTTGCCAATCGAGCTCATGAGTTAACATCGATTCATAAACCTATAAAGTTCAATTGTAGAAAAAAAATTAAGTTCGACCTCCATGTGTTTGTGCTTTTTCTATGTGTTGGACTTGAGCTATATGAACGCCATTGGATGCAGGTGATTAGTAAACTTCCTTCCTTCTTCCTGCGCTGGTGCTATCTCACCAGTCCACTCTCATAGTCTCTTGGGTCATTTACAAATTTGAAAGTCAATGTTCACCGTTTGGCCTTTCACCGAAGATTGAAAAAATAAAAAAAAGAGAGAGCACATGCACGAAGTGAACCATGTTTTCCTTAAATCGCTATAAACTGGTTCTTCAAGAAAGTCAGCCAATTAAAACTACACGGCCAAGCTCACCAAAGGAGTCAAACCTCGAAATTTATTGTTGAGTTCATATGTTGCGTTTCAACCTGTGAGATACCATGAAAGAAATCCTCTCTTGTGCTAACTTCATGGACAAAGTACAGCACGTATGACTTGAGACATATGGCGGATGCATTGGCTTATTCTCTAAGGCTGCGTGATCTTTGTGGTGCGCAAAAAGCTATTTGGGACTGGAAATTCTGGGTTTAATTGGGTTATGCAATTCTTAGAAGGCCATTTCCTTAATAAAAGAATCCTGAAGTTGGCTTGGAATGGGGCCATTCGCTGCATTTGGAAGGAAAGGAACTCTGTGTTGCATGCTGGTCCTTTCTCTAAGCTCATCGAGAAGCATTCTTCTTTCGATGAGAGTTCGAATAGCTGCTTATCATTCAACACCAGAGGAAGCATGATATGGGCTAAGTTCCCGTCATGCTTTATCATTCAACAACATTCAGTGATGCGGTGTGGAATAAAACTATGAGGTTGAAATGTTTCACCAAATTCTGCGTGCGAAGTGTTTGTGGCAAGGTCAGATTGCGTGTCTTAGTAATGCGTCTGCCTGTGCCCGACGTCAAACTTTGGATGCATCGCTTGGTAGACAACTGGTAGTTTTCACTGAGCATATTATTTCTATTGGAGTTCATATGCAGGACATAAGTAGCCTGGTAAAGCTCAGATATTAAAGGCGGAACACTTCAGAAGAAAGGAGCTGCATTCTCATTGAAACCAAGGTATTCCAGGATCCAACTCCACTGTGAATCAGGATAATCAGACACATCACATTAACAACATTACCCTACAAAACGAAAAGAAAAAGGATTTCAAGAATATAAATGAAACAAGGATACAGATGAACATCACAAACTGGCACTAACCACTCCTGATAAGCTTTGCTCTAGCATGGCCTTCATTGATTTGGAGCTTCTCTCCATTGCCATCAAGAGCCAAACAAAAGTCACGAGCACTGCCTTTACTAGGTATATGGGCTTGTGCCTCTGCTCTGCAATGACTTGCTGCATAGCACGTCAACTCCACCCACACTCTGCTCGTGATCTTCCACTTTACTAGCTTTAGATTACTCAACTCTTTGGCCGAGATGCATCCATCGAACAAGACTGATTTGCTCTGATCTGCCTTCACGTGGATTGGCTCTGCACCCTTGGCACTCATGTCCACGTCCATGATTTTGTGGCAGGCATCCTTCAGTTTCTTTACTGCCTCTATTCCCTCCTCTTGAAGAACTTCTTTGCCCCAGTGCCTGTGTCCCGGAATCTTATCTGGCCGAGGCCGGCCATGTTGGACATCATTGTAGGTTGCTTGATTAGAAGATACAACATTTATTAAAGTAAATGTCTCATTAGGCCTGGAGCAGCACAAAGTAAGAGCAATCCTTGCACAAAATACTCTGGAAATAATAGTTTGAAAATCCACTCAGTAATTAGAATACTACCGGTCCACCATGCACAGAATAAATTGTTTACCTTTCTTGACGAGTTAACAATTTCCTATTAACAAACTCGAGCTTGTTACTCACTGTCAACTTTTTCTGAACTATGCGACAAGAAAAATATCATACGACTTCATGGCGATTATCATTCTATATAAATGTGTAATGCGAGTTTAGTGACGTGTACTTCTTTTAATTCATGGTGATAAGTGCAATTTTTTCTTCATGACATGATGATATTCCCTTAACCTCTCGCATATGGGAGCTTCTCCATAATTATCATGACGGAAACATTGTTGGGAGAAGAACTGCAATTCTTACATATAGGATTCTGGTAACAATAGAGATTATTGCATCTTCACAATACATCAGCACATGATTTTCTCGAGTGATGCCTCATTGATAATACATTCTCTCTTAAGATCTGAGTGATGTTTAGCCTGGTATCTTATGAACAAAATCAGCTATGATCTCAAATGAAACCTGAGTTCAGTTCAGAAGTGTAACTAAGAGCCTCAATACGTAATGAATTAAAATTGGCGAGTTCCAGGAGAGAAGCATGACACCACCACCATCGCAAAGTTCTCAATCTACTCGGGGCTTCGAATCAGTAGAAATATGGAAGTATCCATTCATAATGAGGAACCTGAAACCAAACATGATAGAACAGTGCAGGCTTCATAGTCTCCTTCATATGGAAAATTTAAGTCGCACTTCTAGTATCTAATTCTATGCTGCATCACATCCCTCAAGGAAACACGGGCATCTTAAGTTGGAGCGAGTGTGGTTGGACATTACAGCCAGTGAGACGATGACCATGAATGTTAATATATTACAGAAAAAATGTTGCCAGGACATTTCCGGTGAAATTTTGCTTGCATTCGACGAATCTTCAGAGATTCATGACCCAGGAAATGCCTGCGAAATGGATAAGTCCAGTAATTACACAATGATGAGATGACAACACATCAATTTATACGTATCTACGAACTTACCTCTCACTTAACCGGATCGGTCTATTTGCAGATTTTGGCAGTTGCTGACAACATGACATGGATGTGGTACCATGAACAGTGTTGCTTAGACTAGCCAAGCTGCAGAGTTTTAATCTTTTCAATGAAGTACCCGCTGAGCTGCCTCCGAATATAGTTTTCAAGCTGTAGCACGAGTCTATCTCAAAAATCTCCAGGTTTGGTGGTAATTCGGATGAGGGAGAAACTTGTTCCAGCTGGGGACAAGATTCTATTTTAAGCTGTTTTAGATTTTTGAAGCTCCCCGGCTTCATTGTCTGGCTGCATATCCTCCCTAGCATAGCAGCGTGGAAAATATGGAGAATTTCCAAGTTTTCAGCTCCTCCAAGCACTTCCTCTAAATTTTCCAGATCCAGACACCGTCTCACTTTCAGTACTCGCAGGGAGACCATCATAACCCTGATTCTCTTAAGCTTTGGTAATTCCAGAGGATCCAAGGTCTGCAAGTTACATTCTACGGGCATATCAGGGTTGACTAGCCTTTCCATTTTCTCACAAAATTTGATTTGAAGGGTTTCAAGCTTCTTTGGCAGCTTGGAGAATGGGAAAATGTTGACAAGCATCGGGCAACAATCTATATACAAGTGCTTAAGACCTCCGAAGACCTCGGACTGCACTGAATCATCACATAAGCATCCCAAGGAAGAGAGATTACACAGATAAAGAGAGTCAAGCTTTCCTGAAGCTCTGGCATCACCTTCACAATGGACTATACTACTGATATCCGTGCACCTATCAAGCTAACAGCTCTTTATTGATCTTAGATTCTCTTTAACAAGTTCAGATAAGTTCCTCAAAGAGCTATCATCTGTTAGCGATATGTGATCAGCATGCTCAAGAATACCCGCAGGTAGATTGAATTTGCTATAGGATCCATGGATCTCCAGATACCGCCCAGGTTCTTTATGATGAGGAAATCTTCCTTGAGATTCGATATCCATCAGTAGGCTCCGTCTCCAAGGTCGTATATCCTTCCATCTGAATTTTTGGGAAGCCAAACAGAAAAGTGGAATTTTTGGAAGCATGTATCCCACAGCATGGGATTCTCCTCCACGAACTGGAAAAATCTGGTACCACAAATTGATATGGAAGGCCAGTCAGAAGATTCAGCAATCTCAGAACTTAGGGATCCACAACCTCCCAAGTTGAACTCCTCTGGAACATACTTTATCTTGCTCCGGTCAATTTCTTTCATATGCTTCATATCCTGCAGATTGAGCTTCTTCAGGCTAGTCAGATCTGAGATTCCATAGGGAAATTCTTGTATTTTTGTCCCCGAAATGTCTAGAACCTCCAATTCGGTAAGAGACTTCAAATTTTCCAAACTTTCCAAATCAGCACAATCTCCTAGCAGTAGTTGTTGGAGCTTGCGAAAAGTCTCCAGCCGAGGTAAAGACTCGACCTTAGTCCCCGATAGATCCAGCAGCTCAAGCTCCTTCAGGGCATCCAGCTCCAACACTTTACAGGAGCAACCTCTCAGAGAGAGCTCCCTAAGGTTAGTGAGGCAGGACAGAGATGGCAATTCCTCAAATTCTATTTCAGAGAGGTTCAGAATCCTTAGTTTGCTCATATGGTGCAGAAATTCAAGTTGTATATTGCTCAAAGATTTTCCACCACAGAGTTTGAGGACCTCTAGGTTTTTTAGAGCTTCCAAGGAAGGAAGATTATTCCAGTGGGGGCAATTTCTTATTATTAGGTGACGGAGGCTGACAGGAAAGCAATCTTGTGGAAGGCTTTCAATTTTAGTCTCTAAGAGATTGATCGTCTTCAGGCGAGACATGCCCTGAAAGGAGTCATTGCTTGTTATCACCAACTCGGAGCATCCTGACAGATCAAGAACTTCCAGTTTCTGAAGTGAAGGCAAGTTTTGCAACTTAGTAAGGAACTTACAATTCTTTAGCAAGAGCAAACGAAGTTCAGAAGGCTGAGAAAGTGATGGCAGAGCTTTGATTTTAGTATTTGAGAGGATGAGTCGACGAAGGGAATTAAGATGTTCAAATGAGCCGTCTTTAAATTCTTCCAGTGCAGAGGCATCACAAAGGTTCAGCTCCTCAAGGCCTGGGAGGCCTTGCGTAGATGGCAATTTGCCAAGATCAACACAACAACTCAAAAGAAGATGAGATAGGCTGCTGATGTTGTGAGGTAACTTATTTACAGCGCTACCTGTGAGATCCAGAACTCTAAAGTCAGTCTTGGTTTCCTGAGGATCGTCCTGTACTTCTTTCAAACATGTTGTCTTCGAAAGATCGAGAATCTTAAGTTTAGTTAATGGTTTTAGGGTGGGAAGTCTTGCCAGGGATGGACAGTCACCTAAGAGGAGTCGAGTGAGCTCCCCCAAATTATGAAAGAAGGGGAGGCGCCCAATCCTGGTTTTAGAAAGATTGAGAATTTGAAGTTTTTCCAGCGGAGAGAGGTTCTTGACCTGGATACTCCAGAAAGAGTCTGAACCAGAGAAATCAAGCACTTCCAGTTTTGCCAATAAAAGCACTGACTCGCTTGCCGCTTCCTTTTTCTTCAATAAACTAGTATCACACAATTGGTTTAAATTGGGACATTTTCTAAGAATGAGCCAACGGAGTTTGCTCCAATTTAGGAGAGATGCAGGAAGCCACCGGATGCCAACTTCAGATAAGAGATCTAAGATCTTTCATACGCTCAAAAATGTCATCACGGATTTGCTTCACCATGCGAGCTCCAGATATCTCAAGAACTAGTAAGTTAGTAAGTTTATGGATCTCATCCACGCCGTTCAATATACCACAGCCCCTCAGAACAAGTACTTGAAGCTCCTTCAATTCTGCAAGTTGTGAAGGCACCTTTTCGAACATTGGATTTATGATGACCAGGACTTTAAGTTGTTTTTTGTGTTGGAAAAATGTTTCAGGGCTTGATCTCTTACCGGGTGCTATGTTATGGAGTTGAGTCGGCTTAGCGAGGCATTCGAGACGTGCACGTGCCAAGATTCCTTTCCTTTCTTCCCCCTTTCTCTTCTTCTTCTTCTTCTTTTCTTTCTTTTCTTTTTGGTAGAGGACCCCTCAGCTTCTATTTAGCCGAGCCCTCTCCCCTCTCCTTTTGTTTTACTAACTTTTTCGGTTTCTTTTTCAGTTTCTTCTTTTGGGGCCCACTAACATAATATTACATTATTGCATAATATTACATCGTTTGTCCGATTGAAGTAATTTTTGGATTTAGGATTTAAATTCGAAATTTTTGGAAAACTGAGCGGCGAAGTCTAATTTTGGAATCGAGTCGGTTTAGCGAGGCATTCGAGACGTGCATGTGCCAAGATTCCTTTCCTTTCTTCCCCCTTTCTCTTCTTCTTCTTCTTCTTCTTCTTCTTTTCTTTCTTTTCTTTTTGGTAGAGGACCCCTCAGCTTCTATTTAGCCGAGCCCTCTCCCCTCTCCTTTTTGTTTTACTAACTTTCCGGTTTCTTTTTCAGTTTCTTCTTTTGGGGCCCACTAACATAATATTACATTATTGCATAATATTACAAATTCTAGTGAGTAAAATCTTAAAATGGTGTCCTTGAAGGAAGTCATTTAAATCAGAATAAATTCTTTGATGACGCATGTTATCAAAATCATCCTGAACTACAAGAATATATGGACCTTTTCTATCTCCGGGAGCATCTTTCTGATCAACCTTCACTGTTTTCTCCTCTTCAGGCTTTGAAGTTTTCATTTGATCAAGTTTTGCAGTTTTCATCAATTTAAGCTTTTCCTGTATTCTCCGTTTCAGATTTTCCAAGTTCTTTTCTTGCTCCTACTGCTTCATCTCAGTATTGTCATCTTCCTCCCACTCATCATCAGAAGGGAACACAGACAGCTGAAAGGCAATATATTCAACAAGAGATTTGCCTTCATTATTACATTCTTGGACCACCCAAATAGGTCCATAGCAGGAGCCATTGTGGCTGGCATAATTACTTAGCTTTTTTGCCATCCATGTTTTACCCACTCCAGCTTCTCCAGAAAGGACGACTGTTTTCACGTGATCTTCACTTAGAAAACCTAAAATCTTTTCTTGAGTTTCCAGGGAATCTTTCGGGTTGGCCATCGCTGGCAAATGCAACTGTACAAATAGGACATTGGTTAAGGATGATTTTCTGTTCTGTCCCTTTTTGATGAAATATGCTTCTAAGTTAACCATAGGGAGCAAACTTAACTCAACAATTCCACATAAACCATTTTATATAGTGAAGCATGCACTGTCAAATCTCAACTACAAGGGCTTCGAAAAGGGGATAAAAATACACTCAGGAATAAAAATTTGGTCACTCCAACCTGGAAACCTGCCTATGTAAAAATGTTTATTGTCTCATCACGATATCGCATTATTACTTCTACCTCTAGGAGCCCCCAATACAAGAAGAATGACTGTGTTACCTATAACGAACGTGCCCGATAAATTCTAATTGAAATAAGATAATTGTAGTGTAACCATGTGGATTTCAAATCCTTGCAGAATCATCTCAAATCCAATATATAAAAATTGGAGAACTAAAGTAATCACCATACTCCGCCATGTCATCAAAACACTCAGTATGCAGGGGTTTATAATCTTCCACGTTCTATTAAGCTTCCAATCGTTTCGCGGAAAATAATTTTTAGGAAAATGTTTTTCAGATTTTTTGGCGTTCATTTCACGAAAAATGAATTCCTTGAGGAAAATGTTTTCCATGAAAGGAAAAAAGTCTTCTAAATTAAAAGAAAATGTTTTCCACTTTTCAAAAGTGGAAATAATTTTCCTCACCTGATCTCTCTTATTTCACACCTCTATAAATCCTCATTTTCTCATCCCCTTTCTTTTTTTTTGTTCGATTTTTTTTTAAATTTATTTTTTTAATTTGAATTATTTTTTATTTCCTTTTTCTTTTCTATTTCTTTTTCTATTTCTTTTCCTTTTTCCTTTTTTTTCCCATCTTCTTCTTTCTTGGCTAGTCGTCGGCTATTGCCAAGCGAACCTCGAGCTCGTGGATCTCAAGCTCACGCTCTACACTCTTGCTTATCATTTTCTTTATTTATTCTACCCTATAGTTGTATATTCCTCAAGTAAAGGGCTTTACATGCTTTGCCTTTTTTTTTTCTTTTGTTTATTAGAATACAAAAGACGTAAGGGGAGAACATGCCACTTGATGGATTTATGAGATGGGCTTAAGGCCCATCCGCTCAAGTTGGGCCCAAAAAGGCCCGGCCCACGGGAATAGGGCCTGTGGAGGGGGAATGTATAAAAGGGAGGAGAGAGAGGGAGATTACACCTGTTGGAAAAACAGACGTACGTACGTTTTTCTCCCGCGCACTTTCTCTCTCTCCAAAAAGACAAAAAGGAACTCTAAGGCAAACGGCACTGTCTTCCCTTCAATTGACATCATCGGGCCAGAATTTCTTCATCTTCTTCAGCGTTGGTGTTTAATCTGTGGCTAACAAGGTACGCTCGAATCCGTGGTGTGCTTTACGATCGGTGATGCGTGTTTTCCCGAGCTTCGTCTTCCGCATTGATTTAGGGGTTCGATTCGGTGTCGAATCCGGTTTTTGGGGATCCGTTATTCCCAACATTGGTATCAGAGCCCTGTTTCACGTTTATCCCGATCAATTCTGATGTTTTTGATTGATTTTTCGCGAAATTTCTTCGGCTGTACGGAACCGGGCGAAAATCCCGACACCCGAGCGCTTTTCGGCCTTTTTTCTGAGTTTTCGTAAGTCGAAATCAAATTCTGAAGGCACTGGGAGAAGCGCGACGTCGAGACGAGTCCGGCGATGTGTCGACCGCCGCCGGGAGCCGCTGCACGCGCCCACACGCGCGGCCGAAAGGCGCTGCGCATGGGCGCGACACGCCGGTCCACGGACTGATGCGTGCTGACGTCATGTGATGATGTCATCCAATGGTCGGTAACCGTACGGATGACGTCACCGATGACGTCATCGTCGACGACGTTTCGCCGTACGGTCACCGGCCAGCGACCCGACCCGACCCGACCGGCGACCCGACCCGACTCGCGGACGAGGCACGCGCCGCACGTGCGTGGATGACGTCTGCGTGACGTCATCACCCGCACGCGCGAGGCACGTGCGGTCGGTCCGACCGGCCCGTCCGGTCCGACTGGTTCGACCGTCGCGACCGGTCAGACCGGTCCGACCCGCTCGTCCGTTGACCCGACCCGTTGACCGTTGACCGTTGACCGTTGAGTTTGACCGTTGACCGTTGACCCAAAAAAAAAAAAAAAGAATTTGTTTTCTTTTTCAGTCATGCCTATGTGGGTTATAAGTAATCCATTTTTAATTCTGCATTTGTTGCATGAATTTTGAAAAATTATGTATTTTCTCTTATATTAATTATGGATTATAAGTGATCCATTTTTAATTCTGCATTTGTTGCAGGAACTATGATGCGTTATGCAAGGATACTTGCAATCCCGAGAACGGACGAGGGAAATGCAAGACTTAAGAGGCTGATGACAGAGTTAGCTGATTATCGGTGGCATGACGGTGATTTAGTATCACATGTGGTCAGGGTCAATCAGATGATACATGAAATCATCTGGAATGGTTATCTTATGCCGGATTTTGAGAAGGTGCCGGCTTTGATGAACACTCTTCCACCTGAATGGCAAGTAGTGTTGGATCGGCTATGGGAGGTCAACGTGGTCCCGGGTTATAGGAGGCTAGTGGAAGCTTTTGTAAGAGAGCACTATAGGATTGAGTTGGCCAAAACTTCAACCCTTAGACAGAGCGCCACATGGCGCCGAGTGAATGCGCCTTGGAGGCGACATGAAAGCTCTCCAAAAGTTTTTCCATGGTTGGCAAATGTGCCTTCAAATTTCTCAATTGTTTTGACTGATAGATTAGAAGGGACATTCCCTATTTATTTCTTTAATTGATTATGTAATGATTACTACCTAATTGTATTAATTGAAAGCATTATTGTTTTTTAATTATATGTCAATTATCTGTTGCTTTCTGTTATTGCTGGTTCTTTGTGGGTAATTAGCTGTGGGTAGTAATAGAAGTTTTTGTAACTTCATAGAATTGATTTTGCATATGATAATTATATTAATAATAATTTTAAGTTAGGATTTTTGGAGGATGATTGGAAACATAGTGACCTTTTGATTCTGAAGCCTTACTTGAAATTATTTATTAATATGATGGGTCTATGCAAATAGGGATGCATAAATGATAGGCATTAATTATTCGTGCATGTATGTCTGATGTGTTCAGAACGATGGTTCAGCAACTAAGAATGTAATTGTTGATATGAACGGCAATAATTGTGAAATATTGAATATGAAGATTCAATATGTGCTGAAAAACAAGAAGCACTAGAAGCTCTTGACCACATTATGGAAGATATTGAGGGTGTCGTGCACCACCTTGAGCTAGTAGAGGACCGCCTAACGGTATTTGAGCCGTAAATAGACATTTGCTATGCTGGTTCTAGCTCAGAAAGGGCTTTGTGCTTTAAGCACAAGCGTATTGATTCGTTCAATATGTGGGAATGCAAAGGATCAAGTCCTTATTGCAAGAAATCAAGAGTTAACCAACACAAGAGAGGAAAACGTCCTCAAGTGAAGAAAATGTCAAGAGTGATGTGTTACAATTGTGACAAGAGAGGTCACTATGCTCGCGACTGTCGTGAGCCAAAGAAGCTATACACCTCTTGTACATTTGAGAACTTTGCTTATGTGTCAAGTTCTGCATTATAGGCTGAATCCAATCCTTTGTGGAATGTAGATTCATGAGCGACAGACCATGTAGCAAATGATAGAGGATCCTTCGTGGAATTCCGACGATACCAATTGGAACTAAGTGGATCTATATTGGAAACAACTCTAGAGCTGATGTAAAGGAATTGGCACCAACCAATAGAACATGAGTGGTTGACGCACCTTGATGTTCTATATGCTCCAGAGATTCGTCGAAATTTAAGTGTCTGTCTTAGTGTTGGTTAAGCTTGGTTTTAGTGTGAACTTCCATAATAAATGTGTAGATTTGTGTTTAGATACAAACTACTATGGTTGTGGTCACTTTCTAGATGGTTTTATTGTACTAAACGTTGACTGTAGTGATGTCAATATGTTATTCCCTTATTTCACGTCTTCTACCTTATATGATAATAATGTGAACATGGTGGCATGTTAGACTTGGTCATATGGGCCAACAACATATGAAAAGACTAGCCAAAAAGGGCTTGTTGGGCAATATTGAAAAGTTGATTTGTCCATATGTGAGCATTGCCTAGTAGGGAAAATGACAAGAAGACCATTTGAAAAAGGGAAAAGAGTTGAATTTCCTCGGCATTTAATCCATTTGGACGTCTGTGGTTCAATGAATGTGAGAGGAAGGCAATGGGCTGTTTGTTTCATCACTTTTATAGATGATTCTACTTGATTCGGATATGTCTATTTGATTTCTCATAAATCTGAGGCATAAGTTGTTTCAAAATGTTTATGAATCTGGCAGAAAATCAATTAGACAAGAAAATAAAGGTATTTAGATCCGATCGAGGTTAAGAATATTTATCGATAAGTTCAGAAAATTATGTGATGAAAAAGGAATAGAAAGATAGTTGTCTATTCCATATACTCCTCAACAAAATGGTGTTGCGGAGAGAAGAAACAGAACTCTACTGGAATGGTTAGGTCCATGATGGCGCATGCTAACTTACCCATCCCTTTTTGGAGTGATGTGTTGTTAACTGCTGCCTATATACTTAACCGGGTGCCTTCCAAATCGGTTATTTCCACTTCATATGAGTTATGGACAGTTAGAACACCGGACTTAAGTTTTCTTAAGCCATGGGGTTGTGCTGCCTATATTAATGAGTCCTCTCACAAGTTTGGGAAACTGGATCCAAAAAAAAATAAGAGTATTTTCATGAGATACTACGAACACTCAAAAAGGTATGTGTTCATAGGTGAGCAGGAAAGTGGGAGTATAACTGAATTTGAATCACGGGATGTCACATCCTTAGTGGATGAATTTTCTAAGAGGGGTGAAATAAGGGAAAATAACTCCCTATTTGAAACCTTGGATTAAGATAATGATGTCAGTGGAGTTCGTTCAAGTGGGAGTAATATGAGATGTAATGAATTGAATTCAACTCATTCTCAATTGCAACCACCTGATGTGACGACATCATCATTACCTAATCCAAGTGGGAGCATGATGGGGAATGATGTGCTAAGTGTACAATCTCCCATACGGTGAACAAGTCTCCAAAGTATTCCCCGTCGATGTTTTGACATTGAAAGGGAAACTTTTATGGTTGCTCCACAAGATGAGGATGAGCCAAGAAATATTAATGAGGCCCTGAACTGCCCTAATAAGGAAAAAATGGATTCATGCAATGAAAGAGGAAATGGAGTCAATGAAATCAAACCAAGTCTGGGAACTGGTTGATCTTCCATAAGGACGCAGAGCTATAGGAACAAGTAGGTTCTCTAAATAAAGCGAAAGGCTGATGGCTCAATAGAAAGGCATAAGGCTCGCCTTGTGGCGAAGGGGTATAATCAACAGGAAGAAATTGATTATGAAAATACATTTTCTCCTGTAGTGAGATTTACCTTGATTCGCGTTATTCTGGCAATAGTTACTAGTATGAATCTTGAGTTACATCAAATGGATATAAAGACTGCTTTCCTCAATGGAGAATTAGAGGAAGGAACATATATGGAACTACCTGCTGGTTTCATAGTGAAAGGCCAAGAAGAAAAGGTATGTTGACTTTGGGGGTCGATATATGGCCTTAAGCAGTCATCGAGACAAAGGTATATACATTTTCATAATGTCATAGTGGCATATGATTTTACAATGATTGACGAGGATCATTGTGTATATTTTAATAGATCCAATGATCAATTTGTGATCATATCATTATATGTTGATGATATACTAATTGCCGGAAGCAATATGGAGTTGGTTAATACTATCAAGAGATAGTTGTCTTCTAACTTTGAGATGAAGGATATGGGTGAGGCTGCATACATTCTTGGAGTTAAGACTTCAAGAGATCGTTTTGAAGAGATCGTTGTCTCTTTCGCAAGAAACCTATATAAATAAGGTTCTTGAACGATTTAGTATGTAAGACTATAAACCCATAGACACTCCTATTGCAAAAAGGTGAAGGATTGAGCCATAGTCTGTGTTCAAGGACTCCACAAGAGAAGGAACAAATGAAACATGTTCCTTATGCTAGTGCTGTTAGAAGCTTTATGTACGCTATGATGTGTACAAGACCTGAAATATGTTTTGCAATTGGAATGGTGAGTAGTTACCAATCCGATCCAGGTCAAGCACATTGGAAAGCCGTTAAAAGAATACTGAGGTATCTAAAGGGGACTGCTGATTATACGTTGAGTTATTAAGGAAAAGGATCTGCGACTCTAAGGCTATTCTAATATTGATTGGGGAGGAGATTTAGATGAAAGAAAATCTATCTCTAGGTTTGTTTTTCTTACCGAATAATGGCACCATATGTTGGAGCAGTAAGAAACAAAAGTGTATAGCCTTGTCCACGATGTAAGTTGAGCTCGTGGCATTATCAGCAGCAGTGTAAGAAAGTGTTTGGTTTAAGAGATTTTTTTGGGATCATTTAGGTGTTATTGGAAGTGCTGCAGATTCATTGTTGGTTAACTGTGGTAGCCAAGCAGCAAAAAGCGTATACCAGAGATCCAAAATATCATGGCAAGACCAAACCTATAGATACCAAGTATAATCTTGTCAAGGATATGGTTGTACGAAAAGATGTGAACTTAGAGTACATACTACGCATGGAATGGTAGCAGATCCTATGACAAAGCCAATACCTAGAGATGTGTTTTGTGGCCATATGAAATCTCTAGGATTGCGTAGAGACTGATGTACTGAATATTGTATTTTCCCTAAGTGTTCACAATTTGATGAATTTGTGTTTTCATCATTAATGCCTATGAATCTTTGTTTAATCCTTGTGCATCTTAATGCTTAGTGCATTACTTTAAGTTGAGAAGTATGTCGGACAGATATAAGATTAGCCCACTCACACGGGTAATCGCCTCTATTTTTGTGTGATAAATAGAGATGAGACAGTATTTAAGCTTATTATCTAGGTGATAATCGAGAGCTCAAGCTTAAAATACGCATGTCGCCTTAACTAAGTGTTAAGATGAGGACATAATACTTATGATGTCCGAAAGTAAAAATACCCCACATGTTTTACTTTATCTGTCTATGATGCCAGATGTGAGTTCTGATGAATTTTGTGAATGAGTAGATAAGTGAACTCAAGTTAGACATTGGGTATGTCTGAACTATCATCTGTACGGTATTGAAAGGTGTAGACATACGCTCCATGGGAAAGGAGTTAATACCGTAATACGTATTTCATACTACGTATGCATGAGACGACCAATAAGAGTGGCAAAAGTTTGATCTCAACTTTTATGTCGTGTGAGACTCTTGAGGAAAAGAGTTCCTCAAATTTTTAGTCCCCTTACGACTCTTACTTATTCTCAAGATTTCTATTTAGTGTTTGCTATCTTAGGATGTTGCCAATGGTCATGAGTTTGATTCGATCTAATGGGGCATTTCTAGAAAAGCGAGCTGGACTGAAATTGAGAGTTTGAAGGAAAGAGGAAGATCGATTTTGGAGAATCACATTGTAGTTTTGTATTCACCGGTTAACCAATTATGACTGTCTTTGTGATAATCATAATTGTGAATACAATATATATATATATATATATATATATATATATATATATATCATTATTTGAAAGAGATCAAGAGAGATATAAATGTGATCGATCGATCTAGGGTACTACATACTAAATCTACTCAGGATATGATGCCCATTATGAGCTGCTATATATTCATAACAGATGTATGGCAACGAGCTCTCAAAGTATGCTGGTCGCACGGATTATTCACCGGTATGAATGTTGAAGAGAGGAAAAGAGGATTATGTTCGGCCCACCATGTTAAGTGAGAGTCTATGATGGATTTTTTCTCGATGGGGCTGAGTAGGGCCTGTCCGCCCATGTTGGTTTTGCACCACCATGTGCGAGTGGGAGATGATGGATTTATGAGATGGGCTTAAGGCCCATCCGCTCAAGTTGGGCCAAAAAGGCCCGGCCCACGGGAATAGGGCCCGTGGGGGAAGGTATAAAAGGGAGGAGAGAGAGGGAGATTACACCTGTTGGAAAAACAGACGTACGTACATTTTTCTCCCGCGCACTTTCTCTCTCTCCAAAAAGACAAAAAGGAACTCTAAGGCAAACGGCACTGTCTTCCCTTCAATTGACATCATCGAGCCAGAATTTCTTCCTCTTCTTCAGCGTTGGTGTTTAATCTGTGGCTAACAAGGTACGCTCGAATCCGTGGTGTGCTTTACGATCGGTGATGTGTGTTTTCCCGGGCTTCGTCTTCCGCATTGATTTAGGGGTTCGATTCGGTGTCGAATCCGGTTTTCGGGGATCCGTTATTCCCAACACCACTCAATTGAAAGATTCTCATGAGGGCTGTACATGCTCCACTTTTTTTTTTTTTCTCTTTGCTTCTTTTTAAAATCCATACGAACATTTTTTTGAGTAGATGAGCATCTGGTGATAATGAGGGAACAAAGATATGGAGTAAATTTGCCTAAATTTAAAGGCAAATTCATACTTGATGAATTTATAGGTTGGTAAGTGATGCATTCCTAAGTTGTGAAGTTTTAGAAAATATTTTCCTTACTGAACACTGAAAAATATTTTCTGAAACATTTTTAGGTTTTAGCCGAACACCATAAAATAGTCATTTTCCTGGAAAATGACTTTTGGGAAAATATTTTCTAGAAATGGCCAATTTTCTGTGAAACGAACGGATCCTAAGTCCTTTTTAATCTGTCAGGACAAAACAGTAGCGCTTCATAGTTGTCCTACGGTGAACTCAAAATTCTTCCAACAAGTTCATTGCAAGAATTAGTGAAGTTTGTTAGCTTTAAACATATGCCAATGTCAAAATTCTAAGGCTTTTACTTGGATGCACCCCTTGCATTAGTTAACCACAGTTTTCAACATGATGTGTATAAAGAATTCTGCGTTACCGAGGAAATCTTTTGTTATGATAGTTGTTCACCAGAGTACTAATTGCAAAAAGAAGTTTGATTTTGGAAAAGTTCACATCTGCAATCATTTACAGTTGTACCGTCGCGCTTGGACATAAAAGCTTGAGTTGGAGTTGGTTACAATAATTGTTTCCTATGGCTGGCCACACATGCACAATTTGTATAATTCATTTTACTATTATAAGATTTTGTGGAACTATTACTAACTATTCTAAAAGCTTAAGCTGTTAGATGAAGACACTCACGCTTCCTCTTGTTTTTCCCTAGTATTAGGCATTGACATAATTAATTGGGAAGACAAATGGGGCCTACAAAAAATTGAACTCAATACCTAAAACTCTGATACCATATGAGATATTATGAAACTATTGCTAACTATTCTAAAAACTTAAACTATTAAATAAATGCATTCACGCTTACTCTAGTCTTGTTGCCTAATATTAGGCATGGACATATTGAATTGGAGAGGTAAATGGAGCCTAGAAAAATTTGAACTTAAGACCTCAAACTCTAATACCATATGAAATTTTGTGAGATTACTGCTAACTATTCTAAATATTTAAACTGTGAGATGAAGGCGTGATTTGATATTTAATTATTCTAACAATCACGATGATTATTAAAAAAAAAAAAAAGAAGTAGAGAAAGGAACACATTTTTCCCGATTGTTTCCCCTAACTTTCCTATTTAATTATAAAGATCATGTCTAGAGACTGCCCATAGTTACCAGCTATGTAGCATTGACATGAACATGCAACACGACACGACACGCCGGCATGTTATTTATCAAAAAATGGAGAAATTCAACATGTTCTGACACGTTATATATTAAATATATATTTTTATATATAAATGCAAAAATAAATAATAATAATAATAATAACAATAATAATAACAATAATAATAATAATAATAATAATAATAATAATAATAATAATAATAATAATAATAATAATAATAATAATAATAATAATAATAAAAGAGCATAGAATTAATTTATACTAAACATATTAATCCAACATTTTTTAATATAATTTATTATTTTAATTTGATAGAGATTGAATGAGAAATTCAGAAATTGCAAACACGAAAGAGTAAATTTAAAGGAACATATCATTTTTTTTACACTTGTCGAAAATTAATGAGATTTTTATAGTTCCAGAATGAGTTCGGCGTTCATGATATAGATTGGCTTGGAGCTCCTTTGCAAAACAAGGTTTGAGGAAAATGAAAATCCAAGACAAGAACTCTCAACCAAAAGAAAATGAAATAACTAAATTTGCCATGGAAAATATGACTAAAAGAAATAACTCACAAGCGACACCTGCGAGAGGCAGAAAGAAACAAAAAATAAAAAATCACAACTTTAAGTCTATGGGGGCAATAGAGTGACGCCAGCGAGAAGAGGGGTGTTCTATCATCATTCACGGAAATGTCAAAACTTATAAGTGAGAAACTTGAGATTGAAAATTTTCTTCTTTCCCCTTTATTTTTGTTATTTCATTATTTTTTATATATTTATATTTTGACCCCTCAAGTATTGAAATTTTTTAAAATTGACCACATGCGTGTCGGAATTTCGAACTCATGTATCGGAGCGTGTCAGGATAAGTTGACCACATGTCGGATTTCTCGACACTTATTGACTGCGTGTCGGACACATGTCGGAATGTTGGACACGACACAAAGGCTTCTGAAGAGTGTTGATGCTTCTTAATTGATAATTGTTTGTCAAATCATTTTCTAGAAGTATAGCTACTAACTCATACGTATTTAACATGCAATTGGGGTCAATGTGACAGGTCTATTTACTATTTTCTACAACCCAACAATATAAATTGCTTTTACAGCATGTCGTGAAAAACACTTTTTAGTAAAATATTTCGACAATTGGGGATCGATGGGACTTGATTTTGGCCAACGACACCCCTAGGGATTCGTCGCGTAAATAAAGAAGGCAGTAACCAACAAATTAGAAACAAAATCAACACCACGTGATTCGAGCATGAAGAAGAAGGAAAGAAAAAGGAAAAAGGAAATATTTCTCGCGTGCTATTGCAGCCAAAGACAAAACGATCCAACGGAAAAATAAAATAAAAAAATAAATGCAAGAGAAAATTCAAAATTGAGGAGGGGAGGGGCTAGCTGGTGCAGTCAGTGCACAAACGAAGACTCTGGAAAAATTCGCCCCCTGAAGAGTAAAGCGGTCGATGTGGCCTCCTTTTCAGAGAGCTTTTAGTCAAAGCAGTTGCGGTGGACTGAAAAGTGCCAGAGGACAATCCTTTGATTTATTTGGTTATCAGTATTGCTGCCGTGTGCTAACATTTCTCATTCAGGTTTGAACTCTTAAATGCAATATAAGCTTCCCCTGCATAAGAGTGAGGTACCCAATGCAGTAATTACTCAAAACTTCTGTCAATGCACGCATGTTACACTAATGATACTCTTAAGTTACCAAAGACACTTTACAACTGTCACTCATTCGTGGCTTATTTCACCTCTAATTGCAAAAGTAAATTTCAGTGCCGAAACATATTCACCAAGCATATCCTCAAAGCTCAAATTGTTCATTAAATTCCTTGCATGGGGTCACAAGAGAATTATTGTTCAGCAACAAATCCAGGGAATAATATTCATAGCTCTGAGGGCAAATATCTTACATCCAAAGTACCAAAAATAAAGCTGCAACTCGACTATTGCCAAGCAACGCTCATTTAAACTAAGAACAAAAAGAAACAAACAGAACAAGTCAGCCTTTGGTGGATCCAGCAGAGTACAGAAAACTGAAGCCTGAAACAATGGCGATGATCTTCATCACTCCATGCCCATCTGGTGGTCCTCTAGGACCTACAACTTCGAGCTGTCAAGAAATGAGACATGTGATCATGATGTTTCTACTTTGGCAAAGGACAAGTTAAACTGGTTTGGTATAGCTAGTTTCTAATACCAAATGCAACAAAAAGGTCAATATTTGGGAGATGACAAACTACGCAGGTAAAGTTGTAGATTTCATCTATGATTATAATCCAATAGAGTTTTAGTGTTTAGAGGTTGCGAGCTACTGGAATTGTCAGATTTGAACAAACTTTCGATGTCTAAAAAGGTGAAAGTTATGAGCACTTTCTGTGTCTTGTATGCAGAAAAGATTCTGAATTTCTATGGATCAAGATCACCAGGTTTGTCAATTCAAATCTAACATACTTTGATGTTTCCAATGTAAAGATGAAAACAATTATTCACCTATCAATTGAATGGGCGAAGATAATCAAGATTGACTTGAATATAGTAGTGCTATGATATTTAAAGCCATGAAGTTCATCTTCCCATGGTTGGTGACTTCAATTGAAGTTTCTCCATAAAGATGAAGATTGTTAAAGTCATGTGAATTTGTCAAGTTCAATGTGGTAGCTTCTCATTCTATTGAAATTCCTCACACTTCACATTATGTCATTTCTACTTGTAATGGATGGGAAGATGGAACCAAGTTAGTTTCCTACTGAAATTGTATGAAGAAGAGAAATAACGTACTCTCTTTTTCCTAATGGCTTGTTCTACTCCATAAGAAAACTAATACGTGGTAAAATAACCCCATTCTCATATCCAAAGAAAAGTACAATAAGATATTATAGAAATTGAGGGCGACAAATATGTACAACTTTTTCGACAAGTAACGTGGAGAGCGACATGCTGAATCATTGAACAGATCTAATTGTTGCCTTCTCCATTCCTATGGAAAAGCCCCTCTCAAGAACCTTAGCTAGGTATCAAATGGCTTATCTTCCCATGCGTGCATGATCAGGTTTCAGTTTTAAAAATACAAGAAAGCGAAGAAAGGAGATATTATCTTCAAGTGATCCAGCACACTGCGGTATAATTCAAGTTATGTGAATGCGAATTGCAGCTGTTTCATTTTAGTTTTCTCATCTTGTTTTATGCCGGAACGAGCTCGACTAGTTTGAGTAAGGAAGATGCACTTGACTTAATTAGATGGCAATCTACATTTTGGAAATCACATTTTACTTCCACTCAATAGTAACTCCTTTATGCCACCTTCAGATAACTAATTAAGGTTACTGGACCTTCTATTGTTTGGACAATTTTCTCTCCGCCTTTCATTCCCTTGGTCTCCCTGCTCTCATTTACACTTCTTTCTATATACTCTCTCTATTTGTAACAGAATAGACCTGTAAATCCGAACATGAGACATCCATTAACCGTGTTGCATTTGAATCCAAAAGAATTTCTCGCCAGTCTTTAGAAAATTAATGCAGATGATGAACAATAAATGATGACATGTTTAATGGTCTTGGAAAATCCTCTTGTAAAACAGGAAACATAAGCGATAAAAATGAGTTGTTACTTACACTAGGAATGAGTCAATATTCAGTGGATGGGGATGACCATCTTATGTTTGGGAATTCTTCAACAACCTTGAAACCTCCCCGACAACTAGTTTCACAAGTTCTGATTCATGCCTTCCAATCGCCAAAAAAATTGAAGTGAGCTTTGAGTAGTATAAGAAGTTTCCAATAATAGGACCAAATTAAGATTTTTATGAGAATGATGAAAGTAAGTACCCATTGGCGATTTTCTCCGATTCCCATCCTTTAAAAGATGCAACCTCCTTGAAGGCACCCTTCCAACCCTCACACTCATTGGGGTAATTCTCCTTATGTTTACGAAAAGTCCACTTCAAAACAAGGAGATATATGTTTCACGTCCCATGGGTTCACTTTGTAGAAGATGGGCAGTATCTTTTGCCCCTTTGTTTTATTGCATTTCACCATGCATTCTAGCTCACGGAGGCACCAGCGAGAGGAGGTAAAATTTTGAGAGATAATTGGAATGGATATCTTGCTGTGTTCGATTGTATTCATAAGCTCCTCTAGAATGAATTTACCTATGAGGGACGTACCATCGTCATAAAACACTCTGATTTTTGCAGCCACAAGTTTGATGTGTAGGTATGCAGCAAAGCTATCTCGAGTATCACAGGCACGAAAGGCCAAGAACACTTGGCTATGCAGTCTCCTTTTCTCCAAATGGTGATGATACCCTATTATCCAGTAAGACACACCAAGGGAGATGATGAGATGCAGCCCCTACGAATCATATGAAAATCTTATCCAGTAAGACTAATGTGAACTAAATTAATTGATATTGTAATTTATTAAGGGAGATGATGAGATGCAGCCCCTACGAATCATATCAAGTCTCTCCTCTAATACGGAGGGCAATAGAGGAGAATGAAAATCTTAAAAGACTTGATGCGTGGATCCCCTTGATATATGTGGGACTTCCGCTTTATGTTTTTAAAGCCACAAGATCGGTAGTCTTAGGGTTCACAAACAACATTTTGCACAAGACCTTATGACTTTATGTGGAATTAAGGGAAGCCAAAGCTCTCACATGATGAACACAGAATACTTACATGATCTTATGTGGTGATTAGACATCAATATAGGAAACAGGGGGAGCCTTTCGATCCCCGTTGTCTTCAATTCACTCAAAACCCTTCCGACCACAATTTTCACCAGCTCTGCTTCATTCCTGTCCACCACATATTTTTGTGTAAATCAAAGTTAGTCTTATAGCCTTCCTTCCCCTAACTCTGCAATTCCGCATCATCCAGTCCGATCTAAGTGCATAGGGGTTCGATTCGTAGATTCGTAAATGCATACACATACATACATACATACATACATACCCATTAGCAGTGATCTGTGATATCCATCCTTTAAGCCCCGTTACCATAGTCAGTGCTTTCTGCCATCCTGCCACTTCATCTGGCCAGACCCTCATGTGTTTCGATAGAGCCTCTTCAAAATTACCTGATCCACTTCTTACATCATAGAGTTCCACCTTATAGAATACAGGGAAGACTGATATGCAATGCTCTTTGTGGCAATCCATAATCTCGACGAGCTCACGAAGGCACCATTTATTTTGTGCATACTGTTCAGAAATGATGGGGATCACGATCCTACAACTTCTGATGGCCCGGAGGAGCTCAGGGCCTATCTCTTCGCCGACCGGGAGCGTGTCGTTGTCCCTGAACACATGAACCCCAGCAGCTACCAAGCTGGTATAGAGGAAATCGACGAAGCAGGTGCGAGTGTCTGGGCCTCTGAAATTCAAGTACACATCGTAGTTCCAAGGGAGCACGTGTCTTTTCCTCTGCAGGGCTTTGTAGGCGCACACGGACAGAAGAACTAATGGTGGAACAGTTGCTAAGCCGTACAATACTCGTCTCTTATTCATTTTCTTCTCTCTTTCCGGATCTCAGTATGCCTTAATTGCCTAAATCAAGAAAATCAAGAGGACTTGATGACTTTTCTTGCTCGGGATCATGGGAAGTATTGCAAAAAGCGAGTGATCCAACAATAAAATAGACTAAATAAAGAAAATAAATTGGATACTAGATTTATATGGTTTGATCATAGTGATTTATATTTACGAAGAGAGCAGTGATGAATTTCACTATAAATCAATCGATATAGCGGAAATTATATACTCGAGTCATTCAAACACTTTCAATATTTTCCAACCTCTAATTATACCCAATAACTCACATAGTATTTAGCCTCAATAATTCATTGCTAAATAATCTATCAATTTCACGAAAGAATTATAGATCACAAGTATTTAATATGACTTCTACACTAAAATTTCTTGGTCTAATCGCACGAAGCCAATGGAGAAGTCCACGGGTAAGCACTTGTGAGACGGCGCTTCAAGACCTCTTATACAGATTCGTTGCTTTAAAGTTTCATCAACTGCACGAAGACCCACGCTGCCCACGCATCAACCGGCGCAACCAAAATTCCCACAACCTTATATTTATATCTAAAATACTTCAAGGGATGATCCGTGGGCGAATTCTACACGGAAGTGAAGTCCGTGTGAGATACGGTGAGCCCAAGTCCAAATTGGACTTATCCTCTTTCAAATTTGTTGACCGACTTTATTTTTAACAATCTGACGCCAACCAGAAGACTAATTTGTGTGCCTCTCTTCGATTTCAATTTAATTTATTTTCGAAATTCAGATGTTCGCTTCAAACTCAAACTCAAGACATATTTTAACGGAAAGTTTGTTGGATCTACATTTTCTCCCTCAATAAACAGTACCTACTGTGTACACTACGTCCATGTGCCGATCACATGTTAGATTCTCTAGAGGTTCTAAATGCTCTATGTTTTCATTAGTCTCTCCTTTCATGTCCTTCTCAACCCCTTCTAACTTCGTCTACACATTATGCTCATATCTCCTCACTAAAGCATATGAAAATCTTCAATTTGACATGATGAATCCACCCTGAACAAGCTATTTCGATAACTGTACATGTTTGTTCACTACAAGTCATGTGTTTCAAGATCGACTCATTCCTGACGATAAATTCGCTAGGGACGAGACATCACGCTCCACTTTCTTCGAACACGAGTCGGGAACAATTTAGTTAGTGCCCAGCGGGTTTCGGATAATCCGAAATCAGTTTTCCTTCGTTCGGGTTTGATCGGGTCAGAATTGAAAATTTCAACATGTCTATCATCTTTGATACATTTTCAGCCTTTAACTTGATAGGTCAAGTCTATTCTTTTCGTACTGTTCTAATGGAATATGCATACTAACACGTGCGAACCATGAGTATATATTGAAGATAACAACCACATCAAAAGCAAATGCACAGAGTGTTGAAAATACTTTGTAATCATAAAAGAGGTGTCTCTTAATTAAGAGAAGAAGTGTCTTTTTGTTAAGGAAAGACGTAACTCTCGATTATGAAAAAAGATGACTATTGGCCCTAAAAAGAGGTTATTGATGATTATAAAAGGAAGTTATTTGTGACATGAAGAGTGGTGATAATTGGGGATAAGATATCTATTCTCAAGAGATGCATTGATTGATTGTCGATAAATAGAGACTAAATCGCACATTATTCATTATAACCACAGCTATTCATAACTTCTTCTTCTTTGGAACTCTCTATTCTTCTTTTTTCATACACACCACTTTAGTAACACACTCAATATGAAATTCTAAGAGAGAAATTGAGTAATTGTTGAACTTGTTTCTCAGTGGTTTTTGTATATATCCTGGAGGTATATTCGTTTTAAACCCAACAACAACAATAATGGGGGCAAATAATACTTTAAGGATAGTAATCGTCGTCACGCATCAAAGTACCAAAGATCTATTACTACTTCTTTAACTTCATCAATCATCAAATTTTCCCAACACGGGGAACCTGGTAGTATGGCAGTTTGGATCAGTATTTCGAACTCTCAAATTCCCCATCCATTGTTCCAACGCAACAAGATCGGCCAAGATGTAATACTTCGCTATGGAGCAATGATACACTCAAGAAACACAGTATCAATTCGGAACACAATTAACACCGAAAGAAAGAAACGAGAGAAGGAAAATTCATCCAGCCAAATGAACAAACCATCTTGCAACCAGATAATGGAAGGAAGAGAAACGAGAACCTGAAAGCTTTATGAAGCTGAGACCGCGAAAGGCAAGACACAGCAACTCTCACGGATCTCTCTGAAAGCTCTCTCTGGGCTTAGTCAACCTCGCGCATCTTCTTCATTTAACGCTTCTACTATCATATACTCCCACCACAGTCAGTGGACAACAGTCTGCTGGGTCGTCTTCTTCGTATTTGCTTTTTTTTTTCGGAAATACAAAAGGTCTTCGTTTTATCCTTCTGCAATCCCCATACATCACAGCCAACTAACCTATACTGAGAACTCGATTTTTTTTTTTTTTTTTTTTTTTTTGGGGGGGGTGGGGTGGGGAAGGGGGCTGTTTCTATCGAGTCGTTGTCTTATTTTATTTGGGATGTCAAAATGTTTTTGTCATTTTTTGTCATTTCCATATTAGAATCGATAATTTTGTTTGCGATTCCCTCTACTGTTCTTATTTTAAGTTTGAGTTGAGATTACACAACAGCAAACGCCACCACCTAATTGATGCCATAAAAATGACCTGTCGGCTTCTATTGGCAAGTCAAACATGACTTGTAGAGGTAACAAACGAGCTTCCAACAATGTAAGCCCTATTTAGGGACCCTTTTTCTGAGGCTATTCCTCAATAGCTCGTTGTTTAGAAACAAGTTCTCTAGCCATGCAAGAGTGAAGGAAAATACAGGCCCAATAGCTGGTGGGCTTTGGGTCATTTAGGGTGCGTTTGGAAAACTTGTTCCTAGAATATAAAAAGAACGGGAACACGTTTGGTAAAACTTGTATAATTTTTTGTTTCTTTTAATTTTTTAAATTTTTTATTTTTATTTATTTATTTATTTATTCTTTTTTTTTTGCCGGTCGTTTGGCCTCACCCAGCCACATCGAGGCCAAGCCTTGCTGGCGTGGGCAAGGCTCACCCTTGCCTTGGCTGGGCGAGCTCGGCCTCGCCCAAATCTAGCGAGACTAAGCTCGCGCAGCCAAGGCGAGACCGACCTCACCCAGCCAAGGCGAGGCCAAGCCTCGCCAGGGGCCGGCGATGCTTTGGCGAGGTCGCTGGCCCTCGACGGCGTCGCCAGCCAAAGAAAAAGAAAGAAGAAAATAAAGAAGAAAATAAAGAGAAGAAAAAAATAAAAGAGAGAAAAATTATTTCTCGAAGGTGTTTCAATTTCTTGTTTCTTGTTTTTGTTTCAAATTTGTTCCCGGGAACAAAAATATATATTTGGAACAAAAACGCAAACAAACGCGTTTGTGTTCTTTTTTTGTTTCCGAAACAAAAAAAATAGAAACTGTGTTTATGAACAAAAAATATGAACACAAACAAACACCCCCTTAATGTTCAAGTTGATAGACTCCCAGGACTTAGTACTAGCATGAAGTGACATGAAAGAATATAGCATATGCATGTACCTTTAGGAATTACTTTATGCCTTGACCTAGACTACAATGAATAAGTTGCTTTCGATGTCGACATGAATGTATATTGCACATGCTGGCTTCTTAGTAGACCCTTTGAAAGACACGGACAAAAGCAAAAGTTCACAGACTTGGCCTTAAAGAAGACAAGGAATCAATAAGTATAGACAACTTCAATAATTCAATAATAAACTTTTTTTTTTATGACCGAGGGACTGCCGAAGATCACCTTTTGAGGATTACACGACCCTCCGGTGCTCTGTAACACCAGTAAGGCATTGCCACAAGTCACTATTTAAACATAAACCCTCAAGGGACTGGCCGAGTAAACCATCCCTGGGACCTCCATTTAAGTCGGGAGCGTCCGGAGATTTGAACTCATTCTCTTCGACGATGATGTAGTAAAGCCTAACTATCACGGCTATCTATGAGTGGGTATAATAAACCAACTTTAGTAATTCAATAATTGTAAAAACAAATTTATTAAAGCAACAACCTCGTGATTTCCGAAAGCAGATTCCTACACTCATTGCGACGTGCTCCTCAGTCTTGGTCTGCGTCAAAATAGAGTCCTGGTTGCCGATGTCTTCAGGAAAAGGTTTGTTGTAATCCTATGGATCCTGAGAAAAGTCTATCGAAACCTTTTTAACATTTTTATTTTTTTGGGTCCGTAAAATCATATAGTGAGATATAAGAGCACAAGCATACATAATAATAATAATAATAATAATAATAATAATAATAATAATAATAATAATAATAATAATAATAATAAAGGGTTTAAATGTGTGTGGAGAGTAAAATATTATCTGAAGATATGAATTGATTCGGTAAAGATATTTTTATAGTCATATATTTATGATATTAGATAATATTCTATTGGTTGACAAAATTGCAATTTTGTTCCATTCTATTATACTATAGTTTGCAGTTGTCGTAACACATCTCAAAATAATATTGACATTTTTTTGGTCTATTCTTCTTCAATTATAGAACACGATTTCATTCCCAGTGCTTATCATGAGCACTAGAAATTTCCCCAGGCTTCAAGCAAAAAGACAATTCATTTACTATAATTAAGTTACAACTATTTAATTTTTTGGAAACTAAAAAAAATAAATTCGGCATTTTTGAATGATAATTTTTCATTTCATTTGAAATACCATCTATAGTTTCTATCACATTCACTTTTTCTAAAATCAAAATTAAACCAATTCATCATTTCTTTGTACTATGACAAATGAAGTTTCCATTTTAAGCTTCTCATTTCCTTAGTTCCATAAAAGATAAGTGGTAAATTTATGATTCCTCAATATATTTTATCTATATGCTTTCCTTTAATGTAATTGCAAGGTACTTACTTCATAAAGCATATTAAACTTTTTTTTTTATATTTTTAAATGCAAAGATAAAATGCTTATTTACAAAAATAATTTATCATAAATATTTGTTATTTAGATAATATCTATTCCTGAAATTTTTAAATAGTCATTGATAACTTAAATCTCTGTTAGTGGAAGATTTTTCTCTTGAATTCTTTTTATTATTTTCGGTAGTTTTCATCACCCCACTGAAGCGCTCCCACGTGGCCCGCCTACCCCCTTCTCCACTCCCTCACAAAAGCAAAAGCTTCCAGGCTTTAAATATAAAGACTCTGAAAAGACAGCCCCGGTCAATACGGAGTCGGAATTAAAGCAGTCAACAGTTCAATAAGCAGCAGCCTCGGACAGCCAACTTTGACAACTCAATAGCCGGACAAACTCCTCTATTGAAGGGATGGCCTTGTGATTTCTAAGATTCCTCCACTGATTGCTGGGTGCCGTGTCTTCAGGTTCGCCATAATTCCACGCGTCCTGAGAAAAGTCTAGCGCTTCCGACAAGTTCTGTTCGTTTTCTTCAAGAGCTTGACGAATCACATCTCCGATAGCGTGACAGGCAGAGTAATAATGTCACGCCGGTTCTTCGTGATGGATACCGAGTCATAAGAAGTTTGGAGTAATGTGATCTCTTTCCATGTAGTATCCTCCGAATCTCTTGATATTTTTCGAGGAACTTTCCGCGAAAATGCATGTATAATAATGCGATCTCTTTTCATGTAGGACCCTTTGAATCTCTAAATATTTTCGAGGAGTTTTATGTGAAAATGCATGTAGAGTTTGGTTATAAAATAAACACAATTAGTTTGACTTGCTGGTCCTGCAGTGTAAAGTCTGCAAGGTAGTTGCAGCTTTCTTTTCTTATTCACCAAAAATTATGTCTCCTTTCTTGAAGGTTTCGATCACGTTATGTGCCTCAAATAAATAAATTGGACTTAATTTCAATGGACCATACTAATAAATTTTTTTATTATTCTCTTATTCGAAAACTGCATGGAGTAATCAAGGAATGAAATTTGATATGTGGATGTACATATTTGATTCGATATCAGGTATAAATGAACTTTGAACAAATATTACATTGAATCATCATTAGCATCTAATGGGCCTTTCTCATTACCACAACCCATTTTACTCGGGATGTAGAAAGGTTCTTTTTCTTATTAATTTTTTTTAGTGAATGGTTTTGTCATGTGCATATTAGAAGCAATATTTTTGTTTGCTTTTGGCACCAGTATTTTTTACTTTAAGTTGGAGTCGAGATTATACAAAACCAAACGCCATCACCAAACTGACACCAGTAAACGGACATCTTGGCTTCCATCGGCAAGTCAAACATGGTCGTCGAGGCAACAAATGAAGAGTTGAATTCATTTTCGATTAGGAGTTTAATTAACGTGCGTGCAGGTGACCCCCATCAAAATTATATGCAGCCGGGTAAGCTCAGATAATAGGGGCAGAGGACTTCAGAAGAAACGAGCAACAATTACCATTGGAACCAAAATATTTCTGAATGCAACTCCACTTTCGGCGTAAATTTCCAGAGCAAGAACAGAAATCTGTGAATCAGAATAATCAAACACATTCGCAAGAACGATACAATTCTACAGAACCAAAGAGAGAAGCAAAGATTTTAAGGATTTATAATGAGACAAGGATACGGATGAACCTCACAAGCTGCTACTATCTAGCCCGCCCACCCTAAGCTTTGCTCTAGCATGGCCTTCGTTGATTTGGAACTGCTCTCCAATGCCCAAGTGTGCCATCAAGAGCCAAACGAAAGTCACGAGCTTGCCGCCTTTACTAAGTACTTGGGCGTGCGTCTCGGCTCTGCAATGACTTGCTGCATCGGACAACAATTCCACCCACTTTACACATGATCTCCCACTTTTCTTGCTTTCGCTTTCTCAGCTCTTTGGCCAAGATGCATCCGTCGAACAAGACCGATTTGCTCCGATCTCCCTTCACATGGATTGGCTCGGCGCTCGTGTCCACGTCCAGGATTTTCTGGCAGGCGTCCTTCAATTTCCCTCCTTCCCCTGTTCCCCTTGTTGGGCAAAATATTTGTGGAGAACGCCTAGAAAATTTTTCCTGATACTATTTCTATGAAAGTTAAATAGGATAAAATACTAAGTGAAAGCAGTAAAGATGAATAATAAATAACACCAGAATTTTAACGTGGAAAGTAGTCCACTTCAAACTTCCACTATGATAAATAATGTGATACAACTTTACCTAAAGGTGGATCTCTCTCTGTCTTCAATTTGTGGATCCGAACCTCTCACAAATTGGATAACTCACTCAAAGATGACTCTTTTTCTTGGAAGAAGAAAACTGTTTCTTCCGCTCTCTGATATTCTTTCTGTGTCATCTCTTCTCCGTTAAGGAGGATTCCTATTCATAGGAGCAAATACAATCCCAAATATGAATTATACGATACAAAATCACGTAAATTTATCTCCTAATCTCTTGTGATTTTGTATATATGAAAATATCACTTTGATTTCTTTTCCAATCTTCTTTGATTTTCTAAATGTGGAAAATCACGTTGATTTATCTCCCAATCTCTTTTGATATATATATATTTTTTTCTCTTTCTCCCTTTTTTTTTTCTTTTTCTTTTACACACTCACTACTATACATATTCTACTGCAGATTAGGATTGAGCAGTGGTTTAGGGTTGACTCTGGACCGACCTTGGACCGGCCCAACCCTGCCGGTCCTGGTCCGGTTCCCAAGGCGATTGGGTCGGTCCTTGGTCCTGAAATTCCAAGACCAATACTTTGCGGGTTGGTCCTCGGTCCCAAGAGTTTTGGGTCGGTCCAACCCTGGACCAACCCTATATATTATATTATATTATTTATAATTCTTTTATATATTCAAATCTAAGTAAAATGTCTGTTATATTATATTATATTGAGATGTTTTATCAATAGCACTAATAGTAATTTCAATTTAAAACTTTTGTTGAGTATTAATTATGTGTCGTTTGTTTTGTTTTCAGGTGTATAGAAGTTCAAGTGAATTAACAAGATGTGAAATTATATATTCATGGTTTTTTATTTTGTAAAGGTTATATATTCATGGTTTATATTAAGTATTTTGAACTTTTTATGGTTTAATTGTATTTTGCTAATGAATTTCAGCTGCACTTTGCTTTTCAATTTGTGTCAAATGGTAGAAGTTTTTTAAGAGTAGAGTAGTACTGCAGTTGTTACGGTGATTTGCTAGTCAAGTGGTGTGAAGCTCATTTTTTGGTTGAGTGGACTCTACATGATCAAATGCAGGAAAACACTTTTGTATATGATGTTATGAATATTAAAGATAGATGATTACAAGAACTTTCCATTTTGTCCCAAATCTCGATGAGCGGCTAGTATGTACGAAATTTCTATTGTTGTGTCATCTTAAATTTGCTAAATATGTATTGGTATTTATAGTTTAGTTGCACAATGCCGCATTATTGATGGATGTGTAATTTGAATTTGTATGTTTGCTTTTTTAGGGAGTATAAAAAATAAGACGAAAAAAATTATTGATCGGTCCCGGGTTGACCTTGGAACCGGACCGAACCCATTGGGTTGGTCCGGTCCTTGGTCCCAAGCTCAATAGGGTCGGTCCTCGGTCCTAAAAATTGAGGACCGACACTGTACGGGTTAGTCCTAGGGTTATGGGGTGGCCCGGACCAACCCGGACCATGCTCACCCCTACTGCAGATATACATAATTGCATTGGCCTCTCCAATTGGGAGTGACCTAATCAACAAATCTCCCCTTCACGAGCAATTTGGAGAAGGTGTCAAACCTGCAAAAGTTCGACAGGCTTGCATCTTCATTGTAGATAGGGATTTTGTCATCATATCTGAGCCATTGGTGTCAGTGTGTATCTTCTTTAGTTGTAGGGCTTTTTCTTCCAACACATCACGTATCCAATGATATCGATGTCAATGTGTTTGGATCGGAGTGGAAAGTTGCATTTTTGCTGAGGTGTATTGCGCTTTGACTATCTGAATACAAGATATACTCCTCTTGGTTGTGGTCCACTTCTTGTAGAAACTTTTTCATCCACAAGAGTTCTTTACATGCTTCCGTTATCGCAATATACTCTGCTTCAGCAGTAGATAAGGCAACATATTTTTGTAGTCGAGATTGCCATGAAACTGCTCCCCCTGCAAAAGTCATTAGATATCCCGATGTAGACTTTCTTGAGTCCACATCCCCTGCCATGTCTGAATCCAAAAAACCTTCTAACACAGTTTTACCATCACCAAAACATATGCAGTTATTAGATGTACCACGAAGATACCTGAATATCCATTTGACCGCTGCCCAATGTTCCTTACCAGGATTAGATAGAAATCTACTTACCACATCAACTGCATAGGCGATATCAGGCCTCGTACATACCATCGCGTACATTAGACTGCCAACTGCCAATGCATAAGGGACTTTTTCCATTTCCTTCTTTTCTATCTCACCTTTTGGGCATTGCTCTAAACTGAGTTTGAAATGATTTGCAAGTGGAGAACAAACTGCTTTGGAGTTATTCATATTAAATCTTTCAAGAACTTTATTAACATACCGTTCTTGAGATAACCAGAGTTTACGATTCTGCCTGTCTCGCAAGATTTCCATCCCAAGAATTTGTTTTGCGGGTCCCAAATCCTTCATCGCAAAGCACTTGCTCAATTCCTTCTTTAAGTTGTTGATCTTGCTTTTATCCTGGCCAACAATTAACATGTCATCAACGTAAAGCAAAAGAATGAGGAAATTACCATCAGTAAATTTCTTGATGAAAACGCAGTGATCAGCGGTGGTTTTGTTGAACTCGTTTTCTTCCATGAAGGAATCAAATTTTCTATACCACTGTCTTGGTGCCTGCTTGAGCCCATAAAGACTCTTCCTCAATCTACACACAAGATTTTCTTTGCCTTTGATTTTGAAACCTTCTAGTTGATCCATGTAGATCTCCTCATTTAGATCTCCATGTAAAAACGCAGTATTCATGTCAAGTTGCTCGATCTCCAAGTTCAAGCTTGTTGCCAAGCCAAGAACAACTCGAATAGAGGACATTTTAACTACAGGAGAAAATACCTCATCGAAGTCAATATCTTTCTTCTGAGCGAATCCCTTCACAACCAACCTTGCTTTGTATTGTGGCTGTGAGTTACCTTCTTTAGTCTTTAATCTGAACACCCACTTGTTTTTGAGAGCTTTTCTTCCTTGCGGCAACTTGACTAAATCATAAGTATGATTTTCGTCTAAGGATTTCATCTCCTCATGCATAGCGTTTAACCACTCCTCTTTATGCTCGTGGTATATAGCTTCTTGGTAGTTCTCTGGTTCTCCCCCGTCAGTGAGCATCACATACTCATTGGGAGAATATCTACGACTAGATTGTCGTTCACGAGTTGATCTCCTCAATTGAGGTTCTGATGGGACCTGTTCAACAATTGGTTCAAGTTCAGTTGAAGTAGTCATACCTTCAATCCTAGATTCCGCTTGCTTGTTGATAGGAGGAGCGACTGGGCCAAGATCAACTAGGTATTCATCTGTTGATGGAGATTTCTCGTGCTTCTCGAAGTCCTCAATCGTTTGATCTTTAAGAAATACCACGTCTCTACTTCTGACTATTTTTCGGTTAACGGGATTCTAGAGTCTGTAACCGAATTCTTCATGTGCGTACCCCAAAAAAATACTTTGCTTTGATTTTTCATCAAGCTTTGATCTCTCATCCCTTAGAATGTGAACAAATGCTCTACAGCTGAACACCTTCAAGTGGCCATAAGAAATAGGGATAAGTGTTCCAGAAATCCTAAAACTTGTCACAAAAATGCATTTCAGTTCTAAAACTAGCAAAAAGTGCAAATAAGTCCTCAAACTTTTCAAAATAATTCAATTGAGTCATAAAGCTAACACCGTCGGTATTTTCCGTTAAAAAATACCGACGTGGCATTTTAAATTAATTTTTATTTTCCAGCTAGCTTTAAATTATTTTTTATTCAAATTTTTAAAAAATGTATATTTAAAAACTAAAATTCATTTTTAAAAACTATTAAAAAAAAAAAAAAAAAAAAAGGGCAGAGGAGGCGGCCGTCCATCGCCGGAGGGGCCGGCGACGGTCGCCAACCGCCGCCCAACCAGGGCGAGGCCTCGCCGGCCCCAGGCGAGGGCCGGCGACCCTCGCCTGACGCGGGCGAGGCTCACCCGGCGAGGGCGAGGGCTCGCCAGCCCCAGGCGAGGGCCGGCAACCCCCCGCCGCGGCGAGGGTCGGCGAACGCGGGCGAGGGTCGGCGACCCCGCCCGACGTGGGCGAGGGTCGGCGACCCTCGCCGACGCGGGCGAGGGCGCCTAGATCGGGCACGCCGGCCCTCGCCTAGGGGCTGGCGACCGTCGCCAGCCCTAGGCGAGCCCCCGCCAGCCCGCCCGAGGGCCGTCGAGGCCTCGCCTGTGGCTGGCGACGATTGCCAGCCCCCAGGCGAGGGTCGGCATGCCTAGATCTGGGCGCCCTTGCCCGCGTCGGGCGAGGGTTGCCGGCCCTCGCCCGGGGCCGGCGAGGTCTCACCCAGTCGGGCGGCGGCCGACGACCGTCGCCGGCCCCCTCCGGCGATGGGCAGCCTGCCTCTTCTTCCCTTTTTTTTTTTTAAATTTTTTTAAATTTTAATTTTTAACAGTTTTTAAAAATTAAATTTTAGTTTTTAAATATAAATTTTTAAAAATTTTGAATAAAAAATTATTAAAAAACCAGCTGGAAAATAAAAATTATTTAAAATACTACGTTAGCGCCACGTCAGCATTTTCCGTCAATAAAACTGACGGCGTCAATTTTACGACTCAATTGAACTATTTTGACAAGTTTGAGGACTTATTTGCACTTTTTGCAAGTTTTAGGACTGAAATGCATTTTCGTGACAAGTTTTAGGACTTCTAGAACACTTATCCCTAAGAAATATCCTTACCAGTCCAGACACTTTGTGGTACATCACCGTTAAGTGGAGCTGAAGGTGATAGGTTGAATAAATCAACCGCCGTTCTCATTGCCTCACCCCAAAAGTGGTTTGGCAGCTTTGCGTTGGAGAGCATACATCTTATTCTTTCACATATGGTTCTATTTATCCACTCTGCGACACCGTTGTGTTGAGGTGTTTTAGGTACGGATCTTTCTAGTTTGATCCCAAGGTTTTTGCAATAATCTTCAAAAGGTCCTCGGTATTCGCCACCGTTGTCAGAGCGTACACACTTCAATCGCTTGCCTGTTTTTCTTTCAACCTTCATATGAAATTGCTTGAAGATTTCCTGCACTTAATCTTTAGTTTTCAAGGAAAATGCCCACACCTTTCTAGAGTGGTCATCAATAAATGTTACAAAATAAAGCGCACCTCCAAGTGTCCTAGTTTGCATTGTGCATACATCGGTATGTATCGATCTAAAATTTCAGCTTTTCTAGATGGTGGGGAACTGTGAAATGCTACTCTATGTTGTTTTCCCATAATGCAGTCGACACAAGTATTCAACGGTGTACCTTTTATTCCGGGTAGAAGTTGCTTTCTAGTGAGAATTTTAAGTCCTTTCTCACTCATGTGTCTGAGTCGCTTATGCCATAACTCGGTGGTGACTCCTTTTCCGGTTACATTCACCTCTCCTCCACATGGCTTGAATTGTGTGATATAGAGAGAGTTAGTCTTTTCTCCTTTGGCTATCACCAAATTACCTTTGGTGAGCTTCCATTTTCCATCACTAAAGATATTGATGTAGCCTTCGTCATCAAGCTTGCCGACAGATATAAGATTGTGGGGTATGTCCGGAACATGTCTCACATCTTTGAGTAGTAGCCTACATCCAACATTAGTCTCCAAATAAATATTACCCATACCAATAATTTTGGACGTACCTTCGTTTCCCATCTTTACGAGTCCAAAATCACCAGTGGTGTAAGAAGTAAAAAGATCTTGATGAGCCGTGACATGGTAGGATGCGCCAGAATCAACTACCCATGTCGAATCTTGGGATGCAAGATTAATGGAATCATCACTTTGAATAATGATCACCTCATCCGCTATATTCGCAGTGTCATTCGTCTGGTTCTCGTTAGCTTTGTTGACATTATGACTTTTTGATTTTTCCGCCTTTAGCTTTCTGCATTCTCGGATGAAGTGTCCCAGTTTACCACAATGATGGCACTTCTTGTCTCATCTGAAGTTGGATTGGGACCTTCCTCATTGCTGATTCTGAAAGTTTCGGCTTTTGCTTCTCCCTCTCTGTTCTTGATTTTCTTGTCGATTAATGACAAGAGCCTCGGATGCAGGGTTGACTCCACTCTCTTTTCGCCGGGATTCTTCATTCAACATTCTATCTTTTACCACGTCCATGGTAAGCTTGCCGTCAGGAGCCGAGTTGCTGACTGACACAACAAGTGTGTCCCAGCTATTTGGCAAAGAGCTAAGCAGCAGTAAAGCCTGCAATTCATCATCTAATGTCATCTTCATAGAATTGAGTTGGTCTACTATACCTTGGAACTCACTCATGTGTTCCGAGACACTGCTCCCGTCTTTGTATTTCAGATTCACGAGCCGCCGCATGTGATTCGCTTTATTTTGCGCCATTGTTCTTGCGTACATCTTCTCTAATTTTTGCCAAAGAACACCAGCATCATGTTCATTAGCAAAATTTTGAAAAATACTTTTATCAATCCATTGTCGGATTTGAGCGGCACACTTCCGATTAAGCACCATCCATTCACTATCAGACATTGTTGTTGGTTTGCCACTAGAAGATGATGCCAATTTGGCTTCCGCTACAGGATCTGACTCCTCGGACGCTGGTATTGGTACCTCTGTCGGTATCACAATTGGCCTCCAAAGATCTTTAATGTATAGCAAATCCTCCATCTTTGGTTTCCAGATTGCATAATTGAATGCAGTCAATTTTATCATGTTGCCAAAATTTTCCTCCATTTAATTCTGCACAAAGAAATAATAAATAGAGCAACCAAGCTCTGATACCACTTGTTGGGAAAAATATTTGTGGAAAACGCCTAGAAAATTTTTCCTGATACTATTTCTGTGAAAATTAAATAGGATAAAATACTAACTGAAAGCAGTAAAGACGAATAATAAATAACACCAGAATTTTAACGTGGAAAACCCTCCAAGGCAAAGGGAAAAACCGTGGGACCATAGTCCACTTCAAACTTCCACTATGATAAATAATGGGATACAACTTCACCCAAAGGTGGATCTCTCTCTGTCTTCAATTTGTGGATCCGAACCTCTCACAAATTGGATAACTCACTCAAAGATGACTCTTTTTCTTGGAAGAAGAAAACTGTTTCTTCCGCTACGCTCTCTGATATTCTTTCTGTGTCATCTCTTCTCCGTTGAGGAGGACTCCTATTCATAGGAGCAAATACAATCCGACATAGGAATTATACGATACAAAATTACGTAGATTTATCTCCTAATCTCTCGTGATTTTGTATATATGAGAATATCACTTTGATTTCTTTTCCAATCTCCTTTGATTTTCTAAATGTGGAAAATCACGTTGATTTATCTCCCCATCTCTTTTGATATATATATATATATATTTTTTTTCTCTTTCTCCTTTTTTTTTTCTTTTACACACTCACTACTATACATATTCTACTGCAGATATACATAATTGCATTGGCCTCTCCAATTGGGAGTGACCTACTCAACACCCCTCCCCTTGAAGAACTTCTTTGCCTCGGGGCATGTGTCCCGGAATCTTATCTGGCCGATGCCGGCCACATTGGACATCATCATAGGTTGCTTGATTAGAAGGTACAACATGTAATCCGACAAGATCTTGCTAAACTCCCTGTACAAATGGCGGTCCAGGCTATTGTCCCGGGTATTGTCTGGGCTATTGTTCAGGCTGTTGTCTGTGTTGTAGCAGAGTTCAGTAGCAATGTGCCATAATAGAATGCTTCCGATCGTACTCAGGACCTTCAACATATTTCTTTATTGCCTCGCAATCGGTATCCCACTCACTATACCGGAGAACCCAATTTCCCTTAGCCTCGTATATTTCCCTTGCCTTTTGTGCGTCTTCTACGAACACCGACTTAAATTGGAGCTCATAAAATATGAACTCCCACAACTTCGTAGGAAAGGGGTTCCTCGACACATATTCCAGCGAATCGAGAACTTCTTCAAGACCGACCCCCTTGTGCAGCATTAGTAAAGGCCAATATCAAGGTGCGGCAAAACCAATGGGCGATAAGTGCTATATAAAACCAATTATCCAGCGCCCGAACAATGCAGTTGAAGCAAGATATCTCCAATCCGAGGATATACAAAGGAAAGATGCAGAGTTTACCGATGATCATACTGCATCGACCCTCAGGATTGCGGTCCTCATTTGGATGCTTGACAAAAACATAGGATAGAATGGCCCTGAATTTCAGTCCATAAAGAACTTCCATCATCCCTAATTCTTTTGAGAAACAATCAAAGATCTTCTGCAAACCAAGGGAGATGGCTCTGATGAACAAAGAAGTTAACTTGAGGATTGCCCAGAAAGGTAGACCAAGACAAAACAATATTCCCCTAAGGATATATAACAAAAGGCCGAAGATTTTTCCAAAAATAGCGCCATAAGAACCCTTTTGCTTCTAGGTTTTTCTCGGACGGTCTTCAGGACAAACAGATAGAAGGTTGTAAGAGTAGATGGTTTTAGACCACCGATGAAACAATATAAATGTATCCAACACCTCATACTTAACCTTGGCTATCCTTTGCAACTATGTCAAACTCTAGAGATTTCGTTGTCTGTGATTTTACAATTCTTGTACCTCCATTGGGATCACAAAACTAATATCCATTCGAATGACTTGGATAAGATACGAAATAACACTAAGGGGTTTTACAGTTCAATTTACTTAATGTTGGATTATATAACCTCACTTCTGCGGAACTCTCCAAACTTTAAAATGATTTGAATCAGGCTTATGTCAAGCCACAACTCAAAACGAGTCAACGTAACATCCTTGGTAGAAATTCAGTTTAATGCATATTGGGCTTTTTTGCCCCATAGAAAACCTGATAAGTTAGTCAGAGTATTCATACTCACTATCATGTCCATTATGGTGCAATTACGCCTTTCGGCCATACTAATTTGCTTAAGATTTTGGGCATAGTAAACTAAGTTACCATTCCAGAATCTTTTAAGTATTTGACAAATAACCCTTTAAGCTATCCAACATTGTCATACTTGTCAAAATACTTATCACTACAATCATAAGTGACAATCTTTAAGACTTATCACAACTGTTTCTTGACTTTAGTCCAAAAGAATTTGAATCTATCCAAAGATTCAGACTTTTCTTTAAAGAAATATTCATCAATGATTGTGTTGAAAAGAAAAATTCTATACAACGTTACCATATACGGTCACCAATATCAGCATGAATGACCTCCAACACATCAGAATACCAAATTGTAGTTTTCTTACTTATCTTAATTATCTTACTTCTACAATAGTCTACACAAGTCCTTAGGTGACTTTTAAGAGTAGACATAATATCAACGTTATCAATCTTTTTATTCTTTTTCTAGACATATGATCAAGACGTTTATGCTATAATGCATAAGATTGTTCCTTAGGTAAATATATATTGGAAACAATCTTTTAAACTGCATATGCGACATACATAACGTTGGGAGATTAACACAATTGGTACAATCTATTTGACATATTGCAGCACCTGACTTTATTTGACTTGGAAAACATAGAAACAACATTGTTCTATACTTCAAAAGAGTAGCCACGCTCTTCCAGACATGACATGGAGACTTAGTTTCCTCTAAAGGAAAGTATATAAAGTGTTTCTCAACATTAAATACAAACCAGAATCCATAATCCATAGTCAAAGCAACATCTCCCACTAAATCAACATTGAACATTGTTTCCCATGATGAGTTATAATTCATCCTGCTTAGATTTATGAATCCCCTTATGGTAAGTAACATAATTTATTGTATCGTTATCTAGCCACCAAGAACCAAATGAAGCTTTTGATAGGAATTAGATTCATAAATGAATGTTAATGAATCATCAACTCTAGACTCACGCTTGGACAACCAAGCTTTATATTCATTACAATATCCCTTATATGTCATTTCTTTCTACAAAGGTAGTAAATGACACAATTTCTCTTAAAATGTGCTATCTTGGGACTAGATTGTCAATTGTCAAAATGACTGATGGTTTCATAAATTCCTTTATGAGTATGATCTTAAACTTCAAATCTACCATATTTAGGACGTAATTCTTAACCTCATCAAAACCATCACACCTTATGTTGAAGAATCTTCGCATTTACCCCAATCTTGGCATTAGATAAGACACAATTCAAGCCACCTAGGATTTCTTGATCATTTTAGCAGTGCGGTCAGCTGGTAAGCCAATTTTAAGTGTTCCTAAAGGAATGCCTTATAGATAACGAACAAATTTAATTGCCCCTTTTCCAAACGGCAATAAATATTTTCTAGTTTCATATCACTAATAGTAAGATTTCCAATTTATTCTCAATAAGAATAATATGAACATCTACCATGATCATTTCAAATAGAAAATCATATTCACTACTTAAAATTTGACCAGTAGGAACCTTAATTGCAACGGAGTTGCCATTACAGAGAATGTAATTTAATAACAAGTAATTTGCATCATGTGAGTATAATGTAACTTGAAAACCTTATAGGTACACATTCCAAAAGTTACATACATAATCATATAAACACCTTTAGGCAAAATATATAACATGTAATTGCACACTCTCCATATGACAGAGGTCATAAAAATATATTCTAACATTTTGCTAATTCACCACCTTTGGATGTATGAATCACTAGGGTCAATCACTCCTCAACCATATGCTATACATGCATCATTTCCTGAACTAATACACAATTACCTCCTTTAGGAGTATAACCACGCATTAGAATATGAGACCGATATTTCTCAAATCCAATCAAGTGGGCCATTTTGACAGTCGCAACCTAATTGAATCATTGAAACTCTCTCATACCAGGGATATAAACTTTATTACTCACATTTATCTTATACATGTGATTTTAGACCTGATGATAGGAGCAATTCATCACTAAAATCACATGTCATACCAATCTCATTACTCTATTTATTAATACACGCCGAACCTTATACATGCTATTAATGAATCAATACTTTACATAATCTTTATGTGATGACATACATGTGAATTCAAAATTTCTGAAACTATAGGGAAATACCTGAAAAATACGCAAAAATACCCTTAAAAGTTACTTACTTTAGGGTTTCACATGCATTTTCACATCCATAAAATAATCAAACATATAAAATAAAATACATCACGGTGTAGAAAACTTCAATATGAGCATGTCGGCGCAAACTACACCAAACGAATGCCACACCCGCCCTCATGCACCATAGGAATGTGTGGCACGTGAGATACATGTGCAGGCATCTTAACTGGCCTAGAAAGCCAGTCGAACCGGGTAGACTGATTTGATCGGTCAACGGTTCAACCGATCAATGACTTGATCGGTCCAACTAGTCAGTGGTCAACTCGGGTCGGGTCAACTTGGTGAAACCAGGTTAGGTTAGTCGGTCAACCCACGTCGGGTCGACCTATCGAAGAATGACGTCATCAACGCGAAGTGACGTCATGCATGATGTCATCCCAGTAATAGTGATGCCGCGAGTTGGCGGGGTGACATCATTGATGATGTCTCCCACTGCCATAGGCAGTCACGCGCTGGGCACGCGAGCACACGCATGAGCTCACACGATGGCGCGTGGTGTTGACTCCCAACTCTGTCTCGGCACGTGGAGGCATATGAGGTAGTTTCTATCGTCTTCTAGAATCGCACAACCCATCAAAATCTTCATTTCAATGAGTAGAATTCTTATAAGTGATCAAATCTCACTTTTACTAGACCAAAAATCATGAAAATGACCAAAACAGCCCAAAGGAAGGTCAAATCTAAAATACTTATCGTCGGCGCATTTGGCCTTCGCTAGAGGTGTGCTACCCATTGAAATGCTCGGTTCGACAAGACGAATCCATATGTGTTTTCAAAATCAAGTTTAAATGGAGAAAATTTCCAAAAATGGGCCAAATGCAATAGTTTGAGTTCTAGGCTATGAGGCTCTAATACCAAATGTTTGCCGTCGAAGTAGCATCCCAGGATCAACATAGCTAGACACTCAAACATTTTGGAGAAGAATACGAAAATTTGTGTACCTGATTTGGAATCCATCATTCTTTATCTGGAATGGCAACGATTTGATGCTCAGATGACAAGCCTACGCTCAAGTTCTTATTGTCGCGCCCTGAACCCCAGGCACGCATACATCTCTTAGCAGTCGATTAAAAATGCGACGTCCTAGGATGCGTCGCCGACCCATTCTTTATATCTTTCAATTAAGCACATATTGAAGCAAATTAAATAAACACCCAATGAACCATCAAACACATAGATAGTAAAACATGCTAACGATTTTTCACAAACCACACTTTATAAACATACCAAGTTAACCCTACAAAGTTATATACAAAAGGTCCATCTCAAAAAGAGGTCATAACCGACCTACAACCCAGATCCCTTCGACTCTGATGCTGGGTCCTCCACAACACCATCTAGGATGTCGATGTCCATAAGGTGAGTTACCTCCCCATCCTTGGTTTCAACGGTAGGTCTGTCAAAACCCTGCAAAAAACCCTCTCAAGCCCCATTACGCTCATTAATGTACCACACTTTGAAGCGATGAGGTATCTAGTGATGGAGGCCCTCATCAACCCAAATAGTGGTCACAACTAACTCATGGGTCTCAGTGGCCCTGAGAATAGGGAAAAAGGAGGACTCATAGTCTATCTCCTTCGGCACCCCAAAACAAATGGGACATCTCCCCATACTAAGGTCCTGAAAAACGGTTAACCACGACAAGGTGAGATAAATCTCAGTGAGTCAAAACCCTAAACCCCGATTAGGATGCAAATTCGCATCAAAGACGGCCCTAAACATGCACCATATAGAACTTACCTCGCCTTGGCGCATCTTTGCATGTTAGCTTATCACACATGCCAATATCAATGCAACAAGCGTAATTTAATAACCTAAACCCATCATTCTAATCACAAGAGTCTCAATTATAAGGTAAAACCATTATGACACGTTTCATACCGTACCACACAATTTAGCCTCATAATCAGGCGTAACTATCACAACAATTCAAGCGTGTTCCAATTATTCCAACTCAACAACCACGACCAACTCAACAGTCGGCGGTCATCCGACGTAACTATGCATCGTCCCACTTTGTCAGGCACGGCAGTGTCCAGCACTACACGCCCATATGACATTCTATAAAAGAGCATCGGCTCGGCCTTTACCGCGTCTAGCATCCGTTGACGTGGGGCATCCGAACTTAATCAAGCATTACCTCCCCGACTCTCATCAGGTGACGGGTTTCAATAATGACCACAAGTGCACACATCCTTGGCCAAGAATACCGTGCTTTGCATTCAAATACCTTGTATTCAAATAATGAACTCAGCACTTTTCTTCATATTAAAAATTCCCGGTAAAATAATTTTGCGTGGCCACATATTTAAATCGAACCATTACACATAGTACACTCCCATTTAAAAATTCCACGATTTTATATAGTATAAAATTTTGGTGTCAAAAACTGACACCCGGTTTTTTTCTATTTAAATGCCATAAAATCAAATTTAGCAATAATAATCAATAATTACCACCAAGCACTCAATTGCACATATAAGCAATCAAATTCACGTATAAATTCAACCACGAGAAATAGCGTAAAATTTCACTAAACGGCTAATCCGTCACAAATTACGCTAATTATAATTAATTAAATAATTGCAATTAATTAAATTAATCCAATTTAATTAACCTAACCATGGTTAACTAATTTAACCTAAGTTAACTAATCTAACCTAAGGTAGCATAGCTTAACTAAACTAACCACCTAACTAAACTAACCTAACTAAACTAACCAACCTAACTAATCTAGTTACACTAACTAGGATTAACTACTATTCCTAATTAACACTAATCTAACCTCCTAAGTGCAATTAATTACCTAATCAAGGATTAGGAAGTTAACTCATCGGATTAGGATGGCGGCGGGTTTACGGCGACGGTGGCGCGACTGCAGTGAGGACCCAAGACTACCGCATCTCTAACGGAACTCAACTAGCGGCTGAAATTAGCCCTATAAGTCTCAGCCAAAGGCTACGATTTGATTTTGTGGGCTGCGCTGGTCTCAACTGCTGGTGGTCAGGGAAGTTGGAGGATGGCTGGATTGGGCGGCTGGTAGCTGGGCGGAATTGTGGAGATGGCAAGCTAGCGGTTGGGCAGTGAAGGTAGGTTGGATGGATGGCGGTGTGGCCTGGACAGATGGAGCTGAGGCAGACGATAGCTCAGGATAGGAGATGTTGCTTGGCGGACATGAGATGAAGCCACTGGTGGGGCTGCGATTGCAGCGTGATTGAAGTGGGCTGCTGGCGTGGTTTGACGGTGGGTGAGGGTAGGGCTAAGCGTGGTTCCCGGGTTACCCGGGAACCGGAACCGAATCGGAGGAGGGTCCGGTTCGGTTCCCGGTTCCAAGGGGGACCGGTTCCGGTTCCGGTTCCTTTTTTATAGGAACCGGGAGTTCCGGTTCCGAAACCGGAACCCGAACCGGTTTCGGAACCGGAACCTGTTTGAACTGGAACCCGAACCGGCTACTTAGGGCAGAAAAAACTCGACCTTGGATGTCCTAGTGACTTGTATGTGATGTTCTAGTTGAAGTTTGGCTTTGGTCTCTAAATGAAAGTTGTAAAGAACTTCTTGGAGTATAACATACTCAAATTTGGGACAAAACAAACAAGTATAAGTGGGTGAAATCGTTATTCTTTGGAAAGACTGGATCTGGAGATTTTGAGACCGATCCTTGATGAATGCATGGACTGTAAGGCAACCTTTTTGTCGAAATTTCACTTCGGTTTCTTAACAAAAGTTGTAAAGGACATCCTGAGGTACCACATATCAAAAATTTAGAGAAAAAAAATAAGAATAGGTAGGTGAAATCGTGGTCCTTTGGAGATGGTTAGATCTGGAATTACGGTACTACAAACAGGGATTTTAACCGTCCATATTTAATTATCTAGGACGAATTTGACTTCGATGTTATCATGAAGTATCTACCTTATGGTCTTGGCTATCACATAGTCGAATTTAATAATTTTTAAAGGTCATTTGGGTATTTAATCGGAAATGTTTCTAAAACTGTGCAATCTGATGTGTTCGGATCTTGTAAGTTGCAATGTGGACTATATCATTTTGTATGAGGTTCTTTTGGAAATGTGTTCTGCATGAAATATCTCTCTTCATGGCTTCCCTACAACATATTTAAATTTCGTAATTTTTTTAGTTCATTTGCCTATTTAACCAAAAAAATTTCAAAAACTGTGCAAGTAGAGAATAGGAAAAGTAAAATCGATTTTATCTTTTAATCCAGAACGAATTGGACTACAATTTCTTCATGAAACTTGTACCTCTAGGTCTTAAATACGTCGTGTCCAAATTTCAGAATTTTCTGAGTTCATTTAAGGGTTTAATCGAAATTGTTTTCAAAACTTGTACCTCTAGACATTCTTGTTCTAGTGGTGTTTTATTTCTACTTTCTAGTTTGCTATTTGTTTTGAAATTTCTAATTATATTCTATTATTGTTGTGCAGTGCGAAGTTAAAACACCACTAGAACAAGAATGGGAAGTTACCGTGTAGTATACACGTACATTATAGTTTTTTTTTTGGTAACGTGCGCATACGTTATATTTTTTTTGGTAACGTGCGCATATGTTATACGTTATTTTTTTTTTTTTTTGCGCATATGTTATTTTTTTTTTTTGGTAACGTGTGCATACGTTATAGTTTTTTTGGTAACGTGCGCGCACGTTATAGTTTTTTTGGGTAACGTGCGCATATGTTATAGTTCAAATCTGAAAATAACAAAAAAAAAAAAAGGAACCTGTTGGAACTTGGAACCGACCTGAAATCTGTGATAGGGTAGGTTCCAGGTTCTCGGTTCCCACGGGTAGGTTCCAGGTTCCAGACGGAACTGAACCGAAACTTGGAACCGCTCACCCCTAGGTGAGGGTGCATGGGCGTGAGGCAGCGAAAGAGAGGAAATGGAGGGGAATGAATGTGAAAAGAAAATTAAGAAGAAGAAGAAGAAGAAGAAGAAGGGCTGTTCTGTAGGAGGGCCGGTGGTGCACGCATGGGGGGAAAGAAGGGGAATGAATAGAAGTCAAAGCTGCAACCAATGAGGAACTTAGCAAAATATCAAGCCACTCATTGCTAAAGCCACAAAGTCTTCATGCCAAGAAATCAAGGGCTCCTCCAATGGTCATTTTCCTTTCATTTCCTCACAAACAAAGCCTTTTGGGCAGCCAAATAAAGCATTAAAGCAGCCCATTCGAATTTCCATTGCTTTTCCGTTTTGTCCGAAATTAATTTTTCCACAAAATTCCGAACTTGATGAAATTTCTCCGAAATATGAGATGACATCCTAAAAATGAATTGTGACATGCTTGAACGTCCAATTCCCAAAACCGAATTCGATTTCGTCATTAAAATCGATCGAGTGCGATTTTAGTACAACATAACCTATCAAGTAGCTTTTAAGGATTTTAGCATGTTTGACCCGCGGTCGATAATTTTTTATCTACGTTTGTACATCTCCAACTCGTAGATGGCTCTCGGTTGTCGTAAAATTTGCAAGGTTTGAATTACGTGTCTCAAGTATAAAATCGATAGAAAATCGGGTTATTGTTGTTCGACACAAATTTCGCAATCATATAGAATCACCCGCAACTCAATTATGTGTTTCCGTCGAATCGACTTAAATTCGATCTCAATTCGATTATAACAGTATTGTATTGACTCTTACCTATCACACCCCAAAACCATCAAGAATGGGGGATGACACTGCTGTCCTTCTACTCAAAGGACGCAGCCTCAGAACTCCCAAAATCCAACACTTAAAAGTCCCCACATCTGTATCGCTCTCGTACCTACTCATCGTTAGTCGAGAAACCTGAAAAAGATTGGAAAATAGAGGGGTGAGCAACCACGGCTCAGTGAGTAGTGCATCTCTTCTAAGCAGATCGAGCACCCACTATGCATATTTATAAAATCGCAACTCTTTTAACCCAAATCTAGGATATAACAAACATACAGTAAAAAGAATAAGTTACATCCGCTTCAACATAGCTATATTTATAGCAAAAATAATCATTTCATAATAACATCGAAATAAACATCAATGGTCTAATCCACTGATTAATCTCATTTATTTACACGCCAATGGTCCATTCCATTGGTTAATCTCATACCACACAAAGCCCAGAAATTTAACAAACCTTCAAGGCCAAAATATAACATTTCTTACTTTAACACAATATGTTCAAAGCAAAAATATTCAAGATTATAATAGGCAAATGCCAATGGTCTAACCCATTGGTCAATCTCATAAAACATGAATCAATGGTCTATTCCATTGATTAATCTCATCAAACCACACATTGATAATCAAATGAAATTACACATCGATGGTCTATTCCATCGACTAATCTCAAATTACACGTCGATGGTCCATTCCATCGACTAATCTCAAATTACACATCGATTGTCAATTCCATCAAGTAATCTCAAATTACACGGCGATGGTTCATTCCATCGACCCATCTCATATCACATGTCAATGGTCTACTCCATTGACCAATCCGTTGCTCAATATCAAACCATGGTTAGCCGGTGGCTCGGCCCACAAGGATATCCTAGAATAGTATGCGCATACCGACAAGCCCCTCGCTAGACTCACAGCGATATTGAGCATCCACATTAATCCAAAACAACACTATCTATAGTTCTCAAACCAAATCCATAAATCATTTCATATATCCCCAAAAGATTCGCAACTCAACTTATTCGCCAAAAATACTTCTCATAAAACGTTTTCAAATAATTTCAAGACCCGTCTCATAAATCAATTTTAAATCAAATACATTTCAAAAAGCTCATCACAAATCAATATCTATATAACCTTCCATAAATCATCTCAAAGTCGAGCTTTTCGTGAAATGATTTCATAAACCCAGAACATATAATATTTCTCAACTTCGTTCATTAAACAGAATATATATTCATAAAAGTTCTCACGCTATTTTCAAATATCAAAACTTAGTAAATGCCCGATCCAACTTTTATGCAATAAACATGCTTATCCATAACTCATCAAATATCAAATCTTTATAATTTTGAAGACATGAGCTTATAAATTCTTAGAAGAGATAGCACCACTCACCTGGGAAAGTCGGAAATCAACTACGACGCTCACTCGAACCAACGTACTTGGATCCCTAATAATTAATGGAAAAACATTATCAAAATGCCGATTAAAAATGATATTCACATAACGACTCGTCTATACTAGGCCTATTTTTCAATAAAACGACACATATGCGCCACGAAAGCTCGCATTTATTGAAAACCCATCGATTTCCCGCAAGGCGCAGCCCATGCGCCAACTTTGTCGCACCATAACTTCCTCCACAAAATTCCGTTTCAAGCCGTATTATAGTCTTTAGAAAGCTCTCTTAACGTACAACAACAACCCCAACTCAGCCACCCCAAAACAGTACCGAAAACAACAAAAAAAAAAACAAGCTCGAAGCTTACTGTTCGCTACAGTACCAGCATGCGCCCCCGACTTCAAAATTCCGTTCTGGACAAACCGCAAGCTCAAATCACGATCCGTAAGATACTATAGCTTCACAACATCCCAAAGTACCATTTCTATAAAAATATACAGCTTAACGACTAAAAAATCATACTTCGCCGCTCGATTTTCCCAAAATTCCGAATTTCAAGCCCTAGGTCCGAAATTACTCCAATTGAACAAATGGGCGGCACGAGCACTTACCGGGTGTTGCGTTACGTAGTTAATGCAGCTTGGCGAGGCTCCCATGACAAGAAAGCGCGAAACCTCTCTTTTTCTTTTCTCTTCTCCTTCTCCTTCTTCTTTCTCTCTTTCTTCTTCTTTGCATTCGAGCTCTCTGCCGTTCCTCTCCCCCCCTTCTTTCCTTCTCTCTTTCCCTTTTATCTCCTCCTTTTTCTTTTCTTTTTCCTTTTTTTTTGTCTTTTCTTCCTCTCTTCTCTCTCTCTCTCTCTCTCTCTCTCTCTCTCTCTCTCTCTCTCTCTCTCTCTATTCTCTTTTCCCTCTCCCGACAGCGTGTGGGGCCCATAGCGAGGACGCTGTTCTGCTAGGGGGAGAGAGTGTGATGGCCCGAGCGGCGGTGCGTCCGCGCCTCAATCCCCGGATGTGCGCAAGGAAGAGGTCCTCTCTCTCTTGTCCCACATCGCTTAGGGGGGAGTCCAGGGCCAGTTTATAATGGCTTGGGCACCTTAACTTGTGTGACGCGTTTTAAAGCCGTAAGGACTCAGTGTTCAAAGCGGACAATATCACACAGTGGGCCTGGGTCGTTACATTACCGATTATTACGGTCGAGCAATTGATTTCCAATCGAATTCTCTAGTATGTCACGTTTATATCCCTTAATGGCCCCACATGATAAATTAGTTAACTCGTGAGAGGCTAGCTCAGAATAAAATGACCATAGGCCTGTCGACGAAACAACCATTTCACATTATCGAGACGAGGTCGAATCTCAGGATATCACACTTATCCTCTATGGCCCTCAGTTCTTGGCTTAATGAGACTATCACTCACAATCTACCTTATGTGAGGTAAGAGAAAGTTCATGGAAGAATAATGGTTAAAGGAGGGACTTTAGCGCTATTTATAGAGTTTTGGATGGGCATTCTCATTACGAGTCGAGCCCAATTCGGTTCACACAAATCAAGCACATATTCGACTATTAAGAAAACTTTATGCCTTACCTAATTAGACCAATCTCATAAAACGGTAAATTACAATTTCAATTAATGTAACAAAGATCAGGAAAACTCTTACAGCAAGTTCTCAGTTTTTTTAAGTTTTATTTCTTTGGATTACTATACATCCCCAATCGCTTGATTCAACGAATCTCCATTACAAAATCGTATATGAGGTTTCCTGAGTCATGGTGTATGTCAATGAATCAAAAATTAAACAATTACTAGGCACGATCTTACCTTACCAAGCGCCCAATATGGTGTCGGACCATGCAAAACACAATGCCAGTTTGATCACCTTACTTTGGACGCAAGACCGACCGTCGCCATGCGAAGCGGAAAAGAAAATGCAGTCCACGATCACTCGTGCTTTCGGAATTACTCCATGCCTTGACCTAGACTTGGAATAAATGAGTGGCGACAAGCTATAGTTTGTTGAGATACTCGTGTGAATAAGAATACCCCTTGCTGGCATCTTATTAGACCCTTGAAGATAGGGACAAAAGCAAAAGTTGACTGACTCCAGACTTAAAGCAGGCGATAATTCAATTAGCAGTGGCATCGCACTGACGAATATTCAATTAGTGGCATCGTGACTCCTGAAAGCAGATTCCTTGACTAATTGCTGGATGGTCCACGGTCTGCATCTTCATCAAAGATGTCTTCGGATCAAGTTTGTCATAATCCCATGGATCCGTCGGTGGTTCAATCATTACCGATAACCTTAACAAGACACTGTCACATTAACGATTTTCAAAGAAAATTAATTGAAAAGATTACGTTATGATTTTGAGTAAATTTATTATTGAATTAGCAAAATTTGAAAGTTCGAGATTGAATTGACATATGCACAATTAGTTTAAAATGTATTGGATAATTTTATCTTTCAATCCACTTGTCGAACATGAGTCGTAGAGGCGACAAAAGAGGGGTTGGATCTGTTTTTGATCATATTCAGAGGAGAGTTATTTCGGCTTATAAAATGTCCAATGTGGGGATCAGTTGGAGTAAACAACTTGGTCGTCCTGCGACCGAAAGGCAAATAATCATATCCTGGTTTTCACTCCTCGATCAGAACTTGACCATAGTGTGATCAAATTTGTGGACTTTTCGTGAAAAAAGCTGGTTGTGCGGTTGCAAAAGTGATTGAAAAGCAGGAAACTTAAAATATCTGGGAATTGAAAACATTTGCGAAATCAAAGTATTAGAGGTAGAATTTTCACCTGGAATAAAAACTAAATGGGAATTTTCTAAGTTTTTATTATTTTTTAAAAAAAAAAAGGAAAGTAATATGTTCATGTTGCAGTAGTATATACGAAGCATGGAATATGGTATCCTTCAGTTATGGGCATTTCTCAACTAGCATAGCTTAATAATCTGCACTATATGCTACTATCAGTCTCAGGCATGAATCATCCATACATACATACACACATAGGCATATACGAATTCGTATACACCTGGTCCAATCCTGCAAAAGATAATATAGAACAGGCTCTCGATGTAGTTGTGATTGTGATGTGAATGCATGAGGGGATGCCTCTTATTAAATTCATGTTTGTCGTCTCCCGCACTGTCAAGGACATTTAAAAGTTTAAAAAAGTTTCCGTGTGCAACATCAACTTCTTGAGAGGTCTTGTTAGGTGAGCTTTGGCCTCTCTTTTGTGAAGAAATATACGGAAACAGAACAGAACCCGTCTGGTTCTGTGTTTTGTGGTCACTGATCCGACAAAATTTTACCTACAAAGAGCTGAGCACGAGTTCCTTCATAAAGAAAATCTTTTGAAGCATTTTAAGGAGTTGATATGGCTCGGGAGATTGACGATTTTTTACTGGAGAAGTTGAGGGAAGGACTTCAGCCTAAAGACGGAAAGCGATCGAGAATAGCCTTCTCGGGTCAGCTAGAGGAGTTGAGGACTCTGATTGAGGAAAACATGAAGTCGTCCACAAGGGATGAAAAATCTATCAGGGACAATCTTTACTCCCTCAACAATGTCCTGACAGAGTGCCAGTCACTATCCAAGAAGCAAATCATTGCCAACATTCAGATTAGGAGGAGTCTGAATAAGATCAAGGAGGATCTGCAGAGGATTCCTGACCCGAACACAGGTGGAAATAACAACACTCCACAGGGTAACACCGAAGAAAGCTCATCGAATGACAAAGATAGCTTCCTTCAAGTTTTGGGTCGGTCGCAACATCTGCAGAAGCTCAAAGGATTCGAGGTCGAAATTGAGTTGCTGGAATCTTTAGTCCAGACAAAAAGTTCTGAGCAATTCAAGGCAGTTGCCATAGTTGGGAGGGGCGGGATTGGTAAAACAACACTATGCCACCTGTTCTTTGACAAAGAAGCAGAGAAAGAGATCAAAAAATCGAACAAGAAGGAAGAGAAAAAGAAGACGAACAAGGAAAAGTCAACGCAGAAACTGAACAAGGAAGAAAAAATGAAGAAATCCAACGAGGAAGAAGGACAAAAGTACTGTCCTAGAATTTGGGTGAGCATGTCGAGGCAGCCTGATGAGGAACAAAAGGTGGCAATAATTAAGAGAATGTTGACACATCTAGGTGTTGAAGAGGAAACCATTGATTCTGCATTTTCTGCTCGTAATCTGAGGGGAATTGTAGGTTTGCTTCATCAGCAACTTTGGGGGAAGAAATATCTTATTGTTCTGGATAATGCTCGTGAGGACGAGGAGTGGTACCATGAATTGGGTTCCCACTTGGTCCATGGCGATAACTGGGAAGACCGCCTTGCCTATGGATTCCCAAAAGGGTACGGAGGCACAGTCATCGTCACGACCAGGAACACGGAATTGGCTATGAGAATGGTTGGCGAGGAGAATCTGCATAGGATCATGCCACTTTCAGATGACAATGAAGTTTGCTGGTCAATATTTCATGATTCAGCTAAGGAAGGTCACAGTCGAAATGATCCCCCACATGATGAAAAACTGAAAGAAGAGGTCTACAGAAGATGTGCCGGCATTCCATTAGCTGCCAAAGTCATGGGTCAGATTATGAACAAACAACTTCAGGAGGGATCTGCAGAAATTGCGAATTCTGCAGGAATAGTGTAGCTCCATTGTTCATTGTAACGTCTGTTTGCGTTAGCATCACGAGAAACACTTGTCTTTTGATTTTGGATAATCTGTATTTCCAGAAACTGGAGTTGACTTGTTGAAACACGATTTCTTTTTCATGCTTGGTTCATTCAGTAATTGTGCAAGAAAGAGTAGCGGATGGCTTTATATCCAGAATGCCTGATCTTGTCAGCATGCATGACACATTCAGAGTTTAACTAATTCAAGAGATTCAAAGTCACTTTTATTGATTGAAATGAAACCAAGAATGCGGTCGATTTCTTATGAAGTCTGGCTGTTGACACGACTAGAGTGAGTTTTTCCTCTGCGTTCTCATCATTTGTCTCGAGAGAATCTTGCAGTACCTTAGCATGGAAGACACCAACACCAATGTTTGTACACAGGAGGTTTCCTGCTGGAATCAATCGGAAGCGTAGTTGTGTACTTCATCTTTTCAAAACATACTAAGCCATCTTGTTACTAATTCAAAAGGCAAGGTAAATCAGAACATGAAATCATCTCAAACAATGTGAATTGTTTGTGCTGAGATATGTCTCAACTTTGAGGCCGAAAATAAAATTTTCACAATTTACATGATTTTTCTTAATTGGAGTTGGTTTCCTATTTGATGGTTATCTTGGTTAAGTAGATCTCTTGTTTTTGGATCCAATTCTTGTTTATAAAGGAAGTTAGTGTTCTTAATGAAGAATACCCAAGAGGAGGTTGTGCCGGTGATTTACATCCAGAGCTTTTGAAGTTGTAAAAATCTTGTGTCAAGATTTTGTGTGATTCTTTTGAAAGATTGAGAGATCATATTGTGAGAAATTATAAGGCCAAAATGCTATGAGAGTTGTTTGACATAATTAAAGATTGAGAAAACTAAGAGTGTTTAAGTGACTCGAGCGATTACAATCTCCAGTTTTGCTACGCTCCTGTGATGGAGGTCGTACTAATCAAGCCGCATAAATTTGGTATCTGATATATTTTCTTGTAATGCTCATGTATTGTTCGATCACCTATTTTTTGCAATAATTTGCATGACTGTAAGCAAGCCACTAGAAGCTAACACCCAATTGCCAAGTCCAAATCAAATCCTTCCTTCTCCCAAACAAATGTTTTGCGAGTCTTTCTTGACTCAATAATCAAATTGAGTTTACTTAAAGTATTATCTATCTATGTAAGGTTAATAAATCAAGTACGATCGATCAAGGATAGATTCGGATTACTGCTTACCCCCCTATCAGCTAGTATCTTATATAGACAATCAAGCATAAGCTTGGTATTTAAAATTGTAATTTTCACCTATTTCTCTAAACAACTACCGATCAACTTGTAATTATTATTGTATTAAAATTTCCATTTCTTAACCGGCCTATATAATTAACATGTGCATCCACTGATCAGCGACTATAAAATAGTAGTAGCCTTGAAATTTCTGCTGGATAAACGGTAGAAACATTTCACTCGACTAAATATTGAAAAATACTTGTATTGCCATGCTTCAAAGTCGAATACTTGGACTTTTCTAGGATTAGTAATATTGCAACTCATCCCAAAAACGCAAATATCTGGAATGTATCCCAGCTATAAATAATGCGCTTGTAAAAACACTTAAAAAACATGCTGAGGCAACAAAATTTAAATTAATTTTTGGATGTTTGTGTTAACCGTTCAAGTTGTTTTTGTCTTTATTCCATATAAATAAATAAATAATTGGCTAAGGTGGCCTTGCCCGCAGTCATGGTGGTTTGGGCAAGGTTGCCTTCGCCCATGGCACGGCCCCCACAAGCACCTATGCCGCAGCTCGTTGGCCACCGGAAAAAAATAAAATAAAGAAAAGAAGGAAAAGAGAAAATAATAAAAAATAAAAAAAATAATTTAAAAGATGCTATAGAAATTGAAAAAAATATCTATATCAATGTCGGTTGTGCCTTGTAGGATGACTGACATTTATGGTTGTGCCATGTAGAACGATCGACATTTACGTAAACAATTTATAACTAAAATTTGTCGGATTAACTATATAGGCAAATTGTCAAAAAAATTTAAGACAACATTTGTCATACCGAAAAGTTTATGACTAAATTTGCATAGATACAATAAGTTTATAAATTTCTGTGGTAATTATCCCATCGTAGAATATTACATCATAGCAAAGAATATTGAAATTTTGGCGACACTACCCCTGTCCATGTTTTTGGATTATGTGAGGAACTTTTTGTCTAGCCGAGTTCATGTGTTCTTACTTGCATTTTGAAAATTATTTGCCTTTCATTTAGAGTTTATTCTTTAAAGAACATATTTCCATTCCTAGTGCGTGTCCTTAATACTAGAAAGGGGAGAATTATCAAAAAAGTCTTAGACCTATTGCAATTATGTCAATTTAGTTCTAAGTTTTTTTTTTTTTTATTTTGCAAATTCAATTCTAAATCTTTTGCGATTGTGCTAGTTCAATCATCTAGCCAAATTTGACTAGCCGGTGTTGAAATGGTGATGTGGATACTTTTTTCCTAATTTTTTTTCTCTTTTGTTTCCCCTTCTTCCTTCTTCCTCTAGCCAATGGCAAGCCTCGCCATTGGCTGGCTAGGTTGACCTTGCCAGCCCTCGCCACTAGCCAATAATGACCAGCCGGAGTAAGAAGGAAAGAAGGACAAAGAGAGAGAGAGAGAGAGAGAAAAACAAGAAAAAATTTGTAAAAAAATTATTAAAAATTGCAGCCAATGCTAGTTGGCCAAATTTGGTCCGATGGAATGAATTGGTATTATTATAAAAAGTTCGGGATTAAATTGGTTATAAAAAAGTTTAGGATTTAATTGACACAATTACAATAAATTTATGATATATATTTTTTTAATTTCTTTTATCGTTTCCCCACCTAGAATGTGCCCCACGCTTTGAGCAAAAATCAACTACACTTATAATAATTAAGCTACAACCATTTGCTTTTTTAGTAACTTAAAAGAATAATTTTTTTTTTTTTTTTTTTGTGAAATGTCGTCCGTAGTTACCTATCAGAACCACTTTTACCAAGATCAAAATGAGAACAATTCATCATGAAAGGTTGGATTTTTCATCTCTACTAGTCACTAACATTGGAGAAAAACTAGTCCAAAATAAATTTTCGTCCTATGACAAATATCTATCCTAGCGAAGCATCTCGTTTTTGTAATGCCATGAACGATGAGCAACAAAAAAATGTATTTAATTAATATTTACTCTTCATCTAATGTAATTAGGGCAAAGTACAGCCCACCGGAAAGTGCCAAAACTTGGCACGGGGAGATATTTAAGTGCCAAAAGTTAGAAAAGTGACACTTAAGCACCACTTTTAAAAAAAAAAGTGGGACACTTAAGTGCGGTCTCCGATGAACCCCACCGGAAATTCTACGTGACAATTTTTTATTAATTTTTTTGTCTACGTGGCTTGCCGGAATGCTGACTTAACCAACAAAACCAAAAATGGTGTTGTTTTTATGCAAATTCAAATGTTAATATAAACATTAATTTAATTAGAATAATATTTATAAATAAAAAAAAAGGTTGGGAGAGGAGGTAGCGGTTGAGGGTTGAACCCTCGTTGTCACCGCCTCCCCGCCATTGCCAGGAAGGGTCGGCGACGGTGGGGAGAGGGTCGGCTGGGGTCGTCGGCCCCCGGCCGATCGGGCGGTGAGGGCGGCGAGCCCTCGCCTAGATCGGGGCAACGGTTGTGGCCCTCACCCTGATTCGACAAGGGCTCGTGGGCCCTCGTTGCCTCCCCGCCACTGCTGGGAAGGGCTAGCGACAAACGGGGGAGGGTCGGTCGGGGATTGGAGTCGCTGACCCCCGACTGATCGACGGCAAAGGCTCACGAGCCCTCGCTGGATCAGGGTGACCTCAAGTCCTCATCGAGATCTAGGGCGAGGGTGTGGCCCTTGCCTAGATCCGGAGAGAGCTCGCGGGCCCTCGTTGCCTCCCTGCCGCCGCCATCGGGAAGGGCCGGCGACGGAGGGGGAGGGTCGGTCGGGGTCGCCGGCCCCGGCCGACCCTCCCCCTCCGTCGTCGGCCCTTCCCGGCGGCGGCGGCGGCGGTGGCGGCGCGGGCTTAGCCGTCTCCCTCCCCTCATTTAAAAAAATAAAAATAAAATAATAATAATAATAATAATAATAATAATAATAATAATAATAATAATAATAATAATAATAATAATAATAATAATAATAATAATAATAATCAACATCAGCATTTTGGCTAGATTGGCACTAGGTGATCCATTTTGCTCCGATTTTGGCACTTAAGTGTCACTTTCCTAATTTTTGACACTTAAATGTTCTCCTCCGTGCCAAGTTTTGGCACTCAGGGTGTTCGCAACTCAATGTAATTACAAATAGTGTTCTTGTAAATCATATGAAACTTCTTGGATACGGTAATATTCTTTTCACGTGGGAAGTTTAATGTGTTTTTTTTTTTTTATGAGATAAGTGCAATAGAAGTCATAAAATTTGTCACGAAAATGTCATTGAGTTTTAAAACTTATAAAAAGTGCAATCAAGTCTTAAAACTTGTCAAATTATTTCAATCAAGTCCTAAAATTAACACCGTCAGCCTTTTTAACATAAAAATGCTGATGTGGCACGAACGTGGCATTTTAAATAATTTTTCATTTTCCAAATGGCTTTTTTAAATTTTTTTATTCAATTTTATTTTTAAAATTAGATTTAAAAAATAAAAAGAAAAGTTAAATTTTATTTTTAAAAATTGTTAAAAAAAAAAAAAAAAGAATATGAAATTTGTTGGAGGGGCTCCTCCCCCGCCATTGTCACCACCCATTGCCGGCCCCTCTAGCGATGGGTGGTGATGAAGGAAGCGGCCATTTTTTTTCTTTTAAAAAAATTGTTTTGTTGTTTTAAATAAATTTTATCTTTTCTTTTCTAATTTTTTAATCTGATTTAAATAATTTTTTTTTTTTTTTTAAAAAAAGCCACATGTAAATGAAAAATCATTTTAAACATCACGTTCGCGCCACGTCGCATTTTTCGTTAAAAAGGCTAACAAAGTGTTAACTTTAGGATTCAATTAAAATAATTTGACAAATTTTAAGATTTGATTGCACTTTTTGCAAGTTTTAGAATTTAATTGCATTTTCGTTACAAATTTTAGGACTTTTATTACACTTATCCCTCTTTTTTTTTTTTTTTATAAGAAAAGTGCATTTGAAGTCCTAAAACTCAATACAAAATTATAATTGAGTTCTAAAATTTTCAAAAAGTGCAATTACATCCTAAAAATTATCACAAAAGTGCAATTAAGTCCTAAAAATTTCAAAAAGTATAATTAAGTCTTAAAACTTATAAGGAAGGTACAATCGAGTCCTAAAATCTTTAGAAAGTTCTATCAATGGAAGTACTTTAGTTGACCAATTTGATAAGTTTTAGAACTTAATTATATATATATTGAAATTTTTAGGATTAAATGGTACTTTGTTGGTAGGGTTTTAGGATTTTCAATTAATTTATTCCGGTTTTTTGTTTGGCTAGTCCAACGTGTCATCGCATGGCGACATGCGACGTGCGACTCGCGTGACGTGGTGTTAAGCTGCGCTCTTCCGCTCCCGCGCGGGCATTCGTTCCCTCAGCCACGTCAGCTTGGACTCCTCCTCCTCCTCCTCCAGCTCAGCAGCAAGCTCGGCGAGGAGGAGACCTGTTGACTTGGCTTGACTTGGCATTCCCTTGATTTCGTACCGCCACCCGCTGGCTTCTTCTCTTCTTCTTCTTCTTCTTCTTCTGCCGCTGCCGCTGCCGCTGCCGCGTTGATTCTTGAAAGATTCGACTCAACGATTCAACGATTCAACCCCTTCAGCTCTCTCGTGCCCATGGCAGCGGCGGCGGCGGCGGGCGGTCCACTTCAACCTTCAAGTCACAGAGACATTCAAAACGTCGAGCCCATCATCCAATCCATCCCCGACTTGCTCAAATTCATCTCCAGAGTGAAGAACTCTCTTCCTGAGCCTGAGCCCCAGAGTGGAGACGGCGCTGTCGCCTCCGAGGAGGGGAAGATCGATGCCAAGGACGGCTGCTGCGGCGGCGGCGGAGGAGACGAAACCGTCAGCTGCTGTGCCGGCATGCTCGCCGGCGACGACAAGAAGGGAGTTGGCAACAAGAAGGCTGAAGCGGTTCCAGACGGTGGCTCCGGGAATCCCAGCGTCGCCAATGGCGGCGGCGGCGACAGCAACGGAGGCGCGAGCTCTCGTGGGAGCGATGACTTGCTGCGAAATCAGGCGGAGAAGTTGCGGAGAGACCTCAATTACATCGAGCGCGCGCTGACCAAGTTCAGGAAGTTGGAGGTGGGCTTCGGCAAGCAGTTTCAGAACATTGACGAGCAACGCCTTTCGCTGGATCAGATCCTGACCAGTATGGCTCATGTTCAGAGAAGCACGAGCGCGACCAGCAGTCAGCAATTCCTCGACAAGTTCCGCTCCATCAGCGATATGGTAACGCACCTGAAACTCCAGATTCCTTCCCTCAGTAAGCTGTCCGCCTCTAATACTGGTGCTCATCAATCGGATGAGGGGTTTGTGTTCGATGCATACTGCATTGTTGGCGAAACGCCGAGAGAAGACATGAAGAAAAATGTTCTGGGTGCCCCTGCTCTCGAAGAGTACTTCAATGATCTCTTGTGTGTTTTCGAGGATCTCAACCGGAGGTCGAAGCTATGCTTGCTGTGTTTCTCTGTGTTCCCTGAGAATGCTCTATTGAGGAAGAGGCTTCTTGTGAACTGGTGGATCGGAGAGGGTTTGGTGGATCCTGGGGAGGAGAGTGTTGATGCTATTTTCAAGGAGTTCGTTGCGAAAGGTTTTGTTGAACCCGTACTCAAGAAACGCAAAGTCATAGGATTCAAGATGGATCCTTTGGTCCGCTTCATGGTTATTGACATTGCGGAGAAAATTGGGTTCTTCAGTTTCACTCCGATGGGAGTTCCTACTGAAAATTTCTCGTGGTCTTACAGAGCATGCTTGGTAAGAAGTGAAGGAAAATCTTCTCGGGAGAGTTTGACAAAAAATGAGGCTAATCTGGACAAAATGCGAACCATATTCAACGTCAATGATCCTTATCCTGATTTTAAGCTGGATTGGTTCTCGAAGCTGGAAAATCTCAATGTACTATACCTTGGGAGTTGGCAAGATTTTGCCAAGCATCATATAGAAGTTGAGGACTCAGAATTCTTGAAAGGGCTAAAGCACATGAAGCATCTTCAATTCTTGAGTCTTCAAGGTATTTCTAGAATTATGGAGCTCCCAGATTCCATTTGCAAGCTCATCAACTTGAAAATCCTGGACCTTAATGCATGCCACAATTTAGAGTTGCTTCCTAAGAATATAGGTGCACTCAAGAAGCTGACGCATTTGGATATATCACAGTGCTACTTGCTGGATCACATTCCGAAAGAGCTTTCTTTCCTCACGGAGCTCCAGGTTCTTAAGGGCCTTGTCATTGGTGACGGGATCAGCAGCGACTCATGTTCACTTGAAGATTTGAAAGGATTGCTGAAGTTAAGAAAATTGAGCGTCTATACTGGGAATGTAAAATTTCCAACAGACAAAGAGCTAAATGTACTGCAAGGTTTTGAGAATCTTGAGAAGTTAACGATAGAGTGGGGAGGGAAATGGTTTGAGGGAAAGCAAAATAAGAATTCTAAACAACTGGACTCTCCATCAAGCTTGAGTGATGCAGGCAGTGTCAAGATGGCAGACAAAACAAATAGCACAAAAACTCCGCAAGACAACATTTCAGCCCAACCAAATGAACCTCATCAACCAGCACAGACAACTTCTGCAGTCGGGAGAAAACTCAGTAAGAAATTTACCTTAAGGAGAAGCACTACTCAGACCTCTTCCCTGAATGCAGGAGATACCAGGAACTTGCATAAATTGGAGCTCCATTGCTTGCCAGGAACTGTTGCTCCTTCTTGGTTGATTGAAGGCAAATTGAAGCCACAAAAGTCTCTTTACATAAGTGGAGGAGATCTCCAGACACTAAGCATAATTCAGAACAAAAGGATAACATGGAACGTTAAGATATTGTGTCTGAAGTTCTTAAGTGAACTGAAGATGGATTGGGGAGATCTGCAGAAGTCATTTCCGGAGCTAATTTACTTGGAGAAGGTCAGATGTCCCAAGCTCACTTTGTTCCCCTGTAATGAGCACGGAGTTTGGTTGAATGGAAAAATGGAAGCTAAACAGATGGCAGAACCAGAATTGGGTTTGTCTTGGTCTTTTCTTAAACGTAAGGATACCACTTATCCTATCCCTGTTTCTTCTTCCCCCTCTAAATGATAATAGTTTGTGGTTCAAATGTGGGCATTCCTAGAGGAAGTGGACTGCCTGATGACCATTATGGAACTTCTCCACTACCAGTAGTTGTTTGCAGTATTGAGTATCATTTTGCTCTGTTTACATTCTGGTGATGCCATGGAGGTTGTTTTTTTTTTTTTTTTTTTTGGTAAGGGATTCAATGGAAGTCGTTTACCTTTACATTTGATGATAAAATTTCAGTCAAATTCAGAGAGAATGAAGTCTTGCTTGGTCTCAGGAGTTATGGGGAATTTCATCACTCCAAATGAAAGGTGTATTGTACTTTAAGCAAACTGGATAACTATGCTTATTAGTTATTGCTTAGTTCATACATAGTAGCAGCAAACTCGACCCATCTAAGGCTTTTTTTCAGCTATCAGGCATCATTAGTTGCAGGATTCAGAAACTGCTAGACCACATTGGTTGTTGAACTTATCTGATCAATGAAGCAGTTTTGATTATTGCCTGTTCCTAAGTTATGCTGCACTAAATAAAATCTCTGTTGATGGTTTGGCTTTGGAGTACATAGTTCTCCTGTCAGGGAATTCTTTGGCTTTTGTTCAGCTATCAGCCATCATCGGTTGCAGGATTCAGAAAAGGCTAGACCACATTGGTTGTTGTATTTATCTGATCAGTGAAGCAGTTTTGATTATTGCCCGTTTCTAAGTTATGCTGCTCAGATAAAATCTCTGTGGATGGTTTGGCTTTGTTTTTACGTCCACCTTACATAGTTCTCCTGTCAGGGGATTCTTTGCATTCACTTTGTGAAGCTGCTAACTTTCTGAGTGCTAATCTCAGTGATTATCTGTAAACTACACACTTGGAGATATGCTGCCTGATAATAACTAGTTAACTGTGAGAAAAAGGAATCCCCTAATATGTATTTCACAGTGGCCATTAGCGGTCCTGAGGACATATGCTCATCCACTAGTCACGATTATGATAACCTCATACATTCATCACTACTACAGTGTTCTTGAATTCTTGTGTTGTTTCCCATAGAGAGGAACGTTTCTTGGACTACTCTATAAGTGTCTTATTTTGAGCAGCAAATGCTCACATGAGACGATAGGCAGACTTCAATAATTTCATCTGCTGTGTCTCATTGAAAAGTTGAGAAATTTTTGTCAAAAGCACAGCACTGGGCTTGGATAGACAATATTACCCTGCAAAAGTGGAGACTGCATTTGAAAGAAATTAATCGAGAAAGACTCACAAAACATACGGTTGGGAGAAGGAGGATGCTGCTGCGTGAGTAGAGAGAGGAAGCAATTACTGAAAGAGTCAGGGATTTGATTAGAATTGGCAATCAGTTGTCAGGTTCTAGTGGCTTGCTTACAGCTATGCAAACAATTTACACTGTTTGAGATGATTTCATTTACCCAATTCACCTCAACGTTCGAATGTAGTGCCATACGGTTTGGCATGTTTTGAAAAGACAAGGTACACAACTACACTTCTAATTGATTCCAGCAAGAAACCTCCTGTGTATAAACATCGGTCTTGATGTCTTCCATGTTTTTTTTTTGGTCAGAGATGTCTTCCATGCTAAGGAACTGCAATGTTCTTTGCAGAAAATTGATAGTACCCACTTTAGATCCTATTTGAAATTTTCCCCGAAAAGAAAGACTCCAAACCGTATACATCTGCATGGGACCCCATTTTCCAATTTCAGTGCATGCTGAGGACATCAGGCTCATGAAATGAACCTAATGTACTGCAAATGATTTATTTTGTCACAGCTCTTCATTCGATAATCTTTAATTTGTTCCCCACAAAAGAAACTCTCCTGGTTCAAATTCCTCAAATGAGGAGCGCTCTTAAAATCAGACTTTCCGGAGGACTGAATTGCATATTCTGAGAGGATACATCAGCTAGAAAGTTACAGCATCATCCGTCTAGAGTCAACCATGTTGATCTGCTGGTTAGAAATTCCTAGCAGCAGAGTAATACACGTGCTAGAATCAATTGAAGATTTTCTCATTTGATTCACCTCCTTTGTCAAAGCTGTCGTTAGCATCATGTCATAAGACAAATTCTTTAGGGACCATAAATAGAAATCTTGCAGATGATCATGAAGGTGAGGCAGAGAAATTTGGGAGCAAAATCTTCAGAAAGTGCATGGCTTCTCATGAATTCACTTTGTATGACTTTGGAGATTCCTCCCAAGTGGTGATCAATTTCTGTTGCTGCTAACAGAACGCCACACATCCACACAATTCTTTTTTTAAACAGATTTCCCACTTTATATAATTGAGAATCGACGCTCTCATTTCAAGCTGTTTATGAATAACTTCTTTCTGATTATGGCCCTGGCAATCATGGTCAATCATGGAGAAACAGAATAATGCAGTTTTTAAGGCAGATATCCAGTGTTAAGTAACTTTGAAACAAGAGCAAACTAATGTTGTATGTGTACTAGTTCAGTATAATATGAGTGTGCATTGGAACTTCTCATCAGGACACAAAAACATTAGGCTCATTTTATTTAAAACATTCTTTAGCAGAATGTTGCTCACAGAAGATTAGATTTAATTACATCATTCATTGAGACTTGTAGAATTCTTATTCAGAACTGCTGAAAACTAGCTGCTTGAGAGTTCAGAGATTTGAGCCCTTGTGTTATTGAAGCATAAACACCAGGGTAGTGGTGATCATTTTTGTCATGTAATAAGATGATCAGAGAGGCCTGGATGCAAAATGAGGTAGAATCAAACATGTAATATACTGTTGGATTCTCTTATTACAAATAATTGATTAAATGCCCAAATTGTACCACCTCTACGCAGTAATAAACAAACTTTTTCTCAAGACAACATGCGAAATGCAAGAAACACGAGACGACTCCGATTCAGTCTCACTACTGTCGTGGAGTTGGGTTTGCTGGCGCTGCTGAAGTCGTTGGTTCGTACATTTGACCCATTAGTTTGGCAGCTAACGGGAGGCCAGCACATTTTTTATTGATATCCGCCTTCAGCTGCTCTTTTTCGGTAGGATTAATTTGCTTTCCTCGTTGCTTGGCTGAGTTCTCGAATATCGCCCAGCAAATTTCAGGATTCGAAAGCAGCATTATCTGGTGCAGATTGTCCTCTCCAACCATCTTCCTGGCCATCTCCTCATTCCTACATGTGACAATGACTCTCCCACCATACCCTTTCGGCAATCCGTGCGCAAGGCAACCCCAGGGAGCCCCGTTGCTCAAGCTTGAGCCCAAATTGGAATACCATTCATCGTCCTCATTGCAGATGCCTGCGTCACAAATGCCGTCCAAGACAATCAGATACTTCTTCCCCCACAGATGCTTGTGGAGCAAAGCAACAAGAGCACTTAGTTTACGATCCGCTGTATCTTTATCTTCGATATCACTGACTTCCTCTGCTGTATACTTATCTTCGATATCACTGACTTCCTCTTCAACACCTAGCTGGAATAACACCGCCTTGACAATGTCTGCCTTTTTTTTGGAATTCTCAGTAGGCTTTCTGCACAAGCTCACCCAAATTCTAGGAAGGAACTCTCTAGTCTTCTGTGCGTTGCTGAAGAACAATTGACATAGAGTTGTTTTGCCGATCCCTCCTTTCCCCACCACTCCAATCGCCTTGAATTCGTTGGAGCTTGGTTTCTTGCACAGAGATTCCAGTAACTCCAATTCGGTGGCAAATCCCTTCACCGAATCTGCTCGCAGAGGAATTGGACCGGAAACTTCTCGACTCTTCATTGCGCTTCTGCCATTGCTATCCTGAGTAGCATCACTACTCTGGCCGGTACCGGAATTCCGGCTAAGTTCCTCCTCGATCTTGTCCAGGTTCCTCTTAATTCTGTACTTGGACAGAATCTGCTTCTTCGATAGTGTCTGACACTCGGTCAGGACATCGTTGAGGTAATAGAGATTTTCCCTAATCTTGTTTCCCTCGCACGAAGACGAGCGGAGTTGGCGGAGTTGACCTTCAAGCAGTTTCTTCAGCTTCTCGAGCTGGCTGTGTAATGCTACTTTGGGGCGATTCTTGTCCTTAGTGTCAAGCCCATTTTCGAACTTCTCCAGCAGGTACTGCTCGATCTGTAGAGCCATACTAACTCCTGAATTCCTCATTTCTTTTTCAAGAGGTTTTGGAGGAGGAGGAGAGACATGACCATCTGAAGCCATGTTACTTGAATCTGTATGCTGACGGATGAACGGCCTCCAAGAATGAATACCCAGAAAAAGTAATTCTGGAGTTCTGATAAGATCAGAAGAAAGGCTCCGGTTTCTTTCGGAGCCTTGAGGGGTTAGCTTAAAAAGGCCTTGAAAGTTCTCACTATTTACACGGAGACCTTTCTTTATTTTAATGTCCTTAACAGCTGCCGGATGATAATTATGAATTTAAAAGTTGGCCTGTCGTTCTGCATTCACACATGCACCAGATAAATGTGGGTGACCATTTGTATTTTATGCAGAGATCGTTCTTTATACAGACATCATGCAGGGAGATCATGGGTATGGTTATCCAATTTTGAAGGGTCAAACCATGGTTCTGATCTTCTTATTCATAGATTTCCTCGGAGGTCCCCTGTTTAACCTAAGGTTGAGAAGATTTAAGATGGAGAGTTCTCTCCCCTCACTGATTGGTCAACTAGTCAGAAAAAGATGGGTAGAAGACAAATGAAAAGAGAAAAGAAACTGAAAATATAAAGGTAATACACTCATTGGCTCCCTTTAGTAAAGGTAAGAAAATTTCCACCCCCTCAGTTTCTTTTTGTGTCTGTAAACGTGAGTACAATGATGGATAAAAGAAAATGTTCTTTTTTTTCTTTCTGTTGACGAAGACTTGGAATATAGAATGTTAGGTGGGTCGTCGCCCTCGTCGTTGTCCTGTTCCCTAGATATTTGTGATAATGGGTTTCTGTCTTACCTCAAATATAATAAGAAAGATTAAGAGATGATATCTTGAAAAATTTCAAATTAGTACATTTATAATAAATTTATTCCAAATCAAAATTTTAAATTGGTACATCTTTGATAAATTTATCTCAAATTAATATATTTATGATAAATTTACCTTATATTACATTCCGTTAAATTTTACTGTCAAATTAGTAGGTTGAATGATACATGACAACTGACTAGTGTACTAATTTAAGATTGCATTCTCTGTTTGTTACAATTATGCAATTTCTGTGATTCTTTGTGGTATTAATTTAATTTAACGAAAGATATGGAGTTTTTGGCGGTTAAATAAATTTATTTAAGATAAATTTGTCATAAGTACATTAATTTATGATTTTTTTATGATTAGTTGAGGTAAATTTATTATAAGTATACCAGTTTTGGAGTTTTTTATGGTTAAAAATTAATTTAAAATAAATTTGTTATAGATGTACCAATTTAGAATTTTTCAGGATGTTAATCCAATTATTAACTTGCCATTTTTCTATTCAATAATAAATCACAGCATTGTGCTCAGCTTGCTCGTTCTGCGCCATTCCCATCAGGGACGGCCAGAGAGAGTTAGAGATGTGAAGATGGATAGTCTTTGTCCACGTCAAAACAAGCTCAAGTCAAGGTCGTTTTGGTCAACCGGAGGAGAGAAAAATAAAATAAAAATTTCAGTCGGTTGTTTATTTTGCTACAGATATTGGGAGACTTGCACTTTTTCATTACAAAAAATTTGGTTGAGTCATTGTTTATTCATTTCATTCTATGGACTGCTCTAGCCAATTCTGAGATGGGTTCCTATTCCCGCATGTGCTTCATCCAATCATAAGGCAGAACACTTCTTTATTAATTTTTATCCTAAAGACAAAAGTGATGGGCCATTCTTTTCAATTTCTGTTCTCTATCTCATAGATATTTCGGAAGACCTGCCATCGGAAAGGCAAAGGTAAGTCGTTGTTTATGAATTTTCTTAGCTTTAAAGTTTAGTGGAAAAAGAAAGAAATGCTGGGTGTGCTTTTGGTGACCTGCGAAGTCTTCACCAAATAGAGCACGGCCATATGATCAATACCTCAGGAAAAAAGATGTCTGGTTCCTGGATTCTCAGACTAATGACCTTTTCTTGTCCTGCCTTAGAGTTCCCCCAATTTTTCTTCCGAAGACAAGTGAAACTTGATTTGCTTGAGGGAGGTTGTAACTAGAAAGGTTCGACTTCAAGCAACCAGAAGAAGAAACATGGGTTTCAATCCCATTCCGGCGAGCATCAGGAAGGTTTGGAATACATGGAACCTCAGGGGCTTCATCATCCTGAGCCTCTCTCTTCAGACCATCCTCATCTTCTTTGCGCCGTCCCGGAAGAGAACGGCCAACATGCTCATGATATTCGTCGTTTGGTCGGCTTACTTGCTTGCCGATTGGGCCGCTGCATTTGCGGTAGGACTCATTTCCAACAGTCAAGGTTTTCGCTCCACTCCAGCGGGAGGACTCATTTCCAACAGCCAAGGTAATGACTCCACTCCGGCGGACAACGGAGATCTCATGGCATTCTGGGCACCTTTCCTTCTGGTGCATCTTGGTGGTCCGGACACAATCACAGCCTTTGCCCTCGAAGATAATGCCCTCTGGCTACGGCACTTGCTCGGCCTTCTTTTCCAAGTTTTTGCCGCAGCCTACGTGTTCCTCCAGACATCGTTGCCCCAGAACAAGCTGTTAGTACCAACCATACTGATGCTTCTTGCTGGTTTAATCAAATATGCGGAGAGGACTAGAGCGTTGTATCTTGCAAGTTTGAAGACTTTCAAGGAATCCATGCTCAAAGACCCAGATCCGGGTCCAAACTACGCGAAGCTTATGGATGAGTACTCGTCGAGGAAGGAGGCCAAGCTCCCAGCCACCATCAAGATCACTGGAGAGCCCGACAGAGAATCCAAGACCCTGATCTATGAGGGGTTGGATGAAGTGCATTTTGAGAGCGACATCGTGAGGCATGCCTATCACTTCTTCGAAATCTTCAAGGGTCTAATTGTCGATCTCATCTTCAGCTTTCGCGAGCGGCATGAGAGCCGGCAGTTTTTCCAGCGAAGAAATGCAGAGGATGCTTTCAAAGTCATAGCGGTTGAGCTCAACTTCATGTATGATGTCCTCTACACAAAAGTCCGGGTGGTACATTCGATGGTCGGGTACATTTTTCGGTTCTTTGCATTGGCAAATATTGTGGTAAGTCTCGTGTTGTTCACCTGCCTAAAGAAGAATAGATTCCACCGGGTTGATGTTAGAATTACCTACTGCTTGCTCTATGGGGCTATTGCTCTCGATGCAATAGCTCTTTTTATGGCCGTTTTCTCTGATTGGACTGTTGCTAGGATAAAAAACATCAAGAAAAGATCCAAAATGGCAGTCCTGTTTGATAAACTCTTTGGTGCACGATTCCTCTCTATAACGGATAAGAGGAAGCATTTGGTTGTGACTAAATGTCATAAAGGCAATGGCTATTATGATGTGTACAATACACCAGTACTGTTCCGAAGGTGGTCTGAGACAATCTCGGCTTACAACCTGTTATCTTCTTGTCTGAAAGAGCGCCCGACACAAATCTCCAAACCGCAGGGGTGCTTGAGCAGCTGTTTCCATAAAATTGTAAGTATTCCATGCTACATCATGGGAACGGTGATGTCCTATCTAAGCTCCCTCGGTGAATCAATTGCTAGTTGCTTATGTTTGGGCAGCATCTTCGGTGGGGTTGCTCACGTTTCAGGAACTGTCTTTGGTTTTATCTCTAAGAAATTGGGCATTGCAGACATACTCGATGAAAGCAGATATGTGTCCAAGAATGCCTTCATCAAGGGTCTTTGGGAGTTTATATTCGAGGAGTTGAAAAAAAAGGCATTATTTGCGGACGATGCTGAGACGGCCAGGAAAATATGTGAGGCACGAGGTGAATGGGTTCTCCAGGACAGCATGTGGGAGAAAGACTATTCCCATTTGATGCAATACGTCGAGGAAGTCGAGTATGACCGTAGCCTTCTTTTGTGGCATATTGCTACGGAGATATGCTACAATAATGACGAGAACCCCAGCACTCATGACCCACATGATAGGATATTCAGTAAGATCCTATCGGACTACATGTTATATCTCCTAGTTAAGCAACCCAAGATGATGTCGGCTGTTGCGGGCATTGGCCAGATTAGGTACCGAGATACCTGCGCTGAGGCCATGAAGTTCTTCGGTAGACGGGGAATCAATAAGAAGAAAAGAAAGGGAGAGGAGAAAAATGACAAACTGAAGGACGCTTGCCTTAAGATCCTTGAGGTGGACACAAGCGTCAAACCGATGGACGTGAAGGGTGATCGGAGCAAATCCGTGTTGTTTGATGGATGCATCTTGGCCAAAGAACTCAACAAACTAGATGAACATAAGTGGAAAATCATGAGCAAGGTATGGGTGGAACTGCTGTCATATGCAGCCAGTCATTGTAGAGCCGAAATGCATGCCCAGCTACTTAGTAAAGGCGGTGAGCTGGTAACTTTTGTTTGGCTATTGATGGCTCACTTTGGCATTGGAGAGCAGTTCCAGATCAATGAAGGCCATGCCAGAGCAAAGCTCATTGTTGGTAAGTGAAGCACCAGCACATAGATTTTCCTAAGATAAGGATGAATCGTTCCTTGAGGAATGTTGTTTCTTGCGTAGTAACTTTATTGGACGATTGCAATGTTGTCAAATTTTGTACCTAAGTCTCATCACGCTTGATTTGACTACATATAAAACCCAGAGAGCTCTTTTGTTTCATTCCATTTCTTTTAGCCATCGGAAGCTTTTCTTTGGCAAAGGTTTTGGCCTGGAGCTCATCATTGCCACTCTCCCAGATGAGCAGAAGGCAGGACTGAAACAGGGGAAGGCTTTCCTTGTAGGGCTTGAGTTTGCTTTTGTCTATAATGCTAATCTGCAATAGTTTGCTTTTGTCTCTAAATGCTAATCTGCTAAACTAAAGATTGCTCGGGGGCCTAAGATAAGGTCATGTTTCTAATGAACTTCAACATGGCAATGGACTATTAGCATGTTATATCCCAATTAGAGAAGTCTTGATCAAACGTATGCAACATTGGTGTGAAAGAACCTGCAAAACTTGTCAAAGCTGCAGATTTGGATGGATTAGGTCATGAACTGGACTTCACGCGTGGAATTTTTTTCTTGATAAAATATTGTCTACTTACTCTGAGGCACAGATTCATAATTATAACATCCTGAGATCATAAGAGGAGCTTCTTCACATGTTTGTTATCTCAGTTCCGTGCAATCGTTGCGTTGTTTCATATGAGCCTCCGTTCTTGTACAAACTTGCACAGTGGTTGGGCTGTTGTGACGGACTCACCCTTTTGGGGAATAGCTACGACGTACTTAGTGCCTAGGGACGTCGCCAAGGCTTATTGGCCAAGGCTTGTTGCCCATCTTGCACTTTCTTTTTTGTTCTGAAAATTAAGGATGTGGAAATGGTTTATTACGTGAACATCCTTGAATTGTGAAGTCTCTTTCAATTGACTTCGTCCTCGTTGAATTTGACAGAAGTGATCTCCATACCTTAACTTCAGCCCAAAGTATCCGTCCGTCACAAAATTAGCAGGCATTGTTCCGCTGGACAGTTGTTTGTGCACATTTTACCCATCCTATTAGACTGACAGTATCGGTGTGAAACTTTATCAGGTGGACCGGGTTAACGAACCCACCATTCATTTGGATCGATGAGTTTGATAAGTTTACACGCTACGCTGGTTGTCCCAATTAAGTTGGATGATTCAGTTCAATCCAAACATCATCATTATGAAGCTGCAAGCAAAAAGCTTCATACACGCTTGTCAAAAACCATAGAAAACTAATATTTGATTATTGCACAAGAACGGAACGAATTTTCTGTAGAAAGAAATCCCTCTAGCAATGTAATTGTCAGTATAGATTTCTCATCTCTTACTATGATTGTTTTTTGTTTTTGTTTTTTATTTTATTTTGACCGACTCTGACTTTTTACTAACCCTCAAAACGACTTTCATTGAATCGAAGAATCTGTTGATGAGGCATCTGTAACGTTATATTGAATTGAAAAAGACCTGAACTCCATACTTGGGATAAGCGATGAGAAGTTGAGCTGGAGAGTGGACATATGCTGGGGAGAGAGTGAAGGCATATCGCTGCAGAATCATCGACAGAACGATTTTAGCTTCGACCACGACAAAATTTGAGCCGACACAGCTCCTGGGTCCAAGGCCAAAAGGAAGGAATGTCGCGGGATTTTTGCTCGTAGCTTTAGCGACTCCATTTAAGAATCTCTCTGGCTTGAAAAGATGCGCGTCGTCTCCCCAAATTTGAGGGTCGTGGTGAATCTTTAGAGTTGGAATATGCAATTTGATGCCGGCTGGAAGAATGAAGTTCCCAAGTTTTGCTTGCCTACTGACTTCTCTAGAGATAAAAGTTGCTGGAGGATATAACCTTAGGGATTCATTTATGATCATGCCGATCTGCACACAAAAAGGTCAGGCATCACTCTGTAATTCAATTTTTTGCATTGATTTTTGTTCTACCCCTAGTATCAAACATGAAACAAAGAACAAGCATGGGACACAGACCGATGCAAGTCAACTATTATAGTCTTTGACCAGAAATTTTTTATTATAGTCATTCAATTTCATACCGTCTTTAGCTTTGTGATTCCATCAAGGTCAGGATCTTGATTTCCAAACACGTTGAAGGCCTCCTTTCTTGCTTCTTCTTGCCAATCTGTGTGAATTGATAGGAGGAGGACAGTCCATGCGAGGAAGGACGTAGCTGTCTCGTGTCCTGCAATGTAAAATGTCTTGCACTCGGAAACAACATTATCGATGGTTATCTTCTTCTTTTCATCAACTTCGTGAGAAGCTCTCAAAAGCAAACCGAGAAAGTCATTCCCATAGCTCTCTAGCTCGCCGGAATTCACCTTCTCTTGCCTCTTTTTGATAATCTCTAGCACGGCTTCACGAAACCCTTTCTCTATTTTCTCTCCCTCGATTTCATACGCCGGTCTCCAAAGCTTCCTATCCACAAAAATGATCGATCAATCCATATATTACAAACACTAATCCAACGCATTATGATGCAGGGTAAGAATTAAATAAATTAATGAGCTCTGTTTTCGTGATCATACTCGTTTAATGTCCAAATTTGGAAGTTTGAAATGCATACCACAGTGCTTTGTCTATGTCAGATTGGATCTATGCCACAGAAAAAGAGAGAGAGAGAGAGAGAGAGAGAGAGAGATCAAACATCGATTTACCTGAGTATTGGAAAACTAGAAGAAGCATTCACCATTACGAGGATCAACTTGTTCACATTCTCAAATATACTTTTGCCTTCAGTATAGCTGCTCCCAAATGCTGTTTTTGATATCACATCCGCCGCGTACAATCTTAATTCTTTATAAACATCGATCTCTTTCCCTTCTCTGTCGCTCCATCTCTTGAGCATCGTATGAGCGGAATCTACCATTGCCGGAACCATACCCTACAAATCCATCCATGATAGACCTCTCTATAATTAGCATAACCCGATAAGTGGGCTAATAAAATTAATTTCTCTTATCCGATCTTGTTTTGACTCGTGAAAATGAAGGATCGTTCTTGCAATTTTTGATGCTGTTCTTCAAACCCGGATAACTTGTCAGTGGGAAAAATAAAGGAAGGACTGAAGTGCCTCTGGATTCATATTTCATGTGTCCTCGTCACAGTGGCATAATTAATTCCTACGTACCTTCAAGTTTTCCCCATGGAAAGCGAAATTCGCCAGCTTACGATGCTTTGCCCATTTTTCACCTCGAAATGTTGCAAGCCCGTCGCCTATATACTTCTTGACTTGGTCTTGGACAAACTCTTTCGAATAAGTGTCATCTCTATTGTTGAGGACCTCTTTGACCATCTCCAGATCCGAGATGACTAGAAAAGCCTGAGCGCCGTACCACATCAAGAAATTCCTGCCTGTCACATTTTTTCAGAGATATTGAAGAAATAGGCATAGATCAAAACTTGTGCAGTTGTCTCAGGTTATAAATAAGGATCGGGAACTGGAATAATCTACCAAATCAACGTGATAAACAAATTGACATTTGAAAAGCAAGTGAATGGCAAAGATGCATTTTCCAGATGATGTGTTTTGATCTGAACAGGATAAATCGAGTCAAGCAATTGAAAATGTCTCAATCCAAGCTGAGTTGGACTACACAAGTAAACAAAGAAGCCAAAAGAAGAGGAAGTAAAAAGCTGAAATTACCGTAAGTTTTGGTCCATTCGTACAAGTGAGGCTGGACATAAGGGAAAATATCATGAGAAAGATTCATGGGCCTTTTGGTGACTTCCTTCTTCATTCGAAGCATCTCTTTGGTGCTTCCGTGGAAGAATCCGTAAGGAGGACCTTGAGAAGATGATGATAAAGATGAAGATGAAATGAATCTAGTTACAGAAGAATCCATGAATGAAAAACTCGAATCACTTTTATTCCAATAAGACTGTACAACCAATCCTCTGTTCTTCCTCCCCTGTTTCTATCTTTCTATCTCAACTAGACTCATCAATTCAGTGCAGAGCATCCATGGCTGATTGCTCTCACTCCCTCTTTCTCTATATTTCTTCTCTCTCTTCTTAGTCTCTTTTATCAATGAATCAAAAGGCTACTTAAAGGAAGAACGGAGAAAACAGAATACAGCTCAAGAAACAGAAAACAGAATCTAACTAACTGTCTTTCTTTTAGCTGCATAACAGTACACGAGTTAGTTTAGATCTATTATGACTTGGCGATCCGATGACTTGGCGATCCGTGTCACTCTTTATCTCAGGCTTCTTCTTCATTGATGTCGATCCATTTGTCTTTATCACGAATTCTTCATTGTTGATCATCTCACCGTTGATCATCTGCTCATTGTTGCTTTTCTGTCTTTGTGTTCTTTCTTTTCCTTTAGCCATATTAACTACCGAGCTTATAGTCCTTTTATATCTAACATCCCCCTCAAATTGGGAAGGGGTAAGGATCCCATTCCTAATTTGATGCGAAGAGTAATATGAGCTATTCGTGAGAGGGATTTGGTGAAGATATCAGCTAACTGAAGGTGACTGGGAATATGTTGAACACGGATAGACCCAGAAGAAACCTTTTCACGAACAAAGTGGAAATCAACTTCAATATGCTTAGTTCGAGCATGCAATATTGGATTAGCTGTAAGAGAAATAGCTGATCGGTTGTCACAAAATAAGAGAGTTGGTGAAGTGAGAGAAATTCCAATGTCACGCAAGACAAAGCCGATCCAAGTGAGTTCAGCAGTGGTTGATGCAAGTGCTCGGTACTCGGCTTCGTGGAGGATCGTGAAACAGTTGGTTGTTTCTTAGCTGACCAAGAGAGCAAATTAGAGCCAAGAAAAGTACGTAAGCTTGTAGTGGATCGTCTAGTAGCAAGTACACCCCGCCCGGCCAAGCATCTCGAGTAGCCATAGAGCTTAGTGGAACTATTAGAGTGAAGATAAATGCCAAGGTGTATAGTCCCTTTAACATATCGAAGAACTCTCTTTAATCGATGAAAATCTGCCACCTTGTTGGACGTTGCATCTTTTGACGAGAGCAGATTTGTGGCAAAGGCAAGATCTGGTCGAGTAATTGTCGCATCAAGACCACCTACTAAGCTTCTATATTCAAAAGGATCGGTTAGCTGATTTTCATCATTGATCATGGTTATTGATCTAAGGGACAAAGGTGTTGAGGTTGGTTTGCATTCGCCATATGAGCTCGTTTAAGCAAATCAGTAGCATACTTTGTTTGACATAGAAATAGATTCAAAGGAGTACGTGTAGCTTCAATCCCTAAAAAATAATGAAGATACCCAAGATCCTTCATATGAAATTGAGACCGAGGTTCTCGAATCAAGTTGGTTAAGAGCCGAGGTGAGCTACCGGTTAGAATGATGTCATCGACATAGAGCAATAATAAAACGTATGAGAATCGGTATGAAGCACAAACAGAGAAGGATCAGTTGTGTCTTTGCGAAGAAACCAGTTTCAAGGAGAAACTTACTGAATTTATCAAACCAGGCTCTTGGTGCTTGTCGAAGGCCATACAAGGACTTTTTGAGAAGACAAACATATTTAGATTTCTGAGGATGTATGAATCCAGGTGGTTGATCCATGAAAACAGTCTCATTCAAGTCACCATGGAGGAATGCATTTTTAACATCAAGTTGATGTATTGGCCATTGTTTCATCAAGGCTACGAAGTACTATACGGATAGTTGTATGTTTTATAACAGACTGAATGTTTCGGTGAAATCAAGTCCCGCCTCTTGATGAAATCCTTTGGCTACTAGACGAGCCTTTAGTCTATCAAGGCTGCCATCGGGGGCAAGTTTGGTCTTAAAAACCCACTTACAGCTTATCACATTCATCGATCGTTCTAGGGACTAATATCCAGGTTTGGTTTTCATATAGAGCATCCATTTCTTCTTGCATTGCTCTATACCATCCTTTATCAGCTAATGCTGATTTAATAGATCTTGGTTCCATGGGAACTTGATATTCAGCTAAACGGGCATACTTTGGATTTGGTTTAGTAATACCTGACTTCAGGCGAGTCTTCATATGATGAACAACAGCAGTGTCTTGTGAAGAAGAAGGGCTTGAACTATGTTGTTCTTGATCAGAAGTATTGTTAGTAGGCAAGACCTCTATTGAGGTAAGTACTGGTTGCTCTTCTGGTGTGTAACCATTCTGTATTTGTGGGAAAGAAGTATTTTGTGGCATATGTTCACTATATGAGTAATGACTATACTGATCTTCCAAAGTAGGATGGTACTGAAATTTAGCTGTTTGGTGAAGAAGACTGCTATCTGTTGAGTCGCATTTACTTGGAGACTCGAGTAGACTAACTCCTTCAACCCATTGTTTGTATAAAGGTGTATACTGTCTATACTCACCGACCAACTTCTTTGAGAAAGGGAAGAGAGTCTCATCAAAGACAACATGTCTCTTGATATACACACGATTGTCAGTAGGTACAAGACAACGATATCCCTTATGCTGTTCACTATATCCCAGAAATATACAGGTAAGAGATCTGGGATCAAATTTATGTTTTGCATATGGTCTTAAGCATGGATAACAAGCACATCCAAACACCCTTAGATGTTCATATCTTGGCTGAGTATGATGAATTTTGTTATAAGGTGTGTCCATCTTTAGTTTCGATGTAGGTAGTCTGTTCACAATGTAGTTAGCTGTTGCAAAAGCATCTACCCAAAACCTCAGTGGAACTCTAGAGTGATACAACATAGCTAGACCAAGCTCAACTATGTGTCGATGTTTTCTTTCTGAGATTCCGTTCTGTTCTGGTGTGTGAGGACAGGATATGAGCTGTTTTATGCCATAGTTCTTTAAATGATGTTGAAATCTGCTACTTATAAACTCTCCTCCTCCATCACTCTGGAAAGCTTTGATTTGATGATTATGTTGTCTTTCAACTAGTTTCTGGAATTTGACAAATATCTCATAGAACTCAGATTTCAACTTCATTGGATAGAGCCAGCTATATCGTGAAAAGTTATCAACAAAGACCACATAGTATTTGAACTTTTGAAAAGAGCTTACTGGTGAAGGTCCCCAAATGTCACAGTGTATCTTTTCTAGAGGAACACTTGAAGTAGAGTCTGACAAAGGGAAAGATAAAGCTGTACTTTTAGCTATTTGACAATTGCTGCATATATTCTTGGTTGTTGTATTGTAGTGAATATGCTTCTGATGCTGCAGATATTTCACTATTTGAAAATTTGTGTGAGCCAACCTTTGATGCCATATGTCTTCATCTACAGTTCTTTGTCTCTGAGTGAAAAAGGCTTCTGTGGTTTGTGTATCCACTTGATAAAGTCCCCTAATTTTCCTTCCGAGCTTCACTGTCACTTTGGTATAGTTGTCCTTAACATAAACACCATTTTTGTCAAAAACAAATGAGCAAGGATAGTCATCGTAAGTTTAGAAACCGAAAGGAGGTTCTTCTTTATTTCGGAACAATCAGTACATCATTGAGTGGTAAAGTAGTAACTTTTGTTCTCAGCGAGGTATCACCAATATAAGTAACAGTAAACATGATCCATCTCCAATCATGACAAGATCGGTTCCTTTGTATTTAGAAAAAGTATGAAGTATACCAGATTAGCGCTGATGTGGGCTGTAGCACCGGTATCTGGATACCATTCACTTCCTTTTGGGTCTTCAATGTGTAATGCTGTTAATGCTGTTGGAATGTCTTCTGCTTGATAGGAGTTGTCAAAACGATACCAGCAGCGAAGAGCATCATGTCCAGGTCGTTTGCATATTTGACATTCTAATCTAACATTACCTGTTTCTTTCTCATCCTGTAAAGTTCTATTTGAGGTTAATGTCAAAGAAGGATAAGTGTTGGTGTTTTGATACCTCTGAGAATAACTGGCATAGGGTCGAAACCCTTGATTAGATCCAGAAAAGACATTTCTTTGTCTGTATTGTTGATCTTTTTGTCCTTGAAGTAACGCATCTGTTTTGTAATTCTGATTCCTTTCAGAATATCCAAAAACTCGACCTCTGTTATTTGCAGCTCTACCTCGACCATAGCTGCGGCCTCCTCTGTAATTTCCTCTTTGAGCTACAAATCCAGAGGTTTGAGCGATATATCCCCCATCGGTGTTTTCTTTAAGTTGTATATGAGATTGTCTTTGCCCAAAGTAGGCTAAATTTGGATTGAACTGATTTTGGAATAATTCAGCAATCTTGATTCAAGCCTTTCTAAGCGTGCAATTACCTCATCATAATCTGGTTGAGGCTTAAGGCAAGTATATGGTAGTTCGAAAATTCTCATACTCGGGACCTAAGCCTTCCAATACACCAAACATTTTGGTTATTTCATCCACAGAGCTTTCCTATAGCATTCAACCGATCACATATGGACTTATATTCTCTCGAGATAGCGAGAGGGTTCGATCATGCTTCTGACAAGCTTGTAGTTTCCCTCTTAATTCGAACTCTCTAGCAATTGACTTCTGTGTAAAACGATTCAGAAGAGTTTGCCATACCTCATAGGATGTTTCCACACCAATTATCAAGCTCAAGATATGCTCAGAGACAGATCCGCTTAACCAAGATGACACCAGCTGATCAGTTTTTGTCCAGTCAATATAATCTGGATTCACAACTTCAGATGTGCATCCTTCAACCTCATTCTGCAACATTTGAGGAGGTGGTGAAGTATCGCCATTAATAAAACCAAAGAGTTCTTGACTCTTCAGGAATCTGTGGATCTGAGCTTGCCACAACAGAAAATTGTCTTCGGCAAGTTTGATTGTGACAAAATTCGAAATATTCACATGTATTGGGAAAGGATACTTTGGTGTTCTTATCGCCATTGTTATTATTTCCAACCTGAGGAAGAAGATGACAGTAACTCTATGAATACAAATACGATTACCGCACTATCGGTATCTCGCTGCATCTTCGATTTCTCTATTCTCGATTCAATGAATACCTTCGAACAGATCTCCTCGTGCTTGTGATAACCTGCTCGATACCATGAGAAGATGATGATAAAGATGAAGATGAAATGAATCTAGTTACAGAAGAATCCATGAATGAAAAACTCGAATCACTTTTATTCCAATAAGACTGTACAACCAATCCTCTGTTCTTCCTCCCCTGTTTCTATCTTTCTATCTCAACTAGACTCATCAATTCAGTGCAGAGCATCCATGGCTGATTGCTCTCACTCCCTCTTTCTCTATATTTCTTCTCTCTCTTCTTAGTCTCTTTTATCAATGAATCAAAAGGCTACTTAAAGGAAGAACGGAGAAAACAGAATACAGCTCAAGAAACAGAAAACAGAATCTAACTAACTGTCTTTCTTTTAGCTGCATAACAGTACACGAGTTAGTTTAGATCTATTATGACTTGGCGATCCGATGACTTGGCGATCCGTGTCACTCTTTATCTCAGGCTTCTTCTTCATTGATGTCGATCCATTTGTCTTTATCACGAATTCTTCATTGTTGATCATCTCACCGTTGATCATCTGCTCATTGTTGCTTTTCTGTCTTTGTGTTCTTTCTTTTCCTTTAGCCATATTAACTACTGAGCTTATAGTCCTTTTATATCTAACAGACCTCTGATTCCTTGTGCAGCCATTTTTCCTTGGATTCGAAGCGGATTCCACCATAGTTTGTGCAGGATTTTGATAACAAGAGCTAAGAAAAGAAATAGAAACAAAGAGATATATAACGATACAAGAGCGTCGCTCATTTTATTATTTCAGAACAAGGAAAAGAAAGGAAGAGAATCTGGGTGTTTGAGAGCTGTGAATTCAACTTGCATTGGACTATTTCTAGATTTTTTTTGTTGCTTAATTGCCGGTGCTTAGTCATTATAAATAAGAGAAAGCATGCCCCAGGTGACAAAGTTGACCTTCTTTAAATTTCCTAGGAGAAGTCTGAGCAAGCTTTAATAGTCGTTAGGGCTGTACTTTAGACGAATATGTAAGTGCGAGTGGAGCGTATGAACGACATGAACACATGGAGGTTGTCATTTACAAAGTGCGTGCACTTGAGTTTCACGCGGACACGAGATTCAGGTGCACCTTCAGTAAATATTTGTAATATTTGGATTTTCTGATACCAGGTCAAAAAGGTAGTGGGACCCACCTTTTTAAAAATATTAAAAAATAAAAAGAAAGAGTGAAAAGATTGACTTGATCAACAATGGCGGGATGTTCGGCTCATTTAACCGAGAGCACGCACAGTAACTGGCAAAAAGAAAGGAGTTCACGAGAAAGAAAAGAAAAAGAGAGAGAGGAAAAGAAAGAAAAGGAAGAAAGGAGAGGGTACATGTCACATATGACTTGTTGAGCCGGATTTACTACACATAGCGACACTCTGTAAACACTCGTGCCCTCGGTTCGTCTAATCAGAGTACTATTTGGGATTAGGACAGAAATTTACGGCTTTGTGGATTTTGAGTTTTGAGGTTCAATTAAGAAGTCGTTGAGCTACAAATATATATAAAAATAATAATTTAGTATGTCATGAGGTCGTTCTCAATTTCCCCAAAACAAAATTTTGAAGTTGGTTGTGAGTGATGAGCAATGCGAGACCAATAGCTTTCAGGCCAAATTTCGACAATTTTTGACTTAATTTTGAGGCGGCCAAGTTATAGATCTTTTATTGCTTCAAAACAATTTACTTTTGAGTATAAGCTCACTTGAAACGAAGTTCAATGGAGAGAATTATAATATGACCGAATTTTTCACTCAAATTTTGTGTTGCAAATAACTTTGATTGTCCACTTCAATTGTGAGTATTGTTAGTGCATAGGAGTTATTTTGCTAGCCTTTAAACTTAGTATAGCTTCTCATAATTGATATAACCTTTTACCCAATTTTTCACGTTCTTTCTCACTCATTTGATAGGATCACAAGATCGATAGTTTGCGTAATATTTGTTGTTTGATTTTGGGCATTTTCAAGTAAGTGGTACTAGTATCTTCTCTGGTCTTGTAAAACCCATGTACTAAGGTAATTATACATACATACATACATACATACATACATACATACATACATACATACATACATACATACATACATACATACATACATACATACATACATACATACATACATACTATATATATATGGAAGTAAGAACACATGTGCTACATAAAGTTAGATAGAGTATTTACTACTTTTAGGTTATTATGGAATGGTTCGATAAACCTATCCTAAAGGGTTATGAGTACTACTTTGTGCATTTGATTTATGAAATAAAAACTCTCAAAAGATTATATGTATTGGATTGTGAAACCAATTGTGATATGAATTGATAAAGGATTAAGTGTTACACGATAAGGTACATTCATGAGAGATATTTCTAGGGCCTTGTAGTTAAGGGCCAAATGCTACATGGTGACTCAATTTACATGGGAGTCACTAGGGTCTTACACTATTGATATGCATAGGAAAGAGCTAAGTACTACATAATAATGTAAATTTCATAAAATCCACCTCTAGGACCATATACTATTGATATATGTTGATCAAGGATTAAGCGTTATATAATAACAAAAATTCATGGGAGTCACCTCTAAAGCCTTGAATAGATATAGAGTATGGAATGAACCATTAACATAAAATTTGACAAAGCTCAATTATTGAACTAAATCAAGTTACTTGTTTTAATATTATGGATGAATGAGAAATTCTGCTATAGATATAGCTAGGCTGAAGTAATTTATAACTCATTTTATTCTTGTAAGTTTGTTAGACTTTGGATTGGTATAAATGAGTTATGTCATTGAGTTTTAAATGTGTATGAGGCTTGATGTGCTTAGGAGGAATGTCCTATTCACTCGGCTATGGTTACTTATTCTATTCCTTTGTTGTATTTTTTAGGTCCCTCAACTTGTGGCAAGCAAGGCGAGAGCATTACCAATGGGGAATTTTTGGTAGTCATATTTTGGGTATGAGCTTGGCTAGTTGTATGTATTTTTGTTAGTTTGTTGGGTTGGCCAAGTTCTAAGTTGTTGACCATTTTGCGGTTATTGAAATATATTTCTTAATAACATTCTGTTTGTTTCTCTTTGAGGTTGCATCTTTCGAATCAAAAGATGGCTATGTCATCCCCATTTTTGTTGTTTTTGAGGCGTGACAATATTATTAAAGAACTTACTTATTACGGACACAATGAAGGCCAGATAAGTAAATCACTTGTAGTTATCCATGCTAGGAAACATTCTTAGATAGTCGATAGGCATACACGATAGACCATGCCATTTTTGATGGGAAAATTACCAAAAAAGTCATAAACCTATTACAATTGTGCAAATTCAATCCTAAACCTTTTGCTTTTGTTCTAATTCAGTTCATCTGGCCAAAATTGGTTGGTCGGTGTTGACATGGTAGCCAGCCGGTGCCGGTGAACTTTTTTTTAATAATATTTTATTTAAAAAAATTATTATTTTCTTTTTCCTTTTTTTCCTCTATTTTTTTCCCTCCTCCTCTTCCTCCCTCCTCCTTCCTTTGGCTCTAGCGACCGGCCAAGCTAGCCTGTCGTCGGACTAAAGCCATCCGGCGGGCGAGTCCCCGCCGGATCTAGCAAGGGCTCGCCTCACCTGGTGACCATGAGGCGAGCTCGCACCTAGCAATGGCGAGGCGAGGCGAGCCCTCGCTAGACGTGACGGTGAGCCCCCTTGCCTGGATCGGCAAGGGCATGTCTCGCCCCACCACCGCGAGGTGAGCTTGTGCCCAGCGATGGTGGGGTGAGCCCCCGCCTGATCGCCTTGCTAGATCCAATGAGGGGGGCTTGCCGAAACCCTACCAGATCTGGCGAGGGCTTGCCTCGCGGTTGGGCTCGCGCTGCCGAATGGCCTCAGTCCAGTGACCGGCTAGCCTGGCCGATTGCTAGAGCCAAAGGAGGGAGGAGGGAGGAAGAGGGAGGAGGAAAAAAAAAAAAAAAAGGAAAAAAAAAAATTAATAAATTTTTTTAAAAATAAAAAATATTAAAAAAAAAGCTTGCTGGCACCGACCGGTTGTCACGTCAGCGTCACCGGCCAATTTTGGCTGGATGGACTGAACTGGAATAAAAGCAAAAGGTTTAGGACTAAATTGGCAAAAAAAAAGTTTAGGACTGAATTTGCACAATTGCAATAGGTTTAGGACTTTTTTGGTAATTTTCTCCATTTTTTATTGGTGAGTTAGACATTTGAATAAGACTCAATTATAATTTTGAACATATATAAGAACTAATAAAAAGAGAGATGTCCGGAATAGCGCAAGCGAAAAGGGGCTCCAGCGGTTCCTCGGTATAAAAAATAAATAAAAAGAGAGTGCCAAAAGTAACATCTCCCGCACATTGGCACGACGGGCCACACCACCATAGCCACCATCGCATTCGTGCCATCACTAGCGAACGTTCCTGTCATGTCCACCGGCACCTGCACCGTGAGTCCCGCCCATCCACCGCTTGGAAAAGCCATGCCAAGTCGCCCAACGGCAGTGGGGGCATTGTGGCTAGTCCTACGGTCGCGCCATGGCAGAGCCGACTTGGATAGGCCAGCAGTGGCCCGACGAGGTGGGCTGGGTTGGGTGGTGGGCAGTTGATGTCAGAGAGGAATGAAATAATTAGACGAAAAGGATGAAAATATTAGGGTTTTTCCTGCTTTATTTTAATTAAATGGGTGAAAGACTCTTGTTTGTAAAATATGGCCCAAAAAACCACCAAGTAGGTGTGAAGAGAGGGAAAGTTTTTTCCATCTCGGATTGGATGAAAACATAGTCATCTAAACGTGAGAAATGCTATGTATACCAAGATAGATTTATAATATTTATATATTAAATGATGTGACAGACTATTATTAGCTATTGAATATAATTCACTTATTTAATTGATCACTTGCAATCTGCCACGTCATTTGATATACGAACTTTAAACTAGTTTAGCGTAGTTAAAATTGTTCAAAGTGAGAATTACTTATATGTACTTAGGAATAAATGAATTGTTTGAATGTCTTTTCTCTTACATGTAAAATAGACAGCAAGATGGCCAAAGTTGATTGCATTTATACCATAGAATTACATGCCTACTGTGAGATGTTTAGCTTCAATCATAGTTATTCAACATCACTCGAGATACTAAGGTTGGAGGTCGCGACTCTGTCACCATAGCCATACAAACATGTCAATTGTCAATAGTCCGTAAAATTTGTTTACATGAGGTACCGTCACATCTTAAATTACCAGCAAATATATTGATTTACCATTTTTATTTGTCTTGCTTACTAAATTTTGAATTTACCTACACTCTTCAGAAATTATCCACCTCAATAAGAGTGATTGCCAACTCTTTTCAATTAAGTTGCCAACTCTAACTTGACTTCATTATCAATATTTGCGTTTCTAATTACCAACTTCTCTTCACTTTAATTTCAAAAAGCCTTTTTTATCCCTAACCAATCTTATTAATCTTTCTTACCAACGCCCTAAAGTTACCAACAATTATATAAAAATTACAAACATTTTTTTTTAATAATGTACCAACATTTTTTCTATCAAGTAATCCAATAGAAAAGTTTATAAATTCAAAAAAAAAAAATTGGTAATGAGAGTTGGTGTTGGTAAATTTAAGGCATAGGAAAGTTGTTAATGAAAAGAAAAATGAACTCGGTGAATAACTTAAATAAGAGTTGACACTCCAAAATTAGTCGGCAACTTAGGCTCTATTGGTTTCACTAAAAATGAATTATTTGAAAAATATTTTCCTTAAATAATCGTTTGTATCGCTTATAAAAATGATTGAGCAAAGACATTTTTATGATTTACTTAGAATACATTGTTTTCAATAATGAAAATATTTTTCATTAATTAATTATTCCAAGCAATACAAATGATTTCTGTGAAATGAACAAAGCCTTGATCAAGAAAAGTTGTTAGATTATAGTAATTAAAGTAGGTAAGTTCTAAAAAGAGTAGATAAATCTAAATTGCTAAAAGATGAAAATGAAGGTTCGCACACGATTAGAAAAGTTAATGTTTCAAAAAATAAAAATAAAAAAACCTTAAGAAAGTAGCTCATAGGAGATTTGGTAACCCAATATGATAATTTTTGGACCGAAAGGTGTCGAGGACTGCTAACTTAGATTGTTGTATTTCCAAAGAGTTTGGAAACATGAGGGTTTACTAGTCAAGGCAAACGACGTTGGTAATTCTTTACAAAAAAATTGTCAAATTAAAAAAAAAAATAATTAGACATTGGGAAAAACTCCTTGTTGGCCAAAAAAATCCCAGAGAGCTCTTTTGTTCTTTCCATTTACTCAGTTTTTGGCCTTGAGCTCCCAGTTGCCAGTCTCCTAGATAAGCAAAAGGCGGTAAGACTGAAATAGGGGAAGGGTTTCCCTCTGGCTTAAAGTTTGCTTTTCTCACCAAACGCCAGTCTCCCAAATTACAGATTGCTCGTGGGCCTAAATTAGGTCATTTTCTGATGATGTTTAACATGGTAATGGACTATTAGCGTTTAAAATCTGCAATTAAGGAAGTCTGATTAAAAGAATGACATATTGGTATGCAAAGACCTGCAGAACTTGTCGAAGTTGCAGATGGGATGGATGAGTTCTTGAATGGGTATTACACAACTTGTATGGAATTTCTCTTTTTACTACAATTACAAGAAAATGTCTTCTTCTTACCCTGCGCATATCATTAAATTAGTGACGCTCATGTGAAGAAACAAATTTCTGCTTTGAAGGCTTCATATGAGTTCTTAAACAGTTTGCTACGTAGGGCACATGAAATCTGAAAACAGCAGAAGGTCCCAGTTCTGATTAAATCTGAAAACAGCAGAAAGATACACGTATGCATCCTCTTTTTTGGACCACTTACACAAATACATCTCCACAGTTCTCACTATGCTGCATTGAGGATAATCTGAACTCCATATTGAGGGCGAGAATTGTGAAGTTCGACAGGGGAGTGGACATAAGCAGGGGAGAGAGTGAAACTGTAGCGCTGCAGAATCATAGTGAGGACAATTTTTGCTTCAACTGTCGCGAAATTCAGGCCAACGCAATTTCTGGGTCCAAGGCCGAAGGGAAGGAACATCGCAGGATTGTTGTTTGTAGCCTTAGCAACTCCTTCTGAGAATCTCTCTGGCTTGAAGAGATGTGCATCATCTCCCCAAATTCGAGGGTCGTGGTGAATCTTTAGGATTGGTATGTGTACCATTATACCTGCTGGAAGAATGAGATCGCCAAGTTTTGCTTGCCTAGTTACTTTTCTAGGGACACCAACTCCTGGAGGATATAAGCGGAGAGATTCGTTTATGATCATGCCCATCTGCACCCACACAAGTGCCAGAGTCATTCATGAGGAGAAGAATAATTGAAAATGCTTAAAAAAAACAAGAAGATAAAGAAGCTTGTGCTGTTCATTGCCATAGAACAATTTTGACACATACGCGGAAGTAGTCTCATTTCAAGCATTACCAGACAGCTTTCGGAAATAGATATTTTTAGCCCGTTTCATTGGAAATTCTTTTACAATCACCTTCTCTTACCTTCTTGAGCTTCGTTATTCCATTGAAATCAGGATCTCGATCTCCAAGTACATTGAGGACTTCCTTTCTTGCTTCTTGTTGCCAATCAGTGTGAATTGCGAGGAGGAAGACTGTCCATGCAAGTAAGGAGCTTAAGGTTTCATATCCAGCAGAATAGAACGTCTTGCACTCAGCAATTACATTATCGAATGTGATTTTCTTGTTCTCATCCACATCGTGCATAGCCTTTAACAGTAACCCTAGGAAATCATTCCCATAGCTCTCCATCTCTCCGGAATTTATCTTCCGTTGTCTTCTTTTTATAATCTTTAACACTGCTTCTCGTAACCCTTTCTCAAGTTTCTCTGCCTCAATCTCATAAGTCGGTTTCCAGAGCTTGCTGTAACAACAAGAAGCCGCATAAGCAAGTATTACAAAACCCAAGTATTTTGTTCATCTGCAAAACAAACAATGATATACAAGAATTCCAGGCGGTGTTGTATTTATTGCATCCTATCTGTTGTAAAAGTCCGAAATACCAAAAAGCCAATCCACATAGAAATAATGACTTCGTTTCATAGTGTCACGAAAAATAAATGATCAAACAATTAAATAGATAGAATATAAATCGAACATCAAATTTACGTGGTTTGATAAATGTAACTTCTGTCCATAAAGAGAGTTGCAAAGAATTGTAGTCTAGATCAAGCGATACAATAAATGTTACAACTATACTTAAGTTACTCAAAAGCTCTCAGCGTTTCTTAGCTCCTCTCATATAGTGTTTAGTCCCACAATTCTTTACAAAATAATTTTTCAATCTCGTAAAGGAATTACACAAAATATTGTGTAAACATATTCATACTAGGAAAACATTTAACTAGGAAACCAACTCTAACTAGAAAACTAATTCAAATTAGGAAAGTTTCATATTCATGCTAAAACTCGAGACGTATTTTCGACACATAGGATGAAAATCGTTGGAAGTCCTGTCTGATTGTTTCTACTAGCTTCCATGTTGTAAAAATTAGTTACCTGATTCCCGGTAATCTTATTTGTGAAGAAGCTTTTGCCATCGTCAATCCCAACTTGACCCCGTTCTCAAAAACAGTTTTGCCTTCAACTTGGCTGCTCCCAAATGCAGTTTTCGATATTGCATCCGATGTGCAAAGTTTAAATTCTTCATAAACATTGATCTCCAGGCATTCTCGATCACTCCATCTTTGGATCATCATATGAGCACAGTCCACCATCGCCGGAACCATACTCTGTGAATCAAATCGAAAGCACTCTCATGTCCATTACCACCCACAAAAATTATTACCCAGTATATAATCGAACATGAAACCACATATGTTCCCACCAATTTGGTTCTTAGGTTCAAGGTAAAACCTGGAACCATGCTCACCCCTATTTCTAATTCCTACTATGTTAGTTTTTGAAGCAAGGTTCTCATGGCTAGGATACAAAACATGTTTCAAATGTACCTTCAGACTTTCCCCGTGAAAAGCGAAATTCGCCAGCTTTCGGTGCTTTGCCCATTGTTCGCCTTCAGACGTCACCAGTCCCTCACCTACAATCTTCTTCACTTGATCTTGGAGGAAAATTTTCGAAAACGTGTGGTCGTTATCATTAAGTACCTTTTTAACCATGTCCAGATCCGAGATAACTAGAAAAGGTTGAGGGCCATGCCACACCAAGAAATTCTTGCCTGCGTCATTTTTGAAATTTTGTAAGTAACCAAGAGTAAAGAGTCAAAAAAAAAAAAAAATTACCTGTTCTCAATAAGAAATACAAATCAAAATCCCCCTAATCCAAAAGACAAATTAACTTAGTATACATTGATATCACGGCACATCTCAGAAAATGCCTGGTGGGAAAGTACTTCACAGACAATATGTCGTGATCTTAAACGCCAACAAATGGAGTCAACTTCAGGACTATAAATTACCATAAGTTTGAGTCCACTTGTGGAAATGGGGCTGGACATAAGGGAAAATATCATGAGAAAGGCACATGGGTCTGCTTGTGGCTTCCCTCTTCATTTGAAGCATCTCTTAGGTGCTTCCATAGAAGAACCGGTAAGCTGGACCTTTGATACCTTGAGAAGCCATTTTTCTTTGTATTTGAATTGGTCTCCACCAGAATTTGTGCAGCATTTTGACAATAAGAGCTAAGAGAAGAGACACAACCAGAGAGCAGAATGAGAAGAGCGCACCATTTCTGAGGAAACCCATGCTTCTTTCCAAATTCGGAATCTGGAAAAGAAAGGGAGTCAAGCTGTGAATCTGTGATCCAGAGCTGGGAAGTCGACAACCAGAAGGGGTGGTTCCAATTATCGAGTCAATATAGACTTGCCAGAAAAATATTAAGTGCATTTAATACTCCACACATGGCATATTAAATGCACCCAATATTTTCTCTTATTTTAGCTGCTAGGCTTAATCGCACACCGTACGAAATGCGACTTCTGTTACATGCTTATAATTTCTTGCAAGAGGAATTATTGTCAATTTCGAAAATTATAACAAATTTTTCATGTACTAAAATCATAACATGTGAAGCAGTTTAGAAGTTCAATATTAAATAAAAATAAAATCTAAAATCCCAAAATGGTGTCTTTGCATCTCTCGTATGTCATTCCTGAAGTTTTCCCTCTAGACAAAACTTTGGAAAGACTCCAGTGGATAACTTGGACTCGGGCAGAACATGTACATTCTGAAGATTATTAATACCAGAGTTCCTTCTAAAATGTAAACACCGGACTTATTGCTGCACATATGCCCAACCATTATATATATATGCCAGTATCTAATTATGTTTTTTTTTTTGCTTCTTTGAAATAATTTCATTATGTGTACGATGACCCCAACATTTAGACAGAAGCACCAAAGCTAGAATCTTATAAAGAAAATAAAGCATGAGATTGGTATTCAAAATCATCATTTTATCCTATTTCTCTATACAAGTACATATCAACTTGCAACGTGATATTATTAAAAATGCAATTTTTTTTTTTTTATGTGGCCTAAGCAATAAGCATATGCATTTGCCGATCAGCTGCTATAAAGTAGCGGGAGCCGTGAAGTTTTGTAGGATTAGTAATAAAAGTATGTCAAATAATAAAAAGGTCGTATGGTCATACTTCAAAGTTGAATACCTTGTAGAATTAGTAATATTGCAACTCAACTCCCCAAAACGAAATTATTTGGCATGTAAATTTCAACTAAAGATAATAGGCTTGGAAAAAACCTGCAAAAAAATGGGTTAAGGTGACAAACGTTATTTTGATGTTTGGGAAAAATTACCAGATCAGTTTTTAACATATTTTATAAATATCATTCAGTCCTAATAAATTTTTAAATTTGCCAATTCAATCATAAACCTTTGCAGGAAATTCCAATGTAATCTTTTTGGCTAATTTCGATTAGAAATCGTTAGCATGGTAGTCCAATCATCACCTAACATCCTATGTGGCACACTGGCATGTGAACAACTTTTATGAAAATTAGCCATAATGATTATATTGAAATTCCATTCAAAAGTTTAGATAATTGACATATGTATGATAATGTAGGATTCATATGATAATTTCCCTAGATAACTATGATATACATTCAAGTTAGTGTAGTCTTTGTTCTATATAAATAATATTTGAATCGATGTTTTTCAAGATCATGTGGCTTTTTTTTTTGGAGATGTTATCCACATATTGCAACATTTAGGGTGCGTATTGGTAACATTTCTATTCTTAGGAATAATTTTTTTCATAAATAGTTCATTTTTATTTTTATTTCCCAAAACAATTTCTGAATAAAATAACGCGTTTGATAACTATACAAAATTTCCATTCTCGGAATAGAAAAAGAACAATAATGCATTTGGTAGTTGGTGCAATGCGTAAGGTTTTTTTTTTTTTTTTTTGTGAAGTAGGATTTCGTTTAATTTTTAATAATTTTTTGAGATTTTTTTTTCTTGTTTCCTCTCTTCTTCTTCCTTGTTGCCCTCCACCACTGAGGTCCACCACCCCCTGCCACCACCAGTTAGCAGTGGTGGGAGACAAGCAGTGAATTGCAGCAAGTGACCGTTAGTGGTTGACAGCTGGGGTTGGCAAGCATTGAGGAAAAAGAAGAAAATAAAATAAATAAACAAATAAAATGACTTATTTCTTAAAATTATTTCCGAGAACAAGAAATTACTTTTTTTCTACATTTCATTTATATTCAAACCTATTCCCGGTTACTTTTTTTATTATGAGGGATAGAAAAAAAACCGATGTTACAAATGAATTTATATTCTTTTTCTATTCTAGGAAGTAAAAGAATAAAAAAAATAGAGGAATAAAAATGTTACCATGTGAAGCCTTATATATTTTTGAGTATGGTGTGTGGGGGTGGTGTTTGGACCAGCTTTCATGCACCATGAGCCATCCACCTCCCGAGCCACCTTAAAAGTGCACTGCCCTCACTTCAGCCACATATGTTAGAAAAACATTAATTGAAACGGTGCCACCCAAACAAAAAAAACGATTCTGATATATGTACCTATAAATGTACATATATTAGAGTGAAAATATTTACATAATGTATCTCACATTCTCGCTTGTATTTTATAATTTAAAGTCATAATTATATTAAAGCAAATGCTCTTAATACTTTGTATCAGATTGATGCTTGCAGGTGTTATTTGTTCAAGTTGTCATTATTTCATACCAAATTAAATCAGCATCGAGCAATGTTAGTAGCATCTAAGGGACCTTTTTCATGATTCTAAGTTTTTAATTCGGGATTTAGAAATATTTGGTTTTTCTTTTTATGGTTTTGTCATTTACATAACTACCGTAGTTTCCCATAATTGTATTTATTTTAAATTTTAGCTTTCCCACAACTGTATTTATTTTAAGTTTGAGTTGAGATTAAATGTTGGAAAAGCAAACGTGGTTTTTAAGTTTGAGTTGAGATTAAACAAAAGCAAACGCCAGTTAGTTACGATGTTAAATATTAAATAGATAGCACATGCTAGCCAACTGGAATATGGAGATCTTATCTTTTTATAATATGTGCAAGTACTTCGTGCTTTGACCAAGATAAGAATAAGTTAGTCGTGGGTAAATTACAGTTAACTACAATATTAAATATGGAATAAATAGCACATGCTAGCTTCTTAGTAGACTATTGAAGATACCATATGACACACTGATTTTTAGCAGCATTAAGAGATCTAAATGTGAGTACATTGATGCAGAATCTCGCAGGGTTGCTTTAAAAGTTTTGAAACTAACCGCAATATGTTTAGAGAACTATCTTAGCAAAAAACCAAAATGTTTTAACCATGTGCAGGGAGATGAAAAATTATTTAAAGATGTCAAACCAGTTCGGAAAAGACACTTCAAATTGTTGTTGGATGAGAGATAGGAAAATTACTAAAAAATTTCTAAATCTATTGCATTCATGTCAATTCAATTCTAAAACTTTTAAATGTGTCAATTCGGTCTCAAACCTTTTGACAATTTTTCAATATAGTCATTCTAGTAAATTTTGACTAGAAAATGCTGATGTAGCAGTCTAGTTAGCAACGGTCGTCCTTTGTGGCATGCCGGCGTTGATATGGACAATCTTTTAAAATTTTCTAATGTTTTTCTTTTTTTTGGTTTTTTTCTTTCCTTTCACCAATGGTCGGTCCTTGGGAAGGGCAACCCCTACCTAGCCCTCTCCGATCGCCACTGGTGGCCAATCATTGCCTCAAATTGGCCACTGACAAAGGAAAGAAAAGAAAACAAAAAAAAAAAAAAAAAAAAAAAAGGGAAAAAGGGAAAAAAAATCATAAAAAAACTAAAAATTTGTGCACTAGCACATCATATAGACCGGCTAGCATTGATTATATCACCACATCAGCTTTTTTCGATAAAAATGACTGGAAAAATTATATTAGCAAATTGTCAAAATGTTTAGTACTGAATTTGCATAATTTAAAGGTTTGAGATTAAATTAATGCAAGTGCATAGGTTTATGACTATTTTGGTCATTTTCCCATGAATGATATAAAATTAGTCTTAAAATGTAATGTATTTATGATATCAAGTAACCTTATCTTGACAAAAAATTTTGCAAGTTGTTCCATTTTATTATACTATAGTATATACTAATACAATACATCTTAGCAAAAAATATTGACACTTTGGCCACGCCACACCCAACCATGATTTGGGTTCATATGTTATGAATTAACATTTGAAGATTATTTGCTTGTTATTCAAAATTTATTCCTTTCCTATTAAAGAGTATTGAGATGCGCTTGTGAGTTGTTTTAGAAAAGTCTCACATAACTGAATTGGTGTGGTGTGGAATAATTAATTTATTATAGTTAGTCATAACTCATTAATTTAAACTTCTGAATAAAGGTTAGTCCAACTTGATATGTTAACGAGCTCAAACTTGACTCTCCCTTGGTGATCTCCATAGATGAAGGCATTGAATATTGTGTGCCTTTAACAAACTGTATAAGAGCTAATGATTGATTGATGGCCTACTCCAACTACATGTCGATATATGATGAAAAACTCAAAGGAATGAATCTCATGACTATTGCAGTTTCTGAGCAGCCTTTATGGTTCGGTTTGCAAGGAAGCCCTGAGGTGGAGATAAGCATTATGGTGTAGCAACACGGTGTCAATGGCCATCTTCATGGTTCGGTATGGAGAAAGAGAATAAGGATGAAAATTTATGTTGGAGATTCAAGTTGAAACAAGTTAATGCAAAATAATACATGAATTAAGATGGAGTAGGCCTAACGCTGAACGCACACATGAAGGGAATAGTTAATAAATCATAATTAACCCATGACTTAAAATTTTATTAAAAAATCCCCACATCATAAAATTTGTGTGGTGTGGAATAGTTAATATATCACAATTAGCTTATGACTTAATGGTTTAAGTTTTTGAGGAAAAATGGATCTAACTTGATATGTCAACAAACTTGGACTTAAGCTCTTTGTTGGTAATCTCTTTGGGTGAGGTATCAGAATTTTGCTACACCTTTCCACCAACTAGTAGAAAAGCCGGTTGTTGATAATAAGAAAGATAATATCAAGCTACTTTGCCTTGTTCTTAATTTTTTTTTTTTTTTTTATAGGTCAGGGATTGCTTCTCTTTTTTTCTTTTTCTTTTTTTGGTTATTTACGCCTTATTTGGATTTTGGGACAACTTTGGAATCCTATTTTCCCAAGTTGCGTGCATCTCTATTTCCTTTTGGATAATTGCAAGATAAGCCCCAAAACTTGCTATAGTTATTGTTTGCACCAAAACTTGGTCAGGTTGTCGATATAAATAAGCACGTGACCATAGCATGGAGTATTAAGGAGTTGACCTATTGTGGACAACCATAAGAATTATAATCAATATTAATGTACATTGATGACCATTGATGACTATTGTTTACAGATGATGATGAATGGTTGATGATAATCGGCAAAGGTATCTGAGATCAACATATTATCAATTAAGGCCCTAGAAGAAAGTTGAATACATAAAGAGTATCAACATGAAGTTGCAATTCCGAAAGATATGGGACAATAAAGTGTTGGAGGTCGTGAAACAATTAGAATGCGATATTAAAGGAGCAATTGTTTGAATACATAATCATGGCACTGTGAGATCATGAGTACAAAACTTTCGGAGATAAGGGAACATGCATGGCTACAACCGCAGTAGAACTGCTCAAAGACAATTATCGCACATCCATTATAAAACAATTGTGCATCTACTACAAACCCCCAGCTCATCGCACAGACGAACAAATTTACCTTTAGTTATCTTTACTTTCTTACATTTTACTTTCAATTCTAGACTCGCATTATCAATTAAAATTCTAACATGTATCTTTATCTTGGGTGCCATGTTGTCAGTTAAATTTAATCATTACATCTTTATGTTATCAAGCTTTGTCATCAATTATATTCAGGCATAGTTTGTTTATGTTTCGATTATATTGAAGTAGCTGTATTTTCCAAGCTTTATTGTTGATTAATTATTGTTGATTAAATTCCAACAAGGTTTCCGTTTGTACAGTGTTGTTTGAAGTGAAGTTTTCATTGTTTCTTGTCTATCTATGATATTTCTTGTGTGGAGTCACCGCAAGAACTTATCTCCTTTCATAAAACCAAAGAACAACTTTTGATAAAAAGATACTTCATCATGGGGTCAATCCCAACTAAACATCTTTTTGGCACTCCTTATGGGAACTATGTGGCGAATTTAAGGAAGTAAATTAGCTAGAACAAGGAATCAACTAGATCTTAACAATGCTAGTGGTAACAACCAATCATTACAACCTGGTGACGACATGATAGGATGCTTTGACTCATCAAAATCTCAATCAATGAGGGAATAAGACCAAGGAGGGGACATTGACATCTTAGGACAACTCATTGATGAGCAAAGAAGATGATTGGAGCCAAACCCTATAATGTTGGTTTCCATGAAGAAGATGTTGGACAAGCATATGAATAAACCAACCAACCACATGATGAAGTATTTCACTGATTTGATTAAACCAACGATCGTCAACACTATTCATGGAGTTATACCTAGGTACGGATCTTCAACCCAGTCAATCCAAATACAACCAAACCCTATAGCTATTGGATATGTTCCTTTATCAATATTTACTGCAATTATCTTTGGCACAATAGAACAAGTAGTTTCTCCCCCACCATAGGTAAGGATTCTACAAAGGTCTAAAGCCACCGGCACAACCCAAAATAATGGGACTGTTTGGAGTTAATTTACCTAACCTTAGTCAAGTCAACTTCAGTGGGAATAACAATGGCAATTTGGCAAATCATTATCCAGCAGTACATATGCCATTTTCAAATGTAGAGAACATACAACTAGTTGCACCAACATTCCTTGTCGACAATCTAAGGCCCGTTGTGATAATACCTCAACTTAACACACCACTTGCCTCATATAGATTCAATATTGTAATCAACAATCAAGGTAGACCACCATCTCCAATTGGAGGCAAGATGGTCAAGGGCTTTTAGGTGAAGTGTTGGTTCTACCTAATCCTGGGCATGTTCCTCAAAGGCCTAATGGGGCAATCAACAATTAAGTTAGACCACCATAATTACCTAGGGGTCAACCTAGTTGACTAGCCCCTGATGAAGATCCTTAGCATGTTCGAATGTTAGTGGATCAAGCAATGCAACGCCTAGGCTACAATGTTGGAAACATCATGCTTGTATATAGAAAACCACACCCATACTATGGGGATGCAATGCCTTATCCTAGAGGGTTCAAGATGCCTAACTCCAATTGTTGTCCTTTGAAGACAATCAACTGACAATTGAACATGTTAGTCGATTTGCTACATAATATGGAGATGCATCTCAAGAGGACTAATGGAAGTTAAGAATGTTCACTCTATCACTATTCAAAATTGTTTTTACTTGGTATACTACCTTAGCAATCAATTCACTCATCATGATCCATCCACCTCTTGAGTGATCTTAAAAGTGCACTACCTTCACTTTAGCCAAATCTCATGTGACCAATACTGCCCACAAAATTACTCCATCGACACTAATTGTCGTCAAATTACTTTTGGATGCAAGGCACACCTAGCTCGTACTCCCACTCATCATTTTGAAAGTACCTTCTAGAACTTCCCCGTGAAAAGAGAAATTTCACTAGCTTTCAATGCTTTGCCCATTGCTCACCTTCAAATGTCACAAGTCTATCACCTACAAGCTTCTTCACTTGGTCTTGGGGGAACATTTTAGGAAAACAACATAAATAGTCTTTGAATTTCAGCCCAATGTATAATGTAGTCCCTGAACTTTTAATTTGTGCAATATGATCCATGAACTTTAGATTAATGTGCAATGTGCTCCTTGAGCTTTTAATTTGTTTGATGTAACCCCTAAACTTTTGGTACATATTCAATTTAGTCTCGGATTAAATGAAAATATACAATATTGTCCGTAATCTTAAATTAATAGGATTATATTCAATATTTTCATATCGTTTAGGGATTGCATTGAACTTGTACAAAAAAAAATCCATGGATCAAATTGAACAAATAAAAAGTTCATAGACTACGTTAAATATTAAGCTAAAGTTCATGGACTGCATTGAATAAATTAAAAGTTTATGAATCACATTACATATTGAGTTAAAGTTTATGGATCATTTGTGTCATTATCTTGAAATTTTTTGAAAAAGTATGTTCTTTATCATTAAGTACCTTTTTAATGACAAAATATTTAGTGATTAACCACCATGTCATTAGCCTATGTGGCAAGGATGGACCTAGTCAGCTCCACTCAAAGGGCGACATGTCTCCTTTGACATGGCCTACCTGGAAAATAAAAAACTAAAATCAAAGCTTTATTTTCTCTCTCCCGATAGACTGAAAAAGGAACAATAAGTGCTCACATTAAATTCTCGCTTAAAACTTTCTCTCTTCTTTTCAATTTTCAAGGGCTTCTTTTCACTTGCTCTCTTAGAGAACAATAGAGACACTCTCTCTCTTTTTCCAGCACGTCCCCACCGCCTCTGCCTCTCCCAAGACCCTCAATGATTGCTTTGAGCTCAGATCTACCTTTGGCATGTCGCTTCCACCAAGAGCCCCGTCGGTCACAATTGTTGAGTTCCAAGCCCTCTCCACCTCTGCCATCGTTGCTGTAGCCGCATTGGTAGCTACGGTTCATCAGCTGACTCTCTCTCTCTCTCTCTGTCTCTCTCTCTCTCTCTCTCTCGCGTAGGCACGCATGCACCAGGATCAAGCGTCGTGCAATGGACGGCGTCAAATCCCTGATTGTTTCCAACTCAGCAATAGAGCACAAGATCTACTCGCGTTAGTCTCTTGGGGAACCCTAGTGATGTCTACTATGGTCGCACTATATCTCTCAATCTCAACTTCTAGGCCTCTGTCCAATTGTGTCCCTTTGACGAGCTCGTAATCATGCCTCACCTCATCCACAATCTTGTTCACTTTAATTCTCCTGATCATCAGGTTAGGTTCATCTCAATATGTGTGCAAACTGAGTTTTGGTTTGATTTTCCTGGAAGGCGTCTATTGGCACTAATAAGTTTTGTAAACTCTAATAAGTTTTGTAAACTCTTATTTTTTGTGATTGCGTCATGAATCTAGCTGCATTTTACTTTTTCACAATCTTGATTTTGGTTTGATTCTCTTGCTTGTGCTTTCCTTTTGGAAATGTGGTTGGAAGTTGTGCTTTGACAAGGTGATGATTAATGTGAAAGCAACATTGTGTGTCCGGTCTCCACAAATGCATTTTGAGAAATATTGCGAGTTATTTGTATGTTCTTGCTGTATGAGAGGATCGATTCGAAATGGGTGCGAACACAAGTGAATCGGCTGCAAATTGAAGTGTACTATGGAGGAGTTCATTTGTTCATGGCCCCTTGTAAAGTTTTTCGGAGTTACTGCAAGAATAACAACATCGATCTTACCTTACCCAAAAAAAGAACAACATCGATCTTCATGGAGCCCCATCCCCTGCTACGATTCTTTCAAGAGGCCTCGCCGGTCGCAATACTAGGTCCCAAGCTCAGATCCGTGCCGGTCGCATTTCTTCTATGGTCGCCAGTTGAGCGATAGCATTTAGGTGATTCATGGAATTAAGAGGAAATGCGTGATTTTCAGTTTTTCTTTTTCATTTTTGAATTAACCTCTCAAGCAACAGAACAATTTTCAGCTCAATCAGTTCGTCTTCACTGAGGTTGAATCTATAGTTCGTGTGATGGGATTTTCTTTGTCGCAATAAAAATTCTTCACTTTTGACTGTACATCTTGTTGCTGAGGCGAGAAAAATGAAACAAAATATAATGGAGTTTTTGCAGCTCCAATGAAACTATATTCACTAGGCTTGATGTTTCTATATATTCTTTTTTATTTTTTTCGGGCAATCTGGTCGAAATTAGTGCTCTGATTTAAAGTTGAGTGATGCTTTTCTTTTGATGTTTTTAGCTGCTAGGTGGGATCTACAGTAAGGCCAATTCTTGAACTCAACGGGCTATTTTCCTCCCTTGTTACTGGTGGTGACTCGTTGCGCCGGCCGTGACGCCTGTGCCTGGGGTTCGTGATATTAAGGATTAAAATATTCTTAAATTAGGACGTCACCCTGCTAGAGGCATCACCATAAGCCGCCTCCAAACTCGAACCTAATTTTATGATCGAAGAAGCGTTCGGCGGCTACTATCGGGTTCGATGTCGATGGCGAGGCGACAAGGGTGTGATTGCGATGGCGATGGTGGTTGGACAGCTCTTCAAGATCACCCAACTCGCCCAGTCAGATTGATTAGAAGCCAAAATCGTATGTGATTTTGCATTAGAACTAGACAATATTTAGGTTTCGTCAACATAAGGGAATGGCAACTCGTTTTTGCGAGTTGCTCTATATATCTTCGAATTTGCCAAAATTTGTTTTGTTAAAAAGTTTTCTCATAAATTATACACTTTTTCACTTGTTGGAGAATTTAACGTGACATGCGGTAAATCACATGACATATATATAAATATATATTTTATACAACTTTTTATCATTAATTGGAAACACAGTTTTACGGTATACACAGTGTTTCTTTCCACTATGGACAATTTCTCTATTTTTCCGTCTTCCCCCCACTCCCCTTCCTCCAACGGCCGATTGCGGAGCGCTCCACAACTCACATCTTCATGAATAGCGAATGACAACCACACAAAACCCAATGATCAGATAAAAGGAAAAGCGCCCCCCCAAAAGTAAAAACAACATTTAATCCCCAATAATTCGGTGTCATGATTGCTGGGAGAACCGACCCCGCTGTGCCTCCGCCGCAACTACTTGAATATCCTCTCCGCCCGGAGCCGGAACAACCATGCCCGGCGGATACGTCGGAACCATGCCTCCGTTGCTTACCCCGTAGTACACCTGGTGGCTCACGCCATCGGCAACCACGGACCTCACCACTCCGCCATACACCTGACCCGGACTTGGGCCAGGCTGATGGTAGCCGACGGGTATTTGCCCGGCTGAAGCGGGGTACTGCTGGACATAAGGTCCTCGGGCCATGACGGGCGGGCCTGACATGTTTCGGTGAGGCACGGGACTCGCGTAGTAATAGACGGGCATGGGCTGCATCGGCGGGCCAGAATAGTGAGAGCTCGGGGCGTAGTGACCCGCCGGCTGCGCAACTATGGTTTCGCCCGTTTCTGCAAAACTCGGGCTCTCGTTAGGGTCGAATTTGGGAACTGGACTCTCGGGCTTCGTCCTCACGGGCGGGAGGTCCGGCATGGACGGCACGCACGCCGAGGAGGCCGAGCAATACGATGAATTGGCGACCGGGGCAGGCGAACCCGGGTCGGAAATCGAGATGGTCTCAAGCAACATGCTCCGGGCCTTCGGTTTGGGCTCCTCCGAGGCTTCCAAGCCAAACAAGTAGTCCGGGACTTCCGAGACGATCGAGGATGCCTCGGAGCGGAGGCGCTCGAGGCCCCGGCAGGGGGTCGCGCCGCCACCACCGTTGAGGGCGTCCAGGAACCACTGCTCCCGGTTCGACGTGCTGTCGAGGAGCGAGCTGATGCTGCTGGCTCGGGAGTCGTCGCCCTTGAAGAGGAAGAGGCGGAGGCGGGCCGTCCGGGGGTTCTGCGTCTGCGCGACGCGGTCGTACTCCTCCATCATGTTCTCGACATCCTCGTCCGTCGTCACCGAAATCAAGGCGTCCAGATCTTCATTGGGAAGCTGGTACTTCACGGTAATGTTCGTCGTACCTTCGCAATATATTCCAATGGATATTTCGTCAATAAAAATGAGACACAGCAAAAGAGACAGCAAAGCAGACAAAGCAGACCCATCCTTCCCTCCTAAAAAAATTATTTATTTTTTTCATGGATTGCGATTTTTTCTATCACGAACAAATTAAATAGTCATCAAGAGTCCCGAATTCGTCTATGATACTGTAATTCAATATATCCAAGATCTTTCTCATATCAACCAGATGATTACAACTTGTAGAAACTGAAAAAAAAAAAACAAAAAGAAAAGAAAAGAAGGAATCAGTAGCGCACTAAGGGAAATTAGGCAAAAGCTTAGATAAATCACCAGAGGACAATTTAACATGAATTTCCCCCATAAATATGTTGAATTTGAGCATACCTTACAGTCCAGATAATAGAATTCAATAATATATATTATTGAAATTGTTAAGCATATGAACATAAGATCAGAATGGCTGCAAAGATAGGATCTTGATTATTGCCTGAAAGCTTGGAGAGCTTGGAGAGGAGAGCGTTGAAGGTGGTGGCGCGCTGGATGGCGACGATCCGGGTGTCGCCGCCGACGTAACGGAGCAGATTATCATGCGGGCGGGGGAGGATCTTGCCACCGAAGCTGCACATGAAGCGGACCCGCGGGTGGAGATCGTGGGGGTGGTGCTCGGATCGCGGGGAGGAGGCGACCGAGTCGATTGTTGCAGCCTCCAGGTCCGGCGGGTGGTGGGTGGCCATATTTTCTTCTTGGACAGGAGGGAGAGTGGTACAAAAGCTAGAAAAAGGTGGGGTTATATAGATTCCAAGTCAAGTAGGGAGATGAAGATAACGTGGTAGTGTGCGACCACAAAGGGAAAGGTTCGAATAAAGATGCTCGAGAGCTGTAGAAAGGGACAGCAAGGAATTTCCTTTTCTTTTCATGGCAAGGGACATTGCACATTGATCGTTTATTTTCTGTGGACTTAAAATAATCGCATCGACCTAATACACACTTACTAAATACAATCCAAATCGTTAAAAACGGTGGATCTCATATCGATCCCCTCGGATCTAATAATTTGAATTCAATATAATATATATTTTCCAATCATGGAATATTTGGTCAGATTTGCTTGCTTTCTTCCTGAAAAACAAATTGGAATGTAAATGGGTAGATTTCTTTCACCAGAAATAGTTCATGGACCCACCCAACATGTGTTTTTGAACCATGGAATTCAGTGGAGCGACGGTAAATCTTAGACGTTGGGATTGTATGAAATTTAATCTCATTGATGTGATCAATATGATTCTATGACTAAAAATACATTAGTAAACATCGAGATCGTTTTGGAACATATGGTGCCATCATAGAGATCTACAAACAGTCTGTTTAATATATGAATTGTTACTCTTGTCGAGTTAAGATGTCCTGCAGGAATTTAATTAGGACATAAAAAGAAAGAAGATGACAGCTCGTGTTGTTAACGTCGCTGGGCCACAGGACTCAATTTCAGCGGCCGACCTTTGGTGTTTTTATTGCAGGGGAAAGTGACGAGAGAGCGACTCTATAGTCTATACCCCGACCAAATTCTAAGATTTCATTTCAAGAAAAAACATGTGTTATGAATAAATCTTTTTTGCCAATTTTCACCAAATTAATGGAAGGTTAGCATCGTATACAGTGGTGCTTATCATTCTGTTCTCATAACAATAATTGGATGTTCTGTGGTTTGGGTATATACTTTGATGTGCACATAGAAGCAGTCAGTCCGTGGAACTAAATTGCTATTTTTTTTTTAACAGTTTACAAATTAACTTTTCTAAGTTGTTACTATTAATTGTTATCTATTTTTCTTAACAGCTCCTTAAATTTAGCAACTCCGATATTTATTTGAGTGACTTATCAACTTCTTTTTAAAAATAAATTATCAACTAGGTTTGGATCAACAACTACCCTTTAAGTTACCTATCAATGTTTATTTGATTTTTCTTTATTACTTTAACTATTGTTATCATTTATCAACTTTTATTTATCTATTTTACAAACCTTTAGATTTACCGACTATCCTATTTAAATTTCTAATCTTTATTTGTGTCACTTACAAAAATATTTCCAATTGCATTACCAATTAGTTTCTCATTTGAGTTACTCACCAACATTTCTATGTTTTTTTTTTTTTTTGTGTTCATTTTTTTAGTGGCCATTTTTATGTATCTTGCCTGCAAGATTTTCATATCAACCAACTCTTTTCTTAAAACTTCCAACCCTGGTGAATGTTGTTACTGACTTTTCTCTTATCAAGTTACCAATTAATTTTGGTTTACTAACTCTTATTTGATTTAGTTGTCAATGTATTTTTTTTTTGTTTTATTTTTCAATTACCACCTTCTCTTATCCTTGATATTAAAAAAAAAAAAAAAAAAACCATAACTCTTACATTTTATCAATTTCTATTTACTTTTCCTAGTAATTACTATTTGCTATGTCCAATTACCAACCTTTTTTGTTGGTCTTACCAACTTTTCTCCGACCAATTAATTTTGATTTAACAACTCTGATTTGAGTAGCTTAACAACATTCGTAAGTTTCCCTGTTAATTTAACGAACTTTCTTTTGGGTTACTACTTGTATTTTCCTTATTTGGGTTTTTCTAAATAACCAATTTCCCTATCTCTGACTTTGACATTTATATTATTATTATTATTATTATTATTATTATTATTATTATTATTATTTATTATTATTATTATTATTAATCAACTCTAATTTAAATTTTTGACTAAAACCTTAATTTACTTACTATCGTATGAAATTACCAACCTTTATTTAGTAACTTACCAAATTTATTCCCAATTTACTAACCAAATAGAAAAATTGGCATATTAGAAAACTCAAGCAAATAGCACTAACTAACTCAAGTGAGAGCTGATAATCCAACACTACTTTATTAAGTAATCAAGACTATTCACTTAATTTAAATTTAGTTTTTTCATATAAGAGTTAGTAAATTTAGTGCTTAATCAAAAAATGTGAATAAAAAATGGAAAAAGATAAGAAAAGTTGGTAAGCTAAAGGAAAAAAACTTGATAAACTAGTTCCAATGAAAGTTGGTAACCCTAAACTAATTGATAACTTAATTAGAAAAAAAAAATTTGGGAGGTTGGTCTAATTAAGATTTATAATTTCTCAAAAAAGATGGCAAATAAAAAATTCAAAAAATGTCAATAAATAACTCAAACTAGAGTTTGTAACCCAATATAAGTGGTGATTTAACGGAAGAAAAATCAATGAGGCATACTAATGTAGGTTGTTAATCTTTGAAAAGAGTCAGTTATCATAAGAGAATGCTAGCCAAGATGAATAAAGATTATTAATTCAATGGAAAAGTTTGTAAATAAAAAGGTAATTAGATGTTGATAAGTAACTCAAACTTAAATTGACAACCAAAATTGTTGGTAAATCACTTTAATTTAGATCTTTGATATCATAAAAGAGATAGTATTTTCAAAGCATACAAATAAAAGTTGGTAAATTATTACAAAAACTATTAATTTGCAATCTATAATTTTTTTTTTCTTTTTGTAATTTCACAAAATATATATAAATCACTAATAAGTTACTAGGAAAAAGGCCATTTATCATTTTGCTCACTAACAAGCTTCTTTCACTCTAAATCTATTGCAATTGTAACACTTCGATCCTAAACCTTTTTTCTTTTGCCAATATAGTTCTAAACCTTTTACAATTGTACAAATTTAGTTCATTGGGTCAATTTTGGCCAATTGGCATTGACATGGATAATTTTTAATAATATTATATTTTTTTGAATTTTTAAAAAATTTCTTTTCCTTTTTCCTCTTGACCCCCAAGCCATGCCCAATGGCCGGCAAGCCTCACTAGAGCCTCATCAGCCATTGGGGGGGTAAAAAGCAAAAGAAAGAAGAAGAGGAAAATGAAAAGAAAATGAAAAGAAAAATAAAAAAATTAATAAAAATTCAAAAAATAAAATACTATTAAAAATTATCAATATCGGCGTTGGTCGGACGGCTGGTGCAAGCTAGTGTCTACGTCAATGCCAACTAGTTAAAATTGGACAAATTGACTAAATGACACAACTACAATAGGTTTAAGATTTTTTTAGTAATTTTCCCAAAAATTGATACTTTTGGGCATAAAACAATCAACTTTTGCAGTGGAAAGATTTGAATTTTTATTGTTGTCTCCATCCAAAAAGGATATTATTTCTTTCGCAAGTGGTATTAGGAGATTAATATCTACATAGGTAGTTTAATAATGAAATATTAAAATTCCCGATTCCAACTACACAAGTTGCAATATTATTAACATTGCTTTGTGGGAAATTGTATTCTTATCACTGTCCGGCAAATAACACTGAAAAAGTTGCTGTGGTAATTTTGGGGTCTTGTTAACCAATACCCTCTTTAAGCACACCCGATAAAATAACATTTGAATTTTCAATGTATTCATTATGCATAACACGTGGAAAGTAGTGCTTTGGAGATGACCAAATTTTTTTTAGTTAGATGTTTAATAAGTACTCCCGAAACACTCATTAATAAAATCCCTAACTTATTCACATGCATATTTCCACAACAACAAGAATTGTCGCATGGCGCTTTTGGTAACTATGTGTATTTAAACATGGGAATCCAGATTTTTTTTTTTTTTTTTTTACTGGGTAATCCGAAATAAACGTAGAAGAACAACCCACAATTAGAAAAAAATCAAGTTGAATGATTGAGTTGAGAAATGCAAAGATGAGTGGAAGAGAAGGAGTCAATAAAGACAAGGAGTTGAGAACATATAAATTCGTTGCTTCGACTAAATTACATATAGCCAAATCATCATCATGTCATCTTTTGTTTTAATATATAAATTGAATGGGTTATTTTAAAAACCTGAATGTTCTATATTGATGGGCGGCACAAAGTTCTACCAGAACGTCATCTCAACTCCCAAAAGAACATAAAAAAAGGAAATTATGTGGCTTAAAAAATTCCTAGAACACCAAAATAGTAAGTAAGAAGTAGTGGCTCTACACAATTTCTTATGTCTTTTCGTCAAGTTGCTTGTTTGCAATGTTTTAATGAAAGATGGGGCCAGACGAATCTCAACGCTTGAACATCTCACTAGTATTGCCTAATTTCCTTAATACCGACAAAAGAGGGAAAATTAAGAAAAAAATCTTCTCTTAATTTAAGATAATGGATTTGATCATTGATTAGTAGTAGCACCTATGTCAAAAGCGTTGCATCATGTTACAACTCATGGTTTGTTAAACAAAGCATTTACAGGCTAATGATTCATTAAGAGAAGGGAGGAAGAAAGAAAGGAACAAAAATAGGCACCAGCTGGACTCTTAAGTTTTCTTTATCATCCTAACTTATTAAAACATGATCGTACCTAACATGTGATCAATTGCTTATTTTGGTAATGATCTTGGTTTTCCATGGCATGCGACAAATTACTCAGTGAAGCGTGTTCATTAACTAAACTCAATTTGAGCCGTTAGATATAACGGTATCTATTATTTTTAAGTGCTTTGATTCAATTTAGTACATGTTACGTATAATAATTAATCAAGAGTAGGTACAATCATCAAAATGATTGAGGTGAACGTTCGAATGACTTGGTATTTCTTGGTGGGTACTGCTACAGCTACTAATTTGGATTAGACTGACTTGATTGTGGAGGCCGGTGAAATTCTTATTGGGCCTTACAAATAGAAAGATAACTACCCTTTATATCTACAAGCTGACTTCTCTTATGGCCTCGGTCTGAGTCTTCGCAGTTCCCGATAATTGAATATGATAAACGGTGTATCTCCTCTACGATCTGGCCGTACTCACTGTACATTTCTAAGAGTCCACAATATACCTGAAGGGTCCCGTTACTCAGCATCGCATATGCTTTTATCTCAAATTACAATACTTTTGTATTCGACCCTGCTTTGGTTGGTCAAATGGTCCAAAACTCGGTTTACAAATCGAAATCCACGAGTTCGATGCCAGTCTATTCTCGATCGTCACCCTCATTGGGCTTAAGTGCATAATCAATTTTGGAGTAAATTAAAAACGCAATTCTACCGGCGAATTGAAAGGGTCTAACTCCAAAATTTTATAGGCATTTCCTTTAATTTTTACATTCTTACGTTTTCCATCTTACTTTAAATATTTGAATTTTTCGACGGTGGACATCCAAAATCTTTTTAAGCACATGAGTGTTGAATATTTAAAATCATTGTAACTTTCTTTTGTAATCGTTTAGAAACTAAAATACTTCTTTATAATTTAAAATTCAAAATATGATCTAGTGGATGACGTAGGTAGATCTAGTTAAAATCCATCGATCATATATTGTTTGTTCATCATGCTTCCCTCTTAAAAAGTATCACAATTTTCCCACATCCTTGCCAAACAAATCTTTCTCGATTCACCTTTTGATGGATCGGTTCAATGAATCATGTTTATAATCTGCTTATTTCACATGTGGGTAATGTCAACAAGTTGTAATCCACCGATCAAAAGGCAGTTGGAGGAAGTTTGGAAATATAGCCCTTTGCAAAAAAGACCTAAATAGTGCAAAAATGGGCAAACATTAGAAAGTACTGGATAGCTGTAAGAGAACATTAAGGATTGGGACCATTAACTTGCCTGCGACTAAAATTTAAGCCACCGGTATTGCTCAATGATCCTATAATCAGATTTGAACTTCGTGGACTGGTTTCAAGGAGGAAACCCTATTTAGCAAATTGAAATAAATACATTTCTCTCGATGGTGTAGACCTAAAGACATCAAAGATATTTGTAGCAAGATCCTGTAATATATTGTACTTTTGGCTCTTCAACGAATTCAATTTTTTTACTCAAGAAGCAATATCACATTAACCTGAGTTCTTTTCGCTTGAAACGAAAGGAAGCCAACAAAAAAGTTGGTTGTCAACAAATCCAACATTGGGCCCCACCAGCTTTAAAGTTCCCAACGGAAAGTCCACAAAAGCATCTAAATTTAAGTACCAATGTGCAATCATACCGTCAGACCAATGAGAGCATGCCAACTGGAAATGCAAATTCCCGGGTTATATGCATCTAGTGTTCACACAATTTCATTGGACGTTTCTCACGTGCACAGGCCTCAAAGGTCATGTCATTGCATGTCAATTTAGTGGTCGCTGAAACAGCAGATGAACACTGCTTTTCTTGGATAGAGACGACGAAACCAATCCGACTAGAAGAAAAGTAAGCATCAGCTCCCTTCAAAAGTTTCCAGTCTCAGACCAAAAACTCAAAATGGGATAACAATGGAATCACAAAAGAACCTTCAAGATACTCTCTCTCTCTCTCTCTCTCTCTCCCGCCGCGCTTTTAGGGCACGAGACACGGTTCAAATTGTTTCGGGTATTTGGCGTTTCCTCTGTGCTCCAGTGCCGTTGACTAGCCATTTCCTATTGTCCTGAATACAACTAGTCACCACCCAATTCAAATTTCTTCAATTTTATATGATATTTGTATATCAATTACCAAAGTTAAATCACTTTCTAAAACAAGCTGCAACTCCATTGGCGTGACCTCATCTTTCTGGAAAACAAACGAGAGGATCATCATTATGAACCCTTTTTTTTTATCAGATAGAAGATATTTCATCATATTTATTGAGCAACAACATAGTTCGTATGTTATTATTTGAATCCCATTAATAAGAAATATCTTATGGAAATTCCATCTAAAGTGATGGGATGATGATGTAACTTCTTTTGACACAAAATACTTTGAAGGTAGGTTTTAGGGATAAATACATTAGAAGTCCTAAAATCAGTTGCAAAAGGTGAAATTAAGTCCCGAAACTTCCAAAAAATTCAATTAAGTCATAAAACTTGTTACGAAAATGTAATTGAATCTTAAAACTTACAAAAAATATAATAAGTACTAAAACTATCAAAATCAAGTCCTTCTATTGATTTCACATTTTGAAAATTTTAGCGTTCGACTACACTTTCATAACAAGTTTTACGACTTGATTACATGTTTTTAAAGTATCATTCAAAACAAAGAGTAAGTGATTACCTTTGGTTCTAAGGAGGGTGGTATCAGAGGCAGGTTTAAATGCTTTAATTAGTCAACACTAATCATATTGTTATTGGTTCATAGATTTTGATTGTCGATAAGATCTTAAGCAATGGCCATAAGATGCGATTTCTTATACTTTGTTAGTTCATACATGATAGGGTGCAGTTAAGATGCATTGATTCATCTTGATGTAATGTGATAAAAAGACACATTTTAAAAAGATGTGAGAGGTTATGTTGTGAAGGGTTATGTATTAAAGGCAAAGTTATATAACTTCCCACATATATAACCTTTTAGAGATAACCGCTAAAATTAATTACAGAAAGAACGTTATGAAAACAGTTATCTTTTAGAACAAAAGGCTTCCATTACTGCTTTGAGAAGACAATCAACATTAATGCTGTGGAACATGAATACTTTTCGTGTGATTGTATTTGGACCATTGTGAAGTCGTATCACCCATTGTTCACTCGTAATCCAACATACATTCCTAGGTAATTCATTCATTACGAATTGATGAGGTTAGTCATTCTTTCCGTCAACTTTTCTTCTAACACAATTTAACAAATGTTGTTTGCATTTCAAGATGCCTTGAAAATATGCGGATGAAGAAAATTTTAAAATAAGAGGAAAAACCAGAATGAGCATGAAAATTGTGACCAAAACGTAATATTTATAAATCCTGGTTGCACGTGATCTATTTTCTTCCACACCAAACCCACTTTCTTTTCCTCCCCTTTCCATTCCAATTATTATTTCACATCCGTCAGCTTTTCCCTTGACTAATACTGGAGAAGAGCAAAACATGTTTGAAATGATGAGGCTAAATGGGGCTATTGACACCACACACCACCCATGGCTTGACGGTTGAGCACTTAACTAGTCTCAACAATGAATTCTACCTTCCAAGAGAAGAAAGAGGAACCTTACTTACCTTGGCAAACCTCAAGAACTAACTTGAATGGCTCGAAAGGTTAGTGGTGCTTAGCCGAGAGAAAGGAGAAGGAGGAGGAGGATAGGTGTAAATGGAAAAGTCGGCTAAGGTGGTTGAAATGAATGGGACTTCTACTATTTATAGGCACCAAGCTCATCATTACCCATTCAAGCGGTCCAATCGTATTTCTTAAGGTGGCATGGCTATAACCTTGAGGTGGCAAGCCTTTATTGCAAGGTGGCACACCTATTTGGAAAGGTGGCGCGTCTAGTTTTATGATATGTAGATCTAATCTTAGTGTCATCATTCAAGGCCTTACTTGTCTCAATTTCATTGGACCACATTAGCACTTAGCTCATTGTTAAGAGGACAACTTATTATGGATAGGTGGCACTCTAAAAGATAGGGTGGCATCAAGGCTATATGATAGCCATAATTAGCTCTAATATGTCCTATTTTTATTGGGATATTTGGCTTGGACACTTTACTTAATCCCAAAGGTAAATCCTTGGTAATCATGACCATATCTAAAAAAATCTAAGTGGAATGACAACCTCCTTTATGAAGAAGTTAAGGTGGTCTAAAGAATTCCATTTTGTCCTTTTTCTTCATCAAGAAGGTGGTCTTGAGAATTCCGTCCTCTAAGTTGGTTCCGAGGCCAAAGAAGGGACTATTAGATACACCTCAAAAAACCAAATCACATACATCCGAAGTTTAGCTATCATGCCCCATGTTTGCCTAAACTGATCATTCGGATGGTCGGTAAGCCTAAAGGATCGGTTGTCTTTCGATCAGTTCAAGACTAATCCTAAGGCTACTCATGACCTAACACTAAGCCAAGACACTTATGGACCTTAGAATTAGTGACGGAATAGCCAGGTCTATCCCTGAACTCATCTCGATCAACACCTGATCCATCCGTATGGTCTATGGTCAGCGCATTACCGATCCACGATCGGACATCACTAATTCAAGATTCTTTTTCGATGACTAAGAATTAAATAGGAAATGATGTATTTTTGGTTGGAAGACGATCGCATTTGATCGAGTCAGATTGTTTGTGTGTTGGTGCATAGCCGAGCGGAATCACCCGTGGCCAGGCACTATGATCAATCATGATTATTCACCGATCCAAAATCATCCCATGACCAATCCCTGTGATCAAAAAGTCATTTTATGAGCTGGTGATCTTATCTAGTTAGTATGAACGGTAGAAAATTCATGGTAGACACCTCGACCAGTTCGTGACCAATCGGTCGATCAATCGATCGGTTGGACCATAATTAATTCATGATTTCTTGTCAATTGAACCAATCAATTTATGGCCAATGGTCCATGATTGATCCTTCTTTTGGACTTTATGGCCAATCCTTACGGGGTCAGAATCGAGAGTGTTACACTTAAACATCTCTTTATGCTTGGTTTGGTAGATTTAGTGATGCGATTGTCAAATGTGGATTAAAGCGGTGTTAGGTAGATCATTCAATTTTCAGCTTTGTGTCTTCAGCTAGTTGTATCCTTCTAGTTATATATGTGGATGATATCATCATTACTAGCAGTGATTTAGATAGTATTCAAAAACTTAAACAATTTATGCATAAAGAATTATGTACTAAAGATCTAGGACGTCTTTGATACTTTCTTGTTATTGAAGTGTCATATTCACATGCTGGTATCAATTTGTCGCAACAAAAGTATGTATTGGACAACCATAGTGAGGTTGGATTTCTTGGAGTAAAGCTAGTCGATACCCCTATGGATGCCAATATAAAACTTAATGTAGAACATGGAGAAATTATTGCATGATCTAGCAAAGTATCAGAGATTAGTTGGTAAGTTAAAATATTTAACATCACAGGACCTAATATATCCTTAACAGTTAGTGTAGTAAGTCAATTGAGTTCTTCTCGTACCACTCATTAGGATGATGTACTTCGAATTGTCAAATATTTGAAGAGAGTGCTAGGTAGGGTGAGCTATTCCGGATTCTTTACAAGTTCTGCCCTAGAACCTGAAACATACCATCAGATACCATCAGATGCAGGTTCCTCATTTTTTGGAACTTGGAACCCACCCGTTGGAACTTGGAACTTACCTTGTCACAGGTTCCAAGGTCAGAAGGGTAAGTTCTAGGGTCCAATAGGTTATTTATTTATTTATTTATTTTCATTTTTAGTTAAACCAAACGAAAATGAACATAATAATAATAAACAAGCTTGTCATTCACCAAAGAGAATACAAAATGAACAAAACTCTCAAAAAAAAAAAGAATTGTTGGCAAGGAATTCAACTAAATAAAAATAGGGATGAACAGTTCCAAGTTCCATATAGGTTCCATCTGAAACTTGAAATCTACCAATTGGAACAAGTTCCTCATTTTTTGGAACCTGAAACCTATCTTACATATCCTAAAACTTGAAACCTATTCTGTCATAGGTTCCAAGGTCTATCCAGGTCCCATTTATTTGAATGATTACAATTCACTAATTATAACTTATATTTAAATACACGAAAAATATGAATATTAATAAAGTAAAATTCTTAACCATAAAATGGAAACTCAGACTAGTGCTTCCAGATTATACACTTATCATCGAACATCATAGAATATTGGAAGATCACATGAAGACATGGATCAAGAAAAATATCAAAACTTGTTCTAGGTTTTAGGTTTCAGGTTCTAGGTTCCAGGTTCCAAGTTCTAGGTTCCTCTAACTAAGAACCTTGAACTTACCGTTGAAACAGGTTCCTTATTTTTTGGAACGTGGAACCTACCCTATGTACCTTGAAATCTGGAACCTACAGGTTCCTACCGATCCAGTTCTCAAGTTCCATGCTCACCCCTAGCGATAGGCAAAGGACTATAGTTCAAGAATTATGGGCAACTAAATACTGCAAGCTTCTCTAATGTCGACTGGGCTAGATTTCCTATGGATAAGAGATCTACTTCAAGCTATTGTGTGCTTCTTGGGGGTAATTTAGTCGCATGGAAAAGCAATAAACAACATGTAGTTTCCCAATCAATATTTGAAGCTAAATATCGAGCTATGGCACATGTGACAAGTGAATTATTATGGTTGAGAATGTTACTATTTGAAATGTCACCGTCAAATCCATTAGCATTGTATTGTGATAATCAATATGCTATTTTTATTGCATCTAATTCTGTCTTCTGCAAGCGAATTAAGCATATTGAGGTTGATTGTCATTTTGTGCAAGAAAAAAATTCAGTAAGGGGAGGTTATTCTTCAACACACAATAATTGAAGATCGACTCAGACATTTTTACGGAATCTCTACGGGGGAATAGAGTGAGCTTCCTATGTAGCAAGTTGGAATGATTTGATATCTACAGGGGAGTGTTGGGAAATATTCTGAATAATAAGGGTAAAATAGTAACTTAGTTATGAGTAGGGTTAAGCATATATATATATATATATATATATATATATATATATTTGTAACCCAATTTTTTTATTAATTAATAGAAAATAATTATCTCTTCACAATAGTCATCTGTGATCACGTGCTGATAGCATGCAGTCCTTAAGGACTTAGGTTTTATGTCACACCATGGTCTCATCTCATTTTTTAAGGTATTATCAGTAAGTAGGTAAAACCCTCCTTCCTATGTTGTGCCTTGTGTATACAAAGAGGAAACTTGAGGTGCAATAATCAGCTTTGTCAAGTGAAAGCAATGTGCAGAACTCCTCTCATCAATCTTCAATTTGTTTTTTAGTGTTGTTTCTCGCAATCTCCACGTTATTTGAGTTTATCTGCATCATTCTATATGCGACTCGGCTCGCTAAGATTCTAGTTGTGAAGTCCTGCCTGAAGAAAATAAGAGGATTCAAGAAAACAACGATTCAAAGATAAATTTTCCAAGAGAAAAATGTTATTCACTGAAAGCCATCATACATGCTATCATTCTACAATACATAAAGCTATTTATATTAAGAAGACAACTGGATTTCCTATTCTATAATTCAAATATCTAAACTAATAGATTGACTGGATCAATTTATTTGCAATTGGAATCAAATCATATCTACCACTCTAATCTAATCTTCCGATAATATTAAATAATATTATCAATCTTATCAGCCTCCCTCAAACTGGGATTAGGTGGAAAACCTAGTCCCAGTTTGTATCGTAGCCTGCAATGATCAAAGCGCGGTAAAACTTTTGTAAATATGTCAGCAAGTTGATGAGTAGCAGGAACATAACGGACTTCAAGTAACTTGAGAGCGACTCTCTCTCGAACGAAATGATAATCAATCTCCACATGCTTTGTCCTTGCATGAAGGACTGGATTTGCTGTCAATGAAATGGCTGAGTGATTATCACTATAAAGCAAAGTCGGCCCCTTGAGCGGAATACCCAAATCTCTCAATACAAAAGAGACCCATGTAATATCCGCTGTGGCAGAAGCCAAGGCCCTATATTCAGCCTCCGTTGATGATCTTGACACTGTCGCTTGCCTTTTTGCGGACCATGAAATGATATTTGATCCCAAAAAAGTGCAAAACCCGGTTGTTGACCTCCGAGTCTCAGAACAGCCAGCCCAATCAGAGTCTGCATACCCATATAAATTTAGTGCGCTTTTAGAGTGAAGATAAAGCCCAGTTGTTGAGTTCCTTTTACATACCGCAACACCCGTTTTAATAATTTGAAATCACCATTTGTAGGAGAATGCATTTTCTGACAGATATGATTTACTGAATAAGAGATGTCCGGCCTTGTAATTGTGAGATATTGTAATCCACCCACAAGACTTCGAAAAGAGTGAGGATCATGAAAAGGTTCCATGTCTTGTACCGTTGGATGAGTTTTGATAGGCAATGGAGTCTCAATCGGCTTACTATCTTGCATTTCCGCCTTCTGCAACAAATCACCAGCATATTTAGACTGGATTAAAAATAGATTCGGACCAGTAAACTTGGCTTCAATACCGAGAAAATAGTGAAGTCATCCGAGATCTTTCATAGAAAAGTTTCTGCTTAAAGCTTCTATTAATTCTCGAAGTAGAGATGATGAACTGCTGGTCAAAATAATATCATCAACGTATAATAATAATACCGGGGTGTGCTAACCCGTGTGAAGAACAAATAACGACGGATCAGTAGAGCTGCAATGAAATCCCCATTCCAACAAAAAGTTGCTGAATTTTTCAAACCAAGCTCACGGAGCTTGTTTTAAGCCGTATAATTCCTTCTTGAGTAAACAAACCGAGTTAGGCATCGTAGAACTCACAAAGCCCGGTGGTTGTTCCATAAACATTGTCTCATTTAATGACCCATGAAGAAACGCGTTCTTCACATCTAGCTGATGGATAAACCATCCTTTAACAATTGCCACGGAGAGAACAATTCTCATGGTTGCCTGTTTAACCATAGGACTGGAAGTTTCGGCGAAATCAACACCTTCCTCTTGATGGTACCCCTTTGCCACTAATTGTGCTTTCAGTTTATCAAGGTTTCCTTCTGCATCCAATTTGGCTTTGAACACCCACTTACATCCGACGATATTCATATATGAAGATCTTGGTACTAGCTCCCATGTTTGATTTAATTTGAGAGCCTCCAATTCATCTATCATAGCTTTCCTCCAACCCGGATGACTTAGTGCTCCTTTAACTGTTTTCGGTTCCTTTGGAATCTCACGGGCTATGGAAAGAACATACTTCGGATTGGGCTTCCTTATTCTCGATTTCAACCTTGTTTGCATGGGGTGAGTAGATTGATGTTGAGTAGATGGAACTGGTAAATCACTTGAGACAGAGACTATTGCTTCTTCATGTGTTTCACAGTCTATACATGGTTCTTGTGAACCCAACGTGGTTGCTGCACGTTTGTCTCATTAGGTGGCTCATAATTTTGCTATCCAGAGTTATCATCAAATAGAAATCCGACGCTCGGATGTTGTGATATTTTCCCTTCACTCATTGTTGTTCCAGATTGTCTAGTAAATAATTTAATCCCCTGTAACCAAGTCTGATACAACTGTGAATGCCCAGGAAAAATGGTCCCCAATTTATCAGAAAATGGGAATCTCGTCTCATCAAATATCACGTGACGACTTACATATACCCTTCCTGTTGGTGGATAAAGACATCGATAACCTTTATGTCTCTGACTATACCCAAGAAAAACACAGGGTAATGAGCGTGGATCAAACTTTGTTGCACCATACGGTCTAAGGTGTGGATAGCACTCACACCCAAAGACTTGAAGAAACCCATAGTTAGGCTTTTTACCAAAGAGCTTACCAAACGGACTACTTATTCCTAACACTTGTGATGGCAGCAAATTGATGAGAAATGTGGCAGTCAAAAATGCATCAACCCAATAAACAATGGTACCCATGCATGATAGAGCATAGATAAATCCAACTCAACGATGTGCCGATGTTTCCTTTCGGCATTTCCATTATGTTTTGGCGTATATAGGCAGGACACCAACATTTTAATTCCTTTCTCATTCAATGATTAACAAACTGCTACTATTAAATTCACATCCCTGTCGCATTAGAAAGATTTAATTCGACTTTCAAATTGGTTCTCAACAAGATTTTGGAACATGATAAAGATGGAAAAGAACTCAGACTTTCTCTTCATTGGATACACCCATGAGAAACGTGAAATACTATCTATGAAGACTACATATAATTTAAACTGCTGAAAAGATTCTACTGGGGCAGGCCCCCACACATCACAATAGATTTTTTCAAGTGGTTTACTAGCTAGAGACTCTGAGATATTGAAAGGCAACTTGCTACTTTTTCCAACCTGACAACTTTCACATATTCTTTTTGTCACCTTCGTAGATTTGATTTGATTGTTGCTCTCTAGAAACTTTATTATTTGAAAGTTTGAGTGCCCAAGCCGAAGGTGCCAAACTTCACTACTAGCGATCTGCTGTCTTTGAGAGTACCACACCTGTGTTTGTGCCTGATTTACCTTGTAAAGGCCCCCGCATTTCTTTCCCAGACTGATTATTGAATCCGTCAGATGGTCCTTAATAGATACACCAAGTTTATCAAAGATTAGTGAGCAGGGATAATCGTCAGTTAACTTAGACACCGAAATTAAGTTTTTCTTAATCTCCGGGACCACCAAAACCTCATTTAAAGGAAATGAATGTAGTTCAGTAGATAAAGATGTTGAGCCAATATGGGTAATGGGCAAACAAACTCCATTCCCTACCATTACCTTGTCTGAACCATAATAAGTAGAGAAAGAATTGAGATTACCAGTCGATGATGTGATATGGTTTGTTGCCCCAGAATCCGGGAACCAATCTCCTCCTTGATCATCCTCCAAGTGAAAAGCATCTAAAGCATTTGGTATCAGCTCACTTTGATAAGAATTATCAAAGCGATACCAGCAACGTAGAGCGTCATGTCCTAGCCTCTTGCATATCTGACATTGAAGCTTCGTATTATTCATATAAAACTGTTTGTTTGAAGCAGAATTATCACCCACAGGCAGATACTCCTTTGAATCAGCAACCTTAGTTGGAGTGATTGTATAAGGTCGAAAGCCTTGATTCTGATAAGGTGAATTTGGTCTGTAATTTCCACCAGATTGATAACCACCAGATGAATCACCAAAAGTTACTCCATAGTTATGAGATCCGGGATAATTTCCAAACCTCCTTCCACGAAAACCATAGCCTCTTCCTCTATTGTTAAACTTGCCATTCTTTCCTTCAAAACCCCTGTTAAAATTTCTTTGGCCAGCAAAAACAAATGTTGAATTAAATGAACCTAAATCATCCTCACTACTCAGTTTGGACTGATCAATCTTTTCACCAGTAAGTGCCAAATTAAGGTTTATTTGATTCGACAAATAATTTTGATGTCGCGCTTCATATCTCTCGAGCTGAGCAATAACGTCTTCATAGCTCGGCTCGGGTTTGAGACAATACATAGTTGTCTTAAACGTCTCATAGTCACTTTAGAGACCTTCTAAAACACCGAAAACCTTTGTGATTTCATCGACCGGTTTTCCGATCGCGTTTAATTGATCACAAATCAATTTGAACTCACATAAATACTCGGTTAAAGGCCTATTACGCTTTTGACAAGATTGAAGCTTACCCCTTAATTTGAATTCTTTGGCCACAGATCTTTGAGTAAAACAATTACATAATGTATTCCATACCTCAAAAGCCAATTCAATACCGATTATGAGTCCCAGCACATCCTCAGACACGGATCCAGTAATCCACGATGACACAAGTTGGTCTGTACGATACCATTGCTGATACTCCGGATTAAGGACATCTTCAAAATTTTCCCTTTCCGTGCGTAAGATTCTCAATGGTGGAGGTTGAATTTGACCATTGATGAAACCCAATAGATCCTGGCTTCTAATGAAGCGAAGAAATTGTGTCTACCATAGAAGGAAATTTCCTTCAGAAATTTTTATAGTCACAAAGTTTGAGAGATTTACATGTATCGGGTATGGGTATCTCGATTTTGGGTTTTCAGCCATGATTGTGTAGATGAAGAATAGATGAACTCAAGGAAAAAGATGAAGACAAATATAATAAAAATGGCTCTCGGTATAAGGCTCGATACCATGAAGAAAATAAGAGGATTCAAGAAAACAACGATTCAAAGATAAATTTCCCAAGAGAAAAATGTTATTTTTGAAAGCCATCATACATGCTATCATTCTACAATACATAAAGCTATTTATATTAAGAAGACAACTGGATTTCCTATTCTATAATTCAAATATCTCATCTAACAGATTGATTTGGATCAATTTATTTGCAATTGGAATCAAATCATATCTACCACTATAATATAATCTTCCGATAGCAAAATCAAATCATACTCAAATCTAATCTTCGATAATATTAAATAATATTATCAATCTTATCACTGCCACTCCAAGATGGCCTCGGAAGGGTGTAAAATTGTCTCAGCTGATCTTGCTGCTGCTGGAATCCAAAGACAGGTGCGTTGTAGAGGTGGAACTTTCTCTGTTGTAGTTGTAACATTTGTGCTCCTTTTAATGTATCTGAAGCCTTGAAAATTTTGGAATTTTGGCAGGATGAAGACTCTAAAGATGATCGATTGAGCGACAAAGAATTGTTGTTTCAGAACATAGATTATGCCATCGGTCTATTTCTTACACATGTTTTGACATTGACAATCTTCCCAGGCTTTCTCCATGAGAATACCGAAACACACCAATTGGGATCATGGTGATTGGTGACTACTGATAAAAGAAGTCGATTTCACTATTTCAAGTAAATGTGACCCTTCTCAATTATAATCACATATTCTTAAGATTGCCTAGTAATTGATAGATATTTTTCATATGCTCTGCTGACCGTATGCACAGCAGATACTTTGTATGTCGCCTTCTTTAAAGGTTTGTCTACTCGCTACAATCTTGTCTCATTGGTTGTGTTTCAGGTACCCGCTGGTCCTGGTTGCTATTTGTAGTGTGTGGGATTTTATATCTCAGTACATTCCCCTTGGTCTCGAAAGGGTCTCATGTTAGCTACTCTTGCCCGCTTCATTTTTGTCCTTGCATTCTACTTCATAGCAAAGTACAATGATCAGGGGTGGATGATAATGCTCGTTTCTTTCTTGGGCTTGAGCCATGGTTATCATACTATTTCTGTTATGACGGTTGCACCCAAAGGCTACAAGGTTTGACCTAGACTTCATCTTTTTTGAGTTGTGTTCTTTAACATAATTTCTCATTCAATTCAAAATGGGGTGAGCTTTTTCTTCAGGGACCGGTGCAAAATGCCTTGGGCAACTTGCTTGTGTTGTTTCTCTTGGATGGGACATTTTCAGGTGTCGCTCTAGGTCGGTTGTGGATCATAGGCAACGGCAAGTTTTAGAGAGCAGTCATCTGCTATTATTAGGAAGAGAAAGATCTCACCCGGGTTCTTTCGATTCGCAGATATTGAAAATGAGACATTCAATTATTAGGCTAACTACAAGTCTCGATTTGCATTCTCTACAGATGAATACTCATTAATTCTGCAAGTAGAATGAAATGGTGCATTTGTAATTATCGATTACGGTAAATGTTTTTTTATGGCGAAAATGCTTGTACTTTCACATTTGGACCAGAGGAGAAAAACCCTATAGTAACCATTGGGCCATTGGAAGGGAAAAAGAGGAAAAAAAATAAAGAAAAAAATAAAAAAGAATGAACAGAAATGGGTATTGCAGAGAGACCCAAGGCAGATTTTATCAGCTTCACTACATTGTAGTATTTACCTATGAAAAGCCATGGGTTATATTTCAAATCTTATAGCTGTTTTAAACTATAGCACAAATCGCTTAGAATGCCCTTGGCTGCAAATCCGTGTTGCAAGGAGTAAAGATCGACAACCTTTTCAGTCTTTTTTCCTACAGCTCAAATGAATCATTGTTGAAAAACGCCTCAGTAATATTTTGATGATTATTGAACTATCTCTGAGCATTAAAATTCATCATAACAAGTGCAGATGGTGAAATTGTTCATGTATCATCAATGATCTTGGTTTGTCGAGAAACTTGGCTTTAACATATGGACTTACAAGTACAAATGAGAGTGATGTCTTGTGATTACTTAGGAGGATTAGTCAAGCTATTATCCATGGAATTCCTTGGTACTAATAAGGATTGGCACATCATTGATCTTAATATCTGGTGTTATTCAGTCAGTATCGCCTCTGGTGATAATCAATCAAGTCACTTACAATCAGCATCGGTGATAGTTGTTGGAGAAATCTTTCCAGAATATTTTGAAACTGACAAAACGTTTCTATCAATCTAGTCTGGATAATTGCAGACCTTCTGTTTAGAGTCTGAAGACTTTCAGATCACCAGACTCAGCACTCAAGACTCAAGACTCAAGACTCAAGACTATTCTCATTGACAGTTTTTCTAATCTAGTGACGAAAGCAATCCAGAGCCGAAGTATTTAGTTGAGGATTTAGTCATATCCTCTGGAGAAGATCTCTTGGCTAGATAAATATAACGGATTCTTTTTTCCGTAATCAAGATCGTTTGAAGATCCGATGGTCGACAAAATATTCTTGAAAGGTTCTATTCTTGGAAACCAAGATCCTGATTGTATGGGTGAACATGATTGATGGGCTATCGTTAGGTTCCTTTAATAGCTCGAATGATCTTCTTAATTGATTCCGTCCAACGGGTAGATTGGAGGAATTCCTTTGGTGAGTGCCCACGGGTATGATGGCATAAAGGAGTATAAAAGGAAGACATTCTAGTTGGTTTAGTGAATGATCGATAGAGAAATTCCAGAGTCTGAAGCACGTTGAATATTAGTCGATATATTTTGAGCGAAATTGTATACACAGAGAGTGTATATACTTAGTGAGACCTTGAGCGAGTGTGGTAAATCATCTACACCGAGAAATCAAGGAAGAACAATGCTGTAACATCTCTTTGTTCATAGTGGAATCCAGCCAATAGGCTGTCAGTGCAGAAGAGTGGATGTAGGCTTGAAATAAGCCGAACCACTATAAACCGCGTGTTCAATTTTCTCTTCCCTTCTCTCAATCTTACTTTGATTATTGTTTGTCTCAAATCTATCAACTGTCTAGTATTGTGCAATTATCGAGAAAAATCTTTTATATACCTATTCACCCCCCTCTAGGTACTTATACTAGCTATATCAATTGGTATCAGAGCTTGTGTACTCACTTTATTTGAAGTGTTTTACTTCAAAGTAAAAGATCCATGGCTAGTATGCTAGCACCAGGGCTGATGGAAGGGCAAAGCAATACCAGACCACCCTACTTTGATGGAAATGATTACAACATCTGGAAGAACAAGATGAAAGCTTTCCTACGATCAAAGGATCCTTTGGAATGGGACATTGTAGAAAAAGGAATTACTCCTACAGCTGCATCAGTCTCTGAAAGAGGGAAAGAAACTGTTGAGACCAGCGGAATGACTCAGGAAGAGATAATCAAGAGACAAGCACTCGATGCAAAAGCAATTTACTCTTTATATTGTGCTTTGTCACCAACTGAATATAACAGAATATCTTCTTGTGTTACAGCAAAAGAAGTTTGGGACAGATTACATATCACCTATGAAGGAACAGATCAAGTGAAGGAAACCAGAATTAACATTCTCCTCGGTCAATATGAAGCCTTCAAAATGAAACCAGGAGAATCTATAACTGACATATTTAGCCATTTTACAGATATTGTCAATGATCTTGAGAATCAATGACAAAAATTTCTAATCCCATGAAGGTAAACAAGCTTTGCGTGGACTCTCCAAGGATTGGAATCACATAAAGACTTCAATAAGAGAGACGCAAAGAATTATGCCACTATTTGTCGACGAGCTGATTAGAACTCTTCAGTCTTATGAAGTGGAACGAATTAATGAAGACGAAGATCCAAAAGGTAAGAAATCCATTGCATTAAAATCAAATGATGATTATGATGATACAGATTCTGAAGATGATATGGACGATGAGGAGCTTGCTCTCATGATAAGAAGATTCATAAAACTGAATAGAAAAGGGAGAAGGTTCAACTCAAAGAAACAAAGTTTTCAAAGACAGCAAACCAAGTCTGTTGATGATGAGGAACCAAACAAAGATGTAGTTTGCTTCGAATGTAAAAAAATGGACATATCAGACCCAACTGTCCTCTTTTGAGGAAGAAGAGAGGAAAAGCTGAAAAGTTTCGAAAAGCTCTCAAAGCCGAAACCTGGAGTGATACAGAGTGTGAAGAAAGTGATAATGAATATGCCAACATATATCTGATGGCACATTCAGACTCATACTCAGATTCTGGATCAAACTCAGACAGTGAATTTGAGGCAAGTAATTTTAAAATTCCTGTCAAAGTTTCTAAATACATTGATGAACTGTGTTTTAGTCTTAAGACTTCTCTTCAAAAGAATTTCCGAACTTAAAAGGAAAACTCAGCTCTAAAACAAAAGGAAAACGTTTTAGAAGAAAGAGTTAAAAGTTTAGACTTGAATGTTTCCACTCTTAAAGAAAATGAAGATAATCTTTTGAAAGAAAATGCTTTTTTAAAAACTGACTTATCAAATATTTCAAAGAAATTTTCAATAGGGTTGAAAAACTTGAAAAAATTCTTTCAGCTCAAAGACCTTACTTCAATAAGTCCGGTCTAGGTATGACAGCAGAAACAATTCCCTTGATTGATTTTCCTAAAGTAAATGAAAGAATTAAGAAAAGACCCTCGAGAGCGGCTTACAAAAATCATTTCAAGAAAGTTTTTGTAAAGTCTGTAGGTCAAAATGCCCTCAGGTGTTCAAAGTGCAACAGTCCGGATCACTTTGAAAAAGAGTGTCCTATGGTTTGAAAACCTATTAAGAAAGTATGGGCTAATACTGTTTATCTTACTAACACCAAATGACCCAAGAAAATTTGGGCACCAAAGAAAGCTTGAGACTCTCTTTTAAATGCAGGTCTCCGTCAAGAAAAAAGTAAAGTGGTATCTTGACAACGGATGCTCAAGACACATGACCGGAGACTCAAATTGCTTCATAAAGCTTGTTCAAGTAAATGGTGGAAAAGTTTCATTTGGAGGAAACAACAAAAGGAAGTATTGTGGGATTTGGAACTGTGAAAATTGGAAATCTCACAATAAGTAATGTTTCCCTAGTGGAAGGACTCAATTACAATCTTCTCAGCATTAGCCAATTGTGTGATACTGGTTTTAAGATCTTCTTTCAAGAAGGAACATGTTTAGGAACCAGTAAAGACTCTACTCAGTCTTTCATGGGTCGAAGACATGGAAATATCTATCTTTTGGATGTGAAACCAAATGAATCGCAATGCCTAATCTCAATTCAAGACAAAGCAAGCTTATGGCATAGAAAGCTTGGTCATGTCAACATGAAGCAATTAGCCAAAATCTCATCAAAGCAGCTTGTTCGAGGTCTACCCAAATTATCATACCAAAAGTCCGATCCATGCACACCATGAATTCTGAGAAAGCAAGTAAGAAATTCATTTAAGCCAATAAATCATGTCTCTACTAATCATGTACTACAGTTGCTACATATGGATCTCTTCGGACCAAACAGAACCCAGAGCATTGGAGGTAAGAAATATTGCCTAGTAATTGTGGACGATTACTCCCGCTTTACTTGGGTATATTTCCTTGTAAGTAAGTCCGAAACCTTCTCGTATTTTGAAAAATTTGCTAAAAAGGTTCAAAATGAAAAATGATGTGTTATCTCAAGTATAAGAACAGATCATGGAGGTGAATTTGAAAATCAAGATTTTACAAAATTTTGTGATGAATCTGGCTTTAAGCATGTGTTCTCCTCTCCATATACTCCTCAGCAAAATGGGGTTGTGGAAAGAAAGAATAAATCTCTTCAAGAAATGGCTAGAACTCTTTTAATTGAAAGTAAAATTTCTTTACGATTTTGGGCTGAAGCTGTTTCAACAGCATGCTATATCATCAATAGAGTCTTCTTAAGACCTATTCTAGAGAAAACCCCTTATGAGTTATTCAAAAGTAAGAAGCCTATTGTTTCATACTTTCATGTGTTCGGTTGCAAATGCTTTATATTGAAAAATGCAAAAGATCTAGTTGGTAAGTTTGAAGAAAAAAGATCAGATGAAGGCATCTTCCTTGGATATTCTACATCAAGCAAAGCCTACAGAGTCTATAACAAGAAGAGCCAGTCTGTGGAGGAGTCAATGAATGTCAAGTTTCAAGACTCTACGCAAGATGAATCCTGTTAGACTCATTATGAAGAGTCTAAACCTGCTCCAAACCCTCCAAAGCTTACAACTCAAGAAGCATCTCAGACTCTGGAAGACCAGCATCAAGCTGTTCGTGAAGATTCAAATAAAGAAAGAGATCATCAACCAGACAAATTAACTAATAACTGGAAGCATAAGTCCAGTCATCCCAAAGATCTCATTATCGGCGAAATTAATGAAGAAATTCGCACCAGATCCAAAAGGCGTGAAGAGTCTAGTGCTGTGGCTCTCATTTCTGAAATTGAACCAAAGAGCATAGAAGAAGCTTTATCTGATGAAAGTTGGATTGAAGTTATGTAAGAAGAGCTCAGACAGTTTAACATTAATGATGTCTGGGAATTGACATCTAAACCAAAAGGTAAAACTGTTATTGGAGCTAAATGGGTGTTCAGGAACAAGATGAATGAGAAAGGAAAAGTTGTGCGAAACAAAGCAAGACCCGTGGCCAAAGGATATACGCAAGAAGAAGAAATAGACTATGATGATACTTATGCACCAGTAGCAAGGTTAGAAGCTATTTGACTATTACTTGCGTTTGCTTGTTATAAAAATTTCAAGTTATTCCAAATGGACGTCAAAAGTGCCTTCCTAAATGGATTTATCCATGAGGAAGTTTATGTGGAACAACCACCAGGGTTTGAAGACCCAAAGAAGCCAGACTTAGTCTTCAAACTGAAAAAGGCCTTGTATAGTTTAAAGCAAGCACCTCGAGTTTGGTACGACAGACTAAGTAAGTTCTTAATATAGAATGGTTTTGTCAAAGGTAAAGTAGATACTACTTTATTCATCAAAAATGAAAACAAAAGCTTTTTACTTGTTCAAATATATGTGGATGATATTATTTTTGGATCCTCTAATGAAAGTCTGTGCAAAAAATTTTCTAAGTCTATGTAGGATGAGTTTGAAATGAGTATGATGGGAGAGTTAACATTCTTTCTTGGTCTTCAAGTAAAGCAATTGAAGGAAGGAACTTTTATTTATCAAGAAAAATATGCTAATGATCTTGTCAAAAGGTTTGGATTGGAAAATTGCAAAAAGACCGACATACCAATGTCAAGTTCTTTGAAGATAGACAAAGATGAAGAAGGGAATAAAGTTGATCAAAAGCTGTACAGGAGTATCATTGGTTCACTTCTTTATCTTACTGCTTCTAGACCTGACATTTTGTTGAGCGTTTGCATCTGTGCTAGGTTTCAATCAGATCCTAGAGAATCCCATCTCAGTGCTGCGAAACATATTATCAAATACGTTGCTTCATCTTCAAGCATCGGTCTTTGGTATCCTAAGAAGGGAGACTTTAATCTTCTGGGATATTCAGACGCAGATCTGGCCGGTTGCAGAGTCGATAGAAAGACTACTTCAGGAACTTGCCAGTTGCTTGGAAGCAGGACAGTGTCTTGGTTTTCAAGGAAACAAAGCACTGTGGCTCTCTCAACAACGGAAGCAGAGTATGTAGCTCTTGGAAGTTGCTGTTCGCAAATTCTATGGATAAAACAACAGCTACAAGACTTTGGAATTGAAGACTCATGCATAAAGATTAAATGTGACAACACCAACGCAATCAATCTCACTAAAAATCCAATCCTTCATTCAAGAGCAAAGCATATAGAGATTCGACATCATTTCATTAGAGATCATGTTCAAAATGGAGAAATCTCGATTCAATTTATTGATTTAAAAAATCAACTAGCGGATATATTCATAAAGCCTTTGGAGAAAAATCAATTCGATTTTATCCATTCCAGACTCAACATTTTGAAGCTTGAGGAAGTTAAAGTCTAGAGACTCTCCAACCCTCAGACTCAGACATTCATGGCTATAGACTGTAAGTTGTTATTATATTCAATATTGAAAAGGTACGATCTTTAGTTCAGTTAATTTATAATTTCCGTGAAAAACAGAATCTTGTCTTTTAAAAAAGATTAACCTCTATTTGGCAATTATCGATTTTAAGAGAGGCGTATGTTCATTTTCCTTTGAGCCGATTGGTTCTTCCTTTTTCAACTGAGTTATATATATACAGTTTTCCTCGCTTAAACTTCAAAACCCTAAAAGGCATTCTCCTCCCAATCTTGTCTCTACTTCGTGTTCATCTTCGAGAAAGTTGTCATCTTTTCTTGGGAAAGCCGAGTAAAGGAATCTTTCAACGACAAGGAAGGATGTCTTCTTCGAGGAAGTCTTCAAGAATCGCGAACGGGGGACCACGAGAGAATGAGGGAGGGGCCTACCCATTTCGATCTCACCGAAGAGGAAGATTTACCGAGTCAGCAACAGAGCTCGATTCACTCTCCACCACGTCACTCAACACCATCTACCCCACAAGGTGCGGGTCAACAACCGGAGGAAGAAATAATCGAGGACGCAAACCCTGTAAGAGTCCAAAAACCCTCTTTTATTTACAAGCTCTATTGTGCGTTGAAAAGCACTGGGACTCCGCTGAACTACGTAGATGATTTCCTTAAAGATAAGAATTATGGGAATGAGTATATCTTTTCGAAAAATGGAGGATTTGGGAATTGCTCCCAAAGGAAAGGCCGAGGAAGCACTTGCGAACATTCCAAGTGACCCTCGTGTATCGGTGAGAATCCGACTGACGGGAACGATGATGATAAAATGTTCAGTGAATTTCAACCTAGAATGGGTGTTGCTGCGAAGGTGAAGGGAAAAAGGATGGATTTGTTTAAATCGAAAGAACAGGAGAATCTGTTCTTCAGACTGTTGAAATGAGGGGTGATAAACCCTAGAAGTGTTGATTTCGATTTCTTGGATGCCATTAATGTGAACTTAAAGGAGAAGTTCAATCTGCTTCAACTTGAGCAATTTTGCTCCGATACCATAGACGGTTATGCGCAATTAACAGCATACTTCTATTCGAATCTTAGCTTTTTAGATGCGAATAGAATATCATTCAATGTTCAGACAAAGACTATGTGGTGGATGTGGACATGTTGGCAGATATAATTGGAGTTGAAAGAGGACACTATCAACCGATCAAAGTTTCGATTGCTCGTGCCACATTGGAGCTTGTCAAAGATAGGGATACAGAGGGAAGAATTACATACTCAAGAATGCGTGCCATCAACATCTTGCTTCACAAAATTGTGATCAACTGTATCAGGCCAAAGTCTACATCCAAGACTGACGTGTCCAATTCCGAGGCGAAATTGTTGTACTCGATTAATACAGGGAAGAAGTTCTCTCTCCCTCACACCATTCTCTTTCACATGTACAGAGAAATGGTGAAGGACAAGGGCCAATTGCCTTACCCAGGTCTTGTGACCAAGATGTTCAGACACTTGATAAGAACTCTTATCTTGGAGGATGAAGATGAAGAGGAAGATCTCACTATCTCTGCATTGATAAGGACCAAACGTTCTGTACCTATATCAACGGAACATCAGAAGAAAGGGAAAGAAGCAGAGGAAAAAGAACAGAGAGAAGAAGAGGAGCAAGCAAAGAACAGAGAAGCAAAGGAGCAACAAGAGAAAGAGAAAGAAGACAAAGAGAAAGAAGCTGAAGAAGAAGGAGAAGCAGTGAAAGAAAAGTTTGCAGATGAAGCTGGAGAGAAGGGGAATCAAGATGCTGAAGAGCATGACTATCACTCTTCCCCATTTGAGGTCCTAGAGACAGGGGGAGATGGCGAGCAAGGAAGGACTACACCACATACTATCAACAGTGAAGGTGTGAGTCGCTCACCAGCAAATCCATAAGATTTTCAGGCTTCACAAATGCCTGAGGAAGGACATGATACGTCAACTCTAAATCTGCAAGATTACACAGAAGTTCCATTGTCTGCATTCACTCCATCCGAGAGAGCAAATGTGAGCACACAGACGGACAATACAGCAGATTTTCGTCGTATCCTTGATGTTCTTCTGGAAATGTAGGGTCAAATCTATGCTCTGGACTGTGAATTTCAAGTCATGAAGAATGCTTGACAAGCATCTTCTGTTACCTTGAAGGATAAAATGAAAGACCTCGCTCTTCAAATTCAAGCCAATGCCAAAGGAGAAGAGGTGGCTCATCTACGGGAAGACTTGAAGAGGCTGGAAGGCATCCTACAGTCGATGAGAGATTTCCAAATTGTGCACATTCCCAAGTAGACTTGACTCTTTTCTCACATTTTTTAATGATGACAAAAAGGGGGAGAATTGCAATTTGAACTCTTTAAACTTTGACTTTAAATTTATTTTGTGTGTTTGAATGTTTTTGAGTTTGAGTATGACTTGGATGTGAACTTGAATTTGGCTGACTTGGATGTGGATTTTGATGCTTGACTGTTTGCATTTATATCAAGTGTTGTTGTATGGTCTTACTCATGAAAGACTAACCGATTTTCTGTGAATGCAGAGTCTGGTTGATTTATTAATCTTTATGAGATAGCCATATTACTTTAGTAATGTTTTTGCAGGTCAAAGTTGTTCAAATCTACAGGAAAGTTTTGTCACCATCAAAAATGGGGAGATTGTTGGAGAAATCTTTCAGAATATTTTGAAGCTAATAAAACGTTTCTATCGGTCTAGTCGGATAATTGCAGACCTTCCGTTTAGAGTCTAAAGACTTTCGAGATCACGAGACTCAAGCACTCAAGACTCAAGACTCAAGACTATTCTCATTGAAGTTTTTCTAATCCAGTGACGAAGGCAATCCAGAGCCGAAGTATTTGGTTGAGGATTTAGTCCTATCCTCTGGAGAAGATCTCTTGGCTGGATAAATATAACGGATCATTTTTTCCGTAATCAAGATTGTTTAAAGATCCAATGGTCGACGAAATATTCTTGGAAGGTTCTATTCTTGGAAACCAAGATCCTGATTATATGGGCAAACATGATTGATGGGCTATCGTCAGGTTCCTTTAATAGCTCGAATGATCTTCTTAATTGATTCCGTCCAACGGGTAGATTGGAGGAATTCCTTTGGTAAGTGCCAACGGGTATGATGGCATAAAAGAGTATAAAAGGAAGACGTTCTAGTTGCTTTAGTGCATGATCGATAGAGAAATTCCAGAGTCTGAAGCACCTTGAATATTAGTTGATATATTTTAAGAGAAATTGTATACACAAAGAGTGTCTATACTTAGTGAGACCTTGAGCGAGTGTGGTAGATCATCTACACCGAGAAATCAAGGAAGAACAACGCTGTAACATCTCTTTGTTCATAGCGGAATCCAGCTAATAGGCTGTCAGTGTAGAAGAGTGGACATAGGCTTGAAATAAGCTGAACCACTATAAACCGCATGTTCAATTTTCTCTTCCCTTCTCTTAGTCTTACTTTGATTATTGTTTGTCTCAAATCTATCAACTGTCTAGTATTGTGCAATTATCGAGAAAAATCTTTTATATACCTATTCACCCCCCTCTAGGTACTTATACTAACTATATCAATAGTGTATGTTTGATAGTGATGGCAATGCACTAGGTCTGATGATAGTGAGATACTGCTAAAAAGATTAGTGTTGGTGGTACAAAATGTAACCATTACAAAATTGAATTGCAAAAAAAAAAAATCGAAAAGCAATCAGAAAAGTAGTTGACAGTTTACTTTTCTAGATAGACCAGTAGGCCTAATTTTTTTTTTTGAAGGAGAAAATGATATACGATTGATAACTTAGCCACTGTTTGAGACAATTACATCAAGAGCATCGGTGCATAATAAATCTAGAAAAGCAAGCGGGGGTTGGAACAGCCAATTAGGGGGGAGGAAATTACACCGGCAGGCCTTTGCAAGCCAATCGACGGGCTGGTTGGTTGTGTGATCGCAATGGGCCATAGAGATATCTCGGAATAGTTGTAATTTTGTTCGGGCCCGGTCCAATAGAGGCTGAAGTCTCTAGTTTACATCCACCAAAGTGGTAAGTGCTTGCACAAGTGAGGAGCAATCAGTATGTACTTCCAAAGAGAGTTCCGCATGGGATGCCAGTAGATCTAGGGTTTCAAGCAGGGCCAAAGTTTCCGCCTGCTCCGCTGATCTTGCCTCCACCACTCTCGTAAAACCGTCCACCAAGCATCCTCGGAAGTCCCTACAGATGCACGCCACAGTTGCTTTGTTTTGTGGAGTCCCTCCGGTCTCTGTTTCCACGGCATGGGGCTTGGCAAAGGAAGCGTCAATGTTTACTTTCAGCTTATGGGGGGGCGGTGGTGACCCGAGTAGAATTTACGGTAGGCCTCCTCTCTTTCTACAGTTAATGGGTCACGAAGCTTGCTGTTTCATGGAGAATTTGCACTTGAAACACTACCTGCTGTGGTTGCAGGGGACGTCATTCGAACAGGAATAGGTTGCGCCCCTTCCAGATGCTCTAAAGGACAGCCACTACTAGTTCGGTCTTCTCTGCAAGGTGAGGGTTGGTTTTACATTTAAGAATCCAGTCATCTATTCAAGATAACCCATACCCGGATATCTTGATCTTCAGAGGTGTGGCATTCCAGATCCGGTTTGTCCATGGGCAAAGCAGGAGGAGATGTTCAATGGTTTCAGCCTCCTTTCTGCAGATGGGGCAAATGGGATCCGGTACGATCTTTCTTCGATATAGATTTTCTCGAGTAGGTAAAGCATTATGGGAAGCTTGCTAGAGAAAAAACCTGATTTTTGGGAGAGTTTTTACTTGCCATATCAGTTTCCATAAATCTGGATTTATGTGGTGCGATGTAGTTGATGTTTAGGCTGTGTTTGCTGGGTGTTGTCTAACCGTGTGATAGCCGCTCTTCACTGAGTAGATACCAGATTTGTTATGTATCCAAACTAGTTTATCTATTGAGTGAGGCCCTCCAATAGGTGTAGCAAGTATTTCCTTGGCGATTCTGTCATCGAACAGCGACTCCACTAGCTAGGTATTCCATTTGCTGTTTTCAGGTTCAATTAGAGCATCCACGTGTTGTGGTTCGTTTCTTGTCACCGGACCTCCAATTGGACCGCTTGGTATCCATTTGTCCATTCTAATTGATAGGTTTCTGCCATTCCCAACAGAATTCATAGTATGTGGCCTGATAGAGTCCCTACCCCGAATTATACTTTGCCAACCCCATGAAGGTCGGGATCCGTGGCCAGCTTTCCAGAAATCTCCATGCGGGTAATATAGGCCCTGCATCACTTTGCTCAATAAGGACTGAGTGTTTTGTGAGATGTGCCACACTTGTTTGCCCAACATGGTTGTATTGAAAGAAATTAGATCTTTAAATCCTAGTCCTCCCTCCTGCTTTCTGGTTTTCAAAGCTTCCCACCCCTTCCAGTGAATTCTAGCGTTTTTGCTGTTCGTTTTCCACCAAAAGCTTGCAATTCTCCTCTCGATAGCTTTGCATATAGAGACAGGGATTTTGAATATGGCCATGGCATATTGAGGAATGGCTTGAACAACTGATTTTATCAAAATTTCCTTCCCTGCTTTTGATAACAAATGTTCTTTCCAACTTTCAAGTTTTCTATTTATCCTTGTAAGTATCCATGCAAATATGTCTTTTTTAGAACAGCCCCAATCCGTCAAGATCCCAAGATATTTCCCTGTTTTTTCAATTTCTGGAACTCTCAATGCATTGGCCATATTGCTCCTCAGGGCTGGTGGACAGCTTCTGCTGAAGTATATACCAGATTTGTTTAAGTTGATGGCCTGGCCAGATGCGTAACAATATTTATGTAGGATTGTAGCCAAGTTTTGACACTCTAGGATTGATCCATGGAGGAAAAAGATGGAATCATCCGCAAATAGTAGATGAGATAGGGTGGGACATCTACTATTCAGTTGGATTCCTCTAATAGTGCCATCTTCAATAGCTTTGCCCATCATGTAGGATGATACATTGGCAACTAGTATGAATAGATATGGGGAAAGAGGATCACCTTGGCGGATTCCTGTGTAGGCTTGAAAGATGGTAGAGACTCCCCATTAAAATTCACACTAAAAGTGACAGTTGAAATGCATTGTATCACCCATTGTACCCATTGTGCGCAGAATCCCATTTTGGTTAAGCATGCACTAAGAAAATCCCATTCGATCTTGTCATACGCCTTTTGCATATCTAGCTTTAAGAGTGCTTGGAATTTCTTTTTTCTCTCCCGGGATCGTAATCTGTGAAGAACTTCCTGTACCAGCAATATATTATCTTGTATCAACCTTCCTTCGACAAAAGCACTCTGCTCCACAGCAATTAAAGTTGGCAGCAGGGGTTTTAATCTATTTGTTAGCACTTTTGATATAATTTTGTAAATGAAATTACACAGACTGATGGGACAAAATTGTTCCAACTTTTCTAGATTTGGAACTTTGGGGATTAGGGTGATAAGTGTGCTGTTCATGGCTGGATTGAGATAACCCGTGTTGAAAAAGCCCTGTATTTCTGTGAAAATATCTTGAGAGATGTCTGGCCAGTGAGTTTTGAAAAAGAGACCATGCATATCGTCCGGTCCTGGAGCTTTATGTGCTCCCAATTGTTGCATAGCTTGCGTAATCTCTTCTAAAGAAACAGGTTCTACTAGTCGTTAGTTCATTCCAGCATTCACTGAGGCTGGAATTTGTTGTAGAAGGGGCTGAAAGTTGCGTGGACCAGCTGATTCATACAACTTGGTGAAATATAAGTTTGTCATTGCTTTCAGTTGCTGTTCATTTCTCACCCATTCATCTTCTGAATTTTTCAGCATCGCAATCTGATTTCTGTTTCGTCTTTGAATGGTTGTTGCATGGAAGAACTTAGTGTTTTTGTCTCCCCAAGCTAACCATTTAATTCTAGACCGCATTCCCCAGTACATTTCTTCTTGTCGCCACAGCTGTTCAATTTCTTTTGTTATTTCCTTTGCTGCCTTGCTTTCTTGAGGGACCCCTGCACCATTCATTAGATTATGTAGTTCACAATTCAGCCAAGTTAGCCTCTTCTTTGCATTAGTAAATTTACCTTTGCTCCATTTGATCAATTCCTTTGCCACATTTTGCATTTTCTCAGCCACATTGAGCTTATGGCAAGCAGGATCAGTCCAGATGTTTCTGACAAGACTCTTACATTCCTCCTCCTCAGCCCAATAAGCTTCATACTTAAAGTTCTTCCTCTTTCGTTTTTTTGGTGGACAAGTGGCGAGAAAAAGTGGCATGTGATTAGAGCCGACTGCTGGTATGGTTATACATTCTGCATTGGGGTATTTAATTCGCCAATCTGAGTTGCATAAAACTCTATCCAGACGTTCCTTTATCAGATTTTCACCATGTCTCTTGTTTGTCCAGGTGTATGCACACCCCTTGCATTCCATATCCAGCAAGGAACAGTGGTTGAGAAAGTCCCTAAAGGCTGCAATCCGGTAATTCTCAGCTCTTTTCTTGCCCACCTTTTCCCATTGATATAATAGTTCATTGAAATCCCCGATACACAACCATGGCATATGAAAATGATAGCTCTTTCTATAAATATACTCCCATAGCATTCTGCGCTCATTAAAATCATTTAGTGCATGAATAAAAGAGATATGCATTCGCTGGTTGCTGGTGGGCAGATGACATTGGGCAAGAATAACATGTTCTGTGAAAGAATCTATGGTTAGGGTTACCTCTTCATTCCAAAATATTGCTAGACCCCCTGCTGTTCCCATTGGATTTACTATGAAACTATGTTGAAAACGAAGTCTCCGCCTCAATTTTAACACCTTCTGCTCCTGATTTTTAGTTTCCATGATAAAGATAATATTGGGCCTTTCTTGAGTCGTTAAGAACCTTAGCGCTTGAACTGTCAAGGGGGTACCCAGCCCTTGACAGTTCCAACTCAAAATCTTGATGGATGAGTTGGTGGCTTATTAGGGCTAGCCACCAGAGCCCACTGAGCTGACTTATTTTCCATGCGTATGGAGTTTCAATCAGCTGGGTAGGGTCAACCAATACTGATTTTGATGATTGAGCACCATAGGGACAGAATTTTTTCCCTTTTTTTGAGGAGGACAGCTTAGTGCTTCTTGCTTTCTCTCTTGTTAGGCTTTTGTCCCCAGCTAGCTTCTCCACCATTTCTGCTTCAGTCTCTTTTAACTATTCTTGAAAAATTACCATTTCAGATTCATCATCAAGACAGCTGCTGCCTCGTTTCCGAGTGCCATTCTTTGCAAAAAGTACTAGTTCCTGTGAAGAGATAGTGTGCTGATGTTCCTGTAAGTTGAGAATTTCATTATTGCTCAAATTGCCAAGTGGTTGGGTTTGCTGCATTTCATTCATATGCTGCTCTGGTTCAGGGGTTGGCTAATTGGGAGTCTTAGGCACACTTTCCTTCTCCTCTAGATGTATTTCCTGCTTGCTATAGAAAATTTTGCCATATGGACTGAGTTCGCGTGCCTCTGCGCGAAGTCAATGCCCAAACCTGCCTGGTAAGTTCTTTGGTAATCCCGTTTCCTCATATGGATACTCCGAACAATTAGTTGCATAGTGCCCAATCTTCCCACATGAATAACAGTAATTCGGGAGTCTTTCGTACTTAAATTCAATCCACAATCTTTTCCTGTCAAAATTCACCAAAACACCCGTTTTGAGAGGAACTTCCAGATTCAACTTTACTCGAGCCCTACCTACTTTATAGTTGTTGTTCCCTTTAGCTACTAATTTGACATCTACTACATCTCCAATTTTTGATGCTATTTCTTTGACAACTGCATCTATTACTCTCCCAATGGGTAAGCCAAATAAATTCACCCAGAAATCACACTTGTTAAAATCATAACAAATATCAGGGGTGTCGGGATCACAATGCTTTAACACTAGAAGGTTATGCCCAAAAGACCACGGCCCGAGTCAAGTATTTGCTGTTTTTCATCCTCTGATTGGAAAGAAAATTGGAAATAACCTGGTTCAACGACAGCACAAGTGAATGTTTCATTTCGCCATGCTTTTTGCATTGTACTCATAAAACCAGTGAAGTTAATGTTGGTCTTATTGAAAAATTTCCCAAACAAGGTTCTTCGGCAAGTCTGCAAGTTTTCTTCAGGGACATCACCCATGATTTCTACTACATCTTCATCTGACCAGAGATTGCCCAGACTCTTGCAGAGAGTAGCCACTCGCCTTTCTTCCTCATATGGATTTGCCATGTCTCGATTGCAGGAACAAGGTCTCAATAGGGTTTCAGGATTGACCTGATGGAGAATCGAGACCACCGAGAGCTAGGTAATGGGACTTTGCGATTGAAGGGAGATCTGGTTCGATCGGCCAGGAAAACCGAGAACTCAGCACGAGTTGGAGGGGATTTGCTGAAAGATCGGGATAGAGTGCGTTGAGGAGGAACTGAGCTGAGGTGAGGGTGGGTTTTTGTGTAGACAAAAGTGGACTGAGCTTAGGGTTTCTTGATTTGTCCTCTGTGAACAGCGATACTGAGAGCCAGAGGAATTTGATGGTGGAATGTAGTAGGGATGGGTAGCGAGGGTTTGATTTAGGACTGAGAAAAACCTACCCGTATGGTAGGAGAGAACTACACAATCAGTAGGGAGAAATCTCCATTGTAGAGAGGACCGCACATGCTTTACTTCGTGGTCTTGTAGTAGGCCTAATTTAGAGAAGCTAAGACTTTTAGAGGAGGCGACTATAGGAGTAGTGTCAATTTTGTCCAAGATCTCCGTCAACAACACTTCAATGGATATATAAAGAACTTTGGTATATAAGGAGCAATGATGCTGTGAAAAGGGTTGCACACATTGAATACTGCATCTACTATCACAAACAGAAATTGTATCTGATCTTGCTCTACATTGCTCTTTGTATTAGTTTAGCATTAGAACAATTGATAGTCAAGTACACAAGTGTAAAAGCAATGCATGTATATTGATAGTGTGACCTATCAATTGAAAGAAACAACACTAGCTAGTTGTAACTTGCTCCGATGATTATTAGTGAATTCTAACCATTGTTAGTTTGAGAGTCAATGTTGTTAGGAACACAAATATATGAAGAGAAAAAAACAATCAAGATTTTTTACGTGGAGAACCCTTTGCAAAATTAGGAAAGGGGAAAAATCAAGATACCGCACTAGACAATCTTCCGCTATTAGTACTAGTATTACAAGCTCTATTATTACAAGTTTCAGTGTTATAACTATAAAAGATATTGCTCCTATATATAGTAGTAGTCTAGGGCATATATAATTAATATGGAACTTACATGTATGTCATTAGCAGCAATAAAATGCTCATTGTCTACTTTAACATTATAGGATTGGTAACTGCGTAAAATGAATTGTTTCTATGTTTAAATATTATTTTCCTCTATCAGACTCCACAACTCCATTTGAGAGTGGATGTAGCCTTAATTGCAAAGCCGAACCATTATAAAACTGTTGTGAGATTGCTTTGCTTCACTTTGATTTGCTTATCATCATCACAACCTTTACTCTATTTGAGATACTATCTTGAGCATCAATAGTTTAATATTTCGCAAAGGTTTAAAGTATCATCACTTGACCTATTCGAACCCCCTTTTGGGTTGCATTATTAGCCCCAACATCATATATATATATATAGGAAGAAAATGCTTATGACTTCTAGCTTATTGTCTATTTGATATCCAATTTAATCTAATTCGTTATGCTAGTACCTGAAGCTGACAAGTCTCAGTGGAAATTAATGAAATAATTCAAATGAAGAAGGGAAGATACCCCTATCGTATTAAAGGAGCAATAACAAGGAACAGAGAAGAAATTCCGACAACGCAGGGAATATGCAACTCTAGGATCAACTTTTCATCACGGGGGTCATTAGTTTTAGGTTCACATTTTAATGCTTGAAATTATGATCCCAGCAAAAGACACTACTAACTGACAAAAAAATTCTGTCACTTCATAAACTCTCAGTTATATAAATTCAAGCCATTAAAGTCTTAAAATCCCTTGCTTAAAAAAAGTCTTAAAATCCCAAAATGTTTCCCAATATTATGCAGAAATCAACAAAGAAGAAAAATATATAAATGGATCAAAAAGGGAAAGATATCAAAAGAAAATATCAGCTGCGATCAAGTTTTATGCCTTGCATATAAGGGAAAACATGTCATACCTTTTTTAATGGGTTTGGCCGGGAAAATTTGCAGTCTTTCTAAATCCTGGCAGCCAAAATCCTATTCCAAAGCAAAAATCACTTTTAAAGCATGAGACATTCGGGCTACATTTGATAAATAAGATAAAATTTGGAATATCTATATTTGTTTCTACTTAAGATAAGATAAAATCGGATATAAAAAGAATATAGTCCGACTAAGAATATCTCATGGGGGGATGGGATAAAGGTGAATATGATTTTCATATATCCATGGCATAAAATCTATTTCCCTCGAATTATAAACTTATTTTATTAAAAAAGTTAAAATAATATCTGGATTCTAATATAAAAATAAAATTCAGAATAACAAAAAAAGAAATGATAATTTTCATATTTTATTTATTCCTAATTTTATTTATATATTTGAATATCTTTCTATTCCATAATATATATTTTGCATGCACGCGCGCCCGCACGCACGCGCGCCCGCACGCACGCACGCCCGCAGCACGCGCTCGCGCGCACGCGCGCACACACATGTTTATTTTAGGTATATTAGTATAGTTCATTATTAAAAAAAAATTATTAAGGAATGATGGAAGGGAATAAAAAAGAGAGGAAAAATAATTAAAATTAAGTAAATAAAAATGAAGTAGAAAAACCCCGATTTTAAATGAACAAACACACAGACACGTTTATATTTAGTATATATTTATTTTAGGTATATTAGTATAGGTCATTATTAAATAAAAATTTTATTAAGGAATGATGGAAGGGAATAAAAAAGAGAGGAAAAATAATTAAAATTAAGTAAATAAAAATGAAGTAGAAAAACCCCGATTTTAAATGAACAAATTCACATTTGATACAAATCTTTCTAATTCACTCCATCTCCTTTATCTCTTGTTCATATTGAAGTTTCATTACTCCTCCATAATTCTTTGTTCACATCAAAGCTCCACGAAAACAATGAAAAGGTTGAAGTTCCAATCGTAGTTTTCTAGTTCACATCAAAAGTCCATGAAAGTAGTAAAAGAGCCAAAACTCCTCTTTTTTGTGAATATGTGATTTATGTTGAAGTTTTACGAAAGTAGCGAAAGAATTAAAGCACTATACTTTTCGAAATTGCAAAGTTAGATAATCATGTTTTCTCTCTTTTACTAGATTTAGAATTCACTAGCTAATCTAACTCATCGATTTTTGTTGTAACCTATTTACATTTCTTGTAAATGTGAAACTTGTTTAAGATGCTTTTTTTTTCTTGTCAATAACTTGTTTAAGATGTAGATGTGACAATAATTATGAATTAATTGATGGAGGTTTTCTCCATTTATACATTTATGAGAAATTCTTACCATCTATGTTTTACATTTTTATATGCCATTCATACCAAATGTATATGAGAGGATATGAAAATATCCGATTTTATTAATTGTAATTCACTAGATGATTAATATGATATAACAAAATCCTATATTTCAAATCATAACCCTTTCAATCGTACCACCCTATCTAAAATTCAAATGACCAAACACAATCTCAAATACCAATTTAGACTCTCGGTTTCTTTGCAATAATTAAGAATGCCATTCCCCACATACTGTATCTGAATCTCTGCATCTTTCTCCCAAAATAAATACCCACATCTCATGCTTACAACTTTTTTTTTTTTTTTTTTTTTGGTAAAAGGTAATTAGCTTACAACCCTTTTTTTGTCACCGACAAAAGCACAAAACCCACCTCTTGGTCTGCTGATTTTCCGCCAAAGATCAGAACTTTCTCCTCAAAATTTTCCCGGCAAAATCCCTCTTCCGGGAAAATTCGACCGACAGTCCGACAGTGAAGGAAGACAAGGCTCTGCCGGAACATATGAGGTGCAACCAGACCGATGGCCATCAACGGCGGTGCAATTGCCCAGTTAAGGAGAACAAGAAGCTCTGTGAAATTCACTATCTGCAGCGCAAGCCCCCTCCTCCCCCCCCCCCCCTTCTCTCTCTCTCTCTCTCTCTCTCTCCTCTCTCTCCCCTTCTCTTTTCTTTCGGATAATCTTTGTAAGGTATTCTTTTAGGGCAACAGGGTTTGAACATGAAATGCAGCGAAGATCTTTTCGTCCATATTGATTCCAAATCGAATAAAAAAATTTCGCTCACGTTTCTTGTATTTGGCGTTTATTCTGCGCTCTAATGCCGTTGATTAGCCATTTTCTAATCGTCCTGAATATAACTAGTCACCGCCCAATTGAAATATGTTCAAATTCAGAATATAATTGTATACGAGTTACCAAAGTTAAAGTAAACTTTTAACAAGATGCTATCCCATGGGCATGACCTAATCTCTGTGGAAAACAAATGAGAGGATCTTTGCTATCAACCCGATCTTTGGCAATATAGCTCGTATGTTTTTATTTGAATCCAGTCAATAAAATATGTACGACGGATTTTCAAACCTTCCTAGTTCTCCTACCATTCGGATGAATCGAACGTGCATAGAATAAACTTAAGTAAGGCTTGTTTGGTAATCATCTTGTTTTTTTTTTATATTTTTATATTCTTTTGTTCCCAAAAATAGAAAAAAAAAAAAGAATTTTATTTGGCAAAATCGGCTAATTTTTCAACTCCTCGAAATAGAAAAGTGATCATGGAACAAACCGGGAACAAAAGCAAGATCTACTTCTTTGTTCCACGAAACAAAGATAATAAAAAAAAAAATTGAACGAAAGTTATTCTGTAAGATAGAAAGGTTACCTGTGACATCCTGGATTTTTACTTCTGCTTTCAATTAAATTAATCGGGCCTTTCATCAACATGCTTATAGTGCTATTCTCAGAGCCGATCACTCATGAGATAACTAGACTATCTAGGACTAGACTATCTGGGGAAGTCATTATGAGATTTTAATGCAATAGACTTGAGCATTCAACTAGGAATCGACTATTCGACAATGCTCATCTGCAGAGATTATTTTGGCACAGTAAAGATCGATTAGAAATCAGAAATAGGTCGATTTGATTGAAATGTGTGGCTAAACATGGGTGATTCCACAAAATTGAGAAATTCTCATCGATCGGCACTAGACTGCTTTTTCTGTTATTTTGGTACCTTGTGTTCATATTTGAATCCTCGAGATTTTCACGATAACCGAGAGTCACCAATGTGTTGAAGAGGTTCATTGTGGCTCGAAGAAAATCGACCATGGGTCTTTTGTACTAAATTTTTTTGAAAGCTACCTGGTAACCTAGGTTAAGCTAAAATTACGCCATATTAAAATTTACCGCGAATTTGAATCCGATTTCAGAAATTGAAAGTTTTGTCATGTCACGAGTTATTTTAGGAACGTCGATTCAGTCTCTAAATATTTTTCTGCAAACCGAGTTTGTTGCAGAAAAAGTCATCATATGGCCGTTTTCAACCGGAAAATGCAAATGACCGTTTTTTATCGCGGAATTAGGATGCAAGTGGGTTCAATTGATGAGGAAAAATATCAATCTAATTGTTGACTCGTTAATTGAATTTATGGGATCCGATTTGGATTGACTCAAGGGAGGATTGAAGTCTAATTGGAGAAAAATGTGGTGAAATTCTTATGCCCCCATGACCCATGACTTTTGGACCCTTTCATTGGCTTCTTGAGGAAGATTGAGGGCTGAAAATTGCTGAGGAAGCCAGCTATGGAGGTGGGACCAGCTCTAGGGGACAAAGAGATGGGGGAGAAGCCATTGGTGGCCCCCTCCAAGCAAACCGGTCCCCTCCTCTCTCCTTCCCCATCCATCGACCAGCCCCCCATATCAGCCTCAAAGACCTTAGCAAACCCAAAAACCCAACCATCTTCCTTCCCAAGCAATCAAGCAGCCTGCCGGAGTCGCTACACGCTGTTTGACCGCCCACTAAGACAGCGACTTGCATCCGCTTGCCGTCCAATTACGCATCGATTCATGCTTCTCAATAGCTCGCGCTCAACACCAGCGCCCTACTCGCCACATGCCGAAGCTATCCTAACCGCCATTTGAGGCCGTCAACCTCCTCAACCACCCATCCAAGCCTCCGTCGATCTTCCCTACCTATTTCAACCTCACCGACCACCGGAGCATCTCCTTCAACCACCATGCAAAACCGAACCGTGTGGGTTTCCAACCACGGTTTTGGCCCGCTTTGGACCGTTTCCCAACCCCGAAAGGCATTCCCGCTTTGAAATGTCTTGACCCTCACCGCATTCCTGTCATTTTGATCCTAGCAAATAATTAATCAAGTGAGTTTAACTCACTAATCATTTCTTAATAAGTTAATAATGTTTAAGGGTTTATTAGTTTAGACTTAGTATAGATTATGTGGATAGTTAGATTAGATTAGCAATTTAATTAATTGTTATTGCATGTTAGGTGGTTAAAGTAGTGTAATTAGAGCCTAGACAAGCTTTAGTATTTATCTAGAGTGGTTTAGAAATTTTCCAGGCGCGTCTCGACTTTTAATTAGGCTTTACGGGCCTAAGTTCTATTTATTTGCATTTAATAATTATTTTTCGTAATTATTTAATTTATTATTTATTTTCCAAAAATTAGACTGGGATAGCCGGTGACCGGAATTTTATGCTGATTACAGTGGTGTGATTAATTTATTTAATTGACTGTTATTTTGTGTAAATTGAGTGTAAATTGCAATTTTGGGTATTTATCCCAAAATTTATTAATTTCAATAATTAATTAGAAAATTACCAAGCGTCGGTTTACAATGCCAAAAATATTTTCAGACACTATATAATTAGTGGGATTTTCAAAAGTAAAAATATTATATTTTTGGCTGAGGCCGACCGTATACCCACACACGATTATTTTTATCGAGTACCTTTAATACGAGGAAAATAGGTCAAGACATTACTTTAATTGAGGAATTCAAGTGGGAAGTTCAATGTCCTTGGGCTATGGGTAGATAATTGTGTGATGACTTATAATCATAATAAATTGATTATTGAGAGATGATGTGATGTATGTTGTGCATGATAATATGGGTTGGGTTAAGAAAACTGCCAAAGCAGGCTATGCCCATTGCACCGTGATTAACCGCCAAAGAGGTTGTGCCTATAGGACCGTGATTACCGCCTACCATAGGCTGTGCCCATCGGGCCGTGATTTACCACCGAACTTGGAATCGGTTGTGCCCATTGGGCCGTGATTACCACCTAACCAAGGTGTCCATTGGGTCGTGATTACCACCTAACTAAGGTTGTGCCCATTGGGCTGTGATTACTACTTAACCAAGGTTGTGCCCATTGGGCCGTGATTGACCTAGTTACACTAGGAAACCGCCGAATCTGAATTGGCTGTTCTCGTAAGTGGCCGTGGATAATGGTTGGAGTGAGTATTGAATGTGCCAATCAAGAGAAGGTCGTGATAACATGAAATCGACTAGGTCGATTGATTGATGACTCGATTTGGCTAAATGCTCTGATGTGTTGAATTGACTGCCTAGATATGCAAATTATATTGACTTGCAAGAAGAAGTGGAGGCGAAAGTAAGTTCTCGAACTCATGTTTGTGCTTAGACAACTCTTGGGGCGTATTTTCTTCCTAGTCAAGTCTTAGGGGGTTGAACTCACCGAGACGTCATCTCACCCCATTGTGAGATAACATTTCAGGTCCATAGATGGCCGCTCCTCCCGATCATTTTGGTCAATCGAAGAAGATTACAGAGCAGGTAATCTGCATTCCAATTCATGGGCACCCTAGGGTTCTGGTCTATGAGCTCGTGAAGATTGTGGTTTGGGTTGATGAGGCCCTACCTCATAAGGTACCATCAATATAGGTCATAGTATCGTTGTGAGCGTCATGGACAGAGAGAGGGTCTCACGCTGGAATCGGAGGTTCTTGTGTATGTGTTGGAGGTTGCTTTTGGGAAAGGCATGGCAAACCATTCAGAAGGTTCAATGGTAGACCCGATGGACCCGGATCTTGAAGACCCAGAGACTTCGTTGTACTCGGAGGAAGGCTCCAATGTTAGTGAGGATGTGGAGCAGGAGGAACATTAGAAGTTGTTTGTAATTATTTATATGCTTCCGCATGTGCATATAAAATAAAATGGTCGGCAATGCGTCCTGGGATGTCGCTATTTAATGGACCAAGGAGGGATGGACTCGTACTCGGAGGATCGGGGCGTGACATTACCAAATGCGTGTTTATTGTCTACTTGATGTACAAATTGATCTAATTCAATACGGTGGTGTACTATAAGCTAGCAAGTCTCGTGATGAAATGATTCAAATGGAGGGGAAGATACTCCCTTGCAGAGGCGACTTTGCTGCATCTAAAGTAAGGGTCAAAGAAGAAGAAAGTCCAATGATGCAGAGAACATGCAACTTTAGGATTGGCTTATCATCATGAGGGTCACTAGCTTTGGGTCCGCATTTCGGTGCAGGAGATGGCCATCCCAACCAAGTGCGGGAGCACGACGCATTCCCCATCATTATGGCCTCCACTGGACCCGAGCGACAGGCAGGACAGGTTCGAATTGGTAATCAAGCCTTTGAAAATCCTTCCCCCACGTCATGTAAGCAAATGTTAAAATTTTCTTCATGAAATAATCGGGGCAGTGCAGAACCTGACAAAACCTAAGTGGACGGGCTTATGCTGAAAAAGAATATAATAACCTAGGCCTTCCCAAGTCTTGCCTGGCCTAGAGTCAGCCCGTCCTAGCTTTCTACGCCCTTGCTACTATATTAATTGGCTAAACTATTTTTCTATTAACAACTTGGATTGGAGTGATTCGAGAGATTTTAATTCTCATGCTTTCAGGTTTTGCTTATCGAGTTTTCACGGTGTTACGTAAAATGTCATTGATATATTTTCTTACTTACTCAATAAAAAATCATACCGTAATTTGATATCAATAGTTTTATCCACTACTTTTCCTTCCATGATCTTGGTCTATTCTACTTCGTCCCTTCCTTTTTCTTTTTTTCTTTTTTTACCTTGGGGGTCGACCTTATCAACTATTGGGCGATTGGTGGGCACGATCAACTCCTACCACAAAATGGACGATTTGGATTAACTTTTTTGATTCGATGGGCAAGCTTGGACAAAAATTCGGCCTGGGCAAGGCCCTTGAGGTGTAACTTGGCCCGCTCAAATATGGTATAAAAATAAATAAAATCTAATAATTAATAAAACATAATTTTAGGGTTTTTGTAATTTTATTTATTGCTTCGTTTTCAGTTTTATACCATTTTTCTTTACTGTATTAGAATTCATGCTTATTTTATCCTATTAATGTTTGTAAATATATCTATTAGAGTAAAATTACTTTAAAAACCGTTTATATAGACAATTTCCTCTCGCCCCAGTTGATGTGATATCTTGGAATATAGAATCACCTAGACATTGCATTCTATTCATAGCCTCCAACAGAGTTATCTCAAACTTTGTTAGGTGACAAAATAAGGGTGTTTGATTTTAGGAGATAATTTGTATTTCATTACCTTCTGTATAATATATATATACTCTCCCCCTCAAGTGTAGGTTAGACTTTTAGTCTACTAGAAAATTTTGATGTCAAGACTTCCTATTTTGATACTAAAATGAATTTTGCGGAACCATTGTCAATAGTTCTAAAAATTTAACCTATTAAATAAAAGTACGGTTTAGTATTTAAATTCTCACAGAAGTTATAGCCCTTTCCACAAAAACCTACTATAGTCCAAAAATGGACAAACATTAGAGAGTACTGCATAGTGTAACTTTAATGCTTGAGATTTTTGGACCAAGCCAAAAAGAAGAGGTGGGACCCACCCAAAAAAAAAACAAAGAAAGAGAAAATCTCAGGTGTTGAAAAGTCAAAGAGAAAAATTAAAAGGAGGGGGTGATTAGCTCTTATTAAATCACGGGCAAAAAGAAGAGAGAGAGAGAGAGAGAGAGAGAGAGAGAAGAAGAAGAAGAAGAAGAAGAAGAAGAAGAAGAAGAAGAAGAGAGAAAAGAGAGAGCGTGTGTTCATGCTGTAGGGCCTCGCCAAGCCGACTTGACTTCATAACATAATGCCCGGTAAGAACTCTTGCCTCTCGTTTGTTCAATCATAGTAGTTTTGGACTTAGAGCTTGAAATTTGGATTTATTGGATATTTGTGTGACGAAGCCTGATTTTTGAGTCATTGAGCTGTGTGGGGGTGTTGTGAAGCCATAGAATTTTATGGATCTTGATTTAAGCTTACAATTTGCCCAAAACAAAATTTCAAAATTTCTTGTGCGTGATGAATGAGTGTCTAGCAACTTTGGGCTTGTATTTTGTCGATTTTTGGCTTGATTTTGAGACATTCAAGTTGGGATTCTTGTAGTACATTCAAAGGGATTTCTTTTGACTATAAGTACGTGTGAAATAGGGTTCAAAGGAGAAAGTTATAGCGTGACCTAGTTTTACTCTCAAACTCCGAGTTGTGAATGGCTTGAATAATCGCTTTGGGTATGCAAATTTTTAGCGCATATTAGTCATTTTGTTAACGTTAAGGTGTAGTTTAGTCATTTCGTAGTTGAGGTAGAGTTGATTTTAACATTTTTCCTCGGTTAATTGATAGGGCCGTGAGTTCAACGATAGGAGTATTGTTTATTATTTGGTTTGGGCATACCCAGATGAGTGGTGCTATCTCTTCTATGGATTCATAAACTCATGTATTGAAAGAAATAAAGATTTGAGTATCACATAATTAAAGCATGTTTGTTGCATAAAAGTCTTGATCGGGCAATTACTTCCTTTTCATATTTAAGAATGATTTGAGAATGATTTTACGAAAGATATTGTGAAATGATATGTCACTTTGCGAATTGGTTTATGGAATGAGTTCCAAGATGATTTGAGAAATGTTTTATGAAAAATATTACATATATATGTGTGAGTGTGTGTGTGTGTGTGTGTGTGTGTGTGTGTGTGTGTGCGCGTGCGTGTGTATCAAATATGAATTCGGTTTATGAAATGATATTTACAAAAGGTTATGTGATTAGTTTATGAAATGCATTGTGGATTATGAGATTGATTGTGGATTGAATTTTTGGATATTGGAGAATGTGGGTTTGACACTCAAAATCACTATGAGCCCATGGAGGGGGTAGGGGTGTGTGTACCAAGTTAAGAATATCCTTCTGGGCCGAGCCACCAGCTTTGTAGGTGGAGACCTTGCCAAGAGGAAAATCTCGGTTGCCTCATTACAAGGCATTATGTCATGATCATAGTTTGATGTTGAGCAAAAGATTGGTCGATGGATGAGCCATCGACACATGTTTTAATATGAGATGGATCAATGGATGGACCATTGATGTAGTTTTTGATAGAAATTGATCAATGTACTTGACCGTTGATATTTAAGTCATGATGGTGGATATAGATGTGTATTTCTGACTTGTGCAAAGTTTTGTTAAAATGAACGACTCGTACTTGATTTGATATGTATATTAAAGAGTCAGATTATGGATTCCTGATAGTGCTTTATATATATATATATATACATAGTGGCTGCTCGATTTGCTTAAAAAATATATGTACTAGTCACTAAGCTTATGGTCGTTCACCCCTCTGTTTCCAAACCTTTCCAAGTTCTTTGGTTAATAGTTAGTAAAGCGAGAGTGCTATTGATGGGGACCTTTGGAAGTGGACTTTAGGTATGGTTTGAGAATGTCTCCAAGTGGAAGGATAGCAATGTCACCCTTATCCATATAGTTTTCGGGGTGTGACAGTAACAAAACATTAAGATTAGAGACCATTAAACTTGCTATTGACTTAATTTAGGTCAACAATATTGCTAATGATTTTATGATCAGATGTGAGCTTTATGGATCGATTTAGAGGTGGAAAACCATATGAAACAAACCAGAATATATAACTATTTGCTATAATGTAAACCTAAAGATATCAAATGCATTTGTAAAATTCTATAATATTGAAGATCCATTTGTTTCACAAAAAAAAAAAAAAAAAAAAAATTGACATTGTTTGAAGGAACAACAATATTTTCGGTGTCCAATTGAAATATGAAAATGAACTTAAAATTATTTTTTGTTATTTAGAAAGGAAAACTAACTTTAATTTCGTTAAAGAGATAGTACTATTTAATGTCTAATGTAAGGACTACACATCCTATATTATATTGAGTTAAAGTTCATTACATAAATACTTTTATATATCGTAAATAATATATTATTTTCCTCTTATGGAATGTCTTGGGTGCAATAGCCTTGGGTTACTTGGGCTCGTCTGCTAGGTTCTAAACCTAAGTGTTGAGAACCTCAACTTGAGTGTATGGGACTAGGCCTTAATCTCAAGGGAGTTAGACATGGCCACTAGGGTTCCTAAACCTAGGTGCCAAGGTCTTAACCATAGGAACTGGGGTTTTTTTGGCCTAGCCAATTGTAACACAAGCATAAGCACTACGGGCCTCACCCTAGGCATTGATGACTTGGGTGTGGGATCCAAGTATATATACCAACTACTAGGGACCCAGTCATAAGCATTGGGGTCTTAGACTCAACCTTGAGAGAATTGGGTAGCCTTTGTGGATTCAAGCCTAACAAACGAGGAACTAAGCTTAGGTGTTAGTGATTTGGGCATAGGAGCTATGTAGACAAGATAAACTTCAAGGACCCGAGCATTGGCATTGGGATCCTGAGCTTGGCCATTAAGGACTCAAGCACACGCATCAAGGTCCCCTTGTCCGAGCACCAAGGTCTCGAGTCTAAGCGCCGAGTGTCTAGTTAAAATTTGACAATAATTTCTGATTTTTAAATGAGGAAAAATCTAAATTTGAGCATAGGTTTTTCATTGGTAATGAAAAAAAAAAAGCTCCATTTTAACTTATTTTTCTAAACAATTCAAATGTTAGAAAGTGAGGAAATTATTTTTTGATTGATTTCTTCTTCTTCTTTCTTCTTTTGTGAAACAAATGAAACTCCATAATTTTGGCTTTGCAATGAATTGATATTCTTTACTCAAGAAGAAATGTCGCATCAACCTAGGTTATTTTAGCTTGAAACCAAGTTGAAGTCAACAAAAGTTGATTGCCTTACTCTAGCTTTTTAATATGGGTTAATACTCTGAAAAACCCTAAATTGGTACATATGTGACAAATTTACCCCAAACTATTTTTTTGACCGCCAAAAACCTCAAACAAGTACACTTGTGACAAATTTACTCTCCGTTAGTTTTCGTTAAATTTTACCGTCAAATTATTAAGTTAAATGATACGTAATAGTTGACCGGTATACCAATTTGAGATTTTACGCTCTGTTTGTCACAATTTACAATTTTTGTGATTTTTTTGTGGTATTAATCCAATTTAGCGGAGGGTATATTTGTCACAAATTTACCAGTTTGGTGTTTTTTGCGGTCAAATAAATTAGTTTAGGGTAAATTTATCATAAATGTACAAATTTATGGTTTTTTATGGTCCATCGGAGTAAATTTGTCATAGGTGTATTAATTTCGTGTTTTTCGTGGTCAAAAAAATAGTTTGGGGTAAATTTGTCATAGGTGTACCAGTTTGGGGTTTTTCAATATATTAATCCCTTTAAAGTTTGAGGTACGCTTCTTCCCAAAATGGAAATCCAGCTTGAGGTTAGTGGGAACAAAAACACTCATCCAAAATGCAAACATATCATGCTAGGTTGAGATAGGATTGCAGGCAAAGTTGACACCAAACCTGTAAAAGATAAAGCTTTCCAAAGAAAGAAAGCAACTAGGAAACACTCAAAAACTGAGAATCCTTCAAGAGTTGGTAGAAATGCACTAAAAATTTTCCAAAACCCAAATTTATTCTCAACCGATGTCTTATATGCCTCATAAATTGGAGTGATTTTGCTCTTAGAGAATAATTGAGGAAAGTATGTGCACAACCATCCATGCATAATCCATAAAAGGGCTAAAGAATGGCATAGGATGAATACTGAACGAGGAAGATTATGCATTAGTAAGGCCTATATACAATTCACTAAGCACCATACGGCCAAAACCCACGTCAATGCCGTTAGAAAGAGCATATGCTATGTCTATAAATTCCTAAGACACAAAACTAATGGGTAAACAAAAGATATGACAGCAAAGCCAATATAACGGGAATGCCACATGTTCTCAAGAGGAGATAGGTCCAATCGACCTAGCAAATTTGCCCACTAACTCATTGAATGGTAAGTCAGTAAAGGAAGTGCCATAAAAGTTTCGACAAGTATGTGGCCATTGGCAATTGAAGTCTATAAGAGGGAACAACCCAATTAAATATCAAATATCAAGCAAAGTGACCATTACCAAATCGGTTGAAAAGAAGAAGTAGTTGGACAATGGTGACCAAAAGCAGCAAAGGCTTCCTATGAGTCCATTCTCAACACAGATATGAGTTGAAATGAGAGTTGGGTGACGAACAAGCATGCATGCATGCAAATGTGTGACTAATTGATGGGAAATTTCTTTGTAGTGACGAGGGAAGTGCTTGGAGAAATTATATGGTAGGGGCATTGACTTGAAGTGTGGACCTAGGGTAACATGTTGAGTGTCTGGGTGGTAATCCATGAATGAAAAGGAAAGTCAGCCTTGAGCCTCACATGGTTAGAGACTCTCAAAACAATGTATATGAAGAACAGCTTGGACACTAATCGCGAAGGAACAAGAATTGGCCATGATAGACAGTAATGTTGTGAGCACCAACGTATGGTGGTCAAGCATAAATAAGCCTAACGGCAGAAGAACAGCCCGAGTGTCATAACTTGGCACGGGAGGACACTTAAGTGCCATAACTTCGAAAAGGTACACTTAAGTGCCAGTTTCGAAGTTAAATGGAACACTTAGGCTGCGTTTGTTTTTGTTTCTTTTTTCTGTTTTTAAACAACTTTTTTAAAGGAACAGAAACACGTTTGTTTGCGTTTTTGTTCCAAAACTTTTTTTTTTTGTTCCCGAAATACATTTGGAACAGAAATAAGAAAAAAAAAGTTGTTTCTTGTTTCTGGAACAAAATTTAGAAACACTTCTCTCTTTTTTCTTTTTCTTTTCTTATTCTTTTTTCTTTTTTTTTCTTTGGCCGGTCGCTGGCCTCGGCCATGGCCGGCGACCGGCCGTTGAGGGTCAGCGATGCCGTCGAGGGCCGGTGACCTCGCTGGAGCGTCGCCGGCCGCTAGGCGAGGTCAGCCTCACCGGGGCTGGCGAGCCTCGCCCTCACCGGCCCTCATCGACCGGTCGCCGGCCATGGCCGAGACCGGCGACCAGCCAAAAGAAGAAAAAGGAAAAAGGAAAAATAAATAATAAATAAGAAAAATAAGAAATAAAATAGAAAAAATAAAATAAAAATATTTAAAAAATTAAAAGAAATAAAATAATTATACAAATTTACCAAATGTGTTTCTGTTCATTTTTTATTCTCGAAACAAGTTTACCAAACGTGTTTTTTTGTTCAAAAATTGTTCCCCAGAACATAAACATTTTTTTCTATTTCTGTTTCCTAGAACAATTTTTAAACATAAATGTCACTAAACGCACCCTTAGGTGCCACTCCGGCGAAAATCTGGTTAAATGGCTAACGTGACAATTTTCTGGCAAGTTTGGTCCAAAATGGTATTGTTTTGCACGCTGATGTGGCGAGAAAATGCAAAACGACGAGTTTCGTATCTAATGTGTAAATAATAATATAAAAATTAATTAAATTAGATTTAAACTTAATTTTATTTAAAAATATTTTAAAAAATTTAAAAATTTTTAAAAAGGGGAGGCCGAAGGGGGCGGCCGAGGGCTAAGCCCTAGCTGCCGCCGCCTCCCCCGCCGTTGCCGTGAAGGGCCAACGACGAAGGGGGAGGATCGACCGAGGTTGCTAGCCCCCGGCCAACCGACGGCGAGGGCCGCGACCCTCGGTGGCCCCTAGCTAGGGCCTAGCGACCTCGACCGACCGATGGCGAGGGCCCGCGAGCCCTCACCTAGATCCGGGGCGAGGGTTGCAACCCTCGCCTAGATCTGGGGCGAGGGTTGCAACCCTCGCCGCCAGTCAATCGGGGGCCGGCGACCCCGGTCGACCCTCACCCCCCTCAGTTGCCGGCCCTTCCTGGCGACAACGGGGAGGTGGCGGCGGCGAGGGCTCAGCCCTCAACCGCCCCCTTCGGCCTCCCCTTTTTTTTTTTTTTTAATTTTTTTAATTTTTAGAATTTTTTAAATAAAATTAAGTTTAAATCTAATTTAATTAATTTTTTATTATTCTTTACACATCAGACACGAAACGACATCGTTTTTGCATTTTCTCGCCATGTCAGCATGCAAAATGATGCCATTTTGGACCAAAATCACCAGAAAATTGCCACTTCAGCCATTTGGCCGGATTTTCGCCGAAGTAGCACCTAAGTATTCCATTTAGCTTCGAAACTGGCATTTAGGTGTACATTTTTGAAGTTATGGCACTTAAGTGTCCTCCTGTGCCAAGTTATGGCACTCCCGGTGTTCCAAACTCTAAGCCTAGCCGAGTGACTACTTGCCCTATTTTAAGGAGGTTCGTGTAAACGTGGAAGCAAGAAATTAGGAACATATTGAAAACCTATTACAGGTTGGCATGAATTTCATGCAAAAGTGGAGAAGTAAAAAAGAAAAACTCATTTTATTTATTAGTTTATTTCTTGGGGTACAAAAAAGATTTTGCAGCATGTTGAAAATGGATTATCCTTAGATCAAGATTGCTCATCTACGAAAGATGCTCACTCTTACGAATTCTATGCTACATTTCTTGATCTACCACTCAGAGATGTTCTTTTTTCTTCAGGTCTTGGAGTATCGACCCTTGGGAATTCAACTTGGCCTCTATTTCTGTTTGCTATCCGCGCTTAATCTCTTTTTTCTGGTGGACATCTTAGAGTGCTTTCATAAGGCGAGCTTCTTCCTCAATGAGCTCAACTATCTCACCTATGATGGTTTCTAGGGATTTGCTATTCCAACACACTTTGGCTGAATTCTATCAGGGCAGCATTAGGCTCTGTATTGTTGTCCTCAGAAAGAGTCAACTTCTGCACTTGATCCATATGGTAACGATACATATCAAAAATACCATGATAATCCTCAAAAAACTGTTGAAATTTCTCTCTATGCTCTCGAGGGAGGAGAGCACTGATTTCAATACCTTCATCACCAAGTTAACTTGGCAGAGCTTTAAGTTGACGAAAGGTCTCCTAGTCAAGAAGAATTTTGCAAATTCCTATCTAGAAACTTTGATAGCTTGATCTTCATCTTGTCCCTAATTATGGAACTAGAGATATGACCAGGAATTAAATCATAGGGGTTGGCACCAAAAGAGTCTTGGCCTTATTTAGTGCTTGCAATGCTAGAGAAGATGTACCTACTTGAAACTCGATTTGAGGGGATGTATCCACTTGAGCTTTAGAAGTCTCAGAAGCAAAGACAGTAGGCACAGGACCAGCTGGCAGCAGGAGATTGGTTGTCAGACCAGATAGTTAATAGGATGATTTATAAGAACAGAGTGAGACAATTACCAAGGCTTGGAGATGAAGCTTGTGCAGTTGAGGCGGGTGTTGAAGTGGCAGTAACTTCAGCAAGCTTAATGTCACTAGTTATGATGATGGGTTTAGTTGCTATTCATAGCAAATGGTTACTACAGAATACGTAGTATGTTGTTGCTGAATCATATTCAAACAAGACTTATAGAAAACAACTAGTGTGAGAGGATTAGGATCATCATGTTCCGATTGAGATAGAGAGCTACGATAGGATTAGAAGAAACGGCATTGTTGATGGTGCCAAGGAGCACTATCGGAATAGTATAAATGGTTGGAACATCATTTGCAAGTCTTCTCCAAAGAGACAGAGACTGTCAGAGTATCAATTGCTAAAAATCTCTTCAAGGAAGCAAAATCAATTGAAACAGAAACATCAGGAAGGGCTTTGAGTTGCTTCTTTGGAGAGATAGGGGAAGTTCTTTTCCTTTTCCTCAAATATGGTATTAATTGCGCCAATATTTCTCCATCTGAGTATGGAATATACCGCCTTATGTGAGTAAAGGACATACACAAAAGAAAGAACATAAAGAGCCAAAGATTATAATGTGTAGATAAGAATAGAGTACCTTCATCAGAGTCATCAGGAAGATTGATGATCTCATTGCCATATCTTTTAAGTTCACCAGGACTGGGTAGAAATTCAAGTAAAGGGATACTTGATTCAGATGGAGAACTGTTGGATAAATTGTTGTCATCAAGTGCCACGAAGGCAAAAGGGGAGTCACGATTAGTAATTTCATTGCTCTGCTTTGATTTTCTCTTATGTTTAACATGATCGACTACTATCATGATACCTTCTTCGTAAAGACTCTCATGAGTGAAGCTAACCCACCATGTCATCTACTCAAGACTGTAACCAGAACAAAGTTGGAAGTCTTTGTTCAGGTCTTAAGAATATTTAGCATATATAGCTCTGGTTATTTCAGAATAGCAAGCTAAAAGGCTACAATCTTCCAAATTATATCACTACTTCTTTGTCCAAGAAAAATCCATCAAGTAAGGGATAGGCATGGGAATGGCTTGGAAGAAACCAAATTGCCTTGCGCAATAATGAGGAGAATACACTTTAAAACCCAGGTAAAAAATGCCCTTCAAAGATAACCATAATGGAAGATTTACTGAGGACAGTACATGAACCCAGAAGTCTTGGAAGGAGCTTAAACTGTCAGGATCAAAAGGCTAGTAATGCTCCTCACTTTCATAAGGGAAAAAATAATATCCCTATGGTCAACTTCCAAGATGATCTTAAGATAATAAAGAAAAGGAGAGTTGCCTGAAGAAACCTTCTTGTGTAGGCAGTTCAAGAGTCGATAACCTAGAAGAGGCCTTCTAGGTACTGCGCCTGGCATAGGGTAATAACAAAGATTATGAGAGCCCAAATCAAAATGAAACTCAAGATAAAGAGTCATCCATACTTGTAAAACCTAAAAAGGATCAAAGATCATGCCACTTTCTTCAGACTTCATTACCAGTGAAGCATAGGCAAAACCTCTACATAGAGAAGCAAGAACTACTAGAGCAAGAGTAACGCGTCTATCGTATGCAAGATGTGCAACTATTTGAAGATAATCCTTGTTGACTTTGAGTGTGGGACTAAAGAATATGGATCTTGACAGCTAGTATAGTAGGAAATTAACATGCTCCCTCTCGTCAATAGGTCCAATCGCTTTACTAAACCATTTAAAAAAATTACTATATGCAAGGCTCCATCTGAGATAAAGAAGTCTCAAGTATGGGCAAAAGGGTGACAGTCATGGCTCCCCAAGGAAAAAGGAAACTGTTAGTCGAAGGAGACTAGAAATTTATGATAGATCCTACCAGTCCCCGGTTTACATCATAGGAATACATGTTGATTACAAGTGTCTTCTCAATCCCAGCACCTATTGAAGCAAGTCGGGTTGGTTCATTCTCCCTTAGTCGGAGATACCATTTATGAAAATCAACTTCAAATGAAGGAAACCCACGAAATTAAGGAGAAGCTGAGGAGTAGATGTCTCAAAAGGAGCATTATTGGAAGGCCAAAATCTCATGATTGGTAGGGAAGCATGTTTTGAGTTTAGGAGGGACACTGTTATGGTCAATAAGACTAGGACTTAAAAGAAAGTAGCCCATCATATCCTCAAAGCATCCAACAAACTAAAACAACAATCTTTGGCATGTTCCCCTGTTTGGAGAGCGACAAAATTGTTGATGTAGCTTGCTAAGTCATATTCAGAGGTTTTCTTTGGTGCTATGGTGGATGATGAAGTAGAAACGAAAGAAATCACAAAGGAGAATCTGGAAATTGGGAAAGAAGATGAAATACACTGGTGGAATTCCTAAGGAGACACTAGTAGAAGACGATGGTTGGAAAAAAGGAAAATAGTTACCTACGTAATTAGAGGAGACATGTCAAGATAATATAGGGAATAGAAATCTATATCCGGGAAAAGATTTCAGATTTCAGAAAAAGATGATTGCCTTGGAAAAGTCAAGTTTGTATTGGGTGAAGACAAGGCATTTCTTTAAAAGAAATAAATTCAAATTTATTTCTTTTAAAATGGGGCATATGTTGACACCCAAAATTATCCCTGTTGACACGTGTTGGTCACGAAGGGAATAATAAGAAAGAAACACCCCGTTTTGTTCGCGAAAGCTGGAGGCAGACAAAAGGAGAGGATCCTTACTATTGATCCATCTTGGATAAGATATGAAATGATATATTATCACATTTGTTCCACTATCTCATCTCCCTTATAATTTAGAATTCTAGACACTAGCTAAACCCATAAAAAAAAAAATTATTGAGATTAAAAGGGAGTAACTTGATACTTCATGCATAATTCTCTCAGTTTTGTTCTTACAACTCTGTCCCTACTTTTTAGAGTCTCCAAAATTAGAAAACTTGGTAGATGAGCTAAAAGTAATAAGTTGCAAGGGCTCCATTTGATGTCACTTAAAAAATTTAACATGCTTGAAAATATGGATCTTGCCAGCCTCATACGCTTCAAATTTTTCACTCCCCATGTTTAATAGAGACATCAACCTACCAAAGAACTTTGACTAATCCTAGTTACCACAAAAGACCGGATTCTTAATTTTGGGCAAAAAGAAATGAGTTGTTGAACTATTTAAATGTTACATTTTCAAATCTATCTTCCTATATTTTTGGCCAGATGTCATTATCCATCAACTTGGTCAAAACGGCTTGCATTTGCATTGGAAGACGTGGAAACAATCACCCCGTAACTCTGTCTCCCATTCTCACGCCCTTCAGTTCCACCAAGGTCAAAAGAATTTAAAAAAACCCTCCAAAAATAGTGAAGATTCACTCGGTGCCCTTTAGCGTCACTTCAGAATGGCGACAAACCTTGCTTGATCTTCCACCCCAAATGATTACCAGCACTTCATGCTCAGCTGTCCACACCCTAAACTGTTGGTGTTTGTCTCGATAAACAAGCATACATGCATAAGTAAATTAAGATAAAAAATCTGATCGCAGTGGAAGTAAAACGTTTATATACGTGTTTCCAAAGTATTTTCCTGCATCTTAACAAAAGCGCACAGAAGAGATAAATGGTATTAACCTTGTACCATGCTCCAAATTTGGTTCAGAAGTTTCTTTGGCACGAACATCTGATGTCCTCACAGTAGTAGTTTTGACATTCTTCAAACTTTGACCACAAACATCTAATGCCTTCTAGTGACACCGGTTCTGATGTCTTTGGATTCTTGACCACGAATGTCTAACGCCTTTTGATAATACTAGTTCTAATGTTATTTAGATACATAACATTTGATCTCTTCACAGGCTCTAACGTTCTTCAAATTCAGCCCCACAAGTGTTAGGCCTCTAGTTCAAACACAGCACCAATTCTCATGTTGAACAGAAGAGAGAAATTTAGAGATCTCACAACTCTAATTGTGCTAACAATTGCTCTTGTGTGAGTAATTTTGTTGATCAATATGAGTAGTCTCAATTAAAGATTGTCAATTATCGATCATCTGGTGATTTGCTCTCTGTATTACCTTTTATAGTAAATGCATATCACATTTAAATCGGCACATTAACTCTAAACTATTTTAGAATTAATTTGGTCGTAACTCCTGATGGATGTAAGTTCTGATACCATTTCAAACACTAATTTAGGCATTAACTTTGTAACGGTTATAGAGCATCATTCCAGACATTTATTTGTAACTATTACAAGTCTTTATTCCGGGTATTAACTTTGTAACCATCACAAATAATTAATTTGATCGTTACTTCTAAAACTATTTTAGAGCATTAAATGGTCATTTAAATCTAAAATCATTTCAGATCATTAAACCGCCTATTTATTCTGAAATCATTTCAGATTATTAATGTGACCGTTAAGTTCTAAAACCGTTTTAGAATTTAATGTGACCATTAAATCTGAAATCATTTCAAATCTTTAATTTAGCCATTAAGTATGAAATTGTTTCAAATCATTAATTTGGCTATTAATTTTGAACTCACTTCAAATCATTAATGATGTGATTAATTCTAAACTCACTTCAGCTCCTTAACGCAACTATTAATTCTAAACTCAGTTCAAATTATTAATTTCGTCATTGAATCTGAACAAGCTTCAAATCTTTGATTCAACCCTAAATTCTTTGTAAATCAGCCCCTTCATCATAAGCCCGACTCAATCTGATTGGCTCAATTGCATACACATTTGCAATATTTTCTTTCTCATTCAAATGTCATTCTAATTGATTATGGCGTATGACATCCCTAAATTTATCACTGAACTAACAAAAGGACTTGTACTTACATATGAGCACAACCAAGAGAACTAATTGTCCAGATCAATCTCTTGTTCCTACAAATCATAAGTGACATCTAGCAATATATCATAGTTATCCAAACAATGTAAAATATTTTCAAAACATAATGAACATGTTAGCTTGTAATTTGATCCTTCTGTCTCACCATATCCCGATCAAACAAAGGCCATGGAATTATTGGTCAAGACACAATTTGATCATATGCACAAATCTAATTGACATGTATTTCTTCAAGATATGAACCATTCATTCTTGATTACAACCCTAGCCGATGATTTCAATACAATGTCACGATTAGATCGCATAGGACATCAATCTTGTATATCATATATAACAAGAAAACATATTCCATATTGCGCACGCATGTGCCTTCATATGTGAACAAACTATGGCCATCAAGTACAAAGATGGTTCAACGAAGCATCAATATGCGCACTTGTGAACCACAACCATCCAACATACAAGTCAGTATTGTGCCTCAAGTCTAAGGATCTTACAACTAACCAAAGTATGAACGATTAGACATTGACCCTACTAAAAGCTTCCATATCGCCAATCATTCTATGTATGTCACATTTAGTAAACTTGTTCAAGACAAGCACCTGTGTTCTAGCTCGGATATCACAATACCCAATGACTTGTAACTCATCATCCCCTCAAGTATCAAATACTAAATGATGAAGCTTGAGAACACACCGGTCTCAACAAAATCATCAATATTCTCTCAATGATCCATCAATCAAGAACTATTTAAAGATTCTATATAATTGTAAACATGTCACACATATTCTTAAGGTATTAAGAATATGTTCAATCTCAATTGATCTTATGGACTCATTCATATAAATGGACGATGAATGAAAAAACTTATTTGCCACTAAATAATCCCTAATATGTAACTATTACATGATTGCTTTAGGGCATACAGGTAACATAAACTAGTTTATACCTCCAAGATAAAGGTCTCTGCATCTTCGGTTTCTCTTTCTCCAAGAGAAATAGATATTTCTCGTTTCTTCTTCATTTATGTTCGGCTATAGCCATCTCACACCTTAAGTAATCATTATACAATTTTTGTTGAGAAATATGGCTTTGAATCAATAGAGTAATTAAGTCGGATTTTGAGGCATGATATTACTTTATTTAAGGATTCATTTACCTCCACAATATTATTAATGATCACTGGATAAATATCCTCCAAGATACAACAAAATCTCAAATGAGAATATTAGTTAGTGATTCTTATATATTTCCAAAGTCTCTCTAGAAAATAATTAAAAAGATGGTTGTAGTAGTTTTGGAAAGAAGACTTGAAAATAATCTCATATTCATTCATCTAAAAAACTGATGTGTGTATATATATAAATCGGTCTCAAAAAATATAGGCAACTCTTTTCCCAAAGGTTACAAAGTAAACAATGGTGTCCTTTCAAAAGCAATTGCAAAATGAACAAATACAACCCTCCAGGAAAGGTTGCAAACTAAATGAGTATCGTTTTTAAAAGTTGTCTTGAAAAGACACATATATGAAAATTCAGAATAATAAATATCATAAAAAATTAATCCTTTTTTAATAAATAAAATTTATAATTTGCATAAAATATTTAATAAACAAAAACAACCTTTGAACTAATAAAACTTAATAAAATGCCAATGAAATAAAATAAAAATATTCTTTGGACACCCTATTCTTCGTGCACACAAGTATAGTAAGGTCCAACCCATACCTAACATTTTCTTTAAACACATTAAGAAAGCTCACACTCATAAATTGGCTCATCTCCTCCCAACTTTCCAATGTGGGACAAGTAAAAGCACACTTAGTTTGTTTTACAAACTTCTAACACAATTTCTCTTACGTCCTAAGTTTTTGATTGACAAGACTCAAAAGTGAAATCTTTTGTAAGATGAATTTGTTTGCTTTTGTGAGTTTTGCAGGGAAGTAACTATGACCACTGCTGGCGAAACTGGGGTTCCAGCTAGGCTTGAGGTTCGTGCCTTGATTCGCTTGTTTTTGTCTTACTTTATAGTTTTATCAGGAATACCAGCACAGGGTTACTAGTGACATGTTAGAGTCAATTTCTTAAATTTTCAGGGGAAGTTCAAGGCCATGGTGTTCTGTTGGGTCCTTGGACTTGGGTCTCTTATGGCTTGGAACAGCATGCTGACCATTGGAGATTATTACTATCAAGTTTTCCCGGTAATCAATTGCGGGTTATTCCCAATTCCCACTTTTTTTTTCAAAGCAAATGCTCTAATTTCTCTGAATGTGTTCTGTATTTAGTAAACTCTGTTCTCTTTAGCTGTCTCATATTGATATGGAAGAATCTTGAATCTGTTTTGAGTTCTGAGAATTGTAGCTCAGTAATTGTTTTCTCGATAGTGTCTGACTAGAAAACAGGTGTGTCCAATGAATTTTGCCAATCAAGTTGATCCGCTGAACAATACTTGCATTGTTGTCATCTTGGCTATGGTTCATTTTCTTCATCACCGACCTGGTAGCAATAGGAGTTTGTTGCGATATGGTTGATTGCTGTGTAAAGTCCGGATGAGTTCTTAACAAAATCATCTAAGAAGCCCTTTTAGGACTTGCAAACTATGTACTTGCCTTTCTATATCTTATCTTTTCTTATTTCGGTTTATAATTTTCTCAGGGCAATGTGAATGTGAAGTCCCAGGTTGATTGGGCTACACTAATTATTTGTTTTGTGTTGACTGAAGCGTTACCATCCTTCAAGAGTGCTTACCATTGTTTATCAACCATTTGCAATTGGGACGATGGCTATCTTAGCGTACCACGAATCCAAAGTCGATACGAGGAAGAGGAATATAATTGGATACATTCTTTTCACTCTAAGTACACTCTTTCTCATAGTTGTAAGTAGTCCAAAGGCATAAAACTTTTTTATTCATGGCTAGTGCAATTGTCCAATTTAAGTTATTTTCCTTGGATTCTAGCATCTTACATTGACTCCATTGTTGGATTGCATACATGATAGTTGGACTTAGCGACGTCAGGGAAAGGGGGAGTTGGGCCTTATTTCGGTATATGTGTGCTCGTTGCCTGTTTTGGAGTGGCTGATGCTCATGTTCAGGGTGGTATGGTCGGCGATCTGTCTTTCATGTGTCCTGAATTCATGCAGGTGGGTGGTCTCCTAAACTTTTTATTGTATTCTTCGCAACTTATGTCCTTGAAGATACATCTTTTGAGTCAGATCTTGACCTTTCAATCTCCAGTTATGGTGGACTTTCATTTATGCAGTCGTTTTTCGCTGGAGAAGCTGCATCAGGAGCTCTAACATCTGGTTTGAGGCTGATCACAAAAGCAGCCTTTGACAAGGCTCATGACGGACTTCGCAAGGGAGCTCGTATGTAATTCTTTGTTGTCATCAAAAAATCTTCTCAATGTCCAGATTCATCCTGTCATGTAGAAGTCTTGTTGTTAGTGGAATTTTAGTAGCCGGGCAAGTCTAGTTTTGCCTGATAGTCATCTGTCACATGCCGATGACCTGCAATCCATAAGGACTTAAGTTTTATGTCATTGCATGGTTTCAACTCAAATCATAAGGTATTACTGGTAAGTAGGTAAAACCCAGCTTTGTATGTTGTGCCCTGCGTATAGACAGAGGAAGCTCATGGTACAATTATTGGCTTTGTCAAGTGAAAGCAATATGCAGAACTCTTCTCACCAAAATTATATTTGTTTTCCAGTGTTGTTTCTGGCAATCTCCACATTCTTCGAGGTCATCTGCATCATTCTGTATGCGACTTGGTTTGCTAAGATTCCAATTGTGAAGCACTACCGTTCCAAGGCTGCCTCAGAAGGGTCTAAAACTGTCTCAGCTGATCTTGCTGCTGCTGGAATCCAAACACAGGTGTCATAGCAGTGGAACTTTCTCTGTTGTAGTTGCAAAATTTGTTGTTCCTTTTAATGTCACTAAAACCTTGAAAATTTTGAAACTTTGGCAGGAGGCAGGAGGGAGACTCTAATGAAGATCGATTGAGCAACAAACAACTATTGTTTCAGAACATAGATTATGCCATTGATCTATATCTTATATATGTTTTGACACTAACAATCTTCCCAGGCTTTCTCTATGAGAATACCAGAACACACCATTTGGGATCATGGTCAGTATTGAAGCCAATTTCTCTACCTCAAGTAAATGTTACTCTTTCAAGCATATCAGATACTGTCACATCCTGTAAAGGTTTGTGTACTCGCTACAATATTGCTTCACCAGTTCTGTTTCAGGTACCCACTCATTCTGATTGCTATGTTCAATGTATGGGATTTCATATCTCGGTACATTCCCCTCATTGGATGGCTCAAGTTAGAGTCCCGAAAGGGCCTCATGATCGCAATTCTCGCCCGTTTCTTGCTTGTCCCCACATTCTACTTCACAGCAAAGTACAGCGATCAAGGGTGGATGATAATGCTCGTTTCCTTCTTGGGCTTGAGCAATGGATATCTCACCATCTGTGTTATGACAGTAGCACCCAAAGGCTACAAGGTTTAAGCTGAACATCATCTCATGTTGTGAAGTTGTGTTTATTTTGGCATAATTTCTATTTACGATTCCAAATGAGTTGAGTTTTTCTTTTTCAGGGACCAGAGCAAAATGCCATGGGCAACCTGCTTGTGCTTTTTCTCTTAGGTGGGATAATTTCGGGAGTTTCTTTGGGCTGGCTGTGGATCATACACAACGACAAGTTTTAGTGACAGTACTGGGGAAGGAAGTTATCGTCCCAAGGGAAGGAAATGCTGGGATCTTTCCATTTGTCACAGAGTCAAATGGAAGAAGAAATTGGGAGGAAAATTATAATCTATATTTCTCGAATGAATATCTTTATATTATGTACTCCTATTTGTAATACAATGAATGTACAATTGGGAAAGAATCAATGTTGATACATGTTATTTAGAATCTAATCTTGGATTGATTCACGGAACGATATCATAGATCAATTATGATCCCACATGATTTTCAAATATCTCCGCATATCCGCATATCTCCAACACTCCCCCTCAAGCTAGTGGTTGATATATGTCTAAGACCCAAGCTTGCTTAGAAGATATGTGTGCTGTCTTCAGCATAATGGTTTGGTAAAGATGTCTGCAGGTTGTTCCATGGCTCTAATTCCACTGGTCTTGATCACTCCTTGAATATTATCTCAAGTGAAGTGACTGTCTATTTCAATATGCTTTGTTCTTTCATGAACTATGGGATTTGTTGCGAGTTTAATTGCTATATCATTGTCGCAAGATAAATCTATTGACCCTTTCACTTGTACATCGAGGTCTAACAATAGTCCATGTACCCAAACTATCTCGCAAACGGTCTTGGCCATGGCTCAACATGACATCCTGAATTTTCAATCCCGTCTTGATAAAATATGAAATGGGCATTTCTTCAACACGCCTATGGTCTTTTTATCTGAGCTAATCACTCACGAGTTAATTAACTTGTTAGGTGAAGATGTTAACGGATATAAACGCGGCAGACTTGAGAATTCAATCGAAAATCGATTGCTCGACCGTGATAATTGCCAAGAGCCAATACGACACCATTATAATCGAATTGTGATCATATATAGGTCAATTCGATGAAATTATGTAATTGAATTGTGGGTGATTCCGCATGATTACGAAGTCCGCATCAAACAGCACTAACCCGATTTTCTATCGATTTTATACTCGGTGCCCATAATTGAAACCTTGCAATTTTTACGACAACCAAGAGTCGCCTATGAGTCAAAGATGTGCAAACGTGGATTGAAAATTATCAACCACGGGTCAAACATATTAAAATCCCTAAAAGCTACCCGGTAGGTTAGGTTGTACTAAAATCACGTCCGGTCGATTTTAACCACGAAACTGAATTTGATTTTGGGAATCAAACCTTCAAACATGTCATGATTTATTTTTAAGACCTCATCTCATCTTTTGAAGAAATTCCGTCGAGCTATGAATTTTTGCGGAAAATCATATTCGGCAACAAGAAATCAAGAGAAATTCGGATGGGCACCTTTAATTGGATTTTTTGCCACCAATTTGATTTGTTATGTGAAGGATTCAAAGGAAATTCGTATGGGCTGCTGCCATGGCATTTTTTGTCATCAAATTGAAGTTGTTTTGTGAAGAATTGAGAAGAAATTGGTGGAAATTCGTATGGGCAGCAATGGAGGCATTTTTGGCCACCAAAAGGGCTATGTTTGTGAAGAAAATAGAGGAAAATTGCCACTGGAGGCTGCCTTGACTTCCTTGGGCTTAAAGACTTTGTGGCAACACACTCAAGTGCCAAGATATTTCTCTTGGCTTGTGAGTGGCCGCATGTTGGACTTCCTTGGACACATCAACAACACTCAACATGCATTCCAATTGTTATTCACTACCACACAAGGGCATAGTCTACTCGTAGTTCGGCCCCTTTGTCCCCACCCCCCTCTCATGTGCATCATTCCCCCCTACCAGCTGAACCCTTATGATTTCTTCTTCTTCCTCAGCTCTTCTTCTTCATTCCTCCATTTTGATATTGCTAGTATAAAAGTACCAAAAATTACTCAGTGCGGGGGGCCAATATCTCACTTTTTCAAACCCCACTATTTAATATAATCATTAAAATAGGTATACAAAGATTTTCTTGATAATTTCTGTATATTTATTAAATAATTAAATTTATTCCGAAAATTAATTAACTTAATACATTTTTTGAAGAATTCAAAAAAATCAATCGAGAGACGACAAAATTTTCGAATTTAATAAATAATTAAATTTAGGAAAATAATTAAAGAATTAAACACGAAATTATTTTATAATTTCGGAATACTTAAATAAATCAAAAATAAAGCCTTTACGTCCCATCAAAGTTTATATTAATATAAACATTCATTTAGCCTTAAATCAAACACACTTTAAGTTAATTGGCTAATATTCCACTAAATGAACAAAGAGATGTTAACACTTAACATGATCTTCCTTGATTTCTTGGTGTAGATGATCTACCACACTCACTCAAGGTCTCGCCAAGCGGAACAAACACGCCGAAGGGAACAACTTTCTTCAAAGCGGGCCAAGCATCCGGGGTCGGGAAGCCGGCTAAAACGGGCCAAACACCCGCTGCCATACAATTTCGTTGGTTGAGGCCGAAATGGGCGGATCGGGGGCTTGGATGAGATGGAAAAGGACCTCAAGGTGGGACTAACAATCAAGGATCTTCGCAAGGGCATGCAAGTGGGAGGCGGAGACGGCGCGACGACAGGCCGGCAAGAATTTCGAGTGGCTATCGATCACACTCTTAAAACAACCAACTAGAACGACCATTTCTTTTCTTTTTATATTTCCTTTATGCCATCATAGCCTTGACATCACTTACCAAAAATTCCTCCAATCTACCAATTTCATCCTCCACGGAATCAATCAAGAAGATCATCCAATTCAGCTAATTTAAGGAATCCGATGATCAAAGCCCATCAATCCTATTTCGCCCATACAATCTTGATCTTGGTTTCCAAGAATAGAACATTCCAAGATTATTTCATCGAAAATCGGATCTTCAATCGATCTTAGATAAGAATCAAAGAATCCGAAATGATTATCCAACCAAAGAATCTATTCCATTTGAGGATAGGATCGAATCCTCAACCATATACCTTGGCTTTGGATTTCCTTCAGGGTACCCAATCGGATTAGAAAGATCGACAAGAATTGTGCGATCGGTGAGAATAGACTTAAGTCTTGAGTCTTGAGTCTTAAGTCTTGAGTCTTGAGTCTTGAGTCTTGGGTCTTGAGTCTTGGGTCTTGAGAGTACAAAGTCTTCAAGGAAAAGAACTATATTTAAACCGAAATGCCCGTCTCCAAACATAGACTTGGAAAATCGAATGTCAAACGTTTTGTGCATCCTTCCCAAAATTTTGGAAAGATTTCTCCAACACATTTCTTCTCTATATTTGTTGTTGCTAGCCACACAACATCACCACCGCAACTCCTTCGTGCCAACCAGCAATCACTGTCCGCCTGCTGCCGTGTCACCAGCCTAGCCGTGTCCCTTGGCTAACTGCCTCACCGTCCGCCTCAATCCAGCACGTCCTTAACCCACGCATCCACCAACCATCCGCGAGCCCACCCGTTCATCTGTCTAGCTCCGCCCATCCAACAACCATGCCTCATCGCCCGTCCCCATGCCCGCCAACCGTGTCCGGCCGAAAAAAAGCCTCTATTAGCCCTGCCAACCGCCCATTCAACCCTCCACAGAATCGGTTTTTCCAGCCCTTAGCCAAAGCCTTGTAAGATGTTTTCAGCCTCATCCGAGTCTCCGTTGGAGACGCCGTAGGCTCGAGTCTTGGCCACCTTTGTGCCACCGTCATCGTCAACCTGTCACCGCCTAATCCTATGAGTTAGCTCCCTAATCCAGGATTAGGAAGTTAATTACGCTTAGTAGTTAGATTAGTGATTAATTGTGATTAGTGTTAATTTAGTTAGTGTAACTAAGTTAGTTAGATTAGTTAGTTACATAGACTAGCTTAGTTAGGTGGTTAGTTAGGTTAATTAGTTAGCCTAGCTAGATTAGTTTAATTAGCTCAATTAGGATAGTTCGGTTAGCTTATTAGATTAATCAAGTGGATTAGTTTAAATAACTTGTCATTTATTTAATTAATTATAATTAGTGTAAATTGTGATGGGATACCCGTTTATCAAAATTTTACACCGATCGTCATGGTTGCATTTATATGTGAAATTGACTGTTTATTTATGCAATTGAGTGCTTGATGATCGTTGTGAATTATTGTCACAAAATTTGATTTTATGGGTATTTAATTAGAAAAATACCAAGTGTCGATTTTTGACACAAAAATAATTTTTTATAGTATATAAATCGTGGAATTTTGTAATGAGAGTGTGCCATGCTCACTTGTTCGATTTAAATGTGTGACCACGCACTATTATTTTATTGTGATGATTTTTAATACAAAGAAAATTGGCCAAGTCCATTATTTTAAATTGAGGCATTTGAATGCAAAGCACGATGTTCTTGACCAAGTATGGATGTGCGTGTGGTCATTATCGGAACTCGTCCTGACGCATTCACGCAGGACGAAGCCTAATTAAGTTCGGATGCCCCAAGTCAATGAATGCCGGTGGCAATGGAGGCTGGGCTAATGCTCCTTTATGGAATGTCGTATAGATGTAGATGTTGTCGTGCCCAATGAAGTGGGACAACGCCCGATTATGCCGAATGACCGCCAACTATTGAGTTAGCCATGGCCGTTGGGTCGTAAATAACTAGGACATGCCTGAGTGATTGAGATAGCCACGCATGATTATAGGGCAAAATTGTGTGCACGAAATGGGACGTGTTATAACAATTTTACCTTATAATGGGGACCCATGTGATTGATTGATATTTGAAAATGATGTGTTTCAATTATTGATTACGCTTGTTGCATTTATAAGTGCATATGTGTTGAACTAATATGCAGGGACGTGCTGAGACAAGGTGGGGTAAGTTCTAAATGGTGCATGTTTAGGACCACCTCTAAGTGAATTTTCATCCTAATTGGGGTTTAGGGTATGGACTCGCTAAGATTTTTATCTCACCTTGTCGTGGTTAACCCTTTTTCAAGTCCTTAGATGGAAGTCCATCACATCCATTTTGGGTGTCCATGGGAGGTGGAGATCAAGACTAGCCTTCTCCCCATCCTCGGGACCACCTGGACCCGTGAGCTTATGTTGACCATTAGTTGGGTCTATGAGAGCCTACCTCACTTGGTACCTCATCACTTCAAAGTGTGATTCCTTAACAAGCCTAATGGGGTTCGAGAGGGTTCTTTGGAGGGCTTTAACGGGCCTACCGTCAAAACCGAGTATGAGGAGGTACTCCACCCTATGGACATCAATATACTGGATGATATCATGGTGAACTCAAGGCCCAAGGCTGAAGGGTCCGGAATAGAGGTAGCCGATCCTTTGGACATCAACATCGTAGATGGTGTCATGGAGGATCTAGAGCCAGAGTCAGTGGAATCTGGGGCTTAGGTTGCCTAGGACCTTCTTTTTAAGATGGACCTTCTTTTTGAGATAGACCTTTTGTATATAACTCTATAGGGCTAACCTAGTTTGTTTATAAAGTAGGGTTTGTGTTAATTGGTTGTCTAGCTTCTATTATCCCTGTGTTAATTGGATGTCCAGCTTATATTGTCCTTGTGTTTGATTGTTGTCTGGAGTGTATGAGTTCACTTCTACATGTGCATAAAATGAATCACTTCTACATGTGCATTAAATGAATAGGCCGGCGATGCATCTTGGGAACATTGCAATTTAATCGACCACCGAGGGATGTGCGCATGCCTAAGGTTCGAAGCGTGACACTCAGTATTTAGCCTCAGCAAATGATAGTGACACAGTTGCCACTAAAATAAAGACTTTCCCAATTGGATGCAAAAACTAGTGACAAATCTTCGATTCATGGGACATGTGGCATAGTCATTATCATAATAAGCTATCATTTCCAAATTGCAATCTCGAGAAATAAGTATTCCAAGTCCAGGACATTTCTTTAGATACTTTACAACCTTCAAAGCCACATTCATGTGAGATTCTTTTGGCCTTTGCATGAATTGACTGAGTGTATGTACTGTATAGCATATGTTTAGTATGGTCATGGTGAGATATATGAGTTTCCCTACGAGCCTTTGATAGGAAGATGGGTCTTCAAGCAAAGGATCATCGATCTTAGAAGTTATTCCTTCATCATACTCAGTTGTGGTTAACTTGACGTTTTGTTCTATAGGAATGACAACCGGCTTAAATCTTGATAATCCTGCTTCAAATCTAATTTCCATGACAAACTTCCGTTGGCTAAGAGAAATTCTTAGTTATGAACTAGCAAATACTTTAGAGATCATAGGTCCTTAATATGGAAAGTAGAGTGTAGATACTCTTTAAACATCTTGATGGCCAATTTATCATTTCCCGTAATGAGTATGTCATCAATATATATCATAAGGTACATTGATGACATGCCTTATCTGTAACAACCCCAACTCCATCCCTAGAGTCACGAGCTGTGAGGGTTATTTTTGCAACATCCCAATTCTTTTTATCTTGTTCTGAAACACATGTGGAAGTGTGAACAAACAAACTTCCCAAACAAACAATAGCTAGAAGACTAAGACATACATCAAATAGAACACGTTACTTTATATTACAACAGTTCATTTACAAGCCATTTTTCTATGGGCCATTTTTCCTTTTCACATCATACTACAAGTTTCTACATAGGCTAGGTATCTCCTCTAGCGTGACTGTGGTTTCCAAAACTAACGTGATGCTTTCTTGCCTACAAGTTTGAAACATAAGAAGTGAGTCCACAACTCAATAAGTAAAATCCCATAATCCTCTACTAGGATGACAACTCATCATCAAATCTAGCATGAACAGTACTCGTATTAAAATATCAATGGCAGATTGATAGCAATATTATTACTTCATCTCAATTACACATATGTATCCCTTTGGTGTAACTTCCATGCACACTTACCTTCAGGTTATCCATGAACACACCAAGTCAAGTAGTAATAAACATATCGGCATACATAAAAGGTTCATTAACATACATGTTGGCTCAATCAGCGCATTTTGACTCAACCGAGGCATCCAGCTTCAAGCTAGGTACCCTGGCTCAACTAGGGCATCTCGACTCAACCGAGGCATCTCAAGGGTTAGCTCATCCGAGGCATTCGGGCTCAACCCAGAAATCCTAGCTCAACCAGAGCATCCCGTTCTTACGAACAAGGCATTGCCGCCAACGTTATGTGACAACAGTCTTCTTCTTTCATTTAATGATCACATACTTTGTATTGCACAAGCCAATTTATTATCTACCATCTTAAACCACACGTGAGCAAACCATACAAAATACACCAGCAACATAAAACGACTATTCACTAGTAAGCACATGACTAAAACTCGACAACGTAGCATATCACTCAAGCCAAGGGTTAGGAATTCTACTTACCTTTGATGAACCTCGATAAGTTATAGGTGGTTTTACCAAGAGAGAATTGTCTTGTGAGGCAATAGGCAAGCAAGGCCAAAAGAGAAAGAAAGACGTGAGGAGGAGATGGCATCCAAGAGGAGGAGGAAGGAGAAAGTGGATGGCAAGGTGAAAAATGAGGAGAAATCCTCCTATTAATACTACTCGACGCCATCATTATCAAGCCAAATGATCCATTCTAAATTTTCCTAGTGTCCCGCATATAATACTTAGGTGGCAAGCCTATTTATCCAAAAACTGCACCTAAAGAATGAATTGGACGGCTAAAAGATCTTGCTTGACAATCTAATTTGTAGGCATCATTGATGATGGCCCCCTTTTCACCCTTTCATTGGACCACTTGTATCCCTCATTTAATGAGCATTTAATGAAGTATGAAGATAAGGCTATCAAGATTGCCAACTTGGTGCCCAAACTTCTTAGGTCATTCATGAGGACTTTAGGTATTGCTCTTCGATCGGTTCATGTGTGTGCCATCCTTATCTTGACTATCAAGGATATTTTTGATCTCATCATTATTTTTAAAAAGTCAAACGACACATCACCCCATTTATTTAATTAGGGTGTTCTAGAGTTTTCTCTAATTCATTTTCTTCCTCGAGAAGGCAATATGGAGAACTCCATCGTCTAAGTTGATTTCGAGGCCCAAAAGGGATCATTAGCTACACCTCAAAAACCAAATCACATACACCTGAGGTTTGGCCATCGTACTCCACGCTCGGCCAAACCGTTCCCTTTGTCGATCGGTCTAGATGGTCGGTCCTTTGGTCCTTTGGTCGATCAAGGCCAATCCTAAGGTTATCCATAGCGTAGCACTAAATCAAGGCACTCATAAACCTTAGAATTAATGACGGAATAATCAAGTCTATCCCAAGACTCATTTTGATCCGATCAGCACCTAATCCATCCGTATAGCTCACGGCCAGTGCATTACTAATCCACGATCGGACATCACCAATTCAATATTCTTTTCCAATTACTAAGAATTAAATAGATAATGATACATTTTTTGTTGGAAGACGATCGCATTTGATTGAGTTGGATAGTTTGTGTATCAGTGCATAGCCAAGCGGAATCGCTTGTGACCAAGCACTATGACTGATCGGATCAACCCATGACCATCTACCGATCCAAAATCATCCCATAACCAATCCTCATTTTCAAAAATTCATCTTATAAGCTGGTGATCCTATCACATTGGTATGGTTGATGGAGAATTCACGGCCAACACCTCAGCTAGTTCGTGCCCGGTCGGTTGGTCGCTCATTCTATCGGACCATGATCATCCTTGATTTCTTACCGATCGAACCGATCGATCCCATGGCTAATGGCCCATGGTCAATCCATTCAAGACCTTATGGCCGATCCTTCCGGGGTCGAAATTGAGGGTGTTACATTATGTCCACATGAAGAGGGCATAATCATGTTTGGATTGTTTGAAACCCATGCATGTGAGTGTTGCAGTGAATTTTGCATACCACTCTCTTGATGCCTCTTTGAGACCATAAATGAATTTACGAAGATGACATACCTTGGCCTCCCCTTGTCACCATAAACCTTATGGAAGATCTATATATATTTCTTCATCCAGATCACCATGAAGAAAAGCATTGTGAACATCCATTTGATGCAATTGCCAATCTAGTAATGCAGCAACAGATAAGAAGGATTAGACAATAACATCTTTCACTATTGGAGAGAATGTTTCATGATAATCAAACCCTTCACGTTGCTTAAATCCTTTCGCAACAAAGCAGGCCTTATATCGTTGAACAAATCTATCCACCTTGTACTTGATTTTGTAGACCCTTTACAGCTAATGGGTTTTCATTGAAGGGGTAATGAAACTATGTCCTAAGTTTGATTATCAATCAATGCATGTACTTCTACTTCCATGGCTTTTTGCTACCATGGATCACAAACTACTTCATTATAAGATGATGGTTCACATTCACCAAAGATTTGATCGATACGGCACATATGCTCCTTGGATAGTCTATTGAACGAGACATAAGATGAGATAGGATATAAGATACCTAGTGAGTTGGTCGATGAACAAACATAAACCTTTGTCCAAATAGGTGGTCAAATAGTCCAACTTGATCTTCGAAGAGGAATATGCTTAGGCGCAGGAGATGGAGAGGGTGCCTTTGAAGATGATTCTTGGGAAGATGTCTCTAAAGCTATGACAAAATCTTCTTCAATTAGTAGTGAAGACTCCTCTATCAAATACCTTGGGATGGCAAAAGAATCTATGATCTGTTCTCCTACTATAGAAAATGCCGAAATATTCAAAGGTGTCATGTGCATATATTTTGTGCCATGAGATAGGCCCTCTTCAAAAAAGAATTGACTATTATTCATATGTAAGCTAGATGCTTTGTTTGAGAACGGCTTTTCCTGGAATAAAAACACGTCTTCATAAAAAATAATGTCTCTAATTACAAAGAAGTTACCTCTCAATAGCTCAAAGACACAATAGCCTTTTTGAAGTGTTGGATACCCCATGAAAATACATTTCCATGCGTGAAGACTCATTTTGTCTCAAGTTCCCAAGGTAGTAACGTAACACAAGTGGCCAAAACCCCTTAGATGATGGATCTTAGGTTTCTTCTCAAAAAGTACTTCGAAGGGAGTTTGTCCGCCCAAAACTCAAGTCAGCATGCGATTGATTGGTTAGCTACTATGACCACACAATCTCCCCAGAAGATTTCGAGAATAGATACTTGGAACTTATGGGCACGTGCTACTTCTAAAAGGTGGTAATGTTTACGCTCAACAATTCCATTTCGGTGAGGTGTATAAGTGCAAGAACTTTCATGCATGATTCCATTTGAAGAGAAAAGAAGTTTGCATTCATGACTACAGAATTCCTTCTCATTATCTATTCGAACACATCAAACGGATTTGCCAAATTGACTTTTCAACAAGGTGAGGAAATCCTTTAATTTGGAAAGAACTTAACCTTTCAATTGCATAAGGAAAACGCATGTAGCACGAGAATGATCGTCTACAATGGTGAGAAAATATCGTGACCCATCACGATGTGAGGGGTGTTATAAGGTCCCCAAATGTCCATATGAACTAGAGAGGAATTTTCAATGGCACGAGATTTACTTATAGGAAAGGGAGCACGTGATTGTTTTGCCAGTGGACAAACTTGACATTTAGGATGTGGAAAAAAAAAAGCACTATGACTCAAATGTTGATGAGAAAGGGTAGTTTTATCATTGGCAAAAGCATTACACAATGATATTTTATCCATGAACATACATGATAAATCAAAATTTTTAGGAAAGCTAGTCTAGAAATATAACCCTTGCGAATGCCTACCCAATCTATTAGTTTCCTAGTCGAAATGCTGTGAAAGAAACAATTATTAGAATTGAAAGGGATACAACAAGTATTGTCTTGACAGACCTTAGAAACTGAGATGAGATTGAACTGAAATTGAGGCACATATAATACATTCCAAAGGGTAATGGAAGGGGCAAGGTTCACTGTTTCCATTTTAGTGACATATGTAGTATTTTCATTTGGAAGACGCACGAATATAAATGAATCAAGATTTTCTTAGTATGAGAGAAGAAGCCCTTATTGTAGATAATGTGGTCACTAACACCTAAATCAATTATCCATTCATCATAAAAAAAAATAATAATAATAAAATGGTGTTAAAGCAATAAGAAATACCTTGAGAAGCATGCCTTCTTATTAGAGATATCTAGCTATTTTAAAGCTTTCATAATTTGCTAGGATTGATCATGGGTAATTTATGGATCGGCATTATGCTCGTGATTTGATTAGTTGAGAATTCCCTTCCCTTTTTTACCTTTTTATCCTGGTTTACCATGTAATTTCCAGCAAGTCTCCAATGTGTGGTAGGGATGTTTGCAATTTTCACATGTACATTTTCCCCTTTCCTTTGTAATTTTGTGCACTTCTTCTCTACAGTATCATGGTTGAAGAATAGACACTAGATTTGATGGCCGACGTGTCATAATGTGAGTTGTCCAATCTATTTTCGAGATATATGGGCCATCCAATTTGTTTTCAAGATATATGGGCCAAAGGCCGTCCAATCTTCCCCTTGCATATTGGACATCAAATTGGGGTGATGGGCAAATCGGACTAGCACTGTCTGATTTCACCCCCAAATCCTAGTCATCCAAACCATTCTTCAAGAAGATTCTGTCCCCTTTCTCATTTGGAAACCCAGCACCATGCGTCTTCCTCTCCAACCTTCGACACTCACTACCTTTCCATTTTTCCCTCACTACGATGCAAAATACTCCCCTATCTTCACATTTTCCATTGATGCAAGGTATGAGTTGTTTTAGATTAAGAGGAAATGAGTCACTTTTTCTCATTCCTTTATCCTTCGGTACTATTGTAGTGTTTGCTCGGGTCCATTGACCTTTTCTTCAACGGCATCTAGTTCATTCCATAGGGCTGAAAGTTTATTGAAACACGTCCCAATCGACATGTTCCCTTGTTTGAGTTCAAATAGCACCTATGCAAGAGCAAAAATTTTGGCTCTATTAAGTTTCCCATATATCTCCTTTATGCTTTCCCATATAACTCTCGAGTCGTTCATTGGAGGAAACTCCGCAGTGATCTCTAAAGCATTGCAATTTCTGATCCATGTCTAGACCAATTGATTGCATTTGTTCCATTGACATGCTAGTTGGTCATCGGTCGTCAATCGGCATGGGGACAATTTCGTCCAAGAACTCATCTTTGACCTTTGTCACCAAGGCTGCTGAAGTTCTCAAGACCACGTTAAGTGGTTCTTGGTGTTGATGAGTTGTTTGCTGATAAGGCGAAGCTCCAATCTATCGGCTGTCAAGGTGTACAAGGGGTTGCCAAGCTCTAAGTGGCCACTTCCGATGAGGATCTAGTATGGAATGAATCCGGGTTGAAAGGCCGGGTAAGGATTCGTTCCTAAACCTTGCATACCCAAATCGGATGTTTGACTCAAATTGACTGGTCCCAACCCAAGGAACAAGCTTGCCCCTATAGTGGATGGTGAGCCTTCCTTGGGCTAGGTGTTCTTGCCGTGGGCCATGGGCCTGGTTTACCACTCCTTGAGGAACAAACCACGGGTTGCTTTGGGCTAGTCCATGAACCCAAGGATTTGGTGGGCCTTGGACAGGCAGCCATTGGATGGGTTGGGTCAGAATGGCCTGCTCCTAGTTTGGTTGGACTTAGATAGGTATCCACGAAATTGGCCATGTCTGAGCCCCGGAATTCTAGTCCACTTCTTCAACAATTTGTAGCAAATCTTGAGGCGTTTCCTCCACACCCATGACTTTTAGAGTTTGGTTTTCTTCCATGGTATCTATTGGTAAGGAGATAATTTCGGATTTGGCTTTGTGTGTAATGGCCCAAATACTTATTCCCACACCGGAGTGCTAATCTTGTTTTGTTGGTTAGTGTTTTCTACAATAACAAGGATAGAAGGCTGAGATCCAAGGGCAATCGATGGGTGTGTTGTAGAAACTAGGTTAAAAGCTTTGATACCGTGTCACAAAGTCAAATGGAAGAAGAACTTGGGAGCAAAATTGTATTCTGCATTTCTCGAATGAATATCTTTACAACTATGTACTCCTATTTGTAATACGGTGAATGTACAATTGGGAAAGAATAAATGTTAATACGTGAAATCAGAATCTAATCTTAGAATGATTCACAGAACGATATCGTAGATCAATTATGATCCCAAATGACTTTCGAATATCTCTGTATATCCGCATTTCTGCATATCTCCAACAACATTCACAGATATTTGAAAAGGAAACAACAAGCCACACTTCTCTTTCTCTTCAGATGAAAAAGCTCGTCGATTCTACAATTAGAATGTAATGATACATTTGTGTTTATCGATTGCAAGTAAACGTTTCATGCCGGAAATGCTTGTAGTTTTACGCTGGGCCATTGGAAGGGAAAGGGAAAAAAGGACGAACAGAAATGAGTATAGCAACAAGACAGCAAAGCAGTTTTAATCGGCTTCACTACATTGTAGTGTTATCTTTGCAAAGCCTAACTTGGGGTATTTTTCAAATCTTATAGTTGCTTCAAACTTTAGTATAAATGCCTCAAATACCCCTTGCCTACAAGTCCAAACGGTTGTGACTAGAGGTGCTATATGCATGACAACCTTTTCGAATCTTCTGAATTCTCCTACGATTCAAATGAATCGAATCGATGCGGAGAAAGCTTAAGAAGTGTAGCTTATTATCTACTTGATGTCCAAATTGTTTTAATTCGATATGCTGGCTGTGACACCCTAAATTTCATCTGGCTAACTAGCAGTTTATTAATTTAATTTTTGCGGTAAGCCTATTAATATGGGCGAAGAGAAGTGATAGATTTTTACTCCCTTTGATCTCTTCAAGACTCGGTTTTGTAGAATAAGGGTGTCATTTGTTTGTTCTGGTGAATCTATTGGCTGTGGCAGTCTTGCATGTGCTATGATGGTGTGGATGTGAAAAGAAGGTGCTGCGGTCGTGTGTTGAGGATGGGATTTGGGGTGCATATCGGTCTTAGGAGGTTTGATGGCTTGCATGTGGTTTTTTGAGCTTGTTCCAGCTTGTGAGGATTTTTCCTGTGGTCGGTGTAAGACATAAAAATTAATATGCGGAAGCCAAGATCAATTGAAGACAAACCTCCAGCCATTGTTCTCGTTCGCATTCGTCAGAAAAGCCTGAAATCAAGAAGGTAATAGGCGCACTCTACTAACCAAATTTCCTCACGTACTGATGGTGTATTCTAAATGTGAAGATTTTGTGTTAGACCTTGATCGCCCGTCAAAAATGAACGTACGTTCCTTATATATATCGTCTCCCATCAAGACGAGCGGTTGTCATGAAAGGGTATGAAGCATGTCGAATAGTCGCAACAATTGAGTCTAAATGTGGGATCACAAAAGAAAAATAAATAACATTCTCCCACTTGATCCCATCATTTTCATCATATGGATTATCCAACTAATTCCACGAAAACTTAATGCTTAAAGAAAAGAAACAAAACACATGGATCATGGCGACATGTCCTCTAAGAGTGAGTAATACCTTCCATGTATCACAATGCATCTTATTTCTTTAATGTCAGCCTATATGTGACAACATATCTTAATGAATAAACCTCATGTTTATTCCAGAACCAAGGATAAATGTTATTCTCATAAACAACAAAATGTGTACACAAAAATTGAGAATCAACATTACAACTGAATAACAGTTCCATACAACAAAAATTGTTCATATGTCGACAAATCACATAATGGGACCTATTCCCATACTAGTTACATGATCATTATACTTCATCGGTGGCATGCCTTTAGTTAAAGGATCAGCTATCATCAATTCAGTGCTAATGTGTTCAATGACCACTTTATTCTCCTTAACACGCTCCCTTATGGCTAAATACTTAATGTCGATATGCTTACTTCGACTGCCACTTTTGGCATTTTTAGCCATAAAAACTGCAGCTGAATTGTCACAATATATTCTTAATGGCCTAGAAATAGAATCAATAATTCTAAGCCCAGCAATGAAACTCTTCAACCATACACCATGCGAGGTAGCCTCAAAACAAGAAACGAACTCAGCCTCCATAGTGGAAGTAGCAGTCAAAATCTGCTTGGCACTTCTCCATGACACGGCTCCGCCAGCTAACATGAAAATGTATCCAGATGTTGATTTTCGTGAATCAATGCAACCCGCGAAGTCCGCATCCGAATAACCGATCACTTCCAGGTTGTCAGTCCGTCTATACATAAGCATATAGTCTTTGGTACCTTGAAGGTATCTCGACACTTTCTTTGCAGCTCTCCAGTGGTCTAAACCTGGATTACTCTGATATCTTCCCCAACATTCCCACAGTAAAAGCGATGTCAGGTCGAGTGCAAACCTGAGCATACATCAAGCTTCCAACAGCAGAAGCATATGGAATGTTGCACATTTGTTCCCTTTCTAGATCGTTCTTCGGGCATTGGTTCAAATTGAACTGTCACCCTTCACAATGGGTGCTATACTTGGTGAACAATCTTTCATCCGAAATCTCTCTAGGACCTTATTGATATAGATTTCTTGAGATAGTCCTAAAATTCCTCGAGATCTATCTCTATGGATCTTAATGCCAATTACATAAGATGCCTCACCCATATCCTTCATGTCAAAACTCCTAGAGAGAAATTGTTTCACCTCATGTAGCAACCCCTTATCATTGGTTGCAAGTAGTATATCATCCACATACAGCACAAGGAAACAAATTTTGCTCCCACTAACCTTCTGGTATATACATTGATCCATGACATTCTCTATAAAACCAAATGAAGAGATAACATCATGAAACCTTAAGTACCATTGGCGGGATGCTTGTTTCAAGCCATATATAGATTTCTTAAGCTTGCACACCAAATGCTCACCTTTACTAGAGGAGAATCCTTCAGGTTGTTTCATGTAAACCTCCTCCTCTAGTTCTCCATTGAGGAACGCCGTTTTCACATCCATCTGATGTAATTCCATATCAAAATGGGCAACCAATGCCAAAACAATACGAAGAGAATCTTTCTTAGATATAGGAGAAAAAGTCTCGTTTAATCGATTCCTTCCTTTTGAGTGAATCCTTTGGCAACAAGTCTAGCTTTATATCTTTCAATGTTACCCAATGAATCTTTCTTAGTTTTGAAGACCCATTTAAAACCAATAGCCTTCGCATCATTAGGTAACTCAACCAAATCCCAGACTTTGTTAGATGCCATAGAACTCATCTCTTCCTTCATGGCATTGTACCACAAATTGGATTTATCACTATCCATGGCTTGTGAAAACGTTTCAGGATCATTCTCAGCTCCAATATTGTAGTCGGGCTCTTGTAAATACACAATATAATCACTAGGAATAGCCGATTTCCTTGTTCTAGCAGATCTTCTCAATGTTGGATCAACATTCTCTTGAGGAGCATGTTGCTCAACTGGTTGTTCAACAGTTTCTGGTAATTGCTGAACAACTGGATCCACTAGATCAATATTAGCAGGTTATGGAATTTCAACAATTGGTTGTTCAATAGCCGGCTGAACTGTAGGGGCATTATGAGCAACAACCAACCTTAAACTTGAGGTGGAAAGTTGAGTGTCTGAATGATCTTCCTTAGGAACAAGATCCCTGGTCGATCGCTCCCACTGATCAAGTCATTTTCAAGAAATTTAGCATTTCTTGATTCCACAATCCTAGTAGTGTGAGATGGACAATAAAACATATATCCCTTAGACCTTTCGGCATATCCAATGAAATATCCACTTATGGTTCTTTGGTCCAACTTCTTTTCTTGTGGATTATAAATTCTTACTTCAGACGGGCATCCCCAAACGCGCACATGATGCAAACTCGGTTTCCAACCCTTAAATAACTCAAAAGGTGTCTTTGGGACAGCCTTGGTCGGAACTCGGTTTAATATGTACACCGCCGTCTTAAGTGCTTCAGTCCATAAGAATTTAGGAAGTTTGGAGCTACTAAGCATACTACGCACCATATCTAATAAGGTCCGATTTCTTCTTTCCGCTACGCCATTTTGGTCCGGAGAACTAGGCATAGTATATTGGGCAACTATCCCATGCTCTTGAAGAAATCTTGCAAATGGACCACGTGCTTGTCCATCTTCAGTGTATCTACCATAGAATTCTCCACCTCTATCTGATCTCACGATCTTAATTTGCTTATTGCATTGTTTCTCTACTTCCGCCTTAAATACTTTAAAGGCATCTAATGCTTCATATTTATTATGAATCAAGTAGAGATACATATAACGTGAATAATCATCTATAAAGGAGATGAAGTATTTCTGACCACATGAGTCCATATTCGGATTACAAATATCCGTATGTATGATTTCTAATATTTCTGTACTCCTTTTGGCACCTTTCTTTGACTTGTTAGTCTGCTTTCCCTTTATGCAGTCCACACAAGTATCACAATCAGTAAAATCTAATGTACCAAGTACTCCATCATTTACTAATCGCTTAATTCTTTCTATGGAGATATGTCCCAATCTCCGGTGCCACAAAATAGAAGAATGTTCTTTCACAACACATCGTTTCATACCAGCTTTATCATGAACATGCATCGCATCATAATAGGCATTGTCTTGTAAATTAATTCGAAAAAAACCATCAGACAAAATACCACTCCCAACAATTTCAGATTTAAATGATAAAGAAAAGTTTGAATCTGAAAAGTTAAAAGAGTATCCCAAAGGTATAAGTCTTGAAACTGAAATTAAGTTTCTAGAAAAACTAGGAACATAAAAGGTCTTTTCCAAATCTAAAACAAAACCACTATTGAGAACTAGTCTATATGTCCCAATAGCTTCCACATGCGAACGCATCTTGTTTCCTGAATAGATGCTTTGTTCACTTCCCACGGGCTTCCGGTGGTTTTGAAAACCCTGCAAGGAATTCGAAATATGGATTGTAGATCCAGAATCAATCCACCAAGTGTTGTGACTTACATCAGTCATATTAGATTCATAACAAACACAAGAGATTTGATTACCTTTCTTCTCGAGCCAGGCCTTAAATTTGACACAACCATTCCTTATATGCCCCTTCTGTTTACAAAAGAAGCATTTGGATTCTTTCTTAATGTCAGCTTGGGGAGGTATTTTACCTTTTCCCTTATGCTTGCCATAGCCCTTATTCTTTCCTTGTGTTGCCAAATGAGCACTTTCTCCCAATTCCATAACCAGTCTTTCTTGCTCTTGAACACACATAGTCATGAGTTCATTAATAGACCATTTATTCTTATGTGTGTTATAAGAGATCTTGAAAGGTGCATACTGTTGTGGGAGAGTGTTCAGAATATAATACACAAGGAATGATTCAGATATCTCAACCTCAAGGTTCTTAAGCTGAGCTGCAATGTTCCTCATTTGCATGATGTGCTCACGCACACCTCTAACACTAGTGAGCTTCAATGATGAAAATTTCATAATCAGGGTCATGGCATGCGCCTTCTCAAAACTTTCAAACTGCGCATCTATAGCATCCAATAAAGCCTTAGCATTGCTATGCTGAGCAACTGAACCACGAATACTTGAAGATATCTTAGCTCTTATAAACATGGCACAAACGCGGTTGGACCGCTCCCATTGGTTATAAAGAGCTATCTCAGCTGGAGTGCTCGAATCAGTAGGAGCAGGTGGTTCGTCTTTTCTTAGAGCATAGTCAATGTCCATCCACCCCAATTGAAGAAGAACTGACTCCTTCCAAGTTTTATAGTTCTCACCATTCAGTATGGGAACATCAAACTTAAATTCAGAGAAATTCACAGGTTGCGAAACTGCATATCAAATAATCATGCTTATGTCACAAAATTTGAGGCAAATATAAATAAATCATGTTTTACCAATGTAAACATGTCACAATATGAATCACATAACATAAAAACTACCTGTGGGCTAAGTTTTTAATTTAAATAGATTCATAATTACTTCATGAAGAAACTACCATATTATATGCATTTTCTTAATCCATGTGGGTAAATTAAGAAAAATAATATGATATTTCATCCTAATTAATTATATTAATATAATGAAAATTCATGTGGGATAAAATTCATCATATTAATATAATTAATTACAATCCATGTTCATTTCTAAATATGATCCGGAGGCTTTTAATATATAATTTAATTAATTAAAGATGTTGTGGCCACTCCCTAATTAATTAAATATATGGACCATTGGACATTTAATTTCATGCATAAAATTTTCATAAAAATGCATGAAATGACATAATAAATAAATACATCAAGGGCAAAACAGTAAATAAATAAATTGGCCAAGGGTATGATTGCAAAAAATTTTAAAAAATTGGGGCAAAAGTGTAAAAAGGAGCCGCGGAAGAGGGGACGACAGGCGCGTGCCGAGCACGTGCGCATCCAGCGCACAGGCGCGTGCTCGGCACTCTCCAGAACCCGCGCGGGGCGCGTGCCCCGCACGCACGCCGTTCAGCGCGCGGGCGCGTGCGTTGCACGCGCCTAGCAACTGCCGCGCGCGTGGATCCCACACGCGCAGCAGTTGCGCGCACATATGGGCGCATGGCGCGTGTGTTCCACACGCCTGCAACTGCAACACGCGCGTGGAGCCCACGCGCCTTCTCCCTTGCGCACGAAGCCGTTTTCCGCCGATTTTGCACCGTTTTCAGCCGCGCTTTGGCCGCCATTTCTTCTCCGGCAGCCCATCCCAGACAGAAATCAATAGTGGGTTTTGAAGAGAACGCCGACACGACCACATGGGTACAAGTTTCAGCAAAAATGATGAAGAAATAAGCCCCAAATCATGAGAAAATTCCCAAAAACACAAAACCTCAACCACAAAGACTTCCGCCACCCGATTAGCCTCCGGCGAACATCAATATACCGGAAAAAAAACTCATGGCTAACGTTCCTCATGGCGGTGCGACCGAATGGGTCCGAAATCAAAGGGTGGGTCGTGCGGATTTTGCCCGGAATCGTCAAATCTCTCTTGGCCTCAAAACTTCAAAGTTACTGTTCATCTCTCAAATACCCGAAAAATACACCCAAAAATTCGAAAAAAACAAGGCAGAGGCAATAAACATGCTCTGATACCAAATGTAAGACATAAAAATTAATATGCGGAAGCCAGGATCAATTGAAGACAAACCTCCAGCCATTGTTCTTGTTCGCGTTCGTCATAAAAGCCTGAAATCAAGAAGGTAATAGGCGCACTCTACTAACCAAATTTCCTCACGTACTGATGGTGTATTCTAAATGTGAAGATTTTGTGTTAGACCTTGATCGCCGGTCAAAAAATGAACGTACGTTCCTTATATATATCGTCTCCCATCAAGACGAGCGGTTGTCACGAAAAGGTATGAAGCATGTCGAATAGTCGCAACAATTGAGTCTAAATGTGGGATCACAAAATAAAAATAAATAACAGTCGGTGCTTGAGTAGATGCTCTATATGTGTGCTTTGAGACTAAAAATAAATATGCATTGAGATATGTGTACGTGAGAAGCAAGGCTTGCAAATATTTCGAGTTCACCCGCTTATTTTCTTCAAAACTGTGAATTCCCGAACCAGCTGCTTTCTCGATTTGGTGTGGCTCGTTAGGATGAGATCTGGGTGAGATTACCCTCATAAAAATTGTTGGAGAGATCCTAATCTATGATATATATTTATTTCAGGAATTTTTTAGTTAAGAGGATTAGTTCGAAGACCCCATTTTTCTTTCCGAACCATGTGTCCAGCACCGTAGTTCGTAGACCTCTGTGTGTTCTCTGAACTTTATAAAAAATTTCTAGGCAAAATCTGGTTTTTCTTTCTTCATAAAAATTGTAGGGGACATCTTTATATACATAATATCAAAATTTTAGAGCTGCTCATTAAAATTTGGTGTCGAATATTTCCTTGTGAATAATGGTTTTGCTTGGAGGAACTGTGGATAGTGTTAGCTTAGGAGAGTTGCTGCTCTTCGTGCAGTCCTATCTAGGTCTCAAACCCTCATGATAAATGTTCGTTTAGATCTTATTTATAAGATATTAAAATTTCACAATTCTTTGAGTTTATTTACTAGGTTTTTCCTATTTATTTTGAAAACTGTACGATTCTGGTTTCTTAGTGATGTATGCCGAAATTGGTCCCATGTCATGTCAAAGGTAGGGAGACTCTACTTTATAACTTTTGGTGACAAATTCTGAGCTTCGACAAGTTATTATATTCTAAGTTTGTGATGTTAATATGATATTCCTTGGTGGAGCGTCTCGCGTGATATTTTTGATAATTGGTGTGGAGATGTGGGTGCATATCTCATAGTGTGTGCATGCCTATTTTATCATTAAAGGTAAGACATGCTTCTAGTGGCATGGTATATGAGTGCAAGATGTGTGCGTGTGTGATGGATGGCATATCTAAGGCACACGATCCTTGGATGCCAACGTTGGCCTGAGCGACATGTCAGAGGAGAATGCCCTGGCAAGTGAAGGATGCCCTGAGTTTGAGTAGGGAAGTCCAAGAGAGGACAAACACTAACGATGGCCCGGAGGGATGGAGGAGAATTGTCTTAGTGACAAATGCCTTGGGGGTGGACTACCTTGGAGTTTGGGATGCCTACGGAGTGGTGCTGTGTGGATGCCCGGCGTGGTGGCCGAAAGTCACTGTTCATGTCCCTTGTAATGGATTGGAAACAATTAAAGTAAAATTTTAACTTTAATGATAGTGTGCATGTGTTATGAGAAGTGAAATGCATGTTGCTATGATTCTTGATATGGTATGAGTATGTATTTAATTAATGCATATTGCCTCCAAATGTGAAATTTGTACTTGATCACAAGTAAATTGTGTGCACATATATATGTACCTATGTGCTTGTTGTTATTTATTTTTTTGTGATCCGACATTTTAGACCCAAATTTTCTCTTAAAGTTGCGACTATTCGACTCCACGCTTCGTACCCTTTCGTGACAACCCCCCGTCTTGATGGGAGACGATGTATAAATAGGAACGTACGTTCATTTCTGACGGCTTCCGCATATGAATTTTTATGTATTACATTTGGTATCAGAGCATGTTAAAAGCCTCTGCCTTGTTTTGTTAAATTTTGGTGTATTTTCGGTGTATATTCGGGCTTTTAGAACATGAACAGTAACTTGAAGTTTTGAGGCCAAGAGAAATTCGCCGATTCCGGGCAAAATCCGGCGACCCATCCCTCGAATTCAGACCCGTACGGTCGCACCGCCATGAGGAATATTAGTCATGAGTTATTTCGGCATTTCGGTGTTCGCCGGAGGCTAATTGGGCGGCAGAAGTCACGGTGGTTGAGGATTTGTGTTTTGGGAATTTTCTTATGATTTGGGACTTATTTCTTCGTCATTTCCGCTAAAACTTGTACCCATGTGATCGTGCCGACGTTCTCTTCAAAACCCAATATTAATTTGTGTCTGAAATAGGATGCCGGAGAAGAAACGGCCGGCGAAACCGCGGCGGAACGGCGAAAAACGGCGAAGAAAACACTTCTGTTCGCAAGGAAGAAGACGCGTGGAGCCCACGCGCGCGCTGCGGTTGCAGGTGCGTGGAATCCACGCGCCACGCACTCTCACACGCGCTCAACCGCTGCGCGCGTGGGATCCACGCCCGCGGCAGTTGCTAGGCACGTGCGTTGCACGCGCCTGCGCGCTGAACGGCACACGTGCGGGGCACGCGCCCGCGCGAATTCTGGCGCGTGCTCGGCACGCGCCTGTCGTTCCCTCCACCGCAGCTCCTTTTTTACACTTTTGCCCCAATTTTTTAAATTTTTGCAATCATACCCTTGGCCAATTTATTTATTTACTGTTATGCCCTTGATGTATTTATTTATTTTGTTATTTCATGTATTTTATGAATATTTTGTGCATGAAATTAAATGTCCAATGGTCCATATATTTAATTGGTTAGGGAGTGGCCACAGCATCTTTAATTAATTAAATTATCTATTAAAAGCCTCCGAATCATATTTAGAAATGGACATTGATTGTAATTAATTATATTAATATGATGAATTTTATCCCACAGGAATTTTCATTATATTAATATGATTAATTAGGATGAAATATCATATTATTTTTCTTAATTTACCCTCAGGGATTAAGAAAATGCATATAATATGGTAGTTTCTTCATGAAGTAATTATGAATCTATTTAAATTAAAAACTTAGCCCACAGGTAGTTTTTATGTTATGTGATTCATATTGTGACATGTTTACATTGGTAAAACATGATTTATTTATATTTGCCTCAAATTTTGTGACATAAGCATGATTATTTTATATGCAGTTTCGCAACCTGTGAATTTCTCTGAATTTAAGTTTAATGTTCCCATACTGAATGGTGAGAACTATAAAGTTTGGAAGGAGTCAGTTCTTCTTCAATTAGGGTGGATGGACATTGACTATGCTATAAGGAAAGACGAACCACATGCTCCTACTGATTTGAGCACTCCCGCTGAGATAACTCTTTATAACCAATGGGAGCGGTCCAACCACATTTGTGCCATGTTTATAAGAGCTAAGATATCTCCTAGTATTCGTGGTTCAGTTTCTCAACATAGCAATGCTAAGGCTTTATTGGAGGCCATTGATGCGCAATTTGAAAGTTCTGAGAAAGCGCATGCCATGACCCTGATTATGAAGTTTTCATCATTGAAGCTCACTAGTGTTAGAGGTGTGCGTGAGCACATCATGCAAATGAGGAACATTGCAGCTCAGCTTAAGAACCTTGAGGTTGAGATATCTGAATCCTTCATTGTGTATTATATTCTGAACACTCTCCCACAACAATATGCACCTTTCAAGATCTCTTATAACACACATAAGAATAAATGGTCAATTAATAAACTCATGACCATGCGTGTTCAAGAAGAAGAAAGACTGATTATGGAATTGGGAGAAAGTGCTCATTTGGCAACACAAGGAAATAATAAGGGCTATGGCAAGCATAAGGAAAAAGGTAAAATACCTCCCCAAGCTGACATTAAGAAAGAATCCAAGTGTTTCTTCTGTAAACAGAATTGGCATATAATGAAGGATTGTGTCAAATTTAAGGCCTAGCTCGAGAAGAAAGGTAATCCAATCTCTTGTGTTTGTTATGAATCTAATATGACTGATGTAAGTCATAACACTTGGTGGATTGATTCTGGATCTACAATCCATATTTCGAATTCCTTGCAGGGTTTTCAAAACCACAGGAAGCCAGTAGGAAGTGAACAAAACATCTATTCAGGAAACAAGATGCGTTCGCATGTGGAAGCTCTTGGGACATATAGACTAGTTCTCAATAGTGGTTTTGTTTTATATTTGGAAAAGACCTTTTATGTTCCTAGTTTTTCTAGAAACTTAATTTTAGTTTCAAGACTTGTACCTTTGGGATACTCTTTTAACTTTTCAGATTCAAACTTCTATTTATCATTTAAATCTGAAATTGTCGGGAGTGGTACTTTGTCTTATGGTCTTTTTCGAATTAATTTACAAGACAATGCCTATTATGATACGATGCATGTTCATGATAAAGCTGGTATAAAATGATGTGTTGTAAAAGAACATTCTTCTATGTTGTGGCATTGGAGATTGGGACATATCTCCATAGAAAGAATTAAGCGATTAGTAAATGATGGAGTACTCAGTACTTTAGATTTTACTGATTGTGATACTTGTGTTGACTGCATAAAGGGAAAACAGACTAACAAAACAAAGAAATGTGCCAAGAGGAGTACAGAAATATTAGAAATCATACACACGGATATTTGTAGTCCGGATATGGACTCTTGTGGTCAGAAATACTTCATCTCCTTCATAGATGATTACTCACGTTATATGTATCTCTACTTGATTCATAATAAATATGAAGCATTAGATGCTTTTAAGGTATTTAAGGCGAAAGTAGAGAAACAATGCAATAAGCAAATTAAGATTGTGAGATCGGATAGAGGTGGAGAATTCTATGGTAAATACACTGAAGATAGACAAGCACCTGATCCATTTGCAAGATTTCTTCAAGAGCATGAGATAGTTGCCCAATATACTATGCTTGGTTCTCTAGACCAAAATGGCATAGCAGAAAAAAGAAATCGGACCTTATTAGACATGGTGCGTAGTATGCTTAATAGCTCCAAACTTCCTAAATTCTTATGGATTGAAGCACTTAAGACGGCAGTGTACATATTAAACCGAGTTACGACCAAGGCTGTCCCAAAGACACCTTTTGAGTTATTTAAGGGTTGGAAACCAAGTTTACTTCATGTGCGCGTTTGGGGATGCCCATCTGAAGTGAGAGTTTATAATCCACAAGAAAAGAAGTTGGACCCAAGGACCATAAGTGGGTATTTCATTGGATATGCCGAAAGGTCTAAGGGATATAGGTTTTATTGTCCATCTCACACCACTAAGATTGTGGAATCAAGAAACACTAAATTTCTTGAAAATGACTTGATTAGTAGGAGCGATCGATCGAAGGACCTTGATCCTAAGAAAGATCATACAGATATTCAACCTTCCACCTCAAGTTTAAGATTGGTTGTTGCTTATAATGCCCCTTCAGTTCAACCGGCTATTGAACAACCAATCGTTGAAATTCCACAACCTACTGATATTGATCTAGTAGATCCAGTTTTTCAGCAATTACCAGAAACTGTTGAACAACCAGTTGAGCAACACGCTCCTCAAGAGAATGTTGATGCAACATTGAGAAGATCTTCTAGAATAAAGAAATCGGCTATTCCTAGTGATTATATTGTATATTTACAAGAGTCTGACTACAATATTGGAGCTGAGAATGATCCCGAAACGTTTTCACAAGCCATGGATAGTGATAAATCCAATCTGTGGTACAATGCCATGAAGGAAGAGATGAGTTCTATGGCATCTAACAAAGTCTGGGATTTGGTTCAGTTACCTTATGGTGCGAAGGCCATTGGATGTAAATGGGTCTTCAAAACTAAGAAAGATTCATTGGGTAACATTGAAAGATATAAAGCTAGACTTGTTGCCAAAGGATTCACTCAAAAGGAAGGAATTGATTACACGGAGACTTTTTCTCCTGTATCTAAGAAAGATTCTCTTCGTATTGTTTTTACATTGGTTTCCCATTTTGATATGGAATTACATCAGATGGATGTGAAAACGGCGTTCCTCAATGGAGAACTAGAGGAGGAGGTTTACATGAAACAACCTAAAGGATTTTCCTCTAGTAAATGTGAGCATTTGGTGTGCAAGCTTAAGAAATCTATATATGGCTTGAAACAAGCATCCCGCCAATGGTACTTAAGGTTTCATGATGTCATCTCTTCATTTGGTTTTATAGAGAATGTTATGGATCAATGTATATACCAGAAAGTCAGTGGGAGCAAAATTTGTTTCCTTATGCTGTATGTGGATGATATACTACTTACAACCAATGATAAGGGGTTGCTACATGAGGTGAAACAATTCCTCTCTAAGAGTTTTGACATGAAGGATATGGGTGAGGCATCTTATGTCATTGGCATTAAGATCCATAGAGATAGATCTCGAGGAATTTTAGGACTATCTTAAGAAACCTATATCAATAAGGTCCTAGAGAGATTTCGGATGAAAGATTGTTCACCAAGTATAGCACCCATTGTGAAGGGTAACAGATTCAATTTGAACCAATGCCCAAAGAATGATCTAGAAAGGGAACAAATGTACAACATTCCATATGCTTCTGCTGTTGGAAGCTTGATGTATGCTCAGGTTTGCACTCGACCTGACATCGCTTTTACTGTGGGAATGTTGGGAAGATATCAGAGTAATCCAGATTTAGACCACTGGAGAGCTGCAAAGAAAGTGTCGAGATACCTTCAAGGTACCAAAGACTATATGCTTATGTATAGACAGACTAACAACCTGGAAGTGGTCGGTTATTTGGATGCGGACTTCGCGGGTTGCGTTGATTCACGAAAATCAACATCTGGATACATTTTCATGTTAGCTGGCGGGGTTGTGTCATGGAGAAGTGCCGAGCAGACTTTAACTGCTACTTCCACTATGGAGGCTGAGTTCGTTTATTGTTTTGAGGCTACCTCGCATGGTGTATGGTTGAAGAGTTTCATTGCTGGGCTTAGAATTGTTGATTATATTTCTAGGCCATTAAGAATATATTGTGACAATTCAGCTGCAGTTTTTATGGCTAAAAATGCCAAAAGTGGCATTCGAAGTAAGCATATCGACATTAAGTATTTAGCCATAAGGGAACGTGTTAAGGAGAATAAAGTGGCCATTGAACACGTTAGCATTGAATTGATGATAGCCGATCCTTTAACTAAAGGCATGCCACCAATGAAGTATAAGGATCATGTAACTAGTATGGGAATAGGTCCCATCATGTGATTTGTCGACATATCAACGATTTTTGTTGTATGAAACTCTTATTCAGTTGTAATGTTGATTCTCAATTTTTGTGTACACATTTTGTTGTTTATGAGAATAACATTTATCCATGGTTCTGGAATAAACATAAGGTTTATTCATTAAGCTATGTTGTCACATATAGGCTGACATTAAAGAAATAAGGTGCATTGTGATACATGGAAGATATTACTCACTCTTAGAGGACATGTCGCCATGATCCATGTGTTTTGTTTTTTTTCTTTAAGCATAAAGTTTTCGTGGAATTAGTTGGATAATCCGTATGATGAAAATGATGGGATCAAGTGGGAGAATGTTATTTATTTTTTTGTGATCCTACATTTTAGACCCAAATTTTCTCTTAAAGTTGCGACTATTCGACTCCACGCTTCGTACCCTTTTGTGACAACCCCCCGTCTTGATGGGAGACGATGTATAAATAAGAACGTACGTTCATTTCGAAGGTGATGACAAGGTCTAACTCAAACTCTCTCATTCGAATACACCATCAAGACGAGAGTGAATTGGGGTAGTAGAGTGTCCCCAATTTTCTTTGATTTCAGGTTTTTCTGACAAACGCGAACAAGAACAATGGCTGGAGGTTTGTCTTCAATTGATCCTGGCTTCCGCATATGAATTTTTATGTCTTACACTTGTATGTTAGTTCGCATCCTAGTAAATTGTGTGCTCACTAGATCGAATGGTTTACAAGTCCACTATTTTTCTTGCTGGGCGATAGTTCACTTCTATTATTTTTTTCAAATCAATAGCAATGCTGATCTGTCCCGCGACGCCTTTCACCCTCTGCGGAGAACCAGTAGTTGTAGAGACCGAGACCCATGAGTTTACTGACCAGAACTTCCCTGGTCAGATTTTTGTGCGGTTCACCACCGAAATGCGTGTGGACATAGGACAGCCTAATATGATTATGTGTCATTTTGTCGCTATATTCCCGAAGGTGTAAGATCGAATGGTGGGGGCCCATTCTGTATCCAACGGCCCCTTGTGTCGGTGGTGATGGTGATAGCGGTGGAGGGAAATTAGGTGGAGAAAGAGTCCGAGCTTGGAGGGATCATACTTTCTTAAGTGAATCGGGAACGTTTGCATGACGTAGCATGTAGAGGGGTTAGGCGAAGTGGAGGATGTGTTTATGGACAAGGACCCATTAGTGGCGGGCTTAAGTTGATAGGCCCTTTTTGATGTACTTAAACCCTCCAATTTGGTCGTTAGTCCTTCTCCCATTGTTAATTGCAGTTATGCCAGAAATAATAGTATGATTCCTTTATTAATTCGTCTCTTGAGATCTTATTTATAATAGGCATAGAGCGGCTTTAGTATGGTGATGCTTTCGCTTTATTCGATAACTCTGATAATTAAGAGTAGGATTCGTGTGAGTCAGATAGGGATGTGACACTAGTGTTGTAAGCTAACAAGTCTCATGGGGATTGATAAAATGATTCAACTAAAGAAGCGATAGATACTCTCTTGTAAAGGTGACTAACACAAGAAGGGCCTATATAAAAAGATCAACAATGGGTCAAAGAAGAATTTAGGTCCATATTTTGATGCATGAAATGGTCGTCCCAGCAAAGGCGGGCTCACAACACATGCACTGTTGTCATGAGATGGGCTGATTCTGGCAGTCCTTTTCTCGTGTGGCTTAGGAATTTCTTCCCAAGTCGGCTGGAAATTCTTATAAATAGAAGTTCTAGAATTTCTATTACCTATGACATGATATAAATGAGGGAAGAGAAACCCCATATACAAACGCTCTCCTAATCACAATTGTACATGTCCATTTAATTTAATAGTGAAAGTTTTATTTCCTCATCTACCAAGTAACTGTGTTACTTATAAGAACACTCTAAAATAATATACAATTCTCATATCACCTTCCCCTAATAATATTCTCGAATACACAAGAACCCTAAACATGTCTAAAAGCCTCAAGGCTCACCCGTTCCTCTTAGTCCATTGTACATTGAAAACCTCTGTACTGTGACACTACCGTCATGGTCCCCAATTCACCTAATCAATGGGAGGGTCAGCTCAGAGTAAGAATTGAGTCTAAAAGTCATTTTCCCAAGGTTGCATTTGTCAATTGATATTAGAAAATATGAAGTTTTTTCTTCATTAAACAATCAGGTCTAGGAAAAATCCGAGAAAACCTAAGTGGACGGGTTCAAGGCTGAATCAAATATACCTACCTAAGCCTTCCTAGAATATGTTTTGGGCATAATGGATCGTCTACCCAAGATCAGGCCTAGTTTCTAGCTTTCTACGTCCCTTGCTCCTACATTAATTGGGTACCCTATTATATCATTTCTATACAAAGTGATTTGAGAGGCTTAACACTCATTATCAACCACTTTCTCCACTACATCAATGGGCAGGTGACGTGGGCTTATCATAAAATGAATGGGCTTGGCTGAATTTTTTTAGACTTGTTGGGTAAGCAAAGTTCCAGCCCAGGTGAGTGGGCCGGCCAGGCTTGTACAAGGACCTTGAGGCCCAAACTGGCCCACCCATATATTTTTTAAAGGAGATATAAAATATTTTACTTTCATATTCAAAGTTTATAAACAATTTAGAAGGTTCGGATAGAATGGTAGCCAAAGTGGGCAGTCGCTCCGGGGATTAGAGCATCAAGGGTTTCTCCCCTCCCAACAGGGGCTTTTGTCCGTCTGGACAAAAGTAAGCCCAAATTTCTAATACCGTAGTGAAAAATAGTATAAAACTCATAGTTAAAGTTAAAACATAATAACAAATCCCTTAACTTATGTTTACTTTGTTTTCCAATTTCATTCCTTTTTTAGTGGAAATTTTTTTTTAAATATAGTGATAATTATATTAGAAGTCTTAAAACTTATCACGAAAATATAATTAAGTCTTAAAACTTCCTAAATGTATAATTAGGTTCTAAAACTTGTTACGAAAATGCAATCAAGTTCTAAAACTTTCAAAAAGTTAATTTGAGTCCAAAAACTTAATTTCAAAAAATGCAATCAACGAAAAGACTTAATTGGACTAAGTTGACCAATTTTATCAATAGATTGCACTTTTTTAAAGTTTTAGGCACTTTTTCCGTAACCTTTAGAACTAAATTAAAAATTTTGAAATTTTTAGGACTTAATTGCACTTCCATGATAAATTTTAAGACTTCCAATACCAAAAAGATTAGAAAAAGAAAAAGGAAAGAAAGCACCGACCATTCCCTTCTTCTTCGGAAGAAAAGGTTTCACAGGTGATGGGACCTAAAATTATGGATTTAACTCTCAATATCCGGAGAATGTCAATAGCTCAAAGTTGAAATAATGGCTTTCCTTCTTCGGGCCAGAACTGGAAAACCGGTCATCAGCTGCACGTTAAAAGGTTCAACAGTCGGAACCAAGATCAAACACGTAGTCCACTAACTTGACATTCACGTCTAGCAATCCATTCATCCTCGGTTCGAAGAAAAGCAGTTTCATGAGAACTTCTTCTCGAGAACACCACACGTTTCAAAAACATGCACGACATATCATCCGCACTTTCGTTACCAGGGTTTTTGGTTTTTCAGTTTTTGTTTCTTTCTTCTTTCGATGTGTCTCGAGAGGATGGCATGCTGTTAAGGTAACGTGAGCCTTCGTACCTTGCTCTCTCTGCACTCAAAACCATTAAATATGACCAGACCTGCATGAAAAATTGCGTGTTCATCATTCGCGAGGAGGGTGATCCGCATTGTTTCGTCAGGGATTTGCAAGCAAACCCCTCCCCCCCCCCTTCCCTCCCCTTTGACTGCGAACGTCTTCCTTCGGGGTAATTATTCGGCCCGACCGTGTCGTGAGTTCGCCGTTAAGTCAGTGATCAAGGTTATATCTGTTCTTCCATCAGCCTTTCTTCATTTCTAAAGTTTCCACCCAGCTGATGATATTATATTGTATCATGTGTCTTTCAGCTCTCATGATATAACCATATGTGACATAGGCTGCATTCAGTTGGACTTTTGAGAAAATGCAAAAAACTTTAAGTTAAAAAAGTTTTCCAAAATGCAAATTTATTTGGTAAATTGTAATCTAAAAGTCTATTATAAAGTACCTTTAAGCAAAATAATGTTTGAGAAATTTTTATTTACAAAGGACTTTTATGATTATAAAAAATAAAAATAAACAATTGGTGGCAAAGGGCAAGGAGCTACCGGCAATCAAAATCTATCATCAACAGCCAAAATCTGCAACTTGGGTTCAGGCAACCCTCAATGAGGGTCACGCGACCCAAGTGAAGGGCGCTTGAGGTCATGCAACCTCAGTGAGGTTGCATGACCCAAATTTGGGTTGCCGCAACTCGAAGGGGTTTGTGCAGCGTCACAACTTGTAAAGGTCGTGGCAACCCAAATCGGTGACCCCTCGCAAAGGTCACACAACCTAAGTCGCGCAGCCCCTCATTGATGTAGTGACAACCCAAATTGGCAACCTCAATAGAGAAGATGAATAGTGTCATATAACGAGGGAAAAAACAGAAAACAAAAAGATAGTGAGGATAGTTTCGAAAAATAAAAAAGTAAATAATACCTTAGCCTTGGATATGCCAAGAATGCTAAAAGCCCAAGGTAACCTAGGACCTTTGGTCTTTCAGCCTTCTAAAGGTTGGCTTTCGCAATATGGGGTTTCAAAAAAAATTGCCAAAAACATGCATATAAGCCCTCCTGTGCTTTCTTCTCCTTCAACATTCATCAATTCCTCTGTAAAGCACGGCTATATAGTTGAATTCAAGTTTATGAGCTAGAAATTAAAATATAGAATATTTGAGTAATGTATTCTCTCTAAATTTATTAGGAGAATAGTTGCTCATTTTATTCAATTTAAGTGTGGAAGTTTGAGATAGAAACGTGCATAGTTAAAAATATGTTTTTGGTGACGGCAAGGAAGAGTTTCATACGCCAAAGGCTAATCCAATCATATCCATTGAATGTGTTCAATAGGAGTTTTCGCAAGAAACCTATTCCAATTTCTAGGAAAAGCCCGAAGTTGGTTGAACACTAAGTTAGCCCATCACATACGTGAGACAAATCGTGTTGCAGATTGGTAGTCAATGCCCAAAGACTAAATTATCTGCTCTGTAATTGGTTAGCTTATCCCCTCGACCCCTCTAGGGGTTACTTTGTTTGGATGCTCCCTTAGCAAGCACTTATGTTTGAACTCTTTTTATTAAATAAATTTGTACTCCAACCAAAAAAAAAAAAAAAAAAAAAAAAAGAAACATAATCTCGAAGTTTCCGATACCAATTTAGACTCTCGGTTTCCTCGCAATAATGAAGAACGCCAGTCCCCACACACTTTATCTGAATTTCTGCATCTTTCTCCCAAAATAAATACCCACGTCTCATGCTTACAATCCCTTTTTTGTCACCCACAAAGGTTCAAAACCCACCTCTTGGTCTGCTGACTTTCCCCGAAGATCAGAACATTCTCCTCAAAATTTTCCCGGCAATATCCCTTTTCCAGGAAAATTCGACCGACAGTCCAACAGTGAAGGAAGACGAGGCTCTGCCGGACCATATGTGGTACAACCAGATCGACGCCGTCAACGCCAAAGTAATCGCCCAGTTATGGAGAACAAGAAGCTTTGTGAAATTCACTATCTGCAGCGCAAGCACCTCTCTCTCTCTCTGCTTTTGGATAATCTTTGTAAGGTATTCCTTTAGGGCTACAGGGTGTGAACATGAAATGCAGCGAAGGATGATCTTTTCGTCCATATTAAATTCCAAGTCGAATAAAAAATTTCGCTCGCGTTTCTTGTATTTGGCGTTTATTATGCGCTCTATTGCTGTTGATTAGCCATTTTCTAATCATCCCGAATATAAATAGTCACCGCCCAATTGAAATTTCTTCAAATTCAGAATGTAATTGTATACGAATTAGGTAAGGACCGGTGTAGAGTGACGGTAACGGTTGAGCTTAGGTAGAGGGTGTTTAAGAAGGATGCTCAGATTGTAAAGAAGCGCAAGGTAAAGGAGGAAGATAACCGCATGATCACCAAACCAACTCCGGCTTGGATAGATTTAACAAGATGCAATCCCATGGGCATGACCTAATCTCTTTGGAAAACAAATGACAGGATCTTCACCATCGACCCAATCTCAATACAATACGTATGGTAGACTTTTCAAACCTTCCTGGTTCTCCTATAGTTCGAATGAATAGAACGTGCATAGAAAAAGCTTAAGCATTCCTAGCTTACTGTCTATTTCATGTCCAAATTTATCTAATTCTATACCGTGGTGTACTGTAAGCTAACAAGTCTCATGGGAATCAATGAAATGATTCAAATGGAGGGGAAGATATCCTCTTGAAGAGTTGACTACTTAGTTCCTGTACTAAAAGATAATCTAAAGGGTCAAAGAAGAAGAAAGTCCAATAATGCAGAAAATATGTAACTTTAGGATTGGCTTATTATCATCATGAGGGTCACTAGCTTTGGGAACGCATTTCGGTGCAGGAGATGGTCATCCCAGCCAAGTGCGGGAGCACAACGCTTTCCCTATCATCATGCTCTCCCTATCATCATGGCATCCACTGGACCCAAGCGACAGGTGGGGTAGGTTCGAATTGGTAACCAAACCTTTGAAAATCCTTCCTCCACGTCATATGAGAAAATGTTAGAAAAATATTTTCAGGAAATAATTGGGGCAGTGCAAAACCTGACAAAACCTGAGTGGACGGGCTTATGCTGACAAAGAATAATATAATAACTTAGGCCTTCCCAAATCTTGCCTGGCCTAGTGGTCAGCCTGTCCTAACTTTCTACGCCCTTGCTACTAAATTAATTGGCTAAACTATCTTTTTATTAACAACTTGGATTGGAGTGATTTCAGAGATTTCAATTCTCATGTTGTCAGGTTTTGCTTATCGAGTTTTTCATGGCATTACAAATAATTTCGTTGATAGATTTTCTTGCTCCTCGATAGAAAATCACACGGTACTTTGATATTAACCGTTTTCTCCACTACTTCTCCTCCCATGATTTCAGTCTCCTCTACTTTGTCCCTTTCTTATTTTTTACCTCGGGGGTCAACCTGATCAACAATTGGGCGATTGGTGGGCATGATCAAGTCCTCCCACAAGATGGACCATTTGGATGAACTTTTTGGATTCGATCGGCAAACTTGGATAAAAATTCCGGATTTAGTGAGTGGGTGGCCTGAGCTTGGGCAAGGGCCTTGAGGAGTAACCTGGCCCGCTCAAATATGGTATAAAAATAAATAAAGTTTAGTAATTAATAAAACGTAATTATAGGATTTTGTGTAATTTTATTTATTGCTTCGCTTTTGAGTTTTATACTATTTTTCCTTACTATATTAGAATGCCAGCTTATTTTATCCTATTAGTGTTTATAAACATATTTATTAGAGTAAAATTACTCAAAAAAACGTTTATATAGGCATTTTCCTTTCACCCCGGTTGATGTGATATTTCTTCTCGAGTAAATAAATTGACCTCATGTTGATATAATATCTTGGACTATAGAAGCGCTTATATATTGCCCTCTATTCACAGCCTCCTACAAAGTTATCTCAGACGTTGTTAGGTGACAAAATAAGGGTGTTTGATTTAGGAGATAATTTGTATTTCAGTACCTTCTATATAACAAAAAAACATATATACTCTCCCCCTAAAAGTAGGCTAGATTTTTAGCTTACTTAAAATTTCCTGCTCTGATACTCAAATAGATTTTATAGAACCAATATCAATAATTCTACAAATCTAAGTTGTTAGATAAAATTATGGTTTAATATTTAAATATTCTCACAAAAGTTATAGCCCTTTCCACAAACCTTACTATAGTGCAAAAATGAGCAAACAGTAGAGAGTGCTACATAGTATAACAAAACATTAAGACTAGAGGCCATTATACTTGCCTTCGACTCAATTTAGGTCAACAATATTGCTGACAATCATGATTAGATGTGAACTTTGTGGATCGATTTAGAGGTGGAAAATCATATGAAACAAATTGGAATATATACACTATTTGCTATAATGGCCTATACTTGCCTTCGACTCAAAATTTAAAAGGTCAACAAAACATTAAGAATATTGCTTTGACAATCTTATATCAGATGTGAACTTTGCGGATCGATTTAGAGGTGGAAAACCATTTGAAACAAATTGGAATATATACACCATTTGCTATAATGTAAATCTAAAGATATCAAATATATTTATAAAATTCTATAATATTTATACTCCGTTTGTTTTACGAAAAAATTGGCACTATTTGGAAAAACAACAATATTTTTGATGTTCAATTAAAATATGAAAATGAACTTAAAATTATTTCTTGTTATTTAGAAAGGAAAATTTACTTTAATTCCCTTATAGAGATACATACTATTTAATGTTTGATGTAAGGGCTACACATGCTATATTATATTGAATTAAATTTGCATTACATAAATATTTTTATAGACCATAGACAATCTACTATTTTCCTCTTATGAAATGTCATGGGTGCAGCAACCTTGGGTTACTTGGGCTTGTCTACTAGGTCCTAGACTCGAGTGTTAAGAACCTCGGCTTAAGCATCTGGGACGAGGCCTTGATTTGAAGGGAGTTGGACGTGGCCACTAGGGTCCATAAGCCTAGGCACTAGGGTCCTAGTCATAGGAAGTAGGGTTTCTTAGGCCCAACCAATTATAACATGAGTGCGAGCACCAAAGGCCCTGCCCCGGGCGTTGATGACTTGGGTGTAGGATCTAGGTATCTACACTAGCCACTAGGGGCCAAGTCATAGGCATAGAGGTTTCAAACTCGGCCTCAAGGGATTTGCGCAACCTTTGTAGATTTGAGTCAAGCAAACGAGGAACTAAGCTAGGTGCCAATGATTTGGGAATAGGAGCTAGGTACACAAGATAACTTTCAAGGACCTGAGCTTAGGCATTGAGGTCTCAAGTCCTGAGCTTAGCCAGGACTTGAGACCTCAAGCACACACATCGAGGTCCTCATGTCCTAGCACCAAGGCCCAAAGTCTAATTGCCGAGTGCTTAGTTATATTTTGAAAAATAATTTATAGTTTTTAAATGAGGAAAAATCTGAATTTCAGTATAGATTTTTCATTGGTTATGAAAGAGATGTTCCATTTTGACTTATTTTTCTAAGCGATTCAAAAATTAAAAAATGCGAAATTTGTTTTTGGATGGATTTTTTTCGGAACAAACGAAACTCCATTCTTCTTCTTCTTCTTCTTCTTCCTTCTTCTTCTCCTTCTTCTTCTTCTTCTTCTTCTAAACTCCATACTCCTTCTTCTTCTTCTTCTTCCTTCTTCTTCTTCTAAACTCCATACTTCTTCTTCCTTCTTCTTCTTCTTCTTCTTCTTCTCCTTCTTCTTCTTTGGGAATTATCCCATAGTTGTTAATCAGTATATATAAACATATATATGAACACGCCGTATGAATATTTTATCCTATATATAATTTTATTTGATGTTTCTGACGTGCATGACAGGCCTCAAATTTTTTTATCATTGCATGTCAATTGATAGCTGAAACAGCAGATAGAGATTGCTTTTATTAGATGAGAACGATAAAGCTCTTATACACAAAGATAAAGTAGACGTCAACTCCGTTGAAAAGTTTCTACCAATATTATATCTCCTTGGTCACGATAGAAAATCGAAACCTTTCCAGATAAGCAAAGCGGATCACCTCGGTTTTTTTGCCCGAAAAGCAAAGTTAATAAACTGCTAATGCATGAATAGTCTCACACCAAAGATTCATGAGGATAACAATGGAATCTCAAAAGAACCTTTGTGGTCCTCTCTCTCCCCCCGCTTTTAGGGCTAAAAAAGTGTGAAATGCAGTGAGCAAGATATTTTCGCCCATATTGATTCTCAAATACACACTTTTGGCTATATACCAAAATAACGGCTATAGCAAAATTTTCTATTTGTCCTTTTCTATTGTGTCCCCACTTCCCTGAATATAACGAGTCACAACCCACTTGAAATTTCTTCAAAATTTACTACTTATTTATATATTAATTACCATATTTAAAGCATTTTTTTTTAATACTAGATGCAATTCCACGTGCATGACTCGATCTCTGTGGAAGACAAAAGGAGGGGATCCTTACAATCTTGGATAAGATAAAAAAAAAAACGATAAATTATTACATTCGTTTAGCCCCTTGCCTCCCTTGTAATTTAGAGATTTTAAACACTAACTAAGCCCGTAAAAAATTTTATTTAGATTAAAAGGGAGTTACTTGATGCTTCATGCATAATTCTCTCAATTTTATCCTCACAACTCCAGCCCTACTTTTTAGATTTTCCAAAATTATAAAACGTGGTAAAAATGAGCTGAAAGTAATAAGTTGCAAGGGCTCGACTCGATCTCACTTAAGAAACTCAACATGCTTGAAAACATGGATCTTGCCTACCTCATACGCTTCAAAATTTCACACGTCATGTTTAGTTGAGACATCAACCTACCGAAGAACTTTGACTAATCCTAGTAACCACCAAAGATCAGATCCTTAATTTTTGGTAAAAAGAAAGAAAAAAGAAATGAGCTGTTTCACAATCGATGCCTCACATAAACATTTTTAAATTTTATATTTTCAAAATTTATTCTCCTATATTATCGCTCACGTGCCATATCCATCACCGTCGGTCAAAAACGGCTTGCGTTCGCATCGGAAGATGTGGAAGCGATCACCCCATAACTCGGCCTCCCTTTCTCACACTCGTTAGCCCCACCAAGGTCAAAAGAACTTTAAAAAAAACCCTCCAAAAATAATGAAGATTCTCTCGGTGCACTTTAACGGGACTTCAGAAAGGCCACGATTCTTGCTTGATCTTCCACCCTAGTTTATTCCCAGCAGTCCATGCTCCGCTGTCCACACTTAAAACTAGTTTGCATCTCCAAGATAAAGGTCTCTCTGCATCTTCGGTTTCTCTTTTCTCTGCGCTCTTCTTTGATACAGAGAAGCAGATATTCTTCGTTTCGCCTTCGTTTCTGTTCGGCTGTAGCCATCTCACACCTTAACTAATCATTGTACAATTTCTCTTACGTCCTACGTTTTCGATTGACCAGACTCAGAAGTGAAATCTTTCGTGAGCTGAATTTGGTTGCTCTGGTGAGTTTTGCAGGGAAGCAACTATGACCACTGCTGGCGAAACTGGGGTTCCGGCTAGGCTTGAGGTTCGTGCCTCAATTCGCTTGTTTTTGCCTTGCTTTATAGTTTTATCAGGAATACCAGCCCAGGGGTACTAGCGACATGTTAAGAGTCAATTTCCCAAATTTTTCAGGGGAAGTTCAAGGCCATGGTGTTCTGTTGGGTCCTTGGACTTGGGTCTCTTGTTGCTTGGAACAGCATGCTGACCATCGGAGATTATTACTATAAAGTTTTCCCGGTAATCAACTGCGGGTTATTCCCAATTTTCCACATTTTTTTTAAGCCAATACTTCTCTGTTTTGTGTTCTGTATTTAGTAAACTCTGTTCTCTTTAGCTGTCTTATATTGATATGAAAGAGTCTTGACTTTGGTTGAGTTCTGAGAATTGTAGCTCAGTAATTGTTTCCTCGATAGTGTCTGACTAGAAAACAGGTGTGTCCAATAAATTTTGCTAATCATGTCGATCTGCTGAACAATAATTTTATTGTTGTCATCTTGGCTATGGTTCATTTCTTCTTCACCGACCTGATAGCAATAGGAGTTTGCTGCGACATGGTTGATTGCTGTGTCACCTCCGGACGAGTTCTTAACAAAATCATCTAAGAAGTGCTTTTAGGACTTGCAAACTATGTACTTGCCTTTCTATATCTTACCTTTCTTATTTCGGTTTATAATTTGCTCAGGGCAATGTGAAGTCCCAGGTTGATTGTGCTACACTAATTATTTGTTTTGTGTTGGCTGAAGCGTTACCATCCTTCAAGAGTGCTTACCATTGTTTATCAACCATTCGCAATTGGGACGATGGCTATCTTAACATACCACGAATCCAAAGTGGATACGAGGAAGAGGAATATAATTGGATACATTCTTTTCACTCTAAGTACACTCTTTCTCTTAGTTGTAAGTAGTCCGAAGGCATAAAACTTTTCTATTCACGGCTTGTGCTATTGTCTAATTTAAGTTATTTTCCCTGAATTCTAGCATCTTACATTGACTCCATTGCTGGATTTCACACATGATAGTTGGACTTAGCGACTTCAGGGAAAGGGGGAGTTGGGCCTTATTTCGGTATATGTGTGCTCGTTGCCTGCTTTGGAGTGGCCGATGCTCATGTTCAGGGTGGTATGGTCGGTGATCTGTCTTTCATGTGTCCTGAATTCATGCAGGTGGGTGCTCTCCTAAACTTTTTGTTGCATTGTTTTTGCAACTTATGTCCTTAAAGATACATCTTTCGAGTCAGATCTTGACCTTTCAATATGGTGGATTTTCATTTATGCAGTCGTTTTTTGCTGGAATAGCTGCATCAGGAGCTCTAACATCTGGTATGAGGCTGATCACGAAAGCAGCCTTTGACAAGGCTCATGATGGACTTCGCAAGGGAGCCAGTATGTAATTCTTTGTTGTCATCAGAAAATCTTCTCAATTTCCAGATTCATCCTTTGTATTATAAGTCTTGTTGTTAGTGGAATTTTAGCACTCGGGCGAGTCTAGTTTTGCTTGATAGTCATCTATCACATGCCAATAACATGCAATCCTTAAGGACTTACGTTCTATGTCATAACATGTTTTCATCTCAAATTATAAGGTATTATCAGTAAGTAGGTAAAACCCAGCTTCGTTTGTCGTGCTCTGTGTATACACAGAAGAAGCTCATGGTGCAATAATCAGCTTTGTCAAGTGAAAGCAATATGCAGAACTCTTCTCACCAATCTTAAATTTGTTTTCCAGTGTTGTTTCTGGCAATCTCCACATTCTTCGAGTTCATCTGTATCATTCTGTATGCGACTTGGTTTGCTAAGATTCCAATTGTGAAGCACTACCGCTCGAAGGCGGCCTCAGAAGGTTCCAAAACTGTCTCAGCTGATCTTGCTGCCGCTGGAATCCAAACACAGGTGTCATAGCAGTGGAACTTTCTCTGTTGTAATTGCAAAATTTGTTGTTCCTTTGAATGTCACTAAAACCTTGAAAACTTTGAAATCTTGGCAGGATGGAGACTCTAAAGAAGATCGATTGAGCAACAAACAACTATTGTTTCAGAACATAGATTATGCCATTGATCTATATCTTATATATGTTTTGACACTATCAATCTTCCCAGGCTTTCTCTATGAGAATACTGGAAAACACCAGTTGGGATCATGGTGAGTATTGAAAAGAAAAGCCAATTTCTCTACCTCAAGTAAATGATACAATTCTCAAGCATATCAGATACTCTGTCACATCCTGTAAAGGTTTGTGTACTCGCTACAATCTTGCTTCACCAGTTCTGTTTCAGGTACGCGCTCGTTCTGATTGCTATGTACAATGTATGGGATCTCATATCTCGGTACATTCCCCTCATTGGCTGGCTCAAGTTAGAGTCCCGAAAGGGCCTCTTGATCGTGATTCTCGCCCGTTTCTTGCTTGTCCCCGCATTCTACTTCACAGCAAAGTACGGCGATGAAGGGTGGATGATAATGCTCGTTTCCTTCTTGGGCTTGAGCAATGGATATCTCACTGTCTGTGTTATGACAGTAGCACCCAAAGGCTACAAGGTTTGAGCTGAACATCATCTCTTGTTTTGAAGTTGCGTTTATTTTACCATAATTTCTACTTACGATTCAAAATGGGGTGAGCTGTTTTTTCAGGGACCAGAGCAAAATGCCTTGGGCAACTTGCTTGTGCTTTTTCTATTGGGTGGGATATTTTCGGGAGTTTCTTTGGGCTGGCTGTGGATAATACACAACGACAAGTTCTAGTGAGCAGCACTGGGGAAGGGAGTTTTTGTCCCAAAGAAAAGAAATGATGGAATCTTCCCATTCTCAGATATTGAAAAGGAGACAACAAGCCACACTCCGCTTTCTCTTCAAATGAAAAAGCTCGTCGATTCTACAAGTAGAATGTAATGATACATCTGTATTTATTAATTGCAAGTAAACTAGAATGTAATGATACATTTGTATTTATCAATTTGCAAGTAAACATTTCCTTTCATGCCGGAAATGCTTGTACTTTTACGCTGGGCCATTGGAAGGGAAAGGAAAAAAAAGGATGAACAGAAATGAGTATAGCAACAAGACAGCAAAGCGGTTTTAATCAGCTTCACTACACTGTAGTGTTATCTTTGTAAAGCCTAACTCAGGGTATCTCAAATTTTATAGTTGCTTCAAACTTTAGCATAAATCCCCTAGAACACCCCACCCCCCCTGCCTACAAGTCTGAACAGTTGTGACTAGAGATGCTATATGCATGACAATCTTTTTTAACCTTCCGAATTACAAGAACACTCTAAAATAACACAATTCTCATATTACCTTCCTCTAATGATATTCTAGAATACATAATAACCCTAAAGACGTGGAGAAGCTTCGAGGCTCACCCACTCCTATTGGTCCATTGTACATTGAAAACCTCTAGACCATGACACTATCATCATGGTCTCCAATTCGACCAGATCAAGGGTTGGGTATGGGAGGGTCAATACAGAGTGAGAATCGAATCTAAAAATCCTTTCTCTAAGGTCTCATTTGTCACTTGCTATAAGAAAATATCAAGTTTTTTTCTTTATTAAACAATCGGATCTAGGCAAAATCCTATGAAACCTAAGTGGACAGGCTCAAGGCCGAATTGAACATTACCTACCTAGGCCTTCTCAGAATATGCTTTGGGCCTAGTGGATCACCTGTCCAAGATCAAGCCCACTTTCCAAATTTCTACGCCCCATGCTCCTACATTAATTGGGTACCCTGTTATATCATTTGTATACGATTGATTTGAGAGGTTTAAACACTCGTCATCAACCAACTTTCTCCACTACATCAATGGGCAGATGACGTGGGCTGCTCATAAAATGAATGGGCTTGGCTGAATTTTTTTAGACTTGTTGGGTGAGCAAAGTTCCAGCCCAAGTGAGTGGGCGGGCCGGGCTTGTACAAGGGCCTTGAGGCTCGGTCCGGCCCACCCATATATTTTTAAAAGGAGATGTAAAATATGTTGTATCAATAATTTTACTTTCATACTCAAAGTTTTTATAAACAATAATTGGACAAAAGTAAGCCTACATTTCTAATACGATAGAGGAAAACAGTATAAAACTCATTGTTCAAGTAAAAACATAACAACAGATCCCTCAACTTGTCAGTGGAAATTTTTTTTTTAAAAGTGCATTAGAAATCCTAAAACTTGCCATGAAAATACAATTGAAATTTAAAACTTTCAAAAAATACAATAAGTTATAAAACTTGTTATAGAAGTGCAATCAAATTCTAAAAATTTCAAAAAGTTTAATCAAGTCTTAAAACTGATTATGAAAGTGTAATTAAGTTCTAAAATTTTCAAAACATGCCATAAATAAAAGAACTTAATTGGATCGATTTGACAAATTTTAAAACTCGATTGTACATTTTAAAATTCTTAAGACTCAATTGTATTTTTATCACAAGTTTTATGACTTATTTGAAATTTTTGAAATTTTATAACTTAATTGCACTTTCATAATAAGTTTTAAAACTTTCAAAAAAACTTATCATAAAAATAAAATAAAAATAAAAATAAAAAAGAGGCTCACTCATGAAATTCCCTTGCATTGGCCTGGGCGAGCCAAAGCGGGACCTCAGGAGGTCCGGGCCCGAGCAAGCCAAGGCGCAGACTTGCCCGGCGAGCAGCTCTACTTACAAGCATTTGTGCGCCTTTTTAACCGATTACAAATACCAAAAAGATTAGAAAAAGAAAAAGATTTAAAAAAAAAAGCACTGAACATTCCCTTCTTCGGAAGAAAAGGTTTTACATGTGATGGGACCTAAAATTATGGGTTAACTCCCAACATTTGGATGACTGTCAAGAGGTCAAAGTCGAAACAACGGCTTTCCTCCTTCGGGCCAAAGCGGGAAAACCGGTCATCACCTGCACGTTAAAAAAAGTTCAATCGTCGCAACCAAGATCAAACACGTCGTCCACTCACTTGACATTCACGTCTAGCAATCCATTCATCCTTGGTTCGAAGAAAAGCAGTTGCATGAGAACTTCTTCTCGAGAACACCACATGTTTCAAAAACATGCACGACATATCATGCGTACTTTCGTTACCAGGGTTTTTGGTTTTTTAGTTTTTTGTTTCTTTCTTCTTCTTCGATGAATATCGAAAGGATGGCTTGCTGTTAAGGTAACGTGAGCCTTCGTACCTTGCTCTTTCTGCACTCAAAACCATTATAAAAGACCAGACCTGCATGGAAAATTGCATGTTCAAAAATCACGAGAAGGAGGGTGATCCGCATTGTTTCGTCAGGAATTTGCATGCAACCCCCCCTTCTTGACTGCGAACGTCTTCCTCCGGGGTAATTATTTGGGCCGACTGTGTCGTGAGTTGGCCGTTAAGTTAGTGATCGAGGTTAATATCTGTTCTTCCATCAGCCTTTCTTCATTTCTAAAGTTTCCACCCAGCTGATGATATTATATTGTATCATGTGTCTTTCAGCTCTCATGATATAACCATACGTGACATAGGCTGCGTTCGGTTGGATTTTTGGAAAAAAAACATTTGAGAAAATGCAAAAAATTTTAAGTTAAAAAAGTTTTCCAAAATGTAAATTTATTTGGTAAATTGTAATCTAAAAGTCTATCATAAAGTACCTTTAAGCAAAATGTTTGAAGAAATTTTTATTTAGAAAGTACTTTTGTGATTAAAAAAACTGAAAATAAATAGTTGGTTGGCAAAAGGCAAAGAGCTACCGGCGATCAAAATCTATCTCTAAGGTTGCAAGATCTCAAGCGACCACCAAAGACCACCAGCAAGAGTGGCCTAGGGTCAAGCAACCCTCAGCGAGGGTCATGCAACCCAAGTGAAGGGTGCTTGAGGTCATGCAACCTCAGTGAGGGTCGTCTAGGTGCGTGACCCTCGCAACCCTCACGGAGGTTGCATGACCCAAATTTGGGTTGCCATGACTCGAAGGGGTTCGTGTAGCGTTGCAACTTGTGCCCCTCGCAGAGGTCACACAAAATAGAGTCGCGCAAAAGTCGTTGATGTAGCGACAACCCAGATTGGCGAACTCAATAGAGAAGATGAATAATGTCATATAACGAGGGAATAAATAGAAAACCAAAAAGATAGTGAGAATAGTTTCGGAAAATATATATATATACTACCTTAGCCTTGGGTATGCCAAGAAAGCTAAAAGCCCAAGGTAGCCTAAGACTTGCCTTAGGCTTTCAGCTTTCTAAAGGTTGGCCTTTGCAAAATAGGGTTTAAAAAAAAAAATTGCCAAAAACATGCATATAAGCCCTCCTGTGCTTTCTTCTCCTTCAACATTCAGCAATTCCTCTGTAAAGCACGGCTATATAGTTGAATTCAAGTTTATGAGCTGGAAATTAAAAGATAGAATATTTGAGTCCTGTATTCTCTCTAAATTTATCTAGAGAATAATTGCTCGTTTAATTCAATTTAAGTGCGGAAGTTTGAGATAGAAACATACATAGCTAAAATATGTTGTTGGTGATGGCTAGGAAGAGTTTCATACGCCAAAGGCTAATCCAATCATGTCCATTGAGTGTGTTCAATAGGAGTTTTCGCAAGAAACCTATTCCAATTTCTAGGAAAAGCCTGAACTTGGTTGAACACTAAATTAGCCCATCACATACGTGAGACAAATCGTGTTGCAAGTTGGGTAGCCAAGGCCCAAAGACTAAATTATATGCTCTGTAATTGATTAGCTTATCCCCTCAACCCCTCTAGGAGGGGATCCTTACAATCTTGGATAAGATAAAAAAAAAAAAAGAAAGGATAAATTATTACATTCGTTTAGCCCCCTTGCCTCCCTTGTAATTTAGAGATTTTAAACACTAACTAAGCCCGTAAAATTTTTTTATTGAGATTAAAAGGGAGTTACTTGATGCTTCATGCATAATTCTCTCAATTTTATCCTCACAACTCCAGCCCAAATTTTTAGTTTCCAAAATTATAAAATGTGGTAAATGAGCTGAAAGTAATTAGTTGCGAGGACTCGGCTCGATCTCACTTAAGAAACTCAACATGCATGAAAACATGGATCTTGCTCACGTGCCATATCCATCAACGTCGGTCAAAAACGGCTTGCGTTCGCATTGGAAGATGTGGATGCGATCATCCCATAACTCGGTCTCTCCCTTTCTCACACTCGTTAGCCCCACCAAGGTCAAAAGAACTTTAAAAACCCCTCCTAAAATAACGAAGATTCTCTCGGTGCACTTCAACGGGACTTCAGAAAGGCAACGAATCTTGCTTGATCTTCCACCCTAATGAATTACCAGCAGTCCATGCTCCGCTGTCCACACCCAAAACTAGTTTGCACCTCCAAGATAAAGATCTCTCTGCATCTTCGGTTTCCTTTTTTCTCTGCGCTCTTCTTTGATACAGAGAAGCAGATATTCTTCGTTCAGTGCACTTTAACGGGACTTCAGAAAGGCAATGAATCTTGCTTGATCTTCCACCCTAATGAATTACTAGTAGTCCATGCTCCGCTGTCCACACCCAAAACTAGTTTGCACCTCCAAGATAAAGATCTCTCTGCATCTTCGGTTTCCTTTTTTCTCTGCACTCTTCTTTGATACAGAGAAGTAGATATTCTTCGTTTCTCCTTCGTTTCGCCTCCATTTCGCTTCGGCTGTAGCCATCTCACACCTTAACTAATCATTGTAATATTTCTCTTACGTCCTGAGTTTTTGATTGAGAAGACTCAGAAGTGAAATCTTTCGCAAGCTGAATTTGGTTGCTTTGGTGAGTTTTGCAGGTGATGGTTTTATTAATGTGATGGGCCCACAAGATTAGGGCCCATGGATGGAGGGATATGATGAAAGGGTACGCTTCTTTTTTGGAGAGGAAGTATATAAGGGAGAAAAGAGAGGGAGGAATGCACCTTTTGGCATATTACGTACGTTCTTCCTTCCTCTCTCCCTCCAAAAGAAAAACAGTAAGCAACAAGGCAATGCCATCTTTCCTTCAAGACCAATTGACGTCATCGGATCGAACGGGATTGGTTTCTCTTCCTCATATCAGCATCAGTGTTTAATCTGTGGCTAACAAGGTACGTTCGATTCTGTGATGTGCCTTAGGATCGGTGATGCATGTGTTTTTCCCAGGCTCGTCTTCCGCACAAGTTTAGGGGTTCGATTTAGTGTCGAATCCGGTTTTTTGGGAATCCGACACTCCCAACATTGGTATCAGAGCCCTAATTCATGTTTTCCGACCCCTTTAATGTTTATGGATGATTTCTTATTAATTTTCGTGAAATTAATCAGCTGACACTGATCAAGGCAAAAAATCCCGACACCCGAGCATTGTTCATCCATTTTTTCGAGTTTCCGTAAGTCGAAATCAATTTCTGATGGCGCTGGATAGAAGGTCTCGTCAAGACGAGTGCGACGAGTGGCGGAACGCCGCCAAAGCCCGCCGGACGGGCCCCACGTGTAGCCGGAGCGAAACGACATCTTTGGCATATGCGTTGCACGCGCCGATTCGCGAGGACAAGCGTGTACATTGCACGCGCGCGCACGGCCGACGCGCGCACGTGCAACGCACGTGTGCATGTGCCTTCAATGGCGTGTGCGAGGCACGCACTAGCTGACGTCATCGTGACGTCAGCTGCACGCGTGCCGTACGTGCAGGGTCAGTCCGTCCAACCCGACCCGACCGGTCCTACCGGCCCGACCGGCCCGTCCGACCTGTCCGGTCCGTCCAGTCCGACCAGTCCGACCGGCCAGCCCGACCCGACCCAATGGCTGAACTCGTTGACCGTTAACGACCGTTGACCGTTGACCCAAAAAAAAAAGGGAAAAGAATGTGTTTCTTTTTCCAATTAAGTTTAGGTGGATTATATGTGATCCTTTATTTGTTCTGCATTTGTTGCAGGGACAATGCTTCCCCTAAAGTTGCGCACACCTATTCGTGCATTTATCGATGAACAAAAGGAAAGGCTTTCTAAGTTGATAGCTGAGCTGACTGATCATCGATGGGAGAGTGGTGACTTAATTGATCACGTTATTGAAGTCAATGGGAAAATTCAAAAAGTCATATGGAATGGTCATCCCTTGCCACAATCTGAGATGATGCGATTTTTCATGAACACCCTTCCACCAGAATGGCAAGGAGTGTTGAATCGCATATGAGATGTCAACAGAGCCGCTTCATATAGGAAAATTGTGATGGATTTTATAGATGAATATTACTAGATTGTTACAAGGGAAAAGATCAAGAAATTGAACAAAATAGGATATTTCCCAGTTCGTGTATTGACTTGGTGTTAGATGTATTGGCTGGTCTTTGTTAAGTGTGCTTTGTGGACATCTCATGTAATGCTTTTCTACTTAGTTATTGTTGGTGTGGTAACTGATATATTAGTTGTATTATATGAAAGCATTGTTATTCTATTGGATGTCAAATATTATTTGCTTTCTGTTATTGTTGGTTTCTGTGGGTAATTCATAGAAATTTTTGTAGCTTCATAGAATTTATTTTGCATAAGACAATTATATTAATGATAGTTTTAAGTTAGGATTTTTGGAGGATGATTGGAAACATAATGACATTTTGATTCTGAAACCTTACTTGAAATTGTTCATTAATATGATGGGTTTGTGCAAAATGGATGCATAAATGATAGACATTAATAATGCGTGCATATATGTCTGATATGTTCAGATCAATGGCTTTAGCCACAAAGAGCATAGTTGCTAAGCTGAACAAAGGTGAGAAGCTCAATGGCGACAACTATGAAATATGACACATGAAAATCCAATATGTGTTGGAAGAGCAAGAGGCACTAGAAGCTCTTAACCTGACCATGGTAGAACCTGAAGAAGGAAACACTGCACAGCATAAGAGAGATAAGGAAGCATTTGTTGCATGGAAAAGAAAGAACTTTCTTGCTCGCATTACGTTGCTGAGTAGTATGGAAAATAACGTCATGCGAGAGTTTAGGCGTTTTGAGAATGCCAAGGAAATGTGGAAAGCATTGGCAGCAAGATTCGGTCATACCTCGGTGACTAGACTGAGGCAGCTCACTATTAGATTTGACTCTTATAAGAAGTCTCATGGTCAGACCATGAAGTAACATCTTAGAAAAATGTCAAACATGATAAATGAGCTGAAAGATGCTGGCCATGTCATAATTGATGAGCAGCAAATGCAAGTAAGCAAATGCAAGTAGTAATTCCTTCCTTGCCTCATAGTTGGAAACATATGAAAGTGCACCTGACCCATAATGAAAATATCAAAACCTTTGAGAATGCAGTGCGTCATCTTGAGCTGGAAGAGGATCGCATCTTGGCGGCTAATCTAGAAGCCGAAATCTATCATGCTAGTTCTAGCTCACATGGAGCTTCGAGCTCCAAGCGCAAACGTCCTAATTGATTCGATAAAGGGAAATGCAAGGAAGCAGGTCCTTCAGGGAAGAAACCTAAGTTTAACCAACATGAAAGAGGAAAGCGTCCTCAAATGAAGAAGCTTACAAGGGTGAAGTGTTACAACTGTGACAAGAATGGTCACTATGCTCGCGACTATCGTGAGCCAAAAAAGGTATGCACCCCTTATACTTTTCATAACTTTGTTTTTGTGTTGAGTTCTGTATTCTTAACTAAGTCTAATCCTTTGTGGACTGTGGATTCAAGAGCGACAGACCATGTAGCGAAGGATAGAGAATCCTTCATAGAATTCCGACGAGTACCAAACTGGAACTAAGTGGATCTATGTGAGAAACAACTCCAAAGCTTAAGTGAAAGGAATTGGCACCTGCCAACTGAACATGCGTGGTGGACGCACTTTATTCCTACATGAAGTATTGTATGCTCCAGAGATTCGTCAAAAGTGTTGGTTAAACTAGGTTTTAATATGAACTTCCATAATAGAGGTGTGGATTTGTTTTTGGATACAAATTACTATGGTTGTGGTTATTTTCTGGATGGTTTCATTTTATTAGATATTGACTATGTTAATGCAAATGTTTGTTATTCCCTTCTCACATCTCCTAATTCATATGATAATTATGTGAATGTGTAGCATGCTAGACTTTGTCATATTGGCCAACAACGTATGAATAGACTAGCCAAAGAGGGCTTGTTGGATAACATTGAAAAAGTCAATTTATCCATATGTAAACATTGCCTAGAAGGGAAAACGACAAGGAAACCATTTGGAAAAGGCAAAAGAGCTAAATTTCCTTTGTATTTAATCCATTCTGATGTCTATGGTCCAATGAATATGAGAGGAAGGCATGGGGCTGTTTATTTCATCACTTTTATAGATAATTATACTCGATTCGGATATATTTATTTGATTTCTCATAAATCCGAAGTATTAAGTTATTTCAAAAGGTTTATGAACTTGGTAAAAAAAATCAATTAGACAAGAAAATAAAAGTATTAAGATCCGATCAAAGTTGAGAATATTTATCTGATGAGTTTAGAAAATTATGTGATGAAAAAAGGAATAGAAAGACAGTTGTCTATTCCATATACTTCTCAACAAAATGGTGTTGAGGAGAGAAGAAAGAAAACCATACTGGAAATGGTTAGGTCCATGATGGCGCATACTAACTTACCTATCACTTTTTGGAGTAATACATTGTTAACTGCTGCCCATATACTTAACCGGGTGCCTTCCAAATCAGTTACTTCTATTCCATATGAGTTATGGACAAGTAGAAAACCGGACTTAAGTTTTCTTAAGTCATGGAGTTGTGCTGCCTATACTCATAAATCATCTCACAAGTTTGGGAAATTGGGTCCTAGAGGAAAGAAAAGTATTTTCATAAAATACTCCGAACACTCGAAAGGGTATGTGTTCATAGGTGAGTAGGAAAATGGGAGTATAACTAAATTTGAATCACGGGATGTCACATTCTTAGAGGATGAATTTCCTAAGAATGGCGAAATAGGGGAAGATTACTCCATATTTGAAACATTGGATCAAGATAATGATATTAGTGTAGTTCGTCCAAGTGGAAGTAATATGAGAAATGATGAATTGAATTCAACTCATTCTCAATTATAATTACATGATGAGACGACATCATTATTATCTAATCCTAGTGGGAGCATAATGGGGAATGATGTGCAAAGTGTATAATCTCCCATACGGCAAACAAGTCGCCAAAGTATTCCCCGTCGACGTTTTGACATTGAAGGGGAAACTTTTATGATTGCTCCACAAGATGAGGATGAGCCAAGAAATATTAATGAGGCTCTAAATTGTTCTAGTAAGGAAAAATGGATTCATGCAATGGAAGAAGAGATTGAGTCAATGAAGTCAAACCAAGTTTGTGAACTGGTTGATCTTCCAAAAGGACGCAAAACTATTGAGAACAAGTGGGTTCTCAAAATAAAGTGAAAAGTTGATGACTCGATAGAAAGGCATAAGGCTCGCCTCGTGGCGAATGGGTATAATCAACAAGAATGAATTGATTATGAAGAAACATTTTCTCATGTAGTGAGATTTACCTCAATTCGCATAATTTTGGCAATAGTGACTAGTATGGATCTTGAGTTACATCAAATTGATGTAAAGACTGATTTCCTCAATGGAGAATTAGAGGAAGAAATATATATGGAACAACCTGTTGGTTTCATTAAAGAAAGCCAAGAAGGAAAGGTATGTCGACTTTTGAGATCGATATACGGCTTTAAGCAGTCATCAAGACAATAGTATATACGCTTTCATAATGCCATAATGGCATATGACTTTACAATGATAAATGAGGATCATTGTGTATATATCAAAAGATCTAAAGATCAATTTGTGATCATATCATTATATTTTGATGATATACTAATTGCCGAAAGTAATATGGAGTTTGTTAACACCGTCAAGAGTTGGTTATCTTCCAACTTTGAGATGAAGGATATGGGTGAGGCTACATACATTCTTGAAGTTAAGATTTCAAGAGATCGTTCGAAGAGATCGTTATCTCTTTCGCAAGAAACATATATAAATAAGGTTCTTGAACGATTTCGTATGCAATATTGTAAACCCATATACACTCCTATTGCAAAAGGTGAAGGATTGAGCCATAGACTGTGTACAAAAACTCCACAAGAGAATGAACAAATGAAACATGTTCCTTATGCTAGTGCTATTGGGAGCTTGATGTACGCTATGATGTGTACAAGACCTGACATATGTTTTGCAGTTGGAATGGTGAGTAGATACCAATCCAACCCAAGTCAAGCGCATTAAAAGGCCGTTAAAAGAATACTAAGCTATCTAAAGGAAACTAATGATTACAAGTTGAATTACCAAGGAAAGGATCTGTGACTTGAAGGCTATTCAGATGCTGATTGGGGAGGAGATTTAGATGAAAGAAAATCTACCTTTGGATTTATTTTTTTACTGAACAATGGCGTCATATTATGGAGCAGTAAGAAGTAAACGTGTATAGCCTTGTCCACGATGGAAGCTAAGTTCGTGGCATTCTCAGCAGCAGTATAAGAAGGAGTTTGGCTTAAGAGATTTTTGGATCATTTAGGTGTTATTGAGAAAGCTGCAAATCCATTAATGGTTAACTATGATAGCCAAGCAATTATAGCGTACACCAAAGATCCAAAATATCATGGCAAGACCAAACATATAGATACCAAGTATAAGTTTGTCAAAGATATGGTTGCACGAAAGGATGTGAACTTATAGTACATATCTACGCATAGAATGGTAGCAGATCCTATGACAAAGTCAATACCTAGAGAGATGTGTTTTGTGGTCATGTAAAATCTTTAGAATTGCATAGAATCTAATGTACTGGATTGTAATTTCCCTGATTTGTTCATATTTATGAACTTGTGTTTTTTCATTGTTAATACCTATGAATCTTTGTTTGATCTTTTATGCAACTTAATGCTCAGTGGATTACTTTAAGTTGAGAAAGTATGTCGGACAGATATAAGATTGGCCCACTCACACGGATAATCGCCTCTATTTACTATGTGGTAAATAGAAATGAGACTATTTTTAAGCTTATTATCTAGATGATAATCAAGAGCTCAAGCTTAAAATATATATAAGTCACCTTAACTGAGTGTTAAGATGAGGACATGATATTTACTATGTCCGAAAGTAAAATAACATATATATTTTACTTTATCTGTCTATGATGCCAGATATGAGTTTTGATAAATTTTGTGAATAAGTAGATATGTGAACTCAAGTTAGGCATTAGGTATGTCTGAACTATCATCTATACGGTATTGAAGGTGTAGACATACACTCCATGGGAAATGAGTTAATATTGTAATACGTACTTCATACTACGTATGCATGAGACGACCAATAAGAGTGTCAAAAGTTTGATCTCAACTTTTATGCCGTGTGAGACTCTTGAAGAAATGAGTTCTTCAATTTTAGTGCCCTCATGACTTTTACTTATTTTCAAGATTTCTGTTTATTGTTTACTATCTTAGGATGTTGTCAATGGCCATGAGTTGATTCGATCTAACGGGACATTTCTAGAAAAGCATGCTGAACTGAAATTGAGAGTTTAAAGGAAAGAGGAATATCGAATTTGGAGAATCACATTGTAGTTTTGTATTTACTGGTCGACCAATCATGACTATCTTTGGGATAATATATATATATATATATATATATATCACTGTTTAAAAGAGATCAAGAGAAATATAAATATGATCGATCGATCTAGGGTACTACATACGAAATCTACTCAGAGTGTGATGCCCATTATGAGCTGCTATATATTCCTAATAGATGTATAGCAATAAGCTCTCAAAGTATGCTGGTCGCACGGATTATTCACCGGTATAAATGTTGAAGAGAGGTAAAGAGAATCATGTTCAACCCACCATGTGCGAGTGGGAGATGATGGTTTTATTAATGTGATGGGCCTAAGTTGGCCCGTGCGCCCATGTTGGGCCTAAAAGCCCGGCCCACAAGATTAGGGCCCATGGATGGAGGGATATGATGAAGGGGTATATTTCTTTTTTGGAGGGGACGTATATAAGGGAGAAAAGAGAGGGATGAATGCACTTTTTGGCATATTACATACGTTCATCCTTCCTCTCTCCCTCCAAAAGAAAAACGGTAAGCAACAAGGCAACGCCATCTTCCCTTCAAGGCCAATTGACGTTATCGGATCGAACGGGATCGGTTTCTCTTCCTCATATCGGCGTCGGTGTTTAATCTGTGGCTAACAAGGTACGTTCGATTCTGTGATGTGCCTTAGGATCGGTGATGCATGTGTTTTTCCCGGGCTCGTCTTCCGCACAAGTTTAGGGGTTCGATTTAGTGTCGAATCCGGTTTTTGGGAATTTGACACTCCCAACAGCAGGGAAGCAACTATGAGCACTACTGGCGAAACTAGGGTTCCGGCTAGGCTTGAGGTACATGCCTCAATTCGCTTGTTTTTGCCTTGCTTTATAGTTTTATCAGGAATACCAGCCCAGGGGTACTAGTGACATGTTAAGAGTCAATTTCCAAATTTGTCAGGGAAGTTCAAGGCCATGGTGTTCTGTTGGGTCCTTGGACTTGGGTCTCTTATGGCTTGGAACAGCATGCTGACCATCGGAGATTATTACTATAAAGTTTTTCCAGTAATCAACTGCGGGTTATTCCCAATTTCCCACATTTTTTTTTAAGCCAATACCCTAATTTCTCTGTTTTGCGTTCTGTATTTAGTAAACTCTGTTCCCTTTCGCCGTCTCATATTGATATGGAAGAGCCTTGACTTTGGTTGAGTTCTGAGAATTGTAGCTCAGTAATTGTTTCCTCGATAGTGTCTGACTAGAAAACAGGTGTGTCCAATAAATTTTGCTAATCATGTCGATCTGCTGAACAATAATTTTATTGTTGTCATCTTGGCTATGGTTCATTTCTTCTTCACCGACCTGATAGCAATAGGAATTTGTTGCGATATGGTTGATTGCCGTGTGACGTCCGGATGAATTCTTAACAAAATCAACTAAGAAGTGCTTTCAGGACTTGCAAACTCTATATTTGCCTTTCTATATCTTATATTTTCTTTTCTCGGTTTACAATTTGCTCAGGACAATGTGAAGTCCCAGGTTGATTGTGCTACACTAATTATTTGTTTTGTGTTGGCTGAAGCATTACCATCCTTCAAGAGTGCTTACCACTGTTTATCAACCATTCGCAATTGGGACGATGGCTATCTTAACGCACCACGAATCCAAAGTGGATACGAGGAAGAGGAATATAATTGGATACATTCTTTTCACTCTAAGTACACTCTTTCTCTTAGTTGTAAGTAGTCCGAAGGCATAAAACTTTTCTATTCACGGCTTGTGCAATTGTCTAATTTAAGTTATTTTCCCTGAATTCTAGCATCTTACATTGACTCCATTGCTGGATTTCATACATAATAGTTGGACTTAGCGACTTCAGGGAAAGGGGGAGTTTGGCCTTATTTCGGTATATGTGTGCTCGTTGCCTGCTTTGGAGTGGCCGATGCTCATGTTCAGGGTGGTATGGTCGGTGATCTGTCTTTCACGTGTCCTGAATTCATGCAGGTGGGTGCTCTCCTAAACTTTTTGTTGCATTGTTTTTGCAACTTATGTCCTTAAAGATACATCTTTCGAGTCAGATCTTGACCTTTCAACCTTCAACTATGGTGGATTTTCATTTATGCAGTCGTTTTATGCTGGAATAGCTGCATCAGGAGCTCTAACATCTGGTATGAGGCTGATCACGAAAGCAGCCTTTGACAAGGCTCATGACGGACTTCGCAAAGGAGCTAGTATGTAATTCTTTGTTGTCATCAGAAAATCTTCTCAATTTCCAGATTCATCCTTTCTATTAGAAGTCTTGTTGTTAGTGGAATTTTAGCACTCGAGCGAGTCTAGTTTTGCTTGATAGTCATCTGTCACGTGCCAATAACAGCAATCCTTAAGGACTTACGTTCTATGTCATAACATGTTTTCATCTCTAATTATAAGGTATTATTGGTAAGTAGGTAAAACCCAGCTTCGTTTGTCATGCTCTGCGTATACACAGAAGAAGCTCATGGTGCAATAATCAGCTTTGTCAAGTGAAAGCAATATGCAGAACTCTTCTCACCAATCTTAAATTTGTGTTTCAGTGCTGTTTCTAGCAATCTCCACATTCTTCGAGACTTGGTTTGCTAAGATTCCAATTGTGAAGCACTACCGCTCGAGGGCAGCCTCAGAAGATTCCAAAACTTTCTCAGCTGATCTTGCTGCCGCTGGAATCCAAACACAGGTGTCATAGCAGTGGAACTTTCTCTGTTGTAGTTGCAAAATTTGTCGTTCCTTTTAGTGTCACTAAAACCTTGAAAACTTTGAAATTTTGGCAGGATGGAGACTCTAAAGAAGATCGATTGAGCAACAAACAACTATTGTTTCAGAACATAGATTATGCCATTGATCTATATCTTATATATGTTTTGACACTAACAATCTTCCCAGGCTTTCTCTATGAGAATACCGGAACACACCAGTTGGGATCATGGTGAGTATTGAAAAGAAAAGCCAATTTCTCTACCTCAAGTAAATGATAGAATTCTCAAGCATATCAGATACTCTGTCACATCCTGTAAAGGTTTGTGTACTCGCTACAATCTTGCCTCATCAGTTTTGTTTCAGGTACGTGCTCGTTCTGATTGCTATGTACAATGTATGGGATCTCATATCTCGGTACATTCCCCTCATTAGCTGGCTCAAGTTAGAGTCCCGAAAGGGCCTCTTGATCGTGATTCTCGCCCGTTTCTTGCTTGTCCCCGCATTCTACTTAACGGCAAAGTACGGTGATCAAGGGTGGATGATAATGCTCGTTTCCTTCTTGGGCTTGAGCCATGGATATCTCACTGTCTGTGTTATGACAGTAGCACCCAAAGGCTACAAGGTTTGAGCTGAACATCATCTCTTGTTTTGAAGTTGTGTTTATTTTACCATAATTTCTACTTACGATTCAAAATGGGGTGAGCTGTTTTTTCAGGGACCAGAGCAAAATGCCTTGGGCAACTTGCTTGTGCTTTTTCTCTTGGGTGGGATATTTTCGGGAGTTTCTTTGGGCTGGCTGTGGATCATACACAACGACAAGTTCTAGTGAGCAGCACTGTGGTAGGGAGTTATTGTCCCATTCGCAGATATTGAAAAGGAGACAACAAGCCACACTTCGCTTTGTCTTCAAATGAAAAAGCTCGTCGATTCTACAATTAGAATATAATGATACATTTGTAATTATTAATTGCAAGTAAACTGGAATGTAATGATACATTTGTATTTATCAATTTGCAAGTAAACATTTACTTTCATGCCGGAAATGCTTGTGCTTTTACGCTGGGCCATCGGAAGGGAAAGGAGAAAAAGGGATGAATAGAAATGAGTATAGCAACAAGACAGCAAAGCGGTTTTAATCTTTCAGCCTAACTCGGGGTATCTCCTCAGCATAAACCTAGAACATCGCCCCCCCGCCCCCATGTCTACAAGTCCAAACAGGTGTGAGTAGAGATGCTATATGCATGACAACCTTTTCGAGCCTTCTAAATTACAAGAACACTCTAAAATAACACACAATTCTCATATTACCTTCCCTAATGATATTCTAGAATACATAAGAACCCTAAAGACGTGGAGAAGCTTTGAGGCTCGCCCACTCCTGTTGGTCCATTGTACATTGAAAACCCCGGACCATGACATTATCATCATGGTCTCCAATTCGACCTGATCAAGGGTTGGGCATGGGAGGGTCAGTTCAGAGTAAGAGTCGAATGTAAAAGTCCATTCTCCAAGGTCTCATTTGTCACTTGCTATAAGAAAATATCAAGTTTTTTTCTTTATTAAACAATCGGATCTGGGCAAAATCCGATGAAACCTAAGTGGACAAGCTCAAAGCTGAATTGACCATTACCTACCTAGGTCGGACAGACTCAAAGTTGAATTGACCATTACCGACCTAGGCCTTCTCAGAATATTCTTTGGACCTAGTGGATCACCTGTCCAAGATCAAGCCCACTTTCCAAATTTCTACGCCCCTTGCTCCTACATTAATTGGGTACCCTGTTATATCATTTGTATACAATTGATTTGAGAGGCTTAAACACTCGTCAGCAACCAACTTTCTCCACTACATCAATGGGCAGGTGACGTGGGCTTCTCATAAAATGAATGGGCTTGGCTGAATTTTTTTAGACTTGTTGGGTGAGCAAAGTTCCAGCCCAAGTGGGCGGGCCGGGCTTGTACAAGGGCCTTCAGGCTCCGTGCGGCCCACCCATATATTTTTAGAAGGAGATTTAAAATATGTTGTATCGATAATTTTACTTTCATACTCAAAGTTTATAAACAATAATTGGACAAAAGTAAGCCTAAATTTTTAATACGGTAGAGGAAAACAGTATAAAAATCATTGTTCAAGTAAAAACGTAATAACAGATCCTTCAACTTATGTTTCGTTTGTTTTCCACTTCCATTCATTTTTCAGTGGAAAAACTTAAAATAAATAAATAAATGCATTAGAAATCTTAAAACTTGTCACGAAAATATAATTGAAATTTCAAAAATTTCAAAAAATACAATTAAATTATAAAACTTATTATAGAAGTGCAATCAAGTTCTAAAAATTTCAAAAAATTAATCAAGTCCTAAAACTTATCATGAAAGTGTAATTAAATTCTAAAATTTTCAAAAATGCAATCAATAAAAGACTTAAAATCGGATCAATTTGACAAATTTTAAAACTTGATCATATTTTTTAAAATTTTTAAAACTCAATTGTATTTTTGTCACAAGTTTTATGACTTATTTGAATTTTTTTGAAAGTTTTAGGACTTAATTACATTTTAATAATAAGCTTTAAGACTTTCAAAATACTTATCCCGTAAAAAATAATAAAAAATAAAAAGAGGCTCACTCATGAAATTCCCTTGGACTGGCCTAGGCGAGCCGAAGTGGGACCTCAGGAGGTCCGGGCCCGAGCAAGCCCGGCGCGGACTTGCCTAACAAGCAGCTCTACTTGCGAGCATTTGTGCGCCTTTTAACCGATTACAAATATCAAAAAGATTAGAAAAAGAAAAATCAAAAAAAAAAAAAAAAAAAAAGAGCACTGAACATTCCCTTCTTCGGAAGAAAAGGTTTTACAGGTGATGGGACCTAAAATTATGGGTTAACTCCCAACATTTGGATGACTGTCAAGAGCTCAAAGTCGAAACAATGGCTTTCCTCCCTCGGGCCAAAGCGGGAAAACCGGTCATCACCTGCACGTTAAAAAAGTTCAACCGTCGCAACCAAGATCAAACACGTCGTCCACTAACTTGACATTCACGTCCAGCAATCCATTCATCCTTGGTTCGAAGAAAAGCAGTTGCATGAGAACTTCTTCTCGAGAACACCACATGTTTCAAAAACATGCACGACATATCATGCGTACTTTCGTTACCAGGGTTTTTGGCTTTTTAGTTTTTTGTTTCTTTCTTCTTCTTCGATGAATATCGAAAGGATGGCTTGCTGTTAAGGTAACGTGAGCCTTCGTACCTTGCTCTTTCTGCACTCAAAACCATTATAAAAGACCAGACCTGCATGGAAAATTGCATGTTCAAAAATCACGAGAAGGAGGGTGATCCGCATTGTTTCGTCAGGGATTTGCATGCAACCCCCTCCCCTCTCGACTGTGAACGTCTTCCTCCGGGGTCATTATTCAGGCCGACCGTGTCATGAGTTTGCCGTTAAGTTAGTGATCGAGGTTAATATCTGTTCTTCCATCAGCCTTTCTTCATTCCTAAAGTTTCCACCCAGCTGATGATATTATATTTTATCATATATCTTTCAGCTCTCATGATATAACCATAGGTGACGTATAGGTCCTCCTGTGCTTTCTTCCCTTCCACATTCATCAAATCCTCTGTAAAGCATGGCTATCTATTTGAATTCAAGTTTCCGAGCTGAAAAGTAACGATTAGATATACTAGCTCTGCACATTCTCTGAATTTCTCCGGAGAATAGTTGCTCATTTTATTCATTTAAGTGCGGAAGTTTGAGAAAGCAACGCGCATAGCTCGAAAATATGTTTTTGGCAACAGCTGGGAAGAGTTTCATACGCCAAAGGCTAATCCAATCATGTCCATTGAGTGTGTTCAATAGGAGTTTTCACAAGAAACCTATTCCAGTTTCCTGGGAAAAGCCTGAACTCGGTTGGACCAAACTAAACTTTGATGGATCATTGAGAGGTAGGACCGGGAAAGCTAGCATTGGCGGGGTGTTTCGGGACCATAAGGCCGAGTTCTTGCTGGGCTACGCCGAACCCATCGGGAGAACCACTAGCACCATCGCTGAGCTAGCCGCGCTCCGACGAGGCCTCGACTTGGTGATTCAGAACGGATGGAGCAACGTGTGGCTCGAAGGAGACGCAAAGACCCTGGTTGAAATCATCTTGCAGAAAAGGCGGGTCAAGAGTGCCGAAGTTCAAAAGCATTTGAGTCACATCAACTTGATCATTCCAGAGCTCGAAAATTGCATCGTGACCCACATTTATAGAGAAGGGAATAGAGCCGCCGATAAATTCGCTCAAATGGGGCATGAGTCGGAGAGGCTTCGCATTTGGCGCGATGCTCCTCCTGATGAAGTTTTGCCCATCGTTCTTGAAGATGCAGAAGGAAAGATTGTCCTTCGCAAACGATGACGAAGCGCCTCTCTTCCAATTCTGTTCCTAGTCATTTCTTTATCATTTGTCTTCATTCTTTATTTGCTAGGCAACGTAGAAAATGTGAATCTTTAGATAGAATTTGACTGATACTTAGATAAATATAGAATCGTGTACAGTTGGTCAGTTATGTATAGGCAAAGATGAAGTTCTTTTTATCTGGAAATGTCAAATTGACCGCACGCAAGAGCAGTGCTCGGTTTGATGCTTTCTCCAAGATACATCTCCTTTCGCGTGTCCTCGAATTAGGATGAAAATCAAAGCAACAACGAGCCGATTCATTATCGGTTTATAGTCTGACCCTAGACGTAATTTCAAGGGCAAGCAATTTAGCTCTAGGACAAGCGAAATGAGACGTGAGTGAGAATCATATTCGTTACTTCCCACCAGGACAAGCAAGATGGGAACTGAGATCGCCTGGTTGGCGACGTATTCTGCAATACGTTTGCGTGAGAAGATGTTGACTTTGCTCAATGTCTGCAAAAGGGTTTGACCAAATACCGTATTTGATAAGCCTTTCGCCATCCCCTCGATTCAAGTTTAGTAAAACGAAGAAGAATATTCGTTATTTGCTCTCTGTCAGCACGAAAACTCATAAGCAAAGAAAAAAAAAAGAAAAAAAAGAAGGGATTTCATATAGCGTGACGAGGAATGTACCTGCTCGGTGCTGGAAGCTTTGACTTTCAGGAACAAACTCCCATGGAAATGCGTCTCTGGTGATATATAAAGAAAAAGTCTACGATCTTGAAATGCCATCCCTCTTGTTTCTGGACTAGGAAATTGCAGATAACTCGGCCACATAACGAGGAACGACAGCGAGGAATGAACACTGAACTGTGATCGATTCATGAGACGAGGTCTGAATGAATAAGTAAAGGAGATTCATTCAGGTTCCTCGACAAAAAAGTTTAGCGCTATCACCTCGTAGATTAGATTTTCGCACCTCACAAGTCGACGTCATGGTTCCCATGTACCCTGCTCTAGGGGGGACCGGGAATTCCCTCTCCGCCCCTACCGGGCTCGGAACTTAATAGTTTCCACCACCCCTTCAGGATTAACCCATGGGGACCTGAGACTGTAGGCTCGAGAGGGTCACCAATCTTTCTATTCGTGTTCCAGCAATTTTCAATAGAGGTTCCTGTGCCATTCCTGGTGTCCTCCTACTCATGAGGATCTGAAAATTTTATGCTTTTATTATATGGAATAAGCTGATGGGATGCAAATCCAAGAAAGGAAAGTCCACTTGCAAATGTTGCTGACCTCGAACTAGAAACACCAAGCAGAGCGCCTAAAAACTCATAAAATTGAGCAAACAAACGGAAACGCCATCGTATGTACCAAGATTATACTCACTTTCTCTTACACGAGATCACTAGCGTGAATTGAGACTCAGGCATCGCTGTCGAGCCACCTAACAATTTTCCCGTATCATGGAGCCTAGAAGACTAATCATCGATTCAACCCATCCGAGAGCAATTTGTTACAACTTTTGCAGGATTTATGGGAGCAGAGGCACCTCTGGTGCAGATTCAACACATAAAAACATTTGCTCAGAGACAGTTTCCCCTCGATCCTGCAACAGCACAAAACGTAGAATTTCCTGAATTCAGGGAATCATCAGGTCCTTAAAATATGGCAAAAAGTTGGGGGAAAAATATCTGTTTCCCCTCAATTATTATCTGCATCATGGTTGCAAAAGACCCTCCCATCGACTGACCAAAATTCGTTAACATTAACGAAACTCACCTGTCATTTCCTCTAGAGCAGCCGCATCAGTTAACAAAAACTGTCACTTTACCATACAACCCATGCTAATTAAAAGCCATGGTATCTCCCAAAATCCATCCCAATGTGTTCTGCAGAAACCAATTACAAACAAGCCAATTAGAAATGGATCAGAAAAGGAAAATGGATCGAGAAAATGAATGCTGCAATCAGGTTTTTATGCAGTGCATATAAGGGGCAGAACGAATCGTTCCAATCTTGGTGGGTTTCGGCCAGGAAAAATTTGCAGTCTTCCCGAAAGACTGGATCCCAGCAGCCGAAACCCAAAATCCCAAATCCCAAATCCACAAATCCACAACCGAAATCACGCTTGAAAACCCAAGAAAATTCATGATTTCCAATACCAATTTGGACTCCCTGTTTCCTCGCAATTATCAAGAATGCCACTCCCCCGCACCCCACTGTATCGTCTGAGTCTCTCTGCAAGGCTGCATCTTTCTCCCCAAAATAAATACCCAACAACGCCTGCTTAAAACCCTTTTCTCTGTCACCCCTCGAGAGCGCATAACCCACCTCCCGGTCTGCTGATTTCCCCACCCGAGATCGCGAGATTTTCCCGGCAAAGTCCCCTTTTCTCCGGGGAAATTCGATCGGACGGGGTCCGGCCATGAAGGCGGACGATGCCCTGCCGGACCATTTGCGGTGCAACCGGACGGACGGCCGCCAATGGCGGTGCAATCGCCCGGTCATGGAGGACAAGAAGCTCTGCGAAATTCACTACCTGCAGGGGAAGCACCGCCAGCACAAGGAGAAAGTGCCCGAGTCGCTCAAGATCCAGAGGAGGACCGGGAAATCGGAAGGTAAGGTCCCCGCCCTCCACAATCTCAAAATTAGGGCTCAGAAGATCGAGAAGCCCGGCAGGCGGGCGGTGCGGATGAGGAGGAAGAATTTGGCGAGGGAGCTGGTGAGGATCGTGGTGAAGAGGGAGGCGGAGAAGCGGCGCGAGGTGGAGGGGAGCGGCGGCGAGGATATGATGCGGCGTCTGCCCAATGGGGTCATGGTGATTTCGCAGTCCGCCGCGCGGCGGCAGCAGCAGCAGAGCGGCGGTGCGAATGACAATGTGGGTTCGCAGTGCGATGTTAAGGTAGGAGTCGATGCTAATGTCGCTCCGAGGAGGCGGTTCCGGTCGAAGAATCTTGAGCCCCTGCCAATTGGGGCAGTTCAGGTTGGTACTGCGTGTCGTGTGCTTTTGTTGTCCTCATTCGTTCTGCTTTCGTGTGTGGAGTTTTCTTTTGCTTGTGCTTGATTCATTGTTGTCTGGGAATCGCAAGGTTATGCCATACAAGAGGAATGTGGAGAAGGTCGGGAGGAAGAAGTGTCATTGGTGTAAGAGCAGCAGTGCCGCGAGTTTGATCAAGTGTTCGAGTTGTAGAAAGCATCACTTTTGCTTGGAGTGCATCGAAGGGCGGTTAGTGCTTCTGTGATCATTCCAGTTTGAAGTTTTTTTGTGGCGTTGAATTTCCTGTTCAGTCTCTATTTGGTTGTAATGGTGGGTTGTTCAATTTTTTTGTTTTTCCTCACTTGAATCATTGTGGATTATGAGTTCTTGTTGGTGGCCATCAATGTTCATCTTTTTGGCCGGAATGCTATCAATCTTGATGGGATGGATTTAAGGAGTGAAGTGTGTTCATCTTGATTTTAGTATCTGTTAAATGGAGGAAGGTTGTTTTTTGATACATCATAATGGAGTAAAAGGAAAAAAGAGACTACATATTATGCTACCTAAGATGGGCAAAACTCAATTACTTTGTAATAAAGGATCTGAAATCTTGATTTTGCATGAAAGTTGGTTCTGCATACAGGGAACATTGGAAACTAGTCAGTTGTCTGACGTGCGGACGTAGGATAGGTGGTCATGCCTCTGTGTCGTAGTACAGCTGCTAAACTTATGGTCAACATAAATTATAGTATAACTTATTTGCTTAAACTGGAGCCGAAATATTGCCATCTAGAAAGTACATTTCTTGGGTTATATACAACTCCAAATCCCTAGCATTGTGCTATCTTCAAGAAATAATATCCTTTCAGGCCCATGCTTTGGAGAATATTGACCTTTTCCCATTCAAATCTCTTGAAAAGTCAACCATTTATCTCATTTCTGGTTATTGTTAACCACTAGGAGGGGGCATTTTTAACATTTCATTGTTTATTATTTCTTTTTTTTAATATCCTATAGTCTGTAACATATGAAATTCGAATGAATCCAGGTACTTTGACACACAAGAAGAAGTTAAGATGGAATGTCCAGTTTGTCGCAAAACTTGCAGGTGTAAGGCATGCTTGGCTTACAAATATAAGGACAGTGCTTGTCAGGTCTGAAATGTGATTTTATTGACATGTGATCCAGAGGATTCCTTGTTTGCATTGGATGGTTTGATAATATCTGCATATCTCTTGTTTCAGGAACTTTCAAGTGACGACAGTAGAGCTGACAAAATTTTACATTCTCATCATTTGATTTCTGTTCTTCTTCCTGTACTGAAAGAAATAAATGAAGAACGAAGCATTGAGCTTGAGGTCGAGGCAAAAGTAAAAGGTTTGAATTTCACCTCTTATTGCAATTTTTCTATCTGATATGATGCTTCAGCCATCAACATAATTTGTAATTGATCTAATATCCATTAATTGGCGCAGGAACAGAAGTTTCTCAACTTCAAGTCCATCAAGCTGAATGTGGCTTCTAACAAGCAATATTGCTGGTATGTCCTTTGCTAATTAAAAGTTGCATGATTTAGTCTCTTATATAAGTTGGGTTCACATATCTGATACTTCGCATGGTTTTGGAGCAGCAATAATTGCAGAACATCAATCCTGGATCTGCATAGGAGCTGTTCAAGTTGTTCTTATAATCTTTGCTTAAGTTGTTATTGGGATTTCCATCGAGGAATTCTACCAAAAGGAGTGAAGTTACCCAACAATAAATATGATAGAAAGAGGAAAGCCTCTGCTCAGGGTCATAAACAACTTTCTGCAAAGTCAATAAGCAAACTTGAGCAAAAATATGGTGGTAAATCTCTCACTGTTTCAATGCCGTTAGCCACTTCAAAAGCTTGTAACGGTGATGACGTATCATGCCCACCATGGGAGTTTGGCTGTTGTGATAATGCCCGATTCAACCTGCAATCCTTTTTCCCCATAAACTGGAGTAAAGAGTTAGAGAAAAAGGCGGAAGAAGTTGTTTGCAGCTATGATTTACGAGAAAACTCAGACGGTAGTTTGTGTTGCCCCTTGTGTCATGGGGATAATCATGAAGCTGTAAATACGCAGTTGCAACAAGCAGCAACAAGGAGAACTTCAAATGATAACTTCTTGTATTACCCAACTGCCTTGGAAGTTCATGCTGATAAGTGTGAGCACTTCCAGAAGCACTGGGTTAGAGGTCATCCGGTTATTGTTCGTGACATACTTTGGAGGACATCAGATCTTAATTGGGACCCGGTTGCTATGTTCTGTACCCACCTTGAGGGTAGCATTGCTAAGTGTGAAAATGAAAAGGAAGCATCAAAAGCCAGTCCTTGCCTGGAGTGGTCTGAGGTCAGTGTTTCTACTTGACTTACTCGTCATATAAAATGCCTTATCTAAGTTCCTGGTGAAAGAGACTACCCTCATCTTCCTTTCAATGTGCATTACATATCGCTTAGTTATTGAGATTCTTATTGGGACCTAAAGAATATATTGGAGATATTCTGTATATGTTTTAAAATGATAACACCCCTGTAAACGTCCAAAAATCAATAAACCCTGATACAGTAGCTTTAAATGGTCTTTCATGTTCCTTGACTTTACTGATGATCGAATTCCTTGAATCCGTAAAGTCATTGAAAGAATTCATTGCAGTCTGCATTGATATAATGGCTCAAATGGTTCTTTTCATCAGGACCAGCAACTCAGGTAGACATGATGTCAGATTTACTAAATTTAATCTTTTTGTCATTGGAATGAAAATGAAACCCTGAGTAACATTTCAGAATATGACATACATATGTTTGCAGATGGTTTTAAAAAAAAATATACATGTTAAAACATACATATCTAATTACATTACAGACCACTTAATGACACAACTGCCAATTTAAGACCACTTGTTTCATTATCTTAAGGACTTTACTGATGACCAATTTGATGTTTGTCCTATAATTTACATGTAACAAATATTTCTCTTGGCTAATGCATCAAAACAATCTCTTAATGTAGCTTTTTATTTTTTTGGCAAACATGCCACTTATGTCCTCGAAACAGAAAATCCAGGGTGACCTTTGCCAAATTTTAGTCTGGTCAGAAATATGATTTTTCTGGGTTGTGTAAAAGCATGTGTATATTATCTTTCTTATGGGATCCTTCTTAATATAGTCAGATTATACTATTATAATTTGGACCAAAGCTGGTGACTTTGGTGATTCTCTGATTATCAGATAGTAGTTGGAATTATGTTGCTTCTACCCCAGCCAGATTGCATATGGAATCAGAGCACTGACAATTGTCGATAGACCATGTGAGCAAGGATAATCCATAATAGCTACAATGACAGCGATTATAAAGTTGCTTAAATTGGATTGAGGTTTATGGTTCTACTTACAGATGCAATGAGCAACAATGAAACTAGATACATGACGGTTTACATCTTCTTTAGAAACATGGTAGGTAGGATCACTATTCACTAGTGAGGTGAGTTGGGCTTAAACTCGAGTTTCTTATCTCTTTTCCACTGCCTCAGGACAGCATCTTAGAGTAGTTATTCTCCATATGACATGGAATTATATTGCCAGCAATGTTGTTTTTTTTTTTTTAAATAATACCTTTCATATATCAATTCTCATCATTGCTCGGTCCTTACATGCTCCAATTATTTTCTTGTTCTGTCTCCTTGTTTAGTGTACCATGCTAATTGATATTAAATTAGCTTATGTTGTGCATGGCAGGTAGAAATCAGCATGAGACAATCATTTATTGGCTCTTTTAGACGGAAAGCACGTGAAAGTATTCGACATGAGAAACTGGAGATAAAGAGTTGGCTTTCATCCCGATATTTTCGTGAACAATTCCCTGCTCATTATGCTGAAATTCTCTCTGCGTTACCACTTCAGGATTACATGAACCCAGATTTAGGCCGCTTAAATCTGGCCACAATGCTGCCCCTGGAAAATATGTCAGCTGAAATTGGTCCTTATGTTTATATCTCCTATTGCAGTCCTAATGAACATCCCTCTGAACATTTTGGGTCAAAACTATGCTATGATTTGTGTGATGTGGTATGTTGCTCTAATCTCCAGTTACTTTTTAAGTTTTTTTTTTTTTTTTTTAAAATTTTTTTTTTGGCTCATGTTTGCATGCTTGGAACCAGAATGCCCATTTTATGTCTCGGAACTTTTTGACTCTGAATCTCGTACATTTGTTCTTTATAAGTTGCACTTGTGCTTAGCCTGCATAGATAGATAATGAAAGAATGAGCATGCGGAAGATGTGTCTTACCATTCCTATTTATCCCTTTTCTTTGTTTTAAAAATAGGTTAATATTTTGGCGAATACTACAGATGATGTTTCGCCGGACAAAATTAATAGAATCAAAAAGCTGATGAGGAAGCGCCAGGCTCAGGATAAAAAGGAATCAACTGGTGCTCCAAATGGTGAACTCTTGGGATCTGACATTGAAAATTCAAGTGAGGTCCTTGATGTGAGTATAGAAGAGATGCAAATACGGAAGAAAATGGCAAAAGTGACTTGGCTGGCAACAGCCTCAGAAGAATCGCCTTGTCTAATTGCCCAAGATAACAAACAGAAACAAGATCACAATAGCACATCAATGGAGGATATCCAACACTCTAAAGAACAGAACCTTTATGAGAATCAGACAGAAAGCCATAGCCATTACATGAAGAAAGCAGGAAAATCTTGTGGTGCCCAGTGGGATGTCTTCCGCAGAGAAGATGTACCAAAGCTTGAAGAATACTTTAGGCGATACTCTGCTGAATTCATGCAGCCGTGTGGATCTCAGAAGCATGTAAGTTGATGAAGTAGTCACTTCAGCCTATAAATGTGTCCCCATATATCCTAGATTATTGGACTGAGGCCTTGCATGTGATAGGTTGTCCATCCAATTCTGGATCAGTGCTACTTTCTTGATGAATATCACAAGTTGAGGCTCAAGGAGGAGTTTGGTAAGATGTCATCATTATATTTCACTATATAGTTCCAGCATTTCCTTAACTTATCCTCTCTTGGTTTTCTAGAAATTGAACCCTGGACTTTTGAGCAACATGTTGGTGAGGCTGTCCTTATTCCTGCCGGGTGCCCCTATCAAATCAGAAATCCCAAGGTATTAACAGTCTGATAATTACTACATAAGTGTGCTTTACCAACTACCGTTTTTTCTTCATGGTGCATTTGGTTTGTGGAGCATTGCAGTCTAGTGTAAATGTGATTCTGCACTTCATGTCACCTGAGAGTGCTGCCGAATGCATCCATTTGATTGATGAACTCCGCCTGCTTCCAGAAGGTCATGAGGCCAGACTAGACAAGCTCGAGGTAAGTTTTACTCTTTGGGATTATCCTTCCAAATGTGGATGTCGAAACTACTCCATCTACAATGCCTTTATTGGAATGCAGGTGAAGAAAATGGCTGTAAATAGTTTAACCAGAGCAATTGATGAAATACGCGAGCTTACATCAGTAAAGTGAGTTACATTTCGAATGCATCTTTCCTCTGAGTTAGTTTTGCCTTCTTTCTCTTCTCCTCTTATGATCAGCCACCCGGTAGTTGCCACATATTTTTTACTTCATTCTTGTTCATATGTACCATTTTACTTGCTTGTTACCCAAAGTGTGTGCTTAAAGGTGTCCTAACTGATGCATGGATTCTCAGGGATAATGCTGAGGCTTAGCAGCGTCTAGAGGAGGAGGTCATGGGAAATGCCAGGGTTTACTCAGATGGCTTCATCAAGATATTCGGCATTGCTAGATTTCTGATTTGGGCAGAAAGGAGGGCACGTTTCATCTATAGAAATTTTGACACCTCTCTCTCTCTCTCTCTCTCTCTCTCTCTCTGTACAGAAGTTCAAATCATGAACTCCATCCAGCATGTATATGTTGGAGAATCATTAGTTGCAGGTCAATTGGTTCGGAATGTAAATATATTGAGTTGATTGACCATTCTATAAATAGATTCTCAGGTACATATTGTCACATTCATGCCAGCCAATTCATACCTTGGTTTAAAAATTTGTTCATTTCGATGAAAAATTACGCAGAACGCCCCTGAATTATGGGCTGGGATGGTACGCATTTGACCCGAGCTCTCCACCATTACATTCTACCTCCTGAACTTTCATTTTATTACTGTCTATGATCCTTTGTCGTTGTCTCCACTAGCATATGCAATGCACATTATTTTCAAGAGACGAGTGCATTTTAGCTTTTTTTTTTTTTTATGAGAATTCATCTTTTTACTCTTAATATTTGTGGACAAATGGAAAAAGATATAGAAATTGGAGAATACTAAATTAAGTAAAATGGTAATCATATAAAAAAAGAAAAAAAAAACATCGATAATAATATTAGACAATAAGGATATGTTCAAATAAGATGAATATGGCCACTTTAATAGAAATCAGTAAGCCACTTTCATAAGCAAAAACGTCAAATTACAAAAATTAATTCTTATTATGTGTTTTTTAATAATCAGTTAATGCAAAAAGTGATTGATTAAACAGAAGATTTTATTGACAAATACACTTTCATACTTAATGGTAAGTCTCACATTCTAACAAAAAGAATAGTGGAAAGCTAAACGGCCAAAACATCATAGAATTTCAAGGAAAATGTTATCTAACACACGTAATTTTCCCCTTTCTTTTCGTATTTTCGTATTCCAAATCCCTGACAACAGACAGGTTGACATTTTGATTGAGCAGGACACAAGCATATAAAGCCATACATTCAAAAGAGCTACAACTGGGGGTAAAAGGAACAATGGATAATGAATCACTTACATATCTTGGAAGGTTTAAAAGGAGGGAAATGAAAGACTTTGTACGACCTTAAATCTAGTGCAGCATACCAGTGAAGTAGTTATAATCATACAACAAGAAGCCATATATCAGATTGCTTGGTAGTTATGCATTTACCAAATGACAAGGTCCAGATTTCTCCAAGCAGTACCATCCGCCTGAGATTGTGCTTTCAACTTGACTGAAAAGATAATCATGGGTAGATCTTAGAATTCGACCCTGTGCAATACATTTACGAATTTGTAGGACTCGGATCACAAAACTGACTCTTCTGCATTCCATATCAGCAAGTGAGGCGTACTTAATATCGAACTCTCAGATGGTACGCCCAACATCATGGGAGAAACAGTCAAAAAGGGGAGTAACACTTTTATTTCTATTTTCAGCAATCTTTTGAGCTCTCATCAGTCAGTCGGAAGTCCAAACTCAACAGTCAAAACTTTTGAGACTGTTTTAAGTACACGAAATGGAACAAAAAAATGGTCGAGTACAAGCGAAAATATCTAAAACAAAAAGAGGTCCTATAGCCCGCTTGTTATTTCTTGAAAGCCCTGTATACTTAGATAGCTTCGGCTGTCAAAATTGTTCAGAAGAGTAGCTACACAAAGAAAATCCTTCTTATGGGGCCATAAGCCCATCAATCGTGTAGGAAAGAGATTTTGCCCAGTCAGCTCTGAGCAGCAGAGTCTGCAGAGTCTGCATCACATTGTACCCTGGATCGAGCTTCCGCTGCCAACCCTGTACCACCATCAACCAGCCATGAGAAATGAATCTCTTGTTCAATTGACATAAACATACAATACGTCATATATGAAAGTGAGTTGGAAAAAAGTGGTAAATAGCCCGAAACCCAGATCATGAATAATTCTATCTTCATGCTCTTTCATATATGTTGATAGCTTATTTATAGAAAAATGAGTGGAAGAGGCTAAAGCAAATTGCAGAAACAGAGGCGCTACAGAAAAAACAATATATTATTGCAAATAAGATGGCATTTAGGAAAGAGAATCAGTTTGAACAGTTTGAGATAATTGTGATGAAAGGATCATCATTGCTTCATGTAATATTTGCAACGTCTTCAGTTGCTTCAAATTGCCAAGGAAACGAGACAGAGAAATTACCTCAAGAACCAATGTAGTTACCATCACAGTGCACACATTGCCATCAATATTAACTCTATGACGCCTAGCTTTCTCAAGTAATTCCTGCATGCAATCAGCAGGATGGATCTTATCACCTTCCTTAGTTCCCCAGAAACTGAAAGCCTCCTCCACTTCCTGTCATTCATTTTGTTTGACATTTAGGATAATAGCAGAAAGCAGGGGTCTCACGTAAAACAGTATTCTCAATGGGTTAATTTCAGGCACTTACAAAGTGGCCTAATTATACACAACAGAGTACCACTATCAGGAAACAAGAATCCTCGTGATATTAATTCATTAATGATGGTAAACGACAACTAAAAGCTAGAATTTTTAAGAAAATGAAAAAGACTAGTTAGGGAGTTTCTTATTCTTAATAAGAAAAACTCATCACTCGTGCCAAGTGAAAATTTTAATAGACAGAAATCAATTTAAAGACGGACATTAGAAATACTGTGTAGATGCTCATAATGAATACGAAGGCCTGCAGTTAAAGGTTTGAACTTTTCTAAATCATTTGATGAGGTTACTATAAATATTGAAAATCTGCAAAAGGATTTCATTCTTATCAAAGTAAATGCCACAAACACAAGTAAACAGTACCTCTATAAAGGATTTAGGATCTGGACAGTTTTGCCGCTTTGATAATCGAAGTGCGCATTCAGCAGCAGTACGGCCATCACGACGAGCTACAGCTTTAAAAAATTCCAATAAATTTACACGATCACTTTTAGACAGTTCAGCGGTCATGCCAACATCAAGGAATACAACATGGGGCTTTGACTTAAACAGCTGTTTCCGAGAAGATTTGTTCTTAGCTACCCGGACAAGAATGTTCCCAGGATGCATGTCTGCATGAATGAAGTTGTCCACCTGGAAAAGACATGAGACCAATGCTTCAGTGAGCTGGTAAAAGCATGCCATGAGAACTCAGGTCACATTAGTTCCATGCAGTCAAATATAGGGCCACTTATGTCACTCAAAGATCTTGCACAAATCGACAAAAGAGTTCTCCATTTCTTGATGAAGAATCAACTGAAGCATCACACTAGATAGTGAAAAAAGAATTAATTCATGTTTCTGGGAGCATTAATAAGTGAAATGTTACCAGAAGCATCTTCAGAAGTGCATGAGTCCCTATGTGAGCAAGTGCACTTTTAAGGCGAGCATGTCCTTCAAGTCCATCAACATAGTGTGAGACGCTTTCTCCTTGCTCATAAGTTTCCACTAAAACAGCTGGATGGACAAGAGGATACACTGGCTTTGGAAAAGAAACATCCTTCCAACTCCGGAAATTGTAAATGAAGCGACTCAAATGAGCAGCCTCTCTTGCAAGGTCAACTTGAGACATCATAAAAACTGCGAACTGCTGGACACTCTCGTCCAACCTCAACCACTTCAAAGTAGGAATAAAATTTGAAACTTTAGCTGCCAGGTTGATTATTGCAAAATCTCTTCTAATGGATTCACCAACGCCAGGATGTCTAACCTTTACAGCAACCACCATTGGTTTTACCTGTTGACCAGGGTATCGAAATCTCAAAGAAGCTCGATGCACTTGAGCAATACTTCCAGATGCCACTGGAACCTCCTCAAAATGCTCAAATATATCAGAAAGTTTGCGACCAAAAGCCTTCTCAATAGTCTTTCTTGTGTATTTGAAGCTATGTTGAGGGGCCTTCATGTGAAGCTCTGTAAGCTGAGCGCATAAGTCTCTAGGAAAGAGGTCTGGCCTTGTAGCAGCCCACTGCCCCCATTTTATAAAAGCAGGACCTGCCCTCTCCAGTGTTCGGTGAACAACCTGAAGCCACAATCTCCTAAACTGGGCTCCACAACAATCCGCAAATGGTGCCATCACTATGCTGGGTGAGAACAAAATCATTAAATATAGAGCTCTCAAAAGTAACACGATGCCTTCGTAAACTGAGTACACTAGCAATGTGACAACAGCATGCCCATTCTGGGCACGCTTGTAGAAAGCATTCGGTGATGGGTAAAATTCTGTATCGACAAAACTTCTCTCTGCCCATGCTAGCTGTCCCGTGGTGAAAGCAAAGATACCGGGAACAACAAGTGGCGAGCGGATCAAGCCAAGGCTGACTGCTTGAGCTATCCTATTTGTGCGGGGAAAACCACCACCACCACTAGAATGGCACTTCTGCAAGATCCTTTTCCAAGTGAGCTGGGCATGATGGCTCACTGCACTGCTTACTGAGAAGACAGAGAATTTCCTTGACAAATAACATGCATAGAAACATTGTCCAGGACTATATTGTTGGAAAGCATCATGCCCTCTGCTGGGAATTTTATAGGGCAAATGTGACCTGTATGGTCGCACCGCTAACCCAGCTGAAGCAATCGTCCCATATTTCGTAACTCCACTGTAACTGCTCCTCGGATTACATGAAATTGAGTCTACAACTCTCCTGATACGAGAAATCATCAAAAATCTGCATTCCAACAACAAAGAGCATTAAGGCCAATTTCAAAACTTGAGAGCAAGCTCGCTTCATCATTAAATCACACAGGCTGCAGTACGACCATAGCGCGTTTAAAACTGGTCTCACCCCTGAAACCTCATCCTTAGCAACAAGTGCATCTCCCAGATTGTCGGAAACTACTAGCCAGAAAAAACTCCTCCGTCACATTATCTAGGGAAAGACTACCGACAAAGAAATCACCTCCCATTACTAACTATGTTACCAAAAGGCACAAGGCAAAGCACATATTTCTCCACAAAAGACGAGAGCCTGCAAAAGCAATGCCGCCTTCGAAAACGCATTGTTACTATTCCTACGGGGAAGAAGACCTACAATCACGAAGAAGAGAGCAAACAAAAGATACTCGAAACACGCACCACCTGCCCAATTCACAAGAAAAAACCAGCTGACCGAGAAAAAAAAACAACTTTTTTTTTTCTCTTTTCGGAAACCCTCCAAAAGCAGCTCAAGAACGAGCCCCCCGGAAGAAAACCGCGCCGACCCAGAAAAAAAGAACCACAACCCATTTCCGAGCGCGCACAGATCGACGTGCCCAGAACAGAAACAACGACGGCGGCGTCAAGGAAGGGAATTGGGGATGACCTTGACATGGCGATCTCGGTGCGGGGAATGGCGTCAACGCGGGCAGACGGTGGCGGCGGTGGCGGCGGCAGTGGTGGAGAGGAGTCGCCGCCAGCATCTTCTCATCGACCGGGGCACGGGCGGGGAGACGGCCAGGAGAGCAAACTTCTTCTCCTTCTTTCCGCTTCGATGCCTGAACGCGGACGGCGGTGTCACGGAAGGAGAGAGAGAGGGAAGAGGAGGGAGGAAGAGGGTGGACCCATGGACTTTCGTGCTTGGGCCTTAAGCCAAGAAGCCTGCGGTCCTTCGCCGACTTTTTTTTTTTTTTTTTTTTTTTTTTTGCCGAATTGGCCGACTTGAAAGTCTCCACTTTTTTTTTTTTTTTTGAAATTATTTTGATTTCTTTGAATATATAAAAGAGAAAAAAATAAAATATTATTTTTGTTCTCACACAAGAAAATTATATGTGCAGTTTTTTCCGTTAAAAGTCAACGGGAAATTTCGGCCTTATTATTTAAGAGTTGGCATGTTGAACAAGTTAGTTAGTCTTTCATGTAGTTTGTTAGAAAATGAGGAGTAGTATACTATTTTTTTGTGAATCTGATATGGTATAATTTATGCTCTTGGTTGAAACTTTCATCAGTATGGTGATCATCGATTGACTCGAGCAAAGAAATGAGATAAGTTAAAAAAGAAAAATCGGAATATTATTTATCAAAGTATTACGACATACATACTATATGTAATCAAATAAATTTATTTTACTCTGATAAATAAGGTGCGTTTTTAGAGAAAAGCCATATCTTGTTGGATTTACGTATGTGTATCCTTCATAAAAATATCAGAGTATTTTTCTAGTAGAGATTTAAGATACAAGTATGGTGGTGGAGAAAAGAAATAAATAAGAGAGAGAAAGAGGGAAGGAAGCTTTTCCTTGGTCACTGAACTCCCACGCCCACCTTCTGCCCTTCATTTCACCGTCCATTTCAGCCAGCAATGTAGGGCCTCTCCTCAGCACAAGAAAGTTGGGTTTTTCTCTCTTTTCGGCCCTTGCGTCATTGCCGCTAACTTGTCTCCGTTCCGCCAAGCCACCACCGCAACTCACAAGGACTCGAGGGAAGTAGATGTCCTCCGTTCTATCCTATATTAATCATTTGTAGTGTGACAAGAATAGTTTTGTAGAAACGTTGTTGAGGTTTTCGTTTAATCGAAGTTTCGACTACATTGTTCATTTAGTCAGAAGTTTGACTACATTACTTAGCTATGTTGTCAAGTTTGAAATAGTCAAACTTGTAATTAGGTCATAGAGGCATGGATAGTCAATATTTGGCACATGCGAAGGCCAGAACAGCAGAAACCTTGAAGGAAATTTGTGACCAGGCTGAGGGCGGGTTTGAATCTAGCCCGACCCAGAAGTTTGCTAATTTTGTACCGACTTATGTGGTGCAAATTTCACAGGGTGTTCTTCACAAGAGTTTTCCCTTATTGACTGTTCTACAACATAATTTAATTTCATATTTTTTGGGTTTCATATGATAAAAATATATTTGAAAAACTTCAAGATTCAAAATCTGTTTTTGGGTCGCTGGACCAACCTCTTTATACTTTTCATTTTCTACAGATTTCTCGGTCCAGAATTCTAAAATATGTTCTTCACAAAATTTGTAGAGAAAATTCCAAGCTACCACATACTAAATTTTCATAATTTTTTTATCTCAATAGGTTAATAAAATATTTATTTTTCTACTCAATTTCATCCTGGAGATTTTGACTGCTTGGAGCTTGGATTGCAAAAATTATTTAGAACTGTATGAACTGAACTGGATTTTGAGTTCTTCACAAAAGATATTCCTTTAGATCTTATCCACCTCATACTAAAGTTTCATAATTTTTGGAGATCGATTACCTAGACAATAGCCATCAACTTTAGAGGCGTGCGAGACGCCTTATGAGGCTAGTTTAGGCCAGAGCTCGGCGAACCTCTAGCGAGCTTGGGCGAGGCTCGAGCTCCACCCTAGGCTAGCGATGCTCTGCCTCGTCTGATCTAGTGAGGCTTGAGCTCAGCAGGCTCGGGCGAGCTCGGCTTTGCCAAATCAAGCTAGGTGGAGCCTCGGCTGGGTGAGGCTTGAATCAAGCTAGGCGAGCTCGGCTTTGCCAAATCAAGCTAGGTGGAGCCTCGCCAGCCTAGGGTGAGGCTCGAGCTAGCTCACGGTCGGTCGCCGTGGCCAGCAACCGGCCACCAAGGAAGAAGATGAAATGGAAAAAAAAAAAAAAGAAAGGAAAAAAAGAAAAGGAAATAAAATTAAAAACTTGATTTTAAAAAAACAAAAAAAGAAAAAGAAAGCATAAATGTGTTGATGAAAAGAAATGAGGTGGAAGAACTTATGGAAAATGTTTTCCACTTTTGAAAAGTGGAAAACATTTTCCTCATCTTTAAATATTGTTTTTTCCAATGATGGAAGACATTTTCATTGATTAATTCATTTTTCGTGAAACGAACACTGAAAAATCCGAAAAATGTTTTCCTAAAAGTCATTTTTTGTGAAATGAACAGAACTTTGGAGTAACAAGGTTTAACATGCATAGATTTGACACCTATGAGAACAAATCCTTCATGACACTTCTCATGTTTCCTTAGAAACTGAATATCTACGCCAACAAAAACCAAGGGAAGCAAAGCCCTAACATCATACACATAAAAAACTGCAAATCTAGACTAGATAGAGATATAAATCTCCCTGAAAAGAAGAAAGAAAATGTCTAGATCTAGGCAAGATAGAAGAGAAAAGCTCCTCAAAATGGGAGGAAAGTAAGAAAAAGAAAATAGAAAACCAATGAGCCAAAGAAATTTGAAAAAATGGGAGGGTAGAGAGAGATGTAGCTCAAATTATCTCTTAATAGAGGTTGAGGAAGAAAGTCGTGTGAAAATGAAAGGGAGACGAGAGAACTGCAACGAGGAGAGAGTCTGAAGTTATATTTTACCCTCAAAAGTAGTCATTAATCTCCGTTAGTCTAGGTATGAGTTATTTACATATACAAAATGTCTTTTCTTAACAAGTAAATTCAAGTTAAAATCTGGTTAAATTTGCTGGCTAGAAAGCTACATGAAGATCAGTCGGTTCAGCCGACGGACTCGTTCGGATCGCGTAGGGAGTGGGCCATCGTAGCCCCTTCCAAGCCCATCTACAAAACCTTTACAGGTGAAGATTTTGGGCCTTCCGGGCTTTTTCTAACCCGATTTGATTTTCGGACCCGCAGCTAGGAATTTCTCTCTCGTTAAGTCACTCCGGAGAAGAATATTAGCTGAACTTTCTTTTTCTTGCCAAGAATGTAGCGTAGCGCCTATTTTGATAACTTCAATAAGTGCTAAAAATTAAATTTATTTAGCATTTAATAAATTTAGCACGGCCTATAGCCCCAAGTAGCTTTGACTTAAAAGGATTTCATCGAGTCAAAAAAAAAAAAATCATTTAGTTTGTTGAGTAAGGATCGGGTTACTTGATTCATTGAATATAAAAAGCGCCTAAGTCGAAACTAAAATCTTGTACATTGCATTGCGAAAAAGCATAAAACCTACCAATATTATTTCACTGTTCAATATTTGGCAAGAAAATAATATTATTCAGTGCTCAATATTAAAGCTAATATCAAACAACAATTTCATTTCATTTTCGGCACTTAAATCAGTCAACACTTAATTTTCCGGACTTCAATATTTGGTACTTTGCAATTTTACCGATCCAGCCCATAATGTCCTAAATCAGGACTCTTGGATCACCCAACTAATCCACAAAATGGTGCTTTCGAGTTGCATGATATGTAACTTTTCGCATGTTTTAAGTGTCTTGTAACGTGGGAAATCGTCAAACTTTGTTAGTAATCTTTTCTATATGCTTTTGAGATCTTAAAAATTACCACTAGGACCTGTTAATCGGATCTTCCTTCAAATTGTGCATCCTCATGTGAAAATATTTTTATGTACGTGCACGAATTATATTGAGTAATTTCTTACTTCGAGCACCGCTGAAAAAGTTGAATGAGCAAAAGAAATCATGGATTTGAAATTTTAAGGTCTACTACATAACTATCATTGACAAAAACTACAACTGCATTATTTGGGGAACAAAAGTGATACAATTTCAGAGCATAGTACTAGAGATTGACCTTGCTATAAATTTGATCTATATTACATTTCTTGGCCCTTTTGCAGTGGACCTTACCATCAATGTTGATCATCCATTTTTTCCTATTGTCTCAATCCATTTTCCAATAATACGGCTATTGACTTATGGGCAGAACCAAAGAATTTGATTTCTCTTGATGTGACGCACACTTTGACAAAATCCTAACCTGTTGTTTCTCGTGTTCAGACAGATGCACATCGATCACTTGTAACTATTTAAATATTGATTGCATGTGGAGTAGGGGTAAGCATATCAGATTGCCTGGACTAGGAATTGCTTGAATTAAACTAAACCGGCTGGTTTGGTCTGATTCCCGAAGGTGTTGGTCCGATTCCTAATTCCATAAAAATGGAACCGGTAATTTTAGTTCGATTCCCGATTTCAGAGGAGCCGGACTGGACTAACCGACAGACCAAACCGATACTTTTTTTTTTAATATATATATTTTTAATTTCTTAAAAAAATAACAATAAACCATAAAATTATATTAACTCTAGTATTTTTTTTCTTTTAATTTTCTTATTTTTTGGCGAAGCTGCCAATTCCATTGGACCGGATCGGACCGGTCGGTGCAATCCGGTTCTTGGTCCTAGGACCGTTTGGTTTGACCCCTGGTCTTAAAAAATGGGAATCGGACTAGATCGGGAACCAATCTTATTTAATGTGGAGGAAATTTTCCTCTAACAATAAAACAACGGTTAAAAATATGTCTCAAGTTTGAGCAAATAAAGGAAACCTGATCAAAGTAGATTTCTTAGTTTGAATGTTTTCCTAGTTAGAGTGTGTTTTCTATTTTGGATATAAATACACACACGATATAGGGTTCTACTATGTTTTTTTTTTGGTAAGAGGTAAGAATATTATAGCTATAGAACCAAAGAGTTACACAAAGGCACAACAACCAACCGACTCCAAGCATACACTCAAGATGACACAGGCGTCAAACTGAGTGGACGGGAGGTTTTTTTTCCTTGGCGCATTCCGCGCCGGGGTTCGTTGAAGGGTTCTACTATGTTATTAGACAGTAAAGCAAATAAGAGGAATTTTAGGCTTTTTTTCTTTGTGAGCTTTCGGAATGAGTTCTCTACAAAAGATCATGAGATAACATTCGTGGGTTTGCTTTGGGTGTAATTTAGGATTGAGAACATTTGAACGGTTGTAAATTCCATGCTCTCCAGATAAATTAGATAAATCTCTAGTATTCTTTGTCATTTCTCGTTAATTTCTCTTGTAATTTTGTTTTATCACATCGGATTTGAATTGCAAGATCTATTAGCTTCTACATTATGTTTACAACAATAACTATAGGGGAAAATTTCACGAGTGCTTGGACAGTATAACCAAGGCTAAAATCAAGGCTAAAATGCATAAGTACAAAATTATAGTTCTCTTCTGATGGCTTGAGAATAGTCCCACTTTACCCCTGTCTTTTCTTAATTCTCTTACTTTCTCCTCTACAAATTGCAATTTCTCAATCTATCCCAGAACTTAAATTCATTCGACAAGTTTGGATGGAAAATAGCTATTTGCCATCATAAGATTTAAAAAGTATTTCACGTCGCTTGCACATAGGACATATACTAGCTATCATGTGTGTTCATTATTACCCTTTTTTCTTTTTTCTTTTTTAACTTTTGCATATGATTTTGAGCACTTTGACAATTGTGATTGGACAAATAAAATAAATATTTGAACCGAACATATTCTTCTTATCAGAGGTGCCAAATTCAGATGGTCCATGAGCAAAAGTTTCAACCACAACATCAATCCTTTAGAATATTTGCTCCACATGGAAAGTGATCATTTAATTATATCATATAGAATAGGAACAATAATCATCTAGAAGCCATCTCACCAACACCTTTTTAGTAGTTCCCAACACTTTTCATACCTCAAAAGCCAAGAGCACATGCTTGCCCCTATATCCCCAACACAAAATCAGAAAATGGCCATCTTTTTTAATGACTCAAAATCTTTTCTTAGTCTATCCCAGAACTTAAATCCACTCGACAAGTTTGGATGGAAAATAAGTATATGCCATCATAAGAGATGAAGGAATTTCATGTAGGGTGCACAAATGAAATGGATTAGCTTTCATGCATGTTGCGCGATTACCTTATTTTATTTTTATTTTTTATTTTAAATATAATTTTAAGCACTTCAACAATTGTGATTGGACAAATGAAATAAATTTACAAACCAGACATATTCTTCTTTTGGGCTGCTAAATTCCAATGGTCCCATAAGGAAGAATTTGTAACTACAACATAGGCTATTGAAATCCTTGAGAATATTTGCTCCAAATGGAAAGTGATTATATGATTATATCATGTAGAATTGGGACTATAATCAATTCGATCATCTAGAAGCCATCTCACCAACACCTTTTTCAGTAGTTCCCAGCACTTTTCCATACCCCAAAAGCCATGAACACATGTTTGCCCCTATATCTGCAGCACAAAAATCAGAAAGTGGCCACCTATGAAGCTATATATTCCACGTTTGTAGCCAGTTAAGTCGTCACCCCCATCGAGGACGGCTCTCTTTGCTCATTTCGCTCGTGCATGATTTTCTTCAGAAAACGTCGAGATTAATGTCAATCTCAAGCCCGACACGACAAGCTGAGGAATAAACGGGAGGAAAAAGAAAGGTGCCAACGAGTCCCTTTTCCTTTTTTCTCCCTTGGGCGGTCGAGACGGAAAGCGAGGCTTTGTCGCTTTCCGGCGGCGTCGGCCGGTGGTCAAAGGCCAGGCCTTAGTGCTTTCTTCACCCCATTGTCGACGTCTTCGCGTGGCATATTTTCCTCGTGCTCATAATGGCATGACGCCACGTAGGATGAGGATTTCTTTCTAATTGTTCTAAGGTTTTTGTTCATGTTGCGTATCTGCTTTGAAAATATTCTTTTCGATAATAACTTTGTTTTTGTCGATATAGGATTTGCTGTAATTGTCATTCATGCTAAATCACATTATTATTATAGTGTCAAATAACATGCAAAATCTTATATTATAATTCGACCTTTCCCATCATTTATAATGAGAAACTTCAAATTAGTATTTTGAAATTATATCGCATGTCGAACTCCTTATCTGGGTTGAACTGGCTTTGCATCAATAGAAAAACAGTAGAATTGGCACAAAAATATAATGCACGACAAGTTCCATCTGCACCTAATTTCAATTAGTTTAACGGTTGGATCAAGTACATTTTTCAAAAAGCTGGTAGTCATAATCCATTTCATGTGGCTTAGATGAACACGCTCGACGTGATGGCAACGTGATGTATCAATCACGCGCAAGAAGATTTGACCTTAGAGAGCCTACAGGAAGTCAAGAACTTCGTCGGCCAAAGAAAAATGGGCAGCGCTGAAGTTACTCCTTTGGCAATCTTTGAGGAAATTTGCGGTACTTTGGTTTACTTGTACACGGATAGAGTTGACTAAATGGAACAATCTCATCCTCTACCGAAATGCCATAATTTAGTGAAATGATTGCTGATCTTCTGATCTCGGTGGGTTGGTTCTTAAATAGTCGCTAACTCAAAGATCGTGTAAAAGGGTTCTCAGATGTCTATATGAGATGGAATTTATCAGTGTTATTTTCAGAATTTATGTTTAGAAAAGGTGAAAAAAAGGATATACTAAGAGTGTCGTAATTGAGTATCTAAACAAGTAGATGAAAATTCAAAGCATCTATATGAGGCTTTGAGAATGCAACGACAAGTGCTTTTTGGAACTTCGATCATCTTATTGTTTCGGGTAATTCGAAATCCATGGGATTTAGGCTAATCACCATTTTACTGTGTGCATACTTGCTCTTCATTTCATTGGCCATACGTTAGCATCAGCTGCTCATCATGAGATGAGCCGTCTATATGAGGCTTTGAGAATCTAAAGTTGAACAAACATAGGTCAAATTCTAAGTTGGGATTGCAAAAGTTGATCGTGATCGAAGCCTTTTCTCTCTCTCCATTTGAGCTTTGGTGCTGGTAGGTGCTCTCAATCTTGAGATTTTCATCATGATGACCCTTGTCACCGTGGAGAGTTTCACTTCCCCACGACTTTCAACATTTTTTGCGCGCTAGTACGGGGTTCACATACTTCAGATCTTCATTGCCTTACCAACCTTTTTTTTGAGGAGAATCCCCAATTGACTTTCCAACCACAAGTGTAGCCATCTAATTTTTCAACTTTGTTCATTTAAATATTATAATCGAGTTGTTTGATTTTATGGGTGTCAAGTGAAACCACACATCTCATGATTTATTTATCATTCTTGATTTGACCATCATATAAGCACTATAATTGAAGTATAAGTAGTTAAGCTCATAATGGGAATATTCCATTCGCTCATTTATAATCTTGGATTGTGTAATATAACTTTATATATATTGAAGAAGAGCTCTGAAATTGCAACTGTTGGGATGGGACTTCCGGGTGATGCATTAAATTCCACCGGTTAATAGTCAAACATATTCGGACAACTTTTTTAGTCAAATTGGCTCATCTCCAACCTGGACGAGAAACCCTAATTTCTCCCTGGCCAAACCGGTCGTCCAAAAAGCGCCAGAAGTGGGACCACCACGAACCCACGGATCGGGTCCACGTGCACCGACCGGTGACGTGATCGACAGGAAGGTGGGGTCTTGGCCTTGAGAACGACGCCATTAATGGCGAACCCTCAAAGAAGAGATGAAGCAGCGCGAGAACCCTGCCATAGATTTTCGATAAAGCAAGCGAAAACGCCTTTCCCCGCGGTGGTCCCCCGCCGCGGAGAGGCCTCGACTGCTCGACAGCTGGCGCTCCGACAAGTGGGTGTTCCTGCCCTAACGTCAAAGGCTCCCCAACGCGTTAGCAGCACGACTGTTTAGCATGATCTCCATGCTAAGTTCTCGTCGGCACGAGGGGACAGATCCCCCGTACGCGTGGCCGGGACAGGTGTCGTCCTCCGTCCGGTCTGGCTTAGGTTGCCGGAGGTTCTTGACTGTCCGCCTGAATACAAGAAACGAGCTATGATTTCTTGTGATTTGTCTTTGTCTTGATCCGGTTGCTCATTGTTTCTTTCGGTTGGCCTAAATAAAGACAAGGGCGATGTAACATTTTCAAAAAAGTCCACTAACTCTAGTTTTCTAAATGGCGTGTGTCCAGTGAATGGCGGCACAACGAATGTGATTTGTAAATCAGCAAATACCAAAAAAAAAAAAAAAAAAATTGCTCTGCTCCTACCCGCCATCAGTGCATCGTCTTCGCAGACCACCCTCCCCACCTCCCCCTCGGTGGTTACCCTCGCTTAATCTCACAATCGAATTCCCCTGCCCATGTGCTTGGGTCCTTAACATCCTCGAGGATTGGCCGCCACAGACGGTCACTTTGTCAATCATTTCTTAGTATGCGCCATGTCACTTCATGTTCTAGAAATAAGCTCGAGGGAAGGAGGATTGATGAGATTGAAGAGGTTCGATCTTTCTTGAGTCTATTAACCTTCTTGATGAGGGAATAAATCCACAGAAGCTGCCGCCTTATTCAGTAAACCAGACTTGGATTAGTGATTTGAAAGCTTAATTTGAGTGTAACTGTCAATTATGGCTTTGAAGCAATTAGAATGTCAGTTTTGACTCTCCCATGCATCAAAAATAAAAATAAATTGCTAAAGTCAATCGTGGAAAGTTTGGACATGAACTTAAATTTTAATTTTTTTATGATCTTAAGATTGACAATTTCTTTGGAAAGATAAATTTTAGGACGTTCAAGTCCAAGTTCACCTAACACTAAAAGTGAAGGTCATAATATGATGAAAATAAACCAAATACTCAATAAACAATTACAAAAGCTATTAAGCACTCTTTTGATTTTCAGATACAGGAATGTTACTTAGATTAATTTTAAAAACCTGAAAACATGCAGGTCGATCATATGGACAGAGCGAGTACAGAGCATGAATTTGAGAATTAGTGTGTGAAACCCTCATTTGTCTGTTAACTGATATTATATTAAACATGAGAAGCAGCCGATTATACTGATAAATTATGCTACAGAGTATAGACTCATGAGTACAGACGTCATAATTAAAAAATAATTTTGATACATCGTTCTGCAGGTACGTGCCACAGTTGCTATATAAACCTCCACGTGAACTTTAGAGTTGATATCTGCTGGTGCTGATGTACATATCTTGGGGAAGATCTTGCACAGCATCCAGGCGACAGAAAATTTAGTACGACTTTGGTTGAAATATACGAAGCTATGGAGCTTTTGCAGCTTTTATTGACTTGAGCTCGCATGGAAGATTAAAAAATGTCGACTTGCCATCTGTTTTCTACCATGTTGACCAGTTCTGCACGTCGGGTGGGTTGAAGGTTCTCATCCTTGTGACGAGTAGATGAGTGACTTGAAGATAAAGCACAAAGACATAAGAAAAACCCAGGGTAATAATCAAAGACTTTCCATTGAAAAAAACAGAGATGATCTTGCTTCCTGGTATTGATGTTATTGAAGTTGCAAGAAGTTTGATACAAGAAAGCTCTATAACTATTAACAATGACTCCAAGACCCGAAATATTGGTAGCTTCCCATTAACTGGGACTCACTACAATCTAGAATATCTGGTACTTCATATGTTAACATCACGTTGCTGCTATAACTTTCGTCCTCAGTGCCGCAACCGTTGATGCCCGTTGAGTTCGAATTCATTGGCGCTGGGCTCGACAAAGGCGTCGACATAGCCGAGGAATTCGACATGACTGGATCTAGAACATACAAGTTCTCATAATTATGTGGGATCAGAGCATAATCATCTGTAAAGTTCGATGGCAGCCCATTATCCTTCCAATCAATGACTTGAGAACTTTGGGAGCTGGAGCCAGCGAAATTCGAGGGAAATTGTGGCTCTAGATTGGACTGAAGAAATCTCGAAGCTTCATCGGAAAATGGAACGCATTGAGTGCTCGCTGGTGCACAAGCTGGGACTTCTTGAATTGGAGTTTGCATTTGGTAGTTTTCAGGGAGTGCTTGGCATTGGCTTTGGCTTTGGCTAATTTCCTGCGGGGCTTGTGGAAGATAACTGTGACGTTGATGTTGAGACGATAGGAGTGAGGTCGCAAGCGTTAGTAATTCCGGGTTAACTTGGGGCTGGACTCCAGCCAATCTCGAGAAGTTCATCTGGGACGAGTTGTAGAGAGAAGAGCTCAGGATGGAGGAGAGGTCGAGGAGATCGAGGCGAGGGCTGTGAGTCACGGGATCGATCCCCATGCGGAGGAGCCTCTTCCGTATGTGGGTGTTCCAGAAGTTCTTGATCTCGTTGTCCGTCCTTCCGGGCAAGCGGGACGCGATGGCGGACCACCTGCCGACCACACGAAAAATAAGATCATGAGCGGAAAGCACTCTCTAGCTAGCTACACGCACCGCGTCAAGCGAAACGATTCACGTTTCATGCAAAGAAAGCGAAAAGGGGACCACTCACTTGTTGCCCAGAATGCTATGGAGGTGAATGATGGTGTTCTCCTCCTCGAACGAGAACCGGCCCCTCTTGATGTCGGGCCTCAGATAGTTCGTCCACCGCAACCGGCAGCTCTTCCCGCACCTCTGCAACCCTAACACAACCAACACCGAAAACTCCGAAATCTCAGAACCCTAAAAGCAAACAAAACCAGTCGAAAACCACCTTAAACCTTAACAGAACGTTAAGGACGTCACGGTCATAAACACGTACCGGCATTCTTAGGGAGGGTCCTCCAGTTGCCGTAGCCATGCCTCTGGATGTAGTCGACCAGCTTCTGGTCCTCCTCCGGCGTCCACGGGCCTTTCTTGAGCCCGTTCTTGTCGCAACACGGCGTCCTTCCCATCTTTTCCACGTACTAAGTTTCTCCTATGCAGGCGTCGACGGTTCACAGAGATATAGAGAGAGAGAGAGAGGATGCGAAGACGAAGAGGTCCGGATGGAGATGGGGCGGTATATATAGTGGGGAAGGGGAAGCGCTGATCGAAGGAGGGGGCAAGTCAAAAGGATTCGGCGCCGGCCTCTTCGCGAGAGGGAGGCGACGTGTCCTCACCTTTTTTCTCCCCTTGGAGAGACGGACGCCAGCGTTATTAACTTCTCTTTCTCTTTCTCTCTCTTCTCTCTAATGGGCCATCAATTTCCGGCGAAGGGAGGTGGCGCAATGACCTGTCCCGGCTTTTGGGATTCACATTAGCTGTCGGGGGGAGCGTGATAGGGCCACGTTAACCCCGTCCTACCTTCATGGAAAAATAAAAGGGGTTCTTAAAAAATTGGAGTAAAATATAGTGAAATGATATAATACATAAGATTTAATTTGTCGTGATTTGAGTATAATTATCGATGTTTATATTTAAAAATCTCGATTGCACTGGAATCATATTGACCGGATAGGATGAACCGTCGAATTAGATGAGATGTGGACTGACATGATGTGAATACAAATTGTATTTATGCCGGAGAGCATCACATGTCGATCAATTTTATATTGCATGCATGAATTTTGATCTATTCCTACCGCCCTTTGTTCTTGCTTGTTTGCTAGTTGTTTACCTTTTCTTAGCACCTTTCCACTCGTCTTAACTTGTTGTCTTCATCAGTGTAAGTTTATGGTGCCAAGTCCTTGTTGTATAGCTATATAACTTTGGTAAAAGTCAATATATCTCTTACTTTTACCAAAAAAAATACACAGATGAAAAGGAATTCGGCGTGGAGTTAAACACGACTGATTTGAGGTTAAATCGATTCGAGATTTCAATGCGGGTAGATTTAGTTTCTTTAGTATTAATTGATTTTCTATTTTGTATAGAAATTATTCTAAGCAAGGACTCGTACTTAACAATTTGAACAAGATGACGCATTGGCAAGAGCAAAACGATGAAATGATGCTAATCACCATCCTGATTATCACGGACGCATTAATTCAATACAAATCACGTCACCAAAGTAGATAATCTCAAGCATATGATATACTAACTAACTCGGTATGGGCTGATTTGGAACGTGACAAGGGCAATTCTGGGATTTCTCCGGCTGTACGGATAGTTGCAAAAAAGGAAAAATGTTGGGTCTCTAAAGAAAATTTGATTGATGCCATTGCCGTGAGCACTAAATTCAAGGTGGCAATAATTGATCGATTTCGGTGCTCGCCCCAGAAGAGGAACGTTTAGTTTATGGTATCTTGACTAAAAAGGTTGATCCAAGAAACATTTTGGAGTAATGAAAGATGAGGTATGACGTGACTAGGTAGACCAACTTAACGAATTCTGATTGGCAATACTACATTAAAATTTCATACAAAAGTTTAAAATTAAATTAGTGATTTGAAAAATTTAGAATTGAATTAACATCTATATAATAAATTCTAAATTAATTCGACAATTTCCCCCCAAAAGAATGAGGTCTAGTGGAGCCAATCTAGATACTTAGTCAAGTCGAATGAGATGGCTGGACAAGACAAATTTCGACGACTATAATGATTGTTCTAGACACGGAGGTAACTTGAGAATCGGTTCTTTGGCTAGGGGTGGAGGAAACTGTCACGCTCATCAAGATAGATACTAACTCTACACTCGACCCCAATCATTTCATAGTGATAGATACTACCGTCGAATTCTCACATGCGAATGCGTGTAAGAGAGAGATGATGATGATGTTAAGTGCAAATGCTTGTAGCAGGATTAGTGCTTCACTAATTGTCTTCTTCTCGAATGAAATCACTTCCTTATCATCAAGCGAACTGTGGGCGGGAAGCAGTAAGTCATTGGATTGAAAATCTAGGATCCTAGCTGGTACTTTTTCCAAAACCCTTAGCCGCAATTCCCTCTCGACCACACGTTGATGATGATCAGCTGTCAGGAAAAGAGGTGAAGAACTCAATGTCATTGACTCCCGCCCCCTGAATGATTGAACGAATGATTTCGTTGGTTTTCACGCCACCCCTGGCGTGGACTATCTGCAGTAACCCTAATGCAGCTTCATCCTAGAAGACAAATTTTAGGGAAAATTACTCGCATCAATTACACATCATCCCCTTGTCAATCACCATCTGTTCCAGCTGGTCAGTGGAAACTCCGATGATCTAGTTTTACTTGACAGGGCTCAAACAGAAAGGTAGATCATATCATTAGCTCCTGAGAAGAGTTGATTTGGTTCTGTACCAAAATGTAAGCTGAGCATAGCTGAAAAGTGCGTTTATTTCAAGGAAAATCTATAATTCAAAAACATTTTCTAAAATATGTTGCTTTTGTTACTTATAAAAATGAATAAATAAAATTATTTTTATCATCCATAAAACTATTTAGGTATAAATTACTATCAATTAAGAATATATTTTTGATTGACTACTTTTTAAAAGATAAATGCATTATTTTTTGAAAAATATTTTATAAATCATTTTTTCCGTGAAACAAATGGACTTGTGATTATCTATTGAATTATTATATCCCTTCAACACTCTCTTTACAAGCAGGTCATAAAGAATATTGTGAACTTATTTTTAAACATGGGGAGGCAATGTTTGTAAGCGTGATTTCATGCACCTCTACTGTATGGCAATTACAAGGTGTGATCTTAAATTGATTCATATGAAAACTTGAGTCGATAGATGAAGGCATGGCTAACGATTGAAGCTCGTCAATTTTAATGAACAAAGTAGTGCACAAATCGACAAGATGATCCTAAATTAAAATATAAACCCTAATCTAAGCTCATAACAACCCTTGTTATATTTTGGACTACATAAGTGAAGTTTAAAAAACCCGATAACCAATCATGGTGTCATCCAAAAGAAAAAGTATAATAATTAATCACGGGCAAGTGCTAGATATTTCTACATTTCCCACGTAGTCCTGGTAAGATGAGAAATCAAGGGCCGTGCAACATGGCTCGATCAGAAACTTCACGTGAAGCATTCTCTCTCCATAGGCTTAGAGACCCCCCATACGTGTCTAGTCTGCCTTTGTGGGCCAAGCTTTGTGGTCAAACATTAATTTAATGAAATTTACCTAAGAATTTTATTCCCTAAGGCTGTTTAAGGAAATGACAAAGCAGATTATCTTCGAACGAAACCTAGAAAATCTTTCACATTTCTTTAAGGGCATCGTCTTATCTCATTTCCCCTTAAATTATTCTTTGTGGCGATCTTGTCTGATATCATTTTCTACTGAAAAAAAAAGAAAGTGTAGCATGAACGCACTTGGTAGCTATGCAAGATGACTATAAAGATAATCTAAAGTATTATGTCTCCATGCACGAGGTCATGGAGACAGCCCCAGCTCGTCCGACCAATATCAAGTGCCCACCGCATTCAGAAAGCTGCTAATCAGATTGATTTCATGTAAATTAAACAGGGATTACCCACTAAGGAATATTAAAATAAATTAATTCAATAAAAAGCTTTATCAATACTCAATAGGGGTAACGACTTGGCAGAAATCTAGGGCTTGCTTGCGGATTGAGCTGCCCGAAGAAGCTGCCTGCGTGTACGAGTTGACCAGCCGATATGCAGTCGTCATGGGTTAAATAATTGTTTTGGATTGTGACTATTGCATCTCGATTTCGCCAACAAAACTTAAGATATTCTCTAATTATCTTTCTAATGCATCTAGAAAGATTTGTTTAAACAGGTTTCACATGATTTTGGGCTGTTCTAGAATACGAGATGAAATGCAACACGTGTGGACTCTCAACCGTTACTATTCAGAGAAGTCTCTTTGTAAATTTTTACTCCTCTCCATATGAATGAACTGATTACATCTGTGAAAATTAAAAGAAAGGTTTATCACCAAAGTTGATTAGTAATCTAGGCGTCCGATTTTCGACCGGTTCAATTTGGTTGATGGGATGGAAGTGATGGTGGTGGTCGATAGGTTGAAGGTGGGGCTGAGAGGACCGAAGTGGCGGTTGATAGGATGGTGGAGGGTATCACGGCGGAGGCTGCCGGTGTAGTGGAGAGCATGGCGGTGGCGGGGTGGATGTCTTGGAGAAGGCAGACGCTACCGGGGAGGTGGTGGTGGATGCCGGTGAGATGGCGGAGGGTGGTGGAGGCTACCCATGGGATGGTGGTGGAAGGCTAGTGTTTAGTGGAGAGCGGCGCGTCAAAGATTTACTAGGAATCTAATTTTTGCTAAGTCTCGAGATAAAAAGGGATAATTAAAAGAATTTGCTTTTTGCGGTTATCGATGTATATGAACCAACCAAGTGATGGAGAATAAGTGCGTCTGATTTTGGCTAGCAAGAAAAAATAAAAAGGAAAAATTGTCTTTTCTAGGTAAATAAAACAACTTTGGAAAGTACAAATTTCTATTATCTAAGATGCGAGAGCAGAAAAGTCAAACAAGGAAAGGGCTCTTTGCGTCACAAGCCCAAGAAAGTTGAGAGGCTTTTGGGCTTTATCAATGGCTTTTACTTTTGTTGCTACAAAAGGGGTAATCAAACGTTCTAGGCCTACCTACTCTTGATGAACGAATTGCCTAATATTGTTTATGATGGACAACTAGCAGTGATTGGTTCTCAAGCCGTCCAGTTTTCAAAATCAAGAATCGAGAATCGGACCGGTGGGACCAGTTCCTCATTCACTGAAACCAGAAGCCTGAATCGGTGGCTTCCCCCACCATCGCCACCAGTAGAGCACCTTTCATGCTTCCAAGTGAAACACTCCTTTTAGCGTCGCTTGTGGTCGTCCTTCTCATTGCCCGTCCAAAAATGGCCTTGTATATGGCTCGCGAGGTGGTTCGTCCACAAATCTAGCGAGCCTGAACGATGGAGGAGTGGCTTAGCCTGGATGAGTCACTGGTTTAGCCCTAAGTTTGTGCCTCTAGATTTGGCTTGCGAACTTCTAGCTGGCGGGTCAATCCATGGCCACAAGCAACGACGAAGAGGGCTTGAATTTGGAGCTAGCGATGACGGCTCCTCATGGCTGCAAGTGACGACGGAGAGAATGGAACGGGTGGCTCGACTTGGATGAGCAACGCCAGCGATGACCATGGACGAACAGATTTTTCTTGGGAACAAAGCGAAGAAGCTAACTCTCTATGGGAGTAACAATAGTTTTTTTTCCCCAAATTTATAAGAAATAAAAAATTGAATAGAATTAAAAAAATAATCGCTCTCGTCTGGGTGGGGATTCCACCTCTAAAATCGGGAGCCAAACTAGACTGGTGACCTCGGAAATCGCCCAAAATCAGCTAGTTTGGTCTAGTCCGAGCAGTTGCTTTTGCTCACCCCTATGGGTGACTATTTTCTAATATGCCCTAGAAAATCATTGCTTTTGCATGTGTGCTACTGCAATATTTAAATAAAACAAATCCAATGATATTCAAGACAAAGATATTCATGGGGGTAATCAAAAGCAATGATTTAGAGGGTGAATTATTGGTCCAAAACAAAATGAAAGCTGTTTAGCAATTCATAAGTAAAGAATATCAAATATCCAATTCTCAAATAATATAGATAAAATGGACTTTTAATGTTTTTTCCAAAGGATTTTATTCGTTAAGAATACTCATGGCACAAACTCCTTTACTTTACAGGCCAAAAACCTCGAGTAAGCCTCCTTTTTTTGAGAAAGAAATTTACTTATCTCTGTTGTTGGATTTGATGCTAGAAGAAAACAAAAATCAAACTACAATGTGATTTAGGTAGGAAAATGAATATAATCCGTTTCATGCTCACAATATCTAATACAACAACTAAGAACGCTCAAATACAATACGAGTCCATTGAGAAACTATAACCTAAATTGAACACGATATAACATAATACGGTCAACTTGAAATTGGCACAATCAACAATATTTTATATTGGAATATTTTGATCATGGCATGAAATTACATGAATAATCCATACCAATCTAATAATAGGAGACGATTGGCCACCCTTTTTCATCCTAACAGTAGTCGAGATTTGATATTTTTCCTTTAGGCTTTTTTCTCGTGTATAATCATATCCAAGGAATCTCAGTTGGTGGGATTTGATGTAAGAGTTTTCAACCCTAATCTTTCCAAGGATACCGGTCAAGCAAGTTAAATGGTTTTCTTGGGAATTTTTTTTTTTTTTTTTGGTATTGGAGGAATAGTGGTGCCGTAAACCCTCAAGTGACAAAGCCACCGAGTTTCTTTGTTTTGAACCCTTCACCTCTTCGTTGAGGTTTAACCGCGCCGGTAGTTTCTTGGGAAAATTTAGTGGTGCAAAAGCCACCGTTTCTTTGTTAGGTTTAACTTCACGGCTAGATGAACATTTCCCTTCTCGGACCTCCCGAGTTCCAGCCTTCTGCGTTTTGCATGTCAATTCCTTGTTCATTGTATCAATAGTTTCCAAGATGAACTCGTCCTTATGCTCGAGAAATATCTACAAGCCGCCGCCGCCACGAAATATCCAGTGGCAGTGGCCCACAGGATATCACCATACCACTGTCCCGCCTTCCTTTCATCGATCCGGAGGTGACCGCCAGTAGTTTCTAGATTCGCTTCCGCATCCATTTCCTCTCTCTCTCTCTCTCTCTCTCTCTCTGTGTTTATATATCTAAGCACCTCGTTTCGTCGACAAATGATGTCCTCAAAGTTCTGTGCAACAACTCTCAAAGCATAGTCAGTTTCCATCGTTGGTTTGCTGCGGTTTTCGATGAGCCTGAGGTTCATGGGGAGGGCAGTGTACCAGGCGGCGAGCCGGCTGACGCAGGGTGTCAGAGACCAGTCCTCGTCGGGGATGAAGTCGCTGAGGGACTCGAAGCAGGCGAGGCGATTCTCCGGTGCTCTGAACTCACCAGCGAAGCGCGATGATGGCGAGGTGTACAAGCGAGCCGAGGAGTCGCTGTGGACCGTCATGTTCTTGAGCTGTAATTGGGGTCCGTATTGATTGAATCCGTATACGCGTATGTATACTGTAAATATATGTCTATCTCTATATACAGTATATGTCTATGTCTATATGTGTACGCATGGTGAAATCTCGTGAGGATTGGTTCTAATAGTTTTGTGGGTTTCCTTTTCTTCTGGGGTTACCTCGTTCTAAACATAAAGACAGTAAAGACATTCTGAACTGTTCAATTCAGACAGATCGATTTGTGAGCTTCTTTGTTGTTCTTCTTTACATGGCTCTACTCAAGGAGCGTTATCTAACACTGAGCTAGGATGGTCGAATGATTAGTTCAACTGACTGAGTGAGGTCCATTCATGCAGAAAGTAAGTACTCTTTGCAGCATATCTGATGTTGATAACAGCAGTGACTGATGTCGCGAGTCGTGTGTTTGTGTTCATAAGGTCACTCAACTTCTAGGGAAATATTTCGATATAACTCAAAAGAGTTTGCGGGGTACCAATACCTTAATAAGCACAGTTGGCCCAGTTAATGGCTTTGAATGCTAGGCATAGCTCCCGACCTTTTGGGTGTCCACTCTTCTCCTCGGCCAGTGATGTAGGCTGGGAATACTCAGTTCACCTCAACCTTTTGTAGATGGTGTAACAATGTCATGTGTAGCATAGAGAGCATTGCAGATCTTTAAATCCGGCTCGAGAAGTTTATATGACGTAAATCGAACTCGTGGGCTCGTGAAAGACAATCGACTCTTTTCTCACCCAATTACCTTGAAATCGATATAGCCTCTTCCTGATCACTACTAATATATGGTCTTGCTGTCCATGGATCATTGTGAAACGGGCTGAGGTTTTACTTGCCGAAAGACTCGAAGTTTAGGCCCAATTTGTTTGGGCTCGCCTCTACTTGATAATTTTATGCATATAATTTATAAGGAACTAAGCATCGGAAGGTTTGATAGATGATCAATCTTTTATATGTGGAAATTATACGAAAAGTTTTCATAGTCATAAATTTTTGGTCAAATTCATAGTCATAATTGATATGGAAGTTTTGTCGAAAAATTAGAAAGAGGAGGCTCTACATTTGATTAGCATCGTTTTGCAAGCTACCTAGAAGAGAACCATTTTGCAACATCAATCGACTAATCTAGCAAGACATACTTCGTGATTGTAACCTTTCATATGAAGCATAGCTATAAGTACAATTATTTATGTAGTTCTTTTCTAAGGTTGGAAGACGTATCATGAACAATCTTTTAATAAACACGTAAAGAGATGAGGAAATATATATTCAATGAATTCATATTTGGTATTTTGCAATATTTTATAATTGCAACACACTTCAATCCCCCTTCAATGAAATGAGTCTATGTACATTAAGCATAGTCCTTTTCTTTAATCTTTTGAACAAACGTTCTCTAATATGAGAGACATCTTTACAAAGTTTGTGACACTATTAATTTAAATCGATATCCATATTTCAAATGTAGCTAGTTTATAACATTCTTTTCATGAAAAAGTTAATTGCCTTCTAAGCTTGTCGGTACATATATAACTCGAAGGATGTTGAATTAACGTAAGAAGTAATGCAATCTTTATTCCAATAAAAGTTATTGTGGAATACATCCTGTTAATTTCACATTAAGAATTCACAAGGCATGCATATCAGATAAAAGTCTAATTAAGTAGAAGTGAGTGTGGTTTTAGGATAGAACCAAGAATAGAAGGACCGGATTGGTGAAAATAGGTGTGGTTCTAGGTTCCAGGATATGTGGGGGTACATTTCAAATTCCAAAAATTAAGGAATTGATTGCAACGGGTAAGTTCTAGGTTTCTAAAACCAATAACTTGGAACAAGTCTTTGTGTTTTTTTTTTTTTGTTCTATGTTTGTGTGTGATCTTGCGGTATTCTGTTGCATCCAATGATGAGTGTGTAATTTGAAACCATTAGTCTGAGTTTTCATTTCCATCGATATCCATGATTGAGAATTTTGTTTAGTTAATGGTTCATATTTTTCATTTATCTAAATGAGTTATAGTCAATATATTGTAATAGCAAATGATGGTCATTAAAGGTGATGGCTCACTACAATTGTTTTATTAAGAATATTGATAGAACCTAAATAGACTTTGGAATTGATCTTGAAACTTGTGATAGAGTAGGTTTTAGGTTTAAGAGCATGCATGATAAGTTTTAAGTTCTAAAAATTCGAGAACCTATTATGATGGGTAAATTCTAATTGGAATTGGGGCTAAGGGCCAATTTGATTCAACTTTAGAGAAATGGCTTTGCATTTTCCCAAGTATCTTTAGAAGGATAGGCATTTGGTGAATGCTGAAGTGTTTGGGTACTCTTATTTTGGTGTATTTTGCAAAGTAGCTCTGAGATAAAAAGAAAAAGGAAAAAGGAGGAGGAGATGTTGAAGCAGAGGGGAACAATTGGGAGGCAATCGGAGTTGGTGGGGGAGGCGGCTGGTGGTGGTGGTGGTGGGGTGGCGGTAGGTTGCGCGACCCAAGCGACGCCACTTGAGGCCACAACCCACACGACGGCGATGCATGGTGACGGCGGTGCGTGGGCGACCAAATCTGTCCGGCTGAGCATTGCTCAACCCATCGCGTGGGTCGCACGACCCAAGTGACGTCGCCTGAGGCTGTGACCCACGTGGTAGTGGTGCGTGACAACGGTGATGCGTGGCGACGGTGGTGCGTGGGCAACTAGATCTGGCCGGCTGAGCTCCATTGGCTAAGCTTCACTCTTGAAGAAACAAGTCCAACGAGGAAGACGATGAATTGTTTTTTAGGGTAAAATAGGAAAACACAATTATTAGTGAGGGCAATATTGGAAGAATTTTTTTTTATTAAACCCCTATTTAGCATTTCACAGCATTCCAAATGCTAGCATTTAACCAATGATATCTTCAAATGCTGAACCAAACGCCTAAAAATTTTCCAAGGGGCTTTGGAGCTGAAAGTTTATTAGGAATGCTGAACCAAATTGTGCCTAACTCTAGGACCTCTTACCCCTACAATTAAGTGTGGATAAATGAATATACACAAAAATGATTAATGTGAATCATAATAAGCATCATATGATAAGTTCTAAATTAATTTGACAATTTCCCCCCAAAAGGATGAAGTTTTGTGGAGCCAATCCAGTTACCCGGTTGAGTCGAATGAGATGGATGGACGGGACAATTTCAGCGACTATCATGATTGCTCCAAACGTGGAGGTAACTTGAGAATTGGTTCTTTGGTCAGGAGTGGAGGAAACTATCATGCTCATTAAAATAGATATTAACTCTACACTCGACTCTAATCTTTTCATAGTGATAGATACTGCCTTCGAATTCTCACACGCAAGTGTGTGCAAGAGAGAGATGATGATGATGTTAGTGCAAATGCTTGTAGCAAGAGTAGTGCTTCAGTAATTGTCTTCTTCTCGAATGAAATCACTTCCTCATCACCAAACGAACTGTGGGCGCGAAGCAGTTAAGTCATTGGATTGAAAATCTAGGATCCTAGCTGGTACTTTTTCCAAAACCCTTAGCCGCAAGTCTCTCTCGACCACACGTTGATGATGATCAGCTGTCAGAAAAGAAGTGAAGAACTCAATGTCATTGACTCTGCCCCTGAATGATTGAACGAATGATTTCGTTGCTTTCCACGCCACACCTGGCGTGGACTATCTGCAGTAACCCTATGCAGCTTCATCCTAGAAGACAAAATTTAGGGAAAATTACTCACATCAATTACCCATCCCCTTGTCAATCACCATATGTTCCAGCTGGTCAGTGGAAACCCTATGCATATCTGTTGAGCAAGTTAGGCATTTTGAATATCTACTAGCCACCAGTTTGGGAGGAGTGTTGGAAGATATGTATGAAATCTTGAATATATGCTTGGGAATCATACTTTGATTATGATCGTGCACAAATTAGTTAGAGATTTAGATTGAGATTAGATTTGACTTCACAGAATATACTATTGTCATTATTATATTATTTCTGTATTATATTTACAGAGGTCTGTACATCAAGAATATACAATGAAAATATACACTTTTTTCCCAAACTCTCTTATCTTCTTCACAATTTCTTGCTTTGTTTCACGGACCGGTGGGACCGGTTCCTCATTTACTGGAACTAGAAACCTGAATCGGTGGCTTCCCCCACCATCGCCACCAATAGAGCACCTTTCATGCTTCCAAGTGAGACTCCTTTTAGCGTCGCTTGTGGTCACCTACTCATTGCCCGTCCAAAAATGGCCTTGTTTATGGCTCGCGAGGTGGTTTGTCCACAAATTTAGCGAGCCTGGACGATGGAGGAGTGGCTTAGCTTGGATGAGTCACTGGTTTAGCCCTAAGTTTGTGCCTCTAGTTTTGGCTTGCGAACATCTAGATGGCGGGTCATCCATGGCCACAAGCGACAACGAAAAGGGCTTGAATTTGGAGCTAGTGACGACGGCTCCTCCATGGCTGCAAGCGACAACGGAGAGAATGGAACGGGTGGCTCGACTTGGATGAGCAACGCCAGCGATGACCATGGACGAACAGATTTTTCTTGGGAACAAAGCGAAGAAGCTAACTCTCTATGGGAGTAACAATAGTTCTTTTCCCCGAATTTATAAGAAATAAAAAAAATTGAATAAATTAAAAATAATCACTGTGGTCTGGGTGGGGATTCCACCTCTGGAATTGGGAGCCCGACTAGACTGGTGACTTCGGAAATTGCCCAAAATCAGCTAGTTTGGTTCAATCCGAGCAGTTGCTTTTGCTCACCTCTATGGGTGACTATTTACTAATATGTCCTAGAAAATCATTGCTTTTGCATGTGTGCTACTACAATATTTAAATAAAACAAATCCAATGACATTATTCAAGACAAAGATATCCATGGGGGTAATCAAAAGCAATGATTTAGAGGGTGAATTATTGGTCCAAAACAAAATGAAAGCTGTTTAGCAATTCATAAGTAAATAATATCAAAAATCCAATTCGCAAATAATATAGATAAATTGGACTTTCAATGTTTTTTTCAAAGGATTTTATTCGTTAAGAATACTCATGGCACAAACTCCTTTACTTTGCAGGCCAAAAACCTCGAGTAAGCCTCCTATTTTTGAGAAAGAAATTTACTTATCTCTGTTGTTGGATTTGATGCTAGAAGAAAACAAAAATCAAACTACAATGTGATGTAGGTAGGAAAATGAATATAATCCATTTCATGCTCACAATATTTATACAACAACTATGAACACTCAAATACAATACGAGTTTATTGAGAAACCGGAACCTAAATTGAACACGATATAACACAATACGGTCAACTTGAAATTGGCACAATCGACAATCTTTTATAATGGAATATTTTGATCATGACATGAAATTACATGAATAGTCCATACCAATCTAATAATAGGAGATGATTTACCACCCCATTTGTCCTTACAGTAATCGAGATTTGATATTTTTCCTTTAGGCTTTTTTTCTCGTGTATAATCATATCCAAGGAATCTCACTTGGTGGGATTTGATGTAAGAGTTTTCAACCCTAATTTTTCCAAGGATACCGGTCAAGCAAGTTAAATGGTTTTCTTGGGAAAATTTAGTGGTGCAAAAGCCACCGTTTCTTTGTTAGGTTTAACTTCACGGCTAGATGAACATTTCCCTTCTCGGACCTCCGAGTTCCAGCCTTCTGCATTTTGCATGTCAATTCCTTGTTCATTGTATCAATAGTTTCCAAGATGAACTCGTCCTTATCCTCGAGAAATATCTACAAGCCGCCGCCGCCACGAAATATCCAGTGGCACTGGCCCACAGGATATCACCATACCACTGTCCCGCCTTCCTTTCATCGAGGTGACCGCCAGTAGTTTCTAGATTCGCTTCCGCATCCATTTCCTCTCTCTCTCTCTCTCTCTCTCTCTCTCTGTGTTTATATATCTAAGCACCTCGTTTCGTCGACAAATGATGTCCTCAAAGTTCTGTGCAACAACTCTCAAAGCATAGTCAGTTTCCATCGTTGGTTTGCTGCGGTTTTTCGATGAGCCTGAGGTTCATGGGGAGGGCAGTGTACCAGGCGGCGAGCCGGCTGACGCAGGGGGTCAGAGACCAGTCCTCGTCGGGGATGAAGTCGCTGAGGGACTCGAAGCAGGCGAGGCGATTCTCCGGTGCTGTGGACTCACCAGCGAAGCGCGACGACGGCGAGGTGTACAAGCGAGCCGAGGAGTCGCTGTGGACCGTCATGTTCTTGAGCTGTAATTGGGGTCCGTATTGATTGAATCCATATGCGCGTATGTATACTGTAAATATATGTCTATGTCTACATGTGTACGCATGGTGAAATCTCGTGAGGATTGGTTCTAATAGTTTTGTGGGTTTCCTTTTCTTGCTGGGGTTATCTCGTTCTAAACATAAAGACAAGAAAGACATTTAAACTGTTCAATTCAGACAGATCGATTTGTGAGCTTTTTTTGTTGTTTTTCTTTACATGGCTCTACTCAAGGAGCGTTATCTAATGCTGAGCTAGGTGCGAAATAGCTAATCTTGCTGCCGCAATCGAGCCCGAGCCTGTCAAACATCCAGGTCCAGGTGAGGAATCTGACAACTAATCAACTGTGTTGGTGTCGGGACGTGTAAGGATACGAGTGAGGACATGGTTGAATGATTAGTTCAACTGATTGAGTGAAGTCCATTCATGCAGAAATTAAGTACTCTTTGCAGCATATCTGATGTTGATAATAGCATGTTCGTGTTCATTAGGTCACTCAACTTCTAGGGAAATATCCTGATATAACTCAAAAGAGTTTGCAGGGTACCAATATTTTAATAAGCACAGTTGGCCCAGTTGATGGCTTTGAATGCTAGGCATAGCTCCAGACCTTTTGGGTGTTCACTCTTCTCCTCGGCCAGTGATGTAGGCTGGGAATACTCAGTTCATCTCAACCTTTTGTAGATGGTGTAACAATGTCATGTGTAGCATAGAGAGCATTGCAGATCTTTAAATCCGGCACGAGCAGTTTATATGACGTAAATCGAACTTGTGGGCTCGTGAAAGACAATCGACTCTTTTCTCACAAAACCCAATTACCTTGAAATCGATATAGCCTCTTCCTGATCACTACTCATATATGGTCTTGCCCTCCATGGATCATTGTGAAACGGGCTGAGGTTTTATTTGCCGAATGACTCGAAGTTTAGGCCCGATTTGCTTGGGCTCGCCTCTACTTGATAATTTTATGCATATAATTTTATAAGGAACTAAGCATCGGAAGGTTTGTTAGATGATCAATCTTGTATATGTGGAAATTATACGAAAAGTTTTCATAGTCATAAATTTTTGGTCAAATTCATAGTCATAATTGATATGGAAGATTTGTCGAAAAATTAGAAAGAGGAGGCTCTACATTTGATTAGCATCGTTTTGCACGCTACCTAGAAGAGAACCATTTTGCAACGTCAATCGACTAATCTAGCAAGATATACTTCGGGATTGTACCCTTTCATATGAAGCATAGCTATAAATACAATTATTTGTGTAGTTCTTTTCTAAGGTTGGAAGACGTATCATGAACAATCTTTTAATAAACACCTGAAGAGATGAGGAAATATATATTCAATAAATTCGTATTTGGTATTTTGCAATATTTTATAATTGCAACACACTTCGATCCCCCTTCAATGAAATGAGTCTATGTACATTAAGCTTAGTCTTTTTCTTTAATCTTTTGAACAAACATTCTCTAATATGTAAGACATCTTTACAAAGTTTGTGATGCTATTAATTTAAATCGATATCCATATTTTGAATGTAGCTAGTTTATAACATTCTTTTCATGGGAAAGTTTAGTGCCTTCTAATCTTGTCGGTACATCTATAACTTGAGGATTCTGAATTAAAGTAAGAAGTAATGGAATCTTTATTCCAATAAAAGTTATTGTGGAATACATCATGTTAATTTCACGTTAAGAATCCACAAGGCATGCATATCAGATAAAAGTCTAATTAAGTAGAAGCAAGCATGGTTTTAGGATAGAACCAAGAATGGAAGGATGAAAATAGGTTCAGTTCCAAATTCTAGAATATGCAAGGTAAGTTCCAGATCCCAAAAATTAAGGATTCGATTGTGACGGGTAGGTTCCAAGTTCTAGGTTCCTAAAACCAATAACTCGGAACAAGTCTTTGTGTTTTTTCTTTTTGGTTCTATATTTTTGTGTGATCTTACGTTATTTTGTGGCATCCAATGATAAGTGTGTAATTTGGAACCACTAATTTGAGTTTTCATTTCCATCTATATCCATGATTGAGAATTTTGCTTAGTAATGTTTCATAATTTTCATTTATCTAAATGAGTTGTTGTTAGTAGATAGTAAACAAATGATGATCATTAAAGGTGATGGCTCACTACAATTTTTTTTTTTTAAGAATACTAATAGAACCTAAATAGACTTTGGAACTAATCTTGAAACTTGTGATAGAATAGGTTTCGGGTTTAAAAGCATGCACGATAAATTTCAGGCTCTGAAAATCCAAGAACCTATTCTGATGGGTAAATTTTAGATGGAATTTGGACTAACTCTAGAACCTCTTACCCCTACAATTAAGTGTGGATATATGAATCTACACAAATATGATTAATGTGAATCATAATATACTTAATTCCTATCAAGATCAAACTATATTTTCTTATGGTGTATTGTAGTGTACCTTATATCGATATGTCAAAATTTGTCATATATATTATATTGTTGGATAATTTACATAAAATAATGAAAAATTAAATAAAATAAATGAAAGCTAAGATGGAGGAGTAGATAGTAGGAGCAGGTGAATGTAGAGTAGAATAGGAAGCTACTTGCCTTATGATTGGTTAATTAGATGTCAACCCACCAACTTTAATTTATTAAGATGATGATTATGACAATAATAGTTGCAATAACAATAAAAACAATGACGACATCGCCACTTAACCATCCCAATGTTAGATTTACATACAAATATTCGGGGCAAATTTCCAAGTACTTTACTCATATTGGAGTATTTTTCCCAAACCTGCAAGGTTGCATACTAGATTAATCCATCTAAAGTTAATAAATGGTGGATCTTATTGTATAAAACAACATTTACATATACATGTTGGCTAGACTTCACTTTACAAGTTTTATAGAGACATCACATTTCACTTAGCTTTTCAGAGCATATAGGGAGGTAAGAGACCAGAGAGTTTTGAAAATCATCATATTTATGAGTTTCAATTACATTTTGGCTTCTATTTATCATAAGAGAAACACTAATTCATCAAGGTAATCCAATCTCAAAAAATAGCATGGACCTAAAGGTCTTGTTCCATAGGACCATAGATAGAGAAATGCTTGTCTTCCTTGTAAAACACCAAAATGAGGCAACTTGTCTATTTTCAATGGTTTTATTTGGTTCATAAATGGGATAAAGACACAAACAGTTTATTAATTTTGATCTAATGTACTATATAATTCTAAACTTTTAATTGTTCAATACTATCTTTAAACTTTAGCTTAATGTATAATATCGTCCATAAACTTTTAATTTATTTAATATAGTCCATAAACTTTTGGTAGATATTCAAGTTTATTACTAAATTATATGAAAATATTTAGTGATATCATTTTATTAATTCAAGTTCAAGAATAATATTGAATATTTTCATACAATTCAAAAATTAAATTAAATATGTATTGAAAGGTAAAGGACCGCATTGAATAAATTGAAAGTTTATATGCGATATCGCACATTTAAATAAAGTTTATAAGTCGTATTGAACAAATTAATATAAATCACATTGTATATAGAACCAACATTTAAGAATTACTTACGTCATTTTCTCATCATGAATTGATGTTTTATTTACTTTTTTATATTTCTGGATAATGGCAAAAAGAGTCAAAGATGTCTTCAAGAAAAATAGTGTACGCCTCTTGTCCTCCCAACCAAATTTTCTTGCATTCACACTTAACGTGGCTCCACGTCTCGTTTAAAAAAAATATTTCAAATCAATTGAACCATCAACTAATCCCACTAAATCCCATCACCTAAAAAACAAAAAGAAAATAGAACTCCAATCACACGCCACCAAAGAAGACATTAACTGACGCCACTTCCACCGAAAGTCAACCGCACCCGCGTCAACGGTCCTCTGAAAAGTTGCCCTTATTTTCCACCACCCCAGGTTTTGTCCCACCGGGTGGGACTCCAAGAAAACAATTTTTTTTTTTTTTTATGTTATTTTATATGTGAACAGAACCGAAAAGTTAAATTTCACATAGGACAATGTTGTACCAAATCGACCGTATTCAATACTCAACGACGGTCTTACCCAATTTTGGTCTATTCTAGTAAAAAGGTCACTCATTTTTTTGAGATAATAAGTTTGATTTATATTTTGACCGAATCTTTCAAAATCTTTGACCACATGTCTTAACTAGAACGTGTTCTAATAAAAAGAGATTTCTTAAATTTTAACATATGTGTGGGATTGCAATGATAGAATTCGTAACCTTATAGACATTTAAGTCACGAGTTGGGTATAATGATTTTGTCTAGAACTGAATATTCTATTAACATGTGTAAAGCCCCTCATGTTAATGTTTAGAGGGGATTGCTAGTGTTTAGTTCTTTTTTCTATATTTTTACTAATAAAAAGAAAAAAAAATTTATCATATTATTACCATACTAATTTTAACATAAAACCTTTTAAAATTGTTCTTTTTATTTGGACTAGATAATACATTTTACCGATACATGGAAATTCCACTCCAATCCATGAAGTTCCATCATTATAATCAACCATTCATCTCGTGCACAAATTGCAAGATAAGCCTTGCAATTTGATCTTGAGATCACTAATATCAACACAAGTGGGGTATAATCTTCTTGTGCCATTCACTATGATTCCCTTGAGTACCACACACAGGAGATGAGACGAGACGAGACTGGTCCGTTTCGAGACGAAACTGAGTCCACCTCTTTGAATTGGGGGGGGGGGTGATTCAAAGATTGAACCTGAACCTTCTTTTCCGGACCTAAAAAGCGTCAATTTCACAGAAATTGTGTAATTGACCTATCGAAAAAACCAAGAATTCCCTTAAAGAATCACTGGTAGAAAGAGAAGGTGGGCAATGAAACCGCGTGGATCCCAGCGGGGCGACGTCGTTTTCACTGCTCCAACCTCACCTTGTCCCCCGCTCAATCAAAGAAGAACAGTGGCGATGAAAAACTCTCGATAAAAAGAAGAGCGAAAGCGAGCCAAGCGGGCGCGGACGTGAAGCCCCCGCGTACTTAAATCCGCCTCAATCCCCACTCTCAGATCCGTCTCCTCCCTTCTCTCCTCCATTTCTGCTCCCTGCTCCCTGCCCATCTTGGATTTGAATCCCCTCTCGCCTTCAAGCGCGAGCCTTTGCCATTCTTTCGGCTCGATCGAATCCGACCCAGAAAAGAGCATCCGCCGGTCGCGTCCCGGGTGCTCGAAAGATTCGATCTTGGTTGGTGGGTATCCGAGTTTCGGATCGGCGAGAGCGCAGAGAGGGGGGAAGTTTTGTGGGTACTTCTTGCTTTTCTTGGGACTTATATGGTAAGTGAAGGGCTGTGATGGCAGTGGTGGAGCAGAAGCCGAGTTCCGATCAGGGCAAGGTCTGGGGCTTCTTCAAGCTGCCGTTCCGGCAGCTCGGGGGCAGCTCAGAACAGCTCGTCGTCGGCGTCCGCGGTCTCGCACCTCGGGGGTCTCCACCACCCGGGCGGGCCCCAGGTCGAGGGATCGGATGGGCATCACGGGTCGACCTCGGTGTCGTCCGTGGCGAAGTCGCTGCTCCCGACGCGGCGGAGGTTGAAGCTCGATCCGTCCACGAAGCTCTACTTCCCATGTAGGTCGATTTCGCTTCGAATTCTTGAAGTGGTTTGGTCTGCTGCGCGAATTGGTGTCGATTGATTTGATCTTTTGAGGTTTGGGTCTTGATTTGTTTTTGGTGAGTTCATGTTGGCGCGTGAGTGTTGTTTACAGCGAATTGAGTTTGGGAGCTCAATTGACGCGATTTCTCTCATCGGCGGTTTCAAGAGTAGTTGGGCTTTGGAAAATGACTGCTTCTTGCAATAGACATGAGAATTAACGGTTGCCCAGAAGATCATACTTAATGATTGTGGATGAGGTGCCTTTTCAGTGTATTTATTCATTGAGTTAAAGTTTGCCTTAGGATATCTAATCGGCATTATATGCTTGTTGTGTAGTATACCACCAGCAAGCTAAGAAAATATATCAGCCTCTTGTCTGATCCACTTGTGTTTTGTAGCTTTGTTACTGAAGTACTCGAGTTACTTATAGGTCAAAGCATGATATACTTTAACTGTGTTGTATTAGGATTTCTTAGGTGTCTGTGTTGAATTTTGATGTAACGTGTGGTTAATTATGACCTAGGTATGGCTTTTTGTCAGGAGAATCAGCTAGCTTACAAGAATGCTTGCTACTTGATTCTGATTTCCCAGGTGGTTTTTTCAGATGTTGGGGGAAACAGTTTTAGAAACATGGGCATTTCATTCTTCAAGTAGAACATCCATGCTGGCATGGCACTTTGACAACTGCGTTACTTGGGGAAACACCATTCCCAGATTGGTTATGTGAAACTCTGAAGTCCGTCCTTGATGTGACTTGGATGGTGAAGTAGCGATGCTTTGGTTTTTAGGGTGTTTCCTCTAGTCTTTTGATGTTCAATGTCCAACCAAAGAAAAAAGGAAGTACATGAGACATCAACCTTCCTGACTTCTTGGCAGTCATGTATTGCAGCGTTTCACTTATGAATCCATCTAGCAGTTCATGACTAATAGCTTCTCTGAAATTTCTTTCTTTATTCAATCTTCGGCTCTGTGTTATTTCCAATTTGGATGCTGGAGATGTTTGATCAGCTTTAGTGTTCCATCTGTCTGAGATTACCCTCTTTATCCTGAAGTGGAGACTTCTAGAAAATTGCTCCAAAAGCAAAACACAAATTTGTTGTTCTTGTTGAGTGGCTACCTTTAATAGTTGAATTTCATATCTGTTTGAGGCTACGATAAGTTGTCTAGTGCTGGTATATGTGATCAAGCAGTAGTAACTGAAGGAGACTTTGTGGTCATGGAGAAAATTGAGATAATTGGGGCCCTGACGGTTCTCAAATTTTAGTTGAGTTATGTTGGGCACCACATTCTTAGTGCCAGAGTCACTTCTTGGCAATGTTAGCACGGTAAAAGTTGCAGTGTGGGTTGATGCTGCAAAGTTTTCTTGTCATTGGGTTATCAAAGGAATATTTCCATATCATGCTGGATTTTGTCATTTTGTAGCTCTGAAACTAAATTAAACAAGTAAGGGCTGTAATGTAGATGTCAGGTCCAGCCCAATCTTGATTAGAGGTGATGTTTAGGGTCATTGACAAACTGCTTTTTGCTTGGGTTAGTGTGTGTGTATGTGTAGAGAGAGATCAGCTTCATCTTGGAGGGACTTGTTATATTTTAAAGTGCTCAAATCATTGTTCAGGTGGGCTACTATTGGATAATCCTGGCAATGGAACATGCCATAGTCCCTTATGACTTTGCTGCTTCTCATGCATGTTGAAATGACACATTACTCTGAAAGTCTCGGACTATTTTGAACTTTTGCGTGCTGTTTATGCCATCTGCTGCTTTTGTTACCACCCCCTAATAATTGTCAGTTGCTGATAGGTGAAAGCTATACTGCAATCTATCAGTAAGTGCTTTGAACAGAATAAAGGCTTCTCTCTGCACTATCCATTCTTAATTGGGAAGCTCGCAGAAGAATCAATAGGGCGGCCTTGTGATTATGCAAGCCTTTTATTCATTAGCACATTTTATGGCTGTAAACACCAACATCTTAACTTGATAGTTATTACTTCACGAAAAACTTGTTTTGAGGTCCCTAGGTTGTTGCTCTATATTTTAGTAAACCAAGTGAGCAGTGTCCTTCCTCTCTTTTGCTCTCTTGTGACTAGCGAAACAGTTGAATGACACGCTTGACATTTCCTCGTTGGTTAGTCATTCTTCACATGTTTTTTTAATGATTATTCTGCATTTTTTGTGTAGATGAACCTGGCAAGCAAGTTAGGAGTGCCATCAAGATTAAAAACATCAGCAAATCTTTTGTGGCTTTCAAGGTTCTACTTACAGCTTCTATACTATTGATGTTTGTTTGTCTCTTCATGTATATTCTCTAGTGTGTATCTATGCATGTGTCTTTGTGTGTGACCCCTGGATGTATGTGAATAAACGCCACAATATGTTCTGATGTAAGAAATGTAGTGTTAGAAGCTCTTTGTATTCTTTGTGAACGCTTTTATGCATTTCTTTTTTTCATGTATTTGGATAAATATCTGTGCGAGGAACATCAATTATTCTTTTGTTTTATTTTCCTGTAGTTTCAAACAACTGCACCTAAAAGCTGTTTCATGCGTCCTCCTGGGGCAATCCTTGCTCCTGGTGAAAGTATCATAGCAACAGGTAAGAATATGGTTATGTTGGACAAGCTGTTTCTTTTGCTTATCTGTTATATGTGCACATGTAAAGATTAGGTTCGGACAATGTTTTTCGTGTTGATCTTACATGTGTGTGGTGTTGTTTTAGTGTTCAAGTTTGTGGAGCATCCAGAGAACAATGAAAAACCGATGAATCAGAAGAGTAGGGTCAAGTTCAAGATTATGTGTCTGAAGGTGAAAGGAATGATGGAATATGTACCTGAACTGGTGGGTACAACAACTGTATTGATCATGTCCTGCCATCAAGATGGTCTTGCATGTCCTAATTTGAGATGTATACTTTCCATTCTTGATTAACTAACATAGGTGACCAATTTTTGGGTGCTATGTCATAGGCTTGTAGCTTTTTTACTTGCTTGAATCTTTTTCAATCATTTCTTGTCCAGGAAATTTAATCAAATGTCTTAAGTTAAAATGGAAGTCATCTGGCTGCCTTTGTTGAACGTGAGATTCATGATTGCTCTGAATACCAACCCTATCTATTTTCACTTTGTGCAAAGATGTGTTTAGGCTTGCTTTTGGCTTGAACATCTTACTTATGTAATTTCATGTTAACTCTCATGCAGTTTGATGAGCAGAAGGATCAAGTGGTGGTAGAGCGCATACTGCGGGTTATTTTTCTAGACCCCGAGCGTCCTTGTCCAGTATGTAGCAGTGTTTGTGCTTCTTAAATGTAGTTTTGTATGACCACCATTTTCATGTGAATTATGTGCAATACGTTCTTGAACTGTGCCATTTTGAAGATTTGTGAACCTTTTCTCTTGGTTTATTGTTAGGCTCTAGAAAAGCTGAAGCGCCAGTTGGCTGAAGCTGATGCTGCTGTGGAGGCAAAAAAGAAACCTCCAGAAGATGCGGGTCCAAAGATCATCGGAGAAGGGCTCGTCATTGATGAATGGGTGAGTTAATGAGGACATTCAACAAATTTCATTTCGTAATATCTCTTTGCTGTCTAACGGACATATATTCTCTGATGCGTGTAGAAGGAGAGAAGAGAAAGATATCTTGCGCGACAGCAGGTGGAAGGGGTGGACTCGGTGTAAGGTTTATTTACCGAGTGATTTAGTCAGAGTTGATTAAAAATTTACAGTACTTTGTTGGCTTCAATTTGGCCCGTGCCCCTGCTTTTCAAGTGTAATGTGAGAGGTGTCCCCGAGGAATTGTGCAGGAAACTACAACTTCATTTGTAAAAAAAGCGCAGTTAATTTTCTGTGATTTGAGGTGCAAGATACTCGGTGCTTGTAGATAACGTGGGTTTCCTCCTTATCATACATGAAATTGTCCGTTTAGTTGGCTGAGTCTTTCGACGCACCAATCATTCTTCATCACTAGTTGTCCCGGTCTGTCGTTATTGAACGAAGTGTTCAAAAGGTGGATAATTCTTCTCCTTGACATATTGTTATTGGCATTGCTTTTGCCAGAGTTCCAATTGCTAAGCTTCTGAGTTTGTGCGGAGTGGTGAGTCGTGTGTACTGAATCTGCAGCAATTGATCAATCAAATGAAAAGGGAAAACGAGAATTAGCTCTGCTCCTCCTGTAAGGAGAAATGAGTAATGGCTACAGAATGAAGTTAATGAGATGATGCTTTTGGACCTCTTTTTTTGTTTTGGAGGGCATATGTTACCCTGCCTTCCTCTGCTGTTTTGTGTCAGCACAAAGTAGGAAAGAAATTACCAAATCCGAGCATTTACATTAGTATATACTATAAAGTTGGATATGGTTAGAAAATGACACGTGCGAAGCAATTTGGAATTTTATAAAAACAAATTAGAAGTTACAAAAACCTCACAAATTAATGACCCATAATTTTTGTTATAAATGTTTAAGCGTCAAAATGTCTCTCCAACTCTTATGACTTTTCCACTCTTTCACATTTCTTTGCGAAATTCTGTCCTTTCGTCACACCTTTTCGCATTTCACTTTCGATTCGTAAGGAGAAATTTTCAAATTAGAGAAAAGCCATGAAAACATTTAACCTATAAGGCCTTATAAGGGTCGCCATGAAAAAACTCCATCTCTGAGAGGCTTTCGAAGCTTTGGCTCTAGTTCCTCCTGAAAACTTAGTGCAGCAGAAAGGTGTGTAGATCGAGCACTCCGCTCCAGTTCACTGTGAAGGTTGAGAGCAATGGTGAGGTGCAAGGACTGAGCATTGCACATGGGTGGGAAGGTTGAGTGCAATGGTGAGGAGCACAGAGTAAGCATTGCATATAGGTGCGAAGGTCGAGCACTCCCCTCCAGTTCATTGCGAAATGTTAAGCGCATCAGTGAGGTGTGAAGGTTGAACATTGCAGAGGGGTACGAGGGTTGAGCGCAGCAGAGAGGCGGTGAAATATTGAGAACTATAGCATGACCGTTCAAGTACTCTCGTTCTTTAGTCATAATAGGTCCTCTCTTACTTTCAAACTCTCTCTAGTACAAATCTCTCTCTCTCTCTCTCTCTCTCTCTCTCTCTCTCTCTCTCTTTTTCCAGATTTTATGATTAGATCCTTCGAATGCCTTCATCGATCGTAAGTACAGTGACCCTCTCGATCACCATGGATATGTTGGTGAACCAAAAAGGTTTGGTAGGCTGAAACCAAATGTTGTGGCTACAGGTGTAGGTAACCACATGTTTTAGACAAAAAAAAAAAAAAAAAAAAAAACAGTACAGGGTTGGAGCATTTGATGTTGATGGTAGGGGTCATTGTAGGTTCCAAATTTGGACCTTGTATCTGATCTTGTTCTAACCCCTTTTTTGGATCCTGTACATGACCATGTTGACATTGGACCTTATTTTGAAACTATACTATTTTTCTGGGCCGGTTCTAGGATTAACTATGTTGGTATTGAAACCTATTTTGCAATCACTCGATATCCTATATAACTTCGAATTTTATATTAATATATAATAAAATAACATAATCTTCCTAATTTGTATTGACACATTACATGTAATCAATAAGTACATGAACTTTTTGATTAAATTAAACTAAGGATCCACAAGGCTAATTATCATAAACAAACATCATGAGACGAAGCAAAATCCTATGTGATGGATGGTGCGATCGTGAGCTAGCGATAAACAATAAACCGTGAATCAGCAAGGGAGGGTAGTGAGCAAGGAAGAGGAACGACAAAGAGGAGCATTGTGCGAGAGAAAAAAAACATAGTTCTAAGATTAGAAATTAAGGGAAGCAAAGATAGGGTTTTGGATTTTTGGGCTTACAAAATCGGTTCTCAAATCAGTCTAGTTTATCCAATTTTCGGGTGGATATTCACTTAGAATTGGTTCTCGGACTGGTTCAAACTGGTTCTAAATTTTGGGAACTAATTCCTGACTCGGTTTCAATGGGAATCAATTCCTAGATCTATTTTCCAAATGGATCGATTTGGTTCCTGGGTAAACCCGATCTGGTTGCACACTCCTAATTGATAGCAACCTTAGCCATGTCTCACTTTGGAAACTAGTCATCATTGATGCCTTAGCCATGCCAAAGCCACCACCTTTGATGATAGTCTCCGTTGTGCATTGCCATTGCCAAAGTCGATAGCACCGCTTTTTCTCCATTGTAGGGGGAAAATTGTCTAAAAAATTCTGAACTTATTACATTTTTGTCGATTCAGTCATTAACCTTTTAATTTTACTAATTGAGTCTTAAACATTTTCACATTTGTCCAAGTTAGTCCATCTTGCTAATGTTAACGGAAATTGTTTACTTGAACACTAATCATATTACATGGCATGGTCGACTTTGATACGGACAATTGTTAATCATATTGTTTTCAGTTTTTGTTTCTTTTCTTTTCTTCGCTTTATCGCTCTTTTTTTTTTCCTTGTGGTCATCGAGGGTTGTGGCCCTCGCCCATGGCTAATTGAGATCGACTTGCGGCATGGCCTTTGAGCTCTATAACTTGAATGGTTGTGATCGCAAGCATCAAGCTTAAGTGGCCATGGTGGTTGCCAACCTAGAGCTTAAGTTCGAGCAACCATAATAGTTGCAAGCTTGAGATTTGGAAATCATGGTGAGGGATGAGCTTGAGCAGCCATTGACGAGGTAGCCTCACCCAAATCTGGGCAAGGGTTGTGACTGTTGCTTGCGATGGCGAGAGCCTACATAATTTTTGAGTTTTCTAAAAATTTTCAAATTTTTTATTGATTTTTTAAAATTATTTTCCCTTTTTTTACATAATGTTGGTGGGGCCACCGAGGTGATGACCCTTGGTGGCCCATGGGAGAGGGCTATAAAGCCCTTGCCGTGGCCTACAAGGTCTTTGGGGAGGGCTTACTACGCCCTTGCTAGTGAGGGGTTCTTAGCCCTTGCCTAGTGGCTAACAACCTCGACATCACATAAAAAAGAAAAAAAGTAATAGAGAAAATCATTTTTTAAAATAAAAATAATCTATGTTATGCTGATAGAGCCACAAAGGACTGCCGTCATTGATTGGACTATTATATTAACGATTTCTTGTCATAATTAGCTGGAATTATTAAATTAATAATTCATTAAAATGTTTGAGACTAAACTGACAAAATGTCAAAAACTTATTGTATAATTGAAATGTTTAAAACTGAATTAGAAAATTATAGAAATATTTATGACTAAATTGGTACAATTGAAAAGTTTAGAACTAAATATGTCATTGTATAAAAGATTTAGAACTTTTTTGATAATTTTTCCACTAGTGTCCATTCAACTAAAATGAGAGTTTGTTTATGGAGTGAGGAGTGGGGAGACTTATCTCGACATGGCACACATGTTTAACTTTATTTTGGAAAGCTCAAGTTGTGATGCACTCTTTGTTGGACAATGGCTTTTTGATGTTCCTGTTAGGATTTGTCGTACAATCACAAAAAAAGAAAAAAGAAAAAGAAGAAGAGTAAAAGTGAGAAAGAGAATTCGAAATGCAAGTTTTTATCCTGATTCACCCTTGAACTAGGGTTATATCTAGTCGAGGATTCCCTCATTAGCACATTGCACTTCTCCATTCCATCCCTCAATTACAATAAAAAAACAGCATATACATATCCAAATAGAACTACCAATAGTTTGTTGGGAATAACGGATCCCCGAAAACCGGATTCGACACTATAAAAAGAATCGAACCCCTAAATCAATGCGGAAGAAGAAGCCCGGGAAAACACGTATCACCGATCGTAAAGCACACCACGGATTCGAGCGTACCTTGTTAGCCACAGATTAAACACCAATGCTGAAGATCGAGGAAGAAATTCTGATCCGATGATGCCAATTTGCCTTTGAAGGGAAGAAGAATCGCCGTTTGCTTTTTTTTTTTTTGGAGGAGAGAGGGAGAGAGAACGTACGTTGGAATTTTTGCCAAAAGGTGTCTCTCTCTCTCTCTCTCCTCCCTTTTATACCTTCCCCCATCCACGGGCCCTATTCCCGTGGGCCGGGCCTTTTGGGCCCAACTTGAGCGGATGGGCCTTAAGCTCATCTCATAAATCCATCATCTCCCACTCGCACATGGTGGTCCAAAACCAACATGGGCGGACAGGCCCTACTCAACCCCATTAGAGAAAAATCCATCATAGACTCTCACTTAACATGGTGGGCCGAACAGAATCCTCTTTTCCTCTCTTCAACATTCATACCGGTGAATAATCCGTGCGACCAGCATACTTTGAGAGCTCGTTGCCATACATCTGTTAGGAATATATAGCAGCTCATAATGGGCATCACATCCCGAGTAGATTTAGTATGCAGTACCCTAGATCGATCGATCACATTTATATCTCTCTTGATCTCTTTTTAAACAATTAAACAATATATATATATATTGTATTCACAATTATGATTATCACAAAGACAGTCATAATTGGTTAACCGGTGAATACAAAACTACAATGTGATTCTCCAAAATCGATCTTCCTCTTTCCTTCAAACTCTCAATTTCAGTTCAGCTTGCTTTTCTAGAAATGCCCCATTAGATCGAATCACTCATGACCATTGGCAACATCCTAAGATAGCAAACACTAAATAGAAATCTTGAGAATAAGTAAAAGTCATGAGGGGACTAAAAATTGAGGAACTCTCTTCCTCAAGAGTCTCACACGACATAAAAGTTGAGATCAAACTTTTGCCACTCTTATTGGTCGTCTCATGCATACGTAGTATGAAATACGTATTACGGTATTAACTCCTTTCCCATGGAGCGTATGTCTACACCTTTCAATACCGTACAGATGATAGTTCAGACATACCCAATGTCTAACTTGAGTTCACGTATCTACTCATTCACAAAATTCATCAGAACTCACATCGGCATCTTAGACAGATAAAGTAAAATATGTGGGGTATTTTACTTTCGGACATAGTAAGTATTATATCCTCATCTTAACACCTAGTTAAGGCGACATACGTGTTTTAAGCTTGAGCTCTCGATTATCACCTAGATAATAAGCTTTAAAACAGTCTCATCTCTATTTATCACACAAGTAAATAGAGGCGATTACCCGTGTGAGTGGGCTAATCTTATATCTGTCCGACATACTTCTCAACTTAAAGTAATGCACTAAGCATTAAGATGCATAAAGATCAAACAAAGATTCATAGGCATTAATGATGAAAACACAAATTCATCAAATGTGAACACTTAGGGAAATTACAATATTCAGTACATCAGTCTCTACGCAATCCTAGAGATTTCATATGGCCACAAAACACATCTCTAGGTATTGGCTTTGTCATAGGATCTGCTACCATTCTATGCGTAGTATGTACTCTAAGTTCACATCTTTTCGTGCAACCATATCCTTGACAAGATTATATTTGGTATCTATATGTTTGGTCTTGCCATGATATTTTGGATCTTTGGTGTACACTTTTGCTGCTTGGCTATCATAGTTAACCAACAATTAATCTGCAGCACTTCCAATAACACCTAAATGATCCAAAAAATCTCTTAAGCCAAACACTTTCTTACACTGCTGCTGATAATGCCACGAACTCAACTTACATCGTGGACAAGGCTATACACTTTTGTTTCTTACTGCTCCAACATATGGTGCCATTATTCGGTAAGAAAACAAACCAGAGGTAGATTTTCTTTCATCTAAATCTCCTCCCCAATCAGCATCAGAATAGCCTTTGAGTTGCAGATCCTTTCCTTAATAACTCAACGTATAATCAGCAGTCCCCTTTAGATACCTTAGTATTCTCTTAACGGCTTTCCAATGTGCTTGACCTGGATTGGATTGGTATCTACTCACCATTCCAACTGCAAAACATATGTCAGGTCTTGTACACATCATAATGTACATCAAGCTCCCAACAGCACTAGCATAAGGAACATGTTTCATTTGTTCCTTCTCTTGTGGAGTCCTTGGACACAGACTATGGCTCAATCCTTCACCTTTTGCAATAGGAGTGTCTATGGGTTTACAATCTTGCATACGAAATCGTTCAAGAACCTTATTTATATAGGTTTCTTGCGAAAGAGACAACGATCTCTTCAAACGATCTCTTGAAATCTTAACTCCAAGAATGTATGCAGCCTCACCCATATCCTTCATCTCAAAGTTAGAAGACAACCATCTCTTGACAAGTATTAACAAACTCCATATTACTTCCGGCAATTAGTATATCATCAACATATAATGATATGATCACAAATTGATCATTGGATATTTTGATATATACACAATGATCATCATCTATCATTGTAAAGTCATATGCCATTATGGCATTATGAAAACGTATATACCATTGTCTTGACGACTGCTTAAGGCCATATATCGACCCCCAAAGTCGACATACCTTTTCTTCTTGGCCTTTCACTATGAAACCAGCAGGTTGTTCCATATATTTCTTCCTCTAATTCTCCATTGAGGAAAGCAGTCTTTACATCCATTTGATGTAACTCAAGATCCATACTAGCCACTATTGCCAGAATAATGCGAATCAAGGTAAATCTCACTACAGGAGAAAATGTATCTTCATAATCAATTTCTTCCTGTTGATTATACCCCTTCGCCACAAGGCGAGCCTTATGCCTTTCTATCGAGCCATCAGCCTTTCGCTTTATTTTGAGAACCCACTTGTTCCCAATAGCTTTGTGTCCTTTTGGAAGATCAACCAGTTCCCAAGACTTGGTTTGATTTCATTGACTCCATTTCCTCTTTCATTGCATGAATCCATTTTTCCTTATTAGGGCAATTCAGAGCCTCATTAATATTTCTTGGCTCATCCTCATCTTGTGGAGCAACCATAAAAGTTTCCCTTTCAATGTCAAAACATCGACGGGGAATACTTTGGCGACTTGTTCACCGTATGGGAGATTGTACACTTAGCACATCATTCCCCATCATGCTCCCACTTGGATTAGGTAATGATGATGTCGTCACATCAGGTGGTTGCAATTGAGAATGAGTTGAATTCAATTCATCACATCTCATATTACTCCCACTTGGACGAACTCCACTGACATCATTATCTTGATCCAAGGTTTCAAATAGGGAGTAATTTTCCCTTATTTCGCCCCTCTTAGGAAATTCATCCACTAAGGATGTGACATCCCGTGATTCAAATTCAGTTATACTCCCACTTTCCTGCTCACCTATGAACACATACCCTTTTGAGTGTTCGCAGTATCTCATGAAAATACTCTTATTTTCTTTGGGACCCAATTTCCCAAACTTGTGAGAGGACTCATGAAGTATAGGCAGCACAACCCCATGGCTTAAGAAAACTTAAGTCCGGTTTTCTAACTGTCCATAACTCATATGAAGTGGAAATAACTGATTTGGAAGGCATCCGGTTAAGTATATTGGCAGCAGTTAACAACGCATCACTCCAAAAAGTGATAGGTAAGTTAGCATGCGCCATCTTGGACCTAACCATTCCAGTAGGGTTCTGTTTATTCTCTCTGCAACACCATTTTGTTGAGGAGTATATGGAATAGACAACTATCTTTCTATTCCTTTTTCATCACATAATTTTCTGAACTTATCGATAAATATTCTCAACCTCGATCGGATCTAAATACCTTTATTTTCTTGTCTAATTGATTTTCTGCCAGGTTCATAAACCTTCTGAAACAACTTATGCTTCAGATTTATGAGAAATCAAATAGACATATCCGACTCGAGTATAATCATCTATAAAAAAGTGATGAAATAAACAGCCCATTGCCTTCCTCTCACATTCATTGAACCACAAACGCCCAAATGGATTAAATGCAGAGGAAATTCAGCTCTTTTACCTTTTCCAAATGGTTTCCTTGTCATTTTCCCTACTAGGCAATGCTCACTTATGGACAAATCGACTTTTTCAATATTGCCCAACAAGCCCTCTTTGGCTAGTCTATTCATATGTTGTTGGCCCATATGACCAAGTCTAGCATGCCACCATATTCACATCATTATCATATAAGGTAGAAGACGTGAAACAAGGGAATAACATATTGACATCATCACAGTCAACATTTAGTACAATAAAACCATTCAGTAAGTGACCACAACCATAGTAGTTTGTATCTAAACACAAATCTACACCTTTATTATGGAAGTTCATACCAAAACCAAGCTTAACCAACACTAAGACAGACACTAAATTTCGACGAATCTCCAGAGCATATAGAACATCAAGATGCGTCCACCATGCATGTTCAATTGGCAGGTGCCAATCCCTTTAACTTCAGCTAGAGTTATTTCCAATATAGATCCACTTAGTTCCAGTTGGTATCGTCGGAATTCCACGAAGGATCCTCTATCCTTTGCTACATGGTCTATCGCTCATGAATCTACATTCCACAAAGGATTGGATTCAGCAATAATAATGCAGAACTTGACACATAAGCAAAGTTCTCAAATGTACAAGAGGTGTATACCTTTTTTGGCTCACGACAGTTGCGAGCATAGTGACCTCTCTTGTCACAATTGTAACATCTCACCCTTGACATTTTCTTCACTTGAGGACGTTTTCCTCTCTTGTGTTGGTTAACTCTTGATTTCTTGCAATAAGGACTTGATCCTTTGCATTCCCACATATTGAACGAATCAATACGCTTGCGCTTAGAGCACAAAGCCCTTTCTGAGCTAGAACCAGCATTGCAAATATCTATTTTCGGCTCAAATGCCGTTAGGCGGTCCTCTACTAGCTCAAGGTGGCGCATGGCATCCTCAAGATCTTCCATAACATGGTCAAGAGCTTCTAGTGCTTCTTGCTTTTCCAGCACATATTGAATCTTCATATTCAATATTTCACAATTGTTGCCGTTCATATCAGCAATTACATTCTTAGTTGCTGAAACCATCGATTCGAACACATCGACATACATGCACGAATAATTAATGCCTATCATTTATGCATCCCTATTTGCATAGACCCATCATATTAATGAATAATTTCAAGTAAGGCTTAGAATCAAAAGGTCACTATGTTTCCAATCATCCTCCAAAAATCCTAACTCAAAATTATTATTAATATAATTGTCTTATGCAAATAAATTCTATGAAGTTACAAAAACTTCTATTACTACCCACAGCTAATTACCCACAGCAACCAGCAATAACAGAAAGCAAATAAAATCTTAACATCCAATAAAATAACAATGCTTTCACATGATACAACTAACATATCGGTTGCTACATCAACAACAATCAGGTAGTAAACATTACATAATTAATCAAAGAAATAAATAGGGAATGTCCCTTCTAGTCTATCAGTCAAAACATCTGAGAAAAATTGAAAGCACATTTGCCAACCATGGAAAAACTTTTGGAGAGCATTCATGTCGCCACCAAGGCGCATTCACTCTGCGTCATGTGGCGCTCAACCTAAGGGTTGAAGTTTTGGTTAACTCAATCATATAGTGCTCTCTTACAAAAGCTTCCACCAGCCTCCTATAACCCGGGACCACGTTGACCTCCCATAGCCGATCCAACACTGCTTGCCATTCAGGTGGAAGAGTGTTCATCAAAGCCGGCACCTTCTCAAAATCCGGCATAAGATAACCATTCCAGATGATTTCCTGTATCATCTGATTGACCCTGACCACATGTGATACTAAATCACCATCATGCCACCGATAATTAGCTAATTTTGACATCAGCCTTTTAAGTCTTGCATTTCCCTCGTCCGTTCTCGGGATTGCAGGTATCCTTGCATAACGCATCATAGTTCCTGCAACAAATGCAGAACTAAAAATGGATCACTTATAATCCATAATAAATATAAGGGAAAATACATAATTTTCCAAAATTCATGCAACAAATGCAGAATTAAAAATGGATTACTTATAACCCACATAGGCATGACTGAAAAAGAAACAAATTTTTTTTTTTTTTTTTTTTTTTTTTTGGGTCAACGGTCAAGTCGGTCAAAGTCAACGGTCAACGTCGGTCAACGGTCAACGGTCAACAATGGTCAACGGGGTCGGTCAACGGTCAACGGGGGTCGGGTCGGTCGGTCGGTCGGACCGGGTCGGTCGGACCGTCGCCGACCGCCACGACCGCACGTGCCGCGCGTTGCGGCGCGACGTCACGGACGTCACGGCACGTGCCTCGCGCGTGCGGGATGCGACGTCACGCGACGTCATCCGCACGCGCGCGCATGCGCCTGCGTCCCGAGTCGGGTCGGGTCGTCGGTCGGGTCGGGTCGCCGGCCGGTGTGACCGCCGGCCAACCGTCGTCGGCGATGACGTCATCGGTGACGTCATCCGAGCGGTTACCGACCGTTGGATGACGTCACGATGACGTCATCGCGTGACGTCGCACGCGTCGGTTCGCGTCCGCGGACCGGCGCGTGCGTTTCGCGTCGCGGCGCGCACGTGCCGGTTCGTCACCGGCGCGTGTGGCGCACGCGCTGGCCAAGCCAGCGCTTCCGGGCGCGTCGCGCCCACGCGCAGCGGCTTCTGGCCGCGCGTGTGGGCGCGTGCGGCGTCGTACGGCGGCGTGCGACATGTCGCCGGACTCGTCTCGACGTCGCCTTTCTCCCCATGTGTTCAGAAAATGATTTCGACTTACGAAAACTCAGAAAAATGGCCGAACAACGCTCGGGTGTCGGGATTTCTCGCCCCGATCCGTACGGCCGAAAATTTTTTGCGAAAAATCAATCAAAAAACATCAAATTGATCGGGAAAACGTGAACTAGGGCTCTGATACCAATGTTGGGAATAACGGATCCCCGAAAACCGGATTCGACACTAAATCGAACCCCTAAATCAATGCGGAAGACGAAGCCCGGGAAAACACGTATCACCGATCGTAAAGCACACCACGGATTCGAGCGTACCTTGTTAGCCACAGATTAAACACCAATGCCGAAGATCGAGGAAGAAATTCTGATCCGATGATGCCAATTTGCCTTGAAGGGAAGACGGGACGCCTTAAGCGTTTTTCTTTTTTTTCTTTTTGAGGGAGAGTGGGAGAGAACGTACGTTGGAATTGTGCCAAAGGGTGTCTCTCTCTCTCTCTCTCCTCCCTTTTATACCTTCCCCATCCACGGGCCCTATTCCCGTGGGCCGGGCTTTTTGGGCCCAACTTGAGCGGATGGGCCTTAAGCCAAGTATGTGTTAAAAATCCAACCTTTTCTCCCCGTTCAGTATAGGTCAAAATCTAACATTTCTTCGCATTCAAATTGGAAAATTACCCGAGAAACCCTAAATTTATTACTCTTTTGCTAATATAATTCTAAGCTTTTCAATTGTGTTAATTGAATCATAAACATTTTTACATTTCGCCAATTGAATCTATCCGATCAATTTTGAGTAGAAATCGCTAACGTGGATGCTAGTCGTCTTACGTTACACGGTTAGTGTTGATAAGTACATTTTTAGTTATAGAATAATATATTTTTTGTTTTTCTATAATTTGTTTGATTTCTTTTCTTTCTTTTTCTTTTCTTTGGACTCAAGCCAGAGGTGAGGGTCGCCGGCCATAGGTGAAGGCCGCCCTCACCAGAACTAGGCGAGGGCTGCCACGCCTTTGGTGTCTGGTGGATCACATCAAGGGCGTCACGACCTTGCCTAGTGCCGGCGAGGATCGGCTAACAACCCTTGATTTGTCTTAGGAACATGTGCAAGAGCTGGTGAAACTTTAGTCTAAAATAAATATAAGATCAAGAAATATTAAAATTATCATCTTGTATTTGCTCCAACTCAATAAGAGCGGTTGACCTTGTGTGCATCGCTCAGATAAAAAACGAGTAAGAACATCGCACGATTAAATGAAACTTCACACAATACAAAACTGATTGTACGCGCACCATCAAACATTGTCCCACAGAAAGTACAAGAAGAAAAAATATACGCACGTTTATGATTATACACACACTATATTACAAGTCATGTTACTAAATCTAATCCTCTTAACCAAATCTTGTTCTCGTAAATTGTTGAATTATTGTATTTGCATCGCTTGACAACGAATTCTAAATGCTCTTTATATTTATGTGATTTCCTCCCTATTAACCTAAGTTTTTAGGTTGGGCTTTCACATGGTATCAGAGCAATAAGTTATAAGTTTAAATGTTTCCAAACCCCTAATTACCTCCTCAATTACATATTTCAATGCTTAGTCTAGAGTCCAACCCACACATGAGGGGAAGCGATAGCATATTTGAATAATAAGCCCCGACTTCATCTAACTCAAGTTTTTAGAACAATTGGTATTGATTTTGCGAAATCTCACATAAATCCATATTTATTAGGCAATGATACCTTGATGGCATTGAAGATAGTTATTTTGTTAGGCAATGGCACCTTGATAGCATCAAAGATAATTATCTTATTTAGTTAGCCATGTTCGTAAAGACATTAATGCAACTCCATTTAGGATTATGTTGTGCACCGCATTGAAACGCCCGCATAAAATATCATTAATCAATCAAGTTTTTTTCTTTTCTTGAATTTGTCTTGCTTGATGGGTTTGCTACTATATAAAGGATGCGTTGTGATTGAGAGAAGACACCCACTTGTGCAAAATTCTTCCATTCAGGGAAAGATAGAAAGAAGCACTTAAGCCAAGATGGCTAGAATCAGCAGCAAAATGACCATGCTCTTCAGCCTCTTCTTGGTGCTCTCTCTTTGCTGCAGTGTGTCTACAGGCGAAAGGATACTGAAAAGCCGTAAGTTTTGAGTTGATTTTAGCAGCAAACGTGAAGAAACACAGAAGAATTTTGATTTTATAAGAGGTAGCTCGAAATTAGTGAGGAAACATAACAATAAATCCCTTACTCCCTCAATCTCTTGATATATTTCTTATTCATTGAGATGGAAACATATCGTATATCACATTCTGTCAAGCATAAATATCTTGGTGTGATGGACGTGGTATTCAGGGTTTTCTCAGCAGACAAATCGAGTCGGCAATGTCTTCAGCTAGATAGAACAAACGATACTCCGATAGTAACTTTTTTTCCATATTCCGTTTATTGCTAGCTTGTAAACTCACATTTTGACTTTGGATGTGGATTCAAAATAGATACGCCGGTGCCTGTCAGATTAAAATGCGAATCGGTTTATAGAGTGAAGAGTGGAGATACTTGCCTCGGCGTGGCGGACATGTTCAAGTTAACTCAAGAAAGCTTTGGTGTGTTCAATCCGAACCTTAATTGCAACGCGCTCTTTGTTGGTCAATGGCTTTGCACTAAGGCTATATTTCTCTGAAAAACGCTTTGCGTATGCTTCCATGATGTTCCGAGTTGCCATTACTGTCGGAAAATAAGGAGACGAGTGTTCTTTCACTTGACAATAATGCTATATGCAGTGTTTTTTTCATTTTGAATTCTCAATGAATATCTCTTATCGTTTATTACAAAATGTTTTTTTTTTCATCTCTCTCTCTCTCTCTCTCTCTCATACTCAGGGAAGTCGTCAAGAGAGAGATTAAATTTGAGCCTATCAACATATTCAATTGGACTCATATTTACTCAAAAGTATAATTTAATGAATTATGAGTCAACTAAGATAATATAAACTGCTCTACAACATACTAATTCTCTGATATGAGACTTTTCCTAATGCAACTCAAATTGTAATGGTGAGCCTAGTGTGTTAGATCCGCTTTCTCTTAACTCAAGTATCCTTTTGCATCAAACATCTCAACTTGAATATCCAATGCCTCCTCATCACTAGTCTCTTTCTCTAAATTGAAACAACCAATGGAATTGCATTGCTACACCACAACACTGCCATCCTGATGCTACACCACAATGCGTTTGCCACTAAATTCCTTCTTTGAGATCAATAAACACTAGAAGAGATTGGTGAGGCTTTGATAATAGTTGTTGGGAGCGCGGCTTTGATAATAGTTGTTGGGAGTGCGCGGTAGAAGCTCCATATCTTTACTTGAGAAGATAGACAAGAGGGAACCCAAGTTTAGAATCATCAACAAATCCAATTGGTCCTACCTTCATTAAAATACTTAAAACAATAAGTTATAAACTAACTAGAATAATAACAATTGCTCCACACCATGCCATTTCTCCAATGCGGGACTTTTTCTAACACAACTCACATGTGTATCTCAATAAATGGTTCATCTTTCTCTTACAATGATTTGTTTTGAGTATGGTTTCAAATCCAATTAGCGGGATAGTAAGGGAGACTAGAATTAAGAATACAAAGCTTTGGTGACCAGAGTCAAGAGGTCGTCCAAGCTAGGAAAAAATACTTAAATAGTGTCAAATGATATTACGAATTTCACCGTTCTCGTAAGATTTCTTTGTGAAGTCGTTTCAATAAGTGAAGCCAAGTTTTCCTTATTAATCCTATATACATGCCACAGCTTATATCTACTCTAAAGGTGGCAGAGAATTGTCTAAATGATGGATTTCACATTTAGCACAAAAACTCTCTCTCGATATGTAGAGCCTTTCTACCTCCATGGTAGCTTCTTCTCCACTCATCCCCAACAAAACCGCGTATCTCTTCAAGATTTCTCACTGGAAAGCCACAATTTCAGTTGTGACCAGCGTAGATTTCTCTCTCGCACACTCATTTCCTCTTATTTCACTTCTTACCCACACATCCCAGTCAATGTTTTTCCATTACAGGTCTTTCCAATTACACTCTTAAGTATCAGTATCGGATTCTACAAATTCCCCTCTCCAATCCTCATCCGTTCATCCGAGTGTGTTTTTCCTTAGTCTGATGCTTCGATCCTCGGCTATCTTCTCCTTTCTGTGTCTGCATGTCAAACTTCCATGTTTCAAAGGATGCCCTAGATCTTCCTTTTTGAATTAGTTCCTTCTGGGTCCCTGAAAGATGCTGTTCTGACCCTTGTCGAAGGTCTCTTTAGGTTTGTGAAACTGAATGCTCCTTAGTCCTCGGATTTATCTGTCAAGTTGTGCTTGAGTTTCAATGGATTGCCCAGCCAGCGAAGAGAAGGCTCGTTTGGGTGCCTTATGCACTTGCCTGGGCCGTCTATGGTCGGAATAGCAAGTGGAAGTCTGGGACGAAGCTGCACCACCTGAAACATTAGAGGAATGTCGCTTAACCTTGGTTGATAAGATACTCAACAGTCCTTCGGTTAATCTTCAGGCATTTCAAAATACTATGTGACGTGTATGGCGAACTGATATAGTAGACATCTCCCAAGGAGAAGCTGGTTTATATATAGCCAAGTTTAAAACAGAGGCAATTAAGCAGAGGGTTCTTGAGAATGGACCTTGGTCATTTTCTAATCATTTAATTATCTTGAAACCTTGGATCCCAAATACACCCATGCATTGCTATGACTTTCATACCTGTGTGTTTTGGGTCCAACTTCTTGGATTACCTCTAGAACGTTGTACAGAGACTATGATTACAAAAGTAGCATCACATATAGGTAGGGTGATAGAGGTTAAAGTAGAGCATAAGGATGGATCTACTCTTCGATCAGGTCGGGTGTGTGTGGAACTTAACCTGCAACAGCCCCTCAAAACGGGGCTCCTAATCAAGGTGGAGGGGAAAAACTTTTGGTTGGATTTCAGATATGAAAGACTGTCTCATTATTGTTATTCATGTGGAATACTTGGGCACTATGCTATGTACTGTAAAGATTTTCCATATGACGAAAGCAAAATGGATGGGAAAGACAATCTATTATATGGTGCTTGGCTACGAGCAAAGGTTAATGCACCAAGCCCCTTCTGGCGTACCTTTTACGCTTTGGATAACCCTCAGGATGATGCTGCTGAAATCATATCGGAGACACCGCAATCCTCATCTGCTATGATCACTGTACATGAACCTGCTGCTTCTATACCTGCAACTCATAAAAAGAAAGATAAAGGCAAACAGACTCTGGAGACTCCAATGACTAACCCACCTATCATAGTTGCCAAACCACTTAAATGGCAGCCACTGGTTGAGGAATCTTCGACAACCAATTTCCCACAGCACAGGCTCCCTACCTATCAACAGCACATCACATCTCCTGAAAGTGTAGTTGCTACAATTCAGTCCAAGAAAGTTAAAAGCCCACGCTTGAATACGAGATCAGGCCCAATTAAGAACTACTTCCTTTCTCTGTTGTCGAAAATTTACTAGACACTCTTCAACCTTTTAACCACAACTGATTTATACCAACCAAATCGAACCACCTTGAGTTGATTTAAGGATACCTGGAGTGAGCGAAATATTTCAGAGTGCACAAATGAAGCACCGAAGAGTGGAGGCTATTAGGGGTCTAAAACGAGTAGAACGAACACCTGACCAGGATGTAAAAGCAGCTTAGGCTTATGAGTGTAAATTGGGTCGTGATATTGTATCATAAGAAACCACATTCATAGTGAAAGTGCACACAACAGATAATCTGGGGGACAAATTAATGAAGCCTATCCCATTAATCAAGTTCCAGGGGAATTCGGGAGCGACGACAATCGATTTGGACGAGGTTGGACTTCTCGCTAAGGAGGAAACTTTGTTCATTAGGGGCTGAAGTTAGCCCTGATTTGATTTGGAATTGACTTGATTCGAGGACATTCGGAGCTACCGAAATATTTCGGATTGAGTTAAGGGACATTTTCAGATGTCCTAAATCGTGTGGTAGATGTTCGGGATGAAGCACCAACATTTCGGAGGCAGTACGTGAGTCCGAAACAAGAACAGACGTCCGGGCAGAATGTAAAAGCTGGAAATTCCAGCATTTCGGACGCCAGTCCTTCCTTGGTCGGACTTTCGACTTGAGCAGTATCGGGAATCACTTGTAAGTGACTGCGATGGAGCAATTGTAATATCCGCTTTACCGATTATAGTTGAATTATCTCGTCCATCTCTCTCCCTGGTCTGCCGAACCACTTAAATCTGTTGTGTCAGGTTTACTTTTTTGTACTTATGTCTTGCTTGAATAGTTTTGATTTTTGCCTCCACTACCGAATTTGCGCAACGCAAATTAAGGCTGCTCTGATCTGATCATGTGTTGGAGCGCAAATTTTAATTGCCAACTTTATAACTTCTCACCACAGTCAAACCTATCACAACTCTTTCATCTCTTACATAAAAACTCACTTTTAGAGGTGTCGAGAAATTCTCACTATCCCGGACAGAGAATGAAAAATGCACGGAAAGAACTATGTCGTGTCCCTCTACTAAATGCTCTCAACAATATCGTCTCCTTCTAATTGAACCCCATCGTAAGGAAATGTATCAAAATACAAAAATCTACAATTCCAAAGTATGATTTAGCACGCCTTTGAAGTGCCTTATCTGTTCCTAAGTGCGTGCAGGCGTGAGAAATCTTTAATAAAACTTCGTCTCTTGCGAAGTTGTTTTTCCCGACTTGGGTTCTTCTTTACTATATAAGGGGAGAAAGAACGCGGTCTTCCGCATAATTCTTCACTTCGATCAGACAAGAAAAGAAAGCATCAAGTTCTCATTGCTATAATCAGCAGCAAGATGCCCATGGCCATCAATCTCTTCTTGGTGCTCTCTCGTTTCTTCAGTGTATCTACGGCCGAAAGGAAACTACGATGTAAGTTTTGCCTTCACTTGTGTATTTACACGAAACTTAATTCGATTAATACGCCGTTGTTTATATACGCAGTTCCGATGCCTATTGGTATGCCGTTGTGGAAACACATATAACTATATAGCTTCACATGTTGTGTACCCTAATATATTGACTTCAATTGTGAATTGGAATAGCTAGTGGTGCACCGCCGACGCTGGCGACATTACGCGTACCCTCCATGATTTATTGCGTGTCGGTGTATGGAGTGAAGAGCGGGGATACGTGCTTTGCCGTGGCGCAGATGTTCAACCTGACTACCTCAAGTTTTGACAAGATCAATCCGAATCTCAACTGTAAGGCACTCTTTGTTGGTCAGTGGCTTTGCGTCAAGGCGGTAATTTTCTGAGATCTAGTTATATTTGGAGTTTGAAAGTACGAAGGAAAATATCATGAATGTGAAAACAAGGTGAAGGTTATCTTTATGTACTACGGGGGTTTAATCATTGTTATGCTTAGTCCTCCTTCAATTTCGAGTTATCCATAAAATTCTCTCTCTCTCTCTCTCAACACGTTTTTCGACACTGCATCTTACAAATTGTCAGACCATGTATGCGACATCATAAGTCCCACATCGTTTTGGAGGTACTGCTAAGCGATTGATAAGAACACCTACTCTCAAATGATTTATATCTTCTATAGCTAACTATAATACTTCTATGAGAGCTCGGCCCACATGAAAGGAGTCTGGTAAATTAAGATAGTACTTTGAACATAATTTTCTCCATTAGGTGCGGTTTGTGGACAAAGTATACCTATGCCCGATCCGAAGAGAGCAACGAACGATTGCAAGGCCGACGATAGGGTTTAAGACAATTTGGCTGCGTTTGGTAACGTTTCGTTTTTTTTGTTCCGAACGAAAAAAAAAAAGTGTTTCATTCCTGGGAACACTTCTTGAACAAAAATATGCGTTTGGTAAATTTGTTTAGGAATAAAAAATAAACAGAAACACGTTTGGTACATTTTTGTTCTTTTTTGTTTCTTTTAATTTTTTTATATTTTTATTTTCATTTTTCATTTTGTCCTTTATTTTTTACTTTTTTTCTTTCGGCCGGCCGCCGGCCTCCGGCGATCGGCCGACGGGGGCCGGGCAGCCGGCCTCGCCCGGCCACGGCGAGGCTCGCGGCCCCCGGGCGAGGCCGAGCCTCGCCGTCGTTGGGCGAGGCTCGGCCTCGCCTTGGGCCGGGCGAGCTCGGGCTCGCCCAGATCCGGCGAGGCCGAGCGTCGCCGCCGCCCCCGGCGAGGCTCGGGCTCGCGGATCGGGCGAGCTCGAGCTCGCCAGCCATGGCGAGGCGCGGCCTCGCCGGATCCGGGCGAGCCCGAGCTCGCCCCGGCCCAAGGCGAGGCTCGGCCTCGCCGCGCCGGCGACGCCGAGCGTCGCCTTGGCCGGGCGAGCTCGGGCTCGCCAGATCCGGCGAGGCCGCGCGCCATGGCCGGGCGAGCTCGAGCTCGCCCATCCGGCGACGCCGGCCTCGCCGGCGCGGGCGAGCTCGAGCCTCGCCGGATGCGGGCGAGCCCGAGCTCGCCCGGCCAAGGCGAGGCTCGGCGTCGCCGCGCTCGCCCGCGCGGCGAGGCTCGGGCTCGACCGCGCGGCGACGCCTCGCCTCACTGGGGCCGGCGACGCTCCGGCGAGGTCGCCGACCCTCGACGGCGTCGCCGGCCCTCGACGGCCGGCCATGGCCGAGGCCGAGGCCGAGGCGGCGACGGCCAAAGAGAAAGAAGAAGAAAAGAGGAAGAGAAGAGGAGAGAGAGAGAAGAAGAAACAAAAACATGAAAATTGTTTCTTGAAAATTGTTTCGAACGTAAAACAACTTTTGTTGTTTCCGTTTTCGTTCTTTTTTCGTTTCGGGAACAAAAAACAAAAAAGAATGTAAACGCAACCAAACGCGTTTTTGTTTTTTTTTTTTCCCTAACAAAAATGAAAAAGTGTTTATAAACACTTTCCAGAAACGAAAACATGCAGGCCCTTTCCAGCTTTTAGTAGGTTTCTAAAATGGATGAGGGTCAGACAACACATCTAATAGGGGGAGGATCGCAGGGCAGTACGAGCCAATACCGATGAGGACATCTTTTTCCAAGCCAATATACTAAGGAGGGCGTCATCTTTTCAGGTGGAGAGACCCGTGACATTTCAACTTCCACATCGATTGAAAGAGACCTAAGTGATTTATAAATTAATGACCGCTACGAAAAATGGACCCAGTACTTACAATAAACGTGGAAAAAACATAATACGGTCATTGAAGAAAAATGCAATAACCTAATACCGAAACTAGTGGAGCAACCAAAATAATAATAATAATAATAATAATAACAAACAACATAAACTACGATATAATGTAATGCTAGATGATTCCTTATAGGAAAATAGAACAAGCGATGGGTTCTCCCATCCCTAAAGGGCCTAACGGCCGTAATCCTATCCCTAAACATGTGTGTTACGGACGGACATTGTGACATCCGATTTTAGTTCGATTTCATTTGGATAAGCTGGACCTTTCATCAACGTGACTATAGTGTTTTTCTCTTAGATGGCCACTCATGAGATAACCGACATATTTGGTGAAGCCATTAAGGGATTTTAAATGCAATAAACTTGAGAATTGAAACTGACTGCTCGACCGTGCTAGTCTGTAAAGGTCATTACGGCACAATTAAAAATCGATCGGAGACCTGAGATAGGTCGAATCGATTGAGATGGAGATCAAAGTGTGGGTGATTTCATGATTACAAAATTCTCGTCGATCGATACTGAACCGATTTTCTTTTGTTTTGGGTACCCTATATCCGTATTTGAAACCTCAGGATTTTCACGACCACCGAGAGTCGCCAATGTGTCGAAGAGGTACGTGTGGTTCGAAGAAAATATACCACGGGTCAATTGCACCAAAAATTCCTAAAAGCTACCAAATAGGTAAAGTCACACTAAAAGCATGTCTGATTGAAAATAACGTGAATTTGAATTTGATTTCGGAAATTGAAAGTCCCGTCGTGTCATGAATCATTTTAGGAACGTTGGCTCATATTTTGAAGAATTTCCGGTGAGTTAAGGATTTTTACAAGAAATCGTTACGAACGATTCGGAAAACAAACGAAAATATGGTTGGCCAATTGGAAGAGACTTTTGGCATATGGTGTAAGTGAATCGGTGAATGGAAGTTGTTTGGGCTTTTTTTGCATTCGAATTAAGACTTCAACCTGGATTTGTTTGTTTAGAAAATCGGATGCCGAGAAAAATGAAATGAAAGTCGGTTTTGAAGAAAATTCATAGGATTAAAGGATCGTCTTATTTTGGCCTTCAACTGGACTTCAAATTGGACAAGTGGGTATAGAATTTGACCTAGCTTGACCAATTGAAATTTGTTGTGTTGAAGTGAGCAAAATTAACTTGGTTTTGTTTTATTTCTCTTCCTTGGACTTATGCTCCCACACACACGAACACCTTGTCCCTCCTGCCGACGTAGCCCCACCTCACGCACGTTTCCCCTCTCTCCACGCACGAACAAACCCCCCTCCGCACGTCTCTTTTTCCTTCCTGGCCAACTATCCCCTGCACGTTGGTCTCCACTTTGCTTTTCTTTTATTGACTTTTAGTCAATACACATCCATCTCTCTCTCTCTCGTGAATTTCACCCCTCATGGCCGACCGTCCCTGCTGTCCCTTATCCTTTCCTCCTCTGCTGTTTTTCCTTTTTGGTTTTCATTGATGCGGTCGAAGACGCCACTTCTCTCTCCCCTCTTATCTTCGTGGACGTCCCCTGCAGCCGCCTCACTTCACCGAACGCTGCAGCTCCATTTTCCTTGGGTCTTCTTCATCGGTTCTTCACGCGAGCAGCAACACCGAAATTTATTTTGCCCTGCAGCTCGCCCACGTGTGTCACACGGTCAGTCAACCAGCGAAGATCCCTTCCCCTTCGTTGACCCAGCAGATCCCTCCGTGCGCCACCTGCCTCCCTCAGCTGCCCACGACCGAAGCTGCTGCCCGTTTGTCCATCTTCACCGAGATTTCTTCAAGCTGCAGCCGTGGTCTCCTTGCGCCACCGAAGCAGCTGCCGTCTAAGCTTCAGTCCACCGAAGCGTGAGCTGCCAGCGTCCACGATCTCCTCTCTTTTGGCCCAGCATCACCGAAGCAACAGCCCATCTTCAACAATTTTGTGGCCCAATCCCACTGTGTGCAGAAGTCCCAGCAGCTTCTTCTTTGCTTGAGCCCAGAAGCCTGCATGTCCGGCCCAAGCTCAGCGGCCCATCTCCTTTGAGCCTGCACAGCAGCCCATCTTCAGTCAAGCCCAACAAGTGTCGCAAACCCAGTTCGTAATTTCAGCTTTTGTTTTGAGCCCATGCCCAATTCAACTCAAGAATAAATCTCAGTTTGGACTGAGATTTGTTGGCCAAGTTTAAGGCCCGGTCCAAGCTCGTCGGTGCCGTCGTGAGCCCAAGTTCGGCCGCCGTCACGTCGTCGTCGCGGTGTTCCGGTCTTCGTTTTAATCAAGTGAGTTTTGCTCACTAATCCCTTATTAGTGGACTATTGATGCTTAGTGGTTGATTAGATTTAATTAAATGTAATTATGTGGATAGATTAGATTAGAATAATTAAATTATGGATTTACCTATGCATGTTAGGCGATTGGTTAATGTAATTAGTAAGTAGAGATGTACTCCTATTTATTGAATGTATCTCGGGATTTTTCCCGATCCGTTTTGGCGTCCAATTAGGCATTACGGGCATAAATTGGATTTTTAGTATTTATTTATTAATTTTTGAAATTAATAAATAAATAAATTAATTTCCAGAAATTAGGCAGGGATAGTCGACGACTGGAATTTTATGTTGATTGTCGTGGCGTGGTCCGTTTATTTAATTGAGCTTTATTTTGTGTTGAATTGAATTAATTGTGTTTTTAGGATTTTATTCCTAAAGTGATCAATTTCGGTAATTGATTGGGAATGACCGAGCGTGGGTCTACAACGCCTTTAATGTTTTAATAGGCTGTATAAAGTGGTGAGAAATAAAGTTATATTACATGGGCTCGAAGACCAAGAAGGTCGTCCTAAAGAATGCACGTGATTTGTGGATATTATGTGGGCTCGGTGACTAAGTATGTCAACCTAGAGAATGCACGTGGGCTGGATGACTAGATATACTATCTTGAAGAATGCACGTGGGCTCGGTAACTAAGTATGTTAACGTGGAGAATGCATGTAGGCTCGATGACTAGATAACCATCTTGGAGAATACATGTGGGCTCGGTAACTAAGTACGTTAACCTGGAGAATGCATGTGGGCTCGATGACTAGATATTCCACCGTGGGGAATGTATGATATTAATTAGAAAGACCGAGAATGGTCGTGATGACATGTAATCGACTAAGTCGATTTGATTGATGTTTCGATCTGTTGTGATTGTTTGGATGCCTAGTGAATTATACTGATTTGCAGGTGGAATCAGAGACTAAGATAAATCCTCTAACCCATGTGTGTATAGGTAGCCCATGGTGTATTGGTTTACTAATCGGGTCTTAGGGGGATAAATTTACTGAGACATTGTCTCATTGGTTATTGAATAACCATTTTCAAGTCCCTGGATGGCGGTCACGAAGGACCGGAAGCCCTGGAGTCTGGGAAAGTGGAGATCGAATGATCGGCAATGTGTCCGACTAGTGGGTCATAGAATCATTACCTCTTGTGGAGACGATAGATTTGTAAAACAGCATGCTGTTATAAATAAATAAGTTTGTTTATAAAAGGTTTATTTGGGTTGTGAAAAAAAATTTGGAGTCCTACTTTCCTATTCCATTATTTTATTGTCTGGAGATTATTTATATGCTTCTGCATGTGTATATTAAATGAATGGGTTGGCAATGCATCCTGAGACGTCATTATTAATTGACCAAGGAGGGATGGGCACGTGCTCGGAGGATCGAGGCGTGACAGGCATCCCGTCCCTAAAAGCCTTTTTGCTATGCTTTTTTACTTAATTGATAGAGATAGCACTAATTGTCCGTAAAAGAGTTCAACTAGGGACAATGAGGCCATCTATCGTGTCCAAAGTAAATTTTTTTACGTTCCCGCTGCTCTTCAATGGATAGGAATTCTATTACTTCCATATTTTGTATAGCAAGAGCGGTTTTATTATGTATTATCTAGTGTGCAAAATAAATAGATCGGTTTTATTGAGGTCAAATGGTCAAACTTCAAAAGAAGCCCATATGATAATACAGTCATAATGAGTGATCTCTCAAGGAATAATATCTCGGTCTCGCAAAAGAATTACAAAAACGTTGCCACAAGATTTCACGGCTGAAACACCAGTTGATGGAGGCAATTCACGGAAGAATTTTAACTTTGCACGAGAAATGCAAGCTGGCAAGACGGACACGTCAATATCATCGATGGATAAGGTCCTTGTTCCTCGTACGTACGTCAAAATGCAAGCTAGCATGAAATATATTTAATTAAATTACCTCTCTATGGAAAATTCGTTTCACATGACTTGGTTCTCTCTATATAACGAAGCGGTCCTAGAATTGAGAGACGACTATAACTAAACATTTTGGTCAAATGGCTAGACTCAGCAGCAACAAAATGACAATGCTCTTTAATCTCGTCTCGGTGCTCTTACTTTTGCTCAGTGTTTCTACAGCTCGCGAGGTCAGAAGCAGCGGTAAGTCTTGAGTTCTTTTTAATTCACTAATCAATCGCCAATGATTGATTTTTTATTAAGTATATTCCCACTTCCGAATTGCATGGAAAACGTCTAGTTCTTTTTTTTAAAAAAGCACACTATGGTGGAGCATAATAGTTACACATGCACGAAAAGGGTGTCATCTGTTGGCCGATATGATTAGGGTTTATTACAACTCATAAAAAGGATTATTTATTTTGCCTCGGCTACTTTCATAGGACATATTTGTAAGCATTAATTGATGTGCTTCGATCTAAATAAGAAAAGGTGGAATTTTCGCATACTTATTATTATTCTAGGTTTACTCATCAAGCATAGGTAGCTTAAGACTTATCTTGTAGCTATTAACATATGATTTTTAGTCAACGAATTATTAAAAGGTAAAAAATTGAGATTTAGGTTTCTAATTGAGACAAAACCCTATCTTTCAACCAAAAAGTATCGTTTTTCATTTCTTTTGCATTATCATTTTAAAGCAGTTTTTAGCTCATTTTCAAAAAAATCCCAAAAAGTCAAACGGTTGACTTTCGGGTTGACTTTTGGTCAATTTTACCCCCAAAATTTTTTTTCACTTAACTTTAATTTCCCTTTTTCAAATCAATTTCTTGAAAATTCAAAGATTTAAAAATCAACATTTTAGGAAAAGTCAACTAAATAGTTGACTTTTGGTCAAACTTTGACCAAAAAAAATAAAAAAAATGCACAAATACGTTTTTTTTTTTTATGCCAATTTGAATTTTGTGTTGAAACTTTCACAAAATTCGATTAAGAACCTTCTGAATTTTTTAGTTTTGGGTTCTAAATTGACCAAAAATAAAATTACTTTTATTTAGTCATAATTAGGTATAGTTTCTTATTTGACATTTGGTTTGGGAACTATTTGAAATTTGTTTGAGTATTCAATTTCGCGATTTATCGAGTCAAAATACAAATCGCCGTTTTAAGCCCTAATTAGGGGACCAAAACCGAGTTTTCATAACTTGCGAATGGACAATTGTTTCTCACTCATTTTCTTAAGATAAATCCAAATTTGAAATCAATTTTGTGAAATTTACGCAAGAACTCATCAATTTGAAGAATTTTATGCTCTCAAGCATTAGAAAGTCAAGCAATTGAACTTCAATTGACAAAATTTGAATTGACCCATTCATCATGACTATGGTTTAATTTCATAAATCTATGTCCAATTTTAATATTAGGCTTAGATCCATTTTTTACCTAAGCTCAAGCACTTCAATTTAAGGTCAATTTGGATGTGATAAGTGATCTTACCTATGGGTAGCCCATTAGATATGGCAATTGTGACACTAATTGAGTTTAATTTTAGTTAATTTGTAATTTTGCCCATTGAATTGCAAATTTTACCATTTTAGCCCTTTAAGCCCAATTCAAAGCACCCATGATTTCGACTCTTTTTTTTTCCAGAATAATCATTTAATTAGGTCAATAAAAGACCCCTAGATCACATTCATAAGGTTTAATTAGCTTAATTGTATCTTAATTGATCAATTTCTTCATAAAAATAATAAAATTCCTTTTCAATTAGGTCATTTAGGGGTCAAATTTCATAAATTTTTTACCTATAAGGGTCCCAAGTGGACAAAACAATAGGAATTGGACCAAATTGGTCAAGAACTGGTCAAAATCTTGCCAAACTGGATCGAACTGGTCCGGCCAGTTTGACCGGCCGTCGGTGGGACTGGCTGGTTCAGGCCCTTTCCGGTCGGTTCTTGGTCTTCGGCCACCGGTTCTGGAACTCTTTCACTCCCAATTTCACTTCTACACTTTCAATTTCACAAAATTTTACAAATTGTTCTCGAATTTCGTCAAATTGCAAATTAACCCATAATTAGACATTTTGACGCAATTTCCGATTTTGGCTGGGTTTTTGCAAATCAAACTACTAGATCAATTACACAACACCTCGAGATCATAATGGAGCCTTCGAAATTGATTTTGACTATTGGATCGAGATTTTGGCCATAGGGTCGAATCGACAACCAAAATTACTTAATGTGGGAGTATATAAGTGAAATCTCTTCTATGTTCATAAATGGGGGGTTCATTTGCACGAATTTTTCTCTCTCCTCTCTCTCTCTCTCTCTCTCTCTCTCTCTCTTTAAGTTTTGGTTCATCTCTTGGACCGGTCTTGTTCTAGGCTTGAATCGGCGATTGCCAAAGCTCCCAAGTCTTCGAGTTGTTGATGATTTGCTGTAGCAGGGGTGTTTCACCTTGCTGTGGACAGAGGAGAGTGGATTGGTGACCGGATCTTCATCGGCGGCCCGATCTTCGCTAGCGAGTCAAGTCCGGTTTGTTTTGGATCGATTCTTCCTTTTTTCCTTGAGCCGGTGGTTCGATTAGCCCCGATCTGAGCCGTAGTGACCTGATCTAGGTTCTTGGAGTCCCAATTGTGATCAATGATTTGATCCAACTAATCGCGATAGAAACCGATGAAAATCGCGACAAAGGTAACGATTCGAAACTTGAATTTGATGAAGTGAAATCGAGTTAGTCGATCGGGGTTAGAATTCAAGATTAGGAGCTTTTATATGCTTAAGATTGATGAGTATAAATGCTATAATGAGTTGTTGATGATTTGAATGATCATTATGATTTTAAGCCTAATCTATGATTTTCGTAGGCCTGTACATAGGTTACTTTTTTGACAAAAACGAGATCAGAAACGACCTCGTTTTAGCTCGATTCTTCTTAGGATTAGATAATAGACATCCCAAGGTTCGAAACGATAGGTCGCACGCCCAAAAAAACCATTATTTGGCCCTCCAAAAACACCTCCGAAGATTAACGATTCTGCAGTAGTTTAGGTTTTTTTTTTTTTTTTTTAGTTCTGATCCGGTTCCGCCTTCTGATTTTGTTATTTTTGTGCCGAATCTTATGATCATTTTTTGACAAAATTTTATAAATAAGTTTTGTTCCAAGTTATGTCATGCATCTTCTATAATTTTTTCATGATTTTTGAATGTGTTCAATTAGGTCAGATCTACTTAAATCTAGGCTTAGGTCAATCTGTTCCATATTGATATCTGATTTTGCTATTTTTGTGCTGATTTTTGTGTCAATTTTTGGAAAAATTTCCTTCTATGAAAGTTTCTCATAAAGGTGTTTCTATGTCCAGTATTTTTTTCAAAATTTTTAGACATAATTAGCTTGGTCAAAATTGCTTAGATCTTGACATAGGTCAGTCTATCCTGCATTAGTCTGAGATTTGTTTTGGTGAAATTGAGTCCATATATATTCAATTGATGTATTCTTTATAAGGTTTTTACTTTGACAATGTGAATCAAATGTATGTATTATAGTAAAAGGTACTGCAGCAACATGTATTGGACATATAGTGTGATTTGTCTTGCCATTTTTGCCACGATTCATATGATCTTAATTGAATTTTGATCTCTCAACGAGAAATCTTCATCACTGTATGCTCTATATGTGAGATTTTTGGTAGGATTTATGCATATCTTGATAATGGCTGAAATCATGCTTGTTCTGTAAACTTAATGCTAAAATGAAACATTGTCATATGTGCACATTTCCATGCTTATATGAGTCATCTAAGGATCAAATCTTACAATCATGCCTTCTTGATGATTGAACCACATGTTACAAGATTTGCATACGTGTTTAGGTCATGTTATTTGAGTTTCATCTTGCACACTAAATTGTCTCACAAAAAGTGTTCATCATACTTAGAATTCCCAAGCATATCATTAAGAATCATGATTCATCTCATAATGTCATTTAAATTGTATGACATTTTGTATGCCGACTTAGGATTATATAACTATCTAAGCTTTTCATTGCATCCAATCGTAAGTCCCATGTGATTTCTTCATGTCGTTTGTTAATTTTAAGGTTTTGTAATGAATACTTATATTACGTTTTCTTAATTACTGATGCGTACATTTTTAGATATCTCAATTTTAGGATACCAAATTGACTTAGTTTGGACGGAACTAGCCTGAGACATTCAAGCACCTCTGGACCTAGTTGAATCCTATTTGGACCTTATCTTTTCCTATTTTGTTCGATTCTAACTATATTTTGGCCTTCAAGATTCGAGGTTAGTTTTGTGAATTTTTCCTTCCACGATTGAGATTTCCTTGGATTTATCTTGCCTGCTTTATTCTCGTGTTATGATGGAGAAAATTAGGGATGGATTCAGAAACTTTCATAGTGGGAAAACCTAAAACTAGAAAATAAAAGGTAAATGCAAATTTATTGATTCAAATAGTAAGTATATCATTTATGTGCTTGTGATCACATCGATCCTTCATTTGGGCTTAACATTGGAAGCTAAAGCCGATAATTCTGAATGTAAAGCTATTACGTGAGCGTTTTCATGTTTCTACAGTTCCGAAAAATCACATGAACTAAACCACACCTTTAAGTATATACTAGGAGTCAATCGCACACTTCACCTCTCACTTGGATAGATGTTTTCACTCCAAGTACAATAACTTCTCCAATGTGCTTACAAATGGGTTTTTCATAGGCGACTTGATTATCCTGATTTAGTTTCATGCGATAGCGTCCTGCCTCATATAAATTTGTGTCCTTTCATGTCACACGTCAGTCTCTGATTTGACTATTATCAGAGTCGCTCCGCATCAGTCCCACGTTAGCTCCACTGCTGTGCCATGCTAGCGACTAGTCCAAAGAAGTCCACCGCGTGACCGCGTCAGCGAGCCCTGCTGATCATTGGACGGAACTAGCCTAAGACATTCAAGTGCCTGCGGACCTAGTTGAATCCTATTCGGACCCTATCTTTTCTAGTTTTGTCCGATTCTGAATATATTTTGGCCTTCAGGATTCAAGATTAGTTTTGTGAATTTTTCCTTCTGCGATTGAGATATCCTTGGATTTATCTTGGTTGCTTTATTCCCGTGTTACGATGGAGAAAGTTAGGGATGAACTCAGAAATTTTCATCAGCAGGAAAACCTAATACTGGAAAATAAAAGGCAAATGCAAATTTATTGATTCAAATAGTAAGTATATTATTTATGTGCTTGAAAAGAAAATCGAATGATGAGTAAAATTTAAATTAGATTTTGCTTATACTTTGCACTTAAACCTTCATAACTTACCTTTCAAGCGTCCTCCTTGGAAAGCACCTCGTGGGTCTAAAATTGGCAGCCAACGCCTATTTTTTTTTTCCCAATTTCTTTTTGACTGATGAACTAATTCTCTTATTATTTGGCAAATTCTATTTAATTGTCAACATCTAAATTTACCAATTACATAGAAAAGTACCCCGATTTATTTGGTGACTTCCCGATTTTTTCTAGATTAAGTTGCTCGATGGAAAAGTTAATAAAAAAAAATGTTGATAGCTAACTCGAATGAGATCTGATAACCGGTTGAAAGCTTAATCAAAGAAAAGATTGACAAATAAGAGTTAGTAAATTTAAGGCACAATAAAGAAAAGTGAATGAAAAATTGATAAAAAATAAGAAAAGTTGGTAATTAAAAAAATAAACTTGGTAAGTAATTCATATAAGAGTTAGTTACTCAAAACTAATTGATAATTTAAATGCAGAAAAGTAGATAAGTCATTCTAATTAAAGTTGGTAATGTTAAGGCATTCTTGAGAAATGCTACTAGAAGTTTATAGATGATAAAAAAAATGATAATTTAAGTTTGAATGTATTACCCTTTTATTTTTGTTTTCTAGCTGGGTTATGATATGCAACTCCATGTGTCTACATTTCTTAGACATTTCATTTGATTCTCACCCCATATGCCCGCTCACTTGCTGGGCTTAGGGCCATTTCTCAGTCCTTCCTTCAATCATGTCTCTGTCACTTCTCATTTTCCTAGATGACCATCGCTCATTGACCATTGTCCCACACATAGTTCTGCAACTTCCTTGAAAGGCATCATGACATGTTTTCCATCATCTCGGTCTTGTAAAATCACCATAAAACGTGGTTGGGTTAAAATTTTGAAAAATTCCAAACTAATATATCTGTGATAAATTTACCTCAAACTATATTTTTGACCACCATAAACCCTAAATTTACACTTGTGACAAATTTATCCCTAAAACCGATACACTTGTGACAAATTTACCCCAAACTGATACACTTGTGACAAATTTACCCTATGTTAGTTTTTGTTAAATTTTACTGTTAAATTATTAAGTTAAATGACATGTGATAGTTAATCGGTATATCAATTTGAGATTTTACGCTCCGTTTTTCACTGTTTTACAATTTTTATGATTTTTTTTTGTGGTATTAATCCAATTTAGTGGAGGGTATATTTGTCACAAATTTATCAATTGGTTTGAGGATTTTTATGGTCGAATAAATTAGTTTGGGATAAATTTGTTATAAATATACAAGTTTATGATTTTTTATGGTCGTACGTCGGGGTAAATTTGCCACATGTGTAGTATGACAACAAATTTGAAATCAAATACATTTTTTAGGAATTTTTCATGGAAAAAAAATAGTTTGGGGTAAATTTGTCACATGTGTACTAGTTTGAGATTTTTCAAGGTATTAACCCAAACGTGGTGTGATCTGTTTCATAAATTTGGGAGGTGCGGCTAAGATAAAAAGAAAAAGGAGCTGTTTATACTCTTTCCTTGGACTTAAACCACCTTACAAGTGATTTTTTTTATTTATGAGATTACTATTTTCCCAACACTTACGTTCAAACAAAAGTACTTATATGCATAAAAAAACCCTAGGTTTCTCAAGGTAAATGCATTAAAAAAGGGATAAATTTTAGTGGAAGGTGCCACTACAGTTGTAGTGAACTCGCTTTGGGTAAAATGTATTAGTAGCATATCTGTTGTTGATATCTAAAATTTTGCAATCCAATTAGTTGTTAATTGCATTAAAAAATTTAGAAATCGACCCTGATCTCTAACCAAAAATCAACAATTGCATTTTGCATATTCGTTGCATTTTTTCATCCATTATTTAATCCATATATTTACATTGGACAAGGGCGAGTGGATTTAAGTGAATTATGTTGAACTTCCTCAATAAATTGGATTGAGCCAATAAGAGCATAAAATTTTTGCCAAGTGCATAAAACACTAAGTGGTCGAAATTTATAAATGGGAGAACTAAGAGGTGCCAAGGTGGAAAAAATTAATTCATTAGAGTAAATTCGGGGGATATGGACAATAATTTTATAAAAAAAATTTCAAAGGACATTGCAGGAATGTCATCGCAACCACATCACGGCGAGATTGGTTCCATTTCAACGGCTGAGATTCTTCCATCCCAATCGAAGGGCCTATATTGGTGGGAACAGTGCAAGATCGTTGCCCTTGCCCTCCCCATCCCCGCCCCTATCCTCTGGCCCTTCGGGCCCAAAAATTAAGATATTATAATAATATCCCTAACCACTCTTTTCCACATCTATCCTTTTCCACGGTAAATTTCCAAGAACTTGCCCCAAAGACTCGAATCACCTCCCCTTCCCCTTCCCTATCCTCTGGCCCTTCAAGCCCAAAAAATTAAGATATTATAATAATATCCCTACCACTTTTTCCACATCTGTCCTTTCTCCATGGTAAATTTCCAAGAACCTGCCCCAAAGACTCAAATCACCTCCCTTCCCCTCCCCTATCCTCTGGCCCTTCGGCCCAAAAAATTAAGATATTATAATAATATCCCTACCACTTTTTCCACATATATCCTTTCTCCAAGGTAAATTTCCAAGAACCTGCCCCAAAGACTCCCTTTGGGCCCAAAAAATTAAGATATTATAATAATATCCCTATCACTTTTTCCACACAGTAAATTTCCAAGAACCTGCCCCAAAGACTCGAATCACCTCCCTTCCCCTCCCCTATCCTCTAGCCCTTTAGCCCAAAAAATTAAGATATTATAATAATATCCCTATCACTTTTTCCACATCTGTCCTTTCTCGATGGTAAATTTCCAAGAGCCTGCCTCCAAAGACTCAATCACCTCCCCTTCCCCTTTCCCTAGCCCAAAAAATTAAGATATTATAATAATATCCCTACCACTTTTTCCACATCTGTCCTTTCTCCACGGTAAATTTCCAAGAACTTGCCCCAAAGACTCGAATCACCTCCCCTTCCCCACTTTTTTCGACCCAAAAAGAAAAAAACCCCAACACACGCCCGAGTCGACGCCAAGCACATCATCATTATGCATCGCGGTCGTACACATTGAGAGAAACGACAAAAGGAAAACAATAAATTAAAAAGGAAAAGATGAGAGCCAATCTAAGTTAGGATTGGTCGGTCAACAAGAAAGAATATCGGAACGTCAGGTTTGAGAGATAAGGAATATTGAGAGTAATATATATTTATTTTAAAACAAGAAAGGTGAGATTAATATTTCACACAAAATGAAACAATTTGATTGTCCTTTCTTTTTTGTCGAAATGGAAATATGTTAAATAGCTCGAAAGTCTGAGTAGAAAAGACTTGAATTTAAACAAATTGAAGCCAAAAGGGTTGGACGCCTCGTTGAAAAAAACACAAAAAGAACAATTTGATTATACTTTTTTCTCCATCTGTTCAGCGAAAGCCGATCTCCACCCATCTCACAAACCCGTGCACCAATTCTCCATCTTTGTTCCGGCACACGCAGCTTATTGCTCCTACCGGCGAATCCGAGGAGTAAGACCCGTTACTATTGATTTTGAGGGCGTTTGCAGTCGGCCTTTTCCAGTTCTGAGGTAACGAGCCTTCTTTGAGTTCGCCTGATTTGTAAAGCAGAGATTCTTCGCCTTGGCTAAGCTGATGATTTTCTTTGGGTTCGGTTTCTGTTGGCGAAAAATTGTGTTGTTCCTCTCTTTCCAGATCTGCCAGAGTACTGTGGCTAGGAGATTGAAACTTGTTGAGGTATGGGTGAAATCTTGAAGCCATTCATCTATTCGATGACGGCCGAAGTGTGAGACGTGGATCTGTAAGGCTGGGTCTTGCCAAACTTCTCGGTGTCGTTGCTGGTTTCGTCCGGCGGTCTGGTTTGCTTTCTCTTCGGAATTCTCGAGACCTTGTTGCCGGCTTGCCCATCGCCGCCGCCCCCTCACCATTCACCGCGCCCGCTGCTGGCTTACCCATCGTCGCGCCTCTACCTAGCTTGCCGGCTCTCTTCGTCGCGCTCAGAACATCCCGCGGCAACTGCAGCCGCGACAGCGGCTTTGCTGGCTTATTCTAACGCCGCAGCAGCAGTCCCAGGCGGTTTCCGGTGATTCCTGGCGGCATCCTGGCTCCACTTGACGCCACCGCTTGCTGTTTTGTTTCCTCTGCTACGTTTCATTTCCTTTCGCAGGTTGCATAGAGCAGACTAGCATTGATCGAACCCACACCGTTGCCGCCAAGCCGAGTCCGACCAACAAACCTTTACCGTTGCATTTTTTGTTCTAGCGAACCTGTCTGCAATATGCTGTGTCCTTGCTGGATCGCCATCGTTGCTGCTCTGGTCCTGACGTTCCTCCTCCTCACCGGTCGACGTAAAGCTCCCCGCCCTGGTCCCGATTCTCAGAAACAAATACTTCAAACTAGGTAATTTCTCAAACCAATTCGATTTAATTATTCGTTGCCGTGTTTGCAATTATTGATTATCTAATTTGATATTATTTGATAATGATCTTGATTTGTTTAAAATTTTTAGGCATCTCCATGTTAGGAAATTCCCTATTTTGAACAGTGTGTATAGTTGATAATTCGATATGTAGGCATTAAGATCGGGTTATGGATTGCATAAGCAAATTTTAAAAAATTTGATAATAATTTTAAGTTTCCTTATACGTAAACTTTAATTCAATAAAAAATTACCTAAACCAATCATCCGACGTAAATGAATATAAATTAACAAAGTTTCATAATCTTATATTCTTCCACTCTGTTTTTAGAAATGCATATCTAAATAAAATTAAGGAGCACCTAAAATAGTCACCAATCCAGCTTTTTCAGATTTATTTTTCTTGTTGCTTTTTACTCTTAGGAGTACAATAAAGTAACTCCAAAAAAAAGCATCACGTTGCTCATGACCTAAAGATCAGGCCAGTCAAAGCGTCTTAGGATAGTTGGTTTGCATCTGACGCTATTCAAGATCGAGGTGCAACTCTCTCTCTCTCTCTCTCTCTCTCTCTCTCTCTCTCTTTTGGATTGTCATCTGGTCAAGTGTAACTTGATTGACATTAAGATTTCTGATATATAATAAGAAGGGGAATAAGTTACACTTGAGTTCCCTTCTTTCTATATATCAGAAATCTTAATTTCAATTAAGGGCCATTTCTTCTTTTCTTTTCCCTTTTTAGGTACACGTGTTTCTTAATTATAGTGACTTGACTCCAGTGGATCCCAGGCCAGCCATCATCGCTGTGCAGATTAATGGTAATTCTGATTTGTAAGAACACATTATCTTGCACTTTATATTTGAATAAACATTTTAAATCTTACCAAGATAGTAAAAAGGTTTTGCTTTCTAGAAAGCACCAAACTAGTCCTAAGAAAACTCAGCTAACTCTGTCTCTAACCATGAGCATTATGTGTCATTTGTGAAACCAAACTATGCATGTACTTACATCTATCAATAATTAAGAAAGTAAGGTAACATGGAGCTTAGTGGTTGAACCACATAATCACAAATTTCCATCTCCTCCCTCTCCCTTAAAATTAATTAGACATATTACTTTACCAAAAAGTAGAAAAATAATTATTCATCACATTTGATTTAATATAACTTTTCTAGAGCAATACACTAACGTCAACATGCCTTCCTTATCTTCGGTTTACTTAGACTTTGACTCGACTCTGGTGGGCCATGGAAATCGGAAAACAGAAACTCAATTTCACAGGTCTCGAACTAACATGAACTTGCTGGAGTTGCATTTCCCAGGACTCCACTTGTAGAGTTACATATCTCGGACATTTCATCTGATTCTCGCCCCATTTCACCAGTCAACTTGTGGGGCTTAGGACATTTCTTAATCCTTTAATCATATCTCTGCAATTTCTCTCAATCAATGCCGTGACAGGACAAATGGAAACTGAGCTTGGCTTACCTACTGACCATCGCTCGTTGGCCCCTATTAAAGCATGTCAATTCTTTTGTGATTTGCTTTCAGAATTTTAGCAGACGCAGCTGAGATGAAAAGAAAAAGGAGCTCTTCTCCGGAAATTGGATTCACACGCCATGGCTCATCTGGAATTGAGTATGACGTGTTCTTGAGTTTTCGAGGACCGGATACTCGCACTACCTTCACAGATTACCTTTATCATACCTTGCTGGATAAGGGTATCAGTGTTTTCATAGACAAGCAGGGGATCGACATTGGGGAAGAGATCGGTCCTGAGATTTTCCAGGCCATCAATGACTCAAAAATGTGCATTCCCATCTTCTCCACAGGCTACGCCTCTAGTAGCTGGTGCCTACGTGAACTGGAACACATGATGGAGCGTAGGAAAACTAACAAACTAGAGGTTATGCCCATTTTCTATGACGTGGAACCCTCTGACGTGAAGCTTGAAACCAAAGTGTATAGGGATGCCCTAACTTTGCAGGAAGAAAAACATGGTGCTGAGATTGTGCAGCGCTGGATGGAGGCACTCAAGGAAGTTAGCCAGAATCAAGGGATGGGACACCAAGAGCATAGGGTAATTTTAACTCACTCAACTCCATCTTCCCTTTTATCTCTGTTTCTTTTGCTTGAATGCGGATTATGAATTGAAGAGCACAATTTTTTCTTAGTTCTAGACCAAAAATTGTGATGGATATTGCATGCAATTCTACACTCCATTGTCTCAAGACTCAAGGATTACCATCTCGACATAAACATTATAACCTATCGAATTAGATTGAATAGAACTAGAGAATCATGTATTTATTCTTTTGTTCGTTGGGTCCAGCATCTGCATAACTTCATGTTAATGTTTGATCTTGCAAGTGTACAAGTTTGCCACCAATCTTATAATTCACTTGATTATGTTGTGTGTCCTAACACAGCCATGGAGAACTTGCACGATTGATTGCTCGGAAAGTGTTGGTTAAGCTTAAGGTGTCTTCTGTTCGAATATCTGATCATTTAGTTGGAATGGACGACTCAGTGAATAGAGTAGTAGCTTTATTGGATGTCAACTATAAGGATATAAGGCTCATTGGAATTTGCGGGATGGGTGGAATAGGCAAGACAACTCTTGCCAAGGTTGTTTACCACAAGCTATCTACTAATTTTGAGAGTCACAGCTTCATTTCAAATATCCGAGAGTCTGATCTATTAACTGTGCAAAGGCAATTAGTCTCTGATATCAGTGGTGACATAGGAGATGAACTTCGTAGCATTGATCATGGGATGAATATGATCCAAAATCGATTTTGCAGAAAGAAAGTTCTTATATTTCTTGATGATGTAGATCATAGAAGCCAACTTATGGCATTAGTTGCAAAGAGAGAATGGTTTGGTTTGGGAAGTAGAATAGTTGTCACAACAAGAGACAAAGGTGTTTTAAATGGATTCCAAGATCAATTTGGATGTTGTTTGATTTATGAGGCTAAGGAACTCAACAATCCGGAAGCTCTTCAACTTTTTAGCAAGCATACCTTTAGAAGCAACTCTCCTCCAAATGAATTCTTGAGTCTATCTATGGAAGTTACTAGAAAAGCCGGAGGGCTTCCTTTGGCTATCGAAGTGATTGGCTCGTATTTATATGGAAAAACGAAAGCAGTGTGGCAAGATACATTGAAAAAGATGGATTATTGTCAGCACAGGGACGTGAAGGAAAAGTTAATGTTGAGTTATCAGGCATTAGATCATTTGCAACAACAAATATTTCTTGATATCGCTTGCTTTCTAGCTGGACAAGATAAGAGCTATTCATATTACATGTGGGATGACTGTGGATTTTTTCCGAGTGAGGGGATTGATATTCTGCTTTTAATGTCCTTAGTGAAGATTGGAGAGGAGAATGAACTATGGATGCATGATCAGCTTAAGGACTTAGGTAGGACCATTGTGTATGAAGAAAATTGCAAAGACCCCACAAAGGGTTCTCGAGTGTGGTGGGCTTGGCAAGGTGGTATGAATATTGTCCAGCAAAAGAAGGTAGTATTAGTCTAAGTGCACCCTCGTATTCTTTTTTCATTGCAGAAAACTTCATTGGTCTGTTTTGCCTTTATTTTGGGCTCTATTTGGAACTCCTCAATTTGAACTAACTCTTTCTCAATTTAGGGAATCGGAACTGTTGCAGCGTACTATAATCAATCTAAGGTGCCTCTCCAAAACTCTGTTTTGACATCAAAAGACTTTATCGAAATGCCAAATATTAGATTTCTCAAATTGTTTGGTTGGACCCTCTCCGGAGATTTTGGGGATCTCTTTTCAGAATTGAGATGGCTTACTTGGTATAATTGTCCAAAAGAAATGCAGGCAACCAACTTTTGCCCAAAAAATCTAGTCATCCTTAACTATGGGGAGCAGCTCAATAGATGAACATTGGGGTGGTTGGACTCAACTCAAGGTATGTATGTGTGTGCAAATAATTTGGGATAACATGTTATATTTTCTTCCAGTCACACCAGCTCTTGTGTCGCACGTGGTCGTTGATTGTCATCCTTGATCTCTTTATTATTATTATTTTATTGAAGTCTATTGGTGTAATTCATAAAACAACTCTTGGTCTTGAAGAAGGCTTATGACACCAATCCCTCATTCTATAGGTCTGAAACTTAACCGTTGTGTTTTCACTAGAAAAAACATCAAATCAAACAATTACTTTTCATTTATGTCGTAGATTCATTCAAGCAATAATGCCACTTGTATATCCTCGGTGAAGATACTTTGGTCAATGAAAAGATTGGTACCCTTGACCACTTTTATTCGTTGATTCAATATTGTGTTCATAGATATTTTGTTGTGTTAATGGAGAGAATTTAACTTGTGCAGATTTTTAACGATTGCATTTTTCATTTTTACCTAATCAAACAATTAATCTTTACCAATTAACTTACCAAAAAAAGAAAAAATATGTTATGATTTGGTTGATGGTCATCAATTTGAACTGCATTTTATAGTTTTATGTTGATATTATTTATTGCTATTTTACCATTTATGCCAATTCTTCTCCAATGGCTTTCTTCAATTCAAATTGATTGTAGTTGCATGATTAAAGGGTATTGTAATTTGGACATTCTATGTTACTAGTAACTACATTTTTGGGTTGCACAATAAATAAGTGTAATGACTTGATTAGATATTCATACATATTTCGTGATTTCTATAATTTGTAGGGTTGTTAGATTGCCTAATGGAATAAATGTCATCGCTTAATATCTATTGACTAACATTACTATTTAAAGAACAATTTATAAACGTTCATGTTGTTTGGAGTTCCCTAATCCCCCCAACTAGTTGTCACGAATCATAAATGTTTAAAGTTAAGTGAAATATAAGTAGTGACCATCTATAATATACAAGGATGCGATGCAGAAGAAAAAGCAAACGATGGAGAGAAATTAGCAAACCAATAAAAATTGGCAAATAAATTTGAATTTGCAAACTGATTTATTTTGAACATCAATACTATTAAATGAACATTATACTCTTCTGAGCTTATGTGAAAGCTAATACGGCCCTTATTTTAATAAATGAAATGCACAAAAAGAAAAAGTAAAGTGCAAATATAAATTAGTTTTTAGTCAGAAAACATGTGAGATTATTTTCTATATTGAAATTTAGAAGATATATTCACATAGGAACAACCGTAGAGTTTACAGCCATAAGTACTCGTGGTAAGGACAAAATCGCTAATTTGATGACAAAGTTGGAAAGGAATGTTATAATTTAAACATAGATCTATGTTCTTTTATTGGTTGTTGGGGACGACATTGGAAGAAATGAAGGGTAACGAAGAGTGGTTTTCGTTTAAGTTGGGAATGCATGTACAGAGTATTTATAAAGTTACTTTTATGGAACGGTTGCTTAGTCGATATATTTGCTCATGTTCTGCAAATCTAATATAAATTAAACTCATTGGATATACATAATCATTTAACAGGTGGCTACAAGATTGAAGGTCCTTGATCTATCAGACTGCACAATGTTAAAAGAAATTCCTGAGCTCTCTGCATTTTTATTCTTAGAAAAATTAATTCTAAAAGGGTGTGAAATGCTTATGAAACTTTCCGATTCGATTGGAATGCTGAAGTACTTAGTTGAGCTGGATGTCTCATTCACAAGCATTGTGGAGTTGCCAAATAGCATTGTCTATCTAAAGAGTTTGAGAGTGTTGAGGATTGGCTGCAGCTGTATGCAAAAGTTACCTGATGCCATTGGAATGATAGAAAAACTTGAGGAAATTTATGGAGAGAATTGCCAGATGCTAGAAGTGATTCCTAATGATATTGTGAGACTACCATTTTTGCGGATTTTGAAATTAACAGGAACTTGTGAGGATAGAATGTACCAAAGTTTCAACAGAATTGGGTAAGTATATCTATCTTAACATGTTTGAGAAAAAGATTTGGAGATCTCCAATTTATTAAGTCTAAAAAATCTGAAATTATGTTTTCTCATAACATTCTAGATGTTATCTTTCAGAAAAGTAGTGTTGAATATACTCTATCTTTTATTATTCGATGCGGGAATAATTTAAGAATAGATGGATTTTCTTTTATTTGTTGTTGGGGACAACTTTGAAATAAATGTGACGAAGAATGGTTTTGGCTTAAGTTAGAAATGTATATATAGAGTATTCATAAAGTTATTTTGGTGGAATGGTTGCTTGGTCGATATATTTACTTATCTCCTGTAAAACTAACATAAATTAAATTTGTTGGATATACATAATCATTTGACAGGTGGCTACAAGATCGAAGGTCATTGATCTCTCGTACTGCAGAATGTTGAAAGAAATTCCTGAGCTCCCTGCATTTTTATCCGTAGAAAAATTAATTCTAAAGGGGTGTGAAATGCTTACGAAACTTTCTGACTCGATTGGAATGCTGAAGTACTTAGTTGAGTTGGATGTCTCATACACAAACATTGTGGAGTTGCCAAATAGCATTGTCAATCTAAAGAGTTTGAAAGTGTTGAAGATTGGTGGCAGTTACATGCAAAAGTTACCTGATGCTATTGGGATGATGGAAAAACTTGAGGAAATTTACGGAGAGGATTGCCGAATGCTAAAAGTGATTCCTAGTGATATTATGAGACTACCATTCTTGCGAATTTTGAAATTAACAGGAACTTGTGATATGAATGTACCAAAGTTTCCACAGAGTTGGGTAAGTATATATATCCTCACATGTTTGAGAAAAAGATTCGGAGATCTCCAATTTATTGTGTTTAAAGAATGTGAAATTATGTTTGCTTATAACATTCTAGATGTTGTCATTTACACGAGTAGTGTTAATTATATTCTTTCATTTATTATTCGATGTGGGAGTAATTTAAGAATATATGGATTTTCTTTTATTTGTTGTTGGGGAAAACATTAAAATAAGTGTGACGAAGAGTGATTTTGGCTTAAGTTATGAATGCATATATAGAGTATTTATAAGGTTATTTTGGTGGAAAGGTTGGTTGGTCGATATATTTGATTATCTCTTTCAAAACTAACAAAAATTAAATTTGTTTGATATACATAATCATTTGACAGGTGGCTCCAGGATCGAAGGTCATTAATCTCTCGTACTGCAGAATGTTGAAAGAAATTCCTGAGCTCCCTGCATTTTTATCATTAGAAAAATTAATTCTAAAGGGGTGTGAAATGCTTACGAAACTTTCTGACTCGATTGGAATGCTGAAGTACTTAGTTGAGTTGGATGTCTCATACACAAACATTGTGGAGTTGCCAAATAGCATTGTCAATCTAAAGAGTTTGAAAGTGTTGAAGATTGGTGGCGGTTACATGCAAAAGTTACCTGATGCTATTGGGATGATGGAAAAACTTGAGGAAATTTACGGAGAGGATTGCCAAATGCTAAAAGTGATTCCTAGTGATATTATGAGACTACCATTCTTGCGGATTTTAAAATTAACAGGAACTTGTGATATGAACGGACAAAAGCTTCCACAGAGTGGAGTAAGTATATCTATCCTCACATGTTTGAGAAAAAGATTTGGAGATCTCCAATTTATCGAGTCTAAAAAATGTGAAATTATGTGTTCACATAACATTCTAGATGTTATCATTTATACGTGTAGTGTTAATTATATTCTTTCTTTTATTATATAATGTCGGAATAATTTAAAAATAGATAGATTTTCTTTTATTTGTTGTTGGGGACAACTTTGAAATAAAGCGTGATGAAGAGTGGTTTTGGCTTAAGTTAGAATGCATATATAAAGTATTTATAAGTTATTTTGGTGGAAATGTTGTTTGGTCGATATATTTAATTCTCTTTCAAAACTAACAAAAATTAAATTTGTTTGATATACATAATCATTTGACAGGTGGCTCCAGGATCGAAGGTCATTGATCTGTCGTACTGCAGAATGTTGAAAGAAATTCCTGAGCTCTCAGCATTTTTATCTTTCGATAAATTAATTCTAAAGGGTTGTGAAATGCTTACGAAACTTCCCGACTCGATCGGAATGCTGAAGTACTTAGTTGAGTTGGATGTCTCATTCACAAGCATTGTGGAGTTGCCAAATAGCATCGTCAATCTAAAGAATTTGAAAGTATTGAAGATTGGCAGCAGTTGCATGCAAAAGTTACTTGATGCCATTGGGATGATGGAAAAACTTGAGGAAATTTATGGAGATGATTGCCGGAGGCTAGAAGTGATTCCTAGTGATATTATGAGACTACCATTCTTGCGAATTTTGAAATTAACAGGAACTTGCGATATGAATGTACCAAAGCTTCCGCAGAGTTGGGTAAGTATTTCTATCCTCACATGTTTGAGAAAAAGATTCGGAGATCTCCAATTTATCCACTCTAAAAAATGTGAAATTATGTGTTCACATAACATTCTAGATGTTATCATTTATATGTGTAGTGTTAATTATATTCTTTCTTTTATTGTATAATGTCGGAGTAATTTAAGAATAGATAGATTTTCTTTTATTTGTTGTTGGGGGCAACTTTAAAATAAGTGAGATGAAAAGTGGTTTTGGCTTAAGTTATGAATGCATTTATAGAGTATTTATAAAGTTATTTTGATTGATAGGTTGGTTGGTGGATATATTTAATTATCTCTTTCAAAACTAATATAAATTAAATTTGTTTGATATACATAATCATTTGACAGGTGATTCCAGGATCGAAGTTCATTGATCTGTCGTACTGCAGAATGTTAAAAGAAATTCCTGAGCTCTCAACATTTTTATCTTTCGATAAATTAATTCTAAAGGGTTGTGAAATGCTTACGAAACTTCCCGACTCGATCGGAATGCTAAAGTACTTAGTTGAGTTGGATGTCTCATTCACAAGTATTGTGGAGTTGCCAAATAGCATTGTCAATCTAAAGAGTTTGAAAGTGTTGAAGATTGGCAGCAGTCGCATGCAAAAGTTACCTGATGCCATTGGGATGATGGAAAATCTTGAGGAAATTTATGGAGAGGATTGCCAGATGCTAGAAGTGATTCCTAGTGATATTATGAGACTACCATTTTCTTGCGGAATTTTGAATTTAATAGGAACTTGTGATATGAATGTACCAAACCTTCCACAGCGTTGGGTAAGTATATCTAACCTCACATGTTTGAGAAAAAGATTCGGAGATCTCCAATTTATCGAGTCTAAAAAATGTGAAATTATGTGTTCACATAACATTCTAGATGTTATCATTTATACGTGTAGTGTTAATTATATTCTTTCTTTTATTATATAATGTCGGAATAATTTAAAAATAGATAGATTTTCTTTTATTTGTTGTTGGGGACAACTTTGAAATAAGCGTGACGAAGAGTGGTTTTGGCTTAAGTTAGGAATGCATATATAAAGTATTTATAAGCTTATTTTGGTGGAAATGTTGGTTGGTCGATATATTTAATTCTCTTTCAAAACTAACAAAAATTAAATTTGTTTGATATACATAATCATTTGACAGGTGGCTCCAGGATCGAAGGTCATTGATCTGTCGTACTGCAGAATGTTGAAAGAAATTCCTGAGCTTTCAACATTTTTATCCTTCGATAAATTAATTCTAAAGGGGTGTGAAATGCTTACGAAACTTTCCGACTCGATCGGAATGGTGAAATACTTAGTTGAGATGGATGTCTCATTCACAGGCATTGTGGAGTTGCCAAATAGCATTGTCAATCTAAAGAATTTGAAAGTATTGAAGATTGGCGGCAGTTGCATACAAAAGTTATCTGATGCCATTGGGATGATGGAAAAACTTGAGGAAATTTATGGAGAGGATTGCCGGAGGCTAGAAGTGATTCCTAGTGATATTATGAGACTACCATTCTTGCGAATTTTGAAATTAACAGGAACTTGCGATATGATTGTACCAAAGATTCCGCAGAATTTGGTAAGTATTTCTATCCTCACATGTTTGAGAAAAAGATTCGGAGATCTCCAATTTATCGTGTCTAAAACATGTGAAATTATGTGTTCACATAACATTCTAGATGTTATCATTTATATGTATAGTGTTAATTATATTCTTTGTTTTATTATATAATGTCGGAGTAATTTAAGAATAGATAGATTTTCTTTTATTTGTTGTTGGGGGCAACTTTAAAATAAGTGAGACGAAGAGTGGTTTTGGCTTAAGTTAGGAATGCATATATAGAGTATTTATAAGGTTATTTTGATTGATAGGTTCGTTGGTGGATATATTTAATTATCTCTTTCAAAACTAATATAAATTAAATTTGTTTGATATACATAATCATTTGACAGGTGATTACAAGATTGAAGGTTCATTGATCCGTCAGACTTGCAGAATGATAAAGAAATTCCTGAGCTCTCAACATTTTTATCTTTCGAAAATTAATTCTAAAGGGTTGTGAAATGCTTACGAAACTTCCGACTCGATCGGAATGCTAAAGTACTTAGTTGAGTTGGATGTCTCATTCACAAGCATTGTGGAGTTGCCAAATAGCATTGTCAATCTAAAGAGTTTGAAAGTGTTGAAGATTTGGCAGCAGTCGCATGCAAAAGTTACCTGATGCCATTGGGATGATGGAAAATCTTGAGGAAATTTATGGAGAGGATTGCCGGATGCTAGAAGTGATTCCTAGTGATATTATGAGACTACCATTCTTGCGAATTTTGAATTTAATAGGAACTTGTGATATGAATGTACCAAACCTTCCACAGCGTTGGGTAAGTATATCTAACCTCACATGTTTGAAAAAAGATTCGGAGATCTCCAATTTATCGAGTCTAAAAATGTGAAATTATGTTTTTTTATAACATTCTAGATATTGTCATTTATATGAGTAGTGTCAATTGTATTGTTTCTTTTGTTATTTGATGTGGGAGTAATTTAAGAATAGATGGTTTTCTTTTATTTGTTGTTGGAGACAACTTTGAAATAAATGTGACGAAGAGTGGTTTTGGCTTAAGTTAGGAATGCATATATATAGTATTTATAAGGTTATTTTGGTGGAATAGTTGCTTGGTCGATATATTTAATTATCTTTTGCAAAACTTACTTAAATTAAACTTGTTGGATGTACATAATCATTTGACAGGTGTTTACAAGATCGAAGGTTGTTGATCTGTCGTACTGCAAAATGTTGAAAGAAATTCCTGAGCTCTCTGCATTTATATCCGTAGAAAAATTAATTCTAAAGGGGTGTGAAATGCTTATGAAACTTTCCGACTCGATCGGAATGCTGAAATACTTAGTTGAGTTGGATGTGTCATTCACAAGCATTGTGGAGTTGCCAAATAGTATTGTCAATCTAAAGAGCTTGAAAGTATTGAAGATTATCGGCAGTCGTATGCAAAAGTTACCTGATACCATTGGGATGATGGAAAAACTTGAGGAAATTTATGGAGAGTATTGCGAGAAGCTAGAAGTGATTCCTAGTGATATTGTGAGACTACCATTCTTGCGGATTTTGAAATTAACAGGAACTTGTGTGGAGAATGTACCAAAGCTACCACAGAGTTCGGTAAGTCTATATCTATCCTTACAAGTTGGAGAAAAAGATTTAGAGATCTCCAGTTTAGTGAGTCTAAAAAGTATGAAATTAGGTTTTCCTATAACATTTTAGATGTTATCATTTCTAAGAGTAGTGTTGATTATGTTTTGTCTTTTATTATTTGATGTGGGAGTACGGTAAGAATAGACCAATTTTTTTTTATTTGATGTTAGGGGCAACTTTGAAATAAGTGTGATGAAGAGTGGTTTTGGCTTAAGTTATGAATGCATATATAGAGTATTTATAAGGTTATTTTGATTGAAGGTTGCTTGGTGGATATATTTAATTATCTCTTTCAAAACTAATATAAATTAAATTTGTTTGATATACATAATCATTTGACAGGTGATACAAGATTGAAGGTTCATTGATCCGTCGTACTGCAGAATGTTAAAAGAAATTCCTGAGCCCTTTGCATTTTTATCTTTCGAAAATTAATTCTAAAGGGTTGTGAAATGCTTATGAAACTTCCCGACTCGATCGGAATGCTAAAGTACTTAGTTGAGTTGGATGTCTCATTTACAAGCATTGTGGAGTTGCCAAATAGCATTGTTAATCTAAAAAGTTTGAAAGTGTTGAAGATTGGCGGCAATTGCATGCAAAAGTTACCTGATGCCATTGGGATGATGGAAAAACTTGAGGAAATATATGGAGAGGATTGCCGGATGCTAGAAGTGATTTCTAGTGATATTATGAGATTACCATTCTTGCGGATTTTAAAATTAACAGGACCTTGTGATATGAACGGACGAAAGCTTCCACAGAGTGGAGTAAGTATTTCTATCCTCACTTGTTTGAGAAAAGGATTCGTAGATCTCCAATTTATCGTGTCTAAAACATATGAAATTATGTTTGCTTATAACATTCTAGATGTTATCATTTATACGAGTAGTGTTAATTATATTTTTCATTTATTATTCGATGTGGGAGTAATTTAAGAATTGATGGATTTTCTTTTATTTGTTGTTGGGGAATACTTTGAAATAAGTGTGACAAAGAGTGGTTTTAGCTTAAGTTAGGAATGCATATATAGAGTATTTATAAGGTTATTTTGGTGAAATGGTTGCTTGGTTGATATATTTACTTATCTCTTGCAAAACTAACTTAAATTAAACTTGTTGGATATACATAATCATTTGACAGGTGGTTAGAAGATCGAAGGTCATTGATCTGTCGTACTGCAGAATGTTGAAAGAAATTCCTGAGCTCTCCGCATTTTTATCCTTCGATAAATTAATTCTAAAGGGTTGTGAAATGCTTACGAAAATTTCCGACTCGATTGGAATGCTAAAATACTTAATTGAGTTGGATGTCTCATTCACAAGTATTGAAGAGTTGCCAAATAGCATTGTCAATCTAAAGAGTTTGAAAGTGTTGAAGATTGGCGGCAGTTGCATGCAAAAGTTACCTGATGCCATTGGGACGATGGAAAAGCTTGAGGAAATTTATGGAGAGGATTGCCGGATGCTAGAAGTGATTCCTAGTGATATTATGAGACTACCATTCTTGCGAATTTTGAAATTAATAGGAACTTGTGATGGAGAATGTACCAAATCTTCCACAGCATTGGGTAAGTCTATATCTAATCCTCACATGTTTGAGAAAAAGATTTGAGATCTCCAATTTAGTGAGTCTAAAAATATGAAATTATGTTTTCCTATAACATTCTAGATGTTATCATTTCTAAGAGTAGTGTTGATTATGTTCTATCTTTTATTATTTGATGTGGGAGTACTGTAAGAATAGACCAAATTTGTTTTATTTGATGTTAGGGACAACTTTGAAATAAGTGTGACGAAGAGTGGTTTTGGCTTAAGTTAGGAATGCATATATAAAGTATTTATAAGGTTATTTTGGTGGAATGCTTGCTTGGTCGATTATTTACTTATCTCTTGCAAAACTAACATAAATTAAACTTGTTGGATATACATAATCATTTGACAGGTGGCTACAAGATTGAAAGTGCTTGATCTGTCGTATTGCAGAATGTTGAAAGAAATTCATGAGCTCTCTGCATTTTTATCCTTAGAAAAATTAATTCTAAATGGGTGTGAAATGCTTACGAAACTTTCCGACTCAATCGGAATGCTGAAATATTTAGTTGAGTTGGATGTCTCATTCACAAGCATTGTGGAGTTGCCAAATAGCATTGTCAATCTAAAGAGTTTGAAAGTATTGAAGATTGGCGGCACTTGCATGCAAAAGTTACCGGATGTCATAGGGATGATGGAAAAACTTCAGGAAATTCATGGGGAGGATTGCCAGAAGCTAGAAGTGATTCCTAATGATATTGTGAGACTACCATATTTGCGGATTTTGAAATTGACAGGAACTTGTGTTGAGAATGTACCAAAGCTTCCACAGAGTTCGGTAAGTCTATATCTATCCTCACATGTTTGAAAAAAAGATTCGGAGATCTCCAATTTTGTAAGTCTTAAAAATCTGAAATTATGTTTTTCTATAACATTTTAGATGTTATCATTTATAAGAGTGGCGTTGATTGTATTATGTCTTTAATTATTCGATGTAGGAGTAATCTAAGAATAGATCAATTTTCTTTTATTTGTTGTTCGGGACAACTTTGAAATAAGTGTGACGAAGAGTGGTCTTGGCTTGAGTTAGGAATGTATATTTAGAGTATTTATAAGGTTATTTTGGTGGAATGCTTGCTTGGTCAATTATTTACTTATTTCTTGATAAACTATCATAAATTGAACTTATTGGATATACATAATCATTTGACAGGGGGCTCCAAGATTGAAGGTCCTTGATCTGTCGAACTGCAGAATGTTGAAAGAAATTCCTGAGCCCTCTGCATTTTTATCCTTAGAAAAATTAATTCTAAATGGGTGTCAAATGCTTACGAAATTTTCCGACTCGATCGGAATGCTGAAATATTTAGTTGAGTTGGATGTCTCATTCACAAGCATTGTAGAGTTGCCAAATAGTATTGTCAATCTAAAGAACTTGAAAGTGTTGAAGATTAGTGGCAGTCGCATGCAAAAGTTACCTAATACTATTGGGAAGATGAAAAAACTTGAGGAAATTTCCAGAGAGGATTGTGGGAAGCTAGAAGTGATTCCTAGTGATATTGTGAGACTACCATTTTTGCAGATTTTGAAATTAACAGGAACTTGTGTGGAGAATGTACCAAAGCTTCCACAGAGTTCGGTAAGTCTATATCTTTCCTCACGTGTCTGAGAAAAAGATTCGGAGATCTCCAATTTAGTGAGTCTTAAAAATCTGAAATTATGTTTTTCCATAACATTTTAGATGTTATCATTTATAAGAGTAGCATTGATTATATTCTATCATTTATTATTCGATGTGGGAGTAATTTGAGAATAGATTGATTTTCTTTTATTTGTTGCGACGGACGACTTTGAAATAAGTGTGATGAAGAGTGATTTTGGCTTAAGTTAGGAATGCATATATAGAGTATTTATAAGGTTATTTTGGTGGAATACTTGCTTGGTCAATTATTTACTTATCTCCTGCAAAACTAACATAAATTAAACTTGTTTGATATACATAATCATTGGATAGGTGGCTACAAGATTGAAGGTGCTTGATCTTTCGTACTCCAAAATGTTAAAAGAAATTCCTGAGCCCTCTGCATTTTTATCCTTAGAAAAATTAATTCTAAGTGGGTGTGAAATGCTTACAAAACTTTCCGACTCGATTGGAATGCTGAAATACTTAGTTGAGTTGGATGTCTCATTCATAAGCATTGTGGAGTTGCCAAATAGTATTGTCAATCTAAAGAGCTTGAGAGTGTTGAAGATTGGCGGCAGTCGCATGCAAAAGTTACCTGATACCATCGGGATGATGGAAAAACTTGAGGAAATTCATGGAGAGGATTTCATGAAGCTAGAAGTGATTCGTAGTGATATTGTAAGACTACCATTCTTGCGGATTTTAAAATTAACAGGAACTTGTGTGGAGAATGTACCAAAGCTACCACCGAGTTCGGTAAGTCTATATCTATCCTCACATGTTTGAGAAAAAGATTCGGAGATCTCCAATTTAGTGAGTCTAAAAAATATGAAATTATGTTTTCCTATAACATTTTAGATGTTATCATTTCTAAGAGTAGTGTTGATTATATTCTATCTTTTATTATTCGATGTGAGAGTAATTTGTGAATAGATTGATTTTCTTTTATTTGTTGCGAGGGATGACTTTGAAATAAGTGTGGCGAAGAGTGGTTTTGGCTTAAGTTAGGAGTGCATATATAGAGTATTTATAAGGTTATTTCTGTGGAATGCCTGCTTGGTTGATTATTTACTTATCTTTTGCAAAAATAACGTAAATTAAACTTGTTGGATATACATAATCATTTGACAGGTGGCTACAAGATTAAAGGTGCTCGATCTGTCGTACTGTAGAATGTTGAAAGAAATTCCTGAGCCCTCAGCATTTTTATCCTTAGAGAAATTAATTCTAAATGGGTGTGAAATGCTTACGAAACTTTCCGACTCGATCGGAATGCTGAAATACTTAGTTGAGTTGGATGTCTCATTCACAAGCATTGTAGAGTTGCCAAATAGCATTGTCAATCTAAAGAGCTTGAAAGTGTTGAAGATTGACGGTAGTCGCATGCAAAAGTTACCTGATGCCATTAGGATGATGGAGAAACTTGAGGAAATTTATGGAGAGGATTGCGGGAAGCTAGAAGTTATTCCTAGTGATATTGTGAGAATACCATACTTGCGGATTTTGAAATTAACAGGAACTTGTGTGGAGAATGTACCAAAGCTTCCACAAAGTTCGGTAAATCTATATCTATCCTTACATGTTTGAGAAAAAGATTCGGTGATATCCAATTTCGAGAGTCTTAAAAATCTGAAATTATGTTTTTCCACAACATTTTAGATGTTATCATTTATAAGAGTAGTGTTGATTATATTGTGTATTTTATTATTTGATGTGGGAGTAATTTAAGAATAGATCGATTTTCTTTTATTTGTTGTTAGTGACAACTTTGAAATAAGTGTGACGAAGATTGGTTTTGGCTTAAGTTAGGAATGCGTATATAGAGTATTTGTAAGGTTATTTCGGTGGAATGCTTGCTTGGTCGATTATTACTTATCTCTTGCGAAACTAACATAAATTAAACTTGTTGGATATGCAGAATCATTTGAGAGGTGGCTACGAGATTGAAGGTCCTTGATCTGTCGTACTGCAGAATGTTGAAAGAAATTCCTGAGCCCTCAGCATTTTTATCCTTAGAAAAATTAATTCTAAATGGATGTGAAATGCTTATGAAACTTTCTGACTCGATCAGAATGCTGAAATACTTAGTTGAATTGGATGTCTCATTCACAAGCATTGTAGAGTTGCCAAATAGCATTGTCGATCTAAAGTGCTTGAAAGTGTTGAAGATTGACGGGAGTCGCATGCAAAAGTTAACCTTATGCCATTGTGATGATGGAGAAACTTGAAGAAATTTATGGAGAGTATTGCGGGAAACTAGATGTGATTTCTAGTGATATTGTGAAAATGCCATTCTTGCGGATTTTGAAATTAACAGGAACTTGTGTGGAGAACGTACCAAAGCTTCCACAAAGTTTGGTAAGTCTATATCTATCCTCACATGTTTGAGAAAAAGATTTGGAGATCTCCAATTTAGTGAGTCTTAAAAATCTGAAATTATGTATTTCAATAACATTTTTGATGTTATCATTTACAAGAGTAGCGTTGATTATATTCTGTCTTTTATTATTCGATGTTGGAGTAATCTAAGAATAGATCGATTTTCTTTTATTTGTTGTTAGGGACAATTTTGAAATAAGTGTGACGAAGAGTGGTTTTAGCTTAAGTTAAGAATGCATATATAGAGTATTTGTAAGGCTATTTTGGTGGAATGCTTGCTTGGTTAATTATTTACTTATCTTCTAAAAACGGGATAAGTACACTAATGGTGTCATAAGTTGTGTACGACGCTCACTTTGGTGCCAAAAGTTTCCGTCGGATCACTTAAGTGCCAAATCGGAGGAAAAACGCTCACGTTGGTTCCACCGGCGAAAGATTCCGGCCAAAATGATTTTTTTTTTTCAAATCGATAGGCCTTTAAATGACGTCGTTTTCAGTCCTCCTTAAGAAAACGACGTCGTTTTGCCGTCCTACATGGATGGCTTCATGGAAATGACGCCGTTTAGCTCACATGGGGGAAAAAGTAGGGTTTCCGCCGCTCGGGCACCGTCGTTCGTCCGCCGTCGCTCGGCCACCGTCGCTGCTCGGCCACCGTCGCTCAGTCACCATTGTAGTTGCTCGACCAGGTGAGCGAGGAGAGATTGAAATTGTTGCAGGAAAAATCGAAGGCGAGGGCGGAGGAGGAGGAGGAAGAAGATGGGTCGAAGGAGCTGCTGTTGCGCTGTTCCTGCTGGTGCGTTGCTGGTGTCGTTGCTGGTGTGCTGCCGGTGCTGTTCCTGGTGCCGTGCCGGTGCCGTTGTTGGTGTGGGTCTTCGAGGAAGAAGAAGACACGAAGACGAGCCTTCCTTCTCTCTCAATTTAAGGATTAGGGTTTCAAAGTTAGGGGAAAGATGTCAAACGGCGTCGTTTTGGTGTTTGGATGCCGACTCAACTCTCCGACGAGCCACGTCAGCGTAAAAAATTAATAAAAAAAAAATGCCATGTCGGATTTCCAGCCAATTTTGTCGGCATTGGCACCAAAGTGAGCATTTTTCAAATTTTTTGGACTTAAGTGATCCGACGGAAACTTTTAAGACCAAAGAGCAAAGCGTCGACACAACTTATGGCACCATTAGTGTACTTATCCCCCTAAAAACTAACATAAATTAAACTTGTTTGATGTACATAATCATTTGATAAGTGGCTACAAGATTGAAGGTCCTTGATTTGTCGTACTACAGAATGTTGAAAGAAATTCCTGGGCCATTTGCATTTTTATCCTTAAAAAAATTAATTATAAATGGGTGTAAAATGCTTACGAAACTTTCCGACTTGATCGGAATGCTGAAATACTTAGTTGAGTTTGATGTCTCATTCACAAGCATTGTAGAGTTGTGAAATAGCATTATCAATCTAAAGAGCTTGAAAGTGTTGAAGATTGGCGGCAGTTGCATGCAAAAGTTTCATGATGCTATTGGGATGATGGAGAAACTTGATGAAATTTATGGAGAGGATTGCGGGAAGCTAGAAGTTATTCCAAGTGATATTGTGAGAATACCATTATTGCGGATTTTAAAATTAACAGGAACTTGTGTGGAGAATGTACCAAAGCTTCCACAGAGTTCAGTGGGAGAAAAAGATTGGGAAATCTATCCTCACATATTTGAGAAAAAGATTCAGAAATCTCCAATTTAGTGAGTCTTAAAAATTTGAAATTATGTTTTTTCCATAACATTTTAGATGTTATCATTTATAAGAGTAGCGTTGATTATATTGTGTATTTTATTATCCGATGTGGGAGTAATTTAAGAATAGATCGATTTTCTTTTATTTGTTGTTAGGGACAACTTTGAAATAAGTGTGACGAATAGTGGTTTTGGCTTAAGTTAGGAATGCATATATAGAGTTAAGATTATTTTGATGGAATGCTTGCTTGGTCAATTATTTACTTATCTCTTGCAAAACTAACATAAATGAAACTTGTTGGATATACATAATCATTTGACAGATGACTACAAGATTGAAGGTGCTTGATTTGTCGTACTGCAGAATGTTGAAAGAAATTCCTAAGTCCTCTGCATTTTTATCCTTAGAAAAATTAATTCTAAATTGGTGTAAAATGCTTACAAAACTTTCCGACTCGATCGGAATACTGAAATACTTAGTTGAGTTGGATGTCTCATTCACAAGCATTGTAGAGTTGCCAAATAGCATTGTCAATTTAAAGAGCTTGAAAGTGTTGAAGAATTGCAGCAGTCGCATGCAAAAGTTATCTAATACCATTGGGATGATGGAAAAACTTAAGAAAATTTATGGAGAGGATTGCGGGAAGCTAGAAGTGATTCCTAGTGATATGGTGAGGCTACCATTTTTGCGGATTTTGAAATTAATAGGAACTTGTGTGGAGAATGTACCAAAGTTTTCACAGAGTTCGGTAAGTCTATATCTATCCTCAAAAGTTACTTGATGCCATTTGGATGATGGAGAAACTTGAAGAAATTTATGGAGAGCATTGTTGGAAGGTAGAAGTGATTCCTAGTGATATTGTGAGACTAACATCCTTGCAGATTTTGGAATCAACAGAAACTTGTGTTGGGAATGTACCAATGCTTTTAGAGAATTTTGTAAGTCTATGTCTATCCTCACATGTTTCAGAAAAAGATTCGGATATCTTCAATTTAGTGAGTCTAAAAAAAATGAAATTATGTTTTCCCATAAGATTGTAGATGTTATTGTTTATGAGAGTAGTGTTTCTTTTAGTTATTCAATGCGAGGGTAATTTACAAATAGATTCATTTTCTTTTATTTGTTGTTGGGGATAACATTGGAAGAAGTGAAAGAAGTGTGACGAAGAGCGGTTTTGGCATAAGTTATAAATGCATGTACAAAGTATTTATAAAGTCACTTTTATGGTGTACTTGCTCAGTCAATAAATTTGGTTATGTTTTGCAAGACTAATATAAATTAAACTTGTTGATCATTTGGTAGGTGGCTACAAGATTGAAAGTCCTTAATCTGTCGTACTACAAAATAATTTCTTGAGCTCTATACATTTTTATCCTTAGAAAAATTAATTCTAGAGGAGTGTGAAATGCTTACGAAACTTTCTGACTCGATCGGAATGCTGAAATACTTAGTTGAGTTGGATGTCTCATTCACAAGTATTGTAGAGTTGCCAAATAGCATTGTCAATCTAAAGAGTTTGAAAGTGTTGAAAATTGGTGGCAGTTGTATGCAAAAGTTACCTGATGCCATTGGGATGATGGAAAAACTTAGGGAAATTTATGGAGAGGGTTGCCAGCTGCTAGAAATGATTTCTAGTGATATTATAAAACTACCATTCTTGCAAATTTTGAAATTAACAGAAACTCGTGCGGAGAATGCACCAATGCTTCCACATAGTTTGGTAAGCCTATGTTTCTCCTCAACAATCTCGAAAAAAGATCTGGAGATCTCCAACTTAGTGAATTTAAGAAATAAGGAATTATGTTTTCCCCTTACATACACTGTCCATCCCATGATTCCAAGATGTGGTCCAAACATGTCTAGCCCATCTTGTAAGTTAGAACTTTCAATTATCACAAGCAAAAGCTCATATTTGGGTTGATTTCGCTGTCTAAAAGAACTTGAACTTGAGAATCGTGACAACTTGCGTTGCGTTGGATAGCTGCCCTCTGATCTAAGGATATTGACAGGTACCAATTGCAGATTTCTTGACGTTGTGGACCTTTCCATCTTATCTAACTTCAAAAATCTCAAGGACCTCAAAGTACAGGACTGTTCGAGATTAGTTGAAATTCGAGGTCTTGATAGACTGGAATCAATGGAAAGTCTTTACATCGAACATTGTAGTCCCTTGCTATGCTTACCTGATGTATCCACTTGGAAGGAGTTGACAAAGTGGGATGTTGATGCTCTTGCAACAAATTTGGCGAGAGGGAAACAAGTAGCTCGAAGTGAGGATCTCCCACTCTAGTGCTTGAAAAGAGATTGTAGGATTGGCAAATCCTTATTATGTTAGCTCATGTTTTATTTGATCTCTGATGCCAATATGGTCTTTTTTTTTGGTCGTGGAGTATTTCATGTGCCAAGGCCTTTACTTCTAATGAATAAAGGATACATATGTTGTTAAGCCTTCTTAGAACTTTGTTGGAACTTTTTTGGCTTATGATATTATTGGGTTTTGACCACGCAATGCAAATCCCAAAACATTGCATCCTATGTAGAATAGCCTTATTCTTGGCCATTATGAAAGTCCAAACTACTTAAATTTTGTTATGAAATACATGAATGAATATTCATTGTATTAATTTTATTTAATGTACTTATTATGGTACATTTGTATCAGACACTCTAAGTACATTTCCCTATACAATGAATGTTCATTTCCTATTGAATATATGTATTATTCAATACATTGATATTAATGATAAGTGCATCATTGTTTTATTATAAATATGAGTTTAGATTTTGTCATATAAGGTGATATAGTGAAAATAAAATTTTCTTTTTGGCTTTCTATATGATCTTTGGTGTCTGGCTTTCTCTACTCTATCTCTCTATTATCTCTATTATATATTTGCAACGCAACCGAGTAAGTAATTTTTGCAAGGTAAGTGTTCTCTTTATTTCCATTAATCAACTTATATTTCATCTTTTCCTGTCAATTCTTCATTTTTATTTTTCTTGGCCCGAAGCCAATTTCAAATCTGAGTATTCTTCTGCTCCTGAAGTGGCGGTGGATATTTAGAAATCCATCTAATTAATTTAAGGATTTATTTTTGTAAGAATTATGACAAATATTGAAAAGCTCAAATTTCATATTTTGGAAGTGAGTGGAAATAATTATTTATCCTGGTGTATTGACATGGAAATGCACCTCCAAGAGTAAGGTCTCGCTAATGCAATTATAGAAAATGGAACCTCAATTGCAAATTATAAAGCAAATGTACTGATTTTTATTCATCGTCATTTGCATTTGCACGAGAGCCTGTAGACTCAATATTTATCTATTCGAAACCCTCAGCTCTTGTGGAGGAGATTGAAGGATAGGTATGATCATATCAAGACTGTTATCCTCCCCCCAAGCATAATATGACTAGCAAAATCTCAGACTATAAGATTTTAAATTAATGCCTGATTATAATTCCGCTTTATTTGATATTGTTTCTCGGCTTGAGTTATGCGTTATCAAACTCACTGATGCATAACTGTTAGAGAAAACTTTTTCCACCTTTCATGTTTCGAATATTGTATTACAACAGCAATACTAGCAGTGCCAGTTTGCCACATACTCTGAATTAATTTCTGTGGTCCGCACTGCTGAGTAAACTAATGAATTGCTACTAAAAATTATGATCTTAAACCTACTGGCTCAAAAAATTGCTTGAAGCATGTGCTAACTCTGAGAAAAATATTGGCCATTTTAAGGGCTATAAGCGCAAACAAGAACATAATCCTAGAAATGATGGTAAGAAATTTAACTGCCCTATGATATCTAACTTTGGCTCGAATTATGACAAAGAAAAGAAGCCAAAGAATGTGACTAATGGAAATATTTACCATTGCTGTTGCATGACTAAGTACTCGTCACGTACTTAGCATACAACAAAGCACTTTGTTGATCTATACTAGGCATCTTTAAAAAATTTGGGCAAACATGGCGAATCTCGTGCCATTGAAATCGATTATAATGTCATCACCACTGTTGATGCCAACAATATCCCTATTGGTGAGACTCCTCTTGTTCCTCAAGTAGCAAATGCATCATAGGATGTCTATGATTTCTTTGAAAATCTCTAATTATTTTGATGAGACATTCGATTGGTGGATGATAACTTGGACTTAGAGTTTTATGATTCTAATAATTTCTTTTCTAGTTGTTTTCCCTTTTATTGTTTTATAATATGATTTATTATTTTGAACTTTTATTTGACTATATAACTAATATACAAATTTTATGATACTTGACACCTAAAATTGTCAACATAAATGCAAATAGAATATACCGAGAAAAAGGAAGATATTTGTTTGCTTGGTAGTGCAACCACACATGCCATATTTCATAGTAGACACTTTTATTCGAGTATGACATTGTGTAAGGCAAATATCCATACAATATCAAGTCATGTTCCTATTATTGATGGTTTCGGGAATTCCACAATTATTTTGCCAAATGGCATTATTCTGTGTATTGAGAATGCGTTTCTAAGTAGTAGATCAAAAAGGAATCTGCTTAGTTTAAAAAATGTACGCTGTAATGGGTATCATATTGAGATTATTTATAAGCCAAATAAGAAATATAATGGAATTACCTCTTATAAGATGGGTCTGCAAACCATCCATGATAAGCTAGAAGCTTCTTCTATAGGTTTGTATTGTGTCATGATTAAGGCCGTTGAAACCTATGCCACCACATCTTGAAAATTGATAAATCTTGATCAATTTGGACTGTGGCATGATCGCCTTGGTCACCTTGGTGCTTCAATAATGCGTAGAATAATTCAGAATACAAAATTGCATCATTTAAAGAATACAAATATATTGTTGTCCAAAGATTATAATTGTGAGGCTTGTTCACAAGGAAAGCCATTACCAAACCTTCTATAACAAAGGTTAATCTTGAACTCCCTTTATCCTTGTAAAAAGTTCAAGTGATATTTGTGGACCAATACAACTATCAAGTGGACTGTTTCGATATTTTATGGTACTAGTGGATGCATTCTGCAGATAGTCCCATGTTTGCCTATTATCTACGTGCAAGTCACATTTGCACATTTACTTGCGCAAATTATAAAGCTTTTGGCACAATTCCCTAATTATTCAATTAAAAGTATAAGGATGGATAATGTTGGTAAATTTACATCAAAGAGTTTTGATACCTATTGTGTTTAACTCGAATCGAGATTGAGCACCTGGTCGCATATGTTCATACTCAAAATGGATTGATAGAATCCTTAATTAAACATATCCAAATCATTGCCTGCACTTTATTATTGAAAACGAATCTTAACAATATAGCATGGGGTCATGTTGCATGTGGCAGCCCTAATAAGATTGCGCCCCATTGCTAGTCTTTTACAATCCTCCATTCAAATGGTTCTTAGTTATGAACCGGATATTTCACATTTATGCATCTTTCGTTATGTAGTAGATTTCCTGTAACACCACCAAAAAGAATGAAAGTGGGTCCCTAACGCCATTTGAGCATTTATGTTGGGTTTAATACAACTTCCATCGTTAGGTTCTTGGAACCAACTACTTGTGATCTTTTTACTGCCAAATTAGTAGATTGTCATTTTGATGAGACATTGTCATTTTGATGAGACTATGTTTTCATCAATTGGGACACCTACAACTTCCATGATTACAAAACAAAACCAATTGAGATTTTCTCATATAATAAGAAAAATTTATCTCAATTAGACCCAAGAACTCTTAAGTGTGAAAACGAGGTGCAACGCATAATCCATTTACAGGACATGACTGATAGACTTCCCGACGCATTTAATGATGCTTCTAAGGTAACAAAGTTTCATATTTTAATTGTAAATGCTCTAACTAGGATAGTTGTTCCCGAAAGATAGGCTAAAATGGATTAAAATCCCCTACATTTAAAGCGTGGTAGATCGATATGATCAAAAGATACAATTCCTCGAAACGAATGGGAAAGAATCAAGAATCCGCTCCCAAAGAGCTTAGTGTAGTGCTTGCTCCCAAAGAGCTTATTACCCATGAAGATGCGAAAACCCATGAAATGAACACCAACCCTAGAAATACCGAAAATTCCGTTACATATTGTAATAAAATTTAGGATTGAAATAAAATCATCATTGATGATGCTTTTGTAGTTTCGGTTGCTCATAAAATTATGGATGATGATTGTGAGCCACAATCTATTATTGAATAACGTCAAAGGCAAGATTGGCCTAAGTGGGAGGAAGCAATTAAGGTTGAATTAGTTTCCCTAGCTAAATGAGAGATTTTTGGACTCGTAACTTAAATCCTCGATAATATAAAGCTTGTTAGATATAAATGGGTATTTGTCCGAAAACGAAATGAGAAAAACAAGGTTATCGGGTATAAAGCCTGACTTGTTGCCCAAGGATTCTTCCAAAGACTTAGGATTGATTATAATGAGATATATTTACATGTGATGGATATGATTATATTTCATTTTCTCATTAGCCTAGTACTCTCTAAAAGATTGGAAATACGTCTTATGAATGTTGTGACGGCATATCTATATGACTTATTAGACTCTTATATATATATTCATGAGGGATTCAAAATGCTTGGTGCATATACTCCCCGCAATTTATTTTCAATAAAATTGCAAAGATTTTTGTATGGGTTAAAGCAATCCAATTGTATGTGGTATTAATGCCTAAGTGAGTGCCTAATTAAGGAAAGATACAAGAATGATCATATTTGCCCACGTGTGCTTATTAAGAAATCAGAAATTGGATTTGCTATTGTAGCAGTTTATGTGATGGTATAAATTTAATTGGAACTTTAGAAGAGTTAGCTAAAACTGCTGAGTATTTGAAAAGGAAGCTTGAAGTTAAAGATTTGGGTAAAATCAAAGTTTGTCTTGGTCTAGAGTTTGAGCATAAATCAAATGGAGTAATCGTCCATCAACCATCATACATTGAAAGATTACTTAAACACTTCAACATGGATAATGCTCACCCATTGAGCACCCTTATAGTTGTAAGATTTCTAAATCCCCAAAAGGATCCATTTCATCTTAAAGAATCTAATAAAGAGATACTTGGTCCTGAAGTACCATATCTCAATGCAGTTTGGGCTTTGATGTACTTGGCACAATGTATTGGCACGTAAATTTATTGGCACGTTTTAGTTTTGAACTAACTCGGAGACACCAGAATTGAGTTAAACATATTTTCCGTAATCTCCGAGGAACCATGTATTCCATTACCTCTGGTTTAGTTGGATATGCTGATACTAGATATAAATCTGATCCATATAAGGCTTGCTCTCAAGCCGGTTATTTATTTTGTTACAACAGCACTGTTCTTTTTTGGTGTTCTACGAAACAATCACCAGTAGCTACATCTTCTAACTACTATAAGATTATTGCTTTATATGATACTGAAAGATAGTACATTTGGTTAAGATATGTTATAATGTATATTCATAATTCTTTTTATTTAATACCGGTTACAAATTCCCCCACTATAACATATGAAGATAATGTTGCTTGTGCTGCACAAGTTAGGGAATGATATATCAAAGGCGATAGGATCAAGCATATTTCGCTGAAATTTTTCTATACTCATGAATTCTAAGAAAGTTGACAATTGATGTTAAATAGATTTAATTCATAAATAAATTTGCAGATCTTTTTATCGAATCATTGTCAACGTCAACTTTTAAGAAATTAATATATATATATATATATATTTATTGGCTGAAAAGAAATTAGTATATGACATTGATATGTGGCGAGTTCACAAGATGCAAGATTGACTAACTTTAGCAGTGGCTATATGGCTCAATTGAAGGGGAGATATTATAAATTATACATTGTACTTGTCCCATTCTTTCCCATAGGGGTTTTTCTAACTTAAAATTTTTAATGAGGCAATTAATGCATCCATAAAAGGGAGACATCATAAAATTTGTGTTCTCTACTCTTTTTTCCTTTGGTTTGGTTTTTGTCCCACCTGGTTTTTCCAACTTAAAGTTTTTAAATATGTAGTATCATTCAATGCACATTCGTAATATAATGAATATAATGAATATTAAGGGAGAATGTTATGAAATACATGAATGAATATTCATTATATTCATATTATTTAATGTACTTATTATGGTATATTTGTATCATATATTCTAAGTACATTTCCCTATACAATGAATATTCACCTCCCTATCCAATATATGTATTATTCAATACATTGATATTAATGATAAGTGCATTATTGTTTTCTTATAAATAGAAGCTTAGTTTTTGTCATATAGGATGATATAGTGAAAATAAAATTTTCTTTTCTGGCTTTCTCTACTCAATCTCTCTATTCTTTCTATTAAATATTTGCAATGTAATATTTTACATCAAATTTCTATTTCTCAACGTCTTTGGAATTTCTATAGCCTCTCAAGTTCAATTGTCTCAACTTGTGTTCAAGCAAAAGTCCAAATCTTTGAAAGCAACCTCATATTCATATTGATAAAAAAAAAAAAAGGAAAATAAGCATCGGATGTTTTGGCTTATATATAAAAGTATGTGCAATGGTATTGTCAAACCATGCTTCAAATCACTCTCTCCATTTGATGATTCCTTAACTCAATTTCTCCTGTGATAGGCCTAATAGCTATACTTCAGACAAATAAGTCTTATCCCTATCATCGTCATCACTATCACCATTCATCAAATTAGTGAAGAAGTCTTAGGAAAATTAAAATTTTAATTAATAAAATGTCAAAATATCACAAAAATTGTGGTCCTAGTCTACTATGTCCAAGCAAGGTCGTTGCCCAGGGCCCATGCAACTTGATTTAGTATATAGCATGAATTTGTTGGGTCTTGGTCAAATTTGGCAGGCTGTCTGCTATTGGCTTAAAATCATAATTTTGGCATCCCCTCTCAATATGTCCCTACAAAGATTAAGGGCTTGTTTATTTGTGTTCCAAATTTCTGTTTATAAACAAAATTCATTTTTTTTCGGGGAATAAAAAAAGAATAGAAATGTGTTTATTTGCATTTTTGTTCCAAATCTATTTTTTTGTTCTCGGGAACACATTTGGAACAGAAACAAAAAACCAAAAAAAAAACACGTTTCTTGTTTTTGGAACAATTTTCTCTCTCCTCTCTTTTTTTCTTCTTCTTTTCTTTTTTTTTCTTTTTCTTTTTCTTTTTTCTTTTTTCTTTGGCCGGTCGCCGGCCTTGACAATGGTTGGCAATCGACCGTTGAGGGTTGGCGATCTCGCCGGAGTGTCGCCAGCCCCTGGTGAGGCCGAGCATCGCCGGCCCCCAGCGAGACCGAGCCTCCCCCAGCCACGGTGAGGCTCGGCCACGCCCCGCCACAATGAGGCTCCGCCTTGCCGGATCTAGGCGAGGCCATCGGCCCTCGTTGGTCGGCGACCGGCCAAAAGGAAGGAAAAAGAAAAAAAGAAAAAAAAAAAGAAAATAGAAAGTAGGAAAAATGAGAAGGAAAATAGGAAAAATAAAATTAAAAAATTAAAAAAATTGAAAGAAACAAAATTTTATACAAGTTTACCAAACGTGTCTCTATTCTTTTTATATTTCTGGAACAGATTTATCAAATGCGTTTTTTTGTTAAAAAATTGTTCCATAGAGTAGAAATATATATATTTATTTATTTCTATTCCCTGGAATAATTTTTAAACAGAAGCACAAATAAACGCACCCTAAGTTGCAAAAAATACCATATTAAGTTGCATGCCAATTAAGTTTGTCAACATCGTGCTACATTTATTTCCGCCAATAAATTTTTCCATATTTAGCTAATGCTAATTGAATAAAATAATGATGGCTTTGCCAACCAAAAAAATAAAGATAAATAATGACGGCCTTAAAACCAGGCAAATCGGACAATTCATGAGGAGTCCACAGATCTCATGATATGGAGATTCACCTTAGGGTTTAGACAAGTAGGATTAACTCGCTTAGCATACAATACAAGTGTCATGATACAAGGCATCGAATATTGAATACGACGTCGTTAACAAGGATTTTATGAGCACACAATGTCAGACAATCCTTTTCTTGTCCAAACATCACTTTCCTTATGCTGTACTCTCTTCAGTGGTAAGACGCCCAGTAAGGTAGTGGCTCCCAAATCAAGCCACTGCTGATAAGTCGTCGGATCAGTTTTGCGACAGGCAATGCGGCCGAAGCCCTATTTGGCAATTTGTGATAAAACCTTCTACGAGTAATCTTCAAGATACCAAACGGGCAATTCACTATGTTGCCAATAGACTACATTATGGGCCTTCACCTCTCCTTTGATAGAAGACGTGGAATACTTGCATTTTCTGATTCGAAATGGCCGGTTGTCCTCAAACTAGGCAATTCACCATTCATTAAGCTACTCTTTATGATGCTAATCTCTAGAGTTTCATATACAACACCCTGCTCCACGTTCCAGCACAAACGTCGAATACCTTGTCCTTGTACCCACATTTGCAGAATTTAGCCTGTGTTTCAAAATACAACGTGGGGTATCGGTATTTTGTCGCCAGTGACCACTAGTGCTCTCCTGAAACAACGTCGACTCCTGTGTAATTTGTTGTTGATCCTCTTCACCATTCTGGTACCACACATACATTGGAGATGAATTTTGAGTTAGCAAAGGGAAGGTTACTGAGGTTCCCTTTATCTATCTCCTGCTTCGCCCATTCTCGAGATCAATGTGTTTTAAATCTATTTTAGACTCTAAGATCAGTATTGCGGTCAATGTGATACAAAACCTCTCGTAGATATTTCAGGTTCGATGTTGCACACTATCGCGCGTAAACAATCCACTATGTGGACCATCTACTAGACTCGTCCTTACTTGGTCTATGACATTAATAGGGTATCACATTGTCGGGTCTGACCATGCATATGAATCCAAAAAACTGCATCTGACAGAGAGGAATATTATATATGGAGAAAATTTGTCAAAAAAAGTCATAATTCTATCATGTAACCGCTAACTCAATTCTAAACTTTTCAGTTTAGCTAATTTAGTCCGAAATCTTTTGAAGATTTTTTTTTAATGTGGTCCATCCAACCAATTTGCATAGAAATTTCTAATGTGGAGATTCAATTAGTGCTGGGGATAAAATGGCATTCTGCAATATTTTTGAATTTTTTGAATTTTTTTCCCTTTTTTTTTTTCTTTATTTTTCTTTATTTTTCTTTATTTTTTATTTTTTATTTTTATTTTTCTACTCCCTCTCCAATCACCAACCCATTGGTGATGGCCGGCAAAGGTCACTAGGGTGAGGGCGTAATAATGAACATGTGACAACAGCAGATTCACATTCGCGGAGAAGAGATTGACATGAATGCCAAGCCTGCTACCATAAGTTGATACCAGCCATATACAAAGTGTAGGAAACATGTCCAGAACCTCAGGGACACGTCCAGAAGGTCGAGATAACAAGTCTTGTGATGTGGAAAGTGAAATCCTACAACCTTATGATTATAAATGGATGAAAGAAGAACAGCACACACTCAACCAAACTGTCAGATTTAGCTTATTCGATCAAAGTTTATGTTTCTTTTCTTTTGTCAGGCTTTCACACTTGACTTTGATTTAAGTTTGTGCCGTCAGATTTTAGTTTTGATTCATTATTAAGTCTGGTTCTTGTACCTTTTAAAACTGTAATCGTCCAATCAATTATACAATGGGAAGAAGTTCTCAAATTTGCTAATTTTAAACTCGGTCTTTATTGAGGAGAGTTTATAAAGGGAGCTGGCTTTCATTTGGCTATTTGTTTTGCGATAACAGGACCAAATCAGTCTTCTAGCATATTGCTTTTGTACTAGTAATATTGACATTGTTGCCCGACTAAATCCCGCTACCATTATTTTCATATCTCTGTCCATCCAAGTTATATCATAAAAATATTCTAAGATATTTCAGTACTATGAAAAGAAGAAGTGAAGCGTATAGTGATTAATTAATTATTACTCTCACCTTCTCCTTCCCTGTTCCCCTTTTTTATCCCGTCCAGCTGCATGTTCTCCTCAATCGCTTATCAAAATATGAAATAAGGTTCTTACCAAAAAATAAAAAATAAAAATGAAATAAGGACATATGTCTTTTCTTGATAAAAATGAAAGTCAGGACACAGGAGATATGTTTTACTTATTCTAATGCACAAATACGGTCAAGAAATATGAGTTTGAAGAGAAATTCTTCTACTAAATTTTTTTTCTTTCTCTGCAGATCAAGAATAGTAATCTCATTAGATCTCTTGGCAATGGCTTCACAAAACTCAATTAGGCGTGATGCTAATAGATTTGTCATAGCTAAGAGGATCGCTCATATTTATATAACCAGCCACCTATTTCCTATTAGGATTTAGCGACGTCAAAATAATTGAAAAAATTACTAAACTTGTTGCACTTGTGTCAATTCAATTCTAAACCTCTTGATTTATCAATAGTCATAAACATTTTGATAATTTGACAATATAATTCATCCAGCTAATTTTGGCTAGAAATCGCTAACATGGACACCAGCTGGCACTAACGTGAATTTTTTTTTTGAATTTATTATTATTATTTTCTCTTCTTTTTTTCTTTCTTTTTTCTTTTCTTCTCTTTTCCTTCTTTTCCTTTTTGTTTTCTTTCACTGGTAACATATTCTGCATTGTAGTCTTAAGACTAATTGCCCTTCGTTGGAACAATCCTAATTCAACCATTCCTTGTGCTTACAACTCAGAAAAGCTCAAGATTGCCAAAACAATTTACTTATAACCTTCTCAAACTCTAGAAGAATGATGTATTATTGCTAATTGGGGTGAGCATGGTTTTAGAGTAGAACCTAAAACTTGAGAATCGGACCGATGGAACCTGTAGATTCTAGGTTCCAGTGTATGCATAATAGGTTACAAGTTCCACAAAATGCGATATTTGTTTGAACGAGTAGATCCGTATTGAAGAAAAACCTAGAACCTAGAATAAGTTTTAATATTTTTATCAGTCCATGTCTTTGCACAATCCTCCAATTTTCCATACTGCTTGATGATGAATGTATAATTTGGAAGTATTAATCTAAGCTTTCATTTTGTGACCGAGAATTTTACCTTTTTAATGTTCATGTTTTTCGTATGACTAAATATAAGTTATGGTCAATGAATTGTAGCAGCAAGTGGAGGTCATTAAAGTTTTAATTCACTGCAATCGTTTAATTAATAATATAACTAGAACCTCGGTAAACCCTATAACTTGTGACGGGGTAGATTTTAGGGTTTAGGGTATGTAGGGCAAGTGCTAAGTTCTAAAAAAATGAGGAACATGTTTTAATGGGTAGGTTCTAGGTTTTAAATAAAATCTATACGGAATCTGGAATTGCTCACCTCTATTACTAACAATAGATAACAAAATACTGTTATTTACCCACAACCATGCAAACAACTTTATATCTTCAGTCGATGGTTAACACCACAACGTATACATTTACATAAGAGGAAAAGGATTCCAAGAACATCAAGAAGAAGCCCCACCAAAAGACAACTGAAACATAGCGAAACAAGCGTCATCGAATATCGTTTGCCTTCTGTTACTGAACTTAATGTGTCGGCCATCGCTGCTAGACCTTCAGTAGATGAAACAACAAATGCCAAGATTACGGCATTACCTGGCCAACCTATGGACGTGAGTTTTGCTCAGTATTCGGGACATGTGACCATAAACGAAAAAAAGAAGCTGTTCTATGGCTGGTTGAAACGTCATCGGATGCAGAGTCTACACCTCTTCTTCTATGGCTCAATGGAGGACCCAGCGCTTCGACAATCGGGTACGGAGCCTTTCGAGAGATTGGACCCTTCCAGATCTTGCCCGACGGGAAGCTTTTTCAAGACAATTTGCTTGGAACACTGGTAATTTTGTTTCAGCAACGCTTTGTGTATTAAATCTCGATTAAGACTCGTTCGTTGAATGTCTCGAATGGCTATTACCTTATGTGACTTGCTATTTCGTTGTATTGATCAGGGAAAGTCAAACTCAAGAAACTTTAGGCCCGCCTCTCTCTAAGAAGAAACACAATTGAGAAGGTGCCAAGTTTTTTTCTTTTTTTGTCAAAAAAATGTTCCAAGTTTAAATAGTGACATAATTAGTGTATAGATTGTAGTATGGAGACTCAACATTTTCATTATATCTGTCGGTTAGCTTTACCCTTTTAACTCGCTATATGGTATAACTTCAGACCAAAGTAACGGCTCTTTCATGACGGCAGACTAAATGATCCATTTTTGTCTTTATATTTGGATTTCATTTTTCAAACTCATAAGCAATAAGTCATGACTAAGAAATCCATATTTAAGATGAAGACTGAATAATAACATCTTGTGGTTGCTGGAGCTGGATTTTCTATCCTCAGCGTCGCTGAGTCAATCGGAGAAAACAGCACTGGTCGGGACTTAATGACTTGCTCTACCTGTTTGCCCTGGTTTGATTATTGAGTCTTCCACTCTGTACTTTCTCTCAAAAAGTCTCGAGTTATTTCCTTTTCTTTCCATCTCAGTCATGGACAGTCACACATTTTTAAATAAAGGGAAAATTTCAAATAAGAACCTAAAGTGCCATCATTTTCTCAAAAGATGACCTAAAGTGAAGTTTATCTCAAATAAGAACCCAAAGTGCCATCATTTTCTCAAAAGAGGACCTGAAGTGAAGTTTGTCTCAAAGAAGGACCCAAAGTAGTCATTTAGTCTCAAAGAAGGACCTCACTTGTCGGTCGGTGAATAGATGCATCTTTGATGTATATTCCGGTGGCCTGATTATGGTATTTTCGTTCAATTTTTTTTTTTTTTCATTTTTGGTTGCCTTGTTCATCGTCTTCTTCATCCCTTGTTCACTTCTTCTTGCGCAAATCAAGAACACCGGACTTGGGGAAAGGCTAGCGAGCGCCGGCCACTAGTAAGGGCCAACGAGCTCTAGCCATTGATGCCCATTGCCAGCAATGAGTGAGGGCTCGATGCCCATCACTGATAGCGAGCGAGGGCCATTGATCCCTCACTAGCCATAGGGGAGGGGGCCATCCAAATCAATGCCCTACAAGAAGGTCCTCGAGGGCAAAAGGGGAAGCTGAAGAAGTCGTCGATCTAGGAGTGATGGTGAGAGGAAGGGATGAAGAAAGCGACGAGGGTATCTCAGTCGTAGTCTTAACAGAAGTCAAGGTTGTCGGTGGAGTAGTGGGCGGAGGTGGGGGAGGTCGCCCCTCACGGCCATTAGCAAGGTCACCCCTCGCCAGCCCTGGGCAAGGGCTCACCCACCTCACCAGCCACTGATAAGGGCTAATGAGGGCCGCAAGCCCTCACCCTTGCCAAATCTGGCGAGGGTCGGCCTGCAAGCTCTCACCCATGGCCGTCGAGGGCTTGGTGGCCCTCGTCTACTACCAGCGATGGGCGTCCAACCCTCGTCGACCCTCACCAATGGCCAGCTCTCGCTGGCCCTTCCCAAGTCTAATGTTCTTGAGAAGAAGACAAACAAGGGACGAAGAATATGATAAACAATGCCACCATTGACCCAAAATAATAATAATAATAATAATAATAATAATAATAATAATAATAATAATAATAATAATAATAATAAAGAACTTGAAAACTGAATTTTTTAAAAGGACAAAAATACCCCTGATCAAGCTATCGGAATATGCATTGGAGATGCATTTATTCACCAATTGGCAAATGAGGTCCTTCTTTGAGACTAAATGATCACTTTTGATCCTTATTTGAGACAAACTCTACTTTAGGTCCTCTTTTTTTGAGAAAATGAAGGCACTTTGGGTCTTTATTTGAGACAAACTTCACTTTAAATTCTCTTTTGAGAAAAGGATGGCACTGTAGGTCCTTATTTGAAATTTTCCGTTAAATAAATGTCTCGAAATCTTTCCAAAATACAAATACCGAGACTTCTACGTTGCCGGAGAGAGTTGTGCAGGTACGCGTTTTCTGTGGCCATTTTAATGTATAACATTATTTTAGGTCACGCATGAGTTTAATAATAAACGCTTATTCCAAGACATTATGTGCCTCAACTCGCTCGACTGATAGTAAACCGCAACATGGGGGATCGTGCAACCAATCATCAATCTGAAGGGAATATTGGTGAGATGATTAGTGTCGAATCTGCATGTCGAAGCATATCCATTTCCGCTATTAAACTGGACTAAGCTAGTGCTCTTTTCTTGGGTAAAAATTTCCTAGCCAGGAAACCCTCCTTGACGACGAAACTGGAGAACCGGGTATGGCTGATTACCTGTGGAATCACGGGTTGATCTCAGACACTACATACCGAAACATATAGAAATTTTGCGCTGTCGATAGACAGTCTGATGGCTGCAACAAAGCCTGGGATGAAGCATACATGAATGAATTTGGAGACGTAGACAATTTTAACCTATTTATGAGACCATCTGCGAGCCCCATACAGGTGAGATAGCTCCTAAATTTATTCTTAGAGGCTGGAAAATGAGCGGTAAGAAAGCTTGACAGCACTTTGATACTCAATCCTCAGTTTTTCTCTGCAAGTAGGATTTGATTGACAGAGATGGGTTTGGACATTACTCGGATGATGACACTATTACTCTGAGAAGGAAAGAGGTGCAGGAAGCTTTCCACATCGACCCTTCTTATATTCCAGTGAACTATAGCCAGGAATTGTTCATGATTCAAGAACTTGACTCAAATCAAGGGCATGGAAAATCCCTAGGGAATGATAAATCATGCGGTTTCGCTTAAATAGTGACCTGGTTCGATAGAACACTACATAGAAAGCGACACAGAATCATTGATGTTGCAGATTCTAAAAGAACTCATACAGACCAATTGCTCATTTGGATATATAGGTAAGGCATATTAGATGTTAGAAACAAGAAGAAAATCATGCCAATGCATTTAATCTTTTTTTTTTTTTGGGTAAGGTCCAATGCATTTAATCTTGAGTTTGCAACATTTGATTAATTTGAGATATAATTATGATTGTATTACAATTGGTAGAATTAGTGCATAAACATTAATTGACCCTAATGGAAGTTATATATTCATTCATCATCAAGATGTCTTTTTGGTTTTAGACATTAATAGTACCAAATATTTACTTTCACAGATCAAATTTTTTCTTTTTGAGCAGTGGGACTACAGATATAGCCATTCCTTTGTCAACGGCTTGGCGCAACGTTAAAGCCCTTATGCTCAAACTACAGGATAAATGGTACCCTTGGAACCAAAACAATCTGGTAAGCGCAATTTCAAATCAAGCTGGAGAAAAGCTTTCGTGCAGTAATTCACGTTAAACAGAAACAAGACTCTTTGGTTTCTGATCAGCTCGGAGGTTGGATCAAGGTATACTAAGGACTTACGTTCGTTGCTATGTTGGGATCGTGATACGAAGTCCCAATGCATCTCCCCTCATGCACATGCTTTGTTCAAGAGCATCCTATCGAATACACCCATGCCACGGGCACCAAGTCAACAATGAGAAGTTCGACGTGGTATCGCTCAAGTGACGGCTCAAGAAAATATCCATGCTTGATTTGATGAAGCCGTTGATGTGGATCATTTGTGATTTTCTAGGTCAGCCTGGAACAAGTGAAGTGCTTTCAAGCACACGACCGACCAAGAAATTCATGTTTCTGCAGTTGGAAGTGATTGATATTTCCTGTTGGTTCTTGATTCTAAATTCTCAACTGCAATGAGGAAGGTTATTGTGTTTTATTCCACTACTTTTACCTCTTGACTTTCACTTCTTTCTATTTTTTCCTCTACCACAAGAATAAACTAAGATGGGCATGCAGCTTGCTCCTGGCCGATTCCAGGAAGGAAAACGAAAATTTATGAAAAGCCAATATTTTCTGATTTTTAAAAAGAAAATCATTTTCCTGAATGCAAGGTATAGGCCTCTTGCTGACTATGAAATGATAGTGCATTATCTCATCTGCCTAGATGATCTAAACATCATAAAATGAGAAAAATGTTATCCAACAGAAAACTGTTGAAAGTTCGCTGTGCGGCCACTTGTATGGTCTGAACGGCAGGCTACGGACCTCGTATTGCACGGTACACGACCCCAAGCAAAGGCCAAGATGCCTCAATGCATCTAAGAGCCACTGGGCTCATGAGGGCTGGCCCGAGACACTTCACAATAATGTTAATGAACCAATAGCCTTACAAATGCCCACTATTCAGCATGCACACAATTTTGACAGCTTATTGAAAGTCACAAATTCTAGAAGGGGTAGAGTTTACAATTATTTACAATTATTTATTATTTAGTTTTTATAGTTCAGAATATATTGTTAATCTCACAATAGATTAAAAATTGTCATCTAATTATTTTTCTTAATTTTTCATTCAACTCAAAAATGGTTTAGAAAAGTTCAAAAAGTCGAGGTGATGCATCCCAAGCCATAAGGACCCATTAAGGTTGGCTTGAGGTTCATCAATTGACTAAGTCAAGACCAACAGCTTTTTAGCCATAGCTCAGATAGTGGCTGTGACATCCTAAATTTTCACTATGCTTTCAATTCAATAAATTGGGCATTTCATTGACGCGCCTATAATTTTGTTCTCAAAGTTGATCACTCGTGAGATAAGTAGACTATCTAAGGAAGCCATTAAGGATTTTAAGGCAAATAAACTTGAAAATTCAACTAGGAATCGGCTGCTCGACCATGTTCATCTGTCAAGATCATTACGGCACATATGTAAATTGATTAGAGATCAGAGATAGGTCAGTTCGACTGAGATGCGTGGTTAAACGTGGGTGATCCCACTAAATTGCAAAATTCTCATCGATCGACACTAGTTTGATTTTTCTATCATTTTGGTACCTTGTGTCCGTATTTGAATCATCGAAATTTTTACGACAACTGAGAGTCGCCAATGTCTCGGATAGGTTCATAGTGGTTTGAAGAAAATTGACCACGGATCATTTGCACTAAATTTTTTTGAAAGCTACCCGGTAACCTAGGTCACGCTAAAAACGTGCTAGAGTGAAATTAACCACGAATTTGAAGCCGATTTCAAAAATTGAAAGTTCTGCCATGTCACAATTCATTTTAGGAACATTAACTCATCTTAAAGATTTTTTGCAAACTAAGATTTTTTGGGAAAATCAAAAAATCGGGGAAAATCCTAGGGTCGTTTTTTATTTCATTTTGGGATTCAAGTTGGAATTAAATGGTGAGAAAAATCATAAGATTGGGACAAGGCACCTAGGATGATTTATGGAAATCAAATTGAGCTTTTGATTTGAAGAGAATTGAATGGAATTGAAGACATTGAAGGCCAAACGTTACCAAATTCGTATGCCATGGGGTACATGACATTTTGGACCCTTTGGCAAGCTTCTTGAGGAAGCCAAGGTGTGGATGAGGGGCAGAGGACAAGGCATCAGCTGGTAGGGGCAAGACAAGGGAGATTTGGGTAAGTGTTGAGCCCTTAGAAGCCATCAAGAGGACCCCCGTTAGCAGACCCTTCTTCTTCCTTTTTCCCTTGCTTTTCTCCACTTTTTGAGTGACTTTTGAAGCTTCAAAGAACTAGAGAAAACCCTAGCTCATCCCCCTTGGCTATCGTACATACGTTGGAACCACCATTGAATTGTTTTCCTCCTCTATTTTCTTCTTTTGCCAGTTTCTACTCCAGCTGACTTTTCGCCAAAGATATGAGTTAAAAGTGGTCTTCCTAGACAAATTGGCCTTTGTGCCACCCACCTGTGCTAGCACACCAGTCCATTGGAAGGAGGTCACCTCGCGCCAAATGGAGCCGCCAATTGTCCTGTATGCCGGCGAGAAGAAACCGGTCGCCGGATCATTTGGAAGCCACCCGCCTGCACTGTTTCGTTTGATTTTCTTTGTTTTTCTCCCATTCCGACCCTTCCTTTGGCTGTTCCATCCACCTACAAGATTCCCTTGACCCTAGGAGCCACTGGTTGCCGACCACCCGCTCGTCGAAGCTCCGATTAGCCCCTTTCCTCACCGTTCAGCCATTGGTTCTCCTTTGTCCAGCAAGCAGAAGCAGAAGTTAAACCAGCCTTTGTTTTCTTCTTTTGCAGCCCAAAACAAAGAGCAAAAGGAGTTTCTAGGACTTCATGGCCCATTTCCAAGCCCTTCCTAGCCTTCGTTGGTGTTGCCACTTGGAGGATTGTTGCTCGCCTCCGCATTGTGGTCGCCATGGACTCTTCTCCTTGCAAATCAAGTGAGTTTAACTCACTAATCCTCGCTTAGTAGGTTAATCACATTTAAGGGTTGATTAGTTTAGGCTAAGATGGATTAGGTGGTTAGATTAGATTAGATTAGATTAGATTAGTGAATTTAATTAATTGTCATTGCATGTTAGGTGCTTAGCTAGTGCAATTAGCAAGTAAATAGACTCTAGTATTTATTTAACGAGTCTCAAATATTTTTCGGTGCCATTCCGGCATATAGTTAGGCATTATGGGCATAAGTATGCATTTATTGCCTTTATTTAATATTTTCTATAATTATTTCATTATTTTTCGGAAATTAACCCGGGATAGCCGGTTGTGCTAAATTTTATGCTGGTTATTATGCTTTCTATTTATTTTATTTATTTGAGCTTTAATTTATGCTAATTTTTTTGATTGTGATTTTAGGTTTTATTCATAAAATGGATAATTTTGGTAATTAAGTGGTAAATTACCGAATGTTGATCTACAGTGCCAAAAATCTATTTTGGGACTGCTGAAAATAGTAGGAGTTCAAAAGTGAAAATCTTATATTTTGGCTAAGGCCAACTGTGTACCCACACACGTGTATTTTTATCAAGTATGATAAAAATGGTAAATTGATTGTGTCTTCAGAGCAATACACTATAACGGCTTGATGATTCGTATGTCATCTTGGAGAATGGATGTTATACTATTATAGCTCGATGACTCTTGCATGTCATCTTGAGAGAAAGGACGATATACAATAATAGCTCGATGACTCTATATGTTATCTTGAATGAAGGAATTGCACATATACGGCTCGGTGATTCTATGAGTCATCTTAGAGATAGGACATCATATTATACTGGCTCGATGACTCTATATGTCATCTTAGAGAATAGAATGTTATGCATACCCGTTCAATGACTCTATATGTCATCTTAGAGAATAGGATGCTATTTATTAGCCTTTAGTTTATATTTCTTTGATTAGGGTGAGCTATCTTGGATTTTGATCGGATTTATAGATAGTATTGTTTTGGGCCGACCAAGAGATGGTTGTGATAACATGTAATCGATGACATGTTGATTGATTGATGATTGATCAATGATTTGATTGTGGTGATTGATTGTTATGTATTTGAATTGAACTTTTGCAAGAAGGAATTGAGGCCAAAGTAAGTCCTCTGATGCCTGATTGTGCTTAGGTAGTCCTTAGGGCATAATTATCTTCCTAATTGGGTCTTAGGGGGTTGAACTTGCTGAGACATTGTCCCAATGGTTATTGTATAACCATTTTTAGGTCATTAGAGGAAGTTGGTGGAGGATCGGAAGCCCCAAAGCCTGGGAAGGTGGAGATTGAAGAATCGACAAACTTGTCCGACTAAGTCTTAGACCTAGGACATTTCTTTTTGTTGAAAGCCGATTCATTTTTTAAAGGCTAATGTTGTGAATAAACCTGTTTGTTTATAAAAGGTTTGTTTTGGAAAGATTTATATCTACAATCCTATCCCATTATTTTATTGTTTGATTTTATATATCATGCAAATAAATGGGTCGGCAATGCATCCTAGGACATCACTATTTAATCGACCAAGCCGGGATGGGTGCACGCCCGAGGATTGGGGCGTGACATCCCCATTTAGTGGTATCAGAGCAATGGTTAGGGATTAGAGTGATAATGTGCGATAGTTCATGGGATAGTAGTAGAAATGACATTTAAATTTATGCTGGTGCATGTTTATGATAGTTGTTTGATAAAATTGTTTGTTGGTTTGGATCGCTCATCTTCTAATACAATGTGTATTTGGAAGACAGGTTTCTATATAAAGACTGGACCATGAGTGATCGAAGTAGAAAACTACCAAGAGGACCGTTAGGGCCATGACTCGGGGTAGAACGCCGACCAGGGTTGGTACACGAGGAGGCCGAGGTTGAGCACTAGCATAGGCTAGCACGAGTGGCACAGCACCACGTCTTGTTGGTGTTGGGGTAATAGCCCCAGGTGATCAAGGAACCATTGGGATCACCTAAGCTTTAGAGGCAATAAAGGACTTGATTGGGTAGCAGGCCCAGAATGAAGCCACTAGCACTCAAGCCATCACTACTGCTATTGTTGTTGTTGCCGCTGAAGCTACGCCCACTGCCACAACCGTTGCTGCACCTGCCGCTGCAACCGTTGAAGGTTCGCTAGGAATTGTAGTCGATGGGAGACCGATTCATAAGCTGGTGGAACGGTTCTTGAAGTTGAATCCATCTAAGTTTACTGGGGCAGGAGACCCCGAAGCTGGTGCTTTGTGGATCTAAGGACTTGAGAAGACTTTTGCACTATTGATGTGCAATGAAACTAAAAAGTAGTCCTTGCAACTTACCAACTAGAGGGAGTTGCAAAAATGTGGTGGAGAACCACCCAGGGAGTAGTCTTCCCAGAAGGTGTCGTAGCCTTCCCAAAAGGTGTCGTAGCCTTCCTTGAGGCTTTCAATGGGAAGTACTTTTCAAAGATTGCTAGGGAGATGAAGATGACATAGTTTCAACATTTTCGCCAAGGTTCATGACCGTAGACCAATATGAGGCGAAGTTCGTTGAACTATCACATTATGCTTCTGAACTAGTTGAGAATCCAGCAAGTCGAGTGAGAAGATTCAGGGACGGATTTAGGCCAGACTTGAGGAGTACTTGATTTCGCTGAATCTGAGAAATTACAATGACTTTTATGAGAGAGCCCAAATGATCGAGAGAGATCAAAATGAGAGAGCTGCCTTGTTTGGGTCAAGGTTTAATTATAATAGAGATGCAATTTGACGTGGGAAGAGGCTCATGATCGGAGGAAGATTCTAAATTCTACCTAACAGGAAGGGTGGGATGGGCAAACCAAGGATAAGTAGGAATGATTGGTGTCGTGCTTATGGAAGGCAACATGGACTGAACCAGTGCCCTAGGAGGACGGGCGCATGTTTTGAATGTGGCCAGCACGGTCACCTGGCTAGAGATTGTCCTAGAAGGCCAAGAGGACAACCTCAATTACCGCCGCCGCCATAGATTGGACGATTAAAAGGTATGTGCCTTAGAATGCACAGTAAAGAGGACAGTTTAGACCTCCAGTTCAAGACACATTGTATGCCATTACACAAGGTCAGGTAGAAACTACGCCTAACATGACCAAAGGTACGGTTTCGATGAACAACCACCCTGCTTATGCTTTATTCAATCAAAGAGCAACGCATTCTTTTACTGCCAAGCAATTCGTTAAGTTGATAGGACTGAATCTTGCATTATTGGAATCTATTGTTAGCATATCTACACCATTGAAGGATAAAATATTAGTTGCTTTGGGTTGTTCTAGTTGCAAGTTAGAGATTGGTGAGTGAGAGGGGAAAATAGACTTATTAGTCCTAGCCATGTATGACTTTGGTTTGATAATTGGCATGGACTGGCTTACCAAGTAACAAGCTAAAATGGACTGTTATCGCAAGTCAATTTGGTTTTACCCATTGAAGAGTGAGAGCTTCAAGTTTGTAGGGAACGGAGGAGGACCCTCGATTTCTTGATCTCATTGCCTAAGGCAACTCGTTTGTTAGACGGGGGTTGCCAAGGTTACCTGGCAATACGACAGTTGAGGAGCTGAAGATAGAAGACATTGCTGTGGTGCAAGAATTTCCAAATGTTTTTCCAAAGGAATTGCCAGGATTACCGTTAGAGAGAAAAATTTAGTTCATGATTGAGTTAGCCCCGTGGACAAAGCCAATCTCTAAGGCTCTTTACTGGATGGCTTTATCAGAGTTGAAAGAACTGAAAGTGCATATGCAAGAGTTATTTGATAAGGGATTCATACGTCCTAGTGCATCACCTTGAGGAGCACCAGTTCTCTTCATAAAAAAGAAAGATGGTTTATTGCGTTTATGCATCAACTATCACAACTCAATCAAGTAACAATCAAGAACAAGTATCCACTCCCGAGGATTGATGATTTGTCCAATTTGTTGCAAGAAGTGTCGATATTTTCAAAGATCGACTTGAGGACAGTATATCATCAGCTGAGGATCAGAAAGGAGGACAAGTTAGCATTTCATACTTGGTATGGTCATTACGAGTTCATTGTGATGCCATTTGGGTTAACAAATGCTTCAGTTGCTTTCATGGATTTGATGAACAGAGTATTCAAGGAATATCTAAATCAGTTCGAGATCTTGTTCATCAATGATATCCTGGTGTATTCAAGGAATGTTGAGGACATGAAGATCATTTGAGATTAGTGCTCCAAACCTTAAGGATCCATCAGTTATATGCTAAGTTTAGCAAATACAAGTTTTGGTTGACTTGTGTTACGTTTTTAGGTCACGTGATTTCAGGCGAAGGAATCTCCGTGGACCCAAGCAAGATTGAAGCTGTGATTAACTGGCCGAGACAAACAACAGTGACAAAGATCTAAAATTTTCTAGGTTTGGCAAGCTACTACAAATGATTTGTCGAAGGATTTTCAGCTTTGGCATCGCCTTTGACAGAAAGACGAGAAATTCCTATGGTTAAACAAGTATGAGCATAGTTTCCAAGAGCTGAAGCAAAAGTTGACTACCGCACTTGTGCTGACAATTCCATCTGGCCCTAAAGGATACAAGATCTATAATGATGCGCCGTTCAGAGGATTGGGTTGTGTGTTGATGCAACATGGTCGAGTTATTGCATATGCCTCCCGCCAATTGAGGCCTCATGAACTGAATTATTCGACGCAGGATTTAGAACTCGCGGAAATTATTTTTGTCCTGAAGATTTGGAGACATTATTTGTGTGGAGAAACGCTCCAGATCTTCACGGATCATCAAAGTCTCAAGTACCTATTCTCTTAGAAGGAGTTGAATATAAGACAACATCGATGGATGGAATTGCTGAAAGACTACGATTGTGATATATTAACTAGGAAAGGCGAATAAGGTCGCCGACGCTTTGAGTCAAAAGTCTTCAGTTGCTCATATATTGATTAATGAGTGGAATCTAATCGAGAGAGCTCGAGATTTGGTATTCAAATTTGAGGTAAGCCACCTTGCGAGTCTTATGGCCACTCTTAGGATTGAACCAGATGTCCAGATCAGAATCAAGTTATTTCAGCTAACAGACCTGGATGTTCAGAAAGTTCTACAAGAGGACACTGAGAAAAGAAAAGCTGACTTTCAGATTTCTGATGAGGGAATACTAAGGTTCCAAGGACGTTTGGTTATACTTGACGATGTGGAGCTTAGAGAGGATATCTTATTAGAAGCATATCATAGCAGTTACAACATTCATCCCAGTAGTACCAAGATGTATAAGAATCTGCGTCAATACTATTAGTGGTTAAGTACGAAGGCGGACATCGCCAAGCATGTCGCAAAGTGTTTGACATGTCAGCAGGTCAAAGCTCAACATTGCAAGCCAGGAGGACTTCTACAACCTCTCGAGATCCTAGAGTGGAAATGGGAGCATATCACAATGAATTTCATGACTGGACTACCAAGAAGTCAGAGAAGAAATGATTCGATTTGTGTAGTAGTTGATAGACTAATAAAGTCGGCTCACTTCATTGCAGTTTGAAAGGACCTCCGTTTGGATAGACACGCAAATCTCTATGTGTGTCAGGTAGTTTGTCTGTATAGAGTGCCAGTTACGACAACTTCAGATAGAGACCTAAGGTTTACTGCCGATTTTTGGAAGAGCTTATAGAGTACTTTAGGTACCAAGTTGCAGTATAGTACGGTATATCATCCTTAGACGGATAGCTAGTCTGAGAGGACAATTCAGACACTCAAGGACATGCTGCGAGCTTGTGTACTAGACTTCAAAGGAAGTTGGGAAGATCAGCTAAACCTGGTGGAATTTGCCTACAACAACAGTTATCAGCAGAGCATTTAGATGGCTCCTTTCGAAATGTTGTATGGCAGAGTGTGCAGAACACCAATGTATTGGGATGAAGTTGGGGAAAGAAAGATTACAGACCTAGAGTTAGTCCAACAGTTAATGGATGCCATGGTAGTGATTAGAGGCAGATTAAAAGCCACTCAAAGCAGACGAAAAAGTTATGCAGATAAGCGCTAGAGATCGTTGGAATTCTAAGTTGGTGATCACGTTTTTCTGAAGGTGTCACAAATTAGGGGAACTTTGCGCTTTGATAAGAAAGGCAAACTGAGTCCGAGGTACGTAGGTCCTTTTGAAATTTTTGAGAGAATTGGGACTCCAGCTGTGACACCCCGAACCCTTCACAGGTCGTCACTAGCGCTGATGTTACACTTTATTTCATTTTTCCTATCTTGTACTTAAAACAAGCGTCGTTAATCACAGGCATTTTTTTTTTTTTTATAAACGATCGGTCCCAACGCGACTTATAGCGGAAGCAAATTAAACATCACCATCTATCCCCCTACCAATCCATGATACAAATACACACCAGCTAAACATCAGGATTTTATAAACAACTTCGATACTTTGCTTACATATATATATATATATATATATATATATATAGCAAGATGGGATTCCCTTCGGATCGGTACAAAACAAGGAAAAGCTAGGACTCTGCCACGTCTAGCCTAAAACCTAAAAAAGAAACTCTCGACCCTCAACATCACACGTGCAACAATCCCCATCATAAGTGTCGGCTATCTACATCAAAAAAAAGTTCCAGCTCCTACTCATCACGTGCGGATCTCACACCCAACCCGGTGCATCAGGCGGTGGCGGCGGCAACATCCTCGCATCGCTCCATCCCGACGAACGTGCACGTAAATGAACTCCCGAATGACAGGACCCCCAGCCAGGCCCACGTCATACATCACTAGACAACGTACTCGGATAAAAGTCAGTCCGGGAACAGAGGGACAGTCTATCTCAACACACTCGACCTCTACATTGGATGGTAGACCATAAAACACCCCCCCGCGAGACGGTAGGTAGCGGCATACTTGCTAATCTGAAATGTTATCCCCAAAAGGGGTGAGTACAACCACTCAGCAGATAAGGAAATCCAATAACAACTCAATGCATCATGCAAATTTCACATGCATTGCAGGCATTACTTACCTTGAAGCCAGGCACACACTATCATGCATCATCATACCACATCACATATTATCATCATCATCATCATGCATATCATATCATATCATATCATATCATAGGTGATCATCATATCACATCACATATCATCATCATCATCATGCATATCATCATGCATATCATATCATATCATAGATGATCATCATATCATATCACATCACATATCATCATCATCATCATCATCATCATGCATATCATCATGCATATCATATATCATGGGTGATCATCATATCATATCACATATCATCATTATCATCATCATCATGCATATCATCATGCATATCATATATCATGGGTGATCATCATATCATATCACATATCGTCATTATCATCATCATCATGCATATCATATATCATATCATAGGTGATCATCATATCACATCACATATCATCATCATCATCATGCATATCATCATGCATATCATATATCATGGGTTCATTTTTCATCTTTTATCTTTAAGTTTGATCACCACATCACCCACTTCTAATATCATCAATTTCATCATCCCTTCGGGCAAAGACCTCCGACAGGGTTCCCAGCATTCCAGCCATCCCATGGCCACCGGGCTTCCAGCCCCCCACATTCCGGACATCTCGCATCTCAACTAGCATCACGAGGCATTCCCTTCGGGCAGAAACCTCCGACAGGGCTTCCGGCCTTTACCCTTCTAGCCAGGCATCCCGCACCCCAATCCCGGTGTTGCGAGGAACCTCCGGGCATGTATCCAAGATACAACCGGACTTTCGGCCCCCCACATTCCAGGCATCCTGAATCTCCAAGGGAATTCCGGCAATGCATCTCTATACATTCCGGCCTCATCCTCCACCACAACCTCTTACTCACATATCATTTTCCACATTCATCATCCTTTTAATCTCATTATTACATGGCATATAAGTCACACATGCATCACAATTTATGATCATACATACACCAATGTCATACAAAAATGCATAATAAATTCAATGGAATTCATTGCCAATAAAATAATCCCCTTTTATTTTATTATTATTTTATTGTTTTATTATTATATTTATTTATTTTCATAAATAAATATTAAATTTAAATATCTATGATTTTTCCAAAATCATAATATTCAAACAATCACTAAACAAACCAATAGGATGACAATTTCGTACAAAATTGATGGCCAAATTGAATTTCGCATAATTTCACAATTTCCACAAAATAGCACATGATATTCGGATAATGACCAGAATTGCACAGTTTCCAAATAAATTCAATTAAAATACTCATATGGCCTCCAAAAATTACTAAATTTTACAGGGTGATGGCCAACACATTTTCGAGCATTTTTCATGCAGAACTCTAAGCCAAATTATTTTTAAAGCCAAATTATTTTTAGATTAATTTATACAACTCCACGAAACCTCTGGAACCACTACTGCGTCGTCCAGAATACACATCTTCGAAATATTAAGATTTCACCCATCTATTCTCTCTCGTTTCCTCTGAAAATTTGAGTATGTTATGTACCAAGGTGTCCTTTACAAGTTTCATGAAGAGATCTAGGTCAAATAACCAAAGTATGGTCACCATTTAAGTCCATGAAGTCTCGAGTGTCTTGGAATACTTCACCAGAACCATCGTTTCCAAAGTCTAGCCAATTCACCAAGCTATACTTGTTATTTTCGCTTCAAATTTGGGTATGTTGTAGTTTAAGGTGTTACCTACAACTTTCTTGAAGACATCAAAGTCAAATCTTCAACAGAAATCAACATGCAAACAAAAATCCAGCAAGAGGTCAGTGGAAACTTCACAGATCTAGGGTCTCCGTATAATAGAACTTTAACCCCTCATATCTCCATAATTGTCCACGAAATTTCAGTATATTATAGTACAAGACGTTAGCTACAACTTCCATGAAGACATCGAAGCCAAAATCGGACTCCAAACACACATGCAAGCTCAAACAAGTTACTGACTCCTACAACCGAGCAAGAACAGTCACACGGTTTGAAAACAACCAACCCTTACCTCAGTTTTTCGCACTTGAAGCACCTAAAATCTAACATGCAACCAACAATACAACAAGCAAGAGAAGTTAAAGGACTCCACTTGCCTCTAGGATGGACGGTCGACGGCGTACGGACGGCGGGACACGGCGGCACACGGCGGCTCCTCCTCGGCTCCGCCTCCTTCCTCTCGGTCTCTCCCTCTCTCTCGCGATTTCTCTCTCTCTCTCACCCTCTCTCTCGGCCGAATGAAGAAAACCGGCCACCTTCTCTCTCTCCTCCCCTCTTCTACTCCCTAATCTTCATGATTAGCAATCATGAGATTGCCTACAAACCCACCAATGCATGGCCTCCCCCTTTGCAACTTGTCTCATTGGATTTTTCTTTTAAATTTGATTTGGGCTTGGGCTTGGGCCATCCGGCCACTCCTCCTTGGGCTGGTCGACAGCCTCCTTTGGGCTCTAATGGGCCGACTAGCTTGGCCCACCAAGCTTTAGGCCATTGGGTCCAAGGCCCATTAGAATTTTAATCCCCTTTTTCTCTTTTTTTCTTTTTTTTTTGAATTCCTTCTATAAATATTTTTGAATTCCAATTTTCATCTTGGCCAAAGTCTTTGGGATATTTCATTCATTGAAATTTAATTTATAAATCTTATGGCCAAGCATAGATTATTAATCTATTAAATTTAAATTTCCACAATCACAAGCACAATTCATCAAATTTAAAAGACTAATGGCTAAAACATAAGCCATTGAAATTTAACACCTAATTAGAGACTTTAACACACTTTATGGCTTGGCTTTGAATTTCTGGGATGCCACACTAGCGTATCGTCTTGCGTTGCCGCTAAGATTGGTACAAGTGCACGATGTCTTTCACATGTCGATGTTGAGGAAGTATGAAACCCGACCCATGTGCTTAATTTCGAGAAATTGGACGTGGATAATCGTGTGTCAAAACGTTGAAAACTCGGTTCATATCGTGGACAGGAAATAGCGAGTTCTGCGTACAAAGACCATCCCGTTGGTCAAAGTGGTCTAGCAACACCATGGTACCGAAGAAGCAACAAGGGAGACTGAAGAGTCAATGAGACAATTGTACTCTCACCTTTTTGCTTAAGTTTTGTACTGGTTTAAATTTCGATGACGAAATTTTTATAAGAGGGTAAGAGTTGTGACATCCCAAATTTTCACTTATGCTTTCAATTAAATTAATTGGGCATTTCATCAACGCGCCTATAGGACTGTTCTCAGAGCTGATCACTCGTGAGATAACAAGACTATCTGGGGAAGTCATTAAGGGATTTTAATGCAATAGACTTGAAAATTCGACCAGGAATCGGCTACTCGACTGTGCTCATCTACCGAGATTATTATGGCACAGTTAAAAATTGATCAGGGATTAGAGATAGGTCGATTTGACTAAGATGTTTTGCTAAATGTGGGTGACTCTACTAAATTGGAAAATTCTCGTCGATTGGCACTAGACTAATTTTTCTATTGTTTTGGTACCCTATGTCTGTAATTGAATCATCGAGATTTTCATGACAATCGAGAGTCGCCAATGTGTCGGATAGGTTCATTGTGGTTCAAAGAAAATCGATTACGAGTCATTTGCACTAAAAATTTCGGAAAGCTACCCAGTAGCCTGGGTCATGGTAAAAACGCGTCAGAGTGAAATTAACCGCGAATTTGAAGGTGATTTAAAAAATTGAAAGTTCTGTCATGTCACAATTCATTTTAGGAACGTCAACTCATCTTCAGAAGATTTTTCTACAAACCGAGATTTTTGGCGGAAAATCAAAGTAAGGCCGTTTTTAATCAGGAAAATCCGAAGACCCTTTTTGGTCACGCTTTTGGGATGCAAGCTGGATCATTTGACGGGGAAAAATCATAAGAGGGACAAAGACACATAGGCTGAATTATGTGGGCTTCAAATGGTTTGATTTGAAGATAATTGGTTGGAATTGAAGGGGAATTGAAGGGGAAATGTTACAAATTCGTATGCCATGGGGTATATGACATTTTGGAATCTTTGGCAAGCTTCTTAAGGAAGCCAAGGTGTGGATAAGGGGCAAAGGACAAGGCATCAGCTGGTGGGGGCAAGGTAAGGGAGATTTGGCCAAGTGTTGAAGGCATAGAAGCCACCTTGGGGTCCCCCTCTTGCAGCAGCCTTCTTCTTCCTCTATCCCCCACCTTTCTCCATTGTTGTTGTCCATCTTGAGCCTCAAAGAACCAGAGAAAACTGCAGCTCATCCTCCTCTATTTTCTCCTTTTGCTAGTTTCTGTTCCAACTGACCTTTCGCCATAGATTTGAGTTAAAAGTAGTCTTCACGGACGAATTAGCCTTTGTGCCACCCATCGTTGTGCTCAGCACATCCAAACCGTTCAAAAGAGCCCAACCTTGCGCTGAAGGGAGCAACTAACCGTCCTATATGTCGGCGAGAAGAAACCGGTCGCTAGACCATCTAGAAGCCACCTACCTGCATTATTTCATCTGTTTCGCGAATTTTAGCCATTTTCTCCCTATTTCAACCCTACCTCCACCCATACAAACCACCAGCAAGTCTCCCTTGACCCCTAGGAGCCACTGGTTGCCGACCACCTGCTCATCGAAGCTCTGATCAGCCCATTTCCTCGTCATTTAGTACTTGGTTCTCCTCTGTCCTGCAAGCAGAAGCAGAAGCCGAACCAGCCTTTGTTTTCTTCTTTTGCAGCCTAAAACGGAGAGCAAAGCAGTGGGTTTCCAGCAAGAGTTTTGGCCCGTTTTGAGGTCGTTCTGGACCTCGAAAGCTAGGCCTGCTTTAGAGATAATCGAGTCCTGTTGTGTCCTCAACGTTTTGAACCAATCGGATTGTGAAACAAGTTAGTTTAACTCGCTAATCCTTGCTTAGTAGGTTAATCATATTTAGGGGATGATTAGTTTAGGCTAAGATAGATTAGGTGGTTAGATTAGATTATATTAGTGAATTTAGATAATTGCCAATGCATGTTAAGTTGTTAGTTAGTGCAATTAGAGAGTAAATAGACTCTAAGATTTATTTAACGAGTCTAGGAAATTTTCTGGGCCCGTTTCGGCATATAATTAGGTATTGCGGGCCTAAGTATGCATTTATTGCATTTATTTAATATTTTCCATAATTATTTATTTATTTATCTTCCGGAAATTAGACCAGGATAATTAATGACCGGAATTTTATGCTGGTTATTGTGGTGCCATCTGTTTATTTATTTGAGCTTTTATTTGTGCTAATTTTGCTTGATTGTGATTTTAGGATTTTATTCCTAAATTGGATAAATTTGGTAATTAATTGGAGAATTATTGGGCGTCGGTCTATAGTGTTAAAAATCTATTTTGGGACTGCTAAAAATAGTGGGAGGTTCAAGAGTGAAAATCTTGTATTTTGGCTAAGGCTGGCTGTGTATCCACACACATGTATTTTTATTGGGTATGATAAAAATGGTAAATTGATTGTACGATCAGAAAAGTAATTCTATATCGGCTTAGTGATTCTAAATATCATCTTAGAGATAAGACGATATACCATATCGGCTCGGTGACTCTACATGTCATCTTAGAGAAAGGACGATATACAATACTAGCTCGATAACTCTAATGTAATCTTAGAGAATGAATGGTATGCAATGCTGGCTCGATGACTCTATAAGTCATCTTGGAGATAGGATAGTATATTATACCGGCTCGATGATTCTATATGTCATCTTAGAGAATGAACGGTATGCAATACTAGCTTAGTGACTCTATATGTCATCTTAGAGAATGTACAATATGCTATTTATTAGCCTTTGGGGCAAGCTACTATCTATATATCACCTAGGGTGAGTAGTCTTGAATTTTGATCAAACTCATAGATAGTATTGTTTTGACCAGGTGATAGTCCGATGACATATAATCGACTGAGTCGATTGATCGATGATTCGATCTATGGTGATTGATTGGATGTTTATTTGAATTGTGCTGTTTTGCAGGGAGAGACTGAGGCCAAGGTAAGTCCTTTGACCCATGTTGTGCTTAGGTAGCCCTTAGGACGTATTGGCTTCCTAATCGAGTCTTAGGGGTAGAACTTGCTAAGACATTGTCTCTCTGGTTATTGTGTAATCATTTTCAGACCCCTAGTTGATAATGGTGGGGGACCCAAGGCCTGGAGTTCAGAAGGTGAAGCCCGGAGAATCGGCAAACATGTTCGTATAATTAGTCCTAGGACATTTCTTTTTTGTTGAAAGCTGATTCCTTTTTGTAGGCTTCTGTGTATAAACCTGTGTGTTTATAAAAATGTCTTTTGTGAAAGATTTATGGTCCTACTTTCTTATCCAATTATTTTATTGTCTGGGAATTTTATATCTGCTTCTGCATGCGTATTAAAATGAAAGGGTCGGCGATGTGTCTTAAGACGTCGCTGTTTAATCGACCAAGCTGGGATGGGCACATGCTCGAGGATCGGGGCGTGACAGCGGCTTATAGCATATTGTGAAAAAATGCCAAAAAGATGCACCAATTGAAGCACAAGTAGCAAAAGATGAAAGCAAAATCGAAATTGCGAGAGACAAAATTTACGTGGAAACCCAAAACGAGAAAAACCACGAGGAGAGAGAGGGGTTTTACTATCTTCAACAAAGAGTACGAGAGTTCAATTCAAAAGCTCTAAGAACCACTTAGTGAGCCGCAAGATCTAAAGATTTAACAAGAAGATAATAATAAAAAGAAAATGAAATAATATGGAGGCTAGGACTTTTGATGTGTTATTAAACACATTCCCTTTAGTCTCCCTTTAAAAAACCCTAAAACAAAAGTGCGTAGTCTAAAATACCCTTATTTCTAATTCCAAAGTCAAAACTCAACAAATCTCCACATTGACTTCAAATCTCCAAAACAGCATTATGCTGCCAAATACTACATAATTGGTCTAAAATACCCTTATCTCTAATTTGAAAGTCAAAACTCAATAAATCTCCACATTGGCTCCAATTTTCCAAAAGAGCATTATGCCAAATGTCACAAGACCTCTCTCCTTCCACACCTAAATTGAATACAAAAGGCTACCCTTAAAACAACATAATCAACGATGCACACCCCTAAGCCTACGCGAACGTACTCGGTGCAAGAAACAGGGGATAAAAAGTCACAAACTCCGCCTAAGCAAATCAAATGGTTAAAACACCAATCAAGTTATCAAGTCTAAGCAATGCTTAAACTTGGTCAAATGAACTAGTTTGGTCAATATATATGCCGGATTATTTGCCGCAAATACTTTCTTCATCATAACTATACTCTTGGTAACCTCATCACGCACAAACTAATATTGTATGTCAACGTGTCTTGTGCTCTCATGATACGTTATACTCTTGATCAACTGGATCGTACTTTGGTTATTACAAAAAATAACAGAGGCTCCCTCCTACTTCACTCCAAGTTCTGTAGTCAAATGCTTTAACCAAAGATCTTTTTTTACTGTTTTTGCTATTACCATGTACTCTATGTCGGTGGTAGACAAAGCAATTGTGTCATGCTAAATTGCTCTCTAACTAATTGAAATCGCTTACGTAGTCAGTATCAACAACTAAACGTCCTATATTACAATCTTTATCAAAGACCAAACCCACATCTGAGGTACCTTGGATGTACCGAAGAATCTATTTCATGGCTTGCTAGTGAGCTTTACCCGGATGTGCCATATATTTACTCTCAACACTAACAGATTGTGAAACATCTTGACGAGTGCAAATCATAACATATATGAGACTATCTACTGCATTAGAATATGAAACTTGAGACATCTCATCTTTCTCTTCTTTAGTTTTAGGTAATAAAGAAGTTGAAAGCCTAAAATGGAATGCCAAAGGAGTATTTACCGGTTGGACATTCTTCATACCAAAGCGTTCAAGCACTTTTTCAATATACTGGTTCTGCAAAAGGTATAACTTCCCAACCTATCCATCTCTTTGAATCTCCATACCAAGAATTTTCTTGGGAGCTGTGAGATCTTTCATCTCAAATTCCCTATTAAGTTGCCTCTTCAAATTTTGTTTCTCACATATGTTCTTTGTTGCAATAAGCATGTCATCTACATATAATATTAAATAAATAAAAGAACCATCATGCAATCTCTTATAGTACACATAATTGTCATGCATATTTTGCAAATAGTCATGACTCAACATAAATCTATCAAATCTCTTGTACTATTACCATAGAGATTGCTTGAAATCATCCAAAGAACGTTTCAACCTGCAAATGTGATCTTCTTTAACTTCAACAACGAATTTCCTTGGGTTGAGACATATAGGTTGTCTCTTTAAGGTCGCCATGTAAAAAAGTGGTCTTAACATCAAGTTGCTCAAGTTCTAGACCATAAATAGCTACTAACATGAGTAACACACGAATGGAATTATGTTTCACAATTGGAGAGAACACTTTATTGAAGTCGATCCCATTCTTTTGACTAAAACCCTTCGCTATCAAATGTGCCTTGAATTTTTAATCTTCAACCTTCTGATTTCCCTCTTTTCTTTGAAGGCCTATTTGCACCCAAAAACTCTTTTGCCTTCAAGCAATTTCACAAAATCTCAAGGTTGGTTCTTATGAAGAGACTCTATCTCTTCATTCATCACAACAAGTCACTTCTCAAATTTAGAATAAATAGTAGCTTCACGAACTTTAGAAGGTTCATCAATACCAAGCTCTTCAGTAATTGTAAGAGCATATGCTGCCAAATCAGCAAACCATACATTTAGGGAGGTTTAATTTGTTGTTTAGCCCTCCTTGCAACCAAACTCTAAGGTTGCTCAAATTCTTCTACTTCATCTTTGATAAAATCTTAGTCTTGTTTTGCATTGTCACTTTTTGGTTAAATAGAAACATCTTTAGATATTTTCCGTGGATGCTCTACATGAAGCTCCACCTTTTTCCAACATTCTTCTTCCTAGATACCTGTAAATCCAATAACAACTTTTCTCTTTTCAAGTATGGAATTTTCATCAAAAGTAACATCTCTACTAATTATAAACTTTGATGACTAAGGGTTAGAACACCATAACCTATATTTTTTAACCCTGTTTGCATAACCAACAAAAATACACTTCTTGGCTCCAAGTTCAAGGTTACCCTCTTTTACATGATAATAAGCAAGACATCTAAATGTTTTTAAACCAGAATAATCATAAGATTTACTTGACCATATCTCATTAGGAGTCTTATATTCAATTGCAGTTGAAGGAGAACGATTCACCAAATAACATGTTGTATCCATGGTTTCAGCCTAGAAATCTTTCCCAATTCCAGCATTAGAGAGTATACACCTAGCTCTCTCCAAAGTTCATGCGCTTTGCCACCCCATTCTATTGAGGTGTATACCTAACTATTTGATATCAAACAATCCCCGAATCTTCATAGTATTTATTGAAATCACATCCATGAAACTCAAGACCATTGTCCATTCTAAGATGCTTTATCTTCCTCCCAATTTGATTTTCTATCAACATCTTCTACTTCGTGAACTTATAAAAAAAAATCACTTTTACGTTTTAAGAAATAAACCTAGACTTTCCTAAAAAAATCATCAATAAATATTAGAAGATAAACCACATCACCCTTAGATGTTAATTGTGCCGGTCTCCATAAATCAGAGTAAATATAGTCAATTGTGCCCTTCGTTGAGTACGCCCCAAGACTAAAACCAACTCTGCCCTGCTTCTTGGAAACAAAAATTCACAAAAGTCAAGTGAGATCATATGATCCCCATATAATAAACTACGTTCACTCAAGATATTCATTTCTCTTTTGCTCGTGTGGCCCAACTACATATCCTATAACATTGATTTTTCAGAATCTGAAGATGATGATATATTTAAAGGACCCACAATAGTACTTCCATGGAGAACATAAAGGTTGTTCTTTTGGTTCTCTCTCATCACAATCAAGGAGTCTATTGAAATTTTCAAAACTCCACCTATACCTATGTATATGCACCCAATAAAATCTAAACTGCTCAATGAAATAATATTTTTCTTCAAATCTAGGATGTGCTTAATGTTTGTCAAAGTTCTTACTACATTATTATGATATTTGATACGCACCGTACTAATACCCACAATTTTGCAAACCGCATTATTGCCCATTAAAACTAAACCACCACTAACTCTCTCATATATGTGGAACTAATCTCTATGTGGACATATGTGGTATGAACATGCTAAATCCAAAATCCATTCATCATCGACATGAAAATCTGAAGACAAAATAGTAAGAACTTGTTTGCATTAGCTAACTCATTATTTTTCACCAGAATAGCCAAATTGGAATTCTCCATTGATTTCTTCCCTTGAGCTTTGAGCATTGGACACTCACTTTTACAGTGTCCGAATTTATGACAATAGTAATACTCCACCTTACTCTTATCACCTGACCGAGACTTCAAACACTTTTTACTATTACTGCACGTCTATCAAGATGATTCGATCTTCCCCTAAGAATTAAACCATTGACCTTATCACTCCTACTACTTGGATTCTGCTTTGTACCAATGTCTCGGAATTCAATGATACCTTCACATCTTCAAGAGTTATGGATTCCCCTCTATACAACATATAATTCACAAAATTTTCATACAAGCTCGATAGTGAGCATAACAGAATAGAACTTCATCTTCATCATCTAACTTCAAATCTAGATTTTTTATATCCATAACAATCTTATTAAATTCATCTAGATATTATTGGATAGGAGTACATTTTTGCACCTTTAATGCGTGTAAAAATGTTGTTTTAAAAATAATCTTATCATAAGAGATTTTTTCATGTAGAGGCTCTCAAGTTTATTCCACAATCCCAAAGTTGTTTCTTCATAAGCAACTTCACGAAACACTTTATCGGATGACGAAAAATGGATGGTGTGCGCCCTCTCTTCCATCTCCTCAATCTCAGCAGTAATCATATCATCAAGATAATTCATGTCCAAGGCTCTAACTGAACCTTCTAAATGCAATAACACATTCATCTTGATCCTCCATAGCTCAAAATTGTTTTGGTCATTGAAGGATGCCACTTTGAACTTGATAGATGCCATCTTGAACAAAAAATGACTGAAATTCCTTCACTTTGATACCAATTTGTTGCCAAAAAAGACCAAAAGATGCACCAATCTAACCACAAGTAGCAAAGGATAAAAGTAAAATTGAAATCACACGAGACATAAAATTTACATGGGAACCCAAAATGGGAAATATCAAATAGAGAGAGGGGTTTCACTATCTTCAATAAAGAATACGAGAGAACAATCCAAAAACTCTAAAAACCACTTGGTGAGTAGCAAGATCTAAAGATCTAACAAGAAGATGAAAAAAAAAATGAACAATAATATGGAGGTTAGTGTTTTTGATATGTTATTAAACACATTTCTTTTATAGTCTCCCTTCAAAAAACCCTAAAACAAAAGTGCATGGTCTAAAATATCCTTATCTCTAATTGAAAGTTAAAACTCAACATAGCCCATTAAAATCAAGCAAATCTAGTCAATGCAAATTTAACTATAACGTGCTCCTATACTGAGATACAAATATGGACGATCAAACCAATATCTAAGTGAAGGCCTAAAGCTCCATTCTAATAGTAATGTGCATCAACATGAAAATAAGCAAAGATGACAGAAAAAAAAAAAAAAAAAGGAAGCAACAAGCAAACCAGCAAGGCAAACTCATGGCCAAAGTTTGGATAAGGGGTTCAAGGCATGACAAATGAATTTAAACAAAGTAATTGCATGATCTAAAGATGAAACGACACACAATCAACACATGGCCAAGTGGATCAACTAATAGACCAAGGTGATAGGCTTGTGATGCCCAATAGGGCAAGGCAAGCCATCATATTTGTTGGGGAGAACCAGGGCAACAATTTACTAATAACTAAACTCAATCCAAGATCAATATCTTTCCCAAACTAAACCAACCAAAATCAACTTAACCTCAACAACAAACAGCCAATACAACCTCACAATAAGTAAATATAATGCAAAAATGATAATTAGATAAAGCCAACAAAAACACTAAGGTTTTATGTGGAAACCCATTGCGAAAAAAAACCATGAACCGCCCATAAACTTCGCTAATCATTAAGAATAATAGCATACACAAAGATTTAGTCTCTAGTTATATACTAAAGGCTCAACATTAACAATATGGTCGTATTTCCTCACCACAAAAGTGATTAATATAAATGGAGCAAAAAAACACTAAGCAAGATGGGATAATTCAAAGGAGATTGTCCACGAAGCAACAACACCTCTCTTTCTTTTATTTTTTGATTTTTACTCTTTTTCTTCTTTTTATTTCGTGTGCTAGCTAGGACCTACATAGAAGCGGAATCAGCCAACAAGATTTGGCAACAACACTGGGTTCGTACTCGAGGAACAAAATGATGATAAAAAAACAAGGATGAAACAAGAATAGAAGGACTCCTACCTCGAATGATGAGAAAGATAGGCGAAAGCGCTCTCAGCAAAGCTCACCGCAACACACCCTTTACTCACCGTTTCCTTCTCTCATCTCACGGTCACTCCCTCACTCTTGGTTGTCACTCTTGGTCACTTCTTTCTTTGCCTATCTGGTTTCAGCTGAAACTGAAGGTCTTTAGGAGAGGATTAAGTGAAGGAGGGCCCCACAAAAGTCCCACTATTCCCCGTTTATTCCATCTTGGATGGTCAACGAAGTTGCTGCAGAAACTCGAGCATCCTGCCTGCTTCCAGCTCATAATTTTTAGCTGAAAATTGTCCTTGGTGCAATTGAAATTCGCGGTCAATTTAGCTGCAATCCCCAAGGCTTTAGCTCTCATTTCCAGCCCATTTCTCCTTCAAGTTCTTGTCTAATTATCAGCAAATTTTGGGTGGCCTATGGAGCTTATTTAATATGAAGAAATGTAAGATTAAGTGGGTGATCAGAGCGTGTGAACCGGTGGGAAAAGAAAATGTTGATTTTATTGTGTTTTTGAAGGATTCGGGAGCTCTAATGTCCTCGTTAATTTAAATTTTAAACGTCAGGTCCAAGGTCCTAAAACTAAGATGCCTCTAGTTGCTAAATGCAAAGAAATGTAGTAAGAACTGTGGATGCAAGACTATAAAAGATCGATGTTTTAGGCTAGGGACTAAATTCAGTTGTTGTTAGTGAATTCATCCCAAATTTTGATAAAAGGAATGAATAATTTTTAAGCAAAAATTTAGATATCAACAATTTTAATTTTATAGATTTTCCTGCAAGCACCTACCTTTATTGGTTCTAAATGTAACAACAACAAAATATGTAATGCATCTCATGACATCGGGTTGGCAATGTATTATAGCAATTACTTATGTCTTTTCATGTCATAACCAAGATGTTTCATTATAATTTCAAAGCGTGATTTCAAATCATTGAATGAAAATGTGTTAGCTTCGAGTTAAATCGTCTCACACCGAATCCTGGTTTCTCACAATAAATCCATGTTGTGTTTGAATTGTATTCTCATGTTGTGTCATGAATTGTTACATATGATTACTTGTTGATTTCACCATCCACAATTGAGTTTTTTTAATTAATTATAGACAATGACAACGAATGCACATGTTTGGGAGGTCAATGAGTATGTTTTTGCTTGGTGTGGTGATATTACCTATGCAAGTCAGTTTCTTACGTATAAAAGGTGTATGATGTTCTTATCGAGAAATAGGGGCGCTTTGAAGGAGAGAAATGACAAAATTATTGCTTAAACTGTGGAGAGATGTTGACCATAAAAAATATCCGTTTTATGTTTTGTGAGCCATCACGAAACCCTGCAAAATTAACGAAGAGATGGAGTAATTCTTGGGTTACGCAGAAGGGGAGATTTGATCAAATCCAACCTGACCATGCCAAATTTTAAATTTCCAATTTGGGCGTGGCACTTTATCATGTGGTTAATGAAGGTTAAGGAATATATTCCAAAAATGATCCCTCGACCCCTCAACTCAATCTGGAGATTAAAGTAGATTCCAGCCTACGGAAACTATTTTTATTTGAAACAGTTTCCAAGTCTCCATTTTCATTCTCTTGAAAGCGTGTTTGGTTCGTAAAAATGAAAATTAGATTGATTTCTATAAATATCTATTCCATGAATTAAGAGATATATACAACTTGATTAGTACAGATTGACATACATATTTATTAATAGTATAGATCATGGGACATCCTTATTCATTTAGATATCTAGAATTATATTACAAATTCATTGCTGGACGTCAAAGAATGATGGAAAATAGATACAAAAATGACTATTATTTATTGGTTGCTGAAAAAGTTTTATCCTAAAAAGTGCGTAGGGGATTGAGAAATTCTAATTTGTTTTATTTCGAGGAAGAGAAATGCCATTCTTAAAAATCCATTATTTTGCAACAATTGAAACATTGATAATTATATAATTGATGGCCCAAACTTGAAATGTTTACCTTTTGTAAAGTGAAGAATCCAATTGATGGCGGGCCCTTAATAAAATCAAGTTAAATAAATAATCACTTATATTAAACTCATGGAGTTGAGGACAACCACTAAGTCGAATCTTCTTACTGGATTTGCATATTTGATTTATTAACTAATTTTCACCTAGTCATATGTCGAATCTTGGTCATGTTGGTTGTCTTTGTACTCTCTGTCCTGAAATTATGTGGGCAGTGGGGATTAACACCTATAAAGGGCCAAAATAGGTATTGGTCATTTTGAGAGACATTGACTTTGTGAGTTAATCATAGCAAAGAAAATATCGACTTTATAATTGTATGATATTCAATAAATTATCCCAACCAAGTTATGATTGGCATAAGTTTGGCCAGTCGGAGTTTTTTGGCATGCGCGAGATTGACATTGGACATTATGATGATGCAAGCATGGAAAAGAGAAGTAAAGACTTATGCCTCGACTCTAGAATCTCGAGACGTGGAGATCATAGCCAGATGCGTGGCACAAACGACTGACATACACATGGTAGAAGCAGTTGACATAATGTCAAACGGTTAAAGTCGGGGAATAGTGCAGGAATGGTTATTTTCAAGTTATTCCTACAATATAAAAGCAATGGAGATCGTGGTCAGACACGTCTCATAAGCATATTGTCCATAATGTGGAGGACAAGTCATAAAATATGAAAAGCGGCACGCTAGACGCTCGTGTCTATAAAGGAACTAAAGAAGAAGGGCAAATGCACTCAATCAAATCATAAGATTTACCTTATTTTATCTCCAAATTTTTTATCTCTAATTTTGATTTGAGTTTGGAATGTCAGACTTTAGCTTCGAGTCGTGTCTATTTCGTGTTCTTTTTAGACTGTAACCATCTAATCAATAATACATAGATCACATGTTATACATTTGGTAATTTCTACCTGGGCCTTCATTGATGAGTCTTCTTAAGGAAGCAGACCCAAGTGCCTGCATGCTGTGTATCCTTAATTGGTACAGTATCTTTTAATTGTCTTATACTGGCCGATACTCTCTCCTTGTTTGACATCCAAGTAATCCCGAAATCTGGACGAGAATCTAGATGAAGTCTTTTATTACTTGCTTTGGTCCGGATGAGCCTCCTTAAGTGAGCAGACCTTGATTTGGGGAATCTTTGGAAAAACAGAACCAAATCTGCCACTTTCTTAGATACTGCATGTCTCAATGTCCAAGGCCAAGCCCTTTTGACAGTTTAAGTGGGAGGCATCTTCACATCGCAATTCGCCAACTAATAATAAGCAACGCCGTTTGGGTCTTCCAATATATCGTTTTCGTAGTACTTAATCCTTCCCGCAACCATTATTTTCATGTCTAATGGGGGGCGGTAACAATGTCCACTCCTACGTGATTCGTTGCTAACCCTCTTCAACATGCTTGTACCACACACTTTGGAGATTGATTTTGATTTTGCAAAGGGAAAATTAGTGGGGCGCCCTTTATCTATCTCCTGTTTCGCATCTTTTCAAGATCAACGTGTTGTAAACCGATTGGACTCTCAAAATGCCAATATGGTCAATGTGTAGTAAACCTAGTGTGCATATCACTGGTTGAACATCTCACACCACCACGCATGAACAGTGATGTTTGGACCATTCACCTGACCTAGGCTTGCATCTTACTTGTTTCATAATATCAGTAGGTTCAATAATTTTGACCACGCATGTGGATCCGAAAAATTGCATCCGAGGTAGAGGAACGTCATTTTCGGCCATCTAAGAGTACGCACCACTTGAAAGTTCATTTTTCATTGTCCATGGAATTTCAGTTGCCTCTCAAGTCACTGAAAGCGATCTTGCATTCATTTGGATTTTGGACACAAAATATATCCAATTCTCTGGCTTTTATTGAAAAGAAGGTGCAATGACATGGTCAAGCCCTGCGTCTAATCACTCTCTTCATTTGATTATTTCTTATTTTAAAATCTCCCGTCATAGGCCAAGAACGTGTAATGACATGGTCAAACCTGCATCTAATCACTCTCTGTTTTTTATTATTTCTTCAGACAGATCAATCTTATCCCTATCATCACAGTCACAATCCATTAAACTACTAAATTAGTCTAGGAAAATAGGAAATAAAACCAAAAAAAAAATCAAAATCTCAACCAAAAAAAATCGTGGTCCGTGAAGGATCTCTCGTGATCAAGTACCCCTAAACCCGACCTTTCCCCCCTTTTCTCTCCTCATGATGATGAGGGATCCGAGGGCGGCGAGATCAGGTTGCAACAATACTCTAGTCACCTCATGGTTGAATTATCCTATGATCAATCCCTAATACCTCATGTAATTATTCAAAACTTAATTCAACTGATACACCGTTGTTAACATATGCAATTCCAATGCTCGTTAATATACCGACACTGTTGATACGAACACGGAAAAACATACGATTCCATACAAATAATCACAATCAAGAACGCACCGTTTTATCCCCTTGAGTCGAACACAAACCATGTGTACAACCACAAAAAAGGCCCTTAGTGTAGGATTATATGGCAATAAAGATTGAACGACTTTAGATCACAGCGTAGTTTTCCTCGTGATCTGTTTAGTACTATAGCTTCACATGTAGTATACCCTAACATATTGATTTCGCTTTTGACGAATAGCTATTGGTGCACCGCTGACACCGTTGAGGAATCCCATAGGTCCCATACCGCTCGGACTAGAATGCACGTCAGTGTATGGAGTGAAGAGCGGGGATACGTGCTTCGCCGTGGAGCAAATGTTCAACTTAACTGCCGCAAAATTTGAGGAGTTCAATCCGAATCTCAATTGCAAGGCGCTCTTTGTTGGTCAATGGCTTTGCACCGAATCGTTTTGTTTCTGAGGTTTTTATGATATTTGAAGTTTGGAAGTATGGTGGAAAATAACGCGAGTGCGAAAATAAGGTGAACGTTATCTCTTCGTACTATGTGGGATTAATAATGTGATACTAGTACTCTTTTGATTTTGAGTTATCCATAAAGCTCATTGCCCCCCTCCCCCCGGCCTTTTTCTCCCAACCAAAAAAAAAAATCGGATCATAAATAGGAAAATATAAGTCCTACATCAATTGGATAGACTCTATTAAGTGATTCATAAGTCAACACCCATTCTCATAAAGTTACCACTTTATGTAGCTACTCAAAGTACATTTTTTAGGGACTAGCCCATATGGAAGGAGCATGATCATTATATATGGTATTAGAATAGGACCCCCACTATTGGGTAAGTGGTTCATGGACGGACTAAGCCCATGCCCGATTTGACAAGAAGGAAGAGTGACCATCAAGGTAGGAGGGCTTAAAGAAGGTGTGGCTCCTAGTAGGATTCTAAGAAGGAGGAGGTGGCATAAATAGACCGGACCACACATCTAAAGGGGGATTATTGCAAGGTAACACAAACCAACACCGATGAGAATGTATGTTCTTCAAGTGGAGAAGTTTGTAACATCTCAAATCCCACATCAATTGAAAGAGATTCTACTAAATGATTCATAAGTCAACATTCACTTTCAAATGATCAATACCTTTTGTGGCTATCCAAAATATTTCTTCTTTTAAGACTCAGCTTTCGTATAACGAAACAAGTTGTTACAAAACATATTGAGAAAACATAATAGGATATTAAAGACAGGCACAACTAAAATGAAACTAGTGACGCAATGTAAAAACCAGCTTAGACTATAGTATCATGTTAGAAGATCCACCATAAGAAAATAGAGAACAAGTTTTCCCATTCCTAGAGGCTTATCATTAGCAATGGCTTAGAGCTCATTGCCCATCTTCACCTATATTGCTGCTGCTAAAGAGTACCAGCTACAACTTTGTGGCAATGTCACATTTTTTTTTTTTTTTAAATTAAGGATGGTGTTGGGAGCATGTAGCAAGAGTTCGATACCTTCGCACCTAGGAGATCACAAAGAGGGAGCCAAAGTTCGAGCCCGTCAACATATCCAATTGGACCTTGAACCCACCTTCACTCAAAATATTAAACCAACAAGTTATGAATCAACTATGATATATTAACTATTCAACATTACATCAATCTTTCAATATGAGACTATTCTAAAATAACTCACACGTTCATCTTAACAACATGTATTAATGACGGGTCTCCTGTTTCTAAAAGGCTGTACTACCAACAACACTATTAAAAGTGCTACTTGGGACGACAAGGCCAACTGATGTGATCCGGGCAATTTTTATATGTTCCCATTGCTCTTCAATAGATAGGATTTTCTTTAATTTTCAGTTCTTTATTTTGCATAGTAAAGCGGATTGCACAAAAGACTTCATACCATAAAAAAAAAAAAAAAAAAAAAAAAATCCAACTTTAGCTCTAATTCTAATCCTACCTAAAATTATTTTTGTCTCACAAAATACTCCCAACTTTTGACTCAGTTCCAATTCTATCAGAATTTTTTATTATTTCATAAAAACTCTCAAACTTTAGATTTAGTCTCAATTTTTCATAAACTGCCATCTCGTGTGCAAGCCCATTTGCATCGATGAATTCAATGAGAGAGAGAGAGAAGAGAGAGAGAGAGAGAGAGAGAGGCATCGCCGAAATTATGATATTTTAGCTAAATTGACCTTATTATCCAAGGGAAATAGAGATCATTTTATGGGTCTTCAATTATTATTCTTTTGTTTTGTTCGACCTGGCGATATCAATATATCGCGACACCAAAAAAAAAAAAAAATCCAAAGGAAAATGATTTACATGTAATGGATTGTTCTCATAATGTCCACATATTCAAATGAATATCAATAGGAGCTTGAGATGGCATTCAATTCTTAAATGGAGGTTATGAACCTTCTTGATATTTGCTTTCAAATTGGCACTTTTGTCATTAGCTTCGGTGAACACGACTAACCTAATTGAAAAGCACCTCAATATTCATCCAAAAATACATTGATTTTTTTTTTTTTTTTTTTTTTTTTTGGCTTATGGTAAAATTGAAATTGGACCTAAAGTTTGGATTCTTTATGGGACGAAAAAAAAATTATGGTAGAAGTGGCACTCGACTTAAAGTTGGGGAGGTTTTTATTGGACAAAAATAGTTTATGATAGAATTGAGACTAAACTTAAAGTTAAGGGTTTTTAATGGGACTAAAAAAAAGGTTTTGGATAGAATTGAGATTAGAGCTAAAATTAGGATTTGTTTTAGTATTAGACCTTGCACAAAATGAATAGACCGGATTTATTGAGGTCATAATAATTAAAATAATAACGATCTTGAATCAACACAAAGCAAATAAATAGCCAGATTATATCAATGTGCATGCCTTTCAAATACCAGTGTACTTTACAATGATATCTAGCGGAAGGAACAGAGATACAAAAACAGTGGTAATCTCACGTCTTTCCCCCGATATACCTGTGATGAACCATCAAAAGTGAGCAAATACATTAGCCTATTATAGAGATTATGTAAATATCAACTACAAGACATAGAGCCATTAAAGCCTTTCTGGCTCGGCACGGCCGTTCGCCCTACGTAACTGGCGCAAAGAAAGGGACATTCAATCAAGCTCTGTCAATCCCATTGAAAAGAACCATTCTCTCTTCAATATGATCAATCAAATGACACATTAGGCAGTAACCAAATGATGTGTCTAGAGTTCCGGATATTTCAAAGAAGATATCCTTGACAGCAAGATTCACACAAGCATGACGCGAAATATTGATGCAAAATCTTGATAAGTAATACGTCAAATTACAATGATCTTATCCCAATGTCTAAAACTATTAATATCCAAGAATAATTAGACTCCAAAATGAACTTAAGTTACCGATAGCTACGCACATCTACATGTGTAGGTAAAATCTAGCAAACACATGTTCATATATCATCATCTACCTAAATTATCTCTTGCATAGCTCCGCAGACACTTTGTCCAAGCAAATTCTCGTAATTATTCCGGAAATAATGAAAGGAAACACCAGAAAGAACTAACAATGAATTATGACATCACCTTTGATACAAGTTTGGTACCTATAGGTAGATATTAACCAGCTGGTGACGCTCTGTTGTGTGTCGTCCACTACATAGAAGGTTGTCATGTCTATGTTGCGTTAGTCGTACTACTGTGAATCATTACTAAGGCCAGCCCTCTTAACTAAACCTTCTCATTTCCCATGCATATTGATAAGAGCGTCATCAAGGTCATTGTCCTATTTCATCAGGCATATTCCTAGAGACATAAATGCAACACCATTTTCAGGACTCACAATGCGCACGACAATGGAACGCCGGCATGAAATATGGTTAATGAATGAAGTTTCTTCTCTGCGGATATTATTGTGCATGACTTGGGTTCGTCACTATAAAAAGAGGGGTGTTCCGATTGAGAGAACATGGTCTCTTGCACAACTCTTCAATTTAAAGAAGTTGGAAATACTAGAATCATTTAGGCCAACATGGCTACAATCATCAGCAAAATGATCATGTGGAGTTATAGTCCGATACCGATTTAAAATCTTGCAGTCTGAGATTTTTCCAATCATATTGTGTTTAAGGGAGGATAACAGTTGTGATATAATCATACATATCCTTCAACCTCTTCCACAGGGTATGTGAGTCTCGAACGAATAAATATTGAGTCCGTAGGCTCTTATGCAAATGATAACGAATAAAAATTAGTGCATTTACTTTATCTTTTGCATTTGAGGTTCTGTATTCTGTAATTGCATTAGCAAGACCTTACCCTTGGATGTGCATTTTCATGTCAAGACACCAAAATAAATAATTCTTTCCACTCACTTCCAAGATATGAAATTTGAGCTTTTCAATATTTGCTATAGTTCTTGCAAAAATGAATCCTTAAATTAATTAGAAGGATTTCCAAATATCCATCACCACTTCAGGAGCAGAACGATACTTTTAGATTTGAAATTGGTTTTAGGACAAGAAAAAGAAATGAAAAATTGATAGGAGAAGAAGAAGTATAAATTGATTAATGAAAACAAAGAAAACACTTACCTTTCAAAAATTATTTATTCAGTTGGTAGATCTTTGTGCTGATAACATGTTGTAAAATATTGCGTTGCAAATATATAATAGAGAGAATAGAGAGAGATTAAGTAGAAAAAGCAGATAAACACCAAAGATAATAGAGAAAGCTAGATACCAGAGATTGTAGAAAAAGTTAGAGGAGAAATTTTTATTTTCACTATTTTATTTTCCTTTTCTTCACTCTATCAAAATTATGACAAAACTAAGCTCCTATTTATAAGAAAATAATGACCACGAGGAAAAAATACTTTTAACAGGGTCAAATAATATCCTGAATTTCACCCTTTGCACGAGATACCTTTATTAAGCCATTTCAATAAGTGAAGCCAAGTTTTCCTCTTTTCTAACCCCCCTCCCCAAAAAAGTGAAGCCAAGTTTTCCTCATATATCCAATATACTTGCCACAAATTTTATCCAATCTATTCGTTGTCCAAAATTGTCTACAAGATGAATCTTACCATATCTCCGGACCACTTTCTCTCTCTGTTAGCCACAACTTTTGTGACACCTCTGAACGTCACATGCCACACGTATCCTTTCTGAATATAACTCGTAATTATAATTGCAAAAGCACAATAAAATATTTATAATATCCCATATAAAAAATGGCATGAGTTTAATTGATAAACTCATGCTTTTGTATATCAACACTAGTAGTTATCATTGTCACATGGTATTCAAACAAATACAATATATTACATAATTCTTGAGAAAAGGGTCGGGTTAACTTGTATCATTACACCCATTACTAACCCGAAAGTGAGCCGTGCATTGTCCAATTCACCATCCGACTTAGGGTTGATGGCATCCATCATCATCTCATCTCCTCCATCGTCATGTCTAGGGGGACCATCCAACCCTCTCAAAGGTCCAAGCGTCTCACCATCTACATCAACATACCACAAGGTGGAATGGTAAGGGAGAAGCTTAGGTAATCCCACATCAACCCATATAGTAAAACTACAATTAACGTTCACCACTTGACATCTTGATGTAAGTATATCTTGATATTCTCATTTTATATATAAGGGTACTCTAAAACATGGAATAGGAGGTGGATCCATTCTATAAATCTGAAAAAACTATAGTAGTGAGCCAAAATCCAATAAATAAAATCTCTAAGTCTAAGGTAGGAGATTATCTTATCACTCGACCTAGTACTAACAAACAACGAGAGGTCAAGTCAAGTACAAAACAACCATTTATGACAAGTACAAGAGTAAGTCCTTTAACTTTTTTATCATAATATGATAATGGAAACCAATAACTACATTGCATATGATTAGTCATTCGAATGCAAGCAGATGGTATAACATATAATTATGCAAGCCTACCACTAATTAGCTCATTAATAGACATGTGTACCTATGTATTTTTATATGCACATATAAATGTAGTATATTCATTACTTCTACTTACAAACATTCATTGGATCCCAACTCAAGGGCATCTCAACTCTCAAGGCATCCTAAGCACTCCCAAGGCATCCCAATTTATGGGACATCCCGACACACTAGGCATTGTCACTATTTATATATAGGTGACGCAAATAAATATAATATTTTCCATAATCACATAGCAATAGTGCACATATATACATTATAATCATATGATCTTCCTCGCATCAACAATGAATTCAACACTCTTTTTCTAGAATTGATCGTCGGTACACAACAACTTTCCATGCAATTCCGGTAAGAATGCTAGTGAAGACAAGTAGGTGTGGCAAGGTTGTTTGCAAGAGCTGCTGCTGCGGCTATGGGAGCGTTGGGAAGGGACCGACAAGGCTGTGAAATGACTAGCAATTCGCGATGAGCACCACAAGAAAGAACTAACAATGAATTATGACATCACCTTTGACACAAGTTTGTAAACTATAGGTAGATATTTACCAGCTGGTAATACTCCATTATGTGTCTTCCACTATATAGAAGGCTTTTATGGCTACGTTGTTCACGCTTTTAAGTTACTCGTACTAATGTTAATAGTGATTACTAAGTCCAGTCCTCTTAAATAAACCTTCTTGTTTCCAGTGCATATTGATAAGACCATGACCTCGATATCATCTAGGTCATCGTCCTATTTAGTCATGCATATTCCTAGAGACACTAATGCTGTTGGAGAAATCTTTCCAGAATATTTTGAAGCTGACAAAACGTTTCTTTCAGTCTAGTCTGGATATCTGCAACTCGTTTAATTTAAAGTCTGAAGACTTTCTGATTACCAGACTCAAAATTCAAGACTCAAGATTCAAGACTCAAGACTATTCTCATTGACAGTCTTTCTGATCCAGTGACGAAGGAAATCCAGAGCCGAAGTAAATGGTTGAGGATTTAATCCTATCATCTGAAGAAGATCTTTTGGTTGGATAAATATAACAGATTCTTTTGTTCGTATCTAGATCAATTGAAGATCCGATGGTCGACGAAGTATTCTTGGAATGTTCTATTCTTGGAAACCAAGATCCTGATTGTATGGGCGAACAGGATTGATGGGCTATCGTCAGGTTCCTTTAATAGCTCGAATGATCTTCTTGATTGATTCTGTCCAACGGGTAGATTGGAAGAATTCCTTTGGAAAGTGCCAACGGGTATGATGGCATAAAGGAGTATAAAAAGGAAGACGTTCTAGTTGTTTGAGTACGTGATTGATAGAGAAATTCCAAAGTCTGAAGCACCTTGATTATTAGTCGATACGATCGAGCGAAATTGTATACACAGAGAGTGTCTATACTTGGTGATACCTTGAGCAAGTGTGGTAGATCATCTACACCTAGAAATCAAGGAAGATCAACACTGTAACATCTCTTTGTTCATAGTGGAATCCAGCCAAATTGGCTGTTAATGCAGAAGAGTGGACGTAGGCTTAAATCAAGCCGAACCATTATAAACCGCGTGTTTAATTCTCTCTTTCCTTTACTTAGTCTTACGTTGATTATTACTTATCGCAAATCCTTCAACTGTCTAAGTATTGCGCAAGTATAAAGAAATTATCAAGAAAAATCTTTTTATACCTATTCACCCCCTCTAGGTACTCGTACTAGCAATATCAATTGGTATCAGAGCCCGTGTTCTTACTTTATTTGAAGTGTTTTACTTGAGTAAAAGATCCATGGCTAGTATGCTAGCACCGGGGGCTGATGGAAGGGCAAAGCAATACTAGACCACCCTACTTTGATGGAAAGGATTACAACATCCGGAAGAACAAGATGAAAGCTTTCCTACGATCAAAGGATCCCTCGGAATGGGACGTTGTGGAAAGAGGAATTACTCCCTACTGCTACATCAGTCTCTGAAAGAGGGAAAGAAATTGTTGATGCCAGCGGAATGACTCAAGAAGAGATAAACAAGAGACAAGCACTCGATGCAAAAGCAATTTACTCTTTATATTGTGCCTTATCTCCAACTGAATATAACAGAATATCTTCTTGTGTTACAGCAAAAGAAGTATGGGATAGATTACATATCACCTATGAAGGAACAGATCGAGTGAAGGAGACCAGAATCAACATTCTCCTCGGTCAATATGAAGCCTTCAAAATGAAACCAGGAGAATCTATAACTGACATGTTTAGTCGTTTTACAGATATTGTCAATGGTCTTGAGAACCAAGGACAAAAATTTCTGATCCCATGAAGGTGAACAAGCTACTGCGTGGATTCTCCAAGGATTGGAATCATATAAAGACTTCAATAAGAGAGACGCAAAGAATTATGCCTCTATCTGTCGACGAGCTGATCGGAACTCTTTAGTCTTATGAAGTGGAACGAATTAATGAAGACGAAGATCCAAGAGGTAAGAAATCCATTGCATTAAAATCAAATGATGATTCTGATGATACAGATTCAGGAGATGATATGGACGACGAGGAGCTTGCTCTCATGATAAGAAGATTGAAAACTGAATAGAAAAGGTAGAAGGTTCAACTCAAAGAAACAAAGTTTCAGAGACAGCAGACCAAGTCTGTTGATGTTGAGCAACCAAACAAAGATGTAGTATGCTTCGAATGTAAGAAAAAGGGACACATCAGACCCAACAGTCCTCTTCTGAAGAAGAAAAAAGGAAAAGCTGAGAAGGTTCGAAAAGCTCTCAAAGCCGAGACCTGGAGTGATACAGAATGTGAAGAAAGTGATAATGAATATGCCAACATATGTCTGATGGCACATTCAGACTTAGACTCAGATTCTGGATCAGACTCAAACAGTGAATTTGAGGTAAGTGATTTTAAAATTCTGTCAAAGTCTCTAAATACATTGATGAACTGTGTTTTAGTCTTAAGACTTCTCTCAAAAGGATTTCCGAACTTAAAAAGGAAAACTCAGCTCTAAAACAAAAGGAAACCATTTTAGAAGAAAGAGTTAAAAGTTTAGACTTGAATATTTCTGCTCTTAAAGAAAAAGAAGATAATCTTTTGAAAGAAAATGTTTTCTTAAAAACGGACTTATCAAATATTTCAAAGAAATTTTCGATAGGATCCGAAAAGCTTGAAAAAGTTCTTTCGGTTCAAAGACCTTACTTCAATAAGTCTGGTCTAGGCATGACAGCAGAAACAATTCCCTTGATTGATTTTTCTAAAGTAAAAGAAAGAATTAAGAAAAGACCGTCGAGAGAGGCTTACAAAAATCATTTCAAGAAAATTTTTGTAAAGTCTGTAGGTCGAAATGCTCTAAGGTGTTCAAAGTGTAACAGTTAGGATTACTTTGAAAAAGAGTGTCCCATGGTTTGGAAGCTTGTTAAGAAATTATGGCCTAATAATGTTTATCCTACTAACACCAAAGGACCCAAGAAAATTTGGGTACCAAAGAAAACTTGAGACTCTCTTTTGAATGCAGGTCTCCGTCAAGAAAAAGGTAAAGTGGTATCTTGACAGCGGATGTTCAAGACACATGACAGGAGACTCAAAATGCTTCATAAAGCTTGTTCAAGTAAACGGTGGAAATGTTTCATTTGGAGGAAACGGCAAAGGAAGCATTGTGGGATTTGGAACTGTGAAAATTGGAAATCTCACAATAAGCAATGTTTCTCTAGTGGAAGGACTCAACTATAACCTCCTCAGCATTAGCCAATTGTGTGATACTGGTTTCAAGATCTCCTTTCAGGAAGGAATTTGCTATGGAATTAGTAAAGACTCTACTCAGTCTTTCATGGGTCGAAGACATGGAAATATCTACCTCTTAGACATGAAATTAAATGAATCACAATGTCTAATCTCAATTCAAGATGAAGCGAGCTTATGGCACAAAAAGCTTGGCCATGTCAATATGAAGCAACTAGCCAAAATCTCATCAAAGCAGCTTGTTCGAGGTCTACCCAAATTACCATATCAAAAGTCCGATCCATGCACACCATGTATTTTGGGTAAACAGGTAAGGAATTCATTTAAGCCAATAAATCATGTACTACAGTTGCTGCATATGGATCTCTTCGGATCAACTAGAACCCAGAGTATTGGAGGTAAGAAATACTGCCTAGTAATTGTGGATGATTTCTCTCGCTTTACTTGGGTATATTTCCTTGCAAGTAAGTCAGAAACCTTTTCGTATTTTGAAAATTTTGCTAAAAAGGTTCAAAATGAAAAAGGATGTGTTATCTCAAGTATAAGAACAAATCATGGAGGAGAATTTGAAAATCAAGATTTTACAAATTTGTGTGATGAATCTGGATTTAAGCATGTGTTCTCCTCTCCATACACTCCTCAGCAAAATGGAGTTGTGGAAAGAAAGAATAGATCTCTTCAAGAAATGGCTAGAACTCTTTTAATTGAAAGCAAAATTTCTTCACGATTTTGGGCTGAAGCTGTTTCAACAGCATGCTATATCATCAATAGAGTCTTCCTAAGACCTATTCTTGAGAAAACCCCTTATGAATTATTCAAAGGTAAGAAGCCCATTGTTTCATACTTTCATGTGTTCGGTTGCAAATGCTTTATATTGAAAAATGCAAAAGATCGAGTTGGTAAGTTTGAAGAAAGATCAGATGAAGGCATCTTCCTTGGATATTCTACATCAAGCAAAGCCTACAAAGTCTATAACAAGAAGAGCCAGTCGGTGGAGGAGTCAATGAATGTCAAATTTCAAGACTCTACGCAAGATGAATCCAGTCAGACTCGGTATGAAGAGTCTCGAATCGCTCCAGACTTTCCAAAGCGGCAACTCAAGAAATGTCTCGACTCGAAAGACCAGCATCAAGATGTTCATGAAGATTCAAATAAAGAAAGAGATCATCATCTAGAGAAATCAACCAGCAACTGGAAACATAAGTCCAGTCATCCTAAAGATCTCATAATCGGTGAAATTAATAAAGGAATTCGTACCAGATCCAAAAGACGTGAAGAGTCTAGTGTTGTGGCTCTCATTTCTGAAATTGAACCAAAAAGCATAGAAAAAGCTTTATCTGATGAAAGTTGGATCGAAGCTATGCAAGAGGAGCTCAGACAGTTCAACATTAACGATGTCTGGGAATTGACATCTAAACCAAAAGGTAAAATTGTTATTGGAGCCAAATGGGTGTTCAGAAACAAGATGAATGAAAAAGGAAAAGTCGTACGAAATAAAGCAAGACTCGTGGCCAAAGGATACACGCAAGAAGAAGGAATAGACTATGATGAGACTTACGCTCCCGTAGCAAGGTTAGAAGCTATTCGTCTATTACTTGCGTTTGCTTGTTACAAAAATTTCAGGTTATTCCAAATGGACGTCAAAAGTGCTTTCCTAAATGGATTTATCCAAGAGGAAGTTTATGTGGAACAACCACATGGGTTTGAAGACCCAAAGAAGCCAGACTCAGTCTTCAGACTAAAAAAGGCCTTGTATGGTCTAAAGCAAGCACCTCGAGCTTGGTACGACAAACTAAGTAAGTTCTTATTATAGAATGGTTTTGTCAAAGGTAAAGTAGACACTACTTTATTTATCAAAAAGGAAAACAAAAGCCTTTTACTTGTTCAAATATATGTGGATGATATTATCTTTGGATCCTCTAATGAAAGTCTATGCAAGAAATTTTCTAAGTCTATGCAGGATGAGTTTGAAATGAGTATGATGGGAGAATTAACATTCTTTCTTGGTCTTCAAATAAAGCAATTGAAGGAAGGAACTTTCATTTACCAAGAAAAATATGCTAATGATCTTGTCAAAATATTTGGATTGGAAAATTGCAAGAAAACTGATATACCAATGTCAAGCTCTTTGAAGATAGACAAAGATGAAGAATGGAAGAAAGTTGATCAAAAGTTGTACAGGAGCATCATCGTTCACTTCTTTATCTTACTGCTTCTAGACCTGACATTTTGTTGAGTGTTTGCATATGTGCTAGGTTTCAATCAGATCCTAGAGAATCCCATCTCAGTGCTGCAAAACGTATCATTAAATACGTTGCTTCATCTTCAAGCATAGGTCTTTGGTATCCTAAGAAGGGAGACTTTAATTTTCTGGGATATTCAGACGCAGATCTGGCCGGCTGTAGAGTCGATAGAAAGAGTACTTCAGGAACTTGCTAGTTGCTTGGAAGCAGGACAGTGTCTTGGTTCTCAAGGAAACAAAGCACTGTAGCTCTATCAACAACAGAAGCAGAGTATGTAGCCCTTGGAAGCTGCTGTTCACAAATTCTATGGATAAAACAACAGCTACAAGACTATGGGATTGAAGACTCATGCACAGAAATCAAATGTGACAACACCAGCGCAATCAATCTCACCAAAAATCCAATTCTTCATTCAAGAGCAAAGCATATAGAAATTCGACATCACTTCATTAGAGATCATATTCAAAGTGGAGAAATCTCGATTCAATTTGTTGATTCAAAAAGTCAACTAGCGGATATATTCACAAAGCCTTTGGAGAAAAATCAATTCGATTTTATCCGTTCCAGACTCAACATTTTGAAGCTCGAAGAAGTTAAAATCTAGAGACTCTCCAACCTTCAGACTCAGAAAGTTGATGATTGTTAGACTCAAATATCTCAGACTCTAAATCTTTCAGACTCAGACATTGATGTCTATAGACTATAAGTTGTTATTCGAAAAGGTATGATCTTTTGTTCAGTTATTTTGAAGTCTTCGTGAAAATCGAAAAATTGTCTTTTCAAAAGAATTAATTTTGGCAGTTATCGATTTCGAAAAGAGGTATTCGTACACTTTCCTTGTACCGATTGAACTTCCCTTTTCAAAACTGAGTTATATATATATAGTTTTCATTTTCAATCTTCAAAACCCTAAAAAGCATTCTCCTCCCAATCCGGTTTTACTTCGTGTTCATCTTCGAGAAAGTTGTCATCTTTTCTTGGGAAAGCAAGCAAAGGAATCTTTCAGCGACAAGAAGGATGTCTTCTTCGAGGAAGTCTTCAAGAATCGCGAACGGGGGACCACGAGAGGATGAAGGAGGGACCTACCCACTTCGATCTCACGAAGAGGAAGAATTATCGAGTCGCAATGAGAACCCGACTCATTCTCCACCACGTCACTCAACACCATCTACCCCACTTGATGCGGGTCAACATCCAGAGGAAGAGATAATCGAGGACGCAAACCCAGTAAGAGTCCAAAAACCCTCGTTTATTTACAAACTTTATTGTGCGTTGAAAAGTATTGGGACTCTGTTGAAATATGTGGATGATTTTCTTAAAGAAAAGAATTATGGGAATGAGTATATCTTTCTGAAGAAAATGGAGGATTTGGGAATTGCTCCCAAGGGTAAAGCAGAGGAAGCGCTTGCGAATATTCCCAGTGACCCTCGTATGTCGGGTCCAAATTTGACTGATGGGAACAACGATGATAAAATATTCACTGATTTTCAACCTCGAATGGGTATTGCTGCAAAGGTGAAGGGAAAGATGATGGAGTTATTCAAATCGAAAGAACAGGAGAATTTGTTTTTTTTAGACTGCTGAAACGAGGGGTAATAAACCCTAGGAGTCTCAATTTCGACTTCTTGGATGCTGTGAATGTGAATTTAAGGGAGAAGTTCAGTTTGCTTCAACTGGAACGTTTTTGCATTGATACCACGGACGGTTATGCTCAACTGACTACGTATTTTTACTCGAATCTCAACTTTATAGATCCGAATAGAATATCATTCAATGTTCGAGACCAGGATTATGTGTTAGACGTAGATATGTTGGCGGACATAATTGGAGTTGAACAAGGACGCTATCAACCAATCAAAGTCTCAGTTGCTCGTGCCTCACTGGAACTTGTCAAAGATAGAGATGTAGAGGGAAGAATCATCTATTCAAGGATGCGTGCCATCAATGTTGTGCTGCACAAAATTGTGATCAATTGCATCAGGCCCAAGTCTACATCAAAGGCGATGTGTCAAACTCGAGGCAAAATTGATGTACGCAATCAACTCAGGGATGAAGTTCTCTCTTCCTCACACTATTCTCTTTCACATGTACAGAGCAATGTCGAAGGACAAGGGACAATTGCCTTATCTAGGTCTAGTGACCAAGATCTTCAGACACATGAATATTGAACCTCCACACACACTTTGTGTTCGACCGTGCGATAAGATGGTGGTAGGTTTGAAGATGTTAACGAAAATGCGTCTGCAAGAACTTTCTAAGGCAATGGAGAAATTTAGAGTGAAGACTCCAGTTCCGTCTACTTCAAAGCGAAAAGGGAAGGAGGCCATTGGTGCCCCATCCAAAAAGAAGAGAACTCTCATCTTGGAGGATGAAGATGAGGAGGAAGATCTTACAATCACTGCCTTGATAAGGACCAGACGTTCTGTTCCTCAATCAACAAAACATCGGAAGAAACAGAGAGAAGAAGAGGAGCAAGCTAAGAACAGAGAAGAAGAAGAGCAACGAGAGAAGGAGAAAGAAGCTGAAGAAGAAGGAGAAGAAGAGCTAGAAAATTCTGCAGCTGAATCTGGAGAGAAGGAGAATCAAGACACAGAAGAGCATGATCATCACTCTTCCCCTTTTGATGTCCTAGAGACAGGGGGAGTTGGCGAGCAAAGGTCCACACCTCATGCTACCAATAGTGAAGATCTAAGACAGTCTCCAGCAAACCCAGAAGAATTTCAGGCTTCTCAATTGCCTGAAGAAGGTCATGATATGTCAGCACCTAGTCCGCGGACTATGCGAAGCGCCATCGTCTCCATCCGAGAAAGCAAATGCAAGCACATAGACGGACAATTCTGCAGATTTTCGTCGCATCATGGATCTTCTTCGGAAATGCGTGGCCAAATCTATACTGGACTGTGAAATTCAAGCCATGAAAAATGCTGGACAAGCATCTTTAGTTACCGTGGAGGACAAAATGAAAGACCTCGCTCTACAACTTCAAGCCAATGCCAAAGGAGAGCGGGTAGCTCAACTAAGGGAGGACTTGAAGAGGCTAGAAGGCGTAGTCCAGTCCATGGGAGATTTCCAGATTGTGCGCATTCCCAAGCAGACCTGACTTCTTTCTCACCTTTTTAATGATGACAAAAAGGGGGAGAAGCAATTTGAACCAACCAACCAACTTTCTTTGACTTTAAATTTATTTTTTTAGTTGAATATGTTTGTTTATGACTTGAGCGAACTTGGGTGTGAACTTGAATTTGACTGAATTGGTTGTGGATTTTAATGCTTGACTGTTTGCATTTATATCAAGTGTTTTTAATATGGTATTACTCATGAAAGACTAACCAATTTTCTGTGGATGTAGAGTTTGGTTGTTTTGTTAACCTTTATGAGATAGCCATATTGCTTGAGAAATGTTTTTGCAGGTCAAAGTGGTTCAAATCTACAGGAAAGTTTTGTCACCATCAAAAAGGGGGAGATTGTTGGAGAAATCTTTCCAGAATATTTTGAAGCTGACAAAACGTTTCTTTCAGTCTAGTCTGGATATCTGCAACTCGTCTAGTTTAAAGTCTGAAGACTTTCTGATTACCAAACTCAAAATTCAAGACTCAAGATTCAAGACTCAAGACTATTCTCATTGACAGTCCTTCTGATCCAGTGACGAAGGAAATCTAGAGCCGAAGTAAATGGTTGAGGATTTAATCCTATCTCTGGAGAAGATCTTTTGGTTGGATAAATATAACGGATTCTTTTGTTCATATCTAGATCAATTGAAGATCCGATGGTCGACGAAGTATTCTTGGAATGTTCTATTCTTGGAAACCAAGATCCTGATTGTATGGGCGAACATGATTGATGGGCTATCGTCAGGTTCCTTTAATAGCTCGAATGATCTTCTTGATTGATTCTGTCCAACGGGTAGATTGGAGGAATTCTTTGGAAAGTGCCAACGGGTATGATGGCATAAAGGAGTATAAAAAGGAAGACGTTCTAGTTGTTTGAGTATGTGATTGATAGAGAAATTCCAGTCCGAAGCACCTTGATTATTAGTCGATATGAGCGAAATTGTATACACGAGAGAGTGTCTATACTTGGTGATAAATTGTCATACACCTAGAAATCAAGGAAGAGTGTCATAGTGGAATACTTGGTGATACCTTGAGCGTGTTTAATTCTCTCTTTCCTTTACTTAGTGTGGTAGATCATCTACACCTAGAAATCAAGGAAGATCAAGACTAACATTGTGCACCACATTAACATCTCTTTCAAGTTCATAGTGGAATCCAGCCAACTCTTCAATTCAAAGAAAGTTAAAAAAAATACTGGAATCATTTAGGCCAACATGGCTAGAATCAGCAGCAAAATGACCATGAGTGGACGTGAGAGAAACTAATGAGTAAGTTTCAAGTTCACTTTTACAAACGAACCACTCCAAAAATAAACCAGTCATAAACCTTTTAACGTGTTTAATTTCTCTCTTTCCTTTACTTAGTCTTACGTTGATTTTTATTTTTTTCCTTTTTATTTTTTTTTTTTTATCGCAAATCCTTCAACTGTCTAAGTATTGCGCAAGTATAAAGAAATTATCAAGAAAAATCTTTTATACCTATTCACCCCCTCACCTCAGGTACTGGGCGAGGCCGGCCCGGCCACCGGAAAAGGCTTTGACTCGAAATAGCTATTGGCGCACCGCTGACACCAGTGATAATACCCGCCTGAATAACATGCTTGACGGTGTAAGGATTGAAGAGCTGGGATAAATTTACTTACTTTCAAAGCACAATTGATATTTTTATCAAGTTTAACAGTACCCTAATGACGATCGGCATGATATCAATGTATTTTATAAAATGAATGCTGCGTGACAATGAAGCTCTTTCGTGGGTCATTAACTTTCACATGCTCTCTTATCTATTTCAGACGTGATTGTGAACGATGGGGTTCCACAAGGTGCCATACAATGCAAGTCGTTGTATAGTGTGCAAGATGGAGACACGTGCGACGATCTGGCGCAGGCGTTCAACTTGACTATGTCAACCTTGAACTTCCTCAATCCTAATCTCGATTGTGATGACCTCTTTATTGGACAATGGACTTGCCATAATTTATGGAGCTTTTTCTAAGTGGGAAAAAGGATAGAAGAGTTTACACGGTTCTTGTTTCTATGGAGAGTACTTTATTTTACCCATATTTCCAGTGTGATTTGAATTTGGAAGCGGCGTGGAAAATAAATAAATTCATAGGGTTGGTGAAGTTGATTGAAGCATTAGAAGGTTTTGAAGAGAAGAACTGGACTTCGTCCATTGAATGTCATTGGGATAATCTGTACAAGTTAAAAGTCCGAATTTAATCGTTTCATTAAGTTGAAGCTGATTTATGTTATTTTTATATGGATTCTCTTAATGGGCCAAATTAATTAATGAAACTTGAAGAAAGTAACTTTTTATAAGGAGTACAACCTCCTAGATATATAAATGAAGAAAAAGAAGCGTATGGCATTCTCTAATTCCAAAAGGTTAAAAATTGAAAATTTTGAGGAAATTGTTTTAAAAAAAAAAAATGAAGAATCAACTTGGCACATTTTTAGCAAAACCCAAAAGTACTTTTATTCATCCCCAAATGAACAAAGAAAGGACTCAAATTGCGTTACATATTATTGGAACACCACGAGATCTAGGAGAATTACTTCACATGAAATCCAATATTAGACAACCCGAGTTGTGTATCATTAACTTTTATTTTGAGGGTATTGAGATTGGTGGTAACTTTTGTTAAATCTTGTATCTCTTTAAAATTGCAATTGCCACATGAACATTTTCAATTCACTTATACACCTATTATTAATTATGGATGATGAATAGATTGACTTCTTTGAGCATTTGTGCATCGAATGAATAGGTATTGAACTTTGTAACATGAATTTAACGAGTCTTCAATTTTCATGTAAAAGAAGATAGTTCTACTTTTATCTCTTCAAGTATAATTAATTAGCCATGCTAATAAGTTAGTAAGTTTTGTTGCAGTATGTGAACTTACTAATCATTAGTTCTATTGAGAGTGAAAAGGCAACCACATGATAAGATTTGGAGAAAAATAAGCAAATAAGTCTTTCTTTGGTTAGATTGAGTGCTAACTACTAAGCTCATCAAAAGTTAGTTGATAAATGTTACCTTACACAAACTTTTGTACGATGCTTACTATGGTGCTAGAATTTTTTTTTTTTTTTTTTTTTTTTTTTTTAGATTACTTAAGTGCTAAATCTGAGAAAATCGATTACTTAAGTGTCCACAGTGACAAATTCCGGCAATTCATCCCACATGACTTTTTTTATAAGAAATTTTAATGTCTCTGTGATTTTCTTATAAAAATGATGTCCAACTTGGATGATATGTTGACCTGAATTCTAAATTTGATAATAATATTTGGGATATAAAGTTAAGTATTAACTAGTTGGGAGTATTGGATGCCACCTATGAAATCTCGTGGGTTACTAATTCTGTGACAAAAGTGTGATGGATGATTTTCATGATTGTAATTGCTCAAAGCTCGATATGTTACTATTAAATCGATAGATGCTAGCATGTACATTGATGGTGTAGAGTGATAATAATTGATTTACCTATGTTTATTTGGTCAAAATCTAAATTACCAAACTTTTCTAATAATTTACCAATTTCTTACTAACTTTGAAATTGTGACCTAATTTTAGGGGACCAACTCTTATTTGAACCACTCATCAACATTGTAGATCACTTAAATAACGAATGATCTATAATAACATACTAACTTTTATTGAATTATATGAAATTACCAACTTCATCTTACTCATTTACCAACTTTTATATGACATGTTAGTAGTGGCCACTTCCCGTTGTCGACAGCAACTTTACACATACAAAAGTAAGTTCAAGCATCTAAGTAGCTAATAATTTCTGAGATTAATCAAAAAAAAAAATAGTGGGAAAGTACAATTATTCATGAGAGTCAGTAGTTTTCTCATAAGAAACTAACTATTGATATATCTAAATTCAACATCCATAAGTGACTTATAACATTTCTATAATGCAAAGTAACTTTCAAATATCTTTTCCATTAATATAATATGCAACTGAAGTAACCTTTTCAGAGTAAATACCGTCTATAGCCAGTAATATAAGCGAGAGACTTCACCCATTTTTAAGACCATAGCAGCATATAGTCATCCCAAATTCCATTCAACACATGAAATAATGCAAATATCAAATGATGTACAGATGTGGCACATTGCCTCGTTGTTCCGTCGTTCCATCCGCAGCGGACAGAAGACGTGCACAAATTTAGACTCCAATCTGTGATCATCGAGGATATAGCTCGGTGACGGAAGCCTCATTCACTGATTCTTGGATTTTTCTGTCTTCGGATCGATTCGAATGAGTTACCATCACCTGCGGAGCTGTGTCAAATTCAGGGATACTGGGCAAAATGAATGCAGGTCGTGATGGTAGTGGCAAGGTGGTGGAGTAACTACTGAGCATCAAAACCACCGCACCCATGGTTGGTCTGTCGGCCTCGATTTCTTGAACACACAGCAATCCAACATGAACGCACCTCAACATTTCGGTCCTCGAACCATCAGCCAAATTAGGATCTATGAGATCTGAGGGGGTCCCTTCCCTCCAAATCCTATATGCCTGCAATAATCATAAACACAAACTCAGTATGGTAAGGACAGTTGCTTGACTCATTTGAGTTTGTGTCCGCCACTCTTTCTCGGAAATTCTTTAGGGAAAGTAGAGTGATTGAAAGATATTTTCTTACATAGCTAAGAAGGCCCTCCGTGGTATTCCCATTGCAGAAGCGGCTACTTTTTTGACCACTAATAATCTCTAGTAGCAACATCCCAAAACTAAAGACATCCGACTTGACTGAGAACAATCCATGCATTGCATACTCTGGAGCCATGTACCCACTGCATCACAGGAATAATGAGCACTTTCAATGCAATTCCACTTAAGATGCCGTGCCTTTACATCTGCTAGCTATTCAGATTATATGGAGAAGAGCGCAGGAAATATAACTTGATTTATTTTAAGATACTCTGTTATGTATTACTTACTAAGTGCCAACAACCCTGCTTGTGGCGTCTTGAGTTTGATCCACCGCAAATAGCCTTGCTGTACCAAAATCTGAAATTTTAGGGTTCATCTCTGTGTCTAGCAAAATATTGCTCGCTTTAAGATCCCGATGAATGATTCGAAGTTGAGAATCCTCATGAAGATAAAGAAGCCCACGAGCAATGCCCCCTATTATCTTTCGACGCCTTTGCCAACCCAGCTGGCTACGCCTAACAGGATCTGCATAGTATATTGATGAAAGGTTAAAGCGATGTAACTAGCGCAAGGTGACTTTCTAAATGCAGATTGGCAAGAACATGCACTTCAATTACTCTTAAGTCGGATGATGCTGGAACAAAAATGGAATGATCATACCATATATAAAGTGATCCAGGCTTGAGTTTGGTACGAATTCATATATAAGAAGCCTTTCTCTCCCCTCCAGGCAGAATCCTAAGAGCCTAACCAAATTCCGGTGTTGAAGCCTTGCAACCAAGAGGACCTCATTCTTAAATTCTTGATTACCTTGTCCCAAATCTACATACGGCCTTTTTACTGCTACAACTTGTCCATTGGCTAATGTTCCCTGAAAAAGAATGCAAAAAGCAGTCGTGTGAATGTTTCAAATTCTCTGTTATTTTATGAATTAACAATTCGCAGTGATTACCTTGTAAACTACGCCAAATCCACCTTGTCCCAACTTATTTGAGTCAGAGAAGTCATTTGTTGCCTCTCTGATGATATTCAAGTCAAACTGCAGGGATTCTGCATTGCTGATTTCATCTATAGGTACAGGTACAAAGTAGAAAATCGGAAGTTGCTCATTGTCTAATTGCACATTATCAGCAAGCCTGTCTGGTGATTTAACAGTTGATAGTAATTCACTTTTTTAACAGATAATTCATTCTAAGGAAAATTGAGCCCCTTGTTGATGCTAGCAAATAAAATATTTTCCAGAGCAATCAGTGAACTTTGATATCTATAGCCCACAGTGAATCTTTCCTCGTTCAATCAAAAATCACCGACCTCTGAATTACTGAAAAGTTACTAGCTTTGGCACATCAAGGCTTAACAAACTGGCTGCTAATCTGTTTCACATAGGTTGCTTTCATCCAGTATTTTTATGAAAATCAGTCACGCAAAAGTAATGAGAACTTACTTTTGAAATTTTTCTTCAATCTTCTTGACCTCAAACAGATGCATAATATTCCAGCAACTAAAAGAGATAATCCAACAGCTGGGATTGTGATAATGAGGGCAATACGACCAAAGTAAGTATCCTTTCCTGAAAATGGAAGAGCTCTTATGTTAGACAAGAAACTCACAGAGAACAGTGTTTAGACCCAATTACCAATAACATATTTTAGGAGGGGTTGCACATTTAAAGCAGTCCTTGGTGTTATTCTATCAGTTTCCTGAGGAAATTACTTCAGACGGTGATGCTTAAATTGAAAGAAAGGAAGACTCATGATGCATAAAAAATCTCATTAATTTCTCATCTGCTACTTGTTTCATGCTTATACCTCATTCAAGAGGAAACATAAGTGTCTCAGGAACTTATCACACCAAGAATCAAAAACTAAATTACCTCATGCTTTAAAATACCCTTAATAGGCCATACTCAAAGGAGGAGGAGCAGGGGAAGGAGTCTCTTGTTTGTAAAAGGACCTCATTGAAGTTGAAAGCATGCTTGCTCACTTTTATTATCATGTTTATACTACAGACCATTGAAAACACAAATAGAATGCTCTAGTATAGGTAAGCGTACATTAAAAGGAAGTACCTTTAGTGGATGTGTTATTCATTGGAAAAGACGGAGGAGAAACTGGCGATTGCGGTGGTGATGGTGGCAACTCATAAGCCAAAGGATCAAAAAAGGGGTATACTTCAAACCTGATACTGCAACTGGGAAAAATAACCCTTCCTCCTTGTTTCTGATAACTAAACCAAGGAATTTCTCCAATAACACCCACCAAACAATTGTCGCATTGTGGCTGCGACAAGTCTGGAGTGCATTGCACAAGTCCAAACAGACTCAGGAAGTTCGGAGTCGTTGCGTTCCCGACGGCAAATTTCCTCGTCGAATTGCCACTTGCAGCTCGCTCTCTCAAACTGTCTATCAGATTCCTCAAAACCTAGAAAACAAAACCAAAACTTTAAGCTACTGTCGGGACAAGAAGACAAGAATTAGTATTTCGTCACGACCTGCATCATAAAATCCTACTCAATATTAATGCGACATGAATTGCTTGCTGCTGTCCAAGGATGATACCTAAAATCAAATGCTTCTGGGAGCTCATACAGGAAACATAAAGTTCAAGAATTCAAGACTGAAAAAGGGGGGGAAAACACATTCTTGCAGAACAAGAACACAAAAACATAATCAGCACCATGATATAACGTAAATAAGTGCTATGATGAATTACAAAGTGCAGCTAAACCAGGATGAATTATCCTCAAAGAGCAACTTGATCAAACCGATCCGCATTGTTGGGCACGTCATCAAGCGGAGATGAGGATTCTCATGGTTTACCATGTCGAAAACTATGGAAAGTTTCCATGAAATAAGCGAAGTCAACGCGTCCAGAAGCATCATGCACTCTGCTTTCATGGGAACAAGCGAAATGCAATGCAAATGTTTTGTTCAACTGAAAGATGCCGATCGTAGGCATGCAAAAGCTGAACTTTCCGATTCCGAACCTGATTGAACTGATCGACGTTGTTGGTGACGTTGTTGCGGTTCCACATGTAGAGGGAGGGCGAGTCGTCCCTGGTCCGAAAAATGGAGCGGTTCGAGTACCGGAGCATGCAGTTGTCGTACCAGATAATCGCCTCCTTCTGCACCGGGCACCGGCGGGTGATCTCCGGGGCGGAGTCGTTCAGGCAGCTCCGGCAGTCGGCGGCCCCGAGGTCGCCCCGGCAGAGGGCGATGGCGTTGACGGCGTCGGCGCTCCCGCCGCCGGCAGAGAGGTTGTAGAACCCGTAGTCCGCGGCCGCGGCGGCGACAACGGAGGTGAGGAGGGCCTTGAGGTTGTCCCCGTAGGTGCCGTTGGCGGTGAAGTTGCCATTGGTCCCGCATAAGTGGTTGAGAGGGTTGGCGCCATGGGCGGAGGCAGTGAGGGCGAGGAGCGAGAGGAGGAGGGGGACGGCGGAACGCGGCGGAGCGATCATCGGAAGCTTGTCTTGAGTTTCAGTTCCGTTGGAAAGAGAGGGAGGGAGTGAAGTGGGTATCCGGTGCGGAAGCCACACGGCTTTGGACCAATCAGTGCCTAACCTTGACTTACAAACTATAAGTAGTGATGTTACTATTGATCATGCTTTAAGAGGAAATGTTAGATAGTACGGGTTAAGATATGCTCGACAAAAACTCTATTGGATAATGGAGAAGATTAAATGGTAGACAGTCCTAAAATTTGTACTGAATATTAGTTCAAAATCAAATCTGCCAAAACAAGCTGCGCAAACCAAATTTGGACAAGGACCATAGCACATTAACAACAGCAAATGGAAAAATTTTGTAATTTTGTCCTAATTTTGAATATGTAAATTTGAAGGTCGGACATTACATATTGCTAGGCAGCTATTTCTAGTAGTCAAAATTGATTTATGTTGACTTAGTTCATTTGGGTGATCGCTAGTGCAATATACAATTGTTATGCACATTTATAAATATATAGTTCATATAATTGAGATATCGAATGGGGGAGTCAAAGATGTCGATGCAAATAATTTAATTAAAATGAGATGTGCATGGAACTTGCCCAGAAAGGGACAGCACAGGAATTTTCTGGACAGAGACTTGTTAAATAAAGCTCTACCAAGAACGACTTTGACCAAAGATCTTTTTTTTTTTCTTTTTAATAAACAGGACCAACCGGAGAACAAATTGGAGATAAAACAAGATTCTGAAGACCCAAAGAGAAAAGATGGCACAGAGCGCGTCTGTTTCTTCTCCTTCTTCGTCCTCTTCGGCTTCTGCTGTTCTTCATCCATCTCTGAGATTTTGTTGTCTTCTTCTGGTTGCGTTCTCTCTCCTTTTATCTTTATACATGTAAACATACATGGGGGAAAATCATCGGTTAGGGAAGAAAATGGAATCAGACCTTGAGGTGTGATAATACTCTCCTTAAGAAATTATTTATTCCACAACGTTGTTAATGATTACTGATAAAAATCTTCCAAGATATAACAAAGTCTCAATGAGAATTCCGGATAATAATTCTAGCATTTTTTCAGAATCTCTCAAAAGGAAACAATTGGAAATTATGATTGTATATCTTTGAAAGGAGTCTCGAGATTGTCAAAAAAAATTAGACAAAAAACTGTGAATATATATTGTCTTTTTAGAACAAAATGCAACCTTTCGAACGAAATGAGTAATCTAATATGGTAACAGATCACGTATAATTTCAATTCCGACAATCCCTCTTAATATTCTCCTGCTTGTTATCTTTGTATTTTGCCTATTCCCGGCCTGTCTAACATTTATTTTATTTCCCCAGTTTACAAAAAGATTTTTTTTTTTTTCTGTTGGAGGAGGAGGGAGGTGGCGCTCTGGAAATCCATTTGAACTAGGTTGAAACTATGGAAGACATTACCATCATTTGTCCTCGCGCAGTCAGTCATTCATTATTACAACGAGCAAAAATGCAACGTCATTCACGACAAAATGGTGTCCAGTTAATATTTCCAACCATATGTTACATGGGGTCTCCAGTCTCAATCACCATTTATGCTTATACAAAGAATCACCATTTATTTGAGTTCAAAACATGATTAAATATAATTGGCTGATAAGTCAACTATCAAGACAGATATGTCAATGTCAGCGATATATAAAAGTGCTCCTAGGGACGATAAGGCCGTTTGATGAATAGACCGGATTTATCGAGGTCGAATCATCGAACTTCACAAAGAGCCTATATAACAATAAAAGTAATAACGATCTTGGATCAACAAAAAGTAGATAAATAGCCATATTGTATCGATGGGCATGTCTTCAAATACCAGTGTACTTTGCAAATACATTAGACTGTTATAGAGATTATGAAGATAGTAACTACACAAAACATAGGGTCATCAAAGTCTTTCTAACTTGCCGTGGCCGGTCGCCCTACGTGATTGGCACGAAAAGACCGGCATTCAATCGAGCACGGTCAATTCCATTGAAAAATAACAATTATCTGTTCATTATGATCAATCAAATGATACATTTGGCAGTTACCAGATGATGTATAGACTTCAGGAAATTTCAAATCCTTGACAACAAGATTAACACGAGCATGACGCAAAATAGAGGTTACTGTGAGCTCAGTCCATTAGGTCCAGTCCAATTATAATGCAGTTTACGTGGACTTAATTAAATGATAATGCTCCTAATATGCAAGTGCAATTTAATAACATATTTAGTTAAGGGTTGGCATTGAGATCGGGGTCGATTCCTAATTTTTCTATGCAATGGAATGGCTAAGTGGATCACTAAAATTCAGGTGTCAACACCTTTTAGCCACAATTAATTTGTACCAACAAAGTCCTCAGTTATAGCTTGAAGTTAGACCCAATTTGGTTGGGAACTGACTTGAGTTGATTCAAGAACATCTGAAGCGAATGAATTACTTCGAAATGCACAAAAATACATTTTCAAAATGCCCAGATATCTCGAAATGCACAAAGTTTGGAGGTTACTGTGGGTCCAAATCGAGAAGAATAGACGTGGGAACAAGATGTAAAAACTAGCTACAAAATTTCGGACATCCAGTCTTTCCTTGGTCGGACGTCCGACTTTAGCAGTTTTTAGCTGAGAGGTTTTTCGACGCTCGGGCCACTATGGGCGGGCTTCCGAACGCACGTGCGACCGAAAAATAAAACATTGGATTGACCTATTTTGCTCGTTACGTCTAAGCTAAGTTAGTTCCAAATCTAGTATACGGATGTCGGCTCAGTCTAAATTTTTCAATTTTTGTCAGTGTAATTCTAAATTTTTGTGCTGTAGGTAGCTGCACTGACAATAGAGTCATTCTCTCATCGCCAAGATCGAGAGTTCAAACTAACGTTATAAGTGAGGGACCATGGTGTTAGGGTTCTATATTAGTCTTTGCCGAGGTATAGGGGCCTGGCCCTTCGGTGCTGTCCGGGCATGGGGGCCCGCGGTGGAGTCCTCGGTTACCTAAAAAAAAAAGATTGTGTGAAATGTCAATCTAGCCGGAAATGATTGGACATTGAAAAAGTGATGGGGATAATTACATTGCATGTGAAGTACCAACGAGGATAAGGCGTAGAGCTTTAGGACAATTACCTTGCACTGGAATATAAATTGAATGCAAGTTTATACTATTATTGTGCTTATCATGTGTTGCATGGATAGGTCATTATCTTAAAATGTGATTAGGTCTTCTCCAAATCCTTGGCTTTACCTTGGTCGGATCTTGCCTGCCTAGGGTGCCGTAGAAGGATTCGTCCATCTGGTGATATATAAATAACGATGGGAAAAAGGATAGGACCAGAAAGAAAATTACAAAACTAATTTCGTCTTCGTGCACAATTTCCAGTCAAGTCATTGTCGTTTCGATGGCAAGGAGCTTGCCGACGAGCTTTTGGCTTCGCGTATCCCGCGAATCATGCTAAGCGAAAGGGGAGTGAGCCTGAGCCACTACTGTCGTTTCAAATTTAAATGAATCGGAACGTTTAACTGAAGTTTTTAATTACACGGATCGTAAGTGAGCAGTCGAAATCTGTTGGTGTCACTGATTCGGTCACATCGATAAACAATGCAGGCATAACATCGAATTTAATCCGTCGAGTCAAAAGCAGGTCACACCTTAGTACACACGAATGGCGTTTAGACTGGGGTGCGTGCCAATGCTGCAATCACTTTGGCTGTGTCCGACCATGTTCTTGGTGATCGATCAGCGGGTCGCCGATGGCGTTTAGACTGGGGTGCGTGCCAATGTTTCAGTATCAATTATTTCTCCACATGCACGCGCACAGAAATAAATTCATCGGTCGTAATCTGCCGCTACTACAAACGATGACTGACGTGCGACCGGGTTCAGATGAACCTAGCTGCTTAGACAAATCCATCATTCTACTAGGGACCAAACGAGGGATCGCGGGATCATAAGCAATCTGACCCGAGCCAATTCAAAATCTGGAATTTCCCAACCTTAAATTACGTGAAAGTGCAACCAATTCCTATGATCGACGAGGACCAAATGAACTGACAAACTGATTGTCGGGGCATTTCTGATTGGTCAAAGCTCAAGGATATGTTTCCCTGTAATACCTTTAACCAAAATTCGTGATTCGATATATATTAAGAGGAGATGTGATCTATAGCAATTCTGAATAGGAGTCTCAACGAATCACGAGGAACGTTTATGCTTTGTTAGAATTTAATTGACAACGAAGTGCATAACACTTTGCCAAAACTTAATCGATGTTAAAGTGAGATGATAGAGAGATACCACATTGGAATTTAATTGACGGAGAAGGTTTATGTAGCATGCTGAGTGGGATAAGAGTTTGTCAGAAGTAGAAAAGTCAGTTTCTCAGTATGAACCTCGATAGATGCAAATAATTGACCTAGGATGACCAATCAATAATGTTAATTGAGGGTGAGTATAAAGTGTTTTATTCAGCATCTTGGTTCCTTTTCCCTTGGACACTCTCGGCCATGTATACCTCTTCTCCATCGTGCATGCTTCCTGATCATCCGAAGCTCAAGCAAGAATATTTAATTCTTTCTCATCTCCCTATTTCTTTTTTCTTTTGGCGTGTGACCCTCTGGCCGACGTTGCCCCCGTCTCACCCGCACACTTATTCTCTCTCTCCTTCCCCCCTTCCACGCATGTTCCTTTTTACTTTTCCTTGCGCGTGAATACCATCCGCACATCCTCTCCCTCTCGGTTCATGCCCCACCGACTGTCTCTCCATGCAGAATTCAATTTCCCTGTTTGACCGAGTCTTTGCTTAGCCCATAAATAAATATCTCTCTCTCTATCTCTCTTTCTCTTGGCGACGTGGACAAACGTCCCATTCAGTTTCTGCACTGTTTGCCGTCTCCCTCATCAAGACCGAAGGAGTCTTCCTCGCATGACTTCTCCCATCTTCACGTGCTGTCTTTTTCCTTAATCAGTCGAAGCGTGGTCCACCAGAATCGACGACGCTGCTTCCTTCGATTGTGCGGTTGTTTGTCCCTTTTCGTGCTTAGTCTGCCCCTCCGAAAAAGTTGCGGATGCCCCCACTTTGGCAGTCAGCCCTCCAGCGTGTGGGACTCATCTCCAACGTGGAAGTCGTGGCCCCTTCGACAGCAACTTCGGCCTTTCTGTTTTCAGTAGCTCGGCCCAACCCACATCTACACCGATTCAATTCTATGAGGTCCGTTTGAGTGGAAAAAGGCAACCCATTTCAGCAGTCTATTTCTTCAGTTTCCAGCAAGGGTTTGAAGACCCTGTTGCCCGTTTTTGAGCCGTCTCGACCCCGGTTGTCGGAATTGCTTTGGAGAGAATCGAGCCTTGTCGCGTGCTCATCGATTTGATCCGATCAAATCTTTAATCAAGTGAGTAATCTCACTAATCCCTGCTTAGTTTACTAATTATTCTTAGGGTTGGTTAGGTTTAATTAAATGCAATTAGGTGGTTAGATTAGAGTAGATTAGTGATTATTAGACAATTGTGAAGCATGTTAGATATTTCGGTTGTGTACTTAGCAAGTAGACGTGGTCTACTAATTATTGGAAGTGCCTCGGGATTTTTCCCGGCCCTTAGTGGGCTTCAATTAGGCTTTTCGGGCCTAAGTGGAATTTTTAGTATTTAAATATTAAATTTCGGAATTAAATTAAATAATTATTTATTTTCCGAAAATTCAACTCGAGATGGTCGGAACCGGAATTTTATGCGATTGTCGTGGTGCAAAGTCCGTTTATTTAATTGAGCTTTATTTTGTGCGAAAATGATTTATTTGGGAATTATTTTAGTAATCTTGGAAAATTAATTGAAATTAACCGGGCATCAGTTAATGATACCAAAAATGTTTTAATGGAATACAAAATATGGTGGGATTTATAAAAAGAAGATTATTATATTTTGGTTAAGGCCGATCGAGTACCCACTCATGGCATTTTATCGGAAATGATAAAACCGGCTATTTGATTGTTTGCTTGGAATGACATGTATACCGGCTCGATGACTCTACGGAGCATTTGGAGACAGTACGGTATGATAAATTGTGTGTATACCGGCTCGATGACTCCACGGAGCATCTTGAGACAGGACTGTATGATCTACCGGCTCGATGACTCTACGGAGCATCTAGAGACAGTACGGTATGATTTGATAGCTCGATGACTCTATATGTCGTCTGGAGATAAGATAACATGCTATCTATATATCACCTACAGTGAGCAGTCTTGGATGTTGATCAGACTTATAGAAAGTATGGAAGGGGTCATTGCTTTGATATGATACTGTGAATTGATTGATTGGATGGAAATGACCGGGAGTGGTCTTGTTGGCTTGTAATCGACTAGGTCGATTTGATCGATGCTTCGATCTGTGATATGATTGCTTAGGTGCCTATTATGAATTGTACTGACTTGCAGGGGGGATTTGAGGGCAAGGTACGTCTTCTGCCATGTGCGTGTATAGGCAGCCTATAGTATAATGGTTTACTAATCGGGCTTAGTGGGGTAGAACTCGCTGAGACGTAGTCTCATCCCAGTTTGGGGAAAACATTTCAGGATCCCGATGAGAAGCTGAGGAGGAGAAGTCTGGGAAGGAGAACTCGGAGGTAAAACCTGAGGAGAAGGATTTTTGAAGAAGAAGATAATCCCGAGAGGGGCCTTGAGTACAGCCCGGATGGACTGAGAGTCTATCTTCTTTTGAGAATTCCATTTTGAAGTGAATAGTTATGAAATGGTTTGTGTTTTGTATAAAAGTTTGGTTATAAATTTCAATATGAAAAATATGGCCCTGCTTTTCTATCCCATCGTTTTATTGTCTGGGGATTTTAACTACTTCTGCATGTGCTTAATAAATGAAAGGGTCGGCGATACATAGTCCTGGGATATCGCATTATAAAATCGACCAAGTGAGATGGATGTGTGCGTGCCCGAGGATCGGGGCGTGACATTCCCTTTTTATGGTATTAGAGCGAAGTTCAAGATTGGAGTGATAAGGAGCGATGACCATGGGATAGTTAGTAGGAAAGGCCTTTAAATTCATGCTGGTGCATATATGTGTTAGCTGAATGCTAGAATTGTTTGTTGTGTGTGGATTGCTCACCTTCTAATCCAGTGTGGATGTGGAAGACGGGTTTCAGTGTAAAGATTGAACCATGAGCGAGTAGGAGCTGAGAACTTCTAGTAAGAGGATAATGTCCTCTGTGACTCGGGATAATGCACTGACAAAGGTCGGTACCCGAGGTGGTTGTGGCAGAGTGTTGGCTCTGGCCAGCTCGAGTGTAAGAGTACCACTGCAGGATGGTACTAGTGTAGCAGCGTTGAATGATCCTAAGTTCGATAGGATCGTTCTAATGCTAGTGTTCCTTGGGAACTGGATGAGCTAGCAAGCTCAGGATCAAGCCGTTGTTGTTGTTGCTATCTCTACCGCCGTTGATGCCGTACCTGCTAAGGTCCAGAGTGGAGATGTGATCCAGGAGTGAGTCATTGCATTCGAGCCGAGGTATAGATCCAGTTCAGACAGAAATGGAAATCGGTCAGAGAAAGGACCGAGGTCGAGAGAAAAGTATTCTATTCCACTCGCGAGGAAGAGTGGGATAGTCAAGTCAGTACCGAGTCAAATAAATCAGGTTGTTTCCGAACGTGATGATGGAGATTGGTCTTATGTCCTTCCAAGGACGTGAAATTGTTCGGAGTATAGCCAACAGGGATATCTGGTTGGGAGTGGTCCAAGCAGAATGATGGGGCAACCAGAAAGAGTGTGTGCTGTCACTTGGCAGGAGATAGAAGACTCACCTGATAGGTGTCAGAATTGTAGAAGGAAGCATGGATGAATCCAGTGTCTAAATATGACTAGAACCTGTTGTGATGCTGACCAATATGGCCATCAGGTAAAGGACTGTTAGTGGAAGTCTAAGGTAGCATAAACATCGCTACTACGGCCAGAACACCGCTAGGATGGCGAAAGGAATGGGAGTAGAATTGACCTTGCACCGATTGGAGAAAGAATGCGTTAAAGGTGATTTTATCATAGCAGCGCAGCAGAGTTTTGTGCTGAGTTGGTAGAACTTAAATTGTTGAAGTAAAAGTGAAAGAGAGGGGAATCATTAGCAATAGTTGTGCTTAATTAGTTGCTGAGGTGTGAATTTGATGCCACATGAATAGTGTGGGCTTATGAAGCATCTTGTGATAATGAATCATGGTCATGGAGTAATCCAGTTTAGTCTATTAAAATGTGAAAGTGTCAAGGTTGTTGGGAGTAAAAAAGAATCTTCGATTTCTTTAATCTCGTCGGTTGGAGGCAACTTGTTTGTTAGACGGAGACTACCAAGGTTGCTTGGCGATTGTCTTGGGTAGGATAGATTGGAGAACTAGAGATGGAGGACATCTCAGTGGTCTAAGAATTTCTAGATGTGTTGTCGCAAGAACTGCCAGACCGTCGTCAGAGAAAGAGATAGAAAGTGCGGTCGAGCTAGCACCAGGATAGAGCCACTCTCGAAGGCTTCTTACCAGCTGTTATTGTATTAATTGGTAGAATTGAAGATGCAAATGTGAAGATTGATGAATGAGGAATTCATGCATATCAGTGCATCACTTTGGGGAAACATCAGTTTTGTTTATGAGAAGAAGAAAGATGGTTTGTCGCGAGTGTGCATCGACCATCGTCAACTCAATTAGGTGAAGATCAAGGACAAGTGTTCTTTGCCAAAGATCAATGAATGGTGTGACTAGTTATAAAGAGTATTGATGTTTTAAAGGTCGACTTGAGATTATGAAGTCGTCAGTTACGAACTAGGAAGGAGGTTGTATGAAAGATAGTTGTTCGTACTTGATATGGTCTTTACGAGAGTATTGTAAGATCGTTTGGCCTGGTGAACACTCTAGTTGCTGCCATAAATTGACAAATCGAGTGTTCAAAGAATAACTAAATCAATGGTGATCGTGTGGTATGACGACATTCTAGTGTATTCATTAAGTGATGAGAATCATGAGAGTCGCCTAAGAATGGTCATGTGATTCTAGGAGAAGGAATCTTCATGGACCTAGCCAAGATCGAATGAGTTGTTAGAGGACTAGGATCAGCAACAATGTCAGAGATTAGGATTCGTGTGGATTGGACAGGGTACTACAGAGGATAGCAGTAAGAGAAGGGTTGACTTTCAGATTTCGAGATAGAATGATGAGATATCGTGGGTAATGATAGGTGTCAGGCTGTACGGAACTTGAGGAGAAGACATTGCCAGAAATTCACTATAGTAGTTGCAGTATTCGACTAGACAATTTAAAATAGGTCTGAATCAGCATAAGTTCAATTAGTAGATCGCTTTGAAGATAATCATCACCAGACATATTGCAAGTATCAAATATGTTAGTAAGCGGAGACTCAGTGATGCAAACCGGTAGGACTTTTATAGTCGCTCGAAAGTCCCATGTGGGACTGGAAGTATAGCATGATGGAATGTTAAAACAGGCTTATCAAGGAGCCGAAAAGAGTACTGATCCCTTATGGGGTTGTTGTCGACGAATGAACGGAGTCAACTCACCTTAGTGTAGCACGAAAAGATCTCGATTGGAATGGATATATCGAAGTGTGTGTATAGCATATAATTCATCGGCATGGAGTGCCGGGGAGGAATTATATTTCAAATCTAGATCAAATGTTCCAAGTTGGCAGAGTTTTCATATGGTTCTTTCTTAAGCAGTGCATAGCAGAGAATGCATAACTTCAATTGCCGAGATGAAGTCAGGGAAAGAAAGATCACAGGCCAGGGTCAGTACAGTAGTCAGGGATTGCAGTCGCCGAGATCAGTGTCAAAGTAAAGACCGCACGGAGCTGTCAGAAAAGTTGAAATCGTGAGCAATGAAGGCCCTTAGAATTCCGAATTGATGATTGCATCTTTTTGAAGGTGTCATCAATGAGGAATATCTTGCACTTCAGCAAGGAGGGAAGGTTGAGACCGAGGTACGTAGGTTCCTTAGGGATTCTAGAGAAAGAATCAGGATCCTAACGTATCGCCTTGCATTGTCGCCAAAGTAGGTGTAAGTGCATGGCACCTTTCACGTGTCAAGGTCGAGGACATGTGAGCCTGACCCGACGCACGTGCTGATACATTAAGAATCAGGCGTGTACGACAGAATGTTGTATGTGGGAAGCCGGTTCAATTGTTGGTTCAAAAAGAGCAGATTATGTGTACCAAGAATCTCCTTGGTCAAAGTGGTCTGACAACACCACGAGATCAAAGAAATAGTGTGGAAAAGTGAGACTCGATGAGACGACAACACCCCCACCTTTTGTTTAAGGATTGGTAAAGGTTTAAATTTCGAGGACGGAATTTTTATAAGAGGAGAAAAGTTGTGACATCTTGAATTTCATGTTCTGATTTCGATTGGATAAGATGGGCCTTTTGTCAACGTTACTATAGTGTTTTTCTCTGAGTTGGCCACTCATGAGATAACTGGCCTATTCCGTGAATCCATTCAGGGATTTTAAACGCAATTGACTTGAGAATTCGACCAGGAATCGACTGCTCGACTGTGCTAGTCTGCAAGGGTCATTACGGCATTGTCAAAATCGATCAGAGATTGGAGATAGGTCGATTCGACTGAGATGTGTGATCAAGTGTGGGTGATGCCACCTGATTGCAAAATTCTCATCGGTCGGCACTAAACCAATTTTCTGTCGTTTTGGGTACCCTGTGCCCGTATTTGAAACCTTGAGATTTTCACGAACATCGAGAGTCACCAATGTGTCGGATGGGTTCATTGTGGTTTGAAGAAAATCAACCACGGGTCAATTGCACAAGAAAATTCCTAAAAGCTACCCGGTAGGTAAGGTCACACTAAAATCACGTTCGATTGAAAATAACCGCGATTGAATTCGATTTCAGAAATTGGAAGTCCTGTTGTGTCATGGGTCATTCTAAGAGCGACGACTCACCTTTTGAGGAAATTCTGAAGAATCGGGATCTTTTTCGGGAAATCAAGATGGACGATTCGGAAAATAAACGGAAATATGGATTGGCCAATTCGAAGAGATATTTGGCATCTGGTGTAGGTGAATCGGTAAATGAAAGTTGTTTGGGCTTTTTCCAGATTCGAATTGGACCTCAAACGGATTTGTTCGTTCAGAATATCGAATGCCAAGAAAAGCGAGGTAAAAGTCAGATTTGAAGAAAATTCGTGGGATTAAAGGACCGCCTTCAATTAGATTTCAAATGTACAATTGATGAAGAATTTGGCCTAGGATGACCAATCAATAATGTTAATTGAGGGTGAGTATAAAATGTTTTATTCAGCATTTTGGTTCCTTTTCCCTTGGACACTCTCGGCCATGTATACCTCTTCTCCATCGTGCATGCTTCCTGATCATCCGAAGCTCAAGCAAGAATATTTAATTCTTTCTCATCTCCCTATTTCTTTTTTCTTTTGGAGTGTGCCCCTCTGGCCGACGTTGCCCCCGTCTCACCCGCACACTTATTCTCTCTCTCCTTCCCCCCTTCCACGCACGTTCCTTTTTACTTTTCCTTGCGCATGAATACCATCCGCACATCCTCTCCCTCTCAGTTCATGCCACACCGACTGTCTCTCCCTGCAGAATTCAATTTCCCTGTTTGATCGAGTCTTTGCTTAGCCCATAAATAAATATCTCTCTCTCTATCTCTCTTTCTCTTGGCAACGTGGACAAACATCCCATTCGGTTTCTGCACTGTTCGTCGTCTCCCTCATCAAGATCGAAGGAGTCTTCTCTCCTTTGGTGTGGTTGCTGTCCACTTCCTCGCATGACTTCTCCCATCTTCACGTGTTGTCTTTTTCCTTAATCAGTCGAAGCGTGGTCCACCAGAATCGACGACGCTGCTTCCTTCGATTGTGCGGTTATTTGTCCCTTTTTCGTGCTTAGTCTGCCCCTCCACAAAAGTCGCGGAGGCCCCCACTTTGGCAGTCAGCCCTCCAGCGTATGGGACTCATCTCCAACATGGAAGTCGTGGCCCCTTCGGCAGCAACTTCGGCCTTTCTGTTTTCAATAACTTGGCCCAACCCACGTCTACACCGATTCAATTCTATGAGGTCCGTTTGAGTGGAAGAAGGCAACCCATTTCAGCAGTCTATTTCTTCAGTTTCCAGCAAGGGTTTGAAGACCCTGTGGCCCGTTTTTGAGCCGTCTCGACCCCGCACGTTCCTTTTTACTTTTCCTTGCGCGTGAATACCATCCGCACATCCTCTCCCTCTCGGTTCATGCCCCACGGACTGTCTCTCCCTGTAGAATTCAATTTCCCTGTTTGACCGAGTCTTTGCTTAGCCCATAAATAAATATCTCTCTCTCTCTCTCTCTCTCTCTCTCTCTCTCTCTCTCTCTTGGCGACGTGGACAAACGTCCCATTCGGTTTCTGCACTGTTCGCCGTCTCCCTCATCAAGACCGAAGGAGTCTTCTCTCCTTTGGTGCGGTTGCTGTCCACTTCCTCGCATGACTTCTCCCATCTTCACGTGCTGTCTTTTTCCTTAATCAGTCGAAGCGTGGTCCACCAGAATCGACGACGCTGCTTCCTTCGATTGTGCGGTTGTTTGTCCCTTTTTCGTGCTTAGTCTGCCCCTCCACAAAAGTCGCGGAGGCCCCCACTTTGGCAGTCAGCCCTCCAGCGTGTGGGACTCATCTCCAACGTGGAAGTCGTGGCCCCTTCGGCAGCAACTTCGGCCTTTCTGTTTTCAGTAGCTCGGCCCAACCCACATCTACACCGATTCAATTCTATGAGGTCCGTTTGAGTGGAAGAAGGCAACCCATTTCAGCAGTCTATTTCTTCAATTTCCAGCAAGGGTTTGAAGACCCTGTGGCCCGTTTTTGAGCCGTCTCGACCCCGGTTGTCGGAATCGCTTTGGAGAGAATCGAGCCTTGTCGCATGCTCATCGATTTGATCCGATCAAATCTTTAATCAAGTGAGTAATCTCAGTAATCCCTGCTTAGTTTACTAATTATGCTTAGGGTTGGTTAGGTTTAATTAAATGCAATTAGGTGGTTAGATTAGAGTAGATTAGTGATTATTAGACAATTGTGATGCATGTTAGATATTTCGGTTGTGTACTTAGCAAGTAGACGTGGTCTACTAATTATTGGAAGTGCCTCGGGATTTTTCCCGGCCCTTAGTGGGCTTCAATTAGGCTTTTCGGGCCTAAGTGGAATTTTTAGTATTTAAATATTAAATTTCGGAATTAAATTAAATAATTATTTATTTTCCGAAAATTCAACTGAGATGGTCCGGAACCGGAATTTTATGCTGATTGTCGTGGTGCAGTCCGTTTATTTAATTGAGCTTTATTTTGTGCGAAAATGATTTATTTGGGAATTATTTTAGTAATCTTGGAAAATTAATTGGAAATTAACCGGGCATCAGTTAATGATACCAAAAATGTTTTAGTGGAATACAGAATATGGTGGGATTTATAAAAAGGAGATTATTATATTTTGGCTAGGGCCGATCGAGTACCCACTCATGGCATTTTATCGGAAATGATAAAACCGGTTATTTGATTGTTTGCTTGGAATGACATGTATACTGGCTCGATGACTCTACGGAGCATCTGGAGACAGTATGGTATGATAGATTGTGTATATACCGGCTCGATGACTCCACGGAGCATCTTGAAACAGGACGGTATAATCTACCGGCTCGATGACTCTACGGAGCATCTGGAGACAGTACGGTATGATTTGATAGCTCGATGACTCTATATGTCGCCTGGAGATAAGATAACATGCTATCTATATATCACCTACGGTGAGCAGTCTTGGATGTTGATCAGACTTATAGAAAGTATGGAAGGGGTCATTGCTTTGATATGATGCTGTGAATTGATTGATTGGATGGAAATGACCGGGAGTGGTCTTGTTGGCTTGTAATCGACTAGGTCGATTTGATCGATGCTTCGATCTGTGATATGATTGCTTAGGTGCCTATTATGAATTGTACTGACTTGCAGGGGGGATCTGAGGGCAAGGTACATCTTCTGCCATATGCGTGTATAGGCAGCCTATAGTATAATGATTTACTAATCGAGCTTAGTGGGGTAGAACTCGCTGAGACGTAGTCTCATCCCAGTTTGGGGAAAACATTTCAGGATCCCGATGAGAAGCTGAGGAGGAGAAGTCTGGGAAGGAGAACTCGGAGGTAAAACCTGAGGAGAAGGATTTTTGAAGAAGAAGATAATCCCGAGAGGGGCCTTGAGTACAGCCCGGATGGACTGAGAGTCTATCTTCTTTTGAGAATTCCATTTTGAAGTGAATAGTTATGAAGTGGTTTGTGTTTTGTATAAAAGTTTGGTTATAAATTTCAATATGAAAAATATGGCACTGCCTTTCTATCCCATCGTTTTATTGTCTGGGGATTTTAACTGCTTCAGCATGTGCTTGATAAATGTAAGGGTCGGCGATACATAGTCCTGGGATATCGCATTATAAAATCGACCAAGTGAGAAGGATGTATGCGTGCCCGAGGATCGGGGCGTGACAGTTCCTCAACCACCAATTCTCTTACTTGGTTCTATTGGTAAAGTTACCCAAAAAGTCTTGAACTTATTATAATTATGTCAGTTTAGTCCTAAATCATTTTTATTGCCAATGGAATCCTAAACTTTTTGTATTTGTGCTAATTTAGTCAATTCGATCAATTTTGGCTTGAAATTGTTGACATGAACACTAGCCATCTGAAATGGCGCGGCCAGTCCTAATATGGATAATTCTTAATAAATATTTTAATATTATTTATTTTCTTCTCTTTCTCTTTCATTTTTCCCCTTTTTTCTCTAGCCATCTACCGATCAGAGGCGAGGACCGGCAGATCAACTTCCTGGACCACTGCCCCTACCAAGGCTTGACCTTACCATTGCTAAGTGAGGTCGGCCTTGCTAGTAGCTAGGCAAGGTCCACCTTTTGAAGCCTCACCTCTGACTGGTTGTTGAGGTCTAGCGACTAGCTAGATGAAAAAAGAAAGGGGAAAGAAAAAAGAAAGAGAAAGAAAAGAAAGAAAAGGAAAAGAATAAATCAATAGATATTGACAATTTATCAAAAAATGTCTATGTCAAAATCGACTGCACCATGTAGGATGACTTGCATTTATGTCAACAATTTCCTATAAAAATTGGCTGGATTAATTTAATTGGCATAGATATAAAAAGTTTAGGATTTAATTGGTAAAAAAATAGGATTTGGAATTGATTGGCACAACTGTAACAAATTTAGGATTTTTTTGGGTAATTTTCTCTCATTTTTTTAGCTTATGAAAGTCTACAAGAAAAAAGAAAAGAAAAAAACAAAAAGCCATTAGTATCACTAAGGAAAAGCCATGTCTATGGTCATGATTCACATTTTGACATGACATCTTCCAAAATGAATCGGCTCAAAACCATGAATAAATAAACCTCATAGGTTCGTGCAATCTCCCATTCAAAGAAGCAAGCCAAATTCTTCTCAACAAAATCTGCATGGAGTCCCAAAAATCATCAATTCAATATCTCGTCAATATGATCAAAAGAAATATACTTTCTGTCATGGGCTCACACTCATTCTCTCCCCTTCACCATATGACACCGCATGGCTAGCAATGATTCCCGACCCTCGCCGACATGATCATCCCATGTTCGAGGGGTGTCTTAATTGGGTGCTTCACAATTAGAATGAAGAAGGCTTTTGGAGATATCATGATTATGATACACATGAAATGCCCGATGGAGTGGAGTGTCTTGCTTCAACCCTTGTTTGCATGACCGTGCTCAAAAAGTGACATGCCGGTTCACCTTTGATAGAGAAAGGTACTGCATGCTTCACTTCCAATCAAACATGATTTTTCTTTATTAACACTAACTATCGCCATTGCAAACATGATTTTTCTCTAGGATAAAATAAATTTTGGTGAGTAGATAACTAATCTAAACTTTAAACTTAACTTTCAAATAAACACACAATTTTCAATCCCCTTTCATGAGGCCACTCAACTATATTCTAACTTTCAATCCGGTGATTTGTGCACTTTTTGACACATAAAATCTAATTTGGCTTATAGACAAAATAAAGTCAAGTGATGATTAAAGAAATTCAAACTTTGGCCAATACAGACATGATATTTCCGACAATAAGAAAGCTTATGAAGGACGTTGCAAGTAAATATTGTGTTTGTTTCCCTACTGAAATGCAACAGTCATATAGTTCTTCACAGACTCTTCTCTAATACTTCTCGATTTTCCACGTTGCAGGATTAAAGTTCATTCACAAAAATGGGGAATTACTTCTTTCAAGATACAAGCATAGAAAGTTTTCTCGTTGGATTGCTATCGTCTTGCTCGGAATGGTTGAATTGGCACGTGCTAGCAGTTTGGAGGTCGTATTCCCCGAAAGCATAGAACGTGCTCTAGCAGATTTATTCATCAATCGACGACAAATTCTCGAAAGGCAATTGGAATACTTTCCTTCTTATGGATCAAAAAATATCATATACTTTTTTTTTGGTAAAAGTTCAAAAATGGTCAGAGCCTCAGATCTTAAAATTAAATATGACAAGTACCGACAACCTAAGTAGCATCGACACGTGACACGAACACGCAACACGACACGACACGATACGCCGACATGTCATTTTTCAAAAATAGATAATTCCGACACGTTGGGATACGTTATATATTAATGAATATTTTTTATTTTTAATTAATTTGATTTGAATTCACATAAATAAATAATAAAAAAAGAGCTTATAATGAATTTACACTAATAATATTAATAAATCTATATATAAGAAATTGAAATATATATCTAGAGTTAATGTGTACCCATATTTGAAAACATATTTCTAACTTTAATAAAAATTATTAATGAAACTAACGACTAACAAAAGATTAGAATCAATTTATTCATATAAATATATTATATTCTATAACGATTAAAATTTATTATTATTTACTATTCAATATTTAATTTTTGAAATCATTTTTTCTAACAAAAAGAAGCCCCCACTAGAAAAAGAAGTCGTTCCTCCCCTTCCCAAAAAAAAAAAAAAAAAACTGGCCCCCAAACCCCTCTTTTCCATGCACCAAAACCTCCCATACAAAAACCGCCATCCCCAAAACCCCCTCCCCCAAACACAAAAACTGCCATCCAAAATCATCCTCTCAGACATCCCTCCGCACTAGAATCTCCATTTTAATTTTTGTTTTCATCTACTCTTCTTGTTAAAAGTTAAGACTCTCCTCCGCGGCCTCCTCTCCTTCCTCCTTGCCCTGCATGTTGCCTGCGGCCCTCCCTCCTTCGCAGCTGCAGCCGTAGCCTTCGGTCCTCCATCGCGCATCACAGTCGCGGCCCTCCTCCTTGCAATCATGGCCACGCCGTCGCCTCCGCAGCCTCGCCTCTGCTCTCTCGCTCTTGCATCCACCTTCCATTACCTTCTTCAACAATTTTCTTTACCTTCGCACTTGCAGACCCGCCCCTGAAACCACCATGCTTCTCACAATTTCTGGACACGCGAGTCGATGCGTGTCGGAAAGAGTTGATTGTGTGTCGGAGCGTGTCCGAACGTGTCCGAGCGTGTTGGATACCCGACACGTGTCTGACACAACACGGAAGCTCCTAGAACGTGTCCGTACATCGTAGCCGACAACTCCTATGTTTCTTCCACTTGAGACGCTATCATAACTTCTAGGGGTTTGGCCATTTTGCAGGGAAGAACTTGTGGACAAGAACCGATATTGCCCGTTGTTGTCGTATCTTGAGGCATTGCCTCCAACATACAAAATCAGCCATGAAACCATATTGAAGCATCTGGACAGTGACGGTTCTTTATTTCAATCACCCTCTGCAACATCACGTGCATACCTATCCACCGGGAACGAAGCATGCCTGGCTTATCTTCAATCTCTTGCTTCGAATTGTGCTTCTAGGGGCAGTAAGGAAACTCTACGTCCAAGAGATTTTTAGATGCTTTCGAAGTATATCGTTCTTGTTTCCTGACTAATGCCATTTTACGAAAATAATATTGATCACTTTTGGAAAAGAGAATAAGACAATTGTAGTCATTGACTGGTTGGGGTTAACTTGAGTTGATGGAAATGTCGTAATATCTCGCTCTATAGAAGGTATGACAAAGGACGCATCAACTTCATTGCGATCTTTTTTGGCTCTTTTAGCTTGACTTTTGTGACGGCCTCAAACAGGGAGCCATCCGCACACGGGAACAAAACCGAAGACTTTGATAATTCAGCGGGTCAATTCTGTAGTCCTCGTAAGAGCGACTGAAAGCTAAACAAATGAAAGCTGATTTTATGAAAGTAGGGTAATCATAGGATACGCAGAAGATTTTATACAAACTGATTTATCCATTATTAATTTGGAAATCGGTTTATCGAATGCATATTTGTCTTTTCTACCAATCATGACCCTCCAATATCTTTTGGCTTTTCTTATGATTGAAGCAGTTCCATCTCTCTATCCCGTGGATGAAGATCTTACAAAACTTTCCATGGTTCATCAACTGGTAAGATTAAGGTTGACCGAGTATTTCGACAGGGAGAACGATGAAATTTTAGCACAAATCTATCGGTTAGTAACAATTTCCTAGTCTCTCTGTTACTATTTTTTTTTTAATATAATATCCACTACTAAAAAAGGGAGAATCGGGGGCAAGCAACACTGTCCCGAAAAGCTCCAAGGCCCATCCCTACAAAGCTAGGAAAATTAACAAAAAATTCATAAACCTATTGTACTTGTGATAATTCAGTCCTAAATATTTTGACGATTTGCTAATTTAGTCTTAAATATTTTCATGATTTATCAATTTAGTCATTCTATTTAATTTTGATTGGAAATTGCTCTTATGGACAATTTTTAAATTCTTTTTATGAATTTTATTAGTAATTCTTTTTCTTTTTCTTTTTTTCCCAGCGAAAATTTACAAGGGCTGGCAACCCTCGTTTGGCATAGGAGAGAGTCTTTTGTGCCCTCACCAGCCATAGGGGAGGGTGTTGGCCTTCTCGTAGATCCAAGTGAGCGCTGCAAAGCCCTAGCCAAGCTATGAGTGAGGTTCGTGGCCCTTGCTTAGACTAGAGAGGGTTCATGGCCTTCGCTTGGATCTAGGCAAGGGTTTGAAACCCTCACCTATGGCTGGTGAGGGCATGGAGGCCCACATCCAGACTAGGGGCCCACATCCAGACTAGGCGAGGGTCATGACACCCTTGGCCAAACCATGCGGGGATCACCAACCTAGAATTAGGAAAAAAAAAAAGATGAAAGAATAAAGAAAATTTTCAAAAATTTAAAAACAATTTTTAAATTGCCCACGTTAGAACCGATCGTACCACATCAAACGTTCAGCCTAACTAGACTATTGTGCCAATAATTTCCAACTAAAATTGGGCAAATTGACTAAATTAATAAATCGTCAAAAGACTTATGACTAAATTGACAAATCATCAAAATATTTAGAATTAAATTGGCACAATTAAAATATTTAAGATTAAATTGGCATTAGTGCAATAGATATAGGATTTTTTTGGTAATTTCCCCTACAAAATTGTACACTATTTTCTATGTTTTAGTAGCAATCGCTTTTGAGGTCACTAAAATTCTCCATATGACATCTTTAACTAATTCAAGCATATCAACATATCTTTTTCAGGAACTACAAGCATGAAAAACAAATCTTAAAATCAATTCATTCAATCGCTGCAGAGCTGTACAAAGACTGTTTGGAATTCTGGCTTTTGCGCATGCATGGTTATTGGGTATCACCATGTATGAGCTGCGAGCTTTATAAGTTCCTCAATTGGTTCCTTTTCTTTTGGGTCATTCACTGATGATTTTTTTAAGTGGTTCAATTAATTTCAATTAAATTATACATTTTGCAGCTAGCTTTTGTTGGTTTCTAGATCATGAAGAAGTTCGAGATCACATTAAAGAACATTATGAATACTTCTCAAGCGTGCTCCTTTACATTTATAGAGCCAGCAATCTTATGCTTCCAGACGAACACGAACTCGAGAAAGCGAGAATTTTCTCAAAGAAATTTCTTGAGAAAATTGCGTCTAGAGAAACAAGAGATTCAAGCATCATCTCGTCGAGTCACTGCAGAATGGTTAGCGGGAATATTCAATACTTATTTTCGTCCCCTAGACTATAATCATTACGATATTGGTTGATGCTTGATATTTCCGTATAGATTGAGCACGAATTGGGTCTTCCATGGATGGCTCGACTAGACCACCTGGAACATAGGACGTGGATGGAGGAAAAAGATGCTTGTGTACTATGGATGGGAAAATTTACATACAATAGATATTTATGTCTTAAAAGGAACAGTCTTATCTTGTCGTATTACCATGCCATAACATGCAAGTAACCTTTTGCTTTTCTTTGGTTTCATTAGGCCATCATTTGCTCATAATCAAGATATAGTGCAACTTGCTCTGCAGAACTATGTATTGCGACAATCTGTTTACAGGATGGAGCTTGATGTAGTAAAGAGGTATATATGCAAACTGTATAATAACGTAGTGTTCATTAGCAAGTACTTATTCCTAATGACTGTTATGTAATGGATGAGTTCAGGTGGTCCGAGACAACCGGACTTAGAAAGATGGGGTTTGGTCGAGAGAAGACATTGTACTCTTATTTTGCTGTTGCCGCTTCCATTTCTCTACCTTGCAACTCCGATGTTAGAGTACTGGTCGCCAAGAGCGCAATCATCATAACCGTTGCCGATGACTTTTTCGACATGGAAGGTTCATTAGAGGATCTGGAAAAGCTTACTAATGCAGTTCAAAGGTATGCTTATCACCATTAGTATTTGTTGAACTCCAACTTAGTATTTCAATAATTTATCTCTAGAGTTTGCATTGACTGGACTATATGCACGAGGGGATGCCGACATACAAAATTAATGTGTACGTTAAACTGATAATTCCATTCAATTATTTATCCTTCTGATCACCCCTTTTTTATTGGTGACAAACATTATACTAGGTGGGATGGGGAAGGATTAACTGCGCACGCCAAGACCATATTCGAAGCCCTCGACGATCTCGTTACCGACTTTAGAATGAAATGCTTCAAACAATCAGGGAAGGACATCGAGAAAAACCTTCAAGAAATAGTAAGTCTCGTGTTCCCACGTTATACTTCTCTTTCTTTAATTTGCTACATCGAGCAATATCTTCTGCTGGAATGGGCTGAAATGCCATGTGTTTGGTTGGAAAGTGGGGTGAGACATTTCATTCATGGCTCATGGAAGCGAAGTGGAGCAAAAGCGGGGGTGCGCCTCCAACGCAAGAGTACCTCGATGTGGGCATGACATCAATCGCAGCACACACCTTAGTCCTTCCCTCTTCGTTCCTCGCGAGCCCCACAACCCCGTTGCATCATCTGTGGCCCAACGCTTACCAGCCCATCACCAAATTGCTCATGGTCATCACTCGGTTGTTGAATGACATCCAAAGCTACGAGGCAAAGTTCTTAATGTTGGATAGCATCAGTTGACGCTTTTTGAACTGTTCAATATGATAGAGCTAAGTCTGGCCGCTGCTCCCTGAGTGGCGCTTGTTCATTGCTGCTCTTATTGTGGACCTACATTCACTCTCTTATTTCGTCTCCGTGTTTCTACGGTTTTCTCACATTACAGAAAGAAGAAAAGCAAGGGAAATTGAACTTTGTGCTTCTCTACCTAAAGGAAAACCCCAAGGCCAGCATTGAGGATTCCATCAACTACGTGCAATTGCTGCTAGACCAACTGAAGAAAGAGTTCCTCCAACACGTCCTTGAGGAGCTCTGCAACTTGCCTGAACCTAGCAGGCGACTCCACCTCGGGTGCTTGAAAGTGTTCCACATGTTCTTCAACTCCTCTAACCGCTATGACTCAGAGACAGGCACGCTCCACGACATCCAGAAAGCGCTTGTAGTCCCACCGCAAGTCCCCAAATTGAAGCCCTTGAGGCCTTTGCCGGAGCAACTGGGACCGAAGCCACGGGAGTCTGTGACCAAGAGCATGTATGGCCAAGTCGGCCTCGAGCGTTTTCCTAGGAAGAGTTTTGTTGGGTATCGAATATCTTCCTGAACTGGCCCAATGGATAGTGTTGGGATTAACGGATCCCCGAAAACCGGATTCGATACTAAATCGAACCCCTAAAACGAATGCGGAAGTGAAGCCTGGGAAAATCACGTATCACCGATCCTAAAGCACACCACGGATTCGAGCGTACCTTATTAGCCACAGATTAAACACCAATGCCAAAGATCGAGGAAGAAATTTTGATCCCGTTCAATCCGATGACGTCGATTGGCCTTGAAGGGAAGACGTCGTCGCCTTAAGCGCTCGTTTTCTTTTTGGAGGGAGAGAGGGAGAGGAAACGTACGTACCTTATGCCAAAAGGTACGTCCTCCCTCTCTCTCCTCCCTTTATATACGTGCCTCCAAAAATAGCAACATACTCCTTCATCCATGGGCCCTAATATCATGGGCTAGGCTTTTAGGCCTAACATGGGCGGACGGGCCTTAAGCCCATCACGGACGAGCCTTAAGCCCATCACTTATTAAGACCATCATCTCCCACTCGCACATAGTGGGCCGAACAGAATTCTCTTTACCTCTCTTCAACATTCATACCGGTGAATAATCCGTGCGACCAGCATAATTTGAGAGCTCGTTGCCATACATCTGTTAGGAATATATAGCAGCTCATAATGGGCATCACATCCTGAGTAAATTTAGTATGCAGTACCCTAGATCGATCGATCACATTTATATCTCTCTTGATCTCTTTTAAACAATGATATTTATATTGTATTCACAATTATGATTATCCCAAAGACAATCATAATTGGTTAACCGGTGAATACAAAACTACAATGTGATTCTCAAAAATCGATCTTCCTATTTCCTTCAAACTCTCAATTTCAGTTCAGCTTGCTTTTCTAGAAATGTCTCATTAGATCGAATCAAACTCATGACCATTGGCAACATCCTAAGATAGCAAACACTAAATAGAAATCTTGAGAATAAGTAAGAGTCATGAGGGCACTAAAATTGATGAACTCTTTTCCTCAAGAGTCTCACACGATATAAAAGTTGAGATCAAACTTTTATCACTCTTATCGGTCGTCTCATGCATACGTAGTATGAAATACATATTACAGTATTAACTCCTTTCCCATAGAGCGTATGTCTACACCTTCAATACCGTACAGATGATAGTTCAGACATACCCAATGTCTAACTTGAGTTCACGTATCTACTCATTCACAAAATTCATCAGAACTCACATCTGGCATCTTAGACAGATAAAGTAAAATATGTGGGGTATTTTACTTTCGGACATAGTAAGTATTATGTGCTCATCTTAACACTCAGTTAAGGCGACATACGTATTTTAAGCTTGAGCTCTCGATTATCACCTAGATAATAAGCTTAAAAATAGTCTCATCTCTATTTATCACACAGTAAATAGAGGCAATTACCCGTGTGAGTTGGCTAATCTTATATCTGTCTGACATACTTTTTCAACTTAAAATAATGCACTAAGCATTAAGATGCATAAAAATCAAACAAATATTCATAGGCATTAATAATGAAAAAACACAAATTCATCATATGTAAACACTTCAGCGAAATTACAATCCAGTACATCAAACTCTACGCAATCCTAGAGATTTCACATGGCTACAAAACACATCTTTAGGTACTGGCTTTATCATAGGATCTGCTACCATTATATGCATAGATATGTACTGCAAGTTCACATCCTTTCGTGCAACTATATCTTTGACGAGATTATACTTGGTATCTATATGTTTGGTCTTGCCATGATATTTTGGATATTTGGTGTACCATTTTACTGCTTGGCTACCACAGTTAACCAACAATGAATTTGCAGCATTTTCAATAACACCTAAATGATCCAAAAAATCTCTTAAGCCAAAAACCTTCTTATACTGCTGCTGATAATACCACGAACTCAACTTCCATCGTGGACAAGGCTATATACTTTTGTTTCTTACTGCTCCAACATATTGTGCCATTAATCGGTAAGAAAACAAACCTAGAGGTAGATTTCCTTTCATCTAAATCTCCTCTCCAATCAGCATCTGAATAGCCTTAGAGTCGCAGATCCTTTCCTTAATAACTCAATGTATAATCAGCAGTCCCCTTTTGATACCTTAGTATTCATTTAACGGCTTTCCAACGTGCTTGACCTGAATTGGATTGGTATCTGCTCACTATTCCAACTGCAAAACATATGTCAGGTCTTGTACACATCATAGCGTACATCAAGCTTTCAACAACACTAGCATAAGGAACATGTTTCATTTGTTCCTTCTCTTATGGAGTCCTTGGACACAGTCTATGGCTCAATCCTTCACCTTTTGCAATAAGAGTGTCTATGGGTTTACAATCTTGAAATCTTAACTCCAAGAATGTATGCAACATCACCCACCCATGTCTTTCATCTCAAAGTTGGAAGATAACCAATTCTTCACAGCATTAACATAACTCCATATTACATCCGACAATGAGTATATCATCAGCATATGATATGATCACAAATTGATCTTTGGATCTTTTGATATATACACAATGATCCTCATCTATCATTGTAAAGTCATATGCCATTATGGCATTATGAAAAACGTATATACCATTGTCTTGACGACTGCTTAAGGTCATATATCGACTCCTAAAGTCGACATACATTTTATTCTTGGCCTTTCACTATGAAACCAGCAGGTTGTTCCATATATATTTCTTCCTCTAATTCTCCATTGAGGAAAGCGGTCTTTACATCCATTTGATGTAACTCAAGATCCATACTAGCTATTATTGCCAGAATAATGCGAATCGAGGTAAATCTCACTATAGAAGAAAATGTTTCTTCATAATCAATTCCTTCATGTTGATTATACCTCTTCGCCACAAGGCGAGCCTTATGCCTTTCTATCAAGTCATCAGCCTTTCGCTTTATTTTGAGAACCCACTTGTTCCCAATAGCTCTACGTCCTTTTGGAAAATCAACCAGTTCCCAGACTTGGTTTGATTTCATTGACTCAATTTACTCTTCCATTGCATGAATCCATTTTTCCTCACTAGGGCAATTCAAAGCCTCATTAATATTTCTTGGCTCATCCTTATCTTGTGGAGCAATCATAAAAGTTTCCCTTTCAATGTCAAAACGTCGACGGGGAATACTTTGGCGACTTGTTCGCCGTATGGGAGATTGTACACTTAGCACATCATTTCCCATTATGCTCCTACTTGGATTAATGACGATATCATCTCATCATGTGGTTGTAATTGAAAATGAGTTGAATTCAATTAATCACTTCTCATATTACTCCCACTTGGACGAACTACACTAATATCATTATCTTGATCCAAGATTTCAAATAGGGAGTAATCTTCCCCTATTTCGTCATTCTTAGGAAATTTATCCACTAAGAATGTGATATCCCGTAATTCAAATTCAGTTATATTCCCACTTTCTTGCTCACCTATGAACACATACCCTTTCGAGTGTTCGGAGTATCTCATTAAATACTCTTATTTCCTCTGGAACCCAATTTCCCAAATTTGTGAGAGGACTCATGTGTATAGGCAGCACAACCCCATGGCTTAAAAAAACTTAAGTCTGGTTTTCTACATGTCCATAACTCATATGGAGTGGAAGCAACTGATTTGGAAGACACCTGGTTAATTATATAGGTAGCAGTTAACAACGTATCACTCCAAAAAGTGATAGGTAAGTTAGCATGCGCCATCATGGACCTAACCATTTCCAGTAGGGTTTTGTTTCTTATCTCCGCAACACTATTTTGTTGAGGAGTATATAGAATAGACAACTATCTTTCTATTCCTTTTTCATCACACAATTTTCTAAACTCATCAAATAAATATTCTCGAGCTCGATCGGATCTCAATGCTTTTATTTTCTTGTCTAATTGATTTTCAACCAAGTTCATAAACCTTTTGAAACAACTTATTGCTTCAGATTTATGAGAAATCAAATAGACATATCCGAATCGAGTATCATCATCTATAAAAGTGATGAAATAAACAGCCCCTAGCCTTCCTCTCACATTCATTGAACCACAGACATCAGAATGGATTAAATGCAGAGGAAATTAAGCTCTTTTACCTTTTTCAAATGGTTTCCTTGTCATTTTCCCTACTAGACAATGCTCACATATGGGCAAATCGACTTTTTCAATGTTGCCCAACAAGCCCTCTTTGGCTAGTCTATTCATGCGTTGTTGGCCCATATGACCAAGTCTAGCATGTCACACACTCACATCATTATCATATGAAGTAGAAGACGTGAAAAATGGAATAACAAATATTGACATCACCACAGTCAACATTTAGTACAATAAAACCATCTAGAAAATGATCACAATCATAGTAGTTTGTATCCAAATACAAATCTACACCACTATTATGGAAATTCACACTAAAACCAAGCTTAATCAACACCAAAACAGACACAAAATTTCTACAAATCTCTGGAGCATTTAGAACATCAAGGTGCGTCCACCATGCATGTTCAATTGGCAGGTGCCAATCTCTTTAACTTTAGCTCTGGAGTTATTTCCCACATAGATCCACTTAGTTCTAGTTAGTATCGTCAGAATTCAACGAATGATTCCCTATCCTTCGCTACATGGTCTGCCACTCTTGAATCTATAGTCTAGAAAGGATTGGATTCAGCCAATAATGCAGAACTTGACACATAAGCAAAGTTCTCAAATGTACAAGAGGTGTTGACCTTTTTCGGCTCACAACAGTTGCGAGTATAGCGACCTTTCTTGTCACAATTGTAACACCTCACCCTTGACATTTTCTTCATTTGAGGACGTTTTCCTCTCTTGTATTGGGTAACTCTTGATTTCTTGCAATAAGGACTTGATCCTTTGCATTCCCACATATTGAACGAATCAATATGCTTGCGCTTAGAGCTCAAAGCCCTTTCTGAGCTAGAACCAGCATTGCATATATTTATTTTCGACTCAAATATCGTTAGGCGGTCCTCAGCTAGCTCAAGGTGGCGCACGGCATCCTCAAAATCTTCCATAATATGGTCAAGAGCTTCTAGTGCTTCTTGTTTTTCCAACACATATTGAATCTTCATATTCAATATTTCACAATTGTTGTCGTTCATATCAGCAATTACATTCTTAATTGCCGAAAACATTGATCGGAACACATCAGACATACATGCATGAATAATTAATGCCTATCATTTATGCATCGCTATCTGCATAGACCCATCATATTAATGAATAATTTCAAGTAAGGCTTCAGAATCAAAATGTCACTATGTTTCCAATCATCCTCCAAAATCCTAAATTAAAACTATCATTAATATAATTGTCTTATGCAAAACTAATTCTATGAAGTTACAAAAACTTCTATCAACTACCCATAGCAGTCAACAATAACAGAAAGCAAATAATATCTAACATCTAATAGAATAACAATGCTTTCATATAATACAATTATACATTACACTAAGCAATATATACAGGGAAAAATATCAACATGGAAAGAGATATTTACACCCACAAAACATCTCATAATTAATCTAAGAAATAAATAGGGAATATCCATTCTAATCTATCAGTCAAAATATCTGATAAATTTGAAGGTACATTTGCCAACCATGGAAAAACTTTTGGAGAGCTTTCATGTCGCCTCCAAGGCACATTCGCTCTGCACCATGTGGTGCTCAATCTAAGGGTTGAAGTTTTGGTTAACTCAATCCTATAGTACTCTCTTACAAAAGCTTCCACTAGCATCCTATAACCCGGGACCACGTTGACCTCCCATAGCCGACCTAACACTGCTTGTCATTCATGTGGAAGAGTGTTCATCAAAGCCAGCACATTCTCAAAATTCGACATAAGATAACAATTCCAGATGATTTCCTATATCATCTGATTGACCATGACCACATGTGATACTAAATCACCGTCATGCCATCAATAATTAGCCAAATCTGACATTAGCCTTTTAAGTCTTGCATTTCCCTCGTCCGTTCTCGGGATTGCAGGTATCCGTGCATAACGCATCATAATTCCTACAACAAATGCAGAACTAAAAATGGATTACTCATAATCCATAATTTACATAAGGGAAAATACATAATTTTCCAAAATTCATGCAACAAATGCAGAATAAATAATGGATTACATATAACCCACATAGGCATAAATGAAAAAGAAACAAATTCCTTTTTTCTTTTTTTTACAATGGTCAACGGCCGGTTAACGATCAACGGTTGTCGGTCAACGGGTCGATGGGCGCGTGGGTCGGACTGGTCGGACTATTCGCGTCGGTCGGGCCGGATCAGACCGACCGACCACACGTGCCGCGCGCATGCGTGGACTGACGTCACGCAAACGTCAGCCGACACATGTCGCGCGCGTAGGCGGGTTGACATCACGCAGACGTCAGCCGACGCGTGCGCGGCACACGCCAGGCTTCCGAGCAATGTCGGGTCGTCGCCGGTCGGGTTGGGTCGCCGACCGGTGACCGGCCGACCAATGGTCGTCGGCGATGAGGTCATCCCGGCGATTACCGTGATGTCACAATGACGTCAGCACGCGTTGGTCCGCCGACCGGCGCGTGCCGGTTCCCGGCCGCCGGCACACACGTGCCGGTTCGCCACCGGCACGTGTGGCGCACGCGCTAGTGAAGCCAACGCTTCGAGCATGTCGCACCCATGCGCAGCGGCTTCTGGCCGCCCGTGTGGGCGCGTCCGGCGTCTCCCGGCAACGCACAATATGTCGCCGGACTCGTCTCGACAAGCCCTTTCACCTCGTGCCTTCATAAATTTATTCCGACTTACGGAAACTCAGAAAAAAGGACGAACAATGCTTGAGTGTCGGGATTTCTTGCCCCGATCCGTGTCGGGCGAATATTTTCGCGAAAAGTTAATCAAAAAACATCAAAGGGATCGGGAAAACATGAACTAGGGCTCTGATACCAATGTTGGGATTAACGGATCTCCGAAAACCGGATTCAATACTAAATCGAACCCCTAAAACGAATGTGGAAGTGAAGCCCGGGAAAATCATGTATCACCGATCCTAAAGCACACCACGGATTCGAGCATACCTTGTTAGCCACAGATTAAACACCAATGCCGAAGATTGAGGAAGAAATTCTGATCCCGTTCGATCCGATGACGTCGATTGGCCTTGAAGGGAAGACGACATCGCCTTGAGCGCTCGTTTTCTTTTTGGAGGGAGAGAGGGAGAGGAAATGTACGTACGTTATGCCAACGGGTGCGTTCTCCCTCTCTCTCCTCCCTTTATATACGTGCCTCCAAAAATAGCAACGTACTCCTTCATCCATGGGCCCTAATCTCGTGGGCCGGGCTTTTAGGCCTAACATGGGCGGACGGGCCTTAAGCCCATCACTTATAAAACCATCAGATAGATGGGAGAAGATGTACAAGTCATCTAATTTTAAGTTATGTTTCGCTTAGTTATAGCAGTAGTGAATCTTCATGTACCATGGTCATGAATTAATCTCATAGATTCCCCCACCTGAAGCTATTTTGGTTCATATCAATAATGAAATAAGTGTGTAAGGGCAAAGGACCCTCTCCAAGTAGCTTATAAAGATGCGTAAATCAGAAGTGGACAGTTCATCCACACACTTCAATGCAATAATATTTTGTGCTTCAGTGTCATTGTTGTCCATGTGGAAAGCGTTACAAATCCACCTTCTAATTTGGTTAGAATTTGAACAATTTGGGATCTTCTAATTGAAGATTCAGTAAAAATAGTTTCAGTAAAAATAGTAATGGTAAGTTATCATATTTGATGGAGACTGAGTTGCAATGGGTGTCATCTACACACTAAACTAAATTTGAACCATTGAAAATAATGAGTTCAATATGGGTCCGTTTGGTAATGATTCTATTCTTATAAACAATTTCTTTTCAAAATAGTCTTTTGTATTTTTATTCCTTTAAATAATTTCTTAGGAAAAGAACACGTTTGATAATTATATAAAATTTATATTCTTGAAATGGAAAAAAAAAAAAAAAAAGTGAATGCATTTGGTATGATCCACAAGTTTTTTTTTTTGTAACATATAATTTTTTTAATTTTTTAATAATTTCTTAAGTTTTTTTTTTTTCTTTTCTTATTCTTCCATGCCGGTGGTTGTGAATAGTTGGCTGGCGGTGGCAAACAGCAGGTGGAAGAAAAGAAAAAAAGAAAAGAAAAATAACTTATTTCTAAAAATTATTAGAGGAAACTATTTTTTTTTTATGTCTTATTTTTGTTCAAGATCTATTCCCTGACCATTTTTCTATTCTAGGGAATAGAAAAATTAGTCAACGTTATCAAACGGTCCTTTTTGGTTATGGGGAACAAAAGAGTAGAAAAATAAAAGAACAAGAACGTTAACAAATAGGCTCTATAAATCTCAAGGAGATTCCATCAGATGTGATGCTTGTTCAATTTCTGCTTAGTGCATTACTTAGATTGCAGATTATTTTGTGTGAGAGAGAAAGAGATCACAATTAATCGGTGGAAACTAGAATTGTGGGATCAAACACGTGAGAAGAAACGAGATCATGAACCTTGGCTATCCCCCTTACCTCAGCGTGAGGGCCATCGCCACCACAGCCGACTATCGTTGCCTCCGCCCTCGACCAAAATCGTGACATTGCTTTCCACCACTGCCTGCCACAGATTTTCACCACCAAAGCCTCTAATCTCGGCTGACTCATTTGCCGCTGTTTTCCACTCGCATGGCCACGACTTGTCCACATTGTCGTTCATCCCAAGCTTGGCCAATGCGCTCGAGCCTCAAATCTCATATATGAGTTTGAGCCTACCCTAGATGTTACTCGCATGGCCACGACTTGTCCACATTGTCGTTCATCCCAAGCTTGGCCAATGCGCTCAAGCCTCAAATCTCATATATGAGTTTGAGCCTACCCTAGATTTGACATCTAGGGCTCGAGCCTAGCGTTGCCAAGCCCGAGATCCGAGGCTTGCGATTGAAGGGGTTGGCTCACACCCGAGGGTGAATCCTAAGGAGGAAGGTAGACAGCGTCAAAGATCGATTAAAAAAAAAATGTTGACAAAACTTGGGAGAAACAGATGGGCTTCCGACACAAAAAAGAAAAAAAGGAACAATTGTCCTAAAGGGACCACCTTAAAAAACAAATCGCCAATAGGGCTAAATTCAATGCGGTATATATACTAAACTAAATTCGGATAATTAAAGACGATGGAACTCATGGATTTCACGAGATTTCACAGATGAAATTTAGTTTAATATATGCATCAAATTGCTTGAAAACTTGTAATAACATCGCTAAATTCATACATAGCAACATATCACCAACACACTAGATTTAATTTCTATTAACTAAAAAAAATTCACATGATAGAAGATGTGAAAAATTAACTTGGACTTATAAATATTACTTGAACGTGAACGGAGAAATCAAGAAATGAGGATGGCATAAAATATGTTTTAATAATTGAAGGAACACGAGGGACATTTTTTTGGAAGAAAAATAAGGAAGCAATTCAAATATGCCATATTCTAGACATGTATGGAGTGAAAACAATGAAGAAGAGAGAGAGAGAGAGATAGGCTGGAAGCCGCGTGCTTTGTTTCTTGAAGAAGCTAATTAGCCTGTCCTTGTTCTTCTGGTATTAGGCGGAGAAAGCAAGAGAAGTTGCGACTTCTAGTGACTGTACTGTGTATTTTAATCCCAACACAAAGTTTCTTTACATACGAGCATTTAAAATGTCTTCAACAAACATTCAAGATCTTGTCAATGGATGCACGTGCTGTCATGCCCCAATCCTCGAGCACGCACTCATCCCTCACCTGGTCGATTAATAGCGACATCCTAAGACGTATCACCGACCTTTTCATTTTAATACGCATGTGGAAGCATATAAAATCCTCAGACAATAAAACAATGGGATAGGAAAGCATGACCAATTTTTCACAAAAGACCTTTTATAAACACACAGGTTTATACATAGAAGCCTACAAAAAGGAATCAGCTTTTAACAAAAAAGAAATGTCCTAGGACTAACTAATCGGACATGCTCATCGATTCTCTAGGCTTCACCTTCTAAACTCCAGGCCTCAAGTCCACCACCACTGTCAACTAAGGACCTGAAAATAATTATACAATAACCAATGAGACAATGTCTCAGCAAATTCTACCCCATTAAGACCCAATTAGAAAGCCAATATGCCATAAGGGTTGCCTATGCACTACACAAGTCAGAGGTCTTACCTTTGCCTATGTTTCCTCCTGCAAATCAATACAGTTCATAACTACTGACAATCACATCATCCAAACAATCAGATTAATTCAGTCAATCACATGTCAGCAAGACCATTCCCTAGTCAATTCAATCAATACTATCTATAAAGTCCGACCACCTTGCGAACAGCTTACTCTAAGCCAATAATAAATAGTATAGCTCACCAGAAGCTACCTCATATACTGAGATAATATACTATATATATGTTGGCCAGAAGCTGCTAAATATACTTTCATAGTATGCTGAGAATTATATATGCTCGCTAGAAGCTGCCAAACAAACTTTCATAGTATACTGAAAATTATATATGCTCGCCAGAAGCTATCAAATCCACTGATCCGCTATTCTATATATGCTCACCAGAAGCTGTCAGCCATACTTTCATTGTATGCTGATAATTGATCATTTAATCAATTTACCATTTTTATCATTCTTGAAAAAAAAATACATATGCGTGGGTACATGATTGGCCTTAACCAAAATATAATAATTTCATTTTTCATAAATCCCACCATTTTATATGATCAACCAAAATATTTTTGGCGTTGTAAATCGACACTCGATTATTTTCCAATCAATTACCAAAATTAATTAATTTAGGAATAAAATCCTAAATCACAATTAAATCAATTCAGCACAAATTAGAGTTCAAATAAATAAACTGATTGCACCACAATAACCAACATAAAATTCCGATCGTCAACTATCTTAGCCTAATTTCTGGAAAATAAATAAATAATTAAATAATTACAAAAATTATTAAATAAATGAAATAAATCCCATTTAGACTCGTAATACCTAATTGGAAGCTGAGACAAGCCCGAAAAATTCCCTAGACTTGTTCAATAAATACTATGAACTATTCACTGGCTAATAGCACTAATCATTTGCCTAACATGCATTGATAATGCACTAATTTAATTACTCTAATATAATATATCCACCTAATCACGCTTAATTAAATCTAATCAACCCCTAAGCATCATTAGCATACTAAGCGAGGATTAGTGAGTTAAACTCACTTGTTTATCGAACCACTTAGTTCAATTCATTGGAAACGTGACGGGGGCCGACTTTCTCCAAAGCGGGCCTAGGTTTTGAGGTCCGGAAACACCTCAAAATGGGCCTAGAGAGTGGTTGGAAACCCACTAACCTTCCGTTCTATTCTTGCTGAAACAGAATGGAAACAAGCACTATTTAGGTGAGAAAGGACCGAGGAGGGTGGAAAGGGCCAAACCGGGCCTAGTCAAGGACTCACGGAGGTCGGAGGCGGGCCAAAAGGCTCTGGCACGGGCTGAGATGGTTTCTGGAACACAGGGACAGCCTGCTGGAACCGAGTGAGGGCGAGAGGGAGCGGTGGTGCGCGCAACATGCAGGTGGGGGCGGAATCAGCGACGGCGGCATGCGGTTTGGTGTGGCTGCTCCGGCTTCTCTCCTACACCTTTGGTCTTCACACAGCAGCTTGGATGGAGGAGGAAGAGGGCTTGGATGGTGGATGAGGGAGAGAGAGGGAGAGATGGGGGACAAGGGCTCCACTAAGGCCATTTTCTCCCAATCTCTTGTCTCTTTGACTATCCTACACCACACACCCCTCCTTGGCTGCAAAACAGCCAACCATGCATCCATCTAGAAGGTTAAAGAGGTCCATAAGTGGTGGGGATGGGGGAGCTACGAATTTCCAAGGTTTCTTCTTAAATTGGACTCTTGTTCTTGCTTGAATCAATCTCATTTGGTCTCAATAAATTTCATTATCGAGTCAATACTCAAATTAGTATTTTTCATCACCAATTGATTCATCTTGCATCCCTATTGCGCAATTAAAACGATCCCGGCCTTTTTCTGAACAAAAAGGGCCATAAGACAACTTTTTCCCAAAAAGTCTCGGGTTCCAAAAAGATCTTCTGAGACTGAGTCGACGTTTTTAGTATTTATTGTGACATGATATAATCTTCAATTTCTGAAATCAGACTCAATTCTGTGGTTAATTTCACTAAGGTGCGTTTTTAGCGTGACCTAGGCTACCGGGTAGGTTTCAAAAATTTTTAGTAAAAATGACCTGTGGCCGATTTTCTTCGAGCCACAATGAACCCACTCGATGCATTGGTGACTCTCGATTATCGTGAAAATCTCGATGATTCAAATACGGACACATGGTACCAAAACGATAGAGAAATCAGTCTAGTGCCGACCGACGAGAATTTTCTAATTTAGTGATGTCACTCACGATTAGCCACACATCTCAGTCAAATCGACCTATCTTTGATCTCAATTTGATTGTATACTGTGCCATAATGGCCTCTAAAGATGAACACGATCGAGAAGTTGATTCCTAGTCGAATACTCAAGTCTATTGCATTAAAATTCCTTAATGGCTTCCCTGAATAACCTAGTTATCTCGAGAGTGATCAACTCTGAGAACAACCCTATAGGCACGTTGATAAAATGCCTGATTTATTCAATAGAAAACAGAAGTGAAAATTTGGGATGTCACACATGCAATGGCAACCTACCCTCCAAGGAACAATTCCTCGGGAATTTTTAGAAGCGCCCCTCGAACATTGCACTGAAGACAACAAAATTATGAACAAACAAACAATACTACCAAGCTTATTATACTAAAAATGCAATGTCCAAAAGTGCAGGACAATTAACAGGCCTACCATAAGGCGCAACTTTCTAAAAACAAATGAAAAAAAGCCTAATTTCACAGAATCACAGGAAGTCATCTGGTGTATAGGAACCGGCGATTTATATATGCTACATATAAAATTTGATGTATTTTCACAATTCACATACTAATTACAACATACTTATAAATAAATTATATTAGATGTTTATCTTAATCATATCGATTTCAGCACTCAATACTATTAATTCATAAGTTACAATTGATACAGGATACAGCTTTTACAAAGCTATCTAGAGAAACACTCACCAACACAGACGGAAGGAAAATGCACGGAAAGAACTACGTTATGTCCCTCATCCTAGTACTCTCAAACATGATTGTCTCCTCCTAATTGAAAACAAGACAAGTTCGAAGTCAACGCATCGTAATCGAAAATGGGTTTTCGCTGCTGAGCGTTGAAAACATTGTTCTCTACGTCAAAATGCTGCTGCAAATTGGCGTGAGATATCTTCATTGAAACTTCGTTGCTTCCGAAGTTAGACTTTTCCGACTCGGGTAGTTCTTATATAAGGGGAGGTTACTGGTGATGGCGAGAAAACGTGGTCTTCCGCATAATTCTTCACTTCGAAATAGTGATTAAACAGAATATAGAAAAGAAGAAGAAAGCATTCAGTCCTCATGGCTAGAGTCAGCAGTAAGATAACCATGGCCTTCAATCTCTTCTTGGTGCTCTCTCTTGTCTTCACCGTATCCACAGCTCAAAGGAAACTAATGAGTAAGCTTTGTGTTCGCTTTTACAAACTGAATGTGGTATGTAAATACGGTGCCTTGTGTGTGTGTGTGTATATATAAACTCAGTTTGATCAGTATACCGTCATGGCCAATTCGCAGTGTAATTTTCCTCGCACCCTAACCTGTTGATTTTGCTTTTGACTCGAAATAGCTACCGGTCCTCTGCCAACACGAGCAACAATACCGACCCGAATGACATGCATGACGGGGTATGGAAAGAAGAACCGGGGAAAAATTACTAACTTTCGAAGCACAATCGATACTTCTTATCAAGTGCCATAGAGATACTTTTTAACAATGCCCTAATGACGATTGGCATGATATCGACGTATTTTGACTTTCTCCATGCTCTTTTGTCTATTACAGACGAGAATATGAATGATGGGGTTCCACAAGTTGGCATGCAATGCAAGTCGTTATATGGTGTGCAAGATGGAGATACATGCTACGATCTGGTGCAGACGTTCCACTTGACTACCTCAACCTTTGAACTGTTCAATCAAAATCTCGATTGCGATAACCTCTTTACTGGACAATGGATTTGCCTCAACAATGTGACCATTTATTGAGCTATTTCTACCAGGGGGGAAGGGAGCTTCCACAGTCCATGTTTCTGTGAAAAGTACTATGTTTTGTGCAGGTTGGCACAGTTAATTGAAGCATTAGAAGATTTCCAACAGAAGAACTGGAGGTTATCTATTGAATGTTATTTACGAGTCAATATCCTGGAGTTTAATCGGTCCATGAGGCCAAAGTGAATGTATGTTATGGTACTTGCAAGTTACCAGAAAATGAAATCATCGCTCCTCGCGTATTATAATTTTGGTTTCATTCTGCGACAAATTTTTTGAATGGACAAGTAAATGAATTCAGTGAACAAAAGAAAGCAGGGGAACCACAATGTCCCGAGTAGTTACAAATTGCATCTCAAACCAAGTGCTCAACTCTTAATTGAAAAACAGTTAAGAGGATTGGACCGTAACTGCTGCAAAAACAAAGCGGTCAAACACAACAATAATCATAATAAGAAAATAAGTCGGATACGAATTTACATGGTTTGGTAGGTGTAACCCGTGTCCACATGAAGAGCAATGCGACATTTCACTATATATTAGGTGATACCACAAATATTATAATTACACTCGAGTTACTCAAATACTCTCATCTAGTCCTTAATAACACCCCATAACCCACACCGAATTTGATCCTCCTGATCTCTTGAGAGACAATCTCTCAATCTTGCAAAAGAATTACATAAATTTGACACAATTTTTCATGGCTACAATTGTCAAAGGGAAAATTATTTAAAAAGTCATAAACCTATTATAATTGTACTAATTTAGTTATAAACTCTCTTCTTTTTTTTTTTTGCCAAATGAGTCATAAACCTTTGGCATATGTGTCAATTCAATCCATTTGGTCAATTTTTGTTGGCCAACACTAACACGATTGTTAACCGTCCTATGTGACGCCATTAATGCTAACGTGGACAAATTTCATTGGTACTTTCATATTTTTTCAAATTTTTATTTTTCTATTATTTTTCCTTTTTTTTCATTTCTTTCTCATTTTTTTCTTCCATTCCTTCTTCCTCCACTCGATCGCCAACTCAACAACCAGCCAAAGGCAAGTTGGCAAGGTCGAGCCTCACCTAGCCCCTAGCAAGACTCATGCCCTCGCTAGAGGCTACTCGCTTAGCAACCAAGGCTCGCCCTCACTAGATCTGATAAGGGTCAAGCCTTGCTGGCCACAAGCAAGGCTCAATCTCACCAAAGGCCACGAGGTAGTGACCTTCGACCTCACACAGGTTGAGGCCTTGTTAGTGGCTAGGTGAGGCACGACCTTGTCAGATTTGGTGAGGTGAGGCCTCTCCTATGGTCAGCAAGGCTCAAGCCTTGCCAACCCAACGGGTGGCCTTTTAGAGCCCCATGGCAAGACTTACCTGAGGCTGATGAGGTCCCTCGCCAACCTTGCCTCCAACTCAATAGCCCTAGGTGACCAACTAGAGGAAGAAGAAAGGAAAAAAAATAGAAAGAAAAAGAAAAAATTACCAATATAAGAAACTAGAATATATATTAAAATATTATTAAAAATTATCAATATCATCGTCAATGGTACCATGTAGGATGGCCCATGTCTACGTCAACATCAACAAGCCAAAATTGATTGAACAGACTAAATGGGAACAAATATAAAATGTCTAGAACTGAAGTGGCACAATCATAATGGGTTTAATATTTTTTTGATAATTTTCCCAATTGTCGGCTGTAATTCATGGAAGAATTCCACTTTGCACTGGGAACTCACTATCCAAATTGATATCAGGACAAGCTCGTCAACTATCCGTTAAAGTATACATGATGAACTTCGGAAAGCAATCGTGAGCTGACTCCAACATAGACTAGGAAATTGTATTTTGGAATCAGGTTTTCCACGGGATGAAACTCGAAATGTGCTTTAATAATAACCATCATCCAAATTATTGAATTACATTTGTACTTCCATCGAAACTCAACCAACCATAACTAAATATCTAATTTTATCTTTCATCATATTTTAAATATTCATTGCTTAGTAGACAAATTGTTTCCATAGGTTGATTTGGTTGCTTACTACGCAGCCAGTGTAGCTGAGATCAATCCATTGTTTAGGGTGCGTTTGTTTCGCGAAATACATTTTCAGGGAAAAGTTTTCCTCATTTTTCAGTGTTTGGGTCGCTCAGGAAAATGAGTCAACATAAAACGTTTCCCTAGTTAACAAAAAACCTTTTCCTAGCAAAACTTAAATTCAGGAAAATGATTTTCCCTTTGAAATGACCTGAAAACATTTTCCGAATCTACAAAGCTTAGATTTGATACTTGGTTTACAAACGATTATTCTTATAAAAAAATTTAAAAAAAAAAAAAATTGAATTTGAATTTTTTAAAAAAAAATTAAAATTTGGAAAACATTTTAAAAATAATGGTGCGTTTGTTTTGCGGAAAACTCAATGATAAAGGAAAATGTTTTCAGGGAAAACATTTTCCAAGAATACGGTTTATTTTCCTTTATTTGGTGATGTATAATTGAAAATGTTTTCTGCCGTTTGGATCCCATTAAAAATAATTTCACACTTCTACCGTTTGAATTTTTTTTCCTGGCTAGCTTACAAGGGATGAGCTCCAGCTGTCGCCAGTGACGACGAGCTCACCAGCTGGCTGCTAGAGGCTGCGAGCTCGCCCAATCTAGCGAGGCTTGAGCCTCATCGCTAGAGGCCATGAGCTCACTTGATTTAGCGAGGCTTGAGGCTCATCGACCTCGGGCAAGCTCAAGCCTTGTTGTCGAAGACCATGAGATTGAGAGACCAGAGCTCACCGGCTGTCGTTGTGGCCGGTGACGGGTGAAGAAGAAGCAAAAAGAAAAAAGAAAAAAAATAAGCAAATTCGATTTTTTTTTTTTAAATGTTTTCCAAAATTTAATTTTAAAAAAATAAAAAAATTCCAATTCAATTTTTTTAAAAATATATATTTTTATAAGAATAATCGTTTGTAAACCAAGCATCAAATCTAAGCTTTGGTAGATTCAGAAAACGTTTTCAGGTCCTTTCAAAGGGGAAATCATTTTCCTGAATTTAAGTTTTGCCAGAAAAAGGTTTTCCGTTGACTAGGAAAATGTTTTCTGTTGACTCATTTTCCCGAGCAACTCAAACGCCAAAAAATGAGGAAAACGTTTCCCTGAAAATGTATTTCACGAAACAAACGCACCCTAAAAATAAAAATTCGAATTTGCTTTTTTGTTCTTTTCTTTTCTTCTTTTTTCTTTTTGCTTCTTCTTCACCCGTCACCAGCCACAAGGACGGCGGTGAGCTGGTCTCTCGATCTCATGGCCTTCGACAACAAGGCTTAAGGTTGCCCGAGGTCGATGAGCCTCAAGCCTCGCTAAATTGAGTGAGCTCGTGGCCTCTAGCGATGAGGCTCAAGCCTCGCTAGATTGGGTGAGCTCGCAGCCTCTAGCGGCCAGCTAGCGAGCTCGTCACCTTTGGCGACAGCTAGAGCTCACCCCTTGTAAGCTAGCCAGGAAAAAAAAATTCAAACGGCAGAAGTGTGAAATTATTTTTTAATGGGATCCAAACGGCAGAAAACATTTTCAATTATACATCACCAAATAAAGGAAAACAAACCGTATTCGTGAAACAAACGCACCCGAAAACGTTAAAAATTTATTTAGTGTAAGCACCTCAAAACTTTATAAAAGAGACAAGTAACTTAGCTTTAAACTTGTATATTAAATAATAGAATCGGACAATATCGCATATATACTGACCTCTTAAAGTTCTAATTTACTTAGTACTATTATGGCATTGTATTTGTACTTGTTTCGTGAGCTCTCTAAAAAGCAACTCTAACTTTCATAAAAAAAACAACACAACTTCTATGCTCACATAAGTAAAGCATCTACCATGTGTTTCTGTTACTAATAACACATTACTAATTTGTACTATACTTCATTAAGAATTTAATTTAACCTACAAAATGTAATAGGCGATACTGACTTCTCATGTCAGAGCTAATGTTAGTATCAAACAATCACTTTCAGTAACTTGTTTTTACTAATTAAATATTGGGAAAATTTCAAAAAAGGACTCGAAGTGGACTTTGTTTCAAATAAGGGCCTAAAGTGGCTTTGGTTGTTTCAAATAAGGACCCGACCTCATTGATCATCGACTGGCTAAATTTTCCGACCGGTTAAGGATATTTTTGTCATTCGCATTTCATCTTTTTTTTTTCCTTTTTTTTTTTTTTCCTGGTTCTTCTTCTTCCTATTCGCCGATGGTTGACCGGCCACCGGTGATGCCCATAGAGGGCTAAGCAAGGGTCGCCCCCGTCGGCGAGGGCCACCCACGCTAGCCACAAGTGAGGGATGGCCTCACTTGAGCGTGGTGACCCTCACCTAGGGGCCATCCGTGAGGTCGGCCCTCGCCGGTCCCGTGGAGGGCCGACCTCACGGATGGCCCCGGGCGAGGGTTGCTGCACCCGAGATAAGGCCATCTCTCGCCTAGCCCTTTGTGGGCATTGCCAATGGCCAGTTGGCCATCGGCGAAGAGGAAGAAGAACCAACCAAAAAAATGGAAAAATAACAAATGACAAAAATACCCTTGATCACTGGAAAGACGAGTCCTTATTTAAAACGAACATAACCACTTCAAGCTCTTATCTGAAATAAACATAACCACTTTAGGTCTTCATTTGAAATAACATCCACTTTAGACCCTTATTTAAGAAAATGAAGACACTTCAGGTCCTTATTTGAAATAAGGTTCACTTCGGGCATTTATTTGAGAAAAATAGGGTACTTCGGGTCCCTTTTTGGAATTTCCCTTAAATCTTATAACTAGTGATATTTTAGAAAATGGTTGAATTACCATTATTGGTTATTTTAACTAAAGATTTTCAACCCCATTTTTATAAGGTCATATTTATCATGTCTCTTGGTAAAGCTTTTGTCAAGGGATTAGCTATATTCTTGTTTGACCTCACATAAACAATTATTATGGTATTATCTTAAATCAATCATCTCACGTACTCATGTTTTAGACCGATATGTCTAGACTTACCATCTTAAGTGCTATTATAAACTCTTGTCAAAGTAACCTGATTATCACAATGAATTGAAATAGGAGGTAGAGGACTAGGTCATAATTTGATATCCAACAATAAATTCCTAATTCATTGTGAAACTTCCGTTCCCATGCAAATCGTTCATGACCTTTCATTAAATTGATAGGCAAGGGGGACCTTTAGTCTAATTTGCGTAAATTAGTTTAGGATTTCTATTTCTTTTTTCTTTTTCTTTTTTTCCATTTCCTTTTATGTACGTATATATATTGCTTGTATGTTTCCTAATAGTTTAAACTTTCAAACGAAACAATTCGTCTAACATAGTATCAGAGCACATATTGTTCCAATTCCGATACTCCCTTTTAATTTCTCTTGTTTTTTTGGTAATCTGTCTAACTATTCGCCAGCTTATGTTAATTGAATTTCGAAAGGTATGCTGTCATTTATTGTCGTAAATTTTAAACCTTTTTATAACTTACAAATAATGGGACAATGCAAAAGCATCAAACTAAGCATCTCTTCCTCTCGACTGGATTTTTCATTTTTTTTCCCTACTCTAGAGTCCATCTTGACTAGGTTGTAACCATGGAAGACATCCCTATTGTTTGTCCTCGTATGGTCAGTTTCTATTACAACGAACGGTAGCTCATGACGAAATTGTGCTTTACGAGAAAAAACATTGGGGTCGAGTTCACATTTGTAACCATATTACATTGAGTCAACACTGTCCAGTCTCAGTCACCATTTATTTGAGTTCAAAACATGATCAAATATAATTAGGTGAAAAGTCAACTATCAAGACGGATGTGTCAATGTCAACGATGTATAAAAGTGCTACTGGGGACGATAAGGCCGTCCGATGAATAGATCGGATTTATCGAGGTCGAACCATCGAACTTCACAAAGAGCCCATATAATAATAAAAATAATAACGATCTTGGATCAACAAAAGGTAGATAAATAGCCATATTATATAAATGTGCATACCTTCAAATACCAGTGTACTTTGCAAATACATTAGACTGTTATAGAGATAATGAAAATATTAACTACACAAAACATAGGGTCATCAAAGCCTTTCTGACTCGGCCTGGCCCGGTCGCCCTACGTGATTGGGGCAAAAAATCGGCATTCAATCGAGCACAGTCAATCCCATTGAAAAATAACAAGTATCTGTTGATTATGATCAATCAAATGACAAACTAGAGAGTTATCAAATGATGTGTAGACTTCAGGAAATTTCAAAATAGATATCCTTGACAACAAGATTAACACGAGCATGACTCGAAATAGAGGTTCCTATGGGATCAGTCCATTAGGTCCAGTCCAACTATAACGTAGTTTGTGTGGGCTTAATTAAATGATAATACTCCTAATATGCAAATGCAATTTAATGACATATTTAGTCAGCGGTCGGGATCGGGATCGAGGTCGATCCCTGATTTTTCTATGCAATGGAATGGCTAAGTGGATTTCTAAAATTAAGGTATCGACATCTTTTAATCATAATTAATTTATACTGACCAAACCGTCTATTATAACTTGAAGTTGATATTGCTAGTACGAGTACCTAGAGGGGGGTGAATAGGTATACAAAGATTTTTCTTGATAATTTCTGTATACTTGCGCAATACTTAGACAGTTGAAGGATTTGCAAAGAGTAATAATCAATGTAAGACTAAGTAAGGAAAAAGAGAATTAAACACGCGGTTTATAGTGGTTCGGCTTGATTCAAGCCTACGTCCACTCTTCTGCACTGACAGCCAATTTGGTTGGATTCCACTATGAACAAAGAGATGTTACAGTGTTGATCTTCCTTGATTTCTCGGTGTAGATGATCTACCACACTCGCTCAAGGTATCACCAAGTATAGACACTCTCTGTGTATACAATTTCGCTCGAACTGTATCGACTAATAATCTAGGTGCTTCAGACTCTAGAATTTTTCTATCAATCACGTACTCAAACAACTAGAACGTCTTCCTTTTTATACTCATTTATGCCATCATACCGTTGGCACATACCAAAGGAATTCCTCCAATCTACCCGTTGGACGGAATCAATCAAGAAGATCATTCGAGCTATAAAAGGAACCTAACGATAGCCCATCAATCATGTTCGCCCATACAATCAGGATCTTGGTTTCCAAGAATAGAACATTCCAAGAATACTCCGTCGACCATCGGATCTTCAATTGATCTAGATACGAACAAAAGAATCCGTTATATTTATCCAACCAAAAAGATCTTCTCCAGACGATAGGATTAAATCCTCAACCATATACTTCGGCTCTGGATTTCCTTTGTCACTAGATCAGAAAGACTGTCAATGAGAATAGTCTTGAGTCTTGAGTCTTAAATCTCAAATCTTGAGTCTTGAATCTTGAGTCTGGTAGTCAGAAAGTCTTCAGACTTTAAACTAGACGATCTGCAGATACCCAGACTAGACTGAAGGAAACGTTTTGTCAGCTTCAAAATATTCTGGAACGATTTCTCCAACAATCTTCCCCTTTTTGATGGTGACAAAACTTTCCTATAGATTTGAACCACTTTGACCTGCAAAAACATTTCTCAAGCAATATGGCTATCTCATAAAAATTAATAGAACAACCAGACTCTGCATCCACAGAAAATTGATTAGTCTTTCATGAGTAATACCATATAACAATACTTGAAATAAATGCAAACAGTTAAGCATCTCAATCCACAGCCAATTCAGTCAAGTTCAAGTTTACACCCAAGTTCACTCAAGTCATAAACAAACATATTCAACCACAAAAAATAAATTTAAAGTCAAAGAAAGTTGGTTGGTTGGTTGGTTGGTTCAAATTGCTTCTCCCCCTTTTTGTCATCATTAAAAAGGTGAGAAAGGAGTCATGTCTGCTTGGGAATGCGCACGATCTAGAAATCTCCCATGGACTGGACTACTCCTTCTAGCCTCTTCAAGTCCTCCCTTAGTTGAGTTACCTCCTCTCCTTTGGCATTGGCTTGAAGTTGTAGAGCGAGATCTTTCATTTTATCCTCCAGGGTAACTGAAGATGCTTGTCCAAAGCATTCTTCATGGCTTGAATTTCACAGTCGAGCATAGATTTGGCCATGCATTTCCAGAAGAATATCCATAATACGACAAAAATCTGCAGAATTATCCGTCTCGTGTACTTGCATTTGCTTTCTCGAGATGGAGTGAATGCAGACAATGGCGCTTCGTATAGTCTTGCAGATTTGGTTCGACGTATCCCGACCTTCTTCAGCAATTGAGAAGCCTGAAATTCTTCTGGGGCTGCTGGAGATTGTCTTAGACCTTCACTATTGGCAGCATGAGGTGAGGACCTTTCTTGCTCGCCAACTCCCCCTGTCTCTAGGACATCAAGAGGGGAAGAGTGATCATCATGCTCTTCGTATCCTTCTCAGCATTCAGCTGCAGACTTTTCTTGCTCTTCTTCTCCTTCTTCTTCAGCTTCTTTCTCCTTCTCTCTCTGCTCTTCTTCGTCTCTATTTTTGTCTTTTTCTTCTTCTTCTCTCTGTTTCTTCTGTTGTTCTGTTGATTGGGGAACAGAACGTCTTGTCCTTATCAAGACAGTGATTGTGAGATCTTCCTCCTCATCTTCATCCTCCAAGATGAGAGTTTTCTTCTCTTTGGATGGGGCACCAATGGCTTCCTTTCCCTTTCTTTTTGAAGCAGACGGAACTGGAGTCTTCACTCTGAATTTCTCCATTGCCTTAGAAAGTTCTTTCAGACGCATCTTTGTCAACATCTTTAAACCTACCACCATCTTATCGCACGATCGAACACAAAGAGTATGTGGAGGTTCAATATTCATGTGTCTGAAGATCTTGGTCACTGCACTGGATAAGGCAATTGTCCCTTGTCTTTCGACATTGCTCTGTACATGTGAAAGAGAATAGTGTGAGGGAGAGAGAACTTCTTCCCCGAGTTGATTGCGTACATCAATTTTGCTTCGGAATTAGACACATCGAGTCTTTGATGTAGACTTCGGCCTAATGCAATTGATAACAATTTTGTGCAACACAATATTGATGGCACGCATCCTTGAATAGATGATTTTTCCCTCAATATTTCTATCTTCGACAAGGTCCATTGTGGCATGAGCAACCGAGACTTTGACGGTTGATAACGTCCTCGTTCAACTCCAATTATGTCCGCCAACATGTCCACATCCAACACATAATCCCGATCTCGAACACCGAAAGATATTCTATTCGCATCGATAAAGCTAAGATTTGAATAGAAATATGCAGTCGGTTGTGCATATCCGTCCGTGGTGTCGGTGCAAAAACGTTCCGGTTGAAGCGGCATCGAACTTCTCTCTCAAGTTCACATTCACAGCATCCAAGAAATCGAAATCGACACTCCTAGGGTTTATCACCCCTCGTTTCAGCAGTTTGAAGAACAAATTTTCTTGTTCCTTCGATTTAAATAACTCCATCCTCTTTCCCTTTAACTTCGCAACAACACCCATTCTCGGTTGAAAATCAGTGAACATTTTGTCATCGTCGTTCCCATCAGTCAAATTTGGTCCCGACATACGAGGATCACCGGGAATATTCGCAAGTGCTTCCTCCGCTTTACCTTTGGGAGCAATTCCCAAATCCTCCATTTTCTTCATAAAGATATACTCATTCCCATAGTTCTTTTCTTTAAGAAAATCATCCACATATTTCATCGGAGTCGCAGTACTTTTCAACGCACGGTAAAGTTTGTAAATAAACGAGGGTTTTTGGACTCTTACTGGGTCTGCGTCCTCGATTATCTCTTCCTCCGGATGTTAACCCGCACCTTGTGGGGTAGAAAGCGTTGAGTGACGTGGTGGAGAATGAGTCGGGTTCGATGCCGACTCGATAGTTCTTCCTCTTCCGTGAGATCGAAGTGGGTAGGTCCCTCCTTCATCCTCTGTGGTCCCCTTGTCACGATTCTTGAAGACTTCCTCGAAGAAGACATCCTTCTTGTCGCTGAGAGATTCCTTTGCTTGCTTTCCCAAGAAAAGATGACAACTTTCTCAAGAATGAACTCGAAGTAGAAACCAGATTGAGAGGAGAATGCTTTTAGGGTTTTGAAGATTGAAAGTGAAAACTGTATATATATAACTCAGTTTTGAAAAGGGGAAGTTCAATCGGTACAAGGAAAGTGTACAAATACCTCTTTTCGAAATCAATAACTGCCAAAATTAATCCTTTTGAAAAGACAAGTTTTTCGATTTTCACGGAGACTACAAAATAACTGAATGAAAGATCATACCTTTTCGAGTTTAGATAAAGTAACAACTTACGAGTCTATAGTCATCAACGTCCGAGTCCGAGAGATTTGAGTCGACGGTCATCAACTTTCGAGTCGAAGGTTGGAGAGTCTCTAGACTTTAACTTCTTTGAGCTTCAAAATGTTGAGTCTGGAGCAGATAAAATCAAATTGATTTTTCTCCAAATGCTTTGTGAATATATCCGCTAGTTGACTTTTGAATCAACAAATTGAATTGAGATTTCTCCACTTTGAATATGATCTCTAATGAAGTGATGTCGAATTTCTATATGCTTTGCTCTTGAATGAAGAATTGGATTTTTGGTGAGATTGATTGCGCTGGTGTTGTCACATTTGATTTCGTGCATGAGTCTTCAATCCCAAAGTCTTGTAGCTGTCGTTTTATCCATAGAATTTGTGAACAGCAGCTTCCAAGGGCAACATACTCGCTTCGTTGTTAAGAGAGCTACGGTGCTTTGTTTCCTTGAAAACCAAGACACTGTCCTGCTTCCAAGGAATTGGCAAGTTCCGAAGTACTCTTTCTATCGACTCGCAGCCGGCCAGATCTGCGTCGAATATCCCAAAAGATTAAAGTCTCCCTTCTTAGGATACCAAAGACCAATGCTTGAAGATGAAGCAACGTATTTAATAATACGTTTTGCAGCACCGAGATGGGATTCTCTAGGATCCGATTGAAACCTAGCACAGATGCAAACACTCAACAAAATGTCGTCTAGAAGCAAAGTAAGATAAAGAAGTGAACCGATGATGCTCTGTACAGCTTTTGATCAACTTTCTTCCCTTCCTCATCTTTGTCTATCTTCAAAGAACTTGACATTGGTATATCAGTCTTCTTGCAATTTTCCAATCCAAATCTTTTGACAAGATCATTAGCATATTTTTCTTGGTAAATGAAAGTTCCTTCCTTCAATTGCTTTATTTGAAGGCCAAGAAAGAATGTTAATTCTCTCATCATACTCATCTCAAACTCATCTTAGTCTGTCGTACCAAGCTCGAGGTGCTTGCTTTAGACCATACAAGGCCTTTTTCAGTGTAAAGACTGAGTCTGGCTTCTTTGGGTCTTCAAACCCAAGCGGTTGTTCCACATAAACTTCCTCTTGGATAAGTCCATTTAGGAAAGCACTTTTGACGTCCATTTGGAATAACCTGAAATTTTTGTAACAAGCAAACGCAAGTAATAGACGAATGGCTTCTAACCTTGCTACAGGAGCGTAAGTCTCATCATAGTCTATTCCTTCTTCTTGCGTGTATCCTTTGGCCACGAGTCTTGCTTTATTTCGTACGACTTTTCCTTTTTCATTCATCTTGTTTCGAACACCCATTTGGCTCTAATAAAGTTTTACCTTTTGGTTTAGATGTCAATTCCTGGACATCGTTAATGTTGAACTGTCTGAGCTCCTCTTGCATAGCTTCAATCCAGCTTTCATCAGATAAAGCTTCTTCTATGCTTTTTGGTTCAATTTCAGAGATGAGAGCCACAGCACTAGACTCTTCACGTCTTTTAGATCCGGTGCGAATTCCTTCATTAATTTCGCCTATAATGAGATCTTTAGGATGACCGGACTTGTGCTTCCAAGCATTCTTGGTTGATTTGTCTCGGATGATGATCTCTTTCTTTATTTGAATCTTCATGAACATCTTGATGCTGGTCTTCCAGTCCGAGATACTTTTTGAGTTGTAAGTTTAGGAAGGTTCGGAGCAGGTTCGGACTCTTCATATTGAGTCTCGACTGGATTCATCTTGCGTAGAGTCTTGAAATTTGACATTCATTGACTCCTCCACCGTCCGGCTCTTCTTGTTATAGACTCGTAGGCTTTGCTTAATGTAGAATATCCAAGGAAGATGCCTTCATCGATCTTTCTTCAAACTTACCAACTCGATCTTTTGCATTTTTCAATATAAAGCATTTGCAACCGAACACATGAAAGTATGAAACAATAGGCTTCTTACCTTTGAATAATTCATAAGGGGTTTTCTCAAGAATAGGTCTTAGGAAGACTCTATTGATGATATAGCATGCTGTTGAAACAGACTTCAGCCCAAAATCGTGAAGAAATTTTACTTTCAATTAAAAGAGTTCTAGCCATTTCTTGAAGAGATCTATTCTTTCTTTCCACAACTCCATTTTGCTGAGGAGTGTATGGAGAGGAGAACACATACTTAAAACCAGATTCATCGCACAATTTTGTGAAATCTTGATTTTCAAATTCTCCTCCATGATCTGTTCTTATACTTGAGATAACACATCCTTTTTCATTTTGAACCTTTTTAGCAAATTTTTCAAAATACGAAAAGGTTTCTGACTTACTTGCAAGGAAATATACCCAAGTAAAGCGGGAGTGATCATCCACAATTACTAGGCAGTATTTCTTACCTCCAATACTCTGGGTTCTGGTTGGTCCGAAGAGATCCATATGCAGCAACTATAGTACATGATTAGTAGAGACATGATTTATTGGCTTAAATGAGTTTCTTACCTGTTTTCCCAGAATACAAGGTGTGCATGGATCGGACTTTTGATATGGTAATTTGGGTAGACCTCGAACAAGCTGCTTTGATGAGATTTTGGCTAATTGCTTCATATTGACATGGCCAAGCTTTCTGTGCCATAAACTTGCTTCATCTTGGATTGAAAATTAGGCATTGAGATTCATTCAATTTCATGTCTAAGAGGTAGATGTTTCCATGTCTTCAACCCATGAAAGACTCGAGTAGAGTCTTTACTAATTCCATAGCAAATTCCTTCTTGAAAGGAGATCTTGAAACCAAGTATCACACGTTGGCTAATGCTGAGGAGGTTATAGTTGAGTCCTTCCACTAGAGAAACATTGCTTATTGTGAGATTTCCAATTTTCACAGTTCCAAATCCCACAATGCTTCCTTTGCCGTTTCCTCCAAATGAAACATTTCCACCGTTTACTTGAACAAGCTTTACGAAGCACTTTGAGTCTCCCTGTCATATGTCTTGAACATCCGCTGTCAAGATACCATCTTATCTTTTTCTTGACGGAGACCTGCATTTAAAAGAGAGTCTCAAGTTTTCTTTGGTACCCAAATTTTCTTGGGTCATTTGGTGTTAGTAGGATAAACATTATTAGGCTATACTTTCTTAACAGGCTTCCAAACCATAGGACACTCTTTTTCAAAGTGATCCTTATTGTTACACTTTGAACACCTTAGAGCATTTCGACCAACAGACTTTACAAAAACTTTCTTGAAATTATTTTTGTAAGCCTCTCTCGACGGTCTTTTCTTTATTCTTTCTTTAACTTTAGGAAAATCAATCAAGGGAATTGTTTCCGCTGTCATGCCTAGACCAGACTTATTGAAGTAAGGTCTTTGAACTGAAAGAACTTTTTGAAGCTTTTCGGATCCTATCGAAAACTTCTTTGAAATATTTGATAAGTCCGTTTTTAAGAAAACATTTTCTTTCGAAAGATCATCTTCTTTTTCTTTAAGAACAGAAACATTTAGGTCTAGACTTTTAACTCTTTCTTCTAAAATGACTTCCTTTTGTTTTAGAGCTGAGTTTTCCTTTTTAAGTTCGGAAATCCTTTTAAGAGAAGTCTTAAGACTGAAACACAGTTCATCAATATATTTAGAGACTTTGACAGAATTTTAAAATCACTTACCTCAAATTCACTATTCGAGTCGATCCAGAACCGAGTCCGAGTCCGAATGTGCCATCAAACATATGTTGGCATATTCATTATCACTTTCTTCACATTCTGTATCACTCTAGGTTTCGGCTTTGAGAGCTTTTCGAAACTTCTCAGCTTTTCCTCTTTTCTTCTTCAGAAGAGGACAGTTGGGTCTGATGTGTCCTTTCTTCTTACATTCGAAGCAGACTACATCTTTGTTTGGTTCCTCATCATCAAAGACTTGGTCTGCTGTCTCTCGGAAACTTTGTTTCTTTGAGTTGAACCTTCGCCTTTTCTATTCAGTTTTCTGAATCTTCTTATCATGAAGGCGAGCTCCTCATCGTCCATATCATCTTCAGAATCTGCATCATCAGAGTCATCATTTGATTTTATGCAATAGATTTCTTACCTCTTGGATCTTCGTCTTCATTAATTCATTCCACTTCATATGATTGAAGAGTTCCAATCAGCTCGTCAACAGATAGAGGCATAATTCTTTGCATTTCCCTTATTGAAGTCTTTATATGATTCCACTCCTTAGAGAGTCCACGCAGTAGCTTGTTCACCTTCATGGGATCAGAAATTTTTTGTCCTTGGTTCTCAAGACCATTGACAATATCTGTAAAACGACTAAACATGTCAGTTATAGATTCTCCTGGTTTCATTTTGAAGGCTTCATATTGACCGAGGAGAATGTTAATTCTGGTCTCCTTCACTCAATCTGTCCTTTCATAGGTGATGTGTAATCTATCCCATACTTCTTTTGCTATAACACAAGAAGATATTCTGTTATATTCAGTTGGAGATAAGGCACAATATAAAGAATAAATTGTTTTTGCATCAAGTGCTTGTCTCTTGTTTATCTCTTCCTGAGTCATTCCGCTTGCATCAACAGTTTATTTTCCTCTTTCAGAGATTGATGCAGCAGTAGGAGTAATTCCTCTTTCCACAACGTCCCATTCCAGAGGATCCTTGGATCATAGGAAAGCTTTCATCTTGTTCTTCCAGATGTTGTAATCATTTCCGTCAAAGTAGGGTGGTTTGGTATTGCTTTGCCCTTCCATCAGCCTTGGTGCTAGCATACTAGCCATGGATCTTTTACTCTGTAGTAAAACACTTCAAACAAAGTAAGAACACGGGCTCTGATACCAATTGATATTGCTAGTACGAGTACTTAGAGGGGGGTGAATAGGTATACAAAGATTTTTCTTGATAATTTCTATATACTTGCGCAATACTTAGACCGTTGAAGGATTTGCGAAGAGTAATAATCAATGTAAGACTAAGTAAGGAAAAAGAGAATTAAACACGCGGTTTATAGTGGTTCGGCTTGATTCAAGCCTACGTCCACTCTTTCGCACCGACAGCCAATTTGGCTGGATTCCACTATGAACAAAGAGATGTTACGGTGTTGATCTTCCTTGATTTCTCGGTGGAGATGATCTACCACACTCGCTCAAGGTATCACCAAGTATAGACACTCTGTGTATACAATTTCGCTCGACTCGCATCGACTAATAATCAAGGTGCTTCAGACTCTGGAATTTTTCTATCAATTACGTACTCAAACAACTAGAACGTCTTCCTTTTTATACTCATTTATGCCATCATACCGTTGGCACATACCAAAGGAATTCCTCCAATCTACCCGTTGGACGGAATCAATCAAGAAGATCATTCGAGCTATAAAAGGAACCTGACGATAGCCCATCAATCATGTTCGCCCATACAATCAGGATCTTGGTTTCCAAGAATAGAACATTCCAAGAATACTCCGTCGACCATCGGATCTTCAATTGATCTAGATACGAACGAAAGAATCCGTTATATTTATCCAACCAAAAAGATCTTCTCCAGACGATAGGATTAAATCCTCAACCATATACTTTGCTCTGGATTTCCTTTGTCCTTTGGATCGAAAGACTGTCAATGAGGATAGTCTTGAGTCTTGAGTCTTAAGTCTCAAATCTTGAGTCTTGAATCTTGAGTCTGGTAGTCAGAAAGTCTTCAGACTTTAAACTAGACGATCTGCAGATACCCAGACTAGACTGAAAAAAACGTTTTGTCAGCTTCAAAATATTCTGGAACGATTTCTCCAACATAAGTTAGACCCGATTTGATTTGGAACTGGCTTGGGTTGATTCAAGGACATCTGAAGTGAATGAAATCTTTCGAAATGCACAAAGATGCATTTTCAAAATGTACAAATATCTCCGGATGCACGAAGTTTGGAGGCTACTGCATGTTCAAATCGAGAAGAACGGACGCCGGAACAAGATGTAAAAACTAGTTATGGCGTTCCGGACGTCTGGTCTTTCCTTAGTCGCACGAATGACTTTAGCAGTTTTTGGCTGAGAAGTTTTTTGATGCTCAGGCCACTATGGACGGGCCTCCGAACGTGCGTGCGACCAAAAATATAACACAGGATTGAACTATTTTACTCATTACGTCAATTCTAAGTTGGAGAGAGCTTTTACATAGCTATCAAGAGAAACCTACGGCGGGAGATTTTCTGGATTGATCCTTGTGAGGCATGTCGAGTGTAATAGGGGTTGGGCAACACTTGTAATTGAGTATAGTCTAAATAATGAAAGGGAAAAGTATTAGGAATATCAGATCATGAGAAGGGAACTTTATTAGAAGACACCCAAGATACAACCCGTACAAGACAAAGCCCAAACACACAGATAGTCACTCTCTCTCAGGAAGCATTAACAAGCATCAGATCCAACATCCCAGAAACCGCCCTCTCCGCCAAGTACGGGGGCGATCGAGGGCGGTCTCTTTTGCTCGTAGCGTACTTGGTTAGAGAAATAAAAATTACATAAACAAGACATAGAGCAAGAAGAGAGAGAGAGAGAGAGAGAGAGAGAGAGAGAGAGAGAGAGAGAGGCGGAGGTCGTCCGCGGTTTAGAAGAGGTGGTGGTGCTTCTTGCCATGAGCCTCTTCATCTTCTTCCTTGGTCTCCTTCTTCTCGTGGTGCTCATGGAAGGCGAACCTGGCAGCCCCGACAGCAGCGGCGGCGGCCACTTCCTCCTCTATCTTGTGCCTGTGGGCGTGCTCTGGGTCCTTCTTGGCCTCATGCTTCTCATACTGCAAGTTGCGCATCATTAATTAGGAATTGTGTGAATGAAACAAGATGAGTCAAGGTAAAGAAGAAAAAAGATCTCTCTACCACGTTTACATTTTTAAAAAATATGCTCTAAGTACGGTATAAGTTCAACCCAAAAAAAAAAAAAAAAGGTTCATTTATTTACTTTGAGCAGAAGTTTTTGGTCATATAAATACTGTTATGGTTTACAGTTATGTTTTTTTTTTTTCAGCCAATCGTGGGGAAATCTTACTCTAGTTGATTGGTGAAGGAAATTGAATGAATTCAAACTATTGTTCATTTATAAGGATGATCCGTTGCATGGCATGCCATGATGTTCAATTGGAATATCTTAGTATAATTGAGATCCTTGGTATCCAATGTTTGTGATCAACATGATGGTTCAAGTCAATAAAGTGGAGATGTGAATTTTATCTATATATAAAATGAAAAATAATTGCAAGGATTGAGAAGAAGATGATCATCATTACCAAAGCAAAGCGCCAGCAGCGGCTGCACCGAGCCCGCCGAGTTCTTCGAGGTGCTTGTGGTGCTTCTCCTCCTTCTTGTAATCGACCTCAGGCTCCATGACGGTGGTCACTTCAGTGGTCTCAGCATAAGCGCTATCAGGGCCACTGCCGTAGGCGGTCTCACTGCTGTACGCGGTCTCGGAGTAGACGGCAGCCTCAACGGGTTGCTCATCCTCCTTCTTGTGGTGGAAGAGGTGGTGGCGGTGTCCTTCGGCCATGGTTGGTGGTTGTTTTTTGTGGGATGCTAGGATTGACGATGGACCAGGGAAAGGACTCTAGATAGCTGAAGTGTATGGCAAGTGCTGTGAGATTGTTTGAGAGGGAGGGGCGTATTTATAGGGAGAGTTAGCACATGCAAAGCCTCACATCCAATCGGGCCAACGTGGGAGGCCTTAAATGCGCGATGGACGGTCAGGATAGGTTGGTGCGGTTCAATTCGATGCATCTTCATCTTCTTTTGATAAAGCGGTTGTTCGTATGTCAAGCCAGAAAAAAGAAATGGGGGATTAAACTCTGTGTGCGCGTGTGTGTTGGAATTGGGGGGTATTTTGGGCGGACGAGTATTTATTCGGCAAATAATTTTTATGAGTTGGAACGGAAAAAGTGAAAATCTTAAGGACATTCCAATTTGGTTGAATATTTAATGTAATGTGTTGAGAATATGTTTCGAGATCAGGCCTAATCCACGTAAGTTCGAATGGTTTATTAGATTGAGTAGTTTTCTTAAAAGGAGTTTCCTATTCTAGATACAAAATATTTGGCTGACAATTCCTTTTTGAGTTAGAGAAGGGAAACGATGAAAAATCTTGAGAGTATGTGAATCTTATAGATATTTGATGAATATGTTGAGAATATGTCTCGAGTTTAAGTCCATAAAGAAATATGAGTAGAACATTCCAATCTTGTGGTTCTAGTTTGATTGATTTTCTAGTTTGGATAGCTCTCCTAAAAGGGGTTTCTTATCTTGGAGATATTATTTGGTAGATAATTTTCCTAAGTTGAAATGGGAAAAATGAAAATCTAGATAACATTTCAATATTGTGGACATTTGATGTAATTTATTGAAAATATGTCTCGAGTTTGAGCCTATAAATGAAGTCTTGATTAAAGTAGTTTTCTTAGTTTAAGTAGGTTTTTTAATTTGAGTAACTTGTTAGAATTGTTCCCTATTTTGAATTCAAATTATTTAGCAGACAATTTTGATGCAATGATATGGGAAATGGTGAAAATCTTGAGAACATTGTCATCTTGTGAACATTTAATGTAACATTAAAGTATTTCTTGAATTTGAATTCATAAAGAAAACCCAATCCAAATAGGTTTTCAATTTTGAGTAGTTTCCTAATTTGAGTCTAAAAGCAACCAATGCTTTGACAGAATCATGTATATCTCTGGTATTTTTATCTTGTCCCATCGATTTCTTTGATAATTTCTTTTTCCCACCTTAAGCTTGAAATGAAAGATTTGTTACCTTAATAATGTAACTGTAGGAGTCTAAAGTTGAAGATGAGGCTTCATTATGGTGTAGGTGGGTGGTTTTGGCTTATTGATTAAGGAACCCAGTCCCATGAATGTGCTCTACATACACCATCGATTGAAGATCTAATGATAGGGTTTGAATGAAGAAAAAATGTACTTTACTTTACACTACGTCCATGATTTCACACTAACTTAATTTTTTTTTTTTTTTTTCATTTTCGGACAAAAGTGATTTTCGAACTTCTCCCCTTGCATTAGAGGGAAAAGCTCGCCGCCAGCAGCACCACCCAAGTGGGTGGTCACACCAACTTAATTTTCATTTTCACAAAAGTGATTTTCTCATTTTAGATGCTTTAAAAATAGGATATTACGTTAAATTTTCCATCACTTCACTTCCATTTTTTATTTTTCTTTTCTTGCCATATTCTTAGATTGTTTATAAGGTGCATGGCTTTATATCCATATCAATTTCTCGGGCAAACCCCTAATTTAGTTCAATAGCACAGCTGGTTTTTATACTCCATCAATGCATTTGTTAACATCTTGTCTACTTGTACTAAAATGTGGAATAGTAGGAAAATGTTCTTAGCACACGATCAATTGTCTTGTTCACATTTTACTTGATAGATTCTTTTCCTTTTATGCCAACCGGCCCCTCAATTTATTTGCTTTTAAAATTTATATTGGTCTAGCACAAATCTAAATCAGCTCAAATATGTCTGCCATTAAAATCTTCGGGACGGTTAGTACCTCTCTCGCATGTGAACAGTTTTATGCCCTTTGTTCTGGCGATTATCAGATGCCGACACCATCGATTTTTATATTTATTTATTTGATATGATTGAAACCCCGTCATTTCAGATCTGGCAAGTGGCAACACCTATTTGCATAGAAAATCAATGGGTTGAAATTTTCTGATGGTGCTCAGAAGGTGGACATTAATAAAACATAAATTGATAAATATATATAAATATATATAATAGATGATTATTTAATCTTGGAAAAAAAGGTGGGTTTTCTTCAATAGACAAATAAGTTTTCCTTCATGTATGTTAGGACCATTTCCCAAAAAAAGAACAAGAAAAACGTGGCATGTGATTAAGAAGACATTATGTAAAAACAGATTACCATATGCCAAGATCCCATTATAATTGGGTCCCACTTATCTATTTCCAAAGTAGAGGGCCCCTTCTGATTTGTGTTTGGTTTGATAGGATCAGTGGCTTGAACCTAAGCAAGTCCTTAAAAGGCTCAAGGGAAAGAAACGGGTGGGAGATCTACCCTAGGGTGGGAGACCCCGCAATGTCACTCCTATATTCCCTCTCTATTGGGAAGATAGGGATAGACAAAGAGTTAGGGAGCTTCACAGTGATAAAGGCCGACGTGACAAATATATCAATTTTTGTGGCTATCCTTGCAAAACTTTTTAATGGTCCTGGCTTGCATGTACTAATTTTGTGATTGGGGAACTACGTAGTTTTCTTATATTATTTGCTACTTATTGCCAAAGTGGAAGAAAAGAAAACAATGTAAAGATATCACAATTCAAATGCCCACGCTTTAAGAGTTTTCATGATGGGCCCCTTTTATTTTATTTTGTTTTATGGATTCTAATTCTGACGATATTCTCTAACCACAGTTTAGGTCATTCCAACATATTTTCATTCAAAATCTGGTGAAGAACATATTCGATTCAGGATTTGCCATCGATAAATGGTACCTATATGCAAAAATCTCTGTGACGTTTAAATCTTTTGCCATTAACTTTAATTGACTAGCTAGTATAGTGAAATGAAGGTTCATTTACCATGGTGGTGGTTGGTCTAGTGGAATAGGGCTTACTGTCAATAGGTTTGAAATCCCTTTCATATGTTCGAATCCCGCGGTCTCTCCTTGACCTCAGGCAACCTCGGTTCCATTGTAGCATTGGATTGGCCATGATAGAGGATGATCCTTATTCAGATCTCACCGGCACCATAATGGGACAGAGGTGATAGGTTTCCTTAAAATGAGCAAGAGTTTGGCTTAAACCGAATATATTTTGTCGCAGGCATGATAAAACTCCTGTAATAACACCTGTGGAGTTGCCGGCCAACGTGGGTTTATCATTTCAAATATAGGCATCACAATTATTAGTCAGTCCTCACTCAACAAATTCTGTCAAACTTTCAATGTCACTATAACAATAATAGATAAAGAACATACTGTCAGTTTATGATTTCAAATATAGTTTTGGTTCGAGATCTATTCTCAAGGTGTTGTCAAAAGCATCTTCTAGGTCACGTAAATAGAAAGTACACTGGGCGGTGGGGGGGTAAGTCTTGTAAAGTTATTCTAACCTGCCCCTCGGATCCGTCGCCATAGCATGTATGACCAGTCAGTTCTACACCCCCCCATCAAAGCTGAAAAATGGTGTTCACTATTCAATGCCACAAAAAATAAGTGGATATAAAAACCTCGACTTTCTTGTAGACCGACGCGAATTACAGTATGAAAGGTGCATCTGAGATCCGAGAAATATGAACGGAATGCAGTCGGGTTTTAAACGGGGCAGCTGGTATCGGGTGAGATATCAACTGGACAGGGAGGATTTCGTTTTCAAGACTTTCGCATTCATTGGATACGTTAAAGCCTCCCCAAGACACGAAAGGCGAAGACTGGTCCTTTCCTTTCATGGAGACATAAACGTGGACGGTGGGCGGGTCCATTGGAATGGCCGTTGAAGTTTGAGCTTTGTGTCGGCAAGAGCATATTCTCTCTTTTTTTGTTTTTTTTTTTGTTTTTTAAGTTTTAGAGTTGCCTTTTAAGCAAAGAAGAGGGACCTTAAGCAGTTTTTGATCACCATAACAAAGATAAGATTCGATCGACCATGTCCTACGATGTGTATAACCAAAAACATAAATAATAAAATTTCAAGTAGCTACTTAAAATAGTAAAGACAAAAGAAAACTAAAGGGGGAATGATGGATGCAGGATCACCGTAGTCTCAATAGTCGAACCACTTGATATAAGGAGATTGTCACAACAAAGTTGTTCAGGCTTATCAATATATTTAGTTGGACCATATTTATCTAAAAGTTTAAAATTGGTGAGTTATAAGCCAACCGAGATATATTGATTGTTTTATAATACAATAAATTAATCTCTCACGCAACACTTCCTTAATTGGCTTTATACATGGATCTCAACAGAAATTGTCTCATGTATCGTGGTGGTGATTGACCACCCCTACAATCCAAAAACATGGAGAGGGGTATGATGATGGTCATTCAAAATGTGTGATGTTTACGATAGGGCTGACTGTGACCATTGTGCGATATTCAAGTGAGCAATTATAATTTCCTAAGTGCCGTTTATAGTGGAGTCACCTTGTCGATCTTTCCATGTAGAGTAGGCACATCACCGAATCAAGAATATCAGTTGTGTTGGATTTTTTTTTTTTTTTTTTTTTGTACTTATTTCGTACTTGACTCATTTTGACTTTATCTGCGCTTCAGAATTTGTGTTACCCAAATCAAGGCCACTCTGATCATTTGTTGGAATGCAAGTCTCAACTCCCAAATGCATTCTATCATTCATCTCCATTGACACATAAATTTTGACAACCTATTTAGTTATTTATCGCATAAATATTAGGGATTAATTTTTTAACCCATATATATATATATATATATATATATATATATATATATAAATTAGATTTAAGTTGCATAGCATATAATTTTAGGGGTGTTTTTTTTTATTTACATTAAATCAGCGACGGATGGGTTCGACTTTGATGGTTCAGAGCTTTAATTTGGGACTAAGCTCACGAAGAGAGCAAATTAGCCCACGCCCATTATTTTTAAATATCATTGGGGAGATATTATGAGCTCATCTTTACAAGATTTGAAATTTGAGAAAAATCCTATTGTAATTTTGAATCTTTGACAATATGTGATCAAATCGGTGGAGAATATTCATTGTTGTAAAGGAAATCTATAAGAGATGAGGAAATTAATAGGATTTTGCATTCGGGAGGTTATAAGCGTTCTTTGTGCATATTAAAAAAGGAGATAAAATATTCCACGAATTCACATTCTTGACCTATAAAATCAGCCGTGTATGGATAAAATCAGCCGTGTATGGAGAGAGAATGGGGGCCACACATTGAATATAAATCCGCACAAAGGGGGTTCTATTTTTCGAGGCTTTTTTCTTCGTTTTTTGGAGGTCAAAATTCGACACAAAATGAGGAGTCTTTTTCGATTTTCGTTTTTGGGGGGGCTTTTCTCTCGGTTTTCTCGGTCAAAAAAAAAAAAATCAAGACAAAAGAGAAAAGTTTCTTTCTTGGTCTTTTTTTTTAGGGTTTTTAGAGAGTTTCTCTTCATTCTTCTAAGAACACAACACAAAAATAAAAGAGAAAAGGAAAAAAATCAAAAAGGCTGTTCATCTTCCTCGCGTCGTCGCCTGCTGCCCAAGCCGCCGGCCGCTACTGCCCGCGCCACCGCCTCACTCACGAGCCCGCGCCACCGCCGCCGCAGCAGCGACCCGAGCCGGCCGCCGCACCCCGAAGTCCGCTGGCCGCTGCTGCAACCTGCGCTTCCATCGCTGCTCCTGCTCCACACGACCTGCAGCATCCCGCGAGCACCGCCTCCGCCCTTGCTGCCGCGCCTCCCTCTGCCCGTCGCCACCGCCAGTAGCTGTCAGCCCCGTAGCCGAAGCCGACCGCTCCTGCATCAGCCACCGTGCCGCGACGCCAGCAGCCCAAGTCAGTCGCCGCGCCGCCCCCGCGTCCACCACCGCTGCTGCAGCGCCTCCGTTCCCCTCGCCGCTGCACCTCCGCGAGCAGCCTGCGACCCCAGCAGATCCCGAGCTGCCGCCGCGCCTCCGCCTCTGCTCCGCCGCGCCTCCGCACCCTGCTGCAACAACCCGCGACGCCAGCAGCCAGAGCCGGTCGCCGCGCCTCCCGCCTCCGTGCCCCTGCAGCAACCCGCGACGCCACTGCTCGCTGCCGCACCAGAGCGTCACCTGTCTTCCGCCCGCGACCCAGCACGCCTCCGCCTCCGCTCGTCCCCCGCGACTCCGCTGCTGCTCCTGCTCTGCCCGCTCACTCGTCCCTGCGTCCGCCCCCGCAGCAACCGCCAGCAGCTCGAGCCCGCCCCTCTCCGCACCGGTTGCCGCTCTTCCATGCCTCGCTGCATCCCCTGCGACTCCGGTTTCCCCTGCCCGCTGCTGGTCCGCCCTGCTGTCCCCTCGCCGAAGCTCCAACGACCGCGCTCCTCCGCCCACGGCTGCCCATCATCACAGCCGCCCTTCCTCTAGCGCCGTCACGCTGAGGATCCACAAGCCGCCCGTTCGTTAACCCGGATTTGGAGAAAATTCAAATTAGGTAGTTTATTTTATTTTATTCTATTCTATTTTATTTTAAAATTAGAGATTGACAGTCCGATTTTCGCGCTCGAAATCTACTCGCAATTGTACGGAAAATTGCCAATCCAATCTCACGCTTGAAATTTAATTCACGGTTTTATTTAAATTAACCAATCAAATCTCATGCACGAGATATGATTCATCAATTTATAGATATCAATCTTATCTTGTAAGATTTGTTATGGTGTCATTTGAATTGATTTTGTTTTCGTAAAAAGAAAAATGCAAAAAAAAAAAATATTTGAGTTAGCATTAGGTTCATTTTAGAATATTTCTTTTTTAGGGTTATTTTGCATAGGAAATTTATTTCGAATTAAAAAAAAAAATCAACTTAGGATGCTAGTTTTTCTGGGGTTGCACATTTAATTATTTGACAGTTTTAATTTCGAATTTTATAAAAAAACCTAGAGCTATGGCACTTTTTGCATGTCATTGCATATTATGATAAAATTGCACGTAATTTAGTTCTATATAATATTTATAAGTTTAGATAATTTTTCATAGATATATTGCATATTAGATTAGGGATTAACAAGCTAAGATGATATTCAAGTTTAGATTAATGTTTGGCCTAACATAATCCTTAATGTGAGTTGGATGATATCTTAATCTAGATAGATAATTTTCAAGATTTTCTAATTTCGAATTTCATGGAAAATACCAAAAAATTATCTTCGAATAAATTAATTTCATTATCTAGGATAGATTGCATGCTCATTAAGAAAATACAAAATATTTCACTTACGTCATATAGTTTAGGTCATATTGCCATGTCATATCATTTCATGTTAGATTGGTAGCATGCATTGTATAAAGCATGATTCTCATTAAACAAGTGAAAATAAAAAAAAAAATTACATGTTAATTAAAAATGATATCTAGAACTGCCGATGTAAATTTTGATCTAACATTAAAGATGCTTTCGATGCCATGAGATAAGACCTGCTCTGGGTGTTAAATTGATGGTTTGCGCACCCGCATGATAACCTCACATTGTTAAGAAGGTAAATTAAAACTAATTCAAGCTTTCAAGCTGCCTACAAAACATTTTTTCGAAATAAAAAAGAAATGTACCAAATGAGCGTTAGAGAAATCTAACGTAATTAAGTCCCCAAACTCACAATTTCTAGTTCGTAGGAGTAAAGTAAATCTCTCGTTACTTTACTTGGGTTTCTAATCAACCCACCAAAAATATATTAGTGGCGAATCTTAATTAAAAATTAATTGCATTGTAAAAACTTCAACTTAAGTCGCGATTTGGTATGGGTTTGGGAGGAGCTAAGTTTAGACTTAGTAATCTATTAACCAAATCCTAGATAGTTCATCTGAGATTAGATTGCAACAATCACTTTCCCTCCCAAATCAAACCCCATCACCACTCTTTCATCTCCTATAAATGCTCACCAACACGGACAGAGAACGGAAATGCACGGAATGAACTATGTCATATCCCTTATTCTAGTACTCTCGAGCATGATTGTCTCCTCCTAATTGAAAACAGGGCAAGTTCAAAGGCAACGGATCGTAAATGAAGAAGGGTATCTGTTGCTATGCGTGTACAACACTGTTTTCCACGTCCAAATGCTGCAGCAAGCTGTCGTGAGATATCTTCAATGAAACTTCGTCGCTCACGAAGTTGACTTTTTCCCACTCGAGCAGTTCTTTTACTGTATAAGGGGAGGTCACATGTGATGGCGAAAAAACGTGGCCTTCCGCATAATCCTTCACTTTGAAATAGAGATTCAAGAGAAAAAAAAAAAAAAAAAGAAGAAGAAAGCATTCAGTCCTCATGGCTATAGTCGGCAGCAAGACAACCCTGACCTTCAATCTTTTCTTGGTGCTCTCTCTTGTGTTAATTGTATCTACAGCTGAAAGGAAACTAATGGGTAAGTTTTGCTTGTGTTCGCTTTTACAAACTGAATGTTGTGTGTAAACACGGTAACTTTTGTATTTATTAAAAAAAAAAACTGAGTTTGATTAGTATAGTATCATGGTCAATTTGCGGTGCAATTTTTCTCGCACCCTCAGATGTTGATTTCGCTTTTGGTTCGAACTAGCTATCGGTGCACTGCCGACGCCGGGATAATACCCGCTGGAACAACATGCACGATGGAGTATGGAGTGAAGAGCTGGGATAAAGTTACTTACTTTCGAAGCACGATCGATATTTCTTATCAAATGCCATAGGGATACTTTTTAACAATATCCTAATGACGATTGGCATGATATCAATGTATTTTAACTTTCACATGCTCTTTTATCTATTTCAGACGTGGATTTGAACGATGGGGTTCCGCAAGTTGGCATGCAATGCAGGTCGTTGTATAGCGTGCAAGATGGAGACACTTGCTACGATCTGGTGCAGACGTTCCACTTGACTACCTCAGCCTTCAACCTCTTCAATCAAAATCTCGACTGCGATAACCTCTTTATTGGACAATGGATTTGCCTCAACAATGTGACCATTTATTGAGCTATTTCTATGGGGGAACAAGAAGAAGAGTTTACGCAGTCCATGTTTTTATGGAAAGTACTTCATTTTGCCCATATTTGCGGTGGGGTTTGAATTTGGCAATGACGTTGAAAAGAAATGAATCCATAGGATTGGCGCAGTTGATTGAAGCATTACAAGATTTCCAACTTAAAAATTGAAGGTCATCCATTTGAATCTGGTCAGGACAACCTGATAAGCGAAAAGGTCTGGATTTATCGGTTCATGGGGTGGAAGTGGTCGTATGTTATGGCGCTTGTAAGTTATAAGACAAAAAATGTGGCTCCTTGCAAATTATAATTTTGGTATTATTCTGCAACAATTTTTTTTAATTGACAAGTAAAGATTCATAGAACCAAAGACAGCACGGGAACCGCAATGCCTTAGTTAAAATTGCATCTCAAATCAAGTACTAAACTCTTAATTGAAAAACAGTATAGAGGATCGGACCGTTAACTGCTGCAGAAACAAAGTGGTCAAACACAATAATAAACATAGAGATTCCAGCCATAATAAGTTGAACACGGATTCATGTGACTCAGTACATTTGACATATATTTATAGGAAGAGCATAGCAGGATTCCACTACAAATTAAGCGCTCTCATATAGATTAGGGGTGTGCAACCGGACCGGGTATACTCGGAAACCAAACCGGCCCACCCAGAAAATAGGGTCAGGAACCGGTTCCCATTAAAACCGGTCCAGGAATTGGTTCCCAAAATTCGGAACCGGTTTAAACCGGTTTGGAAGCAGGTTCCAAGTGAATACCTACCCAAAAACCGGTTCCCGAACCAGTTTTGTAAGTAGAGGTCTAAAACTCTTTTTTTCCCCCTGATTTCTATTCTTACTCCCGCAATCACATGACATTTTTCCTTTTGAGTCTCTCAAACACACATGACACTCTTCCTTTGTTGTTCCTCTTCCTCACTTGCTTCCCTCCCTCTCACACTGTCTAATGGATGGACGATGTTCGTCGCCGCCAAATTCTTGTGTATTACATGGATTAGTTCGCCTAATTTCTCTTTTGTAGAAGGAGTTATGCTTTATAAATTAATAGCTTCATGTAGTAGTTGTGAGAATAAGACTAATATTAGATCCATGTTTGTTATTAATTATTTACCTTATGATTTTATTTATTATAATTAGCCCTGTGGATTCTTAATTTTTCGTTTAGTCAAAAAGTTTGTGCATTTATTTATTACAAGTGCTTAATGTTTCAATATCAATTAAGAGGATTACGTTATTTTCTCGCATATTAATATAAAATTCGAAGTCGTATAGGATATCGGGAGATTGCAAAACAGATTCTAGTGAAAACATGGGTCAGACCGCAAAAACAAGGTGGATCGGGTATAGAATCTAAGTCTAAACCCTACCCACCCTAAACCCAATCAACCCTAAGATTACAACCACACTCACGTTACTTAAACATACTCCATTTTTCAGCCCTATTAATCTCTCGATCTTAAAAAAATAATCTGTTAATTTTACAAAGGAATTACAAACTATTTGATATTGCAAAATTGTCCACGAGAGCTTCACCAAACGTGTTTTGTATGCGATTTTCGAAAACCTGGTCCAACGTCCTGGACTTTCCTGAAAGAGCGCCACAGCCGACAGTCACACCAATTAAGCCAATTTTTGTGTATTTTGGATCTGATTTATGATGGGCTCAAACTCAAAATATACTTTAATAATAGCCATAATCCAAATTATTAAAGTACATTGGTACTTTCATCGAAACTTAACAATGATTTTTTTCTTAATATCATAACTAAATAACTAGTTTTCTCTTACTTCATATTTTGAACTTTCATTGCTTCGTAGACAACATTGTATACAATAGGTTAATTCCGTTATTACGCAGCCCGTGTAGCTAAGATCAATCCATCGTTTGGTGAAACTTCCGTTTCCATGCAAATCGTCCATGACCTTTCATTAAATTGATGGGCAGTGTGTGTGGGGGGACATTTTGTCCAATTTACGTAAATTAGGTTAGGATTTCTATTTCTTTTTTTCCCTTTCCTATGAAGGGTTAAGTAATATTGACCTTGGCGTTAACTCCTCTAGGCCATCTGAGGACGCGCGACCTCGAGGTCACCTTGCCTAGCCTCTTTGACAATTCAATCTTTGCTGGCGATAGATTTGCTTCAGCCAAGTTTGCTTCCACAATGCGATATCTCCACTACCTTACCTTCTGTTCTTACCCTTTTTTCAATTTCAAAGCTACTTTGGAAAAAATTTATCATAAACTGTTAGTGATTAATTAAAAAAAAAAAAAAAAGAGTGCGTGTATGAGAGTGATATGAGACAAGTAGCCATTGAAAAGGTAGAATGTGCTAAGCTTTTCCATTAGAATCCTATCCACAACAAACATATCCTCAAGGAACTTGTAAAGTGAATGGATGCTAAAAGTTATCTAGACAAATTGAATCGGATCATGCGATTCTCCTCCTTATTAAAATCAAGGACCAGGATTCAATTGACGAACCGCCTCTTCCCAATATTAAACGGGGGAAAAATTAAAGGGATGAATTAATTCTCGCAGATAAGTCGCATAATGTCATTCATGGCAAACTAGGAAAAAGAAAGAGAGATCACCTCTGAGCATGAGAATCGATTCCCCACTCGTCCTTTCTCTAAATTAGTCGAGTCCAATGCTCGATCGTGCATTGCTCCCCACGTTCTTTATGCTTCCACGATCCAACGTTCTCATTACCCATTTCTGTCTTGCAGATAATCTCTTGATCTTGCTAAGGAATAGCACAAATATCGTCGCAAGATTTCCCGACTAGCTAATCCACTCTCCATGAGAGCATTTCACCAAATTTTGGATTAGGCCACCGCTCTGCTAATCAAAATGGTGCTTGAAGATTACCCACGAATTAAGAGAATTTATACTAAACTTTGGAAAACAATCCTGAGCCAACTCCAACGCTAAAAAGGCAATCATGTTTTGCGTGAGATTTTCAGAACTGGGTCCACTCGAATTTGCTTGTATTTCCAGTCATGTTTTCCCCGCACTTAAACTCGAAATGCATTTTTATAAGAATCATGATCCAAAATTTTAATATACGTTCGTAATTTCATCAAAATTTCACACTAATATTTTCATAAAAACATGACCATATCATTGCGGAAACAAACGATCAAATAGTAAAATACATAAAACAATAAAATAGATCGAACATCATACTTACGTGGTTTGGTCGGAGAAACATATGTCCATGAGAAAAGTAACAAATAATTTCATTATAGATTAAATGATACAATCGAGATTACATGCATACTCAAATCACTCAAATATTATATGCACTTTCCAGCCTCCAATTACACCCAATAACACATAAAGTGTCTAAGCACGCAATTCCTTTCAAATTAATCTCTCAATCTCACAAAGCAAATTATAATTATTACCACAATATTTAGTAATTTCAACCCTTTTGAATTGTTTCAAGGTGTAATTCACAAGAAGTCACCTCTTAAATGCTCTTCACAAGAAGTCACACTTCTTATATATAGATAAGAATTGGATCCAAAATAGGGAAAAAAAAATTAGAAAACCATTCAATTGGGAAATGTATTCATAGTATGAAATCTACTTGAATTAAGAAATGTTTTTTCTCTTTTCCGAACTCAAACTTGTAACATATTTTCAACACATTCAATTTATATATAAGCAAGTGGGATTTTTTATGAATTTTTTTCCTATTAAGTATTATATTGTCTTTTAAATATATATTGTTTGTCCATTCTTTAATAGTTTAACTTTTAGAGTAATCAATTTATCTATTAAGAATCGTAGCACAAATCGTTCCAATCCCAAAACTATTGCTTAAATTTCTCAAAGTTATTATATTCATATGCTACCCAACTGTTCCCCGGTTCGTCTTGACACTTCTTTCCCGGTTTTTGTGTATTTTCATTTGTATTTCGAGGTCGTAATTTTTGTACCAGTTTCGTAACTCACAAAATGATGGGACAACAAAAAGCATCAAACTGAGTTCTCCAAGAAGTTACAGGACAAAGTAAGTGAAACCAACCGTAACTCAATCGATTTCTCTGCACTGGATTTCTCACATTTCTTACTTTCGAATCCATCTCAACTAGGTTGTAACCATGGAAGACATCGCCATCATTTGTCCTCGTACAGTCAGTCATCATTATCACCAACAATAATGCAACATCTTTCATGACTAAATTGAGCTTTACTGAGAGAGTAGACGTTGGTGTCTAAATAATTTTTCTAACCATATTATAGAGAGTCAACCCTCTCACGTTCCAATCACCTATCATTTGAATTCAAAACAGGGTCAATATAATTAGCTGATAACTCAACTCCCAACATGGACATGTCAATGTCGTCCATTTATAAAGTACTCCATCCTTGTACTCTTCGTCAAAATGCAAAGCTAGCATGAAATATATTGATTAAATTCCTTCTCTTTGTAAAATTGTTTGCATGATTTGGTTCTCTACTATATAATGAAGGGGTCTTCCGATCGACTTCAATTTAAGGAAGATACGAATAGTTCAGCATTTCGGTCACATGGCTGGGCTCAGCAACAAGGTGACGATGCTCTTTGAATCTCTTCTTGGTGCTCTTTCTTTTGCTCAGTGTTTCTACGGCTCATGAGCTCAAAAGCAGCAGTAAGTCTTGAGCTCTTTTTAATTTGCTAATCAATTGTGATGACTTATGCTCATCATTATCTTTTAGCTAAACACTACGTTGCCTTGAAAAGCATCAATTCTTTCTCAAAAAGCACTTTCTTGTGGAGCATCATAATTACACTTGACACCAAGATCGTGGTTATAACTAGGGTTTATTATAGCTCATAAAGGGATAGCTTATTTTGCCTTAACAACTTTCTTAGGACACGTGTATCTGCTATGATTGATGTGCTTCGATCAAAATCTGGAAAGATGGAATTTTTTTTTTTTTCATACTTAAAATTAAGTTTTATATTAAGAATAGTTAGATTGAGACGTATGTTTTCTCAGACATTTCAAGTTCAGACCATCCTGACATCTGTTCTAATACAAAAGCTTAGAGTGGTCAAGTGGTATAAATACAATGATTATGCAATGGGATTTCATGGACAGTGTCATCGGTTGTTTACCTTAAATATGATATGTTTGGTTTTGGGCATGTAACATATCATAGGTGAGGTCCTCGACGACCTACCGAAAGTGGGCTTACAATGCTACTCGCTGTATGGGGTGAAGGGTCATGAATCGTGCGACGATGTGATGCACATGTTCAACCTAAGCAGCGCAGTCTTCCACTTTTTCAACGTCAACCTCGACTGTCGTCATCTCTTTAATGGCCAGTGGCTTTGCGTTAATAATATGACATTATATTAAGCTGCCTTTGGCTTTTCATAAAGGCAAAAATGTGTGCTAATAATGAAGAGTACATGACATTATCTATAGGTTTTACATTATTGAATTGCCTCATAATACTTGACAACGAGTTTTATATACTAATTATATATATTCTCTAACATCCCCAGAAGTCAACTGAGTTTGGAGAAAATATCTTTCAAATGCTCGGATGGATGTGCCTTAGTGAAGACAATTGCAATTTGATCAACCGATGGAGTTGAGACAAAATGAACAATGCCATGAATCACATGATAGTCTATGAAATCAAAACTTATTTCCACTGTTATGATGAACATCCATATCCTCTAATAACCATCACAACCATAGTAATTATGATATTGTATTAGTAAGAGCATGATATTCTACTTCTGTGCTAAATCAAGCAACAGCAGATATTTTGGTCACCAAAATACTAGCAATATATTTAGGAGATTTGGTATATACATTCTCATTAAGATCGCCATTGAGGAATGTATTTTTAAACATCCATTGGAACAAAAGCCATTGTTTAACGGAGGCAACCAAAAGAACACTTTGAACAAAATTAAAAAACGTGTAATTAGGGCAAAAGTCCCTCATATTTATAAGAAAATATTTTCCAAATCATTTTTTTTCGTGAAACAAACATAGTTTAATATCATAATATTTTGAACTGTTTCATAACTTACAAAATGAAGGGACAATGAGAAACCATCGAACTAAGTTCTATAAGAAGCTGCAGAACATAATATAATATGTAACACGATCTATTTCTCCCAAATAGATTTTTCCATCATTCTTCCTCTAGAATCCATCTAACCAGGTTGAAACCATGGAAGACATCACCACCATTTTCCTCGAAGAGTCAGTCCTTATTACGGCAAACAACGATGCAACATCGTTCATGGCTAAATTGTGCTTCACGAGACAAAGACGTTGGTGTCGAATCTTGATCATATCGCATGGAATCAACCCTCTCGAGCCTCGATCACCATTATTCTTGTAAAATAACTTGCTACCTTATCTGCATTCTAAACATGAATAAAATAAAATCGCCAGCGTCATGGACGAATAAAGTACTTGTTCCTCGTATTCAACGTCCGATTAACATGGCCCGGTCTCTACTATACAACGAAGGGGTCTTAAAATCGAGAGGAAACAAAGCTGCTATACTTCAGAAGAACTCTCGAGTTCCGTTGAAGAACGATACAGATAATAAACCATTCTCGACATGGCTAGACTCGGCAACAAGATGACAATGCTCTTTAATCTCCTCTCCGTGCTCTCTCCTTTGCTCAGGGTTTCTACAGCTCGTGAGCTCAGAAGCAGCAGTAAATCTTGGGTTTCACTATCCAATGCCAAGACTACCATTTTTTGCTATGTTTATTCCCTCTTCATCATTATCTTTCGCTTTATACTATGTCACATGGAGAACGTCCACTCTTTGTCAACGAAAAGTCTGTGGAGCATCATAGTAACACATATACGAAAAGTCCACGGTTCATTAATCAACGTAATTAAATAACTCAGTCCAGTTTTCATTTTCAACATTTCATAGGCATGGTCTTCAACGAGATACCAAACGTGGGCGCACAATGCCATTCGGTGTATGGAGTGCAGGGCAACGAATCGGCCGAGTGATGCTTTGCATTTTACATACCTCGACTGTGGTCATCTCTATAGTGACCAGTGGCTTTGCATTCATAACATGACCTTGTATTGAGCCGTTTCTGGCTTTTCATAAGGAGAACAAGATATGCAGCTGGTCGAAGTTTACTAATGGACAAGATCAAGTGATAACCAAGTGTACGTCTCATAATAAGCTTCTTGTGGAAAGAAAAACTAACATGGTCCCTTGTTGTTAGAGAAATAATAACTTTTTAGTGTTTTTCATTTGTTATCTCCAATTCTTACATCTCTCTCTCTCTCTCTCAAAAATACGAGAGTGGGTGTTAAATTGGTGATGTGAAATCATCTTGATTATGATGAATTTAAGATGTCAATTAATCTCCTACTCAGAAAGAATACCACTTCTTAAACTTATGTTGATATAATTGACTTCCAATTCCTTATTTTTCAAGGCAATGAAATGTCTTTAACAAAAGATCACATCATTTTAGATTCATTAGAAATGACCACCAACTTCCTCACAAGTCCTTAGTGAACTGGCTCTAAATCCTCATTCCAATTGAGTTGTTCTGATCGATTGCCAAAATGGGTCACATTGAATCATTGATGAATCTGTGCAGGCCCATTAGCTGTAGTGAGCCCATACACAATGTAGGCTTCTTGCAAGGAAAGGTCCAAACCCATCCTAGTACAAAGTCCAAAGCAAGCGAAATTTCACGGTCAGGAATATGTGTCAAAGTGTCGTCATAAATTTGCAAGATCTATAATTTTATTATGAATTCGCACAACATTGATTTAAGAATAGCAAATTAATTAACTTTCATAAAAAATAAAAATAAATAAAAACATGAGTCCATTAGCAGAATCTAAAGTGAGAACATAATTGTTTTAAGTAAAGATTATATCGATCCTAAATACCTGAGAATTGTCTAATTTTAATTATCATCAAGAATTAACCAAGAATATATATTCTCATATAAAAATCACCTTGACATTTATCCCCAATGATGCACACTCATTGATTTCTAAGTATCCAAAGTAGTTAGATGGTTTATAACTTGTAACATCTATCATTCTTTAATACTTCCTTCTCAAGCCTTTTTTGTTGCACTCCCTATGAAAATTATAGACATGCAAAAGAATTCAGTGACAAAACGAACTCCAAACACACGTCACTTATTCAACAATAAATATTTTTTTTTAATCATATCGATAGCGTATCTAACAATAATGTATACACATGTTGCGCATGCAGGACCACGCAAATCTCATTATATCATATGAAGAAAATTGAAAAAGAAGCTTCCCCGTAAGGGTGCCAAACAAGTGTGTGGCATGGACCATAAAAGTGTCAGAAAATATAGACAAAGCGTCATATGATTCCCACGCTTCTCTCCCATCATCATCACAAACTTTCAAGTGACCACAAAAAGTGAGTGTTTGTATATGTGTGTGTGTGTGTGTCGTGATATGACACCAAGTAGCCATTTGAGAAGCAGAATGTAACTAAGCTTTATCCATTTAGAATCCTATCCACAAACATATCCACAAGGAACCTTGTCAAAGTAAAGAAGGGATGCTAAAAAGGCTCTCTCTCTACACAAATTCAATGGGGGTCATGTGATTTAATTCATGAACCGCCCTTTTCCAATTTCGAAAGGGGGGGAAGCATTGAAGGCTTGAATTGGTTCTCACGTTCTCTCCCACCGAAAAGTCCTATAATGTCATTCATTGCAACCGAGGAAAAGGAGAGGAGAGATCCCCCCTCCCTCCAAAGCATGTGAATCGATTCCCCACTTGTCCTAACTAAAGCGCTCTCGAGCTGGATACGCAATCATCTACTTTTTTTCCGCAGCTTCTCGGTGCTTCCACAATCATACATTTTTCATTGCCCAAATGATTGCGAGTTGCGTTTAGATAATGAGTGAGTGGTGCATTTGGCTTATCGCGTTTATGCTTTTAGTTTGGTTAGCGGTATTCTCATGATTGTACTCGGGAAAAGTACTAAAAAGTTTAAATTTATTATAATTATGTTAATTCAATCAATAACTTTTTAATTATAATATTTTTACGATTTGCAATTGATCCTTCTGATCAATTTTGACCAAAAATTATTAATATGGATATCGAACGTCCTACATGATATAGTTGGAGTTAACATTAAACAATATTTTAATAATTTTTGAGCTTTTTATGTTTTTTGCTTTTTTTTCTTTACTTTTTAATTATATTTTTTCTTTTTTTTTTTTTTTTTCCTTTCATCCCATTAGGTAAGGCCATTAAGCCCTCACTAGTCACTAGCAAGGGTCATGGTCCTCGTTTGCAGCCAACGAGGCCATGATGGCCTGTGTGAGGCTATGATGCCATGCCACAATCGACATGACCCTCTTCCAAACCTAGGTGAGGTCTTCATAGCTTATGAGGGCTTGATGGCCATTGCCTAGCAAGCAACAAAGGTCGAAATAAAGAAAATAAAAAGAATAAATTTAAGTTAAAAAGTTTTATTCACATCAGCATTGACAATGCCACAAAAAATAGTCAAAATTCACGTCAATAGATCTTATCAAAATTACCCAAAATGACTTAATTGGTAAATTGTGAAAAAAAAAAATAGAATTCAATTTGTACAATTGAATAAGTAAAGCTGAATTGCCTCAGTTGTTTGCAACAGGTTTAAAACTCTTTTAGTACTTTTCCTAATTATAAGCACATCATATCTCGCCTCTCTTTCTGGTCGGCTGTTCGCATTACATCATGCAATGCTTTGGTCGACCAAGAAATCACATGCTTTGTCGATATTACTACTGCTCCGTGGTTGGGAATTGTACCAAGGTTCACGTTTCTCTCGTCACATTCTTTTTAAGAACGTGTTTGCTCACATATTTGAATGAGTTGATCCAATGCTAAACAAATTGGCCAATTTGAAACGAAAAAAATGGCATCAAGGTGGTACAGGGCACTGCTCTTGGAAAGTGATTTGTCCATTGATTACGAACGGAATGAAAACCTTGATAAGCCAAGAACAGAGGCAAAAGTTGCAGGGGTGGAATACTGAAACTCTTCATAACTTCAGGAACTCATGGACTCAAACTTGGCAAGAAAAGTTCAAGCACCTGGCGATTTGCTTCTCTGCAAGTCTGTTTACGCGACGACGTTTCCATTCGAGAGGAAGTGATGGAACACGCTGCCGAATGAGGATGACAGCAACCCGATATCACAACCAGACATGTTGAGTTGCTGTGCTGGTTCAGACAGGACAGCATCCGAGTCCAAAGTGACTTTCACGAACCGACACCACGGGAAGTTAGAGCAGAAACAGGCATCGCGACCAAAACCGATGACCCGACTCAGGATGATTGTCTTTTTATAATACCATCAGGCCTAGATTCGAGATTTCAGGTGAAACCAAGGTCGAAAGTCTCACGTTGCTGCTTGAAATCGTCGAGCATATGCTCTGAATAATTACATTATTGACTACAGGGAACAGAGAGATTACTATGGCTATTTCTACATCAATCAAACAACAAAACCATCAAGGAAAATGGCAAATCTCATATTCATTAACTGAAATTTCACTAGTTTCACTTGATATACCGAACCGTTTAACGGTGGAAGCGATAAAGAGGCAACAGAGACAGACCTCGAACACATTTGAAACCCCCTATGATCAATTGAGCCAATGTCGGTACAATAATATGTACTTCTATCACAAAGAAGAAGCTAAAACAGTTATAGTTGGGACTTAAACAAGTATTTCCGACAATCAGCTTAGACTGCTTTCACTGCCTGACCATTCTTCCCCATCTCGACACCGCCCCGGTACGGGAAGTCCTCCTCCGCGACGTACCTCGACCAGTACCAGTGCGACTTCCACACCTGGCTCATCTCCTCGATGGGAATGCCCTTCGTCTCGGGGATGAAGAAATACACAAACACCGACATCACGAGCACGAAGAAGGCGAAGAAGAGGAACAGGCCGAACTTCAGGTGGCAGAGCATCGTCAAGAACACTTGGGCTATCAGGAACGTGAAGATCATGTTGACCGACACATTGATACTCTGGGCAGCCGACCGGACCTCCAGCGGGAAGATCTCACTAGGCACGAGCCAGCCGAGCGGGCCCCAAGACCAGGCGAAGCCGGCGACGTAGATGCAGATGAAGAGCACGACGACAATCGCGTACCACTTGGGCAGATCCCCCGGCATCCCGTTCACTCCGAATTTAGCTCCGATGGCTGCTGTCACGACTGCCTGCATTCATTCGAAACAAAACTCAGGCTTTAGTATATAATTAATGTAATGTATGATGCATCAGATCAAAAACTATCAGAAAATTTCAGTAGATCAGCTGCATTACCTGGCAAATCAACATTTGGGTCCCTCCCTCAAGGAAGAGGAACCTCCTTCCCCACTTATCGACGCCATATATCGAGACCATCGTGGCGCCAACGTTGACGCAACCGGTGATCACGGCGGACATCAGAGACGCGTCGCTCTTGAACCCGATCGTCTCGAACAGGACGGGCGCGTAGAACATGATCACGTTGATGCCGGTGAGCTGCTGGAAGAAGGGGATCATGATGGCCATGGTCAGGTGCGGGCGGTACTTGCGCTGCAGCAGGTTCCTCCACGGGTTCTCGACCTTCTGGGACTCCTCGCTGGCGGCAACGAGGTCATTGAACTCCTCGTCGACATCGTCGACGCCCCGGATTCTTCTGAGCTTCTCGCGGGCCTCATGGTTCTGGCCACGCTCGATCATTGAGTTTGGGGTGTCCGGGAGGACGAGCGAGCCGATGGTGATGATGAGGGCCGGGACCACGGCCCCGCCAAGGCTGAGCCGCCATCCCCAGCCGCCCTTGATCTTGGCGAAGAAGTAATTCAAGATGTTGGCCACCAAAATGCCAATGGTGATGGATAACTGGAACCCAATGTTCAATGCTCCTCTGAACTTGTATGGGGCCATCTCAGAGAGGTACAACGGCACGGCCTGTAGTTAAATTACCAACCAAAAAAAAAAAAAACACATTATATAAATCTCCAGCACTAAAGTCTTTTACTGAATAAATGAAAAAGTAAGGTCAAGAATAGCGGACAGGACGCTCATATTCAAATCAATAATTGGTTTCATAAGATGAAAATGGAGGCATCAAGATTCAATTATTTTATTCAACGCCGTTGCGCCACGGGTAAACTCTTGGAAGAGGTGCGAGTGCAGGAAGAGACGACCCAAGAAAAAAGACAAAGAAAAATTTGCCATCTATGACCTGGAAAAATTGATTAATTTATAATGACAAGCTGGCCGATGATTACGTAATCTATAAAAAAATGAAATCGAAGATAAATACCAATAAATCAATTGGAGTTCTAAGAGCATCTGTCGTTTTCGGTGTTTCGACTCTTTTTCTTTTCTCTTCTGAGCGACCAAACAACCGACACTTTATGATTCGAAGAACTTCAAATTGCCAAATCCGAAAAATAGAAAAAGGTAAAGAACAAAAGATTTTTCAGGATCATTTAGAACTTCTGAGATGTTGCAGAGTAAGTTGGATTTGATATCTTAATATCTGGGTCAGAAAAAGAGAGCAGCTTTTTTCGTTTTCAAGAAAAGCCGTGCTCGTCTTCTTCCCAGCAGTTCCCAGATCTGTACCACTTTAAAGTTGAAATGACCTTACATGGCGGAGGGAAGACTCCAAGAGAGACAAACCCAGAAAAAGGAACGGATTGAACAGATAAAATGAATAGGAAAAGACTTCTCCTGATTCCAGGGAGAGAATATATATCTCGAAAGGAGAAGAGGGTCGGTGGGAATTTGAACCTGATTGGCGAACCCGATGCCGAAACCGAGCAGCATGCGGCCGAGGATGAGCATCCAGACGGCCTTGGCGGCCCCGTTGATGATGGCGCCGGAGCAGAAGAGGAGGCCGCCGAACAGCATCGACAGCTTCCGGCCGAACTTGCGGGTCACGACGGAGGCCACGAGCGACGCCACCAGGGCGGCCAGGTACAGCGACGACGTGAACATGGTCAGCTTCTGGGAGTCGTACTGGCAGTACTGGTTCTTCGTCGCGTCCTCCTCCTTCTGCCGGTACACCGACGGGAAGAACTTCTTCAGGAACGACTCCATCGTCGTGACTCCACCTGCGAGCAATCAACCCAAAGAGAAACCATGAAACAAACGAAAATTCAAATCGCGCGAACCGGTAAAAACGTCCCCACTCTGGTCGGTCACGACGCAGGTCAAAGACCGAGGAAATTGATAAGAGAGTTCCGTCCTAAGTAGTGCAGTGATTTTACCGGAGATTCCGATGTCGTAGCCGAAGATGAGGCCGCCCATGGCGGCGACGACGCAGGTCACCGTCACGAAGGGGGTGAGGTTCCCCGGGTACTCCTTCCCGCCAGTGGTGGCGATTCCTCCGACGGCCGGCATGTTTGCCTTGCGCTCTCTCCTGCTTCTTTCCTCTGTTTTTTCTTTGTATCTCAAATGGTGAAGACGAAGAGACGGAGAGTTGCCAGAGACTAGACTCAAGAAAGAGTGCAGACCAGATAGAGAGAGAGAGAGAGAGGAACGAGAGAGATGGAGCTTTTGGACTGTGATGGGGAGTGCTTATATAGAACAAGATGGGAAATGGAGGACCGTTTGAACTGTCAAGAAACACTATCTTATTTTTGAATCAAGGTTTTTTTTTTTTGGCTTGATTATTCTAATATTTTTCCCTTAATCCTTCCTTTTGTAGATAAGTTCGCACATTCCTTTTTGATTCCCAATTAGCCGTTTAGGCGGATCATCACGAGCCTCGTCAATCGGACAATAAAGAAATTAACTATAGATCGTTTTTGTTTAGCTTGTTAAATCGAGATGCATTGTATTATGTTAAATAGATAGGAAATTGATCTGTTTCTAACTAAATGGATTAAATTAATGGATTAGCTACAGTTCACTTGGTCACTAAGTCTCTCTTCCCCCGGGCGTTGACGGTTGACCTTAGCCGACACCATCATCGGAGAGATGGTCGCCGATTGAGGCATTTTCCATTTTTATACCTCAAAATTCAAATAATGCTGTTCATAGTCAAATTAGATTATAATAGTGATGCTGTCCAACGTAAATATATTGGATTGATGATGACGATGATGATGATGATGGGGTTTTAGTTTGAAAGCCCGGAAAGCAAACGTTGCTTCCTGCAAATTGAGACTATACTTTAACAACCAAATATAAAATAAAAAATTATAGTGCGGGACCCACATAGTGAAAGAAATTAACATAGCACGTTGAGCGTTATGTTTTCCACAAAGAAAATTGGGGTAAAAAGAGGAGGCGAAACTAACAAGAGTTCTCTACATGGTTGACCGGCAATACTGGCTTGGTGTATGGCAAGTTGCTGCGGTGGGTAGAACCCTAAAAAGTATTCATACCAAATTACCCTTGCACGTAAAAATTTTACATTTTGACATAAACATGAGATATTAAACCGCCTTCAAAATAATCGGCCCCGGTCCCCACAATATATATTAATTCGAGCCTTATTTTATTTTATTTATTAAAAAAAAAAAAACCCAATCTCAAAATCATGGTTTTGTACTGACTTTTTGGATAGCAATTTCACAATCTTAAGATATACTCCACAGCCATGTTGTTGAGCACCATGGAGACTACTTCTTTTTCTTGCTTTCAAACGGGGCATGACGCGGAGCAATGACCCTTAAACTCACCCGGAGACAATTATAGTGCCGGCGATGAAGATGAGGTTGCTTTGGGAAAAACCAACTTAATTAATGTATTTTCTCCACTAAATTGCCTTCGATTTCAACAAAATCTTCCCCACTAATTAAGACAAGAATCGAAGATAGACATGGGGTCGGTTGAGTTTGGATAATCTCCCAAAAAGAGAAAAAATGACGCGTCAGATATTACTCACGAGTCGAGACCCGAAAGGGGGCACGCTGAAATTTGGGGAAACAAGAACAAAGGCGTTCACATAACTCAATAAATTCAGATTGGATTGGATATATATGCTGTCCATGCAAGGGCTGAGTCAACCGGAATTTGTGGGGTTTTTTTTTTGGATAACGTTGGATTGCGTTGAATTTGATTTATTTTATTTTATTCGATTCTTGCGGTGGATATGCGTGACTTGAAAAGAAGGGCTTTACAGCGAGAACATGGCGGTGAAACATGTGAATCCAAGATAGAGAGGTCACAAACCTTTCGGGAGGATTTAGGATCGAGATCGGTTCATGAGGGGGACGATACTAGGTTCGAGAGGATAGGCATTTTGGTGACGTCTCTTGTTTTGCGAGAAATGGGGGACAAATTTTACGTCATGATGTCGACTAAGATATGAAGTAGAACTTTCGGCACGCGAGAATTACGTGGATTTATTGAATGGCTATCTCGAATGGTTGCCTTGAAATCGTGGTAGGTAGAGTGATGCGGATGTTTTAATGCGGATGTTGTAATTGAGTCATTTTCGTGAGGTGTATTGAGTTGGAGTATAGTTGGAAACCCAACCATTCGGGGAAATCCATAATTTGGTGGAAATGTGGTGTAGAGAATCAAACCCTGAGGTCTAGCTTTAACTCCATAGTCATAGTCAAGTGTGAAATCCTCATTTTTCGTAAAAGTTTAAGCAGACAAATGATATTGTGCATTGTCTCATTAACATCTCGCCATACGAGATTAGGCACCACAAAAAAGGTTGACTTGGAATACCCAGATAAATGAAACGTTGAATCCAATCCACTAGAACAAATTGATTTAAATATTGCTTTGGCGTTTATTTGCATACTCAAGATTTTGAGGGATTTTATTATTTATATGGTCTATGGGAAATATCTCACTAACCTCGTGAGTCATTTCACAGAGTGTATTGAGTTGAAGTATGGTTGAAACCATGACTCTTTAGGGAAATCTATAATTTGGTGGAAAGGTGGTGTAGAGAATTGAACCCCTAGGCCTAGCTCTAACTCCTTAGTTGAGTGTGAAATCCTCATTTGCCGTAAAAGGCTAAGTAGTCAGATGATGCTATGCATTGTACTATTAACATCTCGATATATGAGATTAGGACCACTGCACCAACAAAAAGGGTTGGCTCAGAATACCTGGATAAATGAAACATTAAATCCAATCAACCAGAGCAAACTGATTTGAATATTACTTTAGTGTTTATTTGTATGCTCAAAGTTTTGGGGGTCTTATTGTTTATGTCTATGTGAAACATCTCACTAACCTTCATTTTGAGTGTATTGAGTTGAAGTATGGTTGAAACCACAATCATTTAGGGAAATCCATTATTTGGTGGAAAGGCGATATAGAGAATCAAATTCCTTGGCCTAGGTTTGGCTCCACAGTTGAGTGTGAAATCCTCATTTGCCATAAAAATCTAAGCAATCAGATGATGATGTGCATCATACTATTAACGTCTCGACATACAAGATTAGACACCACTACACCGACAAAAAAAGTTGACTCATAATACCCAAATAAACAAAACATTGAATCCAATTGACCAAAGCAAACTAATTCTGATATTACTTTAGTGTTTATCTACGTACTCAAAGTTTTCAAGGATTTTATTATTTACATGATCCATGTGAAAATTTCCTTTCGTACTAACTAATCTCAAAAGTATCACATATATTATGAAAAATATGTTGATAGATTTTGTTAATAAGAGCTACCAAGGCGCATGTTAACTACCTATATACATATACATATACATATACATATACATATATATATATATATATATATATATATATATATATATATATTATCGACATACTGCATCTCTCATTTTATATGCAATTAATATGTTGAAAATCCAAATAATTTTATATTAAATATGATTATCGAGTGTTCAAGAATAATCATTAATAAAACCTCGTCTCCACAGGTAGAATCGATAAAATATGCACAAAGTCCAAGTCTTGTTGCTTATCAGGGAGAAACTTTTTCATAAAGTATACGTAAACATAATCCCAGGTCTTGGCTATCACGGTTAAAGATCATTTCATTGACAAGGACCGACAACTAATCCCCCATCTCTCTTACATCATCGAATCTTCTTCCAATCGTAAGTCATTCCTATGGATACAAGTTCCTAATTTGAATTCTAAGCAAACAAAAAAATAAAAAAGGCTGGGCTAGTGTTTATGATTGAATTATATCTGGCAGAGTATCATAAGGACTAAAAGAATCAGAGCATAAGTCTAGGTCTACCTCAAGCATTTATATATGCCAAGAGAAACTAATTCTGGCCCCAGAAAGAAGAAGACCCTAATGCAGTTTCCAAATTTATCGCCCACAAGCTAGCTGGGCAAGGCTGGCTTTCAATCATAGCCTACCAGTTTTGTTTTAATTTTGTCTTTGAACTCCACGCGGGCACTTCATTAAAAGTATATCATCAATTCATCATTATGCTGTTAATTTTATCTGTTTAACCTAGAAAAATAATTGGTTGGAAAAATTCTTTTGTAAATACATAAAAGTGTATTTGGACGTAAATAAATCGATCGAAATATATTAAGATGTGCGGTAATTACAGAAATAACATGCTACAAACTATAATGGCTAATCAACATCATTTAAACGTAGGATGAATGCATCGGTGAAAGAGCTAACCTGCATACGGCACATTATTTTTCTTTATAATTAAAGTGAGTTGTTTATGATATGAAAACAAATTAAGATTAATACCTGAATAAGCTCGATTATCTGTTTTCCAGTTGACCAAAATGAATTAATATGTCGTGCGGACGAATGCTGCCGATAATTGGACAGATGGTTACGTTAATCGAGGAAATATCCATCTCTTTGGAATGTCAACATCAGCTACAGCGATGACTGTATTCCATGTGATGACATGATGTCATGGAAGTTTAATTGGGAATTCAGGAGCTACCACATAATAATTGCAAACATCTATCCCATCATGGATTAATTAAGTTTGAGAGAAACGGAGACGAATTGGAAGAAATTCTTATGATGGTTGTGAATCAAAGCATGATCTAGCTCTGCTAATCATCTTGCAATTTGACTCTAAGTACATAAGATCATACAACAACTAGCGTAGAAATGTGCACATTACTCTCTTTTTTCTATTAATTTGTCTCACCTTGCACCGTCATGCCAATCAAGTGCTCGATAAAATTACGTGAAATTTTACATAAAAAGAATGCCCCAAAACTCAATTTCTCCTGGGTCTATGTCTTGGATCCTCTCACAAGTTCCTTACTACTTGCCAAGTGAACTAATCTCTAGAATACTATGTTCTATTCAACCAACAAGCATCAAAAGTTAAATTCCACAAACCTGCCAAAGTGGAGCGTCACCTTTTGTTCTTTTACGAAAGTGAAAGAATCCTATTCGAGGACACTAAAGAAAGACAGGTAAAAGCGTGGAAGGAGCTTACTTTAGAAGATTGCAAAGAAGAGTGAAAATGACAAACTAGTGAACATAGCTTTCGGATGATACATATCATTATAAAACATCTTATTATGGTTTCATTTCATCATGTAACTTCTTCCAAATCAAATATTTAAATTAACAATTTGCTGTAGGCATTGGTTTTCTCAGGCCAAAGTAGGAACTGTGGTCCAAAAGCAACCATTTTCGCCCGCAATTAGGGGGAAAGGTAAATGAGACTCAAAAAGTATTGACTAGACCACCATATTGACTAGACCACCAACGTCCGGGAGGAGGTTAACTTAAGAAAAGAAGAATGTGATGGAGAGTTACAAGATATAAAAAATTCATCTATCTTCTAAACTCATTCCTTTACCTACTTCCCTCCCTTCATGTCCCATCTTTTGTCCCATCTTTTCCAAACAAAGTCAGGAAAAACTAAAGATGAAAATCTGCTCTTTTCATTTTAAATATGTCTCTAGAACTTCTCCTATTGCTCCTTCCAACTTTTGATTAACAAAGAAGTGGAATCATATTAAACATGATCATGTAGGTATGGAAAATCCTACCTTTCTGCATCATAATTATAGTTATTTTTGTGTTAGAAGGGACATTAGACCTGCTAAAATGTAATTCAAAAACGAACATACTATAAACTTAATGAGCAACGTCACTTTTAATAAATCATTTCATCTCTTAATTAGGTTGACGTAGTTACAGACATCAGGGAATTCCCCACTTGGAAATCGCCCGTTATAAACTCGCTGACCACATGCAAACCGTATCAAGCCGGAGTCGCCTCGTTGGCCAGAGTCCAATCCAAGCAAAAAAGAGATTTTTGGTCTTCTCCGATTATTGTGGGTGTGGGATAATAATGTCTCCTATCCCACGGGTTTGGACCATGCGCGACCCTTCGCGGTCGCTCAGAGCCGTTGACCCGCAGCTCGATGAGCCTCGCAAACCGAGAATTTTCTCCCGTATTGATGTCCCACTGTGCCTCGGGCAGCTGTTTCTTCCAGTCATGACAGTAGAAGGGTGAACGTTCGACCAACCAAAAAGAATACAAAGGGAGCACTTGCCCACTTGCGGTGTCGCACCCACTTGTCTTTGGTTGACTAGTAGTGAGAAACAAGCCCGTCGCCATTGACCACGACCACGAGGTGGGGCTTCGATTTCGGAACCACCGATTCCAGTTCTTTTACTTTTCTCCTTAAAAGAAATTATCCGACGTTGCGTGCTTCTTGGAAGAAGAAAGAAATGGAGCACGACAGTCTTCTAAATTGTGTGGAGATTGAGTTGCACCTCTTTGTGTTCTTCGAATCTCACCGAAGGCACGCAATTCACAGAGGCTTAGAAAGAAAGTTTGGCGCAATGCTTGTAGATTATCAGCTAGCCTACGGCCTCAGGCCTTGGCGATCGCGAAGTATAGTGATCTTCCAATCCCTGACCAGTCAATCATTATTAGAATTTTATTAGGGAGTATTATGCTCGTTAAAAATTTCAAATACTAACCACCCTGGGCAGCGCATTTGGTTGAGATCTTTCCTCCAACGAAAGAGGTTAGGGTTCGAATAGCGATTAAAGCGGGGGGGCCGGCGGTGGGTTGTTGGATCAGTTTCCTTCGAGGTATAGTCATTGTTGGGCCTCCACCACGGAAGCCCATGAGGCCCCCAAATCGGCATAACCCGACAAGGGCAGGCTCCAACAGATACTCAATCACCAAAAAAAAAAAAATCAAATACTAAGAAAAATATTACAATGTTGGATGCAATGTCTTTTTTTTACTGTCTTCATCATATGCATGGTCAATGTTTTGTGCTTTTGTACCTCTGCAATCTTTTGGCCGTACCTGAAGGTTCATATTAAGGAAATCATGCTTAAAAAAAAAAACCTTCGCCGAACAATTTTTGATGGAAACAAGTTTATTGACGCACAAATATGCAGATGTCATACCATCGAAAGAAATGTAATTGCATCATTATCTTGATTATCCTATTTGAGTTTGTCCACTTATGTAGATATTTACATGTGCAATGGTAAGCCAATGACCTTAATGATAAAGTCCTGATGGCAACAATTAACCTGCATTTATAGTGGACCTAATCTTGGTAAGAATGCTCTTTTTTTTTTCAAACTCCAAAGATTATTTTATTCAATTACCATTGAATGTGTGACATGTATCATATTTTCATTCAAATCGTAAAATAAGAATCTTTACACAAGTATACATATAGAAACATAGAAAATGAGTCGTGATTTTCTTCAGACATGATCGGACGTCTCTGATTGGCGGGCAGCAAATGCGTGTGAATAATCGCTTTCATATCAAAAGAGACTTGTTGAACCATTAGACACCGATGAATGCGTTTTGCCTTGCACGTACGTTTTTTGTGCTGTACTGGGGGCGATTGCTAATTTCAAACATGGCAGGCTCGATGGCCATGAAAAGTCAACCAATTAGAAAGGCAAAACAGGCCCACAGGCGGCCCATAGAAACGACCCTCCGGGTCACTATCTACCGTCGTTTTACCGGGTCCCTCCCGAGATCGGGGCGGGTCCCACGTGCCGGGATCGTTTGTCCTCGCTTTCACACCTTCCCTTCCCATTGCGCTTTGTATTTTGTCGCGACACATACGTATCCATCCGCCGTATTTAGGGGGAGAAAAAGGTTGGCATGTACTTTAGATTTAGTATTTGATCCTAGCCGAAAGGTTGCGGACGGCAGAAATTGACGTGGCAACTTCTTAATTAGATTACGTGTAGGCTTTCAAAAATATGGACGTCATGCACTTGAAATGATCTAAATTGAGTATAAGATATTTAACGGATATTGATATAGAGTTCGATCCACATGTAACATGATATGCCACGTACTTGAATAGTAGCCTTGTTGAAATCAGTTTAAGGGTAAGATCTTATCGAGGGTTAACAAGAACTTAACCCACCAAAGAAGTTTGGCATGGTTTATAAGAATAAATTGAAATGTGGTTTTGCTTGCCACCAGTTAGTGAAACCTTATGTAATTAATGTATGTGCATGGGATGTTCGGGAAATGAACGACCTTATCAAGTTAGTGAAATCACTAATAATATTCTCAGAATTATCAATACATTAAATCGTGCTTAGTTTTAAATTGGTGGTTGCTACTTGCTAACATGTCAAACCCACACCCACATGCGATTGTTTCTATTCCATTAAGGTTGTCAGAATTTTCGATGACATAAATTGTTATAGAGATCTCCAGCTAGTTCTGACCAAAATTTGTTCATTCAAATAGCACCCCATGAAGAAAAGTAAAGAATAGAACAAATTGCATCACCGGAGGCCATGTGACATTTCCATATTAAAGCCATTGCCATCAAAGCTAGCAAAGTAGATTTATTTATTCATTCCACTTGCACTCCCGAACCCTTTATGGCATTGGGAAAGGTCAAATGCAGTAAATAAATCATTGAAAAAAAAATCCACAATTTCTAAAAAACGGGTCATGTCAAAAACACTACAATTTTGAAAATACTAATTACAAATAACACGAAAACCGTCGGTACACTTGAATCTTTTGTACATGGTTAGTGAACAATTCCCCGATAAATACAAGTTAACAAATTAACTTTGCCAAAATTTACAAAAAAATATCAATAAAAGAACCTAAAAATTAACTTTTGCGAGCATGTTATATGATTGCCTTGGGGTTGCGTGTTTGCCTCCCAAACGAAAACCATATCAACAACATTAAATGCCGATTCCGATAGCGCGTCAAACGATAACAATCAGAGTGCCATAAAGAGCATGCTTTATCTCCAACTCGACAGAAACACAAGCTATGAACATAAATTCTTATAAAAAAAAAAAAAAAAGAGAGAAAATATGGGAGGAAGAAAAAAGAGAAAAATGGGAAAGTCAACCGTTTTGATGAGATCGAGTTGATCGTTACCCCCCGTATTGGTGCGACCGGAGATGTAGATGTCCATGGGAAAATGAAGCTTCTAAGATCATGGGCTCTTGCATGGGACCGATGAAAATAATGGGTGTTTTAGGATTGACTCTCCAGCAGAGAGAATAATCTTCTTCTTTTTCTTTTTTTTTCTGAATTCAGGTAGAAAAGTCATATATTACGTCTGCGAAAGGTGGGGCTCCGGGGATAATACGAAATCCTCCGGAAGATTTTTTGGTCAAAGAAATCAATTGATATAATCGGTTTGCACGTATCTTTCTGCCGAAACTTTGTCAAGAGTTTGAGCTTTTGAAGAAAAGTCAATCCAATTTGATTTGCAAATTTAAATTGGTTTTCTAGTTGAGTTGATAACTATCGAGTTAAAAGTGAACAAAAGAACTTGACTGGAGCAAGAACCATCCAAATCAATCGATTATGGGTGGTTTCCGTGGAATTCGGTCCAATTCTCGATTTTAGTGTGAACACCCACCCCAACAACAATCAATATATATATATTATATAACATATGTTATAGTTAAAATTCTTATGTTTCAAAACCCTAATTGGAGTACCCTCTAGGCCTTCCCAAATTCACTTCACCGCCCACGCAAACATCCAGCAATTCCACCTCATTCAAGTGAGTCCTCACTTTCTCCATCAAGCTTCCAAAGTTGGCCAGCAAATTCCAACTAATGTCCGGTAGTTCTAGAAATGATCCCGCAGTCCTCAATGCCTCCACACCAACACTACCACGCCGCCATTGCACTCGAGCTCTTTTTTTGCAGGTTTTTCGATGATTTCCAGTAAGTACCATTGCCCAAACTTCTTTGCCAAGTATCAACACGTATCCAAGCATCATCACCATAAACTCCAGCCCTTGAGCAGCAATTCTAGCAAGATCCAGACAAATTCCTTGCACGTTTCAATGCTCCGCAGTGCTTTAACAGATCCCTGTGGTGATCTTGATCTTTGCTGTCACACACCATTACCCTCTTGCTTCATAGAGGCTTTACCTTCAAAACTGTTTAGCCCACACGCCACCACTTTTCATTGGAGTTACGAATCACTATATTTACCATTTTTGCCAATCCGCAATGCAAAGCAAGAGTACTCACGGTCAATTCCTAGACCCACCTAAGAACTACCATAACCGATAGGCCAATTCCAAGGTGGGTCCAAGAACCAGTGGGCTATTCCTAGTTCTAGACTGAGAACTGGCCCACTCTAGAACCGATCACTCCTAGTTAAAATAGGGTTTCTAAAAGAGAATTCTTACATGGATTCAACTCTTGTTTATATATGAGAAGTTTCTTCATTATAAAGAGCATCCAAGAGGCGACTTCTTCATGAATTACACCTTGAAGCAACCAAAGAGTGTTGAAGCCAATAAATCTTGTGATAACATGTGTAATTCCTTTCATTAATTCATGAGGAAATGTGAGGGCTAATGCTGTGTGGATTGTTTGGTGTAATTCAGACCCAAAAAATATTGAAAGTGTTTGAGTAACGCAAATATGATTGTAATCTCTATTTATCACTTGATCTATAATGGAATATTGGACAGCTTTCCCTATAGATGTAGGTTACATCGGCCGAGTCACATAAGTTTGGTATTCAATTTATTTTTATCACTTGGTTTTCACAATAATTAGTACCGGAGTGAGGTTTGGGTGAGTTGAAGTGAATTGATAGCGACTGCAGAAGTTGAAAATTGACAGACTTGATGGAAAGGATTTTGGTTTTTGGAAGATTCATATTAAGGATCATTTGTACAAGATGAATCTGCACTTACTCCTATCAAGAAAGAAGCCAAAGCCAATGAAGCAAGCTGATTAAGAATTACAAAATAAACAAGTGTTGGGTGTTTGTACAGTTGATGTTGGCTCCTAATATCGCGTTTATCATCTTGAAAGCAAAGACTACTACAGGACTAATGAATGCCCTGTTGAATTTATATGATCAGCCATCTACAATCAATAAGATCTACTTGATACAACGTATGTTTCACTTACAGATGGATGAAGGTGTGCCAATTGCTAAATATATCAACGAAAGTGGTTGTCAATCAATTAAATTCAATTGAGATTGATTTTGATGATGAGATATGCTTGCCAAATAGTTGGAATGTTACTATTACTACTATTAGTAAATTCCTCTAAGTCAAGAAGTTTGATTTTTAATGAGGTTGCAATTTGATCCCAAGTGAGGACATTTGTAGGAGAACCAATACTCATGTTAACAAGAGTAGTGCAAACCTAAATAGATTAATTTAGTCTAAGACTAGTGGTATTGTTTGTTGGAATTGTGGGAAGAATAGATATATAAGAAGGGATTCATTAAGCAAAAGAATGAAAAGGTAAAGGAATTAGAGTTAAGTCTTCAATTGATATTGTTGTAGATGCCGATGGTTTCTTGGATGGTGATGATTTTCTTGGATGATATAACTAGAATTCATTGTTTGATGGATGGGTTATGAATTTTGGTTATTCGTTTCATGTTACATTAAACAATAGCCAGTTTACTATTTGTCAATGTATGGATAGTTGTAAAGTGCAACTGAAAAATAATGCTGAGTGCAATGTTGCAGGTATTGACAATGTTAGAATTAGGATATATGATGGTATTGTATGGACATTGACTTAAGTGAAGCATATTTTAAAATTGAAAAAAGAACTTAATTTCCTTAAGTCCCCAAGATTTAGCTAAATGATGATTTATTTTAGAAGTTAAATTTTTGAAGGTCATTTGAGGTGTCTCGGTAACAATGAGAAGAAGCAAGCATAATGGCTTATATGAGCTTGAAGACCACTGAAGAGACATTGGATGCATTTGTCTGAAGGTTTGAATTGTGGCACATGCATGAGCAAAAGGAATCTACCATGTGGTTGTGTGACTAGGGAACTAAACGTGTGTGGGTGCTATGACTTAGGCAAACAATGGAAAGTGCAATTTACTAAATTATTAAATAAACCGTAGAAATTATAGAGTTGATTCACTAGATGTACACATGCCATCGTAATTTATGTTAAGTAAGAGTGCCATATTTATGCTAACAGTTGTGGATGACTACTCACCTGGGTATATTTGCAAAGGCATAAGTTTGATGCTATTATCAAAATCAAATAGTTGAGAGCTTTGATTGAAAAAGAATGCCAATAAGTGTATGCAAATTGACAATATCATAAAATTTTATTGATAGTGAGACACCACATTAATGGCAGTGAACCACAAGAAGTTTAGAGTTGATGAGGAAAATATTATTAGAGACAGTCCCTTAAAATGCTCTCTAATGTCGGTATAGTTAGGAATTTCCTTGTGGATGTACTTAGTACGATAAGCTACATAGTGAATAAATCTTCATTAATTGTGATTAGATATTAGACTCCTACAAAAAGTGTGGTCAAGTAATGTTGTTGGTTATCTATTGGTCACTCATATTATATTTGATTTAGTGTGATAAACTCAATGGGAGAGCAAAAAAGTACATGTTTTCATGTTATGCACAAGGTGAGCATATTATCAGTTGTAGTGCTTGGAATTAAATTCACATGTTGCCAATAGAAATGTTACATTTAATAAGTCTACAATACTTGTGGGAATGATTGATTGTACCAATGTTTATTTGGATTCGAAAAGTGTTCCGCTCAACATTGATGGTATGGAGTGGCTAAAAGGTGTAGGAGGAGCTAGTATTCATATGATTTCTATAGTTATGTTGAAGTCCAAGCGTGGCCTAGACTTGGAAGAAGTCTATGGTGATTGAGTTGATAAAGAGCTATGAGAGAGTAGCAATGAAAGTCAAGTTCAATGAAGCAATGATGACTTGGCTCCAATGTTGAGCCAAATTAGATAATGTTAAAACTTTGTCTCAAGTTTGAGCTCACGAAAAAAAAAAGTTAATCCAAATTGTCTCCTAGTTGAGTTGTTTACTATTGGAATAGGATTCTTAAATAGGATTTCTTATTTTGGATCCAACTCTTGTCTACATATAAAAAGTGTCTTCATCACAAAGAGCATCAAAGAGGCAGCACCTTGAAGCAACCCGAGAGTATTAAGGTCAATAAATCTTGTGGTAAGATTTGTTTTTTCTAGGATTGAGAGATTATTTCATAAGAATTATGATGACTAAACACTATGTGAATTAGTGGATGTAGTTGGGGGTTAAAAAACACTGAGAATATTTAAGTAACTTGTGTGTGATTGTAATCTTCATTTTATTACTTGGTTTATAGTGAAATCCTGTGTGGCATTCCCATGAATATAGGTCACACTGATCAAACCACATAAATTTGATATCCAATTTATTACCTCATTTTGTTTATTATAATATTCAATCACTTGGTTTTTGCAACATTTTAAAATTGTTGTAGGGTCTTTAACAAATGTCTGGTGACCGTATAACGCACGACTATAAAAAGTCATAGCAATTTTCAAAAATTGCCCTTGAACTTTTTACTTTAAAAATTGTCATGGGCTTTGAAAAATTGAAACTTATTTTTGTATGATATTTTAAGAGCGACCACTCTTGATTTTATTTGAGATGAGAGTTTGGTTTTGCATTAGAAATCAAATATTAGAGGGATAAGGACAACATTAATGTCGTAATAATTATGTTATGCACACTTTAGTGTCAAAATTTTTCAAATGATCATTTAAGTATTATAATTTTAAAAAGTGTGTACTCAAATGCAACACTACAATGGAAAATTGGCGTGACTCATCAGAGTGACTTAAATATAACTCATAAGATGGGGTGTCTATCTTCTCAAATGTTTATTATGCGCTTAAGAGCGGATAATATATTTGCTTTTTTTTCGCTTGCTCGTTTTTATACGATAATTTCTTTTGAATTTTGTTAAGATTACGAAAACTTAGATGACTTTAAATGCTAATGTCTATCATCTCCCCAAGATTAGAAAGAATTTAAGATCAAACTACGTGTCATTCCAAACCCTTCGAAAAGATAGCGTTCGCCACATCGCATCGGTCTCGCAATCTTCATCTTCTTGGCCTGGCCTTTTTATTTTATTATCGATTCTCAATTCTACATTCATGTCTTTTATCTACATTCACACCTCTCCACATGAAGACACAGCAAACCTTAAAAACCCTGATGTTTATAACGTTGCATTCTCGTCGTCATGGAATAGACTGTGATAACGATGTCTTCAACGAATAATAATTGTTGATCGCACTTCAAATTGGAAACCATTCTCTTGTTTTAGGGTAAAGAACAACGATTATCATCAACGTTCGATTTTTTATTGTTTCCTCACAATCAAGTTGGTGATTGATTACGCTAGTATTTAATTTGTGCACCAAAATGATATGAGATTCATTGTGTATATTATGTCGTGAATTTTAGTGAATTTGTACACATCTAAAACTCCAAATTAGATGAACATTCTCGATTCTTGATTGGGACCATATAAATGGCTTGTGTCCGAGACGATTTTGAGAACAAAACAACACTCTAATATAGATAATGGCAGCGATGTAGTGACCAAAACTACTGATCTCATGGGCTAGAGAAAACATGAGTTGAGAATGAAATTAAATAATAGTTTAAATCTGGGCATTTATCGGGTTAAAGTGTTGCCAAAATACATCGAAAGTCGATGGACAAGTTATCTTTTTGTTTTGGAAGACCAATTTTTCGTGATTTAAAGGGAAAAAGGAGCAGAAGCAAAGGGCCCGTAATATAGCGAAAATATGGACCACATCAATTCTTCCACACATAAAAATCCAATGAAGTTTCCATCCACGTGCTTCAGGGGAAAAAAAAAAAAAACCTGAAATTGGTCTTCTAATTTAATGCATTTCCCACTCCCAATTGTCTGGTGCTTCTGATGTAACTAGTCATAGTAGTGCTCAACTATCTTTTGCCCCAATCAAAACGAGTCTTCATTTATCTATTTATTTATTTATTTATTGGAGAGAAAGTGCATAAAAAGAATAATAAAGAAAAGAGAAAAAGACATGTTTGGTGTGATAGTGATTTATATTTCTAGTGCACCAATTGAGATGACTCACTGTTCAATTTGAAGTCACTCAAGTTGCAGCTAAAAACAATGTTAGTAATACTCCAAAGACTTCTAGGGTGAACAAGTAGGTCAGTCGATGTGACTTTGACTCGTAGTGAATGTCGCCATGTTTATATCAAGATTAAAGTACTAAAATTATTAGTTTATACTTAAATTATTAGAGAATTGGGATTCCTTGCCCACGGAGAAGAAATGTGAAGCTCTGTCTCATATTTTATTCTCATATCTTCGAGTGCCGTCTCACTTTGTTTTTTTTTCTGTTATGGTTTGTGAGCATGGTTTTTGCATTTCATAATATTCATCATACATCTGATGTCTTCTCAAAATGCTTTCTCTTTATCATGTATATGCTGATACAAAAAGAAACATACATTGTGCTGTTTTCAAGTAACTTAACTTTTAGAATCGCATTCTCAATTTCTGATATCGTAACAAAGCAGATATTTTGAATTTGGTTTCTTAAGCTCCTCTTTCACCCTTCTTTTTCTGCTCTAAAAGAGGCAGGAGAAATGCAACTAGCAGAACTATCCTTTTTAGATGTTGTCATAAGAACATCGTTATGAGCTACAGCTACGTTAATCATATGTGACCTAACGGTCAAACAAAGGTTACAAGAGCCCACGCATCATATTGAAGTTGGCAACTTTTGTAAAACAAAACGGAAAGGCCAAAGAAGTTCTGCACTGAGGTGGGGATCCCTGCAAGTCTGACTAGCGCCCTTGACATGCTTCTTTGAGACAGATCAAAGGCAATGTCGGCAGCAACATGTCGAAAAACTCTCCACAAGTCCTATACCTAATGTACAGAATGTAATTTAATCCTAAAATCTTCATTTGGTTCAATCAAGTCCTAAAATTTCACTAGAAAGTGCAATTGTGTCATAAACCTTTCAATTACTTCAGATAAGTCATAAATCTTTTTTGTTTTTTGAAAAATGCCATTAAGCCCCAAACTTATATTAAAAAGTGCAATTTGAGGATCAAATGTAGGTGAAATTGGGACTAAAGGCCCATATAATCATGGGAATCAGCTTTATTCAAAAGGCCCAATTTGTAAATTATCAAAGCAGAAACACATGGGCCCAAATTTGATGTGGTCAAGATGGAAAGTTTGAAACGAATGGCCCCAAAAAGATTGAAATGAAAGGCCATCCTTTGACTCATGCAATTTCTGCTTGCTGGTCCAAATCGATCAAAGAAATTCACACCATGCTACATAAGAGCTGTATCTAAATATTAGACTAATCGATTAGCTGAAGCACATTCAATTGCATAATTAATCAGGTTCAGTGGATCCAACCCTTCGCTGTTTAATTCTGAGCATTAACTATGACTTTCATCCATCGAACATGTCCACAAAATTTCGTTAAATAACTTTCCTTGATCATGTCCCTCACGCATCTTCAATCAAAAGTCAACATACTAATCTAAAAAGTGGCCCACTCACCTTACGAGATTGTCCGAACTAATGTGATTAGCTGGGGTGCTGTCAATTGAATGCTGTCAACGATCCATGCGGTGTTCTGCATTATCCCCCTTATTCTTGACAGATAATGGCCGTCGGAGTTGGTGCTTAGCCAAATATCTGACAAAAAAAGTGATTTGACGAGTGAAACAGGGACTTTGATTGAGCATTGTATGAAGGGGCCTGAAAGGATCGAAACTGATGCATGCACGAACATGTGAAACTGAGGAGAGAGAATTATGGTGTTGGCCAACCAATGGACAAACTGGAGATGGGATAACCATAATATCAATAATAAAAGCTTCCCTCACATCATGAGTGGACAATACACCCAAGCAGCACATAGACCCACCTCATTTATGAATGCAATTCTGGGGGAAAGGCTTCACAACTGTATCGACCCATGTTGCAGATTTAATGGGTATCTTTCCTTTGCAAGAACTTTCGATTTTCTGTCTAGTACCTGGTGCCAGGATCATTGCACCAGATGTTCAACACAGCCCGGTACACAGGAGGCACAGCATGAAGAGTTCAGTCGATCCTGTAATACCAGCATGACTTCCTAGCGTCGATAGGAGGGACGATTTGGTTGAATCTTGCGATCGCTGAAATTACCTAGCAAAGCATCCTATCTCGATTGTTAATCATGGAAGGCGCCAGGTCTCAATGCGAAGGGTCTCATCTCATCTGCATTGCGCCCCCATGCGTCAAAAATAGGAGCATTCATGGTCCACTCTACTTTGTATCCGTGAGTTGGCTAGTCCCTCGTTGTGTCCACACAACCCTACCATCGTTAGGACCACTGCGGTCGCGTTCAGTTTCCGCTATCTCCCGAAATCCCATCTTCAATGGTGCAAAATCTCATGTCTTCACGATGTAACAACGACTTAGAAGGTTGGCAAAAGCATAGAAGACAATCAAGACAGCTATTGGCGTTGCTTTCCGAATAATACAGTTTCCCACATGGACAGTCTCGATGTCGAAATGGATGGTCGAGACCCGAGCCTCTCAAAAAATCCACGAAAAATATTATACAAATTTACAGGTAAAGAGCAATACAACTTCCGAAATGATAACACCATCATTGCTAGCCTTAGCAAGCAAGGAGACATGGGCGAGACGCAAAAGACAAGCCTTGTACAAGAGGAACCTTCACGAGTCGCCGTCCTTCTTGGTTTATCATATTGGTAGAAAGACAAAACCTTGATGTCCACCTTTCACATGCCAGTCCCGGAGTTTCATGGCTTTCCCATGTGCTCTTCTCTACATGCCCACAAAACAAGCTCTGTGAACCTCTTTCTTCTCAGTCGCCTTTAATTAATTGCCGTGCCACTTTTTAATGCATTCTTGTTCTTCTTCGCTCAAACGAGCAGAAGAGGAAAAGGACAAATTGGAACAGAATCCAACAATGCAATGCCGGCTGCTATGTTGGAAGCAATATTCAATATAGCAGCTTTATTACTGGCCATGTACTATCGATTGATTACAATCTAAACCAACAAAAAAAGCTATTCTAAAATCTCTTTCTGCAAAATGGGAAAAGGGAAAAAACCAAAGAGGAAGAGACATTGTTGCAAAACAAGTTAAAGAAGACCTGCCTGGGAAACACTTTAGATGTACATGTACAGTAAATTTGATTTAAAAAATAGAAGGGCACTTTTTTAAGAATGCCAAATTCCACTCAGCATACTGCGGAATCTGTTAGTGGATAGCTTCCTGACGAGCCGTTTGGCATCGGAAACTTCGGCTTCCGCGAGCTTTTCCAAGGTTTTCAGATGCCCAGAATTCACAATCTTTTTCCTCCCGCCGTGGCAACTCGTTATCGCCATCAATGTGGAAAGCAAGAACTTCTTGTAAGTGGAATTTACCTCCTCTGGCTCGAGGAGACGCATCAGTAATCCAACGTTGCGGTCCTCCTGCAGGAACCTCTTCTGGTTTTTCGGGACTAGAACCATTGCAGAGAGTGCTTCCGCCGCTGTCTCACGAACTTCAAATGATTTTGCATCGAGAAATCTAACAAACTCAGGCAAGAACCCTGCATCCCCCAGTGCCCTTTTCGCCTCCTCTGAAGTGGAACATAGCTTGGCTGCCACTTTCAGAGCTAATTCTTGGACTGAAACCTCACCGTTGCGAAGGAAATTAAGCAAAAGCTCAATGAATCCATAACTCACCAACATGTTGATACAACTTGGCAAGGAGAAGCATAACTTCTCGATGGCGTGAAGAGATAACTCTCTGGTTTTGGATGATATCCGCAATGTAGGATCCAAAATGCGTACTAGCACACGAATTCCTCCTTCCTTATGACCATTTGCCTGATCAAATCATCTTCAGACGCTATGCTCTGAAGGAACTCAATCGAACTAATCTGCACATTGTCAACCTTCGATTGGGAAAGCTTGATGAATGTCAAAATCGCACCTTCTTCAACCATGAACCTCTTAATTTCCTCGACAGGAACAAGATTTCTCAACACCCCACAAGCAAGACAAATCAACTCTGCTTTGAATTGCCATTAACACAAACTTTGAGCAGAGCCGTGACTCCGCCATGAGCGCACACGGACCACGCGTTATCCGCATTTTCCGTCAATTTCATTAAACATCTCGCCGACCCTTCCTTGCCCATTTCACTACCACACTCCAAAACCCTAATCAGCGGCCAAATTATCCCTGCACCAACCAACACCCCCTTACACCAATCGAACCTGAGGATCGCCGACACCGCCTTCACGGCCTCTTCTTGAATCTCCGCCACCTCCGAGAAATCAAGAAAACCCACCAAAGCATTCACAACGCCGTCAACCTCCACAACGATCCTCACATACTTGTCATCCTCATTCACCACCTCATACAAACTGGCCAAAGCCTGCTTCTTCATCACGGTGTCGCCAATTTTCATTCTTGTCAACAAATCCCTAACGTAAAACCTCATGTCCTGCTTACTAGCACCAAGACCAGGCCTAGACACAACAAGGGCGTTCACGGGAGTCAAAATACCTGTCGAATATATCTCCGAAAGGTTCTTGACGTAACGATCGAACTTGGCCAAGACTATGTCCAAATCGCTCTGCATCAGGAGCTTCCCGCTGTACGAAAGATCGACGCACCTCTTGGCAAGATCCCCGCTTTCGGCCAGCGTGGCCATCAGCGCGCGCACCAGGCCCGAGACCGCGGGGTTCCGCGCCGACCCGGCGCCCTCGATGGAGGCCAGCCCGGAACTCAGTTCCTCGAGCCTGCTCCTGATGAGCTGCCATTTCACGGCGAACACCTTGACGGAGTGGGACAGGGAGATCAGCGAGGAGAGGCGCTCGACGGCGCGCCTGAGGCTGCTCTGCCGCGGTTTCTCCTCGTGGGTCGCCTCTTCTCCCACCATCTTGGGCATGAATTTCAGTGGCCACGGAGCGCAAGAACCATTTTTTATCTTCTGGGTTCTCGTCCTAGGCGGAGACGAAGCGACTGGTATATTCAAGGCCGTAACTTGAGAGGTATCCAAGAGACGGAGAGACTATCTTATCACGGGAGACGGAGAGAGAGAGGGAGTGAACAGGGAACTGGCTAGGAGAGAACTGGCTATCATCTGCTGGAAGAAGATTAGAGCTTAAGGGGTGTGAATTCCCACGAATGACCCTCTTGGGAGCCTGAGATGGTGAAGGGTCGAGAGAGGATGGTGAGGGGCGTTTCTGGAAACGGATGGTGAGAGCGTGGCCTTGGCGGACTCGGTCAGTTTGGGAGGTGGAGCAGATACAGGGGAAGGAGGTGGTTGAGTCATGAATTCACGGAGAGATAGAGAGAGAGAGAGAGAGCATTTTATATCTCATGTTTTATGCAGTGAACAAATGTTTCTTTAATTAAAAGATTGTTCTGCCGATCATCTTGAGGTGCTGCACAGTAGCTAACTGGAATGAAATCGTTTGGTCATGTTCGAGGCATTAATGGTACTTCCTTCAATCAAATCAAATATATTTTTATGAATGCTTAATAATTGTGGTCGATATAGTATTCTTCTTATCATTCCCCTATGATTAATCAAGTATTAAAGATTTGGTGATGATATCATACCTGATGTCTGAGATGCACAAGATCAAAAACATGAGGTGGATTGCATCTCGTGATCTGAAGTATTCAGATGAAAATTGGAGCAATGTATTTGGTACATGTGATGAGCGCTAAGCACTATGAGGTAAAAATGCAAGGATTGTTGAGTTAATATTCATTAATTTTATATGGCTTAATCTAAGGAAAAACACTAAAAAACATGCTTGAGTTTTTATCTAGTAACCAAAAAACACATCTATTTTCAAAACTACAAGTTATGTACTCAGTTTAGCAAAACTAGGCATTTATTTAAAAGATTACCATTTCACTTTTCATAATACACTTTATATTTTCTGAGACCTAACCACATCCAAACCCTAATCAACACGACTAGGAATCTAAACTTGCTCAACCATCGCCATTTCCTATGTCTCTTACTAGTAGATCGGCCCCCTCCAACTCCGCCGCAAAGCTACTAAACCCTAGTATCCCATTGTTCTCAATTGTCCTCCGTGATTCCTTCTCCATCGCCGTAGAGGCCTTGATCCGTGGTTGTCGATGGCATCGCGACCTCTAGTCGACGCATTTGGTTTGAAAAAATATGTATGCTTTTTGTGAGAATTCAGGCATGTTTTTGGTAATTTCTCTTAATCTTTCAGTTGCCAGAGGGGAAAAAGGAGGGAAGATTTATTGTATTTCTCATTTAAAAATGATGCTGGAAAACTTTGGTTGCATCGGTCAACTCTATAAGTGTGGCATAAAAAAAGATGATGGCGCAGCAGTGCAGGTCGGCAGCTTTCACTTATGTCACACATGATGACATGAAGTCTTCAACTAGTGCAATTCAAGAATGGGGAAAGCATTAAGTTAATGCTATACCTAGGAAAGTGTTAGTTACATGTAACTTTCACTAGGTGCTATACATCATTACGCTCCGGGAGCTCAATGGTGACAACCCTATTTCACAACAAACTTTAGGAAATGAAATCGGATAGTCGATTGCTTTTTGAGTCCTTCACAAACTTATCCTAAATCAGCATATTAGTGAACCTAACGGGTATGTATCTTCGCTTCTTTTTCACATCTTCCTTATAACGGAGCTGGCTTTCCAAATCATGTAAGTAATCCGTAAAGGATCAAGGCATGTACAGTTTATATGATAAGTTCATTGTATCTATTTAGGTTAGGATGAGTGATAGCTTACCATAGAGTTTGACAAAGGAATGGGTTGAAAATGGAGTATCAAAGGACATAGGGTATAATATTATATTATTTGCATGATGCGAAGACAATCAACTTTTTAATAACCCCGGGAAAAACTCCAAAGTAAGTCGACCTTTCGTTTTGGCTTTTTATTGCTCCGATTGTTACTCTTATTTAAGCGTTTTATGGGAAAGTAAAAGGGATATGTACTTTCGTGCAAGACAGCATTAGACTTGAAGACTAAAGAGTCGCTTTTGTGATTAAAGTAGGGCATGAATTTCTAACCTAGCTATGCATCACCTTAGAGAAAGTGCGTTTTTTGCGTAGGGTTCACGGTGAAGAGAGATAATACATTTTCCCTAAATGTCCCACTTCATTATATTGCTTTTCTTTATTCTTTTCAAAGTTGAGGAAATGGAAAGGCCTAAGACCCTTTATTAAAAGCGCACATGAAGTTTTACTCCAAAAGGGACTTGTCTTGCTGTCGCTAAACTTAGCTAGTGAGACAAAGAAAGAGACAAGCTAATGGAATTAAGACATTAATGCCCTAGAGAAGAGAGAGAGAGAGAAGAAAAGGTCCCTTCATGGACCATCCCCTAATAAAGACACCGCTTCAATTAGGTGAAAGGGAGGAAAAGGGTATCTTTTCATTATCCTTAAGCCTTAGAGATGACACATCCTTCCACTCCAAACATGTGAAGCCCCCCTACCTGGAGATGCCTTGAGATGGAGTTCACCGTTTTTCGAATAGTGAGTAACTAAATGGGAAGTGTTCTTAAGAAAATTTGTTGAGGAAAGATGTGGAGGAAAGTGATCCCTTTTCATTGTTTTCTTGTGAAGTTTCTAGTAGTGACAATGGCCGGCCAAAAAGACCCCCCAATAAAGCTTATGCCCATCAAGAACAATGCTAAAGGCAAAACTAGGCATAAAAAAAAAGAGCATCCACCAATCCATACACTTGAATTGTAAGGGAAGCTTTTGAGGAAGTAAAGGGTAGGTGGCTCGAGGAAAAAGGGAAGATATAAAAAGAATCTTGCTCATTCAATTGAAGAGGAAAAAAGGAGGAAAAAAGAAAAAAGCTAAAGAGATGAGAAATGACTTTATTTGAAGAAAATGACCCAAAATGAAATGATTAGGTCTAACTTTGTTGTAATTCTGCCTTTCACATGATTAAATATCACATTTAATCGTCTGATTACAATTTTAGCATTTTTGACTTAATGTAGAACATGTCGTAAAGTTATATACTCTTAGAAAGTAAGGTTCTTGAAGAACACATTTGCTCTTTTATTGCCAAATGCTAATCTCCAATTTAGTTTATTACCCTAATCTCTCCTAAGTGGAAAGTCGGCCATAATCCATTTTAATTGTCTCATTTATCACGGATTGTCCTTAGTGTTTACACATGTGCTGGTGATGAGACTCATCGGTCACGAGTTGTTTGTTTTGTCGAACAAGTGAAATGGTCTCTCCCCCCTCCCCTTTCAAATCATTGTATGATTCGAGGCACATGGCCCTCGATCTTCTATTATCCACTATTTCACTACGTCTTTTCTTGAGTACATGCGTATTTTTGCCAACTATGGTACTGCACATATTGTATTATTGGTGCCTTTTTCTTTAGTTCTATTTTTCTTTAAAAAAATTAAAGGTAGTAATTAGGAGACACATTTAATTAATAAGACGATTATTGAAGAAACTATAATAAGACGATTATGAAAGAAACTATGTTATATCTTCATAATTTATCTAAAACCCAATTCACTCAAGTGATTTGGATGATTATGTGAATGTATGGATACGACTTTTGAAACTATTTACTTCATCCATGCCAAAGGATTCATCTCACTTGTGAAATATATTCACTAATTACACTAGATATCCATATTCATAAAATGATTTTAAGACTGACTTTTAAGCATTACCAAAGAAGACTGATGCTTATATGAGAATTTTGGACTCCATTTTGCTTTTTGTAATTGCTGTTAGATTGTAAATATGTCAATGAATAGATCATTGATGGCAAATGAAACAATGTTACCTTCATTAAACATGGCGTCAACCAGAAGCAATAGTACTGGGCTGGGTCACCTAAAGGATGTCCTTTTGCATGTAATCCAACAACCATCACAGGAACCATCCCATGTAACAACATTGTCATCTTCACCGTTCATGTTGCTAAAGAATTTAACGATGACCATACGATATTCTATGATTTCAATGCTTATGTTCCCCTTTTTATAGTTTGGTTCTGGGATGTAACAGATGATATGGTCATTTAGCGCCCAAATATCTGCTTATTTTGGGCCAGTCATAACTGTTAATCATATAATCCTCGATAGATTCAACGTTAATGATTGAAAATAGTCTATGGTCCATGCTCCAAAGCCACGTGGTTGCCACTTTTTGTCAAACAGAAAACGCACGAAAGTGGCCATTGGTTCAGAAGAATCTTGAGTACAAAACAAGGCTAAAACCGATGGCTCCAAAAACAAACCCTAGTTTTGATGAGAAAGGTGCATGCAACAGTTGTTGTCTCCTTCATCTACTATACATACACACGTGTGATGCATATAGCATACTTGATGGAAATTGAGCTTGCTTCACAGATACATTTTAAAATTGGTGCTTGTTCATTTTAAATTATAAATCCACAGAAAGTACCAAAAATAAAAAAAATAAAAAAGGGTTTCGAGCCCAGAAAACATGGATTCGTACCCATGAGTCTTGGTTTGACGTACCAAAAGTTTGAATTAATATCACTTGAATTTAGTTGTCGAGACCGATGGGCACTTCATCACTTGTGCACTCGCTTGACCCACCATCATTTGACTGAACTTAGGGAGGTTGTTTGCTGTACTTTTGTTGCTATCTCCAGTCGAGTTGCTTGTTTAGCTGATCAATTAAATCGGTTTATAAACGTGATCTTCTTTTTCTTTTGATTTTATCGTAGTTTCAGTGATTTTTGCATAGCATGCTGCAGAGACAGGATGAACCGTTTCATTAACATGAATCAAAAGAGAATGATGGAGTCAAATCTGTGGTGACCAAGCTTAGGGCCTGCACGCACGTGAAAGGGTAAATGACAAACCGTGAAGTGGAATGAGACAGCTTACCAAAACCATAGGTTAGACTCTTTTTCTCGATAGGTAAACCTAGCTTAGATTAGATACACTTTTTTTCTTTATAAACTTTAAAAGAAGTTATGTTAGGATGTATGTACAAGTTATTTCAAAAAAAAAAATCTCATATCGAAAAATAATTATGGTTTGGAACACAGCTCATTGGCTTGAGGTCCAAGTGAATATATTAACTTGCTCAAAATTAGGCTCCTATTCTTGCTTTTATTGCACACTCCTAACAATGATATTAGAGCCGGTGGCATTACTTATTTTGGTGTTCGGTGAATATCTCAACGAAGAAATCTTGTTTTCTAGTAGAAGTTTTGAGGACCCACTAGATATGTTTCTATTGGCTATTCACCTAGCGAGTGTATTGCTGTACTATCTGCTCTTAACAAGTTACATCGGATAGGACCAGGTGAAAAAGTCACGAGAGTCACACGACAAAGATATTTTTAGGTTACTATGCAGATCGAATAAAACCAAAAAAAAAAAAACAAAATTGACCACTCACCAAATCTTCACTTTTTACCAATGCGTTCAACGTGGTGACAAAAGGGAAAAATAAATTAATTGGATACTATTTTGATGTCAAAAGGTGATGATGACGTAAACAATGCAGATTGTACCAATTGCACGTCAACTATGAAGACAAAAACAATATTAGACACCTGTTTATTTCTCCAAAAGATTTTCGTAAAAATCATCGTTCTTATAACTTAAAACAACTAGCTAGTGGAGAATATTTTCACAATCAACAATAATTTACATCCAAACACTTTAGTGGAAGTTAAAATGTTTTTTATTCACTCTTTCTTGAAAACAATACAAACAATCATTTTTAAGAAATATATTATTTAGATCATCCATTTTCTATAAAACAAATAGTGTCATACCCTAAAATCATTAAGAATAAGGAATGACACGGCGTCCTTTACCGAATGACCCAACCTCAAACCTCCAAAATCCATCTCCCAAAAGTCCCATCATCAATATTGCTTTCATCCTGCCCATCACTAGTTAAAGAGCCTAAAAAAGATTGGAGGGAATGGGTCAGCAACCAAAGCTCAATGAGTAATGCATCTCTAATAAGTGGATCAAATATTCACAATACACCTTTACAAAACACGATATCATCATTCATTAATCCCAAAGCTAGAGTACTATATACATAAAATATCAAGAGTAGATAATACCTTTCGAACAAACCTTTTTACATATAAGATCAATGATAGTATCAATTCACAAAAATAAATCAACCAATCAATGGTCTAGTCCATTAATTAACCTTATCTAACCACATGTCAATAGTTCATTCCATCAATAAATCTCAAATCACATGTCAATGGTTCACTCCATTAATCAAGCTCAGAGTCAAATGTTAATAGTCTGCTCCATTGACCAAACTTGTGCTCAATTATCTAACCATAATCACGCATAACGCCCCATGACAAGGCAACTAAAATTCCTCCCTTAGCTAGGTCTCCACCTATATTGCTAGTGACTCGGCCCACAAAGATATCATAAACTAATATACATATACCCACAAACCCACAACTAGGTTCACAGCAATATTGAGCACTAAACTCATCCTCCACTACTAGGGAATCAAATTCAAAATCAATATCACCAATTGATTTTACAAAACAAAACACATGAATTTTCTCAAGTCCCTTTATCAACCATAATACATGTCTTAATGCATTTCTCAAATCATTTCAAAATCTATTTCATAAACCAATTCACAAATTTGTATATCACTTTTCGCAATGCATTTCTTAAAACAATTGTTAATCCATTCATAAAAATTAAATTGAAGTAAACACCCGATTTTTATTTTATACAACAAGCATGCTTATTGATAACTTTTAATATATTAAATCATTTTCACTTTAAAGACATAAGTTTATAAATTCTTAGAAGAGATAACAGTACACACTTGGAAAAGTTGAAAACCAGCCTACGGTGGTTACTTGAGCCAACATACTCATCTTCCTAATAATTAACAAAAAAAATAATATCAAAATCCAAGCAAAACATTACTTCAATGAACAACTCGACTAAACCATGCTCAATCGTCAATGAATCGACTGGTAAGTGCTAATGATAGCGTATGTTCATCTTTTTCCTTGTGTGTATAATCTATTACACTTAACTTGCACACAACTCTTTCAAATTTCATTCCAAACAAACCGTCCGTCAAAATTGATTTTTGTCAAACCCCACCGCTACATAGTGCCCTAGATTACCATTTTCACAAAAACCGCAACTCAAAAACTCCTCATTCAGACCTCAGTTCAAGATCCATATAACTCCAAATTTGTGCCCTCACTTCCAAAATTACTCCAATTGGACAAATATCGGCTTGAATACCTATCAGGCGTTATAAGTTGCAGTTGATTCAGCTAGTCAAGGTGTCCCGATCAACTACGCGTAATCATTTAGCTTCTTTTCCTCATTCCCTCCTCGTTTTCTGCTTCAGCTTCTTCTTCTCCTTTATGAGCTTCAAATGCACGAGTTCAAATAAGAAGAGAGAAAAGGAGGGTTGGGCTTGGCCTTGGCCTTGGCCTTTAAGAGACATGGGCTGACTGGGTTTTTATTGGGCCTATTATTACAAACAGAACCTACGATTGATATGTCGCCTGGAGAATTCTCGCAGGACCACAGCGACGGCACTAGGCATTCACCAGCTCCTAGTCGTTAAATATGACATATGAGAGTCATCAATAGGGAGTTGGAGGCAAATGAGACATAGCGATAGATTCTGCCCTTAAACTGAAATACCAAATAATTGATTGTATGTACATCAATATGGTAGCAGTTATGGAGTGCTTGCCAACTTTTATGTCAAAGGAAGATCGTCCCAAGTCAGCTGTCTTCCGCACAGTACTTTCTTTTAGTTTATCAACAAGACGGTGCAATTCTACTTCCTCTCTCATCAGTTCTCAGTCCTATGATCTAGTCCTCCTCCCCGATTCGAATGAGCGTCTTTATGCGTCGTGCTCTAGTACTGCTGCTTCTGCTTCGAATGTGCATGTCGAAGTGGATATTGCATGTCCAAGGATCATCCAAGCATTTTTAAGAGGACTGCATCTGAGTTTAACTCCATGATTCATGAGGAAAAGATGTTTGCTTGTGAATTGATACGATCGACTGGTCGGATCCTTTTCGAGTGGGGATTTGGGCGCCGCACTTAACATGACTACTGTGATTAGATAAGGTGCGCATTAGCAAAATTGTACCAGCATGCGATCCTAAATTTGTTGAAAATTGCATCGAGGTTTCCGCCAGTACAATGTCAGACCTACTTGTCCCCAAGATTCGGTGATACCTCGTGCCAGTTTAAATCTATACAGAAGGGAAGGAGCTTAGAGCTTGCCCGTGGGAAGCCGAAGCCTGTCAACCCCGCACTTGCCTGAAGTAGGGGTATGCTTTGAAAACCCGTACAGATGTGCATAATGAGCTTAGTGGAGCATCGAAGGGGGTTCATTCATGTATATACATATGAATGTTCAGCTAACAATCTGTTTATGTACGTGGAAGCAATAGTTCGGCGGCTTCAGCCCTATTTTAGTTTACTTACCCCTCCTAAAGTAGCTATTTGTTTGACCTTTCACATTCATCACAGCCACTGGCATATGCATTGATTTGGTAGTTCGCTATTTCTGTGAAGAGATCTCTGGATCAAATGGAATACGAAAAGAGTGACGAACTTCGACACTTGAACAAAGTATTGTTAAGTTTTTGACCTGGAGGCAAACCCTCAGAAGACCACCTAATGGCAGTAAGGAACAGTTGATATTCGCATCTTGTGGTTACTTTGCCAGCGACAGGAAAAATTCTGAGCGTTGAATCCAAACTTTGAAGCATGCGGTGGGTTCGGTGTGTAGTTGAATCGATGCCGCATGACAGTCCCTTTTGCAAGGAATTAGTAAGGTCATTGGCGTGGATATTATATGCTTGCTGGCTCGCAGCAGGATTCTAATGCTTCTTTCATTGTATGTCGATATCTGTAGACAATTGCTCATTACTACTGTCTAAACTTAAGTAAACACCTTATAAGCTTATCTAGCATTCGACCAGGATGGGTGTAAACATGATCTTGTCTGGTCTAAACAGTTCTACGGATAGAACCAGAAGCAACAAGGAAAGTAGGAGCATACATCCATGGAATACCTGCCAAAAAGCCTTCTAAAGGAAAGGGACAAATTGTATATGTGACTCTTTGAGAAAGGAAAAGAAAAGGAAATGCCTTAGCCATGTCTAAGCACCAACTCGCCTGAGATTCACCCTACTGGTCCGTCTGCTTTTCGGCGATGGTTTTGATAGATTGGACTTTACATACAACTTTCTACATGCTTGACAAGATTTTTTAGACAGGGTTGGTGTGTCACAAAGCCTACAAAGGATTTTAAATATAATGAGCTAAGGGTAGAGTGAAAGTGAGTTCAATTAGCAGTTGGCTAATTAATTATACTCTTTTAGCTTTCTTGTACTTCAAACGGTTCATTGATTATACAAGAGATTGTATGGAAATATACAGGGGAAACAGATGCTATGATATCTATCGTTCCGTCCAGTACACTCGAAATCACAACATTCTTTTATCGACTCATTTTACTGCCGCTTGCATTATGTAACTTAGAGCCTCAATCAAAGTGTAGGAGTTCATGCATTTTTTGTACATCTAATGAGCATGCAAATATTCACATGATTCGGGGAAAGTAATGGTTCCTTGAGTTCATATCATTCATCATTTGAGATAAGCACATGCATGTAAGATTAACAAAAAATGGAATGCCAGGTGGAGAAGCAGCAGTGAGCATGAATGGGGGGCGGACGCCATTGTAGTCACCGGAGTGTTCCGACTTCGGCTCTCAACTGTATAGGCCCCTCGAGCGATATTTGATGGTCGGCATCTCTGCTCAAACAGGTCTTCCATTCTCTCGAGTTTTTCTGCTATTTCAATCCAATTCCCGTTACTGAAACCAAGAAAACTGAGGGTTTGATTTGTGATAATGCTGACGCTGATGCTATGGGGGAAACCAATCCATTGGCCTGAGGCATGCTCGGATTCTGGCTTTTTCTACACGATCATTCATGGAATCAGCCAGCAATTAATGGAGGAGGTCTTCGCTCAGGGCAGGCGGTTCTTCGGTTTGCCTTGAGCGAGAAGATGAAGCTGTTGAGGAACACGAAGAACAGAGGCTACAGTCCACTGTTCGATCAGGTCCCGGATACTGCAGATCAGATAAACGGTTTGTGTCTGATGATTTTATTGAGACCTACTTGCCATAGGAACCATTCAATCTAATCAATCCTTCTTCACTCCCACCTCCATGAACTGATACAAAAGGGAAGGAGCTTAGAGTTTGACGGCGAGAAGCGTAGGTCCATTGACCCGGTCTCTGCCCAAAGTAGATTTATATTGCATATTTATCTACTCCGGGGGCAGTTTGGGTCAACAGGCTTCCGCTTCTCACAGGCAAATTCTAAGCACCTTCTCATTTACATCAGCAAGATCAAGAATATTGCAGCACCTCTAGGAGGTCTGACATAAGATGGGGGGAAACCTGCAGGTGATGCAATTTTGAACAAATTTAGGATCCGCCGCCAGTATCAATTTGCTAAGGTGCACCATGTCTAATAACTATTGGAGAAGCTTAACAAATACAGCGCCCAAATCCCAGAGGAAAAGGTTCCAACCCAGTAAAGAGAGCGTGTGCCCATGTGGTTGACGCCAATGCCTCACGAGTAAAATGGAGTTAAAAACTCAGATGCAGTCCTCTTAACAGAAACAAAAGTTCAAGCATATGCATTTCGATGATCCTTGAACATGTACTATCCAATTCGACACACACGTTCAAAGCTGAGTATGGCACTTGAACACAATGCATAAGACGTCATTCGAATCAGGGAGGAAAGAACTAAATCTTAAAACTGAGAACTGACAAAAGAGGGAGTAAAATAGCAGGGTCTTGTCGATACATAGGAAAGGATCTGTTCAACATAGATATCAGGGAAAAAAAAGTCATTGAGAATGGAGAAGATGATGAGTGAAAAGATGCTTACTAGGGAAGTAAAAAAATTTGGCTTCTTTTGCAGAAATCAATGTTGGATCATCCCTGAAGATAATCTCAAGTTGAGAGGAATTTCATTAGAGTTTGATTACAAGTCCTACTGAATTGCCACTACAACGCAATATAAAACCTAGGACCATTTTCTGAATCAGCTTACTACTATCCAAGATTGGCTTCAAATTAGCACGATATCTACGCATTACTCTTGAGATATAACTGGATACATAAGTCAACTGATTTCGAGTTGGAGACCCTATGCGATGAAAGCTGTTGACTGTAAGATCAGCCCCACTGTAAGTAAGTAGACACTTGAGTTCAGGCTCTTGGGCAATGCGATTAATAGTAAATCTCCACAGCTAAAACTCTATTATTCAAATTGCGGCACAATAGCTTCGGAACATAAAATTGTGTAATCAGCAGTTACAAATGACAAGAGATTTACACTTTGGCCAACGTAGGTGAGAGTCCAAGAGAGCATCTGCAGTTCAAAAGTCAAGGCAATTTAACTGCCCCTGGGGCACTTTGACAGTTAAAATAACTGGGCACTATCTGATGCCTGTGGAAGAGGAAGATGAGGATTACTACGGTACTGAAAAGGCCCCATATACCACCTCAGCGAAACAGAGGATCTCTGTACAACAAAAATTAAGGTGTACAGCTCTATATCATCCACGACAAAAACTCACCATGCCTGACCATGAAATTCCTCCAGCATCTGCCTCCACCACCTCGACAATATTTTTAGTGAAAATACAACAGTGAAACCGAAGTAAGTGGTCATGATCAGCAACAATTTAAGTTGGACAGAGATTATATTAAGCAACCGTTTACCCTCAGGAGGCCAGAGGTTTGGTCCAAAATGAGGCTTCTGCGCATTGGGATCATTCTCTGGTACTTCCATTCCTAAGAAGCAAAACATCAATGGAATCAGTACTACTCAAATGGTCTTCAGAAGATGATAACCAGATAGATAATAACAAGTTTCAGTTAAATCATTGTCCTAGAGCTACTGGTTTTGTGTTAGTACTTCAAAGTTCAAACAACTGGCTTCTATTTCTGTGACAGTTCTGGTGAAGAGTCCTCACTTCCTTTTCTAAGTGCTGCAATCCAACCACCAGCTGATTACAGGGAGCTATCAAAATCAACAGGTATTCATCTAAATCCACTTTAAGTAGCATAGACTGCAGTAAGCTGACGCCCAAAAGAAACAGATAAGATCATAGGACACAAACCATTTATCTGATTTGCAGGATCGAGAACCTGATCAAACAGAGAACCATAGCCTTTGTTCTTCTCGTTCCTCAAGAGCTTCATCTCTCGGTCAATGGCAAACTGAAGAACCGCCTGCTCTGAGAGAAGACCTCCTCCAGATTCCATGATTGATCTCATAGAAAAAGCCAGAAAGATGGAGGGGATTTTATAGACTTACATCGTCGCTTGGACAAGGCAATCCAAGTCAATTTCGTTGAGTCATGCATTCATTGAGGATGGAGGATTTGAGTCATGCATTCACGGAGGAAAGATTTCTCGTTCTCCTTCAATAAACACAATATGGAAACCTTTTTCCACCTTGCGAGAGGGGTAAAATTAGTCCAGTATACAATTCAAAAATGCAAAACCTATGAAAGATATGTTTATATGTACAAAAATATTACTAGTCTAGATGAAACATAATCTTTTCGTCTTTTATCAGAAGATAGAAATCATGTAAGTATATCCTATCATAAACATCAAGACAATGTTCAGTTCAAGCATTGAACTCCACCAATAAGAGCTAATGCGTCACAGCATCTTTCAACCAACTACTGAAGCATCAGAAATTTAGAGCGACTAGCAGTTAGGAAATTACAGACACAGAATAACTTCAGCTTCCAGCGTAATCTTTGAGGCACAAAAGTTGTACACGAGGTGGGAAGCCGAAAGCAAATGAGAAGTTCACAACTGCAAGTCATGTGGATGGTGCTGCCATCCAAAGGGGTGGGTTGTGCACGAAAGTGCTACTCATGCAATGCAAAGATCAGCGGATCGGCATCATAGTTAATTCATTTCCATATTTTATGCAGTCGTGCTGATGCCAATTAACCTTAGTCAAGAAGATCGGTTTCAATGTACTTTCTCCAATGGATTCTATGGAGACTTCTTACTTGAACCAACAGAATTGTGTATACTACATACGAAGATTTCACCTTGATTTTAAGGCAAACAAAAAATGACTTTAACTTCCATGTTAATCCCCATGTGAGTACATGGTGAAGCCCTGTAGACCACCAAAATCAGAAGACGTTTCCAAGGCCAAGAGTAAGCGGATTCCACTTGATAAAGGAAGGATGCTCTCGTGACAGAAGAGCCAAACTCTTGCACTTGGAGGGAAAGAATCTTGAGACACGTTGCAGAAACAAAAGAGAGTATTAGAAGCGAAAAAATGGAAGAGGGTAAGAAGAAAAAAATCAATTTTAGGAGAAAAGTCAAGACAAAAATGGGGCCGAAAGAAAAAGTTCTTCAGGACCAAGCTGGGTTTGGCTTGAATTCATTCGCCGTCATGACCTTTGTCCAATCTGATCTGCACATGGAGACTGTAAACGTCTGTTTCAGTAATTATTGAAGGGTCTCTGATAGTTATAATTTTACCTATTTAGGATATATTTCCGAATACAGAATTATAGGAGGCTGACTAGCATGAAATGGATTCTTCCGCTCAGAAGCTCACCTAACGTGAAGTTGTTCATACGATGCGCCTGTTTGGTAGTAAACAACCTACGACGTGGCTTGTCCCACGTTGCAAAGATGTGAGTGCATATGTAAAGGAGTTTTGGCACTAATTATTAAAAAAAAAAAAATCAATGATCACTACTTTTTTATTTATTGAAAAAATCGAATTGATAATTATATAAAAGAAAAAATCAACCATATATCATGTTGAAACAATGCTACTCTTCAAAAAAGAGTTATAGTTATTTTTTATTTTTCATTTATTTGATTCCAAATTTTTTACATATTTTTTCAACATAACCTTTGAGAACGTACCTATCGGTTTGCAATCTTTTATGAAAGATTGCCTCTGTTCAAAAGACATTAGTTTTTGGGATCAATCTTAATGAAGTCTTTTTGAATTTTCTCTACAAAATTACAACCATCATTTTCATTTGTTTCCATTAAGAGATCCTAAATAAATATTAGAATTGCTATTTAGTATTCTCAATCAAACTTTATTGTATTCTGGAAAAAAAATTAGTAATGTTATGGGGCAAATAATTCATTAAAGAAAGTAATATCATGTCTCATTATTATACCAAATTCGAAGCTATTTTCCCAACAATTTTATGGAATTATTTGTGTAACGATGGAGTCAAGAGTCAGAGGAAGGTGGCTCACGATCGGGCAGTCCTCAAGATGTCGTCCATTGATCCCGAATCTTCCTCTTCTCTTGCCCATCGCAACGTGCCTCTCAGAATCACTTCAGATACTTCTTCACTGAGGAGAGTGGACACGCAGAGACTGCTTGCTTCGTGTCATTCGTCGATTTCCCACTTTCAAGATCTTCCTGCTTCATTCCTTGGATGCTTTAGAGATGAGTCCCTAGCGTAGAAAGCCTCCTGATTCACCATGGACTCGGATCTCTCCCCATGCTATTCATCTGCGTCCTACAATCCTAGACACAGTCGCCACCGTAGAATTTCGTCTCCGAATTCGACTCACAATGATGTCGGCACTGATTTACCCCGGTTTGTCTCAGTCTTTGTGCGGGTCCGGCGGCGAAGACAAGTACGAAAATCCCGCTTCTGAAGATGTGGGGACTGTGGCGGCTCAGGATCTACCTCCATGCATTCTCAAATTTGCCAGGATTTGCACAAGCAATGCCTTGCGCCAGTGCCGTGTTCCACAGCACAGCCAAGTAATGCCCTGTCGCACACTTGAGCCGGTTCGTCAAAGTCCGCCGGGCAAACAATGCTGACTTCCCCACGACGCTGGAGCACGAGGCAGCCCTGCGCCACGACCTCAACATCGAGTCTACCTCTCTTCGCTCGAGTGGGACAACGTGGCCCTTCCTGCAGTCTTACCAGAAAATTGAATTCCTGGACCCCACTGAGATGGCAACTCGTCACGCTAATGCATCCACTCGCACTTCCTGAGGCTGCTGCTGATCCTCAGGAGATGGCCCGACCACGGGCTCCCTGAGGGACCGACAAAGGGGATCTTCGTGGACGGGCTGAAGGGGCAACTCCAGGAGTGTCGTCCTGCAGAGGCCCAAGTCATCGGACTACGTGCTTTGTTCTGCTCTGCTTCATGGTCGAGAGCCCGAAGTGAACGACGATGGTAACAGAAGCTTTAGCCGTCAATCCAGTTGCCAATCTATCAATAAGTGGATGGAGGATTTCAGTTAATGATTGATAATGTCCTTCTTTGAGGGTAGCGTAAATTGGAATTCGAGAAGTGTAAAAGTCCACTTGCCACGGGTAACGTAAATTTGAGGGTCTCGATAGCCATGATGAGAATCAATGAGTGGATGGATCCGGCATGCCTACCACCCTCGTCTAATCACATATCTTACAGTTGCCGAAAGCTTAGCAGCAACCCACCTTTTTGATAATGCTTCTGTTCGTAACATGGTGAAGGTTAATAGGTCGTTTACTCTCAGTCAGTGCCCAATTTTTGGGCAGCTTTAAGTAATTTATTGCCCAGTGCAGAAGAAGAAAACTATGCTATCTTTGCTTCTTGAAATGTTGTGGTGCCTTCCTTGTTGCGAAGAGACGCACAAAGAGGACGATGATCCTTCCTACAGGGACCCTCTCCAGTAGTCTCCCTCGTCCGCCATTGTTCCTGTTGCATTTGGCCAAAGCGTACTGAGCAGTGGGTCCTGAGAAGGATGACATGAGAGCTTTCAGAAATTTTATATCATGAAGAAACGAGGTAATGGCCCTGATTACACGTTTTAGAAGGTTTCAGTTCATACGATGTTGTTGATTCCGCACCTAGAATTGCCGATGTCTTCTTTGTGCCCCTCTCAATTCCAGTTTATGCCATTTTGATACCTGATGCTTGATTCACTCACGTTTACTAGATTGTTAGAGAATGCTGTTACATGCATGGGCTGATATGCAGTGCTCTATTTACGGAAGCGATCTGGAGATACCGAATGGGTTTTTGGGTTTCCCTTGTTTGGTTTTGATGTGTTCCATTTGCTGTCCTTGTTCCTCATGGATCTGATTCTGAGGGATATGATAGATAGCATAAACGAGCTGAGAGCAGGAGTGCATTGGTTTTCTATTTTTGATATATGTATTTCATTGAGCATGAGTTTGATGATGCATAGTGACCTGGGCCACCGTGGGGTGGTTGGGTTTGTTGAGTTTTCTCAACTTTGCTTGCGTTCTTTTGCCCTGTATTAGTTCATGGTACGAAGTCATGGGAACCCACCACATCAGAGGTCTCATAGCACAGTTATGGGCAACAATACTTCTCGTGTCATAGGTGGTTCGTTCCCAATGAGAAAGGCAGAGTCAATTTGGAGTTCCCGAGCCCTTGGATAAGGGATTAGGCCATTAGTTTTTGGATAGAGGGTGATTGGATGTCTTAGCCGATCGAGAGAGGGGTAATGTCTGGTCCTCTGAATGCTACAGATATATCCAACTTCTTGGCACCTTTTGGATAATGGCATCGAAGACATGGTCTCCAAAGTCTCATGAGGAGTGTTAGTGAGGCCATGAAAAGTACCATCACTCGAACCTCTTCTAAACATTACATGTGTCTCATTGGATCAAAGGTGTTTCTTGCACCAACAAAATAGTCTTGAAGTGGGGTATCTGAAGGAGACCATGGAAACAATATGGAACTAAGAAGTATTTAACTTCCATATTTAAAGTGAAAGTTTTGGATGAAGTAGATACCATCTTAAGCATCAAAGTTTAAAAACATAGTGGGTGTTATCCTTTGAGTCAATGTGATTACGTTGTAAGACTGTTAAATAAATTTTAACATTTTAGTTTTAAGGAAATGAGTACTCCATTTGATTTTAGTATTAAATTAAATCGTTATACGAGTAGAATAGTAGCACGATTTGAATATACGAGTGCTAAAGAGTGTTTAAAGTTTGCAATGCATTGTATTAGACTAGATATTGTTCATTCTTTGTGCAAGTTGAGTAGCTATTAGTATAAATATTGGAAAGCTATTACCATAATTTTTTCTTTTCTTAAGAGAACTAAAAAATTAAAGATTGTTCTATAATAATTATCTAGTTGTATTAGAAGGATACGCCAATGCTAGTTCAATTACAAGTGTGGGTAATAAACATTCCACTTTCGGATAAATTTCACATTAGGTTGAGGTGTTGTATCTTAGACGAGTAAGAAACAAGCATGTATATGGAATGCAAATTCGTTGCTTTAGCAACAATTGAAAAAGAGGCTGGATGGATTAAGAATTTATTGTTGAATATCAAATTATGGCCTAGTCCTCTACCTCCTATTTCAATCCATCGTGATAGTCAAGTTACTTTGATAAGAGCTTATAATAACACTTAAGATGGTAAGTCTAGACATATCGGTCTAAGACATTAGTACATGAGATAATTGATTTAAGATAATACCATAATAATTGTTTATGTGAGGTCAAACAAGAAATATAATCCCTTGATAAAAGCTTTACCAAGAGACATGATAAATATGACCTTACAAAAAATGGGGTTGAAAATCTTTAGTTAAAATAACTAGTTTTGGTAACTCGACCATTTTCTAAAATATCACTAGTTATAAGATTTAATTAGTAAAAACAAGTTACTTAAAGTGATTGTTTGATACTAACATTAGCTCTGACATGAGAAGTTAGTATCGTCTATTACATTTTGTAGATTGAATTAAATTTTTAATGAAGCATAGTACAAATTAGTAATGTGTCACTAGTGACAAAAACATGTTGTAGATACTTTACTTATGTGTGCGTAGCAGTTGTGTTGCTTTTTACGAAAGTTAGAGTTGTTTTCTAGAAAACTCACGAAACGGGTACAAGTACAAGGCTATAATAGTACCGAGTAAATTAGAACTTTAAGAGGTTAGTATATGTACAATATTGTCTAATTCTATAATTTAAAATACAAGTTTAAAGCTAAGTTACTTGTCACTTTTATAAAGTTTTGAGGTGCTTACATTAAATAAATGTTTAACTCGAAAAATACCTTTATGTATATATATTAATCTCATGATAATTTTGATTGTATATTTTTAACGTTTTCCTTTGTATTTTTGTTTCACAAACAAAGTGGGCAATCGTTGGTAAAACAAACTAAGAGGTGCCTTGTCTCACATCAAAAAGATGTAAATGCACATGTAGATGAGATTTGACACTAATCAATGATCACTATTTTTTATTTATTTTTGAATAATTTGGATATATAATTATAAAACCATAACCATAGTGCCATTTTGAAACAGTGCAACTATTCACAAAAGAGTTATGGTTATTGTTTGCTTATTATTTATTTAATTTCGAATTTTTTATATGTCTTTTCAACATAACCTTTGAAAACGCTCTTGTTCATTTTGTAATCTTTTCTGAAAGATTGTCTCTATTTAAAAGGGGTCATTCTTGATGAAGGATTTTTTATAATTTTCTTTATAAAATTATAGCCATCATTTTCAATTGTTTCCCTTGAGAAATCTTGAAGAAATATTAAAATTGTTATCTAGCATTCTCAATCAAATTTTGTTGTATTATAGAGGAAATTTGTTGATGACCATTAACAACGTTATGAGGTAAATGATTCTTTAAAAAAGTTATATCACACCTTAAAATGTGATTTCATTGTTCTGCCAAATTCAAAACTATTTTCCCAACAGCCTACTACACCTATTGAGTCAACAATTAACCACTTGCGTGCAACAAACCGAACATCTGGTTCACTCTTTCGCATGCCATGTTTTCCCACTCGCATTCCCATTTCTGTTTGTATGGTCTATAGTGCTCGATTCGAATAACATAATACTCAAGTTCAATTCTTATTTGAATACGAAGCTCAATGATCTCATCAAACTATATTGAAAGCTAGACTTTATATGATCTCTGAGTTCGTACAGCTTACATAGCTTGACTTAGGTATGCTTGACACAATCCACTTAATTTCTCAATCTTAATAATTAGGTGCAAATACCTTTTCTTGGGTTCTGTCTTATAAACCATGTCTACATCCAAGATTAAGAGGGACTGGTTTTTCATTTTATTGGAGTTCAATACATTAAGGTTTGAATCTGAAAACATAGGAGCCTTGAATCATAGGTAAATGTACGAGATAAGGTCAGGTGCTCACTTTTATTCCCTCAGGTTAGATGGGGAAGAACATAAAAAGGATTGGAGGGAAGAAAAAGGTGTTATTGGAGGCACTGGTTTCGTGGCTTCTTTGCTGATCAAGCTTTTGCTTGAGAAGGGCTATGCTGTGTATACCACTGTTAGGGGCCCAGGTTGATCTTTCTTTTTCTTCTTAAAAATCGATTATTTTCACCGTCTGCTTGATCTGTTGGTACACGTAAATGCTTTGTTTTGACGGCATATTCCTTCATTCGTTAATGCCCCCAAGAAGAGAGAGAGGAAGAGAGAAGAAAAGGTCTTTGATGGTCCATCCTTAAGAACACCAAATTAATTAGATGAAAAGGAGAAAAAGTCTTGTTTTTTTTCATTATCCTGCGGCCTTAAAGATAAGACATTTTTCCACTCCAAACATGTGAAACTCCTTACAAGGAGATACCTGAGCTCACCATTTTCGAATATTGAGTAACTAATGGGAAGAGTTTTAAAGAAGAGTTGCTGAGAGTAGTTTGGGGAAATTGATCCCTTCTCGCTGTCTTCTTGTGAAGTTTTAGTAGTGAAAATGGCCAGTCAAGAAGGCCCCCAAGAAAGCTAATACCCATTAAGAACAATGCTAACAGCAAAAGTAGGCATAAAAAGAGAGCAGCCCACCAATCCATGCATTTGAATTGTAAGGGAAGCTTTTGAAGAACTAAAGAATAGGTTGCTCGTGGAAAAGGGAAGGAAACAAATTAAAGAGAATCTCACTCATTTAATTAAAAAGCAAAAAAAAAAAAAAACTAGATAGGTGACAAATGACTTTATAAGAAAATAATAACACAAATGAAATTATTAGGTTCCATTGTCTTGTAATTTTGTCTTTCACATAATTTAATGACACATTCAATCGTGCTCATTAGCTCATTATGGTTGAGCGTTTTGACTTAATATATAGAAGACATAAGGGTTGTACGCTTTATGTGACATAGAGCATGTCATTAAGTGAAGAACCGTTAGAGCAAGGTTCTTAAAGCACAAATTTGCTCTCTTATTGCTGAATGCTAATCTCTAATTTAGTTTTATTTTTACAATCTATTCCAAGGGGGAAAGTCCGCCATATTCCACTTCAGTTGTCTCATTGATCACACAATGTCCTTAGTGCTTATACTTGTTATGCTTGTGGAGAGACCCGATCAGTTACAAGTGTTTGTTGTGTCAAACATATAAGAATGGCCCCTCCCTCTAATTGGAGGCATATGGCCCTCAATCTTCTATTATCCACTATTTCACTCCATGTCTTTATCGAATACATGCATATTTTTCGTCAATCATAGCACCTATCTCTTGCACACGTTGTATTATTGGTGTCTTTTCAACTTTATTCTATTTTTCCTTTTTCTTTTCAAAGTAATAAATACAAGACACGTCTAATTAACAAGACAATATTAAAGTCTATCTTTCAATATAGTTTAATAAAATCATCGAGCTTCATATTCAAAAAAGAGGAAAACATGAGTATTAGGTTATTTGAATCGAGCACTGTGAACCATACAAATAGAAATAGGAATTGAGAAGGGAAAACAAGCTGATGATAGCATTCACCATTTTAGCTTGTTTTCCCCACTCAATTTCTATTTTCGTTTGTATGGTCTGTAATGCTCAATTCGAATAACCCAACACTCAAGAAGTTCATCTCTTTTTTTAATATGAAGCTAAATGATAATATCAAACCATATTAAAAGATAGACTCCAATATTATCTTGTTAATTAGACGTGTCTTGTAAACATTACTTTGAAAAGAAAAGACAAAAGGAGAGAACTAGAGTTTAGTAGGCACCAATGATACAACATGTGCAATAGAAAGAAGTGCCTATGGTTGGTGAAAAATATGCATTTACTTGAAAAAGACATGTAGTGAAATAGTGGAAAATAGAAGATTGAGGGCCATGTGCCGCCAACTATACAATGCCTTAATAGCAGGAGAGAGTGGGGATTATTCTCGTTTGTTTGACGCAGCATACACTTGTAACTGATAGGGTTCATCCACAAGCACATGTGCAAGCACTAATGAGACGACTAAAGAAGATTATGGCTGGCTTTCCCACTTGGGAGATATTTTAAAAATAAAACTAAATTAAATATTAGCATCTGGCGATAAAAGAGCAAATCTGTACTTCAAGAACCTTGGAATAAGAGTTCTTAACTTTATGACATGATCTATTTCAAAAAGCTCAATCGTGATGAGGCGATTGAATGTGTTATTCAATTATGTGAAAGACAAGATTACAAAATAGACTTAATAATTTTATTTGTGTCATTATCTTTTATAAAGTCATTTGTCATCTCTCTAGCTTTTTTTTTTTCTTTCCTTTTTGCTTTTTAATTTAATGAGCGAGATTCTCTTAAAGTCTTTCCTTCCCTTTTCCTTGAGCAACCTAATCTATACTTCCTCAAAAGCTTCCCTTACAATTCAAGTGTTAGGGATTGGTGGGATGCTCTCTTTTTATGCCTAGTTTTGCCATTAGCATTGTTCTTAATGGTTATAGCTTTCTTGGGGCCCTTTTCGCCGGCCATTGTCATTACTAACACTTCACAAGGAAGGCATCTCCTTATAAGGAGCTTTACATGTTTGGAGTAGAAAAATGTTTATCTTTAAGGGTTAGGGCTTTAAGAGTTAGGAATCATGAAAAGATACTTTTCTCCTTTTCACCTAATCGAATTGGTGTCCTTATTGAAGGGATGGACCATCAGGGACCCTTTCTTCTCTGGTCCTCTCTCTCTCTTCTAGGGGGCATTAATCAATGAAGGAATATGCCGTCAAAACAGAGCATTTACGTGCACCACCAGACCAAGCAGATGATGAAAATAATTGATTTTTGAGAAGAAAAAATCAAAGAGAGATCAACCTGGGTCCCTAACTGAGGTATACACAGCATATCCCTTTGCAAGCAAAAGCTTTGATCAGCAAAGAAGCCAGGAAAGCAGTCCCTGTGTGTGGACTTTCCGATGCCATCGAAGGCAAAACAAACAGCAGCAGCAGAAGAAGACGAAAAATTCAATGGTGGGTATGTGCAAGAAATCTCGGGGTGGGGGTGGGGGTGGGTTTGGTTTTCAGAGATAGGTGTTATTGTTCCCCATCTAACCTGAGGGAAGAAAAGGTGAGCACGTGATCTTATCTTGTACAGTTACCTACTATTCAAGGCTCCTATGTTTTCAGATTCAAACCTTAATGTATTGAACTCCAATAAAATGAAAAGCCAGTCCCTCTTAATCTTAGATGTAGACATGGTTTACATCCAAGTGGCGTCACAATTTAATTTTTCATTAGACCGCAACGAGCTTATAAGACGGAACCCAAGAAAAGGTATTTGCACCTAATTATTAAGGTTGGGAAATTAAGTGAATATTGTCAAGCATGCCTTAGTCAAGCTATGTAAGCTATACGAACTCAGAGATCATATGGAGTCCAGCTTTCAATATAGTTTGATGAGATCATCGAGCTTCGTATTCAAAAAAGAGATGAAGTCAAGTATTATGTTATTCGAATCGAGCACTATAGACCATACAAACAGAAACAGGAATGCAAGTGGGGAAAACATGGCATGCGAAAGAGTGAACCAGAAGGAATCAATTTCCCCACACCTACTCTCAGCAAATTATCTTAAAATCCCTTCCCATTTCGTCCTCACTATTCGAAAATAGTGAACCCTATCTAAAGGCATCTCCTAGTAAGGAGCCTCACATGTATGGAGTGAAAAAATGTGTTATCTCTAAGGCTTAAATGGACGTCCAGGGGACCTTTTCTTCTCTCTCTCTGTGGACCTCCAAAGGACCTTTTCTTCTCCTCACCCCCTCCCCAACTTTTCGAGGCATTGTACAATTGAAGACACATGGGCCTCAACTTTCTTGGAGAACATGCATATGTTTTGCCAACAATAGTACTCCTGTCATTTGCCAATGTTGTGTCATTGGTGTGTTTGTACTTTAGATCTAGTTTTCTCTCTTTTCCAAGTCATGTTTACCAGGCACATTCAATTAACAAGACAATCGTTGAAGAAACTTATATTATATCTTCACCATCTGTTTAACAACCAATTCGAACAAGTGATTTGGATGACTACGTGGATGGATGCATAATTTATCTTGCCCAGTGAAATTTGTCCATTGACTACTCCGGGTTCCTATATCCAGAAAACGATATTAACACGAACTCTGGAATGTTTGAAAAGAAAAGACGTGCGGATAGGAGAATTTCGGACTCCCTTATCTTTACTTCATTGGTGCTATTCAATGGTCAATACGTTGATGGATAAAGAATAGATAGTAAACAAAACGAAGTTTTCTTCATCAAACACGTTGGTAAAGAATCTAACAATGCTCGTACGATATTCTGTGATTTCAAAGGCGCTGTTCCTTTTGTTTCTTGAACATTGGAACAAATGATATGGTTACGGATATTCTACGGTCCATGCTCCAGACTCGCGCGGCTCCCATTTTTCGTTGTTCAGAATTTGCAACGAAGTGGCCATTGGTCCACAACAACCTCTAATAAAAACAAGGTTGATGGCTACAAAGATAAACCCTAGTTTTGAAGAGAAAGGTGCATGCAACAGTTTTCTTCTTCATCTACTATGCCCACCCACTTTTAAAGCAAATCGCATACTTGATGTTAACAGATATTGCCCGATAAAGACATTTTAAGATTGGTGGTCGTTCATGTTAAGTTATGTATCCACCAAAACAAAAGGGTTTTATGCACAGAAAAAAGGGATTCGTACCCATGATTCTTGGTTTGACGTACCAAAAGCTTGAATTAACATCACTTCAATTTAGTCCGCACTTCTTCTTCTTTTTTTTTTTTTTTTTTTTGAAAAAGAGTCGGCACTTCTTGACCCACCATCATTTGACTGAACTTGGTGAGGCTGTTCGCTGCACTTTGTTGGCTATTTTCAACGTCGCTTGTTTAGCAGATCCATGAAATCGATCAATAAACTCGATCTTCTTTTTCTCTTTCCATCTTGTCGTAATTTCGGCGATGCTTTGGATCGCATGTTGCAGAGACAGGCATGGACCATTTCGATAGCATGAATCAAAAGAAAATGATGGAGTCAAATCTGTTGGGATCGAGCTTAGGGGCCTGCATGCACATGATAGTGTCAATGACTAACCCTAAAGTGGAATGAGACAGCTTACCAAAACCCCAAGCTTAGATTTTCCTTTTTCTCGATAGTTAAACCTAGCCCAGGTTACAGGTAAAACCGTAACAAAAGCCACATTATGGTAAAGATTAATAATGAGATATTATAGGGACCCATGAAAGCCAAACCAAAAAAAGAAAAGAAAGAAAAATGGACCGCTCACCAAATCTCCACTTTCTGCCGAGGCGTGCAAGGTCGTGACAAAAGGGAGAAAGAGATCATGTACGATTAATAGGACACTAACCTTGATTTGAAAGGTTATGATGATGCAAATATGATGCAAATAATACCAATGTCACGTCAACTATGAGTCCCAAAAACAGTTTTAGGTTTGGTACCTCGTACGGAGAATTGTAGCGGGACCATTGCAAACAGGCATTAAGCATTCATTAGTCCCCAGTCCTTGAAAATTGACATATGGATAGTCATCAACAGGGTCTTGGAGACAAATGAGACATATCAACAAAGCCTGCTCCCTAATTCACCTAATTAAATTACCAAATAATTAACTGTATTCAATTAATATGATAGCAAGTAGGTCCTGACCCAAAATGGTTCGTGATCGAGGCCGGATTAGGATAGACATGTTACTTACATTGAGATGAGTCGAGCACGAGGCACATTAACATTACACATGCTTGAACCCTAATTTAATTATCTTCTCTTTTTTTATCGAGTTGATGTGGGTAGATACAAAGAGATTTAATTGTATGCACCTATCTCATGACCCAAAACTCTAACCTCTTTGCTTCTTGTTGATTCAAAGCATGTCGAGCGCATGTTTTGAGCATGATTAATTTGGTCGAGTTGAAAACAAGCTAGGAACATGACATCTCTTGAAACACAAAAGCTCTAAACACCTTAGCAAATCGATTAGGTGGATACATTAGGATGGGCTTAGGGCATGATTGTTCACCCATCAATTACAGTTAAATTCATAATTGATTGTACCATTTCAGTAAAGTGGATAAAGTATCCATCTTTTTTTTTTCACGAATCTCATAAGTTGGTGTAAGCCCGGATGAGTAGCTTGAAGATTAGATTGTTTGTACATGTCATAATCGAGAATTGGGTATGCGTCGTGTCGTATGTCTAATTCCAACTCACAAATTCATTTACTCAACACTAATCCAACCTCAGGTTCAAGGAATCTAGATATCCACATCATGAGTGAGAATTTGTTCTCTATAGTAATTTTGTCACGTGATGATAATATGTGGAATTTAGAAGCCAGCTTTTCATACATTCAAAGGTAGAAATTATTGAGATGCATATTATTAGGTACTGTCAAATTAAGATTTACTGGTATTCTGGAACCGCACTACTATCTGGGTCTTTGGAAATCGAAAACTGCATTCTTTTCAGTGCCTATCGACACTGAAGCTGGAGTGAATCCTTATGAACTGGAATGACAGTATTCACAGTCCCAATTATTGAGCTTGACATTGAATGCATTTCATGAAAATCGTCTCCTGCTTCTCGTATGGATCATATCAGAAAAAACATATATGTATGCATCATCGTATGATTACCATTAATTTCCTTGCCATCCCATCTAGAGAGCATTTCTGGCTTCTCTTTCCAGGTAAACTGCAAATATAGCACCTGAATCTCAAGATACCTCTGTCGAATACTTAACTTCACAGAGTTGTATCGGTTTAGTACCCCGAGCTAGTCTTCCTCCAGCCTTTGCCCTGTCAGCTAATCGGAAGAACCTTTTAACTCGACCATCTCGAGCTGAAGTCACAACAGCCAGCGGCTCACAGCCTGAATGTTGCTCTTTCTAGGGACCGTCCACAACTACCAAGTTCCAGAACAACTGAGATATCGCGTACTGTTAGTGACGAAACATGACAAATCTTGCCAAACCCACTCACCAGAATATTAATTTTCAACTTAAGTCACACTGCAATGGCATCAAGTAAGAGAGCTGAGGAGATCGGAAGTAAAAGAAATCTGAAACATTTGTCACCGGCATTTGACAACGAGGAAGGTAAGCGCCCTGGGTTGCAAATGAAAAAGGCATGGGCTCTTTCATGACTTTCAGACCACGTTCTGTAGGCTGAAATCTTGTGTACTCAGACAATTGCCAATGTTCCATTCAGATCTGTCATCACTATGCAGAGCAATACATCTACCTAGAACCTTCAAGCATATATGAGGCTCGTTTTCAATTTGCTTTCATCGCAATCTTACCCTATTTGTTTGCCTTCAGAATTTTCTGATCCATACTAGGCAGGCAGCAGAAAGTGCAATCTCTCCACCCTTAAGCCTTCCTGTCCATCTCCATATAGCCGTACATAGTCTAATGATTTTAAGCTGCAACTTTTTTGGTAAGAGGAAGAAACAATTTCATTACTAAAGAGTAGAGTTTACATCAACAAGAGTTAAAAAACACTCAGAAGAAAATATGACAAAGGAAGGAAATTTCACGAGTCTACAAGAAGTTAAATTTCAAGGCGCCTTGCCACAACAAATTGAGCACCACAGGTGGAGGCCTTGTAAAACAGTTGAGGTAACAGGAACATGAGTTCTGTTCCGCTCCCCGGGCTCCAGCATTAGCACAAGTGCTGACTTCGCAGAACACAGGCCACCCTTGAAAGTTCCAGAATCCTGGCACCAGCTCCCTGCAATCACATACACATATGAGTCAACATGATATCATGAGCGGAACATATACTAAAAGTTACAAGATATGACATTGCACCATGCTCAACTGATCATTCAATTTACCTCAATAAAGAAAAGGAACACAATAGACCTACATATGCCCACAGTCAATTATACCTGTAAAAAACAATTTCTCCAAGAGGATCTGTCTACAGTTCATGTTGCATGGACACAGTATCCTTGCTAGTAATTTCCTCAATGTGTTAGTAATTTTCTCAACATGGATTTGTAACTTAAAGCTAGTAAGTTTATTATCAGAGATGGAAACTTTCCAAGCAAACCAGTAACTTCCTTGGTCACCAGGCCTAAATAGAATTCCTCCACAGCCAGTCAACATAAAGGCCTGCCAAGTGAATAGAATCTGGCTCAGGTGGCAAAGGGCGATCTAAAAGAGTCCAACTCCCTAAGTTAATGGTCTCGTTTTCTGTATCTTTAGACAGAGGATAGACTATGGCAACATTAATTCCCCTATTCATGAAGTAGAACTTGCTGGGGGCCTTTAAATGAAGGCAAAGCAACAAGATGAAGATTAAAGCATGCCGTGGTGCCAGTTCCAGATCTGCTCCCACTCAGCTTTCTTGTAAAAGGGCTAAGATATGCAGTGAGCTTGCAAGCAGAGTGTTCTTCCATTTGATGATAGATCTAGGCTCTTAGATCAAGGCCCACTCCTCTACAGTTTTCCGCAGCAATGGCCAAAACAAGATCCAGAAGCTTACAATTGACTCAATAATTACATAAGCTACTTAAGTGCACTAGTTTTGAATGTAATGGTGCCCAAAAATGAAGAGAGAAGAAAACAGATCATATATTACAGTAAAACAAGCCAACAAACTATCCAGTTCTCCCCAGCTCTTAGGGACCAATAGGTTTTCTACTTTGAATGTTGATCGATTATTGTCCTATAATGAAATGGGAATCCAGACCATGAAGAGCACATTTTTACAATGAAAAATAGTGCACTACATGGCAAGTTCTAAGGGTAATATTAAGACAGAAGGGCCCAGAACCATCTAGTAGAGGTTAAGTTCTTGTAGAATCTGCACGTGACTTTCCACATAACTGTGAGAAGGATATAAATTCAGGAGCCTAGATACTTCCTTTTGCTCAATAGATATAAGGTATCTGTTCAACGCAGATATATAGATATATTCTTTTTTGCTCATCAGAAATGCATGTGCATTCTTAAACTAAACCACGTCTAGAAAGTACATATATAGACAAAATTAGCATGACATCACTTACAATCTCTTTGAATGCACCACATTTAATCATTTTTCTCCCTAACTGTGATGAAGAAAATTGCTTGTTCATGACTTTAACTACAAGGACATTGTACTACTCCATGATCTTCTGCATTTGCACATGCAGAGAGAGAGAGAGAGAGAGAGAGAGATTAATTACCTCTAATTATCAACCTCAAAGAGTATGGACAAAAGATGGAGCATCTGTCCTTGGTCCAGCAACAGTACGGTAAACATAAACCTTATAAGACTGGCCATCATCGATCTCCTCATCCTTCATTACCTCAACATTCAACCGTGGCCTTTGCGTAGCCAACATCTTACAACCGTGTAGTGTCACTTTGCAAGCAGACATCCACAAAGATCTCATTGATTCATATTTCTCCAAGCCCGAAAGAAGAGCTCCATTACCAAATGGACAATCCCTTATTTCAAGTTTCCTCAACTTCGGGCAACCATCCAATATACACTGCATCCCGCGATCGCTGCCCCCAGCAAAAGCCACCGAAAGCGTCTCCAAGTTCTTAGCATATCTTCCAATATACTCGAACGTTAAGTCAGTCAAAAGACCAGAAACACCAAGCCTTCGGAGATTTGTGCAAGTCTTGACAACTGCACCAAAACCCTCATCCATAGGTTCATTTGTTAGGTAATCAGGTTGCCCCGGCTTCATTATGCAAAGACGAAAGTGGGTAAAACCAGGGCAGTTCTGCACAATTCTGGCTACAGCAGCATTTGTCATCTGACGGCAAAAGTAGAGGACATAGTGGAGCTTGCGGCAGCCAAGCGACACAGCAAGAAACCCCGATTCAGTCACACCACGATTAATGTCCTGGTCATAAGGATCAGCTGGGAAGACTCGAAGCTCCTCTAAAAGGGGACAATGCGAGGCAACAGCCTCAAGTCCTGCGTCTTCAACAGTGTCAAGTACCTGCAATGGGAACTTGAATCAGATATGAACTTCCCTTGTAACCACTTTGCAAGCAGTACAACTTTTAAGATTTTCTCCAGTCACTTATTATGAACAGACTCCTGTCATAATCTAAAAAGCAATGCTAAAGATCTGTGAAACTACTGGTGCATCTTCTATGTTTGCCAATAAGGTCTATTTGCTAGCAGTAACACCAACAAATAACTAAGAAAAATAAGTGTAATTGTAGCTGAAAATAAAAGATAACATATATGGACTTGTCCTCAGTCACCTTACTGGAACCAAAAGCAAAAACATGGATCTCTAAGTAGAGAAGGCCATAACTAGTTAACACAAATATGGCCCCTCCCTCCATCCCTCAATAAAAGATAACATATATACCTGTGGAGAGCTTGTCCTTGGTCACCTTACTTGAACTAAAAAAATGTATGGATATTTAAGTAGAGAAAGCCATAACTAGTTAACACAAACAGTCCTCCGTCACCTTACTTGAACTAAAAGCAAAAATATATTTCTCTAAGTAGAGAATGGCAACTAGTTAACACAAACATGACCCCTCCCTCCCTCAAGAGCTTGTCCTCGGTCACCTTACTTGAACTAAAAAAATTTATGGATCTCTGAGTAGAGAAGACCATAACCAGTTAACACAAACAGCCCTCCGTCACCTTACTTGAACTAAAAGCAAAGATATATTTCTCTTAGTAGAGAAAGCCATAACTAGTTAACACAAACATGACCCCTCCCTCCCTCAAGAGCTTGTCCTCGGCACCCTATTTGAACTAAAAGCAAAAATATGAATCTCTAAGTTAGAGAAGGCCATAACTAGTTAACACAAACAGGACCCCTCCCTCCCTCTTCCACCCTCTCCTAGGAAAGAGGGTAGATATAAGTGGTGCTATTGTTGAGAATGGATCCAAGTCGAAGCTGATCTCATGCAGGTTTACATAAAATTGAGAAGGATTACACATAGCACATGAGGACCCATTTCTCCTTTTTTGGCTTGCATGAACTCAGATTGGTTAATGAACAGAACCTCTAAATTGTCTACAACAGAAACCAGTGAATGTCTGCAATGATGTTAGCACTACAAGCACAAACATTGCGAAGTGTGGTGTAAATAGACAGTTGAGTCTAGTACACAGTACCCACTTACTTCACATGAACACTAAAGACTCATAGCACAGATCTTCTCCACTGAAGAGTAATTTTTCCCATACAAAATGCGAAGCTTATCTCTCAAATTCAAGCATAAAATTGAAGGTGAAAAGCATACCCAGAGACGCTGAAGACGTGGACAGTGGACAACAAGCTTAGCAAGCTCTTCACTTTGCAAAGCAGCATAACTTAAATTCAGAAAAGTCAAATTTGTACAGGCTGGGTAAAGAACTGGTAGATATTGTGTCGTAGCTTCCCACAAGCCGGAGAGTGCATGCAGATACTTGCAACCAGTGAAAGCTCTTTCAAGCTCCTCGTACTGGTGAGCAGTAAGCTCTGTAAAAACGAACCAGTACCAAGCTCGGTCAATTGAGGAGCACGGACAAGCAGCCTCTGTAATTGTTCTAGCGTAATACTTTTATTAACCTTCAAAATCTTCAGTGACTTGCACTGACTTACGAGCCTCTCAAGAGCGTCAAAATTCACGTCACTACTTAGACTTGCAAAGTTCAGCACCTCCATAGATGTGAAGTTTTCAGGGAAGCAACTCAACCAGTTGCCACTGATATCATCAATGCCATTCTCTTGTATATCCAGCTCAGTCAAATGTCTGTTCAGCAAAAACAACTTGAAAATGAGAAGCGTATTACATACCACCCATCAAGAACTTAATGATGGATTGAATTCAGAATTTAGAATAATCAATTATCTAGAATCATGGTTTACAGTAATTGTTTCGTTTTAGCAAGTAATGATCACTAAGTAAACACAGACCACAGAATGTAAAACGAACAATATGCCCTTGCACCAGAAGCAAAGGACCATTTGATTGACATAAAGAGGTACATTTAGTTATTAGGAACTTCAGTATTTGGAAACAGAACGTTGAATTATTTCACATCTTAAACTATTGAAGGACTTCTAGTAAGGAGATGATTACTGCATTACGAGTCCGATATTTGAACATATTGATGCTGAATCTAATATCTTAATTGACGGAGAGAAGTAACACGTTCCTGGAAACCAAATGACCAGTTACTTGGCAATAAAATATATGTGCATGAAGTGCGTTCTTTTCGCTTGAATATAAGAGTCATATGCTAATACAGTCAAAGGCTGGCATTACTCCGTGTAACCATTGATCAGACAGCATTGTGCCAGTCAAGAGTGTCCTGGGGAGAGCCACTCATGAACTGGGCCTGAGTCTCCCCCTATGTTTCTTCCTCCTCCTAGTGACTCACTTTTTTAAGTTATGCAACATGGAAAGATGTAGACTGGCTGAATTTTCTATCTTTTATAACAGCTAAAAAAATTACATTGAGGTGCACCAATGGTAAGTCAACCCTTACACAAATACTTTTTTAAGTTATACAACATGGAAAGATGTAGACTGGCTGATTTTTCTATCTTTTATAACAGCTAAAAAAATCACATTGAGGTGCACCAATGGTAAGTCAACCCTTACGCAAATACTTTTTTAAGTTATCCAACATGGAAAGATGTAGACTGGCTGATTTTCTATCTTTTATAACAGCTAAAAAAATTACATTGAGGTGCATCAATAGTAAGTCAACCCTTACACAAATACAATTCTAAGAAGAAGCATCTAGAACAGATCAAGTATCTAGCCCTTCCTATCTCGTGTTTGAAGGAAGAAAAAGATGAAACCTTTATTGCAAAAAAGCAGTCTCTGCTCTCTACAAATTAAAACTCTTCTACTCCTCCCCAGCACCCTAGCCCAAGAGTTGCAGGAGAAAGAGATCATTCATAGGCTTCAAAATTCGCAGTGCCATCTAGTGCCATCTAAAAGCCAAGTTCTGCCGATTCCAACCAAAATGCGAAACCTTTTCTTCACTTAAATTTTCGTTAGCCCCTGTACCACAAAGAACCCCTTACTCCAGACCTTCATAGAAAAGATCAACTGCTCACCCACCATGTCCTTGCAACATGTGAGCTGGTGCCACTGCACCAAATCCTACTCTGAGTACAGAATCACAGTCCGTTCAACTAGAATCCTCCATGATGTCGCAAATACAGAACAAACCCTAGTCTTCTGCTAAAACAGAGTTTCTACTGGTGCCGAATATGGACAAAATACTCTCAAAAGTCTCCCGAAGATCTCTGACACAGGTATTAAGTATCTTAGTCGTTTCTATTTACAGGTACTTTGCAAAAGACGATGGCGGCGGAAAATTCTCTCCAATAATTCACCTCGCACAGCTAACATTATCATACCTTTTGCCCCCAAAAATAGACATCTAGATGACTCTGCGTGCGATGACCTCAATTAATAGAGGCCACCCATTAAATGCTCAATTAACAGGTCAAACGTCACATCAAGAAAGGAACACCAAAAAGATGAGGAAAAGAAAGGGCCAAAAAAGAAAAGCAGGGAGCACTTCCCTCCCAACTTTCCCAAAATTCAACAAAGGAACGCAAACCCCCCATTCCTCCTCCCAATCCCTCACCAATAAACAACAAGATGATCAGATTAATCCCCTCATTCTACACATGTTCATTTGCAAAATAAGAAGAATCGGCTCTAAAATTACTATGAATGGCAATCTTTCCCCATCGCTTAAGCAAAGCTATAATGTTTAACTGGACTGAGAACTGGGAAACCAAATTAAGCGTGCACGACGGATACGATAAATTCGCACCTGCAGTCGGTTGCGATTGCCTCGAGACCATCGGTGCTGAACCCATCGCAGCTCAGGAGCGAGAGCGCCCTGAAATTCTGGAACTTGCGAGCCAAGAACTTCAAGCTCTCGTCCGTCACGGTCATCCGCTTGAGCCTCAGCTCCTCGAGCTGCGGGTACTGATCCGCGAAGACCGCGAGCCACCCGTGCACGTCGGCGCCCCAGTTGGGCGGCACCAGGTTGAAGTCCGAGAACCGGGGCTTCCCCTTGAGCAGGACGCTCCGGATGTTGGGGAACCGGCGGGCCACGATCTGCGGCGACACCGCGTAGCAGTTGCCGATGAAGACGTGCCGCCGCGTCCACCTCTCCGCGTTGTACCACGCCTTGGAGACGAGGGAGACGGCGTTCCGGTCCCGGTGCGAGTCTATGAGGGACAGAATCCGCTCCAGCACGTCGTTCGGGAACTGTATCACGCGGGTCGACTCGACCGAGTCGCGCGATTTGCTCGGATCCATGACCGACCCACCTCCCGGGGAATCACCAAGACCCCGCCAAGCTCATGACTTTGCGCTCCGGATCGGTCCCGGACGGCGGACGGCGGTCGGCTCCGGGCTCAATGCGGCCGGTCGCGGCGGCGTCGGCTGCAGAACCCCGGCCGCTCCGGCGGCGGAAGCGGGGGAGGTGGGGAGGGAGATAGAGGGCGACCCAGAAGAGGATTCGAAGATGGGTAGTCAAAGATTCGACCGGGGATTGGGAATTGAGAGCAAAGATTCAGATTTGATACATGGGTCCGGGAGATTGAGATTGGGAGTGAGTGATGCCGAATGAACTGGAGGTTGGGGGAAAAAGGGGGAGGAGAGGAGGAGAGAGAAACCGGAAGGACGGAGGCGAAATGGGTAATATAGAGAGAGAAAGGGGAGGGGATGGATGGAGAGAGAGAGAGGGAGGAGAGGAGTCGATGTCAAGATGACAATAATGAAGGAGATTATTGTGATCTCTGTTTAACTCCACCCAAAGGGCGAAGCTGACACACTTCAGAAATGGCAATTTGGGCAGGGACACAGTAGAGAGAGAAAGAGTGTAGAGAGAGAGAGAGAGAGAGTGTGTAGAGAGAGAGAGTGAAGAGAGAGAAGGGGGGGAGGAGGAATCGTCAGGGTCGTAGCCCACCATACCTAATCTTGGGCTTCATGTGCGTCCGGGGGGGCGGCCTACGGGAGGGCGCCACGTGGAATGGCCTTGTCGGGGGACTGGGACAGGAGCCTCTTTATCTCCGAAAATCCTTTTCTTCTTGCTGGACAGAAGCTGGGATTCACTTTGGTGTGACCTTTGCAAAGATGCAAATTTTTCTGGGTTTCCAGCATAATTTGTGAAGAGAGCGAATTTGGGAAACCAAATTAACACCCTTCTTGCCCTTTTTATGAATGCAGTCTTTGTTCACGAGTGTCTTTATGGTAGTTGTCGATCATACTTCGAAAAAAGATTCGATTTTTAGATCATCAATGGATGAAATATCGAAACATTTCGTTATTTGGATACTTAAAGAAGCACCCACCAAACAATAATCTAGGTGGCATGGCATTCCATCGATCTTTGCTAAGAAAACTCCCACGACCCACCCATGCTTTTGAGAGTAACCCCAAGGCGATGTACAAGTAACCCTACCAAGAAATGTAGAAATAAGCTCGCATGACGTTTTAATAGTTTCTCGAAAAGGAGGTGCTTATTTAGGAATAAGGAAAAAGAAAATGTTCGTTCTCTTCAAATGATTACAAAAAGTTACATGTGAATGCATGTGCCGATATTTATGGGTGGTCTGTAGTGAATGTTTCAAATATTCTAAAAATGAACTGAAAAAGAGAAAATTCGATTTATAGCCATTTGCGTGGACACACTACAAGAGGTAATGGAATTAGCCCAACTGATTTGATTTTTTTTATTTTTCTCCCCAAAAAATGTGTGTTCTGATAATTGCATCGCCTGTGCATGTTGAAAGACAGGGATGGCGTTGGTGGGTAAGTACATTCAATGGGGGGCCCCACTCACATTCTCAAAGTTTGCTTTTATATATATGTATTACTTTTCTTATTTCGTATATCAATATGAATCATTGATTTTGCAGCTTTGATCCCACTAAATTTTTGTTAGCATCGCCTGTCCCTTCATATGAAAGAAAAGGATATTTGAGGAAACCCTAATTGTAAATGTGTACAAATGGTCAATATGTTCAATAATTCACATTTTCTTTTTTTTTAGAGAGATCACATCGCTCGAATCCAGTGAAATACAAATAAAATTAATTAAAAAAAAAGATATTATGGAGCATTTCTCATATTAAACATAAAGTCAAAAGATTCATTTTCGTTTCTAGTAGTTTATAGAATTTCAAATGGCTCCAACTCATATGGACCAACGATCTTCCACCATGTATTGAGCGCATTCGAATTAATCTTCATCTATTTCGCATATTTGTCTATGCATGAAAGCTTATGAATTTTCAAGATGTGTTGAAAAAAAAAACAATCGTGATAAGCTTATATACATTAATGAAGCATGCGTACATCTCAAACGATTGTGCATAATCTGATCAAAGGATGTTAACTAGATTTACATATACTAAATATAACATGTAGATTATCATTTCAATGATTGTAGTAGTAATTTGTTGCGAATTTCTTTGAGGAAAATGCAATGCGACTCGCATCCGATCATGTCAAGATGCTTCATGAAGAATGTTCTTCAGCATTCATTCTCGTTCCACTTGGGAAGTCAACCGAATGTATGAACTCATCATCTGACATACTTTGAAATTTCAAGTAGTGCAGTCTCTTCTTTTTGACCTAAGTGGTAGTGTCCTCTTTTAGAATCCATTTTAGCGTAAGCTAACTGGATAGTTTTACATGCTTCCTTGAACGACAATACCAAGACAACCCAAGAAATGCATAAGGCAGCCAATAACTGTAGGCTGCTAGATGAAAATTGAAAACTTTCATTTTTTAAAGTAAAAAATTCAAACTTGACACGTGAATGATTGGGTAATCACTTGTGGTTTGCTTCCGGCTGCAAATGTCATACAATTCAGTTGACAATTTAGCCAAAAAAAAGAACAGTTGACAGTCTCGACCTCGATACAGACATTATCTGAATCACCAAAACCTCCAAATCGTGGAAATGTCTTTGTCGTCCGCATAAATGGAAAAGGCCTCCAAACCCGACCCTTGTTCTTTCATATTCCATTACAACTGCACCAGCAGCTATCTGAATCATACATTGCAAGCGAGAGATCCATAAAGGATTCCTTGCGATTGCTGTGGATGGAAGTCACCGGGGAAAGATGAGTCAAAACATCAGGAAAAAAATCATCTTTTCTCCCAGCTGTTGATAATGTCTTGCAATTGATGAAGAATGTTATAGAGATTGATGCGCTTGCAAGGGGAAAATTTCATGGGTTCAAGTCCCCGAGCTGTCGGCCGATGCTCCAAGACATTTGGCAGATCTCTGGTGTTTCTTTTGAACTCCATCTCACCAACTGCATCATTCGCTTTCCAGCACCTTCAAGCAAATGGAGGCAGACACTACACGTTGTTTTTCCCACCAGATGATCCATTTTGTGTGCCTTCACAATCTGGAATTAGCTGAACTGCAGAAACAGAGGTAACAGAATGTTTGAGCTTTCTGTGAATTCCACACCCTCAGACTCTCTGCAACGGTGCTCCCCACTTCAATCAGACAAATTCACATAGCAACAAATGCCTGTAGAGATAAAGGCAGCACAAAGATCAAATTCAGAGGTTTTTTTTTTTTTACCAAAAAAAAAAAAAAACTCATGGGTCACCAGCACTCTCCACTTCAGTTAGACAGATGCAGATGACACACATTCTGTACATGTCTCTGAAAATAATGAAAGCATATCATAACGATAAAATGCGCAACACAAAGCATGAATGCACATTGCTATCAAGCAAAGTAAATCTCCAGCAGTACATGCACCATTGATCTGACTTCTGCTAGAAGTGCTTGAGGCCAGAAAACAGAGAAGGATGCATGAGCATACAGTTTGTATGCAAAGGAAGATGCATGAACACTGCAGTTGCAGAGAATCAAGCTGAGCATGTGTGAGCAGAATTAAGCACGATGCCTACTTCAAATCATTCTGATAGAGAAAAATGCTAGCATTTTTATACCAAAAAGAGTACCTTGAAATAATCACTTCAGAGAGTAAGAACAAAAGGTGGGGCATCTCTCCTTGGTCCAGCAACAGTGCGGTAAACATAAACTTTATATGCCTGACCATCACTGCTCTCCTCATCCTTCATTACTTCAACATTCAATCTAGGCCTCTCCCTAGCCAATACCTCACACCCATTCATTGTCACTTTGCAGGCCGACATCCACAACGACCTCATAGATTCATACTTCTCCAATCCCGAGAGAAGAGCTACATTACCAAATGGACAATCCCTGATTTCAAGTTTTCTCAACTTTGGACAACCCCCCAGCACACACTGCATCCCCCAGTCACTGCTTCCAGCAAAAGCTACAGAAAGCGTTTCCAGATTCTTAGCATATGTCCCAATATACTCAAATGTCTGGTCAGTTAGGAGACCTGAAACAGCAAGCCTCTGGAGTTTTGTACACCTCTTCACAACTGCACCAAAAGCCTCGTCCATAGGTTCATTTGTCAGATAATCAGGTTGCCCTGGGTTCATTATGCAAAGACGGAAGTGGGTAAAATCAGGGCAGTTCTGCACAATTGAGGCTACAGCTGCATTTGTCATCTGGCGGCAGAAGTAGAGTACATAGTGAAGTCTCCGGCAGCCATATGAAATGGCAAGAAACCCTGATTCGGAAACACCATGATTAACTTCCTCGTCAAAAGGGTTGGCCGGGAAGACCCGAAGCTCCTCTAGGAGTGGACAACTCCGCGCAACAGCTCCCAGCCCTTCATCTCCCACAGTGTCAAGTACCTGTAGTGGGCCACTTGATTAGTGCACAAGTTCCTGAGATACTAATCCATGAAGACTAGAGCTCAGAAGGTTCTCCCCTGGCTACTGAAGATATAGCTCAAATTATTATTGAAAAATTAACCTCACAACTTTGTGATGCTACAGATGCATTCATACATTTGCCAATAAATTGTATTCAGCTTTAGGAAAAGCACCTGCAGTTCGCTGACAAAATGCAGAACCATTCTAGCTGAAAATTAATGAGAATACAATAAACCCAAAAGAAGTCATCATTTTGTCTTCTCACTCAAGCAACAAGCAAAACACGATATCATGCAAATAGAATCAAAGTGAATGCTTGATCATAAAGACGATCTTTCCCTTCATTTGGAGTTTTGTCAATCAAAGTTGAAGCAAACACACTTCATTCCATGCAGTTGAAGTTAGGACAAAATACATCGCAGTCAATATGATAGAATCAAAGTTGAAGAAAAAGCACTCCATTCCATGCAATTGAAATTAAGATGAAATCCACTTTAGTCGCTATACACTGACTTTAACTGCCTTTCACAATACAAATTTATGTAAGAGAGAGAATGATCAGAAATATAAATTGGGGACGTTTCTGCTTCTGGCTAAAGAACAAACCAACCAATGAGTTTATTAAACAGTGTTGGCTCTGCCACCAACACCATTGCGCACCTCTTTTTCCAATAGAGAGTTCTTTCTCTCCACACCAAGACAAACTTGCAAATGAGTGAAAGCCTCTAGTAAGGAAGTCTATATCAGAGATCAGCTTTTCCTCAAAGAAAAGCAGAACAGAAGAGAATGTATTTTTACTCTAGCACAAACTGTAGAGATTATTTTCAAAGATGTAAATGAAAGTGGAAACCATACCCAGAGGCGCTGAAGACGTGGACAGTGAACAACAAGCTTGGCAAGTTCTTCATTTTGCAAAGCAGCATCGTTTAAATTCAGGAAAGTCAAATTTGCACAGGCAGGGTATAGAACTGGGAGATACGGTGCCATAGCTTCATATAATCCAGAGAGCGTGTGTAGAGTCTTGCAGCCACCAAAAGCTCGTTCAAGCTCTGAGTACTGGTGAGCATTAAGCTCTTGCAAAAACGAGCCAGTACCGAGCTCAGTTAACCGAGGAGCACGGACAAGCAGCCTCTGTAACTGATCTAGTGAAATAGTTCTATTAACCTTAAGGACCTTCAGTGAATTGCACCGACTTACAAGCCGCTCAAGAGCATCAAAATCGACATCGCTATTTAGACTTGCGAAGTTCAGCACTTCCAAAGATGTGAAGTTTTCAGGGAAGCAACTCAACCAGTCACCACTAATATCATCAATGCCATTCTCTTGTATATCCAGCTCAGTCAAATTCCTGCTTACCAAAAGTAAAATGCAAAATCAGAAGAAATGGGATGAAGATATATCAAATATTCCACTCAAAATTTAACTATGGGATTCCAATCAATTTTAAGAACAATTGGCTCTACACAGAAATGTCAAATACAGTACTGGCTTCCCTTGAGCAACCGTGGACCATGAACTGAGTTACCATATAGCTTACTAAAGATAGACTGATAAAAAATCATAATGAGTCACGGATTGCACAAAAAACAGATTCAACCACTCAGAGTTTGATAAAAGGAGCACACCTTAATGCATACTATGTAATTTTTTTTGCACAGGGACCTTTACTTAAAAGATCATATGCCCCATATACATGTTGATGTTGAAAACCAAAGGCAGTGAGACAGCATCTTACATGTCTTGGAACCATTGACCATTTCCAAAGGAGGTGAGTTCATGTAGATGCAGCTTATGCTTTTGCTTTCAATCATAGTCATCTTTTACAATCAAATGACCACGCACAAATCTCCCATAATTAGTGTACCCATCAACCACCCAGTATCACACACGTTAAACTTGAGAAGAGCTACTCATGCTTGATTTGCTACTTTATTTCTTACTCTTTCAAATAACAAAGCGCAAATCATCAAGATTCACAACAAGATCAAACAGTTTCCACTTAAGTGAATCAGTTTAATCTTTTTACTATTGCAATTTATTTAGAACCTCTTTCGGGTCAACAATTTGTTTATTTGTTATTACCACATCATAGGTCTATCCAGTCTTTAAAGGGTTCATGAAGGAACCAAAACTTATTGTCCTTGATCTTTATGGTGGTTAAGTATACACACACTAAACAGCCTGTATCTTGTATATTTCTAATGTATTGAGACAGCTTCTCTCAGTAATTTTCTTAATTGTCCAGAAGAATATAATAGGTTTATCAGGGGTTCCTACAAATTAATCCCGTCATAAAGGGGGTAATGAAGACATCTAGGGGTAAAGGACAATCACATGGTGAGATAGAAAGCAAAGTCCTTCCAAATTCACGGCATTACCTTTCCCTTCTAAAAATGTGAATTCTCAAGAATTACAATATGCTCTAGCAGTCATGTGGATTTCCCCAAAACTCACACAGTAGGCCTTAATCCCAATTCACAAGAGTTGAGATCCAACCCAATCACACCCTTCTGATGCATTACCAGTCACCACTGTGCCAATACCAATCACAAATGAAGACCTAATCAGCTTTGATTCATCCTTTAAGTTTGGGAAATTAGAAGAAATGGGGAGAAGGAAAATCTAAGTGAAAAATTTTAAAAATTTTGACAAGAAAATTCTTGTGAGGAGGGAGAAGGGGGAATTTATTATATGGGCATTCTCTTTCCATTTTTCTCCCTCATAATGCTCCCAAACAGAGCATTTGTTCTTGACATGAAGATCAACCTCTAACTCTGCTTAAACAGAAATATTTCATGTATACCTTCCCAGAGAAATAAAGATCTGGTTAAAGTTTGATCTAAAAGAGACCACGGTGCAAAGATCTCTAATATAATTGGTCTTGCGTGACCAATAGCAAAAGTTTTTCCCCATAAACCACATCTCCTAAAGATGACCTCAGTTAATAGGCCACCCATTAAATGCCAAACTGACAGGTCAAACGTCACCTCAGTTTAGGAAATGGGAAAAGAAAATAAAAAAAAGCAGAAGCACTTGAGGTGAACTTTCCCAAATTCAATCGCCAGAAAAAGAAGTGAAAACCGCCCTCCCCAGATCCCATCCAGGCAAACAGCACAATGAATCAATCTTCTGATTCAACTAACATATTCAACCCAATGGAAAACAAGAAGAGAAGAATGGCTGCCCTACACTTGCTGTCCCGAAAGTTTCAAATTCACTTTGTTCCCTCGACAAGTGGTGCCTTAATTGGATTTCACGAACCAAAGGTGGATATACCTATCACTAGGTCCAGTCCACAGCAAGATATTCATTCAAGCTCGGACAAGGATTTCCCCCGGAAAAAATCCAATCGCATTAGGTCGAGTCAGGATCAAATCCGACGAGAGGCAATGCAACTATCTATTGCAGTTCGTGATCGCTCTACCTCTTTTTTTTTTTTGGTAAGGAAGTGATCGCTCTACCTCTTATCAACTAGAAATCTAGCTAATTTGAACAGAATACAATCCAAACTATACTGAAGACCGAACAATTCAAGCGAAATAGATACGATAAGCGATGACCCCACCTGCAGCGAGTCGCAATGGCCGCAAGACCATCGGTACTGAACCCATCACAGCTCATGAGCGAGAGAGCCCTGAAGTTCGGAAATTTCAGGGCCAGAAACCTCAAGCTCTCGTCCGTCACGGTCATCCTCTTGAGCCGCAGCTCCTCGAGGAAGGGATACTGCTCCGCGAAGACCGTGAGCCACGACCGGATGTCGGCCCCCCAGTTCTGCGGCACCAGGTTGAAGTCCGAGAACCTGGGCTTCCCCTTGAGCGTGACGCTGCGGATCTTCGGGAACCGGCCGGCGACGATCTCGGGCGTCACCGAGTAGCAGTTCCCGATGAAGACCCGCGTCCGGGACCACCGCTCGGCGTTGTACCAGGCCTTGGACACGAGGGACGCGGCGCTCCGGTCCTTGTGCGAGGCCAGCAGCGCCAGCACCCGCTCCAGCACCTCGTCCGGGAACTCCGCCGCCGCCGCCGCCGCCGACGCCGTCGACGAGGACGACTCCCGCGGCTTCTTCGTCGGATCCATGCGGGCAGCGCAACCTGGGAGGAGCGGCCCACGTCAGCCGCAGAGCATCACCGTACGATCAAAAAGACCCGGCCTTTGCTTTTGCCCGGCCGCCGGCGAGGGGGCGAGGGCGAGATCTGGGAGGCGGGAGGCGGAAAAAGGGAGCCGACCCAGTTCGAGAAAGGCGAAAAGCTCGCTGCCCACCTCCCCGTCTCGCTCGCGCGGGGTTCAAAGGAGCGAGCTTTGGAGCGAACGGAGGGCCAAAAGGGAGAGGGCGAGGGAGCAATGCGTCTTATAGAGAGAGAAAGAGAACCCCACGATAATGAATGGCGGAATGATGCGGAGCGAAGAAGGAGAAGATGTGAGAGAGAGGAATAAAGAAAAACAGTGGGGATCTATAATTGCGGGATCTCCTGTTGAGCTCCGCCCAAAGCTGTAGCTGACGCAGGAAGATGGCAAATTGCACAGGCGCAGAAGAGAGAGAAAGAAGAGAGAGAAAAAGGGGGGTGGAAGAAGAGGAGGGGATGGATCGCGTGCCCACCATACCTAACCTCCGCCCATGTGCGCCCGGAGGCTCGGCCAATCGCGTCCCGCCACGTGGGATGCTAAACTCTTACACGGCCCGAGGAGCGCATCCGAGCCGTGCGGTACAGGCTGTGCCCGATGACGTGCCGCGCGGCGGACCGTCCGATCGGGCTTCGGCGATTGGGGCGTGGGGTCGGGGGAGATCTCTCCGGTTGATGATGTGAGGAGACAACTGATGAGAAAGATGGAGGTATATCATGAGGTTTTTAAGATCAGTTTTCTTTTTTAAATTAAAAAAAAAAGATACAATGTATACATACATATATATATATATATATTAAACTTTTTCTTTTTGGACCAACCAGATAAGTTGAAAAGGGATAAGTGATGCTTCCGAGACTATCATCCTTTAGAGAGAATTTTCCTAGGCCAACCATTTGAGAGATTCAAACGCGTTATTCGAATACTCATCGTTTGTTTGTCAATTCAATTTATATATATGAAAAGAATAAATCTATTCTCCCTTTTCTTTTTCCTGATAATTCAAATAAGCAAATATGAAATTCTCACTATCTGAAAACTTACGAAACATTTAACTCTCTAAACCAATTGAGTCCAGACTTTTAGTGTGTATACGGGCCATCTTGATCCAAAAACAGTTTGTGTACAGTCCTCAGAATCTGATCAAAAGTGGTCACCCAACTCCTAGGCTGGAAATTTTCCCAGCACCTAGATCGGCTTCATCGAGTCAATATATTCTTATTTAGCGTGCTTGTTGTATGAATATATTCCCATCTTCATGACCATTGTATATTCTTTCCTCCATTTTGATGTCACCACCAGCTACAGGACATTTGTTTGTATGATTTAGTGATGTAGATAAAATCGAGGCTCGTCTAAAACCGATTATTGAAAAGATTGATAATTTACATTTAGCAAACAATTGTTTAATGGTTGTGAATTAGAAGATTAGCAGCAAAAAGAAATAAATAGGACTCGAGTTTAGGGCCATTAGGCATCATTTTTTACCCATAAACTTTGCATGTTTTACGAAAAATGATTGATTTTAAAAATATTTTCATAACTATGATTGTTTATGTCGCTTAAAATAATTAGCCGATGAAAATGTTCTTATTATTGACAATAATTTAAGTCTAAATATTTTCGTAAACAATAAAAAAAATTTGATTAATTCACTTTTATAAATGATTGGTTTTAGGAAAATATTTTTCAAATTATTTATTTTTCTCAAAAGAAACAAAACCTTAGTTCTTATCTATAAATCACGCATGACGACATATTAATTGTATTCATGAGATCATATTTGGGAAAATACAAAATTATAAAACCCGTATTGACAACGTATTAACTATATCCACGAGGTCATATTTGGGAAAATATAAAATTATAAAACCCGTTGAATGAAAGAGGAAAGTAAACATGGGATATTAAAAAATGCCTTGTCAATATTTTGCGTTAATTGAATTGGATGGAGTTAATAGAAATTTTAATTATATCAATTTGACAAATTGTAAAATTTGATTAGATTATAAACCCGAGTATTAAAGAAGGGGGCCTAGCCGAAGCAAGCCTCTAGGGACCGAGACATAACGTCTAACTATATCGGCAGAATTTCATCATTGACATTTTGTTGAATATGAAAATAATTTCCGTAAATTTATTTTCCTAAACGATGTGAACATCGAAAATGAAGGAAAATATTTTTTGATCCTATATTTTATTTTCACGAAACACGTGGAGGAGTGAAAAGCAAGCTGGCAAATGCCCGCAATCCACGTGCAAACTTCACGTGATGGCCTCCGAGCACGAAGCAATCTCATTAAAGTAAAAAATTAATGCTAAGCCACTCTTACTCATTAAAATTTTTAATATTTCCTCAATCTCCATAATTTAATATTATAATAATTAAAATCATTAAGATTCGCTTTGAAAATCCCCCCAATAACGCACCCCTGGAAAAAAAAAATTGAGGATAAAATAAACAAATGCGAGCGATCAATAAGGCAAGCCTCGTGCTTGGGACAACTGGCAATCCATCTTTAGGAGGGCCCCAAAAATTGAAAATAATAAATAAAAGCTCCACCATATTCTCTCCCAATTGGCCAAAGTACGTTTGATAACCGGTCAATTCGTGATAATTTCTATTTTTTTTGTTCTTTAGAATAAATCAAGAATAGAAATCTATTTTATAATATCAACTAATTTTTTATTATTAATAATAGATTTAAAAAAGAATAAAGAAGTAGAAAAAAATTACTTCATTATTGTCGAGAACAATCCTAAATCAAACTATTTTCTTTTTATTTTCTCCTCTAGCCAATCGCGTGAGCTCAACAATGACAAGTGATTGGCTAGAGATGAGATTTAGCTTCCTCTCTAAAGCCTTGTCAGTGGCTAGGCAAGACTCCATCGAGGCGAGTGAGTTTGTTGACTCTTGTTTCTAATTGGTCACCAGCCATTACCGAGGCTTGGCGACTATGGCTAGCTAAAGGAAGAAGAAGAAGAAAAGGAAAAAATAAGAAGAAAAAACTCATAAAATTATATAAAAATTAAAATAAATCCTTAATCATCAAAGAATTCAAGGATCATACTAAAACATATTTCCATTCGTTTTCAATTTTGAAAATAGGAATTTTGTGCAATTATCAAACGCATTGATCTTTCAAAAACTAATGTGGAGAATATAATTAGAAAAATATTATTCATGAGCAAAAATTGTTATTGGAAACAAAATGATTACCAACCATGCCCTAGTTCTTTTTAAATCTCTCGGTAATCCTAAAACATCACCAATTCTCTAATTTTTTTCCAAAAAACCTAACCATAGGTCAAGACAGGCCACAATTAATCGATTTTATCGTTTAAAAAAAAAAAAAGGAATTCGGAAAATAAAATCTGATCGAGATGCGCTTGACCACGACGTCTGTATCGCCTTCTCCCGAGTTCACGCGCACGTCTCGTAGCGGATCATCGACCGGTCCCGTTTCGGAAAAGAAAAGGAAAAGAAAAAAAAATCAGCATCTAAAATATTCCTAGCAATGTCAAATCGTTAACAAACCCCGATCTAATTGGTGCAGCCCTCTCTAATCATGCCCAATGGTGGGTGACGTACGCCATCCCCCCTTTCCCAACACCCCAAAAAGGGTCCAAATTTAATTTAATTTTTTTTTCGCTTATAACTAGCAAAAATTGCATATTCAGCAAGCCCATACTCCCAATGATGATGATGATAATAAAAATAAATTATTATCTTAATGTTTCGTACGAATATTATTATCATATTGCTAATTATTTACAATTATCTCCATGGTGCATGTGGGTATTTCTTAACTAGGACAGGACGAAGATGCCACGTCGATTTCAGAATAAATTATTGGGGCACGCAGCAGGGACAATAAATGAGGGATGATATTATAAAAATATCTTAGATCGATACAATCGTAATTTGATTATTGTGTTGCAAAGAATCATAAATCAATACATCTCTTCATAAATTTGCCTTTTATAATCTTTCGCCAGATATCCAAGTGAAATTATCGATGCAAAAATACACGTAGTAAGTGACTCGGGCATGAACATGATGTAGTAAAATTCACCATAAACGGCTCACAAAAAACCCTTTTTATAGATAAATGTGTTCACAAGTGTATCGATTTTAAGTTTTGATTGCACGAAAGTTAATTTTGCATAGTCACGCATCGCAGATTGATCGATTTGAGATTTTTTACAACATGAAGATAAATTTGGGTTGAATATGTCGTGAATATATCGATTTGGGATTTTCAATATGTAGAAATTCTCAGTATAGATTTGAAATATCACGAGATCGTCCACCTAATTAATCACCGAATACCGAGAATCATGAGCTTTCTCATGTGTCTAAAGAAAAAACGTCGCGCGAAGTCTAATTGCGCGTGCGATTGATTAGGTGGACGGTTGCGCGATGTTCCGATAGACCTTACACATGTAATGTCATATGTACTGTGAATTCATGTGAGGAAGGGAAGTGGTGGGGATCGCAAATTTCGGGTAAATGTGGGGGCCGAATTTGAATTTTTTTGCGATTGTGGGTGGGTGTAGGGGATTCAACGGTGCCAAAAAAGGTTAGGTGTGACAGGAAGCACGTGCCCACTTCATGTCCATTTCGCAAATGGGAACGATGTGGTCTTTTTCTCTCCTTTTCTCTCTCTCTCTTTTTCTTTTTATTTTTTAAAATATTAAATGAAATTATTTTATTATTTTATTATTTTTTTTAATTGAATTTTTGGCCCTCTTTTTTCTCTCTCTTTTTCATTCGCTGGACTTCCACGGCAGTTCCATTAATTGGGGTGGTGGTCCAGTCCCCTTTTTGGTTTCAGGCCCTAATGCTCAATTAACATCACCATCGTGTTGAAAAAGAGATAAGAAAAAAAAAACATATATTTATGCTGTTAAAACAGTGGGGTGATTTAGAAAAAAAATATTAATATCATGAAGAAATCTAAATTAATATACTTATGATAAATTTATCTCAAACTAACGTTTTAACTAATTTTTGTTAAATTTGATTAACACCATAAAAAGTCACAAATTGATATACCCATGAACTGTGACAAAGGGAAGGTAAAATCTTAAATTATTATACCCGTCCGACTCAATAATTCTTTTGTAAAATATAAGGAAAACTAATTGAAGATGAATTTGTCACATGTATATCGACTATCGGATTTGGATTTTTAAGGTAAAAAAATTAGTTCTAGATAAATTTATTATAAATATATTTATTTGATTTTTTTTTTCAAAAAATTATGATAAACTTTCGGTTCTTTGCGGTGCATGGGAGTTAAACCCCACACATAAAAAGAAGTGGAGTCCTTCCCATGAGAAGGATGACCATTAAGATAACCTAAATTATATTAAAAAGTTATCATGACTTATATTTAAAGTCAGAGATGTTTTTCGATTCAATAATCTATTTATGGGGAAACAAAAGTTACTTGATAAAGGCCACAACTAACAAACCCATATCATGGACATTAGGATTTCCGCCCTCTACATAGGTTAATTCCTTCAATTTCACGCTTGAAAAAACTAACCATATCCATGGCGAATATAAGATTTGGTGGAGCCATTACCAACTGCTCTAAAAATTTAAGTTGTTAGATAAATGCATGGTTTAATATTTATGTATTATGACACTTCCCCTCATGCTTAATCTAATATTTTTGCTTAGTATTGAGTGTGAAACTATTTAATTCGGGAGTTAAAAGGGGTCTCAAAAGATTTTAATAGAATGATCAGCCCAATTCGATCTCAATGCGCATCAATCCATGAGCTCATGCACGTTGGTAGTAAACGATCGAATTTTCATTATAATCACGTGCGTGAGAAAGAAGTAGAAACATCATTCAACAATGAAAACCACGATCAAAGCGGACGTATCAAGAACACGTTGTGGTAGGATTGATCGATTCTCGGTCCAGTCCGATTCCTAGATTCCGAGGCCGGGAAAATAGAATGAAAAATGAGAGAAATTAGGAGGAATTATAGTTTCTCTTTTAATAAATTTTATAAAATATATTATATAAAATTAGCCGATCCAGTCTGATGGGTCCGATTCCTACATTGGAATCAGAAACTAGATCAACTGGTCACTGGTTCAAAAAATGAGAATTAGGAATCGGATTGTCTTTTTTGGGAACCACCCAAAATAGGCTGGTCCGGGCGATTCCTGTTACACACCCTACGTCGTGTGATCATTTTGGGACATCTTTTTTCTCAGTGTCAAGGAACATGTACTGGGGTGTATGTGCGACCTGTTCAAATCACCATTGGTAGAAAAAAAAAGGGAAAGAAATTTCCACGAAATTGCAAAGAAAATGTAGATAATGTCATGTTTCCCACGAGTAGAAAGGGCGCTGTCTCTTTCCTTTTCTTTTTTTTTGTCAGAAGAGAGATCTCCTTTTTTTTTGTTGGTCTGATGAGAGATCTCTTCTTTGACAAACCCTTCTTTTCAGTGCTTTGTCCCGGAGAACAAGATAAGGGGGAAAGGCAAGATTTCATATCACTTCGCGATATGAAAAGAGGGGGAGGGAGGGACGGACGGAGGGTGGGGCGGGCCCCACCGCCCCCTTATCCGAGCGACGTCGGCTTGTCGGGTAGCGATAGAGCGTCCGACGCCGCGAGACCCGGCCCACGAGCCCGGGTCTATCTCCGGCCTCCACGTGTCGACGACCCAGTTGAGACCATTGCAAGGACAGCCCAGGACGCGATCCTTGCGGAGACGCACACCTTCCTTTTGTCTAATGGGCGATACTGTTTTTGGTTGGGGGAAGGGTTGAAGAAAGAAGGCGGGGGGGAGGCGACATCTCGTCGACCTCCTTGTCGCCTGCATTATCGATTGTTGGGTTTTCTCACGCCTCCTTGTCTCCACCCCCGGCACGTCGGCCGAGAGCGACGGCACGAGCCGAGAGCGACCGAGTGGACAGCACGAGCCACCCGAACCCGAACCCGTGGTATCGGGAAATATGATTTGAATGCGCGCAATCGCCGAGTCAACGGTGCTTGTTGATTTGCTATTGAAGTCGGTTATCGACCATGAGACCTTTCCCTAGAAAGTGTGTGTAGTTCATTATTTTGGGTATCATTTGAAATGATAGAATCTCATGATCCGTTGAGATATCTCGCAGGATGTTGTCTTTAACATTCTTATTCTTGCCGGCACCCAGAAAAGGAAAAAAAAAAAAAAGGCCAAGCAAGAGCCTGCTAAAAAGCCCAGCCATCTCATCTTCTAGCAAGGCATGGGTCGGGTCGGCCCGGCCCAGAAAACTAGTTCGTTCGATCTTATCTATAAGGCCCCGACAGCGTTGACTTGGGCCGTCCTATTTGCGTGCAATCTCCAGCCTAACTTAAACAATTTCCTATCAGAGTGCAGGACATGTTTTCCAATCGAATCAAGATGCTAATCATCTTACCTTTCCATCATTGGAAAGGGCGATTTTTTCCTTGCCCGAGAAACGTCGATCTCAGTCATGTTCTCCCGCCGAAACTGCCGCCTTTCCGGCAATCCCAGGCCGCCACCAGTTGTCGGAAACTCGCCCTCCGACGAAGCCTCCGAATCTGTATTCACCGCGTACCAAGACGGACCTCCATGCACGTTCAGGCTGCCGCCGCTGCCGTCTTCTTGGCCTTCATGTCCTCCGTGTATGACTCCTAGAGGCGCTTTCACGTCCCACCCTGCAAAAGAAACCTCGGAACACCGGTCCGGAGAAAGGCCCATTTCCGACCCTCGTCCAGTTACGGATCTTGAGCCGACCCGTTTGACCTGCCTGGCCTCCGGAGCCGAAGATGCGAGGGAAGTAGATGAGGAGGAGAGCATAGAGCGCAAGCGTGATCCGGAACGGAGGGTGCGAGGAGAGAGCCGGCGATTGCGCAGTCCATGCTACGACGCGCAACTTCGCAATCCTGGTGGTGAAGAAGGGTGCTACGGAGTTCGATTCTGGACGGCTTCCGTTTCCTTCCATGGGAAGAAAGAGTTTTCTCGAGAAAATGAGGTTGAATATAAGAAGAAAGGGTACGGAGCCAAAGCGGACATGCATGGACGTCGGACTGCTGATAGCAGAAACTTTTTGTAGCCGAAGACTTAAAGCAATATGCACCTCCATTTCACTCGTTTATGAATTTCCTTCAACATTTCATCGCCTCCGGGTCATGTATGTCGGGATTTGAGTTTGATATTTTGATCCAATCAGGCCTACACATAAGGGCGAGTATTGATATGTAGAAATCAAATTATGCGCCGTAACTTAATTTGTGGAAAATTGTCCAAAAATTTATAAATCCATTTCACTTTAGTCAATTGGGTTCTAAACCTTTTAATTGTGTTGTTTGAGTCTTAAATCTTTTAACGTTTTGCTAATTGAGTCCATTCGGGAATGTTGGTCGGAAGTTGCTAAATGCTGACCATCATACGTTGCGACTAGTATTAATGGGGGCAAGTTTTTAATTTTATATATATCTTTTTATCATTTCCTTGTTTTTTAACAAACTTTGGCCAGCAAGGGCCGTCGGGTGAGGGCCAACACCGTTGCCTATTGGTCAGCGAGGGCCATGACACCATCACCTGTGGGCAGTGATGATTGGCTTGTGATCTTGGTGGCCCGAGTTTATAAAAGAAAACAAAGAATAGAAAAGAAAAAGAAAAAAAAATATTTGCCATATTGAGTCATTGACGTTGATTGTATCACATAAGAATGTCATCATTCATGATAGCGATTTCTAGCCAAAATTACTTTAATGGATTCGATTGGTAAAAAGTGAAAATGATTATGACTCAATGAGCAAAATTTTAAGATTTATGACTGAATTAACAAAAATACAATAGATTTAAAACTTGATGGCCAAATTTTCCCTTAATTGCTTACATTTTTATGATGATTGTCCCATATAGTTTTCCCAGTTTTTCTCGAGCATGTTATTGAGCTGAAAATACTCAATAATCAGGAACATCCCACGTTGCATATTTGAGGTTGTGGGGACTGCACCAGACCTCCATGCCTGAAACATTCAATTCTGATATAATTGAAGCTCAACTTACATAATTCATAATTTTCTACGACCAGCTCAATGTTGTACTAGGGACATGGAAGCTCAATGCTGTATTAGGGACATGGAAGGCGTTCATGTTTTTTTATCCATCTCCACATGCATGTGGATCTGAGATTACCGTAAACGAGACCAAATTGACATTTTCATTTTCCTTAAAAAAAAGAAGAAAGTAAATAATAAAGAGAAAATTGGATGGAATATGTTTGTGAAATGTTTGCTAATTTTTTTTTTGTTGAGAAAATTGCAAAAGCATGATATATTAACTTAATCAAGATGTCATCAAATAAAGTGTCGTTTCATCTTTAATTATTCTAACATAAATTATTAAATTTAGTGCTATTCAATTGGATGGTCTTACAATAATTGCCATTACCATCAAGAAAAAAGCAAATAGTTATCCCGACCATGCTGACATTTTGACCGCCCTCTTTTTCCTCCTCCAGATCTTCTTTGCCTTTTGCGCTATAAAACAACATGGATGGTCAGAATTTATCCATCAATTTGAGGCTATCATTCCAGTCTGATTAGGGTAAATCATTTACGTTGACATTGGATGTGACATGTGAGAGAATTTGCTCCTTCAAGTACAAATAATTTGATGATTTAAGTCATTTATCTGGATTTTAATTCATATTTTACTTGTTCGACTGTTTCATAATTTATAACAAGATGGGTTTTTTCATTATAATATTTTAAAAACTCAAATTGAGAGTGATCGATTTTATGATGAGTGTGTTCTAGACCAAAAACTTGAAATCTACCCCTTCAAAGTTGGTCCATAGTGTATGGAATTGAGAACCAAATTGATTAACCCACCCTTGAAATTGACTTGGAACCAAAATGCCTGTATCCAAGGTAGACCCAAACATTGGCCTTCCTACTTTTTTTCTTCTTTGTTTTCATACTACAAAGACATGGAAGACCTACAATCTTGACAATTTCCACTTATCATGTTGATCTTAATGAAAAGTGATTGTTTAAGGGACTTATTTTAAGATTTGTTTTGAACCGACTCGACATTGATTTGATATAAAATCGGGAATTGAACTGGTCAAGACCGAATCTTGAAGTTTTTTTTTTTTTTTTTTAATCTAGGAAAAATAGTCAATCCCTATGTAAAAATAGCCTAGAATAGGGGTATGCAATGAAACTGGAAATCGCCTGGAACCAAACCGAATCGGAATTGATGGTCCTCGCTTTTAATTTATTGGAATTGGTAGGTACTTGTTTGGTTATGGTTCCAACTATGGAATTGTCCATTCGAACCGGATCAACCAACCCCTGCCAGCCACCTACTCTAGTGGCCCCCTCAAGTTTCACGACAACCCATACCGAAATGACTTTCTTTTGAAAAAAAAAGTAACCCAATGAACAACAAGTACGGATACATAACAATAGGTAAGAGCATCCTAACTAATGCAGCCTTGAACCACTGGTGTGCTGTGAGGGATGGGTTTCCAAAAGGGAGCTCTCCGACGCAAAGAATGCATACGACTCGAGCGGGATTTTTCCATCAAGTTGTGTGGAAACATAGAGAAAATACTAATAAGTATTAAACCAAATCCAACCAATACAGGACAAAATGTGAATTGATCTTGAGCTCTAACATGCATACATATTTCAGCCTTCTCTCAAGCATTCTATCGAACGGTTAATACGCGATTTAACAAACGTGTTCCAGAGCAAGATTTATTGCAATCTTCGAGCAAGATATGTTGCCTACAAGCTTAAATAGACGTGTTTTATGCCGGATCTGTCTCATTTTGCAATGATTCACTTAAAATTCCCGTATTCGGTGTTCCTAAATGTTTTTTTGGTAAGGATATTAATTTTTTGGTAAGGCGGTGTTCCTAAATGTTTCACGCTTCATTCAAGAAAAACACATCTAGTAGTTGGTATGCATGCATGAACTCGAGTTTTGGGTTCAAACTGGAAGCGTTCCTCAATCTAAGCATGATGCATTAGCATTAAAACGTCTCAAAATATCATAAATAGTCCTAAACTTGTTGCGGCTTGCCAAGAGTTTGGTAAATTTTTTTTACCAGTTCAAGCAACTTCCATCAGGAGGGGTACTCCTACCTGGCTTAATGGGAAAGGGTTGTGGCGGACGGCGGCTTCCGGGCGGATGACTGACGACAGCGAAGCTTTCCTTCGAGCTCCCTCTCTTCCTTCGGCTCATCCTCTCTTTCTCTTTTGCTCTACCTTTCTATTCTACCAAAACAAAACGAGCGTGAAGGTGGGCGGAAGAGAGGAAAGAGAGAAATGGTTGGGCTTGGAGCTTGCTTGAAAAAGAAAGAAAAATGAAAGAAAATGAGGGGTCGGGCCCACGCGGGGAAGGAAGGAGAGGCGGGTTGGGCCAAGGTCGAATTCGGCCCGACTCAGCCACTCTCGCACGTTTTTTATTTTTATTTTTAAAAATTTTATGAATTTTTTTTTTTTTTTTTGAGATTTTCATTAATATTTGTTTGAGAAAAAAAAAGAAAAAAAATTAGGTGTCGACATTGTGGCGCCACATAAATGCTACATAAAATAATTTAAAAAGAAAAGAAAAAGAAAGAATGAATTTGAGCTAGACGAGAGAGATATGAGAAACATGGTTGTCGAGCTTATGGTCCTAAATCGGGCTAATCTCTACCAGGCTGCTCATGCTTAACTCCATTTGGGTCGAGCTTCGCTTGGTATTGAGCTCCACTAGTCGCAGGAGCTTGAACTTAAATTTGAGAGTCGTGCTTGACCCTAGAGTTATGATTGACTTTTACCTTGCAACTTTTTCTAGAATAAAGGAAACTCCACACAAACTCAACAAGATATCTCTCCGACCATTGTCCATCGCCACTGCAGAAACACATCTACTCGTCGGTCACTCATTTCAACCATCACCAACCCTCGCCAGCCACCTACTCCAGCGGGGCCCCAAGTTTCACGACAACCCAAATCGAAATGATTTTCTTTTTGAAAAAAAAGTAACCCAATGAACAAGAAGCACAAATACATAACAATAGGCAAGAGCATCCTAACTAATGCGGCCTCGAACCGCTGGTGTGCCGTGAGGGATGGGTTTCCAAAAGGGAGCTCTCCGACGTGAAGAATGCATACGACTCGAGCAGGATTTTTCCATTAAGTTGCGTGGAAACATAAAGAAAATACTAATAAGTATTAAACCAAATCCAATCAATACAAGACAAAACGTGAATTGATATTGAGCTCTAACATGCATAGATATTTGGCCTTCTCTTAGGCATTCTATCAAACGGTTAATACTCGATTTAACAAACGTGTTCCAGAGCAAGATTTCTTTCCTTATTCTTTAGCTCCTTCTCAATTCATCATTTGAATTTTCGAAAACGTTTTTATGAAGAGGTGTAGGAGAAATATTATCAACACTTAATGGAAAAATATGCTCAAAAAATTCTACATTTTTTGTCTCAACTATAGTATTATTATCAAGCACATCACTTTTTAATACAAGAAATCTATATGCAGCACTATATTCAGCATAACCAATAAACATGAAGTTAGATGATTTAGAGCCTTTTTTCCTTTTCTTAGAATTAGGAAGCATAAGCTTAGCAAGACACCCCCACACTTTCAAATATTTTAAAGTAGGATGATAACCTTTCCAAAATTCACAGGGTGTTTTGCCAGTTTTCTTATGAGGTATTCTATTTTGGATATGACATGCAAATAAAATAGCTTCACCCTATAAATTATTTGGAGCATTAGAACTAACAAACATTGAATTCATCATCTCTTTCAAAGTCCTATTTTTTCTTTTAGCTATGCCATTAGATTTAGGGGAATAAGGAGGCTTAGTTTCATGAATTATTCATTCATTTTCACAAAATTTATTAAGCAATACATATTCTCCACCTTTATCCGATCTAATGCTTTTTATCCTTTTATTCAATTGATTTTCTACCTCTGCTTTATACAAAAGGAACATATCAAAAGCTTCATCTTTATGCCTAAGCAAATAAACTTTAGTAAATCTAGAATAATCATCAATGAAGGTCACGTAATATTTTTACCTCCTCTAGTCATAGTTTGTTTTAAATCTCCTAGATCAGTATGAATTAAACTCAACAAATCAGATTCTCTATTTACAGAAATACAAGACTTTTTTTGTTAATTTTGTTTTGGCACATATTATACATTTATTAAAACATGAGTTTTTAATTCTAGAAATTAAATCTTGTTTTTGCATTTTCTTAATATAAGAAATACTAACATGACCTAATCTAAGGATATCAAAAAAAAAAAAAAAAAAAAAAAAAAAAACATGACATAATCTACCATGCCATAAATCAACAGATTCAGCCAAGTAAGCGAAAGCAGTAGCATTTTCATTGATAACATTAGAAACGTTAAGAACAAAAAGTACTTGATTACAATAACCCTTTCCCACAAAGACGTTATTTTTTGTCATTACAATCTTATTAGATTCAAATGACACCTTCACTCCAACCTTTCCTAAAAGCGTTACTGAGACCATGTTTGCCCTTATATTAGGGACATGTAATACATCATTTAGGGCCAAAGTCTTGCCAGATGTGAGCTTGAGAAGAACTTTTCATTTCCCAAGAACTTGAGCCGTTCTTGAATCACCAAGATAAATAATTTCTTCTCCTTCCCCTACTGGTGTGTAGGAGGAAAATGCATTTTTGTTTGCACAAATATGTCTGGTAGAACTTGAGTCTACCACCCACTCTTTCACATTGGCCACAATGTTGGCTGGGAAATAACCGCAACAATTATATCATTAGAGTCATATGCTTTAACCAAATTAACTTTTGGTTTAGCAGGATTGTCATTTCCCAGTATTCTCTTTTTGCAGTGCGTTGCATGATGACCTGGTTTTCCACAAACAAAGCAAGAGCCTTTCTTTTTGAAGGTGGGGTAAGCAACCTTGGGTTTGTAATTAGGTTTTTTGTTATAATACTTGTTTTGGCGATGTTGAAATTTGCCTTGCACCAAATTTGCCCTATTAGCAATTTCCTTAGCTTTGGCAGCTTTGATATCCTTGCAAGTTGTATCCTCAATGATGATATGCACGATCAGATCGGCTAGTGACAATCGCTTGTCCTTGTGCTTAAATTGTTGCTTGTAGTTATTCCAAGATTCAGGCAACTTTTCAATCAGCAGGCCCGCAAGAAATTCTTCTTGTAAGTTGATGTTTTCTGCCTTCAAGTCCTCCACTAGCTTGTGATATTCATTGATTTGTGTCTTGATCTCCTTATCATCGGACATTTCCCATCGATAATAATTTCCGATTACAAATTTTTGTCTGCCCACATCTTCGACAGTGTACTTTGCAGTCATGGAGTCCCATATTTGTTTCACTTTCTTGTATGGACAATAGACATCAAACAATTCATTAGAAAGAGTACTAATAATTGTATGCCTACATACTTTATTAGCGTGTATCCATTGATCTTGAAGCTTGTTATAAGTTGGTTCGGCCTCCGTAAGTGCGAAAGCCACGCCGTGCACATCTAGGATAGAGAAAACCCTTTCTTGCCACCTTCTGAAATTGTTGCCATTGAAAACTTCGATCTTCGATATGTTAGGGAATGGTTTGGCATAGAACATATGTGGTAGTGCAACTGGATTGGTGGAGATTGAGACATCAGCAACAGTATCAACTTGATGCTCTATGGGATTATCCTTAAGATTGTAGGAAAAATGCTAATAAGAACAAATAAATTTGTCTGAGGCGTGCAAGCGTAAGCACTATCCTTAAGGATAATTCCGCCCCTTAGAGTGCAAAACTCGGTGTGATAGGCTTCTGACGGCTATCCTCCCAAGATACAACAGACATTCTTCTATATTCCGCACTAAATATTAGAAGGAACAGAAACAACATTGTGTATAACCCAAAAAGGAAAAGGAAATGAAAGATTTCAAAAAGAAAGAATATTCTTTGTTTCATTCAGTGTATATTTTAAGATTGTCTTATGAGATTTTATATTTAGACAAAATAAAGCCATTAAAAGAGTTGTTATAAAATAATGAATGATTTATTTGAGAAATAAATTAAACGTTACAAAATGATTGGAAAGCCGTTGTATGACTGTTAAGAAACCGTTATATGACCGTTAAAAATAATGATAGTCTTCAATGCGGTCATAACTATTATCAAAGTTATTATTGTAAATATTTCAAAATATTATTGAAATATCCAACAAGAAATGCGTCGAACTGTAGACTTTCGAAAGGCTATAGAATAAGACACTTCCACCCCCCCTATCGAAGATCAGACCAGAAACCCGGAGCTGCTCTCAGGTTTAGGAACGCAACTCGACCTGTCGTAGAACAAGTACAAAGCCAGTCATGCAGCAAACTGCGTCCTCCATATCCGAGATCGAGCAAGAGGCCCAACCCACCGTTCTCGTTGGGGGCGCAAGGTGATACGACCGTGCCTCGTGACTGCAGTAGTTTCTCTCTACTTCTCCATCATCATCTTCCTAGCCATCCCAGCCACCATGTCCCCATCGTTCACCCTCGACCCGGCCTCTCCTCTCTCTTCCTTCAACGTCTCCAACTCTCAGGTTGCCACCAAATGGACCATCATCTTTTCCGTTGAGAACCCGAGCAAGCTTATCCCGGTCAAGTACTCCCACATCAAAGCCACCGTCATCCTGGACTCCGCTCCTTTGGCTCACGCCAAGATTAGTTCTTTCATCTAGAAAGCCACGAGGCACACGGACCGTTTGAGCTCATTTTCACTCCGACTTGCCCAGGGCGAACAAGTTCTCTGTTAAAAGTCCCGTGTCGGTTTTGGAGCGCGGTGAAGTGAGGGTCGACGTCGTTTTGAGCTCCAGTCGGAAGCTCAGCTTTGGCACATGTTGGGTTCCTGTGTTTGACGTATCTGTGACATGCAACAGCCTGATATTTACTATTGAATCTGACGGTGGTGGCCTGACGTTGCTCGTCGGCGGCAGCTATTGCGTTCTCGGTTTCTTCAATTATTATATATGCTGAAGTTTGGGCTCATGGTTTTCTTTTCTCGTCGGTTTAAGCAATTAGATGGTGTCTGAGACATCAGTTTTTGCGATGACCATAAGATGTGAGGAGCAAAATATCTTGCCAGCTAAACCAAATACCACCTCCTTAGAGTTCGCACTAATCATTTAATGTCCTGCACGTGGAAATAAATAAGTTTTGTGGATGATGATCGTTACTTCCTTATATATAATTAATCATGTATATATAAGAAATTACAGATTGCAATGACCAAGTTTTTGTATGACATAAGAATAGCAGCAATCGAATCTTGAACTAGCGATATATGCATAGAGTTAAAAGGATATGGATCATCTACGGTAGGAGCAACTTGCCCCAAAATGACCAAAAATGCCTCCATCTCAAGTAATTGTCGAAGGGAACGGTTGTTCCTTGGGCCTGGGCTCAAAGTGGATGATGGCTTGATTTGAGAAATTCCATCTATGATCTAACCCAGGATTATAAGATCCATCACCAGATTCAATTGCTATTTCTCTTTCTTATTCATTTTTCTTTGCACGCTTCCTTTTCCAATTTCTTTTCCCAAACATCTTCCAAGTCCAATGAAAATAATTAGATAGAAAGTTAACATTGAGAAATGCTTCCTATGTGTGGCTTTGTCAATACATGCAATCCATATATCCCATAATAATTATAATTTGTATAGGAGAATAACGACAGCAACAAGTCTTTTCTTACATTATAATCAATCGATATTTCAAAGTTTTTCGTAATACAGGTCTTAGTAAGAGTGGGGAGGGTTAAGGGTTTTGATTAACTGTCCAGCGTATCAATTCAACGCAACACACAGGTTTCATCTAGTTGAAGTGTGAAAAAATATAGATTAAGCTCCTATGATAAACATGGAAAGTTATGATTGATCATCATAATATGAAGATTGTACAAACAGGACGATTCAAAAGTGAGGTTCATAATCTGAACTAGCTTTCCAGTTTTTGGTTCATATTCACTAAATTCTTGTTAGTTAAAATAGAAAAAATAAGAAATTATCTATGTTAAAATGCACAACTGAAGTGTATTAGAAAAAATCAATATTAGAGAATTGGTGTGATGTGGAGCAAACTTATAATTCATTGGTTCAAGCTTTTGTGTAAATATAAGTTCAATTGGATATGTTAATGAACTTGGACATGAGTTCAAGAGGGAGATTGTTGATTTTTTAGACTCACAAGTGAAATGTGTTAATATATATATATCTCAAGTGAATGTAAATTCAGCTAGTTATGTTGATAGGTTTGAACTTGAACTTTCTCTTGGTCATATCTCCTTTTAAAGGTATCTGGCCTCTGTGCCCAATAATTAGGTTTTTCATCTCGTGGCATTCATGCATACATTGGAGTTGTTATTAGCTTGAGCCAAAATGGGCCAAGACCGGCCCAAAAGCTGATACTTCTGCGATTTTCCTTCCTTATTTTCCTGGCCCAGGAATTTGACCTTTTTTCACCTAATTCCACCTTTTATGTAGTTTCATCATATCTTCTCGGTGACCAAACAACCAACTATACTTACTACAGTTTGCGATCAATTCCACCTCTTAATTTCTTTTTTAAAATTAATTGCACCTTTTATGATGTTTCAGAGAGGGGGAAAGAACGCAGATGAATTCAAGATCTTGGCTGAAAGAGCCGGATTGTTGAACTCTCAAGTTTTGTGCTGTGTTTGTGCTCACCTTGTCATGGAGACCAGCAAGTGAGCATGTCCCATGACCATGTATAAGCATACAACTACAGGCACGGTGTGTCTTAAGGATGAATGAGAGAGATGTTCTTCAAGAAACTCGAGCATAGTAAAGACTTGAGAGATCATGCCCCAATTCAGCTAATGTGGATCCTACCAACTCCTCTTCTTCTACATTCTATAGATGAGATCATGCCCCAATTCATGTTCATAACATGACAAATTAGGAAAACCATTTGCGAGTATGTATAACCGGGATCAAGGAGGGTATTAGATCATCAAAAATTTTGTTCAAAATTTCATATCAGATAAAAAATGAAGGGGCATCACATTGGAAATTAACAGGATGAACCGAGTACATTCAAACAATAGAGATAACGGCCATCTAGATACAACAAAATTACTAAGAAGTATGCTTCCCCTCTTCTATGGCAACTTCCTCATTTCAAATCATGAAATCATGCTAAATTGTCAGCTTCGGGAAAGTCACCAATCTAGCGCAGGATGTTGCATAAAAAGCTACAGAGCTTAGTATCAGAAGTAAACACCACAAGAGAGGAGTAAGAACAATGACCCAAAACCCTGCATTATCGCAAAAGCATGTTATCATGAATAAATTCATGCGAATTTTTGTGCATTATAGATCCAGTGTTTCTCTTATAATCATCCTAGTCAATCTTTATGATTTGCAATAAAATGACCCAACCCTCTAATCCAATGGGGAAAAAAAGGATGGCTCACTTGAGTGTCCAAAGAAAATCCATTGACGCAAGGATCACAGAAGAAGATGACATGACGGCACATGAGAAATTTTATGCAATTTAAAACCACAGATGAAGTGAAATACTAGGAAGATGGATGCCACCGCTCCTGTAAAAAGCTTCTTGGCTAGGCTACAATTTCGCCTAGAAGAGGTCACTTCACAGCTTCAAACAAAAGAAAGCATGTTTAAAACTGTATAATAATCAGCAACAAGAAAGTTTCTGGCATAGACCGATCCAATTACTAGATATTCGTGATAATGCAGCAAATACCTATGCTTGAAGTTCAGCAAATTACAGTGTACTCTTGTTAGAAAATGAACGGATGGCCAGACATTCCACATAGAAAATGTCAAATTTAGAAAACTTCGCAGTAAGAACCGTGCAACACAGACGCTCCTCATAATCATGGAATCTCCATTTTGTACAGGAGTGAAAACAGCCACACCATAGGCCATTGAAATCGCAATGACTAGTTCAATCGAAGCCCATGTCAAATAACCTTAAACCGAGAACATTTGAAAATTTATAACCAGACTTTGTACCAATATGCACCAGCTCATATTAAGGGACCTTCTCGCAAGTTCACGACAATATCAGATACCAACTCGCCTCCACTACCATGAAGGAACCGGATAGGATATGTTTGTTCACTTTCTGCTCAATTCATACTAAGGGACTTTCTCACACTCATATCTAACTCATATCTAAGTACATTTAAAGGGCGTTTTCTAAGCCTTCTAATAAAAAGAATAAAACACCACCACAGTTACCCATGAATGATGCTTGAGGCTCGGGATAACTAGCCTTTTTTGTTCAACTTCTAAGGAATCCTGTTACTAACAAAGACAGTAAATGCGGAAGATGTAAGCATCTGGTACTATTGCCAAGTTAGACAATAGAATTGATGTAAAATTGCAATTTGCATGAAGGAATCTATATAGTGTTTGATAGATGAAACAAAAGCCATCCATTTCAGATCCATGGAAAACGAAAATAGCGGCTCATTCTTTTCCTTTCTAGGAAAAGGAAAGAAACACCAGTTCCGATCACGAACTCAAAAATAATAATCATTTGACTGATCTTTAAAAGCCACAATTAGTTTGACTCGTAAAAGACCAAACGGCATTCCGATTCACCTCTCTTGCCAGAGAATGTCTTAATGCTATCACCCGATTGCTTCAAGAAAACTAGCCAACAAGATCAATATCGTCGACCTTTGCTGGAGAGAAGATCGGCTCGAAGATTAAGCACCATAAGTGCCACTTCCCCAAACGTGCAAGTAAATGGAGGCTCTCTTGCAGATATCAAAAGGCCCCTCTTCCTAGAATTTTATGTCCCAGATTAGAGTATCAAAACTGCTCCTCCAAAAAAAGGGCATATGGCAAAACCCTTATTGCCTTCAATCAACCCGATATGCCATTATCCGGTCATTAATATCATCAGAAAACACTTAGGGGCTGCATGGTAATGTTCTTTTTTTTTTGTTTATAAACAGAAATTTTGTTTTTTTGTTCCCGGGAATAAAAAAAGAACAGAAACGTGTTTGTTTGCGTTTTTGTTCAAAATCTGTTTTTTTGTTCCCAGAACAAAAAAAGAACGGATATGAGAAACAAAAAAAGTTGTTTTTGTTTAGAAACACTTTTGAAAAAACACTTCTCTCTCCTCTTTTCTTCTTCTTCTTTTCTTCTTTTTTCTTTGGCCGATCGCCGGCGACTGCCGCCGTCGAGGGCCGACGATGCCGTTGAGGGTCCGCGACCTCGCCGGAGCGTCACCGGCTCCCGGCGAGGCTAAGCATTGCCGACCCGGCGAGGCTCAATTGCCCAGCCAAGGCGAGGCCGAGCCTCACCCAACCATGGCAAGGCTCGACCTCGGCTGGGGGCCGGCGAGCCTCACCGTGGCCGGGCGAGGCCGCCGCCAAAAGAAAAAAAAAAAAAGAAAGGAAAAAAGGAAAAATAAAATAAAAATATTTAAAAATAAAAGAAACAAAAAAAGAATATAAATTTACCAAACGTGTTTCTATTCATTTTTTATTTCCGGAACAAGTTTACCAAACACGTCTTTCGATAAAAATTGTTCCTCGGAACAGAAACATTTTTTTTTTCTATTTTTGTTCCCTAAAACAATTTTTGAATATAAACGTTACTAAACGTGCTCTTAGACGCATAAAAAGCATATTCATTTGATCCGAACAGCATAGAGCGCAATGCAAGTACACCTGACCAAAAAAAAACAAGAAGAAGAAGAACCCTCTTTTTTGGGAAAGCGCTTGGGGATCAGATGGGAGCTTACATGACGAAAGAAGCCGTGATGACAAGTCCAATAGCGAGCATGAACACAGACAGTGTCGGGTACCACGAGATCGGCACTGGACTGGCAATCGTTTTTGGAAACTTCATTGTATAAATATTATAAACACAAGAGAAAAGCAGAAATGAATACAAGAAAATTCAGAAACGAGAATGACGGTGATTCGTTGGCAGAAACGAGTGGTAATTTAGAGATTGAACTTGAAGGGTCGACTCATGGACTTTACTTTGGCGAGTGAGAGAAATCTCTCCGCTGGTGAAGAAGCAGACACCGCCGCTCTCGAATTTGGTGATTAGCGAGTTAAGAAGTTCTATTAATAATTAATATTAGGTTTAATATTCTATAAAAAAAAAACCTTGACTTATTAATATTCTAAAAAAAAAAAAAAAAAAAACCTTGACTTTAGGTTCAATCTCAATTTTATCTTGAACTTTTTTTTTATCTAAAAAAAATCACCAACCTTCACTCTAATCCCTCACGTCCAAAATCTGTGACTGACTTCTTTATAATTATCAACATCAAGAGGTGGTGGTTGTTGTTGTTTCATATAAAGGCTAGGGTGTTAATGAAATCACCAATTACGATAATAACTTATTATTTTAAAGAAATTAGTGGATGATTTTCAGATGCAAGACAAATTTGAGATTTTATATTCAGACAAAATAGAGCCATTAAAAGAGTCGTTATAAAATAATGAAGGATTTATTTGAGAAATAAATTAAACATTACAAAACGATTGGAAAGCCATTGTATGACCGTTAAGAAACCGTTATGTAACCGTTAAAAATAATAATAGTCTTCAATGCGGTCATAACTATTATCGAAGTTATTATTGTAAATATTTCAAAATATTATTGAAATATCCAACAAGAAATGCGTCGAACTGTAGACTTTTGGAAGGCTATAGAATAAGACGCTTCCCCCCCCTCCCCCCGCGGTCGAAGATCAGACCAGAAACCTAGAGCTGCTCTCAGGTTTAGGAACACAACTTGACCTGTCCTAGAACAAGTACAAAGCCAGTCATGCAGCAAACTGCTTCCTCCATATCCGAGATCGAGCAAGAGGCCCACCCCACCGTTCTCGTTGGGGGCGCAAGGTGATACGACCGTGCCTTGTGACTGCGGTAGTTTCTCTTTGCTTCCCCATCATCATCTTCCTAGCCATCCCCGCCACCATGTCCCCATTGTTCACCCTCGACCTGGCTTCTTCTCTCTCTGCCTTCAACGTCTCCAACTCTCAGGTCGCCACCAAATGGACCATCATCTTTTCCATTGAGAACCCGAGCAAGCTTATCCCGGTCAAGTACTCCCACATCAAAGCCACCATCATCCTGGACTCCGCTCCTTTGGCTCACGCCAAGATCAGTTCTTTCATCTAGAAAGCCACGAGGCACACGGACTGTTCGAGCTCATTTTCACTTCGACTTGCCCAGGGCGAACAAGTTCTCTGTTAAAAGTCCCGTGTCGGGTTTGGAGCACGGTGAAGTGAGGGTCGACATCGTTTTGAGCTCCAGTCGGAAGCTCAGCTTTGGCACATGTTGGGTTCCTATGTTTGACGTATCTGTGACATGCAACAGCCTGATATTTACTACTGAATCTGACGGTGGTGGCCTGACGTTGCTTGTCGGCGGCAGCTATTGCGTTCTCGGTTTCTTCAGTTATACATAGATATAAATTTCAATGCAAGCAAGCGATGAAGAATCTAAACTGAAAAACCAAATCACACCAACATACATTCATTTGTTTACAATTATAGATATCAGCCTGTCACTAAAAGAGACACATGACAAGAAAAGCTACATAAGATGTATAGAGATGACAAACCAAAGCATTCATGGCTCCAGCTTTCTCGTGATGTTGGAAACCAGGTCACTTTTCACGAGAAACATAAACAAGTCGAGGTAGCTCATTTCCATTAGTATCAAGTCCCCCACTGTGGCCCAAGAAAACCTATTATTTTCGACAACAAAAAGAAAACATTCCAGGGTGAGGGTTGATTTAAATGCTTCTGAAATACTGGTTAATATCATATACCGTATCATTCGGGGTGATCCACAGGGTTATTTCCAGGCCAGGTAGTGCCATCCTGCATTGTCCACCCTTCTTCTGGCATCTTTTGTGCCTTTGCAACCAAAGCATTGATTCGCACCTTGAACTCCTCATATTCTTTCTATCAACCACATAATCAAACAATTTTACATTATATATACCAAAACATTTGTAAGGATTATGCATCTGATTAAATGCTACATTGTCGATGGGCAAACCACTAAATAAATTTTTCCTTTCCCAAGAAATTGAGTTATAAAGGTAAATAGGTGATATATGGACCCCTCCCCAATGACCTTCAGTTCAGTTTTACAAACACTTTCAATAGAATTCAACATAAAGCTACCAATAGAATAATTCAGCAGCACCGATCAATCAATGTACCTCCTGAGCTTCTTAGAAGCAGGATCATAGGCTTCACCGCCACCCTTAGCCCCATCAACCTTCGCAGCCTTGACCCCGCCGTCATCCGACAATCTAGGCTCCTCCTTGTCGCCGGACCCATTGGCTATCTCCAAGGACCCATCTTGGGGGAGTCAACGAGCACGTCAGCGAGGAACCTATCGTAGAACTCTTGGCTCGAATCAGCCCTAATCCCGCCACCGACAACTCCGCCGTCCTCATCGTCCTTCATCAAGATGTTCTCGATCTCGTCGAACCACGAGAGCCCCGAGTCTAGAGACGACGACGACGACGCGTTCGTCGAGGAGCAAGTGCCGGTGACGTCGCCGGCCTAGGAAGGTCGTCGAAGAAGCCGTCGAGGTCGATGTGAGACATCATGTCGCCCTCCATATGCAACTCCAGATCCGCCATCAGAACACTAGGGAAAAAAAAAACAACAAAACAAAAAAAAGGGGGGAAAAAGAAGATGAAGGCGACGATGGGAGATCTCTAAAAAAAACATCCGATTTGCTTGCGGTGGTTCGCCGGTCGTAAAGAGGTAAGGTTGAGAGAGAGAGAGGGAGGTCGCGGTCCTCTCGCCAGTCCCGTGCAGTGGTTCGTCGATTGCTCGCGGTCCTCTTGCCGGTCCCGTGCGGTGGTTCGTCAATCAGAAAGAGGGAGGGCAGAGAGAGAGGGGGAGGTCGCGGTCCTCTCGCCGGTCTCGTGCAGTGGTTCGCCGGTCGGAAAGAGGGAGGGCAGAGGGAGGGAGCTAGGTCTCGCGGTCCTCTCGCCGGTCCGGTGCGGTGGTTCGCCGGTTGGAAAGAGGGAGGGCACAGAGAGAATGGGAGGTCGCGTCCTATTTGTTGGAACGTCAGACGTAGCCCTCCAGGCGCAACGGAACAAGCCGCAACCCCCGTGGTCCAGTCGCGACTCGCCACGTGTCTGGCCGCAGCATAAATCAGCGCACTGTAGTAAACACGCACACCGACCCTGCATTCCCCGAGCGGGCGGGAAGAGGCTCCCCGGAAGTCCCGTCAAGTCTCTCCGGTCAATTTTGAAAGTTCAAAAAAAAGAGCAGCACACGCGCAGCCGGTCCAACCCGATCCCGATCGGACCGGACCGGTCCGCTTGCGGTCCCTCCCTCTTCATTTCATCTTCGCTCCCGTACGTCCCTTCCCTCTCTCTCTCTAGCGGGAGAGTTGCTTCAGCCCGTGAAATGCGGGCTCGAGCAGCAGCAGCAGCTCGCGCCTCGGCTTTCTTGTCGCCGATGAGGAGGATCGGCGTCGTCGTCGTCGTCGATGGAGGCCCCCGCATTTCGCCATAAGAGGTCCAAGCTCTGCGTCGCCGATCGGAACTCCGGCCGCACGTTCTCCTAGCGCGGAGGTGAGCTCCTCTCTCTCTCTCTCTCTCTCTCTCTCTTGCCGTCTGTTTGGGGCTCTGTCGTCGTGTTCGGCTACAGCCCTTTGCGAAAACGGGTATCACTAAAAATCTCGCATTTCTACAATATCGGGCACTGCTGCGAATGTGTAGGAGCAGTGAAAGTTGCAGGGAGTGGCGGTTGCTCGTGAATGAGGGCACTCCATTCCCTAGTCGAGAACAAAGGGTCTGCTCTATGCAAGGCTCTGATAGCCCATTGTCAAGCTACCGTAGGAGGAATCTTGCGTGATCTCTATACTGTCAATAATATATTAAGTGGGTACACAAAATGTGGAGAAATTTGGGTTGCCCACCAACTGTTCGACCGAATGCGCGACAAAGATGCAGTTTCCTGGAACACCATGATTTCTGGTTATGTTAATAGTGGTAAGCTGGAGAGAGCATGGTATTTTCTGAAGTCCATGAGACAATGTGGACTAGAAGTGGATGCTTATACTTTTTCCAGTATGCTAAAAGGAGTAGCTAGTGCCAGTAGGCTTGATCTCGGACAGCAGTTGCATTGCTTGATTTTCAAGCACGGATATGGCAGGAATGTTTATGCGGGAAGTGCTCTTTTGGACATGTATGCTAAGTGCGAGAGGGTTGAGGATGCGTACATCGTGCTCCAACAGATGCCGCAACGTAACTCTGTCTCGTGGAATGCACTTATCAATGGATTTGCGCAGAGCGGTGACAGAGAGACTGCATTTTGGCTTTTTGATAGCATGGAACATGAGGGTGTTAAGCCAGATGATGGGACCTTCGCTCCTCTCTTGACATTGCTCAACGACCATGAGTTTTTCAAGCTAACTGCACAGGTCCATGCCAAAATCATGAAGCATGGTCTAGAATGGAAAAATAATGTTTGTAATGCTGCAGTCAGTTCATACTCAGAGTGTGGCTCCATTGAAGATGCTAAGAAACTGTTTGATAGCATTGTCTTAAGAGATATAGTGACATGGAATTCAATGCTAGCTGCTTACCTTGTGCATGGTGAAGAAGATTCTGCCTTTAGGCTTTTTATTGATATGTGGTGGCTGGGCATTGAACCGGATTTTTACACTTACACAAGTGTCATAAGTGCTTGTTTTGAAGAAGCACGTAAAAATCTGGGAAAGTCCCTCCATGCTTTGGTAATTAAAAGAGGTCTGGAGCAATCATTACCAATCTCCAATGCATTTATAGCTATGTATATCAAATTGGGTAATGGATCCATGGACGATGCTATTCGTGTCTTCAAATCAATGCAATCCAAGGACCGGGTCTCTTGGAATTCCATGTTGACCGGATACTCCCAAGTTGGGTTAAATGAAGATGCATTGGAACTTTTTGCCCAAATGAGATCTTTGAATACTGAGATTGATCATTATGCTCTTTCAGCAGCTCTCAAATCTTGCTCTGATTTGGCAACTCTCATTTTGGGCCAACAAGTTCATGCATTGGCACTTGAGTTTGGCTTTGAGTCAAATGAATATGTTGGCAGTGCACTGATCTTTATGTACTCTAAGTGTGGCATTATTAAAGATGCTAGAAACTCTTTCAAAGAGACCTTCCAAAGTAGCTCAGTCACTTGGAATGCGATTATCTTTGCCTATGCACAACATGGTCTAGGACATGATGCGCTTGATCTTTTCCATTTGATGAGAGCAAGGAGAATAAAGCTTGATCACATCACCTTTGTTGCTGTCCTGACTGCTTGTAGCCACATTGGTTTGGTTGAAGAGGGCTATGGGTTTCTATTATCAATGGAAACGGATTATGGCATTCCTCCCAGGATGGAGAACTATGCTTGTGCAATTGATCTTTTTGGGCGTGCTGGGCTTGTGAATGAGGCTAAGGCCTTGGTGGAATTGATGCCGTTTAAACCTGATATGATGGTGTGGAGGACTTTATTGGGTGCTTGTAGGAGTAGCGTGAACATGGAATTGGCTTGTCAAGTCGGGAATCAACTACTTGAGTTAGAGCCCGAAGAACATAGCACTTATGTTCTACTCTCAGACATGTATGGGCGCCTTAAGAAATGGGGTGATCATGCCAGGGTGAAAAGACTTATGAGGGAAAGAGGGGTGAGGAAGGTCCCTGGCTGGAGTTGGATTGAGGTCCAAAACCAGGTTCATTCTTTTAATGCTGAAGACCGTTCCCACCCACTCTGCAAAGATATATACCCTGTACTGGAAGGCTTGATGGATGAAGTAAGAAAGTTGGGCGGTGATGGCAATTCAGAGGATTTGTTGCAACAAATGGAGATATGGTTCGGGGCTCTTTGACATTGACATCTATTCATATTCTCTTAGTTGATGGCAATGAATTTCATTCGTTCATGTACAGGTGCCCAGATAATTTTTTGGGCAAACATTTGGGGCAACAAATAAGGAAGAAATGGAAATATGGTTCGGGACTTTTTGACAGTGACATTTATTCGTATTCTTTTAGTCGATGGGAACAAATTTCATTTGTTTAGCTACAGTTGCCGGATAGTTTTTATGCATACATTTGGTGCAGCGAATAAGGAATAATGGTAAGCATTCTCCATTGTAATCATACAGAAACACAAATTTCAAGCAGTCTTCTTCTCATTTTTTTATGCTAGATGACAAGGAGGAAAATTTGGTTTGTTGTGAATGTAAAGCATTCCCTTATTCAATTGAAGTCACTGTCTTCTCCAAATAGGAGCTCTTGTTTTTGTTGCTTTTCAAGGGGAAAAAGCTGTGAAGCTGGGAGATGGGACTCAGCAGTGGTGGGGGGTGAGGAGGATGCCTTCCAAGTACGTCACGATTTCATTAGTTTATCAATTAAAAGTGACAGAACCTTTGCATTGGAGAAGAACCGATGACATGATTCTCATGTTAAGGTACCTTTAATCTTAGTGGATTCTCAGCTCCGCCCATTATTTCCGTTTACAACAAGCTGTTGTTGTCACCAAATTCCTTGTCACCGGGTCATCTCTACCTCACTGCAGGTCAGCATCTCCGAAAGAAACATAGGACTTCACCGAGGGGAGATGCTGAGTTAACTTGCTGGCGAAGGAGTGTGTTAAAACTCAACACTGACAGGGCCACCAAAGGCAACCCGGGTGTTGCCAGAGCAGGTGGTATGTTGTTCAGAGATGGAGGAAGAAATTGGATTGGAGGCTGCACAAGTTTGGTGGGCATATATGCTCTTCCACGAAGGCTGAATTTTGGGCTCTATACTGCTCGACCTTCGAAAGATGCTCGTAGTTGAAGTGGATTCGCTGTTGGTTATAGAGTTGTTAAGGAACAAGGACAGGAGTACGACGAAGCGGAATCCTTTTGCTGAATTGAATCGAACGGCCACAATTTGGGATGCATTACATGATCGGACAGCAGATTACTTTGGATTTTCCTTCGGCTTCTAGCCCTTTGTACCCACACAGGGAAAAAGAAGAAGCAGAGTTTGATTTTTTCTTTTTTTTGGTCATAAGAGTTTGATGTTGACTCACTGGAATACAAAGATATTTAATGTTCGTTCGCAAGCTTCTTTTCATACCATGATCAGGATTCCTTGTTTTTCTTTATTTTTTTAATATTTATTTTGGCCGTATCTCCAAACAAAAGGAGCCATGACAAAGAATCGAAAAAATGGACGATATTTTTTTTTTATAAATTGTTTTTTTGGTAAGATTTTTTTTTTTTTAATAAATTGTTCGTCTTGTATGGGTGAAAAAATGTGAAGCGGATGAAAGGTGCGTCTGGAATCAACTTTGCAAAGGACTTTGAGCTTCTAAAGATACTTGGGCTAAAACTAGAGTGTTTGGGAACAACTTTAGAATTTCCATTAGGCCAAAGTTGGCCTTTTCAAGGCTGAAAGCCCAAGGCAGGTGAAGGGGTGCGCTTGGGCTTTCAATTTTCTTGGCATACAAGTGGCAAGACTGTTCAATTTTTTTTTTTCCTTCCAAAACTATCTTCACCTACTCTCGATTTTTTCGGTTTTGCCCTCGTTTTTGTACTGTTCATCTTCTTCTCCGTTGAAGGCCAACGATGTGTTCCTCGAAGCTGTGAGTGAGCGGCCGCTGATGGCTTGGCATGGTTGCGGTGGCCCAGGCGACCGTCGCCGAGGAGTGGTGCAACCGCCGTCCTGTCTGGGTCGCGGCAATCGCCGTGGGTCGCGATGAGGTTTGGGTCGCCAACCTCGCCGTGACCTAGATCCAAGGGTGACGAGGTCCTCCCAATACCTTGCCGCCCCAAATCTTGGTCGCGGCGGTCGTCGGACATCTCGCGACCTCGCCGCAACCCAGATCCGGGCGGTGAAGTCACGTGACCCCACCGCGACCCAGATTTGGGGCCGCGATGTCGCGAGGACCTTGCTGCCCCAGATTTGGGTCGTGGCGGGGTCGCCCGACGTTCGGAGACCCTCATCGATGGTTTTCAATGGTCGCCCGACGTTCGGCGACCCTTTGTGATGGTCTTTAGTGGTCGTCCGACGTCCGGTGACCCTCGCCGGTGGTCTTCAATGGTTGCCTGACGTTCGGCGACCCTCGCCGATGGTCTTCAGTGGACGTCCGGCGGCCACCTGCCCTTCCCGCCCATCTGCCCTTCCGCTCAATTTTTTATTTATTTTTCTTTTGATAATTTTTTTTATCACCAAAGCGTTTTGTAAATATAATTCCTCCAAACACCATTTTACTCAAAGGTACTTCAAATGGGCTTTCAAACTACAATTTTACCAAACACATTTTGCATTTTGGAAAATACATTTAACTCAAAAATCTTTGCATTTTCCTAAAGACTTTTCCCAAAGCATTCCCAAACGCACCCGAAGTGTACCATAGTATTTTTGTCGGGGACACGGCCAATCTTATCTAACGAAATCAGTCTAGAAGACGTTTTTTTTTTCTCGATTTCCATCTTTCGATTTATTTGTCTCTTGAACGTAATGATAATTTAAATCAATTTATTTCCCATGGCGTTGAGCTCGTTCCCCTCGTTGTTATCCAAAAGAAATATTACAAAAATCACTCTCTTCCATTCATTTGCATATGTTGTTTTAATTTCCTCTTTAACTTTTTCCACTTGATAAATAGTGAGACTAAACTCCCAACGATAGAGGGAGAGACGGAAAAATAAAATGTTAGGTCAATTAAAGTCCGCCGAACCATAATAATGAGGGTGCGAGGAGAGAGACATGCATGGACGTCGGACTGCTGATAGCAGAAACTTTTTGTAGCCGAAAGCAATATGCACCTCCATTTCACTCGTTTATGAATTTCCTTCAACATTTCATCACCTTCGGGTCATGTATGTCGAGATTTGAGTTTGATATTTTGATCCAATCAGGCCTACACATGAGGGCGAGTATTGATAGGTAGAAATCGAATTATGTGCCGTAACTTAATTGGTGGAAAATTGTCCAAAAAGTTATAAATCCATTTCACTTTAGTCAATTGGGTTCTAAACCTTTTAATTGTGTTATTTGAGTCTTAAATCTTTTCACGTTTTACTAATTGAGTCCATTCGGGAATGTTGGTCGGAAGTTGCTAAATGATGGCCATCATACGTCGTGACTAGTATTGTCGGGGGCAAATTTTTAATTTTATTTTATATATATATATATATATATTATTTTTTTTTCATTTCCTTGTTTTTTAACAAACTTTGGCCAACAAGGGCCGCTGGGTGAGGGCCAACACTGTCGCCTATTGGTTAGCGAGGGCCATGACACCCTCACCAGTGGGTGGTGATGATCGGCTTGTGATCTCGGTGGCCCGAGTTTATAAAAGAAAACAATGAATAGAAAAGAAAAGGAAAAAAATAAAAAATAAAAATAAAATATTTGCCATATCGACGTCCATTGTATTACATAGGAATGCCATTGTTTATGATAGTGATTTCTAGCCAAAATTACTTGAATGAATTCAATTGGCAAAAAGTGAAAATGATTATGACTCAATTGGTAAAATTTTAAGATTTATTACTGAATTAACTAAAATACAATAGATTTAAAACTTGATGGCCAATTTTCCCTTAATTGCTTACATTTTTATAACGAATGGTCCCATATAGCTTTCCGAGTTTTTCTCGAGCATGTTATTGAGCTGAAAATACTCAATAATCAGGAACATCCCACGTTGCATATCTGAGGTTGTGGGGACTGCACCAGACCTCTACGCCTGAAACATTCAATTCTGATATAATTGAAGCTCAACTTACATAATTCATAATTTTCTACGACCAACTCAATGTTGTACTAGCGACATGGAAGCTCAATGCTGTATTAGGGACATGGAAGGCATTCATGTTTTTTTGTCCATCTCCACATGGATGTGGATCTGAGATTACTGTAAACGAGACCAAATTGACTCTTTCATTTTCCTTAAAAAAAAAAAAAAGAAGAAGAAAGTAAATAATAAAGAGAAAATTGGATGGAATATGTTTGTGAAATGTTTGCTAATTTTTTTTTGAGAAAATTGCAAAAGCATGATATATTAACTTAATCAAGATGTAAATTGTTCTAAAACCTTAAGTCATCAAAGAAAGTGTCGTTTCATATTTAATTATTCTAACATAAATTATTAAATTTAGTGCTATTCAATTGGATGGTCCTACATTAGTTGCCATTATCATCAAGAAAAAAGCAAATAGTTATCCCAAACGTGCTGACATTTTGACCGCCCTCTTTTTTTCCTCCAGATCTTCTTTGCCTTTTGCGCTATAAAATAACATGGATGGTCAGAATTTATCCATCAATTTGAGGCTATAATTCCAGTCTGATTAGGGTAAGTCATTTACGTTGACATTGGATGTGACATGTGAGAGAATTTGCTCCTTCAAGTGCAAATAATTTGATGATTTAGTTCGTTCGTCTAAGTTTTAATTCACATTTTATTTGTTAGCGTGTTTCATAATTTATAGCAAGATGGGTTGTTTCACTATAATATTTTAACAGCTCAAATTGGGTGTGGTCGATTTTATGATGAGTGTGTTCTAGATCAAGAACTTGAAATCTACCCCTTCAAAGTTGGTCCATAGTGTACGAAATTGAGAACCAAATTGATTAACTCACCCTGAAACGACTTGGAACCAAATTGCCTGTTTCCAAGGTAGACCCAAACATTGGCCTTCCTTCTTTTTCTCTTCTTTGTTTTCATACTACAAAGACAGGGAAGACCTACAATCTTGACAATTTCCGCGTATCATGTTGACCTTAATGAAAATGATTGTTTAAGGGACTTAATTTAAGAATTGTCTTGAACTAGCTTGAAATCAATTCGTGATATAAAATCGGGAATTGAACTAGTCAAGACCAAATCTTGAAGTTTTTTTTATCTAGGAAATGAATCAATCCCTATGTAAAACTGGCCTAGAATAGGGGTATGCGAGAATCGCCGGAACCAAATCAAATAAAGTGAAATCGGGAATCGCTTGGAACCAAACCGAATTGGAATCAGTGATCCTCGATTTCAATTTATTGGAATTGGTAGGTATTGGTTTGGTTTCGGTTCCAAGTGTGGAATTGTCCATTCGAACCGGATCAATAATATATATTTAATTTTTAAGAAAAATCTATGACATATTTCTTTTTAAAGGAAAATAAAAACCCTAAAATCTCTAATTTAAAGTTCAACACCAATTGATTGAGTACTCGTCTTGTCTCACTCTCACCTCATTTGACTTGTCTCTGAAGCTCAGTATTCCTTAATTTATGGCCTCAACTCTCAGTGTTCAATATGAGCCCAATCTTTTTACTAACCTTTTCTTTATTTTTATCTTTTACTTTGGATTGTTGGAAAATATTGCACTAAGTGTGCGACTTCGGCAAGCCCAATTACATGAATTTACCTAAGAACCATACTGGATTTATGGAATCAACAAGTAGTTCTAATGTTTCCAAACCGGTTCTTAGTGACAGTTCTTGTTTTCAAGATAAGAATCACTCATTTGAATCATATTCACTCTTAACTTAGAATGAGTTGGGTGAAGTCAGTTTCATGTTAGTTCTCGAGTTGAAGTGGCTCACCCCTACCTCAACTACCTCGCGTCAAATCAGAATTTTCAAGATGCAGCCTACTTCGCAACTAGCTTTGGTCACCAACTTTTACTTAGCCAGTCAAGATTCTAGATGATCAACAAGAGAAACAAGAGAACACATAGCTCAACCAACATCATGGATCATCCTCTCCTCTCCTTGGTCCACATTCACAGCATCTAAAGATGATCCTAATCACAACAAACGTTCATAATTCCACAGGAATCCAAAAATTGCTCCAAACTTCCTCTGGTACAAAAAAACGTGCAAAAAAACAAAATAAAGTTATGATAAAGTTGCTTCCACTACGACCCAAAAAAAAAAAAGGAAAGCTTCCGCAGCACACTTCAATAATTGATAGGTCGCAAAGAACGCCGAAAGGATGTCGGCCCTCAATTTCCTCCATCTCCATGGTCAAAGTCAGCACCTCATGAAAATTTAGGAAAAAAAATGTAAAATGAAAAGTGAAAAAATTCGTGCTAGTGGCTTTCACAGCACGGCATTCAACGAGTCAAAGGGTCGTCTCCCCCGCGTTGGTCCAACGTAGGAAGGAAGGAAGCTTCTCACGGCAAAAGGCAAAGGGCCCCGCCCAACCTCGTCTTTCCTGGAAACGTGTCGTGCCCATCGGCCGCCCGCCAGGTTGGAATCGAAATCTGGCGAACGCGGATTGCGTCCAACCCCACAAGAAACCGCCACCGCCCCGCCCGCCAACTCGGTCCAGCTTGGAAGCCCCCCAGCCATCCTCCTTTCTCATCATCGACAACTCATCCTCCATAGTCGTCGGGTTACTGTAATTCGCAACACCGCGCAAAACTCAAGGCAAATCGATACCATATCGACGCTCTCATCCGACGTGATGTCGTGTATAAATTCGATACGCTTTGTCCATTTGACAAAATTTCACCCACCATCTTGAGAAGCGAGAGTTTGCCTGCAATGCCCCTTGTGGACACAATCAATTCGCATGATTGATCATCCGAGGACGTCGCTAACCCCATCAAACAAGTGTATTGGAACTAGTTATAAGTTGGGTTAAAAATAGGTCGATCAAAATAGATTTATTTTACCTATTTTGACTACTTTTCATGCAATACAAATCTAACGGCCTATACAGAATTCATATCGCTCAATAACAATAAAGAATGGAGAAATAGTCATATCAGCGGATTGACTCTATATAAAATTAAATCTATTTATTATCTATTTAACACTCAAGCTATATTCAAATCAATTTACTTAATTTAATTAAGCCATTTACGACCATTTAGTATTTATAGATTAAGTTATGGATCAATTACACGTTCTAATGGGTCTAGACTCCGTGTGCTGAAATCCATCCGGGTCTGGGCATATCTACGCGTAATGCTTTTACATTTTCTACCTTTTTTGCCCCCCATTTTTCGGCCGAAGCATGGTGGGAGTAAAGACACGAAAATGCCAAATCGTGGAGATTGACGCGCGATGATCATCCCCCACGTCGACCGAGAAATTCTCTCTCTCTCTCTTAATTTTGTGGGCTTATCGGTAAATCTCGGATTAATCAGGGGACAAAAATGGGATTTCGCGTTTGGGGGGGGGGGCGGTTTACTTAGTCGCCTTATCTTCGCCTGTGTAAGTACGAACGACGCACTTCCCGATGCACCACCCCCCCGCCACGTCACCCCCGCACGCCCACCAACGCCCGATCCGATCTCCGACCGTCCTCGAAGCATCCTATGTTTTAACCTCCCGCCCGAAACGAAAAAAGCCGTGTCCAGCAAGCCCACCGACTACCCCCAGCCGACCGACTCGGACCGCCCACCTCGCCACGTCATTCCCACCCGACTCACCCCTCCACCCTTGCCCCGCCACGTGTCCCCTTCCTCTCCAACGGCTAGTTCAATTTAACCGCCAACGCGGATAGGAACAGAGGAAGAATTAATTTCTTTTCTTTTTTATTTAAAAAGAGAAAGCACACGCGCGAGAATTCCAGTACCTTCGCGTGAAGTAATTAATCGGAGACCGCGTCAGATATTTTTTCCCTCTCCCTCTCTCTAGCCTCCTTTTTCAAAATCTCCCCTTTTTCTGCTTTTTTTTTTTTTTCCTCACTTTTCATTCCCATTTCTTTAGTTAGAAAAAGAAAATTTAATTTAATTTATATATCCGTCTTTTAACGGCTATATAAATAAGAAGCGTACCCGTCCATGGCATTTTGACGCAAAGCGTGAAGAGGAAGCGAAACCACACACGCACGCTCACACTGAATCGATCGAATAGCGAGAGAATCTAGGAATCGTCGAATCCGACCCAGGTTCGTGTCTTCAGCTCTCTCTCTCTCTGTTCCTCCAATCTTCCGACGAATTCGTCGCCCAATGGTGGTTTTCACGCGTGGTTTGCACGCTTCGTTCGTTTCCTGTTCGTGGGTTTCAGTGAGACTTTGACTGACTCTGGTTTTGGTTTGGTTTCTGCAGAGGTAGTGTGAAGGGAAATGGCATTGTGCGGGGATGATGCGGTGGTGTCGGGGTTGAAGAAGGGATGCTCCGGAGCTTGGGAGAGCGAGGCGAGGGATAGGGGGAGCAGGGGTTGGCCGGGTTCGGGCTCGTGAAGTGCACGCGCGGCCTCGGGAGGAAGAGGGTCGGGATCTCGGAGGGCCCCGAGGCAGCGGCGGCGGCGTGGCGGGCCGAGGCGGCCGAGTTCAGAGCTCCGCTGAAGAGGCAGTGCAGCGCGAGGCTGTTGCTCGACGGCTCGGAGGAGAAGGCCGGCCTCGAGGCCTTGCCGCAGGACATTCTGGTGAGTGACTTCGGTCAATGTGCGGTTTTAGATTGTCATATGGGATGGTTCTTGTTGTGGGTTCTGATGATTGAGCATTTGGGTTTCGACAGATTCGGATACTCTGTCGCGTCGAGCACGGCGATTTGAAGCAGCTAGTTCGAGTGTCCAAGACAATCAAAGAAGCTGTAAGTTCATCATCCGTGATTAGTGCTGCAGTTTTCTATTGCTTAATTTGTTTCTTGGAGGGGCGGCGGCTGATTCGTTTCTCCCTTTTACAGACTGTTGTGGCGAAGCAGTGGCATTTCGCGTACAAGACGCCCACGAAGATCCGGGCGTTCAGGAACTCGATTGATTTGCAGAACCCGAGCGACTGCGAGGAGATTGAAGCTCCGAATGCCCCGTTGAGGACCTTCAGGTCACGGATTAGCCGGAAGAAGCTGGCAGATGTCACGGCGGTGCTGTTCGCGTCGCCCGATGAAGGGCAGTGGACCAGGAGAGGAGGTTTGTTCATGGAAACTTGAGATATGAACTGAAGCAGCTTAGTGCTCCGGATCCGGGTTCTGTAGAGTGTAGATAAGTTTCTTGTTGTAGATTGGTTGACACGGATTAGGCCAGGAGAAAGAGAGAGAGGAGAGAGGGGCGATGAATAGGGTTATGATGTACATGTAGAAAGAATCATTGAGCCGCGGTTTCTTCAAATGTTTCATTGAAGAATGTATTGGCTTCAGAAGTTTATTTTTCTTGTGTGTACATTGTAAAGAGAGAGATTTTTAGGCGATTCCGGAGTTGTTTGAAGGGCTATACTGTGGCCGTTCCCATGCTGATAAAAACAATGAGAGAAGAGTAGTGTACGGTTAATCCTGCATACTCTCCTTGTTCTGTGTAATAAAACTCAGAAATGATTTATTTGCTTCTGTTCTGTTCTGTTCTTGGTTTCATCTGTTCTTGCGTGTTTTCATTTTGAATTTCGTGGCCCGACTTGCACCACCATCTCTTTCGTATGCTTTTGAAAATTTAACTTTGAATCTTTTGAGGATTTGTATTGACATCTTCAAGGTTTTTGGAGAGGTATTAATTCGGCACGACCTTGGTCGACATTCCTAAAAGGTTCACTTTTTGGGTGCTTTTATGTCACGACATGATCGTCAACCAAATGGTGGATTGAACGTTATTACATTTGATACTTAGTGAGTAGCTGGTGAACAAGCATGTGCTATTTTGAGATTACCTAAATTCCCCAATCTCATCCACCTAAAAATGGAGAGCATTACACTTCTTGGGTGTGAATCATAGTCCTGTTTACCCGAATATAAGAAGAAGATTGATGCGATTCTCAGCAATAATGCTCGAGTCATGCTAATGTAATTTACAGGAACAACCTGATAAAAAGCACATCTTGTAATTGCGGATTGTAAAAGCTCATGCAGCGTCACCCGAAATTATTAAGTGGGTAGGCAAAATCCAGCTCATTGCAACAAGAAAATGAGAAAAAAAGGGTTGCTGATACAGATCTTTTTAGTATGGAAATGGCTCAAGGAAGCGAATGACCCGAGTTCAATTAGTTTGTCCAAGCCGGCAAGAGAGATGTTGTTACTTCTTTCTCCTGCTTGATTGCCAGACTCTTGCCAAAGACGAATAAATCAGTCTCGGAAGCTCTATAAAACTTGAAACTAGTGAAGTTTGCTTCCCTGAATTGAGAGTATGAGAGTTCAAATTCTCTCTTTGAAGAGCAAAAACACACCCAAACTGCGTTATGCCTGCCAAATTTTCTGATGCGTTGGATGGGTTGTGTTATCTTTGCAGTCGTTAGAAAACGTCATTATCGCTCTTGGAGAAGACTGCCACAGGAAGTACTTTTGATACCTCTCAATAAAATCTGAATAACATTTCGGATAAAGCCGATTCCTTGCACTAACCAGGGCAAGAGTGTCCAAATTGATCGCCTTGTGCAGAAAAAACTTGATCAGTTCATGTTCATGTTGCTGAAACCTGAAGCCTTTCACTTTGACAAACTTGAGGCAGCAGAGAAAGCTGAAGGACTCGAGCTCTTGCTTCTGATGCAGTTCCCAGTAAATGCTCCCTTCAAAAGAGCAGTCATTAAGCTGCAAAGATCAAAGCAAAGCCTTAGGCATTGAAAACAAAATCTCCAGTAGTCTTCTTTAATTGAGTAGCTCAGCAACATTTCCATGAAGGAAAATCCAAGTTAATGAGCTTACATCAATGAATACTTTCTCGATCATTGGGCAATTACTGAGAAAGGCGGCGATATCATAAGTATTGCAATAGACTCCGCCTTGCATGATTAGTTGGAATTCCTTTAGATTGCGATACCAAAATGGCAGTCCATGCATGTTGTGCTTTAAATCTTCGTAATTTGGAGATATGCCCTGAATCCAGACATTATGGTCATTTAATAACTGTGATAAGAAGTCGATATCCTACTGAATTAGACAATGTTTTTGAAAGAAGGCGACTTATCGGAATATGAGGTACCTCGAGAAAGATGCTGTTCACTGTGAGAACACTAACGTGAGCGAGATCGTCAACAATGTTCCGGACGAAAGAATGTCTCATGAAACCTTTTGTGGGAACGAAATTCAGTACTACATCCTTCAGCTGCGATATCTCCTCAAAGAGGAAGAGAGGTACTAGGCCATAGAAATGAAACGTGCGGAGGCTCGGAGCGTTGATTTCAATCAGTGAAAGATCCGAGCAATCTCCCACCTTTAACACCTTAAACCTCTTATGATTCTGTGCGGACAACTTCAACTGACCGATGGCATCACAACGTACCAGTTCAAGAGTCGCCAGGAGGGTGCAATTGAGAATCAAAGTTTCGACCATCTCCGCCGTGATTTCGACCTTCTTCAGAATGAGGGTATCCAGGCGATGCAGACTAGTGAGATTTGGCGGGATATCGATTTCACAGAAGGTCAACTTCAAGACTCTCAGTGACTCGACATCGATTAAATCGCGAGAAAGCTCGAAAGGCTCGACCCTCGCCGCGATAAAGTTCAGCTCCAGCTCCTCCACCCCTTTCGAAATCGAGATTTCGATCCACTTCCTGACCATGGCTTCGATATCTGTTGGATCAATATATAACTTGAAGCTTTGGATCTGAGGACCTGCATGAGCCCTGAAAACGTGGTCAATAATCGAGACAGCTTCCAGGATGCCATGGTGCGTTGTGAACCATCTACCAAAGTGTAGCATCCTGCTGAAAAGCCAAACTTGCTTGAATCTTCTTGATACGAGTCCAGCCCTCACTGCCTGTTTGATGGGCAAGAGCCTAAAGACATGCTCTAGCACGTCGTCGGGAAGCTCGGGCATCCGCCTACTCCTGATCCGGCGACTCTTCGGAGAAACAGGAGGGTGATCATACTCCACCTTGCTCCTTTTCGGCAATGGCAGGACCATTCTCGTGATTTTGCTTCACTTTCTCTGGCCAACCAACAAGGTTGTATTGAAAGAGCCGGTTCTTTCGAAATTCCTGGCGATACTATGAAAAATTGTGAGAAGTACAGAAGGAATAATGCGTATTTATAAGTACAGAAGATCATAAGATGTGCTTTCCAAAATGTGTTTCTCAAAAAACAAGGACAAAACATAAAGGCCACCAATCCTCGTTCCATAAATGAAAAGAAATATCAGCATGGTCTTCTATAAGATGTCTGCATTGTTTTGCTTGCCCAAACAGTCATCTCCTTCAAAACATGAACGATCCTTTTTAAGTAATGTAATCAATTTTCACTTCATTTTCTTGCCATACCGATTCGAGCTGTTTTAGCACTCTAAATGCCTTCAATGAGATAATGTATGCTATGACGGGTGGCCGAAACAAACTCTAGCGAACGGTTATCAGTTTTTGTACGGAAACCCAAATTCGAACTCGCGCCGCCTGCCTTGTTTTTCACACTAGTCGTGTGCCAAACAGAAGTCCGATATTATAACCGTCGAACTTACTTTTCATGGATGATTGCTTCCCCAAAAATGAATGGCTAATTTTTGTCGTGAAAAAGACAAAAGATAATGACACAAAAGATCCTTGAACTTTAAGCTCATATATATAATGTGGTCCATGAATTTTTTATTAATAAATGTAGTTCCTGAACTTTTAATTTATTCGATATGATCCCTGAACTTTTATAACATGTTCATATAATACTTGAACTATATGAAATTATGTAAAGTAGTCAGCCCATTAATTAAAAATTAGGACAACATTGAGCATTTTCATATAGTTTAGAAACTTAATTAAACACATATTCAAAGCTCAAGAACTATATTGAACAAATTTAAAATTTAGGGACCATTAATGTTATGTAAGGACCATTAATGTTATTTTCTCAAAAGGCCATAATGTTCTTTTCCTCTACACTACAAATAAATAGTATCTTTGCTACAATTCACCATCCTCATGTGCTCAACTCAACTCGACATGTTAAACACGACGATGTGAATGAAACCGCATTGCACGACAATTGAAAAACAGGAGGGAATGGTCGGCAAATCAACAAGAAGAAGGAATGTTTAAATTTGAACAAGCGATCTCAAGTCCGCTACTGCGTCCAACGACCAAACAGTCAAAAGTGGCCGAGCGAGGCATTCGTACTATGAATCGGATGCTTGGTCAAGGAAGCGGATTAAGGCTCAGGAGAGGTCATCCTGCTGCACGGAAAAATGGTCAAACATTCCTCACATTCCCAACAACCTTACATGCACCTTTGGCAGGAAAAGAGAAAAATTAGACCTCAGCTGCCAAGATACACGAGGCCCCTCTTTCACTCTCACTCTCTGTGTTCTATTAGCACCGACACCGGTCATCGCCGTCGTGCTGCCACCACGAGTGCACTACTGTCTCCGACGCCTTCAATCCACAAACCAACCTCTTTCTCAGTGGAAAAATGTACTAAAGTAACGGAGCAAACAGTCCAACAGTGAACACTTTCCGATTGCATTTTGTACAGCACAGAGAATAGCGTTATTGCATTTATTTGAGCAACTGAGTGCAGGCACCGATTTTATCATCTCAACCTTCCAATCCCTAGTGGCAAGACCTCCAATTTCTTTCTTAATTATTGCACAGAAGCTACAATAGAATTGACAGGAAACTGGCAAGCATTTGTTAACCAAGCACGTCTAGTCGTCATGTTGCATGAAGCATAAGTAATATTAGGATGGACTTCCCAACAAAAGAAGATGAAGGTTCTAACATGTTTCTAAATACACTATTTTGTTGAAGAAAAGTGACCAAGAAATATACTACAGCCGGGAAAACTAGCTTACAGAGAAATGCATCCATGATCATGAAGGGAGGTCGGCACTTAGCAGTTATGTAACTGGTGGGCTTGTAAACAAAACCTTTGCCCCACCAGGATCTCTATACAGCCAAAAGCAGCCACATCAATCTCGCATGGGTTTAGATGGAGACTGGCAACAAAGAGCTAGCGTGTCTTCTTGTCCTTTTTCTTTTCCTTTTTCTTGCCCTTATTTCTCCCCTTCTTATTCTGCACCTTTCTGTGTGATTTAGGTTTTGTCACTTTCTTGAATGATTTCTTATTCACAGGTACACCGTGCCCTTTATCAGCTCCAGTAGCTTTGTTGGTCCATGACTTCTCAATGGGATCATTTTCTTCGTCTGGGCCGATCTCACTTGTTTTCACAGTGACCTTCATGTCTCCATTATCATATACTGTCATTCCTTTCCTCCAAAATTTCAAAAATATACATTAGCAAATGGCATATATGTCACATGCCTCATACTTAATCCACCTGGACCCAACAAGTTAAGGAAACAAAAGCAGCCATTTACAGCATCACCAAATCACATTAGCCAAAATCCCCTGGATAAAGTATAATGTGGGAGATCTTCATAATGTCTGGTGGTAAGACAAACCAAAATCCACATTGCATCTTATCAGAAGAAAACAAATTTATTTTAAAGGTTAAAAAGCATTCAATGATAAAGATTCACAATCAGTTAATTTGACCACGTGGTATCAACAAATGGCGAAGCTGCTGCATGATATGTTTGCCACAAACTGACTAATCTTTCAACAATACAGAAGAACCACAGAGCTTTCATAACTGAATGAAGTTAAGGTACATAAGAGAGGGATAAGCATCGGTCAATCACCAAGATTAGAATTATGACCTACCATATACCAGAGTGACAAAAATTAACTATAAAGAACCCACTGAAGTTATTAACTCATGATTGGTTGCTCGAAATGAGGAAACCAAAAGACAACAAAAGCAGTCCATTAGACCATTAGATCCTGAAATAAGCTGTTCATAATCTCATCAAAGTTCAAAGCAATTGAATTTACCTGATGTAGATATACGGGGCTCCGTTTCCTCATCATTCTCTAAGAGCTCATTGTTTTCATCAAGTTCAGTGTCATTGGACGGAGGACCTCCGTCATAATATGCAAGCTCTCTTTCTAGCTTTCTCTGGAACACAAATTGCAAGGTTCAATTTAACAAAGTTGCTAATACAACAAAAATCAGTCCAATGCAATGCCCTCCAAACAAATATCTAAATCGGACATGAAGAATATCAAGATCGAAATTAAAAGGTATAATAATGTGAAGAGAAATGAAGGGAGGTGATATATAAAAGCTAAAACAATGTACTAACATACAAGTGTTGTTTCTTCTTCTTCTTTTTTTTTTTTTTTTTGGCTAAAAGGTGACAGACTCAGATCAAGAAAGAGCAAGTTGGCTACTTTATTCTGTAATCTCTATTCACTCTTAAGGCATCCACCCAAGTAACAGAGAAGAGAAAAGCTAAGCGATGCGATTTGGAGTAGATCAAAAAGCAACAAGTCTGATCTCTTAAAAGTTTAGAACTGTCACTTAGAGTTAGAGGACATAAAAATTCTGTCGTGGCATCAGTTTCAAATTTGGTCTCTTCTCTTGTTAGGGGCATACAAAGGGACTCTATTCCCAAAATAGGGATAAAACAGAATGACAGACTGTGAAAGTCCTAAAATGAATTAAAGAAATGCTGGTCATGACTTCAGTTTTACACACTCAATCCACAAAATCAGAACATGAATACACTCTTTTTGTCAGGATCTAAAATCCACCTTGCTCATTTTTCTTTCAAAGCCTACTTGATGTGATATGCCTCGTTCATGAAAAACAAAGGTAACACAAAAAAGATGATTCATATGGCTTATAAGATTCTTTCCCCCATAACATGCAAAACTGCCATGTAAGTGCCATAAATGAAGGCAAATCCATGATCAACACCTTCACATAATTACAATTAAGTAACTCTTATTCAGCGAAACATTGAATTCATACAGACTAATGAACTACAAAACAAAAAATCACTCTTAGGATCCACACCTCAAAAATCATCCATTGCATTTGATTCCAACTAACAAAGGACGAATCAATTTCAATTCCATAAAGCGTCAAACGAATAAAAAAAATTCAAAACCAACACATTCAAACCAAGGAGGCGAGGAGAGAGCAAAGTTGACAAGGTGCATATACCTTCTTTCGCTGCTCGATTCGCTTGCGACGCGCCGCCTCTTCTTGCTTCTTTTCCGCTTCCTTTCTCCTCTTCTTCTTTCTCTTGTGGAACCCCGTCACATAGTCCCTTCGCCAAGACCCAAACTACAAGTCATAAACACAACAACTGCACTGCACTCTCTCTCTCTCTCTCTCTCGCGCGCACACACACACACACACACACACACACACACACACACACACACAGGTTCCAACTACACGGAATTACACGGCAACAGATTCAAGCGAACAAATTTCACATGTCCAGCATCATTTCCTCAGCTCACAAACTCAAAACTCAAGTGCTCTGGGATCAATGCACGTTCAACGTCACCGGGTCGATCAGCACGACACCAGACGTCAAACGTACACGGGGGGGAGCACGGACAAACCCATGCTCGGACCAATCAACGCACACCCTTCTTCCGGATTACCGAAAGCGAGCGAAAGAAGACACAAGCACGTCACATAGTTAAGTGCCAACTGGTCGTAGCAGTACCTGAGGTCTTTCTCGTTGAAGGCGACCGAGAGAGCTTTGTTCTTGAGGGCTCGCTTCTTGATGTGCTGGCCGCGGATGCGGGGGGCGTCGTGGCTCGCGTCGTCTGCAAACTCCACCTCGTCCCTCGACATCGGCCACGACCCACCTTCGGATTCAGCTCGAGCTCCTCGCTGGTTGAAGAAAGGCGCGATCTTTCGAGCTCCGACGACCCGATTTGGTGACGCGCGATTCCGGTTTTAGGGTTCGTATCGTTTGGGCCGAGCCTGCCAGCCTCTTCCATGAGAACCCACAAAACCCAAGAAAAAAAAAAAAAAACAATTTTTGAAGAGCCTAGCAACCTCTTCTGAGGAGACATAAAAAAATTTAAAATAAAATAAAATAAAATAATTTTTTTTTGAAGAGCCTAGCAACCTCTTTTATGGAACTCAAAATTGATCAGGTAAGGTCGATTCGATCCAATTTCAAGATTGAACCTGCTTGACCATTCGGCTTTTACTGTTTTCTGTTTTGTGAGGTGAATTGGTATCTGGATACAACATTTGCTTTATCTCAAATCAAATCTAGTTTATTAGAAAAAAAATTAATTCGACAAAGCATACTGAATTTGTTTTTAATTTTCTTGTTCTAATTTTACATTTGGATATGCTTGAATGGATGATGTCTTTTGGTGATCAAGCTTGTACCTATTGCCCACATTATGCCCCTCCCTACCCATTGATCAACTTTTCAAAAATTCGAACGACAGAATTCACATGGCTTTTTAAAGGAAGTTATAATGCAATTAGATCCCAATGCTCTTACTTTTTGCAGGGTGATTAGTTTGTCCACACATTGAAATCATACTCACAATTATGCCGGAGCATATTGCACCCCTTACATTATTAAATCTACCCAACTTACACCAAAACATAAAATTGTTGTTAATCATTCAATTGCAATTTAAAGTGGTGGTTCCAAATTTATTTTTATTTTAATTTTTTTTTAAATTTTTGTATACCTATGTAAGATGCACTCACCATAATTAATAATTATGCAGGTTTAGTTTTTGTTAATTGTAGGTTTCTAATGTATAGTAAAGGCACTATGTTTTATTTATTGTTAGACATTACTTATATAAAAAATAGTTTTGTCGAAAAAAGAAAATTCCAAGAAACGCAATCCTTTTCTACGTTGTTGAGCAAATTTGTGAATATTTTCAAGTAGAGTCTAGAAAAAAATTAAATTTTACTGTGTTTATTTTCACTTTTACTGTGTATATCATTGTCAAATACCTTTTTTATCGATTTTTTTCTTTTATATACATATACAAGGCAAAGTTTGGTTTTTTTGGCGTAATAAAATCACGGTGACAGTCTCCAACTCAAACTACTAAATGATGAAATTTAACTAAATTAAAACGTTGCATAGGTTAAGAATTTTTTTAAATGCTAGTAAAATATGGTTATTTTGGATATTAAGATGCATTGTGCATGATGATTTTAGTGTATTTCTAGATGTTCTTCTAACATCTCACATATCCCATGTAAAACTATCTCACCAATATAATAAGAACAAAATAAATTACTTAATATAGTAAATAAAGAGACTTGGTATATATTTTAGGCTAATGAAATTAAAAAGTAACAAGTTCATCAAGTAAGTAAGCTTTTGAGATAACAAGAACAAAGAATAGGCAAGTTGTTATAAAATAAATGTTCAAGAAAGAAGTTATTTAGGTTGCGTTTGTTTGCGTTTCTATTTAAAAATTGTTTCAGGGAACAGAAATAGAAAAAAGTGTTTCTATTCCAGGGAACAATGTTTTAACAAAAAACGCATTTAGTAAACTTGTTCCAGAAACACGTTTGGTAAATTTGTATAATTTTTTTTTTATTTCTTTTATTTTTTCTATTTTTTCTATTTTTTTCATTTTTTCTTTTTCCTTTTTCTTTTTTTCTTCTTTTGGCCGGTCGCCGTCGTCGGCCATGGTCGGGCGACCGCCGACGGCCTCGCCCAACCACGGCGAGGCTCGCCGTAGCTAGGCGAGCTCGGCCTTGCCAAGCCACCGCCAGTCGGCGTCGCCTAGCGGTGGCCCTAAGCAAGGCCAAGCCTCACCGGCCGCCGGGTGAGCTCGGCCTCGGGATGCGGGCGAGCTCGAGCTCGCCGGGGCTGCGAGCCTCGCCGTGGCCGGGCGAGGCCGCCGCCCTCGTCGGCCGGTCGCCGCCCATGGCCAACGCCGGCGACCAGTGAAAGAAAAAAGAAAGAAAATAAGAATAAGAAAAAGAAAAGAAGAAAGAAACAAAAGTGTTTCGAGTTTTGTTTGAAATAAAACACAAATTTGTTATTTCTTTTTTTTTGTTTCTTTTTTGTTCGAACAAAAGCAAAAAAAAAAAGTAAACGCACCCAAACGCGTTTTGCTCCTTTTTTGTTCCCATGAACAAAAAAACAGAAAAAGTGTTCAAAAACAAAAAAAAAAGAAACACAAACAAAGAGCCCCTTAGTTTTTTACTATATCAAAGTGTCATCTTTTGAGTTCCGACGAATCAATCTGGGCAATTTTTAGGGTTTGTATTGTTTGGCCGGAGCCTACCAGGCTGAGAGGCTCTTTCATGAGAACCACAGAACTCAGGAAAAAAAAAAATTTGAAGAGCCTAGCAGCCTCTTTCTATGGAGACCGGGTCATCCCTGGAATTGATCCGATAAGGTTGGTTTGATACAGTTTTGAGATGGAACAAGCCCAACTATTTGCCTTTGATCGTCTTTTGCCTCGGGAGATGAATTGGTATCTGGACGGGTCATTTGCTTTATCTCGAAATTGGATATACTTTATTAAAAAATCATGTTAACAACAAAGCATTATGATTTTGGTTTTTCTTTTTCTTGTTCTAATTTTACTTTTGGACATGCTCGTACGGATTGGGTGTGGTGATGTCTTTTGGTGATCAAGCTTGTACATAATTGCCCACATCGTGACACTCCCCATTGATCAATTTTTCAAAAATTGGATTATAGAATTCATGGGATCTCCATGGTTTTTAAAGGAAATTTCCATGAAATTAGATCCCAATGTTATAACATTTTGCAAGCTGATTAGTTTTTGTCCACACATTGAAAACATCATATTCACATTTATGTCTGTGTTTTTTTCACTCCTCATATGACTAAATCCATCCAGTTTTCACCCAAAGGATCACATCGCCCTTAGTTATTGAATTTAAAGTAGCAGTTTTAAATTTATATACTTTCCTTGTGTGTGTGTGTGTGTGTGTGTGTAAAAGATGTACTGACCATAATTAATAATTTCGTGTATTTAGTTTTTGTTTATTGTAGATTTATGATGTATAGTATAGGCATTATGTTTTATTTATTGTTAAGTATTATTTACACAAAAATTAGTTTTGTCAAAAAGAGAAAACTCCAAAAAAAATGTAGTCCTTTTCTATGTTGTTGATGTTGAGCAAATTTATGAATATTTTCAAGTAAAGTCTAATTTTTTTTTTTTTAACATAGACATCTTTTCAACACAATGACTTTCTTTTTTTTCCAGTATTTTCACTTTATTGTATGTATCACCATTAAACCCCTTCTTATCGATTTTCTTCTTTTATATACATATACCATATACATAAAATGAAATGACCAAATGAAGCAAAAATAAAATAAAATTTGAAGATTGTAATAAAATCGTAGTTACATTCTCCAACATGAACTTTTAAAAGATCAAATTCAACTAAATCAAAACATTGCATAAATTAAGATTTTTTTTTTGAAAATGCTAGTGAAATATGGTTATTTTGGATTGACAAAATTAATCTCATGAATGAATGGTTTATAAAAGAATATCAAGATATCTCATTATGCAAAATGTTTTCAGTATATTCATAAATATTCCTTTAACATTTTACATGTTCTGTGTAAAAATATCTCACCAATATAATCAAGAAAAGAGATAAATTCTTTAATATAGTAAATAAAGAGACTTGATAGATATAGACATACACACACATATTATGCAAATGAAATAAAAGAAAAAATAAGAAGTTCATCAAGTAAGTAGGCTTTTGAGATAAGAGGGGCGAATAATATATATGTCATTACATCAAAGAAAGTCTTTTTTCCCTATTATTGGTGAGATAATATGACACGGAGCATGGAAAACAGAAGTATGCGAAAAAGTTACTCATGGTAACTGGATTATAAGTGGAAAAAGAAGAAATAATAAATGTGGCCATCACTTTAAATTGCAATTGAATTATTAAGGGTAATCATTCTTATAATGCAAATGCATCATAAACGCATTTGAACAATTCGCTTTCCGGATTATTGCAAGAACCTCAAAACCTTTTGTTCTCATTACAGCAGATGAAAAATGAATCTCTGCACTATCACGTTCACTTCTATTTCTGAGGAGAAGAATCTTTCCCTTTAGATCATGGCAACACGATGGAGTTCAAAAATTTCCTGCAAAATCTACGTTTCACTTCTCAAGCTTAGGAACTGAACTTTTTCTTTGATTTTCCCACATTGCTTCGTTTCCCTCTAGGATGGCTTGAATGACTTTAAAAGCGGCACTAAGAGGATGACGATGATGACGATGACGAGGATTATCGCGTAGCACGTCCATTTCCGCGAGCTCTTCTGGTGCTCCCTCGCCTCCTGGAGCTGGCCGGCGCCCCGCCGCACGAATGAGTTGGCGTGAGTGACATGCGACTCGATGTCGTTGAGCTGGTGGCCCTGAGCCTCCACGAGCGCGGCCATGTCCAAGAACACTTGGTGCAGCTCGAGCAAGTTCTTCTCGATCTCCTTCACGGCATCGTGCCTCTCTTGGATCTCCGATATCGTGTCGAGAATCTGGCCTCGCCCTTGTTCTTGGATCGCCTTCTGCAGGAAACTCTCGCTCTCGCCGCTTGAGATCAAGTTCTCGATCGTCTCCTCGTCCGCCTTTTGCCCCGTGATCGTGAAGTATCTCCGCTCGACCGTCTCCTTGTACTCCTCATTCATTTTGGCCCTCAAGCTTTGGAAGTCATCCATCAAGTCCTTGAGCTTCTTCCCTAGCCCACCAACGACCGCCGTCCTCGTCCGGTCCGCCGACGTGCCGGGCCCGCACCCGGGTATGCTCCGGTGGGCCACATTGGACCGCTCAAGGGCCTCGAGCTTGCCCTTGATGATTTTGGCCCGCTTGAGGACCTGCCCGACGTCGGCATCCATCCGGGACCGGAGCTGTTTCATCGTGTTCGCGTTGTGGACGGTCTTGCTGTCCTCGTTGGCCTCTTGCAGCCTCTTGTACAGCTTCTCGACCTGGTTCATGTCCCCCTTCACGTTCTCGACGTCCTCGAAGAACTTTTCGAGGTTCACCGTCTCTTTCCCAGCCTCCATTTCGTCGAGGTAGTTCTGTTGCTTGAGGTCCGTGTACTTCTTGAACGAGCCGGAGAATAGATCGTTCATCTTGATAAACTTTGCTTCTCCTCCTCTTAATCTCCCTTTGGATAATTGCCAATTATCCCCTTTCCCTTTTGCTTTTGGTACAAGGACATGAAGGAACCCTAAACGCTAATGGTCAAGAGAATCATCCTCCTCTTCAATGTCTTGAAGATCTTCCTGTTTTTCCTTGTGACGGAAGGATGGGAGGAGGTGGCAAACAGCAGAACAATCAAACCCACCAGCAAATCCGTGCATCATACGAGCTTTCCTTGATTTTTGGGGTTTCAGGTTAGAGTTGCAACACAAGAGAGGGGGGTTGAGGTTATTTTTGGGGCTATAGAAACATACGAGAGCCGTTCAAGAAAGCTGAGCATCTCCATTGGTTGCTCCTGGTGTAACATGTGGCGTCCTGTCTTTCATGAAAAATTCGGAGGGTTAGGTTGTCAAAGTTGACTTGGTCTCTCTCTCTCTCTCTCTTCCCCTTTCTTGCCTAAGAATACATGTTGACTTCCTGCATCGATTTAACTGCATAACCCCCAAACTACAAGATCAACCGCGCTGCATGTTCACGAGACGCTAGTAAGAATCCTGTGTTTGTCGAATGCATATGTCAAGATCTTCTTGTGATTGATGAGCAGTTGCTTGGAATAAAACAGGTACCTACTCGAGCGTGACACAAACTTTACTGATGAACGAAGCTGTTCTTCGTTAACCTACCCTCCTACCCTCCTTGATGCTGAAACTCCCAACTCACCGGTCGTGACAAACTAGACTCTGTTCCAAACTGATTCAATATAGGGACATTAAAATTCATGATGCTCATGACACAAATCGTTAGGATGCAGGATTCCCAGAACTGAAAGCTTCATATGCCTAATCACATTCGGTCTTATAAGAGATAGCGGCATAATGCCAGTCGGAGGGATTGAGGTGTCGCAGACAGCACTAGATGTATTCGATGGTTGAGGATGAAAGGGAAGCATCGTCTCCCATTACTCGAACCTGGTCCTATTTCGCTTTCACTTTCTCCCATCTTGCTCCCAGCTAGGAAATGCCAGGGCTTATCCGATTCAATGAGCGCATCAATCAATCTTATTTGACTTTCTTTCCGTGGATTGATAACTCAAAATTATGTTCCAGAAGCAGATTAAAGTGATCTGTGAGATCGCTACAGATATCCGATTGAGCCAATCACCAAAACTGGTACGACATACCCAACTGATCGATTCTAAAACAAATGAGTCGATCCTGAAGAGGATGATGGCCAAAAGAGAACCTCGAAGAGTATGAGGATTGACTCAGCTCAGCTAACATAAGGTAATTTCTTGTTTCACATCCAGTCTATACACACATTCGGACATTGTAAACCGAATATAAAGGACAGATCCAAATCTTTATAAGGCCGAATTCTCATTCTTACAGTAGCAAAATCAAAATACCATCACTATCAAAACGCACACAATCGCAGAATCAACAACCCTTTCAAGCTCCAATTCGATCCAATCACATAACAGCAACAATATGAAGGATTATCTACCAGAGAGCACTTGCGAATAGAGAGGTAAAAACCAAAATCGATTTGGTTAACAAACTTAATAAAGCACACTCAAGTACCGGCATTAGGCAATGCTGCCATGAATGAATTGTATGACGACTCCAGATCAAAATGGAGCTGCCGAGACTGCTGCTCTGTCAACTCGTCTGCTGCCCCCATCTTGGAAAGCCTAGAAATCCATTCCTTCATCTTCATCTTCCCCTCAAAGTTCGGCGGCAATATCGTCAGCTTACTGAGCGAGGTCGAGAGATCGGACAACAAAGGATGGACCTGATCCACTGCCACCATGTTCAACTTCAACGAGTCCATCGCCGTGATGAAGTTCTGCACGCACTCTGCGACAATGGCAGCCGATGTGGTGGTGCTCGCAGCCGCGGCGGCACGGTGCTCCACCGTGGCAGGAACTCCCGAGACCACCAGCCTGTTGATGGCGGCCGGGCAGTCCATCTTGTACGTGTCGGCGAAGCGCTCGATGCTGGGGATGGTGTCCTTCAAGGTGGAGGACAGCGTCTTGAAATGTGCGATGAGCTTCTGGCAATTGGTCTCGTACTCGGAAGGCGAGATGGTGTCGCGAATATACGCCTTCTCCAGCTTCTCGGTGGCCCGGATGATGGCATACAGTTCGGCGAAATTCTCGTACATCTCCCTTTCGCGCTTGTCATTCCATAGCTTGACCTCCATGATCGATTTCTCGGAGAGATACTGGTGAGTGTGTATGGAACCGGGTAATCGAGGGAGGGAATTACGGATTCGGAACGGTGTGGAGGATTGGAGAAGGGAACGGGACACGCGCAAAGAGAAGAAACCTTCTTCACTGAACAGCCATTACGACAAAATCAGCTAATTCAAGCTTTCGAGCTCGACCCAACATTGCATAAACAGCATAGATACAAAGCAACAATCGCAGAGAGATAAACAGCGGAATTTACGAAGACCCAAGAAACGAATCATCGTACTGGGTCGATGGGGGACCAAGATCCTCAACCAAAGTTCCCTCTTTTAACATAAAAAACAATTAAAGACATCCAAAAACGAAAGAGCAAAAACTTGGGCATTTCGCAATAAGAAAATCAAAGCACGAAAATCTCGACGAGTCAACGACCACCATCGGAAACGCGCACAAAGATCGGAAATTTACAGGAAACCCAGAATCGAAAGAGAGGAGAAGGACCATCCGTCTAACCCATGACTCCGCAGAATCGAAAACCAACGATCGGTGAAACCAAGACCTCAGGAAACACCCGAGGAAACCCTAGATCGAACCAGCATGTCCAAAGCGAAAGGACCGTTTAAGGAAGATCGCCGTGGCGACGAAGTCAAAATGGACGACCCCACACGGTACTAAGCTCGAAGACGACAATGAATCGGGGGGCATACAGAACCCAACCCAACAGATTCAAATATAGGAATTCGAGAGATGCGTGACGAAGAGGGAAAGAGAGAGAGAGAGAGAGGGAATGGCTTACAAAGAGCGAGGACGCGGGTTCGGGTGTCGTTGAGCTCTCTGTGTATCTCGTGAGAGAGAGAGAGAGAGAGAGAGAGAGAGAGAGGGAGATGGAGATATGGAGATGGAGATGGCAAGCTGAGGAGGACGACTTGCGATTTTCACTTTCTTTCTTTCTTTTTCTAATTGGGCGCGGACGATGTTCTTTTTTGTTTATTTGTTTTTTAAGAATGGAAGATAAAGACTCGATTTTGCATGCTCAGAGCCTCCTTTATTTTGTACTGTCCAACTTTCAAAAAGATGTGAAAAACATTGTATGTGGATGTTTTGGGTGTTTCGAGGTTGAAAAAGAAAAGATAAAGTGGATTTGTTGAGAGATTTAGATTGAGAGGAGAGTAAAAAAACAAAAGTTTAGTTGATAAGCTTTTTGAGAATTGGATGGTGGAGTTTGATTTTATAAATACTTAATCCAACCGGCTGATGGACAAATTATGCCAAACGTAATGATGTATGATGTGTTTGAACTTGGGAAAAAGAGTTTGCTGTAATGGCTTTTCCATTTTGAAGCTCTCTTAAGGACACACTAAAGATGTATTTGGGAAGAGGGGAGATGGAAGTAAAAAAATGTGGAATATTTTCAATTTTTATAAGGAAAGGAATGAAGGTAAAATTTGAAATTAGTGACATATTCTCTCCATAGTTCCTTCCTTTGGGCTCCCAAATATATCATAAAGATTTTTTTTTTATCTACTTATAAAGTTACAATTTTTTTTATTTCCATTGCGTTGAAACAACTTTATAACTCAATTTTTAAAAATCATTTCCTCCTTTCCTATCATCATTATCTATTCTTTTATAATCACCCCATCCAAAATTGAGTGTAGCTTGCTCACTAATCAAACAAACTTAAGAAGTTTGAAAGCTTGATTTCTTTCTCTATAATTTTATTTGAGTAGTGCTTTCAAGCTGGATGTGAAATGGGCATTTTAAATGAAGCATTGGATAGTGATCGGATATGACATTTGGACGTTAAATCCGCGTTTATCGAAGTCAAATAAAATACAAAATCTAAACCCCTCTCCCTTCCTTTTGCTCCTCCACCCATGGCCTCCGTCGCACCTCCCGCCGCCGCCGCCCGCTTCCACAACCTCCGTCACACCCGCGGCTCCCCATCCCTCCGAAAATTCTTTAAAAATTAGTTCGCACCCTGCCCCATACGACGGTAGAAAAAGCACAAAGGGAATGGATCGAGTATGGAGAGAAGACAATAAATTAGATGGTATTAGAGCATGGCACGACGCAAACCTCATCTTTCGTTCTTTCGTTTTTAACGAATGCCAACTTTATAATGTGTGTAGTGGTATTGGTTCGAAAGCCATCTTTGAAAACTCACTTTTTATCATGACGACGCACTAAAAACTCCTTGAAAATCAAAACCCACTTTGCCTTCAGACGTCAACGCACACCATGCCGCGCGACAGCTACGACACAAAAATCAAAAGAAAAAGGAGGGAGGAGGGTGGAGGAGGCTGGCTGCTATATAGCGTCGTCCTTAATGGCAGACCCGCCCCCTCCATCAATCGCGCTGTACCTAAAAAACGTCGTTGTGCAGGCACAGAGAGAGAGAGAGAGAGAAAGAGATAGCGTGTCGGATGGGAGCTATGATTGGAGGATTACGCCATCTGCGTGTAGCAGTTGAGCGGTGAGGAAGCGAGGAGGGAAGCTGATGCATCATTGAGGGTGAAGTTCCTTCTCTTTCTTTCTCTTTCTCTTTCTCTGTCTGTTGCTGTCATTGGGGTTATGGTGGCGTTCGAGGTTCCACTGAAGTTGACGTCTCTATCCTAAACCAGCTGCTCTGCCTTTTTCGCTTCTCCCTAATCTGATCTCATCTGATCTGTGATCCATACAATCAACCCGATATAATCTGATCTCCTCCTTTCTTTTTCTTACTTTTCTTTTATCTTATTATTATAATCTCCGTTTCATCAGCATCATCTCCTCCTTGATAGAGAAAGGCAACTGGCCCTGCATTTCTAATCCCACTCCCTCGCTCTGTCTTCTCTGAGATCTAAGTCCTGATGGTGTCCGTTCTGGTTCCTGATTCGTCCGCGTCTTCACGGCTGAAAAAGAACCGTGTTGGTTTGAGATTAGGCGGCGAGAAATTAGAGGCAAATCTGATGCCTTGTGATGTCACGGAAGGGGGCCTCCTGGGCTCTCTAACCAGCAAGATACCATCATCACTAAATTTTCTTTTTATTGACATATATACGCTCTTTAGAATTTAGGTTCTGTTTGTTTTATAAATAATTTTCATATAAACATTTTTCAAATTATTTACTTTTCACGAAAGAAACAAGCTTTAATCTTCATTGGTGTGACATGTTATTGCAAGGTTATAGTAGACTTTAAAAATTAAATGCTGTGTCTTGATTTTTGAGATAATTATGTGATCTCTCTTTTGCTAGAAAAGCTAAGTATTTGTCATGGCAGTAAGGTCATTATGCTCTTTTATGTCCAAAACCTATCCCATGCGTGGCATGGATTTATTCTAGTATATTTTTTACGACGGTCATTCATGCATGAGCTGTAACCGTGGCATGTCCGTATTGATCCTTTTTATCCATTTGGGACTTGCTTAGTCATATATCTCAAAACACTCCTTGTACTTATAGGACATGTTTAGATGCATGTAGCCACGTTTACACATATCTTTAACACATTTGCTCAAAAATCATCATAAGAGTTCATAGCTTTAGCGATTAAAAGTGTCGTTTTATGAAACTGGGTAACGCACTAGTCGTTTTAGGTTCCGATTGTGTCATGATTGATACATGTGTCACATTTAGATTCGACCTAAATTTGATACAACATGAAGACACAATTTGTTAATTCTACCTTGTGATCTGGCACATCATTATAAAAATTGCTAGATTATCTTCTCATAGTTCGTGGCATCATTTAACGTATCGCTTTAATATTGTCTTGCTATATTTAATACTTAGACAAACCACTTTATACTAAATACTTTTTTTTTATACAATTAGAGAGCATTTGGTAACGTTTTTATTTCTTTTTTTTTTTCCTTTTGTTTTTCATAATAGAAAAAGAACAAAAATCCGTTTTACTTATAGTTAGTTAATTTTTCTATTAAATTTGGAACATAAATGAAAATTTAGTGAAAATATATCTATTTATTCCATGAACATAAAGAGGAACAATATCATTTTAGAAAAACAAGCTCAACATAACCTAATTCTTGTCTTTACATAATTGACACAAGGTCTGGGTGAGACCCACATTTGGACCGAGTCTATTGACTTGATTTGAGTCCCCATTTTTTGGATTAAAATAGAATAATATTAGAAAAATTAGGGAAAATTTTAGAAATTAAAAATTTTCGTAGTTTTACTAGATTTTAGTGTTAATTCTAGTTTAGAATCGTTTAGCATAAAAAATGAAAATCTTTTGAAAATTGGATTTAAAATTGAATAAGATCTTTGGGTTTTACCATATGAATTATTGAATGCCATTTTGTCTTAGAGACAATGCTAGGTCGCAACAACTTGGCAACTCTATTGAAAAAAAGACGTCTTCTTTCTTTAAAATTCTATTTAGATATCCTTTAAGATCATTTGCGATTTTATTTTGATAGAAAATTAAATGGCTATGAACAAATCTTTTGTATTACCATTTGTTTTGTGTTTATAGCAGTTGAATAAGCTTAGGTGTGAGCATGATCTGGGATGAGCGGTTCCCACCTTGGAATCGGGAACTGCCCATTAAAATCGGTTTCAAAAAATTTGAACTAAGACCCACTCGTTGGTTCTATGAATCCACTAGAGAGCTAGACTATTAGTCCAATCCGATTCTTGAGTAGATCCATAGAACCGGTCCCCAACTCCTACAAAATGAATGATATCATGATGAATCTAGTAGCTATTTAAAACACAAAAGCTTGTGCAGCCTTATATTTGAGTTGAATTGTGAGCCATTGATTTTGATTAATGATTGAAAACTATAGGGTGGAACAAATAGACAGTACTTGTTAACTAAGAACTTAATGTCTTTGAAGGTCATGGTATAGTCCACTTAGGGTTTCTTGACACCGGAAACATATGGAGAATTAGACTGCACATTAAAAGTCCTAGCCTCCACATAAGTTAAAACATGAATCGCCATCTTTTTTCAATGTCAACCTAATTTAATCATGGAAATGGCTAATAAGAAACTTAATTATATTATTAAAATGAGCCGTTGGCTCTTAATTTCATACCATGATGACAAAACACCACATCATTTAAGAACATCTCCAATAAGTTCTCTCCTTCCTCTTCGTTTATTTATTTTGTTTTAATTGAGAAAGCAAGTAAATGGATTAGTAGAATGAAAAAAAGAAGTAAGGGGGTTAATCCTATTACAAACTCAAGAGGCAAAATTAGTTAATGATGTCTAGTAACTACAAATATACATATATGTACATATATATTTGGTTGAAAAACTACAAAATAATTAAGTAATTAAGATGGGATTTCTTTTTTTCAAAAAATAAATATATATATATATCGATATGGTTTGGGTGGGGGGTGGTTTTATGCTTGAAATGGATCAATACTCACCTGTTCTACTAGATTGGAACCGAGAACTGAATCGGCTACCATGGGAACCATCGGTTATGGTCTAGTCTAGTCTAGCTTGGGGTAGTTCCCGGTTTTTTGGCACATCCCTAAATAAGCATCTCTATCGATTTCCAATGTTATTTGCTTGAATGTTTGATGAGTTTGTGCAAAAAATGCACACTAACTTTAGGATTGCCTTCATCCTCAGTTGTTTCGTCCTTGCACATTGCACCAAGCAACATTTGCTCTTCTTCTTACAGTTAAAAAAGCTCAAAAGGTCCATGCATCTATTTATTGCAATGCCCAAAAATTTATTGTCGACCTCCTCATATTGTGAGTTTTATAAACTAGCGAGATTCTCTGTTGTCATTTCTAACCATCCATCTCTGACTAACTATTAAGTTGGATTTTTCGAGGCTATATTAGAATATCTTAATCAGTTTAATCCTTATCAAATTTTAGTTTTATTAAACATGAATTGTTAAGTTTCCACTAACATTTTTATAATTAAATGAAAAAAAAAATAGAATAGAATTTATAGGATCATATCAAATGCATTTATGCTTTTTATTTATTTATTTTGGAATTAGAAATTTTGTATAGTTATCAAACGCGTTCTTTTACTCAAAAACTTGCCTAGGGAATAAAATTAGAAAAAATTATTTCCTATATCAAAACTTTTAGCATACGCACCCTTAGAAACTAAAGTTTGTTGGGCTTAACCTATTGTTAAACACTATAACCCAAGCGGATTTGGGTCAAAATGGACCATATGGTGAAGCCCAAAGAGTGGGACCCCTTTCGTCTCGCTTTGGCCTTTTGAAATTGTCCTTGCATTCTCTATACCATCTTTTGAAGGAAAGATCTCGCACTTTATGTCTCCACTTTAATTTACTTTTCTCATCAGATAACTGTTTTTAAAAACTAAAACTGTAGAACCTTTGAAACTAGGAAACAGCTCACTACTTTTTTTTTTTTTAATTCAAAAGGCACCCACTACCTAAATAAGAAAATCCACTGAAATTTATCAACAAAATGCACATGGCATGCAAAGCATGCCATAATTTTAGTGTACATTTGAACCCCACTAGGACAAGGAATCTATTTGGTGCAAAGAAAAGAGATATAAAGAACTGATAAGTGATGATTAATGAAGAAAATAAAGATATTCCTTTTTCCTATTTCACCATTAAATCAACAAATCTGATTTTTTTTTTTTTCACCACTGCCTCGCTTTGGTGGCCGCGTGGTTTGGACTTTTCCTCCTTATGAAGGGGAGGAGTTCAAATCTCCTCACGGTTGCTTGAGGTCTTAAGTGGGATGTCGGGGGTGGTGGGTCCTCCCGCTTACTTGTCCCCTCATATTTACTCGCCGGTTGCCGGCTGTACGGGATTTATGGGTCATAAAAAAAAAAAAAAAAACAAATCTGGTTTTTCTATCTTCTTTGTACAAGAACTTGCATCAACGCCACAAAAGCCCTAACAGTCATATGGAATCCAGCTGTCTTTGGACCCAACTGTAGATGACTCTTTAAAATAAATTTTCACAAACTTGGGTCCCAAGGAAAATGAATAAGAAATTATCATCTTTTTCACTATATTTTTAAAATGAAAAAGAGATTCCTCTCATTTGCAGTTTTGTATTCCACGACTAACCATCTCCTAAAATTGATTTATCGATTCTTATCTCTTGCAACCTCATTTCTCCATAAAACCTATTAATGAACGCTTCGATTTAATGATTTAGCTCCTCTTGACTTTGCAACAGTTCCCTCTCCTTAGTTTGATGGACGATGTGGACAAGAGTGGCAATTATCGATTGGTCCAATCCATGAATGTCGCCATTATTATTATTATTATTATTATTATTATAGAAGGCGGTGACCCTAAGAAATTGATCTAACACTCGTTATCTTCCCATGCGTCGTCTATTTTCATGTGCCAGGTCGGCGACACCGCCCTTTCCTCCGGTATTGCCTTCAAATGTTTTCCATGCTCTCATTTGATATCCTCATGCTTCTCCTCAAACCTTTGCGTCCTAGAATTAATAGAAAAGATCTCGAGTGTTTAACTATTTCAAATTTTATTTTGTGAACAGTCTATTATGAAAAAAGGATAACAAAAATGTGGCAGAGGAAAAGCTACACCTAATTTAAAAATAATTATTCATACAATTCTGTTATACTGTATAAATGTATCACTACTTGAAAATGAGTAGCAAATAAGCAAATAGCTCACAATTTGCCACATCATTATAAAATTGTATATATATCCGCATATAGTTTACCACATTAATTACTTAACGTGTTTGATTCAAATTTTGTAAAGGACCTTGAACCTTTGAAGGCCCTTGGCAATAATTCCGAAGGCCTTCAACCTAATTTTAGGATTTCCAAACTCCCTTAACTCAATGCAAGTTATACCCAATATTTGTATTGCAGCATTTTTGAAATGTTATTCAAGGGTTAATGAAAATTTTACTTTAAACTTTGCCATCCCTAATATTTATGTATTTCTATTTTGCCATCACCCTCTTATTCACTGTCTCTCTCTTTCAACCAAACGCTCGCTCTAGATTCTGGTCGATGCGAACCTAGGGGGTCGCTACTCGTCAAGGGACAATCACCGAGGTCGAGGGTTGATCGTCGACGGTCACGAATCTGTCAGGCAACTTTGGAAGGTTAAGACAAGATGTGCGGGGTCGAGGGTCGGCAACGATCACGCAAGGCTTGTCGAAGGTCTTTGAGGGTCGTTGAGATTTGGATTCACACGATCTAGTTTGCCGAGATTTGGGTTCGCTGAGATCTAGGTTTTCTGAGACTTGGGTTCGCACTATTCGGGTTGGCGAGATCTGAGCTCGCACATCTGTGTTTGTCGAGATTTAGGTTTGCAAAGATTCATGTTTGCTGCAATCTGGGTCATTGATGTCGCGCTACATCAAGGTCTGACTGACCCTCAGCATCACCTAGCCTAGGTCATCGGAAGTTGTGCAACTTTAGCACTGTCTCGGTGTCAACCCTGGACCGGATCAATCTAGCCAGTCCTGATTTGGTTTCTCAAGATATTGGGTCGGTTCTTGATCCTGAGATTCTTAGATCTTGTGCTGTGCGAGTTAATCCTCGATTATGAGAATTTAAAATTGGTTCCAACTTGAACAAACTTTATACATAATATATATATATTATCTATTTTTGTCTACTCTAAATTTTAGCATCTCCTTCTCTATTCTTTTTTGTAGTTTACTTTGTCGTGTAAATTAGAAAGTAGAAAGAAACACTATCCTAATTTGATAAGAACAAAAAAATCCCCTTCATTGGCCTTGACCTCACTTGCCCACTTGCCTTGCTCACCACTCACCTTGTGGCTCACCTCTCTTTGCCCGCCTCATTTGCCTTGTCACTTGTGTCGTCATCACTCGTCTCACGTGTTCGTTTTTATGGTTTCTTCAGAGATTGGGCATGTTCTGTTGTGTTCATTTGTGTTGGTTTTGTGGCTCACCTCTCTTCGCCCCCACCCCCCACCCCACCCCAACACACCCAAAGGAAAAAGAAAAAATCATAAAAAATTCAAAATATAATAATATATTATTAAAAAAGTGTCACGTTAGTGTCTGCCATCTACGTAAGTAATTTTCGACCAAAATATGATCAATTGATAAAAATGAAAATGTTTAGAACTTAATTGATAAAGTGTTATATATTTATGCCTTTTTGGGCAATTTTTCCGTCTCTTTTGGGCTTTAACCTTTGTTGGACACTATAATGAGAGTGGAGTCGGGTCAAAACGTACCATTTGGTGAGGCCCAAAGAGTGGAGCCCATTTCGTTGCTGATCGTGGGTCCATCACTAGAAAAGAAGTGAAGCGATATAAAGAACCGACAATTGATAATTAATAGAGAAAATAATAAAGAATTTGCACCGTTGAAAAGAAAGAAAATAAATAAAGTAAAGAAAGAAATATAAATATATATATATTTTTTTCTATTTTACCTTTGAATAAACATATATGGTTTTCCCATCTTTCCTGTACAAGAATTCGCTTCAACCCCACAAAAAAGCCCCCCAAAAAAGGTTTTGGTATCCTAAGAACAAAGAAAAAATAATAGCTATCTTTGGACCTATTAGAAACAATTTTCACAAACTTAGGCCCCAAGGGAAAATGAAAAAAAAAAAATCATCATTTCATCCCACTATGTTTTCACAAAAAAAAGAAAAAAAAAATCCATTCTTCTCATCAAACCTTTCACTTTGCTCACTGCTTTGGCATATTCCATGGCCCTACGTTCCACGGCTAATCATCTCCTCAAATTGATTTGACGACTCCTGTCTTTGTAGCCTCATTTCTTTGTTGAACTTGTTGATGAATGCCTCGACCCGATGGTTGAGCTCGTCCGGGCTTAGCTCCTTCCTCAGCTGAATGGCGCGATCCTTAAACGTCGCTGATTTCTGCATCGAAGGCGACGGCGGCGGCGACAAACCCAACAAGCTGCTCCGATGGTCGTCGGCGTCGTCCACTTTCATGGGCCACATGGTCGGCTTTGCTGCCCCCGCCTCGACTATTGCTTTCCATACGTTCTCCATGCTCTCGTTCGATCTCCTCAAGCCTTTTCTCGAAACTTTGCCCACTAGAAATAATACAAAGTCAATTACATGAAAAAAAATTCAACCAAAAAAAAAAAAAAAAAATACATCAATAAAAATAAATTTCGTGAAAAAAGCGATATTACGTGATTATTTATATTGACTTGATTTCATGAATCCGTTGACCGAAATATCAAAAGACACAGTCCCGTCATCCTCGCATGTAAATGCAAAATCTGGAAATCGATACCACCTATCTTTGCCCTTCTTACCTTGAAGGCGGTCGCCGTTGGCTGCTTTCCGGCGGACGAGCCTCGGCGAAACCGGAGCTTTCTCCGACCAGTCCGCCCGTTTCCGCGGCGTCGACGCGGACCTCCCGAACGCCACCTTCCTCTCCCCTTCGCAGTCGCCGTTATATCCATCTCCGCCCCCGAATCCCACGCCATTCCCCTCCACCACTACCACTCTCTTCTCCTCGAAAACCTTGTACTCGTCGAAAGCCTCCGCCTCCGCCGGCGGCGGAGGCGGCGGAGCCTGCGACGGTGCCTCCACGACCGCGATCCTCCCCGGGGCGGCAGCCTCCGGCTGCGGGCGATGGAAGCATCTGGAGGTGGCGGCGATGGCTAAGATGATGCCGTTGACGACGACGAAGAGGTAAGGGGGCCTGAACCACGAGAGGAGCGAGCCCAGAGCGGGTGGCATCCGAGGGGCCAGAGGGTCGGCGGACGTCGATGGAGCGGAGGCGGCTCGGAGGGCGACGGCGGCGATGGACACCGCGCCGGCCGACGCGAGCAGGGCTTTCAGGGACGCCATCAGAGCGCTCGACGACACCATCTCGACAACGATCGTTTCTGCAGTGGAATCTGAGAGTGCCAGCTTTGCGAAGCGAAGGAAGTTTCGGTGGTGATGATGATGATGAGAGCATCGGCTGGAGTCCTCCAGAGCTATAAAGACGAAGACGAAGACGAAGACGAAGAGTGTAGAGGGAGAACGCGGTTTCGGGGGCGATCTGGAGCCGTTCGATCGGATCCGACGGCGGGCGTGGGAGCAGCGCTGCTTCCGTTGGTGAGGTGGAGTCCCTATGGGGCCCCACTCCACCTTCTTTTCCTTTTTCAAATGATATGCGTGGAATTAAATCGGCCGGTTGACCGACTTTCTGTTTGACAAGTCGTGGCGAGGGGGACTAGAAAATTCAATTGAGATGTTGACCGTCAACCTATCGATCGATTCCAAACGTAGGACATCCGACAGTCCGAGTTCGACGTCTCCATTCCAATTACTTTCAAGTTGATCTCGATCGATGCAGGGGATAAGGTGATCTCTGTAGTATGTACCGACATTATCCGGGTCGGAAATTCTGAATGCTCGATGTTGTTAAAATTTAAAAAAAAAAAAAAATTGAGAGGTGGCCAATATAGAGTTGGATTGATTTGCTTTAAGCAAATGGAATATAGTTATCGGGATGTGTTTCGACAGGAGCAACTCATCGATCGTGATGACACGCATTATAAACAGCTATTAATCGAGTGTGTGATGCTCTTCATTGATTATTACTTTTATATACCATTCTAATTTTATTACCAATGGAGTGCTTGTTTGCAATATATTTTCAATAGCAGGCTCTTCATTGATTATTACAATCACGTTTTATATATGAAAAAAATGAAAAAAAATCATTGAAAGAGAACCAATGAAAAAATCGAAAAGCCAAAAAAATGTAAAAAAAAGAAAAAAAGAAAAAAGGAGAGGCCCCAAAAAGCAAAAAGAAGAATAAGAAAAAAAAAAAGGATTGCTTTACGTGTTAAGACTTGTTAAAAATTTAAAAAAGGGGATTGCTTTATGTGTTAAGATATCTTGATTATTTGCAAAGTAGGTAGCCTTTTCTAACTGCTCATTCCATCCAGCCATTGTTCGCGGCGTAGCTTGCCATTCTGCCCCCATATAAGACGGCATCCTTAAGTTAATGTGAACAAATTTGGGAGCTTAGTTTAATATGGGTTGGGACTGAGCACGCTAATCGTGGCCCGGATTGTTCCTTGGTCGAGGGCTTATTGTGGCCGAGCTTATTGCCCGTGGGGGAGGTCGTGGCCGAGCGCATGAGTCTTGGCCGAACGTGCATGGGGTCAAGCCTATACAGATTATGACAAAGGCCTTTGACCCCATGTTCTTGCAGGAGGTTGGGGGTGTCGGGAGACCTTTAGTTCAAGAGTTGAAGATCCCCCGTTTGAATTTTGCCAATTTCTTACAAAATCGCTTTGGATTAGAGAGACTTGTATAGGTGAAACATCTCAACCTAATCGATATATGAGGTTAGGGGTTTATTCCATATCTGACCGTTACTTTGCTCCTCCACTATACTTAAATTAATTTTTTTTTGCTGAGTTACTATTAAATGAAGACACTTAATAATTAGTTAATGGAAGATCTCGTTGAAGATTTGTATGATTATTAACGAGAAGACCAATGGGATTGGGACACACGAATTTAAGGTTTCATTAGGTAAACATCCAGAACTAAGCATAGACTTAAGGCAAAAAAAGTAGAGAAAAATCAAGCAATGAAAGAGGACCATCTTTATTGGTGCCAATTTTAAGAAAGATACATCACGGATTGGATTTTCAATGGTAGATTTATCCATCCATTGTTTCTTGTAACTCTTTTAGGATATGATCATTGCATCCTCTTAAAAATAGAAAATTTCGACACGTTCCGACACGTTATATATTAAATATATTTTTAATAATAATAAAAATAGCCTAGAATTAATTTACACAAAAAATATTAAATAATATCATTCATTATTTTAATTTGTTACAATAATACACAAAACTTAGAGGAAAAAAAAACATTGTTTAAAGAAAAATGCTGAAATGATATTTTTAAATTTATTTATTTATTATATAGAGCATTTTTTATTACTTCTTTCATAGTAAAAGACTTTTTAAAAAATAAAAAAATTATAAAAAAACAAACCTGAATTTTTTTTTTACGCCGTGCGTTTATATTTATAACAATTTTATTACTTCTTTTATGTATATTTATATTTTGACCCCTTAAGTATTAGAAATTTTTAAAAATCAAAGTATTGAAATTTTTAAATTGGATTAATCAACTTGGGTTGTCATAAACAACGAGTGTCGCTAGGCAAGAGCGCTCGAATATCAACAAATAACAAAATCTCGAATTTCTATGCCCCTTAATTAATCAAACTCAGAAAATCATTTAACTTCGCTCGAATATCAACAAAGAAATCATTTCTAGAAAGAGGAAATCGTCTTCCTCGAAACTCGCATGAGATGCCATCACCCACAATGTTTGGACACTGTCTTCTTGGCAGAGACGCACGACGAGTCGGGTCGATCCCATTGGCTCGAAATGAGTACAAGTCACCATCATTGACTAGAATCGAAGGTATCGTGGAGACAAGTGTATACCTCCCTCGTATGCCAAGTACCAAATCTATAAAACACCAACTTCGCATCTGAAAAATAAACAAAATTGGAGACGCCTAATTATTCAATTTGACTCTAGATTAATCAATTTCACATCCCACCTCTTCCATATTAAGATAGATTATGGAGGAGGGCATAGATTTTATCTAATCTTTATTGATTGAATATATCTAAGAATACATTTGATACCGATTGATTGGATGAGGGCTATTCGACTCGCCTCGTGGCGTTTTCAAAGGTAAAGTAAAGTGTCACGTTAAGTACTTAGGAGAAATAAAGAAGGATTAGGTAAAAATGATTGTGGATGACCATATCCTTTATCATATATTATCTGAATTGTGGGGTCGATTCAAGCCGCGAGTTAGCAGCTTCAAGATTGATGGTGTTTCCCCACACCCCATGAGCATGGCCTTCCGCATGTCTCCATCACTTTAGGATGGTGCTCTCTGTCCTCCTCGCTTGTGTTGAAAAAGGGAGGTTGTTGGTCGGTCCATTTAAAACTTGGATAACCTTTTGAAGCTGATATTTCCTCCATTGGAAATGCTTTCGAGAAAATTGGAGGTTTTTCATTTTTGAAGTCGGTCTACAGAAGATGCTTCGTACTCGTACACACAGCACGCTCCTATGTTTTGCAGGTGGCCAACGAGGGAGAGAGAGAGATGATACATCGTTCAATTGCAAATCATACGCCATGCTCACGGAATGACATCATATAAATTTGACGTGCCTAATTTTGTAATTTTGATAATTGTGCGGTTTCTTTTTCCTAAGTCACTTGATTTAGAAATGACTTAGATCTGTCAGTCATGGATTGTGATTTGCAATTTAAGGAGGGCTTCCGACATTTTGGGTTCAGATTTATTGATCTTTTGTCTAAGGTTAAAGGATATAACCTTTTGCTCTATTAAATTTATTTTGGAAAAGGGTATGAACTTTTTCTCAATCTAAGTTCGTCAAGGAAGACCGCAGCAGAATTCCCGCTCCACACGAAATCTTACTCCTCAAGGCAGCATTGCCGTCCAGAAAATTTACAGGATAAGGTTAAACGGGCCCCACTTAAATTAAAGAAAAGGCAGGAAACGTTGGACTTTTCAAACGTCCGAAAATAACTGCCGGTCTCGTCGCACCCGCAAAATCCGAAACCGAACCGCAACGGTTCATCTGCCGACACCACCACGGTACCACCTTTCTGTCCTCTTGCTCTGCCTGTCTTCGTATCGGTAGTATCGCTGTCGTCAAATTTTCCAGGAAAGTGAAACCCCCTTCTACACTTCAAACGTGGGCGGTGGTCTCCTGATCCCAGAAATGCGTGAGGGTTAGGTTTTGCCTTTTCTTTACCAAGGTTTGATCTTTCTTGACCTTTGGAACCAGCCGAAACCGACCCGGGTTCGAGAGCGCCGGTCTAATTTAAACTGTTTTTTTTACCTGCTCTTCCACGCTCTTTTTCTTTCTCTGTAATTATTTTAATTGTGTCTCTTTTGTGGTGTTCGGCTTTAAGGTGAAAAGGGCAGATTTCTTCCCGTCTAAGGATTTGAAATTGGAGGATCGATTCTTAATCAACAATGCAAGTGCAAACTCATGAACTGAAATTTGGTCCACAATTAGTAATCATTTTAGTAATGGTGAATTTTGTTGTTGTTGTGTACGTTATTTTATGTTAGTAAATTGCGTTATTTCATTTGATGAATCATCTCCCTCTCTCCCTCGTGTCATCTTATGTTAATTGTATGGACATGCTCCTCTATCATCAAGATGTTAAACATGGTTTCTTCCTCTTTTTTTTCAGTTGACAACGGGTACAATGTAATGGAAGGTTTCGAGCATTCTACATGCATACGGTTCTCTATTCTCTTACAATACAACCGCCGAAGCACACGAGTCGATTGCTCTCTAACCATGGTTTAATTATGGAAGGGCGATGATGTTCAATTCTCTTGGCGCCTTTATCACATCTCAACAAACCCTAATCAGGGGTATATTAGTCATTACCTTGACAAAACACTCTCATTCACATGGGATGATGACTTGCATGGATGAGACACCGACCGGTAGAGTTGATTGGGTGACGGTTGAAGCAGTTTTTTCGCAAGTCAACATAGGAAAAGAGTGTGGAACAAGCCGTTAAATGAGCACCGGCCAAATCCTAGGTTGTTGCCGAGTAGTGTAGTCCTAGGTCAAAAGGATCTTTCTGGTTGTTATGGAGAACAACCGTATATTCCTATCGACGGAATCTGCCCATTATCTGTCCCATTGATTTAGGGCCCTTTACATTTCATGGGCTTTAAGACAAAGCTTGATTTGATTTCGATGTCATTTCATTGATTTATTCCCAATTCAATTCATGATCTAAACGATGAAAAGTCACCTTGCTAAGAAGGGAATGAGATAATGTTTGTCCATCTTAAATAAAGTCAATGGTAGTAGCATACAAAATTAAACTTTTCGACCTTAGATAAATCTATCAAAAGACAAGGTGAATATGCTATCAATTTTCTAATTTGAAAACTTTAGGGCAAGGAAAAATTGATAACATGTTCTTGACCTTTATAGATGAATGAGAGAGTTACATGAACAACTCTTCTGATTTTAGTATGTTATGGAGAAGAACAAGAGTTTAGTAATTAACTAGTTGGTGAACCTCGCATGGTCCACGGATTAGATTTTCTTCTCATTATTTGTAATCATAAACCAACAATTGGTTTTTAGCATATAAGGTGTATAGAATCTTGCCAAATATTAAATCTAGACAATTTACTTTAAGAAATTTGAATGCTTAAAATCCAAATTAGAGTTGTCACTAATCAATTTGATTCAACTATTCAATCTTTGAATTGGGAAGCTTCATCCTAAAGTTCATCTTTAGGGTGTAGCAAAAATTAGAAGATTTCCTTACAAAATTTTAAATAAGGGAATGATAAAGTGAGCAATGCATGTCCACTCACCCACAAATTGAAGAAAATTTTGGTCTTTGTGACGCATTACTAATGTGGAACAAATGGCGGATAAGTTTCTTTAATTGATTAGAGGACTAAACTGTTAATGCGTAAAATGACATTACCAGATAGTTGGTGCTCCAATTGAAAGATAACTTGAATCACCATAAAGTTTGAGGAGCATTAACGGATGGATGGATACCAATAATTAACAAGCTTGAGTAGTTGAGTGGCAAAAGGTATGATAGAAATGTGATAATTTTAGGGGAGAATATAAGAAATGGAAGCAATTACTTCACAAGGAAACAAGACTAGGATGTGATTCAAAGAAGAAAATGATTGATGTGAAGGAGGAAAGGCAGGAGAGGAAAAATTAAATCTTTGTCACTTCTTCTGTTACCCTTTTTTTTTGATAGGATATGCTATGAAAATGTTCCATTATAACATGCCAATCTTAAGTTTAGGATAAAGGCATACCTTAGGATTTTGAATTTTTGTTAAATAGAATATTCATGATACACTATTGTTACTAGAGATATCACATGGATATTTGCACAATGCCTATATACTAATGAGGATATTGAGAGCACACAACTTAATATTGGAGATGGTGTAGAATAAATTGATGATAATTTAGAGTGTAAATTGTCAAACCAATTGAAGGTAAGAGCCATAGAAGAGTGGCATAGAGTTTATAAAGGCAATTCAAGGAAAGAAAGAAAAGAAAACAACTGGAGTAGCTCCATGAGTTTAGGAACATCATCGATTCTCGACTTGTCAAACTACTCGGTTTCGCGCTATAATGAGTTATGCCTTGAGTATTACTAATCTGGATGGCATGCTTGAGAAGCTTCGAAAAGCCGAAAAAGAAAGGAAATGATTGCTTTGTGGTTAAGACTTTCTCAATTCTTTGCAAAATAAATAAGCCTTTTCCAATGATCATTTGATTGAGCCGTTATTTGCGGAGCTTGCCAGTTCAAAAGCATCTAGGTTTATAGGGATTAAAAATATCATCATCATGCACCCCCACATAAGAAGGCAGCCTTAAGTTAACTTAAACAAATGATTTCCTGATTCTTCAGTATCCGGCTCTTCCTGCTACTTGGAAAGTTCTTGATCGTATCGAATCATGATGATCAATCAATCCCAATAAGTATGAAGAAAAAGAGTAAGTCAATACATCTCAGGGCAAACTCTTTTCGGGTCGTTATAAATGATGTCAAAGTAGTATTTTCTACCGAGCAAATGGGTGGACATTAATACGAAATTTGTAGACGCCTCACTTTGGATTTGACTCAACATGAATCAGCTGTGTTTCGATGGCGATGCAATACAACTTCCAGATCTATGGTGTCCACGCTTCAAAGATGAAAAAACTCCATCTTTTCGAAAGGTTTTCCAAAAGGAAAAATAGAATAAAATCGGCTGAATAACAAAAGATTATCCTGGTTTTAAATGGACCGCCCAACAACCCTTTATCGACACAAGCGATATGAGAGAGAGAGAGAGAGAGAGAGAGAGAGAGAGAGAGAGAGCACTATCCAAAAGTAGTGAAGACATTCGGAAGGCCGTGTTCGTGGGGTGTGAGGAAACAAGATCAATCTAAGCTGCTAATTCACGGCTTGAATTGACCCCCAATTTGAATAATTTATGATAAAGGGTATAATTATCCACCATGGTTATTATTTAACCGGACAGGTTATCTATTTGTTAGATATGGTTATAGTTGAAATTGAGAGAATATTGCTCTTGTGCTTGTCATGTGATACTTGACTTTATAGACCCCAAGGTGAGCCAAATGACTCTTGTATGTTCAATTGGCCGAAATGACTACATTAATTTTGTGCAAAAATTTATAATTAAATTGATAGAATGAAAAAGTTTAATATTGAATTGGCTTATGTATAATAAATTTTAAATTGATTGGGTAATTTTTCCAAGTCATGAGGTGATCTTATTAATAAAAAATAATAAATAAAAGCACAAAGAAGTCATGTGAATTACATCGACTTCATTTGAGTTAAATGCTCGTGTAGTGATATGGCGTCATGTCAATTGTAATTAATTTTGTGTGATATTTGTCAAATTATGTAACATTGCTTACTTTCTTTATATACATGTAATGTCACTCCACTTAAAAGTTTAAGTTTTTTATTTGAATTTTTTAACATGATATAAGAGTTGGGTTTCATGCGGTTTATTTCGCCCATGTGATCTCACATTCTTCAAATCCCACGTGCTACTTTTATCCAGGTTGCGGTATGCTCAAAATTTCTAGTGTTGTTCCTAACCCAACTTGTAATATGCTCAGATTTCATGTGTTATTTCTAATTTGTCTTGCACTATACTCTTATATCCATGTGGCATTCTTCCACTTATAAGCTCATCCTTTTAGATCAAACAATACATCACATAATCAATACCATTTCTTTACAAGTCACTCATTTTCGAAGTGGCTCAATTTGTTGGTTGTTGGTTGTGAATTGCAATTATAGGGACGTCCGAGCATTTTTTAACCTCCGAACAAGAGATCTTTTGTCCATGGCTTTAGGGTTTAGTTTTATTTATTTATTTTGTCTTCAATTCCGTTAGGAAAAGGGTATAAATTTGATTCCTAAACCGGCACTATATTTCCAATATGGCCTAGAAATGTACGATTTATGCGATCAAGTCCTCGAACTTGTTTAACTTTTTGTGAATCTAAGTCTATTCTCTCTCTCCCTCAATTTAGATTAGATGGACTCGTCATGAACTTGCTCTAAGAAAACAAAAATTCAGGTGAGAAAAAAGAAAAAGAAAACTAACGTAGCACGAAAGAGGGTTCCCCTGCTCCACATTAAATCTTAATCCTTAAGGTGGCAAAACATCATAAATTTTTCCACCTAAAATATTACATGATAAGGTTAAACGGGCCCCACTTGAATGTAGGACTTTCCAAACTGCCGAAACAACTACCGGTCTATCCCCCTACCCAACTTTTTCTGGTTCACCTCAACATTCCCCACTTGTCCGGCTGTTGCTGAGCAGACCCGTAAAACTCCGACCCGAAGCGTAACGATACACCTCCCGCCACGACCGCCTTTCCCGGTCCTCTTTCTCGACCCCTCGTCATGTCGGCAGTATCCCTCTTGTCTAATTTTCCAGGAAAAATTGCAGGGAAAAGTGAAACCCCCTTTAACCCTTCGAACGTGGGTGATGGTCCCTGATCCCAGAAATGCTTGAGGATTCGGTTCGCTGCTCTTGACCTTCGGAGGCAGTTGAAACCCGACCCGGTTTTGAGAGCGACGGTTTAATTTTAATTGTTCTTACCTGCTCATTGATTCTCTTTTCTCTTTATGGTTATTCTAATTATGCTTTAAGGTAAAAAGGGTGGTAGATGCATGAGGCATCAAGGATTTGAAAACGGTAGGTGTGAGATGGAGGGGTTGACCTCGATTGTTTTTTTGTTTCTTTAATGATGTGATACTTAGATGTGGTATCGCTAATTCCATCATGTATTTATCCTTTCGAATGTGTCAATGTTGTTCTTATCCTGAATCCAATGGGTAGTATTGCCCATAAAAACATACATTCACTAGCCAAACTCACGGAACTTTGACACATGAGTAATCATAATTTTTTATCTGGAGAATTCTCACTCTTTTCTTATCTTGTCTTACATGAATTGCATGGACATACTCTTCTTGCATCAAGAATTTCAGAATGGTTTCATTCTTTTCTTTTACACCAACAATAGGTAAGGCATATCAAGAGTTTTTGAGCGCTTTACATATGTATGATGGTTCACAAGTCTTTGGTGCGATATAATTATCGAAGTACATGAGTCGATTATTATCTAGCCAAAGGATTCATTATGGAACAATAGAGATCTTCAACCATCTCACCGCCTCTAATCATGGATATATACTGGTCATTTGCTCATAAACACTCTCTTAGACAATGGCCTGAATTGATGGGACATCGACGGGTGGAGATGATTAGGTGACGGTCGAAGCAGTTAACTCAAAAGTCAAAATAGGGAAAGAGTGTGAGGCAAGCCGCCATATGAGCACCGGCCAGATTCTAGGTTGTCGCCAAATGGCGAAATCCTAAGTGGAAAGGATCTTTCTGTTTGTGACGAAGACCAACCGTTGCATTCCCACGCACAGAATCTACAATGAGATTGGGCCACATTGATTTATGGCCCTTTAGATTTCATGGGCTCAGTGACAAAGCTTGATTTGATTTTGATTTTTTTTTTCTTCCATTTTTTAGGTTATATTTGGTTATCTGGATTTTTAATCATGATATGATTGAATATGATAAGATATGAAATCCAATAATTTTATTATATTTTATCAACTATTTAGTGATTGCAATAATAACGTCGCATATATTCATATTATATAATGTATATTATTTAGTATAAATTGCATACTAATATAAATGAACTAAAAATAATAGAAAAGGAGATGGTAAAAATCTTTCATGACAATCTCATCTACTTTATTTTTTTTTGATTTTATATTTGATTTTCCTCTTTTTTTAAATTTATTCCTTTTTCATTTCTTTCTTCCCTTTCCATCATTCTTTAATAAAATTTTATTAAATAGTAAACTATACTAAGATACCTAAAATATGTAATAAATATAAATATATATTTATATAAATTTATTTTATAAAATATATTTATTTTATAAAATATAGTTAAATTTGAATATATAAATAAAAATAATATTAAATTAATATAACTAAATTGTTATTTTTTGTTATTTTGAATTTCTTATATTAGAATTCAAGTATTATTTAAATTTCTCTCCGTGTCAAGTTTTGGCACTTCGGGTGTCCATACCTCGTTTTATGTGGATCCCGAATGAGCGTGTTAATCGTGGCTCAAATCATTACTTGGTCAAAGACTTGCCGTGGCCAAGCACATTGCTCGTGGTGGAGATTGTGGCTGAGCACTTAGGTCTTGGTCGAGCGCGCATAGGGTCAAGTTGGTTAGCAGATGCTTTGTACTCGTACATGCAACAAAATCGCATGTTGACTTCGAAGAATAACGCAAAATAATCCACCAAGTGCGATATAATAAAATAACATAATTAGAAAAACATGTTAGAAAATTTGTTATCAAATTTCACCTAAACCTAGGCCATGTCTCTATGAAGAGGTACTCTATGAATCTACTAGACTTCGAAAAAAGTTGGGATATAATGATGATATGCTATCAAGATCAAGGCTCAAAGATATTGAAAACTCTTATAGAGAAAAAACTCACCTTTTCATTTTCTCTTTTTCTTTTCTCTCTATTTTCTTTTTAAGCATTTTTATGGCTAGCATCTAACTATCACTGATATAAATGTGTATCTTTTAACCTAAAATCAAAATTAATAGAAAAGAAAAAAAGTCTCTAAAAGAGATTTTGGCTTCATCTACCAACAATATCTCATTTGAAGACAAATGTACCCAATGCATCAAGTAACTTTGTATCCATCTTCTTTGAAAGCTAATAACTGAGAAACTTGTGCCTTTGCAATATTCCTCATCAATCAACATGGAATAATACCAATGGTAGTAGTACATAAAATATGCTTCTCTTTATTTGCTACCTTATCTACTACCTTAGCAAACATGTCAGCTAGATTATTTGAGCCATCAATCTTTTATAGATTTAACTCATTATCTTTCAATGCTGATCTTATGAAGTGATAACGCCTATTGATATGTCTTTTGCTAAGTGCACTGCACTTTGACTATCATTTCACAGTGTACTAACTGGTTGTTTTCAATGTGGCTCATTCATGTAATCTTGTAGCCACACGATTTCCTTGAAGGCTTCCATGATTGCCATGTATTATGCTTCTATCGTCGATAAAACCACTATTTTCTATAGTTGAGATACCTAACTTATTGCTATACCTTTACCTACTAGATATCTTAATATTCATTTCACTACAATCCAATACTCTTTACTTGGGTACTGCAAAAATAGGCTTACAATTTCCACTACCAATGCAATATTTGGTTTTGTGCTAATCATGGTATATATCAAACTTCCCACTATTGATGCATATTGAACTATCACCATCTCATCTTTCAAAGTCTAAGTACTCAAACACATATTTTGGGAAAGCTTGAAGTGACTTGCTAGAAGAGTTGTAACCTGTTTTACCTTATTCATGTTAAGTCCTTTTAACACCTATTCACATAGTCTTCTTGCAACAATCATAATTTCTTATTTTTCTTATCCTTGATGATTTTCATGCCCAAGATATTCTAGCCTCTCCTAACTTTTTCATAGCAAACTGCGATGCTAACAACTTCTTCAATTCTATGATTTCTTTTTTTTTTTTTGTATTAGAGTTAACCACCATTATGTCATTCATAAGGAGAGATACACGATATCACCATTGTCAGACTTATGAAAGTAAACACAACGATTAGCCTCACAGTGTGCAAATCTGTTTTCTTCCATGAAATCATCAAACTTTAAGTACCATTGTCGTAGAGTTTGTTTTAAGCCATCCAAGCTTTTCTTCAAGAGACATACTATGTGCTTCTTATCTTTGATTCAAAACCTTTATGTTGTACCGTGTATAATTCTTTATCTAAGTCACTATGTAAAAATGTCATTTTCATGTCTAACTACTCGATGAAGATCCTCCACTGCAACTATACTTAGCAAAATTCTAATTAATGTCATTTTCACTATTTGTGAAAATATCTCAGAGTAGTCGATCCATTTGTTCTGAAGAAAGTCCTTGACCACAAGTCTTTCCTTATATATGATACTACCATCTACTTCATTCTTAATTCTGTACACTAGCTTGTTTAACAAAGCTTTTTTTTATCAGTGGACAACTTGGTCAAACACCTAAGTTTTGTTTTAAAGTAATGAGCCAATTTTGTCTCTCATAGCATTCTCCCACTGCATGTGAGATGTTTATTTCTTTATCGCATCATAAGTTTCCGTTTTTCCAAATCTGTATATAAGACACGACTCAAAATAGTATTAGTTGATTGATCAAAAATTATATTTGGCTTTCTTACATGCGTAGACCTTCTCAAGACAGATACTTTAGGGTCATTAGTTTGCTCTGAAACGCCGTGTTTCTCTTAAACTGCCTCATCACTAATAATGGGCTCATCTTGAGCCTCTCCTTTAGATGCACTCTGATACTGGAACAATCTTTACAGGCATTGTACTAAGCTCAACATATTCTAGTTCTATTGCTTTCTCATGCTTTGTTTGATGATCTTTGTACATCTTTTCTTTATGGAATACTACATTCCTACTATAGATGACTTTGTTATTCTCATAATCCTAAAACCTATAGCCATACTCATTGCCGCCTTATTCGATAAAGACGAGCTTTTGAAATTTAGCATCAAACTTCTTCCTATCCTCCCTGTGAATCAAAACATATGTAATAAAACTAAATACTTTTAGATGTGAATAATTAATCTTTTTACTTGACCATTGCTCTTGTGGTATTTTTTCATCCAACGCACTTCGTCAAGAGTTGTAGGAATAGTCTTCAACTTGTGTATGCCTTCTTGGCTTAAGTATTTTGCAAATTCCTTACTCGTGTATTTACCATCATTGTCAGACTTCAGAGATTTAATCTGATAATTTATCTCTTTCCCTATCATGGTCTTCCATATTTTGAACATCCTGAATACTTTTGATTTTTCTCTGAGAGTTTAGATCCAAGTCTTCCTTGTCACATTATTAATGAAGGTGACAAAATGTTTCATACCACCATAAGAGAGTTCCTGAGCCAATCCCCACACATGAATATGAACTAACTCTAAGTTCTACCTTTTATTTTGTTGCCCATTCAATTGAAAATTGATTGCAATTTGTTTTTCATAAATGCAACTCTCATCGAAATCCAACTTAACTTTCTACAAATCTGGAAGTAATTTCCATGAAATATAACTGCTTTACACTTTTTCATCAAGATGTCACAAACGATAATGTCAAAGAGTAGACAAATTACTTGTAACCACTATAGTTGCAATCATATCACTGATATTGTCTCATTGGAGAAGGTAAAGTGGACACATGTGCTTTCTTTTTCTAATGCTCTTTTCCTTGAGGTTATTTTTCACTCTCCGCATCCAAACGTTGTTATTAAACATTCTTAGTCAAGTTTACTAGTTGAGATTAGAGTTTTATTTAATTCTAGAATATATCTAGTTTTACATAAAACTAGATGTCCTTCAACTGGGATGTTCATAGTCAAAGTTCATTTTCAACAATCGGACACATGTGGCATTTCTTTACAACCATTTGCTCGAAATCTCCACTGGCATAATCAATAATAAATATGTCTCTTTAGAAGGTGCAATGGAAATAAGCACCAGAATTAATAAACCACTTGTATATCATCAAGTCAAATCTCACAAATAAACATAAGTTCTCTAGCAAAGGTTCATTGCTAATCACATTAGCTCATTGATTCTCATTTTGCAGCTTTTTTTTTGTAAGCTTAACATTGAAACCTCCATTATCTAGTTTGGTGACAAAACCAACATTCATCTTTTGCAACATTTCTCTTTCCCTTGATTGTGCTTTGTCACGTTCATTGAATTTTTGTCTACTTTTACTTCTCCCATGGTTCTCCATTGCTAGTGCCATTGAAGATGTAAATGGCTAAAAAATTATCTCCACCGTAGAGTCTTCTTTGCATCTCTTCATCCATGATAGTGCTCACAACATTATCAAGAGTCAAATCATCATCCATGGTGCTCGAACTTCCTTGCACTATGGTGTTGTAACTTTTCGAAAGGGAACATAAAAATAATAGAGCTTGAAACTTCATATCCAGATTTATGCTCACGTAGATTTCCAATTGATTCGTGACCCTTGTGAAACTATTAATATGCTCTGCTATAGAACCTTGTTAATAATTTTATATTAATCAGTTTCTTTAGCAAAAATACCTAATTTAATGTGGACAGCTTCTCGTCAATATTCATTAGAATATCCATGGCTTATTTTGTAGTTTTTGTTTTTGCGATGTGATACCCCATCTTTTTTGTTAGCTTAGACGAATCGTATCTAATGCTTTTGACCAAGAATTTTCCATCCCTAATTATACTATGGGATCCACTTTTGCAATCTTAGGTTTCCAATCCTCAAGTGGTGCATAAAGATCTTTTTGATAAAGATAGTCCTCGATTTGGATTCCACCATTTGAAATCTTGCCCATTCAAATTTATTGATTCTAATTTGATCTTCCGCCATACTATTTGCTTTCAATCGAGCATCACTAAAAACCCCTTGATGGTCTTGATTAGCCAACTTAGGCTCTAACACCAATTGTTATGAAATTGCATGTCAATTCTAGAAAAATAATGCAAGAAAACAATCCATAGGCATAATATAATAATAAAAGAGTAGAATTAGAAATACGCCAAAAACTTTGTTAGAAACCCAAACTCGGGCTATGTCTCCACGTAAAGGCATTTTGCAAGCCCATTAGAGTTTGAAAAAAGTTGGAATATAGTGATGATGTTCTCTCAAGATTAAGGCATAAAAAGATTGAGAACCTTCACAGAGAAAAAAACTTACTTTTTTCTTCTCTTTTTTTTCTTTCATCTTTATTTTCTTTTTTAGCATCTTAACGGTTAGCATTTAATTATTATTGATATAAAGGTGTAGCATTTAACCTAAAAGCAAAATAAATGGAAAAGACAAAAAAAGTCCCTAAAAATGATTTGGCTTTATCTACGAACAGTACACATTGCAGGCTCCTATGTTTTGCAGGTGGTGGACAAGAGAGATGATATATTGTTCAAATGCAATTCATACTCCATGGGTCCTTTATTTCTCCATTTTCTTTATTTTTTATTTCAAAAATGGCATTACAAAAAATCCATAATGTTTAAACAATATTTGCACTTCTGAAAACCTTTAGTCTAAAGCCTTTTGCACTATCCACAGGCATTGGGTGAAAGCTCCCCTAAGCATCCTTAGTATACTTAGCACTATCTTCTTTAATTCTGTCCAAGTAGCAACTAAAGCTTGTCATTTGTCTCTTTTGGTAACCTATTGTTAGACGCCATAATCCAAGCGGATTCGGGTCGAAATGGACAATACGGTGAGGCCCAAAGAGTAAAGCCCATTTCGCTGCCAATCGTGGGCCCATCACTACAAAAGAATGGAGGCCATATAAAGAACTGACAACTGATAATTAATAAAGAAAATAATAAAGAATTTGCACAGTTGAAAATAAAGAAAGTAAAGATATTCCTTTTCCATTTCAACATTGAATCAACAAATCTGGTATTTCTATCTTTCCTGTACAAGAATTTGCATCAACCCACAAAAGGCCCTTAAAAAATATATGGCATCCAAAGAACAAAGAAATAATTACAACTGTTTTTTGGACCTAACTATAGTATGACTCTTAGAAATAATTTTCACAAACTTAGGTCCCAAGGGAAAACGAAAAAATAAAAATAAAAATCATTTCCTCCCACTATATTTTCACAAAAAAAAAAAAAATCATTTTTCTTGTGTCAAACGTTTCACTTTGCTCACTCCTTTGGCGAATTCTACGGCCCTACGTTCCTCAACTGATCGTCTCCTTTAATTGATTTAATGACTCTTGTCTCTGTAGCCTCATTTCTTCGTTGAACTTGTTGATGAATGCCTCGACCCGGCGATTGAGCTCGTCCGGGCTCAGCTCCTTCCTCAGCTGGTTGGTGCGATCCCTAAACGTCGCTGATTTTCGTATCGAACACGGCGACGGTGACCCCAGCAAGCTGATTTGACGGTCGGTATCGTTTGCTTTCACGGGCCATATCGTCGATTTCGCCGCGCCCGCCTCAACTATCCCTTTCCATATGTTCTCCATACTTTCGTTGGATCTCCTCATGGGTTTTCTCAAAGTTTCGCTCCCTAGAAATGATATGGAGTCAATCACATCAATAAAAAATCGACCAAAAAAATATACAACAATAAAAATAAATTTCATCGGCCCATAATTCTCTATTTATCTTTGTCTTCACGAGAGAGGGGAAAGAAAGAAAGACGGATCTCTTATCTCAAAACGGATCTCCCGCTTGTTTTCTTCGTGAGCTTTTTAAGGATATGCTCAGGTCCAACACATCAATAAAAATTGGCCAAAAAAAAAATATAAAAAATAAATTTCACAAAAAAAGCGATATTATGTGATTGTTTATTGACTTCATTTCATAAATCCATTGACCGTCCCGTCATCCTCTCATGTAATGCAAAATCTAGAAATCGATATCACCTCACTTTGCCTTTCTTACCTTGAAGGCGGTCGCCGTTGGCAGCTTTCCGGCGGACAAGCCTCGGCGAAACCAGAGCTTTCTCCGACGCGTCCACTTGCCTCCGTGGCGCCGACGCGGACCTCCCGGACGCCACCTTCCTCTCCCCTTCGCAGCCACCGTTATATCCATCTCCGCCGCCGAATTCCCCCGCCGTTCCCCTCCGCCACCACCACCACTCTCTTCTCCTCGAAATCCTTAAACTCATCGAATGCCTCCGCCTCCGCCTCCGTCACTGGCGCCGCCTCCGCGACCTCCACGACCCCGATCCTCCCCGGGGCGGCGGTGGCCTCCGGCTGCGGGTGGTGGAAGCACCTGGAAGTGACGGCGATGGCGATGATGATGCTGTTGACGACGACAAAGTGGTACGGAGGCCTGAAGCACGAGAGGAGCGCCGCCAGAGTGTCGGCGGAGGTCGATGGGACAGAGGCTCTGAGGGCTACGGCGGCGATGGACACCGCGCCGGCCGACACGAGCAGGGCTTTCAGGGACGCCATCAGATCGCTCGGCGACACCATCTTGTTTCAGCAGTGAAGTCTGAGAGTGCGAGCTTTGCGAAGTGAAAAGTTTCGGTGGTGATGATGATGAGAGGATCGGCTGGAGTTCTGCAGAGCTATAAATAGACGAAGACGAAGACGAAGAGTGTAGAGGGAGACGCGGTTTCGGGGGCGATCTGGAGCCGTTCGATTGGATCCGACGGTGTTGCGTTGGTGTTGGAGTCCCTCGCCCAGGGCCCCCCCGTGGGGCCCACTCCACCTTTTTTTTTTTCCTTTTAAAATGAAATGCTTGGAATTAAATCGGTTAAGTTACCGACTGACGAGATCAGTTGACGGGCTTTCTGCTTGACAAGTCGTAGCGAGGGGGACTAGGAAATTCAATTGAGATGCTGACGGTCCACCGATCGATCGATTCAAAACGTGGAACATCCGACATTTCAAGTTTGACGTTTCGATTTCAATTGCTTTCAAGTTGAGCTCGCTTGATACATGAAATGAGACGATGATCTATGTAAGAACATTAATCGGATCGAAAAGTCTGAACACCTAACGTTGTTAGAATTACAAAAAGGAAAAAAGAAAAGGCTGAGAGATGGCCAATGTAGCATTGAGTTGACTAACTTTAAGGCAATTTAGACCCAAAAAATAAAAACTTTAAGTCAATGGAATATAATTATTAGGTTGTGTTTCAAGAGCAATTCATCGGTCTTGATGATACTTATTAATGATGGAGATCTGCCAAATTCATCGAGTGACTTGCAAATTACTATCCATATAAAGGTAATAATGAAAAGAAAAAGTAACCCGATAATATCTTTTTGAATGCTCTTCGTTTATTAGTAACTTTTGCTATATCTAGTGGAGGAGTACTTTCATATACAATTCTAATCTTATCATCATCGATTCTCTCTTAAAATTTTAGAGCTTTGTGATGCTCGTGCGGCTTGCTATGCTAGCGGAGTAGCAGAATCTAATTTTCTATTTTATTGCAATTTTAGAAGTTGAGATGTTTTATTGTAATTGCATCATTGGTGCAATCGGGTCGATTTAAGCCGAGCTCGAACATGTGTGAAGAGTGCACGTAGCTTCACCGAATCAAGCTTGTCCGTTCAAAAAACCAAGCTCCATTGAATTTGAGGCGATCCGATGAAAAAATTGAAAAGCCAAAAAACGTCAAAAAAGAAAAAGGAGAGGCTCCAAAAAGCCAAAGAAGAAGAAATAAAAAAAGGATTGCTTTACGCGTTAAGACTTCTAAAAAATTTAAAAAAAGGTTTTAAAAAAGGGGGATTACTTTATGTGTTGAGGTATCTTGATTATTTGCAAAGTAGGTAACCTTTGCGAATGGTTCATTCGATCGAACCATTGTTCGCGGCAGAGCTTGCCATTTCGGAGGCAATTTTGTTTATAGGGATTAAAGAATGTCAACATCATGCCACCCCAATGTAAGACAGCATCTTTAAGTTAATTTGAACAAAATTGGGAGCTTAGTTTAATGCAGATTGGGACCGAGGACGTTAATCGTGGCCCGAATCATTCCATGGTCATGGCCTTACTATGGCCGACTGCATTGCTCGTGGTGGAGGTCGTGGCCAAGCGCATGAGTCTTGGCCGATCGTGCATGGGATTAAGCTTATATAGATTATGAAAAGATGTTAACCCCATGTTCTTGCAGTAGGTTGGGGTGTCGGGAGATTTTCAGCTCAAGAGTTAGAGATCACCCGTTCAATTTTACCAATTCCTTGCAAAATGATTCTGGATCAAAGCGACTTGCATAGGCTAGAGGTCTTGACTTAATCAATATGAAGTTAGGAGTGCATTTCATATCCTTATTATTACTTTGGATTTATAGGGGGGGGGGGAGGGAGGGAGATTTCCTCCTCCACTACTCTTAAATTGTTTATTTTTTTTTGCCAAGTTACTATTAAATGAAGACAATTAATAATTAGTTAATGGAAGATTTCGTGAAAGATTTGTATGATTATTAACAAGAAGACCAATGGAATTGGGACACATGAGTGAAAGGTTTCATTAGGGGAAAATCCAGAATTTAGCATAGATTTAAGGTGGAAATGGCTGAGAAAAATCGAGCAACGAAAAAGGCCCATCCTTGTTGGTGCTAGGTTTGATGAGTTGGATTTTCCATAGTAAATTTATCCATCCACAACTTTTTTGGATACAATTGCTGTATCCTCTTAAATGAACTCGGTAATTCGAAATTACACTTGTCACTCACCGAATAAGCTCAACATGTCCCTTAATCGAACATGTGGTTGGATTAATCAACTCGGATTGTTATAAACGATGACGGTCGCATGAATATCCAAACATAGAGATTATTCCTAATTAGGGTTGATAATTGAATAGGGCATAGAGCAAGAAATCTCCATCTAAGGTAAAACACATCAAATGCAGAAGTTGATACTACGAGCTTCCTCGAAACTCACATGAGATGCCATCACCCACGATGTTTTGTTTTTCTTTTTTTTTTTTTGGTCGAAGATAACTTTTGATTTACTAACTCAAAGATGAATTATCATCACCCGTGATGTTTGTACAAGTCATCGTTGACTAGAAACGTATATGACCAAGTGTAGAGCTCCCTCGTATGCCATGTACCAAACCTACAAAACACCAACTTCACATCTGAATTTTTCGTCTTTTTTTTAGACGCCTAACTATTCGATTTGACTTCAGATTAGTCAACTTTCATATCCCATCTCTTCTACATTAAGATAAATTATGGAGGAGGGCTTAGATTTTTTCTATTCTTTATTGATTGAATACATCTAAAAATACATTTGTCCATGTGTCACTTGTATCCGTTTTTATATTTGTGTTTATATCGATAAGCAATATATGTTTGAGGAAGATTCACTAAATTGATGCCGATTAATCGGGTGAAGATTGTTTGACTAATCTCGTGGCATTCACGAAGATAAAGTGAAGTGCCATCTTGAATACATAAGAGAGATAAAGAAGAGCGGATAAATTAAAAGCGACCGTGGATAATCATACCCTTTATTGCATGTATTTCCCCACACCCCACGAACATGGCCTTCCGCATGTCTCCATCACTTTAGGATAGTGCTCTCTATCCTCCTCGCTTGTGTTGAAAAAGGGTGGTTGTTGGTCGGTCCATTTAAAACCTGGATAATCTTTTTAGCTGATATTTCCCTCCAATTGAAATGCTTTTGAGAAAATGGAGGTTTTTCCATCTTTGAAGTCGGTCAATAGATGCTTCGTACTCGTACACACTGCACGCTCCTATGTTTTGCAGGGGGCCGACAAGGGAGAGAGATGATACATCGTTCAAATGCAAATCACACGCCATGCTCGTGGAATGACATCATATGAATTTGATATATCTAATTTATTAATACGATAACATATCACATAGTCATGTTATTTCATTTTTTCCGAGTTACTTGATTCAGAAATGACTTAGATTTGTTGGCTGTTGATTGTGAATTGCAATTTAAGGACTCTTTTCGGTATTTTAGGTTTAGATTTAGAGATCTTTTGTCTACAGTTCAAGGACTTAACTATTTTTCTTGTTTAATTTATTTTGAAAAAGGGTATGAATTTCGATTCTTGAACTTGCTTTTTTTTTTCTTTTTCCTCTACATGGTCTTGAATTTGCTGACTTGCACGATCAAACCCTCGAACCCTCGAACTTTTTCTGAATCTAAGTTCACCAAGGAAGACCCTAGCAAGAACGAGAATTCCCGCTCCACACGAAATCTTAATCCTCAAGGCGGCATTGCCACCCAAAAGAATTAACAGGATAAGGTGAAACGGGCCCCACTTAAGTTAAAGAAAAGACAGAAAACGTAGGACTTTTCAAACTTCCGAAAATAACTACAGTTCTCGTCGTACCCGTAAAGTCCGAACCGAGTCGTAACGGTTCATCTGCCGACACGAGCGCCTTTCTTTGTCCTCTTGCTCGACCTTCTTCGTATCAGTATCGCTGTCGTCAAATTTTCCAGGGAAGTGCAGAGAAAGCGAAGCCTCTTTCTACACTTCAAACGTGGGCGGTGGTCTCTCGATCCCAGAAATGCATGAGGGTTAGGTTTTGCTTTTTCTTAACAAAGGTTTGATCTTTCTTGACCTTTGGAACCAGTCGAAACCGACCCGGGTCCGAGAGCGCCGTTCTAATTTAAACTTGTCTTTACCTGCTCCTGCACTCTCTTTTCCTTCTCCATCATTACTTCATTAGTTTAATTATGTCTCTTTTGTGGTGTTCAGCTTTAAGGTGAAAAGGACAGATTTCTTCCCGTGTAAGGGTTTTAAATTGCAGGAGCAATTCCTAATCAACAATGCAAGGAAGGAACCACTCAAATGAGTGTGAACTCATGAACTGAACTTTGGTCCACAATTAGTAATCATTTTAGTAATGGTAATTTGTGTAAGTTACGCTAGTAAATTCCATTATTCCATTTGGCGAATCACTCTCTCCCACATGTCATCTTACCTGAATTGCATGGACACGCTCTTCTTCCATTGAGATCTTACCAATGGGTTTCTTCCTTTTTTCTGTCGACAATGGGTATGGTGTATCGAAAGCTTTCGAGCATTTTATTTGCATATGATAGTCCTATCTCTCGTGCAATACAATTGCCAAAACATACAAGTCGATTGCTTTCTAGCCATTGGTTCAGGGCCCTTTACATTTCATAGGCTTTAAGACAAAGCTTGATTTGATTTTGATGTCATTTCTTTGATTTATTCTCAATTCCTTTCATGATCTAAATGATGAAAAGTCACATTGCTAAGAAGGGAATGAAATGTTTGTCCCTCTTAAATAAAGTCAATGGTAGCAGCATACAAGATTAAAACTTTTCCACCTTACATAAATCTGTCAAAAGACAGGGTAAATGTGCTACCGATTTTCTGATTTGAAAACTTTAGGGCTAGGAAAAATTTGATAACATGTTCTCGACCTTTATAGATCAATGATACAGTTTCATTAACAGCTCTTCTGATTTTATTATGTTTTGGAGAAGCACAGGACTTTAGTAATTAACTAGCTAACAAACTTCGCGTGGTGCACATATTAGATTTTCTTCTTAATATTTAGTATGAAAAACAATAATTGGTTTTTAGCACATAAGGTGTATAGGATCCTGCCAAATACTTAAAATCCAAATTAGAGTTGTCATTGATCGATTTGAGTCTAACTATTAAATCTTTGAATGATGCTATTTATCATCTTAGGGAAGCTTCATCCTAAAGTTCATCTAAAATGGGTGCAGTGGATTTTAGAAGATTTTCTTTCAAAATTTTAAATAAGGGAATGATAATGTGAGCAATGCATGTCAACTCACCCTCGAATTGCAGACAAAGTTAATGTCTTTATGGCGCATTATAGATGTGGAACGAGTGGATGGATACATTTCTTAAACTGATCAAAATAATAAATTGTCAGTATGCAAAATGATATTACCGATAACTCGAATCACCACGAAGTTTGAGGAGCAATAACAGGATGGATGGATACCAATAATTAACAAAATAGAAGAGTTGATGAGTAAAAGTATGATAAAATTCAAATAAAGAAAAAATTACAGCTGTTTTTGGACCTAACTATAGTATGACTATAGAAATAATTTTCACAAACTTAGATCCCAAGGGAAAATTTTAAAAAAAGAACATCATTTCCTCCCCCTATGTTATCAAAACAAAGAAAAAAGAAAAAAAAAAGAAATTCATTCTTCTCGTCAAACCTTTCACTTTGCTCACTCCTTTGGTTGAGTTCTATGGCCCTATGTTCACGGCTGACCATCTCCTCGAATTCATTTAGGGACTCCTCTCTCTGTAGCCTCATTTCTTCGTTGAACTTATTGATGAACGCCTCGATCCGACGATTGAGCTCGTCAGGCTTAGCTCCTCCCCCAGTTGGTCGGACTGATCCCTAAACGTCGCTGATTTCTGCATCGAAGGCGGCGACGGCGGCGATGACCCCAACAAGCTGATTTGACAGTCATTGTGGTCCGCTTTCACGGGCCACGTTGTTGACTTCGCCTCAACTATCGCTTTCCATACATTCTCCATGCTCTCGTTCGATCTCCTCACGGGTTTCCTTAAAGTTTTGCCCCCTAGGAATAATACAAAGTCAATTACATCAATAAAAATTTTCCAACTAAAAAACAATTTCAATAAAATTCCATTAAAAAATACATCAATTGGACTTGAGCAGGTTCTTAAAAGGCTCACGGAAGAAACAAGCGGGGGAATCGCCCTGGGATGAGAGACCCCACGTTGTCCTCTTATTCTCTCTCTGTCGGGAAGACAAAGATAGACATAAAGATAAAGATAGACATGAAATTAGGTGGTTTCACGGTGGTGAAGGTAGACACCACGTCAATATTTCGATCTTGGCTACTACCAAGTAGATAGGTATAATAGTCTCCCGCCTAGAGTAAGTAAATGTGGGTTAAATGCCCACATTTGGGTCCACACGCCTTGCGGCACTGTCCTAAATCACATATTGACCAGTTCTCCCGGTTGAGGATAGTGCCGTAAAAATAAAAATTCATGAAAAAAGTGATATTATGTGATTATTTATATCGATTGGATTTCATAAATCCGTTGACCGAAATGTCAAAAGACACGGTCCCATGATCCTCACCAATTTCTTATTCACTTGTAATGCGAAATCTAAAAGTTGATATCACCTCATTTTGCACTTCTTACCTTGAAGGCGGTTGCCGTTGGCGGCTTTCCGGCGGACGAACCTCGGCGAAACCAGAGCTTTCTCCGATGAGTCCACCTGCCTCCGCGGCGCCGACGCGGACCTCTCGGACGCCACCTTCCTCTCCCCTTCGCAGTCACCGTTATATCCATCTCCGCCGCCGAATCCCCCGCCATTCCCCTCCACCACCACCGCCACTCTCTTCTCCGCCTCCGTCACTGGTGCCGCCTCCACGACCTCCACGACCGCGATCCTCCCCAGGGCGGCGGCCTCCGGCTGCGGGTGGTGGAAGCACCTGGAGGTGGCGGCGATGGCGATGATGATGCCGTTGACGACGACAAAGTGGTACGGAGGCCTGAAGCACGAGATGAGCCCCGCCAGAGTGTCGGCGGAGGTCGACAGGACAGAGGCTCTGAGGGCGACGGCGGCGATGGACACCGCGCCGGCCGACACGAGCAGGGCTTTCAGGGACGCCATCAGAGCGCTTGACGACTCCATCTCGACAACGACGGTTTCGCAGTGGAATCTGAGAGTGCGAGCTTTGCGAAGTGAAGTTTCGGTGGTGGTGATGGTGGTGATGAGAGCATCGAGTGGAGTTCTGCAGAACTATAAATAGACGAAGACGAGGACGAAGAGTGTAGAGGGAGACGTGGCTTCTGGGGTGATCTGGAGCCGTTCGATCGGATCCGACGGTATGCGGGATCCCTGGGGGCCCACTCCACCTTCTTTTTCCTTTTAAAATCGGTGAGTTGACCGGCTTTCTGTTTGACAAGTCGTAGCGAGGGGAACTAGAAAGTTCGATTGAGATGTTGACACGTCAACGGATCGATCGATTCCAAACGCAGAACATCCGACGGTTCGAGTTCGACGTCTCGATTTCAATTACTTTCAAGTTGATCTCGCTTGATGCAGGCTGTAGTATGTAGGAACATTGAAAATTTTGAACGCTTGATGTTGTTAAAATTGAAAAAAAAATGGGGAGGTGGCCAATGCAGGGTCGGGTTAATTAGCTTTAAGGCATTGAAATATAGCCATCGAGATGTGTTTTGACGGGAGTAACTCATTGATCTTGATGATACCCATTATCGACGGGAGCGGGCCCGTGTGGCTTGCTATGCTAGTTGAGTAGCAGAATCTAATTTTCAATTTTATTGCATATTTTTAAAAGTAGAGAGGTGCAATTAGGTTGATTTAAGCCGAACTGAAACATACATGAAGAGTGCACGTAGCTTTATCGAATCAAGTGTGTCTGTTCGAAAATCCAAGCTCCACGGAATTTGAGGCGATCCAATGAAAAAATCGAAAAGCTAAAAAACGTAGAGAGAGAAAAAGAAAAAAAAGGAGAGGCTTCAAAAAGCTAAAAGAAGAAGAAAAAAGAGGATTGCTTTCACGTGTTAAGACTTCTCAAAATTTTTATAAAAACTTATAGAAGAGGGGAATTGTTTTATGTGTTAAGGTATCTTGATTATATGCAAAGTAGGTAGCCTTTTCTAATGGTTTATCCAATCGAGCCGTTGTTCCCGGCGGAGCCTTTCATTTTGGAAGCAATTTTATTTATACCCCCACTTAAGACGGCATCCTTAAGTTAATTTGAACAAAATTGGGAGCTTATTTTAATGCGGATTGGGATTGAGGGCGCTAATCATGGCCTGGATCAGTCCTTAGTCATGGCCTTACTATGGTTGAGTGAATTGCTCGTGGGGGAGGTCGTGGCCGAGCGCATAAGTCTTGGCCGATCGCTCATGGGATCAAGCTTATGGGGATTATGAGAAAGATGTTAACTCAATGTTCTTACAGTAAGTAGGTTGAGGGTGTCGGGAGATTTTCAGCTCAAGAGCTGGGGATCACCCGTTCAAATTTTACCAATTCCTTGCAAAATGGCTTTGGATCAAAGTGACTTACATAGTGTAACGACCCGGGCCCACTGTGTGATATTGTCCGCTTTGGACACTGAGTCCTCACGGCTTTAAAACGCGTCACACATATTAAGGGACCCAAGCCATTATAAATTGGCCAAAGACTCTCTCTCTAGGCGATGTGGGACAGGGACCCCTTCTTTGCGCACGTCCGGGGACCGAGGCGCGGACGCACCGCCATCCCTCCTCCCCGCGCACCACCGCTCAGGCCGTCACACATAGGCTAGAGGTCTTGACTCAATCGATATCTAAGATTAGAAGTGTATCTCATACCCTTATCATTACTTTGGATTTAAGGAAGGGGTGGGGGGGATTTCCTTCTCCACTACTCTTAAAGTAATTTTTTTTTTGCCAAGTTACTATTAAATGAAGACACGTAATAACTAATTAGTGGAAGATTTGTATGATTATTAACAAGAAGATCAATGAAATTGGGACACATGAGTGAAAAGTTTCATTAGGTGAAAACCCAAGATTTTAAGCATAGATTTAAGGTGGAAAAAGTAGAGAAAAATCAAGCAATGAAAAAGGCCCATCCTCATTCGTGCTAATAATCACTGGGGTTTATCCTAGTGACCATCCTTCTAAAATGGAAGGGGAAGGTAGAAGGCTCCCATCTTCTCAGGGGTTGGGGTGGAGACGAATTAGTTTAAGGGGTTGGAGGTGGGGACGAATTAATCTAAGGAGTGGATTTTGACTCTTATGCCCTGTAGGGCAAAAGTCTGAAAGTAAGAGTTAGAATAAGAGTAAAGTATGATCGATCAAAAAAAAAAAAAATCCGAACCCATGTGGTTGGATCAATCAACTGGGATTGTTATAAATGATAATGGTTGCGTGGGTATCCAAACATAGAAATCATTCCTAATTAGGGTTGATAATCGAATAGGCCATAGAGCAAGAAATCTCCATCTAAGGTAAAACACATCAATCTCAGAAGTTGAAATTGTGAGCTTCCTCGAAACTCACATGAGATGCCATCTCCCGCCATGTTTTCTTTTGGGTCAGAGATAACTTTTGATTACTAACTTAAAGATGGATTACCATCACTCACGATGTTCGGACACTGTCTTCTTGGCAGAAACGCACGACAAGTGGGGTCGACCTCATTGGCTCAAAACGAGTACAAGTCAACATCCTTGACTAGAATCGAAGGTATCGTGTACACAAGTGTATACCTCCCTTGTATGCCAAGTACCAAACCTATAAAACACCAACTTCACATTTGATTTTTTTTTTTTTTTTTGTAGACGCCTAACTATTCGACATCCCATCTCTTCTATATTAAGATAGATTATGGAGTAGGGCAAAGATTGATCTATTCTTTATTGATTGAATACATCTAAAAATATATTTGTACATGTGTCACTCGTATCCATTTTTATATTTGTGTTTATATTGATGAGCAATAAATGTTTGAGGAAAATCGACAAAATCGACGCCGATTGATTGAATGAGAACCGTTTCACTCGCCTCGTGGCATTCACGAAAATAAAGGGAAGTGTCACGTTGAATACATAAGAGAGATAAAGAACAACGAATTAATTAAAAGCGACCGTGGATAACCATACCCTTTATTGTATAGGGTCAATCCAAGCCGTGAATTAGCAGCTTCTAGATTGAATGTGTTTCCCCACACCCGACGAACATAGCCTTCCGCGTGTCTCCATCACTTTAGGATAGTGCTCTATCTCCTCCTCGCTTGTGTTGAAAAAGGGTGGTTGTTGGTCGGTCCATTTAAAACCTGGATAATCTTTTTAGCTGATATTTCCCTCCAATCGAAATGCTTTCGAGAAAATGGAGGTTTTTCCATCTTTGAAGTCGGTCAACAGATGCTTTGTACTCGTACACACTGCACGCTCCTATGGGGCCGACGAGGGAGAGGGATGATACATCGTTCAAATGCAAATCATATGTCATGCTCGTGCAATGACATTATATCAATTTGATATATCCAGTTTGTTAATATGACAACACATCACATAATCATGCTATTTCATTTTTCCCGAGTTACTTGATTAAAAAATGACTTAGATTTGTCGGCCGTCAATTGTGAATTGCAATTTAAGGAGGCCTTTCTACATTTTGGGTTCAGATTTAGAGATCTTTTGTCTATGGTTTAATGACTTAATTCATTTTTAATTTATTTTGAAAAAGGGTGTGAATTTCAATCCTTGAGCTTGAGTTTTTTTTTCCTCTACACGGTCTTGAATTTGCTGATTTGTGCGATCAATCCCTCGAACTCGCGAACTTTTTCTGAATCTAAGATCGTCAAGGAAGACCCTAGCAAGAACGAGCATTCCGCTCCACACGAAATCTTAATCCTCAAGGCGGCATTGCCACCCAAAAGAATTTACACGGATAAGGTAAAGGGGCCCCACTTAAATTAAAGAAAAGACAGAAAACGTAGGACTTTTCAAACTTCCGAAAATCACTACCGGTCTCGTCGCACCCGTAAAATCCGAACCCCAGCCGTAACGGTTCTTCTGCCGACACGAGCGCCTTCTTTGTCCTCTTGCTTGACCTCTCTTCGTATCAGTAGCGTCGCTGTCGTCAAATTTTCCAGGGAAGTGCGGAGAAAGCGAAGCCCCCTTCTACACTGCAAGCGTGGGCGGTGGTCTCTTGATCCCAGAAATGCGTGAGGGTTAGGTTTTGCTGTTTCTTAACCAAGGTTAGATCACCTTTCAAGGTTCGAGAGCGCCGGTCTAATTTAAACTTGCTTTTTACCTGCTTTTCACTCTCCGTTTCTTTCTCTGTAATTACTTTAATTGTGTCTCTTTTGTGGTGTTCAGCTTTAAGGTGAAAAGGGCAGATTTCTTCCCGTGTAAGGATTTGAAATTGGAGGGTCAATTCTTAATCAACAAAGCAATTGCAAACTCATGAACTGAAATTTGGTCCACAATTAGTAATCATTTTAGTAATTGTAAATTTTTTGTTGTCGTGTGGATTATTATTTTATGTTAGTAAATTCCGTTATTTCATCTAACGAATGGTCTCCCTCTCTCCCTCGTGTCATCTTATGTGAATTGTATGGACATGAAACATGGTTTCTTCCCTTTTTTTTTGGTTGACAATGGGTATGGTGTACTGGAAGGTTTTGAGCATTTTATATGCATACGATAGTCCGTCCTCTTGTGTGATACAACTGCCGAAACACATGAGTCAATTGCACTCTAACTGGTATTTAATTATGGAAGGATGGCGATCTTCAATTCTATTGGTGCCTTTATCACATCTCAACAAATCTTAATCATGGATATATTAGTCATTACCTTTACAAAACACTCTCTCACATGGGATGATGACTTGCATGGATGAGACACCGACCGGTAGAGTAGATTAGGTGACGGTTGAAGCAGTTTTTCCACAAGTCAACGTAGGGAAAGAGTGTGGAACAAGCCGTTATAAGAGCACCGGCCAGATCCTAGGTTGTTGCCGAATAGCTGAGTCCCAGGTCAAAAGGATCTTTCTGGTTGTTACCAAAAACAACCATATATTCCCATCGACAGAATTTGCCCATTATCGGTCCCATTGATTCAGGGCCCTTTACATTTCACGGGCTTTAAGACAAAGCTTGATTTGATTTTGGTGTCATTTCTTTGATTTATTATCAATTCCATTCATGATCTAAACAATGAAAAGTCACATTGCTAAGGAGGGAATGAGATTATGTTTGTCCATCTTAAATAAAGTGAATGGTAGTAGCATATAAGATTAAAACTTTTCCACCTTAGATAAACCTGTCAAAAGACAATAAATATGTGCCACTGATCTTCTAATTCGAAAAATTTAGGGCTATAAAATAATTGATAACATGTTCTTGACCTTTATAGATGAATGAGAGAGTTACATTAACAGCTCTTTTGGTTTTAATATGTTATGGAGAAGGACATGAGTTTAGTAATTAACTAGCCGGCAAACCTTGCGTGATGCACGTATTAGATTTTCTTCTCATTATTTGTAGCAAAAAACCAACAGTTGGTTTTTGGCATATAAGGTGTATAAAATCCTGCCAAATACTAAATCTGGACAATTTACTTTGAAAACTTGAATGCTTAAAATTCAAATTAGAGTTGTCACTAGTTGATTTGAATCAACTGTCCAATTTTTGAATGATGCTATTTATGATCTTAGGGAAGCTTCATCCTAAAGTTCATTTGAAAAGCTTGTAGCAAATATCAGAAAATTTTCTTTCAAATTAAATGAGGAAATGATAACGTGAGCAATGCATGTCCACTCACCCTCGAATTGAAGACAAAAGTTATGTCTTTGTGGTGCATTACAGATGTGGAACAAGTGGTGGATAAGTCTCGAAGACTAAATTGTTAATGTGCAAAATGACATTACCAAATACTGAGTGCCTTGATTGAATGATAACACGAACCATCACGAAGTTTGGGGGATCATGAAAGAAATGGATGGATACAAATTATTTACAAGCTAGAGGAGCAAAAGGTATAATATAATTCAAATAAAGAGTAAGTGCGATAATTTTAAGGAAGACTTAAAAAATTGAAGCAATTGCTTCACAAGGAAACAAGATTGGGATATGATCCAAGGAATAAAATGACTGCCGCAACGGATGAACGGCGGGAGTGGAAAATTTAAGTTTTTTTTATCACTTCTTATGTTACCCTTTTTATAATTTCATCTTATATGATGTGTAGGATACAACCCATGAAAATATTCCATTATAACATGTCAATCCTAAGCTTAGGCGAAAGACATACATCCAGATCTTGAAGTTTTGTTAGATAGAATGTTTAGAGATACTCTAATTGCTGGAGAATAACATGGAATTTTGCACAAAGTTTATGTACTAAAGATATTGAGGCTACACAAGTTAATATTGGTGATGGTTCAAAATCTACTAATGATAATTTAGAGTGTCAATTGTTGAATCAATTGAAGGTAAGAGCCATGAAAGAGTGGCGTAGAGTTTATAGAGGCAATTCAAGGGAGAAAGAAAAAAATCGATTAGAGTAGCTTCATTGAGTTCAAGATCGCTGTCAATTCTCGACTTGTCAAATAGAGAGAGAAGCTTCAAAAAGCCAAAGAAGAAAAAAATGATTGCTTTATGGGTTAAGACTTTCTCAATTCTTTGCAAAATAAAGTAAGCCTTTTCCAATGGTCATTTGATTGAGCCGTTATTCACGTAGCCTGCCATTTCAAAAGCATATGGGTTTTATAGGGATTGAAAATATTGTCATCATGCATGCCCCACCTAAGATGGCATCCTTAAGTTAAATTAAACAAATGACTTCTTGAATCTTGAGCACGAAGTTCTTCATGCATGCCCCACCTAAGATGGCATCCTTAAGTTAAATTAAACGAATGACTTCTTGAATCTTGAGCACGAAGTTCTTCATGCATGCCCCACCTAAGATGGCATCCTTAAGATAATTTAAACAAATGACTTCTTGAATCTTGAGCACGAAGTTTTTCCTGTTGTTGGAAAGTTCTTGACAGTATCAAACCATGATGATCAATCAATCCCAACAGGTATGGAGAAAAAGACTTTGGGGTCAAGTCATCTCAAAACAAACTCTTTTTGGGTCTTTATAGAATATATCAAAATAGTAGTCCTTATCGAGCATATAGATGGACATTAATATGAAATTTGTAGATGCATAACTTTGGATTTGACTCCACATGAATCAACCGTGTTTTAAATGGACCGACCAAAGACAGCCTTTTATCGACACAAGCGAGAAGAGAGAGAGAGAGAGAGAGAGAGAGAGAGAGAGAGGTATCAAAAGTAGTGGAGACATTCGGAAGGCCGTGTTCGTGGGGTGTGGGGAAACACAACCAATCTAGAAGCTGCTAATTCGAGGCTTGAATTGATCCCCAATTTGAATAATTTATGATTAAGGGTATAATTATCCACAACGGTTATTATTTAATCCGTAGTTATCTATTTGTTTTATATGGTTACAATTGAAATTGAGAGAATGTTCGCTTTTGTGCTCGTTATGCGATACTTGACTTTATCTCTATGAACACCACAGGGCGAGCCAAATGGCTCTCGTATGATCAGTTGGCTGAAATGACTACATTAATTTAGTGTAAAGATTTATTACTAAATTGGTAGAATTAAAATTTTTAATATTGAATTAGCTTCTGTACAAAAAATTAAAATTGATTTGGTAATTTTTCCCAAATCATGAGCTGAGCTTATTAACCAAAAATAATAAATAAAAGTACAAAGAAGTCATGTCATGATCTGGCGTAGCCATCATTAATTTGCTTATAATTGTAATAATTTTGTGCGATATTTATCAAAATATCTAACATTGCTTGTTTTCTTTATATACATGTAATATCACTCCAGTTATAAATTTAAACTTTTGGTTTGAACTTTTTAATATGGTATAAGAGCCAAGTTATACACAGGTTATTTCGCCCATATGACCTTATGGTCTTCAAATGCCATATGCTGCTTCTAATCCAGGTTGCAATATGATCAAATTCTAGGTGTTGTCCTAACCTAACTTGGAATATGCTCAAATTTCATATAGTATTTCTATATATATATATGGTATCCTTTCACTTATAACCTCATCCTTTTGGGTCGAACAATATGTCAGATAATCATATCATTTCATTACAAGTCATCCGATTTGGAAATGGCTCAATTTGTTGGCTGTTGGTTGTGAGTTGTGAATTGCAATTTACGAGGATGTTTGAGCATATAATAACCTCCACACGAGAGATCTTTTGTCCATGGCTGAAGGGTTTAGTTCTTTTATTTTTATTTTTTTCTTAATTCGGTCAGGAAAATGGTATAAATTCGATTCCTGAATCTGCAACTAAAGCTCGTCGTTTGTCTCTTTTGTGCTTAACCAATTGTTAGACACTATAATCCAACCGGATTCGGGTCGAAACGGACCATACGGTGAGGCCCAAAAAGCGGAGCCCATTTCGTTGCCAATGGGGGCCCATCACTACAAAAGAAGGGAGGCGATGTAATTAATAAAGAAAATAATAAAGAATTTGCACCGTTGAAAATAAAGAAAATAAAGAAAATAAAGATATTCCTTTTCCATTTCAACATTGAATCAACATATCTGGGATTTCTATCTTTCCTGTACAAGAACTTGCATCAACCCACAAAGGCCCTTAAAAAATATATGGCATCTAAAGAACAAACAAAAAATTACAGCTGTTTTTGGACCTAACTATAGTACGACTCTTACAAATAATTTTCACAAACTTAGGTCCCAGGGGAAAATGAAAAAAAATCATCATTTCCTCCCACTATGTTTTCACAAAAAAAAAAAAAAAAAAAGAAATCCATTTTTCTTGTCAAACCTTTCACTTTGCTCACTCCTTTGGCGAATTCTCCGACCCTACGTTCCACGGCTGATCATCTCCTTGAATTGATTTAACGACTCTTCTCTCTGTAGCCTCATTTCTTCGTTGAACTTGTTGATGAATGCCTCAGCTCGACGATTGACCTCGTCCGGGCTCGGCTCCTTCCTCAGCTGGTTGGTGCGATCCCTAAACGTCGCCGATTTCTGCATCGAAGACGGCGGTGGCGGCGGCGACCCCAGCAAGCTGATCCGACAGTCAGTGTCGTCCGCTTTCGCAGGCCAAATTGCAGTAGACTTCACCCCACCTGCCTCAACTATCGCTTTCCATACATTCTCCATGCTCTCGTTAGATCTCCTCAATGGTTTTCTCAAAGTTTTGCCCCCTAGAAACAGCATAAAGTCAATTATATCAATATAAATTCGACCAAAAAAGCGATATTATGTGATTATTTATATTGACTTCAATGCATAAATCCGTTGACCGAAATATCAAAAGACCCCAGTCCCGTCATCCTCGCATATCATGCAAAATCTCGAAATCGATATCACCTCACTTTGCCCTTCTTACCTTGAAGGCGGTCGCCGTTGGCGGCTTTCCGGCGGACGAGCCTCGGCGAAACCAGAGCTTTCTCCGACGAGTCCGCCCGCTTCCGCGGCGCCGATGCGGACCTCCCGAACGCCACCTTCCTCTCCCCTTCGCAGTCACCGTTATATCCATTCCCTTCCACCACCACCACTCTCTTCTCCTCGAAATCCTCGAACTCATCGAACGCCTCCACCTCCGCCACCTCCGGCGCCGGTGCCTCGACGACCTGGATCTCCTCCACGACTGCGATCCTCCGTGGGGCGGCGGCGGCCTCCGGTTGCGGGTGGTGGAAGCACCTGGAGGTGGCGGCGATGGCGACGATGATGCCGTTGACGATGACGAAGAGGTACGGAGGCCTGAACCACGAGAGGAGCGCTGCCAGACGGTCGGAGTTCGATGGAACAGAGGCTCTGAGGGCGACGGTGATGGACACTGCGCCGGCCGACACCAGCAGGGCTTTCAGGGACGCCATCAAAGTGCTCGCCGACACCATCTCGACAACGATCGTTTAGCAGTGAAGTCTGAGACTGCAAGCTTTGCGTAGTGAAGTTTCGGTGATGATGATGATGATAGCATCGACTGGAGTTCTGCATAGCTATAAATAGACGAAGACGAAGGGTGTAGAGGGAGACGCGGTTTTCGGGGCGATCTGGAGCCGTTCGATCGGATCCGACGGTGGGCGTGGGAGTGCCTCGCCTGAGGGCCCCACGCCACCTTATTTTTCCTTTTAAAATGAAGTGCTTAGGAATTAAATAAATTGAAGAGGTAATTGGTTGAGTTACCAGCTGAGGAGATCAGTTGACAGGCTTTCTGTTTGACAAGTCGTAGCGAGGGGGACTAGAAAATTCAATTGAGATGTTGACCGTCGACCGATCGATTGATCCGAAACGTAGAACAGCCGACACTTTCGAGTTCCACGTCTCGATTTCGATTGCTTTGAAGTCATACTCGCTCCATGCATGGGATAAGGCGATGATATCTATAGGAACATTAATCAAATTGAAAAGTCTGAATGCCCAACGCCGTTAAAATTTGAAAAAAAAGAAGAAGAAGAAGGTAGAGAGGTGGCTGACGCAGGGTTGAGTTGATTAATTTAAAGTAATGAAATATAATTATTGGGTTGTGTCTCGAGGGGAGCAACTCATCGGTCTTGACAATATTTATTATTGATGGCAATCTGCCAAATTCATCGAATGATCTGAAAAATTCCAATCCCTTTAAATGTAATAGTAAAAGAGAAAAAAAAGTGACCCCATAATATATTTTGAATGTTCTTCCTTTATTATTTACATTTGTTATATCTATTTGAGGTCACTTCTATGTATAATTCTAATCTTACTATCATCCATTCTCTCTTAAGTTTTTAGAGCTTCATGATGCTCGTGCGGCATGCTATGCTAGTGGAGTAGCAGAATCTAATTTCCAATATTTCTGCATTTTTAGAAGTTAAAGATGTTATATCGCAGGTACAATCAAGTCGATTTGGGGCTCGAACATGCGCGGAGAGTGCACATAACTTCACTGAATAAATCTCGTCCATTTGAAAAACCAAGCTCCATCGAATTCGAGGCAATCCAGTAAAAAATCGCAAAGCCAAAAAAAGTAAAAAAAAAAAAAAAGAAAAAGAAAAGGTGAGCCTCCAAAAAGCTAGAAGAAGGAAAAAATAATTGCTTTACGTGTTAAGACTTCTAAAAAATAAAAAGGTTCTTAAAAAGGGGATTGCTTTATGTGTTAAGGAATTTTGATTATTTGCAAAGCAGGGAGGCTTTCCCAACGGTTCATTCGATGATTGAGCCGTTGTTCGCGGCGGAGCCTACCATTTTAGAAGCAATTTTGTTTATGGGGATTAAAGAATAACATCATACAACCCCACAAAAGACGGCATGCTTAAATTAATTCGAATGAATTGGGAGCTTAGTTTATGCGGATAGTGACCAAGTGCGTTAATCATGGCCCGAGATCGTTCCTTAATCATGGCCTTACCGTTGCCAAGTGTGCACAGGGTCAAGCATGTATAGATTATGACAAAGGCCTTAACCCCCATGTTCTTGCAGCAAGTTGGAAGTGTTGAGAGATTTTCATCTCAAGAGTTGGAGATCATCTGTTCAAAATTTACCAATTTCTTGCGAAATGACTCTGAATCAAAGTGATTTGTATAGGCCAAAGGTCTTGATTTAATTGGTTTTTTTGGGGGGGGTGGTTCCCTCATCCACTACTCTTAAATTATTTCTTTTTGCCAAGTTACTATTTATTGAAGACACTTAATAGTTAGTTAATGGAAGATGTGGTGGAAGATTTGTATGATTATTAACGAGAAGACCAATGGGATTGAGAATGAGTGTAAGGTTTTATTAGGTGAGAAAATTCAGAATTAAGCATAAATTTAAGGCAAAAAAAGAAAAAAGAGTAAAAAGGCCTATCTTTTTTTTTTTGGTAAAGTAAAAAAAAAAAAAAAGGCCTATCTTTATTGGCACTAATTTTAAGAAAGATATATCATGAATTGGATTTTCAGTAATAGATTTATTCACCCACCGTTTCTGTAACTCTTTCGGGATACGGGTGCCCTATCTCTTAAATGAACTCGGTGTTTGAAATAACATTGTCACTCACTCAAATAAGGTCAACATGACCCTTAATCAAACCCATGCGGTTGGATAATCAAGTTAGGTCATTATAAACGATGAGGGTTGCTAGGCAACCGTGCATGCGGATGTCAACATAGAAATCATTCCTAAATAGGGTTGATAATCGAATACGGCATGGAGCAAGAATTCTCTATCTAAGATAGAAAACATATCAATCTCAAAAATTGAAATTGCGAGCTTCCTCGAAACTCACATGAGAAATCATGAGAAATCATTCCATCGCCCATGATGTTCGCACATTGTCTTTCTTGGCAGAAACGCACGACAAGTGTGATCGACCCCACTGGCTCGAAACAAGTACAAATCAACATCGTTGACTAGAATCGAAGGTATCATCATGCACACAGGTGTATATCTGCCTCGTATGCCAAGTGCCAAACCTACAGAACACCAACTTCACATTTGAAAAAAGGTAATAATTTGCACACGCTTTACTTTCTGAAATGACTCCACGTTAATCACCTTCACATCCCATCTCTTCTACATTAAAATAGATTATGAAGGTATCAATTCTTGATTGATTGAATACATCTAAAAATACATCCGTACACGTGTCAATCGAATCCATTTTTATATTTGTATTTTTATCGATGAGCAATGGATATTTGAGGATGACTGACTAAACCAATGCCGATTGATCGGATGGGGACCGTCCATATCGCCTCGTAGTATTCACAGATGTTAAGTGAAGTGTCATGTTGAATACGTATAAGAGATAAAAAAAAAAACTTCAGATTGGTTAAAAACGATGGTGGATAATCATACCCTTTATCATATATTTTTAAAATTGGGGGGTCAATTCAAGCCGCGAATTAGCAGCTTCTATAATGATTGTATTTCCCCACACCCCACGAAAATGGCCTTCCCCAAAGTCTCCATCACTTGTGGATAGTGCGCTCTCTCTCTCTCTCTCTCTCTCTCATTGCTTGTGTTGAAAAGGGGTGGTCGTTGGTCGGTCCATTTAAAACCTGGACAACCTTTTTAGCTGATATATCCCTCCGATTGAAATGCTTTCGAGAAAATGGAGGTTTTTCACCTTTGAAGTCGGTCTACAGGATGAGAGAGAGAGAGAGAGGATATGTTCAAATGCAAATTATATGCTATACTCATGTATTGACATCGAATGAATTTAGTATATCTAATTTATTAATACGAAAGCACATCACATCACATAATTGTGTTGTTTCTTTTTTCCCGAGTCACTTAATTCAAAAATGACTTAGATCTGTCGGTCATTGGTTGTGAATTGCAATTTAAGAAGACCTTTTGACATTTTGAGTTTAGAATTAGAGATCTTTTGTCTACAGTTAAAAAACATAACTCTTTTCTCTTTTAATTTATTTTGTAAGAAGGTATGAATTTCGATCTTTGAACTCGTGTCGTTTTTCTCTATACGGTCTTGAATTTGCTGACTTGTGTGATAAAACTCTCGAACTTGTGAAACTTTTTCCGAATCTAAGTTCGTCAAGGAAAACTGGAGCAAGAACAAGAATTGCCGCACCGCACGAAATCTTACTCCCCAAGGCGGCATTGCCGCCTAGAAAATTTATAGGATAAGGTTAAACGGGCCCCACTTGAATTAAAGAAAAGACAGGAAACGTGGGACTTTTCAAACTTCCGAAAACAACTGCCGGTCTCGTCGCGCCCGTAAAATCCGAACCCGAACCGTAACGGTTCATCTGCCGACGCCACCACCTTTCTTTGTCCTCTTGTTCGAAGGCCTCTCCTCGTATCAGCACTATCACTGTCGTCATATTTTCCAGGAAAGTGCAGAGAAAGTGAAGCCCCCTTTCACACTTCAAACGTGGGCGGTGGTCTCTGGATTCCAGAAATGCGTGAGGATTAGGTTTGCTTTTTCTTAACCAAGGTTTGATCTTTCTTGACCTTTGGAACCAGTCGAAACCGACCTGGGTTCAAGAGCACCGGTCTAATTTAAACTTGTTTTTTACCTGTTTATTCACCTCTTTTTTTCTGTCTCTGTAATTATTTTAATTGTGTCTCTTTTGTGATTCAGCTTTAAGGTGAAAAGGGCAGATTTCTTCCCGTGGAAGGATTTGAAATTGGAGGATCAATTCTTAATCAACAATGCAAGTGCAAACTCATGAACTGAAATTTGGTCCACAATTAGTAATCATTTTAGCAGTGGTAAATTTTTTGTTGTCATGTACGTTGTTATTTAATGTTAGTGAATTCTGTCATTTCATTTGACGAATCGTCTCCCCCTCTCCATTGTATCATCCTACGTGAGCTGCATGGATATGCTCCTCTATCATCAAAATGTTAAACATGATTTCTTCCTTGTTTTTTTCGGTCGACAATGGGTACAGTGTACCGGAAGGTTTCGAGCATTCTATATGCATATGATAGTCCGTTCTCTCGTGCAATTCCACTGCTGAAACACACGAGTAGATTGCTCTCTAGCTGGGTTTAATTATGGAAGGATGGTGATCTTCATTCTCTTGGTGCCTTTTATCACGTCTCAACAAATCTTAATCGTGGATATATTAGTCATTACCTTGACAAAACACTCTCATTCACATGGGATGATGACTTGCATGGATGAGACACCGACCGGTAGAGTTGATTAGGTGACGGTTGAAGCAGTTTTTCCACAAGTCAACATAGGGAAAGAGAGTGGAACAAGCCGTTATATGAGCACAGGCCAGATCCTAGGTTGTTGCCGAATAGCAAACTCCTAGGTCAAAAGGATCTTTCTGGTTGTCACAGAGAACAACTGTATGTTCCTATCGACAGAAATTGCCCATTATCTGTCCCATTGATTCAGGGCCCTTTATATTTCACGGGCTTCAAGACTAAGCGTGATTTGATTTTGGTGCCATTTCTTTGATTTATTCTCAGTTCCATTCATGATCTAGATGATGAAAAGTCATATTCCCAAGAAGGGAATGAGATTATGTTTGTCTATCTTGAATAAAGTCAACGGGAGTAGCATACACGATTAAACGTTTCCACATTAGATAAATTTGTCAAAAGGCAAGGTAAATGTACTACCGATTTTCTAATTCGAAAAATTTAGAGCTGGGAAAAAATTGATAACATGTTCTTGACCTTTATAGATGAATGAGAGAGTTACATGAACCGCTCTTCTAATTTCGTTTTGTCATGAGAAGGACAAGGGCTTAGTAATTAACTAGTTGGCGAACCTCACGGGATGCACGGATTAGATTTTCTTCTCATTATTTGCAACAAAAACAACAATTGGTTTTTAATATATGAGGTATCTATTAGAAGATTTTCTTTCAAAATTTTAAATAAATGAATGATGACGTGAGCAATGCATGTCAATTCACCCACAAATTGAAAAATTATTTCTTTGGGGAAAAGTACCAAAAAAATATTTTAACATGTCCACTTTAGTGCTAGCGTCCACAACAACAATTTTCGACCTAAATTGGCTGAATGGACTACATTGGTATCATTGTAAAAATGTTTAGAACTAATTAGTACAAATATAAAAAGGGTTAGGACTGTTTGGCATCAATGTAATATATATATATTGGTCAGTCTTACTTTATGTCTATTCTACACTCACTCTAAGACTTTTGCCATGTCGCTTGCAGGGCGTGGGAGTCGAAACCCACTCTTGAAACTTACGCGTCCCCACCCCATCTCCCCCTGAGAAAGTGAGAATTTGAACCCCTCACCTCCCCCTTCCATGTTGGAAGGGTAGCCACTGCATCAATGTAATATGTTTGTATTTCCCTATTTCTTTGTGGTGCATTACAAATGTGGAACAAGTGGTGGATGAGTTTAAGAAATTGATTGGAAGACTAAATTGTTTTGTGCAAAATGACATTACCAGACACCGGATGCTCCAATTAAAAGATGACTAGAATGACCATGAAGTTTGAGGAGCATGAAATGGATGGATAGATATTGATAATTAACAAGTTTGAAGAGTTAAGGGGCAAAAGGTGAGATATAATTCAAATGAAGAGTAAGTGTGATAATTTTAAAGAAGAATACGAGAAATGGAAGCAATTACTTCACAAGGTTACAAGACTAGGATGAGATCTAAGGAAGAAAATGATTGATATGAAGGATGAATGGCAGGAGAGGAAAATTCAAGCCTTTATCACTTCTTATGTTACCCTTTTTAAAGTTTATCTTTTATGATGCGTAGGATACAACGGATGAAAACGTTCCATTATAACGTGCCAATCTTAAGTTTAGGAGAAAGTCATACATTAGGATCTTGAAGTTTTGTTAGATAGAATGTTTAGAGATACACTATTGTCATTGGAAGTATCAAATATCATTCTACACAAGGTCTATGGTGTAGAATCTACTTATGATAATTTAGAGTGTAAATTGTCCAACCAATTGAAGGTAAGAGCAATAGAAGAGTGGCGTAGAGTTTGTAGAGGCAATTCAAGGAAAAAATAAAAGAAATTAATTGGAGTAGCTCCATTGAGTTCAAGATCGCCATCAATACTTGACTTGTCAAACTTCTTGAGTTGAAGCTAGTATGAGTTATGCCTTGACTATGACTATTTTGGATGGTATGCTTCCATTGCCTATAATATTAGAGAGAGAGAGAGAGAGAGACGCAAGCTTCGAAGAGCCAAAAAAGAAAGAAAATGATTGCTTTACAGGTTAAGACCTTCTCAGTTCTTTACAAAATAAAGTAAGCCTTTTTTATGGTCATTTGATTGAGCCGTTATTCACGGTACTTGCCATTTCAAAAGCATATAGGTTTATCGGGATTAAAAATTTCATCGTCAGCACCCTTACCTAAGTCGGCATCTTTAAGTTACTTTAAACAAATGACTTCTTGATTCTTGAGTACCAAGTTTTTCCTGCTATTGGAAAGTTCTCGACAATATCAAATCATGACCATCAATCAGTCCCAACGTTAAGTCATCTAAAAGAAAACTCTTTTCAGATTGTAATAAATAATATCAAAATAGTATTTCTTACAGAGCAAATGCAGTGGACATTAATACAAAATATGTAGACGCCGAACTTTAGTTTTGACTGAACATGAATCAGCCGTGTTTGGATGGTGATGCAATACAGCTGCCAGATCTGTGGAGTCCACACTTCAAAGATGAAAAAGCTCTATTTTCTCGAAACGCTTTCGAATGGAAAAAAACATCGGCTAATTAACAAAACATTATCCTGGTTTTAAATGGACCGACCAACAACAACCCTTTATCGACACAAGCAATGAGAGAGAGAGAGAGAGAGAACTATCCGAAAGTAGTGGAGACATTCGGAAGACCGTGTTCGTGGGGTGGGGCGAAACACGATCGATCTGGAAGCTGCTAATTCGACGGCTTGAATTGACGTCTCCTCCCCAAATTTGAATAATTTATGATAAAGGGTATAATTATCCACAATGGTTATTATTTAATCCGACAGGTTATCTACATGTTATATATGGCTACAATCGAAATTGAGAGAATACTTGCTCTTATACTGATCATGCTGATCATGCGATACTTGACTTTATCTCTATGAACGCCACGGGGTGAGCCAAATGGCTCTTGTATGATCAATTGACTGAAAGGACCACATTAATTTCGTGCAATATAAATGGGTAGAATTAAAAAGTTTAATAGTGAACTGGCTATTGTACAATAGATTTAAAACTCGCTAGGTAATTTTTTCCAAGTCATGAGGTGATCTTATTAACAAAAAAAAAAAAAAAATAAAAGTACAAAGAAGTCATGTGAATTGCATTCACTTCATCTGAGTTAAGTTCTCATGTAATGATCTGGCATAGCTAATATATGAGATCACGTGTCAATTATAATTAATTTTGTGCTATATTTGTCAAATTATCTAACATTGCTTACTTTCTTTATATACATGTAATATTACTCCACTTGAATGTTCAAGCTTTTGATTGAACTTTTTAACATGATAGAGCCGGGTTTTATGCATCTTATTTCGTCCTTTCTTCAAATGCCTTGCGTTGCTTCTAATCTAACTAGCAATATGCTCAAATTTCACGTGTTGCTTTTAACTCAGCTTTGTAACATGCTCAAACTTCACGTGTTATTTTAATTCGGCTTGTAATAGTCTTTATATACAAGTGATATTCTTCCACTTATAAGCTCATCCTTTTGAGTCAAATAGTACATCAATTAATCAATGCCATTTCCTTACAAGTCACTCAATTTGTCGGTTGTTTGATTGTGAATTGCAATTTACGAGGACGTCCAAGCATTTAATAACCTCCAAACGAGAGATCTTTTGTCCATGGCTCAAGTGTTTATTTTTTATTTTTTTCAATTTGGTTAGGAAATTGATATAAATTCGATTTCTTAATTGACGCTATTTTTTCAATATGGCCTAGAAATACTCGACCAGTGCAATCAAACCCTCGAACTTGTTTAACTTTGTGAATCTAAGTCTGTTGGCTCTCTCTCAATTTAGATGAGATGAACTTGTCATGAACTTGCTCAAGAAAACAAAAACATAGGTGAGATAAAAATAAAATAAAAAACCACCGTAGCATGAAAGAGAATTCCTGCTCCACATTAAATCTTAATCCTTAAGGTGGCAAACACCATAAATTTTGCCACCGAAAAATTTTCCTGGATAAGGTTAAACGGGCCCCACTTGAATTAAAGAAAATACACGATGAACGTAGGACTTTCCAAACTTCCGAAATAAACCGTAACGGTTCACCTGCCGACACGACCGCCTTTCCTTGTCCTCTTGCTCGACCTCTCTTCATTTCGTCTAATTTTCCAGGGAAAATTGCAGAGAAAGTGAAACCCCCTTTAACCCTTCGATCGTGGGCGGTGGTCCCTGATCCCAGAAACGCGTGAGGATTCGATTTGCCGTTCTTGACCTTCGGAACCAGTCGAAACCTGACCCGGGTTTGAGAGTGACGGTTTAATTTAAACTGTTCTTACCTGCTTATTGACTCTCTTTTCTCTGTATGGTTATTCTAATGTGTCTTTCTTATGGGGTTATGCTTTAAGGTGAAAAGGTAGATGCCTTCCCGGGCAAGGATTTGCAATTCAGAGGGTGCGAAAAGAAGGCGGTGATTTCGATTTCTCTTTTAATGATGTGATATTTTGATGTGGTATCGCTAATTCCATCATGTATTTATCCTTTCGAAGGTGTAATTGTCGTTCTTATCTTGAATCTAATGGACAATATTGACCACCAAAATATACATTCACAAGAGGAACTCATAGAACTCTGACACGCGATTAGCCATACTTTTTTATTTGGTGAATCCTCACCCTCTTCTTATCTCGTCTTATGTGAATTGCTTGGATATGCTCTTCTTGCATCAAGAATTTCAGAAAGGGTTTCCTTCTTTTCTTTTACACCAACAATAAGAGCGGCATACTAAGAGCTTTCGAGCACTCTATTTGAGTACGATAATCCTTTGGCCTCTCGTGTAATATAACTACCAAAATACATAAGTCGATTACTATCTAGCCAAAGGATTCATTATGGAAGAACAGAGATCTTCACCCCTCTTGGCGCCTCTAATCATGGACATATATTAGTCATTTACTCAGACACTCTCTTAAACAATGACTTGAATCGACCAGATCGACGGGTGGAGGTGATTAGGTGACAGTTGAAGCAGTTTTTCCAAAAGTCAAAATAGGGAAAGAGTGTAAGACAAGCCGTTAGATGAGCACCGGCCAGATCTTAGGTTGTTGCCAAATGGCGAAATCCTAGGTCCAAAGGATCTTTCTGGTTGTGACAAAGACCAACCGTTGTATTCCCATGCGCGGAATCTGAACCACCATCGTAAGTTGCAATGAAATTGGGCCACATTGATTCATGGCCTTTTACATTTCATGGGCTTTATGACAAAGCTGGGCTTGAGTTTGATGTCGTTTCTTTGGGTTACTCTCTATTCCATTCCTTGACCTAGACGATGAAAAGTTGCATTCTTAAATAGCGAAGGAAATTATGTTTGTCTATCTTTAAAAAAAAAAAAAAAAAAAAACGTTAAATGGTAGTCGCAAACAAGGTTAGGCATGTCAAGTGGGTGGATTGAGTCGGTAGATTGACTAATTTAACCAATTTTTTTACAATAGAATTTTGGGAGCACACTTAACCTGACATGAATTCAACCAATAACCGATCTGACCTGCACGCTAACTCTCAATAATTTTTCTCCTTAAATAGTTGTCTTTCAAGAATGGGCTACTTAGTATACTAGTTTGCTGAGTCAGTGAGGGGGTTGGAGTGTTCGTTCTGGTCATGAAGTGAGGTAAGATTTCATTAGTGCCACACTAATGGAGAAGAACACTTGCGTGAATGAGTTCAGGGTTCAAATCATGGATGGAGGCATGAATGTGACAGTAAGGTGAAGGTTGGTGGATCTTGCTCGGTGGGTAGCAATGCTCTCGCTAAAATCAATTGAATAATTAATAAGAAACCAAGTTGTGATCGATATAGCTTAGGAAAAGTCCACGCAAAGCGTAAGCACCACCTTGCAAGAGGTTATTTGTGCTTGCTTGGCAATCTATTAAACTCCCTTGAGTTCACTCCTCGAGGGTTGCGTCAATCTGTTTTAATTCATAAGGACTTATTTATATTTGTATTGACTCGTAGTCGACCCGATCCATTAAACCCGTACTTGTCCAATTAACGCATCTAAACTCTTTCACTAAATTAATTGGCATGTGTTTTATGCTAAGTTTGCAAGACTAAGTTTAATGAATTTTTCCAGTTAATGAAATTGGCATTTGCTTTATATTCTTGGAAATACCATTTTATTTTTAAAAGATAATCCTGGAGTTTCGTCCTACATATTACGTCAATTTGAGACATATCTGCAATTAAGATAAATAAATTGATTAGCAGTTCATAAAATTTATTAACAATAGAAAATAGAAAATTTTGTTTTCAGTCAAATTCGTCTCATGTTATTCTTCCTTTCTTGGAGGAAGAACAAATGGACCCCAGTTTCAGTCTATTCCAGACCCACTTTTCCTCAAAATTAGGTGGGCTTTAATTTCTTAATCCATTCAGACTTGTAAAAAAGAATTCCGGAAACCCATGTACCACCCGACTCATTAAAAGTAAGTTGAGAAGGTGGGCCTACAACCCATATTGCCATCTCTATATAAGACCAACTTTTCCACCTTGGATAAATCTATTAAAAAGACGAGAAAATGAAAGAATATAGAAAATTCTGTTTCTACTTCCAAAAAGCTTAGTATTAGGAAAAAATAAAATAAAAAATTGATGACATATTCTTGACCTTTATAGATGAATGAGAGAATCACACGAAAGGATCTTCTGATGTTATGCAGAAGGACAGGACTTTATTAATTAACTAGTTGGCAAATCTCGTGTGATGCACATATTAGATTTTCTCCCCAACAATTGATTTTGTTTAGCATAAAAGGTGTATAGAATCCTGCCAAATCCTAAATCTAGTTAATCTACTTTAAAATATTCAAATGTTTAAAAGCCAAATTAGGGTTGTCGGTAATCGATGTAAATCGATTTATCAATGTTTGTATGATGCTCTTATTATCTTAGGGAAGTGGCATCTTGATTTTACATTGGATAAGGGGTGTTCTGGATATTAGAACATTCTCTTTCAAAATTTTAAGAAAGTGAATGAGAATTGATTAAGTGCGTGCTCATTCATCACAAATTAGAGACAAAACTTATGTTATTATGATGTTATAGATAAAAGTATTGGATTTTTGTTGCGTACTCCCAACATTTCTCAAATGGATTCAGGGACTAATCTTTTAACGCGCAAATTGAGCTTACCAGATATCAGATGCTCCGACTGAAAGACACCGCTCAAATCACAGCGAATCGATCATTTGAGAGTACAGGATCATAAACAGGAACGGGTTGTGAGCAGGGGGAGGCACAAGGCAAGTGTCATGAATGCAACGAGAAGTCGATGCAAACACTGGGAAAGAGACATCAAAGATTGATGGTGCAAGTTGCCTTCTGTATGGCCATCGTGGCGTTCATATTTTCCAATCATAAAGTAGGAAAACAGCAGAAAGAAGACAAATCGAAGCACAGGCAGATAGATCGATTGGTCTGTACAGTCAGCCCTAGTTGGTAACGAAAATGGGGTCTCCTCCTGGTTTCTTGCTTTCAATCTTTCAAGAAGTGACGGATAAGCCAATGCCATTGCACTGCTCTCTCTCTCTCTCTCTCTCTAACCGGCACGTAAAGAAAGCTGGCGAGCACAGACCAAAACCTTTTGTTCTCTCCACTTTGGTTGGTGACACCACCTTTATCCCCATGCGGAGGAGCAGATGAGGATGATCTTGTCTAGGGGCCACCAGGAAGATTCTCAAAAATCCTCTCATCAGCAGACGGGACGGTCGAGTTTATAGACGAGGAGCAGCTGGACCTCCATGCGCATGGGACAAAGATTAAAGAACCTCATAGCTGCCGCTTACTTACGACATTATCACTAAACGGGTCGAGTTCGAGACAGTGTCAAAGATACCTTGTGATAAATGTTGACGGTCCAGCATACCTTTGTAGACCAGCTTCTGACTGCTAATCTGCCGTTGTGATATCCGCCAAAATCCGGCACTCAATTTAATGAACTTTGATATATTCTTTTGGTTTCGACCTCGAGAGCTTCCAAAGCACGTTAATCATGGTCCCCTTGTCTCTTTCCTCCGGGGGCCTTCCCTTTGAAAGCAATGCCGACGGAATCGAACATCCCCAAAAGACGAGCTTTGCGCATCCCGTCTGTACATTCTCTTCCACTTGTCTATTCCCAGAACAATACAAAAACACGTGCAAGAAAACAAGTTTATCTTCACACGGATCAGAACCATCTATCATGAAGACTATAATCTCACCTTCCTGTCATTTGTCTGGTGTTCATGACATTACATTTCTTGCTGTGAAGCTTATGGCCAACTTTGGCAGTTGAACTCCCCAACACGAATTTTGCGTTCGGCGTGCTACAAACTGAAGAAAAATGATGGAGAAGAAGAACCTAGTAGAATTGGTATTATTGTGCGTTCTCTTAGTTTTTGAGGGCCACTGTGCTCGAAGGGCACTCTGTTCTAGTGTGACTTATGATGGTAGAGCACTGGTCATTGATGGAAAGAGGAGGATTTTGCAGTCTGGCTCAATCCATTACCCGCGAGCCATGCCTGAGGTAGGTCTTCAGTTCGGTTCTTGTTTTTTAAATGATCATATTACTGATTTGGTAATGTTAGGTAGTGTTCATCGCATTGCATGATTGTGTGAGTCGTGATGTGCAATTTTAGGTATGGCCTGAGCTTATTAGGAAAGCAAAGGAAGGGGGGCTTGATGTGATCGAGACCTATGTTTTCTGGAACTATCATGAGCCTGTGAAAGGACAGGTATGAAGTTTGGTATTTTGCTCGCTGCACAATTACTGTGTTCGCAGTTATTTATTGTGGTACAAGTTGACGGCATTGTCATGGGATACTAACTGTTGATCCATCGACTATGCGAACTGCGCATGAAACCGGTGTGTTTTACTCTTGAGCTGCAGAATTTCGAATGGTTAAGGCAGATGATAATGAAATTCTCTGCCTTTACAAGACTTTTCTCTCCCTATTGTCATAAATCAAATTGCTTTTTGTTTGTCTTCTTAATACATCCTTCATTTTCCTTTTTCAGTATTACTTTGAAGGAAGATTTGACCTCGTGCAGTTTGTTAAGGTGGTTCACGAAGCTGGTCTCTTTGTCCATCTGAGAATCGGTCCTTATGCTTGTGCTGAGTGGAATTACGGGTCTGTTCTGCTTAAGCTCGTCTCATCTTTTTCTGGAACATGTGATGGCTTTATCTCATTTGGTTGCTCTCGGTAGTGCATTACGGATGATCTTGTGATGTTTTCTTGAATTCTCGAGACAGGGGCTTCCCGATGTGGCTACACTTCATTCCAGGAATTCAATTCCGCACTAATAATGCACCTTTCAAGGTGAATTTGTGGTTCGACTGTAGTTGAGTTTGCCACATCTAGTACTTGGGATGATCTCTGGCTTTCAGTCTTGACCCCTTCTGGTTGAATTGTTAAATATAGACCGAAATGGAGCTTTTTCTCGGCAAAATAGTTGGATTGATGAAGGAGGAGAATCTCTTTGCTACCCAAGGCGGACCCATCATTCTTGCACAGGTGAGCAATGAGTGTACTCTGAGTGGTATTCACATACTCATTGAATAAATCATATTGCGACTTCAGGTTCAGATGAATTCGTTGGACCCTGTTCGTTTTGGTGAATCTTCGCTAACTAACCTTCAGTAATCCACCAGTATGACTTAACTCTTTCAACTTGGGTCAATGCAAGGTGCTTGTAAAATTCTGCGCTAATTTTGTAAAACGTGACAGAGGAAATCGCGAGGGTCTCGCGTTCCTTCCAAAATCTGTCTTCTCGCTCACCGGAATATCTTTCATTCTGCTCTATCCTATGCCCTTCGTGAAGGAGTATCGATAATGCTCGCACGACTGCTGTATTTAAGTGTATTTTCCACCAATAATTTGTGTACTTGATATACTTCACATGCTGCGACAGGTAGAGAATGAATACGCGAATGTCGAATGGGCATACGGAGTAGGCGGACCATTATATATCCAATGGGCGGCAGAAACTGCTGTTAACATGAAGACGTCCGTACCCTGGGTGATGTGCGTGCAAAGCGACGCACCGGATCCAATTGTAAGCATTCATTTTTCCGACATGGTTGTTTACTTGTTACAACTTACAAAAGCTTTCTGGTTTGGAGCAACTCAAAGCTCTTCTTTTCATGACAATTTATGTTGGTTTTAAGAATTCATTAATCTTTTCAATCAGTGCAGATCAACACCTGCAATGGATTTTACTGCGACCAGTTCACTCCGAACTCTCCTTCCAAACCCAAAATGTGGACGGAGAACTATGTCGGATGGTAATTGTTTGTGGCATAACTTCATTAAACCAGAGGCCCATAGCATGATGAATTTCTGGATTCGGTAAATTTGCTTTGTCTTTCTTGATCCTTTTGCAGGTTTCTCGCATTCGGCTACCCAATTCCATATCGACCGGTTGAGGACCTTGCTTTCGCGGTGGCACGCTTTTTCGAATACGGCGGTACTTTTCAGAACTATTACATGGTGAGCTATTGCATCAATAAGCTTTGTTCGTTTATCCAGCATTTCAACCCACGATTTTATGTATGCAACCTTCACGCGACTATTCTAAGGGCTGATCCTTTGGCAGTATTTTGGGGGAAGCAACTTCGGGCGAACCGCTGGTGGGCCTTTAATTGCGACAAGTTATGATTACGATGCTCCTTTGGACGAATATGGTTAGACATTTCATAGTATCAATCATTCACACGTCGTCGACTCATGGTCAAATCATGGAATTTTTGTGACATTTCTTTAAAGTATATCAGGTGGATGTGTCTTACAAGCGAAACTGAATGCAGGTTTTATCAGGCAGCCAAAGTGGGGGCACCTCCGCGACCTGCACAAGGCAATAAAACTATGTGAAGATCATTTGGTCAGTTCTGAGCCGACCCATGTGCAACTTGGCTCTAAATTAGAGGTGAGAATACAATAGCCCGGCTTCAATTTGGCAGGACAGAAAAGATTGCAAAGCATGAGGGACGTAATATTAGTTTCGTTGATGCAGCCAAAGATCAAATGGCATAAGGTCCTGCTATTTATCAGTTGCACTCCTCAGGAAGCTCTGGCACATTTTGAAAGCTTGGCCTAACTTAATTATGGGCAACTTTTGTGTTAGAATCAATGATCCTTAGATGACTCTGGTTTTAGAAATTGCCTTTGCATATTCCTTGTGATCCCTGAGCCTAACCTATCAGTAATTTCATTGCCTCCAAAGAGCCTTTTACTGTCTTGGCCTGAACTAAAAAGAAAACACTTTTCTCCAGGCACACGTCTACTACAAGTCTTCAAATGACTGTGCAGCTTTTCTTGCCAATTATGACAGCAGTCAAGATGCTATGGTCCAATTTAACGGGAACTCGCACTTTCTTCCTGCTTGGTCTGTGAGCATCCTTCCAGATTGCAAAACCGTCATCTATAACACTGCAAAGGTACAGATACTTTCCCACTTAATGTGAATCCAATAGTTTAAGTTTTGATTGACACTCTATCCTCTGTCTGCATAGTTTCTAAATCTACTGGCCTTATACAGATTAAGACAAGTTTATGAAACTGGAGACAAAAGCAAGCATGATTCTTTGACCAGTCGACTAGTTTAGATTCTAAATCTTTTGTTTTTCTCCACTCACTTATCTGGTTTCCCCATTTTGGGCTGGTTGAAATCCTTTAGCTGACATATCTCCCTGAGCATCATCATGTCGTTTACAACTGGTAACAATTGCAGGTTGTTTCACAGAGGACTGTTGCTGATAACTCAGTTGCAAGCGCAACCACTGCACATGCGACTTTTATCACACCATCGTCCTGGAGTTGGTATAAAGAACATGCTGGTATCTGGGGCAACAATTCTTTTACTAGCCCGGGCTTATTGGAGCACATAAATACAACAAAAGATACTAGTGACTTCCTGTGGTACACGACCAGGTAAGGCGCTTCATCCATGGATCATGTCCTGATTTTCGCAAACCATCCAATTTAGTTCTAGACCTTCCAATTCAATACAAATCAAGTGTAGGAAATTATAAAATTGGGGTATGTTACCAGTTTGAAGGAAGACTTTTGCTGTCTCCCTAGAGAGTTACATCCTATTCTGTTGTGTCCATAATTCTTCCAATTAAACCGATATTCCGTGAATATTTCGTCATGACTGTTGGATTATTGCTGCATTTGCCATCTGATGCTTCTCTGCAATGGTGGCAGTATTTATGTAGATGAGAATGACGCATCAATTCAAGAGAATGAAGTTCTTTTGTCTCTTGTGAGTTTGGGGCATGCGGCTCTTGTTTTCATTAACAAACAAGTCATCGGTGAGTACTTTCTCAAAATCATACTTGGCACTGAGCTGTATATAAATTTGGCTGTTCTGCATCCGAAGTGTATACTTAAACCAAAGGCAGTGATGTTCAGCAAAAAGTCGGTGTCTTTACTCAATCTTGTAGCTCGAGGAGCCACCATCTATTTCAGAGCTTGATACATGTGGAATTTGCTAAGAATTGGTATTACATGCCACACCTATTCATTGATGCTTGAAATTCTTGTTGGGTAAGTGAAAATGCCTGGGAGATTAACTAAACATCAGAGAACTCCTCTTGCCTTGTAGTTTTTCTCCATGAAAACTACTTGCAGTCTTGATTTTACACTATGATCTTGATGCAATGTGCATCGCCTTTTAGCTTTGGATTTTTTCTTCTGATGCATGCTTCTAATTAACCTTGCCATCTGTCTGTCTAGCTCCTTAATCCGACTGAGGCATGAAGCTTTCTTGTGTCTAGTAAAACTCTCCCACTGTGAGTCTGACATGTTCCAGGATTCGGATATGGTAACCACGACAATGCAAATTTCTCGATGGCTCAGAAAATCAATCTTAACCCAGGAAATAATACACTGGATGTGCTGAGTATGATGGTTGGTCTACAGGTAAAAGAACCATCTCAACTAAAATCATAGTGCGTCCAAAATCGATCCATGATAAAGCTTTGCCAAAAACTGCTGGCATTTTAATTGTATTATCAATTCACAATGGATAAGTAAGGTTGTATGTTCCTTCTAAGGCGTCTCTTCTCTTTATCTTTTGCACATTGTTCACCAGAACTACGGGCCTTGGTTCGACATTCAAGGAGCGGGGCCTATCTCTGTCATTGTCGATGAACTTGGAAATGGTAAAACCGATCTCTCTGATGGAGAATGGACCTATCAGGTGAGATATTTCTCCTCCTAAAACCGATAGTTTTGCATAATGAGCATGTTAATAAGATTTCCCTTTCAAAATTGGATATATTCTCATTTATTTTCAGCAGCATATCATGCTCTTCATTATAGAAGTTGACTAACCAGATTTTTTGTCTGTTTTCCAGGTGGGGCTTGAAGGCGAATATCTCGGATTAGATAGAGTAAGCATGGCAAATAGTTCGCTATGGACAAAGAGCGAGCTTGTGCCGGTTAATGAGAGCTTAATCTGGTATAAGGTCTGTACAATTCATATTAGCTCTTTGTTTTCCAATTCACATAATGATTCACACATTGAGGACTGTTTCAATAAAGATTGGAGCTAGTTTTGTTCAACTCTTACCATTCGTCTTCAGGTGACGTTTTTGTCTCCTGAAGGAACTGGCCCGTTAGCGTTGAACCTTGCTAGCATGGGGAAGGGACAAGCTTGGGTGAATGGGCAGAGCGTAGGGCGGTACTGGCCTGCCTATCTCTCGCCGTCAAGCGGCTGCACTGACAACTGCGACTACAGAGGGAGTTATGACGCATCCAAATGTCAAAAGGATTGTGGCAGGCCTGCCCAAACACTGTGAGATCTTTCCCATATTACCATTTGTTTCATCTGCATATGTTGGTCTGATGCTCTGATGGTTTCTCTCTCTCGCTCACTCCAATGGTCAATTTTGTCGTGTGACACCAAGGTACCATATCCCACGCTCTTGGACAAATCCAGGAGAGAATCTCTTAGTTCTTCACGAAGAGATTGGAGGAGATCCTTCAAAAGTTTCCGTGGTAACACGCACTGGCCAAGAAATATGCGCAGTGATATCCCAAACAGATCCTGCTCCAGTCGATTCTTGGAAACCGAATACAGAGCTCATGCAGGATGGCCCTCGAGTTCAACTCTCTTGTGAAGCTGGGTGGCGCATTACTTCAATCCGCTTTGCTAGCTTCGGGAATCCTCAAGGAAGCTGTGGTGCATTTGCACCAGGAGCTTGTCACTCTGAGGTAGCTTCACTTATAGAGCAGGTATGCCTGGCTTTCTCATTGCTTCTCTTCTATCAGAACAAGCGAATTGTCATAAGTACAGATACATGTACAGGAGTTGATAGTTGATTTTTGTCAACAGGCTTGTATCGGTCGGGAGGCATGCTCAATACCTGTAACGGCAGATACACTCGGCGACCCATGCCCATCGGTCATTAAGAGTTTGGCCGTTGAAGCTCTATGCAACTAACGGTACAGTTCTGATAAATTTAACTTCTTGGCTTGCCTTGTTTCTAGGCTCTCTCTATTTGCCGTCCAAAGGGCATTTATCTCGTAAGTTAGAGCAAGAACAAGGCTTTCAGTCTATTTCAGTTGTCTCTGCCATTTGATTTGTAAAAGGTACTATGCATTGTGCTCATTCACATAAAGAGCGACCCTCTCACGCAACTTAACTAGACAAGACAATACAAGTCCACAACATCATGCGACAAGTAGAATCTTCCCGACATCCTTGCAGCTTTCCATGACCTGGTGGCCCTCTGCTGCTTCGGCTAGAGGAAGATACTTGTGAACCACGGGCTTCACCTTGCCTTGCTCGATCGCCGGCCAAACTTTCTTCTCTAGATCACTTACCATGGCAGCTTTATTATCTGTGCTCCTGTCACGCAAGCCTGCCGCTGCATACACAAATACGTAAGTTTACAATGATTCTGCAAAAATAACATTGCCGATGTCACCGTTCGACCTGCTCAATTCAAAAGCATGAAGTGCACAAGTTTCTTAAAGTAATGGTTTCTACGGCATTGACTGTATCAGAAGAATCCTCAACCAATCCAAATATTCAACTGCCAACCACATCAAACTTAAGAACCTACAAAATTGCATTTAGCGACTTGCATAGTGAGGCGTCTGGCCAGAAGACCTTTCAGATCCACTTGCGTCACCGAGTGTTGACGATTAAATAGCCTCCAGTCAATAACTTTAGGTTTTCCCGGTGATATCCAACCGCATCTCAATAGGTAATTTTGAGTATTGTAGATCCCGTGGTCCTGTTCACCATGGTACCTTCAAGTCTGTTCACATTCTTCTAGACTTGTTTATACTTAGGTTCATCTAGTCTTCACGAATCTTTTTCCTCTATACATAATTCCTTTAGAAGTGGATATCACCTAAAATTTAAGCAACGCTTGTATGTATCAAACTCTTACATTATAATAGATTGTTTTGTCACCTTCAAATATTTTAGGAGGTTTTTTCAACAATCTCCCTCATTTGATGATGACAAAACTTTTTATATAGATATAATGATTAATTTGAAAATATTTGTGCAAAAACAATTAAAATTGCTTGCAACATTTAAAACTTATAGAATACGTATTGTTGACACTTAAAGTTTGGCAGCCCAATCATTCATTTATTACACAGAAAATTAAGGATTAATTTTTAACTCCTGAACAAAAATATCAGAATTAACTTGCATAGCATATGGTTTAGGAGCATTTATTATTTAATTTATAAATTTCAATTAATTGCATTAGCATTAGATTGGTGGTGGACAGTTTCAAGCTTCAAATTTGATAAAATGAGCCCATGAAAGGAGGGAAAAAATGGCTAAGCTTAGGGAGGTAGTGGCCGAAATTCATAGGCTTGAAGGGCTTTAATTGGCCCAATTTGAACTTAATTTAGCCCACTGGGAATTTAATCAAGGGCAATCCTTAGGTTATTAGAGCCCATCACATTAGAAAAGGCTTAAGTTAAGTCCAAGATATTAAAGTTAACCTAGGTTTGCATTATAAATAGAGTGTCATACCTCACAAATTAGACTCGGCAATTCTATTCTAAAAGCACATAAAGAGACATACACGTGAAAGGGAGTCCTCACCTGAGCTGCCTGAGTTGCTGTTGCTGCACCATCTTTGCCGCATCACCATTAGTAGCGATGATAGCTCGCTGCTGTGGCCTTGTTAACACTGAAAATGGTTCAATGGCCATGGGTAAAAAGTAAGGTCCAATACATTTGAGATTTGTAAAGGGAGCCCATAGAGGTTCAAGGGAGGTTGCTATGGTAGGTACTGATGAATCGGCATCGATTATCACTCGAGAACAAACAGATAAGAATAAAGGCAGTTTTCAAGTATTTGATACCAACGGCTTCGTGGGTAAGACAATGCGATTGTGGATGTAGTGCCAAAGATTCCGAGATATTTGAAATTAAAGTGATAACTGCTAGAATGCAGTTATTCACAATGCTAGATTATTGATAGCCAAGAAAACATCATTGTAAGGGATCACATATTTGCACAACAAGCCTCAATATACTTAGTTTCGGCTATTTTTACTTATCCTTGTTTCACATCTACTTTCAATTGCTTTAAATTTATCCTTTAGATAAGATCAAGGAGACTTAGTGCTTAAGCTAACTTGTTATTGGCCAATTTTTCAATCACATGGATTAATGATGTTGCTCATCCAATGGCTTATATTGATCTCTTGATGAATGGCCAAGATTGCGTCTCTTTTTGAATTAAAAATTGAACCAAGAATATTTTGGTAATTTTGCACAAAAGGAGGTAATTTTGTAATTTTAGCAAACTAAAGATATGGGAGGATATGGGAGGGGCGGCCATGAGGCCAGCTACCTCAAGGTGGTTGTTGGCCACCAAAGGCTCATCGGAAAATGGCCAAATCAGCCGTTTTCCTGCCAGAGGCCGATTGAGCCAATCATACCGGTTCAAACTGGTTTTGATGGGTTTGGTTGATCGGTTCTTGACTAAATTTTATGCAATTTAGTCCTTGAGGGACCTAATTTTAAAGAATTCTTGCTCAATTGGGAGAGAAATAGGCTAATTTGAGAAGAAATGGTCCAAATTCATTGATTAAACCAATCAAATCTTATAAAAATATCTCAATTGATTTTTATTGGTTTAATCACCTCAAGAATATTGATAATCATGTTTAAATTCAATGGGTGTATGAATTTGAAATTCCTAGTCAATTAATGCCATTCATGCAATTTCCATTCTCAAAAACCAAATTTTGATACAACAAAATATCAATTGATCCAATTAACTATACTCATGATGGCTTAATGCATTCAAATTGACATGACAATGATGGTACGAACTTTATGTCAAAAATAAATTGAGAGTCTATGATGCAATTGAACCTTAATCTATCAAATTAAATCTCAATCTAGAATGGGTCAACTCGAATTCTATCAATTGAAGTTCATTAGTTTTTTTTTTTTTTGGTAAGGTTTATAACAATTGAAGTTCATTAGTTTGACTTTCCAAAGTTCAAGAAAGCTAAATCTATCAGATTGAAAAGTTCCCAAGTGAATTTACCAAAATTAACCTTGGATTTGAATTCAGTTTAAGAAAATGAGTAGATTTAGGATGCTACCCCTTCAACCATGAAGAATTGATGGGGACCTCAAATTAGGGCTGAAAACAACGAATTTAATCTTGACATGCCAAATCATAAAATTTGTCAAATGAGTGAATGTGAGATAACCTCCATATCAAATGTTGTGAAGAAAGAAAAACTAAAATATGACTAGAATGAAAATAACTTTTTTTGGCCGACTTTGATACCAAAATAGAAAAATTCGAAAAATGAGGTTCTTAATTGATTTTGGCAAAATTTTCAATGCCAAAGTCAAATTGAAACTAAAATGAGATGATTTTTGAGTTTTTACATTTCTCAATTTTTTTGGTCAAAGTTAACCATTTAGTGATTTATCACTAAAATATTTATTTTATGATAGATAAAAACTTTGAATTTTTTGAAAAATACTATGGCCAAAGTGAAATTATGACCAATTGGTAACTTTTTATACAAAAAGTCAAATTTTGACTCGGGGTTGACTTTATTGGTTAAATGATAGACTAAAAAGTCCACTCAAAAGTCAACTTTTTTTTGTATAATGGAAATAATTAAGAAATCAACATAAATGATGAACCAATGAAAAAGAAATGAAAAATGATACTTTTTGATCAAGAAAATGGTTTCGGCATGATCGGAAAACCTAATCTTGACATTTTACTTTTACTGATGCATTGGTTAAAAATAGGTGTTAATAAAGACAATCTTGAATTACTGTTAGTTGATTTTGAAAATGGTCCCTGAGTGTGCTATCATTTTATAGTGGCAAGTTAATTGAACTTGTGAAGGAAATTCCTCTCAACTTGAGATTATCTTTAGGGATGATCCAACCTAAATTTATTCAAGAAAAGCCTAATTGTTTTTCTATGCCTAGTTAGCATCTTTCACTCATTACCTTCTCCATTATCAATGACTTTTTTTAATGATATCTTTGTAAAATAAATCCTTACACACATATTCTCACAAAGACGTGTGATTGCCTAATTGGCATCTTTCACTCATTACCTTTTCTTGAGGCCATGTTTAATTAGTTAAATAGATTGGCTTGATTTCTCCACTATGATTGCTTTTGTCCATTTGTTGTGCATTCCTTTTCTTCATATTATAAACATTATAGTCTTTGTATTAGATTAGAATTAGAATGTGGCAATCTTGAAGATGTGAAGATGATGAATGGTTGATGTCCAATCCGAACCCATTTTGTACTATTCATTCCCCGATATATGTTTGGGTTGTTTTGTGTTGTATAAATGCTCAATGAGCTGAAGGTTCCTTTCTTTTGCTTTACCTTTTGTTTTAGAATTGTATGTTAGATTTATCATTTTCCTCGAATAGTTTTGAGTGTTTACTTACCGCATCGTCCTTAAATTTCAATTGATTGTTTTCTTTCATTTTCTCCTTAAAAGAAATAGAATGGCATGAAATCAACCATCCACACATGATCATTTAGTCAATTTCTCATTTGCACGAAAAAGTAAAAAGAAACGCATGGACACCTTAGGAAATGCAACAAATTTTTAAGTACCGAAATGGCGTTAATAGAAATATTAATGTAACCCAAGTCCTTGAACTTTAGAATATCTAGTTGTGTAGATATCGAGTGACCACTCCCTAACCCTTGATTGGATTTTCTAGCCAATCCCCAAAAGCAAGGCTAGTGGTGACTCTTAACTATCACCTAGATTGTCTTAAACAACTCATAGATAATAAATAAACCTGTCATGAGGGGTATGAACCTTAGGAAAATATTTGCGATTATAATATTGCATACTTGAGATGGTGAAGCTAAAAGGTGAAGTGATGCCATCTTTAATAGATGTACATTTCGAGAGGGTGATAATGATTTACCCCTCTCTCTCTCTCCTTTCACTTGCACCCGACCGCCTCTCACTACTAGTATCGGCCTCACGCCGATGATCCTTGACGTCACGCTACCACCCTTGGCGATCCTCAGTTCCCCTCCATCACTATTGAAGCAATAGTTGGTCTAATTGATGCCATGATCGATGCCGCAAGCTGCTACTCTTCGCGGCATTGAAGACCGACATTCTCATTGGTATTAAGCCCAGCGGTTTCAACCTTTATGATTGGCGGCTTGTAGCGCAGTCCCTTGGAAGCCTAACCATTGTTGATCCCGATCCTTTGCTGGTTGGGGTTTGATTGGAGAGCCACTAGACGAGCTTTGATGGTTGTTTCTTCATTGGCGGTCCAAACTGAGTCTAATTGAACCCGATTTTGCCCAGCCGTGAACCGATGGCCAATCGATGCTAATCTGACTTATTCTAGTGTATTGGTGTTCCATTGATGATCTTCGACATCCTCGAGTTGCTGTGGTGTCTTGATTGTAGCTTGATCGAGTTCATTTCATAAAAAATGGCACAGAGGTAAATGCCTAATCCCTAGTTCAATGAAGCGAGATCTCATTAGGAGATCGAGGCTAGAGCTGCACCTAGAGTTGTTCGGTGATGATTATGCCTATTATAGGATGTTTAAGATGATCTAGAATGTGTATGAATGATTGATTATGGGTCCATTCCATGATGGTTGATTGCTTGAATGATGTTGTTCTTCAATTTCGGATCCTTGATTGGATTGTCTGGATGTTTTCCTTGGAACAACCTAATTGTTATGCTTTTCATGTTCAATGTCTTCATGACATTCGAAGATGATTCAAATATCTTTCCAACAAGCCATAGAACGCCCCAATCTGGCCTCATTTATTATGGTTTTTGCCTCTTCAAAGTTGAGTCCAGAATCTGCGGATTGCTTATTGTTATGTTGATTTATGGTATGCAACCTTTGTCAATTTTTTTGTTGACTTTTTTGTTATGATTTTGAAGATGGTTTCTTCATGAAAATCTCTTGAAATTGCTTTGGTCATAATATCTTCTTCTTCTTCTTCTTCTTCTTTTTTTTTTTTTTTTTTTTTTTTTTTTTTTTTTTTTTTTAGATTTGTTGAAATTGATTTGATTAGGAAAATTCTCAAAAAATTGTTCTTGTGCCGATCTGTCCTATTTGAGTTTGATGTATGTTTGTTAAAAAATGAGCTAGTAAACATGCTTGACTGGAGTTCGTCCTTCATGTATATTGTTGAACACTTCATAAGCTTTCTAAGGAGGTATAGATTTCTATTGTGCCAAACAATCATCGTTTTCTAGTTCAATTGCTTCCATGAAGTCATGTTTGGACTGTTGCAATTTGAAATGTTGATTGTTTTGCTTTGTTTTCCCATTTTCATGTAGATCTTTGTGAACCAAATTAGATCTCAATGTCTTCATGAAACATGATCATGACATTGCATTCTATACATAAGAATTTTCATGATTTTTTTCCATGTCATTAGATCGAGGAAAGTCATCCATGTTCTATGCAATCCTTGCTGCAATTGTGACTGATTGTGTCCCTATGAAAATGTTTTCGATTGAGCTCCTTAAGAGCAAAATTGGTGCATGATGCCTCCTAGACATACTAAGAGTACATCACAAGCTTCAAAATAGTATATGGATGCATAATTTGAAGGTTGTTTACCATGTGAAATCCATTTGCCAAGTTAACATGTTACCGCTGAAATTGTCATGCATTATATCATAAATGCTTATTAGTGAAAATCTATCTATTGACGTTCATGAATTTGTGCATCAATCTAGTGCTAGATGTCTTAATAAAACTTGTTCATCACATTTAACCCTATGTCATGTTTGATTATCACAATTTTCATGCATCATTTAGGTAGTTTAGTGGGCCTATAATCATGTGACATGTTCTGCCATGCATATGATTGATTTGTGCACTTCCCCAATTACCATTATTTAAGTATGAATTTGACCTTAATTGAGCTCGATGTCTCTTAGAAAGTCTTAGGACACATCTTAAGCTTTCTAATGATGTAGGTTTTGTCTCATTTGTATGCCCTTTGTCTCATTTCCCACTTTTGCAAAATTTGCCTTGAAGTGCATCATCAATGAAATTCGAAATGCTTATTCTATCATTACTAAACCAACCTTTTTGTCATTTTTGCATGCAATTGTTGGTAAGGATCTTGAGGTCGAGTCCTTGATAAAATTTGTTTTTCATTATCATATCTATATTTGATGGAATTTTAGAATTTTTAGACATCATTTACTAGGACAAATTGCCATTAATTCACCATCCCCTACACAAGCCCACACCCATCCAAAAAAACAAAATGCATCTTCGCCGACTTCATCATGAACTGGGTGCCTAAGCACCACCTGCCCTAACTCTAAGTCCTCCAGCATCGAATTGAAGAGGGCCAAATAGCTCCTTTTCATGGTTTATGAACCATGCAACGAATCTCATTAGGATCCAGTTTATCCTGCCATCGTCTATCCAAAGTGTGATTTCATATCTCGTATAAGTCAGCTCGATATCAAGGTCATATACATGATTTTGGTTTATTGTTATTGCTTTATGTGGCACCTATTGAAAGATGACGTGTTGTGTTGAGAAAACCGAATGGTTGTGAGTAGGTAAAGGACTAAGTGTGCATGATAACAAAATTCCGTATGAGTCACCTCTAAAACCTTGGCTTAGTTTCTACAATTGAGTGTTAAATTGTGCAAATTGAGTGGTGATTGTAATTTTGAGTATTTATTTCAAAATTTGGAAATTTTGGTAATTATTTAGAAATTACCAGGTGTTGGGTTTGGACATTGAAAATGGTTTTAAAGACTATATCAAATAGTGAGATTTTAAAAAGGAGGGTATCGATTTTTCTGGTTCAAAATGACCATGTACCCATACACGATTATTTTTATTGTGTATTTTTAATACAAAGAAAATGGGCCAAATACGTTATTTTAATTGGGATATTTGAGTGCAAATCACAATGTCATTGGTCGAGATTGAATGATCATGTGTTGATTAAGAGAACCCATCTCCGAAATGAGTCGGCTGGTGAGATAGCTAATATAAGCACCTAGAGAGGGGTGAATAGGTGCACAAACAATTTATCGAGATACGGAAGCGATTCTAGGCAGCCGATAGAAATGAGTTCACAAAATGATTTACGATCAAAATAAATGGAGTAAGGAGAGAAGATTGAACATAGGGTTTATAGTGGTTCGGCTTATTCCAAGCTTACGTCCACTCTTCCGCACTGACAGCCCACTGGCTGGATTTCACTATGAACAAAAGAGAAGTTACAGCACTGCTTTTCCTTGATTCTACAGTGTAGATGTTCTATCACACCTCCTCAAGGTTTCTCACAAATATAGACTCTTTTTTGTATACAAGTATTCGCTCAAAAGAATTGTCTAAACAACAAGGAGCTTTAGACTTTGAAATTCTTCTATCGCGCACACCTCAACAACTTAGAACGTCTTCCTTATATACTCTTTTATGCCATCATACCCATTGACACTTACCAAAGGAATTCCTCAAATCTACTTGTTGGACGGAATCAATTAGGAAGATCATTCGGGCTCTTAAAGGAACGTGTCGATAGCCCATCAATTTTGTTCGCCCATACAATCAGGATCTCGGTTTCCATAAGTAGAACATTTCAAGAATATTTAGGCAATCATCGATTCCTTAATCTTCGAGTCAATCTCGATCAATGAAAGGATTTCATTGTGTCTATTCCAGCCACGAGATCTTCTCCAGTTGATAAGGTCAAGCACTTAACAAAACATCCAGTTTTGGGTAACCTTTCTTCAACGGATTAGAGACTGTTAATGAGGATATACTTTGAGTCTTGAGTCTGGCTGTTCAGAGGTCTTCAGACTTTAAATAGCAGAGACTGCAAACCTTTAGACTAGACTGATGGAAACGTTTTGTCAGCTTCAAAATACTTCAAGAGGATTTCTCCAACAATCTCCCCATTTTTGATGGTGATAAAACTTTCCTGCAGATTTGGACAACTTTGACCTGCAAAACATTTCTCAAACACATATGCATATCTTAGAGAGATAAATGGCTAAATGAATAACACTAGAATCTGCAACCACAGAAAATAGGTTAGTCTAATAAGTGATAAAGCCATCCATAATAAAGCCATCCATAAGATACCAATGATAGTTAATAAAAGCAGTCAAGTCCAAGTCTAGTTCAGTTCTCATCCAAACACAAAAACAAAGTCAAACAGATTGTAAAACAATCCACAAAATCCAACAACCAGTTCAACACACAAACCACACAATTAAAAGTTAAATTGTTCAAATCTTGCATCTCTCCCCCTTTTTGTCAGCATTAAAAAGGTTGAGATGAAAATGGAATAAAGTCAAGATTGCTTAGGAACGCGGACAAGTTGGAAATCTCCCATAGACTGAACGATGCCTTCCAGTCTTTTCAAATTTTCTTTCAGCTGTGCGATCTCCTCACCCTTGGCATTGGCCTGAGTCTGAACAGTGAGGGCTTGGATCTTATCATTTAATGAATATGAAGAAACTTGACCCGCAGTTTACAAGTTTTGAACCTCGCATCCCAAGGCATAAATTTGACCTTGCATCTCCAAGAGAATATCTATGATTCTGCGAAAATCTGCTGCATTATCAGTCTGAGTACTTACTTCGGCTCGATCTGATGGAGTAAATGTAGACGATGGTAGATCAGCATAATCTCGCAGGTTTGGCGATGAAATTTCATGACCTTTTTCTGGAAATTGAGAGGCATAAACGTCCTCTGGGTCCGTAGGTGAGCGATCGACTCCTTCACTTGCGTCAGGATATGAGGACTTCCCTCTTTTCTCTTAATCTCCCCCTGTTTCCATGCCTACAGGTGGAGAAGAGTCTTCGTCAGGTTCTCCTTCTTCTCCTCTTTCTTCTTCTGTCTTAACTCTTTCCTTCTCAGCTTCTCTTTCTTCTTCTTTCTTCTCCTCTGCTTCCTTCATCTCTGTTTCTTTCGCCATTTGCTCCGATTCTTTCCCTGGAACAGGACGACTTAAGTTTTTCAAAGCCATTGCAGAGATGGTGAGATTTTCATCATCATCTTCATCTTCAACAATAAGAGCTCTTCTTTTCGGTTTTGAAGCAACCAAGGGTTCCTTTCCTTTCCGCTTTGATGAAGAAGAGGGTTGATGAGCTTTGAGTGGAGTCTTCTCCTTGAATTTCTCCAACGCCTTGTTCAATTCCTTCAGCCACATCTTGGTAACCATTTTCAGTTCTACCACCATATGATCGCACGATCGAACACAAAAGATTTGCGGAGGCTGAATATTCAGATGTCTGAATAACTTCGTCACAAGACTTGGGTAAGGAAGTTGGCCTCTATCCTTCATCATGGCTCTATACATGTGAAACATAACAGTGTGAGGAAGAGAAAACCTTTTCCCAGTGAGACTGGCATACATCAGCTTTGCCTCTGATCTTGAAACATCAGTCTTGGAAGTTGATTTTGGTCGAAGGCAATTGATCACAATCTTGTGAAGCAAGATGTTGAATGCACTCATCCTTAAGTAGGAAATCTTTTCCCTCTGTTCTCCTGTCCTTGACAAGTTCCAATGTAGCACCAGCAATAGAAACTTTGATCGGTTGATATCTTCCCCTCTCGACTCCCAACACATCTCGCCAAAGCATATCCATATCCACAACATAGTCTTGATCTTTGACATCTGAAGGAAAATCTATTCGCATCTAAAAAGCTAAGATTTGAATAGAAATATGCGGTTAGTTCAGCATATGCCTCTATAGTGTCGGAGCAGAACTTTTCAAGTTGAAGATAACCGAACTTTTCCCTCAAGTTCACATTTACAATATCCAGAAAATCAAAATCCACACTCCTAGGGTTTATTACCTTACGCTTCAGCAATTTCGAGTACAAATTCTTTTGTTCCTTCGATTTGAACAAATTTCCTTTTTTTCCTTGACTTTCAACCACAATACCCATTCTCGGTTGAAATTGACTGTACAATTTGTCATCATCATTCCCATCTACAGGATTCGGTCCCCAATCACGAGGATCACTTGGGATATTCGCAAGAGTTTCCTCAGCCAGCCCTTTACGAGCAATTCCCAAACTTTTCATTCTTCGCAGAAAGATGTATTCATTTCCATACCCTTTCTCTTTAATAAAATCATTGACATATTTCAAGGGAGTACGCGTTGCTTTTAAGGCATGATACAGCTTATAAATAGAAGCGGGCTTTTGAACTCTTACAGGGTCTGCATCCTCGATGATTTCTTCCTCTTGTTGATGATCAACGCCTTGAGGGCTACATGGAGGAGAGTGACGCCGCTGAGAATGTTGTGGGCTCGATTGCTGTTCTGGAGCCACATCTTCTTCAGTGAGATCGAAGTGCGTAGGCCCCTCACTCATTCGCCGTGGTCCCCTGCTTGTGATTCTCGAAGACTTTCTTGAAGATGACATCTTTCTTAGTTTTTGGAAGATTCCTTGCTTGACTTTCCCAAGAAAGATGACAACTTTTTCGAAGATTAAACAAGGGAAGAAAATAGGAAAGGAGGATCGATGCTTTCTAGGGTTTTTTAGAGTGAAGTGAAGAGCAATCAACAGTACACGATCGGTAAAAAAGGAGAGATAAACGAAACGTCACAAAGGAAAATAAAAAGATGCATTTTCAAAATAACTGTCTTTTTCCGTGAAAATAGTCATTTAAAAAATAACTTCCTTTTTTGAAAATGAAACGATGCAGTAATTTCGTTGATTAAATATAGCAACAATTTAAACACAGTCTGATGATCGTACTTCTTCAAGATAAGATTCGAGAGAGAGAAAGAGAGACTAACTTACAGTCTGACGGTTGTACCAAGACTAACTTAAAGTCTTGTATGTCTGAGTTTGAAAGTCTTTAGACTTTGATTTCCTCATACCTCAAAATGTTGAGTCTGGTACGGATAGACTCAAATTGATTTTTCTCCAAAGGCTTTATAAATATGTCCGCCAGTTGATTCTTTGAGTCAACAAATTGAATTGAAACATCTCCATTTTGAACATGGTCTCTAATAAAGTGATGTCAAATCTCTATATGCTTTGCTCTTGAGTGGAAAATTGGATTTTTGGTGAGGTTGATAGCGCTGGTGTTGTCGCAATTAATCTCTGTGCATGAGTCTTCAATTTCAAAGTCTCTTAACTGCTGTTTTATCCACATAATTTGTGAACAACAACTTCCGAGAGGTATATACTCTGCTTCTGCTGTAGAGAGAGCTACTGTACTTTGCTTTCTTGAAAGCCAAGACATTGTCCTATCTCAAAGTAGTTGACAAGTACCTGAGATGCTCTTTCTATCAACTCTGCATCCAGCAAGGTGCGTGTCTCGAATATCCAAGAAGAGTAAAGTCTCCCCTTTTTGGATACCGAGACCAAAGCTTGATGTTGATGAAATATACTTGATAATACGCTTCGCAGCATTCAAATGAGATTCTTTTGGGTTTGATTGAAATCTAGCACAAATGCAAACACTAAACAGAATGTCAAGTCTAGAGGCAGTAAGATAAAGAAGTGATCCGATGATACTCCTGTATAGCTTTTGGTCGACTTTCTTTCCTCCTTCATCTTTGTCTATCTTCAAGGAACTTGACATTGGTATGTCAGCATTTTTGCAATTGTCCAGTCCAAACTTTTTGACAAGATCATTTGCATACTTTTCTTGATGAATGAAAGTTCCTTCCTCCAATTGTTTCACTTGGAGCCCGAGAAAGAAGGTTAACTCACCCATCATGCTCATTTCAAATTCATTATGCATAGTCTTAGAGAATCTCTTGCACAAACTTTCATTAGAAGATCCAAAAATAATATCATCCACATAGATTTGAACAAGTAAAAAGCTTTTGCTTTCTCTTTTAATAAAAAGGGTAGTGTCTACTTTACCTTTAACAAATCCTTTTCGAATTGAAAACTTACTTAATCTGTCGTACCAAGCTCGAGGTGCTTGCTTTAAGCCATACAAGACCTTTTTGAGTCTGAATACTGAGTCTGGTTTCTTTGAGTCTTCAAACCCTGGTGGTTGTTCCACATAGACTTCCTCATGGATGAAACCGTTTAGGAAAGCACTTTTGACGTCCATTTGAAATAACCTGAAATGTTTATGACAAGCAAATATAAGTAATAAACGAATTGCTTCTAATCTTGCTACCGGTGCATAAGTCTCGTCATAGTTGATCCCTTCTTCTTGTGTGTATCCCTTGACCACGAGTCTAGCCTTGTTTCTTATGACTTTTCCTTTCTCATCCATCTTGTTCATGAAAACCCATTTAGCTCTAACAATTGATTTACCTTTTGGTTTAGGAGTCAGCTCCCAAACATCATTAACTTTGAATTGTCTGAGTTCTTCTTGCATAGCTTCAATCCAGCTTTCATCGGATAAAGCTTCTTCTATGCTCCTGGGTTCTATTTCAGAAATAAGAGCCATAGCACTAGACTCTTCTCGCCTTTTGGATCTTGTGCGGATTCCTTCATTGATGTCGCCAATAATAAAATCTTTGGGATGACTGGACTTATGTTTCCGATTGCTGGTTAATTTATCGATTGATGGTCACTTCATTCACTAGAATTTTCAAAAGTCACTTGTTCTTTGGTCCTTTAAAGTCCGAGCTGCTTCTTGAGAATTAGACTTTGTAGAGTCCGGAGCAGATTTAGTCTCTTCAAAATGAGTCTCGAATAGATTCATTTTGTATAGAATCTTGGAATTTGACATTCATTGATTCTTCCACAGTTTGAGTCTTCTTGTTGTAGACTCTGTACGCTTTGCTTGTGGTTGAATATCCAAGGAAGATGCCTTCATTTGACTTTTCTTCAAACTTACCAACTCGATCATTTGCATTTTTCAATATGAAACATTTGCATCCAAATATATAAAAATATGAAGCAATAGGCTTCTTTTCTTTAAATAGTTCATAGGAGGTTTTTTTCTAGAATAGGTCTTAGAAAAACTCTATTGATAATATAACATGATGTTGAAACTGCTTCAGCCCAAAACCGTAAAGAAATATTGCTTTCAATTAAGAGAGTTCTGGCCATTTCTTGAAAAGATCTATTCTTCCTTTCCAAAACTCCATTTTGCTCTAGAGTATATGGAGAAGAGAACAAATGCTGTAAACCAGATTTGTCACAAAATTTAGCAAAATCTTGATTTTCAAATTCACCTCCATGGTCTGTTTTTATACTTGAAATAACATGCCCCTTTTCATTTTGAACCTTCTAAGCAAATTTTTCAAAGTAAGAGAAAGTTTCAGAATTACTTGCCAAGAAATATACCCAAGTAAATCGTGAGTAGTCATCCACAATTACTAGGCAATATTTCTTACCTCTAATGCTCTGCGTTCTTGTTGGTTCGAAGAGAAGCATATGCAAAAATTGTAGTACACGGTTAGTGGAAACTTAATTTATTGGCTTAAAGGAATTTCTTACTTGTTTTCCCAATATACATGGTGTACATAGATCAAACTTTTGGGTATGATAAATTGGGTAGACCACGGACAAAGCTTCTTTGCTGAGATTTTGGCTATCTGCTTCATGTTGATATGCCCAAGCTTTTTGTGCCATAAGTTCGCTTCGTCTTGGATTGAGATTAGACATTGCGATTCATCTGGTTTCACGTCTAAGAGGTAGATATTTTCATGTCTTCGACTCATGAAAGACTGAGTAGAGTCTTTACTGGTTCCTGGACAAATACCCTCTTGAAAGTTGATTATGAAACTAGTATCACACAGTTGACTGATGCTGAGCAGATTGTAATTGAGTCATTCAATTAAAGAAACATTGCTTATTGTGAGGTTCCCAATCTTTACAGTTCCAAATCCTACTATTTTTCCTTTGCTGTTTCCTGCAAATGATACTTTTCCACTATTCACTTGAACAATCTTTATGAAGCAATTTGAGTCTCCTGTCATGTGTCTTGAGCATCAACTATCCAGATACCATTTCACCTTTTTCTTGTTAGTGATCTGCATTTAAAAAGAAACTCAAGCTTTCTTTGGTACCCATATTTTCTTGGGTCCTTTTGAGTTAGTCTGATATACGGTTTTTGCCCAGACTTTATTGACAGGTCTCCAAGCCATATGACATTCTTTCTCAAAATGATCTCGCACTATTGCATTTTGAACATCTAAGAGCATTGCGACCTACTGGTTTTATAAAGTTTCTTTCAAAATGATTTTTGTAAGTATTTCTTGTGGGTCTTTGCTTAATTCTTTCTTTTACTTTAGGAAAATTGATTAAAGGAATAGTTTCAGCAGTCATTCCCAAACTAGATTTATTGAAATAAGGTCTTTGAACAGAAAGTATTTTCTCCAGTTTTCAGATCCTAGAGAAAATCTTTTGGAAATATTTGAAATATCATTTTTCAAAAATGCATTTTCTTTCAAAAGATTATCTTCACTTTCTTTGAGAGAAGAAACATCCCGGTCTAAGCATTTCACTTTTTCTTTCAAAACATTCTCTTGTTGTTTTAAAGCAGAATTTTCCTTTTTGAGTTCAGAAATTCTTTTAAGAGAAGTCTTAAGACTAAAACATAATTCATTAATGTATTTTGAAACTTTAATAGGGATTTTGAAATTACTTACCTCGAATTTACTTTCTGAATCTGAATCAGTCTCGGAGTTTGATTCGAGTTTGATTGTGCCATTAGACATATGTTGGCATAATTATCATCACTATCTTCATTTTTTCCTTTCTTCTTCCTCAGAAGAGGACAGTTGGGTATGATGTGTCCCTTTTTTTTTGCATTCAAAGCAGACTACATCTTTGTTTGATTCATCATCTTCAGCAGACTTGGTCTGTTGCTTTTGAAAACTTTGTTTCCTTGAATTGAATCTTCTTCCTTTTCTATTCAGTTTTCTGAATTTTCTTATCATGAGAGCAAGTTCTTCATCATCCATGTTGTCTTCAGAATCTGTTACATCAGAATCATTATTAGATTTTAATGCAATTGATTTCTTACCTTTGGGATCTTCGTCTTCATTGATTCGTTCCACTTCATAAGACGAAGGGTCCCAACCAGCTCATCGACGACAAAGTGGCATGATTCTTTGAGTCTCTCGATTGAGGTCTTAATGTGATTCCAATCCTTGGAGAGTCCACGCAGTAGCTTGTTTACTTTCATGGGATCGAAATTGGTTGACCTTGATTTTCAAGACTATTCACGATTTCTATAAAACAACTAAACATGTCGTTATAGATTCTCCTGGTTTCATTTTGAAGGCTTCGTATTGACCGAGAAGAATGTTGATTCTTGTCTCTTTCACTCGATCGGTTCCTTCATAGGTAATGTGTAATCTATCCCAGACTTCTTTAGCTGTATCACAAGAAGATATTCTGTTATATTCAGTAGGTGATAAAGCACAATATAAATAGTAAATTGCTTTTGCATCAAGAGCTTGTCTCTTATTATCTCTTCCTAACTCATTTCGTTGGACTCAACAGTGTCCTTTCCTCTTTCTGAGACAGATGCAACTTTAGGAATGATTCATTTTTCTACAACGTCCCATTCTAGAGGATCCTTTGATCTTAAGAACGCCTTCATTTTGTTCTTCCATATGTTGTAGTCCTTTCCATCAAAGTAAGGCGGTCTGGTGTTGCTTTGCCCTTCTACTAGCCTTGGAGCCAACATACTAGCCATGGATCTTTTACTCTGAAGTAAAACACTTCAAACAAAGTGAGTACACGAGCTCTGATACCAATTGAGATAGCTAGTATAAGCACCTAGAGGGGGTGAATAGGTGCACAAACAATTTATCGAGATATGGAAGCGATTCTAGGCAGCCGATAGAAATGAGTTCACAAAATGATTTACGATCAAAGTAAAGGGAGTAAGGAGAGAAGATTGAACACAGGGTTTATAGTGGTTCGGCTTATTCCAAGCCTACGTCCATTCTTCCGCACTGACAGCCCACCGGCTGGATTTCACTATGAACAAAAGAGAAGTTACAGCACTGCTTTTCCTTGATTCTACAGTGTAGATGTTCTATCACACCTCCTTTCTCATAAATATAGACTCTCTTTTGTATACAAGTATTCGCTCAAAAGAATTGTCTAAACAACAAGGAGCTTCAGACTTTGAAATTCTTCTATCGCGCACACCTCAACAACTTAGAACGTCTTCCTTATATACTCATTTATGCCATCATACCCGTTGGCACTTACCAAAGGAATTCCTCCAATCTACCCGTTGGACGAAATCGATTAGGAAGATCATTCGGGCTATTAAAGGAACATGTCGATAGCCCATCAATCATGTTCGCCCATACAATCAGGATCTCGGTTTCCATAAGTAGAACCTTCCAAGAATATTTAGGCAATCATCGATTCCTTAATCTTCGAGTCAATCTCGATCAATCAAAGGATTCCGTTGTGTCTATTCGAGCCACGAGATCTTCTCCAGTTGATAAGGTCAAGCCCTTAACAAAACATCAAGTTCTGGGTAACCTTTCTTCAACGGATTAGAGACTGTTAATGAGGATAGACTTTGAGTCTTGAGTTTGGCTGTCCGGAGATCTTCAGACTTTAAATAGCAGAGACTGCAAACCTTCAGACTAGACTGATTGAAACGTTTTGTCAGCTTCAAAATACTTCAAGAGGATTTCTCCAACAGCTGGATGTGCCCCTATATGTGATGCCCTATCAATGGACGCCGGTCATAGTAGAAGCCGGATTGATGCTCTTTTATAGAACGCCGTTGACGTAGTGATGTTTTCGTGCTCGATGGGGCGAGACAATACCTAGTTACGCTAGAAAACCACCGAACGTCGAGTAGGCCGTGCCCACGTGTGGCGGTGATTAACAATTGGAATGCATGTTGAGTGTAATTGACGCGCCGGATTATAGAGCAAAATTGTGTGACACAGAATGAAACATGTCATAATGATTTGGCCCTATAATTGGAACCCCTATGGCTGTTTGAGAGATGAATTGTGGCATTCCAATTGACTGAGTATGAATACTGCTTATGTTTGTGATATGAACTATACTGACATGCATGAAGGATTTGAGACGAGGTAAGTCTCTGTAATTGTGTGACTGTGTGATTAGGACACCCTAGGTGTATTTCATTCCTAGTCGGAGTTTAAGGGGTGAACTTGCTAAGACATTATTCACCTCGCCGTTGGCTAATCTTTTTAGGTTTTTAGATAGCGATTCTTTCGGAATGTTTTGGACAGCCGCAGGCTATTACTGAGTGGGGGTGTAGATGTCCCTAGCCCTAGTAGTCATTAGGTCTATGAGTTAGTCGTGACTAGTGTCTGGGTCGATGAGGGCCTACCTGAGAGGGTACTTCATCGATTCAGAACGTGGTTCTTCCATGGACTCAATAGATTCAGAGTGGGTCCCTTCTAGGGTTTTGAGATTCCCGCTGTGGTTGTCGATGCCGCTTTTGGTGAGGGTGCAGCTAACCCTCATGATGGTGCTGTGGAGGACCTAGTGTGACATCCTGATTTTCCAATTCTATTTTCAATAAATTGAGACGGGCATTTCGTTGGCACGCATATAGTTCTTTTCCTTGAGTCGGCCACTCATGTGAAAACTAGTCTATTGGGTGAAGCTGTTAAGAGTTTCTAATGCATCAGACTCGAGAATTTGACTAGGAAGCGACCTTTCGACCGAGCTAATCTGCAAGGGTCATTATGGCACAATTAAAAATCGATTAGAGATCGGAGATAGGTTGACTCAACAGAGGCATGTGATTAGGTGGGGGTAATTCCGCCAGATCGCACAATTCTTGTCGATCGGCACTAGATCGACTTTTTTATTGATTAGGTACCTTGTGTTCGTATTTGAAACCTTGAGATTATTTCGACAACCGAAAGTCGTCAATGTTTTAAAGATGTACATTGTGGTTTGAGGTGATCAACCACAGGTCAAATGCATAAAAATTTCTAAAGGCTACCTGGTAGGTTAGGCTGCGCTAATATCGTGCCAAAGTGAAATTAACCGTGGAATTGAGATCGAATTCAGAAATTGGAAGTCTGGGTGTGTCACAAATCATTTTAGAAATATTAACTCATCTTCGGAAGATTTTTCATGTAATCAGAATTTTTCAGCGATTAAATCAGAGAATGGCTTATTTGGCTCGAAAAATTAGTAGGCACGCCTTTGATCGCGCTTTTGGGACTTAAGTTGGTTCTACGGACAAGTGAAGATGTGAATTGAAGTGTGGTAACATTTGATTAATTTTATGGACTTCAATTTAATTCAATTATAAGAGAATTGAATGAAAAATTGAAGAAATTAGATGTGCAAGAATTGGACCCCGACGGAAAATGAAGTGCAACCATTGGAGAAGTCATGAAGGATTTGAGTGAGTTGAAGATGACATGGGATGATGTCATGGTGGGCTATTTAGTTGGATTAAAGAAAGAGGAAAAAGAAAAAGAAATGTCCTCCTCCTTCTCTCTCCTCCCTCTCTTCTTCCTCTCTTCCGTGTGACCACTCTCCATCTCCATCTTCTTCTCCAGCTTTGAAACCCAAAACCGAAGAAGCTGTAGCCATGGCCGTCTGCTCCTGTTGGCATGCCGTCGCTGTTTGTCCGCCGTTCGCTACTCCACTCGCCCGCGTGTGTGCTGCTCTGTCTTCTTTCTCCCCCTTCGTTTGCTGCTTGAGACCTCAAATCTGGTAGGATGTCGAGCAGAAGTAGCAGCTGACGTCACTAAGAGCCGTCGCTTGCCGTATGTCGTCCTCGCCTCGCATTGCCCATCGCCGCTTGCCGTCTCGCGCTCGGCTGCTGCCCGCGCTCGGCCGACGCCCAGCTACATCTACCTCTGTCCGTGAGTTCCAGGAGCTGCCGGAGCTCGTCCCCGCTGCCGTTGACCTCCCCACCGACTCGTCCAAGCCTTGCCGGTCTTCTCCACCCGTTTCCGGTCCAAGCGACGCCTAATCTGCCCTCCTTCGACCCTAAAATAGTAGCTGGAAAATGGGTATTCCAGCTCGATTTTGGTTCGTTTTGGCCGCCTTCCCGAGCCCGGATGCTTGGCCTGCCTTGAGAAAAGTCGATCCTCGCGTCGTCCTCGTCGTTTTGGTTCGCTCGGCTCGCTAATTCGGTGAGTTTAGCTTACTAAACCTTGATTAGACAGTTACTGATGCCCTAAGTATGCTTAGCCTAAGTTAAGTAAGCTTAGGTGATTAATTTAGTTTATTTAATTGTTAATTAGATTAAGATGTTTGTTTAATTTAAAGCATGTTTAATTAAAGACTAAGAGAGTTTATTTAATAATAAACCTTGATGGGACATAATAGGGTTTTATTTTTGAATTATTTAAATGTTTCGAAATTCTGGAATTTATAATATTATCTTATATTCCGAAATTATTAAAATATTAATATTTAAAAAAACAAAAAAATTATTTTTAACCTTGGTTGCTCAGAATTTCGTGCCGATCGTTCTTTGTGTATTCGGATTTTGAAATTATGGTTGGATATTATAAATTGATTGTGGATTGCGAAAAAATATGGATATTATTATTTAATTAATTTTCGGAATAAATTTAATTATTTTGGGACCCTAAATTCTGAAAATTATTTTGGGACCCTAAATTCTCAGAATTTCCTGCTGATCGCTGTTATGCATTTAGAATTTGAATTTGATGAATGGATGTGGCAAATTGAGTGTTGATTGTGATAAATAGGGATTCTTTATAAAATTCTAAGTGTGGAAATTGATTAGCGATTGGCTGTGATTAACCACCTATTAGAGGTCATGCCCAATGGGACTGTGATTCGCCACCTGATAAAGGTCGCGCCTAGTGAGGCCGTGAATTGCCACCTAATAAAGGTCGCGTCCAGTGGAGCCGTGAATTGCCACCTGATAAAGGTCGCGCCTAGTGGGGCCATGAATGACCACCTATTAGAGGTCGTGCCAATCGAGCCGAGATCTACCACCTTTTAAAGGTTGTGCCAAGTGGGGCCATGATGCCACTAATTCTAATTTTGTTGAGTGGGGCCATGATTGCCACTGGTTGTTAAACCTTCCTATCGGGCCGTGATTGAGAGCAATGATTGATTTGCTGAAATGACATGTAATCGGCCGAGTCGATTGATTGCTGAGACGATCCAAGTGGTTGAATTATTCTGATGATGTGATTGTGCCGCAATTGTTTGGTTATCATAATTGCACGTGGTTGAATTATATAAATTGTGCTAACCTGCAGGAAGGAATTGAGGCGATGTAAGTTCTTTGTGTGATGTGGCTAGGCCACCCGGGGTGTATTTTCTTTTTAATAGGGGTTTAGGGGGTTGAACTTGCTAAGACATTGTCTCATCCCGGTTTGGGGATTACAATTTCAGGTCCCTGGTGGACGGAGCGGCTAGATAGCTTTGGTTGGCATTGAGGAGTTGCAGATGTGAAGTCATAAGGATTGGAGAACGTATCCTGCTAGTTGGTTTTTAGGATAATTCCCCTTTTTGTCGAGCTGTCTATTATGTAGACAGTCTAGTGTTGTATTTAAACCCTTTGTGTTTGTAAATGAGTGTTCGCTATTGCGATTGATTGCCTGCTTTTCTATCCCATGTTAAATGTAGTCAGGGGATTTGTTTCGCTTTCGCATGCGTAATAAAATGAATAGGTCGGCGATGTATCCTGGGATGTCACATATTTGATCGACCACAGTGGGATGTGCGCGCGCTCGGGGTTCGAGGCATGACACCCAGTGCCCTCGGAGCCAGTGGAGTCCGAAGGATCAGTGAATGTGTTCGACTAGTAGGTCGTACAACAGTTCCTTTTTTAAAGCCGATCTTTTGTAGACCTTTGTATATAAAATTAGTTTGTTTATAAAGGTGTTTGGTTTGATATGATTGTCCTGCTTTTCTATCCCATGCTGTTTGTTGTTAGGGGTTGTTTATTCGCTTCCACATGTGCAATAAAATGAATGGGTTGGCGACGCGTCCTATAACGTCGCAAATTTATCGACCATCGAGAGATGTGCTCGAGCTTGAGGATCCGGGGTGTGACACCGGTAGTTCTTTTAGGGCAGACCTTAGTGTGTAGACTTGTAGGACTGACTTGACTTGTATATAAAGTGCATTTCTATGAAATTGAGTTGTCCTGCTTTTCTATCCCATGTTTGTTGTTGTCCGGGGTTTGTTTAATTCGCTTCCGCATGTGCATAAAATAAAAAGGATTGGCGACGCGTCATCGGAACGTCGCAAATTTTAATCGACCGCCAAAGGGTGTGTGCGTGCTTGGGGTTAGGGGTGTGACAGCTACAATAGATTAGTGCTGGCAAGGAGTGAGGCATGAGGGTGATGTGGGCTGAAGATGGGATAATGATGAAGGGAAATGTGGGTTGCGGTGGAGCAAAAGAAGGAAAGGGATGAGGAAGAAGAGAGAATGGGCAGAGGGGGAGAAGGTTTACGCACACAAGGGAGGAGAGAGGGAAAGGGAGAGAGGAAGAAAGTCAAATTGCTAGACAATAAAAAACCTTGATAAATATATATGTACTCATGAAATGCCCCAAAAGTCTTGTGCCACAAGTTGTGCCACAAAAGTCAAGAGCCCAACCACTAAGAAAATAGCTATAATTTCCCTAATTAAGCTATTTTTAGGCAGCCAAATAGCACACCACTCTTCCCATCCATTTTCATTTTATTTTTGCCGAAAATCGATTTTCTGCAAAATTTCGAACTCGATGAAAATTCGGCGAAAGATGAGACGATGTCCTAAAAATGAATCATGACACGCTCGAATGTCCAATTCCCCAAAACAAAGTCAATTTTGTGGTTAAAATTGACCAAACGCAATTTTAGTACAACCTAACCTATTGAGTAGCTTTTAGGGATTTTAGAGCGTTTGACCCGTGGTCAATAATTTTTCGATCCACGTTTGTACATCTTTGACTCGTGGACGACTTTCGGTTGTCGTAAAATCCGCAAGATCTCATTTACGTGTCTCAAGTATAATATCAATAGAAAATCGGGTTAGTGCCGTTCAACATGAATTTCTCAATCTTGTGAAATCACCCGCAATTCAACTATGTGTTTTCGTCGAATCAACCTATATCTGATCACTAATCGATTATAATGGTGTCGTATTTAATCTTGTCGATTATTACGGTTAAGCGATTGATTTTCCGATCAAATTCTCTATTCTGTCGCGTTTATATCCCTTAACAGCTTCACTTAATAGATTAGTTAACTCGTGAGTGGCAAACTCAAAGAGGAAGGACCATAGGCATCTCGATAAAATGCACATTTCATAAGATCGATGGAAAGGTTAGGACTAGCATCGAAAGGAACGATAGAGAACGAATTTTTGATCTTTCCTTCTGATCCTCGTTTTGGGTCAAAAAATCAGCCCAAGAATAAAGATGATGATGAGAGGATCTTTTCCAATCGAAGATGGGTGTGGCGGTTAAGATTATTGGAGAGAGAACGAAACTGTTTCGTTCAAAAGAACATAAAAAGGTTTATGCTCAAATGTTGAATAGAGGGGTTATAAACCCTTGAACAGTAAACTTTGACTTTCTGGATACTATCAAGGTTAACTTGAAGGAGAAGTTAGCCAAACTTCAATTGGAGAAATTTAGTGCAGAGACATCTGAAGCGTATCCTCAATTAACGGCATATTTTTACTCAAATATGTCTATATTGGATTTGACTCATATACAATTTAATGTATGTGATAAAGTGTTTGATGTAGATGTGAATCTTTTGGCTGATATTTTGGGTGTAGAATGAAGTGGCTTTCTACCCATAAATGTGTCCATTACACAAGCCACTAAGTTTCTCGTGAAAGACAAATTTCCAAGTGGGAGTATCACTTACTCTCAAATGCCTGTTTCAATACCCTATTGCATAAGATAGTGATAAATTGCATTAGACCCAAGGCTGCTTCTAAGACTGATGTTTTGAGATTTGTGACAAAGATAATGTGGGCAATATGCAATGAAGTCACATTTTCACTCCTGCATACTACCTTTTTGCACATTTACAGAACAATAATGAAGGAAAAATGACAACTACTTACTTTGCTTTGATAACGAGACTTTTCAGGCACTTTTAGATTCAGCCACCTTCTCAACTTCGATCAAGGAATCTTGCTCCTATGGAAATTGAAATGAAAATGATTTCCAAGATGAGGCTAAAAGATCTTTCTAAAACTCTGGATCTTCTAAAGAAAGAATCATCTAGCAAAATCAAGGAATGATCTGTTGCTGCAAAGAAACACAAAGGAAAGAGTGTTGTCCAGAAGACATTAAAGAAGAAGAAATCTATCCTTCTTATGATGAAGAGGAGGAAGATGATGATTTGTCAATCTCTGCCATTGCTTTGCGCAATCTTCAAGGTTTTCCTGATTTTGAGGAGGAAGAAGAAGAGGGTGAAAAGGAAGAGAAAGAAGAAAGTGGTGCTGAAGAATTTAAAGAGAAGGAAGATGAGGGTGAAGACTCAGAAGGAGATGCTGGTGTGTTCCCAAAATTGGAGGAGACTGAGGAAACTAGGGACATTGCAACACCTGATGTTGAGGAGGTTGAACTAGAAAAGCAATCTCGTACTAAAAAGGAGAAATTGCAAAAAGAAAAAGTTTCATCTCAACTTGAAGGCACCAAAATAGGGGGAGAACGTGAGAAAACTCCATTAGTTGCACCCACTACTAGTAATGGTATCGGTCGATCCCCTCCAGATGCTGAAGATGTATTCGCCTCTCATTTTCTTGAAGTCTCACTTGAAGTTCAAGAGAAATGAACTATTGTTTAGGGGGAGCAATAAACTACAAGCGTTCAGGTTGATGTTCCTTCCCTTCTGAATACTCCACGAGTGCAATTCGCTGAAGCTAGTGCCCAAACAGAACCGGAAGCAAACTATCCTCGGATGGTAGAACTCCTTTTGGAGATTAAGGCACATCAATATGCTTATGGAGTTTGAATTTCATAAGTTACATGCTGCTCTCAGATCTACCTTAGAATTTCTTACAAGCAAGGTACAATCTCTACACTCAGGTTCAAACTCTAAATCAATAGGCTTCACAAACTGTGGTGAAAATGGAGGCCATCTATCATCAGTGTTAGGATAAGCTTAAAGAGACCATGCAATGTTTGGAGGATTTTTGACTTTTTCGTGTTCCCAAACATCCCTGATCTTTTCCGACTCAACCTCTTTTTACAACTCACCGACTTTATCTTTTTGCTGCTAACAAAAATGGGGAGAGTTTATGCAGATTTAAAGGCTTTTGCGATTGCATTTGCAGGATTGAATTTTTGGTGTTGGTTTTATGATTGTGATTTGAACTTAAACTTGTAGTGCTTGAACTTATGTTTGAACCTTGTTTGAACTTTAATTGGTAGTGGTATGTGTTTTGCAAAACTGACAAGACTAAGTGTTTTGTGGATGTAGATTACTATGTTATTATTTATGTTTATCATGTGCTGCTAAAGTGCTGTTTTACTGGATATAATTTCATACTATGATTAAATTTGCACGAAAGTTTTGTCACTATAAAAAAGGAGAGATTGTTGAGAAAACTCTTATTTGGTTTTGAAGTTGACAAAACTTGCCTTTTCTTATTCTTATTCTTATTATGAGGAATATTAGACTTATGTATTATATCGTGGAATGCTGCCAAAATCTTTTTATATCAGAAGTCTTTCCCATTCTGATGAAAATACAAACTAAACCCAAGTCTAGAATGAAGACATAATCAGACTTAGGTATATTGATCTTCCAAATATGATTCAAAATGATCAAGACATATTTGACTTTCTGGAAGAGAATCTCACTTACCTTTTTCCAAATATATTGATGAAATCAATCATGGATTGATGAAACCAATTTCGAAGACAAGTTCTTTTTTGGGAATCATCTACTTATAGAAACCTAGATTTTGATTGTATAGGTGACTATGATCATCGGACTATCATCTCTATCTTCAAACGGCTACAAGATTTGATTGATTCTGTCCAACGGATTGATTGGAAGAATTCACCTAGATAGTACCAACGGTTATAAAGGCATGCAGGAGTATTTAAGGAGGTTGTCGAGTCATTTGTAGTAGAGTGTGAAAGCTAGAATTCCAAAGTCTGAAACTTCTCAGATCACTTGTTCTCCATCAATAGTGCTCATATTCATATTTGAGAGAAAGGGAAACACAAAAAAGTGACTTAGTGAGAGAAAAATAAACTCTTTACTGAGCAACCAATGTCACATTATTGTAATTCTCTTTCGATTCATAATGAAATCTAGCCAGAAGGCTGTCAGCGTAGGAGAGTAGATATAAGTTTGATCTAAGCCAAACCACCATAAATTCCGTATTCAATTTTCTTTTCCCTTAATTCCTTTAATTTGATTGTTGCGATATTTTTCTGTGTTATGATAAAATCCAAAATATCTTATTTGAGTCTGAATTAATCTCAGAAGTCTGGTGTTAATCAGATCTTGTTTGAGAAAATAACTTTTATTATCTTTATTTTTCAAAATTGTTTTTTTTTTACACCTATTCACCTAAAAAATATGCAATAATATGCATGCCGATTGCTCTTATATCCTCAATTGCTTCGTCCCCTTGTGATCCTAAACAACTATGTTCCTTTGTTCTTCATGCCTCTAAAGAGTTCTGATGGTTTGATGTCCTTCGCCAATCAGTATCCATATCGATAGTTATTAGCCATATATCATTGTATATCAACAACTTAATGGTGATTCCCGTTAATGTACATTATCGGTGTGTGTTAATACTGATCGTTAATATCAATTTTAATCCCTGTGGCCAATGATAGGATGAAACAACTCGGTCTGATAAGAGCGGGGACTGGTTGCCGAGACAAGAGGGCCTAGACAAGAAAAGCCTTTTGGTAGGTTGCTGAGATGGCGAAGGGGTAGGAACAAATCGAACTATGCACTAAATAGGGGAAGAGTGATTTTAATATATATATATATATATATATATGAAAACGAGAGTTAACTCATGGAGATGCCTTTTGACGTGACAATAATATTTAGCTTTGGAATGCCAAAGTTGAGTATGCTTAGGTTTTAGCACTCCAAAGATGGGTGACCTTCTAGGAATGTATTGACTTGTACGCTAAAGGTCAAAACCATAAGACTCGGTATGAGATAGGCCAAAACGGACAATATCTCAGTGAGTTAATCTAGGGCACAATATAATATTAGAGTGGGACCCCCTCCAAAAGGTGTCTGGTTCGGGGACAAATCATTTGGAAGCCGGTGGACCTATAATGACTCGGTTCGATGAAGGCGAAGAATAGTTGTCGGAGCCAGAGTGCTTGTACAAGAAATGGCTCTTGGTGAGCTTCTTGGTTGGCAAAAATTGTAGAAACAAACCAATTATACACCAAACAAGGGGAAATGATTTAAAAATATATTTGTGAAAATTGAAATTAATCGTGGAGACACCTTTTAACATAACAGAGGAATGCTTAGCTTTAAAACTCCATAGTTAAGTGTGCTTAGGTGCAAGCATTCCTAGGATAAATGACCTACTTGACAAGAATCTGCTTGTACGCCAAAGAACAAAAGTGTGAGACTTGATATGGAACGAGCCAAAACAAACAATACTTAAGTGAGTTAATCTAAGAATGTTAAATAAGATGTCCCAAGCACGATAATTCTCACACACTAAGTCATATGAATATTTATGTTCACGTGCTTGCCCGTGTCAACGGTCTGGTCAATTTTAGTGTAAACACATGCGTCATTTTAAAAGAACTAGAAGAAGCTTTAATTTTTCTTTTAAAAAAATACCTTCAACGCGCCCATCCTCTTTCTAAGGGGGCACTGGGATGCGTATTGTTTTTCTAACGCTTCGTATTCCGCATACACTCGGATAGCTCATAATGTCCTGACACGTTGTCTCGACCAATTCTGCTTGCAAATCGTCATAAATATGGGTCACATCTTTCGAATTGCCATCTTTTGAATAGCTGTCTATTATGAGAAAGTATATATTTGGATAGAGATTGGATTTTTTCTTTATCCTTTGTCTTCAACCTTAAACCCTGATCCTCTGTCTGGTCTAAAACCCTTCGTTCTACGTTTTGGATTCTATCGTTTTCCATGGCTCTTGATTCTCCCAAATGCTCTTATGCAGACTATGTCGCCAAATTCGATAGATTGCTAGAGGACAAGTACCATGACAATTGTTGCCTTCGATTTCTGAATGTGACCGATAAGTGCTCGCTTTTGCTTATCCTTGGTTTGTTGTAATCGTGTCGCAGCGGAAACGGATTATAAATTTTGCAATTATGTCGGGAGCTATAAAAATCGATCGAAATAAAACGAATAATGATAAAATAACACTAAAAATTTACATGATTCGGTTTGAATGTCAGAACCTACATTAACGGAGAGAGCTAACAAATCAATTTATTATAAATCGGAGAATTACAGAATTATAATTACTCATGCATTCAAGTATTTTTCAGCTCTACTTTATATCCGATACCTACAGTATTTAACAAAACAACTTAATGGACTCGACTCAGCACAAAACCTCTATAAGGTCTCGTCTCTCACACTCTCTCGAGCTCTTTTCTTTTGCTGCTCCATTTCTGCATCTTCCGATGTCTTCTCCTTTTAGCGAGGAGGGCAGAAAGACAGGACAAAAATGAAAGTAAACGGTCTAATTAAATGCAGCACAGGAGCCCACAAGACAAGCCCACAATCGGTGCCGACGCCCACCATATTTGTAGGCATGCGTGCAGATCGTACATATGCATGGGCACGCATTTAATGAGGCGTAAGAGATGAGTGATAATAGTCAACAAACATGTGCCATTGATCCGTGAAATGAGGTGGGCCGTTCAAATTTCTTGATCCCGGAGAGAAGCGAGCGTAAAAGGAGTCTTCATCATGCATTTGCAGCAGGTGGTGGGTCCTTTATTTAATGCAGAAGACAATCTCTCTTCTCTGACTTTGCTTGCATGCTTGAAGAATTTAAAACCCCATGCAGCTTTCTTTAGCTTCTTCCTTCTACGCATACGCATAGAGAGATAGGATTAATGCTGGAACAAAATTCGAAGACATCACAAAGTCTCCGCTCAACTTTGTTTATTTGGCATAACTTATGTGTATTTATCTTAACGGGCTCAAATTCGAGATATAATTTAACATGATCTTTGTCTTGAAAGACACTTTCGTGTTCCTTCATCCGTTAGACCCTATTTTCCTAGGAAAAGTGGAGAGTTGCTCCCTGTTCAAAGATCCTTTATTGTAGACGTTTGGACCGCCGAGCCTTCATGATTCAAAGATCCTCGATCTTTCGGAATTGAACTTTTCAAGTGATTTTTGTGGATGAAGGCTGATGCTCGGTACCACCTATCTGGGAGAAAGCCGGGATCAATATCGTTCTCCAGTTTAGTAGCTTCAGCTGGGATTTGAATTCGAGCCTTTCGGGCGTTGCCATCAGCTTTTTGTCTCCAATTAATTGCTTCTTTTCTCTATGGGGTCCCATGACAATCACTCTTTTGGACGCTATAGCCGGGTTCCTTCCTATTGGCACGCCTGTGAGAGACACTGGTCCTTTCGAACTTCTTAAGCCTACCGATGTATTTGACGGCGTTCTTTCTTATGGAAGGTTTCTACATCGGTTTGAACAAAAGTCTAGTTTAGTCACTGACATCGAGCATGCCTCCTTGTTATTCTGGTTTTCTAATTATTTATTCTTTCATCCGGTCCTCAAAAGTGTCAAGGGACGTTCTCAGCATCGCTTCTAGTCTCGCAACAATACACCGGTTGCTTTGGGTCCGCTTATTCACGCTGCTTTATCAAGGGTTTTGCCCATGCCTCTTTGGCTATGGGGTCTAATGGGGAACGTACCTATTTTGGCTCGTTTTGGTTTCTTCAAGCTTGGATTGATTCGTACTTTCTGTCTTTATCTGGTGATCGACCCCGCTTTCTACCTCGACAGTCAGTTGAATCCTTAACCATGAATCCCTGACTTTGCCTACTTTTGAGTCTTTCTCCTTTGCATGTGCCGAGGGACATTTCTCCCTTCAAACGGTTCCTTCGAAGGTTCTTGGGATTGGAATCAAAACTTATGTTCTCATATCGTCATCAACAATCGAAATTTCTCAACAAGTTAAGCTATAATTTTCGTGGAAGATGGACATCACAATCTTTGACAAATTGTAAATTGATCCTTATGATAGAACTGATTTTCATCTGTTAAAGAAACAATATGATCCCTTTTTAATCTGAACTATGTATTTTTTACATCTTAGATCCCAACTTACCAGATATTCCTACTCCAAATAATAATGATTATGATATGAGATCCTGATGGAAACAATCCTTAAATTTTGATTTAATTTGCAATTTTTCTTTGAATTTTTAATTTGTTAAATGTAAAAAGTTCATGAATCATATTACACATTGAGTTAAATTTCAATGATCATATTGAACAAATTAAAAATTTATGGACTAAATTGCACATTCGGTTAATGTTTATGAATTATTTGTGTCATCTTCCCATTCTGATATAGTCAAGATAGTAGGAAAAAGGCATTAGGTTGATGAAATTAGGTATTGAGGAAGAATTCTCAATACTTTATCAAAATTTTCGGTCTTACAAAAATAATAAAGACACTTAAATTGTCTCGGGGACCAACTATGATATAGGCGAACTAGAAGGTCCACCACCGATCAAGGATTCAACATCATCGGTGGATCCATCTAAGAGACAGATGTGATTGGGGGGATGGGATGGGCTGGTAGCGCTAAGCGGCGGTGCAGACGAGTCCACGTCTCCTATTGTCCTTTCCGCTACCTCCGTCGTACTTCTCATGTCGAAGGAACAAGAAAGATTGCATTATTCTCTTCAAGCCAAAAAGAAAGAAAAAAGATTGCATTATTCTCTTCTAGCAAAAAAAAGAGAAAAAAGATTGCATTATTCTCTACCAATTACGGGTATCTAAGACGTGATTTAAACGTTGGGAAGTAAATTGCAAGTTCAGTTATATTTATCCAAGTACTATAAATTAGACATGTTATCCATGAATAAGTTGTTATGCTTTCAAAAGAATGAGTATTCTTTCCGTAGGTTAAGTAAACATGAAGAAAAATTGGGATTCACATTATGTGCACTTTAAAATAAATACGAGTTTTTTTTGCTAATAGAACACACTGGAGTTGAAGTACTTTTATGCCGGTATGATGCAGCATGTGCTCTATTTGTGTATGTTTCGGTTTACTACAAATGAACATGTATTTTTCCGACCCACCCATGGGTAGCCGCGTTGGTATTCGTTCTCTCCTGCTTCAATACGGTCGAGAGTTCGAATCCCCACATTACTAGTGATTTAAGTGGAGGGCCCTGGCGGTGGGTTGCTGGCTCAGCTTCCCCCGAGGTATAATCATCCGAATAGCTCCAGCGAGGTCCGCCAGTGCTATCGGGCACCAGAGGGTCGTGTGACCTTGAATAGCGTAAGCGAAATGGGGCTCAGGGCAGATCCTCAGTTACCAAAAAAAACAAAAAACATGTATTTTTATGTAAATTGAAAAAGAAAAGAAAGAAAACAAGCAAAAGGCATAAGTTTTATTGAAAGACACCACTTTAATGTATATTTAGCCAAGTTTGTACATTGTGATATTGTATATTCAACTCATTAATCGAATATATAGTTGGAGAAAATTTCTTACAACTAGGGTTTACGGAAAGAGAAATAATTATGTGGCGCTACTTAATTTACTATTAAAATAATAGTATATTTTGGACTATAAAACATCATAACAAATAATTATAATTTATCATGGAGTCTACTCATTCAAGAATTTGTGAGTTCACAATAAGTTGTTATTCTTACAATAGCCCAAAGATTGTTATACTAGCAAAGCTCTTAAGGAAAATATTATCTTTTCATGGTCGTACACTTTTCGGAAATGCTTGATTGGAGCTAGAATTACTTGCACCACCCATGTCTAGAGACAAAAATAAAGGCTCGAGGGGCCGATGCTATGAACTAATCACGTGGAAGTAATCTAGTAGAATGGAGTTATAATTGTCCATCCGGTTCATGTGAGCTCAAACCACACGAGTTATCAGTTCATGTAGATCTTTCCATGCGAGACATCCTAATACCAGGACCACCCAAGAAAACAACTACAATTATTTTGACGATATTTCGCTATGTCGCCATCCATTTATTGGGGGTAGGTATTGAGAGTGCTAGTATAAACACCTAGAGGGAGGTGAATAGGTGTTTAAGATAAATCTTGGCAAATATATGCGGAATAAAATAAACTTCAAACAAAAGAGTTAGGGAAGAGAATAAGAACACAAGATTTATAGTGGTTCGGCTTAATCCAAGCCTACGTCCACTCTCCCATGCTAACAGCCTTCTTGGCTGGATTCCACTATGCAATCAACAAGAGATTACAACTTCAAGTGCAAACACTTAGTAAATCACACTATCTCACTAAGTCACTCTTTTGGAATTTCTCTCACGATCACAAACGTTTAAGCTCAACAAAGACAAGTGTATGATCGAAGGTCGCTCAGACTTTGGAATTATAAATTCTACGTTCCGTCTCTTACTTGCTCATCGGTCCATGATCTCCTTAAATATCCCTCCACTTCCAAACTACCCGTTGGACAGTATCCCGGAGAATCGTCTTCCAATATACCCATTGGACAGCTCGTATCTAGAAGATTTGGTAGTAGTTAAGTGACAAAAGGTAGAATCCCAAATTGATTCGATCGTCCATACAAACGAAATCTTGGTTTCCATAAGTAAAGCTTCTTCGTATAGAAAGTTCTTGTCTTCAAGATCTAATCGCCAATCAAATAGACTGAGTCAATCAAATCAATCTTGATGTGGAATCCAAACCAGATCACTAGCCGTTATATGATTGTGCTTGAGTTACGATTAATCGAATCTAGATGTAAAGTCTAATAGCAATAGACTTTACAATCGAATCACGAGTGCGATAGGCTTTGCAATCGAGTCCGAACATATTCTACTTCGAACGAGCAGATTTAGCTTTAAGGTCCGAACACCGTTTGAATAAGCTCGGCTCCAACATAGAGTCTCGTCTTTGGTTCGGTTTCAGCATATAGTCTGTCTTGGTTCTTCCTTCACATTCGATGCCCGGAATTTGTCGAGTGAGCAGACTTACGATATAGAACAGACTTTGACACTAAAGTCCAGCGATCTTCAGACTTTGACACAGAATTATGGAAATCTTCAGAATACACTTTGGACATGAGTTATGTTCAGTCTTCTGGTCGTCTTCACACTTTGACAATATCCTTTATATGTTCTATCATCTGCATGGTCTATTACTTAACCATTAAACATGTTAGTAGCCTTTGATTTATTTTGTCATCTTCAAAACATCATAAGGGATTTCCCTAACAGGTATTATATAAATTAAATGGGACCCATCCAACCCAAAAGTCGTTGGACGCGTCGGCGTCATGTACTTTTTACTCAACCAAATTAAAAGCTAGTCACTGGGGGTTCACCCCAGTGGCCACCCTTCCAACATGGAAGGGAGAGGTGAGGAGTTCAAATCCCTACCTTCTTAGGGGGGATGGGGATAGGGACGCGTAAGTTTCGAGAGTGGGTTGCGACTCCCACGCCCTGCAAGAGGCAGGGCACAAGTTTGCGAATGAGTGTAGCATAGGAATAGAGTAGGACTGACCAAAAAAAAAAAAAGAGTGAGTTACCGGTGGGCAATAAATTCTAGATTGAATATTCATTGAGAGTAGTTTCCGGATGCATCTGGTGCATGTGCGTCCAAAGCATCTTGGTCGTCAAATGAGGTGTTCTCTTTACTCAAACATGAAATTTAGGGTCGAACCACAGCGTGCATTCTTAAATCCTTCTTCTCCTTCTTAGGCTGCGTTTGGGAACTGCATTCCCAAGTAGCTTTAGACACCTAAAGGCCTTTTGGCCAAGTATTTGCTGTTTGGGAAAAAATTTTGAAACCCCTTTCAGCAAAGGCCAGCCTTCTAAAGGCTGAAAGCCCAAGGCACCCTCAGGGGTGCCTTGGGCTTTCAGCTTTGGCCTTGCCTTCTACTGTTCCCATCTTCTTCGTCTTCTTCTTCCGCGAGTGGTACTGTTCATCTTCTTCGCGGATACAACTTGCCCGCACCGGCCACTGTGCCGGCAGCCCTCGACCGCGCCAGCACCACCCGCGCCGGCGACCCGCGAGCCCTCTCTGCTCCACCGTCGTTCCTCCGGCCCCGCCAGCCACCGTCGCTGCGCCTCCACCAGATCTGAACTCGAGCGGACCGCTACCCCTTTCGAACCGAAGCCCCTGCAGCAGATCGCGAACCGAAGCCGCGCCGATCTCGCTTGACGACCGCATCACCGCTGATTGCTGCTCGCCTCCGCCCGACGCCGTCGTCGCTCAGCAGCTCGCGACCCAGCGCCTAAGGCTCTCACCGCTCGATTGCTGCTGTCCCGATCTCGCTGCTTGAGTGCCCCGACACCTGCAGATCTGAGCTCGCCTCCGCCCGACGCCGTCGCCGCCCAGCAGCCCGCGACCCAGCACCTGACTCCGCCGCGCCGGCTGACGCTTCCACTCGCCGTTTGCAGGACCTCGGCCTCAGCAACGCGCCTCCGTCGCGCCTCTGCCCACCGTCCTCCGCTCGATCATCGACCCCTGCGCTCCTCTGTGACGCTGGTTTCCCCCCTTCGCCGGAGCCCGACGCCACCGCGCCTTGGCACCACCGCCCACGAGTGGTCGTCGGCGAGGTCCTCCCACGACCTCGATGCCCTAGATCTAGGTCGCGGCGGGGTCGCCGGAGGTCGAGGCGGCGTCACGCAACCTCGCCGGCACAAATCCGGGGTCGCCGTAGGTCACAGCGGCGTCGTGTGACCTCATGTGGCCTTCACCGACGGTCTTCGGGGGTCGGCGGGGTTGCCGGAGGTCGCAGCGGTGTCGTGTGACCTCGGGCGACCTTTGCCGGTGGTCTTCGGGAGTCGCTCGACCCTGGGCGGCCTTCCCTAGTTGTCTCCGGGTCTGCCTAAGTCGGATGTCGGCTGCCGGCGACGAATTTCGATCACCGGCGGCCGCTTGCCAATTAATTTTTTTAATTTTTTATCATAAAAGCCTTTTGTAAATGTATTTCTCCCAAACAGTATTTTGCTCAAAGGTATTTCACAAAGGGCTTTCAGACTACAATTTACCAAACACAGTTTGCATTTTGAAAAACATCTTTAACTCAAAGGTCTTTGCATTTTCCTAAGGACTTTCCCCAAAAGTCTTCCCAAACGCACCCATTAGTATCAGGCCTTGGCATAGACCACAAACTGTGCACTGTAGCTCATAGGGTCATTACAGATGACAACAGTGTCTGATTTGTCGATGAATTACGTGAGAAATACGAAGTCTTACTTATAAAATTGATTTAGGAGCCGATGTAACCGGCCGTCATCGGAAGCTTGAACTTGACCGGATCCTTCGGACGCGGGCTCATCAGTAGTCCATCCATTCATCGGTACCTCATAAGGTTTCAACAGATATCTATCGCTCACTACCATTGCCAATTTCTTTTGCTTTTTACATAGCAATGCAATTATTGAAGTTGGAAATACATCAAACACGCCTAAAGAAGTACTTTTTAGCAATAATCTTCCATTTTATGTCTTGGCTTCACAAGGTAGAGATGAGCTCCACAAGAGTCTTGAAGTCAGCTTCAGCTCGCCCTTCTGGCCCAGCAGCCACCAGAAGCCTCTGCCTAAACTCACCAACCTTCTTCCTCATCTCCTTCCCTTCCTCACTCCTCAGCACCACCTCCAGCGCCTTCACCATCCCACTCTTCGTTATCATGCGTCCCTCCACTCCAATTCCGATCTTCCACACTTCCTCCACCGCCCTCGCGGTCAGCATCTGGTCGCCGCCACGGGCCGGCATATCATTGGCACACCCCCTGCCACGCTCTCAAACACCGAGTTGTGCCCACATTGCATCACGAAGGCCCCGCAGGCCGGGTGGATGAGCACCTCCCTCTGAGGGGTCCAAGGCACAATTCTCCCGAGTGAGCTTGTCCGCTCCTCGAAACCTCTGGGGAGGCACCGAGCCTTCAGCTGGTCGTTCAGAGACCATAGGAACGGGGTCTGAGTGGACTCTAGGGCTTCGGCCAGGGCCGTTATCTCGTCAGGCGTCAGGTTTGTCAAGGTTCCAGACCCGAAGGATATGTACACCACTGTTTGCGGGCTTTGCGAGTCTAGCCAGGTCAAGCAGCCGGTCTCGTCTGAGGCAGGGGGGCTTGGCCTCAAACCCAAGAAGAGCAAAATGCTCAACTTGGACTTAAGGCCGGCCATGAGGGGCTCGGGATACATCTCCATGAAGGAGTTCAAGATGATGGCCGCTGCGCGTGGGAGCACATTCCCCACCTCACGCAACGCGCGGGAAATCATCGACGTGCCGGGGCCTTCACTAGTTCCTCAGGCAAATCCGCCATGCGCATGACGGACAGTCCTGGGATCATGTCCAGGGTCTTTTCTTCGTCGGCGACGGCGTTTTGCCTCAGCTGGAGGATGAGGTCAGCGTGGACGTGCGCAGATAGAGCGTACGGAGCTCCAGTCCAGAACGCGACCCACGGGACCTGCAGTTTCTCCGCCACTTCGCATGCAATCAATGATACCAAACCGTCATTCAGCAAAAGGCTGACTTTGCTTCCCGTGTCTCGCACTGCAATATCGATACCGGCTAGGAAATTCACAGGTGCTGCTCTAAGGAACAGATCGGCTTCGACTCGTGGATCGCTGGCCAACTTGTCATAGCCAGCTGGCAACCCGTCGCCGATGTTGTAGACTCTGAGGTTCGACGGCAATAAAGCAGCTCTCGACGTAGGGGGGAAGACGGAATCGTTGGATTTCGCCGTGCTTAGAAAAGAGAAACGGACGTTTGGGGCGGCCGCGGCAAGCTTACAGACGAGTTTGGAGACAGTCCTGGGGTGGCTACTTAACGGGAAATTGCAGACTGCGACATGTTTCTCCGACGGCATGATGGTTGGATTTGGCTGTCTGGTTTACGAAGAACTTGGAAGTCGCGAGAGAGAGAGAGAGAGAGAGAGAGCTACAGAAAAGAGAGTGCTTCATAAAACGACCTCTGGCTACACCATTTATTTATGGACGATCGGACTGGAAATGTACCCAAATAAACTCATTTAATCTAAAAAAAAAAAGAAAAAAACTCATTTAATCTATTTCAACTAATTTTCATTTAGTGCAACTATCGTGACTCATATCCAATTTAACCGTACTCAATCCATACGCGATCCGATTCATATTGTTAAAATACTTTCATATTTAATTAAATCTAAAAGAATTGTATCCAAAACGAAGTGAGTGTGGAAAGAGTGAAAACAAGATCGAATGAAAGTAAAAGAAAATGAAGAGAGATTTGGAGAGTTGGATTGGATTTAAATAAATTGTAAATACATTTATGATATATTTAACACCTATATTATGTTTAAACTTATTTATGACATATTTATTGAATATAATCAATCCACATAACAACTCAACTCATCATATATAAATTAAGAAATAGATTTATGACCCATTTTGATAGATCTAATAATAGATGACAAGCCATAATCCTTATTCCAACAATTGATTTATGAAAATTGAGTTCTCTGGAGAAGATCCTCTATGCTCCCATTGTTGAGAAAATGAATACTCTTGGGATGGTCGAGCCAAACTTTAGGGCTAAAACTATCTAGTAAATTGATTTAAGAGTTAATATCACGAAAAATTTCAATTTTGTACTATGTGACAATTGAGTTATTGTTGTGTGTTATCCCGTTCGATAAGTTGGTAATATGTGACAATTTAACAAAAGCTAATGGACATTAAATATAAGTTTTTGGTAATTAAAAAAATAATTTGAGGGCACATATGTTATAAGTATATTGATTTGGAGTTTTTGGTTATTTGAAAATTAGTTTGAGATAATTTGGTTGCAGACCCATTAAATTGGGATTTTCAGTGATACTAGCTGCTGTTTAAAGCTTTAGCTTCGGTACAACTATCTATTATGCCCAGCGACTACTCGGGCAATTGAAGTTTACTGTTGATTGATTGTCTCGACTACCCATGGCCAAAATGGGGAAACAACGGGAGTAAAAAGGTCGTGCACGGCACCGACAAGACAGGTTGGCAAACCTCGTACAGCCGCGTACAAGTCATCACCACCACAAGATTTTGTAGCATTGCCGGCAATGGAATTGGCCACTTAGCAAAAACAAAATTAAAAATGAAAAGGTCGTTATTTAAAGCTTTAGCTTCCGTACAACTATCTATTATGCCCAGCGACTACTCGGGCAATTGAAGTTCACCGTTGATTGATCATCTCGACTTCCCATGGCCAAAATGGGGAAACAACGGAGTAAAAGGTCGTGCACAGTACTAACAACGCAGGTCGGTGGACCTCGTACAGCCGCGTACAAGTCATCACCACCACAAGATTTTGTAGCATTGCGGGCAATGGAATTGGCCACTTAGCAAAAATAAAATTAAAAATGAAAAGGTCGTTATTTAAAGCTTTAGCTTCCGTACAATTATCTATTATGCCCAGCGACTACTCGGGCAATTGAAGTTCACCGTTGATTGATCATCTCGACTTCCCATGGCCAAAATGGGGAAACAACGGAGTAAAAAGGTCGTGCACGGCACTGACAATGCAGGTCGGTGGACCTCTTACAGCCGCGTGCAAGTCATCACCACCACAAGATTTTGTAGCATTAGGGGCAATGGAATTGACCACTTAGCAAAAACAAAATTAAATACTAGAATTATTACAACTTTAGGATTTATTATTATATATATATATATATATATATATATATATATATATATATAAAGAACTGGTTCGGTCCATTGCTCCAATTCGGTCTGGTTTGGTTCCCCCAAAACTAGGAATTAGACCAAAAATCACCGATTTCATTTTTATGGAACTACGAATCGGACCGACGCTCGCAAGAATTGAACTGAACTGGTTAGTCCGGTCCGATCCAGATTGGACGATTTCCAGTCAGGTGATTTGATATACTCACCCTTAGTTAAAGATGAGCTGCCTAGGTTCGGTAGGCAACATCAATTCGACATTTATCAAGGCCAATATCTTGTTGTCACTTGACAAAACGGTCAATCTGTTGAGTAATGTATCTCGATGCCCGGTCACCCCATTTGCTCCAGGTTGGGGTGATTGATTTGTGTCAATGAAATCTGTCAATTTCCAGGTTATTATAGTAATTAGATTTTGGTGATAATTGGTGTCAATTTGAAATTAATTTATGTGTTCCAGTGATAAATTTGTGCTGATTTAGATTTTATTTGTTTTGTTAATGTTGTTTGGGCGAGTTTGTATTTTACACAAATGTCAATTTTTGTAACATTGCAGATATGTTAGATGCTCATATTCAGAGATAGTGGATGTGATATCTCAAAATTTGACCCATTTCGAAATATATGAAATTGTTATTTTATCAATACACTGATATTCAATTTACTTTAAACTGATCACTCATGAGTTAACTAATCATTGTGTGAGGCCATAAATGATTAAAATGCGAAAGACCAGAGAATTCGATCACGGATCAACTGCTTGACCATAAGGATTGACAAAGGTCAATCCTACACTATTATAAGTCAATTAGCGAACAAATATAAATTGAATCGACGGAAGTACGTAGTTAGTTTGTGGGTGATTCCGCACGATTATGATACTCATGTTGAACGACAATAAACCGATTTCCTATTGATCTTGTATTCAGGGTACATAATTGAACCATCGTGAGTACATGACAATTGAGGGTCGTCCATGATTCGAAGTGGCACAAACTTGGATCGAAAATTATTAACCTTGGGTCAACCGCGTGAAAAACCCTAAAAGTTGCTCGATAGTTTAGGTCGTACTAGTATTTGATCGATTTTAACCATGAAATTAAATTTGATTTCGGGCATCAAACTTTTGAGGGTTTCAAGACTAATCCTTTGGGCATCGCCTCATTCGCCTGGGAATTTATCAGAAAGCGTAAAATTTTCGAAAAAGGGAATTATCGGACGAAAATTGAACAGGAAGAGAAGCCGGGCCATGCAAGGGTCATTGGGCCTCATGCCCATATGGATCGGCCAGCGAGGCCTAAGTGGGCCAAGCCAAGCCCAACAAGCCCAATTTAAGCAAATAGACCCAAGGGCAAAATTGAAAATTTTGGACAAAAAGTGTGTGAAATGTCTAAAATGCTCTAGTATTTATGGACTACAGACAAAAGAAATAAAGGAAGGGAGGAGAGGATTTTAAGGGATTTAGTAATGATGACAATCTTGGAAAAATCTCAAGAAATCTCTCCCTCTCTCTCTCCATCTCTCTCTCACGTTACCTCCCCTCCATTTTCTTCTTCTTCTTCTTCTTCTTCTTCATCTTCATCTTCATCTTCATTATCATCTTCTTCTTTCTTCTTCCTTGGGCCGACCACCACCGTCACCCTCATCACCACCACACCTCGTCGCCGCCCAAGCCACCTTCGCCATTGTTCATCTACGCCATCACCATCTCTCACCTCTACCGCAAGCCACCACTGAACCACCTTTGGTGGCCATGGGCTTCAAAAGCCGAATTGCCACCGTTCATGTCCCTATCGCACCGGCGTTGCTGTGAGCGTGCTGTTGTCATAAAACGGTGAGTTGACTTCCTAATATTTGATTATAGTGTTAATTGCGTCTAGGGGCAGTTTAGATTAAAGCTAATTGTGGTTTAGTGCTAAATAATGACGGCTTAGCATTAATCTCGTTTAAGGATGGATTAGATTAGCAATAATTATAGTTAGTCTTAATTAAGGATTATTAGCTCTAATTAAGGTTTAGTGCTAATTGAGCTTAAGGATGGTTTAGATTAAGGCTAATTGTAGTTAGTCTTAATTAAGGACAATTAGCACTAATTAATGACGATGTAGTTGATAGGTTATCACAATAAGTGATAAGTTGACTTGATAAGTTATCACAAGAAATGATAAGTGGACTTGATAGGTTATCACGATAAGGGATAAATGGACTTGATAGATTATCATGATAAGGGATAAGTGGATTTGATAGGTTATCACGATAAGTGATAAGTTGACTTGATAGGTTATTGCAATAAGTAATAAGTGGACTTGATAGGTTATCAGGAATAAGTGATAAGCTATCACCGAAGGGGGGATAAGTTACTGAGAAATTGGTGATAAGCTACCACCAAAGAGGTAATAAGCTATCAGAAAATAGACGGTAAATTATCATTGATGGAGCAATAAGTTATCAGTTTAAGGTTGATAAGCTATCGCAATAGAATGATAAGTGGTATTTTTTTTTTTATTTTTTTTTTTTTTGTGTTGTGTAGTTGATTCATTGGATGAATTTATGCATAATTTGTATTGTTTGAGCTTGTTATGCCGTGAAGTTGATTGCCCAAATCATGAGTTTAAGTGTTATTTTCAAAGAAGATTTATTTGAACAGAGAATGACAAACTTTGAGATGTCATATTTGGACTCTGTGTTTTATATGCTAAATGGGGTGATGGGGTTTTAAAATGAAAGTGTGCAAAATTTAGCAGTTTGATCTTAAGAACGTGACCACGTGCGATTATTTTATCATAATTTTAAATGTAGAGAATTTTCGAGGTTTCTATTTAAGCACAAACTTTTTCACACTATGTTAATTGATGGCAGATAAGAATTAGCTTGAGTATTGGCAATTCCGTCACCTAAAGGGAGTTTGGGGATGATGCCTAATTTTTATTGGATGCCGAACGAGGGTCTGGATGTCGAGCTACAGTTGAAGCTGGACCGATACTTCTTTATGGAATGTTGTCTAGGCAGTAGTTCTAAATGATGCCGTGCCCGATAGGGCGGGATGATACCCAATTATGTCGGAAGACCGCAACTCATGTGTTGGCCATGGCCCGATGGGTCGTAATAATCGAAGCACTTGTGAATAATTGTGATACATTATGCGTGATTATGGGATAAAACTATGAGGCATGATAAAGAATGTGCCAAAATGGGTTTTACTTTATAATCGGGACCAGTGTGGATGCTTGGTGCATAAAAGATATATGCTCTGATTTTTGATTATGCTCGGGGCGTGACATAAAGAGAATCAAGTTTAGGAACGAAATACATCCTTTTCCAAAGTATGGTAATCAACATCCCAAGGTATCTTTCATGGAGGAATGGATAATATTGCCCCTCTGTTTCATTTGCATCTTTCTTTGTTTAAGATGAATCGGACTTAATAATGCTCATGCTCTATCGCGTTTGTTGGAACGTTACATGCCTTGGTACTCTTGATGTCTACTTGACAATGAAAAGAAAGTCATGTCAGAAACGGTATCGGAAATGGATAATTAGAATCAATACAGTTTACTCTTCCTTTGAATTCGCCTTTTTGGATGCTTGGCAACTCCCTTCATTTGTCTCATCATGCAAAGTGAACAAGATCGATGGATTATTTTGGCACCTAAGGCATCTCCAAATAAAGAAACTTCCCAAAATGGAATTCAACTTCGTTCCGCCTCTATTGGAAGATTGGCGCCAACAAAGCCTCGACGCATGCTTGCTCCTTGAGTTCCATGAGCCTACACTTTTATCTTTTAGAAGGGGCAAATGCCGATCTCAAATAAACTCTTCAGCGACCATGTGAAGAGAGAGCCTTAAGCAAAGCTTTCTTGAAATTCATTAAGTAGAGGTAAAGTTTCGCTTGAAACGCTTCTGAATTTGTTTTTAAAATGATGATTTTTATTAAACTGAATTCCATCATTAAAAAAAAATGTGAGTCGCATGATTTACAAAAGCATCAATTGGATTCGCAATCAAGACCTAAAACGGAAAACATGATTCTTAACAAGAATAAAGATAATGATAAAATACAAGAAACTCTTGCATAGATGAAAGTAAAATTCAACGCTTGTCCTAGCTTTGGAGTTCACTTCTCTATGTGATCAAACATGAGAATGTTAAGGAGCATCACACATAACCTGCAAAAAGACGACAATGTCCGTATATGAATGAGAAAGTGATCTCTTAATGAGGTCGTCTCTTACAATGAAATCAAGGCAACGGTATATGCCCCATAGTCCATATTACGGGATTTTTGTATCTCACCAAGATTTTAACATAAGAGAAGACACCATTGAAAATCGATCAGTGGCCATCAATCGAACGTTCGCACTTATTCTAAAAGTTTCATATATAAAAGTGGCATTGATTTTTAAAGATTGATTTATGATTTCTTTCCTGCAAAAATGAAGCGACTTTTGTTTTGAGAAATCTATACACAAAATATTATCCGAATTTCAATCCCAGAATGTGAGAAATAAAGAATTTAATAGAAAATATGATCTCAATTTTTTTTGTGCCCCAAATTATAATCTTGACTTGAAAGAATTTCTAAACAAAAAAGTGGTTTTGAGCCCATAATTGAAAATTTAGACAAAGTCATATGTTCGTCATATATTCAACAAGGCCAAATCAAAGTGTTTAGAACTATAACACCAAGGGCATATATTCAATGTTCACTTATCAAGAGTGCTTGCCAATTTTTTTATTATAAGCCTATAACACCAAGGGCATTCGATTGATTTATGCAAATTTCAAGATGAAAATTCAACTTAAAAAAAGCGAATAAAAAGAAGAAGAATACTTACAATGGGGGACGGCTTCTCTCTCTCTCTCTCTCTCTCTCTCTCTCTCTCTCTCTCTCTAAATTACATAGACATACACATGGGATGTGGTTCGATGTCTACTCTATACGGCTCAAAATTGAGCCATAGGATCACCAGACCGAACCAACAAGATCGCGGCTAAGTCATGTTACCCATGACTTCGGCTTCGTCAAAGGGCCAACCCGTGTCTCGTGGTTGTAAACTAGGGTGGAGACCTTTAATATCAAGAAAGAAATTCCGGGGTTGAGATGGGTGACTTGTACTACATGGTTGTAGTCGGAGTGGTATCCACCTCAATACCATCCTAAAAAATCCTATGCGGCCCAGGTCTGATGGTAGATAGTATGTGTCATGGTGTAGTGCAATGCAGGGAACGCATGCATAACAATTTATAAGCAAGCAGCACTTCATGCGTAAATAAATCATTCGTTTCTACACCCCTACAAAACAAGAGTTAGCAATTACTTCCCCTTACTTCCATTCTGCAAAAACATTTAATTCCCCTTACTTCCATTCTGCAAAAACATTTAATACTCACGTTAGGGACATACCTGATATCCTTGCTGCCAAACAAAAATGTTTTTTTTTGAAGAAAAGCAATTTCGGCCTAAGTCCTCTAAGGTCTAAAACCGAGTCCCCAATGGAGTCACTAAACTATCGCGACCTACCCCTTGGGGGAGGGAACAAGTTTAAGGGTATTGCCTAAAGAATGGACCTAAGGCTCATGATTAGGCGCGGGCTCTCCCAAGCCCATACCTTGCGTGACGTTAGGATATTTTTAGGAATTTTGCAAAAATGAGTCGCCACTAGCCTATTGGGGTTGTCTAGAAACCAAGTGAGGTATGAGAGTGTACCTCCCTTCAAAGTGAATCGGAGAATCTAGGGTCGATGACTTGATTACACTAATTGACCAATTAGTGCCCTTTCGGTACCTAATCTTGTTCATTTTAAAAGAAAAGATTTTTGTCAGGTGGTTTGGATTGATTTTACACCTATCCACTAACATGTGAGATGATCATGCGGGTGTGTAATCATTAAAATAATAGTTATAGCTACAAAGATCTTAATTGCAGTAAAATTAAGCACGTGCAATTAAACATTCGCAAACGTAATTAAATATACAAATTAAACATGCAATATAATCAATATACGAGCAAATAAATGCCTAATTACACTAAGAAAGCAAGACATAGTAATTCCTAATAAAACCCTATATTTTTTAATTTTCAAAATTTTTTAATTTTTTTAAAAATTATTCTATTTTTAATTTTTTTAAAAAATATTATTTGCCCATTGAGTATATCCACTCACCGAGTCTAAATATCATTTTCTTATGTTGAAATTCACCTTAACAGAACCATTTTCTTATGTTCAAATTTTCCCATTTAGAACCATTTCCTTATGATCAGGCGTTGCTGTTAAGAATTACTCATGTGTTTTTGACTATTCAAAATCATTTCCTTGTGTTTTAGACTTTCCCGTTCAAAATCAATTCTTGTGTTTCAAACTTTCTGTTCATAATCATGTCCTCATGTTACGGACTTTCCCATTCATGATCATTTCTTGTGTTTTAGACTTTTTGCTCAGAATCATTTCCTTATATTTCATTATCTTTCAGACTTTCCTGTCCAGAATCACTTATCGTGTTTCAAACTTTCTGTCCATAATTATTTCCTTATGTCAGACTTTCCTGCTCAAAATCATTTCTTGTGTTTTAGATTTTCTGTTCAGAATCACTATTTTAGTGCCTCACTTGCTTTGAGCTTTAGTTCGAGTCGCCTAGAAGACTCCCAATTGGATGTGATATGTATGACCGCCTTTCCAGCCTTCCTAGTTTTCCCACAGCTTAGATGAATCCATCATGCACAGAAGAAGCTCGACTTCTAGCTTATTGTCTGCTTGATGTCCAATTTGATCTAATTCGATATGTCGGTAGTGGAGGCTGCCAATGGAATTAATAAAATGATTCAAATGAAGAAGGGGAAAGTACTCTCTTGCAGAGGTGACTACATACAACGAGTTACCACATAAAAGGATCAACAAAATAAGGATGGGAGAAGAAATTCCGATAATGCAAGGAATATGCAGCTAGTTTTATGTTCACATTTTTATGCTTAAAATGGTCATCCCAGCAAAAGACATTATTGGCTGAACAAAATAAAATAAAAAATAAAAAAGATCTCCGTCAGTTCAGAAACTTAGTTATACAAATTTGAGCCATTAGAATCATAATAATCCCAAAATCTTTCCCAATAGATTCTGCAGAAAGCAATAAAGAAGACACATATAAATGGATCAAAAAGAGGAAATAAAGAATTTTCTTTTAAAAGATTTCATGAAAATTCATAAACATTCGTCAGATTAATTTATGATTTATGCCTAACTAATCTGTAAAATCGTTATTTAAAAGTTAGTAAGATGGTTAGAAGTTGATTTATAAAATGTCTCATGTTTTTTATAACCTCATCTTCCCAATTTTACAGAATTTGTGTTCAAAATTTTAAAATAGATCAGATATTCATGTTTTCAAATTAGAAATAACATATTAGGTTAACTTGGTGAGTACGTTACAATTATATTCCTAGTTGCCCCCTTTTGCGGATTAGATGAAGGAAAGTGAGGGTGTGCTGAGTTGTGGCTTTCATTATTACATTCTTGTTTTAAGCCTAAAAGATTACGTTAGTCACAAAGAAGTGAACTTATGGATACTCGAGCAAAAAAAAAAAAAGGAACCTTTAGATACTCTTAGATACTCTTTCCCCCAAAAATAGACAAGACTATCTTGATGCACTTTAAATTCCATCACCTCAAAAAGGCAAAGAATCCTCTCAAAAATCTTTGCTATTTCTACTGCTCAGTAATTGTCTCCCTGGTGCGTGATTCGCACCGTCTCTTTCTTCCTCTCAAGAATTCAATTGCCGAACACCCGCTGCGAGAGAGATGGCTGCAGAGATTGGAGGGATTAAGAAGGCATGTGTTATTGGAGGGACTGGTTTTGTGGCTTCTGTGCTGATCAAGCTTTTGCTTGAGAAGGGTTATGCTGTGAATACCACTGTTAGGGACCCAGGTTGATCTCCCTTTTACCTTTTTCTTCTAAAAAACATGTAAAGATCAAGAATTTCCTCCATCTGCTTGGTCTGTCGGTACACGTGAATGCTCTGTTTTGATAGCATATTCCTTCATTGATTGCTGATTAGTTCCTTGCAGTTGGACCCCCATTTGTTTGAGAAAAAAGCCAATTTACCCTCCAAAAGAACGCAAAATTTCATTTCACTTCCTGTGCTCAAACTTTTGCCAATTCACCAGCAGATGAAACCAAGTTCTTCCATTTAGCTTAATCTGAACAGCAGGATTCAGGTCGTCAGGTTGCCATTACTATAGTGTATGTTTCACGTGATCAATGAGAATGGCTCACGAGAGTGGCACACGCAATAAAATTGGCCACAACATAGTTCTGACTTTTGAGATCGCATTTTAGTAATTTGGTAGTGCTCACAGACTACGGAAGTATTCTCATACTCCAGCAACATGGCATGGCTTGATTGTGTGGAAGCTGCAGAACTAATGGATAGGGCACTGAAGTTGGAACTGTTTGTTGATTTGCTATTTTACATTGGTGCAGATAATCAAAAGAGGGTATCCCATCTCAATGAGCTCCAGTAGTTGGGTGTCAAGATTTTCTGGGCAGATCTCACTGATGAATCGAGCTTCGATGCTTCTATAGCCAGCTGTGTCTTCGTCTTCCATGTCACGACCCCAGCTTCCAAAGACCCTGAGGTATGTAACAAGTGCATCACTTGGGGGCTTACTGTGACGACCCAGGCTCGGGATTGTACAGAGAGACAGACTAACAGACTAAGATTGCCTTGGCAGTACGCGAGCGAGACTAAGTGCCTATCTCCTATCCCACGTCACTTAGGGGGAGTCTTAGCCTAGTTTATAAGGCTTGATTTCCTCTAAACTGTATACATGCGTTTTTTTGGGTTGGGGTAATATGGATTGTCCCGAAAAGAACAAAACCGTGAAAACTTAGTATCCAAAGCGAACAATATGTGTATAGTGTCTTGCAGTGTATGGGGCTACAACGAGGGCGTTGTGCCATGGTGGAGAATGTGACGACTTAGACCGGAGCAGTACAGAGGGACGGACTAAGATCGCCTCGACAGTACACGGGCAAGATTAAGTGCATGTCTTCTATCCCACACGCGTGCATTTTCTTGGGTAGTATTAGCTGCGCTCTAAGAAGTACAAAACCGTAAGGACTTAGTGTCCAAAGCGGACAATATGTATATAGTGGAAACTCGGTCCTTACATTTACAGTAATTTTCGATGAGACATTTTACTGGGTTTTGAAACCGCTTCTGCTCTAATTTTACAGAATGACATGATCAAGTCAGCCATGCAGGGAGTCCTGAATGTTATCAGAGCTTGCGCCAGGGCGAAGGCAGTGAAACGACTCATGTGGACTTCATCAACAGCTGCAGTTTCGATCAACAATCTTCAGGGGACGGGTTTGGTCATGGACGAGAAAAACTGGACTGACGTTGAGTTCCTGACCTCTGTGAAGCCGCCTGACTGGGTAAAATCAGTTGGCCATGGGGTGTTCGATTTGACTTTTGAGCTGGTAAAGAAGTCAATATGAAAATGATGGGTTTTCCAATTTCACTATTTTCAGGGGTACCCCGCTTCCAAGACGCTGGCGGAGAAAGCAGCGTGGAGATTTGCGGAGGAAAACCATGTTGACCTTATAACTGTCATCCCAACCCTCCTGGCTGGCCGTTCTCTCACACAGGATGTCCCCAGCAGCGTCTGTCTTGCAATGTCGCTGCTAACAGGTCGAAAACCGTCCACAGTACTATAAGTTCATTATCTTGGGAGACCGGACACAACTGATCCTGAGCGGGAACAAAACTAATCACAGAAATGCACAAGAGAAACGTGCTTGTCCTAATGCCTCTGATATTTCTTTTTGCAGGAAACGAGTTCTTGATATATGGCCTGAAAGACATGCAAATGCTGTCGGGTTCTATTTTTATCACGCATGTTGAGGACGCCTGCCGCGCTCACATTTTTGTGGCTGAAAATGAATCTGCTTCTGGACGATACATCTGCTGCGCTGCCAACACCTGTCTTCCAGAACTCGCAAAGTTCCTGAACAAAAGATACCCCCGGTACAAAGTCCCAACAGAGTAAGTCACTACCAATGTTGACCTAAACTTTCTGGTACATTTGTATGCGCAGGTTGTGGACATTCAATAGACCAATCTCGTTGTCATTATAATTGTGAGCCGATTTCCTTATGCAGTTTTGGGGATTTCCCGTCCAAGGCCAAGTTGATTCTCTCTTCGGAGAAACTAATCAATGAGGGCTTCACTCACAAGTACAGCATTGAGAGTATCTATGACCAATCTGTCGAATACTTCAAGGAAAAGGGACTGTTGCAGGTGTAGCAATTTCTGTCGGCATTGCAGTTCTGCAGAAATCAAAGCAATGCTTGACCAGGAAGATGTGAAAGAAAAACAGGTCCTTGAGATCCGTCGATCAGCCTGTTCTAATTGAATGATGCATGGATGTGAATAGAAAAGTCTAGCTCTTGCATCTTTCCTAAACCATGAACCGTGTGAGATAAGTCATCTTAGTAATCCCCAAATATTTGCTTAGTAGCTGAGAACCTACTCAAATGGACCTGTCGGTTCTGTCAGAGAAGTTGATTTACCTCTACTACATCTATCAGCTTAATTTCACTTAGACTTTTGCAGTAACAATGACACTATAAGTTAAGAAAGACAATATCCTTCCGGATTCAGAACTAAGTGAATAACCTCCAAAAATCAAAGACAAAGCAATGCAAATAAAACTATTTTGAACGAGAGGAGAGAATATGAAATAATATGAATTACGTGTGAAATTATAGAAGATTCCCTTTAAAATAAAATAAAATAAAATAATTTCATCAGGTTGAGTATAATTTTATGTGTGATGATATTAATGAATACAATCGTTGCAATTGCTCAGGGTACCTTTGCCGCACGGTTTAGGATTTAAGGTTTATCGAAACAAACAGGCCCAACAAATTCGAAGCTAACTCCTAATCCCTTGGTTATTTCACAAAAGCGATGTGCAGGCATCTCGCAAGTCGATGAATAGGCAGCTCCTAGTCCTAAATTTTATAAGCTCTGCTTGCATATACATAAAGGCACAAAAAGATATCAAGTAAAAATCCAACTCTACCTACTCCGTAGGCCCTTCCTCTCTGTGCATTCCTGCTAGATTCATAAAATTGACTGCAAGCCGCAAAAATGGCACTATAAGATCTTCATAAATAGAATCTAAAACACGTTAACGAAGAAAAAAGAGACAGAGAGAGAGCGCTCATTCCCTTTGACCAGGCGCTCGTTGCGCCCTTCGTAGGGTCTCCTCTGTTGACCGATGGCCGTGTCCTTTGGCGTTTCAATATGTGCAGAGCGTGGAAGCCACCGGAGTTCAAAAGCAGGAGCTGATGGCAGAAGTCGGGGGAGACCCAGCGTTGCCGAGGCTGCTGGGATCAGTGCAGGAGGCCTCCCTGGTCGTTAGAAAGTCGCTACGATACTGGGAATACCGCCGCCGCGTCGGTGGCGCTCGCGATGGTCGGCATTCGTGTTGCATGGAAGTAACGCCGCGGACGGCAATCAGCGAACGTCTGGAGAACGGAGTCCCCGTCAGGAATGGGCCAGCGATGGGTGTTGCTCCCTCCGTTCTCTTCGGTGTATATTGCATACATCCTGCAGTTTCTTGTTCTTTCAAGCTCTTCTTTTGTTCAAAATTCTCCCTTTACCTCCCCTGCTTCAGGACTGCTTCTTCCAGGTTTCAAAACTCTTCACTCGCTTGGCCGTATCCTGATCTTGCAAATTCAGTTTTCTTGGAATCAAATCAGATCTTGACCACCACTTTCCTCTCTTAGTACCTTTATTCCACATTTCAAATCCAATTTCGAAAGTCGCGCTTATTGTGAAATTCTCTTTGAAAAAGTATTATCAGAATCCTAACAATATCTGTTTTGCCCTTGCAACATGGGCGATGCAAACGAGTCCATCCTAAATGCTATTAGTACCTAAATATAATGGGATGCAATATATGTTTAGGGGTCAAGTCCATTCCTAATTTTATGGAAAAGTCAAAATTTAGATATCAATAACAAGGAAACTATCTGATCTTGTCATCTGAGTCGAATGTGAAAAAAAAATTATTGGAGAAAACCTTCGAGGAAAGGTGAAAAACACAATAGAATTGCACTGTTCGATCAAAGTGTCGACACCCATTTTACGAGGTGCGCAAGACGCCCCTAAAAATTCTAAGAATTCAAAGTTTACAATCATCTAATCAATCGGGTATTTTCCAGCCTCCAATTAAGCCCGAAACAGATCAACAATTATTATAACTCAATAACTCGAGAGAAAACTTACAAAAATAAAAACCCAACACCCTCCTTGTTTGCCCTTGTTTATGTCCAACGAATAAAATTCCATGTATACCGTGCCTGCTGGTCCTAAAGATTTTGGCCGTCGAAATTCTATGCAGTTAACGGTTGTAATTCATAAAGAGAAATTTCTTGCTTGGCTTGTTGCTAAGCTTTCTTCTATTTTCCCTCCAAAGTCCAAAGGGCTTTTATATCTCTTAGCAAAAGCAAGAACAAGGTAGTTATTTAGTCTATTTCAGTTGTCTCTGCCATTTGATTGTAACAGGTACTGTGCATTGTTCTCATTCACATAAACAAGCAGCCCTCTCACGCAACTTAAACTGGACACGACAATACAAGTCTACAACTTCATGTGACAAGTAGAATCTTCCCGACATGCTTGCTGCTTTCCATGAGCCGGTGGCCCTCCGCCGCTTCGGCAAGAGGAAGATACTTGTAAACCACAGGTTTCACTTTGCCTTGCTCGATGGCTGGCCACACTTTCTTCTCTACCTCATCTACGATCGCATCTTTATTCTCTGGGCTTCTGGTACGCAAGCCCGCCGCTGCATATGCAAACACATAAGTTTACAATGATTTTGCAAAAAGAATATTGCCAATATCACCGTTTGACCTGCTCAAATCACATGCATGAAGTGCCCAAGTTCCATAAGGTAATGACTTCTATGGCGCTAACTGTATCAGAAGAATCCTCAACCAATCCAAATATCCAATTGGCAACCACATCAAGCTCAAGAACCAACAAAATGCATTGAGCGCGAACCTTGCACAGTGAGGCGTCTGGCCAGAATACTTCTCAGATCCACTTGCGTCACTGCTCCACTCTGAGTGCCGATGATGAATAGCCTCCCATCAAGATTCAAGCTATCAAGGTTTCTCTGGAAGTAGGATGCACCAACACAGTCCAGAATCACATCGACACCTGCCAAAATGAATTTTTGGAAATAAATTCCTTTTGCAGACCAACATAGTGTTGCATGGTTCATCTATAACTTCATGGTTTATGTAAAAACTCACTTATATGCCTCAACAATCAGAATGACTGGATCTGTGTTTAAAGGAATGATTTCTATGTCAAGACATGGCTTTGCCAAGTTAAAATCACCTCATAATGCTTGGACACAACATCAGTCAACTTCTTGTGATTCAGGACGAAAAGGATTAACTTAACTATACATCTACAGACCTTCCCCTCTAATCAACCAAAGTAATAAGATGCAGATAACACCGTGAAAAGGCATTTTATTGCCTCTGTAACAGAGTGAGAATGTAACAAAAAAGCCAACACGAATAATAAGTTGCGGGAAATGCAGAAAGCAAGTGTAGCAAGATTATGTGAAAAAAGTTTTAGTAATTGCTCCCTCCTGTTTCTAAAATAATATGCCAATGATCTTCCATATGAATAAAGAACACTTTACTCCCAATCAAGTGATTATGTCTGATGACTCTGATCGATATCAAGAACAAAAATTATGCATGATGCACCTTTTCCTGCAGTTTCTTCTTTCACTCGTGCAACAAAGTCCTCTGTTTTGTAGTTGATGCAAACATCTGCACCCAGATCCTTGCAAGCAGCTAACTTTTCTTCACTTCCTGTGAATCGAAGATGGGACATTAGTTATAGTTTTGAAAGGGCCAAGTTTGTAGAAGCTACAATTAGTTTGAAAATACCTGCTGTTACAAATACCCTAGCACCATAGTATTTTGCTATCTGAATAGCAAATGTGCCGATTCCACTAGAGCCACCATGTATCTGCAATTTTCATTAGCATGCTAATGAATGAAAACAATGGTAGAAGAAATTGGGATAACAATAGCCAAATGAAACTAAGCAAATGGAGACGTTACTTTCCATCCCATGAGAAATTTGCTTGTTCTCATTAAAAGAATTCTACTTGTACTTATGATGTTAGGCTTAAGCATCACTGTCAGATGCCCTTTGGATGCCGAAGTGAAGGGCTGCTGAAGTGTTGCCCGTACTTATGTATTTCTATATTGATCCATCTTAGAAAATTGTCAAGAGAAAAGAGGGCAACTGAAAAAGTGAGAAAGATCAGGTACTAAAGCTAATTGCTCCCAAGGCTAAGCAGCAAACATGAAACACCTTCACTAAACATTAGTAATCACATGACCACATAAGACATCCACACTCATAGCCTCAATCCATTACCAAGAATGTTTCCCCTGCAGAGAGGTGACTCATCATGAAGACAGTGGACCAAACAGTGCAAGCCACTTCTGGGAAACTCGCAGCATCCTTAAGCGAAATTCCAGCAGGAACAGGAAGAACTTGCCCTGCTGGAACTGCTACTTTCTCTGCATATCCTCCTCCAGCAAGCAGAGCACAAACCTGCACATCACCAAATTATCGCATTGCCACTTTCTTGTAATCGTGTTAATATTACCTTTGACATCTCAAAAGCCAGCAGTCCTCAAACAACTAAAACAATATAAAATCATCACTCTTAAAGCTTATAAAAGTTCCAACATAAAACAGCCTCAAGGAATATTGATTTCCTCAGTAACCACCCATATTCTGGGTAGATATTAAGAACATTCACTAAATTCTGGGATCCAAAATATATACAAATACAGTTCCCAGCTGCAGTTTCTTGCTGATATTGCAATTAACATCCCTCAAACATGGGGTGTGGCACTTTGACCCCAAATTCAAAAGCTTATTCATTTCACTGGTTTAAATGATCTCCTTTAACACCAGAAAATTAGGTGTATGTCTCCCACTAAAAAGCTGCTAAGCCAAAAATTATGTCAGGAAAGTTCAATTTACATATAGTAAATTGGAAATGTCTGAAACAGTATTTTTGCATAATATTCTACAAGGTGGCAGTACCCTGCCACCCTCTTGGTACCTTCGTGATGAAATTTTATTGATCATTAAAAGAAATCGTTTTTAGCAGGAACAAACATGAGGTACCGTGTTGAAGATTATGGTACGATTGGTTCACCATCAGATAGGTTTGTCCACAGGCCATCCAATCTCAAAACATGTGACTACCTTAAACCATGCAGATTGTTACAGAGAAGTAGTCTGTCAGCATATCTACCGCATTTCCCTTACAAGCAAATCTTCCACGCACACATACTTCCTAATACGAGTGGTTTATGTCTGAAATGCAAGAAAACACTGCAAAGAATTCTACTTTAAACAAAGTGCATATCCAGAAGCAATAATATACTGCAAAATTCGCAATTGAGGCACTAGGATACAGTACTGAAAAACCCAAGAAAAGGGGGCGCTAATTACTACCTGGCATGATTAAACAAAGCAGCTTTCCTCAATTACTACACCCTCAAACTGTGAAAAGTCAAACCTTTCAATCTAATAGAAGAAAAAGCGATTATGTTCACAAACAAGTCCCAGAGAGATCCACACAACAACGCCCAGATCACATAATTCGACCCTTATAACAAAGACCCACCAACAAATTCAACTCTTTTCACCCACAAATGACAAATCCAGCTAACAAAGCAAAAAAAAAAAAAAAGGAAAGAGGCAAAAAAAAATCACCTGATCCCCAACTTTCCATCGGGACACGCCCTTCCCGACGGCCTCGATCGTCCCGGAGCACTCGAGGCCCGGGTACTCGCTCGCGCCCTTCGGGGGCGGGTACATGCCCCTCCGCTGCAGCGTGTCGGCCCGGTTCAGCGCGGTGGCCGCGACCCTGACGAGGACGTGGCCGTCCTCGAGCTTCGGGTCCTCGACTTCCTGCAGCCGGAGCACTTCCGGGTCGCCGGGGGTCGTGATCACGACGGCCTTCATCGTGGGTTCCCGGCGAGATGGGTCGAGAGGGCAGTGAGGGGAGTGGGGAGCGGAGGTGTGGAGCGCAGTGACGAGCCGCGTGGAAACGGACGGAAGGGTCGGCGCTGCTCGGCGGGTAGCGACGCCACGTGTAAGGAAGGAAGGAGCAAAATGGAGCAAGCCAACGTTCATGCCTTGCTGGTTAGGTTCTCAAATTGGACTTCTCGACTGCTCTTTTTGGCATGTTGCTCGGCAAGAATTTCAAGAATCCCTTCGAAACGGATTCTTCATTGTTTTTTGGGTTAATATCTTAAAAAACCCCGAACTAAGTATATTTGTAATAAATTTACCCTAAACTATTTTTTTTTGTGAAAAACTCCAAACTGGTAAATTTGTGACAAATTTACTCCGACTGATTATAAAAAAACCCTAAATTGGCACATTTATGACAAATTTATCCCAAAATAATTTATTCGACCGCAAAAAACTCTAAAGCGGTAAATTTGTGACAAATATACCATATACTAAATTGGATTAATACCACAAAAAAATCATAAAAATTGTAAAGCGTGACAAACGGAACGTAAAATCTTAAATTGGTATCTTGGTTAAGCGTCACGTGTTAACTTAATAATTTGAAAATAAAATTTAACGAAAACTAATATATGGTAAATTTGTCACAAGTATACTAGTTTGGGATAAATTTGTTTAGGGTTTTTGGTGGTAAAAAAAATAGTTTGGAGTAAATTTATCACAAGTGTACCAGTTTTGGGTTTTTTAGGGTATTATCCCTTGTTTTTTAGCCCAAAATCTACCATGTTTATCCTAAAATATAAAACCCATTATATCACGGATTTCAAGGTCTACTCAAACTCTACCCATATTATTAATTTAACAATTATAGTAAATTATCGTATTTGATTATCACCTCTTATTGTTACAATTTATTTACCACAACTTATATTTAAATATAAGAAATATATGAATATTAAAAAATAAAAAAATTTATCATAAAATAAAAGTTTAGACTAGTGGTTCATATTCATCATCAAATGTCATGGAATATTATAGAATCGCATGAAAACATAAACTAAAAAAAAAACACAAAAACTTGTTCCAAGTTTTAGGTTCCTAGAACTTAAAATCTACATGTTAAAATAGATTCTCTAATTTATGAAATCTAGAACCAATGATGCATACTTTAAAATCTAAAACTTGATAGGTTTCCACCGGTTCAATTCTTAGATTTTGGGTTCTACGTTCATGCCATGCGCACCCTACTTCAAAGATGCTCCCTTTTTCGAAGTTCCATTTACATTTTGGCCTTAGAGTAGATTTTGTTTCAAAGTAGGTTTTAAAGTTGAAATTTTTACATCAAAAAGTTTCCTAAGCTCATCATTGGCGGAATGAATGGTCGGCCGACGAGTAATTACTTGTCACTTGAATGTGTTATTGCGATTGCTCAAGGCATTTTTATTCAAAATGAAAACTAAAAATAAACCTTAAAAGAGAGAGAGGGAGGTTGAGTGACGACAGTGCTCGAGGTCCCAACGAAGTTCCGACGTCTCTCATCGAGCTCAAGCGAACCAATCTGCAGCCCTTGCCGTCACCCCAATCTTATTAAGATTAAATCTAAACTCTCCATCTCATTATAAAGAAATTTGGACTTGGGGGTAAAAAGCTTGGACCTTTTGATTCCGATGATCAAGGCTTGTATGTTCTTAGATGGCCATGACATATGTGGTGACTTACCTTGTTGCCCTGGATCTTGAACCAGGTCTCTCCACAGCTTGCTGGGCAACGACCAATCGGTTGCCCTTGCAAGAGCAACCCAATTCGATGGCGACTGCGGACTCTCGACCGCTTTGATTTCCACTGGCCGCTCCGGACAGCCTTGCAATGCCATTGCCGAAGCATCGCTACCCTTGCCGGCATCTTGATGCAAATATGAAATTGCAAAGATTCTAAACCATTTTCGGAATAAAATTTTGATTGCCGCTGAAGAAAAGTTGAGAAATTTATAGAACGCTCGAGGGTTATTTCGAATTCAAAGTCAAGAAGTAAGAACTTTATTGATGACTCATGAATCATCTTGGTGATTACAAATTATGATTTTATGCACCTATAATTATGCGTGGTTGGTACTTTATATTTACGCATGGATTTTTTATTGACTTTCTTTTTTGTGAAGGTTTGCGATTAAACCAGCTATTGGGTTTGCTTAATAAGCAGAATAAATTTTAATCAATTTTCGTTGTAGTAGAAAGTAATTATCACTATAGTAATTTGTTCTTATAAGATCACCTGTTTACGTTGTTAGAACTGCCGAAATCAATTTCATAATCGCATTCCCTTACTAACTAGACAAAGGTTGAGCCGAATGATGGTGCTTATTTTTATGTCGACTTTGTTCTTTAGTGAATTGGAGCTTCTTAATTTTCATTTGACAAAAGTTATTTGTAAGTGAATAAACCCGATTGGCTATTTAATAATATTGTTCGAGGCCATTTGTTTTTTATGTTTAAATAATAAGATGATGATGGTAAGAGGTCGAGGTCATATCCGAAGACGTTTTGGAGGAACTATTAAATGGAAAAGTGCCTGAAAAGTTTCATATTTATTACATTTATACCAATTTAGCCATAAATCTTTTACTTGTCTCAAATTTATCTTAAATATTTTCACAATTTGCCAATTGGGTCTTTTCAATTAATTTTGGCCAGAAATCATTGATGTAAATACCGGTCAGCTTCTTGTTACTGTAAATATATTTTTTTAAATGGTTTTTTAAATTTCCTTTCACTTTTTTTTTCTTTTTCCTTTCACTTGCTAGCCACTCTCACAAACCATTGAGCAAGGTTACCCTAAACTATATGAAATAGCATCCAAAATGTTCATAATTGCTCACATCAGTAGTCTCTTAATTATATAAAAATGTTTAATACTATCTTTGAACTTGAATTAATGGAAAAAAATATTAAACATTTTCATATATGTTAAAACTAGATTAAGCATCTACTAAAAATTCAGGGAACTCACGAGTGATCACAAGCTATCATGGCCAGGCTGCGAAGGTCGCAGTTGCCACGATTGCTCTAGCTCGAAGCTTGGCTTTATGTTCTAACCTTGACCTTCGAAGCTCGAGGGTGGTCACAAGCCACCAAGGCCAAGCTTTAAAGCAGCTTGAAGGTCGAGCTTCGAAGCCCATGGCAACCATGGCTGCTTGAGCTCAAAGCTTGGCTTAAGGGTTTGACCTCTATTGTTGAAGCTCACGAGTGATCGGACAAGCATCAACAAGCGCGGACGGATGTCGAGGTGGCGGTGGGCAGCAAAGCAAGAGTGCTAGAGGAGTTTGGCCAATTGATTAAAGACGATGATCAATTTTTCGCGATGAACAGTTTCACAAAGTCTTGTAGAACCCGATGACCGGTGCACTTTTTTCTTTTTTAGTTTTTATTTTTTTTCTTTTCCAATAACATCAAAGCCACTTGTCCCTAAACGTGCCATGTCAAATCCACGTTAGCTTTTTATTGGTGACTTTGGACGGAAATTTAACGGAAGATACCTTTACCAAAAAAAATAAATAATAATGGAAGATAAATGTATTAGAATGCGCACAATTCGGAGCTTTTAATGTTAATATATATAACCCAAGTTTGAGGTAAATGCCACGGTAGCCAAATTTTAGGGTTTTTGGTAATATTTTTCCTTTATTATAATATTTAAATATTTCTTTTTTTTTCCTTCTTCCCTTTTTTTGGGACTTGAGGGCTTGCCAAGGTCAATGGCCAACCCTCGCCTCGCTAGCCCCAGAGCGCTCACTCAAATTTGGCACTCGCCCTTAGCCAAAAAAACAAGAGTGAAAAAAGGAAAAGAAAGAAAATCGTAAAAATTATAAAAAATAAAATATTATTAAAAACTATTCACATCAACATCGGCTACATTACGTAAGACGTCCGGTGTCTACATTAGCAATTTCAAGCCAATATTAGCTAGATGAATTTAATTCACACAAATGCAAAAGATTTAAAACTGAACTGACTTAATTGAAATTTATGATTGAATTGGTATCAATGTAATAACTTTATGACTTTTTTAGCACTTTTTCCTTCTTCACTAAATATACTACTTTGGTGAATATATATGCTTATTTATAGATACCCAATCAATTACTACATCAACTTTGTTCCATACATTCATTATATATACTTGCTAAATTTATACATTGAGGAATTTTATCCCTTTTTCCCAAGTACCCCTGATAAACATGATAATTCACTAGTTGATACCTCTAGATATTGACTCACTTAATGGATCCAAAACCTGCGGTTTCCTCATATAACGAAACTGCACGCAATATTTGTTAGATCGATGTGCACTATTTCATTTTGTGCGAAATACCAAGCAACCAGTTAGGCAACTCAACACTCAATCGCCTTCCATACATATTAACAAAAAGATAACAAATTGCAACCTATGGTCCCTCAAGTTGGGCATCTTCGCGTTATAGGCGGCGCATCTTCTGAAAAATGGGATTTTAGCCCTAAACTTCCCGATTTTGTTTGCTCACGAGGTCTTGTACTCGGCCAAGCTAAACCGCGGCGTATTTACATAAGCGACACAGACTTGCGTACCGAACCATGTGACTCAAATGTAATCTCGGCGACAGTCTCCTACATTCAACAGACGCCAAGACTTCAAAAGCAGAAATCTCAAATTTTCAGGATCGTAGACTAAACTTAGAAAAAAAAAAAAAAAAAAAAAAAACATCGGAAATGGCTAAACCAAGATTTTGAAATTGGTCAAAACTTCAGAAATCGGGATCGTTGTTTTCCTTAAAACCAAGGTTAATTGCATGCAAAAGTTCCTTAAAAATATTGATATTTAGTCTACTCTTCTACGATCTGACCTCCAGCAGCTAGAACTTGCCTAACATCTAGCAAAAACCCACTTCGCGCAAGAACTTATTTAAAGAACCCCAGGCTGCTTCCTTGCTTCTGTATCTCTATCTCATAACATCTGTAGTTATCCAACTCCAGAAAAAAAGAAATCATGGAGTTCGCATCTGTCAGTGTTCGTCGTTCGATGTCGATCGTGATGTTTGTGCTGATGATGAGTGCTTCTCTGGAGGCAATGGCAGAAGCGGGCACGACTAGCTCGGCGAAAGTGAAGCGAGAGCGCGTGACGTGCAAAAGCCGCCGGAGCAGGTGCTTCATGAGGTACGTGACATGTCCGGTCGAGTGCCCTCAGGTGAAGCCGAAAGAACCCAAGGCCAAAGCTTGCTATCTCGATTGCTACTCGCCCAAATGCGAAGCCGTCTGCCGAAGTAAGTAGTCGCAGACAACGTCCGAATCATCCTTCGTTCTTTGATCATTCAATGTAGCTAACGCGTTTCCCCGTGAGCAGAGCGCAAGCCGAACTGCGGCGGGATGGGGGCCGCATGCTACGACCCCCGCTTCGTCGGCGGGGACAACATCGTCTTCTATTTCCACGGCCGAAGCAACGAGCACTACGCGCTGGTGTCCGACACCGACCTCCAAGTCAATGCCCGGTTCATCGGCCTCCGACCCGTCGGGAGATCCCGGGATTTCACGTGGATCCAAGCCCTGGGTCTCCTCTTTGTCTCCCACACGTTCACTCTCGAAGCCGCTAGGGCTGAGACATGGAGCGACGACATCGACCGCCTGCGGTTTTCATATGACGGGACGTCCGTAACCTTACCGGAGTCCCCCAACTCCGAATGGAGCTCGCCGGGCGACGAGATCAAACTCGAGAGGACCGCCAGCAAGAACAGCGTCACGTTGATCGTGCAAGAAGCCCTAGAGCTCTACGTTAGTGTGGTTCCGATCACTGAGGAAGACGACAGGATCCACGGCTACGGCATACCGAGGAACGACAGCTTCGCCCATCTGGAAGTGCAGTTCCGGTTCGTCGGCCTCTCGCCGAGGGTCGACGGGGTCCTGGGGAGGACTTACCGGGCGGACTTCGAGAACCCGGCAAAGCCCGGGGTCGAGATGGCGGTCGTCGGCGGGGAGGACAGGTACAGGACGAGCTCTCTACTCTCGTCGGACTGCACCGCCTGCGTGTTCGCTCCCGGGGACGACAAGGAGGTCTCGTTCCTGAGGCAATACGCGATGCTGAGCTGCACCAGCGGAGTGGCAGATGGCATTGGAATGGTATGCAGGAAATGACATAATCCATCGCCATGTGTCTAAAAATACAGAATTTCTATATATATTGTCGAGAAAGTACGAGAAAGTACGATGATTTCTCGCATGCAATAACGAGGTTGGAGTTTGAACTACAAATCCATCCTTTGATATCTTTGTAATGATGTTGTGTTCTTCTATGAAATTGTGATATTTTATATGTAATTCGGTCAATAGAAACTTGACTTGCGTTCGCATTGCTTTTCTTTTGGTTCTTCTTAGCTATGAATCTAGCGTTGTAACTAGTACTCGAGTTTGTCTACATCACGATTCACAAGACTAATCTGGCTGTCGAAGTTTGCGTGGTATGAAGGGGAAATAGTTTAAAAAACAAAAAACCTGAAATTATCTGCATTTTTTCCACATCATGACAGTGATATCAATGAATTCATTAAAGGAATTATTCTTTTAGAGAACAAAAATTTATTGTACTGACCGTCTAGACTAGTGTCATGGGTTCAGCGAGAAAAAAATTTCAACATTTAGAGTGAATTTGATGACCATTATGTTCTTAAAAATAGTTTACACTCAGAAATATTTTTTTTTAATTATATTGTTAGATGAGTTTCTGACGATTCAAAGGTGCTTTATAATCGTACAAAATTTCTATTCTCGGAATAGAAATATGTTTAGTATAGCCCTTGTCGCGACCTCTTTTTTTCTCGCGCCCGCATCGGGTACGAGCGCCCGAGGAGGCTAATGGCTCGGCTGAAATTAATTATGCCCGGACTCTCCCAAGTCCACCAATTCGCAACTTAATGGTTCAAGTTTTTAACCTATAAATCAATTGTTAAAAATGGAGTCGCCACTAATCAATTTGGGGTGGGTTGATTAGAAACCCAAGTGAAGTATCGGGAGAAATACTCACTCCTGCGCAACCAGAGAAATTAGGATCGGGGACTTGATTACACTAGTTAATCACTAATGCCCTTTCGGTACCTAATCTTGTTTAAACCCTAAGGCTTTTTGGATATTTGAGAGATTTTCCATGCATTTTTGGGAGGAAAACATTTTTGAATCATTTTCTAATTTTTTTGGACACGAAGGGATTTTTGGTATTTTTGGAAAAATACAAGTCTTTTGGCTTTTTCTGAATTTTTGGCCTTTTTTGGAAAATATGAAATTTTTTTTTTATTTTTGATTTTTCGAAAAATAAAATATTTTTTTAATATCTCTTGATATTTTTGGAAAATAAATTATTTTTTTTTATTTTTCTCGATTTTTTTGAAATAAAATATTTTTTAACAATTTTTTAATATTTTTCGATTTTCTGAAATTAAAACATTTTTTAATATTTTTTTGAAAATAAAATATTTTTAATATTTTAAAAATATTTATTATTTTATAAAATAAAACCGACCGGGTCGGATCCGCGGGTTGGGTCCGACCTGTGCCGGCGACCCAATCGCGGACGGGCCCGCAACGCGGGCCCGACTCGGATTTTTCGGCTTTTTCTTTTTTTTTTAAAATCAAAAACGACGCCGTGGCGGGCGTTCGGAGACGCCCGGCCCGGCCCGACGACCCGGGTCCACGACCCGTTCCGCGACCCGGCTCCTCGCGAACCCTACCCGACCCGGATCCGAATCGCGACCCGGTCTTCCGCCGCGCCCGCAATTCGTGGAATCCCTACCCGGTTCCCGATCCGGTCCGACCCGACAACCCGGATCGTGACCCGGAAAATCGGGAACCCTAGGGTTCCGAATCGCGGCGCCGAGGCACGACGGCGGGGACGATAGCGACGGCGACGGCGACGGCGGCAGCGGCAGACGGTAGTGACGAGAGTTGGACCGCGGAGGGGGAAACTATGGCGACGGCAACGGCGGCGGTGGAGGTAGCACTACCCGCCGATGGCGTCCGGATGGTGGTGGATGGGCAACTCGGTTTCCCGATCTGGTGCGGCGTCGGGGCGAGGCGAACGGCCGTGGCACGGCGTCCGGCGGCAACAACAACAAAGAACAACTCGACCGGACCCTCCTCGGCCTTGATTTCTCCTCACTCGGGCCGGATCCGAGCCTCCACCGGCCGGATCGACCTTCTCGGTTACTCGCCGCCCGCCCTCCCGAAGTCTCGGTGGAGGGTGGGCTAAGCTCGCGACTCGAGCTCTCTCTTGCACTCACCCTTCGATCCTTCCCGATGTCTCTCAGTGAAGGATTTCCGAGCTCGCCACACCTCCGACGATGCTTGCGGCCACCTATTTATAGGTGAAGGAAATCCGGTCGGCGAAGGGCTTCGGTTGCCGGCATCCGGTTCCGCTCGGCTGAACCGGTGTCCCATCGAGCTCTTCCAGCGATGCTCGCTCAACATTAATGGCGCCGCAATCTTATCTCCTCCGGCCGACGTCGGCCTACTCCCCTCGGCCGTAGGCCATCCTTCGCGCGCGTCGCCGGCCATCGCGCGTGAACTACGAGGCGGAGAAAGAAGGAGCGAGGAAGAAGAAGGCAGGAGGAAGAAGAAGGAAGGAAAAAAAAAAGGGGTGGGGCCAAGTCGCGCGGACCCACGTGGGGAAAAAAAGGAGGAGCTGGTGCTTTTTTTTTTTTTGCTTTTCTTTATTTGTTTTTGTTTGTTTTTTTTTTTTTTGTTTTCTTGTTTATCGGGAAAGACAAAATTAAAAAATTAATTAATAAAACTAATTAAAATCGAGGTGTCAACATTTTGCCCCTCTTTGAAGGTGAGCTCGTAGAGGTTGCATTCAAAGACAGATCGATGCCTCAATTTTATCCATGCATGCGCAATAGATTATATTTTATTTAGGACCTATTACTCTATGCGGAAAAGAGCAATATAACATTACATATACTAAGACAGATAAGAAGATACCCGTAGTTACTTACCGAGAGTGAGTGAGATAGGGTGTGAACCCCGAGTTTTGGCAAGTATCAAGGCATCACCTTACCTGTTGCATGAGGAGATTGCTTCTCCGGGACCCGAACCTTTCTTCGGTCGCCCTGTTGGAGCAATAAGTTGGTTTGTCTAGGACCCGAACCTTTCTTCGGTCGCCTTGACGGGGAATTGCTTTCCCAGGACCCGAACCTTTCTTCGGTCGCCTGTTAGAGCAATAAGTTGGTTTGTCTAGGACCCGAACCTTTCTTCGGTCGCCTTGACGGGGAATCGCTTTTCCAGGACCCGAACCATTCTTCGGTCGTCTATTGGAGCAATAAGTGATTTGTTTAAGATCCGAACCTTTCTTCGGTCGCTTTGATGGGAGATGCACCGACCTTTCTCAGGGCATCTCATTTGTGGGTGCCTGATTTGTATCGAGGACACTAGTTGGTACCCGACCTTTTTCGGGAGATGCGCCCGACCTTTCTCGAGCATCTGTTTTGTGGGGTGTCTGACTTCTGTCAAAGACACAAGTTGGAACCCGACCTTTCTCGGGAGGATGCGCCGACCTTTCTCAGGGCATCGATTTGCGGTGTCTGACTTTTGTCGAAGACACCAGTTGGAACCCGACCTTTCTCGGGAGGATGCACCGACCTTTCTCAGGGCATCGATTTGTTGGGGGTGCCTGGACATTCACAAGCATTGAAAGAGTACCGGATATTCACAAGTACTATCCCGGAGGATATTTGGGCCTTTGCGGGCGTCGAAGGGGTACTTGGATGATCGCAAATACAAACTCTTGGAGGTGCCTGGATTTTCGCGAGACGCCGAAGGAGTACCTGATTGCTTGCAGGTGTCGAACGAGTACTTTGAATGATCACAAGTACAAACTCTTGAAGGATACCTAGCATTCGTAGGTATCGAAGGAGTACCTTGGATATTTGTGAAGGTGTCCCACCTCCTGGCAATTGGGAAATGTCGAGGACGTATGAAGGTCTCTCACCTCCTGGTAATGGGAATATTGAGGATGTGCCTCGCATATTCATGAAGGTCTCTCACCTCCTGGTAATTGGGAATATCGAGGACGTACCTTGGATATTGATGAAGGTCTCTCACCTCCCAGTACTTGGGAATATCGAGGATGTACCTTGGATATTCATGAAGGTCTCTCACCTCCTGGTAATTCGGAATATTGAGGATGTGCCTAGCATATACATGAAGGTCTCTCACCTCCTGGTAGTTGGAATATCGAGGACGTACATTGGATATTCATGAAGGTCTCTCACCCGGTAAAGGGGAATATCGAGGGCGTACCCGAGATATTCGTGAAGGTCTCTCACCTCCTGGTAGCATAAACTTGAATGTAGCACGAGGCTTACCCGGATGGCCGCAGCACTTAAAAGGGGTGGAACACTGGATAGGTGCACACAAAGCAATGGAATGCTTGAACAGCTGCTATTATTTGGGGACAACTTGGGCAAGTTGAGTGTCATGAAAAGGAAGTACCTAGACAAGGGTGAGTACTTGATGATATGGGGATACCTAGATAGCAGTAGGTATTCCAAGAGATATTTGGTCAATCACAAGTATCAATACTCTGGGGACAACTCGGACAGGTCGAGTGTCAAGAAGAGAGTACCGGACAGGAAGTGATAGGTACTTTAAGACAAATGGGGATAGAAATATGCTTACCTCGGCAATATCTCTGATCTCTAAAAGTATGTCTGCTATTTGCATAGTATGCACACATGATTGTATATGCTGTAAATTCATGAGTTCAAATGAGATTCATGCATGATAATTTTGTCAGTTCTGCATCTTTTGATTTCCACTGGGGAAGATTTTGAAAGACAACCTTCATTTAGAATGTAGATGTCTTGAACATGCCAGATGAGGGACTTTCAGTCTGAAAGGACTTTTCACTCACTCTCTTGGAGAAGGTTATCCCGACCATTGATGCGGGATTTATAAGGACCACACTATCTTACCGTCATCATGTCGGTAGGGGTCCGAGTATTCTCGCAAAGTGGTACGACTTTACCAATGTGAGAGGTCTTTGTTGAAATGAAGACTTGGTCAATAGCTCATCAAATGGGACCATTGAGGTCAAGGCTCATGAACAAAGTGCCGCACGATCATCTCCGGGTTTGCAAGTCAAGAGTCCTGCGAAAAGAGATAGAATAGTCTTGCTCGTACTTCTTCGAGCGATGCTTATGCACATATGAAATCCTACATTAATTGAAGTGCCCCTAGTCGAAGAGACTTTTACAATGGGATGCAATGTTGGCTTGACTCATGTGTAAAAGGGCGAGAGCTGGTGATTGCCTTGGCATTTGTCACCGGTATTTCTTCTCACTATCAGATGGAGGCTCTATCAATTGAACCACAACAACAACTTTTTCTTGGCTGTATTTTTTACTGGAGGGCATTGGCCTTGCTTTTACCAGGCACACTACTTTTTCATGCTCCTGTTTTTTATTCCAGTTCTTCATTTATGGGCATTGACCTTGCTTTTACCAGGTACACTTTGCTTTTTTATGCCCATGTTTTTTCATTCTTGTTGCTTGAGAGCTGATCTTGACAAGTTCAAGCAAACACCTTTGTTAGATTATTGAGTCTTCATCTTTTGCCGGCACTTCTGATTATGCTACTCAAATGGCAGTAGCTTATGCTTTGCCTCCACGTGAAGGTGAATTTACGAGACTCAATTGAGTTATATAATAGATACAAGTGCGTAAAGAAAGAATTGCTCTTCATGACTCTAGGGCACTTAAATTAATGCGAGTGTTCATATGCAATAAAGACACCCAAAGATTGATGCAAGTGCGAGCAAGAAAATTTCTATCTCTCTTCTCACTTTGTGATCTTTGCTTCGCCTCCGATCTGCCCCGGTGTGGGGTGGTTCTTGACAGAAATTTCATCAGTGCATGGGGCTCAATGGGGTGAGCGATGAAATGCCTCTCACTATTTTGGTTATCGTACCATTCGCGAGAGAACTCTTTACCCTGCAGCCATGGAATCTTCTGCACTCATCTCACAAGTGTATAGATGGGGGACTGTGTATAGGATATGGCTTGCCTTTCATCATCCCGACGCGCCTCATCCAGCATGCTCAATTAATCTTGTATTCTTCACTTAGCTGTCTATTCTAATAATTATCAATGGAATGTGATTTAGACAGACAAAATCATCATGCAAAAATCCATTTGTAAAAGGCATGTAGTATTTTAAATATGATGGAGTTTGGATTCTTCAAAACAAGTGAATGGTTTTGGCTCAAAAAGACCTTCTTGGTAGCTTTAAAGGTCAACAGAATAGTATTGTTAAGCTTTGGACATCAAAAGGGTTATTCACAAAGGGGTGTCGATGGTTGTCCCTATTGATTAGGGATATGACACATGAATGATCAGCCGGGGTCGAGAATCTAATCGGGCATCTTTGTTTCTTTTTCCTTGCTTGGATCACTTGGTTTGCCTTGTTTAACCACTTGATCGGCTCTTGAATTCCAATGCCTCCTGTCAATATGAGTTCGAGAGTGAGTGTTAGAAATGATGCCAAATTACCTTTCCCCGAGTTTATTTGTGCTGGCTCTTAAAGATATTTGAATGTCGATGATGGCTTCTTTATCTTAGCATAGTTCAATGTTTCCTTCAATTGGCCTCCCTCATTTATGACCATGTATGCATGATTGCTGGTCGTTGATTCATCTTCAGCACCTTCCTTCGTGGAATTTCTCCTTCGTCTTTGACTATATGACCATTGAAGCATTGAGCAAAGTCATATACTTCAAGCTTCTATGGAATCTCGAGATGGACAATCAAAGCCTCCAATTCTCCAATGGTAATTACTTCTTACAAGAGCATGTGTCTAGAGCAAGAAGTGAGGCCTCCAAATTTTAAGGTTATTGACTGGGATAGAAGATTCATTTTGACCAGATAGATTCTTGAATGACGCGTCCCTTACACCGAGCTGGGCGAAATTGACATGGATTACTCTTACGCGTCTGCTTGGGTAATGTCGATTTGCTCAAGTTATGCCATTGAGTTTGCTACTTGATTTTCAACACTTCCTTAAATGCTGATGATTACCATTCATTTTTCTTCATTGAGTCAACCCAAACACACGGTTTTGATGATAGTGTAAACACATCACTCATATATAAAGGTGCACAAGCATTTTCATTATGATAGAGAAATGCTTGGCAATGCCATACAATGGACATCTTTCAAGGGTAGTACTTTTTCACAAAGCATCGGAATTAACGGTTTAGTGAATTCCCGCCCATCCATCTCAGTCAGAATCAAGGCTCCTCCGGGAAGTATCTTCTTTATTACATAGGGACCCTTGTAATTTGGGGCAAACTTGCCTCCGGGCTCTGGAAAGATTGGCAGTATCTTTCTCAAGACTAGCTCGTTTACCTCAAAGTGCTTGGGTCGCACCTTTTGATTGAACGATCGAGCTACCCTTTGCTGGTAACACTGACCATGACAGAGTGCTTTCGGTCGTTTTCGTCAATCATATTCAGTTGCTCAAACCTTTGTTGTGTCCATTCTTCTTTGGACAATCCCGTCTCGTGATAAAATTCGCAAGGAAGGGATTTCTACTTCTACGAGCAAAACCGCCTCCATGCCATAAACCAAGGAAAAAGGCGTTGCCCGGTGGAAGTTCGAATCGAAGTTCGATATGCTGTTAGTGCGAAGGGTAACCCTCATCATGCCGTCGCGGTAGTTTTCAGCTGTCTTGGATAGGATTCTCTTGATGTTCTTGTTAGCGGCTTCCACGGCTCCATTCATTTGTGGACGATAAGGGGACGAGTTCGATGTCGGATTTTGAACTCAGAAAAAAATTGATCAATCAACTTGTTGTTCAGGTTTGACCCATTATCGGTCACGATAGCTTCCGGTACGCCATAACGGGCGATTATGTCACGTCCGATGAATTTCATAACGTTTCGTGCGTTACGCTTGCATAGGATGCAGCCTCGATCCATTTTGAGAAGTAGTCGATTGCGACCAAAATGAACCGGTGCCCATTTGATGCCTTTGGATTGATTGGGCCAATCACATCAATGCCCCACATTGAAAATGGCCACGGCTCGATAAGCGATGCAATTCGGTTGGAGGGACATTTATCTTGTCCCCGTGGATCGACAACGATGACGGCTTCGCACATGGTGAGCACAATCGCTCTCTAAGGGGAACCAGTAACAACCCAATCTCATTATTTTCTTGGCCAACATATGTCCATTCATGTGAGGACCACATACTCCCCATGTATTTCTTGCATTATTTGTGTGGCTTCGTTTGCATCCACACACCTTAGCAGATCGAATTATATGATCTTTTGTACAAATTTTCACCGACGAAGAACCTTGAAGCCATTTTCATAAGGTATTTTCGATCGAGGGAGTGCTTTCTTTAGGGAATTCCTCGCTTTTGGATGTATTTCATGATGTCGTAATACCAGGGTTTTCCATCGGGTTCTTCGATTATAGTCATGCGGTGGGCTGTCTTGTCGGGACTTCAATCTTCAAAGGCTCTACTTCTAACCCCTTCGTTACTTGTAACATAGATGATAGTGTTGCTAGTGCATCAAAGCAAACCGGTTATGAATTCTAGGTAGATATTCAAACGAGATGTCCCGGAATTCTCCTACCAATTCCTCCAAGTAGTCGTGATAAGGCACTAGTTTGGCATCTCTTGTCTTCCACTCGCCCACGGCCCGGAGGATGATTAAGGCGGAGTCACCAAACACTTTTAGTTTTGACACTTCCATTCCAATAGCCGCTTGTAGGCCGAGGATGCATGCTTCATATTCAGCTATATTATTGGTGCACGGAAACATCAATTTTGCAGCCACAAGATAATGCTGCCCATTTGGGGATATCAAGACCGCCCCAGTGCCTGAACCTGACAAATTTACAGCTCCATCAAAGAACATAGTCCATGTGTCCTCTTCTACCGTTGAAATTCGGTCATCCGGGGAATGATCATCGCGTACTTCTTTAGGGCAATCTGCTAACATGTCGGCAATCACCCGACCTTTAACGATTTTTGCGACATCACCGGATGTCGAATTCTGAAATTAGGATTTGCCATTTGGCCAATTTTCCCACCAAGGCCGGGCAACCAAGCAAATACTTGATTGGGTCACTCTCGATTACAAGGAATGTTTGGTAATGCAAGGTATACTCGTCGGAGTCTCAGTGCAACACCCATACTAACGCAAAGACACGGGTCTTTTCGATTTGGAGTAATTTTGTTCGATATTGTGAACTTTTTACTCAAATAGTAAATGGCTCGTTCCTTCCCATCATGGGGTCCTTTCGTGCCAACATTGCACCTAGGGATTCACTGTTGATGGTAAGGTAGAGGGTCAAAGGGTGTCCTGGAGTCGGGGGTACTAAAACCGGGGGTTTCATCAGGTACCGCTTTAAATTTTCAAACGCCAGTCGGCAGTCATCATCCCATTTGATTTGTGCATCTTTCTTGAGAAGTTTAAAGAAAGGTTTTGCAGTTTCAGAAAGCTGGGAAATGAATCGCGCAATGTAATTTAATCTTCCCAGAGGCTCCGGACTTCTTTCACGTCGAGGGAGGAGGCATTTCAAATATCGCTTTAGTTTTTGACGGGTCCACTTCTATCCCTTTACAGCTCACAATGAATCCAAGTAATTTGCCAGAAGTCACCCCGAACACACATTTTGCTGGGTTCAAGCGCAACTTGAACTGGCGAAGTCGATCGAATAATTTTTCCAGGGTCTTCACATGGTCTTCTCCATGTCTGGTTTTGGCGATCATGTCATCGACATATACTTCAATTTCTTTATGCATCATGTCATGGAAAAGGGTGACCATGGCACGTTGGTAAGTTGCTCCGGCGTTTTTCAGGCCAAAAGGCATGACCTTATAGTGAAAAGTCCCCCATGGAGTAATGAATGCCGTCTTTTCCTTATCTTCCTCCTTCATTTTTATTTGGTTGTATCCCGAGAACCCATCCATGAAAGAGAAAAGTTTGAATCCAGCGGTACTATCCACAAGAACGTCTATGTGAGGTAGTGGGAAATCATCCTTTGGGCTTGCTTTGTTCAAATCGCGGTAGTCGACACAAATCCGGATTCGACCATCTTTCTTTTTACTGGTACAATGTTTGCCACCCAACTAGGATATTGCGAGACTTCGAGGAAGCCTACGCCAGGAGCTTCATTACTTCTTCTTCAATCTTTTTGACAATTCGGGCTTAGCTCTTCTTAGCCGCGCTTCTTAGGGGCCACATCAAGGTTGGTTGGCAAGTCGTGCTCCACGATCATTGGATCAAGGCCTGGCATATCGGCATAAGACCATGCGAATACATCTTGATATCTCTTTAGAGGGCAATTAAGCTTGCAGCTTCTTCTTCGGGAAGGTTCGCGCCAATCTTTATCTCCCTTGGATCTTCCGTGTTGCCTAAATTGACAATGATGGTGTTTTCGGTAGTAGGGGCCTTGCTTCTTCGTGGCGCTTCCAATTCCATTGAATTTCGTCGGAATCATCAAAATCATCATCCGAGTCATCGAATTGCTATCATGGCTACTTGTGGTGCTGGTTTGGACCGTTCCCATACCCTCGCCTGCCGCTATATTATTCCTGTGTCATAGAGTAGATAGGCTAAGGGAACAAATAAGGTTAGTAGTATGCATGCTTCTTTTTGAAAATGTGATAAATTGCTTTTAAAGATTAAAGATAAGGAAACATGAGGAGACCGGGCCTCAGATTTCTTCTTTCATTTGACGGTGGCTATCATCAACGGGCCGGTTTGGTGTGTCTCCTTATGCCCTCAAAATGTTTTCAACTTTATTTATTAGTAGACGGATTTACGGGGTGGTTTCAAAAATAGTTCCTTGAGTGGAACCGTTGTTGAAAACAAAGCAAGCTAGACTTTAAGAAATATGTACAGGCTCCCACGTAGGGGAGCATGCGGAGGAGTTAAAAAGGATTCTACTCGAGCGGGCCCGCACCCATTTCCCGACGGTCCCTCGTTGATAGCGCCCACGAAGAAGTCTTCATACCGGTTGCCGCCACGTCTCCTTGTGCTCCCGGCTTTGTGGATTTCGGATCATCCACGTCTCCCCATCCATCAGGGACGATGTTGTGGTGATGATCATAGAAACTTTGGGGAATTGAATAATTGACATAGTAGTCAAATTTACCACTTGGTTGGCCCAAAGTGTCTATGATTGCTTCTCCTTTATGTGCCTCCTTAGCATGCTCGGGAACATGGTACGGGTCTTTGGGTACCACGAGGAGGTGATCATTGCCAAAACACAGCCATGGAGAGCGGAACGTGAATACCCCAAAGATCCAAAAGATCTTGGACCTTGTCTTTCGGGATGGTGCAATCATCTAGCGAGTGTCCTAATTCCCCTGAATGGTAATCGCATTGCTTGGATGGATCATAATCAACGAAGTACTCGGGGGTAGGATGGTTCAATTCTCTGCCGATTATCCCTTGCTCTAGGAGGATGGGGAAAATAATGGCCATTGATTTAGGAAGAGGCGAATATGGTCGTGTGCTTCTTAGGGATAAGGGTAGCCGTGCCCCTCGCCAGGTTGTGTCAGTAGGGTCCTCTTCATTTATCACCAGCTCCTCATTGTGATGAGAACGGAATGCACGGGTAGCTTGAGCAAAGTTTTCTGTCAAATGGTGTACAAGTCTCGCGTAGTTCTTCGACTTGGTGTCGAAGCCGGATGAACGAGAAGTTATCGCATGTCTCTTCTAATTTCTCTTCCTCAATGGCACCTATGAAAATATCCTCGAGCATGGTGGTCATGTCATCGGCCCCTCCTTTTTTATAAGTGAGGGCCAAGTTGTGTCTTCCCTGGGTTATGGGCAATTTCACACTTTCGGGGTTGAACCATTTTGGAGTATCCACTTCCTCTTCCTCATGCATCATCTTGGCGGGCCGGGAAAGTTTCCTCGAGACGGGGATATACAAGGCCGACTTTTTCTTTGCTTTTCTATCGGGGAATATCCCAAACCGAAGTATAGGGTCTTCTCCGAGCTTCAATAGGCTGACGAATGCCCTGGCCTCTCCTACCAAGCCCTTGTCCTGGAAGGAAACCGTGTCCTACCATGATTTTTCCTACCATGATTGCAGCACTTGATATCTCGGGGACGAGGGGCAAAGTCCCTCGAGTTTCGTGTATAGTAGACACGAGCTCGAACGATTGATAGCTAGCTTCGCTCTTGTCACTAGGTTCAACATAAGGAATGGCCGTCTCGTGGTAGATGCGGTGATCTTCTTCTCCTCGGACCGTGATCGAGTTTTCCTCCAACCACGAACTTCACACTTTGGTGGAGGCTTGAAGGTACTGCTCTGCGACGTGTATCCATGGGCGCCCTAAGAGGAAATTGAATGCAAAGTGGGGATATCCATCACCGGAACAAAATTTTGAATACGGTTGGGCCAATTTGAATGTCGAGCTCGATCTCTCCCATTGTTTCCTTCTTTGTTCCATCAAATGCTCGAACGAAGTCTTGGGTACTGGATCCATGATCTCTCTATTTTAAGGCGACAGAGTGTCGCTAATGGACATATGTTAAGAGCAAATCCGTTGTCAATCAGCACTCGAGCGACGTGAGATGCGTTGCACTTGATCGATATGTAAAGGCCCTTGGTGTGTCCTCTACCCTCCTCGGGAATCTCTTCATCGAAAATGCCATTTGATCCTTTAGAAGGATGGTACTTGACAAATTCCTCGAGTTTGTCATGCTCAATAGTTTTGTGGACATGTACTTCACTTAATACTTTCATGAGGGATTTTGGTGTTTGACGGATGTCCGAAGCAATTCCAGAGAGAGATCTCGCGCCGGTGATTTTCGTGAATGTTCCACCACATTATATTCGCTGGCCTTAACTACGGCCAAAAACTCCTTGGCTTCTTCGTCGGTGACGGGCTTAGCGATCGAGTATTTGCTTGAGCATAGGTTCGCCTGATCTTGTGACCAAACCAACATCAAGGTCATAAGACCATGGTACCGCATTGTTGTATTTGTATTTGTAAGGTTGGGGAATCTCAATGACTATAGCTGTTTCGCCGTTGATGCTTGAACAATGGCTCATTTCCTTTCAAAGACGCTCTCGGGTAAGGTGGAATCATTCTTCTCCTTTTCCGCATTTAGTGCCGCAAATTCTTCCTCCCAATTGATGAGGACTTGGGATATGGTAGAAACTATGTTGGCGTGGCCGGCGTGCACAATTATTCCGGCCTCTATCATTCTTAATACCCTTTCCTCCATTATTGCGAAAGGCGGTATTTCATTGCCCGGATAATACCCGGTTTCTACTAGCCCTTGATAGATGTCGACCATATGTGCATTGACATTTCGATTTGACCGGCTTCGTAACGAATATCATGTTTACTTTGTCGGCATGATCGGGGAGCGGATTGCTTTGGACATTCGGCTTCGCGGTTTGGAATGAGAAGGCCTTAGTATCCAGCAGGTTCGGATTCGATGCTTAAGGACGAAACACTCATCGTTGAATGGCCTACTTCTCCCATGTGATAGTCACATTTTTGGACGGGTCATAGCTGGAGAAGTTTTCAGCATTGGGTCGTCTTGGCTCGTTGAAAGGAGGCTCTTGTTTCGGAGGATTGCCAAAACACGGGAGGGAGATCCGGGAAGCGGAGTGAATTGTCTTCGGTTGTTGTAGCGCCGGGGTGGACGGCTATTAGTCCGTTGCTGGCCTGCGTTTGTCGAACAATCGGGAGATGACCGGTGTTTGCGGTGTACGTGGCATTGACATCGATCAAGGATTCTTTATCTTTTTCATGTTAAGTCTTCTGGCGCGACAGGGGCGGCTCGGTGAACCAGCCATCCCTTAAACCCGTCTCAATCTGCTCTCCCACCGGAATGAGTTGATTGAATGATTCAGCGATCGTAGTCACCATCCGATTGCGGTATTCGAAAGGGAGGGTTTTGATGAACATTTTTCTCAATTCAAAGTCAGTTGGCTCAAGACTGATCTGGGCGGCGAGATTCCTCCATCTAATGGCATATTCTTTGAAGGATTCTTGCTTTTTCTTTTCCGTGCGATCAAGATCCTCGCGAGAAGGGGTAATGTCCATTATGAATTTGTACTTGTTTGAGGAATGCTTCACTTGCTTCACTCCATGTCTCGATGAGGTTTATGTTCTTTTTATGTACCATCTCGGGCGGGACCTATCGGGCTTGACTGGAACAACTGGATCATTAAAGGTTCATTATTAACGTCTTGGGTCATTCGAACCAAGTACATCCGCAAGTGAGCTCTTGGGCGGGTCGTGCCATCGTACTTCTCGAACTCAGGCATTTTGAATTTTTCCGGCATTTTGACCTTAGAGTAGATGGAGAGGTCTGTTGGAGTAGGATCTTGAAGGCCTTGCAATTGCTTTAGCCTCTCTTCAAGCTTCTCAAGGCGTTTGTCATGTTCAGTCTTAGACAAACTTGTTGGGCTTTGCTTTCTCGACTACGATTTGGTGCGTATCATCTTCTAATTCGGGCATGTTATCATCAGTATCTCTTCCTTGATCACCTCGAGTAGACGATTGCGGTAACAATACTTCGATTGAGGCCGGGGCGGGAGCTAATTTGCCTTGGATGGAATCTATCTCGCTTTGAGAGTTGCTTGAAGCACATTGAAGACTTGTTTCATTTCATTTTCCATAATCTCGACACGGCTTGGTACATTTTCTTCGGCCATTCTATCTTTTGGATTTGGCGAATACGACTATGATTGTGATTACGCATAAAGAAAATGGAGAGAATGTAAGCCGGGAAACGTATGGAACACCGGCCCATGGCAAGGGTCACGTCATTTTTATTTATTAACAGGAGATTTATACAATGCCAAAAGGGCTTTTTACACAAGTCAAAACGACCCTAGATATTAACATTAGGAATATTCACATCAAAAGTCCCGCTGCCCATTTTATATGCGATGGGAAGCTCCAGTCTTGTGAAGCCGCTTGCTTCTTCGTACTAACTTTGATACGTGTCTCTTGCTGGTCTCCAAGCTCTTTTCAAGAGATTCGATTCGCCCTTGCGGGGGTAAGTTTATCAACTACATCGGGGATTACTTGGTTGCAACTCCTTGGGAATTATATGGTTGAGGATGTAGAATGTTGATGCATGATGAACTTTTTCTTGTTCCTTTAACCTTCGGGCACGATGATCTTTTCAGTGTGACATCTACTCCATGCGTTTTGAATTATGCGGATCTCCTCCAAGTAGTTGTAGTCCGTACGGGTGAAAAAGATTCGGAACAATCCTGATTTGAGTGGTGGCGGGACTTCTTGAAGGACCCTGTACTGACGAGCCACCCTATATGGATAATATGAGGTAGCTCCGGAGAGGCCCAAGAACGGGATGGGGTTGTAATAATCAAGCGCAAAGCGCGCCTCTCCTGCAATGAACCATTTAGCTCGCCATAGGAATGTCTCAGGGACCGGGTTTTTTAGCAAGTTAATCCATCGAGAATAATCTTCATTGGGAGAATATTTTTCCAAGATTTGAAACTTTTGCAATGGGTGTTTAAACTCGTTGATTTCAAATATTTGCATGAGGTGCCCAAATCCTTTTATATGGGAAAAGAACCACATTTGTAAAATTTCTGGAGCGGCCCTCATGATTTTTTCTTTTTGGTCCTTAAAACGATTAAGGGATAAAAACGTTTCGGCTAAAACCATATTCACATATCCTGCTCCAAAAATGACTTGATTTATCACCCATGTGATTGAAGGATCTATAGCATTCTTTCGATGGGGAAAGATAATAAAACCAAAGAATGCTAAGAGGAAGATCTTGGCTTTTTGGGTCATTGACTGTTTTTCAAAGCATTCAGTTAAAGATGATAGCGGAAAAGCATTATTGTTGGCTTGAACAATTTCTCTTACCGAATGATTTTTTAGAAACCGTGATAGACTAACCACAGGGTCAATGCCGATTGGCTTGACAAGCTCGCTTCCCTGGGGGCATTCCTATGGCGAGACCGTACTCTTCTAAAGTCGGAGTCGGTTCAAATTTGCCGAACATGAAGGTGGATGTTTCAGGACACCAGAAATGTGGTAGTGCTTGCATGACCCCCAGTGGATATTGATTTGGAGCAATGGGAGGAGATGACCGATTCTTGATTTGACGCACTCTTGGCCGAGTTGATCTAACCGCTTCCACCATCCGAGAAGCTCTTTCTTTGGGGTAGGAATGAACTGGATATCAAATCTTCCCATCGCATATAAGGAAGGGAAATACACAACCCGACCCTATTTTGCCATGAGCCGAAAAGACTAAGTAAAAGTAAAGAAATCACTTTGCTTTTAAATAAAATGACAAGCACAAAGACATGCACATGAGATGTGTGGCTCGATTTCTAACTCAGAAGGATTGGTGAGATTAAAAGGATATCCGCCCGTCGCAGTCTCGCGTTAGCAGCATACCCTCCTAATCTCGGCTAAGAAATTCGGGAAAAGAAAGGCAACCTCTACATCGCAGTCTCGCGTTCGAGGTCGTATCTTTCTTAACACCATCCTAGAAATCCTATGGCGGCCCAGGTCCGGCGGCCGGGTTGTGTGTGCCATGTGTAGTGTTTAAAACAATAAAGCATGCATAACAGTTTATAATCACAAGATAATTTGCTTTAAGCAAGATTAAAAATCTAACCACCGACCCGCATATATAAAAAAAAACCTAAGTCAAGTAAAGATATTAAACAAGACATAAAGGCCTAAGTCCTCAAAGTCCCCAATGAGTCGCCAAGCCGTCGCGACCTCTTTTTTTCTCGCGCCCGCATCGGGTACGAGCGCCCGAGGAGGCTAATGGCTCGGCTGAAATTAATTATGCCCGGACTCTCCCAAGTCCACCAATTCGCAACTTAATGGTTCAAGTTTTTAACCTATAAATCAATTTTTAAAATGGAGTCGCCACTAATCAATTTGGGGTGGGTTGATTAGAAACCCAAGTGAAGTATCGGGAGAAATACTCACTCGCGCAACCAGAGAAATTAGGATCGGGGACTTGATTACACTAGTTAATCACTAATGCCCTTTCGGTACCTAATCTTGTTTAAACCCTAAGGCTTTTTGGATATTTGAGAGATTTTCCATGCATTTTTGGGAGGAAAAACATTTTTTGAATCATTTTCTAATTTTTTTGGACACGAAGGGATTTTTGGTATTTTTGGAAAAATACAAGTCTTTTTGGCTTTTTCTGAATTTTTGGCCTTTTTGGAAAATATGAAATTTTTTTTATTTTTGATTTTTCGAAAAATAAAATATTTTTTTAATATCTCTTGATATTTTTGGAAAATAAATTATTTTTTTTATTTTTCTCGATTTTTTTGAAATAAAATATTTTTTAACAATTTTTTAATATTTTTCGATTTTCTGGAAATTAAAACATTTTTTTAATATTTTTTTGAAAATAAAATATTTTTAATATTTTAAAAATATTTATTATTTTATAAAATAAAACCGACCGGTCGGATTCGGTTGGGTCCGACCAGCCGGCGACCCAATCGCGGACGGGCCCGCAACGCGGGCCCGACTCGGATTTTTCGGCTTTTTCTCCTTTTTTTTTTAAAATCAAAAACGACGCCGTGGCGGGCGTTCGGAGACGCCCGGCCCGGCCCGACGACCCGGTCCACGACCCGTTCCGCGACCGGCTCCCCCGCGAACCCTACCCGACCCGGATCCGACCGCGACCCGGTCTTCCGCCGCGCCCGCATTCGTGGAATCCCTACCCGGTTCCCGATCCGGTCCGACCCGACAACCCGGATCGTGACTGAAAATCGGGAACCCTAGGGTTCCCGAATCGCGGCGCCGAGGCACGCGGCGGGGACGATAGCGACGGCGACGGCGACGGCGACGGCGACGGTAGTGACGAGAGTTGGACTGCGGCGGAGGGGGAAACTATGGCGACGGCAACGGCGGCGGTGGAGGTAGCACTACCCGCGATGGCGTCCGGATGGTGGTGGATGGGCAACTCGGTTTCCCGATCCGGGTGCGGCGTCGGGGATCGAGGCGAACGGGCGTGGCACGGCGTCCGGCGGCAACAACAAAAGAACAACTCGACCAGACCCTCCTCGGCCTTGATTTCTCCTCACTCGGGCCCGATCCGAGCCTCCACCGGCCGGATCGACCTTCTCGGTTACTCGCCGCCCGCCCCTCCCGAAGTCTCTCGGTGGAGGGTGGGCTAAGCTCGCGACTCGAGCTCTCTCTTGCACTCACCCTTCGATCCTTCCCGATGTCTCGGTGAAGGATTTCCGAGCTCGCCACACCTCCGACGATGCTTGCGGCCACCTATTTATAGGTGAAGGAAATCCGGTCGGCGAAGGGCTTCGGTTGCCGGCATCCGGTTCCGCTCGGCTGAACCGGTGTCCCATCGAGCTCTTCCAGCGATGCTCGCTCAACATTAATGGCGCCTGCAATCTTATCTCCTCCGGCCGACGTCGGCCTACTCCCCTCGGCCGTAGGCCATCCTTCGCGCGCGTCGCCGGCCATCGCGCGTGAACTACAGAGGCGGAGAAAGAAGGAGCGAGGAAGAAGAAGGCAGGAGGAAGAAGAAGGAAGGAAAAAAAAGGGGGTGGGGCCAAGTCGCGCGGACCCACGTGGGGAAAAAAAAGGAGCTGGTGCTTTTTTCTTTTTGCTTTTCTTTATTTGTTTTTGTTTGTTTTGTTTTTTTTTTGTTTTCTTGTTTATCAGGAAAGACAAAATTAAAAAAATTAATTAATAAAACTAATTAAAATCGAGGTGTCAACAGCCCTCAATTTTTTTTTTATAACTTAGAATTTCTTTTAATTTTTTTTATAATTTTATTATTTTTTTCTCTTTTTCCTTTTTACTTCTCTTCCTCTTCTTCGTCTAGCCAATCGCACGATCACAACAACGGTTGGCAACCAACCAAAAGAGAGCCGATGAGATTGTTGGCCTCGAGGGAGCCTCGTCAAGGTTGGATGAGGGTTCGACAAGGTTGCTGGACCTCATTTAGCCAATTACTGGCTATTGTGGCTAGAGGAAGAAGAAGAGGAAGAGAAAAGAAAGAAAAGAACAAAGAAAAAAATGGTTTAGGCTCAATTATGTAGTTATTCCTGAAAAAAAAAAAAAAAAAAAAAGTTGTTGTCTACTTCTTAAATTCTGCTCAAAATCTATTCTTAGGAATAAATTTGTTCCTAAAAAAAAAAAAACGTTACCAAACGGATTTCTATTTTTTTTTTTATTCTTAAGAATAAAATAATAGAATTATATATTATTTGGCATGTTACCAGCAGACCCTTAAACTTGAAAGAGAACGTTGGATTCAAAGTACTCGATTTGAAAATGTATTTTAATTGAGCAATTTCAAAATTTAAGCATTGCATAATATAAGAAACTTATTAACTAATATTATGATAAATGGTTACAATCCAGCTATAAAAAAAACATACTTAAGGTATTAGTGATATTTGTAGGGCACGTTTGGGAATGACTTTCCCAAGCCACTTTGGGCATCCAAAGCCCTTTGGGCTAAAAATGGGCATTTGGCAAAAAATTTTGTAAACATCATTGAAGGAAATTAGGCCTTTGGAAGGCTAAAAACTCAAGATAGATATGAGATTGCCTTGAACATTTCAATATTCTCAACATGCAAAGGGAGAATTAGTAAAAAAAGATTCTTCAAAAACTATTGTCATTGACTTTTTTTTTTTTTTTGGTTTTGCCATCACATATCATTTTTCATCTTCTTCTACGAGGGGTTGGCAATGGGCTAGAGAGAGGCCAGCGTGGTCATAGCGACCTAGGCAACCATTGTCAAGGGGTCATGCGAACTAGATGGTGTTGACACCTAAATTTTGGACAACCCATTTAATCATTTATTGCATAAAAATTGGGGATTAATTTTTAACCCCTAAAAAATATTATAATTCAATCGCATAGCATATAATTTTTTAGGTGCATTTATTTTTAATTTACATGTTTTGCATTTTTATTTTTAGGACCGGTGGTGGATGAGCTCAAATTTTATGTTTTTAAGCTCTAGTTCGGTAGGCCGGGCTAGGCCAATGAGAGGATAAAATTAACCCAAGCCCGTCGTTATTTTTAATTGATTATCTTGCGAAAAATTAAGATTTGATGCGATATTATGGTTTTTGAAAATTAAAAAAAAAATCGCATTGTAATCTTATTTTTTATCAATAGATGATGAAATCGGGGGAGAATATTTTTGAGATAAGGATTTTGGGTGATCGGGAGGTTATAGATTATCTTCGTGTATATTGAAAAAACGAGATAAAATATTCTACGAAGATTACCTATTTTCACCTATAAAAAGCAATCGGGTATGTGGAGATGAGGAGCTTTTTTGGGAAAAAAATTCAGTCCAAAGGAAGAGAAGAAAAGAGGTCTTTCCTTAGGTTTATTTTTCTTCAGCGTAGGAAGAAAAAGACTGAAATGGAAAAGGGGTTTCCTTGGCTTTCGTTTTTAGGGTTATAGAAGAAAAAGCAAAAGGCAAGAAAAGTGACTTTCTTACTTCTGTCAGAGAGAGTTGCAGGGAGAAGGAAAAGTAAAGTGACGTGAGAGAGACTAGTGAAAAAGAAAAAAAGCAGCGTAAAGGTAAAAAGAAAAAGGTGGGGGTGATTTGACCCTCACTGTTCATTGTCTTCCTTGCTGCGTTCACGTTGCTACTCCATCCTCGACGAACCGAAGTCCTGACGCTCCACCCTTCACGAGCAGGCCCGAACCGCGCCACAGCCAAGCCGTCTTCCCCGCGCCGACGTAGCCGCCGATCTCCATCCGCGAGCCCCGACGACCGCACCCTCGTTGACGCCCGCGACCTCGCCGCGCCTCCTTCGCGAACAACTTGCTCGCTGCCATTACCGCCCGTCGCTCCACCCGAGGCGAAGCAACAACCAAGTCCCTCTCTTTGCAACGCCGGTAGTCCGCAACCCACCTCGACCGCACCTTCCGGCCCGCCAAAGCTCTGCCACGGCCGGACCCGAACCAGATCTGCCCACACCGCCGAGCACCGACGCCGATCCACCCAACGCCGGCCGTGCCCGTCCGGACCCGAGCTTCCCTAGCTCCGCTCCGGTGTTTTTGCCGCCGCCGGTTCACCTTGGCCGGAGCCTCCTTTGCCGAGCCGATTCGCCGATTCCCTCCTTGGAGATCCACGAGCGGTGACTGGAAAAGAAGGAAAAACAGAAAAAAAAAAAAAGCAAAAAGAAAAAGAAAATCTGATTAGGTAGTTTTTCTTTTTTTCATTTATTTTACTTTATTTTGTTTATATTCTTTAGTTTAGTTATTTAATTGGATCCCAATGTTTACTTTATGAATCTTGTAGGCATTATCCGCAAGAGTTATCCCTAAACTTATTGTAATTATTAATTTGACCCGTAAGATGTCGGGTGATTTTTTTAATTACATTAATTTTTGGGGTTTGTTGATAGTTTTTAAGTATCTGAATCAATATAATTATTAATTTGATCCGTAAGAATTCGGATCAGATTTTTAGTTATTTTGAACTATTTGTTGTGATAATTAGGGTTAGGATAATCGTTAATTTGACCTTGTGAGACAACAGTGTTATTTTTTTATTATTTTGATCATTTATTTGATTGAATATCTTGATTGTTTAGATTTAATATTTAATTGAAAAGCCACTAAAAAATCTAAATAATATTTGAATTAGGATTCAGTTTGTTTTGGAATTTTTTTTGTTATCTGGCATATCTAGGATAGGGATTTCAGTTCGGAAAATATAAAAAAACAAAAAAAAAAACTAAAAATGCATTCATTTAGGATTTTTAGTTTCTGTTTAATTTAAGTTGCATTTTTAATTACATGGAAATTTTAATTTCGAAATTAATAAAAAAAAACACAAAAAATCATCATACATATATCATGTTATATTATGACATTTTTTGCATGTCATTGCATATTAGATAAATTGCATGTTAGATTAAGATAATATCTTAGTTTAAATTAGGATTTAATGTGACCCGATCCTTAGTTTAAATTAGATAGAATTTTAATCTAGCTAGATCATTTTTGCATAGAAATATCAAATGCACGTCATTTAGTTTTTATTGGTTTCATTTAATTAGAACTTCCTCGTCATTAGACTAAGGCATTTAATGAATCTCGCATGACATATAACTCGCATACTAAATGATATATTGCGTGTCATTTTAGTATGTCATTACATCGCATTACTTGTCATCATTTGATTAATTGAGATTGCATTTAATTATTGCATTTCTTCATGTCATATAGTTTAGGTCATGCTGACATGTCATATTAGATTACATGCATTGCATAAGTCATGATTTTCATTAAATAAAGTGAAAACAAAAATTGAAATTGCATGTTAATTAGAAATCATATTTAGGGCTGCTAATGTGAATTTCGATTTAAAGAATGCAGATACTTTCGTTGTTTCTAGGTATGTTTTGCAATATTAAATTGCTTTCTTGAGTGTTAAATTGGTGGTATGCGCACACGTATGATCACCTCACATGTTAGGAAGTTAAATTAAAATCAATTCAGTTGCCAAACATATTGTTGAAAATGAAATAAAAAGGTACCGAAAGGACACTAGAATAGTCTGGTGTAATCAAGTCCCCGAACTCATAAATCTGGTTCGTAGAAGTAAAGTAAATCTCCTATTACTTTACTTGGGTTTCTAATCGACCCACCAAAAATAGATTAGTGGCGACTCCTGATTAAAAATTATTTGCATGTTAAGAATTCAAATCTAAGTCGTGAATTGGTATGGGCTTGGGAGAACCCGAGCTAAGCTTAAAAAACTTAGTAATCCATTAACCTAGCTTTAAGTCGTGACAGATGGCACATAGGTTGCTTGAACCAAATGACCTTCGAGGGCCACGCGACTTAGGCAAGGGGCTGTTTGGGATCGCATAACCGAATTAGCCCTCGCCAGGGTCGAGCGATCTCTTTGAGAGTTTGCAAGAGTCATGACTAGGACAGCCCTCGCCGATAATCTCTAGGGGCTGCCAAAGATCTTGCAACCTCAAACCACAATCATTGTTGATCACCTGCCCTTTGCCAACCAATTGTTTTTTCTTTTTTTTTTTAATGACAAAAGCCTTTTATAAATATAACTTATTAAAACACTATTTTGCCCAAAAATGCTTTTTTTTTTTTTTTGACATAGCCTAAAAGTACTTCATAATAAACTTTTAGATTATAATTTACCAAACATAATTTGTATTTTGAAAAACTCTTTTAACTTAAAGTCCTTCACATCCCCCAAAAAAATTTCCTCAAAAATTCCAACCAAATGCACTTGCAGTAAGTCAGGGACTTTTTTTCTATTTTTTAATAACAAATGGCAGTTTGACACGTAAATTACAAAAACTTCAAAATCCAGGGATAAATAGCAATTATGCAAACAAAAAATTGCCATAGATTGAAGAAACAAATCACTTTCTCCGAAAACAATATGTGGTTGTCGCTTCGTTATTATTACCTGTATGTTTTTTCTGTTGGGATTTTATTTCTTTCCCACTTCCGTTATAAAAATGGACAACGACGTTGGATTCGGTGTGCTCGGCTTGAAAATGTATTTTAAGCGAGCGATTTCAAAATTTAAGCACCGGGTGATACGAGAAGCATAAAAAATAATTCATGTATTAGGAATATATGCAGTAATTCAGGGACTATTTTGCAAATACTTTTCAAAACGAACGGTGAGTTGGGGACCTAAATTGAAACAAACTTCCAAATCCAGGGACAAATCGCAATTTTGCAAATAATAGATTGAAGAAACCAATCGCTTTCTTCAGACAGAAACCCAAACACGCGAACGTCGTTGTCGCTTTCATTATCATTATTTTTTTTAATATGTTTAATCTTTGGGTATTTCATCGTGTCTTTCGTCGTTGATCGGCAGCTGCACCGGAAACCAGCAACACTCCCCACCTGGAAAACCATGATTGTCTGAAGAATCGGGTAATCTTTCGTAACTGAAATTTCGGTCTTCACGTTGGTCTCTGTTGATTTGATTGCCCGGACGAGGGTCGATGACAAATTCGAGTTCTTGAACTGAGAACAGTTGCCATTCCTCGTTTCTTGAAGAATCTGAAAATCAGAACTTTCGACTCCCCATTTTGATCTTGAAGTCGTGTGCTCAGCAAATAAAGTGGTGGGTTCTCTTGATATTAACGCAATGGTTGATTACCTACTGAATTGAAGTTGATTTTTTGGCTTTATTTGATAGGCACCAGTTTCAAGAACTGTTTTTTCTTCTGGGGTGGTATGGGTGGAACTGGGTTGCTTTGGGTTTGGAGGTTTGTCGTGCTTCTTCAGTTGATCAGTGGCGTTCTTGGTTGGGGAAAGGAAGGTCACTATGCAAGTTGCAAAATAGCAGAGGTACGTTCACTACTTTCTTTTAGTTACTACGATTCATTATCTTCGATGTCTGGTCCTTTTTATTGATCTGCTTCGGTTGAGGACAATCCACATGGCTTTTCGAAAAGAGTTACTGAATTCATTCGCTATGATCGTGGTTTATCCTTTATAAATAAGGACTGTCGTGATAGCGTAAGTTTTAGCATCGATTTGCCTTCTCCAGTCAAAATGTTTTCCCTGCAGACCAGTTGGAAGAGTTGGTTTCTATAGGTAAAAGTTGTGTCTTTGGCTGGGTGGTGGGCTACGTTGTGAGGAGGCTTTTAGCTTTCTCCTTGATTAAGTTACTTAATTTTTAATGAGTTCGGTTAAGCCAGTCTGCTTTCGGACTCTAGTTGGTGCATTACACGGATATATCAGCTAATTGAAAACTTTGGAGGTGGCTGCACGGAGAAAGGTAGAGTTTGTGGTTGATAGATTCAGAAATAACTTTTGTGAGGTAAGGAAAATTTCAATAGTATATGAAAGGGGGTGTTTGGAAGGTAAGTTGTATTTGGATCTGACTTTAATTCTCCAATAGATTGCATTGATTTGATATCACATCTGATTGAAAATAAAGGGGCGATTCACTCAGTTAGATGGGAAGAGGTGGAATTGTTGAATGATAATGGGTTCCAATTGCTATCATCATATACTTATTTAAAGCAATGTGATCAAGTGATGAAATTGGAGTGTCATTGGTATTTCCTTTTTCGGTTGGAAAATAATTGATTTTGACTTTTTAAATACGTAAGGAGTATCTAACTGAAGATGCCAAGGTTGCGGTGAAGCGGTTACTTCCTGATTATGCTGGAGGGGATCTTGCATCTCTTTGCTCCTGGCCCGATGAGATTCGTTTCCACTATCACTGGAGTGGTGCTTTGCACTATGTTGACACACCAGATTTCAAGTGTAACTATGAATACTGCAGTGAGTGGTCTACAATTCCTGCATTGTGAATCTTCTTCTCTTAGCCACTATATTTTTTTACAGCGCATGCCAAATTGTTCTTGCTTTGAGATAGCATTAAGCTTGCGTTGAACTGATTCTAGTACTCTTTATGCATCTGATGTCATGCTGCTTTTATATGTGTATCGACAGTGTCATCAATTTTAATGCTCTCACATCATCTAAGCTATGCTGGATATCGCAAGCAAGTTATTGCTTTTTCTGATTTACCAAATTACGCAAAGCACATTCATGAGGCAGAGGAGACTGGACTAATTCCAAATCTTGGTGCTTGAGTCACTAAACTAATTATGCTATTATCTCTTGACATGTAGGACATATGTTTGCTTGTAGTTTCTTATGTGCAGTATTAAGTGATGAATATTAACACTGGTTGCCTTGCTGTTGAAATTTATCTAAGAGCTTAGGTGGCAAAAGCCTCATTATATTGTGCAAAGACTCCTCTGTATCACTCTAGAGTCTATGTTAGAGATCAGAATAGGTGAGTTTAAGCTATGCTTAATTGGCCTAACGTACTATACTCCGCATGTCTGTCATTAGGTCTTGCCCACGGTTATTCTTAATAAACGTAGTGCTGAAAAGGGGATAATAATACTCTCTACCTTCTTGAAGGAGATTGCCATGATTCTTCTGGACACAAAGATATGTGTGTTACTGGGGCAATCTACAATTATACAAGGCAACTCGAAGCAGCTGGCAACTCCTATGCAATAACAAATTGTAAACATCATTTGCTTTAAGGACGCATCATTACTTGTCCATTACCTCGTCCATGTATTTCCATCTTGGGTTCTCACTCATTTCCGATTATTACAGACAACTTAACAGAGGCGCTTCTTTTCTTATCGCATTTTGTTGGAGATGTCCATCAGGTTTGCACTTCTGGAATCTCTTAGCTAAGACGAAGAATGAGATGTTTAATAGCCGTCAGATAGATAGCCTTTGCATAATTCACATATTTTAATTCTTTCAAGAGTAAATTTTGTGGTAGTCATCGAGAAACATCTTGCATGGGCTAGATATACTACTGTGGGGATGGAATTCTTTATCGTGTATGACTTTGTGTTTAGCGAATCCATGGTCCATGTCAACCGTAAACTATGAAAAAATCTCAGGTTAAGTATCTACTTCTGTCTGGCAGCCCCTGCACGTTGGTTTCACTGGAGATTTAGGTGGAAATACCATCATTGTTCGTTGGTACCGGAGGAAGACTAATTTGCACCATGTAAGTGTTTCTTCAGCTGATCAATCCCCATGGCCTATCTAGTCTATTGCCAATGGAGTAATTTGAGAAAATCAAGTGTGCAGACAAGGAGCAATTCCGTCCTCTAAGATAGAAGAAATTAAACTTCTAAAATGCCTTACAATTTGACTACTTTGGAAATTTTATCTGAAGAAGTGTAAACGTTGAAGCCTTTGGATGTTCTATGTTGTTGATCTCTCCTCATCTTTTAACATGTCTTCTGAAGTATGAAGCTTGTGGGAAACTAAGTTGATCTATGCATGATGGAGCACACCTACTAAGTGAAAGTATGCGACTTATTCATGTAATGATTATTCTTAGGCAGGATAATGATTTCAATCCGTCTAATGTAATCGAGAGTCATGAGAACTGACTGACCTTATGTTCAAGGGACAAGGTCAAGTTCATTTTCAAATTTACCCAGCTCTTGCCTATGCATCCTTGTAATTTTCCTGTTTGTCAGATTTGCAAATTTGCAAATAGCGACTGCTCTCATCTAGTGGGAAGATCTCGTTGTTGTGACGACATAAAATTAAACAAAAATCCTTACATCTGGCTAAATGATGTCATTTCAGGTGTGGGACACCATGATTATTGATTCTGCATTAAAAACATTTTATCAGTCTGATCTTTCTCAGATGATCCAAGCCATTCAGAGAAATATTACGGTATGCTTTTCCAATTTTAACTGGGATTATTGTATTTTTCAGTACCTTCTGCTTTTCTTGTGAAAATTACAGTGTTGTAGTAACACGTCTTGCTTAAGTAAAGAATGTTGTCATTTTCTTTAGGCTTATGATACACTGAGCTCCATTTTGTTTCTTTATTCTAGGGATTAGAAAGTAAAAAAGTAAATCACAAAGTGCATTTGGAAGCAGACGATGTTGTATCACGGGATGCGACTGATAGAATAAGTCTTATCTAATAATAAAGTGCAGAATATGGCTTCCAGGGGTGTGATCATATAAAAATATGGTAGCTGTGTAAACTGAAGTTTTCTCTGTTTCTTTGTTTGATAACGGTAGCATGTTATAGACCTTTTTATGCCATTGCACCCTAGAAAAGCCTGATTTTGATCATATTGAGGACACTTTGATAGTCTTATATAGGGTGGAGGGGTAGCAATCTGTCTTTGTAGCTGTTAGCACTTTCTCATTTGTCCAACTAATATTTTGTACCTAATTTTTAAATGATGCATATTTTAAAATAATCCAAGTTTACAATTTCTATAGTTTGCTTGCCATTGGGGTAACTTAATTTAGAATTTGGTGAGAGCATGACCCATCATGCAAAATCATGCATGAACAACTGTGTAACTGTCTTTTCTTTACCCTTTCTATATATCTTTTGATGATGTAGGATGGCTGGTCCAATGATGTACCATCTTGGGGAGATTGTGCATCTAACGAAACAGTTTGTCCTGATCCGTAAGTCTTCTCTTTTTCTTTTTCGTGTGCTGATCTTAGTTGAATTGATTGTTTCACTGGGACACCATGTCACGCGTCACTGCAGAGACTAATATAACATTTCCAGTCATGCATGTATTCTCCACCTATTATATGAGTGTAGTTTTTACCCTGCAAAGAGTATCCCAGAGTGAAGCTGATCTAGCAAAGTGAGATACAGTTTTCTCATTGATCGGATAAAACGTCAACTTTTTTATCTTGTCATTTGGACAAGCATCAGCACCATCTTTGTTTCTGCAGTTACGCTTCTGAGAGCATCAAGTTGGCATGTAAATACGCATACAGGAATGCCACACCAGGAAGCACTCTAACAGGTTTTGTCTTTCCTTTTTTACCTTCTATTGCTTTTCTGGTAGGTGAAAATTGATTTTCTCCATAATGAATAATTACATAAATATTTTCATCATTTATCACCTTCTGGTGATGCCATTTTATTGATAGATAGCATTTCCTGTTTGAGAGGTATGAAATGTCTTGAACATCTGCTTGCTTCTTTATGTGCTGTAAAAGCTATGGCATCAAACAGGTCAAAAGCTGTAACATGCATTGTAATGGAGATGAGAAGGCAGAAATGTCAATTGTTTTACAATAAATCCACTTCAACATTGCTTCAAGAGGATATCTCATTCTAATTTGTTGATCTTGTTCTTTTTCTTTTCCTACTAGTATCCCATCACGTTGATTGACCCAGTACCCCTTGGGGTGGCACTAGACATATCACAACTTTAATTTCCTCATTTCTGTTTCATATTTTTCTTCATTTTACGTACTAACAGCGTATCGATCTTCTTCCATGTAGATGACTACTTCCTCTCCAGGCTGCCCATTGTAGAGAAGAGAATAGCTCAGGCAGGAGTTCGCTTGGCATCAATCCTCAACCGGGTGTTTGCTTCTCCGAAGCAAGCTGCACATAAATGAAAGATGATTGGAGTACATCAACTTTTTTTTTAAGCAAAGCGCGTGGGGACCAGATTCTTCAGTTCGGCCACATTAATGATCTTCATCACCGAATTGACTAGCTATTCTCTTCTTCTGTCAACCTTTTAAGGCAAAAAACAATTGCACACTCCGGCCACCTAATCCTCTCACTCCTATTTTATATGTTGATGCTATGCTTATCCCGGAATATGCCTTATTGTCCATGCAATGTTAGTCAAACTTTTGGGACAAGCAAAAAAAACAGTTACATGTGCTTTCGTGCAAGCAATGGAAATGTACTCAAAAGTTGTGTATATAAATCTTATTGTTCTTCTCACAATCATTTTCGTCTTTCCGATATTCATACCATTGTGTTATAGCGAAGAACAGTTTGAGAGGAAGCTTGTGTTGTTTTGAGATACGATGAAAATGTCTTCTCTTGGGTTGTTGGCATCAATGTGTATGGTTTTCATGTTGGTGGCTGGGGTCCATTGCTGGAGCAAAGAAGGGCACATCATGACATGTCAAATTGCACAGGTAATGCTTTTTAGTAAGTGGCTCCGGGCCTTCTGTTTATCCATTTCCGCAGGGGAAAATCCTCACCGAACTGGTCGGAAAGTGGGCGAATTGAACTCATCCATGGCATTTTCGCTATCTGGGTTTTCTATAAGTATAGCACTTTTCCGACTAGGGTTTGCGCCGACCTTCGCTTGTTGAATTTGAAAGAAGACCATGTCCCGTTAAGTCGATGTTTTAAGCTCTTGTTAGCCTTTGACAGGCTCTTAAGAGCTCTAGTTGCCATATGGTTGTTCGAACTTTTATCGGGTAATCAGCTGCCAATTTATAATACGATCACACCAGGAACGAACAAAAAACAACGATTTCGATTAGCTGCTCAAATTCGATCGATCTCCAATAAAAGCCCTAAAAATCTACCCATTTGTAGTGCAGATTTGTCAAATGAAAATAAACATTCCAAATTGTTTCCGCCATGCCGATTTCATCTCTTAGATTTAAAAGTTCCACTATCCTTCATCCTGCCTGTTATCATCTGTACAAGAGGTGCGACATCAGACGCCCTGAGATTTTCGATGAGGAGATCTTCACTAATTGCAACTGCAAAAAGCTTGATGGGTCACCTGTACCCGTAATTAGCAAGTCAACTGTTGCTTTCTCTTTTGCAGTCTCTACTGAAGCCGGAGGTGGACGAAGTCGTCCGGCATCTATTACCCCATACGCCAAAGGCGACCTCTCGTCGCTCTGCACATGGCCGGATCAAATCCGGCACTGGCACAAGTACCAGTGGACAAGCCCGCTCCACTTCATCGACACCCCAGACGACGCTTGCAGCTTCGACTATGCTAGTAAGACACTTTTAAGTTCAATTTCTATGGCCTTGGAGCTTATACATGGATAGAAAAAATGCATGATGCTAATGGAAAATTATTTTCGCATGGTTTCGTTAGGGGATTGCCACGATCCACATGGCAAGGAGGACATGTGTGTTGCTGGTGCCGTCACAAACTTCACTTCTCAGCTCTTGCATTACAAAGAGGGAACTGCAGATCGGAGATGTAATTTAAAACTTCTAATTTTTCTTTTTTTCAAGAAATACTCTTTGTTCAATTTATTTTAGCTTCTGAACATGATATCCTAATGTGAGTTTCTTAGCATTACAGATAATATGACAGAAGCCTTGTTGTTCTTGTCACACTTCATGGGAGATCTTCATCAGGTAATCCGGCCTACTTTAAAAGTTATTGCCTTTTTGATTTATGATCTTTATAGGTTAAAAAGATATTAGCAATCTTTTCTAAATAATATTCACTATTTATCACGCTTTCTGCCAGCCGATGCACATCGGGTTCACGAGCGACAGAGGAGGGAACTCTATCGAGCTGCGCTGGTTCAGGCACAAATCTAATCTTCATCATGTAAGCGTTAACTTCGATTTCAAATTTCCCATTTTCACTCGGCGAAAAGAAAAATGAAAACCTATTTCATTCGCTTACGCTTTGTTGCTGTACCATCAGTTTGTTTGGACTCCACTGTGTTTGCTTAAAATAGGTTTTGCGTTGCGTTTAAGCCAAAGGTGCAGTAAACTAAAAGGCTAACGATAGCTAAAGCCTTGCGTTGCTTGATACTCATCCTTTCGCCAGCCTTTGCCTTGTGCGTGCATGCATGTGATGTGCACGTGCGGTATCCCGAAAGCTAGCAGACCAGCTTACAAAATATCAAATGTAGATGCTATTTGACACTTTGTTTTATCTCTTGGATGATCAGGTATGGGATAGGGAGATCATTTTGACAGCAGAAAAAGATTACTACGAGAAGGACATGACCCTCCTCCTTCAAGACATCGAGGCCAACTACACTGACGTACCCTCTCTCTCTCTCTCTCTAGTTCAAAGCACCATCTTAAGGATTATTTAAGAAAGAATTCAACGTAGATTTAAGTCTTGTCGTATATGGAAATACCTCTGGAATTGATTGCTGCTGCCTCTTTCTGTTGTGAAATAAGGGTGCTTGGTCAGATGATACTTCGTCATGGACCCACTGCGACGACCTCGACTCATGTCCGAGCAAGTATGCGGCTGAGAGCATAGCCATTGCCTGCAAATATGGTTACAAAGGCGTTGAGCCTGGCGTCACTCTTGCAGGTAAAAGATTCATAGCCTCGATAGGGTTCCTGACCATAAGCTGAACATCTGCAGAATGTGCTCGAGGAGAGATCCCTTTTGCCTGAGCTTTGATCTACTTAACTAAGCTACATCACATCTCATAAAACGCGTCGTCGTTTGCACCGTTAGTTAGGTGACACGAAGCATGTGATTTTGGCCACAATAGTTAGTGTTATCGACATCAACCACATCAACAATATACTAAAATGTGACGTGTTTTGAAATGTCGCATGATGACAGATGACTACTTTGACTCGAGGATGCCGATCGTCATGAAAAGAGTCGCTCAAGGTGGGGTCCGGTTGGCGATGTTTCTGAACCGAGCTCTCGGTGATGATGGTGACCAAGAAGAAGGGGTTGCATCCCCAACATAGGCGTCCTCATTTTCTCATGACTAGGAAAAACATTAACCTAGAATAAAATAAAATCAATTCAATTGGGTTAGAAAGAAAGCCCATCACATTGATATTTTAAGTTATTAATCATGAATTATCTTCTAAGCAGCCGAAGTAATTAGTTAGATGAAAGAGACATGATTAGAGCCAAATGAGGACATGTTCCCTAATGATGCAACACCATGAACTGATGTTCCCAAATTCTTTGGGAGTTAATGATGTCTTGTTTATGTGATTTCTCCAATTATTCCCGAAGAGGCGTAGCCCTTGATCCTTGTGTATAGACTAAAGTGTACTTCATTCAATAAAGCAAGTGGTTCTCAAGTTATAATCTTGTTGAGTAATGTGATTGATCTTTGGGAAAATGACGTAAATAGTCCATAAATTTTGTCCCAATGTGCAATGTCATTCATAAACTTTTAATTTGTTCAATATGGTCCATGAACTTTAATCCAATGTGCAATGTTATCCTTGTACTTTTTATTGAACTTTTTGCACATGTTCAATTTAATCTTTAAACTATATGAAAACATTCAATGTTGCCCCAAAACTTATATCAGTGAAATGATGACATTAGATATTTTCAAATGATATAAGGACTAGATTGAATATTTACTAAAAATTCAAGAATTACATTAAACAAATTCAAAGTTCGGAGACGATATTGTATATTGAACCAAAATTCATATTCACTTGTGTAAATATCTTTGAATATAATATAATTCCCATTAATTCCTTCTGATTTTTTGCACGTTTCTTCTTACATATGTCTACGTCTACATTAATTTCCTACATTGGCTTTCGTATTTTTCGTGGTTGACAGGGCTGGGTGGTCTGTCATAGTGCATTGCGAGCGTCCCCTCCCTATATTCCTCGATTGTGTTGTTGACATCGGGTCCTCATATAGGACCACATCCAGCCTAAATCGATTGTGACTTTTGTTTGACATTCGTAATCATCCTCCCCGACAACGATTTGCCCGTCATGTGTGAAATAAGTTTTTTTTTTTGGTAGCCGTAAGTTCTATGAGTCTGATGATTCGTAATATTCCTCGAAAGAATAGTAATATCCCTAGTTAATAGTAAATTTCTTACTCTTTTTGTTAGTAAAATATCTAATTGGCCATTGCTTTTTTACTCTCTCATGTAGGAAGATTCGCTTTATATTAGTTAATAGGATTTCGATACAAAATCCATTCCATTATAGATGGTAAATTGTCCAAAAAGTCATAATACTATTGGGTGATAGCCAATTCAATTTTGAATTTTTCAATTATGTCAAATTAATCCTAAACATTTTTACGATTTGTCAATTTAGTCGTTCCAGCCAATTTTAATTGAAAATTGCTGATGTGAATGTTGGTTATCTATATGGCATACCCCGTGTTGACATGAATGATTTTTTGAGTTTTTTTTTTTTTTTTAATTTGAATGTTTCTCTTCTTTTTTTGTCCTCCCTTTTCTTTTCACCAATTGCCAGCCATAGGTGATGGTCAGCGAGGGCTAGTCTCACCTGGGGGAAGGTTGCTCTTGCCCAATCTAGTGAGGCCATTGTATACCAATAGTCGGCGACCAGCCACTAAGGAAAAGAAAAGGGTAAAAAAGGAAAAAACAAGTTTAGAAAATATTTAGAAAATTACAAAAGTCATCCACATCAATACCAGCCATGTCATACATTAGTGATTTCCAGCCAAAAGTGTCAAAAATGACTAAATTGGTAAATCGTCAAAAGGTTTAGGATTAAATTGACACAATTGGTAGATTAACAACTGAATTGGCTAGCATACTATAGGTTTAGGACTTTTTAAACAATTATCCCCTTTACAAAAGGTTCGAACACTTATTAGTCATGCCTATTATGGAAATATTTTTATGTTTAATGCATTGATTACGCATAACACAATATTAACAATGCATTGAAAATGAAATGTTTAAATTAATAAGGTATTTAACAAGTTATCCATGGCACTTATTAGTACTTTTATTTTGGCTCAAATATGTTTATTAGCTGTTTGATTTGCTTTTCTTTTTGGGAAGTGTTCTTTTCCAACAACCGCCTACTTACTTGAGAAAGTGTCTAATTACTCAAAAGATATCTTGTATCCATAGAGAAATTTTCATATAAGGGCATGAAATGGGACCGTTTTCTTAAAAAATGACCCAATGTGGATCTTGTCTCAAATAAAGCCTTAAGGTGGCCAACCTAATCTTAAACCAAGCTCCTCAGTTGGCTAAATCTTCATCAATAGTCAAACCCCTGCATCTCATGTCAGATGCACAAAAGATGCATGTAAAATGCCTCTCATGCAAAACAATATTACAAAAATTTAGGAACTAATAAATTTAGGATCGTTAAATCTAAGCAACTGCCATAAGGTTTGGACAATCTAGACTAGACTAAAAGGCTTAATCAACTTGAAGAGTTAAAATATGAAAGGAAGCTTTGATTGATGGATGGGAGAATGGAATATTATCAAAATTGCATGATGCTAAACTTGTAGAGTTAAAGAGTATATTAGAGCTAACCACTTTGCAAATATCAATTTGGGATTCCACCATACTCTTGGAGGATGATGACCTATTATTTGGGAACCTAATTAGATTTTGGGTCACACTAGGAAATGTTTACATGAGGTTTGGAGACCAAGGAGTTCAAACTAAAAGTGTGAAATAACATTATTTGAAGAGAATGAATGCAGAATACTCTACATAAAAGGCTCAATACTTGCATTTGCATAGTTTGAGAGATTTCAAAAATAACATTCACAAGTTGTGCACCCAGAGGATCTTGAGAATTGAAGCAACTCGACATTCACAATGGCCCCTCGATCAAGAATATTAACAATTCATCCAATGGCCTCCCACTCATTGCTTTTTATGTTCTTAGAGTCTTTGTCCCTCAAAAATGTTATTAATCTGGAGAAAATATACCATGGCCCTGTTGCATTAGAGTACTTCAGCAAATTGAAAGCCATGAATGTCAAAAGTGCTATCGATTGAAAAACATGCAATTTCTTTTAGAGATGCAAAGACTTATACAAGTGGAAGTTATGCAAGTATGAGAACACAATTCAATGCGAGCCATTGTTGTAGATAAAACAAAAGAAGATAAAGTTGTTGTCAATGTCATAGTTGAATTGTTTAATGTACCTTGTTTGAAATTGAGTAAGTTACCAAATATTATGAGCTTTTGCACCGTAGTTGAAATCACATTAAAAGGTTCTCCAATTTATGTAGCTTTTTTCATTTTCTTCCAATCTCAATCTGTCCTATTGACAAGGCATGAGTTTCCTTAATTCTTAATCTTGCAAACGCTGTTTAGATCATAATATTACAAGGAGATTTATGATAAGATGGTATTGGTATTGGTTCAACATTAGTGCATATTGCATTAAATCTTGATTATTTATAAATGATGCACTTTAATTAGAATCAACTAAATTTTCAGTTTTGATTTGGTGATAATGTGGAGTTGCACTTGAATTTGAAAAATAAAAAATATAAAGAAATAGAGAGATTTAGGTCAGAGCACTGCCAAACCTCATTGACAAACTTGTGTTTTTTTATGTGCATCATGCATGAGAGATGCATAGGCTTTCCGAATGGAGAAGATTTTGCTAACTGATGAGTTCGAAGCCTTATTTGAGATTGGGTTGGCTACTTTAAGACCTTATTAGAGATACTCTAAACCTTCTTTTGAGGAAACGGTCCTATTTCATACTCTCTCTCTTTTTTTAAATCTCCCCTCGTGCATATTTTACAACAAATTGTCCACAAGCCCACAAAAGAAGTATGAATCTTGTGGATGTCATCCACAAGAAAACCGGTATCTCTCTAGCAGAAGATGATCTTAAGTCAATCTTTTCTCTTGAAGATGAAACTTCCAATAAGACTATTTGTGCCACAAAAATTTTCTCAAAAGATAGTGAACATGACGGAGATGATTCTACCCATGAGGGCATGTTCTTTTTTCATGAACCATCATCCCCTCTAGCAAGCCATGACCAATTCTCATCCATCCAAGTCACTAAAGAAAAACCTGCTTCTTTCAAGCCATATATTTTCTATCCAGCTCCTTCCATCCCAATCCTCTAAACCCATTCCCCTCATCACACTCATAGATAGTGGTGTAGACTCCTCTATCCTTGATCCAAAACTTCTTCCTGAAGAATATTGGGAACCTCATACTCGGTATTTTACTTATGCATCTGGAAACACTTTTTCCACCCAAATAAGAGGTAAACCCATCAAAATCCAATTCTTTCCTCAGTGCACCATTACTACCCAAATTATCGAATCCCCATTCCTAGATCAAGACATCATCATTGGTAGGGAAATCTTAACTCAGATCCCGAATCTTAGGATTATGCCTAATGGGCTTAAGTTTTAAACATAGTTATGAGAATTTGTAAAGACTTAGAGACTTTATTTAATCCAACATGAAACTCTTATTCCAATCCTCCAGACCTTTCTAGAGTCATGCGCCAAAAACCACTCAAAGTTTCTTACCAAATATTCCAATCCTTTGTAGAAAAAATCGGTGTTTTTCATCAAATTGCCCTTCAAGAAGAATGAGGATGTCAACCCAACCAAAGAAATTCACACATGAATGAATCCATCAGACCTCCAATTAGCCCGAAAAGAATGCAAAGATCTCATGTAGTAAGGACTTAATGAGCCCACAAACTCATAATGGGCATGTGAAGCATTTTATGTGGAAAAACATGTCGAGCAAGTCAAGAGAAAAAAAACCATCAGTCATGAATTACCAACTTCTTATTATGTTCCTCCAAGATGATAAGTTTCCCTTACCCAACAGGAAAACTTTATTCTCCAGTCTGTCAAATGCAAAAGTTTACTCCAAGTTCGACCTGAAGGTAGGTATGGCAACTTGGAATTCACCTAAAAGACAGACAAAAGACGACATTCTGCATACCAAACCAACACTTCCAGTGGAAGGTCCTTCCTTTTTGACTAAAGACAACACCCTCATTGTTCCAAAAGGCCATGTGTAAAATATTCCATCCAATCAATGCGAGTACACAAATTTACATTGACAACATATTGCTTTACAGCAAAGACGAAGAGTCTCATTGTAAGTTGCTCACTCAATTTGCTCATATTGTCAAGCTACATGGCATTGTGTTATCACAGAAAAAGATAAAGATTGCCAAGACGGAAATTGAGTTTCTGGGCATGCAGCTCAAGGATGGCACATTCCAACCAAGTAATCATATTGCAAAAGAACTACTTAGTTCCAAGATCAAAATCTCTCCCACAAAAAAATCCAACAATTCCTCGGAATCCTTAACTACTTAAAGGATTTTGTTCCTAAGATTACTAGGTATATTCATCCATTGCAAATAATGCTGAAGAAAGAGCCACCTCCCTAGGGACTTTCACAAATTAAGGCAATCCAACCACTCAAGCAAAAATTGCAATCTTTACCTCCTCTTCTAATTCCCTCTAAAAGAAAAAGAATTGTCCAGACTGATGCTAGCGACAAATATTTGACAGCTATTCTTTTTTAATAACAACTTGACGGTAAGAGGAGAATTTATGGATGCAAATGTGGAAGATTCTCCCAAACACAAATTCATTACCATTCTATGTTCAAAGAAATCTTGGTTGTTAAGTATGGAATTATAAAATTCAAATTCTATCTCGTAGGTCACCATTTTCTTGTCGAATAGAACATATCTTCCTTTCCCCAAATGTTGAAATTCAAGCAAGCCGCACTTATAGCTTTTGAGATGGGCAGAATGGTTTTCTTAATACTCATTTGAAACCAAACACATTGCAAGAAAAATGAATATGCTTGTAGATTTTCTATCCATGCCAAATCAAGCCCCAATGAGTTCCATCAACATGTTTGCAAGTACAATAGCCAGTGGCCAAATTCGAGCTCAACCAACGGTGCCAAAGTGGCCAAGTAGGAAATATTCTCCGAAAATCCTAGGACTCATTCAAGACAATGTTGTCTTCAAAAGGTTGATTGATCAACTATGGGTTTATCATCTAAGAATCTTAGTAGATATGGTGGATTATGTTTGAGACCCTTGGATTACATCCTAAATATCCATTCATATATCCTTTGACCATCTCACTCATAGACCCATTTTTCTTGAAGACCTTAAATGCTCCTTTGGTATCTGCTTAATTTGCATATGGTAGCTATCGAATTTCATATAGTTCAAATGCCTCACCTCATTAGCCAAATTATCCAAAGACAGTTAGATTTTGCACATTTGGGAGAACTCCTATCATGGTTTAATCCTTTAGGAATCTGGAGATTAGTTTTCAAAGAACAATTGGAAGTTTGCTTGCCAAATCCGGAACTTCACGCCTTAATCATCTTTCACATGTCTTAGATGTTTCTTAGGCCAAGTGGAGATCTCTACTAGACTTCGGCAAAGGTTGGTGGCTCTACTTTCAAGTCTCAACTAGGAATGAATGATATTTTCAAAACCCTTCTAGCAAAAATTAGACAAATTCCACATGAAGACAAGGAACTTCAGATAATTGTGTGCCAACACAAAAAGGTGATTCCTTTAGAGATGTGGTGAGAAGGAAACACAATCTAGCAACACAATAATCCAAAATTTCCTAAAGAAAGCCACCAAATTCATCAGGCCTTAAGAGAATACCATGGACAATATCTCAGCTCCAACCCAAGATCCATGGGGAGGGCCACTAGTTAAAGACCCATACTCATCTGAATCCATATCCACCGATTGACGGTTGGCTTCCACCACTTTCGAAGATTGGTCCCACTGACCATAGCCCTAAGCAAACCGGACTTCTCCCCTTTAAGAAAAGAAGAACAGATGATACATCTTCATCAAGAATCCCTCATGACCCTGTTACTAATAAGCTTTTGTCACAATGGGAGATTGACAACCTTATTTGCGCCTTTCGCAAAGCAAAAGATGAAGAGAGCTAGGATAACTTGGCACACAACACTGAAGAGGGATTTAGTAATAAGATATGATAGTGTGCTTTGCTAGTGTACAAGATATGGAGTGTGCTTTATATGCTTTGTGCTTCATGACGTGCTTTAGCAAGCTTGTACTAGGTGTGGAGTGTGCTTTGTATGCTTTGTACTTTACCCCGTGCTTTAGCAGGCTTGGCATGGAGTGTGCTTTGTTTGTAATGCTTTAAGCATGTTTCGTACTCTGTGACTATCATCTATAGCATCATTAGAAGGACTTGTCCTCTAGATGCCTCGTGATGTTCGATGCAGCTCATGCCTATATAAGGCGATGTATTATGTATTGAAGAGGCAGATTAACCTTCCATAGATAAACCTGTATTGTAATATCTCTCATGGCTTTCTAAGTCATTTTTCTTCCTCCCCCAGAATGGCTTCTTATGATTAAGAACTTTGTTGTTAACTCAGTCGGATGGTATGATTTTAAGTATGTCATCCACTTGCCACTTTGTGGAACCTGTGGATCATAATCTAAGACTCTAAGGTCCAAATTCAATAGTAAAGGGTTAGGAAACTAAGAGGCGGTTCGTTTCTCTTGAAATATCAAAGTCTAAATCATCTCCATAATTCGTTCGTTAATGCGACATTAATTGTTGATGTTGTCAGCTAATGAGGTGTCCCAATAGCATCAACAAGACGAGGACTTCAAACAAATGAGATTTAAACGATATCAAAGCTCAATGCCTCAAATGTAAAATTTTCCAGGATTAAAGAAGAAAAACAAGTGATTATGATCTACTTGACAACAAAATAAAAATAAAAAAACATATTCGGGTTCGTCCATCAACATCAGACCTATCACACCATTCCAACTTGCAACATTTCACTAAATTTACTTGTATGTATAACCACGGTGAGGTAGAATCGAGATCGACATTAGAATCGATAGTTACATTAAAAAAAAAAAAATCAATCGTAGCCATAAAAGAAGAAGAAGAAGAAAACCCTAAAGCACAGGCTCCTCTTTATCATAAATTGGGAGGGAGGGAGGGAGGGAGGAGGGGGAGAGAGAGTACGGATAGAGACAAAATCCATCCATTGACCTTAACCGGTCCAACCCCATTTAACACTCATTTCCTCAATACCCATTTATTTAATTTCCCCATAATATAATCCAACAAGCAGAGCTTCACTCTCCCATGACATCCCATGCTCATGAACTGTGAAAACACATGGGGGGAGCGACATATAAAGAACAACATTAAATCCATTGCATTGACCTTCAACTTAACCGATCCCCAACACCACTCGCTCCCTCCCCCTCCTCGTTCCTTCCTTCCTTCCTTCCTTCTTCTTCTTCTTCTTCCCTCTCGCATCACCTTCAACCTCAACCATTCCATCCTCAACTTTCACCTTCCCAAGCTCTCAAGCTCACGCTGAGACAAGAAGAAGAGTCCCGGAAATGGGTTGCTGCGTGAGCACCCATGATGCTCCATCTTCCTCGGACCACAAGAAGAGAGCCCAAGTGAACTCGGCCGACAGCAGAGCCCCGCCTCCTCCTCCTTCCGTGGACGAGGAGACCGTCAAGGAAGTACTCTCCGAGACACCCACTTGCCCGAAGCCCAAGCCCGACTTCCCGGCGCTGGCGCGGCGGCACCAGAAGAGCTTCGCCGCCGACGAGCTCTCCGAGGAGGTCTCGGAGGTCTGCAGCCTGAGCGAGACCATGTCCACCGCCACCAACCTCACCGACGACGGCGGCGGCGGCGGGGGCGGGGGCGGCGGCCGCGCCAAGCAGAGGGCCGGCAACAGGTCCCCCGCGAAGCTCCGGGGCCCGCCGGCTGCCAAGTCCCGGTCCCTGCCTGGCGGCGACGTCGGGGGCCGGAACGATCACGGGAGCAGATCCCGGGTGCCGGGCGGCTCGCCCGCCAGGCGGTCGGACCGGTCTCCGGGTCACGCCAACGCGGGCGGGTCGCTGAGGATGGTCCAAGGCAGGGACCCGGGTTCGGGTTCCTTCCGGGCGACGCCGGCCCGCGGCGGAAGGCAGGACCCGGGGGAGAGGTCCGGGAGGAGGTCGATGTCGCCGGCGGCGAGCCGCGGGGAGAGCCGGGGAGTCGGCTCGGCCGGGCCGGCGGTGGGCCGGACCCAGTCCGCGCGGAGGACGAACCCGTCTCCGGGGCGGGTCAGGCCGGCTCCGGCCGAGGGCAGGAACCGGGAGACGCGCGGCGGTGGCAAGAGGATGAGTAGCGGCAACGAGTCCCTGGACAACCCGCTCGTTTCTTTGGAGTGCTTCATATTTCTATGAAAATTGCAAAGATGGCCAAAAAAATATTTACGGGTGCACGCAGCTCCTCTTTCCTACTTTGCAATTTCCCCCCACTTTTGTAATTTTTTATCCTTTTCTTGGGCAAATTTTTTTTTTTTTTTTTTGGTGCTTTAGAATATGTGAATAGGTAAGTCAACTCGAGAGGTCAATTTGTGGGTATGGGAAGATGGTAACGCAATCAAATTGACCTTAATTTTTTTTTTTTTATTGTCCTTTTCCACTCAATTTCAATTCGGTGCATTGTCACTTTGCATGCAGGAATCACGCGAGTCACTTTTCCGTGAGCAATATGATTTACTTGGGGGAAGTTTGGGAGCAGGATTTACCACCTCTTTTTGCAAATAAGGACAAGAAAAAGTGTAGTTGGACTAGGGGTGTGAATGAGAATTTAAGAATATGTGCATGTGAGAAGATGGGAAAAGAAAGGGTTATTTATGTTGGTTGGTGACAGATCGGTTAGGCTGGTTAATGCATTGATTCTCAACCTGTGAGTCGTATCGAAACAGCAATTCTGTCGTATCCTATGTTCACACAATGGTCATCGGCATTCATTGCCCGACGGGGCCTTGCCGTAGGTCGGCTGAGTGAATTTTGTCAAGTGACCGCGTCCTTACTTTTTTTTTTTTTTTTTTTTTGGCCAAAAGATAGTAATTTCCATTGCTAGCACACTAAAGGGGCACCATTAGTTGAAAAGTCTAAACATAAGATTTGAAAACCACGGGGTCCTTTCTTAGCTCGTACCGATTGCGGCGGCGAAACTCCCCCGTGAATGCAGCATCCGTCCCACACCCGTTTTAAGTCCGAAATGATGCGCTGGGAGGGATTCGACTTGGAACAATAATATTTTTCACTCTTGATCCGGATGAATTTTGAATGTTTGTCTCTCCTCCATCTGATCCCAGAGGACTAGGTTGGCCCCTAATTAATGGCTATTTATATGGAAAAATTACCCAATCAATCATAAACCGGTTGTATGCATGTCAATTCAGTATTAAATTTTTCAATTCAGTATTAAATTTTTCAATTTTATCAATTTAATCCTAAATTTTTTAGGAAATTTAAATGTAATTTCTCTAATCAATTTTTGCCAATCACTGATGTGATAGTTTAGTTTCCGCTAACTGTCCTATGTGACACTTTGTCGTATCAACAGATTTCGGTAAAAATTGGCCGAAAAGAATATATTGGAATTTCATGAGAATATTGAAGACTAAATTGAAAAAATTGAAATATTTAGGACTTAATTGACATACGTACAATAGATTTAAAGCGTAATTTGACAAATTTTGTGCATTTAGATTGGGTCCATATATGATATTTTTATGTTTCGAATAAAATTGTTGTTGGGTGAGAGAAATAGAGCAATATATTTTTGTTTTATTTGTCTATTTAGTGAACATTTTGGAGGACTCATTAATATATGGAATAAATATACTAAAAGTTCTAAAACCTTATCATGAAAGTATAATTGAGTCTTAAAATTTTCAAAATGAACAATCAAGTCTTAAAACTTATCATAAAAATACAACCAAATTCTAAAATTTATCAAGTTAGTTCAATCAAATTTTAAAGCTTATTAACATTTTCCGTTTGTCAGGTTTGATAGAGTTAATAGAAGGATTTGATTACACCAACTTAACAAGTTTTAGAATTTAATTGCACTTTTTATAAGTTTTAGGACTCCATTATATTTTCTTCACAAGTTTTAGAATATTCAATATATTTATCCTTTTGTATATTTAATATAATTCAAAAGGAAAGAGAAGAATGTCTTCCGAAGAAGCCTTGGATTCATTTCAACTCATGCTGTCCTCTTTTCCCTTTTGTCCTTCTCTGTTTGGATCCTACTTTGCTGTGTTCTTCATTGTTGTAGGCCACCAGACAAAGCAGCTTGAGTCTTACACGAATGATCATGTTTAAGCATTTTTTAACGAAAGTTCTAGGCCCCCCAAAATAAAAGCGATCACCTTAGAAAGGGATAGTTATGTAACTTCGGTCAAAGCATACACCATCAATGTAAGAAAAGAGATTACGCAATGCAAGCATCTTTATATGCTATTTTATTTGAGATGGTGTATAGTTCTTAATCCTCAAATCAATGGTAGGTAATGCTATTTGCGTAAAATTTTCTTTGACTTGGTGGTGTATCCTTAATTTTCATTCAAATCATTTTGAGATGAAGAGACTGCTAATTAGTATTCCGAGTTTTCTAAGTTTAACAGAGGGTAAAAGAATTAACAATCGTGCAAAGTTATTAAGATATTTTTGGATCTTGACTTGGAATTTCATGTGCATTCATCTAAAGCTAAAAGATTGTAACATGGGGATCGGATCCAATGAAAGATGTGAATCAAAGCTTCCATCTTGGGATGGCTCCATCGAGTATTCAATTTCTCCCTACATTATTAATAAAGCGGGGTCATACAGTGTTGAGAACACAAGGTACAACCCTACCATGAGATTTGGGTCCACTCTATCATCCATTTTTCCAAATTATTTAACCTAGCCACCCCCCCATCAAAGCTTAGGGTACATCTACCCGTCGAATCAAAATTTTAGCTCAATTTTGAAAACATGGAAAAGTACCAAAAACATACCTCTAATTTCCATTCGATGACCACTTACATATTATTACTTTTGAAAATGCCGAATACATACAAAAGTTTTGCAAGACCACTTTATTCATTTTGGCATTTTGTTGCAAGCTGCTCCCCGAGTTTTTAATCTTTGCAATGTCCCCTGTTAAAGCCTTGAAATAGGTTGCAACATTACTCTTGCGGTATATATCCTGCTGCCATCTGTCAAGATACTAAAAAGTAGAAGTAAAGGTCACATATCAAGTGTAAAAACCTTGTCACTTCATTCTTTTTCTGACGATATCTATATAAAACATCTGATGACATTTAGTTAAGGACGGTGCAAATAGTTTCATTATCTCTCTCCTTTTCTTTTTCTTTTTCCTTATCTCATTCTCTCATACTATATCTATTTACTTGCTTGAGCAGGAAATGGGTGGTGCCATTCATGCAAGTGTCATAATCTTTCTACGAATATCCGTCTTTCAAATTCTATATCTTTCATATCAACTCGAAACCAAATAAAAATCCTTAACCTTAACTAAATTAGTAATAAAAGTTTGCAAGGAGAGACAATTTGATCTCTTCAATATAAGGTTTTGTTTGGAGATTCGTGCAAAATGAAAATTAATGACATTATAGAATCTTGAACAACCAATGATTTGGGTCTTTTCCGTCATTGGTTGTTCGAGATAAAACACTTTAAATTCAATTAAAACTAAGTTAGTCATATTATACCATGAGAAGCAAGCAAATGAATAATTTGGCATCATTCCATCAACCAAAAACCACATCAGGCTCCTATTACTTAGATTTCTCTTCTTTTTTTCTCAATACCCTTCGCTATCCATCATGCCGTTTCACAAACTTGAATGGAATTTCCACGACAAATGGGAGAAGAGAGGGGGGGACAAAGACACCGTTATGGAGCCGTTGGGAGCATAGGAACAAACTTAACGGAAGAAATGGACATTTTCCTTATTAATTGCCAAAAAAAAGAAGAAGAAGAAATAAACCCCCAAAAAATAAAAATAAAAATAAACAAAAAAAAAATAATGGGCTTAAATTTTATATAGCTGTTGAGCTATTTACTGTGAAGACAAAACCCAAAACTGGCAGTTTCGGTTAGACTTGGACTCTTCTTTCCCCCATATTCGCTCTCGTCCTCCCCGACTCACGTGATGTTTTTGGTGATCCAGAACCCATGATGTTGGGATCAGACTTGGGCAGGGAAAAAGAACAATTTCATGGCATCCGGACGTCTTCCCCATTTGTTGTATTGTCCGAAGATTTGTACAATTTCCATCATTTTCCCTGCGCCAGCATTTATTATTAATACCTGCAACGTTCAGAAAGAAATTGAAGCTGTCCCGAATCACGTGCCCAGCACGTACTATGATGCAGAATGTGTGGACGGATATTAATTTTTTACCTGGGTTTCATGTTATTTCGTGATCGCCGTGGAAGTGCCCGCCGAAGCTATAGGTGGGGTTGAAAACGGTTGAAACTCAAATGAATCTTTTTTTTTTTATAATAAAAATTTAATGAATGGTATTCAATCCAACTCATATTTAATTTATACTCAAACTAATTCATTTACTAAAACATTTGCATATTTTAAAACAACTTTGAAAAACTTTTACTCAAATTGAACTAAGGTGAATGCGAGCTCAAGATTAAATGAGGGAAATAAAGAGTGAAAAAGAGTTATAGAATTAGTTGGATCTAAATAAGTTGTGAACTCATTTAACACTCATGTTATTTTAGGTTTTATCATTAAAATCAATTTATGATTTATTTACTAAATATAGCTAACCAATATAATAGCTCAATTAATTTAATATGGGTTAATAAATGGATTTATAATTCATTTTGACCGATTTACTTGTAAGTATTATACATGCTATATGACTGACTTTACATTCAAGACACACTCGAGTGTTTTGCGATCAATATAAAAATCTTGTGATAAAATTCATTCAATCCATTTATGAGACCAAGTCATTATTTGACGAGAAATTGTGAAGAAAAAAAATCCATCACCATATGTGTCTCATATTGTAAACTTTTAGCCAATACTTTAGGAGTTTCAAGAACACTGTTGAAATAAATAACTATGGGACCATTTATCTTCTATTCACTTAATTTTGAGAAGTCAGGAATATGGAAAATCGACAAATTACATATTTCTAAGACCAGGTAAAAGGAACATTAGACAATTGAGAAAAATCGACTTTTGTAGAATCAGCTCATAACTTTGATCCACTTCCTCCAGTGTGAATGTATTCTACATCACATGTCAACTCATGCACAGATGAGCAGCCTCGAGCTAATTGTCGGTGTTCTTTTTTGTGTGTAGAAAACATGTGACTTTCAAGCTTTTGGGCGAAATGATTTGGCGAAGTGTACCTTCAAGGAAGCACCCGCAAGAATAAATCCGTCGACATCATCTTTGCTTTGCAAACTTTGCACGGTTGCCTCCGATTACCGACCATGCAATGTTCATTCTGTTCAGTCTAACTAACGTCACGCAACTTCCATTCTTTGCTTCTAAAGGTGACCGATTCGATCTATTATCCTTGCTTTCTGAACAGATTAACATTCCACCGTTAAGGCCCTTTGGGCAAAGCATATATAAATAGTGAGTAAATCTACAAAAGGAAAAGAAAAATACAAAATTTCAGCATTGCTATGAATGAATTCGCCTAAGATACCCGTTCCAACCAAACCTCACGGTTTTGTCATTTAGCATATAAGTAGACTTTTTTTTTTCCAAGATGTCACCCATTCTAGTAATGCTCTAATCTGAGTGCACTTAATCTTAGAGTTTCAAAACAAAATTTGTCATTACATCATAAGACGCCTTCACAAGTTAATTTAACATATATATATATATATCCTAGGCATGCTCTCTCCTTTTCAGTTTTCACATACATATCCCAAGCACATTTTCTCTTTGTTTGGTGCATCATTCGGTTCATTTCTACCCCTTTCATTAGTTGAGAAGCCCATTAGGAGCAATTCCTTATTTAAGCCATTTGGCCCCGATGACCACTTCCTACCCTCATCGGACCAAGTCGTTACAAGAGGCGCCCATGAGCAGCCAGGAGGAGAGTGGGGCCCACATTTCGTCTGTCATTTAAGTTTCATAAGTTGTGTATGCAGCCATTTTGGAGTGTATCTAGGGCCGCCCACATACTGAAGTCTAAACTCATAGTCATTTTAGAAATTGAGCTGGGCATAGAATATGGTATGGGCCTCACAAGTAAGATGAACCTGAAGCCTTAGAAATTGGCAACTCATCCATTTCGTCATTGGTCTTATTTTTTCAATAGTAGCACCGCAAGCACTTGAATTTATGTCAATTTTGTAATCTGAGTACTTAATTTCGATTTTCAATCAAGTGTCTCGACTTTCAAATATGAGTCAATGTAAGGCATGTATTAAAATTGCGGAAGAAAAATGAAAACATGAATATCGACACCATTATAACCTCTCGAGATGATGTCACATCAATAGAGACATGGAGGGGCTAAAGTGATCCAAATGGTACTCTCTCCTCTCATCTCGCAACACCTTAATGGAGATGACATAGGTTTTTACTGAGCAAGCGAGTGACATAAGTAAATCATATGACATGGCAAGATTTAAGAAAGTTCTGACATTGACACAGATTCGAAAAATCGAGATAACTTGACTATAATCAAAAACAATTTAGATACTTGATTGTAACAGGGGCAAAAATCCAAGCACTCGCTATATCATTACTTTTTTGGGGGGCATAATTAGTAATTTCTTCATGCTTTTTTGTTTTTTCACCTTTAGCCAATAAAAAAGGGAAAACAGAAAAATGCCCAGAACCCGAAATTGCAATTTCTTTTTTTTTTTTTTGGAAAAGTAAAGTTTTCAAGACTAAAGATCAAAAGAAGAATGGCTCACTAGAAGAGAGCTAAAAATGAAGCCCAAAGCAGTACTTCGTTTGCAAACTCTATGATGATCTGTACAGGAAATCAGGGAACTCGTCACTAAAAGAGAAGACCCCGAAAAAAACTCTCAGCCTTGACTCAAGAATGACATCAAAGCCCCAATATCCTCACAGCTCGATGCCGTGGTGGGTACTGAAAGTGGGCTGATCGTTTGGTGATCGAGCATGAATTTCGCGAGGCGATCAAGCCGGGGTGTCGGGTCGGTGAGGAGGCCACGGAATGTTTTCCCGGGGACAAGGCACCGGAGCTGGATGGGCAATGTACGACGGAATGTCGTCCCCGGGCATGAGCACTGAAACTCCATCATCATACACAGTCATCTGCATCCACAAATATCGCAATCATGTTAGCCTGTTTTGCAAAATCGCAGCTGTTCGCTCGTATTACCGATCACTTCACTGTCGTCATATTGCAGCTATGCATTCATACTGTTGGACCGATGGTATTCAGGCCATCGGAACACAGTCCAGAGTGCACATGGTAAACATAACCTTTTGACACGCAATCGTGCAACATGACATCATTTCGATTGAAAGATTAAAGGGAACAAGATCTCATCCAGACAGACGAACCACTGTAGCGCAGGTCATAGAAGATGTTCAGAAGAAAACCAAATAAAATTAAGCGAATGGCAGCAAGCAGAACAGATAAGAATCAGCAAAGCCCCATAAATAACAATCACATGGTAGTGCTATTGATGATGCATCTTCTCCTGTTCTTTTTCAATCAAATCCGACTTGTTAATAAGGGGACCAGTGTACAGGAAACTGAAATTGATCGACAAATTTTGACCTTTTCGCAACATAAATTGAGAAGGCGTGTCACAGAAGTCAGATTTCTACGGGTGCTTAGCCGGATAAAATTTGTATGCCTTCGCTTGACATACTCTTCAACCAAGCTTTCAAATATGGAATTGTCGAGATTGGTCGATGAATCAATGCATTTCGTGGCTGAGATCAATGCATCAGGTCGCAGGATTACTTTCCTAAGAAACTGTCGCGATTTCCTGGCATCTAAAGAAACGAAGTCGGCGCTACATAGATTGAATAAGCTGATCGGCTGACGGACGACCGAACAGTGGATCCTTGCATGATCCTTCATGGATTTGTGTGTTGCAGGAAGTGGCAGAAACTAGAGTGTAAGTACATGGGAGGTGTACAAAGTTCGTACTTACAATAAAGAAAGACACATGGTATCTAATTAGTAGGTGGAGGATATGGAATCCACAATGGAGTAGGCTCTTTATTATCTAGAATAATGCTACAACACAAAAGGCTATTATACGAGTTTTATGGCATATTCTCGTCCGATTCTTGCATACCATCCAATTACAAAATTACTCATTTGTAACATGACAATATAAATTAATCTTGTATATCAATCTTGTATATAGTCAGCCAATACTTCTTCTTAGCACACAAAATTTTCCACAAATAATGAGAATTGAACATGGAGGGTGAAGAATTGCCAAAAAGAAAATAGAATTATGCTAGGAGAGAGAGAGGGAGAGAGAGGAAAAAAAGGGAAATTCCTCTCTCTCTCTCTCTCTCTCTCCCCAAAGAAAGAAACCCTAAATTTATTTTCTCAAAATAAAATCGCGAGCACAGGAGAGATGATGAAAGAAAGCAAAAGCGTGAGATATAGGCCAAAGGGTAGGCACCAGCACCAGAGCCTCTGTGTCAGAATCACAATCATCACTCTAACCCCAAAATTGGTCAAAAACCGAAAATATTAGGCGTCAAAAGAAGGCAGAAACATCATCCAAATTATGAATAATTCCACCTTTTTCTCTCGTTGAAAGTCGGAGAAGCATTCAAAGGCCAAAGAACCAGACGTGCCCAATGAAAAGGTTATAAAAGAAAAGCTACACAACCTTTAAAATGGTCCCCAAAAAGAAAATTTTTAAAAAATTTACAAAAAAGAAAAGAAAAGGAAGCTCTCACTACAAGAACTCCCCACATTCTAATTATCACAGTCACAATTTTCACTTTAAAGATGGGATTTTTAAAAAATCTTTTTTACCGAGTTGTAATGATTTCAATGATGCATTGACACTCTCAAACAATCTCTAAATTCGATTTTATATCCACGTCGAATGGCATTGTACTGAGCTCGACATAATTTTCAGGAAGGGATTTTTTTATAAAACCACATAAAGATCTCATGCAAAATTTGAGAAAAGCAATCGTCCGATGAAATGCTCAACAAAGTGAAAAATCACATGAAAGACGAAGCAAAAACCGTTTTTTTTTTTAACCTTAAAGTACACGAGAGACGCGTGATATCTTTTTGGCTAAGCCGAGCAAAAGGGACTTACTTTCGGGGAAGGGTGGCCGAGTTTCCCGGCGACGCCCCGGGGCGCGAGATCCGAGCGCCGCCGAGCGCCGCCGGGCGAGGGGGAGGGGCGGAGGAACTTCTCGAAGATGGCCATGACCAGGAACATGGAGATGAGGACGGCGGTGGCCACGAAGCCGAAGGACACCGCGTTGACGGAGTCGTACTCGAACTGCCTCCCGCCGCCGCCGCCGCCGCCGTGGCCCGGCGGCGGGTCGTGACGGTGGTGGTGGTGGTGGTGGTAGAGAGGAGCTCCGATTGGCGGCCATTGATGACCGCCCCAGCTCAAGCCTCGCTCTCTCGCCATCGTCGTCTTCAAAGCATTGCTCTGCTCCCGGATCACTGTAGAGAGAGATAGAGAGAGAGAGAGAGAGAGATTTTTCTGAGGCTTGTGACGAAGCAGCGTGTGGGCCTGCGTGCAAGCAAGTACTTGAGCTTTTCGAGTTTTTCTAACACAGTAGAGAGAGAGAGAGAGAGAGAGAGAGAGAGAAGAGGCTTTGGAATTTGGAGAGCTTGTTTTGCCCGTGTGAACATGTAATTGTCTATATATATATACATATGTGTGTGTGTATGTATGTATATGCACAAGATGACCGGCAAAAACTATATAAAAGAATCGTATCACTTCCGCTTGTTATATGCTTTTTGACCCCCTCCAGAAAAATACCTTTTTATATGCTTAAGTGATAAATTAGATACGGTGAAAAAGAATAAAACCGCATCAATAAAGTATGCATCCAGAATAGGTGGGGTCAAATTAATTATGTTAATTTTTAGTTTTGTTGGTAAAGGCTTCTAAAGTATTTATATTGACATATTTATATAATTATGTTATTGAGTCCCACGAAAATATTTACCGTTCGAAACTCTAGGTGATGATGCTTTTTTTTTTTTTTTTTTTTTGCAAAAAATTATAGGACACTGCATATGAAGATTACAAAAAACTAATTTTTTTGGAGTTTTTTTTTTTTACAATGGAAAAATCCAAGGATAAATAAAAGTAGGCCCGTGGAATATCTTTCGTGTATAATTTCCCCCGAAAGCCCCCGGCAATAATAGAGTATAATTCCCAGACAAAAAGTGAATTTTTATTAAAGATGGGACGTGATATTTGCTTTTCCATTCTTTGTGTTGCGCTTTTCATGGCTGAGTTGATTGATCTGTTTAAAATAATAAATAAATAAATAAAAGAGAACAAGGGGAGAAAAAGCATTTTTGCCTATATACACATTTTCCTTCTAATATTTTAAAAATTCGAAATTAGAGAAAATGGGCAACCAATCATATATTTAATAAATTACCCCAAGGAACAAGCAAAGCAACAGAGAAGTACATGTACCCCAATTTTGATGTCTGGACAACGACAGGGCAAGCCTTCCCCACCCAACTTCAGAAACAAAAGAATTAAAAGAAATATTTTTTTTAAATTCATTTTGGAGGATGAAAATTGAAAATATATATCCCATAAGTTGATGTCCTGAATTTGGTGCATCATTTGGCCATCCCCCTCCCTCCTGGCACCCATGTTTATCACCATACTAAAAATTCAATTAGTTTTATAACAGAAGTGTTCACATAAGTCATTTTACATTATAGCACTTTTTAAAAAGTTCCGTTAACTGTTTAACTGATAAGGGTTGGCCCACATTGTTTGTTCTAATACATAAATTCTTTAATTTATCAAAATGTGTCAATTGGCTTACTGTGTTTAGGGAGAATGGATTGTCATCATTATGAATGATGAAATTAGTAAGAAATGTTTTTAATATTTTATGTTATCTTGAATAGGACCAATTTAATTTTGTTCCTTTGCATGGGAAAACATGGATCCTAACGCATGACGAAATCATTAGAAAAAGAGAAAGAGAGAGAGAAATAAAAACACCTCTAATTGAGTTTCGAGAAACCCCCAAAAAGTACTTTTGAGTGGACCCCCATCAGGAGGAAACAATGCCCCACATGTTCAATCCCCACCAGCTTTCTATCTTGTCCATGCAATGGCATGACAAACAAGGAGAGGACTCTCTGCCTTTTGCTCTCAAGGCAAAAGGGCATGGCCACTTGACCTTTTCCCTTTTTATTTTTGCAAAATTTCAATAAGAAAGAGTTAATTAAAGTCATGCCTTATACATGTAAAGGTGTGATATTGTCAATCCAATCAAGTGGCCATTGTTTTATAACTTATGTTTAGAAAGAATTATAAATATACTTTGAGAACACATTTATTCGTTAAGTAGATTATGTTCTTTATTGGTGTCTTAAGTTATTTAAAAGAACTTACTTTGAGATTTTTTTATTCCCGAAGTAAGTGTAATCGGGCTTTAATCTTTCTATGTTTAAGCTATGTATTGGGAGGGAACATACCGGGTTGAACTTGTTTGATAGCCATCCAATGACAATGCAAAGAGATCAAAGGTAACAAAGAGAACCGATGGCCGTCCCTTCATATAAAAAGGAGGGTCCTACAAGATGTCGTGACTTTTTTGCCAAGAGACCAATCACATTTATGGAAGTTATCTTCTAACTACGAACTAATTCAAGCAATAAGTAGAGATTTTAATTTTCAAGAAAGAGCATACATAACACGAAAAAAAATATTGAAAATTCCAACGTTTCTAAGATCTAATAACTAAGTAAGTGTGCTAAGAAATAGTTTTAAACACAAATCTCTTATGAACAAAATTTTACTAACAAGTGTCGCAAATAAGTTACCAATATAGACACGCCCTTATGGGTACATTGGCTTTTCTTTCACTTCAGCATAATCAGCACTTTAAAAGTCAAATTATTCATTATTATTGATTGGGCATTCGTGACTATGGTCCCCATGAATATTTTGCAGCACTTCTTTTACTATTATTATTATTATTATTATTATTATTATTTTGTCCTCGGAAACTAGAGGGCATACATGCCATTAAGAACTCCCCTCTCACATGCCCCCCACGTTGGGCAACGCGCCCAAATGCTTCCCCAACCTCCACAGTGGTCCCCACCGATCCACCCTCCGCCCTCCCCCCTCACGCCACGTGGCGCCTCGCGGGCCCCGCAGCTCGATCGATCTCCACTTCGGTCGGGCTTCGCATCGATGCCCAGAAAAAGAAGGTAAGTAAAGCAAAAAAGAAGAAAAGAAAAAAGAAAAAAGAAAGAAATTCCCCGAAAAATGAATATTAAAAAAAAAATGGGGGGGAAAACAAGGCGACAACGTCAGGCGTCCCGTGTCGGACTTTTCCAGGTCCGCACCGGCATTTCGGGCCACCACCGGTCCTCGGGATTGTCCCCCCTCCAACACCCCGACCCGGGATCGGACGGTCCCGATCCCGTCTCGGGATTGGGGCGAGATCGGGGCCGTCGACGCGAGTGAGAGTACTCGGGCGGTGGGTCAAAGAAAAGCGACCGGACACCCGCACCCCACCCACGTACGAGAGTACGGGCGCGCGTGCGCCTCCTCCCCGACGCACGTGCGGCCGCGGCTTGGTGCGGGCAGAAGCGTGCGGTTCCTCCTCCTTTCCTCGGGAAGTCTCAGCAACCGCCGTACGTATTATCGTATTTGTGGAGCTTTATTAACATAACAATTTTTTTTTTTGATAAAGGTAAGATATTAACATAACGAGTTGTTATTTTTATAGTAACTCAAAAATTGTTATTTTTGAGTTACTATAAAAATAACAACTCGTTATGAATCATAAATTATTAAAAGAGTAGACTTAAATATGGGTATTAACCTTAAAAAATCTCAAACTGATACACTTGTAACAAATTTACCAAAAACTATTTTTTTGACCATGAAAAACCCTAAACTGGTAAACCTGTGACAAATTTACCCAACTGACTATAAAAAACCCTAAACTGGTACATTTATGACAAATTTACCCAAAACTAATTTATTTGATAGCAAAAAATCCTAAACTGGTAAATTTGTGACAAATATACTCTCTGTTAAATTTGATTAATACCACAAAAAAATCACAAAAATTGTAAACTGTGACAAACAGAGCGTAAAATCCTAAATTGGTATACTGGTTAATTGTCACGTGTCATTTAACTTAATAATTTGAGAATAAAATTTAATGAAAACTAACATAAAGTAAATTTGTCACATGTGTACCAGTTTAAGGTAAATTTGTCAAAGGTATACCAGTTTAGGGTTTTTGGTGGTCAAAAAAATAGTTTAGGGTAAATTTGTCATAAGTGTACAAGTTTGGGGTTTTTTAAGGGTATTAACCCTATAAATATTTATAATTTTTTTATTATTTACTTTTTGTGATCCAAAATAAACATTTATTCTCACAATAAATTAAAGATTATAACTTAATTATTTCTCAAATACATATCGATATATGGAACATCACGGACTGAAACTTAATGTTTGACATGGTGGGTATGGTTTGATTAGGCTGCTAGAGTTGGGAAAGCGAAGTGGACCGAAGAAAATGGCAAATGTCGATAAATTTTGTCTCAATATTCTCTATCAAGATCTCTCTCTATTATCGTGAAAACTTGAATAATATTAGAGAAGCTTCGAAGTTTATTATGGGTAGACGTTTTAAATGTTACACTAGCGTGGAAAGAATTTGAAAGGTCAAACTTGATTATGTTTCAAACCAATCATTCCGCCTCAATTGCTATACTTGAACCAACATTAAACGCATGAAACGCAAGCTTTATAATACAAGCGTCGGATTGATACGAGTTTCAGGACTCCTGCTGTAATTGTCCCTTTCAATATTTTTCAAGACCAAAGAATGTGTTCGTTTTTTTCCTTTTTCCAATGCCATTAATCCGGCTTGCACGAACAAGCGACATGAGGATTAAAACGTGGGAGCATAATGACATGGGCGCGTTGCTGCCGGCAAACAATGCTTATGAAAATTTATGAAAGTGTGATAACTTAATAAGAGTAAAAGTACGTAAATTCGATTAGAAAAGAGAGAGAGGAACTGCATGGACGAAAGATAGAAATTCTCCCTTTTGTCAAGTGGGATTAGTGGATGACATTATTTTAAAACGTATGATTATCGGTCTGAATCTAAGCAAACAAAATACACAATCATTGATCTGGTCTATAATTCCTTTGCCATTTTTGGAAAGAATCAATCAAATCGCATTATGGAGAGCTTTCCCTTCTAGCACGCTCTACTATATGTGTTGAGCAGATTAAAAGATGCTCGATTGTTTTTAATTTTAAATAATATTGATATCACAAAAAATCTTAAATTAATATACTTGTAACAAATTTATCTTTTGTTAGTTTTCGTTAATTTCAATCATTAAATTGATGAATTTGATAAAACGTGGTAGTTGACAAATGTACCGATCTAAGGTTTCACCCTTCATTTGTTACATGTGTATTAATTTATGATTTTTCATTATATTAATCAATTTTAATATAACTAATGATAGATAAATTTGTCAGTACCGGTTTGAGATTTTTAGTGGTTAAAAACTTGTTTAAGATAATTTTATCATATGTATACCAATTTGAGTTTTTCGTGGTATAAACCCTTTTTTTATATGCCCCAAAGGGTTCTAGACTTGTTTAATTTCAGAAAACATTGCCAAATTCTGTTTAAAAAGACTAAAAAAAAATAATCAAAATTTGTTAAATTAGGAATTCCTTTTTTTTTTTTCCATTCGAAAATAAATTTAGACGAAACTTTTACGGCTCAAGCATCAGACTGATACAATTGTAGGATTCCTACTATTGTTATCCCTTTCGATATTTTTCGAGACCAGAGAATATGTTCTTTTTTCCTTTTTCCAATGCTATCTTGCATGAGCACGCGACATGAGGATTCAAATGGGGAGCGTAATGACATACGCCCGTCGCGCCGGCAAACAATGCTGAGAAAAATTTATGAAAGTAGAAAAACTTAGTAAGACTAATTAAAAGGGCATGAACTCGATTAGAGAGAGAGAGAGAGAGAGAGAGAATGCATGGACGAAAGGTAGAAATTCTCCCTTTTCTCAAGTGGGATTAGTGGATTTACATTATTCTAAAACGTTCGATTACCTGTCCGAATCTAATCAAACCAAAAACACAATCATCAATCGGGTCTGTAATTCCTTTCCATTCTTGGAAAGAATCGATCAAATTGCATTATGAAGAGCTTTCCCTTATAGCACGCTCTAAAATATTTTGTCGAGCAGATTAGAAGATGCTCGATTGTCCTTTTTATATGCCTCGAAGAGTTCTAGACTTGTTTAGTTTCAGAAAGCATCACCAAATTTAGTTTAAAAACAGGCTAAAAAAAAAAAATCGTTTTAAATTAGGAGTTCCTTTTATCCCTTCAAAAATAAATTTAGTACAAGTTGCATGATTGTGTTTTGGCGATGCAAGTTTCCCGATTGATCAGATATTTTTATGTGCACATTATTTCTGGGGTCATGATTTGAATAAGGCTACACATCAAGGTTTCGACGAGAAAGCTGGGGCTAGAAATGATTCTGCCCGTTAAATATTGCCAAATCTGGCAAGACAAGGAAAGAGCAACAGCAATTCAATTTTGGGTAAAGAGATAAGCATTAGGGAAAAATTGGATTATAATTACATGTCCAATTCTTGCCAAACATGAAATGAAGGATTAGGTCAGTTGATTCTTCATCAGAAACCCTAATACAGAAAGAACTGCAGACCTGTCAATCTACCGCGCCTGCCTTTTCTTCTGTGGCATGCTCCTGAGATCTGTTTCCATCATCTTCCTGTTCACTCATTGACTCCATTTCTGTTTGCAAAGCATGAACTCCACCATGTCATGTTTCGCATTCTCCTCGTTTTTCTTTCTTGAAGAGAAGAGAGAGAGTGAGTGAATATGTTCGCAAGAAAATAGTTTCTTCGAGGAAAACCTTGTGAGGAGAGTATGGTTGTATCTTCTTTCTTGTTGTTTGATGTTTTGTTCCTTAATTGAGAACATCTGGAACAGTTTAGAATGTTAGACCTGGAAATGGACAGTTTAATCTAAGAATTAGAGTTTACGGATTGTCAAAACATCATCAGGATACAAGAATTGGAGTTCATGGATTGTCAGAACATCACTAGGCACCAGTAGAGTAGATAGATTTAACACAGACCACGAGTCTCTTGGTTTCTGATCTTCTCACGATAGCTGAATGACACAACAATGACTACAAAACTCTCTCTCCATCCTCTTCGGCCTGCTCGAAACTTCTCCAGCACTCAGCCTTTGGAGACATGTCGAACACGTGTTGACACCGTCCATGGCAAGTCCCTGGAGGCCCAATACCCGACCAAGGAATACAAACGGGTCCCGATCGGTGTGTTTGCAACGTATGTTGGCTGGGATGGGTGCCTGCCTGCTGTTGTCGGCATCAGACATGGCCACCGCTGAAGACAGTCTCTTTTAGCGACTGTCCCACATGTTGAGCTCGGGATCATGGGCAATGATGTAGCCCTTCCAAGACCTGCGGCGATCTCCTGAGGTGAACAGCCTCCCATCATCAAGGGCAAGAATTTGGCTAAGGTGGAACATCCAATTGCCACTGTCGCCATCAGTTCCCATCTCCCCATCTTCGGATTGTACACATCGACCAAGCCATGCTCCACGATGAAAGGGATTGTGTGGCCCGAGTCTAGCCTCTCGTTGTATCCGCCGATCACTTGGACTTTACTGTTCCAGGTGACCACCGCGCATTCTTGCCTCGACGTGCTCCTGCTAGGCAAAGAACTCAGATCATACACCTCGGCAGACGGGATTCCCTTAGCACTAAACGAAGTGGACTGGCCCCCAGTGACGTATATTTTGTTGTCGCACACCTTGCACGCAAAATCCTAACGCGGGGTCTGAAGAGGTGCACAAGTAGACCATCGATTGGCTCTAACACTATAACGGTGGATAGGACTTCGACCGCCACGTCCACCAACTCGGCCAATTCGTCCGAGGCATGAACCATTTCCTTGTAGCAGAGTCGGCCACCACTGATATTGATTGAATCTTGGAGTGAAACCATGGCGAAACCCTTCAAGACATGGCTCTCAATCATCCTAGGAATAAGGCTAACGTAACCCCACCTGTTGTTAGATGGGTCATAACATTCTATCCAGTTGGAGATGTTTGTGGTTTGTGTCGGTCGCCTTAGGCAAAACGAAAAGTAAACCTGGTAGCCAAAAGGGATCGAACTCCCGGGATGGTCCAGCACTATGGGCCGTGGTAGAGAAGTGATTGAACCCATTGAAGGGGTACGGGAAGGTAACAAATTTGAGCTGATCTTTATCTAGCTTCCGTTGTTCTTACAATTGCCGATTGATAAATTTCACGTAACGATGTCGTTGAAATATATGGCGTGGAGGCCACTGGATAGCATTAGTTTTGTGGATCTCCGCTAGGAATATCAGCCAGAAGGATGAGGCGGCATCTGAACATGTAGGTGAAATCAAGTGAATTTCCTTATTGTTGATTGTTGAATGGAGAGTTCGGTCGGTTATTGTCGAACGCTTTGTCGTTTTCTCGCATCATGGTTGATGGTACATGGCAGGGTCAGGAGGATCCAAGGAGCTTATCAATGGAGGATTAAGAGAATAATCCTTATCCAAAACGATGCGGTCCTTCTTGTCCATCTATGACTTTTGAAGAACCGATTGTCCCCACTTCCATGGGGTTGTCGCCGGCCGTGCTGGGAGCTGATAATGACATAAGATGGGATAATCAATTTCAGAACCAAAGCTCTTGACCCAACATATGTACTGTAAACAAAGAATATAGAGGCCTTGTACATTAACTGGATGGTAACCTTGCTCTCAAGATGCCTGAAACTCTGAAAATCAATGAACTTTGGTGATTAATCCGATGAACATTTTTTTTATTTGGTAAGTATTAATCCGATGACTTGATCGCAACTGTTCAAACAAACCGTGGGCTTTGACTCTAGTTTTTCACTCCGATACTGCAGATATTTAAAGAAAAATCAGCTAAATCTCTTAATTAACAAGTGCTCAGCGGACAGTTACTGCTGTAGCATATCATTGCTCGAAGCATGAGTTTAATCCTAACCATGCTACAACCACATTTATTTTAATCCGAGGTCATGAGAGCTGAAGCCCAGCTACTTGGAGGCTCGTGAAACACCTTACAAGCCCCACAAACAATAATACAATTGATAACTATAATTTACGGAGACTTGGTTCCGATGAACATCATCCATTAACGAAAGAATTAAGTCTAAAACATCCTCTTCACTGCTAAAGTTCTAATCGAGGCCTCTTTCAGACCATGGTGTCATATATGTGAATGCTTACCTAAAGGAAGCTCAATAAAATGAAGCATCGATGTGAACTTAGTGCAAGGCATTTTGTCCCGGAATGAACTGGCTAAAGGAAAACAAAAACCGAAGAAGATAAATAGATGAGACAGGAGAAAGAGAGCTATGCTTAGCAGGAAGAGGCCATGTGAAAATTGTCTCAGCGACAGGAGAAGTCACCTACATATTCTCACATAACCGCACATCCAGCGGATTTATGAAGCTCGATAACTGTTCGAGATATTGTTCGATTCAGCAAGAAAGGAGAGAAGTCAAATCACCTTAATGGGTTGCAGCATCATTTGCTGATGGTTTCGCATGTTTCGCGACTTGTGAGTCTTGCCCATCAGAGCATATGCACTGCTTTGTGGAGGGGCATATTCCTTTCATCTCCTCCAGCCTACGGCTAGCAATTCTTGCTCGGGTTTCTTTCTAAAGTTATATTGATCGCCCATTTGTCCAGAAATGATAAATATCAACATAATTCTTCCTTAATAAGAATTTGTGATTCCTTTGACAATCTTTATGAGACGAGAAGCTGTTTCCATACGAAGAACTCTACTTATAGAAACCCAACCTTTGTTGTATGGGCAGCGAAATCAAGTCAGACTCAAATCTTACGATCCTAGAGGCAATAAGATCTTCTCGTATCATTCAGGTTCAACGGATTGATTGGACAAATAATCCTCAGAATTTATGTCTAACGGTTAACTTGGATATTGAGGAGTTTTAAAGGATATCTTGGTGACGAAGGAAGAATAAGATTGAATTCTACAATTCTAAAGTTCAAAGAGAATTTTGATATTACATACTCATCTTTGTGAGCTAAAATTGTAATCTTTGAGAGGTTGTTATTAAAAGTATGAGATTAGAAGATACAATTGTGCGGGTGAGTGGACATAAGTTTATTGTAAGTTGAACCACTATAATTATTGTGTGCAATTTTCTCTATCCCATAATCCCTTATTTATAGTGATAGTTTATTGCTGTGATTTATTGCACACAACAGAATCTGATCATTGCACAGCTCATCTTCAAATGCTGTTCTCTAGCAATATTGAACTCAATTGTTTTAAATTCCGGTTAATCACTTATTCACTCTCCCCTCTAGGTGATAGTTCTAGGCCCCAGCAATTTAAATCAAAGTTGGTTGCTCATCGTTTTCTGAAGTGCTACATTACTTCTGAGCTAACAACTTATTATGGCTAGCAATATTGTACTAGGTCTTTACAAATGTCAAGGTTATACAATGCCTTCGTATTTTGATGGAAAGGAGTACGGCATTTGAAGAAACAAAATGAAGGCATTCATCAGATCCAATGTTCCGTTAGAGTAGGAAGTAGTTCTAAAAGGAGTAAAACCCAAAGCATCATTGTTGTGACCTAACCTCGAGTGCACGACCTAGGGTTTGACCAATGGATTACTAAGTCCAACCTTAGTTCAAACTCTCCCAAACCTATATCAATTTGCAGCTTAAGGTTCAAGTTTTTAATATACAAATGATTTTTCAATTAGAAGTCGCCATTATTCTATTATTTAGTGGGTCGATTAGAAACTCAAGTAAAGTAATGAGATATTTACTTTACTTCCATGAACTAGAGATTGAGAGTTCGGGATTTGATTAAACTAGATTTATCTAACGCCCTTTTGATGCCTACACTCTTTTATCACAAAAAAAAAAATGTTTTGTAGGCAACTTGAATTGATTTTAATTTACTATCCTAATATATGAAGTGACCATAGGGTATGCAAACCTCCAATTTAACACCTAAGAAAGTAATAAATAAATTATGGGACTCACCTCATAGCAAATAAATCATTTGCAATGTTAGCTCAAAATTCACATCAACGGCTCTAAATATGATTTTTAATTAACATGCACAGTCACTCAAATTTTCTCTTGTTTAATGAAATCTAATCTACATGCAATGCAATTTAAGCAATGACCTAATTCTACTGACAAACAATTTTTAATTAAATGGACCTAGCAACAATTACTAAATGGCATGCATTTTGTGAATCTAATTCTATATGACATGGACATAATATTTTTGCATTTTTTTAATTAAAATTCGTAATTCAAAATTACCAAAAATAGAAACCTACCTGAAGTGAGATATTGTCTATTTTAACTTAGGAAATAGACTAACCAAAATTCTATCTTAACTTAGAAACTTATCTCAACAAGCAAATCAATTCAAAGACATTATCTAACATGAATTCTAATTTTATTAGAAAAGTATCTAGACTATTCTATCATGCAATTCTATTTACAAAAAAAAATCCTAAACAACATGACATGAAATGCAGTTCTTTTTTTTAATCTTTAGGATGAGGGAAACAATCAAATATTCAAATCACCCAATCCATAAAGGTGTCATCTAATCGATTCAAATGCGGAAACAATATCTAACAACCTGAAATTTCGCGAATAAATTTGATAAATTGATATTAAGCCTTAAAGATCAAACTATCAATTTTAAAGATACCTGCGAAATCAATAATTTCATCTAAAGCCTTATAGATAAAATTGAAGATCACATGTGGTTGCGAATTAGGAAATATATCCTAATTTGGGGATACATATCGCTCAAGGTATGCATTAGATTGCAATAAACACAAATTAAGTATTCGAATATTCAAATCAAATTAGTATCATATAATTACCTAAACTCATGGATTAGGTTTCCATATTGAACCAGTAGTGGCGGATCACGAACAATGATTGGCGGTGGTGCACAGTGGTGGATTGTAGAAGGTATTCATGGCGAAGGTGGGACTATCTCCTTGTGGGGAGCTTGAGGAACCACTTGGACATATGACTTTAACCAAAGATTTATCCTTTCTTCTTGCTCACGGCAATGTTGGTTTTTGCAAGAACTCCAAGGAACCTGCAAAAGAATGTAGTTTGAGTGCGATGAGGATTACGGCCGATGATCTTTTGATGCTGTGATGCGTTGTTTGTGACTAGGTTCAACGGGGGCCAATGCCCAAGCTACTTGGCTTGTTAGAAATCAAAAACCTTTGTAGTTGTTTTGATGAACAAGCATACTTGCATACATAAATTAAGATCGAATTATGCTCGCAGCAGAAGTAAAAATGCTTATACACATGGCATTTTCATGCATTTTAATAAAAACACACAGAAGAGATAAGGGGTTAATCATATTAACCTCTTACCGTGCCCCAAATTTAGTTTTGATGTTCTTCGAATATTGAGCACGAATGTCTAATGTCCTCGCAACAGTGGTTATGACGTTCTTTAAACTCTGACCACAAATGTCCAACGCTTTCTAGTAACACCGGTTATGACGTTCTTGAAATTTTGACCACACTAATGTTTGCTGTCTTCTAGTGATATTGGTTCTGATGTTCTACAAATATGAAATGTGTGATCTCCTCATACTAAAGGTTCATTCGGTCCCACAAGTGTCAGGCCTTTGGTTCAAACATACCACCAATCTCACTTTGAACAGAAGAGAGAAATTAAGAAATCTCACAACTACAATTGTACTAGTAATTGCTATGAATGATTTAGTTGATCATTATTAACACTCTCAATTGTCGATTGTCAATCATCAATCATCTGTGATATGCTCTCTATATTACCTTTTGTAGCTAGTGCAAATCACATTTGAATCAGCTCATTAACTCTAAAACCATTTTAGAATTAATTCGGCCATGACGGAGGTAAGTTTTGAAACTGTTTCAAACATTAATTCAGGCATTAACTTGTAACTATTGTAGAATATTATTCTAGACATTTAATTTTTTAACTATTACAAATACTTAATTTGACCGTTACATTTGAAACTGTTTTATAGTATTAATTAGTTATTTAATTTGAAACCATTTTAAGATCATTAAATTGCCTATTGACTCTGAAATCATTTTGGATCATTAATGTGACCATTAAGTCTAAAATTGTTTTAAATAATTAATTTAACTATCGATTTCGAACTCACTTTAGATCATTAATGATGTCATTGATTCTAAACTCTCTTCAAATCATTAATGCATTTATCAATTATAAACTCATTTCAGATCATTAAAGCATCTATTAACTCTGAACTCACTTCATATTATTAAGTCGGTCATTGAATCTGAAAACACTTTAAATTTTTTATTTGGTCGTAAAATCTAAAACCCATTTCAAACTCTGTAAGATCTATGCTCATAATAAGATCTTTTATCTTTTAGCTCGACTCAATTTGATTGGCTCAACTTGCAAACATATTTGCAATATTCTCTCTCTTTCTCATTCAAATGTCATTCTAATTGGTTATGATGTGTGACATCCCTAGATTTATCACTGAGCTGGCAGTGGGATTTGTGCTAACACATTAGCACAATCAAGAGAATTGATTATCTAGATCAATCTCATGTTCCTACAAACCATGAGTGACATCTAGTAATATATCGTAGTTACCCAAATAGTCTAAAATGTTTCAAGAACATAATGAACCTGTCAGTTTTTGGCGATCGTGTAACTTGATCCTTCTGATTCACTATATCCCAATTGAACAAAGGCCATTGAATTATTGGTCAAGCCACAAATTCAATCATATGTCTAAATCTAATTGACATATATTTCTTTAAGACATGAACCATTCATTCTCAATTATAACATCGGTCGAGGATTTGAATACAACGTCATAATTAGATCGCATATGATATTAATATTGTATATCTATACAAGACAAGAAAACGGATTCTATATTGCGCACGCACATACCTTCATATGTGAACAAATTATGACCATCAAGTATAAAGACAGTTCGACAAAGCATCAATATGTGCATTTGTGAACCATTGCCATCCAACATACAAGTCAGTATTGTGCCTCAAGTCTAAGGATCTTACACTAGACCAAAGCGTGAATGATTAATCATTGACTCCGCTAAAAGCTTCCATGTTGTCAATCGTTATATGTATGTCATGTTCAATGAACTTGTCCAAGATAAGTCCCTGTGTTCTAACTCGGATATTACAATATCCAATGACTCGTGACTCATCATCACCTCAGGTATCCAATACTGAAGGGTCAAACTTGAGAACAACCGATCTCAACAAGATCATCAATATCCTCTTAATGATCTATCAACCAGGATCGTTTTAAAGATTCAACATAAATATAAACCTGTCACACATATTCTTAACCCTTTAACAATAGGTTCAGTCCTAACTACTTATGGACTCATTCATGGGACGATGAATGATTATTTCTCTATCATTAAATAATCCCTAACATATAACTATTACGTGATTGTTTTATGACATATAGCTAACAATCTCCCACTTGCACTAAAGCTAACCTATTTTATTCCTCAAACCCATCTTGCTAATATATCTTTCAAAAGACGACTAGGGCAATGCCTTAGTGAAGGGATCCGCCACGCTTTCCGCGGATGTTATTTTCTACAAGGTGACAATCACCTCTTCCAATGATCTCTCTAATGAGATGGAAGCATCTGAATATGCTTGGATTTCTAGTAAGACCTTAGTTCCTTAGCATGCGATATTATCCCATTGTTTTCACAAAACAATGTAATCAACTATTCAATGGAAAGAACCATTCCAAGTTCCAAAATGAACTTCTTCATCCAAGCCGCTTTCTTCATTGCTTTAGAAGCAGTTACATACTCTGCCTCAGTGGTGGAATTAGCAATTATGCTTTGTTTGGAACTTTTCCAACTAACCGCACCATCATTAAGCGTAAAGACAAACCCAGACATTGACTTATAGTCATTAGGATCTTATTGAAAATCAGAAATAGTATATGCTTCAACTCTAAATTCTCCTTTTCCATATATCAATAAAAGATCTTTAGTCATTTTCAAGTACTTAAGGATAGTCTTGACTAATATTTAGTGTTCTTCACCTAGATCAAATTGATATTTGCTAGTAATGCTTACAGCATGCATAATATCAGGTCTTGTACATAGCATAACATATATTATGCTATCAATAATGGACGTATTAAATACTTTTACCAACTGCTCTCTTTCCTCAGGAGTATTTGGAAACATATCCTTTGAAAGAAGTATTCATGCCCAAAAGGCAATAATTCTCTTTTGAAATGTTGTATGTTGAAACATGTGAACACTTTATCTATGTACATAGATTGTGAGAGGCCAATCATTTGTCTTGATCTATCTCTATAAATCTCGATACCTAGAATGTAGATTGCCTCTCTCAAATCTTTCATGGAGAACTTTTTGTGACAAGAATATCTTGATCGATGATATTATAAGTATATCATTTCCGATCAATAATATGTCATCTACATACAAAATAAGAAATATAATTGCATTCCCACTAACCTTTTTGTATACACAATGTTCAAACGATTTGATTTTGTATATTAAAAGCTCCCACTAAATCTGAGATATGCATTTGAATCCGAACAAATTTTGCGTTAGAACCTCTCACTGAACCTAAGATTTGTATCTAAACTTAGTCAGATGCTACTCCATTGGTTTCTTCTTGTAAGTTTACTTTCTGCCCAACTCCACTTTCTTGGATGAACTGATTCTCTAGAAATGAAGCATGTTTACTAATCAAAACTCTTTGATCAGAATGAAAATAGAAATAATATCCAAGAGTTTCTTTGAATATCAATGAAACAACTTCCTTTAGAAGTTGTTCGTCTTCAGCTTATTTGATATAAGCTAGATAATCCCAAACTTTAATATGATTAAAACTTGGTTTCCAACCATGCCATATCTTATAAAGCATAGTTGGAAAGGACTTAGTTGAAACTCTATTAAGTAAATATGTGGCTATCTCAAGGGCATATCCTAAAAGATATGGGTAAATCGATATAACCAATCATAGATCACACCATAGCTAACAAAGTGTAATTTCTTCTTTCAGACACTCCATTGTGTTATGGAGTTCCTAGAGGTGTCCACGATGATTAAATGCCATTAATCTACCTACTAATTCTGAAACCGTTTCAGAACATTACACATTTATTCTGAAACTATTTCAAAATATTAATTTGGCCTTTGATTTTGAAACCATTTCAAAACTTTTAGACACTTATTCTAAAACCATTTCAGAACATTAATCTTAGGCATAGTTAGTGCCAAAAAGTTATGGCATTTACATTACTTTGCTTATTGACATTGGTAATTACATTATTAGAAATTGTAATGGTATAAAGATTATTGGCCAACAAATCAAAACCAACACATCTTTTATCATGATACCAAACTGCATAACCTAGAACCCATAAGCTAGATTTAGAATCAACCTTAAGGTTAGTTTTAATAAGCATGAACACCTTACCTTCATAAGACTAACACTTCAGCTTGACCTTCAGGCTTGCGAGGTACTTCTCACAGTTCCTCTTCTAATGCCCCTTGACACCATAATAGTGATAGGTCCCATTTTTCAATCTTGGGCTTTAGACATATAGGTTATTTTATAAGCTTCTTCTTCTTCCATTTCTTTTTCTTCAAAGTTGTCTTACTCGTTTGAAGATGAAGCCTTAATTATAACCATTATAGTAGAATTAGTGTTGTGCATTTCCTTCTCATAAACTACCAACATAACATGTAACTTAGCAAGAGTTTTCTTTATCTTATGCATGTGGAAGTTCTAGACAAATCCAAAGAAGGATTCAGGCAAAGACTAGAGTATCAGATCCACTGCCAATTCATTATTCATAATAAGATTTAGCCTAGCTAACTCCTCAATGTGCTAAATCATCTTCAAAGCATGATCATTCACCGATAATCCCTCAATCATTCTCATACGGTATAATCCCTTAGATATATTCAACCGTTCTTATTAAAAAAAAAAAAATCCTTCAGATGCTCAATGATCGAGTAAGCACTTTCTATGGTCTCATACTTCTTCTAAAGCTCATTATTCATAAAAACAAACATGTATGGCCTAACTTTTAGGTTATCTTCGCGCCACTTCTCATAAGTTTCACACTCTTTTCGGTACTATCTGGAAAGTCTTTTCTAAGTTTCGATCAAGCACATACTTGATCTTCTTAGAATTGAGAATAATTCTCAAATTCCTTACCCAATCGCTATAATTGGGTCCCATCAAACAATTCTTGTCAAGAATAAAAGCAAGTAGGTTTGTCATAACCATTTTCAGAGTAATAAAAAAATCATTGTAGAAAAATAAATTGTTAGCCGTTGGCTTTCAACAAATTTTTCATTTTGTCATTTGAATGAAATATTATATCCTACTATTTTTTTTGAATCCCATACTCCTTAGCATGGGAAACTGCAATCTTCATTGGAAAAAGATCACTAGTGGGGATTAGAGTCCCATCAGTTCATAGTCACCTCACCTAACATTTATTGGCGTCCTATAAACTTAGTGAGTGGATCATCATATCCAACGCATTACATGCGAGTTCCAATCATACTTCGACCTTTAGATCACCAAAGCTTTACCTAAGAATTATTGGCCTCGTGATCATAGTTAAGTGTACCTCATCATCTCATACAAATATATAAGACAAACGATTCCTCACCTAACAGTTATTGAAAATCATTCGACCCAAAACCCCACATCATCAGATGTATAATGGGGTGGTCCATATTCTTGAATAGCAATTGACTCCAATATATCCATAATCAGCCGATCAACCATAAAAAAATAGGAATAAACCACGATGATGATATGTCATGAGTTCAAGCACTCGCTACAACTTAACACCAAAAATAAGGAGGTTTCCTTTATTATCAATGGTCTCACCATACATATCAACCAATTAATATGCATATTGAATAAAAATCCAAAAGTCACTTTAAAAGAATTCTCATAACAAATGAGAATTGATCATCAGAACATACAAACAATATAAGCCAATTAACAATTAAAAGCACGAAAATGTCTAAGGATTGGCTCTAATACCACTATTGGTGTTTGTTTCAATAAACATGCATACGTGTATATGTAAACTAAGATCAAAATCCGATTGCAGCAAAAGTAAAAATACTTATACACATGTTTCAAAAGCATTTTTGTGCATTTTAATAAAAACACATGGAAGAGAAATGGACCAATCATATTAACCTTGTACCTTACTCAAAATTTTGTTATGACGTTCTTCGGATTATGAGTACAAGACATTTTTCAAACTCTGACCACGAATGTCTTACACCTTCTGGTAACATCAGTTATGACATTCTTGGAATTTTGACCACATGAACATATGTTGTCTTCTAGTAATACTAGTTCTGACATTCTTCAAATGCGGAACATTTTATCTCTTCATATTATAGGTTCTGATGTTTTTCAAATCTAACCCTGCAAGTGTCAAGCCTCTAGTTCAGACATACCATCAATCTCACGTTGAACAAAAGAAAGAAATTGAGAGATCTTACAACCATAGTAGTGTAGATTAACTTTTGTAGTAGTGTAGATCACATTTAAATTGGCTCATTAACTCTAAAACCATGTTAGAATTAATTCGGCCGTAACTTCTAATAAATGTAAGTAAGTTCTAATACCATTTTAGATATTAATTTAGGCATTAACTTTGTAACTATTTTACAGAGCATTACTCTAGATATTTATTTGTAACCATTACAAGTCTTCATTCTAGGTATTAACTTTGTAACTGTTACAAATACTTAATTTGACCATTACATCTAAAATTGTTTCAGAGTATTAGTTAGTCATTTAATCTGAAACCGTTTTCAAATCATTAAATTGTCCATTGACTCTAAAATCATTTCAGATCTTTAATGTGACCATTAAGTCTGAAATTACTTAAGATATTGATTTGACTATTGATTCTGAACTCACTTCAGATCATTAATGATACCAATGATTCTGAACTCTCTTCAGATAATTAATGCATCTATTAATTCTAAACTTACTTCAAATTATTAATGCATTTATTAATTTTGAACTCATTTTAAATTATTAATTTGGTCATTGAATCTGAACACCTTTCAAATCATTGATTCAATCGTAAAGTTTGAAACCCGCTTCAAACTTTATAAGATCGAATGCCCCTTTGTCAAATCTTTTATCTTTTAGCTCGACTCAGGCCCCCATTTGGTTCAGCATTCTCAATGGGCTTTAGGCTAGGAAAATTATGAGGTGTTTGGTTGAGCATTCTGAGGTTGCATTTGGCCAAATGTTGGCCTTGGAAATGCTAATATAAGGTTTAATGAGTTTTTTTTTTCTTTCCAATATTGCCATCATTATAATTATGTTTTCATTTTTTACCCTCATAAGACACTGTTCATCGTCTTCTTCGGCCTTACTACTCCATCACGAAGCTCAATCGGTGGGCATGGTGGGCGGCGCTCAACCGCGAGTGGCTAGATCTGGCCGCCAATAAGCCTTGCCTGAGGTCACGTGACCTCAGGCGAGGTGGCTTGAGGTCGGGCGACCTCAAGCAGTGTTGCCTGGGTCGCTCGACCTCGGGTGGCATCGCCTAGGTCGACCCAGGCGACTTTGAGGTGGCCTGACCTCAAGCCACCTCGCTTGAGGTCGTGATGGCGTCACCTGGGTTGCTCGACCTTAGGCGGCGTGGCCGAAGGCCGCACGACCTCGGGCGACACCGCCCGAGGCCACAGGACCTTGAGCGGTGTCGCCAGAGGCCACGTGACTTCAGGCATCGCCTGGGTCGCGTGACCCAAGCTCGCCTAAGGTTAGCACAACCCCCCCTAACCGTCGTCATCGCCGCCGCCGCCACCAGTCGCCTCCACACCACCACTAGCCACCAGCACCACTGTCGAGCCACCTCCCCCCACAATTTTCCCCTCTCCACCCAGCTGCATCTCCTCCATTTTTTCTTTTCTTCTCTTTTTTTCCTTTTTCTTTTCAATCTAAAGTTGCTTTGCAAAATATACACATTTTTTAGTGTCCAAACAATCCTACCTTCATAAAATGCCCATTGAGTCAAAGATACTTGGGGAAATGCAAAGCCATTTCCCCAAAGTTGAACTAAACAGGGCCTCAATCTGATTGGCTCAACTTGCAAACATATTTGTAATATTCTCTCTCTTTTTCAAACATCATTCTAATTGGTTATGGTATGTGATATCCCTAAATTCATTACTGAGCTAGCAGTAGGCTAATATGTTAGCACAATCAAGAGAATTGATTATCTAGATCAATCACATACTCCTACAAACCATGAGTGACATCTAGCAATAGATCATGACTACACAGATAGTGTGAAATATTTCAAGAACACAATGAACCTGTTAGCTTTTGGCGACCATGTAATTTGATTCTTCTGTCTCACCATGTCCCAATCGAACAAATGCCATGGAATTATTGGTTAAACCACCAATTCGATCATATGCCCAAATCTAATTGACATGTATTTCCTTGAGATATGAATCATTCATTCTCAATTATAACCCCGGTCAAGGATTTGAATACAACGTCATGATTAGATTGCATAGGACATCAATCTTGTATATCTATATATAACAAGAAGACTGATTCTATGTTGCATACGCATGTGTCTTCGTATGTGAACAAACTATGACAATAAAGTATAGAGACAGTTTGACGAAGCATCAATATGCACATTTGTGAACCATAGCCATCCAACATACAAGTTAGCATTGTGCCTCAGGTCTAAACATCTTACACCAGATCAAATCGTGATTGATTAGTCATTGACTCCACTAAAAACTTCCATATTACCAATCGTTATATGCATGCCACGCTTATTGTCCAAGACAAGCACCTATGTCTTAGCTCAAATATCACAATATCTAATGACTTGTGACTTATCATCTCCTCAGGAATCCAATACTAAATGGTGAAGCTTGAGAACACACCGATCTCAATAGAATCATCAATATCCTCTTAATGATCCATCGATCGAGAATAGTTTAAAATTTTAGTATAACTACAAACCTGTCACACATATTCTTAACCCCTTAAGAATATGTTCAGTCCTAATTGATTTTATGGACTCATTCATGGAACGATAAATGAATATTTCTTTGCATTACATTATCCTTAACATGTAACTATTACATGATTACTTTAGGGCATATAGCTAACGGTGCAAACCGCCACAGTTATATTGGCATAGTGAATAGCGACAAAACTTGTGGGACTTCCAGCTTGGTCGACAGCAAGCAAACCTAGTAATTGACGTACGACAGTAGAGTTGTGGCAATCAAGCTTGGATTGATTAAGGCCAAGTTCACTGCTAGTGAGGAACCAAGCTATAGCGTGGAGTTTGGATCAAGCCTTCACGATTGAAGATGGTGGGAAAGCGTAGTGAAGCGAGACCCAAGCGAGTCATGAGTTTTCCTCTCTTTATTTTAGGGTGCCATGGTCCCCTTCAATGGACACCCTCTCTCTCAATCTCAATATATATAGTCCTACTTTCCTCTCTCCATCTTCCATGCTCTCTTTCTCTCCATGGTGGCTCTATATATTGTGGTCATGTATTCTCAATCGTGTGGCCTCTCCTTTGTCGTGTAATGAGTCCCTTTTATAGAGAAGGGGCTTGAACTATCAAGGAAAGTTAGCAAATTTGATCTCCTCTGCTGTTGGACTCTCAAAATATTTTGTCCTTTCCTTTTGGGCTCATGCACGAAATCTCCCTACCATGCAATCTTTCTTGTTTTGAGACAAAGAATATATCACTCAATATATCTCCCACGTGCAATATTCTCTCTTGATATTTCATCTAAATCTTACAATCTACTACGAAAAAATCACTCAATGCATATATTGCATAAATATATAAAAGATTTACCAAATATCATAAGAACAATACGAATCCTTTCCGAATAAATCACCACTTCTCATAGGTCAATTTTCAGTCTTCAAAGAATAACGGGCTTTGGTCAATTCGCTCTTTTTGTGTGCTTAGTCCAACTCATCAAATTAAAGCTCAAAAACATCAATTCAAACCCATATGTCAATGGTCCAATGCAAATGCAATAATAAAAATGCTCCTAAAACTATATGCTATGCAATTTAATTCTAGTTTCTTTGTTTAGGGATCAAAAATTAATTCCTAATTTTCTATATAATAAATAAATGATCAGGTCACTAAAATTTAGGTATCAACAATCATTATCATCTAAAAAAGAGGAAGATGGCAAAGCGCCTGCAACTGAAGCACTGTGTGATGTGGAAATAGCCAAAAGAGAAGTATTAGATGCAAAAGCTGTTTATTCACTATATTGTGCTTTATCCCCTGCTAAATATAATTGAATTTCTTCATGTGAAACAAAAAAAAAAAAATGGGACAAGTCAAGTTAATTTGATCCCGCTATATATCAAATACCCTAATCGAGTTAATTTCTACTAATATGAGATCGCAAGCTAAACTAACATTTGTAATTGAAATTTATTTGGCCAATTTGAAGCTTAATTACTTCAATTGGATGTTAGTCTAGAATGGGCCAAGTCGAATTGGCTCAATCAGAACTCACTAACTCGATTTCGTAACTTTTGACTAGAACCAATCTATAAAATTGAGAAGTTCATATGTGAATTTGCCAAAATTAATGCTAGCCATGGATATCCAAATAGAAGACTAAGGATGATCGGGCCTATTTCTCATTCAAAAATTATGCTAGCGGACTTTGATTTTGTTCAACTCTTTATGTTTGGAATTAAAAAGATCATGGTGCAACTTAATCAAAGGGAGATTCAGTTGCCCATATAAACGAAGTTGGATTTCCACAAATAGAGTTCTTAGCTAGGAAAGACTATCTTGTCTTTGGATCTACAAGGAAATAGTATCTCTCACTGCAATAAGATCTTTAAGGAAAGAGTATTCCTTCCAAACGGTCAGCTTGGAAATAAGGGAGTATAAAAGGAGGTCATGATGCTGAAGCAAGTATAAGATCTTGAATCTAAGATTTCAAAAAGAAAGCTTCGATAGTACACACTTGTTTTTGTGAGCAGATCATCATCAGTCTTCACTAGTCGTAGAAGCAAAATGGCCGGCATGGACAGCATTGTCGCTGGAGTTTCCCCTACAGGTTTGAACCAAATCGACCTATCGAGCTCCGACCTTCAACGATTGGCCTCTCTAGTGAAACAGGTTTTCCATTCCCTCAATTTTCTGCTATTTCAATTTATTTTCCGTTACCGAAACCAAGAAAACTTATGTTTTAATTTGTGTTGACACTGACGGACAAATCCATTTCATTGGCCGCATGCGTGCATGGATTCAGGGTTTTTTTATGTCATCAATCACGGAATAAGCCAAGATTTAATGGACGAGCTCTTTTCCCAGAGCAGGCAGTTTTTTGATCTTCCATTAACTGAAAAGATGAAACTATTAAGAAACGCAAAGAATAGAGGATACAGTCCTATGTTCGATCAAACAATAGACCCTCCAAATCAGAAAAAAGGTTTGATTTTTCATAGCTCCCTGTAATTAGCTGGCAATTTAATAGCAGCACTTAGAAAAGGAAGGGGGGACTAAAAGGAAGTGGGGACTCTTCACCACAGAAATAGGAGCTAGTTGTTTGAACTTTGAAGTACTAACACAAAACGGGAGAAGTACATCCCAAACAAGCTCAATAAAATGAGAAAAGCAGTGTGGCAGAGTTTTCAAAACTTATGTCTCGAGTGCCGGATTCGGTTGGGATAGTATCAATAAAAGAGTTTCTCATGACGATCCAAGCGTATGGAAGATCACATCAAGGTATATTTTTTAAATTTTTGATCATTTTGATGTCATTATGTATATTAATTTTAAAATGTATGATTATATACACTCAAATGTCATTATTGTCAAAATTGTAGGAGAATTAAGTGGGCCAAAATTCAGGAAGGATGGATTTCCCCAATATCGAGCTTTGTATTGTATTTTTGTGATACATATGCTGCGGGGAATATGGCTTGCTACCAGCTGCTGAAAGATGGGCGGGGTCGGAGGAAGATCCTGCTTGGTGATGCCAATGTAGGTGCGACAGTGGTTACAATGCATATAATGACAACGAGTGGTGGCAATGCCTATGGTGATGCTGGTGGTGGCCATACGAATGACTTGGTGATCATCATGCGATGAGAGAGTCTTTACACCGAAGATGCTGGAACTTCAGCTCGTGGAAAGCACAAATTGGATAGGACTCCAACTACTAAGAGGAGAAGGAGGAGTACCCAAAACGGTATTGATGACACTTGCAAAGCTATCCAAGACTTTTTGAAAGTTAAGTCAGTCAATCCGGTAGTGCCTCTGCGACCTCTAGGGTTATGCCATCACCTGAAGATCATTTCTCCGTCGCTGCTGTGATGGATATTCTGCTTACTATGCCTGAGATAGATCAAGATCTTTATAATAAAGCGGTGGATCGGGCATGCGATAGTGCCTCGTGGAGGGTGACTTTCATTAAATCTACACTTGAAAGGAGGGTGGACTTCTTTATCATCTTTAGTAGATTTATGAATTGAGTGGGGTAACGTAGAGATTGTATTATTTATGTTATCTTTTAATATGTCGTTTTAAGTGTTGAGACTCTTCCTACTTATATGTAATGGCATCTTCAATTGGAATTATGACTTATATTATTGATGTTTTATATTTTTCTGATGATATAGGTACTATGGAAGAGGATCGAGATAGTATATGTAGTGAAGAGGTAGAACAAGTTCAACAAGTCTTGGATGAGGATGATATAGCCGTATTGCTAGTATGGTTGTGCACGGTTGCCATTGACGCGTCCGTGCATACAATAGAACCAATTAGGGACAGCAAATTATTAGGATCCGAATGGATAAGGGAGATTATTACTGGACATTCGAGATAGGATATATGAAGCCTTCAGGATGGAGAGGCATGTTTTTCTGAATTTATGTGATTTGATGAGAGTAAGAAGTTGGTTAAAAGATAGTCGATATATTAGAATAGACGAACAAGTTGGGATATTCTTATCAATAGTTTCTCATGGTAGCTCAAATAGAATTTTATGTGAGAGATTTCAACATTCTGGAGAAACAATCAGCAAGTATTTCAGTAAAGTGTTGAAAGCAATTATTAAACTTTCAAAAGAGATAATCAAACCACCGTCCTTTGATGTCATCCCTCAAGAAATTCTTATGGATCCTAGGCATAAACTCTACTTCAAGGTATGATTTCTATATCAACTTTATATCATCAAATACATGTACTTCATAATCTTGTATAATCTTAGATTGATATTAAATTGACAGGACTGCGTAGGTGCTTTGGATGGCACCCATATAAATGCTATTGTCCCGGTGTCGAGCGGAGTTCGATTTCGAGGCAAGAGAGGGACTACCACACAGAACGTGTTGTGTGTTTGCTCATTGATATGAAATTTGCTTACGTGTATGCTGGATGGGAAGGATCCACCAATGATTGTCGGGGGTGCTTTCGGCGGCACTCGAAACTCCTCAATTACCCAATTTCCCGACCACTTAGATCCGGTATTTACTTTGTTTATATTGACATTTGTGATTATATTATGATTTAATATCATAACAAATTTTTATATATCATGTTATAGGGAAATACTACGTGGCAATTCGGTTATGCAGCACTTCCGGGATTTTTGAAAAGTAGGACACTTAAGTGCTATTTCTGACAAATCTCATCAAAAATCTTATGTGGCAATTTTTTATTATTTTTCTCGCTTACGTGGCTCGCCGAAGAGTTGACTCAGCAAAACACTGCAAAAACGACGTCGTTTTGGTGTGGATTTAAATTTTAATATAAAAAAATTAAATTAAAATAAAAAATTAATTAAATTAAATTAAAAAAAATTAAAAATAAAATTATTTATTTATTTAAAAAAAATAGGAAGGAGGCAGCTGAGGGTTGAGCCCCCATCGTCGCCGCCTCCCGCCGTCGCCGAGAAGGGTCCGCAACCGTGGGGGGGGTCGGGTTGGGGTCATCGGGCCTTGGCTAGGGGCCGGCGACCTCGGCCAACCCTCCCCCACCATCGCTAGCCCTTCTTGATGGCAGCAAGAGCTTAGTCCTCAGCCACCTCCCTTGGCTTTTTTTTTTTTTTTTTTAAATAAATAATTTTTTTATTTTTAAATGTTTTAAATAAATTTAGTTTTAAATTTAATTTAATTAATTTTTAAATTTAATTTTTAATTTTTACCACGTCAGCACCAAAACGACGTCATTTTTGCATTATCTAGCCATATTAGCGTGCAAAACAATACCGTTTTGCACTTACTTCGCCACTTCAGTATTTTTGCCGGATTTTTTTGCCGTTGGCACTTAAGTGATCAATTTTGCTCCGATTTTAGCACTTAAATATCCCTTCGTGCCAAATTTTGACACTTAAATATCCCTTCGTTCCAAATTTTGACACTCCAGGTGTTTGGCACTCAACACAAAACCATGAATTCTATAACAAAGATTTAATTGAAGCTTTGTTACTTTCTATCTAGCTATCATCTTCAGAAGATCTTTAAGTAGTACTGATTCCATTGCCGTTTTATAGGAGATCACAGGGAGGGGTACTTCTTAGGAGTGGACGTACCAGAATATGATCCCAACGCGCAGAAGCCTCATTTTGGACCAAACGTCTGGCCTTCTGAGGGTAACCAATTGCTTAATATTGTCCAACTTAAAAATGCTGCTGATGATCACTACTTAATTTAGTTTCACTATTGTATTTTTCCTAGATATATTGCCAGGGTGGAGGCAGACTATGCAGGAATATCATAGTCAAGCATTGTGAGTCTTTGTTCTAGATGATTTAAAGCTGTACACCTTAATTTTTTCTGTACAAAGATCCCCTGTTTCTCTGGCGTGGTGTCTGCGACCTTTTCGGTACCGTAATAATCCCCACCTTCCCTTCCACATGCATCAGATAGTGCCATGTTCTTTTTTATCAAAGCGGCCTAAGGGGAGTTAAATTGCCTCTGACTTCTTAACTGCATATGCCTTCTTGAGCTGTTACCTATGTTGGCCAAAGTATAAGTCTCTTCTAGTAATTTGTAACTGCTGATTAAACAGTTTTTCTGGGGGACTTTATGTAGCTATTATGCCCGAGATTCACTATTAATCACATTGCCTAAGAGCCTTAACTCAATTGTCTACTTGCTTACAGTGGGTAGGGCTGATATTACAGTCACAATTTTCATTACATAAAGTCTCCAACTCAAAATTAGTTGACTTTTGGATACAGTTATACTTTAAGAGCAATGCGCAGATGATCTATGTAGCAAGATTCAGTGTAATTTGTTGGTATCAAAGTGATGGTAATCAATTTGGTAATATTTTGATTTGTAAAATGCATATTCAGGAATGTGGCGAAATTAGTTGCAAGGATTATTGCTATAGCACTTGATCTAGAAGCTGATTTTTTTGAAAAGCCAGAAATATTCGGTGAGCCTATTGTGGACTTGCACTTGCTGCATTATGAAGGTAGATTTTACTTTGCTAAACTACATAACAAAAATCCGCAATTCTTTCTTCTCATCCTGTTGATATTCCCTTCATTGTTTAGGTGTAGTCTTTGATCCCTCTGAAGGAATATATGGAGCTGGGGCACATACAGACTTTGGGTTTCTTACCTTGTTGGCAACGGATGCTGTCTCAGGTCTCCAGGTATTTACTATTCTCCTATAAACCCGTTGGTGCAGATTTTATGCATAGTTATGGTGCATTGAACTGATCTAACTATTTCAGATTTGCAAGAACAAAGATGCGAAACCTCAGATATGGGAACATGTGCCACCTATGAAAGGGTAAAGCCAACCTGAATTTCAATTGTGAATTTGGGATTATTATGTTATCGATCTCATATTTAGAGTAATTTGGACGCTTTTGGTGGAAGATCATCATGTTAGGATTTATATTCCAGTGATTTATGGTTTACAAATAAAACTTGGAATGACTTTGTTTCAAATCTTGCTCTTCTTGTTTATTGGGGCATGGGCACGACAATGTGTTTCCCGTGATACGCATGATTGGAAAATTGCTTCATGCCGATGTTGAGTGGAATCCATCACCACTATTAGTAAATACATTTTTTACAATAGTCCTTTGTCTGACCTGATCTGCTATTGTGGTTCTTCTTCGTACAAAGGCAGCGATAAGCCAGTTTAAATTTAAAATTAGATTTAGTTAAAATATAAAAAATATCGTTAAAATATTAAAAGATGGGGATAAAAGGATTTGGTTAAAATATTAAAAAATAATAATTTTCCAGTTAGTTAAAAATTTAAAAAAATTAAATGTCGCGTGCAAAAAGAGGCGCCCTCATCCACTTCTCCTTTCCTTTCTGCAATTTGCATCTATATAAGTATACATATTAACCTTGATCAATTTAATCCCTCCAATGCCTTGCTGAACAACCTCTTTCTCTCTCTCCTCAAATACTCTTAGACCAACGCATATGATGGTATTCCGCCATTCTTTCCTGGTTAATCAGGTGCAAGTCCACAGTCATAGAACTACCATGCATCATAGACATTCTACAGTTGTTTCTGCGATTGCCCTCTTTTAGTTGTTCAGTTCATTGCGTAGATTCATTTTTGCATAATTGTTTCAAATACTAGACAGAAGAATTTCGTGATAATCTTCAAAAGTAACATTCTTTCCATTAATTTCTTGTACAGAGCATTCATAGTGAATGTTGGTGATATGCTAGAACGATGGAGCAATTGTATTTTCAGGTAATATGCTTTAATAAAAGTCTATACAGATAAATTGGTGTGAGTAAAGCTTTGAACATGAAGGTCAGAGATTTTCTTATGGCAGCCTACTACGGATTGTGTAATCTGTCCCAAATTCCACCAGACTATCTTCTGTTGCACCCTCATGGCTGTTGCTGATATTAGTGGCCCATTAGTAGTACGAGGGCATCTGCTCTTGACATTGGTTAATTATAGCTGAATTGCCTCAGAAAAGAAATCCTACTTAAACTCAATTATTGAGGATGGCATGATATGTTTGATAACCTGTGTTAATTTCTAAATAGAGTCCTCTTATGAATGACAAACTATAAAATTGGTATGCTAAGTGCTCTTATCAACACTCAACTCTCACTGGTTTAACTTTTGGATACTAATCTTTGTATGTGTTCTGGGATTGCTAACAACCGATAAGGTTAACATGCATCATCATGATGCATGAAAACATGTTTAGTGATATACGACATGAACTTTTCCCATGAATCTGATAGGTGTCCTGCAGTTCTCCATATTTAGCAAGGTCATTCCATATTGTTTCATTCGACTTGCCCTTTTTTTGCATCTTTTTTGTCAAATCTATACTTTTGCTTTGCTTTTCAATCAGGTTCCCGCTTCATCGAGTTATAGGGAATGGTCAAGAGCGGTATTCTTTAAGGCCTTTTTGCTCTCTCTCTCTCTCACCCCCCCCCTCTCTCTTACCCCCACATTTCTGCTCATCTTTTAAAAAAATTCTGCAAAATCATCAGGAGATCTTGAAGCTTTGTCGATTAAATTTTAAAAAGGGCAGTAATAGGAAGATTAGAGCATAATTGAAGCCAAGCTTGGATTGCTGTAAGTTGATTCCGAAAATGGTCCTAGGTTTGCTATCACGCTATAGTGGCAAGTTAGTTGGACTAGTGATCAAACTCGTAGGAAATTCCTCTCAATTTGAGATTATCTTCAAGGATGATCCAACCTAAATTTTTACAAAAGAAGCCTAATTGTTTTTCTATGCCTAGTTAGCATCTTTCAATCATTACCTTTTCCATTTTCAATGATTTTTTTTGCTGATATCTCTGTAAAATAAATCCTTACGCACATGTTCTCACAAAATGCAGGCTGCATTCTTCATGACGCCCAACCATGATTGTCTTGTCCAGTGCTTGCCAACATGTACTTCAGAAGAAAATCCTCCCAAGTAAGCTGCCGGACACATAAGTTACTTCTCTATATAACAACAAGACGATGCTATTGTACTTTCTCTATCATCAGTTCTTAGTCCTAGCATTTAACTTCTTCTCCTCCTGATTCAAATTGTCTTTTTGCATCATGTTTGAGTGCCGACACTCTGCTTTGAACGTGCATGTCCAAGGATCATCGAAATGCATATGCTTGGACATTTTGTTTGTGTGTTCTCGTGAGGCATTGAGATGATCAACTGCATGCTTGCACGCTCTCTTTATCAGGTTGGAACCTTTTCCTTTGGGGATTTGGGCGCTGTATTTGTAAGAGCTACTCCAATAGTTATTAGACGTGGTACACATTAGCAAATTGATAATGGCAGTGAATCCTAAACTTGTTCGAAATTGCATCATGTGCAGATTTCCTCCTTTCCTATGTCAGACCTACCTGTCCCAAAGGGTGGCCGATACTCTTGCTGATTTGAAGGAGTACAAAAGGGAAGGAGAATGAGAAGATGCATCCATTTAACGTGAACTTCGCCGGTTATAGATACATAAGCAATGTACAACATCACATGATGTTTGTTAATGGAAATAATAGTTCGGCGGATTGAGAACTTTATATTACTTGCCTCTATGATTTGGCTCCTATATTAGCTATTTATTTGGCCTTTTACATGATCTTGTTTGGTCTGAATAGTTCTACAAATCCAACCAGAAGCAACTCTTTAAGAAAGGAAAAGAAAAGAAAATGCCACACGATGTCTAAGCACCAATGTTGACACCTAAACTTTGGCCACCCGTTTCATTCAATCATTGCATAAAAATTAGGATTAATTTTTAACCCCTAAACAAAAATATTGGAATTAAATTGCATAATATATAGTTTTAGAAGCATCTATTATTTTTTATAATTGCATTGGATCAGCGATGGTTTGAATAACAAACCTTTAGTTTTGCAAGTTGGACTTGACTTGCGGTGGTGAGAGAATTTGGCCAAGCTCATTATTTTTTAAATGGGCCAATTTAAATGCCATGGTGGCAAATCGCTAAATAAGGTTGACATCATCGTAAATTCAATTCTTAGGAAACATTGAAGCGAATTCGAAAAAGTAATATCAAGAAATCTTTTAGTCACCTGGCAAACGCTTGTTATAATTCTCAAGATATTCAGGTGTGTGCTTAAAAGGGCAAACAAGCAAGAGCTAATTCTGGAAAAAGAGAGAAATAAAGAGGAAGACATCTCGTTGAAGGAAAGGAGGGGATATGGGCACAATGAATATATGGAGGCTCGAGGACTAATCAAGTCCCTATATTTACTTTCTGTCCACACGCTTTTATGTATTTTCTTATCTCATCTTTGTATTTTTAATTTGTCTAATCAAGTCCCTATATTTTCACAAATTTTCTAATCAAGTCTCTTCGACACTAAATCTGATAAAATCTACCTAGCCATCAGATTACATCATAGCATGACATGGACAACATTTTTCCAATATAAATGTCAAAATGACTCAATTTTATCCACATCGTATTCCGACATGGCCTGCGTTTGCTACATTTTTCCATCACTATGGCATCATCTAACGGCCATGTCAACTAAATTTGGTCAGATTTGGTATCGGAAAAAAAATCAATTAGAAAATTTGTAAAAGTATAAGAACTTGATTAGGCTAATTAAAAGTCAATGATCTAGATTTTACATTTTTAAAAAAAACGTGGACTGGTGATTTATGTGATTTTAAACGTTTGATTACCTCTTTGAATCTAATTAAACAGGAAATGATTCTACCCTTCAAATATTGCCAAATTTGGAAAGACAAGGAAAGAGCAACAGCAAGTCAATTTTGGTATATTGATTGAGCATTGGAAAAAGAAGATTATAATTTTTTTTTTTTGGACGAAAGAGCTGATATATTATATGAAGAGAGGGATACAACCCGCTAGTAAGGCATCACTAAGTACAATGTTCTGGAGATCACGCGGAGTAAAAACTAGCCAGTTACCAACGGAGCCATGGGCCCGATGGGCTTTCGCAGCCCAATCAGCGGCTAGGTTAGCCTCGCGACAGACATGATGAAGAGAAACATTCGGGCATTGAGAGAGCAGATCGTGGAGAACGGCAAGGAGATGACGTTCTGCCATGGCTGCGGCTGTTCTTGCCGCCGAAGGAGCTCCACCAAAGATAAGCGGTCGGATTCAATCGGCACTCGATGGAGATGAAGACGCTGCTTGAGGAGATCTTTGGAGAGCCCGAATCATGGCGAAGATCTCCGCTTGAAACGCCGATTGAGCCGGGTGCCGGTAAACACATCTGTGAGTTCACCTTTAAAATTTCTGAAAATACATGCTATCGCCCCTTGTTGATTGCCTGGAACAAAAGCCCCATCTATGTTGCATTTGATTGTTCCTTTAGCAGGTGGTTTCCAGCGGGGATCGGTACTAACAGAGGATTGTGTAACCCTAGGATTCGGGGGTTGGAGACTCTTGGAGATTCTACACTGGGCAAGAGCAGAATCCACGGCTTGGAGCGGGTTAGGAGTAAGCTGCCGGAATATGGCATGGTTTTGCTGACGCCAGATCTCCCACAAAAGATGGGCAATCATTTCAAAAGTTGGGGAGCAGCGAGGATGAGTGGCACGGGCCGCCAACCTCGTATCCAATCTCTGTATAGAGGTAAGTGAAAGAGGGATCCCGATCTTTGCATTTGCCCAAACTTTCCGAGACCAATTACAAAAGAAAAATAAATGCTCGATGGTCTCGGAGTATGCTGATCACATAGTGTGCAGTAGGGGTTGGGAGTTATATGTCTGAAGTATAAATTGGCTTTTGTCGCTAGGGCATTTTTAGAGGCTAGCCATAAGAAAACACGGATTTTTGGAGCTGTTTCCATGTGCCAAATCCTTTTCCATAATTGAGGAGGAGGCTGATAGGAAGATGAGGCACTGGTTGGTGGGTGTCGTTGCTGAGAAAGAAGGTAGTGATAGCAACTTTTGACTGTAAAAGATCCGGAGGAGGTGAGTGTCCAGACCAACTGATCAGAACAGAGAGAGGAATTGATAGGGGTGCTTAATATAGCTGCACATACTGTTCAGTAAAAATTGTAGAGATTAGTGTTTGCTTCCATGTTGCTGAAGAGAAATCAATAAGTTCAGCTACGTAATGGGTTCCCCGCAGCTGCAAAACCTCCTACTTTCCCAATTGAAAGCCGTAGTCATTCGATGTTTATCTGCGAACCATCTTTCACCAGCCATCGAGTTTTGGGAAGAATAGCATCCGCCCTTTAAAATACTGCGCCAACCCCATGATGGTCTAGAGCCTAAAGTGGCATTCGGAAAGGAAGAGTGTTTAAAATATAAACCTTTAAACAACTGGCTCCAAATAGCATAAGGATGCTCTAATAAACGCCAAGCCTGTTTACCTAGCATCGCTAGGTTAAAAGAAACAAGATCTCGAAATCCCATACCTCCATCTATTTTCGAGTTCTTTACCTCTGACCATCTCAGCCAATGTATACCCGAATCACTATGATGTTTACTCCACCAGAAAGCTGATATCTGTCTTTCCATTTGTCTGCAGAGCGATAGGGGAAGCATGAAGAGAGACATCGCATACTGAGGTAAGGCTTGAACTACTGCTTTTAATAAAATCTCCTTGCCCCCTTTAGATAAAAATTGCTCCTTCCAACCGGCTAATTTCGCATTCATTTTGGCCAGGATCCAAGAGAACATGTCCCGTTTAGAACGCCCCCAATCAAAAGGGATGCCCAAGTACTTACCAAACGTACTCACCACAGGTATTCTCAGTTCTTGTTGCAAATTATCCCGTAGTGTCGATGGGCAATTCTGATTAAAAAAGATCACAGACTTATTCCTGTTAACAAGCTGACCAGTTGCATAGCAGTACTGGTTTAATATATTTGTGATATTTTGACATTCAGGGATTGAAGCTTTGAGGAAAAAGACTGCATCGTCAGCAAAAAATAAATGGGAGAGTTGAGGGCAGGCATGGTTAAATTGAAGCCCCTGTAAGTTACCCATACTAATAGCTTGCTTGATAACTGTTGATAAAGCATTTTCCATTAAAATAAAGATGTAAGGGGATAGGGGTCACCTTGACGAATTCCTCTAGTGGGTTTAAAGTATGGAAGCTGTTCTCCATTGAACCGAATACTAAAGGAAACTGTTGTGATGCATGCCATAACCATCATTACCCATCTATTTGTGAAGCCCAACTGTTGTAGATAAGCTGCAAGAAACTCCCATTCGACCCGATCATAGGCTTTCTGCATGTCTGTCTTAAGAATAAGGTTGAATTTTTTTTATTTTGATTGAACCTTGAATTGATGTAGAACTTCCTAAACGACCATGATGTTATCTTGGATCTGTCTGCCACTAACAAAAGCTGCTTGTTCTGGATTGATCAGTGTAGGGAGCCAACCTTTCAATCTATTTGCCATAACTTTAGAGATTATCTTGTACGCGAAGTTACATAGACTAATAGGGCGAAACGGGAAATGCTTTCGGGCGATGCACTTTAGGAACCAAGGTTATAATTGTTTTGTTTAAGTGAGGATGCATGAAACCAGTTGCAAAGAAGTCTTGCACCATTTTGACAATTGTTTTTTTGATGGTGTTCCAGTGGTGCCTGTAGAAGAGACCATTGAGGCCATCTGGACCAGGGGCCTTGGATGCTCCCAATTGAAAGGTAGCTAGATACACCTCTTCTTCTGTGACGTGACTCATGAGCTGTTCATTCATCTGTGGGGTAACGATCGGTGGACATTGTAGTAGGAAAGGCATAAAATCTCTGTCTCCCACTGATTGATAAAGTCCATTAAAAAAATCCATTGTCATTGCTTTAAGAAGTTCAGGCTCTCTCTGCCAGTTCTGGTTTGCATCTAGTAGAATACAAATTCTGTTTCGCTGTCGCCGTTGCACTGTGCAAGCATGAAAAAATTTTGAATTCTTGTCACCCCATGATAACCAGTTAAGCCTAGATCGCATCGCCCAGAATTGCTCTTCCTGATTCCATAGTTGCTGAATTTCAGTTCTAATTGAAGTTATTAACTCTCTATCTCCCCTTTGATAGCTTTTGCGATTTGTAATGGTCTGCAGCTGGGATTGAAGATGCTGAATACTCTGCCTGGCATTATGAAAATGAGAGCGACTCCATCTCAGTAACTTATGAGAAACTGCTTGCAATTTAGATGGTATGGAAGAGTGACTCCTTTCCCACACTGAGTGAACTACTTCTGAACATTCAGTATGTTGATTCCAAGTATGCTTCATAATGAAAGTTCTTTTTGGCTTGACAGGTGATAATGAGTATGCAGCACAAGTGGGCAGTGGTCCGATCCAATTGAGGGGAGAGCAAACACTGTGGAGTACGGGTATGTTAGACTCCAATCTAAAGAACAGAAGACATGATCCAGCTTCTCCTTGACTAACTCATCGCCGTCATGATTGTTAGACCAGGTAAACTTGCAACCTTTACTCTCCATTTCTATTAAAGCACAATCATTTAGAAGCTTCCGAAACACTGCCATTCTGGAGTAAGTGGCAGGTCTTCTGCCCATCTTTTCCCAGGGATACAGGAACTCATTAAAATCCCCGATACACATCCACGGTAGATGAATAGAAGCATGGATTACTCTGATTGAATTCCAAAAATCCTGTCGAGCTGGGAAAGAAGCAGGAGCATGCAGACAGGTAACATGCATAGAGGTAGAGGTCTGAGTATCCATAACTAACATATGTACATAATGCTGACCCGAAGATAGAACAGTAATGTCAAGAAGGTCATTCTAGAACAGAGCAAGGCCTCCAGATAAACCAACAGGAGCCCTCAAAAAGGAGTGAGCAAAATGAACACGACGCTGTAAGTTCGTCAAGACTGAATTTGCATTTTTAGTTTCCATTAAAAACACCAAGTCGGGCCGTTCCGAGGCTACCATAGCCTTTAGGGCTTGAATTGTTAGGGGAGTGCCCAACCCCTGACAATTCCAACTTATGATTTTCATTTGGACCGTGGGGGCTGTTGAGGGCCAGCCGCCAAAGCCCAAGAAGAGTGATCATTTGCTTCAAACACGGGTGTGTCGAGTAAGCGGGTTTCATCCAACTCAGAGATAAGGTTTGTGCGAACCTCATAAGGGGAATATCGTTTAGGTTTCTTGCTGGATCCCACTACTGTCTGTGATCTGGGAGATTTGTTTTTTTTCTGTGGCAAAGGGTCAAGGGAATGACTGTGAATACCTTTTAACTTTGCATCTGCAGGGACCAAATCGTGGTTCTAGGGGTTGTATCGGCGGGGAGCGGGAGGGATGACATTAGAGGGAACTGGAATCGCGAGAGTAGGAGCTATTGGAGGTAAAGCTGGAAGAGGGGGGAGTATATTAGATGGAGTTTCAGGTACGGTCTCGTCCATTGATGCTAAATCAGAGAGGGGATTGTAAAAGGCATCCCAATATGGACTATGTTGTTTGAGCTCTGCACGTAACCAAGGTCCATATACCATGGTTTCTCGTCCCTCAAATTGTGATTCATCATAGGGGTAGTCCTTGCAAGATGCTGCATAATGTCCTAATTTCCCACATGAATAACAATAATGGGAGAGTCTTTCATATCGAAAATCAATCCAGAGGGGTTTTCCAGCAATGCTAATGAGCTTCCCTGACTTTAATGGTTGTTGCAGGTCAATTTCAAGGCGAATTCTCCCAGAGGTATCAGATTTTGCTTCCAACACACTTCCCATATGCTGTACTGCCCGACTAAGAAGGGGAGGAGTGTTCCATTCTAGAGGTAAGCCTATAACATGCACCCAGAAAGGGCATTTGGAAAAATCATAGCAATGTAAAGGGGTATTTGGCTTCCAGGGTCTTAAATTAACTAGATGACCAAAAAACAACCAGGGGGTTCCATCTAATGCACGTCGTTTGTCTATCTCAGTGCGAAATTTGATGATATAGATGCCCCGTCGCTTGAGGATATATCCACAGAATCAACACGCCATGCTTTCTTCATTGCAATCTGAAAAGCAGGTAAATTGATGGTAGGGTTTGTGTAGATATTACCGACCAAGATGAGTCGACAGTCTTTGATATTGGCCGTGGTTTGAATATCTTCCCAAACTTCCAATTCTTGCTCTGCACAGAGCCGTCCGAGTCGGTGGCACAGGGAAGCAATGCGAGAAGAGTCATCTTTGTCATCCGAAGCCATTGAGAAAGAGACGAAAGAGATGCAGATTAATAGAGAGATACCCAGACCAGAGCACAAAGTTTCAAAGGTTGCATGTTGAGGATCGTCCACATGCAAAAGAAGATCTTCGGAGGAAAACTGGGAACCCTTCAGGGAAGATCGTCCACATGCAATCAGAGAAAGCGGAGCACTGAAAGTCCCATAGCGTCTACAAAGTTAAAGAAAGAAGAAAAAGCAAAGGTAGGCGGAGAGTAAAGGAATGGATTGCTAAAAGGAACTGGGGAAGAAGATGAAGGAGAAAGCGCGAAACAGGACGCGAAGATGAAAAAGAAAGCTCGAACAAGACGCGAGAGAGAACTCTAGCACAAGCGAGAGAATTTTTAACAATTATGAAATGCAAGTTTGAGGATGAAGATTATAATTACATGTCCAAATCTTGCCAAACATGATAAGAAAGATTAGATTAATTGATTAACAATCAAAACCATCATACACTCAAAACTGCAGTCTTCTTAATCGCCCATGATGAAAAAATAGCTCAACGTCAACATGATAAAAAGCTTAACACCTCTCATTCTTATTACTACTTTTTTCATAAATATTGGAAAAAAAAAAAGGTCGTTATATTTTCTAGCATGCTCCAGATTTGTTTCAGTCACCTTCTTCTTCTCTCATTCAATCCATTTCCGTGTGCAAAACATGTGCTTCACCATCTCATGCTTCACATTCTCCTTGTTTTTGTTACTTGAAGAGAGAGTGTCTATGTTCAAGAAGGAAATAGTTCTGCTGGAAAAACCTAAGGAGAGATTATGGTGGTATCTTCTTTCTTGTTATTTGATGTTCTGTCCCTTAGCTAAATACATCAGAAGCATTTTAGAATGTTAAAAAGGAAACGGACAAAGCAACGTAGGAAATGGAGTTCATGGGTGGTCGAAACGTCAAAAGCGACAGGCTTGAGGAAAAGGATTCCACACAGACCAGGACTCTCTCTTTGCTTCCGATACTCTCAAGATAGCTGAATAACACAGCAGTGACTACAAAACTCTTTCTCTCCATCCTCTTCGACCTGCCCGAAACTCCTCCAGTAGTTAGCATTTGCGAACGTGTCGAACATGTGCACCATCGACACCGTTCTGGGCGAGGGCCCAGAGGTCCGATACCCGACCAAGAAATACAAACGGCTCCCGATCGGTGCAACTGTAACGTACATTGGTTGGATTGGTGGCCAAGTGCCGTCTGCAACGTCTAAAGGGTGGGTAGGCGGTGACCATGCTCCATCTGCACCATCCGGTGGGTGCCCCGCTGGGGATCGAGTCGTTTGTTGCGATCCGGGGACAATGTTCCACATGCTGAGCTCGGGATCGTAGGCCTCGATGTGGCCTTTCCAAACCTTGAGGCAATCCCCTGAGCTGAACAGCCTCCCATCATCAAGGGCGAGAATCTGGTGAGGTGGAACATCCAACTGCCACATTCTCGCCCTCAGTTCCCATCTCCCGGTCTCGGGATCGTACACCTCGGCTGAGCTCCGCTCCGCGAGGCCAGGCGACGAGCAGTCCGAGTCTGACCTCTCAGCGAACCCGCCGACCACGTGGATCTTACCGTTCCACGAGACCCCTGCACATCTGTACCGCAACGTGCTCATGCTGGGCAAAGAAGTCCACTCGTCTAGAGTCGGATCATACACCTCGGCGGATGAAATTCCCCTGGCATTAGTCGAAGTGGACTTGCCCCCGGCGACATATATTTTGTCGTTGCATACCGTGCACGCGAAATCCGAACGGGGGGTATGAAGAGGTGCACAAGTAGACCATCGATCGGTTCGAACATTGTAACGCAATACTGTGGATAGGACCTCGACTTTCACGTCCACCAAGTCGGTGAATCCGTCCGAAACATGAACCATTTCCTTGTGGCATAGTCGGCCGCCAACGATGTAGATCAAGTCTCGGAGCGAAACCATGGCGAAACCCTTCAAGACATAGCTCTCGGTTATCCCCGGAATAGGGCTAACGTAACTCCACATGTGGCTATACGGGTTATAGCACTCTATCCAGTTAGATATGTTGTTTGTGGTTAGTGTCGGTTTCCTTAGGCAAAACGAAACATACACCCGGTAGCCGTAGCGATCGATCTCCGGGGACGGCTCTGGTGTTAGGGGTTGTGGGGGGAAAGGGATCGAACCCATTGAAGTGGTAGGGGGAGGTGACGAACTAAAGCTCGCTTTGACTAGCTCCTGGGGTTCTTATGATTGGCAAAAGGGAAATATCAAGTAACGTTCGGTTGAATTATATAGTGAGGAGGGCGACCGGATAGCACGAGAGGAGCGTTGGTCTTGCCGATATTGACTAAGAATATCGGCTAGAAGGATGAGGCAGCATCCAAGCGTGTAGATAATAACTAGGTGATTTCCCTTGTCCTGGCGCATGTTTTGCGAACTGTGGAATGTAGTTTGGTGGGTTATTGCCTAATGCATTGTCCTTTTCTCGTATCGTGGCTGATGTAACACGGTAGGACTAGGAGGATCCAACCCAAGGGCTCCATCAGTGGTGGCTCAGGAGAAGAATCCTCATCCAAAACAATGCAATCCTTCTCGACCATCTTTCTTGGATGGGACCGTCGCCGGCCCTGCTAAGAGCTGATAATGACATCACACGGGATTTTCGATTTCGGAATCATAGCTCTTAACGGAATGTACGTATTGGAAACAAAGAGAACGGACGATATGTTCTATGCTCTGTCCGTTCGCATATGCATAGAGTACGCATTGCAATATTGGCAGGAGTGTAATCCAACTCCCAAGATGCATGAAACTGAGAGATTCAATGAACTTTGATTGATTCAATGACTTCATTGCAACTGTCCGCACAAATTATGGGCTTATGGCATTACCGTTTGATAACGCACTATTAGGAACAATTTATGATCATAAAATTTTTTTATATTATTTTGGGAATAATTTATAAATATTGTAAACTATTTGATAACTATCCAAAATTTCAATTCTTGGAATAGAATTATATTTGATACCATGCTCAAAATTTCTACTCCAAATCATTTTCTTTTAATTTTTAAATAATTTTATTACTTTTTTCCTCTCTTTTTTTCCTTTTATTCTTCTTTTTTTTTTTTCATTTCTTTATCCTATTCTTCTTCTTCAAGTGGCTGATCCGCTGGCCTTGGGATGACCAATGACTAGCCAAACGAGGGCTAGCAATCTCCCCAAAGTGTCAGGCCGCCCTCGTCGGCCGAGCCTCGATGAGGTTGGGCGAGTCTCGACCAAGCCTCGGCGCAGTTGGGTGAGTCTCGGCCAAGTCTTGGTGGGGTTGGGCAAGTCTCACCAGGGCTAGGCAAGGCCGAGCTCGCCTAGCCGCCAATGGGGATCTGGCGAGGCTCGCCTAGCCACCGGCGAGCTCACCGAACCTTGCCCTAGCTTGGTGAGCCTCCCGGCAAGCTTATCGGACTAGTTGCCGGCAACCCACAGCAGTGGGCGGCAAACAACAGACGGCAACAGATGGCAACCGTAGTAGTGAAGAAGAAGAAGAAAGGGAAGAAGAACAGAAAAAGAAAAAAAAAGAGAAAATATGAACTTGATTCTAAAATTATTCCCGGGAACAATAATCTTTTTTTTTTATTATTATGTTCCAAATATACTTCCGGAAATAAAAAAAAAAATAAAAATGTATTCATGAAATTAAAATAATAGAAATTTTTACTATTTGGCCGATTACCAAATAGGGCCTAAGAGTCCCGTTTTTCACTCCAATAATGAGAAAAATCAGCCAAGTGTCTTAATGAGTAAGTGTTCAGCATACAATCATTACTCAAAACAAAAGCTATACCTTTTTTGGTAGATCATTTCAGTTACCGCTCTTGCATATCATTGCTCAAGCACTAGACTAATCGTTATAATGCATGCATGCAATGGTATCATTACTATCGCATTTTCTTTAAGGGAAAATGTCATAAATAGTCCATCAACTTTTATCTAATGTTCAATTTCATTATAGGACTTTCAATTTACTCAATTTGATTATTGAACTATCAACAAATGTCTGATCTAGTCCCTAGGCTATTTGGAAATTGATCAATTCCGTCCTTCCCGTTAGTTAAAGTTAACGGAAATGGGCTTCCGTGGCTTTTTTAGTCTCTTTAACTATAAAATAAAAAGGACATGTGGAAGAATTATGTCTATTGTTAATAGCTCGAGACCACAGGGGAAAAGTTGATGGAGGGAAGAATTATTGATTGAATTCAGAAATCATCTACTTTGCTCCTTGGCACTAGTATGGTCGAGCCCCTCTATTCCTTCTCCCTCAGTGAGTGCTCAGTTCATTGAACTACACGGATATCCTACCTATGCCACTTTTGCCACAGGGTATCAGCTTGAGGTGTCAAATTGAGCGTATTCATCTCCACTTCTTGCTCTCTTTCTTTCTTCAATTGTTGTACGTCTTCTTGCTTTTTTGGTTCTAGAATTTTGCTTCGGGTAGAATCTGGTATAATCGGCATACAAAGGTGAAAATGTCAAAATTGACTCAAAAGATAACCAATTAATCTACTTTTAGGAAGCAAGTCCTTCAATTGCAGAATTATGAGTAATATCCCATTAGTAAATTCCTGGGTCATCCATAGCGTTTGAGGTAGACCAAACACAAGCTCTTCAAAGTTTTCAGTTGCATGCTCGCACAGCTCTTCACTTATTCCTCTCTTTCTAAATTCTGATTGAGCATATTCGAAGTTTTCACCTGCATGAGCGATGGCACACCCACCAAGACCCCAAGATCCGAATCGTCGCCAGCGTCAACCTCAACCCAACCATATTTGCTCCAATTTCAATTCAAGCATTTTGGGAAGTCTGATGTTTAGGAGGAAGAATTGTCGATGTGAAAAACAGGATCACAAATGGATAAGCTATTATGACCAAAAGAAATTAAATGAAAATGGATAAGCTATGCTTTCTACTTCCCCTCTCAGATCAGTTCATCTCTTCCGATCCAAGTGTGTCGCCAGGAGAGAGGAGGCTTCTTTGAGGGTTAGGGCTTCGACACACTCAATCGAGGACACGCCTATCGATTTCGCAAGGCCGGTGGCCGAGAATTCCCCTGGGGAATCGTGACGTATGCTGGCGATGGTACCTTCCGATTTTCCCTCAAGGATGGATCCGTCGATACTAAGCTTCGCGGAGCCATTCTTCGTTGGTTCCACTGTACAAGTTCGTCCTCTCTCTTCTTCCATTTGTTTGGTGTTGCTGGTTCGACACTCAAAAGCCTTTGTTCATCGCAGGGGATTATGCTCAGATCTGGTCACTTTTAAAAAGAGGGCTTTTGAAGCCCTAATTTGTTCTCCCTTATATTGACTCATAATTTTAGTAATCCAACACAGCTCCACGTCATCAATCAATGCTCCACGTCATCACTTAACAATTTGAACAAACAAAAAGATTAGATTGAACATTTGTTAATAGTTTAGGATCAAATTGAGTAAATCAAAAACCTAGGGACGAAATTAGACATTAGATAAAAGTTCATAGATCATTTATGACATTTACCATTTCTTTAAACCTTAGACATGCCCATGAAACACGTATCGCAAGCCACATTTACAGTAAGGCAAGCAATACTTTTAAAGTTTACGAGATTCAGTTCCAATGGTCACCAATCCACAAAAGTATGAAGAGTTTATTTTGTAACATTTATGGGGCGAAAATAATTTTTTTATTTATATTGCTAGAATAAGTGGACACGTTTGGTAAATATATAAACGGCTAACAATGAAAAAGAATAATAATGCTTTTGGTATGATCCACAATTTTTTTTTGTAATACAATATTTCTTTTAATTTTTTAAAGAAAAATGCCGTTTGCCACTACCCGCTGTCTTCAAGCAAGGGGCGAATGCAGTGGACGGCAACAACGGCCAACAATGGCTAGGGGAGAAAAGAAAAAAATGACTTATTTTTTGGAATTATACTCGAAAACAAGTTATTTTTTTCTACTTTTTATTTTTGTTTCGAATTTATTCCCCAGTCACTTTTCTATTTCAAGGAATAGAAAAATTAATTGACATTACTAAAAGGATTTCTATTTTTTTTCTTTTTACTCCAGAAAATAGAACATAAAAACAAAAAAATAGAAGTATTGCCAAACAGAGCCTAAGTCTAAAAATATCCACTTTTCTACTAAAGTTCTAATCAAGGTCTATTGCAGAACGCTGTATAAAATATGCGAATGCTCATCCAAAAGAAGCTCAATAAATGGAAGCCTTAATACGTGCTTAGTACAAGGGATCGGGTCCTTCAATGAGGGGTAAAATTGCCTATACCAAAAACAAAAGTCGAAGACGATGAATGTAGCGTCTGTTACATTTTTAACATAGTCAATGAGCATGCATGTAACTCGGCCTTCCATATGTTTCGTCGCCTGATCCCATCAGTGTCCGGTAATCTACAAAAGAGGTCAACGAGCCCGCCCACCAAAGGGGTACTAATCTCTGAATGGGTTGAGGACTAACCTTCTATTTTGTGATCCCTCGAAAGCACAAGCAGGCCACGTTCGAGGCCAAGTGATTAGAGCCGGATAATGTACAACGTGCTCTCTTCTCAACTCAAAAGTTTTTCCTTAATTTTACGAGCAGTCTTCAATTTCATCTGGAACGTGCAACTTTTCTATTGCAGCCTGTCAACAAATTAAATAGATGAGAGGAGAAATCAAGCCATGCTTAGCAGGAGGCAATAATGAAAATCTTCTCAGCTGAAGGAGAAGCAAATTATAAGAGTCAACCAAGTCACCTGCATATTCTCACATAACCACAAATCAAGCAGATTTCTTAAGATCAAGAAGTGTAGGATATTATATTCAATATAGCAAGAAAAGAGAAGTCAAATCACCTTAAGGGTTGCAACATCAGTTGCTGATGGTTTCAAATCCAGAGCAAGGCCAAAATGAAGCATTGCCTGAGAATGCATGTTTCGTGACTTGTAAATCTTGCCCATGAGAGCATATACACTGCTTTCTCGAGGGGCATATTCTTTGAGCTCCTCTAGGACTTCTAAAGCTTCATCAAGCTTTTCCAGGTTCATGAGTATATTAGCCTTCTGATACACAGGAAGAGGGTTCTTTCTATCAGCTAAAATAGCTTTCTCCATGATCATCAAAGCTTCCTCACTTCTCTGCCAGATGAAGGAATTGAAAATTCAGACACGACCAGAACATAAATTGTTCTTCTTAAATCAAAGTATCAAATGCTTCAATGCAATTAGTGATCCAACCTTCGAGGCATGCAAAGCTGTTCCAAGATATGACATTATAACTGAAGAACAGGGATTTATGTTGAAAGCCATGCGGAAGTGATGCTCTGAGAACTCAAACTTCTCTTGGCGAAGATAAACCATTCCAAGCCCATACCATGCATTATAGTGTCTTGCATCAATCCTGAGGGCAGTCTGATAACTTTTGATTCCATTCTCATAATCCTCTAAAGAAACGAATCTGTAATAAGCATTAAACTTAAGATGAAATGATATGTAGCTGGAAACAATTAATTAGCAGTTTAGAAGATTTTGTCCTAAATCTGTAGGTGGATGAAAACTATAAAGGGGCAAGAAAGGTGAAGACATACTCATGACCACACAGAGTGTGGGCATAGGCAAATTTTGAATCCAATTGCACTGCCCGCTGGAAGTTCTTCAAAGCAGTTTCGTGATCGTTCTGCAAGCTGAAGCAATTACCCATGGCACACCTGCATTTCATTGAACAAAGGAATAAGCCTAGGGAACTAAAATTGCTCATAACTAACAGCCCATTCCTAGCAGAGACCCACAAAGGTCTATAAAGCATAGTCCTTGAAAGTCATAATTTTAGATTATTTGAATACATTTATGCAACAGAATAAAAAATCGCCAGTTACATCAACCGCAGATCAGATACTCAAAGCAGATCTATAACAGTGAGCATCAAAGGAAAAAAACCACCATGACCATTATGAAACTTTTTCATTCAATTCTCCGGAAGTGGAAGGAAAAGCAGCAAAGTTACTTGGTTCAATCAGTACAAAGCAGTCTCAAAGAAGTCAATCTTCCCACACTAGAGCCAGAAAAATATGCAGCATTTTACAAGGCTATGCCCTCTATTGATGGTAAGAATCTTATGCTAAAAGTAGTGACAATCCTATCCTCATTCAAGAGAAAATAATAGTCAAGTGACGCATCGGAACTGATACATATGTGAATTGCTTTAAGTACTGGAGAAATATTAATGTCAAAATCAGTATCTAAGGCACAATGCTACTCATGGAACAGTTGCTTCTGAACTGACAATTCAGTTACTTGATCTAGGGTAAAAATACCAAGCTTGAGGAGCTAGACGATCTGTCGCTATCAGCTCTTGAGCTAGGTAACTTAACTTCATATCTTCCTTTAAATGCTGCAAAGAGAGGAAAAAGAACATTCTAAGAAAACTCAATCAGGTGAAGAGATTAATTTACCGATAATCAGATGTCTTAAGAAACGGAACACCACAGATAGGAACCAGACTAGGGTTACTTGAATTTGCAAAGCTGGAAATTAGACAGGGTCAGAATTTTCAATCAGACAATGGAACAAAATAGCTGAAGGATGTAGCACTTACGTAAAGAACAGTTGAGTAAATATCCATCCCTTCTAAACTGTAAGGTGTAGTCCTACAAGCGAGGTTGAAGGCTCGATCCGCTTCCATATAATCAACCAACTCAAAATATGCTTTGCCAACCTGCGTTTTGCCATGCTTATTCACAAAATATATCTTTTACTGCAAGTGCAACAAAGTTGCTGATAAGAAAAAAAATGTCGATGTGCAATGTTTCTGCTTTTTTCCATCGCCTGGCAGCAAAGAATGTTTCATCTTCTTACTGAATTCGAACCACCAAAGCACCACAAACAATTTAATTTAAACAAATTCTCAAGATCTCACTGTAATATATAAACCATAAGATTGCAGTTAAAAAGAAAGCCGACGAAAAAATTCTTCTTTAATTATATATCCTGTAGTTTCTGTATTCATCTAATTAATAATTACGTAAAACCAAACATGCAGAAAAAGATGATAGATCTCACAATGGGCCACTTCCATAAATATTACCTGTGAAAGCACCCAGCCTGTATTGTAATGCTTGTGTGTAAGTCTCGAGTAAACATCTAGTGCATCCTGCACAAAAGAAAATTACATTCAGAAAATGAAATGCTACATAGAAGATAAGAATGCCATCTTTTGCTATTACAAATGCAATTCAGAAGTACCTGACATCTGTACAAGCAAGAAAGCCTATAGGCCTCTCCAAATAATCTTAGAAGACCTAATACTTCTTTCGTGCCTGTTAACACCCTTGTACTAGTCAGTACAGACCCAGCAACAGACATACTTGCTCCTTCTTGATCAAGAGATCTATTGTCCCCTGAACGACAAAAACAATTCCCTGATGTAGAACTGGAACGAGAATCACCAGAAACCCCATTCCATACCCCTAAGAATGTGATAAAAAAAAAAGGGGTTATCAGAACAAAATAAATGAGGACTACAATTGAAGTAAAAGCAGCAACAGTGGAAGCCGCGTGAATGAAGGAGTAATTTACTGTGGATTTTCCTAAACAACCAAAAAAGAAAAAAGGCTCCCCCAATCTGAAAGAGGATCTAGAGCAGGTTAAAGATATTCCGGCAGCAATGTGCAAATTTAGGACACAGAATGAGCTCTTTCCAATGCATCTCCCTCAATGACACATGTAAACATCAAAAGGAGGAGACTTGAGAAAATAGCACCACACGAACATTTTCAATATGTTTAGTCATAGTTTTGGGACTTAACATCCTTTTATTGACCAGAACATAGATAGGAAAAAACGTTGAAAGATCACAGGTGCTCACTTCTCTAAACATTTCTGAGCTGTTCATAAGAATAAATTCAGTTTAAAACCCTTGCGAGCTAATGCGATGCCTTTCAAAATCTTAGCCCAGCTAACCAAACAGCCTGGACTCTCAAAGGCGTCAACCATTGTGTCTCTGGGTCTTGTTCCCATTCTTCAATGGGCACTAATCCATTTTCTTCAAATTCAGCATCCACCACCATTTGTTAAGTATCCCACATCGCTTGTTTATAGGGTTTAAAATGATCTTATATATATGTGGTCTCTCTCCACCAAAAAGCTTAAGCTTTTAACAAGGCTCCCGTTTGTCAATTCCATGTGCTTTTCTCAATCTTTTTCACATGTGAGATGGGGTGTTAAAGTATCCCACATTTCTTGTCTTTAGGGATTAAATTGGCCTTATGCTCATGTAGTTTTGCTCCATCTTAGAGCTTTAACTTTTGGATCAGACAGTCTTACAAATCCCTAGCTGTTTCAAGCATGACATCCATTATCACAACCCCCCATCCATACTTCTTGACATTTCACTATACCAGAACATCTATTTACCATCCTTAGTAAGCTTCAAACAATTTGCTTTACACAATATCTCTATTAACATACCTAATATAAGAAACTGGAAGGGTTTATCTTATAATACCCAATGCAAAAATAATCTAGATTCCTATATCTAAAAAACCTACAAGTACTTGTTCTGGTCCCATCAAATTTCAAGGCACCTAGTCAAGTACGCTTCATATTCACCAGCGTTCTGAATTCAAAACCATCATATCATAGATCCATGAACATATGGGCCTTACAAGATCAGAGTAACTAAAACTTAAATTATTTGATCATTTCACTATACCAGAACATCTATTTACCATCCTTAGTAAGCTCCAAACAATTTGCTTTACACAATATCTCTATTAACATACCTAATATAAGAAACTGGAAGGGTTTATCTCATTATACCCAATACAAAAATAATCTAGATTCCTATATCTAAAAAACCTACAAGTACTTGTTCTGGTCCCATCAAATTTCAAGGCACCTAGTCAAGTACACTTCATATTCACCAGCATTCTGAATTCAAAACCATCATATCATAGATCCATGAACATATGGGCCTTACAAGATCAGAGTAACTAAAACTTAAATTATTTGATCATTTCACTATACCAGAACATCTATTCACCATCCTTAGTAAGCTCCAAACAATTTGCTTTACACAATCTCTCTATTAACATACCTAATATAAGAAACTGGAAGGGTTTATCTCATTATACCCAATACAAAAATAATCTAGATTCCTATATCTAAAAAACCTACAAGTACTTGTTCTGGTCCCATCAAATTTCAAGGCGCCTAGTCAAGTACGCTTCATATTCACCAGCATTCTAAATTCAAAACCATCATATCATAGATCCATGAACATATGGGCCTTACAAGATCAGAGTAACTAAAACTTACATTAATTGATAAAACTTGAAACAGAACCATGCTTTTACCATCAAAGTGGTCAACCATGCTCTCTTTCTACAAATCTGATGCAATTCCATCGATGTTAAGTAAAATTAGATCGAAAAAAAATCATTCGTTGACCAGAACATCACCTTCATCAGAATTCTCATTGGCCCAGGACTGTCCTTTTCGTACAGTCACAGCACGGAGCGCCACAGAACTCAGTTTTGAACTTCCAAGATACTTAGAGGAGTTGCTAGTGCCATTTCCAGCAACTGATGTTGCATTTGTACCTGCATTTGCCCCTGCATCTCCAACAAGTCTTGTACTTCGTCGAGGACCAGAATCAGAGAACAATCTTCCTGAAATCTGTAAAGAGAAACACGATTTACAATAAAATTGACTTGGTCTCAGCTTTATTAGTCAGACCAGATATGTTCCCCCCAATATCAAGACGAAATGGGACATATGCCGTATAAACTACATATAGCCACCAATCACTATTCTATAGGTAGACAATCATCAGAGCATAAACTCTGAAGAAGCATGAATTCATCCAAATTATTCAAAAGCAGAAAGCCCAGAGAAATGACTGGTACCATCCAACATTTGAAACATAAAAAATATCCTCTAGATGACTAGTGGTCTCAAAAGCCATAAGATTCTTGCTAAACAAGTGAGATCTCACTTTATTAGCCTACTTTACTTGTTCTCTTATTTTCGTTTTGGAGCGGGATACTACTCAGCCTATTGTTCTGCCAAGGACTCCAGAACATCTATAGTCCACCTCTTGTACCTCAATTCACCTGTCAAGCCCAAGAAATTGAGTATCTAGTTAAAATGATAAATCAAAGCCTTAACAGGAGGCACTCAAGCAAATATACACCTAAAAATTGTTTCAATAGGATGATAATACCCTTTTATTAACTTAAGACGCAATCTTCATATGGTCAGCCAATCTAAGCTGTGGCACAGCCATACAATTATAAAGGATAGAAGCTTCTAACCTTTCGAAATTTTCCTTCATCTACAAACTTTCTTCGAGGTGCTTGAATTGTTGAGTTCACGGTTGACCGTGAGGAACTCTCAGCACCAAAAGCACTCACATATGGTCCATTCGGCAGTAAATTTCTATAAGGTAAAGGAGGTGCAGCACCTGACAACTGCAGAGATTTTAAAACAGAGACATCCAAATGATCTGTACAGTACTAATGATCAGAAGTTAAAAGGCAAAACTGGATGAGACATAGCTTTATAAGCTCATGCTCATTCCAATGAAGAACTCAACATGAGAAAAGAACTCCCTATTCCATTTGTATGAGGACAGTAAGAAAGTGAAGATAGTGAAACATGGCTGAAAATTTAGACCAACATATTATGACATCCTTTGAATAGTGTCTGCCAGCACTGCCTGCCATACACTATAGCACGTCGCAACTTTTTTCCCAACTAAAACATGACTCCAGCACACAGAGAACGAATGAAGCATGTACACATGACTTTCATTGAGATGAATAACAAAATGAAGAATCCAGACCTACTCAAGGATGACACAAGTTACCTGGATTGTACCAATACATCGAATAAAAATGGTTAAAAAAAAAAAATGGCACAGTAGGGGTATACTTCTTTGGACATGGAGTTTGAATAAAACATGATTTTTCATTTAAAACAATTTAGATGATACAATATGATTAAATCATAATTAAAACAACAAGTTGTGAGCCACAAAAAAAATTTCACGGTTTGATAATATATTTTTACTGAAAATATTACCAAAATGAATATATTGTGTGAAAGTAACACATCACTTGCATAAAAACACTGGAAATGTTCATTTTCAAGTTGCAAATCTATGGTGCACCATAAGAGGGTATGTGCATTTATTCAAAATCACAGATTGCCAGGGAATAAAGCTTAGTTGGCATGGTGAACATCAACTAATAAACCAATCAAATTTGGAGGAGGTCAGTTAGAAATTACAAATAACAACAAACATTACTTCAAGTGAAATGAAGCTCTTAGCTCGTCACATGTTTTACAAGACATTCATTTATTTATGATTGGGGCTGGCAATTTATGCAACATCATCATATTTGCATCAAATATTCATGTCATTTCATATTGTTACTAATATAGTATGAATTTTTTTTTTTCACTAAAAATTGATTAAAATGTGTCTATGCCTGCAATTTCACGTTACACAAGTTAGATTTGGGCTTCTCAATAGATTTGCTTTATCTTTTTATTACACCTCCCTTAGGCACTCATCAACTTCCTATTGTGCATCTATTGCCATCCTTGTATTTGCGTAGTATTAGGGTGCGTTTGGTAACGATTTTGTTTTTTAGAGCTGATTCTGATTAGAAATGATTATTTTTTATTCTGTTCTCGGGAACTGATTCTTAGTAAAAAAACGCGTTTGGTAACTATCCAAAAATTTTATTCTGGAATAGAATTGCGTTTGATATCGTGCTAATTGATTCTGTTCCAAATTAATTTCTTTTGATTTTTAAATAATTTTTTTACTTTTTTTCTTTTTTTCCTTTTCTTCCTATTCTTCTTCTTCTTCTTCATGTGGCTAGTCGCCGGACCGGTCCTGCCGAGCCTCGCTGGTAGCTGGGCGAGCCTCACCGGTGGCCAGGCGAGGCTCGACCTCGCCCGATTTGGCAAGGCCGAGCCTCGCCCAGCTGCCGGCGAGGCTCGCCTGGCCATCGGCGAGGCTGGGCGAGCCTCACCGGTAGCTGGGCTTGCCTCCGGCGAGCTCGCCGGACCTCACCTTGGCTTGGCGAGGTCGCCGGACTAGCGACCAGCAGCGGGCAATGACAAATGGTGGCAGGTGGTGGCGGACGGCAATCGCGGGATGACGGAAGGAAAGAATAGAGTTTCATTGTTTTGATTCTTTTTTTGATTCTCGGACGAAGAATCATATTTTTTTTTTATTCTCAATTCTCTTCTCAATCTGTTCCCGGGAACAAAAATTTTACCAAACGCAATTCTTGTCCCAAACTGATTCTGGAAACAAAAAATTAGAAGCAGGCACTGTTTGGCACATTACCAAACAGGCCCTTAGTGTCTGATATGTTGCGTTTAGGATGCCCTCCCAAGCCATGTCAAATTGTCATTGTTGGCTATGGTAACTAACGAAAATATGGAAGTATTAACTTAATTACACTACACATACTTTAACCTATTAGGACCAAAAAAACATTACCTTACCTGTGTAGCTATTGGGGAAGGAGTATTATATAGAGATAGCTGAGCAGATCCACCATTTAGAGGCTGACTAGCAACTTGGGAAGATGCAGTACCTCCATGGTAACTTCCAGCAAGATCCCTTGTATTATTGCCTAACGTCTGTTTCAGTTGCTTAGGGCTAACATCATCAGTTGAGCATCTGGCAGAATTCAAGTTTTGATCCTCACAAGACATATGTGCGTTTGGAGGGGCAAGCCCATTGTGCAGGTACTGCTTATGGATACAAAGAGCAGCTGCCTCACCAAAAACTGCAGCCGCTTCTTCAGCAGAACCTACACAGAGTAATGAAAACATGATGAATAGGACACCTAGGTGGAGAAAATCCTATTAGAAAGAACCCGATAAGAAGGTTAAAATTCATGAAGCAAGTGGCGGTCCAATTTAATTGATAACTAGCATAAGATCAAGTTGCTGTAAACAGAAACAGCCACTATCCAAGAAAGGCACATGCTTCAAATTAAGGCCCCGTTTGATAAACATCCCCATAACAACTGATTCTATTCTTTTGTTCCTCATAATAAAAAAAAGAACAGAAATCCATTTAGTAAAATTTTTGTTTCCGGAAATAAAAATCTATTTTTTTGTTGTTGGGAATAGATTTGGAATAGAATTAAAAAATAGAAAAAAGTTGCTTCTTGTTACCGGAAATAATTTCAAGAATCAACCCCAACTTTTTCTTTCCTTTCTTTTCTTTTCTTTCTTTTCTCCTTCTCTCTTCTTCTTCTTCTTCCTCCTAGTCCCAGCTGGTCACCAGCGACCAACTTGCCCAGCCAGTTGCCAGCCACAGCAGCCAGCGACTGGCCACAAAGGAGGAAGAAGAAGAAGAGAAAAGGAAAAAGAAAAAAGAGAAAAATAAGAAAGATATAATAAAACTATTAAAAAATTAAAAGAGAGAAAAAAATTTAAGAATCCTACCAAACGCATTTCTATCCCGGGAATACAAATTTTGAGCAGTTACCAAACGCGTTCTTTTGCCTAAAAATTGTTTCTGGAAACAGAATAAAAAAAAAAACCATTTCTGATAAAAAATTATTCCTAAAAATAGAATGATTACTAAATGCGTCCTAGATAGACACGTACATCAACAAACTCAATCCCACTTATAGCCTAATGGCAAAAAAATGCGCACTTGCCACATACATGTGCAATTTAAATTTAAAATAATACACTTGACACGGAATTTACATAATGTATGCTCGTTGGTTGTCATCGTACCCCACACAAATTTAAAAATACACATATGGGAAAGTCAGAAATTGCTTAATAGTCAGAAAAAGGTTATCGCTATGCACATGAACCATTTTTGGGTTTTTTTACACTAAACAGGAGAACTCATCTTAAATGTGAGAAGTAAGAGCAGACAAGGTCAAATTTAATTTCAAATTGTTCATAACTACTTCCAAGTCCATCGACAAAGTACTTCCCACATTTATAACATCAAACCAATCAATATTGAAATATGCCAATTATTATCACCAAACCTCATAGTCACATGAGATAACTAGGGTACTTTAATACAAACCTAAGGCACAGAGCTCCTCGTATGCAGACCAGAGTAAAGGATCTATTGACAAAGCTTGCTTGAAGTGATGGACAGCACCTCTCTTTCTATCAGTATATCTATGAACAGAAGCAAACTTAGATGGATAAGGAAGCCTCATATATATACACAGAACAATTAACTAGCATCCATCACTGTATGTCAATAAGTCAAAATTTATGCCATGTGAGATCCTATAAGACTAACAACAAAAATGTAATTCTGAACGATTCGACAAATAATTAAACATAATTGACCTGGAAAACCACAGAAACTACAATTTATGGAGATGCTCTGGTAGAAACATGAAAGAAAGGCAAAGAGAACTTTCGTAACCTTAAAGAAAAGCCTAATACTGGTGGCATCATTGACCCTGTATATCGAATTGTCAGTGTGCCGTGAGTCAGAACATGTGTTCAGATCGTGAAAGAACAAGTGTGTTATGGTTCCTATCATCGCACTGACGATATATCATAAAAACTAATTTAGCATTGCTAATACTTATAGCTCTCAATCATGTAACCTATAGAAGCCACCTCTAGACATATAGAAGTCAGGATTTGCCATGGTGCAAGTACACCGTTAAGAATCCCAACAGTGCAGCGTAAATGGTGCCCAGAAGAGCTAAAGCTTCAGAATAGATTGTTAAAGGGTAAAGTTTTTCCTTCCACTAGCTTATCCACCCTAGCACTTTCACATTATTAATTTATAGAGTGGACAATATGCACATGCCTACTTCCCTTCTATTGTGCTGACAATAGTCCATCCTCTTACCTTTTCTTTCTTACAGAAACTCATTACAATTTCACTTTCCGACTAGAACCACAGCTACAAGTTACTGCCCTTTAAAATGCAAATTTTGAACATAATTTTTTATATATAGGTGGTTCCCCATCTGAAACTGTTTTATATAACTATAGCATCCCTTGGAACCTTATTTTTGAAATCTAGTTTATTTCTCAGGAAAAGAAAAAAAAAAAACTCCAAAAGAAAATTATATTTTCAACTTTTTTTGCTTCTTTCATATTTGTCCACACCTTGATATGACCTATCTCTCTTCTGCCAACTACAAAATAGCAAACCATCTTAACGACTTCGGACGGTGACAATACAATTAGGAAAGGATGTTATCAGGATGACTCTGCAGAAAACACAAGAGCAACCTGTAGATAAGCCCCAGAAGGTAGTGACCAGCAGCACCATTAGGAACCTGCCAGGAGACCAGAACAGCAGTCAGCAAATGACCACATCCATTAACCCAAGCTGTATGCAACAAAATTTCCGTCAAATAACATGGGCTTAGACTGACATAAACTGAAGATGCTTTTTATTGCGAAACAAGTTGGGACCAACAGCTCCATTTGCATATGCAGGTCACGTACCTCTGCCCCAGGCTCATTAGCATTGCACAACGCCGCCTCCGCCTCTTTAAGTAAATCCATTTGGAAACACGATATTGCAAACAAGTAGCGCGACTGAGGCATTTGTGTCCCTTCACGTGAAAAACACTTCAATCGATCAGGAAAACGAATTCCCCCAGAAACATATTAAGTAAGGATGATGCCCCGGAATCACAGGTCATTCAGCAAAATATACGTAATTAGCGAAACACGGAGGCATGGGGCACAAGCCCTACCTTTTAGAACATGGTAAGCACAGTAAGCTTGATTATTGTGCAGATAACAGCCAGCTAATAGCTGCAGATTCACCTGAAAGCAACCAAGCGACCCAAAAAAAACCGAACTTCAACATAACAAATCGGGAGCAGAATCAACTTCACAGAACTCAGAGAACAATGCAACACCATCGCGTAACGACCCGAGTAGAAACGGAGGGAAAATCGAAAAACTCGAAATTCATCATCCGAAGCTTCGTAAACCGATGCGAAGTTTCTAAACAGCATTCCGCAATTGCGAAATTCACGCCGACAACTGCACCGAAAAGGTGCGGGGGGGACTCCAGGGAGCGAAATCGGACGCCGGCATCGGGAAATGCGGCCGCGACGGATTGCGACCCGAAGTCGAACCGGACCGACCCGACCCGACCCGGTGTTGGAGCTCTTCCAGCGACCGATCGGACCGGAGGAGGATGGGCGGGAGGGGGCTTACCTCGGAGGGGAACTCGGCGCAAAGGCGCTCGCACATGAAGACGGCGTTCCGGTGCATGAAGCCCCGCAGGCTGCTCCGCACGCACTCCGCCAGTATCGCCTCCATCGCCGCCGCCGCCGCCGCTGCTGGTCGCTCCTCCTCTTGCTCTCGATTCGCCCGCCGCTGATGCCGTGCTGCTCCGGCGGGGGCTTTGCTTCTTCTTCTTCTTCCTCCGCCGGGGTGCGCCTACAGCAGGTTCAAAAAATTTGCGCCGCACGTGCCTTTCCCTGCCCCGAACGCCTCCGGTCACGTGCGTGAGCCCGGGCACGGCTCTAGCACGGGTCGGGTCGGGTCGGGTCATTTTGCCCAGAATTTTTTGGGCTTCGGGCTCTTTCTGGGCCGGGCTGGCTTGGACCGTGAGTTTTGCACTGGCTATTTTGAGAGAATTCCAAGTAGACCCCAGCATTCATACTAGATTCTCCAAGTGGCCCCTTGACCGCTCTTTACGGAGTTAGGTGCGATTCCGGAGCTAAAAGCAGGAGGTACCGCAATCTTCTCTGAAGGTTTCCTTCCCTCTTTTGTTAAAAGTTCAGTTTGGCTTAGAAGACTCTGTACCCTTCATTCGTTAGGTTCAAAACTAGAAGGGAGCGACATCTCATTGATGATAAACAAAAATGTTTGATACGATTATATCAACACATAATATATGCTAATAGAAGTATTTTGACTTATTTTGGCTAAAAAGTCAGTACAAGGGCTGCAAAAGCATATTTCTACCTTAGTGGTGAAGTGGGGGATAGGAGATTGTAGGCTTTACGTTGCACAATTGTCAAAATTTTACAATCAAAGAAAGGGACTTGATAGTGCCGCATATTATCAAAGTCTCATTAACCAATTTAATTGCATACAATCTAATGGAAACTATTTTTCTTATACATTTCAATTGGATAAGGAGGAAACACCGATCAATTTTCATTTAGTCTAATGGTATACTGAAGATGGAAGTTTTGGAGATCTTGTGGTATTTGATATTACCTTATGTAAAAAAAAAAAAAATACAATAAGATTGTGCACCTTTGTTGGCTTGATTCATCAATGGAAAAATGTTATCTTTGGTTATGCATTTCTATTTGATGAAATTATTACTTCTTTTGTGAGGGCATTTCAATCCTTTTTAAAGGTAATGAGCAACAAATCACCAAAACTATTTTTATTCATCAAGATCATACAATGGCACATGTCATTAAAACAGTCATTTTGAATACTAATAATAATTTATGTGCATGGCATATTAGAAAAAATGTTGCTCATCATATAGCACATCTTCTCGGAAAGTTGGCCTTTCATGATAAATATTGCAATAAACTTTTATATTAATGTGTATCAAAACTTGAAAAAGAAAACAATTGAAAAGTAACGTGTCACAAGTGAAACTTGGAGGATAACAATTATTGGATAATATGTATCGCCTACATCTTAAATAGTGTCTTGCATTTGGCCGAGATATTTTTATGGGAATCAGATCTATACTAAGAAGTGAAAACACTAATAATGCCTTTCAATATATGGCTTGTAAGATCATGATTTTATTTGAATTTATAAGTCATTATGAGAAACAAGTGGAAAAAAAAATGTGTACTACTTAAGTTGTAGATGATTTTGAATGTGCTCGATGAAAGCCGTAGATTATGGCTGAAAATAATGAATAGTAAAACACGTTGCACATGTCTATACTAATGTCATTTATAGGTTTTTCTAGGATAAGTTCATGCATGCTTTTATCTAAACACGTTCTTAGATCAAGAGTTAATAGATTGTCGCACACTTATATCCCGGGAACTGAAAATAGTGAAAGACAACATGTTGCCATTTTTTGATTCTACCATATATGGAGCTACAAGTTATTTGAAAGGCAGGGATAGTTATGTAGGCATACTTTTATGCATTGTAATCGTTACAAGCATTCCCTTATAATACATTTTGAAGAGGTAGACAAAAGCTGCAAAACAAAGTACTAATTGTGATGATGCTAGAGAAAGCTTTCACAATGCAATAAAGTCAAAAGCATTTTGCTTGAAGAGGTTAATTTCTTAATGGAAAATGATGAATTTGAATATGCAAAAAATTGTGAAATTCAAATACTTGATCCCATTTGGAGAAGGCCAAAAGATGTACCAAATACTTGGTTGAAGGGCGTTAGTTAGGGAGAAGCAAAAGAGATATGAATATTCATGCACAAGAAGCAAAGCGAAAGAGAAAGGAATCTTTATGCAAAAGAGGCACCTTATACTAGATCCAAGATAGGTGCAAGATATGAGAAAATCATTTTTCATATTGTCATTTTGACTAATCCTTATCTTTTGAAATTTGTCCTTTTTTTTTGCACATGAAGATGGCAGCAGGGGTTAATGATGTTCTATGACATCAATAAAAGGAAGAATTCTTAGTTGATGCTTGTTCCGTGCTCAATTTTACTTATTAGAGAGCATACTTATATACTTTAGAAAGCTTCGAAAGCGCAATTTCCTTTTTGGCATAATATGCGCCTCTTTCTCTTGTTTTGACAATGTTGATTTTTGTGAATATTGAGCTTTGTTTTGTTATGTATTGCCTTCTTTTTTAAAGAATCTGCTGTTTCCACTCTCTTTTGAGTGTTTTTTATATTTCACCGTCCTTCAATCAGAAGCAATTTCAACCGAATAAAGGGAGTACATCCACCAGAAAAAAGGGGGTACAATTGCCGCCGCCCCCATTCTTATGAGTACGGTCATCTTTTAATTGCTTACGAACTTCCTAAGGGTTTCTTTTCTTCTACCATCTAGAACATCTTCTGAATTTGAATCAAGATTTCAAAATTTTGAGGCATTTATTTTATTGCACCTGTTGCATAATCTCCTTTAGTAGATTTGCTTTGGGTGATTACATTTGATGAGTCACATGATTAATCAAATGTTACGTGATCTTATTAGATAATTGTCAAAATCAGATAAGTCAATTTCGAATAATCATCGATCACATATTTGTCTCGAGAAAGTAAAAATCATTATACTCTAAATTTTTTTAAAATCATATCTAAGCTAACCATCAATATTGACTCTTATAATTACCTACATACATAGATATCGCAATTCCACTAAAGAAAGATACAATAACTCCATATGATATTATTAATGACATAATAAAACCCATTGTTCTTCTAATTAACTTTCAATCTCATTTCATGATTGCCAATTCATCATTTTCATAAATCCTGTTTAGAATCAACTACATCCACATTTATAGGTGAATGGATTTGACATTCCTCAATTTGATCTTCAACCCATTGTACAAACCCTTGATAATTATTTGTCTGAAAAAAAAAATCAGCGCAAAGCAATATTTAGTATTACAACATGTCATTACATGTACGATATACTAAATTGACATACTTAAGACACAAAGTCAAGGCATAATATAAAATTCCTCAATTAATAAGATTCTTTAAACTTTTTTTTTATTGTGCCGTGCCCCGTTTCAAATTATTTCGATGACGTGCGTGAGTTTGGGTGGGGTCAGGCCCAGCGAGCTTTTTCCCAAATGTCTGAGCTCTTTTGGCTCGGACCGACTTGGACTATGAATTAGCATAGACTATTTTGAGAAAATTCCAAATAGACCCCAATATCAACAATGAATTCTTAAAATGCCCCCTTAATAGTTTTTCTCCCCAAATCGCACCCTGTACCGCACAAAACCGTCTTAAAATGCCCCAAATTTCATTGGATCATTCGGGTCGCAATGCTCCTCTATCCCACAACTTTTTCCGCCGCAAAATAAAAATCATTTGCGAAATGAACGATGTATACCCACCATCTTGCACCAAAGAACATTCTCTAATAATAAAAAAAAAGGAAAAGGAATCCCAACCGAGCAGCACGGATCTCACATAAATCGGATCTCAAAGAAATCAATTCGCAAGAATGGAGCACTTGAGAGAGCGTTTCGACGAGATTTAGGACATTTCAACACGGGCTTTGTGTCACTAGAAAGCCCAATTTGGAAAAAGTAAATTCCTGTTTTCTTTTCTTTTTTTTTTTTTTTTTTGGGAGGGGGTTGGGGAATTTAATATTCAAGTACCACTATGGCGGACGCCGTGGAATTTTCCACCGACTGACTATTCACGCATCAATTTCCGCATTGGCTCGAAAACTTTGACCCGTCAACGCACTTTCATTAAAAAAAAAAACGACAAAAACAAAAAAGCACGAACGTCGGCACGTGAGAGTGGCGCGTGTCGGAAACTTCACGTAAGGTGAGCGGACGAAACATGGCGCCAACCCCCGCCCCCTACAAGTCCACCTCTAATTTACATCGCTATTTAATTCCTTACTTTTTCTGACCAAAAAAAAAAAAAAATCCTTACTTTAAAAAAAATACATTTTTAATTTTTTTTTTAAATTTTCTTAATTTTTTAAAACTTTCTTATTGGCTGGGTGGTAGTGTGATCTAAGCGCAACCGCAAAACCGGTGGGGCCCGCCCCGCGGACCCAGCAACCTTAAAATCCCAATTCGGTCGCTCGAATTAATTTTTTAATTATTATTTTAATTTTTGCCGTTTGATTGTTTCCGGCATCACCGTACATTTCGGTTTCCGCTCCCCCAATCAATGCCCAAATAATTGTCCGCCCAATATAATACCAGGGGCTAGAGGAAATTATCCCTATGTAGAAACAAAAATAAAAAAAGGCACATGCCCCCTTTTTTTTTTTTTTTGGTTGGCCCTAAAGTCTTTGCGAATTGACCGGTTTCTCGATTTGGTCGGCCCGTGAGACCGATTGTTCTATATTTCGAGGTACAACAAGATCTATCGAGTAGATTGCATGGAAATAATTGAGAGGAGGAAGCTGTGAAAGAGCGAGGGATTGCAAAATCGAATTGGATGAGATCGGGAAGGATTTGGTATTTGCTAGGAGCGGATTGAACATAAGAAAAGTGACTAGATATAATAGATCTCGATAGTACAGAAGAAAAAATGAGTAGCAAAATGGTCAATCAAGTCGCCTAAAATGTTGCCTCGATGGTCTCGAACTTGAGTAATTTGTGATCGCATGTGAAATTGTTGAACTTCATGCTTTTTTTTTTTAATAACTTTATGCATGTTAATGTCAAAAAAAAACAAAAGGTTTGGGATGGAAAAAATGCATAGAGATGTGAACTAATTTAGGAAAAAAAATCAATTTGGGATAAGGTGAAAGATTTATATCCAATTTTGGAAAGTATAGTACGTATGGAATTAGTTGACACCAATCTCCACCTTTTAAAACACTGCAATTCTATCCTAAATTAGTTCAATTTTGGAAAGTAATGTATTTTGCTCCCGATGCTACAAATTTCACACGCTCTCTACATCAACATTATTAACGTTGGCTTCCATTTTTGATATTGAGAATTTAAGCGCTCAACATCCCCAATTATATTTCCCTTGTTAGGATTTCACACTAATGTTCGCCGACATCAGGATTTTCTTGATAAGCTTGATAACGACGCAACGATCTTATTCAACGGTTTCGAGATTTGGGAACTACCCATGTGGTGATTTAACCATCAGAGTAAATTTCTCGCATGGTTCTTTCGTAGTCATTTCTCTAGAAAACAAAATGGTCTCGAGATTCGGTAACTACTCATGCCGCAGTACAACCATCTAGAGAAAGTCTCTCGCATGGATCTTTCCTAGTCATTTCCCTAGAAATAATGCAAAGATTCTCGTGGGTCAACGCAATTAGATAAGTAAAAACTTCACTTCCACGTCCTTATCCATTAAGGTGACGGCCCGATAAAGTGCCCACCAAGTAAAAACCTAATGAAGGAGGCATTCGAATTTCAAACTATAATTCCCTTGCGAAATCGAAATCTCAATCTCGCATATATAAAAAAAAACGGTTTTATTTGGTCAAATTTATCCAAAAGAAAATCAGTCAAAAAATAAAAATAAAAATCACCTTACTCGAGAGGAAACCGCCCGGTGTGAAAACGAGCCGCCCGAGTCGCGCTCGCTTTTTCTTTTCTCTCTCCTCGTAGGAAAAGCCGAAAAACCAAACCAAACCAAATCAGAGAAGGAGGGGAAGGGAGAAAAAGTCCTTATCCTGCGCACCCCGCAGTGGCCCCAAACCCTATTTAAACCTGCGCACACCCCTCACTCCTCACGCTCCACAGGAACTTTTTTTTCTCTCTCTACCACCATTTTCCTCCCCCCTTCCTTCCTTTTTTAACCTCTTTCCCCCCTCTCTTATTCTCTCTCTCTCTCTTCTTTCTCTCTCTATCTCCACACGTCGAGCGAGCGAGCGAAAAGTCGTCGTCGCCTTCTTCTTCGTCTTCGTCGTCGTCGTCGACGTTTGGCGTCGCCGCCGAAGCTTCCTGGAAACCTCGCCCCGATCCGCGCCCGTCAAAATTTCCTCGCCGCGGTTGCGTGTGAAACCGCGCTTTCCCTCTCGCTTTTGTGATTGATTGGCCGATCCGTGGGATTTGATTGGGGTGCTCGTCGTGTCGGCCGCGCGGAGGAATTGGAGCTGAATTTGCATGGAAGATTCGCTGCAGTGAAGTTTCGCGAGCTTTTGCCCAGCTAAGGAGGGACAGGGGGAGGGGGGTGTGTGGCTTATTTTGGGGGCCTCGAGGTCGAGCGATGTTGATGGCGGACAAGAGCTGCTCGGGTTCTTGGGGCGCGGCGGCGGAATTCGGTCCCGGGGAAGAGGATAACCTGACGATCGGGTACGAAGAGTTGATGGATTTGATCGAGGAGGCGCCGGGCGGTCAGCCTGATCAGGTGCGGCTTTTCTCCCCACCCTGGATCGTGTTTACTCTGCTCGTTTAGGGGGGGAGGTTGTGGGTGGGGGTTTAGAGCTGTTCTTTTTTTCGGGTTTTTCGAGGGGGTGGGTGTTTCGGGGGTTCGGATCTCCAATTGGGTCGGCGGATTCTAGAGCTAGAGATGATTTTTAATGTGGAATTTTGTCTCTTGATTTGTTTTGAGTGTGCTGCGTTGATTGTCAGTGTTGGTTGTTCACTGTGCAAAAACCCAGATGAATGTCTCGATGTTGCATCGCTTGGCGGGCATGTTTACTTTAAGATGGTATTGTGATTTGCTTTTTGTGATGGCCCGAGATAAGCACAAGGAAGCAATAGAACAGTACGATAGAGTAATTAAAAGGAAAAAAAAGTCGGCAGGATTAGAATGGAAAGAGGAGGGAAGAGCGCAATGCGCGAGGTTAAAAAGAATTTAGAGGGAGGAATCTGACGGTGATGAATTCTCCTATACGTGTGCATTCCGGGCATATATTCTCCATTATGAGACTCTGTCCCAGCATAATAAGAACGGCATGACAACACTTATTAGGTTTTCTCAAAACTCTGCCGACTTAGCTTCTTGCATGATGGGGATACTTGCTGTTGATGACTGAGCTTAGTTGAGGGTAAACCCCAGCTCTTGATTTATCCATCCCCAGATTGGTCTTGGCAAAGTCCTTTAGATCTCCTCTTTGTGTAATGACCATTACCTTTTTAGACAAAATCTCCCTGGTCCTCAAGGAACCTTTTATATCAACTGTTGGAAGTGTTAGAAACAAATTATTTTTCTGCATAAATTAGTATGAGTGGCTTCCCTTCTGAGAGCCATTTTGTATATGGGCAGTACCCGCTTGGTGCTTTCCTGGTGGAAATGTGTTTGTCGTTTCAAAAAAGATTAATTGTCCAAGGTTGCTTCCAGAAACACTGTGGCAGATAAGTGTTAGACTGATGAGTCTTGGGTTACAAAAATTGATCAACATTTGGTGCCGAACCGAGCAAAAAAGCAGTTCGAAGTAAGATGTGCTAGGTTGTGGTGGAGAACTCCCATTTCATCTGCATCATCAACTTTGGGATCATTTATTTTGGGAATGCTAGGTAATAGCAGTACTTGGTCTTCCATGTTAACACTTTTTTACAATAAGTTTTGGAGAACTAAATGTCTTTTTAAACATGAAAGTCACTTCCACTCCGGCATGCCAGTCGTCTACATAGATTGCTCCAGTAGAGTGGATCAGAAGATTCCCAAGAGTCCGGTTAGATTTCCCTTAGGACAATAAAACGTCAAAGAGCCTTCTCCCCCACTCGATTAGGCCAATCCAATTGATCTCAGCTTTCTCCAGAACTTCAAGACAAGTATGGAAAAAATTACTCAAATGGTTAGATCCTTTATCAACCTGGACCCAAAGTGGTCTCGTAGTTCTTGGTCGATGGTCAATCCCCAGGCATCAACCAACAGGAAATCCACCTCAATGCTAAAACCTCATACTTAAGCATGCCAGAGATGGAGTATGTCATTCCGGTGATGTCCATTCACTTTCATTGCTGAATTATTCTGAGGGGTTGCTGTCCGATTGATCTCATATACCATCTACAGATCAATGAGGACAACAGAAGATGTGCGTTACAGACACGGTATTCAGGTCCACCAAAAGCTAACATTTTAGATCGGTTTATGAGGAAGGGGATAGGGATATGGATTTGGATGCCTCAGTGGATTCCCATCCTCGATTAAATATACCTGTTTTTGATGAATGACTATTGAGGGATGAGGTTTAACCCCCTTCATTTTTTTTTCTTCTTTTCCTTCTTTCATTGAATTGATAATTTTCCCACTTAAATGTGCCTGTGGTCCTAGTGGGCATGAATTCAGGTTGTTTCCTTAGTGGTCCCATTGTGTTAATGATGACTATTCGTCATTGTATTGTGGTCGGAATGGCTTATTTTGTGCAACGATATTTTCAAGAGAGATTATGAACCCCTGAATGTCATTCTGCAGGGTACTTCAAATTATTCATCTTTCATGGCGAGCAGATCGGTTCCTCGTGGTGGCACCCACAATGATTCTCAGAGTGAAAGCTGTAAGTAATTTTTATAAGATAATCAGGTGTTGGAAGGTGCTGCTTATATCATCTGTGCTGTTAGATTAATGACATCTTGACTATGAGCCGAGTGACTCAGACTGTGGAAGGGTAAAACCTTCTGCAGAGTGAAATATTCCGGTGCACTTTGTTTGTTTGAGACTATGGACTTCTTTCCAGATTCACAAGAGAGTATGCTGATAGACAGGTGTCTTGTTGCTATGCATGCATCGTCTACTATTGCTTAATCTGATGCTAATTAATTCTTGTATTGTCAGAACTATATGGTTCACAGTTCTAGGAACTGGAATTAGGATTTAGTATAGAAGTGGGCAGGAGTTCTATTCTAAATTTATATCTGTCTTTTTGGCACCCATTGATGTATCTGCTTATTCTAGTATGAATGTATATATCCTAGCTGGCATCTAACACAGTTCTTTATGCCTTTAACATATGTCTATTTTTCCTGCATTTTTAAAGCCTGTTTTTGGTTACTTTATGACTATTGCAGATGCTTCCCGAGCTCCAGACATTGGAAATCATGATTCATTCAATAAGACTAGCAATGGAAATTTTGGGGCTCCTGAATATCGAAATTTGCACACGGAGATGCCTTTCCCCTCTTCAGATTTTTCTGTCTTTCAGGACCGTGATAGTTCCTTTGGAGACAATGTTTCCACTTTTGGCAATCCTCCGTGGCTTCCTATGTATGGTGGCCATGGTAGTTTTTCCCCAATAAATCAAGGATCTATGATTGACGAAGAAGATGAGATGTTAAGGTTTCCAATTCACAGTCCATACTCAACTTCCAATCTGCCATTTAATGCGATGGGATGCAGCTCTAAGTATGAAGATCAGATGTTACCAAATAATGGAAATTATGTACTTGGTGTACAGGATGTTGCACCAGAACCGCCATGCCAGTGGCCTGAGTTGAGCTTGTCTAGAGAAACAGACATAAATTGCATGAAAGATGAAAAATTTGATTCAATTTTTTCTGTGAATGATTCAGTCCGTTCTTCTGGAGTCACTGATGGACCCATTTGTCAAGAAAACTTCTGTGTTGCTGATGGGAAAGCTGTTTGGACCAAAGACTTTATGCAGGGTTCCTCTGCTTCAATTAATATGGTGAATCTGAATGATACCGTATTTGAAAAGGTTGAGGACGATGCCATTGCTAATGCATCTAAAAGGGCCCGTTATGCTGTGGATACTGCTGATGGTTTGACAACTATATCTTCCACTCACAATGTTTCAGAACAATCTTTTGCTTATGCTCAGCCATTGAGATTTGGCGAGAAGCATGTCGGTTGCAGCAAGAGTGAAAGCTCTAGTACATTGACTAAACCTAATAATATTGCCTCTCGGTCTTCGAGTTTCAGCCCTGAATCAACCGAGAGTAGCTCAATTGATTGCAGATCACGAGGTGATGATGACCCTGATATTTGTATCATTGAGGAGATGAGTCATCCTGCACCAACCCCTCTATCTGCAGCACCTGTAAATGGACTTGTATCTGACCAGGGAGGCTCTTATAGTCTCTCTCTCTATAACAATGGAGTGGGTAGTACACTGCGCCCCAAGGAAAATGCCGAACAGTTAATTTTCCGAGCGGCATTGCAGGTATGATTAAATTTCGTAGCTTGTTGCAGGACATATCTGAAACATTATAATTCTCTCTCTGTATCCTGTTGTGTTTTGTCTTCCTCATACTTTCCGTGCAAATGATTTTTCTTCTACTTTTTTGTTGTTATAAAATGCCTTTCTTCTAAGTGTCCTAACCATTTAGTTTAGTGGTGAGATGAATTGATGAAAGCTTGTTCAGTCGGTTGAACTTTCAGTCTTTGGTTTCTTTGCTATCATCTCCTGAATATTTTTATTTTTTATATTATTCCTCATTTGTTGATAAAGTACCCAAAAAATGCTGTTGGCCTGTCTGGAAGAACAGAATAAATATTATTGGAGTAAGTGTAATTTCAGGGGTTGATGCCCATGGAGGGTAGGTGGTGGTATTGTCATATCGGTAGATTTGTATGCTAGCATCATTTGGACTTTAGTAGGTGGTGCATGATGTCCAAGGGGCGAGGTGATATAATGGTTAATAAGGATCTTTGAATGGGAGATTGAATGGCAAGGTTGTCAAGTCAAGACACCTGAAGATTGTCCAGATAATAAGAGCTGTAGGGAAGGGATATATAATGGATGTCTGGTATGGAGTGTATAAAATGGGGGAAATGCAAATCTACCCTAGGAAGAGGTTGACTCAATCTCTTTCTAGATTGGGGATGAAGAAAGGCCAAACAGCGAGTGATATAATTAGCTGCTGTATCAATTGAGCTACTCTTGGTTGGTTGGGGGCTGTTATATTAATTGTGTAATCAATCCACCACGCCGTCGATGGCCCAGCACCTCCCCTCTGAGCTCGACTGAGAGCAGAGTTGTCAGTGATGGAGATCTGTGGTGAGGGGGCGGTGGAAAGCATAGTTAGTGAGAGTGGTAAGGGTGGAGACAACGACAGCTGACTATGGGGGTTGTCTTCGTGCAATGGCCAGCAATGCCATCACTGTAGGTGGCAAAGGGCTGCAGGGCAGCACAGTTGCACATACGAACAGATGATGGCGAGAGGAAGGCCACGTGGCGGTTGAATCGCTTGTTAATCAGGCACTGGGATGGTACAAGGGTACTGTACGTAGGAACAGTAGCCGCATGCCCTTTGAAGATAGATGAATATTCCTTGGCAATTTTTAAAGAGATGCATGTATTTATCCTTCCTTTTAGCTTCTAGGGGACAGATGTACTTTATAGGCCCTTCTTCATACTCTTGGTTCTCTGAACTGCTCTTCTTTTTTTCCAGAGCACAAAACAAAATCATATCTATTTGATTCTTTGTGGTGTGCTTGAAGCTTTCATAAGATGCTTGGAAATTGTATACATGGGCTGACTTGGACTTGATGCTCCCCGAATGTAATCTGATCTCTTACTCATTAAAGTGACGTGATAAGTAGCCCTGCTACAGTTGTAGACTATTTGCTTGCTCTATGTTGTTCCAGCATGCCACTAGCAGAAAGCTAATAAACTCTGGGGGTGGACGTTATTTAAGTGAATAAAAGGATTAGTTGTCTTTTGCTTCCACCTGTTCTCTTTACATGAGACTATTGTTTGGCATGTTTTGCAGGATCTCTCTCAGCCAAAATCAGAAGAAACTCCACCTGACGGTGCTCTGACAGTTCCTCTTTTGAGGCATCAGGTTGGAAATCCTCCTTTCTTTAATCCCCTTTTCATGTGTTGTTTCATGGAAATCAATATGTTTAAATATATGTCATGATACATGTGCAGTGGGCACCGTAACGTTTCAATTGATGTTTCATTGAGATAAGGTTATTGTAGAGTTGCTATTTCTATTTTTGGGCCAGGCTTGTAGCAAGGTGTAACAAATGGCAGGGTTGTTGCATAAAATGGTGATGCCACATCTTAAAATAAGTAGCCCTATAGGCATCTGTCATTATGGTGATTGTGATAGTTAAAAGCATAACATGTCAATAGAGTAATGTAAGATGCTTGCTTTCTTAATTTTCTCCTATTGCTTTGCTTTGCCCAGGATTTGAACTCAGGTCTTCGCTCCCATCCCAGGCTATGTGCCTGCTGGCTCTTCCTTAATTTTCTACTTTCTGATTTTAATTTCACCGATTTTTTGGTCAAGTACTTTAGTTCCTTCAAATTTATTGTGACATGTAGATTGTGTCATAATATTGTGATGGGCTTTTGCTTGTGCTACTTCAAAGAGAACTCGATGACTGTTTATTTTATTTTCTGGTCGGGGTTGCACTTTACATGGATATTAGCACTGGAGAAGACTAGAAGCATGATTTAGTTCAACTTAGCAGTCAGTTTCATGCTATAGGACCAAAATCATCGTCCGGTATTCTGATTGATGATTATGGCAAATATCACTTGACAACCCACAGTAGATGATCTTGGGGTGCTTTACTGCTGAGAATATTGGTCTCTTAAATAATGAGAGACCTAGAAGTCATTCTCATGACTCCATGGCTGTTATGAAGTTCTAGGAACAGAAACAATTGTTATAGAAGGCAAATATTTAGCAATGGTCCCTCAATCAAGTCCAGTGTCATGTTGTACTATGTTGTAAAAGAAGTCCTACCATTTTGATGTTGTATATTATTGGAGGAGGCAATAATGGACGTCATTTGCTGTTCTTCCAGCACATAAATTGTTGTTTCCATGCAACTTTCTAAAGAATCTCCTCTAGCAAATATAGAACTCTTGCCATTTGGGTTTTTGACTATTTGTTGATTGGCAAGCAGTTTGTGAATCGCAGATTACTTAGTATTTTCTCATATGCTCATGCAGAAAATTGCCTTGTCATGGATGGTGAAAAAGGAAAAGGCCTTTAATTGCTGTGGGGGAATTCTTGCGGATGATCAGGTCTTTATCTATCTCGGGTCCCTTTCCTAAGACTGCTTATGGTGATTCTTGATATGATTATTTTTTTTTATATTCTTGTGCAGGGACTAGGGAAGACAATATCAACTATTGCTCTTATACTTAAGGAACCTCCAACCTTCAAACAATGTCAAGGGAATCCAAAGCAGGAGTTACAAACTTTTAATTTGGATGAGGATGAAAATGTTGACGGGGCTCCTAAATTAAACAATGCAAAGCTTGGCAGAGAGAACTTTCAAGCTCCACCAAGTGGGAGCTCTTTGGCACAAGGAAGAGGGAGGCCAGCTGCTGGAACTCTTGTGGTTTGTCCCACCAGTGTTCTGCGTCAGTGGCACGAGGAGTTGCAAAACAAAGTAACAAGTGCAGCTAGCCTTTCTGTCCTAGTGTACCACGGGGGTAATCGGACAAAGGATCCTCTTGATCTGGCCAAGTATGATGTTGTCCTCACAACATATTCAATTGTCAGCATGGAGGTCCCTAAGCAGCCTCTAGTTGATAAAGATGATGAGAAAGGAAGACCAACAGATCAGGATCTTCCTGCTGCTGGACTTTTATCCAGCAAGAGGAAGAAAGATGCTTTTAATCACAATAAGAAAAGATCAAAGAATGGAAAGAAGATGGAGAATGCATTGCCTGAGTCTATTGCTGGACCTCTTGCAAAGGTTGGATGGTTCCGTGTTGTCTTGGACGAGGCTCAGAGTATTAAGAATCACAGGACTCAAGTAGCTAGGGCTTGTTGGGGTCTTCGCGCCAAACGTCGGTGGTGCTTGTCGGGAACTCCTATTCAGAATGCGATCGATGACTTGTATAGCTATTTCAGATTTCTCAGATTTGACCCTTATGCTGTGTACAAAACATTCATCGAAAAAATAAAAACTCCAATCCAGAGGAGTCCGGCAGGATACGAGAAGCTGCAGGCAATCTTAAAAACAATAATGCTCCGGCGTACTAAAGGTTTGCTGCTTAGTGTCAAAATGTGTGTGCATTTCTTGCTTTTGCTTGAAATAAATCTTGCTTTGGATTCTACATTGCGCTTTTTCCTTGTTTATATGTTTTATTTTACTTGCAACTTAATGTTTCCTTGTCTTTGTGGTGGTTAAGTTGGTTTTATAGTAATTATGTCAAAACCTTTTATCTTCGTGCTTATATGGGACTCCACTATGTTATGTATCATGTTATATTTACTCTCCAATTATTTTGTTTTAGGCTTACAAGTTATCTTGCCACTGGCATCACTGTCTTTGATTTGTCCACATTCTTTGTTGCAAGGCTTTAGGTGGTGTAGTTCACTTAGTTAAATGTGTTTTTTGTGGGTTCCTTCTCATTTTCACCTTTGCTTGTGCTTCTTCCCCTTAACATAAGTAGGGTCAAAGCTTCACTGAGTAAACAAGGATTGCCCATGTTGAGTTGACATTGTGGTAAAATTGTCCAATATTTCTATGTTTCTGTTTCAAGAGAACGTGCTAATTTCCTTTTCCCATGTTACGTGACGTGTTTACTTCCATCTCTGTTTTTCTATTGCCTGAGAGGCTGAGATTAACTTTATATTCATGGTAGTTGTTATCTATCAACTTCTTTCAATGTGTAGGTATAATTACTGATTAACCATGTAAATGTTTACCCTGTTTTAGGCACACTTCTTGATGGTGAACCTATCATAACCTTACCGCCAAAGTCAGTGGAACTGAAAAAGGTGGAATTTTCGAAGGAGGAGCGAGATTTTTACTCGAAATTAGAGGCCGATTCTCGTGCTCAATTTCAAGTATGTGTTAAGGAGTTACTTTTCTTCATTTTTGAGCGTAACATTGTGAAGGATGACATTGATGTACAATTCTAGTATGGCGTAGCTTCTGCCTGTTTGCCCAATTGTGTTACTAACTCTGGAAGATATGTTCTTTTACCAGGAATATGCAGCTGCTGGGACTGTCAGAGAGAACTATGTGAACATTCTGTTGATGCTCTTGCGCCTTCGACAGGCTTGTGATCATCCCCTGCTTGTGAGGGGATATGACTCGCATTCTCCGTGGCAGTCACTTGAGATGGCAAAGAATCTTTGTCAGGAGAGACGAGTTTTTCTTCTGAATTGTTTGGAAGCTTCTTTAGCAATTTGCAGCATCTGCAATGTGAGTAATATATCTGTCTTTGTGCGTTTGTGCTTGTGCGTGCGTGTGTGGATATTTTTGCAACAGAATACCTGGTGCACAGTTAATGACGTTTATTTATTTTTTTATGGTCCTTTGAGCCCCCCTGAAATAGGACTGCTAGGTTTAGGAAATGAATCACATCATAAGACTTTTGGGGGTTTTTGACTCTAGATTGATATAAATGCTGGAATTAAAATACCTTGATTGTGCTCTCTTTTCATTAAGACATAGTGAAGGTGAGGCAACTATAGGTAACTTTAAAAGGCTGCTGCTGCTGCAGCGGCATTTTGAATGGAGTAGCAGGTTATTTAGATGGAAAAGATTATTTTTCATAAATTAGTAGTTATGGGCCTCCTCAATTCCTGCTGTAAACTAGTCAAGTGACATGTCATGTTTTATAATGTCAAGGAGAACCTTATCATAGAACAGTCAAGGGTGAATGATTTCAATCCCATGTTATCTGAGGTCATTTGTTTGTGGACTATAATTCTTAATAAGAGAACTGGTTGTTTTCAAGTTTGGTTTATGGTCAAGCACATTCAAATGGTTGAGTTAATCCTTAATTGTAGGATCCACCTGAAGAGGCTGTTGTTTCGGTATGTGGTCATGTATTTTGCAACCAATGCCTTTGTGAACACCTCACTGGTGATGATGGACATTGCCCCGCCACAGAGTGCAAAGAGAGACTCATTATGTCTCAAGTGTTTTCCAGAGCTTCCCTGAAGATTTCCATTGCTGATCATTGTGCACAGAACAGTCACCCTAGTAATTTGGGGTCCGAACTCCTAGCGACAGTTGACGATCGTTCTGGGGGTCATCTGCACGATTCCTCCAAGATCAAGGCTGCTCTCGAGGTCCTGCAATCACTGTCCAAGACACAGGATGGTGCATCAAGAAATAGTAATGAAGAGAATTCTTCCAATGTGGGTAGCAGTTACTCTGATGAGACATCCCCTCCTAGGAACATGTGCAAAGATAATTCTTCTGAAGGAAATGTGTCTGTGAAAAAAGGCCCGGGTCTTTCAAATAAGCCAGCTCCAGAGAAAGCAATAGTATTTTCACAGTGGACAAGGATGTTGGACATACTAGAAGATCGCCTGAAAGATTCATCTATTCAATATAGAAGACTTGATGGTACTATGTCGGTTCTTGCGAGAGACAAGGCTGTGAAGGACTTTAACACTCTGCCGGAGGTATGGGCATGCTGTTTCACACATTTATTTTTTAATATACCGATGCAACACATTCACTCTGTATTGGCTGGAAGTCTTTTCTCACATTATCTGTTGTCCTTTTAAACCTGTAGGTTACTGTTATGATTATGTCCTTGAAAGCTGCAAGTCTAGGACTTAATATGGTCTCAGCTTGCCATGTTCTCTTGCTGGATCTTTGGTGGAATCCTACAACAGAGGACCAGGCTGTTGATAGAGCACATCGTATTGGGCAGACTCGTCCTGTTACAGTTTTGCGACTAACTGTCAAAGACACAGTTGAAGATCGCATCTTGGACCTACAGGTCAGATAGCACCCCTAGCTTTTATTGTTGCTTGTTGTGTCCATGAGATTTCTGGGTTTACCAGGCAGACATATATTTATATTTCGTGAATTAAATGACAAGTCGAGTGATCTGGAGGTGGATAAAAGTGGTCAGTTGTGTGGTCAGGAATAGGATCGGGTGTTGGCGTCATATACACGTTAAACTTTCCTCACTGATGTGCATGTTCTAGAAACATACAAGATAAAAAAAAAGGCCCCTGGTCTCTTCTTTCTCCCCCCAAATGAACTTGCCCATGTCACGCATGCTTTTCAGTTTAAATTTAACCCAAGTAACTTTGGTCCCGCTTGCATTTTGGTCACACTGAAGAAAAAAAGACGGAATCTATTCTATAGAGCCTTTACATAATGAACCGAGTGAGTTTGGCCATTGGAAGTGTATATCACCGAATATAAATTTGATATGTTCTGAAACAAATGGTTTCAATTCAATAATACATCATCAGTCGGTGCAGTTTTTATGGGTAACCTTCATCTCGACTTGCAATATCGTTTTGCTATGTTAGAGAATTTACTGCATGGGTATCAGTATATTAATGTGCTTTTCGTTACTCATTGGGCATGGGTTTCTTTTACAAAGTAGAGTCTGGTAAATGGTTTTTTTGTTTGTTTTGTCATCAGCAAAAGAAGAGACGAATGGTCGCATCTGCATTCGGAGAGGATGAAAAAGGGGGTCGTCAAACCCGCCTGACAGTGGAGGACTTGAACTACTTGTTTATGGCGTGATTCGGAAGTCTAATTTTGCGGATCGCAACACATCATTTACTAACCTTAGTGCTGCCTGGTAGAGGTTGTTCTGAGTAGCGGCGGCAGCCTTATACTTAGTGATTTCGACAGAAGCGATTGACTGGAGATTGATCAACTTTCCTGCTTCACCATTATTTGTTACTGTACAGCGCGCGACAGATAGCAACATCTAACAGTAAAGATGCAATTTTTTTTCCCCTGAAAATGTAAATGATATAGGGTTTTTGTTCTATCTCTGTGCTCTCCTCCATTCCTTATTTGTATACGGAGATCACAAACTTGAGGTCAGTGAATTTGATAATTATGTCTTGCCTAGCACGTATTCTGATCTTTTCTCGTACCCTTTACGAGGGTCTGCTCAGGGGAAACCAAGCCGACGATCCTAGATGCCCCTGCAGGATAACTAGACCTAACAATTACTTAATTCCTTATATCTTCAATAAGTCGCTAATGCCCATCAACTGCCTCAGGATCTAAACTGAACAAACATTCCTAGATGCCGCCGGAGGCGATTGATTCGACTCAGCGGGACTGCTCCCCTATAGGGGAAAGTAACAATTGGTTCCATAACAAAAACACGGTGGAAGAGAATGTTGCCCTGGTAAACTTCTTATAAATGTCACGAAGGCAAATTGTCCCTTCGATCAAACTAAGGAATTGAAATAACAAAAGACTTGGGAATTCTCCAATCATCATTGAATCCCGACACGGCGGTCGCATCTTTCCTCCAGCCAAGCCAGGATGTCGCGGCGCACGGCCGCAATGTTCTCCTCCGTCTCCCCGAACAGCAGCGAGTGCATCATCCCGTCGTAGATCCGGATCGCCTTGTCCTCGCTCCGGGCTTCTCGGTACAGCGCCTGGCTCACCTCCGGGTCGGTCACCGCGTCCTCGCTCCCGTGCAGCACAATGAAGGGGATCCGGACGTCCCCCAGCCTCCGGTTGAGGCAGTCCGTGACCCGCAGCAGGTCCAGCACGGTCCCGAGCCGCGGCTTCCCCCGGTACCTCATCGGGTTCATCTCCGCGACCACCTTCTTGGCCTCGACCCGGACCGACTTCCTCATGATGTCGGCGGTCGGGACGATGGGCAGCGTCGGCATGACCCGGGCGACCAGCGAGAGCACCTGCGGGATCGGCCAGGCGGGCCGGACCTTGTCCGAGATCTTGCACATGGGCGCGACCAGGACGGCGCCCTGGTACGCCGCCGGGTCCCGGAAGTGGATCAGCAGGCAGATCGCGCCCCCCATCGACTCCCCGTACAGGAACCGGGGCAGCCCGGAGAACCGCGGGTCGTTCTTGACGGAGTCGAAGTAGTCGATGGCGTCGTCGACGACGAGGTCGACGTCGGGGACGAAGGCGCGGAGGCCGGCGGAGCGGCCGTGGCCCTCGAGGTCGAAGGCGAAGCAGGCGAAGCCGTGCTGGGCGAGGAAGATCGGGGTGGCCTGGAACGTCCAGGTGACGTCGTTTCCGTAGCCGTGGACCATGAGGACGGCGGCGCGCGGCGGCGGGGCGGCGGCGGGGGGGAGCCAGGAGCGGACGAAGAGGGTGAGGCCGCGCGGGGAGGTGCGGAAGGAGCGGGTGCCCCGGACGCCCTGCTGCTCGAAGTAGGCGTCCTCGTCCTCGGGGGAGTTGCCCCAGAAGTTCTTGAGGTTCTTGTCGTTCGGACAACCACCTTCCTGCAGCGCAGCATCGTCGCCCATGAAGAATTCTCTGTTTGCGTGCGGTGTGGGGGTGATGATGATGGAGGGGAAGAAGAAGGGGGAGGGGGAGATGTGTGGTTGGTTGATGAGGGCGGATGGGAGGGTCCCCTCCTCTGTGCTTTCTTTTTTAATGTTTGGACTTTAACTTTAGGTTTTTGGTCGGCTGAGTATTTAATGTGCTCTATTCTTACAAGTTGAAAGACTATTCTCTAAGCTTTTTAGGTTTTTTTTTTTTTTTTTTTTTTGATTTCGGGGGAATTGCCCAAAACCCCCCTGAACTTTGGGACCATCGGGCATATTGTCCAAGAATTGGACTTTCATTTTACTATGGGTAATGTTTCGACTGATTCGCGAATTTTGGCTTAATGTGTAATGTGATTCATGAATTTTTTGATTTGTTCAACGTGATTTATAAAATTTAGCCTGATATTTAATATGGTCCTTCAATTTTTAATTTATTCAATGCAGCGTTTGGATTTTTGTTTATGGATAAATTCATTTTCACATACACCAATGTGAATAAGGGAGTGGTTTTGCGATCCACCTCGTCATTTTAATTGTTTACTTTTAGCTTGACCTAATTCTTGTAGCAGACTCATTTTGAATTTTTGCTAAATTTTTCTTTTCGGTCAATAAGTAGCATTCATTACTAAAATGTTACTGAAACACAATTAAGTCTGAAATCATTACACAATAAAGACCATAGTGGCCCTGCGCGGGCCGGGTGGATTATGCAGCCAACCATTTGGAAGAACATTAACCTGGTGGGCTTTTGCGGCCCAATCGGTAGACTTGGTGGCCTCCTTTGGAACATAAGGCATTGATATATTTGGAGCTAGGCCAGCAAACCTTTATATTCCTCTTAGATAGCGTCAACTGCCCATGGCCTTGGCTTTTGGCCTAGTACTCACTCCACAACTGATAAGTTATCAGTTTTTACTTTGATGTCTTCATGGAGATCAATTGAAGATGAAGCCAAAGACTCTCGACCACTTGTTTTCAGCAGCCTTGACAGAATCGCACGGAGGGACACAGACTTAATTTTAAGGGCTGAATCGACGTGAAACTTCAGCGCCAAGCCATCGGTGATGACTCGGACCACGTTCCTGCACATCCTGACCGTCGCTCGTTCTTCCTGTTCGCTCTTCCAAGACTTGTCGATGTTGTATTTCAGAGAGCCCTTTGCTGGAGGAACCCATACCGCAAGTAGGTGTCCAACACCTGTAGGTCGAGCTTTTGTTTTTGGATTCCATATGTTGAATAACTCAAGTTCTAATCTCGCTTCCTCCACTATTTCTTCGTGTCTTGGTGTGCTACCTTGGAAGACCAAGGTGTTATGCCTCTTCCAGATTTGCCAAAGGGTGCCGGCCAGTAGATCCTTCAATGATGGATTGTTGTCTAATGCGATGGTTTCAAGAAACCATTTGTTGATTCTAGTTATTTTTGGGGGGTAGGGTCGATTCTTTAATCCAGATTTGACCATACCTTTTTTGTCCATTGACACAGTAAAAATAGATGCTCCGGTGTCTCTAGTTCACGGTGGCATATTGGATAAAGCGGGTCAGGTATCATCTTTCTCTTGTAGAGATTTTCCTTCGTTGGGAGTGCATTAGCACACATACTCCATGTAAAAAACCTGATTTTTGGATAGGTATGGAGCTACCATATCAAGTTCCATAATTTCTTGGGTGGTTGGTATGATGAGGAAGCTTGGAATTGGTTGTTGTGGTTGTTGGCTGAATGTAGTGTGTTGTGTCCACTTTTGACGGAAGAGGCTCCAAATCTATTTTTTGTCCATATGATTTTGTCGGTCCCGTAGGAATCAAAGGAATTGCAAGAATTTTATTTACAAGACTCATGCCAAATAAGCTTGATAATTTCTACATATTCTACTGTTTAGACTCTTGGTTGATAGGTCAAACACATATTTTGGATCTCTTTGGTTCGTAGGTCCTCCGATGTGTCCTCTCTCTAACCATTTGTCTTCTCTTAATTAATTTACGTGCCATCTCTCACAGACCACCTAATTTGTTGCTCTAATACCTCTCTTCTTGAAAGTAGGCTTTGCCAACCCCAAGATGGTCTAGATCCTTTATTTGTCCTGAAGAATAGTATAGCCCTTTCATCAACTGACTCCATAAGGTTGAAGGGGCTTGTATGAGTCTCCAAGCCTACTTTCCCAACATGGCCTTATTGAAAGCAATGAGGTCCTTCAAACCCAAATCTCAACAATCTTTATTGGTTTTCAGCACTTCCCACTTTTTCTAGTAGATTCCTTTTTTTGCACTACTTCTTTTCCACTCGAAAGATGCAAGATGTTTTTCAATTGCTGTACAAACTCAAATAGGAATCTTGAATACTTACATAGTATATTGGGGCAATGCTTGTACAACTATTTTAATAAGGATTTCCTTCATTGCCTTTGTCATTAGGCTTTCTTTCCACCCCTTGAGTTTCTTATTTGCTTTCGTTAGGATCCAAGTAAGCATCTCTTTCTTAGATTGTCCCCAATCCGACGGAAAGCCAAGATATCTCCCTATTTTTGCAATGATAGGAACTCTTAATTCTTTTACCATATTCCTCCTCAATTGTTGTGAATAGCAGTTACTAAAATACATACCGGATTTGTTCAAGTTGATTGCTTGACTCGAGGCATAGCAATATTGGTTCAAAAGGTTTGCCAAGTTTTGGCATTCATTAATTGTCCCATCCAGAAAAAATATCGCATCATCAGCAAAAAGTAAGTGTGAGAGAGATGGATAGCTTCTATTTAGTTTTATGTCTTTCAAACTTTTATCCCCTAGTGCTTTGTGTATGAGCAAAGGGAGCATGTCTGTCATAATGATAAAAATGTAAGGAGAAAGAGGATCCCATTGCCTTATGCCTTTAGTTGGTCTGAAGACTTAGAGAGGTTCCCCGTTAAGTTTGATATTGAAAGTGACTGTAGATATACATGTTTTCACCAAAGAAACCCAATGATCGCTCAAGCCCATGCTCTTCAAGCATTCGCATAGGTAGTCCCATTCCGCTCGATCATAAGCTTTCTATGTATCGAATTTTAGTACCGCCTAAAATTTCCTCTTTCTTTTTCTAATTTTGAGTTGATGCAACACTTCTTAGACAATAAGGATTTTATCTTGTATTTGTTGTCCAATAATGAAAGCACTTTGTTCCATTTCAATCACCCTAAGTAGGCAAGATTTAAGTTGATTAGCCATAACTTTGAAAATGATTTTATAGCTGAAATTACATAAGATGTTGGGCCTATATTGTGTTATAAATTCAGGGTTTGTAACCTTTGTAATAAGGGCAATATGTGTTTTGTCGAGAGAAGAGTCTGAAGTACCTGAAACAAAGAACTTTTTGATCATTTGATGCACTTCTTTTTGAATTATCTCCCAGTGATATTGATAAAGCTATCCGTTTAGTCCATCTGGACCTAGTGCCTTTGTAACCCTAAATTGGAAAACTACTGATTTTACTTCTTTTAATGTCATTGGCCCTACTAGAGCTTCATTCATTTCATCTCTGACCATGCAAGGACATTGGTCTAAAATCGGCTAAAGATTTCTAGGACCAATTGTGCCATAGAGTCTATGATAGAATGTGTTTACATGTTGTTTAATTAGTGGACGCTCCTTGCGCCAATTGTAGTCGTCTACTTTCAGCATGGATAACTTGTTTCTTTACCTTTGGTGCACCGTTGTAGCATAAAAGAACTTGGTATTTCTATCCTTCCATTTTAGCCACTGTATTCTTGATCTCCTTCCCTAATACATATCTTCCTGTCGCCATAAATTTTCAATTTGCATTGTAAGTTTCCGCTTTTCTTGCTTACTCAACCCCCTTTCCCTCCTATTAATTAGCTTGGTAAGCTCTATTTTGAGGTGCTCAATTTGTTGAAATGAATTGGAAAATTTCTGCTTACTCCACTCAACTAAGGCTTTAGAGACTTCATTCAGTATGTGTGCCAAGTTCAATTGTGATTGTTGCTGATCGTTTCACATGTTCTTAACTACTTCTTTGCATTCAACATCCTTTTTCCAGTAGGCCTCAAAACAGAATTGTCTCTTCATTTTTTCCATCGGTGGATATAAAGACAGTAGTATAGGGCTATGGTCGGAGCCAATTGCCGGTAATGCAAAAAGATTATGCATTTAGGAACATCACGCTCTACTCTATATCATATAAAACTCAATCTAGCCTCTTTTTCACCAACGCTTCCCCCTCTTGGCTGTTGCCCCAAGTGAAACTTTGTATCAAGAGAGACTTCAATGATGGCAGTAGCTTCGGATGATTCATTCTAGTGATTCTTTATCGTGGATTTTTATGGAGACTGTAATGAAACTTTGTATCACTAAGAGAAATACTGAAAAAATGAAACAAACTACTACCGAGTAGTTTCCTTTTGCAACCCACAAAATGATTGTGCTCTTATGGACGTAGAGAGAAAAGGATATGACTTTTTGTTAATTCAAAGCACCCAAATTATCAAAAATATAAAAATGTTGACACGTATATTTGTATACGTTTTTTCATAAAATTTTAAAATGTGTAATATTTTAGATTTTGGCGGGAAAGTATTTTCTTTTTTTAAAAGAATGGCAAAAATGTCTTGAGTTCAATTTTCAACATTTATGGAAAAATAATAATTACGCTGAAATTAGTATAATGGATGGATATTACAAAATAAGCATGTAGAGATGATGGATTTATAGCCATTCTAGTGTTCAAGAGTGATGGGTTTTCTCCTATGTAGCACGGACATGGACAAGCGACACGTGACATGACACGACATGACACGATACGACATGTCGACATATTATTTCTAAAAAAAATAGAGAATTCCGATACATTATATATTAAATATATATATATATATATATATATATATATATATATATATAAATGCAAAAACAAATAATAAAGTGCATAGAATTAATTTATACTAAAAATATTAATTCAACATTTATTAATATTATTCATTGTTTTAATTTGACAAAGATTGAATAAGAAATTCAAAAATTGTAAACACAAAATAGTAAATTTGAAGGAACATGTCATGTTTTCTTATATTTGTCGAAAATTAGTGAGATTTCTTATAGTCCCAGATAGGGTTCGGAGTTCATGATATAGACTGACTTGGAGCTTCTTTGCAAAACAAGGTTAGAGAAAAATGAAAATCTAGGACAAGAACTCTTGAAGTACGACCAAAAGAAAAGGAAATCACTAAATTCGTCATGGAAATTGTAAGCGATAATTCACAAGTTAATGACATAGACCAAAAGAGATAACTCACAAGCGACGGCTACGAGAGGTGGAAAGAAGCAAAAAAAAAAAAAAAAAAATCACAACTTTAAGTTTGTTGGGGGTGGCGGAGCGACGCCGGCGAGAAGAGAGGTGTTCCATCGTCACTCACAAGAATGTCAAAACTTATAAATGAGAAACTTGAGAGTGAGAATTTTTTTCTTTCCCCTTTATTTTTTTTTTTTTTTTTATTTTTTCACATATTTATATTTTGACCCCACAAGTATTGAAATTTTTTAAAATTGATCCCGTGCATGTCGGAATCGCGTGTCGGAATTTCAGACTCACGTGTTGGAGCGTTTCAGGAAGAGTTGACCACATATCGGATTTTTCGACATTTGTTGACCGCGTGTCGGAACGTGTCAGAGCGTGTCGGACACGTGTCGGAGTGTTGGACACGACACGAAAACTTCCGGAAAGTGTCGGTACTTCTTAGGTTTTCTCCATTTCGAGTCAACCAGCGTGCTGATTGTGAGAGTGGCGCTAATTTGTGCCAAGAGTTCGAGGATATGTCATGATTACTTTTATAGGAGATCATCGAAGACGAGATTGACTCTCAGCAAAAGCTAATTGGGGTGCCGGTGGCGCTCTCATGACGATGGATATCAGTTATTAAACAAAATTCCAGGTGTGAGTGCCACAAAATCTGTAAAAATTAAACAGTAATAATAGAACCAATCCCATATAAAAAATCTCATACATAAGCTTAATCAAATTCACAATCAAGTTAAGCCGAATGTTTAACTTTGGCTCATGCAATTTTGGTTCTAATAAACGACCCGTGATTGAGGATTTCCGGTGTCCAATTGGAAAAAAACTAGTCCATTGGAATAGTTTTGTGGGCTTTCGGGCTAATGTCGGGTCTCTCAACCCAAGAAGTGTTAATTGGGCAATCTCAATCGCTGAGGATATGACAAATTAATTAATGGGGTAATAACATAATTATACACACGAAAGTTTGAACTTCAACCGTAGACAGTGTGATAATAGATTACAAAGGAGAATCTACATGAGCAGCTTGAGATTTAAGTGCGTGACATTTCGATATCATGCATAATTTATTGTACCTATCCAAAATTGTAGATTGGTATTAGTTGCTTTGATATTGAAATTCTGTGTTGAACTACTAGCTTGAACGTCGGAGGGATCCTAGCCGGTGAATGATGGTTGTTGAGGAGAGAGGTGGTGCTTTTTGAAGGACTAGGATCTGTTCTTCGGCTAGTGAAAATGGGTCATTTGACTCGTTAGTTTTTAAAGTTGTGACGTATGAATAGAACTCAATTAAGGCGTTCGAGAGGATTACTGTCTTTGAATATTATTATGCTTCGCTTTTTAAGCTGATGCTAGCACGTTTTGGACGAGCCTGGATAGGAGTATTTCCTGTTGGGCCTGGGCTCAAGCATTTAGACCCAGTTAGATCAGCCCAGACTCGACCATTTGATGAAGAAAATGTGATTTTTATGGGCTGGTTTGACATCAAGCCAGCCCAGCCTATGGATCGGCAGAGTTAGGCCATCTTGCTTTTGTGTGGGTGCCAGACAAATTGATAGTGAGGGATGTCCATTTCATATGCTTGCATTGAGTGCTTTCATGCACAAAGGAATCATCTAATGCATTATACTACCTTTCATCAGGCATGACTTACAGATAAAAAAAAAATCAGGCATGACTTAGAAGCGGAAATTGCAAACATGTCAAACACTATTTCCACTTTTTTAAAAACCTACAATTTGCATTTTGGAGAAATCAAAAAGATCCATATGCTCTCAAACCCTACACCCATCTCTCCCTCTCCATCCCTTTGCTGTCGCAATCTCCGGCAATAGGACCTGGAGCTCGTGCGAGTTGCAGCCTCAGCCATGTGGGGCCTGTGCGAGCCCGACATTCTATGTGAAAAAGCTCGAATTAATCATGTGAGCTTTGTCATAGATAGACCTCCATTTGGTCCCAATCGGATTGCCCCACCTCAATCTAGATTAGGGGTGTCAGAACCGAATCGAATCGAAATTTTGTGCATTTTTGGTTTGGTTTAGTTCATGAAAAAAATATTTTTTTCTTAGCCAGTTCAGATTTTTTCAGTTCGGTTTGGTTTATAAACCGATCTGAACTGTTAAAACTAGTCCGAACTAAAATATACCTTTACTTTCTTTCTTCACTCTCTTGTCTTGACTCCTAAGCCTGAGAATCTAATACCTTAAATTGACAAGTGAGAGGGAGGAAGGGTGAGCGGCGACGATTGGGTTGTGCCCACAACCGCTTTAGCCTCAAGGCTCTACAAGGCGTGAGTGAGATGATTGAGCACGTGCCTCTCTTTGCTTTGTCTCGACACTCTTGGCTAGTGGTGAGGGCTAGCCTTGCTTGTGGTCGATGAGATCGCCTTTGTTGGCATTCAATGTGGGCACCCCTCACCAGATCTCGACGAGGGTGATCTCCCTTGAGGTGGGCAAGGTTGACCCTCACTGGTTGTAACCTCTGGCGTGTCACTGGAGGCTGGGTGATTGGCCAAAGGAAGAAAATGTCAAAAAAAAAAAATCAAAAAATTTAAAATTTTAATAAATTGAGTTTACGTCAGTATTGATTGTGTCACATTAGTGAATGTTGGCCAAAATTGACCAAATGGATTCAATTGACAAGAAGTGAAAGGGTTTAAGATTGAATTGATAAAATTAAAAGGTTTATGATTGAATTGGCAAAAGTACAATATATTTAAGAATTTTTGGACAATTTTCCCTTTTAGAACTATAAGGCTGCATTTGGCGATCGAGATAAAATTCAAGATATGATAAAATTTATTCTATTTTACGTTTAGTGTTTGTTTAAGAAATGATAAAGTTGGATATAAGGGAGATATAGATTGAATAAGATTATCCCATAGAAATTTGGGATAAATGTGGATAGGATTTTTAACATTCATAATATGAAAGTTATTTTCTCGAATGACAAAATTCTTAAATTAACAAAATTAATTAATTTTAAATTATTCAACCAAAAAAAGAAAATAAAAATAAAGTAAACAAAATTGGCATGAGAGATTTTTACTATCTCCGTTTGTAAAATTTTTTGATTTATTTGATACTAATATGCCGTTTATATTAAATAATGTACATGATATGATATTAATATATTCGATTGTGATTCACCAAATAATGGATATTATATAGTAAAATCCATGGATTTCATATCATATTCCAATCAAGTCCTAATCTAATTTATTTGATTGCAAAATTACCTAGCACGTACACAAACCAAATGAAGGACATTGGTGACCACATTAAATGGGAATAGAATCTAAAATGAATTGACCCGAGTTTGCTTAGATTTCCAACTATGGATGCCGCCGCCAAATAACCATTGTTCAGCTCATTTGCAGGGATGATTCTTTCTACGTGCACATTAAATTTTTCAGGAAGGTGCAATGCTTTCAATGACATTTGTGAGGTCATCAAATCAGAGAAAGTGGACTGACTGGAGAGAGGGAGAAACTATTTTCCTTTTAGAGACAAAAAGGAATATTACATCTGGGCCCGTAGAGTTACATTTTTATGAAGCACTTGAAAGTTTAAAATTTAAACCGATGAACCGTGGAGGAAAAAGCTAAAAGTTCTTAGTACTTCCTAGGAGTCGTAAATAAAACTTATCATATTCTCGTGACTTTGTCATGTACCACATATGATTGATTGCTAGTGGGATTTCTTGGCTGCACAGTGCTGATGTAAGACAAATGCATCTTTTGTGATCCAAAGGAGAGAATTATCTATCTATGCATCGGCTTCTATTATATACGTATCAATTTGTTTGTTTTTTTTTTGCTAAAAGTTCAAAGAAAATGGTTTGCGTTAAACCAACAATTGTATGCTTTATGTAGGATTTTGGACATGTCATGTCTTATCAAGTTGAAAAAGATCACGTTACCAGGAAAATTACTCTTATAATATATGACAGCAAAAACAAAAAGCAAAAAAAGAAGAAGAAAAAACCGAAAATCCGAACCGAATCCAAACAGGTTCTCGAAAAATTACTCTTATAATAAAATATAGCCAAAAAAAAAACATAAAAGCAAAAATTGAAAATAAAAAACCAAAGATAGAAAATTCGAACTAAAGATTCGGTTCTTATTTAGTTCGGTTAAGCAGCTTTTTCTAGCAATTCGATTTAGTTCAGTTTTTCAATTGACACCCCTATTCCAGATCAAATGTAGAGCAGGAACCGTTGCCGACTTCAAGTCCATGGTCGGTAGTGGTTGGGTCGGCCGGGTGGCCAAGAGGAAGTGGGGATGGCAGGTGGGTGGCCAGTTCGTGATTAGGCAGGACGGAGATGGTGGAGGAAAGAGAAATTTAGGGTGGGGATTGTGGGTTTGTCTATTGGGTAAGGGTATTTTAGGAAGTGAAGTGGATTACGAATTATAGGTTTCAAAAGTGTGGATGTTATATGACGTGCGAGAGTAAGCATCCTGTTGCCTTTTGTAATTATCCCTAACTCATTTATGTTGGTAAATCAGATATTTTGGATATTCTTAAGTCTTATTATATTGGGGTCTAGACAAGCCCTAGGCTCTATCTTTTTCTTTTTGGCTTGCCTTCCCATACTTATTATTTAAATAAAGCAAAAGTTACTTTGGAAAGGTGTAATCACATGATAAATATCATCGATTATGTTCGTAAAGTTTAGCCAAAATAAAATAGACTTAATTCATTTCGTATATTATCCTGACATGACCAAAGCTAGGACAAGCTTTTAGCGTCACCTGTTTAGATCTATTATTGCATTCATAGTCGAATTTCTTATTCAACTTGAATTAAGAAGATGTAAAAAGCTAAGATGTCTTATTATTTTTCTTTAGTGAAAGGAAAAGTGTTGGTGTAAGCTTCAAACATAAGAGGCATCTTATATTTGGTTCACCGGTGTTTTTGCATCTTCCCCAAACTTTCTACTTTCTAAAGTTAAGTTCACATGCATGACTATGATTAAAGATACACCTCCTAACACGTTTCAACTCACTAATGTTTTTTAATCAGCCAGTAAATTTTATTCATGATATCATCAATTTGGTATCGCGTGTCCAAAACATTCCTGTTGGGTGGATATGGTTGGTCTTGCGCATTTACTTTTGATGCACCCAATAGGACCCCAATCCACAATGAAAGTTAAAGATAGAGAAAGAGAGAGAGGACGAACATATGGAGATTAAAGTATAAATCATTATATCTAAGTAAGTGTACCTCTTATTGGGGAGATGGCCACTAAGGCTAAAATTGCACTTTTCTCAAAAGGGATTACGCGAAAAAAAGTGAAAGTTGATAAGAAGAAAAAGAAGATGATTGTGGTTTGACTTGATATGCTTAATGGGAGACTTGGCATCACTAATTTAATGAGCATGTGGCTTTAGTTTATTGCTAAAAAAAAAAAAAAAAAGAGAGGATTTATCCTTATTTTATCCATGATTTTCACAGGTCAAGTCCATCAACGCGTTGATCGAATTGGGTTGGTCAATTTGGGTCATCATCACAAGATTCGGAGTGCTTCTGGTATTTGTAATCTGCAAGAATTTGATAGCTATAGTTTGTCGCCCTAGGATAATCAGAATACAGTATGACGCAACTTGATCATCTAATTCCGTGGAAATTATGCCGAGACATTGTCATATCCAAACTAATGGAGAGCGAGATATAGAAATTTCAAACCATATATTTGTTTGCTAAAACTCTTATCAGGCACCAAGCGATTGGGATGTTGGGTGATCATTGACATTTGAAATCTGTCTAATCTGATCGCATATACGCAATCCCACTGAAGTCATTTCCGCGAAACTCACCATGTGTTCCAGTATTATGTACTCGAGTAAAATTGAAGTGGATACTAAAGTTTCAAGATGGAAACGAAAGTTCTTCTAAAGTCGAATAGATTTTAGGCAACTAGAGATGGAAACAATCATGGAGGTGATCACTATCGCGATCCCCCACGAAGAAGAAGAGCACTAAACCCTAGAAAAAATAAAAAAGGTAGATCTCCATTCAAACGTCAACTTTCGTTTCGGGGAAGAAAAAACAAAAGAAATGCAATAAGATAAACAAGAACGTGATTCATGCAAATTAATAAAAGAATTTATGCACAGAATGCTCCATTTACAATCGAGTGTCAACCTTTTAATTTTCTTGATTACGTCGGGCTATTTTTTATTTTTAAATTACAGACTGCTCCATTTTACTACGTCATAATAATGAGGTAATCTCCTTTCTTCTATTCGGAGCGCAGTGTCCTTGATAAGCTGATATATATCAAATACTGACGTCATAATACCAATATGGGCATTTTTGCAATCGACGTTAACAGCACGATGTGGCTGAATCTGGACGCTTCAGTTGATAGCTGATGTACCAATTGTTCAGAGGGAGTAGGCTTATAGATGTAAATTTATCCCTCCGAATGTAGAACAACGTTATTGTTATTCTTCCAACAATTCTGAATAATAACCTCAGATTTGAATCTTCTACTTTTTACCTTTTTTTTTTATCTAGTTTTTTCTTGGAGTACCTCATAGAATACTCATACAACATCATTAGCAAATCTCCAACTAGATAAAAAAAAAAAAAAGAAATGCATTAGAAGTCCTAAAACTTGTTTTGAAAGTATGATTGAGTAAGAAAACTTTAAAAAGTGCATTCAAGTTCTAAATTTTGTTAAATTGGCACAATCATTAACTCTATCCAATTTGATTAACTAAAGATGTGATATGGTTTTATTAATTTTTTTTATCTCGAACAAGGCGTTAATGTTATTGATGCATTAATCAAAATATTAAAATGACGTCGTCTTGGTCCAAATCTTAGAACCTAAATCTTAATCTCCATAAAAAAGGCCTAAATCCAAATTAAAATAACTTTAAAAAGGCTAAAAGTTTTTAAAAGAACACAAAAATAAAGAAAAAAAACCTCCAGTGGAGGGTCGTTGCCCCATCACCAAAAGGAGCGATTGAGGGGCAGTAATCCCTGACTTGTGGTCAGTGAGGGTCGCCAAATGAGGCTCCCGCTGACCCCCCCGACACCCCTGATGATGGTGGGGGCGACGATGCCTCTAAGGGAGGGTTTGGGTTTTTGTTTTTTTCCTTCTTTTCTTTGTCCTTTTAAATCTTTTATCTTTATTTAGTTTTAAATCTAATTTAACTAAAATTTGGGTAAAAATTATGATTTGGACCAAAATGATATCATTTTAGTCTTATGCCTAGAGAGAAATAATTGGAAATGACACATCAACATTTTCTGTTAATCGTTTTGGATGAAGCTAATAAAATGACTTGATTACATTAATGTGATAAGTTTTAGAAATTGATATACTTTTTAAAAATTGTAAGATTTAACCGCACTTTTCTGATAGCTTTTAGAATTTTTAGTGTATTTTAACTTTGTCAGTTGAACTTCTATTTTCAAGACTTCTAGTATGTGTCACTTAAATCTTGTAGCTCTTGTCTATTTCGTATTGTCATGTGATACTCTGATAAGATTACAGCTGTTGACATCGAATCAACTAAATATCCAATTGGTCCATATGCCAGAAATAAAAGTGCGTTTTATCTCGAAACTTTGGGTCGTGGGATTGATCATTTCTCACCTAACAAGGGGCCCAAGACGAGAAAGAAGAATTTGGATAACATGCACAAAGAAACCCTAGAAGCCCATCGTGCGCTTTGCATGCTAACGTGTCTCTTCACGGTTCAAGATTGTTGCAAGAGACCGAGCGAAGCACCGAATTCACGCATTCAACATTGGCCTACCTTCTCAATGGAGGCGAAGGCGGACCCGCATCAAAGTTAGATAGAGCTTTTGAATTCGCACTTCTCACTGTTTGCATTGAAGAGACACCCACTTCTTTTTTGGTGAATCTTTTGAGCGGCTGGTTTGACAGATGATAGGTAGATGCACGTCCATTGACCAATGAAGAGCACTTTTTCGGAGTAAAAATGTTGAGGAGTGCTCTTTCTTTCGAGCAAAAAAGGTGAACTTATCTGTTTCCCCCGATCGGGAGACAAGGTCTACTGTTCACGTGGTGGGTAATTACGGTGACTACACGGGAGTATAGTGTGCGCATTATCTATGACGATGTGGGAAATCGTGTTCACTGTTTCTGTGCCCATGACAAGTATGCGGAACCACAGCAACATGGGACGTTTATAATTCGAGTCTTGAAACTTGTACGTGCATTTTGGATCTTAAACCATTACGATGACCATTTTGATCCCACATTTGCAATTTTGATGCATTTGAGTGCTTTTATTAACTCCGTTAATTTTATAGTGGATCGAAATTTCTTGATTTAGGGTCATGAAGATCTTTCTCGAATGCAAAATGAAAGGAAAGCCGAAGAAAGCAACAAGCGTAGAGAGGATGAAAAATGTAGAGAGATTTTTCTATTACATGAGTTCTCATCAATGTACAATCATTTGTAATTATAATACACGATGTACATAGAGAAAGGAAATAAAATATTTAAGAATATTCTATAAATCAATTCTAAATCAATCCTATCAAAAATGGATTAATTGATGCAAATTAGATCAATTAGATCAAATCAGATCAATCCTGCGGATCTTCAGGCATATCTTCCAACACTCCCCCTCAAGCTGGTGGCTTGTAGATGTCCAAGACGCCTAGCTTGCTTAGTAGATATGCATGTTGTCTCGAACACAAGGGTTTGGTGAAAATGTCCGCCGGTTGTTCAACGGTTCCAATCCCTCTTGTTTCGATTACCCCTTCTTGGATTTTCTCCCGAGTGAAGTGACAATCCACCTCTATATGCTTGGTTCTTTCATGCATTACAGGGTTGGCTGCAAGTTTCAGTGCTGACTCATTATCACAAAATAATTTTGTTGGCCCTTTTACTTGTACTCCGAGATCTCCAAGTAGACCTCGTATCCATACAATCTCACATGTGGTTTTTGCCATGGCCCTATATTCCGCTTCGTTGAGGACAAGGAAACCGTTGCACTGCTTCTTAGTTTTCCAGAAAGAAGAGATTCCCCCAATTTAATGCAAAATCCAGAAACAGATCTTCGACTCATGGGACAAGTCGCGTAATCCGCATCACAATATGCTATCATTTCCATGTTGCATTTTCTGGATAAAAGTATTCCCAATCCTGGACAACTCTTCAAATATTTTACAACTTTCAGAGCAGCATTCATGTGAGATTCTTTTGGTTTGTGCATAAATTGGCTGAGATTTTGCACTGCATATGATATATCAGGTCTGGTCATAGTCAAATATATGAGTTTTCCAATGAGCTTCTGATAACTTGACGGATCTTCAAGAATAGGATCATCTTGAGATGTAATATGATCTGCTGCAATCAATTTGGTATTTTGCTCAATTGGAATAACTGCTGGTTTGCATCCCGATAAACCCGTTTCGATATAATCTCGATACGAACTTCCTTTGACTAAGAGAAATTCCCTGGTGAGATTTGGCATTCTCAATTCCAAGAAAGTACTTTGGAGCTCCCAAGTCTTTTATATGGAATGTAGTATACAAATATTTCTTAAGATTTTCTATTGCAGCTTCATCATTTCCCATAATGAGAATGTCATCTACATATATCATTAGATAAATAGACGACTTACCTCTAGTCCATGTAAACAAGGCATAATCATATTTGGATTGTTTGAAGTCTGCAGTTGTGAGAGCTTTAGCAAATTTTGCATACCATTGTCGGGAGGCCTGCTTTAATCCATAAAGGGATTTGCGGAGACGACACACTTTATTCTCCCCCTGTCTCCGTAAACCCTGAGGAATATCCATGTAGATTTCCTCATCCAAGTCGCCATGGAGAAAGGCGTTATGGACGTCCATCTGATGTAGCGACCAATCATGGATGGCTGCAACTGATAAGAAGGATCGTACTATGACATCCTTAGCAACTGGCGAAAAAGTTTCGTGATAATCGAAACCTTCTCGCTGGGTATATCCCTTGGCCACCAATCGAGCCTTGTAACGCTCAATGGATCCATCGACTTTATATTTGATTTTATAGACCCATTTGCATCCAATAGACTTTCTATTTGGAGGAAGCTGACCAGTTCCCATGTATGATTGTCGGTCGGTGCTCGTAATTCTGCTACCATGGCCTGTTGCCATCGTGGATCTCGGGATGCCTCATTATAACTGAAAGGTTCCCTTTCATCGGATATACGACTAATACAACATCTATGTTGGGATGAAAGCTTATCAAAAGAAACATATGATGATATTGGATAATTGATACTTGGCGATTTGAGAGATGCACATATATAATCGTTTGTCCAAGTTGGTGGTCTAGTGGCTCGTCCCGAACGACGTGGTGGATCCACTGGTGGAGAAGGAGATGTTCCTTCAATAGTTGTATCAGCCGAAACATCAAGGATATTTTCCACATGGAGTTGAGTTGCAGGCATACTTTCCATCTCTTCCTCGATCCTGCTGATTATATGAAGTAGATGTTAAAGGTGATGAAATGACTTGTTCTTGATATCCCGGGAGAAGATATTCGGGACATACATCTTCCTGCTGTGGAGAATTTTGAGATTTGTTGGAGACAATCAAATCCTCTTCCTTTGTTTGGAATGGGAAGATATTCTCATGAAAAATGACATCTCGCTTACAAAAAAATTCCCTGTTGATTCATCAAGGACACGATATCCTTTCTGCAGGTTGGGATAACCCATAAATATACATCGTTTGGCACGTGGGGTCATCTTGTCCCGAGTTCCCAAAGTTGCAGTATAGCATAAACAACCGAATACTCTTAAATGATCAACTGCTGGCTTTTTACCATAAAGTAATTCGAAAGGTGATTTATCAGACAAAATACGAGATGGCATCCGGTTGATGAGGTAAGCTGCAGTAAGAATGCAATCTCCCCAATAAATATCTGGAATGGATCCTTGAAACTTTAGTGCTCTTGTGACCTCCAACAGATGACGATGTTTTCGTTCTACCACTCCATTTTGTTGTGGAGTGTATACACATGAGCTTTCATGGAGAATCCCATGAGATAAGAAAAGTGAGCGGCATTCATGGTTAAAAAATTCCTTTCCATTGTCAGTGCGGATTCGCCGTATGGACTTTCCAAACTGATTTTTGGTCAGAATGATAAAAGATTTCATATTTGAAGGAACTTGGGCTTTGGACTGCATAAGAAATATCCAGGTAGCACGGGAGTAATCATCTACAATGGTGAGGAAATAACGTGAACCATCACGATGTGCTGTGTGATATGGTCCCCAAACATCCACATGGATTAGTGAAAAAATATCATTGGAATGGCTTTTACTGATAGGAAAAGGTGTGCGAGATTGCTTTGCCATGGGACATATATGACATTTAGAGCAAGGAAAAAAAGCACTATGACCCATTCTTGAATGCAAAAGAAAGTTTTTATCATCGGTAGCAGCATTACACAATGACATTTTATTTGAAGCAACAAATGAAAGATCAAGATGATGTGGAAATTCATCCCAAAAAAACAATCCTTCTGAGAGATTACCCAAGCCCATCAGCTTGCCAGTCGAAAGGGCCTGGAAAAAACAGCTGTTAGAATTAAAGAGTACTTGACAGGAATTTTCTTTGCAGACTTTGGAGACAGAGATAAGATTGAATTGAAATTGAGGCACATAGAGGACATTTTGGAGGGTAATTTGAGGATTCAGCTGAACAGTGCCTGTGAAAGTGACATTGGTGATATCTCCATTTGGCAGTTGCACATAAATAGGTATATCTAATTTCTTATGCATAGCAGAGAATAAAATTTTATCACAAACGATGTGATCACTTGCTCCTGAGTCCACTATCCATGCCCTTTTTGAAATAGAATTTATCAAGCAATAAGATATACCTGAAAAACTTCCTCCTTTGCTTGTGATTTCTGCCTTTTGTAAAGCTTGCATCAACTGTGCATATTGACCATGGGTAATTGGGGGATCATTACTGAGACCAGTAACTTGGTAAGCTGCAGAATATTCCTTCTTTTTTTCTTTTTCTCCCGACTTTCCATGCAATTTCCAACAATTATCGATAGTGTGATGTGGACGTTTGCAGTATTCACAATACAATTTACCTCTTCCTTTGGAATTTTGGCCAAAATTCCTTGAAAATGCCGAAATAATTTGACCGTCCGATGCCCTTTTTGCGTAATAATATCCGCCGTTCGATCCCCTATAATATCCGCCGTCCGATCCCTTCTTCGCGGGATGATATCCGCCGTCGGATTCAAACGATGGATCGAGCTCTTGGACGCCGTCAGATCGCCATGGAGGATCTGAGCCATTCACTCCCCCCTTTTTAAAGCCTCTTTCGCCGCTTCCCTGTAACCCTAGTGCCTCTTTGTCTCGCGTTAGGGTTTTGAACCCCGAATCTCTCCTCTCCCCGCGAATAGCGAGAGCGATGCTGTCGCTTCCTCGCGTTTGTTCCGGAGCCGTGAGTCGCTGGTTTTCCTCCTGGACAGCTAGCTGAAAAATCCTCCCGAGAGGAGGAACCGGATCCATCGCCAGGATCTGCGAGCGGAACGTCAGGTAACTCTCGTTCAAAATCAGGAGAAACCGAGTGGTTTTCTCTCGTTCCTTTATAGATCTATACTGTTCGAGGGTTTCTGCCGGTCCCTCGAGTTTCTCTTCCGCGGCCTCGAGCTCGTTCCAGAGCGATGAGAGTTTATTGTAACACGCCGTGACGCTCATGTTTCTTTGTTTGAGATTGCTGAGTTCCTGCATGAGGGAAAAAATCTTAGCCCGATCTAATTTCCCATACATTTCGTTGATGTTGTCCCACATTTTTTTGGTGTCTTCTGTCGGTGGGAGACCGGCCCCGACATCTGGAGAGATGCAGTTGCCGATCCACGTTCGGATGAGGTGATTGCATTTTCTCCAATGTCGGGCCAGTCGCTCGTCCGAAGGAATGGGCACAGTCCCGTCAAGGAAACCGTCCTTGTCCTTCGTCACCAGGGCTCGCCGGAAGTCCTGCGACCATCTGGAGTAATTTTCCGTCCCGGTTAGTTGCAAAGTTATTAAACGCAGCTCTGGACCGTCGGCGGTTGATACGTACAGAGGATCCCCAGGCTCCGGTCGACCGGTGACGCCCGTGATTGGAAAGGGGAAAAAATTAGGGTAGGGATTCGTCCCCATCCCCGACCCGACAGATCCGATTCCGTGACCCGCATTATGGAGATTCGGGTAGGGATTCGATCCCTGACCCGTTTCGCTCGACCCGCCAATTTGCCCTGTTCCGACGGTTGGGCTTGCCCCACTCATGGCTGGTGGGCTCCCATCCCCGACAATGATGCATTTGGGCCTTGCCCAACGTACCATGGATAAGGTACCCAATGGTAAGGATGGCCTGTAGTGGGCAGCCCCATGCTAGGCTGAGCCGGAAAATATTGCCACTGCATCCCTTGAGCCTGGATCTGTTGTTGAGGTGCGGAAATTGGCCCAATAATATCTTGTGCTTCTGAGATTTGTGGCGTGACGTTTACTGTAGGCGAAGCATCAGCAGCCGAAGAGGGATTCTCTAAATGAGCCATGGTAATCGATCTGGATTCGCTTCTTCTTCCTTTAGCGAAAAATTTGATTCCTTCGCAAATCTCTTTTGCAGGTTAGAGAGTTCGAAGGTAATCGGTGCGGAAGCAAGTTTAAGGAGCTTGCTGCTCTGATACCATGAAAGGAAAGCCGAAGAAAGCAAGAAGCGTAGAGAGGATGAAAAATGTAGAGAGATTTTTCTATTACATGAGTTCTCATCAATGTACAATCATTTGTAATTATAATACACGATGTACATAGAGAAAGGAAATAAAATATTTACGAATATTCTATAAATCAATTCTAAATCAATCCTATCAAAAATGGATTAATTGATGCAAATTAGATCAATTAGATCAAATCAGATCAATCCTGCGGATCTTCAGGCATATCTTCCAACACAAAATAGCACTGTTTCTCGATACCACATAAAATTAATGAAAACCAAAATTCGGAAGAATAAAAAAGAAAATTTCTAAAATAAAGAAGGAAGGCAAAACAGAAAGAAAGAAATAATCACAGCTGTCCTTTACTAGTGAGGGTCATGACCCTTGTTGGTGCCAAGCAAGGGTTGGCTGCCCTAACAAAGTGAAAGTTTTAGGGCTCAATTCAAGTGTAGTATTGTGACAAGTTTTAGGATTACTACTATAATTGTACTTAGTAAACATGAAATATATTTAGTTAAAGTGCTAATTGCTAGGGAAAAACCGTTAAAGAATGTGGCAAAAATATATTAGACTCATTTTCCCACAGTTCAAGCATTTAAGAAAGAAAATTTGTCTTAAAATGATATTACAACACTAGTAAGAGTTCGAATTTTGACACTACCTCTCATCTTTATACTGCCATTGTTTCATAATACTTTGTCCGTTTCCTTGTATCTACTTATCTTCAGTGTGGCTATATCGATATCCTATGTTACAAGAGTAAGACACACCTAACTTGCAGGTAGGAGGGGATAATTATTAAAAAAATCCTAAACCTATTATATGATGGCCAATTCAGTCATAAACCTTTCAATTATACTAATTTAGTCCTATAGCTTTTGATATTTGCTAATTTAGTCATTAACCTTTGATTGTGTCAATTTAGTTTTCAACCTTTTGAAGATTTTCCAATTTAGTCCTAAAATTATTAATTGAAAAAATTGGCCAAAAGGACTATATTGATAAATCGTCAAAATGTTTAGTTCTGAATTGACACATCATTAAAATTTTAGGACTAAATTTGCACATTGAATGGTTTAGGATTACAATGGCAAATTGTCAAGAAGGTTTAGGACTATATTGACATAAGTAAAATGTTTAGGATTAAATTAGTTGCCATCCAATATAAACTTTTTGGACAATTTTCCCCAAGTAGGAGTGACGACATATATATGCCAGAAATAAATGGTTGGCTTGCTTCTTGATAGCTCAAATTTTTGGGAAAAATGGTTTGATTCATTGCAATTTACTTGTTCTAGTAGTGCTGTCACAGGAAACCGAATTTTACTCCTACAATTTAAACTTCAAGAACAAAAGGATTCCAAGACTTCATCTTGCAACAGTATGGTTTGATTAATTGTAATATCCCGGTTGTAATATAGTTACTGAGCTTTGAAATATGTTTAGTCGTACTCTAACAATTTATGCTCATAGAATAATGGTTTGCACAACTTTATACTAGTATAGAGGTGTCGAATTTGTTTCATGATACTTGCATAAGATATTTTTGGATTTTTCTTTCATTATGCAGAATGGGTTTCAAGAATTCTTTCACCAGCACATGTACCGGGTTCTCACGCTTAATATTGTTATCATAAGGCTACATTCGGATGACGGGGACTCTCAAGATTTAAGATATATCTTTCATGGTGCTTTAACAACTTTAGTTTTTGGAGATGGCGGTTGCGGAATCAACTCCTCAATTAGTATCAAGGTCAGAGGTCTCAAATTCAATTCCTCCCATCCGGTTCACCTAGTTAGGGGCTCACTTTTTTGTATATGCCTTGAAATTCAGTAGTCTTCTCCCACATAACATTCATTGGTTTTTGCATGATACTTATAGAAACCGGAGATTGCAGTGTAGTTGGGGTATTGATCCGATCATTTTTTCAACTGAGGAGTCTTCTACTTCGGCAAGGCCCTAGCTTGGTGTTTGCTGTCTGGATGCTCTTCCTCCGTGTGGGTGCTTCCTTGATGGCTCCACTTTTGTCATTGGCGGATGCATGCATAGATTGTGGTTCATCTGGCCTTCTGTGGCCTCCTGTTGCTTTCCTTTTCCTTTCGCCATTCTTTTGGCCGTTTCTGCTTTCTCAGGCCCACTCTTGCGGTCCTCTTTTACATTCGGCTCCCTTCCACTCATTTTGACTTGTTGTCTTGTTTAGTGCAAGTTTTGTGTGCCGGATCTTTTGTAATTGTTGGTTAAAGCTATATATTCTTACCCTTTCTAAAAAAAAAAAAAAAAATTTCTCATCCTATCACCCTTATTGTAAGCCCGACTGTCAAACCTTAACTATATTGACCACCATACTCTAAACATCGACGGTAAAAGTTTTACCTCAACTAAGGTAAATCAAAGGTTAAGGCATGTTCTTCTTGCGTTGCTGGCTCCCATCTGTGCTCATTAGTCCGTGTACATGTTTCCCTCTCGAAAATTATGCTCGTCTCCATCCGAGTAGTCTTGGCATTTAGCAACTAGGTTCATCGTAATTAGGCAGATGGAAATCAAAACTGTGAACTCTTGACCTAAAAGCTAAGCAACTTTAAAGCTCATGGCGGGTGTTGACGAAACGAACCATGATTTGAATGAACACACTACATGAAATAAAATACCATTTATACGTTGAAACAAGCATAAAATTGCTTTCGTGGTTTTTCTCATTAAATTGAAAAGACACAAGCTAGCGACCGAGTAGGTACAAAGCCAGCGACATTAACTTCAAAAAATTTGTCTAGTTCAAGTAATAAAGTCAAGAAAAGTTTGGTTACGCAAAGAAATTCAAGTTTGAGTGGAGATCTAAATCAATTTGGGTCCAAGCTAAAATATATTAGTAATGTTAAAATATTCATAATATCCAAGAAAATACCTTCGTAATGGCTCAGATGTTAAGAGGAAGTAATTATTAGACATAATGATGAGACGAAGGAGTGAGACACCCAGATTGCACGGACTTGATAACCAATTTTATCAGCTGATGCGTAGAGAAAATCTTATAAACCCTAGAAAAGTACCTCCTACAAATAGTATTTTCTTTCATTAGTTACTTCCAGGCAATATAACACCTAGAAGCTAAACTCATTCTAAATCAGGGATACCCAAGATAGAAAAACTAATTAGGACATAAACGATGTCATGGACATCTATTTCTTAGGAATGTAAGATGAGGGCATTCTGGGGATAATTTATCTATCTAACGTGGGCTTCTTTGTCATTAACACAAAAGACCTTCGCCAGCTTAGTTTTATCGGGTCAAGATATGCATATGTATATTATGGCTTTTGCTTTTAACTTTCATTTTCTTCATTTTGTAGAGCTGAAGTCAATTTTTATTACATTAAACTCCTCAAGCTACATGTAACACATATTTATTAGAATTTAAGGTCATCCTCGGTAATATTTAAGTATGACTTAATGAATTTACTCAAGGCTAAAAGAAAAAAACCAAACCTTCATACGACTCCTAAAACCTCCTATTCAATTTCGAATTCTGATTATCAAAGCAACGCAATATCACATCTGGAGTCCTTTTGCTGGATTAATTATTGAGCTTTTCTATTGGGACGCATGAGACGAAATCCAAAATATAAAAGGCCGAATTAGTGCTTGTAGCATCTTGAATTTGTCATTTACGGAGGCTTAAACGATTAACTACTCAAGATAGATGATTTCCATATCATAATCAACTCAAATAAAAGTTGGAATCCTACTCATTATTCAACAACCAACATGGGTTTTATATTTTTATATTCTTTTCTCTTGGTTTCCTCGCATTTTCTTCCCACCACAACGTTGATATCATCAAATTCCAGTAATCACAACCCACAAGGTTCGCCACAAAACAGAAACTTTCTTCGTTGTGATGATGAGATTCTTTCTCTTTGTCCTTCAATTTGCTTTCTATATCGCAGAGACACCGCCAATGTGGAATATATACCCGCAACATCTTTCTAAGCGTAGCTTTCTCATGAAGGGACATTTGACTACCCAATGACGTGGGTCGATCCATTCAAAGAACTCGCAACACGTGCAATGACATGCCAAATCAGCTTTTTGCTGATGGATGTGAAAGTTTACTGGCGCCTAAAGACTGCCTAACAGTAGATTTACGTCACAAAAATCTTATATTCTCCCAAATCGAAGAATATATCTTCTAGTGCTTGTACTTAGCTGATTTAGATTAATCCACACACCTTCTATCAGAAAAGGTTAAAAAAAGAAAATATAAACAAGGAGAGATATACGATCTTGATGGTGGCAACAATATCCTAATATTCTTTTGATTAAAACGGTAGGTTTTTTTACTCGAATAGACCCTAGATATAGGATGGGCTGTTTGTAGCCCTAGGTTGGAAACCATGGATTCTCCGACATTCTTAATGGATGATGAAAGTGAGATAGAGATGAACAAATGCCCGGGGTTTCCGCTTTTGTGCAGGGAAGAGCTTTTTGAATATGTAAAACCTAACCATCACGACCTTTCTTACCCAAGAATGAGAAAAGAAAAAATAAATAAACTGATCAAGAACTGCTTGTGCTCCATCTTGATAGGCAATCTTTGTCCAAGCAACTTATTTCAAGAATCTAGAGAAAGTTAAGAAGCCATATCTAGGAGGAATCTGTTACCCGTCTTTATGCTAATCGTCTTCTTCGTGGAAAAAGTAGCCTTCTTCGCGTCCTTGCCCCTTATATTATACCCAGCGTGCTATCTAATTCCTAATATATTAAATATGAGGTTTGACTACCCTTTTGGCGATTTTGGTCCCCAGGGTCTCGATTATCGGTATAGATTATGCGACCGTGTTATGGTCTTGTGCAATAATTGCGAAACAAGTTCAAAGAGATATTGGAGTCAGATATCGAAGCTCCAGGAAAAAAGATAAGCTAGGGTTAGAGCATCAATTTCCATAAATTGGAGAGTAAAATCAAAATGGTCATAGTTTATAAATCATGAGTGAAGCTTTTCCAAGAGAGAAACTCAAAATTTTGTTGGTAGCATGACCTATGCTAGTGTTTATTCTCAAGGTCACAAAGATCGACAGAAATTTAATCAACATAAATTGAGACACAAGATTTTATTCTGATTCACCATTAAACTAATGTTACATCGAGTAGATAATTCTACTATAATTAGCACATTACATCTCTCTAGTGATTACATATACCTAGTGGCTATTTATGGCTCCAAACTTAAACTACTAATAAAATTTGGGCTCAAACAATAAAAGTCCTTTGATGGCTTGAGGGCGTTGCCCTTGTTGTCCCTAGATGCTTGTGTTATCTCGTCGATGGGGAGTATAAACCACACCTCAACAATAGTGTGGATGGAAATAAATTTTCCTATACTAATAAATATATACTCATATGCCAATCTTGTTCATGTTCAATTCTTTGGGAAATTATAAAAAAAAGTCATAAATCTATTGTATTTGTATTAGTTCAGTTTTGAACATTTCAATTGGCCTTAAACCTTTTTACATCGGTATTAATTGAGTCAATTTTATCAATTTAGGTTAGAATTTCTCACGTGGACAATTTTCGAATTTTTAATTTTTTTTCCCTTCTCTTTTCCTTCTTATCTTTTTTTCCCACTGTGGCTAGAGAGGCCGGCTCATCCAAATCTAGGTGAAGTTGGGTGAGGGTCATGACCCTTATCGACGGCCGGTGAGGGCTTTGTGGCCCTTGCCCATTGGCTAGTGAGCTTTTGCAAGCCTTGCTAGCCACAATGGAAAGTAGAAAAAAAATAAGGAGAAGAGAACAAAAAAGAATAAAAATATATAAAAATTCAAAAAAATATTTAAAGATTAAAAAATTGTCCATGACAAAAATCTCCAATTTTGCCATGTAGGATGACTGACACCCATGATGGTAATTTCTAGTCTAAATTAGCTAAATGAAGTCAATTGGTACTAACATGAAAATGTTTATGATTAAATTAGTTTAATTGAAAGGTTTATAACTAAATTAATATTATTGTAATAGGTCTTTAACTTTTTTGATACTTTTTCCTCAATTCTTCTATGACAATTGGCAACTGACCAAATTAGGTGTGAACACGACCTTGATTCCTAGAGCTGATTTCATCATCTAACATGTCCAAGAGAAACTGAAAAGAAGATTCCTGATTATATCAGCATGACTTTTTATTGCTTTTCAAAGGAAATATTATAAGGTCTTGCCACCGTGACCACTGCATAGGCATCTTCATATCGAAATATTTATACAATGAAATGACCAGAAGCAAACAGATATGAAATCCTCATATACTTGACTTGGTATGTTGCCATATAATTTGACATTTTCCGGGATTTCTCACCGATCTTCAGAATATTGCGTATATCTTGTAAGTTTTCACATTAATTTGGGGACTATATGATATAGTCAAATATAAAAACCCTTTAATAAATGTTTTCTATAGCTAACGCGGTAATCAAATCGAAACTTCCACATCCTTCATACATAATAATTCCATGGGTTTGAGGAAGGATATTAGATAATACATGATGTGTTGCAACTTGATTTGGTATGTTGCCATTTAGTTTGATATTTTCACGTTTTATCGAATCTTACAGATACTTAAAATATCGTGTATCTTGAATATATGTTCTGACATTCTATCTAAAGGATCAGCATTTCCTTATTCTGGTGAAATACAGAATCCATTCATTACTTCTCTTTCATCGCTAACACAATCTTTTTATTTGCTCTAACTTGCTTGATAAAGGATTCACACAAGAACTTCCATGGAGTATACACTAAGGCTTTTCTTTTCTTTTCTTTTTTTCCTGGATGAGGATGAGGCAAGATAGAAATTTGTTTCTCATAAAAATCTTACTTATTACTGCACAAGATTTTATTTTTCCATTTTAACTTCTTGCGAGGAGGAGTCAGGTCAGGCTATGGCTGTTTAAGTAAGCTGGATTTTAAATGAAAAATTTAACGCTGGAATAATTTTAGCTATATTTAGTACGTAAAAAGGAAAAAAAGAGATTATTTCCAAGGAAACATATTCCTTTCCAAGGAAACATATTCCCTCAACTTTGTTCCAATATTTACTTCCTATTGATCCTTACGTTTGCCTAAAATATTCTCATTGCTTACCTCAAATACTCAAGCTCAAACTTGGCGTTCTCGTCCACTAGCAACATCACAAGCTTTATTCTTATGTTATGTTGATATTCCTCTGATTGTCCATAAGTGTGTAGTATAAATTCATTCTATCACTGAAAAGTGAAGCACAAAAATATAAAAATAGAAGAGTGAGGAATCTATCTAGCTTCATATTATCGTAGTTAAGAATCAAAGCATAAATCTCATCCTTTTGGTTATGCAGTTAAATGATTATAACTTGTGTGTAATCACAATTGTAAATGGGGCTACATATTCTCTACCATATATTATATGAAGATGTTGCCTTAGCTCCACATACCCACTACCTGCAGCTCTCCCCCTCTGCTTTGCTCTGTTCTGCTGTGCTCATGGAAGAATTATCTAGAACATGACCAAAAAGTCCACGTCAAACGGCACACCGTTTTGCCGACCAAACCACAGTGAAAACACCTAGCCACGTAGGATCCTCTTCTCCCACTTCTTTTTTTTTTTTTTTTTTTTTTAATTCTTGTCTTATTTGCAAACCCTCCATGAGTGACCAGTGACTACTCCTACTTCCACTATCTCTATATATAGAAGCGTCCCTCGAGTCTTTTGGGTGTGGAAACCTTCGTGTTCAAACCACTCATTGCAGAATTCAGTGTCTCCAATTCGCAAAATGGGGTTCTTCTCAAAGGTGATAATGAACCGAATTCTGGCTTTTATAATATTTTCACTTTATTTCGAGAGTGGTTTCGCGAGGGGAAGGCATGGGAAACATCGGGAGCATGACCCAAGTAAAAGTAAGGTTGTGGACATAGGAGAGGGAGTGGAGGATCTAGTGACGGACTTGCCGGGCCAACCGGCGGTCAATTTCCGGCACTTCGCAGGTTACGTCCCGGTGGATGAGACGAATGGAAGAGCGCTCTTTTATTGGTTTTATGAGGCAGACGCTTCTAGCCCTGAGGAGAAACCTCTCGTCCTTTGGCTTAATGGAGGTAAACCTAATTTGTGGATACTCTCTCTCTCTCTCTCTCTCTCTCTCTTCTCTGTGTATGTTTTTTGTGAGAAAAGAGTCAACTTAACTTTTCTTCCACCCCCTCCCCAAGATGCTTGCCGTTTGTCAATGGTAGCTGTCGCTAAATTATTTGGAGAGGAAGGTTAACTAACATGTTTGACTCAGTCAAGGGACAATTATTTGGTATAGCCGAATCCAAAGTCTTCAAACGAATCTGTTTGTTGAATATTATAACCGTACAGAAATGCTAAAAGAATGATTTTTATTTGTCTCAATAGTTTTATTCATACATTAATGAAAATATCACTCGCCCATGGAACAAATGTAGCTACTAAAAGCGAAAAGTACATGCGTCGCTCTTTGGATCGTACTTATAATAATAAATTTTCTAAGTTTGATCGGCACAACATGAAAGTATGTCGAATAAACTGTTCTGTGTGAATGGTGGACTGGACAGACGCATGAACTACTTGTTCATATTCAAGCACGCACTTACACCATTCAACACTGTTCATGGAAACAGTAACTCAGATCGATGATACTATTGCTTGGCATAAAGCCTTTTATCTTTATTGAACTGAGCATCACCAATTAGGTCGACTGCCATAATCTCCACTCCAATTTGTTGACCAAATCCACGAGGAGTGAGTACGTGTAATCTCTCCCATCGGTTGTTGTGGGTGGGTCATGGTTCGATCATAGGGGTTGGCGCTAATTCTAATGAGGCTCATCTCTCTAGGGTTAATCGGGAGAAAAAAAGAGAGTTTTAGGTGGTCCTAACCCTAGCTATCCCACGGAATTTTCTCGCGATAAATTTTCTAATGAAACTCTCACTTTTATATGCTGGTGAGGAACGGATTGATCAAGTCCATACCATCACGTGCGGTAGATCCACAGCTGCTGAGCTTATAGATAGGTGCTAATATAATAACCTAATACTTTTCCCTCTAGACACTCGAGTTATTATGCCGATTAAATATAGTATTGTTCACTGATATTCAAACGATATTTTCCTTGTCCGAGAGAAAGAATACAATACAAAAAGCCATGATTGCCATAATCATCGCAGAAGACCTGGAATAAACCTAGAAATCATCTCTTGATATATTTTAAATATTCTTGCATCTAGACAAAGCTCTTCTATCCCTTTTCCCCCCCTCGTCATTTTCATGATTTGTTGCCGCACAGGTCTTTTTCTAAAAGGCTCCAATTGGCACTTTATGTGCACTTTGTTCTCTAGTAAGGTGACAAGATGCTCGTTGCGTGTTTCTGTGGGTGGTTTCAGGTCCTGGGTGCTCCTCTGTGGGATATGGTGCAACACAGGAAATTGGACCTTTTATAGTGGACGCTAATGGTCATGGACTAAAGTACAATCCCTACGCTTGGAACAAGGGTATGGTTAATAGGCCTCTCTCTCTCTCTCTCTCTCTATAATTCGATCATGCATGCACGTGATAGAGCAGTCATAAAAAGAAACCCTAAAAAAATCTTTAAATAAATAATTACTTATTTCACGACAAACTGTTGAGAGATTCCTTGACAGTGGCCGTTGACACATGTCAATGCATGTATCGAGGAAAGACGTTTGGAAAAATCCATGTCAACCTTCCCCCTAATGACCTATTTTCGTAGTGCTGCTTTTGTGATGGATAAGAATATATAAAATTGATTATGGTGCAGAAAAGGATGCGTGTTAGTGCTTGTTTGATGGTACAATGCTATGATGAGATTAATGAAATGATTAAGCGGGGAATATGATATGTTTTATTCTTTGTTGATGACGCAGAGGCCAACATGTTGTTCCTGGAATCTCCTGTTGGTGTGGGCTTTTCGTACTCAAACTCAATCAACGATTATGATATCCTGGGAGATGACTTTGCGGGTGATTTTCATTTATAAGACTCTCGATGCGATTACGCAGAAACTTGTGGCTGTGAACTTCGCTTCTTCCTGACCTCTTTTTTTGCACATAAAGGATCTTCTGTATCTTGTTCTATAGATAGAAATCCTTTTTCTTAATTTCTTTTCCTTCTCTTTTAATTTCTGTTTTTCGAAACCATGAAATACTTCTCTAATTCTAAAACTTCTTGTTGATTGATCAGCGAACGATTCTTATAGTGTCCTCCATGCGTGGTTCACAAAGTTCCCGTCGTATCGAACACGGGACTTTTACATTGCCGGAGAAAGCTATGCAGGTATTCATCGTCTAAATACATTGTTGACTTCATTTAGCAAAAAATAGGCAATAATTACTTTTGGGGCTTGGCCACAGGAAAATATGTGCCGGAGCTGGCTGAGCTCATCCACGACAAGAACAAGGATCCTTCCCTTCATATAAATCTCAAGGGTATTCTGGTAATTAAGTAATTATAACCTGTAAGATCTATTCCTTTTTGCTACGTATAAAAACATATATACAATGAATATGTATTAAAAGGAGAATTTTAAGAGATGGTCCATCTAATTTGTGCGCGCGCGCGATTTGCAGTTAGGTAATCCTGAAACATCTGATGCTGACGATTGGATGGGACTAGTGGATTACGCATGGAGCCATGCGGTGATCTCTGATGAAACCCACGAAGTGATCAAAAAGACATGTGACTTCGCCAGCAATAATACATGGAGCAACAATGAATGCTGTGAAGCTGTGGAAGAGTTACTCCATCAATACAATCAGATCGACATGTATAGTCTCTATACCCCGACGTGCATTGGTGATTCGGCGAGCTCGGATAACAAGTCATACCAAGTCATGATGAAACGTTCATCAAGAATGGTGAGTCGTTGGAATTGTTTAAGACCACAGAACGATGCGTCCTCTGCTCGTGAGTTTTCTCCAATAAGATGTTTTCTTCTCATTTTATTTAACATAGTGTATTACACTATATAAAGCAGATGCCTAGGATAATGGGTGGTTATGACCCGTGCCTGGATAAGTATGCACAAGCTTTCTACAACAGGCCTGACGTTCAAAAGGCCCTCCATGTGAGTGATGGTCATCATCTCAAGAATTGGAGCATTTGCAAGTATCTCTCTCTCTCTCTCTCTTAAAAGATTTACACCGATTTTCCAAGTCAATGATCTTGCACTTTCATGGTCTCTTCTATTCTTTTCAAATAAACTAACCCTTTATGTTGTGTGATGGGCGACGCACCTATTGCAGCTTTAAAATATTCCACGACTGGAAAGACTCCAAGCCATCTGTTATTCCAATATACAAGAAGCTTATTGCGGCAGGGCTTAGAATTTGGGTCTACAGGTACATAAAATATTCAGAATTTGCCACGATCACGAAAGTACGTTCATGAACCTTCTACTTTTTTGTTATCTTGACTTCTTTTTCCCGGTTGGTTGCATCAGTGGGGACACAGATGGAAGAGTCCCAGTGCTGTCCACGCGATACAGCTTAAGTTCTTTGGGTTTGCCTATCACCAAGGCTTGGAGGCCCTGGTATCACCAAAAGCAGGTAATCATATAGTACCTTCGATAGTTTTTCGGATATATATCCCAAGAGGGAAGCTCAACTGATGCAAAATGCAGGTGAGCGGTTGGTATCAAGAGTACGAGGGACTGACATTTGCGACGTTCAGAGGGGCTGGTCATGCCGTGCCGGTCTTCAAGCCAAGTGATTCGCTCGTGTTCTTCTCTTCTTTCCTCAACGCACAAGATCTTCCATCTGCTCGTTGAGGAAACAGCAAGGAAAAGAAGACAAAAGAGAAGAGTCTTTCGTATGAACTCGGTGTACGAAATAGTCAAGGGCTACATATAGCAGGAAGAGCTAAAGTAGGAGAATAAATAGGGTTTGGACTTTCAGTTTTGGCAGCAGTGAATTTGGAGAAAGTTATTGCAGTTCTACTCTTCTTTCAGTCTTAAGAGGCGGTCTTAGTCTAATTGAAATGTGTTAAATTCAAAATGGAAAACCTCAATCCTCGATATGATTCAATAGAAGTTAATGAATTCCTAGATCAAATCAATCGAGTAAGAATGATGAATGTTTTCCTAATCTTGGAGTCACTTTGAATCCCTGTTGATGTGGGAAAATATTGAGACCGGTGAGGTTCGAAGTGAAATAGTGCAAAAGGATTAGGACGTTGGGACCACATACGCTTACTCTTTTTTATCATCTATATTTAAGAGGGTATCGATTTTTGGTTCCTTTCACTAACTACTATATTCTTTTTAAGTCATCAAGCAATAGCTGTTACTCAAATCGAATATTCCAACCATGGTTGTGTATGGTTGCTAACACAAGTTGCCCCTCCTTCTTTCATGTTATGTTAGGCAGAAACCAAGTAGAAAAATAAAATCAAGGTTTATCCCACTATTTTTTTTTTTTTTTTTTTTTTGGTGACCCAGGAACCCCCCGCACGGCCGGCAGCCGGGGAGGTAAACCTGGGGGGCTGCGTAAGCGGGAGGACCCACCACCCCGGCAACCCACTTAAGACGCCACGCGGCAATCCACCAGCCTCCCTTCAACTTGCGTTGAAGGGGCCAACTCCAGACCTCCATCGTGGAGACCTGAAGCCTACCCAACGGAGCCACCTCGACCGGTGGTGGTTTATCCTACTATTTATTTTGGCTTAATTGTATAAATTCTATTATGCTATTAAACATAATTTTTTATTAGATCCTCCATAAAGCCTAAATATTTCATAGTTTTTAATTAACCCAGTTTTCATTCCTTGTTCACATCTCCTCACTAAAGCATCCGACGGTCTTCGTCGAACATGGCCCAGAACCCTCTCAATCGACACTCATTTTCTTTTTCTTGAATATGACATCTACTTTTCGATTACATATGATTCATGACCTCGTCTTTTCACATGTGGCCGAGCCCACAGTTCTAATTTCCACCAATCTCCCACAATTCTAATTTCTACCTCTCTCTCTCTCTCTCTCTCTCTCTCTCAATAATATGACTAGTTGCCATTACTATTTTGACCTTAATTTTAACTAGAAGGTTCCAAAGCGCTCAAAACTTAGACGTATTAAAAGGTGGACATGTACCAATTTCCACACGGTCAACAACAAGATTGAAGCACCAAATACCATTGCATTTAAGTACGTGGAGGAACTGTCCATGAAAAATTTTCACATTTTTTTTATTAAATCATGTCTCAAGTTTAAGCCATTGAGCAAAGTCCAACCTGATGTTAAGTAAGAAAGTCAAGGCAATAGAAATTGGCCCATCTCCGGAATATATCATAGAAGAAGTTTTATTAAAAAATTAGCCATTTTCCTATTGGGACTCACATTCTTTATATTGAATAGAGAAATGCTTACATTAGTGGGAACTTTCCTTGTTCGGTCAGAAGAGAGAACACCTATCGTAACACATGAAGAGCTGTTCAGAGAAATTTTACGTGTAAGTTCCGGTATAGAGGACGCTCTCGGCTGGTTGGCCGCACAATTAGAAGAAGATACTAAGTTGGACCGCCCGGCGAACTCAGGCTCACAGATCCGGGAATCGCATCCTCCTCCGGTTTATCCTCCCCGGCCCGGGTCCCGATTGCTGGCTGGGCACCGACTCAAGCCCGGTGATGAAGATCTCGTAGGCCACTTCTTAAGGCGCAAGATTGATGGCAACCCGTTGAAGTCTTTGATCCCCAGGTTCGATGTGTCCGGAATTGAGCCGTGGAACTTGCCAAGTACCATGAATATGGTGTTTTATGTGTTCTCGGGTTCCCCTCGAAATTCTCAACTTGTATATAATGAATGTGATCTAAATCTACATATAATTATAAAGGAAAGGAACACCACAGAAGTTGCAAAACTTGTCGGGGATACACAATCGAATCCTAGAACATTACATAAGTATCTCCGATATCTCGCTGAGATGCTAGAGAGCTACGGAGGCTCAGGAATGTAGATCTACAGCTAATCTAGCCGGGAAAATTGTTGATTTCAAACTCAAATCACATATCACGTAAAATTCCAGTGTTCTTTATTGTTGTTCCTTATTTGATTTCTATGGTGATTTTGTTTTCTTGCAAAGATTTAGTTGTAAAATCCGTTCTCGCATTGATTTTATGATGTCTTTCTAAACTACTTGGGGTGTGTACTCTAACCTTACATACTTGTTTCATTATTAATTTATGCTTTACATATTCTAGAAAGGAATATACGTGGGAAAACCTATACTAATTGGATCTTGACCATAGTAGACGAACATATAGCACTGCTATAACTAAGGGAAACACAACCTAAAACTAGATGGCTTGTATATTGAAGGCTTTATTGGTATTGGGCTTAAGGCCCGTCCGCCCAAGTTGGGCCCAGAAAGCCTGGCCCACAGGAATAGGGCCCGTGGAAGGAGATAGGTGTAAAAGGGAGGAGAGAGAGAGAGAAAAATACACCGTTTTGTTTAAAGGAAAAGACGTACATTTTTCTCTCAACGCTCGCCCTCTCTCTTGTTGTTCTTCAAAGCGAAACCAGTGAGACAGTTGAAAGATTTTGCCTCATCGGATCAAACAGCATCAAGTTTCTCTTCCTCTAATGGCGTCGGTGCTTAATCTGTGGCTAACAAGGTACGCTCGAATCCGTGGTGTGCTTTACGATCGGTGATACGTGTTATTCCCGGGCTTCGTCTTCCGCATTGATTTAGGGGTTCGATTTAGTGTCGAATCCAGTTTTCGGGGATCCGTTATTTCCAACATTGGTATCAAAGCCCTAGTTCACGTTTTCCCGATCAATTTGATGTTTTTGATTGATTTTTCGCGAAAGAACTTTGGCCGTACGGATCGGGGCAAAAAATCCCGACACCCGAGCGTTGTTCGGCCATTTTTCCGAGTTTTTGTAAGTCGAAATCAAATTGTGATGGCATAGGAAGAAAGGCGACGTCGAGACGAGTCTGGCGATATGTCGAGCGCCGTCGGGAGACGCCGCATGCGCCCACACGCGCGGTCGGAAGGCGCTGCGCGTGGGCGCGATGCGCCCAGAAGCGCTGGATCGCCAAGTGCGTGTGGCACACACGCTGGTCGGCGAACTGGCACGTGCACGTCGCCGGCGGGCGAACTGGCACGCGCCGGTCCGCGGACCGACGTGTGCTGACGTCACGCAATAACGTCATCGTGACGTCATCTAACGGTCGGTAACCGCTCGGATGACGTCACTGATGACGTCATCACCGACGACGTTTCGCCGGGCGGTCACCGGCCGGCGACCCGACCGGCGGTCCGACTCGACCCGAATCAAGGACGCCCAAAGACGCGCAAAGCATGTGCCGGATGATGTCTGCATGACGTCATCCCGCACACGCGCGCGGCACGTGCGTCGGTTCGCTCGAGCCGGCCCGACCGGTCCGACGTCCGTTGACCGTTGACGACCGTTGACCGACGACCGTTGACCGTTGACGACCGTTGACCGTTGACCGACGACCGTTGACCGTTGACCCAAAAAAAAAAGGGTGAAAAGAATGTGTTTCTTTTTCAATTAAGTCTATGTGGATTATAATGTGACCCCTTATTTGTTTTGCATTTGTTGCAGGAACAATGCCTCCCCTGAGGTTGCGCACACCTATTCGCGCAGTTACCGATTAACAAAGTGATAGGCTATGTAAGTTGATAGCTGAACTGACTGATCATCGATGGGAGAGAGGTGACTTAATTGATCATGTCCTTGAAGTCAATGGGAAAATTCAACAAGTCATATGGAATGGTCGTCCTATGTCACAGTCAGAGATGGTGCGATTTTTCATAAACACTCTTCCACCTGAATGTCAAGATGTGTTGAATCACATATGGGATGTCAACGGAGCTGCTTCCTATAAGAAAATTGTGATGGATTTTGTAAATGAATATTACTGTATTGTTTCAAGGGAAAAGATCAAGAAATTGAACAAAAGAGGATCTTTCCCAGTTCGTGTGCTTGACTTGGTGTTAGTTGTATTGTGATATATGTTAAGTGTGATTTGTGGACATATTATGTAATGATTACTACATAATTGTGTTAATTGAAAGCGTTATTGTTTTTTAATTGTATGTCAATTATCTGTTACTTTCTGTTATTGCTGGTTGCTGTGGGTAATTAGCTATGGGTAATTAGCTGTGGGTAGTTTTAGAAGTTTTTGTAGCTTCATAGAATTGATTTTGCATATGACAATCATATTAATGATAGTTTTAAGTTAGGATTTTGGAGGATGATTGGAAACATAGTGACCTTTTGATTCTGAAGCCTTACTTGAAATTATTCATTGATATGATGGGTCTATGTAAAAAGGGATGCATAAATGATAGGCATTAATAATTCGTGCATATTTGTCTGATTTGTTCAGATCAATGGCTTTAGTCACAAAGAGCATAGTTGCCGAGCTGAACAAAGGTGAAAAGCTCAATGGAGACAACTATGAAATTTGGCAAATGAAAATCTAGTATGTGCTGGAAGAGCAAGAAGCACTTGAGGCTCTTATCCTAACCATGGTAGAACCTGAAGAGGGAACCACTGCACAGCACAAAAGAGACAAAGAAGCTTTTTCTGCGTGGAAAAGAAAGAACTCTCTAGCTCGCATCACGTTGCTGAGCAGCATGGAAAATGACGTCATGCGAGAGTTTCGGCGTTTTGACAATGCCAAGGAAATGTCGGAGGCATTGGCAGCTAGATTTGGTCATACTTCGGTGACTAGACTGAGGCAGCTCACTATTAGGTTTGACTCTTATAAGAAACCTCATGGTCAGACCATGAAGCAACATCTTAGAAAGATGTCAAACATGAGAATTGAGCTGAAAGATGCTGGCCATGTCCTCACAGATGAGCAGCAAGTGCAAGCAGTGATTCGTTCCTTGCCTCAGAGTTGGGAGCATATGAAGGTGCACCTGACTCATAATGAAAATATCAAAACCTTTGAGGATGCAATGCGTCATCTTGAGCTGGAAGAGGATCGCCTCTTGGCGGCTAAGCCGAATGCTGAACTCTATCGTGCTAGTTGTAGCTCACATGGAGCTTCGAGCTCCAAACGCAAGCGCCCTAACTGGTTTGATAAAGGGAAAGGCAAGGAAGAAGCAGGTCCTTCAGGGAAGAAACCCAAGTTTAACCAACATGATAAAGGAAAGCGTCCTCGCATGAAGAAGCTTACAAGGGTGAAATGCTACAACTGTGACAAGAAGGGTCACTATGCTCACGACTGTCGTGAGCCAAAGAAGGTATGCACCCCTTGTACTTTTCAGAACTTTGCTTTTGTGTCGAGTTTTGTATTCTTAACTGAGTTTAATCCTTTGTGCACTGTGGATTCAGGAACGACAGACCATGTAGCGAAGGATAGAGGATCCTTCGTGGAATTCCGACGAGTACCAACTGGAACTAAGTGGATCTATGTGAGAAACAACTCCAGAGCTGAAGTGAAAGGAATTGGCACATGCCAACTGAATATGTGTGGTGGACGCACTTTGTTCCTTCATGATGTGCTGTATGCTCCGGAGATTCGTTGGAATTTAGTGTCTGTTTTAGTGTTGGTTAGACTAGGTTTTAATATGAACTTCTGTAATAGAGGTGTGAATTTGTTTTTGGATACAAATTACTATGGTTGTGGTTATTTTCTGGATGGTTTTATTGTATTAGATATTAATTATGTTAATGCTCATGTTTGTTATTCCCTTCTAATAAATATGATAATGATGTGAATGTGTGGCATGCTAGACTTGGTCACATTGGCCAACAGCGTATGAATAGACTAGCCAAAGAGGGCTTGTTGGGCAATATTGAAAAAGTCGATTTGTCCATATGTAGGCATTGCCTAGAAGGGAAAACGACAAGGAAATCATTTGGAAAAGGAAAAAGAGCTGAATTTCCTCCGCATTTAATCCATTCTGATGTCTGTGGTCCAATAAATGTGAAAGGAAGGCATGGGCTGTTTATTTCATCACTTTTATTGATGATTATACTTGATTCGGATATGTCTATTTGATTTCTCATAAATCTGAAGCAATAAGTTGTTTCAAAAGGTTTATGAACCAAGTAGAGAATCAATTAGACAAGAAAATAAAAGCATTGAGATTCGATCGAGGTCGAGAATATTTATCTGATGAGTTCAGAAAATTATGTGATGAAAAAGGAATAGAAAGACAGTTGTCTATTCCGTATACTCCTCAACAAAATGGTGTTGTGGAAAGAAGAAATAGAATCCTATTGGAAATGGTTAGGTCCATGATGGCGCATGCTAACTTACCAATCACCTTTTGGAGTAATGCATTGTTAACTGCTGCCTATATACTTAACCGGGTGCCTTCCAAATCAGTTACTTTCACTCCATATGAGTTATGGACAGGTAGAAAATCGGACTTAAGTTTTCTTAAGCCATGGGGTTGTACTGCCTATACACATGAGTTCTCTCACAAATTTGGGAAATTGGGTCCCAGAGGAAAGAAGAGTATTTTCATAAGGTACTCTGAACACTCGAAATGATATATGTGTTCATAGGTGAGTAAGAAAGTGGAAGTATAATTGAGTTTGAATCACGAGATGTCATATTCTTAGATGATGAATTTCCTAAGAAGGGCGAAATAGGGGAAGATTGTTCCCTATTTGAGACCTTGGATCAAGATAATGATATTAGTGGAGTTCGTCCAAGTGGGAGTAATATGATAAGTGATCAATTACAACCACATTATGAAATGACATCATCATTATCTAATCCAAGTGGGAGCATGATGGGGGATGATGTGCAAAGTGTACAATCTCCCATACGGCGAACAAGTCGCCAAAGTATTCCCCGTCGACGTTTTGACATTGAAGGGGAAACTTTTATGGTTGCTCCACAAGATGAGGATGAGCCAAGAAATATTAATGAGGCTCTGAATTGCCCTAGTAAGGAAAAATGGATTAATGCAATGGAAGAGGAAATTGAGTCAATAAAATCAAACCAAGTCTGGGAACTGGTTGATCTTCCGAAAGGACGCAGAGCTATTGGGAACAAGTGGGTTCTCAAAATAAAGCGAAAGGCTGATGGCTTGATTGAAAGGCATAAGGCTCGCCTTGTAGCGAATGTGTATAATCAACATGAATGAATTGATTATGAAGATACATTTTCTCCTGTAGTGAGATTTACCTCGATTCGCATTATTCTGGCAATAGTGGCTAATCTGGATCTTAAGTTACATCAAATGGATGTAAAGACTGCTTTCCTCAATGGAGAATTAGAGGAAGAAATATATATGGAACAACCTGCTGGTTTCATAGTGAAAGGCCAAGAAGAAAAAATATGTTGACTTTTGAGGTCGATATATGGTCTTAAGCAGTCATCAAGACAATGGTATATACGTTTTCATAATGCCATAATGGCATATGATTTTACAATGATTGATGAGGATCATTGTGTATATATCAAAAGATCCAATGATCAATTTGTGATCATATCATTATATGTTGATGATATACTAATTGCCGGAAGCAATATGGAGTTTGTTAAGACTGTCAAGAGTTGGTTGTCTTCCAACTTTGAGATGAAGGACATGGGTGAGGCTGCATACATTCTTGGAGTTAAGATTTCAAGAGATCGTTCGAAGAGATCATTGTCTCTTTCACAAGAAACCTATATAAATAAGGTTCTTGAACGATTTCGTATGCAAGATTGTAAACCTATAGACACTCCTATTGCAAAAGGTGAAGGATTGAGCCATAGACTGTGTCTAAGGACTCCACAAGAGAAGAAACAAATGAAACATGTTCCTTATGCAAGTGCTGTTGGGAGCTTGATGTATGCTATGATGTGTACAAGACCCGACATACGTTTTGCAGTTGGAATGGTGAGCAGATACCAATCCAATCCAGGTCCAGCACATTGGAAGGCCGTTAAGAGAGTACTGAGGTATCTAAAGGGAACTGCTGATTACAAGTTGAATTATCAAGGAAAAGATCTGCGACTTGAAGGCTATTCAGATGCTGATTGGGGATGAGATTTAGATGAAAGGAAATCTACCTCAGGATTTGCTTTCTTACTAAGCAATGGTGCCATATTAGTAAGAAGCAAACGTGCATAGCCTTATCCACGATGGAAGCTGAGTTCGTGGCATTATCAGCAGTAGTACAAGAAGCAGTTTGGCTTAAGAGATTCTTGGATCATTTAGGTATTATTGAGAAAGCTGCAAATCAATTATTGGTTAACTCTGATAGCCAAGCAGCTATAGCATACACCAAAGATTTAAAGTATCATAGCAAGACCAAACATATAGATACAAAGTATAACTTTGTAAAAGATATGGTTTCATGAAAGGATGTGAACTTACAGTACATATCTACGCATAGAATGGTAGCAGATCCTATGACAAAGCCAATACTTAGAGATGTGTTTTGTGGTCATGTAAAATCTCTAGGATTGCGTAGAGTCTGATGTACTGGATTGTAATTTCCCTGAGTTGTTCACAATTATGAACTAGTGTTGTTTCATTATTAATGCCTATGAATATTTGTTTGATCTTTATGCATCTTAATGCTCAGTGCATTATTTTAAGTTGAGAAGTATGTCGGACAAATATAAGATTAGCCCACTCACACGGGTAATCGCCTCTGTTTACTGTGTGATAAATAGAGTTGAGACTGTTTTTAAGCTTATTATCTAGGTGATAATCGAGAACTCAAGCTTAGAATACGTATGTCGCCTTAACTAAGTGTTAAGATGAGGACATAATACTAAAGATGTCCGAAAGTAAAATAACCCACATATTTTACTTTATCTGTCTATGATGCCAGATGTGAGTTCTGATGAATTTTGTGATTGAGTAGATACGTGAACTCAAGTTAGACATTGGGTATATCTGAATTATCATCTGTACGGTATTGAAAGGTTTAGACATACGCTTCATGGGAAATGAGTTAATACCGTAATACGTATTTCATACTACGTATGCATGAGACGACCAATAAGAGTGGCAAAAAGTTTGATCTCAACTTTTATGACGTGTGAGACTCTTGAGGAAAATAGTTCTTCAATTTTTAGTCCCCTCTGGACTCTTACTTATTCTCAATATTTCTATTTAATGTTTGCTATCTTAGGGTGTTGCCAATGGTCATGAGATGATTCGATCTAATGGGGCATTTCTAGAAAAGCAAGCTAGACTGAAATTGAGAGTTTGAAGGAAAGAGGAAGATCGATTTTGGAGAATCACATTGTGGTTTTGTATTCACTGGTCGACCAATTATAACTGTCTTTGTGATAATTATAATTGTGAAATATATATATATATATATATATATATATATATATATATATATATATCATTGTTTAAAAGAGATCAAGGGAGATATAAATGTGATCGATCGATCTAGGGTACTGCATACTAAATCTACTCGGAGTGTGACGCCCATTATGAGCTGTTATATATTCCTAACATATGTATAGCAATGAGCTCTCAAAGTATGCTGGTCGCACGGATTATTCACCGGTATGAATGTTGAAGAGAGGTAAAGAGAATACTATTCAGCCCACCATGTGCGAGTGGGAGATGAAGGCTTTATTGGTATTGGGCTTAAGGCCCGTCCGCCCAAGTTGGGCCCAGAAAGCCCGGCCCAAGGGAATAGGGCCCGTGGAAGGAGATAGGTATAAAAAGGAGGAGAGAGAGAGAAAAATACACCGTTTTGTTTAAAGGAAAAGACGTACGTTTTTCTCTCAACGCTCTCCCTCTCTCTCGTTGTTCTTCAAAGCGAAACCAGTGAGACGCTCGAAGGATTTTGCCTCCTCGGATCGAACAGCATCAAGTTTCTCTTCCTCTAACAGCGTTGGTGCTTAATCTGTGGCTAACAAGGTACGCTCGAATCCGTGGTGTGCTTTACGATCGGTGATACGTGTTATTCCCGGGCTTCGTCTTCTGCATTGATTTAGGGGTTCGATTTAATGTCGAATCCGGTTTTCGGGGATCCGTTATTCCCAACATATATCTTCTTCCGTCTCTTCACTGGACCACTGTGGGAAGACGTTCGAAACCTAATCAAGCTATTCCTTGGGAAAAATTCGAGGCCAAGTTGGCCAGACCAGCTCTTGGCTGTGAATACCCGTAGCTTCGGCCCCGTTGCTCCGGCAAAGGCCTCAGGGGCTTGAATTTGAGGACTCGCGGCGGGACCACGAGTGCTTTTTGGATGTCGTGGAGCATGTCTGTGTCCGAGTAGTAGTGGTTGGAGGAGTTGAAGAACGTGTGGAACACTTTCAGGCAACCAAGGTGGAGCCGCCTGCTTGGCTCCGGCAAGTCAGAGAGCTTCTTGTCGAGGACGTGTTGGACAAACTCTTTCTTCATCTGGTCGAGCAGCAATTGCACGAATTTGATGGAGTCCTCGATGTTGGCTTTGGGGTTTTCCTTTAGCTAGAGCAGCACAAAGTTCAATTGCCCTTTTTCTTTCTGGAATGTGAGAAAATTGTAAAAAGAGGGAGACAAAATAAGAGTGTACATAGGTGCATAATAAGAGCAACAATGAACAAGCGCCACTTAGGGAGCAGCGGCCAGACTTAGCTCTATCATACTGAACGGTTCAAATATCCTCAAGACGCATGCTATCCAACATTAGAAACTTGACCTGGTAGCTTTGGATGTCATTGAGCAACTGAGTGATGGCCATGAGCAATTTGGGTTTGGGAGACAGCTGATGCAATGGCGTCGTGGGGCTTGCGAGGCACGAAGTGGGAAGGACTAAGATGTGTGCTGCGATAGACGTCATGCCCGTGCTGATGTACTCTTGTGTCGGAGGGGCATCTCCACTTCTACTCCACTTCGCTTCCATGAGCCATGAATGAAATGTCTCACCCCACTTGTGAACCATGTTGGAATATTATTATGTGAAAACGATAGGATCTTACAATTTACGTCAACTCGAAATTACTAGAGACATAAATAAGAAATAATAAGAACATCAGAAATTTACGTGGTTCAGTTCGAATATCGGTACCTACGTTCACGAGGAGAGCTAGCAGCTGTTGGAGAAAACTCCCTAGATGTTTTGAAGTTGACAAAACTTATCCAAAGTTTATTATGAAGATTTTCAAACTTCTATGTCAAAGTCTGAAGATGACCAGATTTTGTATTAAAGTCTGCTCACACTGACAAATTCCAAACTGAACGCTACTAAAAAATGAAGACGTATCCAGATGCGAGATTTTGTTTATCTCTTCAGAAGTTCAATTCGTATGGCTCATGGATGACTTTTTGGATGGATATATTACCTACAAGATTGATTATCTTTATTGAAATCAATTTAGATAAATTAAATCTTTTCAGATTGCAAGTAAATATGGAAAGAATCTACTTATGGAAACTAAAATCCTGTTTGTATGGGCGAATGAGATTGACGGGCTTTCATCACAATCTTCAAACGCCTCGAAATCTCCTTGATTGATTCTATCTAACGGGTAGATTTGAAGAAATCCTTTGGAAAGTGCCAATGGTCGAGAAGGCATGAATGAGTATTTAAGGTAGACTCTCTAGTTGTTCGATAACGTGCATGAAAAAAAAATTTCAAAGTCTGAAACTTACCATTTTTCTTGTCATTCGATATACTGAGCACAAAGTTGTATTCAAAAGAGAGAGAGACTCATTGTGAGACTTCATGAGAGAGCAATAGAGACTCTTCACCTTGAAGTTGAGATTGCAAGTTTGTAAAATCTCTTTTGATTCTTAGTGGAATCCAGCGAGAAGGCTGTCAGTGTGGAGAGTAGACGTATGCTTGATCTAAGTCGAACCATTATAAATTATGTGTTCTTATTCTCTTCTTTGAACTCATTTATTTTGTTTGTAATTTTATTTAATTGCTAAAGTCTGAACTTGCTCAAAGTCTATTGTATTTCAGACTCAGTTTTAAAAGCGAAATATTTCTATTGTTCCTTGCAAAAAATTGTCTTCACACCTATCTAACCCCCACTAGGTGTTAATACTAACACTTACAGCAGCAAATAAGCCACTATAATTGGAGAATCAGAGTTTATAATCATTCATACGCCCAGGTGTTTTCCACATCTAGATTTAAGCTTAAACCCAAAGTGTTTATAAATAAACAACTTACTTGGATATAAATTTACTGCACAAAATTACCACACATTCAAGCTCAAAACAAAAACGCTCTACGTACGCCAAAATCAAGAACTCCAGCGTTCGTCTTTGGTCCATGTACATAAGTCTTCACGTTCCTTTTCAAGGCTTCTCGTGGCTTCTATGTGTAGCTCCTACGTGTAGCTCCTTTTTCTCTCATAGGGCTGCCTTTTTCTTTTCGGGAGGAGCACACCTTTTGTATTGTGTGTGTGCCCATAGTCAAAACTTTGACTCTGGGCCCCACCCTTGATTCTTTTTTCTCCAATATTGATTCTTCTTTTGCACATACAATAAAAGAAAGATAGAAAATCCTCAATTTTTTTTTATTCTCTTTATTTTATTTCCTCCTTTGTGCAGCTTTAAGGAGTCCAAGAAAAGAAGGGCTTCTTCATCCAATTGCTAAACTGTTTAAGAAATCTTTCTCAATAAAATTCGGTTTAACAAATTGTTATCTGAATTCAAACTCGAGACATTAATTTAATAATTCTCCACATTGGTTTGATGTATGAAGCTAGATTATAGTGTCCATCCAGACTGCTCTCCCAACGCTCCGACGGGCGCTCACTTTCCACAGATGCTAATAGAGCTTAAGCATAGCTTGAGCTTCACCAAAGGAACAGACTTAGTCATCATGTCTGTTGAGTTATCTGCTATAACAATCTTTTTGATAATAACATTACTTTTAGCTAAGACATCTCGGATGAAGTGGTACTTGATGTTGATATGCTTCGTTCGCTCGTGATAAATTTGATTATATGCCAAATATATTGCACATTGGTTATCACAGTGCATATCCACATTTTTTTTTTATTCTAACCCAAAGTTAGAGAGCAAACTTTATAACCATATCGCTTCCTTCGCTACGAAGGTCAATGCCATGTACTTTGCTTCAGTCAAAGACAATGCAATGTGATTTTGTAAGGATGCTTTCCAACTAACTACACCACATGCTAGCGTAAATACGTACTATGCTGAAGATTTGCGATTATCTAAGTTACCGGCGTGATTTGGTATACTATACCCACATTTGTTGTCTCCAAATATCTGAGAATTCACTTCACAACTTTCCGATGAGTTTTACCAGGATGTTTCATATAACGATTAATCACGCTCATAGCTTGTAAAATATTAGGCTTAGTGCATACCATAGCATACATAATACTACCCACATCACTAGAATAAAGAACAAGAGATATGCTCCTCCTCCTCCTCCTCACTTTGCCGTGATAATTTATCTGAAAGTTTAAAGTGCTTCGTTAAAGGTATACTTACAGATTTTGCCGATTGTATATTAAAACGTGCCACGATCTTCTCAATATATTTTTTCTAAGATAGACGTAAAACTCGCAAAATCTCCATACCCAATATTTTCTTTGTAGCACCTAAATCTTTAATCTCAAATTTAACATTTAACCGCCTATTCAACACATCAATATCAGACATGTTCTTAGCTGCTATTAGCATATCAACAACATATAAGAGTATATAAACCAAAGAACCATTATCCAATCTCCTAAAATATACACAGCTATCCATTTGACTTTTTGAATAGTCTTGACTAGCCATGAAAACATCAAAACGTTTATATCACTGCCTAGGAAAATGTTTCAGCATATACAAAGAGTTCTTCAACAAGCAAACATGATCTTCCTTACTTGGAATAACAAATCCATTTGGCTGCCTCATATAAATCTGCTTCTCCAACTCACTTTGAAGAAACGCAGTTTTCACATCTAATTGCTCTAACTCGAGATCCTACGAAGCAATTAAGGCAAGTAAAACACGAATAGAAGTATGTCTTACCACATGAGTGTGTGACCTACCCTCGGAGGGAGGGAATAGGTTTATGGATACTGCCTAAAGGATGAGTTTATGGTTCTTGATTAGGCACGGGCTTTCCCAAGCCCATATCTCGTGTGACATTGGGATATTTTAAAGAATTTCACAAAAAGAAGTCGCCACTAGCTTATTGGAGTCGGTTAGAAATTAAGTGAAGTATGGAAGTATACCTCACTTCCTACGCAACCAGAGCATCTAGGGTTGGGGACTTGATTACACTAATTAACCAATTAGTGTCCTTACAATACCTAATCTTGTTCATTTTAAAAGAAATGATTTTTGTTAGGCAGTTTGGATTGATTTAATATCTATCCACTGAGGTGATCATGCGAGTACGCAATTATTAAAGTAACAATCACAACTACCAAGATCCTAATTGCAGTAAAATTAAACACGTGCAATTAAACATAATTAGATATTCAAATTAGACATACGATATAATCAAAATACAAACAAATAAAGACCTAATTACACTAAGAAGGCAAGACAACAAATCCTAATCAAACCCTACGATTTTTGGCTTTTGATTTTTTTTTTGAATTTTGAATTTTTAAATAATAAAATAATAAGAAAATAATAAAATTTTTTATAAATTTTTAATTTTTTTTTTTCAAGCCGAATCGGGTCGGCCCCGACCCGGTTGGGCCTACAGCGTGCGCCCGCAGTACAAGCCCCGCGTAAGATCCTCTTTTCCTTTTTCCTCCCTTATTTTTTTAAAAAGAAGCCCGGCCCAAATCGAATTAGCCCATTTACTTAAAAAGGATGGGCCCGGCCCAAGGATGTGTGAACCCATTCGCGTAGGCCCAACCCAGAAGGATTAAAACCCTACCCGGTTCGGTGGCCGCGACCTGACTTGTACCTCCTCTCCCTAGAGTTTCTTGGTGGCGTTGACGATGGCGATGACAGGCTTGACGATGATGGCACGGGCGGCAACGGTGCGGTGCTGGTGCTGTGATGGGGCCAGACTAGTACTGTGATTATGGCATAGGGATCGGGCTACTGGCGTGATGGTGTTGCGGGTTTGGTGTCAGAAGCAGTGGCTGCGAGTACTATAGGTTAGTGCTTGGAGGGTGGCGTTGATGTCGGAGCTTCGGGCTGTAGGCATCGCAAAGGTAGCGGTGGCGCAACGAGGGCTACAACAACGATGGCGTACGGAGTTGGAGGGTGACGGCTCGAATGGTGTGGGGTTGAGGTGGCGAGCTCGGGATAGCAGAGCTCGCGGCTATTAGCTGTAGGAGCGGCGGTGCTTGGGTGAGTTGCTGCACGGTTTCTATGGTGTTGGTGACATAAGATGGAGGTGGCTACAGGTTGCGGGCGAAGCCGAAGCGGCGGCGGTAGGCGGAGGCGCCGGTGGTCGAAACTCTGGGGGCGATGGCGACCGGGGTAGCAGCAGGGGCAATAAACCCTGTCACTCTCTCCCTCGAGCTCTCCCTCTGTCTCTCTCTTTTTGGTGATTCCTGATCCTCCTTCCTTGTTGCTTCCTGTGTTGCTCTATTTTCCTTCCTCGTTTCCCCTCGTTCTCTCCATTTGTCCCCTCCTCCCTGCTCCTCCACTTTAGGGTTTCACATGCCCTCTGGAAGAAGCCAGATCGGATGGGCCACGAAGGAGGAAAGGATGCTGGTAGCGAGCTGGGCTAATGCAAGATTCGGCTCGACCCGACCTCTAGCCGTTTTTTTTTTTCCTTTTTTTTTTTTCTGTTGTTTTTTTTGTTTCTTTCTTTTTTTTTTCTCATTTTTTTAGCGATTAATTCCTAATTCTGTACACGATTAAATCCTAAATAAAAATGTAAAATTTAGGTGTCAACAGTTGCTCTTCTTTGAATGGAAGCTCGAAGAGGTTCCATTCAAAAATAGAAGACACTTGAATTATTTCGGTAGTAGAGAGACCCTAGGTGCATGAGCATGCGCCAGGTCGAGCTATGGAAGTGTGTTGTGTCAATAAGAGGGAGAGAGACTCCTAGCTACAGAAGCACACCGTGTCATAGGTAAAAGACCTCGGGCTGTAGAAGCATGCCGTGTCATAACAGAAGCATGCCGTGTCATAAAAAGAAGACCTCAGGCTACAGAAGCACGTTGTGTCGTAATAAGAAGGAAAGACTCCAGGCTATAGAAGCACGTCGTGTCATAAGAAGAAAGAGAGACTCTTGGCTACAAAAGCACGCTGTGTCATAAGAAAAACGAGAGACCTCGGGCTACAGAAGTACGTCGTGTCATAAGAAGAAGGAAAGACCTTGGGTTATAGAAGTATGCCGTGTCATAAGAAGAATGAGAGATCCTGGGCTATAGAAGCACGTCGTGTCATAAGAATAATGAGAGACCCTATACTACAGAAGCATGCCGTGTCATAAGAAAAAGACCTCGGGCTACAAAAGCACATCGTGTCATAAGAAGAAGACTTCGAGCTATAGAAACACGCTGTCTCATAAGAAGAAAGAAAACACCCTAGGCTACAGAAGCACGCCGTATCATAAGAAAAAAGAAAAATGAGGTCTCACTGTGTAACAACGGGTTTCGACCGGGTTGGAAATACATAATTTAAGGAAAACCAATGAACCTTTGTAGATGATATGATTTAAGGTTGACCATGAACCTTTGGAGATAGCATGGTTTAAGGTTGACCATGAAGCTTTGGAGATGACATGGTTTAAGGCTGACCATGAACCTTTGGAGACAGCATGATTTAAGGCTAACCATGAACCTTTGGTTTTTAGCGAAGCACCTACTAACTCCTTGAAACTGCATGGCTTTATTGAGAAATCCTGTTAAACTCAACTTGAGCAAATGTCATTAGAGATGTATTGGCAATATTGCAGCATTAATTGAACAAGTTAATCAAGCTAAGTCCAATTGCTTTAAAAAAACATTCAATGTCAATCAATATCATGTAGCGCAAAATTGTCATCTTGCATGGGGATGTATAATTAATCATCAAATTTTCTAGGAGTCAGTTCTTATTAGAACGGCTATGACTTGTGAAAAAAACTCATTAAGCATGCCAAACTAGAGCTTCTTAGTCAGAAAATGTTTCTCACATACTCTCAATAAAATGGCTATTTGATCCCATCCATTCGTGTGGGAAGTAACTGATTGTTGAGGGTATCTCACATAACCCATGTCAAAGGCCTTCAGAAACATTCGCAATGAGAACAATCTGATCAATAAAAAAGGTCTTTTGAAAGGATCGCAATATAGGCTTGGTTAGGGCTTACACAAAGGAATAATTGCTTTGAGGCCAATAAAGGAACATTTGTCGCTATTTTCATTGGGTTTACAAGTTGAGAACTTGGAAGATAAAACAAGATAGAATTGCCTCTACTTCTTCAAGCAATAGCTTCTTTGTGGCATTCTTATTTTCACTCAAATCATCCTAATCAGAAGAGACTTTGGAAGGGGATTGTAATGTTGGCTTGGGAGAGGCTCCAAAAGGCTTAAAATTTTTCAAAGGGTTTTTAAGAGTTGGTGATCATTATGGTATTGTGACCAGGTCACTCAATCATTCGAAATCATTTGGCTTTTGAAACACAACGCATCTTGAAAATCCCTTGACTAATCATTTCTACATGGGAGTTTTGCTTTTTTTTTTTTTTTTTTTTCTATTTTCCTTTGCACTTGCGATGATTTTTTTTATGCAAGCACTTGGACTTTGATAATTTTTTTTTCCACATAGGATGCATCATTTTGGCTTTTTTTTTTTTTTTTTATGGGCATTGGCTTTGGTTTTGCCTGGCACATTGCTTTTTTATGCCACCTAGTTTGTCGAACTTTTTGCTTTTTGAATTTTTGTAACTCTTATGACTTTTGAGATATTTTTCACACTTTCTCGTGACTGTATTTGGTCAATTCTTATGTGTTTCCCTAGTGAAGGGAGATGATCACTGCTTAGGGTTCAGAAATGAATAATTAAGCCCAAATTGGTTAAAGCAATGGGTATCAGTGTTTGTGTAGAAAATGAAATGCTCTTTTTCACCTTGAGATGAGTCAAGCTCTGATGAGAATTCCTTTGAAGTTATCATTAGAAGATTGATGCAAGTGAAAGTGATAGGATCTTTCTCAATCATTTGCTCTACAATACGATCGTAACCTCCTATGCTGCCCTAAAGTAGGGTCGTTCTCGACAGGGGTACTTTGAAGGATCATCTTTTTTCGGCCCAAAGGGGTGGCAAGATATTAGTGCAATGCTTGGGATTGATGAAGGAAATGCCTTTATTGTTTCGATCTTTGCGCTCAATGCGAATGAATCATTTGTCCTAAGAGAAGGTCATCTTTTACTCAACTCTCAAAAGTGTTTGAAGGGCGTGTTTGGGAAATGGCTTACCTTTCTTCATCCTAAGCACTTCTTGTTTGGCATGGTTAATATCTCCATCTCACTCTATCGAGATTATCTGAGTAGGTCAATCTCCATAGGGAAATTTGATTCAAAATGAGTAATCCACAAAACGAGAAAACAATTTTGAAATAAAAATGATGCTTAAAAAGTTTGTAGAAATTTTTTTTTCTCAATTATTCATTTTTGTGTTTGTCTCTAGGAAAGCGCCAAAGGTTTTTTTATATAATGAAAATTCTTCATCTTTTTCTTCTTCTTTTTTTTGAGAAGAAGGGTACTTACCTGCGGCATGGTGACTTAGTAACCCTGTAAAGAATGTGAAAGAATATGTTAGTGCAAAAATATTTATGAATTGAAATGTTGGAAACGATAATTATTATCCTTTACTTGCTTTTATCCTTTGAGTGCTAACAATTCTTGGATTCACCCTCGTGGATATATGGTAACTCAACATTACCCTTCACTTGCATTCGCCTTTGAGTGTTTGATGTCTTCCTTTTTGGATATTTGGCAACTTCCTTCATTTGTCTTATCATGCAAAGTGAACAAGATCGATGGGCTATTTTGGTACCTAAGGCATCTCAAGATAAAGAAACTTCCCATAATGGAATTGAACCTCATTCCGCCTATATTGGAAGATTGGCGCCGACGAAGCCTCAACGCATGCTTGCTCCTCAAGTTCCATGAGCCTACACTTTTATCTTTTAGAAGGGGCGGCACAAACTCCTCATTCTACATAGTTAAGAGAAAATCAACTTGTCCTAGCTCTAGAATTCACTTCTCCATGTGGTCAAACACGAGAATATCAAGGAGGATCACGCATAACCTGCAAAAAGGCAACAATGTCAGTATGTGAATGTGAAAATGATCTCTCAATGAGGTCACTTTTTACAACAAAATCGAGGCAATGGTACATGCCCCATAGTTTTTATTACGAGGTTTTAGTATTTCACCAAGATTAGTAATAAGAGAAGGGGCATAATTAGAAGATCGATCGACGGCTATCAATCGAATGTCCACTCAATTCCAAAAGTTTTAAATGCAAAAATGACATTGATTTTGAAAGAAGTGAATTCTATTTTGAGGAATTTGTACACTAAATGTGATTTGCATTTCGGTCCCAAAATGTGAGAATGAGAGAATTTGATTAAAAATGCGGTTTTGAGCCCCAAAATATAATCTTGACTTGAAAGAATTTTCTAAACAAAAAGTGGTTTTGAGCCCATAATTAAAAATTTAAACAAAGTCATGTTTAGCAGGGTCAAATCAAAGTGTTTAGAATTTGCATTCATTGTTCACCTTTCTCAAGAGTGATTGCCAATTTTTCAATCATAAGACTACATCACCGAGGGTATTCGATTGATTTCCACGAATTTCAAGATGAAAATTCAATACAAAATTAGTAAATAAAAAGGAAAAAGATACTTACAATTGGTGCCGACCTTTGTCTTTTTTTTTTCAATTACATAGACATGCACATGACATGTGGTTCGATTTCTACTATATACGGCTCAAAATAGACCCATAGGATCATTGGACCGAACCAACAAGGTCGCGGTTGGGTCGAGTTACCCATGATTCTGGCTTTATCAAAGAACCGACTCGTGTCACGCGATTGCAGATCGGGGTGGGTACCTTTGACATGAAGAAAGAAATTTCGGGGTAGAGATGGGCGACTCGTACTACATGGTTGTAGTCGGAGTGGTTTCCATCTCAACACCATCCTAAGTGATCCTATGCGGCCCAGGTCCGGTGACAGGTAGTGTGTGCTATGGTGTAATGCAATGCATGTGACACATGCATGATAATTTATAAGCAATCAACACTTCATTCATAAAAATAAATAATAAATTCCTACACCTCCCTACAAGACAAATGTGAGCAAACACTTTCCCTTATACCTCTCATTCTGCAAAAACATTTAATACCTTTAATGTTAGGGACGTACTTGGAATCCTTGCTGCCAAACAAAAATATTTTTGAGTAAAATTAATTTTGGTATAAGTCCTCTAAGGTTTAAAATAAAATTCCCAGTGGAGTCGCCAAGCTGTCGCGACCTACTTTCAAAGGAAGGGAATAGGTTTAGGGGTACTGCTTAAAGGATGGGTTTATGACCCTTGATTAGGCACGGGCTCTTCTAAGCCCATATCCCGCATGACATTGGGATATTCTAAATAATTTCGCAAAAAGGAGTCACTACTAGCCTATTGGGGTCGACTAGAAACCAAGTGAAGTATGAGAGTATACCTCACTTCCTACGCAACCAGAGCATCTAGGGTCGGGGACTTGATTACACTAGTTAATTAATTAATGCCTTTTCGGTACATAATCTTGTTCATTTAAAAAGAAATGATTTTTGTCAAATAGTTTGAATTATTTTATATTTATCCACTAAGGTGATCATGCTAATGCATAATCATTAAAGTAACAATCATAACTAACAAGATCCTAATTGCAGTAAAATTAAACAAGTGCAATTAAACATAATTAGACATGCAAATTAAACCTATGATATAATCAAAATATGAGCAAATAAAGGTCTAATTAAACTAAAAAAGCAAGAAATAACAAATCCTAATCAAACCCTATGATTTTTGGATTTTGGATTTTTTAATTTTTTTAATTTTAAATAATAATAAAATAATAATTTTTTAAAATAATTTTTTAATTTTATTTCAGGTCGGACTTGGTCGGGTTCGATCAGAGTGGACCCGGGTCCGACCCGGTCGGGCTTGTGGCGCGGGCCCACAGTGCAGGCTTGGCCTAAGATCCTATTTTCCTATTTTCTCCTTTTTAAAAAAAAAAAAAAAAGAAGCCCGGCCCAAATCAAATTAGCCCATTTCCTTAAAAAGAATGGGCCCGGCCTAGGGATGTGTGAACCCATTCGCGTAGGCCCAGCCTAGACGGATTAAAACCCTACTCGATTTGGTAGCCGCGACTTGACTTGTACCTCCTCTCCTTAGAGTTTCTTGGCGATGCTGATGGCGTCGGCAACGGGCTTGACAACGGCGGCATGGGCGGCAACGGTGCGATGTTGGTGCTGCGATGGGGCCAGACTGGTGTTGTGACGATGATAGAGGGGTCGGGCTGCTGGCGTGACGTTGTTGCGAGTTTGGTGTCGGAAGTAGTGGCGGCAGGTACTGTAGGTCGGTGCTTGGAGGGCGGCAATGGCGGTGGCAGCGTCAGAGCTTCGGGCTGCAGGCATCGCAGAGGCAATGTTGGCGCGACGAGGGCTGCAACGGTGATGGCATATGGAACTGAAGGGCGATGGCTTGGATGGCGTAGGGTTGAGGCGGCGAGCTCAAGACAGCGAAGCTCGCAGCTACTGGCTGTAGGAGAGGCGGTGCTTGGGCGAGTTGCTGTGGCGGTTCTTGCGACGTCAGTGGCGAAAGATGGAGGCAGCTGCGGGTTGCGGGCGAAGCTGAAGTAGTGGGGGCAGGTGAAGGCACTGGTGGTTGTAACTTTGGCGACGACGGCGACCGGGGCAACAACGGGGGCAATGAGCACTGTCACTTTCTCCCTCGAGCTCTCTTCCTCTCTCTCAAGCTCTCCCTTTGTCTCTCTTTTCGGTGCTTCCCAATCCTCCTCCCTCGTTGCTTCCTGTGTTGCTCTCTTTTCCTTCCTCATTTCCCCTCGTTCTTTCCGTTTGTCCCGTCCTCCTTACTCCTCCAGTTTAGGGTTTCACACGCCCTTTGGAAGAAGCTAGATTGGATGGGCCGCGAAGGAGGAAAGGATTCTGGCAGCGGGCTGGGCCAATGCCAGATTCGGCCCGACCCGACCTCTAGGCATTTTTTTCCTTTTTGTTGTTGTTGTTGTTATTGTTGTTTCTTTTTTTTTCCCTCCTTTTTTTAGCGATTAATTCCTAATTTTGTACACGATTAAATCCTAAATAAAAATGTAAAATTGAGGTGTTAACAAGGAGAGAATACCTCATGTAGTCAATGCCTTCACGTTGTGTATATCCCTTCGCCACAAATCTAGCTTTATACCTTGCTGCCTCGATACCGGGAATGCCCTCTTTCCGTTTAAAAACCCATTTACTTTTGACAATCTTTTAGCTCTTGGGTACTTTGACCTGCTCCCATGTCTCATTTTGATGGAGTGATTCCATCTCTTCACTCATAGCCCCTAGCCATTACAACGACTCAGAACTAGCCATTGCCTCAGAGTAAGATGAAGGCTTGTTTGTCTCCACCTCATCATCTACAATTAATGTATAAGTAATATATGTATAACCATAATGTACTAGTGATCTAATTTGTCTTGTCTATTTGCAGCTATAGTGTGCTATGGCTTTGCTGGTTGTTTACTATCACCGACTTAAGGATTTGCGGTCTCATATGCAGTCTCAATTTCTATTACCTTAAAGGTCTCCAGAATCTCCACCTCACTAATGACACCATGATTTGTCTTCTTTATTGGTTGTGTCTCAAAACTCCTCTGTTAAAGCATTGCAATCTTGTCGAATATCACATCTCTACTAATTAAAAAATTGGGTGATTTGTGATCAATTTATCATAATCGGTAGCCTTTTACCCCATATGCATAATCTAGAAATATGCACTTCTTTATCCTCAGCTCAAGCTTACCATCACTTGCATGAGCATACATAGGAAATCCGATTATACGTAATCTAGAGTAATCAACAGGTTTCCTCGACCATACTTCCTCAAGAGTCTTCCACTAGATAGCAGATGATGGCAAAAGTCTAGCACAAGTGCCATAACTTGGCACCGGGGGACACTTAAGTGCCATAACTTCAAAACGGTACATTTAAGTGCCACCTTTTTTTTTTCTAGTGGGACACTTAAGTGCCACATCCGGCGACCCTTGCTGAAAATCCTACGTGGCAATATTTTATTATTATTTTTTGCCTACGTGGCTCGCCGGAGAGCTGAGTCGGCTCTAACTCACCAGAAACGACGTCGTCTGCATAATAAAAGCCCCAAATCTTCCAAAAACGACGTCGTCTCCCCAAATGCCCCAAATCTAAAACCCTAAATCGGCCAAAATCCCTATTGAAGTGCTCGAATTGAAGTCTCGAACCCTAATTTTCATTTGCCCAAAATTCCTTCGTCGAATCTTGGAAATGGAGAGCAGGACTCGCAGTAGCGCCTCAATTTCCTCTCACCGAAGCGAAGGAGAAGGCCAACGTTTCTGTTTTTGTGGGTTACTGAGTCCAAGAAGAACATCGTGGACTCAAATCAATCTTGGGAGAAGATTTTATGGATGCGCCCGATATAAAGAAGCGTCGAAGTGCAAATACTTCAAATGGATCGATGAGAAGTTTCTCGACCGAGCCACAGAGGTGATATTGGATCTACTTCATAAAAGATAGTAATCTCCATCCGTGTTCGTGGACGACTGGGACGATGTTGACTCAATGCAAGCTTAAGTGTCTTCAGTTAAACTTTTCAAGAATGAAGTCTCAATGCACGTTCAAGTATATTCAACTAAACCTTTCAAGAATGAAGTTTCAATGATGAAAATTGAACGAAAGTGTTACCAAGTGTGTATTATGGTGTTGTTTTGTTGTCTATTGTACTTTATGATGAAATGTAAAGTACTTGAAAATGAGAAAAAGTTTCTCCGACTATCATAGTTAAAAATGGTGTTGTTCTGGATTAAACGTAGGGTTTTTTCTTTTTGAAAGATGCAAAGAAGTTTATGTTGTTCCACAAGATCATTGTGGCTTTGTTGTTGTTTGTGCTGTCGTATGGACTTGCCATAAGTTTACCATCATCTTCTCTGTTTTGCTGCAGAATCATCTTCTCTGTTTTGATGCAGACCAACATATACACAAGACAAACATGAGTGATTACCCGAGTGCCATAAGTTGTATTTAGTAATCACGTAAGTGCTAGTCGCGATGAAAAGATGATCACTTAAGTGTCAAGTTATTGTTAAAGTGATCGGTTAAGTGTCACTTGTAGTTAAAAGTGAACAGTTAAGTGCCTAGTTTTTTTAGAATAGGATCAGTTAAGTGCCAATTTTTTTGTGGGTTTTCTGTAAAAATTGCGCCAGCCACTAGCACTGGCGGCACCACCAACCATCACCACTAGCCACACTACACACTAGGCGCTCCAGCCACCACCATGCTGGTGGTGTTGCTGCACAAGATACTAGTGCAAGCTGAGCCTTGCACTAGTTTGCACCAGTACACATGGTGTAAGATGTGTAAACTGCACACTTGTACCAGGTGTAGGTGCAGCTGCTTAAGCCTATAACTCCCACCACAAATCGATAATCACCAAGCATCACCACCAGCCACACCAGCACCCCAGCCACCACATTAGCACTCTAACAACAAACTGACTACCACCAAACATCACCATCCACCATCACCAGATACACCAGCACTCTAGCTATCACCACAGAACACCAACAGCAGCAGCAACAAGTAAAAGCAGAATTCATGATAAACAACAACATAAATTGACAAGCAGCGCAAGATCATTTCATTGATATTTCATCAAGTCTGAGTCTGACAACATCAATGAATGACAAACTAAAGAAAAAAACAAAAGATAACCATCCATAGACTTTCTATATGCACGACAACATCAACGTTTACATAACTGTTTTGACTCCTAAGCTCCACAAATCCTATCACATCTCATCTCATCAATCAATATGCACGACACCCCATGTTCGTGCTCCTTTCGATGGGCCTTTCACTTGATTCATAATTCTGGCACTCTTTCTAACTGGACGTGCAACTTCTTCTTCAACCTTCTCAGTATCCACTGACTCAGATGGAGCTGCAAATGTCCTAGGCCGAATTGAATCAAAAGGAGCTGGAGCTGGAGCTGGGTTCTTTCTTTTATTTTTTGTTGGTGCAGTCGTCGATTCTTGAGTTGGGCCTGAGATAAGAACTTCTGAACTTTTCCTATGCTACAAAAAAACAATAAATTGTTAGCAAAAATCTACAGCATAAATTAAATTAAATGCAGCCAATAAAACTTACATTGAGAATGACTATTTCAGTACGCTCATCTATATAAAGGCCATAGCCATATTGTCTTAACCTCTTCCCAAGTGCCCCTCTTGTTTGAATAGGGGCGTCACTTTTAGGAACTTGTGATTTGTTGCCCCTTTTTCCTGCTTTCTTGGGCCCTTTAACTACAGCCGGAGCTTCTTCGACCAATTGTGCTGGGCGTCTTCTAGATGGCCTTTGTGTACCTGCCCCTTCACTTAGCCTTGTTCTAGTTGTCCTTCTGTGTAGCCCTTCAACTTCAGTGACACTTCATTCTGTTGGGCCTTCTAGTGGTACTGGTGGTGGTACTTGTGGTGCCCCTTGCAGTGATTCTTCTGGTGGCTCCTGTGATGATCCTTGAGGTGGCTCCTGTGATGGCCCTTCAGTTGGCAGTTGAGTTCTAACTTGTTTTCTTCGAACCTGAGAAAGAGGCCAAAATATACCATAAATATAATATCGAGAAAAATAATAATAAAAACTAAATACAAATTGGTTGAATTTACCACTGGGTATTTCTTTCGCTGCTGAAGAACAGTCGACTGCACTGGCCGTGATGCTGCTTGGGCTAATCCTTTAGCTGGCCCTGATGCTGCTTGGGTCAATCCTTCAGCTGGCCGTGATGCTGCTTGGGCCAATCCTTCACCTGGCTGTGTTCTACATTGCCTTCTTCGAACATGCTGTTCAGTTTCATGACTTACTGAGGTTCTTCTTGTAACCTAACAAACACATTACATACAATGCCAAATAGAATATTATGTACATTTTAATGATAAACGACAATAAAGCAACATAAACATAAAATAAATTTCATGACTTACCGGGGTTCTACTTGTTGACTGAAGAACAGTCGACTCACTTGGCCCTGCTATGTGCATTTCTCCAACTATCTCTTCACTAGGCCTTTCACCTTGCCTCAACGGTTGTTGTTGCTTCCTCAATTTACAACCTTTAATATTGTGGCCTGTTAGGTGACAATAAGAGCACGTGATCTTTGCACCCTGCTTACTCATTCTTTGCTGACCCGAGACCTCTCCCTCCGCCATTCTTCGTCTTCGTTTTGTCCTTCCAATTTTCTTCTTCAGTGGCAAAGGTTGAGGTGCTTCATGATCCGTGGGCTCCTAAAACTTGCTACTTCTAATTGGCTGCATCATGAACTGAAATGAGGCAAGATATTTTGATTTATGGTACCAATCATCGATGTAATCATCTGTATTGTTGCCCTTCAACTGGATGGCACAAATGGCATGTGCACATGGAATTCCATTTACTTGCCATGCTCTACATGAACACTTCCTACTTGCTAGATTGACAACATACTTATCTGCACCCTTTATTATCTCATATCCGTCATCTCCATTCCAAATGGGATGACAATGCGTACTTGCAGCCAAGTTCTCATCCAATTTCTTCACAATCCTAGGACCATATTGTCTTGTCCACTTTGCAGCCTCATCTCTTTGTTTCTGCAACCGAGTCATAACCGCAACTCATATATCTTCAAGCATTGAGATGACTAGTTTGCATTTGGTATCTATTATCTTCGAATTAAATACTTCACAAATGTTGTTGTCGACGTTATCACACTCGAACTCCTCACTGAAGAATGCCCTGCACCAATGCTTCGGTTCTAGTTGAAATAGGGTAGCACAACCCTCCTTTGTCAACTGAAGCAGTCCTTCTTTGGCTATTCTAAAGTCAGTCATGTTTGCACTTTTTGCTAATTGCCAAAATTGCAATTGCAGCTTATCCCCTTTATAGTTCTTTGCCCAATTTCCGTATATGTGCCACACACGCATTCGATGTTCAGCTGGGTTAACAACTCGGCTACTGCCGGAACCAATCCCTGCAATAATTCAAAGTAAGAAATACTAGAGTAAATTACATGTTCATATTACAAAGCAAAGCAAACTATTGACTAAATTTTTCAAAAAACAAGCATTACCTTTTGTTGGTCGTTCATGAATGCCCACCCTTCCCCGTTTGTTATCTCCAAGTCAGCCATCAGATTTTTCAAGAACCAGGACCAATTGTCCTTGTTCTCAATCTTTATAATAGCCCAAGCTAGTGGGAACATTTGGTTATTCGCATCTCTTCCAATCGCTACCAACAATTCTCCCTTGCACAAGCCCTTCAAGAAACAACCATCCAATCCTATAATCCGTCTACAACTAGTTAAAAATCCTCGCATGCATGCATCAAAGCACACATAGAACTTATCAAACTTGGTCCCATGATTAGGAAGTGGTCTCTCAATCACCTCTACATACACTCTACTTGTAGGGTTTTGCAGCTTACACTCCCAAGCATACTCCCACACCTGCCCATATTCCTTAGCATACTGACCAATAAGTATCTTTATCACCTTTTACTTTGCTCTTTTGCACTGATTCCTAGATACATTGATGCCTACACGCTTCTTCACCAGCATCCTAAAGTTAGCAAGTTTCAAGTTGGGCATCACCTTGATCAGATCGAAGAAGTGCTTGGACAACCATCCACTTGTTACCCTTTTGTTTTGAAAATTAATGAAACAAGTGTGTTCCTCTTGGTAGGCTCTAATCTAAAAAGACCCACTCTTCTTAACAAACGCATCGTAAATCTTCCATGGACAGTTTTGCTGCGAACACCTAGCTCTTACAAATTTCTTGGTATTTCTAATGAAATCAATATTTCTTTGTGCAGCAATGGAGTTCTTCAGTATAGCTTCCTTAAATTGTATTGCATCATAGAATTTCATACCTACCAACAAAGTAGGAGACGCAACAGATGGATCATAGGAAGGAAACTTACTTTTCCTTCTACGCACAGCTCGTTGATCTTCTTCAACTTCGTCCTGGGAAGTTGCGGTGTCGATGCTTTCTTCATAATCTGTCTCTAGGACCTGGCCAGCAACACCAATATCTGCAGGGCCTTCGTCTCTGTTTGGATGAACAGGTACATGCAAAGCTGCAAATCTATCTGACAAAAAGTCCCTTTGTTTTTTCCTTGACTGTGTAAGCTCCTCATCGTCGGCGTCACTTAAGATTAACAAATTTTCAGCTTCAGCAGCCAACCCTTCATCGTCATCGTCATCATCACCGTCACTGGATTTAGCTACTTCCCAATCTAATTCAGTGATGGTGACATCACCCATGTCACAATCGCTCTGGTGAACAGCATCTGCGCCTCTCTCCTTCCCATCTTGTCCATCATGACCTACTTCATCCCTAACCTCAGTATTAGCTTGAATACCATCTCCTCCTTCTCCTACTTGGGTGTTATCTCTGTCATCATCTTCGTCCTCACTATCACTATTGTTTTCAACAAACACTTTCGCCTCTTCGCCATGAATATAATGATATAAGACATCCCTAAAACCATTATCATCTTCCAAAACTCTCAAACCATCTCTCAAGCCTTTCCCGGGAACACAGTACAGTAACTTTTGTACTCTACAAGGCAAAAATGTCACTATATCCCTAACAAATCCAATATAAGATGCCTTCTTTATATCTACAAAGATAGTACCCTCATTCCCCCCTCATACTCCCACTCATTCTCCCCAATCACAAAATCTCCACCGTAGTAAACGATGACAGCAACATAGTCTTTATGCACCATTTCTGCAACAAAAGAGGACAAATATACAATTAACTTTTGGGACCACATTCACAAAGAACAGACAATTGTAAGTGGAGGTCCCTACACTCTTTATTAAAGAAAAGAAAAGAAGAAGAGAGAGGGAAGATGCGGTCAGACGACAGCTGCAGCTTGAAAACAAGAGGCCTCAGGACAAGGACAAATAAAAATAAAGATGGGACCCAACAACTGCTTTGATTATGCCGTCGCATTCCTTTAAAATATGGAGAGGATCTCCTTAGCATGGGTCCTCAACAATGCAATTTATTAAAAAAATATCAAGAAGTCCCCACCCCCACAACCTTCGATTCGAACATGTCCAAAGTCCAATACTCTGAACCTTAACAATCACCAATCATCGCACATTTCACATCCGACCACTACAAATTACTTTCGCACATCACAATTCAACACCCTGGATGAATCACACATCACAGTGGATGAGGCGACGTCGAGCCCTACACCGAGCCCTAATTTTCCCCTCGCTGAGCCCTACACCGAGCCTATATTTCAATGCCACTCCTAAATTGTCAATTCGAATCCCCCAATAGGATTGTAGCACCACATCTGAGCCATAAATCTCACATCAAGCTTGACATTTCCCAGCCGACCCCCAAATTTGAAGTCTGAGCCCTAATTTCACTACAGGGGAGAGGAAGAAGAGAAAAAACCTGAGCAAATCGACGACGGCAAGCGATGACGGCGAGCGACGACGGCGAGCGACGAAGGCGAGCGGCGACGGCGAGTAACAAAGGCGAGCGACGACGGCGAGCGATCACCTGCGAATGGCGAGCTGTGAACGGCGATGGATGGAGAGGACGTTAGACCTAGTGTGAACTGACGAAAGGTTAAAATCCAAATAAATCAAACGACGTTGTTTAACACTAAGGAAAAATGACGTCGTTTAGTTTGGCCAAATTCACAGTGGATGGGGCGACGTCGTTTTCCTCTTCCACGTGTGTTTTTTTTTTTTAAAATTGTCACATCAGTTAAGCATGTCGCCGGAAAATGCCACGTCTGCATTTTGGTCGGTTTTTGGCCGGATTGGCACTTAAGTGTTCCATTTTACTCCGATGATGGCACTTAAGTGTACCATTTTAAAGTTATGGCACTTAAGTGTCCATCCGTGCCAAGTTATGGCACTCCAGGTGTCCTCACCTCACAGATGATAGAGATCGATTAATCAGGTAACATGCCATGTTTACTGCTTCGACCCAAAATTCCTTGCTAAGTCTTGCATGTGAAAGCATGCATCGAGCTCGCTCAAGTATTATGATGGGAAGTAGTGGTGTTTCTAAGGTTATTGGCATGGGAAATGTTTATTTGGAAACCGATGTTAGATGTAATTTGCTTTTGAAAAATGTGAGACATGTTCCGGATATTTGCCTTCACTTGATATCCACGGGTGCCTTAGATGATGATGGTTATTGCAATTCATTCTTTGATGGCAAATGTAAGTTGACTAAATGTTCCATGATAGTGGCAAAGGGTAAGAAGATATGTTTTCTCTACACCATGCAAGCAAACTTGATTAAACAAGAGGTAAATGTAGTGGAGGATTCCTCGGAAAGAACCTTTTACCTTTGAAGGAGAAAAATTTAAAGGAATGCACTCATTATCTTATAGGTAAGCAACATAGATTCTCATTTCATAGTTCCTCTCCACACACAAAATCAAATGTACTTGATTTAGTTCACACTGATGTTTGTTGTGTGGATGCTAGAACTTTTGGAGTTGCATTATATTTTGTGACATTTATTGATGATCTTTCTAGAAAAGCATGGGCTATTGCTTTGAAATTTAAAGATCAGGTACTTGCGGCTTTCAAGCAATTCCATGTCAATATGGAAAGAGAAATCGGGAAGAAGCTGAAATGTGTTCAGGCTGACAACAGTGGTAAATATAAAGGCCCATTTGAACACTATTATAGGGATTATGGTATCAAGCTTGAGAAAACTGTTCCAAAAACACCACAACATAATGAAGTAGCAGAGAGAATGAACTAGACAATTAGGGCCTGTTTGTTTGTGCTTCTTTTTTTTTTTGAACACTTTTTCTTTTTTTTTTTTTGTTCTGGGAACAAAAAGGAACAAAAACGCGTTTGGGCGCGTTTTTGTTCCTTTTTGTTCTTTTGTTCCCAGGAACAAAAAAAGAAACAGAAATAAGAAACAATAAATTTGTATTTCTTATTTCTGAAACAAAACTAAGAAACACTTTTTTTTTAAAAAATTTTTTTCTTCTTATTTTCTTTCTTTTTTTTCGTCAGTTGCCGGCCTCGGCCATGGCCGGCGACCGGCCGATGAGGGCCGGCGGCCTCGCCCAGCCACGGCGAGGCTCGCCGGCCCCGGCGAGGCCGACCTCGCGCCGGGCCGGGCGAGCTCGATCTCGCCAGATCCGGCGAGGCCGAGCTCGCCTCGGCGGCCTCGCCGGATGGGGCGAGTTGGCATCGTCGGGTGGCCCAGCGAGCCTCGCCGTGGCTGGGCGAGGCCGCTGGCCCTTGTCGGCCGGTCGTCGGCCATGGCCGAGGCCGGTGACCGGCCAAAAGAAGAAAAAAGAAAAAAGGAAAAAATAGAAAAAAATAGAAAAAATAAAAGAAATAAAAAAAATTATACAAATTTACAAAACGTGTTTCTGTTTATTTTTATTCTTGGAACAAGTTTATCAAACGCATTTTTTTGTTCAAAAATTGTTCCTCGGAACAGAAACACTTTTTTCTATTTTTGTTCCCTGGAACAATTTTTAAACAGAAACGCAAACAAACACACCCTTAATAATCAGATTCAGTGTATGCTTTCTCATGCAAATTTGTCTAAGTCATTTTGGGGTGAAGCGATGAGAACAGTAGTAGACTTGATAAATCTTTCTCCATCGATTCCTCTTAAGGGGGATGTTCCACAAAGAGTTTCGAGTGGCAAAGATGTTTCCTACATCCATCTAAAAGTGTTCGGTTGTTGGGCATTTATGCATGTTCCAAGAGATAAGAGATCCAAGCTTGATGACAAGTCTAAACAATGTATCTTCTTAGGTTATGGACATGAAGAGTTTGGCTACAAGTTATGGGATCTAGTTGCAAAGAAAGTCATTAGAAGCTGAGATGTAGTATTTTGTAAATATCAAACTATTGAAAACATTGACAAGGCGGAGAGACCAAATAATATAGCTCAGTGTTTAGTTAGTTTTAGCCAAAATCCTTATAATTTTAATAGAATTCATGTGGGAGAAGTGAATAGAAATCATGAAAATGGTGAATCCTCACATAATGTTGATTCTTCAGTTGAGACAAGTGAAATAGCTGAGCAAGAGCAATCTATTCTATCTCAAGTTAGAAGATTTGAAAGATAGTGTAGGCCTTCTAAAAAATATTTGCTGCATTAGTATGTGTTACTCACTAATGCAGGAGAGCCAGAAATTTATGAAGAAACTATATCATGTGAACAAAAAAATGAGTGGCATGAAGCTATGCAAGATGAGCTTAAATCCTTGCATGAGAACCACATATTTGAATTGGTGAAGTTGCCTAAGGGTAAGAGAACACTCACAAATAAGTGAGTGTACAAGTTGAAGATAAAAGAAAGTAGTTTACAACCACAACACAAGGCTAGACTTGTTGTGAAGGGTTTTCGTCAAAAGAAAGGTATACACTTTGAAGAGATTTTTTCACCAATTGTAAAAATGTCTTCTATTCAAGTTGTTCATGGGTTGGCCACCGTCAGTTTGAATTTAGAAATTGAATAACTTGATGTAAATACGGTTTTTCTTTGTGGAGACCTAGAATAAGATATATATATAGAGCAATTCGGAGGGTTTTGAAGTTGAAGGTAATGAGCACCTCATAGGTAGATTGATGAAAAGCTTATATAGTCTCAAGCAAACCCCAAGGCAATGGCATATGAAGTTTGAATCATTTATGGAAGAACAATGATACGGTAAGACAAACTCCAATTCTTGTGTATTTATGAAAAGATTTTTAGATAATGATTTTTTTATTCTCCTACTTTATGTGGATGATATGTTGATTGTTGGGCATGATGCCAAGAAAATCAAGAGCTTGAAAAATGAGTTGAGTAAAGTTTTTGCAATGAAAGACTTAGGCTTGGCTAAGCAAATTTTAGGCATGAGAATTACTCGTGACAGGAAGAATAAGAAACTGTGGTTATTTCAAGATAAGTATATTGAAAAGGTGCTTGAAAGATTCAATATGAGCACATGTAAACTGGTGAGTACTCCACTTGCAGGCTATTTCAAGTTGAGTAGTAATGAATGTCCTTCAAGTGAGAAAGAGAATGTAGAGATGATGAAGCCGTGGGTAGTTTGATGTATGCCATAATTTGTACATGACTCGATATGGCTCATGCAGTTGGTGTTGTGAGGAAATTTCTTTCTAATCCAGATAATGAGTATTGGATTGCTGTTAAATGGACTTTGAGATATCTTAGAGGCACTTTTAAACTTTGCTTGTGTTAGAGGCACTTCTAAACTTTGCTTGTGTTATGAAAATGTGAAGCCTGAGTTGAGTGATTACTCGGATGCGGACTATGCTGGTGATGTTAATTCTCAGAAATTTACATCGGGTTATATAATAATCTTTGCAGGGGTAGTTGTTTCATGGCAATTGAGATTACAAAAATATATTACTTTGTCTACAACTGAAGTAGAGTGTATTGTTATTACCGAAGGAGGTAAAGAACTTTTGTGGATGCAAAAGTTCCTACAAGAGTTGGGCTTGAAACAAGAAAAATTTGTTCTATATTATGATAGCATGAGTGCCATCTATCTTAGCAAAAATCCGGTGTTGCATTCAAGATCGAAGTATGTTGATGTGAAATATCATTGGATCTGAGAGAAATTAAAAAAGAAACTTTTTCTACTTGAGAAAGTCTACACCGACAATAATAGATTCGACATGACCAAGGCATTGCCCGTGATGAAGCTTAATGCTTGTAGAAGAAAAGCGGGCATGACGAACCTTCTCACAAGAGTTGGAGGGGGAGATTTGTTGGCTGGGTTCACCTTCATGTGGGCCCCATCTAGCATTAAATAAAAGAAAAAAAAATAAGAGAAATGAACAAAAAGAAATGGAAGTGGTGGTTGTGCAAGTGTGCGTCCAAAAAGTGAAGATAAGAGAGAGAAAACAAAAATTGCTGAAGCAAGGGAGAAGAGAAGAAACGAAGAGGGCTACAACTTTGCGGCTCCGATTTGAAGGCCAGATATTGACAGAATCGACTCAAATTTCAGTATATTGTTCATGAGACTGAGCGCTACAAGTTGATGATTTTTGTTCGTCGAGAACCATTTCCGAATTCTCCAGTTGCAGTTAAGGTTTTCTTGCTCTAAACTTGTTTATCAACCTATGTTGTGAGACAAAGATGATTGTAATGTTGATATTGAGCCTCTGGTGTATGACTAGAGAAGAATACTTTGTTTATCCTACTATTCTTGGTGATTAGTAGATGTTTTTGGGCGGTCCGTTGTTTTTCTTGCATAAGTTTTTCCACATTAAATCTTTGGTGTCGTCATTTACTTTGTCTACTTATCATTTCGGCATTATATTTTCAAATTGCGAGGCTATACATTGCTGGTTGTTGCTGGGGTTAAGAGAATTTTATTTGATTTAGTTTTGGGAGAGAAATTGGCCTTGGATTGGGTTTAATTTGTGGTGAATTGTGTCACCGGGTTCTCCCCAACAGTAATCTACACTAAAATAGTCAAATTGCTGAGGGTCCTTTTCCAAAATTGTTACTGACTCACTAAAAGCTAAATTACTATCGTACTCTTGTATAATAGTGGGAATTTATTAACATGATACAGGTTAAATACGATGCCAGTCAAAGTTTAGTTGCTAACATGTTTGAAATTTAACAAAGCTCAACATGAATTATTGGCACCGCATAATGTCCTATATATTCATACATGGAACGCTAATGATTTGATTGTTGGGTCTTATTTATGGGCAAAAGAATGTTTCAAGTGCCATAACTTTGTACAAATGGACATTTAAGTGCAATAACTTACGAAAGGTACACTTAAGTGCCACATTGAAGAAAAACGGGCCACTTCGACTAAAATTCGGCCAAAACGCCAAAGTGGCATTTTTCCAGCGAAGTGAGCCCAAAACAACACTGTTTTGTATGCTTTGATGTGGCCAAATAATACAAAAATGGTGTTATTTTGGGCTAATGTGGTAAAAAAATAAAAATAAAAATTAATTAAAAAAAATTTTAAAAAAAGGAAAAGGGGGGAGGCGGCTAAGGGATCAGCTCTCGGCCGCTGCCACCGTCGACGAGGGGAGGGTCGGCCGGGGTCGCCGAGCCCGGCTAGGGGTCGGCGACCTCGACCGACCAACGGCGATCGGGGGGAGGGTCGGCGGCCCTTTCCCGGCCAGGCCAAGGGCCGCCGCCCGCTGGTGTGGCACCCCTCGACGGCCCCGATCTGGTAGGGTCACCATAGGTACTTGTCACTATAGGTACTTGTCACTCATCCTACTACATACCCGTAAGGTAAATTTTTAATTAAAGCGAAACCATAGTTCATAGGGATTGATAAATAGAATTCTTTTCCATTTTTTTTTTGTAAAGGTCCCAGTACGGTTCATCAGTGGAAGCATAAACATATCTCACCATTTCTTACTTCAATAACAATAATACAATGCACACCACCTATGCTCCAAATGAAAAGACAAAGCCGAGTCACTTTTATTTATATTTTCACGATGGATATTTCGGGTCGGTATAGCAAAAGGCCAAGATTTTTTTAAGTATACTTGGCTATAACTCAAAAGAGAATTCGACCCTACATTAAACATGTACACCCCTCCATCAACAAGCGTTAGCTATCCTCAAAAAGTGTAAGCTCCCACCAGTTATACGTGCCATCCCACTCAACTTGGTGCATCGGGTGGCGGTGGCGACAGCATCCCTAGCATCACTCCACCACGCTGGACATGAACAAACAAAAAATCCTGGATAACCGGGCCATCAGCAAGACCCATATCGTATATCACTAAGACACGTACTTGAACATACACCAGACCATGTACACTAGTACAGGAATGTTCTGTGCACTCCACCTTGACATAAGATGGCAATCCATAATAAGTACCATGTTCAACTGGTAGTAAAGACATCTTTCTAATCTAAAATGTTAATCCCCAAAAGGGGTGAGTATAACCACTCAGCAGTAAAGATCCACCTTATAACCATGCATATATCACCATCCAACATGCATAAATCACCATGCACTTGTACTTATATCATCGAGCAGCCATGCATCTTGCCATGCAACATGCATATACCACCATGCACTTATACATGTATCATCAAGCAGCCATGCATATCACCATACAACGTGCATATACCACCATGCACTCCATGCTTGCATTCCCATGAGATTCATCCCATGCCATATGATTCAATTTCTCGATCTTTAACTTTCAATTATATCACATCATTTTTTTCTCAGGGACCAATGTTTTATTCCCATAATTTATTGCTCGCATCCAACCTGACATCGCGAGGAGCCTCCGGCACACACCTTCAGGCATTTGGCACACACACTTTAGGTATCTCGTACTCCAACTAACATCATGAGGAATTCCCCCGGGACACACCTCCAGGGCTTCCGGCACACACCTCCGGGCATTCCAACACTCCCGGGGCATCCGACACACACACTTCAGGCATCCCAACACTCCCGGGGCATCATTGGCTCACACCTCCAATGGTTTTGTTATTATTTCAATTTATATTTACACATGTATCTTAATTTCAACATGTCATTTGATGCAACGATATCAAGGTTCTCAACCAGCTTTTGATGTCATATAACATGCCATATGTCACCACATATGCAGCATAATCAACCACTCAAAATATTATATCACATGAAGCAATTTCATTTATTTTTGAAAATATAGCAATTTCGGATAAAAATAGATTGCACTCCTTTGGTCATAATTTTTGAAAAATTAGTAAATAGCCTTAATAAATTCTAAAAATTTAACATGTTATATACAAGATCTAGAGGAAAATATTCCGTGAAGGACACCATATCAAAAGAACATCATACAATTCAGTACAGTCCACACATCACAGTCTTTATAATTTCGGAATATTACCATACACAATTTTATTCACCAATTCAGAAAAAATCCTAAATCAACTCCAAAAATTATGAAATTTTTATATGTTATAGAATAAATCCAGACGTAAATAGTTCATGAAGAAATCGAAACCAGATTCGTGAAATATTAAAATATATAATAACCATAACTGTCTATAACCCTAGGCACCAAATTCCAGTTCTAACTGTTTCGAATAAAGATTGTTTCACCAACCTAAACTCATCAATTTACTCTAAATTTTTAGTATGTTACTCCTTAACATGTCATCTTCAACTTTTGTTCAAAACACGAGATCAAATTTCAACCAGAGAATTTTATAAAATTCACAGAATCACACTAGGTCAGCATTATGATTTTCAGATCTAACTTCTTTAAAGAAAAATAGTTTTACCGGTCTATACTTGTTTATTTCTTCCGAAATTTTGATATGTTACTCTCCAAGAAATTGTCTACAACTTTCATCACGAAGTAAAAATGAAATTACAACTAAAAAGTTGCATGCAGGTCAATAATTCATCAAAGGTCGGACTGCCTTTCTAGAAAATAGAATGCAAGGCTATCATATTTTCCCTAGAGGTTCAAATTTCTTTACTTCTACCACAACCAAAGTTTATCATCCCTTAAAAAACATATCACAGCAAGCAAAGGGTAGGTTTTAGGACTCTACTTGCCTTTAATCTGAGCAAAACACAGTAATCAAAGATGGCGGGGCAAGGCGGGACTCGGCAGCTCGACGACGGGACTTGGCGCACGCACGGTAGCGAACGGACCTCCTCCTTCCCTTTCGCTCACTCACTCTCTCCCTTTCTCTCTTCTCTCTTTCTCTCATATGGTCACTCTCTCTCTCTTTCCCCCTTTCTCTTTGTGCGACACTCTCCCCACCCTTGTTCAATTCGCCCCTTCTTCTTTTATTCCCCCTCATGATTAGCATGTAATCATTGGTTTACATGCAAGATGACACTTGTTTAGTCCCTTTAGCCACTTGTGGATTTACCATGCAAGAGGATGGGCCTCTCTTGGGCCGGCTCCTCCCTCCAGACCCTCCTTGGTTGACGGCCCAATGGGGCCGCATGGGCTAGTCAGACGGCAGCCCTTTCCTTTGGGCTTCGCGGGCCAAGCCAAAAGGGCCGAATCATGGGGCTAATCTTGGGCCAATAAAATTTAACCCACTCTTCTAATTTTTCCTTTAATTGTCACCTAATTACCCATCATATAATTACCTAATTACACTTATTCATTTGGCCATAAAGCTTGCAACATAAATTAATAAATTCCAGCCTATAAACCACATAGCCAAGAATAGAATTTTCTTTCTTATCGAATAATTATCCATTAAAAGCTTGGCTATAAATCTTATTGCAAATCATGGATTAAATGGCTACAATACAACTTGATGGTACTTCCATCACCTATTTATAGGCCTTAATGTATCTAGAGGTTGTCATGAATTTTGGGATGCCACAGCCGAGGGTCGCCCCAGCTGGCGACGGCCCTTGGCCTGATCGGGTAAGGGCCGCCGACCCTTGCCGGATTTGGACGAGGGCCGCGACCCTCCCCAGATCTGTGGCCAGTGGCAAGGGCTCGCAGCCCTCGCCATATCTGTGGCCAATGGCAAGGGCTCGCGGCCCTCGCTCGGCCGGGCCAAGGGCCGCTGACCCTCGCCAAATCTGGGCGAGGGCTGCGACCCTCGCCACCGGTCGGCTGGGGTCGTCGGCCCCTGGCCAAGGTTCGGTGACTCTGGCCGACCCTCCCCCCACCGTCGTCGACCCTTCTCGGCGGCGGCGGGGGCGGGGCGGGGACGACGGCTGAGGGCTAATCCATCAGCCACCTCTCCCCCTTTCCTTTTTTTTTTTTTTAAATTTTAAAAAGTTTTTAAAATATTTTTATTTTTTAAATATTTTAACTAAATTTAAATTTTAAATTATTATTTTAAAATATTTTAGCTAAATTTAAATTTAAATTAAATTAAATTTAATTAATTTTTTTACCACGTCGTTTAAAACGACGCCGTTTTTGTATTATTTGGCCATGTTAGCGTGCAAAACGGCATTCGTTTTGGGCTCGCTTCGCAGAAAAAAAGCCATGTTGGTGTTTTGACCAGACTTTGGTTGGATTGGCACTCAAGTGATTCATTTTACTCCGATTTTGGCACTTAAGTGTACTTTTCGTAAGTTATGGGACACTTTACTTAAGTGTACTTTTCGTAAGTTATGGCACTTAAAATGTCCCTTTGTGCAAAGTTATGACACTCTAGGGGTCCACACGTTCTTATTTATGTAGCCCTTCTTGGGCTTGTGGTTTGAGGGTCTTCACAGAGGAGGGCAAATGTGGAACCGCCTGAAAGGCGCATATAATTCCAATGACTAATGTCCAGAAACAGACGCTATAAAATATCATGGACAGCAAAAGATGCTCCAAATCTGGCCAAGACCAGTCATCTAGAATCGACAGAAGCAATAACTTAATTAACTTTTGTGGTGCATCTACATAACAATCCAACTACCAAGAGCTTTACCAAAAAAAAAATCCAACTACCAAGAGAGTCTACCATTCCGTGAAGCTTCCCAGAGAGGTCAGAGACTAGTGCCATAGCTCAGGGAGGGAGGGAGAGAGAGAGAGAGAGAGAGAGAGAGAGAGAGAGAGATGAAGGTGGTGTGCGTGACAGGAGCATCAGGCTATATAGCGTCATGGTTAGTGAAAGTCCTGCTCCAAAGTGGCTACACCGTCAAAGCAACCGTTCGTGACCCCAATCAGTTCAAGACTTTCGATTACATTCATGCATGACATCGTTTATGGCTCCACCATTCCAAATCACTACAAGAAGTTGTTCCAATTTACATGTAACAGGTGATACAAAGAAGACTGGGCATGTGCTTGCTCTAGATGGAGCCAAGGAGGGACTTCATCTTTACAAGGCAGACTTACTGGAAGAAGGATCTTTTGAGTCCGTTGTCGATGGATGTGATGGTGTCTTCCACACTGCATCACCTGTGCTTCTCACCCTAAAAAATCCCAAGGTTCTTTTGCTCTCTCAAAGGCTTGTGTCATGGTCTCTCAAATGTTCTTTTTTCCTTTGTTTCTTTGGAAACACGAAGTAGAAATTTGCGTTTAAAAATTGTGCTGCCAAACCAGTGGTTTTGTAATTTGTATATCGTTTTGGCCATAGCAAAGTAGGAGCCAATTTCAAACTATTAGCAAGAAATCAATGGTCAAAAAGAAAATAGAACGCTTCAACTCATGGTTTCTGCCAGGGCAACAAACCTAACTCTTCACACAATGCATTTATCCATATTGCGGTTTCTCCATCTCTATATATGTGCTCAACTTCAATAAATTCAGTAGTTCATACTTGTCTTTCCATGTCTCAGATGGAGCTGATAGATTTTGCAGTGAAGGGAACAATTAATGTTCTTTCTTCTTGTGCCAAAGTCCCTACAATAAAGAGAGTGGTGATAACATCTTCTATGGCTTCACATCCAATGGAAAGTCTTAGACTCTTGATGCGACAGTAGATGAGACTTGGTTTTCTTATCCAGTATTCCGTGAGAAATCAGAGGTAATTAGACATGATACTCTAAATTCAACTAAGTTGTCAGAACATGCTGTTTTTCACTTTTCTTGCATCATCAAGTAAATCTTAGAAAATGTCAGAAATGCAGAACATTTTTCATTTTTGTTTATTGGATGAACTGCATAAAAAATTCTACTCAGAGATATACCTTGGATCTGTTGCAAGTTCTTCTAGCAACTTTAAACCATCACATAGGAGCTAGCATGCATCAACTACTCAAATTGATTTCATTGTGCACTTCTTGCTTTTGCTTTGGTATCCAGTTTCGAAAACCTTAGCCGAAAAGGCAGCACGGACATTTGCAAGATAGAAGGGGATCAATTTGGTCACGATGCATCCTGGGTTTGTCATTGGTCCCCTACTACAGTCTTCGTTTAATCTCAGCGCAGAAATGTTTCTCAACCTCATAAATGGTAGTCAAGTAACTGATAAATTTATTATATTAGGTGCGTTTGGGAACCACTTTTGGGGAAAGTTTTTAGGAAAATGCAAAAACTTTTGACTTAAAGAAATTTTCCAAAATGCAACTGTGTTTGGTAAATTATATTTTGAAAGTCTATTTTGAAGTAACTTTGGGAAAAATAGTGTTTGGAAAGACTACATTTACAAAGGACTTGGTGATTAATAAAAAAAAAGAAAATAAACTATCAAAAAAAATAAAAGAGTTCATTGGCTAGATGCGGGCGGTCGTCGGCAGCCTCGGGCGGCCCCTGGAGATGACCGACAAGGGCTGCCTAGGGTCGGGCGACCTCCAGCGAGGTTCGCCTAAGGTCGGACGACCCTCGGTAGCCCTTCACTAGAGGCCGCGCGACCAGCACGACCCAGATCTGGTTGCTGGAGGTCGTGCAACCTCACGGCGACCAGATCGGGTCGCGCGAGGTCGCGCGACCTCGCGGCGACCAAATCTGGGTCGCCCCTAAGGGTGCGACCTCGCCGCAACCAGATCTAGTCGTCGGAGGTTGCGCGACCTCGCGGTGACCAGATTTGGGTCGCGCCGGTCTCTGCGACCTTCGATGACCCAGATCTGGGTCGTGCGGTTGCACCTGAAGTTGCGCAACCTCACGGCGACCGGATTTGGGTCGCGCCAATCGCCGTGAGGTCGCGCGACCTCCGGCAACCCAGATCTGGGTCACGCCTGAGGTTGTGCGACCCAGAGTTGGGTCGCGGTGACGCGACTCACGGGCCGTCGCCGGGACTTGCAAGCGGTCGCTGAGACTCGCCGGGGTCGCACAACTGGCCAGTGATGGTCGCCGCGACCTCGCCAACCTCAGCCGAGTCCATCGCCGGCCTCTCGAGCTCATCCACGCTGCTGAAGAAGATGAACAGTAGACATGTGAACAGTGACCTCCGGCATTCCGAGAATGCTGAAAGCCCAAGGCAGCCTAGGACCTGCCTTGGACTTTCAGCATTGCAAATGCTAGCTTCCCCATAAGCTCCTTCAAAAATGGTTCCCAAACACCTCCACTTTGGCCCAAACATCTTTAGCTCCCCAAAGCCCCTTGGAAAGGGGGTTCCCAAACGCACCCATTGTTTATTCTGATGGGATTAGGATTTTTATAAGTACTTCCCGTAAATAGTACTTTTTACACGGTTTGTCCTCAGTAAGTTGTCCACAACTTAACAAGCAAATGTCAAGAGGATATATATGTTGATTCATTTTATAATGGACAAAAGATACTCCTTACCAAAAAAAGATACGTGTGAAGGAACTCATTAAACTGATACAAACGGCGATCCATGTGATGGAACTTGCTGCAATGAAATATGCAAATTTATTGGAACTCATAACAAGAGGAGACTTACGAGTGAAGTTGTTCCCATCTGATGCTGAGATATTTGCTGCAGGAGCTCACACTTTTACCGACACAAACTATAGATTTGTTGATGTAAGAGACGTTGCACGTGTACACATTTAAGCTTTTGAGTTCCCTTCCACTAACGGCAGATATTGTCTTGTTCACAAAGTTGTGCATTCTGGCGATGCTTTCAAGATTTTGCGAGAGCTCTATCCTGCTCTACACCTTGCTGAGAAGCAAGATTTGCCCATTAAATGTCCAGTTATGACATTCATATAGTGAATTAAACTTGTCTGCTGAAAAATTATTGGCCATCTTCCTATCCCTCATGATTTGAGTGATGTCAACAAATCCAATTTCAGCAGTCTCAAATCTTGGCAACATCAAGTATAAAAGTTTAAGGAGTAACGTCTGGAATTCTTTGAACAGAATACCGAGCGACTGTCTCAAAAGCATTTCATGTTTTCTATATTTTGTGCAAAAGAATATAACAAGACGACTCATATTTCGCTTTGCTAAAAGCAGATGTGAAGATGAAAAGCCTTCTGTGCCAACCTATAAAATATCAAATGAGAAAGCCAGAAGTCTGGGCATCAGCTTCACTCCTTTGGAGGTGATTTTTAAGGACACTGTGGAGAGCTTGAAAGAGAAGGGTTTCTTCAAGGACTGATGCTGCAACAGGCAACTTAAAGAATAAAAACCATGCCAAAGTCAATTAGATGGGCATTTTCTGCCGTAATACACTTATGACAGATTTTTCTTCGGGTGATCCGAAGTTTTCTAATTTCTCACAGAATATTTACAATGCTACCTGAAGCTTACAGATGCATCTATTGTCATTGTCAGACAAATGTTTGGCTGTTTTCTTTATTGAGTAGCTTGAAATCCAGGAGTTTACATTTGCATGGCAGTGAAACTCCAGTCTCCTGTGCCAAGGGGAAAAAACACAAAATGGCAATAAAGCCAATGAGTTTTTAACAACCAAAATTCTACGTGCAGTAAAGGTGCAAGTGATGCAGTCAATTACAGTAAATAGGAAGATGTTCTGGCCTGCTATGCCCTAAGATGTTCTGGCCAGCTATCCCAGGGCAAAATGCCAATTAAGCAACCGGTGCCACAGCATACAACTTACCCCCTGGTTCAAGAACACAGCGAGCAGGGAGATGTTCTCAAGTCTCTTCATCGGCTCATAGCCTCTCAATGACAATATATTACCGTGAGACGACATATATTGGTTATTTGTCCCTTTCAATTTTTTTCTAGAAACATATTTAAAACAAAGAGTGAACGTCAGTGCCTCACACAAGCCGATCGAATAAATGATCTTGACAAAGCCAGTCATAAAAGAGAATTCCAACTTATAAATGTATTGCACTCAGTATCCCTCTCATCCCCAGTTCCAAGGAGAAGAGGAGAGCAGACATGAGTACAGCAGATAAGGTGGTGTGTATAACTGGAGCGGCTGGTTACATAGCCTCCTGGCTTGTCAAGTTGTTGCTTCAGTGTGGCTACATGGTCAAAGCAACTGTATGCAATCCCAGTAAGTTCGTGACTTTGTTCATGCTCCGTTGTTCACAATACTGGATTTCTGAATCTTTTGTTTGTCCAATTTAGTAGTTGAATGGTTTACTCTTTCTTAGTTGGAAACTTGAAACGTTCTAGATAATACGGAAGTGGTACCAAAATCTGTTACTCAGTTATGATGAGAAAACTACTCTCTTGTAATATCTCTTACCTTTGCAATTAAATCATACATGCATGTGTGTACTTGTTTGTAGGGGTTTGTGTGCATGCCTATACATATACGTTATGCTTAGGGTACATATGATACGATAGCATCCAGAGCCCACTAGCTGAATATATCTGATTCCATTGGCTTAACTATTCAAGTTTGGTTTAACACATAATCTTATGCTACCTCTATAGTTAGATCCGATGCATAGCGTACATCAGAAATTTATATTTGTGGTCTTCTTATCTGTTGATAACATTTCATGTTATGTGACTGAAAGCTCCCAGAGTTTCATTATATCAAATCAAATTCTCCTTTTTGGAATGCATAAACAGATGATCCAAAGAAGACACAGCACCTTCTGGAACTTGAAGGGGCTAAGTAGAGACTACATATCTTCAAAGGAGAATTGCAGGAAGAAGGGTCTTTTGACTCAATAGTTGATGGGTGCGAAGCTGTCTTTCATACAACATCACCGGTTTTTTTCTCAGCTTCCAACCCTGAGGTATCTGCATATTGCAGTTTTACATTGTGATTTCATGTATTTGTTAAATGTAAAGCGTCGCATTTTTCGAATTCTAGTTCCTTTTCCCTTGTCATCTGGTGCAGTTTATCAGATAGGAAAGCATTAGGCCTATTTATCATGAAACAAGGCTGTCCAAAACAAGGGAAGATTGTCCACAGCTGCACCACCTGCCACGAGTTGATCAGTTGAAACCTCTTGGATGAACAATTTTTCTCCGTATCTAATGCTCTCAGCAAGAGCATGTAAAGTGCCTTAGTGGCAGCAGGTCATGACTATAACAAAACATTTTCTTACTGGTGTACGATACAAGCAAAAGCTGATATAGCTGAATGATGTCCCTGCAGTACAGGAGTTCGAAGCTTACCTTTAGAGCAAACATCCCAAACAAAGAAGAGCCCTTGAGAGCACGATCAACAGAAGTTGGTACATCAGGAGATACATTACTGATAAATAATCCATACAAGCCCATACCAAATATCAGCATGACAGTTCCAGCTAGATAAACATCTGTATCAAACATATGTATTATTGGCATCAGCTTGACATGGGAGGAAAAGATATATGGAAGAGACGGGAAGAATAATCAGTTCAAGAAATAGAACACATGCTTTACAAGGATGACACAAGAGTACAATGTCAGTATTTGAAACTTCATTTTTAAAAACATTGCAGCATGATTGTGGGAACCAGTTTTTTTCAGACTCTACTTGCTCGATGGAACTCGATGTACAAGGCCGTGATGATTGGAACACAGTACCAAAGATAAATTGCTAATATCAAATTTAGTAGCTTTTATTCCTACTGAGGATACATTTATTGTGGAGTAAAGAAGCTAAACGGAACTAGACATACGAAGAGATGAAACATAGAATTACATAAAAACAACTTTTTTCTACTGACAAGTACAGCTCTTCAGCTTGATGACCAAACCGGATTATGGAACATATTGAAATGTAGACTCCAAGCATGGACCTAAAGGTTGAGGACCTAAAAAAATTAGAGAATTATAAGAGGACTTAGATGAATTATTTCTGCCATGTCAATGGCTAACTCAAAGGAATGATATGGAGTACTTAAAGTTTACAAAAGATTTGATACAAGATTAAGCAAAATGGAATAAAAGGATTTCATATAGCGAAGCCCACCGTGTGGAATAAGGCTTAGTTACAGTACTTGTTGTAATGGCTCACTTAAAGGAAGCTAACCATCGTGCAGCCTCTCCTCTCATAGAGATACAGTGCATGGGAATTAACTAATTAATATCCTCAGAAACTAAGTTAATCAAGATCAACTACCCTATGTTATACATCAATTCTGCTGTCGAGATGAATGTGTGGAAAATATCAGTGATAGAATTGCTAAAAGTTCAATGAGCTCCCTTGTTATAGATGATGCTTGTCCAATGCAGGAGATAATCCCAGGGCAAAGTATCTATCAGGCTCTTACCAATGGCTTCAACCAGTCAAAGAACCATCTGTCCAGTGTGAATTCCTTTCACGCAGCTTGTCCAGTACACTTTATACACATCAACAATGTAAACACTACCCTATACAGATCAGAAGCAGTCATATTCTGCACCATATCGAGGAGAACAGTATCTTGGCTTGAAAAAAAAAAGGGATCTCAGCTAGAAAAGGATCAAAACCTGTCCTCTGGGTTAAGACAGCAAGATTGTGTAGAAAGGGGTTTGAAAGGGCCTCTATTTAATCGGCAAAACACGAGTTAGTAAGTGAATCAAATAAATCTACGTCAGAAGAGGGTACGTAATGGATTTTATTTAGAGACACAGTGCTAACTGTTAAGCACTGAATTAATTTGTTCCAAATCCCCAGAAATAACAATAGAAATTGCGTAGCATATAGCATCTTCAAGTGTTATGTATTACATGAGGAAGCATGATGAGCTGCCAGTCGCTATATATCTGTCAGTCAAGAACTTGGTTAATCCTTGGAATACAGATAGCACGAGCAACTCAGAACATCTAGAAATGCATCATTCCCTTCACCACTTTTACTGGGTTGGTGGATCAAGTTCTTCCATTAAGTATCTATAGTTTGCAGCCTCAGTGATATTCATTTCAGCATACTTTGAAAACTATCGCTGAAAACGCGTAGTAGGATTTAGTAATTTGCGATTTTAAGGTTCAAAACATTTAACCAACATGGGCATTAAAAGTAGCAGGAGGGCTTACATTTAGGAAGCACAAAACCGAACCAGCCAATGAACCTCCAATAGCCAAAAGCGCCAAAAACCGGAAGTCAAAGATCACCTACTCAGCAATGGAGGACTACTCTTTGAACATACATGCACTAATAAAGGCAATCAATACGAAAGAATACACTGGTCAAGAAATCAGAATTAAAGAGCCACATCCAGTAAAGCATTACAATCAAGTACGGCTCATTACAAGTCCATTGCAATAGCCATTGCAGTTGATGATACAACCTTCAATTCATCAGGACCCTCCAGCAATTAGGCATATATACTCAGTATGCAAAACAAGATCTCAAACATTCAAAACCACCAAACCCAAATCATCGAAGCTCTTTCTAACTCTCTGTAGCTGAGCAATAAACAAACTTCCCACGGCTAAGGATCAACAATTGATCGAAGAAAGAGCAAACAATGGAGTGAACGGACAAGCTAAAGAACCGGGTCGGTTCGGCTCACTTTGTCGATGTTCGACTCAGCGGCCTGAACGAAACGGACGAGGGGACTGCTGTTGGGACCAGCGGGTGCGTACTTGAAGCTCTTGTCCGGCGCTCTGGCGGAAGACAGGACAGGACGGTCCCGATCGGGTTCGTGGCCGTCGACGGCGACGAGTCGGGAGACGTCGACGGCGTGCTGGAGGCGACGGGATGGAGAAGGCCACGTCGTTTCCATGGCGGTCGGCCATGAGTTTGCATTCGTACGGACAGAGACACGGGTGATGCAAAGACCGAGGAGAAGGAGGAGAAGAGACGCACGATCAGACACAGAAACAGAGAGATACTTTTCAGTCATTGCGGCGGGTAACCGTTAATTTATCAACGGTGGAGATCGCATCCGGACGCACTGCGCTTTTCACCGGTCAAAGGTGCAAGTACAACTACAGATATTTCTCATCCGGCCGTTAAAAAGTTTACTGCTCCCTGTATGAACTTACATATAAATTGCTTGGAATTGTAAAGAAATGTTTGATACTTTTCTGAATCCATATCAAAAGTTAGTGAATAACTAAAATTAGTTGGTATCTAATGGGATCCACATCAGCAAGTCAATCATATTAAGATTGGTAACTTTTGAACAAAAGTCTCGACTTTAAAGTTTTTTTTTTTTTTTTTTTTTTTTTTTTTGTGACTCAGGAATCCTGTACAGTTAGCAGTCGGCGAGTAAACCTAGGGAGACACTAAGTGAGATGATCCACCACTCCCGACGTTCCACTTAAGACCTCAAGCGACCGTGAGGGGATTCAAACTCGTCCCATTCAAAAGGGGAGCTCTGACTTTAAAGTTTTTTTTTTGGTAAAACTGACTTTAAAGTTTTGATAAGTCATAATTGAACAAAAGTCACTAACGTCATTAAAGCATTTGGTAATCTTAAAAGTATATAAAAAAAATGCTAGTAAATGATTGGAATTGGAATCTTAATGTGATGGATGCCAATGCACCAATCAAATCAAAGTCAATAATTTATTGTATAGGTTAGTGAGTTCCATTGGGTTGATAAGCTATAGATAAAAATATTTGTAGATAATTAAAATACGCGAGAATTTATCCTTTAAGAATGAATGTCAGATACTTGTCAAAATTTGTTAGTTACTAATGCGTGACTTGGTAACAAAATAGACACTTTTTGTTGATATTTGACATATGCAATTCCATAGATAGATACAGATAATATAGTAATACAGCACATGGTCGTGTTCATTATTTCTTGGCATGTCCCTAAACGTGGATGCTGGACCAAATCAAGGGTTTGAGTCTTCTAGAATAAGGATCGAAAACCATTTACCTTCGACCTTGTCGCCTATTTCTTCGAAGCTTTGCCCTCCTGTTTCCAATCGGCAACCACCTTTCGGCAATTCTATCTATAAGATCAAAGTATGCCTCCACCCAAGAACTTTTGATGTGCAAGACAATGGCTGGAACTAAGATACCAACAGCATATCCAAGGCCGACGCTCAAGTAAAACCACTGATCGATGAACTCATCATCACCGCCACCATCCTCGGTTGTCCCTGGTTTGTCAGGTTCGTTGGCTGGACAAGTGACATTAAGGGGAGCACCGCAGAGTTGCGGGTTTCCATAGAATGAGGAAGGGTTGAATGTCGTCATCTGTTGTGTGTAAGGAATCTTGCCCGAGAAATTATTATTGGATAAGTTCAAATAACTCAAAAATGACAGTGACGGCATGCTTTGGGGGATTGCATGAGAAAACCTGTTGCTTGAAAGATCAAGGGATGTCAATTGGCCCATGCTTGAAATGCTTTCAGGGATTTCACCACCAATGCCATTCCTTGATAAGTTCAAAATGAGCAATCCAGCAAGTTTAGTAATTTCTTCTGGAAATTCTCCATCTAAATTATTTCCGGAGATGTCTATGCTAGTAACAAGGGAAAGAGTCTTGGTGTACAGTTGGGGCTGGCTTTTTGTAGTCACTAGGAAGTTCTCTTCATAATACACGCCATCGAACTTCCCATAGAATAGGAACTCGTTTCTTTCTCGCCCTTCCACCATTGCTTTAAGATCTCCAAAGCTTGAAGGAATGTTACCTGTCAAATTGTTTTCTGCGAGATCCAGCACTTGTAATGAGCTCAAACTTGAGAGCTCATGAGGAATTTCTCCAGAAAATGCATTGGACCTCAAACTTAAAATTCTTAACTTGATGAAACCCTCCGCCATCCAGCCAGGTATGGTGCCATTCAATTGGTTGTTGCCAATATCTAGTGTTTCTAAGCTCGACAGATTCTTGAATGAAGATGGAAGGTCTCCTGAAAGCTTATTGTTGCTCAGGTGTAGAGACCGAAGCTGTTGTAATTGGCCCAGAGACGCGGGTATCAACCCAGATAAAGAATTGTTTTGCAGGTCGAGTACCTCTAGTGTTGAGCAGTTCCCTATGCTTGGAGGAATGCTTCCACTCAAATTGTTGTTTGCTAAGTCGATGACCTCAATGCATTGCATGTCCTCTAAAAATTCTGGGAGCCCACCTGTTATTCTGTTAGATGAAAGGGAGAGGAAGAACAAAATTGACATGTATTTGCCTAAATTTTGCGGAATGCCACCTGAAAATTGGTTATTAGAGAGGTCTAACGAATTAATCTCAAAAGTGGGAAGGGGTAAGGGTCCCTGAAAAAGGTTAGAGCTGAGGTCAACTTCTGCATAACGAGGTACTGGCAATGGATTAGGTAATTGGCCTTGCAACCGATTTAGAGACATGTTTAGGAGAGAAAGATTGGAAGAAATGTCCCAAAACCAGCTTGGCACAGGGCCCGAAATGCTGGCATTTGAAAAACCGAGATGCTTGATCCTATTTTGATGTCTAAGCCAGGCAGGAAAAGACGGACCAATTTGGCACGATCCCATGCCAAGTTTCCAGACTTGGAACGGAGGCATCCAATCGGCACTGACATTTAAAGTGAAAGAGTTGGATGAGAGATCTAAGGTCTCGATTTTGCGTAGATTTGCAAAATGGTCTTCCGATAGTATACCCGACAAATGATTGTAAGACACGTCCAAATAGTCCAACTTGGAAAGCTGTCCCAGATCAACAGGAAGAGTCCCATTTAATTGGTTCCTACCAAGGCCCAGATTGGTGAGGTTCTTCAGAGTCCCAAGAGGAGGAATCGGCCCTTCAAGAAAATTATGGTCAAGGGTAAGTTTCTCAAGGTTTTTAAGTTGGCCCACCCAACTTGGCAGATAACCCCTTAGCCGATTGTTGCTCAGTTTCAAGTACCTCAAATTAGGCAGAGGACTCTGGGAATCACAAGTTTCAGATCCCCCCTGCAAAATTTCCGGCAAAGTACCTGTCAAGTTATTGTCGGATAAATCAAAATTAACTAAACTGCAAAGTGAACCAATCGAGCTCGGTATTCCTCCCTCAACAAGATTCTCAGAAAGGTCAAAATCACCGAGAGTGGTCATTTTCCCAATGGAAGTGGGAAGTCTTCCGTGTATTTTGTTACCAGCCAAATACATAACTTCTATCCTTTTCCACGATCCTTGGAACAATTGAGTGCAATTGACTGAGAGATTATTGTTACCAGATAAAATTAGGATTTGCAAACGTGGCAGCTCGCTTAGACCAAGAGGGATCCTTCCATATAGACCACTGTAACTCATGTCAACGCCAACAAGGCTGCTTGCATTCACAAGCCATTGAGGGAACTCTGAATCGAATCTGTTGGATTTAAGGTCCAGAACAACGAGTGAAGTGAAGTTCACCAAACCAGGTGATGATATTGAACCAGATAGGCGACAATGGGACAGATGCAACCCAGACAATGACGGAATCTTGTTTAGCACATTGATCCACATGGAACCGACCATTGAGAGGTCCACTTTATCAAGCGCAAGATATTTTAGAGAACCAAGACCAGAAATCCACCCAAGATCATTAGTACTTAAGCCAGAAAAGTCAGAAGAAAGATCAAGATACTGCAAGTTTGACAAATTTCCTAGATTTGGAGGAATTGCACATTTAAACCCGGCTTTTGACAAGTTTAGGTACTGCAGGTTCTCCAAAGAGCCAAGAAATTCAGGAATTGGAATGCCATAAAAGTCATTCGAACTCAAGTCCAAGAATCTCAAAGACTTGAGTCGCACTAATGAAGGTCTAATTTCTCCACTCAGCCAATAACAACACGTACCAGAGTCGCCGTGAAGATCAATGCTTATTACCCCTCCGGTCCTCTCATCGCAGCCTATTCCTCGCCACTGGCAGCAATTGCTTCTTTGCCACGAGGACAGGCGATTATCGGGATCATGAAGGCCATTTTTGAAGTCAATTAGAGCTTCTCTATCAGACTCTGAGCAATTCCCGGCAGGGGTGTTGCCATCACAAGGTGATAGCCATGCTAAAATGGAGATAGAGACTAGTATGATGCAAAGGGATGAATCTCTTGCCATCTTAATCAAAAGATGTAAAATTGAGGGTAGCAGTACAAGGACCGATATCTTGGGACTAGTTTGTTTTAAGTATTGCTTGACAAGTCAAGCGGGATCAGTGGGGGATCGGCGGGATAATCACGAGATGTCCAAAGAAAGTTAAAGAGATGTGACTGGCTAAGTCTTTGTGAGTAAAATATTCTGGCGTGGAGTGTAAAAAGGTTCAATGACTTGGAAAAACTAAAGCTTAATACCTTGAGAAACCCGAAACTGATACACTTACGATAAAATTATCTTAAATTAATTTTTTGATTATGAAAAATCCTAAACTGGTACGTTTATGACAAATTTACCCCAAATGACACAAAAACCCCTAAACTAGTATACCCATGATAAATTTATTCCTAACTAATTTTTTCAACCACCAAAAACCCCAAAACTAGTACACTTTTAACAAATATACCCTTCGTAAAATTGAATTAACACCATAAAAACCACAAAAATGATACAATTGTGATAAACAGAAAGTAAATCCCAAATTGGTACGCTAATTAACTATTACACATCATCCGATTTAGTAATTTGACAGTAAAATTTAATGAAAACTAATAGAGAGTAAATTTGTCACAAGTATACCAGTTTGAATCTCTAGCCATCTTGATAAGAAGATGTAAAATTGTAGGTAGCCGTACAAGGACCAATATCCTAGGACTAGTTTGTTTCAAGTATTGCTTGACAAGTCAAGCGGGATCAGCGGGGGATCGGTGGGATAATCACGAGATGTCCAAAGAAAGTTAAAGAGATGTCGACTGGCTAAGTCTTTGTGAGTAAAATATTCTGGCGTGGAGTGTAAAAATGTTCAATGACTTGGAAAAACTAAAGCTTAATACCCTGAGAAACTCGAAACTGATACACTTACGAAAAAATTATCATAAATTAATTTTTTGATTACGAAAAATCCCAAACTGGTACGTTTATAACAAATTTACCTCAGATGACTCAAAAAACCCTAAACTAGTATACCTATGATAAATTTATCCCTAACTAATTTTTTCAACCACCAAAAACCCCAAAACTAGTACACTTTTAACAAATATACCCTTCGTAAAATTGAATTAACACCATAAAAACCACAAAAATGATATAATTGTGATAAACAGAAAGTAAATCCCAAATTAGTACACTAATTAACTGTTACGCATCATCCAATTCAGTAATTTGACATTAAAATTTAATGAAAATTAATTGAGAGTAAATTTGTCACAAGTATACCGGTTTGAATCTCTAGCCATCTTGATCAAAAGATGTAAAATTGTAGGTAGCCGTACAAGGACCAGTATCTTAGGACTAGTTTGTTTCAAGTATTGCTCGACAAGTCAAGCGGGATCAGCGGGGGATCGGCGGGATAATCACGAGATGTCCAAAGAAAGTTAAAGATATGTCGATTGGCTAAGTCTTTGTGAGTAAAATATTTTGGCGTGGAGTGTAAAAAGGTTCAATGACTTGGAAAAACTAAAGGTTAATATCTTGAGAAACCCGAAACTAATACACTTATGATAAAATTATCTTAAATTAATTTTTTGATTACAAAAAATCCCAAACTGATACATTTATAACAAATTTACCCCAAATGACACAAAAACCCCTAAACTAGTATACCTATGATAAATTTATCCCTAACTAATTTTTTCAACCACCAAAAACCCCAAAACTAGTACAATATACCCTTCGTAAAATTGAATTAACACCATAAAAACCACAAAAATGATACAATTGTGATAAACAGAAAGTAAATCCCAAATTGGTACATTGATTAACTGTTACGCATAATCCAATTCAGTAATTTGACAGTAAAATTTAATGAAAACTAATAGAGAGTAAATTTGTCACAAATATACCGGTTTGAATCTCTAGCCATCTTGATTAGAAGATGTAAAATTGTAGGTAGCCGTACAAGGACCAGTATCCTAGGACTAGTTTGTTTCAAGTATTGCTTGACAAGTCAAGCGAGATTAGCGGGATAATCACAAGATCTCCAAAGAAAGTTAAAGAGATGTGGACTAACTAAGTCTTTGCGAGTAAAATATTCTAGCATGGAGTGTAAAAAGGTTCAATGACTTGAAAAACTTAGTGTTAATATCCTAAAAAACTCAAAACTGATACACTTATGACAAAATTACCAAAAATTAAATTTTTAACCACAAAAAACTTCAAACTAGTATATTTATAATAAATTTACCCCAAATGACCACAAAAAATGAACTAGTATACTTGTGATAAATTTATTCCTAACTAATTTGTTTGAGAACCAAAAACTTCCAAATTAGTACAATTGTAACAAATATACCATTTGTTAAATTAGATTAATACCATAAAAACTAGAAAAATGATACAATCGTGATAATAAAATTTAACAGAAACTAACAGAGAGTAAATTTATCACAAGTATACTGCTTTGAGATAAAATTATTAAAGGTGTACCAATTTGAAATTTTAGGTGGACTGATTGAGTCTTTGCGAGTAAAATATTCAAGCTTGGAGTATAAAAAGGGTCAATGAGTTGAAAAACTAATAGCAGTTATTGTATTTAATTCATTGTTTGGTTTTGGAGTCAAAGAGACGGTATTCATGGATTCATTCACATCAACTGGTCATCCCATTCTCATATCAACGTCAGATCTTATTTATGATATTGTGCCATCTCATACGTCAATCTAGATTATCAACTATCACATCAAGTCAGCTTTTGAAATTGCATTTCTTTTTTACCAACAACAAAAAGAATTTCTTGATGGGCACACTTCCTTTAAGAAAAAAGGTTCATCTTGAGTCCAGTTATCTTCATTGATGGCAAACATGAGTGTAGGACTTGGAGACTTGGAATTATATTTATCTTTTCGTAAGTTTAAGTCGAGGGAAAAAAAAAGAAGGGGATTTAGAGAATGTTGGGAGTCTGATTTGCAATTTTCTTGCCCATGGATCTATAATTTACGAACTGATTTCTTGACCTTATTGAGTCCCAACAAGTCTTTACCCCTTCATTTGTTAGACCAATATCAGAAGGCCTGATGTAGAGAAAAAACTGAGTTTGATCCAATTTTCAATTTAGTCCCACCTTTCGAACTTTCTCACCTTTTCATTTCGCTTCAAATTTAGCTGACCGTCGATGCAGGATAATGTTGTCTGGATAACTTCCTATCTTTTTCTATCTCTCAATCATCTTCCAAGCATAAAAAAACTTTCCACAAGTCTAGTTTTTAGCTGGCAGAACCTATATAATAGGTACAAAGTGGTGCTCGTGGTTAGGCTTATGAGGTCTTGACACGTTTAATCGTCACTTGAAGACAAGTTATTGTTCATGAAAATGTTTCACTAAGCAAAACGACCGGAGAAGAACAGCAAAAGAAATAGATGAAATCAAAGCGTATTTTGATTACACATCTGTCTCAGCATGTGAAGCATCATGGAAATACCTCGGTTCGATGTACATTTAGATCACGGCCAGTCTAAAGATTGACGTTTCATTGGCCAGATATGCTGCTCATCACATTTTATAGATATGGAAAGCAGCGAGATAGGGAATCGGGAAACAATGGTTACAGAATGGATGAAATCTAATGAACTCTATGAAGAGGCAAGAGAACTTACATATGCGGAGTTCCGACAAAATACGTTGGCAGCCCATAACAGTGTTTACAGTGTTCCAACTATAATTTTTCTCGTATTAATTTCCTCCATGATATCCTTTAAGCTATGAAGTTAAAAAGAGGCGGAGCCGCCCTCAGCCCGGTCTCGCTTTTCCCTCCTCCTCCTCTTCTTTTCTTCTTCTTCTTCTCTCTCTCTCTCTCTCTCTCTATTCGATTAATTTTTATTATTATAATAATTTTTAATTATTATTTTTGTAATTAATTTTTTAAGATTTTGATTTTAATGCTAAAAATGCAGATGTTCCTAACGTCTATATGATTTAATGAGAATTTTTATGCAATTAATGAATGATTAAATTGATTGGTCAAGTAAATGTCACCTATTTTGGTAAGTATAAATGACTCACTTAATCAGCTTACTAATAAAATTTACAATGGAGAGTAATATCTTCCCAATTATATTATCAATTTTTTTAATAGTGCTCACTATTTACTGTTTGATGAGTAAAAAAATAGAATTTAATATTTAATATTCATATGTTATGAAACAACTTTTAATTCTCAAGTTCGATGCTTAAAAATTTTAGAGCTTAATAATTGGGAATTTTTAACACTTATTTTTCAATTTTACCAAATCAACCCATGACAGTGTTTATAATGTCTAACTTACCAACTATAATTTTTCTCGTATTAATTCCTCCATGACATCCTTTCATTCGTAAGCTATGAAGTTAATAAATAACAAAAGTAGCATGTTGATTTCTTTATAACATTCAAAAGCTATTCTCTATTGAAAAATAGTATCATTAAGACATAAGAAAAATTTAAATATTATTGACGAAAAAATATTTTTAAGATGTTAATTGCTCTTTTGACATGATATGAGAGAGAACACTAATGTAGATGCTATTGATTTTAAATTTTCAACCTTTCAACCCTCGCAAAAACATAATTGTTAAAGGCATTGAAAGCTCTAATCAATTTTGTGGGGGAAAGAAGAAGAAATAAGTTTTTAAAACCTTGCTTGGGCTATGAAATTCCTTGCTGGTAAGGACTTCTCTCATAGTCTTTCCCGCTATTCCTTTGGAGCTCTTTGCTATCTAATTTGGAAGAAGAGAAATGCTATGATTTTCCGAGGGGAATCTCTTGATATTCCCGCTTTGAAGAACCATTTGATAAAGATGGTTAAAGATAAAGCAATTACCTACAAGGATGTCCCTGACAATCCAAGGAATCGACGTCTTCAGAGGGGTTGGAATCTCGACCCTAGCATCTTCACGTAACCCTTTGGGTTTTTATCATTTGATCTTGCTCGATCGTCTCCGGTGCGGATGTTCTGGCTCACGGATTCCCAAGCGTCCATGGAGGTTTGGTGGCTGAATCTGGTGGTCGTGTTGTGTCTGTTGTTTGCGCTCTTTCTGTCCTTGCCTCTTGAGGCTTTTGCGCGGCTCCCTTCCACTCTTTTGTTCGCTTTGAGAGTGTAAGTTTTGGTGCCGTTTGTGTACATTTATCCTTAGCTTATCAATATATTCTTACCTTTACCAAAAAAAAAAAAAGTTTTTAACCATAAGAGATCTGCAGTCATTTCCCTCTATTAATCTGTAATTGAAGATAACCTAAATCACATCCTGATTATGAAAAAAAAATTGAGTTCTATATACTAGATTATGTGATTTTTGTTAATTGATTTTACCCATAATCATCCAAATGGGGTTTTTGCATAGAAAGTTATATTTCTTTTCTTTTAAAAATAGAAGAACTGCTTATGTAAACGTAATCAAATGGCCTCTTAATTATTATGCATATGTTGCCATAGACATGACATGTTCCTATAGTGAATTAACGAAAAGTTCAAACAAATGAAATTATTTCAAAAACTAAAACTTCAATGTGATAAAGACCTATACATATGGCCCATTTGATTAATACTAAGTTGGTTGGGACCGACCTTGAGCCTAGGCATTTAAGTCCTTATGAACCTAGTTAGATAGTGTTGTAGATAACAAGAGATTTGAATAATAAAATAATCAGAGTAGGAAATAAATCGGATACCAGATTTACGTGCTTCAATCATTGTGACGTACATATACAAGGAGGGCAACATATAATTTCACTATAGATTAAACGTTATAACAAAGATTATGACCACATTCAAATTACTCAAGCACTCACAGTATTTTCTAGCCTTCAATTGCATCACATAACTCACATGGTATTGGACCTCATAATTTCTCACGAAATAATCTCTAAATTTCACAAAAGTATTAAATCCCGAAAGCATTGTAGCACTGTAGCCTACTGTTTAAGGGCTTTAACACTCTCGAATTTCACATGATGTAATTTGATGAAGAAGAATCCTGAATTACGAACAAAATAGCTTACGGCCACACCACTAGTACACCCAGATGATGTGAAGTCAACATGAAGGAATTATCCTACTTGGACCATACCAAAAAGGAATATGATTTCCACGGTGCACCGCCGTAGACATCCACAAACCTTTAACTTTCGGACTTTCATTTAATAGAGTGGGCTTCCTTCCAATTGATTTGGGGTTGGAGTTGGGCTTAAACTTGAGATATAAATTAATAAATCGATTAATGGTGAGAATTTAATTTCTTTGCTTTGCCTTTTCCCTATTTTCATAATCATTAAAGAAAACATCATAAAAATTTCTTTTACCAATTGAAAGGTGATGACACATGACTTGATGGCAAGAGCTTCAAGAGTTTCGAATTGCTAGGATTTTGGGCATGTAGAAGTAGGGGTGTGTAAAAAAATTGGGAATTGCCTAAAATCAAATGGGACCAACTCAGAACTAGTGGTTTTCATGGGATCAATCTGATTTTCGGTTCTAAATTACTAGAATAGGTGAATATTGGTCCAGTTTTAGTGCTATGTGTGGAATTGCTCACTTGAACTGGACCGATATATATATATATATATATATATATATATATATATATATATATATATATATATATATAATTTTTTAATTTATAAGTTTTAACTTTTCACATTGAAGCCCCAATTTCCTCTTTGCCTCTTTATGTCTCTTGCCTGAATCATCTCATGGTCTTATCTCCATTTCTCACTTTGGCTCTTGGTGGTCCTTCACCTTGTCAATCCCTCTCTTTCTCGCTCTAGATCCCCTATGGCCTCATTGCTCCCTTTGTCACTATCATTCTTGGTTGCTTCCGGCCTCTGACCTCGTAGTTCACTGGGGACATTTTGACTAGTTTTTTGGACCCACCCGAGAACTGAACCTTGCGATTAAGTTCCTAAGTGGGTCCATGGAACCAATGGGCAATTTTCGATTCTAATTTTTCAAAACTCATTCGTAGTGGGCATTCCAAGGAACTGATGACCCCTATGTAGCTCAGTGTTCCAAAATAAGACTAACCTATCTCTTTAATTAATTAGTTGATTTTGATTTGTCGTTTGTGACTTATCCATTAAATTGAGATACTTCAAAAAAAAAAAAAAAAAAACTTCCTTATATTTAATCTGCGAGTAATGGAAAATGAACTCACACACGACAAATTCCATTATCCGACATCCACTTGGCTACATTTGCCAAATTTAGTAATGTATGCTTACATGTGACAGGGCTATGGAAAAGATCATGAATGTGTGAGACAAGTATCATATCTTACAAAACATGGTTATTTCAGCCCATAATTAGGGATTGCCTTTTAGCCTCCAAACCTCATGAACTTGCTTCATATACTCTTAAGTTTCAAACGTTTTCTGATTCATAGAATCTAGAGAGTGGTAAGTGAAGAGCATACTCATGACCAATATATATATTTCAATTTTTATCATGTCTATAGTTAGAGACATCACCCAATAGAGTAATAAAGTGAGTGCAACTCTCCATGTATTCAGTAACAGTTTGGGACCAAAGTCCCATTTCAATATTAATAATCCACCAATAACGGGCTGAAGTCCCCATTCAATATCAACAATCTAGTGACGATTTGGACCGATGTTTCTATGCAATATCCATAACCAACAGAAGTCACAATTCGGTATCAGTGTTTCTGATATCTAACTGCATCAAAATCCCATTTCAGTATAAAAAGATTCACTACCCATAACAGGGCGAATTCCCGGTTTAGTATTGGTGACAGACCGAATCCTCAATTGAGGGGAAAAGTGTTAAAAAAAAGTCCTAAACCTTTTGTATTTGTGCCAATTTAATCCTAAACCTTTTTTTGGTGCCAATTAAGTTCTAAAATTTTTTACGTTGTGCCAATTTAGTCTTTTTCGGTCAATTTTGCCTGGATTTTGCTGACTAAATATCAGCCGACTGATGTGGCCTAATCAATACTGATATGGACAACTTTTAATAATATTTTTGATTTATATTTTTTGATTTATACTTTATTCTTATTCTTTTTATTTTTTTTCCTTCTCCTCCTTCTTCCTCCAACAGGTCGCCAGACCTCGGTGATTGGCCAGAGGTGATGGCCGGCGAGGTTGAGGTCGACCTCACCAGTGGCCGTGAGGGCAGCCTAGGCGGCAAGGCTTGCCCTTGCCGGATCTAGTGAGGGTCAAGCCTTGCCCATGGCCGACGAGGGCGAGCCTCGCCAGCTCGGCATGAGGCCGCCCTTGAGGCTCGCCCTCGCCAGATCTCGTGAGGGTGAGCCTCGCCCATGGCCAGCTCGGCGTGAGGCCAACTCGAGATGGCCTAGGTTGCGAGGGCGGCCTCACGCCGGGTTGGCAGGGCTTGCCCTCGCCACCCAGGCCTCGAGGGCGGCCTCGCGCCGGGTGGGTGAGGCTTGCCCTCACAGCCCAGCGTGAGGCCACCCTCAACCTCGCCGGCTGTCGCCTCTAGTCGGTCGCCGAGGTTCGGCGACCGATTGGAGGAAGAAAGAGGAGAAGGAAAAAGGAAAAAGAAAAAAAGAAAAAAAGAAAAAAAAAGTAATTCAAAAATATTAAAATATTATTGAAAGTTGTCCACATCAACGCTGACCAGGCCACATCAGCCGGCCGACGTTTAGTGAGCAAAGTCTGGCCAAAATTGGTTGGGAATGATTGAATTAGCACAACGTAAAAATGTTGAGGACTTAATTGGCACAAAAAAAGGTTTAAGATTAAATTGGCACAAATACAAAAGATTTAGGACTTTTTAAGTACTTTCCCCTCAATTGAGTATAAGTAATGGGTTGAAACCTCACGTAAGTTGAAATATACATAACTTTAGACAAAATAATTGAGTCATCATTTTGGAGGCTGATAGCGCGAAATCAAATACTAGTGTAACCGTACATGAATAAATATTTCTACACCCAACCTGGGACTTTTCGTCGTGGACTTGTCAAACACCAGTCTGGTCAAATTTGTTGAAATTTGGGCGAGATTTGAGGGACCAAGCAGAATTCAATTTCTCTCACTAGAAGTTGCAACGCCTCTCTCTCTCCTTTCTCTATCTAAAACCAAAAGAACATGGGCAGGCTCATTGACTTCTTCAAGAAGCAAAGCACGTGGCTTCTGGCCCATTTCTCCTGTTTTTGAATTTCCTTTGTTATTTTTACTCTAAACATGTCTGGCATGTGGCGTATTTGAATCCCTTCCTTTATTTCATGTTTATATAATTTGACATGGATATAAACTATTCTCACGGTGTTCCTTCAATTACCACCTTTATCACGCGATTTCTCTGTTCACATTCATGTAAAATCTCAAAATTACTCTCTCATGATACTCTTAAACATTCTCGTCTGAGTTAATTTTCCACATCTTCTATCCTGTGAATTTCTTTCATTAATGGAAATTAAATCTAGAGAGTTGATGGCATGTTGCTATGCATGAATTTAACAATGTAATTGCAATTTTTTAGCAAAATTTATTATTACATATATTAAACTGAGTTTTTTTTTTCGAAAACATAACTGAATTCGAACAGTCAAATCTCGTGAGATATACCCGGAATCAACATGTGTTCCACCATCTCTAATTATCCTAATATAGTTGCCACACTAAATTTAGCCACATTGGCGATTTGTTTCGTCACGCGGTCCCTCTAGGAAAATTGTTTCCTGGTCCTCCTCCTCCTCCTCCTACAGGATCTCGAATCTGGGGTAGGCTTGAGCTCATATGAGATCTGAGGCTCGAGCACAAAGGCTAAACTCAGGTCCAGCCTCCTCCTCCTCCTCCTCCTCCTACTGGATCTCGAATCTGGGGTAGGCTTGAGCTCATATATGAGATCTGAGGCTCGAGCACAAAGGCTAAAACTCGGGTCCAGCGACAAAATGGACAAGTAGTGGCCATACGAGTGGAAACCAGCGGCAAAGGAGTCAGCCGAGATTAGAGGGGTTGGTAATGAAAATCTATGGCGAGCGGTGGTGGAAAGCGGATGTCACAACTGTCGCCAAGGGCGGAAGCAACGATAGCCGGCTGAGGTGGCAGCGGTCCTCGTACCATTCAAGTGGCGCATCCGAAGTTCATGATCTCGTTTCTTCTCATGTGCTCAAGTCCACAATTTTTAGTTTTCACAATCAAAAGTGATATCTCTCTCACACAAAAAATAATTCAGCCAACCTAACTAAGTCACTAAAATGAAAGTAGACAGTCATCACATTCAACTCACTATTTTCAATGGTTCAGATTTGATTTAATGTATTTATCATACCCATGGTAACTTAATCTCGATCAAATATGACCGTTGACCAATTTTTTTGTAACACAGAATTAGGAGATGGACTTGCAACTCTTTCCACACGGACAACAATGAGATTGAAGCACGAGATACCATTGCTTTTTTAAGTGAATGAACAGTTTACACATCTTTCTAAGCTACTTGGGGTGGGGACTCTGCTCTTACACACTTATTCATTATTGATACAAATCAAAGCAGCTTCAGGTGGGGGAACCTATAAGATTGGTTCATGACTATGGTACATGAAGATTTGCCACTGCTATAACTAAGCGAAACATAACTTAAAACTAGATAACTTGTACATCTTCTCCCATCTATTCGCTGGACCACTATGGGAAGGCATTTGACACCCAACAAAGCTCTTCCTAGGAAAACGCCCGAGTCTGAATTGACCAGACAGGTCCTTGGTCACAGACAACCGTGGCTTCGGTCCCGGTTGCTCCGGCAAAGGCATCGAGGACTTCAGTTTGGGGACTCGTGGTGGGACTACGAGTGCTTTCTGGATGTCGTGAAACATGTCCATGTCTGAGTCATAGCGGTTGGAGGAGTTGAAGAACATGTGGAACACTTTCAAGCACCCGAGGTGGAGCCGCCTGCTCGGTTTAGGTAAGCTGCAGGGCTCCTCAAGGACGTGTTGGAGGAACTCTTTCTTCAGTTGGTCTAGCAGATGTTGCACGAAGTTGATGGAGTCCTCAATGCTAGCCTCGGGGTTTTCCTTTAGGTATAGTAGCACAAAGTTCAATTTCCCTTGCTTTTCTTCCTTCTGTAATGTGAGAGAGAGACAAGCAGGAGGGGCTTGTGAGGAGACAATCGTTAAAACAGGGAGACGAAATAAGATAGAGTGTACATAGGTGCACAATAAGAGCGACAATGAGCAAGTACTACTTGGGGAGCAGTGGCCAATTATAGCCGCTTGGCCAGCGGCCAGACTTAGCTCTATCATATTGAACAGTTCAAATAGCCTCAAGACGCATGCTATGCAACATTAAAAAATCTACCTGGTAGCTTTGGATGTCATTCAACAAGCGAGTGATGACCATGAGCAATTTGGTGATGGGCTGGTAGGGGCTAGACCACAGCTGATGCAATGGGGTCGTGGGGCTCGCGAGGCACGAAGAGGGAAGGACTAAGATGTGTGTTGCGATAGATGTCATGCCCACATCGAGGTACTCTTGCATAGGAGGCGCACCTCCGCTTCGGCTCCATTTCGCTTCCATGAGCCATGAATTAAATGTCTCCCCCCACTTTCAAACCAAACACACTATTTTAGCCCATTTAATTGACACATAGTGCTTGATGAAGAAAATTAAAGAAAGAGAAGTATAACGTGAGAACATGAGAAGTACTATATCTTGGAGGTTTTTCTTGATGTCCTTCCCTGATTGTTTGAAGCATTTCACTCTGAAGTCGGTGACGAGATCAACGAGGGCTTTGAATATGGTCTCGGCATGCCCACTTAGTCCTTCACCATCCCACCTGGTATAATGTTCATCACCCACGAAAAGAGACCATCTTGAGGGTAACTAATTGAATGGACCGTGATGCTATGGGAGATGAGTATAGAAACCCAAGAAACCGTACATACACTAATTTTGTATCTTGACACAGTCGCCTCGGTCCTATGGTTTAGTGAATGCATCTCTTGATATATATTGTAGATATAGTAAGTTAGAGTTAGACAAATACTAATCCTTTGTTATAGGTCCAAATCCTATTAGACGCAGTTTTTTCCATCTATTTCTTATATTAAGAAGGATATTAATATTTTGAATGATATTAAGGTAAAGATGCTTATAAATACATCGTTTAGTTGATAAACATACCTTTGAACTGCATCGGTAAGCTTCTCTAGATCCTCTAGTGAACCCTCCGTGTCGAAAAAGTCATCGGCAACGGTTACTATGATCGCACTCTTAGCAACCACTTCTCGTATGTCGGAGTTGCAAGGTAAAGAAATGGAAGTGGCGACAGCAAAATAAGAGTATGTTGTCTTCTCTCGACAGAACTCCATCTTGCTAAGTCCGGTTGTTTCAGACCACCTAAACTCATCCATTAATGAAGAGTCGTTAGAAATAATAATTTGCTAATTAACAACCTATTACTAAACCGTATGCATATGTACCCTTTTACTACATCAAGCTCCATTCTATAAGCAGATTGTCTCAGTACGAATTCCTGCAGAGCAAGTTGCAGAATATCTTGATTATGAACCAACGATGACCTAATAAAATCAAAGAAAAGCAAAAGGTCAATTGCATGTCATAGCATAGTAATAAATCAATATTATAACTTTCCCTTTTAAGACATTACTACCTATGCCAAGATAATTTTCCCATCCATAGTACACACGCATCTTTTTCCTCCAACCACATCCTATGTTCTAGGTGGTCTAGGCGAGCCATCCATGGAAGACCCAGTTCGTACTCAATCTGCACGGACATTTCAAGCATTAACTGATGCCATAACTTATTATAGAGAACGAAAAGAAGCACCAAATATTTACACTAACCATTCTGCGATGACTCGAAGAGATGATGCATTCATCTCTTATTTCTCCCGATAAGATTTTCTCAAGAAGCTTCCTTGAGAAAGTTCTCGCTCTCTCTAGTTGTTGTTCATCCGAAAACATAAGATTGCTGGCTCTATAAACATTAAGGAGCACACTCGAGAAGTATTCATAATGTTTTTCGATGTGATCTCGAACTTCTTCACGATCTAAAAACCAACAAAAGCTTGCTGCAAAATGTAGAGTATAATTAAAATTAATGGAATCACTTCAAGATATCATCCATGAAAGACCCCAGGGAAAAGGAACTAATGGAGGAACAAAGTAAAAAGCATTAGAAAAATTTTAAACCTATTGTATTTGTGTTAATTTTGTCCTGAATTTTTTTTATGGTGCCAATTGAGTCTTAAACCTCTTGACCCAAAGCCAATTTAATCTTTTGTGGCTATTTTTTGCTGATCGTGCCATGCGGGTCGGCTGACGTTGACATGAGCAATTTTTAATAATATTCTAATAATTTTTCGAGCTTTTTATTTTATTATATTTTTCCTTTTTTTTCTTCTATTTGTCTTTCTATTTCTAATCTTCCCCTTCTAATAGCTAGTGGCCGCCAAGGCAAGGGACCTTGCCAGCTACAGGCGAGGTGCCAATCCATTGAGGATAAACCTCACCAATGGCCAGTGAGGAGGACTAGAGGTTGGTGAGGTCCCTTGCCTTTGGCTAGTTGTTGAGCTCCAATGAATTGCTAGAGGAAGGGGAAGGAAAAAAAATGCAAAGAAAAGAAAAGCTAATATAAAAACTATCAAAATATTAGTAAAATTGTCCACATCAATGCTGGAAGTGCCACATAGGCCGGCCGGTGTTCACGTCAGTAATATCTAACCAAAATTAACCGGACTAATTGAACTAGCTCTAAGTTTAAAGATTTAGAACTAAATCGATGCAATTGCATTAGGTTTATGACTTTTTTTGACTCTTTTCCTAATGAACTTATATAATTTGCAACTCATACATGGCGATACACTATAGCCATGCATGCGCAAAAGCCAGAACTCCAAGCAATCTTTGTATAGCTCGGCGGCGATCCAGTGAATTGTTTTTGTGATTGGCTTTTCCTGCTTGTAGTTCCTGAAAAAAAGAAATGTCATTATGCTTGAATTAGTTAGAGATGTCATACGGACAATTCCGTACCTTAAAAGCAATCGGGGGACGGGCTTTTGGGTTTCTAAGGACAGCCTTGCCCGTCCCTTATTCTCTCTGTTTCTTTTTTCTAGTAGTGGATTTTCTAGGGAAAAAAACATAGAGACTAGGAAATTTTACTAACCTATAGATTTGTGCCAAAATATCATCCTTCTCCCGGTCAAAGTACTCGGTCAACCCTAGTCTCACTATTTGATAAACCAAGGAAAGTTTTGCAAGCTCTTCGTCCACGAGATATATAGATGGAACTGTTTTAATCATGAAGAAAAGCCAAGAGATATTCAAGGTTAAAATGGTACAAAAGAAAAATATATAAATTTAATACATAAATTTCAAACTTTACACTGATATATGCTATAATTGCACTACTCCTACAAAATTAGCTTTTAGTAATCTAGCATTTGAAGAATTGTCTCATTCCAAGCACAGCCTAATTAATCTAAAAGCATGATTTGAGTTTCAACTGTATGTCCCTATAGAAGGAGTTGAAAGATTTTGCCCATTTAATTATCACTATCTTCGATTTTGAGTTTACGGTCCAAATTTTCTGAAAAAAAAAAATTATAGTTGCTGCCCCTATGTGTGCAGATGGGTTCCAGTTGAGGCCATCAAATTGGCCAAATAAGTTCAGCTAAAAGAAACCAAAAAAGATACAAATAAAGTTGATGCAATCTTTGTCATACCTTTTATACAATGATAGAATTTCAATGCTCTCGATACGTAACATTTCCTTCAACTCATCCCAATCACAATTTGATAATACAATGCTCTTTTCCGAAAGTAACAATATACAATTTTAGTGAAGTGAAATTAGTCAGGAAACAAGAGGGACGTGCTTGAAAGTACCTAAAAATCTCTAGATTGTAGCGTTCACTTACCGCCGTTAGAAGCACAATTTGAAGCAAGAGATTGAAGATAAGCAAGGCATGCTTTGTGACCAGTGGATAGGTATGCACTTGCTGTTGCAGAGGGTGATTGAAATAAAGAGCCGTCACCATCTACATGCTTCAATATGGTTTCATTGCTGATTTTGTATGTTGGAGGCAATGCCTCAAGATATGACAACAATGGGTAATATTGGTTCCTGTCCACAAGTTTCTCCCTGCAAAAGGCCAAAATGCTAACTGGTATGATCAAGTCTTTTGGGTGGTTTTAGGGGAGAAAATAATGCCTGTGTCTTGTGTAGCTAGCGCAACAAGAAAAGGTCATTGAAAAGTGATACGTGTCGCATGTGGACCCAAATGTTAGATCAAAATTTGAATTCAGAGGCAAATGATTTGGTTATGGCAGAGGTCTCATCGATCAAACAAGGGCTCGATGGTTCATGGGACGAAGAGAAAGAGCGTGCAGGATGAGCTGGAGCTGGAGGGGCAGCATAGTCGTTCGTTGGTCGGAGAGGGCGGCAGAAAGAGAGAGTCGGGCGTGAAGAGAGGTTACGTGCGGAGGGGGGGGGGGTAGGGAGATAGAGAGCGTTCTCTCGAGAAGAAGGCCTGATTGCTAGTCCAAAATTTGGTCTGACATTTGGATCTCACACACAACATGTGTCATGTTCTCAAGAGCCTTTTTTTTTTGTTGTGTTAGTTACATAAGACGCACAGAATATTTTCTCGGCTCAAGAACTAGGGCCCCAATAACTTTTTCCCAATGCACTTCTTATTGTCCAGAGCCTTTTCCACATGCACTTCGTATTGTCCATAAATCATGAAAAGAGAATCGATCAATGAGTTAAAATGTTGACATTTCTTGTATTCCTTATTTAGATATGAGGGCTTGAAAACCCTTTTGTCTACTCTTCAAGACTTACTATCATTGAGCCCAAATTCCGGTTGGTCTCATTCCATGACAAATAATCGTTGTTAAGTAGGTCGACCAACGAAGGGATCTTTATATAGTAGGTTCCTTCAACAAAATAAGAAAAGAAACCTAAACGGTAATTGACAAGTCAAAAGCAAAAGTCAAAAGTCAAAACTAGCACAAGCACACCGATCGAAGCAGTTGGGTCACGCATCCCTCATGCGACTAAGTTTTCAAGTAAAAAAAGCGAGACTCGAAAGTGGGGGTAATTCGGCCAAGAAGGACGAGCGCAATCTAATGCCGATTTGGTCGAGAGATTGAAATGGTTGGGGCTATACGAGTTAATATTTTCAAAGTATCGTGCTCGAATGCAGAAATACGTTAACTTGAAAGAAAAACATACGATAATATTGGACCGATAAAGAAGGGAAGCATTAGATTTACCTTTCGAGAATTTGTTGTCGATTGCGGAATAAATCTACAATGGCACTTTCGGTGCTTTCGGGGAATATGATCTCCAAACCAACAGCACATGCCAAATCAATCATTCCAGGCAAGATGATAGCTATCCAACGAGGAAACTTTCCACGCTTGTTTCTTGAAAGAAGCAATTCCGCATTTCCATGAATGAACTTTAATCCTGAAACGTGAAATTTTCAGAAAAAAAATAAAATGGAGAAATATTAGAGGAGAGTTTGTAAAGAACTATATGACTATTGCATTTCAATAAGGAAGCGAATGTAGTAGTTACTTGCATCACCTATTATATACTTTCATAATATTAGAGATCTCACGTCCATGTTGACTTAAGTTCGACTTTCATTGATGATCGATGGACTTTATTTTAACAAGAGACCACATTAGATTTGGTGGGTTAGATTATGAGTTGAAAACTTAATGAAGTTACCTGAGCAAAAGTCAAGTACAGAGTTTCTTGTAATCACAAAGTTAATCTACTCACCAAAGTAAATTTTATCTTGGAAGGGAAAGCTACGTTCGGGATGGCCATATCTTGACGTAAATAAAGAAAAAATATGCTTTCAATGGCTATATATTAGTGCTTATTTGAAAGTCAAGCACATGGTACCTTTCTCTATTAAGGCTGAACCAACATGCCACTTTTTGAGCACAATCATGCAAACAAGGGTTGAAGCAAGACACTCCCCTCCATCGGACATTTCATGTTCTTCATAATCATAATCTCCCCAAAACCCTTCTTCATTCTGATTATGGAGCACCCAGTTCAAACACCCTTTAAACATGGGACAATCATGCTGGTGAGGATCAGGAATCATCGCCAACCATGCCGTGTTATATGGTGAAGGGGAGAGGAATGAGCTCGAAACTATGTTGGGAAGGAGTATTTCTCTTTTGATGGTATCGACAAGAGATTGAATCAAGGATATTTGGGCCTCCATGAAGATTTTGTTGAGAAGAATTTGGCTTGCTTCTTTGAATGGGAGATTGCATGGTCCAATTAGGTCTATTTATACATGACTTTGAGCTGGCTCCGTTGGGGAGCTGTCTTGTCAAAATGTGAATCATGAGCATAGAACTAAGTTTTATTGGATTCAATCTTTAATGTAATTGTGATTAGTATTTTAGGCATGAAATAGAAAGGGCTTCTCTTGTTTAGAGGTTGAAAATAAATTATACTACATTTGAGGAGACCTAAGTAGCATTGACACGCGACACGTGACACGACACGACACGACACACTGACACGTCATTTCTCAGAAAAAGAGAATTTTGACATGTTGGGAAACGTTGTATATTAAATGAATATTTTTTATATATACATGATAAATTATTATATTTAAATTAATTTATTCAAATTCATAAATAAATAGATAATAAAAAAGAGCCTATAATGAATCTACACTAATAACATTAATAAATTTATTCATAAAAAATTGGAAAGACATTTTTTGACTTTAACAAAAGTTATTGATGAAATAAATGACTAACGAGAGATTAGAGTCAAAATAAATTTATATTTTTCTATGGTGATCAAAATTTATCATTATTTAACATTTAGTGTTTGTATTTTTTGAAATAATTTTTTAACCTACTTATTTATTTATTTTTTAGCCTTACCATTTATTAATAAATTTAGTTAACATTCGATTTTTTTTTGGGGCTAAATGGGTCCCACCCATTTATTTCACCCTCTGCTTTCTTCCCCCACCCCACCCCACCCCACCCCACCCACCACCTACATCTATCACTTCCCAAAATTGAAGTCACGCTACACGAGGCTCCATCCTCTCCTCCCTCCAAAGAAAAAAAGAAAAGAAAATCACCTTGCACAAGGCTTTCATTTTTTCCCTAGCAACCGTCGCTTCCTCTCCTTGCTCCTATGAAGCACTAACACTCTTCAAGAGTCTTCGTGTTGTGTCGGACATTTTGACACGTGTCCGACGCTCTCTGACACTTTTCGACACTCAATCAACACGTGTCAGAAAATTCGACACTTGGTCAACTTTCTCAACACTCTGATATTTGAGTCAAAATTCTAACATACGAGTTTCTGACATGTGATTATGATATTGAGGTTAATTTTAAAAATTCAATAAATGAGAAGTCAATAAATATACATATATATATATATATATATATATATATATATATATGCAAAAATAAAACACAATAATATAAATAATATAAATTGGGAAAGAAGAAAAATATAGTATTATCTTCTCTTCGACTTTTACTTCCCATGATACACAATTCACCCCTTAAGTTTTTTTTTTTTTTCTTTTCTTCCAACATATCTAACATTCGAGTCCAAAATATGGATCGCTTGGTATTTTTTCCAAGTTTTATGAATTATTAAAATAGAGTTGAATTTGTCAAATTGAAATAATGAATAATATTAATAAATGACAGATTAATATTTTTAGTGTATATTCATTCTAGGGTTTTTTTAATTATTTATTTATGAATTTGATTCAATTTAATTTGATTGAAATAATCATAAAAATGATGATTTATTATGTATATATAAATATATATTTAATATATAACGTGTTCTAATGTGTTGGAATTCTCTATTTTTTGAGAAATATCGTGTCGTATCATGTCGCATGTCACGTATTAGTGTCGGTGCTACTTGGCCTTGCTCTTCTTCTTGAAATTGAGAAAGCAACCTCAGTAAAGTAATAGCCCAACAATCCTAGTAGTCACCTTCTCCTCTCCCTTGCTCGGTCTCTACCTCTTGATCTTTGCTCTCTTTCGGGCGCCTCATCATACTCGCTCGCCACTGCCTCGCCTCCATTCCCTCCCCACTTTGCCATCGTAGCCTTGCGTCTAGCCCTCCATTGCAGCATTGTGGTTCTCCATCTCGGCATTGCAGTCAACAATCGCAGCCTTCTCGATCGTCTCGGTCTTTGCTCTTCCTTTACCCTCCCTTGTCGTCGCTCGCGGCGTCGCTTCCGCTCCCTCACCCTTGCCTCCACCCTCCATCATCTTCTTCCCTCTATACCTACAGACCCACCCACGAACCTCCAGACATGCTCGTTGAAGTGTGTTGGAAAGAGTTGACCACGTGTCGGATATTCCGACATGGGTTGACCGGGTGTCCGAGCGTGTTCGACACAACACAGAGGCCCTCCGAATGTGTCCATGCTTCATAGTAGGAGACACTTGAAAGACACGTGAACAAGGAAAAAATGAGATGAAATTGGGATTATGTGCGATGTATGAATAAATGAGGTGGTATTTATATGACACAATTTGTTTGGGAAGTAGCTCAATAGAGATTTAAGGATAGAATTGGAATAATTCCATCATGAGGGACGTTACCTAGAGAATCCAATTTGGACCAATTGATATCAATCTATTTTAACTTAAAAGAAATATATAGATTCATTTTTACTCAAAAGCTTAAATCATTAAATTATGAGCTTACTAAATATGTTAATTGTGCCATAAATGAGATGAAATTGGGATTATGTGCGATATATGAATAAATGAGGTGGTATTTATATGACGCAATTTGTTTGGGAAGTAGCTCAATAGAGATTTAAGGACAGAATTGGAATAATTCCATCATGAGGGACGTTACCTAGAGAATCCAATTTGGACCAATTGATGTCGATCTATTTTAGCTTAAAAGAAACATATAGATTCATTTTTACTCAAAAGCTTAAATCATTAAATTATGAGCTTACTAAATATGTTAATTGTGCCATAAATATGAATTCTTCAACTATCACTTCTTTTATTAACATTTTTATGTGTGCAGTTTAACAAACAAATCTTATGCTAATTTTTGAATCTTTTATGATTGGCACTTTCTTCTTCTTCTTCTTCTCTCTATCTCTCTCTCTCTATCTCTCTCTCTGTCTCTGTCTCTCTCTCAACACTCCTCCATGCTTGTCAAGCTTATGGCAATCGAGATCTCAATGAGCTGGACGACCATGACCAACAAATGCACTGTAAGGTGATAGAGCAAAACACACATAGACAGAGATGGGAAGAGTTAAGGGCAAAGGTGGAGGGGCAAACGGTGGCTTCAACAATTGGAGGAGGGGCAATGCATGATCCTAATTTGGATGGTAAGGGTGGGTGGCTTTTGAGCTTCGCATTATCATAGAATTGGGGCCTCCAGGCTACTAAAGATAGACAAACCAAATCGGCTCGAAACGTGTGCTGACCCTGATCGTGCCTCTAGATCTTAGCGAGCTCAACAACTCATCCTCCAAGACTTGCACAAGCAATTGTCGAGCCTTCAAAAAAGCCTAGCCGCCCCAAGCCAAATTTGGTGAGGCTGACTCTCGCTAGGTGACGATGGCTTTGTTGGGCCTTGCCCTTACCAAATCTTGCGAGGGGAGCCCTCATTGGCACTCATTCCTACCCAAGCAACGGCAACTCTCGCCCAGGTGAGGCCAACTTGTCCAACTATTGACAAAGAAGGAATTGAGGAAAATATAGAAAAGATCAAAAAATTATTAAAAATTATTCAAGTTAATGTCATCGTGCCACATAGGAGGGTTGGTATTTACATCAACGATAATTGGTCGGATAGACTTAATTGACAAAATTTAAAAAGATTTAAGACACAATTGGTAGAATTGAAAGATTTAGGATAAAATTGGTAAAAGTATAATAGGTTTAAGACTTTTCGAATAATTTTTCCAAGAAAATGCTAGCAATCACTTTTTTGATGAACTAGGTTGTAAGGAGTATTAAGAATTGGTCTATTTTCTTTCCTTTTCTTTTCTTTTCACGATGCCCTTGTCAAGGGCTCATAAGGGCATTGCGGCCTTCGCTTGGATCTAGGCAAGGACTTGATCCCCTTGCCTAGATATTGGCAAGAATAGGAGGCCCTCGCCCATGGTCGTGAGGGCATCGACCTTTGCCTACATTTAGGTGAGGCCTAATGTCTTGCCTACAGTCAATAAGTTATGGCCGACAACCTTGCCAATCTAGAGTTGTAAAAAAATACAAAGAAAGAAAAAAGAAAAACAACAAACAATTAAAAAAATCAGAAAATATTGAAAACTTATAAAAATTGTTAATAGTAGCACTGGCAATTGTGCCACATAAAATGACCAGCATTTACATTAATAATTTTCGATTAAAATTGACTGGATAAACTAAATTAGCATAAGTAAAATGTTTAAAATTGAATTGATCTAAGTACAATGAATTTAGAATTTTGTTGGTATATTTTCCAAAACTTGCATTTATTGATGGGATAATTCCATTTGCAAATAAAAACCTTGATCGGCATCAACGCCTAAACCGTGCTTATTGAGGATCCTTTTTTTTTATAATTAATTAGCGTACCAAATCAAAGTATTTATTATATAGCTAAGATCAATGGCAAAGTCAAGTACGAACTCTTTTCTTCCTAAAGCATTTATGTCATCTGTGCAGTGATTTATTGTCTTCGTTTATGTTCAACCCCTCTGCTCGATCCTTGGCATATCAATTTTGAATGACTTGGCTTCCTCCAGGAAATTGTTCTCTCAAAACCTATCAGAATCAAGAATTGGTGGTTGAGGAATCCAAATGCTACACAACCAAGCGCTAGTCGACAATTTCAACCATTGTTTTCAATTCTATCTTCGACACTGAGTGATGTTTGCATGTTAAACGTGTTGGTGTGATTTTCTATGTAAAATCCACTGCGTCAACTAATTTTATTTTTTTTGGTGACCCGAGAACCCCCATACAGCCAGTAGCTGGCGAGGTAAACCCGGAGCGGTGCTAGCGTAGGACCCACCACCACGACACTGCACTTAAGACTATTTACACGTTAAACGTGTTGGTGTGATTTTCTACGTAAAGTCCATTGCGTCAACTAAGTTTTTTTTTTTTTTTTGTGACCCGAGAACCCCCGTACAGCTGGTAGCCAGCAAGGTAAACCCATAGCGGTGCTAGCGTAGGATGCACCACCACGACACCGCACTTAAGATCACTAGCGACGCCTCTGGAATATGAACTCTTCCCCTTTCGTGAGAGGGAGGAAGCTCAAGCTAGCAATGCCACCACATGGGGTGGTTGCGTCAACTAAGTTGCTATAGTATAAATTGTGAATGCACCGTATGACGATTATATTTAACGAGTATTATGACAGATGTACAACATTAATTCAATACTTTTTTTTTACATTGCATACAAGTAATTTTACATTTCATTTCCATTCTCATTTGTGTCAATAATAGCTTATGAATATGCCACATAATTTACTAATTGGACACTATTTACATTACTAAGATGTTCATGATAAATAAATTTCCGCAAATTATCAAATTTTAACTTCCTCTTTTGATAGACTTCCTCTTGTTTCAACAAAAAGTTCCATATTGCTCCATACTATTATGAACTTGTGCTTAATCCCGTTTCATGAGTTTTCCAGAAAGCAATCACAACTTTCGTAAAAAGCGGCACCGCTTTTAAGTTCTAAACATTCAACATCTTTATCCACGGGATATAGAGATGGCAGTGTTACAATCATCAAGAAAAGCCAAAAGATATTCAAGGGTTAAGACCGCTAAAAAAGACAAGTACAAAAACTCAGTAAATCAATTTTCATATCAATGATGAATGAGGCTGCTTTGCATGTGCTATACTTACTCTACTTCCATAAAATGAGATCTGGTTAGTTGAACGTTTGGTGCTCCAGCACTTGAAGCCTTGGGTCATGCCAAACACATCCTAGTCAATCAAGATGCAGAGTTTGAATCGCTAGTTTAAGTCTCTATTACGAGGACTTAAGGATTTCACTCATCGAATTATCAAAGTCTTGGGTTTTGTTCCTATGTCTTGATGGCTTCCAGTTTGAGGCCATCGAATATGCCACAAAAGTCAAGCTAAAAGAAGAAAAATGATTGAGATGAAGTTGATGCACTCTTTACCGTACCTTTCATCATAAAGAGTGTTAATTTCGATGTGTCTAGTACCTAATATTTCTTCCAATTCAAGTCCATCACGATCCATGAAGTACGGCTATTAGTTAATTTTCTTTTCCGAAAATGACCATATGTAATTTTCAGAATTTTTTGAATTTTTGAATATTTTAATTTTTTTAAATATATTATTTAAACATTTTTTAATCCTAAAATAAAGGTCTGGGCTGGGCTGTTGAGCCCAGCCGAATATGGGCTGAACTTGGACTCTCGGGCTTGGGTCAAGAATTTGAAACATTCTCAAACTAAGCCTACACCTAACAATCTAACTTCAAGCTCACATCTACCAGAGCCTAAGCACGCCCCTTACCTACTTAAACCCATGATTAGTTTTGTTTTTTTTTGTTGTCAGAAAACCCATGACTAGTTTGCTCCTCCCCATTTTGTGTTTTTTTCTTTTCTTTTTATTACTTTTTTATTTCTTTTATTCTCACCCCTTCTCGAGCGATGTCCTTCACCGGAAGCTCCTACATTTTTAGACAAACCTTGGGCAAATCTGAAGCCACCGCCGAGCTACCACCCTTCATCAGTCATCCACTCCGAATGCCACTCGCCTACCAACTTCCCCACTGTCGGCCAAACATACCTTCCACGGCCAAACACCACAATCAATGCCGACACCCAATGTCGCCCAACACCACTGGAACATCTCAATAGAACGTGATGCGCATGGACAATTCGACTTCGGCCAAAGACAAAGGCACAAAGAGTAGATCTCATTCAGACATTTCATCAAGCAGTTGGAACGTGCTATTGAAGCAAGAGATGCTCGTCTCAACCGAGAGGCAAACTTGGACAGGGGCTCCCAAAAATGAACCAAAACACTCATCAACACAATAGGGGATTGATGGGGCGGAAGTTCGCATGAGCCAGACAGCCGCAACCTCTGACTTGGCATGCCCGAGACAAGGCAAGAACAGGCCACGAAGAGGGCTTACCGGTTTGGCATGGGGACGCTAGCTAGGAAAGATCACTGAACGGGGGTCAAGCGCAGCTAACTTGTTGGTCGAAACTCCCTCGTTCTCGGCCCTCTCGACTCTCTTGCAGCTCTCTCTATCTCTCTATCTCTCTCTCTCTCTCTCTCTCCCAACTTGATCTTCACTCCTATAGTAGATTAGATCAATTGTTCCATCATTGTTAAGATCTCTCAAAAAATAAAACTTCACATTAATGTGCTTGCTTCTTCCATGTAACATAGGATTCTTGGAGAGTTTGATTGCTAAGTTGTTGTGACAAAAAATTTTAGTAGCTCTTAGTTGCTTGAATTGCAGCTCCTCAAGAATTCTCCTTAGCCAAATAGCTTGACAAGCACTATCTGTTGCAACAACAAATTCAGCTTCTGTACTTGACAATGTGACAATTGGTTGCTTCTTGGATGACCACGAAATAACACCTATCCCAAAGATAAAAGCATAACCCGAAGTGCTCCTCCTATCATCTTGATCTCCTGCATAGTCGTTATCAGTAAATCTCAACAAATTGGACTTTCACCATTTTTGTAAAATAGCCTAAAATCTCTAGTTCCTTGCAAGTAACGAAGGATTCTCTTGGCAGCTAACAAATGCATTTGTGTAGAATTCTCCATATATCTACTGATTAAACTCACATAATACATTATGTTTGGTCTTATTGTAGTTAAATACATCAAACTGCCCACAATATGTTTATAAAGTGTGTTGTCAACATTCCTTCATTCATGATTTTTGTATAACTTTAAGCCAAACTCAACTGGAGTGTTTACTAGATTACAATTCTTCATCTAAAATCTGTCCAAAATTTCTCTCACATATTTCTTTTAAGAAATGAAGATCCTATCATTCGATTGTACCATTTCTATGCCAAAGAAGTAATGCATCATACCAAGATTAGACATTTCAAACTCATCCATCATAGATTTCTTGAATTCTTTAAACATGCCATCACAACTTCCAGTAAATATAAGATCGTCAACATACAAGCAGACAATAAGTTTCAATATGACTATACCAAGCCCGAGGGGCTTGTTTTAACCCATAAAGAGCTTTCTTCAATTTATAAACTTTATACTCATTTCCAATCTTGACATAACCAAGGAGTTACTCGACAAATACATGTTCCTCCAAGTACCTATGCAAGAATGCCGATTTGACATCTAGTTGGAAAATAGGCCAAGAATTCTATGCTGCCAATGAAACCACCTATCTGATCGTGTCATGTCTTGCAACTGGAGAAAAAACTTTTGTATAGTCAATCCCATATTGCTGCTTGTATCCCTTGGCTACCAAACGTGCTTTGTATTTGTCAACTTCACCATTTTTTTTTCAGTTTTGTTTTAAAGACCCACTTTATACTAATGGTTTTTTGTCCATCCGAAAGATTGGATAGCTCCCAAGTATCATTTCTTTCGATGGCATTAATTTCATCATCCATCGCTTTTCGTCATTTTTCTTCTTTGACAGCACTCTCAAAAGTTGTAGGGTCATAGTATGAAAATAAGATAAAGTGAGTAATTGAATCGACAATTCCAGTTACCTTATAATATTCCATCCAAGCAAGCTTTATTCTAATGCGGCGAAGAGATTGAGCTTCTTTTTCATTGACTTCAGTGATTGTTGGCGAAATTCTAGCAGTTGTAGATTTCGTATTTGATGAATTTTGGGGCATACAAGGTGCTGAAATTTGCTCATGTTCAGCATCATTGTCATAAAGAACTTGGGTAGGTTGCTACCTATTCTAATCCCAAGTGTTATCTTAATCAAAAACAACATCCCTGCTAGTCACAATCTTCTTTGTTAGTGGATTGAATAATTTACATGCTTTGGATGCTTCATTTATATCAAGAAAGATACACTTTTTAGTATTGTCATCAAGTTTCTTCCTTTTCACATCTGAGACATGGGCATATGCGATGTATTCAAAGATTCTAAAGTGATCTACAGCCGATCTTCTCCCACTCCAAGCCTCTTCAGGGGTCATATTATGAATAGCAAAAGTTGGACTTCTGTTCAAAACATGAATACTCCGATTTATTGCTTTTGGCTAGAAAGTCTTTGGAACTCTTTCTCTTGCCAATAAGCTTCTCACCATGTTGAGAATGGTTCTATTCTTCCTCTCAGATGCACTATTATGTTGTGGTGTATATGTAGCAATAAACTCTCTTCGAACGCCATGCTTTGCACAAAAAACTTCAAATTCTTTTGAGCAATATTCACCACCACGATCTGTTCAAAGAGTCTTAATAGTCTTTCCTGCTTCATTTTCAAAACGAGCTTTGAAGCTTTTAAATGTGGGGAAAGCTTATGATTTTTCCTGTAAAAAATAAACCCAAGTTTTTCTGGAAAAATCTCAATGAAGGTAATTAAGTATCTTTTACCTCAATTAGAAGATGGGTTTATAGGATTACAAATGTCCGAATGCACCAGCTGCAAAACATCATTTGTTTTCCATGACTTCTCTTTTGAAAATTGAGAATGATGTTGTTTGCTAACAACACATTCTTCGTAGACTTGGGAATGAATAGAAATTTGAGGAAAAGACCTGTCACCATATTTTTCTGTTGGAGGGTGTCGCGACCAATTTTTCGGGTGCACCATCTAAAACTAGGTTAATGGACTGCTAAATTTTTACACTTAGCTCGAGCTCTCCCAAGCCCATACCAAATCGCGACTTAAGTCTAAATTTTTAAACATGCAAAAGGTTATTATCTAAGAGTTGCCACTAATCGGTTTATGGTAGGTCGATTAGACACCTAAGTAAAATAAATTGAGATTTATTTTACTCCTACGAACCAGAGATTTGGGTACGGGGACTTGGTTACGCTAAATTTCTCTAACGCCCTTTCGGTACCATTTCTTTTATTTTGAAAAAATGTTTTTTTACAAGCAGCTTGGGTTTATTTTAAATCTATTTCCCTAACATGTGAGGTTATCATGCGCGTGCACAAACCACCAATTTAACACTCAGATAAACAATAAATAAATTGCAAAAACTTACCTCCAAGCAACGAAAGCATCTGCAATGTTAAATTAAAATCCACATCAACAACCTTGGATATGGTTTCTAATTAACACACGATTTCTTTTTTTTTGTTTTCACTTAATTAATGAAAATCATGCAATATATGCAATAATCCTAATGACATGTAATTTCTAATTAAATGGGCCTAGCAAAAAATACTAAATGACATACATTTCAATGAATCTAACCCTAATGATGTGCACATGACATTTTTTCCTTTTCCTAAAAGAGTGCATTTTATCCTAAATAATAAAACTAATTTAACCTATGACATTTTTTGTATTTTTCATGAAATTCGAAATTTGGTAAAATGTGAAAATTACCTAATTAGATTAAGATCCTATTTAATTTATATTAGGAATTAGGTTGAGCCATATCCTAATTTAAACTAAAATATTATCTTAACCTAAATGATCCTAAAATGCAATATATCTAAAAATGCCAAGCTTATAATAAATTAAAAAAATCTAAATTAAACTAAGTGCCATTTAACCCTAATATGCAATGACATGTATAATAATTTGCTAGTAAAATCGATACTTTGATCTTAAGCCTTAAAGATCAAAACATCAATTTTATTCCTGCTTAATTAATTATTTCATCTAAAGCCTTATAGATGAAATAAAAAACCCTGGCGCGGTTGCGAATCGGGTGATACATTGAGATCTCCAATTATGCATGGATGGGTACTTCAACCAAAGAAAACAATACATAAAAAGATAATGATAAAAAAAATAGAGAAAAACCTAAACTTGCTTAATAAAGTAAAGCAAAAATACCTAGTAAAATCTTCCTTTTCTTTTCTTTTCTTTCAAAAAAAAGAATTTTGGCCACTGGCTTGGGGGGAAATCACCGGCGAGGGTCTCCGGCGAGGACACCGAGAGGAGCACGACGGCGGCGAGGCAACGGGGAGCGTCGCGGGTCTAGGTGTGGGCGTCGCGGGCGAGGGACTCCGAGCGCGGGCTGAAGCGGGCGGAGACGGCATCGGGCGGCGATGCAGCAGGGAGCGTCGCGGGCGGCACGGCGAGATCGGCGAGCAGGGTCGCGGGCGGAGCTCGGGCACGGGCGTCGGAGCGGTGCGGCGCTGGTTCACGGGCGGAGCTCGGGCACGGGCGTCGGAGCGGTGCGGCGCTGGTTCGCGGGCGGAGCTGAGGCGGTGCCGCGAGCGTCGCGGGCAAGACCGGCGGCGCGGCGGTGGCAGAGGCGCGGTGGCGGAGGCGCGATGGAGTGCGAGCACGGTGTGCAGCTCGGCTAAGGAAGCTCCGGCGGTCGTTGCGACGCGAACGGCGAAGGTGGAAGACGATGAATAGTATCTGTCAAATCAACCCCCTTTTACTTGCTGTTTTTGCTTTTTTCCTTCCCCTACCGCACACACGTCCACTCACTTTTCCTCCCTTTTCTTTTTCTTTTGTTCTTTTTTTTTTTTACAAGAAAGGAACCCCCATTTTTACTTTGCGCTCGGTGTCTTTTATAGGTCCGAAAAAATGTATCCTCACGACATATATTTTTTCCTTTTTTGGCTTGCGCACGATATCTCTAGGTATGTCGTTGAAACATATATACCGCGCAATATTCCCTTTTGTATTTCACGCATATTCCATCCAGAAAAATTCCATTTTTGCATAAAATACACCCCAGTGTATATTACTTAAAAAATATGAAAAATCTAAATGGAATATGTGTAAAATCTTCCTTTCACCGGTGGCCTAAAATAAACTGAAAAATAAAATGCTTCTAAATTATATGCCATGCCAGGTGTGTGTGTGTGTGTGTGTTTTTATTATTTTTATTATTTTTTATTTTTAAAATCAAATCCCCAAAAATTTAGGTGTCAACAGCTGCCCCTCTTTGAAGGTGAGCTTGCAGAGGTTGCCTTCAAAGATAAATTGAGACCTAAATTTTGATCATGCATATGTAATGAAAGATTTTTTGTTGGAAAATGAATTCCATTTTTTAATGCAATTTATATGATGCATGGAAATATTGGTGCAAATGATAGATGAACCTACCTGGGATAACTTACCTTCGAGGAGGATAAAGTAATTCGAGGTAGTGAGTGTTACCTGTCCAGGACCCGTACCATTCTACGGTCGCCTAGAATAGTAACATGACTTTGTGGAGATGCTGCTTTCCTAGGACTCGTACCATTCTACGGTCGCCCGGTATGGCAGAAAGGAGCTGCTTTCTCAGGACCCGTACTATTCTACGGTCGCCCAATACGGCAGAAAAGTTTTGTAAGGAACTACTTTCCTAGGACCCGTACCATTCTACGGTCGCCCAGTACGGCAGAAATGTTTTGTCTAGGACCCGTACCATTCTACGGTCGCCTAAACGGGGATTCATTTTCCAGGACCCGTACCACTCTACGGTCGCCTGAATAAGGAATAGGTGTTGTCAATGACCCGTACCATTCTACGGTCGCCTCGATGAAGAAAATTATTTTTCCAGGACCCGTACCATTCTACGGTCGCCTGAATGAGGAAATTGCTTTTCCAGGACCCGTACCATTCTACGGTCGCCTGTTAGAGCAATAAATGTTGTCTAGGACCCGTACCATTCTACGGTCGCCTAGACTGAGGTTTTGCTTGGCTAGGACCCGAACCATTCTTCGGTCGCCTAGCTTTGCGACAGAAATCATCTGACCAGGACCCGAACCATTCTTCGGTCGCCTTAATTAGATTGAATCTGGAGAGAAATCTTTGGAGGACAACTCAATCGAGTGTCGGTATGCTTAAAAGGGAATACCTGTGCAATGACAAAATTCCAGGTATGGATAGAGATATACTTACCTGGTAACATCTCCGATCTTCGGGGATATATCTCCTGCAAAACATGGTCGTAGGAGAGACAACATGCATTGTTAATCATAAACATGCATCAATTTAATGGAGATTCATGATGATTTCCATTAATCTTGCATCGCCTAATTTCTATTCTGAACACATGAGTGTCATGAATGTGTCAAATGAGGGATCCTTTGGTCTGAAAGGACTTTTTCTCTCATCCTCATTAAAATGGCAATTTCATCTTGACCTTTGATGCAAGATTTTGTCAATCACTCTATCTCACCATTGTCATGCCAAACAAGGGTCTGAGCAATCTTGCAAGTGGTATGATCTCACCAATCTGAGAGGTCTTTAAAAGGGACCGTAATGTGGGCTTAGTTAACGGCTTAACAAAGGGGACTCTTTTGAGTCGAGGTTATTTGAAAAAATGAGTGATATTCTGTAATCATCTCTGGGTTTACAAGTCAAGAACCCTGCAAAATGAGAAAGAGATAATCTTGCTCGCACTTCTTTGAGCGATGCTTAAAACATGTGAACCCCTTAGTTAATTCAAGTGCCATAATCAGAAGAGACTTTGCAAGGGACATAACATAGGCTTGGTTCATGGGTTGAGAAATGAAAGGATCATTAGGCTCAAAAAGTGTTTAGGGGGGGTTAAAGTTGGTGATCATCTTGACATTTTCACCACTTTCTTTCTCCACCGTCGAAGATTTTTTATCACAACTCCATTGATTGCAACAACATTTGAGAGTTTTTTCTGGTATCACCTTGTTGGGGATACAACTATATCAAGAGTTTGATTTTTTTTTTGGCATTGGCCTTGCTTTTACTAGGCACACTGCTTTTTCATGCCCCATTATTTTGCACTTTTTTTGAACTTGCACAACAATCCTTTACAACATTCTAAGCCATGTTACTTGAATGGTTCTTTTTGCCTTGCCCCAGTGTAAGGGATGATCACCAACTGGGTTTAATATAAAATAAATTCATAGGCTCAAGTGGGCTATGCAATGGATAGAAGTGTATATGATAAAGAAAGAACTGCTCTTCATCATCCTAAGGCACTTCAATTAACACATGAATTCAATGCAATAGCACAACTTGAAGATTGATGCAAGTGAGAGCAAGAAAATTTCAATTCATTTTCCTCACCTCATGCTGCCATTTTATCTCCCATTTGCCCCAATTTGGGGTGATTCTTGACAGGGGTAATTCGAAAAGAATATCTATAAGTGTATGGGCTCAAAATGGTTAAGCAATGGATCACCTGTAGTGTTTAGGGTAGAGAAAAGAATGCCTCTCATCACCTTGGTTGACGTACCCTTTGCGAGATAGCTCTTTTCCTTGCGGGCATGGAATCTCTTTACACAACTCATCGATGATTAGTGTATGGGATAGTGTATGGAACAAGGTTTGCCTTTCATCATTCCCGGGTATCTCATTGACACATTCAATTTATCTCACACAATTCATCAAGGAAGAAAAATACAAGATTTATGACAAATTTGAACAATTCAGCTCATTAAGGTACTTTATTAGTCACAAAAATACTTGCAATTCAAGACATGACATGGAAAATTCTGTCATGGATAACATTTCTTGACAACATCAGCATTAATTGGAGTGGAAAACTCACGACCACCTATCTCTACTTCAATCAAGGCACTTCCAGGAAGTACTTTTTTCACCACATATGGGTGGTTGCAGTTTGGAGCAAACTTCCCCCCAGAATCTAGAATTGGATTGGATCCTCTTCATATCTTTGCATGCTATAAGACTGTCTCTGAAACAGAATGTAGATGGGTCAAACGGGGTAAAATCCTCTTCTCTTTTTTTTTTAAAGATTTTAAAAAAAAAAAAAAAACAATTGGAAGAGTATTTTTTTGAAGCATTTTGACACGAGAAAGCACGATAAAGTCCAGGCCTCAGAATCTCTCCATGGATGATATTTTCTTTTTATTGTTGGCTGGATATCATCACCGGGCTGGTTTGGTATACCTCATCATGCCCTCAAAATAAAACTTGCAATTTTATTGATATTCATCAATCAATTACATTTATTTAATGGAAATGCGATTTTCAAGCCCTAAAAAGAAAGCGAAGAAAAAGAAATAAAAAACAAGCCCTAGAAAGTGATAAAAATTCCCGCGCAGGGGAATGTGGGAAAGCAGTAAACGAGTTACTCTTGTGGGCTAAAGCCCATCTTCTCCCGATGTCCTTCGTCAATGGTCCCTATGAAGACGTCATTGAAGAGACTAGTGATCCCTTCCAATGCATCATCGGGGTTCTCTATTTCCGAGGGTGTTGGATCATCCATGCCACCCCATCCATCTGGGACAATGCTGCGGGGATCAATGTAAAAACTAGGAGGAGCCGTATACTTCAGTAGATAGTCGAATTTTCCGCTTGGCTGCCCTAGGGTGTCCATTATTTCCGCTTCATCCTGCATCATTACCAGGAGGCTAGGGAATGTCTCACAAATGTTCGGGGGTGATGGGTTTTGCCTTCCTTGCCCTTGGTCAGTTGGCGAGTTCTGCCTTACCTGCCTTCGTCCTCTAGAACTTTCCCCACCTCTTCCATGGTACCCTAATTCAGCAACACGGGACCTCTGAGGGACTTCATTGGGACTTTGAATACTCTGACCATTTCTTTCAAGGCCAGTACCAGAAACAAAACCATTCCCAATCGTCACCATTCCCATCATAAGGGCAACATTTGAAACTTCAAGAGTGGGTGGTGAGTCTCGAGGTGCATGTATGGTGGACACCAACTCCAATGAGTGGTAACTTGATTCGACTTCAATGTCTAGATCCAGAATAGCATTGACCGTACCCTCATGCTTTGGTAGTGGATTCTTTTGGACGTTCGGCCGAGCAGTTTGAAATGAGAAGGCCTTCGTGTCCAGGAGGTCTTGGATCTTATGCTTGAGAGTGAAACATTCATCAGTTGAATGCCCCAATTCGCCACTATGGTAATCACACTTCTTCATTGGGTCGTAGCCTCGGATGCTTTCACGACTAGGACGCTTTGGCTCATTAGTAAGCAAACCTTTCTTTCTTAGGATTGCCAATACTTGGGATGGAGATCTAGGGAGAGGGGTGAATTGTCTTCTTGCTTGGGCAGCTTGTTGCCTTTGATTCATCTGGATAGTCGGGGCACGATTGGTACTTTCTTGGCTATAAGCCATATTCACATCTTCAGCAGGCTCTTTATCCTTCTTGGCAAAGAATCTTCTACTCGATGGCTCAGTAAACCAGCCTTCTCTTATCCCCATCTCGATTTGTTCCCCCACAGGAATAAGCTGATTGAAGTTTTCGACGTACGTGCTGGCCATGCATATACGAAACTCGGATGGGAGAGCTTTGATAAATAACTTCATCAACTCCTTGTCAGTAGGCTCGGGGGTGATTTGAGCTGCCAAGTTTCTCCATCTCACAGCATACTCTTTAAATGACTCACTTCTTTTCTTTTCCATCCGCTCCAGGTCTTCTCGAGAAGGCGCGATGTCCATGTTGAACTTGTACTGTTTGAGGAATGCGTCCGCCACTTCGTTCCAGGTTTCAAGGAGGTTTACGTTCTTCATCACGTACCAGTTTAATGCGGGCCCAATCAAACTTGCATGAAATGATTGGATTATAAGGGGCTCATTTTTGACGTGCTGGGCCATGCGGACGTGGTACATCTGCAAATGAGACTTTGGACAAGATGTCCCGTCATACTTCTCAAACTCTGGCATTTTGAATTTGCTCGGCATTTTAACTTTCTCATAGACCGAGAGGTCAAATGGGAGTGAGCTTTGAGACTCCTGCAACTGTCTCACCTTCTCTTCCAGCTTTGCAACACGCTCATCCTGATCTGTCTTGGGAATATTGTCTAGCTTGGCCTTTCCAACAAGGACCACGTCATCTTCCAATCCAGGCATTTCATCATCATTCATTTGGGCCCTATTTGCTTGCCTCGGGACTACTATCTCAGGGAGAGCAGGTGGAGGAACCGGATTCACTTGGAGGGATTGAAGTTGAGCTGTTATAAGCTCCATAGAGGCAGCCAACTATTGGAGTCGGCCTTCCACGGAGGACATGCGATCGCGCATCTCGCTTTGGTCGGCCATTCTTGCTCTTAATCGCGTGATAATAGGTGAGCGAGGAGAATTCGTTATCACCTAATTTAAATGGATGAAAATGCATAAGTATGAGGTGCAAATAGCGAATCAATCCATGACAATGATCTATCAACTTTTTCTTCTTTTTTTTTCTTTTTTATGAAAAGTTCTTACAAGAAGAGAATTTCCTAAAGAGAGCTAGAAAAGTGGATGCCTTAGCAAGATCAAATTTTCTAGACATGAATTGAAAACAAATTCTCCAAAGTTTTTTATTTTTTATTTTCCAAATGATTTATTGCATGGCAATTTCCTCATTTCATCTCTAATTGACAAATAAGTTAAATTAATGATTGACCTAAATTGTCATGGACCGACCAAAAATATTACAAAATAAATTGCATGGTATAAGGATAGAAGACTTACTTCACCAATGTAAAATGACGGCAATCACATAGACAAGCGCATGAAGTGTGAGGTTCAATTTCTAACTAAGAAGGCTAAACAAGGTGGAGTTAAAAGAGTGGGATGACTTAGTTGCAGCCTCGCATACTAAGTCAAGTCCTCCTAACTCCGGCTCAGTCAAGAATGATACCCCAATGCGACGCAGCCTCGCGGGCAGAGGTAAACATTCTTAACACCAAGAAAAACTTTCGGGATTGAGTTGGGCAACCTCTACTACGCGGCCTCGCGGTCGAAGTCGTATCCAACTCAATACCATCCTAAATGTCCTAGTGCGGCCCAGGTCTGGCGGCATGTTGTGTGTGCAATAATGTAGTGTTGAATGCAAGACATGCGCAACAATTTAGATCAAGCAACACTTCAATAATTTAAATTTAAAATATTCATCCCCAACTCCAACCTGCAAGACAAGGGTTAGCAAAGACTACTCCCCTTATATCTTCTCATCTGCAAAAACATTTAACACCTTAAATATTAGGGACATACCTGGGATCCTCGCTGCCAAACAAAAATATTTTTCCAAAAAATAAATTTGGCCTAAGTCCACTAAGAGTTTCAACTCAAGTCCCCAGCGGAGTCGCCAAGCTGTCGCGACCAATTTTTCGGGTGCACCACCTAAAACTAGGTTAATGGACTGCTAAATTTTTACACTTAGCTCGAGCTCTCCCAAGCCCATACCAAATCGCGACTTAAGTCTAAATTGTTAAACATGCAAAAGGTTATTATCTAAGAGTCGCCACTAATCGGTTTATGGTAGGTCGATTAGACACCTAAGTAAAATAAATGGAGATTTATTTTACTCCTACGAACCAGAGATTTGGGTACGGGGACTTGGTTACGCTAAATTTCTCTAACGCCCTTTCGGTACCATTTCTTTTATTTTGAAAAAATGTTTTTTTGCAAGCAGCTTGGGTTTATTTTAAATCTATTTCCCTAACATGTGAGGTTATCATGCGCGTGCACAAACCACCAATTTAACACTCAGATAAACAATAAATAAATTGCAAAAACTTACCTCCAAGCAACGAAAGTATCTGCAATGTTAAATTAAAATCCACATCAACAACTTTGGATATGGTTTCTAATCAACACACAATTTCTTTTTTTTTGTTTTCACTTAATTAATGAAAATCATGCAATATATGCAATGCAATATTAACTAAATGACCTAATCCTAATGACATGTAATTTCTAATTAAATGGGCCTAGCAAAAAATACTAAATGACATACATTTCAATGAGCGATGCGGCGCTGGTTCACGGGCGGAGCTCGGGCACGGGCGTCGGAGCGGTGTGGCGCTGGTTCGCGGGCGGAGCTGAGGCGGTGCCACGAGCGTCGCGGGCAAGACCGGCGGCGCGGCGGTGGCGGAGGCACGGTGGCGGAGGCGCGATGGAGTGCGAGCACGGTGTGCAGCTCGGCTGAGGAAGCTCCGGCGGTCAGTTGCAGACGCGAACGGCGAAGGTGGAAGACGATGAATAGTATCTGTCAAATCAACCCCCTTTTACTTGCTGTTTCTGCTTTTTTCCTTCCCCTACCGCACACACGTCCACTCACTTTTCCTCCCTTTTCTTTTTCTTTTGTTCTTTTTTTTTTTACAAGAAAGGAACCCCCATTTTTACTTTGCGCTCGGTGTCTTTTATAGGTCCGAAAAAATGTATCCTCACGACATATATTTTTTCCTTTTTTGGCTGGCGCACGATATCTCTAGGTATGTCGTTGAAACATATATACCGCGCAATATTCCCTTTTGTATTTCACGCATATTCCATCCAGAAAAATTCCATTTTTGCATAAAATACACCCCAGTGTATATTACTTAAAAAATATGAAAAATCTAAATGGAATATGTGTAAAATCTTCCTTTCACCAGTGGCCTAAAATAAACTGAAAAATAAAATGCTTATAAATTATATGCCATGCCAGGTGTGTGTGTGTGTGTGTGTGTGTGTTTTTATTATTTTTTTATTTTTTATTTTTAAAATCAAATCCCCAAAAATTTAGGTGTCAACAGAGGGTCTTCAATCCACCAAAACTTAAGTGACCATAGTGGAAATGCCATAGCCATGAGGAATCTTTCTTTTTCAGCCATAAAATATAATTGAATATTTTCAATCTTTAATAGAATTAATTTATTTGAATTCATAGGAATAATTGCAATAGCACCTCTAACAGAATCATAAATTTCACAAGCACCCCTCTGAATGGTGATTACATAACCATTTTCTTGTAATTGGTTAGCACTCAATAGGTTACTTTTCAAGTCAGGAACATACAACACATTAGAGATCGTTTCTACAAAATCATTTTTGGTTCTTATCTTAATATCACTTTTTCCCATTACTTTCACAGTAGAATGATCTCCAAAACTCACAATGGAATGAAAATCTTCATTTATATGAGAAAAAGAAAACTTACTTCCACTCATGTGGTTACTATAGCCTGTATCCACATACCAAATATCTAACTTGCGCTTCTTTTCATCTTGAACAGCCATCAACAATGTTTCTACTTCCTTTTCTTCAACAAAATTTGAACTCTTTGCCTTTTCTTTATTATTAGGCAGCTTAGTATAACATTCAGATGCATAATGACTAAATTTATGACATCTAAAACACTCTACCTTGGATTTGTTAGGATCACGTTCTCTGCCTTTGCCTTGAAATTGGTCATTATTAACTTTGAAATTTCTACCAACATCTCTATTTCCTCGATCTCCCCTTCCTCTACCTCTACCTCTACCCCTTCCTCTGAAATTGTTGGAATGAGTATTGGTAGAAGCCTTCAACGCTTGCTCCTCTACTGTTAAACTTCTGTTTATCTTCTGTTCGTGGACCAATAAGGAGCTTTGCAATTCATCAAGAGAGAGTGCATCTATGTATTTCGACTCTTCAATTGAGCAAACAACATAATTAAACTTTGGTATCAATGAACGCAAAATCTTCTCCACAATGGTGACATCGTCCATCTTCTTGCTATGGAATCGCATCTTCTTGCTGATCTCCATTGTTCTGGCACAATAATTAGTGACAGATTCTCCATCCTTCATCACTAGTGTCTCAAAATCTCTTCTCAAGGCTTGAAGCTGTGCACGCTTCATCCTAACAGAACCTTGATATTTATTTCTCATAGAATCCCAAATATCCTTGGAAGTTTCTTTGCAAAGAATAGTCTCCAAGATGGGACAATCGATAGCCTAAAAAAAAAAAAAAATTTTTTTGCTTTCAAGTCCTTCAACTTTCTAGCTTCTAATTCAACTTTCCGAGGATTTGTCAAAACCATACCTGCCGGTGGCTCTTGAATTCTAGATTTGACAATCGACCAATACTCCTTTAATCGTAAAAAATTCTCCATCAGCATGCTCCAATGGTCATGTGACCATCAAAGCATGTAATTGCTGGTTGAACAAAATTGTCAGTGGTCATTGGAAATATTGCTACTACAATTATCTCACGAAAGTATCTCACACCTCTAAACCTTCTTTATCTTTTTTAAAAAAACTCTCTCATGCTTCTTTCAAGCTCTGATACCACTGTTAAATTGCTAAAGGGAGGAGAGATGAGGCTGAAACTTCATCTTTCGTACAGAACAACCAAGTCTTTTACAAAAGACAAAATACATAATGTAAAACACACCATAACTACCCATGTTCTACTAAAGCACTTACCCCACTAACAGCTAAAAATTAGGACAACTAACATACATGACTCCACTAACTCTAATAACTGAAAAACCAAATCAGCAATACATGCAAAAGGAAATAACTGTTATATCAACATGAAAGCCGTGAGAAGAAGAAGGACAAAGGAGGGAAAAGGCTGGGCTGTAAAAAGGGTTGGGCCACGTGAGAGAGAAAAAAAGGAAAAAAATGAAAAGAAGAAAAGAAGGCGGAGCCGCCCTCGGCCTGGTCTCGCTTCTCCCTCTTTCTTCTCTCTCTCTCTCTCTCTCGCTCTCTTCAATTGATTGTTATTATAATTATTATTAATAATTATTATTTTTATAATTATTTTTTAAAAGTTTTTTAATTAATTATTTTAAAAAAAATTAAATTCTAATGCTAGTAATGCAAATGTTCCTAATGTCTATGTGATTTAATTAAAAAAATTTCTGGGGTATAAAAATTTAATCCATAATTTTTTATGCAATTAATAAATGGTTAAATCAATGGCCCAAATTTAAGTATCAATAGCGATCATCTTAATTTAATAGATTCAGGGAGCTTTGATAACCACATTAAATGCTGAAATATCATTAAGTACGTTTGATACCAACTACCTACACACAACTTAATTGATATATATATATTTGGTTGAATGGCTTAATTGATTGGTTCAAGTAAAATATCACCTATTGTGCTAAGTATAAATGACTCACTTAATTGGTTTAATAATAAAATCTACAATGGAGAGTAATATCTTACCAATTATATTGTCAATACATTTTAATAGTGCTCACTATTTCCTGTTTAATGAGGAAAAAATAGAATTTAATATTTAATATTCATATGTTATGAAACAACTTTTAATTCTTATGTTCGGTGCTTAACGATTTTAAAGCTTAATAATAAGGAATTTTGAACCCTTAACTTTCAATTTTACCAAACCAACCCATAACAGTGTTTATAATGTCTAACTTACCAACTATAATTTTTATTGTATTAATTTTCTCCATGATATCCTTTCATTCGTAAGCTATGAAGTTAATAAATATTAATTAGTTTGAATAACAAAAGTAGCCTGTTGATTTCTTTATAACATTCAAAAACTATTCTCTATTGAAAAATAGTATCATTCAGACATAAGAAAAAATTAATTATCAAAAGATGAACAAATATTTTTATGATGTTAATAGCTCTTTTGACATGATATGAGAGAGAAAACTGTTAAAATTTATGTAGATACCATCGAATTTAAATTTTCAACCTTTCAACCCTCGCAAAAACATAATAATTAAAGGCGTTGAAAGCTCTCATCAATTTTGTGGGGAAAAGAAGAAGAAATAAGTTTTTAACAATAAGAGATCTACAATCATTTCCCTTTATTAATTTGTAATAGAAGATAACCAAAATCAAATTTTGATTATAAAAAGAAATTATGTTCAACATACTAGATTATGTGATTTTTGTTAATTGATTTTATCCATAATCATCTAAACAGGGTTTTCGTATAGAAAGTTACATTTCTTTTCTTTTAAAAATAGAAGAACTACGTATGTAAACATAATCAAATGGCCTCTTAAATTATTATGCATATGTCACCATAGACATAACATGTTCCTATAGTGATATTGACACCTAAATTTTGCCTTTTAACTTAGGACTTAATTGAGTAAAAAATTAGGAATTAATCTCTTAAAAAAAAGAGAAAAAAGAAGTAAAAAGTAAAGTAAATAATTTTTATTAAAACTCATCTTGTTTTCATTAAATTGCATCACCCAGAGACATTAGAACGTTTGCATTACAAGTATTAAAAAAAATTAACTAATTCAAAAATTCAAAAAAAATTAAAAGAGTTAAAAAAAAAATACCAAAAAGCAGCAGGGCCAGGCTAGAGATAGCCAAGCCTGGCCCCTTCTTCTTTTCCATTTCCTTCTTCCCACCTAGGCCGGCTCAGCCCATTCCTTTTCTTTTCTTTCTGAGCCCAGCCACTCCCTCCTCCTCCTTTCCCTTCTCTTGGACGCTAGCTAAGGAACGACATGAAGAAGAAAGAACGATGTACAGGATGAAAGACAGGGACAACAGGGCGAGCAATCATGCGAGATGCTCGGTCGGGGGGCAGGCTGGCCAGAGGCAGCTAGCACACCACATCCCATGCGCGTCGGTACATAGAAGGAAGATACCAGAGGAGAGAGAGGGGGCGTTTTTTTAAAAGGGGCTGGTTTTGGAGAGACAGAGAAGGTGAGAGGTCCGTGCGACTGAGAGAGAGTTTGAGCGAGTGACAGGGAGCTAGAGAGAGTGAGGTTGAGAGGGTGGCTAGCCGTCACCGGAGGTCCATCCATTAGCTGCCGTCCACCGCAGCCCTTATCCCCGAGCTAGGTAGGTCTCCTCGAGCATGTGTGTTCTGTTTTTGGGGGCTTCGGACCGGAGCCCGTGGCCGACCAGTTCACGGGAGTTTCGGTCCCGTTGGTCCTCCATGAAAAGCTCTATGTGTTTTAGTATGCATTGTTAGGAGCTAAGTCCGCGCTAGAGTCTCTAGCAGGTCGGAGATCTCTCATTTCAGTAGTGCATGCCGGCCGTTTGTTGAAATGCTCAAGTGAACTTCGAGACTCTTTATCTGATATTATTGTTCACACTCATGTAAAATGCGGATGATGAGTGTTAGTCCGAAATGCTACTTGTAGTACACCTATTGTCGAGCTTGATCCGAACCCGAATTTTTAAATGAGCCTAGGTTCCTTTGTTAGCCGGTGCATCCTATCTGTTTGATGAAATGCCTCAGAGAAGGCCGAAGGCTAGCTCGTGTTTAAACTGGAGACCAACTTATCTTTACTTTTATAACCGTTGTTCGATCCTTGTGTCGTGTGTTTGTTGTGCTTTGGTGTCATTTTCGTGAAATGGCCTTGTATCGTGGAGTCGGCAAAGTGTTTTCCTTTGCGCCGGAAAGAATATTAGTGGCTACCAGAGAAGGTGGCTGGCAACGATTGATGCCGGTCAGAGCGGACGACCGTAGGATGGCGGTTGATAGTGGTGGTTGACACCGGTTACTCCGACCGGTACTGGTGTGTGGGTTAGATTCGGTGGAAGCTAACTTCGGGCGTGGAGGGGAACACCTGGAAGAGGAAGACCAGAAGATGGAAAGAAAAAAATTATTAAAAAAAAAAAACAAAACAAAAAGAGTTTTATGAAATAGGATTTGTCCGTTTCAGGTTAAGTTCGGGTTATTGGATTGGGCTAACGGGTCGGATCGGGTTTACCTGATTTGAACTCGTTTTCCTGAATATAATAATATTAAATATAAAAAAATATATTAAAAATCTCAAAATTCAAAAAATTTCAACAAAAATTTAAAATTTGAAAAATAATAAAAAATCGAAAACTTTCTGAAAATTAAAAAAGAACGTTGAGAAAAATTTAAAAAATTTCGAAAAACTTTATGCAAATTCAAAATTTTTTAGAAAGTATTAAAATATTCAGAAATTTTGAAAAAATAATAAAAAATAACAATCAAGAAGAAATCAATGATTTCCAGAAAATTTAAAATTCGATCTTTTTAAAAATTCAAAAAATATTATTATTTTAAAAATAAAAAAAAAATGTTGAAAAATTCAACAGTTCATTAAAAAATTACAAAATCCCTAAAAATTCATAATTCCTTGAAAAATTATAAAAATAGACTTTTTGAGCAGTTTTTTTTTTTTTTTTTTAAAAGCTAAGCTTCTTAAATCTAAAGTTATGCTAAAAATTGAGTAAGCCCTTCGAGTTCTACCTTAGGGTTTCAATTGTCCTCAAAGACAATTATTCTTGTTTGCATACTTTTGTTGCTTATGACTTCCCTTTAGCTTAGTTAGGAATGACACTTAATTATCTCTTAATTGTTAGATGCTTCTTTTCCTTTCAATTTATTCAATGCCGTCCTTAGTTATTGCTTGTTACTATAATGATTGCACATTCCATGATCACCTCACATGTTAGTGAATAACTCTAAAATTAACCCAAATTGTCTGATAAAAATCATTTTTTTCAAAAAATGAACAAAATTAAATACTAAAATGGTACTAATTGGTCAACTAGTGTAATCAAGTTTCCGACTTTAAATTCTCTGGTTATATAGGAAGTTAGGCACACACTTCCATATCTCACTAGGTTTTTAACTGATCTCAATAGGCTAGTAGTGACTCATTTATTAGAAATTTTCATACCCTCAATTTGAACACTTAATATCGCGCGAGTTATGAGCTTGGGAGAACTCGTGCCTGATCATAAGCCACAATCTCATTCTTTAGGCAATACCCTTAAATATATTCCCTTCCCTGAGGGATAGGTCACACCAAGTGAATTGATAAAAGTTCAAACAATTGAAATTATTTCGGAAACTAAAATTTCAATTTGATAAAGACCTGTACATATGGCCCTTTTGATTAATACTAAGTTTGTTGGGCCGACCTTGAGCCTAGGCATTCAAGTCCTTATGAATCTGGTTAGATAGTGTTGTGGAGAACAAGAGATTTGAACAATAAAATAATCAGAGTAGGAAATCAATCGGATACTAGATTTACATACTTCAATTATTGTGACGTACATATACGGGAAGAGCAACATATAATTTCACTACAAATTAAACAATATAACAGTAATTACAACTACATTCAAATTACTCAAACACTTATAGTATTTTCTAGCCTTCAATTGCATCAAATAACTCACATGGTATTGAACCTCATTTCTCACGAAATAATCTCTTAATTTCACAAAAGTATTAAATACCCAAAGCACTGTAGCACTGTAGCCTACTGTTTATTGGCTTTAACACTCAAATTTCACATGATGTAATTTGATGAAGAAGCTCTTATCTTGTATTACGAACAAAATAGCTTACGATCACAACACTAGTACACTCAATTGATATGAACTCAACATGTAGGAATTATCCTAGTTTGACCATACCAAATAGAAAATATGATTTCCACGGTGCATGGCCATAGACGTCTACAAACCTTCAACTTTTAGACTTTCATTTAATCGATTGGGCTTCCTTCCAATTCATTTGGGATCGGGGTTCGGCTTAAATTCAAGACATAAAGTAATAAATCGATTAATGGTGAGAATTCAATTTCTTTGCTTTGCCTTTTCCCTATTTTCATAATCATTAAAGAAAACACCATAAAAATAAAAATTTCTTTTACTAATTGAAAGGTGGTGACACATGACTTGATCGCGCAAGCTTTGCGAGTTTTGGACATGGATTCTGCTGGGATTTTGGGCGTGTAGAAGTGGGAATGTGTAAAAGAATCGGGAATTGCCTAAAATCGGATGGGACCAAATCAAAACTAGTGATTTCCATGGGACTATTGGAACTAGTGAGTATTCATCCAATTCTCGGTGCTACGTGTGGAATCGCTCACCTGGATTGAAGCGGTACATATATATAATTTTTTTTTAAAATTATAAGTTTTAACTTTTATATTCAAATCCCAATTTCCTCTTTGCCTCTCCATCTCTTGCCTAACTCATCTCGCGATCTCATCTCCCTCTCTCACTCTTGCTCTTAGTGGCCTCCAGCCTCGTTGATCTCCTCTCTCACTCTTGCTCTAGATCGCCTACGGCCTCCTTGCTCCCTTTGTTACTCTTGTTCTTGGTTGTTTATGATCTTGGACCTCGTTGTTTGCTTTCAAGTCTCATGCCTCTTCTAAAGTGGGGACATTTCAACCAGTTTTTTGGATCCACTCGAGAGCTGTACCTTGTGGTTTAATTCCCAAGTGGGTTCATGAAACTAATGGGCAGTTTTCGATCTCAATTTTTCGAAACTAATTCTCAGTGGGCGATGATCATCCCTATGTAGCTCAATGTTCCAAAATAAGACTAATCTATCTCTTTAATTAAACAGTTGACTTTGATTTGCCATTTATGACTTATCCATTAAATTGAGATACTTTCACTAAAATATTTCCTTATATTTAATCTGCGAGTAATGGAAAATGAACTAACACAAGGTAGATTCCATTATGCTACATCCACTTGGCTACATTTGCCAAATTTAGTAATGTACGCTTACACGTGATAGGGCTATGGAGAAGATCACGATTGTCCGAGACAAGTATGCTATCTTACAAAACATGGTTATTTTAGCCCATAACTAGGGATTAGCTTCATGAATTTGCTCAATAAACTCTTAAGATTCAAATGTTTTCTGATTCACAAAATATATATTTCAATTTTATCATGTCTATAGTTAGAGACATCACCCAATGGAGTAATAAAGTAAGTGCAACTCTCCATGTATTCAGTAACAGTTTGGGACCAAAGCCCTTCAATATTAATATTCCACCAATAACGAGCCGAAGTCCCCGTTCAATATCAATAATCTAGTGATGATTTGGACCAAAGTTTCTATGTAATATCCATAACCGACAGAAGTCACAATTCAGTATCAGTGTTTCTGGTATCTATTTGCATCAAAATCCCATTTCGGTATCAATAATTCACTAACCATGACGGGGCGAAATCCCGGTTTAGTATTAGTGATAGGTCGAATCCTCAGTTTACTATCAGTAATGGGCCAAAACCTCGCGTAAGTTGAAATATATACAACTTTAGACAAAATAATTGAGTCATCATTTTGGAGGCCAATAACACGAAATCAATACTAGTGTAACAAGACATGAATACATATTTCTACACCTAATCTGGGCCTTTTTATCGGGGACCGTCAAACACCAATTTGGTGAAATTTGTTGAAATTTGGGTGAGATTTGAGGGACAAAGCAGAATTCAATTTCTCTCACTAGAAGTTGCAACTCCTCTCTCTCATTTCTCTGTCTAAAACCAAAAGAACATGGGCAAGCTAATTGGCTTCTTCAAGAAGCAAAGCACGTGGCTTCTAGCCCATTTCTCCTGTTTTTTAATTTCTTTCATTGTTTTTACTCTAAACATGTCTAGAATGTGGCTTTTTTGAATCCCTTCCTTTATTTCATGTTTAATTAATTTGACATGGATAGAAGCTACTCTCATGGTGTTCCTTCAGTTTATCCCCTGACTTCTCTGTTCACATTCATGTAAAATCTCTAAGTTACTCTCTCACAATACTCTTAAACATTCTCGTTCGATTTAATTTTCCACATCTTCTATCCTGTGAATTTCTTTTGTTAATAGAAATTAAATCTAGTGAGCTGGTGACATGTTGCTATGCATGATTTTAAGATGTTATTGCAATTTTTCAACAAATTTAGTACATATATTAAACTGAGTTTTTTTTTTATCGAAAATATAACTAAATTCAAACAGTCAAATCTCGTGAGATATACCCGGAATCAATATGGATTCTATCATCTCCAATTAACCAAATATAGTTGCCACACTAAATTTAGCCGCATTGATTTCTTCCGGTAGTCCCTCTAGGAAAATTATTTCCCTCTTTTTTCTTTTTTTCTTTTTTTGTATCGGAAGCCCATCTGTTTCTCCCAAGTTTTTTCGACTTTTTAAATCGAATTTTGGAGCCCTCCACCTTTCCTGTTAGCGTTTACCTCGGGTGCGAGCCAACCCCTCCAGTCTCCCCCTTCAGCATTACCCTCACCACTGAGGGCGGAGGTTACGTGGCTGTGACAAGCCTGGATTCATATCGAGGTTCGAATCGAGCGCAAGCCTTGGATCTCGGGCTCGGTAATACTGTGCTTGAGTACTGGATCTCGAATCTGGGGTAGGCTTGAACTCATATATGAGATATGAGGCTCAAGCACATAGGCTAAGCTCGGGTCCAGCGACAAAATGGACAAGTAGTGGCCATGCGAGTGGAAACCAGCGGCAAAGGAGTCAGCCGAGATTAGAGGGGTTGGTGATGAAAATCTATGGCGAGCGGTGGTGGAAAGCGGATGTCACAACTGTCGCCAAGGGCGGAAGCAACGATGGCCAGCTGAGGCGCAGTGGTCCTCGTACCATTGCAAGTGGTGCATCCGAGGTTCATGATCTCGTTTCTTCTCATGTGCTCAAGTCCACAATTTTTAGTTTTCACAATCAAAAGTGATATCTTTCTCACACACAATATAATTCAGCCAACCTTACTAAGTCACTAAAATGATATCTTTCTCACACACAAAATAATTCAGCCAACCTAACTAAGTCGCTAAAATGAAATTAGACAAGCATCACATTTAATGGAATCCACTTGGGAGTTATATCCAACTCACTATTTTCAATGGTTCAGATTTAATTTAATGTATATATGATACCCACTACAACTTAATCTCGATCAAATTTGACCATTGACCAATTTTTTTGTAACACAGAATTAGGAGATGGACTTGCAACTCTTTCCACACGGACAACAATGAGATTGAAGCACGAAATACCATTGCTTTTTTAAGTGAATGAACAGTTTACACATCTTTCTAAGCTACTTGGGGCGGGGACTCTGCTCTTACACACTTATTCATTATTGATACAAACCAAAGTAGCTTCAGGAGGGGGAACCTAAAAGATTGGTTCATGACCATGGTACATGAAGATTTGCCACTGCTATAACTAAGCGAAACATAACTTAAAACTGGATAACTTGTACATCTTCTCCCATCTATTCGCCGGACCACTATGGGAAGGCATTTGACACCCAACAAAGCTCTTCCTAGGAAAACGCTCGAGGCTGAATTGACCGGACAGGCTCTTGGTCACAGACACCCGTGGCTTCGGACCCAGTTGCTCCGGCAAAGGCATCGGGTACTTCAGTTTGGGGATTCGTGGCGGGACTACAAGGGCTTTCTGGATGTCATGAAACATGTCCATGTCTGAGTCGTAGCGGTTGGAGGAGTTGAAGAACATGTGGAACGCTTTCAAGCCCCCGAGGTGGAGCCGCCTGCTCAGTTTAGGTAAGCTGCAGGGCTCCTCAAGGACGTGTTGGAGGAACTCTTTCTTCAGTTGGTCTAGCAGATGTTGCACGAAGTTGATGGAGTCCTCAATGCTAGCCTCGGGGTTTTCCTTTAGGTATAGTAGCACAAAGTTCAATTTCCCTTGCTTTTCTTCTTTCTGTAATGTGAGAGAGAGACAAGCAGGAGGGGCTTGTGAGGAGACAATCGTTAAAACAGGGAGACGAAATAAGATAGAGTGTACATAGGTGCACAATAAGAGCAACAGTGAGCAAGTACTACTTGGGGAGCAGTGGCCAATTATAGCCGCTTGGCCAGCGGCCAGACTTAGCTGTATCATATTGAACAGTTCAAATAGCCTCAAGACGCATGCTATGCAACATTAAAAAATCTACCTGGTAGCTTTGGATGTCATTCAACAAGCGAGTGATGACCATGAGCAATTTGGTGATGGGCTGGTAGGGGCTAGACCACAGCTGATGCAATGGGGTCGTGGGGCTCGCGAGGCACGAAGAGGGAAGGACTAAGATATGTGTTGCGATAGATGTCATGCCCACATCGAGGTACTCTTGCATAGGAGGCGCACCTCCGCTTCGGCTCCATTTCGCTTCCATGAGCCATGAATGAAATGTCTCACCCCACTTTTAAACCAAACACACTATTTTAGCCCATTTAATTGACACATAGTGCTTGCTGTTGAAAATTAAAGAAAGAGAAGTATAACGTGAGAACATGAGAAGTACTATATCTTGGAGGTTTTTCTTGATGTCCTTCCCTGATTGTTTGAAGCATTTCACTCTGAAGTCGGTGACGAGATCAACGAGGGCTTTGAATATGGTCTCGGCATGCCCACTTAGTCCTTCACCATCCCACCTGGTATAATGTTCATCACCCACGAAAAGAGACCATCTTGAGGGTAACTAATTGAATGGACCGTGATGCTATGGGAGATGAGTATAGAAACCCAATAAACCGTACATAAACTAATTTTGTATCTTGACACAGTCGCCTCGGTCGTATGGTTTAGTGAATGCATCTCTTGATATAAATTGTAGATATAGTAAGTTAGAGTTAGACAAATACTGATCCTTTGGTATAGGTCCAAATCCTATTAGACGCAGTTTTTTTCCATCTATTTCTTATCTTAAGAAGGATATTAATATTTTGAATGATATTAAGGTAAAGATGCTTATAATACATCGTTTAGTTGATAAACATACCTTTGAACCCTCCATGTCGAAAAAGTCGTCGGCAACGGTTACTATGATCGCACTCTTAGCAACCACTTCTCGTATGTCAGAGTTGCAAGGTAAAGAAATGGAAGTGGCGACAGCAAAATAAGAGTATGTTGTCTTCTCTCGACAGAACTCCATCTTGCTAAGTCCGGTTGTTTCAGACCACCTAAACTCATCCATTAATGAAGAGTCGTTAGAAATAATAATTTGCTAATTAACAACCTATTACTAAACCGTATGCATATGTACCCTTTTACTACATCAAGCTCCATTCTATAAGCAGATTGTCTCAGTACGAAGTCCTGCAGAGCAAGTTGCAGAATATCTTGATTACGAACCAACGATGACCTAATAAAATCAAAGAAAAGCAAAAAGTCAATTGCATGTCATAGCATAGTAATAAATCAATATTATAACTTTCCTTTTTAAGACATTACTACCTATGCCAAGATAATTTTCCTATCCATAGTACACAAGCATCTTTTTCCTCCAACCACATCCTATGTTCTAGGTGGTCTAGGCGAGCCATCCATGGAAGACCCAGCTCGTGCTCAATCTACACGGACATTTCAAGCGTTAACTGATGCCATAACTTATTATACAGAACGAAAAGAAGCACTGAATATTTACACTAACCATTCTGCGATGACTCGAAGAGATGATGCATTCGTCTCTTGTTTCTCCCGATAAGATTTTCTCAAGAAGCTTCCTTGAGAAAGTTCTCGCTCTCTCTAGTTGTTGTTCATCCGAAAGCATAAGATTGCTGGCTCTATAAACATTAAGGAGCACACTCAAGAAGTATTCATAATGTTTTTCGATGTGATCTCGAACTTCTTCACGATCTAAAAACCAACAAAAGCTTGCTGCAAAATGTAGAGTATAATTAAAATTAATGGAATCACTTCAAGATATCATCCATGAAAGACCCCAAGGAAAAGGAACTGCTGGAGGAACTAAGGAAAAAGCATTAGAAAAATTTTAAACCTATTGCATTTGTGTTAATTTAGTCCTAAATTTTTTAATGGTGCCAATTGAGTCTTAAACCTCTTGACCCAAAGCCAATTTAATCTTTTGCAGCTAATTTTCACTAACCATACCATGTAGGTCGACTGATGTTGACATGTGCAACTTTTAATAATATTCTAATAATTTTTCAAAATTTTTATTTTATTATATTTTTCCTTTTCTTTTCTTGTATTTGTCATTCTTTTTCTAATCTTCCCCTTCCAATAGCTAGTGGCCACCAAGGCGAGGGACCTTGCCAGCTACAGGCGAGGTGCCAGATCCATTGAGGATGAACCTCACCATGGTTGGTGAGGGGGCTAGAGGTTGTTGAGCTCCAATGACTTGCTAGAGGAAGGAGAAGGAAAAGAAAAATGCAAAGAAAAGAAAATAAAAAAAGAAAAAGAAAAGAAGAGCTAAAATAAATACTATTAAAATATTAGTAAAAAATGTCCACATTAGTGCCGGTCATGCCACATATGCCGGCTGGCGTTCACGTCAATAATATCTAACCAAAATTAGCTGGAATAATTGAACTGACTCTAAGTTTAAAGACTTAGAACTAAATTGATATAATTGTATTAGGTTTAGGACTTTTCTGACTCTTTTCCTGATGAACTTATATAGTTTGCAACTCATACATGGCGATACACTATAACCATGCATGCGCAAAAGCCAGAACTCCAAACAATCTTTGTATAGCTCGGCGGTGATCCAGTGAATTGTTTTTGTGATTGGCTTTTCCTGCTTGTAGTTCCTGAAAAAAGAAATGTCATTATGCTTGAATTAGTTAGGGATGTCATACGAACAATTTCGGTACCTTAAAGGCAATCGGGGGACGGGCTTTTGGGTTTCTAAGGACAGCCTTGCCCGTCCCTTATTCTCTCTGTTCCTTTTTTCTAGTAGTGGATTTTCTAGGGAAAAAAACATAGAGACTAGGAAATTTTACTAACCTATAGATTTGTGCCAAAATATCATCCTTCTCCCGGTCAAAGTACTCGGTCAACCCTAGTCTCACTAATTGATAAACCAAGGAAAGTTTTGCAAGCTCTTCGTCCACGAGATATATAGATGGAACTGTTTTAATCATGAAGAAAAGCCAAAAGATATTCAAGGTTAAAATGGTTCAAAAGAAAAATATAAAAATTTAATACATAAATTTCAAACTTTACACAGATAGTATATGCTATAATTACACTATTCCTACAAAATTAGCTTTTAGTAATCTAGCATTTGAAGAATTGTCTCATTCCAAGCACAGCCTAGTTAATCTAAAAGCATGATTTGAGTTTCAACTGTATGTCCCCATACAAGGAGTTGAAAGATTTTGCCCATTTAATTATCAATATCTTCGATTTTGAGTTTACGGTCCAAATTTTCTGAAAAAAAAATTATAGTTGCTGCTCCAATGTGTGCAGATGGGTTCCAGTTGAGACCATCAAATTGGCCAAATAAGTTGAGCTAAAAGAAACCAAAAAAGATACAAATAAAGTTGATGCAATCTTTGTCATACCTTTTATACAATGAGAGAATTTCAAAGCTCTCGATACATAACATTTCCTTCAACTCATCCCAATCACAATTTGATAATACAATGCTCTTTTCCAAAAGTAACAATATACAATTTTAGTGAAGTGAAATTAGTTAGGGAAACAAGAGGGACATGCTTTGAAAGTACCTAAAAATCTCTAGAATGTAGCGTTCACTTACTGCCTTTAGAAGCACAATTTGAAGCAAGATACTGAAGATAAGCAAGGCATGCTTTGTGACCAGTGGATAGGTATGCACTTGCTGTTGCAGAGGGTGATTGAAATAAAGAGCCGTCGCCATCTACATGCTTCAAAATGGTTTCATTGCTGATTTTGTATGTTGGAGGCAATGCCTCAAGATATGACAACAATGGGTAATATTGGTTCCTGTCCACAAGTTTCTCCCTGCAAAAGGCCAAAATGCTAACTGGTATGATAAAGTCTTTTAGGTGGTTTTAGGGGAGAAAATATTGCCTGCGTCTTGTGTAGCTAGCGCAACAAGAAAAGGTCATTGAAAAGTGATACGTGTCGCATGTGGACCCAAATGTTAGATCAAAATTTGAATTGAGAGGCAAATGATTTGGTTATGGCAGTGGTAAAGGACGAGTTGTAGCCGTAGCTGAGGACGAAGGAGTGATGCGGTGGCTCATCGATCAAACAAGGGCTCCATGGTTCATCGGAGGGAGAGAGAGAAGGGGCAGAGTCGGACCAAGAGAGAGAGCGTGCAGGATGAGCTGGAGCTGGAGGGGCAGCATAGTGGTTCGTTGGTCGGAGAGGGGGGCAGAAAGAGAGAGTCGGGCGTGAAGAGAGGTTACATGCAGAGGAGGGAGAGGGGGGAGAGATAGAGAGCGTTCTTTCGAGAAGAAGGCCTGATTGCTAGTCCAAAATTTGGTCTGACATTTGGATCTCACGCACAACATGTGTCATGTTCTCAAGAGTTCTCTTTTTTGTTGCGTTAGTTACATAAGACGCACACAATATTTTCTCGGCTCAAGAACTAGGGCCCCAAAAACTTTTTCCCAATGCACTTCTTATTGTCCAGAGCCTTTTCCACATGCACTTTGTATTGTCCAGAAATTAAGAAAAGAGAATCGATCAATGAGTTAAAATGTTGACATTTCTTGTATTTCTTATTTAGATATGAGGGCTTGAAAACCCTTTTGTCTACTCTTCAAGACTTACTATCATTGAGCCAAAATTCTGGTTGGTCTCATTCCATGACAAATAATCGTTGTTAAGTTGGGTCGACCAACGAAGAGATCTTTATATAGTAGGTTCCTTCAACAAAATAAGAAAAGAAACCTAAACGGTAATTGACAAGTCAAAAGCAAAAGTCAAAAGTCAAAAGTCAAAACTAGCACAAGCACACCGATCGAAGCAGTTGGGTCACACATCCCTCATGCGACTAAGTTTTCAAATAAAAAAAGCGAGACTCGAAAGGGGGTCTGGGAGTTACCGTATCCACAGACAACCTATCCCTTTTTCGCTGCTTATCAGGCCCCGAAGACCACCCCCCTGGCCGGCCCAGCCCATTGTGGAAGACTGCAAAGGTTTAATGGCTCAGCTAAACGGAGTTTCGATCGTATATGGGCCCCGAGAAACAAACAAGGCTGCGGATTGGGTCGTTAAAGCCCACTGAGCAAATTCTCTACCTAGTAATTGGTTAGCTTATCCCCCTCAACCTTTAATTTCAATTTCGTGTTTAGATGTACCAACTGAAAATGCCCCTTAGTGGGCTAGTAATGAATAAACGATATATATTTCGACCAAAAAAACATAAAAAGAAAGGGGGGTGTAATTCGGCCAAGAAGGACGAGCGCAATCTAATGCCGATTTGGTCGAGAGATTGAAATGGTTGGGGCTACACGAGTACTAATATTTTCAAAGTATCATGCTCGAATGCAGAAATACGTTAACTTGAAAGAAAAACATATGATAATATTGGACCAATAAAGAAGGGAAGCATTATATTTACCTTTCGAGAATTCGTTGTCGATTGCGGAATAAATCTACAATGGCACATCCGGTGCTTTCGGGGAATATGATCTCCAAACCAACAGCACGTGCCAAATCAATCATTCCAGGCAAGATGATAGCTATCCAACGAGGAAACTTTCCACGCTTGTTTCTTGAAAGAAGCAATTCCGCATTTCCATGAATGAACTTTAATCCTGAAACGTGAAATTTTCAGAAAAAAATGGAGAAGTATTAGAGGAGAGTTTGTAAAGAACTATATGACTATTGCATTTCAATAAGGAAGTGAATATAGTAGTTACTTGCATAATCTATTATATACTTTCATAATATTAGAGATCTCATGTCCATGTCGACTTAAGTTCAACTTTCATTGATGATCGATGGACTTTATTTTAACAAGAGACCACATTAGATTTGGTGGGTTAGACTATGAGTTGAAAAGTTAACGAAGTTACCTGAGCAAAAGTCAAGTACAGAGTTTTTTGAAATCACAAAATTAATCTACTCACCAAAGTAAATTTTATCTTGGAAGGGAGAACTATGTTTGGGATGGCCATATCTTGATATAAATAAAGAAAAAATATGCTTTCAATGGCTATATTTTAGTGCTTATTTGAAAGTCAAGCACATGGTACCTTTCTCTATTAAGGTTGAACCAACATGCCACTTTTTGAGCACAGTCATGCAAACAAGGGTTGAAGCAAGACACTCCCCTCCATCAGACATTTCATGTTCTTCATAATCATAATCTCCCCAAAACCCTTCTTCATTCTGATTATGGAGCACCCAGTTCAAACACCCTTTAAACATGGGACAATCATGCCGATAAGGATCAGAAATCATCGCCAACCATGCCGTGTTATATGGTGAAGGGGAGAGGAATGAGCTCGAAACTATGTTGGGAAGGAGTATTTCTCTTTTGATGGTGTTGACAAGAGATTGAATCAAGGATATTTGGGCCTCCATGAAGATTTTGTTGAGAAGAATTTGGCTTGCTTCTTTGAATGGGAAATCGCATGGTCCAATTAGGTTTATTTATACATGACTTTGAGCCAACTCCTTTGGGGAGCTGTCTTGTCAAAACGTGAATCATGAGCATAGAACTAAGTTTTATTGGATTCCATCTTTGATGTAATTGTGATCAGTATTTTAGGCATGAAATAGAAAGGGCTTCTCTTGTTTAGAGGTCGAAAATAAATTATACTACTTTTGAGGAGACCTAAGTAGTATCGACACGGAGACGCGACATGCGACACGACACGACACGACACGACATGACACGACACGACGACACGTCATTTCTTAGAAAAAGAGAATTCTGACATGTTGAGACACGTTGTATATTAAATAAATATTTTTATATATAAATCTACACCAATAACATTAATAAATTTATTCATAAAAAATTGGAAAGACATTTTTTTTACTTTAACAAAAGTTATCGATAAAATAAATAACTAATGAGAGATTAGAGTCAAAATAAATTTATATTTTTTTATGGTGATCAAAATTTATCATTATTTAACATTTAGTGCTTTTATTTTTCGAAATAATTTTTTAACCCACTTATTTATTTATTTTTTAGCCTTACCATTTATTAGTAAATTTAGTTAACATTCAATTTTTTTTTGGGGGGCTAAATGGGTCCCACCCATTTGTTTCACCCTATGCTTTCTTTCCCCGGCCCCACCCACCACCTATGCCTGTCACTTCCCAAAATTAAAGACATGCTACACGAGGCTCTATCCTCCCCTCCCTCCAAAAAAGAAAAGAAAAGAAAATCATCCGGCACAAGACTTTCGTTTCTTCCCCAGCAGCCGTCGCCTCCTCTCCTTGCTCTTATGAAGCATCGACACTCTTTAAGAGTTTTCGTGTCGTGTCAGACATTTTGACACGTGTCCAACACTCTCGGACACTTGGTCAACACGTGTCGAAAAATCCGACACCTGATCAACTTTCTTGACACTCTTCGACACTCAAGTCGGAATTCTAACATACGAGTTTCCGACATATGATTATGATATCGATATCAATTTAAAAAATTAAATAAATGAGAAGTCAAAATATATATATATATATATATATATATATATATATATATATATATGTGTGTGTGTGTGTGTGTGTGTGTGTGTGTGTGTGTGTGTGTGTGAAAATAAAACACAATAATGTAAATAATATAAATTGGGAAAGAAGAAAAATATTGTCTTATTTTCTCTTCTAACTCCTACTTCTCATGATACATAATTCACCCCTTAAGCTTTTTTTCTTCTTTTTCAACATATTTAACATGCGAGTCCATAATATGAATCACTTATTTTTTTTCGAAGTTTTATGAATTATTAAAATAGAGTTGAATTTGTCAAATTGAAATAATAAATAATATTAATAAATGGCAGATTAATATTTTTATTGTATATTCATACTAGGTTTTTTTAATTATTTATTTATGAATTTGATTCAAATTAATTTGATTGAAATAATCATAAAAATAATTGTCGCGACCTAAATTTCGGGTGAACCACATATGGATTACTAAGCCTTAACTTAGCTCGAGCTCTCTTAAACTCATACCAATTTGTGACTTAGGTTCGAGTTCTTAACATGCAATTGATTTTTAACTAGAAGTCGCCACTAATCTATTTTTGGTGGGTCAATTAGAAATTCAAGTAAAGTAACGGGAGATTTACTTTACTTTGGTGGGTCTATTAGAAATTCAAGTAAAGTAACATGAGATTTACTTTACTCCTATGAATCAGAGATTGTGAGTTCGAGAACTTGGTTACGCTAGATTTCTTTAACGCCATTTCGATACATTTTTCAAAAAATGTGTAAGTCAGGCAGCTTGAATTAATTTTAATTTATTTCCCTAACATGTGAGGTGATCATGTAAGTACGCAAACTACTAATTTAACATAAAAAAATAATGAATAAATTGCAGGACTTACCTCTTAGCAATGGAAGCATCTGCAATGTTAGATCAGAATTCACATTGATAATCCTAGATATGATTTCTAATTAACACACATTTTTTTTTCATTTATTTAATGAGAATCATGTTTTATGCGATGCATGCTACTAATCTAACATATAATGATATGACATTGCCATATAACCTAAACTATATGACATAAATAAAATGCAGTATATCCTAAAGAATGAAATTGATTGATTCTACGACTCAAAATTAAAGAAATGCAATCTAAATATGCAATCTAAATTAACCAAATGACCTAATTCTAATAACGGATGATTTCTAATTAAATGACGTGCATTTCATGAACATAATTCTATATGACACGCGCATGATTTTTTATTTTTTATGAAAATTCGTAATTAAAATTACTAAATATAAAAATCTAACTATAGTGAAAATTAAAGTGAAATGTTATCTATTGTAAATACCTTCTAAACATGCATTTAAAAAAAATAAATAACTAACTTATCATGCAATCAATTCTAATCTACATGGAATGCAAATGCAATTTTTTGTATTTTCGAGATAAATAAACCAATTAAAAGATAAACACCAAATCATCCATGGTCATCAAAGATGTTATCTATCATTCTAAACTTGATTATTTCGCTAATAAAATCGATAAATTGATCTTTAAGTCTTAAAGATCAAAATATCAATTTTATTCCCGCGTGATTAATTTTTTCATCTAAAGCGTTATAAATGGAATAAAAATTCATGGTTAAGAATTAAGGCGGTACATCGGGAATTTCAACCATGCATCGAGAAGTATTTCAAATAAGAGACGAAATATCAAAAACTAAAATATGATAAAATAAATCTACCTAATAAATTAAATCTATCTAACAAAATAAATCTACCTAATAGAATAAAATAAATCTACCTAAATTTGATTTTTTCCAAAAAATCCGATCGGTAGGATGGACCACGATTGAGATTCGGGGCGGCACGGCTCAAGGATGGGTAGCCATGGCGTGGGTCACCGTGGGTCGGAGGTCCCGGTCGTCGGAGCTCCGGCGAGGGGGCTCGGGCGGCAGCAAAACAGACCAGCAAGCAAAGGGGACCCAAAACAGAGGCAGCACGGACAGATCCACGGCGAAGGCAGGGGCGTCTGGTCGGAGGGCTGCAGGCACGGCATCGGCAAAAGGCTCGGGCAGCAAGGGGAGTCGCTCGGGGAAGCTCGGCGCGGCACGGTGCTAGGCTGAGAGGTGACCGAAGCTGGCAGGGCAGCAACGCAGTGTCCGGCGGGGGCAACAGAGCAGCGGAGCGTCGGAGCAGAGGCGGAGTTAGGCGGCTCGGGTAGCTCACGGACGGAGCAGGGAGAAGCCGGCTCGAGATCTGTTGGGGCGCGGCAGAACCAGAGCGGAAGTGGCGTCACAGGCAGCAGCTTCGAGCGGGCGGGGCAGAGCAGCAGGCGTCGCAGGGGAGCGGAGCAGGCGCAGGTCGCGGGTCGTACTCGAGGCGGGTCGTGGCTTTCGAGCGGGCGGAGCAGAGCAGTGTCGGGTCGTCGGCGCCAGCAGGCGGAGGCGTCAGCACAGGGGTGCGGTGGCGCGGCTGGGACCGGCGCAGCGAAAGCCGGCTGGCGGAACAGCGAGAAGAGACGCGAAGAAGACGATGAACAGTTCTTTTTTCCTCTCTCTCACCTCACGTCTCCCTCACCCGTCCCACTCTCTCTCTGCTCCCTTGTACTTTTGTTCGACTTTTCTCAAGTTTTTTCTTTCTCTCTTGAAGACCGACGGACGGCTCCCTCTCTCCTCCTTTTTTTCCTCAAGCTTTTCTTTTCTTGTGTTTCTCTTCGAAAGAAAACACCATGGAAAAGCCTTCCTCTCTTCTTTTTTGTTTTTTGGCGATTTTCCTTTAACTCAAGAGAAACCGAAGAAAAACCCCCTCGTGCGGCTGTATATTGAATGTTTGGCCTTCCAAAACCCTATGCGAACAACTTATTTATATGCCACTGATTAGGGTTTCAATTTCTCCAAATCGATATTCATGAACATTCTTTTTCCAAACGCAATATTTGTTTTGCCGAACGCAATATTTGCTTTTCACATCTGCCCTATCCAAAAAAATTCATCATATCCCGGAAAAATTTCAAATTCCTATTTTTCATGAGATAATTTTTATAATTAATTTTTGGGCCAATTTACTCGCTTCGTAAGCTTAGTCCGGCTTGCCAAGTTAAAGCTCAGAATCACTAATTTGAACCCACCCGTCACTGGTCTAATAAATAAATGCAAAAAATACAAATTAAAAATAAATGCACTTAAATCTATATGCTATGCAATTAATATTTTTTCGGGAATAAAATTAACCCTTAATTTTTAATGTGATAAATGACTAAACAGGTCGTCAAAATTTATGTGTCAACAATGATAATTTTATTATGTATATATAAAAATATATATTTAATATATAACGTGACCTAACATGTCGGAATTTTCTATTTTTTGATAAACGACGTGTCGGCATGTCATGTCGTGTCATGTCACGTGTCGCATATCAGTGTCGATGCTACTTGACCTTGCTCTTCTTCCTAAAATTGAAAAAGCAACCTCAGTAAAGTAACAGCCCAACAACCCTAGCAGTCGCCTTCTCCTCTCCCTTGCTCGGTCTCTACCTCTTGATCTTTGCTCTCTTTTGGGCGCCTTATCATAATCCCTCGCCACTGCCTCGCCTCCGTTCCCTCCCCTCTTTGCCGTCATAGCCTCACGTCCAGCCCTCCATCGCGGCATTGTGGTTCTCCATCTTAGCGTTGCAGTCGGCGATCACAGCCTTCTCAATCATCTTGGTCTTTGCTCTTCCTCTACCCTCCCTCGCGGTGTCGCCTTCGCTCCCTCACCCTTGCCTCCACCCTCCATCACCTTCTTCCCTTCGCACCTACAGACTCGCCCACAAACCTCCAGACACGCGTGTCGAAGTTTGTTGGAAAGAGTTGACCACGTGTCGGATTTTCCGACACGGGTTGACCACGTGTCTGAGCGTGTCCAACTGTGTCTGAGTGTGTTCGACACAACACAGAGGCCCTTTGAATGTGTTCGTGCTTCATAAGAGTAGACGCTTGAAAGACACATGAATGAGGAAAAAATGAGATGAAATTGGGATTATGTGCAATATAAGAATAAATGAGATGGTTTATATGACACAATTTGTTTGGGAAGTAGCTCAATAGAGATTTAAGGATAGAATTGGAATGGTTCCATCATGAGGGATGTTACCTAGAGAATCCAATTTGGACCAATTGATATCGATCTATTTTAGCATAAAAGAAACATATAGATTTATTTTTACTCAAAAGCTTAAATCATTAAATTATGAGCTTCCTAAATATGTTAATTGTACCATAAATATGAATTCTTCAACTAGCACTTCTTTTATTAACATTTTTACGTGTGCAGTTTAACAAAGCTTATGCTAATTTTTGAATCTTTTATGAGTGGCACTTTCTTCTTCTTCTTCTTCTTCTTCTTCTTCTTCTTCTTCTTCTCTCTCTCCTTCCTTTTACTGGTGGCCAGATACCATCCACTAGCAATGGCCAGGTGGGTTGGCCTTGTTTGAACGCCTGGCAAGGGTCAAGCACCAACCACTCTTGATCACAACCCCTGCAGCATGACACTACCTAATCACCACCTTGGAATTTTCTCGGCCAGCTCAACACTCCTCCATGCTTGTCAAGCTTATGGCAGTCGAGATCTCAATGAGCTTGACGACCGTGACCAACAAATGCACTGTAAGGTGATAGAGCAAAACACACATAGACATAGATGGGAAGAGTTAAGGGCAGAGGTGGAGGGGCAAAAGGTGGCTTCAACGATTGGAGGAGGGGCAATGCATGATCCTAATTTGGATGGTAAGGGTGGGTGGCTTTAGAGCTTGGCATTATCATAGAATTGGGGCCTCTAGGCTACTAAAGATAGACAAACCAAAATCGGCTTGAAACTTGTGCTGACCATGACCGAGCCTCTAGATTTTACCGAGCTCGACAACTCATCCTCGAAGACTTGCACAAGCAATTGTCGAGCCTTCAAAAAAGCCTAGCCGCCCCAAGCCAAATTTGGTGAGGCTGACTCTCGCTAGGCCACGATGGCTTCGTTGGGCCTTGCCCTTACCAAATCTTGTGAGGGGAGCCCTCATCGGCACTCATTCTTGCCCAAGCAAGGGCAACTCTCGCCTAGGTGAGGCCAGTTTGTCTAGCTATTGACAAAGAAGGAATTGAGGAAAAAATAGAAAAAATCAAAAAAATTATTAAAAATTATTCAAGTCAGTGTCGTCATGCTACGTAGGAGGGCTGGTATTTACATCAACGATAATTGGTTGGATAGACTTAATTGACAAAATTTTAAAAAATTTAAGACACAATTGGCAAAAATGAAAGATTTAGGATAAAATTGGTAAAAGTATTATAGATTTAAGACTTTTTGAATAATTTTCCCTAGAAAATGCTAGCAATCACTTTTTTGATGAACTTGGTTGTAAGGAGTATTAAGAATTGGTCTATTTTCTTTTCTTTTCACAACGCCCTTGTAGGGCTCATAAGGGCATTGCGGCCTTCGCTTGGATCTAGGCAAGGGCCTGATCCCCTTGCCTAGATATTGGCAAGGATAGGAGGTCCTTGCCCATGGTCGTGAGGGCATCGACCCTTGCCTACATTTAGGGGAGGCCTAATGTCTTGCCTATAGTCAATAAGGCATGGCCGACAACCTTGCCAACCTAGAGTTGTAAAAAAAATACGATGAAAGAAAAGAAAAGAAAAACAACAAACAATAAAAAAAAATCAGAAAATATTGAAAAATTATAACAACTGTGCCACATAGAACGGCGAGCATCTACATTAGCAATTTTTGATTAAAATTAGCCGGATGAACTAAATTAGCACAATTAGAAGGTTTAAAATTGAATTGGTATAAATGCAATAAATTTATAATTTTGTTGGTATTTTTCCCAAAACTTGCATTTACTGATGGGATGATTCCATTTGCAAATAAAAACCTTGATCGGCATCAACACCTAAACCGTGCTTATTGAGGATCCTTTTTTTTTTTTAATTAATTAGCGTACCAAATCAAAGTATTTATTATATAGCTAAGATCAATGGCAAAGTAAAGTACGAACTCTTTCCTTCCTAAAGCATTTATGTCATCCGTGCAGTGCTATATTTTCTTTGTTTATGTTCAACCCCTCTGCTCGATCCTTGGCATATCAATTCTGAATGGCTTGGCTTCCTCCAGGAAATTGTTCTCTCAAAACCTATCAGAACCAAGAATTGGTGGTCGAGGAATCCAAATGCTACGCAACCAAGCGCTAGTCGACAATTTCAACCGTTGTTTTCAATTCTATCTTCGACACTGAGTGATATTTGCACGTTAAACGTGTTGGTGTGATTTTCTGCGTAAAATCCATTGCGTCAACTAAGTTGCTATGGTATAAATTGTGAATGCACCGTATGACAATTATATTTAACGAGTATTGTGACATATGTACAACATTGATTCAATTCTTTTTCTTTTTCATTGCATACAAGTAATTTTACATTTCATTTCCATTCTCATTCGTGTCAATAATAGCTTATGAATATGCCACATAATTTACTAATTGGACACTATTTACATTACTAAGATGTGTATAGATTGACACACGTGAGTTCATGATAAATAAATTTCCTCAAACTATCAAATTTTAACTTCCTCTTTTGATAGACTTTCTCTTGTTTCAATGAAAAATTCTATATTGCTCTGCACTATTATGAACTTGTGCTTAATCCTGTTTCATGAGATTTCTAGAAAGCAATCCTAACTTTCGTAAGAAACAGCACCACTTTTAGGTTCTAAACATCCAACATCTTCATCCACGGGATACAGAGATGGCACTATTACAATCATCAAGAAAATCCAAAAGACATTCAAGCATTAAGACCGGTAAAAAAGACAAGTACAAAAACTCAGTAAATCAATTTTCATATCAATGATGAATAAGGCTGCTTTACTTACTCTACTTCCATAAAATGAGATCCGGTTAGTTGAACGTTTGGTGCTCCAGCACTTGAAGTCTTGGGTCATGCCAAACACATCCTAGTCAATCAAGATGCAGAGTTTGAATCGCTAGTTTAATTCTCTATTACAAGGACTTAAGGATTTGACCCATTGAATTATCAAAGTCTTGGGTTTTGTTCCTGTCTTGATGGCTTCCGGTTTGAGGCCACAAAAGTCAAGCTAAAAGAAGAAAAATGATTGAGATGAAGTTGATGCACTCATTATTGTACCTTTCATCATAGAGAGTGATAATTTCAACGCGTCCGATACTCAATATGTCCGTCAATTCAAGTCCATCACGATCACCTACCAAAAAAAAAAAAAGTCCATCACAATCCATGAAGTACTGCAATTAGTTAATTTTCTTTTCCGAAAATGACAATATGTAATTTTCAGAATTTTTGAATTTTTGAATATTTTAATTTTTTAAAATATATTCTTTAAACATTTTTAATCCTAAAATAAAAGTCTGGGCTGGGCCGTTGAGCCCAGCCGAATATGGGCTGAACTTGGACTCTCGGGCTTGGGTCAAGAATTTGAAACATTCTCAAACTAAGCCTAAACCTATCAATCTAACTTCAAGCTCACATCTACCAGAGCCTAAGCACGCCCCTTACCTACTTAAACCCATGATTAGTTTTTTTTTTTTTTTTTTTTGGGGTCAGAAAACCCATGATTAGTTTGCTCCTCCCCATTTTGTCTTTTTTTCTTTTCTTTTTATTACTTTATTTATTTATTTTATTTTCACCCCTTCTCGAGCGATGTCCTTCACCGGAAGCTCCTACGTTTTTAGACAAACCTTGGGCAAATCTGCAGCCACCGCCAAGCTACCACCCTTCATCAGTCATCCACTCCGAATGCCACTCGCCTACCAACTTCCCCACTGTTGGCCAAACATACCTTCCACGGCCAAACACCTAACAATCAATGGCGGTGCTGGGAATGTAGCGAATGACTACACGGCCGACACCCAATGTCGCCCAACACCACTGGAACATCTCAATAGAACGTGACGCGCATGGACAACTCAACTTCGGCCAAAGATGAAGGCACAAAGAATAGATCTCATTCAGACATTTCATCAAGCAGTTGGAACGTGCTATTGAAGCAAGAGATGCTTGTCTCAACCGAGAGGCAAACTTGGACAGGGGCTCCCGAAAAACGAACCAAAACACTCATCAACACAATAGGGGATCAATGGGGTAGAAGTTTGCATGAGCCGGACAGCCGCAACCTCTGACTCGGCATGCCCAAGATAGGGCAAGAACAAGCCATGAAGAGGGCTTACCAGTTTGGCTCGGGGACGCTAGCTAGGAAAGATCACCGAACGGGGGTCAAGCACGGCTAACTTGTTGGTCGAAGCTCCCTCGTTCTCGGCCCTCTCGACTCTCTCGCTGCTTCTCTCTCTCTCTCTCTCTCTCTCTCCCAACTTGATCTTCACTCCTGTAATAGATTAGATCAATTGTTCCATCATTGCTAAGATCTCTCAAAAAATAAAACTTCACATTAATGTGCTTGCTTCTTCCATGTAACACAAGATTCTTGGAGAGTTTGATTGCTGAGTTGTTGTCACAAAATTTTTTAGGGATAAGTACACTAATGGTGCCATAAGTTGTATACGGCGCTCACTTTGGTGCCAAAAGTTTCCGTCGGATCATTTAAGTGCCAAAAAATTTGACAAACGCTCACTTTGGTGCCAACGCCGATCTGATCGACCGGAAATCTGACATGGCCTTTTTTTTTATTAATTTCTTATGCTGATGTGGCTCGCCGGAGTTTCCATTAGATCACTTAGGCCTTCAAACGACGTCGTTTTGTGTCTTTCCCCCAAATTCAAAACCCTAAATCCCCAAACGACGCCGTTTTGTGTTGTCTTCTTCCCTGAGCAGATTCGTCTTCTTCCCCGAACAAATCCAGCAACACCAACAGCACCAAACCAACAACACCAGCAGCGGAGAACCAGCAACACCAGTAATTTTCCAGAAAAGAAACCACGCATTCGCCTCCGCCCTCCCCCAGTAGTTTTCCCCCATTTTTAATCACTTTATCAACCTTTCAAATCCCTGAATCTCAGCCTCACCATCGCCTTTTCCCAAGAATATCGTCGGGTGCAGAGGAAATGCGGGCTCGAAGAATCCCCAAAAGCACAAGCAATCCGGCCAATGGTAGCCGCGAAGATCTGGAACGCCACGGAGGTTGTCGGCGAAGCCAGCTGCTACGAAGGTGGCGCCATGGCCCCGCCATCCCCTCCTCCGCCCTCATCATCGACACCTCCCTCTTTCTCGGGATTTTCTGTTCGTTTTTTTTTCTTTCTTTCTTTTGTCTTGCTGTGGCAAGCAACTACACTGGACGTTGAGGGATGGCGGCTGAGCGACGGTGGCCGAGGGACGGCGGCCAAGTGACGGTGGTTGAGGGACGGCGGCTGAGCGACGGTGGATGATCAATGGCGGACAAAAAAAAACCCTAATTTCAATCTCCAAATAAAATTAACAAAACAGCGTCGTTTTTGTGAGGGTATCCACGTAGGACGGCAAAACGACATTGTTTTCTTAAGGAAGATAGAAAACGATGTCGTTTAAAAGGCTTCTCGATTTTTTTTTTAATATAAAAGCCACGTAATCATTTTGGCCGGAATCTGTCATCAGTGGCACCAAAGTGATCGTTTTTCCTCTGATTTGGCACTTAAGTGATCCGGCGGAAACTTTTGGCACCAAAGTGAGCGCTGTACACAACTTATGGCACTATTAGTATACTTATCCCAAAAATTTTAGTAGCTCTAAGTTGCTTGAATTGCAACTCCTCAAGAATTCTCTCTCTCTCTCTCTCTCTCTCTCTCTCTCTCTCTCCCAACTTGATCTTCACTCCTGTAATAGATTAGATCAATTGTTCCATCATTGCTAAGATCTCTCAAAAAATAAAAATTCACATTAATGTGCTTGCTTCTTCCCTGTAATAAGGATTCTTGGAGAGTTTGATTGCTGAGTTGTTGTCACAAAAAATTTTAGTAGCTCTAAGTTGCTTGAATTGCAGCTCCTCAAGAATTTTCCTTAGCCAAATCGCTTGACAAGCACTATTTGTTGTAACAACAAATTTAGCTTCTTTACTTGACAATGTGACAATTGGTTGCTTTTTGGATGACCACGAAATAACACATATCCCAAACATAAAAGCATAACCCGAAGTGCTCCTCCTATCATCTTAATCTCCTGCATAGTCACTATCAGTAAATCTCAACAAATTGGACTTTTCACCCTTATTGTAAAATAGCCCAAAGTCTCTAATTCCTTGCAAATAACGAAGGATTCTCTTGGCAGCTAACAAATGCATTTGTATAGGATTCTCCATATATCTACTAATTAAACTCACATAATACATTATGTCTGATCTTGTTGCAGTTAAATACATCAAACAACCTTCCTCCCTTCATGATCTTTGTATAACTTTAAGCCAAACTCAACTGGAGAATTTACAAGATTATAATCCTTCATCTGAAACCTGTCCAAAATTTATCCCACATATTTCTTTGGAGAAATAAAGATCCCATCATTCGATTGTACAACTTCTATGCCAAGGAAGTAATGCATCATACCAAGATCAGACATTTCAAACTCATCCATCATAGATTTCTTGAATTCTTCAAACATGCCATCACAACTTCCAGTAAATATAAGATCGTCAACATACAAGCAAATAATAAGCATTTTTCCTTTATCTCAAATCTTGACAAAAAGCGTATGCTCATAAGGACATTTTGAAAAACCAACTTTAAGAAAATAAGTTTCAATATGACTATACCAAGCCCGAAGGGCTTGTTTTAGCCCATAAAGAGCTTTCTTCAATCTATAAACTTTATGCTCATTTCCAATCTTGACATAACCAGGAGGTTACTCGACAAATACATGTTCCTCCAGGTACTCATGCAAGAATGCCAATTTGACATTTAGTTTGAAAATAGGCCAAGAATTCTATTCTGCCAATGAAACCATCAATCTGATCGTGTCATGTCTCGCAACTGGAGAAAAAACTTATGTATAGTCGATCCCATATTGCTGCTTGTATCCCTTGGCTACCAAACATGTTTTGTATTTGTCAACTTCACCATTTTCTTCCATTTTTGTTTTGAAGACCCACTTTACACCAATGGTTTTTTGTCAATCCGGAAGATTGGATAGCTCCCAAGTATCATTTCTTTCGATGACATTAATTTCATCATCCATCACTTTTAGCCATTTTTCTTCTTTGACAGCACTCTCAAAAGTTATAGGGTCATAGTCTAAAAATAAGGCAAAGTGAGTAATTGAATCGCCAATTCCAGTTATCTCATAATCTTCCATCCAAGCAGGCTTTCTTTTAACACGGCGAAGAGATTGGGCTTCTTCTTCATTGACTTCAGCGACTGCTGGCGAAATTTCAGCAGTTGTAGAAATCGTATTTGATAAATTTTGGGGCATACAAGGTGCTGAAATTTGCTCCTGTTCAACATCATTGTCATAAAGAACTTGGGTAGGTTGCTGCCTCTTCCAATCTCAAGTGTTCTTTTCATCAAAAACAACATCCCTGCTAGTCACAATCTTCTTTGTTAGTGGATTGAATAATTTATATGCTTTGGATACTTCACTTACACCAAGAAAGACACATTTTTTAGCCTTGTCATCAAGTTTCTTCCCTTTCACATCCGAGACATGGGCATATACGATGCATCCATAGATTCTGAAGTGATCTACAGCCGATCTTCTCCCACTCCAAGCCTCTTCAGGTGTCATATTCTGAACAACAAAAGTTGGACTTATGTTCAAAACATAAATACTCCAATTTACTACTTCTGGCCAGAAAGTCTTTGGAACTCTTCCTCTTGCCAATAAGCTTCTCACCATGTTGAGAATGGTTCTATCCTTCCTCTCAGATACACCATTCTGTTGTGGTGTATATGTAGCAGTAAGCTCTCTTCGAATGCTATGCTCTGCACAAAAAACTTCAAATTCTTTTGAGCAATATTCACCACCGCGATCTGTTCGAAGAGTCTTAATGGTCTTTCCTGCTTCATTTTCAACACGAGCTTTGAAGCTTTTAAATGTGGAGAAAGCTTCTGATTTTTCCTATAAAAAATAAACCCAAGTTTTTCTAGAAAAATCATCAATGAAGGTAATTAAGTATCTTGTACTTCCATTAGAAGATGGGTTTATAGGACTGCAAATGTTCGAATGCACCAGCTGCAAAACATCCTTTGCTCTCCATGACTTCTCTTTTGAAAATTGAGAATGATGTTGTTTGCTAACAACATATTCTTCGCAGACTTGGGAATGAATGGTAATTTGAGGAAGACCTGTCACCATGTTTTTCTATTGGAGGGTCTTCAATCCACCAAAACTCAAGTGACCATAGCAGAAATGCCACAACCATGAGGGATCTTTCTTTTCAGCCATCAAACAAGATTGAATATTTTCAATCTTTAGTAGAAACAATTTATTTGAACTCATAGGAACAATTGCAATAGCACCTCTAACAGAATCATAAATTTCATAAGCACCTCTCTGAATGGTGATTACATAACCCTTTTTCTTGTAATTGGCCAGCACTCAATAGGTTACTTTTCAAGTCAGGAACATACAACACATTAGAGATCGTTTCCACAAAACCATTCCTGGTTCTTATCTTAATATCATATTTTCCCATCACTTTCACAGTAGAATGATCTCCAAAACTCACAGTTGAATGAAAATCTTCATTTATATGAGAAAAAGAAAACTTACTTCCACTCATGTAGTTACTGCAGCTTGTACCCACATACCAAATATCTGACCCGCGCTTCTTTTCATCTTGAACAGCCATCAACAACGTTTCTGCTTCATTTTCTTCAACAAAATTTGAACTCTCTGCATTTTCTTTATTATTAGGCAGATTAGTATAACATTCAGATGCATAATGACCAAATTTATGACATCTAAAACACTCTATCTTGGATTTGTTAGGATCACGTCCTCTGCCTTTGCCTTGAAATTGGTCATTATTTACTTTGAAATTCCCGCCAACATCATTATTTCCTCGATCTCCCCTTCCTCTACCTCTACCTCTACCCTTTCTTCTGAAATTGTTGGAATGAGTATTGGTAAAAGCCTTCAACGCTTGCTCATCTACTGTTGAACTTCTGTTTATCTTCTGTTCATGGACCAATAAGGAGCTTTGCAATTCATCAAGAGAGAGCGCATCTATGACTTTCGACTCTTCAATTGAGCAGACAACATAATTAAACTTTGGTGTCAAAAAACGCAAAATCTTCTCTACAATGGTGACATCGTCCATCTTCTCGCCATGGAATCGCATCTTGTTGTTGATCTCCATTGTCCTGGCACAATAACTAGTGACAGATTCTTCATCCTTCATCGCTAGTGTTTCAAAATCTCTTCTCAAGGCTTGAAGTTGTGCACGCTTCATCCTAACAGAACCTTGATATTTCTTCTTCATAGAATCCCAAATATCCTTGGAAGTTTCTTTGCAAAGAATAGTCTCCAAGATGGGATGATCGATAGCCTGAAAAAAATAATTTTTTGCCTTCAGGTCCTTCAACTTTCTAGCTTCCAATTCAATTTTCTGGGGATCTGTCAAAATCATGCCTACTGGTGGCTCTTGAATTCCAGATTCGACAACCGACCAATACTCCTTTGATCGTAAAAAATTCTCCATCAGCATGCTCCAATGGTCATAGTGACCATCAAAGCGTGGAATTGCTGGTTGAACAAAGTTGTTGGTGGCCATTGGAAATATTGCTACTGCAATTATCTCACGAAAGTATCTCACACCTCTAAACCTTCTTTATCTTTTTTAAAAAACTCTCTCACGCTTCTCTCAGGCTTTGATACCACTGTTAAATTGCTAAAGGGAGGAGAGATGAGGCTGAAACTTCATCTTTCGTACATAACAACCAAGTCTTTTACAAAAGACAAAATACATAATATAAAACACACCATAATTACCATAATTACCCATGTTCTGCATAAAGCACTTACCCCACTAACACCTAAAAACTAGGACAACTAACATATATAACTCCACTAACTCTAATAACTGAAAAACCAAATCAGCAATACGTGCAAAAGGAAATAATTGTTATATCAACATGGGAGCCATGAGAATAAGAAGGAGAAAGGAGGGAAAAGGCTGGGCTGTAAAAAGGGTTGGGCCACGTGAGAGAGAAAAAAAGGAAAAAAATGAAAAGAAGAATAGAAGGCCGAGCCGCCCTCGGCCTGGTCTCGCTTCTCCCTCTTTCTTCTCTCTCTCTCTCTCGCTCTCTTCAATTGATTGTTATTATAATAATAATTAATAATTATTATTTTTATAATTATTTTTAAAAATTTTAAATTATTTATTTTTAAAAAAAATTAAATTCTAATGCTAGTAATGCAAATGTTGCTAATCTATGTGATTTAATGAAAAAAATTTCTGGGGTTTAAAAATTTAATCCCTAATTTTTTATGCAATTAATAAATGATTACATCAATGGCCAAAATTTAAGTATCAATAGTGATTATCTTAATTTGATAGATTCAAGGAGCTTTGATAACCACATTAAATGCTGAAATGTCATTAAGTATGTTTGATACCAACTACCTACACGCAACTTAATTGATATATATATACTGATTGGTTCAAGTAAAATATCACCTATTGTGCTAAGTATAAATGACTCACTTAATTGGTTTAATAATAAAATTTACAATGGAGAGTAATATCTTACCAATTATATTGTCAATACATTTTAATAGTGCTCACTATTTCCTGTTTAATGAGGAAAAAAATAGAATTTAATATTTAATATTCATATGTTATGAAACAACTTTTAATTCTTATGTTCAGTGCTTAATGATTTTAAAGCTTAATAATAAGGAATTTTGAACTCTTATTTTTCAATTTTACCAAACCAACCCATAACAGTGTTTATAATGTCTAACTTGCCAACTATAATTTTTATTGTATTAATTTTCTCCATGATATCATTTCATTCGTAAGCTATGAAGTTAATAAATGTCAATTAGTTTGAATAACAAAAGTAGCATGTTGATTTCTTTATAACATTCAAAAACTATTCTCTATTGAAAAATAGTATCATTCAGACATAAGAAAAATTTAATTATCAAAAGATGAACAAATATTTTTATGATGTTAATAGCTCTTTTGACATGATATGAGAGAGAAAACTGTTAAAATTTATGTAGATACTATTGAATTTAAATTTTCAACCTTTCAACCCTCGCAAAAACATAATAATTAAAGGTGTTGAAAGCTCTCATCAATTTTGTGGGGAAAAGAAGAAGAAATAAGTTTTTAACAATAAGAGATCTACAGTCATTTCCCTTTATTAATTTGTAATAGAAGATAACCAAAATCACATTTTGATTATAAAAAGAAATTATGTTCGACATACTAGATTATGTGATTTTTGTTAATTGATTTTATCCATAATCATCTAAACAGGGTTTTTGCATAGAAAGTTACATTTCTTTTCTTTTAAAAATGGAAGAACTATGTATGTAAACATAATCAAATGGCCTCTTAATTATTATGCATATGTCACCATAGACATAACATGTTCCTATAATGATGTTGACACCTAAATTTTACCTTTTAACTTAGGACTTAATCGAGTAAAAAATTAGGAATTAATCTCTAAAAAAAAGAGAAAAAATAAGTAAAAAGTAAAGTAAATAATTTTTATTAAAACTCATCTTGTTTTCATTAAATTGCATCGCCCATAGACATTAGAACGTTTGCATTACAAGTATTAAAAAAAATAACTAATTCAAAAATTCAAAATAATAATTAAAAGAGTTTTAGAAAAAATATCAAAATGCAGCAGGGCGAGGCAAGAGACAGCCAAGCCTGGCCCCTTCTTCTTTTCCATTTCCTTCTTCCCACCTAGGTCGGCTCAGCCCATTCCTTTTCTTTTCTTTTCTTTCTGAGCCCAGCCACTCCCTCCTCCTCCTTTCCCTTCTCTTGGACGCTAGCTAAGGAACGACATGAAGAAGAAAGGACGATGTACAGGATGAAAGACAGGGACAACAGGGCGAGCGATCATGCGAGATGCTCGGTCGGGGGTCCGGCTGGCCAGAGGCAGCTAGCACACCACATCCCATGCGCGCCAGTACATAGAAGGAAGATACCAGAGAAGAGAGAGGGGGCGTTTTTTTTAAAAGGGGCTGGTTTTGGAGAGACAGAGAAGGTGAGAGTTCCGTGCGACTGAGAGAGAGTTTGAGCGAGTGAGAGGGAGCTAGAGAGAGTGAGCTTGAGAGGGTGGCTAGCCGTCGCCGGAGGTCCATCCATTAGCTGCCGTCCACCGCAGCCCTTACCCCCGAGCTAGGTAGGTCTCCTCGAGCATGTGTGTTTTGTTTTTGGGGGCTTCGGACCGGAGCCCGTGGCCGACCAGTTCACGCGAGTTTCGGTCCCGTTGGTCCTCCATGAAAAGCTCTATGTGTTTTAGTATGCATTGTTAGGAGCTAAGTCCGCGCTAGAGTCTCTAGCAGGTCGGAGATCTCTCATTTCAGTAGTGCATGCCGGCCGTTTGTTGAAATGCTCAAGTGAACTTCGAGTCTCTTTATCTGATATTATTGTTCACACTCATGTAAAATGCGAATGATGCGTCTCTGAGTTAGTCCGAAATGCTACTTGTACACCTATTGTCGAGCTTGATCCGAACCCGAATTTTTAAATGAGCCTAGGTTCCTCTGTTTGCCGGTGCATCCTACGTGTTTGGTGAAATGCCTCAGAGAAGGCCGAAGGCTAGCTCGTGTTTAAACTGGAGACCAACCTATCTCTACTTTTATAACTGTTGTTCGATGTTTGTGTCGTGTGTCTGCTGTGCTTTGGTGTCATTTTCGTGAAATGGCCTTGTATTGTTGAATCGGCAAGTGTTTTCCTTTGCGTTGGAGAGAATATTAGTGGCTACCGGAGAAGGTGGCTAGCAACGATTGACGCCGGTCAGAGCTGACGACCGTAGGATGGTGGTTGATAGTGGTGGTCGACACCGGTTACTCCGACCGGCACTGGTGTGTGGGTTAGATTCGGTGGAAGCTAACTTCGGGCGTGCAGGGGAACACCTGGAAGAGGAAGACCAGAAGATAGAAAGAAAAGATTAAAAAAAAATTTAAAAAAAAATTATTTAAAAAAAAAAAACAAAAAGAGTTTTATGAAATAGGATTTGTCCGTTTCAGGTTAAGTTCGGGTTATTGGATCGGGCTAACGGGTCGGATCGGGTTTACCTGATTTGAACTCGTTTTCCCGAATATAATAATATCAAATATAAAAAATATATTAAAAATCTCAAAATTCAAAAAGTTTCAAAAAAATTAAAAATTTGAAAAATAATAAAAATTCGAAAACTTTCTGAAAATTCAAAAAGAACATTGAGAAAACATTAAAAAAAATTTCGAAAAACTTTATGCAAATTAATTTTTTTAGAAAGTATTAAAAAATTCAGAAATTTTGAAAAAAATAATAAAAAAGAACAATCAAGAAGAAATCAATGATTTCCAGAAAATTTAAAAATTCGATCTTTTTAAAAACTCAAAAAATATTATTATTTTAAAAAATAAAAAAAATGTTGAAAAATTCAACAGTTCATTAAAAATTACAAAATCCCTAAAAAGTCATAATTCCTTGAAAAAGTATAAAAATAGACTTTTGAGCAGTTTCCTTTTTTTTTTTTTTTTTTTTTTTAAAGCTAAGCTTCTTAAATCTAAAGTTATGCTAAAAAATTGAGTAAGCCCTTAGAGTTCTACCTTAGGGTTTCAATTGTCCTCAAAGATAATTATTCTTGTTTGCATACTTTTGTTGCTTATGACTTCCCTTTAGCTTAGTTAGGAATGACACTTAATTATCTCTTAATTGTTAGATGCTTCTTTTCCTTTCGATTTATTTAATGCCGTCCTTAGTTATTGCTTGTTACTTTAATGATTGCACATTCCATGATCACCTCACATGTTAGTGAATAGCTCTAAAATTAACCCAAATTGTCTAATAAAAATCATTTTTTCAAAAAATGAACAAAATTAAATACTAAAATGGTACTAATTGGTCAACTAGTGTAATCAAGTTCCTGACTTTAAATTCTTTGGTTGTGTAGGAAGTTAGACGCACTCCCATACCTCACTAGGTTTTTAACTGACCTCAATAGGCTAGTGACAACTCATTTATTAGAAATTTTCATACCCTCAATTTGAACAACCAATATCGCACGAGTTATGAGCTTGGGAGAACTCATGCTTGATCATGAGCCACAATCCCATTCTTTAGGCAATACCCTTAAATATATTCCCTTCCCCGAGGGATAGGTCACACCAAGTGAATTGATAAAAAGTTCAAACAATTGAAATTATTTTGGAAACTAAAATTTCAATTTGATAAAGACCTGTACATATGGCCCTTTTGATTAATACTAAGTTTGTTGGGCCGACCTTGAGCCTAGGCATTCAAGTCCTTATGAATTTGGTTAGATAGTTTTGTGGAGAACAAGAGATTTGAACAATAAAATAATCAGAGTAGGGAATAAATCGGATACTAGATTTACATACTTCAATTGTTGTGACGTACATATACGGGAAGAGCAACATATAATTTAACTACAAATTAAACAATATAACAGTAATTACAACTACATTCAAATTACTCAAACACTTATAGTATTTTCTAGCCTTCAATTGCATCAAATAACTCACATGGTATTGAACCTCATTTCTCATGAAATAATCTCTCAATTTCACAAAAGTATTAAATACCCAAAGCACTGTAGCACTGTAGCATACTGTTTATTGGCTTTAACACTCAAATTTCACATGATGTAATTTGATGAAGAAGCTCTTATCTTGTATTACGAGCAAAATAGCTTACGATCACAACACTTGTACACTCAATTGATATGAACTCAACATGTAGGAATTATCCTAGTTTGACCATACCAAATAGGAAATATGATTTCCACGGTGCATGGCCATAGACGTCTACAAACCTTCAACTTTTAGACTTTCATTTAATCGATTGGGCTTCCTTCCAATTCATTTGGGATCAAGGTTCGGCTTAAATTCAAGACATAAATTAATAAATCGATTAATGGTGAGAATTCAATTTCTTTGCTTTGCCTTTTCCCTATTTTCATAATCATTAAAGAAAACACCATAAAAACAAAAATTTCTTTTACTAATTGAAAGGTGGTGACACATGACTTGATCGCGCAAGCTTTGTGAGTTTCGAACATTGATTATGTTGGGATTTTGGGCGTGTAGAAGTGGGAATGTGTAAAAGAATCGGGAATCGCCTAAAATCGGACGGGACCAAATCAAAACTAGTGATTTCCATGGGAATAGTCTGATTTTTGGTTCCAATTTATTGGAACTGGTGAGTATTCATCCAGTTCTCGGTGCTACGTGTGGAATCGCTCACCTGGACTAAACTGGTACATATATATATTTTTTTAAAAAAATTATAAGTTTTAACTTTTTATATTCAAATCCCAATTTCCTCTTTGCCTCTCTATCTCTTGCCTAACTCATCTCGCGATCTCATCTCCGTCTCTCACTCTTGCTCTCGGTGGCCTCCAGCCTCGTTGATCTCCTCTCTCACTCTTGCTCTAGATCGCCTACGGCCTCATTGCTCCCTTTGTTACTCTCGTTCTTGGTTGTTTCTGACCTTGGACCTCGTTGTTCGCTTTCAAGTCTCATGCCTCTTCTAAAGTGGGGACATTTCGACCAGTTTTTTGGATCCACTCGAGAGCTGGACCTCGCGGTTTAATTCCCAAGTGGGTTCATGAAACTAATGGGCAGTTTTCGATCTCAATTTTTTGAAACTGATTCTCAGTGGGCGATTCTGAGGAATTGATCATCCCTATGTAGCTCAATGTTCCAAAATAAGACTAATCTATCTCTTTAATTAAATAGTTGACTTTGATTTGCCATTTATGACTTATCCATAAATTGAGATACTTTCACTAAAAGACTTCCTTATATTTAATCTGCGAGTAATGGAAAATGAACTAACACAAGGTAGATTCCATTGTGCTACATCCACTTGGCTACATTTGCCAAATTTAGTAATGTACGCTTACACGTGACAGGGCTATGGAGGAGATCACGATTGTCCGAGACAAGTATGCTATCTTACAAAACATGGTTATTTTAGCCCATAACTAGGGATTAGCTTCATGAATTTGCTCAATAAACTCTTAAGTTTCAAATGTTTTCTGATTCACAAAATATATATTTCAATTTTATCATGTCTATAGTTAGAGACATCACCCATTGGAGTAATAAAGTAAGTGCAACTCTCCATGTATTCAGTAACAGTTTTGGACCAAAGCCCCATTTTAATATTAGTATTCCACCAATAACGAGCCGAAGTCCCCGTTCAATATCAATAATCTAGTGATGATTTGGACCAAAGTTTCTATGTAATATCCATAACCGACAGAAGTCACAATTCAGTATCAGTGTTTCTGGTATCTATTTGCATCAAAATCCCATTTCGGTATCAATAATTCACTAACCATAACGGGGCGAAATCCCTGTTTAGTCGAATCCTCAGTTTAGTATCAGTAATGGGCCAAAACCTCACGTAAGTTGAAATATATACAACTTTAGACAAAATAATTGAGTCATCATTTTGGAGGCCAATAACACGAAATCAATACTAGTGTAACAAGACATGAATACATATTTCTACACCTAATCTGGGCCTTTTTATCGTGGACCTCAAACACCAATTTGGTGAAATTTGTTGAAATTTGGGTGAGATTTGAGGGACAAAGCAGAATTCAATTTCTCTCACTAGAAGTTGCAACTCCTCTCTCTCATTTCTCTGTCTAAAACCAAAAGAACATGGGCAAGCTAATTGGCTTCTTCAAGAAGCAAAGCACGTGGCTTCTAGCCCATTTCTCCTGTTTTTTAATTTCTTTCATTGTTTTTACTCTAAACATGTCTAGAATGTGGCTTTTTGAATCCCTTCCTTTATTTCATGTTTAATTAATTTGACATGGATAGAAGCTACTCTCATGGTGTTCCTTCAGTTTATCCCCTGACTTCTCTGTTCACATTCATGTAAAATCTCTAAGTTACTCTCTCACAATACTCTTAAACATTCTCGTTCGATTTAATTTTCCACATCTTCTATCCTGTGAATTTCTTTTGTTAATAGAAATTAAATCTAGTGAGCTGGTGACATGTTGCTATGCATGATTTTAAGATGTTATCGCAATTTTTCAACAAATTTAGTACATATATTAAACTGAGTTTTTTTTTTTATCGAAAATATAACTAAATTCAAACAGTCAAATCTCGTGAGATATACCCGGAATCAATATGGATTCTATCATCTCCAATTAACCAAATATAGTTGCCACACTAAATTTAGGCACATTGATTTCTTCCGGTAGTCCCTCTAGGAAAATTATTTCCCTCTTTTTTCTTTTTTTCTTTTTTTGTGTCGGAAGCCCATCTGTTTCTCCCAAGTTTTTTCGACTTTTTAAATCAAATTTTGGAGCCCTCCACCTTTCCTGTTAGCGTTTACCTCGGGTGTGAGCCAACCCCTCCAGTCTCCCCCTTCAGCATTACCCTCACCACTGAGGGCGGAGGTTACGTGGCTGTGACAAGCCTGGATTCATATCGAGGTTCGAATCGAGCGCAAGCCTTGGATCTCGGGCTCGGTAATACTGTGCTTGAGTACTGGATCTCGAATCTGGGGTAGGCTTGAACTCATATATGAGATATGAGGCTCAAGCACATAGGCTAAGCTCGGGTCCAGCGACAAAATGGACAAGTAGTGGCCATGCGAGTGGAAACCAGCGGCAAAGGAGTCAGCCGAGATTAGAGGGGTTGGTGATGAAAATCTATGGCGAGCGGTGGTGGAAAGCGGATGTCACAACTGTCGCCAAGGGCGGAAGCAACGATGGCCAGCTGAGGCGCAGTGGTCCTCGTACCATTGCAAGTGGTGCATCCGAGGTTCATGATCTCGTTTCTTCTCATGTGCTCAAGTCCACAATTTTTAGTTTTCACAATCAAAAGTGATATCTTTCTCACACACAATATAATTCAGCCAACCTTACTAAGTCACTAAAATGATATCTTTCTCACACACAAAATAATTCAGCCAACCTAACTAAGTCGCTAAACTGAAATTAGACAAGCATCACATTTAATGGAATCCACTTGAGAGTTATATCCAACTCACTATTTTCAATGGTTCAGATTTAATTTAATGTATATATCATACCCACTACAACTTAATCTAGATCAAATATGACCATTGACCAATTTTTTTTTGTAACACAGAATTAGGAGATGGACTTGCAACTCTTTCCACACGGACAACAATGAGATTGAAGCACGAAATACCATTGCTTTTTGAAGTAAATGAACAGTTTACACATCTTTCTAAGCTACCTAGGGCGGGGACTCTGCTCTTACACACTTATTCATTATTGATACAAACCAAAGTAGCTTCAGGAGGGGGAACCTAAAAGATTGGTTCATGACTATGGTACACGAAGATTTGCCACTGCTATAACTAAGCGAAACACAACTTAAAACTAGATAACTTGTACATCTTCTCCCATCTATTCGCCGGACCATTATGGGAAGGCATTTGACACCCAACAAAGCTCTTCCTAGGAAAACGCTCGAGGCTGAATTGAACGGACAGGCTCTTGGTCACGGACACCCGTGGCTTCGGACCCAGTTGCTCCGGCAAAGGCATCGGGGACTTCAGTTTGGGGATTCGTGGCGGGACTACAAGGGCTTTCTGGATGTCGTGAAACATGTCCATGTCTGAGTCGTAGCGGTTGGAGGAGTTGAAGAACATGTGGAACACTTTCAAGCACCCGAGGTGGAGCCGCCTGCTCAGTTTAGGCAAGTTGCAGGGCTCCTCAAGGGCGTGTTGGAGGAACTCTTTCTTCAGTTGCTCTAGCAGATATTGCACGAAGTTGATGGAGTCCTCAATGCTAGCCTCGGGGTTTTCCTTTAGGTATAGCAGCACAAAGTTCAATTTCCCTTGCTTTTCTTCTTTCTGTAATGTGAGAGAGAGACAAGCAAGAGGGGCTTGTGAGTGGACAGTCGTTAAAACAGGGAGACGAAATAAGATGGAGTGTACATAGGTGCACAATAAGAGCAACAATGAACAAGTACTACTTGGGGAGCAGCGGCCAATTATAACCGCTTGGCCAGCGGCCAGACTTAGCTGTATCATATTGAACAGTTCAAATAGCCTCAAGACGCATGCTATGCAACATTAAAAAATCTACCTGGTAGCTTCGGATGTCATTCAACAAGCGAGTGATGACCATGAGCAATTTGGTGATGGGCTGGTAGGGGCTAGAGCACAGCTGATGCAACGGGGTCATGGGGCTTGCAAGACATGAAGAGGGAAGGACTAAGATGTGTGCTGCGATAGATGTCATGCCCATATCGAGGTACTCTTGCATAGAAGGCGCACTTCCGCTTCGGCTCCATTTTGCTTCCATGAGCCATGAATGAAATGTCTCACCCCACTTTCAAACCAAACACACTGTTTTAGCCCATTTAAAAGAAACATATTGCTTGATGTAGAAAGTCAAAGAAAGAGAAGTATAACATGGGAACGTGAGACGTACTATATCTTGGAGATTTTTCTTGATGTCCTTCCCTGATTGTTTGAAGCATTTCACTCTGAAGTCGGTAACGAGATCAACGAGGGCTTTGAATATGGTCTTGGCATGCCCACTTAGGCCTTCACCATCCCACCTGGTATAATGTTCATCACCCACAAAAAGAGACGATCTTGAGGTAACTAAGGGGCTGTTTGTTTATTTTTGTTTCTATTTCCGGAACACAAATTTTTGTTCTTTGGTTCTAGGGAACAAAAAAAGAATAGAAATGCGTTTATTTACACTTTTGTTCCTGGGAACAAAAAATCTATTTATCTTGTTCTCAGGAACACTTTTTGAAGAAACAAAATAACAAAAACACAAAACTTGTTTCTTTTTTCCTCCTTTTTCTTCTTCTTTTTTCTTTGGCCGGTGGCCATGGCCGGTGACCGGCTATCGTGGGTTGGCGATCTCGTCGAAGAGTCGCAGGCCCCCGGTGAGGCTGAGCTCGCCCAGCCACTATCGAGGCTTGGCCTTGCTTGGCCACCTCCACGACGGCGTTGCCTGGTGGTGGCTTGGCGAGGCTGAGCCTCACGTGGCTTCCCCAGCCGGCGCGAGGCCGGGCCTCACCCTGGCTCACCAAAGGCTAGCCTAGCCCCAACAAGGCTTGGCCTCACCGGATCTAGGCTAGGCCGAGCCTCGTCGGTGGCCTGGCGAGACTTGCGGAGGCCAGGCTAGCCTCTGGCGAGCTCGCTGGACATCGCCCAAATGGTTGCCGGTCACGGTGGTGGCTAGCGACAAGCCAAAGAGAGAAAAAAAAAAAGAAAAAGAAAAAGGAAAATAAAATAAAAATATTAAAAAATTAAAAGAAATAAAAAGTTATATAAGTCTACCAAACGTGTTTTTGTTCTTTTTCTATTCCAAGAATAAAAATTTTGTGTAGTTACCAAACACATTCTTCTATTTAAAAATTGTTCCTCAGAACAGAAATAATTTTTTCAATTTCTATTATTTTTGTTCCCTGGAACAATTTTTTAATAGAAATGTTACTAAACACAACCTAATTGAATGGACCATGATGCTGTGGGAGATGAGTATAGAAACCCACAAACAATACATACACTAATTTTGTATCTAGACACAGTAGCTCCGGTCCTATGGTTTAGTGAATGTACCTCTTGATATAAATTGTAGATATAGTAAGTTAGAGTTAGAAAAATACTAAGCCTTTGGTATAGGTTCAAATCCCATAAGACGCAATTTTTTTTTTCCATCTTTTTGTTATCTCAAGAAGGATATTAATATTTTGAATGATTTTAAGGTAAAAATGCCTATAATACATCGTTTAGTCGATAAGCATACCTTTGAACCGCATTGGTAAGCTTTTCTAGATCCTCTAGTGAACCTTCCATGTCGAAAAAGTCGTCGGCAACGGTTATTATGATGGCGCTCTTGGCAACCACTTCTCGTATGTCAGAGTTGCAAGGTAGAGAAACGGAAGTGGCGACAGCAAAATAAGAGTATGTTGTCTTCTCTCGACCGAACCCCATCTTGCTAAGTCCGGTTGTTTCAGACCACCTGGACTTATTTATTAATGAAGAGTCGTTGGAAATAATTCTTTGCTAATTAACAATTATTACTAAACCATATGCATAGATACCCTTTTACTACATCAAGCTCCATTCTGTAAATAGATTGTCTCAGTACGAAGTTGTGCAGAGCAAGTTGCAGAATATCTTGATTATGAACCAATGATGACCTAATGAAATAAAAGAAAAGCAAAAAGTTAATTGCATGTTATAGCAAGTGATAAAGCAAAATTATAATTCTACTTTAAGATATTAATACCTATGGCAAGATAATTTTCCCATCCATAGTACGCAAGCATCTTTTTCCTCCAACCACTTCCTGTGTTCCAGGTGGTCTAGGCGAGCCATCCATGGAAGACTCAGTTCGTGCTCAATCTACACGGACATTTCAAGCGTTAACCAATGCCATAACTTATTATACGGAAAGAAAAGAAGCACCGAATATTTACACTAACCATTCTGCGATGACTCGAAGAGATGATGCTTTCACCTCTTGTTCCTCCAGATGCGATTTTCTCGAGAAATTTTTTCGAGAAAGTTCTCACTTTCTTGAGTTCATGCTCATTCGGAAGCATAAGATTGCTAGCTCTATAAACGTTAAGGAGCACATTGGAGAAGTATTCATAATGTTTTTCGATGTGATCTCGAACTTCTTCACGATCTAAAAACCAACAAAAACTTGCTGCAAAATGCAGAATATAATTAAAATTAATGGAACCACTTCAAGATATCATCCATGAAAGACCCTAAGGAAAAGGAGCTGATGGAGGACCTAAGGGGAAAGCATCATAAAAGTTTAACACCTATGCATTTGTGCCAATTTAATCCTAAAACTTTTGACCCAAAGCCTATTTAGTCCTTTCGGCTAATTTTGACTAAATATTATTGATTTAGATGCTGGTTGTGCTGTGTTAATTGGCCAATGCCGACATGGACACTTCTTTAATAATATTTTAATTTTTTTTGAATTTTTTTTTTTAAATTTCTCCTTCTTCTTCCTTTTTTTTTTGTTTTGTTTTCTTTTTCTTTCTTTCTTTCTTTCTTTCTTTTTTCCTTCTTCATCCAGTTAGTTGCTAGGGTGAGGGACCTCATCGGCCATGGGTGAGGCACCAAAACTGGCTAGGGCAAGCCTTAGCTAGCCATGACAAGGCTTGCCCTTGTTGTCGCTAGCAATGGCAAGCCTTGCTAGTTGCTAGTGAGGTGAGCCAAAGGCTAGCGAGGTCCCTCGGCTCTGGCCAGTTGCCAAGGTTCAACAACTAGCTACAAGAAGGGGAAAGGGAAAAAAAGAAGAAGAAGAAAAATAAAAGAAAATATAAATTAAATTTTATTAAAAATTGTTTATATTAGCGTTGGTTGTGCAACATAGGCTGGCCGGCATCCACGTTAATAAAATCTGGCTAAAATTAGTCATAATGACTAAGTTGGCATTATTGTAATAGGTTTAATACTTTTCTGACACTTTTCCCGAGGAATTTATATAGTTTGCAACTCGTACATGGTGATACACTGTAACCATGCATGCGCAAAAGCCAGAACTCCAAGCAATCTTTGTATAGCTCAGTAGCGATCCAGTGAATTGATTTTGTGATTGGCTTTTCATGCTTGTAGTTCCTGAAAAAAAAAAAAAAAAAAGAACAGCCAGTATGCTTCAATTAGTTAGAGATGTCATATGGAAAATTTTGGTGACCTTATAAGTAGTCTACGCGACAACTTTGTAGGGACGGGCTTTGGGCTTTTAAGGACTGCATTCCCATCCCCTATGCTCTCTGTTTTTTTTTTTTTTTTTTTTTCAGTAGTGGATTTTCTGGGTAAAGAAAAGAAAAAAGATCATAGGACAAGGAAACTTTTACTAACCTATAGATTCGTGCCAAGATTTCATCCGTCTCCCGATCAAAGTACTCGGTCAACCCTAATCTCACTAGTTGATAAACCATGGAAAGTTTTGAAAGCTCTTCCTCAGTGAGATATAGAGATGGAACTGTTTTAATCATCAAGAAAAGCCAAAAAATTTCAAGGGTTATGAACGTTTTAAAACTATATAAATTTAATAAATAAATTTTTAAACTCAACATTGTTTGTATAAGCTATAATTGCTCTACTCATATTCATTTAGCTTCCATCAATTTAGCTTTTAGTGATCTAGCATTTGAAGTCGTGTCTCACACCAAACATAGCCTAGTTAATCTAAAAGCAAGATTTTAGTTTCAATTCCCTAAACAAGGATTGGAAGGATTTTGCCCATTGAAATATCAAGCTCTTTGGTTTTGCATTTACAGTCCAAATTTGCTGAAAAATTTCAAAGTCTCTGTTCCTATTGTGGGCAGATGGGTCCCAGTTTGAGGCCATCTAATTGGTCAAATAAGTCATGTTAAAAGAAACCAAATATATATATATATATAGAGAACAAGAGAATTTAAATGCTCTCGATATACACGACATTTCCTTCAACTCATATCAGTCACAATCTATCAATTACTACGTAATACTATGCTCTTTTTTGAAAGTAGCACTATATAATTTTCGTGAAATGAAATTAGTCAAGGAAACAAGAAGGATGTATTATGAAAGTATCTAAAAATCTCTAGAACCTAGCTTTCACTTACCGCCGTTAGAAGTACAATTCGAAACAAGAGATTGAAGACAAGCCAAGAATGCTTCGTTCCCGGTGGATAGGTATGCACTTGCTGTTGCAGAGGGCGATTGAAACAAAGAGCCATCGCTGTCCTGATACTTCAATATGGTTTCATGACTGATTTTGTATGTTGGAGGCAATGCCTCAAGATATGACAACAATGGGTAATATTGGTTCCTGTCCACGAGTTTCTCCCTGCAAAAGGCCAAAATGCTAATTGGTATGACCGTGTCTTTTGGGTGGCTTTAAATGCGTGCGTCTTGTGTAGCCAATGCAATAAAAAAGAAAGCCTTTGAGAGCACCACACGTGTTACTCGCGAGATCCAAATATCAAATCATATTTTGAACTGAGCCAACGGGCCTTCTTATTGAGAGAATGCTCTCTCTCTCCTCTGCATGCGACCTCTTTTCGTGCCTGACTCTCTCTCTGCGCCCCTCTCTCTGACCGATGAGCCACCGCGCTGCCCCTCCGTCTCCGGCTTCGACTCGTCTTGCACGCTCTCTCTCTTTGGTCGACTCTGCCCCCTTCTCTCTCCCTTCGACAAACCACGAAGCCCTTGTCCGACCAATGAGCCACCTGTTGGCCCCTCCCAACTGTGCCCTCTCTCTCTCTCTCTGAGTCATGACCAAGCCCTCGTTTGATAAACTAACACTTTGCCTCGACAAGTTGCCTCCGCCATCGCCGAATCGCGACGCAAAGAGAAGCCGCATGCAGAGCATTCTCTCAAGAAAAAGGCCTGCTCGCTCAGTTTAAAATTTAGTCTAACATTTGGATCCCATACAAGACATGTGTCGTGCTCTCAAGAATCGTTATGTTGGCTACACAAGATGCACGCGATATTTTCTTGGCCGGAGAACTAGGCCCCAAAAACCTTTTGGCGCTTTTTCCCCATGCACTTCGTATTGTCCAGAGCTTTTTCCACATGCGCATTGTATTGTCCGGAAATTATGAAAAGAGAAACGACCAGTGAGTTAAAATGTTGACATTTCTTATATTTCTCTTTTAGATATGAGGGCCTGAAAGCCCTTTTGTCTACTCTTGAAGACTTACTATTATTGAGCCAAAATTGTGGTTGGTCTTACTTTTTGACAAATAACCGTTGTTAAGTTGGTCGACTGATAAAGAGATCTTCCTTATATAGTAAGTTCCTTCAACAAAATAAGAAAAGAAACCAAAAGGGTAATTGACAAGTCAAAAGCAAAAAGTCGAAAGTCAAAACTAGCACAAACACACCAATCGGAGCAGTTGGGTCACACTTCCTCCACGCGACTCAGTTTTCCAGTGAAAAAAGGTGAGACAAACGCAATCGCATGCCGATTTGGTCGAGGGATTGAGATTGACCCAGATTGAAATGGTTGGGGCTATGCGAGAACTAATTTTTCAAAGTATCGTGCCCGAAATGCAAAAATTCGTCAGCTTGAAAAAAAAATGAAAAAAACATACGATAATATTGGACCAATAAAGAATGGAAGTATTAGAATTACCTTTCAAAAATTCGTTGCCGATTGCTGAATAAATTTGCAATGGCACTTTTGGTGCTTTCGGGGAATATGATCTCCAAACCAACAGCACGCGCCAAATCAACCATTCCAGGCAAGATGATAGCTATCCAACGAGGAAACTTTCCATGCCCTTTTCTCAAAAGAAGCAATTCCGCATTCTCATGAATGAACTTTAATCCTGAAAGGTGAAATTTTCAGAAAAAAATGGAGAAGTACTAGAGAAGAGTTTGTGAAGAAATATATGACTGTTGCATTTCAATAAGGAAGCTAATACAATAGCTACTTGCATAATCTATTATATGCTTTCATAATATTAGAGATCTCATGTCCATGTTGACTTAAGTTTGACTATAATTGATGATCGATAGACTATTTTAACTAGAAACCACATTAGATTTGGTGGGTTAGACCATGAGTTGAAAGGATAACAAAGTTACCTGATCAATCAAGTACAAAGTCTTTCGTAATCACAAAATTAATCTACTCACCAAAGTAAATTTTATCCTCGAAGGAAGAACTATGTCTAGGATGGCCATATCTTGATGTAAATAAAGAAAAATTATGCTTTCCATGGCTATATTTTAGCACTTATTTGAAAGTCAAGCGAATGGTACCTTTCTCTATCAAAGGTGAACCAACATGCCACTTTTTGAGCACGATCATGCAAATGAGGGTTGAAGCAAGACACTCCCCTCCATCAAACATTTCTTGTTCTTCATAATCATAATCTCCCCAAAACCCTTCTTCATTCTGATTATGAAGCACCCAATTTAGACACCCGTTAAACATGGGACAATCATGTCGGCGAGGATCGGGAATCATCGCCAACCATGCAGTGTCATATGGTGAAGGGCAGAGGAATGAGCTCATGCCTATGTCGGGAAGGAGTATTTCTGTTTTGATGGTATTGACAAGAGATTGAATCAAGGATATATGGGCCTCCATGAAGAATTGGGGGAGAAGAATTTGGCTTGCTTCTCTGAATGGGAGATTGCATGACCCAATTAGGTCTATTTATACATGACTTTGAGCTGGTTCCTTTTAGGAGCTGTCCTGTCAAAACGTGAATCCTGAGCATAGCACGAAGTTTTGTTGGATGCCATCTTCGACGTAGGTCTTATTAGTATGTGAGGCACGAAACAGAAAGGGACATCTCCTGCTCTGAGGTTTAAAATAAATTATTGTACTTGTGAGGATGTGAGGCACGAAACAGAAAGGGACTTCTCTTGCTCTGAGGTGGAAAATAAATTATTGTCCTTTTGAGGATGTGAGGCACGAAACAGAAAGGGACTTCTCTTGCTCTGAGGTGGAAAATAAATTATTGTAGTTTTCAGCAGACACCTGAAAAACACGTTGACAAGGAATAAATTAGATGAAATTGGAAATAATGTGCGATCTAGGAAAAAATGAGATGGAATTTAGATGACACAATTTGTTTGGGAAGTAGCTCAACAGAAATGTAAGGGCAGAATTGTAATGGTCTCATCATTTTGGTGATATCAAGAGAGAATTCAATTTGAACCAATTGATATAGATCTACTTTAGCATAAAAGAAAAATATATATCCACTTTCACTCAAAAGCTTAAATCATTAAATTATGAACTTGCTAAATATGTTAACTGCACCGTAAAAATCAATTCTTCATCTGGTACTTCTTTTATTATCATGTTCGTGCGTGCACTTTGACAAATTCTATGCTCGTTTTTGAATCTTTAATGATTTGGCACTCTTTCCATCTTTTTTTTTTTTTTTTTTTTTTTTTTTGTCTTTTTTCTTCCTTCTGCTGGTGGCTGACTACCATCCTCAAGCAATGGCCAGATGGGCTGGCGTCCCTTGGGCGCTCGGCAAGGGTTGGCCACCAACCACTCTCAATCACAACCTCCACCGCATGACATTGCCTAGCTACCGCGGTTGAACTCCCTCTCGGCTAGCTCAATTCTCCTCCTCGATGCTCATCAAGCTCATGGTCGTCGAGATCTCAGCGAGCTTGACGGCCATGGCCAAACAAATGTGCTGTCAGGTGATTGAGCAAAGCACGCACAGACAAAGATGGAAAGAGTTAGGGGTAGAGTCAGAGGGGCAAACAACAGCTTTAACAATTGGAGGAGGGGCAATGCATGATCCCGATCTGGATAGCTAGGGTGGGTAGGTTTTGAGCTCGGCATTGTCATAGAATCGAGGCCTTGAGGCTACTAAAGACAGACAAACCAAAATCGGTTCGAAACTCGTGGCGATCATGGCTGAGCCTCCAGATCTCAATGAGCTCAACAACTCATCCTCCAAGCCTTGTACCAGCAATTGTCGAGCCTTCAAAAAAGCATAGCTGCACCAAGTCAGAGTTTGTGAGGCCGACCATCGCTAGGCCTTGCCCTCGCCCAAGCGACGCTTCACAAGGTTGCCTTGGCCTAGGCAAATCTTGCAAGGGGAGCCCTCATTGACGCTTATTCTTGCCCAAGTGAGAGTAAACCTTGCCCATGCGAGGCTAGCTTATTCGGCCACCCACAAAAGGAAGACGAGAGGAAAATAAATAAATAAAATCGAATAATTATTAAAATATTATAAAAAAAATTGTCTACATCAGTATTGTCGTGCCATGTAGAAGGATTAGTGTCTACATTAATAATTTCTTATCAAAATTAGCTGGATGGATTCAACTGACAAAATGTGACGCCCTTGCCTATAGCCCGTAAGGGCATTATGGCCCTCGCCTAGATCTGGGCGAGGGCCTAACACCCTTGCTTGGATCTTGGCAAGGATGTAGAGACCCTCACCCAATGGCTGTGAAGGCATCGACTCTTGCCTAGATTTGGGTGACAGCACAATGCCTTGCCTATGGTCGGCAAGGATTGGGTTGGCCAACAACCTTGCCAGCCTAGAGTTGTTAAAAAAATTAACAACAAACAATCTAAAAATCAGAAAATATTTAAAAATTATCAACGTTGATGCTAGACGTCCAATGACAACCATGTCATAGTGAAAGGCCGGAATCTACATTAGCAATTCTCGATTAAACTTAGCTAAATGAACTAAATTGGCAAATATTTAGAAGTTTTAGGATTTAATTGACATAATTAAAATGTTTACAACTGAATTAGCTTAAATGCATTAAGTTTATGATTTTTTTTTTTGGTAATTTTTCTAAAACTTTTATATACTAATGCGAGGATTCCATATGCAAGATAAAAGCCTTTATAGGCATCAATACGCGAACCGTACTTATAGAAGATACTTAAAAAAAAAAAAATAATAATAATAATTAGCGTACCAAATTAACCAAATCAAAGTACTTATTGCATAGCTAAGATCAATGGTGAAGTCAAGTATGAACTCTTTGCTTCCTCGAGCATTTGTGTCATCCGTCCAATGCTATACTATCTTTGTTTATGTTAAACTTAGGAAGCACCGATACTTTTTAAGAGTTTTTATATTGTGTTGAAGTGTCCAACATTCTTCGATGCTCTTCGACATTCTCCGGCACTCGGTCAACTCTCCCAACACACAAGTTAGGAATTCCGACAATTCCAACACATGATTGTGAGACACATGAGGTCAATTTTAAAAATTTTCAATAAATGAGGGGTTGAAATATAAATATATAAGAAAATAAAAATTAATAAAAATAATAAATGGGGAAACAAGAAAAACCCAATCTTCTTTTTTCTTCCAATTCTCACTTTCTATGGCATACAATTCACTCCATAAGTTTGTTTTTTCTCTTCTCTTCCAACATGCTTTGACACATGAGTCTAGAATACAAATTGTTTTTTTCTTTTCCCTCCAAGTTTTATGGATTATTGGAGTGGAGTTGAATTTGTCAAATTGAAACAGTGAATGATATCAACAAATGGTAGATTGATGTTTTTAATGTAAATTTATTATAGGCTTTTTATTATTTATTTATCTGTGAATTTGAAGCAAATTAATTTGATTAAAATAATCACATAAAAATATATATTAATAAACAATGTGCCTAGACATGTTGGAATTCTATATATATATATATATATATATATATATTTTTTTTATAGAAATGACATGTATGCCCGTACGGTCGTGTCGTATCGTGTCGTTTTTTGCATGTCAGTGTTAGTGTTATTTAGTGCTCAAATTGTCTCGCTAATCCTTGGCATATCAATTCTGAATGAGTTGGCTTCCTCCAGGAAATTGTACTCTCAAAACCTATCAGAATCAAGAAAATGGCGGTTAAGGAATCCAAGTGCTACACAAACAAGTGCTAAAATTGTACTCTCAAAACCTATCAAATCAAGAATCGGTGGTTGGGGAATCCAAGTGCTACACAAACAAGTGCTAATCGATAATTTCAACCATTGTTTTCAGTTCTATCTTCGATGCTAAGTGATAGTTGCACATTATATGCGTTAGTGTGATTTTCTAGGTAAAGTCCATTGCGCTGACTAAGTTGCTATAGTATAAATTGTGAATGCAAAGTATGATGATTATATTTAACTAGTATTGAGACGGATGTACAATATAATTCAATCCTTTTTTTTTCATTTCATACAAGTAATATTAAATTTCATTACCATTTTCATTAGTGCAGGATTTACTAATCAAACTTTATTTACATTACTAAGGTGTGTATAGAATGACACAGATGAGGTCATGATAAATAAATTTCCTCAAACTATCAAATTTTAACTTCCTCTTTTGTTAAAACTTCCTAAGTTACTCGTTTCTCCCTAAAAGTAGGGTTGTGCAATGAGAACCGCCCAAACTGGAGACTACTTGGATTGGACTAGATCGGCCGGTTCTAGGCGGTTCCCGGAGAGGGTGGTCAAATTCTCGGTTCCCATTCTTGAAACCGGTGGCCGGTCAATCTGCTTTTCGATTCCAAGGTGGGAGCCACACCAATTGGACCAATAGACTGGACCGATTTATATTATTAAAAAAAAAAACTGAGAAAAACCTCTGCCCTTTTTAGGTTTTGCTTTCCCCTCTCCCTTTTTGCTTTCTGCTCTACCTTCCCTTAGAACTGTTTTGGATTCATCTTATCGATCAGTCCATGATGAGATTTGTGTGACAGCGCTTAAAAATCCATTTTTGCAGGTAACTTGCTTGGCGTTGCAGGGAAGAGGACGAGTGATGGGCTCTTCACCTTGGGAATCAAGTCTCTCCATTTCTTCATATCACCTCTGCAACAAGAAACCTCGACGATGCCACTCATGTTCTGAGCCGCGCTTAGCAGATCACTTGGACTAATGAAGAGATCAGAACTTCCAAAAAATTCCCAAGGCCCTCAAAGCAGTCAATACGAAACAGAGCATGGTTGGGAACAAGAAAATATGAATCGTACTAAAAAGGAAAGAAGAAAAGAGTAACATTTCTGCTCGTGTATTATACGGTCCATGTACTATGATGTATTATTTTTGAAGAGCTTCTTTTTTCACAATTTCTTTTTTCCCTCAAACAACAAATTACCGGTTCCATCGATTGGACTGGTCGGTCGGTCGAATTCTCGGTTCTAGAACCAATCATTCCAGTTCCAAAGTCTTAGAATTTGAAAATCAGTCATTCCAATTCAGCTCTCAGTTCCACCTCAGAATCGGATTGGATTGAGAACCGCTATCGAGAACTGCTTAGTCCTACCTAAAATTGAAAATCTTTAGAGTTCAGATATATGCGAGCCTCCTTGCCCTTCATTGCGATTGGCTTCAAAGGATTTCCGATGGCCCACCAGACATGAAGCGACCTTCATCTATCATCAACTGGAACGCCTCGTTCATTGTCCAATCGTTGGAACTGGACGCACCTGAGTCGCTGTCTATCTTTAGCAAATATGTCCAGGGAATTAATTTCCTGTCCACATACAGCATGTCACGGAATTCATTTCCTGTCCACATACAGCATGTCCGAAAATGTGTCCGGAAATAATTGGTACTGAAAGAGGAAATGACGCCGAAATTGCTGAGACATGTTGAAATACTTGCGACGATCGGGTAACCCTCTTGCGATACCGTGGGCCGTCTGGATTTTCCTCTTGTGTCGATGTCAATGTGATGGAACCAATGACCTCGATAGATGTGAACTCACAGGCCATTGATTTTTATGGTGCTGACATAGGAAGTTTCTTGCCACTGAAAAAAAGGACTTGACTGGAAGCGTTGCCTGAAAACAAAGTTTTGTCATTTCTCCTCTTTTCCTCTCTTTTTCCCATCTATCTTCAAAGGCCAGAATTTGGTGATGAAGGCTTTTTCTATTTGTGCATTTTGAGACAACCGAAAACCATTTTAGGATTTCTTTAACCACGAAAAAAAATCCATTTTTTAGATGAGTATCTTACTGATGAAAATAATCCACTGACCTGGCGATGCAAGTGACACGAGTCAAAGCTAGAGCAGATGGTCTGAAGATGGTGTTATTTATGCCTGAAAGCGTAGAACATCGAAGATATGACGTTCGGCCATTGCATGAATGTGATGGAACCAATGACGTCGATAGATCTGAACTCACAGGCTTTCATGGTGCTTACATGGGAAGTTTCTTGCCGCCGAAAAAGAGGACTTGACTGGAAACTTTGCATGAAAGCAAAGTTAGTTTTGTCATTTCTTCTCTTTTCTTCTCCTTTTCCCATCTATCTTCAAAGGCCAGAATTTAATGCTGAAGGATTTTTCTATTTGTGTGCTTTTAGACAACCGAAAACCATTTTAGGATTTCTTTAACCACGAAAAAAAAAAAAATCTATTTTAGGTAGATGAATATCTTACTGAAGAAAATGATCCGCTAACCTGGCAATGCCAGTGGAATGAGTCAAAGTTAGAGCAGATGGTCTGAAGATGTTATTATTTATGCTTCGTAGAACATCGAAGATATGACGTTCAGCTGTTGCATAACTTAACAAAATTTACACGTAAAAAATTCTAATTCCCAATCATAAATCATGATATAAAAAGATGCGGCCATAAGTTTGGGTAAAGATGACCAAAAAAATTCTACTCTTCATCATATGGGTTAAAGATAAGTTTGGATATGACGTTCGGCCATTGCATGAATGTGATGGAACCAATGACGTCGATAGATCTGAACTCACAGGCTTTCATGGTGCTTACATGGGAAGTTTCTTGCCGCCGAAAAAGAGGACTTGACTGGAAACTTTGCATGAAAGCAAAGTTAGTTTTGTCATTTCTTCTCTTTTCTTCTCCTTTTCCCATCTATCTTCAAAGGCCAGAATTTAATGCTGAAGGATTTTTCTATTTGTGTGCTTTTAGACAACCGGAAACCATTTTAGGATTTCTTTAACCACGAAAAAAAAAAAATCTATTTTAGGTAGATGAATATCTTACTGAAGAAAATGATCCGCTAACCTGGCAATGCCAGTGGAATGAGTCAAAGTTAGAGCAGATGGTCTGAAGATGTTATTATTTATGCTTCGTAGAACATCGAAGATATGACGTTCAGCTGTTGCATAACTTAACAAAATTTACACGTAAAAAATTCTAATTCCCAGTCATAAATCATGATATAAAAAGATGCGGCCATAAGTTTGGGTAAAGATGACCAAAAAAATTCTACTCTTCATCATATGGGTTAAAGATAAGTTTGGATATGACGTTCGGCCATTGCATGAATGTGATGGAACCAATGACGTCGATAGATCTGAACTCACAGGCTTTCATGGTGCTTACATGGGAAGTTTCTTGCCGCCGAAAAAGAGGACTTGACTGGAAACTTTGCATGAAAGCAAAGTTAGTTTTGTCATTTCTTCTCTTTTCTTCTCCTTTTCCCATCTATCTTCAAAGGCCAGAATTTAATGCTGAAGGATTTTTCTATTTGTGTGCTTTTAGACAACCGAAAACCATTTTAGGATTTCTTTAACCACGAAAAAAAAAAAAAAAAATCTATTTTAGGTAGATGAATATCTTACTGAAGAAAATGATCCGCTAACCTGGCAATGCCAGTGGAATGAGTCAAAGTTAGAGCAGATGGTCTGAAGATGTTATTATTTATGCTTCGTAGAACATCGAAGATATGACGTTCAGCTGTTGCATAACTTAACAAAATTTACACGTAAAAAATTCTAATTCCCAATCATAAATCATGATATAAAAAGATGCGGCCATAAGTTTGGGTAAAGATGACCAAAAAAATTCTACTCTTCATCATATGGGTTAAAGATAATTAGGATACTACACTAATTCTCTATATTTCGGGAATGTGCTTATATATCCTTTAATAATGCATATCCCCGATTGATTATAATTGATGTCATAAATTTTGTTACATTATATAGTAATCTAATATAACCTATAGGTTCATGTGCTCTTCATTTTAGATACACCAAAATATGTAAACTAAAATATGCATAAATTACACAATTCTTTTTCCCCATTATTCTTATCTTAGTATTATAACTAAGCAATCTTGGTGCACGAGGTGCACATCGCACCCGGAGTGCACCTTGCATCTCATTTTTTTTTTCCTTTTTTAAATTACTATTAAGAGTGCACATTCAGAGGGCACTTCGCATTTCGTGTCATTCTCTTTCCAATTATTATTGGTATCTCTCTTTCGACGTCGAGCTTCAACATTATTCATCTCTTCTAGTGGTGACATCAATAGCCTATTACGAAGCCATGTCAACTTGTTGCATAGCCTGTCACGCAACCACGTTAGCGTGTTTGCTATCGCGTGGCTTGCCACACAATCACGTTAGCTTCTTCTGCTATCCCTGCACTGCAGTCACTGTCCCTTTTGCTTCCCTACACCATAGCCAAGTCACCCTCTTCTGTTATCTCACATTGCAGCCACGTTGGCCTTATGATATTCGGAAATTCTTTTGTCAATTAATAATATATTAGAATTTGAAGGCCATAAATGTCACAAGTGGAAATTTTGGTTGGATTATTAATAGTGTAGCAGAGGCAGGCCCGAATTATATTTCCAGTGCCCGCAGTTTTTGGAAAGTGATACCATTAGGGTTAAATTGATGGATATTTGCTCTTGGTTCGATTAATTTATTAGTTGCGATTCTCCTAGTATTTAGTAATTTTCGTGGAACGTTTTGTGAATTCAAACTATTTTCTGATTTATCAATGCTTGGAATGAACACCAATTTCCTTGTTTACGTACTAATTTACTAGATACTTTGATAACGAAATATCTACTTTGGAAATCACATAGTTGAGCCAATTGTCACTCTTTAATCTGTACCACCTCTCTTTATTTTCCTCCAAGTATTGTGATATATATGGCAATTTTTGTATTATAATAATGTGTATGTCCTTAATGCCATGTAATTAAGACCTTTGCCACAACATATTTTCCACTGAACGAATTTCCTTATATAAGTATATCAATGAGACTTTGGAGCTAGGTACATGTTTTACAGTAGAAAACAATTCTCTATAAGATTGAGATGATACAAAATCCTGTAATGGCGTGACTTGTGCAATTGGAGTATGATATGGCTTGTATAGCCATGGTATGATGTTAATAAATAACCATCATCATGTGATCATCATGTGGATGAACAATGATGTATTTATCCTAGCTAATGTAGAGGACACCCATGATGAATAGGGTAAGAGGTGTGGCAAAAGATATAAATGATTCCATCCCCAATGAGTTGGTGGTCATGACGCATTGTTAGTCAAGATATCTCGTGAAACGAGATAGTCCTAGCCAGTGACAAGTAGGAACTCACCTATCATATATGGTATCTATGCATCATGAAATATTATGCCACCCGCTTGCATTTGAGTGAATAATCTTGTGTAGTGTTGTTAATACTTTCTATGGTATATCATGATAGGAAAAGTAGTGCATTTGCCTTTGCATTAGTCAAATATGATTATTTTGCTCTCACATTATTTGTTGGTACCATGTTAAGTGGTAAGAGGATCTTCTTATTTAGACTTAGAAATTTCATTTAGTAGGTTTCGACACACTCTATTTTTCAGATTTGTGGGATAAATCCCCCCATCATTACTTTTTGAAGCTTTCATGTGTTGAATATCAAGATGTGGAGTGTCGAACACTTGGAGTACCAAAACTTAGCATGAACACTTAAGTGGCAAAAGTTAGGAAAGTGACACTTAAGTGTCAAAATTGGAGCAAAATAGATCACTTAAGTACCAATCCGGCCAAAATGCTGACGTGACGATTTTCCAGCGAAATAAGTGTAAAATGGCATTGCTTTGCACGTGACATGACTAGAAAATGCAAAAACTATGTTGTTTTGTCTTTGATGTGGTAAATAATTAATATAAAAATTAATTAAATTAATGTTAAAAAATTTAAAATATTAAGAAAGCGGGGGAGGGGCGGGGGGCTAGAGGCTGGCAACCCCGGCCCGACCCTACCCCGTCCATGTGAATCTTGGAGAGGCTGGCAACCCTGACTGACCCTACCCCGTCCATGTGAATCTTGGAACATAAGTGTACTCTGGGGTGGCGCCGCAATAAGTCTACTATATATTTATTATTTTCCACCTAATATGAATTTTTTCTGGAAAAATTAAGTATGTTCTCATATATATTTTATCAGTGAGGTCACTCAACAAGTCATATAATGATGTTGCTCAGATTTCTCATAAATTATTAGAAATTAACGTAGATTGAGTCACGAAAAGATATTCCACGTGCAACAAAGGCAGGAAGAATTGTCAAAGTGTTTATCATAAATTATTAGAAATTAACAAGATTAAGTCATAAAAAAAAAAAAATCCACGTGCAATAAAAGCAAGAAGAATAGTCAAAGTGTTATTTTACCAAGTGGGATTTCATTTACTAATTCTTTCAGGAAATTTTCATATGCCTCTCTGTTTCTATATATATGATTGTGTTTTTAACTCATTTAACATAGATAAATTTATTAGGACATATAAGCAGTCGCCCAATCACTTCGTTATGAAGATTATGAATGGGCATTATGGAATTTCAATCCTACTACAATTATTTAAAGTCATATGAACTAGTCAATACATTTAACAGGTGGTCGTTAAATTACAAGAGTGCAGGAGGAATTTGCAATGCACGCGCTCGATGTCGGATGGTTATATATAAAAATGTAATAAAAGTCTTAAAATTTGTCATCAAAATGTAATTGAGTTCTAAAATTTTCAAAAAATGTAATTAAGTCCTAAGATTTGTCATGAAAGTGCAATCGAGTGCTATAATTTTCGAAAAATGCAACTAATTCTTAAAATTTGTCATAAAAGTGCAATTGAGTCCAAAATTTTTTAAGACTTAATTATGTTTTTTTTGAAAGTTTTAAGATTCAATTGTACTTCCATGACAAATTTTAGAACTTTTAATGTATTTATTCCATATATTTATGAAGAAAAGAAGTATGGTGGGAGGAATTAGATCATCACTTGTGGAGTAGATATGGAGGAAAGTTATAAGATGTGTGAATTAATAATAACTTGGAGTTGGTGTAGAGAATAGTTTCAATCTCAATATCGTTCTATGCAATGATGGTTTGAAAGGTCCAAATAACGAAATAAGCATAACTTTTCCTAAAACAAGATTAAACTGTTAAATAAAGTATAGGGGAATAAAATAAACACGTGTCTCTTTATTTCATTGTTGCCCGATTGATGAGATGAGTTTTTACGGGATCACAGCTGAGTTTAGCTGTTCAAAAAGTTTAAACTTTTAAATGAAAACGGGATTTTAATAATTAATTATTCTAACTGATGAAAATTCCAAGCTCCACACTTGAGTTTCTTGGATTAAAATTGTAATAGCTACCTTATAAGATGTGGCGCTATTAATTCAAGCACGAATCATTTCAAAATAATTTAGACTAATCAAACCGACCACATTTTAAGAACGGGTGAATGATATTGCGTACGAGCATGCGATGATGCCCACGGTTTCCTAATCGGCCTCACTATTGTCTTCATTTCGCATTCACTAGCTTTTATTTATTTATTTTATCAAACTCTCATTTTTAGCATTCTTTTATGACAAGGTTCATTTCTTAATCACCCATCATATGCAAATCAATTGCTAAATAGAAATTACGCATCGAGATTAATGCTTTTTTAGTGGGATTCAGTTTAGGTCCCATAGAATTTTTAAATATGATTACTTTAGTCTAATAGATTAAGGATGTGTTTTTTTTTTTTTTTTTGGTAAGGTAAAAATATATTGATTTAAACCAAACAATACAACTCGGAAACTGGCATAAAAAACTTACACTCAACGAGGTAACAAGCCAGATCGAGTGGAAGGATGCCACGAAAAGGAAGCCAAAAGCTACCAAGGTAGCAACAGGAGGCCAAACGGCATTTACGAAAGAGCCAAATAGAAAGAAAAGCTACAAGAAAATACAACTAGACAAGCGAAAACATCCAAAAGGAGCCAACGGACAAGAACAACACCAACCCTCCAAAAGAAAAGGCAATGAGACCTTGACACGCTGGTAGGTGACGAAACAACAAAGGCTGAAGCACTTAGTCCGCAAAGATGGCTGGGTCAATACCCCGAATTCGTTGAGTCCTTCTATTTCTCAGAGTATTTGTCACTTGGCTAAAGGAGATGGCTTTGTCCCTTACAACTTTAAGTAGGTGGTTCTTCATGATAAGCACGGCGAGAGTCTTGCCCCAAAAGAGAATGCCATTCCTAGTTTTCCAAATAAGATGGCAAAGTGCAGTGAAGGAAAATCTAGCAATCGCCTGAGAGAAAATTAAGGATGTGTTTGATGACTACGCTAAGTATTAAAATGTTGTTGAGTGTGTTTGATAACCACTACCCTCACACTACTTAATTGATTGGATTAAGTGAAATATCACCTATTGTGGTAAGTAAGAAAGACTCACTTGATTGGTCAAGTAATAAAATATGCAATGGAAAGTAATATCTTACCAATTAGATTGTCAAAACACTTGAATAGTGCTAACTATTTCATGTTTCATAAGTAAAAATAGAATTTAATATTTAATATTCTTATGTTATGAAATATATATTTTTTTATTTTTATATTAGATGCTTAAAGATTTTAGCACTTACGGCACTTATTTTTCAGCTTCATAATCAAGACTTTCGATTTGTAAAATTTTCACAATCTGAGTTACGATTAATGACAAATTTAGGTGCCGTTCGGTTATAGTTATTTTTGTTTTCATTTACAAGAAGCAAATTCATTTAACTTATTTTTCATCTGCTCAAAAGTTTCTTAGTTAAAATGGTGTTTCTTACCCCAAATAGTAAATGTTCATCAAATATCATTTTCACTTGACAATATTTATCATGTCTAAATTGCCAATTATAATTTTTACTGTGTCAGTTGAAACAAATACAATTTTCGACAAATTAATTCAGTCATCATTTGGAGGCCAACAACGTGAAATCATTACTAGCGTAACAGGACATGAAATTTGTTGAAAATTAGGGTAAGATTTGAGGTACGAAGCAGAATTCAATTTCTCTCACAAAGAGTCGCAACTCCTTTGTCTCTCTCTCTTTTTCCGTCTGGCCCATTTCTCTTTTGTTTTCTTTTCCTTTCCTTCACTGTTTTTACTCTAAGCACGTCAAGAACATGGCTTATATTATTTTATGTTTATTTAATTTTACAAAGATAGACTATATTCTCCTCGTGATGCTATTAAACATTGTAGTTCAAGTTAATTTTCCCTATCTTCTATCATGTGAATGTTTTTACAAATCTGGCGTGTTGGTGACATGTCGCTATGTATGAGTCTAAGTATGTTACTGCTAGTCTTCAATGAGTTTAACACATATATTCAATTGAATTTAAGCTGTCAGATCTTGTGAGATGAGAAAATTAGTGTTTACAGAATTATATGAAGCTAATCAGCATATACTTGGAACCCATATGGGATCCAACATTTCCAATGATTCGAATTTAATTTAATAAATACCAAACTCAATAATAAATCCTCCTTAAAAATATATTTTAGGCAGATGGGCAATATGTTTTTTAAAGCAGAGGTGAGCATGGTTCTAAGGTAGAACCTAGAACTGAAGAACCGGACCGGTGGAAACCTGTCCGGTTCTAGGTTCCAAAGTATATAGGGTAGGGTCCAAGTTCCAAAAATTGGAAAACCTGTTTCGAATGGTAGGTTTTAAATTCTGAGTAGGTAGAACCTAGAACCTAAAATTAGTTTATATATTTTTTTTTTATCTATGTCTTCATGCAATCTTGCAGTATTCCTTGGCATTCGATGATGAGTATATAATTTGAAATCACTAGTATGGACTTTCGTTTTATGACCGAGACTTTTACTTTATTAATAACTTGGAACTAACCCTAAAACTTATAACAAGGTACATTCCAGTTCTAGGATATGCATAATAGGTTCTAGATTTCAAAAAATAATGAATCTATTTCAATGAATAGGTTCCAAGTTTGGGTTGAAAGCCGCACGAAATCTAAAATTGCTCACCCCTATTTTAAAGAGGTCTTTCTAGGAAAATTGTTTGTTCTTTAGTCTTGAAAGCCCATTAGTTTCTCCTAAGTTTTATCCACTTTTTTTTTTTTTCAAAATTTTGAAGCCCTCTGCTTTCTCGATCAGCGTTCACCCTTGGATGCGAGAAGGCCTCTCCAACCTCCCCCTCCCGCGTTGCCTCACCATCAAAGGGGGAGGATACGCAGCTGCGACAAGCTCGAGCTCAGATCGAGCTTTGGATTGAGCGCAACCCTTGGATCTTGGGCTTGGCAATGCTAGGCCCGAGCCCATGATCGCGAGCCTAGAGGAAGCTCAAACTCATGTATGAGATCAGAGGCTCAAGCGTGCTTGCCAAGCTCTGGCTCGACGACGACGTGGATAAGTTGTGGCCGCGCGAACTGGTGGCCCGGGTGTCAGCTGATATTAGAGGGGTTGGTGGCGGAAAACTTTGGTGAGGGGCCGTGGAAAGCGGGTCTCACAACTGCGGTCGAGGGGCAGCCACGATTGGCTATGGTGGCGTGATCCTCGCGCCTTGTAAGTGGCGTATCCAAGGTTCGTGATCTAGTCTCTTCTAGTGTGCCCAAGCTTACAATTCTAGTTTCCACCGGTTAAACATGATCTCTCTTTCTCTCTCTCAATAATTCAGTCAACCTAACTAATGCACTAAACTAAGATTGGACAAGCATCACATTTGATGGGATCCTATTAAGACCTATATCGGACTCACTATTTTCATTGGGTCAAACCTAGTTTAGTACTTGTGTTACTCTCATGGCAACTTAGTCACAATTAAATATGGCTAGTAATCATTGCTATTTTGGTCGTAACTATTAAATTATGTAGTGAGTTTGAGCCCTTTAGAAAAATATTCATAAATTTGGCTGAATAAACAAAGTTCAGGGAGATTTTGTGATGTCTTCGAATTTTGTTCCACCGTTATATCTATTTCCATGCGTTGAAGGAAGAAGCCAAGGAAAGCCGCATGAGTGCTTTAAATTCTCTGACTTCCAAGCGGGCAAGCGAAGTCAGAGAAGAGAGCTTTTAGGCCAGCAAAGTCTTGAAGAGAGATTGTCTTCTGCCGAAAAGAATGGCATCCACAATCTTCTGCATTAAATAAAGGACCCACAACCTGCTGCAAATGCATGAAGAAGACGCATGAAGAAGACTCCTTTTACGCTTGCTTCTCTCCGGAACAAGAAATTTGAAGACTGCGGCCCACCTCATTTCACGGATCATAGGCACACATTTGTTGACTATCTTCTGCCTCATTAAATGCTTGCCCATGCACATGCATGATCTGCATGCATGCCTACAAATATGGTGGGTGTCGGTGCCGATCTATGTAACACTGACACGAGACACGCGACACACGATACGTGACACGACACGACACGACACGACACGCGACACGTCATTTCTCAAAAATTAAAGAATTTCGACACATTCCGACACATTAAATATTAAATAAATATTTTTATTTTTAATTAATTTTATTTAAATTCATAAATAATTAATTAATAAAAAAGAGCATACAATGAATTTACACTAATAATATTAATAAATTAATTCATTGGAAATTCAAAAGACATATTCATAATTAATACGTATCCATGTTTGGAAATTAGAATCAACTTATTTAAATAAATCTATGATTTTTTACAATGATCAAAATTTATTATCATTTAAAATTCAGTATTTTTATTTTTTAAAATTATTTACTTATTTTTTTCCGATTAAAACAAAGTTTCCCCCTACTCCCAAATTTATTTCAATTTTTTCCTTCCCTCCTCCACGAGAGACTATTCCCCCTCCTAAATTTATTTCAATTTTTTTCCCTACCTTCCCACGTCAGACCATTTCCCCCACCCCAAATTTATTTCATTTTTTTCCACTCCCCCACCAACGTGACAGGCTGTCACTGACTCACTTCACCCCATTGAGTTTCCAAAACCCTAGCTACCGAAACACTTTTTTACTTCGCCGCACAACCTCGCAACCCCTTCCTCTCCTCACTTTTTTTCCCTCACCACACGGTCTTCCTCTCGATCCATCTCCATCTCCTTGCCGGACGACCTCCATACGACCCCCTTCCTCACCTCTTCCTCCTGATCCTTCTCCTCCTCATCCTCCGCCTCGCCTTCGGCCCTTCCTCACTTGCAGTTGCAGCCTCGTCGCCAATCCCGCAGCATCACTGTGGCCGCCCTCGCCTCAATCTCTACAGCCCCCCTTGCCTTGGTCTCTACTCTTTCTTTGGTGGTTTCTCGCCGTCACGGACTTGCCGTCGCTCGTGGCCTCGTCTCTCCTCCCTCGCCCTTGCTTCCATCCGACACGCGTGTCGAGACGAGTTGAAAAAAGTTGACTGCATGTCGGAAATCTCGACACGTGTTGACCGCGTGTCCGAGCGTGTCGACGTGTCCGACACACTCCGACACGTGTCCGACACGACACGGAAGCACGGACCTCATAGGTGCCGATTGTGGGATTGGCTTGTGGGCACCTGTGCTGTATTTAATGAGGCCATTTACTTTCATTTTTGTCATGTCTTTCTGCCCTCCTCGCTAAAAGGAGAAAACGTCGGAAGATGCAAAAACTGAGCGAGAGAAAAGAGCTCGAGAGAGTGTGAGAGACAAGAGCTCAGAGAGGTTTGTGCTGAGTTGAGTCCATTGAGTGAGTTGTTAAACAGTGGGTATCGGGTATAAAGTAGGGCTGAAAAACACTTGAGTGCATGTGTGATTGTAATCCTGTAATTCTTTGATTTATAGTGCATTATTTTGCTACCTCTCTTTGTGGACGTAGGTTCCAACATTCGGACCGAACCACGTAAATTTCTGGTGTCTTTTTATTGTTCCTCATTTTATTTGGATCAATTTCTATAGCTCCCGACATAATTGCAAATTCCGATCCGCTTCTACTGCACCGCCGATTACAACACTAACTTATAGCCAAAAGATTCCAAATTGTTCAAAATTTGATGAATTAAAAGGGGGAATGGTAGCGCTTTTCAAACAGACAACAAGAAGATTGAAGTTTGAAATACCATTGCACTGAAGTATGTGGATCAATTCTTACACATTAGTTTCATTTTTGAAATTGATATCTGAGTTTTCCAATAAAGAAAATAGCTTCCGATGGGGAAACCTGTGTGACTGTTTAATAATTATAGTACATAAAGATATACCACTGCTATAACTAAGTGAAACAAAACCTAAAGCCAGATGACTTGTACATCTTCTTGTTGGAGAAATCTTTCCAGAATATTTTAAAGCTAACAAAACGTTTCTATCAGTCTAGTCTGGATATTTGCAGACCGTCTGTTTAAAGTCTGAAGACTTTCTGATCACCAGATTCAGCACTCAAGACTCAAGACTTAAGACTCAAGACTATTCTCATTAACAGTCTTTCTGATCCAGTGACGAAGGAAATCCAAAGCCGAAGTATATGGTTGAGGATTTAATCCTATCCTCTGGAGAAGATCTATTGGTTGGATAAAAATATCGGATTCTTCTATTTGTATCTAGATCAATTGAAGATCCGGTGGTTGATGAAATATTCTTGGAATGTTCTATTCTTGGAAACCAAGATCCTGATTGTATGGGCGAACAGGATTGATGGGCTATCGTCAGGTTCCTTTAATAGCTCGAATAATCTTCTTAATTGATTCCGTCCAACGGGTAGATTGGAGGAATTCCTTTGGTAAATGCCAACGGTATGATGGCATAAAGGAGTATAAAAAGGAAGACGTTCTAGTTGTGTTAGTAACGTGATCGATAGAGAAATTCCAAAGTTTGAAGCACCTTGATTATTAGTCGATTCATTCTGAGCGAAATTGTATACAGAGAGAGTGTCTATACTTGGTGATACCTTGAGCAAGTGTGGTACATCATCTACACCTAGAAATCAAGGAAGATCAACGCTGTAACATCTCTTTGTTCATAGTGGAATCCAGCCAATTGGCTGTCAGTGCAAAAGAGTGGACGTAGGCTTGAATCAAGCCGAACCACTATAAACCGCGTGTTCAATTCTCTCTTTCCTTTACTCAGTCTTACGTTGATTATTATTTGTCGCAAATCCTTCAACTGTCTAAGTATTGTGCAATCATCAAGAAAAATCTTTTATATACCTATTCACCCCCCTCTAGGTACTCGTACTAACTATATCAATTGGTATCAGAGCTCGTGTTCTTACTTTATTTGAAGTGTTTTACTTCAGAGTAAAAGATCCATAGCTAGTATGCTAGCACCAGGGCTGGTGGAAGGGCAAAGCAATACCAGACCACCCTACTTTGATGGAAAGGATTATAACATCTGGAAGAACAAGATGAAAGCTTTCCTATGATCAAAGGATCATCTGGAATGGGATGTTGTGGAAAGATGAATCACTCCTACTGCTGCATCAGTCTCTGAAAGAGGGAAAGAAATTGTTGAAACCAGCGGAATGACTCAGGAAGAGATAAACAAGAGACAAGCACTCGATGCAAAAGCAATTTACTCTTTATATTGTGCTTTGTCACCAACTGAATATAACAGAATATCTTCTTGTGTTACAGCAAAAGAAGTATGTGACATATTACATATCACCTATGAAGGAACAGATCGAGTGAAGGAGAGAGAATTAACATTCTCCTCGGTCAATATGAAGCCTTCAAAATGAAACCAGGAGAATCTATAACTGACATGTTTAGTCGTTTTACAGATATTGTCAATGGTCTTGAGAATCGAGGTCAAAAAATTTCTGATCCCATGAAGGTGAACAAGCTACTGCGTGGACTCTCCAAGGATTGGAATCATATAAAGACTTCAATAAGAGAGACGCAAAGAATTATGCCACTATCTGTCGACGAGCTGATTGGAACTCTTCAGTCTTATGAAGTGGAACGAATTAATGAAGATGAAGATCCAACAGGTAAGAAATCCATTGTATTAAAATCAAATGATGATTCTGATGATACAGATTCGAGAGATGATCTGGACGATGAGGAGCTTGCTCTCATGATAAGAAGATTCAGAAAATTGAATAGAAAAGATAGAAGGTTCAACTCAAAGAAACAAAGTTTCCAAAGACAGCAGACCAAGTCTGTTGATGATGAGGAACCAAACAAAGATGTAGTTTGCTTCGAATGCAAGAAAAAGGGACACATCGACCCAACTGTCCTCTTCGAAGAAGAAAAGAGGAAAAGCTGAAAAGTTTCGAAAAGCTCTCAAAGCCGAAACCACGGAGTGATACAGAGTGTGAAGAAAGTGATAATGAATATGCCAACATATGTTTGATGGCACATTCAGACTCAGACTTAGATTCTGGATCAGACTCAGACAGTGAATTTGAGGTCTCTGTCAAGAAAAAGGTAAAATGGTATCTTGACAGCGGATGTTCAAGACACATGACAGGAGACTCAAATTGCTTCATAAAGCTTGTTCAAGTAAATGGTGGAAATGTTTCATTTGGAGGAAACGGCAAATGAAGCATTGTGGGATTTGGAACTGTGAAAATTGGAAATCTCACAATAAGCAATGTTTCTCTAGTGGAAGGACTCAACAAACGCCAATTGTGTGATACTGGTTTCAAGATCTCCTTTCAAGAAGGAATATGCTATGGAATCAGTAAAGACTCTACTCAGTCTTTCATGGGTCGAAGACATGGAAATATCTACCTCTTAGACATGAAACTAAATGAATCACAATGCCTAATCTCAATTCAAGATGAAGCAAGCTTATGGCACAAAAAAGCTTGGTCATGTCAACATGAAGCAATTAGCCAAAATCTCATCAAAGCAGCTTGTTCGAGGTCTATCCAAATTACCATACCAAAAGTCCGATCCATGCACACCATGTATTCTGGAAAAGCAGGTAAGAAATTCATTTAAGCCAATAAATCATGTCTCTACTAATCATGTACTACAGTTGTTGCATATGGATCTCTTCGGACCAACCAGAACCCAGTATTGGAGGTAAGAAATATTGCCTAGTAATTGTGGACGATTACTCCCGTTTTACTTGGGTATATTTCCTTGCAAGTAAGTCAGAAACCTTTTTGTATTTTGAAAAATTTGCTAAAAAGGTTCAAAATGAAAAAGGATGTGTTATCTCAAGTATAAGAACAGATCATGGAGGTGAATTTGAAAATCAAGATTTTACAAAATTGTGTGATGAATCTGGATTTAAGCATGTGTTCTCCTCTCCATACACTCCTCAGCAAAATGGAGTTGTGGAAAGAAAGAATAGATCTCTTCAAGAAATGGCTAGAACTCTTTTAATTGAAAGTAAAATTTCTTCACGATTTTGGGCTGAATTTGTTTCAACAGCATGCTATATCATCAATAGAGTCTTCCTAAGACCTATTCTAGAGGAAACCCCTTATGAATTATTCAAAGGTAAGAAGCCCATTGTTTCATACTTTCATGTGTTCGGTTGCAAATGCTTTATATTGAAAAATGCAAAAGATCGAGTTGGTAAGTTTGAAGAAAGATCAGATGAAGGCATCTTCCTTGGATATTCTACATCAAGCAAAGCCTACAGAGTCTATAACAAGAAGAGCCAGTCTGTGGAGGAGTCAATGAATGTTAAATTTCAAGACTCTACGCAAGATGAATCAAATCAGACTCAGTATGAAGAGTCTGAACCTGCTCCAGACCTTCCAAAGCTTACAACTCAAGAAGTATCTCAGACTCTGGAAGACCAGCATCAAGATGTTCATGAAGATTCAAATAAAGAAAGAGATCATCATCCAGACAAATCAACTAGTAACTGGAAGCATAAGTCCAATCATCCCAAAGATCTCATTATCGGCGAAATTAATGAAGGAATTCGCACCAGATCCAAAAGACGTGAAGAGTCTAGTGCTGTGGCTCTCATTTCTGAAATTGAACCAAAAAGCATAGAAGAAGCTTTATCTGATGAAAGCTGGATCGAAATTATGCAAGAAGAGCTCAGGCAATTCAACATTAATGATGTATGGGAATTGACATCTAAACCGAAAGGTAAAACTGTTATTGGAGCCAAATGGGTGTTCAGAAACAAGATGAATGAAAAAGGAAAAGTCATACGAAACAAAGTAAGACTCGTGGCCAAATGATACATGCAAGAAGAATGAATAGACTATAATGAGACTTACGCTCCTGTAGCAAGGTTAGAAGCTATTCGACTATTACTTGCGTTTGCTTGTTATAAAAATTTCAGGTTATTCCAAATGGACGTCAAAAGTGCTTTCCTAAATGGATTTATCCAAGAGAAAGTATATGTGGAACAACCACCTGGGTTTGAAGATCCAAAGAAGCCAGACTCAGTCTTCAGACTAAAAAAGGCTTTGTATGGTTTAAAGCAAGCACCTCGAGCTTGGTACGACAGACTAAGTAAGTTCTTATTATAGAATGGTTTTGTCAAAGGTAAAGTAGATACTACTTTATTTATCAAAAAGGAAAACAAAAGCTTTTTACTTGTTCAAATATATGTGGATGATATTATTTTTGGATCCTCTAATGAAAGTCTATGCAAGAAATTTTCTAAGTCTATGTAGGATGAGTTTGAAATGAGTATGATGGGAGAATTAACATTCTTTCTTGGTCTTCAAGTAAAGAAATTGAAGGAAGAAACTTTCATTTACCAAGAAAAATATGCTAATGATCTTGTCAAAATATTTGGATTGGAAAATTGTAAGAAGACTGATATACCAATGTCAAGTTCTTTGAAGATAGAAAAGATGAAAAAGGGAAGAAAGTTGATCAAAAGCTGTACAGGAGCATCATTGGTTCACTTATTTATCTAACTGCTTCTAGACCTGACATTTTGTTGAGTGTTTGCATTTGTGCTAGGTTTCAATCAGATCCTAGAGAATCCCATCTCAGTGCTGCAAAACGTATCATTAAATACGTTGCTTCATCTTCAAGCATCGGTCTTTGGTATCCTAAGAAGGAGACTTTAATCTTCTAGGATATTCGAGACGCGGATCGGCCGGTTGCGAGTCGAAAGAAAGAGTACTTCGGGGAACTTGCCGTTGCTTGGAAGCGGGGACGGTGTCTTGGTTTTCAAGGAAACAAAGCACTGTGGCTCTCTCAACAACAAAAGCAGAGTATGTAGCTCTTGGAAGCTGTTGTTCGCAAATTCTATGGATAAAACAACAGCTACAAGACTTTGGGATTGAAGACTCATGCACAGAAATCAAATGTGACAACACCAGCGCAATCAATCTCACCAAAAATCCAATCCTTCATTCAAGAGCAAAGCATATAGAGATTCGACATCACTTCATTAGAGATCATATTCAAAATGGAGAAATCTCGATTCAATTTGTTGATTCAAAAAGTCAACTAGCGGATATATTCACAAAGCCTTTGGAGAAAAATCAACTCGATTTTATCCGTTCCAGACTCAACATTTTGAAGCTCGAAGAAGTTAAAGTCTAGAGACTCTCCAACCCTCACACTCTAATATCTCAGACTCTAAATCCTCAGACTCAGACATTGATGGCTATAGACTGTAAGTTGATATTTTATCTAAACGTATTATTCGAAAAGGTACGATCTCTCGTTAAGTTATTTTATAGTCTCCGTGAAAAACGAAATCTTGTATTTTCAAAAGGATTAATTTTGGCAGTCAATGATTTCAAAAAGAGGTGTTCGTACACTTTCCTTGTGCCGATTGAACTTCCCTTTTCAAAATTGAGTTATATACACAGTTTTCTTTTTCACCCAATCTTCAAAACCCTAAAAGGCATTCTCCTCCCAATCCGATTTCTACTTCGTGTTCATCTTCGAGAAAGTTGTCATCTTTTATTGGGAAAGCAAGTAAAGGAATTTTTCAGCGACAAGGAAGGATGTCTTCTTCGAGGAAGTCTTCAAGAATCGCGAACAGGGGACCACAGAGAATGAAGGAGGGACCTACCCATTTCGATCTCACAGAAGAGGAAGAATTATCAAGTCAGCAACAGAGCCCGATTCACTCTCCACCACGTCACTCAACGCCATTTACCCCACAAGGTGCGGGTCAACAACCGGAGGAAGAGATAATCGAGGACGTAGACCCTGTAAAAGTCCAAAAACCCTCTTATATTTACAAACTCTACCGTGCATTGAAAAGTACTGGGACTCCGTTGAACTACGTGGATGATTTCTTAAAGATAAGAATTATGGGAATGAGTATATCTTTCTGAGAAAAATGGAGGATTTGGGAATTGCTCCCAAGGGAAAGGCTAAGGAAGCACTTGCGAACATTCCAAGTGACCCTCGTATGTCGGGACCAAATCCGACTGATGGGATGATGATGATAAAATGTTCAGTGATTTTCAACCTAGAATGGGTGTTGCTGCAAGGGTGAAGGGGAAAAGAATTGAGCTGTTTAAATCAAAGGAGCAAGAGAATTTGTTCTTCAGACTGCTGAAATGAGGGGTGATAAACCCTAGGAGTGTTGATTTCGATTTCTTGGATGCCATTAATTTGAACTTAAGGGAGAAGTTCAATCTGCTTCAACTGGAACGCTTTTGCACTGATACCACATATGGATATGCGCAATTAATAGCATACTTCTATTCGAATATTAGCTTCTTAGATGCGAATAGAATATCATTCAGTGTTAGAGACCAAGACCATGTGGTAGACGTGGACATGTTGGCGGACATAATTGGAGTTGAACAATGACGTTATCAACCAATCAAAGTCTCAGTTGCTCGTGCCTCATTGGAACTTGTCAAAGATAGAGATGTAGAGGGAAGAATCATCTATTCAAGGATGTGTGCAATCAATATCGTGCTGCACAAAATTGTGATCAATTGCATCAGGCCCAAGTCTACATCAAAGACCGATGTGTCCAATTCCGAGGCAAAATTGATGTATGCGATTAACTCAGGGATGAAGTTCTCTCTTCCTCACATCATTCTCTTTCACATGTACAGAGCAATGTCGAAGGACAAGGGTCAATTGCCTTATCCAGGTCTGGTGACCAAGATCTTCAGACACATGAATATTGAACCGCCACATACACTTTGTGTTCGACCGTGCGATAAGGACCACACTTGGGCTTGAAAGAACTTTCCAAGGCAATGGAGAAATTCAGAGTGAAGACTCCAGTACCGTCTGCTTCAAAGAGAAAAGGGAAGGAGGCCATTGGTGCACCATCCTCAAAGAGAAGAACTCTCATCTTGGAGGATGAAGATGAGGAGGAAGATCTCACAATCTACGCCTTGATAAGGACCGGACGTTACGTACCTCAATCGACGTAACTTGAGGAAGAAACGAGAGAGAAGAATAGGAGCAAGCCAAGAACGAGAGAAGAAGAAGAGCGGCGAGAGAAGGAGAAAGAAGCTGAAGAAGAAGGAGAAGAAGAGAAAGAAAAGTCTGCAGCTGAATCTAGAGAGAAGGGGAATCAAGATACAGAAGAGCATGATCTTCACTCTTCCCCTTTTGAGGTCCTAGAGACAGGGGGAGTTGGCGAGCAAGATAGGTCCACACCTCATGCTACCAATAGTGAAGGTCTAAGACAATCTCCAGCAGACCCAGAAGAGTTTCAGGCTTCTCAATTGCCTGAAGAAGGACACGATATGTCAACACCAAATTTGCAAGATTATACAGAAGCGCCATCGTCTGCATTCATTCCATCTGAAAAAGCAAATGCAAGTACATAGACGGACAATTCTGCAGATTTTCGTCGTATTCTTGATGTTCTTCTGGAAATGCGGGGCCAAATCTATGCTCTGGACTGTGAAATTCAAGCCATGAAGAATGCTGGACAAGCATCTTCAGTTACCCTGTAGGACAAAATGAAAGACCTAGCTCTACAACTTCAAGCCAATGCCAAAGGAGAAGAGATAGCTAATCTAAGGGAAGACTTGAAGAGGCTAGAAGGCATAGTCTAGTCCATGGGAGATTTCCAGATCGTGCGCATTCCCAAGCAAACCTGACTCCTTTCTCACCTTTTTTAATGATGACAAAAATGGGGAGAAGCAATTTGAACCAACCATATTTAAACTTTGACTTTAAATTTGTTTTTGTGGTTATGTTTGTTTTTGAGTATGACTTGACTTGAGTGAACTTGAATTTGACTGAATTGGCTATGGATTTTGATGCTTGACTATTTGCATTTATATCAAGTGTTGTCATATAGTATTACTCATGAAAGACTAACCAATTTTCTGTGGATGCTGAGTCTGGTTGTTTTAAATCTTTATGAGATAGCCATATTGCTTGAGAAATGTTTTTGCAGGTCAAAGTTGTTCAAATCTACAGGAAAGTTTTGTCACCATCAAAAAGGGGAGATTGTTGGAGAAATCTTTCCAGAATATTTTGAAGCGACAAAACGTTTCTATCGTCTAGTCTGGATATTTGCGGACCGTCTGTTTAAAGTCCGAAGACTTTCGATCACCGGACTCGGACTCAAGACTCAAGAGACTTAAGACTCAAGACTATTCTCATTAACGGTCTTTTCGATCCGGTGACGAAGGAAATCCAGAGTCGAAGTATATGGTTGAGGATTTAATCCTATCCTCTGGAGAAGATCTCTTGGTTGGATAAAAATATCGGATTCTTCTATTTGTATCTAGATCAATTGAAGATCCGGTGGTCAACGAAATATTCTTGGAATGTTCTATTCTTGGAAACCAAGATCCTGATTGTATGGGCGAATAGGATTGATGGTCTATCGTCAGGTTCTTTTAATAGCTCGAATGATCTTCTTAATTGATTCCGTCCAACGGGTAGATTGGAGGAATTCCTTTGATAAGTGCCAACGGTATGATGGCATAAAGGAGTATAAAAAGGAAGACGTTCTAGTTGTGTTAGTAACGTGATCGATAGAGAAATTCAGTACGAAGCACCTTGATTATTAGTCGATTCATTCGAGCGAAATTGTATACACGAGAGAGTGTCTATACTTGGTGATACCTTGAGCAAGTGTGGTAGATCATCTACACCTAGAAATCAAGGAAGATCAACGCTGTAACATCTCTTTGTTCATAGTGGAATCCAGTCAATTGGCTGTCAGTGCAGAAGAGTGGACATAGGCTTGAATTAAGCCGAACCACTATAAACCGCGTGTTCAATTCTCTCTTTCCTCTACTCAGTCTTACGTTGATTATTATTTGTTGCAAATCCTTCAACTGTCTAAGTATTGTGCAATCATCAAGAAAAATCTTTTATATACCTATTCACCCCCCTCTAGGTACTCGTACTAGCTATATCACTTCTCCCATCTCTTCCCTGGACCAGTTTGGGAAGACATTCAATACCCAATAAAGCTCTTCCTAGGAGCCCGTCCAAGGCCGTATTGGTTGGACAGACTCTTGGTCTCAAACGCCCAGGGCTTCGGTCCTGGTTGCTCTGGCAAAGGCCTCAGTGGCTTCAATTTGGGGATTTGTGGCGGGACCACGAGCACTTTTTGGATGTTGCGGAGCATGTCTATGTCAGAGTGGTAGCGGTTGTAGGAGTTGAAGAACATGTGGAACACTTTCAAGGAAAAGGTGGAGCCGCCTGCCCGGTTCCGGCAAGTTGCATACATCGCCTACGACGTGTTGGAGGAACTCTTTCTTCATTTGGTTGAGCAGCAATTGCACGAATTTGATGGGGTCCTCAATGCTGGCTTCGGGGTTTTCCTTTAGGAAAAGCAGCGCACAATTCAATTGCCCTTCCTGTTCTTCTTTCTGTGATGAGAGAGAGAGAGAGAGAGAGAGAGAGAGAGGTGGCACTTGGAAGGACACAATCGAAAAAATAAGGAAAAAAACCAGAGATATTGCATTATTGAGTTCATAGGGGCAGAAATTTATTGACAATTTACAAGTGTTGTCCAGCGAGCATCAGCCATTGCATGCGGCTTCGATAGTAGCTATACTTAGCCGAATCATATTCAATAGTTTGATGCACGGGGTGGTGAGGAGCTGGTAGGGGTTGGACCACAGCTGATGCAGCGGAAGATGTGTGCTGCGATAGACGTCATGCCACGTCGAGGTACTCTTCCGTTGGATGCGCACCTCCACTTCTGCTCCACTTCGCTTCCATGAACCATGAGCCATGAACAAAATGTCTCACCCCACTTTCCAACCAAACACAGTAAAAAAGGATATTACTTGGTGTAGCAAAGTAAAGAAAGAGAAGTATTATGTGGGAACACGAGACTTACTATGGACCCGTTTGGTTTGGCTTTAGGCAAATGTCTTTGGCTAAAGGCAAACACCTTTGGGATAAAAGGGTTTTTGGGAATGCTTGAATGTTTGGCAAATTATAATTTAAAGGCCATTGGAAAGTGACTTTGGAATACCGTTTGGTAAACTCAATATTTGCAAAGGGCTTTTATTATTTTTTAAAAAATAAAAATAAAATCTGATGAAACTCCATCGCCGATCAACAGTAGCCAACCACCGGCGACCAAATCTGGCTGCTGTAGGTTGCGTGACCTCAAGCGGCGTCGCTTGGGCCTCGCTGGCGGCTAGATCTAGGCTTGCGTGACACAGGCAGGCGTCATATGGGTTCGTGCGACCTTAGGCAGCATACGCTTGCTTGAGTCGTGCAGACCCAAATCTGGCCTCCGGCAAGGCCCAAGTGGTGTTGCCTAAGGTCACGCAACCTCAGGCAACCTTGCCGGTGGCTAGATCTGGCCGCCAACGGTAAGGGTACGAGGAAGATGCTCGGTAAAAAAAAAAAAAAAAAAAAAGAGAAGTCAACATATGAATAGTAGATGAGGACCAGCATATCGAAAATGCCAAATGCCCAAAGTAGGTCCCGACCTGCTTTGGGCTTTCAGCATTTCAAAGGGAATCATTTGGGGAAAGGGAGCTCCAAATGCTAAACCAAACATCAAATTTTTTTCCCAAGGGGCTTTCGAGACTCAAAGTCCATTAGAAAAGCTGAACCAAATGGGGCCATATATCTCGAAGGTTTTTCTTGATGTTCTTCATTGATTTTTTTAAGCATTTCATTCTAAAGTCGCTAACGAGATTGTCTAGGGTTTTGGATATGGTCTTGGCATGCTCACTTAGTCTTTTACAGTCCCAACTAGTTTAATGTTGGTCACCCACCGAAAGAGTCAATTCTAAGGGTACCTAATCGGATGGATTGTGACACCATGGTAGATGAATATAGAAACCCATAACTAATCTTGGCAAAGAGCAGTGGTGGAAAGCAGATGTCACAACTGTGGTCAAAGGCGGAGTCAACAATAGTCGGCTATGGCGGCAGCAGTCCTCGCTTTCTCGCGAGTGGTCTATCCAAGATTCATGATCTTGTTTCTTCACATGTGCTTGAGCCCACAATTTTAGTTTCCATCAATTAAATGTGATCTCTCTCTCTTATATACGTGCGCGCACATGCACAAAATAATTCAGTCAACCTAACAAATGCACTAAGCTCAAATTAGGCAAGCATCACATTTGATGGAATCCCCTTAGGAGTTATATCGAACTCACTATATTCAAAGTTCAAATTTAGTTTAACTTAGTCTCGATCAAATACGATTACTAACCATTACTGTTTTTATTGAAACTTCAGTTAGAAGATCCCAAATTGCTCGAGTTCTAACAAAATTACAAGGTGGACTAGTAACGCTTTCCACACAGACAAAAACAAGATTGAAGCTTGAAATACCATTGAAATATGTGGATGAATTATCCACTAAAATTTTACACATCTTTCTAAGCTACTCTGCTCATACATACTTATTGATATACTCTTTACTTTTCTGTGAAAACCAAAATGACTTCAGGTGGAGGAACCTATAAGATGTTCATGACTATAGTTCATGAAGATATGCCACTGCTATAACTAAGCGAAACATAACTTAAAACTGGATGACTTGTACATCTTCTCCCATCTATTCACTGGACCAGTTTGGGAAGACATTTGATACCCAAAGAAGCTCTTCCTAGGAAAACGCTCAAGGCCATATTGGCCGGACAGGCTCTTGGTCTCAAACACCCGTGGCTTCAGTCTCAGTTTCTCCGGCAAAGACCTCAGGGGCTTCAATTTGGGGACTCGTGGTGGGACTACAAGCGCTTTCTGGATGTCGTGGAGCATGTCCGTGTCTGAGTCATAGCGGTTGGAGGAGTTGAAGAACATGTGGAACACTTTCAAGCAGGCGAGGTGGAGCAGCCTGCTTAGTTCAGGCACGCTGCAGGGCTCCTCAAGGACGTGTTGGAGGAACTCTTTCTTCAGTTGGTCTAGCAGCAATTGCACGAAGTTGATGGAGTCCTCAATGCTGGCCCCGGGGTTTTCCTTTAGGTAGAGCAGCACAAAGTTCAATTTCCCTTGCTTTTCTTCTTTCTGGAATGTGAAAAAGATCGTAAAAACAGGGAGACGAAATAAGAGAGTGTACACAGGTGCACGATAAGAGCAACAATGAACGAGCACCATTTGGGGGGCAGCGGCCAATTATAGCTGCTTGGCCAGCGGCCAGACTTAACTCTATCATATTGAACAGTTCAAATAGCCTCAAGACGCATGCTATCCAACGTTAAAAACTTTACCTCGTAGGTTTGGATGTCATTCAACAACCGAGTGATGACCATGAGCAATTTGGTGATGGGCTGGTAGGGGTTGGACCACAGCTGATGCAATGAGGTCGTGGGGCTCGCGAGGCACGAAGGAGGAAGGACTAAGACGTGTGCTCCGACAGACGTCATGGCTACGTCAAGGTACTCTTGCGTGGGACGCACATCTCCACTTATGCTCCACTTCGCTTCGATGAGCCATGAATGAAATGTCTCACCCCACTTTTGAACCAAACGCAGTGTTTTAGCCCATTTGAAAGAAAGATATTGCACGATGTCGCACATTAAAAAAGAAAAGTATAACGTGGGAATATGAGACTTACTATATTTTGAAGGTTTTTCTTGATGTCCTTCCCCAGTTGTTTGAAACATTTCGCTCTGATGTTGGTGACAAGATCGTCGAGGGCTTCGAATATGGTCTTGGCGTGTGCACTCAATCCTTCCCCATCCCACCTATTATAATTTGTTTTTTTTTTTTTTGGTGAAAGGTAATATAATGTTGGTCACCGATTAAAAAAAAAAAAAGGCAACTGGAAGGATAAATAATTGGATGGACTGTGAGGTGATTATAAATTTTACGTACACTCATTAATCTTGCATGTAGACATGTAGTCTAGTGAATGTAACTCTTGAAATAAATTGTAGAAACCCTAAGTTGGAGTTAAACAAGTACTAAAAATGATAAGCATACCTTTGAACCGCTTCAGTAAGCTTTTCCAGATCCTCTAACGAACCTTCCATGTCAAAAAAGTCATCGGCGACAGTTAATATGACTGCGCCCTTCGCGACCAGCACTCGCACATCAGAGTTGCAAGGCACGGAAACGGAAGCGGCGACAGCAAAATAAGAGTACACCGTCTTCTCTCGACCGAATCCCATCTTGCTAAGTCCCGTTGTTTCAGACCACCTGAACTCATCCATTGATAAAGAGTAATTAAAAATAATTCTTTGCTAATTAACAACCCATTCACTAAAACAGATGCACATGCACATATGCCTTTTTAATACGTCAAGCTCCAGCCTGTAAATAGATTGTCTCTGTTCAAAGTTCTGCAGAGCAAGTTGTAGTATATCCTGATTATGAACCAATGATGACCTAATGAAATCAAAGAAAAGCAAAAAGTTAGTCACATGTTATAGCATACTATTCAAGCAAGTTTATAAATTTCCTTTTGAAGACATTAATACCTATGGCAAGAAAATTTTCCCATCCATAATACACAAGCATCTTTTTCCTCCATCCACATCCTGTGTTCTAGGTGGTCTAGGCGAGCCATCCATGGCAGACCCAGTTCGTGCTTAATCTACACAGACATTTCAATCATTAGCGTACTATGCAGAACGACAAGAAGTGCTGAAGATTCCCACTAACCATTCTGCAATGACTCGACGAGATAATGCTTGAATCTCTTGTTCCTCTGGTTGCGATTTTCTCAAGAAATTTCTTTGAGAAAGTTCTTGCTTTCTCGAGTTCATGTTCGTTCGGAAGCATAAGATTGCTGGCTCTATAAATGTTAAGGAGCACGCTCGAGAAGTATTCATAATGTTTTTCAATGTGATCTCGAACTTCTTCACATTCTAGAAACCAACAAAAGCTAGCTGCAAAATGCAGAATACAATTGAAATTAATGGAACTACTTCAAAATATCATCCATGAAAGATCCCAGGGGAGAGGAAATGATTGAGGGACTCATAAAGCTTGCAACTCGTACATGGTGATACTCTATAACCGTGCATGCGCAAAAGCCAGAATCCCAAGCAATCTTTGTATAGCTCCGCAGCGATCGAATGAATTGATTTCACAATTGGTTTTTCATGGGTATAGTTCCTGCAAAAAGAAATGTTAATATGCTTGAATTAGTTAGAGATGTCGTATGGATGATTTCGGTGACCTCAAAAGCAATCAGTACTGGAAATAGAAAATAGGCAACACCTTTGCCTGGACGGGCTTCTAGGCTTTTACAGACGGCATTGCCTGTCCCCTATTCTATTGTTTTTTATTTTAGTAGTTTTCTAGGAAAATAAAAATAAAAATAACTGAGTGACTAGGAAGATTTTACTAACCGATAGATTTGTGCCAAAATTTCATCCTTCTCCTGGTCAAAGTACTCGGTTAACCCTAATCTCACTAGTTGATAAACCATGGAAAGTTTTGTAAGCTCTTCATCCACAAGATATAGAGATGGAACTGCTTCAATCATCAAGAAAACCAAAACATATTCAAGGGTTATGAACGTTATAAAAGGAAAACCATATAAATTTTATAAATAAATTTTTAAACTCTACACTGATGGTATAAGCTTTTATTACTTTACTCATATAAAATCAGCTTTCATTAGTTTAGCTTATAGTGATCTAGCATTTGAAGTCGTGTCTTAAGCCAAACACAGCCTAGTTAATCTAAAAGCAAGATTTTAGTTTCAACTTTAAGTCCTTATACAAGGATTGGAAGGATTCGCCCATTGAAATATCAAAATCTTTGGTTTTGCGTTAACAGTCCAAATTCGCAGAAAATATCGAAGTTTCTGTTCCTACTGTGGGCAGATCAGACCCAGTTTGAGGCCATCTAATTGGAAAAATAAGTTAAGTTAAAAGAAATCAAAATATAGAAATAAAGTTGATGCATTCTTTGTCCTCCCTTCCGTAGAAGGATAGAATTTCGATTCTTCTTGTATACAACAATTCCATCGACTGAAATCAACCACATCCCATCAATTACTATGATAATTTTATTCTCTTTTCCGAAAGTGACAATACATAATTTTCATAAAATGAAATTAACTGGGGAAACGAGAATGACATGCTTCAAAAGCATCTAAAAATCTTTTGGACTTAGCATTCACTTACCGCCGTTAGAAGCACAATTCAAAGCAAGAGACTGAAGATAATTCAAGCATGCTTCATTCCCGGTGGCTAGGTATGCACTTGCTGTCGCAGAGGGTGATTGAAACAAAGAGCCGTCGCTGTCCAGATGCTTCAATATGGTTTCGTGGCTGACTTTGTATGTTGGCGGCAATGCCTCAAGATACGACAACAACGGGAAATATTGCTTCTTGTCGACAAGTTTTTCCCTGCAATAGGCCAAAACCGTATAAGTTTTAATTGTGACTGAGGCTGGTAAAACATAGGAGTTGTCGGTGGCTTTAGCGCCCCAACTTTTTAGCACTTTTAGATTTGGGGCTACGGTAATCCGTTTGTCCATTATTCAAGACTTACTATCACGAAGCCAAAATTCTGGTTGGTCTAACTCCATGGCAGATAATTGTAGTTAAGTTGGTTGACGGATGAGAAGAACTTCTTTATATAGCAAGTTACTTTAACAAAATAAGGAAAGAAATTTATTTCAGTGTTGACACTTAAATTTTGACGAACTGTTTAGTCATATTAATTGTATAAAAAATTAGGGATTAAATTTTAAACTTTAGCAAAAATAATTTCCATTAAATTGCGTGACATATAAAGATTAGCAGCATCTGCATTAGTAGTAATAGAGCCTTTTTGTTAAAAGAAAATAGAAAATTAATTAAAAGAACTATTATTTAAGAAAAAAAGACGGGAAAAAAAAGGTCGAATAGGGCCGGGCAAGGGCTGGGCCTACGTGGCCCTCCTCTTTCCCCTTGAAATTTAAAAAGTATCGTGACCGAAATGCAAACATAGGTCAACTTGAAACTAAAAACACATGGTAAATTTCATGCAATAAAGAAGGAATGCAATAGAATTACCTTTTTAGAATTTGTTGTCGATTACTGAATAAATCCGCAATGATACGTTCTGCACTTTCGGGGAATATAACCTCCAAACCACTAGCACGGGCCAAATCAACCATTCCAGGCAAGACGATAGCGATCCAACGAGGAAACTTTCCATGCTTGTTTCTTGGAAGAAGCAATTCCACATTTTCATGAATGAACTTTAATCCTGAAACATGAAAAATCCAAAAAAAAAAAAAAAAGAAAAATGAGAGAAATATTAGATAAGAGTCTGTGAAGAACTATATGATTGTTGCATTTCAATAAGGAAACAAACACAATAGTTACATGCATCATCTTTTATAGGCTTTCTGTTGGCAAATATAGTCGGGAATGAGAAGAAATGGAATCGGATTTTGAAACATGATAATGCTCTTTTTAAGGAATTATTTACCCCACAACATATTGAATATTGGCAAATATCCTCTAGGATACTATAAAATTTTAATGAGAATACCATCTAACAATTTTAGTATTTTTTGGAATATCTCAAAAAGAAGCAACTGAAAAAGATGGTTGTATAGTTTTTTGAAAGAAGAATTGAAACCTGAATATATATGTATGTATGTATGTATGTCAGTTTTTTTTTTTTTTTTTTTTTCAGAACTAAACGCAACCTTTTGGATGGAATTTATGTCTGAAAAAATATGTTCTCAAAAACATATTGAGAATTCGGAATAAAAGATGATGATGATGATTTTTCTATTTTTATAATTTCGGATTTCATAATTTATGAAAAATTATAGCCTTTCAAGGAGAAGGAGTTGTATCCAAATAGACGCAACTACCCAAATGTTAAGAGGTTATGCCCAAATGGACATAACTTTCCAAAGGTTGTAAGAGTGCCTAACAACCACTATGCAAAAATATTAATAAGATTATAAATGAAATAATAATAATAATAATAATAATAATAATAATAATAATAATAATAATAATAATAATAATAATAATAATAATAATAATAATCGTACTCTATTGCGAACAATCACACTATTTCAAAAATACACATAATTTATTTAATAAATCTGAATTTCAATAAATAAAATTAAAAAGATGATTAGTGCCAAGTTGAAACCATATTAGAATTGGTGGGTTAGGCCATGGGTTGAAAAGTGAACAAAGTCACCTGGTCAAAATTTAAGTACAAAGTTTAGTTTAGCGATCACAAAAGTAATCTATTGACAAATTATATTTTATTCTAGAAGGAAGAATTATATTTGCAATGGTCATATTTCAATGTAAACAAATAAATATTATATTTGTGATGACCATATTTCAGTATCTATATGAAAGTAAAGCACATGATACCTTTCTCTATCGAAGGTGATCCAACATGCCACTTTTTGAGCATGGTCATGCAAATAAGGGTTGAAGCAAGACACTCCACTTTGTTGGACATTTCATCTTCGTCATGATCATAATCTCCCCAAAAGCCTTGTTCATTCTGATTGTGGAGCACCCAATTCAAACACCTCTTAAATGGGAAGATCATGCGATGAGGATCATGAATCATCCAACCATGCGGTGTATATGGAGAAGAAGAGAGGAATGAATGTGAGCTCATGTTGGGCAGTATCTCTCTTTTGATCATTTGGACAAGAGATTGAATCGAGGGTTTTTGGAACTCCATAAAGATTTGTATGAGGAGGATTTGGCTTGCTTATTGGAATAGTAGATTGCATAGACCCATTAGGTCTATTTATACATGACTTTGAGCCAGTTCCTTTTTAGGGGGTGTCACATGAATCGTTTATTGGATGTGACATGTCATGGAGGTCTTATTGGTATTTGAGACGAAAAGCAAAAAAGGAATTTCTCTTATCCTAAGGTGAGAGAAATTATCGTACTTTTGAGGTGACACAAGGACACATGCAAACAGCCGAAAAAATAATGCGGTGCCGCTCCTGAGGATGATTCACATGGTGGATGTTGATGGCTAGTAGAAATAATGTTATGGGACCCACCCAGGGCTGCCTAGAGCTCCTGAAAGGGCCAAACAAGATCTCGTGACTTGTGGTCCAGCCCTTGAAGCTTGTTGGATAATGCGTACTTAATGCCCATTTGCCCATTAAAAGATCCCCAACGAACTTGGAAACATCTCAGACACGAGCAGGTCTCGGGTAATCCAATAAAATTATTGCCACAATCCCTATGTCGGTCTTGCATATTTATATCATATTGTCCGCAAATTTACGTCATTGTCGTTGGTTTAAGACTCCTTTGAAGTGTTTAATTTAATACTAGTGTTTGGCTTGAAAGATTCACTGTATGATTTGCTTTTGTGACATCCTGATTTCAATCGAATAAGTCAAGCCTTTCATCAACGTGACCATAGTGTTTTTCTTTGAGATGACCACTCAAGAGATAACTTATTTATCTGGTGAAGCCATTAAGGGATTTTAAATGCAATAGACTTGAGAATTCTACCGGAAATCAACTGATTGACCATGTGAGTCTTTAAGGATCATTGCGGCACAATTAAAATTTGATCAGAGACTGGAGGTAGATCGATTCGATTGAGATCGCAATCAAAGTATGGGTGATTCCACCTGATTGCAAAATTCTTGTCGATTTGCACTAAACCGATTTTCTATCATTTTGGATACCTTATGTCTGTATTTGAAATCTCGAGATTTTCATGACCACCGAGAGTTGCCAATGTGTCGAATGGGTTTATTGTGGTTCGAAGAAAATCGATCACGTGTCAATTGCACCAAAAATACCTAAAAGTTACCTGATAGGCAAGGTCACACTAAAAGCACGTTTAATTGAAAATAACCGCGAATTTGAACCTAATTTCAGAAATTGAAAGTCCTGTCATGTCACATATTATTTTAGGAATGTCGACTCATTTTTCGAGGACCTTTCGGTGAGTTCAGGATTTTTACGGAAAAATCGTTGCGAACAATTCGGAAAATGAGCAGAAATTCGGATTGGCCAATTTGAAGGGATTTTTGGCATCTAGTGTAAGTGAATTGATGAATCGAAGTTGTTTGGGTTTTTTCTGAATTCAAATTAGGCCTCAACCGGATTTGTTTGTTCAGAAAATCGGATTTTGAAAAGAAAATAAATTAAAATTCGGAATTGAAGAAAATGGCTGTTGTTGTTGCCCAAAACTTATTGTTTGAGGGAAATTTTGTACAAGAAAGTAAGTGTGAATCAAGTACTTTAGCATGAGGATGTTTTGGGATCAAATTGGACTGAATAAGAGCAAGTGGGACCAAGAATTTTAATTATAGGATTTTCCTTTTTAATTTCCTTTTATTTTAGTTCCTCCCCCTTTGGACGCATACCCCTATCCTTTTCCCTCTCTCTCTCTCTCTCTCTCTCTCTCTCATGCGGAATCCACCCCTGCCGACGTCCCCTCCCTCTGCCGTATCCCATTTCCCTTTCTCTTCCATTACTTTGATTTTTTGGAGTCAAAGCTTATCTCTTTTTTTTTTTTTTTCTGCTTTTGACCAACAATCCCCCATCCCCTTTCCCTCTCGCTCGGTTCCCCCTCCATCGGCCCGTTTGTTCTTCATTTTTTTTTTCAGTTCTTCATGTGCTTCATCAAAGACCGAGCCATCCCCCTCAAATCCTCCTCCTTTGCTGTTTGTTTTTGTTACACCAAAACAGCCCGCTGAAGCCGCAAATCCAGCCCTTCTCTCCGCGCAAAATCAGCCATGCAAAACAGCCAATAGCCAAGGGAAAACCAGCAGCATTGTGGGCTTTGCGGGCCAAGTTTCGGGCCTGATTTGTGCTCCGTTGGTGTCACTGCTTTGAGAAGAATCGAGCCTCATTGTGTCCCCGTCAGATTGATCCAAACGGATCATTAATCCAATGAGTTTTGCTCATTAATCATTGCTTAGTTTACTGATTATGCTCAAGAGTTGATTAGATTTAATTAAGTGCAATTAGCTGGTTAGATTAGAGTAGATTAATGATTATAAGATAATTGATATGCATGTTAGGCAATTGAATTGTGCAATTAGCAAATAGAGACGTACTATTATTTATTGAATGCATTTCGGAATTTTTTCCGACCCATCTCGGGCTTCAATTAGGCATTACAGGCCTAAATTGGATTTTTAGTATTTATTTATTAATTTTCGAAATTAATTAATTAATTAATTATTTTTCGGAAATTAGGCAGTGATAGCCGATAATTGGAATTTTATGTTAATTGTCGTGGTGTAGTCCGTTTATTTAATTGAGCTTTGAATCGTGCTAAATTTTTTAAATGTGAAATTTTAGGATATGTTCTTAATTGGTTGTTTTGATTATTTGATTGAGAAATGATTGTGTATTGGTTGTCAGTATCGATAGTAGAGTGGTGGTTAAGTATGGCATCGTAAAAAGGGCACGTGGGCTCGGTGATTTGATACATCACTTTAGTGAACTAGTGCTTAAGAGAATGCACGTGAGCCCAATGTTTTAGTATGGCATCGTTAAAAGGGCACGTGGGCTCGGTGAATCAATACATCACTTTGGTAAATCTGTGCCTTAGAGAATGCACATGAGTCTAGTGTTGAGTACGGCATTGTGAGAGGGACATGTGGGTTCGGTGATTCGATGCATCATCTTGATGAACTAGTGTCTAAGAGAATGCACATGGGCCCAATGTTTAAGTATGTCATCTTGGCAAAGAGGTCGCCTTATAGAATGCACATGGGCTCGGAGACTTGGTACGTCGTCCTGGAGAATGCACGTGGGTTCGATGACTAGATATCCCACCTTGAACAATGTACTTGGGTAAATGAGTAGGTAGGTTGTCTTAGAGAAGGCACGTGGGCTTGGAGACTTAGTACGTCATCTTGAAGAATGCATGTGGACTCGGCAACTAGATATTCCATCGTGGGGAATATATTGTATTGATAAAAACGACCATGAGATGGTCCGAATGACATGTAATTGACTCGGTCGATTGATCGGTATTTTTGATAAGTTGTGATTGATTGGGTGCTCATTATGAATTGTGCTAATATGCAGGTGGAATCTGAGGCTAAGGTAAGTCCTATGTCCCTTGTTTGCATGACAGCCCATATGACATATTGGTTTACTAATCGGGTCTTAGGAGGTAGAACTTGCTGAGACGTAGTCTCATCCCGGTTGTGGGACAACATTTCAAGAGGAACCTAAGGAGAAAGAACCCAAGGAGGAGGACCCTAATGAGGAACTGGAGGAGGATTCCGAGAATGATCCGGAGCAAGACTCGGATGAAGATTGAAACCCCCACCTTGTTTGCAAACCCAATGTGTGAATTGATAGGTGTTAGAGTAGACTTTTGTGAATAATATTGTAAAATATAATATGAGGTTTGGTTGTATAAAAGTGTGGTTGTGGTTTTTCAGTTGTGAAAAATATAATCCTACTTTCCTATCCCATCGTTTTATTGTCTGGGAGTTTTATATCTGCTTTCGCATGCGTAATAATAAAAGGGGTCAGCGATGCGTCCTGTGATGTCGCTATTAATCGACCAAGTTGAGGGATGGGCGTGTGCCCGAGGATCAAGGCGTGACATTCCTTTTTTTGTGGTATCAGAACATTGGTTAGGGATTGGAGTGATAAGGTGTGATGAGTCATAAGATAGTAGTAGGAAAGACCTTTAAATTCATGTTGATGCATGTTTGTGATAGCTGATTTGAAACTTATTTGTGAGTCACTCGAATTATAATGTGGTATTAGAATTAGAAAACAGGTTTTTATAAAGATCTTGTAATTTAAGTGATCAGGAGCTGAGGGCTCTTAGTAAGAGGATGGTAGCCTCTGGAACTCGGGATAGAACACTGACAAGGATTGGTGCCCGAGGTATTTGTGGCAGAGCGTCGGCTTAAGCTAGCACAAGTGTAAAAGTACCACTGTAGATCGGTGCTGAGAGTGTAGTAGCACCAAGCGATCCTAGGTCTAGCAAGATCATTTAGGCACAAGCTTTTCCCAGGAGCTTGTCGAGCTAGTAAGCTCAGGATCGAGCTATTGTTGTTGCCATTACCACCATCAGTGCCGGAGCCGTTGTTGTTGTCGTCACACTTGCCGAGGTTCAATATGAAGATGTGATCTAGGAGTAAGCTATTGCATCCGAGTTGAGGTTCAGATTTAGTAGAAATGGAAACCAGTTATGAAAGGAGCCTATGATTGGAAAAATATGTTTTATTCCGCCCATCATGAAAGATGGGATGGGCAAGTCCACATCGATTAGGATGTAGTGTACCGTGCTGATGGAAGCTGACACGGATCAGCCCCATGTCCTATTAAGATGGGTGCTTGTTTTGAGTGTGACCAATAGGGTTATCTAGTCAGGAGTGGTCATAGTAGATCGATGAGACAACCAGAAAGAGTGCATGCTGTCACTTGACAGGAAATAGAAGACTCACCAAATGGGTGCCAAAAGTATGGAAGAAAGCGTAGATAAATCCAGTGTTTGGGTATGGCTAGAACATATTGTGATGATGACCAACATGGTCATCAGGGGAGGGACTATCAATGAAAGTCTAAGGTACCCTAGACACCACTACTACAGCTAGGACGCCACTAGAATGGCGAAAGGGACAGGAATGGAACCGACCCTTCCCCAATCAGAAGAAGAATGCTCATGGGGAGATTTTATCAGAGTAGCTTAGCAAAGCCTTGGACTGTGTTTATAGAATTTCAGTTAGTTGAAATAAAGTGGAAGAAATGGGAAATGCTAGCTATAGTTGGGTTTGACTAGTTGCCGAGATATAATTTGGATGCCACATGAGTAGAATGGGCTCATGGAGCATCTTGTGGTAATGAATTATGGTCATGGGGTAATCTAGCTTAGTACATCAGTATGTGGAGGTACCGAGTTCATTGAGAGTCGAGAAGGGTTCTCGACTTCCTTAATCTTGTCACATGAGGCAACCTATTTGTTAGGCAGAGGTTGCCCAAGTTGCTTGGCGATTGTCATAGATAAGACAGATTGAAGAATTGAAAATTGAGGACTCCTTAGTAGTCCAAGAATTTCTTGAAGTGTTGCTAGAGGGATTGTCAGGCCTGTCGTCAGTGTGTGTGATAGAATTTGTGATTAAGTTAGTCCTTGTGACAGATACTCATTAAGACTTTTTACCAGTTGTCATTGTTTGAATTGATAGAACCAAAGGGGTAGATGTAAGGATTGTTGAATAAGGAATTATGTATGTCAGTCCATTGCTTGGGGAGCACCGAGGGTGGCTCGTCAGTATAGGGTCCTCCAAGAAATCCCGCCACCGCTCAAATCAGGATTGTTCCGAATCTTTTTCACCCGTGCAGACTACAACTACTTGGAGGAGATCCGCATAATTCAAAACGCATGGAGTAGATGTCACACTGAAAAGATCGTCGTGCCCAGAAGGTTAAAGGGACAAGAAAAAGTTCATCATGCATCAGCATTCTACATCCTCAACCACATAATTCCCAAGAAGCTGCAACCAGTAATCCCCGATGTAGTTGATAAACTTACCCTGCAAGGGCGAATCGAATCTCTTGAAAAGAGCTTGGAGAAAAGCAGGAGACACGTATTGAAGCTAGTACGAAGGAGCAAGCGGCTTCACAAGACTAAAACTTCCCATCGCATATAAAAATGGGCAGTGGGACTTTTGATGTGAATATTTCTAATGTGAATATCTAGGGTCGTTCTAACTGGTGTAAAGAGCTCTTTTTAGCATTGTATAAATCTCCCGTTAATAAATAAGAATGACTCGACCCTTGCCATGAGCCGCTTTTTCATGTGTTTCCCTCATTTCCGTTTTCTCCATTTTCTCGTGCTACCTGTGTAATCATGTCATAGTCATATTCACCAAATCCAAAAGCTAGAATGGCCGAAGAAAATGTACCAAGCCATGTCGAGATTATGGAAAGTGAAATGAAGCAGGTCTTCAATGTGCTTCAACAACTCTCAAAGCAGATAGATTCCATCTAAGGCAAATTGGCTCCCGCCCCAGCCTCAATCGAAGTATTGTTACCGCAATCGTCTACCCGAGGTGATCAAGGAAGAGATACCGATGATAACATGCCCGAATTGGAGGATGATACACACCAAATCATAGTTGAGAAAGCAAAGCCCAACAGTTTGTCTAAGACTGAACATGACAAACACCTTGAGAAGCTTGAAGAAAGGCTAAAACAATTGCAGGGCCTCCAAGATCCTACTCCAGCAGACCTCTCCATCTAGTCCAAGGTCAAAATGCCGGAAAAATTCAAAATGCCTGAGTTCGAGAAATACGATGGCACGACTTGCCCAAGGGCTCATTTGCAAGTGTACTTGGTTCGAATGACCCAGTACATTAATAATGTGCCTCTAATGATCCAGTTGTTCCAGTCAAGTCTAGTAGGTCCCGCCCGAGGTGGTACATCACAAAAATATAAACCTCCTCGAAACATGGAGTGAAGCAAGTGAGGCATTCCTCAAGCAGTACAAGTTCATAATGGATATTACCCCTTCTCGTGAAGATCTCGAGCACACGGAAAAGAAAAAGCATGAATCTTTCAAAGAATATGCTATTAGATGGAGGAATCTAGCCGCCCAGATCAGTCCCGAACCAACTGATTTTGAACTAAGAAAAATGGTCATCAAAACCCTCCCCTATGAATACCGCAACCGAATGGTGACTACGATCGCTAAATCATTCAATCAACTCATTCCAGTAGGAGAGCAAATTGAGATAGGGTTAAGGGATGGCTGGTTCACTGAACCTACACCCGTCAACAAAAGGCTCAACCTGAAAAAAGACAAAGAAGCCCTGGTAGATGTTAATGCAACCTATACTGCAAATACCAGTCACCTCCCGACCGTTCAGACAAGCACAGGCCAACAACAGACCACTAGTCGTCAACCACCCCAGCGTTACAACAACAAAAGACAATTCACTCCACTTCCTGGATCTCTATCACAGGTTTTGGCAATCCTCCGGAGCAAGAGCCTCCTCTCAATTGAGCCAAAACGACCCAACGCTGAAAGCTTCTCCAGCTATGACCCATTCAAAAAATGTGACTATCACATGGGAGAAGTGGGCCACTCAACTGATGAGTGTTTCATCCTTAAGCATCGGATCCAGAACTTGCTGGATACTAAGGCTTTCTCATTCCAAACTACAAAACCAAATGTCCAAAGCAATCCGCTCCCCGATCACACTGACAAAGTAAACGTGATATTCAGTTATGAAGCCAGCCAAATCAGAAATGTCAATGCACATATTGTTGACATCTATCGAGGGCTAGTAGAAACCAAGTATTATTCAGGCGATGAAATACCACCCTTAGCAATAATGAAAGAAAGGGTATGAAGAATGATAGAGGCAAGAATAATTGTGTACGCTGGCCACACCGGCATGGTCTCTACTATATCGCAAGTCGTCATCAATTGGGATGAAGAATTTGCCACACTAAATGCAAAAAAGGAGAAGAATGATTCCACCTCACCTGAGAGCATCTTTGAAAAGAAAGGAGCCATAGTTCAAGCATCGATAGTAGAAGCAACTATAGTCATTGAGATCCCCTAGCCCTACAAATATGAAGACAACAATGCAGTACCATGGTCTTACAACCTCGATGTTGGCTTAGTCACGAGATCTGGGCGAACCTATGCTTAAGCCAATACGCAGCCTACCAAACCCGTCACTGACGAAGAAGCCAAGGAGTTTTTGGCCATAGTTAAAGCCAGCGAGTACAATGTGGTGGAACAATTACGGAAATCACCAGCACAGATCTCTTTACTGGAATTACTTCAGACATCTGTCAAGTACCATAAATCCCTCATGAAGGTACTAAGTGAAGTACATGTCCCTGAAACGATTGAACATGACAAATTCGAGGAGTTTGTCAATACCATCCTTCTAAAAGATCAAATGGCATTTTCTGATGAAGAGATCCCCGAGGAGGGTAAAGGACACACCAAAGGCCTCTACATATCAGTCAAGTGCAACGCATCTCAGGTCGCTCGAGTACTAATTGACAATGGATCTGCTCTTAACATATGTCCACTAGCAACACTCTGTCGTCTTAAAATAGAGACATCACGAATCCATACACCCAAGACTTCCGTTCGAGCATTCGATGGAACAAAGAAGGAAACAGTGGGAGAGATCGAGCTTGACGTTCAAATAGGGCCAACCATATTCAAAATTTTGTTCCAGGTTATGGATATCCCTATTGCATTTAATTTCCTCTTAGGCCGCCCATGGATCCACGTTGCTGGAGCAGTACCTTCAAGCCTCCACCAAAATGTAAAGTTCATGATTGGAGGAAAACTGATCACGATCTGTGGAGAAGAAGATCACCGCATCTACCATGAGACGGCCATCCCTTAAGTTGAACCTGGTGATAAAAATGAATCCAGCTATCAATCGTTCGAGCTTGTGTCTACTATACACGAAACTCGAGGGACTCCATCCCTTGTCCCCAAAATATCAAGCACTGTAATCATGGTAGGGAAAATCATGACTAGATACGGTTTTATCCCGGGTCAAGGGCTTGACAGGGGAAACCAAGGCATCCATGAACCTATCAAAGCCTTGAGGAGACCTCACACCATCGGTTTAGGATATTAGGAGCAATACCGTGAAGGAAAAGCAAAAAAGAAGACCGGCCTTGTATACCTTCGCCTTGAGGAAACCTTCCCAGGCCCTGCGAAAATGATGCATGAGGAAGAAGAAATGATCGGTGTTCCAAAACAATTCAACCATGAAAGCATGAAGTTTCCCATTTATTTGGGCATGGGTCAGAAGAGCATAACTCAGCCCGTACTTACAAAGAAAGAAGGGCCAGATGACGTGACCACCATGTTTGGGGACCTTTTCGTAGGTGCCATTGAGGAGGAACAACTAGAAGAAATAGGCGATAACTTTTCGTTCACCCAACTTCAGCGTCAAGCCGATAAACTACACGATAGCATATATCAATTGACAGAAAATTTTGTTCAAGCTGCCCGTACATTCCGCTCTCGTCACAATGAGGAGTTGGTAGCCAAAGTAAGTGAAGAAGACCCTACTGACACAATCTGGCACGGAGCTCGGCTACCACGGTCCTCAAGAAACACGCGGTCATATTCGCCTCTTCCTAAATCGATGGTCACCATTTTCCCCATCCTCCTAGAGCAAGGAATAATCTCTAGGGAGCTAAGGTGTCCTACTTCGGAGTACTTCCTTGATTATGATCCATCCAAGTACTGTGACTATCATTTGGGGGAATTAGGACACTTGCTAGATGACTGTACCATCTTGAGAGATAAGATTCAGGATCTTTTGGATGCTGGGGTATTCACGTTCTGCTCCCCGTGGCTATGTTATGGCAAAGATGACCTTCTCGTGGTACCTAGCACCCATACCATGCTCCCTGAGCATGCTAAGGAAACGTATAGAGGAAAGTCAATCATGGACACTTTGGGCCAACCAAGTGGTAAATTCGACTATTATGTCAACTATTCAATCCCCCAAGGTTTCTATGACCATCGTCAGAGCATTGTCCCTGATGGATGGGGAGGCATAGACGATCTGAAATTCACAAAGCTGGGAGCAAAAGAAGGCGTGACTGGTGACTGGTATGAAGACTTCTTCGTGGGCGCCATCAATGAAGGACCGTTAGGGGAAATGGGTGCAGGCCCACTCGAGTGGAACCCTTTTTAATTCCCTTGCATACTCTCCTACATGGGATCTTGTAAATATTTCTTAAGTCTGGCTTGTTTTGTTTTCAACATCAGTTCCACTTAAGGAACTAATTTTTGAAATCACTCTTCCAAAATGTAAATTCGCCTACTATTAAATAAAGTTGAAAACATTTTGAGGGCATGAGGAGATACACCAAACTGGCCCGTTGATGATATCTAGCCACAAAATGAAAGAAGAAATCTGAGGCCCCGGTTTTCTCATGCTTACTTGTCTTGAAAAAGCAATTCATCCCCTTTTCAAAAAAAAAAGGGGGCATGCATACTGTTAACCTTATTTGTTTCCTTAGCCTATCTACTCTATGATACAAGAATAATCCAGCAGCAGGCAAGGGTATGGGAACGGTCCAAACCAACACTGTAAGTAGCCATGATAGCAATTCTGATGACTCAGATGATGATTTTGATGATTATGATGAAATTCAACGAAATTGGGAGCGCCACGAAGAAGCAAGGCCCCCTACTACTGAAGACACCGTCATTGTCAATTTAAGCAGCACATAAGGTCCAAGGGAGATAGAGATTGGCGCGAACCTTTCTAAAGAAGAAGCCACAAGCTTAATTGCCCTCCTAGAGAGTATCAAGATGTATTCGCATGGTCATATGCCGATATGCCAAGCCTTGACCCAATGATCGTGGAGCATAGCTTGCCAACCAACCCTGATGCAGCCCCTAAGAAGCAACGGCTAAGGAGAACTAAGCCAGAGTTGTCAAAAAAGATTGAAGAAGAAGTAATGAAGCTCCTTGAAGTAGGCTTCCTCGAAGTCTCACAATATCCTAGTTGGATAGCGAACATTGTACCAGTAAAGAAGAAAGACGGTCGAATCCGGGTTTGTGTCAACTATCGTGATTTGAACAAAGCAAGCCCAAAAGATGATTTCCCGCTACCTCACATAGACGTTCTCGTGGACAGTATTGCTGGATTCAAACTTTTCTCTTTCATGGATGGATTCTCGGGATACAACCAAATAAAAATGAAGGAGGAAGACAAGGAAAAGACGGCATTTATTACTCCATGGGGAACTTTTCACTATAAGGTCATGCCTTTTGGCCTAAAAAATGCTAGAGCAACTTACCAACGTGCCATGGTCACCCTTTTCCATGACATGATGCATAAAGAAATTGAAGTATATGTCGATGACATGATCGCCAAAACCAGACACGGAGAAGACAATGTGAAGACCCTAGAAAAATTATTCAATAGACTTCGCCAGTTCAAGTTGCGCTTGAACCCAGCAAAATGTGTGTTCGGGGCAACTTCTGGCAAATTACTTGGATTCATTGTGAGTTGCGAAGGGATAGAAGTGGACTCGTCAAAAACCAAAGCGATATTTGAGATGCCTCCTCCCTTGACTGTAAAAGAAGTCCGGAGCCTCCTGGGAAGATTAAATTACATTGCGCGATTCATTTCCCAGCTTTCCGAAACTGCAAAACCTTTCTTTAAACTTCTCAGGAAAGATGCACAAATCAAATGGGATGATGACTGCCGACTGGCGTTTGAACATCTAAAACAGTACCTAATGAAACCTCCGGTTTTAATACCCCCAACTCCAGGACACCCTTTGACCCTCTACCTTACCATCAACAGTGAATCCCTAGGTGCAATGTTGGCACAGAAAGGACCCCATGATGGGAAGGAGCGAGCCATTTACTATTTGAGTAAAAAGTTCACCACGTCGGAACAAAACTATTCCAAGTCAGAAAAAACATGCACTGCATTGGTATGGGTGTTGCACAGACTCCAGCAGTATACCTTGCATTACCAAACATTCATTGTAACTGAGAGTGACCCAATCAAGTATTTGCTCAGTTGCCCGGCCTTGGTGGGAAAATTGGCCAAATGGCAAATCCTGATCTCGGAATTCGACATTCAAGTGATGTCGCAAAAATCAGTTAAAGGTCAGGTGATTGCTGATATGTTAGCAGATTGCCCTAAAGAAGTATGCGAGGATCATTCCCCAGACGACTGAATTTCAACAGTAGAAGAGGACACATGGACTATGTTCTTTGACGGAGCTGTAAATTTGTCAAGTTCAGGCACCGGGGCGATCTTGATATCCCCAAATGGGCAATATTATCCCGTGGCTGCAAAATTGATGTTTCCATGCACCAACAATATAGCCGAATATGAAGCATGCATCCTCGGCCTACAAGCGGCTATTAGAATGGAGGTGTCAAAACTAAAAGTGTTCGGTGACTCCACCTTAATTATCCTCCAGACTGTGGGCGAGTGGAAGACAAGAGGCGCCAAACTAATGCCTTATCACGACTATTTGGAAGAACTAGTAGGAGAATTCCAGGACGTCTCGTTTGAATACCTACCTAGAATTCATAACCAGTTTGCTGATGCACTAGCAACACTATCATCTATGTTGCAAGTAACGAAATGGTTAGAAGTAGAGCCTTTGAAGATTGAAGTCCTGACAAGACAGGCCCATTGCATGACTATAATTGAAGAACCCGACGGGAAACCCTGGTATTATGACATCATGAGGTACGTCCAGAAGCAGCAATTCCCTAAAGAAAGCAGTCCCTCTGATCGAAAATACCTAATGAAAATGGCTTCGAGGTTTTTCATCAGCGGTGAAAATTTGTACAAAAGATCATATAACTCAGTCCTGCTAAGGTGTGTGGATGCAAATGAAGCCACACAAATAATGCAAGAAATACATGGGGGAGTATGTGGCCCTCACATGAATGGACATATGTTGGCCAAGAAAATAATGAGATTGGGTTATTACTGGTTCCCCTTAGAGAGTGATTGTGCTCAGCAAGTGCGAAGCTGTCATGGTTGTCAGATTCACGGGGACAAGATAAATGTCCCTCCAACTAAATTGCATCAATTATCTGAGCCGTGGCCATTTTCAATGTGGGGCATCGATGTAATTGGCCCAACCAATCCAAAGGCATCAAACGGGCACCAGTTCATTTTGGTCGCAATCGATTACTTCTCAAAATGGATCGAGGCCGCATCCTATGCAAGCGTAACTGCACGAAACGTTATGAAGTTCATCAAACGTGACATAATCGCCCGTTATGGTGTACCGGAAGCTATCGTCACCGACAATTGGTCAAACCTGAACAACAAGTTGATTGATCAATTATTTTCTGAGTTCAAAATCTAACATCTGAACTCGTTCCCTTATCGTCCACAAATGAATGGAGCCGTGGAAGCCGCCAACAAGAATATCAAGAGAATCCTATCCAAGACAGCTGAAAACTACCGCGACTGGCATGAGAGATTACCCTTCGCACTAACAACATATCGAACTTCCACTGGGGCAACGCCTTTTTCCCTGGTATACGGCATAGAGGCAGTTTTGCCCGTGGAAGTAGAAATCCCTTCCCTACGAATTTTATCCCAAGCAGGATTGTCCAAAGAAGAATGGACACAACAAAGGCTTGAGCAATTGAATATGATCGACGAAAAACGACTGAAAGCCCTCTGTCATGGTCAGTGTTACCAGCAGAGGGTAGCTCGATCGTTCAATCAAAAGGTGCGACCCAAGCACTTTGAGGTAAACGAGCTAGTCTTGAGAAAGACACTGCCAATCTTTCCAGAGCTCGGAGGCAAGTTCATCCCAAATTACAAGGGTCCTTATGTAATAAATAAGATACTCCCCGGAGGAGCCTTGATCCTAACTAAGATGGATGGGCAAGAATTCTCTAAACTAGTTAATTCCGATGCTGTGAAAAAGTACTACCCTTGAAAGATGTTCATTGTTCGGCATTGCCAAGCACTTCTCTATCAGAATGAAAATGCCTATGCACCTTTATTTATGAGTGATGTGTTTCCACCATCATAAAAAAACGTGTGTTTGGTTGACTCGATGAAGAAAAATGAATGATAATCACCAACATTTAAAGAAGTGTTGAAAATCAAATAGCAAATTCGATGGCATAACTTAAGCAAATCGACATTACCCAGGCAGACTCGTAAGAGTAATCCATGTCAATTTCACCCAACTCGGTGTAAAGGACGCGTCATTCAAGAACTGGTCTGGTTAGAAGGAACCTTCTGTCCCAGTCAACAATCTTAGAATCTGGAAGCTTCACTTTTTGTTCCAGACGTAGGCTCTCGCAAGAAGTAATTGTCATCAGAGAAATTAGAGGTTTTGATTGTCCATATCAGATTCCATAGAAGCTTGAAGTACATGACTTTACTCAATGCTACTAATGGTCATATGGTCAAAGACAGAATTCCACAGAAGGAAGGCGTTGCAAATCATCAATCATGTACACAAGGCCACAAATGAGGAGGGCCAATCAAAAGGGACATTGAATTGTGTCGAAAACAAAAGGCCATCATTGACATTCAAATATCCCTAGGAGTCAGCAAATATAAACTCTGGGGAAGAGTAATTTGGTATCGTTTCCAATACTCCTAGTATCTGAACTCACTTTTGACATATTTTCTCCTATTGACAAGAAGCATAGGATTCAAGAAGCAAGCTTAAATGATTAATTTGGACAAATCAAATGACCCATATTGATTTACCTAACTTGGTATGAAAGGACGTGACGTCCAGGAACCGAGTCGGTTAAATGAAAAAAACAGCGCCCTATGAACACCATCGGCGCCTTTAGCCGAGTGGTATTCGGGAAGAAGCGAAATGGTTCAAAGTCGAGGGTTCAAATCCCCGACGCGGCAGTTAGCCGTTTAGTAGAAACAATAAAAAAAAAAAATTGCTTCTCTTACGCTTGCAAATTACGAGAAAGCAGGTGATCTAACGAAGCAAAAGACATAGGACTTCGTGTCCCACTCGCATTTCGGGTCCATCCAATCATCTGCAAAGCAGTGAAGGGTAATGTTGTATCGCTCCCAGTTGTTTAAACTCCTATAAAAAATCGTGATTGACACCTTCTTTCCTATCTTTTGTAGGATCACCCGACTGTCAAAAACAAAGATAAACAAATCAATGAGAGGCATGACAAACTCTCCCAAGCAAAATGGCGTCTCAAGTATTGCCAAAGCAAATGACAGAAAATCTTCAAGCCTCAACTCATATTTGATTTTGGCCAGACTAATTGATCTACTTGTACATCTTCTCTTTTGCAGGGGCAAAAGCAGAGATGCCCGATTAGATTCCCAACCCCGACTAATCATTCATGTGTTATATCCCTAATCAATAGGGACAACTATCGACACCCATTTGCGAATAACCCTTTTGATGTTCAAAATTTAACATATTTGGAAACACCATTATGTTAACTCTTAAAGTTATCAATAGGGTCTTTTTTGAGTCGAAACCATTCACTTGTTTTGAAGAGTTCAAACTCCATCATATTCAAAATGTTGCATGTCACTTCTAGATGAATTATGCATGATGATTTTGTCTGTCTAAGTCACTGATTCCACTGAGGATTATTAGAATAGACAGCTAAGTAAAGAATACAATATTGATTAAGCATGCTGGATGAGGTGTGTCAGAATGATGACAGGCAAGCTATATCCTACACACAGTCCCCCCCATCTATACACTTGTGAGATGAGCGCAGAAGATTCCATGGCTGCAGGGTAAAGGGTTCTCTCGCGAATGGTACGATAACCAAAATAGTGAGAGGCATTCCATCGCTCACCTCATTGAGCCCCATACACTGATGAAATTTCTATCCTATCCTTGTCAAGAACCACCCCCACACTAGGGTAGTGTTGGAGAAATCTTTCCAGAGTATTTTGAAGCTGACAAAACGTTTCTTTCAGTCTAAGTCTGGATGTTCGGAGATCAACAGTTTAAAGTCTGAAGACTTTGTTCTCTCAAGACTCAAGACTCAAGACTCAAGACTTAAGACTCAAGACTCAAGACTCAAGACTTAAGACTCAAGACTCAAGACTTAAGTCTATTCTCACGATGCAGTCTTTCTAATCCAAAGTGACGAAGGAAATCCAAAGCCGAGGTATATGGTTGAGGATTCGATCCTATCCTCTCGGAATAGATTTTTGGTTGGATAATCATTTCGGATTCTTTAATTCTTATTTAAGATCGATTGAAGATCCGATGGTCAACGAAATAATCTTGGTATGTTCTATTCTTGGAAACCAAGATCCCGATTGTATGGGCGAACAGATTGATGGGCTATCATCGATTCCTTAAATAGCTCGGATGATCTTCTTGATTGATTCCGTCCAACGGGTAGATTGGAGGAATTCCTTTGGTAAGTGCCAACGGCTATGATGGCATAAAGGAGTATAAAAAGAAGACGTTCTAGTTGTTTTGAGTGTGTGATCGATAGAAAAATTCCAGAGTCTGAAGAACCTTGATTGTTAGTCGAGACTGTTCGAGCGAAATTGTATACACAGAGAGTGTTAGTACTTGGTGATACCTTGAGTGAGTGTGGTAGATTATCTACACCAAGAAATCAAGGAAGATCAACACCGTAACAGCTCTTTGTTCATAGTGGAATCCAGCCAATTGGCTGTCGGTGCGGAAGAGTGGACGTAGGCTTGAATCAAGCCGAACCACTATAAACCGAGTGTTCAATTCTCTCTTTCCCTTACTCGTCTTGCGATTGATTTTTAACTGTTGCAAATCCTTTAACTGTTTAAATATTGCACAATCTTCAAGGAAATTGTATTATACCTATTCACCCCCTCTAGGTTCTCATACTAGCTATATCAATTGGTATCGAGCCAAGTGCTCGGTTTATAAAAGTGTTTTTACTTTTGAGCTAAAGATTCTTTATGGCTAGTATGCTAGCACCGAGGGGCGATGGAGGGGCAAAGCAATACCAGACCTCCCTACTTTGATGGAAAAGATTACAACATCTGGAAAAACAAGATGAAAGCTTTTCTACGATCAAAGGATCCTCCGGAATGGGATGTGGTGGAAAAAGGAATCACTCCTACTGCTGCAAAGATCGAAAGAGGGAAAGAAACTGTTGAAGCCAGCGGAATGTCTCAAGAAGAGATAAACAAGAGACAAGCACTCGATGCTAAAGCAATTTATTCTTTATATTGTGCCTTGTCACCTACTGAATATAACAGAATATCTTCTTGTGTTACAGCAAAAGAAGTCTGGGATAGATTACATATCACTTATGAAGGGACGGGACCGAGTGAAGGAGACCAGAATTAACATTCTCCTTGGTCAATATGAAGCCTTCAAAATGAAACCAGGAGAATCTATAACCGACATGTTTAGTCGTTTTACAGATATTGTCAATGGTCTTGAGAACCAAGGACAAAAATTTCTGATCCCATGAAGGTGAACAAGCTTACGCGTGGACTCTCCAAGGATTGGAATCATATAAAGACTTCAATAAGAGAGACGCAAAGAATCATGCCATTATCGTAGACGAGCTGATTGGAACTCTTGATCTTATGAAGTGGAACGAATTAATGAAGACGAAGATCCAAGAGGTAAGAAATCTATTGCACTAAAATCAAATGATGATTCGATGATGCAGATTCTGAAGATGATATGGATGATGAGGAGCTTGCACTCATGATAAGAAGATTCAGAAAACTAAACAGAAAAGGCGAAGGTTCATCCCAAAGAAACAAAGTTTTCAGAGACAGCAGACCAAGTCTGTTGATGATGAGGAACCAAACAAAGATGTAGTTTGCTTCGAATGTAAAAAGAAGGGACACATCGGACCCAATTGTCCTCTTCGAAAAGAAAAGAGGAAAAGCTGAGAAGTCTCGAAAAGCTCTTAAAGCCGAAACTTGGAGCGATACGAGTGTGAAGAGAGTGATGAGGAATATGCCAACCCGTGTCGATGGCGCAATCGGACTCGGACTGGATCGACTCGAGACGGTGAATTTGAGGTAAGTGATTATAAAATCCCTGTCAAAGTCTCTAAATACATTGATGAATTATGCTTCAGTCTTAAGACTTCTCTCAAAAAGATTTCCGAACTTAAAAAGGAAAACTCAGTTTTAAAACAAAAGGAAAACATTTTGGAAGAAAAAGTGGAAAGTTTAAACTTGAATGTTTCTACCCTTAAAGAGAATGAAGAAAAACTTTCAAAAGAAAATGCTTTCTTAAAAACTGATTTATCAAATATTTCAAAGAAATTTTCAATAGGGTCGGAAAAACTTGAAAAAGTTCTTTCGGTCCAAAGACCTTACTTCAATAAGTCGGGTCTAGGTATGACAGCTGAGACAATCCCTTTGATTGATTTTCCGAAAGTAAAAGAAAGAATTAAGAAAAGACCTTCGAGAGAGGCTTACAAAAATCATTTCAAGAAAGTTTTTGTAAAGTCTCGTAGGTCGAAATGCCTTAAGGTGTTCAAAGTGTAACAGTCAGGATCATTTTGAAAAAGAGTGTCCTATGGTTTGGAAGCCTGTTAAGAGAGTATGGCCTAATAATGCTCATCCTACTAACACCAAAGGACCCAAGAAAATTTGGGTACCAAAGAAAGCTTGAGACTCTATTTTGAATGCAGGTCTCTGTCAAAAAGAAGGTAAAGTGGTATCTTGACAGCGGATGCTCAAGACACATGACGGGAGACTCAAATTGTTTCATAAAGCTTATTCAAGTAAATGGTGGAAAAGTGTCATTTGGAGGAAATAGCAAAGGAAACATCGTGGGATTTGGAACTGTGAGAATTGGAAATCTCACAATAAGCAATGTCTCTCTAGTGGAAGGACTCAATTATAATCTTCTCAGCATTAGCCAATTGTGTGATACCGGTTTCAAGATCTCCTTTCAAGAAGGCATATGTTCTGGAATTAGTAAAGATTCGACTCAGTCTTTCATGGGTCGAAGGCATGGAAACATCTACCTCCTTGATGTAAAACCAAATGAAGAACAATGCCTATTCTCAATTCAAGATGAAGCAGTTCTATGGCACACAAAACTTGGCCATATCAACAAGAAGCAATTAGCCAAAATCTCTTCAAAGCAGCTTGTTCGAGGTCTACCTAAATTGCCATATCAAAAGTCGACCTATGCACTCCATGCATTCTGGGAAAGCAGGTAAGAAATTCATTTAAGCAAATAAATCATGTATCTACTAATCATGTATTACAGTTGCTTCATATGGATCTCTTTGGACCAACAAGAACCCGAGCATTGGAGGTAAGAAATATTGTCTAGTAATTGTAGACGATTACTCTCGCTTTACCTGGGTATATTTTCTTGCAAGTAAGTCAGAAACCTTTTCGTACTTTGAGAAGTTTGCAAAAAGGGTTCAAAATGAAAAAGGATGTGCTATTTCAAGTATAAGAACAGATCATGGAAGTGAATTTGAAAATCAAGATTTTACAAAATTTTGTGATAAATCTGGTTTTAATCACATGTTTTCCTCTCCGTATACTCGAGCAAAATGGAGTTGTGGAAAGAAAGAATAGATCTCTTCAAGAAATGGCTAGAACACTTTTAATTGAAAGTAAAATTTCTTCACGATTTTGGGCTGAAGTCTGTTTCAACTGCATGTTATATCATAAATAGAGTCTTCCTAAGACCTATTCTTGAAAAAACCCCTATGAATTGTTCAAAGGTAAGAAGCCTATTGTTTCATACTTTCATGTATTTGGTTGCAAATGCTTTATTTTGAAAAATGCAAATGATCGAGTTGGTAAGTTTGAAGAAAGATCAGATGAAGGCATCTTCCTTGGATATTCTACATCAAGCAAAGCCTACAGAGTCTATAACAAGAAAAGCCGAGTCTGTGGAGGAATCAATGAATGTTAAATTCCAAGACTCCACACAAGATGAATCCAGCCAGATTCGGCATGAAGAGTCCGAACTCGCTTTAGACCTTCCAAAGTCTTCAACTCAAGAAGCATCTCGGACTCGGGAAGTCCAACATCAAGATGCTTATGAAGATTCAAATAAAGAAAGAGATCATCAACCAAGCAAATCAACCAAGAATCGGAAACACAAATCCAGTCATCCTAAAGATCTCATTATTGGCGAAATCAATGAAGGAATCCGCACGAGATCAAAAAGGCGTGAAGAATCTAGTGCTGTTGCTCTCATCTCGAAATTGAACCAAAAAGCATAGAAGAAGCTTTATCGATGAAAGCTGGATCGAAGCTATGCAAGAAGAGCTCGAGACAGTTCAACATTAATGATGTCGGGAATTGACATCTAAACCAAAAGGTAAAACTGTTATTGGAGCCAAGTGGGTGTTCAGAAACAAGATGAATGAAAAAGGAAAAGTCGTACGAAATAAAGCAAGACTCGTGGCCAAGGGATACACGCAAGAAGAAGGAATAGACTATGATGAGACTTACGCTCCTGTAGCAAGGTTAGAAGCTATTCGTCTATTACTTGCGTTTGCTTGTTACAAAAATTTCAGGTTATTCCAAATGGACGTCAAAAGTGCTTTCCTAAATGGATTTATCCAAGAGGAAGTTTATGTGGAACAACCGCCTGGATTTGAAGACCCAAAGAAGCCAGACTCGGTCTTGGCGAAAAAGGCTGTATGGTCTAAAGCAAGCACCTCGAGCTTGGTACGACAGACTAAGTAAGTTTTTATTAGAGAACGGATTTGTCAAAGGTAAAGTAGATACTACTCTGTTCATCAAAAAGGAAAACAAAAGTTTCTTACTCGTTCAAATATATGTTGATGACATTATTTTTGGATCCTCTAATGAAAGTCTTTGCAAGAAATTTTCTAAGTCTATGCGGGATGAGTTTGAAATGAGTATGATGGGAGAGTTAACATTCTTTCTTGGACTCCAAGTAAATCAAATGAAGGAAGGAACCTTTATCCATCAAGAAAAATATGCGAATGATCTTGTCAAAAGGTTTGGATTGGAAAAGTGCAAAAAGACCGACATACCAATGTCATGTTCTCGAAGATAGACAAGGATGAAGAAGGGAAGAAAGTAGATCTAAAGCTGTACAGAGCATGATCGGTTCACTTCTTTATCTTGCGTTTCTAGACCTGATATTTTGTTGAGTATTTGCATCTGTGCTAGGTTTCAATCAGATCCTAGAGAATTACATCTCATTGCCGTGAAACGTATTATCAAATACGTTGCTTCATCTTCAAGCATCGGTTTTTGGTATCCAAAGAGGGGAGACTTTAATCTTCTAGGATACTCGGACGCGAGATCTGGCCGGTTGCGAGTCGATAGAAAGAGTACTTACGGAACTTGTCAATCGCTTGGAAACGGGGACAGTGTCTTGGTTCTCAAGGAAGCAAAGCACCGTAGCTCTCTCAACGACGAAGCGAGTATGTAGCTCTTGGAAGCTGCTGTTCGCAAATTCTATGGATAAAACAACAGCTACAAGACTTTGGCATTGAAGACTCATGCACGAAATCAGATGTGACAACACCAGCGCGATCAATCTCACCAAAAATCCAATCCTTCATTCAAGAGCAAAGCATATTGAGATTCGACATCATTTTATTAGAGATCATATTCAAAATGGAGAAATCTCGATTCAATTTGTTGATTCAAAGAGTCAACTAGCGGATATATTCACAAAGCCTTTGGAGAAAAATCAATTCGACTTCATCTGCTCAAGACTCAACATTTTGAAGTTTGAAGAAATTAAAGTCTAGAGACTCACCAACTCTAAGACTCTAATCTCCTAGACTTTAAATCCTGAGACTCAATCATTCATGGCTAAAGACTGTAAGTTGTTATGTTATCTCGAAAAGGTACGTTCTTTCATTCAGATATAATTCGTGTGAAATCTAAAATCTTTTTAAAGAATTAATTTTGGCAGTTATTGATTTTGAAAAGAAGTGTTCGTACACTTTCCTTATACCGATTAAACTTCTCTTTTCAAATCCGAGGTATATATATATATATACAGTTATTCTACGCCCAATTTTCAAAACCCTAAAAGGCACTCTTCTCCCGATACTGTTTCTTCTTCTTGTTCATCGTCGAGAAAGCGGTCATTCTTCTTGGGAAAAGCAAGTGAAGGAATCTTCCAATAGACAAAGAAAAGATGTCGTCTTCGAGGAAATCATCAAGAATCGCAAACGGGGACCACAAAGAATGGAGAAGGGACCGACTCACTTCGATCTTGCGAGGAAGAAGACTTATCAAGTCAGCGACAAAGTCCGATTCGCTCTCCTCCACGTCATTCATCGTCTCCTGCCCCACAAGGTGCAAGTCAACATCTGGAAGAAGAGATAATCGAGGAAGCCGACCCAGTAAGAGTTCAAAGACCCTCCTTTATCTATAAGCTTTATCGTGCGTTGAAAAGCTCCGGTTCTTTGTTAAAATATATAGATGACTTCCTTAAGGACAAAAATTATGGGAATGAATATCTTTTTCTGCGGAGAATGGAGGAATTGGAAATTGCCCCTAAAGGAAGGGCGAGAGGAGGCTCTTGCGAACATTCCCAGAGACCCTCGTTTGCCAGGACAAAATTTGATTGATGGGAACGATGACGACAAAATGTTCCTTGAATTTAAACCTAGAATGGGTGTGGCAGCAAAGGTGAAAGGAAATCGGATGGATTTGTTTAAATCAAAGGATCAGGAAAAAGTGTATTTCAGGCTGTTGAAAAGAGGGGTGATAAACCCTAGAAGTGTCGATTTTGACTTCCTAGACTCCATCAACGTGAACTTAAGAGAAAAGTTGAATTTGCTTCAACTTGAGACTTTTTGCTCTGACTCTACAGACGGGTATGCTCAACTGACCGCCTATTTCTATTCAAATCTTAGCTTTTTGGATGCGAATAGAATTTCGTTCAATGTTCGAGACCAAGTCCACGTAGTAGATGTGAATATGTTGGCGGACATTGTTGGAATTGAACGGGGACGCTATCTCCCCATCAAAGTCTCACATGCTCGTACTACTGGATCTTGTCAAAGATATGGATGTAGAGAAGAAAATTACCTATTCAGGATGAATGCCATCAACATTGTGCTTCATAAGATTGTGATCAACTGTCTCGGACCGAAGTCTACGTCAAAGACTTCGTGTCTCTTTCGAAGCAAAGTTGATGTACGCGATCAACTCGGGACGGAAGTTTTCTCTCCCGCACACTATTCTCTTCCATATGTACAGAGCAATGTCAAAAGACAAAGGACAATTGCCTTATCCTGGTCAGTGACCAAGATCTTGACATCGAACATTGAACTGCCGCATACTTTTTGTGCTCGACCGTGTGATAAGATGGTGGTAGGGTTGAAAATGTTAATGAAGATGCGTCTGCAAGAACTCTCCAAAGCAATGGAGAAATTCAAAGTGAAATCTCCAGTCCAGTCTGCTTCAAAAAGGAAAGGAAAGGAGGCCTTTGGTGCCCCATCGAAAAAGAGGAAAAGAACTCTCATCCTTGAGGATGAAGATGAAGATGAAGATGATGAAGATCCCTCTATCCAAGCACTGACAAGAACCGGACGTTACGTGTCTCATCCGACGAGATCTTCGAAGAGCGAGAGAAGAAGGAGAGAAGAACGAGAGAAGAGGAAGAACAGAGAGAGAAGGAAAAAGAAGATGAAGAAGAAGGAGAAGGAGAAAAAGAAAAGTCTGGCGACAAATGAGAGAAGGAAGATCAAGAGCATGATCATCACTCTTCCCCTTTCGATGTCCTAGAGACAGGGGGAGTTAGCAAGCAAGAAAGGTCTACATCTCATGCTGTCGGTGAAGATCTAAGACAATCTCCAGAAGACCCAGAAGAAGTTCAGGTCTCTCACTTGCCTGAAGAAGGTGATGCATCGATTCCAAATCTGCCAGACCATTCAAAAGCACCATCGTCTACATACACACCATCTGAGAAAATCAATGCCAGTATACAGACGGATGATTCTGCAGATTTTCGTAGCATTATGAATATTCTTCTGGAAATGCGTAGTCGATATGTTAATTTGTGAAATCCAAGCTTTGAAGAGCGCTGGACAAGCATCTTCGTCTCTCGGAGGATAGACTCAAAGACCTTGCTCTGCAACTTCAAGCCAATGCCAAGGGAGAAGAGGTAGCTCATCTGAGAGAAGACCTGAAGAAGCTCGAAGGAGTAGTCCAGTCCGTTGGGGATTTCCAGATCGTGCGCATTCCCAAGCAGACATGACTCCTTTCTCACCCCTTTCAATGCTGACAAAAAGGGGGAGAACCAATTTGAACAAATATCTTTTAAAAACTTTGACTTTTGTGGTTATGTTTATTTTTGAGTATGACTTGAGAACTTGAACTTGGATGTGAACTTGACTGAATTGACTGTGGATTGTGATGCTTGACTGGTTGCATTTATTCAAGTGTTGTTATATGGTGTTTCTCATGAAAGACTAACCAATTTTCTGTGGATGCGAGTCTGGTTGTTTTATTAATCTTTATGAGTTAGCCATATTGCTTGAGAAATGTTTTGCAGGTCAAAGATGTTCAAATCTTCAAGAAAGTTTTTGTCACCATCAAAAAGGGGAGATTGTTGGAGAAATCTTTCGAGTATTTTGAAGCGACAAAACGTTTCTTTCGGTCTAAGTCCGGATGTTCGGAGACCAACGGTTTAAATTCGAAGACTTTGTTCTCTCAAGACTCAAGACTCAAGACTCAAGACTTAAGACTCAAGACTCAAGACTTAAGTCTATTCTCACCGATGTCTTTCTAATCCAAAGTGACGAAGGAAATCCAAAGCCGAGGTATATGGTTGAGGATTCGATCCTATACTCGGAATAGATTTTTTGGTTGGATAATCATTTCGGATTCTTTAATTCTTATCTAAGATCGATTGAAGATCCGATGGTCAACGAAATAATCTTGGTATGTTCTATTCTTGGAAACCAAGATCCTGATTGTATGGGCGAACAGGATTGATGGGCTATCATCGATTCCTTAAATAGCTCGGATGATCTTCTTGATTGATTCCGTCCAACGGGTAGATTGGAGGAATTCCTTTGGTAAGTGCCAACGGCTATGATGGCATAAAGGAGTATAAAAAGAAGACGTTCTAGTTGTTTTGAGTGTGTGATCGATAGAAAAATTCCAGTCCGAAGAACCTTGATTGTTAGTCGAGACTGTTCGAGCGAAATTGTATACACAGAGAGTGTTAGTACTTGGTGATACCTTGAGTGAGTGTGGTAGATTATCTACACCAAGAAATCAAGGAAGATCAACACCGTAACAGCTCTTTGTTCATAGTGGAATCCAGCCAATTGGCTGTCAGTGCGGAAGAGTGGACGTAGGCTTGAATCAAGCCGAACCACTATAAACCGAGTGTTCAATTCTCTCTTTCCCTTACTCAGTCTTGCGATTGATTTTTAACTGTTGCAAATCCTTTAACTGTTTAAATATTGCACAATCTTCAAGGAAATTGTATTATACCTATTCACCCCCCCTCTAGGTTCTCATACTAGCTATATCAGGTAGATCGGAGGTGAAGCAACATCACAAGGTGAGAAGAGAGATAGAAATTTCTTGCTCGCACTTGCATTAATCTTTGGGTGTCTTTATTGCATATGAACACTCGCATTAATTTAAGTGCCCCAGAGTCATGAAGAGCAATTCTTTCTTTACGCACTTGTATCTATTGTATAACTCAATTGAGTCTGTAAATTCACCCTCACGTGGATGCAAAGAAAAAGCTACTGCCATTTGAGTAGCATAATCAGAAGTGCCGGCAAAAGATGAAGACTCAATAGTCTAACAAAGGCGTTTGCTTGAACTTGTCAAGATCAGCTCTCAAGCAACAAGAATGAAAAAAAAAAAAAACATGGGCATAAAAAGCAGTGTACCTGGTAAAAGCAAGGTCAATGCCCATAAATGAAGAACTGGAATAAAAATAGGGGCATGAAAAAGCAGTGTGCTTGGTAAAAGCAAGGCCAATGCCCCCCAGTCAAAAATGCAGCCAAGAAAATGTTGGTGTTGTGGTCCATAGAACCTCCATTTGACAGTGAGAAGAAAGACTGGTGACAAATGCCAAAGCAAATCACCAGCTCTCACCCTTTTACACATGAATCAAGTATCGCATTGTAAAAGTCTCTTCAAACTAGGGGCACTTCAATTAACGTAGGATTTCATATGTCTATACGCATCGCTCGAAGAAGTATGAGCAAGACTATTCTATCTCTTTTCGCAGGACTCTTGACTTGCAAACCTGGAGATGATCGTGCGGCACTTCATTCATGAGCCTTGACCTCGACGGTCCCATTTGATGAGCTATTGACCAAGTCTTCATCACAATTTCAACAAAGACCTCTCACATTGGTAAAGTCGTACCACTTGCGAGAATACTCAGACCCCTGCTGACATGATGACAGTGAGAAGTGTGGTCCTTATAAATCCTGCATCAATGGTTAGGATAGCCTTTTCCATGAGAGTGAGCGAAAAGTCCTTTCAGACTGAAAGTCCCTCATCTGGCATGCTCAAGATATCTACATTTTGAATAAAGGTTGTCTTTCAAAATCTTCCCCAGTGGAATTCGAATGATACAAAGCAGACAAAGTTGTCATGTATGAATTTTATTTGAACTCATGAATTTACAACACATACAATCATGTGCGTATATTGTGCAAATAGCAGACATACTCTCAGAGATCAAAGATATTGCCAGGTAAGCATATTTCTATCCCCTTGTCTTTGAGTACTCACCACTTGCCAGGTACTCCCTCTTATCGACACTCGACCTGTACGAGTTGTCCCAGAGTATCGATACTTGTGATCATCCAGGTGTCTCCAAAGAGTTTGTACTTGTGATCGTCCGGTACCCCTTCGATACTTGTGATCATCTAGGTATCTCCAAAGAGTTTGTACTTGTGATCGTCCGGGTACCCCTTCGATACTTGTGATCATCCAGGTATCCCTAAAGAGTTTGTACATGTGATCGTCCAGGTACCCCTTCGATACTTGTGATCATCCAAGTATCCCCCAAGAGTTTGTACCTGTGATCGTCCAGGTATCCCTTCGATACTTGTGATCATCCAAGTATCCCCCAAGAGTTTATACTTGTGATTATCCAAGTACTATCTCCCAACAAACAGATGCCCTGAGAAAGGTCAGCGCATCTCCCGTCAAGGCAACCGAAGAAAGGTTCGGGTCCTAGACAAACAACTTATTGCTCTAACAGGTGACCGAAGAAAGATTCGGGTCCTGGAAAAGCAATTCCCCGTTAAGGCGACCGAAGAAAGGTTCGGGTCTTAGACAAACCAACTTATTGCTCTAAACAGGCGACCGAAGAAAGGTTCGGGTCCTGGGAAGGCAATTCCCTGTCAAGGCGACCGAAGAAAGGTTCGGGTCCTAGACAAATCACTTATTGCTCCAATAGGCGATCGAAGAATGGTTCGGGTCCTGGAGAAGCAATCTCCTCATGCAACAGATAAGATGACGCCTTTATACTTGCCAAAACTCGGGGTTTACACCCTATCTCACTCACTCCCTGTAAGTAACTACAGGTATCTTCTTATCTGTCTTAGTATATTTTATTGCTTATTTTCTGCACAGGACAAAGTAAAATATGATATATTGCATATGTATAGACAAAATTTAGGTTATCAAGTTTGTCTTCGAATGTAACCTCTACGAACTTACCTTCAAAGAGGGGCAGTTGTTGACACATAAATTTTTATTAAATTATTAATTAGGCCTTATTTTCTTTTTTTCAGATAATAAAAAATAAATAACAAAAGCAACAAAGAAATAAATAAAAGCAAGAAAAAAAAAGAAGAAGCAGCCCATCAGGGCTAGGCCTTTGCCTAGCCTCCTTTTCTTCTTCTTTTTCGCGCAAGCCCAAAGCCCAGCCTTTTCCCCCAAAGCCCGGCCCCCTTCTCCTATTCTTCTTCCTTCTTCTCACATCTTCCCCCTTACGCCTCTACAACTCACGCGCTCGAAGACAACCTATGGCCGAGGAGGGTAGGCCGACGTCAGCCGGAGATGACAGAAGCACGCTTTGTTGGAGGAGCGAGGATGGGACGCCGGTTCGGCTGCGGGCGTTCGTTCGGCATGCGAAGACCGTCGACCGGCCGCCCCCTCTCCTATAAATAACGAGGCACCACCTCCGTCGAAGGACACGGCGAGCTCGGAGATCTTCCCTTGAGAGACTTTAGGGTTGATTCAACGAGCGAGCACGCTAGAGATCGGGTCGCAAAGCTCGAATGACCTCCCTCCGAGAGACTTCGGGAGAGGCCGGCGGCAAGCAAGCCCGAGGGAGAAGGATCCGAGCGTGTGGAGGCTGAGGGAGAGGAATCTGAGCAAGAAGGCCAAATCTGGGAGTCGAGTGCCCTCCGCTGCTGCTGCCGGTGGCATCGTCGTCGCCATCCGTTTTCCCCCTCGCGCCATCACCATTCGGTCGTTACTGCTCGCCATCCACCGCAAGCCCGACGCCGTCGCTGCCTTGTCACTGCCACTGTTCGCCACCTCGTTACACAGCAGGTACCAGTAGCTGTCACCATTGCCCGTCGTGTTGTCGCCGTCGCGTCTCCCCCCCTTTCGAACCATGCCGCCATTGAAATCCCCATCACAGACCCATGGTCGCTCGCCCTCGCTGTCCTCATAAGCGGATTATCGTCGTCGTCTCCACCGTCGTCTCCGTCGTCGCCGCCATCCGCCTGGTGATGCCGCAGGCCCTCTCATCAGCGCCACAAGGGAGCAAGGGGTAGAGGAGGCCGGTAATCAGGTCAATTCACGGGTCTGTCGCACCCAGTTCCTTTGTTTCCGAGTAGGGTTTCCCCGGGCCGAGTTGTGCGTGTGGGCCGGGTAGTCTTTAGGCTGAAGTTTTTATAAAAGTGGGCCTATTTTGGTTTTGGGCCTGGAGTTATTTTCTTAAAAGAAAAAAGGCAAAAAAATCTGAGTCGGGCCGCGTTGCCGGCCCAGTCGACCCAACCCGCGGATCGACCGGGTCGGCTTTTATTTTATTTTAAATAATATTATAAATAAATAAATAATTTATTTATTTATTTTTAAAAACTCAAAAATAATTTATTTTCGAAAAAAATATTAAAAAATGTTTTATTTTCCAAAAAAATCGAGAAAATCAAAAATAATTTATTTTCCAAAAAAATTAAAAAATATATTAAAATATTTTATTTTCCGAAAAAAAAAAAAAAAAAAACAGAAAAATTCCATATTTTCCAAAAAAGCCAAAAATCCAAAAGAAGGGCAAAAAATTCATGAAAAAGCCAAAAAAATTATAAAAAGCCAAAAAGACTTGTATTTTTCCAAAAAATACCCAAAAAAACCCAAAAAAAAATCCCTTTTATGTCTAAAAATTAGAAAATGACTCAAAAAATGTTTTTCCTCCCAAAATGCATGGAAAATCCCTCGAGCATTCAAAAGCCTTAGGGTTTAAACAAGATTAGGTACCAAAAGGGCATTAATGATTAACTAGTGTAATCAAGTCCCCGATCCTAATTTCTCTGGTTGCGCAAGAGTGAGTATTTCTCCGATACTTCACTTGGGTTTCTAATCAACCCACCCCGAATTGATTAGTGGCGATTCCATTTTGAAAATCAACTTGCAGGTTAAAAACTTGGACTATTAAGTCGTGAATTGGTGGACTTGGGAGAGTTCGGGCATAATTAAATTCACTCGAGCCATTAGCCTCCTTAGGCGCTCGTACCTGATCGCGGGCGCCAAAAAAAAGAGGTCGCGACAACATGTACATCAGATGACAAGTGGGGTGCCATGGGGAAGAACAAAAGGTCAATACTAAACAAACTATACTTGACTCTAGGTCAGTCACCCCTCCCACCTACCTATACAAGTGTCGCCTAACAGTGGCCCATGATGTCATCAAAATCTTCTGAACTCCAAAATTCTTGTTCCCTCCTACCTCCTTCCTATGTTGTTGGATTGTCTTCACCTCCTAACCCTTCAGAGGACAATGGGAGTGGACCCACCGTATGTCTGTTAATGCGAGCATACACCCTGAGGGGCGAACTATGGCTTTGAGGATTGGAGGAGAGGCAATGCATGATCCCAAACTAGATGGCTAGTGTGGGCGGGTTTTGACCTTGGCATTGTCATAGAATAGGCGCCTTAAGGCTGCAAAGACAAACGAATTAAAATAAGTTTGAAACTTGTGCCGACCATGGCCAAGCCCCAAGATCTCGGTAAGCTCGACAACTCATCCTCCAAGACGTGTACAAGCATTTGTCGATTCTTCAAAAAAGCTTAGCCACCCCAAGCCAAATTTCGTGAGGTCGACCCTCACAAGGCCAAGGTGACTTCACTAGGCCTTGCCCTTACCCAAGTGACACCTTGCAAGGTTGCCTTGGCCTTGAAAAATATTGCGAGGGGAGCCCTCATTGATGCTCATTCTAGCCCAAGTGAGGGTGACTCTCGCCTAGGTGAGGCTAGCCTATTTAGCCACCCACAAAAGGAAGATGAGAGGAAACAAAGAAAAAAACCAAAACATTGTTAAAAAATTGTCTATGTCAGTACCGTCATGCTATGTAGAAGGGCCGGTATCCACAGTAGTAATTTTTCATTAAAATTAGCTGGATGGATTCAATGACAAGATGTGAATAAGCTTAAGACTCAATTGATAAAACTGAATGATTTATGATAAAATTTTGACAAATGTGTAATAGGATTAAGACATTTTAGGCAATTTTCCCTAGAAAATGCTAGCTATTAATTTGTCGGTTCAACTGTGTCATGATGAGGTATTGAGGATTCGTCTATTTTTATTTATATTTCTTTTTCTTCTTTTCTTTTCTTTTCTTTTCTTTTCTTTTCGCAATGCCCTTGCCTATAGCTCACAAGGGCGTTGTGGACCTCGCCTAGATCTAGGCGAGGGCTTGGCGCCCTTGCCTAGATCTTGGCGAGGATGCAAAGGCGCTCACCCATGGCAGTGAGGGCATTGACCCTTGCCTAGATTTGGGCAAGGACCTAATGCCCTACCTATGGTCGGCAAGGGTTGGCCGACAACCTCACCAGCCTAGAGTTGTAAAAAGGGAAAAAAATAACAAAAGAAAGAAAAGAAAAACAACAAACAATATAAACAAATAAGAAAATATATGAAAATTGTCAACATCAAAATTGGCCATCCAATGCCACTTGTGCCATATTGGACTATCGATGTCTATGTTAACAATTTTCAATTAAACTTGGTCAGATGAACTAAATTGACAAATCTTTAAAAGGTTTAAAATTCAATTGGTATAATTGAAAAGTTTATAACTAAATTGAATTAATTGTGGTAAATTTAAGATTTTTCTGATAATTTTTCTAAAACTTTCATATGGGATGATTCCATTTGCAAGATAAAACCTTTATAGGCATCAACACATGAAGTGTATTTATGGAAGATATATTTAAAAAAAAATTAATTGGCGTACCAAATCAAAGTTACTTATCTTATAGCTAACGACAATGGCAAAGTCAACTACGAACTCTTTGCTTCCTCAAGCATTTATGCCATCCGGGCAGTGCTGTGCTGTCTTCGTTTATGTTCAACTCGTCTGCCCAATCCTTGGCACATCAATTTCGGAAGACTCGGCTTCCTCCAGGAAATTGTACCCTCAAAACCTGTCAGAGCCAAGAATTGGTGGTTGAGGAATCCAAGTGCTACACAAGTGCTAGTCAACAACTTCAACCATTGTTTTCAGTTCTATGTTCCACGCTAAGTGACATTTGCACATTAAATACGTTAGTGTGATTTTCTAGGTAAAATCCATTGCGTCAACTAAGTTGCTATAGTATGAATTGTGAATGCATAATATGACAATTATATTTAACATATATATATATATATATATATATATATATTATGACTGGGAACCCCTGTACGGTCGGCGGCGGCGAGAGTAAGCGCAGGGTGATGCTAGTGGAGAACCCACCACCACTCCGACGTCACACTTAATATCCCATGCGGCCAGCGGAATTTGAACTCCTCTCCTTCTCACAAAGGATCATGGGAGCTTTATTCAACTGGGCCACCGCAGGCAGTGGTTATATTTAACAAATATTGTGACAAATGTACAACATTAATTCAATTCCTTTTTTCTTTATTGCATACAAGTAATATTACATGTCATTGCCATTTTAATTAGTGTCGATAATAGCTTATGGATATGCTACAGAATTTACTAATCAAACATTATTTACATCACTAAGATGTGTATAGATTGACACACATGAGTACATGATAAAGAAATTTTCTTAAACTATCAAGTTTTAACTTCCTCTTTTGATAGAACTTCCTAAATTATTCGTTTCCCCGTAAAAGTGAAAATCTTTTGAGTTCAGATATATACGAGCCTCCTTGTCCTTCATTCCGATTGGCTTCCAAGGATTTCCGATGGCCCACCAGACAATGAAGTGATCTTCATCTATTATCAAGTGGAACACCACCTACGTTGTCCACTCTTAAAACTGGACACACTCGAGTCGCTGTCTATCGTAGGAAATATGTCTCATCAATTCATTTCCTTTAACATATAGCATGTCCCGAAATAATTGGTACTGAAAGATGAAATGACGACAAATTTGCCAATCGGGAAACCCTCTTGTAATACTGTGAGCCGTCTCAATTTTCTTCTTGTGTCAATTATCAATGTGATGAAACCAATGACGTGGATAGATGTGAACTCATTGGTCATTGATTTTCCTGGTGCTTACATGGGAAGTTTCTTGCCGACGAAATGGAGGACTTGGCTGAAAAATTCGCATGAAATCAAAATTAGTTTTGTCATTTCTTCTCTTTTCCTCTCGATTTTCTTCTTGTGTTGATTATCAATGTGATGAAACCAATGACGTGGATAGATGTGAACTCATGGGCCATTGATTTTCGTGGTGCTTACATGGGAAGTTTCTCGTCGACGAAAAGGAGGACTTGACTGGAAACTTCGCATTATAGTTTCGTCATTTCTTCTCTTTTCCTCACTTTTCCCATCTATCTTCAAAGGCCAGAATTTGGTGCCGAAACTTTTAGACAACCGAATGCCATTTTAGGATTTCTTTAACCACGAAAAAAGTCTATTTCAGAGCAGGTGGTCTGAAGATGGTATTATTTATGCTTGGAAGCGTAGAACATCGAAGATATGACGTTCGCCCGTTGCATATCTTAACAAAATTAACGCGTAAAAAATTCTAATTCCTAGTCATAAATCACAATATCAAAAATGCGGTCATAAATTTGGGTAAAGATGGCTAAAAAAAATTCTATTTTTTATCATATGTGTTAGAGATAAGTAGGATAATTCCACTGATTTTCTATATTTCAGAGATGTGCATATATCTTCTTTGATTATGCATATCACCAATTGATTATAATTGATGTCACAAAATCTTGATACCTATAATAATCTAATATAACCTATAGGTTCATGTACTCTTCAATTTGGACACATTGAAATATCTAAACTAAAATATACATAAATTACACAATTCTTTTTCTGCATTATTCTTATCTTAGTATTGTAACTAGGCAATCTTGGTGCACCGGGTGCCCATTGCACCCGGAGTGCACCTTGCATCTCATGTCTTTTTTTTTTTTTTTAAATTACTACTAAGAGTGCACATTCGGAGCATACCTCGCATATCGTGTCGTTCTCTATTCAATTACTATTGATAGCTCTCTTGCAACTTAGAGTTTCAACATTATTTATTTTTATTTTTATTTTATATCCAAGATCCGCCGAAGCCCCCTTTCGCTTACGTTAATCGGGTTCACACGACCTATCAGTGCCCAGTGGCATTAGCAAGCCTCGCTGCAAGCTACTATTTAGACGTCAATACCTAGAAGGGGACTAGCTCAGGGCCCTAACATTAGGGACCCCCACTTAAGACACTTTAACAACAAGAAGGTTTGAACCCTCGACCTCTGTGATGAGGAAGAGAACGCACGCCAACTGTGTGCCTGTAATTGGGTGAGTTTCAACATTATTCATCTCTTCTAGTAGTGACATCAATAGCCTATTATGAAGTCATGTCAACTTGTTGCATAGCCTGTCACGCAACCACATTAGCATGTTTGGCTATCGCATGGCTTGCCACGTAATCACGTAAGCTTCTTCTGCTATCCCTGCTACAGCCCCGGTCTCTTTTGCTTTCTTACACCATAGACAAGTCAGCCTCTTCTGTTGTCTTGCATTGCAGCCATGTTGGCCTTATGACATTGGGAAATTCCTACGTCAATTAATATTATATTAGTATTTGATGGCCATAAATGTCAAAAGTGGAAATTTTAATTGGGTTATTAACGGTGTAGTAGAAGTAAATCCGAATTATATTTTCAGTGATTGCAGTTTTTGAAAAGTGATACCATTAGGGTTAAATTAATGAATATTTGCTCTAGGTTCGATTGCTTTACTTAGTTGTGATTCTCCTAGTATTTTCTAATTTCCAAGAAAATTTTCAGTAAATTCAAAATGTTTTTCAGATTTATCAATACTTGGAACGAATACTAATTTCTTTATTTATGCACTGATTTACTAGATATTTTGATAATTTAACAAAATATCTTCGTTTGCTCAGCAATGACATCATGCATTACATCACCTTAGCCCATTAATGATTCTGATAAGCTTATATCTCATCTATTTATTTTAATTGGCTGAAGGAGCTCTCTCTCTTTACCGATCAAAATATCTTCTTTTAGCTACTCACTCAGGACCACGTGTAGTTTTGGGTTGGAGCACCTATCTCTATTCTTATACACAATGTTGCTAACTTGAGGTCATTTATTATTTTAATCTTAGTTAATCAATCTTAACCTTTTATAACTCTTGTATGGCTTATTAGTTACATACCATTTCTTGGTTATATAGTTGGAGCTTCGAGAGTTTCAAGTTCCAAAGACAAGAGTCCCTGCTTCATTAACTTCCGATTTCCAACTTTCTTCTTCTGACTTTCATTTTCGAATCTTGCAAGTAAACAAGTAAAGGTCCCACATTTGAATTTTTAAAGCTTCTATCTTAAATTTTCAGGTTTTAACAAGGTAACTATTTGAGTCTACTACTTTTTTACAAATGGTTTTGGTCAATTTAGAGGTAAGAATTGTCAATTTTTTTGTTTGTTTATTTTACTTGAAGGTGACTAAAGCTTCAGTTGCTAAAGTCTTTTTCTACGGGAAGTGAAACTCTAGGGACTAAGTTAGGTTGTCCTACTTAGTACTTTTGACTTGGTTGGTTGGTGTTTGTTAGTTTGAATTTGATCTTAAGTGATGCAAGTAGGTTCCGAGATTAACAAGTAGACTTATGGTGATTCTTGCCTATATTGAAATATTTAATACATTGTTTGAAAGAATACCCAATTATGCAATATTGGATCAAATTGTGTAATTAATTTGGAAGTAGGCCGTTTTGGTAATTTTATAAAATTTGTCGCATGCCCATAGTGTAAATTATTTACTCATATGTCTTAGATTACAAATAAATCCGCTTTGGTGTTTGATTAATATGGCCTAGATTAAGTGAAAATTGAAAGTTGGGGGAGTACAGAAAATTATAAATTGAGAAACTTCATTGGGATAAATCATATATCTTTGGAGAATTAGAGCATGTTTGAATCGAGAAGTTTATTTATGTCATGCTTAGTATGTGATTGATTGATTTCTATAAGATATGAAGTATTTAGGTGCAAAAAATGTGAAAATCATGAAACTAGATTTCGAAGTGATATTGTCGTAATTCAGGCCAAGTTATTGTATTTACTAGCTAAGTGTTGGTCTAATCAAGTCATCATCAAAGTTGTCGATCCACTAAGTTATCGATTGTTCATTTCTAAAAATGTCAAGTATCTGAGTTATCGATTAAAGTTGTCGACCCTCTAAGCTGTTGGTTTCTAAGAAATTGATTCCTTGACTTGTCGATTTCTAAATAAAGTTACAGGTTCTAAAGTTGTCCATTTATAAGTATTGGTTCTTAAGTTATGAATTACCTATCTGTGGCTTCTGATTTTATAATGACGGCTTAGCTTGGAGAGAGATGGAAGGTTGATGTGCATGTAATTATTTGTTTATCATTGTTGGCATATGGCAATTTTTGTATTATAATAATGTGTGATATGGCTAGTATATGTACCTAGAGGGGGGTGAATAGGTGTATAAAATATTTTTCTCGATAATTTCACAATACTAGACAGTTGATAGATTTGAGATAAACAATAATCAACGTAAGACTGAGAGAAGGAAAGAGAAAATTAAACACGCGGATTATAGTGGTTCGGCTTATTTCAAGCCTACGTCCACTCTTCTGCACTGACAGCCTATTGGCTGGATTCTACTATGAATAAAGAGATGTTACAGCGTTGATCTTCCTTGATTTCTCGGTGTAGATGATCTACCACACTCGCTCAAGGTCTCACTAAGTATAAACACTCTCTGTGTATACAATTTCGCTTAGAATGTATCGACTAATAATCAATGTGCTTCAGACTCTGGAATTTCTCTATCGATCACACACTAAAACAACTAGAACGTCTTCCTTTATACTCCTTTATGCCTTCATACCCGTTGGCACTTACTAAAGGAATTCCTCCAATCTACCCGTTGGACGGAATCAATTAAGAAGATCATTCGAGCTATTAAAGGAACCTGACGATAGCCCATCAATCTTGTTCGCCCATACAATCCCGATCTTGGTTTCCAAGAATAGAACATTCCAAGAATATTTCATCGACCATCGGATCTTCAAACGATTTAGATTACGTATAAAAGAATCCGTTATTTTCTTTATCCAGCCAAGAGATCTTCTCCAAAGGATAGGATTAAATCATCAACCATATACTTCGGCTCTGGATTTCCTTCGTCACTGGATTAGAAAGACTGTCAATGAGAATAGTCTTGAGTCTTGAGTCTTGAGTCTTGAGTCTTGAGTCTGGTGATTAGAAAGTCTTCAGACTCTAAACAGAAGGTTTGTGAATATCAGACTAGGCGATAGAAACGTTTTGTCGCTTCAAAATATTGGAAAGATTTCTCCAACAATCTCCCCCTTTTTGATGGTGACAAAACTTTCTTATAGATTTGAACAACTTTGACCTGCAAAAACATTTCTCAAGTAATATGGCTATCTCATAAAGACTAATAAAACAACCAGACTCTGCATCCACAGAAAATTGGTTAGTCTTTCATGAGTAATACCATACAACAACACTTGATATAAATGTAAACAGTCAAGCATCAAAATCTACACCTAATTCAGTCAAATTCAAGTTCACACCCAAGTTCACTCAAGTCATACTAAAAAACAAACATATTCAACCACAAAAACAAATTTAAAGTCAAAGTTTGAAGTTAAGTTCAAATTGCAATTCTCCCCCTTTTTGTCATCATTAAAAAAGGTGAGAAAAGAGTCGGTCCGCTTGGGAATGCGCACGATCTGGAAATCTCCCATCGACGGACTATGCCTTCTAGCCTCTTCAAGTCTTCCCTTAGATGAGCTACCTCCTCTCCTTTGGCATTGGCTTGAATTTGTAGAGCGAGGTCTTTCATTTTATCCTCCAGGGTAACCGCAGAAGCTTGTCCAGCATTCTTCATGACTTGAATTTCACAGTCCAGAGCATAGATTTGACCCCGCATTTCCAGAAGAACATCAAGAATACGACGAAAATTTGCAGAATTGTCCGTCTGTGTACTTGCATGTGCTTTCTCGGATGGAGTGAATGCAGACAATGGAGCTTCTGTATAATCTTGCAGATTTGGTGTTGACGTATCATGTCCTTCAGGCATTTGAGAAGCCTGCAAATCTTCTGGATCTGCTGGTGATCGTCTTAGACCTTCACTAATGGCAGCATGAGGTGTGGACCTTCCTTGCTCGCCATCTCCCCCTGTCTCTAGGACCTCAAATGGGGAAGAGTGATGATCATGCTCTTCTACATCTTGATTCCCCTTCTCTCCAGCTTCAGCTACAGACTTTTCTTTCTCTTCTTCTCATTCTTCTTCAGCTTCTTTCTCCTTCTCTCGCTGCTCTTCTTCTTCTTTGTTCTTGGTTTGCTCCTCTTCTTCTCTCTGTTCTTCTGCTTCTTTCCCTTTCTTCTGATGTTCTGTCGATTCCGGTACAAAACATCTAGTCCTTATCAAGGCAGAGATTGTGAGATCTTCCTCTTCATCCTCATCCTCCAAGATGAGAGTTCTTCTCTTTGAGGATGAGACACCAATGGCCTCCTTCCCTTTTCTCTTTGAAGTAGAAGGTACTAGAGTCTTCACTCTGAACTTCTCCATTGCCTTGGAAAGCTCTTTCAGACGCATCTTTGTCAGCATCTTCAAACCTATCACCATTTTATCGCATGGTCTAACACAAAGAGTATGTGGAGGTTAATATTCAAGTGTCTAAAGATCTTGGTCACCAGATCTGGGTAAGGCAATTGGCCTTTGTCCTTCGCCATTGCTCTGTACATGTGAAAGAGAATGGTGTGAGGGAGAGAGAACTTCTTCCCTGAGTTGATTGCGTATATTAATTTTGCCTCGGAATTAGACACATCAGTCTTTGATGTAGACTTGGGCCTGATGCAATTGATCACAATTTTGTGAAGCTACAAATCTAATTTCCACCGATTAAACATGATCTCTCTTTCTCTCTCTCAATAATTCAGTTAACCTAACTAATGCACTAAACTAAGATTGGACAATCATCATATTTGATGGAATCCTCATAAGACCTATATCGGACTCACTATTTTCATTGGCTCAAATCTAGTTTAGAACTTGTGTTACTCTCGTGGCAACTTAGTCACGATCAAATATGGCTACTAACCATTGCTACTTTGGTTGTAACTTACAGCCAAAAGATTCCAAATTGTTCAAAATTTCATGAATTAAAAGGGGGAATGGTAGCGCTTTTCAAACGGACAACAACAAGATTGAAGTTTGAAATACCATTGCACTGAAGTATGTGGATCAACTCTGACACATTAGTTTCATTTTTTAAATTGATATCTGAGTTTTCCAATAAAGAAAATAGCTTCCGGAGGGGAAACCTGTGTGACCTTTTAATAATTATAGTACATGAAGATATACCACTGCTATAACTAAGCGAAACAAAACCTAACGCCAGATGACTTGTACATCTTCTCCCATCTCTCCCTTGGACCAGTTTGGGAAGACATTCGATACCCAATAAAGCTCTTCCTAGGAACCCTTCCGAGGTCGTATTGGCTGGACAGCCTCTTGGTCTCAAACACCCACGGCTTCGGTCCTGGTTGCTCTGGCAAAGGCCTCAGCGGCTTCAATTTGGGGGATTTGCGGCGGGACCACGAGCACTTTTTGGATGTTGGGGAGCATGTCTGTGTCAGAGTCGTAGCGGTTGTAGGAGTTGAAGAACATGCGGAACACTTTCAAGCAACGAAAGTGGAGTCGCTTGCCCGGTTAAGCCAGTTGCATACATCGCCTAGGACATGTTGGAGGAACTCTTTCTTCATTTGGTTGAGCAGCAACTGCACGAAGTTGATGGGGCCCTCAATGCTGGCTTCGGGGTTTTCCTTTAGGAAGAGCAGCGCACAGTTCAATTGCCCTTCCTGTTCTTCTTTCTGTGATGAGAGAGAGAGAGAGAGAGAGAGGTGACACTTGGAAGGACACAATCGAAAAAGAAAGAAAAAACCAGAGATATTGCATTACTGAATTCATAGGGGCAGAAATTTAATAACAATTTACAAGTGTTGTCCAGGGAGCATCTGCCATTGCATGCGGCTTCGGTAGCAGCTATACTTAGCCGAATCATATTTAATAGTTTGATGCACCGGGTGGTGAGGAGCTGGTAGGGTTTGGACCACAGCTGATGCAGCGGAAGATGTGTGCTGCGATAGACGTCATGCCACGTCGAGGTACTCTTCCGTTGGATGCACACCTCCACTTCTGCTCCACCTCGCTTCGATGAGCCATGAGCCATGAACACGAGATGTAGCAAAGTATAGAAAGAGAAGTATTATGTGGGAACACAAGATGTACTATATCTCGAAGGTTTTTCTTGATGTTCTTCCCCAATTTTTTTAAGCATTTCATTCTGAAGTCGCTAACAAGATCATCTAAGGTTTTGGATATGGTCTTGGCGTGCTCACTTAGTCCTTTACAGTCCCAACTGGTCTAATGTTGATCACCCACAGAAAGAGTCAATTCTGAGGGTACCTAATTGGATGAATTGTGACATTGTTGACATCTACATTTTGATTAGGTTTTTAATTAGGCCTTAATTTACTTTATTTTTCCTTCTTTTGGATAATAAATAAAAAAAAACAAACAAACAAACAAAAGCAGCCCGTTGGGCTGGGCCTTCGAGCCCAGCCCCTCCTTTTTTTCACTCGGGCCCCCATCGGCCTGGCCCGCATGACGCAACCCTTTTCCCCCTTTCTTCTTCCTTTTCTTCCTTCTTCTTTCTTCTTTTTTGCTCCTTCCTCCTCCACCTCTGTAAGCCATGTGTAGCGACGACAACGTGCTCAAGGACACCTACAACAAAGAGGGGAGAAGTAGACTCACAGCGACGGGACATGCAAGTGGGTAGCTTGGAGTGGATCCTGGTTTAGCCACACCCAAGGCCTATCGACGTGCACCAACCGACGGCAAACCCCTGTCAACAAACACCCCTCCACCTATAAGGAGGCCCCTCCCGACGAACGCCCTAGGATTCCTTCAAGTAGGTTAGGTTGTCGGGCCGAGTTTGAAGCTTGGGCTGGGCGCCCATTTCGTTTAAAAATAGGCCCGTCTTGCGAGCCGAGCGTTTTTTTAATAATAAAGTAGGGCCCGGTCTAGGCTTGCATTCCAGCCCATCTGGGCTAGCCTTTAGCGACTCGGGTCGGGCTCGACCCAGGTTGCCCTTTTAATATATTATAATATTATAACATAAAATAATATTTTTAAAATCAAAAATCAAAAAAATAATTTATTTTCCAGAAAATCAAAAATCCAAAAAAAATCCCTTTTATGTCCAAAAAATAGAAAAAAGGTCCCACAAATTTTTTTTCCTCCACAAATGCATGGAAAACTGCTCAAAAATCCAAAAAGCCTTATGGTTTAAATAAGATTAGGTATCGGAAGAGCATTAGTGATTAACTAGTGTAATCAAGTCTTCGAACATAATTTCTCTAGTTGCGCAGGAGCAAATATTCCTTCCAATATTTCGCTTAGGTTTCTAATCAACCCACACAATTTGATTAGTGGCGGCTCTTTTTTAAATTAACTCACAAGTTAAAAACTTGAACCATTAACTCGTAAATTGGTGGATTTGGGAGAGGCCGGGCTACACTTAATAGACAGAGCTGAACCATTAGCCTCCGCAAGGTGCGCGCCCCGATTGGGCGCCGAAAAAAAGAGGTCGCGACTTGCAAGTGGTCTATCCAAGATTCATGATCTTGTTTCTTCTCATGTGCTTGAGCCCACAATTTTAGTTTCCATCAATTAAATGTGATCACTTCTCTCTTTTATATACGTGCGCACACGCACAAAATAATTCAGTCAACCTAACTAATGCACTAAGCTAAAATTAGACAAGCATCACATTTGATGGATCCCCTTAGGAGTTATATCAAACTCACTATTTTCAATAGTTCAATTTTGTTTAACTTAGTCTCGATCAAATAGGACTACTAACCATTACTGTTATTATTGAAACTTCAGTTAGAAGATCCCAAATTGCTCAAGTTCTAACAAAATTACAAGGTGGACTAGTAACGCTTTCCACACAGACAACAACGAGATTGAAGCATGAAATACAATTGCATTGAAGTATGTGGATGAACTGTCCACTAAAAATTTACGCATTTTTCTAAGCGACTCTGGTCATACATACTTATTTCATTATTGATATACTCTTTACTTTTCTGTGAAAACCAAAATAACTTCAGGTGGAGGAACCTATAAGATTGTTTCATGACTATAGTGCATGAAGATATGCCACTACTATAACTAAGCGAAACATAACTTAAAACTGGATGACTTGTACATTTTCTCCCATCTATTCACTGGACCAGTTTGGGAAGACATTCGATACCCAATGAAGCTCTTCCTAGGAAAACGCTCAAGGCCATATTGGCCGGACAGGCTCTTGGTCTCAAACACCCGTGGCTTTGGTCCTGGTTGCTCCGGCAAAGGCCTCAGGGGCTTCAATTTGGGGACTCGTGGCGGGACTACGAGCGCTATCTGGATGTCGTGGAGCATGTCCGTGTCTGAGTCATAGCGGTTGGAGGAGTTGAAGAACATGTGGAACACTTTCAAGCAGGCGAAGTGGAGCAGCCTGCTCAGTTCAGGCACGCTGCAGGGCTCCTCAAGGACGTGTTGGAGGAACTCTTTCTTCAGTTGGTCTAGCAGCAATTGCACGAAGTTGATGGAGTCCTCAATGCTGGCCCCGGGGTTTTCCTTTAGGTAGAGCAGCACAAAGTTCAATTTCCCTTGCTTTTCTTCTTTCTGGAATGTGAAAAGATCGTAAAAACAGGGAGACGAAATAAGAATGTACACAGGTGCACGATAAGAGCAACAATGAACGAGCACCATTTGGGGGGCAGCGGCCAATTATAGCTGCTTGGCCAGCGGCCAGACTTAGCTCTATCATATTGAACAGTTCAAATAGCCTCAAGACGCATGCTATCCAACGTTAAAAACTTTACCTCGTAGGTTTGGATGTCATTCAACAACCGAGTGATGACCATGAGCAATTTGGTGATGGGCTGGTAGGGGTGGGACCACAGCTGATGCAATGAGGTCGTGGGGCTCGCGAGGCACGAAGGAGGAAGGACTAAGACGTGTGCTCCGACAGACGTCATGGCTACGTCAAGGTACTCTTGCGTGGGACGCACATCTCCACTTCTGCTCCACTTCGCTTCGATGAGCCATGAATGAAATGTCTCACCCCACTTTTGAACCAAACGCAGTGTTTTAGCCCATTTGAAAGAAAGATATTGCACGATGTCGCACATTAAAAAAGAAAAGTATAACGTGGGAATATGAGACTTACTATATTTTGAAGGTTTTTCTTGATGTCCTTCCCCAGTTGTTTGAAACATTTCGCTCTGATGTTGGTGACAAGATCGTCGAGGGCTTCGAATATGGTCTTGGCGTGTGCACTCAATCCTTCCCCATCCCACCTATTATAATTTGTTTTTTTTTTTTTGGTGAAAGGTAATATAATGTTGGTCACCGATTAAAAAAAAAAAAAAAAAAGAAGGCAACTGGAAGGATAAATAATTGGATGGACTGTGAGGTGATGATTAATTTAACGTACACTCATTAATCTTGCATGTAGACATGTAGTCTAGTGAATGTAACTCTTGAAATAAATTGTAGAAACCCTAAGTTGGAGTTAAACAAGTACTAAAAATGATAAGCATACCTTTGAACCGCTTCAGTAAGCTTTTCCAGATCCTCTAACGAACCTTCCATGTCAAAAAAGTCATCGGCGACAGTTAATATGACTGCGCCCTTCGCGACCAGCACTCGCACATCAGAGTTGCAAGGCACGGAAACGGAAGCGGCGACAGCAAAATAAGAGTACACCGTCTTCTCTCGATCGAATCCCATCTTGCTAAGTCCCGTTGTTTCAGACCACCTGAACTCATCCATTGATAAAGAGTAATTAAAAATAATTCTTTGCTAATTAACAACCCATTCACTAAAACAGATGCACATATGCCTTTTTAATACGTCAAGCTCCATCCTGTAAATAGATTGTCTCTGTTCAAAGTTCTGCAGAGCAAGTTGTAGTATATCCTGATTATGAACCAATGATGACCTAATGAAATCAAAGAAAAGCAAAAAGTTAGTCGCATGTTATAGCATACTATTCAAGCAAGTTTATAAATTTCCTTTTGAAGACATTAATACCTATGGCAAGAAAATTTTCCCATCCATAATACACAAGCATCTTTTTCCTCCATCCACATCCTGTGTTCTAGGTGGTCTAGGCGAGCCATCCATGGCAGACCCAGTTCGTGCTTAATCTACACAGACATTTCAATCATTAGCGTACTATGCAGAATGACAAGAAGTGCTGAAGATTCCCACTAACCATTCTGCAATGACTCGACGAGATAATGCTTGAATCTCTTGTTCCTCTGGATGCGATTTTCTCAAGAAATTTCTTTGAGAAAGTTCTTGCTTTCTCGAGTTCATGTTCGTTCGGAAGCATAAGATTGCTGGCTCTATAAATGTTAAGGAGCACGCTCGAGAAGTATTCATAATGTTTTTCAATGTGATCTCGAACTTCTTCACATTCTAGAAACCAACAAAAGCTAGCTGCAAAATGCAGAATACAATTGAAATTAATGGAACTACTTCAAAATATCATCCATGAAAGATCCCAGGGGAAAGGAACTGATTGAGGGACTCATAAAGCTTGCAACTCTTACATGGTGATACTCTATAACCGTGCATGCGCAAAAGCCAGAATCCCAAGCAATCTTTGTATAGCTCCGCAGCGATCGAATGAATTGATTTCACAATTGGTTTTTCATGCGTATAGTTCCTGCAAAAAGAAATGTTAATATGCTTGAATTAGTTAGAGATGTCGTATGGATGATTTCGGTGACCTCAAAAGCAATCAGTACTGGAAATAGAAAATAGGCAACACCTTTGCCTGGACGGGCTTCTAGGCTTTTACAGACGGCATTGCCTGTCCCCTATTCTATTGTTTTTTATTTTAGTAGTTTTCTAGGAAAATAAAAATAAAAATAACTGAGTGACTAGGAAGATTTTACTAACCGATAGATTTGTGCCAAAATTTCATCCTTCTCCTGGTCAAAGTACTCCGTTAACCCTAATCTCACTAGTTGATAAACCATGGAAAGTTTTGTAAGCTCTTCATCCACAAGATATAGAGATGGAACTGCTTCAATCATCAAGAAAACCAAAACATATTCAAGGGTTATGAACGTTATAAAAGGAAAACCATATAAATTTTATAAATAAATTTTTAAACTCTACACTGATGGTATAAGCTTTATTACTTTACTCATATAAAATCAGCTTTCATTAGTTTAGCTTATAGTGATCTAGCATTTGAAGTTGTGTCTTAAGCCAAACACAGCCTAGTTAATCTAAAAGCAAGATTTTAGTTTCAACTTTAGGTCCTTATACAAGGATTGGAAGGATTCGCCCATTGAAATATCAAAATCTATGGTTTTGCGTTAACAGTCCAAATTCGCAGAAAATATCGAAGTTTCTGTTCCTACTGTCGGCAGATCAGTCCCAGTTTGAGGCCATCTAATTGGAAAAATAAGTTAAGTTAAAAGAAATCAAAATATAGTCCTCCCTTCCGTAGAAGGATAGAATTTCGATTCTTCTTGTATACAACAATTCCATCGACTGAAATCAACCACATCCCATCAATTACTATGATAATTTTATTCTCTTTTCCGAAAGTGACAATGCATAATTTTCATAAAATGAAATTAACTGGGGAAACGAGAATGACATGCTTCAAAAGCATCTAAAAATCTTTTGGACTTAGCATTCACTTACCGCCGTTAGAAGCACAATTCAAAGCAAGAGACTGAAGATAATTCAAGCATGCTTCATTCCCGGTGGCTAGGTATGCACTTGCTGTCGCAGAGGGTGATTGAAACAAAGAGCCGTTGCTGTCCAGATGCTTCAATATGGTTTCGTGGCTGACTTTGTATGTTGGCGGCAATGCCTCAAGATACGACAACAACGGGAAATATTGCTTCTTGTCGACAAGTTTTTCCCTGAAATAGGCCAAAACCGTATAAGTTTTAATTGTGACTGAGGCTGGTAAAACGTAGGAGTTGTCGGTGGCTTTAGCGCCCCAACTTTTTTGCACTTTTAGATTTGGGGCTACGGTAATCCGTTTGTCCATTATTCAAGACTAAGCCAAAATTCTTTATATAGCAAGTTACTTTAACAAAATAAGGAAAGAAATCTATTTCAGTGTTAACACTTAAATTTTGACGAATTGTTTAGTCATATTAATTGTATAAAAAATTAGGGATTAAATTTTAAACTTTAGCAAAAATAATTTCCATTAAATTGCGTGACATATAAAGATTAGCAGCATCTGCATTAGTAGTAATAGAGCCTTTTTGTTAAAAGAAAATAGAAAATTAATTAAAAGAACTATTATTTAAGAAAAAAAGACGGGAAAAAAAAGGTCGAATAGGGCCGGGCAAGGGCTGGGCCTACGTGGCCCTCCTCTTTCCCCTTCCTTCCTTTCCCCCCTGCAAGCCCAGCCCACCTCTTTTTCTTTCTTCTTTCCTCCATTCTTTTTGTGTGGGCCGGCCCGCGCATGGATCTTCTTCCTCCTCATGTCGGTCACGCCTGTGCAGCAAAAAAAAAGAAGAAAAAAGCGCAAAGTACGAGCCAGAGGAGGCAGGGGATCGCGAGGGGGCAAGTGGTGGCGTGATCCGCCGTCGGGAGCAGGCCGATCAGCAAGCTGGTGGTGGCAGAAGCCGGGCACGCCGGTCGCTAGCCATTGGGAAGGAGAGAGAGACCGAGAGGAGGAGAGAGGGGGACGCGAGAGAGCTTGAGTGAGCGAGAGGGAACGACCTAGAAAGAGAGAGAGAGTGAGACCGAGCGTTTCGCCGTCGCCTGAGGTCCGCCCGTTTCTCGCCGTCTGGAACCAGGCAGGCCTCCCTTTCGTCCGTCGGCGTTTGGCTTTCGGGGTGCGTCAGGCCGGAGCTCGTGGCTGACCAGTTCGCACGTGCTTATTTTTGTGCTAGTTGAGTCCCGTTCTCCTCCTTGTCCGTATGCGTGAGAGGGTGTCAGCTCGGCGGTGGCCTGAGCGGGGGCGGCATCGGCGCCAGTGACAAAGGGTAGTGAGGCTCGTTTAAAATGGCGGCGGTTTGGTTGATGAGTTTCGGTGAAAGAGTGTAGGAGAGAAGGTGGCTTCGAACGTGCAGAAGGCCGCACCAAGAAGATGACCAAGAGAAGGAAAAAAAAAGACAAAAAAAAAAATCAAAATATTAATATTAATATAAAAAAAGGGTTTTAAGAAATAGTCTTTTAGTTAGGGCGGGTCCGGGTCATCGGATCGGGTCAATGGGCTGGATCGGGTTTATTGGGTCCAAACCCGTTTTCCCGAATATAATAATATTAAACATAAAAAATATATTAAAATTTTCAAAAATTATAAAATTTTCAACAATGATAATTTAAAAATTTCCAAAAATTCAAAAACTTTCACGGAACATTAAAAATTCAAAATATTTCCGAAAATTCAAAAACTTTCAGAAATTATTAAAAAATTCGGAATTTTAAAAAATCAGAAATATTAAAAAATAAGAAAAATTCAAAATATTAGGAAAATTTCTAAAAATTTCAATAGTAATTAAAAATAATAAAAAATTCAAAATTCAAAAAGATAAAATGTACATATTTTTTTGGAATTTTCAAAAACTCAAAATTTTCAAAATGTCTGAAAAAATGTTAATAAATTTTAAAAATTAAAAATCCTCAAAAAGATTAAAATTAATTTTTTGAGCTATTTTTTTCCTAAAAAGTGGAAGTTTTTCAATTTAGAATTATGCTTAAGGTTGACCGAGCCCTTAAGGCTTTACCTTATGGTTTCAATTGCGCTTAGAGACAAATGCTGTTGATTACACAATATTAATACATTAATTTTGGCTTTCCTTTAGTTTAGTTAGGATTAGCATTTATCTTTTCATTAGTATTAAGTCTTTACTATCTCATAAAATGTATTTAATGTTTTACTTGGTTGCTCATTGTTACGTTAATGATTATACACCTACATGATTACCTCACATGATAGTAGATAGATATTAAATCAATCTAGATTGCTTGACAATTTTTTTTTTAAATGAATAAAATTAGGTACCAAAGATGCACTGATTAATTAATTAGTGTAATCAAGTCAATGTCCCTAGATTCTTTAGTTGTGTAAGAAGTGATGTATACTCTCATGCCTCACTTAATTTCTACCCAACTCCAATAGACTAGTGACGACTGCTCATTAGAAGATCTTTTACAAACACCTCACCATCGCACAAGGTATGGGCTTGAGAGAGCCCACGCCTAATCATGGGCTATAAGCCATCTTTTAGACAATACCCTTAAATCTATATCTTTTCTTCTTCAGACAAAAAAGGTTGGTCGCGACATTCCGTCAAGAAAGATGAATGCAATCGCATGCCGATTTGGGTATTAGTAATAAAATTTAAAAAGTATCGTGACCGAAATGCAAACATAGGTCAACTTGAAACTAAAAACACATGGTATATTTCAAGCAATAAAGAAGGAATGCAATAGAATTACCTTTTTAGAATTTGTTGTCGATTACTGAATAAATCCGCAATGATACGTTCTGCACTTTCGGGGAATATAACCTCCAAACCACTAGCACGGGCCAAATCAACCATTCCAGGCAAGACGATAGCGATCCAACGAGGAAACTTTCCATGCTTGTTTCTTGGAAGAAGCAATTCCACATTTTCATGAATGAACTTTAATCCTGAAACATGAAAATCCAAAAAAAAAAAAAAAAAAAAGGAGAGAAATATTAGATAAGAGTCTGTGAAGAACTATATGATTGTTGCATTTCAATAAGGAAACAAACACAATAGTTACATGCATCATCTTTTATAGGCTTTCTGTTGGCAAATATAGTCAGGAATGAGAAGAAATGGAATCGGATTTTGAAACATGATAATACTCTTTTTAAGGAATTATTTACCCCACAACATATTGAATATTGGCAAAAATCCTCTAGGATACTATAAAATTTTAAGGGTTAATACCCTAAAAAACCCCAAACTTGTACGCTTGTGACAAATTTACCCCAAACTATATTTTTTGACCACAAAAAACCCAAAACTGGTATACCTTTGACAAATTTACCCCAAACTGGTACACTTGTGACAAACTTACTTTATGTCAGTTTTCGTTAAATTTTATTCTCAAATTATTATGTTAAATGACATGTGACAGTTAACCGATATACCAATTTAGGATTTTACGCTCCGTTTGTCACAGTTTATAATTTTTATGATTTTTTTGTGGTATTAATCCAATTTAGCAGAGGGTATATTTGTCACAAATTTACCAGTTTATGATTTTTTGCAATCAAATAAATTAGTTTGGGATAAATTTGTCATAAATGTACCAGTTTAGGGTTTTTTATAGTCAGTCGGGGTAAATTTGTCACAAGTTTACCAGTTTGGGGTTTTTCATGGTCAAAAAAATAGTTTGGGGTAAATTTGTCACAAGTGTACCAGTTTGGGGTTTTTTAGGGTATTAACCCAAATTTTAATGAGAATACCATCTAACAATTTTAGTATTCTCCGGGATATCTCAAAAAGAAACAATTGAAAAAGATGGTTGTATAGTTGTTTGAAAGAAGAATTGAAACCTGAAAAAAAAAATTAAGATGTAAAAACTATCTATATACATACATATACATATACATATATATATACATATACATATACATATACATATATATATATATATATATATATGTCAATTTTTTTTTTTTCAGAACTAAACACAACCTTTTCAGATGGAATTTATGTCCGAAAAAATATGTTCTCAAAAACATATTGAGAATTCGGAATAAAAGATGATGATGATGATTTTTCTATTTTTATAATTTCGTATTTCATAATTTATGAAAAATTATAGCCTTTCAAGGAGGAGTTGTTTCCAAATAGACGCAACTACCCATATGTTAAGAGGTTATGCCCAAATGGACATAACTTTCCAAAGGTTGTAAGAGTGCCTAACAACCACTATGCAAAAATATTAATAAGATTATAAATGAAATAATAATAATAATAATAATAATAATAATAATAATAATAATAATAATAATAATAATAATAATAATAATAATAATAATAATAATAATAATAATAATAATAATACTCTATTGCGAACAATCACACTATTTCAAAAATGCACATAATTTATTTAATAAATCTGAATTTCAATAAATAAAATTAAAAAGATGATTAGTGCCAAGTTGAAACCATATTAGAATTGGTGGGTTAGGCCATGGGTTGAAAAGTGAACAAAGTCACTTGGTCAAAATTTAAGTACAAAGTTTAGTTTAGTGATCACAAAAGTAATCTACTCACAAATTATAATTTATTCTAGAAGGAAGAATTATATTTGCAATGGTCATATTTTAATGTAAACAAATAAATATTATATTTGTGATGACCATATTTCGGTATTTATATGAAAGTAAAGCACGTGATACCTTTCTCTATCGAAGGTGAACCAACATGCCACTTTTTGAGCATGGTCATGCAAATAAGGGTTGAAGCAAGACACTCCACTTTGTTGGACATTTCATCTTCGTCATGATCATAATCTCCCCAAAAGCCTTCTTCATTTTGATTGTGGAGCACCCAATTCAAACACCCCTTAAACATGGGAAGATCATGCTGATGAGGATCAGGAATCATTGCCAACCATGCGGTGTTATATGGAGAAGAAGAGAGGAATGAATGTGAGCTCATGTTGGGTAGTATCTCTCTTTTGATCATTTGGACAAGAGATTGAATTGAGGGTTTTTGGAACTCCATAAAGATTTGTATGAGGAGGATTTGGCTTGCTTATTGGAATCGTAGATTGCATAAACCCATTAGGTCTATTTATACATGACTTTGAGCCAGTTCCTTTTTAAGGGGTGTCACATGAATCATTTATTGGATGTGACATGTCATGGAGGTCTTATTGCTATTTGAGACGAAAAGCAAAAAGGAACTTCTCTTATCCTAAGGTGAGAGGAATCATCGTACTTTTGAGGTGACACAAGGACATATGCAAACAGCGAAAAAAATAATGCGGCGCCGCTCCTGAGGATGATTCACATGGTGGATGTTGATGGCTAGTACAAATAATGTTATGGGACCACCCAGGGTTGCCTAGAGCTCCTGAAAGGGCCAAGCAAGATCTCGTGACTTGTGGTCCAGCCCTTGAAGCTTCTTGGATAATGCGTACTTAATGCCCATTTGCCCATTAAAAGATCCCCAACGAACTCGGAAACATCTCAGACACGAGCAGGCCTTGGGTAATCCCATAACATTATTGCCACAATCCCTATGTCGGTCTTGCATATTTATATCATATTGTCCGCAAATTTACGTTATTGTCGTTGGTTTAAGACTCCTTTGAAGTGTTTAATTTAATACTAGTGTTTGGCTTGAAAGATTCACCGTATGATTTGCCCTTGTGACATTCTGATTTTCAAGCCCTGATTTCAATCGAATAAGTCGGGCCTTTCATCAACGTGACCATAGTGTTTTTCTCTGAGATGGCAACTCAAGAGATAACTGATCTATCTGGTGAAGCCATTAAGGGATTTTAAATGCAATAAACTTGATAATTCGACCGGGAATCGACTGCTCGACTATGCTAGTCTTCAAGGATCATTGCGGCACAATTAAAATTCGATTAGAGACCAGAGATAGATCGATTCGATTGAGATTGCAATCAAAGTGTGGGTGATTCCACCTGATTGCACCAAAATTCCTAAAAGCTACTCGATAGGCAATGTCACACTAAAAGTACGTTTGATTGAAAATAACCGCGAATTTAAACCCAATTTCAGAAATTGAAAGTCTTGTCATGTCACAGATCATTTTAGGAATGCCGACTCATTTTTTGAAGACTTTTCAGTGAGTTAGGGATTTTTACGGAAAAATCATTATGAATGATTCGGAAAACAAACGAAAATTCGGATTCGCCAATTTGAAGGGATTTTTGGTATCTAGTGTAAGTGAATTGATGAATCAAAGTTGTTTGGGTTTTTTCTAAATTCAAATATGACCTCAACTGGATTTGTTTGTTAAAAAAATCGGATTCTGAAAAGAAAATAAATTAAAATTCGGAATTGAAGAAAATTGCCGTTGTTGTTACCCAAAACTTATTGTTTGAGGGAAATTTTGTGCAAGAAAGCAAGTGGAAATCAAGTACTTTAGCATGAGGATTTTTTGGGATCAAATTGGACTAAACAAGAGCAAGTGGGACCAAGAATTTTAGTTATAGGATTTTCCCTTTTAATTTCCTGTTATTTTATTTCCTCCCCCTTTGGACGCATGCCCCAGTCCTTTTCCTCTCTCTCTCTCTCTCTCGCGTGGAATCCACCCATGCTGACGTCCCCTCCCTCTGCTGTATCCCATTTCCCTTTCTCTTCCATTACTTTAATTTTTTGGAGTCAAAGCTTATCTTTTTTTTTCTGCTTTTGACCGACACTCCCCCATCCCCTTTCCCTTTTCTCTCGCTCGGTTCCCCCTCAATTGGCCCGTTTGTTCTTCATTTTTTTTTTTCAGTTCTTCATGTGCTTGATCAAAGACTGAGCCATCCCCCTTGAATCCTCCTCCTTTGCTGTTTGTTTTTGTTACAACGAAACAGCCCGTTGAAGCCGCAAATCCAGCCCTCTCTCCGCGCGAAATCAGCCATGCAAAACAGCCAACAGCCAAGGGAAAACCAGCAGCATTGTGGGCTTTGCGGGCCAAGTTTTGGGCCCGATTTGTGCTCCGTTGGTATCACCGCTTTGTGAAGAATCGAGCCTCATCGCATCCCCGTCAAATTGATCCGAATGGATTGTTAATCTGATGAGTTTTGCTCACTAATCCTTGCTTAGTTTACTAATTATGCTTAAGGGTTAATTATATTTAATTAAGTGTAATTAAATGGTTAGATTATAGTAGATTAGTGATTATAAGATAATTGATATGCATGTTAGGCAATTGAATTGTGCAATTAGCAAGTAGAGATATACTATTATTTATTGAATGCATATCGGGATTTTTTCCGACCCATCTCGGGCTTCAATTATGCATTACAGGCCTAAATTGGATTTTTAGTATTTATTTATTAATTTTCAAAATAAATAAATAAATAATTTATTTATTTTTCGGGAATTAGGTAGTGATAGCCGATAACTGGAATTTTATGCTGATTGTCGTGATACAGTCCGTTTATTTAATTGAGCTTCGAATCGTGCTGAATTATTTAAATGTGAAATTTTAGGATATGTTCCTAATTGGTTGTTTTGATTATTTGATTGAGAAATGATTGGGTATCGGTTATCAGTATCAATAGTAGAGTGGTGGTTAAGTATGGTATCGTAAAAAGGGCACGTGGGCTCGGTGATTTGATACATCACTTTAGTGAACTAGTGCTTAAGAGAATGCACGTGGGCCCAATGTTTTAGTATGGCATCATTAAAAGAGCACGTGGGCTCAGTGAATCGATACATCTCTTTGGTGAATCTATGCCTTAGAGAATGCACATGAGTCCAGTGTTGAGTACGGCATCGTGAAAGGGACACGTGGGCTTGGTGATTCGATACATCATCTTGGTGAACTAGTGTCTAAGAGAATGCATGTGGACCCAATGTTTAAGTATGTCATCTTGGCGAAGAGGTAGCCTTAGAGAATGCACGTGGGCTCGGAGACTTAGTACGTCGTCCGAGAGAATGCACGTGGGTTCGATGACTAGATATCCCACCTTGAACAATGTACTTGGGTAAATGAGTAGGTAGGTTGTCTTAGAGAAGGCACGTGGGCTTGGAGACTTAGTACGTCATCTTCAAGAATACACGTGGACTCGACGACTAGATATTCCATTGTGGGGGAATATATGGTATTGATTGAAACGACCATGAGATGGTCCGAATGACATGTAATCGACTCGATCGATTGATCGGTATTTTTTATCTGTTGTGATTGATTGGGTGCCCATCATGAATTGTGCTAATATGCAGGTGGAATCTGAGGCTAAGGTAAGTTCTCTGTCCCGTGTTTGCATGACAGCTCATATGACATATTGGTTTACTAATTGGGCTTAGGGAGTAGAACTTGCTGAGATATAGTCTCATCCCGGTTGTGGGACAACATTTCAGAAGGAACCCGAGGAGAAAGAACCCGAGGAGGACGACCCTGATGAGGAATCGAAGGAGGATTCCGAGAATGATCCGGAGTAGGACCCGGATGAAGATTGAAACCCCCACCCTCTTTGCAAACCCAATGTGTGAACTGATAAGTGTTAGAGCAGACTTTTGTGAATAATATTGTAAAATATACTATGAGGTTTGGTTGTATAAAAGTGTGGTTGTGGTTTTTTAGTTGTAAAAAATATAATCCTACTTTTCTATCCCATCGTTTTATTGTCTGAGGATTTTATATATGCTTTCGCATGCACATTAACGAAAGGGGTCAGCGATGCGTCCTGTGACATCACTATTAATCGACCAAGTTGAGGGATGGGCACGTGCTTGAGGATCGGGGCGTGACATCCCCGTTTTGTGGTATTAGAACATTGGTTAGGGATTGGAGTGATAAGGTGCAATGAGTCATAGGATAGTAGTAGGAAAGACCTTTAAATTCATGCCGATGCATGTTTGTGATAGCTGATTTGAAACTTGTTTGTGAGTCACTCGAATTCTAATGTGGTATTAGAATTAGAAACAGATTTATATAAAGATCCTATAATTTGAGTGATCAGAAGCTGAAGGCTCTTAGTAAGAGGACGGTAGCCTTTGGAACTCGGGATAGAACGCTGACGAGGATTGATGCCCGAGGTGTTTGTGGCAAAGCATCAGCTTAAGCTAGCGCAAGTGTAAAAGTACTGCTGTAGATCGGTACTGAGAGTGTAGTAGGACCGAGCGATCTTAGGTCCAACAGGATCATTTAGGCACAAGCTTTTCCCAGGAGCTTGTCGAGCCAGTAAGCTCGGGATCGCAACCGTTGTTTCCACTACCACCGTCAGTGCCGGAGCCATTGTTGTTGTTGTCACACTTACCGAGGTTCAATATGGAGATGTGATCTAGGAGCAAGTTGTCGCATCCGAGTTGAGGTTCAGATTTAGTAGAAATAGAAACCAGTCATAAAAGGAGCCTATGACCGAAAAAATATGTTTTATTCCGCCCATCATGAAAGATGGGATAGGCAAGTCCACATCGATTAGGATGTAGTGTACCATGCTGATGGAAGCTGACACGGATCAACCCTGTGTCCTATTAAGACAAGTGCTTGTTCTGAGTGTGATCAATAGGGTTATCTGGTCAGGAGTGGTCATAGCAGACTGATGAAACAACCAGAAGGAGTGCATGCTGTCACTTGACAGGAAATAGAAGACTCACCAAATGGGTGCCAAAAGTATGGAAGAAAGTGTAGATAAATCCAGTGTCCAGGTATGACTAGAACGTATTGTGATGATGACCAACATGGTCATCAGGTGAGGGACTATCAATGAAAGTCTAAGGTACCCAAGACACCACTACTACAGCTAGGACGCCACTAGAATGACGAAAGGGACAGGAATGGAACCGACCATTCCCCAATCAGAAGAAGAATGTTCATGGGGAGATTTTATCAGAGTAGCGTAGCAGAGCCTTGGGCTGCGTTTGTAGAATTTCAGTTAGTTGAAATAAAGTGGAAGAAATGGGAAATGCTAGCTATAGTTGGGTTTGACTAGTTGCCGAGATATAATTTGGACGCCACATGAGTAGAATAGGCTCATGAAGCATCTTGTGGTAATGAATTATGGTCATGGAGTAATCCAGCTTAGTACATTAGTATGTGGAGGTACCGAGTTCATTGAGAGTTGAGAAGGGTTCTCGACTTCCTTAATCTTGTCACGTGAGGCAACCCGTTTGTTAAACAAAGGTTGCCAAAGTTGCTTGGTGATTGTCATAGATAAGACAGATTGAAGAATTGAAAATTGAGGACTCCTTAGTAGTCCAAGAATTTCTGGAAGTGTTGCTAGAGGGATTGTCAGGCCTGTCGTCAATGAGTGTGATAGAATTTGTGATTGAGTTAGTCCTCGTGACAGATATACTCATTAAGACTTTTTACCAGTTGTCATTGTTTGAATTGATAGAACCAAAGTGGCAGATGTGAGGATTGTTGGATAAGGAATTATGTATGTCAGTGCATTGCTTGGGGAGCACCGATTTGGTTTGTGAAGAATGATGCTTCATAATAATTATACATCGACCATCATCAACTTAATTAGGTGACGGCTAAAGCACAAGTATTCGTGGTTGAAGATTAATGAATTGTGTGACTAGTTATAGAGGTGCCAATGTTTTCAGAGATCGACTTGAGAATAGGGCATCATCAGTGGAGGATAAAAAAGAATAGTGTATTGAATCCAGTATTTTATACTTGAGATAATCTGTACAAGAGTATTGTAAGACTGTTTGGTTTGGTGAACACTTCAGATGTTGTCATTGGTTTGGCAAATCAAGTGTTCAAGGAATATCGAGTTTAGTTTGTGGTTGTGTCTTGCAATGATATTCTAGGTGTTCGAGGAATGCTAAGGAGCACAAGAGACATTTGAGAACGTTGAAAGAATTTCTGTGGACCCGATTAAGATCGAAGCAATTAGTAATGACCAAGACCGACAACAGTATTAGAGATCAGAAGCTGATGGATTGGACAGATTACTACAGAGGATTTGTGGAAAGAACTTTAGCATCAGTACTGCCATTGACTTGACTCTTGAAGAAAGAAGAATAGTTTGTGTGGACAGACAAGTACGAGTGTAGTCTCTTAAAGCTTAAATGGAAGCTGACTAACGCACCCATACTGATCATTCCATCTGGTCATGGAAAATACGAGATCTATGGTGATGGGTCATTCAGAAGATTGGGTTGCGTGCTAATGCAATATGGTAGGATTGTTGTATACGCATCCCGCCAGTTAAGACCTCATAAGTTAAAATTTCCAGCGCATGAATTGGAAATTCATAACATTAATTTTTACTCTAAAGATTTAGAGACATAGTTGGTATGAGGGAAAATTCTAGATTTTCATCGACTATTAAAGTCACAAGTGTTTATTCTCTCAGAAGGAGTTGAATATATGACGTTGTCGTAAATTAGAACCTTAGGAGGACTAGAATGGTGATATTTGGTAACATCTTGGAAGAATGAAAGAAGTTATGGAGGCATTGGGACGAGAGTCTTAAATTGTGGATATGCTGGTTAAAGTATAGACCTTACCTAAGAAAGTTCAAAATTCGGTTTGCAAATTTGAGGTAGGTCACATTTCGAATTATATGGCGACCCTCAAAATTGAACCAGATATTCAGGTTAGAAGCAAATGCTTTAGTTGATAGATCGGGATATTCAAGAAATTCTGTAAGAGGATACTGGTAAGAGAAATGTTGACTTTCAAATTTCGAAGATAGAATGACGAAATATTGTGGGTGATGATAGGTGTCAGATATTATGGAACTTGAGGAGGAGGCATTGTCAAAAATTCACTATAGTAGTTGTAGTATTCGACCGTGATATTGCTAGTATGAGTACCTAGAGGGGGGTGAATAGGTATACAAAGATTTTTCTTGATAATTTCTGTATACTTGCGCAATACTTAGACAGTTGAAGAATTAAAAATCAATCGAGAGACTGAGTAAGGGAAAGAGAGAATTAAACACGCGGTTTATAGTGGTTCGGCTTGATCCAAGCCTACGTCCACTCTTCTGCACTGACAGCCAAGTTGGCTGGATTCCACTATGAACAAAGAGATGTTACAGTGATGATCTTCCTTGATTTCTTGGTGTAGATGATCTACCACACTCACTCAAGGTCTCGCCAAGTACAAACACTCTCTGTATACAATTTCGCTCGAACTGTCTCGACTAACAATCAAGGTTCTTCAGACTCTGGAATTTTTCTATCATTCACACACTTAAAGCAACTAGAACGTCTTCCTTTTGTACTCCTTCATGCCATCATAGCCGTTGGCACTTACCAAAGGAATTCCTCCAATCTACCCGTTGGACGGAATCAATCAAGAAGATCATCCGAGCTATTTAAGGAATTTGATGATAGCCCATCAATCCTGTTCGCCCATACAATCAGGATCTTGGTTTCCAAGAATAGAACATTCCAAGATTATTTCGTCGACCATCGGATCTTCAATTGATCTTAGATAAGAATTAGAGAATCCGAAATAATTATCCAACCAAAGAATCTATTCCAGACGATAGGATCGAATCCTCAACCATATACCTCGGCTTTGGATTTCCTTCGTCACTGGATTAGAAAGACTGTCAGTGAGAATAGACTTAAGTCTTGAGTCTTGAGTCTTAAGTCTTGAGTCTTGAGTCTTGAGTCTCGGGAGTACAAAGTCTTCAGACTTTAAACTGTCGGTCTCCGAACATCCAGACTTAGACTGAAAGAAACGTTTTGTCGGCTTCAAAATATTCTGGAAAGATTTCTCCAACAATCCCCCTTTTTGATGGTGACAAAACTTTCTTGAAGATTTGAACAACTTTGACCTGCAAAACATTTCTCAAGCAATATAGCTAACTCATAAAGATTAATAAAACAACCAGATTCTCTGCATCCACAGAAAATTGGTTAGTCTTTCATGAGAAACACCATATAACAATACTTGAATAAATGCAACCAGTCAAGCATCACAATCCACAGTCAATTCAGTCAAATTCACACCCAAGTTCAAGTTCTCAAGTCATACTCAAAAATAAACATAACCACAAAAGTCAAAGTTTTAAAAGATGTTGGTTCAAATTGGTTCTCCCCTTTTTGTCAGCATTAAAAAGGGTGAGAAAGGAGTCATGTCGCTTGGGAATGCGCACGATCCGGAAATCCCCAATGGATTGGACTACTCCTTCGAGCTTCTTCAGGTCTTCCCTCGTTGAGCTACCTCTTCTCCCTTAGCATTGGCTTGAAGATGCAGAGCGAGGTCTTTGAATTTATCTTCCGAGAGATCGAAGATGCTTGTCCAAAGCATTCTTCAAAGCTTGGATTTCACGATCCGAACATATATCCGGCTACGCATTTCCGAAGAATATTCATGATGCTACGAAAATCTGCGAATCATCCGTCGTGTACCGGCATTGGCTTTCTCAGATGGTGTGTATGCAGACGAGGGCGCTTCTGTAAAGTCTTGCAGATTTGTATCGTGACCTTCTTCAGGCAATTGTGAGACCTGAACGTCTTCTGGGTCTTCTGGAGATTATCGTAGATCTTCACTGTCAGCAGCATGAGGTGTAGACCTCTCTTGCTCTCCAACTCCCCCTGTCTCTAGGACATCGAAAGGGGAAGAGTGATGATCATGCTCTTGATTTCCCTTCTCTCCATTTATCGTAGACTTTTCTTTTTCTCCTTCTTCTTCAACTTCTTTCTCCTTCTCTCTCTGTTCTTCCTCTTCTCTGTTCTGCTCTCCTTCTTCTCTGCTCTTCTGAAGATCTGTCGGATGAGACACAGAACGTCTTGTTCTTGTCAGAGCTTGGATAGTGGGATCTTCATCCTCTTCATCTTCATCTTCATCCTCCAGGATGAGAGTTCTTTTCTTCTTTTTCGATGGAGCACCAATGGCCTCCTTTCCTTTTCGCTTTGAGGCAGACTGGATTGGAGATTTCACTTTGAATTTCTCCATTGCCTTGGACAGTTCTTGCAGACGCATCTTCATTAACATTTTCAAACCTACCACCATCTTATCACACGGTCGAACACAAAATGTATGTGGCGGTTCAATGTTCATGTGTCTGAAGATCTTGGTCACCAGACCAGGATAAGGCAATTGTCCTTTGTCTTTTGACAATGCTCTGTACATATGGAAGAGAATAGTGTGCGGGAGAGAAAACTTCCGTCCTGAGTTGATAGCGTACATCAACTTTGCTTCAGAAAGAGACACAGAAGTCTTTGACGTAGACTTTGGTCTGAGACAGTTAATCACAATCTTATGAAGCACTATGTTGATAGCCTTCATCCTCGAGTAGGTAATTTTCTTCTCTGCGTCCATATCTTTGACAAGATCCAGAGTGGTACGAGCAGGTGAGACTTTGATTGGGAGATAGCGTCCTCGTTCAACTCCAACTATGTCCGCCAACATATTCACATCTACCATGTAGACTTGGTCTCGGACACTGAATGAAATTCTATTCGCATCCAAAAAGCTAAGATTTGAATAGAAATAAGTAGTCAGTTGAGCATACCCATCCGTAGAGTTAGAGCAAAAAGTCTCAAGTTGAAGCAAATTCAACTTTTCTCTTAAGTTCACGTTGATGGTGTCCAGGAAGTCAAAATCGACACTTCTAGGGTTTATCACCCCTCTTTTCAACAGCCTGAAATACACTTTTTCCTGATCCTTGGATTTAAACAAATCCAACCGATTTCCTTTCACCTTTGCTGCCACACCCATTCTAGGTTTAAATTCAAGGAACATTTTGTCATCATCGTTCCCGTCAATCAGATTCTGTCCTGGCACACGAGGATCACTTGGAATGTTCGCAAGAGCCTCCTCTACCCTTCCTTTCGGAGCAATTCCCAATTCCTCCATTCTCCGCAGAAAAAGATACTCATTCCCATAATTTTTGTCCTTAAGGAAGTCATCTATATACTTTAATGAAGAACCGGAGCTTTTCAACGCACGATAAAGCTTATAGATAAAGGAGGGTTTTGGACTCTTCTTGGGTCGGCTTCCTCGATTATCTCTTCTTCCAGATATTGACTTGCATCTTGTGGGGCAGGAGGTGTTGAATGACGTGGAGGAGAGCGAATCGGACTTTGTCGCGACTTGATAAGTCTTCTTCCTCGTAAGATCGAAGTGAGTCGGTCCCTTCTCCATTCTTTGTGGTCCCCGCTTGCGATTCTTGATGATTTCCTCGAAGACGACATCTTTCTTTGTCTATTGGAAGATTCCTTCACTTGCTTTTCCCAAGAAAAATGACCACTTTCTCGACAACGAACAAGGAGTAGAAAAACAGTATCGGGAGGAGAGTGCCTTTTAGGGTTTTGAAAATTGGGCGAAGAAAAAAACTGTATATATATATGTACCTCGGATTTGAAAAGAGAAGTTTAATCGGTACAAGGAAAGTGTACGAACACTTCTTTTCAAAATCAATAACTGCCAAAAATTAATTCCAAAAAAAAAATTTCAAATTTTACACAAATTATATCTGAATGAAAGATCGTACCTTTTCGAGATAAAATAGCAACTTACGTCTTTAGCCATGAATGTCCGAGTCTCATGATTTAAAGTCCGAGAGATTAGAGTCTTAGAGATGGTGAGTCTCTAGACTTTAACTTCTTCAAGCTTCAAAATGTTGAGTCTTGAACGGATAAAGTCGAATTGATTTTTCTCCAAGGGCTTTGTGAATATATCCGCTAGTTGACTTTTTGAATCAACAAATTGAACCGAGATTTCTCCATTTTGAATATGATCTCTAATGAAGTGATGTCAAATCTCAATATGCTTTGCTCTTGAATGAAGGATTGGATTTTTGGTGAGATTGATTGCGCTTGTGTTGTCACATTTGATTTCGTGCATGAGTCTTCAATGCCAAAGTCTTGTAGCTGTTGTTTTATCCATAGAATTTGCGAACAGCAGCTTCCAAGAGCTACATACTCGCTTCGTCGTTGAGAGAGCTACGGTGCTTTGCTTTCTTGAGAACCAAGACACACGTCCCTGTTTCCAAGCAGTTGACAAGTTCCGAAGTGCTCTTTCTATCGACTCTGCAACCGGCCAGATCTGCATCTGAGTATCCTAGAAGATTAAAGTCTCCCTTCTTTGGATACCAAAGATCGATGCTTGAAGATGAAGCAACGTATTTGATAATACGTTTCACGGCAATGAGATGTGATTCTCTAGGATCTGATTGAAACCTAGCACAGATGCAAACACTCAACAAAATATCAGGTCTAGAAGCAGTAAGATAAAGAAGTGAACCGATCATGCTTCTATACAACTTTTGATCAACTTTCTTCCCTTCTTCATCTTTGTCTATCTTCAAGGAACTTGACATTGGTATGTCAGTCTTCTTGCAATTTTCCAATCCAAATCTTTTGACAAGATCACTAGCATATTTTTCTTGGAAGATAAAAGTTCCTTCTTTCAATTGCTTTATTTGAAGGCCAAGAAAGAATGTTAATTCTCCCATCATACTCATTTCAAACTCATCCTGCATAGACTTAGAAAATTTCTTGCAAAGACTTTCATTAGAGGATCCAAAAATAATGTCATCAACATATATTTGAACGAGTAAAAAGCTTTTGTTTTCCTTTTTGATGAATAGAGTAGTGTCTACTTTACCTTTGACAAATCCGTTCTGTAATAAGAACTTACTTAGTCTGTCGTACCAAGCTCGAGGTGCTTGCTTCAGACCATACAGAGCCTTTTTCAGTTTGAAGACTGAGTCTGGCTTCTTTGGGTCTTCAAATCCAGGCGGTTGTTCCATATAAACTTCCTCTTGGATAAATCCATTTAGGAAAGCACTTTTGACATCCATTTGGAATAACCTGAAATTTTTGTAACAAGCAAACGTAAGTAATAGTCGAATAGCTTCTAACCTTGCAACAGGTGCGTAAGTCTCGTCATAGTCTATTCCTTCTTCTTGCGTATATCCTTTAGCCACGAGTCTTGCTTTGTTTCGTACGACTTTTCCTTCTTTGTTCATCTTGTTCCTGAATACCCATTTAGCTCCAATAACAGTTTTACCTTTTGGTTTAGATGTCAATTCCCAGACATCATTGATGTTGAACTGTCTGAGCTCTTCTTGCATAGCTTCGATCCAGCTTTCATCAGATAAAGCTTCTTCTATGCTTTTTGGTTCTATTTCAGAGATGAGAGCAACAGCACTAGATTCTTCACGTCTTTTTGATCTGGTGCGGATTCCTTCATTGATTTCGCCAATAATGAGATCTTTAGGATGACTGGATTTGTGTTTCCAGTTACTGGTTGATTTGCTTGGTTGATGATCTCTTTCTTTATTTGAATCTTCATGAGCTTCTTGATGTTGGACTTCCAGAGTCTGAGATGCTTCTTGAGTTGAAGACTTTGGAAGGTCTAGAGCAGGTTCAGACTCTTCATTTTGAGTCTGACTGGATTCATCTTGCGTAGAGTCTTGAAATTTGACATTCATTGACTCCTCCACAGACTGGCTCTTCTTGTTATAGACTCGTAGGCTTTGCTTGATGTAGAATATCCAAGGAAGATGCCTTCATCCGATCTTTCTTCAAACTTACCAACTCGATCATTTGCATTTTTCAAAATAAAGCATTTGCAACCAAACACATGAAAGTATGAAACAATAGGCTTCTTACCTTTGAATAATTCATAAGGGGTTTTCTCAAGAATAGGTCTTAGAAAGATTCTATTAATGATATAGCATGCTGTTGAAACAGCTTCAGCCCAAAATCGTGAAGAAATTTTGCTTTCAATTAAAAGTATTCTAGCCATTTCTTGAAGAGATCTATTCTTTCTTTCCACAACACCATTTTGCCGAGGAGTGTATGGAGAAGAGAATACATGTTTAAAACCAGATTCATCACATAATTTTGTGAAATCTTGATTTTCAAATTCACCTCCATGATCTGTTCTTATACTTGAAATAGCACATCCTTTTTCATTTTGAACCTTTTTAGCAAACTTCTCAAAGTACGAAAAGGTTTCGACTTACTTGCAAGAAAATATACCCAAGTAAAGCGAGAGTAATCGTCTACAATTACTAGACAAAACTTCTTACCTCCAATGCTCGGGTTCTTGTTGGTCCGAAGAGATCCATATGAAGCAACCGTAGTACATGATTAGTGGAGACATGATTTATTGGCTTAAATGAATTTCTTACCTGTTTTCCAGAATACGGGGTGTGCATGGATCGGACTTTTGATATGGTAATTTGGGTAGACCTCGAACAATCTGCTTTGATGAGATTTTGGCTAATTGCTTCATATTGACATGGCCAAGCTTTTTGTGCCATAGGCTTGCTTCATCTTGGATTGAAATTAGACATTGAGATTTATTCAATTTCATGTCTAAGAGGTAGATGTTTCCATGTCTTCGACCCATGAAAGACTCAGTAGAGTCTTTACTAATTCCATAGCAAATTCCTTCTTGGAAGGAGATCTTGAAACCGGTATCACACAATTGGCTAATGCTGAGAAGGTTATAGTTGAGTCCTTCTACTAGAGAAACATTGCTTATTGTGAGATTTCCAATTCTCACAGTTCCAAATCCCACGATGCTTCCTTTGCCGTTTCCTCCAAATGAAACATTTCCGCCGTTTACTTGAACAAGCTTTACGAAGCATTTTGAGTCTCCTGTCATGTGTCTTGAGCATCCGCTGTCAAGATACCATTTTATCTTTTTCTTGACGGAGACCCGCATTCAAAAGAGAGTCTCAAGCTTTCTTTGGTACCCAAATTTTCTTGGGTCCTTTGATGTTAGTAGGATAAGCATTATTAGGCCATACTTTCTTAACAGGTTTCCAAACCATAGGACAGTCTTTTTCAAAATGATCCTTCTTTGTTACACTTTGAACACCTTAGAGCATTTCGACCAACAGACTTTACAAAAACTTTCTTGAAATGATTTTTGTAAGCCTCTCTCGTCGGTCTTTTCTTAATTCTTTCTTTAACTTTAGGAAAATCAATCAAGTGAATTGTTTCCGCTGTCATGCCTAAACCAGACTTATTGAAGTAAGGTCTTTGAACTGAAAGAACTTTTTCAAGCTTTTCAGATCCTATCGAAAACTTCTTTGAAATATTTGATAAGTCCGTTTTTAAGAAAACATTTTCTTTCAAAAGATCATCTTCTTTTTCTTTAAGAGCAGAAACATTTAGGTCTAGACTTTTAACTCTTTCTTCTAAAATGACTTCCTTTTGTTTTAGAGCTGAGTTTTCTTTTTTAGTTCGGAAATTCTTTTGAGAGAAGTCTTAAGACCGAAACACAGTTCATCAATATATTTAGAGACTTTGACAGGAATTTTAAAATCACTTACCTCGAATTCACTGTCGAGTCCGATCCGTAATCCGAGTCCGAGTCCGAATGTGCCATCAAACATATGTTGGCATATTCATTATCACTCTCTTCACATTCTGTATCACCGTGTTTCAGCTTTGAGAGCTTTTCGAAACTTCTCAGCTTTTCCTCTTTTCTTTTCGAAGAGGACAGTTGGGTCCGATGTGTCCCTTCTTTTTACATTCGAAGCAAACTACATCTTTGTTTGGTTCCTCATCATCAACAGACTTGGTCTGCTGTCTCTCGAAAACTTTGTTTCTTTGGGATGAACCTTCGCCTTTTCTATTCAGTTTTCTGAATCTTCTTATCATGAGGGCGAGCTCCTCATCATCCATATCATCTTGAGAATCTGCATCATCGAATCATCATTTGATTTTAGTGCAATAGATTTCTTACCTCTTGGATCTTCGTCTTCATTAATTCTTTCCACTTCGTAAGATGAAGAGTTCCAATCAGCTCGTCTACGAGATAATGGCATGATTCTTTGCGTCTCTCTTATTGAAGTCTTTATATGATTCCAATCCTTGGAGAGTCCACGCAGAGCTTGTTCACCTTCATGGGATCAGAAATTTTTTGTCCTTGGTTCTCAAGACCATTGACAATATCTGTAAAACGACTAAACATGTCGGTTATAGATTCTCCTGGTTTCATTTTGAAGGCTTCATATTGACCGAGGAGAATGTTAATTCTGGTCTCTTTTACTCGATCCGTCCCTTCATAGGTGATGTGTAATCTATCCCATACTTCTTTTGCTGTAACATAAGAAGATATTCTGTTATATTCAGTTGGAGATAAAGCACAATATAAAGAGTAAATTGCTTTTGCATCGAGTGCTTGTCTCTTGTTTATCTCTTCCTGAGACATTCCACTGGCTTCAACAGTTTCTTTCCCTCTTTCAGAGACTGATGCAGCAACAGGAGTGATTCCTCTTTCCACAACGTCCCATTCTAGAGGATCCTTTGATCGTAGGAAAGCTTTCATCTTGTTCTTCCAGATGTTGTAATCCTTTCCATCGAAGTAGGGTGGTCTGGTATTGCTTTGCCCTTCCATCAGCCCCGGTGCTAGCATACTAGCCATGGATCTTTACTCGAAGTAAAACACTTCAAACAAAGTAAGAACACAGGCTCTGATACCAATTGATATTGCTAGTATGAGTACCTAGAGGGGGGTGAATAGGTATACAAAGATTTTTCTTGATAATTTCTGTATACTTGCGCAATACTTAGACAGTTGAAGAATTAAAAATCAATCGAGAGACTGAGTAAGGGAAAGAGAGAATTAAACACACGGTTTATAGTGGTTCGGCTTGATCCAAGCCTACGTCCACTCTTCTGCACTGACAGCCAAGTTGGCTGGATTCCACTATGAACAAAGAGATGTTACAGTGATGATCTTCCTTGATTTCTTGGTGTAGATGATCTACCACACTCACTCAAGGTCTCGCCAAGTACAAACACTCTCTGTATACAATTTCGCTCGAACTGTCTCGACTAACAATCAAGGTTCTTCAGACTCTGGAATTTTTCTATCATTCACACACTTAAAGCAACTAGAACGTCTTCCTTTTGTACTCCTTCATGCCATCATAGACGTTGTCACTTACCAAAGGAATTCCTCCAATCTACCCGTTGGACGGAATCAATCAAGAAGATCATCCGAGCTATTTAAGGAATCGATGATAGCCCATCAATCTGTTCGCCCATACAATCGGGATCTTGGTTTCCAAGAATAGAACATTCCAAGATTATTTCGTCGACCATCGGATCTTCAATTGATCTTAGATAAGAATTAGAGAATCCGAAATAATTATCCAACCAAAGAATCTATTCCAGACGATAGGATTGAATCCTCAACCATATACCTCGGCTTTGGATTTCCTTCGTCACTTTGGATTAGAAAGATCAGTGAGAATAGACTTAAGTCTTGAGTCTTGAGTCTTAAGTCTTGAGTCTTGAGTCTTGAGTCTCGGGAGTACAAAGTCTTCAGACTTTAAACTGTCGGTCTCCGAACATCCAGACTTAGACTGAAAGAAACGTTTTGTCAGCTTCAAAATATTCTGGAAAGATTTCTCCAACAGACCGGAAAATTCAAAGTAGGTCTGAATCAGCATCAGCTCGATTGGTAGATGACTATGAAGATAAATATCACCATATAGATTGCAAGTATCGGATGTGTTAGTAAGTTGAGATTCAATAATGCAAATTGGTAGGACTTTTACAGTCGCTCGAAAGCCCCAAGCAAGAATGGAAGTATACCATGATGGAACGTTACGACAGGCGTACTAAGGAGTTAGGGGAGTATTGATTCCCTATGGGGTTGTGGTCAACAGATGAATGGAGTTGACTCACCTTAATATAGTATGAAATGATCTCGATTGAATGGGTATATCGAAGTGTGTGTATATCAGACAATTCATCGGCATGGAGTGCCGGGGATGAATTATATTTCAAATCTAGATCAGAGGTTCTAAGTTGGCAGAGCTTTCAGATGGTTCTTTCTTGAGCAGTGCCTAACAAAGAGTGCAAAACTTCAATTGCTGAGATGAAGTCAGGGAAAGAAAGATCATATGCTAGGGTTAGTGCAGTAGTTAGTGATTGCAGTTGTTGAGATCAATGTTAGAGTAAAAACCGCACAGAACCGCCAAAAAAGTTGAATTGTTGGGCATTGAAGGCCCTTAGAATTCCGAATTGATGATTGCATCTTTTTGAAGGTGTCACTAATGAGGAATACTTTGCACTTCAGCAAGGAGGGAAAGCTGAGACCGAGGTACGTAGGTTCCTTTGGGATTCTAGAGAAAGAATCAAGATCCTAGCGTATTGTCTTGCATTGTCGCTGAAGTAGGGGTGAGTGCATGACGTTTTTCACGTATTGAGGTCGATGACATATAAGCTTGACCTGACACGCGTGTTGAATCATTAAGAGTCAGAAGTAAGCGACAAAGTGTCGTACGTGAGAAGCCGGACTCAGTTATTGGTTCAGAAAGATCAGATTTTGCGTATCGAGATGGTCTCCTTAGTCAAAGCGGTCTGACAACACCACGAGACCAAAGAAACAACGCGGAAAAGTGAGACTCGATGAGACGACAACACCCTCACCTTTTGTTCAAGGATTGATAAATGTTTAAATTTCGAGGACGAAATTTTTATAAGAGGGCACGAGTTGTGACATTCTGATTTTCAGGCCCCGATTTCAATTGAATAAGTCAGGCCTTTTATCAATGTGACTATATTATTTTTCTTTGAGATGACCATTTAAGAGATAACTGACCTATCTGGTGAAGCCGTTAAGAGATTTTAAATGCAATAGACTTGAGGATTCGACTAGGAATCGACTGCTTGACCGTGCTAGTCTTTAAGGATCATTGTAGCACAATTAAAAATCAATCAGAGACCGGAGATAGATCAATTTGACTGAGATCGCGATCAATGTGTGGGTGATTCCACTTGGTTGCAAAATTCTCATCGATCGACATTAAATCGATTTTCTATCATTTTGGGTGCTCTGTATCCGTATTTGAAACCTTGAAATTTTTACAACCACCGAGAGTTGTCAATGTGTCGAAAGGATTCATTGTGGTTTGAAGAAAATCGATCACGGGTCAATTGCACCAAAAATTCCTAAAAGTTACCCGGTATGTAAAGTCATACTAAAAGTACATTTGATTGAAAAACACTGTGAATTTGAACCCGATTTCAAAAGTTGAAAATCCTGTCATGTCACAAGTCATTTTAAGAACGTCGACTCATTTTTCGAGGACTTTTCGGTGAGTTCGGGATTTTTATGGATAAATCGTTGCGGACAATTCGAAAAACAAATGGAAATTCAGATCGGTCAATTTGAAGGGATTTTTCGCATCTAGTGTAAGTGAATTGATGAATTGAAATTGTTTGGGTTTTTTTCTGAATTCAAATTGAACCTCAACTAGATTTGTTTGTTCAGAAAATCAAATTCCGAAAAGAAAATGAATTAAAATTCAGAATTGAAGAAAATGGCCGTTGTTGTTGCCCAAAACTTATTGTTTGAGGGAAATTTGTGCAAGAAAGCAAGTGTGGATCACGTACTTCAGCATGAGGATTTTTTAGATCAAATTGGACTAAACAAGAGCATGTGAGACCAAGAATTTCAATTATAGGATTTTCCTTTTTAATTTCCTTTTCTTTTAATTCCTTCCCCCTTGGATGCACGCCCCTCTCCTTTTCCTTCTCTCTCTCTCTCTCTCTCACGCGGAACCCACACCTGCTAACGTCCCCTCCCCCTGCCGTATCCCATTTCCCTTTCTCTTCCATTACTTTGATTTTTTGGAGTCAAAGCTTATCTCTCTTTTTTTTTTCTTTTGACTGACTCTCCCCCATCCCCTTTCCCTTTTCTCTCGCTCGGTTCTCCCTCCATCGGCCCGTCCGTTCTTCATTTTTTTTTTTTCGGTTCTTCATGTTCTTGATGAAAGACCAAGCCACCCCCTCGAATCCTCCTCCTTTACTGTTTGTTTTTGTTACACCGAAATAGCCCATTGAAGCCGCAAATCCAGCACTTCTCTTCGCGCGAAATCAGACGTGCAAAACAGCCAACAACCAAGGGAAAACCAGCAGCATTGTGGGCTTTGTGGGCCAAGTTTCAGGCCCAATTTGTGCTCCATTGGTGTCGTCGCTTTGAGAAGAATCGAGCCTCATTGCATCCCCGTCAAATTGATTTGAACGGATCATTAATCCGAAGAGTTTTGTTCATTAATCCTTACTTAGTTTGCTAATTATGCTTAAGGGTTGATTAGATTTAATTAAGTGTAATTAGATGGTTAGATTAGAATAGATTAGTGGTTATAAGATAATTGTGATGCATGTTAGGCAATTGAATTGTGCAATTATCAAGTAGAGATGTACTATTATTTATTGAATGCATATCGGGATTTTTCCCGACCCATCTCGGGCTTCAATTAGGCATTACAAGCCTAAATTGGATTTTTAGTATTTATTTATTAATTTTTGAAATTAATTAATTAATTAATTATTTTCCGGAAATTAGGTAGGGATAGCCGACGATCGGAATTTTATGCTGATTGTCATGGTGCAGTCTGTTTATTTAATTGAGCTTCGAATCGTGCTGAATTGATTTAAATGTGAATTTTTAGGATATGTTCCTAATTGGTTGTTTTGATTATTTGATTGAAAATGATCGGGTATTGGTTGTTAGTATCGATAGTACTATGGTGGTTAAGTATGGCATCATAAAAAATGCATGAGGGCTTGGTGATTTGATGCCTCACTTTGGCGAATTAGTGCCTAAGAGAATGTACATGGGCCCAATGTTTTAGTATGGCATCGTTAAAAGGGCACGTGGGCTCGGTGAATCGATGCATCACTTTGGCAAATTTGTGCTGAGGAGAATGCATGTGGGCCCAACGATTTGAGTGTGGCATTGTTAAAAGGACACGTGGGCTCAGTGATTTGATGCATCATCTTGGCGAACTAGTGCCTTAGAGAATGCACATGGGTCCGGTGTTGAGTACGGCATCGTGAAAGGGACACGTGGGCTCGATGATTCGATGCGTCATCTTGGTGAACTAGTGCCTAAGAGAATGCACGTGGGCCCAATGTTTAAGTATGTCATCTTGGCGAAGAGGTCGCCTTAGAGAATGCACGTGGGCTCAGAGACTTGGTACGTCGTCCTAGAGAATGCATGTGGGTTCGATGACTAGATATCCCACCTTGAACAATGTACGTGGGTCGATGAGTAGGTAGGTCGTCTTAGAGAAGGCACGTGGGCTCAGAGACTTGGTACATCATCTTGGAGAATGCATGTGGAGTTGGCGACTAGATATTCCATCGTGGGGAATATGTGGTATTAATTGAAACGACCATGAGATGGTCCGAATGACATGTAATTGACTCGGTCGATTGATCGGTATTTTCGATTTGTTGTGATTGACTGGGTGCCCATTATAAATTGTGCTAATATGCAGGTGGAATCTGAGGCTAAGTTAAGTCTTTTGACCCATGTGTGCATGCCATCCCATATGACATATTGATTTACTAATTGGGTCTTAAGGGGTAGAACTTGCTGATACATAATCTTATCTCGGTTGTGGGACAACATTTCAGGAGGAACCTGAGGAGAAAGAACCCAAAGAAGAGGACCCTAATAAGGAACCGAAGGAGGATTCCGAGAATGATCCAGAGTAGGACTCGGATGAAGATTGAAAAATATAATATGAGGTTTGGTTGTATAAAAGTGTGATTGTGGTTTTTCAGTGGTGAAAAATATAACCCTACTTTTCTATCCATCATTTTATTGTCTAGGGATTTTATATCTGCTTCCACATGGGTATTAAAATGAAAGGGGTTGGCAATGCATCTTAGGACATTGCTATTAATCGACCAAAGTGAGGGATGGGCACATGCCTGAGGATTGAGGCGTGATAGCTCCACATAGACGAATTTTTTGTGTGAATATGTCATAGGATAAATATGTCATACATGTAACAGTTTAAAATTTTTTATAAATAATTTTTTTTTGGGTTATACTAATTTGAGATTTTTCATGGTAAATGATAAATAAGTTTATGGATTTTCACATAAACTTACCACGTCACTATGTCACATCACCATGTGTCATCTACATCTATTTTTTAATGGTAAAATTTGACATACGCTAACAAAAGATAAATTTCTCATAATTATACCATTTTTTGGTTTTTGGTAGTCAAAAATTTAATTTTGAGTACATTTGTCACGAGTATACCAATTAAGGGTTCTTTATAATATTAACGTAAATGGTTAAACTTTTAGAACAATTAGCAATTGTCTTACAAAACTTGTTATGATATTAGAGAAGGAGATTCTAAGTTTAAATCTTTCAAGGCCCCAACACTATGCAAAAAGATTAGATTAAGTGTGAAGGTGAGTGATATAATATTTGAATATTAAGTCATATCTTTGTTTAATAGTTTATTATTTTGATATCAATTATAATGAATTAGGAATAATAGAAGAGCATTAATAGACGAAAATTATTTCGATGTCGGATTTAAGGGTACCTTTACTATGGTAGCCCTCTCAACAGTACGCCTCGCCCATAAGGATGGCATCACATCGTCTTTTGGGTTACTCCCATATCAAGTATGCTAAACTATGGTGAGTTTCATCGAAACTCATACCCCGCGCGACAGGTTTATTTATACGGTCTAGTTGTTTATAACAACCTAAAAATAGACGGGAGTTGCCACTAGCCTTATTTTGGGGGTTGGCTAGAAAACCCAATCGAGAGTTGGGAGTGTTCGCTTGATTTCTACGCAACCAAATATCTAGGTTTGGGGACTTGGGTTACACTAATATTTCAATTAATGACCTTTTAGTATCTAAACAGTATGTTGTGTTTTTCTAACATGTCCATGCATTTCTTTTTACATTTCGGGATCATTTGTCCTAGACTAAGTAATCATGTGTGGTTGGTCATTTTCATTATATTTTATTTCTAAAAAAACAAGAAAAGAAAGCAATCAATGAAATTGGAATTGCAAGACAATAAGTAAACGGTCAAGGAAATCAATAAATCTATCATGCAATCCTAAAAAGTACAAAAGAGAAACACAATTGAAAAATATGAGAGAAAAAGAGAAAACCCACAACTTGTCGGGTTTTATACAACAAATGAAACCCGAGACATATGTCGAGAAAATGAATAGTACATGATAATGGTCGGAATGAACATCGACCTCTACTGTCTTCGCGCTTTCTCCATCTTCGAGGTCTTAATCTAAATCTAATCTAAGAAACTTATAACTAGGTGCATACAATGCAAAGAAACAAGCATACACACAAAAACAATAAAAAACAAGACATCATGTCAAAATCCATCATTTAAAAGAAGTGCAATACGAAAGTCGAGTTTTGGGGTCACAAGGTTGGCCTTTGTCTTTCATGTGAGGGTCCCACTAAGACACCTACTCAATCCATTTTTTTTGTGACTTATAACAATTATTGACCAATTGTATTCTCGCATGGCCAATAACGCTTATAAGTCTCCTAATTAAGTGATCTATGTGATCCCAGGGTTTTCCCTCGTTATTATGTATCAACCCTATCATTTATCTAAAAATCACGTGCATTGCAAAAATATAAACATGCATGCAGGTCTTTTGAACATTGTTTCTCAACTAATCAAGCAAGAAAGTGAACCGTCGATGGGTCACTTATTACTACGGGCATGTGCCAATCGCAAACACAAGCAATTTCTAATACATGATGGGATTATATGTATGAAGGGTACATGGGATATTTCAAAAACATATCTCAAAATCATTTATGAAAAGTTTTGAGACAAGGTGATGTCTCAGCTATGAAAGACATTCAATTATCAACAACTCATTGCAACATTCATACTCATCAGTATTAAGCATGTAAAAGCTCCTAATCTTGAATCCTAGCTTCGATCTACTAACTCGATCTTGCTTCATCGGATTCGAGTTTCCAATCATTACCTTTGTCGCGATTTTTGTCGGTTTTTATTGTGATTAGTCGGAGCAAATCACCGGATCACGATTGAGACTCCAAGAACCTAGATAAGGTCACTACAACTTGGATTGGGGCAAATCGAACCTCTGACTCAAGGAAAAAAGGAAGAACTGGTCCAAAACGAACCGGCCTTGACTTGCTAGCGAAGATCGGGCTGTCGGTGAAGATTCAGCCACCAATCTAGTCTCCTATTTCCAAAGCAACATCAAAGACTATTGCTACAGTAGATCCCCAGCAGCTTGAAGGTTTGGGAGCTCCGACGACCATCGGTTTGAACATAGACCAAGAAGCGAACTGAATCTACAAAGAGAAATCGTGATCTATTTGTGTAGCATTTTGGAGGGAGAAATGAGAGAGAGAGAGAGAGAGAGAGAGAGAGAGAGAGAGAGAGGCTGAGGAGAGAGAAAAAAATTCGTTTAAATGAACCCCACTTTGAAAATAGAAGAGATTTTACTTATATACTCCTACATTAAGTGATTTTGGCCATCAGTTCGACCTGATGGCCAAAATCTCGATCCAATGGTCAACATCCAATTTGAAGGCTCCATTTGATCTTGAAGTGTCGAGTAATTGATCTAGTGGGTTTGATTTGCAAAAAACCAACCTAAAATCGGAAATTGCGTCAAAATGTCTAATTATAGGTTAATTTGCAATTTAACGAAATTCAATGACTAATTTGTAAAATTTTGGGAAATTGAAGGTGTAGAAGTGAAATTGGGAGTGAGAGGGTTTGAAAACCAGTGGTCAGAGGCCAAGAACCAGTTAGAAAGGGCCTGAACCAACTAGTTCTGCCGATGGTCGATCAGACTGACCGGACCGGTTCGGCCGGATTTTGATAAGTTCTTGATCGGTTTGGTCTGGTTCCTATTGTTTTATCCACTTGGGATCCATGTGGGTAAAAAAATTATGCAATTTAACCACTAAATGACCTAATTGAAAATGAATTTTATCCTTTTTATGAAGAAATTGACCAATTAAGATACAATTTAGCCAATCAAATCTTATGAACATGATCTATGGGTCTTTTATTGATCTAATTGAATGATTATCATGGAAAAAAAGAGTCAAAACCATGGGTACTTTGAATTGGGCCTAAAGGGCTAAAATGGTAAAATTTGCAATTCAATGGCAAAATTGCAAATTAACTAAAATTAAACTCAATTAGTGTTAGAATTGCCCTATCTAATGAGCTCCACATAGGTAAGATCACTTACCACATTCAAATTGACATTGAATTGAAGTGCTCGAGCTTAGGTCAAAAATGGATCTAAGCCTACTATTAAAATTGGACCTAGATTTATGAAATTAAACCATAGTCATAAATTGGTCAATTTGAATTTTGTCAATTGCAACTTAATTGCTTGACTTTCTAATGCTTTGGAGGATAAAATTCTTCAAATTGATGAGTTCATGTATGAATTTGACAAAATTGATATCAAATTTAGATTTATCTTAAGAAAATAAGTGAGAAACAATTGTCCGTTCGCAAGTTATGAAGGATCAATTTTGGTCACCTAATTAGGGCTCAAAACGGCAATTCGTATTTTGACTTGGTAAATCATGAAATTGAATACTCAAACAGATTTTAGGTAGTCCCTAAACTAAATGTCAACGAAGGAACTACACCTAATTATATGACTAGAATCAAACTAATTTTATTTTTGGTGGATTTATAACCTAAAACTAAAAAATTCAGAAATCAAGGTTCTTAATCAAATTTTGTGAAATTTTCGACACAAAAGTCAAATTGGCATTAAAAAAGAAATGTATTTGTGCATTTTTTTTTGGGTCAAAGGTTTAATCAAAAGTCAACCATTTAGTTGACTTTCCTAAAATGTTGATTTTTTGGTCAAATTTTTGAATTTTCAAGAAATCGATCTGAAAAAAGTGAAATTAAACCTAAGTGAAATTTTTTTTGGATAAAAAGTCAATTTTTGACTTAGGATTGACTTTTGGTCAAATGGTTGACCAAAAAGTCAACTCAAAAGTCAACCATGTGACTTTTCGGATTTTTCTTGAAAATGAGCTAAAAACTACTTAAAAATAACAATGCAAAAGAAAGAAATGAAAAACGACACTTTTTGGTCGAGAGATAGAGTTCTGTTGCGATTAGAAACTTAAATCTTGATTTTTTTACTTGTTAATAATGCGTCAACAAAAAATCATGTGTCAACACCTATCTCCTCGTTTGGAACTCCTGAAGATGCTAGCTGGTCAGTTGTTAGTCTTCATCCCTCAACAATGACTCCAACTAACTAATAGCCAATCTAGACCAGAATAACAGCTAGAATTGATTCGCGAGATATCTATTGTTAAGGAATCCTACTGATGGATGCATTGGTTTCACAAAACATCAATGATTTGTAAAACATTATCTTTACAATGATCACTTGTATCATTTTTCGAAAAATTAATCAATGGAATGCATTTCATAATCAACATTTCCATCATTAAAGAAACTACATTCCATTTTAGGACCCAATTGCATTTTCGCAATAAATTTAAGGACTTGATTGCATATTTTGAAAATTTTGAGACTCAATCGTACTTTCGTGATAAGTTTTAAAATTTTCAATGCAATTATCCATTTAAAACTAGTTTTAGGACTTTCAATAAAAAAATAGATTAATTCTTTTTTCCAAATGGTTAGGACTATCATTAAAGTTTAATTGATTCATCTTATATTAAGAAAAAACCATACATTGGTTCAATACTAATATTGGTCTAAACTAGTATCCTGCATCAATTGTAACTTATGAATTAATTGTATTGAGTGCTGAAATCGATATGATTAAAATAAGCATTTGTTATCATTTATTTATAAGTATGTTGTAATTAGTATGTGAATTGTGAAAATACATCAAATTTTATATGTAGAATATATAAATCGCTTGTTCCTATACACCAGGTGACTTCGTGTAATTCTGTGAAATTAGGCTTTTTTCATTTGTTTTATGAAAGTTGCGGCTTATGGTAGGCCTGTTAATTATCCTGCACTTTTGGGCATTGCATTCTTAGTATAATAAGCTTGGCAGCATTGTTTGTTTGTTCATAATTTTGTTGTCTTTAGTGCATTGTTCAAGGGGCGCTTCTAAAAATTCCTAAGGAATTTTTCCTTGGAGGGTAGGTTGCCATTGCACGTGGATCGATCGACAAGATCTTGAATGTCTATTGAAGACATTTTAAATGCTTGTATGTAAAGAAACTTTGTCGCGACCAAATTTTCAGGGGGGTGATCCACTTACGATTTGGCTAATGGATTGTTAAGCCTAGACTTAACTCGGGCTCTCCCAAGCCCATACCAATTGGCGACTTAGGTTCAAGTTCTTAACATGCAATTGATTTTCAATTAGGAGTCGCCACTAATCAATTTTTGGTGGGTCGATTAGAAACCCAAGTAAAATAACGGGATAATTATTTTACTCTTACGAACTAGAGATTATGGGTATGGGGACTTCGTTACGCTAGAATTCTCTAACGCCATTTCGGTACCTTTCTTTTTATTTTGAAAAATGTTTGGCAAGCAGTTTAGATTGATTTTAAATCTATTTCCCTAACATGTGAGGTGGTCATACGGGTACGCAAACCACCAATTTAACACCCAGATAAACTATAAATAAATTGCAAAAAAAACTTACCTCCAAGCAACGAAAACATCTACAATGTTAAATTAAAATCCACATCAACAACCCTAGATATGGTTTCTAATTAACACGCAATTTTTTTTTGTTTTCACTTAATTAATGAAAATCATGCAATATGCAATGCAATATTAATTAAATGACCTAATTCTAATGACATATAATTTCTAATTAAATGGGCCTGACAAAAATACTAAATGACATGCATCTCAATGAATCTAACCCTAATGACGTGCATATGGCATTTTTTTCTTTTTCCTAAAATAATGCATTTTATCCTAAATAATAAAACTAATTTAACCTATGACTTTTTTTTTTGGTATTTTTCAAGAAATTCGAAATTAGGTGAAATTTGAAAATTACCTAATTAGATTAAGATCCTATTTAATTTATATTAGGAATTAGGTTGAGCCACATCCTAATCTAAACTAAAATATTATCTTAACCAAAATAATCCTAAAATGCAATAAATCTAAAAAAGTACCTAAACTTATAAAAAATTATCTAGATTAAACTAAGTGCAATTTTTATCCTAATATGCAATGACATGCAAAATGTACCCTAACTCTACATGATATATGCATGATGATTTTTTTTTTGTGTTTTTGTTTTCTTTCTCTTTTTTTTTTTAAATTTCGAAATTAATAATTGCCAAATAATTAAACATGCAATCCAAGTTAAAAAAAATGAACTAGCAACCTAAATTAATTGATTTGTTTTTATTTTTTATTTTTTTTTTTAAATTCGAAATAAAATACCTATTATAAACATGCAAACCCTAAAACTACATTTTTTTTTTTTTTTTGTTTAAAGAAAACTAATTTAAGTAACACCATAGCAAATCAAGCCATATTGATACCCAAATTGACGAACCATATCTCGCGCATGAGATCGGGTTGGCCAATTTCACATAAATCACGAATCGGATCTCGGGTGGGAGATTGGATTGGCAATTTTTTAAGTAATTGCGAGTCGGATTTCGGTGCAAAAATCGGACTGACAATCACTAATTTCAAGGCAATTTCATATCATGGAATTTCAATTTCACATTAAAGGAATAATTACACTAAAAGATAAAATAAAATAGCAAAAACAATAAAAAAAATAAGATAAAGAAAAACTAAATTTCCTTTTGCTTTTTCTGTCTTTTCCTTTTCATTTTTTTTTACAAAAAAGAAAAATAAAGCTGGTGGCCGGTCCGGCGAGGAGAGATCGCTGGCTAGGGTTCCGGTGAGGGGCTCCAAAGGACGGTGCGACGGCGACGCGGCACCGGGGCTTCGGGACCGACACGGAGCGGCGCGGCAAAGATTGGCGGACGGCGTCGCGAGCGGCGCGGTGAGATCGGGACGACGTCGAGCTGTGGGCTTTGGGGCGGCGCGGCAGTCTACGCAATGGTAGCGTCTGCGGAGGGGGCTGCTGCGGGGGCACGGATCTACAAGTAGAGCGGCTTCACGGGCAGATGGGTCACGAATCGGGAGCAAGGCGTTGCGGCGGGGCAGAACGTCGGATCCCAAACCGGTGAGTGAGGCTCGGGCACAACTTCTGCAAAGGATCTCGGATCTGCCGGCGTCGGGGCGGCGAGGTGGCTCTTCGGGACGGCGACGCGGTAGCACGGGGAAGGTTGGCTCAGCAGCGGTGCGATTCTGGGTCGCCGGTGGCTCGGCGGCCGGTGCAGGCAAGCGGCACGGGCAGATCAAGCCATATTGATACCCAAATTGACGAACCATATCTCGCGCATGAGATCGGGTTGGCCAATTTCACATAAATCACGAATCGGATCTCGGGCGGGAGATTTGATTGGCAATTTTTTAAGTAATTGGGAGTCGGATTTCGGGTGCAAAAATCGGACTGACAATCACTAATTTCAAGGCAATTTCATATCATGGAATTTCAATTTCACATTAAAGGAATAATTACACTAAAAAGATAAAATAAAATAGCAAAAAAAATAAAAAAATAAGATAAAGAAAATACCTAAATTTCCTTTTGCTTTTCTGTCTTTTCCTTTTCATTTTTTTTTTACAAAAAAGAAAAATAAAGCTGGTGGCCGGTCCGGCGAGGAGAGATCGCTGGCTAGGGTTCCGGTGAGGGGCTTCGGAGGACGGTGTGACGGCGGCGCGGCACCAGGAGCTTCGGGACCGACACGGAGCGGCGCGTCAAAGATTGGCGGACGGCGTCGCGAGCGGTGCGGTGAGATCGGGACGACGTCGAGCTGTGGGCTTTGGGGCGGTGCGGCAGTCGGCGCAATGGTAGCGTCTGTGGAGGGGGCTGCTGCGGGGGCATGGATCTGCAAGCAGAGCGGCTTCACGGGCAGATGGGTCACGAATCGGGAGCAAGGCGTTGCGGCGGGGCGGAACGACGGATCCCGGACCGGCGAGTGAGGCTCGGGCACAACTTCTACAAAGGATCTCGGATCTGCCGGCGTCGGGGCGGCGAGGTGGCTCTTTGGGATGGCGACGCGGCAGCAGAGGGAAGGTTGGCTTGGCAGCGGTGCGATTCTGGGTCGCCGGTGGCTCGGCGGCCGGTGCAGGCAAGCGGCACGGGCAGACCCCCCACAAGGAAGGAAGATGAACAGTCGTGGTTTTTTTTTTTTCTCGGTTTTTCTCTCTCTCTCACCTCACTTTTCATTGTTTGCACTTTTTGTATTTTTTTTTTCGACGGAAAAGAACTCTCCCCTCCCCACCGTACGCGACTCCTTTTATACACCAAAAAATTGTATCTCTGTGGTATATTTCATTGCCAATTTTGCTCGTGCAAAATACTATTGCATATATCATCTCACCAGGCGCAATATTTTTTGTGTTTTTTCCAATATTTCAATCGAGAATTTCCTTTCCGTCAAAAATACATCCCCGGTGTATATTGCCTAAATATATGAAAATCCTATCGGAATATGTGAAAAATTTTGCAGTTGCCGTCGGTCCAATAAACAAAAATGTTCCTAAATTGTATGCCATGTGATTATTTATTTATTTTTTTCGGTAAAAATTAACCCTAAAAATTATGTAAAAATTTAGGTGTCAACAGCTGCCCCTCTTTGAAGGTGAGCTCAAAGAGGTTGCCTTCAAAGACAAATTGAGACCTAAATTTTGGTCATGCACATGCAATGAATGATTTTTGTTGGAAAATGAATTACATTTTTTGATGCAATTTATATGATGCATGGAAATACTAATGCAAATGATAGATGAACCTATATGGAATAACTTACCTTCGAGGATGATAGAGTAATTCGAGGTAGTGGGTGTTACCTGTCTAGGACCCGTACCATTCTGCGGTCGCCTAAAATAGTAACATGACTTTGTGAAGATGCTGCTTTCCTAGGACCCATACCATTCTACGGTCGCCCAGTATGGCAGAAAGGAGCTGCTTTCTCAGGACCCGTACCATTCCACGGTCGCCCAATACGGCAGAAAGGTTTTTTAAGGAATTGCTTTCCCAGGACCCGTACCATTCTACGGTCACCTAGTACGGCAGAAAGGTTTTGTTTAGGACCCGTACCATGCTACGGTCGCCTGAATGAAGAAATTGCTTTTCCAGGACCCGTACCACTCTACGGTCGCCTGTTAGAGCAATAAATGTTGTCTAGGACCCGTACCATTCTACGGTCGCCTAGACTAAGGTTTTGCTTGGCTAGGACCCGAACCATTCTTCGGTCGCCTTAATCAGATTGAATCTGGAGGAAAAATCTTTGGGGGACAACTCAATTGAGTGTCGGTATGCTTAAAAGGGAATACCTGTACAATGACAAATATTCAAGGTATGGATAGAGATATACTTACTTGGTAACATCTCCGATCTTCGGGGTACATCTCCTGCAAAACATGATCATAGAAGAGGCAACATGCATTTGGAATCATAAACATGCATCAATATAATGGATGTTCATGATGATTTCCATTAATCTTGCACCGCCTAATTTCCATTCTGAACACATGAGTGTCATGAATGTGTCAAATGAGGGATCTTTTGGTCTGAAAGGACTTTTTCTCTCATCTTCATTAAAATGGCAATTTCATCTTGACCTTTGATGCAGGATTTTGTCAATCACTTATCTCACCATCGTCATGCCAAACAAAAGTCTGAGCAATCTCGCAAGTGATACGATTTCACCAATTTGAGAGGTCTTTAAGAGGGACCGTAATGTGGGTTTGGTCAATGGCTTAACAAAGGGGACTCTTTGAGTCGAGGCTATTTGACAAATGACATTTCATAATTGTCCTGGGATTTTCAAGTCAAGAAACATATGAAATGAGACAGTAATAATCTTACTCGCACTTCTTCAAGCGATGCTTTTAAGCATATGAACTCTTATGTTAATTCAAGTGCCTTAATCTGAAGAGACTTTGCAAGGGACGTAACGTAGGCTTGGTTCATGGGTTGTGAAATGAAAGGATCATTAAGCTCAAAAAGTGTTTAGATGGTCAAAGTTGGTAATCATCTTGACATTTCCACCACTTTCTTTCTTCAATGTCGAAGATTTTCTTTGCACTCATTGATTGCAATAGCATTTGACTTTTTTTTTTTCCAGTATCGCCTTGTTCAGGGTATGACTCACCATATCAGGTGTTTTATTTTTCTTTGGGCATTTAGCCTTGCTTTTGCCAGGCACACTGCTTTTTCATGCCCCATTTTTGCACTCTTTTCTTTGGACAAAATCTCCATTTTTGTTGGCATCCTAGTTCATGCCTCTTGAATGTTTTTGTCTTGCCCCAGTGTGAGGGATGATCACCAATTGGGTTTAAAACGAAATGAATTCATAAGCTCAAGTGGGCTATGCAATGGATGAAAGTGTATAGGATAGAGAAATGACCGCTCTTCATCATCCTAGGACATTTTGAATTATCGTATGAGTTACAATGCGAAAGCAATACTCGAAGATTGATGCAAGTGTGAGTAAGAAAATTCCTATCATTCATCTCAAATATTATACTAATGTGGGATGATTCTTGACAAGGATGATTTAAAAATTCTTCATGTGTGTGAGCTTGAAGGGCTAAACAATGGGTATACCTGTAGTGTTTTGGGTACAAGAAGAAATTGCCTCTTGTCACCTTGGTTAGTGTACCCTTTGCGAGATCACCCTCTTCCTTGTGGGCATGGAGCTTTTTCACACAACTCACCAAGGATTAGTGTATGGGATAGTGTATGGAACAAGGCTTGCCTTTTATCATTCCAAGATATCCCATTTGACACATTCAATTTATCTCACACAATTCATCAAGGAAGAAAAATGCAAGATTTATGACAAATTTGAACAATTCAGCTCATTGTGGCACTTTATTAGTCATAAAAATACTTGCAATTCAAGACATGACATGGCAAATTCTATCATGGATAACATTTCTTGACACATCAGCATTAATTGGAGTGGAAAACTCACGACCACCCATCTCTTTTTCACCACATATGGGCGGCTACAGTTTGGAGCAAGCTTGCCCCCAGAATCTGGAATTGGATTGAATCATCTTTGCACTTTTGCATGCTATAAGACTGTCTCTGAAACATGATGTAGATGGATCAAAAGACAAACGGGGTAAATCATATTTTTTGAAAGATTTTTTTGAAGAAATTTTTTTTTTGAAAATTTTTTTGAAGCATTTTGACACGAAAAAGCATGATGAAGCCCAGGCCTCGGAATTCTTTTTGGATTGTTCTTTTTGTTTATCGGCTGGATATCATCACCGGGCTGGTTTGGTGTACTTCATCATGCCCTCAAAATAAAACTTGTAATTTTATTGATATTCATCAATCAATTACATTTATTGAATGGAAATGCGATTTTCAAGCCCTAAAAAGAGAGCGAAAAAGAAGAAATCGAAAACAAGCCCTAAAAAGTGATAAAATTCCCGCCGGGGGATGTTGGAAATCAGTAAATTAGTTACTCTTGTGGGCCATGGCTATCTCCTCCGGAAGTCCTTCGTTAATGGTCCTATGAAGATATCATCGAAGAGACCAGTGATTCCTTCCAATGCATCATCGGGGTTCTCTGTTTCTGAGGGTGTTAGATCATCCATGCTGCCCCATCCATCTGGGACAATAGTGCAGGAATCAATGTAGAAACTAGGAGGGGCCGTATACTTCACTAGATAATCGAATTTTCCACTTGACTGCCCCAGGGTGTCTATTATTTCCGCTTCATGCTGCATCATTACCGGGGGGCTAAGGAATGTCTCACGAATGTTCGAGGGTGATGAGTTTTGCCTTCCTTGCCCTTGGTCAGGTGGCGGGTTCTGCCTTACTTGTCTTCGTCCTTTAGAACTTTCCCCACCTCTTCCATGGTATCCTAATCTAGCAACACGAGACCTCTGAGGGGATTCATTGGGACTTTGAATACCCTGACCATTTCTTTCAAGGCCACTACCAGGAACAAAACCATTCCCAATCGTCATCCTTCCCATCATAAGGGCAACATTTAAAACTTCAGGAGCGGGTGGTGAGTCTCGAGATACATGTATGGTGGACACCAACTCCAATGAGTGGTAACTCGATTCGACTTCAACGTCTGGATCTAGAATAGCATTGACCGTACCCTCATGCTCTGGTAGTGGATTCTTCTGGACGTTCGGCCGAGCAGTTTGAAATGAGAAGGCCTTCGTGTCTAGGAGGTTTTGGATCTTGTGCTTCAAGGTGAAACATTCATCAGTTGAATGTCCCAATTCACCACTATGATAGTCACACTTCTTCATTGGGTCGTAGCCTCGGATGCTTTCACGATTAGGACGCTCCGGCTCATTAGTAAGCAAACCTTTCTTTCTTAGGATTGCCAACACTTGGGATGGAAATCCAGGGAGAGGGGTGAACTGTCTTCTTGCTTGGGCAGCTTGTTGCCTTTGATTCATCTGGATAGTTGGGGCACGATTGGTATTTTCTTGGCTATAAGCCATATTCACATCTTCAACAAGCTCTTTATCCTTCTTGGCAATGAATCTTCTACTCGATGGCTCAGTAAACCAGCCTTCCCTTATCCCCATCTTGATTTGTTCCCCCACAAGAATAAGCTGATTGAAGTTTTCAACGTACGTGCTGGCCATCCGTATACGAAACTCGGATGGGAGAGTTTTGATAAACAACTTCATCAGCTCCTTATCAGTAGGCTCAGGGGTGATTTGAGTTGCTAGATTTCGCCATCTCACGGCATACTCTTTGAATGACTCGCTCTTCTTTTTCTCCATCCTCTCGAGATCCTCTCGGGAAGGTGCAATATCCATGTTGAACTTGTATTATTTGAGAAATGCGTCAGCCACTTCATTCCATGCGTCGAGAAGATTCACATTTTTCATGACATACCAATTCAGTGCAAGCCCAGTCAAACTTGCATGGAATGATTAGATCATGAGAGGCTCGTTCTTGACATATTGGGCCATGCGCAAGTGGTACATCTGCAAATGAGCTTTTGGGCAGGAAGTACCATCGTATTTTTCAAAATTCGGCATTTTGAATTTCTTTGGCATCTTGACTTTCTCGTACGCAGATAAGTCGAACGGGAGTGAACTCTGTGACTCCTGCAATTGTTTAAACTTTTCTTCCAATTTCGCAAAGCGTTCATCCTGCTCCATCTTAGGGATGTTGACAAGCTTAGCCTTTTCCACAGTGATCGGGAATGGATCATCTTCCAGCCCGGGCATGTCATCCTCACCCATTTGGGCCTTGTTTGCCGGCTTCGGGACGACTATCTCAGGGAGAGTGGGTGCAGGAGCCGAATTCACTTGGAGGGATTGGATTTGAGTTGTTATAAGCTCCATAGAGGTAGCTAACTGTTGGAGTTGGCCTTCCATAACAGAGATACGATTACGCATTTCGGTTTGTTCGGCCATTCTTGCTCTTAATCGCGTGATAATAGGTGAGCACGGAGGATCCGTTATCACCTAAAAAATAAATGAAAATATGTAAGCACAATGTGTAAATAGAGAACCAATCCATGACAATGATCTAATCAATTTTTCATTTTTTTTTTCATTGATTCATGAGAAGTTCGTACAAGAAGGGCATTTCCTAAAAATAGACTAAGAAAATAAAGATAGACACCCTAACAAAACCAAATTTCCTAAAGATAAATTGAAAACAAATTCTCAAAAGTTTTTTTTTTTTTTTTTTTGGCAAATGATTCATTGCGTGGCAATTTCCTCATTTCATTTATAATTGACAAATGAATTAGATCAAACGACTAACCTAGATTGTCATGGACAGACTAAAAGCACAACAAAATAAATTGCATGGTATAGGGAAAGAAGACTTATTTCATCAAGGAGAATCGATGGCAATCACATAGACATGCGCATGGTAAGTGGCTCGATTTCTAATCTATAAGGCTTATCAAGGTGGAGCCACAAGGATGATCAGACTAGCCACAGGCTTGTGGACTATGTCGGGTCCTCATGACTCTGTCTTGGTCAAAGAGCCGATCCGGGTCACGGGCATGCGGACTGAGGTGGGTACTCTCGACACCATGAAAGAAATTTCGAGATTAAGATGGGCAACTCGTACCGCGGGCTTGCGGTCGGAGTGGTATCCATCTCAATACCATCCTAGATGATCCTATGCGGCCCAGGTCCGACGGCAGGTTGTGTGTGCAATAGTGTAGTGCTAAATGCAAAGCATGCACAACAGTTTAAATCACACAACACTTCAATAACTTAAATTTAAAACATTCATTCCCAACTCTAATCTGCAAGACAATGGTTAGCAAAGACTACTCCCCTTATATCTCCCAATCTGCAAAAACATCTAACACCTTAAGTGTTAGGGACGTACCTGGGATCCTCATTGCCAAACAAAAATATTTTTTCAAAAAGAAAATTGGCCTAAGTCCACTAAGAGTTTTAACTCAAATCCCCAGCGGAGTCGCCAAGCTGTCGCGACCAAATTTTCAGGGGGGTGATCCACCTAGGGTTTGGCTAATGGATTGTTAAGCCTAGACTTAACTCGGGCTCTCCCAAGCCCATACCAATTCACGACTTAGGTTCAAGTTCTTAACATGCAATTGATTTTCAATTAGGAGTCGCCACTAATCTATTTTTGGTGGGTCAATTAGAAACCCAAGTAAAATAACGGGAGAATTATTTTACTCCTATGAACCAGAGATTATGGGTATGGGGACTTGGTTACGATAGAATTTTCTAACGCCCTTTCGGTACCTTTCTTTTTATTTTGAAAAATGTTTGGCAAGCAGTTTGGATTGATTTTAAATCTATTTCCCTAACATGTGAGGTGGTCATACGGGTATACAAACCACCAATTTAACACCCAGATAAACAATAAATAAATTGTAAGAAAAACTTACCTCCAAGCAACGAAAGCATCTACAATGTTAAATTAAAATCCACATCAACAACCCTAGATATGGTTTCTAATTAACACGCAATTTTATTTTGTTTTCACTTAATTAATGAAAATCATGCAATATGCAATGCAATATTAATTAAATGACCTAATTTTAATGACATGTAATTTCTAATTAAATGGGCCTAGCAAAAATACTAAATGACATGCATCTCAATGAATCTAACCCTAATGATGTGCATATGGCATTTTTTTCTTTTTCCTAAAATAATGCATTTTATGCTAAATAATAAAACTAATTTAACCTATGACTTTTTTTTGGTATTTTTCAAGAAATTCGAAATTGGGTGAAATGTGAAAATTACCTAATTAGATTAAGATCCTATTTAATTTATATTAGGAATTAGGTTGAGCCACATCCTAATCTAAACTAAAATATTATCTTAACCAAAACAATCCTAAAATGCAATATATCTAAAAAAGTACCTAAACTTATAAAAAATTATCTAGATTAAACTAAGTGCAATTTTTATCCTAATATGCAATGATGTGCAAAACGTACCCTAACTCTACATGATATATGCATGATGATTTTTTTTGTGATTTTGTTTTCTTTTCTCTTTTTTTTTTTTAAATTTCGAAATTAATAATTGCCAAATAATTAAACATGCAATCCAAGTTAAAAAAAAATGAACTAGCAACCTAAATTAATTGATTTGGTTTTTTTATTTTTTTTTAAATTCGAAATAAAATACCTATTATGAACATGCAAACCCTAAAACTACATTTTTTTTTTTTTTTGTTTAAAGAAAACTAATTTAAGTAACACCATAGCAAATCAAGCCATATTGATACCCAAATTGACGAACCATATCTCGCGCATGAGATCGGGTTGGCCAATTTCACATAAATCACGAATCGGATCTCGGGCGGGAGATTGGATTGGCAATTTTTTAAGTAATTGCGAGTCGGATTTCGGGCATGAAAATCGGACTGACAATCACTAATTTCAAGGAAATTTCATATCATGGAATTTCAATTTCACATTAAAGGAATAATCACACTAAAAAAATAAAATAAAATAGCAAAAACAATAAAAAAAATAAGATAAAGAAAATACCTAAATTTCCTTTTGCTTTTCTGTCATTTCCTTTTCATTTTTTTTTTACAAAAAAGAAAAATAAAGCTGGTGGCCGGTCCGGCGAGGAGAGATCACCGGCTAGGGTTCCGGTGAGGGGCTCCGGAGGACGGTGTGCGGCGGCGCGGCACCAGGGGCTTCGGGACCGACACGGAGCGGCGCGGCAAAGATTGGCGGACGGCGTCGCGAGCGGCGCGGCGAGATCGGGACGACGTCGAGCTGGGGGCTTCGGGGCGGCGCGATAGTCGGCGCAACGGTAGCGTCTGTGGAGGGGCCTGCTGTGGGGGCATGGATCTACAAGCGGAGTGGCTTCACGGGCAGATGGGTCACGAATCAAGAGCAAGGCGTCGTGGCGGGGTGGAACGTTGGATCTTGGACCGGCGAGTGAGGCTCGGGCGCAACTTCTACAAAGGATCTCGGATCTACCGGCGTCGGGGCGGCGAGGTGGCTCTTTGGGATGGCAACGCGACAGCATGGGGAAGGTTGGCTTCGTGGCGGCGCGATTCTGGGTCGCCGGTGGCTCGGCGGCAGGTGTGGGCAAGCAAAGCACGGCAGACCCCCCCCATGAGGAAGATGAACAAAGTCGTGGGGTTTTTTTTTTTTTTTTTTTTTCGGTTTTTCTCTCTCTTACCTCACTTTTCACTGTTTGCTCTTTTTGTCTTTTTTTTTTTTGACGAAAAAGAACTCTCCCCTGCCCACCGTACACGACTCCTTTTATACACCAAAAAATTGTATCTCCGTGGTATATTTCATTGCCAATTTTGCTCGTGCAAAATACTATTGAATATATCATCCCACCACGCGCAATATTTTTTTGTGTTTTTTCCAATATTTCATTCGAGAATTTCCTTTCCGTCAAAAATACATCCCCGGTGTATATTGCCTAAATATATGAAAATCCCAACAGAATATGCGAAAAATTTTGCACTCGCCATCGGTCCAATAAACAAAAATGTTCCTAAACTGTATGGCATGTGATTATTTTTTTTTTGGTAAAAATTAACCCTAAAAATTATGCAAAAATTTAGGTGTCAACAAACTTCGTGTTGGGATTACAATGCATAATACAGTCACTAGAAGTCGCAACTCCTCTTCCTCTCTCCGTCTAATACCATAAGAACAAGGACAGGCCAATTAGTGCACTTTGGTAATGTTTCTATTCTGAGGAACAATTCTTGAACAAAAATAATTTTTTTTCTATTCCTGAAAACAATTTATGAGTATAAGAACGCGCTTGATAATTGCAAAAAATTTATATTCCAGGAATAGAAATGCGTTTGGTAAACTTGTATAATTTTGTTGTTTAATTTAATTTTTTGATTTTTTTTATTATATTTTTGATTTTTTTCTTTCTTTTTTCTTTTTTTTTCTTCTTTCTCCTTTACGACCAATCGCCAGCCATGGCGGTGGTCAGTGACCGGCCAGGCGAGGTCGGGAGAGCTCGCCGGAGCCTCGCCAGATCTAGTCAATGCCAAGCCTTGTCGGTGGCCAATCGAGGCCGAGCCTCGCGCCAGCCAACAAGGCTCAAGCTCGCCCAGATATGTCGAGGCCATGAAATCTTCAAAATAGAGAAACCAATTCAAGTTTTCAATGCTTACATTCTGCAACTATCTTCTCTAGACATTGTCATAGGAAACAAAAAGATCGGTCTCAAAGTTGGAATAGGTAATTATTTCAAGACTCTCTTCCACTTCTTTACATATCCTCTGCAATTTGTTCGGACCTTATCGAATTCATAACTTATTTAGTTATCACATTTTTTTTATGACAACATGATAAGACAAATGTTCAAATGGGAGTGTACCTCACTTCCTCTCAAGTTGAATGAACTTATTGGAGAAATTGATATTTTTTGATTAAATCTCCTCGTCCCTTAACTCTTCGGGAGACTTGTAAGGACCATCCGGGGATATAAATTCAAGTCCAAGGAATCCTTTCTTTGCCAAATTAACTTGATGAGATGCAGAAGATAAAAATCAAAGTAGAAGCCCCACAACCCTTGAGCAAATAAAGACCATTATCCAATTTACCATCTCCAATCTCCTTCTCCATTATTAGATTGGTGAATTGATTGTCTTCCAAGTACAAATATTTCAACCTCGTCAAGTTAGTAGTTCTTGGTAGCATTCGGCCACACAGGTGTGTTTAGATTGTCACGTTGAGTATGAGACTATGAAAAGATTGTATTATTCATATTAATGGGTTCTATGGTATGCGACTTTCTCAAGACCACATTTACTCAAAATAGTCATTCTTCTTTCACTCATGTGGCCTAACCGCATATGCCACAACATTGATTTTTTAAATTGCACCTAAATTCGAATTAATGCCATAATTGAAAAAACCACTCCAATCAGAAGAACGAATAATTTACCTACAATGGTTAAGGAAGGGAATATAATTTGATAGTTTCATCATGCCTCGTGCCGCCAGGGTGAGGTCAAGCCTCGCCGATGGCCTGGCGAGGCTCACCTAGCCACCAAGGCCACCAGTGAGGCTCGACCTCACCTAGGCGGTGTAAGGTCAGCCTCGCCCAACCACGGTGAGGCTTGACGTCGCCAGGGGCCGGCGATGCTCCAGCGAGGTCGCCAGCCATGGCCAAGGCCAGCGATCGGCCAAAAGGAAGAAGGAAAGAAAAGAGAAGAAGAAGAAAAAGAAGAAAAAAGAAGAGAGAAAAATTGTTTTTCGGAATTGTTCCCAAGAACAAGAAGCAACTTTTTTCTACTTCTTGTTTCTATTCCAAATCTGTTCCCGGGAACAAAAAAATAGATATTTTTGTTCTTAAGAACAAAAGTTTTACCAAACATATTTCTGTTCTTTTTTTGTTCCCTGGAACAAAAGAAGAGAAATTTTTGTTCTAGGAAACAAAAACACGTTTTAATAAATAGGGCCTTAGCTTCTTCAAGAAGCGAAGCACGTGGCTTCTAGCCCATCTCTCTATCTCTCTCTTCTTTATATATATATATATATATATTTTTTTTTTTTTTACTCCATACATGTCTAGAATATGGCATATTTGAATCCTTCCTTATTTTTCTTCCAAAAAACAGTCCCTCGTGTTCCTTCTATTATTAAAACATATTTCATGCCATCCTCATCTCCTAATTTCTCCGTTCACGTTCAAGCAATATTTATAAGGTACTCTCTCGAGCGCTACTCTTAAACATTATAGTCCAAGTTAATCTTTCATATCTTCTATCATGTGAATTTCTTTTAGTTAATAGAAATTAAATCTAGTGTGTTGGTGATATGTTGATATGTATGAATTTAGCGATGTTATTACAAGTTTTCACTGAATTTAATGCATATATTAAACTGAATATCGACTATGAAATCTCATGAGATACACCCGAAATCCATATGAGTTCCATCATCATTAATTATCCGAATTTAGTTTAGTATATATACCACACTGAATTTAGCCCCATTGGCGATTTATTTATTAAGGTGGTCCCTCTCGGACAATTGTTCCTTTTTTTTTTTTTTTTTTTTTTTGTGTCGGAAGCGCATTTGTTTCTCCAAAGTTTTGAGAACTTTTTTTTTTTTTTTTTTTATCAATCTTTGAAGCCCTCTACCTTCCTCCTTAGGATTCACCCTTCAGTGTGAACCAACCCCTTCAATCGCAAGCCTTGGATCTCAGGCTTGGCAACGCTAGGCTCGAGCCCTAGATGTCAATGGTGTGCATGATAAAATTTCTGGAATAGAAATTGATTTCTGGCCATAAATTAATTTCACAAATTTCTATTTCAGCAATTGAGAAGTTAAAAATTTTAGCTTCTAATTTCTTTTTCAAATCAATTTATGGAATATAAATTTGTTCTAGAAATAGAAAAATCAAATTGTATTACCAAATGGATTTATGTTCTAAACATGTTTTGGGAAACAGAGAAATAGAGAAGTATAAATTTTATCATGCGCAGCCCAAATTCAAGGTAGGCTCAAACTCATATATGATATTTGAGGCTCGAACGCATTGGCCAAACTTGGGATGAACGACAATGTGGACAAGTCGTGGCCATGCGAGTGGAAAACAGAGGCAAATGAGTGAGCTGAGATTGGAGGCTTTGGTGGTGAAAATCTGTGACAGGCGGTGGTGGAAAGCGAATGTCACGGCTGTGGTCAAGGGCGGAGGCAACAATAGTCGGCTGAAATGGCAGTGGCCCTCACGCTGAGGTAAGTGGGATAGCCAAGGTTCATGATCTCGTTTCTTCTCACGTGTTTGATCCCACAATTCTAGTTTCCACCGATTAATTGTGATCTCTTTCTCTCTCACACAAAATAATCTGCAATCTAAGTAGTGCACTAAGCAGAAATTGAACAAGCATCACATTTGATGGAATCTCCTTGAGATTTATAGAGCCTATTTGTTAACGTTCTTGTTCTTTTGTTTTTCTACTCTTTTGCTCCCAAGAACAAAAAAAAGATCCAAAATCCGTTTGATAACGTCAACTAATTTTTCTATTCCTCAGAATAGAAAAATGGGCGGGGAATAAATTTTGAACAAAAATAAGAAGTAAAAAAATAGTTTCTTGTAACAATTTTTAGAAATAAATTATTTTTTTTTTTTTTTTTCTTCTTACTTGCTACTTGCCGTTTGCTGCCACCGCCCTCTACTATACAGCTGCTGCCTCCGCTAGCCGACCATCGACCATGGCCAACTATCAGCAGCCACCAACAAGGAAGAATAAGAAAAGAAAAAGAAAAACTTAAGAAATTATTAAAAAATAAAAGAAATTATATGTCACAAAAAAATTTATGAGTTGCACCAAATATATTAATTTTTTTTTTTGTCCATTCTAAGAATAAAAATTTTGTATAGTTATCAAACATGTTCTTTTCCTAAGAAATTATTCCATGGGTTAGAAATACAAAAAGACTATTTTGAAAAGAAATTATTCCTCAGAACAGAAGCGTTACCAAACGGACCCATATTGAACTCACTATTTTCAATAGTTCAAATTTAGTTTAGTTTGTAGATGACACTCATGGCAACTCAATCTCCATCAAATATGATAGCTAACCATTACTATTTTTACCGAAACTATTTTTACTGAATCTTCAATTAGAAGATCCCAATTTGTTCAAATTCTAACCAAATTAGAAGGTGGATTTGTAACGCTTTCCACATGGACAACAATGACACTGAAGCACAAAATATTATTGCATTGAAGTATGTGGATGAGCTGTCCACTTCCGATTTACGCATCTTTATAAGCTACTTGGAGAGAGTACTCTGCCCTTACACACTTATTTCTGTAATGTGAGAAAATCGTAGAAACACGGAGACGAAATAAGAGAGTGAATGTAGGTCCACAATAAGAGCAGCAATGAACAAGCGCCACTCAGGGAGCAGCGGCCAGACTTAGCTCTACCATATTGAACAGTTTAAATAGCCTCAACTGATGCTATCCAACATTAAAAACGTTGCCTCATAGCTTTGGATATCATTCAACAACCGAGTGATGACCATGAGCAATTTGGTGATGGGCTGGTAAGCGTTGGACCACAGCTCATGCAACGGGGTCGTGGGGCTCGCGAGGCACGAAGAGGGATGGACTAAGATGTGTGCTGCGATTGAAGTCATGCCCACATCGAGGTACTCCTGCGTTGGAGGTGCACCCCCACTTTTGCTCCACTTCGCTTCCATGAGCCATGACTGAAATGTCTCACCCCACTTTCCGATCAAACACATAACATTTCAGCCCATTCCCGCAGAAGATATTGCTCGATGTAGCAAATTAAAGAAAGAGAAGTACAACGTGGGAACACGAGACTTACTATTTCTTGAAGGTTTTTCTTGATGTCCTTCCCTGATTGTTTGAAGCATTTTATTCTAAAGTCGGTGACGAGATCATCGAGGGCTTCGAATATGGTCTTGGCGTGCACAGTTAATCCTTCCCCATCCCACCTAATATAATGTTTGTCACCAATAAAAAAGGGGGTGATCAGAAATAAAAATAATTGAATGGAATTATCAGTTTAACGTACACACATTAATTTTGTATGTAGGCATCCATTCGTGCATATAGTCTAGTCAATTTAAACTCGAGAGATCAATTATTGAAATACTAAGTTGGAGTTAAACAAATACTAATGGTGATAAGCATACCTTTGAACTGCATTAGTAAGCTTTTCTAGATCCTCTAATGAACCTTCCATGTCGAAAAGTCATCGGCAACGGTTATTTTCATTGCGCTCTTGGCGACCAGTACTCTAACATCGGAGTTGCAACGTAGAGAAATGGAAGCGGCAACAGCAAAATAAGAGTACAATGTCTTCTCTCGACCAAACCCCATCTTTCTAAATCCGATTGTCGCGGACCACCTGAACTCATCCATTACATAACAGTCATTAGGAATAGGTACTTGCTAATGAACAATACGTTATTATACAGTTTGCATATATACCTCTTTACTACATCAAGCTCCATCCTGTAAACAGATTGTTGCAATACATAGTTCTGCAGAGCAAGTTGCACTATATCTTGATTATGAACAAATGATGGCCTAATGAAACCAGAGAAAAGTAAAAGGTTACTTGCATGTTATGGCATGGTAATACGACAAGATCCCTTTTAAGACATAAATACCTATTGTATGGAAATTTTCCCATCCATAGTACACAAGCATCTTTTTCCTCCATCCACGTCCTATGTTCCGGGTGGTCTAGTCGAGCCATACATGGAAGACCCAATTCGTGCTCAATCTATACGGAAATATCAAGCATCGACCGATATCATAACGATTATAGTCTAGGGGATGAAAAGAAGTATTGAATATTCCCGCTAACCATTCTGCAGTGACTCGACGAGATGGTGCTTGAATCTCCTGTTTCTCTAGACGCAATTTTCTCAAGAAATTTCTTCGAGAAAATTCTTGCTTTCTCGAGTTCGTGTTCGTCCAGAAGCATAAGATTGCTGGCTCTATAAATGTAAAGGAGCACGCTCGAGAAGTATTCATGATGTTTTTCAATGTGATATCGAACTTCTTCATAATCTAGAAACCAACAAAAGCTAGCTGCAAAATGCATAATTCAATTGAAATTAATTGAACCACTTAAAAAAAAAATCATCAGTGAATGACCCCAAGGAAAAGGAAACCAATTGAGGAACTTATAAAGCTCGCAGCTCATACATGGTGATATCCTATAACCATGCATGCGCAAAAGCCAGAATTCCAAACAATCTTTGTATAGCTCCGCAGTGATTGAATGAATTGATTTTGTGATTTGTTTTTCATGCTTGTAGTTCCTGAAAAAAGATATGTTGATATGCTTGAATTAGTTAAAGATGTCATATGGACAATTTCGGTGACTAAAACATAGAAAATAGTGTACAACTTTGTAGGGGAAATTTCCAAAAAATCCTATAAATATTGCATTTATGCCAATTTAAATTTAAATATTTCAATTATGCCAATTTAATTCTCAATATTTTGACGATTTGTCAATTTAGTCATAAGTCTTTTGACAATTTACTAATTTAGTCGATTTGCCCAATTTTAGTTGGAAATTATTGGCATGATAGTCTAGTCAAGGCCGAACGTTTAATGTGGTACAATCGATTCTAACGTGGGCAATTTGAAAATTGTTTTTAAACTTTTTAAATTTTTGAAAATTTTATTTTCTTTCTTATTTTCTTTATTTTTTCCTTTTTTTTTTTTCTAAATTCTGGGTTGGCGATCCTCGCATGGTTTGGCCAAGGGTGTGATGTCCCTTGCCTGGTTTGGATGTGGGCCTCCGTGCCCTCACCGGCCACAGGTGATGGTTTCAAACCCTTGCCTAGATCCAGGCGAAGGCCGCAAACCCTCTCTAGTCTAAGCAAGGGCCACGAACCTTGCTCATAGCTTGGCTAGGGCTTTGCAGCACTCGCTTGGATCTATGAGAAGGCCAACACCCTCCCGTATGGCCAGCAAGGGCACAAAGACTCTCACCTATACCAACGAGGGTTGACAACTCTTGTTAGTTTTTGACTGGAAAAAGAAAAAGAATTAATAATAAAATTCATAAAAAAAAATTAAAAATTGTCCATAGGAGCGATTTTTGATCAAAAATTAAATTGAATGACTAAATTGATAAATCGTGAAATGATTTAAGACTAAATTAGCAAATCATCAAAATATTTAAGACTGAATTATCACAAGTACAAGAGGTTTAGGAATTCTTTGTTAATTTTCCTAGCTTTGTAGGGATGGGCCTTGGAGCTTTTTAGGACAGTGTTGCCCGCCCCCGATTCCCCCCTTTCTTAGTAGTGGATATTCTATTTTTTTTTTTTTTTTTAAAGAGAGACTAGGAAATTTTTACTAACCGATAGATTTGTGCTAAAATTTCATCGTTCTCCCTGTCGAAATACTGGTCAACCCTAATCTTACCAGTTGAAGGACCATGGAAAGTTTTGTAAGATCTTCATCCACGGGATGGAGAGATGGAACTGTTTCAATCATCAAGAAAAGCCAAAAGATATTGGAGGGTCATGATTGGTAGAAAAGACAAATATATGCATTCGATAAACCAATTTCCAAGTTAATAATGGATAAATCAGTTTGCGCAAAATCTTCGGCGTATCCTATGATTACCCCTCTTTCATAAAATCAGCTTTCATTTGTTTAGCTTTCAGTCGCTGTTACGAGTACTACAGAATTGACCCACCGAATTATCATAGTCTTCAGTTTTGTTCCTATGTGCGGATGGCTTCCTGTTTGAGGCCGTCACAAAAGTCAAGCTAAAAGAAACAAAAAAGATCGCAATGAAGTTGATGCATCGTTTGTCATACCTTCTATAGAGCGAGATATTTTCGATACTCCTGATATATGACATTTCCGTCAACTCAAGTTAACCTCAACCAGTCAATAACTACAATTGTCTTATTCTCTTTTCCGAAAGTGATAAATATTATTTTCGTGAAATAGCATTAGTCAGGGAAACAAGAATGATGTACTTTGAAAGCATCTAAAAATCTCTTGGACGTAGAGTTCCCTTACTGCCACTAGAAGCACAATTCGAAGCAAGAGATTGAAGATAATTCAGGCATGCATCGTTCCCGGTGGATAGGTATGCACTTGATGTTGCAGAGGGTGATTGAAATAAAGAACGGTCACTGTCCAGATGCTTCAATATGGTTTCATGGCTGATTTTGTATGTCGGAGGCAATGCCTCAAGATACGACAACAATGGGCAATATCGGTTCTTGTCCGCAAGTTCTTCCCTGCAAAATGCCCAAACCCCTAAAAGTTATGATAGCATCTCAGGTGGAGGAAACATAGGATTGTCGGTACTTGTCATATTTAATTTTAAGATTTGAGGCTCTGACTATTTTTGAACTTTTACCAAAAAAGGAGTATATGATATTTTTCGACCAATAAAGAAGGAAAGTATTAGGATTACCTTTCGAGAATTTCTCGTCGATTGATGAATAAATCTGCTAGAGCACGGTCTATGCTTTCGGGGAATACGACCTCCAAACTGCTAGCACGTGCCAATTCAACCATTCCGGGCAAGACGATAGCAATCCAACGAGAAAACTTTCTATGCTTGTATCTTGAAAGAAGTAATTCCGCATTTTTGTGAATGAACTTTAATCCTGCAACGTGAAAAATCGAGAAGCATTAGAGAAGAGTCGGTGAAGAACTATATGACTGTTGCATTTCAGTAGAGGTGTTAAAATGGGTCATAAACCCATTTATGACCCATTTAAATCTTAAATGGGTCATAAATGGGTCACTTGTTTATAACAAAAGAAGTTAAATGGGTTTCACAATTAAATATTTAAGATAGGTGGGTCTTAAGTGGGTTTTTACATGGGTTGGGTTGAAAACTCATCTTTAACAAAAACATTATAATTCCTCCCTTCTCTCTTTGACTTTATAAAAATCGAAATTATAATTTTTATTTATTTTTATTTTCTCTTTCCTTTTTCTTCCTTTTTTATCTTTTTTTTTTTTCTTTCTCCTTCCTCCTTCCGATCGCCGGCACGGCGACGGCCGGGCGACCAGCCCGGGCGAGCCTCGAGCTCGCCGGCGTCAACCGAGCCTCGAGCTCGCCGACGTCGGGCGAGCTCGAGCTTGCCAGATCTGGCGAGGCGGAGGCCTTGCCGACGCTCGGCGAAGGGCGAGCTCGAGCTCGCCCGACACCAGCAAGCCTTGAGCTCGCCGGATCCGGCGAGGCGGAGGCCTCGCCGGTGTCGGGTGAGGCTTAAGCCTCGCCGGTTCCGGCGAGGGGCGAGCTCGAGCTCGCCGGCGTCGAGCAAGGCTCGAGCCTCGCCGATCGGGCGAGCCTCGAGCTTGCCGACATCGGGCAAGCTCGAGCTAACCGATCTGGCGAGCCTCGAGCTCGCCGACGCCGGTGAGCTCGAAGCTTGCCTGTGGCCGGTCGTCGGCGTCGTCGTGGCCGGCGGCCGGCCAAAGAAGAAGAATAATGAGAAGAAAAAGAGAAAAAGAAAAAGAAAAAAAGAAAATTATATTTTAAAAGTAAAATAAAAATAATTTAAAATTTAATTTTAAAAAAATAATTAAATTTGGATTTTTTTAAATAATTATTTTAAAATTTATAAAAATTGTCCATTAAATTTATATTGTATAAAACTATTTTAGCAATACAATTTAAAAAAAATAATATATATAAAAGCTTGGAAGTATTTTAATAATATAATCTTAAAAAAAAAAAACATAGGAATAAGTTTTTCTAAATTTGTTAATATGAGTTGGGTCGGGTCGGGTATGGGTTAAGTATGGGTCGGGTCAGGTTTGGGTCGAAAAATTTACATTAAACATAAATGGGTCATAAATGGGTTAATGAGTCAATTTGGGTTGGACCATTAATGACCTGACCCAAACCCGACCCGACCCACCTGTTTAACGGCTCTACATTTCAGTAAGGAAACGAATATAATAGTTACTTGCAATGTCCTTCATAAGCTTTCTTATTGTTGGAAATATCATGTCTGTATTGGCCTAAGTTCGAATTTCTTTAATCATCACTTGATTTATTTTGTCTATAATCCAAATTATATTTTATGTGTCGAAAAGTGCACAAATCACCAGATTGAAAGTTAGAATATAGTCGAGTGGCCAAATGAAAGGGGATCGAAAATTGTGTGTTTATTTGAAAGTTAAGTGTAAAGTTTAGATTAGTAATCTACTCACCAAAAATTATTTTATCCTAGAGAAAAGTCATGTTTGCAATGGCCATAGTCAGTGTTAATAAAGAAAAATCATGTTTGATTGGAAATGAAGCACGCAGTACCTTTCTCTATCAAAGGTGAACCGGCATGCCACTTTTTGAGCACGGTCATGCAAACAAGGGTCGAAGCAAGACACTCCACTCCATCAGGCATTTCATGTGTATCATAATCATGATATTGCCCAAAGCCTTCTTCATTCTGATTGTGAAGCACCCAATTAAGGCACCCCTCAAACATGGGATGATCATGTCGGCGAGGATTGGAATCATTGCTAGCCATGCAATGTCATATGATGAAGGGGAGAGGAATGAGAGTGAGCCCATGAAAGAAAGTATATCTCTTTTATCGTATTGATGAGAGATTGAATTGATGATTAAGAATTTGGCTGGCTTCTTTGAATGGGAGATTGCACGAATCAATGAGGTTTATTTATTTATGGCCTTGAGCTGATTCGTTTTTGAAGCTGTCATGTCAAAATGTGAATCATGACCATAGCAAAAGAATTGGTGGGGCAAATTCCTTTTCTATGTGGTAGATAGATTGAATAGGCTCTTCTGTGGAGTCGTAGTCCTAGTGGGGCAAACCCTTTTTGTATGAGGTAGGTAGATCGGATAGGCTCACTCAACCTAAGAACAATCTCTTTTCTTGGTTAGGGCTTGGGGGCTGGGGGCTGGAGGTTTTAGGGTTGGGGTTCGGGGGAGGGGCATGGCTTTTCCTTAGTGATACTAATGGCTTTTTGTTTTTCTTTTCTTTTCTTTTTTCCTGTAGACTTTCATAAGCTAAAAAATGAGAGAAAATACCCAAAAAAAAATCATAAATTTGTTATAATTGTACCGATTCAATTCCAAATCCTATTTTTTTACCAATTAAATCCTAAACATTTTATATCTATGCCAATTAAATTAATCTAGCCAATTTTGATAGGAAATTGTTGACATAGACGTAAGTCATCCTACATGGTGCAATCAATTTTGACATAGACAATTTTTGATAAATTTTCGATATCTATTTATTTATTCTTTTCCTTTTCTTTCTTTTTCTTTCTCTTTTTTCCCCCCTTTCCTTATTCCTCTAGCTAGTCACTAGACCTCAACGACCAGCTAGAGGTGAGGGTCGGAAAGGTGGATTGTCACACCCTGAACCTCAAGCACACGCACATCCCTTGGTGGTCGATAAAATTGCGACGTCTCAGGACGCGTTGCCGACCCATTCATTTTATTGCACATGCGGAAGTGAAATAAAACAATCCCCAGACAACACTCAACATAGGATAGAAAAGCAGGATAATCATTTTCAACAAACCACTTTATAAACAAATAGGTCTATATATAGACAAGCCAACCCTAAGGTTTATGTACAGAAGTTTGAATCAAAAACGACTACGGAGCTATCTAAACTCTGGACTCTCCAGACCTCGACTTCGGGTCTTCCACGGCACCATCCAAAGTGTTGATATCCAAAGGGTGCCTTATCTCCCACTCCCTGGCCTTGATGGGAAGCTCGTCAAAACCACCTAAAGGACCCTCCCGACTCCCATCAGGCTTGTGAAGGTACCATGCCTTGAAACAATGAGGTACCAAGTAAGGTAGGCCCTTATTGACCCAAACAGTGGACTCCACAAGCTCACAAGTTAGACTAGTTCCGGAGATTAGAAAATAAGAGCGCTGGAAATCTACTCCCTCGAAACCTCGTAGCGCACATGACGTGCCTCCATCTAAGAACTTGAAAAGATGAAACCCACGATGGGGTGAGACAATGTCTCAGCAAATTTAAGTCCTAAACTCCAATTAGGAAGAAAATACGCCTAAAGGGGGCCTAACAACACAATCAATGAGACTCACCTCACCTCAGTTTCTCCTTACACGTCAGTACAATTCATATACTCAGTGCTTATAATAGATGCACACATCAATTGAAATGTCTCAATCACATCTCAATCAATCGCATCTCAATAAAACACATTTTAATCAAACATAGGGGTCCCGATTATAAGGCCAAATTGTTGTAACACGTCTCATTCCGTGCTACACAATTTTGTCCCATAATCAAGCGCGACTATCTCCATCAATCACGCATTCCAATTGATTACTACCCGCACAAGCAATTCTACTCGACGCACATTGGTCTTCTGGCGTAGCCAGGCATCGTCTCATACCTTGAGCACGGTAACATCCACCCGATGCACATCGGGGGATGGCATTCCCAAAAGAGCTTCGATCCAAAATCTACTGCAATCAGCATCTGTTGTTTAAGGGCATCTCATATAGCAGCATCATCCTTTCGACGCACATCGGGGATGGGTTCACTTAATCATCACACGATCAATCAATCTCAGCCAAGAACATTGTGATTTGCACTCAAATGCCTCAATTAAGACAATATGCTTGGCCTATTTTCTTCGTATTAAAAACAACTAGTGAAAATAATCGTATGTAGGTACACGGTCAAATTGAACTTTAAAAAATTGATATCTTTCATTTTTAAAATCCCACTATTTGATATAATACTTAAAAATATTTTCGGGGTCGAAACCTGACATATGGTATTTTCTAATTAAATAGCAAAATTTCATAATTTTGAAATAAATATTCAAAAGTCACAATCATCACTCAATTGCACAATTTAACAATCAATTGCATAAACTAGGCACACCAATGCAATCACTATGAAATTCCGATTACCGACTATCACGAGATAATTTTCGAAAAATATTAAATAATTAAATAAATAGAAAAATTAATTAAATAAATGTAATTTAATCCAATAAATGCAAACCTAGGCTGGAAACGCTAATTTAACCACCTAAACGGGTCTAAAAAATTAATGCACCTATTCACATAAATAGTATAATCTATTTAGCCCTTAATCAATCTATTCTAACCACCTAACAATCATAATTAAGCAATTAAATTATTAATCAAAACTAACTAACCATTTAAGTCATACTTAGCCTAATCTAATTACCTACTAACCATCATTAGCTCCAAAAGCAGAGTTTAGCAAGTAAACTCATCGGATTAGCGAACTGGTGAGTCGACGGTGACGATGACGTGAAGACGGGCGACACATGAGCCTGTGGTGACACCAAACAAGGTCCAAACAGGCCCGAAAAAGGCCCACGAAGCTCACAGCTGGGCTGTGAGGTTCAGTTCTGGTCACAACTGAAGGAGGCAGCTCAGTTTGGCTATGGTGGCTGGAAATGAACTAGGCGGGCGGCAGCATGAGTAGGGGACTGACGGCGGGGCTTCAGACGGCTGGAACAGCAGCGATGGAGCTTAGGTAGATGGCAACAGGGATGGATGGAGGGCCTAGATATGCAGTGCAGCGGTTGGAGTCACATGGGCTAGCGTGGAACAACGAGCGGAGCTCAAGCGACTCGAATGGCATTGGACCGGCAATAGGGCGGCTTGCGGTCGATGGCAGGGGACTGGCTCGGTCTCTTTGGTTCTCTGCTCATTCTTATGCTTTCAAACAACTACAAAGGAGGAAGATGAAGCTAGAAGAAGAAGAAGAAGAAGAAGAAGAAAGGCTATTGGCTTGTGGGGGACCAAGAGCCCCATAAGTCTTCCAAAATAACCCAAAATCTCAAGTTCAAGGCCCTACCACCTTTAGCCTTATCCTTTGCTCAATTTCCTTCACAAATCTTCCTCAACAAGCCATAGAAGAGGATGAAATGTTGCACTCCCTTGGACCTACGAATTTTGAAAATTCCCCTCTAATTTCATCCAATTCCAACTCAATTGGACTCAAATTGGTGCTCATAAATTCAGCCAAGGTGCCCACATCCATCCCATGATTTTTCCTAATCAGTTGAACCAACTTGACGGTCAAAAGTGTGCTCAAAAGCGGTCCTCTAATTTTCCTGGTCCAAAATAACCAAACTTTGAATTTTCGCCAAAAACTCGAGTTTGCCGAAAAAATTTTGGAGGATGAGTTGACGTTCCTAAAATAAATTGTAACATGATAGAACTTTCAATTTTGAAATCGGGTTCAATTTTACGGTTAATTTCAATCAGACGCTATTTTAGCGTGACATAACCTACTATGTAGCTTTTAAAAAAATTTAGTGTATTTGACTCGTGGTCAATTATTTTAAGCCACATTGTACATCTTCGACTCATTGGCGGCTCTCGGTTGTCGTGAAAATCTCGAGGTTTCAAATACGAGCACGGGGTACATAAACGACAAAAAAATCAGTCTAGTGCCGATCGAAAAGAATTTTGCAATCAGGTGGGATCACCTGCACTCTAATCATATACCTCTATCGAATCAACCTATCTTCGATCTTTGATCGATTTTGACGGTGATGTATTAACCTTTGCAGATTAGCAAGGTCGAGCAATCGATTTCTAGTTGAATTTCAAGACTATTGCGTTTAAATTCCTTAATGGCTTCACCTGATAGATTAGTTATCTCGTGAGTGGCCAACTCAGAGAAAAATATTGTAGGCACATCGATGAAAATCCCATTTCATTTCATCGAAAACAGGGTTGAACATTAAGATGTCACATAGACCTTCCTAGCCACTAGCAAGGCCGACCTCACTTAGCAATGGCAAGGTCAAGCCTTGGTAGGGGTAGTGGTCCGAGAAGTTGATTGGCTGGCCCTCGCCTTTGGCCGATAGATGGCTAGAGGAAAAAGGAAAAGAGAAAACAAGGAAAGAGAAAGAAAATAAAATAAATAATTTTTTTATAAAATATTAAAATACTTATTAAAAAATTATCCATATTAGCATTAGCTACACCATTCCAAATGGCTAGTGTCCATGTCAACAATTTATGGCCAAAATTGATCAAATTGACTAAATTAGCATAAATGCAAAAGGTTTAGGACTCCATTGACAATAAAAAAGGTTTATAACTAAACTGACGTAATTACAACAAGTTCAAGTCTTTTTGGGTAATTTTACGAATAGAACCAAGTACAAGAATTGGTGGTTGAGGAATTCTACACCTATACAACTTAGTGCTAGTCGAAAATTTCAATTGTTGTTTTTAGTTCTATCTTCAAAATTATGTGAAATTTACACATTAAATGTGTCGGTGTGATTTTCTAGGTACAAGCCATTGTAGTGACTAAGTCGCTATAGAAATACGGTATGAACTACGGATACACTATACAACAACTATATATAACGGTATTCTGAATATGAAGAACATTAATGCAAGCCCTATTTTTTCATAGGATGTAATTATATTTCACTTCTATCCTCATTAATGACAATAATAGCCTGCCACTATGCTAGATAATTATTCAATCGACCTTATGTACATTATCAAGATATGTTAAGACTTCCTTCAATAGATGAATTCATGATAATTAGATTTTCTCAACTATTAAATCCTCAAGTACTCATAAGAAAAATTAAAATTCACATTCTTTAGGGTACACCATGGAGATTCGAAGATTCAAAGAAAATTCACAATTAAATCATCTACCATTTTTTACTTTTTCAACTTTTAAAGTTGTTGATAAAAAGTGCTAAACCTACTATAGGGTGGCCAATTAAATCCTAAACCTTTAAACTGTGTCAATTTAGTCCTAAAATCTTTTACAATATACCTACTTAGTCCTAAACTTCATATGTTTACATAAATTAATATGAATAACATTTTGTCATCACGATTTAATCATTTGACATGTAGAATGAAAATCAAGATGTTGTAGGCCAAATCAAATTGACACAAATTATAACATGAAGAGTACACGCCAACATGAATTGCTAACCTTAGTTCCAGTCATAGCCGTTCGGTAAGAGGAGAGATCGATGACAAAGATTGCAAGTTCGTATCTGAATGGAACTTCTGACCCAAATAGCTCATTTAGCAAATCAAGCTTATTTCCTTATGACACCCTCAAAATGACCATTTTTTTTTATTATAATCAACAAGACTTAATTAATAATAGCAGAGTTTGGTGAATAACATAAGTGATAAACATTGATATCGACGTGTAAATGAGAAGTAGCAATATTTTTTAGGCTCAAGTGTTGCTATATAAAAGGAGAGTAAGAAGTTACTTATTATTTGAGTTTTGTAAACTCCATTTGTAACCATCAATTGTTAGCTTTAAATAACCACATCCTACTCTTTATAAACTCTCACCAATCAATTAAGGAATTCAACTTTCTCACAAATTTGTCTTATTTTTTCATAATTAAAATATTTTTCAATTCCTGTATTTCAGTCATAGTTTTAGATATCTCATTGTCGATCAAGTTCCATGGCCTCAGAACAGAAACTGCCTATTAGCCACCAAGTTCCTATTCATTTGTTGACTCATATCATAGGTTATTTTAGGGTAGAAAAATTGTTATCCACGGATTTTACATTGCAACAAGTGTAAAGCATACCACTAGAATTAATAAGAATATCTCTAGTTTTAAAAAATCATACTAGGCAAAAAGAAAGAGATGAAAGAGCTTTAAAGATTCATAGTAAACCACATAGTATTCTTTTTTGGGAGGGTGCATTCTACCCCTAACATTTACACGCATTGCCTTATATAGGCTTAAAAAAACCAATGAAGACAAACACACTATGACTTTATAGAACCTTTATGGCCAACAATGGCCAATTATTTGTATTTGTGAAGGCTCACACTAATAAATTGACTTTTCTACTTATGACAAACTCTTAGCCCACTTTTTCCACTTCTGCTATAGTATGTTATAGTGCCAAATAGTACAATACAATGTTATGAACAATACCAATCACTACATGAACAGTGCCATAGATAGTGTGTAGGTCAATTTTTTCTTCTTCTTCACGTGGAGCTTTAGATGCTTCAGATCTCTTGTCTTTAGGCTTTTTCACATGTTTCTTTCAACTTTTTCACAGATCGTACTTATGAATTGGCTCATCATCATCCAAACTATCCGAGTAATCTCCATCCTTTTGTCTCATATATTCTCTAATGAGTTTTTCAACTTCTAAAGTTTGATCAAGTTCGGTACCTGTATCATCTAAAGGCTAATAAGAGCTAGATAGGATGTTAGGAGGATTAAAAGTGCTTCTTTATGGACATTGATGCCTAAGTTCATCAAGGAGCTTCTTCACTTCTTTAATGGCTAGAGCAACTTTCATATTTAATTTAGATGGCCTTTGTCTTTTTTATGACTGATGAGAGCTTGTTAAAACATTAGTTGAACTTGATGGAATGCCAAGTTGGGGTAAATTCTCAAGTTGGAGAGATGGACTTTCTCTATCAAAACGTAGATTGAGTGGAAGCTACAATTCACCATGATCAAAAGGGTCATGTCACAATGGTCCTCCCCATGGGAAATTGGCCTATGATACAAGTCAAGAAAAATGAAAGCAAAAGTTGTGGCAAGTATGTTATCCCACACGCACGTGTCAAGGGCTGACAGTTTCCTTGGCCAGGGAATGGCCCATGCAGCACCTAGTGAGCGAAATTCGCCAGGCCAGCCTTCCTTCTATAGCTGTTCCAGCAAACAATACGGTGAATAGCTTCTTTGTACGAGATCGTACCACGCCTAGCTTTGCTCGAGCATCTAATATATTGAGTGAGATAGCAGATCTCTTTAGACTCAACAACTGGTTTCGGCTTACCATGGCCTCATTAGGAGAGTGGCATTAGCTTTCAACCAGTTTATGCACGGGAGGCCAATCTTGCCTTCAAAGCTCCTAAGTGACATAATCATTCTATCTTAGAACTCCTAACACCAACCGTCCTGACGCCACTCCCACAGACTAGTTGTGTTCATCCCCTCTGCCTCCTCACTCTTCACTCGATAACGCCAAGTACAACTCACAAGTGTCACGAGTACGGGAGAATTCACAGACCGTGACATTCTCCCCCACTCAATTTCGCAACGCCCTCAATACAATTTGTTTTGTCACTTCCTTGCATCCCTTAACAATTGATGCGCCACTTTTGGGATTTCGCATCGAATGGTCACACTCGCCCAACAAAACAGGTTTTGCTCCATTGGTAGCCTCTTTTGATCTCAACTGTTCGGTTCCTTCTCGGTCACCTACATTTCTTTGGCAAGTGTGGCATTTTTTCGCCAACCGCATCTTTTGGCAACACCATTTTTGCCTACTAAGCATCTTGACCTCATCAAACCAGATGGAGGTTCTTTCCTTGTTCAAAACGTGGCAGTAGACCTCTTCTTTGAATTCACTGATCGATCTAGGAACGTTATCCCCATTCAGCAAGGATTCGGTTATTCTCAAACTCACTGTCTGCTTGGCGAGGAATCGACTCTTCCTAGTACCTCAATTGTCATCCTAGGAGCTTTAGAGAGCCGTGCTTTGTCTGAGCACCTTTTGCCCCGGCGATTCACTCTTTACCCTCGTAAGACCGGGTAGACCACTAGTACTTCTCAGTGTTTGAGAAAACTCCTATGATGTTTTGAAGCTGACAAAACTTATCTAAGTTCTATTCTGAAGATCGCCAGACTTTTGTGTCAATGTCTATCTTACAACAAAAGTCTACATACTTTGACAAATTCCAGACTGAACGCAGGTGAAGAATAATTACTTAACCAGACTCGAGATTTTCTTTCTTTCGTCAAAGGTTCGGCTTGTACAGGATACATATGGTCTTTTGGTTGGAAATATCACCTATGAGATTTGTTATCTTTATTAGAATCAATTTAAATACTTTAAATCATTTCGGAAGGCAAGTTATTTTGGAAAGAATCTACCTATGGAAATCAAGATCTTGATTATATGGGCGAACAAGATTGACGAGTTTTCATCAATATCTTCAAACGGCTCGAGATTTCCTTGATTGATTTTGTTTAATCGGTTCATTAAAAGAATTCATTTGGAAAGTGCCAATGGTCGAGAAGGCACGAAAGAGTATTTCAAGAGGCCTCTCCAGTTATTCGATAAAGTGCGTGAAAGAAGAATTCCAAAGTTTAAAGCTTTCATTTACTTGTTATTCCTTACATTGTGCTCAAATTTGTACTTAAAAGAGAGAAAGAATTATACTATGACTTCGTGAGAGCAGTAGAGACTCTTCACTGAGAAGTCAAAATCGCAAGATTATAAATTTTCTTTTAATTCATAGTGGAAACCGGCTAGAAGGCTGTCAGCGTGGGAGAGTGGACGTAGGCTTAATCTAAGCTGGACATCTATAAATTATGTGTTCTTTTTCTTTTCCCTGAACTCATTTACTTTATTTACTGTGATATACTTCCGCGTTTTAAAATAACTGTAAAGTCTAATTCCTTCTGCAAAGTCTGTAATCAACCAAACTCAGGTTAAAAGTAAAGTTTTTCACTGCATTTCGCAAAATCTGTTTTCACACCTATTCACCTCCCTCTATGTGTTCTTACTAGCCCTTTCAATTGGTATCAAAGCTTGTGTGCTTACTTATTGAAATGTTTTACGTCTAAGCTAAAAATCCTCTATGGCTAGTATTTTGGCTCCAGATTTGGTTGAAGGTCAAAGCAACACCAGACCCCTTTACTTCGATGAAAAGGAGTACAATGTGTAGAAGAACAAGATGAAGGCATTTCTCAGATCCACAGATCCTCTAGAGTGGGATGTTGTTGAAAAATAGATCAACCCCAAAGCAACATCAGCTTCAGACAGAGGGAAAGAAGTTATTGATGCTGACGAAACAACACAAGTCAAAATTACCAAGAAATAGGCTCTTGATGCAAAAGCAATCTATTATTTATACTGTGCCTTATTTCCCACTGAGTATAATCGGATTTACTTTTGTGAAATAGTAAAATAAGTTTGGGACATATTACATGTTACCTACGAAAGGACTAACCCTGTGAAGAAAACTAAAATAAGCATTTTGCTTAGAGAGTATGAAGCCTTCACAATGAAGCCTGGAGAATTTATTACTGATATGTTTAGTTGCTTTATAGAGATTGTAAATGGCATAGCTTATCAAGGTCAGCCAATTTATAGACCAATGAAAGTCAACAAACTGTTGTGTGGGCTTTTGAAAGACTGGAATCATGTAAATACTTCAATTAAAGAAACTCAAAGGATCATGCCACTATTAGTTGATGAACTAATAGGCACACTTTAGTCATACGAAGTGGAGTAGATAAATGATGAAGAGAATCATAAAGGTAAGAAATCAATTACCTTAAAGTCTAACATTAATTCTGATGATGATATGGACGATGAGGAGTTGATGCTTATGATTAAGAAATTTAGAAAGTTGAATAAAAGGTAAAAAAATTCAACTGGAAGAAGCAAAGAACACAAAATTTTCAAAAGAGACCAGTGGAGGACAATGAAACTAGCAATGATGTTACATGCTTCGAGTGCAAGAAATATGGGCATATCAGACCAAACTGTCCTTTGTTGAAAAAGAAGAAAGGAAAATCTAAGAAGTATAAAAAGGCTCTCAAAGATGAAACTTGGAGTGACACCGAGTGTGAGGAAAGTGAAGAAGAGTATGCCAACATATGTCAGATGGCTCATTCAGAATCAAAAACAGACAGTGATTCAGACTCATACAAAGACATTGAGGTTAGTAACTCAAAAATTCCTATTAAAGTCTCCAAGTATATAGATGAACTTTGCCTTGATCTTAAATCCTCTCTTAAAAGGATTTCCGAACTAAAAACGAAGAATTTGAAGTTCAAGCAATAGGAAGTTTCTTGGAAAGAAAATTTTGAAAGTCTGGATAGAAATTTTGATAATTTGAAAGAAAATTCTTGCTCACTTTCAAAGGAAAATGCTATTTTGGAAAGAGATATTTCAAATATTACAAAAAGATTTTCAAAAGAATCCGAAAAACTGAAGAAAATCCATTTAGTCCAAATACCCAATTTTAACAAATCCGGTTGTGGTATAACTTTAGAAACTGTTCCATTAATTGATTTTCCCAAAGTAAAAGAGATAATTAAACAAAGACTTGTGAAGAGATTTTACAAAAATCACTTTCAAAAAGTTTTTGTAAAACCTGTTGGCCAAAGTGCACTTAGATGTTCAAAGTGTAACAGCTTAGAACATTTCGAGAAAGAATGTCCCAAGGTTTGGAGACCAGTTAAGAAGGAATGGGCAAAGACTGTCTTTAATACTAACTCTTATGGACTCAAGAAAATTTAGGTAGCACAGAAAGTTTGAGTTTTTCTTTTGATCACGGCTCACTATTAAAAGAAAGATCAAATGTTATTTAGATAGTGGTTCTTCAAGGCATATGACAGGAGACTCAAGCTGCTTCATAAAGCTTGTTAGATTGAATGGAGGAAAAGTTTATTTTGGAGGAAACAACAAAGGAAAAATTGTAGGATGTGGAACTGTGAAGATTGGAATCCTGACTATCAATAATGTTTCCTTGGTGGAAGGATTGAACTACAATCTACTAAGCATAAGTCAACTTTGCGATACTGATTTCAGAATAAACTTCCAAGAAGGCATTTGTTCTAGAACGAGTCAAGACTTCTCTCAATCTTTTACTAGGCGAAAGCATGACAACATATACCTTTTGGACGTAAACCCAGAAAGTTCTCAATGCTTTATTTCTATTCAAGATGAAGCAAGTCTCTGGCATAGGAAGCTTGGCCATGTTAATATGAAGCAAATTGCTAAAGTTTCTTCTAAGAAGCTAGTTCGAGGCCTTCCTATTCTAGCTTATCAGAAGTCTGAATTATGCACTTCCTACATCTTAAGAAAATAGGTCAGAAGTTCCTTTAAACCTGTAAATCAAGTTTCTAACAGTCGAGTTTTGGAGCTACTCCATATGAACCTTTTTGGACCAACTAGAACTCAGAGTATTGGTAGAAATAAATATTGCCCAATAATCGTGGATGATTACTCTCATTTTACTTGGGTATACTTTCTGGCAAGTAAGTCTGAAACCTTCTTTTATTTCTTGAAGTTTGCCAAGAAGGTTCAAAATAAAAAGGGTTATAATATTTCTAGCATACGAACTAACTATGGAAGTGAGTTTGAAAATCAGGATTTTGAGAAATTCTGTGATGAATCTGGTTTTCAACATGTTTTCTCTTCTCCATACACTTTAGAACAAAATGAGATTATGGAAAGGAAAAATAGATCTTTACAGGAGATGGCCAAAACTCTCTTAATATATAGCAAAATTTCCTCTCGATTTTGGCCAGAAATAGTTTCTATTGCTTGCTATATTATCAACAGAGTATTTTTGATATCTATCTTAGAAAAAAACTCCTTATGAAGTGTATAAAGGAAAGAAATCGAATGGTTCCTACTTTCATGTCTTTGGATGTACATGTTTTATTCTGAAGAATGCGTATGAATGATTTGGAAAGTTTGAGGAAAAAATCAGACGAAGAAATCTTCCTTGACTACTCAACTTCAAGCAAAGCTTACTGGGTCTTTAACAAGAAGACTCAATCTGTAGAAGAATCTATGAATGTCAAGTTTCAGGATTATGTGTAGAATCAACCAGTTTAGACTCAAAATGAAGAGTCTGAACCAGTTCGAGACTTAACAAAGTCTATTTCCCCCCGAAGAGGTTCAGACTTCTAGAAAACAACAGCAAACAAATCGAGAATATTCAAATGATGCAAAGGATCAACAGACTCTCAGACCACATAGCAACTAGAAGCACAAGTCAAGTCATCTCGAGAAACTCATCATCGACAACATTGATGAAGGAATTCGCACCATATCCAAAGGAAGACAAGAGTCCAATGCTCTAGTACTTGTTTCTGATATAGAACCAAGAGGAGTAGATGAAGCATTGTCTGATGAAAGCTGGATAAAAGTTATGCAAGAAAAACTCAGACAATTCAGCATCAACGATGTATGGGAGCTAATTCCAAAACCCAAAGGCAAATCGATGATTGGAACGAAATGAGTTTTTAAGAACAAGATGGATGAGAAAAGAAAAGTCATCAGAAACAACATCCCACTCTAGAGGATATACACAGGAAGCAGGGATAGACTATGATGAGACTTATGCATTATTTGCAAGGTTAGAAGTAATTAGATTATTACTTGCTTTTGCTTGTTTTGAAAATTTTAGGTTATTCCGGATAGATGTCAAAAGTGTATTCCTAAATGGGTTCATACAAGAAGAAATCTATGTGGAACAACCACCGAGATTTGAAGATCCAAGAAAGTCAAACTCATTATACAAACTGAGAAAGGTCTTGTATGGTCTTGAAAGGTTGAGTAAGTTTCTAACTCATAATGGTTTTGAAAAAGGAAAGGTTGATACTACTTCGTTTATAAAGAGAGAAGGGAAAGATTTTCCGCTAGCACAAATTTATGTAGATGATATTATCTTTGCTTCTCCTAACGAAAATCCTTGCAAGAAATTTTCAACATCTATGTGGGATGAATTCAAAATGAGCATGATGGGTGAGTTAACATTCTTTCTGGGATTGCAAGTCAGACAATCGAAGAAAGGTAGATTCATTCACCAGGAAAAATATGCCAAAGATCTCATAAAGAAATTTGGATTGGAGAATTGCAAGACAGAGACTCCTATGTCAAGTTTATCAAAACTGGAGAAGGATGAAGAATGGAATAGAGTAGATCAGAAGCTATATAGAAGCATGATTGGTTCTTTTCTCTACCTTATTGCCTCTAGACATGATATTCTACTTAGTGTGTGCATTTGTGCAAGATTTCAGTCTGATCCAAGGGAATCTCATCTAAGTGCTGTAAAACACATTATCAAATATGTTGCGACTTCTCCAAAGCCAGGTCTATGGTATTCAAAAGAATGAAACTTTACTATACTTGGATATTCATATGTTGATTTAGCCGGTTGCAAAGTCGACAAAAAAAGCACATCTAGCACTTGTTAACTATTGGGAAATATGCTAGTATCTTGGTTTTCAAGGAAACAAAGTATTAAAGCATTATCAACAGCAGAAGCAAAATATGTTGCTCTTGACAGTTGTTGTTCTCAAATTATATAGATAAGAAAACAACTAAGAGAATTTGGAATAGAAGAATCCTACATCGAGATCAGATGTGACAATATAAGTGCTATCAATCTCATTAGAAACCCAATTCTTCATTCAAGGGCAAAGCATATAGAAATTCGACATCATTTTATAAGAGATCATGTCCAAAATAGCGAGATTTTGGTTCAATTCATTGAGTCAAAGAATCAATTGGCAGATATTTTTACGAAACTTCTGGAGAAAAGCTTATTTGAGTCTATTCGCAGCAAGCTGAATATTATCTCTCCTATCGATTAAAGTCTAAAGTTGCTCAGACTCAGAACTTCAACTTGAGGAAATCTCTTCAATCCATGTATTTTAATTTTAGTATGAAATTTCTGAATAGGTACGTTCTTATTCGAATCATTGCTTGCCTATTTTATCTTTTTCTTGCTAAAATTCAACTTTTGAATTTTTAGCAATTTCCATTTTCAATTTATTCCGAAAAGGCATTTTCTTTTGTGTCGTTTCAACTTCCTATTTTCGAATGCTTTATATCTTCCAAAACAATTCATTTCGAGTACTGCCTTTCAAAACCCTAATTGCAATTCGCTACTCCCTCGACTTTTGCTCTCAAAATTTCTCTACAAGTTTCAATCTTTTTCACTCAAAAATGTCGATGAAATTTTCCAAGTTTGCATCCCTGTCACACCAGCGAAAGTCCTCTCGAATTGCTAGTTAAGGTCCTCGGAGCATGCCAGAAGGACCAACGCATTTTGATCTCACTGGTGAAGACTCTCCACACAACTCTCTGCAGAACTCTCCACTGAACCCTCCGTGCCAACCTTTGGAAGAGGAGGTTGATTAAGAAGCAGTTCCTCTCAGAGTCTTGACACCCTAGGTTCTTTACAAGAACTATACTTATCTGAAACAAGGTGGCTCTCCAATAACTTTTATCACTAATTTTCTAAGAGGACAAGGGTATGGAAACAAAATGGTGTTCTTAAGAGCGATGGAAGGTTTGGGTATAGCGTTGAAAGGTTTGGCAGAAAAAGCTTTTCTTTATTTTCATTCTGATCCTAGATTCAGTTCTAAGCATCAGCCTAAAAATAAGGACGATGATGAACAGATTTATACGAATTTCCAACCAGAATGGGTGTGGCTGCTGATGTTCCTGGAGAGAGAATGAGATTGTTTCGTTCTAAGCAGCACAAAAGGGTTTGTATCCAGATGTTGAACAGGGGGGTGATAAACCCTTAAAAAGTTGATTTCGATTTCTTGGACTCGATCAAGGTTGACTTAAGGGCAAAGCTGGCTACTCTTCAACTTGAAATGTTTTATGTTGATACTGTTGTGGCTTATCCTAAGTTGACGGCATATTTCTATTCTAATCTGTCTTTCCTTAACCAAACCCACATTTAGTTTATTGTTTGTGACAAAGCCTTTAGTTTAGATGTTAACATGTTGGCTGACATTCTGGGAGTAGAAAGAAGCAGTTTTCAACCGATCAACATTTCCATTGGTTAGGCAACTTATTTCTTGGTGAAGGATAGAGTGCCTTATGGGAGTATACTTACTCTCGATTGCCAACAACCAATGTTCTATTGCACAAATTTGTCATAAATTGCTTAAGACCCAAGGCAGCATCCAAAATTGATGTGTCCATATTCAAGGCAAAAATCATGTGGGCCATTTGCAATGACATTCCTTTTTCTCTGCCACACACCATTTTCCTACAAATGTACAGGACAGTTATGAAAGAAAATGGGCAATTGCCTTACGTGGCCTTGATCACCAAGTTGTTTTGCCACTTTTAGATCCAGTTTCCCTCTTAGCTTTGTTCAAGAACCATAGTCCCATGGAGATTGGACTAAAGATGATCTCAAAGATGAGGCTGGGGGATTTGAGCAAGGTCATTGAGTGTCTAAAGAAGGAATCCACAAGCAGAACCAAGGCAGAATCGACTGCTACAAGAAAAAGAAAAGGGAAGAGTGTTGCCTAAACAAGTTCGAAGGAGAAGAGGTCTATCCTCCTAATGGATGAAGAAGAAGAAGATGATCCGACCATCTCTGCTCTTGCCTTGAAAAATCTTCAAGGAGTTGATTTTGAAGAAACATAGGAAGAGAAAGTTGAAGCAAAAACAAAAGTTAAAGCAAAAATAGAGGTCAAAGAAGAAATAGAAGAAGAAGATGAGCCTGAAAGATCACCAGAGAAGGACCATGAAGATGAAGACTCTGATGGAGCAAGTGGTGCAATACCACTATCAGACGAGACTTAGAAAAGAGTTTTTAAAGAAGAAAGGGAAGATGTTACAGGACAATCAACAAGGGAAGGGATCTAGTGCTGACCAAGAAAAGGCTAAAGAAGGTGAAGTCTCATCCCAACCTGAAGAAAGGGAAGATGCTGCATCTAATGTTTTTGTTATGTGTTGAACACTTTGAACTTGTTGTGTTGTCTTGTGTTTTTGAACATTTATATTCTGCAGTTAACCTTTTGTGGTTGTGATTGTGATTATGGATGTGGATTATTGAATCTTGTCTAAATTTTCAAGATTAACGTGTTTTCTGTGGTTGTAGAATCAATGTTATCCAGATCCTCAACAATCCATTTTCATAAGTTATCATGTACTGCTAAAGTATTGTTTTGCATGATATTAGTCTTTAAATCTGCAAAAAGTTTTGTCATCATAAAAAATGGGGAGATTATTTGAGAAAACTCTTATGATGTTTTGAAGCTAACAAAACTTATTTAAGTTCTACTCTAAAGATCGCCAGACTTTTGTGTCAAAGTCTATCTTACAACAAAAGTCTGCTCACTCTGACAAAGGTTCGGCTTGTACAAGATACATATGGTCTTTTGGTTAGAAATATCACCTATGATATTGGTTATCTTTATTGGAATCAATTTAAATACTTCAAATCATTTCGAAAGGCAAGTGATTTTGGAAAGAATCTACTTATGGAAACCAAAATCCTGATTGTATGGGCAAATAGGATTGACGAGCTTTCATCATAATTCATTTGGAAAGTGCCAACGGTCAAAAAGGCATGAAGGAATATTTAAGGAGGCCTCTCTAGTTGTTCGATATAGTGCGTGAAAGAATAATTCCAAAATTTGAAGATTCCATTCACTTGTTATTCCTTATGTTGTGCTCAAATTTTTACTCAAAATAGAGAGAGACTTATATTGTGACTTCATGAGAGCAGTAGAGACTTTTCACTAAGAAGTCGAGATCACAAGATTGTAAATTTTCTTTTGATTCATAGTGGAAACTAGCTAGAAAGCTATCAGTGTGGGAGAGTGGACATAGAATTAATTTAACCCGAACCATTATAAATTATGTGTTCCTTTTCTCTTCCCTAAACTCATTTACTTTATTTACCGCGATATACTTTTGTGTTTTAAAATAGTTGTTAACAGTGCTAGTATCAGCACCTAGAGAGGGGTGAATAGATGTAAATAAAAACTTTCGTAAGACTTAGTAAAAGTAAATTGCCTTTAGAAGAGAATAGACTAATGATGTAATTAGCTTTAAACAATTTTGTAAAGCCATGAATTAAAGTAAGGATTTTAAGGAAAGAGAATAGAAACACAATATTTATAGTGGTTCGGTTTAGATCAAGTAAACATCCACTCTCCCATACTGACAGCCCAGACTTCACTATGAATCAAAAGAGATTTTACAACTCGTGATCTCGACTTCTTCAATGAAGAGTTTCTTTTGGTCTCTCACAAAGTCTCACTAAGAGTTTCTCTCTTTTATATACAATTTTGAGCTCGATGAACAAGAAAGCAAAGAACTAGAAAGCTTTAGACTTCGAAATTTTTCTTTCACGCACTAATTCAAACAACTGGAGAGTCCGCCTTAAATATTCTTTCATGCTTTCACAACCGTTGGCACTTTTCAAAGGAATTCTTCTGATCTACTCGTTAGACAGAATTAATTAAGGTGATCTCGAATTGTTAGATGATTTGTGATGAAAGATCGTCAATCATGTTCGTCCAGACAATCAGGATCTTTAGTTTTCATAAGTAGAACATTCCAAGTATACTTCGTCTTTCAAAAGATCTTCATATTAGACTTGATTCCAATAAGAATAATCAATCAAGTAGATGTTATATCTAGCCAAGGTCTTCCATATGAACCAAATCCTTGAACATAATCTTGCATCCGGATAAGTCTTCATTTTTCGGTATGGAACCTGTTAGTAAGGGCAAATTTTGAGATTAAAGTTTGGTGGTCTTCAGACTTTGATAGTAGAGTCTGGAGTTCTTCAAACTATAACACTTGAGTCTGCAAGTCTTCAAATTAGACTTTTGGAAAGGTTTTGTCAACTTTAAAACAATAAAAAAGTTGTTCACTAACAATCTCCCCAATTTTTGACCTACTGTTGACACCTACATTTTGGCGACCCGATTAGTCATTTATTGCATTAAAAAATTAGGGGATAATTTTATCCCCGAAAAAATAGTTAATTGTATAGCATATAGTTTTTGGTACATTTATTTTAATGTGCATTTACATTGGGCTGGTGATAGATGGGTTTGAATTGATAGTTCTAAACTTTAATTTAATGAGTTGGATTAAGCCCATGAAGAAAGCAAATTAGCCCGAGCCGTATAGAGAATTGATGGTGGATTTTTCAGTATTTTCGAGGAGATAATGCGAGCTCATTTTTGTGAGATTTGGAATCTGGAAAAATTCGATTATAATCAAGGAAGTTTGGCAATATTCGATCAATCTTTGGTGAGTTATTAAAAATAATAAAATCAATGGACGATCTAATGGGAAAAAAGGATTTCTTGCTGATCGTGTGAATGTAAACTTGCGTACAAAGACATTAGAAAAAGGCAAGAAAGGATTAGCTGATGGGAAGAAATGTTTAAAAAATATTCTTCAATGAGGACACATGGATCCACAATGCATACAAGGGAAAGAAAAAAAGAATAAAACCTCACAAAAGAAGGAAGTCAGTAGGTGGTTTTCTTTAGTATATTCATATTTCCTGTTTTGAAGTGCAGAGTCGGACGCTATAAAAGCAAGCTCACTCTAGACAAAAAGGGACGCCACACAATTCCATACATGGCCATTACACACAATTCTGAAAGAGCACATACACACGAGAAAAGAAAGAGAGCGACCAGGCCTTGGCTGAGATATCCCATTCCAGCTTCGCCTTGCTTCGACACCAACCTGCATTGGTGAAAATTCCGACAATTTTCCATGGTATTTTTCAGTTGAATCCATAGAGCGTTAGGATTTCTTGCAACGCCACCATCGCCCGCAAGCTACCGGCGAAACCATGAAGCTGAAGTCCTAATCTCGACAAAGATCGAGCGAGCACTCGAGCTATTGCATTATGGTTCTCCGACAAGGTCCTCCTTGCATTGCATGGGTTTTTGCTGAATTTTCAACGAAGAACACTGATCCAGTGCCTCGGTTTGTGAGTATTGCTGCGTTGTCTATCAATTTTTATATTTTGCTAGTTCTCCCCACCACACAGGGCCATCATTGGAGGAAAGCCATCATACAGAGGAGACGAGAGTGGAAAAATGTGGTCTAGGTCCACCGGTCAATAAGTCAACAGAAGGAGAGAGGAGGTTGTAAGAAGTCAACGACGAAAGGCAAGAAGAAGAAGGAAGAAGACTTAGAGAATATCGTGGGGAATTTTCTGTGTATTCAGCTTGTATTGAATGTACAAATTGTCTCAATAAATAATACAAGAGGTATTCTGTGCAAGGAAATAAAGGATCTAATAATCAATCTAGACCTAAATCCAATATTCAATTGACATAAATATACAAGACACAATCAAACAAGATATGGAACAATCCTGCATATCTTCCAACACTCCCCCTCAAGCTGGTGGCTTGTAAATGTCCAAGACGCCTAGCTTGTTTAGTAGATATGCATGTTGTCGCTGACACAAAGGCTTGGTGAACATATCTGCTGGCTGTTCAGATGTCCCAATTCCTCTAGTCTCAATTACTCCTTCTTGGATCTTTTCTCATGTAAAATGACAATCCACTTCTATATGCTTTGTTCTTTCATGCACTATAGGGTTGGATGCAAGTTTAAGTGCTGCATCATTGTCACAATATAACTTCGTGGACCCTTGCACTTCTACTCCGAGATCCTTGAGTAATCCTCGTATCCAAACTACTTGGCATGTAGCTTTAGCCATAGCTCGATACTCTGCTTCGGCTGAGGAAAGAGACACAGTAGCCTGTTTCTTGGTCTTCCAAGAAAGAAGAGATTCTCCTAATTTGATGCAATATCCAGTGACAGATCTTCTACTGATGGGACATGTTGCATAGTCTGCATCACAATATGCTGACATCCTTAAGTCATTCTTTCTAGATAGAAATATCCCAAGTCCTGGACATTTCTTCAAATATTTCACAACTTTCAAGGCTGCATCTAAGTGAGATCGCTTGGGCTGATGCATGAACTGACTAAGTGTCTGAACCGCATATGAGATATCAGGTCTAGTCATTGTCAAGTATATAAGTTTCCCAACAAGTCTTTGATAGCCTGATGAATCGCTGAGTATAGGATCATCATTCCGAGATATTCCTTTGTCATAATCTGCGGTGGTCAATTTAGAATTCTGCTCTATGGGAATTACGGCTGGCTTGCATCCTGAAAGACCTGCCTCTGATATGATTTCTAATATAAATTTCCGTTGACTCAGGGAGATTCCCTTGTCAGAGCGGGCAATTTCAATTCCGAGGAAATATTTCGGTGCACCTAAATCTTTAATGTGAAAGGTAGAATGCAGATATTCCTTGAAATTTTCTATAGAGGCTCTATCATTTCCCATAACCAGTATGTCATCAACATAGATCAGCAGATAAATAGATGACGTACCTTTAGTACGAGAAAATAAAGCATAATCATGCTTGGATTGCCTGAAGCCTGCTGTTGTAAGAGCACTAGCAAATTTGGCATACCATTGCCTGGAAGCCTGTTTTAATCCATAAAGGGATTTTCGGAGACGACATACTTTATTCTCCCCCTGTCTCCGAATGCCTTGAGGAATGTCCATATAGATTTCTTCATCCAGATCGCCATGGAGGAAGGCATTATGAACATCCATCTGGTGTAGATTCCACTCATTGATGGCAGCGACGGCTAAGAATGAACGTACTGTAACATCTTTGGCAACTGGAGAAAACGTCTCGTGATAGTCAAAGCCTTCTCTTTGGGTAAACCCTTTAGCCACCAATCTTGCCTTGTATCGTTCAATGGAGCCGTCAGCACGATGCTTAATCTTGTAAACCCATTTGCATCCAATTGGCTTCCGATGATGTGGTAATGAAACAAGATCCCACGTGTGATTATCAGTAAGGGCCTTTAATTCCGCCGCCATGGCTTCTTGCCATTTAGGATGGGTGGATGCTTCGTCATAATTAGACGGTTCCTTGTCGTTGGATAAACGACTAATACAACACCTATGCTCCTTAGATAATCTATGAAAGGATACATAAGAGGAGATTGGATGTTGAATACCTGGAGAATTCTGAGCAGCGCAGACATAATCCTTTGTCCAGGTTGGAGGTCTTGTAGCCCGTCCAGATCGTCTGGGATAATCAACTTCAGTTGTGGATGGAGATGTCTCTTGGGAGGAAGTTGGTGCATTGTCGTGAACTTCCGTATTGGCCATGGAATCTTCTTCCTCATTTTGCTGAAGTTGAGTTGGAGAAGTCAAGTGTTCATCAGTACTTGATGAGATAGATTGGAGAGGAGATTCAAGATTCCTTGGCTGTTGCACTGGTATGTAGGAGAGATCTTGATGGGGAGCCTCATCAGAAAAAATCTGATGTCTAGGATCTGTTTCTTTATCCTCAGTTGGAGATGTATTGTCTGAAAATGGAAAAACATTCTCGTGGAAAATCACGTCGCGACTTACTAGGAATTCCCCTGTTGAGATCTCAAGAACCCGATATCCTTTTTGGAGATTGGGATATCCCATAAGAACGCATTGCCGTGCACGTGGACCGAATTTGTCTCGGGATCCCATTGTTGCGACATAACAGAGACATCCGAAGATCCTGAGATGGTTTAGGTCTGGCTTCTTTCCAAGCAGCAGCTCGAACGGCGTTCGCCCATTTAAGATTCGAGAGGGCATTCGATTAATGAGATAAGCCGCTGTAGTGACACACTCGCCCCAGAAATTATTTGGAATAGATGCCTGAAATTTAAGGGCACGAGCAACTTCCAGCAAATGTCGATGTTTTCTTTCAACCACACCATTCTGTTGCGGCGAATATACACATGAATGTTCATGTTGAATGCCATGAGAATTGAATAAGGAGGAGCATTCATGACTAAAAAATTCTCTCCCATTATCAGTACGTATCCGCTGAATGGATTTTTGAAACTGATTCTTAGATAGTAGAATGAAATTCTTCAGGTGAGAAACAACTTGATTCTTAGAATGCATCAAGAAAAGCCATGTTGCTCGAGAAAAATCATCTACTATTGTAAGAAAATAACGAGAACCATCATGATTAATTGTATGATATGGTCCCCAAATGTCTACATGAATCAATGCAAAGATGTCACTAGATCGTGAACCACTAGAGGGAAATGGTGTTCTTGATTGCTTCGCAATAGGACAAATTGAACATCCAGGATATGGAAAAGAAGCACTATGACCCAATCTCATGTGCATAACAAAATTTCTATCATTGGTAGTAGAATTACACAATGATTTCTTATTGCAAGAAAAATTGAAATTACTTGGAAAATTGGTCCAGAAATAGAGTCCTTCAGAGAGATTACCCAAGCCCATCAGTCTGCCAGTCGAAAGGGCCTGAAATAAACAGGTATTAGCATCGAATAATACCCGGCATGAATTTTCTCTGCAGGCTCGAGACACAGATATCAGGTTGAATTGGAATTCTGGAACATAGAGCACATTCTGGAGAATGATCTGTGGACTTAAATTCACTGTCCCTGTCACTTTGACATAAGTGAAATTGCCATTGGGTAATTGTATGGAAACGGGATGATCTAAACTTTCATTCATGTTGGAAAATAATCCCTTGTCGCATATAATATGATCACTTGCCCCAGAATCGATAATCCATGCTTTTCTGGAAACATAATTAATTAGGCAATGTGAAATACCTGAGAAATTTCCCCCTTTGTTGGAAACATCCATTCTTTGGAGTGCCTGCATGAGTTGTTGATATTGGCCAATTGAAATAGGCTGATCAACTCTTGGACCGGTTGGCCCAGTGACTTGATAGGCTGTGGAAATTTTTTTCTCCTTATCACCTGGTTTTCCGTGCAATTTCCAACAATTGTCGACATTATGATTAGTACGCTTGCAATAATCGCAAAAAAATTTACCCTTTCCTTTAAAATTCTTTGCGAAATTTTTGGATGACGTGGCGAAGATCTGCCCGTCCGTTCCTTTGTAGGCGATTTCTTGTCCACCGTCCGATCCTGCCATGAATTCGCTCCCTTGGATGCCGTCCGATCCTCTCACAGAATCTGGACCGCTCGTTGTGTCCCTTTTAAAAGGGCGCGGATCAGAATCACCAAACCCTAGTTGGTTTCTTCTTTCGCGAGCTAGGGTTGAAGTGGTCCTGGCGGCCGTGTCTCTCCTTTCACCGCGGGCGGCGAGAGCAACGCTTTCGCTGTTCCTCGTGTGTTCGGTTGATGCGAGTCGCTGACTCTCCTCCTGCATCGCCAACTGGAAGATGCGTCCGATTGATGGCATGGGATCCATAGCAAGGATCTGGGATCGGAACGTGAGGTATGATTCGTTTAGAATCATGAGGAATCTCGTCGCTTTTTCTCTTTCTTTGATCTGTTTGTACTGTTTGAGAGTCGATTCTGGCCCTTCGAGCTTTTCTTCCGCCGCTTCGAGTTGATTCCACAGAGACGATAGTCTGTTGAAGCATGCGGTGACTGTCATGTTTCCTTGCTTGAGCTCGCTGATTTCCTGCATCAAGTTAAAGATTTTTGCTTGATCCAGTTTACCGTACATCTCTCGTATGTTTTCCCACATGGTTTTGGCATCCTCTGTGGGTGGAAGCCCAGCCGCGACCTCTGGCGAAAGGCAATTACCGATCCATGTTCGGATGAGGTGATTGCACTTTCGCCAATGTCGGGCGAGGCGTTCATCAGAGGGGATTGCGACGGTTCCATCAAGAAATCCGTCTTTATCCTTGGTTATTAACGCTCGCCGGAGCTCCTGTGACCACTTCGAATAGATCTCGGCTCCGGTCAGTTGTTGGCTTATCAGTCGAAGCTCCGGTCCATCGGCGTTGGAGACGTACAGGGGATCACCCAGTTCTGGTCGCCCAGTGAACGCTGCCGTCGGAATGGGTAGAAACTCGGGCATGAAATTCGGGTAGGGATTTTGCCCCGTACCCGTGTTGTTTGAACCGCCTGTCTGCATCGGATGACCCGTATTGAGATGTCCCGGGTAGGGATTTTGCCCCGTACCCGAGTAACTTGAACCGCCCGTCTGCTCTACTTCGACGGTTGGGCTTGCCCCATTCGTGGCTGGCGGGCCCCCGTCGTGACTTTGGTGGCCCATAAAAACAGGCGGTGATGACAATGGGCTTGGCCCAAGATAAAGTGGATACGGAATCCACTGGTATGGTTGGCCCGCCATGGGTTGCCCCGATTGGATCTGAGCCTGTGTGGGTTGCCATTGTAGAGGTTGGGTCTGAATCAATTGTTGATCGGGTATTGAGGCTGTTGCAGGGAGATTCTGGTGCTGCGGAACTTGTGGAGCGTCTTCGCCGGTGTTCCTGCCATCAGCACTCAGATTGGAGTCCTGCGGGGAAGACATGATAGGTATTTAAAAATTCTTCCTTGAGAGTATGCCTTTCTAATGCCGAATGATCAATCCTTTTGTAGGTTGAAAATTTCTTCGACAATTCGTTGGAGCGGAAGCGAGTCAGATACCGGAGGCTCTGATACCATGTAAGAAGTCAACGACGAAAGGCAAGAAGAAGAAGGAAGAAGACTTAGAGAATATCGTGGGGAATTTTCTGTGTATTCAGCTTGTATTGAATGTACAAATTGTCTCAATAAATAATACAAGAGGTATTCTGTGCAAGGAAATAAAGGATCTAATAATCAATCTAGACCTAAATCCAATATTCAATTGACATAAATATACAAGACACAATCAAACAAGATATGGAACAATCCTGCATATCTTCCAACAGAGGTCGTCCTCTTCGAGCATCCCTCGATGTCACCGCAGCTCCTTCACCGACGACATTACTGTAGCTTCACCGCTGACTTCGTAGCTGCTGCCCTCTGTCCACAACTACTACACCTGCAGTAAGGTCACGGCACTGGCAGCCCGAGCTCCTTCGTCGTTCCCATCACCGGAGTTTCGAGTGTGAGTCACCGCAATGTTGATCACGTTAGGCCCGGATTTAATAATTATCTTCAAATTTAGGTAAAATCTTCGCGCCTAATTTATTCACTGCCTAATATACGTCTATTGGTATATTACATGCACATTTATAAGTGATGGACGTATTTCTCGATTAGGGTTATTTTCCTAATTCGCAACTGCACTCCGATTTTTTATTCCATCTATAAGGCTTTAGATGGAATAATTAATCAAACGGGAATAAAATTGATATTTTGATCTTTAGGTTTGAGATCAATTTATCGATTTTATTAGCAAAATAATTAATTTTGGTATACATTTTTTCCCCGATTCGAGCGATATATGATATCTTTGATGATTATGAATGGTTTAGTGCTTGTCTCATCCTGATTGCTTTATTTGTCTTGGAATATGTTTGAGTTAGATTAGGTTCATATTAGAATATCGTATGATTTAGGGTAATTTGCATATTTAGATTAAGCATTTTATTTATTCAGAATTTTTTAAATAAAAAATACCAAAAACATAAATTTAGAATGTTAGATTTTTGTTTCATTGGCTTAAATTGCATGTTTAATTATTTGACATTTTTTAATTTCGAAATTAATTAAAAAATAAAAAAATCATCATGCATATGTCATGTAGAATTAGGGCATCCTTTGTACGTCATTGCATGTTAGGATAAAATTGCATATTTCATTTAAAGTTTAGATTGATTTAGACAGACTGCATCTTAGGTTAGAGATTGCTAAGTTAAGATGATATCTTTGTTTAAATTAGGCTTTAGCTTGACCTAATCCTTGATATAATTTGAATAGAATCTCGATTTAGCTAGATAATTTTCACATTTTTCTAATTTGGAATTCCATTAAAAAAATTACAAAAAATGTCTTAGGATAAATTAATTCCATTCTTAGGATAGATTGCACATTTATTAAGAAAACACAAAAAATATTATGTGCATATCATTTAGAATCATTTCAAGGAAGTGCATATCATTTAGTGATCGTTGCTAGGTCCATTTAATTAGAAACCGCATGTCATTTAGTTATATTGCATTGCATAAAGCATGATTCTCATTAATTAAATGAAAGCAAAAAGAAATTGCGTGTTAATTAGAAATCATATTTAGGGTTGATGATGTGAATTATGATCTAACATTGCAAATACTTTCGTTGTTATAAGGTAAGTTCTTGCAATTTATCCATTGCTTCCTTAGGTGTTAAATTGGTTGTTTGCACACCCGCATGATTACCTCACATGTTAGGGAATAAATTTAAAATTAATCCAAGTTACTTGCAAAAACATTTTTTCAAAATAAAAGAAATGGTACCGAAAGGGCATTACAAAAGTCTAATATAACCAAGTCCTTGTGCCCAAAGTCTCTAGTTCGTAGGAGTAAAATAATCCTCCCATTATTTTACTTGGGTGTCTAATCGACCTACCGTAAACTGATTAGTGGCGACTCCTAGATAAAATCCATTTGCATATTAGGAAATTTGAACTTAAGTCACGAATTGATATGGACTTGGGAGAGCTCGAGTTAAGTATAGGCTTAACAATTTATTAGCCAAACCCAAGGTGATTCATATCCGAAAATTTGGTCGCAACACCTACAAAATAACACTTAAGCAAAAAGTGATATATTATAAAAATAAGTTAATTAGGACTTAGATAGCATCAATTTTGTAACCACAGAAAATATGTTAATCCTCCAAGATAAATAACTATCCAGCCACAATCAATATCACAAACTTAGTTACTACAAGCGTAGAAAAGGTTCAAATCAAACAGCAGTCAAAAGTCCAAAGTATACCAGTCCAAAGTCAGTCCAAAACCAAAATACCAAACAAAAAGTCATCAAAATCAAAATCAAAATCAAACCAAGAAAAAAGTACCCAATCAAATTTGCACAAAACCCTCCCCCTTTTTGTCAATAGCAAAAAGTGGAGAACACTTTAAAAAGAGTTTGATAAAATAATGGCTATTTGGGGATGTGAACAATTTGGAAATCCCCCATAGACTTGACAATCTCCTCCAAATTTTTCAGAGTCTTATTCAACTGTTGAATATCCTCACCCTTGCATTTTCTTGCACTTGAAGCTTCAGGGCTTGTATCTACTATTGTAGAGAGTCTGAAGTTGACTTGAGAACTGTCATTATGTTCTTCATCTCAAACTCGAAACTATATTGCTAACCCTTCAATTCCAAAATGAGATCCAGCAGCCTTTGAAAGTTTGTTGTTGGTTTTGATGTAGCACCAGGTCCAGTTGAATCGATTCCAGGAGTCTTCAGATGTGAAGGAACATCAGCAATTCGATCACCAGGACTTGGGGTAGATGCCTCAAGATCTGCTTTAGGGTATTGAGAGGCATAGATATCTTCTAGATCTGCTGGAGATCTACCAACATCACTAGTGAAAATAGGTGAAGAAGTACCTCTTTTGTCAGTTGCTCCCCCATTTTTTGTGCATTCAGGTGGAGAAAAGAATCTTCTTCCTGTTCTTGCTCTTTTTTAGCACCAAGATGATGTTTTTCTCTTTCTTCTCCTACATTTCCACTCCTTATTTTGTCCGAGTTATCTGACAATGATATAGCAAATGTTGGTTCAATAAAATCATCTTGACCCTCTTCTTCCTCTTCTTCTCTTTCTCTTTCTTCACCTCTCTTCTCTTTCTCTTCTCTTTCTCTGTTCTCTCTGTCCTCTGGCTCATCAAAACTACCACAAATTCTTTGTCCCTAACCGTAAAAGAACATCTATTCACATCTAGAAAAGATATATTTGAATAGAAATAAGCAGTTAGTTCTGGGTAGGCGGTGGAGGTCTTTGAGCAAAAGTGTTCATGTTGAAGGAGTACAAACTTCTCCATCAGATTCACCTTCAAGGAATCAAGAAAATCAAAGTCCACACTTCCAGGGTTCATAACCCCTCTTTTCAGCAGTTTTGAATAAGTCTTCTTGTGGTCCTTAAAATGAAATAGGTTCGTCCCCTCACCATGAACATTTGCAGCAATGCCCATCCTAGGCTGAAAATTGGTATACATCCTCTCATCATCATCCTTCCCTTCTAGCTGATTAAAAGTACTGAACCGTGGATCACTTGGAAAGTTGGCAAAAGTCCTTACTGCCAAACCTTCAAGCACAATGCCCATCCTTTCTATAGATTGCAAGAACAAAGCTTCGTTCTTGTATCCTCTCTCTTGTAAAAACTCATCGATGAAAGTCATCATAATACCACCCTCCTTTAACTTAAAGTAGAGTTTAAAGAGAAACTGAGGTTTCAATGTTCTTACGAGTTCAATATTTTCAACGATCTCTTCTTCTACTTGTTGCTGCAGAGGAACTTGTGTCCTTTGCTATGAAGAGTGATGCTATTGAGAATGTTGTTATTGTTGCTGTTGCTGAGGAGAATCTTCTTCCTCGGTTAGATCAAAATGGATAGGACCGTCTAGCATGTGTTGTGGTCTCCTGTTCACAATTCTAAAAGACTTCCTTTGGAAAGACATTGTCACTGTCTTGGAGGATTCCTTAAACTCGCTCGCTGAAAAAGATGAAAGCTTTTTTTGATCAAACTTGAGAGAAAATGAGAGAAAGTAGGATCTCTATATTCTAGGATTTAAGTGAGCATAAACAAAGAAGAAGAATTTCGACGGTATATAAAGCAGGTGAAACGGGGTATACGAATCGTCATAAAGAAAAAAGTAAAAATTGCCTTTTTGAAAATGAAAAACTGCCATAAATTCAAAACTCGAAAAGACAATTTCTAAAAATAAAATAAGCAAGTAGCGATTAAAAAATAAACGTACCTTTTCAAAATTTCATCATAAAACTAAATTACTTGTATTGAAAAAGAATTAACTTACAATCGTATCTTTTGGTCGTTTCCAGTCCGACCATCTTCAAACTTTAATTGATAGAAGATATGATGTTCAGTCTGGTGCGAATAAACTCAAATAAGCTTTTCTCCAGTGGCTTTGTAAATATTTCTGCCAACTGATTCTTTGAGTCAATTCACTAAATCATAAATTCTCAATTCTGAATATGATCTCTAATGAAATGGTATCAAATTTCTATGTGCTTTACTCTTAAATGAAGAATTGAATTCTTTGTGAGATTGATGGCGTTGGTGTTATCGCATTTGATCTCAGTGCATAATTCTTCAATTCCAAAATCTCTTAGCTATTGCCTTATTTACAAGATTTGAGAATAACTTTCAAGAGCCACATATTTTGCTTCAACTGTTAAAAGAGCTACGATACTTCTGCTTTCTTAAGAACCAAGACACTGGCTTGTTGCTTAGCAGTTGACAAGTACCTGAAATACTCTTTCTATCAACTCCGCAACTTGCTAAATCTGCGTCTAAATATCCAAGGAGAGTAAAGTCTCATTCTTTGAGATACGACGGACCTAGCTTTGGAGTAGTCACAGCGTATTTGATGATGCGTTTTGCAGCACTTAGATGAGATTCTTTGGGATCTAATTGGAATCTAACACAAATGCAAACACTAAACAAAATGTGAGGTAGAGATGCAGTAAGGTAAAGAAGCAAACCAATAATACTCTTGTAGAGCTTCTGGTCAACATTCTTTCCTACTTCATTTTTGTCCAGTTTCGAAGAATTTGACATTGGTATCTCAATCTTTTTGCAATTCTCCAATCCAAATTTCTTGATAAGGTCTTTTGCATATTTTTCTTAATGAATGAAAATGCATTTCTTCAATTGTTTGACTTGTAATCTAAGAAAGAAAGTTAATTCACCAATCATGCTCATCTTGAATTCATCCTGCATAGACTGAGAAAACTTCCTGCATAGATTTTCATTAGATGATCCAAAAATAATATCATCAACATAGATTTAAACAAATAAAAAATATTTACCACCTCTTTTAATGAACAAGGTAGTATTCACTTTTCCTTTAATAAAACCATTTTGAGTTAGGAATTTACTTAACCTTTCATATTAAGCTCGAGGTGCTTGCTTCAATCCATATAAGGCATTTTTCAGTCTGAATACTGAGTTTGGCATTCTTGGATCTTCAAATCCAGCTGGTTGTTCCCCATAAACTTCTTCTTGGATGAATCCATTTGGGAATGCACTTTTTACATCCATTTGGAATAACCTGAAATTTTTATAACAAGCAAAAGCAAGTAATAATCTAATTGCTTCTAACCTCGCTACTGAGGCATGGGTCTTGTCATAGTCTATCTCTTCTTTTTGCGTATATCCTTTAGCCACAAGTCTTGCTTTGTTCTTGACCACTTTTAATTTCTCATCCACCTTGTTCTTGGAAACCCATTTAGTTCCAATAATAGACTTACCTTTAGATTTAGAAATTAGCTCCCAAACATCATTGATATTGAACTGTCTAAGATCTTCTTACATAGTTTCAACCCAGCTTTCATCAACCAAGACTTCTTCTATACTTTTGGGTTTAATTTCAGAAACGAGTGCTAAAACACTAGACTCTTCTCGCCTTTTAGATCTGGTGCAAATTCCTTCATCAATGTTGCCAATGATGAGTTCCTTGGGATGACTGGACTTATGCTTCCACTTACTAGTTGGTTTGAAAGTCTGTTAGTCCTCTACTTCAGTTGAATCTTCTAGTGTTGCTTGTTTGATCTTTAGGAGTCTGAACCATTTCAGGGGAAGTAGACTTTGTAAGGTCTAGAGCAGGTTCAAATTCTTCAAGTTGAGTCTGATCTAGTTGATTCTACATAGATTCTTGAAACTTGAATTCATAAGTCTAAACCACTTCAGGGGAAGTAGACTTTGTAAGGTCGGAAGCAGGTTTAGATTCTTCAAGTTGAGTTTGATCTAGTTGATTCTGCATAGATTCTTGAAACTTGACGTTCATTGATTCTTTCGCGGAGTGAGTCTTCTTGTTGAAAACTCTATATGCTTTGCTCAAGGTAGAGTAGCCAAGTAAAATTCCTGCGTCTAACTTTTCTTCAAACTTACCAGTTCGATTATTTACATTTTTCAAAACAAAACACTTACAACCAAACACATGAAAATAAGAAACATTTGGCTTTTTCCCTTTAAATACTTCATAAAGAGTTTTCTCTATAGTAGGCCTTAAAAATACTCTATTAATGATATAGCAAGCTGTAGAGACTATTTTAGCCTAAAATCAAGAGGAAAGTTTACTCTCAATTAAGAGTTTTCTTGCCATCTCCTACAAAGATCTATTCTTTCTTTCCACAACCCGATTTTGTTCTAGAGTTTATGGAGAAGAAAAAACATACTGGAAACTAAATTCATCACAGAATTTTGCAAAATCTTGATTTTCAAACTCACCTCCATGGTCTGTACATATACTTGAAATAGCATATCCTTTTTCAATCTGAACTTTCTTTGCGAACTTTGAAAAATGAGAAAAGGTTTTAGACTTACTTGTCAGAAAATAATCCCAAGTAAAACGAAAGTAATCATCCACGATTACTAGGCAATATCTCTTTCCACCTATACTTTAAGTTATAGTTGGTCCAAAAAAGTCCAAATGCAGAAACTGCAAAACTCGATTAGTAAAAACTTGATTTATTTGTTTGAAAGAACTTCTAACCTGTTTTCCCAAAACCCATGGTGCGCATAATTCAGATTTTTGATAAGTTAGGTTTGAAGGCAGTCCATGAACAAGCTTCTTAGAGGAAATCTTTGCAATTTGCTTCATGTTATCATGGCCAAGCTTTCTATGCCAAAGGTTTGCTTCATTTTGAATGGATATTAGACATTGAGAACTTTAGGATTTTATATTCAGAAAATAAATATTCTCATGTCTTCGTCTAGTAAAAGATTGAGAGAAATCTTTACTAGTTCCCGAACAAATGCCTTCTTGGAATTAATTTTTAATCCAGTGTCACACAATTGACTAATGCTGACTAGATTCTAATTCAATCCTTCCACCAAGGAGACATTGTTGATTGTGAGACTTTCAATATTCACAATTCCATATCCAACAATTCTTTTGTTGTTTCCACAAAAAAAAAAAAAAAAAAAAAAACTTTGCCACCATTTATTTGCATAAAGTTTATAAAATAACTTGAATCTCCTATCATATGTCTCGAACCGCCACTATCCAAATACCACTTGATCTTTTTTTTTATAGTGACCTGTAATTACAAAAATAACTCAAGCTTTCTTTGGTACCCATATTTTCTTGGGTCTAGGGGAGTTAATATTAAATACAATCTTTGCCTAATCCCTCTTAACAGGTTTCCAAACCTTGGGACATTTTTTTCTCAAAATATTATGAATTGTTACACTTTGAATATTTGAGAGCACTTCAGCCAACAGGTTTTATAAAAAAATTTTGAAAATGGCTCTTGTAAAATGTTTCTGTAGGTCTTTATTTGATTATTTCCTTCACTTTTAGAAAATCAATTAAAGTAATGGTTTCTAGTGTCATACCCAAACCAAATTTGTTGAAATAAATTTTTTGTACTGAAAGAATCTTTTCCAACTTCTCAGATCCTATTGAAAACTTTTTTTGTCATATTTGAAATATCCTCTTTCAAAAAAGTATTTTCCTTCGAAAGAGAATCTAAATTTTCTTTCAAATTAACAAAACTTTTATCTAGATTTTCAAACTTTTCTTTTCAAGAAATTTCTTGTTGCTTCAGTTTAGAATTCTCATTTTTTTAGCTCGGAAATCCTTTTAAGAGATGTTTTGAGACTAAGACTAAGTTCATCTATACACTTCGAGACTTTAATAGGGATTTTTAAATTACTAACCTCAACTTCTTTGTCTGAGTCTGAATCTATTTCAAACTCTGAGTCTAATTCTAAATTTGCCATTAAACATATATTGGCATATTCTTCATCGCTTTCCTTACATTCAATATCACTCCATGTTTCTACTTTGAGAGCCTTCTTGTATTTCTCAGTTGTTCCTTTCTTTTTCTTCAACAAAGGGTAATTGGATCTGATGCGTCCCTTTTTCTTATATTCAAAGCAAATCACATCTTTGTTGACTTCATCATCCTTAGTTGATTTGTTATGGAATTTTTAAGTGCTTTGCTTCTTCCAGTTGAATCTTCTTCCCTTTTTGTTCAGCTTCCTGAACCTCCTTATCATGAGTGCTAGTTCTCCATCGTCCATGTCTTCTTTTGAATTTGTATCATTAGAATCACCATTAGATTTTAAAGCAATTGACTTCTTATCTTTAGGATCTTATTCCTCATTGATTTGCTCAACTTCATATGATTGAAGTGTGCCAACTAGTTCGTCTACTAAGAGGGGCATGATCCTCTGGGTTTCTTTTATTGAAGTCTTCATATGATTCCAGTCTTTGGAGAATCCACGCAGCAATTTATTGACCTTCATTGATCTTGAGATTGGCTGTCATTGATATGCTAGACCGTTTACAATCCCTATGAAATGACTAAACATGTCAGTGATGGATTCTCCTAGCTTCATCTTGAAGGCTTCATACTGTCTGAGTAGGATATTGATTTTTGTTTCTTTAACTCGATCAATTCCTTCATAGATAACGTGCAATCTATCCTAGACTTTTTTTGCTGTTTCACAACATGAAATTCCATTATACTCAGTAGGAGATAAAGTACAATATAAGGAATAGATGGCATTAGCATCAAGAGCTTGTCTCTTGGTTATTTATTCTTGTGCCATTTCGCTAGCATCTGCAACTTCTTTTTCTCTTTCTGAGATTGATGTAGCTTTGGAAATAATCCTTGTTTTCTACTACATCTCATTCGAGTGGATCTTTTGATCTCAGGAATGCATTCATCTTGTTTTTTTACACATTGTATTCATTTCCATCAAAATAAGGAGGTCTGGTGTTACTTTGGCCTTCAATCAAACCTGGAGCCAAAATATTAGCCATAGATCTTTAACTCAGAAGTAAAAGCACTTCAATAAAATGAGCACACAGGCTCTGATACCAATTGATAACGTTAGTATCAACACCTAGAGAGGGGTAAATAGATAATAAAAAAAAATTGCAGGACTTAGTAAAAGTAAATTGCCTTTAGAAGATTGACTAAGGACGTAATTAGCTTTAAACAATTACATAAAGCCACGAATTAAAGTAAGGAGTTTAGGGAAAGAGAATAGAAACACAATGTTTATAGTGGTTCGGTTTAGATTAAACTTACGTCCACTCTCCCGTACTGATAGCTTGCTGGCTAGATTTCACTATGAATCAAAAGAGATTTTACAGCTCATGATCTCGACTTCTTCAGTGAAGAGTTTCTCCAGATCTATCACAAAGTCTCACTAAGAGTTTCTCTCTTTTATATACAATTTTGAGCTTGATGAATGAGAAAGCAAAGAACTAGAAAGTTTCAGATTTTGAAATTTTTCTTTCACACACTACTTCGAACAACTAGAGAGTCCCCCTTAAATACTCCTTCATGTCTTCACAACTATTGGTACTTTCCAAATGAATTCTTCAAATCTACCCGTTGGACAGAATTAATTAAGGTGATCTCGAGTCATTAGATAATTTGTGATGAAAGCCCATCAATCATGTTCACCCATACAATCAGGATCTTTTGTTTCTATAAGTAGAACCTTCCAAGTATACTTCGCCTTTCAAAAGATCTTCATATTGGACTTGATTCTAATATGAATAATCAATCAAGTAGATGTTATATCCAGCCAAGGTCTTCCATACGAACCAAATCCTTGAACATAATCCCACATCTGGATAAGTCTTCATTTTTTGGTTTGGAACCTGTTAGTGAGGGCAAACTTTGAGATTAAAGTTTAGCGGTCTTTTGACTTTGACAGTAGAGTTTGGAGTTCTTCATACTATAATACTTGAGTCTACAACTTTTCAATTTAGACTTTTGAAAACGTTTTGTCAACTTCAAAACAATAAAAGAGTTTTCTCTAATAGTTGTAAAATCTGATTCCTTCTACAAAGTCTGTAGTCAACCAGACTCAAGTTAAAAGTAAAGTTTTTCACTGCATTTCGCAAAATTTGTTTTCACACCTATTTACCCATGTCTTGGTGTTCTTACTAACCCTTTCACTCAGTTCAACTCACACTGGAGCGCGGAGTCTGATTGTCCGACTCACCCACTTATTGGAGGAATTCCTGCTCTGATACCATGTGTCACGGGCTGACAATTTCCTTGGCCGCGAAACGACTCGTGCACAGCCTAGTGAGCAGAATTTGCCAGACCAACCTTCCTTCTATAATTGTTCCAGCGAACAATATGGTGAATAGCTTCTTTGTACGAGATTGTACCATGCCCAGCTTCGCTCGAGCGTTTAGTCCATCGAGTGAGATAGCATATCTCTTTAGGCTCAACAACTGGTTTCGGCCTACCATGGCCTCGTCAGAAGTGCGACATCAGCTCTCGACCAATTTGTGCACGGGAGGCCAACCCCGCCTTTAGAGCTCTTGAGTGATATAATCCTTCTATCCTAGAACTCCTAGCACCAACCATCCTGATGCTACTCCCATAGACCAATTGTGTTCATTCCCTCTGCCTCCTCACTCTTCACTCGATAACCCTAAGCACCACTCACAAATGTCACGAATACGAGAGGATTTGCAGACCGTGACACACAACTCTTCCACGGCCTCAGAATAGGGACTACCTGTTACCCAACAAATTCATTTTCAGTTTTCAACTTAAATCATAGAAAACTTTAGTGCAGCGGAATTATGAAGCATAGATTTCACATTGTGCCAAGTGCAAAGTGACATGACCCATGGACGAAGCATGATCCAAGACCATCCATGATGGAGCTATGTTACGCACAAGGGCCAACCCCCGAGAAGCCCACGACTGATCCATGAACGAACCATGATCAGTGCATGACCAGCCCAAGCACAATGCGAGCAAAAACTCATGACCGTTCACCTACTCTATGTCAGGCGGCCCTGCTCTTGCTTCTAATACATGCCCTTGGGCTTTTCCAGGCCTAAAGCCATTGAGTGGCCTAATGTATAAACTTGTAATGATAATATACATTCAAACACCACTGTTGGATTGGAGGGAGAATCAACGGCTGAGATGAGGACCGAACTTGTATATATAGGGGACCCTCACCCTCGTTGTATTCAACTCATTCATAAGAAAATACACTCGCCCCTTTGTTCATACAACCCTTGTGTTCGAGCGTGTGTGTGTGAGGGTGACTTGGATTGAATTCCTATGGCCGCACGGGTGTGCGTGATCGTTCAGAACCGATCGACCTATGACAAGTGGTATTAGAGCCTTCGTTCCAAGTGCGATGACTTATCAGCGTCCTAGTGTTGCGATCACTCAAGTTGAGGATCGCGAGGACCGTGGTAGGACTAATGAGAAGGCTCCTACCAAGCCAAAGAAAAACCGAGGAGCCTCAAGTTCAAGGGATCAAATGGGCGACCTAGAATGCCGAATGACGGTCATGGAGGATATCGTTTCGAATGTCTAGGGGACGGTAGAGGACCTGTGCCAAACCATCGATGGAGCAGAAGTCGGAAAGGAGGAGCTCTAGGCTAAGATGCAAGAGCTCAAAGTTGGCATGGGAGAGCTCTAAGGCAAGTTGCTAGGGTCCTTAATCCATGAGTTGAGGCAACGGGACAAGACTTGGGAAGCTGCGATGGCAACCATGTGATGATCCGAACACGTCATGGCTATTGTAGAACTACGATTGCCAATATCTTCTTCATTATAATTTTTCTTAAGCATGTGGAAGCGTAAGGGACTAAAGGAAATTCTAGGGTACACACAATTTTCTGCAAACAAGACAATTTCATTTCTTATTTATTTATACATGTACATCAGGTGACAAGTGGGGGTGCCATGGGGAAGAACAAAAGGTCAACACTAAACTAACTATACTTGACTCTAGGTCAATCACCCCTCCCACCTACCTATACAAGTGTCACCTAACAATGGCCCATGATGTCATCAAAATCTTCCGAACTCCAAAATTCTTGTTCCCTCCTACCTCCTTCTTATGTTGTTGGATTGTTTTCACCTCCTAACCCTTCAGAGGACAGTGGGAGTGGACCCACCGTACGTCTGTTAATGCGAGCATACACCTTAAGGGGCGAACTATGGCTTCGAGGATTGGAGGAGGGGCAATGCATGATCCCAAACTAGATGGCTAGTGTGGGCGGGTTTTAACCTTGGCATTGTCATAGAATAGGCGCGTTGAGGCTGCAAAGACAGCCAAATTAAAATAAGTTTGAAACTTGTGGCGACCATGGCCGAGCCTCGAGATCTCGGTAAGCTCGACAACTCATCCTCCAAGACATGTACAAGCATTTGTCGATTCTTCAAAAAAGCTTAGCCACCCCAAGCCAAATTTCGTGAGGTCGACCCTCACAAGGCCAAGGCGACTTCACTAGGCCTTGCCCTTACCCAAGTGACACCTCACAAGGTTGCCTTGGCCTTGAAAAATCTTGCGAGGGGAACCCTCATTGATGCTCATTCTTGCCCAAGTGAGGGTGACTCTCGCCTAGGTGAGGCTAGCCTATTTAGCCACCCACAAAAGGAAGACGAGAGGAAACAAAAAAAAAAAAAAAAAAAACCAAAACATTGTTAAAAAATTGTCTATGTCAGTACCATCATGCTATGTAGAAGGGCCGGTATCCACAGTAGTAATTTTTCATTAAAATTAGCTGGATGGATTCAATGACAAGATGTGAATAAGTTTAAGACTCAATTGGTAAAACTGAATGGTTTATGATAAAATTTTGACAAATGTGTAATAGGATTAAGACATTTTAGGTAATTTTCCCTAGAAAATGCTAGCTATTAATTTGTCGGTTAAACTGTGTCATGATGAGGTATTGAGAATTCGTCTATTTTTATTTATTTTTATTTTTCTTCTTTTCTTTTCTTTTCTTTTCGCGATGCCTTTGCCTATAGCTCACAAGGGCATTGTGGACCTCGCCTAGATCTAGGCAAGAGCTTTGCGCCCTTGCCTAGATCTTAGCAAGGATGCAAAGGCCCTCACCCATGGCTATGAGGGCATCGACCCTTGCCTAGACTTGGGCAAGGACCTAATGCCTTGCCTATGGTCAGCAAGGGTTGGCCGACAACCTCACCAACCTAGAGTTGTAAAAAGGGAAAAAAAATAACAAAAGAAAGAAAAGAAAAACAACAAACAATATAAAAAAATCAGAAAATATATGAAAATTGTCAACGTCAACATTTGCCGTCCAATGCCACTTGTGCCATATTGGACTATCGATGTCTATGTTAGCAATTTTCAATTAAACTTGGTCAGATGAACTAAATTGACAAATCTTTAAAAGGTTTAAAATTCAATTTGTATAATTGAAAGGTTTATAACTGAATTGAATTAATTGCAGTAAATTTAGGATTTTTCTAATAATTTTTCTAAAATTTTCATATGAGATTATTCCATTTGCAAGATAAAAACCTTTATAGGCATCGACACATGAACTGTATTTATGGAAGATATTTTTAAAAAAAAATAATTAGCGTACCAAATCAAAGTTACTTATTTTATAGCTAACGACAATGGCAAAGTCAAGTATGAACTCTTTGCTTCCTCAAGCATTTATGCCATCCGGGCAGTGCTGTACTGTCTTCGTTTATGTTCAACTCGTCTGGCCAATCCTTGGCACATCAATTTCGAAAGACTTGGCTTCCTCCAGGAAATTGTACCCTCAAAACCTGTCAGAGCCAAGAATTGGTGGTTGAGGAATCCAAGTGCTACACAACCAAGTGCTAGTCAACAACTTCAACCATTGTTTTCAGTTCTATGTTCGACGCTAAGTGACATTTGCACATTAAATACGTTAGTGTGATTTTCTAGGTAAAATCCATTGCGTCAACTAAGTTGCTATAGTATGAATTGTGAATGCACAGTATGACAATTATATTTAACAAATATTGTGACGGATGTACAACATTAATTCAATTCTTTTTTTCTTTATTGCATACAACTAATATTACATGTCATTGCCATTTTAATTAGGGTCGATAAAAGCTTATGGATATGCTACAGAATTTACTAATCGAACATTATTTACATCACTAAGATGTGTATAGATTGACACACCTGAGTACATGATAAATAAATTTTCTCAAACTATCAAGTTTTAACTTCCTCTTTTGACAGAACTTCCTAAATTACTCGTTTCCCCCTAAAAGTGAAAATCTTTTGAGTTCAGATATATACGAGCCTCCTTGTCCTTCATTCCGATTGGCTTCCAAGGATTTCCGATGGCCCACCAGACAATGAAGTGATCTTCATCTATTATCGAGTGGAACACCACCTACGTTGTCCACTCTTAAAACTGGACACACTCGAGTCGCTGTCTATCGTAGGAAATATGTCTCATCAATTCATTTCCTTTAACATATAGCATGTCCCGAAATAATTGGTACTGAAAGATGAAATGACGACAAATTTGCCAATCGGGAAACCCTCTTGTAATACTGTGAGCCGTCTCAATTTTCTTCTTGTGTCAATTATCAATGTGATGAAACCAATGACGTGGATAGATGTGAACTCATTGGTCATTGATTTTCCTGGTGCTTACATGGGAAGTTTCTTGCCGACGAAATGGAGGACTTGGCTGAAAAATTCGCATGAAATCAAAATTAGTTTTGTCATTTCTTCTCTTTTCCTCTCGATTTTCTTCTTGTGTCGATTATCAATGTGATGAAACCAACGACGTGGATAGATGTGAACTCATGGGCCATTGATTTTCGTGGTGCTTACATGGGAAGTTTCTCGTCGACGAAAAGGAGGACTTGACTGGAAACTTCGCATTAAATCAAAACTAGTTTCGTCATTTCTTCTCTTTTCCTCACTTTTCCCATCTATCTTCAAAGGCCAGAATTTGGTGCCGAAACTTTTAGACAACCGAATGCCATTTTAGGATTTCTTTAACCACGAAAAAAGTCTATTTCTGAAGATGGTATTATTTATGCTTGGAAGCGTAGAACATCGAAGATATGACGTTCGCCCGTTGCATATCTTAACAAAATTAACGCGTAAAAAAATTCTAATTCCTAGTCATAAATCACAATATAAAAAATGCGGTCATAAATTTCTTTAAAGATGGCTAAAAAAAATTCTATTTTTTATCATATGTGTTAGAGATAAGTAGGAGAATTCCACTGATTTTCTATATTTCAGAGATGTGCATATATCTTCTTTGATTATGCATATCACCAATTGATTATAATTGATGTCACAAAATCTTGTTACCTATAATAATCTAATATAACCTATAGGTTCATGTACTCTTCAATTTGGACACATTGAAATATATAAACTAAAATATACATAAATTACACAATTCTTTTTCTGCATTATTCTTATCTTAGTATTGTAACTAGGCAATCTTGGTGCACCGGGTGCACCTTGCACCCGGAGTGCACCTTGCATCTCATGTCTTTTTTCTTTTTTCTTTTTTCTTTTTAAATTACTACTAAGAGTGCACATTCAGAGCATACCTCGCATATCATGTCGTTCTCTATTCAATTACTATTGATAGCTCTCTTGCAACTTAGAGTTTCAACTTTATTTAGTTATTTATTTTTATATCCAAAATCCGCTGAAGCCCCCTTTCGCTTACGTTAATCGGGTTCACACGGCCTGCTAGTGCCCAGTGGCACTAGCGAGCCTCGCTGCAAGCCGCTATTTAGACGTCAGTACCTAGAAGGGGACTAGCTCAGGACCCTAACATCAGGGACCCCCACTTAAGACACTTTAACAACAAGAAAGTTTGAACTCTCGACCTCTGTGATGAGGAAGAGAACGCACGCCAACTGTGTGCCTGTAATTGGGTGAGTTTCAACATTATTCATCTCTTCTAGTGGTGACATCAATAGCCTATTATGAAGTCACGTCAACTTGTTGCATAGCCTGTCACGCAACCACATTAGCATGTTTGGCTATCGCATGGCTTGCCACGTAATCACGTAAGCTTCTTCTGCTATCCCTGCTACAGCCCCGGTCTCTTTTGCTTTCTTACACCATAGACAAGTCACCCTCTTCTGTTGTCTTACATTGCAGCCATGTTGGCCTTATGACATTCGGAAATTCCTACGTCAATTAATATTATATTAGTATTTGATGGCCATAAATGTCACAAGTGGAAATTTTAATTGGGTTATTAACGGTGTAGTAGAAGTAAATCCGAATTATATTTTCAGTGCTTGCAGTTTTTGAAAAGTGATACCATTAGGGTTAAATTAATGAATATTTGCTCTAGGTTCGATTGCTTTACTTAGTTGTGATTCTCCTAGTATTTAGTAATTTCCACGAAACTTTTCAGTAAATTCAAAATGTTTTTCAGATTTTTCAATACTTGGAACGAATACTAATTTCTTTATTTATGCACTGATTTACTAGATATTTTGATAATTTAACAAAATATCTACTTTTGCTCAGCAATGACATCATGCATTACATCACCTTAGCCCATTAATGATTCTGATAAGCTTATATCTCATCTATTTATTTTAATTGGCTGAAGGAGCTCTCTCTCTTTACCGATCAAAATATCTTCTTTTAGCTACTCACTCAGGACCACGTGTAGTTTTGGGTTGGAGCACCTATCTCTATTCTTATACACAATGTTGCTAACTTGAGGTCATTTATTATTTTAATCTTAGTTAATCAATCTTAACCTTTTATAACTCTTGTATGGCTTATTAGTTACATACCATTTCTTGGTTATATAGTTGGAGCTTCGAGAGTTTCAAGTTCCAAAGACAAGAGTCCCTACTTCATTGACTTCCGATTTCCAACTTTCTTCTTCTGACTTTCATTTTCGAATCTTGCAAGTAAAAAAAGTAAAGGTCCCACATTTTAATTTTTAAAGCTTCTATTATAAATTTTCAGTTTTTAACAAGGTAACTATTTGAGTCTACTACTTTTTTACAAATGGTTTTGGTCAATTTAGAGGTAAGAATTGTCAATTTTTTTGTTTGTTTATTTTACTTGAAGGTGACTAAAGCTTCAGTTGCTAAAGTCTTTTTCTACGGGAAGTGAAACTCTAGGGACTAAGTTAGGTTGTGCTACTTAGTACTTTTGACTTGGTTGGTTGGTGTTTGTTAGTTTGAATTTGATCTTAAGTGATGCAAGTAGGTTCCGAGATTAACAAGTAGACTTATGGTGATTCTTGCCTATATTGAAATATGTAATACATTGTTTGAAAGAATACCCAATTATGCAATATTGGATCAAATTGTGAAATTAATTTGGAAGTAGGCTGTTTTGGTAATTTTATAAAATTTGTCGCATGCCCATAGTGTAAATTATTTACTCATATGTCTTAGATTACAAATAAATCCGCTTTGGTGTTTGATTAATATGGCCTAGATTAAGTGAAATTTGAAAGTTGGGGGAGTACAGAAAATTATAAATGGAGAAACTTTATTGGGATAAATCATATATCTTTGGAGAATTAGAGCATGTTTGAATCGAGAGTTTATTTATGTCATGCTTCGTATGTGATTGATTGATTTCCATAAGATATGAAGTATTTAGGTGCAAAAAATGTGAAAATGATGAAACTAGATTTAGAAGTGATATTGTCGTAATTCAGACGAAGTTATTGTATTTACTAGCTAAGTGTTGGTCTAATCAAGTCATCATCAAAGTTGTCGATCCACTAAGCTGTTGGTTTCTAAGAAATTGATTCCTTGACTTGTCGATTTCTAAATAAAGTTACAGGTTCTAAAGTTGTCCATTATAAGTATCGGTTCTTAAGTTATGAATTACCTATCTGTGGCTTCTGATTTTATAATGACGGCTTAGCTTGGAAAGAGATGGAAGGTTGATGTGCATGTAATTATTTGTTTATCATTGTTTGCATATGGCAATTTTTGTATTATAATAATGTGCATGTCTTTAATGCCATGTAATTAAGACCTTTGTCACGATATATTTTTCACCAAGCAAATTTTCTTGTTTAAGTATATGAATGAGACTTTTGAGTTAGGTAGATGTTTTACGTAGAAGACAATTCTCTTAAAGGTTGAGATGACATGAAATCTTATAATGGTGTTGCTCGTATAATCATGATATGATTGTAAGAAATAACCATCATCATGCAAATCTACAATGATGTATTTATCCTTATTGATATAGAGGAGACCCATGATGAATGGGGTAAGAGGTGTGGCAAAATGTATATATGATTCCATCAACAATGAGTTGGTGGTCATAATACCTTGTTAGTTGAGATGACTCATAAAATGAGATGATCCTGGCTAGTGACAAGTATGAACTTACCTATGTATATCGATGATCTATTATGTGTTATTTACGCATCATGAAATAGTATGCCGCCTGCTTGCGTTTGAGTAAATAATCTTATGAAGTGTTGTTAATGGTTTCTATGATACATCATGATAGGAAAGGTTTCCTTTTGCATCAGTCAAATATGATTATTTAACACTAACATTTTTTGTTGGTACTAGGTGGAGTGGTAAGAGGATTTTCTTCTTTAGACTTAGAAATTTCATTTATTGGGTTTCAACTCACTCCCTTTTTCTTTGGCCAAATAAATAGGATAAATGCCCCCATCATTACTTTTCGAAGCTCTGATGGGTTGAATGTCCAGATGTGCATGTACCAAAATCATCAATAGTATATACTAAGCAAGTTCTATTGTACAAGTCATCATGGGACAGCTTGAGTGAGTTAGTCGGATCACTGAGGGGTTTCGATGGTCCCACTAATTTCAGTGGCCATAGCATGTCGATGGGAAAGATTGTCCATCATCCGTAGTTCAAGAGCTTTTAGATTAACTCTTCTGAAAATCACTTGTAGGTATTGAACCAAAGTGTGCACCAACAATAGGACGGGTTTTTGTACAAAAGACTTTGATGGATATTAGCTGAGATTAAATTAATTGTACAATAGAAGATAAATTCATTATTTAGCGGTGGATTTAAGTGCATTTAAATTATTTGCAAGTCCGAGGTCAAAATTTTATGGAAATTTTGGTCGTGACAAGCCTCTTCTTTGGTCCCCATACCGAAGTACCATAGCCACGTTAGCCGCTTTTTTTGTTGCAAGGCCTGCACGCAGCCATGTCAGCGTGTTGTTGCATAACTTGGCGGACCGATCTTACTGTCATGAGTTGATCATATTGTCAATGTGTTAAAACTATCACTGCGTTGGAGAGGATGTTAGGAATAATTAGGATATTTCCATCAATCTTTTGTATCTATTAGAATTATATCTCTCTTTTGATTGTGCATATCCTTGATTGGTTTTAATTGATATTGAAATAATTTTGTTACCTTAGATAATCATCGAATAAAGTCTAAAAATAGATGCATGTACTCTATATTAAGAGATAGATAGAGACATTTACATAGATATATACACAAGTTATGTAATTTTTATCCCGCATTATTCTTTACTATAAGTTTGTGAAGAAAGAATAGAATTTGGAAAATTGATATGTCTCATCAATCTTTCATTCACGACTAAATGCAAAAGAAATCCCTATCTTAGATGCACCACAAGACATGTATCTTCAGGGTATCTTCAGGCCGTGTGAAGTGACGAGATGGCGACAAAGTAATCGGTTGTAATGGGAACCATCAACATCCACCACGTGAATCTTGGAACGTAAGGGTGCTCTGGGGCAGCGCCGCAATATGTCTACCATCTTCAAAATTTTCCGCCTAATATGAATCTTTCCTGGGAAAATTAATTATGTTCTCATAAATATTTTGTCAGTGATGTCACTTAACAAGTCATATAATGATGTTGACCCTCATATTTCTCATAAATTATTAGAAATTAACAAGATTTGGTCATGAAAAAAAATATTCGACGCGCAACAAAAGTAGGAAGAATAGTCAAAGTGTTGTCTTACCAAGTGGGATTTGATTTACTGATTCTCCCAGATAATTTTCATATGCTTCTCTTTCAAAACAAAAATTATATGATCGATGTTCAACTCATTTAACTTAGATAAATTTATTAGGATATACAAGCAGTCACCCAATCACTTTGTTATGAACATTATGAATGGGCATTGATATGGAATTTAAATCCTGAACAATTATTTCAAGTCATATGAACCTACCAATACATGTAACAGGTAGTCGTTAAATTAATAGAGTGCAGAAGGAATCTGTTCAATGTTGGATGGTTATATATGTTTAGGGATAAGTGTAATAAAAGTCTTAAAATTTGTCATTACAATGTAATTGAGTTCTAAAACTTTCAAAAAGTACAATCAAGTCCTAAGACTTATCACAAAAATATAGCTGAGTCCTATAATTTTCAAAAAGTATAATTACTTCTTAAAATTTGTCATGAAGTTGCAATTGAGTCCCAAAACCTTTTAGAACTTAATTATATTTTTTTAAAGTTTCATGACTTAATTGCGTTTTTGTGACAAATTTTAGAACTTTTAATACACTTATTTCATATATTTATGCAGAAAAGAAGTATGGTGGGAGGAATTAGATAGTCGCTTGTGGAGTAGATATGGTAGAAAGGTATAAGATGTGTGAATTTATAATATCTTGGTATCAAGAGTAGTTTCAATCTCGATACCATTCTATGCAATGATGGTTTTAAAGGTCCAGGTAACAAGATAATCATAACTTTTCCTAAAACAAGTTTAAATTATTAAATAAATGGGGAAAAACACGTCGCTCTTCATTTCATTGTTGCCCCATTGATGAGATGAGTTTTTATAGGATCATAGCTAAATTTAGCTATTCAAACAATTTAAATTGTTAAATGAAGACATAATTCTAATAATTAATTATTCTAACCGAAGAAAATTCCTAGCTCCGCACCCAAGGTTCGTGATTAGTCTCTTCTAGTGTGCCCAAGCCTACAATTCTAATTTCCACCGATTAAACATGATCTCTCTTACTCTCTCTCTCTCAATAATTCAGTCAACCTAACTAATGCACTAAACTAAGATTGGACAAGCATCATATTTGATGGAATCCTCATAAGACTTATATCGGACTCACTATTTTCATTGGCTCAAATCTAGTTTAGAACTTGTGTTACTCTCATGGAAACTTAGTCACGATCAAATATGGCTACTAACCATTGCTACTTTGGTTGTAACTTACAGCCAAAAGATTCCAAATTGTTCAAAATTTCATGAATTAAAAGGGGGAATGGTAGCGCTTTTCAAACGGACAACAACAAGATTGAAGTTTGAAATACCATTGCATTGAAGTATGTGGATCAACTCTTACACATTAGTTTCATTTTTGAAATTGATATCTAAGTTTTCCAATGAAGAAAATAGCTTCCGGAGGGGAAACCTTTGTGACCTTTTAATAATTATAGTACATGAAGATATACCACTGCTATAACTAAGCGAAACAAAACCTAAAGCCAGATGACTTGTACATCTTCTCCCATCTCTCCCTTGGACCAGTTTGGGAAGACATTCGATACCCAATAAAGCTCTTCCTAGGAACCCTTCCGAGGCCGTATTGGCTGGACAGGCTCTTGGTCTCAAACGCCCACGGCTTCGGTCCTGGTTGCTCTGGCAAAGGCGTCAGCAGCTTCAATTTGGGGATTTGCGGCGGGACCACGAGTACTTTTTGGATGTTGCGGAGCTTGTCTATGTCAGAGTCGTAGCGTTTGTAGGAGTTGAAGAACATGCGGAACACTTTCAAGCAACCAAGGTGGAGCTGCCTGCGCAGTTCCGGCAAGTTGCATACATCGCCCAGGACGTGTTGGAGGAACTCTTTCTTCATTTGGTTGAGCAGCAATTGCACGAATTTGATGGGGTCCTTAATGCTGGCTTGGGGGTTTCCCTTTAGGAAGAGCAGCGCACAGTTCAATTGCCCTTCCTGTTCTTCTTTCTGTGATGAGAGAGAGAGAGAGAGAGGTGGCACTTGGAAGGACAATCGAAAAAAGAAAGAAAAAACCAGAGATATTGCATTATTGAGTTCATAGGGGCAGAAATATATTAACAATTTACAAGTGTTGTCTAGCGAGCATCAGCCATTGCATGCGGCTTCGGTAGCAGCTATACTTAGCCGAATCATATTTAATAGTTTGAGGCACCGGGTGGTGAGCAGCTGGTAGGAATTGGACCACAGCCGATGCAGCGGAAGATGTGTGCTGCGATAGACGTCATGCCACGTCGAGGTACTCTTCCGTTGGATGCACACCTCCACTTCTGCTCCACTTCGCTTCGATGAGCCATGAGCCATGAACACGAGATGTAGCAAATTATAGAAAGAGAAGTATTATGTGGGAACACGAGATGTACTATATCTCGAAGGTTTTTCTTGATGTTCTTCCCCGATTTTTTTAAGCATTTCATTCCGAAGTCGCTGACGAGATCATCTAGGGTTTTGGATATGGTCTTGGTGTGCTCACTTAGTCCTTTACAATCCCAACTGGTCCAATGTTCGTTACCCACAAAAAGAGTCGATTCTAAGGGTACCTAATTAGATGAATTGTGACACTGTTGACACCTAAATTTTGATAAGGTTTTTAATTAGGCCTTAATTTACTTTATTTTTCCTTCTTTCGGATAATAAATAACAAATAACAAAAAAAACAACAAAAAAACAAAAACAAAAAACAAAACAAAAGCAGCCCATCGAGCTCGGCCTTTAAGCCCAGCCCCTCCTTTTTCTCGCTCGGCCCCCATCGGCCCAGCCCGCGTGACGCAACCCTTTTCCCCCTTTCTTCTTCCTTTTCTTCCTTCTTCTTCCTTCTTCTTTCTTCTTTTTAGCTCTTCCACCTCCACCTCTGTAAGTCACATGTTGCGACGGCGACGCGCTTGAGGACGCCTACAACGAAGAGGGGAGAAGTAGACTCGCAGTGACGGGACGTGTAAGTGGGTAGCTTGGAGTGGACACTGATTCAACCACACCCAGGGCTAGTCGGCGCACGCCGACCGGCAGCTAAACCCCCATCAACCGGCACCCCTCCACCTATAAATAGGCCCCTCCCGAAGAAGGCCAAAGACACAAATAGAGAGAGATCGAAAGTCGGCGAGCATCGCAAGCTTCCCTTGAGAGACTTCAAGGGAGGCCTGAGCGCTCGCAAGCCTAGATCTGAGGGAGAGGGAAGAGATTGGAGCTGGAGGAGAGGAACTACGCGAGAGAGGGAGCTACTTGATGCCATCCTCAATGACCTACCGCCAACCCCTCTGATGCCGTTGCAGCAGACCTCTGTCGTCGCCGTTCAGCCACCCACCAAGGCCCCCTACCATGCTGGGCCGCCGTTGCTCCCCATGCCCCCACAATTGATTCTTGTGTCACCGCCACCATTCGCCACCTAACGAGCGTTTTTTTAATAATAAAGTAGGGCCCGTTCTGGGCCCTCGTTCCAAGCCCATCCGGGCCAGCCTCTAGCGACCCAGGTTGAGCTCGACTTGGAAATCCGACTCGGGTCGCCCTTTTAATATATTATAATATTATCACATAAAATAATATTTTTAAAATAAAAATCAAAAAATAATTTATTTTCCAGAAAATCAAAAATCTAAAAAATCACTTTTATGTCCAAAAAATAGAAAAAGGTCTGAAAAAATGTTTTTCCTCCACAAATGCATGGAAAACCCCTCAAAAATCCAAAAAGCTTTAGGGTTTAAATAAGATTAGGTATCGGAAAGGCATTAATGGTTAATTAGTGTAATCAAGTGTAATCGACTCATCAAACCTAGTTTCTCTGGTTGCGTAGGAGCAAATATTCCTCCCAATATTTCGCTTGGGTTTCTAATCAACTCACCACAATTTGATTAATGGCGACTCTTTTTAAATTAACTCATAAGTTAAAAACTTGAACCATTAAGTCATGAATTGGTAGTTTTGGGAGAGTCTGGGCTATACTTAATAGACATAGCCGAACCATTAGCCTCCAAAAGGCGCCCGCCACGATCGAGCGTCGAAAAAAGGAGGTCGCGACTTGCGAGTGCTCTATCCAAGATTCATGATCTTGTTTCTTCTCATGTGCTTGAGCCCACAATTTTAGTTTCCATCAATTAAATGTGATCTCTCTCTCTCTTTTATAAGCATTACATTTGATGGATCCCCTTAGGAGTTATATAGAACTCGCTATTTTCAATAGTTCAATTTAGTTTAACTTAGTCTCGATCAAATATGACTACTTACCATTACTGTTATTATTGAAACTTCATTTAGAAGATCCCAAATTGCTCAAGTTCTAACAAAATTACGAGGTGGACTAGTAACGCTTTCCACACAGACAACAACGAGATTGAAGCATGAAATACAATTGCATTAAAGTATGTGGATGAATTGTCCACTAAAAATTTACACATCTTTCTAAGCTATTCTGTGCATACAAACTTATTTCATTATTGATATACTCTTTACTTTTTTGTGAAAACCAAAATAACTTCAGGTGGAGGAACCTATAAGATTGTTTCATGACTATAGTGCATGAAGATATGCCACTGCTATAACTAAGCGAAACATAACTTAAAACTGGATGACTTGTACATCTTCTCCCATCCATTCACTAGACCAGTTTGGGAAGACGTTCGATAGCCAATGAAGCTCTTCCTAGGAAAACTCTCAAGGCCATATTGGCTGGACAGGCTCTTGGTCTCAAACAACCGTGGCTTCGGTCCCGGTTGCTCTGGCAAAGGCCTCAGGGGCTTCAATTTGGGGACTCGTGGCGGGACTACGAGCGCTTTCTGGATGTCGTGGAGCATGTCAGTGTCTGAGTCATAGTGGTTCGAGGAGTTGAAAAACATGTGGAACACTTTCAAGCAGGCGAGGTGGAGCAGCCTGCTCAGTTCAGGCACGCTGCAGGGCTCCTCAAGGACGTGTTGGAGGAACTCTTTCTTCAGTTGGTCTAGCAGCAATTGCACGAAGTTGATGGAGTCCTCAATGCTGGCCCCGGGGTTTTCCTTTAGGTAGAGCAGCACAAAGTTCAATTTCCCTTGCTTTTCTTCTTTCTGGAATGTGAGAAAATCGTAAAAACAGGGAGACGAAATAAGAGTGTACACAGGTGCACGATAAGAGCAACAATGAACGAACACCATTTAGGGGGCAGCGGCCAATTATAGCTGCTTGGCCAGCGGCCAGACTTAGCTCTATCATATTGAACAGTTCAAATAGCCTCAAGACGCATGCTATCCAACGTTAAAAACTTTACCTCGTAGGTTTGGATGTCATTCAACAACCGAGCGATGACCATGAGCAATTTGGTGATGGGCTGGTAGGGGTTGGACCACAGCTGATGCAATGAGGTCGTGGGGCTTGCGAGGCACGAAGGGGGAAGGACTAAGACGTGTGCTCCGACAGACGTCATGGCTACTTCAAGGTACTCTTGCATCGGATGCACATTTCCATTTCTGCTCCACTTCGCTTCGATGAGCCATGAATGAAATGCCTCAACCCACTTTTGAACCAAACACAGTGTTTTAGCCCGTTTGAAAGAAAGATATTGCTTGATGTCGCACATTAAAAAAGAAAAGTATAACGTGGGAACATGAGACTTACTATATCTTGAAGGTTTTTCTTGATGTCCTTCCCCAGTTCTTTGAAACATTTCACTCTAAAGTCGGTGACAAGATCGTCGAGGGCTTCAAATATGGTCTTGGCGTGTGCACTCAATCCTTCCCCATCCCACCTAATATAATGTTGGTCACCGATTAAAAAAAAAAAAAAAAAAAAAGAAGGCAACTGGAAGGATAAATAATTGGATGGACTGTGAGGTGATTATTAATTTAACGTACACTCATTAATCTTGCATGTAGACATGTAGTCTAGTGAATGTAACTCTTGAAATAAATTGTAGAAACCCTAAGTTGGAGTTAAACAAGTACTAAAAATGATAAGCATACCTTTGAACCGCTTCAGTAAGCTTTTCCAGATCCTCTAACGAACCTTCCATGTCAAAAAAGTCATCGGTGACAGTTAATATGACTGCGCTCTTCGCGACCAGTACTCGCACATCGGAGTTGCAAGGCACGGAAACGGAAGCAGCGACAGCAAAATAAGAGTACACCGTCTTCTCTCGACCGAATCCCATCTTGCTAAGTCCCGTTGTTTCAGACCACCTGAACTCATCCATTGATAAAGAGTAATTAAAAATAATTATTTGCTAATTAACAACCCATTCACTAAAACAGATGCACATATGCCTTTTTAATACGTCAAGCTCCATCCTGTAAATAGATTGTCTCTGTTCAAAGTTCTGCAGAGCAAGTTGTAGTATATCCTGATTATGAACCAATGATGACCTAATGAAATCAAAGAAAAGCAAAAAGTTAATTGCATGTTATAGCATACTATTCAATCGAGTTTATAAATTTCCTTTCGAAGAAATTAATACCTATGGCAAGAAAATTTTCCCATCCATAATACACAAGCATCTTTTTCCTCCATCCACATCCTGTGTTCCAGGTGGTCTAGGCGAGCCATCCATGGCAGACCCAGTTCGTGCTTAATCTACACAGACATTTCAATCATTAACTTACTATGCAGAACGACAAGGAGTGCTGAATATTCACACTAACCATTCTGCAATGACTTGACGAGATAATGCTTGAATCTCTTGTTCCTCTGGATGCGATTTTCTCAAGAAATTTCTTTGAGAAAGTTCTTGCTTTCTCGAGTTCATGTTCATTCGGAAGCATGAGATTGCTGGCTCTATAAATGTTAAGGAGCACGCTCGAGAAGTTTTCATAATGTTTTTCAATGTGATCTCGAACTTCTTCACAATCTAGAAACCAACAAAAGCTAGCTGCAAAATGCACAATACAATTGAAATTAATGGAACCACTTCAAAATATCATCCATGAAAGATCCCAGGGGAAAGGAACCAATTGAGGGACTCATAAAGCTTGCAACTCGTACATGGTGATACTCTATAACCATGCATGCGCAAAAGCCAGAATCCCAAGCAATCTTTGTATAGCTCCGGAGCGATCGAATGAATTGATTTCACGATTGGTTTTTCATGCTTATAGTTCCTGCAAAAAGAAATGTTAATATGCTTGAATTAGTTAGAGATATCGTATGGACGCTTTCGATGACCTCAAAAGCAGTCGGTACTGGAAATAGAAAATAGGCAACAACTTTGCCGGGACGGGCTTCTAGGCTTTTACGGACGGCATTGCCCGTCCCCTATTCTATTGTTTTTTATTTTAGTAGTTTTCTAGGAAAATAAAAATAAAAATAACTGAGTGACTAGGAAGCTTTTACTAACCGATAGATTTGTGCCAAAATTTCATCCTTCTCCTGGTCAAAGTACTCAGTTAACCCTAATCTCACTAGTTGATAAACCATGGAAAGTTTTGTAAGCTCTTCATCCACAAGATATAGCGATGGAACTGCTTTAATCATCAAGAAAGCCAAAACATATTCAAGGGTTATGAACGTTATAAAAGGAAAACCATATAAATTTTATAAATAAATTTTTAAACTCTACACTAATGGTATAAGCTTTTATTACTTTACTCACATAAAATCAGCTTTCATTAGTTTAGCTTATAGTGATCTAGCATTTGAAGTCGTGTCTTACGCCAAACACAGCCTAGTTAATCTAAAAGCAAGATTTTAATTTCAACTTTAAGTCCTTATACAAGGATTGGAAGGATTTGTCCATTGAAATATCAAAATCTTTGGTTTCGCGTTTACAGTCCAAATTTGCAGAAAATATCAAAGTTTCTGTTCCTACTGTGGGCAGATCGGTCCCAGTTTGAGGCCATCTAATTGGCAAAATAAGTTAAGTTAAAAGAAACCAAAATATAGAAATAAAGTTGATGCATTCTTTGTCCTCCCTTCCATAGAAGGATAGAATTTCGATTCTTCTTCTATACAACAATTCCATCGACTGAAATCAACCACATCCCATCAATTAATAATTTTATTCTCTTTTCTGAAAGTGACAATATATAATTTTCATAAAATGAAATTAGTTGGGGAAACGAGAATGACATGCTTCAAGACCATCTAAAAATCTTTTGGAATTAGCATTCACTTACCGCCGTTAGAAGCACAATTCAAAGCAAGAGACTGAAGATAAGCCAAGCATGCTTCATTCCCGGTGGCTAGGTATGCACTTGCTGTCGCAGAGGGTGATTGAAACAAAGAGCCGTCGCTGTCCAGATGCTTCAATATGGTCTCTTGGCTGATTTTGTATGTTGGAGGCAATGCCTCAAGATATGACAATAACGGGAAATATTGCTTCTTGTCGACAAGTTTTTCCCTGCAAAAGGCCAAACGGGTATAAGTTTTAATTGTGACTGAGGCGGGTAAAACATAGGAGTTGTCAGTGGCTTTAGCGCCCCAACTTTTTGGCGCTTTTAGATTTGAGGCTATGATAATCCATTAGTCTATTATTCAAGACTTACTATCACTGAACCAAAATTCTGGTTGGTCTCACTCCATGACAGATAATTGTAGTTAAGTTGGTTGATGGATGAGAAGAACTTATTTATATAGCAAGTTACTTTAACAAAATAAGAAAAGAAATCTATTTCAATGTTGACATTTAAATTTGGCGAACCATTTAATAATATTTATTAATTGTATAAAAAATTAGGGATTAAATTTTAAATTTTAGCAAAAATAATTTCCATTAAATTGCGTGACATATAAAGATTAGCAGCATCTGCAGTAGTAGTAATAGAGCCTTTTTGTTAAAAGAAAATAGAAAATTAATTAAAATAACTATTATGTAAGGGGAAAAAAAAAGGTCGAATAGGACCGGGCAGGAGCTGGGCCTGCGTGGCCCTCCTCTTTCTAGCAAATGATCTCTCCGCGGTCGGGAGCAGGCCGATCAACAAGCTGGTGGTGGCAGAAGCCGGGCACGCCGGTCGCTAGTCATTGGGAAGGAGAGAGAGACCGAGAGGAGGAGAGAGGGGGACGCGAGAGAGCTTGAGTGAGCGAGAGGGAACGACCTAGAAAGAGAGAGAGTGAGACCGAGCGTTTCGCCGTCGTCCGAGGTCCGCCCGTTTCTCGCCGTTTGGAACCAGGTAGGCCTCCCTTTCATCCGTTGGCGTTCGGCTTTCGGGGTGCGTCAGGCCGGAGCTCGTGGCTGACCAGTTCGCACGAGCTCCAGTCCTTCCGGCCCCCGTAGGTCTTTAGCCAAGTCTCTATGTGTTTTTGGCCGTTTTCTGAGGATCCTCGTCCCATTTGGAATCCCGGTTGAGGTGGAAATCTTAAGATTTGGCAATGCACGCGAACCGTTTGTATAAATGCCTGAGCGAAGGCCACATGACTATCCTTGAACTTTCGTCCATTATATGTTGTGATGTGGGTTTATTTTTGTGCAAGTTGTGTCCCGTTCTCCTCCTTGTCCAAATGCGTGAGAGAGTGGGTGTCGGCTCGGCGGTGTGACAAAGGGTAGTGAGGCTCGTTTGAAATGGCGTCGGTTTGGTTGATGAGTTTCGGTGAAAATGAGTGTAGGAGAGAAGGTCGCTTCGGACGTGCAGAAGGCCTGCACGAAGAAGAAGACCAAGAGAAGAAAAAAAAAAAACGACAAAAAAAAAGAATTAATCAAAATATTAATATTAATATAAAAACGGGTTTTAAGAAATAGTTTATTAGTTAGGGCGGGTCCGGGTCATCGGATTGGGTCAATAGGCCGGATCGGGTTTATTGGGTCCGAAACCATTTTCCCAAATATAATAATATTAAACATTAAAAATATATAAAATATTTCAAAAATTATAAAATTTTCAACAATAATAATTTAAAATTTTCCAAAAATTCAAAAACTTTCACAGAACATTAAAAATTCAAAAAATTTCCGAAAATTCAAAAGCTTTCAGAAATTATTAAAAAATTCGGAATTTAAAAAGAAAACATAAATATTAAAAAATAAGAAAAATTCAAAATATTTGGAAAATGTCTAAAAATTTCAATAGTAATTCAAAAATAATAAAAAGATAAAATTCAAAAAGATAAAAAGTGCATAATTTTTTTGGAAATTTCAAAAACTCAGAGTTTTTAAAAAGATAAAAAGTGTTAATAAATTTTAAGAATTAAAAATTCTCAAAAAGATTAAAATTAATTTTTTGGGTTTTTTTTCCTAAAAAGTGGAATTTTTCAATTTAGAATTATGCTCAAGGTTGACCGAGCCCTTAGGGCTTTACCTTACGATTTCAATTGCCCTTAGAGACAAACACTATTGATTATGCAATATTAATACGTTGATTTTGGCTTTCCTTTAGTTTAGTTAGGATTAGCATTTATCTTTTCATTAGTATTAAGTCTTTACTATCCCATAAAATGTATTTAATGTTTTCCTTGGTTGCTCATTATTACGTTAATGATTACACATATATATGATTACCTCACATGTTAGTAGATAGATATTAAATCAATCTAGATTGCCTGACAATTTTTTTTTTTAAATGAACAAGATTAGGTACCGAAGATGCACTAATTGATTAATTAGTGTAATCAGGTCCATGTCCCTAAATTCTCTGGTTGTGTAAAAAGTGAAATACACTTCCATGCCTCACTTAATTTCTACCCAACCCCAATAAGCTAGTGGGGAGTGCTCATTAGAAGATCTTTTACGAACACCTCAACGTTGTACAAGATATGAGCTTGAGAGAGCCCACGCCTAATTATGGGCTATAAGCCATCTTTTAGGCAATACCCTTAAACATATATCTTTTCCTCTCTGGACAAAAAAGGTAGGTCACGACATTCCGTCAAGAATGATGAATGCAATCGCATGCCGATTTGGGTTGATCGACTAAGATTGAACTAAATTGAAATGGTTGGGACTATATTAGTAATGAAATTTAAAAAGTATCGTGACCGAAATGCAAACGGAGGTCAACTTGAAACTAAAAACACATGGTAAATTTCAAGCAAGAAAGAAGGAACGCAATAGAATTACCTTTTTAGAATTCGTTGTCGATTACTGAATAAATCCGCAATGATACGTTCTGCACTTTCGGGGAGTCTAACCTCCAAACCACTAGCACGGGCCAAATCAACCATTCCAGGCAAGACGATAGCGATCCAACGAGGAAACTTTCCATGCTTGTTTCTTAAAAGAAGCAATTCCACATTTTCATGAATGAACTTTAATCCTGAAACATGAAAAATCCAAAAAAAAAAAAAGAAAAGGGGAGAGATATATTAGATAAGAATCAGTGAAGAACTATATGATTGTTGCATTTCAATAAGGAAACAAACACAATAGTTACATGCATCATCTTTTATAGGCTTTCTGTTGGCAAATATAGTCAAGAATGAGAAGAAATAGAATCGGATTTTGAAACACGATAATAATCTTTTTAAGGAATTATTTACCCCACAACATATTGAATATTGGCAAAAACCCTCTAGGATACTATAAAATTTTAATGAGAATACCATCTAACAATTCTAGTATTCTCCAGGATATCTCAAAATGAAACAATTGAAAACGATGGTTGTATAGTTTTTTGAAAGAAGAATTGAAACCTGAAAAAGTTAAGATGTAAAAACTATATACATATATATAGGAAAAAGTGCCAAAAAAGTCCTAAACTTTTTGCATTTGTACCAATTTAGTCCTAAACCTTTTTTGGGTACCGATTCAGTCATAAACATTTTTAAGTTGTGCTAATTCAGTCATTTCTAACCAATTTTGGCCGAATTTTGCTGACTAGACGTCGGCCAGTTGACGTGGCCTGACCAACGTTAACGTGGACAACTTTTAATAATATTATATATTTTTTATTTTTTATTTTTTATTTTTATTTTTCTCTTTTGCCTTCCGCCGATCGCCAAGATCCAATGACCGGCCAGAGGTGACCGCTGGTGAGGGTGAGGCCAACCTCGTCAGATCTGGCGAGGCAAGCCTCGCCCATGGCCTGCAAGGGCCAACAAGGCTCAACCTCGCTAGGTCCGGTGAGGGCAAGGCTCGCCCATGGCCTAATCTAGCTAGGTCAGGTGAGGTGAGCCCTCGCCAGATCTAGCGAGGCAAGCCTCACCCATGGCTGGCGAGGGATGATGAGGCTCGACCTTACCAGATCCGGTGAGGGCGAGGCTCGCCCATAGCCTGATCTAGCGAGGCAGCCATGGGCGAGGCCCGCCCTCGCCAGCCATGGGCAAGCCTCGCCCTCGCCATTCCTTGCCGACCATGGGCGACGTGCGCCTCACCAAATCCGGCAAGGTCGGCCTCGCCCTTGCCGGCGGTTGCCTCGGCCGGTCGTCGGACCTCGGCAACCGACTGGAGGAAAAAGAAAAATTTTAAAAATAAAAATAAAAAATGTATTTAAATATTATTAAAAGTTGTCAACGTCGGCGCCGATCAGGCCACGTCAGCCGATCTACGTCCAGTCAGCAAAATCCGGCCAAAATTGGTCGGAAATGACTGAATTAGTACAACTTAAAACTGAATCGGCACCAAAAAAATATTTATGACTAAATTGGCAGAAAGACAAAAGGTTTAGGACTTTTTGGCACTTTTCCCTATATATTTATCTCTTCTCTTTTTCTTTTTTTTTTTCAGAACTGAACGCAACCTTTTGGATGGAATTTATGTCTGAAAAAATATGTTCTCAAAAACATATTGAAAATTCGGAATAAAAAATGATGATGATGATTTTTCTATTTTTATAATTTCATATTTCATAATTTATGAAAAATTATAGCCTTTCAGGGAGGAGTTGTGTCCAAATAGACGCAACTACCCAAATGTTAAGAGGTTATGCCCAAATGGACATAACTTTCCAAAGGTTGTAAGAGTGCCTAACAACCACTATGCAAAAATATTAATAAAATTATAAATGAAATAATAATAATAATAATAATGATGATGATGATGATGATGATGATGATGATCGTACTCTATTGCGAACAGTCACACTATTTCAAAAATACATAATTTATATAATAAATCCGAATTTCGATTAAAAAAAAGTAAAAAGATGATTAGTGCCAAGTTGAAACCATATTAGAATTGGTGGGTTAGGCCATGGGTTGAAAAGTGAACAAAGTCACCTGGTCAAAATTTAAGTACAAAGTTTAGTTTAGTGATCACAAAAGTAATCTACTCACAAATTATATTTTATTCTAGAAGGAAGAATTATATTTGCAATGGTCATATTTCAATGTAAACAAAGAAATATTATATTTGTGATGACCATATTTCGGTATTTATATGAAAGTAAAACACATGATACCTTTCTCTATCAAAGGTGAACCAACATGCCACTTTTTGAGCATGGTCATGCAAATAAGGGTTGAAGCAAGACACTCCACTTTGTTGGACATTTCATCTTCGTCATGATCATAATCTCCCCAAAAGCCTTCTTCATTCTGATTGTGGAGCACCCAATTCAAACACCCCTTAAACATGGGAAGATCATGTTGATGAGGATCAGGAATCATTGCCAACCATGTAGTGTTATATGGAGAAGAAGAGAGGAATGAATGTGAGCTCATGGTGGGTAGTATCTCTCTTTTGATCATTTGGACAGGAGATTGAATTGAGGGTTTTTGGAACTCCATAAAGATTTGTATGAGGAGGATTTGGCTTGCTTATTGGAATCGTAGATTGCATAAACCCATTAGGTCTATTTATACATGACTTTGAGCCGGTTCCTTTTAGGGGGTGCCACGTGAATTGTTTATTGGATGTGACATGTAATGGAGGTCTGATTGGTATTTGGGATGAAAAGCCAAATGGAACTTTTCTTATCCTAAGGTGAGAGAAATTATTGTACTTTCGAGGTGACGGATAGCGAAAAAAATATTGCGGCGCCGCTCCTGAGCATGATTCACACGGTGGATGTTGATGATTAGTAAAAATAGTGTTATGGGACCCACCTAGGGCTGCCCAGAGCTCCTGAAATGGCCAAACAAGATCACATGACTTGTTGTCCAGCCCCTGAAGCTTGATGGATAGCACGTACTTAATGCCCATTTGCCCATTAAATGATCCCCAACGAACCCGGAAACATCTCGGACCCGAGCAGGCCTTGGGTAATCCCATAACATTATTGCCACAATCCCTACGTCGGTCTTGCATATTTATATCATATTGCCCACAAATTTACGTTATTGTTGTTGGTTTAAGACTCCTTTGAAGTGTTTAAGTTAATACTAGTGTTCGGCTTGAAAGATTCACCATATGATTTGCTCCACATAGACAAATTTTTTGTGTGAATATGTCATAGGATAAATATGTCATATATGTAACAGTTTAGAGTTTTTGGTGAATAAAAAATAATTTGAGTATAATAATTTGAGACTTTTCATGATATTAACCTTATGGATTTTCACATAAACTTATCACGTCACTATATTGCATCACCATGTGTCATCTACATCTATATTTTTAATGGTAAAATTTGACGGACACTAACAAAAGATAAATTTGTTATAAGTATACTGGTGGTAAAAAATTTAATTTTGAGTACATTTGTCACGAGTATACCAATCAAGGGTTCTTTATGATATTAACATAAATGGCTTAAATTTTAGAACAGTTAGCAATTGTCTTACAAAACTTTTTATGGTATTAGAGAAGGAGATTCTGAGTTTAAATCTTTCAAAACCCCAGTACTAAGCAAAAAGATTAGACTAAGTGTGAAGGTGAGTGATATAATATTTAAATACTAAGTCATATCTTTGTTTAATAGCTTATTATTTTGATATCAATTATAATGAATTAGGAATAATAGAAGAACATTAATAGAACATTATTTCGATATCTTTGTTTAATAGTTTATTATTTCAATATCATATTTAAGGGTACCTTTACTATGGTAGCCCTCTAGCCCATAAGGATGGCACCACTTCATCTTTTGGGTTACTCCCATATCGAGTATGCTAAACTATGGTGAGTTTCATTGAAACTCATACCCCGCGCAACGAGTTTTTTTATACGATATAGTTGTTTATAACAACTTAAAAATAGACAGGAATCGCCACTAACCTTGTTTTGGGGGTCGGCTAAAAAATCCAATCGAGGGTCAAGAGTGTTCCCTCGATTTCTATGCAACCAAATATCTAGGTTCGAGGATTTGGATTGCACTAATATTTCAATTAGCGCCCTTTCAGTACATAAACAGTATGTTGTGTTTTCGTAACATGTCCATGTGTTTCTTTTTACATTTCGGGATCATTTGTCCTAAACTAAGTAATCATGCGTGGTTGGTCAGTTTCATTATATTCTATTTCTAAAAATACAAGAAAAGAAAGCAATTAATGGAATTGGAATTGCAAGATAGTGAGTAAACAATCAAGTAAAGCAATAGATCTATCATGCAATCCTAAAAAATATATAAGAGAAACACAATTGAAAAAGATGAGAGAAAGAGAGAAAATTCGCAACTTGTTGGGTTTTATATAAGAAATGAAACCCAAGACATATGTCGGGAAAATGAACAGTACATGATAATGGTCGGAATGGACATCGATCGCTACCATCTTTGCGCTTTTTCCATCTTCGAGGTCCTAATATAAATCTAATCTAAGAAATTATAACTAGGTGCATACAATGCAAAGAAACAAGCATACACACCAAAACACTAAAAAACAAGACATCATGTCAAAATCCATCATTTAAAAGAAGTGCAATATGAAAGTCAAGTTTTAGGGCCTCGAGGTTGGCCTTTGTCTTTCATGCGAGGGTCCCATTAAGACACCTACCCAATCCATTTTTTGTGACTTATAACAATTATTGACTAATTGTATTCTCGCTAGGCTAATAACGCTTATAAGTCTCATAATCAAGCGATCTATGTGATCCCAGGGTTTTCCCTCGTTATCATGCATCGACTCTATCATTCATCTAAAAATCACGTGCATTGCAAAAATGTAAACATGCATGCAGGTCTTTTGAACGTTGTTTCTCAACCAATCAAGCAAGAAAGTGAACCATCGGCGGATCACTTATTACCAAAGGCATGCGCCAATCACAAACACAAGCAATTTCTAATGCATGATAAGATTATATATATATTAATGGTACATGCAATATTTCAAAAACATCTCTCAAAATTAATTATGAAAAGTTTCGAGACGATGTCATGTCTCAGCTATGAAAGACATTCAATTGTCAAGGCTAGCTCGAGGCTCGCATTAGAACTCACAAGCATCACAGGCATTTTGAATACAATTCAAACCATAACTTTCATGATGTCAAACTAGGGTTTTAAAAATGTTTGAAAATATTTAGAATTTTAAAATTATATAGGCTATGGAACACATTCAATTGCCAAGACTAGCCCGGGGCTCGCATTAGAACTCACAAGCGTCACAGGCATTTTGAATATGGTCGAAACCATGATTTTTCCTTAAGCCAAATCGAGCTTTAGAGAATAACCATTTTAGGAATCTTTTTTTGAAAAACATCACATGTACCAAAACATTTTTTGGAAGATGCAATTTGAAAAGGTCAGGTGTTTAACAACAAAGATCAAAGAATTTAAAACAATTTTTATGAAGAAGGCTTGCCCTAATTTCATGCGCAAACTAATCTAAAAGGTATAACTAAACAATCACAATCATGTTTATATCAGGAAATTTCAGAACAAGCATATAAGGACGGCAAAATTGAGTAATACCCATTGACAATATAGCTATAGAAAAATTTCCTAACATGCATGACATAATGAAGAACAACTTTTGTGAAGAAATTTTTCTTGAACAAGCTACACATGAATTTACAAAAATCAAACAACAAGCAACAACACATCAGAAAATTTGTCAAAACAATAGGACATTCAACTGATGTCACGAGAATTTGTCCTATCAGAACATGTCTAAAAATCATCAAATTTATACAAAACATAGCCAACATGATGACAAGCAAGTTTCATTAAGAGGCTAAGTTCATATTCCAAATAAATAAATAAATAACAAAAATATCAAAGGTCTATCCATATAGGGGTTAAAACAGGGGTCCGAATTTGATCCCTTGTCCATATTGTGATCTAGCTTTGAAAAAATGGAAAAAGTCCAAATGATAAGAGATTGACATGAAATCAGTGGTATTAGAAACTTCTAAGTGTTTCCTACATCTTCCTAGAACAGCTCAAGTCCAAACTAGGTCAATTTGGTATTCTAAAATCGAGATCTCTAAAAGTGTGCACATTAGTAGTTAAGAAAACAAAATATAAGCATTCATTAGAAAACCTTAAAATCACTAAAAGAATGCCCAAACAGCATGAAGAAATCACGCAGGACTTAGGATTAGATGGGATGAAAAGTTTGGATAGTCATCTAATCCTAAGTCGGCATGCAAAATGTCATACAATTTAAATGATATTATGAGATGATTCATGATTCCTAATAATATGCTTGGGAATTCTAAGTGTCATGAATACTTTTTGTGAGACAAATAAGTGCAAGAGGAAACTCAAATGACATGACCTAAACATGTATGCAAACCTTGCAACATGCGGTTCAATCAACAATAAAGCATGATCGTAAGATTTGATCTCTAAATGACTCAAACAAGCATGGAAATGTGTACATATGACAAGGTTTCATTTCAGCATCAAGTTTACTGAACAAGCATGATTTTAGCCATCTTCAAGACATGCATATATCCTACCAAAAATCTCACATACAGAACATACGATGATGAAAATTTCTCATCAAGAAGTCGAAACTCAATTAAGATCATATAAATTGTGGCAAAAATGGCAAAACAAACAAACTATATGTCCAACACACATTGCTGTAGTACCTTTTACTCTAATGCATGCAATTGATTCACATTGCCAAAGTACAAACCTTGCAAAGCATACATCAATCAAACATGTATCATGTATTTCAACTCTCATGAAGGATTTGAAACAAAATAGGTGCATTTATGGACTCAATTTCATCAAAACAAATCTCGGACTAATACAGAATAGACTAACCTATGTCCAGATCTAAGCAATTCTGACCTACCTAAACATGTCTAAAAATTTTGAAAAAAAAAATTCAGAAGATGCAAAACACCTATAAAAGAAACTTCCATGTAAGAAAGTTATTCTAGAACTCAACACAAAAATCATCAAAAAAATAGTAAAAAAAAAAAAAAAGATCAATATGGATCTGATTGACCTAAGCCTAGATCTAAGTAGGTCTGACCTGGTTGAAAAAAATTAAAAATCATGAAAAAATTAAAGTAGATGCATGACATGATTTGAACAAAAATCATCAAGAAAATTTTGTCAAAAAATGATCATGAAAGTCAGCACAAAAATAACAAAGCCAGAAGGCGGAATTGGATCAGAATTGAAAAAAAAAAAAATTTACTGCAGAATCGTTAATCTTCAAAGGTGTTTTTAGAGGGCCAAACGATGGTCGTTTTGGGCGTGCAACCTATCATTTTGAAGATTGGGATGTCTATTATCTAATCCTAAGAAGACTCGAGCTAAAAAAAGGTTGTTTCAGACCTCGCTTTTCCCAAAACAGTAACCTATGTATAGGCCTACGAAAATCACAGATTAGGCTTAAAATCACAATCATCATTCAAATAATCAACAAATCATTATGACATTCATACTCATCAATATTAAGCATGTAAAAGCTCCTAATCTTGAATCCTAGCCTCGATTGACTACCTCAATCTCGCTTCATCAAATTTGAGTTTCGAATCGTTACCTTTGTCGCAATTTTCATCTGTTTCTATCGTAATTAGTCGGAGCAAATCGCCGAATCACGATTAAGACTCCAAGAGCCTAGTTCAGGTCACTACGACTCGGATCGGGGCCAATTGAACCTCCGGCTCAAGGAAAAGGAAGAACCGGTCCAAACCGGACAAGCCTTGACTTTCTGGCGAAGATCGGGCCACTAGTGAAGATCCAGCCACCAATTCGGTCTCCTCTTTCCAAAGAAACATCAAAGACTATTGCTACAATAGATCACTGGCAGCTTGAAGGTTTGGGAGCTTCGGCGACTGCTGGTTCGAACCTAGAATGAGATCGGTCCAAGAAGCGAACCGAATCTATAGAGAGAAATTGTGATCTATTTGTGCAGCATTTTGGAGGGAGAAATGAGAGAGAGAGGCTGAGGACAGAGAAAACTTTGTGTAAATGAACCCCCACTTTGAAAATAAAAGAGATTTCATGTATATACTCTCACATTAAGCGATTTTGGCTGTTAGTTCGATCCGATGGCCAAAATCTCAATCCAACAGTCAAAAATCCATTTCGAAGGCTCCATTATGATCTTGAGGTGTCGGGTAATTGATGTAGTGGGTTTGATTTGCAAAAAACCAAGTCAAAATCAGGAATTGCGTAAAAATGTCTAATTATGGGTTAATTTGCAATTTGACAAAATTCAAGAACTAATTTGTAAATTTTTGGGAATTGAAGGTGTAGAAGTGAAATTGGGAGTGAGAGGGTCCTAGAATCGGTGGCCAAAGGCCAAGAATCGGCTGGAAAGGGCCTGAACCGGCTAGTCCTGTAGATGGCCGATCAGACTGGACGGACCGATTCAGTCCAGTTCGGCCAGATTTTGACCGGTTCTTGACCGACTTGGTCTGGTTCCTACTGTTTGTCCACTTGGGATCCCTATGGGTAAAAATTTATGCAATTTGACCCCTAAATGACCTAATTGAAAATGAATTTTACCATTTTTATGAAGAAATTGACCAATTAAGATACAATTAAGCCAATCAAATCTTATGAATGTGATCTATGGGTCTTTTATTGACCTAATTGAATGATTATCATGGAAAAAAATGAGTTAAGACCATGAGTGCTTTGAATTGGGCCTAAAGGGCTAAAATGGTAAAATTTGCAATTCAATGGGCAAAATTAAATTGCAAATTAACTAAAATTAAACTCAATTAGTGTCACAATTGCCCTATCTAATGAGCTACCCATGTAAGATCACCTACCGCATTCAAATTGACCTTGAATTGAAGTACTCGACCTTAGGTCAAAAATAGATCTAAGCCTAATATTAAAATTGGACCTAGATTTATAAAATTAAATCATAGCCATGAATGGGTCAATTTGAATTTTGTCAATTGAAGCTTAATTGCTTGACTTTTCTAATGCTTTGGAGGATAAAATTCTTCAAATTGATGAGTTCCTGTATGAATTTCACAAAATTGATTTCAAACTTAGACTTATCTTAAGAAAATAAGTGAGAAACAATTGTTCGTTTGCAACTTATGAAGGGTCAATTTTGGTCTCCTAATTAGGGCTCAAAACAGCAATTCATATTTTGACTCGGTAAATTGTGAAATTGAATGCTCAAACAGATTTTAGATAGTTTCTAAACCAAATGTCAAATAAAGAACTACACCTAATTATACAATTAGAATAAAACTAAATTTATTTTTGGTTGATTTAGAACCTAAAACTAAAAAAATTCAGAAATCAAGGTTCTTAATCAAATTTTCTGAAATATTTGACACAAAAGTCAAATTGGCATTAAAAAGAAATGTATTTGTGCATTTTTTTGGTCAAAGGTTTGACCAAAAGTCAACCATTTAAATATATTTTCCTAAAATGTTATTTTTTGGTCGAATTTTTGAATTTTCAAGAAATTGATTTGAAAAAAAAAAAGTGAAATTAAAACTAAGTGAAATTTTTTGGGTAAAAAGTCAATTTTTGACTTAGGGTTGACCAAAAAGTCAACTCGAAAGTCAACATTTGACTTTTTGGATTTTTCTTGAAAATGAGCTAAAAACTACTTAAAAACAACAATGCAAAAGAAAGAAACGAAAAACGACACTTTTTGGTCGAGAGATAGAGTTCCGTCACAATCAGAAACCTAAATCTCGATTTTTTTTACTTTTTAATAATGCACCGACTATAAAATCAGGTGTCAACACCCACCTCCTCGTGTGGCACTCTTGAAGATGCTAGCTGGTCAGTTGTTAGTCTCCATCCCTCAACAATGACTCCAACTGACTAATAGCCAATCTAGACTGGAATGACAGCTAAAATTGATTCGCAAGATGTCTATTGTTAAGGAATCCTGCTGATGGATGCATTTGTTTCATAAAACATCAATAATTTGTAAACATCTTTAAAATGATCACTGCTATATCATTTTAGAAAAATTAATCATTAGAATGCATTTCATAATCAACATTTCCGTCATTAAAGAAACTACATTCCGTTTTAGGACCTAATTGCATTTTCGCAACAAGTTTAAGGACTTCATTGCATATTTTGAAAATTTTGAGATTCAATTACACTTTCATGATAAGCTTTAAAAATTGCAATACACTTATCCATTTTCAATAAAAAAAAATTAGATTAATTCTTTTTCAAAATGGTTAGGACTTTTAATCAATGCATCTTATATTAAGAAAAAACCATGCATTGGTTCAATAGTAATATTGGTATAAACTAGTATCTTTCATCAATTGTAACTTATGAATTAATTGTAATGAGTGCTGAAATCGATATGATTAAGATAAACATCTGTTATCATTTATTTATAAGTATGTTGTAATTAGTATGTGAATTGTGAAAATACATCAAATTTTATTTGTAGCATATATAAATCGCATGTTCCTATACACTAGGTGACTTCCTGTGATTCTGTGAAATTAGGCTTTTTTCATTTGTTTTCTTAAAGTTGTGGCTTATGGTAGGCCTGTTAATTGTCCTGCACTTTTGGGCATTAAGCTTGGCAGTATTGTTTGTTTGTTCATAATTTTGTTGTCTTTAGTGCAATGTTCGAGGGGCGCTTCTAAAAATTCCCGAGGAACTGTTCCTTGGAGGGTAGGTTGCCATTGCACGTGGATCCATCGACAAGATCTTGAATGCCTATTGTAGACATTTTAAATGCTTGTATGTAAAGAAACTTTGTGTTGGGATTACAATGCACAGTACAATCACTAGAAGTCGCAACTCCTCTTCCTCTCTCCGTCTAATACTAGAAGGACAAGGACAAGCTAATTAGTGTGTATTTGGTGACGTTTCTATTCTGAGGAACAATTTTTGAACATAAATAGTTTTTTTCTTCTGTTCCCTGGAATAATTTCTGAGTATAAGAACACGCCGGTAACTGCAAAAAATTTATATTCCAGGAATAGAAATGCATTTAGTAAACTTGTGTAATTTTGTTGTTTATTTTAATTTTTCAATATTTTTATTATATTTTTCCTTTTTTCTTCTTTCTTCTTTCTTTTTTTCTTTTTCCTTCTTTCTCCTTTGCGACCGGTTGCCGGCCATGGCGGCAGTTAACAATTGACCGGGTAAGGTCTGGCAAGCTCGCCGAAGCCTTGCTAGATCTAGTCAAGGCCAAGCCTCGCCATGGCCTTGGTGGCCAAGCGAGGCCAAGCCTCGTGCCAGTCGGCGAGATTCGAGCTCACCCAGATCTGGTGAGGCCATGAAATCTTTAAAATAGAGAAATCAATTCAAGTTTTCAATGCTTACATTCTACAACTATCTTCTCCAAACACTGTCACGGGAAACAAAAAGATCGGTCTCAAAGTTGGAATAGGTAAATATTTCAAGACTCTCTTCCACTTCTTTACATATCCTCTGCAATTTGTTCGGACCCTATCGAATTCATAACTTATTTAGTTATCACATTCTTTTATGACATCATGGTAAGACAAACATTCTAACGGGAGTGTACCTCACTTCCTCTCAAGTTGAATGAACTTATTGGAGAAATTGATATTTTTTTATTAAATCTCCTCGTCCCATAACTCTTCGGGAGACTTGTAAGGACCATCTGGGGATATAAATTCAAGTCCAAGGAATCCTTTCTTTGCCAAATTAACTTGATGAGATGCAGAAGATAAAGTCGAAGTAGAAGCCCCCACAACCCTTGAGCAAATAAAGACCATTATCCAATTTACCATGTCCAATCTCCTTCTCTGTTATTAGATTGGCGAATTGATTGTCTTCCAAGTACAAATATTTCAACCTCGTCAAGTTAGTAGTTCTTGGTAGCATTCGGCCATGCAATTGTGTTTAGATTGTCACGTTGAGTATGAGACTATGAAAAGACCGTATTATTCATATTCTATGGTATCGACTTTCTCAAGACCGTGTTTACTCAAGATAGTCATTCCTATTTCACTCATGTGGCCCAACCGCATATGCCACAACATTGATTTTTCAAATTGCACTTAAATTCGAATTAATGCCATAATTGAAAAAACCACTCCAATAAGAAGAACGAATAATTTACCTACAGGGATTAAGGAAGGGAATATAATTTGCTAGTTTTATCATGCCTCGCGCCACCTGGGTGAGGTCGAGCCTCGCCGATGGCCTAGTGAGGCTCACTTGGCCATTAAGGCCACCAGCGAGGCTCGACCTCCCTTAGGCGGTGCGAGGTCGGTCTCGCCTTGCCACGGCGAGGCTAGGCGTCGCCAGGGGCCGGCAATGCTCTTGTGAGGTCATCGACCCTCGTCGGCCGGTCGCCAACCATGGCCAAGGCTAGCGATTGACCAAAAGGAAAAAGGAAAGAAAAAAAGAAGAGGGAAAATTGTTTCTCGGAATTGTTCTTGGGAAAAAAAAAGTAACTTTTTTCTACTTCTTGTTTTTGTTCAGCCGTGACCTAAATTTCGGGTGCACCACCTAGGTTTAGGCTAATGGACCACTAAGTCTTTAAACTTAGCTCGGGCTCTCCCAAGCCCATACCAATTCGCGACTTAAGGTTCAAATATTTAATATGCAAATGATTAATATCTAGGAGTCGCCACTAATTGGTTTACGGTAGGTCGATTAGACACCTAAGTATAATAATGAGAGAATTATTTTACTCCTACGAACCAAAGACTAAAGGTACAGGGACTTAGTTACACTAGATTTCTCTAATGCCCTTTTGAAACCATTTCTTTTTAATTTTCAAAAATGTTTTTGAAGGCGGCTTGGATTTATTTTAACCTAAATTACTATCATGCAATAGGGTGATCACACAGATGCTCAATCATTATTAAACATTGAATAAAATAAAGTGTACCAAATAAATTCCACACACTAAAGCAAGTATTTTTTGGATATTTCTTTTAAATAGAACTTGATCATAAATCATGCATTTAAACCATATGACCTAATTTTATTAACAAGCTATTCCTAATTAAATGAACCTAATATGCAAACTAATTGACATGCACTTAATATTTTTGTATTTTGATCGAAATTAATAAAAACCCTAATTAAACTATCTAAAAAAGAATAATTTTCTAATATGTTTTAGGGGTTAATTTGACTTAAACCCTACCCTATCTTAGAAATCTATTTTTTTAAAGAAAAATGAGATTATCTAAATGTGCAAACATTATCTAAAATCAATCCTAATCTATTTCCAAGATTATCTAAAACTGCAATCCTAATCTATTTCCAAGATTATCTAAAACTGCAATCCTAATTTACTAAACCAACAACTCCAATGCAAGATTTGATTTTTGATTTTTGATGTTTTTCCAAGATAAGCAGTTATTAGATAAACAATATATCTAAACAAATCAAGGCATTCATCAAATAAAGGATTAAAATAATCAAAAAAATAATCCGTTGTCTCATGAATCAAATTAACGATTATCGTAACCCTAAATATCACAACATGTAAGAGAGTTCAAAATAATTAAGAATTTGATCCAAAATCTTATGGATCAAATTAATAATTATAATGATTTAACAATTAAAATACTATTAAATGCCTAAAAATTAATATAATTAAAAAAATGATCCGATATCCTATGTATTAAATTAATAATTACAATAATTTTGGACAAAACCCCTGCGGTTAATGCCTACAATATTCATAAAATAAACCATGAGATCAAATGCTCCAACTTAGATAACTAAACTTAGAAACTAGAATGAAATAAAATATAATAAATGAAAAATAAAAATAAAACAAATAAAATAAACCACTAAAAGGGGAGGACAGCAACAAGGTGATCGGTGTCAAGCGGAGGGTGACCAGTGTCAGAGCTCCGTCGAGAGCTGGCCGATGGCTATGGTGAGGGGCAACGTAGATGGTAGTGTCGAGGCGACGGCAGGTGGCACGGCGTGTGGCGACTAGCAAAGGGGAACTGAGGCATTGCGGGCTGCTCACGGAGGTGCAACGGCGAGGGGGCCAAAGGTGCTTGGGTGCTCGCGTTGGGTGCGCAAGAAGAGGCTTGCAAGCGCGATGGGGCCAAGCGGGATGCTGAGGCAGTGGCGAGCAACAAACCGAAATCGGCGAGTTGCAGAGGTGCAGTAGCATCGGGCTCCGAACGGTGGTGTAGCTGCAATCGGAGCAAAGGGGGTCGGTGTGGGTTGCTGCAGCGAGCGGTCAAGGTGGAGCCGCGAAGGTGTCGGGTGCTACTCAGGGCAACAAGTGGGGGCTGGGTTTGGGCAAGTCGCAGCTAGAGTAGAGGATGTCAAGCGCTGAGTCGCGGGCGTCGGCGAACACAGCAACGAGCGAGCTAGCGAAGGTGTCCAGTCACCGCAGTTGCAGCAGGGACGACAAGTGGCAATGCTAGTGTGGTGGCTGGCGGGAGGGGTGAGCGGCAGTGCCACGCGGCGTCTAACGCGGGGGGTGACCCGCGGATCATTGGGGAAGCGACAGTGGACAGCAAAGAGGGTGCTGCATGAAGGAGAAGAGCAGTGCATTGTTCTGGTTTTTCTTTTTCTTTTCTCTCTCACCTCTCACCTCTCACATCACTTCTCTCTCTTTTCTCTATTATGTAGCTAACAAGAAAAGAGAAAAGGGCTTTGTCCTTGACCAAGACCGATAAGGCCTTCTTCTCGCAAAAATTCTTTCTTTTCTTCAAATTTTCTCTCCCGAATTTTTTCGTCCCCCCTAGAATGAACGGAAAAGCCCCCTTTTATAGTGATTCTAAAAATCTCAATTCATAGTAATTTTCAAGCTTCCTTTCTCTATTACCTTAATCATAGTCTGCAAATTTGAGCCTGATTTCACAATCAGCTCGATTTTTCCTCAAATACTTCGATTCCTTCCATTTTATCAAATTTCTTGCTCTTTAATTGCTCGATTCCCTAAATCTTAATGCTCGACTGGGAATTGCTTCCATATTTACCAAGATCAAAATTTTCAATTTCCATGCATAATCAATTAGATTGATCCCCCCCCCTTTTTTGTTCCGATACGATTTTTTTTTTTTTTTTTTTCCTAGAGCTTAAAAATTAATCCCTAATTTTTATTAACAAAATAATTAAGTTGCCAAAATTTAGGTGTCAACAACTGCCCCTCTTTGAAAGTGAGCTCGCAAAGGTTGCCTTCAAAGACAAGTTGAGACCTAAATTTTAATCATGCACATGCACTGAATGACTCTCAATTTTTATTTTTATTTTTTGGGAAAATGAATCTCATTTTGAAATGTAATTTATATGATGCATGGAAATGCTAATGCAAATGATAAAGGAACTTACCCGGAATAACTTACCTTCGAGGAGGATAGAGTAATTCAGGGCAGTTGGTGTTACATGACCCGTACCATTCTACGATCGCCCAGAATAGTAACAAGGCTTTGTAAAGAGACTGTTTTCCATGGACCCGTACCTTTCTATGGTCGCCTTAACTAAGAAATTGACTTTCCAAGACCCGTACTATTCTACGGTCACCTGAATAGGGAAATAGATGTTGTCTAGGACCCATACCATTCTACGGTCACCTGAATCTGGAGAAAATGGGGCAGCACAATCGAGTGTCACTTAAGAGGAACTTCAAGCTATAGAAGCACACCGATTTAACAGGGGGACTCACACCATGTCGATGAAAAGGACTTCGGGCTACAAAAGCACGCAAGGTTGATAAAAGAAATTCGGGCTACGAAAGCACGTCAATTCAATAAAAGGGACTATGGGCTATGAAAGCACACCATATCAATATAAAGGACACAGGGCTAAAGAAGCACGCCGGGTCGATAAAAAGAACTTTGGGCTACAAAAGCATGCCAAGTCAATATAAAGGACACTAGGTAGTGGAAGCACGCAGGTCAATGAATGGGACTCTAGGCTACGAAAGCATGCAAGGTTAGAAATTTCGGGCTATGAAAGCACATCGGTTTGATACAAGGGACTCTGGGCTACGAAAACATGCTAGGTCAATATAAAGGACACCGGGCTACGGAAGTACACCAGGTCAATGAAAGGGACTCTGGGCTACGAAAGCACACTAGGTCAATTTAAAGGACACCGGGTTATAGAAACACATCGGGTCGATGAAAAGGACTCTTGGCTATGAAAACACGCTAGGTTAATATAAGGGACACCGGGCTATGGAAGCACACCAAGTCAATGAAAGGGACTCTAAGCTACGAAAAAACCTCAAGTTAATTTAAAGAGCAATTGACTACGAAAGCATGCCAAGTCAATGAAAGGGACTCTGGGCTACAAAAGCACGCCAAGTCAATATAAAGGACATCGGGTTACGGGAGCATGCCGAGTCGATGAACGCTGGGCTACAAAAGCATACCAGGTCAATATAAAGGGATAGTTAGACCGAGTCAAGTGTCGAGAATACCCGCACAATGACAAGTATTTAGAATATTGGTGGAAATATACTTACCTTGTGATATCTCTTATTCTTGAAGATATGTCTTCTGGAACTTAGATATCCTGTGGAGGCCTCTCACCTCCTGGTAGAAATAAATTTTGGAACATCAATGATGCACATTGAATGTTCGTGATGGTTTCTCATCTCCTAATATTATGAGGCATTCTGAAAGCAACCTGAATGTTAGGAGCTCTTGGATTTTTGAGAAAATATTACCTATCATACATGATTTAGAGCAAAAATGCTTTTACCAAATAAATAAGCAATTAAGGTTATTCTAGAATGCAAACTTCAAAATCCATTGAAGATTTTATTAATTCCATCAGGGTTCATGCATAATGACATTTACATTACCCAAATTTCCAATGGAGAGAATTATTGTTCAAGACAATTTTCACTCATGACATGGATTTCCTAAGAATACTAAATGAGAGACTTTCAGTTCGAAAGGACTTTCGCTCACTCTCATTTAGAAAAGCTATTTTATGAGAATCACTCCATCTCACCATATCAACAGGGGTTCGAGTATTCTCGCAAGCGGTACAACCTTACCAATTCGAGAGGTCTTTAATAAGGACCGTAATGTGGGCTTGGTCAATGGCTTAACAAAGGGACTCTTCAAGTCAAGGCTATTGAAAGAAAAATCTTGTAATCATCTCTCTGGCTTACAAGTCAAGAACCTTGCAAAATGAGAAAGAAATAACCATGCTCGCACTTCTTCTAGTGATACTTATAAATATATGAACTCCCATGTTAATTCAAGTGCCCTAATCTAAAGAGACTTTGTAAGGGGCGTAATATAGGTTAGGTTCATAGGTTGAGAAACGAAAGGACCATTAGGCTCAAAAATGTGTAGAGGGTGAGAGTTGATGATCATCTAAGCATTGTCGCCGGTGTTCTCTTTCACTAGGGATTGCCATTATAAATGCACAATTGATCTTGACTCTTTGAGTACTACTCTATTGAGATACAATTTTTGCAACTGATAGTCATCTATTTGACACTTCTATGGGCATTGGCCTTGCTTTTACTAGGTACACTACTTCTTTTTTTTTTTTTTGCTCCCATTTTTCATTCATTTTTTTTCTTTTCATGGGCATCGTTCTTGATTTTACCAGGCACACTGCTTTTTTCGAGGCCCTAATTTTCATTCATCTTATGCCTATGGACATCAACCTTGCTTTTACTAAGCACATTGCTTTTTCATGCTCCCTAATTTTATATCATATGATTCAACATTTGGACCCTATCGGTGCTTTGGACCATATTCCTTGAATGATTGTCTTTTGCCTTGCCCCAATGTGGGGGATGGTCACCAACTAGATTTAAAGAAATGAAATTGTGGGCTCAAGGGGGCTATACAAAGGATATAAGTATGTAGGATAGAGAAAGAAATACTCTTCGTCATCCTAAGACACTTAAATTATCACGTAAATTCAATGTAATAGCATGACTTGAAGATTGATGCAAGTAAGAGTAAGAAAATTTCAATTCATTTTCCCCACCTCATAATGCCATCTTATCTCCCAATTGCCCTTATGTGGGGTGATTCTTAACAGGGGTAATTTGAAAAGAATATCCATAAGTGTATAGACTTAAAAGGGTTAAGCAATGGATCACCTGTAGTGTTTGGGATAGAGAAATAAATTGTTTCTCATCATTTTGGCTGCCGTACCTTTTGCAAGAGAACTCTTTACCTTGTGTATATGAACCTTCCTACACTCATATCACAAGTGTATGAGTAGGGAACTGTGTATAGGATAGGGTTTGCCTTTCATCATCCTGGCTCATCTCATTTAGTATGCTCAATTCATTCCACATTATTCATTAAATTAGTCCATATTGATGTTCTTTAGTGGAATTGAATATGTAAGTCATTATGCAAGATCTCCTTTTTAAAAGAGCCCAACAGCTTTAAGCATGAAAACTGTCAAATTCAAAACAATTTACCACACTTAAAAAAAGGTTTTAAGCACTCATGCAGGGGATTGTTCTCCAATGGGATTGTCTTAGCCATGGATGTCCTTGGGTTTTCCTTATCAATCAGGACTGAAAATCAGCCTTTGCCCCTGCATAAGAGAACGTGCATGAATAATACTATGCGGAATTAAAGTGAATTCAAATTGCATATCCATTTTGGCTTGGATCGAGATTTTATCTCAATCATGCCACTACTAGAATCTGTAGTATTCCCAATTTGTCATCTCTTTCACCAATAGTGGATGATCCTCTTTTACTCTCTTTAGAAGTGTGTTCTCAAACTTGTTGAGTAACAGTTGAGCCAAACCATTGCGCCCTAAGTGCCTTCATATGCTTTCTTATTAGGCCAAGAAAGTAATGCTCTGAAATATGAAGTAAATGAGTCAGAAAATTAAACATGGCTAACCTATGCATGCTTTTGGAAATGGCTTCAAAAATGATTTTTTTTATTCTCTATTTTTTGGGAATCTTTGGATGAGGAAGCATGAAGAAGTCCAGTCCTCAAAATTCTCATTGGATGATATTTTCTTTTCATTGTTGGATTTCGTCACTAGGCTGGTTTGGTATGCCTCATCATGCCCTCAAAATTGGAAATAAAATTGTAATTTCATTGAATATAATCAAATGAATTACATTATTGGAATGGAAAGTGCAAACAAGCAAACCCTAGAAACAAAAGCAATAACTGAAATTTTAGAAAGTAGGAAATCCTAAAAAACTTGAAATCCTAGAAAGCATAAAAAAGACCCCTTCGTAGAGGAGTGTGAAGATAAGAGCTTCTTCACTTAGTGACAACATTTGCACCTCCGTCATGGTTGTGCAAAGGAAATCCTTATTACTGCTGAAAGAGAACGCCTTTGTGTCCAAGAGATCTTGGACCTTATGCTTCAAAACATAGCAATTATTAGTGGAGTGACCAACCTCTCCCATGTGATAGTCACACTTTTCGGAGGGATTATATGCAGGATAATGCTTAGGGTTTGGTTGCTTCAGTTCAGTAGAGAGTAATCCCTTCTTTTGAAGGACAAGCAAAACTTTGGATAGGGGTCCAATAAGAGGTGTGAACTGTCTCCTAACATTACATCGTCGACCTGAGAACTGATCCTCTCCACTTTGTTGCTTAGTAGAAATCTTAATTACTAGAGCGCGATTGGATGTATCACGATTCGATTGAGAATATGCCACATTAATCTTAGCTTCAATGTCCTTCTCCTTCTTGATAGAAAACCTCTTGTTAGATGGTTCAATAAACCATCCTTCTCTTATCACCATCATAATTTGTTCTCCCACAGGAACAAGTTGGTTGAAGTTTTCGACGTATGTGCTAGCCATCCGGTTATAGAAACTCAGACGGGAGAATCTTGACGAATAACTTCATCAATTCTTTATCAGTAGGCTTAGGAGTGATTTGAGTTGCCAAATTCGCCATCTCACAGCATACTCCTTAAATGATTCACTCATCTTCGTCTCCATTCTCTCAAGATCTTTTTGAGAGGGTGTGATGTCCATATTGAACTTATACTTCTTGAGAAATGCGTTAGCCACTTCATTCCAGGTGTTGAGAAGATTGACATTCTTCATCATGTACCAGTTCAGTGCGGGTCCAGTCAAACTTGCATGGAATGATTGGATCATGAGGGGCTCATTCTTGACATGTTGGGCCATGTGTACATGGTATATCTGCAAATAAGCCTTTGGCCAAGAAGTGCCATTGTATTTCTTGAACTCTGGCATTTTGAACTTGCTTGGTACCTTGACCTTCTCATAAACTGACAAATCGAATGGCAGTAAACTTTGTGACTCTTGCAATTGCTTCACTTTCTCTTCCAACTTTGCGAAGTGTTCATCTTGCTCCGTCTTAGGGACGTTGTCAAGCTTGGTCTTGTTAACAATGACTGATAATGGGTCATCTTCTAGTTCAGGCATGTCGTCATCACCCATTTGGGCCTTGTTTGCCTACTTCAGAACTACTATCTCGGGGAAAGCAGGTGTAGGAGTAGAATCCACTTGGAGGGATTTGATTTGGGCCAACATGAGTTGCACGGAGGTGAGCAAGTTTTTGAGTTGATCTTCCATAGTGGAAACACGATCATGCATCTCGGTTTGGTCGGCCATTCTAGCTCTTAATCATGTAATAATAGATGAATGTGAGGGAACCGTTGTCACCTAATTCGAAGAAATGAATGAAATAAGCACGAAGTGTAAATAGATAGTCAATCCATGACAATGATCTAATCGATTTTTTTTCGTTTCTTTTTTTCGTGAAAAATTTGTACGATAAAGGAATTTCCTAAAAGAGCTAGAAAAATAGACACCCTAGCAAAACCAAATTTCCTAGACATGAATTGAAAAAAAAAATCTCTAAAGTTTTTATTATTTTCCAAATGATTCATTGCATGATAATTTCCTCATTTCATTTCTAATTGACAAATGAATTAAATCAAAGATTGACCTAGATTGACATGGACGGACCAAAAGTATAAGTAAATTGCATAGTATAGGGATAAAAGACTTACTTCACCAAGGAAAATCAATAGCAACCACATAGACACGCACATGAATTGTGAGGCTTGATTTCTACATAAACAGCTTAACAAAGTGAAGCTAAGAGGATGATCTGATCGTTGCAATATCGCATTAACATGTCAGGACCCCCTAACTCCAGCTCAGTCGAATGGAATGTCCAATAGTCACGCAGTCTCGTGATCTCGCGGATATGGTCAAACACAGTCGACACAATGAAAAAATTTTGGGGAAGAGAAGGTCAACCTCTATATAGCAGTGTCGCTTTAGAGAAAGTATCATTCTTAACACCATCCTAAAAATCCTATCGTAACCCAAGTCTGGCGGCAGGTTGTATATGCAATAGTGTAGTGCTAAAAGTAATAAAACATGCACAACAATTTAAATACAAACAACACTTCTACAATTTAAATTCAAACATTCATCCCTAACTCCAACCTGCAAGACAAAGGTTAGCAAAGACTTACTCCCCTTATATCTCCCACCTATAAGAACATTTAATACCTTATAAATGTTAAGGACGTACCTGGTGTCCTCGTTGCTAAACAAAAACATTTTTTTAAAAGAAAAATTGGCCTAAGTCCACTAAGTGTTTCAACACAAGTCTCTAATAGAGTCGCCAAGTAGTCACAACCTAAATTTCGGGTGCACCATCTAGATTTAGGCTAATGGACCAGTAAGTCTTCAAACTTAGCTTGGGCTCTCCCAAGCCTATACAAATTCGCGACTTAAAGTTTAAATATTTAACATGCAAATTATTAATATTTAGAAGTCGCTACTAATCGGTTTATGGTAGGTGAATTAGACACCTAAGTAAAATAATGAGAGAATTATTTTACTCCTAAGAACCAGAGACTAAGGGTACAGGGACTTGGTTACACTAGATTTCTCTAATGCCCTTTCGGTACCATTTCTTTTTAGTTTTCAAAAATGGTTTTGAAGGCAGCTTGGATTTATTTTAGCCTAAATTACTATCATGCAATAAAGTGATCACACAGATGCTCAATCATTATTAAACATTGAATAAAATAAATTGTACCAAATGAATTCCACACACTAAAGCAAGTATTTTTTTAGATTTTTCTTTTAACTAGAACTTTATCATAAATCATGCATTTAAACTATATGACCTAATTTTACTAACAAGTTATTCCTAATTAAATGAACCTAATATGCAAACTAATTGGCATGCACCTAATTAAAAAAGAATAATTTTCTAATATGTTTTAGGGGTTAATTTGACTTAAACCCTACCCTATCTTAGAAAATTACTTTTTTAAAAGAAAAATGAGATTATCTAAATGTGCAAACATTATCTAAAATCAATCCTAACCTATTCCAAAGATTATCTAAAAATGCAATCCTAATTTACTAAACCAACAACTCCAATGCAAGATTTGCTATTTGATTTTTGATGTTTTTCCAAGATAAGCAATTATTAGATAAACAATATATCTAAACAAATTAAGGCATTCATCAAATAAAGGATTAAAATAATCAAAAAAATAACCAGTTGTCTCACGGATCAAATTAACGATTATCGTAACCCTAAATATCACAACATGTAAGAGAGTTCAAAATAATTAAAAATTTGATCCGAAGACTTACGGATCAAATTAATAATTATAATGATTTAACAATTAAAATACTATTAAAATGCCTAGAAATGAATATAATTAAAAAAAATGACCCGATATCTTACGAATCAAATTAATAATTACAATAATTTTGGACAAAACCCCTACAGTTAATGCCTACAATATTCATAAAATGAACCTTAAGATCAAATGCTCCAACTTAGATCACTAAACTTAGAAACTAGAATGAAATAAAATATAATAAATGAAAAATAAAATAAAACACCTAAAGGGGAGGACAGCAGCAAGGTGATCGGTGCCGAGCGGAGGGTGACCAATGTCGGAGCTCTGGCGAGAGCTGGCCGACGGCTATGGTGAGGGGCGTTGCAAACGGTGGTGCCGAGGCGACTGTAGGTGGCACGGTGTGCAGCAACTAGCAAAGGGGAACAAAGGCGTTACGGGCTGCTCGCGGAGGTGTAGCAGCCGAAGGTGCTTGGGTGCTTGTGTTGGGTGCGCAAGTAGAGGCTGGCGGGAGCGACAGGGCCGAGCGGGATGCTGAGGTGGTGGCGAGCAACGGACCGGAATCGGCGGCGGGCTTCGAACGGTGGTGCGACTGCAAGCGGAGCAGAGGAGGTCGGTGCAGGTTGCTACAGCGGGTAGTCAAGGCGGACCTATAAAGGTGTCGGGTGCTGCTCTGGGACAGCGAGCAGGGTCTCGGCTTGCGTGAGTCATGGCTGGAGCAAAGGACGTCGGGCGTTGAGTCGCGGGCATCGGCAAATGCAGTGACGAGCGAGCTAGCGGAGGTGTCGGGTTGCCACAGCTACAGCAAGGACGACAAGCAATGGTGCTGGTGCGGTGGCCGTCGGGAGGGGCGAGCGGTAGTGCCGCGCGACATCTGGCGCAGGGGTTGACCTGCGGATCACTAGGGAAGCTACAGTGGATAGCGAAGAGGGTGCTGCACGAAGGAGAAGAACAATGCATTGTTTTGTTTTCTGTTTTCTGTTTTTCTTTTTTCTTTTTTCTTTTCTCTCTCACCTCTCACGTCACTTCTCTCTCTTTTCTCTGTTATGTAGCTGACAAGAAAAGAGAAAAGGGTTTTCTCTTTGACCAAGACCAATGAGGCCTTCTTCTTGCAAAAATTCTTTCTTTTCTTCGAATTTTTTCTCTCGAATTTTTTCGTCCCCCCAGAATGAATGGAAAAGCCCCCTTTTATAGTGATTCTAAAATTCTCAATTCATGGTAATTTTCAAGCTTTCTTTCTCTGTTGCCTTAATTATATCTGCAAATCTGAGCATGATTTCACAATTAACTCGATTTTTCCTCAAATGCTTCGATTCCTTCTATTCTATCAAATTTCTTGCTCTTTAATTGCCTGATTCCCTAAATCTTGATGCTTGACTAGGAATTGCTTCCGTATTTACCAAGATCAAAATTTTCAATTTCCATGCATAATCAATCAAATTGATTTTCCCCCCTTTTTTGGGTTGCGCTACGATTTTTTTTCTTTTTTTTTTTCTAGATCTTAAAAATTAATCCCTAATTTTCTATTAACAAAATAATTAGATTGCCAAAATTTAGGTGTAAACATGTTCCAAATATGTTACCAAGAACAAAAAAAATAGATTTTTTGTTCCCGAGAACAAAAGTTTTACCAAACACGTTTCTGTTCTTTTTTTGTTCCCCGGAACAAAAGAAGAGAAATTTTTGTTCTGAGAAACAAAAAACATTTTTTAACAAATAGGGCCTTAGCTTCTTCAAGAAGCGAAGCACATAGCTTCTAGCCCATCTCTCTCTCTCTCTTCTTTATTTTTTTTACTCCATACATTTCTAGAATATGGCATATTCGAATCTCTTCCTCATTTTTCTTCCAAAAAGCAATCCCTCATGTTCCTTCTATTATTAAAACATATTTCATGCCATCCTCATCTCCTAATTTCTCCGTTCACGTTCAAGTAATATTTATAAAGTACTCTCTCGAGCGCTACTCTTCAACATTATAGTCCAAGTTAATCTTCCGTATCTTCTATCATGTGAATTTCTTTTAGTTAATCGAACTTAAATCTAGTGTGTTGGTGATATGTTGCTATGTATGAATTTAGCGATGTTATTACAAGTTTTCAAAAAATTTAATGCACATATTAAACTGAATATCGGCTGTGAAATCTCATGAGATACACTTGAAATCCATATGAGTTCCATCATCATTAATTATCCGAATTTAGTTTAGTATATATACTACACTGAATTTAGCCCAACCACTGGGATTCGCCCCAGTGGCCACCCTTCCAACATGGAAGGGGGAGGTGAGGGGTTCAAATCCCTACATTCTCAGGAGGGGATGGGGTGGAGACGCGTAAGTTTCAGGAGTGGGTTTCGACTCCCACGCCCTGCAAGAGGCAGGTCAAAAGTCTGAGCGTGAGTGTAGAGTAGGAATAGAGTAGGAAAAAAAAAAAAAAAAAAGAATTTAGCCCCATTGGCAATTTGTTTATTAAGGTGGTCCCGCTAGGACAATTGTTCCTTTTTCTTTTTTTTTTCTTTTTTGTGTCGGAAGGCATCTGTTTCTCTCAAGTTTTGTGAACAATTTGTTTTTTTTTTAATCAATCTTTGAAGCCCTCTACCTTCCTCCTTAGGATTAACCCTCGGGTGTGAGCCAACCCCTTCAATCGCAAGCCTCAGATCTTGGGCTTGGCAACGCTAGGCTCGAGCCCTAGATGTCAAAGGTGCGCATGACAAAATTTCTGGAATAGAAATTAATTTCTCAATTTCTGAAATAGAAATTGAAAAGTTAAAAATTTAGCTTCTAATTTCTTCTTCATATCAATTTCTGAAATAGAAATCTGTTCCAAAAATAGAAAAATCAAATTGCGTTACCAAATGGATTTATGTTCCAAACCTATTTCCTGAAATAGAGAAACAGAGAGATAAAGAAGTAGAAATTTTATCATGCGCAGCTCAAATCTAAGGTAGTCTCAAACTCATATATGAGATTTGAGGCTCGAGCTCATTGGCCAAGCTTGGGATGAACGACAATGTGGACAAGTCGTGGCCATGCGAGTGGAAAACAGAGGCAAATGAGTCAGCCAAGATTAGAGGCTTTGGTGGTGAAAATCTATGGCAGGCAGTGGTGGAAAGCGAATGTCACGATTGTGGTCAAGGGCAGAGGCAACGATAGTCGGCTGTGGTGGCGGTGGCCCTCACGTTGAGGTAAGTGGGATAGCCAAGGTTCATGATCTCGTTTCTTCTCACGTATTTGATCCCACAATTCTAGTTTCCACCGATTAATTGTGATCTCTTTCTCTCTCACAAAATAATCTGCAATCTAAGTAATGCACTAAGCAGAAATTGAACAAGCATCACATTTGATGGAATCTCCTTGAGATTTATAGAGCCTATTAATTAACGTTCTTGTTCTTTTCTTTTTTCTTTTTTTTCTACGCTTTTGCTCCCAAGAACAAAAAAATATACCACCGCCTACGGTGGCCCAGTTGGATAAGTGCTTCCATGATCTTTTGTGAGAGAAGAGGAGTTCGAATCCCGCTGGCCGTACGGGATCTTAACTGCGACGTCGGGGTGGTGGGTCATCCAATAGCGTCGCCCCAGGGTTTACCCCCCGTTACCCTAGGCCTGTCGCGCTGTCCGTGTTAGTACGGTGCGTGGGTTCCCTGGGTCATTAAAAAAAAAAACAAAAACAAAAAAAGATCTGAAATTCATTTGATAACGTCAACTAATTTTTCTATTCCCCGGAATAGAAAAATGGTCGAGGAATAAATTTTAAACAAAAATAAGAAGTAAAAAAATAGTTTCTTGTAACAATTTTTAGAAATAAGTTTTTTTTTCTTTTCTTTTCTTCTCTTCTTCCTTACTGCTTGCCGTTTGCCACCACTACCCTCTACTATCCAGCCGCCGCCTCTACCAGCTAACCATCGACCACAGCCAACTATCGGCAGCCGCCAACAAGGAAGAATAAGAAAAGAAAAAAAAAATTAAGAAATTATTAAAAAATAAAAAGAAATTATATGTTACAAAAAAATTTATGGGTTTCACAAAATACATTAATTTTTTTTCCATTCCAAGAATAAAAATTTTATATAGTTATCAAATGTGTTCTTTTCTTAAGAAATTATTCCCCAGAGCAGAAGCGTTACCAAACGGACCTCTATTGAACTCACTATTTTCAATAGTTCAAATTTAGTTTAGTGTGTAGATGACACTCATTGCAACTCAATGTCCATCAAATATGATAACTAACCATTACTATTTTTACCGAAACTATTTTTACTAAATCGTCAATTAGAAGATCTCAGTTTGTTCAAATTCTAACCAAATTAGAAGGTGGATTTGTAACGCTTTCCACATGGACAACAATGACACTGAAGCACAAAATATTATTGCATTGAAGTATGTGGATGAACTGTCCACTTCCGATTTACGCATCTTTATAAGCTACTTGGAGAGAGTACTCTGCCCTTACACACTTATTTCATTATTGATATAAACCTAAATAGCTTCAGGTGGGGGAACCTATGAGATTAATTCATGACCATGGTACATGAAGATTTACTACTGCTATAACTAAGCGAAACATAACTTAAAATTAGATGACTTGTACATCTTCTCCCATCTATCCACTGGGCCAGTTCGGGAAGATATTCGATACCCAACAAAACACTTCCTAGGAAAACGCTCGAGACCGACTTGGCCATACAGGCTCTTGGTCACAAACTCCCGTGGCTTCGGTCCCAGTTGCTCCGGCAAAGGCCTCAAGGGCTTCAATTTGGGGACTTGCGGTGGGACTACAAGCGCTTTCTGAATGTCGTGGAGCATGCCCGTCTCTGAGTCATAGCGGTTAGAGGAGTTGAAGAACATGTGGAACACTTTCAAGCACCCGAGGTGGAGCCGCCTGCTCGGTTCAGGCAAGTTGCAGAGTTCCTCAAGGACGTGTTGGAGGAACTCTTTCTTCAGTTGTTCTAGCAGCAATTGCACGAAGTTGGTGGAATCCTCAATGCTGGCCTCGGGGTTTTCCTTTAGGTAGAGCAGCACAAAGTTCAATTTCCCTTGCTTTTCTTCTTTCTGTAATGTGAGAAAATCGTAGAAACACGGAGACGAAATGAGAGAGTGAATGTAGGTCCACAATAAGAGCAGCAATGAACAAGCGCCACTCAGGGAGCAGCGGCCAGACTTAGCTCTATCATATTGAACAGTTCAAATAGCCTCAACTGATGCTATCCAACATTAAAAACCTTGCCTCGTAGCTTTGGATGTCATTCAACAACCGAGTGATGACCATGAGCAATTTGGTGATGGGCTGGTAAGCGTTGGACCACAGCTGATGCAACGGGGTCGTGGGGCTCGCGAGGCACGAAGAGGGAAGGACTAAGATGTGTGCTGCGATTGATGTCATGCCCACATCGAGGTACTCTTGCGTTGGAGGCGCACACCTGCTTTTGCTCCACTTCGCTTCCATGAGCCATGAATGAAATGTCTCGCCCCACTTTCCAACCAAACACATAGCATTTGAGCCCATTCCAGCAGAAGACATTGCTCGATGTAGCAAATTAAAGAAAGAGAAGTATAACGTGGGAACACGAGACTTACTATTTCTTGAAGGTTTTTCTTGATGTCCTTCCCTGATTGTTTGAAGCATTTCATTCTAAAGTCAGTGACGAGATCGTCGAGGGCTTCAAATATGGTCTTGGCGTGCGCAGTTAATCCTTCCCCATCCCACCTAATATAATGTTTGTCACCGATAAAAAAGGGGCTGATCAGAAGGATAAATAATTGAATGGAATTATCAGTTTAACGTACACACATTAATTTTGTATGTAGGCATCCCCTCGTGCATATAGTCCAGTCGATGCAAACTCTAGAGATAAATTATTGAAATACTAAGTTGGAGTTAAACAAATACTAATGGTGATAAGCATACCTTTGAACAGCATTAGTAAGCTTTTCCAGATCCTCTAATGAACCTTCCATGTCGAAAAAGTCGTCGGCAACGGTTATCATGATTGCGCTCTTGGCGACCAGCACTCTAACATCGGAGTTGCAAGGTAGAGGAATGGAAGCGGCAACAGCAAAATAAGAGTACAATGTCTTCTCTCGACCAAACCCCATCTTTCTAAGTCCGGTTGTCTCGGACCACCTGAACTCATCCATTACATAACAGTCATTAGGAATAAGTACTTGCTAATCAACAATACGTTATTATACAGTTTGCATATATACCTCTTTACTACATCAAGCTCCATCCTGTAAACAGATTGTCGCAATACATAGTTCTGCAGAGCAAGTTGCACTATATCTTGATTATGAACAAATGATGGCCTAATGAAACCAAAGAAAAGCAAAAGGTTACTTGCATGTTATGGCATGGTAATACGACAAGATAAGACTGCCCCTTTTAAGACATAAATACCTATTGTATGGAAATTTTCCCATCCATAGTACACAAGCATCTTTTTCCTCCATCCACGTCCTATGTTCCAGGTGGTCTAGTCGAGCCATCCACGGAAGACCCAATTCGTGCTCAATCTATACGGAAATATCAAGCATCAATCGATATCGTAACGATTGTAGCCTAGGGGACGAAAAGAAGTATCGAATATTCCCGCTAACCATTCTGCAGTGACTCGACGAGATGATGCTTGAATCTCTTGTTTCTCTAGACGCAATTTTCTCAAGAAATTTCTTAGAGAAAATTCTTGCTTTCTCGAGTTCATGTTCGTCCGGGAGCATAAGATTGCTGGCTCTATAAATGTAAAGGAGCAAGCTCGAGAAGTATTCATAATGTTTTCCAATGTGATCTCGAACTTCTTCATGATCAAGAAACCAACAAAAGCTTGCTGCAAAATGCATAATTTAATTGAAATTAATTGAACCGCTTAAAAAATCATCAGTGAATGACCCAAAGGAAAAGGAACCAATTGAGGAACTTATAAAGCTCGCAGCTCATACATGGTGATACCCTATAACCATGCATGCGCAAAAGCCAGAATTCCAAACAATCTTTGTATAGCTCCGCAGCGATCGAATGAATTGATTTTGTGATTTGTTTTTCATGCTTGTAGTTCCTGAAAAAAGATATGTTGATATGCTTGAATTAGTTAAAGATGTCATATGGACAATTTCAGTGACCTCAAAAGCGATTGCTACTAAAACATAGAAACTAGTGTACAACTTTGTAGGGAAATTTACTAAAAAAATCATATACCTATTGCACTTATGCCAATTTAATCTTCAATATTTCAATTGTGTCAATTTCATTGTAAATATTTTGACGATTTGTCAATTTAGTCATAAGTCTTGACGATTTACTAATTTAGTCAATTTGCCCAATTTTAGTTTGAAATTATCGGCACGATAGTCTAGTTGAGGCCGAACGTTTGATGTGGTACGATTTGTTCTAATGTGAGCAATTTGAAAATTGTTTTAAAATTTTGAAATTTTTTTGAAAATTTTGAAACTTTTTGAAGATTTTGAAAATTTTTGAAGATTTTGAAAATTTTCTTTTCTTTCTTATTTTTCTTTATTCTTTCCTTTTCTTTTTTTCCCTAATGCTGGGTTGGCAATCCTCACATGGTTTGGCCAAGGGTGTCATGGCCCTTGCCTAGTCTGGACGTGGGCCTCCATGCCCTCACCGGCCACAAGTAAGGGTTTCAAACCCTTTCGCAGATCCAAGCAAAGGCCACAAAGCCTCCCCTAGACTAAGCAAGGGCCATGAACCTCACTCATAGCTTGGCTAGGGCGTTGTTGCGCTCACTTGGATCTACGAGAAGGCCAACACCCTCCCCTATGGCTAGCAAGGGCACAAAGACTCTCACCTATACCAAACGAGGGTTGCCAGCCCTCGTCAGTTTTCGGCTAGGAAAAAAATAAAAAAATTCATAATCTTTTTTAAAAATTGTCCATAGGAGCGATTTCGATCAAAATTAAATAGAATGATTAAATTGATAAATCGTGAAAAGATTTAAGACTAAATTGGCAAATCATCAAAATATTTAGGACTAAATTATCATAAGTACAAGAGGTTTAGGAACTTTTTGTTAATTTTCCTAGTTTTGTAGGGATGGGCCTTGGAGCTCTTCAGGACAGTGTTGCCCACCCCCGATTCACCCCTTTTTAGTAGTGGATTTTCTATTAAAAAGAATAAAGAGACTAGGAATTTTTTACTAACCGATAGATTTGTGCCAAAATTTCATCGTTCTCCCTGTCGAAATACTCGGTCAACCCTAATCTTACCAGTTGATGAACCATGGAAAGTTTGGTAAGATCTTCATCCACGGGATAGAGAGATGGAACTGCTTCAATCATCAAGAAAAGCCAAAAGATATTGGAGGGTCATGATTGGTAGAAAAGACAAATATATGCATTCGATAAACCAATTTCCAAATTAATAATGGATAAATCAGTTTTTATAAAATCTTCGGCGTATCCTATGATTACCCTACTCTCATAAAATCAGCTTTCATTTGTTTAGCTTTCAGTCGCTCTTACGAGGACTACAGAATTGACCCGCTTAATTTTCAAAGTCTTTGGTTTTGTTCCTATGTGCGAATGGCTTCCTCTTTGAGGCCGTCACAAAAGTCAAGCTAAAAGAAACAAAAATCGCAATGAAGTTGATGCATCCTTTGTCATACCTTCTATAGAGCGACATATTTTTTATACTCCCGATATACGACATTTTCATCAACTCAAGTTAACCACAACCAGTCTATAACTACAATTGCCTTATTCTCTTTTCCGAAAGTGATAAACATTATTTTCGTGAAATGACATTAGTCAGGGAAACAAGAATGATATACTCCGAAAGCATCTAAAAATCTCTTGGAAGTAGAGTTCCCTTACTGCCACTAGAAGCACAATTCGAAGCAAGAGATTGAAGATAAGCCAGGCATGCTTCGTTCCCGGTGGATAGGTATGCACGCGATGTTGCAGAGGGTGATTGAAATAAAGAACCGTCAATGTCCAGATGCTTCAATATGGTTTCATGGCTGATTTTGTATGTCGAAGGCAATGCCTCAAGATACGACAACAACGGGCAATATTGATTCTTGTCCACAAGTTCTTCCCTGCAAAATGGCCAAACCCCTAAAAGTTATGATAGCATCTCAAGTGGAAGAAACATAGGAGCTGTCGGTACTTGTCATATTTAATTTTAAGATTTGAGGCTCTGACTATTTTGAACTTTTACCAACAAAAAAAAAAAGAAGTGTATGAGATCTTTTGACCAATAAAAAGGAAAGTATTAGAATTACCTTTCGAGAATTTGCCGTCGATTGATGAATAAATCTGCTAGAGCACGGTCTACGCTTTCGGGGAATACGACCTCCAAACTGCTAGCACGTGCCAATTCAACCATTCCAGGCAAGACAATAGCAATCCAACGAGAAAACTTTCCATGCGTGTATCTTGAAAGAAGTAATTCCGCATTTTTGTGAATGAACTTTAGTCCTGCAACGTGAAAAATCGAGAAGTATTGGAAAAGAGTACGTGAAGAATTATATGACTGTTGCATTTCAGTAAGGGAACGAATGCAATAGTTACTTGCAACGTCTTTCAAAAGCTTTCTTATTGTTGGGAATATCATGTCTGTATTGGCCTAAGTTCGAATTTCTTTAATCATCACTTGACTTTATTTTGTCTATAAGCCGAATTAGATTTTATGTGTCGAAAAGTGCACAAATCACCAGATTGAAAGTTAGAATATAGTTGAGTGGCCTAATGAAAGGGGATTGAAAATTGTGTGTTTATTTGAAAGTTACGTGTGGAGTTTTGATTAGTAATCTACTCAACAAAATATATTTTATCCCAGAGAAAAATCACATTTGCAATGGCCATAGTCGGTGTTAATAAAGAAAAATCATTTTTGATTGGAAATGAAGCACACAGTACCTTTCTCTATCAAAGGTGAACCGGCATGCCACTTTTTGAGCACACTCATGCAAACAAGGGTTGAAGCAAGACACTCCACTCCGTTAGGCATTTCATGTCTATCACAATCATGATATCCCCAAAAGCCTTCTTCATTCTGATTGTAAAGCACCCAATTAAGACACCCCTCGAACATGGGACGATCATGTCGGCGAGGATCGGGAATCATTGCTAGCCATGCGGTGTCATATGGTGAAGGGGAGAGGAATGAGTGTGAGCCTATGACAGAGAGTAGATCTCTTTTGATCGTATTGGTGAGAGATTGAATTGATGATTTTTGGGACTCCATGAAGATTTTGTTGAGAAGAATTTGGTTGGCTTCTTTGAATGGGAGATTGCATGAACCTATGAGGTTTATATATTAATGGCTTTGAGCTGATTCGTATTCGAAGCTGTCATGTCAAGATGTGAATCACGACCATAGCAAAAGAATTGGTGGGGCAAACCCCTTATGAGGTAGGTAGGTCCAATAGGCTCTTCTGTGGAGTCATAGTTCTGGTGGGGCAAACTCCTTTTTTATGAGATTTGTAGATCGGATAGGCTCGCTTAGCCTAAGAAAATCTTTCAAAACCTAGATTGAGTGCAAGCTACAATTCACCATGATCAAAAGGGTCATGTGACAATGGTCCTCGCCAATCCCCACGGCAAATTGGCCTATGATACAAGTCAGAAAAAATGAAAGCAAAATTTGTGGCAAGTATGCTATCCCACACCCACGGCTCTTCCACGGCTTCAAAATAGGGATTGCCTATTACCCAACAAATTCATTTTCATTTTTCAACTCAAATCATAGAAAATTTTAGTGCAGCAGAATTATGAAGCATAGATTCCACATTGTGGCAAGTGCAAAGTGACACGGCCCACGGACGAAGCATGATCTAAGACCATCCATGATGGGGCCGTGTTACGCACAAGGGCCAACCCGTAAGCAACCCATGATCGACCCATGAACGACCCATGATCAACGCACAACCAGCCCATGCACAATATGAACAAAAATTCGTGACCGTTCACCTACTCCATGTCAAGCGACCCTGCCCTTGCTTTTAATACATGCCCTTGGGCTTTTCCAAGCCTAGAGCCATTGAGTGGCCTAATGTACAAACTTGTAATGATAATATACGTTCAAACGCCACCGTTGGAGCGGAGGGAGGATCAATGACTGAGATGAGGATCGAACTTGTATAAATAGGGGACCCTCCCCCTCATTGTATTCAACTTGTTCATAACAAATACACTCGCCCCTTTGTTCATATGACCCTTGTGTTCGAACGTGTATGTGTGAGGCTGACTTGGGATTGAATTCCTACGGCCGCACGAGTGTAGGTGATCATTCGGAACCGATCAACCTGTGACAAATGGTATCAAAGCCTTCGTTCCAAGCGCGATGGCTTATCAGTGTCCCGATGTTGCGAATGCTCAGGTCGAGGATTGTAAGGACTGCGGTAGGACTAATGAGAAGGCTCCTACCAAGCCGAAGAAAACTCAGGGTGTCTCAAGTTCAAGGGATCAAATAAGCGACCTCGAACGCCGAATGACAATCATGGAGGAGACCGTCTCGGACGTCTAAGGGATGATAGAGGACTTGTGCTAGACCGTCGACGGAACGAAAGCCGAAAAAGGAGGAGCTCTAGGTCGGGATGCAAGAGCTCAAAGCCAGCATGGGAGAGCTTTGAGGCAAGTTGCTGGGGTCCTTGATCCATGAGCTGAGGCAACGAGACGAGACTTGGGAAGCTGCAATGGCAACCATGTGACGACCGTGGCACGTCATGGCTACTATAGAACTACTATCACCAATATCTTCTTCATTTTAATTTTCTTAAGCATGCGGAAGTGTAAGGGACTATAGGAAATTCTGGGGTACACGCGACTTTCTACAAACTGGACAACTTCATTTCTTATTTATTTATACATGTACATTAGACGACAGGCGGGATGCTATGGGGAAGTACAAAAGGTCAGTATTAAATTGACTATACTAGACTCTAGGTCGGTCACCCCTCCCACCTAACTATACAAGTGTCGTCTAATAGTGGCCCATGATGTCATCAAAATCTTTCGAGCCCCAGAAATCTTGTTCCCTCCTACCTCCTTCCTATGTCATCGAGCTGTCTTCACCTTCTAACCCTTCAGAGGACAGTGGGAGTGGACCCACCATACGTCTATTAACATGAGCATACACCCTGAGAGGCAAACTATGACTTTGATGATTGAAGGAGGGGCAATGCATGATCACAATCTAGATGGCTAGTGTGGGTGGGTTTGGACCTTGGCATTATCATAGAATTAGGGCCTTGAGGCTATTAAAGACGGACAAATTAAGATCAATACGAAACTTGTGGCGAACATGGCCGAGCTCTAGGATCTCGATAAACTCGACAACTCATCCTCAAAGACTTGTACAAGCATTTGTCTATTCTTCAAAAAAGCTTAGCTGCCATGCCAAATTTCGTGAGGCCGACCTTCACAAGGCCAAGGCAGCTTCACTAGGCCTTGCCCTTGCCCAAGCGACACCTCGCAAGGTTGCTTTGGCCTTGACAAATCTTGCGAGGGGAGCCCTTGTTGATGCTCATTCTTGCCCAAGTGAGGGTGACTCTTGCCTAGGCGAGGCTAGCCTATTTGGCCACCCACAAAAGGAAGAAGAGAGGAAAGCAAAGAAAAAAAACCAAAACACTGTTAAAATACTATAAAAAAAAAACTGTCAATGTCAGTACCGTCATGCTATGTAGAAGGGCCGGTATCCACGGTAGTAATTTTTTGTTAAGATTAGCTAAATGGATTCAATGACAAAATGTAAATAAGTTTAAGACTCAATTAGCAAAACTGAACGGTTTATAATAAAATTTTGAAAAAAGGGTAATAGGATTAACACATTTTAGGCAATTTTCCCTAGAAAATGCTAGCTATTAATTTGTTGGTTCAACTGTGTCATAATGAGGTATTGAGAATTCATCTATTTTCTTTTTCTTGTTCTTCTTTTCTTTTCTTTTCACAATGCCCTTGCCTATAGCCCACAAGGGTGTTGTGGACCTCGCCTAGATCTAGGCGAGGGCTTGGCACCCTTGCCCAGATCTTGGCAAGGATGCAAAGGCCCTCGCCCATAGCTATGAGGGCATCAACCCTTGCCTAGATTTGGGCAAGGACCCAATGCCTTGTCTATGGTCGGCAAGGGTTGGCCAATGAACTCACCAACCTAGAGTTGTAAAAAAGGAAAAAAAAATAACAAAAAATATAAAAATCAGAAAATATATGAAAATTGTCAATGTCAACACCGGTTGTCCAATACCACTTGTGCCATATTGGATTATCGACGTCTATGTTAGCAATTTTTGATTAAAATTGATCAAATGAACTAAATTGACAAATCTTTAAAAGGTTTAGAATTCAATTGGTATAATTGAAAGGTTTATAACTGAATTGATTTAATTGTAGTAAATTTAGGATTTTTTTGATAATTTTTCTTAAACTTTCATATGGGATGATTCCATTTGCAAGATAAAAACCCTTATAGGCATCAACACATGAACTGTATTTATGGAAGATATTTTTTTAAAAAATTAATTAGTGTACCAAATCAAAGTTTCTTATTATATAGCTAACGTCAATAGCAAAGTCAAGTACGAACACTTTGCTTCCTCAAGCATTTATGCCATCCGGGCAGTGCTGTACTATCTTCGTTCATGTTCAACTCGTCTGGCCGACCCTTGGCACATCAATTTCGAAAGACTTGGCTTCCTCCAGGAAATTGTACCCTCAAAACCTGTCAGAACCAAGTTGGTGGTTGAGGAATCCAAGTGCGACACAACCAAGTGCTAGTCGACAACTTCAACCATTGTTTTCAGTTCTATGTTTGATGCTAAGTGATATTTGCACATAAATACGTTAGTGTGATTTTCTAGGTAGAATCCATTGCGTCAACTAAGTTGCTATAGTATAAATAGTGAATGCACAGTATGACAATTATATTTAACAAATATTGTGACAAATGTACAACATTAATTCAATCCCTTTTTCTTTATTGCATACAAGTAATATTAATTAGTGTCGATGATAGCTTATAAATACGCTACAGAATTTACTAATGGAACATTATTTATGTTACTAAGATGTGTATAGATTGACATACGTGAGTTCATGATAAATAAATTTTCTCAAACTATCAAATTTTAACTTCCTCTTTTGATAGAACTTCCTAAGTTACTCGTTTCCCCCTAAAAGTGAAAATCTTTCGAGTTCAGATATACGAGCCTTCTTGTCCTTCATTCTGATTGGCTTCAAAGGATTTCCGATGGCCCACCAGACAATGAAGTGATCTTCGTCTGTTATCGAGTGGAACACCTCCTACGTTGTCCACTGTTAAAACTGGACATACACGAGTCACTACCTATCGCAGGAAGTATGTCCAATGAATTTATTTCCTGTCCACATATGGCATGTCCCAAAATAATTGGCACTGAAAGATGAAATGACGACAAATTTGCCAATCGGGAAACCCTCTTGTGATACCGTTTGCCGTCTCGATTTTCTTCTTGTGTCAATTATCAATGTGATGAAACCAATGACGTGGATAGATGTGAACTCATGGGTCATTGATTTTCCTGGTGCTTACATGGGAAGTTTCTTGCCGACGAAATGGAGGACTTGACTGAAAACTTTGCATGAAAACAAAATTAGTTTTTGTCATTTCTTCTCTTTCCTCTCAATTTTCTTCTTGTGTCGATTATCAATGTGATGAAACCAATGACGTGGATAGATGTGAACTCATGGGTCATTGATTTCCCGGGTGCTTACATGGGAAGTTTCTTGCCGACGAAATGGAGGACTTGACTGGAAACTTTGCATGAAAACAAAATTAGTTTTGTCATTTCTTCTCTTTCCTCTCAATTATCAACGTGATGTGGTCCTGAGCAAGACCTTAAAAGACTCTAACCACCGGGAAAGTCCGAGTAGAGGCAGGTTCAAGCCTTGAAAAAGATTTTGACCCCATTGCTCCTCCCATCCACAACCCCCTTACAGGGGTAGGAGGGACAGTTTAGATTCCCGCGACGCCTTCTTCCCTGAAACACGGGTGCGTGGTATAGGGAAATAAGAGGTCCAGAGAGAAACCCCCGGGTGGACTCATGGGTCATTGATTAAGTGGGCACTCCTGTCTTTGAAACTTCAAACTCTCGAAGCTCTTGAAGCTTGAAACTCGTGTGGTTGTTGGCGCATTAAATAATTCGGCACCGCTTCTGAGCATGATTCTCATGGTGGATGTTGATGGTTCTAAGGAATAGCAGAAATAGCGTTATGGGACCCACCCAGGGCTGCCCAGAACTCTTGAAATGGCCAAACAAGACCTCGTGCCTTGTTGTCCAGCCTTTAAAGCTTGCTGGATAGCGCGTAATTAATGCCCATTTGCCATGCCCATTAAATGATCCCGAGCAAACCCGGAAACATCTCATACGAGCCTGCCATTGGTTGGGTGCGTAACACTCCGACCCAGCCAATTGACAGTGAGGTCTCGGTGCCGTCCTTTGATGAATATGTGTATCGAGGTGTCTAGGGATTGTCCCGATGGCCCACTGTCATGTCGATGATATAACTAGTATAAGTACCTAGAGGGGGGTGAATAGGTATATAAAAAAATTTCTAGATAATTCCACAATACTAGACAGTTGATAGATTTGAGACAAACAATATTCAACGTAAGACTGAGAGAAGAGAAGAGAAAATTGAACACGCGGTTTATTGTGGTTCGGCATTTATTTCAAGCCTACGTCCACTTTTCGCACCGATATTTTATTGGCTGGATTCCACTATGAACAAAGAGATGTTATAGCGTTGATCTTCCTTGATTTCTCGGTGTAGATGATCTACCACACTCGCTCAAGGTCTCACTAAGTATAAACACTCTCTGTGTGTACAATTTCGTTTAGAATGTATCGACTAATAATCGAGGTGCTTCACATTCTGGAATTTCTCTATCGATCATGCACTAAAGCAACTAGAACGTCTTCCTTTTATACTCCTTTATGCCATCATACCCGTTGGCACTTACCAAAGGAATTCCTCCAATCTACGCGTTGGACGGAATCAATTAAGAAGATCATTCGAGCTATTAAAGGGCACGACGATAGCCCATCAATCTGTTCGCCCATACAATCGGGATCTTGGTTTCCAAGAATAGAACCTTCCAAGAATATTTCGTCGACCATCGGATCTTCAAACGATCTAGATAACGCATAAAAGAATCCGTTATTTTTATCCAGCCAAGAGATCTTCTCTAGAAGATGGGACTAAATCCTTGACCAAATACTTCGGCTCTGGATTGCCTTCGACACTGGATTAGAGAAACTATCAATAAGAATAGTCTTGAATCTTGAGTGCTGAGTCTGGTAATCATAAAGTCTTCAGACTCTAAACAGAATGTCTGCAAATATCCGGACTAGACTGATAGAAACATTTTGTCAGCTTCAAAATATTCTGGAAAGATTTCTCCAACAATCTCCCCCTTTTTTATGGTGACAAAACTTTCTTGTAGATTTGAACAACTTTGACCTGCAAAAACATTTCTCAAGCAATATGGCTATCTCATAAAGATTAATAAAACAACCAGACTCTGCATCCACAGAAAATTGGTTAGTCTTTCATGAGTAATACCATACGACAACACTTGATATAAATGCAAACAGTCAAGCATTGAAATCTACACACAAGTCAGTCAAATTCAAATTCACACCCAAGTTCACTCAAGTCATACTCAAAAACAAACATTCAAACACTCAAAAAAAAATTTAAGTCAAAGTTTAGTTCGTTCAAATTTGCAATTCTCCCCCTTTTTGTCATCATTAAAAAGGTGAGAAAAGATCAGGTCTGCTTGGGAATGCGCACGATCTGGAAATCTCCCATTGACTGGACGATGCCTTCCAGCCTCTTCAAGTCTTCCTTTAGATGAGCTACCTCTTCTCCTTTGGCATTGGCTTGAATTTGAAGAGCTAGATCTTTCATTTTATCCTCCAGGGTAACCGAAGATGCTTGTCCAGCATTCTTCATAACTTGAATTTCACAATCCAGTGCATAGATTTGACCCCGCGTTTCTAGAAGAACATCAAGGATACGACGAAAATCTGCTGAATTGTCTGTCTATGTGCTTGCATTTGCTTTCTCGGATGGAGTGAATGCAGACGATGGAGCTTCTGTATAATCTTGCAGATTTGGTGTTGACGTATCATGTCCTTCTTCAAGCATTTAAGAAGCTTGAAAATCTTTTGGATCTGTTGGTGAACGTCTTAGACCTTCACTGTTGGCAGCATCTGGTGTAGACTTTCCTTGCTCGCCATCTCCCCCTGTCTCTAGGACCTCAAATGGGGAAGAGTGATGGTCAGGCTCTTCAGCATCTAGATTCCCCTTCTCTCTAGCTTCAGTTGCAGACTTTTCTTTCTCTCCTTCTCCTTCTTCTTCAACTTCTTTCTCTTTCTCTCGCTGCTCGTCTTCTTCTCTGTTCTTGGCTTGCTCCTCTTCTTCTCTCTGTTCTTCTGCTTCTTTCCCTTTCTTCTGATGTTCCGTTGATTCAGGTACAGAACGTCTAGTCCTTATCAATGCAGAGATAGTGAGATCTTCCTCTTCATCTTCATCCTCCAAGATGAGAGTTCTTTTCTTTTTGGATGGGGCACCAATGGACTCCTTCCCTTTTCTCTTTAAAGCAGAAGGTGCTGGAGTCTTCACTCTGAACTTCTCCATTGCCTTAGAAAGCTCTTTCAGACGCATTTTGGTCAGCATTTTAAACCTTACTACCATTTTTTCGCATGGTCGAACACAAAGAGTATGTGGAGGTTCAATATTCAAGTGTCTGAAGATCTTGGTCACCAGACCTGGATAAGACAATTGGCCCTTGTCCTTCGACATTGCTCTGTACATGTGAAAGAGAATGGTGTGAGGGAGAGAGAACTTCTTCCCTAAGTTGATTACGTACATCAATTTTGCCTCGGAATTAGACACGTCAGTCTTGGATGTAGACTTCGGCCTGATACAGTTGATCACAATTTTGTGAAGCAAGATATTGATGGCTCGCATCCTTGAATATATAATTCTTCCCTCTGTATCCCTATCTTTAACAAGCTCCAATGAAGCACGAGCAATTGAGACTTTGATCGGTTGATAGTGTCCTCGTTCAACTCCAATTATGTCAGCCAACATGTCCACATCTATCACATAGTCCTGGTCTCGAACACTGAATGATATTCTATTCGCATCTAAAAAGCTAAGATTCGAATAGAAGTATGCTGTTAATTGCGCATAACCATCTGTGGTATCGGTGCAAAATTGCTCAAGTTGAAGCAGATTGAACTTCTCCCTTAAGTTCACATTAATGGCATCCAAGAAATCGAAATCAACACTCTTAGGGTTTATCACCCCTCGTTTTAACAGTCTGAAGAACAGATTCTCTTGTTCCTTCGATTTAAACAACTCCATACTTTTTCCCTTCACCTTCGCAGCAATACTCATTCTAGGTTGAAATTCACTGAACATTTTATCATCATCGTTCCCGTCAGTCGGATTCTATCCCGATACACGAGGGTCACTTGGTATATTCGCAAGTGCTTCCTCAGCCTTTCCTTTGGGAGCAATTCCCATAATTCTTATCCTTAAGGAAATTATCTATGTAGTTCAGCGGAGTCCCAGTGCTCTTCAACGCACAATAGAGCTTGTAAATAAAAGAGGGTTTTTGGACTCTTACAGGGTCTGCATCCTCAATTATTTCTTCCTCCGGTTGTTGACCCGCACCTTGTGGGGTAGATGATGTTGAGTGACGTTGTGGAGAGTGAATCAGGCTCTGTTGCTGACTCGATAAATCTTCTTCTTCGGTGAGATCGAAATGGGTAGGCCCCTCCCTCATTCTCTGTGGTCCCCCGTTCGCGATTCTTGAAGACTTCCTCGAAGAAGACATCCTTCCTTGTCGTTGAAAGATTCCTTTACTCGCTTTCCCAAGAAAAGATGACAACTTTCTCGAAGATGAACACGAAGTAGAGACAGGATTGGGAGGAGAATGCTTTTTAGGGTTTTGAAGATTAGGTGAAAAAGAAAACAGTTTAAAAAGGAAGGATCAATCGGCACAAGGAAAGTGAACAGACACCTCTTTTAAAAATCATTAACTGCCAAATAGAAGTTAATTCTTTTGAAAAGACAAGATTCTGTTTTTCACGGAAATTATAAATTAACTAAACGAAAGATCGTACCTTTTCGAGTTTAAATATAATAGCAACTTACAATCTATAGCCATGAATGCCTGAGTCTAAGGGTTGGAGAGTCTCTAGACTTTAACTTCCTCAAGCTTTAAAATGTTGAGTCTGGAACGGATAAAATCAAATTGATTTTTCTCCAAAGGCTTTGTAAATATATCCGCTAGTTGACTCTTTGAATCAACAAATTGAATCGAGAGTTCTCCATTTTGAACATGATCTCTAATAAAATGATGTCAAATCTCTATATGCTTTGCTCTTGAATGAAGGATTGGATTTTTAGTGAGATTGATTGCGCTGGTGTTGTCACATCTGATTTCTGTCCATGAGTCTTCAATTTCAAAGTCTTGTAGCTGTTGTTTTATCCATAGAATTTGCGAACAGCAACTTCCAAGAGCTACATACTCTGCTTCTGTTGTTGAGAGAGCCACAGTGCTTTCTTTCCTTGAAAACCAAGACACTGTCCTACTTCCAAGCAACTGGCAAGTTCCTGAGGTACTTTTTCTATCGACTCTGCAACTGGCCAGATCTGCGTTTGAATATCCCAGAAAATTAAAGTCTCCCTTCTTAGGATACCAAAAACCGATACTTGAAGATGAAGCAATGTATTTAATAATACGTTTTGCAGCACTAAGATGGGATTCTCTAAGATCTGATTGAAACCTAGCACAGATGCAAACACTCAACAAAATGTCAGGTCTAGAAGCAGTAAGATAAAGAAGTGAACCAATGATGCTCATGTACAGCTTTTGTCAACTTTCTTCCCTTCTTCATCTTTGTCTATCTTCAAAGAACTTGATATTGGTATATCAGTCTTTTTGCAATTTTCCAATCCAAACCTTTTGACAAGATCATTAGCATATTTTTCTTGGTAAATGAAAGTTCCTTCATTCAATTGCTTTACTTGAAGACCAAGAAAAAATGTTAATTCTCCCATCATACTCATTTCAAACTCATCCTACATAGACTTAGAAAATTTCTTGCATAGACTTTCATTAGAGGATCCAAAAATAATATCATTCACATATATTTGAACAAGTAAAAAGCTCTTGTTTTCTTTTTTGATAAATAAAGTAGTATCTACTTTACCTTTGACAAAACAATTCTATATTAAGAACTTACTTAGTCTGTCGTACCAAGCTCGAAGTGCTTGCTTTAAACCATACAAGGCCTTTTCGTCCAAGAGGCGAGTCGGCTTCTTTGGGTCTTCAAACCCAGGTGGTTGTTCCACATAAACTTCCTCATGGATAAATCCATTTAGGAAGACACTTTTGACGTCCATTTGGAATAACCTGAAATTTTTATAACAAGCAAACGCAAGTAATAGTCGAATAGCTTCTAACCTTGCTACTAGAGCGTAAGTCTCATCATAGTCTATTCCTTCTTCTTGCGTATATCCTTTGGCCATGAGTCTTGCTTTGTTTCGTACGACTTTTCCTTTTTCATTCATCTTGTTTCTGAACACCCATTTGGCTCCAATAACAGTTTTACCTTTTGGTTTAGATGTCAATTCCCAGACATCATTAATGTTGAACTGTCTGAACTTTTCTTGCATAGCTTCAATCCAGCTTTCATCAGATAAAGCTTCTTCTATGCTCTTTGGTTCAATTTCAGAAATGAGAGCCACAGCACTAGACTCTTCACGTCTTTTGGATCTGGTGCGAATTCCTTCATTAATTTCGCCGATAATGAGATCTTTGGGATGACTAGACTTATGCTTCTAGTTACTAGTTGATTTGTCTGGTTAATGATCTCTTTCTTTATTTGAATCTTCATGAACATCTTGATGCTGGTCTTCCAAAGTTTGAGATGCTTCTTGAGTTGTAAGCTTTAGAGAGTCTGGAGCAGGTTCAGATTCTTCATAATGAGTCTGACTAGATTCATCTTGCGTAGAGTCTTGAAATTTGACATTCATTGACTCCTCCACAGACTGGCTCTTCTTGTTATAGACTCCGTAGGCTTTGCTTGATGTAGAATATCCAAGGAAGATGCCTTCATCTGATCTTTCTTCAAACTTACCAACTCGATCTTTTGCATTTTTCAATATAAAGCATTTGCAACCGAACACATGAAAGTATGAAACAATGGGTTTCTTATCTTTGAATAACTCATAAGGGGTTTTCTCTAGAATAGGTCTTAGGAAGACTCTATTGATGATATAGCACGCTGTTAAAACAGCTTCAGCCCAAAATCGTGAAGAAATTTTACTTTCAATTAAAAGAGTTCTAGCCATTTCTTGAAGAGATCTATTCTTTCTTTCCACAACTCTATTTTGCTGAGGAGTATATGGAGAGGAGAACACATGCTTAAAGCCAGATTCATCACAAAATTTTGTAAAATCTTGATTTTCAAATTCACCTCCATGATATGTTCTTATACTTGAGATAACACATCATTTTTCATTTTAAACCTTTTTAGCAAATTTCTCAAAATACGAGAAGGTTTCGGACTTACTTGCAAGGAAATATACCCAAGTAAAGCGGGAGTAATCGTCCACAATTACTAGGCAATATTTCTTACCTCCAATGCTCTAGGTTCTGGTTGGTCCAAAGAGATCCATATGCAATAACTGTAGTACATGATTAGTAGAGACATGATTTATTGGCTTAAATGAATTTCTTACCTGCTTTCCCAGAATACATGGTGTGCATGGATCGGACTTTTGGAATGGTAGTTTGGGTAGACCTCGAACAAGCTGCTTTGATGAGATTTTGGCTAATTGCTTCATGTTGACATAACCAAGCTTTATGAGCCATAAGCTTGCTTCGTCTTGGATTAAGATTAGGCATTGCAATTCATTTGGTTTCACATCCAAAAGATAGATATTTCCATGTCTTCGACCCATGAAAGACTGAGTAGAGTCTCTACTGGTTCCAGAACATGTTCCTTCTTGAAAGAAGATCTTAAAACCAGTGTCACACAATTGACTAATGCTGAGAAGATTGTAATTGAGTCCTTCCACTATGGAAACATTACTTATTGTGAGATTTCCAATTTTCACAGTTCCAAATCCCACAATACTTCCTTTGCTGTTTCCTCCAAAGGAAACTTTTCCACCATTTACTTGAACAAGCTTTATGAAGCAATTTGAGTCTCTTGTCATGTGTCTTGAGCATCCGCTGTCAAGATACCACTTTACCTTTTTCTTGACGGAGACCTGCATTCAAAAGAGAGTCTCAAGCTTTCTTTGGTACCCAAATTTTCTTGGGTCCTTTGGTGTTAGTAAGATAAACAGTATTAGCCCATACTTTCTTAACAGGTTTTCAAACCATAGGACACTCTTTTTCAAAGTGATCCGGACTATTACACTTTGAACACTTGAGGGCATTTCGACGTACAAATTTTACAAAAGCTTTCTTGAAATGATTTTTATAAGCCTCTCTCGAGGGTCTTTTCTTAATTCTTTCTTTTACTTTAGGAAAATCAATCAAGAGAATTGTTTCTGCTGTCATGCCTAGACCAGACTTATTGAAGTAAGGTCTTTGTACTGAAAGAACTTTTTCTAGTTTTTCGGACCCTATCGAAAATTTCTTTGAAATATTTGATAAGTCAGTTTTTAAAAAAGCATTTTCTTTCAAAAGATTATCTTCTTTTTCTTTAAGAGTAGAAACATTCAAGTCTAAACTTTTAACTCTTTCTTCTAAAATGTTTTCCTTTTGTTTTAGAGCCGAGTTTTCCTTTTTAAGTTCGGAAATTCTTTTGAGAGAAGTCTTAAGACTAAAACACAGTTTATCAATGTATTTAGAGACTTTGACAGGAATTTTAAAATCACTTATCTCAAATTCACTGTCTGAGTATGATCCAGAATCTGAGTCTGAGTCTAAGTGTGCCATCAGACATAGGTTGGCATATTCATTATCACTTTCTTCACACTCTGTATCACTCCAAGTTTCGGCTTTAAGAGCTTTTCGAAACTTTTCAGCTTTTCCTCTTTTCCTCTTCAGAAGAGGATAGTTGGGTCTAATGTGTCCATTTTTCTTACATTCGAAGCAAACTACATCTCTGTTTAGTTCCTCATCATTAACAGACTTGGTCTACTGTCTTTGGAAACTTTGTTTCTTTGAGTTGAACATTCTTCCTTTTCTATTCAGTTTTTTGAATCTTCTTATCATGAGAGCAAGCTCCTCATCGTCCATATCATCTTCAGAATCTGTATCATCATAATCATCATTTGATTTTAATGCAATGGATTTCTTACCTCTTGGATCTTCGTCTTCATTAATTCATTCCACTTCATAAGACTGAAGAGTTCCAATCAGCTCATCGACAGATAGTGGCATAATTCTTTACGTCTCTCTTATTGAAGTATTTATGTGATTCCAATCCTTGGAGAGTCCACGCAGCAGCTTGTTTACCTTCATAGGATCAGAAATTTTCTGTCCTTGATTCTCAAGACCATTGACAATATCTGTAAAACGGCTAAACATGTCAGTTATAGATTCTCCTGGTTTCATTTTGAAGGCTTTATATTGACTGAGGAGAATGTTAATTCTGGTTTCCTTCACTCGATCTGTTCCTTCATAGGTGATATGTAATCTGTCCCACACTTCTTTTGCTGTAACACAAAAAGATATTATGTTATATTCAGTTGGTGACAAAGCACAATATAAAGAGTAAATTGCTTTTGCATCGAGTGCTTGTCTCTTGTTTATCTCTTCCTGAGTCATTCCGCCGATCTCAACAATTTCTTTCCCTCTTTTAGAGACTGATGCAATTGTAGGAGTAATTCCTTTTTCTACAACGTCCCATTCCAGAGGATCCTTTGATCGTAGGAAAGCTTTCATCTTATTCTTCCAGATGTTGTAATTCTTTCCATCAAAGTAAGGTGGTCTAGTATTGCTTTGCCCTTCCATCAGCCCTGGTGCTAGCATACTAGCCATAGATCTTTTACTCTAAAGTAAAACACTTCAAATAAAGTGAGTACACAAACTCTGATACCAATTGATATAGCTAGTATAAGTACCTAGAGGGAGGTGAATAGGTATATAAAAGATTTTTCTCGATAATTCCACAATACTAGACAGTTGATAGATTTGAGACAAACAATAATCAACGTAAGACTAAGAGAAGAGAAGAGAAAATTGAACACGCGGTTTATTGTGGTTCGGCTTATTTCAAGCCTACGTCCACTCTTCTGCACTGACAGCCTATTGGCTGGATTCCACTATGAAGAAAGAGATGTTACAGCGTTGATCTTCCTTGATTTCTCGGTGTAGATGATCTACCACACTCGCTCAAGGTCTCACTAAGTATAAACACTCTTTGTGTGTACAATATCGTTTAGAATGTATCGACTAATAATCGAGGTGCTTCAGACTCTGGAATTTCTCTATCGATCATGCACTAAAGCAACTAGAATGTCTTCCTTTTATACTCCTTTATGCCATCATACCCGTTGGCACTTACCAAAGGAATTCCTCCAATCTACCCGTTGGACGGAATCAATTAAGAAGATCATTCGAGCTATTAAAGGAACCTGACGATAGCCCATCAATCCTGTTCGCCCATACAATCAGGATCTTGGTTTCCAAGAATAGAACCTTCCAAGAATATTTCGTCGACCATCGGATCTTCAAACGATCTAGATAACGCATAAAAGAATCCGTTATTTTTTATCCAGCCAAGAGATCTTCTCCAGAAGATGGGACTAAATCCTTGACCAAATACTTCGGCTCTGGATTGCCTTCGACACTGGATTAGAGAAACTGTCAATGAGAATAGTCTTGAGTCTTGAGTCTTGAGTGCTGAGTCTGGTGATCATAAAGTCTTCAGAGTCTAAACAAAAGGTCTGCAAATATCCAGACTAGACTAATAGAAACGTTTTGTCGGCTTCAAAATATTCTGGAAAGATTTCTCCAACAGTCGAGACGTTTCAAGGTTCACTTGGGATCATTTAATGGGCAAATGGGCACTAAGTACGCGCTATCCAACAAACCTGAAGGGCTAGACAACAAGCCACAAGGTCTTATTTGGCCATTTCAAGAGTTCCAAGCAGCCCTTGGGTGATCCTATAACATTATTGCCACTATCCCTATGTCGGTCTTGCATATTTATATCATATCATCCGCAAATTTGCACTACTGTTGTTGGTTTAAAACTCATTTGAAGTGTTTAATTTAATACCAATGTTTGGCTTGAAAGATTCACCATATGATTTGCTCCACATAGACGAATTTTCTATGTGAATATGTCACAGGATACATATATCATACACGTAACCGTTTAGATTTTTTGGTGACTAAAAATAATTTTAGTTAAATTTATCATAGGTATACTAATTAGAGATTTTTCGTGGTATTAACCTTGTGGATTTTTACATAGACTTACCACGTCACTATATCCCATCACCATGTGTCATCTACATCTACATTTTTAATAGTAAAATTTGACGGATGCTAACAAAAGATAAATTTGTCATAGGTTACCATTTTGGTATTTTTGGTGGTCAAAAATTTAATTTTGAGTACATATGTCACAAATATACCAATTTAGGGTTCTTTATGATATTAACTTAAATGGCTTAAACTTTTAGAACGGTTAGCAATTGTCTCACAAAACTTTACATGGTATTAAAGAAGGAAATTCTGAGTTTAAATCTTTCAAGACCCCTAATACTAATCAAAAAGATTAGATTCAGTGTGAAGGGGAGTGATATAATATTTAAATATTAAGTCATACCTTTGTTTAATAACTTATTATTTCGATATCAATTATAATGAATTAGGAATAATAGAAGAACATGCTAACATGTTACATGACAGGTTCTACAATCCTAAGAGATATAGAGATAAATGAAAACACCCTAATTGACTCTACTCGCATCGTTAGGTTAGTGAATATTTTTATCAGTATAATATTTATCTATCTAATATATATATATATATATATATATATATATATATATATATTTCGTGGTAAAAGACATCCTAAAATGGAATTCAGTTGTCTGAAAGTGCACAAGAAAAAAGGATTTCAGCTCAGCCTAGTGTACCTCCCAAGGAATATGGGAAAAAGAGAGGATGAGACAAGGAAGTTTCAAAACAAATTTCCCTTTCATGCAAGGTTTCCAGTGAAGTGCTCCTTTCTAGTGGCAAAGAACTCATGCATCTCATGTTAGGAGTATCAATGGACCAGGTATCCAGAATACCCGACTTGACCTGAAACAAATGGAACCATGCTCTACCCGACCGAACCCGACCCAAAACACATTTATCCCAAATCATCAAGTATATTGGATCAGGTCGAGTTTCGAGACTTTTTTTTTTTTCGCCAAACTAATTTGAATTGCTATATGTTGTTGATATCACATTAAATAATAACTTTATCCACTTCTTACATATTCTTCATTTATATTAGTTGACTTGATTTTCAAAGTCAATTTTGGCTTAGTTTTTGTTTTACCTTTTAGCTTTATCTTAAAAAAGATGACTTCATATTTTATATTTTTTGAGAAATTTCTCTCATCTATCAATACATATGGGGTTTGGTGGCCTTCTTTTTTTTTTTTCTTTTTTTGCTTCTTAAAAAGAATTTTAGCCAATAAGGATGAAACACTAGATAAAATCAAATAAAAATATTGAGGAAACTTGTGAGATGTGCTCACGGTTTGGATATCCAGTATACTCATGGGTTCTTTTGCTTAAGTAATGGCAAGTAAACACCATTTTGGGATGAGCAGTTCTAGGTTCCATATAAATTCCACCGGAACTTTAAACCTACATGTTAGAATAGGTTCCTTAATTTTTTTTTTAATGACCATCGTTTGTTGTTACAATTTACTTATCATAATTTATATTTAGACATACGAAAAATATGAAGTATTAACAAAGCAAAAATCTCAGTCATAAAATGGAAGTTCAAACTAGTTGTTACATATATGTACTCATTACCGAACATCTTGGAATAATGCAAGTTCACATGAAGACATAGGCCTAGAATTATACAAAAACTTGTTCCAAGTACCATTGAAATGGGTTTCCCAATTTTTGAAACTCGGAACCGGACAGGTTCCTACCAATTCGATTCTCAAGTTTTAGGTTCTACCCTGGAGCCACACCCCTAGTGTCCTCAGTGATCCATCGTCCAAATATGTTGACCCCCTACTAAATTAACCTTCCAATCATGAGAGTCAATTCTATGTTGAAGCAAGCGAGGCAGTTGTTCTCTTGTTGATTCACGAAAGTTCGTGTTTTAGATGATTTTTCCTACTTTCATTTACGTCGGAAATGATTTGTCTTTGTATTTGGTCACATCATTGATTGTATTGATTTCATGGATGAACTCGATATATCTAGAAGCACTCTTCTGTTTGCTCGCCATTAATGACATTTGACTATCTTGGCCATTCTTTATAAGTTAATTTAATATTCTTTTTTGCACGCAACTTTTGAATAAATGATTGTTTATAAACAATCCTGCATATGTGGCATGTGCTTTAGAAAGATTACGTAGGTAAGAAGGGAAGAAAGGAAAAAAAATAAAAATAAAAAAGCAAAACGTGAAACATGAAACTTGAACCAAATTGAAAATACCCAAGAAATTCTGGTCGGGTTGGATCGGGTAACTTTGACATCCCTATCTCGTGGAAGTACCATGAAAATCAAAGGTCCATTAATCCAAGTCTATTGATGTCATGTCATCTTTCATTATCCATAATTTCCGGACATGCTGTATGAACAGAACATCAACCAACTTCGGCATTACTCTACCTCAAATTACGTAAAAGTACGCCCAACTCCTAATACCCAGGAGGACCCAGTTGAACTGACAAATTAATTGGTAGCATTTCTGATTGGTGGAACTTGAGAAATCTGTTCGATTCGCTAAATGTGCTAACTGGGTTTGAACTTCAATTTGGATGCAAACTGTAATATGGAGTCCTTCAGTGGTGAGATTAAAGAATGCATCAACTTTTGACATAAACGAGTGCAATCAAACCGCTGAAAGTTCATGAAATGTGAGGTGATAAACGTATATTTGAAACTTAGGCTATCAAGTGATGAGAGTATCTACGCATACTAAGCTACTTCTAAAGTACTAAAATAAGAGATGGCGCTTAGACAAAAAATTGCGGGTGCCTTAACTTACCCTGGATAATAAGTTATGAAGTACTAAAATCGTGACGCACAAATTTCCATCACTTGAGTCCTCTTAATTCAGTCTTTATTGATCCTGCCACTCCACAAATTCTTGGAACAAGCTACCTACCTCCTCGTTTGAAACTCCTGAAGATGCTAGCTGGTCAGTTGTTAGTCTTCATCCCTCAACAATGACTCCAACTGACTAATAGCCAATCTAGACCAGAATAACAGCTAGCATTGATTTGCGAGATGTCTATTGTTAAGGAATCCTGCTGATGGATGCATTTGTTTCACAAAACATCAACGATTTGTAAAACATTATCTTTAAAATGATCACTTGTATCATTATCGAAAAATTAATCAATAGAATGCATTTCATAATCAACATTTCTGTCATTAAAGAAACTACATTCCGCTCTAGGACCCAATTGCATTTTCGCAACAAATTTAAGGACTTGTTTGCATATTTTGAAAATTTTGAGACTCAATCGCACTTTCGTGATAAGTTTTAAAAGTTTCAATACACTTATCCATTTAAAACTAGTTTTAGGACTTTCAATAAATAAATAAATAAAGACTAATTCTTTTTTCCAAATGGTTAGGTCTATCATTAAAGTTTAATATATGCATCTTATATTAAGAAAAAACCATGCATTGGTTCAATAGTAATATTGGTATAAACTAGTATCCTGCATCAATTGTAACTTATGAATTAATTGTATTGAGTGCTGAAATCGATATGATTAAGATAAACATCTGTTGTCATTTATTCATAAGTATGTTGTAATTAGTATGTGAATTGTGAAAATACATCAAATTTTATATGTAGCATATATAAATCGTCTGTTCCTATACACCGGGTGACTTCCTGTGATTCTGTGAAATTAGGCTTTTTTCATTTGTTTTCTGAACGTTGCGGTTTATGGTAGGCCTGTTAATTGTCCTGCACTTTTGGACATTGCATTTTTAGCATAATAAGCTTGGCAGTAATGTTTGTTTGTTCATAATTTTGTTGTCTTTAGTGCAATGTTCAAGGGGCGCTTCTAAAAATTCCCGATGAACTATTCCTTGGAGGGTAGGTTGCCATTGCACGCGGATCCATCGACGAGATCTAGAATGTCCGTTGAAGACATTTTAAATGCTCGTATGTAAAGAAACTTTGTGTTGGGATTACAATGCACAGTACATTCACTAGAAGTCGCAACTCCCCTTCCTCTCTCCGTCTAATACCAGAAGAACAAGGGCAGGCTAATTAGCTTCTTCAAGAAAAGAAGCACGCGGCTTCTAGCCCATCTCTCTCTCTCTCTCTTCTTTATTGTTTTTACTCCATACATGTCTAGAATATGGCATATTTGAATCCCTTCCCTATTTTTCTTCCAAAAAAAAAAAAAAATCCATCGTGTTTCTTCAATTATTAAAACATATTTCATGCCGTCCTCATCTCCTGATTTCTCCGTTCACGTTCAAGTAAAATTTATAAGGTACTCTCTTGATCGCTACTCTTAAACATTATAGTCCAAGTTAATTTTCCACATCTTCTATCATGTGATCTTTTTTTTTTTTTTAGTTAACAGAAGTTATATCTAGTGTGTTGGTGATATGTTGCTATGTATGAATTAAGCGATGTTATTGCAAGTTTTTTTTTTTTTTGGTGACTGAGAATCCGTTGGAGCATACCCTTGTTGGCTTACGCCGATTCGGGGTCTCACAGGCCTTCACGATGGAAGCCCAACAACGACTATACCTCAGGGGAAGTTGGCCTAGCAACCCACCGTTAGGGCCTCCCACTTAAATCGCTTGCACCACAAGGATTTGAACTCTCAACCGCATCGAAGCGGGGGAGAACAAATACCAGCACGGCTGCCCACGGATGGGTATGTTATTACAAGTTTTCAACCAATTTAATGCATATATTAACCTGAATTTCAGCTGTGAAATCTCATGAGATACACCCGAAATCCATATGAATTCCATCATCTTTAATTATCCAAATTTAGTTTAGTATATATACCACACTAAATTTAGCCCCATTGGCAATTTGTTTTTTAAGGTGGTCCCTTTAGGACAATTGTTCCTTTTTTTCCTTTTTTTTTTTTTTTTTTTTTTTTTTTTTTTGTTTCGGAAGCCCATCTGTTTCTCCCAAGTTTTGTCAACATTTTTTTCGTTTTTTTTTATCGATCTTTGAATCCCTCTACCTTCCTCCTTAGGATTCACCCTTGGGTGTGAGCCAACCCCTTCAATCGAAAGCCTCGGATCTCGGGCTTGGCAACGCTAGGCTCGAGCCCTAGATGTCAAGGGTGCACATAACAAAATTTCAGGAACAGAAATTAATTTCTCAATTTCTAAAATAGAAATTGAGAAGTTAAGGGCGCGCATGGTAAAATTTCTGAAACAGAAATTGATTTCTGGCAAGAAATCAATTTCTCAATTTCTATTCCCGGACAAGTTTGAGCAAAGAAACCCGTTTGATAACGACTCAGAATTTCTATTTGAAAAGAAATCCGTTTGATAACAGAATAAAATTTTAATTTCTAGGAATAGAAATTGATTAGATGACAACATAGGAAATCCTCAAATACAAAATAATAGTCAAAATAATATTAAAACAACATAGGAAATCATCAAATACAAAATAATAGTCGAAATAATACTAATACATTACAAAAGTTGAAAATACAATTTCATGGAATTTCCTATTACATGTGTTTACGTTTCGTATTACATAATATTTTCTTTAGAAAAATAAACGACGTGGCAAAAAAAAAAAAAAAAAATCAATTGAAATTCAATTGTAGTGAATATGTCGTTACGTTTTTGCCGAAATTGATTTCACATTAATCAAATAAGTCTAATGATAGCCATGATTATAATAGTCTAATCTCCTAAAAAGTCCTAACTTCAAGTCTAATTCCAATTTCTTTCCAAATTTTGTTAAAAAATCCTCACCATGTTCAAAAATCGTCACCAATTTTTTTTCAAAATTATCAACACTAGGATTATTTAAAAATTTATTATCAAAATCTGTATTTTCATTAACACTCTTACAAGAACAACAGATTCCTTATTAGATTTCTTTTCCTTATAAAAGAAAAATCGAATGAAACCCTAATGATTTGACCCCTTTTTACCGTCTTAATATGAAGTTTATGAATAAAAAAATAGTTAACTAGATAGAGCCGTTGTCTGGCGTACTACGGAAGAGTAGGTGAAAAAAGACTCGTTAGATATGAATGTGGCAAGTTGACTATTACCATGCGTGAAATCTCTTACGTGCAACAAATGAAACCTTGTCCATTCAATTCCCACCATTTGGCCCAATGGTTAAGATTTTCAATCAATATTGATTGAAATGATTATATTAAAAAATTATTAAAATATTTTGGACTAAATTAACTATTTCTATTTCTATTTCTATTTCAATATTAGTGATCTAAAATATTTTGGACTAAATTGAAAAGTTGAGAAAAAAAAATTTCTATTTCTGTTTCAGAAACTGAGAAGCTAAAATTTTTAGCTTCTGATTTCTCACCCAAAACAATTTCTGAAACAGATTTCTATTCCGGGGAACAGAGAAATCAATTTGCGTTACCAAACGGATTTGTTCCAAACCTGTTCAGGAACAGAGAAATAGAGAAATTGAGAAACAGAAATTTTACCATGCGCGCCCTAAAAATTGAACTTCTAATTTCTTCTTCAAATCAATTTCTGGAATATAAATCTGTTTAAGAAATAGAAAAATCAAATTGCGTTACCAAACGGATTTCTGTTCCAAACCTATTCCTGGAAACAGAGAAATGAAGAGATAAAGAAGTAGAAATTTTATTATGCGCAGCCCAAATCTAAGGTAGGCTCAAACTCATATATGAGATTTGAGGCTCGAGCACATTGGCCAAGCTTGGGATGAACGACAATGTGGACAAGTCGTGGCCATGCGAGTGGAAAACAGAGGCAAATGAGTCAGCCGAGATTAGAGGCTTTGGTGATGAAAATCTGTGACAGGCGGTGGTGGAAAGCGAATGTCACAATTGTGGTCAAGGGCGGAGGCAACGATAGTCGGCTGTGGTGGTGGTGGCCCTCACGCTGAGGTAAGTGGGATAGCCAAGGTTCATGATCTCGTTTCTTCTCACGTGTTTGATCCCGCAATTCTAGTTTCCACCGATTAATTGTGATCTCTTTCTCTCTCACAAAATAATCTGCAATCTAAGTAATGCACTAAGCAGAAATTGAACAAGCATCACATTTGATGGAATCTCCTTGAGATTTATAGAGCCTATTTATTAACGTTCTTGTTCTTTTGTTTTTCTACTCTTTTGCTCCCAAGAACAAAAAAAGATGACATCGCCTGCGGTGGCCCAGTTGGATAAGTGCTCCCATGATCCTTTGCGAGAGGAGAAGAGTTCGAATCCCGCTGGCCGCATGGGATCTTAAGTGCGACGTTGGGGTAGTGGGTCATCCACTAGCGTCGCCTCAGGGTTTACCCCACTAGCGTTGCCCCAGGGTTTACACCCCGTTACCCCGAGCTTGTCGGGATGTCCGTGTTGGTACAGTGCGCGGGTTCCTTGGGTCATCAAAAAACAAAAAACAAAAAAAGATCCGAAATTCGTTTGATAACGTCAACAAATTTTTCTATTCCCCGGAATAGAAAAATGGTCGGGGAATAAATTTTGAACAAGAAGTAAAAAAAAATAGTTTCTTGTAACAATTTTTAGAAATAAGTTATTTTTCTTTTTTTTTTCTTCTTCCTTGCCGCTTGTTGTTTGCCGCCACCACCCTACTATCCAGCCGCCACCTCTACCAACCAACCATTGACCACAGCCAACTATCGGCAGCCGCCAACAAGGAAGAATAAGAAAAGAAAAAAAAACTTAAGAAATTATATGTTACAAAAAAAAAAATTTGGGTCGCACCAAACACATTAATTTTTTTTTTTCCATTCCAAGAATAAAAATTTTGTATAGTTATCAAACGTGTTCTTTTCCTAAGAAATTATTCAAAGGATTAGAAATACAAAAAGACTATTTTGAAAATAAATTATTTCCCAGAACAGAAGCGATACCAAATGGACTCATATTGAACTCACTATTTTCAATAGTTCAAATTTAGTTTAGTGTGTAGATGACACTCATCGCAACTCAATCTCCATCAAATATGATAAGTAACCATTACTATTTTGGGTTAATACCCTGAAAAACCACAAACTGGTACACTTATGACAAATTTACCCCAAAACTATTTTTTTGACCATCGAAAACCCCAAACTAGTATATCTTTGACAAATTTATCCCAAACTGATACACTTGTGAGTTTTCGTTAAATTTTATTGTCAAATTATTAAGTTAAATGACACGTGACAATTGACTAGTATACCAATTTAGGATTTTATGATCCGTTTGTCAGAGTTTACAATTTTTATGATTTTTTTTGTGGTATTAATCCAATTTAACGAAGGGTATATTTGTCACAAATTTATTAGTTTTGGGTTTTTTGTGGTCAAATAAATTAGTTTGAGGTAAATTTTTCATAAATGTACCAGTTTATGGTTTTTTATGGTCAGTCGGAGTAAATTTATCATAGATATACCAATTTTGGGTTTTTCATAATCAAAAAAATAGTTTAGGGTAAATTTGTTATAAGTATATCAGTTTGGGGTTTTTCAGGGTATTAACCCTACTATTTTTAACGAAACTATTTTTATTGAATCTTCAATTACAAGATCCCAATTTGTTCAAATTCTAACCAAATTAGAAGGTGGATTTATAACGCTTTCACATGGACAACAATGACACTGAAGCACAAAATATTATTGCATTGAAGTATGTGGATGAACTGTCCACTTCCGATTTACGCATCTTTATAAGCTACTTGGAGAGAGTACTCTGCCCTTACACACTTATTTCATTATTGATATAAACCTAAATAGCTTCAGGTGGGGGAACCTATGAGATTAATTCATGACCATGGTACATGAAGATTTACTACTGCTATAACTAAGCGAAACATAACTTAAAATTAGATGACTTGTACATCTTCTCCCATCTATCCACTGGGCCAGTTCGGGAAGATATTCGATACCCAACAAAACTCTTCCTAGGAAAACGCTCGAGGCCGACTTGGCCATACAGGCTCTTGGTCACAAACTCCCGTGGCTTCGGTCCCAGTTGCTCCGGCAAAGGCCTCAAGGGCTTCAATTTGGGGACTTGCGGTGGGACTACAAGCGCTTTCTGGATGTCGGGGAGCATGCCCGTCTCTGAGTCATAGTGGTTAGAGGAGTTGAAGAACATGTGGAACACTTTCAAGCACCCGAGGTGGAGCCGCCTGCTCGGTTCAGGCAAGTTGCAGAGTTCCTCAAGGACGTGTTGGAGGAACTCTTTCTTCAGTTGTTCTAGCAGCAATTGCACGAAGTTGGTGGAATCCTCAATGCTGGCCTCGGGGTTTTCCTTTAGGTAGAGCAGCACAAAGTTCAATTTCCCTTGCTTTTCTTCTTTCTGTAATGTGAGAAAATCGTAGAAACACGGAGACGGAATGAGAGAGTGAATGTAGGTCCACAATAAGAGCAGCAATGAACAAGCGCCACTCAGGGAGCAGCGGCCAGACTTAGCTCTATCATATTGAACAGTTCAAATAGCCTCAACTGATGCTATCCAACATTAAAAACCTTGCCTCGTAGCTTTGGATGTCATTCAACAACCGAGTGATGACCATGAGCAATTTGGTGATGGGCTGGTAAGCGTTGGACCACAGCTGATGCAACGGGGTCGTGGGGCTCGCGAGGCACGAAGAGGGAAGGACTAAGATGTGTGCTGCGATTGATGTCATGCCCACATCGAGGTACTCTTGCGATGGAGGCGCACACCTGCTTTTGCTCCACTTCGCTTCCATGAGCCATGAATGAAATGTCTCGCCCCACTTTCCAACCAAACACATAGCATTTGAGCCCATTCCAGCAGAAGACATTGCTCGATGTAGCAAATTAAAGAAAGAGAAGTATAACGTGGGAACACGAGACTTACTATTTCTTGAAGGTTTTTCTTGATGTCCTTCCCTGATTGTTTGAAGCATTTCATTCTAAAGTCAGTGACGAGATCGTCGAGGGCTTCGAATATGGTCTTGGCGTGCGCAGTTAATCCTTCCCCATCCCACCTAATATAATGTTTGTCACCGATAAAAAAAGGGGCTGATCAGAAGGATAAATAATTGAATGGAATTATCAGTTTAACGTACACACATTAATTTTGTATGTAGGCATCCCCTCGTGCATATAGTCTAGTCAATGCAAACTCTAGAGATAAATTATTGAAATACTAAGTTGGAGTTAAACAAATACTAATGGTGATAAGCATACCTTTGAACTGCATTAGTAAGCTTTTCCAGATCCTCTAATGAACCTTCCATGTCGAAAAAGTCGTCGGCAACGGTTATCATGATTGCGCTCTTGGCGACCAGTACTCTAACATCGGAGTTGCAAGGTAGAGAAATGGAAGCGGCAACAGCAAAATAAGAGTACAACGTCTTCTCTCGACCAAACCCCATCTTTCTAAGTCCGGTTGTCTCGGACCACCTGAACTCATCCATTACATAACAGTCATTAGGAATAAGTACTTGCTAATCAACAATACGTTATTATACAGTTTGCATATATACCTCTTGACTACATCAAGCTCCATCCTGTAAACAGATTGTCGCAATACATAGTTCTGCAGAGCAAGTTGCACTATATCTTGATTATGAACAAATGATGGCCTAATGAAACCAAAGAAAAGCAAAAGGTTACTTGCATGTTATGGCATGGTAATACGACAAGATAAGACTGTTCCTTTTAAGACATAAATACCTATTGTATGGAAATTTTCCCATCCATAGTACACAAGCATCTTTTCCTCCATCCACGTCCTATGTTCCAGGTGGTCTAGTCGAGCCATCCACGGAAGACCCAATTCGTGCTCAATCTATACGGAAATATCAAGCATCAATCGATATCGTAACGATTGTAGCCTAGGGGACGAAAAGAAGTATCGAATATTCCCGCTAACCATTCTGCAGTGACTCGACGAGATGATGCTTGAATCTCTTGTTTCTCTAGACGCAATTTTCTCAAGAAATTTCTTAGAGAAAATTCTTGCTCTCGAGTTCATGTTCGTCCGGAAGCATAAGATTGCTGGCTCTATAAATGTAAAGGAGCAAGCTCGAGAAGTATTCATAATGTTTTCCAATGTGATCTCGAACTTCTTCATGATCAAGAAACCAACAAAAGCTTGCTGCAAAATGCATAATTTAATTGAAATTAATTGAACCGCTTAAAAATCATCAGTGAATGACCCAAAGGAAAAGGAACCAATTGAGGAACTTATAAAGCTCGCAGCTCATACATGGTGATACCCTATAACCATGCATGCGCAAAAGCCAGAATTCCAAACAATCTTTGTATAGCTCCGCAGCGATCGAATGAATTGATTTTGTGATTTTTTTTTCATGCTTGTAGTTCCTGAAAAAAGATATGTTGATATGCTTGAATTAGTTAAAGATGTCATATGGACAATTTCAGTGACCTCAAAAGCGATTGCTACTAAAACATAGAAACTAGTGTACAACTTTGTAGGGCACAAAGACTCTCACCTATACCAAACGAGGGTTGCCAGCCCTCGTCAGTTTTCGGCTAGGAAAAAAAATAAAAAAATTCATAATCTTTTTTTAAAAATTGTCCATAGGAGCGATTTCTAATCAAAATTAAATAGAATGATTAAATTGATAAATCGTGAAAAGATTTAAGACTAAATTGGCAAATCATCAAAATATTTAGGACTAAATTATCATAAGTACAAGAGGTTTAGGAACTTTTTGTTAATTTTCCTAGCTTTATAGGGATGGGCCTTGGAGCTCTTCAGGACAGTGTTGCCCGCCCCCGATTCACCCCTTTTTTAGTAGTGGATTTTCTATTAAAAAGACTAAAGAGACTAGGAATTTTTTACTAACCGATAGATTTGTGCCAAAATTTCATCGTTCTCCCTGTCGAAATACTCGGTCAACCCTAATCTTACCAGTTGATGAACCATGGAAAGTTTGGTAAGATCTTCATCCACGGGATAGAGAGATGGAACTGCTTCAATCATCAAGAAAAGCCAAAAGATATTGGAGGGTCATGATTGGTAGAAAAGACAAATATATGCATTCGATAAACCAATTTCCAAATTAATAATGGATAAATCAGTTTTTATAAAATCTTCGGCGTATCCTATGATTACCCTACTCTCATAAAATCAGCTTTCATTTGTTTAGCTTTCAGTCGCTCTTACGAGGACTACAGAATTGACCCGCTGAATTATCAAAGTCTTTGGTTTTGTTCCTATGTGCGAATGGCTTCCTCTTTGAGGCCGTCACAAAAGTCAAGCTAAAAGAAACAAAAAAGAACGCAATGAAGTTGATGCATCCTTTGTCATACCTTCTATAGAGCGACATATTTTTGATACTCCTGATATACGACATTTTCATCAACTCAAGTTAACCACAACCAGTCTATAACTACAATTGCCTTATTCTCTTTTCCGAAAGTGATAAACATTATTTTCGTGAAATGACATTAGTCAGGGAAACAAGAATGATATACTCCGAAAGCATCTAAAAATCTCTTGGACGTAGGGTTCCCTTACTGCCACTAGAAGCACAATTCGAAGCAAGAGATTGAAGATAAGCCAGGCATGCTTCGTTCCCGGTGGATAGGTATGCACGCGATGTTGCAGAGGGTGATTGAAATAAAGAACCGTCAATGTCCAGATGCTTCAATATGGTTTCATGGCTGATTTTGTATGTCGAAGGCAATGCCTCAAGATACGACAACAACGGGCAATATTGATTCTTGTCCACAAGTTCTTCCCTGCAAAATGGCCAAACCCCTAAAAGTTATGATAGCATCTCAAGTGGAAGAAACATAGGAGCTGTCGGTACTTGTCATATTTAATTTTAAGATTTGAGGCTCTGACTATTTTGAACTTTTACCAACAAAAAAAAAAAAAAAGAAGTGTATGATATCTTTTGACCAATAAAAAGGAAAGTATTAGAATTACCTTTCGAGAATTTGTCGTCGATTGATGAATAAATCTGCTAGAGCACGGTCTACGCTTTCGGGGAATACGACCTCCAAACTGCTAGCACGTGCCAATTCAACCATTCCAGGCAAGACAATAGCAATCCAACGAGAAAACTTTCCATGCGTGTATCTTGAAAGAAGTAATTCCGCATTTTTGTGAATGAACTTTAGTCCTGCAACGTAAAAAATCGAGAAGTATTGGAAAAGAGTCCGTGAAGAATTATATGACTGTTGCATTTCAGTAAGGAAACGAATGCAATAGTTACTTGCAACGTCTTTCATAAGCTTTCTTATTATTGGAAATATCATGTCTGTATTGGCCTAAGTTCGAATTTCTTTAATCATCACTTGACTTTATTTTGTTTATAAGCCGAATTAGATTTTATGTGTCGAAAAGTGCACAAATCACTAGATTGAAAGTTAGAATATAGTTGAGTGGCCTGATGAAAGGGGATTGAAAATTGTGTGTTTATTTGAAAAAGTGTGGAGTTTTGATTAGTAATCTAGGGCATGTTTGTTAATGTTCTTTGTTTCTGTTTATTAACAAAATTTTGTTGTTTTGTTTAATGTTAAAATTTTTGTTCCAAATCTATTTTTTTGTTCTCAAGAACACATTTGGATAGAAATAATAAACAAGAAAAACGTGTCTCTTGTTTCTGGAACAAATTTTAAGAACAAATTTTCTCTCTCCTCTCTTTTTCTTCTCTTTTTTTTCTTCTTTTCTTTTTCTTTTTCCTTTGGCTGGTCACCGACCTCGGCCATGGCTAGCGACCGGCCGTCGAGGGCCAGCAACCTTGTCGGAGCATTGCCAGCCCCCGGCGAGGCCGAGCATCGCCGGCCCCTAGCGAGGCTCAGCCTCACCTTAGCTAGGCGAGCTTGGGCTCGCCAAATCTGGATGAGCCCGAGCTCGCCCAACCAAGGCAAGGCCGAGCCTCGCCGGTGTGGGGCAAGGCTGGGCGAGCTCGAGCTCACCAGATCTGGGCGAGCCCGAGCTCACCTCGTCGGGGGCCAGCAAGCCTCGTTGTGGCTGGGCGAGGCCACTAGCCCTCGTCGGCCGGTCGTCGGCCATGGCCGAGGCTAGCGATCGGCCAAAAGAAGAAAAAAATAAGTAAATATATTAATAATTTAAAAGAAACAAAAAAAGAACACAAATTTACCAAGCGTGTTTCTATTCATTTTTTATTCCCCGAACAAGTTTACCAAACGCATTTTTTTATTCAAAAATTGTTCCCTAGGAACAAAAACATTTTTTCTATTTCGTTCCTGGAACAATTTTTAAACAGAAATGTTACCAAACGCACCCCTACTCACCAAAATATATTTTATCCCAAAGAAAAATCACATTTGCAATGGCCATAGTCGGTGTTAATAAAGAAAAATCATTTTTTATTGGAAGTGAAGCACACAATACCTTTCTCTATCAAAGGTGAACCGGCATGCCACTTTTTGAGCACGGTCATGCAAACAAGGGTCGAAGCAAGACACTCCACTCCACTGGGCATATCATGTCTATCATAATCATGATATCCCCAAAAGCCTTCTTCATTCTGATTCTGAAGCAACCAATTAAGACAACCCTCGAACATGGGACGATCTTGTCGGTGAGGATCAGGAATCATTGCTAGCCATGCGGTGTCATATGGTGAAGGGGAGAGGAATGAGTGTGAGCCCATGACAGAAAGTATATCTCTTTTTATCGTATTGACGAGAGATTGAATTGATGATTTTTGGGACTCCATGAAGATTTTGTTGAGAAGAATTTGGCTTGCTTCTTTGAATGGGAGATTGCACAAACCTATGAGGTTTATTTATTCATGGCTTTGAGTTGATTCGTTTTCAGAGCTGTCATGTCAAAATGTGAATCATGACCATAGCAGAAGAGTTAGTGGGACACACTCTTTTTCTATGAGGTGGATAGGTTGAACAAGCTCTTCTGTGGAGTCATAGTCCTAGTGGGGCAAACCCCTTTTATACGAGGTAGGTAGATCGAATAAGCTCGCTCAGCCAAAGAACAATCTCTTTTATTGGTTTTTTTTTTCTTTTCTTTTTCTTGGTAGACTTTCATAAGCTAAAAAAAATGAGAGAAAATTACCCAAAAAAAAGTCCTAAATTTGTTACAATTATGCCAATTCAATTCCAAATCCTATTTTTTATCAATTAAATCCATTCAACCAATTTTGATAGGAAATTGCTAACATAAACGCAAGTCATCCTACATGGTGCAGTCATTCTAACATAGAGAATTTTTGATAAATTTTCAATATCTATTTATTTATTTATTCTTTTCCTTTTCTTTCTTTTATTTCTCTTTCTTTTTTTTTCCTATTTCCTTTCCTTCTTCCTCCAGCTAGTCGCTAGGCCTCAATGACTAGCCAGAGGTGAGGGTCGGAGAGGTGGACCTTGCCTAGCCACTAGCAAGGCCAACCTCCCTTAGAATGGCAAGGTCAAGCCTTGGTAGGCACAGTGGTCTAAGAAGTTGATTGGCCGGCCCTCGCCTCTGGCCAGTAGATGGCTAGAGTAAAAAAGGGAACAAAAAAAAGGAAAGAGAAAGAAAATAAAATAAATAATATAAAAATAATATATTTTTATAAAATATTAAATATTTATAAAAAATTATCCATATTAGCACCAACCGCGCCATTTCAGATGGCTAGTATCCATGTCTACAATTTCTAGTCAAAATTGATCGAATTGACTGAATTAGTACAAATGCAAAAGGTTTAGGACTCTATTGGCAATACAAATGGTTTATGACTAAATTGACATAATTACAATAAGTTCAAGACTTTTTAGGTGATTTTACCAATAGAACCAAGTACAAGATTTGGTGGTTGAGGAATTCTACATGGCTTTCTACAACCTATACAACTTAGTGCTAGTCGAAAATTTCAACTATTGTTTTTAGTTCTATCTTCAAAATTATGTGAAATTTACACATTCAACACGTCAGTGAGATTTTCTAGGTACAAGCCATTGTAGTGACTAAGTCGCTATAGAAATATGGTATGAACTACGAATACGCTATACAACAACTATATGTAACGGTATTCTGAAATATCTACTAACATTAATGCAAGCCTTATTTGTTCATAGAATGTAATTATGTTTCACTTCTATCCTCATTAATGACAATAATAGCCTGCCGACATGCTAGATAATTATTCAGTCAACCTTATGTACATTATCAAGATGTGTTAATACTTCCTTTAATAGATCAACGCACATGAATTCATGAGAATTAGATTTTCTCAGCTATTAAATCCTCAAGAAATATTAAAATTCACATGCTTTAAGGTACACCATGGAAATAAGAAGATTCACAGAAAATTCACAAATAAATCATCTACCATTTCTGACTTTCTCAGCTTTTTAAAGTTGTTGATAAAAAGTGCTAAACCTACTATAAGGTGGCCAATTCAATCTTAAACCTTTCAACTATATCAATTTAGTCCTAAACCTTTTAACAATATACCCACTTAGTCCTACACGTTTCAATTGTGTTAATTTAGTCTTGAACCATTTGAAAATTTGCTAATCTAGTCCTAAATATATTATTTGAATAATTGGCCACAATGACTATATTAGAAAATCATTAAAAGATTTAGGACTAAATTAATACAATTGAAACATTCATGACCAAAATTGATAAGTCATAAAAAGGTTTATAACTAAATTGATACAGTTAAAAAGTTTGATGATTAAATTAGCTATCATGTAATAGTATTTAGGGCTATTTTGAAAATTTTCTTTCAATCTTACTATATGCCATTTTATTGTATGAATCCATGGAGTTTCGAGCCAAAATCCTTGAACAGTCATATTATAAAAGAAATTATCACGCAATAATTGGAGCTGCTATGTAAGCTGCGTCTATCTCGTGCAACGTGCTTATCAACCTCACAAGACCCATTTGCCCCCGACATTGAGCACAAAATAGAGATACAAAAGCCAAATGCGATGCTACTTGACATGCAAACTTTACATGTTGACATGAATTAATATCATTAACATATTCTCATCACGATTTAATCATTTGACATGTAGAATGAAAATCAAGATGTTGTAGGCCGAATCGGATTGACACAAATTATAAAATGAAGAGTACACGCCAACATGATTCGCTAACCTTAGTTCCAGTCATAATGCCGCCGAACTAAAATCCCATCTTAATCAGATACTTAGGTCAGTAGTAGCATAGCCTGCACGAACACTCTTGTTGCCTGATCATTTAAGTTTTGAACATATGTCTACCACCTCCCATTTCAAAAACTTCTACACAGACTTTGTTTGTTCGTGGAACATATTTTCCTCAGTTTCATTGCACTCATTTGCAACATATATTGACACATTGCAATCTCACCATTGAAAATGGGGTTCATATCTGAATAAATCGAAGAACCTAATGGATCGATCATAGCCATCCGGGAAGAGAGAGATCATAATGAATATTACAAGTTCGTATACGAATGGTAGCTCATTTAGCAAATTGAGCTTATTTCCTATTGACACCCAAAAATGACCATTTTTTATTTATTATAATCAACAATGAGACTTAATTAATAGGAGCAAAGTTTGGTGAACAACAGAAGTCATGAACATCGATATCGACATGTAAATGAGGAATAGCAATATTTTTCGAGCTGAATGTTGCTAGATAAAAGGAGACTAAGAAGTTACTTATTAATTTGAGTTCTGTAAACTCCATTTGTAACTGTCAATTGTAAGCTTTAAATAACCACATCCTACTCTTTAAAAACTCTCACCAATCAATTAAAGAATTCAACGTTCTCACAAATTTGTCTTACTTTTGCATAATTTAAATATTTTTCAATTCCCGTATTTTAGTCATAGTTCCAGATATCTTGTTGTGAACTAAGTTCCGTAGCCTCAGAATAGAAACTGTTTGTTAGCTATCAAATTCCTCTTCATTTTTTGACTCATATCATAGAAAATTTTAGGGTAACGAAATTAATCATACTACTAGGATTAATAATAATCATACCAGGCCAAAAGAAAGAAATGATAGAGCTTTAGGGATTCATAGCAAATCACACAATATTATTTTTTGGGAAGGTTCTGTCCCTTGACATTTACAAGCATTGCCTTATATAGGCATAAAGCAATTGATGAAGACAAACACACTATGATTTTACAGACCCTTTATGGCCAACAATGACCAATTATTTGCATTTGTCAAGGCTCATACTAACAAACTAACTTTTCTACTTACAACAAACTCTTAGCCCACTTTTTCCACTTCTACTACAGTATGTTATAGTGCCAAATAGTACGCTACTATGCTATGGACAATACCAATCACTACATGAACAAGGTCATAAAAAGTGCGTAGGTCAATTTTTTCTTCATCTTCACGTGGAGCTTCAAATGCTTCAAATCTCTTGTCTTCGGGCTTTTCCACATGTTCTTTCAACTTCTTCACAAATCATACTTTGGCTCATCAACATCCGAACTATTTGAGTAATCTTCATCCTTTTGTCTCATATATTCTCTTATGAGTCTTTCAACTTTTAAAGCTTCATGATATTCGGTACCTATATCTCTAAAGACTAATAAGAGCTAGATATGATGTCAGGAGGATTAAAAGTGCTTCTTTCTGGACACTGCTACCTGAGGGCTTCAAGGGGCTTCTTTACTTCTTCCATGTCTGGAGCAACTTCCATATTTAATTTAGATGGCCTTTATCTTTTGGATGACTGATGAGCGCTTGTCGAAATATTAGTGGAACTTATGGAATGCCAAGTTGGGGTAAATTCCTAAGTTAGAGTGATGGGCTTTCTCTATCAAAACCTAAATTGAGTACAAGTTGTAGTTCACTATGATTAAGACGGTCATGTGACAATAGTCCTCCCCACAAGAAATTGGCTTATGATACCAAGTCAAGGAAAATGAAAATAAAATTTGTGACAAGTATTCTATCCTACACGCATGGCCTTTCTACAGCCTCAAAATAAGGACTGTCTATTAGCCAATAGATTCCTTTTCATTTTTTTGACTCATATCATAAAAATAGCATAATTATGATGCATAGGTTCCACATTGTAGTAAGTGCAAAGCATACTACTATGATCAATCAAAATATCCCTAGTTTTAAAAAATCATACCAAGCAAAAAAGAAAATAGGAAAGAGTTTTAGGAATTCATGACAAACTACACAATATTATTTTTTGGGAGAATGAGTTCTGCCCCTTAACATTTACAAACATTACCTTATATAGGCATAAAACGACCAATGAATATGAAAACACTATGAACTTGTAGACCCTTTATGGTTGGCAATGGTCAATTATTTGCATCTATCGAGACTCATATTGACAGACTTACTTTTCTACTTCTAACAAACTCTTATCCCACTCAGTATGCTACATAAACCTTCTCCATCAATTAAATTCCAATGCAGTATCTCTCTATCATCTCACTTTAACATCAATTAAGTTCCAGCAAAGTGTTTTTTTTTTTTTATGACCCAGGGAACCTGCGTACCGTACTAACACGGACAGTCTCAGTAGGCTCGGGGTAACGGGGGTAAACCCTGGGGCCCCACGGGAGAACCCACCACCCCCGTGGAACGGGTAAGACGCCAAGCGTCTCTGCGGAGAGTCAAACCCTCTCCCTCCTAGAAGGGGTCAGTGGGTCCCCCCACGGTAAGGAAGACTTAACCAGCGGAGCCACCGCAGCCGGTGGTTCCACCAAAGTGTTATGCACTTCGTTGTTGATTAAATTTTGACAAAGCATAAACGTTCCTTGTGGTTCGTTGAGACTTCTATTCGGAATTGCTATAGATCACATCTCCTCTTAATAAATATCAAATATCGAATTTTGGTTAAAGGTATTATAGGGAAACATATCCTTGAGTTTTGACCAATCAGAAATGCCCCGACAATCAGTTTGTCAGTTCATTTGGTTCTCGTCGATCATAGGAATTGGTTGCACTTTCATGTAATTTAAGGTTGGGAAATTCCAGATTTTGAATTGGCTCGGGTCAGATTGCTTATGATCCCGCGATCCCTCGTTTGGTCCCTAGTTGAATGATGGATTTGCCTAAGCAGCTAGGTTCATCTGAACCCGGTCGCACGTCAGTCATCGTTTGTAGTAGCGGCAGATTGCGACTGATGAATTTATTTTCTGTGCGCGTGCGTGTGGAGAAATAATTGATACTGAAACATTGGCACGCAGCCCAGTCTAGACGCCATCGGCGACCCGCTGAACGATCACCAAGAACATGGCCGGATACAGCCAAAGTGATTGGAGCAATGGCGAAAGCTTCCGTGTTTGAATTTTCATTCGTGTGACTAAGGTATGACCTGCTTTTTTTAATAAAATTTAAATAAAATAAAAAAACAGAGAAGCAGAAATGCATTACTAAGTGACATTTAAAGCTGTTACAGTAGTAGTATCCGCACACAACAAATCCAAAAGAAGATACGGGGAGTTACTAACCCAATTACTAGGTATGGCCTGCTTTTGACTCAACGGATTAAATTCGATGTTATGCCTGCATTGTTTATCGATGTGACCGAATCAGTGACAACAACAGATTTCGACTGCTCACGTTTGATCCATGTAATTAAAAACTTCAGTTAAACGATCCGATTCATTTAAATTTGAAACTACAGTAGTGGCTCAGGCTCACCCCCTTTTTGCTTAGCATGATTCACGGGACACGCGAAGCCAAAAGCTTGTTGGCAAGCTCCTTGCCAACGAAACGACAATGACTTGACTGGAAACTGTGCACCAAGACGAAATTAGTTTTGTAATTCTCTTTCTTGTCCTATCCTTTTCCCATCGTTTTATATAGCACCAGTTGGAAACGAATCCTTCTACGGCACCCTAGGCAGGCTCCGACCGAGGGAAAGCCGAGGAGTTGGAGAAAACCTATTCACATTTTAAGATAATGACCTATCCATGCAATACATGATAAGCACAATAATAGTATAAACTGTCATTCGATGTCTATTCCAGTGCAAGGTAATTGTTTTAAACCTCTACGCCTTATCCTCGTTGGCACTTCACATGCAATGTAATTATCCCCATCACTTCTTCAACATCCAATCATTTCCGGGTGCATTGACATTTCACACAAAAATTTAGAACTACACTAGCAAAAATTGAAAAATTTAAACTGAATTGACATCCATACATTAGGTTTGGAACTAGATCGGTAACTCTTCTGAAAATCATCACTGCCAATGGAAATTCGAGACCATACAAACTAGCACTTTTCTTGACAAGTGGTATGCATTGCAATACTTATTTGGAAGTTGTGCTTTGATGTGGTTCCTAGTGTGAGTCTAGGAGATTCTTAATATGTGATTATTTTGATATAATAGGCTTAAGGTTTTGTTAATAGCCACATTAAGTTCTAAAATGTCATTAAGTGCCTTTGATAACAACTTACTACACACAACTCAACCATTGTTTTATGTAAAACATCATCTAATGGGGTAAGTGAGGAAGACTTACTTAACTGGTAAAATAATAGAATAAATGTCCTAATATCTTACAAATTATAGTAACAAATCACTTAAATTATGCACATTACTCCCATATTTGGTAAGAAAAAAAAAAGTAAAACTTAAAATGTGGTCTACATATTAAGGCAATCAGATCCAGGGTAGATAGGTTCTAGACCTAACCCTATCCCCAATCATGTTATAATTGATTCCTCTTTTTTGGATCCATACCCTACCCCATTTGCACTAAACTCTAATTTGGAACCTACCCAATTTTTTGGATCTGATTTCAAGATCTACCATATTTCTACTAGTACCTGTTTTACAACCACCTGATATTGTATACGGCTTTAAATTTGAAAAAAGTAATCCTCCGAATTTCATCTCTCACATCAACACTTTCACATGAATCATGCTTGCGGGACCTTGGAAGTACTCACTGCAACAAAATTAATGTCTCTCTCTCTCTCTCTCTCTCTCTCTCTCTCTCTCGTTAGTCATGGAGAGTTTGCTTTTGAAGTCCCATCTCTTTTGCTCGAACCAATGAAGCGATTCTAGTGATTGTCGTCACAGGATACATAAAGAAAGGTAGAGAGACTCTAGAGAGACGACAAACAAAACATCTAAGAAAAAGCGAGCATTTTTTGAAAGAGAGATTTTAGATTTTTGTTTTCATTTTTGCTTTACACCTAAGAACACCGCGTCCTTTTCTCTTTTGGATATGCAACATCCTCACAAGCGTGAGCCGGCGATGGACTATGCAACCGTGAGTCAGTGAGGGAGGGAAGCGAGTAAGGAAGAGGAATGATGAAGGAAGAGTGCGGTGCAAAAGGGAAAACATAGTTCTAAGGTTAGAAATCAGGGGAAGAAAATATAGGTTTTAGACTTTTGGGCTTATAAAACCAATTTCCAAATCGATTCCAAAACAGGTCCGGTCAATCTAGTTCTCGAGTGAGTAATTCATTCAAAACCAGGAATCGAACCTGTTCAAACCAACTCCAAATTTTGGAAACTTGTTCCTAGACTAGTTTCAACGGGGACCAATTCCCAAACCTATTTTTCGAGTGGACCAGTCTGGTTCTTGAATAGATCCAATCCAGCTGCACACCCTTACTACGAGATAATACTCAAAGGCTACGTTTGGTGCCTATTTAAGACATGATAAAATCGAATATAATAGAGATATTGCTCGAATAAAATTATCTCATGGAGTAGGTGTGATAAAAGTGGATAGAGTCTCCACTATCCATACTAGAAAGGTTATTTTTCTCAAATAATAAGCTTCTTAAATTAATAAAATTAAAATTATATCTCAATGTAAAAAATATTTGAATTGTAGTATAAGAAATTCAAATTTACAAAAAATTACAATTCAGCTATTTTAATTTAATATTAATTTTATTTAAATATTCGAATTTAATTATATCTTATAATATAAATTCAATATAAATATATTTGTATTGATAACATATTTTAGAATTTTATGTATATTACTACGGTTTACTATTTACTAAAATTTATTAGAAAATGATAGAAGGGAAAAACAGAAAAAAAAAAAAAAAAAAGGAAAATAATTAAGGAAAGGGAGAGGAAAAAAGGCATATAAAATAAAGTTGGCACGAGTGTCATGAGAGATTTTCACCATCTCAATTTGTGAACTTTTATGTTTATTTACATTGATGTATTGTTATACCAAATAATGTATATAATATGATATAAATATAATTGATTTTCAATCCGCAATTCACCAAATAATAAATAGGATATGAAGAAATCTCATTATATACAGTCCTATCATATATAGAAATCCATACAATTAAACACAGCCAAATATTTTAGCACTTCATTTTCGGTAATTTTTTACATTTATTTTTCAATTTTAGCAAACGAGCCCTTAATCTACATTATTTCTTATTGAGTATGAGAGATTCTGTGGTTCTGTGGAATTTGTCTTTTGCAAAAACAACTCTTATCACCATGTTTAACGTGACACACATGATCCGAATTTTTCTCCTCCTAGACCGTACCCTGGCGAAACTGTGGATGTTTACCTTTAAGTCTATGAAAGCGACCTAATATTTTCCTTTCGTACTTTTTCTTTTAGCATAATTGTATATTTTTCCGAATTTTTGTTCCTTTAATATTAAAAATCTTAAACTTATATATAAATGACATATTTATCCTCGGTTAAAATTTCTGTCTATAAGAACCATTAAAAACGACATTGATAGAAATAGAATTGTTTTGACTGAAAATTCATAAAATGGAACCTTGATGGACACGTAAATAGAAGTTTGGGTTTTTTTTATCACAAGAAAAAATTTAGGAAAAATGTGTCGTAGTAAACATAATTTAAAGTTTTTAATTTCACAAATAAATTTAGGATTCTTTGTGGCTTTTTCTTTACTTCATTTTTTTCCTTTTTCGCAATCATTATGATTCATATTCTTCTTGTTCTTCATTTATTTAAATATTTCTTCATAAATAGCCATGTTTGGCTATACCGAATGATAAACATTTATCAAATATCATGTTCACTTAACAATATTTATCATGTCTACAAGCCAGTTGTAAACTTTGCTGATTTAATCACTCTATAAAATGTTTCGTTCATAAGCTATGAAGTCAAAATAAATATCAATCAGTTGGAACAAGAAAAAGTAGCCCATTTGTTTCTTTATAACATAAAAAAGCTACTTCCTATTCAAAGTGACACCGTTATTGTTTAGTAGACATAAGAAAATATTAAACATTAAAAAAACCGAACAGATATCTTGCAGATTTTAATAGCTTTTTTGACATGATATAAGACGGATTGCTATTAATTGTATGCAGCTGTTATTTTATTTGTATTTTCACCCTTTTGACCCTCACGAAAATTATATTAAAGGCGCTTTAAATATTGTGGCCAATAAGAAGAGGTAGAAGATAAAAGTTTTTAAGGAAATCTGCAGCCATTTTATTTATTAATCTAAAATTAGAGATATCCATAATCATTTTTCGACTATAAAAGAAATTGTGCTTGAGATAATAGATGTGGCTTTTTTTTTTTTTTTTTGGAAATACTTGATTTTTATCCATAGTCATTTGCACGGTGCGAATTTTTTTTTCACTTTTAAAAAAGAAAAATTATTTATATAAATTTAACCGAAATATCCTCGTAATTACGTAGACGTCACTATTGATATAACATGTTCCTATAGTGAATTTATAAAAGCCAATACAAATTGAATTATTGAGCAAATCTAAAAGAAATTCAATTTGACAATGAATACCTGGGGCCGTCCCCGAGCCCGGGCATCCAAGTCCATGTGAATCTCGTTGGACAAGTCATTGATAAGATATTTTTCTTTCCTTTGACTTTTTCCCTATTTTCATAATATAAAAAGACCATAAAATTTCTTTTATTAATAGAAAATTCACGACCCATCTTGTAGCATTAGTTGAAAGTGCTTTTCAATATTAATCAGCAAATAATGGAAATTGAACTCTCACGTGACGGGTACGCCACATCCACCTAATCCTGCGACCTAACTCATATTCTAGGTAATACATATTTGTACAATAAAAGCCTTATCGTTTTCATTTTTAAGAAAAACATGCAAGAATTTCTCATGAATGTAGACCATAAGGATTGATTCAATATTGGTTGTGGAACGAATTCCCAATTCGGCATCATTGTTAGGAAAATTGATTAGATCAAAGCCCCATTTCAACATCAATAATTCAATGTCAATAAACGGGCCGAAGTCCCAATTCGGTATCCGGGACGAGTGGAAGCCCCAGTTCAGTATCAATCTATATAGATCCAAACATGTTCTTATCAGTTAAAACGGATAAATATTTCAACAAAATAATTTAGTGGTCAGTTGATGGACAATGGAGGGGAAATGGGTCTGAGCTATTTATGTCCCGGACTAGAAGAAAATGGGCTAAAGCCCATTGGCTTCTTCGATTAGCGGAGGACGGGGCCTCTGGCCCGTTTCTTTTTCTTTTATCCTTTGCTTTTTGTTCTTACTCTGAGCATCTCTAGGATCATATCCAATGGCATACTTGAATCCTTCTTTTTAAGTTTATATCATTGTGCATACATACAAGACATTCTCCTTGGTTGCCTTCAATTATCAAGGCATACTTTATATCAACATACTCGAATCATTCTTTTCAAGTTCATATCATTATGCATAGATACAAGACATTCTCCTTGGATTCCTTCAATTGTCGGGGCATACTTTATGTCAATCCTTATTCCGTGACATTCCAGTCCAATTTGATTCTCCACAATTTCTGTAATGTGAATTTTATTCGCTATTAGAAATTAAATTTAGCATATCAGTGTCATGTCACTACGTATAAAATTTATAATGTTACAATTAGTATTTTATAAACCAATAGCGTGTGTGCGTGTGTTTGTGTATATATAAATTAAACTAAATTTGGATTGCCATATGTTGTGAGATGCATGTGAGACTAATGTGTGACCCATCATCTCAAATTATCTGAATTTAATCTAGCATATAAACCACACTTGATAGTAAAATACATTTTAGCCAAATTGCCAAGCCTTCTTAAGTGATAAACTTTTTTTTATCAAATCTTTCAAGCCCTCTACTTTCCCGGTCAGCATTCACCTTAGCTGCCTGCAACCCAGGCCCTCCGACCTCACCGTCGAGGGGGAGGAGGTGTGGCCATGACGAGCCCTTGCCGAGATTGAGCCTCAAATCAAGCGCACGTCTTGGATTTCATGCTTGGCAAATCTAAACCTGAGCCCTAGACCTTGAATCGAGGGCATGCTTGAACTTGAATCTGAGATATGAGGCTCGAGAACATTGGCCAAGCTTGAGCTCGAGAAGGCAAGCACGATTCACGGCCACACGAGTGGAAACCAGCGGCATAGGTGTCATCCAAGATTAGAGGTGTTGTGGTGAGATCGATGGCTAGGCGTAGCAAAAGTAGAGGTCACAACTATGGCTAAGGGCGGATGCAACACGGTCTCAAAGCAATACATCTCAAAGACTCCAAAGGAAGTGAGTGGTATCCAAACACTGGTGCAACTGCACATATCACGGCCAATCCTGGTATACTTCAAAATCCTTCTAGATATACTAGTTATGACATTATTATGATTGGTGATGGATCATGTTTGCCTATCACCTATACTGGTAATACATTACTACATACAGAAATGAATTCATTGCCTTTAAATGATGTGCTCATTGTCTCAGAGATTAAGAAGAATCTCCTGTCAGTATCTAGACTAACAGATGACTATCCATGCTCATTTGTTTTTGATAAATTTGGTGTCTATGTAAAGGACAACTGCACCAACGCAACTCTACTGCTCGGGAGGAAAATTAAAGGACTGTATCAAGTGAATTCACATACCACAAAAGCATTCCTAACTCAGAGAAACAGAGCAGTAGGAGAGGATACATGGCATCAACGATTAGCACACACTAATTCGAATGTCTTGAAGTACCTGCGGAACCAACAACTGATTCAGTGCACTACTAGAATGCAGAACATGTGTAGCAGTTGTCAAATTGCTAAAACCACAGCATTACCATTTCCTTTATCAGAATCTGTATCTACTATGCCCTTACAGAAAATCCATTGTGCTATATGGGGACCGTCACCAGTTACTTCTTTCCAAAGTTTCAAATACTATGTTCTTTTTGTAGACAATTTCTCTCGGTTTAGCTGGATATATCCACTGAAATTGAAGTCAGACTTTTATAATGTCTTTGTTCTATTTCAAAAGCAAGTAGAGAATCAATTTGAGTCGAAAATCAAGATATTTCAGTGTGATGGTGGAGAGAATTCCTTAGTCACAAGTTTCAAACTCATTTGCAGAACTGTGGTATCAAACAGCACATCTCTTGTCCTTACACACCTGAACAGAATGGCATTTCTGAAAGGAAGCATCGCCACATTGTTGAACTAGGTCTTGCCATGCTTTATCTTGGCAGAGTTCCACTGAAGTACTGGGTAGATGCATTCATAACAGCTAACTATGTTATCAATATACTCCCAACACCAAAATTACAAATGCAGTCACCTCACAGAAGATTACATCAACAAAAGCCTAGTTATGATCATCTCAGGGTGTTTGGATGTGCATGTTATCCATGTTTGCGACCCTATGCTCAGCACAAGTTTGATCCAAGATCTCTAACATGTGTGTTCATTGGATACAGTGAACGTCATAAAGGTTATAGATGTCTTGTGCCTACAACAGGTCGTGTATATATTAGTAGACATATTCTATTTGATGAAACCTCTTTCCCTTTTACTAAGACATGTCTAACAGAGTATGCACCACTCACATCACTTATCGGTTATGGGAAGAAGAGACTCAACTTATGGAATCAAGAAGCAAAGACACAGCTCCTGTTTTCTTACAGACATATGCAGAACATTTGCAGACTAATGCAGATATCACTACAAATGGTTCTCAAACTTCACAGCAAGTTACAATACCATATATTGATCATTCATCATCGCTATCAAATGTAACCCAAGCACATGGTACCTCTATAACAGCAACACAAGATGAAGTCTCTTCACCAGTACATAACCAAGAGAGGTTTTCAACTGAAGCATCAACATCCAATCATATGAGTGTTGAATCTGAACATGCCATTCTTCCTCATGCCTCACAAGCAACAACTTCGAGTCACTCTATGCAGACTCGATCAAAGTCTGGCATTATAAAACCTAATCCCAAGTATGCATGCCTTGTTGTATATAAAGTACCCACTAAACCACAATCAGTTAAATCAGCTTTAGCACATAAAGGCTGGTATAAAGCCATGACAGAAGAAATGGATGCACTTTATCAGAATAGAACTTGGGAATTAATTCCTAGAACTGATCAAATGAATGTGATTGGCTGCAAGTGGGTATTTAAAACAAAACTTGCATCCGATAATAGTCTTGATAGACTAAAAGCTCGACTAGTTGCTAAAGGTTTTCATCAAGAATAAGGAATAGACTTTACAGAGACTTTTAGTCCTGTTGTCAAGCATGCTACAATTCGAATAGTTCTCTCTATTGCAATGATGAAACACTGGCCAATTCATCAACTCGATGTTAAAAATGCATTTTTACATGGTACTCTTAATGAGACAGTTTACATGGAGCAGCCTCCTGGCTTTCAAGATCCCAAGAAACCTCATCATGTTTGTCTCCTCAAGAAGTCTCTCTATGGACTTCGACAAGCTCCCCGAGCCTGGTTTGACAAGTTTAGCAACTTCCTACTTGAATATGGATTCTCTTGCAGCTCTACCGATCCATCCTTATTCATATTTCACACTGGTAAAGACACAATTCGTCTACTACTATATGTTGATGACATTGTCTTAACTGGAAGTTCCTCTCAGTTGCTCTCTAATCTCATTCATTCTCTCAGTCTCCAGTTCCATATGAAAGATCTTGGTCCACTACATTACTTTCTTGGCATTGAAGTTAAACATACTTCTGATCATCTATTTCTTTGCCAAACTAAATATGCTATTGATCTTCTTACTCGAGCTCATATGTTGGACTGTAAACCAATCTCAACTCCTCTGTCACTAAGACCAATCATTTTGACAAATGATTATGTTCCTCTATCCAATCCTGTTGATTATCGAAGCTTGGTTGGTGGTCTTCAATACCTGACTTTAACACGGCCTGATATTGCCTATGCTACGAATTCATTATGTCAAAAACTACAGACACCTACTATTGCAAATCTTCATAAACTCAAGAGGGTTTTGCGATATGTTAAAGGCACCATAAATCTTGGGATTTTCATTCATTCTCGAAGCTCCTTACATCTATATGGTTTTTCATATGCAGATTGGGCTGGATGTACTGAAACTAGAAGATCAACAACTGGTTTCTGTACATATCTTGGCTCCAATCTCATTTCTTGGACAGCTAAGAAGCAATCCACAGTCAGTCAATCTTCTACAGAAGCTGAGTACCGTGCTCTTGCTTCCACCTCTGCTGAACTTACTTGGATCAGTTTTGTCCTTCGTGACATAGGATGCTCTCTCCCTCGTCCAACACATCTTTTTTGTGACAATAAATCAGCCATTGCTCTTACTGCCAACCCAATTTTACATGCTCGCACTAAACATATTGAAGTGGACTTCCATTTTGTTCAGGAAAAGGTCTCCTCAGGGTCACTACATGTAAGATATGTTCCAAGCGACTGTCAACTTGCTGATATTTTCACCAAGTCTCTCTCACGATTTTCACATTGTCAACTACGTACCAAATTGGGCCTTGGTTTTCCACCCATTCCCAATTTGAGGGGGGATGTTAAATATAAAGGAACTAAGCCTTCGCAATCATCAGTTACTATAAATTCAGCAGATAGAAAAAGAACATGTGAGGAAAAACAAAAGACAAAAAGCAACAAAGAGCTGGTGATCAACGGTGGAGAACTCGTGGTGAAGACAAACTTGGATTGACATCATGAAGAAGAAACCTGAGATAAAGATTGACATGGAAATCCAAGTTATAACAGATCTAAACTAGTACGGTGCGGTTATTCAGCTGAAAGTGGGAAAAACGAATGAAGAAAACAGTTAGTTGAATTCTTTTTTTCTTTTATGAGCTGTATTTTCAGTTTTCCGTTCTTTAAGTAGTCTCCTTCCTCCTCGATAGAAAAATAGAGAGTAGAAATATAGAGAGAGAAAGCTTAGAGAGCAATCATCAATGGATGCTCTGCAATTGTGTAGTTGATACGTGCTGTGATAGAGAGATAGAAACAGGGGATGTAAAACAGAGGATTTTGTATTCAAAAGATGTCATTGATCACATAAGCTTTGTACTACAATCATATTGATATAGAGTAATTCGAAGTATTTCTTTCGCTGACTTCGCTGTATCCTGATTCATTTCTTCATCTTCATCTTCACAGTTTGTGGTGGCGATGGTCCTCGTGCGGTGGCTACCCATGGTATCGTTGGAGGTGGCCGAAGAGCGATGTGGACAAACAAAGGAGAAGGAGAGGGTAGTTGTGTCATTGTCAGGCTGAGATATAAGATGGACTTGTTATACATCGATCGTGGGACAGTGCAGGGTTACCGCACCCATCGCCCCCATGCAAAACTAATCAGATAAAAGTATAGATTATATCCATGATTGTAATCCACCAGTCGAAAAATCTGCTGGTCGAAAATATAGGCCTTTGCCCTTAAGCTAAGCTTTTGAGAACTACTTTAGAAAATGACTGCAATTATTTCATAATTGGACAGTGTGAGTGGCGGATGAAAACCACAGAATAACTTATCGGGATCCCTAACCTTTTAACTTTTCCTAATAAATATATAAATATATATAAAGTGTAGTTCTGGAAACAACAAAAGAAGAGACAAAAGGGTCTTTATACATATATAAATCTACATACGTCGACACGTATTTCTTCGGCAAAGCATTGAACATGGTTTATCAAGAAAGATGCTTCCCATGAGGAATATCTCCGTCCCACAACAGGCCAGAGAATGACAGGTGAACGTGAGCTGGACCTCGAGCTGACGTTGCACCACCAGACCGTACCGAAATCGACCAAGAAGGAGAAAATATTTAATTTTTTCGTCGCCTTGAGGATGCGGGCTTGTTCTTGTTTTCCAAAAGGGAAAGCGATTGGGGAGCCGAAACAATCTCAACGTGCTCTATTTAGATAAGATGCTTGGCAGGAGAGCGACTTCCCGGACAGCAAACGAGGCTTCTCGCCTTTTTTTTTCTCTCGTCATCTCCATGTACGAACTCGATTAATTGACAATATGAGAAAAAGTGCATATAAACGTTCGTGTTTTGATGAGCACAAAGTAGTGAGAGGCTAATGGAACACAAAAAACGTTTGGTATTTTCCCATTCAATACCATAAATACAATTTTCTAGGACTAAATTTAAAGTGGTATTTGTTTTTGAATGTCGAATGGACAACATCGTTTTGAAATGCAACAAGATCATCTCATTACATTAGACTCATTTAGGATGATTATAAGAGAAAAATTCATTTGGTCATTTGAATATATTCAAATTAAAATTCAGAAAAACTAGCTTTTACCTTTTACACCCTCGAACCCTTCTTCATTTTTGGTTCAAGGCATCTTAAGAAATTTTAGAATTTATTGTCTGCCATTTCTTCTAAAATGTTTTGGTGATTTCGTCCATCCTAATGCACATTTTGTAGAGAATAAAGGGAGAGAAATACAAAAATTGCAACAAATGAATGAATAATTTCTTCAGGGATGCTCGTATAATAGGTTTACTTGGAAAAATTATCTAATCACTCTAAAACTATTATACGAAAGTCAATTCAATCATAATTTTTTTTTTAATTTTGTTAATTCAATCCTAAAAATTTTCATTAAATATTAATATTGTCATTTCAATCAATTTTTATCAGAAATCACTAGCAGTGCAGTTTAGTAGAATTTTGCATAAAGATTTAAAACTAAATAATAAAATTGAAAATTTTAGAACTTAATTAGTATCTCTATGATATGTTTATAATGGATTAGCTAATTTTTTCATTCAGTGTGTTGCGAGGAATATCTCGCTACCAAAATGATGCGGAAGCACTAGGATCAATCAATATCAGACACGCTAGGAATGCAACCCAATCAAGATCAAAAGGCGATTAGGGTTGGTGCACCCTCTTGCTCGATGTCACGGTGACACGTGGCATGTGATGATGTGGTCCACCATTGACCTTAGGGGAACTAATGATTCTTAAGATCACCTTGACGGTCCATACTGGAATCTGAGCTGGGATAGTAAGGACGTCATTGTAATAAATTTACCCACCAATCCAATTCTCTCGTATCTTCTTTAGTAATTAAATGTACAAACCTTTCGCATAATTAAAATTTAAAATCTTTTCGCGTCTTGCCTTGCCATTTAATTAGTACATAAGTTTTCTTTTTTTTCAGCTATTGAGGCATATGCTCGTGGGTGTCACATTTCTTTTTTTTTTTTTTTTTTTTTTGCTTAGTTTGGTTAAACACAAAAAGTTCATATGATATATATCTATAAATGGTCTGATAAATATTTTATAAAAACTTTCTTCTCTTGCCTTGCCTTTAAAGTAAATAAGCATTTCTTTATCTTTTTCATATGCATGAAATTGTAAGCTTTTGCTGATATGCTCGTGGGTGTCACAGACTTTTTCCTAGTTGGCTAAACATATAAAGCTCATATAATATATATCTATAAACGGTACGATACGTATTTAAGAAAAAATTTTAAAAAAAAAAAAAGCATCTATGTAAATGGCATAATTTATGAAGGCGAACCAAAAAAAAAAAAACGAATTTTCCTCGCTTCTCGTTTGTCCTTCGTTGAAAGCACTTATGCTAATGTCTTTTTCCTCCTTTTGATCTTCTGAAAATGTACATTATTCAAGTACCTGCATGTAATACTACCTATCAACTATAGAGCTATAATATCTACAATGAAAATGAAAGGTCCATCGTGATCCTAAGATAACAGAAGTTTAAAACCCGAAACAAAGAAAGATAACGAGAAAAAATGGAAATCAGAGCATCTGATTTCACCCTTTGTGGCCTTTTTTGCCTTGAGTATTATTTCCATTGCTTTTTGACTAGTGACTACGGGTTCGGCCAGTTCATGCCGGGCGGTTGGAACTGCCGCTGGAAGTCACCATCCCCGATTGGGTTCGCGAGGAACATGTGCGGATGGAACGGCTCACTGTTTTGTGGGATCTGATGGAGCAAAGAGACGAAAGAGTTGCCGTCATCCATACCATTGCCGCCGCCATTTTGATCATGATGGCCGCCCTCGTATTGCTTACTCAAGATCGCCGATCCATCCTCGCTCCAGTACTGCACCGGCGCAGGGCATCCGCGTCGTGATTCATCGCTGGTGGCCATGGCCGAGTGGCTGATTGAGACGTCCGGTTTCATGGTCGAGAAAGGCAACTGATGAGAAATTGAAGTGCTGTGGATGGTTTCCGGCAACATTCCCTCGAAGAAGGCCTCATCGTTATTCCCAGGTAACGTGGAGCTGTAGTTCACGCCCTTTGATGCCGGTGGATTCATGTTCAGCGGAGCAAAGTTCTCGTTCCTGGGCTCGACCGGTCGGACTGGACTGCTTTTCTTGTAAATCCGGCAGAGTACCCAGTCATCAAGCTAATGCACAAAACAAGCAAATTCGCACCCAACTTTATCAATACTACTATATAAGGACATGCGAAGCTACCAAGAAAAGATATACCAAATTTCCTTACGCGCAAAGAGCCTTTTTTGCTTGCCGAATCCGCCTTAGGAGGCTTCGGAGCTGAATTGCCATCCGTGAAACGGTATTCATGCATGATCCAGTCGGTCTTAGTCCCTTTCGGAGGCTTCCCGCGATAGAAAACGAGCGCCTTCTTAACACCGACCTTGCATTTGCCAGTCGAAGCAAAAATAGGCTTATCAGTACCGGTGGCTTTCCAATACCCAGATGTCGCGGCCCGATTTGGCCGTGCTCCGTTCGGATATTTCCGATCCCTAGGGCTGAAGAAGTACCACTCATGCTCCCCAAATATGGCCTTACCTGAAAGTTCGGAATTTAAAGGAAGATTCAGTGCAAAGATTTAGAAGAAGATAAAGACGAACCGAGCATGTACTGGTAACTAATTACTCGGCAGCTCCCACGGATCAAACTTGTAAAGATTGATCTCAGCGATGATTGAAACTGGAAGCGGCTCCAAGGCAACCTTCTTTCCAAGGTATTGAACCACTAATTCCTCATCTGTGGGGTGGAACCGGAAGCCGGGCAGCAAGTGCAGACGTTGTGAACTCGTTGGTGAATCCGTGCTCGCCATCGAAGATAGAACCGATGATGCTTTCTTTGAAAATCCGGGTTAGAAAGTCTTCCGCTTCAAATAGAAGAAAACCACAGTGCATAAGAATAGGAAGAAATTGGAGAAAGTTTGTGATGAACTATTGAAATATGATTTTGGAAGAGAGGAGATCAACTGAAAAGAAAGAGAGAGATGAGCAGTGGAGATGGTATGTTGTATGAGTTGTGACAAGCGAATTAGCTGCCTAGGTACTGATTAAATACCACACCGGACCGACGGCGACGCGACACATGTAACTCCCAAGCCAGTAGCTTGCCGACACGTGGTGAGGCTGGAGAGATTGGGGACCACAGGGGAGGCATATGGGACCAAAATGGAGGAAGCACAGGTTTTGTGGGGGGGTCGGAGGTTTTGAACTGCCTGTACGCCTTTTGCTGTCATGCCTTTCTTATGTAATAGCCACCATCTCACAGCCACATAAAGATAAAATATAGAAAACTCAGAAAAAAAAAAAGAAAAGATCCGGAAGACGTTTGGGGTTAGAGCCACCATCTCACAGCCACATAAAGATAAAATATAGAAAACTCAGAAAAAAAAAAAAGATCCGGAAGACGTTCGGGATTAGAGAATAGAGAAGGTCTCAAGTAGCTTTGACTCTAGGAATCATTGAACATGAACGAAAGACTAACGCTAGACATGAATTGACATGCGATGCCACCAGAAAACAAAGCATAGTAAGGAAATTCGTGACGCTAAGTGCGACGGTATCTCTAATATTATCAAACCACTATATGTTGATGTTGTAGCATGTGTTGATAAGCCTTTGTAACAGATTAATTCCAATTTCAATTGGACGTACAATGACACATCAATGGTGATTTGACTTTTCTTTGTTAAACTAAAATTACGCGGATCTTCGAAGACAGCACTAAATCTTTATCGTACACGAAAGGAAGATGACATAAGTGTTATGATGTATAATTAGTGGGGAAAACCACAATTTTTGCGGCAAATTTTTAGTAATTTCAGACATGTATTATCGACCAAGTTGCTTCCTTTCCTAAATTCACCAATGAACCAAGCATGCCAAAGAAGAATTTACCAACTTCATCGACTAGTTTTTAACTAAGAAATCAATGGTTGGAATGCAGGCTTTTTTTTTTCTTTTTTTTTTCTTTTTGAGTGAATAATGGATTCACTATCATTCAATTTCATTGGTTGACTACACCCGTAAATCTTGCATTGCATCGCAACCAAACCCTAGGAATTTTTTGCACCGATTTCGTTGCTTCTCATTTGTGATTACTTCCACGAAAACTAGAAAAAAAAAGGGGAGAAATCAGAATAAGGAAAGAGAAAGAAAACAAAAGAAAGGAGAAATAAATAGACTGTAAAATGACATGCGTGACCCTCAACGTTACTCTAAATTACTAGAGTAATTCATGAACTTTGAATATCCACTCCAAAACTTAAGCTAATATGTGACGGAATGGAGCACGTATGTGTATATATAAAAAGCATATAAACCCCATAAACAAGCGATTCACGTACAAGAAAGATTTGGGGTTTGGAATGACCTACTCACGCAACATAAACCGAGGCAAAATCTAACTCCAACAACATGTTGAAAAGTTTGATCCCAAATCTTAAACTGATAGGTAAAAGGGGATTGTATACACATATAAAAAGCAAAATTTTACAGAGACACAACGCGGAATCCCGTTAATCTAAAGGAACTCACTTAACCACTCAAAAGTCTTGAGAGAATTTGATTTCGTAAGGCTAAAGGAACATGTTCAAATTTCGCTTCTTGAGAAAGATTTCCAACGTCTTCAAGGGGGGAAGAAAAGCAAGAGGAGTTCATCTAATTAATTACCTCGGGGTGCGTGTTAATTCTGATGCGAACCCGCTTGCCTGAGATCGAATCCAAGAAGCATCAGGCCGTCAAAACGAGAAGTCGAAGTCGAAGGCGACTGCTTCAGCACTGCGCGATCGGATCTTCTTGCTTTTACACTCGGTTATCGGTTTGCAGCGTCGGGCCATTGGCGATGATTATCTCATCGTGGCGTTTGTCAGATACAAATTACAGTTAAACATATCCAATCAACTGCTCATTGCTAATTCGAATCGCCATCCAGAAAGAATCGGTCGAAAGCAAGTTTGAAGATTTAATTTAATATGGTTTAGTTGGATGTTATAATCCATTTTCGAAAAACTTACGTGAATTTTTAAATGCACTATACCTTACGAGATCTGCACAAGCGAAAGCTTGATGATCAATTAAACAGTGGAATATTCTACGTAATGATTCTTTTAATATCTTCGAATATTTTACATGCCAGTTAGGCATATAAAATACATTTTTCGTAACTACTTTCTCAAGGAAGGCAGATATTTTCAAAATTGGAGTGTACATGTTTCAAGATTTTAGTTCGTCCATTTCTTTTTATAATTTTCTGTTGTCTTCACGTAATTAATTATTAAGGATAAATAAGCATTAAAATCTATTAATATGTGATTTATATTTTTTTTGTTATTTCTATAATTATGTTTCTATTTGTACTCTTTCTTTGATTAGTCATTCTTATAAATACATATCATACAACTCTAATTGGGTTGAGCCACCATAAGTACTTCATTGTTATTTCCTTTTTGACTTTAAATATTAACATGTTATGAGAGTAAGAGATTCTAAATTCTGATTTTTCCAAACCCCAATTTGCCTCCCTATTTGCATATTTCCACAAAGGCCAAAGTCTTGCCCACGTGTAAGGGGAAATGTTAAAATATTAAATAATAAATTACACATTCACCTAAAGTCTTAATTTTTTAGAATAATTAGTAGTGATCTTATAAAATTTCATAAAGTCAGCATGTTAAATCATTAACTATTCCAGATTTATTTGTCACTGTGCTTCATTTGATCAAATATAATGTTATAATAGTTAAGTAAACATTTATAGCTCTTTACATCTGTCAATGGTCATGCAGCTCATATACAAGATGGAAACGCACTGGATGTTGACACGTGAGCCAACTATTAAAGTCTATTCTACCCATCTTTTTTTTAGTATGCATACAGGTAGTAATCAATAGATCAATTTAAGAATATATAGTCTTCCTCGTCGGATTTGATGGCATATCATTTGTTGTTAATATTATTTTTCAGTTAAGCTAAACAAATCATTGAAGAGACTCTAAAAAAATAATTATTTATGGCTAGAGTCATTTAAAGTGTATGAAACTCTTTCATTGAATCACACCATAAATAAGTTATTCTAAAATCCGGGTGACAATATTATTTGTTCATTCCCGTTCTCTTTACGGTCGAGTAGCTTTCAGTTAAAGTTTCTATTATAAAAAATACACACACAAATAAAAGAGATGGTAATTATTTTGTCAAGGTTGGATCTTCTTGAAATTTTGATGAACTTTGAAGACATTGAAGGCTTTTGAGAGTTCTGAGTGCGGAGGCACTACAGCTAGGAGGTAATTGTTAAACCCTTAATTTTCGCATGCATGGTTACTATGCTAATCTTCTTTGTATCATTCCAATTTTATCACATGTCTACAAACAGACAACTTTGGCGGAATGATAGCTGCATTTGAACTGTTCAATTTTGCAAGTGGTAGTGGAAGTAGGACTTCGCAGTTAGTCCGAGACTCTTGTTAAGTATCTTTGATGGGCTTGCAAAGGCCAAGGAAATCAGGTTAAGAAAGATCTATGAATTTTCCATACAAGTTTGACTTTCAAATCATTTAATTTAGGGAAATCTAAGTTAAATTGGTAGGTATGTAAAATGTGTAAGTTATTCATAAATAACGGATAACTCTTCGCCAACAAATCACAGAATTTGAATGAAGAATGTGTAAGTTATTCATAAATAATAGATAACTCTATGCCAACAAATTACAGAATTTGAATGTAGAATGTGCAAGTTATTCATAAGATAACTCTTCCCCAATAAATTACAGAATTTGAAATTTGTGATGTGCGTAACGTTTAACTCTTTGACATGATTTTTTTAGATTCAAACTAACGGATACCCAGCTCTTTATTTTAATTTATTTTATTGGCCTAATTCGTAAATACCAACTTTATGTAGATTTCAAAGCAGCCAAACCTAATGATATGCAACGTCAGGCAAATTTCCCTCTCATATGGACCCTCACCTTCGTTCATTGATGTCAACATTCTCGAAGGAAAGGGTCGATACGAGGTGAGAAAGTGCCAAATTTCAGATCTTATTGTTTGGTACTTTCGTACGTATTGCTTCCGCTTGGAGATCATATTGTCTGCATTAGGCAAAGCCACAGGATATGCTTCTTTTTTCATACATTGTTGGGCATGATGTTGCCAACTTGTCACCCATCAATGAGCTGTAATGTCAAATCAGCCGTATCTAATGCTCAGCATGTGGTCCATCTTCTCTTCTAGTTTCTGCTTTACAATTACACATTATGGGAGAAGATAAGCACTAGCGAGGCTAGCATAGACATATCATATATGTCTCGACAATAGCTTGTACTCAATTCTTTATTGGGCGTGGTCGGCTTTATTTGGATCCTTGGTGTTGGTTTCCTCACCACAAAAGGGAGTTTGCACTCCTACGACGGTCTCCAGGGCCTGCCTGTTTGTGGTGGGCTCCATAGATGCGTTCTTTATTTTAATATATTAGTGTTCGCAAGTCTCATACCCTTAATTTTCCTTCTATCTCTATCTTCCCTAAGGCGGGGAATACTTTATTGTTATTTTACATCCCAATTATCTCAAAATCCAGACAAGAACTGAGATGAAAATTTTTAAATACTTGTTTAGGTCCAGGCTTTTTATTTCACGCACGCCAAATATTAGTGGAGCGTGAGTTCATACCAATCCAGAGATTAGAACACGTCTTGTTGCACGAAGAAGACAAACACGTTTATCACACTAACAATCTTACAATTTAAAAGCCTAATTTTTAAGACACCGTACGGATGAATGTATTTGCTTTCAATGCTCTGGTAATTACTCGGTATGCCTCGTCGCGTTTTGCAACAAAAGTTCGAGCAATATCTTCCCACGCCAATAACCAGAATCTCATGGTACAAATTACAAGGTAAGAACAACCGGGGTTGTGATGCATGTTGTTAGAAACCTAACAGGAGAACAAAGCATCTTTACCAACATGGCACTAGAACAAAGTATTAGGTTTCGTAATATGATTTGAGAGAACATTAGGTGCACAATTTTGCTCATTCACATGCATTACTTCCCCCATTGCTCACGGAATTATTGTATTGTGTTAGTTAGTTAAGATAGATTTGAAGTCCACAAGTATGATCCCACATAAAAAAAAAGTGGCCTACTTAACCTTTGAGTTTCAAAATATTGAGAATTTGATAGCTTCCCCAAGATAAGGTAGGAAATGCTAAGAAAAGAACAGACATCGTGGATGAATGTTGGACCACAGATGGGTCTACTAATTTATTCATCTCCATCTTGTGCCCTTCAGTAAATTTGCTCAAGAAGTTGCTAAGCCAGAAATTGAAATTGAGGATGCATCAGAAATTTTAAAATTTATTATGAAAATGCAATCAAGTCTTAAAATTTTTAAATAGTGCAATTCAATCCTACAACTTACTATATTGATGCAACCAATCGCTTCTATTAATTTAGTCTAATTCAAATAAAGGAGAATTTTGATGTGATTTTTTAATTTTTCGAAGAGAGAACCATCATCACCCAAATTTGTCCACTACCATCATTGCTTAACTTCATGGCTGTAATAATTTGGTCTGATGAGGGTAGGGAGTGGAAGCCGAGGTCAAAGGACTTGAACCTAGCAAGCTTCTAGGATATTAAAGGAAAGGAATAAACCAAATTGTAAATTAAATAGGATAAAAAAAGCGATTATAGGATATATGCGTGCGTGCGTGTGAAAACTAAAATTAATTCGTGAAAGTGTCTTTTGATGTGATGGCAATGCTTAGACTTGAAACTTCACTTGAAACTCCAAAATTAAGTGTGCATAGGTGGGAGCACTCCCAAAATGGATGGCCTCTTGAAAAGGTGCCCACCTATGTGCCAAAGAATGAAACTTTAAGATTTAATATGAGACGAGTCAAAAGAAAACAATACCTCAATGAGTCAATTGAGGGGCTTACCGTGCCACTCCACCACTGGTGGCACCATTGTAAAAGTATTGGTGGAAGGATGGTCGAGCATCCAGGTGGTGATCTTAGATTTTTAGTTTTTTTATTTTTTATTTTTTTAATATTTTTCTTAGTTATTTTCTTTTTTTAGTCCTTTCTTTTTTTTTTTTTTTTCTTCTCAAACTTTGATGTTTTCTTATGTTTGGCGGCGCCATGTGTTTCAAGAAAATAATTTTAAAAATACAACGTTATCTTTTTCATTTAATCTAATGAGATGAAGTTAACAGAAGGACTTCATTGCATCATGTGACAAGTCTTAAGATTTGATTGCATCATTTGAAAGTTTTAGGACTCAATGGTATTTTTACAATTAATTTTAGGACTTTTGATCTACTTATTCCTATATATTATTAACAAATGAGAAGTATTAAACCGCATGTTTCTCCCTTGCTTCTAATGACAAAATGTTATATGACCTTCGAATCACTTATTTAGAGAAAAAAAAATAATTGGTCTAAGTCACCCAAATAAAAAAATTCACATAAGAGTTGTTCACTTTAAAGATTCAATAAGAAAGATAAATATTGCGTGTCCACCTTAGTGGGTTCATGTACTGACTCCCCATATCAACATGGCAGTCTCAAAAGTTTAGATAAATCATTCTAAATCCTTCCAATGTCTAGTCGCAACAATAAGAGGATTCATATCAAAAGCAATAGCTAAATCGTCATGGAAACCACTCTGACATAAAAACAAAGAAAGTGGCTACCTAAACCAAAAGGAGAAAGGACAAAAAGAAAATTAATCTGCCTTCCATTAACCGCACAATTTATCACAGATCTACACTCATTCACTTTGAGTTGATGCGCCTTGCATTAAACGGGCGTGAACACATACATCTTGCAAGCATGAGGAGCAACAAGCGCAGTCAAATGGAACCTCATGCTCTTTGAGACAAATGAATGCTGCCATAAAAGATAGTGTCTCAGAATAAGCATTGAATTTGACAGATGATCAGTACAAACTAGAGATCAGGAAAGTTTAGTCGAAGAGAATCCATTGGATTACCTTCCAGACATCTCTGACGATGACCGCTCGCGACGGGGAGAGCCCGATTTCCCTCCATCCAACCGTTATAGGGGCCCTGACACCGCTTCTGTTCCACAACACTATCACCACTCTTCTTCTTGACAACGGTCCTGCCCAGACCTTCATGATCCAGATGACAGCAGAAAGAGATGATCGTGCCGCCGAGGTTTACCATGTCATCAGAAACTCTAATGCTTAGAAAACATCAAGTCACAATAGCCATTTTCTGGATTTGAAAGACGACGACCATTTGATTTACTCATATTAAACAACTTGAAACTTCAGTTAGACAATTGCTGGCCTTAATTACAATAACTTTTTGGTGACTTGGATAATTAGTTCTTTGTGGTTTTTAACTATGGATGAACTTACTTCTAGCCCAGCCTTTGATCGAAGCTTTCTGGCTTGAACTCCCAAAGGGTCCTGGTTCACGTCAATCACCTCCTTGTTCCTGAGTATCGCTAGAGTTTCTCTGCTTGCAGACCGGATATCGCATCCAATTAGCAAAGGAGCCTGTGAGGAGAATAAAATTCAGGCATCATCCAAAATCTTTGTAGGTGAAAGATTAGGAAGCCGTGGAGCGGAAGGCGCACTTTCATGACAGCCCAGATGCTAAAATGGGATCGGTATTCCTCTAAAGTCATCCCACCATTGCCCACCTCCAGCATGTCAGGATCTACAAGTTTGCGCTGCATGTTAATGTTTCGAGATGGCTACAGAGCAAAGACAATTTGACGATTGCTAGTAAATTTGAAAGCTCTGCAGGCACCGGAGCTTCATGACTCCTCATCAATCAGAAACAGCAGAAGCAAATCAAGTAAAAATATTTGTCAGTTACCGTTCCATCTGCCCGGTCTGGCAAATCTTCCCCATATGTTGTTGATATCCGCAATGGAGGTGACACTGAATGACAATGCATGAGGGCACAAGTGAGGCTATATTACATGCGTTTTTATACTCAAAAGCCTTCTATGAATGATCTGTTAATGTTCGAAGAGATGCAAAATATGCAACCTATCCCATCTGTCTTTAATATCCCCCGTCGTTCGCCAAGAATTGCCAAGCTGACCAGCCCATTTTGCTGGATTCTCCTCTCCCCTGTAACATAGTTCAGCAGACACTAAAGCCATATTGATACGCGATAGTATCCACTCATGGTGTAGTGAGATTTAGTGAAGATGATTCAAAACATTCATTCCAAATACTGGAGATTAACACATCCAGTATCAAACACAGAATACCATTCACAGATAGAAAAAAGTATTGGTCGTTTGGCTCTCTGCAACGCATAGCTCATTCTCAAGAACCTGTCAAATGAAACAGAAGATCAAAACAGGTTGTTTAGCTAGTCCAGATGCCTAATTATATGATCAGATTTAGACCTTTGCTGAGGTATGGTACCATCATGGTAGCAATTGTCATACTTCAAATAGTCCACTCCCTACAGCCAAACACCCCTACATCATATCATATTGTATCACTTATTTCTCTCCCGAAATCAATTAAATTGAGGACACGAACCCAAGCAGCAAAAGTTCTTGCGTCCTGATCTTCATGCCCAAGAGACCCGGGCATTGTCTTGCTGCAAGTACTATACCTGTCAACATGAAAAAGAAAACAAGATCCAAAGAAGATCACTGCTATGAGCAAACCAAAATAACAGGCATCATCGAAAACCTGAAAAAATGGACAGACTTGCCCGGCATCCGAATATATTCCAAGTTTTAACCCCTTTGCGTGCACATAATTCGCCAGGGACTTGATTCCAGAAGGGAAAGTTGAAGACTTTGCCCTCAAATTGCCCATCTGATCTCTGTTTCTTTCAGCCCAACAGTCATCTGCATTTTGCTAACCTTTTTGGTGAGGCTTTTGGTAAAATAGCAATCATAAAGAAGACATTGCTATAGCACTAATTTGGTGGCGATTTGCAAATTTGTCTCTGTAAGTAATCATGTTTACTCTTCCTGATGCAAAAAGTGAAATTGAAAGTGTAGAAGAAAAGAAACAAAAGTTCATGGTCACTGACTACAATATTTCCGGGCAGTGGCGGCAAAAGTACCTTCCTAACAACTTCAGCAGCAGAATGTACAAAGACATTATTAAGGAATTGAGGACTGAGATTTAATGACACTTACCGATGTTTACATACTTGTATCCAAGTGCAGCCAAACCGGTGGAGACAAGTGCATCAGCTATAGAAGGAATGGAATGTAAATCATTAATATAAGCTGGAAAATCTATTTCATGGTATGAATAAGCCACAAACTTCTTTAAATCAAGTGATAAATGCCAACTCATCTGTTAGAGCTACTCAGAGCTCTCAAATGTCAATTTCTCGTCCCAATAATTCATTAGTATTACAGGTTACTAAGCGAAACTGTCTCTTCTATTCATTTTGAATCAGTTTATAACTGCTCTATATGCAATAATAGCAATGGCCCTTTTGGGAATGCTTTCCAGAAAACTTTCCACTTCTATTTTGGCGGGACAAATTGTCTTCTAACTTCAGTGCTTAAGACACTTTCAAAGTTGATGTCTTTAGTTGTTTTCACTCAGACGTCCCAAAAATCCGAGAAAACGATATGCAAGACCTAACTAAGAGGAAAGACATAGAAACAAGACAGAAGCAGAACAAAGAAACGAAGTTTCTCTATGAGGCTACTGGGAAATAGACCAGTGAAATTCACAGAAGTCCACAACACACATCTTTGCCATGATTATGAACAAGAAATAGTGAGTAAAGAAGACAGAACATCACCAGTGCTCTTCACAGTCCATTCATCAATCCCGCATTGAAAATGATTCCAACTGTTCCACCTACAACAAAAGCAAAAGAAAGAAACAGCGGAAGGGACATGACAAATCCACAACAGAACTAGCTGCAGAGCTAAACAAGTGCGAAGGGTAAAGTCAAAACTGAGTGTCACCCCATTGGAGGAGTTCGAGCAACTCCACTGGCAAGAAGGAACTGCACATAATCTTCGTGGCCGCGACGGTGGCTAGCGTTCAGAGCACAAGCTGTTTTGACAATGCACAGAAACAGAACGAGAAGCCCTTTTCCGATTCCCGTCATCGTCCCGTAACCTTCGATGACGTGAAATTCCAATTGAAGATACCGAGCGGTGATGTATAGTTGATATAAAAGAGCATCTGCGATCATGTGAGATTGGATGTCGGTGAGGAAGCATTAGGTCAGAAGGCTTTTAATGCGAGTTTGATCACTTGGTAGCGAGAAAGATACTGTGGGACACTCTCGATCTCAACTTGCTTAACTTTATCCACTTGTTTATATGTTGAAAAAATGACATAAATGGTGTTTCAACCTCACCCAATATTCAATATCATCCTTACAACTTTTATTTTATTCAATGTGATTCATGAATTTTTTGCATATATTCAATTTAGTCATTAAATTATGTGTAATATTGTTCTTCCATTAATTCAAATTCAAAGATATACAATTTAGAGGATAGATTGAATATTTACAAAAAATTTATGGATCACATTGACAAGTTAAAAGTTTAGGAACGGTATGGCACATTGAATTAATGTTCATGGACCATATTAAATCGATATAAAGCTCATGAGCGACATTACACATTAGATTAAAGTTCATTGATCATTTGTATGATTAACTCTTTTATTTTTTTCATGACAAGAAGCAACAAGTCCAGGATTCTATTTGAAACATAATTATCCAATTCATCTTAAATTTGAAGATTCAAAAATGATGAGCCGGTCACTCCCGATGAATTTTTAACATGGACTTGAAGAATTATGTAGGAGCTACATAAGCCAAATGACCAACTCTATATCATGGCACGGAGGTAAATTTGTTGTGACTTGCATTGGGATTATTTAATTTGACCACTTCTACAAATCCGAGGGTCAATGGCAAGTAAATAAATTTGAAGGATTACACTGTGTTAATGAGACGAGTTAAATGACCAACTATATACTCATGATGTCCCCTTGCAAATATGATTCGCTTTACTCATTTTTCCATGACCAAAATCGTGGTGGTCCGTTCTTACTTCTTCTTTTTTTCTTTTTCTTTTTTTTGGGGGGGGTGGACTTTTCAGTTCTATGGTCGATTGATGTGGGGATAAGTGAAAAAAGAATTTTTATTCAGTCCAAAAGAACAAAAATCACTGACTTTATGGGCTTATGCCTTCTGCTGCAAATTCAATTGGGTCGGGCCCGTATGAAATGGCCAAGGTAAAAGCATAGGAGAAATAGTGGCTACAGCCCATATTCATATCCTAGCCCATTAGGGGCTCAATAGGAGTTATTTTTTAAGGAATCGTTTTGAACCATTTGTGATTGTAACGTGTTTAGAGATGTGGATTCGAGTGAAGAGAAAATTGGAGGCTGATCACATCTAATAAGATTTGCACAGAGAGAGAGAGAGAGAGAGAGAGAGAGTTGGATTTGGCATGGTGTTCATGTGTGGGTGCATACTAAGATCAATGTTCTCATTTTATTATTTGGTCTACAAAATCAGATAGCAAATGGGCCTAGAGTGCAAGATAGCAGATCTTCTTCCTCTTTATCCAATCTGGTTCTTTTGTTTGTTGTCGTATACAGTTTTATATTAGAGATAAGTGTATTCGAAGTCCTAAAACTTGTTATAAAAATTCAATTTAGTTATAAAACTTTCAAAAAGTGCACATAAGTCCTAAAACTTATTATAAAAGTGTAATAAAGTCCTAAAAATTTTAAAAAGTGTAATTAAGTCCTAAAATTTGTTAAATTGATCCAAATCAAGTCTTTGATTAAAAAAATTAAAATTGTTAGGACTCAATTACACTTTCGTGATAAGTTTCAGGATTTGATTGTACTTTTACAACAAATTTTAGGACTTAATTATACTCTTTTAAAAATTTTAAGACTCAATTACACTTTCATAACAAGTTTTAAGACTTCCAATACACTTCTCCCTTTATATTAAAAATGAGGATGCCTTACATGTCTATAGTGTTCTGTCTCAGGCACATGCGAAGACAAAGGTACAACTTAAAAAATTTGGGTAAAATCTTTTTGAAGTTTAACATGCCATATAACATATTGACGAAACCAAGAAATGATTAAAACTAGTCATCAAGCATTTTGATTAGATTAGGACAAAATGATAGTCATTGAAATGTCTACTTCAAACTAATTCAAATTATATAAATAAATAAAAACATAACTTGATATGGTCTTGTTGGACCCGTGCAAAAAATGTTATGCGAGAAAGAAAGTCAGGTGGTTCGATGTAATATAACTTCTTCAAATGGAACCCACATAATCTATTGTGATGACTTTAGAATACATGTCTAAGCCCATTTAAATCATTAGTTACTAGTCAAAACTGCTGAACCGAAAGATGAAGTTCCTAGATTCATAATGTCAAGAAGACAACTCAATTAGTGTGGTACGGTCATTATAGTCGCTGTGAAATATTAATTAATGTGGTCGGTTGAATGATTAAGGAGCACCTAGGAAAGTCTGTCCAGAAGTCAAGATTGGAAGTATTCAACCCGCATTAGTTACTTTACATAGTGGAAAAGGACAAGTGGACAGCTCTCTCTTTTCCACTTTTGTCCCTTCTGTATCATCTTTTCTGAATCACGCTCTCTTGCTTCAATTTCAAGCGTCTCACATGGTGAAAACTAATACTTCAATCCAATAATTTGACATTGCGTCTCAAAATAATCAAATGTCCTTGTTTGAGATGTCTGAATTTATGCTTGAATTTGAGATTATTTGAGTTGATTACATGTTATAGTCGACGCGATGAAGACTTTCTCACTGACAACAATCAATAGCCATTCTCTCTCTGTGAAAATTTTCCACTTCATATGAGTGCAAAGAAGCCTGAGTTGTCATGTCCACTTCCTAATAATCAAACCCTTTTTCGAGTCATCAACCGCACGATTCACCAGCAAAAGTGATATACTTTAGAGTCACATATGTCTATTCTTATATTTATTCTCAACAACCAACAATCTACATATGAATAAATATCTAAAGTTTTAGTGCTACAAAATAATTGATTATTGACCCCTTATACGCGAGAAGAGAAGCCAACCCCATTATGTCGGGACTCCGTAGCGACTAGCCACGTTGATTGATTGTCCCAAAAGGCTTGATTGTCCTAAAAGGACTCCTGGATTCGCACAATCATTCCTTCGTTAATTAATTATTGCTATTCCCCGTGGCCATTCCATTCCGCGCCCACAATTAAAGACTTGAATTTGAGAACGGTTTACATTAGTCTTACTTTTTACGCGGTATCAAAGTATGCACATAAATGGTTCTATTTCCTATGTATTCCTGATGAAACGGTCATTTCTTTGTTCGGTTGAAAAATTAATTAGGAATAGCTATTCCTTGAGGGGTTAAGGAATAGGTAATATGTGTGTTTTCATATGACTGTTTAAGCTTTTCAAATAATTCACAGTGGTCCTACTAAATTTTACATGATATTCAAGTAAAGCATACAACAATAATTATATATGTTTTTCAATATTGCTTCACTTTCACAATCTCCCTTTCACGTGTGAAGGCCTCTAATGTTAAGCATGCTTCCCCTTAATAGGGTAATCCTTCATATCCTTGGTCTCTTATCCTATCAAACCAATGATGTTGGGAATCTTCACTCGGGCCCGTTAATCACCGGATTTCTTCCTTGATACTGATCCATATTAGGAATTTACTTCAATCGTTAGTTTTAATACTACCATTCACTCCGAACTCACTTCTAGGACGCACAATTCAAGCCCCATACCTCAATTCTAGAGAGATCACAAGGAGACGCATACATATTTAAGCTAGTCAACATATCTATGTATCCAGCATTACTAAAAATACTTGAATCGACAAATTTTAAGCACATTAAATTTTAGTGCTCCACACCACATGAGATCTCCGTCATGGGATTACCTGAAATAAACAGGATATGTACGTCATGTGGTTAGCTAGTGATGAGATAGACTTGGAAAGTGGTTTGAGGACGGTTTTCCTCGCTCATTATAATTTGGAGCACCAGGTCAATGTGTGCATAATTTGGAACCGTCAATTTTAGTGCCCTCCACTCCACAGACCATGTCTGGTTTTTCTTTATTAAGTGATATGTCAAGTTCTGGGCTCTCCACTCCACAGACCATGTCCGAGTTTTCTTTATTTGGGGTTTGTTAATTATGTTGGAATTCACCATCTTCCCTCGTCTCGTAGCCACTCCAACGCAACCATTGGTCCGGTTGCAGCGACATCATTTCGGAAGATCATCATGAGATTGAAAAGCCATCGCAATATCATCTCCCATGAAGAAAGTAATGATTATCCCTTAAATTACGTGTTTTATTTTGAAAGGGGAAAGTGTCTGTGACCTCGTCGAAGTAATTAATGCTGCACGTATTTTTCAATTTTGGGTTTCAAGTAGTCGGTGCCATGGCCTCTCCATTATACTTGGAAATGTTGTAATGATTCATTGCAATTAGGCTTTCCGTAGAAAAATGAGAGTCGTGTATGATTTGTTTCATACTTTATGAGAATCATCACTATGTTTCTATCGAAACCAACTTTTACATGGAGAGGGGTCAATGGTCACAATCTCAATCATCCAGGGTGTCGATGCCCAACCTTGGGCAAGTCCCGGCTCAATGCATGTGTGAGTTGTGTTATAAAAAAGTCCCACATTAAAGAATTGATGCAATGTGGAATAGTTCGTTCATAATTTATTAGTTTAAATTTTTGAGTAGAGATGGGTTTGGCTTCATATGTTGATAAGCTTGAACTTGAACTCTCCCTCTTGGTAATCTTCGCGGGTGAAGGTATCTAGTTTTTGCTATGTACTCTCAATTAATGATATCAGAGTCGATGATTGATTAGTGACTCCACTTCCAATACGTATTGTTTAGTGAATATCCAAAGAAAGATATTTGGTGATCAACATAATTTTTTAGCAACTTTCATGGCCGAAGAGACATAAAGTAAAGGCAGTTGGCATTATGGTGCAGAGACGTATTCCGATGGCAAGCTTCATAACTCGATACGGAAAAAAAATGGCCAGGGATGAAAGTAGGCATTGGAGGATACCTGAATTAAAGGAGATTAGACAAACGCTAAGTTCACTCATGAGATGGAGATTGTAGAGATGCACGTATGAATTGTATAAGAACAAAGTCCCACATTGCAGAATTAGCGTGATGTAAGATAGTTAATATATCCTAACTAACCTATAACTCATTGGTTTAAACTTTCAAGTAATAGTAAATCCAACTAGATATATTGATAAGCTCTAACCTGGGCTATTTCTTAGTAATCTTCCCAAGTGAATATATTGGTGAGGAATGCCCTAGCCAAGAAAAAAAAAAAGGAAAAATAAAAATAAATGCAAAAATATATAATAAAAAAATATTATTAAAAATTATTTACATTAGCGTCGATCGTGCCATAGCAATTTTCGGTAAAAATTATCGAATGAACTTAATTAACAAAACGTAAAAATTTTAGAATTAAATTGACAAAAATGAAATTGATTAGAACCGAATTGGTAAAAATACAATAAATTTAAGACTTTTTGATAATTTACAATAGGTTTAAGAATTTTTTGATAATTTTCTTTAGGAAGGCTTCTTGTAAGATTGGACCACCTACCATTCTATGGGCAAATGAATTCGTTATTTATCTATAAAACAAAAACCGAGATGGCAATTCAAATGGCTATATCATTACCCAACCGCATAGCTTCTTCCATGAATGTTTATAGATCCGACATTAGATGTGATTGATGGGGACGTATAATAATAAAAATTGTTGCTCCGTTTTTGGTAAATATCGATGGTCAGAAAATGGACGTCGAAGCTACACCGATGCTCCCTCCCTCTACAAATAACAACGAAAATGTCTCGCAGCTTACGAGACCAGTTCTAAATTTTCTGCAACTTTGACCAACGTCGCACCGATGTTATTTTGTGAAAATATATTATATATTACAATAAACCTCTCTCCGTGATTCAGAACACCCGAACCGAGTTATAATAATTTTCTCCGGTCAAACAGAAAGTTCCTTTCAAATTCCAATTTCATCTTGGAAGATGCGTGCTGATGATCTCTCTGCATTTTCCATTGATTTTCCCCAAGTCGCGACATTTCTATTCACGAGAATTTTTGGGTCGGTACAATTGTCTTCAATCGGCATGAACTGAAATCCCTGGTGAGCAATCGTTCATAGTGAGACCAAGTGCATTTTCCTTTGCAATTGCGAGAAACTTCATGTCTGGTAATCCGCCGTTTAAGAAGTGATTGTGGGTTGTTAGGGAAGTTTCCCCACATATTCATGGAAGCAATAATATGGGAATTTCTCGTTAATGAAATGAAGCAGATGCTTATGTGTAATTTTCTTGAATGCATGTGAAATGGGAATATACTCAGCAAAGTTAAGGACACTTCCCTTATTGACAAAAATTTGAAATTAAAAGTAACATAAATGATGTTTACGATTGTTTTTAAGGCACATGCCATTCATATATGATATGTGGAGATATTCACCTGGTACACCAAAATATCTCTTGAGCCGGTAAGGCTTGAATTCAAGTGGCCGTTCGATCCACAAGTCCAATAATCGGACCAGTGTTATGTTGTTTATTTATGTATGATGTTTAGATGGTCATAGCTAAATTTAGTAAAGATTTACCTGTTCCCTTCTCATGGAGCATGTGCTCTCAACAGTTAACACATTTCCCGATTAAGCTAAGAGATAAAGAAACGGAATTAATCATAGAGCATGATCAGATTGTCCAGCAAAAGTACAGACAAAAAGATCAACAACTCTAATATATAATTCATTTTATCTTTCTAAGAGGGTATACATATGCGGTATGAACTATTGCATATGACACAAAAAGATCGACAGCTCTAATCCGCATGTCCATGTGGAAACCCTAGATGTTATCAATTACAGGAGAGAAAAGGAAAAAAACAAGAAACTTTAAAGTTGAAAGATAGTGCCGTTTTCTTGCGCTGTCAGATTGCACTTTCTTCCAGGTCTCTCCTTTGTCCTTTTTTTTTACAAAGTTATTTACAAATTAAATTAACAAATCAATAAAGGAAGCAATCGATTAAAGCACGAGGATGACGCGCACGAGTTGCAGACCCCCGCACTGGGAACCAAGAGCGATCTTCATGCTCCTGACCCAATTTTCTTTTTTTCTCTCTATCATTCAGGAAAGAGAAGAAAAGTTCAGGCGTTTCCGTGCAACGTATAGCCTTCTTCGTCTACTTCGAGCACATTCCTCACCACTGCGTCCGTAGCATCTTTCAAGAGCTTTGACCAATCCCTATATTTCAAAATGCAAAAAGAAAACACCATCAGTTTTCTGTAATGAATCATAATAACATCAAGACCAAGAAAAAAAAATGAGAAATATCAATCTGCATGCATGTGTAGCTAATGGTGTAGTAATCAATTGTCGATGTATGCTTTCCTTCAACTACTACGAGCGCAACAAGATAATGGACCCGAAATTAGGTAACGAGCATTTGGTTAAAAAAACATAAGGATGTAGAATTGAGCATACCCTGTCGTTGTGTCGAAGGTGAGTCCGACCGTGTCCCTAGCTTCTTCAAGGGCGTCCCTGAATCTCTGCAAGTCCATGTCGGAACAGAGCCCATCGTCCATGACTTGAAGCAGAGATGGCTTCACATCACAGAAGATGGGAATCACCCTCTTCTTCTTCTCCATCAACACGGCAAGCTCGTGGAGGCAATACGGCGACTCGCAGTAATTTGGAGAGAAGACGGCCACCCCGACCTTGCACCCACATATCGCCTCGTTGATCTTCTGGTACAATGAGTCCCCGGGCCTCATGTTCTTGCTGTCCAGGAAGGGGCGGAGGTTGAGCACGCTGAAGTAGTGGAACAACAAGCCCGACACGTTCCGTTTCGTGTCGATCCCGCGGTGGTTTATGAACACGTCGCAAGGCGGCCTCAGGACTTGGATCTTTTGCCGGAGGTTGCGGCCCCGGTGGTGAATCAAGCTCTTGGCCGTAGCCACCGGACGTTGCATTGCGTTAGCCAGAGCGGATCAAAGGGTGTAGACTCCTTTCTTTTTTGAAGGTATGTTGTGGGGTGAAACTTACGCTTTGTCTTGAGTATATATATATAGCGAGAGAGATCGCGAGGGATTTTTGGTCGTGCCGACATAGACCGCCGAGCGAAAGTACTTGGTACTTGTTTTGAAAAAGCAGAGAAAAGAGCGGAACTGGAAATATTCTAATGTCTGGACGACTGTCCAAAACCTTCAAACACGTTCTTTGCAACTTTGGGAGACACGATGAGGAGGTGGTCATTTGAATAGAGTTTGTACTTTGGGTATAGGTCAATTTCATGTGATTTCTTTGCGGCGTGTCTTCATTTGTTGTTGCGAAACACCCAATCGCGGAGTTTCAAGGATTAGATGTTCTTGGATTCACGTTCGTTGACCTCGGTTTGATGTTGTCGTGTTGTTTTCTCGTTGGCAATGCCTCCTTATGTTTCGTTAGAATTACTAACCTTCGCTCAAAAAAAGGAATTTCATGGAGCCTAATTTCGACGGTAGTCGCGTCTTGTTAATACCATACACTACTCAGCACCAATCCTCGGCATGCTCTGTCTCTCCTCATTGTCATCCCTATTTGAAAATAGAACGGTAGATGGTTGCTGAACGCTCAGTTAATTTCGCGACTTCCCTAACGGTTGGAGCGTACAAACTCGGATTTTCACATGATTAGTCAATGTTTATTTTTTTGCTATTTATTTCGCATGAGAACGTTCAACAACTCAAATGCATAGCAGATTTACTTGGAAATTACAGGGTCACTGCCTAACCCCTTCATCAACATCGCCCCCTCTTCGGCGTCCTTCCTCAGACGGTACGTCGTGTGAAATTCGGACTCAAAAGATAGTCCATCCTTTTGACTTTCCGAATCGGCTTCAAAGCACGCACCAACCTCGGAATATCCCTTGTTATCTCTGAGTTGCATGGAAATTTAATTAACTTAAGCAATTTGATTTAATCTATACACGGCGCCGAATGTTGTTACCCGAAATGGCAAGAGCTTTTCTCAGTCATGAGCCGCAAAATAATGGAAATTTTGAACATGGATTGGTTCACTACTTCTTGTCGTTCCTCCGTTCTAGGAAAAGACAGGAGCCGATGTGAGTACCGACAACTAGACACAATCAGATCTCCCATAAAATATTGTTTTGCTAATAGTAATTGCCTCCTCTTCTTCTTTTTTCTGGATCGTCTGGACCATACCTTACAATTACCTAATCTATTCATCCGGTCGTTAAAAGAAAATTAGTTTTGCTTGAAAGGGAAAATGGTGGTGCTTGAAGCTCCACGCGTCTTTGAAGAGTTAAAGTCTTTAGAGTGGGAGTCTTGGGTTTAGGCTCGGTCCATTATGATCTAGCTAGAATATTAGTTGTTTCGTATCGTCCTAATTTTCAGACGTGGGATTTCGCCCATAACATCCTTACACGAGCATCTATTAATACTTCATAATCATATCACGGGACGTCTTAAAAATTACGGGTCCATTTGCATCGGTAAAAGGTGGTTGTGCGAAACCATTTACTCCACTTCTTCGGTACCGTTGAACTTCATTAGCCAACAATTTTCTGAATTGATAATAAGTATTCACACGTGAAAATCAGAAAACGGTTTACGCTTAAAAATTTAAAAGAGAGAGTTTGCTTCTATCTCCATCACCCGCATCATCAAAATTAGTTACCACAAAATATACTCTGGCCATCATTGGCGATCGACCCGAGTCCGCCATAGTCAAATTCGGGGCCGTAAACAGCAACACTTCAAACTCCGACCATCGAACCCGATCCATGAACAGCCGAACCATGGTCCGTGGAGGTGGGTTAGGTCATCACCACCGGCCAGAACCTAGTCATCACGGATCCATGAACAGCCGAACCATGGTCCGTGGAGGTCATCACCACCGGCCAGGTTCACGGATCCTTCACCACCATGGTCCAGACCGGCCAGAGTCATCACGTTAAGAGGCGAATCGGAAAGATTTTTCCCTTTACCCAAACGTCAAAATCGACAGACAGTACCACGAGTCATTTTCCCCGCTCTGGGCGGAAGCCTTGAAAAGTGGGGAGAGCTGAATCAAGGTCAGGTCAAAGCCAAAATCACATTCAGGAATTCACGATCTCGACGCACTTTTGAGACCAAGAAATGGTCAAGTCACGTTCAGCAAAAAAAGACTAAGAAGATTCTCTCCTTTGGTCAGTTCTAAATTGGTCTAGACTACGATACACGCCATGCACACAAGCGAATCAAAGCAGGGTCGCCTTAAGGTTGATAATTAAAGATTTTTTTTGCGTCGAGATCATGGTGGGTTTCGAGTAAACTAGTGTCATGAGCTAATTCAAGGAAAAATTCAGTTCCACCTTGCCCTTTCGAGATCAACATGGGCTATTTCTTCTCTGCCTTGGCTTTTTGGGGGGAGTCAAAGAAACATTATGGTACTTGAAAAACCCTGGTTTCGTTGAACCTATACCCATGCTTACTCCTCAGATGATCTCCTCCAGCAATCCCTTAAAAAATGGTTCGAAGTCTCTCTGACTAATATGAATGCCGGAATCACCAGCCCGGTCTATCCCTTCAAACTTTGACCGTGGTTTTACGGGGAAAATGCAGACGAATGATCGATCGGAGCATATTCTCAAAATCGAACGGGGAATTACGTTGATTAAATCGATGAGTTGTCTTCTCTTGAAGCCCTTGTTTGATCTAATATTCAATGCAGCAGCATGCCTTTTATTGCTACGAATATTCAACAAAAGATCTTTGGTGCGTCAAAGAAGGCATCTTACCAGTAAAAGCAACCACCAAACATCACTAGCTATCAATATAATAATTATGCAATTAACCCGCTGTTCTTTTCATATCATTTAGCGAAATGTTTCCATCTTTGGGGTAGAAGCCCTGTGATCTTGACCAGTTTGGAACATCGACGGTCAAATTCTATTCTTATTCCGTAAAATTCGGTGTGGGTGACTCCATAGCTTTTGCTGCAAAACATCAGAAATTTCTTGATAGCGTATTATATTACGACTCGGCAGTTGACATTGGTCTGACTTTTAGAAAGTCCAAAGCGGAACCACAACTTGTCCATTTCATCAGACAGACACGACACATGGCTACCAAACTGAACATACCTGAACATTAAACATAGAAATTCGAGGTATCATCGTCCCATCTTCTCTGTTTATTTTTTTTCTGCGGAAAGTTCTTTCTTGGCCGCATATTGGAATATCCAATTGCTTCTTCTGGCAACTTGTTGATTCCCTTTTGCTTTTGGTAAGGTCAACCATATAATATAGCTCTCCTTCAAAACCTAAAAGTATCTGGCTTTTTTTTTTTAATTGGTTCAGTAGCATAGAACTTGAAAAAATTTTCAAGTAGGTGGTATAATAAAAAGTAGTTTCATTATATATATAATTGTGTATATAGTCATAGTGAAGTAATACTCCAGATTCTCACAAAACAAAAGAATATCATTTTTTTCAACACTCATTCCTTATTTTATTAGCTAATGATCTAGTGTTTAGATCTCTATGCTTATACCAATAGAAAACGAAATATTTAAATGATTTTTCACCAAATGACTATTCATTTATTGAATTTTCATGTAAATAGGGGCGGGAAAGTTCCATGGAAAAATGGCAATTTAATTTGATGTTATATGAAGGAAAATTAGAATACAGGTTGGTTGAGCGGCCCAAGACTTGATTTGCAAGCTAAAGATCACATGTTCAATTCCCTAATCTATCCTTGATCTCAGGAAACCTTGTTTAGTCTACAAACGACGAACCTAGGTTCAACCATATTTTTGGTCTTGAGCTTCTCCTCTCACCCCTATCGAGACAATGGTGACCAGCTCATCCAATGGGTAGTCGGTGCATTGTTAGCACCTTAAACCTAACATTCGAGTAGAGGATAAGATATATTACAACCCCATTCAAGCCCTTTCACTTGTGAACCCTCTATAGGAAGATGGGCTTGAACACAAGACTCTCATTCACGAGGCCCAATTCCCCTATCCATGATGGGAACGGTGTTACATAGCTGGCCCAATTCCACAATCCATGATGGAAACAGTGTTATATAGCTGGCCCAAATCCATTATTAACAATGGCTCCATCAAGAATTGTCCGTGCATCTAATTCTACGTAGAAAAGATATCATGATGTGATCCACAAAAGCGCATATTCCATGCTTCGCGTGGATTTCTAAGACAATCATATTGGTTGGGTGATGCAATCATGGGTCATTCGCGCATCAGAATTGCACATCCTTCATCAGATCAAAACCATCCATGCTTAATCCAGGAAATTCACAAGGAATTCTTCTAGTTTTGGCTTTCTTTTTGGCTTTTTACATACGTTAAATTAAGTACTATGGTTTCCTCCATCTAGTTTGATTCCAATGGTTCGAATCATCTTCCACTTCCATTATAATTCAGTGTAAAAATCGTGAGAAATTAATCACAAAGGGATTGAATTGTAATAATAAAGGAAAATGGCATAAATGGTCTTTGAACTTTGTTTCAATATGTAATCTTGTCCCAAAAATTTTAATTTGTTCAATATGATTTCTAAACTAAATATTTAATGACACAAACGGGAAGACTACATAGGATATTTACCAATAATTCATGATCTCATTAAATAAATTAAAAGTTCGTAGATAATGTTGCACATTACGACAAATTGCAAGACAACATTGAATAAAGTAAAAGTTTAGGGACAACTTTACTCATTAAATCAAAGTTTATGAATTATTTGTGTTATCTTTCTTAATAGAAAACACATAGTGATGAAGTAGCATTGAAACCAAAAAGTGCCCCTATGCTTTGTTGTTAGCTTCTACTCTTCTAGATGCCACTCTAATGTCGAAGAAATCATTGCCACAAAAGTACAAACTAGGAAATATAGATGGACGGAGATGTCATTGAAAGGGCTAACATTGTCCAAAAATCTTAAATCTATCACATTTTTGTCAATTGAATCCTAAACCTTTTTCAATTTTCGCCAATTAAGTTCATCTTATCAATTTTAACCAAAAATCATTGACATGGAAGCTGACAATGCTTTGTAGGACTAACAGCGCTAACATGAACAAAATTTAAATTTTTTTAATATTGTTCAATATTTTTTTAATATTTTTTAAATATTTTATTATTTTTCTCCTTTTTTTTTCTTTCTTTTCTTTTTTGCTTATTCTTCTTCCTTTTGTTGATGGTTGGCTATTGAAGGTCAAACACCGGCCATGCTAGGCCGACTAGCCTCACCCGCCACAAGTGAGTCATGGCCGGGCAAGCACCAACGAGGGGAGCCCTCGACTAGGCAAGGCCTAGTGAGGCCGATCTTGTTTAGGCTAAGTAAGGACAGCCCTCACCCAGGCTAAGGCGACCTCACCGAGGTTCACTTGGGTTCAGGCAACACCTAGCGAGGCCACATTGGCCTAGGCGAGGGCCGGCCTCACCAGATCTAGTAATGGAGCCCTCGCCGAGACTCACCCACCTAGGCAAGGCCTAACAAGGGTCAACCTCGCCCAAGCCAAATTGGGCAAGGCCACCCTCGCCTAGGTGAGGGCAATCTCGTGAGATCTAGCTTGGCCAAGGCTAACCTTCACTAGGTCTCACCCAGTTGCGCATCGCCTATGGTGAGCAAGGCTAGTCAGCCTGACATGGCTGATAGCTAGCCAACCGAAAAAGGAAGAAGAAGAAGAAAAAATTAAAAATTAAAAATTAAAGAGGAATTTTAAAAAAAAATTAAAAAAATTATTAAATTATTAAATTTATCCACATCAGAGCTAGCAATCCTACTTGACACCATCGACTTCCATGTTAGCAATTTCCGACTAAAATTGATCAAATGGACTCAACTGGTAAGAAGTGAAAAATTTTAGGATTTAATTGACAAAATTAAAAGGTTTATAATTGAATTGGCAAAAATATAATAAATTTAGGACTTTTTAGATAATTTTCCCCTTATAAGGAGTTTGCATGTCAAAAGAAAACAGGGGGGAAATTTCATTAGAACTTAGGGCTCTGATATTATACATAACAACGCTTACATTTAGGAATATGTTATTTCGGTTCTTATTTTATTTACAAGAAAGAGTTTATACTATATATAGCTTAGAAGGATACAATGGAAAACTTTTCAATCAATCCTAAAATTATTGTATAGTAGTCAATTCAATTATAAACTTTTTAATGCTATTAATTTAATCCTAAACATGTGTGAAATTTCAATTAGTACCTCCAATCAATTTTCGTCAAAAATGGCTAACTTATGGCGATCTACTTATCATCAGCCACATGCCACGTCAATGATTTCTAGCAAAATTGACTTAAAAGACTATATTGAAATTCCACGCAAAAATTTAAGATTAAATTGTCAAAATTTAATTGGGTAATTTTCTAAGGAGACAATTGATGAAAAAAGGAATACAAAATAATCTTGCTGAATCTCATCAAGCTAATTACACTAACACATCTAATTAACAGGGTTATTTATCACTACATGGAGACTTTTTGGCAAAAAGTAAAAGAAAAATGCAAGATGATTTGCCCAGTGATTTGTTTACGGATAAATTCAACTGGGGAGATGAGATAGACCGATTGCTTATGATTTTCTGGAGAGTTCGAACAAATATACATCCAACAGGTGGGCCCAAGACAATAATCCATGCGGTGCCCGAGAAGATGGTTATGAGTCCCATAATACCAATTCAACAGGCTTGTTCCGAGCACAACGCTTCGACCAAATGGAGTTCTCGTTTGTAGTCGCTTTGGACATCAAAATCCATTGTTTAGGCATGTGTTAGGACGCTTTTCTATTTCTTGTCATTTTTCCGTGTTATTTTTTTGTTTATTTTTCCAGATTATTTACTTCTTAAGGTTATTTTATTGGAATTTTACGCTACCTAGGGTTAACAATGTATTTGTTTCATCATTTCGATGTATCATACAACTTTCGTAATATTTTACAATATACATGAAAAGAGAATTCTTTTGGTTGCGCTTGTGAGCTCATTCGTCTAAATGGGTGTTTGTGGATTGTCAAATTCATGTTCATCTATATCTTTGCTATCGGTATCAAAATACAGTAATGTTCTTATCAATAATTTTTATATCTGCTAACTTTTTTAGAATTTTATCTTAACCAAAAAAAATGATCATTTTTCATAACGGAACGGTAAAATCACCAAATTCTAGATAACAAGCAGTTTATGCTTGACAAGAAAACATAGTGTTCATGCTATATGAACGAGAGATTATTAGGATAAAATTCCTGCAACTACACACCCATGTACATGTGTGAAGTAACCCTAAAACATCCGAAGAAAGTGATACCAACATACTACACTAGACATAATCATAGGAATAGTGTACTAAATAAGAGATTATTCTTTTACAATGTTATTATTATTATCAGATATAAACAGAACTAAACGAAATATTTCTTACCTTTACCAAAAAAAAAACAGAACTAAACGAAACTTTAGCTGATACTAATTGTACTGCCTCGGTCCCCTAAAAACTAATGTGGTCAAACTATCAAACCACTATATATTATCTTATTTACAAAGAATCAACAAAATCAATAAATTTGATTCAGGAAATAAAATAAATCAAGGCATGGAGAGAGATGGGTCTCTCCATTTTGAGCTAGTGATATGGGCACAGTTTTGTGTTTGGCTCTAATTAGGGCTTCTCTTCTTCTGCCTCCAACAAGTTTTGTACCACTTTAGCCGATGCATCACTCACTAGCTTAGACCAGTCCCTGTTCCACCATGTAGAAACAATATCAGGACCCATGGAATATAATACTTAAGCTATATATACTAATATGCACTTGCACTGACTAAGAAAATATATAAGGCATTTTACTGTGTTTTAAGCAATTCGTACTTTTTTTAGTAATGGTGCTTCAATACACAGCTATTTTGTCTTCTGCTCTCTAGTTTAATCTTTCGGGTCGATTTTTTAGACTATGAATACCCTCTTTTTCTTTTTTCTTATTCTGCGTATATCCACTGCTTTTCATGATATTATGACTTATTGCCATCATTCGCAACAAGTCATGCTACAATTCGTAGTAGAAGATTAGAAAAAAGGAGAGTTAAAGCATACCCTTTTGATGAACAGAAACTGAGACCGACAGCGTTCTTGGCTTCCTCAAGGGCATGCCTGTATCTTTGCAAATCCCTGGCCGAATGCGTCACTTCGTCCACGACGTGAAGCTGAGATGGTTTCACATCGCAAAAAATGGGTATCACCTTCTTCTTCGCCTCCATCAACAAAGCGAGCTCGTGGAGACAGAACCACGATTCGCAGTAACGAGGCGAGAACACCGCCACCCCAACTTTGCAACCATGTATGCCCGCATTGATCTCATCAAACAGCTTATCTCCGGGCTTCATGCTCTGGCGATCCAAGAAAGGACGAAGGTCGAGCAAAGTCAGGAAATCGTACAACAAGCTGGCAATGTTCCGTTTGGTCTCGACACCACGGTGGTTTATGAACACGTCGCATGGCGGTCTTAGGGTTTCAATAATTTGGCTGTTGTGTCCAAGAATGTGGCCGTGACGAATTACGCTTTTCGCTACGGCTGCTGACAATCGCTGCATGGCTTTTTCAAGAAGCCAAAGTCAGTAACAAAAGGTATTTTTTAAAGTACTATACGATCTTATTCTGCTATAGGGCGCAATATACACGCATAGGGTGTGTTCATATATAGAGATAGATAGAGAGAGAAAGAGTTGGAGAGATAATTAGGCAGAAAATGGTTTGATATTCAAAAGAGGAGAATTATTCAACAGATTTTCGTCGGACCGAACGACTATTTCCCCGAAGAGAAATTACTTAGCATATGATGAGGAAGTTTTGTCTTAACCTTCAAACACGTCCGCATCTTGGCCATTAAGAAATCGAATAGATCCGTATGTTGCTGCTACACCTATCGCTCTCATGGTTTTCAAACACGCTGTTGTCTTGACTGATGAACTTCATGGTCTTTCAATTTGTACTTTCATTCTGGAGGCCTGATCGAACGTCGATTTCTTGCAATCTTTCGGGGCCCTTGTCTCGTAGAAAATAGCAGATTTTGAAGGGATAATACATGAATAAATTGATTAGTGTTGCTCTATCTATTATTCCGTTGTTATTTTGTTTCCCTTGAAGTTCGTTGAATAGATGCCAGCCCTCAAAGAAGGCTCCCCAAAGAAGACCAAACTCGAGATATAGACAAATGCGAAAATCAAATAGTCCTTGTGCTATCGATCAAATAATTTTTATAGTTTAGAGAGGAAAACAAACAAACTGAAAACTGATGGATGACTGGACTCCAGATGGATAAAAGCCGGAGGCTGAAACGCTGCGTGGTGCCTTGCCCGGGGTGCGTGGGTGGTGGTTTCCTGCGTACCTCCCCAGGGTTTACTCCCCGGCTGCTGGCCGTGCGGTGGGTTCCCTGGGTCACCAAAAAAAAAAAACAAACTAAACTGATGGATGACTTAGAGATAAAAGCCGACGGCAAAAGCTCAAAACACACTTGCAAGAGCAAGAGTTTGGCAAAATAAAGCAAACTGAACAAAAACGTGAAAATATAAATAAATAAAGTAAAATTTTGTGATTTGTTTAGTGTGAACGTGCGTTAGTCCTAAGCTTGCTTCCATACTTCTTTTGAATCCTTGCCCACCACAGCACAGGTGATTTCCAAATTTCTCTTTGGTTGTTGAACTAGTTTGGTCATTTTGCTCCTTAATCTTCAGAATTGGCGACGTCATGTTTCCGCGGCTATCGAATCGGTTTCTTGGAGGTTTTACATGTCCATTTTGTGGTGCCCAATAATTTAAGGTTACTCTGCAACTAACTCTATTTTTTTAATTTTTTTTTTTTTTAAAGTTGTCTACTCATATCCAATTCGCTGAGGCTATTATTACCGTGATCTGGCATTAGCCAACCTCCTTTCTAATTTTAAGGATTTTCACAGCTTCCTCCTATTTTCGAATCCCCTTCATTAGAGTCTGGCATTGCTCATTACCAATCTCTCAATTTCCATCTGCTAAATGCCAAACGTCTTTCTCATGCCAGTCGTGCCAAATTTGTTGGGAATTTATAGTCGGGAATTGAAAAAAGGATTAAACTTTGAGATACGATAACACTATTTTCAAAGAATTATTTACTCCACAATATTGTTAATGATCACTAACAATAACCCTCCATGATACAAGAAATTCTTGAATGAGAATATTAGCTAGCAATTCTAGTATATCTTCAAAAACTCTCGAAAAGAAATAATTGGAAAGAAGGCTATGTTTTTGGAAAGTAAATTCAACAAGACTTGATGAACATTGATACAAAAAACGGACGTACTTATCTCAATCTTTTTTAATAGAAGCAATCCTTTGAAAAAAGTTGCAAAGTGAATAGATACATTCTCAAAAGACAAGTTGAAAAGACATATTGGAAATTCGGAATAAAAATAATAAAATAATTATTTTATTTTATTTTTTAATCTGAATTTCACAATTTCTGAAAAATACCAATTGGACAAATACAACTTTTCAAAGATTGCGACATGCCTAATAAAAATTAGCAAAAATAACCACACGAATAATAATAATAATAATAATAATAATAATAATAATAATAATAATAATAATAATAATAATAATAATAATAATAATAATAATAATAATAATAATAATAATAATAATAATAATAACAATAATAATAATAACAATAATAATAATAAAAATAATAAAAATAATAACAATTCAATAAAAATAATAACAATAACAATAATAACAATAACAATAAGAACAATAATAATAAGAACAAGAACAATAACAATAACAATAACAACAATAACAATAACAATAACAATAACAATAACAATAACAATAACAATAACAATAACAATAATAATAACAATAACAATAATAATAATAATAATAATAATAATAATAATAATAAGAATAACAATAACAATAAGAATAACAATAAGAATAACAATAACAATAACAATAACAATAACAATAACAATAACAATAACAATAACAATAATAATAAGAATAAGAATAATAATAATAATAATAATAATAATAACAATAATAATAATAATAATAATAATAACAATAATAATAATAACAATAATAATAATAATAATAATAATAATAATAATAATAATAATAATAATAATAATAATAATAATAATAATAATAATAACAATAATAATAATAACAATAATAATAATAACAATAATAACAATAACAATAATAGGAATAATAAGAAGAATAGTAAATAATAATAATAATAATAATAATAATAATAATAATAATAATAATAATAATAATAATAATAATAATAATAATAACCCATGTACTTCTAACTTTTCTATGTTAGACAAATAAAAAGCACTATTTTGTTTGTATTACAAACAAATAACCAAAAAAAAAAAAAAAAATTGGTGCCAATACATGTTCCCAACATTTAATTATTTCTTACTATATATAATCAAAAGGAATGCTCCGGGCGTTTTGAACAACTACTCTCCCACTTGAGGTGACAATTTATTGGATCAACTAATTCATGCATATTGATGGATGTCTTTCAAATCAACATTTCAATTTACTTGTGCTATGCACAGCAACATCAAGTTGGATAAGTTTGGTAAATTAAATAAATTATGAGTGAATGTCACTGCAATGTTTCCAATCCATTTGTCATTTGTAAAAAAAAAAGGACCGTCGACTTAATTTTCTCAAATTGAAGAATAGTCGTTAACATTTTGGTTATAATTCAGGGGCGTGAATGTGGAAACCCGGCTATCAATCGAGCTACAGAATACCTAGAAAACCTCATGAGCTGATTAAGGCCAGATCTTTAATTTATACCAGCGATCCTAATCCAGAGCAGTTTGAAGATAATTAGTAAACATTCAAACAAATAACGTCCAGTTTCTAAGTTGGAAAGGCCCAACATCCCAACCAACTATGCCAACTCCAAAGGATCAAATAGTTTGTCAGCATATGAGGCACGGTCCATTTAGCGAACCTCAAATACCTCAAATAGTGTGAGAAAAATAAAACGATATATATGCAGATTATGGCTTCTAAGTAGATCCACGGACAGGAAAGTTCTCGTTGTCATTTTATCAAATTTCGTCACCCAGGACATCATACACCTCCCAACACTTTCCTCTCTTCCAATTGCGAGTTTCTCAATCTGTCGTTCTTATGGTAGGGACCTGCAATACCTTTCGTTGAAGCTGCACAGCTTCAAGAACCTCTACTTCGTACGTAACTAGGACTAGGTTAGGGTTTTGGAGGTTGGTTTTGTTCCAGTTCGCTACTTCAAGTTCAAACATGAATTTTCTTCTTAGGCTGAAATTAAAGCTCAAGAGCTTGGACAATTGAAAATTTCTTCCTCTTCAGATACTGTCCTCAACCACCCTTCAAAGAGCGCAGAAGGTAGACGTGGATATCCTCTAGGATTCAATGGACCTTATAAATTATTCGTGAATAGCAAGAAATATTAGGTAAAAGTATCGATGAGATCCCCTGAGAGAAAGAGAGAGAATAGACTAACCGAAAGCTAGAAATATCAGGCAAAAATAAAAATTTGGTAAAAGGAAACCTTGGACTCTGGCTAGTACCTATTTGGTACACAAGGGTGCAATCCACAACTTACACTTGGTTCGGCCGAAGTTGATATTAGGAGTGAGCATAGTTTCAAAGTAAAATATAGAATCTAAGAACTAGACCAATGGAAATTTGTAGGTTTCAGGTTTCAAGTTATGCTAGGTACATTCCGAGTTCCAAAAAATAAGGAACCTATTTTGAAGGGTGGGTTCCTAGATTTTTAGTTGGAGAAATCTAGAACCTGTAACCTGTAATCTTGTAACCTAGAATCTAGAATAAGTTTTAATGTTTTTTGGTTCATGTCTTCGGGTGATCTTATGATATTCCATGCCATTCGATGATGCATGTACAATCTGGAAATATTAATCCAAGCCTCCATTTTATGACTAAAATTATTATTTTTTTTTTAATGTTCATATTTTCCATGCATTTCTATGGTCAATGAATTGTATCAAAGGTTTTAATCCACTGTAATCATTCAATCAATAATATAGGTGAAACTTAAATAAATCTACGAAACCGACTCTAAAACCTATAACAAGGTAATTTACAAGTTCTAGGGTATCTAAGATGGATTTTAAATTCCAAAAAATGAAAAATGTGTTCCAAAAAATATGTTCTAGATTTTAGATGAAACCAATATGGAACTTGAAACTATTCACCTCTAATTCATATGTGTGAAACCGACACTTTTACTTATTGTTATCAAACTAATAAGTGAAACCATTGATATAGTGAAAATGCGAGAGCTTCTCAATTTCCGGGAGATGGTAAAAATAAGGAAACAAGCTTTCTGTAATAATTTTGTACAGCTGGAAATCACACCAAACAGCTTAGGACAACAAAAATTCTACTTTTGGAATTGCTTTATCCTAACTTAAATAACTAATAGATAGCTGAAACGACATTTAAATAGAAATTAGTACGATTTTGATTGTCTTTTATGACTCAATTAAAAGCATTAAATGTAGAAATAAGAAAAATATCCAAAGAAAAAGTAGACATGGAAGGATTGGAAAGCAATTCAAGGTTAAACTGAGAATGAAAAGGCAAATAAAGCCTAAATATCCTTTTACTAATAGATATTGGGAGTTCAAACACTGAAAAGGTAGCTGTAGCCTACACTTTCTGGTGAAAATAAACATATACGGGTATAGAAAGTCGATATGTCTTGCTTAGAAATCAAATAATCATTTCAATAAGCTTTTTACTAAGCTGTCCTTGTTGATTGATTCTTCATATCCTCATGAAAGTTTTTAGGAAAAATTACCAAAAAAGTCTTAAATCTTTGTATGAATTTCAGTTCAGTCTTAAACATTTCAATTTGATCCAAAATTTTTGACGATTTACCAATTTAGTCATTTCGGCTAATTTTGGCCAAAGATTGTTAATGTAAATATGGTTGACACTAATGTGGACAATTATTTTCTTTCTTAATTTTTCTTATTTTTTAAATTTTTTACTATGGCCAATTGTTGGCTATGGTCGAGGCCTAGCACCAATGGAGGAAAAAGGAAAAATAAAATAAAATATAAAATTCAAAAACTTATAAAATTTCAAAAAAATTGTAAAAATTGTAATAAAAAGATTTATTCATATCAACGCATTTAGCTATGTCATATAAGATGATTAACATCTACATCAATAAGTTCTAGTCAAAATTAGCTAAAATGGCTACATTGGTAAATTGTTAAAGATTTAAAACTAACTTGACATCTATATAATAAAATTAGGATTTTTTTTTTGGGTTAATTTTTTCCAAATTTTTGTCATACTATCAGTTTAAAGTTTAGGCAAGTTCTGTGATACCTCATCGTGCGAGTGGTGTCCAATTTTATCCGAAGCAGAAGAAACAAAAAGAAAATCAAGAATTGAAGTCCAAATAATTGAATTCAGGTCCTCGACATGAAAGAATTGAATTACGATGTTAGGAGTGCTCCCTCAGTTATATTTACTAAAATCAATCTAAACCATTAAAATTAACCGATTCCATGACGTGTCTTGTAAGATTTGACGATTCAGATTCATTTAGTACATGTCACAATCAGCACTTTCTTGACTAATGTTCCTTTTTTTTTTTTTTTTGGTCTGAATTGACTAATGTTCCTTAGAAGCCAATCAGTTGGGAATTGAGCCCCAGTCTCAAAAGTCATCAAATACAAATGTCGTATCGAGGAAATCTCCTGAGAAAACTCGATACCTTTTGGGAGGGAGATTAGTGAAAGAACTCAAGTTTAATCTCATTAATATATTTAAATCTTTTAATAAAAATATATTGAATAAACATATTTGATATCGAAACTATTATGAATATTATTGAAAATGGAGATGGAGTACTTATTTATTTAAACTCCTAAATTTAAAATTAGATAGGAGAAAAAAACTCATATATCTGTGATTGGAAGAGCAAAACTCTAAGATCCAAAATTAGACTAGGAGAGTAAGGAAGGAAATAAGTGGAAATAAAAAGGAAAGCAACTAGAAACGATGGGAAAAGATCTAGGTCAAATCCCTTCCCTTCAAAAGTTAAAGAGACAAAGAAAGGCTGAAACTAAAATGAGGAGAGGGAGGGAGAGAGAGACTTAGTGTCAACATTGAAGTTGGGTTGTCAAAATTCCAAGAATTTTAGATTTGGAAAAAAAAAAAGTCAAAACCTATGAGCCGCAAGATTTATATTAAAAAATAAGTAATAGTCAGTGCTCTTGAGCTAAAAAATCGTGAGCCCATTAAAAATATTGTTTCATCTCCCGTGTATTACTCAAATTGGGGATTTGAAAATACTAAAGTCCTTACGTGCAAACCTTAACACGTTGACTATGGAAGATTTCGAAAACTTGGGGAGCTTCTTACACCCGTAAAGAAAATTGAAATACAGAGAAACGTGATGACGGTGGCGGGTGATAGCCAACGCGGCTGGGTGGCGACTTGGATGGCAGGAGAGAGATTAGAGTTGGGTTGAGAGTATTAAGATTTGCGGTGATGCCAAAGTTCGATTTTTTTTTTTTTTTTTATTATTTCGCTCTTTGTTATAGGAGTGCTCATCTTGACTTTTCAAAAATGCATTTTAATACTTGTGTTTCAAAAATACACGATACCAAGTAGCGAATTAATAAGTGAAAGAAGAGGATTTCTGGAATCTTTTTTTCTAGTAATGCGAGATAGAGAAACTAATTCATGTATCCAGTAGAAATGTAGTTAATCTATTAGTTTTAACATCCCTGGCGTTATTCTTGTCCTTTAAGACGCCTTGGGCTTCCCTGCAAAGTCAAATCCAAATATCTTCTTGTTTAACGTTCCTTCAGTATTGGGGACTATTTGCACAATGGGCCAATCGAAGCCCGTCGTAGAAAGGCCTCCACTTAGTTCGCTGAAATATTGCGAAAATCAGGCCTGCTAGGCATAGCTATGGACGAAGGGAATAATTTCTGATACGGCACGATAACATGACTTAAACGTAATATAAAATTAGGAATTGAAACTAATTATGTTCAGGTCAATTTCATGTGAACCCACGACACACAATTAGTTATCTTGTCATGTGCGCATGTAACTCGTTTAAATTAACAAGTTAGTGTCGACACGATTTGTGTATGAACCCTTTAGACACAATTAACTTATTTCGTTAACTATGAACATATTTTTTGTTTGATTTGATGATATTTAATATTGCAATATGTAAGTATATTTTGTCAAAAAATTGAGAATATTTTTCATGTCAAGTTTGGGTTGGTGGGTTGATTTCGTGTTGACAAGCTAAGTTGTGTCACGGTGGATCATGCAATCATGTTTGCTGACCAACTCATTATTTAATCATGTTACATTAATCATGTTGTGTCAATTCATTAACTTTCAAGTTGTATCCGTGTCAAATAGATCCATATGATTAACTAATTGCGCTATGTTTGGGTTGATTTATTTTGTAGTATACCCTTATATTGAGATGACATGAACATGATCTGTTAACACAAATTGTCACCCTTGCATGTATATGCACCCATGGTTCCTTCATTGTACCAGATAATATTGGATACCTATTTTTGTATAGAGACTCCGTAAAGATTGATTTACAAAACTATTCGAATTATCTATTTTGTGCCTTTTGAGCTAAATAATTTGAATCCAAATCTCTCCGTAGCATGCATCAAAGATATTCGATAAATGCGAAATTTAAGAACGTTATAGAATAGTCCTCAATTGCCTAATCCATAACGTAGAAAGTCCAGTCGAAAGTAACTTTAAAAATAGCAAATACAATCTAATTAAATTCTGAAAGAGTTCACACTTTACGTATATATTAGAGGGAGAATACACTTCAACCACAAAAAGGAGAAATTACACAAACTTCTCCCAAAACTTTGGGGGTATTACTTGTCTACGCCTAAACTTTCAACTATTTGCACGTTAAACCTAAACAGCATTTTATTACAGTCGTTACCCCTTTGTTATATTTTGCATTAATTTGTGCAAGAGGTGAACTTTAATGGGTAAATATGCATTTCTGATTTTTTTTTCATAGACATCTCTCTTTTACACTTGATTTCTACAAAAACTAAAAAAATTAAGAAAATTGAGAATAATAAACTAGATAACATATATATAATTAAGATGTCTTTAAAAGAGAAACACAGTTAAGTAAAAAGGAGACAAGCCTCAACGACAAAAGATTAAATTACAAAAATTGGATACTCATTAGGTACTCTTAAATGATTAATTAATGCAAAACTACGATTTTTTTTTTTTGTCAGTATGCAAAAATATGATTGATCATAAATTTTTTTTTAAAAAATACCCTAGCTTCCAATTAATCATTTCCTTTTATGATTTAATAGCATTATTTTCTTTTATACATTTTTAAAAACATTTTTAATCAATCACTTAGACATTAATGTGCCCTTTTAATATACATAATGGATTGACCAATATTTTTAATTTGACCTTTATATTACTGAGGCGTTTTCCCTTTTGTTTATTTTTTATTTATTTTCTTAAAATATCTTATTTAGTTCTATTAAAGTGATTATATTTATCTAATTTTAACAAATTTTTATTGTTTAAGATTATTTTTTACATTTATTTCCTTTATTATTAGTATTTTAATTTATTTTATTTTTTCACTCATTTTCTATCTTTTCCATTTTCACAGCAATTAAGGGTAAAAAAGATATTTCTTTCACAGAAAAAAAGATGAAAAATATACATTTGTCCCAAAAAAAGAAAAAGTCACATGTAATGCACATGCTAACAGTGACAACTATAATAAGATAAAAATTTAAGGGGGGTATTACCAATTAAAAGTTCATGAAGGCTGTACTATCCCTAAAGTTCGTGGGATTTTTGTATAAAAGGAAAAGGTCACAAAAAATTTCAAGTTATACCCATTGTGATATATTTACCCTAAATCTTACTTTGCCAATTGCTACATAATTATCTTAAAAATTTTCCTGTGATGTAAAATCTCTTAAATTAAGTACCCATATGACACATTTACTCTTCATCAATGTTCTATTTGATAATTTTTCGATCACAGTAAGTTTCATATCAATATTGTTTACTTTTTAGCATCTATGTAGGTAGATTTTCAATGATCTTATTGGCAAAACTTTGACAAATGGTAAATGTATCATACAAGTATAAGTTTGGGATTTTTAATGCCACATAAAAAGGAAGTTTAGGGAAAATGTATCATAGTAAGCATAATTTATGATTTTCTGTGGCTTTTACCTTTGTATAAAGTATTCTATGTTTAATTGCCTTAAATCAAATGACTTTCTAAGGTGGACTTTTTTTTTGTCATTAAAAGATTATTTTTTATTGAACCCAAGGACCGCGTAGGACACCATACAACATTGAGAAAACATTGGCTGAGCTTAATACTCCACGTAGGACATACAGAAAACCACTTAGCGATCCACACGTGTCGTTCAGGCCCACATCGAGGGCTATTCAAAATTTACAACAGCTACAGTACAGACCACACTCTCTCTCTCTCTCTCTCTCTCTCTCTCATGAACCACAATGCTGCCGAGTGATTTCAACAAGGAGAGAGAGGAGAGATGTAATAAATTTTTAATGTGGGCCCAGGTCGAGAAAGAGAGAGAGGAGAGAGAGGGTTTGCATATTCTGAAAAGTCTTCGGTGTGGGCTCGAATCGACACGTGTCGATTACTAAGTGATTTTTTATATGTCCTACATAGAGGGTTAAACTCAAACGATATTTTCTCATACAACACTAGCTTTAAAAGATCATTAGTCAAAGGCTACTTCTTGTCGTGACCTCTTTTTTTCGGTGCCCGCAGTCGGGTACGAGCGCCTAAGGAGGCCAATGGCTCAGCTGAAATTATTAAGCCTGGACTCTCCCAAGTCCACCAATTCACAACTTAATGGTTCAAGTTTTTAACATGCAAGTTGATTTTTAAAATGAAGTCGCCACTAATCAATTTGGGGTAAGTTGATTAGAAACCCAAGCGAAGTATCGGGAGAAATACTCGCTCCTGCGCAACCAGAGAAATTAGGATCGATGACTTAATTACACTAGTTAATTACTAATGCCCTTTCAGTACCTAATCTTGTTTAAACCTTAAGGCTTTTTGAATGTTCGAGGGATTTTCCATGCATTTTCGGGAGGAAAAACATTTTTGAGTCTTTTTCTAATTTTTGGACATAAAAAGGATTTTTTTTTTTTTTTCGGATTTTTTGGAAAAATACAAGTCTTTTTGGCTTTTTCTGAATTTTTTTGGCTTTTTCATGAATTTTTGGCTTTTTTTTTATTTTTGGCATTTTTTGGAAAATATGGAATATTTTTGATTTTTTTGATTTTTCGGAAAATAAAATATTTTTGTAAAAATAAATTATTTTTTATTTTTCTCGATTTTTTTAGACAATAAAACATTTTTCAACATTTTTTAAATATATTTCGATTTTCTGGAAATTAAAACATTTTTGATTTTTTTAAAAAATAAATTATTTATTTATTATTTATTATAATATTATTTTATATTAAAATAATAAAACAAAATAAAACCAACCCGGGTCGGATCCGAGGTTGGGTTCGACCCGAGCCGACGACCCAAACGCGTTGCGGGCCGACTCGGATCTTTCGTCTTTTTTTTTTTTTTACTTTGCGAAACGGCGTCGTGGCAGGGCGTTTGGGGGCGCCCGGCCCGACCTAACAACCCGGCCCGACAGCTCGCTCCTTGACCCGACTTCCCGAGAACCCTACTCGGATCCGACCCGACTCCCGCGCCCCGAATCTCGCGAAACCCTTCCCGACTCCGATACCCGAATCCGACTCGGCGACCCAGAAAATCGCAAACCCTAGGGTTTGCAAATCCACGGCGCCGAGCGGAAAAACCGAGGTGCTTGTCGGCGACGGCGACTACAGCGACAACGATGAAGGCGACAACGGCGATGCCCCCTTTTTTTTACCTTCTCTCAAACAGGGACGGCGATGGCAAGAGGGCGGTTCGCAATGGTGGAGAAACGGCAAGCGACGACGATGACGGCGAGGCTTGGTCTTGGTCGGATCTCGCTGGGGCTCTCTCTCTCTCCCTCGGGCTTGCCTTTCGAGCTCCCTGAAGTCTCTCGGGGACCCCTCCGAGCTCACCACACCACGGCCGGCCTGAACTCAAGCTTCCCGAAGTCTCTCAGGGGACCCCAAGCCTCGGCTGGCCTCTCTCTCTCTCTCTCTCTCTCTCTCTCTCTGTCCCCTCCTCGTCGACAATGGCCCCCCTCTACTTATAGGCGCGGGGGCAGCCGGTCGGCGAGGCTTCGACCCACTGGTTGGACCGCCGTCCCATCCGCCATCATCTCCTCCTCCGGTCATGTCCCGTCAACGCCAACTACTCCCCTGCTCCACATGCGACCTCCATCCGTCCACCCCCTTCCCTTTCGTCGCGCCCTCTGCGCATGCGCTACAAAGGCGTGAGGAAGAAGAAGACGCGGAGGGGCCGGGCTGGGCGGAAAATGGGCCGAGGGCCCATGGAGGGGCTGCTCCTCTTTCTTTTTGTTTTTCTTTTGCTTTGCTTTGCTGCTTTTTTTTATTACTTTATTTTTTATTTTTTATTTCTATATTATTTACCCGAAAAGACAAAATAAAAAAAAAATTAATTAATTAATACAATAAACCTAAATAAAATTAAGGCGTCAACACTTCTCTTTTTATTTATTCATAGCAATTGAGGGTAAAAGAGAGGGGCTCTATAGCTTAGCTGTAAAGTGCACAATATCCCAAGTTTTTCGATAACATATGATATAATGACCCAACAGATAACACTGGTCTTTCTCTTTAAGAAAGCCCGAGCTTTAGCATACCTTGTCACTTTAATCAGAAATGCCACGTGGCCACCAAAACCAAACAACGCCATATAATAAACACTGACATTTGACGTCCCTCTCTTTCTTTTGGGCACATATACGAAATGTTATATTTGGTAACTTGTTAATGTCCCTTTTTTTATGTCGTTCATATAATATAGCTCTATCTCAAAACTCAAAAGTAGCAGGTCCGGCTACATACAACCGTATGCTAGCACATACCAAGTCAGTGGTTGGCTAAGTGGTCCGAAATATGATTTGCATGCAAGTTGTCACATGATCAATTCCAATCCATCGACAATCTCGGGAACTGTGGTTAGTCTACAATTAACAGGCTTGGTTTTATATGTATTAGTGGTCCCAGGCTTCCCCACTCACAACTGATAAGGTTATGATAACAAGCTCATTCAATGAACAGTTAGTGTTTCTTTGGCATTGTAATCGAAATTTCAATAGTGGATGGGGTAGTTTTCAATCCCATCCAAACCCTTTTAGGATGTGTTTAGTTCAGCATTTTGAAAACTCATTGAGAAAATGCAAAGCAATTTAGCCTAAAGAATTTTAAGCAAATGCAAAGGTCATTTGGTAAACTATGTTTTGAAAAGTAACTTTAAGAGAAATGTCGTTTGGTAAAAAAAACGCACTGGAAAAGCTCTTTGGGTTTTGTTTAAAATTGAAAAAAATAATGTATGCAACTATTTAAATATAAATTTTGACAATAATACTAAAAAAATCGAACACATATATAATTTTTTTTTTAAAAACCAAACCCTTCGTCATAATTTTTTAATTTTTATTTGTTTAAAATTGAAAAAAAAAAAATAATGTATGCAACTTTTTAAAAATAAAATTTGACAATAATGCTAAAAAAATCGAACACATATATAATTTTTTTTAAAAACCAAACCCTTCATCATAATTTTTTAATTTTTATTTGCTTAAAATTGAAAAAAAAAATAATGTATGCAACTTTTTAACTATAATTTTTACAATAATGCTAAAAACCGAATACATATATAATTCAAAAAAAAAAAAAAAAAAAGACCAAATCCTTTGTCGAAATTTTTTAATTTTAATTTTTAAAATTTAAAATATATATATACAAATTTTTAAATATATATTTGAAAATAATGCTAAAAATCAAATACATATATATAATTTTTTTAAAAGACCAAACCCTTTGTTAGAATTTTTTTATTTGTTTAAAATTGAAAAAAATATATATGCAACTTTTTAAATATAAATTTTGACTATAATACTAAAAAAATAAAATATATAAATAATTTTTTGAAAAAGACCAAATTATTTATTTTTTTAGCATTATTTTGGCATTTTAAAAATAAGAATGATGGCAAAATTAGAAATTTGAAGAATAAGTAATGATAGTTTTAGAAGAAAAAAATAAGTTTTAGTATTTAGCCAAATGCTAAAAGTTCAAAGTTAGTCCCTACTAGTAATTGGGCTTTCAACCTTTCCAATGCTGACTTTTACTTGAAAGCTACTTCAAAATGACTGCCAAACAATCCAACATTTTCTCAAAGGACTTTGGAGGCTGAAAGCCCATTGAGAATCGCCGAACCGAACGTACCCTTATTTGTGAACCTTATACGGGAACATGGACTTGATCAAATTAGGCTTTCATTCACAAGGCCTAATCATTTGGATGGAAATAGTGCAATATAGCTGGCCCAAAACCGTTATCAAACAATGGCTCTATCAAGAATTGTTCATGCATCTAAGTAGAAAAGATATGACCATGTGACTCACAAAAAGCATATATTCCATGCTTCGTGCCGCAGCGAGACTACCATCAGAAAGCCGGTTTTTAATTAGGGAAAAAGCCACGAAAAACCCTGAACTTTGCCCGGAGTGACACATTTACCCCAAACTTTTTTTTGCGACGTGAAAAACCCCAAACTTTTCAAACTGTGACACATTTACCCCATAAGGGCATTTTTGTCTTTTTATTCCGTTTTTTCCTTTTTCTTTTTTTTTTCTTTTTTTATTCTTCTTCCCTCCGCCGGCCATGGCGGAGCCGGCGGAGGGAAGCCGGCATCCGGCGACCTCGCTGGCGTCGGGCGAAGGCAGGGACACCCTCGCCCGACGCAGGCGAGGGCCGTCCTCGCCCAACACAGGTGAGGGCGGCCCTCGCCGGCGTCGGGCGAGGGCGGGACTCGCCCGACGCCGGCGAGGGCGGCCCTCGCCCGACGCCGGCGAGGGCCGCCCGCCCGACGCCGGCGAGGGCCGCCCTAGCCCGAGGCCGGCGAGGGCGGCCCTCGCCCGACGCCGGCAAGGGCAGCCCTCGCCGGACGCCGGCTTCCCTTCGCCGGCCAACCGGCGGAGGGAAGAGAGAAGAAAAAAAATTTAAAAATTTAAAAAAAAAAAATTTAAAAATAAAAAGACCAAAATGCCCTTTAATTTTGGGGTAAATGTGTCACATAACGAAAGTTCAGGATTTTTTGTGTCACAAAAAAAGTTTGGGGTAAATGTGTCACGGTTGGTAAAGTTTGGGGTTTTTCACGTCGCAAAAAAAAAAAAAAAAAAGTTTGGGGTAAATGTGTCACTCCGAGCAAAGTTTAGGGTTTTTCGTGGCTTTTTCCCTTTTAATTATTAAATACAATTGTATTAACTGGAAGTTGCAACGATGTGATCTCATGGATCTTTCAAGTACCAGACTAGGATCATATGTTTGATCCGATCAAAGACAGACCATCTATGCTACCACTTGAAGTCTGTACAAAAAATTTTCTTTCTTTCTTTCTTTCTTTCTTTCTCTTTCATTTTGCCTTTTCGTTTTGTCTTTTCATATCAGATGAAATTAGTGACTATGGTTTGCTCCGTCCAGTTTGATTGAAATGGTTCGAATCTTCTCCACTTCCATTAAAATTCACAAGGTCAAAATTGTGAGAAATCAAGCACGAGGGGACTGGAGCGCAACTAAGAACACATAGTGACAAGAATAGTAGTGAGACAAAAAAGTAGCCTTTGGCTTTGTTGCTAGCTTCTAGATGCCCCCCTCTTGCAGCAAATTACCACAGAAGTACGCAGTAGGAACTTTACAAGGATGGAGATGTCATTGAAAGGAGTTTGCATTTCCAAAGAAAACAAGGGGAAATTTGAAGGTTTCATCAGAAGTTAGTTACTTTGATACTATGTCTGACAATGCTTACGCTACGGACTATGTTTGTCTGTTCTTTTTTTCTTTTCTTTTTTCCTTTTACAAGAGCCAAAGAGAGTTTATAATGTATTCAGCTTACAAGGATACATGGACCCGAAAAATTAAACGAAGCAATCTTGCTGAATATTATTGAGCTAAATGTATCTTATAAACTTAATGAACAGGCTGCATGGAGATTTTCTGGTAGTAAAGGAAGACTGCTAGAATACCTGACCGATAATTTTTTTTATGGATGATTTCAACTGGAGAGACGATGCACAAGTGATTGCTGATGACTTTCCAGAGAGTTCAACAAACGTGGATCTAGCAGGTGAGCCCGAGCACCAGTCTGCATAGTGTGCAAGAAAACAGCTACAACTTTTGATCCAAACAGAGTTACGAGAACCATAACACCAATCCAGAAAGCTCGTTCCGAGCGCTTTACTTTGATCAAATGGGTTTCCCTGTAGCCTTTCGCATATTAGCAGCTTTGGCTAAAACTCGAGCAGTTTCTTGAAAATCATAGTTTAGGCGTGTCACAGAGTATTGTTTCTATTTTTTTTTTTATCATTTTTCTCTGTTATTTTGGTTTATTGTTTATTTTCTCATATTGTTTACTGCTTAAGGTTATTTTGAGGTTACTGACCAAAAAAACAAGGTTATTTTCAGGTCTATCGATGTCACCTAGGATTAGCACTGTACTTATTTGATCTTTTCGATGAATCATGCAGCTTCCAATATAATTTACAGAACAAAGAGATTTCTCCTTTTGTTGAATCTCTCTTTGATTGATCAATGTGTGATATTCCGAATCCTCATTACTAATGGAATCGAAATGATCTGTAGATTGATCAGAAGATCCTTTCAATTGGCTGGAATCCATTACTTGAACGAAACTAAATCTTGTAAAATCATATGCTAGATGCAAAGGCGCATAATAGATCGATATGAACATCATGAGCTGTCCCGCAACAAAACCTGTTGTTGCTGATATCTTCTTCTTGGTTCCTTCTTCTCCTTCTTCTAGAACCCGAGCTTGGATTGCCTGAGTGTGTGTTGGCAGATCGTGGAGTTCATGTTGTTTATCTATTTCTTTGCAATGTTAATTGATACCAACACATGGTATTTTTTTTTTTTACTAACATTTTCCAACTCTTTCATAAATCTACTAACACGGAATACAAGCGGTTTAGGTTTAATAAGAAAGCATCTTGTTCATGCTCTATGAACAATAGATCATGAGGATGCAATTCATGCACGTGCACACCCGTTTGCACGTGTGATATAACCCTCTTTCACAAGAGGAGATAATAAGCAAAAATCCTGGATATAACGTTCTAAGGAAGGGATACAATAAAGTTTCGAATGATCTCCATTTTATTGATTTTGCATTATGGTCGGAGAAACATGAAGGAAATAATCATTTGAATAGTGCACTAAAAAAGAGGTTTATTCTTTAGACTAAAGATGGTACAATTTTATTATCATCAGAGATTAAGAAAATTATACTAAACTTAGGCCGATAATAATTACAATGCCGATGGTCCCTTATACAATGTAACTAGAATATTAAACCACTAATATATTTGTTACAAAGAATCAAAAAAATCAATAAATTTGATTTAATGAAGCAAAGCAAATAAAAGTGTGGAGATTGATGGGGGGATCTCCAATCTCTTTTTGGATCCCCCCCAGGCACAGACCATTATATGCATTTTATTCAGTGCTTTGTGCACATTTTGGCTCTCATTAGAGCTTCTCTTCTTCGGCCTCCAGCAAGTTGCGTATCACTGCGTCGGATGCGTCTCTTACCAGCTTCGACCAGTCCCTGTTCCAACATGTAGAAACATTATATGAGGCATTATATTGTGTTTAGAATATTTCGTGATTTTTAGTAATGATGCTTTGGTGGACCTTTCGTTAATCTTCTACTCGATAGCTTAATCTTTTAGATTGAAATTTAGGCCTTGAATATTCTCTTCTTCTTCTTTGTTCTTATTTCGCATACATCCACTATTTTTCATGATAATATGATTTCTTGTGGTCATTCGTAACAGGTCGTGCTATAGTCCGTGGTGGAAAATTAGAGCAAAAGGGATTGAAGCATACCCTTCTGATGAATGGAAAGTGAGACCAACGGTGTTCTTGGCTTCCTCGACAGCATGCCTATATCGTTGCAAATTATTGGCCGAATGCTTCAGGTCGTCCCGGACATGAAGTTGAGACGGCTTCACATCGCAAAAAATGGGTACCACCCTCTTCTTCCTCTCCATCAGCAAAGCCAGCTCGTGGAGGCAGAACCGCGACTCGCAGTAACGCGGCGAGAACACCACAACCCCGACTTTGCAGCCATAAATGGCCGCGTCGATCTCATCGAACAGATTATCTCCGGGCTTCATGCTCCTGTTGTCCAGGAAAGGATGAACATCGAGCAGGCTCAGGAAGTTGTGCAGCAAGCCAGCGATGCTCCGCTTGGTCTCGGTGCCACGGTGGTTTATGAACACCTCGCATGGCGGCCTTAGGGTTTGGATTATTTGGCTGTTGCGTCCAAGAACGCGGCCGTGATGAATTACGTTCTTGGCTATGGCCGTTGATAATCCCTGCATCACTTTTTTTTTTCCAGGAAGCTAAAGTAACGAAAGGTATTTTCAAGTAAAATACGATTTTATTCTGCTAAAGGGTACGATATTCAAGACACAGGGCGTGTTCATTTATATATGAAGAGAGTTGGAGGGAGGGAGAAATGTTATGAATTTTTTATTAGACAGAGAATGGTTTGATATTCAAAGGAGGAACTTGTCAAAAGTCGTCGGACGGACTGACCGACCGTATCACGTAGGGAAGCAGCAAAGCATTTGTCCAGAAGAAGCGGGGAAAAGAGAGTGAGAGAATGATTGATCGACACGTATTTAATTAGGAAGTTTTGTCTGGACCTTCAAACACGGTCGGATCGTGGCCCCTAAAATTGTGTTACGACTACTCCCATCGCCATCATGGTTTTCACTTTCAAATACGTTGTCGTCTTGGCTAATATTCTCTGCATGGTCATTTGAATTTGTGCTATTATTTGGCAGGCTCGATCAAACGTCCATTTCTTGTGATTCTTGGGGCCATTGTCTCATGGGAGATTGCACGTGATGGCCCAAGCAGTTAGACCAAACTAGGCATTCGAAGGCTAACCTGAATATCACCTAACCGTCGAAATGAAGAAGAAACTGCTCTAACGTCCTCTTTGATTTGGCATAAATATAACTGGAGGAACATTCGTTGTGCTTTGAAGTTCGAACAATTGCTCTCATACCTGATGTGAGAATTTATTGAATCAACCAATTTATGCATATTGATGGATGCCATTCAAATCACCATTAAAGTTAACTTAATATAATAAAGAGATGCACACATCAAGTCATTAAATTGTATTAGTTTAGTAAATTACATAGATCATGAGAGAATTTCTTAAGTCAAAATATGGTTGCTGACTTTTTCTTTTCTTGTAATCAAGGGCAAGAGCACGAAGACCTGACGAACACTGCTCAAGCGGTCAAACTCCATGAACCTGTTGAATCAGGACTTTTAGTCTATACAGTAGACCCCACTCAGAGCGGTTTGCAGACGATTAGTAGGAATTCGAACAAAACACGTCTACTTGTTTTTGAGCTAGAAATCTCCCAATGCTCCATCCAACTGTAACAACCTTGAGGAGTCAAGTAGTCTTTAGTACGTAGGATGCAGTCCGTTAAGCGCGCCTTACATTCCACATAGTAGTTTCTAAGTAGATCCATGGACAGGAATATTTTCTTTCTTAATTTTTTTTTTTTAAATTTTTGACTATGGCCAATTGTTGGCTAGGGTCGAGGGTCAGCACCAGCGGAGGAAAAAGGAAAAAAAAATTAAATAAAATATTCAAAATATTATAAAAGTTCAAAAAAATTGTAAAAATTATAATAAAAAAATTTATTCACATCAACGTTTAACTATATCATATAAGATGATCGACGTCTACATCAATAAGTTCTAGTTAAAATTAGCTAAAATGGCTACATTAGTAAATTGTTAAAGATTTAAAATTAACTTGACATCCGTATAATAAAATTCGGATTTTTTTTTTGGGTTAATTTTTTCCAAATTTTTGTCATATTATCAGTTTAAAGTTTAGGCAAGTTCTGTGATACCTCATCGTGCGAGTGGTGTCCTTTTACCGCAATTTCCTATCTGTCCGAAGCAGAAGAAACAAAAGAAAATCAATGAATTCAAGTCCAAATAATTGAATTCAGGTCCTCTGTACCCACTGTGTCCGAGGCTTTAAAACCGAAAGAATTGAATGGCAGGTCTGACATGTTACGACCAAGGAGTGCTCCCTCGGTTATATTTACTAAAATCAATCTAAACCTTTAAAATAAACCGATTCCATGATGTGTCTTGTAAGATTTGACGATTTAGTACATGTCACAATCAGCACTTTCTTGACTAATGTTCCTTTTTCTTTTTTTCTTTTTTTTTGGGTCAGAATTGACTAATGTTCCTTAGAAGCCAATTAGTTGGGAATTGAGCCGCAGTCTCAAAAGTCATCAAATACAAATGTCATATTGAGGAAATCTCATGAGAAAACTCGATACCTTTAATGGGAGGGAGATTAGTGAAAGAACTCAAGTTTAATCTCATTAATATATTTAAAGCTTTTAATAAAAATATATTGAATAAACATATTTAACATTGAAACTGTTATGAATATTATTGAAATTGGAGATAGAGTACTTATTTATTTAAACTCCTAAATTTAAAATTAGATAGGAGAAAAAAGCTCATATATCTATGATTGGGAGAGCAAAACTCTAAGGTCTAAAATTAGACTAGGAGAGTAAGGAAGGAAATAAGTGGAAATAAAAAGGAAAGCAATTAGAAACGATTGGAAAAGATCTAGGTCAAATCCCTCCCCTTTAAAAGTTAAAGAGACAAAGAAAGGCTGAAACTAAAATGAGGAGAGGGAGGGAGAGAGAGACTTAGTGTCAACATTAAAGTCGGGTTGTCAAAATTCCGAGAATTTTAGATTTGGAAAAAAAAAGTCAAAACCTATGAGCCGCAAGATTTATATTAAAAAATAAGTAATAGTCGGTGCCCTTAAGCTAAAAAAATCGTGAGCCCATTAAAAATATTGTTTCATCTCCCGTGTATTACTCAAATTGGGAATTTTTTATACTAATGCCCTTACATGCGCACCTTCAAACATTGACTGTGGAAGATTTCGAAAACTTGGGGAGCTTCTTACACCCGTAAAGAAAATTGAAATACAGAGAAACATGATGGCGGTGGCGGGTGATAGCCAACGCGGCTGGGTGGCGACTTGGATGGCAGGAGAGAGATTAGAGTTGGGTTGAGAGTATTAAGATTTGCGGTGATGCCAAAGTTCGATTTTTTTTTTTTTATTTCGCTCTTTGTTATAGGAGTGCTAATCTTGACTTTTCAAAAATGTATTTTAATACTTGTGTTTCAAAAATACATGATACCAAGTAGCGAATGAATAAGTGATAGAAGAGGATTTCTGGAATCTTTTTTTCTAGTAATGAGAGATAGAGAAACTCATTCATGTATCGAGTAGAAATGTAGTTAATCTATTAGTTTTAGGGTTAATATCCTGAAGAACCCCAAATTAGTACATTTGTGACAAATTTACCCCAAACTATTTTTTTGACCACCAAAAACCCCAAACTGGTATATCTTTGACAAATTTACTCCCAAACCGGTACACTTGTAACAAATTTATCATTTGTTAGTTTTCGTTAAATTTTATTGTCAAATTATTAAATTAAATGACACGTGATAATTGATTGATATAATTTTACACTATGTTTGTCACAATTTACAACTTTTGTTATTTTTTGTGGTATTAATCAATTTAGCGGATGGTATATTTGTCACAAATTTACTAGTTTGGGATTTTTTACGGTCAAATAAATTAGTTTTGAGTAAATTTGTCATAAATACATCAGTTTATGGTTTTTTTTATGGTTAGACGGGGTAAATTTGTCACATGTATATCAATTTAAGGTTTTTCATGGTTAAAAAAATAGTTTGAGACAAATTTATCACAAGCGTACCAATTTAGGATTTTTGAAGGTATTAACCCTTAGTTTTAACATCTCCGGCGTTATTCTTGTCCTTTAAGACGTCTTGGGCTTCCCTGCAAAGTCAAATCCAAATATCATCTTGTTTAACGTTCCTTCAATATTGGGGACTATTTGCACAATGGGCCAATCGAAGCCCGTCGTAGAAAGGCCTCCACTTAGTTCGCTGAAATATTGCGAAAATCAGGCCTGCTAGGCGTAGCTAATGGATGAAGGGAATAATTTCTGATACGGCACGATAACATGACTCAAACGTAATATAAAATTAGGAATTGAAACTAATTATGTTCAGGTCAATTTCATATGAACCCACGACACACAATTAGTGATCTTGTCATGTGCGCATGTAACTCGTTTAAATTAACAAGTTAGTGTCGACACGATTTGTGTATAAAACCTTTAGACACAATTAACTTCTTTCGTTAACTATGTAAGTATATTTTGTCAAAAAATTGAGAATATTTTTCATGTCAAGTTTGTGTTGGTGGGTTGATTTTGTGTTGACAAGCTAACTCGTGTCATGGTGGATCATGCAATCGTGTTTGCTAGCCAACTCATTATTTAATCATGTTACGTTGATCATGTTGTGTCAATTCATTAACTTTCAAGTTGTATCCGTGTCAAATAGATCCATATGATTAACTGATTGTGCAATGTTTGGGTTGATCTATTTTGTAGCATATCATTATATTGAGATAACATGAACACGATCTGTTAACACGAATTGTCACCCTTGCATGTACATGCACCCATCGTTCCTTCATTGTACCATATAATATTGGATGCCTATTTTTGTATAGAGACTCCGTAAAGATTGATTTACAAAACTATTCGAATTATCTATTTTGTGCCTTTGAACTAAATAATTTGAATCCAAATCTCTCAAAGATATTCGATAAATGTGAAATTTAAGAACGTTATAGAATAGTCCTCAATTGCCTAATCCATAACGTAGAAAGTCTAGTCGAAACTAAATTTAAAACTAGCAAATCCAATCTAATTAAATTCTGAAAGAGTTCACACTTTACGTATATATTAGAGGGAGAATACACTTCAACCACAAAAGGATAAATTACACAAACTTCTCCCAAAACTTTGGGGGTATTACATGTCTACGCCTAAACTTTCAACTATTTGTACGTTAAACCTAAACAGTCATTTTATTACAGTCGTTACCCTTTTGTTATATTTTGCATAATTTGTGCAAGCACGTGAATTTTAATAGGTAAATATGCATATCTCATTTGTTTTCATAGATATCTCTCTTTTACACTTGATTTCTATAAAAACTAAAAAAATTAAGAAAATGGAGAATAATAAACTAGCTAAGGAATAAGAAAAAAGGAGTACTGTTCATGCTTCGCTCTCGACTGGTTCTGCGTGTGTACTGTTCATCGCCTGCGCGAGATCCATTTCCGGCCGTTCTGGCCGGCCGATTGCACCCATTCTTGGAGACAACATTCTTCTACATCTGATCTTGTCTTGTACCGAGCGATTCTCCCTGGTATGTCTTCCTCAGCTGGAATCTCGGATCTAAGTTCTTAGGGCTCCAAATTCCAATCTTGCCGTCTCCGAATGGCGTCTTCCTCTGAGATAGCGGAACATAACCGGGGTAAAGCCCATGTTGCTGCTCCGGTTGAGCACCCTCTCTCCCCCACACCCGCTCGTAACCCTGTTATGCGATACTCCTCGGCTCTAAGAGGACCTCGCGCCCACTCTGGGCGATCGCGAAGCAGGGGACAAAGTAGGGCTCGTAGGGCTCGTCCTCTGCTGGGTATTCCCGCTCGGCTAAATGATGTTGGGCGTGATAACGCCTCCACTGGTCTAAATCGAAAGGATAGGAAGATCTCCTTCAGCCGTGACACTACATCTATCTTTGCTCTGCACGGTTGTGAGGCCAAAGGGCGTCTGAATGCCCCGAATAAGGCGCCAGAGGAGCCATATCCGAATGTACAGATCCCCCCTGTGAAGGAAACTCCCCCCTGCTCGCTCCTGGGCTGCTGTAACCCGTTCGGCATCCAAAGGCTATGGGTTGTCCTTTGTTCCTCCGGCTACAATTGAGAACTCTAAGATTCTGCAGATGCCGGAGGAGATCCTTGAATCTACTCACCCGTAATGGGAGGAATGTCTGGTTGGTTACTACATTGGGAAGCGCTTACCCTTCCACCTCACAGAGGATGCCCTCAAGAATGCATGGGGCCATCACTTGGTCGAAGTCATTGCTGCTGACCTTGGTTTTTACTTCTTTCACATTCTGGATAGGGATTTCAGGAGGAAAGTCTTGGATGGAGGCCCGATTACAGTAGCCAAAATCCCTTTGATCCTGCAACAATGGCACCCTATGTTGGAGCTCAAGAAATCAACTCATAATTCTGTCCCCATCTGGATTCGTCTCAAGAATGTCCCTGTGGCTCTTTGGTCTGCTGCTGGCATTAGTTTTCTGGCAAGTGGTATTGGTAAGCCCTTATTTGTTGATAATCGAACAGAACAGATGGCAATGGTAGCATTTGCTCGAGTCTGTATATAAGTTGATATGTCTAACTCTTTCCCTGAAGTTATAGAGTTTATGATGAAGGGTGAGCTTAGAACAGTGACAGTCCAATATGAGTGGATCCCGACAATTTGTCCAACCTGCTCTTCATTTGGCCATAGATGTCATGCCCCCAATTCCTCAGGTCCTTCAAAACCTGGTCCCTCAGTCCCGAAGGCACCTATCCCTCGTCCAAACGAATGGCGTGAAGTGCGTGGTAAACGCAATAAGCACACCCCGGTGCCTGCAAATGATGGCCTAATGCATGATCCGGTCCAGAATCATCCCAAGTCCCCCTGTTCTAAAAGAATCCAGGTTGGAGATCCGATGCCTCAGATAACCAGACAGGAGGATCATCATCCTTCCTTTGACCTGCTCCCTGCCACCTCTATTGACCCTGTTTCCGCTGCTGTGATGCAAAGACAGGGTTCCCCTGACTCGAATAAGTATGCACCTTCAGATGAAGATCTTGAGGATATCAGCTCCGATGACGGCGAATCCGTATCGCCATGTAAGGTGCCCTCGTCCATTCCGGAGGAACGCGATAAATTTCCCCCTCCGAAGGTTAATCAGGAGGCCCTTCTTCGTCAAAAAGGAATCCTCCGCTTTGAATCTGCTGAGGCGAGTATTCCTGCTAGCCCGAAGCTTATGCCACACTTAGCAAGGAAACGAGGTGGCAAGAGAAGGTAATCCTATTATCTCATTCCTATGTTTTTTGGTGTTTGGAATATTAGGGGTCTTGGACAAGCCCTCAAACAAGCTGAGATTAGGAATTTTGTGAGGACTAACCGCTTCTACTGTATTGGTATATTGGAGACTAAAATATCCCCTGCTGCCCATTCCCATGTTTCGGCATCCCTTCTTCCTGGGTGGTCTTGGTCTACAAATTACTCTTATTCCATCAAGGGTCGTATTTTGGTGGGTTGGAACCCCTTGGCCGCTTCTTTTTGCATCTCAGCTTGTACTGCTCAGGCCATTCATGGCCGTTTGGAGTGTTTTATTTCTGGCGTTGCTTTTAATCTTTCGGTAGTCTATGCGGAGCATTCTTTTGTCCTGAGAAGACCGCTTTGGAATGACCTGATTTCTACTAGTTCCATTTGTCTGGACATCCCCTGGATTGTTGCTGGTGACTTCAATGCCATTCGGTATGCTTTCGACAGAGCAGATAGATCCAATTACTGGATCCCAGCCTTTGAAGACTTTGGAGACTGCCTCTTCCAATTTGGTCTAGATGATCTCCGCTTTGTGGGTAACAGGTTTACTTGGTCTACTTCGTTTGGTCCTAATCGAAGGCAAAGAAAAATAGACAGAGTTCTTACTAATGCAGCTTGGATCTCGGCCTTCTCCTATTTGGAAGCCAACTTTCTTGCCCCTGGAGTGTCTGATCACTCTCCTATGGTGGTCAGGATTCTCCCGGTTCCTAGCTCGGGTAAACCCTTCAAGTTTTTCAATTTCTGGATGTCACACCCCAACTTCTTTGAGTTGGTTCGGCAAATCTGGGAGCTGCGTATCTATGGTACGCCTATGTTTGTCCTTTGTAGTAAGCTTAGATCCCTTAAACGCAGACTCAAGTTATTAAACAGGGAGGCTTACTCTGATATTTCGGCTAGAACTTCTGACGCCAGACGCCTTCTCGTGGAAGCTCAAAACGCTATTCAGTCTAACCCTCATAATCAAGCTCTAGCTGATGCGGAAAAGGATCACCTCCATGTCTTTTCTGACCTTCGCCTCAAGGAAGAATCCTTCTACAGACAAAAATCAAGGGTCAAATGGCTTAAAGAAGGTGACCTAAACACCAGTTTCTTCCACCATTCGGTGAAGCGAGGCCATCTCCGGAATAGAATTCTCTCGATTTCTGATGGTAGCAATGTAATTACTGATGAAGCTGAAGTGCAGCAACTCTTTGTTAATCACTTTCAAAATCTGCTGTCAGTTGTTAACCCCTCCGCCGTTCCGTCTGTTGATGAGATTCGTGTGAATCTGGCCTCTACGCTCGATGATAATCAGATCCAAGCCATCTCTCAGCCATTCACTGAAGAAGAAATCCGAACTACTTTGTTTTCATTGGCCACCGGAAAAGCCCCCCGGCCCGGATGGATTTAATGTTGATTTCTTTAAGAAATCGTGGGATATTGTAGGCCCTTCCGTCCTATTGGCAATTCGGGACTTCTTCTCTACGGGTCAGCTACTTCGTGAGATCAACACCACTATTCTGACCTTGGTCCCGAAGTCCCCCAATGCTTCCACGGTAAATGACTTCCGTCCTATTGCTTGTTGCAACACTATATACAAGTGTATCACGAAGCTATTAGCCAACAGGTTAGCTTCTATGCTCCCATCTATAATTAGTCCCCCCCAGAACGCTTTTGTTAAAGGGAGGAGGATAAGTGATAATATCATGCTTGCTCAAGAATTATTTGCTCACTTCCACCATGAGCCATACTTTCCAAAGAGCATTATTAAGGTTGATTTCTCCAAAGCTTATGACTCAGTTGACTGGAACTTTATTGAGTCGACTCTCCAAGCATTTGGCTTCCCTCCCACATTTATTGATCGAATTATGACATGCATCAGAACCCCTAAGTTCTCTATAGCTTTAAACGGTGAGTTGCATGGTTTTTTCCCTAGTGGGAGAGGTATCCGACAGGGGGACCCTCTGTCCCCATATATCTTTACTCTTGTAATGGAAGTTTTTACTAGCATTATTAATGCCCGCACCTACAATCCCGGATTTCAGTTCTTTTGGCGTTGTAAACCCTCCAAGTTGTCTCATCTATTCTTCGCTGACGATGTGTTGCTCTTCTCGGAAGCAAACATGCCGTCTCTAAACCTTCTAATGGATGGAGTAAACACTTTTGCTGCCTGGTCTGGTCTCATCCCCAATCTTAATAAGAGTGAAATCTTTATCTCTGGGGGGCATGAGTCTTTAAAGAGTGCAATGGTTAATGCATCGGGTTTCAACCTTGGATCCTTGCCCTTTCGGTACCTTGGCATCCCTGTTATTTCCTCAAGATTAGGCAAGGAAGATTGTGTATCTCTGGTGGATGCTATAATGAAGAGAGTTCAGTCATGGACCAACCGCTTCCTTTCAACTGCTGGTAGACTCCAACTTATTAGATCTGTTCTCCACTCCATTCAGGTGTACTAGTCTTCGGTTTTTATCCTCCCCTCCTCAGTTATTAGTCGAATTGAGCAGATTTTCCACCAATTTCTTTGGTGTGGCCCGAACCTTGGATCTGGTGGTGCTAGAGTTTGTTGGGAAGAAGTCTGTCTTCCTAAAGCGGAAGGAGGACTAGGTATTCGCTCAATTCGAGTTAGTAATATTGCTGCCATGACTAAGCATATATGGCTGCTTTTCTCTCGATAAGGAATCGCTTTGGACCAAATGGATACACTCGGTCTTCTTAAAACACAAGAATTTCTGGATTGCGCCTAGGCCGACTGTTTGTTCTTGGTCTTGGAAGAAACTTCTTGGCCCTGCGTGAATTGATTGAGGTATTTTGCCCGGAAACATTGGTAATGGGTTATCGACTTCTTTCTGGTTTGATACCTGGCACCCTCGTGGCCCATTCAACAAGTTATTCTCGGATCGCGACATATATTGCTCTCGTATCCCTCGGAATGCTTCTGTTGCTACGAGTATTGATGCCCTGTCTATCCCATCTAATGTAGCTGTTGCTATCCATACTTGGGCTGATCCTCTCCCCAGCCTCAACAGCCAGGATGACCGTCTGGTGTGGCTTGGTCACTCTTCAGGTCAGTTCTCTACTGCTTCTGCATGGATTATGCTTCAAGCTAGAGGCTCCTTGGTTAACTGGTCTCGATTTTTCTGGAGCTCCACTCTTCCCCCACGTTATCAGACCCATCTATGGCTGATCACTAGGAATAGATTGCCAACCCAGGTCTTGCTTCTGTCGTATGGGAGGATCCCGGATGTTTCCTGTGCCTTCTGCTCAAGTAGGCCAGATTCAATCGACCACTTATACTTTGATTGCTTAGTTACGGGTAGATTGGCCTCTTTCTAGGCTTCTAAATGTAATTTGAGTTGGCGAAATGGTCCTTGGAAGGAGAATCTACAGTGGATGGTCAGCCATCTCTCGGACTCGTGCTTCCACCATTCCATTGCTCGTTTTGCATTTGCTGCCCTGTGCTACCTTATATGGAAGGAGCGAAATAACATCATCTTTCGGAATCAAAGCCTATTCCTGCCCGCCCTTAAAGACCGTCTTCGGAAAGCTGTCGAAGATAGAGCCTCCACATTCTCAAGAGTTCCGGATAATCCACGCAACCGAAGACTCCAAATGTGTTGGGGAATCCACCCTGCGATCTTTGAGTAAGGTCTCCATACTGGCCTGTCTTCCTTGCGCTGTGAGATGCTACTGCTGTTGAATATGCGTCCTGCTATCCCTTCGTAAGGCTGGTCTGCCTCTGTTTCAGTTATTGACGGGATATTTCCCTCCGCATGCTCCTCGGCTTGGTAGACTATGGCTCCCGGATCCTTGGCGTTTGCCTGGTTTTTTGTTGGCTGTCATGTTTGGCCTTTTGCAGCTTTTGCTGCTGTTGTTTCTCTTTTGGCGTTTCAGCCCCGCCTCCCATCCACTCAGTCTGATGCCTGTGTCATTTTGAGTGCATGTTTGGAGTCGCCTGTCTGTTTTGCCTCTTTGTAACTCCTTCTTTCTTTAGCTATATTATTCTTACCTCTTACCAAAAATAAACTAGCTAACGTATAAACAATTAAGATATGTTTAAAAAAGAAACACAGTTAAGTAAAAAGGAGAAAAGCCTCAACAACAAAAGATTAAATTACAAAAAATGGATACTCATTAGGTACTCTTAAATGATTAATTCATGCAAAAAAAAAATTGATTGATCAATAAAAAAGTATGTTAAAAAAAAACCCTAGCTTCCGATTAATCATTTCCTTTTATGATTTAATAGCATTATTTTCTTTTATAACTTTTTTTAAACATTTTTAATCAATCATTTAGACATTAATGTACCCTTTTAATATAGATAATGGATTGACCAATATTTTTAATTTGACCTTCATATTACTAAGGCGTTTTCACTTTTGTTTATTTTTTTATTTATTTTCTTAAAATATCTTATTTAGTTCTATTAAAGTGATTATATTTATCAAATTTTAACAAATTTTTATTGTTTACATTTATTTCCTTTATTATTAGTATTTTTATTTATTTATTTTTCTCTCATTTTCTATATTTTTCATTTTCACTGCAATTAAGGGTAAAAGAGAAATTTCATTCAAAAAAAAAAAAAAGATGAAAAATATACATTTGACCAAAAAAAGGGTTAATACCCTGAAAAACCCCAAATCGGTACTCTTGTGACAAATTTACCCAAACTATTTTTTTGATCACCAAAAACCCCAAACCGGTATACCTTTGACAAATTTACCCAAAACTGGTACACTTGTGACAAATTTATCCGCTGTTAGTTTTAGTTAAATTTTATTATCAAATTATTAAGTTAAATGACACGTGACAGTTAACCGGTATATCAATTTAGGATTTTACACTCCATTTGTCACAGTTTACAATTTTTGTGATTTTTTTATGGTATTAATTCAATTTAGCATAGGGTATATTTGTCACAAATTTACCATTTTTGGGGGTTTTTTGCAATGGAATAAATTAGTTTGGGGTAAATTTGTCACAGGTATACCAGTTTAGGGTTTTTCATGGTCAAAAAAATAGTTTTGGGTAAATTTGTCACAAGTGTACCGGTTTAGGATTTTTCAAGATATTAACCAAAAAAAAAAAAGTCACTGGAATGCACATGCTAACAATGACAGCTATAATAAAATAAAAATTTAAGGGGTATTACCAATTAAAAATTCATGAAGCTTGTACTATCCCTGAAGTTCGTGGGATTTTTGTATAAAGGGAAAAGGTCACAAAATTTCAAAGTATACCCATTGTGATATATTTACCATAAATCTTACTTTGTCAATTGCTACATATTTATCTTAAACTTTTTTTCTGTGACATAAAATCCCTTAAATTAAGTACCCATATGACACATATACTCTTCATCAAGGTTTCGTTTAATAATTTTTCAATCACAGTGAGTGCCATATCAATAATGTTTACTCTTTACCATCTATGTAGGTAGATTTTTTTAATGATCTTATTGGCAAAACTTTAACTAAGGGTAAATGTGTCATACAAGTATAAGTTTGGGATTTTTAGTGGCACATAATAAATGAAGTTTAGGGAAAATGTATCATAGTAAGCATAATTTATGATTTTTTATGGCTTTTACCTTTGTATAAATTATTCTATGTTGAGTTGCCTTAAATCTAATTCCATGTTTAAATGCCTTAAATCTAATGATTTTCTAAGGTGGACTTTTTTTTTTTATTAAAAGGTTTTTTTAATGAACCCAAGGACCACCTAAGACACCGTACAACATTGAGAAAATATTGGCTAAGTTTAATACTCCACGTAGGACATACAGAAAACCACTCAGCAATCCACATGTGTCGATTAGGCCCACACCAAGGGCTATTCAAAATTTACAACAGCGACAGACCACACCCTCTCTCTCTCTCAATCCGAGCCCACGTTCATTCAAAATTTATTGCAGACCCTTTCTCTCCTCTCTCTCTCTCTCTCTCTCTCCTCGTTAAAGTCGCTCTATTCCATCATGGAGTTAAAAAAGATTGCTCCTTCCGCGCCCGCGTTTTACTCACTCTTTTGCGATCTCCGCTCTACTCTCTCTCTCTCTCTCTCTCTCTCTTTCCTTCGCAAAGTGTCTCTCTGCTTGTGAATGACGACACCGATGCCTTTACCATCGCCTCCCCGAGCCCCGCCGTCATGTTTTTCCCTCACTCTTCACGACCTCCGCTCCTCTCTCTCTCCCCCCTCCCCCTCCGCGAAGCAGAGTTCTTTGCTCGTGAATTACAATGCTGCCGAGTGATTTCAACAGGGAGAGGAGAGATGTAATAAATTTTAAATGTGGGCCCAGGTCGAGAAAGAGAGAGAGAGGAGAGAGAGGGTTTGCAGCTGTTGTATATTCTGAATAGTCTTCGGTGTGGGCTCGGATCGGCACGTGTCGATTACTAAGTGATTTTTTATATGTCCTACATAGAGTGTTAAACTCAAACGATATTTTCTCATACAACACTAGCTTTAAAAGATCATTAGTCCAAGGCTACTTCTCTTTTTATTTATTTTAATAGCAATTGAGGGTAAAAGAGAGGGGCTCTATAGCTTAGCTGTAAAGTGCACAATATCCCAAGTTTTTCGATAGCATATGATATAATAACTCAGCAGATGACACTGGTCTTTATCTTTAAAAAAGCCCAAGCTTTAGCATACCTTGTCACTTTAATCAGAAATGCCACGTGGCCACCAAAACCAAACAACGCCATATAATAAACACTGACATTTGACGTCCCTCTCTTTCTTTTGGGCACATATACGAAATGTTATATTTGGTAACTTGTTAATGTCCCTTTTTTTTATGTCGTTCATATAATATAGCTCTATCTCAAAACTCAAAAGTAGCAGGTTCGGCTACATACAACCGTATGCTAGCACATACCAAGTCAGTGGTTGGCTAAGTGGTCTGAAATATGATTTGCATGCAAGATGTCACATGATCAATTCCAATCCGTCAACAATCTCGGGAAGTGTGGTTAGTCTACAATTAACAGGCTTGGTTTTATATGTATTAGTGGTCCCAGGCTTCCCCACTCACAATTGATAAGGTTATGATAACAAGCTCATTCAATGAACGGTTAGTGTTTCTTTGGCATTGTAATCGAAATTTCAATAGTGGATGGGGTAGCTTTCAATCCCATCCAAACCCTTTTAGGATGCGTTTAGTTTAGCATTTTGAAAACTCATTGAATAAAATGCAAAGAAGTTTAGCCTAAAGAATTTTAAGCAAATGCAAAGGTCGTTTGGTAAACTATGTTTTGAGAAGCAACTTTAAGAGAAATGTCGTTTGGTAAAAAAACACATTTGAAAAGCTCTTTGGGTTTTGTTTAAAATTGAATAAAATAATGTATGCAACTTTTTAAATATAAATTTTGACAATAATACTAAAAAAAAATTGAACATATATATAATTTTTTTTAAAAACCAAACCCTTCATCATAATTTTTTAATTTTTATTTGCTTAAAATTGAAAAAAAAAATAATGTATGCAACTTTTTAACTATAATTTTTACAATAATGCTAAAAAAACGAATACATATATATAATTAAAAAAAAAAAAGGACCATCCTTTGTCAAAAATTTTTTAATTTTTTTAAATTTAAAAATATATATATACAAATTTTTAAATATATATATATTTGAAAATAATGCTAAAAAGTCAAATAAATATATAGATATATATATATATATTAAAAAAATACCAAACCCTTTGTTAGAATTCTTTTTTTATTTGTTTAAAATTGAAATATATATATATATATATGCAAATTTTTAAATATAAATTTTGACTATAATACTAAAAAAATCAAATATATAAATAACTTTTTGAAAAAGACCAAATTATTTATTTTTTTAGCATTACTTTGGTATTTTAAAAAATAATAACAATGGCAAAATTAGAAATTTGAAGAATAAGTAATGATAGTTTTTGAAAAAAATAAAATAAGTTTTAGTATTTGGCCAAATTCCGAAAGTTCAAAGTTAGTTTTCTACTAGTAATTGGGCTTTCAACCTTCCCAATGCTGACTTTCACTTGAAAGCTACTTCAAAATGACTGCCAAACAGTCCAACATTTCTTCAAAGGACTTTGGAGGCTGAAAGCCCATTGGGAATGCTGAACCGAACGCACTCTTATTTGTGAACCTTTTACGGGAACATAGACTTGATCAAACTAGGCTTTCATTCACAAGGCCTAATCATTTAGATGGAAATAGTGCAATATAGTTGGCCCAAAACCATTATCAAACAATGGCTCTATCAAGAATTGTTCATGCATCTAAGTAGAAAAGATATGACCATGTGACTCACAAAAAGCATATATTCCATGCTTCGTGCCGCAACGGGACTACCATCAGAAAGCCGGTTTTTAATTATTAAATACAATTGTATTAACTGGAAGGTGCAACAATGTGATCTCATGGATCTTTCAAGTACCAGACTAGGATCATATGTTTGATCCGATCAAAGACAGACCATCTATGCTACCACTTGAAGTCTGTACAAAATTCTTCCTTTCTTTCTTTCTTTCTTTCTTCTTTCTCTTTCATTTTGCCTTTTTGTTTTGTCTTTTCATATCAGATGGAATTAGTGACTATGGTTTGCTCCGTCCAGTTTGATTGAAATGGTTGGAATCTTCTCCACTTCCATTAAAATTCACAAGGTCAAAATTGTGAGAAATCAAGCACGAGGGGACTTGAGCGCAACTAAGAACACATAGTGACAAGAATAGTAGTGAGACAAAAAAGTGGCCTTTGGCTTTGTTGCTAGCTTCTAGATGCTCCCCCCCTCTTGCAGCAAATTACCACAGAAGTACGCAGTAGGAACTTTACAAGGATGGAGATGTCATTGAAAGGAGTTTGCATTTCCAAAGAAAACAAGGGGAAATTTGAAGGTTTCATCAGAAGTTAGTTGCTTTGATACTATGCTTGACAATGCTTACGCTACGGACTATGTTTGTCTGTTCTTTTTTTCTTTTTTTTCCTTTACAAGAGCCAAAGAGAGTTTATAATGTATTCAGCTTACAAGGATACATGGACCCAAAAAATTAAACGAAGCAATCTTGCTGAATATTATTGAGCTAAATGTATCTTATAAACTTAATGAACAGGCTGCATGGAGATTTTCTGGTAGTAAAGGAAGACTGCTAGAATACCTGACCGATAATTTTTTTATGGATGATTTCAACTGGAGAGACGATGCACAAGTGATTGCTGATGACTTTCCAGAGAGTTCAACAAACGTGGATCTATCAGGTGAGCCCGAGCACCAGTCTGCATAGTGTGCAAGAAAACAGCCACAACTTTTGATCCAAACAGAGTTACGAGAACCATAACACCAATCCAGAAAGCTCATGCCGAGCGCTTTACTGTGATCAAATGGGTTTCCCTGTAGCCTTTCGCATATTAGCAGCTTTGGCTAAAACTCGAGCAATTTCTTGAAAATCATAAACAAGTTTCTTGAAAATCATCGTTTAGGCGTGTCACAGAGTATTGTTTCTAATTTTTTTATCGTTTTTCTCTGTTATTTTGGTTTATTGTTTATTTTCTCATATTCTTTACTGCTTAAGGTTATTTTCAGGTTACTGACCAAAAAAACGAGGTTATTTTCAGGTTTTTCGATGTCACCTAGGATTAGCACTATACTTATTTGATCTTTTCGATGAATCATGCAGCTTCCAATATATTTTACAGAACAAAGAGATTTCTCTGTTGAATCTCTCTTTGATTGTGATATTCGGAATCCTCATTACTAATGGAATTGAAATGATCTTTAGATTGATTAGAAGATCTTTTCAATTGGCTAGAATCCATTACTTGAATGAAACTAGATCTTGTAGAATCATATGCTAGATGCAAAGGCGCATAATAGATCGATATGAACATCATGAGCTATCTCACAATAAAACCTGTTGTTGCTGATACCTTCTTCTTGGTTCCTTCTTCTCCTTCTTCTAGGACTCGAGCTCAGATCGCCTGAGTGCATGTTTGCAGATCGTGGAGTTTCTTTGCAATGTTAATTGAAACCAACACATGGTAATTTTTTTTTTTTTTTTTTTACTAATATTTTCCAACTCTTTCATAAATCTACTAACACAGAATACAAGCGGTTTAGGTTTAATAAGAAAGCATCTTGTTCATGCTCTATGAACAATAGATTATGAGGATAAAATTCATGCACGTGCGCACCCGTTTGCACGTGTGATATAACCCTCTTTCCCAAGAGGAGATAATAAGCAAAAATCCTGGATATAACGTTCTAAGGAAGGGATACAAGAAAGTTTCGAATGATCTCCATTTTATTGATTTTGCATTATGGTCGGAGAAACTTGAAGGAAATAATCATTTGAATAGTGCACTAAAAAAGAGGTTTATTCTTTAGACTAAAGATAGTACAATTTTATTATCATCAGAGATTAAGAAAATTATACTAAACTTAGGCCGATACTAATTACAATGCCGATGGTCCCCTATACAATGTAACTAGAATATTAAACCACTAATATATTTGTTACAAAGAATCAAAAAAATCAATAAATTTGATTTAATGAAACAAAGCAAATTAAAGTGTGGAGATTGATGGGGGGATCTCCAATCTCTTTTTGGATCTCCCCCAGGCACAGACCATTATATGCATTTTATTCAGTGCTTTGTGCACATTTTGGCTCTCATTAGGGCTTCTCTTCTTCGGCCTCCAGCAAGTTGCGTATCACTGCGTCGGATGCGTCTCTTACCAGCTTCGACCAGTCCCTGTTCCAACATGTAGAAACATTATATGAGGCATTATATTGTGTTTAGAATATTTCGTGATTTTTAGTAATGATGCTTTGGTGGACCTTTCATTAATCTTCTACTCGATAGCTTAATCTTTTAGATTGAAATTTAGGCCTTGAATATTCTCTTCTTCTTCTTTTTTCTTATTTCGTATACATCCACTATTTGTCATGATAATATGATTTCTTGTGGTCATTCGTAACAGGTCGTGCTATAGTCCGTGGTGGAAAATTAGAGCAAAAGGGATTGAAGCATACCCTTCTGATGAATGGAAAGTGAGACCAACGGTGTTCTTGGCTTCCTCGACAGCATGCCTATATCTTTGCAAATTATTGGCCGAATGCTTCAGGTCGTCCCGGACATGAAGTTGAGACGGCTTCACATCGCAAAAAATGGGTACCACCCTCTTCTTCCTCTCCATCAGCAAAGCCAGCTCGTGGAGGCAGAACCGCGACTCGCAGTAACGCGGCGAGAACACCACAACCCCGACTTTGCAGCCATAAATGGCTGCGTCGATCTCATCGAACAGATTATCTCCGGGCTTCATGCTCCTGTTGTCCAGGAAAGGATGAACATCGAGCAGGCTCAGGAAGTTGTGCAGCAAGCCAGCGATGCTCCGCTTGGTCTCGGTGCCACGGTGGTTTATGAACACCTCGCATGGCGGCCTTAGGGTTTGGATTATTTGGCTGTTGCGTCCAAGAACGCGGCCGTGATGAATTACGTTCTTGGCTATGGCCGTTGATAATCCCTGCATCACTTTTTTTTTCCAGGAAGCTAAAGTAACGAAAGGTATTTTCAAGTAAAATACGATTTTATTCTGCTAAAGGGTACGATATTCAAGACACAGGGCGTGTTCATTTATATATGAAGAGAGTTGGATGGAGGGAGAAATGTTATGAATTTTTTATTAGACAGAGAATGGTTTGATATTCAAAGGAGGAACTTGTCAAAAGTCGTCGGACCGACTGACCGACCGTATCACGTAGGGAAGCAGCAAAGCATTTGTTCAGAAGAAGCGGGGAAAAGAGAGTGAGAGAATGATTGATCGACACGTGTTTAATTAGGAAGTTTTGTCTGGACCTTCAAACACGGTCGGATCGTGGCCCCTAAAATTGTGTTACGACTACTCCCATCGCCATCATGGTTTTCACTTTCAAATACGTTGTCGTCTTGGATAATATTTTCTGCATGGTCATTTGAATTTGTGCTATTATTTGGCAGGCTCGATCAAACGTCAATTTCTTGTGATTTCTTGGGGCCATTGTCTCATGGGAGATTGCACGTGATGACCCAAGCAATTAGACCAAACTAGGCATTCGAAGGCTAACCCGAATATCACCTAACTGTCGAAATGAAGAAGAAACCGCTCTAACGTCCTCTTTGATTTGGCATAAATATAACTGGAGGAACATTCGTTGTGCTTTGAAGTTCGAAGAACTGCTCTCATACCTGATGTGAGAATTTATTGAATCAACCAATTTATGCATATTGATGGGTGCCTTTCAAATCACCATTAAAGTTAACTTAATCTGATAAAGAGATGCACACGTCAAGTCATTAAATTGTATTAGTTTAGTAAATTACATAGATCATGAGAGAATTTCTTAAGTTAAAATAAGATTGCTGACTTTTTCTTTTCTTGTAATCAAGGGCAAGAGCACGAAGACCTGACGAACACTGCTCAAGCGGTCAAACTCCATGAACCTGTTGAATCAGGACTTTTAGTCTATACAGTAGACCCCACTCAGAGCGGTTTGCAGACGATTAGTAGGAATTCGAACAAAACACGTCTACTTGTTTTTGAGCTAGAAATCTCCCAATGCTCCATCCAACTATAACAACCTTGAGGAGTCAAGTAGTCGTTAATACGTAGGATGCAGTCCGATAACCGAGCCTTACATTCCACATAGTAGTTTCTAAGTAGATCCATGGACAGGAAAATTCTGGTTTATCGCTGTATCAATTTCGTCAGCCGAGGCATCATACAGCTACCATAACTTTCTTCCAATTTCCAGATTCTCAATTTCTCCGTCTTTTGCTAGGAAACCTGCAGTACCTTCCTTGACGCTGCACAGCTTCAAAGAATTCTCTCAGTCGGGTGGAACTTGGACTACGTCAGAGTTTTGGTGGTCGGTGTTGTTCCTGTACCTTCGCTACTATAAGCTCATACATGAATATCTACTAGGGCTTAATTTGAAGTTCAACAGCTTGAACAACTGTAAATTTCTTCCTTTTCATTTACGATAGCTTGTGAAGTATTATTTTCGAGGATAATTTCTGCCTCTCAGAGAGCGTAGAAGTTAGAATGTGAATATCTCCATGATTCAATGGACGACCCGGTTTATTTAGGTATAGCAGGTACATTTGATATGTGAAGCTCCTGAGAGGAAGAGAGAAAATAGGTTAAGCGAAACTTAGAAAGGTCATGTGAAAATTACAAATTTAATAGAAGGAAAAGTTCCGGGCTTCGCATATATTTCGAGAATGGGGAGGGCCCAATCCAACTTTACACTTGGTTCGTCCCAAATTCATACACAAGATCACAAAACTCATAAAGAAAACAAAAAACAGAGGGTTCTCAAATAATTTGGGATGAGAAAGAGAAAAGGAGACAAGGTTTGAGAAATATTTTCCTACAACAGCAAGTCACACCAAACTGCCTCAGACCAATATTACGCTCTTGAAATAGCTTTAACCAAATTTTGGGGTGTTTAGCTCAGCTTTTCCGAGGGATTTTGAGCCTTGGGGAAGATATGATTAGAGGTTGGGACATCTGGAGTGCCATAACTTAGCACGGAAGGACACTTAAGTGTCATAACATTAAAATTGTACACTTAAGTGCCAATATCTGAGTAAAATGGAACACTTAAGTGACATTCCAGCGAAAATCCGGCCAAATGGCTGACGTGGCAATTTTCCGGCGAGTTTGGACCAAAACGGCATCGTTTTGCATGCGACGTGGTGGAGAAAACGCAAAAACGACGCCGTTTCGTGTCTACGTGTAAATAATAATATATAAATTAATTAAATTAGATTTAAAATATTCAAAAAAATTATTAAAAAAAAGAAAAATTTTAAAATTTTAAAAATTAAGAAAAAAAAAGTGGGGGGGGGGAGGTCGAACGGGAGGCTCCCTTGCCGCCGCCGCCCCCCATCGTCGCCGGAAGGGCCGGCGACGGAGGGGGAGGGTCGGACGGAGTCGCCGGCCCATGGTCGACCAACGGCGAGGGCTGCGAGCCCTCACCGGATCGCGGTGAGGGCCACGACCCGGATCTAGGCGAGGGCTCACGGGCCCTCGCCGACCCCTAGCCGTGGCACGGTGACCCCGGCCGACCCTCCCCACTCCGTCGCCGGCCCTTCCCGGCGGCGCGGGGGAGGCGAAGAGGGCCCACGACCCCTTGCCCTAGATCTAGGCGTGGGCCACGACCCTCGCCCGGATCCGGCGAGGGGTCATGGGCCCTCGTCGCCCCCCGCCACCGCCGCCGGAAGGGCCGGTGACGGAGTGGGGAGGGTCGGCCGAGGTCGCCGGGCCCTAGCCAAGGGCCGAGGTCACCGGCCCTAGCCAGGGGCCGGCGAGGCTGGCCGACCGGCGGCGAGGGCCCGCAAGCCCTCGCCACGATCAGGGCAAGGGTCGCGACCCTCGCCGCGATCTAGATCGGGGCGGCGAGGGCTCGCAACCCCCTTCCCCGTCGGTCGGCCGGGGCCCTTCTCGGCAACGGCGGGCCGGCCCCGACCGACCCTCCCCCCTCGCCCCCTTTTTTCTTAATTTTTAAAATTTTTAGTTTTTCTTAATTTTAAAAAATTTCAAAATCCTTAAATTTTTTAATTTTTTGTTTTCTTAATTTTTTAATTTTTTAAGTTTTTTTAATTTTTTTAAATTTTTTTTAAAATTTTTTTATTTTTTTTTTTGAATATTTTAAATTTAATTTAATTAATTTTTATATTATTATTTACACGTAGACATGAAACGGCGTCGTTTTTTACATTTTCTCCACCACATTAGCGTGCAAAACGACGCCGTTTTGGACTAAGCTCGCCAGAAAGTCGCCACGTAAGCCATTTGGCCGGATCTTCGCCGGAGTAGCACTTAAGTGTCCCATTTAACTTCAAAACCGGCACTCAAGTGTACAATTTTAAAGTTATGGCACTTAAATGTCCCTCGGTGCCAAGTTATGGCACTTGCGCTCTACTTCTGCATGTGTTTGGCAAACTTTTTTGTGACCTCTTTAGCCAAATGTTAGCTTTGACAAAGCTGCTTTTAGCATTTGCAAAAGGCTATTTGTGAGGTTGAGTAACTTTTTTTTTTTCAAAAACTATTCTCACCAATTTTTTTCATTTCTTTGGTTTTGCCCCCATTGTTATTGTTCATCTTCTTTGCATGAGGGCGGCTAGCAAGGCTAAATTAGACTGCGAAGGGCCAATGAAAATTGCTTGAGGTCACATGACCTCCGCGAGGGTCATGCGACCCTGGCGAGGGCTACTTAGGGTCATGCAACTTTAGACGGCGATGAATGGCAGCCTAAGCCCTTCGCTAGAGCAAGCAAAGAGTGAGTTTTTTTTTTTTTTTTAATAACTAACTAAATAATTGTGGCCAAGTCCTTTGCAAGAAAAGTTTATCCAAATATTATTTAGCCAAAAGTTGCTTTACCAAGGATTTTTAAATTACAATTTACCAAACGCAATTGCATTTCATCAAACCCCATTTCTCCAAAGCTCATTTCCAAAGCTGAACTAAACACACTCATCCATCCATGGATGAACTAATAGAAAGCCGAAATTGCATTTAAATATAAATTAGTATGGTTTTTTATCATCTCTGATGACTCAATTAAAAGGATCGAACTACTTAATATTCAATATCAATAAAATGAATTAGTGTGTTGGTTCATTTTAAATATATGTGTCGTTTCATTTTAAATATAAATAGTAACTCAATTATATTCATATCATTTGACCATATTGTAGCTTTATTTAGATTTCCATAAAAAGCATGACCAAAAAAAAGAAGGGAAATTGACACAAATAGTTCATAAACTTTGACCCAACGTGCAATTTAGTCTCTAAACTTTTTAATTTGTTCAATATAGTCCATGAATATTTAGTACAGTTCTTGAATTATATGAAAATGTTTAATATAATCATTCCATAATTATTCAAGACCAATGACCACATTGAACATTTTCATATAGATGAAGGGTTGTATTTAATATGTACAAAAAATTCATGACTACATTAAATAAATTAAAAGTTCAAGGATCACACTGCATATTGAGCTAAAGTTCAGGGACCACATAGAAAAAATTAAAAGTTTAAGGACCAAATTGCACATTTGGCCAAAGTTTAGAGATTATTTGTGTCGCTATCCAAAAAAAAAAAATGTTTGAGTGGTATGAACTATTCATTATTAGATATTCATGATGAATAGCCCAAGAGTAAGAAGACGTGGTTGGATTGGAGAGCAATCCAAACTTAAACTTTAAATGAAAAGGTAACTACAGTCTGCCGCTTTCTAGAAATATTAGGAAATGGAAAAGTCCATATTTCTTGATTAAAGATCAGATAATCATTTTTAATAACCTTTGACGGGGCCGTCCTTGTTGATCAATTCTTCACTTCCTTGAGTGGTATTCTTTCCCAACAATTTCTTATCTCTCCGACGCAGAAGAAACGAAAGAAAAATCAACGATTTCAAGTCCGCCGTTCCCACGGTGTCCAACGCTTCAATCCGAAAGAATTGAATGGTATAGGTGTGACATGTTGATTTTGATTCTGGATATAGAGCTTCGCAAGTTACAACCGAGACTTCGTCTCGTTGGCGACGTGTACCCAAATAAAATATTAACCTTAGGATTGATGGGTTCTATGACAAGTCTCGCCAAATTCGACAAGCTCAGATTCATTTAGTACAGTTAACACAATCAATGCTTCTAGACTAACATTCCACTAGAAGAGATCCCAAGAGGGAACTCGTAATTTCATTGAGGGGGAGATTGCTAAGAGAAAGCTTAAATATGAGCTTATTAACATATTTTTACTCAAAAATAAGAAAGTCTTAAGAGCCTATTTGTTTAAAATCAAACAAACACTAAAAAGCTATTGTTTTGTTTTAGGAAAATGGTATAAATGGTCTCTGAACTTTGAATTAATATGCAATATTGTCTTTTAAGTTTTAATTTGTTCAATGTAATCCTTAAACTTAACTTCTAGGTTTCTTCATTATGATCCTTGATTTTTTTCTACATGTTTAATTTAGTCCATAAACTATATGAAAATGCTCAATATTATTCTTCAATTAATTAAAATTAACAGAATTTGCTAATTTGAATTCTAATAAGGTAAGTTTGAACGGTAGGCAAAAAAATAACCTTATGTGTGGATTATCCAAATAAAATATTTGACTTAAATCAAAATATGATATCCACACCATCAAATTACATGGATAATCATTTTTTAACTAAACTAATTTAAAAAACTAAGAGAATTATTTTATGATAATTTGAGCTGAATATATTACGTAGATAATCTGTGTAACGTTATCTTTTTGTCCATTGTTCAAACATAGTGGATTGGAAGCCAAATCAATAAATTCCGTTTATTTAAATTAATAGAATGACAAATTTGAGTATTTTCATATAGTCCAAGGACTAAATTGAACATGTACAAAAAATTCAATAATTATATTGAACAAATCAAAAAGTTCAGGGACAGCATTTATACATTGAGCTAAAGTTTGTGGATGATGTTATATAATGAGTCAAAGTTTAATGACTATTTGTGTAATTATCTATTTTACTTTCCTACCAAAATTTAACATATTATTAGAATTTTCAAAAAAAAAATCAAAAGAAATTATGTGACTTTATGTGTCAACATTTGAATTTATGCCAAAAAAAAAAAAAAAAGTCAAAATTCATGAACTACGAAAATTATATAAAGCAAAAAAAATAGGATAAGTACACTATGAATGTTATAACTTTTTTTTTCATGCACTTGAGTGTCACAAATTTTAAAAATCTATCACTTAAGTGCAATTGGCAAATTCCTCACCAGAAAAAATAATATGGCATTAATTTATAATACATCATCCAACATGGCATCTTGGAGAGCTTAAGTTAGCACTTGAGAAGGTCAAAGATGTCACTTAAGTGTTTGATTGAAGGAAAACAAAAGTTTCAATAACTTCACGAATAATTGTTTCAATGCCAATTTTTAGAAATGGACACTTAGGTTCTTCAATTTTTTAAAAAGCTACCACTTAAATGACAAGAAAAGTGAGTTTGTAAATGGCATCGTTTGAGGAAAGAGAGAGTAAAACTCATATATTAAATGGATAAGTTGAAAGATCCAACGGAAGATTCAACAGACTGTATCTGGTTATAAGTCAAGTGAGTTCATTTAAGCATAATCTAGCACATCATTTAAATCTATTCATTATATGAGTCTTGATGTCTCGAGCACTCTTCTTGTCCTTCTAAGATGTCCTTTTGCCTCTTTCCTGCAAAATCTATCCCGATATGATCTTGTTCATCGTCCCTTCGATATTTGGGACTTTTTTGCGCAACTCGCTAGTTAAAGGCCATTGTGAAAAAGCCTCAACTTTAGTCACTGAAATATTACTAAAATCAGGCTCACTACGCCTATTCTAGCATGACACCATAACATAACTTGCATGCAATCCTAACTTATTAGGTTTGAGTTGAAGCTAATTGTGTCTGAGTCAATTTCATGCCAACCAACAAGACACTACTATTAAGTATTGCCATCTAAATTTTTTGCTAAACATTTTGGATTAAATTGCATAGAAAATTAAGGACCAATTTGGGATTAAAAAAACATTTTTCGCGTCACCTAGGTATTAGTATCATTTGCTTTTACTTGCTTTTTTGTTGTTGTTTTATTTCCCTTATTTTTTGGATAATAATTATTATTTTTTATTTTAAAAAAAAAGAGAGGGCGAGGCCCATGCGGGCTGGGCCTTCGCGCCCAGCCCTTTTTCTTCTTAATCTTCCGCTTGGGCCCAGGCCCATCTGGCCCCCTCACCGTTGCGACCCAGCCCAGCCCCCCTCCTTCTTTCTTCTTCTTCCTTCCTCCTTCCCCTCTCCGCCTGTGTAGCTCCCGCGCGGCGACGATGACGTGCGCGAGGACGGCCTACGGCGGACAGAGAGAGGAGTAGGCCTGCAAAGGATGGGACGCGCCTTCAAAGCAGAGCAGGTGGGCCGCTGAATGAGACGCCGGTTCGGCCGCACCCGTAGACATCGCTGCTCTGTACCACCACGACCCAGTCGGTCGAGCCTCACGCTGTCAACCCCGCCAACGTCTCCTTCGCTGCTCCTCGCCGTCGTCGCCGCCGCCGCCGCCGCCGCCACCACCGCTGCCCACCCTACATCTTAGCTATCGCCACCTCGTCGATCCGCCGCCATCTGCTGTTGCTGCCACCTCGCCGTCGCGTCCACCAGTCCCTCGACGCGAGCTGCTGCAGATCCGTTGTACGCGGCCACGGTGACCGGCGCTGCTCGCCTTAGCTGGCTCCATCGGTGTCACGGGAGTACAGGGAGTAAGGGAGCTTGCGAACCAGGTCGGCGTGAGTCATAGTCGAGCAGGGTTCTTGCTGATCCGGGTCGGGTCAGTTGTGGCGCCGGGGCGGGCTAACTAGGGTTCAATTTTTGGGCCTAAGCAAGGGGGGTCTTGGGCCGTTTATTTGAAGGGATGAACCCATTTTCCCAGCCGAAATGGGCCCGGAAATCAGGCTCGGTCCGGCTGGGGTCTTGCTATCCGGGCCGGCAGGCCCGGGTGGCTTGGACCTGGGTCGGATGTGAAGACCTGACCCGAGTCCCCTTTTTAATATATAATATTATATTTTTATTTTATGAAAAATAGAAAATCCAAAAAGAAATTATATTTTCCAAAAATCAGAAAAATCCAAAAATATTTTATATTTTCCAAGAAATTAAAAAAAAAAAAAGCCTAAATGATGGTTTTTATTCTCCATAAATGCATGAAAAATCCTTGAAAATCCAAAAATGCTTTGGATTCAAAAAAGAGTAGATACCGGAAGAGTATTAGTGATTAGCTAGTATAATCAAGTATTCGATCATAATTTCTTACTTCAACCTACCCAATTGATTATTGACGACTCCTATTTGAAACTGACTTACAAGCTAAAAATTCAAACTATAAGTCGTAAATTGGTGGACTTGAGACAGTTCGCATTAAGCCTAATAAACTTAGCGAGCCATTATCATTGGTATGTGTAAGGGTGCCCAAAAAACGAGGCCTTGACAGCTTTAATAATTATGTAGGGTTTGTGTCGAACTCGCTAGACACAAAATTTATCAGTATAAGTCATTGAAATTAGCATATTAGTATTTGATACAACCTACACGTAACCTTTTTAGCCATGATTAGCAAATTCCATTAACAATGAACATGATTTTATTTGATTTTACAATAATTTGTTCATGGATATTACAAATTGTAAATAGATTCTATAATAAATTAGGAATATTTTCCTGTCAGGTTTGTGTCGATAGAGTGATTTTGCGTTGACAATTTAATTCATGCAATGACAGATCATGTAATTGTGTCCGCTCGTCAAATCATGTTACACAAATCGTGTCCCTTCAATCCATTAACATTCGGGTCATTTTAGGTCAAGTAGGTGGGCATAATTAACTCATCATGTCGCCAAGTGCAAACGATGCCATATTCAAATTATCTAACTCGACTTTTCCTAGCTTTCTAGATTGTTAATGCAACATACACTATCGTCTCAATCCTCGCACTTTGAGCACAACATAAACAGTTAATCAACCTCTCTGGTCTTTTCAAAGACGCGGCAAACGACCCCTTTCAAAGAATCAATTTTGAAATACAAAAGGCAACCCCTGGAATCTGGAAGGGAGGTAGAAGATGACCTGAAGACCGTGGAGAATAGGCCTTTGACTCCGGACAATGTTGGCCATCACTACACTCAAAAGGTGATGGTGGGGAGGCACTAGGGAACGAGGGATGTTTTGTCCACTTTGCCTTTGGCATTGCTCACTTTTCTCTTGTCAAGAATTATTTATTTCTAACATTTGAAAATAAAAATAAATGCATCCACTGACCACGAATCTTTTTTTTTTTTTTTTTTTTGGTTTTTTCTGTAACGAGGATGTATAGTTTAAGTAAATAAATCTTGAATTCGTAAAATATCTCTATAAACCTTATAAATTAGATATGAACGAGTCTTCAGGCGATGAGGTCATATTTATGGTTAAGCATAATTGTGGATTGCGTTCCTAAATCCTAGATACAGTTTTGACTAAGCCAATTGGGACAGATCTTTCAGCCTGAGCAAATTTCAATTCTTTGACGAGCAACCCGGCAAGGGGAAAAGTGATTCAAATGCATACCAGCTAATGCATCTACAATTGCTGTCGGTAGATCTCAGACGAGACTCCCATGATCTAAGTTAGGGACCACTAGACTCACATCCACCCGGTGTAACCTAAAATGTCTTCAAAATCAATGATGATAGTGAAATGTTCTCCACTCCAGTTCACGCTTTGACCAAAAATTTAAAAAAAAAAAAAATACGCTCCAATTCATGCATATAAGACCTTAAGAATCTCAGGGATGGACTGAGTTCACACGCATCTGGTGTAATCCAAAATATCTTCAAAATTGGCAACACAAGTGACATTTTCACTTTAGTTAACACATATTTTTATTTGTTTACACTTAAACAAAAGCATAAGATGGATCACGTCAAAATTTAGAATTATTATCGAATTTCAAAAATTGGTGGAAAAAGTCATATATGAACCTGCATCAACATTTTAGTGCTATGACAATTTCCGGCAGTTTCGTATTTAAAACAGCTACTTTTTTCCCGGTAACTCTTCTTCTTCTTCTTATTTTCAAGGAACTTTCGATGAATGTGATGTATCTCTTAAAAATGGTAGACCTTTGAGGGAAGTTCTAGTGCAAAAAAGAATGGACAAGAGGCAGAAGGAAGCTCTACCATGAAATTTAGCTCCACATTGCCCCTTTACTCTTGTAAATTCCTATTTTTAGATGTGAAAATCTGTATTTTGTAGCATTAGGCATCGTGAGTATTACATCCGAACGCTCGAACAAACGAGAAAAATCCCAATACACACTAATGCCTCGTTTTCCTCTCAAGTTTTTTTATTTATTTATTTATTGCATAATAAGATAAGATGCAGGTCACTTCACTAAGTTTATGTACTTTCTCGATCGAATAGACCATCTGAGGATGGCTATCGTGAAGTAGCATGTGATGGTAACTCCAGCAAAAAGAATTCATACATTTTTCCAGAGGGACAAGAATCAAACCGAGGATGTCCAAAAGAATGTTAATATGACAAAAAATCTGAAATTTGTACATATGTAACACATTTATCTCAAATTAATTTTTTTATCATGAAAAATCCCAAATTTATACACATATGACAAATTTATCCTAAATTAAATTTTGAACCACCAAAAACTCCAAACTGATATACCTACGGTAAATTTACCATAAATTAATTTTTTGATAGCTATACTCTCTGTTAAATTTGATTAGTACGATAAAAAAAAAATCATAAAACGGGTACTCCTATGACAAATAGATGGTAAAATCCCAAATTAGTTGACCCGTCAAATTACCATGTATCATCCAACTCAATAATTTAATATTAAAATTTGACGAAAACTAATAAGATAAATTTATCACAAATGTACCCGTTTCAAATTTTCAATAGTAAAAAAATTAGTTTGAAATAAATTTATCATATATGCACCAATTTAAGGATTTCGTGATATCAACCCAAGAATTTATGCACATAAAGGTGTTGAAAAAGGATGTGTATTAGTGACAAGGGGCAATGGTATTAATTATTAGAGCTTAGTCCCTTGAATCATGGGGCAATGATCATACATATTTGGATTGAGGCTAATTGGTTTTTCTTTCTGTCTTCGCTGTTGCCATAAAGGTCTATACGACAACAACGACAGTTCCCTCGAATTATGGGGTGGATTAGTTAGCCGTTCGAGAGAGAGAAAATGCCTCCAATGGAAAAACCCCCCTCGCAAAACCAGCGCCAGAACCGCATAAAACAACCAGGGCAAAGCAAACCTTCCGTAACGAACGTCTAACGACGACGCCTCCGCGGTCCGTCCGTCCTTTAAAAAAAAAGCCATTTCGCCACCTTTCGGGGCCTTGACTTTCTCCACGAGAAAGTTCCGGACGAGAGAGCATCAAGAAAACCTGTCCTAGGCCATCCGGAAATGCTCCGCACGTAGGGATCGCAACGACAGCGACGGTCTCTCTTCTCTTTTCTCTGTATTTCATTCCATGACCGGCGCTTTCAGATCTCGAATGTTTCTTCGTCTGAAGAGCGCTTCTTTGCCCGTTCTCTCCGTATAAAAATCAGGGTTCCTCTCAGACGGTCCGTCTGGCGCTTTTGCGTTGATCGACCGTGATCTGGACCGGCACACACGTCGACGACGACCATGGCGACCCAAAGCTGCTGTGGTACGTCGCCGTTCCTGGGGGATTGCGGCTCATGCAAGTCCTGTGGTTACGAGGTATGGTAGAACATGATGTTAGAATCATATATGTTCTTGTTCTTCTGTTTCATTTTTGACATGCAGTTTGATGAGGTTAGACACATCCATGATGTCTGAGACTTACGTTTGGCACAGCTACCTTCCATTTGCTTAATTTCCATGGTTTAGGAATGAGAATACCACACTGCTTATACGTCTTATATACCATGACCAATTCTGATATATCGCGATGAATTCACTTCTTTTATCGGCATCATACCCACCGACATTTTGTAAAATATTTCATTTTCTGAGTCCTTAACATTTTTCTGGGAAAAATGTGCCTGGTAATCTGTCGTTCATCTTTCATCGAATATTTCTTCATGATTTCTATATTCATCTGTGATCTTTTAATCTTGTCCTCATTTTTGTAGGATAACATAATTTACTGTCATCACTTCGCCATAACGTGAAATCAGTAGTCGTGTTATTCATAAATATGGCCGAAGCATACAAGTATCTATCCCGATTAGCTCTTAGAAAATACGTCCCAAAAGTTAATTGACGATGTGACGATCTTGACAATTTGGGAATCTGCTGCTGCAGGTAAGGAAAGAATCCAAGATGTCAAAGCATCAAAAGGGCGTCGAGGGCTCGAAAATCGCTAGCTTACATGGATCCAGAGACGACCTTCTGGCAATGGAGCTGCAGGGCAAGATTTCCATCTTTCGCGATCTCATTGACTTACCACCTTGCCATGGTTCTATGTCGGTCGACAAGGTGATTAAACAGAATGTTGCTCGTCCCTCTAAAATCCTACGTGAATAGACCTTTCTGATATCAATATAATTACAAATTCAAATACCTTGAATTCTCTTCTCTCGCAGCTGGTAATAGAGACAATGAGAGATCTCCAAAAGCTTTACCCTGAAATCATATCAAAGATGCAAGTCGCAGAAATGAAGACATCAGCAATAAATCAGGTACGCTATTTCGATTTGCGGAGCCGAATATGGTTAGGTGAATTGCAGATTTGAAACTTTAAAAAGGCTCTCTGCTGAATTAACCAAACATATTCGAAGCAGGGTTTGAGTTACTTTTGCACTGCCTTAATATCTATCGGAGATTCGTGGAAGATGAACAATGTGTGGATTGATAACACCACCGTCAACGAGATTGCTAATATGGAGCGCAACAATTTGGAGAAAATTGGTATGCTTAAAATATAGTTCGCTTAAAGTAAAAGTTGAGTTTCTCCTGAAATTCAAAACCCAGTGATCTTGTTCTGCCAATGCAGTGGGAATAGTATTGGCAATACTCGAAGGCCTGATAAAACTAGTTAGAGAGAAATTCGACCTGATGGATGTAGAAAATGAGGACGAAGATCAGCGCCAGTTCGAGAAGAACCTCACAGGATGTCTCGACATCCAAAGCCCCTGTGGCTCACCTGTTAGTCCGAATTCGGTCCTTCCAGAACAGCTTAAGGCCACGAAATTCGCAGAGGTCTCCTACACGCCACCACTGCTGTTTCCTCTCCGTGTTAGGGCTGTGGGGAAATTGAACCCGATCGACGTGAAGCGCCTTTCGCTGTACATGTTTCCTAATGTTACAGCACAAACCGGCAGTACTGCAAATGCAACTTGTGAGAAAAAAGAGGAAGCTAGCAACACCGACAATGTGAAACAAGAACTTGCAAAAGAGGAGGCTTTGCAAGAAACAGTGCAGCCACCTAAGGTGTTGTCCAGTGCATCGCCATTGCTTATGTTGCCACCGCCACTGCCAGTGCCTTGCAGGATCTCACCAATAGAGGAGGGTTCGCAAGGAACAGTACAGCCACATAAGGTATTGACCAGTGGATTGCCATCACCTAGGTTGCCACCTCCACCACCGCCGCCGCCACTGCCTTGCAGGATCTCACCTATAGAAGTCCAGCCAAACATTGTAGCACAAGCACCCCCACCGCCTCCACCGCCTCTACCTTCTTCATCAGTCAATTCACCAAATGTTACAGTTCAGTACCCACCACCTCCCCCGCCGCCACTGCCGCCAGCAACAAAGATGCAAGGAAACGTCGCAGTGCCTCCTCCACCGCCACCTCCGCTTCAGACACCTTCAAAAGGATCCACACCTCCACCATTACCTCCCCCACCATTTGGAAAAGGAGGAGCTGCTCCACCACCCCCTCCACCGCTCAGTGCGACCAAATCCCTGCGGCCCAAGAAATCAACCACAAAGCTGAAAAGATCAACCCAAATCGGCAGTTTATATCGTCTGCTCAAGGGAAAGGTTGAAGGGTCGAGCCTAAATGGTAGATGTGCCAATGGGAAGAAAAGCAAGGTCGGCACCTCGAGTGGTGGAAAACAAGGAATGGCCGATGCGCTAGCGGAAATGACAAAGAGGTAACTCTTGAAGGTACCAAAAATCCTAACGGTATTTACAAGAAAAGATTATGTTAGAAAAACTAACCTTATCTTTTATGTAATTTGCCAAAATTCTATATCTCAGATCGGCATACTTCCAACAAATCGAGGAAGACGTCCAAAACTATGCAATAATTATAAAAGAGTTGAAGGGTACCATCACTTCTTTCAAAACCAGGGACATGGCTGAGCTGCTCAAGTTCCACAGTCATGTAGAGTCTCACCTCGAAAAGTTGACTGATGAAACACAGGTCTACAATTAATAGATTATTCCATGTTATTTTCTGACAGTCGATCTAAGCATCACCATCAGCTCAAGATCCTAACGATCGACTCTTGGAATCGCAGGTCTTGGCGAGGTTCGAAGGATTCCCCACAAAGAAGTTGGAATCATTACGAACAGCCGCAGCACTGTACTCGAAGTTAAACTCTATTATTGTCGAGTTGCACAACTATAAAATCGTGCCTCCCTTAGGGAAGCTCCTCGACAAGGTCGAGTGCTACTTCACCAAGGTAAACTGAATATCTATTGTTTACCCTCAAGATATCAAGAGGCTTTGCCATGAATCTTTGCTTGAACTTCATTGCTCACGGTTTTTGCCAAATTGAACCGCAAATAGATCAAAGGAGAACTCGACAAACTCGAGCGCACAAAAGATGAAGAGGCCAAGAAATTCTCAGCCTGTGACATCCAATTTGACTTCGATATACTCGTAAGGATCAAGGAAGCAATGGTGGATGTATCTTCAAGCTGCATGGAACTGGCACTTAAGGTATCACATAAAAAGAATTATTGAAGCGCGAGTTCTATTAGTTCATCAGACTATAAATGCAAATGGACAATCCAGATCTTGAGTTTCATCTTATAAGTCTGGTGTTTTTTTTTTTAAAAAAAAAACTTTAACATAGTCTGGTGTTTCTTTAGCTCACCCTTTCTCTTGATGCAGGAGAAGAGGGACGCCAAGGCGAATGAGGATTTAAATGCTGGAACAGAAGCGAACAAACGAGGACAGGCATGCACAAAAATGCTCTGGAGGGCTTTTCAGTTCGCGTTCCGGGTGTACACATTTGCTGGTGGCCATGACGACCGTGCCGACAAGCTCACTAGAGAGCTGGCTCATGAGATCGAGTCTGATCCACAGCACCAGTGAACCTGTCAATCTATATTTCGCCAATTAAATGACAAGTTTGAGGCTATTCAGTGTATCTTACTGGAGTCTTTTTTTTGTGGCTTATGTATAATCCCTCTTTTGAGAAATTCCAGTAATCTCTTACTAGATTTCTTGAGGACACCAGTTTAAAATATGCCATTCCAAGACTCTCTGGCAGAGATACAAGCTAAACTTAAGGTTTGCTCCATGTTGGATAGAATATATAAACAAGTATTATTATATTCGAGTGTTTGATGCGGCATTTAGTAACTAGTTGCTTTCCCACTCAAGTTTGTTCTTAATTATGAAATAGAATTGCTGTCTGGTGATTTGTTGTGGTAGATACAACCCAAATTGGGGTATGTCACGTTTAGGCATTTAAAGGTAGGAACAGAGACAAAAAAAAAAGCCTCATCTACGTTAAGATTAAGAACTTGGGAATGTAATGCGAACATGCCTGTGAAAGAAAAGAGTGGGCACGTAGAGGACAACACGCGAATTACGAATGACAGGTCTGCTTTTGGATCGACTATCTGTCTTATATACCGTTCATTTTGTGCATCACCAATGAATGAGGCAGAGGCTAAGTTAAAACCTAATCAACAAAACCTCAAAAGAAATTTCACCATTTCACAGAGCAGTTCTCTGGGTATTCTAATAGTAGAACAGTCAAAATGCATCTTTCTGTGTGGCAGTTCCTCTGCAAATTTGCGATCATGTCTTCAAACAGGCATCCTGAGGAGAAAAAGATGGACCAACTTGATCTGAATAAAAAAATTGCAAACCCTACGCATGAAAGCTCAGGACACCGAGAAGCAAAATCACTCTGCTCTTCGAGTAACTAGGATTAGACAGCATTTGCAACATGAATCAGAAGGGTCTATGTCTGCAATTACAACAGCAGTCGAATGCAGCATCTGGTGATGTTTTGAATGCAAGATCAATCAATCGCATATCAGGAACATGGTAAAATAATTGCCAGAGAAAAATCAGACGTTTCAACGAGCTGAGTGCTTAAGGACGTCGCGAGGGACAACATTCTTGGGAAGCCGAACGGTGATGTCTAGGCCACCAGTTTGTTTCGAGGGATGCAACATTGAACCGAATGGGTTGTGAACTGTCTTAGGTTTGCCGGCCTGTTACAGATCGATACCTGTTATAGTAGAGTCCAACTTATTTGCACATTTTTTTGGCACAATTGTGTTATTTTCTCTAGGAAGATAGGCACTAGGTTAATTTTTATTATTTAAGCTAAACAAGTATTTTCCTTATCAACAAAGCGCATTCATAACATAGCCGACATATAAATGTTAAATGAAAGAACATGTTATCATTTGCATAATGGATCGATGGCTCATAATGAAAATTCTAAGTCATCGTCATACCATATTGTTGTGGATGACATGCAGATGTGATTCTTTATGTGTAAAAGAGAAATAGGTCATGCATATATCTTCAAGTAAGAACAGAAGTTAAGAAAATTAATTGCTAGAATCTGCCAAATATAATAGAAGTATCTCATGAAAGTATCCCAGTGATAAACTTACCAAAGTTGTAAGAAAGAAATCTAGGCATACCATTATTAATCAAATGCATTTAACAGCACAAAAATATGTCCAGCCTATAAATATGGACTAGTGCAGATAGAGTGCAAATTTAACATCTTTCTTTCCCAATCTAAAGCAAGGCAAAGGAAATGCAAGGAATACAACCGTTTGCCTATTTTTTTTTAATTGTTTCCTTCGTGTGCATGGCGCATGCTATTTCAAAATAAATATCTACCAAAAGATAGTAACCATAAAACAAATACCTTTTTCCCTTTTTCAGGTGAGCCATGGATGGTGACAAGAGTCAACGCATCATGTCAACGAGATGTTGATTGCAGCCGGCAATGTCCGAGGGCCAGGTGGGCACTTTGCGATCTCGGGACTCACCAATGCTCATGCATTGGGAGCAAATTAACTGATTCTGCTAATGTTGATGTTGAACCCCAATTAGCTTCAAATCCCTAATTACTCAATGTGTGGAAACAAACCCTTGTTGATGTCCTCAATAATCAAATCATGAATAAATTTGTCTGGTACTATGATATTGCATCAGTCCTTTTTGTCCTCACATTCTTATATTGTTTTTTGATATTCGGTCTTCCGCAATGCATATTATCCACAACAATTTGGTAAAAATGACATTACAATCTAACATTAGCTAAACACCCAATGCCTGTCCATCTAGCGATCACAATTAGCTTGCTTCATCAACTTGGCTTCTCCCTCCACAAGATAAGTGTAGGTTCATTGAGTACAAGGAATTCTCAATTTACATTTTTTAGAAAATGAAATCTTTCCCATCAAACCTATTGATTTCGTTTTTCCTTCTTCTATCATCATCGATTTACCTCAAGTCAATTGAGTTCAGCTTTGGTATCAATTGCTACGAAAAGCAAGCAATTGAGCACAATAGTAAACGTAACAAGGAAATAAATCGAACACTAAATTTACATGATTTGATTGATTTGACCTACTCCGCGAGAAGCAATATGTGTTTCCATTATAAATCAATCGATACAACAAGATTACAATCACACTCAAGTAATTTAAACACTCTTCCTATTTCTCAATTCCCAATGACACCAAGTGACCCACATAGTGTTCAACCCTTACAATTTTTTCGTAAGACAATCTCACAAAGGAATTCACAAATCTTACCACAAAATTCATTAGCTTGAAGCATTTGCAATTCCTTCATGATGTAATTCACAAGCATATTGCACAATCAATTGTTATGACCGAAAGCTCTCTTTTTTTTTTCGATAAGGTAAGATTAGTATTGACTTTTAACCAAAAGGAACTTTACAGCAAAGTAATCTCAGCACCAACAAACTTGCACTCATGGTGACAAACAAGTCATTAAGAGTGGAAGGGTGTCGAGAGTAAAAGAAAAGGAGGGGAAACCAAAACAATGGCAAACCTCAAACAAACTTTACATAGAAAGATTTGACACCTCTGAAGAGAAAATAGAGGGATCAAGTCCCCAACTTCATTGAATCCTCTTGTTCCTTGGCATGTCCACCACATGGCTGAACGTAGTAGCCTTGTCCTTAACGGTTTTGACGAGATGTTTCTTCAAAGCAAGCATAAAAAGGACTTGGCTCCGGAAAAAGATATTGTTCCACGTCTTCCAAATTAAGTGACAAAGGGCCCCAAAAGCAAACCAAGCAACAACTGAAAGCTCTTTTGATCACCACTAATAGGCAAAAATTGACATTCACCTCTTGTATATATAATATTTGGTTCCAGACTAGGAAAAACCTATTCAAACTACAAAACCACTCAAAATTACGAAACCTACTAAAACTAATAAATGTTTATTGGTTAGGTTTGCTTTACGAGGTCAAACTCGAGAAATATCTTCAATAATATATGTTCTACATCTCTGGAATTTCACGAATATGTTGGGGTGGATAAAGACAGAATTTGGTACATATGTGTATTAAGATATTAAGATTAGATGAAACTAGTACATAATGGGGTTGTTATTTTATGAGCTAAGCGCTTATATGATTTCATTTACATTTAACTTTAATTAACTGATTAATCCAAAAATTTCTCAATCTAACTATCAGCGTAGAATGGTAGCATGAGAATGATGCACTTCGGCGGACTTTTAGTTTTGCAATAGAGACCCACCCACGAGGCCTTGTCGTTTCTTAACAAATCGTTGACCGGCGTTGTCAATGGCTTTGAGAATTTTTTTACAAGCCTAGTAATTAAGAAATAAATCTAGATAGGATTTAAGAAGATATTTGCGGTTATATTTTTTTTTTATAGCGATATATCTCAGAATTAATCATGTAAGTTAATTCAAATTAATTAAGTTAACAGTTGAAGGTGATCTTAAAGAGCAAAAGCTTTCTCCCACGCGGAAGTAAGCTTTTAATATTAATTTATTCTATTAATTTTCAATTTCTATTTAACCATATGTAGGTATGCTAGATATTTCATAGGGGAGTTATTCATTTCTCTATCCAGAACTCATATGTCTGGAACTTTTTAGAACAAACAATATGATATGAAATTATGAACATATGTGGGAAATAACACGGAAATTGATGTATCTTGCGAGTCAAATTTAATGCAAGAAGAATAAATTGACAGAGAAATCATTGATGAAGATATGGATATTAGAGATTTACATAGTCATTATTATCAATCCAGTATAATCCAATCCTATTCGAGGTTATTTCAGATGATGAAGAAATCATGCATCCTCAAGCAGCTTTGTACTGCAAGAGAATGTCTGTACTACACTAAGGGTATGGAGCTTTGTACTGCAAGAGAATGTCTGTACTTCACTAAGGGTATGGAGTTTCTTTTGTACTTCATCATCTTGAGAGGACTGTTAGTATTTAAGAATTTTCCGTCAGCCCTTCAGTATGCAGAGTTCTAGACACCAGAGAGAGAGAGAGAGAGAGAGAGAGAGATGACCGGTGAACCATTCGTTCTTTTCTCTTGAATTTCCCAACTCATGAGAGCTGCAACGGAACAAGCGATATACACGACGGAAGACGCAGAGATACTCTACAGGTAATTGATTATGCTAGCTTGTTCGCATTACTCCAGGCTTTTCCTTCACATGCACGCGCACACAGATGTGTTCTTCGGTGGCTATGAGTTGTGCATGACCCTCGATTGCCATGCATCTTAAATAAGTCAACTACCATACATGCGTGCAGATACATCTAAGAATGTGTATGCACGTATACGTACTTATGTAACGTATGTTTGTATGCGTGATTTGTTGGTCAAGCTGCTAATCTTAACTTTGTGGGACAATGGCTATGGTACTCTTGAATTCCTGACTGTTCTTTTGTTTCGGTCTCTATTTCTCTGTTGACTTATTGGTATGTGGATCTGGCATCACACCATGCGCGTTGAATTTGCAAGTTGTAAGATTGTTTAGCTCTCATCATTCAAGCTTTCTAGAATAACCCCAGTCGTGGATACTAATGGACAAGCAATAGTTCACGTTGGATCTCGATCTCTCCCCATTCTCCCTAAAATAAGTGGAGATGGCGAGATTCTTGAGTTTTTTTATGAGATGGGTGGTGATTAGGTAAATTTATTTGACAATGAGATGCGCAGACACGATTGGTTTCAAAATGGAATATGCTTTTTCATTTAATAGCACCCCGGATTAGAATAAGCACACAGATCTCTACGGATTAAATAAAACAACGACTGTACCTTTAAATTAAATTAATCGAAGCCATTTAGGGTTTACAAGAGCCTACCACATGCAACGCAGCGAGCATTTTATTCAAACACGCATGATGCAGAAACTAAGAGAGGCGAGAAAAGTCGTGAGGAAAGAAAACGAAAAGTTTACACGTAATTTAACCAGAAAGATTTGACCAGTAATCTTCAGACTCGAAATAGGAGAAACATGACAAAAGAACGCCGCCGCCGTCGACTTCAGTCGACGAATTCAATCTTAATGTTGCCGACGGTGACCTGGTCACCGGCATACCTCGGGGCCAAAGTCACCAAGATCTCATCGTCGTCCTCGCACACCAGGTCCTCTAACAAGTCCGTAATCCCCAGCCTCAGCCTGGTCTTCATCTTCTTGTGGTGCTTGTGCTTGTGCGGCACGTTCACGAAGCTGCCCGCAAACTCGGTATTGCCGGGGGTGCTGAGGGTGTCGTGCTCGTCGTTGATGTAGACGTCGAACTTCACGAATGCGTCCCTCTCGAACTCGATCCCTTCGATCAACAACACCTCCTCTTCCTCCTCCTTCTCTTTCTTGCTCCTCTTTTGCTTCGGCCTCTTCACCAGAGTTCTCACAACTTTGTCTAGTTTAACAGGGAACTGGACGATAGGCCGCGGTATCTCCGCGGCATGAGCAACTTTCCCAAAGGCCTTGGCCACCTTTTTGGCTATTTTGCGTGGGGTTGGCTTAGATTTTAGCCATGGAATGTCAACATCTTGGTACACATAACCTAAATTAGTGGTTTCTAGGCAATCTTTAACCTTCACACGCACAGCCTGCGCGTTCTCGTCGTAGAACAGGAAGGCGGCATTGAGCCAGTCTGGGTCCTTGAAGTCGGTCCTCTTCGAGCCTCCTAGGGTTTTCCACACGGTCCACATGCGGTCGACATTGGAGTGGTGGGAAAAGAAGATCGGGTCTCGGGCAGCGGAGTAGAAATTACCCATGTCCTCCAGGTTTGGCTGCCTGTTGTCACCGCACCAAATGTGGACTGGTCCGTGCGGGATGTTCTCGAGCGACCCGGCCCCCGGATCCGCATCATCGCCCGCCCGGTAGGCACTGCCGAAGAAGAGGTTTGCCGACTTCCCGTTTGACACCATTTGCCTGTTTAGACCGAATTCATCATATCATAAAATAAGAAGAAAAGAATGTCTTCTGAGTTAATTTTAAGTCTGTATAGTTTTTCACACATAATCCACATCCATCATCATTAATTTTAATAGTTGGTTAATTTTTCAAACTAAGGCATTTGAATTAAGCAGTTACCATCTCAATGCATCAAAAAAATTTCTTTTCTTTTTGTAGATTCTTGTATAACCCAATTTTTGCGATGTATTAGTTTGACTCTTTTTACAATGCTTATAATAAAGTCCTGAATAGCATCCTCATAGTCTCAAATATATAGGATTCATCTATTATCAGTGCTTACGTAGAAAACTGATGGAAGAGTTTATACTAAAATAAAGAAAGAATCAAAGGTGACAAAAAGAGAATCTACCCATCGCAAACCGAAGCATTGCCTTTTGACTATGTGTTGCCAATTAAATGGAATCAATTTAGATCTATACCTATGTTCACCAAACCTAAAGTTTCTCTTTCTTGTCAAACCTTATTACCTGTACATGATGGTTAGGTTGCTGGACAACTGGTCCTGATTCGATGTGGTCGGGTCCTCGCCGTTGTAGTCGAGATCCACGAGCATAGGTGGTGCATGCTTTGGGTTTCGGTTGGCATCATAGAGCGGCGATTGTGGGTCAGCGAACAAGGCAGGCATCTTCATGCCGTCGGGCGCATCCCAGTTCCAGTAGGGCAATGCGAAGGTCGGGTCTCCGATCAAGCTCCCCAAGATCTTCTCATAAAAGTAGAGATAGTAACGGTGGAATGGGAAGAATAGCCAAGAGTTGTGGACCTGAAGTTCCAGGTTCGGAAACCCGACTTGGTGATGGGCCCGTCGCAATAGGCGCAATGCACATTGGCTTGTTGCATGAAGCTACGCGGGTCATCGGCCGGTAAAGCCTTCATGAGCTCGATGGCCTTGGCATATTTGGCGATGTAGTCCTTATCGGCCAAGTGAGCAGCCGGCCTCACGCGCAGGGGCGAGTTTGAGGATGGGAGCTTGAAGTCTAGGATCTTGGTGGTGGGCGGTGGGCAACAATTGATGGCCTTCACGCCGGCTGGCAAGTCGGCCTTGCCACACTTGGTAAGGTCCGGGGCAGATATCGGGTCTGCAAGCGCGAACGGGTCGGATCTAAGCCCGACCGCCCCATAGAAGCCACCAAGGCCAATGAGGACATTCCTCCTGTCGAACTTCGCCGACAGAGGATTTTGTTCAGAGTCGTCGTTGCTCGGGGCCTTGCATGAAATGGTTGATCGCCGTGCGGAGGGTTTCCTAGGCTTCGAGTAAAAGGAGACCAGGGCACGTTTGTGTAAGAACGGAGCGGATGTTGAGATGGCAGCAGAGGAAGAGAAGGAGGAGGTGGTGGTGCCGGTGGCGGCGGCAGCAGCCGGTGAGGGAAGAGAAGCCATTGGCCAAAGTTTGTTGGGGTGCTTAAGCTAAAGGTGAATGACGCTATTATATAGAGTTGTCAACGCAAAGTGGTTAGACTTTTTCTCGTTCATGTTACCACGTATTCTAAAGTTGACGGATAATATTAAGAAAGGACCGACTCCACGTGGGAAATTGAAGGAACCTCTAGGCACAGCTTCCTCCAATTGCGTGATGGAAAACCCTTGTTCGAAAGTCCTTGATTTCTGGGTTTATCCAAAAAAGTCTGTGTAATCAGGTCAAAACTAATTATACTGAAAAGGATGGTCAGATTATCCTTACTACTTTTAATTATGATGAATAAATGTATTATTATAATAATTTGTCCTTTTAACGTGCACTCTGATATACTTTTTATCCGTTTTACTGTTGATTTTTTCCCCCAATCGAAAGGTTGCATTGGGCTCTTAAGTATCGAAACCTCAATTAAGCAACACTACGGAAATTGAAACGGCATCCTTTACATATTGGAGGATTAGTTATAATGCTACCAGTTTAGAACGTGGATCTTGTGCTAAGAATGCAGAAATTCAACTGGGAAAAAGAACACCAAAATAATAGGTCACTAATTATGGTTAGCTAATTAAGTCTATCATTTCCATACAAGAACGTCACAAAATAACAAATAGCAAGCAGAAGTTACCTATTTGAATCCCAAATGTTTTCGATCATGGACGCCTACATCTATTAAGATCTAGACTAGATTAGTCTGTAAAACTTATCAGGGATTTCATGAATTTTTAGGTAGTCAGGTTTGTACACATATAGATTATAAAAAGAAGTAACAGGAAATATGGGAAGCCGGCCTGACCCTGATCAACAATAATCAATTAATGTGGGAAGCCGGCATTCGTACTGTTATCATTTTGAATATAATTATAGCACTGTCAAAGTGCCAACTAATCCCTTATTTAGATAATCCCAAACTCGAAAAACGACAAATTATAGGTAGTCATCAGCTGAATAGAGAAAAGACGATATTGCTCCATCACTTCTCTTTCTTTTCACACTGCCCCGCTCATATGCATTTCATTTCTAAGGCATTTTTAAAGCATTTTGACTAATTTAGAGACAATGACACAAATAATCCCTAAACTTCGGTCTGATATATAATGCCGTCCTTGAATTTATCATTTATTCAATATAATTCTTAAACTTTAACTTAATGTAATGTAGTCCCATGAACTTTTAATTTATTCAATATAGTCTCTAAACTTTTGATACTTATTCAATTTCGTTTTTGAACTATATGAAAATATTCAATGTTATCATTCCATTGATTTAAATTTAAAGACAATATTGAACATTTTCATATGATCCAATGAATAAATTGAAAATGTATAAAAAAAATCCATGGACTATATTAAACGATTCAAAAGTTCGGATATGGCATTAGGCTAAAGTTTAAAAATTATATTAAATAAATTAAAAATTTAGAAATCATATTACACATTTGGCCGATGTTCATAGACCACTTGAGTTATTTTTCCAATTTAATAAGGGGATGATAAGAACTGATGCATTTGATTCCTCGTTCTCTTTATTGTTGATGATAACAAAAACATATTTCGACTATGTCTTCCGCTTCTGCTCAATCCTAAAACCCTAAATTCGCATCTGATAAAAGATAAGAACATATAATGCGTGCACAAAGATGAATATGTGTTGGCGACGAATAGAGGGAGTTCGCAACCCGGATTCGAGGCTCGATTTCCATTTGCAAAATCAGCTCGAATCTCATCGGAACTCCCACGCTTGCACGGATCTAAGCAAACCCTTCACATGTGACGACAGCCAAGAAGTACATCTCGAAAATCGACCTCCTCAAAACCAAATCATCCTCTGCATCGATCTTGCCTCGTGCTTTCGCTTCATGCACAAACAAAACAACGCCATTTCAGTCCCAAAAAAAATCATCATTACTAGTATGTTACGTGGCCAAGATGATCTGGAAAACCTAATGCATGATCTATCATTTCCTTGTCATCAGTGTCGACATTCTACCAATCTAAAGATACCCAGGTGGCAATCCAACTCAATCTGACTCGAGCGTGAAGAGCGGACGCGGGATGGAGATGAATTCGATTCGTAGCGTCTCTTGATCTCAAAGTTTGAATTGAAGCAATCACGTGAATAATGTCACCTCCACCTGGTGTATGGAACCCTGCGAATAGTCGTAGTTGTGATCCCTGCAAAATAATCCAAGTTGCGCACGTTCACCAACCATCTCTCTCTCTCCAATCTAGAAATTCACGTTGACTTCTTCCCTTATATCACTTCAATTCCGGGATAATGTTGGATACCTCATGCGATATATTCTTCCCCAAGTTGATTTTTAACCTAATTTTCGATCCCATCACCGCCCATATCGACCTGTTCAAAATAATACTAGTCGTGGGAATTAATACCCTTGTTGGCATATGAAATCAATGTTTGAGTTCTTCGAGGGGTTGGCGATGAAGCAATCTCATTTGACCAAGAAGTCTTTCGATCCCTAACGTCTCTATAGGGAAGGAGATTTGCCCAAGCAAATGAAGAAAATAACACGAAAAGCTTGACAAGCAAACCACGTTCAGCAATTGTCTAGTCCGGTTTATGACTTTTGAACAGTGGAGTGCTGCACATGTTTTACCCATTCAACGTGCCTTTTAATCTGTGCAGATCCAATATTTTCTCGATGAACAAGTACCTAGGACACTCAAGGATGAGATAGTTATTAATCTTGGCTTAACCCTTTTCTTTTTTAATTTGATCAGAGATTTATTATTGATTTAATCGAAGTCCATCGCTTTAGGGAGGATTAGAAATAGAACGGTCGAACTGCGTTATAGGAGGAAGCCGACACGTGAGAGTTTTCACTGTCGGAGCTCCCGAAGCGTTTTATGGGTCTCCCGAGGAATGATTCTCGCTGGGTCACCTTTTTAACCGTACTTTCCATGTGAATGATCAATAATATATAAACCACTTGAAAGTATATAATCACTTCAAATTAGTATGAATGACCTAGGCCTTTTTATTTTTATCCGAGAGATTATCAGCTTTAAATGGATTTCTCTATGTATCGTAGGAACCCCATTGTGCTGTTGACTATCGCATTCCAAGAGCCAAAGATATGGATGTCAAACTTGATGGATTTCGTGTAATCATAATCATCCCTCGAGTCTCAAGAAGCGAGATTGCTCCATATAATATTTATATAGTAGCTTCGGTAGGTAGTATAGTCACACATTTGGACTAGCACTCATATGTCCACAATCAAATACGCCCTCGATCCACATAAAACATGATTAGAGATCACTATTCTTTTTTTCCTCTCGTGCATCTCCATGTTAACATCTAAATTTTGACGATCCCATTTAAGTCTTTATTGCATGAAAAATTAGAAATTGATCTTGGCCCCTAAACAAAAATAATATGATCTAATAGCTTATAGACATTCGGAATATATTTCAGCGTGAGGATAGGAGAAATTTGGCCAACCCGTATGGAACATGGTGGCAGAAATTCATCAAGTGGGAAGGCCTTAATTGGCCTAATTTAAGCTTAATTCAGCCCATTGAGAGAGATTGAAAGAGAGAGAGAGAGAGAGAGAGAGAGCTTCAGCTGAAGGCATCTTCAGCTAGCTCCACACCAGCGATGATCTTGCCGTGCCGTGGAGGACCCTCAACCCAAGACGCCGCGACCTCCCTACCGAATTGCTGCTGCTCAGAAAGTCGATGTTTTCTGCTGTTGGCCAAGATGTCCTGTGAAGCCTCCGATAGCCCGTTGTTGACGTCATGACACACGAACCCTTGATGAAGTCGCAATCCTTGCCACCTCTCTACTGCAGCGGCATATTGATAAAGATATTTCTTTTCCAAAATCAAAAGAGGGATTGGGTTGACTTTGCGCTCAACGACAACTGAGCCATTCCTCCGTGACCTACTGGTGGCTGTATGTCACACCCCAAAACTACAATAAAGATGACAGAACTGTCCTTCCACCCGAAGGACGCAACCTTTAACCACCCAAATGTCACTCCCAAAAGCCCCATCAACATCGCTCTCGCTTTAATAACTACTAACCAAGGGAAATAAAAAGATTAAAAATGGAGAGACGAGCAACCACAAGCTCGGTAATTAGTACATAGCTCTTTAAAGCAGATCGAACAACTACTATGCATAATATATAAGTATAGAATACTACCAAAACTCATAATCCAACTCGTTAATATACGTATCAAATCAAGTATTGGTCGTTCATTTCAACAAAGCTCTGTACAAGTTAGAGATACTCATTTACATTCATCATCACAATTCAAATATCAATAATCAAGTCCATTGATTAATCTCTATCAAAAACTACGTCAATGGTCTATCCATTGATCCATCTCATATCAAAATACACGCCGATGGTCCATCTGTCCTCCAATCTTTTGCTCAACATCAAAACATGGTCATGATGCAACGCCTTGTGACAAGCCAACGAAGATTCCCCCTTGGTAAAATCTCCACCTATAAAACCAGTGGCTCGACCTATAAGGATATCATAAACTTGATATGCATACCCATTAGCCTTTCGATGGGCTCACGGCGAAATTGAACACCAAATCCATATCCTCCAATATCCAGAAATCCAATCTATAATAAATTTCATAATTTACAATGCATTTTATAAACCAATCATATAACTTTTCGTAATTCAATCTATCAAATAAAATACACTTCACAATACATTTCTCATAACATTACAAAATCCATATCATAAACCCTCAAAATTTTGAGGATGATTTTATGAAAGGTATTGTGAAATGATATATATGTATAGCCTTGTGAATTTATTTATGGAATGAGTCTATAATGATTTGAGAAACCTTTTATAAAAGGAGTTTCTCCAATATTAAAAGGTAGTAATTGCACAATCCAAACTTTTCTACAATAAATATGCTTAATTACTCCTGCGATACTCAAATCTTTATCTCTTTCAAAACATGAGTTTGCAAATCCATAGAAGAGGTAACACCACTCACCAAGATATACCTCAAACCAAACAATAAGGCTCACTCGAATCAATAAACTCACAATCCTATCATATAAGCGAGAAATTACGTCAAATTCAAGTAAAAAGATATATCAATTACAACTCAGCTAAACTAAACTTAAATGCTAATAAAATAACTCTCACACATTAACAAATCGCTCACTCAAAGTAGTTACTCAAACTCAAACTTAATATGAAACTCGCCCATAAAACCCTAAAATTCACACTCCGACCAAATTGTTACATTTAAACAACTCATTTCAAAACCCACGGCTCCACAACACCATACACCATCATTTCAATGAAATTCCAAAGTTTCACAACTTAAAAATCGGACTTTGCGCCTCATATTTCCCAAAATTTTAAATTTTAGCCTTATTTCTGAAAACTACTTTGATTGGACAAATGAGGAGCGCAAGTACATGCCAAGCATTGAATTAACGAGAACGCACATATGAAAACCTTTCCTCTTCTTCCCTTTTCTTTTTCTTTCTTTCTTTCCCGAATTGCTCTCAGTCTTCTCTCTCTTCCTTTTATCTCGCGGCGGTCTCTTTTATTCCTCTTCTTGTCACTTTCCAAACTTCTTTTATTTCTTTTTTTTTTTCCACCTTTGACTTTTCAAAAGCCATATCTTACACTTTATCCTCGTGAATAATTGCAACCAAAAGAGCTTCTGTTTTTTTTCGTCTTTAGCAAGTTCTCGACGAATCACAGCGATCATCTTTGGCGGAGAACCATCCAAGGCTACACTCAATTGCGAGTCTACCAAGCGCCTTTTGACCACGCACCATCATCGTTTCCAGCCATGGACATCCATCCCAGCACCGTCGTGAACTTCCCCGTGAACCACCATACTCCGGCCAACCACGAGCCTCATTTGCAATCCAAGTTCGATTTCGATTTAGATTCTGCATTAAAATGAGATAACAATCTAATCCGATTTGATTGGAATATTTAATTAATATTTACTGATTGATTTCATTATCAAATTATGATATTTAAGATTTTAGGCATTATCCAATTCGGGTTTATTGAAAATTGTCAATTTAATTACTAATTTGATCCGAAAAGATTTCACATCATTTTTTTAGTTACGTTGACTAAATATCGGATAATTGTTATGCCTAAAGAATATGATAATCTTTAATTTAACCCTTGAGACGATAGGTATCTTTTAGATTATCTCAATCTTTTATTTAAAATTTTTGTGGATTGCCTATGCGGATTAGATAAGGTCCTATCTTTAATTCAGATCATTTCCATGCTTTGAAAAAAATCACAAAAAGATTGCATATAATGTAGATTAAGATTGATTTTCGAGATAAGCATCGCATGATAGGATTAGATTTAGATATTTTCCTAGTTGAATTCAAATTGCATATTTAGATAATATCTAGACTGGATAATTTTTCTAGATTGAATTGAATGCTAAGATAGGTCTCTAAGATAAGATATGATTTAAGCTAGTCTATTTCCTAACTTAAATTGGATAATATATCATTTTAGATAGATTTTTATTTTTATTAATTTTCAATTATAGATTTTAATATCCAAAAAATATCAGGCGCATGTCATGTAGGCTAATTGCATCAATGACATGTCATATAGTTTAGTTCATATCATTAATGCACATCAGATATACACATCATTTGATGATTACTTGTTTAGGGCCATTAAATTAAAGTTGCACGTCATACTAGAATTAGATTATGTAAATATAAGCTAGGAAATGTCATGCATCGCAAATGGTTTAATCTTTCATAAGTAGAATAACCCTATATATACCATGTTAGATTTGTCATCCCATGCATGTTTTAATAAATTATTCGCCGAATTGGAAAACAGATTAATATACTCGGTTGCACAGGATTATTAAAAAAAAATTTCAAGCAATTTGTTTATTACTTTTATATTGAGTGTTACTTTAATGTTTGTGCACCCTCATGAACACTATTTTAAAGGATAAGTTATAATTAATTCAAGTTGTCTATAAAACCTTTTTTTTTAAATAATAAAAAAAAGATACTGAAAATGTGTTAGATTAATATACCATAATCAAGCCTCCAAATTCATAATTACTAATTCATATAAGTAAAGCAATTCTTCAACGCCTCTCGCAACCTCCCCAAAGCAGTGCACCATGAGATGGCTAATAGATTACTAAGCCTAATTTAGTTTGGGCCCTCTCAACCCCATATTAATTTGCAACTTGAGTTCAAGTGTTTAACATACAAATAATTTTTAATTAGGAGTTGCCACTAATTAGTTTTTTGATGGGTCGAAGTGTGGGAGAATTGCTTTACTTCTAAGAATCAAAGATTGTGGATTCAAAAACTTGATTACATTTCTCTAATATCGTTTCGGTACTATTTCTTCAAAAAATATTTGCCATGCAGCTTGAACTAATTTTAACTTATCCACTAACATGTAAGGCTAACATGTAAGGTGATCATGAGGATATGCAAACGTTACACTCAATAAATAAATCAATAAATAAATTGCGTAGAAAAGGAAAGGATCATATACCTCGGTGCACCAAGCATATTAACCTATTTTCTAATTCTGCAAATTATTTATTAAAAACATGCACATAATATCTAGCCTAGCATGATTTTTTAGCGTTTTTCCATTTATGAAGATTAAATTATATGCAATGCATGACATGGGAATGACTTATGTTTATATGATCTAATTCTAATATGACATGCAACTTTAATTAAATGAGCCTAAACATGTATTCACTAAATGACTAAATACATTAACGACATGACCTAAACTAGATGACGTTGTATATGACATGGATGTGATGCAACTAATATATAAAATATGCACATGACTTTTTTTTTTTTAAAAAATTCGTAATTGGAAGTTAATAAAAATAAGAATCTAACTAAAGCGAGATATTATCAATTTTAAGTTAGAAAGTTGACTAACCTAAATCCCATCTTAACCTTGGATACTTATCAACATGAAATAAATTCAACACATTATCTAACCTAGATATAACCTAAACATGCATTCAATTTAATAAGAAAACATCTATCTAATCCTATTATGTAATTCTATCTAGAAAATCAATTCTAATATATATGATATGCAATGCAATCTTTTTGTGATTTTTCAAAGCATGGCAATTATCTAAATTAAAAATAAAATCTTACCTAATCTGCACGTGCAATCCCTAAAGATTTTAAATAAAAGATTGAGATAATCTAAAAAATAATTAATCATCTCATGGACTAAATTAAATATGATCACAATCTTTAAGCACAAAAATGATCCAATGTTAAGTCAAATAAATTTAAAAAAAATGATCCTGGATCAAATTAATAGTTTAATTGACTTTTAACAAAAAGCCCTAATAGTATATGCCTAAAATCTTAGCAAAATCGAATTAGATAACAATCAATCCAAATTAAGCAATAAAATATTCACATTGAAGTGGATGAGAATCGTTACCTAATTTGAACAAGCCTAATCCAATCAGAATCGGCTTGGATTGCGGACGAGCGGCTCACAAATGGCCGGCCGTTGCATCGTGTGGGCGACGATCACGGTCAGGGACCATCAATAAGGGTGCTCCAACACAATGATGCAGCATCTATTCAATGCAAGAATGGCTGGAGATGGCGTCGAAATTCTGTGGATGGCTGTTACCGCCGTAAAACCTGAAAGAAAATCACTGAAAAAATGCTACTTTCGTCGAGAGGGTGAACTCGGCGACAAGATGTATTGCGGCGGCGGCGGGCGAGGACAACAAGTAATGCAAAGGACTGGAGATTGCAGGACACCACCGTTGTCGCCAGGCTAGACTATGGCGTAACTGTAAAAAGGCCAAGGACGTCGCCGGGAGCTTGCAGGTGTATGTGCCGAGGAAACCGGATTATACTAGTGAGAGTTGCTGGAAATGTCTCTATGCCTCTGTTTGTTTCGGCTTTCCCAAGGACTATGGGCCCCCAAAGCCCCTTGGGAAAATATTTTGTATTTGGCATGTACTTTTGAAAACTCATTTGCCTAATGTCAGCATTCCCAAAGCTGAAAACCCAATGCTGGGGAGGGGTTGCTTTGAGCATTGGCATTTTGGATATGCGATTTTACTATTTACTAAGCCATTGTTCATCTTCATCTTCTTCGTCATTATCTTCTTCTTCCCTTGCTTGAGAGTTGCTCGAGCTTCGCAGTGGGTAGCGCTCAATCGCAAGCGATCGGATCTGGCCGCCGGGAAGCCTAGCCTGGTCACTCCTGGGTTGCCGCACAACCTCAGGTGACACCTTGGGTCGCGCTTGAGGTCGAGTGACCCAGGCAACGCCGCCTAAGGTCGTGTGGCCTCAGGCAACTTGCATGCATCTTCTCTCTATATTTTTTTCTTTTCTTTTTCCTTTTTTTTTTACCTTAAAAGTTACTTTGCAAAATATACACTTCCAAACATACTTTGCCTTCACAAAATGCCCATTCACTCAAAGATACTTGGAGAAATGATTTTGCATTTCCCCAAAGTTAAACCAAATGGGCCTATGACCGGAAACACAATGAAGATCGCTTGAGGTGCGGCGGGGACGCGGGACTGAAGCGGACAAGGCACTGCAGAGGCCCGCAGAAGCTGCTAGGTTCGTCGTCAAACGGGAGACGACAGGCAACGATCGTGAACGCTGGGTGCTGGGTGTCGTGGCCGCTGAAGGGGCCACCACGATCGCTGGTTTCGTTGGGAAAACCGTCGACTCTACTGGAAGTTTGCTGCACGGTGCGACCCGCTTGACACGATGACAATGTAGAGCTCGGCTGCAAAAGACTCAAGGCAAATAGAATTATTTGTTAGGGATAAACCATTTCACCGAATGATCACCGGAGATCAAATTTTAGCAATGAGGAGTTGAGTGCGGAGTTTAAACTCGTGACTGATCACTTCTTTAAGAAGTCCATCCGCTAACGTTTATTGAGGTCTGTGATAACACCATGCTCAGGCCATGTGGATGTGATTCACGAGTGATGCAAATATTAATTATGCTAATGATATTTTTTTGTTTAGAGGATCGGATCAACCTCTAAATTTCTTATGCAATAAATGACTAAATATGGTAGCCAATATTTAAGGTTCAAAAATGTTTTACTTGGGTATCTAATCGACTCACCAAAAATTAATTAGCAATAACTCTTAGATAAAATTCATTTTTATGTTAAGAATTTAGGAGAGCCCGAGTTAACTTTAGGCTTACTAATCCATTAGCTAACCCTAAGTCGTGTACTTTTAGGGGAAGTCGCAACACTCCATACTTGTATATCCCACATAAATATAATATTTATCGTGTGCAACCAGTTTCTTAAAAGATCAATTTAAAAGAGCATGTTGATCACACAACTCGTGAGTACACTTGCAATAAGCTTACCATGCATAAGGTTACGTCGGAGTCACTGTAAATTGACTCAATTTATTACACCAGTCCAAGCACCTTTGATTCTGTAAACAGCATGCTTGATTCTTTGGAATATTCACAATCAGGTCATAATCATTTAAATAGACATGACTTATCTACCAATGAATACATGTACCAATGTTAATACATATTGGCCTTCCTTTCATTATTCGAATCTCGCCATTTGAAGGAAAAAAGAAGCCTGCAACTCCCACGAACTGAACTGGAGATGGAAGAAAAAGGTGCTTTTGACCTGCACGTGCACTTGACTTCAGATAGTTCATCACTTCTCAATTGCTTAATGGGCCAAGAAACCAGTCCATGGGTAGCCCACTCCATCATCAACGACTGCAAAGAACTCCACGCCCATATTGGAGGAATTTCGGTGGATTACGAATCAAGAGAAGCAAATCAAGCTGCGGATTGGGTCGCCAAGACCCACCGAGCTATCTCTCTCCCTTTGAATTGGGTCACTAATCCCCCATACTCTCCATGCTTAATTTTATATTTGGACTTTGATCCTCTTCTACGGCCCCTTTAGTGGCTTAGTAATGAAAACTACCACTTTCTGACCAAAAAAAAAAAACCTAGGTGCTTTCCTAGCATGTTCCAAAGGCCACAATCAATTCTTAACCGGAAGAAACATGTTAAAATAGCAGTCACTGGATCAAGGTCTTGAAGCTTTGAAATGGAAATGGGTTGGGGTTGGGTCAAGCCCATTATGAGCAGCCCAAGCCCAAAACCCAAGAAAACCAAAAATTAAGAAATGCCTCTCTTTCATCTAAGTTGTCTTCCAGATGACATTCAACGAAAAGTTAACTTTCTTGTCCAATTTCAGGAAATCGATTGTCTATCAAAGTTTTCTATTCTATAGTCGTTCCTCATATTAAATAATAGATGTAAGTCCAACGAAAAAAAGTAATTAAAATCTTTTTAACTCCAGAAGATTGTAGAAATACTTTACTATTGTAGAAATACTTTACTTCTTCTATATAAATAAAAGCTAATGTTAACCCTTTATACATAAATATTTGTGCAATTTGTACATCTCGTTAAGTTTCTTTTGGAAGAAGATAAAATGGAATGAAATCCAACTTAGTTAGTTTGACATTTCCTTAACTAAAACAAGAAGGCAATAATCTCTATGGTATTAAATAATCTATAGTAAAATTCATTACTGCTCTCTCCATGGACGTATATCACTATGACCAAACCATGTAAATCTAGTATTCACTCTATTTCCTTATTTTGTCTATTTTATTGTTCGATCACTTACTTTTCACAACAAAACGGATAAGTATAACAAAGCAAAAATAGGTTAGGATGATTTTGAGATTTGTAACTTTAGCGATTTCTTCCCCTCAAAATTTTGCACTTCTTAAACTATAGTCAAATACCATCTTCAGTCAAGATTACGAATTAATTTTAGTAGTTCAACATAAAATCTTATAAAGTATATTTCTCATGGCATCAGTGCAGGCATATGAGTAAGGAAATAAGCAGGAGTGGTCAACAAAACAATACGTCGGCAACATCAAATCATTAATATTCATTGAGGTTGTTAGTGTGAGAAAGGTATTCAAATTCTAAATATTAATCGAATAGAAAATGACAAGTTATTCTATCAAAGTCCCGGAGAGATTGGAATGCTTCAACTAAGGCGGACAGTGGACAAGTGTTTTTTTTTTTTTTTTCCATATATATAAATGGAACAAATCAGAAGGAGCGGCTATCGTCAACAATCACCTATGGACGTCATCACGTAAATTTTGCATTATGGTCCGAATGTTCAGTCCAAGCATCTCATTTGACGGCTCAAGATCCCCTTGGCCCGGCCGGACGAGGGCCACCGACCCGTGCCGGAGCTGGGCAAGGGCCACTCTGGCGAGGGTCAGTGGGCCTCGCCCTGGATTTGGGCGTAGGCTGTGGGGAGGCGACAGCGGCAAAGGCTCAGCCCTTAGTTACTTGCCCATCCCATTTTTGCGCTTAAGTGTCCTTCCGTGCCAAGGGTGTACTTTATCCCCAAATTGAGATTTTCCTTTCATAGATAGAGGAGCAATAGAGAGGTTTGAACTCATAACCAAAGAGGCTCCAAACCACATAAGCATAAGGTTTTTACCAGTTCGGCCAACCATCGACTCGACGAGGGTGCACTGTGATCTTAGTTGGGGCAAGACTTCTTTTTCTTTAGCTGTTGTGTTTTTCTCCTATCAAATTTTAGTATGTGTTTTTACTCTCTCTTTTCCTTTTAACCTTTGAACTCACAAAATGTTAGACTTCATTCGATTTGACCCTTCATAACTTACATTGCATATGGCTTTCTTGTCTTGTATTCGGACTATGCTTAGAATTTGACATAATTCTCGAAATTAGCTATAACTGAACTGCCTCCATGTGCTCACGCCGATAAGAAATTGCTGACTAGCTAGGATGTGCATGCTACGATTTTGGGAGCTACATGAATTGGGGCTTGCTATTCACTTATAAGGATTTCACTGCTCATATTTTACTAATTGAAACTACGCAGAAATACAATTCTTTTGAGGTCAAAAGGCGAAATGGCGAACCATCGGGCAATCGGGGTTGGCGGCGGAGGAAGGTGGTGCCTCGCTCGAGCCCAATGAATGCTCACCCTGGATTTGGGCGCAGGCTGTGGGGAGGCGGCGACGGCGAAGGCTCAGCCCTTAGCTACTTGCCCATCCCATTTTGGTGCTTAAGTGTCCTTCCGTGCCAGAGATGTACTTTATCCCCAAATTGAGATTTTCCTTTCATAGATAGAGGAGCAATAGAGAGGTTTGAACTCATAACCAAAGAGGCTCCAAACCACATAAGCATAAGGCTTACCCAGTTCGGCCAACCATCTTGACTTTTGATGACTCAACGAGGGTGCACTGTGTTCTTAGTTGGGGCAAGACTTCTTTTTCTTTAGCTGTTGTGTTTTTCTCCTATCAAATTTTAGTATGTGTTTTGACTCTCTCTTTTCCTTTTAACCTTTGAACTCACAAAAAAATTAGACTTCATTCGATTTGACCCTTCATAACTTACATTTCATATGGCTTTCTTGTCTTGTATTCGGACTATGCTTAGAATTTGAGATAATTCTCGAAATCAGCTATAACTGAACTGCCTCCATGTGCTCACGCCGATAAGAAATCGCTGACTAGCTAGGATGTGCATGCTACGATTTCGGGAGCTACATGAATTGGGGCTTGCTATTCACTTATAAGGATTTCACTGCTCAGATTTTACTAATTGAAACTACGCAGAAATACAATTCTTTTGAGGTCAAAAGGAGAAATGGCGAACCATCGGGCAATCGGGGATGACGGCGGAGGAAGGCGGTGCCTCGCTCGAGCCCAGTGAACCGCCAAGCCATCGATGCAATCGGATATTGCGCCGGCAGCGGTGACCATGTTTTTGGAACACCTTGGCATCGCTTGGAGCAATGGCACTTTGTCCGCGGATGTCTCGTGAAGCATATAGGCTGTCAGAATTTATGGTTGGGTTACTCAAGCCTGACCCATCCAAGTTCTATGGATCCGGGTTAAGCCCAGGTTTTGTCTTCCATCAATTGCTTTCCAGCAAATTAATTGCCTTTTGGCTTTGTGGGATCATCACTCATCAAAACACAAAACTTATTCTACCGAACATACATTTATGAACGTAGAGGAAATTTTCAACATGTAATCTTATCCATAATTGATTTTTTTTTTGTCAGAAGCTAAAGCATTTCATTAAGTAATCAAAGATGAGAGGCCCGGCAAAGGGGCATCATTACATAAAAGGTCTCATGAAGTTTGTGGAGGTGATAAGATCCAATTCAGAGATAAGTAGTTGTTTTGGTGGGCTTTAGCTACCTAGTCTACAGCAAGATTGGCCTCTCTAGAGCAATGGGCTATTTAAACATATGAAAATGCTTGCATTTTTTCCTTGCACTTGCTAACAATAGGTTAAACTTCCCAACTTAACTGCTGTGAACTAGTCATTGCTTTGACAAGTTGCGAATTGTCTGACTCAAAAAGAAGTACTTTGTGTCTTTTAGGGTAGAAAAAGTTGAGAGCTTCCCAAAGCGCTAGGGTTTCTACCATCAAGGGGGAAGAGGCTCTGATTGCTTTAGCCTCTCTGCCCACCATCCTCCCCTCCGAATCATGGCATATGCAGGCAATGGAATTCCCCAACGAACCAAGTAAGAACGTTCCATCTATGTTTATCTTCAAGGCTCCTTCCGGCGGTGGAACCCATGTCTGAGAGGGTTCGATTTCTCGAGTTTCAAATCTGCCGACTTCGATGGACCTCCAATGAGCAGTTTCTCCGGTTTCGGATCTATGTAGGGGTCGTAGCTCTCCTCTTCTTGCTCTGCCCCTTGAACCAACGCATCCTTCTATTTCCGGCACGCTATGGCTCTGTCTCAACTCATCGCTCAGTCTAAGGCACAGCTCTCCGTGATATATAATTGATTTGAGGATTAAAATTATGTACATTTTCAAAGTCAATGATGTATAAGACGTAATGTGTAATGCCTTTTTCTAAATGGTAGTGGGTGATATATATAATCGATGTTTGCAAAAAGAAATGGAGAAAAATAAAATCGATTGTCCTCTGACTTCGATGCGGATGATGCCGGGAGCTTGGATTCAGCATTCCTTCGAGGACGAAAGGAAGACGGGTTGTATCTCATGGAAGGACAAATTTTGTTGTTTTGTGAGAAATTGCATGATGGGTAGATGATATAATCGGGGTGGAAGGAGGAAGAAAAAAAAGCCATGGTCAATTTCAAGCTCAAACGAAGTTGAAGCTCGGGTAGAAAATTGAAAGGAATAAGTGAGATTGTGTAATATATATATATATATATATATATATATTTGGTGTTTGCACAAATAAATAGAGAAAATCAACTACCCTCCTACCCTCCAACATCTTCACGAACTATGCTACAACCTCATATCTAGCATTACCTGAAGGACAAAAGGAAGACAAGCTATATCTCATTAAAGGACGAATTTTGTCGTTTCATGAGAAATTACAGGTAAATGAAGTTGTCATGGCGAAAAAAGGAGGAAGAAGAAGCCATGGTCGAACAATTTTGCACTCAAACAAAGTCGAAGCTCAAAGATTGAAAGGAGCAAGTGAGGTTATGACTAAGGAATGTCAGGGTTGAAATTTTAATAATTAGCCCCTAAAGTAAAAAAATCAAATTAATGCCTTAGCTCTTGCAAATTTTCCTTACCCTCACTCATGCGAGTCTATAGTCGACTTTTGATTTGGTCATTGGAGAAAGTTTATCAGCGTTTCAAAGGCTCAAGTTTGGAGCTTGAGTCGCTCTAAACCCAAAGCTTAAGACAGCGACGTTAAGGTCGAGATCGAAAAATATAGATATGTGATGATAAGTGTGAGAAAAGTGATCCTATGTCTAATAAGTATTACGGCAACATTGTAAATAGATGGATAGTATTGTTCAATTTAAGAATGCAAGTACGTATTTTCAATTTTCAAAAAGTAGAGATACGTAACGTAATCCATGCTTGTGTTCTTAGACACAATGCAACAGTTATGATGGCGTTACAACTGCCGCAAGACAGAGCCCGATCAAAATCACACGTGGCGCTCGCTGCCCGATGCGATGCGCGTCTTTGGGACTCAGTACGATGGTCGGAGACTCCTCGTTAAGCGTGACGTCCGTCGATTTTTTTAACAGCAGCAAAAATAAAGTAACGCCGCTCTTCACCAAAAGGAAAAAAAAATAAAGAAAACGAAAGCCTGCCGGCAAAGCAAGGTTAACGGAGGAGCCCCGGTTCGCGAACCGCCACCGGGTCCCCCCTCCCGAGATCCCGGCCGTCGATTCTCCCGATCCGACGGCAGGATTCGAAGCTCCGGAAGGAGGTCTTCGCTAGGCGCGGGAGCAGGGGATTGTTTCCCATTTTTTATTATATTTTACAAGTATCGAGTCTCTCGCTTCCGCTCCTCCTACGCTCTCGTTCCTGGGCCCCACCACCAAACTCACACTGCTCAACCATAATTCCCACCGAGGCCGGGCCCACCCACGCGCCTCTCCCCCCTTATTTGGTTTCCACGCGCTTAGATTCCAGCTGCCCTGAAAACACGACGTGGAAAAAGGAGTTTCGAGCATCGGATGCATTGCGTGACCCCGGCACGAATGAGCGAAAGCTTATGCAGAAGAATCTATTTGAGATGCATGTCATAAGAATAACGACAACGTCAATTTAGTTCTAAATTTTTTAATTTTGATCAATTTAATGCTCAATCTTTTAACGCTTTACTAATATAGTATTTTTAATCTATTTTAATCAAAAATTACTGACGTGAATGTTAATTATCTTATATGACTCGGTCGTATATTAATATAGACTATTTTTTCAATTTTTTAAAAAATATAAGTTTTCATTTTTTGTCCAAGTCACCATCAATTAATTGCGCTATACAAAACAAGCAAGGCCCAGCGTCGCGTCAATGATTTCAAACTAAAATGGCAAAAAATAAAATCGTTAAAAGGTTTAGGGTTAAATTGATTAAGTTGAAAATTTTATTATTAAGTTGATATCCATACAATATATTTAAGATTTTTTTTATAATTTTCCTTAAGAACGATATAATTCCTACCTTTGTGTGGAATGTTTTTCTTCTCAATATGGCATGAGAGAGTACACTTAACCATGGGTCGGCAGGCTACGAATGGGGCCAAGTCTAGCTCGAGAGAGAGGAAGGCTGAAGGACTTTTTTGATGGGTTTAGACGATAGCATTTAATGAGAAAGCCTGCCTTAGCTTGTGCATCGAAATTTCATGATGGCACGGGTTCGGACAAAAGTTTAGACTTTGACTTTTAGATCCAACCCTATCGACCTCAATGAAAAAGTCTTACGACTAGTAAAACTTTCTGATGGACTTTACTGTCAAGTAATTAAGCCTAGTCTTCACGTTCGAACTCAACTTAGCTTAAAATCTTCGAAATTATTTTTTTTTTTACTAAGGGTTCATTTGATAAAACTGAAAAATGAGTCCTAAAGATTATGTGCTGAATTCTTAAAATGTTGAAGACGAGAATAAAAAGTTGTTTAATAATAATTAAAAATTAAATAATCGATTTTGTTAGTTTCTCGCCAAGCCAAGAATAGTGAGCATTATTGAAAGATTTTGCCAATCTCATTAATGCCCTCGGTGAATTCTTTGTCGCACCCAATCTATCAATTCCCATCCACAAACTTATGTCTTTATCTATACCTAACTAGCCCTATTTAAACAGAAATATATCGGGTCACGTGTACTGCCACTAGACCTTTATTTTGTCGTGGTATATATATTTTTTAGAGAATTTATGTTTATTAAAACTGCTCGTCAACTCTTGCTCACCCAATTTATATGAGCAATGACAATAATCATTAAATTGTAAAAAAAAAAAAATCGCTTAAAAATTCCTTTGTAAGATAAGGGGCTGCATGTTTTTGTTTTTGTTTTTTTTTTCTGTTTAAGAACATAAATTTTGTTTTTTTGTTAAAGAACAAAAAAAAAGCAATGTAAAGCGTTTGTTTGTGTTTTTGTTTAAAATCGATTTTTTTTGTTAAACACAAAAAGAACATAAATGAGAAACAAAAAAAAATTGTTTGCTTTGTTCTAAACATTTTGAAGAAACACTTCTTCTCTCTCTTCTCTTTTCTTCTTCTTTTTTTCTTCTTTTATTCTTCTTTTTTTCTTTGGTTGGTCGCCCGCCTCGGTCGTGGCCGGCGACTGGCCATCGAGGGCTGACGACGCCGTCGAGAGTCGACGACCTCGCCGGAGCGCCACGGCCCCGGCGAGGCCGAGCCTCGCCATGGCCGGGCGAGGTCGCCGGTCGCCGAGGCCTAAGAATCGGCCAAAAGAAGAGAAAATAAAAAGAAAGGAAAAAAGGAAAAATTAAAAAAATTAAAAGAAACAAAAAATATATATATAAATTTATCAAACGTGTTTCTATTCATTTTTTATTTCCATAACAAGTTTACCAAACGCATCTTTTCGGTCAAAAATTGTTTAATGCGAGAAACATTTTTTTCTATTTATGTTCCCGGAACAATTTTTTAATGTAAACGTTACCAAACATGTCATAATTTAATGGGACCATTTGCTTTATATATAAATTCATTGTATTCAAACCAAATATTTCATACATCGTATTTTACAAAAGTTGAATTATTGTGAACTAATTCTATTAACATCCGCTCCATAATTTATTTTACTGCATCTATGAAACAGCATCGAAATAATTTTACTCTATATGGTGTATTATATGGCACGTAACAAAATCAACCTTTTTTTCTCCATTATTCAATAAATACATGAGTAGATTTTTTTTTGGTAATTGCATAATAGAGTCAAATTACATGAATTATAGATATATATACTTTCTCATTCTAGTATAATTGATTTTATGACTTATGACTAAAGATATTTGTAAGGGAAAAAATCACTAAAAACCAAAAACTTTACCCAAAGTGACACATTTACCTCAAACATTTTTTTGTGACACAAAAAATCCTGGACTTTATCCGCGTAACACATTTACCCTAAATTAGAGGGCATTAGTCTTTTTACTTTTTAATTTTTTTTCTTCATTTTCTCTCTTCCCTTTGCCGGCCATAGCAAAGTCAGCGAAGGGAAGTTGGCGTCCAACGAGGGTGCCCCTTAGTTGGGTCAAGCGAGGGCACCCCTCACCAAGCCCTTGCCGGCGTTGGGCGAGGGGTGCCCTTGCTCGACATAGATGAGGGCGGCCCTAACCTGATGCCGACGAGGGCGGCCCTAGCCAGCCCAAGTGAGGGCAACCCTCGCCGGACGGCTTCCCTCCGCTAGCTTTGCCATGGCCGGCAAAGAGAAGAGAGAAAAAGAAGAAAAAATAAAAAGAATAAGACGAAAATGCCCTTAATAGGGTAAATGTGTCACAGTATGCAAAGTTAGCGGTTTTTCATATTACAAAAAAAAGTTTTGGGTAAATTTGTCACTATGGGCAAAGTTTGAAATTTTTGGTGATTTTTTCCCTAATATTAAATAGATGTAATATTTGATACTATGTTAAGATTTTAAACTTTTTTTCTCCTAATTTTTCTAAAGATATCTTCTGATTCTCATCGGTCATTTTAACTACAAATTGTTCAAGAGTCTATTAAACTTTCAATTTTTATGGAGAATATTCTTAAAAGTTTATTAGCAAAAGAAAAAAACTTCCTTTATTAAAATTAAATGCACTTATTGTTCAAAAGTCACTTCAATATAATACAATATATTAGATTTAGGGGGGATTACACTTTTGATAGATATAGTTCTAGGGGAATTTAATTGTGTCCCTTATACTTTGTTTGGCTATGATTTTTGTTCTTGTACTATTCTTCCGCCACAATTTAGGTCCTTAAACAAATTTGCAATTAACATTTTCAGGAAATTACTGATTTAATATTGGCCACTGACTCATGGTTCCT